>JAIXND010000786.1:13709995-23709995 GCA_023646645.1 Varanus salvator macromaculatus | reverse complement strand
GCTTGGAAATCGCTTCAGGGGGTTTATTAAGTGTGGTGACTGTAACTTTCAGGATATAATCATGGTGCCATTTTTGCAGCAGAAAAGCATGGAAGCACTTGGTACACTTCCCCCCATCACTGTTTTCAAAAGGGAAGTCGCAGCAGCTTAAAACAGCACTGGAACCGACACCCACCTGGGGGGCCTCCTTTGGAAAATGGAGCCCGTTCATTGTTCGCCATCGCCCCTCTGCAAACACCCCCCCCCCGCAGACTTGATGCTTTTTCATAAAACGCTGCCGCAAATAATCAAGCATGACCGTTGGCACCTGCAAGATTGAGTTTTTAGGAACCATTAAATGAGTTCAGCCTCTTGGGAGAGTTTGTTTCTCAGGTTGGTCTAAAGGTAATTATTCAGCTATTCCTACCTGTAGTTTTACCTTGTTCCCATCTACCCTTTGAATCAAGCACATGGATAAGGTCACAATTTCTGGCTCCAGGAAGGAGAACAGCAGAAAACATTTGGGGCAGGGTGGAAGCGATGATGGATAGAGACATCCTGACACTTGACTCTCTTCTGTACACATACATTTAACATCTGAGACACACTGTATTTTTATTTTTTTTTACTTAATGCAATTTCCGAAAATGCACCCTAAAAATATTAGTGGTCATTTGAGCATGAGAATTAGAAACAAGCCACAGGGGGCTTTGTAGTCCAGCTTGTCTAGAGTCAAGTTCTTGAAAATTCACCTCTTTTGGCGTTAATCCTTGGTTTGGTAAAGTAGTAGAGAAATGGATTCCATTCCGGATATCCATCTTCCCTGCTTCCAGAACCAGCTTGCTGGAATATTAAACAGCAAAGCTTCCAGGCTTTACAAAAGCGGCCAAGCCCAAGTCCTCCAAGGGTGCAACCCGATGCAAATCGTGACAGAAAAGGACCTGCAATTCCCAGCATTCCCTAGGAGTCTTTTCTGTCTAAACTTGCACGGGATTGCTCCTTTGGGAATGGCCTGAAAACCTCACATAGGAATATTCCTACTGGTTCTGCTCGGGGTTCAACTGGGGAGGTGCAGGTGGCTACAGGTTCTAGGAGCATGCTTTACTGGTTTAGGCTGCGATACCAGGTGCAACCCAATCTGGAGAGGCTGAAACTTGCTTCAGCCATCGAGACTGGACTGCGGTGCCATGCTGCACACGGGGCTGCTTTTGAGGACGGCCAGAGACTTCCGCAGGGCAGCATTTGGTGGCGGCAAAGGGTGGCAACGCTGCGATGCCTTTCTGTGCCAGCTTCATGAGTTGGCATGTGCTTCCAAGCCCAGTCTGAAGCACCGGTTTTGGCCTTCGAAGCCTTGAACATCTCTGGGCCAAGTGACTTGGAAGGCATCCCTCATGCTTATCCGCCTGCTGCACATTACGAGGAGCAAGTGACGCCCTTTTGTTGGCCCATCCCAAGAGCAGCTGCGCAGGTGCCGCCTGAGACGGAGGCCTGCCTGAAGTGGCCCCGCAGCTCTGGAATAAGCGGCTGTTGGCGCCTGCCATGTCCCAACGTGCCAGGCATTCAAGAAGGTCTTGGAAGCATAACAGGATCGCCGCTTTCCTTGCTGCTTCCCCCCTTGGATTTACTGTGGTTTTATGGTATTCTTGCTGCTATTATGGTGCTTTCAGCACTCTTAATATCACAGAGGTTTTCTGTGTTTTATTGCTGCACATCACCTTGGGAGGTCTTGTGCTCTGAGAGGAGGCTAAGAATGATTTTAAATGAATGCATCACACCAAGATGCTGGTTCTCAGCTACACGAGTTAAACCCTCTTCAGTCCAGACAGGGCTCACACTCATCGCTTCGGGAGTGTTCTTTCTAAAGCAACTTCCAAGTGCCTCTTAGGAAGAGGCTCAGAACTGCTCCAAGAGGGCAGGAAAACGGTGCTCTGCAAAGCACATGGAGGGAGGCTGGAGACTCCCCAAGCGTGGCAGAGCGAGAGCGCTGGCCGCAAGGTGCAGTTCTTCTGATGTGGCATCGCGTCAGGCGGCCTGCTAACATCTTGTCGAGGTGCTGCCCGGGAGCTTCCTCCAAGTGACGGTTCCTGTGACACCATTTGGGATGGCAGCTCTGCACCTCCCTTCACTGTTGGCCCGGAGGTGCTCCCAGGTACCAGGGTTAGCGTGTGCCCGGCTGCAAAGAACCGGGCTTGGCCTCTCTCCCGAGCAACTCTCCTTGCCTCCCTGCCGCCTGGAAGGTCTGGGCAGCTCCTGGCTGCTGCCCCGGAAGCCGGCTTGGATTTCCACAGAGGCCCAATGCTCTTGCACCCCCGGTACTGGAAGTGCCCAAATATTCAAAGCCTCGGCACAGCCAAGACCACACGCAGCCCAAGCTGAGGTCGTGCATGCCTGTGAGCAAGCTGTGGAAGAAACTTGCCATGCAAAAACAGCTGCAGACGACGCGGAGCGGAGCGACTCCTCTCCTCGCATCCTGGGAGTTTTAGGACCTGTTCAGCCCGTATTTGCTCTTCTGAAGTTGCCACAGAGGGGGAGCATTTGGCCTGAGATAATCAGTCTTAGAACACTAAACACTTCTAATAGCTGGCGGTCCCGTTATCGTGAACGCGTTGAAAACAACAGCAGCTGCACCGTACCAGAAAGCAAACAGACCTTTTCTCATGAGGTCCTTATTTAGAAAGAGAGACACACATAAGCACAATGAGTGGGGACCATTCTTACTCCCCTCCCTTGGCTCTTTTCAAGATGCCGCCCTGTTGGGGAGAATAAGAGAATGAAGCAGGCAAGGAAGGAAAACAAAACCGGGCTGCTATTAAGCTGACGTACGAGGGAAAACGGTAGGGCACCCACCAGGGTCCAGGAGGAAATGGGAATTGTTGTCAGCTGAAGGCAGTGTGTCTAGAAACCAGCATGGTTTTCATTGCACCATTCCACGCAGAACGATGCTCAGAAGCAGGTGGCTTTCCTTAGGAAGCGCCTGCACTTGACAAAAAACAAGCTTATAGTCCTCATGACTTGAGAAAAGACCTTAAAACTGAGCAGGCAAGCTATTAAAATTAATCTCTGAGTTATGAAAGACACATAAAAGGCTGTGTACCACTGGCCACCGCATGAGAGTTCGCCTGTCTATCATTATGTGTGTTGGAAAGGTAACTTGCAGCATATAAATAAATGGAGAGGTTAAATCTCCCTGAACACGGGAATTCCATGGCAGTCTGGGACACTTGCTTGTATGCACACATGGCATGCAGTATTTCTAATACTTCCTTTGACAAAGGCGACCTTTGCTATTTTTGCCCTCCCCAGAGGAAATGGCTGTCGGGGCCCCGCAGGTGTCCTCGGGGCCCAGGGCTTGGCCAGGGTGGGGCTCTCAGACCCCTGCAAGAGTGTGATTCCCAGGACACAGAAATAATCTGTCTCTGCCACTCTGCTCCCTGTGACTCTTAGGTGACATGGTGCCGGGTCACCGGCATGCACACTCCAAACTCCCCCGCAGTATTTCGCGAGGCAACACCTGGGGAAATGGGGGCATGTCTCACGGACAATCCTCATGTCCCTCACTCACAGGTCCCTGCACAAGTCCAACTGCCCGCCATAGTAACCCAACAACAAGAAATTAACACTTGAGTATCACATACTTGGAGACGCCCAACCTACTTTAAGCCCGTGAAGTATTAATTCAGGCTCGTTTCTTGGAAGGTGACCCAGTAAACGCCGCTCCCCGAGATGAGAACAGCGATGGCAGGAAGGCAGGTGGGACCACCTGCTCATGGCCCCGGTTCTGCCCTACTTTCTGCATGTGCAGCTCAGTTCCGGCTGCTATGGGGCTATTCATAATTTGTGTGGCTGCCGTCTCCAAGGGATTCAGAGTAAGTATGTGTTTTATTCGTTAAAGTATTTACACCCCCTCTTTTGCCCAAAGAGAGCCCCCAAGTTGGTGTTAAAAACCAAGAAGAATTTTAAAGCAACTCGGAAAGAAATCGGATGAACAGCAGGGCTGTTAAAAGCTCAGAGGCAGAATTGACCCTGTGTTGAAAACCATGGAAAGCCCAATAAAAAAGTCTTCGGCGACTGCTTAAAACTGAGTGACGACAGGTGCTGGGAATGGCTTTGCCCACTGGCAAAGGAGCGTGTCTCCTAAAGAGCTCCATCCCCTCTGTGCACTGCTCCAAGGCAGGCTGTGTTGCCCAATGCATTCAGTAAACACTTCTTGGCTGCATGTAGCACCGTTTGTTAAAATTAAAAGCAAGACACTTAATGTGCCGTGGCAGAATAAACGTGAATGTGCTTGTTATAGAAGAGAAGGCAAGTTGCCCCGAAAAGATGCCCATTCCTAGGTATTAAGCATTCGAGGAACCCTCTCCACCCACAGAAAGAAAGCAAACACACAATGGGTTGCTTCAAAGCATCTATCAAAGGATGCCAGCTTACAGGGTCTGGCTGCAAGCAGCCCTGTTATAAACTTGACCTTCCACATACTCTCTGAGGTCCCTCTGAGCTCTGGAAACTCTTTCAGTCTGGAATCTCTAGCTAGAATTAGACGGAGTGTGCTTCAGGAGAAAGCCACTATCCTTATCCTGGATGCAAGAAAAGACTTGCCCTTCATATAGATGTTGATGGCACAGGGAAGAGCTTTCCGCACAAATGTTTTGCTGTGTGAAGGAGGAGGGAGGAAGCCACTGGAATGGAAGAAGGCCTGCATGAGAGCTTGTGCTGGGTCCTGGATATCCCACCTCGAACCAAAAGATGCAGCTTTTTGGAGGATTTGTTTGATGCTCAACCGAGTCTCCTCCAAAGGAGGGTCAAGGGCTAAAACGAATGGGCTGGATCTTCTCATCCTGAAGAGGGAGGGGCATGTGGGGCTGCACTCACAGCAGGGGAAGGCGATATGCCTGGTCCTGCCATGGCTAGATCCCCGGGGGATTCCAGAGGGAGCATCACCAAAATAGATGCCACAACCCAGAGAACATGTCCTGAGTGAAGCTGAAGCAGCACTTGGGGCCAAGGCCAGCAACGAAGATCTGGCACGAAACTAGTGCCAGGAATGCGACCGTGAGCCGTTCAGGTGCCAGCGACATCAACGTGTGCACACAAAACGGGCACCAACTGAGGTGCCAGGGACCAATGGCTGTTCCCATCCATGAGAGCCTCAAATGAACAGCCACGTTTGGGTACTACCAGCCAAGATATTAAGACAAAGACAACAAGCTTCAACGGCAACAATTGTGGGTCTGTAATATGAAGAATGGACCCGGTGGATGTCCTTGGATGGGAAAGGCTACCACAAGTCTGCCATGGAGTACCGAGAAGAAGAGGGACCCTCCCAAAAGCCTGAGATGCAGAAGTCTTGGTTGGGTTGTGGCAGTAGCATTTGGAGAGCAAGCACAGAGGGGCGGGTGGGCGAGCGTGGGATGTGATGTGGGAAATGATACCGAGCATGAGGAGATCACAGCCCAAGTGAAGAGTACTTGAGTCCCCTGGATACAGTCAATAACTTCCCCCTTGCATGCCTTGTGCTTCCAGGCAGGAGGGAGGCAACGTTGCTGTCACTGGTGGGGCTTGTGGGAAAGGGAGTCCATTTCCTCCCACCACTGTTGTTGGGCAGGTGCGGATCCACCTGCCGCGTAAATTGCTCTGGTGCTGGGGGCCTCTTGGGCAAGGCCAATGGAGCTTCTCCATGATTTATGGCTCATCTTGAATCTGAAGACACTGGAAATGTGCGCCTTTCCCTCTTGCAGCTCTTGGAGAAGCTGCTTATGATCTTTGGGTGCCAGTTTAGCTGGGAGCTCGACAACCAGACAGGAAGGAGTGGATGTGTGACTTCAAGGGTAGGGGGAAGGGGCAGGTTAGCTGGCGACCTGCTCTCAATGCCAGTGCCAATGGCTTTGGCGCCAAGGACAGGCTCCAAGGGACTGGGCACATACCCCTAGAAGGTGAGGATAAGCCAAGCCTGAAGACACGACAGAAGCTCCCTGACCAACCCGGTGTGGGGCAGAGCCCTGAAGGGCAACGCACAGTCAGTGTTGCCACTTGGAGCACCTTCTTCCACTAGAAGAAGCAAGGCTGGGGGACCGGCTGCACTCGGATTTCCTGGAGAAGGCAGCGTGTGTGCAGGGGGTTCCATGCAAGCATCAGATCGTATTTGCAGGGAAGGTGGGCGGGTCTTTTCACAGCCACAAGCCCAAGTGGGACACCACCCAAAACAAGCAAGCAGCTCAGAATAAATAAGCACACGCAACACCAGGAGATGGAAAAGACAGAATGACCAGTGAAGAAAGAGGCAGAGAACTTTCTCCTCGGGAGTTTTTACTTCAGCCTAGAGAGAAAGCTCTGAAGCGACCACTGTAGTGGTTGGAGGAAAAATGAGCTGGGAGGTGGAAGCTGAGCTTCGCTGGGGAGCAGCTGGCGGGCCCTTCATTGGACTCCTATGAAAACTGTAGCATAACAAGGTGCCCTGCTGAATTACGCTCCTTGGAGGCCCAGATTCCACGAGGAAGAGTGTGGCAGTTTGGCAGGCTGCCTAGTGGCGGAGGGAGATACAATGCAGGGTGTGCACAAATCGAGGGACAAGAGACTTTGAGGGAGGCCACACAACAGCCATCATGGCTTTGCCTGGCTGTCAAGCACAGCTTTGGAAAGGCAGCAGTTAGAGAAGCAAAGTGTGGTTGCAAAGGCACTGCAGGAGGAAATGACAGCTGGAGGAGGCTCCCACCTTTTCAGGCCACTGGGCACATTGGCGATTTTGAGCATGCCGGAAGTGACCATCAGAAAATGACCGCCTGGCAGGCGCCTCACAAAATGGGCACGATGGTGAGTGCAGGCAGTCACAAACCCAGGAAGTTACATTATGTGAACAGGCAAGAAACTTTCCTAGGAGCATGGAGACAAACATCTCAAAATGGTCAAGAACCTTCCCTTCTTTTGCCTTCCCTTTTCAAAGAACCTGCCAGCATGCTGGGGAAGAGGAAAGGGAGAAGGCAGAAGAGTTGGAGGACAAAGATTCACTGCTTTCCAGCTGCCTGAGATAAGAATTTGTTTTTTAAAAAATGGGAAGGGGAGGAAGCTTTGGCTGGGGCCAAGGAAGTGCTGCGGTACCTCTGAGTGACGTCAGGGATCAATCGTTCCCAGGTCCCACACATCTTCCAGGGGTAGGTAAAGCTCCCGTACACACACAATTCACAACCACACTCAGGGACTGTCACTCTACCAAGGACAATGGATGTAAATTTCCTTCTTTCCACAAAATGCACAATGCTTGTACGGAGCTCTGCAGTTTGGGAGCTCCATACCAGGCACAGAGCTTTCATTCCCCTAAGGAGCAGGATGAAATGAACGCAGAGATCCAGGGCTTCAGGTAAGAGAGGGACAAAGAGGGTCCCCACGCCTTCTGTTTTCTCCTGCTGGCAAGCCCCAAACGAGACACAACATTCAAATCTACCCTTGTTTACAATTCAACTCTGACCCCTTTTAACAGGGTCCTTGTTGCTGCACCCAAAGCTCAGCTAAAGCGTGCCTCATTTAGAGGCAAAGCGGCAGTTTTCGTCTCTTTGTGTTACCACATCTGGCAAGGTGAAGAGGTGATCAATTAACATGGGGGCTTCGGGGTCTCTGTTATCCAGGAGAAAAAAACGGACTTCCCTGGAAATGGTCTTATTTTTCCAGGGATTCAATAGGAAGAGTCAGAAAACTGTACAAAGCAGGACCAAGGCCAGCCGGTACTCGACAGCTCGGAGCTGCACAAGGCAACTTGTCTCGCAGTTGAGGACGCTGGGCCATTGTGCTTCATTAGGAAACAAAATATAAGCTTTCCAGTCCATTAGGAATGACTTTAGGAGTGAAAGCACATAAGACGGCGACTCACCTCATCAACAATGCACTGGAGTAACTGGAGAGGCTGTGATGGAAAGGAGAGGGTGGGGGAGAGAAAAAGAAGTATTAGGCCATATGCAATATCTTTACAGTGGAGTGGAAAGAAAAAATCATTAATGCAATAAAATATAGCAAGATTAATCAACAGCAGCAAACTCTTATAAAAACATCGAGGCTCAGGATGTCCTATTATTTCTAATGGTACCTAATCTAATACAGGCAGTTAAAGGTTTGCATTTTCCGCAAAATGCAATTTGCTAAGTTTAAAACAAGGCATTCAAGCATGCAGAGGAAGCAGCCATCAGGAAAAAAGAAAAGTGAATTTTTTTCCCGAACTCATAAAGCTTACCATTAAAGATCCCTGGTTTTTCTGAATCTGAAAAGAAAAAAAGGGGAGGCAATATGTAATTAGCATGTCATAATCAAAATGACTCACTTGGACACATTATGATCACTGAGAGAAAATTATTGTATCGCTGGTGGCAATTTGTGGGCATGTGTTAACACAATTTACATAATGAAAATACACAAATGTTAATAGCTCGCTTCTCATTTATAGGCGAAAGTCAGCAGAATGTTAATTTCACACAACACTTTTTAGTACCCTCCAGGTTGTATTAGAATAGGGAGAAAAACCATAATCCATTTCAAAAGGCTGTTTACGATTCAGATATAAATAATGTTTTATATTGCTAGATTGTGAGCACCGCGCTTAATGTTGCAATCATTGCTAATGTTATGAAGCTCACTCTTTTTAAATTAAAAACCGATTTATTTAAAATTGAAATTAAATCATAGTCAGAAATTAGAATTTTGGATTACTGCCAGTATCTGCTCACAATCTTCCCCCACCCCAATTTTTTTCAAAGAAAACTTTAATTATGTAGCTGAACTATCCACTTTTTCTTGGAGAACACTTGTTTCTGTTCCACTTTTCAGAATTTCTTAGGAGACCCCAAAGTCCTGGATACTTTCTGGATGCCAACTTTTTCTTATCAAGAGTGCCGCTTAAGACCACTGGCTGGCCTCCCCGACTCGCCGAGGCTGCGGATCCATAAACCTTCCTCTGGAGAGCCCCATGGCCTCCGTGCACAAAGGGGCTTGGGGTAGAGAGCCCCACTTTGCCAAAATCCTGCCGGAGCCTTCACAACGTGGCCTCTTCCACCCTGATAGTAACATGTGAACGCAGGGCCGCTCACGTGGTCAAGTCCCCACGAGGTCGGACGACAAACGGACCATCTCAGCATTCTGCAGACGGCTCTGCTCGGCCAGGCTTCTGCCACATGCTCCATCGTGTCCCTTCCATTTCACAGTTTGCTTAAAACATCCTGGGCTCACTCACAGTTAACCTGGCCTTCTCCTTCCCTTCTGTATTCTCAGCTGAGGAGTGCCAGGGATGATGGATGGCTTGCATTTCTGCCATGGGCGCTGTGGCTCCCGCTTTTCCCTGGCTAGCTGGAGGCGTTATTCTCTAAGTAATAGCTTACGCAGGTAGTAAAGGCCACACAGCAGCCCTTACCCCACGCCCCAAACCTGCATCGGTGTGGGGATGACATGTTCCAAAAAGCTGGTGCTACTGCTATCAGGGTGCTGGTGATATTCAGCAAGCGTAAACAGAACACGTCCGCCCGTTCTCGTCCCGCGGAAATGTGGCAAGGCAACCCAGGCGAGGTCTCACCCCCAACACATGGGCTGAACTCCGTCTTACTTGCTAAGATTCCTGATCTACAGGGTGATTACATTTGAAAACAGGTATTTGGGTGCATCACATGCACATGTGGCCAACTGAGAAGTATCACCTGCACATAAATCTCTCCCGTAAGGTTAAGTTCCAAGTCCCCTACACATCCCGAAACACCACTTTAAGTCAAGTCTAACCTTCATTCTGGGGCCGGGACTAAAGTACTTCTGTGATTTTTATACAACATGGAAAGCACTATCGGCATGAACTAGATTCTAAGCAGCACTAATGAGATACTTCTTTTAATAAAAGAGGTTGATGGAAAATAAACAAAAATGATTTATTTATTGCATTTTTACCCCAACTTTCCTCCAAGCAGCTCGACAGAGGGAGTTCTTCTTTCCCTGTTTTATCCCCAGGGCAACTGTGAGGAAGTCAAAGGAAAGTGGCTTGGTCCATATGAAGAACCCCTTTATTAGGGCTGGTCAATGTCAGGCAAAAGGGGGCGAGTTCAGCCTGATTAAGAGGCTTGGAAAAGGCAAAATCCCGAGTTTCAGACAAGGCTGTGAAACAGGGGCTGGCCCAAACCCGCCTGGCTAACCCCACGGATGAAGCAGGATTTGAACCCAGCCCCTCTCGAACCCTCATAAGGGTTACGCTGCAAGAACGGGGCAGAAAGTGAGTGGCACCTCTGAGATGCATTCCCCGCAGACCTCATCGAGGAAGTGCATGCCAGAGGACTTCCTGGGAATCTTCACGTCATCAGCCCTTTTCTTGAGAACGTGGGCACCTGAGCCTTGCTGAAAGTCCCAGGAGAAAGCCGAACATGCTGACTTGCTCTCCTGGGGGCAGCACCACCCTCCCTGAGCCTGCCACCTGGTGCTGCTAACTCCCCATCCGCCTCAGGTCCTTCCTTCAAGAACCCCGTGCATCCCCCTCTCTGGAGGCCGAGCCACGTGCTGGACATTCCGGTCAGGCCCCACACATGCACAGCATGCCCCATGTTGGGAGACGAGGGGGGCACAGCCAGCATCACAGTCCACGAGCGCGGAGCATGGCGCAGCTGCATTTCTTCCCAGTGACACACAACCATCCAGACTAACTCAATATGCTGTTTACATTTCAGGGGGCAACATATCTGGCCGACAACCTGTGTGGAATATTTACTAGCAAGTGCAAGCTAATTGGGTTCGCGAAGGAGGACTGACAGTTTCCTCTTCGAGGCGTGGGGGGAACGTTCCCTGACAGGGCACAGACAATGCAAGGCACGAAGTTGGGCCGAAGGCAGGCAGAGGGAAACCACAGCTGTGCGTCCCTTCCTCCTGGAGCCGAACTTGGGTTCAAGGCAAGCTCCTCAGCTAGGTGGGAAGAGCAGACTGCACGGCAGAGAGGGGATGCCATCCTCTGCAGAAAAGCACACCGGAACGCAAGCTGCAACGAGGACTGGGGAGCCCTTTTAAAGCAGATTATTGTGCAGCGAATGGAAAGATACCCGCTTCCCCCAACACCTGTAGGCCAAGCAGAATGAGGTGCCACATTGGCATCGGGGCCTTTGAAGTTTCCTGCTTGAACCCTGCCGAATGCCATCATGGGACCAGAGCAGGGGAATTCGCCAACATCGGTGTGGCTAAGCAACCCCAACCCTGCCCCTGCCGCTTCAGGCTCCGCTGCCCCTTTAGGGCCGGCTGCCGCTGCTCAGGCACGGGAAGCATCTCCCACCACCCCATGGAAATCTCCAGTATTCACAAAAGGGGTGTGGGGAAGGCCTAGTCTCCAAACTGGGATCCATGCTATCGATCCCAATCTGGGTCCCTCTCAGGATCCTTGGAAGAGGACCTCTTACAACCCTAATTGTTTCTACCTGGCCGGTAGGCCCTTCAACCCCACCTTCACTGGGTCAGAACAGGTGGCTTTGTGTTTAGGAGCTCAGGCTTCACCTTGTGCTTTGCAACTGGGTCCTTGGGAAGGCGATCTCTTTTCATCTTACTAGCTGGCCTTTTTTGACCAGTCATGCCTGCCGTGGGAAGGCCCTCTCTGTGATGGCCGTTCCGTGAAAACACCTGCCAGATCCCTTTAAAATCCCAAATGTGTGCACTGGCCCCAAACAGGTAGAGACCCCTGCTCTGGACCACGGAAGGTGCACCCTCTCACACACACGTGCACACACGCACGCTCATGGCCACACGGTAAGGCAACTTACTGCCTTGCAGGAAACAAAAGGACTGCTTAGCGGGGACCGCGCAAACCTTTCCTGCCGTGGAAAGCCGCTGCACCACTCAGGAAAGGGAAGTGACTTTCCCAGAGAGAGAAGCCTCACTCTCCGCACGCAGTCCCCCGCCCCTCTGTGCTGCACCGTGCTTCCACGGGGCCCGATTCTCCCGTCGGGTGCAGGAGGCCTCATGCTCTATCCCGAGTCCCGCCAATGAAATGCGCTTTCTGGAGCACTGGCAGGATCCCCTTGCCTTGGAGGCCTTCAGGAAGCTGGCCAGATACCTTCTGGCAGGGGAAGCCCTCTCCAAAGTCCCTGGGGCATCGGTGGCCCCCAGCCTTGTTTCAAAGCTGTCTGTTCACACCTCTCAGGGATGATGGGACCCTCTTCTTTCTCATTGCCTCTGCACCCAGCAACTTCTGGGAAGGAGAGAAAAGGGGGTGGCCAGGTGGGAGTTGTCTGCTCTGGTTCTCGCTCCTGCCACCATCCAGCCCCCCGGAGATGGCCCTTAAAGGACGCAACCTGCAGCAGCAAGAAGGGCTGGTCTAGGGCTCTTCGGGGGCTTAGTTCCAAGAGCAAGAGGATGAAGAGAACCTCCAGGAGGCCAAGCAATCCTTGCTTCTAGGTTTAAGGTCCGAGGGACTTGTTTGTCCATGTCGCTGGAACTGCGTGGGAAGTCCTTGCTTTGCTGGAGGCCCCTTCGAGGAACAGGGGTCATGCGTCACGAGACGTTGGTCACCGCCTCCTCAACGGGGTCGGGGAGGGCCAGTTGGCCCCATTTCCTTGAGAGTAAGACCATCTCCGTTGCTAGGGAATATGGTGTGGAGCTGAACAGAAACGTCAAGAATTACACTCCTCTCCAACTACACATTGGCATCAGGGGCAGACGGACAGAATTCCTGGCTTTCCAATGATGCGGCAGCTTTACACGAATAGCCGACAGAAAAAGAGAGAGGAGACGAGGGCAGACTGGGGCAGAGGGGGATGGACGCTCCCTTCAGCCACTCGCCTCCCCTTCCAAAGGGTGCTGTGGGGAAGCACAAAGCTTCAAGCACAGCACAGGAGAACTTTGTCCCCAAAGAAGATATTCGTTGCGCCTGTTGGACAAGATGCTTGAGCCTCTGGCCAGAGGTTTGGGGTTCTCCTCCAGTGTTGCAGTAGCTTTACTCTCAGGTAAACTTTTCAGCAAAACACGCACAGAGCCCCTTCCTCATACATTTTGCATTAACTCAGAACTGATTCAGAGCTCCTCCGACTCTCGTTCCTTCCTAATGCCAGGATAACCTACCTGCTGCTTTTTTGCCATGCGAAGGCTACGTGCTTATCACGGCCGCCCACTCCAGAGGTGGATCATCTGTGCAGCTGCGCTCTCGCGTCATCTGTTAATTCTGTTATGGGCTACAACCGCATTTTTCTCAGGCCCTCAGTGGAAAACGACTCAAGCTATAGCTATATTAGGCATATCTTTCATGGTGAAACTATGTTGTTTACCTTTTCCAAGCCACTTCTCCGAGTGCCTCAGTAAACATAAAATAAGTCTACAGGCAGCCTTTGCGCACAGTTCACAAAAAACCAAGGCACCTGATTTTATGGTGTACAGAAATCACACCTTTGAAAAAGACTTTCCAACCCACATTATGTGATCAGAGGTTCCCCTGCAGCTACTGCAGGTGCAGCTGGGCATGCTGTTCTCAGAGGCTGTGGTGGCCTGGACTTCTAGCCTGCTGCGAGGTTCAATATCAAAAGGGGGATTTGCATGTCCTCTTCCCCCAGGTTCTCCTGCTAGAGTCTGTTTCTCCTAGGGGGCTGAAACCCTCCTCAACCTGATGCTCTCTCATCGCCACCTTTTTCCACTGGCACCATAGTGCCCAAGAGGCTCCTGGGTTAAGCCTCACATTTACCGCAAGCTCCCCAGGTCACTTCAGCCAAGCTACCCTCTCCCGCCCCGAGCCACTGGCTGCCTGTCCTCCTTCTCCCCTCCTTCCCAACAGACCAGGACCAAGGTTCTCCAGCTGGACTGTCTTTATAGTGCAACACGACAGTTTTGCAGACGTCAACAATAAAAGAAACCAGCCAAGTTGGAATAGTGGCCATTAGGGAAATCTGGCTTCATTTATTTATTTGACAGATTTCTATGCCGCCCCCTTGCAAACTAGCCTCATGATAAGAAGTTGCTTCTGACCATCTTGGCTGGTTGGCAAACTAGCCACCCTCCCTTCCAAACTGAAGAGAGCAAAGCGCAACTTCAAGGTGGGTCCTTCTTGGCCAACTGCTTGAGCTGCCTGAAGCTCCTCAATGGCTTGCCCTCTGAATGGGGCACTCAGCTGGCCGTCAGGCCCACCGTCTCCCCATTCGCACATGCATGATGGTTTCCCGTTACACAGAGAACCGTCTAGTTCTCAGCAGCTGCCTGGCTCATCTCAGGGCTGATCGGCCATGGAATTGCAGCGATGGATGCGGGAGCCTCTTCCTGGTGTGAGTCAGAGCCTGTATCTGGAAGTTTTACAGAAGGAACAGGTCCAGTTCTGACAATGATCTGCAGCATGCAGACATCCATGTTGACCAACCTTAAATAATGCCTACGCTACCCAACAGCCTTACCTATCATTCTTGCAGAAATACTGCATGTGAAAACTTCTATAGAAATCTTTATACTGCATTATCATCAATATTGCTTTTATCAGCAATAACAACAATTTATCCTATTTTAACAGTAGGTGATTCTATTTCAGCAGTACAGATGTGAATGGCATATATAACAAAGGAGGGAGATATTATATTCCATAAATTTCCAGGTTTGGGCAAGACAAGGTTAATAAAAGACATTTTGTTATGGTTTTGGTCAGGGGAGAAAATCAGTCAAAGAAACTGGTTAGAAATGCAGGAGGATTATTTTCCTTATCTGATATACTATTTAATGATTTTATTTTGAAAACTATGCCTGAGACTCACCCAAATCTACTTCTGCCCCTTTAGAAATATTCCTGATGGGAAGTGGCAGCCCCTTCCTCTTGCCCGTCCTTTCCGCATCAAGACATATACAGAATCACGTAACTTAAAATTAATTCCTCCTTCTATAGCTGATATGATGACATGCCGTTGCTATTTCTTCTTTTTCTTAATTACATTGGAACCTGCCCTGTAGCTTTTGTTGGAGATAACTGGACAAGTGAGGTTAGTGTTCTGCAGAAAGAGAGAAAAAAAGAAGGAAGGGGAGAGGAACGGGTCTGGAAAAATCATGGACATTTTGAGAATATCTGCTCTAGCTTTTTCTTCTCAAACTCTGAGCAATTTTGGATTCTAAAGATGAACAGTCCTTATTTTTACATGTTAAGATACTCCGAAAAATAATTGGGGTTTGGGTCAAAGGCAGCCCTGATATCTTTCCTGACGCCAAACAATGAAACTCTCATTGTTTCTCTGCTTCAACTGTGGCATAATAGAAAAATACGTTGTGTTACAGTCAGAGAATTTCTGCCTTCTTCTCATGACCTGCATTTGGCACTGTTCTTAACCACGGATTCAGGGTGCTTTTCATAAAATCCCAGTTTTTGAGCCTGCAAACTCCAGATACCTGATCAAAGGAGGCAAAAGGTTTCTTTGAAATAGTTTGAGAGCAACCTTCCAACAGTTCAGTCCTGGCTATTTTCCTACATCCCTTTGAGCTTCCGTGAGCATCCTGTGTTCAAAGGACACGCTCCTCCACGTGCAAAGGAGGGAAGCACGGCAACGGCACATCATGGCAATGGCAGAATTTCATTGCCTAGCCTCGTATCGCAGGGGGCTTCACAGGAGCCCTCCCTCCTCAGCAACTGCTTTGGTAGTTCATGCGGCTTGGTCAACAAGAGTCTTGCTTTTTCTTGCCTTCAGCTGTGAGGTGTTTCTGCAGTATGTGACCTGCAGGTAAAATTCAACATAATTCTGACCTTGAGGAGACCCAAAGAAACCAATGATCCTTAAGTTAGTCGTGACTAACTTAAATCCCTTTCTTTCCAATGAGTCTATGCAAAGTAGGGCTTCTGAGGTATATTATGTAGTAGTGCATTTCTAATTTACCCAGCAGCTATTGTTCTCTAGGCAGACATTTTGTCCTTTATTTAGTTACTTCTTTAAGCTTTTCATTAACTCACACTATAAGTGAGTGCGTGAGTGCAGAACAGACATCTGTATCCAAAAACAAAATCAATATCCCAAATAATTATGGTCTTAGAATGTCTAATCAGATCAGGAAAAGTTTGCATACAGAGAGATCTTCCATATTCATTGGACGATAATGCTTCAAATAAACTTTATATCATTTCCCTGAAATGTAAAAAATAATAAAAAAAATCTCTACCAATGTTTTACAAAGAAAACAATGGATTTTGAAAACTGACAAATATTACATATAATAAAAAAAGAGCTTCAGCTATTGAGTGGTAGAAAAATGAAATAAATATATTACCTTAAACAACTTTGATTAAAAAGAAGTACCGTATTTTTTGCTCTATAAAACTCACTTTTTCCCCCCTCAAAAGTAAGGGGAAATGTCTGTGCGTCTTATAGAGCGAATATGTGTGTGCAGTAAGTCTGTCAGATGCGCCGCCCATGGGGAAGTGATGGGGAATGTGCCTGTGATGATGTGCCCATTTGATTCAGAATATTTTTTTTCTTGTTTTCCTCCTCTAAAAACTGGATGCGTCTTATGGTCAGGCGCGCCTTATAGAGCGGAAAATGCGGTATGTGTGGAAAGCAAGTACCGATTTGGCATTGATCTGTAAAACAAGTTTAATCTGTCTTAAATAGCTGAATATTATAATGTATGTTAATGACCACAGAGTTTCACTTTTGTTCTGAAACTCATCAATGTATTCTCACAAAGTATGTTTAAACGTTTTTTGCCAACTGGAAAAGAAAATCTCAGCAACAGCCTTTCTTTGCACCCAGTTAAACAAAATTATGTTTCCCTCCGACTCCTTCTTTGACAAGTAGCTCCTGAATTGAAATGAAAACAAGCCAAACTTAGTCAATATTATAGATTACATATAAGAAAAAGAACCTTGGACCTTGCTAATATCAAGAAGCAGAAAGCAATAGCTTCAATTAAAACCAGCCAATTATTCAGCCCTTTAAGATGCTACAAATAAATGAATTGCTTTTAAATGGAAGTCCTTGGATGAAGAGCTCTTTGACCCACAATTCAATTGCACAAGCAGGAAACATAATGAGGAAGGAATTTGCTGAAACAAAATATTTTTTTCTCCCCTGGAAGAGAAAAAATGGCTTTTGAATTAGTAATCAAGAGGCATTTGCAAAAGGTTCTCTGTGCAATGGGAAGAGAAGGGCTAGTTTATGAAGTGGCATTAGTCATCCTGGGCTTTATTTACAAGTTACTTTTCCATTCCTGCATGTCCCCGTGGCTTCTTGCACGCTTATAGTGCATGTGTCATGGATACATACATCACAGGGCTATACAAAAGACATGCAGCCGGCGCAGAAGATGATGTTCCATGTTTTTGATATGGTGCTCCAGTACATCAATGCCTGCAGTAAGAAATCCAGCTCCTAAAGGTATTTTTTTCCTCTCCAGATCATAGAAGAGTAGAGTTGGAAGGGGCCAACAAGGCCACCGAAGTCAAGTGGAAGCATCTCTGACAGAGGGCGGCTCAGCTGAATGCCTTCAGGTGGGAGAGCCCACGACAGGGGCAGCCATTGGTTTCACCGCCATACAAGGTTCCTACCTTGTGATTTGTGTGCATCATGGAAAAAGAGACAGCAGCCAATTCATGAAATAAAACCAAGAGGGGTGGTGCTGGGCATCAAGATCAGGCTCACAGGTGAAGAAACGCACAAATGTGCATCTTGCACATGGCCTCTTTTGGATGGTTTCAAAAGAGAATCCTTGAATTCTAGAAGAGTCGAGTAGGAAGGGGCCCTGAAGGCCATCAGGTCCACCCCCTGCTGGTGCAGGACACCACGTTACACCATCCCACCCAGACGGCTGTCCAGTTTCTTCTTGAATGTCTCCAGTGTGGGAGAGCCCCCCACCTCTTCAGGCAGCTGGCTCCACTGATGTATTGCCCTGACAGTGAGGAAGCTTCTCCTGACATCCAGCCTGAATGTGGATTGTCGCAACTTGAATTGATCATTCCGTGTCCTGCACTCTGGCATCAGCAAGAAGAGATCTTGATCTTCCTCTCTGTGACAGCCTTTGAGGGACTTATAGGGGGGTATCATTTCCCCCCCTTCAGTCTTCTCAAGGTTTCTCTTCTCAAAAAGGTAAATTACTATGTGCAAATCTGAGCATGTTTTCCAGTGACATTGCAGATCTAGGTTGGATTTCAGAAGAATGTCTGTCGACGCCTTATACACTACAGCAGAGCTTTGTGTGGATCATGGGAAGCTATGGATGGTCCTGAAAGAAATGGGAGCACCTCAGCATTGATCATCCGGATGTGTAACCCGTCTCACAGAAAAGAAGCTACTGTTAAGAGAGAATGTGGAGAAACAGAATGGTTTCCCTTAGGCAATGGTGTCAGACAAGGGTGTATTTTATCTCCCTATCTGTTCAACCAGTACAGAGAATAAGGAAAGCTGGAATTGGATCAGAGAAGGAAGGGTGAAAATTGGCTGAAGACACATCAGTAATTTAGGATATGGAAAGCAGCCATGTGCCGAAGGCTCAGTTCCCCACTTCTTTTAGACAACAGACAGTTCTTGGGCAAAAACCACTTCATTTCCAATGTGCAGCTTGCAAACTAATATCCTTCCAAGGAAGAGTCTTTGAGCATGCACAGAGCCATCTGATGAACCCAAACTAGAAACTATTTTGAGTAACCCTGGGCCCCACACTTCTCGGAGCGCCCCTCTGAAGATGGGCAAGCCTCCATGAGATCTGCAGGCCCTCTCCTGAACCTTGGCTCAACCATCCCTTCGAAGAGAGACTGCAGCCAGGAAATTTGAAGATGACTGAGACTGGAAAGGGCAGCAGTGACAGAACTGGAAGAGATCACTGGAGACTGAGGCCAAGGTCATTCACACGGTTGTATTCCCAGTCACTGTGCATGGGTGGGAACGCTGGATGGGGAAGAAAGCTGACAGGAAGAAAACTGATGGCTTCGAAACATGGTGCTAGGGAGGAGAGCTTTGTGAATACCCTGAACTGACAGAAAAACAAACAAGGGGGTGCTAGATCAAATCAGGGTGTAGCTTTCCCTGGAAGCAAAAATGGCAACGCTGAGGCTGTTGGGCACATCACTGGAGAAGCCAATTGTATGGGTTGACTCTAGAAAGGGAACCACAGACTTAAGTTTGCAAGAGTTGAGCAGAATTGCCAAGGATGTGGAGGGCACTCAGTGGTAGAATCACCGTAAGTCAGGACAGCTTGACAGCACCTAACAACAACACATTTACATATGCTCGGATGTCTGTGCATAGGGCTGTGTGTGTCTTTAAAAGAAAGTGTCTCCTTTGGACACCACTTTTTAAAAAAATATATGACAGGCAGAGAGGAGGGCATTTGATTTTGGAGACAAACAAAAACTCAAGCAGAAGAATTTGGGCTGGGGAAAAGCAGGGGCAATACATATGGGGGCAAAAGAGATGCAGCAGGTACCATGTGGGTGCCTATGTATTTATTTCGTCACGTGCCCACAGACGGCCGGAAGGTGGGGAAGGGGCCTCCCAGAGAGCTGGGACCCCACATGGAAGGTTAAGGGTTCCCGCCCTAGTGGAGGTTCCCCAATGTTGCCTCTGGTCCCAAAGTCTCTCTGAAATGGAGCGGAGGAGAAGAACAGCCAAGCAGCCTTTGTCACCGGGAGACACTGGGGCAGTGCTGCCAAACCGATGGAGTCGGGGCAGCCTCTGCTTGCAGCCCGCAACGAGGGGAGAGCACACTTCCCTCACGTGGTGTGTGCATGCCCTCTTTGTGACGTGCCCAGGGCAAAATAAGTGATTCTGAGCAAACATTTATATCCCACCTTTCTGTTTCACAAAAGGGATCCCCAGCAGATAAAATCAGCATCGAAGTAATCAAGTGCATTAAAACAGATAGAAATGAATAAACATGGTAGATTTCTAGTGTATGTCGGAGTCCTGAGATTCGTTGACCTTCACTAAGTGATGCCCCATTTCAGGGTGACAATGTAAGATGTGGAACGGGGAAGAAAATCCTGTTGGTCCGATATCCAGTTCTGACCCACGTATGCCAAGCTATGACCAGAAAGGTCTGCTGCACATACGTGCCTCACTATGCACACGTGTGCATATGGGTGAAGAGAGGTGTGTGTCTTGTGTATAGATGCCCACACCCCGTAAGAGTTTCTGTCCTGAAAAGGGGCCTGGAATATTTTTAAATAAACAAACAAATACACAAGCATCCTGCCAAAATCCATACAGGGCTCTGGATTAGGGTAATTCTGGCGAGCTGATCCAAAACAGAATTTCCACTCACAGCCCTCCATTAATAATATTTTGGATTGCTGCCTTCCTTTGTAAAAACAGCCCAAAGAAGAGTGTGGCACACTTGCTCTTTAACATTCCCTATTATTCACTTTTGTTTCCATCGCACGGGGTGCCTCTACCCGGAGAGAAGCAATATGTCATCATTTTGTTGAGCTAACCGGCCTAGCAGTCGTGTCCCTTTGAGTTACGAAGAAGACAGCAACACTTCATCAAACCGTTGGCAAAGCCAGGCAGAAAGGGCTGGCAGAAGAAATGGGAGGCAGCCAAGTTTGCAAATTCAGTTACTTTATTGCGCGTTATTAAAAAGAGAGAGAGAGAAAGGGAGAGAAGTGGCTGGGTTTGGCCAGAAAAGTGGCCCTTTCTGAGGGAAAAGCTCAGAGAGGAGCAGCTGTGGCAGTCTCACCACTGCAGTTTTGTGAGAAGTCATTTCGGCACTTCTAGATGAATGTTTGAAAACACATCTCTGTATGCCGGTTCGCTCTCCTCTTTTGGGGGTTTCCTCCCTCCCCTCCCCTCCCCTCCCCTCCCCTACTTATCATCTTCCTTATTTGAAACAGATTTTTAACAGATAATCTTGCTCATTATAACAATATCTTGCTTGCATTTTATTCAAATAATTCTTAAAAACAGCTTTAAAAGCCGTTTGGAATAAACATCAAGCTTCTCCATCAATCAAAAGGGAAAAAATTTCCGCTGGCGGTTGTATAAACATCAGATCAACTCACTGATGTCTTCAAGGATTTCAGACTGAACCATAAAAAACTCCATTAACTTCTGACAAAGAATGCAAATTAATCGCAACATGGGGTGAGATGAAATTAAAGGCTCTTTTCTAATCAATGACAAGGCAGGATGAAATATTTACTCCTCTCTCTCTCTCTCCCCCCCCCCCCGCCACCCCCGGCGGTTGCTTGTGTCCAGGACGGCACTCCACTCGCCCAGCCCAAATGCAGGATGATTTGCCTGCACTGGGTTTCCCCAGCCCTGGAAAAACCGGCCAGCAGTCGCAAAGAACCCGCACACACACGCACGCACCATCCTACTCTCAGGTGTGCACACTTTGTTATTTGGCTCTCCTGTGCCAGTGGAAGGTGGGGAGGCGGGCGGGGGGGCGGAGGAGACTGGCACAAACAGATGCACCAGGAACCGAAATGACAGTTTTGCCCTCTGGAAGTGCGATCACTACAGAAAAATCTAGTACAGCCTGCAGGTGAAATGTCTGGTGCTCCATATGGAGCAGAGAAAATTAACAACAAGATGGAAATCTCGCAAGCAGCAGGGAGCTGTATTTTTTTGAAAAAAAAAAAAGAAATTTAAAGATGAAGAAGGAGAAGTAATAAATTAATGGGGTGTGAAAACATTCAAAGCTTTACAATACCAGGGGCACTATTTGCTCAGATTTTTATTTTATTTTTTTTTTAAAGGAAGGGGGGGCAAGCTTCTTCCCTTCCGAACTTCAAGTCATTTTGATGTAATTTATTAACAAAGATCTGCAAGTGTATCCAAAGCCAGGGCAGGGGGTTTGCCAGATTCAAGAGGACTAGTGCAGACACATTCGCAGAACCCTCCAGCAGCTGAGAAGCACAGTGACTGTGCATGTAAAATTCCACTTCCAGGTGGACTCATCCTGCCCCCACCAGGATGAAGTGTTTGAGCACACGGAGGGACTACTTGACAGGGGAGCACATGGTGTTTCGACAGGGGAGCACATGGTGTTTCAAACAAATCATTACCCTCCGTTATGTTCTGATTTAATCAGGACAATCTGAAACTCTGGAAAAAGAAATTGTATAGCTATCAGTGCCTTTCGGTGCCTTCCAGGAGTCAGTTTGTACCCCATGGTCTTCCAGCAATGTTCTCTCAGACCTGTACAATCCTTTCTAGACAGAATTGGAAGATGCTTCTACATTCACATAAGCATGGCGCACAACTTAGCTAGCTGCAATTTGGGGACAAACTCTTTTGGTGGATATCTTGATTTCACAGACAAAAAAAAGAAAAAAGATATGTCTTGCCCTGAAACAAATGTTTGCTTCTCAAACATAGCTCACTCTTAGTTTTCAGTGCCACAAAACCAGGACAGGAATCCCAAATTCTATCTACTGATAGAAAATATGCCATGCGTCTCACTTCTTTCTAAATTCAGCAATTCTGAAGAATGATACCCAACAACTTCCTAAAGATGTTTTTCCTAACAGCAAATGAGTGACAATTATCACAATTATAGGTTAATAAAATATTGAGCAAACCAGAAATTCACTGGATTCGTCAAATCATAGTTTGCTTGTGTAAACACCTGGCAACAGCCGTGCCGGCTCTAATTATCACAATATTTAAATGTTTTCTCTGTAAATTGACACATTTGCAAGTGAACGGCAAATAAAAAAAAATACAATAAAATTCACCCTTCATCAAAATCAAAATCCCGAAAGCACTTGCTTAATTGAAAAACTTGGCTTGCAAAAACGGCTGCTTTTCAAGATTAAGAGTGAGTAAATTGTATATAACAGTGAAAAATGCTCAATAGGAACCTCTTTACTAAGAAATGATTCTGAGTCCCTCTGGCAACTAGTGGGAGCTTTTCCATGCAGAGCTTGGGCTGATAGATCGTAAGGCTTTATATTTTTACCTGTCTATCCATTCATATTTATGAATATTTATAAGCCACTTTCATCTAATGATTTCAAGGCCACGCACACAAATGTTTTTCGTTGAAGAGGAAGACACACCTAGCCCCCTGCTTAGGACACCCAGTTTGCTCGTTCATGGATCACTGTGTTTCTATCCTGTCTTCCTTCTCTTGCACAGATCCCAAGGCCGTGTGCAGGGTCCCCCTCCTCGCCATTTTTCTCTTCACAACAACCCTGTGAGGTGGGCCAGGCTGAGACTCAATGACTGGCCCAGGGCTGAACAGGGACTTGACTCCAGGCCTCTGGAGTGCCAGGCAATGCTCTTAACCACAACCCAGAGGGGAGAAGTCAGCCAGCCACACACAAAAGCTGATGGCAGGCCGGAGAGGAAGCTGGTGGCCTGAAAAGGGGGCGGTAAGAGAGGGCCCACTCTGTGGAGTTCAAGGCCCTGCCTGCCCTCCTTCCTTCCTTCCTATTTATATCCCACCTTTTCCCTTCAAGCAACTCAAGGTCGCTTCCCTCCTCTTCTCAGTCTAATAACTGGGTCAAGCCACAGGCCAGAGGGCCAATCCTGTCCCTGAACAAGAAGTGCCACCCAGATCCTTACACCTGAATGGGGCTCTGCTGCTTTGTATGCCTGTCAAGGGGTCACCCTCCTGTTGCAACGGCTGCAGAAAAGGGAAGGTGCAGCAGAGGGAAAGGTCCAGAGGGCCTCCCACCCCCCTGGAACAATGGGTGGCGCCACACGCCTGGTGCTCCTCGTGCGCATCTCGATTTGGGCATGCGCTCCTGCTCCCCGGCCTTTGATACACACCCACGGCCAAGCGCACACCCAACGCACGTTCTTCCCTTGCTTCCCCAGTGGCTCCCACGCGTGCATTTTGCTAGCGTGCTACTCAAGGACAGGTGCTTGTGCAACACCCTGCGCTCCCTTGCACCCTCACCTGGGCTTGGGGCTGCAGAGCTGGGCCTGAGGTTGCCACTGCCTGTCAGGTGTGGTGCCAGACCAGACCAGACCAGACATCACCTGTGCAAGCAGGTGCTGCTCCCAGCCACCAAAACAGCAAAGGGCAGACCAAGCTCAGGTGCCTGTGCCGAACCTTTGGAGGACCTAAACGTGTCAGGAGGATCCATTTCCAGAAAGTGCTCCAAAACCCGAGGAACAGAATGAAAATCTTCCTATTATTCAATAACCACTGCAGTGAGGCATCTGCATAATCTAACCGTGCATAAATTAGTACGTGTTATTTGCATTATAATAACAAGTTAATAGATGCTTAAAGAGCACAGACCAACACCGCTTATATCAGACGGCCTGCAGGCACTTTGGCCTGAATCAACCAGGAAATGTGGTACAACCCACCAGGGAATGCTTCTTGCACACAGGCATGGAAATCACTGGGTACCGCATGAGCGCTTGACGACGGATATGCACATGGTTTGGCTAAAAGGTGAGCCCCTCTTGAGTGTTGTCTCCGAAAATCTAACCACTGAATCTGGGTAATGCCTTTGAAAACTAATGCATTTCATGGCAAGGGTTGGTTGACACCAGTTTAACAGAACTGTCCATGTCTTAAGTACAAGTCCCATGCATATATCTGCCCTAAACATAAAACCCACTGGCAAACAGATGCCTGGAGGCAGGAGATGCTGGGAACTAGGCCTCTCTGCTCTGGGCTCACCTGGCCTTAGGTAGGCACAGGTACCTGACCACAGTCAGCCTGAAATATTAGCAGCCACAGACCAATCCCAGCTTGATGTGGCAGCTTATCAAAAAGCCCATTTAATAGGAGAAGTATTTAAGATGCTACCTCCTTTCTTTCAGTCCCCAGCTCCACCAAAAAGTCACCCCACAAAAAATTAAGAGCTGTATTAAGTATTCAAATAACAAAAAGGCAGCAATTCCCACCCCATTCTATCCAGGAGTGAGAGACAACTTATTTATAAAGTCATTCAATGGCCTCAATGATATAAAACAAAACTTGAATTAAAAAAAGAACAACATTAACGGCAGCTTTGGACAACTCTGCAGATACGACTTTTTGCTTTAGCAGGGCAAATTCCTATGAACTTGGTTAGACAGTTCACAATGACTCTCTGCAGCTTCATGCATAGGAATGAACGCTGCAGTGGCAGGCAGCGATAATGAACGTTCTTACCTGAGGATACGGGAACCTCCCGAGAGCAAGCTGGGAAAGGAAATAATATTTGTCTAGTTAGAGAGATTTGCATTGAGGGTGGGAAAAGAGTGGGGGGGGGGTGGAGAGAAGGAGCAGAGAGTTTCCTTGTGGGGAAAAACTAAAAAAAGAAAAAGCAGTACATTATTGCGTGCAAGGATATACGGAGAGAGAGACCAAAATAAATATAACCTCTAAACAAGAGCAGTTAGATTTAGAATAGACAATAATATATGAGGAATACATTTGTAATGCATCTGCCTATCCTCCCATCCACCCTGTCCACTCTGCCAAAATTTTGCACTCATAAATAAATTCCGGAGAAATCTGAAGATAATTTACACCACCTATTTGGACTGCAGCATGGGAAATTAGGAATTCAAGGCAATTGGATTAAGATGGAACACCATCGGATCTGGGGAGCTGTACTCCTGTCAAGCACCAAGAACCCAGGGACTCGACAGTGCTGAGGAATGGAAGCTGCAGCTTCAGAGCCCGATACCTCCAGCAGGGTGCTTCGCAATACACTGGAAGAACCACCCCCGCTTCCTGGCACTGAAATGGACCAGAATCCAAGATTTGCGCTCACTCAAAGGATGAGAAACCATCTCTTATTGAAAGGCACCTAATGGAGTACCAAGCCGAAGAGAAGTCATCCTGGCCCTTCTGGAAAAGTCCACTCCAGCCCTTCGGAATTCTTCAGGGAACCAGGTGCTGCCTCTCCAGCAGAGAGCTGGTTCTGCTCAGACCATTCCTCCTCCAGCCTAACCAGGGCTGCCTCACTCGGGCCCAGCCTGATTGTTCTCGCACAAGAGTGCTTTCCGACAGCCCTGGCGACACACCACGGATGCTTGTTGCGCTTGCTGGAGTCACAGTTGGAGATGCAAAAAGGTATTTCAAATCCATGCCATTCACTGGGTGACCCTGGCAAAATCATTCTCTCTTCTAGCCTATTTTATGGGGTTCTTTTAAAGAGGGATACAGAATGGGCGGCTTCCCATAGTGGCTTCTTCTGCAGGATGGTCTCTCGTGTCAGCCAAGCTGTCGTGGGATTTCAGCAGGGCAAGTCTGGTTTAAACAAACCATGATTACACACAACAGCTGTTCTATGGTTTCCACCGCTCACCGTGGTTTCTCTGGTCACCAAATGCGGCATCGCAGTTTCCACAGTCCTGCTATGCAGCTACCATGAAGTCCCCTGGAAAGAGCAGCAGCTGCAAGAACTGCTTCGGCCAACCAGCATGGATTGAATTTCTGGCACAGTGGCTGATGGGATACATGCCAGCAGTGGGAAGACTGAGCAAGGAGGGTGGAAACCACAGTAGCAGAGAAAGCCCTTGATCGTCTGTTGGGCATGTCCAGGCAAAAAGATGGACCTGCGCTGATGCTTTGAGGATATGGTGAGAAAGAATACCAGGTAAGTACTCATGCAAATCATTCTTTAACATTTCACTTGTTTCCTGAATTGCGAACTGAAGGAGGGCAAACATTTGGCTGTTCCTAAACAGAAGTGGCAAAGACAATTCCGTTACAGGATAAAAGTGGCATTCTTAAATCAACACAAATGAAGCACCCTTATGCATATCAGACATGTTTATGCAAATATAATTTATTCTGCATGTAGAATTACATTTTACTGGTATAGAAATTGTTTTAAAAGAAAAAGTACATATAAACCTTGACAGTAAGAAGTTAAAGTTAAAAAATATATGAACACTATACATGTGATGTCGAAATGCTGCCAAACATGCCAACGGCACCCAAGTAGCAAGTAATCCGGTCCTGAAGCTCCAAGAACCACTGTTCCATTGGGCTATGCTGAGTTCCCCCCCTTCCCAAGATTGTCAAGGTATTATAAATTAAGAAACTCGCAAAAGAGTTTGTAATCTTCCCTGGAATAGCCTGCAGATATGTCACTGTACTAAATGTGTTTCAGATTTAATGAAGCTTTAATGTCCTTTTTAATTTTGCCTGTTTCAGTATCACCAGGGGTCGAGCAAGGCAATCAACACTCAAGAGGATGGTTTGGTTTAAAACTAGGAAAAACTCATTTGCTTATGAGTTGCACTGTATTTTCTTAATTAAATTTACTGAGTAAAATGGTTTTAAGTTCAGCCAACCAATGACCTCTGTGTGTAGATTTAGATTTATAAATAGGCTAACAGCGAAAGCATAGGAGCCAAAAGAGGAAAAAAGGGAGGCAGCTCAGAAAACAAACAGATCAGGGCTTTGCCAATAGAAGCATTGTATCCACACAACAGAAGCCATTTGGACATAAAATGATATATAATCCCCAAAGGAAAATTGAAAAGATAAAAGTGGACATGTTAAGGCACTCAATCAGAAAAGTCTTCCATTTCATGTTGCAGGTTCAGAAAGATATTCTTGTTGCTCCTTTTAGCTTTTGAATCCCCCTGACTTGACAAGCTAATACATCAACGCTTCAACACAGTGGAACCTCTCTTATTTGATTCTCAATTATCCAACTTTCCCAAGTACTTTAAATTCAGCGCCTCCCACTATTTTCCAAAATGTCACTAAACCCAGCTTGCCCAGACTCTTCTTCAAAACCGCCATATGTCCAGATGTATGAAGTGGACCAGGGGCTACACATTTGACCAAGCGGCCTGGTTTGCATGTAACAGTAAGCCAGAATATGGGCTGAGTACAGGCTGTCATTAAATTGTGGGTTGTTGAATCATAGGTTATTGTTCAATGCCTACCCTACTCTACATTTTAACTCTGAACCACAAACAAACCAGGAAAGCTGCTCATGGTTTGTTGTCAGTTGCTCATGGTTTGTTGTCAGGTTGCGGGTGGGTAACAACCCTCCATGCATAACAACTGCCCATGATTCAAGAACAACCCATTCTCAACCTGTGCTCAGGGTAGTTATGTGTGAACAAGGTCACTCCTGGTTATGTGCAACTCTATAAGCACAAGCAATTGCCACAGTAGCTCCAGTTTTGGAAAGGAAGAAACCCGAGCATGCAGGGTGGGGAATGACTTCTTGGCTTCCTCAAGGAGCCATGCCAGTGGGAACAGACTGAGCTTGGCCAGAAAAACCAGTGGGCAGATTTTCATATCTCTGCAACAGACAGTGTCTTAAAGGCATTAATGAATGACCAAGATTACTGAGAAGCCATCAGCTTTGCCTATTATTAGCTTACAATATTAGCATCAAGGTGCACAGAACTGCAGAAAAGGAACTTCAGAGTTGGTTTTCCTGTAATGCTCTTGTTTGGAATAAATTTCTAGGCTCTTCTCTTAGTACCCTAGCAAAACTTTCAAAACACTTTCAGCTGCACTGAAGGAAGACCAAGATGCACAAACCTGCCGTAACGCCATCAGAAACAGAGTGAGCGTTGCACACCTCCACCTTCCAAGCCGCCTCGGCCTTTTCTTAAAGGCCGGAAGCTAGAGAGTGAACTTGAGGCTGCTGTCATCACCTCGCTTCTGAGCCAGCCAACTCCACACCGTGGCCTCTCCACTGGACCAGGGAATCCTAAAGCCCAACTTGAAATGAATGAATGAATGTTCATTCATGAAGCAAAACGTGAAGCTCCTTCGCACAAGAATACTGAGCAGGCCCCTTTCAGAGAGCCAGGCAGCCAACATCTATGCACACTATCTTAAAAAGCGACTGCACACGAATATTACTCAAGATGCTCTCCTTCCTCCTTGGCTGTACACAACTTTGGACCGGGGCTGTCAGGGACTACCACACAACACCTGTCTTCTGTCCCTTTCCCCAAGGTTTTACTTTTAAATCTAGCTAGCCCAATATGCACTGGAATCGCCTGTGGGCAAGACATACCACTGCATGCGTCTCTCCAGCGAAAGTGGTGGAGGAATCAAGGTCAACCCGCCAGACACGCCGGGATGCCCATTCTTCAGTTCACGTGCCACAGCTTGGCTACTTGTGGGGAGGTGGTGGGGAGACCAAGCTGCAGGCGGTCCATGGCCACAAGAGCATGTGGAAACTGTAGCTCACTGCACACGGTGCCAGCCCTGTTGGGCTGCCTCTGCCAGACGTTGGGCCCACGGGAGAGCCGATACTAGGCTAGATGGAGGCCAGGCAGGTCCCTGCGTTGATCTACTCAAGGGCAAGGCTGCCCTCCAAGCTCTCCTAGTGCCTGGAGGGCGCCACCCGCCCCTCTGGTTGGCGGTCATCAAGGGGGGCATCGGCTGGACTCCCTGCACATCCCTACTTGGCCAGATTGGAGCAGCAACGCGAACCCGAATGCTCGAGCTGCCCATGCAAACACTGCCTTCAGCCTTGAGTCCTGCTGGTAGCCGCACCCGGGAAACGAGGGAGGCAAAGGACATTCGGAATGCCGCTTTTAAGGACGCTTGTGCTATCAAGCCCCCTGCCCCCCTTCCTTTAGATTACTCTGCACAACTTGCAAGTTTGTTTTTTTTAAATTTACAGTTATGCTGAAGAGCAGGGGAGGACTTTATTTCGTCACATTCCGTGTTTCTCAGCATAACTGCAAATTGAAAATAAGCACTTAAGATACTGCTTGTGATCGAGCTAAAGAAGGACTTTATAGTCTGAAATGTTCTAAAATTTGTTCTTAATTACTTTGTGCACATTTTACACAATTAAATTTCCATCTCGAGATTTTGCATTTAGATTGTGCACTGCTGTTCAACCCTCAATTTGGAGAAAGGCAGCCGCCAGTTTGGAACATTCAGGCACTGGGAAGTTTAAAAAAACAAAACAATACGAAACAAAACTGAAACTCAGACAGAACAACTGGATTACCTGAAACTCATGGGAAGATTTCATTTGAAGACCAATTTGTAGATCTCCAGATAAGACGTTTAAAATCACCTTAACATTTCACGGACAAGGACCCTGATAAATATTAAATACTGAAAAGAGAAGCCCCATCATTTCTCTTTCTTACCTACACCAATTCGAGCATCTTCTTATTGCACATTTTAAAGAAGAATCCAAGAGGATATAGCTGCAATTTACCCACGTTAAAGTGCTTTGGAGGTTAAATTGGCAACAAAGAACAGAGACACAAACCATCCTGAAATAGGGCTTCAATTAAATGAGAAGGATTTAGGAACTCAAGTCCAAAAGGAGGGTGGGGGGGAGTTACAAATTAATTTAATCTTCTGCCTATGCTTTGCAGCTGCACTGCCAAGCGTCTGGGGCTTAGAAACAAAGCAACGCGAGGCCACGGAGCAAAGGAAGCTTCCATTTTTAATGTACAAGACCATTAGCAGGCAACCTGTGGAACACACGACCTCTGCAGAGGGCCACCGGCCTGAGTAACAGAGACAGATGAAGGGACAGGTCTGCCTGGGTGCGCACCTCGGCTAGGGAGAAGGATGGCCAGACTGAGCTCGATTCACTCCCGTTGCAGGACCACCGCCCAATGAAATTATAGCCTGCTATTAAAGTCTACCTGTGCTTTCTAGGCACATTGCTTTATAATGACTTAAGTCCAGTTGCTGGAAATTTTTCAAAATAAGCCTTACTGCTATAAAGTTACCTAAAGCTTTATTTGCTTTTATTCTTTTTGGCCTCAGGTGAAGACCTTTTTATTTTCCCCATATTTTAACAGTTAATTGGTTTTATCCTTGTTGTTATCATCATTTATCGGATGCAGTGCATTGTGTGTTGATCGCTGTATATGGTTGCTTTGGTTTTTGGTTTTTTGTACGCCGTCCAGAGACTTTTAGTATTGGGACAGCATATAAAAACTTTAAATAAATAAAATAAAGCTGGTGAGTCCAAATCAGTGTGCAATTCATGCCTTAAATCAGATTTTCTGTGACCTGGAAAATAGGACTTGGATGCACCGTGCACCGCATTGCCTCTCCACCCCACCCCACCCCCACTTAGCTAGTGAAAAGGAATGAATCAGACAGAACAACAAATATAAACAACTGTTTAAATCAGCCTTCCTCAACCTGGTGGCCTTCAGCGTCATCTGGACCGCAACTCCCAGAATTCCCATCTGGCAGGGCCACTGACTGGGAATTCTGGGGGTTGCAGCTCAAACATGTATGGCAGGCACACGGTTGAGGGTAGCTGGTTCAAATAATCTACGTGAATCCCTTGATGGAGAACTGCCTCCTGGAACACCTGTGTGGTGCTACCTTGATTTCTTTAAATCCCACTTTTTCCAGGAAAACTTTCACCCAACTCCTAATTCTCTTGCTCAGCGATGACGCAGGCAGCAATGAACCCTTTGCTCACGTGACTGAAACAAACGCACACAGTTTCCCACGTACTTCTCGTGACGCCACCACTTCCTCGTTCCCCTGCGCGCAGTCTTAGATTGGACCTTCCCTGGGACAGAAGCTGTGGAAGCAGATTCTGCAGAAGGACCCTTCCAAGGGACGGCACTGCGGCCACGAAGTCCCAATTCACAAAGCAATCGTGTGCCAGGGGACGAATGTGGGCACGGCTTGCATCCAGTGGACACGAAGGCAGAGCGCAGGTGCTGACAATGCCTTGGGCATCGTGCACTTTCCTCCTCCTCATCCCAACCCATCTTACTGGGAGAGCCTTGGGATCCGACTCCACATTCTTCTCCCACTTCTCTCAGGGGGTTCTAGGTGGAGCTACAGATCTCTCGGCTTACCGTGGGCGGTTGCTCAAAAAGTAACAGCCACCATGGCCCACCATTTTTAGTCAGACTTTGGTTGATAGATGAAGTTGCACAGTAACTGCATTGCATTTCTTTCTTGCTCGTGCACTCTCTCTTCGAATAATTATGTTATTCATTTCTCCATACAAGTCTCACTTCCTATTGCCCAGCAACGAATGCCGGAAAAATAACGATCCGCTGAGGGCTCAACCTGGGCAAACTTTACCTAAACTTACACTTTATTGCAGCTCAGTTCACAATCTTCTCTAATGTAGGGTTACCTCCCAGTGCAGCAAGTGGATAAATCATCCTGGAATATTACTCTGGCTACGTTGCACTGCGACTGCAGCATATGCGCTTCCAAGCCACTGAAGCGGAGCCCCATAAAATACACTAATTACTAGAAGTTATGGTCACTGGGTGATTGATAGCACTCTGCGAGGCAACTTCTTCATTGTGAGCCCTTCCGACGGGCCTCGCCCGCCACGGAGCCAATTACTAATTCATGACCTGGCCCTGAGGCGCTGGAACCTTCACCTTCCGCCCTCCTGCCACTGCAACACTGCGAACACCGGACGTGCGTGTCCGTTGTCACAATGGAGCGGTGGATTTCATGCAGATGACCTTCGTCTGGCAGAAAACCTCGCAGAACAGCAGCAGCGATTGTCTGTCTTGCACCTGCACGCACTGCTATGTGAATGTAGCAGCTGCATCCCAGAGTGCACACGCCACGCGAAGGGCACGGACGCTGGGCCACTGCCTCCCCGGCCTTCCTGGGAGGGCTCAGAAATACTGTGCTTTGATGTACGAAGTCCCACACTGCTTGACCTCTGCAGAGCTCCCTCTCCTGCACTCCATCGCGATCTCCAGGACCAAGCAAGAGGGCCACCCGAAGCTCTCCACCTGTGAGGGAAGTCCAAACGGGGCGGAGAACTTTTCTCTTCAAGGACCTGAACGCCGGCTGAAGTGAAGCGGGGTTCCTCTTGACAAAAGAGCTCAGTAAAAGCCACATAACAGATTTCAAATGGGAATGTTGGTTCTTTCTTTATGATCTATTTGTCTATTAACTTTTACATACCACTGTGTTTGCCAAAAAGCTGTCCGGGCAGTGCAGAACAGTTTAAAAGTAACACTTGAAAAGAAGCCTCTAAACAATGAAACAAAGCAACACAATTTAAAAGGCTAAATGGCAGAAATTGCAATGTATGGCTGTGAAAGCTGGACCATAAGGCTGAGCGCCAAAGGATTGAGGCCTTTGAATTGTGGTGCTGGAGGAGAGTCCTGCGAGTCCCTTGAACCGCAAGGCGATCAAACTGGTCAGTCCTGGAGGAGATCAACCCTGACAGCTCTTTAGAAGGCCAGATCCTGAAGATGGAACTCAAATACTTTGGCCACCTAATGAGAAGGAAGGACTCCCTGGAGAAGAGCCTGATGCTGGGAACAATAGATGGCAAAAGAAGAAGGGGACGGCAGAGGATGCGGTGGCTGGATGGAGTCACTGAAGCAGTTGGTGCGAGTGTGAGTGGACTCCGGGGGATGGTGGAGGACAGGAAGGCCTGGAGGAATGTGGTCCATGGGGTTGTGATGGGTCGGACACGACTCCGTGACTAACAACAACAAAAAAATGGCAGAAATGAGGCTTCACCCTTAGAGTGTGGGGGTCAAGCATAGTTCTTGAGCGGGCACTTGTCACAGTTTGGGGGTGACCCTGGAGAAAGCCCTTTCATGCGTGCTCAGCAAATGGGCCTCAGTAGGACTTTTCCTGGGGATCCCAAAAGCCAGGCAGGTTCAAAGCAAGACCTGCTGAGCCATCAGGCCTTGCCTCCGAAGGGCTTTAAAGTCTAAAACCGACATCGAACTGGGTGCAGCGGGCAACTGGCATGTCTTTCAACACGGGGGCAATCTAGTTTCAACATTCTTCGTTTGTCAGTAGCCTGGGTGCCACATTTTGCACCCCGGAGCTTCTGGAAACTCTGCTGAGGTGACCCTGTTGCAGTAGTCCAAATACTAAGGGATGGATAACCAGCCAGGCCAGCTCAGGACTTGCTACGTGTAACTGTGGAAGAAAATCTCATGTCCACCTGAGCCTGAAGATCCAGGGGAGAGCAGGATCAGGGAGCATGCTCAAGCTACAGAGCTGGTGCTTCAACTGATCAGCACCACATCCATCTTGCCTGAGCCAAACCTTTGCTTCTTCACACCCATCTAGTTTGTTGCTGAACCAAGGCAATGCTTAACGGTGTCCAAGGCTCCCTTGGTGCTGGACAGGAAAGATCAACAATGCTGGGGGACATCTCCAGCTTGGTGGCACCTTATTCCTATCCTCTGAATGATCTCTCCATTTCAATACGAACAACCCTTTGGACACTGAAGGCCAATGGCAAAATAGCAGGTGGTGCTAAAAGTTTGTCTTGCAAGATGACCGCTGAAACGGCTCCAGGCAAACAGCATCATCCAGACGCACCACAAGCACCTTCTCGAGCACCTAGTCAGACAAACTCCTGGCCAAGGGGAGATGTCTGGCATTGAGGTCTGATGGGCCAATTCCTCATACCAGGTGGCATCCATTGCTTGGCACCAGTGCCACCATGGCCGATAAGTAGCCAAGAAGGGCAAGTGTCAACTATGCAGGTGGCGGCCTTGGCCTCCTTGCTCCGGACAACCTGCCTGCATCCTCTGCAAACCAAGAGGAATCCAAGCAACTCGTCTGGCGGAAAGCCTCTCAGAGTGCAGGGATCAAGAAGGCACCAAGTTCACACTATTCTGGCCTGCTCCAATATGGAAGTCAGAGCAAATTCAGCTGAAGAGAGAAAAGCAAACTTCAGCACTGGGGCAAATGAAGCCTCGTTCGACGCGGGAAAGCACTTTCCGCGCACTCTCTGTGAATGCAAGAGGTGAGCTGCTGAGCAGCAAGTTTTCTCTGATGCCGTTGCTGCCACACAGAGCTTTGGATGGTGCATCACCTGTGCTTTTTGGCCAGCGGTTCTTGTCCGAAGGTGCTCCAGCCAACATCCTTCTGGTTTCCTTCTCTGCATGGCTCTCGGGTCAAACAAGGGAGCTGGCCCGCCTTCGTCAGGAGGGAGGTGGCACGCAGGGGCAAGAGTGCCAGTGGAGGGGGCCCATCCCGCATCCCAGGGATCAGCCCGGACTGACAGTGAATGCATGCCGGCATCCATCGTTTTGTTGCGACACTTAGAGTGCTTCACTGAAGGTGCTCTGAATCAGGCCTGTGCAGAAAGTGGATCTGGACACCTTCGCAGATCTCTGAGCAATCGGCAGTAGTTTGGTGAGGATTTTGGACTGGCAGCCATTAAAAAATAGTGGCAACACGGCTTGCTCCCACTTGCTCAATTAGCCTGCTAAAACAACAAAGCTTGGGGTAGCCAGGAGTGGCCTCGTGTGCTGAAGAACTGTGAGTGTGCTCAGTTCTCAGTGAGTGTGTGCGCTCATCACCGGGCTCAGTACTCTTTAATTCTCAATGCACATCTTTGGTGAACCTCCCTATTCTAACTAGTAAAGCCAAGTAGGCACCAAAGGCTGAAAGTCTGCCTCCTCCTGCTCTAAATGCCCTGGAACCCAAGCATTTGACCAAGTGCGTCTTCCTGTGCCAGCCTACCGAAGCCCACAAGCCCCCTGCTGAGGTTCTACTGCAAGGCCGTCCTTAGGGAAGGCGGGGAGAGTTCCCCGCACTGGGGCAGCATTCCTGAAGAGCCTCACTTCAACCCCTTTCTTTCAGACATCTCTCCAGCACTGAGTAAAACCGTGCTTAATTTTTAAGTCTGTATAATTTCATCACAACATTATTGGTGGCCATTTATTATAACTGCATGGCCTAGCCTATTTATAATGTACTAGATTAGGATTTAAATCATGTATTATCTACAGTGTTGTATAACTCCACTGGAAACCGATTAACTAAAAAGTGGTATGGAAATATTTCAAACGTACATTTTATGTGTGGTTGTTTGTAGACACTTGCTGTTTTTTCTCAGACAACTAAACAACTAGGTATCAACACAGATAAAAATAGACGTTGGACAGGAAGGACTAAATGGTTAGTCCATCACCACCACCAAAGGTTGGTCTGAGTAACCAGAGGCAGGATAAGAACCACCCAGCCCCGCAACCCACGTTAAAACTTTTTGAGTGACAGATACGCCCTTCGACGCTGCAGAACAACCAACTGCAAGAGAGGAAGACATCGGATGTGTGCAGGCTGCCAGCTGCCCTCTCCTCCCAGGAAGCCACACGAACCCAGCATTGGCTCTGTCGATCAAGCTTAATTCCTGGCGGCCTAAAGAGAACGACCCGGTCCTCCTGCTTCCGGCAATGCCCGTGTCAATTTTTAATATGCACAGAATCTGACACCAAAGCAGAGTTAGGGAAGTGGTTCTACGGTTGCACGTTCATCCATCTGGTGCCTTGGCCAGGCCTGGAGGCTGCACGCACGCACGCAACATTAATTAGGGACAGGGGTAACCGGAACTGGGCTCAGCAGGGAAAAAGAACCTGGAGACAGGGTCCAGGAGGGGTGGCGCATGGGCGAGGGCTTGCAGGGCTGAGCGGCTCTGTGGGCTGAGCAAAATTTATGGGATGCTCTTGAGATAAGTGTTTTCTGATAAACAGTGTATTTTAAAGACTGCAACATGCCCTTGTGTTTTGCCGGCTACAACAGAGTGAAAAAAGCCATCCAATCACTTGCTGGTCCCTTGGTTATAAAAGGTGATTATTTTTTAAAAGTTGGGCATGTGCTATGGAACTAAAGTAATTTGAAACACATTGCATCATCCTAACTACTAAAATGTGTCTGGATTCATATAGTAAGTTCAGTTAATAACTATGCGAAATCTTCATGGGAAGGAAGGGGAAACCGATGCGACTAGGATGAGGTAATACAGCCCTTCTCCCTTAGAGAAGCAGAGCTGAAGATGAGTGGCGCAAGGCTTGAACTTCCGGAAATGAACCGAAAAGTGGCCGCCCCTCACCACTCTTTGAGGATGCAGTGGGGGCACCGGCACCGCTTCCAGTGGTGGAAGCCCTACTGACTTGGTACCGGCATCTGGAGCAGTTGAGCATAGCATGGGATGTGCTGAAGAGACTGTCTTCAGATGAGGACACTGTCCCACGGCGGCAGGACCTTCTGAGGTCTGCACAGCTTCAAGGCAAGTCACCTGCCCTGCCTTTCTTCCTTCTCACAAGGAATCCCAAAACCTCCCCCTCTTCTCCACATTACCATCAACCAGAGATAAGTTAGGCTGAGAGTCGGGCCAAAGACACCCACTGGGGACTCGAACCTGGTCCTCCTAGGCCCTAGCCCAGCATTCTCAGCCACTAGGCGACAGTCACAATGAGATTTCTTCCCAGTGGAGATGGCGATAATTCCTTGAGTGTGCCTCAGCACTGTATCCTCAGCTGTTTCACCAGCCTGTAACTGGATGTTAGGAGAAAGGCATTTTCCAGAAAAATGCCACGCTCTGGTGCGCAGGGAGGAATGACAGCCCCGGTTGCCGCTCCGGCAAAACACCCCAAACAATTGTTGCAGGAAGCTCTCGGGAGGTTTTATAGCACAAAGGTGACAAAAGCGGCCCCGGCACAATATTACATTTGATAACCACATCCCAAGAGAGTGCTCGCATCACTTTTATGTTGTCCAATTTATCTTTTTTAATACTACCAGGGAACAAGGAAAACCAACCAGCCATTATGTTGAAGTTTATTTTTTCCAGCAAATGCATTTCCAAAAAGGGTTCCCACTTTATTCAAAATCCCGTACGGGGAAGGCTTGGTTTTCAAGTCTACCTGGAAATTACACCTGTGCAACCAGAAGTCCCGCTACTGTGGATGTGAGTTAGGATGAGTTGGTCACATAACGTTCCCTTGCACCACTCAAAGCTCATCTGGTCCGCCAAGCCTGGGGGTGACCGCTCCATCTGGCAGCAGGAAACTGAGACCGAGGACAAGCAGGGTCCTGTCCCAGTCCGAGCGATGCCAAGGGTGGAACTGGGACCTTCGGCATGCTAAGAGGTGAGGCATTTCTCTCTCTAAGGCAACAGGGGTGTTTCCAAACAATTCCAAACACCCTTCCCTCCTCATGGACGTTTTGCTCTTCTTCTTTTTCATAAGGCCTATCTGCTGTTTAAAAACTCAGTAATGATGAGGATCAGAGTGGAACTAAGAGGTAGCTGGGGATCCTCCTAAGAAGGGAACCCCTCTTGGTAATGACACAATACCACTACCGCCGGCGTAGTAATCTCCAACACTGCTGCTGATCCTATGATTTCGTCATGTAGGTCCAAGTAATGCACTGGATGTCCAGCCATCTTAAAAAGTACGATCTGTGACTTCCTTGTCTTCAACCTCATCCATCATTTAAAGCCTGACAGCATTTTTGACTCTACCTCCTTAACAGCAGCGCCTGCAACTCTCAGTCTGCTCGGAGTATCACTCTGGTGTATGAACCAAAAATTCTCAGCAATAGCAATATTTACCATGAGCTTACTAACGGCATCTTCTCTACCTGCCATTGTCGGGTAAAGACTTTCGGCGTGAGGTGAGGGTACCTGAAGGAAAGGCGTTTGCTGTGTGACTGCAGGGCCTGCCCTCCTTTGCCTGATTCCATGGGTGGTCCAGACACCGGCATCTTCAGCAGGTGGGCCTCTTGTGCTCTCCCACCTCGTCTCCCACCTTTTTGCTGGCCATCAAGGAAGAAAAGAAGGCAGAGCAGCTCAAGGCCTTCGGATGGTCATGCTGAGGAGCCCTCTGCCTGGGCACATCTCTGGCCTGCAGGAACTGGTGTTTTTGATGGGAGACACTGGAGAGAGAAGATCGGGGATGGTCATCCCCATCATGCCTTGCTGGTGGGATTTTGGAGGCACCTGGAGGAAGCGGGTGGACCTCATCTGACTCAGCTCAGATGCTCAAACATGTCCTTCTGTTTGCTCTGAAAAGGCACTGGATGGCCTGCATGCTACAACAGCCCTGTGCACAACTTCTGGATGCAGGAAGGGAGCAGCAGGACACCTGGGTTTTTTATGGCTGCTCCAGCTCCCTGGTTTCATGGATCAGGCAAGGCCACCAGGCCACTGAATCAAACACAAATTCCAGTCCCCTCCTGGTAGCAAGAAAGATGCATTGCACAGGTTGCATAACCCAAGCTGAACAAACACCTGAAACAGAGTTGTCAAAACACTTGATTCATTACCATTTAATTCAGAGCACCTTGATTTATACGGTAACCCCAGAGAAAGCAAAGGTCTGCCTGAGAAGTGCTGACCTAAGTGTTAACTGCACTGATAGCAACACTCCCCGTTTAAATTAAATTTGACTTCTCAGCCAGAAAGCACTTAAATAATACTACAGCTCCAACTCCCTTGAAAAGAGGGAATGTTCTTACCATAAATCTGCTCTGGGGAGAAGGGGGTTATCGGAAGATCTTTGCCCCCGCCCCCCCATCTGCAGGAGGCAGGGCTACCCTGCCACTTCTCTCCTGGGGGAGGAGCTCCCCCGCCCCCACGACTGGAAGTGGCAAAATTAGGAAGCTCAAAGTGAACATGCTAAACATTCGCCAGCAAGGGGCTGTTCCTGTCCTGTAGCCGGCCGTTCGAAAGAGTGGGACGAAACTGCCAAGAACCTGGGAGGGAGGGTCAAATGTCCGCCTTGCTCTCCCCAGAATGGATTTACAGCAAGACAATTCCCGTTTTCTCTAGGAGAGCAAAAAGGATGTTCAAAGATCCTTCGGGATATGGAAAGTCAGACACAGAGACTCTGGGAGGGGTCTGGGCGATCGCTCCATGAATGAGCCAGCCTCAAAAGTGCCCTCCAGCCAAACTAGGTATGTGAGGGGCTGTCACATGGAGATGGGGAGAGGCCTGTTCTCCCCTGCAGAGGAAGGCAGGACGCGCTCCAATGGAGCAAAGCTCAGGGAGCCAAGGTTCAATTTGGATGCCAGGAAGCACTTCCTGACAGTTAGGACCCCGAGGGCGTGGAATGGGCTTCCACGGGAGGTCGTTGAGGCCCCATTGGTGAGGGTGTTCAAAGACAGGCTGGACATACACATGGTGGGCATGTTGTGAGCGGAGCCGGCTGGTGCCGGAGGTCAGACTAGATGGCCCGGGAGGCCCCTTCTGACTCACTCTGTTTCTATGTTTCTATGTTTCTAACTTGGCTACAGCCAGTGGGAAAACATCACCTGTATGATGACGCGAGCAAATATGGCTGATGTCCCGGCAGCCTGCCCTATGATGTTCTCCAGGGAAGCTGTACTCCAAACTGCTGTAGAGGTTACAACTCTCCAACAGCTCGGGGAAAAGAGGCTCTTCCAAGTAAGTTCCTCACAGAGAGCTTTCCCTGTAGGTTCAAAAACCAGACTCAGGACCCAGTTAGAGAAATTGGGCACTGCAGCAGGGAAGACGGAGAGCCGTTCACTCGAGGCCCTTCATGGATCAGGGTGCCAGGAGAATTTTCCTTCATCGCCTGACCTCACAATGCTGCCAAGCGCTGCCACTGGTCTCTTCACGTTAGAAAAATGTGGGGAGTTCGAAAGAAGATACCTTCCCCATCATTGGCTCCCCATCATTCTCCTCACCCGCAAGTAGGCAATACCTTCTAATGGCTGATTTTCCCCTAGAGGCTAATTAATTCATTACATCATCCAGGAGTCAATTTGCCTCAACCAAACCCCTCAGCCTTCGTGCTTCTAGTGGGACAATGAGACGGTTTGGAAGCAGCTTGAGAGAGGAAGTTCTCCCTGACTGGTAGTCTCCAATATCTCCTGACCAACATCAGTAAAAACTTCAGACCTCCAAGCCTTCTTGGTCAATGGGGTTCTCCTTAGCTCCCAGGGAATTGATGTGGTGGAAGGGAAGGCATTTATAATCCCAAGGCCACTTGGCTTCCCCATCTCGGAGCAGAAGTACCTGGTCATAAACTGATGGACTTGTCTGGTCTCCTGAATTGCAAAAGAATGCTACTATTCATATCACTTGACCTCTGGTGACCTCTAAGAAGGAGTACAATGGCCTTTTGGTTCATTTGATACCTGCTAACACATCTGCAACAGTGCTGACCGGTCCTGAAAGGTGTCCTGCTTGCAGATGCCAGGTGCTCATTCATCCAAAGGAAGATCTTGTAGGGCAGCTCCCAGTGAAACAACCTTGACTTTGTACCACTGTAAGTAAGTTTTCGCAGAACTGGTTGTGCCAAGCAGGTGATCTGGGGAAAGGAACCCTGCCGGGTCCAGAAGAGGCTTCCCCAGTTATCAGCTAACAAAACATTACTTGAATGTTGACAAAACTTCTCTGAATCTACAGCATGGAAGAGCCTTCTGCTGCAACCAGGTGATGACAGCTCTCCACTCAAGGACTTGCGCCATTTGATTAGATCTCAGCACTGGCGTGCACAAAGGGAACTTTCAGAAGAGAGTGCTTCCATTTTCACAGAATACCTCCATGTTACAGCGTTCCAAAAATAAATCCCTTTCTCGCTCACTCGCTCGCTTGCTTGCAAATAAAAGGGCTGGGAAGAGGGGCCTTGATTTTATGACCTATCAAGTCAACAAGCAGGCTCGGTGACATAAAGCCGGGCTCAAATGGGAGTGTGGGAATTCCAGAAGTGCTGTCTGAACACCGCCTGGCCCGTTCCAGTGTCAAGACAGCAGGACTTGAGGGGGACCAGCCTCGTGTGGCTTCCCAAAGCCGCCGCTTCACCTTTCCAAAGACAGTTTCCCTCACTTTCCTCATTTAACACATCACTCAACCCACTTCAATAAAGCCACGATCATGTTGAAGAGAGGTCTCCGAGGAGCAGATGACACACCAATTAACAAAGCGCACGGAGACAAATGGCTCTGAGCAGCTGACTCGGGAGACAGGGGCAGGCAAATGAAGAAAAGGCAGGGTGGAGCTCTGTGCGGGAGTGCGCAGCAAGCCGGCCCTCCGGATGCAAAAACGATGCACGCACATCCCCTCTGGTGCACAAGGCTGGAGGACGGAGGCGAGGGGCACGTGAGGTCTCCATGCAATAACAGCCCACGCAGCGTAGAAGGGATCTTTCCGTTTTATTGCCAACAAATCTGTGTGAGGTAGGCCAGGCTGAAAGAGGAGAGGAGCTTCCAGGCTGAGCCAAGCAAAGCAAGCAGATTGTGTCCTGAGGAGGATCAAAGGTCCACACCATTGACAGCATCCCGACGGAAGGCGACCAGCCCTACCTGGTGGAAAGTTACAGCTAGGATGGAACGCAGAGGATAGCCAAGCTGCAGCCACTGCGGCTAACCCGGCACGCTCCAGGAAAGCAACATTCGCAAGTGCCATGGCCATTCTAACAGGGGCACCCCACATGTTCAAGAAGCCTGATCTGCTCCGGGCAACCCCAAATTTTTCCCTGAACCCCCCTATTTTCCGCTGCCCTGGCACTGGAAGTCCTTGGAAATGTCGGGCGAAGAAAGCTGACTGGCGGTCCAGGTTGCAGTTGTGCATAAAAGGGATGGGAGGTCCGTGTGTGAAGTCCTTTCTCTGGGTGAAGGGGATGCCCAGGGGCTTCTCCTGCTCCGGAGAAATGCTTCCCCACAGAACAAGCCCACTACGCACACGGAACGTTCTAGGCCGGCCTTCCAGACACACCAGTGGCCCTGCTTGGTGGGACTTCTGGGGGTTGTGGTCCAAGCCCTTCTGCAGGCCAACAGGTTGGAGACGGCTCTTCTATATCAGTGAACAGGCAAAAGCACACCCCAAAGTACGGTAGCACTAGAAATCTCCCAATCAGAGGAGCCCTGACCCTCAGCTGTGCACCTCGTGGTAGAGCTGATACCTGCCCCCACTCCCCAATAGGGGAGGGGGCATGAATGGAGCTACTGTGCCTTGAGCATGGGGCCCTCGGTTCATCCGGTCACTCCTCCCCGCAGACAGGATCTCTTTTGAAACCTGTCCAGTTCCAGGCTCTGAATTGACTTGGCTTTGGGTACAGTCGGAAGTGTATCAGAGGAGAGCGCTTACCTCCATGAAGGAAATTCCTAGACTCCAAACATCCGAGTGAATGCCGTATTGCTCTCCTGAAATTCGTTCTGGCTATGGGAGACAAATGGGGTGGTTGCGGGGGAAGAGAGAAAGAAGACAGTTGAGCCAAACGAAGTGTCAAGAGGTCAGAACACACATTTTGCAAGGGAAATAAAAACACGGATTCTCAAGTTTTGGTTAAATGATTGAAGGCATTTACTGAAGTAGAGTCTATTGACAACTTTTCAGCGGCAGGTTAAGATTATCCTTGGCAACAGAGCATTTAACTAAAGTCGTATTCTAATGAGGCACTATGTCCATTACTTAACAGGTCTTGGTACTTAACTCGTGTAAACTTTGGTAGATTTTTCCTACTTGAATTTGGCTTTTAAATTATGTTTTTATTGCCACATTGTATTTTGCATTGTATCTTTATTGCATTTTATCTGTTGTTGGGAACCAACAAATAAATAAAACAAATAAAATAACCAATTTATTCTCCCACTATCTTAATTGTTAAATTGTTTTAATCTGTGGTTTTACACTTAATATTGGATGCTGTGCTATTCTTACTGTTATTTTTATTCTATTTCATTGTTGTGGCTGTGAACTGTTCCGAGACATCTGCAATGGGACAGTGGGCAAGAGTTATAAATAAACAAATGAAGAAAGGAACCACTGAGGGAGCGCTGGCTCTTGGGCAGTGGAATGCCCTTAGCAGCAGCACCGGCAGGGGAGCAGTGAGGACTATCCAAGACTGTGCCGCCGTCCACACATCCGACGGGCGAGGGTGGCGGCACGTCCTGACACACGTTCCCCACCAGAGCAACACCGCCCTGGGGCCAGAGATGGAGGCCTCTCGGGCAGCTGAGCCAAACTGGGTCAGAGCACTCACTGCACTTTGCAACCGGCTCCCTGCTTGCAACCAGAAGGCTGCACACGCTCTCGGCTACTCATGGAGGTGGTGTGCTGGTTGAGGCCCCACCCCATCTTCCAGGAGAGCTGGCCCACAAATCCCAACCAAATTACTCCTCTTTCCACTGATTTCTGTGGCCAGAGCTTTCCATGTGGGGCTCAATTTCCTTGGGTATCCCTGCCCTGAGTAGGAGGACCCCCACCTAAACATTGGGGAACTGGATCATACAAAGCAGGTGTTTCTGCTTTGATCCCATGCAATCCCAAAGGCTCCAATCACAGTGTACGATGCTTATACATATGCAGCTAAACAATCCCAATGGAATTAGCCCCCCGAGCGACTCAAAGCTGCTTTTCCACTCCACCCCAAGCACATGCTCAAAGCACCCATCTCCCCAGCAGCCTGTGCAGGGTGTGCCTGCATTTGGTAAGCCAAGATGGATGCGCAGAAACTCGGCTTTCATTTAAACGTTCCCAGACTAATGTACGCGGCAGCTAGCAAATGAAAAAGGATGGGATCACACCAATTAGCGGCCAGTTTAATGCCATTCCAGGAGAGCCAAATAGCCAGCCAGCTCTTTCTTTCCCGCAGAAGCTCTGCTCCAGGTTTCGCCAAGGTCAAGTACAGTGTGAAGTGGAACAATAAAAGACTTGAGGAGATGGCTCCTTCCCACTGTGCTGTTAATGCACCTGCCTAGTTCAGGCACCTTGCTCAACTCTTTCCCCCTCCGTTCTGCAAGTGCCTAGACGCCTTTAGAGAAAAATAAATGTGCCCAAATTAGTGCTAGTCGAACGTGCTCGAGGAAGCTGCCTTGCGGCCACTAATCCTAGGTCAGGAGCTTTTAGCGCCAAGTAAATGTTAAGTAACAAACACAGACACAATTGGCTAAACGATCTTTAAGACGGAGCCTCCAGACACAACAGAGACAGTGCGATCCCACAGGCAAAGGGCAGCCGAGAACAGAGCAGCTCCCTTCGAAGCCAAGTTTCTAGGAGCAGCTAGTGGGGTTTATCTGGGAAAGCATTCTTTGCCCCCGATCTGCCCTGGACTGCAGCCCTGGAAGCGGGGGCCGTCTGGGTCACCCACCAGCCCCCTGCTGGCTGCATCAGGAGAGGAAACTCCACTCCAAGAAGAGGGTTTTGGAGAATAGGGGGGGCCTCCGCAATGCTCCCGGGTCTGCTGCTCTCCCCTCGGTTCGCAGTGCGAGCCTTGAGCTGCCAGATGTTCAGAAGCTCCTCCTTCGCCGTGCAAAGGGGCGGCCTTGCTAGGGCCACCATCAGACTGATTCTGGCAACACGCATTTCAGCTGGAAAAAAACCATGAAGAGTCTGTGAAAAGGGCCAGGAAATGACAAGGTTCTTTGGAACAGTCGTTGTGGAAGGGGCGGCGCTGATGTTGCCAGAAGGGCAGTTCCCACTTTAGAGACGGAGGGTTCTCTTCTGGCAGAGCAGTCCATTTAATCAGACTGGAGTTACCCTGTAACGGGGATTCCTGCTACTTTTGCATGTCCCCAGTGTGGTAGAATCTCAGGAACAAGCACCAAACGGAGGGAGCAATGAAGGGGAAAAGAGTGGCCCAAAACCCCAAAATCTTTTAAGGGTCCAACCCATCTTTTTTACACCCTGTCCTCTAAAACAACAAAGTTTCTTTCAGCAGGGGCATAAGCAGTGGAGCAGTGCGTGGAGCCGATCCCCACCCTTGGCCGGCATCCCGGATCTGGGATTCTGAAGGGGAATGGGAACTTGTGGCAGCGACGATGGAAGAGCAGGCAGAAGCTCCGGCTTGCAAGAGCCTCTGGAGTTGCTGGCCGTGGGTTCCCAGGCTGAGCAGGAGAGAGGGAAAGGTTTGGAAGTTTGGTGGGATGGATCAAAGAAGGGGAGGAAGGAGAGCCCTTCCCTTGCCCGGTGCCCAACCCCATGGTGGGCTGTCAGCAGAAAGTCCCAGGTTTCTGTTGGCCGTTAGGGAATGAGCGCAGGTCCTACGTGCGGCCTTGCATTTGGCTGGCCATCCTGGCACACCTGGCCACAACTGGCGCCACGTTCACCTCACACGGCATTTATATCCCGTCTTTTTTCCTCCTCGGGGAACACGGGGTGGCTTGCATAGACCCCCTTGTCCTCACGGCAAGAGCCTCGCGAGATAGGCTGGACTGAAAGTTAGTGTCTGGCCCAAAGGGAGCTTCGTGGCCCAACTGGATCTCTGCTGGCAGTACTGATCCCTTTTCAACTTTTTATATAGTGTTTTGTACAATTTGAGCATATAATCCTAACATGAAAAAGCTGCTAAGCACAAGCTTACCAAAGCCACTTGGCCCTGTTGCTTTGGCCTCGCCCCACAAATTACTTAAAATGTGTGGCTGATGATGGGATGCTGAAGGGCCGGGGGGGGTGGGGGGAGTCCTTCCGTGAGCCCCAGGTGGTGCAGCCAAGATGCTCCCGTTCCAAGCAAAATCCAGCCAGCCACGAGACCCCTGGCCCACCACTTGCGATCCACACACTGCACACACGGGGATCAAGTGCCCTGCTGCATTAATTTCACGTGCTTCCTTGTTTAGCCCCATCAGCACTCCAACCAAATTAGGCATCTCAAGGACCCACCAAGCGGTTACATTTGCCCATCTTGTCCCTTGTACACCAGATTTAATGGGATACAGTATTGCTCGTCTCTCTTCATTCCCAGTGTTTATAGATTTCTTTTCCCTAAGATTAAACTAAGGGGTGGGGGTGGGGAGAGGATCTGGTGACAGGAACCAAATTCTTTCAAGAGGCAAAGCAGACCTAACAAAGAATGGATGAAACATCTTACGGCTTTAATCCTCACTTTTTTCAATTAACAGATGGATGTATCACAGTCATCCGTAAACAATAAGAAAAAAAGTAATTTCTTTAATGCACACCTGGGAAATAGATGTGTAATTGAGGTTTGTACTTTAAAAGGAATAATACAATTTAATTATTACTGCTATTTAAGGAAATCAAGAAGAAGAGTGGAGTCAGATGAAATAATTTGTTTGAAGTCTTCCCAACTTAAATCAGAGTTTCAACTCTTTTGGAGATTGGAGATGTGGCCATGAGAAAGGCAGATAACCAAGAGCAATCCGTTTGAGCTCTTCTCAGTTCCCCCTTCTGCACTTAACTGATATATATCCACTGATCAAAAAAAAAAAAGGAAGAGCAGACCAAGGACTGGAAAAGCGAGGGAAATAGGCTATTTATTCAAGAGGGATCACAGTCTTGCTTGTGCCACGGGAGTCGAAGCAGCCTCTCACAAACCAGGTGGAAGTGCTGATCCCGGCACCAGGCTCGCTCCCTGATGCGTGAGCTTGTCCCAGAGCAGACGCGGTTCCAAATGACATGAGCCTGATCTAGGGGGGTTGGTGGGTCTTGCCCAAATGCCATTCCCCCTTTCACAAATTCCTTGGAAGTACCTGGGGGCCAGGGCTGGAAAGAGGGTTCGCACCAGTAAGCAGAAAGAGTGGCAGGAGAGCTGCCCTGTAGGGAAGGAAAGAGGGCAGCGCTCCAATCTAGGGACATCGTTCTGCTAGGAAAAGCCCCATTTACACTCCAGGATCAAGGACTGCAGGGATGACTGTATCTGACCTGTACACCCCTCAACTTTCTGCAGGGCCAAGGTGGACGGGCGGCATCCGTTTCAACCCAGGAGCTTCATGCAGCGCTGTTCTGCATTCTTCCGTCCCGTCATTTCCCGCGCCCTTTCCAACATTGTCACCATTTCCTTTTACTGTTCTTACATAGCCTGGTTACACCAAGGGAGCAGAGAATGTCAAGAATCCCCCAGGGGTCTCCTTGGAAGAGCACAGACTTTCACACAAACTGCCCCAGACTTCTCCACACCAAGTGTTTTTCTCCAGAGCTCTGCATGTCCTTCTGTGCTCGTGCAACACCTGGTGTGTACAAGTACAGGTGCCCAATTTCTGACCAGGTGCACACAGAGTTGGCTCAGCTATCAACGTGAATGGGCAAACCTTGCAGGGGTGGGAGCCTCACAGGAGCACTCCCTGCAGTTCTTGTTTTCAAAGAATTCCTCCTGATTTTGCTAGGGAGTTATTAAAAAGAAATGCAAGACATACGGAACAGTAGGAGAACCAGAAGCTGAACTGAGTCTCACTCAAAGCCACAATAGGTTTTTAGTGCATAATACAAGCATGCATATAAATTTACTCACCGCCATATAAGCATTTGTCCCAACATACGTCTTGGCTATGGAATTCACCAGCTATCAGACAAAACAGTCTGTTAGAGCCATATAAAGATAATGTGGGAATAAAACGGGCAATTATTCCTCATTTAACCTACAATCATTCTATGTATAAATCAGCTAAAAATTATATAAAGGGGGAGGGAGACAAATTTGCCTCTGAAGGCATTAAAAATGATTAAATTCCCCCTTTCTTTTTGAACAAGAGCCCTAATTTAAAACAACCACATTTAAGTTTATGGCAGATAACCTTAAAGAAAATTGTGTTTTAAGCAGGATGCTTAGAGTTTTTAGTACCCCACCAACCAGTGGGAGATAAAAAGTCTATTGGAAGAAGCATTTTATTTTTATTTTTTGCTGCATATTCAGCCCGTTTCCCACCCCCTCCTCCCCGCACTGTCAGCTGGGCTCTAGATGCGAATACAGCCACCTTCATTATCAAGCTGGGATGAACACTAAATATGCTGGAGGGACAACAGTCTTTGACAACGCATAATGCAGCGGTGACCTTCTCTTTGGTCCTCATGTTTGGCTGAGAGGAAAGGTGGCCGCCATTCAATTCAACATCGCAGAAAGCTCACGGGTCAGTATCACGGAGGTTCTCGGGGGAGGCCCAAAATGGAAATTAATTAAAATTTGTGCTGCACATTGTCGAAGCCGCCACCATTGTTGCTCCCAATATTAATTTTTACTGTGGGCCAGTTCAGCCTCCCCTGACGCTTCTCTCGCTCTGCCCTCCCTTTTGTTTGGGCCAAACGCTTCCAGAGCCAAGCTGCATATCAATGAAGTCTCCTATTCGTAAGTAGTAATTACAATATCAGCAGTTTTTACTGTCATTAAACAATGAACAATCATATTCTGATGAAGAAAAGTCACCAGGAGATTAAGAGGATAACCGCGTGTTCCCAGAAGAGGGGAGCTGGACGTGAGGGCTCTGTTTGTCTGGGGGCTGGCTTGGCGCTATGGCGAGAGGAGGCAGCGGGTGCATGGGGAGGAGAGGCAGCCAGTCACACATACCTGAGTGCTCACCCCGAAGTCGCAGAGCTTCACCTGGCCCCTCGTGTTCACCAACATATTTGAGGGTTTCACGTCTGTACAGGAAGGCAAAAGGCGACAGTCAGAGATGGCTGCTCACGGAGCTTTCCCGTTGCACTAAAGATGCCTCACGGAGTGCTAAAACTTGTCCAGGCACCATGCAAAAATCAAGAGAACCGCCACCGCAGCGCCTGGGCCCCTGAGCTTATGACCCGAGAGAGTCAAGGCCAAAAGAGGACTGGGCCAGGAACAGAAAATCAAGCAAGCTTTGCCACTTATGTGTCACAAGTTCCATAAATATTGAAAGAGTGGCAGGGTTGGCCAGTGAGAAAGAGGATTCTGGGGAAAATGGAGCTAACCTGATGAAGGGGATCGAACCTTTCTGTCGTGTAAGACAAGTACCACAGCGGGCAACCTCAGGGCTAACCTTCAACCTGCTGAAAGCCAAGGGACCAAGGATGGGGAGCAGTAGGAGGTGTTCTTGCTAACGTGTCCGGAGAGCTCAACATACAGACAAGAGCAAGGTAGTCCAGCACCCTGTTTCCAGCAGGTGCCACTGGAAAGTCCATGGAACGGGCATGAAAAGGACACCTTTCTCCTTCTCTGCTTGTTCCCACCATGCGGAGCTAGACTACTTCCACAGCATGGAGGGACCGCCAAGTTAAGGAGGCTAATGGCTGTTGATAGTGGAGCCATTGGAGGAATCTGTCTGGATGGGGAGCTACGGCAGCCATGCTAGGAGACCAAGAGCAGCCTGGATCTTCTCAGAAGGTGGCCCCTAAGGCTCCTCCCGAGGAGGGGAACTTGGCTTCCAGGAAGGGACTCTGGGACCACCAGGTCCCCAGCAGCATCAGCACTTCAAGAGGCAGGCTGGAGCCAGTCCGTGAGGAGTGCTCCTTTACAAAGCAAAGCTCCTCACAGCACAGACTCCTCATGAGTAGGCCCACCTCACAATGATGCATCTTTCAGAAGCCTCTGCTAAGCGGCAGCTGAGTCTAGGCTGGTCCCTGGAAGGTTCCACTTGTAAACCTAAATCCTGGGGAGAGTGGGGAAGATGCTACAACAATATTTTACTTCCGCTCCCAGGACCTTGAAGCCTGGCTCCCTCAGCTGAATTGGACTCTTCTCTTTGGTTGTGCCTGGACTGAACTGTCCACTTGTCCTTTTGCCTGAGCTTCTGCCCACTTCTTGTCCCTCGAAAGGGATTTGCCACATCCTGGCTTGCCTCAATCCAGGTCTTTTGAAAAGCCTCCTAAGTCTGGGTTTCATATGCTCGTCCCCGCCCCCGCGGAAAGAAAGTGCCCCCTTGTTGGAGAACAGGTTTCTTTCCTTCAATAGGGTGCTTGCCGTGGCCACGGCCACGGCCCTGTGACAGGCTCACATGCGAGTGGATCCCACACTTGGGATCCGGAGGACGGGTGCAAAATGCGCACATCTGTTCCCTCCACGCAGCAGTGCTGAGGGTCACTTCCTGAGACCTGGGACAAGCGAAGCAAGCTAGGCCTGTCACTAGAAGGGGCGTGGATGCAACAGCACGCACGGAGCTGCCTTCGTGTCCTCAGGATTAAAGTAATGCTCAACATGCTGTTAGCATGAACCGCATTCGATGTTCTTCATTAGCCCTAAACATCACAGCTGCAAAGGTCTGGAGTAGGAATGCTTTCCCTCCAGGAGCTCATTCCGGCCGGCTCTGGAAGTAGGAGTGAGCAACAGGGTTCGCTTGAACTTAAGACAGACAATGTGCCCGACCAGACCTATGGAAATCCACCACAAAGTACATTTTGTGTGCTTTAAAAAATCACATGAATCTATTTCGTTGAGTAAGAAAAATGAATAAGTGAAAGCTTTCTCTCTGTGTGTAATGCTCTCTCGGAGCATCTGTTTGTGATTAATACTTCCATTTGGAATGTGGAAGAATTTAAACAAGAGCCAAAATGGGACATTATGTTCCCATCCTCACCAAGTGTTTCCTTAATACAAATTATTTATATGAGACAAGCCTTATGGAGGATGAACAGACGCCATTTCATTCTACCTCCATCTGAGCCGGTTTTACCAGACACTGGGTGAAAGGGGCAGGGGTGCTCTTTCTTTGCCATTACCAGAACTATCAACAAGGAGGTCAGAATGTTGAATACAGAAACATTTCAGTCGCCTTATTCAAAAGCAAATAGATTTTTTTTAAAGCTGTGCAATCCATTTTATTCAAAATCATTTTTAAAACCGCACTCTCCACCTTGATTGCACAAGCATTAGAGTGCAGAATTCCAGAGTTCAAGGAAGCAGATCAATGCAAGCCCTAGTTAGAGATGCAAATAGCTGCGAGATTGTCTTCAGCAGCAGCACAGTAGACAGGCACACTTTTTGTGTCCATTAGCAATTTAGCTGCTGCTGTTCCAATTCTGTTGCTTCTTTTAAGAACTCAAAGGAGCATGGACAAATGAACCCAGTTAAAGAGGAGATGGCTGTGTCATTAGGAGCCACCTGTTCTGGTCAAAATCTGCAGGCTTGGTTCATGCCGAAGGTTCTTCACTTCCCAGGCTTCCAAGTCTCCATGTTTTGGTAACTGATGGCAGATGGGTGCATTCCAGGGAAAATGGGGCCAGGCCAATTCCTCAGCATGAGGCATCCATCAGCACACGTGTTCACGATACTGTATCCTACCATCCACAGTCTCACCTGTGCAAAGGCTAGTCTGAAGATAAATGGGGAAGGAACACCTTCACCATCCAAGTGCAACTTACACCTTAAACAAAAAAAGTTGCAGCGCTGACAGTATTTACAGTACCGAGAGCACCACAGCACTTGGCAATGTTGCCTCAAATGCAAGCTGAGTTTTTCGCCTAGAATGGATGAGCTCCAACTGACACTGTGGGATGGGAATACCCTAAAGGTAGTTGATGATTGTTCATTTTGTAATTTGTATCCCAAGAACCTGTAGAACTTTGAAGAAGGGTGAAGGGGGAAGAAAGAGTGTCGAGGGCTTGTACCCAATGCACACAGCCCAAGAGCTCCGCCAACTAAGCTGTCTCCAAAAAAAGTACAATTAGCAAGACAAAAACCTACTAGGTACCTGAGAAGGGAATGCATATGGACCTTAGGAACTCCAGTAAGAAGTGAAATTACTGGCAGACTCTGTGGCTAAGGAGTGCCCAGCCATAATAATGCCAAAATGTAAGCTGCTGCTCATTTGCTTATAGACTGCAGTCACAGCATTTAGCATTCCAGCCAATAGAAGCAATTTGAATCGTCCTAATTCTCAGTTCTGTCTTGAAACCTTGGCTCATTTGGGTCTAGTCAAATTTTCATGCAGCAGATGAAGTAAACTGTAAAAGAATGTCTAATTTTGGCATCAACCAGTTAATCTTTCAGACTTTGCAAAGATTCCTCTTCTGAAATTAGAAGGAACTATGATATGCACTTAGAATATGCAAGAAGAACTTGCCTCTGTGTAAAATTTTTAAGCTCCATAAATACGTAAGTCCTTTAACAACCTACAGAGGAGAGAGAGAGAAAGAAATGAGTGACGGCCTTTAATAAATATATAACAGCAACAGGCATTTTCATTTTCAAATCTAGAGTTAGAATTGGACTCTATTTCATTGCACAGCAAAAATTAAAAATAAAAACATTTTTGTCCATATTTGAGGGAATGAGTTTTACATTTGCTGTTCACATCTGACCATAAATAATACCCTTCTTTGTCAAAGCGACCAATCCTACACCCGAGGGCAGCAACTTCCAGGCTTTCTGACATTACTGCAATAAGGGTGAACAAGAGCCCCGCCACACATGCCTACATGGCAGCTACCCTTATTTTAGATCAACAGCGAGTGGGACAGGTGCAAGGAGTTGCTGCTCTTCGATTTTCTTCCCTTCGCATCACTGCCTTGAGAGCACTTGAGCAAATTCCATCGCAAAAGTGTAAGAAGGCACATGCCTCCAACGAGAGTCTACAACTGCAGGCAGCTGGGCTGATCTGGTGTTTGCAGGCGTGCACAAAACCCCAGAGGACTCACACAGCACAGCATGATGCCCCACATCACTGTGGCCAGAGGGAAAAAGCATCTGAGATGGAAGTGCCTGAACTCTCGGGATGACTCTCGGGATGGTGCTTCCAGGGGCACCACAGAGATATGAAACAACAACAGGAAAAGTGAAGCCCTATAGCCAAGGGGCCAGGGAAGACTCTCTGAAACAGGCCCTGTAGGCATGACCACAACAACTATAACACAGTGTTGCCAATGCCCAACCCATGGACCAGATCCAGGAGAATACCATGGTCAGTGGTATATAATGCTGATGAGAGACTGACTGGGTTCGCCTGACAGAACAAGCCATGGTGCTTGGTTTGCTTTTAAACCATGGCTTGTTAAAAAGCAGCAGCAGAGAAGCACACTGAGAGTGCAACCCTGGAGCTGGCCACATGACGCACTCCCACCCACCCACCGTGGTTGTCACAGGTGCCTTTTGCAAGCCACCCTGGAGTTTGCTCTCAGACAGTGGCACCTTTCCTCTCTCGTTGAAGATGCTTCTTCAAGCAGGGAGCACACGGGCAACACGTGGGGAGTGTCCCCGGAGGAAGCACATCTCCCATGCAGCCTCCCTCCCTCTCCTGCACTAGTCTGCTGCCTGCAACACACCTTGGGACTGGAACTAGGTCCCATGGGCACCTTCCCCTGCCTCGCCTACCCCTGTGGCACAAGCACTTCCCAAAAGCCAGCCCAGCAACACTGCCAAGCAGCTGCACGGGAGGACTGCTCAGGAAGGCACTGGCTTGCTTGGGTTTTATTGCGTTTGTACGCCACCCCATCACTCATGGGCTCCCTGGGCGGCTCACACAAAACAGAAATGACAGCATAACATAAGAAAATAAAATAATACCATCTAAAACCACATAAAATCCAACTAATATAAAGTGTGGAAACAGGAGAATACACAACAATAAAAGCAGCAATAAAACCACCAACAAAAAGCAGATAAAGCCACAATTCTAAAAATAGGCACTAAATAAATAAGTCTTTACTTGAAAGCGAAAACAGAGTGACGAGGGTGCCAGCTGCCCCCCCTTTTTGGAAAAGAGGTCCAAAGATGAGGTGAGAGACCCTTTTTCTTGCTGATTCCTCCCTCACCTCATCTGGGAAGGAGGGTTCACAAAGGAGGGCCTCTGCTGAAGATCTAAGTGGTCTGGCAGGGACACATGGAGGGAGGCACTCCGTTGGCTATCCAGGTCCCAAGCCCAACATTCCCAACGTTGCCAGCAGTGCATGCAGAGCTCGGGAGAACATCAGGCAGGGCGTGGCAGCCACACGGCAGGGCCCACAGCATGAGCACATTGTGGCTGCCCACTGAAATGATGGCACGGGCCCCATGCACCCACCACAAGCCCCACTGCAGCCTTCCCTGCCTTGCACCCATGCTTTCACCTGGGCTCATCCAGAGGAATGCCACGGAGCTTCCCATGCTTAGCACAGATAAAACTTCTGCTTTCGGGTTCTAGAATATCACTCCCCGCCCCCTCTGCAAGTGAGCAAAGATTGTGCATCTCGCTCTCATGGTGGAAGAGGAGGACAATAACAGGAGTACATTTTCAGACTGAGCTTTCGCAGTCTATAACAAAAGCTGGATATAGGTGGGAAAACCTGAGTTTTATCCTATAAAAATCACCTGCCTCCCCCCATGTGAGCGGTGAAACAGCCGGGCTCCCACTGTGAATGCCGCTGAAGCATGTCAGGGAATGAGCTCACACCAAAAGCAAACGTCTTTCTCTGCTCATTACAGGACAGGTACACAGTTTGCATTGATTTTTAATTATAGATTTTTAACAATGGACCTAAGAATGCTGCCCCTCTGAAAACCGACTCAACTGCATTCACAAAGTGCTCCTGTGGTGAAGTACCCTTACTGAAAGGAAGAGCTGTAAAAGGCACTGTCAACCAAATGGTAGATAGTTTTGCATTTCAACTTTTTTTTAAAAAGAGGGCCTTACACGTGCAGGTCCAAGGATACCTGACAATCCGTCACACACTGATCAGAAATTCCAGCCATTTGCTGACACGAGAGAGCCATCTTCCAATCGCGAGTACAGCCACGCAGTATTGCACATTATGCTAAAGAGGGGCTGGCGCAGCATTTCTTTTGACTGAATACTCTAGAAGGTGTTGCTGGCATTCAGTAAAACGAGTTTGACAACAATAATGACATGACAAAGCCTTGACACAAACAGTAGTTTTATCTGCCATCAATCACTCACTTTCTCCACAGTTTAAGTGCACCTCTTTTGCAGGAAAAAACTTCAATCAACATTAGCACTCAAAATGCAGTGCATGGTGTCACTGTTTCAGAAACGGAAAGCAGAATAAATGTGCATGGTGGCCAGCAGAAGGCAGCTTGCGGGGGTTCGACAGTCCAGGATCGCTTGGCTGCCTTCAAGCGATTCTTCCGAAGGCTTTTACAAGGGGCAAGACCATCGTACAAGCAGCTGGGCCAACATTATCACTGAAATGCATTTGGAGATGAAAATTCAAGGAATTAGCAATTGCATATGCAAATTCTGATCTGTTGTTACGTGCCATCAGGTTGTCTTGAACTATGCGGGAAAGCCCTCCAGAATGTCCGATCCAGGGCAGCCCCGCTCATCCGCTGTGAATTCAAGGCTGGGCTTCCTTTCAGTCCATCTCTTCTCTGGTCTTCTTACTTTTTGTTAAACTAGATTCCTGTACAAAGGATGCTGTTGACTGAATTTAGTAATTTTCGAGGCAGAGTTGGAGATGTAAGCTAAAGATGCCAAGCAGAAACTTAGCACATCTCTTCAATGCATCAGCCTGACATCTGCCCAGAGTCAAAAGGGGGGTTCCACACCCATATTTCTAGCTGGAAGGGAGCCCCACGCAGGCTATCTCCCTTCCTCATTCTACTGCCTTGAACACCCACCAGCAGGCTGTCCAAGAGGTACAGCAAAGAAATTTAGATTCCTCTCTCTGCCTTTTCCATTACACAATGAACCAGTAGTCAGTTGAAACCAAACCAAACCAAACCAAACTCAACCCAACTGGAGCTTTAACATGTAAATCACTTAAAGCAACCCCTCAAAGCCCAGTTTTCAAAATTGGATCTAAATTTCATTTCATCTTCGCCACAGATCCACCAAGTGGCCTTGGATGCCGCCTCAACTTGCTCGTTGAATTGCAAAAGATGTTTAGGATTGCAACGTATTTTTTATTCATTCTGCGCTATATAAATGATTGTTCAATATTATCATGCAAATCCCCCAAACAGCAAAAATGAAACACTTTTATTTCACTTTAGTCTTGTCTTAAAAAAAAGGAAAGCCAAACACTCTCACGTACCATAAGAAACCACACTGAGCCTAAAAAATAAGCCCATCTGGAACTGGTCCAAGGAGACCATGTCAGATGAAAAGGTACTCTTCACGCATGCAACTGAAGTGGAGAGAACGAAGCCGAGCTGCGAATTACAATGAAAGAAGCCTAAATAGCTGCCTGCGTTAGATTAAAGGATTCCAGTTGTCAGCTTGATGTATAATGAGTGTGGAAAACAGGCATTTAATTAAATGGTACATTATAGAATAACTTTGTTATGCTTTAAACCACTTAAATTATCAAAGCCTGCTTCAGATTTAGCAATTGTTCAGCAACACCCCACCCCACCCCACGCAGCCAGGGCTTTCTTCCCACCAGTCTTTGCTCCAGCTTTAACATAATGATACATTCTCTCCACACTCTTGAAAAATTCAGGTTTTTGAGTGCCCCATGGCATGGTCTGAAGACCCGGGATGCACTATCCATTGAGTGCTTTTCTCTCCCCAGAGGACCTGCCGTGTTTACCTTCTGGCAGAAAAAAAGCACAGCATCTTGGGGCACCTGAAAGCTATACAATGTGTTTCCCAGGAGCCCATGTCAACAGCTGCTAGCAATGAAGGGGGCTGTAGTCCATCACAGTCTGTGCCAATAGTTTTGAGGTTCCCCAAGACAGTGTCTACTTCTTTTGTCCTCCTGCATTATTTCCAGTGTGTCTAAGCATTTAATGGCATTAAAATCAAAGCCAGAGTACTTACAGCAACGGCTATTCTTCCTAGTACGTGTTCCGGAATTTTTCGGTAAACATCCAAGGAACCTCCTACAAGGGAAACAAAATACCCTCTGTTAACATCAGTTTAAGTATGTGCACAGACATATACCCCATGACAGCTGATGAATTAATTTAGCCCGTGATATAGCAAGTGGGACACAGTCTGTTGTTGCTCCGAGAGCAGCGTTCCTTGCGACCCAGCGAGGGCACACCTCTTCTTGGACTCACTTGTGCAGGTGTGTCCACCCTTGCCTATTTAGGACACTTATAATAGGATGAACACTGGGAAAATTTGGAAATTACTTTTAAGTCACATTAAACTGGAGAGTCACAGCGCATTAAGTCCCTCTTAGAGGAGCTGAACTAGAACTCTTTATATTGTCATTCCTAGTCGATTGTTTGCTGAAAACACACAGGACACTGAGTGCATTAATGGGCTTCTTTGAAAGAAAATTTGTGTTGGCGGCCGAAACATTAAACGAGAGAACAGCTGTTTTGTCAGTAAAGACAGATTGCACGGAAGTGGCAAATATCAAACCACAGATAAACCAACACTTACTTCTGCTCTGTTTACATTTTCAATAAAACTCAGTGCAACTCTATTCAGGAAAACATAACATACTTTACATCACATAATCATAACTCTTGCCTGCCTGATGTGTTAAAGCTTGCGAGTGGTTATTATTATTTTTAAAATACCTTCTTTTAAATATAAAAACCACCATCTCATACAATCTGTAGGGATCAGTTTGGGTGTACAAAGGAAGTGTACTGAATAAACATTTAAACTCATTTGACATTACCACACAGAGTTGAGACTTTTTAAGACTAAATAGCACATGACTCACCATCCATGAATTCAGTACAAAGGGAAATCCTGTTTTCTACAAAAAAAGCGCCATAAAATCCTATGATATAGGATGAATCACACTATAAAAAGGAAAGGAAGAAAGAAACTGTTAGCGGAAAAGCTACAGATGTCGAAATAAAATGCAAACGTTACAAATAGCATACCTTGTAAAGAATTTCTAACTCAGACATAATCTGCTTCTGAAGTTCCAGGGTGATATCTAACGGGATAACCTGAAAGGAAGCATTGAAATAATCCCTGTAGAAGCCAGATGCAAACAGCAGTGCCAATAACCATCATGTGACCGGCTGCTGGTCTTAACCTTCTTAAGACCAACGCTCCATGCACTGGCAGAAACACCCACTGGGTGTATTTACCTTTGGACCACTGCTGCTTAAGCAGCCATCACCGTCTGACTGACTGGTTGCGGCCACAGATGGGGCCACTGATGTGACACCGGTGGCCCTCAGGACTTGGGCTACCAGCATTTAAAGCTCACACTTGACAACCCATGAACTGAACGCCACCTGTGTGGCATCACCTGAGCAGTTCTGGACAGACAGCCACCGTATAGATTTTTTTTGGACTTGGGCAACCCATTGCTGAAAAAACATGGTTGGCCCATGGTTTTATTTCTAAATGAAATGGGTGAGCAGAAAAACTAGATATACTCCACTTTAATGTGATTATGCTTACTGCACTCATGTGCATCGCCTCTGTGAGCGTGTGGGTGGGGGAGCATTCCAGCCCCCAGCGGGAGAAAGGAAGTTCCTTCCCTTGAAGACGCTGGCCATTGTTGCCCTAGAAGGAGAAATGTAAGTGCAGAAAATGCACACTCTCCAGGATTTGGGTTCCAGTCAGCTTGGAGGCATTCATACAACCCACAAGTCCACGTTGTCCGTGGGGGAAATCCCCACAACAGCAGCTTGCTTTCAACCCTACATTTTACTGTATTGATGTCTGCCTAAATGGTGGGAAAAGAACATAACCTGTTTCCATCAAGTATTTGCTTTAGGGTTATTTATAAAAGCTCTCCCCAAACTAAATTGTAACTGTAATAGAAAGGCTGCTGAGAAAACATTTAACACATTTCTCCAGATCAATAGTCATTTGCCAACGATATTCGCTTACATGCTTTTTCCTGGGTGGAAAGCTTAAAACAAAGTAACCTGCTGGAACACTGTATCAATTCTGCCCATTAAACCAGCTGCAAAATTTAACCCGCTATCACATCTGAAACTGGAGGCTGCTTCCCGGCTGCTAAACCCAGCTCAAAACCAGCCTTCCCAATGGCAGAAGCCTCAGCAGAGGGTCTGAGGTCACGACGGCCAAGGCGGCATCAGCCGGCCTGGGATGCAGGAAGGGCTTCCCTGAGCTTCCCTGACGTGCGGGTATGTTGATTTCTCAGAAAGTTCAGAAAGGACCCAGTTCCGCTTTGTACAAAATGGCTGCTGTGTTCAACGGCACTGGATTCGCGACGGCTCCTCTCCGTGGTGCTTTGGCAAGCAAAGACTGACCACGTGGCTTGGTCTCTGCCATCCAGCCGGGCTCCGTGCTGCTCGGAAAGCCCTGTGGCCGCAGCCGGTCACGTGAACTGCCACGCACAACTTTCAGGAGGCTCCGTGGCTTGGCCATTTTGCCTGAAGCAAGCTGGGGAGGAGGAGAGCTGACGGATCATTTTGTTCCTAACCTTTGCGGGAATGGCAGGAAAGTATGGAGAGTTCGGCTTACTGCTAGATCTGGGGGTATAGCTGAAAGTGCATAAACCCCGCAATTTCAGGATAAAATAGGCTCCCGGAAACGTACCAGGCTTCATCGAAACTCATTTGGGAGTATGAGCTGACCAAAGCACCTGTGGATTTCCCATGATTTTAATCAATCCAATGGATAATAGATCTTGGCATTCATACTCAGGCCCTTAATGGCTTCTGTATTAATTTATTTGTGTGAATAGCAAATCAGAAAGGGCAGGGGGTCGGGGACACGTCCTCCCTTTGAGGTAAGTCCTATTCCCCATTTTAAAAGGAGCCGTACTCCTCCCAGCCCTGAAGTGATCCACCTGCCTGTACTTTAAGAGGAGCGGCGGAAACAGCTGCTATCTGGAATGGTGGGGACACAGACGCTCCAGGGGGAAAGGGTTAAACCCTAAGCAAAATACCTGCACCCGCTTTTTCCACTTCTCTGCTACACCTCCAGGACAAATAAGGATGAGTTGTCAAGTTAAATACAAGCAGTCAAGTGACTGAATTATAATTTACTTGGTGCTCAATTTAAATTAGTGAGAGGCTATTAAAATATACAGTATTGCGATGGCAATTCATCACTGGCTGTCATGGATGACTTCATCTATTTGTCGGAGAGGTGTGTGCACCACTAAAGGGAACGAGAGCAAAATCACAGGTCAAATTAAGCTGCAACTCCATTTTAATTCACTTACTTAATCTGGGCAACATAATTGTCTTTTACAGTAGGTACAACTCAGAGGAAATTTGGGAGTACGATAGTGGGTACACAAATGATTAATCAAATGGACCATTTAAATGCTTGGTTAAGGATGGGGGGAGCTGGTGGTGGGAATGGAACAGCGGCGGCCGCAGAGAGTGGGGGTGGCTGCTCTCAGCGCCATGGGGCACCTCCCCATAGCAGCAAGTCGGTCCCATAAGCACTGGCCGCCAGAACGGCTTCAGGAAGAGGTGGGATGCCAGGCCAGCAAAAGCAGCCCAATTGTGGCACAGAAGCCACTTCTGGGTATGGGGAAAGTTGCCTCTCCTTCAGTCATCTGCACACCGGAAGCGGGAAGTCAAGAAGCGCGTGCATCTCCTAGCGGGAGGCATTACACTCGCTCTGGCACAACCAGCCCCTTCCCGCCCAAGAGGGGCAAGGAAAGCAGGCCTGGCCGGCTGGCCGGGCCTCTACCAAGGCCCCCCAATCCAGGAGACATGGGCCCCTCCACCATTTCATTTCCATGCCCTTGGGGGCTGGCTCAGCCACCCGGGGCCTCCTGTTACGAGCCGGGACCCCGATTCCCATCCTCAGAAGAAGAGGTCCCGTCCCAGCGGCTCAAGGAGCAGACTCGTTTACAGAGAGGCCCCATGCTGCTGCGGCCCCCCAGTTGCCCTTCCCTGGGAAGAGCAGCTACCCCTGCAGAGGCGAACCTGCAGCCGCGAAACCAGAGCGTGCCTCTTGGAGGAAAACGGCCCTCATCCGCGGGAAGGCAGAGTGAACCACCTGAAGGGGAGCCAGGCCCCCTGCTTGGGGCCACACATATTGGAGCACAAGCACAGCAGCTTCTCTGGCTTGCAGGCAAAGGTGGCCCTGCCCAACCTGCCATTTGTAATTTACTTTCCATATTTAAGTCACCTTTGCTGTGCCTTGCAAAGCAGCGTACAGTCAGGAATAGCAGAAAGATACAAAACGGCCATTGCCGCTGGAGCAAACAGATGGGACAGACCCGGGCGCTGCTCTCCTGGGGTGGCAATCTCAGATTAAAGGGGGGGGGAGGTCAAAGCAGAAGGACCTTGACCCCCACCTGCATGGAAAGGATGAGGCACAAGCCAGGAGGGGGTCCCACCGATTTTGTTATCTGTGATTTTCTGACTGACCAAAAAACACATCTGCCAGTTCTTCAGCTGATGCGCATTTTCCCCTCCCCTGCGGATCCTTTCAGGTTCATGCAGGGAAGCGTTTAAGGGCCTGGACAGTTTGGCAGTGTAGCAATGGCCTTCTTTGCCACGTGACCTTTTTGCACTGCAGCAAAATAGACTGGCATGGTTAGCTGTGGAGCTTGCACTCGTTCAGCAAAGCGAATTACACCCACCAGCAGAAGACAAGCATGGAAGGAGGACGTACCTTTACTGCTAGTATTTTCCCACTGAGGACATGGTTTGCTCTGCACCCAGAAAGAAAAAAAAAGTGAGGAGGGAAGTCAGGTTAAGGGAGAGAAAAACCACATCCATACTTTGATTTGGGACTTGCACGAAGGTGTATAGTTGAACACATTCTTCAGCTATCTGACTTTTTCGCTGGGGCGACACAGGTCCCAAACCGCCGACTCAGCCACCTTTAGACCGCCTTCCACTGCTGGGACCCAAATCAATCCTGCACAACTCCCAACTCAAAAAATGGCATGCAAGCGATCATGGTCAATGAAAAGTCCACCATTTTGCTTGCCTACCTGGAACTGCCAACCAGGCGGGTTGTCGAGTACACTCGCAGGCTGTGCCACATGGGCTGTGTTTGATTCAAGAGGTGTGCAGGACGGGCCTAAGGAATATGACTGCGCTGCCAAGTGGCCAGCGGCCCCCCCGTTGCAGGGACCGAGCGACCGAGTGCATGCTCAAAGACACCCTCTGCAGCTTTCCTCGTGTCACTCATTGCCATGAGCGGCTTCCCCTCACCACTTGCCCCGAGGCAGGACTTCCTACTACCAACAAAATCTAACACTTGGCCGCATCCTACGCAAATCGGCGGCATCTTGCACAAACCTTAAATATACCTGAAGAAAAAGTACCTAAGAGCAGGAAAAATAACCACCTGGGGAGGCTAGTAGTGGAAAGTGCAGTCAGTAAAACAGGGAGAACAAGACTAACCGTGAAGCAACTACGGATGAATTACCAGTGGCAAAACATTTTGGCTTTCTCTTCAACCGAAACAATAAGAGAACAAGCAGCTGAATAACATGCATAACGTCTGTTAGCTTAATATGTACTGTGCCGGGCAGTTTGGCAACTTAATTAGCTTGTCAAGAAAGCCGATCCTTCCCCGCTCCCCTTCTTCCATGAAAGGAGAGGGGGGGTCCTCTTGTTTCCAAGTGAATTAAAAGGAAAGACTTGATGATTTAATTATGATGCACGCCAATTCATCCGTGGAAGTTTGGGTTAAATTTCCAGCAAAGAGCAAGTACCTGGTTTGGTTTACAGAGCATTGACAGTAGCAATTTAACATTTAATTATCATTGAGAAAGAGATCAGAAAGCAGGTATCATGCCCAAGGGGGCAGAACATCCCTTGGCTTTGGAAGGTGCCACAGTACCTGGAAGAAAGGAAATTTGTTTACTCCTGACCGCCAAGCCTTCTCAATTGGCTTGACCTACTCCAGCACATTAACTGTAAAGTGATTAATGGAGACTGAATGGAAGCTTTGGTTACACCAGAAGAAAACCGGACACCCGAGCAGTGTTTTAATTAACAGCTAACACTTCAAATTAGGATGTAGCGGCTGCAGTAATTACCTGTCCCAATGAGTTTGCTAGGAAAACGTTTTCTGACCAAATACGAGGGAGAACTCCCAGCCAACCTTGGTCATTTAAATTATCCACGTGCCATCTTGGTCCAGTTAGCTATCCCAATTCGGAGCCATATGCATGCCGGTGCGCACACACGGAGCTCCGACGGAGATGGATTCCTGCAGTTTTTCCAAAGGGAGATGAATTGAGCATAAAGAGAAGGCTATGCCTATCTGCTGCCTTGGGAAAACCAAATGGGAGCCCTTGCACAAGCAACTGTTTCCTGGATCCAGGAGCACAGCTTTAAGATGACTCTTTTACATATGCACAAGTGACTTTTGGGATGTGGGGAAAAGACACATCCTCAATCTATAATATTGCCTGAAGCATTTTGGCCTACTGACAGGCAGCTAGAAGCCCTGGAGAAGGAAACGCGGTGCAAACAAACCAGCGTTATTTCGAAATCAGATGAGCACAGCCTTCCACTCACAAAATCTTTGAATCCGTATCAAATCACACTTTGCTTATCAGAACATTTCAGAAATAGTAAATGTGAGAAGTTTTCATTCTTTTGGGCAGTGTTTAATGGTTGGAGTGGCCATTTCAATCTGCTCTAAGATTATGCCCGGTTTTCTTACCCCATTTTTAAACTAGCTAAACTGGCTACAGGAAAGTAAAGTGCCTGTCGCTGCCATTTTGAAACCTCCTCTCCAGGAAAACAAAAACATGGAACCTTTTGGCCTAATGTTATCTACTTGTGTCATTTCTCCGATCCTTCTACATTCATTTATAAAGAACAGCTTTAAAGAAGGATTGGAGAAATTCTGTCAAATGTTTTATTAACCTTGACTAGTAACCATACCCCAAGACATTTGAAGTCACGGTGAGCTTCTATCACTTGGGAAATTCAAACGCTCCCTGCAGGGAAGGCGATCTGCCCAGACCTGCGAAGTGGCTCTTTCAGGCGCAGAAAGGCCGGCCATATGTTCAGAGGCACACACATCCATTCCACTTGAGCAGAAATTCCAAATTTCCCCTCGACGTTCCTGGTGGAAGGGGCTCGGGATACATGCCCTGGTAAGATCACCCGTTATCTGGGGAAGGAAGGAGGTGGGATCCAGAACAATGAGCCCTGCAGAAAGATGGTGAGCAGAAAGCTCCTAGGTGCTACTTGCTGCCACGGTAAACGCAGAGAGGTGGATGGGTTCTGCAGAGAAGGATTGTCTGACGTGCTCCATTTTTTCTTCTTTAGAAACACAGCTGTGCCAGTGAGCACCACCTCGCAGGATGAGCTTTTACGAAGTACACAAGACTGGTAGCCCTCTGTGAACACATCTGCTCCTCCCTGATTCCTTCTTGGCCCCGGGACGGGGAGCACGGATGGGTACTTAAAGCTCAAAACCAGATTCATGGAGTCTTCAGAGGCCTAGGTAAACAATTAAGCCACGGGCTGTGGCACAGGAAATGTTCCAGGAGCAAGGAGTTCCCCAGTCATTGCCACCCACTCATTAGGGGTGTGATGCGCCCGTAGGTCCACTTGTGACCTCCCGAGCAGCAATTGCCCACGGTGCTCAAAATCTCCAGAAGCTGCAGGAGCAGCGCATCCCCCCCACAACACAGAAGCAAGAGAAAAGAACGATGCGCTGCGACCTCACACTCAAGTTCGGCTCTCCAAACACACCGCACTGCATGAGGACTTGAGGGTCAGCAGCTGTGGAAAGCAGGTGGTGGATCGCAGATTTGCTTCCAGGCTTTTTTTTTTTTGGTGTGTGCAGGACATAGCAGTCCACTCCATGCTAATGGCCAGAGTTTGGGGGTTTAATGGCGGTATTTTCATGTCCTGAAACAGCCATTTTAACAGGAAGCGCTTTAGACGGCTTTCAGAGCATTAGCACTTCGACAGTTGCTGCCTCCCGTAATCGGCAGGGCCATTAGCCCTGGCTCACTGGCCGTTAGGAAGAGGAGCGTCAGAAGTGAACGACGCCAGGAAAGAACGGCTCTTATTGGGGCTCTGCTCATTCAAAGCAGTAATTTATGCCAATCTCCCTTCTGTCTGAGTGATGGTGCAACATGCTTTGCTGTTGATTCGAAGGCACTCTCCGGCCCAGACTGCTCGCCACTGAATCATAAGCCCCCCAAACAAGACTCACTAGCTCCACAGGCAGCCAGACGAAGAGGCTCAGTCCTGAGGTGATGGAAGGGCCGATGCCATTTTCAAGCCGAACAGGCCACACTTCCAGTGGGCCTCTGTTTTCTTCGTTAAAACCTTCCTGCTAGTAGGAAACTGGCTAAATACGGAGAAGGCTGGGAGAGTTTTGTACTTGCAAGGCGTCTTAAATCTAAATGTGTGTTTGTGCCAAATGCATGTGCACATGCACGCACATGGTTGTGTCAAATCTCCAAACAGCCACTCTGTGCCTTCACCAACATCCTAACGTCTTGCTGTGTGCAGACTGCAGCATTAAGAGTGGTTCAAATTTTCAAGGAACCAGAATGCTCCTGTTTGTTCTTATACGGGAAGAAAGCCAGTTATCTTACAGGTTACTAAGGGTGGATTGTGTGCTTCGTGAAAACTCAGTGGAATACAAGAACGTTTACATGCCGAGACAGCGGAAGACAAGAAAGCAATATGGGTGCTAGAAAACAGTGGATCAAATCTCTTGATATTGTCTTAAAGAACAGTATTCTGCAGTTTCTTACAAAAACACCTGGCTTATTTTTAATCAAGAACAACTTAACTTTTTGCTGAATCTTCAAGGAGGATGAGTGCATTGTGCCAAAAAAGGGGGAAAAAAACCAACAACCCAAGTTTAATTTAAGAATCAAACCAGTTTCTAATTAAACTGCCATAGGCAGCTGGTTGGATAAGTTTTAATCAGTTTCAGTCACCTATTGATTGGGATACTGAAGCTTAAAAAATTAAAAGTAAAAGTAAAAGATGATTGGGGAATTGCTCCATCTCAGAACAACAGTGCAGCCCTCGGTAAATAACTCCTCTTTTAACCATCAGCTAAATGAACACTTCAATACCACAGTACAAAGTCTTCTGCAAAATTACTTTAACTAACAAGCAGGAATTTATCAGCTTCAGCCAAAATCAATGCTGAAATCAATTTGAACACTGGTTGTGTCTAAAGGGGCTCATTGGCAATTTAGGGAAATTACACCATGTAAATGTCTGTGCTTTAATTGAACAGTTTCATCAACCAGGCTGTGATTGCTGTCCATTCATTTATGTACTTTCACTTGCAGCGCCAGTTCAGCAGAAGGAGGGTTTTTTTGTCAAGGCTGGGAGGAGGCACTTCATCTTCATTTTATGCACTTTTGTGCATAACAGATTTTATGAGCCAGGCAAGCGGACGGCTGGGGTCAGCGGAAAAAAGCAAGCTGCAATCACTGGTCAGTCTTGGTTAACCTATCGCAGGAATTAGATGGGGGTGGGGAAAGCCCAGCTAAAGCCGAAGCAACTCTTAAACAAACATGAGATGGTAAGCACAGGCAAAGGAGACAGAAGATGCAACACCCGTGACGAAAATGGGATGCGAGTTCAGTGTCTGGAACACAGAAACTTTTTAAAAATCTAGTTCATGCATGAGATTAAGAACAGATCATGGTAAGAACTCCTCTGGTGGATCCAATTCGGAAGGTCCATCTAAGTTCAGTGATCTATTTCTTGCAAATGCTCACAAGCAAGTTGATCCTTTCCTGTGTTTTGTCCCCAGCATCAGGCATACTGCTCCTAAATATGGAGGCTCTGTTTGCAATTTACAGACCTATCCTCTGCCTACTTGCCTAGTTTTTTTTAATAAACTGACCTAAGCTAGCGGCCAAGGGGGTCTCTTCCTCTAGGCACAGGCTTGGGCAGAAGACATTCCTTGTCATGACAGCTTGACAGAGCTTCCATGCGCAAGAGCAGTGTGCAGGCATGAGAAAGAGACGAGGTTAACAGGCTGCCTGATCAGGCTCTTGGACAAATCTGGCTGGCAAATGCTGGAAGCAAGGTCTGAGGTCTCCCTTTACCTGACGCAACAGAGCAGCTCTCCGGAACCCGAACAGCCACTAGCACTGCCTGAGATACTCACTTCCCCTGGCCCAGCATCACCTTGCAGACTTTGGCCTGCACCAGCTCCTCAGGGCTTCAGGCTTCCGGCAGGTGTCCTTCCAGCTCTACCTGGAGATGTCAACGTTGAGACCGGGAGCCCTTCTGCAAGCTACAGGGGGCTTCTGCCACTGAGCCGCAGTTCCTGAGGGCTAAAGTCACACGCTACCTTCCAAAAACCTGGGCGGTGTGATTCATGCAAGAAACAGGAAGCGTTATTTACCACTGACATAATTTTATATGATACTTATTATGGTGTTTTGGTTCTAAATAATTTAGTACAGGTTCTGCTCAGCCACTCATGTTAGAAAGGGATTGCTGCCTTGTAAATCACAATGTTCATGTATTTCACTGAAAATGAAGCAGCGGGGTTGTTTTAAGTGTCGGTAAGCAGCAATGGAGTTAAAAAATGTGGCAGGGAGAAACCCAGTGCTATTTGGCCTTTTCGGTGATTTATTTTTCAAAAAAGCAATTTAAGTAAATACCCTGGATGCTGCAGTATATAAATATTTCCCAATATATTCATAAGGGCCTGTATGTGCCATCATTCCTGCCTTTAGAAAATATTTGAGGGGTAAAAAATTACAATACCTAGTTTAAATTAGGTAGCATAATGAATCTGTGGCAGAGCTACGTTGAGTTGAATTCTGAAGGCACGCCGCCCAACTGACATCAAATGCGGGTCGTGACATGCGGCTTGTCGTTTTGGAGGTGTCATGAGGAGCTGTCAGCAGGAGAGGGAAAACCTGAGTCTTGTGGCAATTTCTACCCAAAAGGATGAGAACACTGGAAGAGCCCCGAGGCTGATCCGGCGGCCCATGGCCATGCAGTCCGGCATTCCGTTCACACAGGGGCAGACCAGCGGGGGTCCCACAGGAATGGGCGCAGCTCTTAGAGGAGTTCTGCGGGACCTGGTTGGTCAGGAGGGATAAAACCTGGGAAGCCTTTACATGGTCCTGGTTCACACAGAACACTCATCCATTGCTGTTGTGGAATTCTGCCTTGTCGCGATACATAAATGTGGCTCTGCTAACAAACTACAGCCCTTTAACCACCAACAACCCAGAAAGAGAACTCATTGTTTTTCACTGGGTTGTAAACTCTGGGTTGTTTCAGCCATGGGCTGTCAGTATGTGTGAATCTAGATGCATGGATTGTTCATAGGTTGTTTTGTCAGGGTGCAGAAGCACCAGGCGAGAGCATTAAAAAAAGTTTTTAAAGAATTTGAGATGCATGGAGGGGGCAAAAAAAAAAAGAGAGAGAGAGATGGAAATGAGCAATCCAGTTATTATGAAAATAAACCATGGTTTGTTTGATTGCCAAGCCAGATGAAGCCTGGATAGGGCAACAAACCATGACAAAGCAGGTAGTGTTACTGCTAAGCTGCACCTTTGGGCAACTTGGCTGCCTCAGCAGCTCGGCCAGAACCATGTGAACTCGCAACACTCACATTCTGGGGGCCAAGTTCTCAATGCTCACCATCCTTTAGTTAAGAAAATGGGAGAAATAAACTTAATAGGAAGCTAAGTGCTATAAACCACCTTTTCTTTAAACAACAGAAGAACAAAAAAGATTGGATTCAGCAAGTTCTCCCTAGAAATACTGCTACAAAAGTATTGATTTTTTTTTTTAACCCAACTAAATTGACTGAAAAGTTGTTTGAATAGCAGTATTGGTCTAAGCAATGCACTGGAACAATTTTGCTGCACAGAGTAATCAAGTGCATTTCTGAAGTATAATTATATTGTCATAAAAATGAAGCAAAGATACCCTTTCCTTCAAGCAATCAAACCCGCAGAGGCAGTAAAAACCTGAATGCACACACAGATTCAGGCACTCCAACGAAATGGTGTCTTCCAAACAGAATAAAACCTACCCCTGCTCTTGTTCTCCCCTTAAGCCACGGTTAGCACTAAAGTGATCAATATCTCAATCTCCATAAACTATTTCAATAATAGTTAGTTCACCTGGAAACAGAAAAGGAATACTATTGTTCAGCGACCTGAAACGTGCCGTCTTGTTTGCTGAATGTGGGTAATATTTCATTGCCATAATGGATATGACTTGGTGCAGGGTTTAGGAAGACGCAAATGCGCACGTGCGCGTTTGTTCTTCAGCTGCAAATCAATACGAGGGGCACATTCCAGAAGTGAGCAGGGGAAGCAAGCAGCCGGAAGACAAAGCCTGTGCCAGCAGAAGCCTCGGCGATGCTTCCTCTCCAGCAGAGGGATCAGCCCTGGCTTCCAACTGAGTTGGTGCAGCCCCGCAACCTGGACGAAATCCGGCCACCTGTACGCTTGCAACCGCGACAGTTTCGGTCCGGCTTCTGCTCCAACACAGACAGGACAGTCTGACACCAGATCAATTTTAAGGGGCACTTTCCACCAAAGACCAGAAGATACCGAAACATCCAACTAACGTCCACACCTAAATTCTCTTCTAAGCAAGTGAATGAGGCTGCGAGTCATCCCGGGGAAGGTCAGCACCAAATGCAAGAGATGGCCCAAAGAAGGGGTTCCTCCCCTTTGAGCAGAGGGGATGCTCCAAGCAGACCACTCACAGGTCCCAGTCTCCACATCCCTCTGTGACACACTGCTTCCACACCCCCACTAGCCGAAGGTGTGGGAGTGACACAAGCCAGCCAGCCTGTGTCATCGGGTATCCTCCAGATGCAGATGGGTTGGGCACTCCAGCAGCTGTGGTCCGGAACGTCTGGTGGGAACCCCATGAGGGAAGGTGGTGGCACAACACCATAGTCTGAAAACACTGCTGCGTCAAAATGTTCTTGAACAGCAAAGCACATACCTAAAACATGGATTTGTACACGGTAAGCTGGTCTTTCTTGAAGAAATCTCTAGCATCCCCCCAGGGCTTTTCTTAGGAAATGTTCTCTTAATTCCCAGTGGAATATTTTTCACACTGTAGTGCAGCCTATTAAGTGCGAGCACTTGTGTTATGGGACTTAAACTTTTGGGCCACGCAGGAGAGGAAGGCCTCCTGCTAAGCAAACTTCCTCTTAGCTATGGTAATCTGTAATGCATTAAGCTGAGTACGAGCTTATGCAGGTGGCTTCTTCCAGCAAACGGGGACCACATACGTCCCCCTAGAGTGCATGCGAGGACTTTTTTTGTTTCACTGGATGGGCAGGGGAGAGGCAAGACAGAAGAACAAGTGAGAGGCAAGTAACATCAAGAATGCAGAACTGTACGGGCTGGCTGAAGATAAAACTGGGGATGGTGTGATGCGAACACATCTCTTGCTTTCAGCCAGTTGGAAATGTTGCAAAAGGAGAAGGCAAACTCGTCAGTGGAGCCACACACGCCTCTTCCGCTCTGCCCACTCCACCCCCTTGAAGCTTGAGTTGCATCACTGCAGAAATCACGTTTTTCAGATGACCGCAGATACCCAACCAATGGTAACATACGGGATAGAGGAAAATAGGGGTAGCTTTTCCAAAGCAGTTACGCAGTCCTCTCCTAGGACTGTTACCTGGAATCTGCACCTCACAGAGAGGAAGAGAGGCTGACACCTGGCAACATGTTCACGGGGAAGAGGGGGAAAGCTGTGGCCTTTTCTGTCCCAAAAGTTGGAGAAAAAAATTAAAAATAGAGAAAGGAAAGTGCAAGGCAGGGGAGGGGGGTGACTTACTTGTAAACGGTTCCTCCATTGCCGTGACCGAGGATGTCTCGATACCGTATGTCTTGCTCATTCATCTCCACAAGGAAGGAAGAAAAACAAAAGAGATGTCATGCGGTGGATGGAAGTGTCAAGGAAAAGCAACTCTAGGCCATAAACAACCAGCCGTCTGGGTCATTTCAAGTTCAGCTGCAAGAACGAGGAGATCAATACAACATTTGCTGTCCAATTTATAAAAGACAATACCAAGGGACAAAGTGATGGAAAGTTTAATGACAATTTGTTTGCCTGGGTCATTTCATTAAAGTTTGATAAAAGGTGTCAAAATGGAATGATAACATAGCTCAAGAAGAGCGGATCACACATCGGGAGAGGGAAAAAGGGTCTTGGGGACAGGAGGATCACCAAGGCCTGGTTTGGGAGGGGGCTGGCAAGCCCCCTGGCCAGGCGTTTGACCTGAGGCACAGCCACAGCTGTTGTCCACGCACAGCGGAGTCCTAGAGCCAGAGAGGTCGCCAGGAGGAGAATGTCCACTTGTTGCCAGGCTGGTGCACTGACGAAGGGCTTCCTGGCTTGACCGGAGATCGCAGGCAAAGCTGCTTGCGCAGCGTGGGGGGCAAGAGCCAGCTGCACAGCTTAACCGCAGCCCAAGTCCCCCTTCCTTCCCACTTAACCACATTTACAGCTACATCAGTTCCGAGGTCGGCTGTTATACCCACGAAGCCCCAAGGCTGGGGTCAGAGGCAGCCCTTCGCATTGTGTCTGGAAGACAAAGTGCCAGTAATGACACTTGAGCACCAGAGGAAGTAACAGTAGTTTCGAAAATGGACTAAAACATGAACGTAGCCATGTAAAGGGAGATGGAACCCTGATACACCCACTGTTCAGGAAAAGGAACTGGAGCTTGCATGCTGAGGTTGTTTTTTTAATCTACTTGAAGGCCACAAAAGCCAAGCTTAAAATGCTCTGTGCTGGACTACAGCACAATGGTTATTTATCCAGGGAAATGCTTTTTCCTTCTCCAAGTGTTCTGGTCTAAAGCTCGGGCAATCTGTGATCATCCGAAGCCCAAAGGCACAAAAGTGGACTTCACCTAAATTGCCTGCTAAGTTTGTTGTGGGAAACTTAATATATTGAAATTAATTAATACACAATAGACAGCCATGAATCAAAACTGGGACTCAGGCGATCTGGGTTCGAGTCCCCGCTCGGCCATGGAGCCAACTGGGTGACTCTGGGCCAGTCACAGACTCTCAGCCCAACCTACCTCACAGGGTTGTTGTTGTGGGGATAAGATAGAGGAGGAGATGTAAGCTGCCTTGAGCCCTTTGTAGGAAAAAGGCAGGATATAAATTGAAAAATAAACAAACAAATAAATAAATAAAAATTCAGGCTTATGTTGTGGGATTGTTTGTGAAGACCTCTCTGCATTTAAGGCCAAGAACAGCAGCTAGTTTGAGAAATCATGCTGTTCCCGAGCTAAGGCTGGGCCTAAGAAAATTTGATGTGTGTAAGCTATCTAGACTCAGGTGTTTAGAAGGCATATCTGGACGTCTTCTTGCCCCATGGCTAGAACCATGCATGGGCATATTTAAGGGCATGCTCACCGCCTCTTGAACAAGCCACAACATCCCTTGACCAAATGCCAATAATTTCCAAAGAGCTTGCATTGGAAAAGTTTCCCCAACAAATTATGATGTAGGTCACTTACTTTAATCTACCTTTGTTCAGAAGGGAAACTCTTCAGATTTGCATCACTACAAACAATCACATCCACACGGAGAAGCGAATGCCGCTGGACAACAGCTGTTTGAGACTTAATTATGTGAGCTTCAATTCTGGGAGGACCAGCCAAGATTTCACAAGTACCATGGTGTTGGGACTTTGAAAAGTGTTTTCTGACCCCAGTTCATTTAACCAGCCCTTGGTCCTGTGATGTGAAGTCCAAGGCCCTCACCAATGCCACCTGTCTTTAAAGGACTTCATTGCTCCCCTCAACCATCCCCTAGACTAGAAGATATATTCTTCACCGTGCATCCTTGAGGAGCTTCTCATGCATGGAAATGACGGTGAACCAAGCCGTGGAATCCACACCCAGCAAACATGTGCAAGATGCAGTGGGCGGAACTGAAACGTCCTGTGCCCTGACCAGAGCGATCCAAACGGAAAGCCTTTGTCCTGCTTTCACACTGCCTAACCTGGGGGACAATCCACCGAGAATTTCTCCTCTGCTCCCTGCCTACCAGGCAGCTTCCCCGGGCAAGGCATGGAACTCGCGGCCTGAGAAGGCTGCCTCGCCTTGCAGCATCCCAGCCCCACACTGCCCCTGCCCCTGCCCCAGGACGGAGGCAGCTGCCTTGGGCATCCCCGCCTGTCCCCGCCACCCTCTTTAGGTCACTCTGGAAGCAGCATGGGCCGATGGCCTTGCTGGAGCCGGCAGAACGACCGTTCCGCTGCAGGATTTGTTTTCTTCCAAGAAGTCCCCAAGGCCCTGCAAATCAGACCCACATGGCAGGGTGGAGCCTGGAGCCACAGCCTGGCCCGTCTTTGCCTGGGTAGAGCCTTGGATCCCTCAGTATGGGGCTGAAGCTCTCTTTCACTCAGTTTATCCACGCAGAGAGGCATCTGACGTGCCTAGCAATTTGTCTGCTGCACTCGGGGAACTGGAGGCCATGATCAAATGGGAACGACGACTTCCTAGCCAGGGCTGGAATATCAACTTTTGCGAAGAAATCTTGACTGGCTGTTAACAGGAGCAGAACAAATGGAAAGCGAAAGAGTATGCAATTACGGATCAACACCCCCCCCCCCCCCGCCTGTATCTGCTGTCTTGGCGCGAAGGAGCGTGCATCTCTTATAAATCATTAGAAACAAAAATGCTCAATTAATTCTTATTTGATACGTAAGGCTCTAAGAGAAGTCTGGCCCCATAAGCGATACCTCCTCTCTACCAATCGAAGTCCTAATGGCTTCAGAAAGCAGTCACACTGTATGAGCAGACAATTCAAGAGATTTAGTAAATCCCACTTTATGGAGCCGAGACTAATCGGAAAACACGAACCAGTCAAATGTTTCTTATGAACTGTTGACACTACATCAATGCAGAATCAATGGGCGGCATTTTCTCTGAGTGACAGGAAAGAAATAAATATTTATATCACATAACCTATATCAATGAACCTAGGGAGAAAGCTATTTCTAACCTGTCAATATTTGATTATCTTGAAGAATCGCATCCCCTTTCTTTTAATGATTAATATGAATTCCTTATTAAACCTAAGTGGAGGCTATCAGGGAAAAATGTCTTTATTAATGCTTTTAAGCAGAAGTTGCAAAAGAACATGCATTTTTTAAAAAAGCACCCTTTGTGCTAAAGTGTAGTTGAAACCACCAAACTGTATTTTTTTACGTAACACCAAAGAAAAAAAGGGGGGCTTATGTGTGTTGCACCTGCATATTAAGCAGAGCCCACGGTGGTACGAAAAGTGCCACACACACATAGGAAGCACAGCTGCTCAGGGCCCCACCCCACCTATGTCCCCGTTTAGCTCTGACTGACACCAGGAGGTACCTGAAGCAGCATAAACGTGGCATGGATCACGAGCACGACAACCCCCAAACTCTGCACGCTCCCCCTTGTGCAAGGAGGTCCTCTCGCTTTCCTCCAGTGGGGCGGCAGGGAGGAGCGCTGCCACCTCGCTGCTCCACTAAGTGCCCAGTGATGGAGAGAACTTCAGGCACACACCGGAATGCCTGAAAGGACAGCTGGCCAGTGCACCGAACGCAAAGGGAAGGTAAAGTCATCCACCCAACACGGCAGCCATCCGTGCCACTATTTACCGCGCAAGCCCAGCACAGCGCAGCTCAGGCATCCAGATGCCGCTCGCTCGCTCGGCAGGCAGGCCTCCATATTCACCACCTGGTGCCACATTCCTGTGTGAGGGTGGTCCCAAAGTAACCGACACAGAACATCTTTTGCCATGAGACACTGAAAATCCTCTCCACCCCATTAAGGATGTTTAACGCACACCTGTTCTCAGGCAGGAAGTCTAAATGCTGTTTCCCCAATTATACCTTCTCCGTCTCCTCCACCCTATATGTCTACTTACTGCAGAAAAGCATTTGTGAAAGATTAAATAAAATCCTGGGCATGGGTTAAAGGCTGCTGATTTTATAAAGAAGCTTAAAAGAAATTCTGTATTGCACGTTAAAACAAGAGCCACAATCCATGCCTAGAAAAGAAGAACCGAAATCCATATTCCTAAGTTTTATTTAAACAATGCTGATCACAAATAAGCAAAGCTGCAATGCAGGTGACACCGGTGGGACCATTTCATCTATTAAGAGCACAATGTTACAGGTGATCCGCTGAAGGACAAGCGGGAAGACTGGCTTTTATCTTCTTGACACGCTCAACTACAACTACTTGATTCATGAAATGCCAATGAGGCTTGGAGAGGTCACTGTGTGAAGGCACTGAATACGCATCTGAGATAATTAAGATTTCAGCCTTCGCAACATGGAAGGGAAGTGAACAGCAGTTAAGAAAATCAATAAGAGTCTTTTATTTGCGGTGACACGGACGTCTCAGTCAATAGTGTCTAATAGGCAGGCTAGAGCACAGTGGGCAGGTGCCCTGCCTCCAAGGCTGTCGAAGGGCTTTCACCATGACAAACATTAAAACTTATTTATGTCGCTATTGAAGAATCCCGCTGCCTTGCAGGTACTTTCGTTTAGTGGTGTATATTTAAAGTCATTATGCTGTGTTGGGCCGTCCCTGCCAGTCTGAATCAAAACTGGGCAGGAAGTACATGCCCTGAGGGGTACATTGGCCCATCAATCGTGTGGCTCCCGCATTCAATTGCAGATACCAGAGGAAGGGAGGCCAGGAAGCCAGCTATGACTCCCCCTCCTACAAGGGCTCCGAAGGAAGGGGCTGCACACCCCTTCTCCTTCCACCGTCATTATTCAGCCCTCGGCAGCACGCGTGTTTAAGCCTATATGCAAAGATCTAACAAGCCAGAAATCCTATTTTGCTTATCAAAATTGATTAAGTTTTCTCCCCTAAATTGAGGCAGCAGAACGACGGCGGGTGCAAAAGGCATTTCAATCTATCTGGAGCTAAATCTGATTAGTGCATTTTGAGAAAAGGGGAGCAAATTGGTGTGCCAATCCAAATCAATCAAGGCTGAGGCTCCTCACAAGACGAGCTCTTTCACAACCTCTCTTCTCCTTTATTAAAAGAACACATTACTAATAAGTGAGCAGCAACCCGCTCTGAGGCTATCTGAGAACGGGGGGGGGGGGGGCTTTTCTGCATCCATGCGGAGACCCATCTTGCTTGCACCGCACCCCAGTCCAAGGTACCTACCTGGCCATTGGCTAGGATCTTCTTCAGTTCTGCAGAGGACTTCTTCAAACTGAAGAATTGGAAAGGAAAAGCAGGGAAGAGTTGTAGTTAGTGATTGTGCAGCTGTGAATGATCAAACAGAAGCACAACTCGTGCCTAGCTAAAAAGACGGTACTGGCTGCCTTGCACCTGCCTGTGACTACAGTTGCATGAACACAGAACCTAAATCAGCACATAGAATTATGAAAAGGCCGCCCTGGCAGAGTTATCCCAGTTCTCTCCGTCTCCTCTCCAGATGCAGGTTGGCTTCTGTCCCAGCATCTACCAGCCAAATGTGACCTTCCTTGATGGGCTGGTGAGAAGGGAAGAATAACGGGAAAGTGGAAGTGATACCGTGGCTATGTGGTGCAAGGCCTAATTTCAGATTCTATCGAAGCAGCCTTTGGCTCACTTTCTGTATCTGTTAAATGGGCATAGTTGAGATAAACATGTCAAATCCATTTAAGGACCAATGCTTCACACGAGTTCTAGCAGGATAACCCCACATGACCAAAACCCATTTGAGGCTTTGGGATGTGAAATCACCACAATGCAGCAGAAAGTTGGACATCTGTAAACAAAAAAGTTGCTTCGCATAGACCCTGTCAGATTTAGTAGGGCTTGCACAACAGAACTTCCCGCTGGACGGTGCCCCCAAATGTTAAATAACTATCACGCTAGCCAAGAACCACAGAAAAACGGAAGCCAGAAGCAAGACACGCCTGAAACTTGAAGAAAGAAAAGAAAAAGGGAAAGATATAGTTTTGACAAGCACAACTGTCTTCACCACTGATCATGATTGAAAATAAAACACATGTATGTGGTACCTTTGTTCTTTAATAAGCCTCCTGTTTGCCGTACTACTTTAAAGAAAGTATACTCTGCCAAATGAAATGTCTGCTGATCTTGTCATCGCTTGCAGCCACACTCTTGTGAACATGAAACAGGGGAAGATTGCCAAGGACTTCAAAACAGTCATTCCTCATGCAAAAGTCAATTAACTGCCCCATTGGATGTCAGCCTCGACTCAAGGATTTGCTTATAGGGCGCTTTCAGAACCCACTCAAAGTATGCAGGGAAAACAAACATCTGCAGAACTGGGGGCGGAGGGAAAGCTGTAAAGTTTGACTAGGAGGGATCAGGTGTTTAATCACCTAAGTTATATTCCTAATAGTTTAGTAAGGATCCTTCCCTTTTTGCTAAGCAGTAGTTGTGCCTTTAAACTCCAGGTCAGTCCAGCTCTAGAGAAACACAACACAGACCTGTTTCTCCTGGACTAGGCTAGATAGGATCATAAGATTCTTGGAGAGTGATCATAACTCTACAAAAATCTTCCCTGATTCGTTTGGCTTGCTTATGGACAAAGGTATCTATCTCCCAGCACTTCCTGAGCATAACAGGTAACAGAAAAATTACCTTTCGTTCTGTCTCCTGCCTCCCTGCCTCCAATTCCTCATGCGTGTGGGGTTCCCAGCCTCAGACCTTGGTAACTCACCCCAATTTGCCACCAGTGTCTTTTCCTTGACACCCATCATTCCTCATCATAGCTTTGAAAGAACCTTTGCATCAAAGCATCCTTCCCCAACCCTGTTCCCTGCAGATACCTTTGGACTGCAGAACCCGGAATTCCTGGTCAATGGCCCTGCCAGATGGAAATTCTGGGAAGTGCAGTCCAAATGTCTCTGCGGGCCACCAGGTCGGGGAAGGCTGCATTAAAGCAAGGCAGGACGACCTCTTTCCTGTGGCGGGCACGTTCCCTTGCAGCTAATCTGCTGTGAGGACACACTGAGGGTGGGTAGGGCTGAAGCTGTAAGTGGGCAGGGCAAGAGCCCCAAGCAAGTGGCTTGTCTCTTCCCCTTCCCTTTCTCCCACCCCCTTTTCTCTGTCTCTCTTTCTGCTCCTTCCCACCGTCGATCTGCCACAACAGGGCAAACTGTTCTAGCCAGCGTTTGAGTGGCCATGGCTGATTTGGACAGCACATGGTGGGGCGATCCAAAAAGAAAGGCAGCCAAAAGAGCAAATGGTCAAGCACCAAGGTTTCCGTTCGGTAAGGGGTCAGATTACGGCAGGAGTAGTCAAGGCACAAGCCAAGGATAATTTAGCAGTCAGATAAACGTTGAAGTCGGAAAGCAGAGTCAAGAGGGAGTCCAGGGGTCAGTGGCATGGAGCGCCGATCACAAGGAAGGCTGGGCACAAAGGCTGAAAGAAGCAGGCTAAAACAGAAGGCTTGGGCAGGCAAAGCTTCACCTGAGGCTGAGCGGTTCCTTGGAGGCTCGACTCAGCGGCAGGGCACTCTTCCACCCGTAGGGCGGACAGACGAGGGCGGACTCTGCCGAGGACCCAGGGCCCCCCGGATGCCCCCCTGGCACGGGCGGCTCTGTAGCGCTGCTTGTTTCGGAGGAAGGCCCCTCCAGGAATGACACTGCACGGACAGCATGCCAAGGGCTCGCAAAACGAGACTGAAATTGGACTGGGGGCCACAAGCTGCCCACCTTGACACTGAAGGAAGTCCACTGCTCTGACCCCCCCCCCCTTTGCTCACTCTCATGCCTGGAAGCATTGTGGGGCAAAATAAATATTCTGATTCTCATTCTCATTATCTCTCTCTCTCTCCTGAGAACTGTCAGCAAGACAGATGCCCTGAACTACAAGCAGAACTCATAACTGTTTAACTCCCTACTCCATTTCCCTGGGGCCGTGCTAACTTGCACGCATGTAATCTTGCAGGTTTGCAAATCTTGGACCCCTCCCTTCCCTTCAGCCTGCAGTAGCCACGCTGTCCACACTTCCTGAAATTGCGTCCATTTCTCCATTTCTTCTCCCACCTGTTAGTAAAATCCCCCGGCCACAATTCTTGCTCCTGCCTCCAGCGGGTTCAGGCGACCTCCCATCTTTTTCCCTCTTCTCCTTAACCCTCCAGTGACTGACAAGAACAAGAACTTTTATTGCCACTTATTTTAATTAGAACAGATCACAGCAGGATGGCATTGTCTGCTTCACATATTTCAGAAAGGGAAAAGGGAACCTTTAGGGAACTTACTGCACTGCATTGTACTCTCTTCATCCTGTTTAACCTGCAACCTTTGCCGGGGTGCCACTAATATTCCCATTTTACAGAGTCTAATGAGAGGCTAAAGAACGGCGACTTGCTCAGAACCACCCAGCGAATCCAGAGCCAGGCAAGGACTGGGAAGTCTCATCTCGGGTCCTTGCCCACAGCGGTTCACACTGAGTGCCCAGTATGCCCCATTTATGCAGCATCCCCTTCTGCTCGGTGCATAAAAAGGAGCTATTTTATCAGGAAGGTAAACCCTGCAGTTGCTGTTCTGAACTGGGGCACCTTCGCAGAGGAATCCTGGTTAACAGCAGACTGTCCAAAGGCCCTCAGTGGGCAATGTGTTCAGAGACTGACCCTGCTTCCCACAAGCCACAAAAATCCTGCTGGAAACTGATCCCCCAAAGTTATCCAGTGTTTCCCCATTGCACTTCTGTTAATTACGAAGCAGAAACCACTTTGGCAGCTTTGCTTCAATAAAAGACGCCTCCACGCTTCCCCTCGATTCTTACCTATTGGCTGGAAGGGAGTCTGGGACGGCGGCACCACTGTTGTTAGCAGAACCGGCTCGTGTGTTTACCTGCGGGCAGGAAAGGAATCTTTATCAGTTGTTTCTATTCAGAGGACATGGTTCTAATTAACCTGTAATTTGCCATGAATTTCCTATTTCGCTGGGAAGGTTAATTAGTTAGTTGCCCGTGGTAGAAATCCAGTCTCTATGTAGGTTACCACATTGCGTTATTGAGGAATCCTGCCCTTTTATTCACTCCACGTTTGAAATGCTTGGTTAAGTAATGCAATCAAATCCAGACACGCAATAAGGATTTTGTTCTGTTCCTATTAAATACATCTCTCTCTCGTTCCCCTCCCTGCAATCTTTTTGCAATAATATATCAATTACATTTGTCTAGGCTGTGGCAAACTTTGCCCCTCGTGCGCAATTTGTAATTCAAAGTAAGGAAATACATAGATGTGGCTCAGTAAAATGGAAGTTAAACATGCACTTGACACAAGATGGGGACTGTTCTAGAGTAATTTAATCAAAGCAATGTTATCGCCTCTCTTTGTCATAGATCCTTAGGATCCTTCCAGAGAGCAGCTCCTGCACAGCTTTCACCTCTGAATGGGGCATGCACAGGAAAACCTCTTCGGTTTTATGCATTTATTTAAGAACTGTACGACAAAAGCAAGAAACGAATCAATTCCATTTGGAAACACACCAGCAGAAAGTATTCAAAGAGGGCAGACAACACCGCATGGAAGGAATCTTTCCTCCACTCCGCTTTTTTTAAAAAAATCTGCTTGTCAAGGCACAGAATGTGCAGTTTTATTTGACATTTCAATAAGTGGAACACAGCATTGCAAATCCATCTAAGTTTACTGAAACAATTATTGAAATTCTTACCTTCAGGCCATGTATGTTCCGTTTCCCAGGAGGTTTGCAGGCTGAAACAGTAATTGACTAAATTGTAGAACACATCAGGGCCATTTACAAATTTGTTCAAAATGATTTTTTTTAATGAAGGCGATACAAAAATTAGCAGAGAGAAATAGCTGTGAAGTGGCTCTTAAAACCCAAAGCAAGAATTATAAAGCAGAGTTTCTAAATGTACATTAGTGCACTTAAAACACCCCTGTAAGATGCTTTCTGACATGCGCTCTAAGGTAACAGAATCAAGAGGACTGCTAAGCAACATCCAGCGTTGCAGCTTCTACTAACTCCTCTGTTTCCATTGCTCTTTTTCACACCGTTAACCTGGACCTTTTTCAGAATATACCGTATTTGGGAGAGGTGGCCAAACTCAATGCAGGGGAAAGGCACTAGTAGATCTAAAACCATCACTAAAATGTGATTTGTTTTTAAATGGTGATTTTACTATTTTTATGGGAATCGCTTTAAGGATTTTTCCTTCCTATTTAGCTTTATAGAAATAATACAAATAAATAAATAAATAAATATCTACATGCCACACACCCCACCAATCAATGGTTTGCTTTTTATGGAAAATAAAAAGCTAGGAACAAAACTCAAGCATCTGAGGGTCCCAAACACCAAGGACATTATAAATGGAGATGATCTGACAGGCTCTTACTAAATTTAAGTTTAAAGAAGAAATACTGCAGCACAGGAAGAACGACTTCCTTTAACCCCTCGAATTCTGTGCTGCCTTGCCCTCTTCCACTCCAAGCAACACATGCACTTTTGCCAAATGTTAAAGCTGCAAGGCTCTGAGCTAGATGTTTCAGACAGTTCCCATTTTAGAACTACAGTGCCCTACAAATTGTATGGTAAAGGGCCTGTCAATGTTGATTGATTGTCTGGGAAAGGATGAATTTGGTTGTCGTCTCCCCCGTCTCCCCCTTCCTCTGAAATACATGTATTTCACTCCTGGTTTTGACAGCAGGAAACAAAGCGATTTATTAGTCAAAGGGACACAGATGATAGTTATTAAACACAGCAGTTAGAGTAGGCTCATGTAATTTAAACTACATTAAACATTACTATTATATTCTTAAATAAGAATACTGGATTGCTTGTTTGAATGCAGAAGATGGGTCTATGTCGAAGATGGGAGAGATGTCCAATGAAAATAATAGCAGCTGTGACATTCCTTTTCTGTGCAGGAACATGCTGGCACCAAAACTCAGCCAGGTTTATACTTAAGCCGTAAGCCAGTAATTATTTAAATACCAGAACCAGGGAAATGAAAAATGGAGGGATTACAAGAGGAGGCACCCTGGGCGGCAAGGGATAAAATTCTCACAGCATGACAACGTAACGACGGATGTTGGGCCATGTCTGTGCGCACACCTGCCTTGTTTTTTGGTTTATGGAACAACCCAGGAACAACCCATGGGCAAAAACTCTGGACTGCTTCTTCCTTAAGGAGCCAAAGCACTAGGTAAAGCTGGGAACAAACCAGCAGGTGATCACAAGAATCACTCTTGCTCAGGTGCCTCCTCAGCAGCCCCTGCCTTCCTGTTAGACTTAAGCTGCATTATTGTAAGAAAACAGGAACTTGCTTGATTGGTTTGACTCTGTCCTTCACTGGATTGCATACAAGCCAACTGGCCTGAAAGCAGGTTATCTGGGCAACTGCCTGCATCTGCTCAGTTCTGCCGATACTTTAAGAACTACCTCGGGGACTCGTCTCTGCGGCTAAGAGCAGTTGGGTTAGCGAGCAGAAGACACGAGGCTTTCTTGGCAGCAGTTCCAAAACTGTGGAACTCATTTCCTCTTGCCTTCCCCTTCCATACAGGTGGTCAGCTGGGACCTGAAGATCTTCCTCTTCATTACAGCATTTAATCTGATATTATAATTAGCGTGTGCATCTGAGGGCAGCTTCTCAATGGTATCCTGTAGTTTGCTAATGCGGCAATTTTGGTCTCGGTTTCTTGCCTTTCCGATTGAATGTAGATCGTTTTGTGAAGGTGCAACCTTAAAGATTAAAAAATGCCTTAACTAAAAAACCCAAACAAAACATTGCCAGTCCAATGGGCTGCATTAACCGATTCTGTGCTTGCTTCTACCCCATTTTGCTTCCATTTGCAGGCTGAGAAGAGTCACTCTGAAAGGTGCTTTCCCAAAACGGGAGCCAAGTCTCAGAGCGACATTAAACACAAGCCGATCTTTTTCCAGCTGTATTTGGGCATTACTGAAAAAAGCCTGGCAATCCCACAGCAGGATCTGCAGACAATCCATGCTTCTCGAGTCGAGGATGAAAAGGGAGGTCCTTGGCACTCTGAAGCAGAGGGAGCAGCCCATGTGCCACATTCGGCCCTTGCTTTGTCCTCAGGCTCTCCCATTCCTCCCTTGATCCCAGCAGAGGCAGCATCCACATCCAGAGAGGCAGTGGGAAGCCAGGAGAGGCAGGATCATGGACAAGCTCAGGGCTGGACCACGGGGTGTGGCAACCAGGGCATCCTGCAAAAGATGCTCATGTGCAGGCCTCGAGCTCACCTGTCTGCATCCCTCAGCTCACCTTCCATGTCCTCTGTGAACCATGGCGCTTTTTTCCATGGCATTAAGGAAAGGAACAGGAGACACTGGGGAAAAGCAGAGGGAGGGGCGTGCAAGTCGGGGGTTACAAAGCAATGTGGCCTCGACTTCAAGAAGGTTGTACATCACTGCTCTAAGCCTGCGTTCTCTTCCGAGCACACGATTCTGCTGCCAGTGCCCTCGGACTCATTAGCATCTGTTAGAGAATCCTGTTGGTTAATTGCCCAATTCAAACTTTAGGGAGGCATAAGTAATGAAAAGTCTACAGTGTTTTAACCGGGAAGCATGTGTTATGATTATTTGTAAAGCACCACTTAACTGAGGAATGTTTTAATTTTTATTTATTCCAATTAATGGATTGCAAGGAGATTTACTTGGAGAATTCAAAACCAGCTCACTTTTAGCAATTAACCACACTTTCAGAGAGAGGAAACGGGGAATGCTTAAGTAACGGCCAAAATTATATAGCACGTCTGTATACGCGAGCTGAAAAGGACCCCTTAATTCAGGGTCTCGTAAGAGTTCCCACTGCTGGAAAGGTAGCAGCAAGGTGAGCTAAGGGGGTTTCCAACATTCCCACCTCTCAAGCTGTGCAGGCCAGGATTCACTAATTCACTTCTGCTTTGGGTTGGCATGCCCCACACACCCATTCCTACGCGCATTCCAGTTCCACGATGCAACTCAGTCTCGTCAGCTTAATTTGCTCTGTAGGAATTGCCACTTCTAAAAAAAATGGATTCCTTGGGCCAACATTACAACATACATGTGACATCTTGTGCTTCTGAACTTCCAGAAAATATAACTACTGATGCGCCCTTTTCAAATATCATCCGAGGCTTAGAAATTATTGAAACATTACCTCTTGGATAGATCTGCAGAGGCACTGTTAGCTGCCCACTGACTTGTTGCTCCATCACTGTGGTGCAATACTGCAAAAAGATGAGAGAGAGATCACATGTGGTATTGGACACAGACGGGCTGCCGCGTTCGCAAGCCTTCTGAATTCCCAAATGCCGCAGCACCATTGGTTGCAGTGCTAACGTCGACTCTTCCAGTAGCTGCAAGAGACGGGCACGGCTTGCACACAAGGCTAAGCCAGGCTGTGGTCTGCATGCCCTGTGCCGCGATTCGGCCTGCAAACGAACCACGCATCTTAACCAAGTCACAAACACAAAATGGCTGAAAGCATGCCTTGCTGTGGGGTTTGAACCCTGAACAGCAGCTGACCCCTCGCTTGTCTGTGCTTCTTTTTGCCCTGACTCAGAGCAGTCACAGGCAAGCAGCCTGGAAAGGAAACCGCTTCGCAGAGCGGAAGAGAAACAAAGCAGAGGCGGGCGGCCAGTTCGCTCCCCTGCCAGGCAGTTCTTGGCCAAAGCGACAGCACACTGCTCCCAGAAGCCACGGCTGGGGTTATCGGAGCAAGTGGGGCTCGCGATGCCCTGAACGGGGGGAGAGGAAAGCCAGATGGATCTGCCACTGTTGGTGTCGTTGGTCTGCTGGTTGCTGGCAGTGGGAAGGGTGCCAGTGCCCTGCCTTGACCCCTCCGGGAGGGAGAGATGAGGGAAGGGTTTGGGATGTGGACGAACCCCATCCACCCACATCCTTGCCACACTTCTGGTCTCTCAGCCTAATGAGCGCATGCCGGGTGGTTCTGCAAGGCTGCCTGTTTGGGCGCAGCCTGGCCCAAATCCAACATTCCCACCTCTCAAGAACCTCTGGCTGCTGACATGGCTGGGGGTGTCCATGGGGGCCAGCCCCTCATGATGACCAGCGTTGCCGGCAGCCCAAGGGGGAGCCACCAGTGGGCAGGCTGCCGTCAGCCCCACTTCCATGGACTCGGTGGGCACGGCAGCGGCTTCCCCCACCTGAACCGGTTTTCCTCTCGCTGATTTATTTAATTCCTATGCCGCCCTTAGCCAAAAAAGCCTCTCGGCACCCTTCTCAGGAGGATACACACCAGGATAATTCCTGCTGATCCTTCCTGCCATTGCCTACGCTGCTACGGACAATGTCTGCATCCTACAGGGAGCACCACAGTTTTCATGCTGAGCTGTGTTCACTGCAAGCTCACATCACAGGTCTGCGGCATCTTATTTTGCACCCATGGAGGAACAGGGCAAGAGGTGGCCACAGCCGCTGTTTTGAAGCAGTTAAATGGATGCCTGGACATCTCTACCAGCGATGGAACCTCCCCAAGCACGAGGAGAGGACTAGTGGGGATGGTGACTAAATTCCTGCCCACTGACCGACTGGAGATTTCCAGAGGCAGCTGGCTGACCAATGTGGGAAAGAGGAAGTGGAGACAGCCAGGCCTTGGGGCTGGTTCCACAAAGCGCTTCTTAGTTGTAATGGAACTAAGATAGGAAGCTGCTGGCTCACCTGAGCCAAGGAAAGGTTTGAGCCCCTGTACCTGGGCCCTGGAGGAGCAGAGAAGAAGGGTGCTGGCGCCAAGGCCTGCTCTCCCAAACATGCTCCAAGGCTTAGCACCAGCTTCAGAATGGGATCCTTACCCAACTCCGCCCCACTGCACAGGGGCGAGCAGCGGAGCAGTTGCCGGCAGACTGAGCCCTGTAGTTTTTTCAAAATAAAAAAGCAATGTGGCCATCTCCATCACTCAGACAGAGATGACAAGTAAATGAAATATCAATCATGTCAGCTGTCACCCTTTTGGGACAGCAATAACTGTTAACAAGTAGTCTGGAAAAATTGTCCAAAAATGATTTGTCCTCCACATATAAGCACTGGAGGTTGCCATGGAAAGTTAAGATGCCAGTGGCTATTTGGAACCCTGTTCAAGTATTCTTTTTAATGGAAAATTTGCCAGTTATTGATCCAAAACATGTACCCTTTGCTTCCAGATGGCTGCAAGCAACTTTCCAATCAGTGGCTGTCAGAAAAATTACTGCCTTTTTATACCAATAGAAGACAACAGTGCTGGTCCAGCTCCTTGTCATTTAATGCCTCTTTTTAATTAAGCAATAGCACAATAAGACATTCATTTTAATGATCGCACTATCTGGCTTCTAAAATGCGCTTTTATTTTTTAAAAGGAAAGCTTTGCAGTCTACACAGAAAAGTGCGGCCTCACTTTTCAACAGCTTGTGGCAACGTTTAGTGACAGAAGATACGAGTCAGGTGAAACTCCACGTTTTTTTCTGATCACCAAGCCTTCTCCAAAGCTCACTTGTATTAGGCCATTTATTTTCCACTTAAATGTTAACATCTAGAAGCTTTCTTGGAACTGTCTTGGAAATATCCCATCCTACTCCTAAAGCCCTCAAGAACACAGCTGCAGTTACACCTGCAGGCTGCAACGTCTCAAACTGCATGTCCAGCCCGGCCCAGCTCAGGATACCTGCTTCAGAAAGAGCAGCACACCAAGCATTTGAGGATTCTCAGAAAAAGAACCGGCCTCTCCACTCCATCATGACCAGAAAGACCCAGGAATAGACTAGATGTCTATTTCTTGAGAAGAGAAAGACTGGGGCCAGTGGGGGCTGATATCCCTCTTTAAGTCCCTCAAAAGCTCTCACAAAGAGGATGGTCAAGATCTCTCCTGGCTGATGCCGGAGTGCAGAACTTATAATCAATTCAAGTTGTGACAACCCAGATTCAGGCTGGACATCAGGAAAAGCTTCCTCACTGTCAGAGCAACATGACAGTGGGACCAGCTGCTTGGAGACATTCAAGGTGAAACTGGGCAGCCACCTGAGTGGGATGGTGTAACGTGGTGTCCTGCACTGGCAGGGGGTGGACTCGATGGCCTTCAGGGCCCCTTCCAGCTCTACTATTCTATGGTTCCATGTCCAGTAGCACCAGGACAGAAAATGTCCCAGAAATGCCCTGCGGCCGGCCAGCCTTTGCCAGGAGAACCCCTTTCCACATCAGAGAAGGTTGAACTGCCTTGTGGAATCAGAGTCTACGAATGTCAAAAACTGCAGTCACAAGTGGGCACCTAGCTCAGGTGGGCATGTGCAGGGTCCAGGACACCAGATTATGTAAGCCCATAGCGGAAGGACAGTGGCTGCCAAAGCACGTTATCCTTCAGCTGTTGGACTCACACAGACCCGTCCCTGCTCTGGCCCTGTGAACTGATCTCCTGTGCTGAACGTGAGAAGCTTAGCTTCCAATGTTAAATATGCCACCGTTTGCCACCAATGCCCTCCTGCAGAGGTCAAATGGCCAGTCTCTGTGCAGGAGGAGGCCTGGACACAGACCTGACCTCTGGAAGAACTATCTTCAAAACACTTTTAGGACCACGTCTGCAGAGCTCCTGCATGCATAAGTGTGTCCATTTACTTCAGTGGCAGGGATGGCGGAAATGTATTCCCCATTGACATTCATTGACATTCCTGGAAATCCACCACACCAATGGAAGTTCTGGGTGGGTGCTGAGAACTCCCTGTGCATAAGGAACTGCCCGAGGCTTCTTTGCAAGGGGGCGGCATATAAATATGTAAATAAATAAATAAAAACTGCTGGGATGACAGAATACAAAACTCAGGCTTGCTTTGAAAAAGAACTGTCAATCGTTACTGTCTTTAAAATAAAAGATGTGGAAGATCACTGAATAATATCATTTTCCTCTGTTTTAATTGAAAATAAATGCTAATGACTAAACTTACACTCATTTATAAAACACAAAGGACAGTCATTTATAAAGATATACATAAGTCACTGCAATTCAGCAAGTAGCCTTGTTTTCATATTTTTAGAGTTATTAACAGGCAGCACATCTTCACATCTTCTCTGCATTCTAAGCCCGCAGCTAAAATGCAGCTCTTCCAAGAGAAGGGGTGAAGAAGTCTCTAGATGAAAGCAGATTTTGGGGGGGTTTTGTTTTTAAATTTAGAGCCAAGGGGTTCATTTTTAATGAGCCGTTACTTTAAGTACTGCATAAAAAATAGAAGAAATTGATAGTCCATTTAGCTTGCACTGTATCTGTTGCAAAAGTCATTAGGATGCATCACTCTTAATGTTCATCGTATAATCTGTAAATGTACTTTTTTTCCAAAAAGAATAGAGCACTTCAAATTTCCATGTGAGAGCCAAACACCAGCACTTCCAACCGATATTGCATTAAAGAAAGAAACATTCCAGCGTCTGCCTTTTAACCGTTTGGTTCTCTCAGAAAAGGGAGGAATTCATAAAGCGGATCACAAATCTCCAGAAAGTTAGGCCGAGCCACAGTTCAGTGGCAACATGCGATCCTACAAATGTGCCTTCAGTTCAAAGCCTCTTGTGTTGGTGGATGATGGGTTACAGGCCACCTAAGCAGGGATGAGATATACATACATAGGACAGCATAGCCTTCATTTCTTCATCACTTCGGACAGTAATCCGATCGCCATCTTCATCTTCATCTGCAAAAATAAATAAATCCCTTTGTGTTTAGATGCCTCGATTAGAAGAAGAGCACATATTTACCAGACCTGGAGAAATTTAAAACCAAACAGAGTAAGGATGAAAGGATGTTTTCCTAACCAAAGTGATTTCAGAGAAGCCTATGTGGAAAAACAGTAGCCCATCAGACGAGGACGTGCAAGAAAGCAAGATGATGCAAGGCAGAGCAAGCTGCAGGAACGTGATGCCCGTGGAAGCTCTGCTGAGGAGCTACAACTGTGGACAACAAATAATTCAAGAAGGATTTCACTTTCTCCAGGTTGAATTAAGTGGCTATATAATTTTGGAGTTATAACCCAACCGTGTTGTCTGCAAAAGCTGTGAGCAGAAACGCTGGTGACATTGCGAAGTCTTGGCGTGTCCTGGAGCAAGAAGGCTGCTTCAGAAAGCAGTGGCCGTTCCTCCTTCAGAGGCTCCCAAACACAACTGCAGAGACAACTGCTCTCCTCAGCTGCCCTCGTCCTGCCCCTGGAGGGCCTGGCCTGGCCTTGTTTCGTAAAGCCTTCGCACATGGATGGTGCTGCAACAATAACGATGCTGTCATGAAGCGTGCCTGGGAGCACACGGGACCACTCCCTGAGACTCATTCTCGGGATTGTGCCTGAGTGACACAATCCCACATTAGGAAAACGGGGCACAAGACCATCCACTTAATATATGAACATATGTATATTTTTCTGTCTTCAACACAAGTCATTAGAATAGCCATGCGATGGAAATTCTCCACACACACTGCCTCTAAAACGAAAAAGCTAATAAAAAAAGAAAACAGGATGGGAAAGAGCCTTTTAATGTAGACACCTTGGAGGAATGCTTTGTTGAGAAGGGCCGGGATTTGAGAAGCAACTTAGAAAGCACCTCATTACCACAGATTAGCTCTAAAAGCGACACTAAACTTTGGGATTCTCAGGTGAAGTGGAGTGCCTTTCCTGTTCTTATATCACAAACATTTATGTACAAGACAGACGGTTGATGGGTATTAAAAGAAGCTGTGACTGTCTAAAACAAATTAGCATAATTTGTATTTGATGGGGGGACCCCCCCCACACACACACACTCCAGAGCCTGTATTTCTCAGATTAAGCAGGAAGGTTCTTTACCACTGCGCTGAAAAGACGGAAACGCCCTCTGAATTATTCTGTGCAATGCAGAGGTTTAGAAGGGGTCTACCAAGCCCTTCTGTTTGCCTAGAGCACAAACATGATCTTACAGTCCATTAGGGAAGTAAAAGTAGAACTAAAATGAAGCCTGGATTTTGCTAATGTCACATCCTCACAAGACACCAAATAGAACACAGCAGATGGCAGCCAAATATTCTGGAGCAATCTTTGCGAAAGACGTAGTGTGTCATGCGCGCGCAAAATGGTTTGGGATAAAAGGACCATAACGAGCCATATGTCGTTAGTCGTTTTATCGGTAGCAGCATGGCATGCAGCAGTGGAAGGCCCATCAAGGTCCGATGTGGGGGAGAAACAGCCCCAGGTACCGGCAGCCTGAGAAGACTCACCGGAGATGATGATAAGTAAGCAAATATGAGTGGATTCTGCTGTGGAGAGCCATTAACTGACTCCAAGAAAGCCATCAAGTAGCTGAGAAGATGTGTAAACTAGTAAATCTCAAGCTTGCAGCATGGAGGGGGGAACCCAGAAACGAAGTGCCGTCGATGCACGCTAACATATTTCTGATGCCACTTAAATGGCAGGGAAACCGTGCTGTGCCGCCGGAGAATGACAGGCTAAAGACAAGAGCTGGCAAGCGTCATGGCAGACGCAAAGGAGCAGTGACGAATCCTGCATTTTTCAGGCCGGTTCCACTTGGGAGAGAGGCACCGCTCCGGCTGCAGGGCGGCTTGTGGGACACAGGGTTCACCGAAGGCGAAGTAGTACACAGGAAGGCCAGAAGGGATGGGGGGCAGGAAGCAGATGGGGCCACACTGATGACGACCCCAGCATGACCAGCCCCAAACCCACGAAGCCTGGTCCGCGCTCTGGAAACGCTTCTCCAGCAATGACAGAATACCAACATGGTGCTTTCCCTCAACGTTCACAGCACATCACATATGCTAACTCATCACAGGCCCTACAACATGCCCATCAGTCAGGCCAGTCCAGGTATTATTCTCCACAGGAGACAGCTGCTGGAGGGAGGCGTGAAGCACACGAAAATGTGATCGCTTACAAAAAGGAGCAGAAAAACTGGGGAAAGGAAATGGCACTCCCACCTGAATGTCCTAAAACTGCCTGTGGAAAATGGGATTTTTAGTTTTACATTTTCATTTTTAGCATTTTTGATTAGGCCCGAGTCCATTTCTCCCTTGGAGCAAAAGAAGGATAGCCGCTTCCTTAAGACTGCTCTCTGTGGCCACAGCTAAGTTGAGGCCTGAACCCAAAATATCCCGCTTGGAGCACATTCCCTTAACTCGTGTGCTACACCAACACTTCATCTTAAGCTCACCACAGTGGCTCTTCTACTAAAAAGACATTCAGGGCAGAGATCACCTGAATCTGGAGAATATGACATTTCTCTAACTTTCAGTGTTTGTAGAACCGACTCTTCTAAATGCTACTGATTTCTGCATTTAATAATAATAATAAATCTGGAAATTAAAATCTCAGCCTACAAAGACTCCAGGTACTTTATACTTTTCATTTAATTTGAGCGATACAATTGCCACACATACGAAGAGCATGGTAAGGTCATGCTGGTAATGAAAGCGGTATTGTAGAAATATACGCTCTCAAGATGTGATTAAATAATAAAATATCATTAGCTTGGGAGCATCATTAAACATGCATCCATGTATAAATATTTAACTGTAGCATATCTGAACATACACAATATGACTATACGCAGATGTCATTTTTTTTAAATGAATAAAATGAGGTCCAATCGCCCCCCGCCCCCCAAAATGAGACTCACATTCAAAGGCAGTGGTTGTTGCATCTGGCAGAACCTGACCGATCACGTCCTGCAAAAGAGAAGAGGTGGAGTTGTATTTCTAGCTTGAGACTTTTTGCAGCGTGATGTCCAGCTTTGGTTCATATAGCAACAGATTCCTCTTGGACTGGAAAAACACCATGAACCTTGCATGGGATTTAAAACTGCCACTTTGTAGGATTCAGGTTAGCTTTTTTACTGATTGGCAGTGCTGTAGCTATCAGGAAGATAGTTGCAAGTCTGGTGTGATTCCCACAATAACAGGCTTTTCCACAAAGGCGGATCAGTAATTCCTGGGTAGCCGACAGCAAGCAAGCACACTCCTTACTTTCACTCTCCATCAAGAGGTCCATCACTGGATCAGGGCCGTGATGCCTGAGCCCAGAGCTCTGGGTTGTTCAGGAGTTAAAAAACCAGAGTTAATCCAACAATTGTCCAAGGTTTGTTGCTGGGTTAACTCTGGACTGTTTAACAAGTAAGCTTTATAAAGCAAACAAAGTAGAAAAATTAAATCCCTCCTCCCTTAACTGGCAGCCGCACCGTCCCCCATGCAGCCCTGGAGGCCGGCTCTGCACACGCGCACTCCCGACACGCTGCACAAAGGTTTTGAAAATGTGCTTGAGGACTATAAAAGGATTCCTGCGCAACACAGAAACTGCTGGGGCAGACATCAGACGTCCCATGTTTAAGTGGGAATTAAAGATGTATCTCTTCCCACAGGCCTTCCCAGATTAGCTTTATTTAGTATGCTTGTTTTTAGTTGAAATGTTAATCAATCTCTTGCACACTGCCCAGAGCCTATACCAATGGAGTGGTATATAAACATAATAATAAATTATCTTTGGCAAGGTATTCAGCAGTTAACCTCAATCCAAACACTTAAATTAAGTAATGTTTATCTTCCCAAATCATGTAATGTTTCTACCGGTAATATATTTACCATAACCATTCACAAAATATCCTAGGTGTTAAGGTACTATGTCACTTCTGGACACCAACAAAACAGCCAATAGTCAAATAAACTGTACCTATCTGGGTTCCTCCAGAATTTCAGAGATGGGTTAACATTGCCTATGGAACGCCGACAGCCAGAGCTGGGGCCAGTGCAGTGCCAATGCAAGCGGGTGGCAACAGGAGGAAGGGCCTTCTCCATGGTGCCCCCCATCTCCCCACAATGGCCCACCTGGTCCCAGCCGTGCCATCGCTTTGGCACCAGGTCAAGATGGCCCCGGGCACCCAAGGCTTTTAAAGACATACTTGAACATCTGGGGACTTGATGTGATCACGCATCTCAGATGTTTCTCTCTCATACAGTTTTTTTACACTTATATTTTTTATTATTTTTTGATTTATTTATTTTTTGATTTATATCCTGCCTTATTCCTACAAAGGGTTCAAGGCAGCTTACATCATCTCTCCTCCTCCATCTTATCCCCACAACAACCACCCTGTGAGGTAGGTTGGGCTGAGAGTCTGTGACTGGCCCAAAGTCACCCAGTTGGCTCCATGGCCGAGCGGGGACCAGAACCCAGATCCTCTGAGTTCCAGTCCCATGCTCTAACCACTACACCACACTGGCTCTCACCAGCTGTTTTTCAGCTGTTTTTATTTATATGCCTCTTTTCTGATAGGATTTCGATATTATATTTTACTGTATTGTTTTTATGTACTGCCCAGAGAGCTTTGGCTACGGGGTGGTGTGGAACTTTATTTTATTTCAATACCGTGCAATTAATGTAATACCATGCCATACAATGAATCAGCCTAACATGAAATTATTGGAACACCATCTGTTTCCGCTTTGATGCAGGCAGCTAATGATTTTGGACCACTATTCGGAAAGCAGGTCTATTGGAGGTATTACCCTTTACACTGGGTCTACTGCCTATCTGAGAATACCTGTCCCAAGAGATATTCCACAGATGATTATGCTACTTCAGTGTAAGCTGACTAAAGTTGTCTCAGGGGACATGGCCAGAGAGGCATTTATAAAGTTACGTTGCATAGAGAAGAGTAAATATACTTTAAATGAAGGTAATACCTCAAAATATTTATGTTTACATAAGCTCTCCTTTATTTATATCTGGAAAGTATTTCCAGAAACTTAATGTTTTGTTTCACGGTTTTCTATGGGTTCCACCACACCGTGAATATTTTTGAAAGGGGTGCCATTGTCACTCAAAGAGGGTGGATTTGGACACCCTTTCGTTATAGCACCGGACCTATTTCTTGCCTTGCACTAGATTCTGGTCTTTCCCACCTGGATTAGATGTCTTGATTTCTGGCTCCTCTTCCCAAGGGGGCTGCTTTGGGGGTTCTGATCACACTGAAATAGATCATGTGCTCCTTCCAGACATACAGCCAGAGAACTGTGACCAATATTTCCACGTCAATTGCACTCCGACATATTTGCACACACAAATTAACTTTATGGGGAAATCTAGATGCGAACGTTGGCAAGAAAATGTTTGTTTGGCAGACTTGGATGGAGAGGATGATCTTTACTTCCAATGAGCTTGCTGGTCCTGATGGCAATTTCCAGCCATTCTGTTTTGTGGGCGAAACATGAATTGTCCACTACGGCTGCGTGGGAATATATGTAACTGAACCATTTGTCAGAACACAGGTTTAGTCCTGCTTTTCTATCTTCAGAGTTGTCTGCGTTATTGGAAGTACTGACTGAAGCTCAAACGTTGGCTAGACCTACAATTCATGAACATAAATATGTATTATCTGTGAATAAACAGGATAGGTGAGCTGGCCCCCCGTTTCTTCCCTCTGGTTGCAAAATTCAAAACAATCCTTTTATTGTGACTCCACAGATAACAGAACAGTTCGAGCTCTAACTGGGCTTCTACTGAAGCCCAGAAGAGGTGCCTCTGCTCATGCCAAGAGTTGAATCCAAACTGGGAACCTCTCCTCAGTCCTTCCCTCTCAGTCAGGCTTCTGGCTGCTCCCTCCGTGAAGGCCAAACTCCTTCAGCCATTTCTCCCAATGCCTCCCCACAGGGTCAAGGACCGGGTCTTGTAGCTGCTCAGCTGCCCTTCCTAGAGACGCCTCCGCTCCTTCCAAACCAGGCCACGTCTCAAGCTTGGCCTGGGAAACGTCTGCCCCTCACCTCTCCTCCTCTTCCTCCACTTGTTCAGAATCAGATGACAGTGACTCCTGCCAAGCGGTCCACAGTGCTGTGCCCACCCTCTACGTAGGACTTCTGCCAAGCCAGGAATAAGGAACTGGAGCACCACGTCCTGCCCACTTCACAATTACCCATTCCACAGGGGGCCTGAGGCCATGCTCAATTCTGCGAAAAAGGGGTGTTTTGCATATGCTGGACTTAGCTAAGCAGGCTGATGGCTGGATGTACAAGGCTGCTAACGCTTCCCTTCTTCATAGCAGCTTCCTTTGGGGAGAAGGTAATAAATCGGGATAAATCTTGCAATGCAAAGTTCTTTCATATTCAAGGATACACTCTTTGGAATTACCTACTCAACTCTTGGAGGCTAACAGAGGGCTGCATAAATGGATTTTCCACACCCTTCCAACAGCTAAAAGACTAATACTACAACTTTGGAAAGTTAAAGAATAACAAGTAGTAACACAAGGGGTGGAGGATTTAATGAAACTTCTGGTTTTTGAATGGGTGGCCCTTAGGCCTATTCCATGAATGGATATGCCTACAGATACTTGTGATGCCTCTTTTGAAGCCAACATATTATTTTTACTAACTGTAGCATATTCAGTTATACACTAACATATGCTGATACACACGTTTACTGGATCTTTCTGCATTTTTAATGCTTCAGTTTTGTCCCTTTTTTGGGGGGGGGGGCGGATGGTATTGCCCAATAAAATTAACGACAAAAATGTTTTATGATTCTCCCCTTTTTACTGTCACTGCTCTTGCTGCAATTGTTGCACTGCAAATAAAAAGATTTGTATTTTTTCAGGTTATTTTAATGCATGGGTCCTCAAACTACGGCCCAGGGGCCGGATCCGGCCTGCCATGCCCATTTGGACCCGCTGTCCCGTGCCCGTGTGAGTGCCTGCCACACACCTTGCCCCGCACACGGGGAGGCACTGGTTTGCTCACTCAGAGAAACAATCCCAAGTGAGCAAGTCGCTGCCTCATGCCCCCCGCCTCAGCGCACGCACCGCCCCTGCCCATGCGCACCGCCAGCCCCACCTTTCCGGCCCGCGCCCAGCGCCGGCACCTTTCAACTGGCTCCCTGATGGAAAAGTTTGAGGACCCCTGTTTTAACCCCTGAACAATCCAGAGTTCCAGGAGTGAAGAAGTCATTCCTGGGTTGCTGACAGAAGGAGGAAGTTGACAAGTGTGCAAATGCCTGCTTGCACAGCTCGAACTAGGCATTAAACAACCCAGTTGGCAGTCATGAGCAAGTTGGATCAGTCACCAGCTGTTTAAATCCCACTGTAATGAAGTGGACTTATTTATTTATTTGTTTGTTTGTTTATTTAAAACTTTTTAAAATTTATTTAAAACCTTACCATAGTCTCGGGATGGCTTAACAATAAGACAAAATAGAATGAAATATAGCACCTTAGTCAAATTCTTAACCAATCAACAATAAAATCCATATTAAAAACAGTCAAACCTTAAAACATGGGAAAATAAAAAGGCTTTAGCCTGGCACAGAAAAGAATAAAGTGACAGTGCCTGGCAAAACTCTCTGGGGAGCATATTCCACAATTTGATTGCCACCGCGGGGAAGGCCCTTCTCCGAGGAGTCACCCTCCTAATCCCCTTCAAGGAGGGCTCCCGGAGAAGGGCCTCTGCCCCAGATCTTAAGGGGTGGCCAGGCACATATGGAAGGAGACACTCCTTCGCACTGAGCTTGCAGAGCCACTGTACCCCAGCCCCCTGGGCACATGCACCCCACCCCACCACATGGCATGGCATTCCTCTAGAGCGGCAGGCTGCTGCCTAGGAAAGCTCAAGCGCCGATTTTTAAAGGAGGAAAGTGGAAAAGATTTCCTATTTTCCTGCTAGAAGTCTACAAGTGAACCCGGTTTTCCAAACAGATGCAGCAACCCTGACACACACTTCTCTTCTGCACTGTTTCACATGGCGACTGCAGCAGCATTAAGCTTCTGCCATCCCTGCTTGGTCTGCCCATGAGCCCATCCGATGCACCCAAAGAAGCCATCTGCCCAATGGCTTCTCTCCCAGAGGGCACAGCCCCTCTGCACATGGCTTCAGAGCCACCTGTGTTGCCTCCTTCGAGCAAATTGAATGCCAAAGGAATGCCAAAGTTCACATGTGGAAAGCATGGCTACAAAGTGCTGCATTTCCCAAATTTATGTCAATGTTTGATTGGGGTATGTTGATATTGCCCATTTTAAGTCAGTTCCACCAGGGAAATAAGTTTTCGGTGTATTGTACAATAACCAGAAACCAGTAGAGATTCGGAATGGCCTTAGTATACTGATCTTGAAATCCCTGTGCAGGAACCAGCCCTTATCAGCAGAGCATAAAGGATGTATGGATAATGTTAAGTGATGCTTGGCATCAGCTCAAAAAGTTATGATGAAACAACAGGGAAGAAACCAGTGATTTTACCAGGAGCCTTTAAAACAAGTTCAAAAAATAAGACTGAACTATAGGGGTGCTGTGTACTCCACCCAAGGAATATCAGGGTGGTCAGGCTCAAAGGAAACTTGGCACAGACTTCTGGAGCTCAGGGATATCTCGGGGTAGATATGGCTAAAGGCCTGTATTTCAGAAAGGGTGCACTGCTTTCTAGAATATAATTTCTAGAATGTCCAGTCTTTTCAGATGTATTTAGTCTTCCATGTTTAGCCCAAAGATGCCTTTGGAGAACGCTTCTTAATTTTTTTAGCATATGTTTCTGTGAGGTAGTGTAGTTTTGTGAGTCAGCTTAGGCGCAACCCAGAAGCTGGGCTTGATGCACCAGCTTAAGACCACCATGGCAGGATACCTCAAGGCCACCTCGCACACTTGTTTCTGACACAGAAGTTAACCTTTGATAAGGAAAAGTATGCTTGAAAGGTTTGAAGGGGAGTGTCTTTTTTGTGAGCCCTGTTCCAACCCAGGTGAAAGGGCTGCTTTGTGGCCTGCAGATCCAGATCCGTGCTGTAAAAAAGTTACTGAACTTTCTTTAAAACGGTTTATTTTATCCATTTAAAATATTTCTAAGCTTTTGTCAGGGCTGGAGCGTTCTCAAGGCAGCATGCAATAATAAAACCCAGATAACAGAATTGTGGTGATGTGGTAACATAAACAGCAAGCATCCGAGGAACAGTAAGAACAGAGCGAAGACAACCTGCAGCAGGGCTGCAGCTGCATCCCAGTCTGCTAAAATGTGACTGGAGGAAGGCCGGAGTAAAGCGCTTGTCGGAAAAGTCTGCAACCAGGCAGGGGTCTGGCAAACCTGGGAGCTACCTGGTGGCTACCTGCTTTACAGGTGTGCAGCTGAAAAGGCCCTCTCTTACCTGCTTGCCCTCAAAGGGAGGCAGGCCTCCGTTGCGACCTGGAGTGCAGGCAGCCGGGTTTGGTGCAGGCCGCCCTTGGAGTAATTTGGCGCTCGACGGCTGAAGGGAGCGAGGAGCACAGACAGCGCTTCCAAGGGGGCCCACAAGTGCCTGCTCCTCAGGGCAGCTCGACTCCGCGCCCCCACAACGCTTGGGTGGCCCCACGCCGCACAGGCACGCATTGCAATGCACCACCGGCCCGGCCTGAGCAGCGCCGGCCCCGGCAGCCCCAGGCGAGGCCCTGCCCGCAGCCGCCCCAGAGCCCGGGCTGGATGCCGGGAGACCCGCCCGGGGCGCCGGGGCAGCGCGACCGCGCCTGGGACCCCTGCAGGCCCGCACCCCGAGCGCGGGCTGCCCCGCGAGCGGCCCGCTGCACTTGGACGCCGCTTTCCCGGAGGCGCATGCTCCGCGCTCCCGCCGCCCGCGCGCAACGCCAGCGCCGCGAGGTGGGCAGCCAGTCGCCGGGGAGCCCCCTGCAAGCGGGGCCTGGGCCGAGCACGCGCGCCCTCCCTCCCGGAGGAGGCGCGCCGGGGCGACTCACCAGCACGTCCCTGAAGAGCAGCTGCGGCGCGGGCTGCACAGTCCAGTCCACGGCGCCGCCGTCCGGGACGCGGATGCGGATGACCAGCGCGGCGCCGGGCGGCTCCATGGCGGAGCCGGGGCTGGGGCCGGGGCCGCCCGCGGCCGGCACCAGCATCCCCGCGCGAGGCCGGGCGGCGGCGGGCTTCCTGGGCCCGCGCGGCGGCGTCTGCCCCGGCGGCGGGGTGGGCGGGCGGGGCGGGCGGCGGCGGCGGCCCCTGGCGAGCTTCCGCCTGCCTCCCGCGGCCGGGCCGCTCCTTCCGCGCCGCCCGCCGCCGAGGCCGCGCGCGCCGCCCAGGGCCGCGGAGGCCCCCGCAGCAGCCTGGAAGGGGCAGGCGCCGCGAGCGGCTCGTCGCGGGCGGGGCCCGCGGGGGCAAGCGCCATGAGGACTAGCACCCGCGGGGCAAAAGCCGCAATCTCTTTGGCCCAAGCCGGCGGGCGGGCGAGCGGGCCGGCCGCCGACCTCGCCTGGGCCGAAGGGAGACCCGCCTGCAGCAGCCGGTGAAATGCAGAGGCCCTCGCCCCCCGCTCATTAAAATTCCACGTCGCGTTCGGGTTCTTAAGAAGCATTTAATCCTTGAATGGCCATTAGCGAAGATAATTTATCTTTCTGTGCAATAACTTTATAATTTAAACGGCCACCATTTTTAATAGTCTCATCTCGTGGATATGCCAGGAATAGTGACTGTCCACATGGACTTGTGTTGAAATGAACTGCTCACACGAAATCCCTGCGCACCTCTCAATGAAGGCTCATTTTCTATTAAGTTGTAAAGAATAGACTACGGAACCGTGGCATTTCTGTAGCCTTACAGGATTTCTCCCCCTAATAATATTTTCTTCATTGGTGAACCTGTAGGGAAAACCAGTTCGCACTGGCAGATTTGCCTAAGTATTATGCAGCTTTTCCAGCACAGCTATTCTTAGCTACAGTTCCTTATTCCAGTTTGTGTTGAGACAGCAGTAATCAAACTTTTGGCTCTTTTAATATTTTCCCCCTAAAGCAGCTCAAATATTTGTATAGCTGGCAGCAGCGTTTTCAATCCTGTGGAGAATACAGGAACAAACAGAACAGTAACAAAAGCTTTCAGAAACGAAATCCTAAACCCATAAAACAATGACTCTGACATTGACTTAGATTGTATACTCAAGATCACTTAATGTCAATGAGCTACCCCTTAACACATTTATTGATTAATTTATTCAAAGCACCGTACCAAAGGAGTTTGTACTACACAAAGGTTAAACAGACAAGAGGCACGAATTCATTCTACCAGTCTCCAACTTCCCATTTTCCAAATGTCACGTGCATGTTCCAAGCCCTGCCAATATTTGCTGTCACAGAATCACTGGCTAGTTCACTCAATTACAGCACCAAGCAGTGACCGCACAGAAAACTTTCATATCTCTGCCAGTTCATTGCTTTCCAAAGGAGTCGATTCACATGTTCATGTTTTTAGACATCATGTCTTGTCTAGGAAAGCTTATATTAACAAGGCTGCTTGGCAGGAAAAAACAAAACAAAATCATCCTTTTGATTTAAAAGGCAGCAGTACATTCCGAAGTGAATAAATACTCAACTGAAAATTAGTGCATTCAAAATACGGTGCCAGTGCAGAGCTTCGAGCATACCCAGGGCTGACTAAAAGACCAACAAGTGGGTCCTAGATTAAACCCAGGCAGAGCTTTCCCTAGAAGCAAAAATGGCAACGCTGACGCTATCATACTTTGGACACATCATGAGAAGGCAAAACTCTCTTGGAAGACCATCATGCTCCGAAAAGTCAAAGGCAGAAGAAGAAAAAGAAGACCAAATATGAGGTGGACTGATTCCATTAAGGAGGCGAATCCTAGAATTTGCATGAGCTGAGCAGGATTGTTATGGACAGGCAATTTTGGAGCGTAGGGTTGCCATTAGTCAGAGACCATGTGACAGCACGCAGCAAGGACGAAAGTCGTTAATCATTGGGAAATCTGGCTGTCCCTTCAGTGCTCTAGTTGTCAGGAAAGCCCTCAACAGGGAAAAAAAATGCTCACCAAACGGCACCTCGAAAGAGCGCACCCAGGTTACCCATCCAAATACTGCAACGGTGAGTTTGTGTGGGAAGCATTTGTCGAGTTCTTCAAGTCCAGCTGCAGGCATGAATCCAAAGTGCTGTGGGCCGAAGCAGCATCCCGTGCCCGAAGAGCGGTTCCTTGTGCCACTCAGCAGCTCTTCTCTTGAAACTGAGGAGCTGTCATAAGCTGCTTAGTACCAGGGCGCTGCACACATATCACAATCTGTTCTACCTTGGATTTGGGAGTTCCTGGCATGGAGGAGACAATCCTCTGGTTGTGGAAGTGCTTCCCAGAGAGGGTCGCACGGCCACATTGCACTCTCTTCGGTGCCAGATGAAGACTTCGTTTCCCCGGCATCTGACTCTTTCAGTCTGTTTTGAATCAGACTAGAGACTAAATCTTTGCATCGCTGCTAGGTTTTATTTGTACTTTATACTGTAATCTTAAACATTTACATTTATCACGTACCAAAGAGGTTCAGCTATGGGGCAGTATAGAAATGTAGTAAACAGTATCACTGATGGAAAACTCGAAGATTATAGCAGTTCCTTGGTTAGGAAATTATTTCATGCAGTTCCTCATAGGTGAGGGAAGAATCAGCAGCAACCCATTTGGGATGTACAAACTCATTACCAAATTGTAGCTTGCTCATCTTAGCAGAGCACCGATGATTCACCCACGTATGTCTCTCCAAGGGTTCTTTCAAAGTTCACGTGACCAAATTTGGAAGCTTGAACTGCAACCCTTCCTGATCTTGGTGCGCTGCACTGGCTTTGTTATAGGTCCACAGCCTCATGTGTGCATCCCACTGATGCCACTTCTGCCCCTCCCTTCTGAGATGAAACAAAAAGGTGCTTATGCGCAATATGCACATTATTACAGAAGACATTCAGCATGAAAAGTACAGATTGGGTAACATTAACCATGTTACACTCAACCTCCCTCCACCAGCTTCAAGGGCTGTGTAATTGTTTTTGCCAACCTATAAATTTTTGAGTAACAACAAAATTATTGTGATTTTTCTTACTAAATTATTCATACATTACAAAGCATGTATGTAACAAGGCCCATGAATCACAGGGCATATAATGACCACATCTTAATGTCATTTCTTCAAAGAAGAATTCAAATAGATTTATGTATTCAGGTTAAATAAGGCACATTGATTTTATCATGTTCATAACTCTACCTGTTCCCACCTTCCAAAAAGAACTGCCATGCATTATTTTCTTTAAAGTGCTACATTTTAAAAAGTGGTTAAAATTCAAAGCTTTCCTTTGGGGAGAAAAAATAGGGTTTTGTGTTAAAAATGGCTTTATATTACATCATTAAAATGTTTTTGTAATGAACTAGCTCAAAGCTCATAAACTGTGCTTAAAATGATGCAAATATCCAGTGTGTTCCACCTTGCTTTTTAAAAAGTTTGTAACATCGTTCCATATTTTTGTACATGTGTCAGTACACATCCATATTAAAAACAAATACTTCTCAAACTTTGCTTAACTACTCATTGGCATGGAGTCAAAGGCATTGAATGTTCCTGACCTACTAAATATTCCTCAGGAGACACTCAATAGCACTTGAGCATAAGCTACTCAATATTGTATCATTTATTTATTTATTTATTTATTATTAAAAGCTTTTATATGCCATTCTATTATATAAAAAACTCAGGACGGCTTACAGGACAATTTAAAAGACAACAATTTCCAATAAATGAATTAAAAACAAAACAATGTATAAAACAATAAACAGTAAATCACAAAACGAGCAACTAAACGTTAAAACTATTTATCATGATTACATTGTTACAAATAAAGCATATTTCACAGTGTAATATACTAATGCAAATAATTAAGATACACAACACTCATATAAGTGTACGTTCTGATAAATTAACCCATCTCATTTACACTATTAAGTTCTTAAAGTTGCATGTACATTCACTTCATCTGTGCAGATCTTGGACTCTCTTCTGGATTGTTTATGAAAATAACATTTTGCAATAGCAATTCTGACAGATCAACAAATGATAGGTATTTGCAAGGGCCAGTATATGGTGACTGGAAGTATTTATTTTTTGCAGACAATGTAACTTGAGGTTTTAAAAAATGGAGACGGAAAGATGCTATTTCACTTGGCCATTTTAAATTGTTCAGTAACTGTTAAGGTTAAGGTTCTGCTAGGAGCTATTCTTTGTATGTTTGACATAACCTGTAAAGATCTACATGAATAGTTTAATTAGTCTGTAACTCTTTTTGATTCTCATTTTCTAAAACCTTGATAAATGGGTTTTCAATTCACTGGCATGCCAAAGCTAACTCAGAAATCAAAGCACAAGTTTGGTCGGAGTACCAATGCAGCCAAGTGCCGGGTGTTGCTTTGTCAGTGCCTCTGAATCAAAGCATGCTGGTTAAAGCTTAGTTTTGGAATTAAAAGGCAGTCCCATGAGATCCCAGAAATCGATCTTTATACAAACATAGATGCTTAAGACCATTACATATTGGCATTAATGCAAGTGGGACATTTCCACAAATACACACAACACCCAACAAATCCTGGCCATTCGGATTAGCAAACAATACTCCATGGAACTAGCTTTCTGTTAATAATACTGCTTATTGTTGGGAAATCTCTTTTGGAGCAAATTTGTCAAACACACAAAAGGTCTAAAAGTGAAAAATAGTAATTAAGACTCTCACTTTATTGATTGGGAAGCTTAAGTAATTTTTCATTACGAACATAAGATTTAATACATAAAAGTAGTTAAAGATTCTGCCTTGGCACTAGCTATTAGCATGTAATTGAACTAGTAAAAAAGATCAGTTTAACCTATGTTGATTACCACCTTATCTTTGAAAGGCAATTAAGGACCTCAATCATTGCAACAAGATTTGATTGTGTGGCCTTTATTGGACATTGATCTTTCAGCAACACACAGTTACATTTTCCATTAATTTACAGTAACACAGTTTAACTCCGATACCTTAGACCATTGACCGAGGTAAGATGTCAGGCTAAGCACCCGTTTAGGTTAAGATGTTCCCACCAGTCATTACTGTTTAAAAGGGGGCACTGAAAAATGCAGATCCCCATCAGCTAGGTTTAGTCTAAGGTTTCCGTTATTGGCAGTTGTTTCATTGCACTTAACAACAAAGTTCCCAGCCTTTAGAATAGCATCCCTCTTGCTCTTTTAGGCATCATCTTTGTGTAGGCTGAAAGAGATAATGAACGCAAGAGGCACAAGGCCACTCCTATTGCGTTTCAAGGGAGAACAGAGCAGATCCTATTTCCTGACAGTTGAAGGGTCATGTCGTCTTCCAGTCATCTTAAATATACCATGCAAATAGACACATTTCAGAAGCGTGTGTAAAATACATGTCCACTGTTAGGTATGGCCGATTGATCTGAGTGGCCAAGATTCAAGAGTGCGATTTGGTCACCTCTGCTGGATGAGCTCTGCTGGGAAAGGAGCAGAGGCAGCGCATCACTGTTGGCTCTCTTGGACCTCTCGGTGGCTTCCCATGCCACCCCCACGATGTCCTTCTAGATAGGCTGCCTGGGGCAGGCGCAGCACTGAGACAGTTCCGCTCCTGCCTGGATGGCGGTGCCTGGGGATACTTGCCCTGTGCCTTGGCAGCCTGTTAGAGGAGGTGCTCCACAGGGCTCAGCTTCATCTCCATGTGGCATAACATGGAACTGCCAGGGGAGGCTATTTGGAGGGGTCGTGAAAGCTGAGGGGAGGCTGGATGAGGTGTCATCAACAGGCAGATTACACCCACCCCGCTCCTTTTCATCAGCTCTGGGTGAGGTGCCAGCTGATCAACCAGCACCTGAGCACAGCAAGGGACCGGATGAGGGCCAATGAAGTGAGACTGAGCCCCCGTGGGAAGGTGGTAGTTGCCTGCCTGGCCACCGGAGGAATAAGGGGACTCGATGGCACGAAGCACCTTTTATCAGCTTAGGTGGAGGGACCAGTGACAGCAGTCATCCATGCGCAGGTAACTTCTCGGCTGGATTACTGCAACGCGTTCTAAGTGCAGCTGCCTTTGGAAACGGCCCAGTGGTCCAAAAGACAGCACTACTGCTGGGGCCAGGCCTTCTCCAACGCTCCCACTGCTGGTGCGTGTGTGGGCCCAATGCAGCATGCTGGTGACACCATTCAGTGTCTCGACTGGCCTAGGCACAGGGTTGCCTGCAGGATTGCCTCCTTTCATATATGGCTGCCTGGCCCCAACAGCCTCATTGATCCTCCTGCAAAGGGGAGCCGGGGGAGCCCGTAGGAGCCTTTTCTGTTGTGACAGCCAGAGTATGGGATGGACTTGCCATCCAGCCAGAGGTTGCAGCTTTGGGGCAGTATGAAGTCTCACGACAAGCATTCTATTTTTTGTTTGCAGCAATAGTGTAGGGAAATGTTAGGCCATATGACTTTGCACAGGATTTCAGCCTGGCATGGAGGCAAGGAGCCTGGACACCTCTTCTCAGCTTCAGCCCTCTGAACATCAAGGCAGCGTTATCAGAACATGTTGCATGTGAGACTGTCCTTAAAGAGGGTTCAAAGTCTGCAATTTGTGCAAAATTCAGCAGCAAGAATTCCAACTAGTTCACCTTAATTGCACCACTGGCTTCTTATTTGCTATCAAGCCCAACACAGTTCAAGTCATGTCTTTGCAGCCCTCTGCCACTTAAGGCCCAAATACCTGAAGAAGAGCATCTTCCTTCGTTAAGATCTTTAGAAGAGACTCGTCTCCAATACAAATAGTGATTGAAATACATAATGCATTTACTAGCACAGGATCTTCTCTGCGTTAGCACTCTGATTTTGGAATGTCGCTCCAAAAGGACTGCCCTGTCCACTTTATTTTCAGCACCAATGCAAAAAGAAGTATTTTGGTAGGCAGGACGAAACATGGTTAACATGTTAACATTTTAAAGATGCCATTTCTGTTTCTAATTAAAATTGGCTTTTCTTTATTGTCTACATATTTTTTTATTTCTCTCTCTTTTTAATTCTGTATTTTATGTGGAATTTTAAAAAAATCTTGTGTACAGTTTTTTCAGATACCTTGTGGATGAAGGATATTTTTATAGATTTAAAATAAAATAAAGAAAAGTACCGTATTTTTCGCTCTATAAGACGCGCCTGACCATAAGACGCACCTAGTTTTTAGAGGAGGAAAACAAGAAAAAAATATTCTGAATCAAGTGGGCACATAATCACCGGCACATTCCCCATCACTTCCCCATGGGCTGCACATCTGACAGACTTACTGCACACACATATTTGCTCTATAAGACGCACAGACATTTCCCCTTACTTTTGAGGGGGGGAAAAGTGAGTCTTATAGAGCAAAAAATACGGTAAGTAATGGGGAGCAGTCAGTCCAGTGAAAGCTCCTGGAAATGGAACCCATACCCCACTGTGCAAGCTAGAAGCATATGGAAATTTATCAGTCATGACCCACCATCTGAGAAGTCCTGTCTTAGACTTGGGTTCAACTAACTTTTATGCACACTCAGGAAAAAATGGGCAGAACGTTTGATGGAGTTCATTATATTTGATAAAAGCTGGTGGTAACCCAAAGTCAATTCTTCATGATACTAGGATGCAGGGACACCCTTTTCCAAATTACATATTCACACATCCTCTGCAACGCATGGCCTAATGAGGAAAAGTAATTTGGAAGATGCCATTGCCAAAACAAAAAAACAAACAGAGAGAAGGCAACAACCTTGCATTTTATGAATGGCATCCGTTCCTAACTACTTCAACAGGTCACATATGTGTCCTAATGAATCCAGTAAGGGATACTATATTTGATCTCTGCCCTCAGCCATCTTTCAAGCTCATCCTTCACCATGATCAACTCCAGAAGTGCAGGAGGTCCATTGATTTTCATGTAATAAAAGAAAATATTACATTTGCTTAATTGTTACACAGTGAAAGCACTGAGCACAAAATCAAGTCTCTATTAATGCTGCAAGCAGTGTGGAATTGCACTGGATCAATAGAGCAGTTTGTCAAAGAGGCTCTCCAAGGAGGGTCGCCCATCCCCGTGAGGACAAGGAGTCACGTTGTTTCACTTATTGAAAAACAGGTGAGCAAAGTCAGCAGTCTCCATGATCAAAAATCAAATAAACGGCAGGTAGTGGAAGGGCCACTCCAAGGCAAAGCTGTATTTATAGTATGGTAATTAAAAAAGCATTTTATCAGTTTCATATTGAGACTGAATCTTCTCGGCAAAATATTGACAGTATCAGAAGCAATGAATGAGCACTATTTGACTTTACACTTATGAGCTGTGCTTATTTAATTTTGCCTGTTACTGGGAAAATCAGTTCTAGCCAATCTAGCAAAATGCTAATAGTCACTTTTATTATTAATGAAGCTTTTAATGTAACACACCAGCTACTCTACTGTGTAAACTATTTAACTTGTGGTAGAAATATACGTTGGTGCTGACTGTAGTAGGGTAGCTTTGATTACAAATGTATTTAGAATCACTTTTAAACAAAGCAAATATATTACTGCTTTTCTGTGTGAAACCCTTTCACAATTCAAATCTGATATTAACTTAGTTTTAGATAAATACTTATGCATAATTCCACTGTAGCCCTATGCTGCAAAAAATAAATTACAGTTTTATTTTCAGTAAAGCAAATGTCTCTTCCCCAGGAACATAATTTGCTGGAATACTAATCTTAAAGCAAACACGTCTCCATACATTCTTAGACCTGCCTACCAAACTTAGACAACACTGTGTTCATTACTAATTAAGCACTTGCAATGAATGTGGAGAGTTTCAAAGCAAACTGGAGTGCTCATTTGGATTGGAGAAGAGAAACAACTGTGTGCATTAACTACACATAAACTCAAAGCCATTAGCTTGATCCAACTAGTAATTACTTTGCATTTCCATTGACTTCAATGGGAGCATGACTCATATTCTTAAATTGCTGAAATCAATGGGCCTAACAAGAGCCCAATCTGGGCTGGATCGTACCAAACCAGAAGGAACTTGCGCATCAGCGATGATTTTTCTCAGATTTCTGAATTATTTCACAGACTGCCTGTTCAATTGTGTTGCAAATTCATTTTGTTTTTTAAAAACCTCAGTGCCTAGAGAATATAGTCATATTTGAATGGCATTAAAATGCTGGGTAACAAACCAGTAAAAGAATAAACAAACACAAACAGAAAAAAAGAAAAGGCCCAAAAATAACATTTTCATCGTTCACAGCCAGAATCGGGTGTTCAGGACAGGGGCACCTTCTTGTGTTTGCCAAACTCAAAGGAAACCCAAATGGTGCCAAAGGGAAAATGGGGGCACTCTGTGAAAGCGCCGCATCCTGCAAAGAGGCTGCAAAGCACAGCACATCTCTGTGTCTGTGCTCTGACGTGGCACAGCCCACACATCTTCCCTTAGCCTCAACAGGACTTCGAAGCAGCCATTTAGTACAAGGCACCTTCATCTTCTTTATTCAGAAAGTAAATAGTGACTGGGCCGCTGCGGGTATGAACCGTCTCTGTCACGTTAGCAAGGAACCAGGAGCCAATACCATATACTAACGTTGGGATACCTATTGAGGAAAAAAGATAGACACGAGTCAAAAGGGCCTAAGCCTTGTATGTGCCCAGATACAATCCCTGTGGGTCTTCCAAGAAGCAAGACTCACTGGCCTAGGTCAGCCAAGGCGGCAGGCGATCACAGCTGAAGTCTCCCATGATGGGAGCATGTATGTGCAGCTGCTGGTTTGACAATGCACACCCCAAGCGGCACTGTGCTAATGCAAACGCAGCCATCATGGCTTAGCCAGGGCTGAACAACAAGCCAAGTTCTCTTGACACTGCACAACGCCCTGACTGGGGGGCAGGTTGAGGATGCAAGACAGCACTGCACACACCACAGCTTTCTTAACCCTAGCAGTGTTGTGCAGGCCAACCTGACGGGGTCAACGGACTTGCTCCCAGCAAGGTGTGCACAGATCTGCACCCAAACGGTATGCCCCATATTAACGTGCAGCAGCAAAACGAATTCAGAGAAAAGCAGAAAGGGAGGAGACTGAGATGGGCATGGCTATCCTGAGAAAGATGCCACCGCCACGCACCACAGTGGCTTGCTCGGCTTGGACCGCATGCTTTAAGCAGGGGCGAAGGAGGCGTGGCTGCTACGGGATTTCACTGACTCACCTAAACCCGGGTGCCAACAGCGGAAATGCACGTCTGAACGGCTGGCCACCCTTTTGTCACGCGCCGGAACCACGGGAGACCGAGCATGCTTTGACTCCCACGGCAAGCATGCTCGGCTGCTTCCGAGGGGCAGGCCAGACCCCCCCGGGGGGGCGGGGAAGGGGCTCGGCCGGCCGTTCGGCCCCCCGTGCTGCCCCCGCGGCGCCTCCGGGCCGGCCTCCCTCCCTCGCACGGCGTCGCTCGCCACTCACCCAGGTTGAGGAGCTTGAGGGCCGTGAAGAAGCGGTCCTGCGCGGCCAGGTCCTGGCGGGGCGCCCGCGAGCAGTGGTACTTGACGAAGGGGAAGCAGCCCGTGCGCAGGACGTGGTAGTTGGCGCCGCGCACCTCCCAGTTGAAGCTGGAGCGCCCGAACTGGTCGTTGCGCACCGCGCTGTACTTCACGCAGAACGAGGTCCACGGCGGCAGCCCGCGCTGCTCCAGGTGCCGGCTCAGCACCTCCGACGCCGCGGGCCGTGCCCGCCGCCGCCGCCCCGCGCGCAGCGCCCTCAGCGCCGCCGCCGCCGCCCCCCCCGCCACGGCGGCCCGGACGCGCGCTCGGCGCCTCTTCCCGCCCGCAGAGCCGCCTCCGCGCCTGCGCGGCGCCTGCACAAGCGCCGCCGCCGCCGCCGCCGCGCGCGCCCTCCCGTGGCGAGAAAGGCGCGGCCGCCCCACCCGCGCAGGGGGCCGCGGGCGCCTCCGGGCCCGCAAGCGCTGGAGGCCTGCCGAGGCCTGGGCGGCTGCTCAGTCCCTCCTAGCCCTCCTACGTGCGGGCAGCGACAGCACTTCAGGCGCGGCCCCGGCGCCGTGTTTCCCTTTCTGTTGGCAAGGCCTTGTGCGAAAAAAGCATGGATCCATTCGCGGGGTGATCTACAGATGCGCCCAGCTGCCGGATCGGTTTCCTGAATAAACGCCCGGCCTATTCGTTAAGCAGCTGGACAACTGCTCTTTGTAGGCACACCTAGGAATAGGCCTCCATGAGCTCAGGAAGCTTAGCTCCGCATAGATGCAAACAGTGTGCTGCTAATTTTCTGAAAGAGAAAATGCTGCCCACCTGCATTTCTGGCCTGCATTTATAGCTCAGAGAAAAGCTTGCATTTAATGTTAATAGGCCCACACCGCACACATCATAGGACCCTCAAAACTGGCAACTAAGAAGGGCAAACAGTTTTTAAAAAGATGCACACAGTACATTTTATTGAAACAATTTTCGATTATGCTGCACAGAAGAAACAGCATGCCGCAGGATTGAGGAAGCTTCTGTGCACCAGCAACTCTACTAGCACCTGTGTACCTTCAGCTGGGGGGGGGAGGGGAGGGGAGGGGAGGGGAGGGGGGTCGCGGGTTCAAGGACCCAGGTGCCCTGTCTGTTGCAGTATGAATTACCTGGATACTGACAACTTCAGGAAAAAAATGAAGACGTTCATTGAGAACTGCACAGTGGCAAGCGAAATAGGTTTGACCTATGGGAAGAAATGGAATCTGATTTAACAAGATCATTTACAAGGGCTTTTCCCCACATTTGTTGTATTTGTAATCAATGCTACTCTGCAAAGAGACTTGCTAATAGCTAGTATTTACATATACTAATTTACACATGCAAATATATAATATTAGAAATTGTGGAATTTAAGCTGTATCAAGGGTAAGCTTATTTGCATTCAGGACAGAGTGGCGTGTACTCAAATAGTGCTTGCTGCACAGAATCCTAAAAGAGTTGAGTTGGAAGGGGCCATGAAGGCCATCAGGTCCAATCCCCTGCTCGTGCTGGACACCGACAGTTTACTTTCGATGCATCCACACCTGCCCTGATCTTCCAGACCCAAACCCAATGGGGAGGATGGAGCACCTTTAACATTGCCCACTGAATTACAAACAGAACATGGAAATTATGAATTATAAACTGAACACATGTAATTATGTGAGCAGGACCTCACAGAGCCATAAAATCAGTCGAGCTGGAAAGGTGCAGCAAAGCCATCGGCTCCAACCCCAGCGCAGTGCTGGACTCCAGGTTCAAGCATCCCTAATGCATGGCTGTTCAGGTCTTGGCTTCCACTGTGGCATTGCTTTAACAGGAAATCAGACCAGGTGGGGAGGCAGAGAGCCAAAGTTGGCCTTGCTGTATTTCAAAGACATTATTTTGGTAATTTCTGGAGCATTTTTATGATTCTTCAGTTCCAATTTCTGGAAATGCAAAGGCTACAATGAAAGTTACAGTTTTAAATGTCTAGCAACCACGCCACTCTTAAAATACCAACCACATTTTCTAGCTGTGGATTTGGGGAACAAACTTCTTATGGACCAGTGTGAACACCTTTCCTTTTGGTTGGCAGGTTTCTTTCAGATCCAGATTGTGGAACTGCTCTTTTGGGTAGATAAGGTAAACCACTGCTGCGAGATCATTTACTAAAGAGTAAGACTCCAAGGTTACTTACACTTACTTGGGAGCACAGGCCAGGAGGCAGAGCATACACACTATTTTGTGGAAGCTTGTGCCTGCTTATCCTCTTCAAACTTCAACTTGTTTTGTTCCGTAACTCCCAAAATTCTTTCAATATCTTGGACTGCTCCCTGCAGCAAAAGCCACAAAGGTAAGTGGTAGAACAGTTGTTTGTGCTGCAAGGTGTCCCTCCCATTTGCACTGTTCCACCTGTAATTCCCGGAAACTTTCTAGGAGAGGCCAACTTAGTGTGGCAGATAGTCCATGTTACCACATAGGTAATGGAGCAGAACCAAACATTCTCAGCCAAGGGCTGAAGGAAACAGCATCTGCAGGGAGGTGTTCAGCAGGGTAAGTCTGGACTCTTCATCCATGGCAGCTTTTCTGCAGAGCAGTAGAGAAGCCATCTGTGGCGCTGACCTCCAGCCCCAAAGTAGTTTCACTAGCATGGGGGTTTCCTATAAAGCTACAGTGCTCAAGAGGTCACGCCGGATTCAGTCACCAGCCTTACCTGGGATTACGGCCAAAATAACATTCCCATCAGAATTATTTAATTGCGACTGCTTCGAATACTGACATGCTTCCTTGGCTCCTCCAAAGCAATGTGATTTTGGAAAGGTGCATGGCTCAAATAGCTCATTGTTTAGCATCTCAGCATGGCTGGGAGCTTCACCTCTAGACACCTATGGGTGCAACATCCCATGGGACTCTACCCCTAAGATTTAGCTTATGGCACAGGCTGCTTCCTCCGCAGATGCTTTTGGCACCAGATACCAACTATGTGACTGTTTTTATGACGGAATCCTAGCAGGATGCTCCTCATGGCAGGCCTTGGGATGCTCCTTGGGATGCCCTATCACACTGACCCAGGGCCCCTGCCCAACCCACTCCCGGGCCCTTTGACCCCAAGGAAGCACTGTGGCTACTGGTGCTGCCCCATTTCCCCTGTCAGCGGCAGCACTTTGGGGAAAAGCGCAACTGTGGGCCACCAGCTCCTAGAAGCAGCTCCAAGACGCGACGCCTAATGTCTGGGCCGGGCGTTGTCTCTGGGGAAATGTGAGGCAGTAGCTTCGTTCCCACTCCTAATGCCAGGGCTCCTCAGGTTATGGTGGCAATGAGCAGTGATGCCGGGTGGGCTGTGGGGGGAGCTACACACAGGGTGAGGGGAGCCACATCCGCTCCTAGGACCACATTACAGCCCTTTCCTGGCTGAGGACGGCTTGGAACCTGGTCATCTCTGAACTGCCTTCACAGGCCATGGTTTGATCCTTTCCTTACGCCACAGGGAGGATGCCAGTATGGCCCCCGGAGTTCACAAGCTGCAGCCTGTAACTAGATCTTGGAAAATAATCACACTTGTTTATTTGTCCGCTCTTATTGTGCACGTTTTAATCTCTCAACAGTTTCCTTTAATAAATCAATGAGCAGGCTTTAGAGAGGACAGCACCAAGAGCGTCCTGCCTCTCCAATTAGCAGCTCCATGAAGGGATGAATCTGAGATAAAAACCAAATCCCCCTTGAAGTTTGCCATCCCATTCCAGCGAGGACTTCCCTTCAAACGAGCCTGCGGCTTTCCAGCTGAAGCAAATCTATGTTGCCATATCTAAAACTCTTAAATTTAACTAACAGATTCTCTGGGAATCTCACAATATTGACCTGCATGCTATAAAATATGTACCGCTAAGGACAGAACCTGGGATGGTTTAGCACTCGTTTATAATACAGCATGAGGTGTTTTCTGTCCTCCAACAGAAATTTAACTGGAATCGTTAGTTAATTAACACCTCACCTTAAAATTGGTCTCGGCATGCATATTAGGTGCTGATAATTCTTGATAGATGATGAAGAGATGCTGAGCAAAGGTCATGAGGACCCCCTGGAGATGTTCTCCAATTGTTCTGTTAATGATATCCAAACAAATGACTTTGCCAATGATTCCATTCGCATGCTTAGAAACAATCGCCCTCTCATTTGGGCTTGTCAGACAGTAGAATTTAATGAGTATTTTCAATCTCGTAAGGTGGCAATCTTCAGGGAGATATGAAAGATGGGGCTCCATTTTAACTTGTCAGTAAAAAGGATTTGTGTAATAAATAATTTTTATTAATCAAGTAGCTGAGGAAAGTATGGGGTTTAGCCATTCTGAGCAAAAGACTGCTGCCTTTTTAAAACCAGGTTGGGCTTCGAAGATGTGACCAGATTCGATCAGTGGTAGGGGAGACCCCTGAGGCTCTGATCACCCCACAGCTTCCAACTGGGAATTTGCCCTTTCCCAGTCCCACTGCAGCCAGTGGGGACTGAGCTAATTCAGGGAGCTTAAAAAAGAGAAGCATGGGGAGGTGGTGGGCTGCTCCCTGCCCTCTGACGGGGTGAAGTCATCTGGACCGATGCCCCTTTCCTCCCCGGCCCAAAGCAAGCGAGCCCCTCTTCGGCGCTGGCATCCCCACAAGCAAGCACTGTTACAGCCAGTGTGATTACTTTTGAGTAAGGCCCTTGGAAAGGATGTGATTTATTTCTGAGCAGACAAGCAGATTGGCAACTTGTTCCTGGAGGCAAGAGGAGGCAGGAGACAAGTGGGAAGGCTTCAAAGGGCAGGGTGAGCTCTGTCAGGGAGGGGAGGGCCGAAGAAGCGCCTGCTCTCCAGCTCACCTGGCAGGTTAGGAGGAGGGTTGAGGGGGGCAGGTCGATCAGCTTGCAGGGAGAGCCCTCCCTCCGGCAGCTCCACCCCTCGCCCTCAGCACACTGGGGCCACTCCCCGCCCCCCCATGCACCGCAGAGCGGTCCCACAAGTTTAGCATGCACAAACGTCTCCTGCCAGGAGAAGACGACACAGCCAAAAGGGGTGTAGAGCAAAGAGGCCTGAAGAAGTCCAGGACAGAATGGCAGCGAGCTGTGGGGAGGGCGGCATGGCGGTGAGCTGGGCATTACTGCAGGGGAAGCGTGCCGAGGGTGGGTTCCCTCCTGGGCACCTGTGCACGAAGGCTACCGTGTCCATGGCAAAGCTGCGCTCTCAAGAACAGCAACGGCAGTAGCCCCTTTACGAGCCAGTGCAGCCCTGCCGGTGTTTCTGCCACAGGGTCCTGCTTGCAGCTCACTTCAACGGCCTCCCCTTCTCAGAAGCATTTGGGCACGGAAAGCGGAACCTCAGCAGCCAGGCAGAGTGTTACGCTAGGGTGGCTTCAAGGGATGTGCCGTTTAATGTATCTTTTGCATACTTACAACATTCCAAATGTGTGTCTCTTCTGATCTTCAAGCATTAGAAAAATGGTGCCTTCTTTCTGCTGTTGAGAGAGAAAAAAGATGTTAGAATTTGCATGCTAACTACCTCATAGTTATAAAAAAAATCAAGCTTACATATAACTGCCTAGCTGTTTTAAAAATAACTTTAATAAAATAAGAGGTTAGACCATTTAGCATGGGGGAGATAAGCAGCATTAAAGAAGGCCACTTTGTCCCAACACTCATTCTGATATCTGGTCAGCCTACCTCAACCTGTATCAGTGAAGTGGAAACCGAACTCTTAATATTTGTGTGCCTATGAGTGAGCACATGCATGTATACAAATGCAAATATATTATTAGGAAAACTTTCCAGACTAGTCCAATGTATCGCTGATCGTTACTCTGTGGCTATATGGTATGGTTGTTGTTGCTGTTTTGTGTTTTTGTTTTCCCCCTTTGTCCTGTGTGTGTGTTTCTGGTTCTGCTCTTGTGTTGTATTCTGTGGTTTTTTGCTGGCCTTTGGTTTTGTTGGGGGATTGTGGAAATCAAAGAAAAGTTATTTAAAAGAAAAAGGAGAAGGCCATTTCATGTAAGATCAGGGCTGAGAAGGCCAATACCGCTAGTCTAGCATCAAAAGTGGGTAGTCAGCAATCTAAAAAGAATGCACAGGAGCTGTGGAAGGTGTCCGTGCAGCCAAGGTCCCACTTTCCTCCTCCACAGCCTGCTTTCTGATCACAGACCTGCATCCTTATGTGACAATCACAGAAGTCACAGACACATTCACATGAATCGGGGGCCCAAAATGTGGAGCTACAAACACTCCCTTGGCCACTCAAGAAAATATTGGCGTGTTAGTCCTCTTCCCAAGCGGCTCCATTCAGTGGTGTTTGCAATGTTATTCTGTAGCAGGCCCTGGTCCTGCAGTGCAGGCATGAGGCTTCATTAGGTCCCAAGACAGTAAGAAGCACCTGGCTGGATCCGCTCGGCGTTCTGTTTTGTGAGCGCCAGCCACCAGGCAGCACAGACATGTAAATCAAAGAAAGGAAACTTTTCGCATCGCTGCCGATTTCCTTTCTCTGGGTCATTTCAGTGTAAGGCACACAGCCTTCCCACCTGGACGTCATATCCGATCCCATGGGCCTTGCACATCTGAAGGAAGACGTTATAGCAGATGAGGGAAAGGTTGCCATGCATAACCGAGCTGCTCATGACAACAGAACGCCTGACCATGGAATCCTGGCAGAAAAGGGAAAGGGTACAAACAAAAAAATGTCACGAGGTGCTCACAGATCTCTGCACCAGCACACAGCGAATGTACACACAGGTGGCTAAGCCCTCTCTTCCTGCTGTGTTATTCCTAATGTTCCTAAAAGAAACGCATTTCAGCCTTGGCAATTATTGACTGCAGAGGCACATGAAGAAAGGTAAGTGGTGTCAGACAACACAGTGATCCAGGAGGCACTGCCCTCCCTAAATACTGTTTGCAAGCTACACTAAATATTATGTTCCCCTAGCACAAGACACTGCCATCACGTGATCTGGCCCTCACTGAGGTCAGGCGAGCCATTTGAGTGTATTAAATCATTGTTAAACTGCAATGACTGACCGTACGCCGGGCCTGAAGCAGAACTGTGGGGTGGCAAGGAGAAATGTGAAAACAAGCCACACACGGCCCCAAAGCTCTGAACGCACCAGGCAAATATAACCCCATCCACCCCTCCATCCATCCATCTTAATTTCTACAGTTCTAAAGTAAGCCACATTTTATCTGAAAAATGCTGTATTTCTTGTGTTGCTCTGAGGGTGGACGTGTTATGATATCACATCCCCAAGAGGCCTGGGCAGCAGGCATGTGCTTCCCCTCCTGGTCTTCCCCTCACAGCCACCCTGTAAGAGTGGCTTAGGGTAGCGGTGACTGGTCCAAAGCCCACCGGGTGGGCTTCACACAGAAGCAGAGGCATCATTCCAACTCTCCGACTGTCCAGGTTCAATACCATTTTGATTCTCACCTGAATACTATAATAGAATATGGACATGATCTTGCTTCTGATGAGTGTCTTTTCTGATGCAATAACTGAAAGTTACCTATTTATTATTTTGTTTCCATACCGCCTCTTAGCTGAAGCTCTCTAAGTTCTTAAACTGGTGCCTGAAAATAATTGAGCATGGCATTACAGAAATGCTTGCTCATTTAAATTTTCTTTTAATTTTTAAATTTTATAAGGAATAAGAGACACCTTATAGAATTGTAGGGCCCTGTTCAACATTAGGGTCCTTAGCAGTGTGCTGCAAGCAAGAATTTTAGACAAAGATTTGTTTTCTTACTTTGTTTTATTTCTTAGCAAAGTGCTATTGATGAGGTAAAAAATAATAGGTCAGCAAAACTGTGTTCTGTTTCTGGCAGAGGAGCTGAGATGTCTCAGCAGATGTATTTGCTATTTGTCAAGTCATTTCAGAGACAATAGGCAAACTGTTTAATTTCAGTGGAGTTTACCCAGATTCTAAATGGTAGTGCACATAAGAGCAGTTTGAATCATGGAATAGCAGAGTTGGAAAGCCAGAAGGCCATCCCTGCTCAGTGCAGGACACTGTGTTAAGCCATCCGTCGTAGTTACATCTTGAATGCCTCTAGTGTGGGAAAGCCCACAACCTCCCTAGGCAAGTGGTTCCATTGTTGTACTGCTCTAACACTCAGGAAAATGTTCCTGATATATAGCTGGAATCTAGATGGCTTCCTATAATTTGAGTCCATGTCCTACACTCTGGGATGATCAATAAGAGCTCCTGTCCTTCCTCTTTGTGACAGCCTTTCAGGTACTTGTAGAGTGCTATCACATCTTCCCTCCGTCTTCTCTTTTTGCGGCTAAACATAGAAACAGAGCGAGTCAGAAGGGGCCTCCCAGGCCATCTAGTCTGACCCCTGGCTCTAGCCGGCTCTGCTAACAACATACCCACCATGTGCATGTTCAGCTTATCCTTGAACACCCTCACCAGTAAGGCCTCAACGACCTCTCGTGGAAGCCCATTCCATACCCTCGGGGTCCTGACTGTCAGGAAGTACTTCCTGGGATCTGAATTGAACCTTGGCTCCCTGCACTTTGCTCTGTTGAAGCTCATCCTGCCCTCCTCTGCAGGGCAGAACAGGTCTCTACCCACCTCCATGTGACATCCCCTCACCTACCTGCATGTCGCCAACAGATCCCCTCAGAGTCTCCTCTTCTCCAGGCTGAAGAGACCCAGTTCCCTCAGTCTCGCCTCATATGACTTCCCCTGCAAACCGGCCACCAACCTTGTGGCCCTACGCTACACTGACTCTAACCTGGCTATATCCTTTCTGTAATGAGGGGTCCAAAACTGAGCACAATATTCCAGTTGCGGGTGCACCAGAGTCGTATAGCGTGGCAGTAATCCCTCTCTCGATCTAGAAGCCTCACTTCTGGCTATGCAACCAAGGGTGGCATTCGCCCTCTTGACCACCGCATCACACGGCTGGCTCATGTTCAGCCTGCAGTCAACCAGCACCCTGAGGTCCCTTTCACAAGTGCTGCTCTCCAGCCACTTGTCCCCTAACCTGTACTTATGACACCCATTCCTATGCCCCAAGTGCAAGATCTTGCACTTATCCACATTGAACACCATCCTGTTGTCTCCTGCCCACTTCCATAGTCTGTCCAGATCCTTTTGGATCTGGAGTACCTGCTCCTCAGTTGTGGCCACTGCTCCAGTTTTAGTGTCATCTGCGAATTTGATCAGCAGACTGGTCACCCCTTCTTCCATGTCATTGATGAAGAGATTAAACAGGATTGGCCCCAAGACAGAGCCCTGGGGGACCCCACTTGTCACTGGCCGCCATCCCGACAATTCCCCACTAATGGTTACCCTCTGCTTTCGGTCAGTCAGCCATGCCCTAATCCACCGGACAGTGCTTTGGTGTATCCCAAAACTCCTGAGTTTCTCCACCAGGATATCATGGGGCACTTTGCCAAAGGCCTTGCTGAGATCCAGGGAACCCACACCCGCTGCATCCCCTCCATCCAGCCATCTCGGAACCATGTCGTCGAATTCCACAGGGTCTGCCTGGCAGGACCTGTTATTACATGTCCAGTTGTTTCCATCTCTCCTCATACAACTTTGTTTCTGATCACCGGATCACCCTTGCTTTGCTGCCCTGCTCTGAACCCCTTCCAGCTTGTCAGCATCTTTCTTCAACTCTGGTGTATCAACCTATCAGGACAAGCTTGAATCTTATTTCTGACTTCCAGGATATTAGCTCTCCCACCAAGCTTTGGGGCATCTGCAAATTGTTTCCTGCACTTCTACATCCAAGTCATTAATGAAAATTTTGAAGAGCTCTGGGCTCAGGACTCAACCCTGCACTAGTTCTCTTGTTACCTCTCCTCAGTTTAAGAAGATGGCATTGATGAACGATTTTTTGAGTCCATTTCTGCAGCCAACTGTGAATCCACCTAATCATTGTTCCATCTAGCTCACTTTTAGCTAGTTTGTTAATCAGGATATCATGAGGCACTTCGTGAAAATCTTTGCTAAAGTGAAGATAGATGATGCCCACAACATTCCCACAGTCCATCAGGGAGGTTACCCAATCAAAGAATGAAATAAGAGTAGTCTAGCAGGATTTGTTCTTGAGGAATCCATGCTGGCTTCTAGCCATCACTGCATTGTTTTCAAGGTTTTTGCAGACTGACTGCCTTATAAACTGCTCCAGAATTTTCACAGGGATTAATGCCAGACTGACTAGTCTGTAGTTCCCAGGTTCTTCTTTTTCCCCTTTCTTGAAGATGGGGACAACATCCCTATTTCCCCTTCCCCACTCATCCGGCACTTCCTCAGATTTCTCAAAGAAATAGACAGTGGTGCTTAAAGCAAGGTCTTCTGATAACTCCTTTATGACTCTAGGGTGGACTTCATTGAGCCTGAACTCATCCAACCCAATCAGCAGCTCCTTGGCCACTTCCCTATCCATCTTGAGCTGCCATCCTGCTCCATCAGCTTGTACCTCCCTTCAGGAAGGTCATGGATCTTCTTTTGGGAGAAGACTGAGCTGCAGTAGGAATTGCGCACTTCCACCTTTTCCTTGTCATCATTTACCATTTTGCCACTAGCATTCAGCAGCTGAATCCCCATTTCTTCCTTCAGTCTTTTACTAGGCACCTATCTGAAGAACGCTTTTTTGTTGCTTTTTGCATCTCTCGCTAGCCTCGGTTCATTCCTAGCTTCAGCTTCCTGATGCCTTCTCTACAATCCTGTGCTACCTGCCTGCATTCTTCTTCTTCCTGTACAAACCAATTTTTGTTAAATTAAAATGATACTTTTTAAGAGTGCAGAGAGAGCCCAGAAGGTTTTCAGTCTTGCCCTCAGACCTAAGTCAAGAGAAGTGTGAGGACAGGCCAGCTTCCTCCAGTCCCCTGAATCTGCCAGTCTGCAAGCCTACTGGATGCACATGCTATTCAAGCATCCCTCGGCACCCTGGCTATGTTGCTCGGCGTGCACATTTTGCTCTCATGTGCAACAGGACAGGGAAATGATGCACGCAGGAGACTGGCGTGGACACAGGACCCCCGTTTGGCTGAGGCTTCGTTAGCGGAAAGGGTACTCCCGCCTTGGTTGGGGATGGTGAGTCAGAGGACAGAGAACAGGCACAATGAAATCAGGTATCCAAAGCTCTTGGTAATTTCTTTTTGGCAACAGAGGGCCACGAATAAAATAAATGAATGCTTGATAAAATAATCCAAGTAGCAGTTTAACAAGCGTAAACTTGAATGTAGCAGCAATAACACAGAACTATTGTTTAAGCGCAAGCATCAGTTTGATGAGGTGCTTATTTCAGCTACAAAGCAGGCAAACACATGCATAATGAACTGCCGGATGAATTATTAATGTCTTGCTTATTTAGCCTCATCTGTCTCGAAGATAATGTATCCTAAGTATAATGAGTGATTGGTTTTGTACATAATTACAGTAGCAGCAGTATCTAGGAAATTTGCTCTTGCAAAGGAGTTTGCTAAAAATAAAAATCATCACTCGCGCTCGGTCACTGCTCCATTTTATCAAAATCAAAGCGAGCAGCCTGGTGAATGTGTAATAAATTTGCAGAGACAGAAGCATTATTAACATCATAATTTCACATAAAGTGTTTTTACTTAATCATTCATTACAGATCATGCGCTGTAAAAAGATTTGTCTCCTGTTTATTTCTTTGGATTCTTTAAAAGACGATTCTGACATGCAGGCACTCTTTTTGTCACTGCTGACTGCCAAGAAGCCAGGCAGGAGAGACTGTGGAGCGTGGGGTGAGGTGAGGTGAGGTGGGGCAGGTTCCAGGCTGGACATGACAAATCTACGTTAATCCTGACAGAATTTTAATTAAAAAGTTGCTACATGATTACTTTTCCTTTCTAAAACACGTACTACTGGGACTAATCATATCCAATTTACTCTTCTCGTTGTCTGACAAGAACAATAGCTCAGAAGCTCATTAACCTCTAGACTACAAAGCTCTGGCACTTTTTCGAATGGCTCAACATCTCTATGTGCAGGTGGACACGGAGAGGTTTCTGGGCCATTCTGACCATGCCTTAAAATGGAAGCTGTTCAACAGGCAATAGCCGGTGTTTTAAAGAGATCTCTACATTAATTTTTCCAGGGCTACCAACTTCCTGCATCTAATTTTGGGCTGAAATGCTGGTAACAGCAAAACTGTCCCTGGAGTATACTGGAATTTAAGGAGGCATTCAAAGTGGTCCCTCCTGAACTTTACGCTACTCTCTCATCAGAGATCAGAGAACTGGTTGACTATTTGGAAATCGAGTCCGAGCTGAAAAGGCCCTGGCTGTGGCGATCAGTGGACCACATGTTCAGCTAAAGAGCAAGAGGATGCACAGTGATGGGGACTAAACCAGGGCATCTTCACGGCAGGTATTTCCGGCCTCTGCTTTTTTGCAAATGTGGGAGGGCTCCGTTCCAGGCTTGTGACAAACAAGTATTCTAAAAATAGCATACTGAAGGTGACTTCGAAATTAATCAGGCTTCAAATGCCCATCCCTAGTGTGAAATCTGCATGGCCAGCTCAAGATGTTTTGGTGCCTGAAGAAAAATATCCCAAGGACCCTGGCTTCTACTAATAAGCACAGAGCATCATACCTGAGCTGCTCTCTTGTACGGACCTCATGGAAACAAACAGAAAAGTGCAAGAGGCGCATTTATAAACGTCTGCAACAAACAAGATGCTACTAATACCCACACACATTTAAATTAACTTGATTGATAAGTTAAAGTAGAAGACAAATCAACATCAGAATCCAAACTGGTGGACAAGCTGGCATACACTGGCTCAGTAAAAATTCGATCCCTTTGGGATGCTGCCCAGGTGACTTTTTCCTATTTTGCACTGCCTGTACCAGTCTGCTGGCATCATAGTCCATCGCCACAGCAGGGGAGAGCAAGTGCAGAGGGCCCCAAGGGGGCTCAGCACACGGACGCAATGAAGAACAGGGCAGTTGGACCCCTGGGCTGTTGGCCTGGGCTGCAGGAAAGGCCGATTCATTTAGCGGTAGCAAGAGGGTATCACTTACAGCTTGGGACTCTTCTTTCTGGGGACGGCGACCTTTGGGTTTCTTTGGAGTGAGCTGCACTTCAAAGTGGCTTAACCTGCAATCCAGCGCCCCATTGGTTACGTAAAGCAAGACCTGTGTCAACGCCAGATGATCACTATAGTGCAGATCCAGGTCTATTGCCCACACCTGATGGAAAGAAAGAAAAGTAAACAGTTTTCAGAGCAGTGCTTGGGTAAAGAAATACGCAGTTCCCCTCTTCTAAGCTGAGAAACAGTTATCTCGCTGTTTTGAACTTTAAATGGTCACATTCACTTGGAATAACAACTGCAGGGAAGTCACCAATCATGACCCAATTGCTCTGAAACTGCACAACTGTTTCTCAGCATCTATCATTACAGCATTTTTAGAACTGGCACAAAATTTCCTATGTAACTTGCTTCTCCTTTGATACATTTCTTAAGAACATAACCATATTTTTAATCACTCAAAAGCCATCTGCAAACAAGAAATAAACTATGATGACCATCAGACTTTGAAAATAAGCTACAGAAATTCAGGTCTCGGTGAAATTCATGGGCGTGTGCCACCAACAGGCAACAGCAATGTGTACCTTTGTTGGGAGGGAGAAAGAGGGCCGCTTTGGGCACACTTTCTCAAGGGCTGCTCTCCAGAAGAACCAGAACTAGGAGGAGAAAGAAGACAGGAGCGGGAGGGGGCCTGAGAACGTGGGCATCCCGCGATGCTGAAATGAGGAAAGCAGAGGTGCTTATCTCAAGGCCAGGCTCCCCAGGCCGGACAGCACAACCAAGACGTCCCGTGGGCAGGAGGGGAGTTTCTCAGGCACAGATGAGGTGGGCCTGGCTCTTGAGCCCATGAGGTGTTGTCAGCAGAGGAGGACAGCCCAATTAGAGGACAGGTATGCAGCCAGGAGGTATGCTCATGTTCAGGAGGTCCCTCCCTAAGGGATGGGGTCCAGGCATGCTCATAAGGGGAAAGTCTGGAGGTGAATACTAGATTGGGTTCAACAAACCACTCTGTGCATGTTCAGAGAGTCATTCTGGGTCTTCTAGGCTCTTAGGAAAAGGTTTGTGGCTTTGAAGGCATGAAGGCAGAATCTCAGTCCCCAACACCTGATCAACAATAGGCATGGTGACATCAGTGAAAAAGGAGAGTGGATAGGGAGGAGGAAAGAGGTAAGCTAAGAATTCTAACCTTAATTGAACTTGAGGGACAACTGAGTGTCCCAGCAGAAATACCAGAAAGGAGTTGGAAGATGAAGGAATATATCCTGTAAGTCAAAGGTTGTGATGAAGCTGCCAAGGGATAAGAAAGCGAGAGATCAAGAGCAGCAGCGTCAGGGATTCCAATGAAAAGGGAAAGCGGGGGAAGCGGTTCCCCTTTGGAGACACCAAAAGAAGATAAGATGGGCTGGAAGTGAACCAGCAGAGGCTTGGAGCTTGAAGGAAATCAGGCAAGTGAGAATGGTTGTGCCAAGGATGCTGTTTTCCAAGAACACTCCCAGAAAGGTCAAGAGTGTCTTTTGGGAAGGCAATTTCAGTGGAGGCCAGGCCAGGCTGGAGCGGAATGTAGAGCAGAGGAGGCAACACAAAGGTGAGGCTTTCACTCCAGCTGTTCTGAGGGAAGAGGGACTAGTGCATTAGGGAGAGGGGGAAGGTATCTCAAGGACTGTTTTCTGTGTTGCTTCCTTGAGAATAAGGAAAATGGTGGCATGTTTGAACAATAATGAATGATAATGTCAGCTGTGGCACTTGAGGAAGGGTGCTGAGAGGGAACCTGGCAAAGAAAGGTGAAATCATTTTCTTCAGCCAGACTGACTGCAGAACAGAAGAAAGAGAACATCAAGTCGCGTTAACAAAGCCAATCAGCCTTTGGTTTCCTTCAAAGGCATTTGGCTCTGCAAAACATGAATGAAGATAAAAATAAGCCAAGGTGGCAAGGAATCAGGGAAGGAAAAGGAACAGACTAAGAAGTGCTGAAGACGGCAAGGAGGTGATCAGAGAGAAGGAATTCCACAGCAGGACCTGGGAGACATAGCAATTCTTGGGGAAACAAGATTACACATGTGCCCAAGACACAACATGATGGGCGCCCTCAAAACCTGCAGCTGGAAGGAGGAAGACTGGGTAAGGAAAATCAGAGGGCTCGAGTGTCAGCGTGAAGGTGGGCATCACCAAGCAGCAGAGAGGAAGAAAGCGTTCTGAGCATTGAGCCCTGAAACACAGGTCAGGAGAGGTGGCTCACTCAGGACGGCTGCACAGAGATGCAAAGGGGAACAGGATGAGATGCAGGGAGCTGCTCCAAGAAGCAGCAGAAAAGAAAGGCCAGCCTCACTTCAGCCTTCAGCCGGAGACCGACTGGAGCCCTCTCAGAGGGCAAAGTCAGGTTTCCACACAGGCAAGTGGTTAGATGGGCCAAGGAATAAGAACATAGTGAACTGTGACTTCTTTCTGCATGAGGAAGTGGCAATACAAGGGAAAGGGGACCAGGAGACATGCGAGAGGGCAGGTGGATGCCCAAAGCAGCTGCCTGGGTTCCAGCAGTCCTCTTCCACCTGGGTGGCTATGGGTTTGTGGAGGGCCTTGAGCAGTTGCTGGAGTTTAGCAGAGGAAGCCAAACTCTGAAACTGAAGCAGTCGGCATGAGCTTGAGTGGCCTCTGGGGGATGGTGGAGGACAGGAAGGCCTGGAGGAGTGTTGTCCGTGGGGTCGCGATGGGTCGGACACGACTTCGCGACTAGCAACGACAACAGCGGAGGAAGCCAAGGTGTGGCATATACTGCAGCAACTTCCACTGAACCTGGTCCCAATGGCGGGCCAGCCTGGCAACACGCAGGCTCTCAGGCAGGCTAAGCACCGATGGAGCATGGCCCCTCTGCCACGACATAACAGAATGTTGATAAATATTCTGCCTAACTAGACTAAAGCTGCCAGCAACAGAATGCTAATAAACAGTCTAGCTCTGTTAAAGGAAAGGGCAAGGTCAGTGTGGCAGGGAAGAAGCCTCCCTTGGGCCCACAGCGAAGTGGGGCTTCATGTGCTTGGCAAAACAGGAATGTCAGGCAGGGAAACTGGGGGCTGTTCTCCAAGCCAGGTGGCAGAGAATTTGCAAGAACCGTAGCCCTCTTCTGCTTCCAATGCTTCATATGCCACGAGACTAAGGGTCACAAAGCATACGTTCCAAAAGTCATCTCCATCATGGCTTCAGCAACTCATCGTTTTCCTGCTAGGCTTCCATGGCCAAAATGTGGGTCTCAGAGGCCAATGGTGGAAGGTGAATACAAGGGAAGGTCTGCAAAGAAAAGAGGCAGCCGCACGCATCTGCCTTCCTGAACTCCGAGATCATGGCAACCCTGGGAATGTACCTACCCCCAGCAAGCCATCCACACACCCACGTCTGATCTATGCACATCAGTCCTTTAGAACAAATCGTGCAGAGTGACTTGAATAAGCCACTGAATGGTAAATGGCGTCATTATAAGGCTATTAAGAGGTCAGGCAGTCCAAGGCCTCTTGCTAAACTGGAGCTAATTTCTGAATCATATTCACAAAATAATGCCCTTTTTATAACAGCAAATAAATCACATCAGTAACAGTTGTTAATAACGAACTGCCAAGTATCTGTTGTGCAGTTAAATATCCTATTTGTCAACTTAAATATTTCCCACTGCATGGAGGAAAATGTAAATTGGATGTTGATTGCCAGTTTCCTTTGGTACAATTCTGGGGAAGATTTGCCAATTACAACTTGTTCTTTTTCCCTTCCTTTCTTCCTTCCTCACCCACTCCCGAATTTGCTCTGTGAAGAGGCAGAAGCTCTCCCAGGGACCAAGTGCAGCATGGTGCAGAAGTTTAAATGAACTTCCTGGGCTTGTCTGCAAATCCACAAGATTATGGTTCCCAGAACTGTAAGAATATAGGAAGGGCTATGCTTGTTCAGACCACAGCCTTGCCTAATCCATGCAGCAGCCAACCAGCCGCCGGTGGCAAACCCACAGGGAGGATGTGAGCACACCAGTGGCAGCCCAGAGTGGGCTCCATGTCATGGTTAATTTGTCAGGGTGTGCTGCCATGTTGTCTGAATCCAGCCAGCTTCTTTTTCGGTAACAAGCCATCTGGCAACCCATGACTTGTTCTAGGAGCTGCTTGAGCCATGATAGGTGGTCGTGCTGCCCCAGACCAGGAGAGAAATTTCTCTGAGGGCTGTGGAGATGGGCTAACAAGCCACTCAGCACTCTTCATGAGTCTGCCTGGGCAGTGGCAGCCCAGCAAGTGAAGGCCAAGTGGCACTTGCTTTGGAGAGAGCGACTATTACAGCTTTGGCACCCCCTTTTCATTGTTTTTGGTACCACAAAACTGCAGGTTTTTAAAACAATCATTTTACAGATAGCAGATATGTGCAGCCTTGCTTTGTTGCTGCTGTTCTTGTACATTTCAGCTGTCAAAGGGAGTGGTACTGCACAGGGGGCAACAAACTGAGAAGGCAAGACTGCACATGCAATAATTGGCACACAGCTAGCAGCAACTAACTGCGTAGCTGACAAACAGAAAACACCAGTAAAGGGGGGAAAGCAGCAAAAGCAGGTGCACCACAGGGGTAGGGTCAGTGTCACTCACTTAGCAATGCAACTCGCTCAGTTTTAAGTGTTGAATGGACAGTTCTCAGTCTGCCAGCATCTCAGGACTCTGCAGTTACTCGAGGAGAGAGATTGTGCCCTCTGCTTTTTAACGTCCCTTCTCAGAGCACTGACTGCTGCAGTCCTTGACAGTTCTAAAAACCTGTATGTAAATTTAATGACTGAGAAGTAAACGGAGGGGAAATTTACATGCATGCCGTAATGGAGCTGTTAATGCAGGTGAGGAAATTTCTCTTCTGTTTACTTTCCAGTCCTTTAATTTGTGCAAATTCCCCTCTGCTTACTTCCCAGCTATTAAATGTATATCTACAGTGGTACCTCAGCTCACGAACGCCTCAGTTCACGACCAAATGGGTCATGACCAAATTTCAGAAAAAAATTGCCTCAGGTTGCGAACTCCGCATTGGGTGATGATCGCAATCGCGCCCGTCTTCCCTGCATGAGTGCGACTACGATCATGCTCGGGGGGGGGGGGGGCACAATTGTGGCCATAGACAGGCGAGATCACAGTCACACTTGTGCAGGGATGATAGGCATGATTGCAGTCATGCTGCGGGGGAGGGGAGATGGCTGCGCTCGTGCTCAGGGGGTGTGTGTGTGGGGGGGGGGATGGCCGCGATCTTTGTTGCTCTTTGTCACTTTGCTTCACATTTTTGTCACTAGAAAAAAATAGTTACAGAACGGATTAACCTTATTTACATTGAACCTTATGGGGAAATTTGACTTGGCTCACGACCAATTTGGGTCACAACCAGAGTCATGGAATGGATTAAATGTGTGAACCAAGGCACCACTGTATTTACTAATCCAAACTAAGTGTGCAAATATTCTCATCCATTCACACACTCACACACCTCACAGAAGAAGCAAACCAGGAGGAAACCAGTGTGATCTGAGCACCCACAGTCATTATCTTGCCCTCACGATGAGGCATCATTCACTTGGCCCCATTGGTTCCTTGCTGGAAAAGATGGCATAGAATCATAGAACAGTAGAGCCAGAAAGACCACTGGGTCCAACCCCCTGCTGTTGTAGGTCACCAATTTGCACCAAGCAATTTATATGCCACCCCACTAGCTATAGGCTCTTACAGCATATTAAAATCCAGGAACAGCATGAACATAGTACAGAACATAACAACTCACAATTACAAAGACTAATAGCAATAAAATCCATAAATAAGCTATCAAAGTTAAGTAGAACCAAAATAAACAAAATTGAAAAGAATATATAAATCTAATAGCCTAACACATGTTCCAAGAAAAGGTGGGGAATTAGTATTTCCCCTTTCTGGAGTAGCTGGAGACCTGGGGAAATGCTGAAATGGTGGAGGACAGATATCTGTCAGCAGGACACTGAACATCAAAAGCACTATTTCTGGGGCACCCACTTTCAGTCACAGCTTTCCCGCTTTACCAACCGACAGTGAGGCCACCGGATCCTGAAAACCGTGTGCAAATTAGCCAGTGTGAGTTCTCGTGCCCTGCCAGTTTCCACGCATGCCATCTACTGCACTTTTCTCCGCTCAACAGTGGGAAGTTACTAGGGCAATGACAAGGCAAGACCATGCCTATGGAATAGCCGGAAACATGGACGCTTGCAAAAGACAGGCAAAGACAAAATTATGTACACACCTGCCCAGTTTTCGGGGCTGATCTCCCCTCAAACCCCAATTAGGCTTGGAGGCAGGGGTGGGGACAGGGTGGCAAACATGAAGGGTTAGCAACTACAGCAGGGAGGAAAGGCAAGACAGGCTCTGCCAGGAACGTCCTCGTCTACCACCAAGTGACTGAGCAGGACAGGAGAAGACCAAGTGGCAGTGAGCCTGGCTGTCCACAAGCTGCCCAGAGAACATGCCGTATTTGCAGGATGACTCAGTGGATCTTGTGAACACATCCAGGACACAGGCACGGACATCAGTTCCTCTTGCTGTGTTACATACACGATTGTCCCCATTTCCTCAACAGCTCCAACCTCCTTCAAGTCCTTCCATTATCGAGTCTGGTTAATGGAGAGAGCCCAAGAGCTTCAGCTCCCTGCAGCTTCTTGTGCACCTGGTGGGGCACCAGAATGTCCAAGTGGACACAGTGGAGTTGCTCCAAGCTGAGCAAAGTAAGTTTGCTCCTTTTTCACTCTTAGGATGCAGAAGCATCGAACCCTTCCCTGAAACTGGCAGAGAACGATGCAACAGGAGCATCTTCGGTCCCCACAGTCGTTCCCACAGGGAATGGCTCTCATTTCAGGGCCACGTACATATTTTGTAACTTTAACAATGCAGACATGAGTATATCAAGCTAAGCCTAGCCACCTCCCAGCTTTCAGTTTGCCCAAGTCTGCAGGCAATCTCAGAACAGGGCTTCTCACTCTTTGCTTCTTCAGCATAGACCATTCTAACTTGTTTGATGTGGTAGCCACACTCAAACCTAGATGCCTTTTAAAAAACGATCACATCATTGATGAGCTGTGCCCACCTTCTGGAACAAGGTATTACAAGAAATTTGCAAAGCTGCCTATTTTCTCTACAGCCGAAATTTGTTCCCCTAATTGTTGTTGTTGTTGTTAGTCGTGAAGTCGTGTCCGACCCATCACAACCCCATGGACAACATTCCTCCAGCCTTCCTGTCCTCCACCATCCCCCGGAGTCCACCTAAGCTCACACCGACTGCTCTGGTGACTCCGTCCAGCCGCCTAGTTCCAGCCACCATCTAGCCATCTAATTCCCCTAATTAGGACAGGGCAAAATATGAAGGCGTTGCACAAAAGGTTGCATTGCCTTTGGCTGCTCAACACTGGAAGTCCCCGGATCCCACATTCTACAAAACTACCCTGCTGGGTTTGGCACCTTGTCATTTTAGGAAAGTTAACACCTCAAGTCAGAATTAGAAAATTAACGCCCTCTTTTTTGGTGGGTAGTTTTCATGTATTTCTTGTATTAACAATAATTCCTCCCTGGCTCATTTATAAATTGGGGAATTTTTTATTCAATACATAGCATTGTCTAGATGGTTCATTTTGTTCTACTGATGTCTTGATTTGGCTATGGGTTTATTGATGGCTATGTGAGCCAAGAAACAGAGGAAGCCTAATCTGTGCTGTCCACAAGCTGTCCATGCAGATATTTCTCAGCTCTACTGTGGCTACTCCGACTGAGAAAACCAGTAAAAACAGAACTGTCCCCCCGCCCATTATGAGAAGCCACAACAGCAGCTGAGCTGAAATCCAGCTTTAGCGGTACCTCTGGTAGTACTAGAGGTACCACATAACAGCAGGGGTCCAGTCCTTGAGGTGGCAAATTTCTTGGCTGGGGGAAGGGGAGAATCGTTCCCCTCCAACCCGTATCTTTGAGCTGCAGCCTTGAGCAATAGGCTCAGCCACTCAGCACCAGGATGCCCTGACACTCTGTGCCTGCTACTGTTTTCCTATGTTCAGTTGTTCGACATTTGACTAGGTCTGCTTTCTTGACTGGATGCTGAGACCTCAGGAAAGCCAGGCACTTGAGGCAAAGGGGGAGCCGAGAACAGGTGTGCATAGAATCCTATCAGCCTCTTAGTTAATGGAGACATTTTATTTTTCTGGCGGGGAAGAAAATCTACCACAGGGTTTTGCTTTTGACTCCAGTGGAGTCAGATATTGAACACAGAATGCCTTGAGCAGTGTGCTTCTCCTAAAATCATATTTCTCTCCCATTGCTATGGTCCCATAACTCGTCTCTTAAGTCTCTGCGCTGGAATCCATCATCGCCTGCATCAGCTTCAGGCTCCTAATCCCTCTGTTTAAAATTCTCTGCTCCGATCATATTCCCCCCTCCTCCCTCCCACCATCCAGCCACCCATCCGCAGATGCTGCCTGCTTCCACTCCTTCCATCCTCAGGCTGCATCCCATGCTTTGCGCTAAAAAACCCTCCTGCAAAGACCTCCCAAGGCCACCGTATCTATTCAGCTCTTCTCCATTGTCTGGTGGCCTGCCCTGCTCTGGCTGCATCTTTGCAAAGTTTGGGAAGGAAGGAACCACATTTCTTCTCTTATACAGCAAACAAATTAAATAAGCAGTGGTAAAACCAGGCCAACAGTTGGCATCACCTCCAATGTCTTCTGATTTAACTGGATCTGGTGGGGCCCTGCGGGTTGTGGCCCTGCTTTGCCAGGGAAACGTCAAGATCCTGCAGGTGCCACTGCCGTGGAGCAGAAAGGACAGGGAGCTCTGCCGTGTGCTTTCTCCTAGCAGTGGGGAGGCAACCTGCAGACTACGAGGCACCCACATCCCGGGGCACACCTCCTCCCCATGGGGGGGGGGGGCAGGCAGCTTCCTGGATCACTTGGCCAGCCCAGGGCCCGGCAGCCAGTTCTTTCACCCTCTTGCCTCCTCACGGCTTTGCCCATGAGCAGTGCAGGTGTGATGGGCCAATGCGGCCTCCCACAAAGGGCACAAGATGCCACAGCAGGCTGAGCCTCAGCAAAACAACAAGCACCTAGTCCTCTTTTTTCCAGCTCCTAAAGCCGATGGCCCCAGAGGCTGCCCTGCAAAATATAAATGTTGCGAGTGAATAAAGTCACAGTTATGCTGCTGTTCTTTACAGCTGCCGTAAAAATGTTTCAGCTTTAAAACTTGGGAAGGGCAGAGAGGCATAAATTCTTAAACAGTTACTAAATTATGGCTTTTCTTCCTTCGGTTTAATTGCTTCTCCCTGCTTCCAGTATTGACTTCTACATTATTATAAGAAGTGCACCTGCTTTTTCAAAAGAAGAGGTTGGATGACACTGTAAAAATGCCAATTAGTAAAATATTAATGCACATCAGTTCTCAGAAGAGAGCTCTCTTTATTATGGTTAAAATTCACATTGGGACGGAATATTTTAATGGAATTGGAAGCAGTTCTCTTATCTGGCTGCCCTCTAGTGGCGACTCTCCAATTTGCAAAGCATGTTCCAGCTGAAACAAGGCAGGTGCAGTTCCAGGATCAGCTTGAAAAACTGCATGTGAGGACGCATGGGTCGCCGAGGCGGCTTCAACCAGCATCCGAATGAGGTTATCCTCCCCTCAGAAGTATGACTGGCCGCGATGCGAAAGTCATTTCGGCGCCATGATAGAGCTTTGTTGTTGTTGTTGGTAGCTGTGAAGTCGTCTCTGACTCATCTTGACCCCATGGACAACATTCCTCCAGGCCTTTCTGTCCTCCACCATCTCCCAGAGTCCGCTTAAGCTCAGACCAACTGCTTCAGTGACTCCATCCAGCCACCACATCCTCTGCCGTCCCCTTCTTCTTTTGCCATCTATTGTTCCCAGCATTAGACTCTTCTCCAGGGAGTCCTTCCTTCTCATTAGGTGGTCAAAGTATTTGAGTTTCATCTTCACTATCTGGCCTTCTAAAGAGCAGTCAGGGTTGATCTCCTCTAGGACTGACCAGTTTGATCGCCTTGCCGTCCAAGGGACTCCCAGGAGTCTCCTCCAGCACCACAACTCAAAGGCCTCAATCCTTTTGCGCTCGGCCTTCCTTATGGTCCAGCTTTCACAGCCATACATTGCAACTGGGAAAACCATAGCCTTGACTATACACACTTTTGTCAGCAGGGTGATGTTTCTACTTTTTAGTATGCTGTCTAGATTTGCCATAGCTTTCCTCCCCAGGAGCAAGGGGCTTTTAATTTCTTGGCTGCAGTCCCCATCTGCAGTGATCTTGGAGCCCAGGAAAATAAAATCTGTCACTACCTCCATTTCTTCCCCATCTATTTGCCAGGAAGTGAGAGGACCGGATGCCATGATCTTAGTTTTCTTAATGTTGAATTTCAAGCCAACTTTTGCGCTCTCCTCCTTCACCCGCATCAAGAGGCTCTTTGGTTCCTCTTCACTTTCTGCCATGAGAGTGGTATCATCTGCATATCTGAGGTTGTTGATATTTCTCCCAGCAATCTTGATTCCAACAGGTGATTCATCTAGCCCCACCGTTCTCATGATGTGCTCTGCATATAAGTTGAATAGGCAGGGTGACAGTATACAGCCTTGCCGAACTCCTTTCCCAATTTTGAGCCAATCAGTGGTTCTGTACCCAGTTCTCACTGTTGCTTCTTGACCCGCATATAGGTTTCTCAAGAGAAAAATAAGATGGTCCTGTGCTCCCATCCCTTTAAGAACTTGCCACAATTTGCTTTGATCCACACAATCAAAGGCTTTGGCATAGTCAATGAAGCAGAAGTAGATGTTTTTCTGGAACTCCCTAGCTTTCTCCATGATCCAGCGTATGTTGGCAATTTGATCTCTAGTTCCTCTCCTTCTTTGAAATCCTGCCTGTACTTCTGGTAGTTCTTGGTCCACATACTGCTAGAGCCTAGCTTGTGGGATTTTGAGCATAACTTTGCTAGCTTTGCTAACTTTGCTAGCTCTTTCTTGTATAGTTCCTCTGTGTAATCTTGCTACCTCTTCTTAATCTCTTCTGCCTCTGTTAGGTCCCTGCCATTTTGGTCCTTTATCATGCCCATCTTTGCATGAAATGTTCCCTTCATATCTCCAATTTTCCTGAAGAGATCTCTGGTCCTCCCTATTCTATTGTTTTCTTCTATTTCTTTGCACTGTTCATTTAAGAAGGCATTCTTATCTCTTCTAGCTATTCTCTGGAATTCTGCATTCAATTGGGTGTATCTTTCTCTTTCTCCCTTGCCTTTTGCTTCCCTTCTTTCCTCAGCTATTTGTAAAGCTTCCTCAGACAGCCATTTTGCTTTCTTGCATTTCTTTTTCTTTGGGATGGTTTTAGTCGCTGTCTCCTGTACAGTGTTGCAAACCTCCGTCCATAGTTCTTCAGGCACTCGGTCTATCAGATCTAATTCCTTAAGCCTATTTGTCACCTCTACTGTATATTCATCAGGGATATGATTGAGGTCATACCTGAGTGGCCTAGTGCTTTTCCCTACTTTCTTGTCAGGACAGGCTAAACATTACAAAAAAGTCCAAGCTTTCAGGGTTCGCAGACTCAGGCAAGATGTTAAAAAAAGCATCCCCACACTTCCTTTTAGTAACACCTTCCCTGATGGTGAGGTCAGGAGGCTTGCAAAGGAGCTTTGACACAGGCACTGCACCAACGCGGGCTCTGGGGTGTCTCTTGTGGGCCCGCAGAGCTGCCTTCGCTGCTCACTTGTCCAGGCAGCCTCAGGCAGCTTCCAGGATTGCTCTGCTCTGCTCCGACAACTGCCTCCAAACCTGTTCCTTGTCTGTGTTGCCAATCGTTTCATTTTCTTCTTCCTCGGTATTAGTTTTAGCCATGCTCTTTGTACACTGCCTGGCACGGATGAAGGGTGGATTAACAATTCACACACACGTGCACAGAGTGCCAAACAAGAGGCAAGTCCCACACACCCGAGTCCACAAGAAGCGTCTGCATGCGGTGGGCCACTTGCCACATCATCCCGCAGTAAGTCACAGTAAGGGGCAGGCCACTGCACGAATTACTCCTGGTGTTCCCAACAGACAGCTGGGCTCACTATGGGTTGCTCTCGCCCTCCTCCCCTTCATCACCCTCCTGTTGTGACAACGCGCACTTTTCACTCACTGTTGTTTTTTACCCTTTGCCTATTTGCATAGACTGTGAACAGCGATCTTCCAAGTGGTAGCCAGTGACAGCCCCTCCAAAGTGTCCAAGCAGCATGCCAGAAGGGTTGTCCCTGGTCGCACCCCAAATGTGCACAATTCTTCTCATCTTTCCCCTTTTTCTTTTACTCAGACTTTCACAACTGCAGAGGAGGGAAGGTCCAAAGCTGGGAAAACTTTCTTTGGGGGAAGTCTGGGGGTGGCAACTTCTATCAAAGGGCGACAAGTACCAACCTGGACACTGGTCTGGAAAGCATCTATTTGCTTGTTTCCCACTGCGCTCTCTCCTGACAGCTGTCTAAAGGCGAGCTGTCAAATCAGGGCAATGCCGCAAGTGATCTTGCTCACAAAAGGAGGCAGGCAAAATTCCCCAGCAAATTTTCAGTGTTTTGATGTTCCTTCCATTCCAAATACTCGAGGAAGGTATAAATGTGCATTGTGTCCCATTTTTGCAGAACTTGCTTTTGACACCTGTCAGCAGCAGTGTCCTTGAAAACATGAACTTAGACAAGACTGAACAGAGTAGGTTGGACAGTTTGTCATGCCAAAGGAAGAAAGTGCTGAGGGTGGCCAGGGGCCTGGCGAAGGCAAGGGAGGAGCTCGGTGGGGAGCAGGGGGACAGGAGCAGCAGAGGGGAAGGGGGCGGGGCCAGAGAGGCCGGAGGGAGCAGGGGGCGGAGCCACCGGCCTGGGAGGCTTGTAAGGGCGTCCTCCCTTGTCTGCAGTCCTTCGCTGGGCGACTGAGGAGTGGTGCAGGACAGACAAGGCGGGGGACCAAGGCAGGGTCTCAGAGGGGCTGCCAGTGGCAGGCCAGGAGATGGCCCTGGCGGGAGTCTCAGGGGTGGCTGTCCGCTGCAAGCGCTGCGCCACGTCCGCCCTTCTTCTCCCCCAGGAGAGGCAGGACTACACTTGCCCTCGGTGCCAGCGGGGGGCCCCGCTAGAGGAGGAGGTGAGGATGAGGAAAAGGTCCTTTGGAGATGCTCTAGCGAGCTTTCTCCGGAAGACTTTAAACTGAGCCGGGGTGTGGGGGAGGGTTCAGGCCCCCCAGAAACGTGTCTGCACTGGACAAGTGTGGGGAGAGGATCAGGGCTCTGGGAGCAGGGTTTTAGAGGTACTGCAGGGACTGACAGGACTCCTACAGAGAAGGGCCAGGTATCAGGGAAGATGGGAGGAAGGAGGAGGCTGGGCACTCCAAGGAAAGGAAGCTGTGGGAAGGAGTTGAGGTGCATCATGTACACCAATGCTAGGAGCATGGGTAATAAGCAGGAAGAGCTTGAAGCTCTCCTGGGAATAGGAGGGTATGACCTGGTGGGAATCACAGAAACTTGGTGGGATGAAAGGCATGACTGGAATCTAAACACAGAGGGGTATCACCTGTTTAGAAAGGACAGGAAGGGAAAGAGAGGTGGGGGTGTGGCTTTATACGTCAGGGAAGGGATAGGATGCAGTGAGATAGGATGCAGCACAGGTGGGGATTCGGTAAAGGCAGTCTGGGTGAAACTTAGGGGTTTTGACAGGGAAAGGGACCTGGCAGTGGGGGTATGTTATCACCCTCCAGGTCAGCTTGAGACCCTGGATGATGGCCTGACAGGCCAGATTCTAAGGATATCTAGGGGGAGAGACACAGTAATTATGGGAGATTTCAATCTCCCGGATATTACTTGGGAGACTCACTTGGTGGTGACAGCCAGGTCATGTCGCTTCCTAGAAGCTCTAGAGGGTTTTTCACACAGAGGGTCCGAGAGGCGACGAGGGGGGGAAACATTCTTGACTTGGTCTTGACCAATAGGGAGGAGCTGATAGATGAAGTACAGATTAGGGGAGCTCTGGATGCGAGCGATCACTCCATCCTTTGCTTTGAGATCAGGGGACTGGGGCCGTGCAGCAGGGCGAGCACTAGAAGCTGGGACTTCAAGAGGGCCAACTTTGGCCAACTGAAGGCTAGACTGAGGAAAGTCTCCTGGGACAGGTTACTGGAAGGCAAGCGAATTGAGGAGGGATGGATGGCACTCAAAAGGGAGGTTTTGGAGGTGCAAGGTTGGCGATACCTCTAGTTAGTAAGGTGGGGAGGTGGAGGAGAGTGCCGCCATGGATGCGAAAGGAGGTGGTTAGAGGGATTAGACAAAAGAGGAACCTCTGTAGGAAATGGGTACTGAGGCAAATAGACAAAAGGGTATACCGGGAGGAGGCGGCCCGTTGCAGAAGGATTCTTCGCAAGGCTAAGGCTGATTACGAGCTGAGACTTGCAAAGAATATCAAGAGCAACAAAAATGGCTTCCATCAGCATGTAAATAGCAAGAGGAAGGGAAGACAAGTAGTGGGACTGCGAAATAAGGAGAAAGGAGATCCAGTGACTGATAGGAGGGAACAGGCACAGATGCTAAATGACTATTTTCCCTCTGTGTTCTCCCCAAAGCAGGACGGGGGAGATTCACATAGGAAATTAGATGAGGCCAGGGATTTAGGGGCACAGATTAGAGTCACCCCCCTAGAAGTCGAGGGGCTCCTCAGGGCATTGGACATTACAAAGGCACCAGGCCCTGATGGGTTACACCCAGGAGTACTTCAAGAGTTGGCAGGAGTTCTCTCACGCCCGCTGGCCTCCATTTTTGAGGCCTCATGGAGAACGGGTGAAGTCCCAGAGGACTGGAGGGTGGCATCAGTGGTCCCAATTTTCAAAAATGGTAGTAGAAGGGACATGAGGAATTACAGACCTGTTAGCCTTACATCCATTGTAGGAAAAACAATGAAAAGGCTCATAATAGCAAGAGATCTAGTGATGCTAGATAGGGAAGGGAGGCTGACAGTCACACAACATGCTTTCCGCAAAAACAGGTCCTGCCAGACAACCCTTGTGGAATTCGAAGGCTTCCACAAGGTCCTGGGGTCAATCCTGTATAATCTTTTCATCAATGACATGGAAGAAGGGTGAACAGTCTGCTGATCAGATTCGCAGACGACACTAAAACTGGAGCAGTGGCCACAACTGAGGAGCAGGTACTCCAGATGCAAAAGGATCTGGACAGACTATGGAAGTGGGCAGGAGACAGCAGGATGGCGTTCAATGTAGATAAGTGCAAGGTCTTGCACTTGGGACATAGGAATGGGTGTCAAAAGTTCAGGTTTGCTGACAAGTGGCTGGAGAGCAGCACTTGTGAAAGGGACCTCGGGGTGTGGTTGACTGCAGGCTAAACATGAGTCAGCAGTGTGATGTGGTGGTCAAGAGGGTGAATGCCACCCTTGGTTGCATAGCCAGAAGTGTGGCTTCTAGATCAAGAGAGGTATTACTACCACTCCACACGACTCTGGTGCGCCTGCAGCTGGAGTATTGTGTTCAGTTTTGGGCCCCTCATTACAGAAAGGATATAGCCAGGTTAGAGTCAGTGCAGCATAGGGCCACAAGGCTGGTGGCCGGTTTGCAGGGGATGGGGTATGAGGCGAGACTGAGGGAACTGGGTCTCTTCAGCCTGGAGAAGAGGAGACCCAGAGGGGATCTGTTGGCGACATACAGGCATGTGGAGGGGTGTCACACAGAGGTGGGCAGAGACTTGCTCTCCCCTGCAGAGGAAGGCAGGACGTAGTTCAACAGAGCCAAGCTCAGGGAACAAAGGCTGCATTTGGATGCCAGGAAGTACTTCCTGACAGTTAGGACCCCGAGGGCTTCCACGGGGGGTCGTTGAGGCCCCATCGGTGAGGGTGTTCCAGGATAGGCTAGACATGCACATGGTGGGCATGTCATGAATGGAGCTGGCTGGAGCAGGGGGTCAGACTAGATGGCCTGGGAAACCTTCTCTCTCGCTCTGTTTCTTTGTCTCTGTTTTTTTTAGGATATTCGGAGCCTCTCAGGGACAATGTCTGGGACTGGCACCTGCTGCACTTTGCCAGCAAGCACCACAAAGGATCTTGCTCTGGCAAGCCTTTCCATTTTCAGAGCTATGCAGCTGTGCCACGCCGTAGTTGCACAAGTCTGGCTGAAAATGGAATTTAAAAAAACTATGACCGCGCCTCCAATATGCTGGTGGGCTACTCCGGGGGCGGCTCACTGCCAGTGGCAGGAGCAGAATTGCCAAGAGGGGGAGGGCCGGTGCTTTGGGGGCAGCTTTGTTTGGTTTGGCCACACTTCCCAAGTGCCTCACTCACTGCTTCCTGCAACTCACGGAGGAGCTGGGCATGTGGGTTAAGGTGGCACAATCGCCCTTCTCGGGTTGGATGCCATCCTGAGGGTTCTCAGGGTGGCGTGCTGGGAAAAACCCCAAACCCCATGTGATGCAGACCAGGGGACTGACTGGCATATGTGAAGAAAGACCAGGTGAATGTGCTTTTGCTATCTTGACCAATAGAAAGACGCAGCCAAATAACCAGCTGCTTCCTTCCCCAGTGATAAGTTTATTAATCATATTAGTTCCAGAAAGTACCTTTGGGAGCAACGCCCTTTGGATCGTGTCATGCTGAAAACCGAGTATTTAAACTCAGCCGTGTCCCTGCTACTAACCACCACCCTGTGACTGCTTCCACTACCTTGCAAGGGACTTAGTTAAAGGCAGTTAGAAAGTTCAAATAAATTACATCAGCTCCTTCTCCCTTTTCTAGGGCAATGTTCAGAGTTTGAAGACTGGAAAAAGGGGGGGGGGAGAAAACCCCCAGCTTGGCTTCATTTCACAGGAGCCATATGGCTTGCTCTCTTCCTCTCATGTTCAACGAGGTGTTTATGGAGTTCTATATTTTTCACTCTGCAGGCTGTGCAATTCATAACTTTCTGACGCAGGCGATCAATGCAGCTATTCCACAGGACAGTGACAGGTTTCTGAAGCCAGCCTGCTCGGCAATTGTTTTTGAAAAGTGGCAGTTCAGATTTCCTGAGATAAAGACTAAACACTGGCCAGGTGACAGCTGGAATGAGTCAATGCTGCTCCAGAACTGACATATAGCAGAACTGAAGGTGAATGGAGACATTCTAGCCACTCCCATTAAATGTCCTAGAAATCCAGGCTGCCTTACTGAAATCTGTAATGGTTTGCCAGGCATTTTGTGCATGCTTATCCTAGAATTGCAATGCCCTCCACCCCAAAGCCCAGGCTGGTTGCACTTCCAGCTAAACAGCAGCAGTAACAATCCTGTGCTCAGGAAACTAAAATTCTGAACCAGGAAGAACTGGATTTTGCAACTGGATGTAAGTTGCATATTTTCCCTTATTTTGCATAATTCAATCTCATTTAGTCAGGGTGAGGACCACATAGGAGACGGAGCCCCACTTTCGCAGTATCATCCTCTACTGATGCTGGTGAGATTTTGGCAGGTGGTGTTCACACCTTGCACCATACTGAGCAGCTATAAGCACTGAAACACATCATACAAAAGTACACGGATGCCACAAAATGGAAAGCCGAGGGGGTCTGGAAATGGAGTTCTGTCCCCCAGGCCGCTTTCAGCCCTCTCCAGGGCTACTGTGGAGCGAAACAGCAGCAAGCGTCTCCCTCGCTTTGCAGGGGATGCACAACCAAGAATGGGTGTGTGTTGTCCACATCCCCCGCACACGGGCTCCTCTTCAGACCTTCCCTGGTTTGGAGGAATGGTCCAAGAGGGGCTGCTAGGCGTGTTCCACCGAGCAAGGCAAAAACTTCTCTGCAGTTGGGCATCCTGCCTCACCAGTCGTGCTGAGTACATGACCGCCTGAAGAGTTAAGCCCATTCCTGGGGAGCCACGTTCATGCCTCCTCCATCCTCACCTCAAACCCTCACATGCTCGGGCAACCACCTGGATGTGGCTTCGGTCTGTACAGTTATGAGCCCCAAATTCGCACAGTATTTTCTTTAAAAAGCACCGTTCTGAGACATGTCTGCCCAGCTGCCAGGACGCTCCCCAGTTCCAGCTCTACTCAGCCCCTCCGTGCTCTTCACACAGCTCCTTTCCATGGCAGCTCCTGCCCAAGAGAAATTCCCATGGGACTGTCCCATGGGACAAAGCTCCAGCTGGAATCACTTTGTGCTGCTAAAAGCCGCTGCTCGCCTGTTACACCTTCCCCAAACATAGTGCGGAAGTCACCAGTGATATTTGGAGGCATTCCTTTGGAGCCGGCTGCATCCCAGCGGAGATATGTATATAATGAAGGTTTATATGTTTTACAAAAGGTTCTGTTTCCACAAATAACTTCCATCACACTCTTTTTTCCCAGTAGACCCAACTTCCGCCTTTATAGCACTTGTGAAAAACTAAGTGCTTATAAAACCAAGGCCTGAGAATATAGATCTTGACAAGCAAGCAAAAAACAGCATTTAAATGCCTTAAAGGCCTCCTCCTTATCAAGGAGGTTTCCATTTTCTTTCTTAAAGAACTGCTTGCTGCTTTCGCTTAAGATGCCAATTTTCTTCCTTTTGCTTTACTTGTTATTGTTGAGTGCATTAAACCTTTTTGAAATCTCTTTCATAAGTACAATGATGTGTACAAAACCAGTATTTGTATTTACCAGTTCAGCTCCTCTCAGGCAAATACATTATTCTTGTCAATTGAATATTTGGACAGTTTCTAGACTAAACTGTTTGGTAAACTAATTCAGATATGCTGTCTTACATTATCTGTCTAGCATTTGATCAATGAAACCGCAGATTCAGGTAGGTATTTCCATGATCCCAATGAAACATTCATATCCACCGCTGCTTGTCTGTTGTACCACAAATTGTAAGCAATCACTAATGGCAGCCCATGGGGAAAATGGCTTATGGGTATTAATATACTACCCATTGTGGACAGCCATTTTCCTCAGCAAATTAGTCATAGATCATTTGTTTGGAAAATCATCTGAAAACACAGTGCATATGGAATTCTTCTGTTACCATGACTTTTGTTTTCTTCATGTCTAGCTGCAGTCCAGCTTTTGCACTTTCTCCTTTTGGCAATGTGGTATCAACTTCACTCCTCCTTCTGACCCTAATCCCGCTTTCCTTATGTTCTGCATACAGATTGAACAGACAGGAAGATAAAATACACCTTTGTCTGATACCTTTTCCTAAAGAAAACTGTTTCGTCTTACTCTGCCCTAACAGTAAGTTCTTGCCCATGATATGCATCAGATCAGGTGTCCCCATTTCTTTCAGAGTCATCTGGAGCTTCTCACAAACCATACAGTGAAAGGCTTTGCTGTAGTCCATAAGCACAGACTGATCTTCTTCTGAAATTATTTAGTGCGCTCTGGAAGTCAACACAGATTTACGGTAAGTTCTTGCGTTACGGTAAGTTCTTCCTTTTCAGAATCCAGCTCACACACCAGGCATTTCTCACACCATACAGGATTAAAATCTTTTTTGCAATAAACTTCAGCATCAATCATATGTATTCAGGTCTTGGGATCTGACCGGCCAATGGAATGGGTTTTAATTGCTGGCAAGTGCAACGAGAGTACCCATGAGAGTACCCATTGCTTTGAGCTGGGTCATTGCCTCTTTCAAGCTGATTGTTAATCTCCAGAAAACACCCAGAGTTGGGACTGTTGTTGATTGAATCGCTGCCCTGGGATTTTCAAATGGGTCCTAATGCCCGCCCAGGCTATGATGTGCAAGGCGTGCATAGCTTCAGTCCCACTCTTCACGAAGGCTCAGATGCACATGGCTCTTGCCCTGCTTGCACTGCTAGAAAAACCAAAGGGGCCATTAAGTGGCATGGGGAATTATAGACCGGTTAGCCTTACGTCCATTGTAGGAAAGACAATGGAAAGGTTCATAAGAGAGAGAGATCTAGTGATGCTAGATAGGGAAGGGAGGCTGACAGCCACACAACACGGCTTCCGCAAAAACAGGTCCTGCCAGACAAACCTTGTGGAATTCTATGACAAGGTTTCAAGATGGCTAGATGGAGGGGATGCAGTGGATGCAGTGGATACCTGGATTTCAGCAAGGCCTTTGACAAAGTGCCCCATGATATCCTGGTGGAGAAACTGAGGAGTTTTGGGATACACCAAAGCACTGTCCGGTGGATTAGGGCATGGTTGACTGACCGAAAGCAGAAGGTAACCATTAGCGGGGAATCGTCGGGATGGCAGCCAGTGACAAGCGGGGTCCCCCAGGGCTCTGTCCTGGGGCTGATCCTGTTTAATCTTTTCATTAACGACATGGAAGAAGGGGTGAACAGTCTGCTGATCAAATTTGCAGACGACACTAAAACTGGAGCAGTGGCCACAACTGAGGAGCAGATACACCAGATCCAAAAGGATCTGGACAGACTATGGAAGTGGGCAGGAGACAACAGGATGGCGTTCAATGTGGAGAAGTGCAAGGTCTTGCACTTGGGGCATAGGAATAGCTGTCATCAGTACAGGTTAGGTGACAAGTGGCTGGAGAGCAGCACTTGTGAAAGGGACCTCAGGGTACTGGTTGACTGCAGGCTAAACATGAGTCAGCAGTGTGATGCGGTGGTCAAGAGGGCGAATGCCACCCTTGGCTGCATAGCCAGAAGGGTGGCTTCTAAATCAAGAGAGGTATTACTACCACTCTACACGACTCTGGTGCGCCCGCAACTGGAGTATTGTGTTCAGTTTTGGGCCCCTCATTACAGAAAGGATATAGCCAGGTTGGAGTCAGTGCAGCGTAGGGCCACAAGGCTGGTGGCCGGTTTGCAGGGGATGGGGTATGAGGCGAGACTGAGGGAACTGGGTCTCTTCAGCCTGGAGAAGAGGAGACCCAGAGGGGATATGTTGGCGACATGCAGGTATGTGAGGGGGTGTCACATGGAGGTGGGTAGAGACCTATTCTTCCCTGCAGAGGGGGGCAGGACAGCTCCAACGGAGCAAAGCTCAGGGAACCAAGGTTTAATTTGGATGCCAGGAAGTACTTCCTGACAGTTAGGACCCCGAGGGTGTGGAATGGGCTTCCACGGGAGGTTGTTGAGGCCCCATCGGTGAGGGTGTTCAAAGACAGGCTGGACATGCACATGGTGGGCATGTTGTGAGCGGAGCCGGCTGGTGCCGGAGGTCAGACTAGATGGCCCGGGAGGCCCCTTCTGACTCGCTCTGTTTCTATGTTTCTATGTTTCTATGCATACAATTGCGGCCATGGCCAAGGGAGAAGCCAGCCTGTGGGTGCATCTTGACCATAGCAGATCCCTCTGCACACAGGGAGGTCTGCAGCATTTGGCCACGGCAGGTTCCTTGCCTGAGCCACCAAGAATTCTGATCTGTTTTCATATCTCCCAGTCCACACTGTCTGCATCAGCAGTATTTGCACAGAAACCAAACATACTGGGGTAAGGGTACCTTGAACTGGGTCTGAGTAGGCCCTGTCTGCCTCAACACCTGTTCTCTTTTGCCACTTGACCTCTCTGTTGACAACATGATTTCCCTCTGGTGCTCCTGCTTTTCATCTGCTACTTTTGAGGGCACAACACCCCAAAGAAGACAATCCTGCTAGGGAAAGTTGAAGGTAGAAGAAGAAAAGGGAGTCCAACCATGAGATGGACGGACTCCATAAAGATGGACAGACTCCATAAAGCCGCAGCCGTGAGTTTAGAAGGGCTGAGCATGGCTGCCAAGGACAGGACATTTTGGAGGGCTGTCATCCATGAGGTCACCATAAGTCAGGGATGACGACAGCACACAACAACAGACCTTTGAAACTCAATTTCCCACTCATCCAGGGCATCAACTGCCTTTGGTCCTTCCAATCTTGGTTATGGCTTCCAGAAGGTAACCCTTTCCTGGAGTGCACTACTTCCCACTGACCCCATTAGACTGACAACCAATAACCCCGTAGGCCAGGAACTTGCCCCCTACACACACACACACACACACACAGAATTCTGACAGAGAGCTTACTCCTGAGCAGATCTACTCTAAGGGCCCATTTGCATGAAACAAAGCCTGGATTTACATGTTCTTTGGCATGGATCCACTCCAACCAGGCAGATGCAAACAAAGCAGGGAGGAAGCCACACTGCCTAAACCAATGTGTGAACCAGGTCCTAATTGTGGGAAAATCTTAAGGGTTTGGTGCGCACCAGCAGAGTGTGAGTGCAGCCACTTGAACACACACGCAATTCCACTTGCCCTCCATTCCCAGTGTGGCTTTTGGATCCTTTTCGCGGGCTGCCATTTTCCCTCACCACTCCCACACGCAGGGAGTGCAATGAGTCCATTCACCCACCCAATGCACTGTGTTTGCACCAGGGGGGGACCTCCTGGTGTAAAGGCGGTGGGTGTACCTTGGAAGTCCCACATAGCTGCTTCCCGAGGAACTCCTGAGGATGGCAAGCCAGGGGCCCTGAGAGTGACAGGGGCCAACCAAGGCCGTCAAAGTAACTATTCCTGGACAGTTGTGTCCTAGTGGACAATTCTGCTGTCTTTTGTTACTCCACAGAGAACCAGAAAGGAAAGAGGATGTAGCGTGGGGCTTGGCTTGTGGGAGTCACCACCAGGGCTGTTGGGTGCTCTCCCAGCTTGTGTCCCACCATCCTGATTCGACTGTTTAAGGAAATCCACGCCTGGTTTCTTATCAGGGTCCCTTAAAACTGGAGGACACCCCTGAGGTGGTTCACTGGTGCTGTTTCGGATAATATTAACATTCTGAGCAAGCATTTGCAATATTAAACCAAGCGGCTGAAGATGGCATTGTTTCTCATGTACACAAAATGGCTCAAAATTTGAGCACCTAGTGAAATTGTGGCCATGTTATGTTGCCTGAACATCTGTGTTTATGCAAAGGATTCATACCACTATGATGGTTTTTCAGATTTTAAGATATTTAACTACTGTTTGACTGTACTGGTAGCAGATGTTTAACGATATATTTAATTTTTAGGTTTAGCAAAACAAGCGTAGATCATTGGTTATTTTCTGTAACGTATATTTCCGAAAGGATGCCTGAGCGTACAGTAGTTCTGGAGAATTTATTTGAGCCTTTCAGCTACTGATCTAAAATGGGAGCTGGGAAATTAGTGTGAGAGTGTTCGAACAAGTCTAATAGGATTTCTAGTTTGCCAAAAAAATAATGCTTTCAGAAGCACAATCTTTGGTGTAATCTCTCTCACACACAACAAGACAGATGGCATCATTAATTGCCTCTATATCTAATTAAGTTGGGGAAAAAACTCGGCTTAAGTAATGCTAAAGTTGTGGCACTAGCTGAGAAACTGCAAGGTACAACAACAGGGTAAAAAGGGAAAATGAGGGGCCAATGTAGACAATAAAAAGACAGAGAAACTGGGATCACTGCTATCTTGGGAGGAGTATGAGAACAAGAGGGGCAAAGCCCTAACAAAATGAGCACACAGTTGCATCTTTGAACCTGGGGGTCACAGCCAGCCTATCATTTACCAGTTAATTCTGCTCCAAATGGCTGCCCCCCAAATTCCCCATTCTGAGAAAATCTTATCCTGTATTATCGCCAAACAATTCCAGCTTACCAGGAATTGAAACAGCTTGGCTAAGTCTGGGGGCAGAGATGCTAAGGAGAAAGAGGTAGTGAAGGACATCCAGCACAAATGCAGCCTGACCCTTCCATTTTGTTTTGTTGAAGATTTCAGCAGAAATTCAGCTGTGGTTTGCATGCTTGAAAGCTATTATGCTGTGGCTTGCTCCTGATTCGACATGCATAAAATTTGACTTCACTCTGACCTAGTCATTGCTGCAAGCAGCCCCCCGAGTCCCTTTTCAAAGAGGTTTCCAACCACTAGCCCACAGGTTCTCAACTTTTTCTTGGCAATCCAAAGGACAAGAACATTTATTTTTAAACACAGGCCATCACTTTCCACAGAGCACCTTATTTCAACAAGCCAATCCTTCCTGCCTGGTCTTCACCTATCCAAGTTCAACAGGCCTCATGAAGAGCCACCTTGCTGCACACGATCACCCACTCTGTATCCTCAGTATGGCACATTTTCTGAGGACCAGTGTCCACTTGCCTCTTATCTGGACTGTGAGAAAGGAAGGACAGAGAACCCTCTTCCCTCCTCCCCTCGAAATTATAATCTCATGTCACAGCACTCCCAGGAACACTATAGGAATTTAAGATATGCTTCACCTGCTGCCTCATTGTTTGTGGGTGGATGAAGGTGGCGAAGTCAATGGAGAAGTATCCAACCACGGCCCTGGATTTGCAGGCCTCCCCAATCTTGAAGCACAGTGCGTTAAGAACCTGCGGCTCAACGGAGCACTGAGGAAAGGTGGCTCCTGAAGACCGCAAAGGGCTGCTGGCGTGGAACTGGTCTCCACAGGACACCATTGTGATCTCTCCTGCTGGGTCTATTAGCATATCCACTGTGAGATTAGTGACGTTTTCGGAGGGTGGGAAGGCTTCGATGATTCCTCCTAGTTAGAAAAAAGACGTCACTGTCACCCCTAGAATGTGCAGCCCACGTGTTGTGAGACTGAAGCATTTGCCCCTCGATGCACCAGGCTTTTCCTCATATTTTAATCACTATTATACCAACATCCAAGGATGAACTGGTTTCTCCTGATAAAATAAATTTAAACACGGTAGGTATTATGGAAGGCCCCCTTTAAAAGTCCTAAAAAGGACCTTGACTGGGTTTCAATTTGTGATTATGGTTATGAGGAGACACATTTGGTAGCCTTTGGGACAACTCAGAAGGGCTTGCTCATTGTGAAAGGCTCGTAAATGGGAAAATTACTCTTTTGTGCCTGAAGCAGCCATCACGAGACCCAAGCAACCCCAAAGATATGCTGGGATGCACAAAGTCCCGCCCATGAGGACTGGCATAAACATGACGCCGAAAGCTAGCTAAGCTGCGCTTAACCAAAGAAGAACAGTGCAGGATCAGACCTACCCAGCGCAGCCATATCGTCTCACCGTACCGCACAAGAGTGCAATGGCACCTCCTACGTGTTTCCCAGGAATTCAGCAACAGGCTGGAGCTCATACACAGCGTGTCATACTAGCACCCACTGATTACATTTCTGTTCCTTCATTGGTCTAATCTCTCTTTCAAGCTGTCAAAGGTGGTGGCCATCTCTACACCTGATGGGAGGGGATGCCACAGTTTAGCTAGGCGCTGCGTGGACAGGTACTGCTCCTCTGAATCTCTCACTGTTCCTTTTTGTGAGGGCTCCAATATTATGACAGAGGGAGACAAAATTCTTCCTTATCCACTTTCTCTATACCATACATAATTCTGTACATCTCAGTCAGATTCCCCCTTATTTACCTTTTACTAAGCTAAAGAGCCTTGAGTGCTATCCCTTTTCCTCATACATAGGTTGCTGCAGCCACGGGATTATATGGGTGGCCCTTTTCTGGACTTTTCCAAGCTCTCCCATGATTACATGCGCTGGCATGGAATTTATTTATTTATTTATTTATTTATTTATCCATGCATGCACATATTTATATGCTGTCTAGAACTGCCAAAAGGCCTTCCTAGGAGGAATGTGATAACATGGGAAGCTCAGCTTCCAGTGCTTAATTCTTATGGCTACAAAGTTGCCTTCAGTAACTGAAAATGTCTGAATAAATTTCCAGAAGGCTGAGAAAAGGACTAAACAGGATTTTAGGAAGGCAGAGCAGGAAGTATCAAAACGATCGGCACAGCTGCTTCTCCTTACTGCATCAGACCAGCCAAAGCTGAACTGTTAATGAAAAGATAGAGAATGCTGAAAAATAAGTGGAACGCATACTTATTTTCATGCTGTGTTCACCCGACTACAAAACTCCAGTGTCCAGAATGTGGACCTACCTTTATTAGAAGCACATGTGTTACCCTTGGAAAAGCCTCAGAACACGCGGGTGTCGCCAGTACGGCTTCCCACTGATGCGACACCAAAAGCCTTGGGGGTGGGGTGGCTCAAGTGCACAAAGCTTCTTCCCAGACGGGGCTGCCAGCCCTGCGAGCCCAGCCATGCTTTTGCTCCCCCCTGAAATCTAGCGGGGGGAAGGTAGATTTTGCTGCTCAGAAAGGAGGCCTAAAAGTAGTTTCATAAATAACCTTTCTCAGCAACTGAGCAAGCTTGTCCAAAGTTGGCAAGATCAAAGATGGCTGCCTGTATTTCATTCTTAAACAGTGAAAAACTATAACAAGGAAATGAAAGCGAGTGGAGGAACATCCCAGTGAATGAGAGCAAAGTGCTGGTGATATAATTATCCCTTATAGCACTTAGCGGGAACTTAGCAGTCTTATTTACCTTGACTCACAAACATTTGGAGGAATTTTCCCCATGTAGGAAATCGTTTCTCATTGACAGCCTGTGCGTGCTGTGCTAAAAGGCCCGGCAGCTCCTGGGAGATCTTCGCCAAAGCCGGTTCCTGCAGAAACAAATTAAATAGAACCACAAGCAATTTTACTGCAGAAATGAAAACTGCTTGTGGGGTGATTAAAAACCAGGCCTCCAACAGGCATTGTGGTTACTGTTTAACCACAGCCAGAAAGTCTTTTTTAAATGTTTCCCTTATCTTTTTCCTCCCTCCTCTTTCATGTATCTGAGCATGTTTCCCCTGAAAGGCATATTTCTTTTGACCATGTCTCCCATTAGTCATTCCTCTAAGCAAAAAGTGGATTTCTTTTTAAAGGGAAGGTGACAGTTCAGAACAATCCAGCTTTGGTTTAGCATCGCTCACAATAGCTCTAATAGCCCTTTTAAAGATTCTCCAATTAGAGGCATTCCCTGCGCTACCCTGGGGCTTGCCAAGGATGGCTCTTTTGGCCACAGCCCGTTTGGCTACTGGCCCTCTTCAGAGAGCCAATCTGGCTCTGAATCCACACAGGCCACCCTTCTGGCCACTGCTGTGTCCTTTGACCGTGGCTCAGATAACAAAGCGATCATCCCAAATCAATGAGCATCATGCACCTTAGACGCTTCTAAGGACAAGATGAGGAGGGCGACAGCGGAGACAGCGTCCACGGGAGGGTCCCAAACTGCCTACAGCTGCTTACAGCAACAGTGCCAGTTCTAAAAATCCATTCTCAGCCTAAAGGCCACTGCTGTTAGGACTTTAGCCCCGACGGACGGCTCGGCTAGGCTTGTCGTCTGGCCACAGGACAAGGTTCAGCGGGACAGCTCTTCACAGAAGCAATCACACCCAACAGAGAGCGACCTGCTCCTGGGGGACCAGCAAGGCCCCCCAGACGGTTTCCTTCCTTTCAGGGCTGGCTCATCGGTCATTAGCCATCTTGACCCATCCCCATCTAGACTGCAATCTTGCCTGCCTTCTGCCCACTGTTAGTCGTTGAAGGTAGGACAGGCTTTTCTCACCTTGCACAGTCATCTTAACAGTGGGCAAGCCAGATGCCCGTCACCACCTTCCCCCTACATGTCCTGTAGCAAAACGCTGTTTCAGCTGAGCTGTTAGAGTATTACATTCATACACACAAAAATAGTGAATTTTCTGTCTGTCACTACCGCGCCAAAAGAACTGAGAACTGAACATTGTGTGCAGGCACTCCGCAGATTAAACTCCAGGTTGCTCTACTCTCGCTCCTTCATGAACACGTCATCTCTTCCCTCGGGCCTCTTTCCTTCTGCTTCATGACCCTTTGAAATTGGAAATGTCCCATGCTCCAGGAGAGGACCAATTGCCCACTGTACACAACCGTTCTGGAAATCTATTCCTTTTCCTCTTGACTGGAAATGGGCTATTGAAGCATCGCACCCATTTCTTCCCTTGGTAGATATGGGATTCTCTCCATTTTAAATGCTTTGTTAGGGCACACAGTGTGTCTGATACAGGGCATAAGCTTTCTACACCAGCTAATCCACTGTAGCTCCTTCTGGCTTCCTTGCAAAACCGAGAGCTGCACTCTACACAAAGAACGCTTCCTTTCCTTTTCTGCTACATTACCTTTAGGCGGCACTGTGGCATAGCAAAAAAAATGCAATTACACAAGGGGCGAAATGTGTTTTGTTTCACTTGCACAAATTATACCTCCTTACTCCTGCCCTAAAAATCCTTAAAGAAATGATATAAAAACAGAAGCAACCACGGAGTGTCATCATATCATGTAAAGCACAAATGCAGATACATGTCTCATGTCAAAAAACTCCCCAAATCAGCTGTCTCTTTTCAGAACCACACACTGCCAAGTTGAACTGTTCTGTTGTCAAATGCAAGTCTGCGAATTCTGAGCACAAATTTTGAGTATCATTGAACCTCCATCTGTGAACAAACTACTTTTCCCTATACCATGTAGCTGGAGTAATTTTTTGGGGACTTTGGATCCCAGTAGCCAGCACAGTAGCCAGAAGGCAGCCTGTCTGCTTGCTTAAATATCTGAGATGGGAGCTGGGAGCAGGGTGGGGGAACACTACAGGGACGCTGCTGACTTTGCATGCCAGGCAAACTGACAGGGAGCATGAGGAATGCTAACATTGTTAGAGCATAGAAGAACAAGACTTGCTGGTGAGGAATCAGCATAGATACTGCAGGGGGGAAGTCTTGCCTTGGGGATGTCTTGGAACTGTTGAGGGTGTCAGCTTGCCTATCCCTATCGATAGGGGTCTGTAAATACTGCAAGGTTTCCAAAGGCTTGGGAAATGATATGGTTCAAGCATTATACACTTGAGGAAGAATCATGCATACGGAGAGCCTGCAGCTGCCGGTAGGTGTCATGAAGGCCAGCAGTTACTATGGGCAACCATGCAGGGTTATCTGTACACTGAGGTAGGATTCACTAATAGGATATAGATTCCAAGGCCAATGCAGCAGCATTGAACTGGCCAACAAGTACCATATAGACAAGAGGAGGAAGAATGAATGGCTTGTGCTTTTCTTTCATGTATAACTAATTTGAGAACTAGTGAGAACTAATGATTTCCCATATGGGGGGTGGGGAAGGATTGCTTGGTCCACAGAAATTTTCTCTTCATTGATTAATGCTAGCAAGATGCTCTATTTACAAATCAATATGCACCATTCAGTTGTTTTGGCTGCATTTTCATTGAACTAGGCACAGCGATTCCATCTAGGCACACTGGGCTGGGTCCCAGTGCATACGTTCATTTCTATTTTTTAAAAAAAATCAGATTCTTGCAGTACATCATATAGCACATTGGTCACAAAAGCTGATTTAATTGCAGTACCACACAGAAACAAAGTGAGTCAGAAGGGCACTCCTGGGCCATCTAGTCTGACCCGTGGCGCCAGCCAGCTCCACTGATGCAATCCCCAACATGTGGCTGTCCAATCTGGCCTTGCACACCTGCACTGATGAGGCCTCAACCACCTCCCTTGAAAGCCCACTCCTTTTCCTAGGGATCCTAACTGACCTACTGTCTCCTCCTATGAGAAAAACACATTTATTATAGACACCAGAGTGTTGGACTTGGGCCAATAGGTCCAGGCTCACATTCCTGCTCTACTATGAAGTTCTTGAGTCAGCAGCGCCTCTCACCCTACCTTAAAGGGGCATTAGGAAGATATAAAGGGAAGACTCAGGTATGCTGCCCTTGGAAGGTCCTTGGAAGATGGTGCTCATGTGCTGACCGAAGAAACAAAAGGGCAGCCTAACTATTCACAGGCAAAGTCTCCTTCACGGGAAGGACAAAGTGGAGACAGAGCATAGATTTTCACCTTCCATTTTCAGTGTCCCTCCCACTGTTTAAGAACCCCAGGAAATAGAATGGAACAGAAGTAGAATGGGAAGTCCAACGCCCTGCTCCACTTCCACATGTGGTCACCTGTCTGGCTGAAGGTCCACACCTTTCCAGCTCAGCAAAGGTGACTTGACATGCTAGCTTGAATGAACAAATACTTTGTTTTTATTTTTGATTTTAAAAGCCCCCAGAGTCAAAGTTGAGTTCCCCACAGTTTGAGCCGCCAGGTTTAAGAAAAAGCTTCCTAAACTTGCGGGCAGACTAACATGCCAACACGGTGGGTTCCCCCCTTTCTGTCTGCATACGCGCCACCAAATGCTTAGCAAGTACTTCAGATTTGCTGTTAATTTTTTTGCGTTTTGTTTTGTTACTCTCTGGAGCTGCAAACTATTCAAAAGAACAGAAATGCTGGAAATATTTTTGGAAGCAATCAATCGCCTGCCACACTTACTTAGAATTCAAATGCCGCTTTTAGGGCCGAACGCTTGAGTGTGCTACTGCAAATTTTAAAATTAAAAAGTCCCGATTTTGCCTTTCATGAGAGACATTCTTTTGGAAGGTAACATCATGTAAAACAGCTGCCATTACCAAGTCACGCAAATGGTTTTTGTATGTAAAATGGCTTTGTAAAATATTTGCTCCATCTGCTGAAAGTAGCAAAAGACAATTTTCCTCGATACCTAATGGCCCATTTCAGCAGGATGGCAAGCGATTCGCCAGGGTAGCGCCTTGCATTATGTTGAATGGCAAGAACACTCCACAGAATTCTCTGCTTATGGGGTATTATCTCCTCTCTGCTGCCTGAGAGGCCTGTCCCTGATTACCGCGGCCCTTTGCTCTAGATCAGTGCACAGGCCGAGGGCTGCCTTGGGATGGAGAGAATCTTTGTCAAACGGAGACACATATGCTGCGCTTCAGTAGAGGACCATGAAGCAGACACTTGCCTCGGCTGCTGGAAGAGGAGGCTAACCCTCTTTCAACTTTCCACCACTTAAACTGCTTCTCCACACAACACGGGCCATGCTATTCTCTTCTGGCTCATGGTGCTTGCTAAGGATGTCAGAATGTACAGATTCATCAACCCTTTTTCCTTTCTGAAGCCGGCCACACGCACAAAGCCAAGAGAACATTGTCCTAGCCCCAAACAACCCCCTGCAGCTCCACGCTTCATTGTGGAGCCCAGTGCTTACGATCTGTCCGCTTAAAAACACATGTGTGCCTTGTGTCCTGAACCACGTCAACATCTGTTAACAGGCCAATAAAAACAAACAAACTAGGACAGAGGGAGTGTGCTCCCCTCTTCCCATCCAAGCCCAGTGAATGCACCACAGAGGATCAGCAGGGTATCTTGCGGGTGGCGGGGTATATTCCAGCCCATTTTTTAAGCCTACAAGCTGAGGGAAAACATTATCCACACCTACACACAGGGATAACTTTGTGGCAATCTAGAGTGACAACATTTATATTATTCGGTGGGTTAATCTAACTGATCTGCTAGCAATATTAGCAAGTTATTCTGCTGCTGCCAGTTTTTATTTTATTTACGGCATAGCTATGGGTCTGGAAAATATATGTTGCCATTGTGTTTAAATAGCCCATCCCTTAGCAGGGTCTAAAAGGAATTTTCTGTAACCAGTAAGAGTTGCTTTGGGGAAATATATCTTGTTCGTTAACTTGAATTTGCAGGAAATCAGATACCTTTCCAAAAGCTATTGCGTATGTAGATGCATTTTTATATCAGCTTTTCTACTGATGTGCTGGAGTATTTTGCTGAAGATTCAGAAATCAGCAAGGCCTCTCTGTATGGACAGAGGCACCCTTGCCAACTTCCCTCTTTACATCAGTGGGGCTTATACATGTGTGAGCCAGGCATCATCTTGTCTTGCCCCTGAAGGCTAAAGCAGTCCCAAAAGCAAAATCTTATTTCAGGCTTCCAAATTAAAGATTTTCTCAATATTTTCAATCTGGAAGCACATTTTCATTTCTTTCATAGTGCTATGCACGATGCCTTTTGTTTATTCCTGTAAGGCCAAAAAGAGGGGCAGGGAGTCCTACATATGCTAAAAATACAATTACAATAATCAATTAATCAATCTATCAAAAGTCTGCAGAAATTCACAGGAACCCCAAATTAATCATGGAAATGATTTACCAAAAAAGGAAAACAAAAGGAAAACCATATCCTATACAGCAACACTGTTAACTCTGTATTCATTTCTAGCGGCTGTCTCTTCCCTAGAATTTAGCAAAATAAACATTTTAATATAATCTACGGAGGCATTTTATAGCATGTGATAACACTAACGAATTCCAGATTTTCTTTCGTGATCTTGTTTTATCCTCTTCATCTTTGCACGGTTATTGCTAAAAACCGGCAGTTAAATTCAATTGGTTCAAAATATTCTGAATCCATATGGCCTAAAACCCCGAAGCTTGAAGCTCTGATATTGCCTCGCTGCTGTTTTGTAGCATTTGCAAAGACTTCAGTCCCCAGATGGTGGAAGTAACATTTAAACCTCCTTTTCTCTGCTTTGTACAATAGACCTTGGCACCATTTCAACTGTTTACTCCGGTAATTAACAGCACTGATACCACAACAATTACAACTCCTACAATCTTAACACAATAATGCTATGAATTAGTGAGAGCTAATGGCTGGAAGGTATAGTGGATCCAGACTGCGAGATCCATGCATTTTCACAGAATAAAATAAAAGGTACCAAACAGCACGGCTCGCGGTAGACAATGATTACCTAGTAATTAGTTTACACAAAGCTTCCTATTTAATGGCAAAACACTGTAATTAACGCGTGACAGAAAATCAAAGGGTGCTTTGTAAGCATATGAAAAATTAACACCGCAGGCCCATAGCTTTATGTACTGATTAGAAGAATATTAAATCAATAGGACATGCAAACCAACAGCTTGCATATCTGATTATTGTAGGTCCTAGGAATCTAACCAAGGGACATAATTGTTGTGCCTTGTTATTTTATTAAGGAACCAGGGAATCACCTGAAACCCAAACGCCAGTCGCCGCATTAAATATAACACCCAACTGTGCAGCAGCATTGCAGCTGGCTCTCTGATGTAAGAGGTAAACACAACATGACATCCCGTCGACTGTGAGATAGTTTAGAGACTAGTGGAGACCTCTTCTGTTAGCCAACGTAATTTTGCCATCCGCTATTAAGCGACATGACTCACAACGCTTCTGCAGCAACGATGTTTACTGATTTATTTCAGGCTGCAATCTGGATTGGAGATCTTGCTTTCCATTATACAGAACTCCTGTAAAATAATTAGTTATCATTGACATATCCGGGCAGCATCTCCTGGAAGATAAGCTGTGACACGGGGATGGAGCTGAAACCACATTGCTTCTCCCTCCTAAAGCCAGTTCTTGGATCAGGCACCCAATTTAGAAGCTGACTTTATGGCATGAAGTGGAAGATGTCCCTGAAGTCAATTTCTGGGTTCTGTGAAAGAGCCAGTTTGGTGACAGAGCGTCCTTATTCAGTAGCTGCACTGAGTAAGTCCAATACCAGATAGCCTGCACGGGGGGCTGTGCCTTTATTTGCCATTAAGAGCCCCTGGAGTTGAGCAGAGCTGTACAGTAGTTGGTTCGCTACAGTGCAAAGAATGGGATCACCCCTGGTAGGCAGCACAGCTCTGTAAAATGCCTAGATGAAGGTGGAGCCTGGTAGCAAAATTAAGAGCATTTTGGCTTGATCAGAAAAGAAGAAAGGCCTCTGGAAAGCTCACAGTGAAGGACACAAAAGTGATGTCCAACCTCCAGCTAGCTAGGGCTCCGGTTCCTTCAACTGAGATTTCCCCAAGCAGCTCCTCTTTCACAAAGAAACTCCTACAGTTATCCATACATTCCTTCTGCCCATGGATGGGATGACCCTCCTCATTTCTCATTTCAAGGGATGTGTCTCAATTTACCCCAAAAGGGGCTGAGCAGTAGGTTTCCCCCAAATGACAGTCAATGAACAATTTCCAGTAAAATTGTCCGTGTGGTTCTCCCTGCACAGTTTAAAGCCTTTCTTGTCTTAAATTTTTACATGCTGCCTCGATGGCTTTCTAGCACATAAGGTACCTAAATGTCAATAGTAAACAGACAAGAAAATGTAGTCCTCCAGATCAGGGGTACCTCACTGGTTTTGGGGGGCACACATCCTGGAAGGGAGCAGGCATGGCATGATCAGGGCGCAGCCTCTGGGGCCGCCAACATCCGCGGGACTGTTTGTGCAGATGGCAAGGCTGCAAAAGCAAGATGATGGCAAGGCGGGGTGGGGGGGTTGTCAAGCTCTCTGGAGGATCCAGCAGCTGGACTGCATCTTTCGAATGGAATAGAGACACTCAGTATGAACTCCTATAAACTGCATTATGCTTAATCGGTTGCCCTACTACATACCGATGAAGGAAAAACCTTGGGATCAAGTCATAAACTGCTATGCAAATGATGCTATTTGTAAGTATTAACATAATTTAGTGCTTAGAGTCATATTCTCATTTCTAATAACTCTACTGAAATGGAGAGTCTTTTGCCATGTACTCCTAGCCTGCAGGATAGTCTTTCATCACGAAGCTGAATTTTTTAATAACCTGCCAGCATATGTTTGGTATGTGGCAGCTTAAGTCGATGACACAATGTCTTCATTATCGAAAGAAGCAGGTCTCCATACTGTAATAGGACATTAAAGCATGCCTGTGCTCATAAACTAATGCTTTGATGTCTAAATGCAGAAGCGTTCAGCAACCAACGAAGATTTTAATCCTCTGCACTTAGTGGCAATACTCAATGGAGACTGCAATTAATTCCTAAATACAAAAGATTGTGGCTGTTTTCTAATAGTACCCAATGTAAAGGGGAGAAAAAGCCAGGTATTTTTTTGAAAGGGCAGAAAATAGGCTCTCCATTCTCATACTTCTCATATTTCTTTCTTTGTCTGTTTTCCTTATTTATTATTACTGCGAGAGAAGCACTTTGTAAGGCACCCATGGTAACTCATGTGTCTTCCCTCACAACAACCCTGTGAGGTAGGTTAATCTGAGCATCTGTGACTAGCCTAAAGTGAACATCATGGCCAAGCGCAGGCCCAGGTCTCCCACTCTGATCTCTGCAGCACACGGGCTCCCTGTTCTACGCACTGGAATAGTCACATGCAGTGCAGCTGGTGTGTTCATTCTGGGGATGCAGTGCAAAATGTGTGGGCTGCATCACTCCAGGTTCCGGTCTGAGCCTTCCACGGTGCTGATACTGTCTGAGCAGAATTTTACTGGGAAATGCATCAGCTGGGGTCAGGAATGCCAGCACCTGTGTTGACAGGGCATGTAGAAACCCCAGTGTCTCCAAAGGCAGACCTGCCATTTAGTTCCTATGGTAAACTTGTAATTTAAGTAAACCAATCAGTGGCGTTTTAGACTTCTGGGTGGGAAGCAGGGGTTTTCTGAAGTAAGTCCTATGAGACTGAATCAGTTCAAATCCTAACAAGAATACATCAACAAATATGGAAAACACAACAATGGGCCAAAGAGAGGAAACATTCAATATACTTAGGACCCCAAGGGCATGGAAGGGGCTTCCACGGGAGGCAGCTGAGGCCCCATCAGTGCGGGTGTTCAAGGATAGGCTGGACATGCACATGGTGGGCATGTCGTGAGCAGAGCCGGCTGGAGCCGGGGGTCAGACTAGATGGCCGGGGAGGCCCCTTCTGATTTGCTCTGCTTCTATGTCTCTATGTTTCTATACTTTCCAATTCGCAAGAAAGGAGATGCAAAAGAGTACAGCAAACATTGAACCATCACATTAATTTCCCACGCATGCAAAGAGTTGTTCAAAGTGTTGCACAGTATTGTTCCAGCTGCATTCCAAAAAAGGAGGAAGCACTAGAGATCATGCTACAAATATATGCTAGCTATTGGAGTGCACCAAAGAATTTCAGAAGAAGATCAGTCTATGCTTTACAGGCTACAGCAAAGCCTTTGATTATGTGGCGCACAGGAGGTTATAGATGGTCCTGAAAGAAGTGGGAGCACCTCAGCATTGATCGTCCTGATGCGTAACCATAACCCGTCTCACAGACAAGAAGATACTGTTAAGAGAGAATATGGAGAAACAGACTGACTTCCCTTAGGCAATGGTGTCAGACAAGGGTGTATTTTATCTCCCTATCTGTTCATCCTGTACACAGAACATATCATAAGACAAACTGGATTAGGAACAGAGGAAGGAGGAGTGAAAACCAGTAAAAGATACATCGATAACTATGACATACAGGTGATACCATCTTACTGGCAGAAAGCAGCAGTGGCTTAAAACAATGAGAGTGAAAGAAGAAAGTGCAAAAGCAGGGCTGCAGGTGAATATTAAGAAAACAAAAAGCATTACTACCGAAGAACAAAAATCATTACCATTGCAGAACTTTACAGTCAACAATGACAAAATCAAAATTGTGAAATCTTTTGTATCTCTTGGCTCAGTCATCCATTCAAAGGGAGCCTGCAGCTGAGAAGCAGGAAGAAGACTGAGACCTGGAAGAGCAGCGATGAAGGAACTCGGAAAGATCATGACGTGTAAGGCTGTTTGCACTGGAGACCAAGGCTAAGATCATCCTCACAACTGCACTTTCAATTGCTATCTAGGGGTGAAGAAAGCTGGCAGGGTGCAAACAAACGTGGAGAGCTTTGCCAATACCCTGGAGGGACAGAAAGTTGAACAAGGGGGCCCTAGGCCAAGTCAAGCCAAAGCTTTCCCTAGAAGTAAAAATGGCAACACTGACGCTATCATACTTTGGACACATCATGAGAAGGCAAGATTCACTGGAGAAGAAAATCATGCTAGGGAAAGTCAAAGGCAGAACAAGAAGAGGAAGATGAAAGAAGAGATTGACAGCCTGGAATTTAGAACAGCTAAACAAGGGTGTCATGGAGAGGGCATTCTGGAGGGTTTTCATTCATTGGATTGCCATTAGTTGGAGATGATGGCACATCACGACAAACCAAATTAAGGGCTATCGAGCTTTGCCTTGAGGATCACTTTGTCCATGTCAAAAGAGAAACCGTGTCCCCCCACCCACCCGAAGCAGTTGAACAACCGACTCTTGTGCAGGGCTAGGGAACCGCAGGTAGACAAACATGGGGACATTGTGAGAGGCACTGTGCCGATCCAAGGCCAAGGCCCTCAGGGTGCTCACAAAAAACCCAACTGCAATTTGTGCATGCTAATTTACATATGCTCTGAACTTCTCTGTGTGCTTTCAAAGGACCGTGTCTCCTTAGAACAACCCATTATGAAAAAGGATGCATGGACAAGGAGAGCATTTGATTTCAGGGTGGGGGAACCCTCAGGCAGAAAGATTTTGAGGGAGAGGGTGAACGATGTTCTGTACGTGAGGTCAAAAGCACCAGCTCATCCAGAGGGATCAGAGGCAGCTGGTCCTCAGCGCCTCACAGCATTGTTTCAGCAAGTGCCCATGGACCACAGGGTGGTGGGCAGAGGGCCTCCCAGAGACAGGGGGCTCCAAATGAGCAATCCAGTGCTCTACTCCTAGAGGGCCACCTCTGAAAACGGGCTGGGGTGCTGAAGGATTCTGAACTGCCCAATGGGCAGGCCATGCAACAAGCAAACGAGCGAAGGAAAATCTATAGTTCTGCTGGCCACCTGGCAAAGGGGTCAGGAGCCAATGCCAGGTGAGCCCAGCTGACTGGGATCCAGGCAAGGCAAGGACAGGTCAGCCTTTTTCCTTTGATCCAGTTCAAGATAGATGCCAATTCTGTGCACTTGAGGGGAGTTTTAGGGAAAAGAGGGTGGTCCTTCCACACTTGCTCTGGAGGCCTCCACTTTGAAAAGCCCGGAAGGGCAGCCCTGCTCTACTGACAGTTTCTCCCTCTGGCTGGGCATCCCCATAACTCTATCTCCAGAAGCCGCTGCCACCCTCATGCGCCCAAGGGCCAAGCCAGCTCGCTTCCCTCTTGACCTAACTGGGGCGAACCCCATCAGCAGCTTCCCCCAGAGGTATTCTTCAGTGGGGGCATTTCAGAGGCCGATTTAGACATGCCTGAAATTCAAGGCCATCCCAGGTCTTAAGAGCTTGTGCCCAAGTTTCCAGATAGAGAAGAGCTGCAATGGATGGAATTCGGTATCTTCAGCCATCCAGCGCATGATGTGCAGCATCAACAGGTGTTTCACAGAGTCACTTTCATTAGTCTTTGCAATCACCTGTTTTTAGTTGCTTAAGACTATTTAATGTTTTTTTCCTGCTGGTATGATATTTTTATTGTATGTTTATCATTTGTTTCTATGGACTATGCAAACTGCCCAGAGAGCTGTGGAGGTGGTACGGAAATGAAACGAAACAAGACAAATTTGGTGCTTTTTCTATACCAGATAATCTAAAATAAATGTATGTGCATGTCTACACTGCTGATTTCTACCTCAAGGATATGCCCGGATTCTGAATTTATAAAATGTAAATTTAGCAAGGAATTAATCCTGAAATCTAATATGCATGCACCAGCAATGATTACATCTACAAATTACATCCGTTTCCTAAATTCAAATTCCAGTGCTACATTTAGCTTGGATCTATCCATCTGCCAGTCTATAGAAATCACACTCAGAAGAACTTCAAGACTATTGAAGAAACTTCACTTGAACATTTTTTGGCCCACTGCTCTTGCCTACTGCATTTCTTGCTTTCTAACCTGCCAAAATACATACACCAGTAGCTGACCCAAGGGCCCTAACACCAGGAACGTAGAAGCCCGATAGTTATAGGCAGGGATGCTTGATTAACAAATGCAGGCTCCAGCATACGACAGTGCAGGAAAGAGAGATCTTTATGTGCATGGATCTGATGCTTCCACTGTAATGAACAGGCAGTCTGTATACGTGACAAACACATCTAATCACAGAGAGGCCTTAAGAGCTTTTAACTAGAGATTTTCTTTCTGTGCATTCTAAACCATGTAATGAACAGCACCAACATCTAGATTAGAATCACCCTAATTTAAATGTGCTCTTATGTGGCAGTAAGACTAAGAGATGATGTTGAGAAATAAGAGATGATGCAGGGCAGGTATCCACACCAGAAAAATCTTACAGAGCAGGTTATTAAAAGAAAGTAGGAGTAGCAGCACTGAATCCCCTGCAGCTCTCCAGTCATACACAAGGTGGGGTAAGTCTAATGAAAATAGGGTGCAGAGAGACTATCTGCAATGTAAAGAGAGATGCTAACCCAGAGAAAGGGAATTGTGAAGCACAGATGGAGCCATGCATTATGGTTCACACTGAGCATGGAATGCCTTTCATATGACAAGAACATGAAAAAGGGTAAGGTGCTTCCATTGAAAGAAGAAAAAGTTTGGAGAACAGATCAGGCTTGGCTTTGGTAAACCTAACAGGGGCTTAACTTCTTTTTCATAGGGTCACTGTGTTTAGTCGATTGCAGCAAATATAAGCAAGAATCTTATATGTTACATGTCTTGTAACAAAAACTTTCACTTTATCAGAGGCAAGGAGAGTTTCAAATTTATCTACAGTACATGTGATGCGGGGGATTGTAAACAGTGAAGCAGGAAGGAAATTAGAGAATGAAATGACCTACTGTAACAATCCCATTATTAACAGTGTTGCGGCAGCTGGTAACACAAACAGCCCAGCTCTACAGAAATCAGTTAATTCATTCAGAGTGATAAAAATCCTTTATCCTGATTCAAGCCCCTGGCTACAGAAATAAACCTGTTGATATCTTCTAACCCTTATCCTGAAAGCATTTGGAAGTTTCCTTGCTCCACAATGGTCATGTTTAGACCAATTTCCTGTTCTTTCCTGTCCCAAGATTCCATATTCACAATGTGAGGCAAGATAAATTGCAGAACTTGTCAGTTCTTCCTTATCGCCAATCATTGCTGCTGCCTGGCCACCTCTGATGTGTGGCAACCCTCCAAATGAAAACCTTGTCCAGGGCAGCTCCATTCGGCTCTTCCAAGTTCCACTCTGGATTCCCCCCATCCCATATTCGGTCTCCCCTTCTGACTTCTGCCTCTGACTTTCCCTGGCATGATTCTCTTCTCCAGTCATTCTTACCTTCTCGTGATGCACTATGGTAGCTTCAGTTGTGTCATTTTTACTCCCAAGAAGAGTTCTGGATTAGCCAGCATCAGATTAGGAATGTGTCTTCACAATTAATTATCCAATGATTTGGGGGCGCGATTCACAGTGCTGGCTTTGAAATTTAAAACCCCAGCAACTCAGAGCTGGAAACACTGAGGCCATCATCCTCTCGGCTTTCTAGTCTGCACCAACCCCTGCAAGAAGCTCAGTCTTGCACATGGCGGACCCTTCCCAGCGTGCCACACCAGGTCAACAGAAGGATTTTAAAATTCATTTTCTGCTAAGCAATAGGAGGCATGTGTTTTAGCTTTATTTTCTATTTCTGCTGCTGATTGTACTTCCCTTAACTGCTGACTGCTTTTTTGAATTTTCCAGCAATTTATATGTATTCCCTACTTCTCTGTTGTAAGAATCATGTTGGTTTTATCAAACAAGCAAAACAGACATTGCACATGCAGTTAAAACTGGGGAAAACTGGAAAGTCAAAACTGAAGAAACGTGAAATGAGCAGTGAACTTACGTGCGCCCACCTCTTCTTCCACATCTCGGGACCGTACCGCTTGCTCTCCTTCAGAATCCAAGGGTAGCACTTCAGGTGAGAGATGACGTCACAGTATGCTGTCCCATTTCCCCCAAAGTCATTGTCCACTTTGAACACCCAGCACTTCACTTCTGGGTAATCTATTACTAGCTGACTTAGAATGTCAACCATCTGGGGGCAAAAACATGAGGGCTTTGCTTAAGTCCTGACAGAGACCATCTGAGCCGTTCGTCATCTATAACTCATCGCCTACTTTTCCACAGAGACATCCTACATGAGGAACAGATGAAACTATGGAGCCAGACTTGAATTGGAGACAGGCACTATCGTAAAGTGGTGACAGATACAGTATTTGGGCTTTGCTATTGACCTATTTTTAAACTGGATAGAAAGAGGCATTTTTAAAGCTGTCATGTGGCTTCACTCTTAGTGGGTTTGAATTCAACCTTGCAAAAAAGATTGGCTTGTGAGGTGTTTGTTATGACAGCAGTCCTCTGGATTCTAAGACACTTTTTATCATTTGAACTTCAATCACAAATGGAATTATTATTTGTTTGCTCTGTGTCCCGTTATTTGTTGCTTTTGAAAGCTCAATAAATAGGTTTTCTGTTGATGACTCCCCTACAGAAATGAAATGGGTCGATAGTATTGTAAAGATTGCACCAATAGAAAGAGTTATGAGCTATCTTTAAGTGAAAATTGAACTGTGCTTTAAATTATTGTCACCTCCCTTTGATTATTTAACACCCCCAACCAATATTTCATACGAAGCTTACAGCAGGAAACAAAAACAATCTGAAAAAAATCGAAAGGAAGGCTAATGTGTAAGTGGGCTTGCAGGGTCCAATTTGTAACAGTGAGGGAAGTAATATTAAGGCCAACACTTCGAGCCACGTCTGCACCATATATTATGCTTGTACAGTTGTGACTAGCATTGCCTATGAACTGACCTTGTGCCATTTGCATCTGCATTTAACAAAAGTCACCAGGATGTGACCACACTGCACCAGAGTGGGCCATGAAACAGCCAGCATGGCTCTCGCCGTCTTCCTGAGCAAACCGCACCCTTTCAGTCTAAGCAAGATGCCCACCAACTGTTTATGTTCCACCCAATAAGGGTGCAAATGCAGCTTGTTCAGACCCTTGGCCCTCTGAGTGTGGACAAGCTGAGCCTGATTTTCTGCAGATGCTCATTCGACCTAATCCTGAGTGCATTCATCACCAGAAGATGAGCCCTTCCCTTAAACCCCACTTGCTGCCCTAGGTATTTTTTCTGTTTATGCAAAAAGGTTTAGATGTGCTCAGTATCTGGTTGGCTCTGATTTGCAGTAAACAATGAGTGCAGACAACATATTGGCTTCCATCTTCCGAACACTGATGATGTGTATTTTTTCTACCATCTGGAATTTGCAATAAATTAGGTTACCTTCCACTGTTTACAAGCCAATGGCTACAAGCAAAAAGGGAAAAGGGAAAAAAAGAAAAAAGCCATTCTGAAAATCAACAGTATTCATAAATCCAAGTGTAATCACAACCTTCCAAAATCTTTATGATTTATATCAATGGCATGCACATAACCCCGTTGATTCTAGCCTTTGAAGGTAGAAACAAGCTGCAATTTTCAAACTGCAATGCAAACAGGAGGGTCTGTTTCTAACGAAACTGGTGGTTATGCAGTTAAGTTTGAAACTGGAAAAGTTTCTAGCCTGAGCAAAGTTTCTATGAGCCAAATTATAAATGAATCTAAATGAGCTCTAAAAGAAAGTTCCAATCGATATAGTTACCGATATTAGCCCAGAGTCCTTCCAAGGCCATGAATGGCTTGAGTAAGATGCAGTCCCACTTCAGTAAACCATCTGCTACCAGACTGCTCTCTCACAATCCTCTCAACGCCTATTTTTTATTTCTTGCCTTGCTATCTTGGTCTGCCCTCCATAACTCTTTGTCTCATCTTTATACACAGGAATTCCATATTTTAACTTCCTGAGGTGTAATCAGTTCAGAATTGGGAATGCTTCCAGCTCAGGGAAAATTTACACATTCCAAATTAAAAATGGAAGAAGAGTGGGCAACATCACCCTCTGCGACTGATAAGCAACAGGAGTTCTCTGACTGGGAGATGACTGGCTTAAACAGCCTAGAACATGGTCCTCAAACTACAGCCTGCGGGATGGATCTGGCCCGCACCACCGTTCCCCACCCACACGCCTTGCTGCGCGGGCAGGGAGGTAGTGGCTTGCTCGCTTGGAGATGGTCTCTGAGCAAGTGAGCTGCCGCCTGCCCCCCAAGAGTTCTGCTTTATGGGCCCAATTCATAGCACAGACTGCAAGAAGGAAACTTTTCAAAGCGGGACCATGTAGAAGCATCTGTACAGAGCAAGCAAGTTTGTGCAAAGAGGCTTCCCCTGCAGCATGTGTTTATTTGATTTCTATCCCACCTTTCTTCTTTGTTAAAGACCTCACAGCAGCTTGTGTAATTCTCCTCCTCCCGTCCTCAGTCTTATCCTGACAACAGTAGCCCTATGAGATAAGCTGGGCTGAGAGTTTACAACTGGCCCAGAGTCACCCAGTGGGGTCCATGGCTGAGCAAGGACTAGAACCCAGATCACCGGCGTTCCAGTCCCGCGCTCTTAACCCTTACACCACACTGGCTCTCACTGGAGTAATTACATTTTCCTGGCTAATCCTTTCAGCTGTTCTGAATGTTGCTAGCTTTCATTTTGTTGTAAGCCACCTTAAGCCTCTCTTGGGAAGGCATGCAAGAAATTGAAACAGCAACTCTGAAATCTTGCATGCCTCGCATGCCCAGCCTGTCTGCCCTAGGTGCAATTGTGCTTGATTAGCTACCCCTGCATGGTCCGTCTGTGCGGGCTGGGCCACAGTTCAAGAACTGCACTGTGAAAGGACCCGGAGGAGGTTAATGACCAGAGGCTGGATGTCAGCCTGCCCTTCTTGAGCAAGGTACTTGACCAGAAGGCCACCGGCCGCCCTCAAGCACTTGGGAATGAAACTGACTGTTCAGATTAATTTCCACCGAGCTTCAGGACTTGCTTTGGAATGGAAACTGCTGCGTTTGTCCTGTAGCCTGACTTTTAGAGAGGAACAGGGGAAGTTCAACCCTGCTCTTCTCAGTGACTTCTGATACATCGACCATGTTCTTCTGGGAGTCTGGGTGCTGGAGATACCGCACTGCCACAGTTCCATTCCTGTTTGGATGTCTGGTGCCAGATGGTGGTGCTGGGGGAATACTGCTCTTACCCAGGGGCAGTTACACCGGGGCAGGGGGATCTTTGTTTTATCACCCAGGCTGGTCAATTACTGGACTGAGGTGTCCCCCATATGTGGGTGAGGCATAGCTCTACCTCTCTCTATCAAATCCAGGTGAGGTCGAGAATGTTCTGAATCAGCGCCTGGACACAGTCATCAACAAAATTCAGGTAGAATGGAAGGCATGTTAGATGGTGTTCCTCTTCCTGAGGAAGGGAAGTTCAAGCTATTCTGAGTGGGCCTGCACTCCCCAAAGGATCAGGTTCATAGGTTGGGGGTGCTCTTAGGTCCTGCGCTGTCAACAGTGGCACAGAATGGAGGACCTCCTATGAAAGAGAAGTCAAAGGCCGTGGAATCAGGTTCTGACTCAGAGGAGAGGATGAGCCAGAATCCACTGCTGAAAAGTCACGGACCCAGAGATAAGACAGCCACTCGGGATCAGGCAGTCTCCCACTCTGTGGGGAAGGCTGGTGAGCAAGCTGCTAGAGGGGAGCAGGCCTAGAATCTGAAGGGTGCAGCATCAAGTTAAGAGGGCAGAGCACTGGTGACGCCTCCGACAGGACGGCCCACCTAGAGGCTGGATTTGCCCTTTAAGGTTTGGAAGGGAGGAGAGAGATTAGGACTGGAATCAGCCTCTCGCCATGAAGCCCCACTTTCCCAGCACCGGCTCTTCTGCTAATACTTTCCACACCGTTCCTCTTCTGGGCTACAAGGCTAGCCTAGCTGCTTGGGTGCAACACACTAAAGCCTCTTAGCAGCTCAGCACCCCCAGACTTTATATGTTAAGGCCTGTCCCCCAAAGGGGGGGCTGCCTAGGGCCGACAAGGTCTTCCAATGGCCATTGTAATCAGGACACCCAAATTGCCAGAAGGGCAGCGGCTCTTACCTGCTGCCTGCTGAAGATGTCGCACTGTCCCGGCGGCACAGGTACACAAGCTGCGGCAAATACCCTTTTGCTTCCCGACTTGGAACTGTAGAGACGAGCCACTTCTGGGTCAGAGCCCAAAATGGGCACATCTAATATGTCAGCAACTTCCAGGTCATCTTGGTTCAGAACTCCTCCAACAATATACGCCTCTTTTCCCTGGATTAGGCTCTTGATCCTTTTGATGGTCTTTGGGCTGTACTTCAGGAAGGTGCCCAGAGACATGGGACGGTTCTGCAGGAAGATCACATCTGACATGTTAAAAGGTGCCTTCTCTCCTTCTTCCACTAGGCTAATTTATAATGTTGAGTGCAATAAATACATTATTAATAGCAGGCTGGGTTATGACCCCTATCCTGTAGCGTAGCAGTTTAAATTGATAAAAGCTGTTGGGGTGAGGCTCCATAATCGCTCACATCTTTAGTGTGCTAGAAATGGGCTCGCTGGGAATAGAACTAATTACTACACATCTGTATTTATTTGATCCACACAGAATCCTCCTTCTGTCACTTGGAAGAGAGGCTTGCAGCCTTTGGATATCAGTGATTCATCTCAACACTTCTGGCACACTTTGCTGCTACAGCATCAGGGGGAAAAATCAATACAAAAAAGAAGAATCCTCTATATAGCTGGGGCTGTATTTCATTTTACGGGTAGCAGCAACTTTAATGGCTCTTTCACAACTACCCTTCCATTTACAAAATGCCTTTTATAGGTCACATGCCACAGGATAAACATCTTCATCAGACATGAGTCCTTATTCCAATGGTCATCCCATTCAAAAATAGGAGGATTCTTGTTAATCGGAAACACAGGAGGATACACGTTTGACTAGCTTGCACGTTGTATTTTTGGGCTGGCAGCAAGAAAGGTGCACATGTGATGAAAACATGCCTGGAAATGCGTGCATTGTCCTGCTGCATTCATCAGGGATCTGTGATGGACTGCGATATGCTCTTAATGATACAGTCAGTGGGCGGGTTCACCTATCATGCCAACCCGCCCTGTTGGCCAAGCAATGCGCAAGGGGCCCGTCAGACTATCAGGATCACTGTGGATTGTTGGTCCCCTTCCTCACTTCCTTCTCCAGTTTTGCAAGGTACCCCGGGGGACACGGAAACACAAACTCCAATTGCGATTTTGACACTTTTTGGCTTGCCTTGGCTTTTTTGGGTCCCCCCCAGAATGCTCTTTTTTCCTACGAGTTCATGAAGGCCAGCTTCACCATCCCCGTAGCTACTGTCTGCCCCTTCAAAGTGCCTCAGGTACAACTTGGAAGGGCTGTGAGTGGCTGGCAGGTCTTGTTTTCCTTAAAACGTGCACAAATATGTTATTGCTTAAAAAAATAGCTGCACGTGTGCGACTGTGGACATTTGCAGCTGTACAAGTTCAGGAATTTGAAGCCTTGGCTGTGGTCCAACCCAGAACCCTGTCCAAAGGTTGCTGCACATACAGTCTTCTCCATTGCTTTCTCTTGACACTAAGTGTTCAGGAACATGCAAAAGTGTATTGCTCCTTTTTCTTAGTCCCTTTAAAAACAGGTCTTGGCAAGACACTTCCCCCCTTTTTTTTTAAGGACAGGAACATATCCAATTATATACCCCAGTCAAAAAATGCCCAGTGCAGTTTTTCTTAATGAAAAGTGGGACATGTACTTTCCTAAGCACCTAGAGACTTAGAAAGGGGTGCAAAATTTATGGCACCCTGAAGACTGCCAAGGCAAAAATAAGTGGTGGGGTGGGGGACAAGAACTTGTTGGCAGTTCTCCGTGGAAATGTCCAGGACTGGCACCTGCCACACCTCTGGCAGCTAGGCACCCCCAGGACACTGCCCCGGCCAGGCCCTCAAATTCCCAGAATCACAGAATCATGAACCTAAACAAATAAACAAAATCCCACAACCTATTTGTGCATGGCCTGTGTGGAAAGGCAGGCAGTGACCAGCCACTACCAGCCCCTCCACAGTGGAGTTCAGGCACTTTGAAAGGGCTGTCTAAACAGAAACTGCAGAATCGGACTTCCAAGCAAGCATTTGCCATTCTTAACACAAGGCAGAGACATCCAACCAACGCCAGTTGCCCTGAGTGCCTCGTGGGCATTTGTGGGGTGGCTGGCACTGGCCGGTGCCTGGGAAAGCTGTGCAAGAGCTCGCTTGCTCCTGCCAAGAGGCTGCCGGCTCTTTCCTGGTGTACACAGCAGGGCAGGTCACCAGGTTCAGATGATAGGGCAACCCACTGTGGGTACAAGAACCCCTTGAACAAGCTGTGGAGTTTCAGGGGGGGTTTGTCGATCCTCATCCTGTCCACCACCATTCTCAGGCATTGATTCAGAGTGGCAACTGGGTTTGAAGAAAAAGAGAGGTCGAGCTGAGTGTCAGCCACATATTGGTGGAACCTCAGCCCAGTCCTCTGGATAGCCTCTCCGCAGCGTTTCTATGTAGATGTTAAATAGCATGGGGGATAAAACAGAGCCCTGTGCTACCCCACGGCACAACTGCCACAGCACAGAGCAATAATCCTTCTGGAACTGGCCAGCCAACAACAGGGCTGTTGCTTTGAGGATAAAACAGAGCTATGTCAGGCTGCCTTGGGTTTCTCATGAGAAAAAAAAAGTTAAAAGTGTAATATAATCATGATAAACCAGCTTTAATAAAGTCGCAGTCTTTATTATGACAGGGATATCTTGCCCTTTTCTCTCTTGCAAGAAACTCAGAATTCTTACAGAATTCCTCTCCTCTCCATTTTATTCTCATAACAACCCTGTGAGGTAGGTTAGGCCGAGAGTTGGTGAGTGGCCCAAAGCAACTCACTGAGCTCCATACACGAGTGGGGATGAGGCTTATTTCTAAATAAACACACATGCTGGAAATTTTAATAATCATTACATTCTGCAAATGTTTGTTTTAATGTTCTTAACAGAGGTGAACAGGAGATGCATTTCTTACAAATAAATATATAAAAGCAAGACCTGTTGCCCATCTACATACATTTTTTCCAACCTCCTCTTGGAGTCTAGCATGAATTTCACTCTTTTTGCTGCTACTATAAAGGATTTGATGCTTTTGTTGCAATACCCGCCCCCGCCAGGCCTGTATGAATGAACACTGTGCCTTCTGGTGGATCCCACACCATTCCAGTTGCGCATACTTGCCAGTGGTGGTGGTGTGCCCCTGCCTGGTCCCAGATGGCCAGCATTTTATTTTTCCATAATTCCTGGAATAGCATCAAGTGGGGACATTAAAACAACAGCATCCTGGAAGCTGGAGAGGGAAGAAATCAACGGCTGCCAATCGGTGGTCGCCTTTGGCAGGTGCTGAAGGCCACCGTGCGAGGACACTGGGCATGTTGTCCACTGTGACTCGAAGAAATTTCTTTCCTAGGTAGCCACTTGTTCATCAAACTCCACATCCAGAGCATGTAACAGAACAGCGCCCTGCCTCTGCCACGCCACCATTGCTACTTCATTGCTTGCAACCTGCCGCACAGCACAGAGACCTTGAGAATGTAGCCAGAATCAGGACTCACCCCCACCCTGCATTAGAATGAGACGGAAGATACTGGGAGGCAGCGCCATGGAGCAGCATTTACATATGCTGCTGGAAAATGAGCCCCTGGAAGGGCAACAGTGGGCAAGGCCCACGGGGCCCACGTACAAACAGTTCAGCGTGTGGATTCCGAGCAGGGAGGAGGGGCCTGGGTGCCACGTGGGAAGAAGAGGAGCAGCCATTCTGCTTGGGCTGCGGTCCAGAAGGAGCTGCCCGTGCTCTCTGCAAGGCATTCTTTTTCATTCAATGACTCCTAAATGTTCTCCCTCACAAAATGATTAAATATATCAACTGTGTATATTAAATAAATACACTGCCAGCATTTTAATTTACGATATGGAAACATCACTCACTCTGCAGCCCTCGGGTTCTGCGCTGGCATTCACATGCGGCCCTTGAGGCAAAAGAAAGTTGGACTGCCTCGGTTTGCATCTTTAAGGTCAATGGGCAGGAACGTGTCCCGCAAAACTGAGGCAATCGTTCAGACCAGCAGAATGGTCTGAGCCATTGGTCTGAGCCATTGAACGGTGGCCGAATGCAGTCAGTTCTGTGTGAAAGGCATGGATTGGCTGAATAGAGGGAAGATTCTTATAACAGGGCAGAATTTAAGAGCTGACAAATGTGCATGTTGTGACAGCAGTACATGAAGTTCTCATATGGTGGGGCACCATCGTTTTATGGTATAAATAATGACCTCACCACAATCTTGCAGTGAAGAGTGCTTTATATTTCAAGAAAACCTGGTCAAGGAGAAATGGGTGTCACTCAGCGGAATTGCTGAGAATTTCAAACGCCCAAATAAGCCAGCCATCTCTCCCTGCCATAAATGAGCTTGCTGCATTGCAGCATTATCAAAAGCCCTTTAAAATCAAGAGTACAGTAGTAGTAGGAATTGGGGAATTGGAGGGGGAGGGTCTATTTTCTGGAGTGTGTTTCTGCAAATTAAAAATGGCTTGATGGGTTCAAAACAACTAACATATCCAACACCTCTCAATTAAAGCCATTAAACAATCCAAGGGACAAAAGTGTCTTAAATTGGATTTTGCCACAATAAAAGCAAGAGGAAAAAGTGGGGGAATAACTAACTACGCAGATGCAGAGAAGGAAAGTTTGGACAGAAGAAGCTTTTTGAGTGCTCTGCTTTTCATCACATGATAAATCTCTTAAGTTCAGAGTTCTAGGTGGGGCCAGATGCTGGAGAGGGGCTTAGCTCAGCTCAGCTTTCAGCATCCAAAGCTAAACCAGGGTATTTATTTCCAACACTCTTAACTAGTTGCTTAATCTCTGAAGCTCTTAAAACTTGCAATAATATTTCACTGATGGGTACCAGAGCATTGCAAGTTATAAAATTTCCAATTTGATTTTACGGCATTCCCCACAGCAGTAGTAATTAGAAGATAAAAGCTCACAGGGAACGTGTTTGTGGCTTCAGGGGTGAGGATTTTGAACCTGTCCTGTAGGTCAGCAGCGTCCTTGGCGTTCCCAGTTCTAATGGCTGGCTGAAGGCCCAAGAGTTTATTGTAATATTGCAGCATCTCCTTGCTCATCTGAAGCGGGCAAACATAGATGATGTCCACATTAGGATCTTGGGAAAATGCAAAGATTCACTGTGAGTAGTGATATAAAGGTAATGTTACCTGTTTGTAAGCATCTTGACAGAGAAACCAGACCCCTGCTTCACGAACATCTTCACTTTTTTATCTCTCCCCAGCCAGGTCCTAAACTCAAATTCCCCCTGACCCCAGAGAAAGGGCAGCAAGCCAGGGGAATTTCTAGGGAACATGCTGGTTTCATCAGCCAGGAGAGCCAGCCTCGGGAAGGTGGGAGAAGAGGACGGGTTGGTGGACCTGCCCTTTGAGGGCAGGACAGTTGAGTCCCATGCCCAGCAACAGCTTTCTGCTGGGGCTTGGGAAATAAGGCAATGATCCCTTGGAAAAGATCCATTTCTTTCTTCCTGGTATGGCGCGCCAGAGGGCAAGAAGAACTGTAGCAGCAGGCAATTCTGCCATGAAGGATAGGGATAGGTGGGTTTGTCCTGGACACGGAGACCATGTGGCAAATGGCCTGAACTGGTACAGTCTGTGGACACTGAACACTGCCTGCATGAGACGGAGAAGGCAGAACAAACTTCAACAAACAGGAAAATAGCTTTGTTTTTCAAAGTGGCCCAACACGTTTCAGGCCTGTGGCTCTCAGATCTCATCCTTCTCAATTTATCTCCGGGCGGTCCAGAGTCTCCCTTTCCTGAGACACAGAGATTTGTTTGTTTGTTTTGTTTTGTTTGTGCTGTGCTTTGCTTTGTTTTGTTTTTCTTCTAATTTAAATTTAAGTTTACTTTATCCTTGTGTGTGTGTGTGTGCGTGTGTGCGCGAGTGGGGTTTTGTCTGGGAGAACTGGGCGAGTGAGAGGAACTGCAGGACTAACAAGGCAGGGGACCAAGCTAAGGTCTCGGAAGGGATACTGATGGCAGAGCAGGAGATGGCCTTGGCAGGAGTCACCCCCCTTGAAGTCGAGGGGCTCCTCAGGGCATTGGACAGTACAAAGGCGCCAGGCCCTGACAGGTTACACCCGAGAGTACTAAGAGAGTTGGCAGGGGTTCTCTCACACCCGCTGGCCTCCATTTTTGACACCTCGTGGAGAACGGGTGAAGTTCCAGAGGACTGGAGGGTGGCATCGGTGGTTCCAATTTTCAAAAAGGGTAGTAGGAAGGACATGGGGAATTATAGACCGGTTAGCCTTGCGTCCATTGTAGGAAAGACAATGGAAAGGCTCATAATAGAGAGAGATCTAGTGATGCTAGATAGGGAAGGGAGGCTGACAGTCACACAACACGGCTTCTGCAAAAACAGGTCCTGCCAGACGAACCTTGTGGAATTCTATGACAAGGTTTCAAGATGGCTAGATGGAGGGGATGCAGTGGATGTGGTATACCTGGATTTCAGCAAGGCCTTTGACAAAGTGCCCCATGATATCCTGGTGGAGAAACTGAGGAGTTTTGGGATACACCAAAGCACTGTCCGGTGGATTAGGGCATGGTTGACTGACCGAAAGCAGAAGGTAACCATTAGCGGGGACTCGTCGGGATGGCAGCCAGTGACAAGTGGGGTCCCCCAGGGCTCTGTGCTGGGGCCAATCCTGTTTAATCTTTTCTTTTCATTAACGACATGGAAGAAGGTGTGAACAGTCTGCTGATCAAATTCACAGACGACACTAAAACTGGAGCAGTGGCCACAACTGAGGAGCAGGTACTCCAGATCCAAAAGGATCTGGACAGACTATGGAAGTGGGCAGGAGACAACAGGATGGCGTTCAATGTGGAGAAGTGCAAGGTCTTGCACTTGGGGCATAGGAATGAGTGTCATAAGTACAGGTTAGGGGACAAGTGGCTGGAGAACTTGTCACCTTACCTGTACAAGTTGTGAAAGGGACCTCGGGGTGCTGGTTGACTGCAGGCTAAACATGAGTCAGCAGTGTGATGCGGTGGCCAAGAGGGCGAACACCACCCTTGGTTGCATAGCCAGAAGTGTGGCTTCTAGATCAAGAGAGGTATTACTACCACTCTACACGACTCTGGTGCACCCACAACTGGAGTATTGTGTTCAGTTTTGGGCCCCTCATTACAGAAAGGATATAGCCAGGTTGGAGTCAGTGCAGCGTAGGGCCACAAGGATGGTGGCTGGTTTGCAGGGGATGCCGTATGAGGCAAGACTGAGGGAACTGGGTCTCTTCAGCTTGGAGGAGATTCAGAGGGGATATGTTGGCGACATACAGGTATGTGAGGGGGTGTCACATGGAGATGGGTAGAGACCTGTTCTCCCCTGCAGAGGAAGGCAGGACGCGCTCCAATGGAGCAAAGCTCAGGGAGCCAAGGTTCCATTTGGATGCCAGGAAGCACTTCCTGACAGTTAGGACCCTGAGGGTGTGGAATGGGCTTCCACGGGAGGTCGTTGAGGCCCCATCGGTGAGGGTGTTCAAAGACAGGCTGGACATGCACATGATGGGCATGTCGTGAGTGGAGCCGGCTGGTGCCGGAGGTCAGACTAGATGGCCCAGGAGGCCCCTTCTGACTTGCTCTGTTTCTATGTTTCTATGTTTCTAATCTATTTATTTTACTTTTAATTACTATTATTAGTTTTTTGTTATCATCAGTTTTATTGATTTTCGTGTTATTAGTGTTTCATTCTATCTCTTTATTGTACAAAAGCAACCCAGAGAGCCTATGGTTAATCAGGTGGCATACAAATCAAATCAATAAAGGAGATCAGAGTAGACATATCAAAGGTCTGGTGGAATGGAGGGAACTAGTGTGAGGTGGTTATTTCTAGACAGAAACTTTATGGGAAGGAGGAGGAAGAGCAAATTGGATCCAGCAAAAGAGGGCAAAGGGCATACCTCAAATGTAGGGGCAGAATCACTGTAGGGGACCAAATCCACAAAGTGGTTCAGTATTGGGGACATGCTAGCACCTCCAAATGCCCGGGGTGATCTTCTAAGAGAGAGAGAGAGAGAGAGAAGGCAGGCAGGCATCGAAAGTCGAATGAATTCTGTCTCTCTCTTGTCTGCAGCCATCTACTATATTGAATGCATTTATCTTCTTAAATGGTTTTTAAAATCTGTTTTTAAATTTTGTATTTTAAGCTGTTTTCATAGTTTCTGTATTGTGTTTTATTGCTTTTTACCTATTGTTATTAACCACCCAGAGAGCTTCAGCTATTGGGTGGTATATAAATGAAATCAGTAACAACAATAGCAACATGGTATTAGCAAAAGTAAGTTCTTCCTCAATAAACATTTAGTGTTGCTTGAGGAGGACAACTGGATGAGGGGATCCAAAAGATGGCAATTGCTTGGACCTTCAAATGGCATTTGTAAAATTCCTCAGCAAGGACATTTCAGCAAACACAAGACTCATAAAAGGAGAGGAGAGATCACCATACAGATTGGTAAATCATGAAGAACCAGTTGAGAAAGTAGAAATTAATGGAAGGATGGAAATGATGAGATCTTCTCCCATAAGTATCTGCATTGGGATAAGTGTATTCAAACTAAATAATAAGTGATCAGGAATTAATAGTGAGGTGGGCACATGTGCTGCTGATACCAAATTATTGAAAGGATGTCAGAAGCAAAAAGAGAAAGCAAAGAGCTCCAAAAAGATCTCTCAAAACTTGGGACTGTTTCTATGTTTTTATGTGCTGCCAAGTCATCTCTCGTGATATAAAGGGCTTGTTCTGGATACCATGACAAAAACACTGACTGACCCTGAGGCTTTGGAAAAAAGCAAATCCCACACTGGAGATCATTAGGAAAGGAATGAAAATATAATCATTGATATTAGCATGACTTTAAAAGAAATGTATTCCAAGAATGACCAAACTTGGTATGCTGGTCACCACATTTCAAAAAGGATACTTTAGAAAAAGGCAATGACAAATAACAAGGGGCTGGAGCAATTCCTCTCCCAGGAAAGGTCTCAAGGTTTGAGGTTGGCTAACTTAGCAAAAAAGTGAGAATACACAGCAGGAGTGTATACTATTATGCAGGGAGTGGACATTAATGCTGGAGCCTGGGGTTGTCCAGTAGCGCCGGATGCTGGGCATTAAGACTGGTGTCCTGGCACACAGGAAGCAGGGTGAATGTCTCAAGATTCTGCCTGCCTAAGGGCAGCCTCCCACATTTCTAAAGATGACATTTTTACGCCAAGCGTTTCCGTGTGGGTTATTTTGAGTCCTCCTGCAATTTGTTGGCTCCCAGTTCTGAATCTCGAACGCCCGATTGCCTGTAAAATTCTTTGTATTGTCCCCCATGGTTTTCTCCCTAGGGCAGGTTCGGGGCATGGGCGGTAGGTTGGGGAGGGCAGAACAGTGGGAGCAAGGCACCTGTGCCAGGTGGGGCTCTGTAAGCAGCTCAGGGGCCAGAGTAAGGAGAGGGTTAACAGTCCAAGTTTGAAGCTGCGAGAAATGTTCAGTCCAATAATGCACAGAGGGACAGGATAGTCTGCAAAGCAGTCCACGTACCAAGGGGTCAGAGTACCAAGGTCAGGAGAGGTTGGGGATGAGGGATGTGAGAATAGGCAGGAACAGCGGGAACGAGGAACGAGGTGAGCAGCTGCAGATAGCCAGAGTTCAGGAAAGTCAGAGATGGCTTGTGTTGCTGTGGCAAAGAAACACCGTGCAGAGCAGCCCTTCAGCTGGTTTCCAAGCCCCAGCGGCACGCCATGACTGCTCTCAGCTGCTTTTTGCAAGCGCTTGCGATGGCGTTCCTGGCTCTGCACAGATCTGCAGGGTTAGGCAGGCCCAGTCCTGACACCTGTGTCCCCCTCGGCCCCATTCTTACACGCCTTAAGAAAATCTTGTGCAGGAGTGAAGCATGGCCACCAACAAAGACTGCCTTCTTTCACAGGTGACCTTTTTCTTCTCCACAGCTTTGTCACGTCCTGAACCACCAATCAGAACTAGAACGCTCAAGCCACAGCTCAAATCTTCCAGGCACATGCAGCTTGGGACCCATCCTTGGCACACTTCTTTCCTTGGGACAGGCATCTAACCTGAACCTTTCCCCTTGCACACTGTGAGCCACTCTCCACATTGATGGTGTTACAGGAAGCGGCAGCAGCAAAAAATAAAAATAAAAAAAACAGTGTGGCAGGCTGCCCGGTTGCTTGCTTGGCAGCCGCTCTCTGTCTGCATGCATGGCCGGTCTGGATGCACAAGCAAATCAAGCTGCTGCTCGACGAGGCTGTTCGTTGTTTTCCAAAGAGATTCCATGGAGAGGGGCAGCTTTACAGATGTCGTAAACTGAGGTGCGGGAAGGTTTTTAACACAAGGGGCGGGAAGCCTTCCGAAGGGAACAGTATACTGCCTCTCACTTTCTAAGTCACCCAGAAGTAACAAATCTTTCCTAAAATAAACACTACGACATAAAAGAACCAAACTGAGGACAACACAACATTAGTGCCTTCATAATATATAAAGGCAATTAAGTGATTATTTTAGGCTCCTATAAATTTTCAGAATATGTTTTTGTGCAAACTTCCTAAATGGCATTTATGAAATAATAATGATGCTGAAATATAAATGAATCATGTAAAGTATGTCATTCTGGGGAGCCAGCAAAGTTGGCCACTGGCAAATTAATATTTTCCATTGTTCCACTTAAGGAAGAGTTGCCACAAAGAGGGGAAACTTGCCAGTGAGGTCTTAAAGATAGAATGGCAACGCCCTGGTGGCGATGGTGGTGTGATCCTTTGATGGACCAAACCTTCCCACACACTCCCTTTCACAAATAACATCTCAAACGTAGGCTGTAACAGATTCCAAAATCTGCCTTCACAGGCAACCTTCCAGGCAACGTAGCATCCTGCTAAGGCATGACCAAAATCACCTGGAAAATTGGCCAGTCTGAGCTTTCTTGCTCTGGGAACTGCCTTGCTCTTACAGAAACACCTGCATTGTGAAAACTGTGCATTGTCTATTGAGTGATTACAAACACTCAGGGCAAAATTCTTCCATGCACTGGATCTCCTGAGGGAATACTGTCTCCCCCTGCAAAGCTGCTTTGCTGCGTTAATGTTGGGTTCCTGAATATTTAGCATTAGTGAGACAGTGTGACTTTCATTTTATTTTTAAAGTCACCACCGATTTCTGAATTTCTCTGCTTGGTTCTTTTGTAAATATGTTGAACACGCTTGCCTAGCCTGGAGGTGGTCTCATTCCTGCCCTGGATGCCTCTTCAAATATGCTCACTTGGTTGCCTAAGAGTTTAAAGGAAGTGCTCAGGAAAGGACCATGCCATCTCCATACAAGAAACTATATGCCTTGGTTCCAAGGTATTCAGGCTAGGAATTGTGAATAGCAATATTAAGCAAGTAGTTAGTATGTGGGTGGTGGCTGAGAAGCACAGACAAGCATGTCTTGCAACCTGTTCCACTTCAAAAGGCTGTGCTACAGACACAGATTCAAAGAGCTCCTTTAGGCACAACTTTTAATTTCTTCTCTTTTAGCTGCAAAGTTCATCCACAATGCTGTATCACAAGCAACTTTTAGAGCCACCATAATTTATTCATTTCACTTTGACCCTAATTTGGCCCAATGGCCAAAGCTCTCCCAGTGCACCGTGGCATGGTAAAACAACATAAAACATGTAGCACTGGAAAAATTAAATCAGTTTAAACACAAATACAAGGCAATTAACAATAAGACTGCCATGGTTGGATTAAAAAAAAAGAAAATGGCCTCTACCTTGTATTTCACACAACCGTCCAATCTGCATTCCCTGATGAATAGCGAAATCAGGTGCTGCATCTCGAACATGCTGAGGATAACCTGAGAGAAGCACCGGAGTATTTATTTATTTAGCATTTTTGTATGCTGTCCCATTGCTTAACACCTCGGGGCGACTTACATAAATAAACAAACATGGTACAAAAAAAATACAAATTATACAAATTAAAAATCCGATTCATTCCGGCTGCAAATTAAAACCTATAGTTAAAATTAAACGTTGTTAAAATATTGTTTAAATAAAAAAGTCTTAGCCTGGTGCCGAAAAATAAATAACGACAGCGCCAGGTGGACCTCTCTGGGGAGCACATTCCACAGATGGGGCGCCACCGCAGAGAAAGCCCTCCTCCGGGTACTTTGCCTCCTGATGTCATTCACGGAGGGCTCCCAGAGGAGGGCCTCTGCCACCGATCTCAAGGGGCGGGAGGGCAAATATGGAAGCAGGCGTTCCTTCAAGTATCCAGGCGGTGGTGGGGTGACCGTGGGGTGACCGTCCCTGTGCCGGCCTGGCCACGGCCTCTCCCCTGCGTCCCACCCCCATCCAGCACAGCTGCCACCCACGTGGCGGGGGTGAGGGGCAGGCAGGAGCAGGGCTCACGAGCACTTGCCGGCAAGATGGAGTACTGTCCTGTGAGTCAGTTGTGCAAAGACCTTCATGCAAACTTTGTCATATTTTGCTTTCACTTGCAAAGAGCAAGATTTGTGGCCAACATTTTCTGCTAGTTTCACAGCTCAGAATAAAAGCCACCTGCAGTTCAGAGATCTGCCGCCCTTCAGGTCACAAGCATGGGCTCCGGCGTCAGTTCTGCACAGGCAGCAGAATCCAGTGACAGCACCTTTCCAGGACTGCAGCATTGCAGGTGGCGAAACATTGCATGCTTGCATCCTCAATGATCACAGAGCTAATTAGAAGGTTCAAAAAGGGTTCTGTTGACCTGGCTTACAGGATCGTCACTGCCCACAGGGGGTTGCTAAAGCCACAGTGAGCTACAGTGCTTGCTGGGCCCTGCTGGACCATATTTGAAAGGTTGCAGTTTGTCCAGTCATGGGGACCACAGTTGTGCAAAAGTTTAACAACCCTTGCGTAACCTATAGCTATTGCTGGGTTGTGTGAGACTTGCTTAACCCTTGCATAACTCAGAGTCCCTAGGTTCTGAAGACATCGCAAGCCTTGGCTTGGACATTCAAAATGCCGTTTGTCCAAACATTATTCATGTGAAGCATACTTCACATGAATGGGCAGGAGCCAACAGGATGGCGTTCAATGTGGATAAGTGCAAGGTCTTGTACTTGGGGCATAGGAATGGGTGTCATAAGTACAGGTTAGGGGACAAGTGGCTGGAGAGCAGCACTTGTGAAAGGGACCTCGGGGTGCTGGTTGACTGCAGGCTAAACATGAGTCAGCAGTGTGATGAGGTGGTCAAGAGGGTGAACGCCACCCTTGGTTGCATAGCCAGAAGCGTGGCTTCTAAATCGAGAGAGGGATTATTACCATTCTATATGACTCTGGTGTGCCTGCAACTGGAGCACTGTGTTACTTTTTGGGTCCCTCATTACAGGAAGGATATAGCCAGGTTAGAGTCAGTGCAGCGTAGGGCCACAAGGCTGGTGGCTGGTTTGCAGGGGATGCCGTATGAGACGAGACTGAGGGAACTGGGTCTCTTCAGCCTGGAGAAGAGAAGACTCAGAGGGGATCTGTTGACAACATGCAGGTATGTGAGGGAATGTCACATGGAGATGGGCAGAGACCCGTTCTCCCCTGCAGAGGAAGGCAGAATGTGCTCCAACAGAGCAAAGCTCAGGGAACCAAGGCTCCATTTGGATGCCAGGAAGTACTTCCTGACAGTTAGGACCCTGAGGGTGTGGAATGGGCTTCCACGGGGGGTCGTTGAGGCCCCATTGGTGAGGGCGTTCAAGGATAGGCTGGACGTGCACATGGTGGGCATGTTGTGAGTGGAGCTGGCTGGAGCCGGGGGGGTCAGACTAGATGGCCCGGGAAACCCCTTCTGACTTGCTCTGTTTCTATGTTTCTGTGTTTCTATACTTGAAACTATTTGGCTAAAGGGCAGTAATATAAATGCACACCAAACCTTCCACCTGGCTTATTCTTTTTCTTTTTTTCTGAAGGTTCTCCTCCCTCTCCACAATGGGAAACATTAAATAAGGAAACCTCCAAGTCCTGCAGCCTGACTCATGAGAAACGTCAGTGGTTGTCCTGGGGTCTAGAAGGCCAGGTCTCACAAAGGTGTTGTATTTATGTAGTACAAGGTCCAGTCAAAGTTGAGCAGTTGAAAAAAGTAATTGCTTTCAATGGGAGAGGTGTCTGGCCTACATTCACCCTTCCATTTGGAATGGAAAGCAACTCAAGTACACCATCTATGTATTATGAGCTTAAAACTTGCTTGTGTCCCTTATTTATTTATATGTTTTTTAAAATATCAGGCTTAACTAACTGAAGCTGAGATCCACACTCACAGGTTCTTCAAAACCTTATGTGAGGTTCAAATATGGGACAAACACTATCCTACGTTCTGCAGTTTCTAAAAAAAGTTTAAAATTCACTAAATTTTTAAGCTAAAATTTTACAACGCCATGGTCAACTCATAAAATCAAATATTACAGAAGGACAAAAAGATAGAAAACAATATTGTCTATTTAAAATCACACATTTGTACTGGTCTTTAAATGCAACTGAAATTTCATAAAATTGTACTCTGGCAAACATCCTTTCCTTACAGTAGCTTACATTAACATTAAAGAGCAAGAGCTGGAGTCTATTTTCCCTTTAAAAAAAATCTTAGCAGAAGCTTAATCTGTAGTCTTTTCAAGAATCTTCACAAGCTAAAAAAATCCACATTTCTTTGCAATTTTTTTTCCAAAGCAGGTGAAATGAGGCATCCCAGGTCCAAACATCGCATTCCTAATTTAAGATATTTAATGGTCTTATCAGTTCTGTAAAAGCAAGTCACAATAAGAAATGGAAGATTGCATAATGGCACACAATTAATAGAACAATATTTTAAAAATATTTTATGAATGATATGAAACACAAATATGGCCAGATTGTTTTTTAAAGAAAACTACACTGTAAAATCCACAAATAATTAATTCAGCATTCCAAAATAGCAGTGCATTTCTATTAAAGTATAAAAGCTAATTAAATGGACCAAGGATATCTTCTTGATAGAGGAAAAGGATTTTTTTCTTTTAAATTATATGACTTGAAATTTCATAGCCACATTCTCTCTATTTAAAGGATTTTTGGTTTACGATCTCAGTGACACGGGATCCCATTGCACCAAATCCATTAAGAGCTTCTGCTGAGCAATTTCCATTCATTAAGCGAAAACCTGCCTGGGATTCTCCAAGTGCACAGTGTCTGGTGGGTTGCAGCCCCCTTTTATACGCCTGAAACATGTAAATATACGCATTACTTGTCAAAGTGAGAATTTTTACTTGAAACCTGTTACCTGAGCCTCTTTGGAACAATTTCTGTACAGCATATATCTGGCAGTTCCTATTCCTAACTAAAAGGATTTTGAAACTTGGCTCATTCCAAATGTGCCGACCTAAACATCGTGCCGCTATAAACAAAACCGAAAAAACCTAGAGCAATAGGCAGCAAAAGAAGTTGCCATGAAATCACAGCAAGCAGTGCTTAACGACTGGAAGCCACATGTGTGTTCCTCAAATACAAGAGCAAGAAGATGAAAGCAGTGCATTCTCCCTATAATTGCACACAACTCCCCCACCTGCCCCCACCCCGCAGAATCTTGGGGAATGGGGTCACATTCCTGCAGAAATGCCACAATGCGGACTCTGCTTTGTGGAAATGCCACACTTGGGGGTCTGCTCTTTGGAAAAGAGGCACGGCAGACATTTTAGGCACATAGATTATGTCTGAACTTCGGGAAGGAGCTGGACAATCAGATTCTGTCTACTCGGAATTAACAACAGGACATGTGAATTGCCCTGCGACCTGAGGCGCGGTGTTTGCAGCGGTGCTCAGTCAGACACTTTTGGAACGCCAGCGAGTCGCCTTTGAAGGCAGCAGCCCAGCCACAGCCTCTGGAGACACAAATTCCGGGCTTGCTGTGGCTCATCGCTACCATGGGTGGAACAGGAGAAGGTACTGGAAAGCAACTGATTCCACCGCCTTAGCCGCATGAGGGTGAGATCCTATGGCCACTTGCAGGTGGGTAAAGGACAGGTTGGAACTCTGGGCTCTTGAGGTCCAGCCCCTCTCCATTCTCACCATTCCTTCCATGCTGGCTGCAGCTGGCAGGCTGCAAGATGGACCCAGGAGCCAGCATTGCAGGGGAGTTCTGGGTGGCAGGAGCGGAGCAGCCAGGCTCCGTGGGGTGCCATACTTCTCAGTGGCAACTCAGCCTATTTTCTTGGGGAGCAGGCACAAAGGACTAAGAAAGGGAACTTGGCTTAGTCTTTTGCAGGGTGGGAGGCGCCTGCAGAGCAAATGCTGAGGCACAGAAGCATAGACAAGCAGAGCTGGATGGGGCCAAGGCGGCCATGTGGGGCGTAAAACTGACAAGCTGACCTTCTCGCAGCAGCTCCCGCTTGCCCTGCAATCCTAATGGAATTGGCGAGGCAAGAGGCCTAAGGACTTTGCTTATCATGGGCCAGAAACTGAGATCTTCCACACTGTGCACAAGTGACTTTGGGCCAGCCACCATCAGCCTAACCTACTTCACAGGGTTGTGGCAAGGGGGGTGGAGGGGGGAAGAGGAGGACTGGGAAAGCCACCGGGGCCCTTCACTGGAAAAAAGGTGGGATATACATATTAAATTATATATTAAATTATAAATTATTATATTAAATAATCTAGGAGCATGCAGGAGACTATTGTTTCGACATATTCAAGGATGCAGAAGCACCCAGCTGTCAATCGCTCTCCAGTGCAACAGCAACAGTGGCAGACAGAAACCCGTCTGTGACATGTGCCCCCTTTTCTGGCTGAGGTCAGGATTTATCTTCAAAACCCAGAACCAAGATGCCACCCAGTGGGGCAGCGTAATCTCACTCGCAGCCCTTCTGCAACCTGCAAGGCACGGAGCCTGGCCAGGGTCCGTGCGCTGAGCCGCTGCCTCTGTAGCCCCTCACCCCACATGCATGCAGAGAAACATAGCAGCAACGGGAGAGATGCCTGCCCCTTCTGCAGCCAACGGAGGCTTAAGGCAAGGGTTAAGGGATTACATGGGAGAAGGGAATGCTTCCATAATCATACGTTATACGCAATTGCCACAGCACTGTGCCATGGAGCAGAACTGTTTATTTCATTAGGGAAGATTAAAGCGGGGGGGAGGGTGGGGGGGGCGGACGGCCGCAAAAGCACTGCATCTTGGCTGAGTGAGAGAATCCCTTTCCACACAGAGATAATCCAGTGGACAAAGCTGTCCTACCACAATTCCAAAATCATTAATTGTTGAAATTCATATATTAATTTAGGAAACGGGAAGGGATATTCAGGATGGAGAATTATATCCCATTACTGCTTTGGCTTAGCATGCTTACAACCTTGGGTAATCAGTACATTTCCTAACAGAACAGATGATGGAAAGGAACTGGACTATGTAGGAAGCTCTGGATCTAGGAAGTCAACAGCACTTACTATTGCAAATGAAGTTTCTATCATCATTTAAATACAAAACATCTGATTGGAAGGATTATTTTATAACCATGAAACATGTTTCTGTAATAAGTGCAGGCTGCATTATTACCCTTCAGTATTACTGCAAATGAAATGAACTACATATAAAACAATCATTTTTACAAGGTTTTGTGTTTGTGTGTGAGGCATCCCAGCTCCATTCCTGGATGTTTTACTGCCCAGGTAAAGAGGTACTTGCTGCAGAATAACTCAACACCTCCTAAACCAATTAAACTATTTTAAAGCATAAGGTTTGTGGAGGCAATACAGGTGCACATGCAATTTTGATTTAATTTTTTGGGGTTTTAAGGCAAAACCAGCATTCCTTTTCAATGGCCTGCAGAAAATGTCTTCCTCACCTTTCACATCCCCTCAACAAGTGTCCCTTAAGCTAAAGGAAATTATTAGGATTATAGCATTAACCCAGGCCTTGCTGTTCCAAAATCAACATTATTATCATTTCTGGCCATTAAACGAGCTCCACATACTGCACTGAAATTATAGCAAGTAATTACTCTTCCACAGAGAAAGAAAAATAGCATGCCTTGCTTACACAAGAGGTAAAAGAACAGATGTCCTTACTTTGGTTATATCTTAATAGATTATCAAAGAGAAAATTAGCTTTTACCTGAAGCAAAAACACTTGCAAAAACCAGCATATCCCAGACATATCAATTCAATGCCAGAATTTTTGCAACTGTGCTAATATTGTGGCCAATATTTTTTTCTTAAGCATTTGCTGTCGTAGAAAACCTGACAACCTGATCCTAAACATGCTTTTTGGGAAGAACATTCCATTCAGTTGATTGGGAATTACAGGAATGTTTGTTTATAACTCAGCCAAGGATCAAACTGTTCACCACTTCGAGGAAAAAATAAAATAGACTTTATTTACACGCTTCGAGTGGAAAAAGTGTGTGTGGAGGGGTGTTAGGAAAGAATGGGGAAATCAGATGCATATCTACTCAAAATTAGGTCCCACTGAGTTCAGTATTGCTTACACCCAGGCAAGTGTGCATTGGATTGCAGCCTTGAATTTGTTTTCTTCAAATTCATAATATTGCTTAGAAGTAGTATAAATTAAAGAACTTCACAGATAGCTGGAAGTAAAGGGGAAAAGGCAAAACATCCCAATCTTAGCTTGCAACCCCAGGCACAGTTCCGAAGACTTGGGTGCAAGCGCATGCACTCCAAAGAAACTGATTTCTAGCCCTTTAGTTATAACTTGATCTTTTTTCCCTTGCCAAATGTCTTCAAAAAGAAAAGGAGAAAATAATCTCTTTAAAACAGTCTTTGAGACATTTGTATAATTTCCAATGACATTTGTATATTTCGCTAGAGGTCACAAAAAGTAAAAGGGTATACAGAATATTAATGCATTTCACTTGCAGAAAGATCTTCATCTATTTTTATTATATCACAGAATTAGAAAAGACTTCTAAAAGCATTTAGCATGTGCTAATATTGCAGTCCTCTGATTTTAAAGATCTAAAAATGTTTGCCTGCTATAAATTCTAGCCCCATTCCACCTTGCATTTTGGTCAAAAGCAGTAGAAAGTTTGAAAACGATAATAATATGCTGCAGTGGGAAAGGAAGTTTTGTTACGTGTTGCAAGTTCATGTGGAAATTTGCATGGGGTTTTGAAAAGGAGAGCATCACAAAAGAACAATAGTTTGGAAAGGCCGTTTCTCAGTCTGCCAGCACACGCATAGTAATGCGATTGCCCGTTCACACCATTTACACCAGCAGGGGCTGTGCAGGCCAAGCTGTTCCTAGGCAAGACTGCCATGTTTCAGCTGCAAGTAAGAGCAAAGACGCCCACGACAAAGCGAGTGAGCCTCATGCCTCCTACCTAGTTTTCACCCCTTCAAATTGAACCACTTATATTCATGAAATTTATTAGATTTTAAATCTGGGACCACAGTTTATGTTTTCAGGAGTTTCCCAAAAAAAGAGAGCTTCTGTCCTTCCGAAAAAGACTTCACATTTCCTCACCACTTGCTTGGAAAATGATTTTTAAGTCCCCCCCATTCATAAAAGTAATTAAATAATTGCATTAGTGCTAATTAACATGAAACTGAAGATTATTTAAGCACAAAAAACCCCCACTATTCAACTTCTTAATTATTCTTGTGCACACAGCATTTCCTTTTGCTCAGGCGCCCAAGGTGCAAATAAAGCATCCCATCTGCTCGTAATTAGAACTAAATAATTTCAGAGAATGCAGCTTATCATTTTGACTGCACATTTGATTAAAAACAGGGCCCAAGCAACATCCCAGCTTATCGGTGTAATAGCAACAAAGCAGGCAAGCCCCATGTTCCCCCATCATTAAAGGAGACTGGAAACATTATCAGTTATTTCGAGGGGAGGGGAGACAGGAAGGGGGGGGAGGAATGCAACTTTTTAGTTCATTTCATACAGATGAAAGCAAATTACAGCAAATCACCTCTCCACTGAATAGCGGCCTCTACATAATGACTTTATTTGCTTAATCCCCAAATTAAACGCTGTTTCAAGCGAAGGCCCTGCGTTATTACTCTCATCATGTTGACAACATTTTCCTGCCGAGACCAATTTGAATAAAACAAGGGCCTTCCTTGAACTCAATCAAGGAGTCATAATGTGGTGGGTAATAGAGGTTGCTGATAGATCCACAGACAAAAGCGTTATACCTAATGATGGGATATGGATAATGGTCCTCCTAGAGGTCCTGATGCGATTCCAGTTGGCGGCCAGATGCTAAAAATCAAGGGAAGGCATTGATCAGTGACAGGAGAAGCTGCAGCAGATACAATCCAGTCAAACTTCAGCTGCTTCCCCCACCCCACCCCGCTTCTCCCACTGTACAGTTAAGCCAGGCATAAATTATATTAATTGATTTAATCACATACTTAAAACATCTTCCCCAATTAATTTAATTAGATGGCTACATGAAGCTACTGGCAGGGGAAGATTAGAGGCTGATCACTTAATTAACAGAATATGAATGAAAAAAAAAGAAAGCAAACATAAATGAAATGGTGAGCACTAATTAAAAGCCTGTCTGCAAACTTAAGTACTTTCTGACAAAGTAGTGACTGCCACAGAGGCAAGTGAGATGATTTGCCTGCACCAGATCAAGTTCACACCACAGGTGTGAGAGGGAGCAGGGCCAGAGGAAACGGAACGGAGAGCAGAGCTGGACACGAAGGCAAACACAGCCTGCTGCCACAAGCTGCAGCAGGGCGCCAGCTCCCCCCTCTTCTCCCCTGCACTGCGCGCTTGCGGAAATGCAGCACTTGCCCCACGACAGTGGATTTCCCCCCACTCTGGCAGAAGGCCAGGTGTGGAGGGAAAGAAAATGCGTGGTATAAGGAAGGCATAGCCTGTATTTCAGTATCCTGACATGGCTGCTATTTTCTGAACCAATGCCACATGCTGTGCAATGTCCCTCTTCCCTCCCAAACCCTTCTCTTTTTGTGTTTCATCTTTTGGATTATGAGCCTGAAGGCAAGGACTGATGCTACTGATCTTTACAGCCCGATCTGGAAGTGTTTTGTCCTTGTACTTAGGTAAAAATGCAGCTGAAGAAGTGGCAAATAACAGTAACAGTCTAGCTAGGGCCTCTGTAATGCATTCAAAGCACTGAAGTTATCTTTTCAACGAGGCCAACCTAAGTCAAAGGGAAAGAGGGAAAATATCTGATTTTGTGTAGAGTGACAAAAAAAACAGCAGTTCTTGGGGAGATTGGGGGGAAAGACTGTAGCCACAAAGACTGCACACTTAATGAAGCATGAAATATGCTCAGACAAGTGTAGAGTTAAATGGGAAAAAATAGGAACATTTTATTGCAATCACTCAAGCAGGTGATGTTTAAAAATGGAGAATTGCCAAAACAGCTGTCAGCTTTGTGCACCTTGGCCCTGATGTAGAAATTCTCCAGGTGTCTCCGTCGTGATTCCTTCAGGGTCTTCCTGACACGCCGCATGTGAACACGCACAAGCCACGTGATGGCAACCACGCCGGACGCCCACTGCTGCTGCCTGAAATCGATGTAAGCTTTCCTGAATCGGTAACACCTCCAGGTCGCCTGAATCTTGGTGGCTGCTGCTTCAGCACCATGCTGGCCTTTGTATCTCTGGCCAGGCCGACTTAAGCGCCTCCTGACCGCTGTTCCATTCTTGATCACTGAGAGGAGGTCCTCTCGGGTTGGCCTCTGGTTCAGTTCAAAATCCGGCACGATCTCCATGACCTTCTTGCCCCAGATGACGGCTGAGGGCACGGCATAATCCTTCAGAAGCTTTGCAACTTGCTCCAGGAAGGAAAAGGCACTTCCCCAAAACAAGCAGCAGTGCTGCTTGAACCCAAGGATATCGGAGCTGATGCGGTCGACGGCTCCTTTGCACACAGGTATGTCAAATTCCAGAAACAGGTTCTGGAAAGCCTGAGCTGGTGTCACTTCTGGAGTCTATGGAAAGAAGGAACAGGCAACAGATGTGAAGGAGCCCTTCAAGAAGAAGCAGCAGAGACATGCAGTCCTATTTTTATTTATTTATTATAGTTTGATCCCACTTTTTTCCTCAAGCTGCCCCTACATCATTCTCTTCCTCTTCCTCCTCTCAGTCTCACAACAGCAACCCTGTGAGGCAGGCAGGGCTGGGGGTCACTTTCAGGACAGCCCCTGTCCAGTCACTGGGCCACCCCGGCCAGGAAGAGCCATGAAGAACTTCCTGTCTTGGCTGAGACTTCACCTGAATGATGAATTCCAGCATGTTCCTCAGCTTTGCTTTATGGCTTGTCCCCTGGGCTCCACTCTCAGAAAACCTGACCCCTGCTCATAGCTCAGGTCAAGCTTTGCACCCCAGTCTGTTGGCAGAGCTCATGAGTCTGTGAGAGCTTCCCCATTTGCTCTGGCGAGGAAGGGAGCTCTCCATCCAGGGAAGCTCATGGCCCACAGGGCTCCAATGGAGAGGCACAGTCAGGTCACAGTCACCTGGCTTGAACCAGGGTGCTGTGTGGCTTGGTAGCCAGATACACCCACAACTAAGTGCCCAGCATTTTCAGGCTGGAAAGCGACGCATCACAGTACCGTCATACCTTAGGCAGCCAGGTAGAAGCACTGGCCGGCTCCCGCTTCTGAACTGCCTGAATTAACTGCCGCTTCTCTTTCTTGTGTGCCACAACTGAGATGCAGGATGGAGGCGGAGCAATGCTCCCCTTGCTTTCCCTGCTGGCGTAAGTGGCTGTGCGGGGAGGCTTCTCACAGGGACGAGGGGAGGCTTCCTCCTTCTTGCTCTCCGGACTGCTCTCTACAGAACCAATGAAATGCTTTTAAAAGGAAAGGTCAGATCTCAAAACTCTCAAGCCAGCGGCCCAAACCAAAGGAGATCGAGGCCACATCCAGTTTATTGTCCACAGTGGTTCTGAAGAAAGCAGCCACTCTGCAGATCCACTGTGAACAACTACATGGTCACAGCTTTCTGCAGGAAGGAGGAGACAGGTTGCATTTCTGCCATAAAGTGGGTGGAAGCAGAATAGATGCTCCTTGTGCCCAGATCTACCTGGAAGAAAACAAGGTAGACTCTGCTGCTGTTCAAGGTTGTGGCTGAGAAACACCATAGGATAGCCAGGAGGCTAAGCTTCAGCAAAGTGGAATGGCTGTTAGCCTTGGTTGCTGTAAGGACTGGATTGCAATTACAGGAATCCTGGCGAGCTCAAGAATGGCCATAAGAGTGAGGCAGCTGGGAGCAGGGAAGGAAGGAGTGGGTAGCACGGGGCAGGCAAACAGGTTTCTCTGGTAAGCTACCCAAGAAAGCCTCCGACCACCCTAATGGTTTGGCTGCTGCAGCCATCTTTTGTCCTTCACTGCTAGGATGTGATGGCAAATTGTTTTATTGGCATTATCAGAACCATCACTTTGTGTGTACCTGAAGTGGCTTTCTTGTACTTTGTGTGAAATTCATGCAGAAGAGCAGGTTTGGGTAGTACAAGAGGTTTCTCTAGAGTAATTCTAGCAGCACGTGGGATCAGACCCCTTTCAGTTAAACTCAGGATACCTAGATAGAAACAGAGAGGTTCAGCCCGTTATTTCAGATGCACCTTACCCTAGGAGGTGAAAATTCCCCCATCCTAAATCCATCCACCAATGTCAGTAGCCCCGTTCCCCAAGGAATGTTTTCAAGACCTACATATTTACCTTTGGTAAAGGTGAAAAGGAGGGAGAAAGATGGGTGGAAAAGAGAATTCTCTGTCTTGCGGAGTCTGCCACCTCCCCCTACCCTTTTGGTTAAAGAAAAGGTAGGGGGATAGGTCAGAAAGATGGTACCAATGGAAGGCTTCTTTTCCTCTTTCCCCTGCTGTCCCTGTTGCCTGCAGCTGGAAGGTAGTATGGAAGGGAAGCAAAAGATGCCCAGGAAAAAAAGGACAGACCCTTCCACACCCCCAACCCTCTCCTCCCTCCTGGCTCCGATTTCATGCCATGCAAAGGATGGACGGACAGTGGCTGCTTAGACTTTCTAGCAGGCTGCTCAAAACTTGGCACGTGGGTTATAGTGTGAGTTCAGTCACCCCTATTTAAAGAGGCCAAATGGTAAAACCAATTACCAAGGTGACCTCCCAAACAGATACGCTGCTGCAGCAACGATCAAGACATAATCCCAATAGGAGGCAGGAGGCTCAACTGACCTTTTTCTGCATCCATTTCCGACACGGGCAAAACAGCACCAGCGTTGGTCAAATGGAAGGAAGATGGAGCGACAGAGAGATTGCCGACTGTGATACCTCTGACCACCTTCCGAGTTGGTGCCTAAGGAGAGAAGACAGAAAACTTCTTCCTTCAGTGGCAAACCTTTTCAGCATTACAGGGCTCTTGGCTCACGCGAGGCTAAATAATAAATAGGAGTTCTGCTATGAATTGTTTCATTAAGGTTAATAACAAAAAACAGTACGAGCTCAGATTTTACTGCTTAGGAATATGGAACATTACTGTTGACTGTCAGCCGTTAATGTAATTTAAAGGAGAGTTAATTAAAAGCTAATCAATGTCTTGTGATAGCTGCTATGCAAAAAAATAATCAAATAAATATTATTTAAAAGCTACATTTGGCCTTCTGCAAGAAGCTGGTTAGGTTTCGGTGATTGTATTTTGTGAGCAGGAGGCTACTGCCTATGAAGCAATTGCCAGGGCAAGGCCAGCCGAAACAGCTCTCTGCCGTGGCTCCCAAACAGTCTGCACACGCGTCGTCTGTCCTTTGCCGATGTGCACTGCACCCTGGCGAAAGCCCCCCATCTCCTGGCCAGGGGCACACGTGAAGAGTGCACTGCCCCAGCCAACGGCTACACATGCTTGCTGCTTCCTGTCAAATTCATGAGTGGCAAAGCCCTGTGCCCAGGCTGACAATTTACCTCTCTGTTTCAGCGCCCAACAGGGGGGAAAAACGCAGGTGTTGGGCTTGACCATCGAAGGCTGCTGTTTTCTGTACCACAGAAGTATCTTTAATCTGTAAGGAAGCAAAGGCCACAGCCGAGAGCTTCCAGGAGAAGTGACATGGAGAATGCCAAGAGGGACACACACTGTAGCCCCCACGCTCAGTACACCACAGTTGATGATCCCTGGTGATGATCCTATCCTGCCCTTAAAAGGGTCCAAAGGAAGGAGCCCCTCTTGAGAGCGAGCTGGCTGGCTGGGGTGAGTGGTCTGCAGAGATCCCACGGGCAGGAAAACACCTTCCTGAGCGATTCAAGCGAATGACTCGCTCCAACACAATGGGTTTGGCACGTCTAATTTCATGAAAACATTCCAGCAGGGAGAAACGTTACTTCAGAACACCATTTTCAAAGGTTAGAACAGAGATCTTAATTTGGGTTGCTGGCAAACATTTACTCTGCATATTATGCCTGGAACTTGCTGCAGCAGTATTTTCCCTTATCTCAAGCAATTCTGTGTATAATTAATTTGAGGCATGAGACAAAAGCAGTCTATTAGTCCTTTTGAAGTGCATTCCTCTTGTGAATAAAAGCACCCTACTCAATTTGGTTATGTTTCTAGGCTTCAATTTAAGCAAAGTACCTTTTTCAAAGGATTTTCTGTTTTACTTGTTTTTCATTTGTTATCAGTTAAACAGTGTTGAGGCAAAACAACAACTCAAAGGCAGAGAAGAGGTGCTCAGCAAGCTGCAGAACACCAAACAGGAACCTGGCTGCTGTGCATGGAAGGCGCTTCCTTGTCCACATTCTACTTTCACAGCTGAGCAGCTGACAGACAAGTTTTCTTAGAGCATCAACTCAGTCTTGATGACATGACACAAGCGAAACATTTGGCTCCAGAATTCTGGCTGTTTGGTTGCTACTCGTTAGTGCCACTGATAAATTAGATAAATCATGAATTCATATTACCAGTTGCCCATGGAAATGATTCCACAAAACTAAGGACACAGAAAATGTTTAGTTCATGCAAAAATGCACTCTCCCCTTCTGTGAGGAAACTGAATTCTCTTACTAGATGTCCGAGATAACAAAATCTAGTGCATGTGTGTTTATTTCCTACAAAACGTTTCTGATCATGAGCAAGAGGAGGCACGACAGATGAAAGGAATGTATACGATAGGTATACATAAGCACTTTTAAAAGGTTTAAATTGGAACACTACAGAAGGATCTATCCTTAGTTACTCTCAATGGTTTATCTTAAACATGTGCACCCCTTTCCTAGGTCCTTAGCCAGGCTTCCTTCCAAAAGCCATCTGTAGTAGGCCAATATTAGGGGATAAGCACTCCAGGCCACTAGGCCACTGGCAGGAATGTGGTTCCTTCCTTCCATTCAAAAAAATGGTATTTGTTTGGCAGAAGGCACTTTATTTCCAACACAGAGCCAACAAACTAACCAGCAATAGAGAAAGAGCCTCTGAGAATACACAGAGCAGTTGATCTAGAAACTATTTTTGGGAGTTTTTTTTCTCCAGTGATGGAGAAGAGCTGGCCTCCTAGATTTATGCAGGCCTTCTAGTTGGCTAGCCCTTCTCTCTGGACACCACGTCACAGGGTCAGGAATCAGACCAGGCTCCTCTCCTGGCACTTCCAAAACCCTATCTGTTCCCAGGGCCTGCGTGAACACCCGAGGACAGTGGCCTCAAGATACGTAAGCTGTCCCTCCTCCGCCATCTCTCTGCCCACGGGCCTCATTTCCCAACCCAGCCTGTCCTCATCCAAAGAGTCATGTCACCCTGGCCCCAGAATCAAAGCCTCATCCATTCCCAACAGCCGCCCAGTGAACCCATGGCTCATGTGACACCAGCACTAGAGGCCTCGTGGCTCACTGTGCATTCCGTGAACCACTGGGAAAAATGTGCAGCCTCTCCAACAAGCCAGGGCCGTTCCTCCCCATCACTGCGCATGCGCACCTGCCTTTCCTAGCTGAAAGCCTGTGTTTCCCCCGAGCCTGCCGATCCAAAGACTCTGCTCTAGCAGGTGAGACGTGCAAGAGCTGGATGCACCACTAGTGCTTCGCGGAAAGCTGAAGCAGAAGCGGCACAGAAGGAGGCGTGCGAGCTCACGCTGGCTCCGGCGGCCACACGTCTCACTTGCGGGCAGAGGGCCAGCCTGCACCAGGCAGGATTGGCCGGCACGGCTTATTGGAATTCCGGGCTGGGCCCCCATTCTTGTCCGGCGACAGCTGTAAGCCAGCAGCCCATAGCATCCCAATCAGGCGCTGAGTCCCAGCAAGGAATGCTGATACGGGCGGCGGCGGGCCTCAGCTGCACTTCGCCTTGCAGAATGACAGTCAATCTTGAATTCCAGATGACAAGAACTGGATAAAAAATGTAAAACAAATGGTGACCTTTCCAAAGATTAATTTGTTTACCAACAAAAAGCTCTCTGTTTGTCATCTAGGATGGGTGACCTTCACATTCCCATTTCTAGGTTGAGAGGAGACTGAATGTAGTCATCTGTTCACTTAACTCTGCCTCACCAATTATTTCCTTTCTTGTTTTTGGTGAGAGGGACACTTTATTAATTTGTTGTTGTCTCTTGATATGTTCTATAAATGCAGGAAACGTATTCCAAATTACTGCAGTGGAACATCAATTTATTTAAGTCTGATTTTGTTACTGATGCCAAAAGTATGGTTTTCTTTGTAATTGCAGCATGCTTTGAATGTGCATCTGCTTTTTTTTCAGATCTTAAACCTTTCCTGTCCACTCTGCTGTCCACTCATTTGGAATGAAAGAAATTGTTTTATCACCATTATTTGAAAAATGTATGTATGTTTCCTACAAGAAATTAATTCATATACATGTGAATATTGTATACATGCACACAGGGTAAAAACAAGAAGAGGGAAACGAAGCAATTGGAGTAACTTAGTTAAACGGGCAACAGAAGACAGCAACTCGTAAAAACTCGAGATAGCCATAGCATTAAATTCTTCCTCATGAATAAATGAAAAGCTTCTAAGTTTGCACAACATTATTTATTTATTTACGGGCTGGGATCAAAGTGCCAGTATAAGACTATGGCCATGCAACAACCTTATGAAAACGAGAACAATAGAGGGCTGCTTCTAGGTCACCGTAATTATTTAGATTCCCTTTCTGGCAATTCCAATGGCTATATTGCTTACTGTATGCTTCACGACCAAGATAGGCAACTCATCAGGCCATTTCAGAAATCACTGGAGAAGGAAGTATTAGAGGACTGCACCTAATTTGCATTTCTATGATGCACACAATTAACATAATTTGCATACTATTTTAATTAACACTGCTAATCTGCATATTGTGGCCACATGTAATTAACATAATTTTGTGTACTCACAAACACTGCTAATCTATACATTTTAATTGCTTGCAATTAACATAATTTGCATGCAACTTTAATTAACAGTGCTAATTTGTATATTCCCATTGCCTGTAATTAACATAATTTCTCATTTTCACAAATACTGCTCACTTGTACCTCCTAGTTATGTCATTAATATAACTTGCAGATAATTTTTCACAAACACTGCTAAGTTGCACAGTCAGGTTGCTTGTAATTAATATGACAACTCAACAGTGGCCACAGGATTAGAAAAGGTCAGTTTACATTCCCATCCCAAAGAAGGGCAATGCCAAAGAATGTTCAAACTACTGCACCATTGCACTCATTTCACATGCTAGCAAAGTGATGCTCAAAATCCCACAAGCTAGGCTCCAGCAGTATGTGGACCGAGAACCACCAGAAGTACAGGCAGGATTTTGAAGAGGGAGAGGAACTAGAGATCAAATTGCCAACATACGCTGGATCATGGAGAAAGCCAGGGAGTTCCAGAAAAACATCTACTTCTGCTTCATTGACTATGCTAAAGCCTTTGATTGTGTGGATCACAACCAATTGTGGCAAGTTCTTAAAGAGATGGGGGTACCAGGCCATCTTACTTGTCTCTTGAGAAACCAATATGCGGGTCAAGAAGCAACAGTGAGAACTGGGCACGGAACCACTGATTGGTTCAAAATTGAGAAAGGAGTTCGGCAAGGTTGTATACTGTCACCCTGCCTATTTAACTTATATGCAGAGCACATCATGAGAAAGGCAGGGCTAGATGAATCACCAGTTGGAATTAAGAAATATCAACAACCTCAGATATGCAGATGATACCACTCTCATGGCAGAAAGTGAAGAGGAACTAAAGAGCCTCTTGATGTGGGTGAAGGAGGAGAGCGCAAAAGTTGGCTTGAAACTCAACATTAAGAAAACTAAGATCATGGCATCCAGTCCTCTCACTTCCTGGCAAATGGGGAAGAAATGGAGGTAGTGACAGATTTTATTTTCCTGGGCTCCAAGATCACCGCAGATGGGAATTGCAGCCAAGAAATTAAAAGACGCTTGCTCCTGGGGAGGAAAGCTATGGCAAATCTAGACAGCATACTAAAAAGCAGAGACATCACCCTGCTGACAAAAGTGCATATAGCCAAGGCTGTGGTTTTCCCAGTTGCAATGTATGGCTGTGAAAGCTGGACCATAAGGAAGGCTGAGTGCCAAAAGATTGAGGCCTTTGAATTGTGGTGCTGGAGGATACTCCTGCAAGTCCCTTGGACCACAAGGCTATCAACCCGGTCAGTCCGAGAGGAAGTCAATCCCAACTGCTCTTTAGAAGGCCAGATCCTGAAGATGAAACTCAAATATTTTGGCCACCTAATGAGAAGGAAGGACTCCCTGGAGAAAACCCTGATGCTGGGGACGATGGAGGGCAAAAGAAGAAGGGGGCGGCAGAGGATGAGGTGGCTGGATGGAGTCACTGAAGCAGTTGGCGTAAGCTTGAGTGGACTATGGGGGATGGTGGAGGACAGGAAGGCCTGGAGGAATGTTGTCCATGGGGTCACAATGGGTCGGACATGACTTCATGACTAACAACAACAAACCTTTACCAAATAGTGCTGACTGTATATTATAATTTCAAACAGAGCTGGAAGAAGCTACATCCCTAGAAGCGAACTCCGGTACAAAATGACAAAGTGTCTGCAGTTCATTGCAAGAGTTACCTAAATGTGACTGGATGCAGTGGCAAGCAGGTCATGACCTAAGAAATTTAAGGACACATGAATAGCTAAAACCCTCTTCCACTGAAAGCACCAAAACACGACAAATAACTCAACATCCGTTGCGACTGTAAGCAAGCCAGCTGATTCCTCCAAAGCCCCTCGGAGGCCTTCCGATGCCTGTGTGCAGGGGCATGTTGTGACCCGGCAACAGTCTTGGCACCAGGCAGGCCACCCCTGAAAAGGCCCCTCCCGTCTGCCCCCTGCTGTGCCATGCTATGTTCAGACCAGGAGATGGAATGGTGATCCACAGCAAACAGCCTGTTCGGACGGGTCACCCTCTTTCATGTTGGACGCGTTGCTGGCAAGGGCAGCAGTCCTGGATGCTCGGGGCGTCTTTGTCCAGCCTCAGTGCCTGGTGCCCCACCTCCAAGGATCAAGCCCCATGATGCATGCCTTGGCCACCTCTTGTTAAGTTCACTCTAGTGCAGCTTTCCCCAACCCTGGGCCCTCCAAGCACATTTGGACTGCAAGACCCAGACTTCCATTAATGGCCCTGCAGGATGGGAATTCTGGGAATTGCAGCCCAAATGCCTCCGAAGGCCACCAGGTTGGAGAAGGCTGCTCTAGTGCACTAGACTGTACAGCAGCTGATGCAGAATGCAGCACAATTACACTGCTCCCTGGTGCATGGCTCTTTAACCCCGATTGCACTATCATCTGTGAACTGAACTAGCTTCCAGTGAGTTTCCAGGCCCAATTCAAGGAGTAGGTGCTTATACCTATAAAGTCCTAAACAGGCTTAAGGACAGAGAGATAACCTCCCACAAGGCAAGATCATCTTCAGAACCTTGGTTCTACGTTCTACCACTAAAAGAGGTTTGGTTGGGGGGCAGCACCCTAGTTGTGCAAGGTGAGACAATGACCCGGTTTCATACAATCAGTGGAGCTTGGCATGGCTTATGTAAGCCACAGGAGGCTGTGGCATTTGCAGGTGGCTTTTTTGAATATCCGTTCTCCGGTGAGGGCACGCAGGGTTTGCCATGTTGGCTGAACCCTAGTGGCAGGGGCTGTTTCATTTTGGACATTGAGAAAGGCAATAAAGACACCCTTATTCCACTTGGCTTTTGTGTTTAAATGAAAGATCTTAACTTAGCTTTAACTAAGTAGCTTCAGCAGATCCAATTAAAGCCAACAAGAACCTTTTCTGAATAATGCATTATCCATAATAACTTCCAAGATCCAAACTGCTACCTATTGTAAACATAGAGCTAAAGAAAAGTAACCACAAATAGCCTGGGATCTCAAAGAAAAGGGGTAAGGCTACTTCGTATATACAAGATAATCACCTGATTACCACATCACATAGTAAGAAAGGTCACTCTGCACTCTATCATCTCACACAGGAAGCTTTCAAACAGACTCTGTTCACACATTTGGCTCCTGGTCATCAAGGGGATCAAGTTCAAAGAAACCAGCATGTATGAACCAGTCCTTAAGAGCTCCCTGCTGCTCCTTTTTGTGGAGGAGTGTGGCTCAGGTGCTGGACTTCTTGAACCTTCTGAGCAGGAGCTTCTTCACAAAAGAGCTGCTGAGAATGCAAAGCCACCTCCATTGTTCCAAGGAAAAATTTACAACAGGCTCAATTTTGCAATGAACAAACAGTTAAAGCACATTAGTTACTTACAGGAGCTGTTTTCCTCTGCTTAATCAATGGCAAGCTGATTCCATAGTTCTGATTTAGAAGACTTTGGTGGTAGGCATTTTGTGGATCATTCGTAATCTTCGCAATCATTGAAAGCTTGTGCTATAAGCAAAATGGAATCTATGTGAACCCAGAAGAAGTGGGGGGGCGGGGGGGGGAATGGTTCCCTAGTGCAAGTCCTGATGATATTGTGCACATGTAGAGCTTGTGTTGCATTCCAGGGTACTGCATGGTGGCTTCTGCACCAAAGGCAGCCAGCAGTGACAAAAACAAGCAAAATGACTACACAGAACAAGCAGGAGCTTTACTGTCTGCAACAAATGTGTATGTTTTGTATGGTTAAGGGAAGATAGGAAGAAGACAAAGAAGAGGATGAGGAGGGAACAATATAGTGGTACCCTGACTTTTGCCCTTCTATCACCCAACTCTCAGCTGCTACAGTCCCAGGTGTGGCTTTTGGCCAACTTCCTTCATTTATTATATTTGCATCAGGCTATTTTTAACTTTCAAGGAGCACAAGCCCATTCACACAATCCTCCTCCTCCTCCTCCTCAGAACCTTAGCATCACAACAACAGACCTGGGAGACAGGTTGGCCTGAGAGTCTGCCAGTGGCCCAAAGTCGCCCAGTGAGCTCTGTGGCTGAGGGGACGAGAACCTGGCTCGCCCAAGTCCCAGTCCCGCACTCTTTACGGGCTCTCACACTTGAGTCAGAGAATTCTGGGCTTTGGTGCTGGCAGCCCACACCCAAACCCAAACCCAGCTACACCTCTGCTGCACTGTTGCCCCTCCCTGCCAGTGCCAGCTAGCCTGCATGGGCTGGAGGCGTGGCTACCTCAGCACTGGTGTCCAGCACCCCAGCAGCTCTTTTACAGTCAAGGTAATTTCATTTCTCATGTGTATTTTAAATTCTTTAGTTGACAAGAGAACTTTAATATAAGCACCTTTTCTCTACTGTAACTAAATAACTGCCCTTAAGGGTCTTGTACCTCCCACCCATGTCTTCTGCCTGTTCCTTCATTTGTGAAGCCCTCAGCTATGAGTTCTCTTCTGCCCACCACCATCATCCCACACTTTACATTTGCATCTGGGCTCCTGAGCAAAAACATGCTTTTTAAAACATCCTGATTTTTAAAAAGGTAAGACTTTGAGCATGTGCAGTTTACATTTCAGACTTAAAGCCCCTGCGTGATGACAAGAATAAGGCCGATTTTCCTCCCATGCCCTGCAACACCGAACGCGTTTGGAACAAGCAGCCCCTTGCTGCAGAAAGGGAGGCTGCCTGATCCGCAACCAAGCATGCAGTGCCTAGTCCACCAACCCCTGCCCATTTCATTGACTGCAATCCAGGCCAATGTAGCAGAAAATAAGCTTAATAATAATACTTTCAATACATAAAAGGCATGCAGAGCTAAGTAGTAAGGAGTTGTGACGAGCAGGGTCAGCCCCAGTGAGATTAAATTCTTCAGCAAAAACCAACCATTTGTATTAAATCTGTTGCTAGCACCCTTGTGTGCATGCACTTAAAAAAAAAAAACAAAGAACGCTGAAACTCTCTGGGTGCTGAATAAGCTAGAAATTCCTATTCTGCAGGGGTGAAATGACACAACAAAACATTTAGACCTTTAATCAAGAACAGTAATACCTCCCTGTAGCATTCTTGAAAACATGGCATAGAAAATTATCACAAGTTTATTCCCCAGCTGATGGATAAGGAACAAGCAGAGCTGTTCTGAGTTGACCAGATGTGAGAGTATTGACCTACTGATATAGGCTGAAGTTCGGAAACCAAAAGGATTCAAGCTTTTGGTCCGAACAAAGCCCTAACCTAAAGCCGTCCAGAGACAACAGTGATGGACGGCCTATAAATCTCCTAAATAAATAAATAACATAATGAAGTGCCTCATTTAAATTTCATTTGTTTTGAAGATTTCTATGCCACTTTCAAGAGCTGGGTTTTCACGGAATAGCCCACTCATATGCATTTTCATGCCATCCTGTGGCCAGAAGCGGAGAGCAGGGAGCACATCTCCTATCTGGATTTCATACCTATGCAATGGTAACAATATCCTGCCAATGTGCCAATCTCAGAGAGCAGCTAGCCAAATAGAAGACACCTGCTTTCTCTTCCAGGCCAGTCGCTCTCAGGGCAATGCGACATAGGCAGGCAGTGCCACTCCCACCTCCTGCAGCAACCCTCCGGCAGGCTCCTATCGCAAAATATGCTACCCTGAGTACAGCCATGTTTTAGATGCGGCTCATGTTTTGCCATCACAATGCCTGAATCACCAGCATTTGAAGCAGAGGGAACATCCGGTCAACTTGCCATACCATTCAAGCCAACCTGTGCAAGATGTCACACAGCGCAGCTACTTCCATGCTACTGATGAGGCAAGGACCCTGGAACTGGATCTGATAGCCACTTTCTGACATGCCCAGAAAAGCCAGGACTGAGCCTGAAGACTTAAGAGCCTTGGGTTTACCTGATGAAACAACCCATGGCTAATAAGGAATGTGGGAATGTGCAGAAGCAGGTGAGCTTTCCGGCTCCAAACTACTCTCCTGCAAACCTAGAACTCCAGGCAGCTGAAGGTTCACTTGTGGGCTCTTTCCCCATCAACAACCCAGTGATCTGGACAGACACATCCCTGAGCTGTTTTTACACCAGAAGCAAGTGAACAATCAGGAGCCAGCACCCCCGCCTGCTTCCAAACAAATGGTGGTTGATTCTACCATGTAAACCAAGCAGGAAGGTGTCCAAGAGAGCACTTGGGGTAAGGGGAGCAGTCAGAGGCATAGCATGGCTACAAAACCATTGGAAGGATGATGCAACCCATATTGCTTCACACCTTTGAAGCTGAAGAGATTTTCAGTGATGAGCTGACACACTTAGTTGCAACTGGGGACACCTCTGGGAAAATTATTTCTTTCTGAGAAGACTCCAATGGGATCCCCCTGAGTGAAAGAATGAGAGAAGAATGAAATTGTAAAGAGTTGCAAGATTTGGGCCAGTTTCAGCACTATTTCTGTCCCTGGAAGACATAAAACTGTTGCAATTTGGGTGAACGGTGACTATGTTTAACACTACAAAAATACACAGAAATCTGAGAATTGCAGGCAACATTAAATGCAACCTACTCAGCATTTAATGAAGACAATTATTCCATGTCAACAGCTTTTTTTGGGGAATGAACTCTCCAGAGAACTTTGGTTATTGAGTACTATAGAAATAAATTTGTAGAAGTGTTCTCAGAACAGTGCAAATAACCACACAATGCACTTATTCCAATATTCTATTTATCAAAATACACAAGTCAAGTTCTTTTTGTTAAAGATTCAACAAACCTAATGTTCTCACCATTTGGAAATCTGTCTTGAACACAGGTCCACATGATCAGTTGATGAAATAGTTAATACAGACGTGTTCATGGCATCCAAGTATTTCTCAACATGCTTCTGTTTAGGGACAGAGTTAAAATAGCAGACTATTAGGGTTTTGTCAGAACTGAAAGAGCTAAAGAATCTGGCCAAATTTAGCTTCTGAGAGTGAAGTGAAATTATAGGATCTACATTTCTAAGAGATTATGCCATGTCTAACACAAGAAGCCAGCCAAATGCTGGCCACCCAAAAAGTGCAAACATGGCTCAGCACGACAGTATTTGGCACATCATCTTTACTGTAAATACTTTACTTTAATCATTATTTATATGTTTTAATTATGCTGTGAGTTGCCCTGAGGCTTTGTTGCGATGGGGGCGGCATAGAAATGTTTTAAATAAATAAATATGAGATTAGGCACCATCATCTGAGAAGGGAAATACTAATTCAGACTTTACTAGAACCTTTTTTCCTTTGCCACTAGAAGACTTTTGCTCCATTTACCCGCAATCTACTCTCTGTCCTTTCAATTGCAGATTCCAAGCTCTGAACACCCACTGCTTCCTGGTCATGTTTAGCAATCCGTAGTTTCTCTTTCAACTGTTGAAGATCATCCTGAACCTAGAAAATTAGTTGAAGCTTTGCAGTAAACATATGCATCATTAGAAAATATTTATGCATTTTGCTATAATGGAAAGCAAAATAGATTTCTTAAGCATAACATACAAAGTTGCTTCTGGGAACCTGACAATCTAATAGAACATGGAAAGGAGATGAAGCAGGTCTAAGTCTAGCAAAGCTAGCTTCTGAAGTGGTGAGATGGGGCAAAACATCGCCACATATCTAAAACAGAAGAGGCTTTTAACTATCTTCTCATATGAGGCGGGTTGCAATCCTACGATCATGATTGAAAGACCCCAAACTCAGAGACTTATGGTTATCCAGTGCAGAGTATTAGTGCTGAGGGTGATTCCTACCTCCCTGCCTTACATTTTAGCCATTTTAGCTGGGGTGCTTGGAGGGGAAGAAGCTGGAGAACAAGATTGCCCATATCCTGGCCGCTTCCATCTCCTTTGCTCCCTGCCCACCAAAACGCCCCATATCCCTGCCTCGGGCTACTTGCCTTTCCTTGAACAGCCCAGCCGTGAGTGGAAGGCAGGTTGGACCTCCAATTCCTTCCTTTTGCACTTGCAGCACTCTCTCCAACCCTGGAGCTGGGAACCCAAAATATCCTGTGACTACTCAGTTGCTATCTAGAGGCTGTAGGGTCCCCCCTCCCCCCAGGAAATCCTATACATCTCTAAACAACAGCAATAACAAAGAAGTCCTACAATCCCCAGCATTCCTCAGCCAGCCATGCTGGAGTTTGTGGGCCTTTTTTCTGGCCAAACATGCATCAGATCGCATCTTAGGCAGCAATCTGGAACACATACCCGAGGAAGTGCATTTGTTGAATGCAACAGGACTTTCTCAAGTGAACCTGCACGGGAGCAGCTGCCATGACTGCAACTCTGTGCACACTCATCTGGAGCGAAGCCCTATTGGACCGAATGGGGCTTGCTTTGGTGCAAACATGTTTAGGACTGTACTGCCAGATTTGCAATCCACAACCATCCAAACTGCTAGTAATCTGTAGCTGAAACCGCTGGGCGGGGATCAAGCCAGGCCCCTCGTAAGCCTCGCTGCTAGGCCGAAAGCGGTAAAGCATGTCCTGCCCCATATTAAGGCCAGCAGGCCAGGTGCCGTACAAACAACGGACGCACTCCAGCCGGGAGCGAGGCATCCTGGGAAACCTGAGGGAAGACGGGATAGCAACGGGAGTCTGGTCAAGCGGTCTCTTGGCCATCCAGGCAGAAGGCTCTGCCACCCGCCGCCGACCCACCTGGGCTAGAACGCGCCCTATCTCCGCCCCCGGCCCGACCACCTCAGCCATGGACCCCCCCGGCGGGACCCCCCCAGAGCGCGGCGGCCGTGCGACGCGCCACGTGACCGCGACCTTAGCAACGGGACGCGCGGCTCGGGTGGAACCACTCGCCCCTCTTCAGGGGAGGGGAAGAGCAAAGAGAAAACGTTCCTCTGAAGGGAAGGGGACGAGCCTCGGCACTCTTCCCTCATCGAGAGCGAGGAGAAAGAGACAGAACGAGAGGAGCCCCTACGAGGACTTTCCGTCCCCCAAGCGAAAGCTGCTATTTACCTCGTTACCCCATCGGGGCACCATAGTGGTGCATCCCAACGGAACGGAAAAGGTGGGACACGCACCGGAAGAGGAAGCGCAGGGCCGCCTCGGACGGACCATCGGGCGCCATGGCCGTCCCTTGCGCCTTGATTACGAGCTGCGCCGCGGGGTTCCCCGGGGAAGAGCTGGTGAAACGTGAGTCGGCTCAGGGCCCGCGTCCCTCGCGTGTCCAGTCTGCAGTGACGCCATCTCTCCGCGCCGCCTCATGGCTCTGGTTCTTTTCGGCGCCTCAGGAGCCCCCCCCCCCCCAATGTGCACGGTGGTGACAAGCAGCCCCTGAGCATGTGCTGCGTGCCGGCCGCAAAGGAAGGCTTTGTAAGGATTCCCGCTCTGGGCGCCCCGGTGGACATGCCTCCTGTCGCACGAGAAGCGGCAAGAAGGCAGCGTTGATGATGGCGGGCTGCGGCCAAGCACGCGTAGGCCCCACTCCTCACCCCAGACTTGCCAAGTACTGATTAATACCCGTGTGCTTACCTTCGGGGCGCCTGGAGACGGTCCTCACATTTGTCTGGAAAGACTACGCCGTTCCTAGAATCGTAGCTTTAAAATAGACGGTAGGGAGCAGCTAGTACAACTGTTTGCAAAAAGCAGGACGGGCCACGTAGGAAGCAACTGCAGTGCCCCTTGCAGAGGGTCAGTCAGAGGCTAGTTAAATACTTACATCGAAAAAGGGTGAGGCACATGACAAAGCAGTCTGTTCCATGGTCAAACAGGGGGTCCCAGTGGCAAGTAACCCCCCTCCCCTCTCCAGCAGATTTAGCCAAGACATTAGAGGTGCAGTCCTTTGTCAGAGCTTAAGTGACCAAACATCATGAATCAAAGTAATGTTCTCTTTGAGATAAGGGAGTAGTCTGCACATGTGAAAAGTTGCATTCCCCTCCCCCTCATCCAGAAATATCTTCACCCTCACAGTGCCTCCTGCTGCTAGAAGGCAGAACTCCAGACATACCTTAATTGGTCCACTTGCTTTGCATGTTAGCTCCTTACAGGGTCAGAGAACTCCCCCTCAATCTGCTCCCCACCTAGTTCTGAAATGTCTCTCTCCTTTGCTAAGGTTATGCTTGTTCTCAAGCTCTGACTGTCTTCACTTGGTAACTTTGAAATTGCAAAGTGCTCTACCTTCTCTTCAGAGTTGGACTAATCTATCTGAACAAAGTGTATCTTGAAAGAGCTGAGCTAACCCTATTCTACTCTGGAATAGCTACATCAGTTGGCTCATCTGTATTTGAGCACACCTGCCATCACTTCCACTTGTCAACATTTGTACATTTCTGTCCTTCTGGCACCTCACTTGTTCTCTAAAAATTCTCAGAAATCAAGCAACAAGCTTCTTCAATATCCTGAGACAAATATCATCTGGCCCTGGAGTCTAGAATTTATTTAAAGTAGCTGCACATTCTCTAATGAGTTCCTTACTTTCAATAGCTTTATTTAGTGGAAACTCACTATTCCTTCTACCACCTTCCCCTTTCATACCTTCTGTTTTTCCTTTTCTCCACCATTTGTGTCAAATGTTATCCATTACTATTTCAAGTACTTGTAACATTTCTATGCCATTTCCTTATGTTCAAAACCATATGAGCTAAAAGTCTAGTAAAGTGATAGTTCAATAGAGTAATAGTTTAACACCACCCCAGTGCAAATTTTCCTCCATCACACATCTGTGCAGCGAAATGTCATCCCTCCCATTGTACATCAAAAGGATCAAAGTACTTGGTGTACCCTTTGTCTAAGGATGCAAGCATGTGCATATCTAGAGAAAACAAACATGCATAATAGCTGCAGGATGCTAGAAGCCCTAGGATGTTTTCCTGTCTATCCTTGCATAGGATTGAACCCTACGGGCAGACAGGCTGTTCTCAGAGTTTATGTGCAGAGTATTTTCCTGTTAATTTTTTGGTAAAACCTCCAAATTCCTTCCAAAATCATGCACTTCTAAGATAGGGAGTAGCTATATGCACTTCGTGGTGAGAATAAAACTAAAAATACCACATCCCTTATAAGGAACTAAGAAGCACAGTATGTCAATAAGCATTTATTAAACACACCTGGTCCCACTTTGCTGGGCCAAATTGGGGGAAGAAGAATGCAAGGAGTAACAATCTGGCTTGAAAGCATCTATTTTTTTCCACTCCTTCCCCACTCCAGTTTAAAAATATCCAAAAACTTTAAGCTCTGGTAACAGTTTATTTTCCTCACTACTCCAGGAAAGTTATTTTAGCAAAACATTGAAATATGTGATACTTTGATTAACACACTTGCATCATGCATAGATTTAGCAAGTTAAATTGTATTTTTAGTATATCTTTGAAATTCAAAAGCATAAACACCTTGATTTCATCCAGAGAATTTTTAGCATGCCCAGTAATAGGCTGCAGGAGATTGTAACCATCTTTCTAAGGCACCTATATCTTACATTTTCACCACTTGGAAAAGCAGCAATACAATACAAGAATAGAAATGGTCAGTTTTACAGTAAGCAAACAAAGGTTTTGTCTGACCTTATAAAAGGGCCTAAGTTTTGTAGACTTTGGGCTTGTGTTTCTCAAAGAGCACCCTTCCTTACTTCAAGGTAATCTTACTTTGAAACTCAGGAGAATTTTAATAACAGCATTGCTTTAATATCTATTATTCAAAATACAGGGTGGATAAATTAAAGATCCCACTAGACATACTAACACCTGGGGCTTGTGCGGCATTCCTCTGTGGATCCTGGCTGGAGCAGACTGTGTTGTTGTCAGGGAGCACAGCTGGGACTTGGGCAGCCCAAGACAAGTGTAATAGAGGCACCAGGAAGACCGGTGCTGCTGAAGCAACATGCAGGAGAAACATGAAGGCCTAAACTGCTAAGACCGGTTGGGAAGGAAGAGCTTGATCATATATATCTCCTCCCTCAGGACTCCTAGTTGGTCCTGATCAGTACAATGAACGCTCCAACAGGGCTTAGAACTGATCCTGCGAATTCAGTGGTGGTAGCGGTTCTGGTTCTGGCCACTAGAGCAGCCTGGGTCCTGAGTTATCTTGCAGAAACAGGAAAAACCTTTTCCTTACCTTTATAGCCTGCCTTTTCTCCAAGAAGACCCTGCAGGCCCCTCCTCTTCCTCTCCATTTTATGTCAGCCAAGCTGACATGGACAGCTCTCTGTGGGTGGACTGTGGCACATGCAGCTTCCATTTTGAGTATGCAAGTCTCCCCGCCTCAGTTTGGGGGTTGTGCTACATCATATGAACCCAACCATCAGGCAACAGCCATTGCATAAGCGCATATTAATTGAGGGTTGTGAGTATTCAGATCAGCCATATTTGCTGCAGCTCCTTGGGGATGAGACAGCTGCTTTGGGCAAACCAGGCTGGGGAGTCCCACAGTGTCCCACTGAGCTGCTTCTCTGAGGAGAGACTACAGCCTGGACCTCCAAAGCCCCTAGTCTTGCTTAAGTGTAAGGATATTTAAGTTTAGGTTGCAGGGGTCATAGTAACTCCCTACAACATCCTGCATCTATATTGTAGTTTTGTATTTCCATACCACTTTTCCTAATAAATCACCTAGCCTTGAAAACGATAGCACAACTGACTTATTTCTCTAGTTGGAATCCATGATCTATAGCTTCTGATCCTAGGGTTTCACTTGAAGCTTCATGGGCTTTAGAAAACCGAAGGTTTGCCTGAATTGAAACAAGCTTCTCAGTTGTTTGCAGTAGCTTGTACCTTGATTTTGTGAGTGAATGTGGGTCTGTATTTCAGTTATTACAGAAGATGGAGGAATTAAGGGGGTGGGGGGAGAAGCAAGAGATGTCAGAGGTTGTGCTGTGTACTGCCCCTCCCCCTTGCCTCCCATATCACAGGGGTCATAAGCATGAAAGGCTCCCAGTGCATCTAAATGTGTTCTGCTTTCTGTAATGGTTGAAAGAAATTTCCCATCATCAGATCCTATTGCTTGTGTAGTAATTCAGGCAAGGACCACAGTGAAGTAGTTACTATCATTAGCATTGACTCTTGGGACTAATATTTGCAGTAGGAAGAATGACTTACAGCTGTATTATTTAAAAACAACAACAACAACAAGAACCCTCCATCCAAATGATGGAGATTACTAGTATTTCTTGTAAAAGCTAGAAGTTCCACTTTGCAGGAATTTTTATTTGTTATCCTAAAAGATGCACAGTAAAGCATCCATGATAATGGTTTCACATGAGGCACCCATGGAATTAAGTGCTGCAGTTACACAGAAAATTAAACAATGAAAATTGAATTACAAACTGATAGAATCTGTGTAGCAGAAATTATTTTTGGGAAAATAGCAGAATTATGCCAGCAAACATACATTCCTATGGAACAGGAAAATTGCAGTTTTAGTTTTAGCAAGAGGTTTCTCTTTTGTCTTGTTTTGTTACTTTGTTTTGTTGTTTTTGCTTGATGCTATTAAAATTGTAGCTGCAAAGGCTTCTGGACACATACCTTCTTGTAGTTTTCAGGGAGAGTTCCACCAGGTGGCTCTCCAGACACACAAAGGAGTAACTGTATGCACACCCAGGCACACACACCCCAACAGAGGAAAAGAGGTGCCATCCCAGTCAAAGCATCTGAGAAAATGTAGCTGCTTCTGTGGCAAAACAAGCTAAACACCAGGCAGAAACACTGTTTAAGGGGAGGCCAGAGGGAATTTGCAAGAGTAGTTTTGAAGCATTAATAGTTCAACCTGTTATACTATACCAAGGATAGTATACACCAAGTATTTTAATGGAGTCAAGACAAGAAGTGGATGCAGCAAGCTGGAACTCTACTTCTGCATGGTCTTTTCCCCATTCTCCTGCTTTGGCAGTCTTGTACAAAGCCTGGAGCACATACCTCATCACACAAAACAGTGCAATAAGCAATGAGGTATCCTAGGCACGTGTATTAGCACTTTCAGGTCATTTGCTGTCCTTGTTTAACAGGGTTGGAAGTGGCACTGAAATCTGCGGGACTCTGATGTGCACACAGTGTGACAAAAAATACACAGCTGAGGCCACATAGAATAAATTGGTATGACACTAACCCGAAGAGCTCAAGGAAGATTGCAGCACCGTTAGTGTTATAAGTCAGAAAAGTTGCATCTTTCCAGAAACCTGTAGGAGGTGATGACCATTTCATTGATGCAGAGGAAGAAAAGCGAGTCTGGCTTAGTTGGGCCTCTGGCCAAATGTTGCATTCCCCAAAAGGTGCCACGGCTGAAGCCTCTGACCTGGATGCTGCCTCCAGGCCAAGGGAGTGAGGGAAGCAAGGCAGTCGGTTGGCCCAGGGGCTTTAGGGGGCCTCCCCCTTCGTTCTCTACTCTTCCATGCTTTGTTTCTGGGAGAAAACACTTGAGTACAGAAACCTTTGATGTCACATGTTCTGGGCCAGTGCTGGCCTGTGCCCGCTTCTCAGTTCACTTTGCAAAACTGGGGGAAGAAGCATGCCTGCAACAGGTTTGTAGGAGCAGAAAAATACAGCATCAAATAGCTGGTTTCTGCTCTGTGGAAACACACACCAGAGTTTGGCCCCTGAGGCATGCCACAGAGTTGTGGTCATCAAATGCGTCAGCTAAATTTGTTTTCAGAACTCTTTGGATGTGAAACCACAAGCCCGCCCAGTGGTTGGGAAGATCGAAAATGAAAAGTGAGCAATTATCTTGAGACCGAGCTGTTCCCAACCCATGTGCCCTGGCCATTATAGCAGCTTCCTAGAAAGGCCTGGGGAGCAAAAGCCAGTGTGGGCTGAGAAGCTTGGCCACACATGGGTGTGTTCTCTAGAGCTAGAAATAGAATAGAAATACGATATGAACAGTGGCACAGCTATATGATAGTTGCACTAAAATGTATGCTGCCTGTTGCGACATTTCTGGAACCAGTTGCTGATCTGAACGCACCTGTTCCAAGGTTCTGGGGGGTCTTCTCAGTGTTCTCATCCACCAAGTCGGGGGATAGGAGTTTGTGCTACTCAATACAAAATGGTTGCCAGATGGGTCAGGCCTAACAGTGAGTTTTCTGGGTGAGCCACTGAGGGAAGGGGTGGTGCCCCCCTGTTGGCTACAGGACTCTCTTTGCCCAGTCCATGTCGCATCTGTATTAGCAAGTTGAGGAAGAACACTGGGGACTGGTCCTTCCTGACGGACGACCTTCTCTCACCCAAGCCTGCTCAAAGCCCTTCCTCATCCTCAGAGACTCCCCAGGTCTCCTCACTACCCGTGGCTAGGTGGGCTGGTGACCACCAAAGGTATTTATTTCCCTGCTCTGTTGACCCTGGAATGCTCTTCTCAGATAAACTCACCTGATCCTGACACTGATGTTTTCCCCGAATTTGCCTAGGCGTTTCACCATGTTTTACTAACTAGGCTTAGTCCTGGGTTGAGCTTTCTTGTATCTGTTACTGTTTGTGTTGCCTTACCCAGCCCTGGGGCCTCAAACAGGGGAAGATATAAATCACACTGCAGGCTGTAGGAACGCCCAGCTGGTACTCTCTAGCTGGGAAGGCAGTTGCTGAGTAAATGCGTACTAGGCGTGTTTACGCAAAACTAAATTGGAGTATATCGGATGAGGTAGGTGAGGATACCGTTGCAGCCCAATTTTTGACTTGTCTGCCTCTTTGGGCAGCATATTTTCCCTTTGCCTGTGGCACTTGAGCACCTTGGAGAACAGGTGAGATATGAACATAGCAAAACAAGAACAAACAGCAGTATTCAGTGTCCACCAAAGCAGAATATTGAAGAAGTAAAGGATTTGTTCCTTCTTTGCTGTGTGCTTAGGAAACTGCATGCAGAAGCAGTCTAAAAAGCATGTCATTTCCTCCCCGGGTTCACTTTTCAGCCAGGGCTTTCCTTTTGATCTTCTTACAGGTATTATTGGGAACGATGAGCTCCCAGAGGATGTTTCAGCAGGGAGCGGAGCCCAGTTTTACCCCTGGACAATAGACAACAAATATTATTCAGCAGACATCCATCTCTGCATTGTGACAAATAAGTTTCTTGTGACAGCTGAAATTGCAGAGACCGTGCAAGCCTTCTTGGTTTATTTTGACAGCTCATTGGTGAGTACTTTGGGATGTCCATGCTGCCTGTCTTAATTATTCTTCATGTCTGGAAGTCTGTCCCTGGAAACTGCAGCTGGCAAAAACAGAACTAGCCCCAGCAAATCCATGAATAGGTGCTTGCAAGGCAGCTCATTCTTGGGCTGCTCATCCAAACTGGTCCCTTAACTTGAGCAAGAGGAGACTTTCAAGATGCTGCTGATTTGATAGGAAGCATCGAAACAGTGAGCCAGAAGGGGCCTCCCGGGCCATCTAGTCTGACCCCCGACTCCAGCCGGCTCCTCATGACATGCCCCCCATGGGCATGCCTAGCCTCTCCTTGAATGCCCACACCAATGGGGCCTCAACCGCCTCCCGTGGAAGCCCCTTCCACGCCCTCGGGGTCCTGATTGCCAGGAAGTCGGATAGTTTCTGTCCAGTCAGGACTACTTTGTCCCCTGAGCTCTTTTGAGATTTGCTCTGGCTGCATTTAAGATGCTCTTCTTGCTTTGACAAAGCTTTATATCACGTTTGCATTTCATTCTATTTTTATAACAGCTTTGCTGGTTAAACAGTAGCATTGAGATGCCAGTGCAAATCGGTGTTTGGGCTGGGTTTCAGGGACTCAGTGCAGTGCTGCTTCTCCTGATCTGCCCACTAGGAGGCGGGTTCCTTTCTGGGAGACAGGCTTGGTGTGGGCGGGGGGGGGGGAGGCTGGAGCAGGCACTTCCCAGCCCTTGACCAAGCAGCTGTGGGGCTCCCTCTTGCTAGACAGGGCCGAACACCATGGGGTGGTGGTGGGGGCTCATCCTGCTCCCTTCTGCATTGTGCTGGCTGAACGGTTGCTCCTGCATTGCAGCGGCACTTCCAGGTGTGTGGGGGCAGGCGGGTCCCAAGCAAGCGTTTTGCTGCAGTGTCAGGCCTTCCAGGCAGGTCCCTTGCCCAACCACAGAAACTCTGCAGGTGAATAGTGCAAGGGTCCGCGGTGAGGCTCGCAAGCTTTCTTTCTCAGAAAGAAGAGGTGGTTGGAAACAAGAGCCACAACACGCTGAACTCCCACCTAGGCCTGCCCCCTGCTCCCCATTTTATTCACCTCAACGAGGCTGGAGTTTCCAGCCTAATTGGAGATGGCTGATTGTTGCTAAGTGGTGGCAATTAGAGAACAGGAGGAAATCAAGCATGGAGTAATTGAGCAATGTTCTCAAAAGCAGTGGAAGCATTTTGGAACCGAGAGTTTTCTCCATTTCCTTGGCCTTTTTCTCCACTGTTTACTGACTAGGGCTCAAGAGGTGCGGGTTCCCACTCTCACCTGATCAGCATCCCCAAGCAAGAGGTGTTCTTCCATGTGTTCGTTCCCTGTCAGAACACAACCACAAAGGGCGCCATTGCTGTTTCGGACACCAATTAGAAATGTGTTTCCCTGAGCATAGAATGGTTCAGCAGGAGCCACTGGACTTTAAAAGCCTGCTTGTTGCCCCATGGGGCAGTTCTCCACATCTAGCTTTTGCCTCTCAGCTGGGGACATTAGAAACTGCCCTTGACTGAGTCAGACCACCACTATCAACTTTCTGGCAAACGTTGTCCCAGCCCTGTCCGCAAACGCCAGGGATCAGCCCTGGGACCTTCCATATGCAAAGCCATGTGCCTGTCCAGTGGGCACTGGCCCCTCGTGGTTGGCAACAGAGAACCAGAGAGCATATAAACAAAGACAGCATTTTGGAAACTGTGTCATGCTTTTTCACACATCTTCCAAGGTGGCTTTTCCTCTGGAGGGTGTCTCCCTTCTCTTCAACTCTCTTTGGCTCTCTGCCTTGCTTTCTTACCCGGACTACCACAGTTCATTTCCACGTGTGTTGCTGGAAGCACTGGCTAGAAAGGGTGCTCACACTTTTTGAACGGGGGGGCTGGTCGAAAGGTGCCGGCGATGGATGCGGGCCGCCAAGGCAGTGCAGGCGGGGGGCGTGGGTCAGGGCAGGGGGACGCACGCGCATGTGGTGAGGCAGGGGCGTACGTGCGCAGAGATGGTTTTCTCTGAGCAGTCCAAAACGATCTCCTTGTGAGCAAGCTGGCACGCATGTGTGGCAAGTCCAAAACCTCTGTGGTGGGCTGGATACATGGGCGTAGTGGGCCAGATCCGGCCCATGGGGCGTAGTTTGAGGACCCCTGGCCTAGAGGGTACCAGCGATTCTTGTGTCTTCACAGGTGACTGGCCTGGACAGCATCTCCACGTGGCTTCCTCTTGTGGAGGAGTGGCTTCCAGAAGTGATGATTTTGGTCTGTGAGAGAGTGTCCGAAAACGGTAAAGCCAAACTCCTGGGGGGTCAGGCGGCTTGGTTCAGGCCCAGGGGAGGTTGGGCAGTGGCATTCGGGGGGTGGACAACCCGAGCCCACGAGCTCACCTGTTGATCTGTCCCCGTTTCCCAGCCCAGATCTCGTCATGGTCAGTGCTCACCCTCACGTGTCTTAGGGCCATTTCAGCGGGAACTTTTCTGCCATCCCATCTTGCAGTCGCATGTGGACATTTTACCCAGGAATGAATCTGGCAGATGGCAACATGTAAGGGGCATGCATGTGCATTGGGTCAGTGCAGGGTCACACGCATGGGAGCCGGGTTGGGAGGGGGAGATGGAGGGAAGTGGGTCTTTGCAGCATGGAGAAGAGGAGACCCGAGGGGATCTTGACTTACAGGTCTGTGAAGGGCTGTCATGTGGGGGAAGGCCGTGAGCTGTGGAGGGCAGGATGCGGTCCAGTGGGGCCAAGCTCAAGGAACCAGGTTTCAGGTTGGATGCCAGGAAGCACTTCCCGACAGTTGGGACCCCCTGGAAAAGGAATGGGCTTCCACGGGGGGTGGTGTAGGCCCCACCGATGAGGGCCTTCAAGGAAAGGCTGGGCAACCCCATGTTGGGGACTGCATGAGCGGAGCCGGGTCAGGCCAGATGGCCTGGGTGGCCCCTTCTCTCCTGCTTTGCTTCTGTGAGTAAAGGCGAAACTGTTCTTGCGGCTGGGTGGAGCCAGGGCTGGCGGGCCCTCATGCGTTTGCTCAGAACACCCGCCGGCTGCCGTTCTTCCAGCATGGTGCACAAGGAAGCAGCAGACCTTGGACGCAAGCTGCCTCTGTCTTGGGGCTGGAGATCCCGCTGTCCTAGCTGCACTGGCTCCTCGCTCCCAGGGCTGCAGTGTGTAGTGACCTCTGTGCTGAGAAGCTCGTTGGCATGCAGATCCTGCCTAGGCGAAGCAGGTGTGGGCCCCGACACATCCTGCCTGAGGAGTTCCCTGCATGCGCAGTGCTAGCAGTGGCAAGGGGAGCAGAGCTGCTTTCGGGACCATCAGACCCTGCCTGCTTATTTCAGGCATCAGCCGCCAGAAGGCCCAAGAGTGGTGCATCAAGCACCGGTTCGAGCTGGTGGAGCTCAGCCCGGAGGAGCTGCCTGATGAGGAAGGTATGCCCGAGCCTCGCCCCCCCCCCCACCTGCCCCAAGCGAGCGCGGCCACCCCGCTGCTCTGCCCTGCACGTGCTCCCACGGAGCCAATGCCTCAGGTCGGGTCCATCTCCTGTGCTCCTCCTGGCCTCCTCCAGGTTCTCTGCGCAGCGTTGCTGGAGGGCTCGCAGGGCACCATCGGAGCTGTGCGTTCGCTGCTGCCGCTTTGCCATGCCGTGTCAGTACCAGAGCCTGGGCTGGAACACGGCTCAGACCTCACTCAGAGCCGGAGTGGGGGCAGAGCTTGAAGGGTCTCGTCTCCTGAACCATAAAGCCCACCCAGCTGCTTCCTTTCCAGTCTTTTCTGCAGCTTGCCTCCAGCCCGTGCAGGGAATCTCCATCCCTGGGTTTGTTCCTGGCTCGTGCCCGCCTTCTTTGGGCCAGGCAACTTGTGGCATTGGCCACCTGGCTTGCCTTTGCCTGCAGGGCTTGTGCTCCCGGAGCGGGGCGGGGGGTGGGGGCTGGGCTTCCATACCTGCTCGTGGTTTTGAGGCGGGGGAGACCCCCCTGGCTCCAGCGAGAGTTCCTGCTACCCTGCAAACATGAAAGCCACGCTGCCCCCTGCCCCCCACACAAAGGTCTCAGTCTGGATCAGCCGCCATCTCCTGCACTGGCTCTTGGACAGCAAACCATGCAATGAAGGTCACATTTGGTTTGGCCTCAATTCCCTCCTTTGTCCCAGGCATTCAGGATAGATAGCAGGGCTGGTGCCTTGAATTGCAGAGCAGTGGCATGTAAAATTCACTGCAGTTACACATGCTTTATGCTAATCTCGGGAACGTGAATGAATAATAGGGGTGGATGTTTATCTGCAGAACGTTTCCTAGAATTTGCAGAGACTTAAAAAAACACAAACCCTGTGCTCTCAGCAATGCTTCAGTGCCTGTTTAAACTTAAGCACACACGGAGCAAGTCCTGTATGTCCTTCCCTACTTCTGAACTCACGTGCATCTGTTTCTAAAGGAGTCTTTTCACTACCACATTGCACACTCCCGTTTAGATGACTTTCCAGAATCTACAGGAGTAAAACGCATCATCCAAGCCTTGAATGCCAACATCTGGTCAAACGTGTTGATGAAACATGGTATGCTGTTTTCAGTCTGCTTTTGATCAAATCAGTGTGTCTTTCTGGCATGTGCAAAACAATGCTAAGCTCTATTTCCTCAGACATACGTCCCCCTGTATTCGGTGGGATATGCTCCCCGGCAGGCTACCCCACTGGATCGTGGCCGAGGCAGAGCATGACTTTCTGCTCTGCCTCAGCTGGTCAGCCGGTCGCTCTGCAGGGCGAGGGCTTGGGCTGGCTGTGGGCCAGGGGATCTCGAAGCAGCCTGGCAAGATGTGTGCAGCCTCCTGGTTGCAAAAGGCGAGCCCGGAGGGCACCCTTGCAATGGCCCCTACAGCTGCCCTCTAGTGCTCCCTTTTCAGCCAGCGGCTCTTGCATTCTGCCGCTGCTTTGCTGAGGTTTCACTGCATCGCGGGCTGCAGCAGAAGCGGCGCTTGAGGCCTACGAGTTAAAGCACATTCAGGCAGAGCTCTGGCGTTCCAACTATCAGCCTCCGGTCAGCCTTGCCCCGGACCCCTGGGACAAGTTTCCTGGCTGGGTGACGGCTGGGAGCGCATCTCCTAAAGCAGGCTGAAATGACGTGGTTTGTGGGAACTGTGGGGCCAGCCCAAAGCTGGGCTGCTTGGAGCCGGTTGCCTTCTTTGGCTGGAGAAAAGCTGCACATGCCCGGACTGGCCAGATAATGTTGGCAGTGTGGCCCCATTGCCTTTGCTGTGGACGCTGACAGAAAATGGACTGGGCTCCTTCAGTGGCTCCCGATTGTGCTTCGCATCCAAGTAGAGCACAGTTCGGGGGGGGGGGATGTAGCAGTGGAAAGTTGCCGTTTGGGTGCTTATGTTTGGTAGGCCATGGACCCAGAAGCAAGGTTCCAGACTAAGCTCCCCTGCGTGGCCAGGAGCAGGGCACCGTGCACCATAAGCCCTGCTGCCTCAAGTTGGAGGCAAACCTTTCCGTGCCTGGGGGGTGCGGGTTAACCCACAGGCACCAAGGGGACACAAGCAGGGGAGTCCAGAAATGCCCTTTGCTGGATTCTGTGGGGAGCATGAAGGGGGGATTCCCCATTCCTCACCCACCACATCCGACTGCAGCCACTGCGGCAGGTGGAAAGGGAAGGAAGCCGGCGCACCCGCAGCCTGGCAGGGCTACCGCTCTGCATCTTGTTCTCGCTAGGAATGAAAGAGCGCTCATCAGGGAAACCGCCGTTCAAGTGGCGCAGTGGCTCACATTCAGATGGGGACGTGCCAGGGCTGTGGCCAGGAAAGTGGGGAGAACGACTCCCCAGGAAGCCCCCCAGAATGGGCCCTGGTCCCCGGGCACTGCAGGCTCTCCCAGAGGACGGGGGGATAAGCCTGGGCATGGTGCCTTTTCTCCTGTTGTTGGGCTGCAAATGTGCAGCTGCCCTGCCTTTCCCTTCCCCTTTCTTGACCTTGGTGGGGACTCATTTGGGGTGCTGGGCTGCCCCCACCCCCAGTTGAACTGGGAAGGGTTGCTGTCGGCTTGCACATGCTGGGAAGCCAAGCATGGCTCCAAGTCCAACGCTGCACCTCTGTCAGACAGACCTACGACTCCTCCCAAACCTTGCACAGGATGCCTGTTGAGGGAGCCGGAAATGCCTTCCGTGTCTGGCAATTTCGGAGGCCTTGTCTGCTCTTAGAGACTGCTTTATTTGTACCCTCCGTGGCTGCCTCCCCTTGGAGGAGTGGGGGAAGGCCCCCTGCTGCTGCTTTCCCACGAGGCAGCCCAGTCCACGAAATGTGTGCCCACGCACGGTGCCCCTGACTGGCGTTCCTGCAGTGCCCTGCTCTGCCACAGAGGATGCGCCCTCCTCGTAGCATCATCTCGGGCAGCAGTCTTAGAAAACGGTCATTCCAGGCAGGGACGTCTTCCTTGTGAAGGCTCTCCTGGCAGCCTCCTTCCAAGGCAGCCCAGAATCAGGGCACCGGCCATTGCCCAGGCCCCCCCTCCTAGCCTGGGGGCCAAAGTCAAACCAGAGTGGGACTGCCTCTCCAGCTCCAGGCCTTCCCCGCCTGGAACTCCCCCTTCTGAGACGCTTCGTGCCTTGGGCACAAGATGCCCTTGGAGACCAGCTGCTTGTCCCCGGGGCCCCTGGCTGCTCCCATGGGCCAGCAGCCCCCCATCCCAGGTAGTGAGAGAGACCCAGCCCCTTGTGCACCCCACCCCCCAGCAGGAAGACACTTGCATTAAACTAACAGCTCTTTCTTTTCAGAGGTGAATCAGGGCTTTGGCTTCCTTCCTGCCTTGGTGGGAGCAAATCGCAGCCTTCGGTCCGAAGAGGAGGACACTCCAGAAGTAAACAGTAATTTTTTAATTCCTTCCTTTCTCTTTGTTTTGTGCCGCGGGCTCCACTCGCCCCGCTCCGTGCCTCAGCCAGCCTGCCACTGCTGCCTCCTGAAGAGCGGCCAGGCCTGCAGGCCGTCCCCCACCAGCCCTTGGGCAGCTGCTCCCACGGAGCCTCCCCCTGGCATTTTTAGCACCGCCACACGCAGCTCCCAGCACTTCCTTCTTCACGTTTTCATCATTGTGACAAACGCTGGGAACTTGGCTCATTCTAAAAAGGCAGGTCCCAGGGATTCTTAGTCCAGGGCCAAACTCCATTCTTGCTGCAATTGTCCCACGCATGGAGTGGAGGGAGAGTGCCCATCTCCACTGCTCCGGGGCTTGTTGCCGTCCCCACCCATGAAAGCGTGGGAACGGCCCAGCGCAGCACACATCGGAGCTCCCTCTGCGCTCCCCGTGTGCTGCATCCAAGTCAATTATTTTCCTCTCCCAGACCAACTCTGCGCCAGCTGAGGGAGTGGAATCCACTGGAGACCCTGGAGAAGATGTGGCAGACGCAAATGGCAGGCAGGCCGACCCCACAGCGGGTGAGAGAGGCTTTTGCGTAAGAGTGGCCCTCTCACTCCACAAGAGCAGCTCCACCCACCCCAGCCCTTGCTGCCATGCAAGACCATCAGAGCGGGAATGTGCCTGAGTCGTGGGCATCTTTGGGTCTGGCCCCGGTGCGGAGCAAGCGAGTCTGGTCCAGGCCTATTTTTGTGCTTCCTGCAGATCCCACGCTGGATTTGGACATTCAAGAGCTCGCTAGTCTCACCGCAGGAGAAGGTGATCTAGAGAACTTTGAGCGGCTGTTCTCCAAGCTGAAGGAAATGAAAGGTACTCCCCAAACTCAGCAAATAGCTTGGTTTGATTTGCAGCCTGCACGTAAGAAACTCGCCCAGCAGCCCTAGGCAAATTCACCCTCTCCTGGCCTCTTCCATCACTCCCATATAGACCTCCCTGTGTGTGTTCCTGGCTTTGCAGGTGGGATGTGCAGATGAGCGAGATGCCTGGACGGGAGGGGAGATGGTGCTGCCAGCCGCTGTGGAAAGGCAGTATCTTGGAGCGCGTGCGCACTTCCCTAGCCGCTTTTGAGAAGTGCAGCTTTCCACGCACTACCAGGATCAGATGTGCAGCCGATGCACTGCATTTCTGGACCGATTAGGGGGGCAATTTCTGGTCAGGCCCCGGTTCTTGTGTGGTGAAGTCCCATCTGGTTGCAGTGCTCCCTGTCGCTCTGTTTTGCATTGCTGAAGGAATGACCTTTCACCTGAGCGAGATGCCTCTGGCCGTTCCGAAAGTAACTCTTCTTCCCTTTGATCCCTGCAGAGAAGGCAGCAGCATTGCCTCACGAGCAGAGAAAACTCCATGCGGAAAAGGTGAGGGGTCCAGATGGCTGCAAACCCTGGCCAGCCTTTCCACCTGGTACAGGCATTCTTCAGGGTGGGGGTGGGGAAGCTAAACTGCCCCCATTCGAAAGCAGCACCTGGGCTCCCCGAGCAGTTAATTAGCATGCCCCCAGCTAAAATTGAGGGGCTTCGTCTCCCTCCCATTAGCTAAGCCAGGATGGCCTGTGTGAGGGAACACGTTTGGCTTTATACAAGCCGCAGAATTTGGTTGACGGGTGGAATCTGTGCGGGCCCAGCCAGACAGGTGCAGCTCATCTGAAGTCGTATGGAGCGTGCGTGTGGTCGGGACGGGCACGGCAGGCCATGCCTTGTGTTTGTTGTGGGTGTTGTTTGACCACCTTCAGGGGCCTTAGCTTGTCTTGCCTCTTGACGCGCAGGTTGCCAAAGCGTTTTGGATGGCCATCGGAGGAGACCGAGATGAAATTGAAGGCCTGTCTTCTGACGAAGACAATTAAAGCCTGCAGGACAATGTGTCACGAAGCAGGTGGGGGTTCTCGTGTCGAAAGCACCAGCAGGGGCTGGCTGCCCTAATTGTGGGTTGTTGTTGTTGCTCATTTACACAGGCCTGTCTTTTTCTGGGGGGAGGGGGTGCAAAGACCCGAGGGGCTATTTCTTGCTTATTTTGTTCATGTTGCCCCCACATGGAAAAGGAGGTGGCCGTTTTGCTTCCATGCCCGGATTCAACAACGGGAGCACGGGTGATTGCGTCCACCAAGCAGCAGAGGTATTCTGATGAACTTGCTGCGCTGCTGAAAGCAGAACGGCCCAGACCAACCGGAAGAGCGGCGCAGTGTCTCCTTGCGGTAGTCCTTGCACCGTTCCTCCTCACACTGCCCTCCCTCCAAAGCAGAGACCACGGGTGGGGCGGGGGCTGGGGGCCCTTTTTTCCAGGAAGGCAAGTGGAGGCTTGATTTCTCCAGAAATGCTTGCACATGCAAGAGACGCTCAGTGCCAGAATGGTAATTTTCATAGACTAGCATGTAGTTTGGATCTTTCTGTTGAACTGTTACCGACCAGTTGCCAACCAGTGCGAAAAAACAGGCTTTTGGGTGGGCCCTGCCTTCCCCCTCCTCTGGCAGCTGACAAGTAAACAAGTAAACCCGCAGGAAGAGTAAAATCATGCATTGCCCAATGCTGTGCTTGACGTGCCTGTGGGCTTCCTGCTGCTTTGCCCTGTGACAGAAGCTGTGCAGTGGGAATGGCCACATGCACCTCGGCAAATATGAGGAGCCACACTCCTCACTCTGAGTTAAGGAATGTGTCCGAGGGCAGTCGCTTCTGCTGCTCTCGTGTTCGCAGACAGAGCGTTCCAAGTGCTCCTGGGGCTTGGGTGTGAGGAGATCTCTGACCCAGGTCCAAATGGCCACTGCTGCTCTGTCTTGGCTTTCAAGCCCCAGGAGCCACTGGACATGCATGAGTGAGAGGCATCTCCACCAACCCACCAAGAGTGGGGCTCAGGGGCTGCCGCACTCCCAGGTTTTGAGACACGTGAAGGTGTGGCAGGGCTGCGGTGTTGAAGTGTTGTTGGGGCAAAGTGTGTACAACCCCCCAGAGTGGGGCATTTTATCTTTGAGCAATCAGGGTGTGAGCATAATGATCTGTTGCACTGGAACAAAGGAATTCCACCGTCTTGGTGTAAGCATCATTCCAATCTGTTGAAGCACTTTAAACCATAAAGAATCCCGCCAACATTTCCCTGTGGATGGCAACACGTCCAGTACAGTTTTAAAACAGGAAGGTTTGCCTTTCTCTCTTTTCGAAGTAGATTCAGGCCACAATTCACTGAAAGCCTCTACCCATGGCAAGAATGCAGAGTTCTTGCATTCATAGCTTCGGTGCATCACGGGGTTGTGTAGAAGAGCTTTGCAACAGGTTGTTGCCTAGACAGACATGGAAAACTGCAGCAAAAGCCTGTGTACTTTTTTGTTTTTCTTGCATACTCTAAACGGGCTGAATAAAATCTGCTTAAAATACAGCCTGCTTGCCTGCTAGTTGTGCATTGCACTCGCCCCAAAGGCTTCTGCGCATGGATTGGGCTTGGACCAACATGACAGAGGCCAGGCCCACTTCAGAATTTCATTACTGGTACGGTATTGTCAGGCTGGGGAGACCTGGGTTGCAGTCCCCCTTACCATGAAGCTCACAGGGCAGTTGTGGGGTAAGATGGGAGAGGGAAGGGACCTGGTAAGTGGCTTTAGGCTCTTGTAGGAAGGGGAAATGGTGCCTAAAAGAAATGAGATTGCCCCTAAGCTGTGGAATGGTCTATCAGGAGAGATGCATCTAATCTACCAATTTCCCACCTTTAAGGGGGAGTTAAAAACCTCTCTTCTGACAGACCTTCCCAGATTAGTTCTCACGTCAGTTCTAGTCGCTATGTTGTATTAGTCAGTATTACTCACTGTTGGTGTAATTTCTTGAGAACAGCTCAGAGCCCATGCAAACAGGGTGATATATAAATACTGAGGTAAATGAATAAATGTATTTTTGCATTATGCTCTTAATTATGCATAGCATGGAGTTTACCTTCTTCACAACAGGTGTGCACTGGGCCAGCATTTTCATTGACCTGCCCTCCGCAGCCCAGTTACCTGAAGTTGTGATTTTTTGCCCCAGTATGTTTTTACTTTACTTATGCTTTGCTTATCTTGAACCACACTGGCCTGTGTGATGCCCATTCCCCCAGCTTGGAGAGATCCCTTTGGATCTGACTGGGTGTTTCGGTCAGCCATTGGAAACACCTCATCTGAATTACCTGAGCAGTTAGCTGGCCATGCTGGCAGCAGGTGAGCAGGTGGCATTGCCCAGCCAACCAGCCTGCATTGCAGTGAAAGCACGTCTCCTGCTGGCCCCTCATTTCTTCCAGCCTAGGCATAATTTCATTCAAAAGCCCTTCTAGGGAGCAGAGAAAGATCATTACAAGTTTATTAGGATGACAAAGGAAAGAACATACAAGTTTCACATAAGAAATATCAGGGCGAGGATGCTACAGGCTTTTGATAAAAATAAGCTTAACAAGCTGAAAACCCGGCAATGGCAACTTTTAGTTAATGCAGAGTCTCAGATGTAAAATGAGTAGAAAATAAACACTGGATGCAAAGTGTTTCACATGAGCTAAGCTGTTTCTCCTCAAGAACTCTGCTACCTTTCGCTGAAGAGGAAGGCTTCCCTAAGAGGACTGTGAAGAACACAGCAGTCTCCTAAAACAACCAGCTGCTACATCGCAGGGGAATGGATGGTGAAACCGTTGGTTCAGTGTGCGTCTCTTTGCTAACCCAACCGCCTCAGCAACCCACAATACTTGGCGCACAAGAAGAGCAGCCCTGTCTGCACAAAGATGGGGACTGCTGAGTGGGAGAATTGCCAGATGCTTATGATTCTTCCCTCGTTTCATTGAGGTTCGCAAGAATCTGCAATTAACCACCTGAAAATGGGATACGTCATAGCAGCACTGTGCGTCGTACCAAGAACCCATCGTCCATGGAATGTTGCAAGGCGGGTGAGGGGGCGTGGTGGGCATGAGGCGGCTCAACAGTGGCAGCTTTTGCACGGAACAGACATCCGTAACGCATCTGTTTCTGCCAGTGCAAAAGTGCTTCATTCGACCTGGACCGTGCCGTAAACGTATCTCTTCCCTTGCTGGGTTCTGCTGTTCTGTCCAAATACAGCTCCATCAGTACTTATTTTTTAATTGTTGGTTTATGTTTAGAACTTCCCCCAAATTAAGCCTTCAGCTCTTCAACCTCAAAATGTAATGTTTAGGCAAAAAAATTAAGTATCTGATCCAATCTGACTACTGAAAGAAATTATATAAATAAGGAACTATGTCAAGCGATACTAAACATAACAAGGTTGACTACGCTATAAGAGGGGCTAATAATTTTCCATCTACCCTAGAAAAAAATCTAAGTTATGACTCTGCCTGCCTCCATGAAAGACCTAGGAGGGAGGAGCAGCCATGGCACTGCGATGCCCTGTCGCATCCTGGCCTGCATCCGGCTTCTCTTGTCCAAGCAGAAACCAGCCCCAGAGGGAAGCGGATTGCTGGCCTTGCACCAGTTGCTGCTTGGGCCTGGCTGGGGCCGGACTCCTGCCTGGGCCACGCGCTCCTCCAATCGTTTTCTGATCCCTCCTGCAAGGTACTGCTGCCTCTGAATTCTACGCAAAGGGCCTGGACTCTGCAGCTCACTAAATGCAGACTAAGACGCATGGCGACTTGGTTCATTATGTTAAAAAAAAAAAACAGTAATAGTTTCACCACAGTCATGGAAAGGAAGCACCATGGCTACTTGGATTTGCTGTCCCGCAGCCGTATCAAACAAGGGCCAGTGTGGGAGTCAAAGGGCCAGCTCAGTCCCCAGCCACGAAAGACAAGGCTCCTGGAGGAAGAGCCAGGGAGCCCCACTAAAATGCAGATTCCAGTACAAGCACGTGCACAATCTGAAAACCCACAGCGGTGCGGCTTAGCCCGGGCCTGTCCGTGTCGAACCCTTGAATTGAATGCCAAATGGACAGCCGCCTGCCGCCCCCCTTTCCGCATGAGGGCAGCCAGGGCCCTGCCCTGGAACGTGCTTTAAAAGCCAGGAAGACACTCGGTCACGGCAAACAGGCGGGTGCCTTGAACATGCACACGCTTAGTTTCACAACGGGTGGGCACGGCGGTCTCTCTTTAGAAGTTAATCACGGCACGTGGCGGTTACGGACTGCCACAAGCAAGGCGCAAGGAGAGGCAAGCAGGCCTGCTTGAGAAAGGACGGGCCAGGAAGTTGCCCACGTGGCATGGAGGCTCCGCCCCGGCCCCCTTGGCCCCATGGCCACCCGCTGCCACACAGCACCCCATCCATTCAGCGGTGCCGGGAGACGACCTGGAAGGCAGGCCAGGAAATGAGGGGCTGCCGAGAGTCCGGGCAGTGCCTCCACGAGGGCACCTGGGTAGCGCTGCGCTGCTCCAGACTGATCATAAGTGCAGGAAGCAATGGCATCGCTAAAGTGCAGCTCTAACCAAAGAAGGAAGTGCCAAGTTTCTCCATCCCGAGCATTTTCTGCTTGGCATGTGCTTGCTTTGAGACCCCCCACCCACCCAGGGGAAAGAGCCAAGTCTTAACATTCCAGAGAGCAAACCTGAGATCGGAGGAATTCTACATGGGCCATTTAAGCTTGCATGTTTTTCACCTGCAGAAATAAACATGTCCTGCACCCACCTAAAAGGGGGTGGGGGGGCACAGTCTCCCATAGAAGAGAATAGAGAGGCCTTATCATATGGGTCCTGGTTTGGGGCCTTCCCCTCCCACATGAAGTGGGGCAGCATGAGCACCGTGTTTCAACGGGTGGGAGGAAAGGTGTGGGCACAGTTTCAGGGGAAAGGGTGGTGGGGAAGCCACAGCTGGGTGCCTTTTACAGTGCCGTTTCCAGGTTGCTCACTGGCAACCATGAGAGCAAGGCCACGAGGAGCTCCCAGACAGACGCAGGATGCAATTCAGAGGAAGCTAAGTGCACTTGAATAAATTTTGCTAGATTGCACCCTCGATCTGGCAACTAAATCTCATTACTTTCCTTTGAAAGTGACTAATAAGAGATCGGCATAGGGAGCTTTTAGATATATGTAAAACAGAGAATGTAGAGGATTTTTTTTTAAAGAACTGACAAGGGTCAAGAGTCCCTAAATGAAACTCCTATCAATGGGCCGGATGAAGGCAAAACTTGCATTGAAAGGATCTGAGCCTTTAAAACCGGTTCAGGTGCTTCTGAGAATATCAGTTCTTCGACTTGGATGTGAAGCTATTAAAACAGCAGCAGCCTCTTCAAAGTAGTGGCAGTCGCTTGATGTCTTAAAGGGGCTATTTCCGCTCTGAGGAAACGTCGTACACGAGAGATTCCTCAGCACCTTACTTTTGCATAAGAAAAGTTTCATAGAGCAACAGAAATAGGACACTGGAAATGGCCCAAATCCCAGGACTACTCTCTCTGCTGCAGCAGCTACAGGCGGAAGGGATCCTCCATGGGCAGCATTCAGTTCCTACGATGAGAGAGAAGCCTGCAGGTGAACGGCAAACGACAGGCAGGAGGGTAACCAAGAAGACTCAGCAGGCTGGAGCATCTGAGAAGCTGCTTCAAATACACACGTGCCGGACTGCAAGAGTCGGGGATTCGGGGGTTCAGACATTTCTTCGGCTAATTCTTGCAGGCTCCTACAGGAGTCTGCAGACCCTGCTCCTTGGGAAATGACTGTAGTATCAACGCAGAATGTGCACTTATGGCAGATGCATCAAGACTGCACTGGCCTGTTCGGAGTGATTATGCCATCCAAATGCTACAACAAGATCACATACTTTTATCACTCTGCATAGTCCCACCCAGTGTAGGGCGTCGTCGTGCCTCACGGAAAGAAAAGAGGGTGAGAAAAACAGAAATTCCTGTTCAGAAGTTTCTTGGCTATCACGAAAATGCCTGACTACTCTAACATGACCCAGCAAGCCCCCAGGAGTAACTACACAGTTCAGCATTTGTCCAGTGGCTCAAACTAGAATGTCACAACATAGGTGAATACAAGTGTTGCATGATCCAATTGAAAATCATTTTGGAAAAGCCAGCAAGGAATGTCTCGTTAGGCACAAACATCGCTCCAGAAAGCTGCAGGGTCAACAAAACCCTCTCTGAAAAGCAGCCTCTTGCCTGAACATTTAAAGGCGCTCTGGTGCATCATGAGGCATGCAGGAAGGGCCGGATTCTGCATTTCCCTCTTGCCTTATTTTAGGTATGCATGCAGATGAACATTCGATAAATCCACTGTCTTAAGACTCTTGGTGCATTCCCGTATTTGCCAAAGGAAAACACCCTCTGGCAATGATGTTTCTGTAGCAAGAGCGGCGCCGCTTAAAGTATTCCTCAAGGGCCCCATTCCTGCTTCTGAGCAGGTGGCCGTGCCTTCCTGACCAGGCTCTGGCAAAGCCCACTCAGTGGCAAAGTCTGGCGAAGAGCAGGCTTGCACTGGCCGCACAGGGTGGGAGCAAGTGCTGTTTCACTGGGGTGAGAAGGCAGATGTTCAACTGGGCAGGTAAAAGCAATTTAAACGAAGTGGCAACTCCCCTGCTGCACAGGCACATATTCCATTCAACAGTGTTTCAGAAGCGTGAGGTGTGGTGCGGTGGCCACCAGGGGTCTCAAAGCATGGTCTCAAGTGATTCCAGGCAGGTGTACCCGGGTAAGGATTTGTACCTGCCCTGAGCCAATGCAGCGATTCTCGGCTGCTGCGCAGAAGACACTGGCTGCTCAGGGCTGGAGGACTCATCCAGACGCCTTGATGATCTCCTAGAAATGCAATTTAAGGGCCTCACCTTGCGCATCATGCCCATCTCCAGTCGCAGAGCAGCCATCTCTTATTTTGGGATTCACGCTGGTTTTGACCTCACAATCAAAAATACCGGCAGCTGCATGGGCAGTCGCAAACTTGCTGTTCGCACGCAGCATTAAGCACGCCAGCAAATGAATTTCGAGCTCCAGAATCCCTGAGAACCAAAACTGCGCAGCCGATTACTATGGGAGCTGCGTGCTGGCCCAGAGTGCCTCTCTTACTAAAGGCCATTGCGACTGGCCCCTAGCAGAGGACGTTCTTCGCAAGACGTTCCAGCAGCAAAGGGGGGTCCTGATGGCAGAGAGTCACACCCTTGGCTGATTTTGACTTTCATCTCCCCTGGTCCAGTTAGCAAGGCTGCTTAGCTCCCTTCTGGAAGGTCTCCACTACTGAATTCTCAGACCCCTTAAAGCAACTGCTAAAGGCTAAAACAGGACAGCAGGAAAACAATGTGGGAGAAACGCAAAGTTAATGCAGAAGGGACCCCAGTCTTGGCAAGTGCCAGACTCCTTTGCAGGAGGTGGGGAGATCGCACCACGATAAGCTACATGTAAAGGAAAGGGGGATTTTAAGGCATGCGCCGATGTGGGATGCGGCAGCCACGGTGTGTGCACTTTACAGCTAGTTTCATCTCTGAGATCATTGCGACAACGGAGCAAAGCAGAGGGTGGCGACTCCTCCTTCCTGACCAAATTCCAGCTTTCTTCCCTCCCGCACCCGTTGCTCCAGATTTTAATCCAAACGGCTTTCTTCCTTCACCGTTCCCACAAATGGTCTACCAGAGATGGGCCGGGGAGGAGGAACTGCAGGCACAGAAGCAAACACTGGAAAAGGAATGGCAAAAGCTGTCATGGTCCCCCCGACGCTGCACCCCCAGTTCCAGCTGGATCATCTCGAACAAGGTGTGTGTGGGCCGGGGCTGCGGAGGCGTCCTCCTTGCTCTCTCCCAGTCCAAGAGCAGCTGCGAAGAGCCACTCCGGACACGCGGCGCCCCGACACGCTGCGGCAAGTGAGGTCGCCCCAGCCGAGCTGTGCTCCACTCGAGCAGGAGTCCACACGATGGGGCGGCGCGTCACGATACCTTCCACGAGGGTCCAAGGCACCACCGCGACGGAAGTGCTGGCCGTTTGGGCAAGAGCGGCCCAGCCCTGGCAAAGTCTCGCTGGCGTGGAGCAGCATCTTTCGCTGGAGGGGAGGGACGGTTGCCAGACAGACGGGGCCCAGGAGAGGAGCAACCGCCAGCCGAAACGCTCATTCTCGGGATGCCCAGTTGGTCAGACAGGCTGCAGACGCTCAGGCGACGGGCCGACAGAGTCCCCACTTTTGGGCCTCGGCTTCAGCTGCCCCTCCTCTATGACACACTGGAGCAGCGGATGCTGGGGGAGCCCATCTGGGTGAGGACCTTGTCCAGCCACTGCAGGGGGCCGTTCAGGTGAAGCTCAATCCAGCAGGGCGTGCTGGTGACCGTCTGCCGTCTGGAACAGCAGGAGGAAAAAGGGCTGCTAGCATTCGGGGGCCTCACACGCTCTCTTGCATCTATACCCCACCCCGCAAGGACCCCACAGCCGTTGGCACAGGCCTCCTCCCCAGTGTTGCCCCTGCCACCACCCTGGGACGTTCAGCGCCTGGCCCAGAGTCACCAAGTGTCGTCCCAGCCCCAGGCGAAGACTTTTAGGTAGAAGGAATGACTGGGATGCATACATCAACGCTGTGCCACGTGTATTTTAATTGCATTGACACACCACCTTTTTCCCACAAGGTGACTTAGCCATCTCCCTCCTCGCCATACCTCACAGCAACCCTGCAAGGTAGGCTGCACAGAGGGGCAGTGATTGCCACAAAGCCCCATGGCCAAGAGGGGACCAGAGGCTGGGTCTCCCGAGTCACAGCCCTATGCTCTATCCACTAGACTGGTTGTGCAAGGCTTGCCTTTGTCACACAAGTGCCAGTCTTGCTCTGCAGCCTTGAGGAATGGAAGCGTGACCATCCAAAACTGACCAGAGGAGGAAAGTGGGCATTTTCAGGCTGCCGCTCCCGACAGCGCCCGCCTATGCCATCCAGCATCCCCTCTGCCAGCTCTTTGCCACGCTTCCGAAAGGTCCTGGTGCACCACCCAAACCCACCCTGCAATATGGGAAGGAAGCCGCCACACTCACTTCCAGGCAGGAGAGGCCTGGCCAGTGCCTGTCACCTGCCACAGGGCTCCCGAGTTGCCCCTTCTGGCTCGGCAACTCGGAAAATGGCAAGGGCAGCTCTGCCAATGGAGCACAGCCCCTGGCGACCCCTCCGAGGACCCGTGGGGGGCGGCTGATGCGCCACGCCAAGCGCAGAGCCTGGGACAATAGCTGAGTGGAGGCCAGGCCCTCCCCGCCTGGGGCATGTCGCTCTTCTGGCTCCCATTCAGATGCGTGGCCATCGGCCAAGGCAGCGAGGCAGGCTGGGCCGGGAGAGAGAGAGCCGGCTGCAGGAGAAATGGGCTCCAGACATCTGGAGAAGCTGTGAGAGGTAACCTGAGAGGCTGGGCCCCAGCCTGGGCCCAGCATCAGCCACTTGGTGGGGAGCAGGGCTGCGAAGCTGCAGGGGGAAGCCGCTCCTGCGCTCACCTCCAGGAGGGCACGGGTCCCTGGGGCGGGGCTGCTGCACAGCCCTCCTGCCCCCACCCCGCCCGCTCACGGGCTGCCACATCCGGCCCCCGCCTTGCGTGCCGTCGCCAGTCCCTGCGCAGGAGAGCGACTCGCTGGCCACGCTTCACCCATTCCCCAGGCCCTCCCCTTTAGCCGGAGAGCTGAGTGAGGAAACCAGCTCCTCGGGAGAGCCTCCGGGAGTCAGAGCACAGTGGGGGTCACCAGCTCCTGCAGCTGTGCCCCCCCCCCCCGCACGCCAGGGGCTTGCACAACTCGGGCTGCAGCCCTTCAGCACACGTGGCCCACAGCAGGTCCTTCCGCCCCTTGCTTTGCTAATTTGCACGGTGGGGGGAAGGAGCAGCTGCTTCAGGGAGCCCTCCCCTCCGCTCTGCACAAGAACTCTGACCTGTACTCGGCACCCCAACCCTTCACGAAGCTCATCCGGATGGTGCACATGCGCGTCAGCTGGTAGACCGCCTCGAAGCCCTGGTTCACGGACTGTGCCAGCAGGGCAGCAAACTCCTGGTTGTTGAAAATTTTCAGGTTGCAGCCTGTTAAGGGGAGGAAGCACAGGGCCGGGGCAGGTATTAGGGTGCTGGCAGCGTGGGGTGCGCCCGGACGGCCCCCCACAATGCAGAACTGCGGCTGGCAGAACGGCACCTGCAGGGCTGCCCACACGCCCCCACGGCCAGCACACCTTGCAAGCAGGAAGAAACGCCTCCTGGGCAGAGAGCGAGCGGCCTCCCTCGCAACCGCCCCCGGGCGTATGAAGCCTCGCGCTCTCTCCTCACACCAACCAACCAACGTCCCATTCCAAGGGACAGTTCCTAGGAACAGCAGACTCAATTTTCCCTTAGACTCAAGCAAGACATGTGGAATGTTAAGATACATATTTATCTCTCTCTACTAGCTGAGCAAAAATGTATACAAACCAGCACAGGAAGTCAGATATTCCAGTGTTTTACCCTTCCAGCAGCCGAAAAATAATTCTAAATAAACGACTCAAGTATCTGAACATCTTAAGATTTGGGAAACAGGATTGTTAATAAACTTATCTTTTTCTACGAGAAGCCATCTTAGACATTAAGGATACGGTTACTGAGAGATGGCTGCCATTTTTGAACTTCTGGAACAAGAAGTAACCTGACATCCCCCCACCCCACCCCCAGTCCCTTGTCCTAACAGACCATTTATCCCTTGATAAATCAAGGGTTTGCTTATGTTAACTCGACTCTATCTTCTGAGAAGTCTTTAGTTTTGTAAATTATCTGGTAAAGTATATATGTATCAAAGGCTATAAATAAAGGGGAGGGGAGCCAAGAAAATGTGTGGCCAGCAGCAGGCCCTCCCTGCAGGCAGTTCCACAGACCTGGGGCCACTGCCACCCCTCTTGGCATGCCGCTGCTGCTCTTGTGGGCGACCCCTCCGGCCGGAGATGCCCCAAGGAGTTCCCGTAAGCCCCCCTGAGGGCTTCTAAAGGAGAACAGCAGGGATGGGGCATAAGAGGCTCTGAGACGGGAGCGAGCCACCGCCACCGACCACCTCCTCTGCAAGCGTGGTGTTTCAGGAGAGCCCTGCTCCAGGCAGCTTCCCCTCACACAGGGCGCTTGTGTGGCCCATGTGAGCGCTCGGCCCTTTGTGCCAAGCAGCATCCTGGCCCCATTGCAGATGTTTTCCAGCGATGGCAAGCCGATACCAAAAGGGTTTCCAGGGTGAGAGTGTGTAAAAGAGGACGGGAAGGTGTGCCAGAACACACGAACGCCTCCCCAGATGCCTACTGCCAGCAAACACCAGGGTCACGCAGATAAAGCTGGGTTCTCTCCCCCCACCCCCCCGCGTTCAGAGCTAGGGCAAGAGCACCCCCTCAACTTTGGGCACGCGTAGGTGGCTGAACACAGCCCTCATGGCAACCCACCAGAAACGCCTCCACTCCCAGCGCCCACCCAACATTTGAGGGAATGCCTCCCCTCGAGCCCACATCTGCGCTGTACGGGCCCAGCTGCAACCTTGAGGGCCTTTCTAGGACATCACAGGTGCTTTGGCGTAGAAAAACGTGGGCTCCTTGCCCCCGGCTGTCCAAGACATGGCAGCGTGGCTACGCCTCCTGGCCTCTTCCAGCTCCACTCTGGAGCTCTGCAGGTGAGGAGCAGCTGGCCGAGGCATCAGCTGGGCTCCTGAATCTGGGCAAGACAGAACCAAGCACCCAGTGAGCGAGGGGGAATCCACAGACTGGGCCTCCTGCAGGGTCTGTCCTTTGCTTGTCACCTTCCCAGCTGCCACAAGGAGCTTTGCAGTTTGCAGCAGGCAGGAGGCAGGATAGGAGCTCCCACTCTCCCCGTTTTCAGTGAGCAGTTGGTGAAAGCAGGACAGCGAGGGGTCCTGCGGATGTGTCAAAGGAGTGCGCGGTGGTCCTGCAGGAGCGCCCTTGGGGGGCTGAATCCCACCGCTGGTGCAGAATCGTAGCGTGTTTCACGCCCACCGCTGCAGCGCCTTCCATCCAGACAGCGGTGTATTTTTCCCCGAAGGATTTCACAGTGTTGCAGATTATTCTTGCGGGCTGTCTAACTGGCTTTCGCTAACGCAGAAGGAATGGTGCCAGACACGCAGCAATGAAGAGAAAGGAAACGACGCCGAGTTACCTGGCGGGATCTTGCACACGGTCGCTGGATGCCAGCCGTAGCGCTGGTTACAGTTGGGAGACTGGACGAAGATGGCGCTGTCGCTCAGGCACTCTGCAAAGACCTCTCCTCCGATGTAATACAGCCGCACACCTCTCCCTGGAAGACACAAGGCATCCCTGTCAAAGGAAGCAAAGCGTGCCAAAAATGGGGCGCTCCCCCACCCCACCCCTCAAATGCCAGGCTCCATCAGTCCCTGCAGGTGTGACACCCTTTTAATTTTGTGTTTCCCCTGCCCCCCATCAGAGCGCCCCACACACCACTGTCCCAGGCATGTCTTCATGGCCGCCCCGTGAGTAGGTGAGAGCTGAGGGGGCCATGGGCCCAGCATCTTGAGGGGGCCCCACGGCTGCAGAGCAGCCTTTGCTTAAGACTGAGAGACACCCGATTGCCCAAGATCCTCGAGGGAGGAAATCTACTCGCTGTTACTGCAGCGACGCCTATGTTTCTAGCTTGCCAAAACCAGTGTAGTTACAATGTCAATCCCTTCCTAACCACAGTCCATGCAGCTTCACAATTCACTGACTTCAAAAAGGGAATTCACCCATGGGCAGAAAGCGGGTTATTTGAATCCTGAATTCAGACACAACCTTGCCAAGCTTTAAGTTCTCCAAATTTGGAAGGACATTTGACAGGCGGGCTCATGAAGTCACTTGCCGTCTTCGGCTGAACTTCTGAGTAGACCCAACAGAAAAGGGTCAGACATGCAGCTGCAGCCCAAACTATCTGGTGTAAGAGCATGAATATGCTTGATGATTGCAGAAATGTTGCCAGCAGCAGTGTGGAGTAGTAGCTAGAGCTGGACCAAGGCTCGGCAGACCTCAGTTCTCCTTCCCGCAGAGGCAGGAAGCTCTCTGGGCAACCAGCTCTCAGCCCAACCCACCTCACAGGGCTGTGGTGGAGCTAAATGGAGAGGAGGTTGTGGGCGCTGCCTCCATTTTCTCAAGGAAAGGTGGGACAGAGGAGCACCAAACAAAGGCGTTCAAATGGCGAGCTGATACACACAGACACGAAAACCAGGCCACCGTGGCACAAAGGGGGGCCGCCATCCCGCCCAGCCCCAACACGACCAGGCAGCGAAGGCCTACCGATGTGCCGCCGGGTGAGCTCCACTGCGGCATTGCGGTTCACGTTGGACAGCAGGCCAAGACAGAAACGTTCAGAGTTGGACGGGTCAGTGAACCCGTCCACGGTCATGGAGGGCTGCGATGCGTGGAAGGTCTCCCCGACTCGCTGGTTGAGCTCGTAGTACGAGATGGAACACCAGAACGCCGGCTCGCAGTAGGTGACGGGCTGGAGGTCTGCGAGGAGAGAGAGAAGGCCAACACGCCATTCGAGCCGCTTCCACCTCATCGGCAAAGTGTTGCTCCCTGTGTTATGCAGATACTCCGAGGGCGTAACATCTTGAAAACTTTTCAGTGAGCAACGATTTGAAACTCTTTCCAGTAGTAAGAAATGCTATGAACTTCCCCTGACTGTCCAAGCAGCTCCTTTCATCCTGTTGGCACCCCTAATAGTACAGAATGGGTAGGAATGCCCAAAACAAAGCAACTCTTCTGAAGCATCTACATGTGTTTCTAAGTTTTCTTCATAAATGTCCCTTACCCGCTTCTGTTTCAGACACTAGCTGCCAATTAGGTCATCAACGAAGCTTCAGCAAACAACACTCATTCTACAAGTTTCAAGAGCCATGTGCTATCCTTACCCAGATTATTATGTGCAGGTGACATTGGGTTTGGAGATAAATTTGGAGAACCTAAGGCAGGAAAAAGATACAGTTATGCTTCTATCTGCTGAACAATATAAAGTAGCATGCCATCTTTGCATTTTATTTTATTTTATTTTATTTTATTTTATTTTATTTTATTATTACACTTGTATGCTGCAGCCTGTAGAAGAAAAATTCTGTGGGCAGCTTATATTACATTGAGTGGCAATAAGTAAAACAATTCAATACAGACAATAAACGATAAGGGAATGAAGAAATAATAATAAAAGGAACAGTAAAAATCAAACATTCATTAATAATTGAACCATCTAAATCCATCAATGTAAAACAACCCTGTGAAATAAAAAGTCTGGCAATCCTGACATCGTCATAGCAACTACAAAACCAATGTGATAAACATTTATAAAACCAATTTGACTCATTCTCCAGAGTAGTTACAGAAAAGAAATGTTTACAATTGGCATCGAAATGAAGAAAGAGCAGGCACCTGGCAGAATGAAGGAGCCGTTACAGAAAAGGCCCTTCTCTAGCCATCGCCCGACTTCCTTCACTGGGGGACGGGATTCGGAGAAGGGCCAGTGATGAGGAACAGGCAGATATCGTTCTTCGCCACGGCGATCCCTTGCAGAGCTCAGTGCTCCCTGGGCCAAAGCCAAGGCTGAAGGGCAGCCACTGCCCCAAAGGCACTGCACGCGTTTCCAGATGCAACAGGGGTGTTTTTTGCCACACCGCACCTGCTGCGCATCAGTTACATGCATAGCTCCCATTTTCCACCTCCTTTATGTCATTTCATTTGCTGATTTTATATTGTAAATAATTTTTATTCTTAGAAAAACGTTGGGAATCCCAGCGTCAAAGGAGCACCAAAAGTAATAATGGTTCACACACAGGGCATCTTCAAAGCCAACGGAAAGTGATTATACCCCAGAGATCCCACATACCGAGCCTTGTATTCGTCCCACTTTCAAAGGCCAGCAGCAACAGTGGGCAAAAAGGAGGAGCCATCAGAGTGGGAAGGAGGAAGAAGTGAGTTCTGCCACGAAGGACACAGGGATTCCAGCTGGAGGGTTGTGGTGAGCCTGAGGGTCTGCCAGGCACACCGTGGGTTGTGTCTTGGTGGCCCATGCGCCACAGCTTTTGCATGGGCATTTGGTTGGGCTATGAGACCCTGGGCAATGTGCATCAAGTCCCAAAGTGGTGGGACTTCTACTACATTGAGAAGAGCAATGACTGCAGTTCCACCAAGGGCACAGTGTGATCTTACCTGCATCCATACTGTGATTCCTCTGAGGGTCGCTGGTTTCTCCATCCTCGCTCAGGTAGCCAGGTGGAGGTGTCTCTACAGGGATGCAAGCAAAACAGGAAAGATGGCACTGTCACAAAAGCCAAGCTGGACGGCCGAGGATTCAGCTCGTTCACACACGACCTTGATCCAGCCTTCTCGTGCAGGTCCCACACAGGGGCTTCATGAGGCAGAACTGTGTGATGCGCACACATCCCCAGAGGCCTTCCAAGGGCTGGGACCGGAAGAAGAACCTTGTGCTTTGACTAGCACTGTCTCTCTGCCCATAAGAGATTCCGGAGCTTTGGATTAAGCTCCCCCAGGGCCGCCCACTTCAACTGCTCCTGGTCAACACACGCCAAGGAAGCAGTTCAAAATTCTGCTTTTGACAACAGGCCAGGTAAGATAAAAACACTGAGGCTAAGCCCAGACCAGGAGCAGCTCTTACTGGTGCACACACACAGCCAGGGGTCAGAGCTGGGGTTCAACCCGTTCAAGAATCGGGCCCACAGCCAGGAAGTGCTCCCTTGTCCCAGGATTTTCGGGTGGTGAGGAGTACATGTGCACTGCTCCAGAAGCGCATGTGTTTGCACATGCAGGGACACACGCCTGCATTTGTGTACATACCACGGCCCGTTTGAAAAATCCTGAAACAGTTTACAACAATAGTCAGACATTACATCACCATGCAAGCACAGTAACATTTAGACAAGCACGTGGTAGGAAAAGGCAGGGCAAGCAAGCAAGTCCTGAACTGTCAACCATGCCAAAAGAGGGGCTGTTCTAGAGAGGCAGCCCCCAGGGAGAAGACCTCTTGCCAGAACGGATTCTGCAGGAGGGCAGACCGGGCAACGAGGCCTCCCCTGAGGATCAAAGAAGTCTGCTGGATCTTTCTTTGGGGAGACAATTATTCGCACTTAAGCTGCTTGGGGATTCGCATCTCAAGTATACCCTGAACCTGGCTTGGTAGCAGTGATGCTGGGAGCGCCATGGCCTTGGGAATATTATCCATTCTTGGTTACACCACTCTTGTTAGACTATCACAATGTGCTCTCTGGGGGACTTCCCCGGAACAGTATGCAGAAGTTTCAATGGCTGTGAAATTCACAGCTTGGCTGCTCAAGAAGGAGGCTTGCACTAGCCACTGGGTGCCTTTTGGGCTCAGCTCCAAGAGTTAGCGAAAGTCCTACATGCCGGAGGATCTGGCCATCTGCCTGTCCTCTTGTCTTGAAGACAGGCTCCAGAGAGCTCCTCTCTTTAGGACCTCTCCAGGACACGGTTTCTAACAGAAGCCCACTGGCCAATGAGGCACGGAAAGGCTTTCTTCTAGATTGCTCCCAAGCTCCTTCAAGAATGATGGTTGGGCCCCACTGTGTTAGCTTTTAGAAAGTGCGCGAAGACACTTTAATGGACCCTTTAAAACTTTACAGTTGTTCTCATGTTTTATTGTTTAAATGGTCCTCTAAAAGGCTGTTTTTTGCTTTAAATTGTGGTGCACCACCTTGATGGCTTCCTAAAGCAAATACGGGGAAATATGTAAACAGCAGTGGCCAATTGATCAAATGGAGCAGCTGTTTATCTTTCTAAAGGCATCCTTCATCACCCAGCTTTATTTACTGCAGAAGGCAAATGAGAAAGCTGGCCCACTTCCCTTCTTTGCATGGGAGCAAAGCAAAGAGGAAGTCTCACCAATAATGGCCCGGGTAAACCACCCAGAGTGACACCCTCTGCCCATTGAACTCTCTCCAATCGGGGGGGGGGAGGGGGGAGACCAGCTCAGGGAAGCCTGCCCTTGTGTTACGGCTAATGTGGGTATCCACTCCAGCTCTTTGGAAAGTGGACTGATGAGCTGCTGAGCGCAGCCATGTTGAGTGTCCCAGCACAGCCATCAAATCCCACCGTCCTTGTGCAAGGAACAGAAGAGGCAGGGGGAGAGCGAGCTCACGTGCCAAGGAAAGGGTCTCCGTGTCCCTCCTTTTCAGGAAGTCCTGCAGTACCTGGAATGTAGTTGCTCTGAGGTTCTATGCCTGCTGGGAAGTTGGTGTTCTCCGGAATAGAATGGCTGTAGTCATCAAGCGGTGGGAATTCCGCTGGAATTTCTGTGTGTCTTGGTACGAGGACTGGAGGTAACACTGAAGAGACAAGATGGCCAAGAACAACTTCAGTGATGAGCCCGTGGCGTGAATCCGGCTGGCCCCTCTGTGCTCGAGTGCCCTGGAACAAGCCTCCTCAGCCCCCGCCCCCACCCTGGGGTTTCCCCAAAACTGCAATACCTGGTGTTTCCACTCTTTGGTAGTGATACGGGTTCACACAGACTTCGTCCTTCTTCATGCTGAACGCATATTCACACATCTCCATGGCCCGGAGCTCGTGATGGCTGTGAAGATCTGGCCACCGCCACAGCCGGCAGTAGATGACATGGGGGAGGCCCTTCCGGTGGGACACCTGCAGCCGCCCGTCCAGCGATCTGCATGGGCGAAAATGAGGCCGGGGGAACATGGGAAGCTTTGGGGCTTTGCTCCGGAGGTGTCTCACTTCTGTGGCGAGAGGAGGAAAAGCAAGCCCGAAACAAGCCAGCGAGTTAGGGCTGTATTTACGGTTGTTACAGGAGGTGATGGCTGTGTTTTACTGTTGCTTTCAATTATGCATTATATTTTATTTATGAATTTATAGGCTGCATATAACTGCCAAGGCCTTCCTAGGCAGCTAGGCCTTCCTATTGTCATAGGTGTTCCTGTTCTGATTTTAGCATTGCTTTTGTGCTTAATTTTGCATTTTTGCTTTGATTTTAGTATCCTATTTTGTTTGGGGGATCCCCTCTCTGGATCCCGGCACAGGTAAATTCAGCTGGGCTGAACTAACTGAGGCATTCAAAGCCACAGCAAACATGGCCCCCATCTTGAGAATGCAAGGATTGAAAAAGCACACGAACAACCCGCAAAATTGAAACCTGCAAGTTCTCCTTGTATCCATTTCTTTTCCTTGATTCATAAGATTACCAGCCAGCTTAGCGAACAGTTATGCCTGTAATGCTAGTCTCTACATACCTGTTACATAGCAAGAACCCCGTGTCTCCAGCAACTGAGTCATGGCTCAGCCTGGCCCAGCGGGACTGCTATGGGGAATTGGCGCCAGAACCCCGAGTGCCCACCGGTGCCACTGGAAGCTCTTTCCCCCCAGTTTAATTGATGAGCTGAGGAAAACTTATGGGGGGACTGATTACCATGAGGGAGGGAAGAGACAACCCTCCTCTTCCCGTATTATGCAAAACACATGCCAGGAATCCCTCCCTGCCTACATAATGAAGCACTGGAAATAAACTTTCCACTGGTGTGAAAGGGAGCTTTATTTTGACACTTAACTGCCACGCTGGAAGGGGGATTTCTACTGGAGAGGAAAGGGTTAACCTTCCACTCCACATGTGCTGTGCCCCCTCCCTCCTCCGCATGGCTGTTAGACTATGGAATTCCCCCCCCCCCCCGCATTAATTGAAAGGGGTGAGGACAGTTTTGCTCCAAGTGGGAAGCAGGACAGGGGCAAGAAAGAGGGGCCCAGAGAGCAATGCCTTTTGCTCTCCAAGGTGCTCCCTCCCCAAGTAGCCAAGCATGTGCTGGTAAGGCTGGGCCCTGAGCACACCTGTGCATGCAGGTGAGAGGTCTCTCTCTTTTCTGTGTGACTCTGTGTCTTGGTCTATGGCACGCTGTGTCTTGTTTTTTCTTTTCTTTACAATAGGGTCACATTCTTAATATGCACAATAATGCAATTAATATAAACAATTATTAAGTGGCCTGTATCTGGGCCAATAAAACCTATTAGACCAAAAATCAAGGTGAGCGGCTGGAGGTCCATCCACTCCATCAAACCCTCAGAAGTACATCAAAAATGGGCACCGAATTCTAACCAAATAATCTCTCTCTATTTCCCCTCCTGCCAAACAAAAGTGAGTCCATCAATGACGCTGACCATACCCTAGCCTGGTATTTCCCAAGTGAGAAACCCCTGGGCACCTTTGCAAAGCCTTACAATCTCGATCTCGGCGGCTCCCAGAAGCGTTGCCAGCCGTCATTTATGATTCAGTCCTTCATTCTCCCCAGTAAACAGTAAAAAAAGTAACAGAGTTTCAAATAATCTCTCTCTATTTCCCCTCCTGCCAAACAAAAGTGAGTCCATCAATGACGCTGACCATACCCTAGCCTGGTATTTCCCAAGTGAGAAACCCCTGGGCACCTTTGCAAAGCCTTACAATCTCGATCTCGGCGGCTCCCAGAAGCGTTGCCAGCCGTCATTTATGATTCAGTCCTTCATTCTCCCCAGTAAACAGTAAAAAAAGTAACAGAGTTTCATTAGGAGTTACCCTTTGTTGTTATAGTTTATTCAACTGCTCTATCGCATCATTCCAAAAAGACTTGATTTATTTATATTGCGATTTATATCCTGCCTTTTTCCTACAAAGGGCTCAAGACAGCTTACATCTCCATCTTATTCCCACAACAACCCTGTGAGGTAGGTTGGGCTGAGAGTCTGACTGGCCCAAAGTCACCCAGTTGGCTCCATGGCCGAGCAGGGACTAGAACCCGGATCGCCTGAGTCCCAGTCCCAGGCTCTTAACCATTACACCACACTGGCTCTCGGCCCACCTAAGCCGTGTGCAGTTGGAATCCTACATGGGTCCGTGGGTCTCGCTTGCCGGTGAAGGGCTGGCTCTAAAGCAGGGATCGGCAACTCCTTATTTCAGGAGGCTTTGGGCTACAGCTCCCATCATCCACAGGCAGTATCGCCAGCGGTGGAGGTCTGAGGGAAATGCAAAGCATTCACAGCTCCTGAAAGGCAGCAGGTGGCCCTTGACCCTGCACTGCCTGGTGCAAGTCAGCTGCGAGAAAGCAGAGTGTCGTCTGCGCCACACTGGCTCTCCAGTGCGATTTCTGGACAAAACAACCATGGTATGCTCAAGCAAACCCCTTAAACGATAGCTTCTGCAGCACCTATCCAGTAATCGAGGGTTAGTGTTGGATAATTTGGTGGGACACTGTCCACATCCATGGACTGTGTTTAAAACCATTTCTTTGGATTTAGGAGATACCAAGTTACAGAGCTGTAAGAGCCATATTCTTGCCCATATTGTTACCTGAAGAGCAATTTAATTTTTCCCCAAGTCCCTTGATCACCTGCTTTACGACTGTATTCATTCTCCACAGTCATTCTTGATAAGTGCAACTAGCTCCTGTTTTCATTGTGCCCTATTTTGGCTCACACCTAATTTACCTGTCAAGATAAATATGTACAGCTTAATTTGTGGAAAGAAACTAGGATTTCTAGAATCAAAGAGTTATTTATAAAAGGAAAGCCACTTTCATTAAAACAAGGAGAAGATGAAATAAGAAGTCGCTGGTTTCAACGAATGCAAGGAAAAAGCTTTCCAACTTGACACGGCGTGCGAGTGCTCACAATATTTGAAGAGCACTGCATTGGAGAATTTAGTGGCATGCGCCACTTGGCTACCTACCACGTGTCTTCCTCCATGCGTGTGTGTGTGGGGGGCGCTGGGAGGGAAAGATGAAAGTCCTCCTCACTCAGAAAGGAAGCCCCACAAACTAGCAGTGGGGGCCAGGAGCCACCCTCCTGCCCTTCTGCTTCCAGCTCCTCCACACGGCCCAGCCCTGAGCGTCACGGTTCCTCTTCTTCAGCTCCTTGCTCTACCCCTTCTTTCCCTGCACATCGTTCCCTGGCCCACCTTCCTCTTGCAACCCTTATTCTCCCCACCCTCAGCAGAATTGCTCACCAACCCTGGTCAATTTTTTTGCATCCAAGGTACAGAGTCAGTGATGGTGAAATGCTGGGGTAATTAACAGACGGAGAATTCAAAACACTCCAAAGCCAGATCTGAGTGGGAACTGGGAGCTCAACTGGGGGTAACCCCAGAACAGAACAGAACAGAACAGAACAGAACAGAACAGTCACAGGGACGAAGGGGCCTCTGAGGGCATCAAGTCTGACCCCCCACAGCTCTTCCACATGTGGTCACCCATCCAGTTGCAGGCCAGCGCCAGCTCAACTGTCAACTCCCTACTGGTGCACTAGTTGGCCTTTTGGGGCATCAAAAAACCCTCCGGCCACTCTCCCTTTTTGTGCTTCTTTCCACACCATAGAAAAATAACTGTGGAGGAACTAGCAATCTGTGATTATCTGGGGAGGGGTGCAAATTAATGGAATAATCTGTTTTATCTGAAGTGAACTGGATGAGAAATTAATTGGCTATCTTGGGGTTCTGTGAACTTGAAATAGATCCTGGCATGGATGTGCAAAGTTTACGCAGAGCTGCAGGCGTGAGCCCCAAACCTTGGAGGAGCCTCTCGGTGCCTCTGTAACCCTTCACAGCACATTTTGTAATGGCTTCCATTTTAAGGAGCACGACTTGGGTGAGAATAATGATCGAGGGCTTCTCTCCGTTCCAAGTGGAGCTCAGCAACAAGTAGAGGAAGTGACCTCTGGAGCAGTCGGTGCAACTTCAGGCTCCCCGCAACCCCTGGTGAGCCCATGGGCACACAACGCACCTGCCTGAACAGCTGCTAGCCAGAGTAGGTGACACTAGGCCAAGTGAAGCAGACTTTGCCGCAAGCCCGGATGGTGGGTTCCCCCGCTCTCTAGCCCATTTGCTGCCACTTGGCTCCTCCTGCAGCAGGGGCGGCTGAACTAAAAGAAGCCCCTGTGTTTTTTCCGCACTGCCGGCCATTCTCTGCCAAACTGTGGTGGGAGCAGCACTGTGGTTATTTTAACTTCAGCACTGTGAAGCGACGCAGAAAAAAGATCTTTTATCATCTCAAGCAGTACAGTAATGCTTGGCATGATGCACAGGGGTCTAAAGCTCCTTAGCTGAGCGCTGCTGGATATACGGATATACCGGCGCAGTGCCTCCTTTTCCTAGAATTTCTAGAACAGAAGCAATGCCAGCTTCTTGCAGCAGGAACAGCAAGGAGTCTTTTGGCACCATAAATGCAATTCTTCCAGCTCTGCTCTTCTAGGGTTCTGTGACTCTGCGAAACTCGCATGGAACACCATCAGCAGAAGAAATAAACGAACCAGATGCGTCCAATGACAGGGACTAGAACCCACAAAAAGCTGTGCCAGAAGCAGCGCATTAGACATGAAGGTGCCAGTCCCGGCAGGCCGTTCGTTTATGTCTCAGCTCCATGCAGGATCCAAGAAAGCGTTCCACCAGAGCAGGAAGAGGGGGAGGTCAAGGTGCTTCAGGCTCTCCTTTGTACACATGGAATAGCTTAGGGAAAGGGCAGCCACTCTGGCGTGGGATCAAGAGGCGGACATCTGCCCCTGAACTTGCGCCCTGCCAAGGCCAGGGACGGGCACCTCTTTGCGCTGGGGTTCCTCACAGAGCAAGTGCTGCTGCCCCCAGCTAAAGAGCCACCCAACTTCATTCAAAAGCAATGAGGTTTTTCTATTTTTAGCTTTTGTCAGGGCCACAGCTTTCTACATTTAATGAATAACCCAGGCCTGTCCTTTTCTTCCACAAAAGTTCTTTTAGGACTAGTTAGCCGCGTTTTTGCCAACTCCCACCCTCCCTCCCTCTATATATACAGTGGTACCTCAGTTCACGAACGCCTCAGGGTCGGGAACAAAAATTTCATAAAAATTTTGACTCGGGTCGCGAACTCTGCATTGGGTGGTGACTGCGATCGTGGCCATCTCCTCACCCCACCGCCCCAGTGGGGAGGTGGCCAGATTGTGCCCGTCTTTCCTGCAGGAGCGCAACCGTGATCTCGGCCATCTCCCTGCCCCCACCAACGAGTGTGCCCACGTTGGCACCGTCTCCCCCCCCCCCCGCAGTGTGCCTGCATTTGCGCCCATCTCCCCCCCACCCCCGAGCGTGCCGGGATGATGGGCACATGCAGGGATGACGGGCGCAATCGCGGTCGTGCTGGGGGGGTGGGATATGGCCACAATCTTTGTTGCTCTTTGTCACTTTGCTTGACGTTTTTCTGATTAAAAAAAAAAGTTACAGAACGGATTAACCTTACTTACACTGAACCTTATGGGGAAATTTGACTTGGCTCACGACCAATTTGGGTCATGACCAGAGTCCTGGAAAGGATTAAGTGCGTGAGCCAAGGTACCACTCTGTGTGTGTGTGTGTGTGTGCGCGCGCGCGCGCAGGTGGGGAGGCACTCCCAGGACAAGGGGAAAAACTGCTCCCCAATCACAAAACCCTGCTGGCTGCTCTTCTTTTAAGGGCGGGGAGGAGGGGGCCCAGGTGAGTGAGCATGTGCACATGTGTGAAGCAGAGGCCAGGGACTCTCCTGAGCGGCTCCTGGCCATTTCAGCCACATGGTGAGGGGCAGATACTAGCAACTGCTCCTCCCCGGTAGAGGCGACCCATCTCAGCCCAGGAACCCCGGGCTTCGCATCTCTGCAGGTGCTCAGCTGGTCTCTTGCGAGAAAACACAGCAGCCGGGGAGGGAACCTGGCAACAGAGGCAAGGCAAATGGCAAACAGAGGCACCTGTGAGTGGGCAGGCCAGCTGCCTCTGTGGGCCCGACTGTCCAGAACAGCTTCTGCGCTCATCTTTAGGTAGCCCTGCACCAGTTTTATCCCCAAATGTGCCACACTGTATTTTGCCAGTTCCAGAAGGGATGAAAAGCACGCAGGCAAGACCCTCCAAGACAGGGCAAGACCTGCGTGGCCACATTCCGGCTCCTTGCGGAAACTGGCGGTTGCTGCACTGAAGCAGCTCCTTTTCCATTTGTCCGGCTTCCAGTTTTCCCTGAGCTTGATCAAGCTGCTAACGAGTGAGTGCACGATGAATCATTTCCTGCACATGGGCCCTGCGCTTCATCTCAGGAGAGCCTCTCACAGGCTTGCCCCGTGGATATGATGCACATGACGACAGAGACTTGCTCTTTGCAGATCAAAGCAGCCCCACCCCGAATTCCACACAATGAAAAGGAGAATGAGGGCTTTTACCTCTTGGGAGGGGCAGACTGCCTTTGGGAAGGGGGGAAGAGAGTCAGAAGGGCACCCGAGAGGCAACTGTGTTGATCTGAGAGCTCTCACTTCCTTCATTATGACTCACCATCCACAGAGAAAGAAAATCTAGTTCCATAAACAGTTGCAGAATGCACACCAAACTGTACATCTGGAATCCCACTCTTCCAAAAATGTAGAATTTGTAAAAGGAAAAAAAACCCCACAAAATACCTGGGCCACTCTTTTTTTTTCTCAAAGCAAGCACAAGACAGCAACTTTGCTGTTGAGTCACAGGGCAAAGCCAGACAGGACAATTTCAGTAGAAAAAATTAAAGGCATCCACTTCCATCTACAGAGACCTATCGCATGCGATTGCATCTTCCCGCCTTTACGATTTCACTCAGTCCTCCTTTGAAGTAAACAGACCTGGCTGGCACAACCCAGGCTAACTCCAGATCAGAACATGGCTGTTCTTTCTCTTTTTGCACTTCTGCAGATGTTGGAATGACATTCTCATCTCAGCATGCACACACGAATCCTTGCTTTCAAATAAAACGCATATGAAGTGCTGGAAAAACTCTGGGGGATGATGGGAGCTGCAGTACAACCTATCCAGAGGGCAATGGATTGGGGAAGGCTGTTCCACATCCTTGTCCTAATGAGATGTGCATCAAGAGCCAACATTACCCTAAAGAAAAGGTTGCCAAACCCATATTGTGGTCTCCAAACAGCATTGCATGCACTGACACGAGGAGGGAGCAACACATGGGCGGGAGGGATGCAGCCCCTCCAGAGCGATTTCTGGGAGAGACAGTGAACAAACTGTCCTGGAGGAGGCTGCTGGTGGCACAGGGAAGACGGGCAAAGGGCTTCCCAACAGAGGCACCGAACAAACATTCGAAGTTCTCCGGGGGGGGGCAGTATCACGGCAACCGGCATCTGCTGCGCGGGGATAAATACCGGAGGACTCATTGCACAGTGTGTTGCTGATTATTACAGAAAGGAGACCGGGGAGGGGAGGGGAGGGGAGGGGAGGGGAGGGGAAGGCTGCACACTGGCTGTCAGGGAAAGCGAGCCGCAGACATCTGCCCCCAACCAGGCCCCTTCCTGGGCTTCCGCTCCTTGCTCCTTGAGGCATTTACCAGCATCCACTAAGATGCAGGGCAAAGTGCAAGGTTTAGGCCACATCCCCATCGCTCTTCCCAGCACACGCACATCGGACGGACGCAGCTCTGGTCTCTGAAGGCCCCCCAGCATGAAAATCCGCTGGGGGTGAGACGCCAGTGCCTCGGGGCACATTTGCGGAGGGTCGCAATGGCAGCAGGAGGCGCGGGAGGGAACATTCCTCCCCCCTGTGGTCTGGAGTGGGCCCATTCATTCACCTGGCCCAGGTGCGCCAGAAAAGGCCTGCTCAACTCTATCGGCTTCAGAGCCAGAGGAAGGGCTCTGCAGACCACCCTTGCGAGGGGGAACCGAATTGCCTACCCTGGGAAGCAGATTGCTGGAGGCACTCAGGCAACCGCCAGGTGCTGCGGAGCCCCATTCATACATGCAGATCTTCCCTGGATGCCGCAGGCATCAGGCCGCCACACAAACGCACTGGCAAGCCAGTCCGGAGATTTCGACGCAGTGGCCTTTCAGATCCGGCTTCCGTTCATCTCTGCAAGGCTGGGGACCAGACTGTTTCTCCGCATTGCGCCACATGCAGTGGGGGAAACAAGCTGTGCGCATGAATGCAAGGCATGTGGGGGCGGTGATGGAGTAAGGCAGGGACAACCCTTCTTCCAAACCCTGCATTTTCCTGCGATTCAGGGCTCAGCTTTGCACACACGCTCCATGGAAGACCAACTGGTTGCACATATGGAATAACCAACTGCACCCCCTCACCACAGCGGTACGCCTGCCGGCGAAGGGTCTGCACCGTCTCACGGGATGCCTGCTTCGCAAAAAAGGCCACCTGACTCCTCTCCCTCTTTCAAGCGCCAACCGACAGCAGAAGCTCAGGGCAGGGTGCTCCAGGTAGCCCCAAGCGCTCACTGCCATCTGCTCTGTGCAGCCACCCAGCCAGTCGCTGGCGGGCCTCTCCCATCTTGGCTTTGCAGCCGCATTCACTCCAAGCTTGCCAGGCGTTTTATCGCCTCGTCACACACCACCCACCACACTATTGCCAATGGGGCAGTTGACCAGCCACAGCCCCGCGATTAGGGATGAGGGCTTTTCATGCACCCCTTCCGGCCTGGGAAAGGATGAAGCAGGTTTGGTTTAGAGGCCAGGCAGTGCACAACAGAAGCACCCGCCAAAGCGCCAACTAACTTTCCAGTGCTGGGCTGGTTAGGCGGCAGGGCACGAAAGACGGCCCTGTGAACCAGTCCATCAAAGACAGGAATGATTTGACAAATACTTCCTCTGGACACCTACAGGGTCAAAGGAAGCAGCGGCCAACCTGCCTTGGCCAGCCTTCCTGGCCACCTGGAGGCAACCAGGTAAAGGTAGGTTGCTCACCTGTAACCGATGTTCTTCGAGTGGCCATCTGTGCAGTCACACACATGGGTGCTGCGCCTGCGCAGTGCCTCTGGCCGGAGATTGCAAGCTAACGGTTTTTTTAGGCGGGAAAGCTCCGCTCCCCTCCCCCCTAGACCTATAAAAGAGCGGAGCGTCCGCCATTTTGTTCAGTCTATTGCGACCGAACGTACGTTCCCTGACAAGAAGTTAACCTAGTGAACAGATGAAAAGGTCGGTACCGACAACAAAAATATACATCGGTACCGACAAGCTCCACCTACCGACACCGAGTGGGGCCGGTGGGCGGGTTGTGTGACTGCACAGATGGCCACTCGAAGAACATCGGTTACAGGTGAGCAACCTACCTTTCTTCGTCGTGGCCTCTGTGCATCACACACATGGGTAGAATGCCAAGCTTACCAGAAAGGAGGTGGGAAAGGTGTCCTTACTGCAAGACCGATGAAAGAACAGCTCTTCCAAAGGAGCAGTCTCGTCTGGCTCGGACATCAAGGCGGTAATGTCTTGCAAAGGTGCAAGGAGTCGCCCACGTAGCAGCCTTACAGACATCCTCGAGGGACACCCCTGATACGAATGCAGAAGAAGCAGCAACTGCCCGGGTCGAGTGGCTTCGAGGAGCCACAGGCAAATCGAGTTTGGCGAGTTGATATGACAAAGTGATAGTATTTACTATCCATTTGGCTAATCGCTGTGAAGAAACAGGGGTTCCCTGATTCACTGTGGAATATTTAACAAAAAGTCTGTTCATATGCCAAATGGATTCTGTTCTGGACCGATAGAAGGCCAGGGAACGCCGAACATCGAGAGAATGCAGTGATCGCTCAAGAGGAGTTGTAGGTGACGGAAAAAAGGCTGGCAGAATGATGTCTTGTCCCAAATGGAAAGAAGTTGAAACTTTCGGTAGAAAGGAAGGGTCAAGTCTCAAGACAACTTTCTCCTTGTGAAAGTTCAAGCATGGTGGGTCGATACGAAGCGCACAGAGCTCACTAGCTCTCCTCGCTGAAGTGACTGCCACCAGAAATGCAGTCTTCCAAGACACCAGTCTGAGGTCAATTGTAGCCAAAGGTTCAAACGGGGCTCTAGTCAAAGCCTGAAGAACTACCGAGAGACTCCAAGTCGGCATCAGTGGTCTTATGACAGGAGTGATATTGTGAAGTCCTTTAAGAAATCTTTTAATGAGCAGTTGAGAGAATACCGGAAATCCCTCAATCATTCCTCGATGGTGGGAAATCGCAGCGGTGTAAACCTTAATCGAAGATGGCTTAAGCCCAGAGCGATGAAGTTCTAGCAGAAATTGCAGAATCTGAGGTACAGACGATTCTAGTGGAGAGAAAGAGTGGGAATCGGCAAAGGTGGAAAAACGATTCCATTTGGCTGAATAAGACCTTCTTGTGGAAGGCTTCAATGATGAATCCAGGATAAACTGGATGGACGGATCCAAGTCTGTCGGATTCGACAAATTACGGACCGACGCTGAAGAGGTAGTCGAGGCCAGCAAAGACAAAGGTGCTGACGGTACCGATGAGGACACAGGAGCTATCGAATCCGCCAGGCCGTCAGGTTCAACGTGAGCAGGTCTGGATGACGTATTGTTCCCTGCTGCTGAGTTATGAGATCCGGAAGCAACGGAAGGCGATGGAATTCTCCGTGGGAAATAGATAGAAGCGTGGCGAACCAGGGTTGGCGTGGCCACCAAGGGGTGATTAGAATTCCCAATGGAGTGTCGCAGGTTATCTTCGCTACAACTTTCATTATCAGTGGAATCGGTGGGAAGGCATAGACGTGGAGACGGTTCCAAGAAATCATGAAGGCGTCCCCTAGGGATCCAATGCTGATCCCTGCCCTCGAACAAAAAAGGTCGCATACCCTGTTGTGCTGGGTAGCGAACAAGTCCACGTCCGGGGTTCCCCAGAGACGAAAAAGTTGGCTGTATATCCGAGGGTGTAATTCCCATTCGTGGGAGAGAAGCATGTGGCGGCTGAGAAAATCCGCCTGGATATTGTCCACGCCAGCGAGATGAACTGCTATCAGGGCGATTCCCCTCGGGATGCACCAATCCCAAATCTGAAGTGAAAGTCTGACCAAGGCTGGAGACTTGGTTCCCCCTTGCTTGTTCAGATAAAACACCGTTGTCATATTGTCCGACGTTATCTGAACAACACGATGGCGAAGAATATCCTGGAAGGAACGGATTGCTTTGAACACTGCTAAGAGCTCCAGGAAATTGATGTGCTCCTTGGATTCGGAACGGTTCCAAATGCCCTGAGTTCGAATACCGTTGCAAATCGCTCCCCAGCCCAAGCAGGACGCGTCGGTCGTAACCGTCACCGATGGAGGTGGTTGCCGAAAGGGCATTCCCACAGACAGGTTCGCCGTGGACGTCCACCAAAGGAGGGACTGGAGAACCGAAGATGGGATTCGAATCGGTTTTGACTGCGGATTGCACTGCGGTCTGAAGGACTTGATGAACAGTAGTTGTAGTGGCCATAGGCGAAGCCTGGCATGAGGCACCACAGCTACCGACGCTGCCATGTGACCAAGCAGGGTTTGGAGTGCACGTGCCGTCGTGACGAATCCGAAGAATATGTTGAATCATCGTTTCTTGTCTGTCGCGGGGGAGGAAGGCTCTTTCCAGCATCGATTCCAGACGAGCTCCAATGAAGGTAAGTATCTGTGTTGGAACGAGAAATGATTTTTCCATATTAATACGAAGGCCCAAGTTGTCCAACAGGGAGCACGTCAAATTGATAGAACGAAGAAGATCGTCTCTAGACTGGGAAACCAGGAGCCAGTCATCCAGATATGGGTAGATCTGGACGCCCTGGAGGCGGAGGTAGGCACATACCGGGGCCATGCACTTAGTAAACACTCGTGGTGCCGTAGCCAGTCCAAAGGGCAACACCATGAATTCATATAGGTCGGATTCGACAGCGAAGCGAAGGAAGCACCTATAGCCAGGATGGATTGAGACGTGAAAGTACGCATCCTTCAGATCTATGGAGGCAAATCAGTCCTCTTTCCGCAGCAATGGCAGGATATTTTGAAGAGTGGTCATCCGGAACTTCTTAGTTGGAATAAAACGGTTTAGAGGACGCAAGTCCAGAATTGGTCGGAGACCACCGTCCCGTTTCAGGACTGTAAAATACCTAGAATAGAATCCATGAAGTCCGTCCAGAGGGGATAATCAACGAATAGCCCCTTTAGTTAAAAGTTGTTGTATCTCGTCGAGCAAAACCGGCGAACATGATGTAAACTTTATCGGGCTCGATGGAGAGACGGCATCGAATTCAATCCTATAGCCATGCTGAATGATGGACAACACCCACTTATCAGATGTAATGGACTCCCAAATGGGGAGCCGGCTTCGCAGCTGACCCTCATCTGAGAGGGGGGTGGGAGTTGGAAAGGAAAGCGGAGAGGTTCGCCCGTCCCGTCAGCGTTGGCGCCTATCCATATCGAATCGGCGCCGGGCCTGCTGGTACCGCTGTTGAGGCTGCTGACGGCGACGCTGCTGCTGCTGTTGTCTCTGCTGGGGCTGCTGCCTAGCCTGGAAAGACTGTCTATAAGTAGGGCGGTTCCACTGCCACTTACGCCGGGTCTGGGGTGGCAGCTCCATCCGGCGCGCCGTCATACGGGACTCATGCAGCTTCTTCAATTTATGGTCAGTCCTGGAGTGGAACAGCCCGGACCCATCGAAGGGCATGTCCTCGATGCGACACTTGGTTTCATCGGGGAAGTGGCAGTTCCGAAGCCAAGCGTGCCTCCGAAGGGACACGGCACCGACGAGGGCCCTCGAATTCGTGTCCATGTGATGGCGTGCCGTGGACAACTGTTGAATGGCCACTTGCATGGCCTCCTTTAACAGAACCTTGGCCACATCTCCCTGGTGGTCCGGTAGGGTCGAGGCGACGTTGTGGAGGCGCTGCATTAAGAAGTATTGGTAACACGCCAACGTTGCCTCGTAATTGGAGATGCGGAGCCCCAGTCCTGCCGCCGCGTAGACTCTGCGGGCGAGAGAGTCAATCTTCCTCCCCTCTTTGTCACGCGGCGCGGTATGGCCTCTGGCCTCCCTACCCTGGGAGGATTCGACGACGATCGAGTTCGGCTTCGGATGTTTGAGGAGGAAGGGGATGTCCTCCTCTCGAACCCGATACATCGTCTCATACCTCCTCGATGTAGGTTGGGGGTGGGAGGCCAGGTCCCAAGGTTGGGTCATAGCCTGCTTGAGAGTTGTTATGAGGGGGAGAACGATAGATGTAGATTGTTCTCCCCGAACAACGTCGTAAATCCTGTCCGACGACGGGCCCGGACGTTGGACAGCGTCGATTTCCAGGGCCTGAACCAGCCTACTCATCAGGTCCGCGAAAGAGCCATGAGACTCATCCGGTGAGGCTGGGTCCTGGGTAGTAATGACGGCCTCGGGAGAGGTCGAGTCAATCTCAGAATCATCGGAATCGGCCATGTAGTATGGTTGGGCCGATGATGAAGATTCAGGTGGTGACTGAGAACGGCTGCTGTCATGCCTGGACGGTACCGGTGAATCCCGTCTCAGGTCCCTGGGACGAGAACGGTCCCGAGGGGGTGAAGAGCGACCCCGAGGGGCCGGGTAGTATCCCACCGAATAGGGTTCGGGCCATTGCTGATAAGGTTGTCGGTACCAGCTGTCTATCGGTCTCTCAGTAGACCGGCTCCGACGGTCTCGAGGTGGAGATAAGACGACATCCACTGCAGCAGAAGGCATCGGTGTAGGGGATCTCGCCTGTGGAGGGGAGTCCCGTATTTCTCCGTCCGATATAGAATCCCTCGGAAGGGTAGGAAGTGGATCGGGAGGACGGTCAATTACACGTCTCGGGGACCCTTGCGGGGTAACCCTCATGGCCTCCTGAAGTACAGCGTCGGGTGGTGTCGGTACCGAAGTCGGACCCGGTACCGATGGCGCTGATGAACCCGAATCTCGGTGCCGTGGGCACTCGGATTCCTTTGGGCGCTTAGAAGGCTTTAGAGGCTTATCTTTTTTAGCCTTCTTGTGGCTGCTCGACTTCGAGGAGTCAGAATGTTTCCGTTTCTCCGACTTTTTCTTAGGAGAAGCGGGAGGAGCCATCACCGATGAGGCACCTTCGTCCGAAGGACGCCGTTGCTGGGCCACAGAAGAAGGGGCCGATTTTGCAGCAGTCACCACGGGGTCGGACTGCATGAGAGCCCGATCCCATAACAGCCTGCGAAGGCGGTTTTCTCGGTTTTTCCTGGCTTGTTTGGAAAACGCCAGGCAATGTGCGCACTTATCCGTTCTATGCCCCTCACCGAGACAGAGGAGGCATAGTTCGTGTGGGTCGGTAGGCGACATCTTTGACCCACACTCGGCGCACTTGCGGAAGGCCGCCTGCTGCGCCATCGTTAGAAAGGAAGAGAAAGGAGATAGTGCAGAGGGTAAGTATATATTTTTGGGTTTTTTTTTTTTATAGAAAAAGAAGAAAGAACAAGACAGAACCAACAATAAGAAGAAGAACTATATGAACAGTAACGAGGAACGAGGGCAAAAAACTGGGAGAATCTCGAAGAGCTAACCAACAGATAATCAGAGCGAGAGCGAAGCGGCACGAGGCACAGCGAACGGCGGTCGCAAAGACTGAACAAAATGGCGGACGCTCCGCTCTTTTATAGGTCTAGGGGGGAGGGGAGCGGAGCTTTCCCGCCTAAAAAAACCGTTAGCTTGCAATCTCTGGCCAGAGGCACTGCGCAGGCTCAGCACCCATGTGTGTGATGCACAGAGGCCACGACGAAGAATAATATTAGTAACTCATGTCATGAAACAGCGAGATTTCATGCGTGAACCCCCTGGAAGGAGGGTGCACCTGAGGATCAAGCAAGAGGTGGCCAACCCCAGCTACGGACAGCTCAGTCCAGGACAGAATATGCCCAACCAGGTGGGGCCAGGCCCTGCAATGTGCACATGCCGAACAGAAATGGACCACACTTGCAAATTGCTCCATGCGAGCAGCGTCAGCCTTCCACGATGTTCACTCCATTCCAGCTCAGTCCCAAGTGCTGAGACTGGACACCATGCCTAGGACTTCTGTTCCTAAAACAGGATGCAAGGTGAAAATTGAGGCTCCCTCCAAAGACACATCCTGATGGCCAGCTGCCCGAGTCAGCCCAGACCTCCCCGTTCTACATCACTCCCGTCGCAGCGCCATCATGCTCTCGCACCTAACGAGAAGATTATGTTGGTTGGCCTGGCAGCGTCTCTCAACATGGGCCGAATGGCATTTATTTTGTTTTTCAGAACAAAGTGCTGCATTCTACTTCTAGCAGCATTATGACGTGCCACTCAAAAATGCTGCATTAGCAGTGCATTGCTCGCTTCACTTCAGACAACAGCAAAAACTCTTACGTGAAGTGGGGAAGAAGGAAGAAGGAAGGGAGGAAGGGAAAAAACTGCCTGACTGCTTGTCTAATTTGCTATCACTAAGTGTTCTGTTATCGTAGCAATACAGTGGTACCTCGGCTCACGAACTTAAACTGTCCCAGAACTCTGGTTGTGACCCAAATTGGTCGTGAGCCAAGTCAAATTTCCCCTTAAGGTTCAGTGTAAATAAGGTGAATCTGCTCTGCAACGATTGTTTTAATCAGAAAAATGTGAAGCAAAGTGACAAAGTGCAACAAAGATCGCAGCCACCCCCCCACCCCATGCTGATCTCCCCGCCCCCCCCCCAGCACGACCACAATCATGCCCATCATCCCTGCACGCTCCTGTCATCCCGGCATGCTCAAGGAGGGGAGACGGGCGCGATCGTGCTGGGGGGGGGGGGTTTGGCCGAGATCGCGCTTGCGCTCCTGCAGGAAAGATGGGTCCAATCAAGGGCGGCTCGTGGAGGAAAGACGGGCACGATCTGGCCACCTCCCCCCACCCCCACCCCAAGAGGGGAGATGGCCACCATCACAGTCGCCACCCAATGCAGAGTTCATGACCTGAGTCAAAATTTTTATGACACTGTTGTTTGCGACCCGATTTGGTCGTGAACTGAGGCGTTCGTGAGGCAAGGTGCCACTGTACACTTAAGATCGCAGCCAAAGAAAAAACACACGGCTCACGCAGCACATCTCAAGCTCATTCTGTCAAGTTCCAAATCATTACCTCTAGAACAAACAACACAGTCTTGTGACGCTCTGAAGATGAACACATTTATTTATGTATGAGCCACTGTGCATGCTGCCCACCTCATCCGATGCCAATGATGTAACATCCACAAAAACTCACGGACTCCGAGGACCGCAATTACCAGTCACTGCATGACTGAGAAAGCCATACCGTTTCCAGGAAATCGTGGACGGCTTGAGCCATGCAGTCAATGCAGCCAGAGCAGGGTGTCCGAAGGTGTCCTGTGCTCAGGGCACCTAGCCTCGTACTGTGACTGGCTAAGGAGGCACAATTCCTAGCAAAGCCTGGTTTGGCTTCTCACAGCTCTGGGGAGGCATAAGACTCAACCCAGGAATGGCTGCCTTCCCACAACCAGCATCACCAAACTACAGCCTGGCTCCATGGACCTGACTCCTTTGTTGTCCTACAAACTTCAATTCCATAAAAATAAAGACGATTTTTAAAACCATAATTCAAAACATGCTTTTCTTCGATGGCTCCAATAAAAACCCCTTTAAAATAATTCACTGACGCTCTTACCCAACACTGCTGTGTTTGACAACAGCAAAGTCGTATTGTGCCGTTTTAACTATAGTGGGAATAGTTCTTAGATTCTTTTTCCTGCAGCTGCCAGGGCAGCTTTCTAGGCCAACAGAGGTGCAGTGCAAGACACATTCAGAGTTTAAAGACATTTCCAGAGCTCTGGGTCTGAGGTGGTTATTTCTGCAAAAAGACAACGTATGAGGTGCCCCGTTGTGCTGGCATCTTTCAAATCAGCAATGACTGCTCAACCACAAAAAGTAAAATGCTCAGAGGAATGTCTGACTTCAGAGCCAGTTTGCCTCTGCGACGAATGACATATTACTCTTCAGAGAAAGGACTTGTGACAACCAATGTGTAGTTTGATTTCCAATTTCCCCTGCTGTGAACGAATCAAAGCAACGCAAACATGATGACAACGACAGTGATGACACTGGACTTATATCCCACCCTTTTTCTTCTTGTGAGGAATACAAGGTGCCTCACACAGGACCACTGTATCCTCACAACAACCCTGCGAAGTAGGTTAGCCTATGAGCAACTGGTCCAAAGTCACCTGGCAAGCTTCATGGCTTGTGGCACCGAGGGTCCGCATCTCCCAGGTCCCCAGGGCAACATTCCACACACCACACCAGAACCAGCCCAGGGCCTTTGTGTTCTGCCACCACGAGCAAGCCACCTCCCCACCACCATGCGCAGCAAGTCCAAAGCCTCCGAGGCGGGCCCGATAAATGGGCATGGCAGGCCAGATCCGACCTGCGGGCTGTAGTATGAGGACCCATGGGACACACCAAAGCACTGTCTGAGGGATTAGGGCATGGCTGACTGACCGAAAGCAGAGGGTCACCATTAGTGGGGAATCGTCAGGATGGCGGCCAGTGACAAGCGGGGTCCCCCAGGGCTCTGTCCTGGGGCCAATCCTATTTAATCTTTTCATTAATGACATGGAAGAAAGGGTCAACAGTCTGCTGATCAGATTCGCAGACGACACTAAAACTGGAGCAGTGGCCACAACTGAGGAGCAGGTACTCCAGATCCAAAAAGATCTGGACAGACTATGGAAGTGGGCAGGAGACAACAGGATGGCGTTCAATGTGGATAAGTGCAAGGTCTTGCACTTGGGGCATAGGAATAGCTGTCATAAGTACAGGTTAGGGGAGAGCAGCACTTGTGAAAGGGACCTTGAGGTGCTGGTTGACTGCAGGCTGAACATGAGTCAGCAGTGTGATGCGGCGGCCAAGAGGGCAAACACCACCCTTGGTTGCATAGCCTGAAGTGTAGCTTCTAGATCGAGAGAAGTATTACCACCACTCTACACGACTCTGGTGCGCCCACAACTGGAGCATTGTGCTCAGTTTTGGGCCCCTCATTACAGAAAGGATATAGCCAGGTTAGAGTCAGTGCAGCAAAGGGCCACAAGGTTGGTGGCCGGTTTGCAGGGGAAGCCGTATGAGGCGAGACTGAGGGAACTGGGTCTCTTCAGCCTGGAGAAGAGGAGACTCAGAGGGGATCTGTTGGCGACATGCAGGTATGTGAGGGGGTGTCACATGGAGGTGGGTAGAGACCTATTCTTCCCTGCAGAGGAAGGCAGGACGCGCTCCAATGGAGCAAAGCTCAGGGAGCCAAGGTTCAATTTGGATGCCAGGAAGCACTTCCTGACAGTTAGGACCCTGAGGGTATGGAATGGGCTTCCACGGGAGGTGGTTGAGGACCCATTGGTGCGGGTGTTCAAGGACAGGCTGGACATGCACATGGTGGGCATGTCGTGAGGGGAGCCACCTGAAGCCAGGGGTCAGACTAGATGGCCCAGGAGGCTCCTTCTGACTCGCTCTGTTTCTATGTTTCTAACCACGATATAACTGATGATGATGATGATGATGATGATGATGATATTTCTACTCCCCGCCCTGCTCCCATCTCATTGTGCTGGGTCCTTGCATCATGAAACGAAATAACACACCCCCTGAAGCCAAAGTGAAATGCTATTAGATTTATTTTATTAAGTATTGATTAATAAATGCAAATTTCTTCCTTCACAGAAGACGGTATCTTTCACTCTTTTCCCTCCCAGCCATATCAACATGACTATTTCATGCAGCCCTGTCCAGATCCGAGCGTCTCAGGAGACTGCCTATGGACCCCTCCTCAGCTGGGACCCTCATCCACCTTTGGGCAGATCAAGATCTCCGCACACCAGGCATGCAGTGCCTGCTGCCCAAGAAACTGCAGCAGGCGGGTGGGAACAAACACTTGCTTTTGCATGCATGCAGACATATTTGCACGTGCCACGAGTGAGAGAATGCGCGCACGCACACTGCTGGCATCTGTAAACACATCCGTCCAAATACGCACAGGAAACAAGAAGTGGATTTTATCTTTCGACCACCATTTGGCTGCTTTCCTAAATCCACAACATTCCACAGCATGAGCTCTCTGGTCTCTTTCTTTGGGATTAAAAAGGAAAATAAAAACAAGCACTGTCCACAGAGCGTGCTTAGGAGGAGCTCACTCCAAAGCCAGCAATAAAGACTACGCACACCTGCTTTGCTGGCATTTACAGTCATGACTGATACACATGAGAACCGAAGGGATTTAAAAATATGCAAGAGCCGTGTGGTTCTTCCCCCTTTTCTCAGCAGCTGTTGGGAGTCAAAATAACATTGCATCCTGTGATTCACTGTTTACGCAAATTAAAACTTCCAACGTGATGGGAAACAGGAGGAAAGAGTCATTCCAAGGCCGGAGTTTCAACTTTCACTCTTCCCAGAGCACCCAGTAATCCCATAAGCCATCGCACTCGATCCAAGAGAGTCACTGGCCAGGCAGCGGCTCACCCCAGCCTGCGATGGCAACGTTTCCAAAGAGCAATCAAGCAGCCTTATACTGACATGTGTCGGTAGCCGGGCATTCCATGGCTGACGAGTGGGCAAGTCAGAGGCAAAGCCCTTTGCCCCCAACAGGGAAAAGGAAGGGAGCCCCATCCATTTGGGCAGGAGGTGTTGCCGCACTCTCTTCCTGCCCGTGGATACCTGCGGACAGCATGGGCCCTCAGTCTGACCAAGCACAGTTCTTCTTAGGCTCTCAGTGAAGGAGTCTCGTTTGGAGCCAACCTCTGTCCCAAGGAACCGCATCGCTTCACCTACCAGCTTGGCTTTTTCCAACCAAATTAAGGGTCTCTGATCTGTAGGTCCCAAGAGAGGTGTTTTTGCCTAACATGATTGTGGGGCTCTTAGTAAAATGTAACAGTACGCAGTATGGTCAAGTAGACTGGCCAAGACATGGACGGTCAACTAGGGGATGGGATACCAGAATGCAGGACATGGAGTAATCAATTCAAGCTGCAACAACCCAGGTTCAGGCTAGATATCAAGAAAAGCTTCCTCATAGTCAGAGCAATACAACAGTGGAACCAGCTGCCTGGAGAGGCAGTGGGCTCTCCCACACTGGGGACATCCAAGGAGAAACTGGGCAGCCCTCTGAGCAGGATGGTGTAAACTGGTGTCCTGCAACAACAGGGGGTTGGACCCAATGGCCCTCATGGCCCCTTCCAACTCTACTCTTCTAGGATTCTATCATCTTTATTTATTTATTTATTTGCCATTTTTCTATACGGTCATTCATTAAAAATCTCATGACAGTTTACACACATGCAAAAATTTTTAAAACAATTAAATCAACCATTAAACAATTCAAAAACTCCTTAATGCCAGTACCTAATATTAAAATAACTAAAATACCAATCACCAATTTTAAAAAATGGTTACGTAAAAAGATTTTGGCCTGGCACCTGAACAAAAAAGGCACTGGCGCAAGATGCCCCTCTCTTAGGAGTTCCGTAATCAAGCGCTATGGCAGAAAAGGGCCCCCTCACCTCTTCCAAGGAGGGCTCACGGGGAAGGGTCTGGGGAGGTTTCTATGGGAGGAAACGTGAGGGCTTTCTATGCCATCGTCAGCGCCTTGAATCAGGCCCGGATGTCGATTGGTAGCCAGTGCAGCTGACACAGGACCAGCGTAATTTGTTCCAGTCTCCTGGTCCCAGTTGGCCTTCTGGCAGCTCAGTTTAGAACCAACTGCAGCATCCGGACAGTCTTCAAGGGCAGCCCCACATAAAGAATGTTCGGTAGTCTTAACTATGGAATCTCAGGTTTAGTTGCTTGTCTGAGTGTGTAAATAGGGGAGCCAGAGACATGGGGCACCGCAGACTAGCTGGGCAAAAGCCCAGCCCCACACATCCCGTGCATACGTTGCATCGGCTTCTTGGGAAATGTGAGGAGAAAGACAACACTGAAGCAAATGGGGCCGGGTGGGAAAAGTGGAAGGACATGCAGAAAGAACCTGGGGGCCTGTGGACTGCAGAGTGCCCTGCCTGGCTGCCCTGCAACAGCTGTACTTTCTCCACCACTTGTCCCCCGGAGCCGTGAAGCAACCCAACCACAAACGAGTCTTGATTTGAAAGCATCGATCCAATCGATCCGCCTCAAACCACCAGCAACTGCCCATCTCTCTTCCAGTAAATCAAGCCATCTCCCCGTGGGGAACGATTGAAGTCAGGCTTCCCCAACCTGGGCCCTCCAGATGGATTGGACGACATCAGGAAAGCGTGGTCCCAGCGAGGGCCTGGCGGGGCATCTGCCAGAGCCAGCAACCAGGATTTCTGCATTCATCTGCCAGAACAGGTCAAACCGGTTTTCTGGGGCTAAGCAAGCATACCTTCCAGCCTGCCTACACACCCCTTGATGCACCGAGTCAACCTCAGCCCACTTCAGCAAGCCTCTCTCTGCGGCCCATTGCAAGAAGCCACAGTAAGAGAACCTGGCGTTCCTCTGGCTGACAGGTGATCCGCTGAGCCGGGGAGCCATTCCTGAAGAATACGGAGAGGTTGTTTGATTTATGATTTTGATTATATCCTGTCTATTGGCCTGACAAGAGGCCTCCAAGCCAACAGACAGGAAGTGAGAATGAATACGTAATAGTTTGTGTGTGTGTGGGTTGGGGGGGGGGGGAATTATTCATTTGTTTAAAGTAGTTTTGACTGGGGAAAAGCCTGGAAGGAGATAATGTACAAACCTCCGAACTGGGAGCCCGATGCAGGCCCTCTGGGATCCCAGTCCGGGCCTCTGGGCTTCCCCAGAGGAACAGGTTCTTCAGTCAGTCCCAACCACCCATTATCTGGTAGTCTGCCAGCTCTGTGCTGCTTGTCTCCATTCTGAAAGGCTGAAATGAGGCTGAGTTACAGGCAAGCAGAGTGCTGGGCCACATTCGGCGCTGCTCTTCTGGCCTTTGGACTCACTCCTGATGGGAAGGTGCCCCCCGTGCTTCTGCAAAGTAGAAGTTGGCTCCCAGGTTAAAAGAAATCCATGTCCCAGGCCTGACTGATATCAATTGCAGCCCCAAATACAGATGTTTGGGGCTATGACTGCCACCCATGCCAGCCAGCATGGCCAAGGGTCAAGGATTATGGGAACTGTAGTCCAAAGCAGGATAAACCCTGCTTTCGTTGCTCCCATTTTTGTTTTGATCCATTCATTTTAATTTCAACTGTGACTCTCCAGGCTCAGAAACTTCAGGCTCTCCTGAAATTTTGGCATTTTGTTTACCGTATTTTTCGCTCTATAAGATGCACCTGACCATAAGACGCACCTCATTTTTAGAGGAGGAAAACAAGAAAAAAAATATTCTGAATCAAATGGGCACATAATCACAGGCACATTCCCCATCACTTCCCCATGGGCTGCACATCTGACAGACTTACTGAACACACATATTCGCTCTATAAGATGCACAGACATTTCCCCTTACTTTTGAGGGGGGGGAAAGTGAGTCTTATAGAGCAAAAAATACGGTAACTTTCTTGTGCTCACCTTCCCCCTTTTCCTCCAGAAGGAAACAGGTATTGTTTTTCTCTTTCAAAATCTGTGCTACCAGCTGGCACCCACAGGCAAGCCGGCTTCGGGAAGGGTAGTTAATGTGGGGGTGCTGAAGAGCTGTCCTGGACCCCCGTCCGGACTCTCCATGGGCCACATCACTCTCCTGCCAGGACCCTGCCGGCTCTGCAAGCTGCAGAGCAACGTAACGAATAGATAAATCACTACGAAGAGCCCTGGGGAAGTCACACACTCTCTGCAACACAGGGTCCCCTTCCTCAAGCGTCCCCACAGCGCACAACAAAATGAGGCAACCACGAGGGCAGCACCATTGGCCAGCGGTCCTCCCCACTGGTGACGGCGCCGTCTCTGGCAGGAGCACCTCCAGGTGGAAAGTGCAGAGCTGCCACTGAGTGATCTGAGAAACAGACTTGCTCCGCAACTGGCTGATTTCTGCTATTGGTAGCCACTGGCTCGGACAACCCAGCTGGGATCAAAACTAAGTAAGAAAACAACTAACAGTCTTGTCTGTTTGCTGTCCTCCTCCTGTGCGGGGCACCTCAGGCTTCAGCAACCGGCCTCTGTCCCTGCCGCCACAGCTCCAAACAGAGCAGATGGAAGCAGAGTTGGGACGGGCCCATTCCTCCGACCAACAGAGAGGCGTCCGTAGGCCTCCCCCTCACTGCCATCTTGATCCCCCTCCCAAGAGGCTCCATATGGCTAGTCTGGAGAAAGGGCAGGGTTTTATTAGGCTCCTCCAGCCATTCAACAAGGGCGAGGGTTACTAAAGGTTAAGTCTCTGGTCCATGCACAGCCAGTCGCCATGGTTACATCATCGCTCCCATGGCCACGGTGGGCTTCCCAAGGCGAGTTGCTAGGGAAGGCCCCGACTTCGCCCCCCGGGCCTATTTTTTTTGTCAACACCGGACTAAGCCCAGAATTGTTGGCTCCATGCCACAGTCCCCACCTGAGTCCCAGCCAAAGAGGAATGCCTTAATTATGTCCCCCAGTTGGGACAATTAAGATGGTAAGCGGCCTTTCAGCATCCTTTATTAAATTTATATCCCTCCTTGGTATTTGTTTGCTCAAGCTGGGTGGGGAAAGCAGAAGGGGCATAAAAGAGTGGCTGAACCTGTATGAAAAAGAGAGCATGGGGGATGGGCTGGACCAGTCCCCTCTGGCTGGCAGCTGGCCATGTGGGGTGGCCGAGGAAGAGCCAGCAAACCCATGGGCCCACTCCTTGGCAGAGGGATGCTGGGGCGAGAAAGCGCCTGCCCTACTTCCGAAAGGGCACTGGCCGCCCAAACGCAAAGGCTTTGAATGCAATTTGCCCTGCCAGGGACCAGCCCTACAGGGACATAAATGCCAGGTCAGCCTGCTTGACAGATCGAAACAGGAAGGCCCTCGTTGAAAGGGGCCCATAAAACCCCAAGTGGACTATAAAAGAAGTTGGGCAGCTGATCTAGAAGGACTGTAAAACCAACCAGAGGGTTATAAACCTGACTCGGTGGACTGGAGGGACAACAGTGCCACAGCCGACCGGCCAAGATCTCTTAAAGCCGCCGGGCACCCTCTTCCCTCTTTCCCAGAAGCCGTTCTTATGCCCACCACAATATCTGCGCCTTGCATCAAATATTTCCATCTTTTTTATTATTTTGTCTCTGTCTTCCTCCCCTCCCTTACCTTGCTGGTCACCTACTCTCTCCCTGCCCCCTTGCCAAAAGGCTTCACTGCAGTCCGCCTCAATAAATACTCCTCTAGCAGAGATCGGTTACGCAAACCATCTTCAACTCCAAAAAAAAGCTTTTGTGGCCCCGCCTTTTTACCTCACATGAGCAGCACACGGAGCAACCTACAGTCAAGAGGATTAAAAACAGATGTTTAAAAATACACCTAACAACTGGAATCTGGGTGAAGCTTGTGCCTTTGAAAAATGGGAGCTCACGTGCGGAAGATGGCTGCCTGTCCGCCATGCCCAGCAGGCCTGGCAGCATCAGCAGGCTGCAAAAGGCCAGAAGCTGGTTAGCAGATGCCCTGACTGCAAATACAGTTCAAGAACACGGAGGATGAAAAGCGCTGGCCTCTTCGCCTGCCTCTGCCACCCTCCTGCCCCTTCCCCACCGTAGGCGGAAGGAAGGCATGTGTTGCCAGCGCATCCTGGCAGGGTCCCCTCCACATGGGTTTTCCATACGTGGAATGGCCTGGAGCGCACCAACAGCATGGCAATTGCACACAGGTGCGGCAGCAGAGCTCATCTGCACTTCCTGCGGGGACTGTCTGTGCATTACCTTTGCACCGGGACTCTCTTGCGGTGCTCTGGCTTCAAGAAATTAAGTCGGGGTTTAAAGTAAGCCAAGCCCAAACGGTGCTCATCCTCAGCCCGAGACCACACACACTGCATGCAGCGGAGAGGGACCCAGCCTGGCTCTGCCCATCGAACCACCCTGGCAGAGTCCGCAAATACGCAAGAGCGCAAGCCAGCCCCATGCTGCCAGGAGCGAATGATTAAGAAACTCTCCACTTGCGCCTCTTGGCCAGAATTTACAGTATGATCTAATGAGGGACTTCCATTCCAGACGCAGTAGTATTAACTGTCCCCTGCCTGTACATAAACTCCCCTTATTGCACCTTTGGTTAAACACACGCTTCGTCTCAGCAGACGAGAGTCCGGAATGCTGTAATTCAGCCCATACAATCAATTGCTTAGATGTACAGAACAATTATCCGGGTTTGGAAAGATCCTGCATGACAAAGCTCTTCCATCCACTCCCGCTCCAGCACAGGGTGGAACACACCCCGTGTGTGTTCCTCACCACTGCCCTCTACCAAATAGTGCTGGTGGGGAGGAAGAGGTGGAAATTCAGACGTGCGTGTGGGAGCGAGGCAGTTTTTCCAGCCCCTGTGCACAAGCCCAAGCAAAATACAAAATGCATCATGAAGTAAGTGCATACATAGAGATCCACTCCACTTACCAAGCTTCTGTAACTTGCCCCACGTTCGGACAGTGTCACTTTTGCAAATGTGAACCCGCCTGGCGTATCTGGAGGGGGCCAGATCTCTATATTTAGCCCCAGCTCTGCCAGCAGGAAAGAACGACGAAAAGCCATGGCTGAACACCGAGGCTTAAATTAGAAAGAGGAAGTGAGATTTACGAAAACAAACACTGCACAGAGGCGTGCGCACTCCCCAGCACGGTTTTTCGTCCAGTCGTGCTGCACAAGCCCTGTAGAGAAACAGCTCTGAACAGGCACCAAGGATGGAACTGCAGGTGCATCACCGACACTTCCGGGATCCTGCTGCGGGGTGAGCGGCGGCTGCGCCACGCAGAGGCACTGGCTGCCATCTCTCCGGAAGGTTCTGAGCTGCGTTTCACGCCCAGGCATCGCTGCATGAATGCTTGCCCCGCTGCACACGTTCAGCAAGGGGTCGGTGACACGCTGGCGAATGCAGGAAGGCGGAAGCGGGCCAGGCCTCGGTGCTGACCCCACCCCCACACACGACCGCCCCACGCAGAGCATGCGATCTGCAGGGGGCACTTGCACGCAGCTCGCCGTCAGCGCCCCAGATCCATCCGACCGTGCCGAGCGGCTGCTCTCACCCCTGCCAAATTTTATTTATTTTAAATTTTTGTATCCCGCCCTTTACAATGTCTCAGGGCAGCAATAACATAATAAGACACAACATCACAATAATATATAAGATCAATATTAAAACAATATTCACTTTTAAGATGCTGGGAAGATAAAAAGGGGTTGGCCTGGTGCCGAAATGAAAAAAGCATCACTACACCTCTTGGGGGAGCATGTTCCACAGCCGAGGTGCCACCACTGAAAAGGCTCTTCCCTGGGTGGCCACTCTCCTGATCTTCAAAGAGGGCTCCCGAAGAAGGACCTCTGCTCCAGACCTTAGAGGCCGGGCAGGTATATATGGAAGGAGATGCTCCTTCAAATATCCAGGTCCAAAGCAGTTTAGGACCTTATACATCATCGCCAGCACCTTAAACTGGGCCTGGACTTCAACCAAAACCCAGTGCAGATGGTACAGGACCAGCGTTCGCTGGGTCGGCACTGTCAAAGACACTGTTCCCCACCAGCTCCTTTCCCCCACCCCACATTTCCATAATTCCAGACTGGGAGTGGGTTGCCACATGGTCCAAACCGGGCGAGGTGGGCAACTTCAAAGCCCAACAAGTTTTTAATATTGTGTATTGATTTTAGTTGCCATGTTGTTGTGAGCCGCCCTGAGGCTTGTGTGCAAGGGGCGGCATACAAACATGTTAATAAATAAATAAATAAATAATAAATAAAACAACAACGCCCCCGGCTTGTCCTAGAATGCCAGGAGAGCTTGGCATCCCGCCCACCACCCACCATGTCAGGTTCGGATGTTGCAGAGATCTGCATGCAGCACGGTAATTATGGAAAGGAGCCGGCACACAACCGGCGCATGCGGAAGGAAATGAAGGCAGCTCCTCCGATGGCACAGACCCAGCCACTGGCTCCAAGTGTGGAGTTGTCCTGCAACCTGCGACGGGTGCTCTGGCCCCAAGCATCCTCCTGGATTCATCCCTGCAGCTGCTTAAGGAACAAGTGTAAGAAATGCAGCAGGAAGCAACAACTGAGAGTCTAGTGGCCTCATCAGCCCTCGTTTCCCCTACGCTTCCTTCGCCTTCACACTCCTGTAAAAATCTGTGAACACAGCAGGAGGATTGCACAGAAACCTCATCCAGAGCACCCTGGTGGAAGCCACACTGACCCAGGTCTCTCCCATCCACACGGCTGTCCCTTTCCTCATCCACTTGGGATGGAAGAGTTCACACGGCTTTAAGTGCACACATGCCCAAGCTCCAAAGGAACGCGGCACCTGACATTATTTGAACTCTGCCTTTGCTGCTTCAAATTTCCTTTACGTCTCTTTCTGTTCTGCCAGCGCATGCCCACAGCTTCCTCCTGGGAGCCACTGCTCTGCCTTCAGGTTCCTGCTTTGGGGGAAAGGTGCTGGACTAAGAATGGGGGAAACGGGGGTCTATTTCTCTGATCCCCCCTTTCACTCCTCCAGTGACCCCCCCCCTCTCTCTGGAGGGCTGTTTGGAGGGTCACACTACTCTGAGCTTGTGAGAGTAAAAGCAAGATATAATATCACCTATAATTCACTCCTCTCCGGCTGAGGTGGAGGGCTCAGGATTTAGTAACGGAGTCTGAGCTGCGGCCTGTGTGTCTCCAAGCTTTCCCCACTGTCTCGCTTGAGGTCGCCATATGAGGGCAGGCCTGCTATGAAGCTCTGTTAGAGATCCCACTCCTAAAGGAAGCTGGTGTACAAGCACCAAGCACAATCTGCCCCTCCCACAGCCGATGTAATCCTGCCACTCTTAGCTCATTTATGAAGGGCATCTTCCAATTAAATATTTCACCCCAGGCAAGAAGCCACTCCGCATAAACACACCATGCTGCCTTAATCCTTGTGTGATTTCTACCAGCCAAAATCCTGTGGGCGACTACTTTGTTCAAGCTATGAGGCTAAACTTCATGAGACAGGATTCCAGACGCTCCTCCTGCATATCGGTCATTTGGGCCGAGCTCTAAAGGAGCTCCGATTTAAACAAGAGGAAGTTTTTGAACTGCTTGCACTCACTCTCCTGCATCATCCAGTCCATAGCAAGGAGCTGCAAACTAAACAGACGCCCACACAGCCGAGCTGAAACAGGCCTTTGCATTCCCAGCCTGAAAGAAACAGGAGACTTGAGCAGACTCTGCTGTTCTTGCAGCCCTCAAGGCAAAAGCGGCTTCCAGAAGGAAAAACCAAACCAAACCAAACCACTTTTTTCCCCTCATAGAAGAAAACATATTTCACCACTGCGCAATCTCCACGCCAGATCATGGAGTGGTAAATAGATGAAATAAACGCAACGCAAGAAAGCAAAAGGCGGGGCGGTGGTGCGCTTGTTGTCTTCTGCAAGGCTGTTTCCACAGGAGACTTGGAGGTCTGGCGCAGAGGTAAACCCACCCACCCCTATTTCTTTCCCCATAGTGGGGGAAGGAAAGAAGCAAGGAAATTTTGCGGTGCTCATAAACCAACTGGAAATGTAGTATTTTCTATACAGAAGGTTGCAAAGAGTTCCAAAAGGATCTTTCCAGATAGGATGAAAGGGCAAGAAAACGGCAGATTTGTCATATCTAGAAAGAATACTATAATCCTGTAGATGTTTTCATGTATTTCTGGAAAATTTATGCTGATCCAACCACTAAGTCTTGTTAATTTACAAGTAAGTAGAGTATTATTTAGCATGGTTCATTCTATAAGCAGGCCTTGCATCCAATCTTTTTCTTACTATAAACATCTTTAAAATATTCCTACAAAATATTCCTATAACCAGCACAAGAGGCTGTCTTTCAGAGTTGAGATGCTCCATTCAGTGGGATTTATTCTCAGCTCAGTGGATATGGCTGCAGGCTTATTAGAAAAAGGCAGAAGAAGTACACACTTGACAAGGTTTGTCTTCCCTTTGTGTTGCCCTTTCTGTTTCACTAGTCTTGGGTCAGCCCTGCCTTTAACACACAACTAAGCGGCAAGCAAAAGTGAGATTCCCAGGACTGACTGGTCAAAGCAAGGTATGATCATTGCTGCATGGAAAACTTCCAATTTAATATTTTTGGAACCAACTTTGATGTGTTTTAAGCATTCATTTTTATCCACCCTGCTATATTATCTTTTCATCTTAACTACCGTATTTTTCGCTCTATAAGACGCGCCTGACCATAAGACGCACCTAGTTTTTAGAGGAGGAAAACAAGAAAAAAAATATTCTGAATCAAACGGGCACAGAATCACCGGCACATTCTCCATCACTTCCCCATGGGCTGCACATCTGACAGACTTACTGCACACACATATTTGCTCTATAAGACGCACAGACATTTCCCCTTACTTTTGAGGAGGGAGGAAAAAGTGAGTTTTATAGAGCAAAAAATACGATAATTCTTTGCTTTGCTTGGGCCAATGGTAACAATTCCAGCTAGGTTGTGACTTTGCACATGGACAGAATTTCCAAGAAGCAAAAGCCAGTTGTTAGGTCTGACGGCCCTGTTTTCATGAAATGACAACCTGAAATTCATGCCCAGACTTGACTGGAAGAAGACTAGGTCAGGTTTGAATAACAAGAATCATGTGTGAAGGGTATTCACACAAGACCTGCTCTTGTTATACAAATCTTGCAAGCATGGGTTATGCAAAGGATATCCAACCCCAAACAGACACAAGGGTTGTTCAGCCCTTGTGAAACCCACAACCAGTGCATTTGCATGACATGGCAACCCCCAGTGAAGCTTCATGTTGCACCAACAGCCTCTAAGGAGAGGTCGTGTGTTCGTGATGCAAACTAAGCACAACTTTTTTTTTTTGAGATAAGAGAACTTTATTATTTAAAAAATCAGATACTTTTTAATCAGTTGAGAGTACAATTTAAATTTTTAAAAATCCAACTGATAGTCTAAAGAAAGATTTTTTTCCCACCTTGATGAGATGGGTGTGTGCATCTTTGAAGCCCTGCCAGGATCCATTACACCCTGATGAAGCCTCACTCCTCCCCTCCCCACCCCCCCTGCAGATTCCCCAAGCCCAGAAAGGACTCTGAATTTTCCTACGGACATCTATCTGGCCAGCACCTAGCAGCTCTAGGTGTCTCAAAATGCTCGTTTCGTGGAGGATGCATGGGCTCGGCGATCCTATGACTCCCAGGCAGTGTCTAGAGGACCCTAGGATTGTTCCAGTGTCCAGCTTGGAGCTCAGAAGCACCCCGGAGCCGGGAGTCTGCACTCAGCGTGCTCTCCCCACAACGTGCAGCTCCAGCGGAAAGGAGCGCCACAGTCAGGGGGCCAAGGCAAGCCGCTGAACTGCTTTGTGGAGCAAGAACAGGTCGCGTTCTCCCACGGAGCTTAGGAGGCCCATAATTCAAGTTCATGGAAGTCTCTCCTGAAGCAGCAATGCAGATTGTTGCGTGGTTTTAAAAGAACGGGGTTAGGGATTGATGCAAAGGTGGGAGAGAAAGGGCCTGTGGGAGAGCACATGCGAAACAGACACCAGGGAGCAACTGGCTCTGCCTATGGCAAGCCACACTGAGGGTCTGATCTGCCAAATGTGGGACAGGAAAGCAAACACACACGCCGCAGTTCATGCAGCTACCCCACAAACACACCCATCTGAGACTGAACATGGTGATCCTCTGCCCCTCAGTAGAGTACTGAAAAGGGGCCACCCACAGACAAAGCAAGGGGTTTCCCAATTCCTACTCAGGGATACACTGAGAAGAAAGATAGCATTTCATTTTTTTAAAATGGGGGCGGGGGGAGTATTCCTGATGAAGACATGCAGCATCGGAAAAGCAGAGCAAAAGCCACCAACAGTGATAAAAGCAACCGGGAGGAGCACCTGGCATTCCCAATTCATTTTCCAGACCCTGCTTGACAAGAAAAAGAACCTTCCTGGATCGTGTAGGGAAGAAAAGAAGACTTACCTGCTCCTCTGCAGTTTTGCTCAGGTGGGGCAGAGTCCCAACTTTTTGCCCTCTGACAGCGGCTTCAGGGAAGAGGGAAGCACACCCTTTCCCGTGCGCCCCTGGGGACCCTCTGTCTGTTCCCTCCAAGAGTTACGTGGCCTGCCAAGCATCCATCAATGGGGCAACACAGTGGCCCCTCACAAATCGACGGAACGGCCAGCTTTGCAGAAAGATGGTCGCTTGCGCATTTCAAAGCTCCAGAGAGACCTTCACGGATCCTGTCCTTCTGCCCAAAGAGCGCTGGGACAGGGCATTCCATGCCTTAGGACCAGCAGGGTCAGAAGGGGCCACAAAGTCCATCAGGTCCAACCCGGCAGGACTCCAAGCTGAGGCATCCCTGAGAGAGGGCTGCCCAGTCACATCCCGGATCCTCCAGGGTGGGAGAGCCCTTGGCCTCTCCACGCCAAGGGTTTCATCAGCAGTCGGGAAATTCTCCCTGGTGTTCAGCTGGAATTTGGCTTCCTGCCACCTGAGCCCAAGATGTCTGAGTGGAGGCGCAGGCCCTCCAGGCCGGCCGTCAGGATGTATGGACGTGAACAAGCTGACCTGAGGGATGGGCATCCTGACCGTGCTTAGAGGACGAATGAGCACTCGCCCTCCCCTTCCGACAGCCCCGAGCACACTCCTGCCGGGCACAAAACAAGCAGTTCAAGGGGCCAAGCTTCTGACAGCGACCTCGTTTGCACTACTCGCGGTCTAAGCAAGGCAGAGGGAACGCTGCACCACAGTTAAAGCAGATCTGGGGCAGGCGCTTGTGCACACGAGACGCACAAGGGCCTGGAAAGCACGAGAAGCCGTGCTTCTCACGGCTGCTGGGATGGCGGGAACACTCCAGCTGCATCGGGCCAGGGGGGCCGGCCTGCCTTGGCCCCAGCGGGTGCAGCTCTTCAGAGAGGCTGCAGGTGACAGAAGGAGTGCTGGCCACCGGCCAGCCGTCACGTGCCTCTCTTCGGCAGGGATGACCCCTTGGCGCAGCACGTCCCCAAGAAGGCTCCCTCCTCTGGGGCAGCGGGCCGGGCCGGGCCGGGCCGAGCCGAACCAGGGGAAAGCATTTTGCTCAGCCAACTGAACAAAAGCTCCAGCCAGTGCCCGTGGGAGAAGAGCTGCAGGAGTGGAGAGGCCCCACATTTCCTGCATGCAGCACCCCGAGTCAGCCCCCCCCAAAGAAAAGGGCCCAGTTCAGGGCCCAGGAAGAGGCAAGAGCTCTGAAAAGGAGCGAAGGTGGAGAAGGTGGCTGGAAAATGAGCCCCCTCTCCTCTGAGCGGAGAGGGCGCAGCTGCGGCAGCACCCCAAGGCAAAGCTGGGCCCCACCGACGTGGGGTCTAGCCCACGGGGGGCTTAAAAACCACTGCCTGTTGCGTTTGTTGATAACTGCTTCGGAGGTGGTCGTTCCCATCTACCGCAATGCGCACCAGGCTCAGCGCCCGGCTCCGTGCTAGGCTTTCTTGCCCCTTTGATAGTTTTGCCCTGGCTCCTTTGGCTGGGCGGGGGCAGCAGCAGCTAAAGCCCATGGCAGGGCCATCTGAACACACATAATCAGTCTCCCTGTGACCACAAAGGGGTATAAAGCTTGGCATTTTGCTGTGTCCATACACACAAAACTTTTTCCCAAAACCACCCGCACACACGCACGCACGTACTCATTCAATGCATATTCCACATTCAAGTAGTCCAAGGACTCTCTAAGCTGAATACAGAAATGCCAGTAAGGACATCCTTTGATAAAAACATGTAACAATCAACAAAATGGCACTGGGGGTCAGATGTACAGAAATGAAAATAATCTATGACGTAAAGAACAATGTAAAACAATACTATGCAAATGGGACAACATAAAATCACATTTTTAAAATCAATTATTAAAATGTCTGAAGAAGAGGATTGTTTTCGCCTGGCACTGAAAAGATGACAATGATGGCAGCAGGTGAACTGCTCTTGGAAGCCCATTCCAGAGATGGGTGCCAACACGGAGAAGGCCCTGCTTCTACTTGCCATCCTCCTTACCTTCCTGGAGGACCGTTGTCTCAGAAGGGTCTCCTCCCCCAATCCTAGGGACAGGGCAGGGCCCATATGGCAGCCTGGAGGAATACTGGGAAATGGGCACAGTCAGGGGTCAGGCAAGGACAGCCTCCATTTTCAACCCACCCTCTTGTTACCACTGCCTTCTAGCTCCTGGGTTCTCTGTTGTCCCTGCCCAAAAGAGCCCCACTCTTCTGAAGGAACCCCAAAATCACAAGTAGGAGCAGCTGCCCTTCCAAGAGATTATGAGTGCCAAAGCACTTTGTGGGGCTTCTAGAATGGCTGCCAACACCTACCACACTGTGACAGGTAACAAAACAGAGTTGAGCTTTTTTTGGATCCTGGAAGGCCAAGCCCCTCCCCCAAAAAGAAACTTGCTGTCTCACCCCCTGGAATAGAAGGAGCTCATATTAAGGCAGCCACTTGCAAAGCCCTGGGGGCAAACGAGGGCAGGAGAGGCACCGCCATGCAGGCCTCTGGCTGCCACAGGTGACAGAGGCCCGGGGTGGGCTCATGCGGGCCCCTTCCCCACCCTGGGCCCCACCAGCTGTTTGCGCTTCAGCTCCTGCCAGCCCAGGCAAAGGGTTCACTGCCGGGAATTCTGGCCAGGCCACTCCCAGCAAGACTCCCATGCGCGGCCGGCCAGCCGGGGCATGCCAGAGCCCAGCCGTTCTGGTTGTGGGAGGGCGTGCATGCAGCCCTCGCACAAGCAGGTCAACTGGAGCCGTGGCCTGCACGCCCGCTGCTTGTGCAAGCACGCACAATGCTGGTCCTGGTCACAACTGGGGAGGGAACTGTCCCCATCAGGAAGCCTGCCAGGCAGGGCCCCAGCAGCGGGGTGTCCCTGGAGAGCCGTGAGTTGCAGGATCACGGAGCGGATCCTGCACTGTCAAGGTGCATGGGGGCACGAGACGAAATCTGAGCTTGGCCATGATGATGCTGGATCGACCTGCACCAACCGCACTCAGCTCTGCTTTCCATCCGCAATGCCAGGACTCCCACAGATGCGCCTTGGGGCATGAAGAAAGTTCGTAAGACCCTCTCGGAGGTTCACACTCCTACACGCGAAACAAGAACGGAACAGCTTTGCAAGGAGCGTCAGCTGCTCGGATAGTTAAACCTTCAGACCTGCCATCTGCTGGCAAAGCCATCATTGGAGGCGTTTCAATGGCAGAATCAGGAATGCACAGCCTGCTCCTTTTACTGTCAGCGGTATAAAGGAGAGCTCTAATCCGCTCACTATACCGTGGCCGCAGTTTATTGCGTTTTGTTCATGCTGGCCAAAAAATAATCGCATATGCTGCACAGAGATGTAGAGATGCAGAGCACGTGTGCATTTGTTGTTGCTGTGAATGCGCAAGTTGATCAGCCACAAAACAAAGCCGCAAGGATCTCTCCAACAACACAATGGAGGGCAAAACCAAGAGCAAAGTAGCTCATTCAGGATGAGGATCCTGAAGCTATGGGAACAAGATTTTATGGAAGGGGCCCTTCCGAGCCGAGCCGCGTTCATCTTCTGTTGCGTTCCTCTTCTGTTGTGTTGCAAATGGCACGAAATGGTACGGTACCGATTGCTCGGCAACATACTCGCTCACTTTGCTATTTTTGCACATGTGGAAAGAGGCAGAAGAGGGTTCGCTATTCTTCCTCCAAAACAAGCAGGACGAAGGGCTTTCATCCTATCGGCAAAGTATATTTGGGCCTTAATGTGTCTGGATCGCTTCTGTGATCGCGGTTCCTTCAGCAGAACAGGGCAGGCAAGGACAAGAAGCAAGCTGCTCTCCAGTGCAGGCAGTCTGGGATCTTTAGACTCCGTGCTTCACAAACAAATCCAGCATCTACTCCGAGACAAGCTCCATTTTGTAACCCAAATAAGTCATGGGCAACATGAGCTACACAATGCTTCCCGGCATCTGTTGGCCTCATGGGTGCTCAGTGGTTCTGTGTGTCTTCGGGCAACCAGGGGCCTCAAACTAGTATTTGCTCGTTTTTGTTATTAGTTTGTAAGAGCTAAAGATGTTCTAAGAAATATACAGAGGGGTGAAGTAGAGTCCTGCTCGTGGACCCAGAAACAAACACGCACACTACAAAACGAATGCGGAAGAGCGGAGGAGAGAAGGAAATCCAGGCATCCGGGAAATCAAACTCAGGAAAAGCAGGTGAGACTCCAGGACCGCCTTGGGTGAATGGAAAGCCCCTGCTTTGACGTCAGCAGGTCAGCTGCACCTTTCAAGCTCCATGTCGAGCCATACCTGGCCATGAGCTGGTGGGCATAATAACTACCCCCTCCCCACCAGGTATGCCTCACCTACATTTCTAGTGAGACCAGCTGACCCTGTCTCACAGCCCGGCGAAGCAACGTGTGGGAAGGGAATCCTCGATCTTCCTCCAAGTTCCTCAGAGTCCTCACCTAAGCCCTTATGGGAGCATGAAGCGCACTTGAGCCAGAATGAAATCAAACGGCTTAAGTCTCACATGCACATGGTGGCAACGGCAGGTGGGGAAAGCTGACAGGTGCTGGGAAGCATCCCGAGTGGGCTGAGTCATCCCCAAGGGGGTGGAAGTGAAGGTGCTTCCAGTTGCCCAAGTGGAAACAAGCCATGAGCACCGGGTGGCATGGAATAGCCCGTCAAGGCGCCTGATGGCCATGGGCAACCTCCAGTATGCCTGTGGACACCAGTGGTTGGGGAGCATGGGTGGGAAGGCATCACCGCAGCCATGTCCTTCTTGTGGGTTTCTTGCAGATGGCCACTGTGTGGCCAGAATGTGGGACTAGATGGCCCCGAGAGCCACGAGCTAATGGAACAGTCTATAAAAATCAATAATAATGCAGTCAAATAAATACATAAATGGAAACTGGATGGATCCAAGCACAGCACTTCTCTCCTCCATATGAGCGACTTTCCCACTGAGCCCTGCTTTGTGGCCTGTCAAGGGCCACCTGCCACGACCCCACTGGGTGGGCAGCACAGGGCGGGTTAAAAGCCTGGACAAAGGAGATAAACCCCATCCAGTGGTTAAGTACCCTGTTAATCCTATGCGCCAACCCCAGCATGGGTGGGAAAGACGTCAAGAGCCGCTAGCGGGGCGGAAGGAACAAGTGAGCCTCCTCAGCGCTGGCACAAAACGCCTGCTCGTGGAACACCGCCTTCCCCAACCTGTCTGGACCGCGACACCCACAACTCCCACTCAATAGCCCTGCTGGATGGGAATTCTGGGGGTTGTGGTCCAAATGACTCTGGAGGCCACCAGGTGGGCAGCGCCAGCCATCCCATGCAGAACCCATTTGGGTCAAGCAGCAGGTGCCACCAGCAACCTGGACACGCAGGCCTCCCCGCCACGAAGGAGACACTCCACAGGGCCCCTTGGCTCATGGGTCCCCAAATGGGGCCGCATCCTGCTTTCCTTCACCTCTGCAGCTTGAAGGCAACAGAGCCAGCACTGCTTTCCCCAGCCTGGTGCCCACCAGGTGCTGGCTGGGCGTAATGTGCATTGTAGTCCAACACATATGGAGCACGCCAAGTTTTGGAAGGTTGGCAAAGATTTACAGTTCTCTCAGCTGCAGCTGGTTTTTAAGGTGTTTGCTTTGTTAAGCACCTACTGAATGCATTTCCAATAATTGTGAAGCCGTCCCTTTATGTTATTATGCCGCATGCTGCTTAAGCTAAAAGCAAAGGGCTTGACTAAGGAAAACCCCTGAGCTATTAAGAAGGATTGCACAATACGCAAAGCTCGTTTGCTTGCTCGGGCAAGTTGGTGTCTTCCGGGCAGGAATCTCAACAATAACTTGAAAAAGCAAAACATGCTTCTGTTCCCAGTTTACCTACTTCAAGCAAGACCCCACCTGCTTCCCTGCAAACCACATCACCTGGCAGAGACGGAACCTAGTTTTGCTTGCACATATTTGTTCAGGAGCTGCTGCCTGCCCGTACCAAGCAAGACCTCGAGCAGAAGGCAGGATGGTGCTGGACATCACCAGGAAGCGGGCATGCCCGGCTGAACACCTGCCTGCTTCATGCCTGCAGAATGATGTCACTCTGAGCTGATGCCCCAAGGCTGAATCCTTGCAAGCTGGCTGGAAGTCGGGCTCTTAGCACACAAGGAAAGGAGACAAACGGGGGGGGGGGGTGCTTAGCTCTGTGCCTTTGCGCCAGTCACAAGGGCTTGTCAGCCTTCACAGCTGTATGCAGCCTCTTCTCCAAGAACTCCGGGAAAGTCACAGACAGGCAGCTCACCCACACACGTGCACCCGCAGAACCTGGGGACGCAGGCTAAGATGAGCGACAGCGCCTGGCCCAAGGAGTCCAGAGGGAAGCTCACGCCGGACCATCCCAAACGAGGGAGCAACCCCCAGGCCCTCTCCAGCTGCTCCCCACTTCCTCTGACACTAACCTGTTTGTTCAAAAGTCTTACCTGCATCTCTTCCAAAAGGCTCAGGACGCTTTATGTTGCGTGCAAAAGTTCAGAGACTAACCTATTAGAAAATGACCTGAGGTGCACCTTGATAAAATGATGCCAGAGGATGGAAACCCACCCAAGAAGTGGCAAAGGAGAACCCCAAGGCATTCCTGCCACGAGCTGTGGGCCACTCTGGCTTCCCTTTTACTGCAAGGGATACCCCAAAGCAGAGATTGGGCCGGATCCATCAGGGCGCTGAGCTGTGACTCAAAATCCTGAATGCTCAGCAAGAAGCAGCAAATGAGTCAGCCCTTATAAATCCTCCCCGCGTTGCTGATGGGAAGTTCTCTGAGATATTAAAAAGTGAATCACGCCACAACCAACAAATGCTGGAGGGCCCATGAAGCTGCAAAGCCAGGCGGGTGTTTTTCCAGGTCCAGGAGGTTGACCAAGCACACAAGGACGAGCCCTGGAGGGGAGCTGTTTTTCCGATCTCAAACCACACCCGGGCGCTGCCTGCTTGGGAAGCAGGGCACACCCAGGCAATTATCCTGCTTACAATGCTGCCAGTGGGCAGGGAGGGATCCTGCCTTCAGGCCCACAGGCAAAGGGCTCAAACCGGCACGCCTACATTCTTCTTGCCCTCTAGAGTCTGGCAAGAGTGTGCAGACTTTACGAGACCCTGTTCCTGGAGGACACCACTGAGGAGAAGTCCAGACAGGGCAGGGGAGGGCGCTTGATTGTGCAAAGCAAAAACTCCAGCAGAAAGAGTCAAAGGAGGCGGGGGGACCACGTGTGGGCAGGCACCCCAGAAAAGCCGGGGGGACTGGGGTGAGCGTGATCACCAGGGACACGTGCCTTTGCTTTAGCAGGCCCCTCCAAGGGCCGGCACGGAACATCCCCATCCCTTCCCATCCCTCTCAAAGCCCACCTTTGCTTTGCAACCTCTCTCTTCAGCCCGCAGCCATTTCCACCTTCAACCACCTTTCAAGCGTGTCCCTTGCTGCGGCTCTCCTTCTCCTTTCCTCCCTCCCCTTTGCCCACTTCGGGTGCGAGCTCCTTTGAAAACGCACTGCATAAAACAGCAATAGGTGCCCCAAACAGGCAGCAGAGAGCAAGGATCAGGTGAGGCTGCACATCCTCCCAGTCCCAGCAGGTCCCGAGATGCCCAGCGGCACATGATCTTCGCCCAGGCCTCTGCAAAGCAGGCCGACGCTGAGAGGAAATTGCTTTACACACATTTGCAGGGCGATTGGACTTTGTTATGTACGGCACCAGTTCACCAGAACCTAAAAACTACCAGCATGCCTTAGAAGCCATTCCCTCCCACTACTTTAAAACCGAATGTGCTTTAAAAAACACACACAGAGAGAAGTAAGAGGGCAAGGGCGTATTTCATTGAATAAAGGTACAATCTTATGTAAATAGGCATGTAAATAGGAAGAGGAAGGGGAGACAAGTAGTGAGACCACTAAATAAGGAGGAAGGAGATCCAGTGACTGATAGGAGGGAACAGGCACAGATGCTAAATGACTATTTTACCTCTGTGTTCTCCCCAAAGCAGGATGGGGGAGAGCCGCATAGGAGACTAGATGAGGTTGGGGACTTAGGGGCAGAGATTAGAGTCACCCCCCTAGAAGTCGAGGGGCTCCTCAGGGCATTGGACATTACAAAGGCGCCAGGCCCTGACGGGTTACACCCGAGAGTACTTAGAGAGTTGGCAGGGGTTCTCTCACGCCCGCTGGCCTCCATTTTTGAGGCCTCGTGGAGAACGGGTGAAGTCCCAGAAGACTGGAGGGTGGCGTCAGTGGTCCCAATTTTCAAAAATGGTAGTAGAAGGGACATGGGGAATTACAGACCTGTTAGCCTGACATCCATTGTAGGAAAAACAATGGAAAGGCTCATAATAGAGAGAGATCTAGTGATGCTAGATAGGGAAGGGAGGCTGACAGCCACACAACACGGCTTCCGCAAAAACAGGTCCTGCCAGACAAACCTTGTGGAATTCTATGACAAGGTTTCAAGATGGCTAGATGGAGGGGATGCAGTGGATGTGGTATACCTGGATTTCAGCAAGGCCTTTGACAAAGTGCCCCATGATATCCTGGTGGAGAAACTGAGGAGTTTTGGGATACACCAAAGCACTGTCCGGTGGATTAGGGCATGCTTGACTGACCGAAAGCAGAAGGTAACCATTAGCGGGGAATCGTCGGGATGGCAGCCAGTGACAAGCGGGGTCCCCCAGGGCTCTGTCCTGGGGCCGATCCTGTTTAATCTTTTCATTAACGACATGGAAGAAGGGGTGAACAGTCTGCTGATCAAATTCGCAGACGACACTAAAACTGGAGCAGTGGCCACAACTGAGGAGCAGATACTCCAGATCCAAAAGGATCTGGACAGACTATGGAAGTGGGCAGGAGACAGCAGGATGGCGTTCAATGTGGATAAGTGCAAGGTCTTGCACTTGGGGCATAAGAATAGCTGTCATAAGTGCAGGTTAGGTGATAAGTGGCTGGAGAGCAGCACTTGTGAAAGGGACCTCGGGGTGCTGGTTGACCGCAGGCTAAACATGAGTCAGCAGTGTGATGCGGTGGTCAAGAGGGCGAATGCCACCCTTGGTTGCATAGCCAGAAGTGTGGCTTCTAGATCGAGAGAGGGATTACTACCACTCTATACAACTCCGGTGTGCCCGCAACTGGAGTATTGTGCTCAGTTTTGGGCCCCTCATTACAGAAAGGATATAGCCAGGTTAGAGTCAGTGCAGCAAAGGGCCACAAGGTTGGTGGCCGCTTTGCAGGGGAAGCCGTATGAGGCGAGACTGAGGGAACTGGGTCTCTTCAGCCTGGAGAAGAGGAGACTCAGAGGGGATCTGTTGGCAACATACAGGTACATGAGGGGGTGTCACATGGAGATGGGGAGAGGCCTGTTCTCCCCTGCAGAGGAAGGCAGGACGCGCTCCCATGGAGCCAAGCTCAGGGAACCCAGGTTCCATTTGGATGCCAGGAAGCACTTCCTGACAGTCAGGACCCCAAGGGCGTGGAATGGGCTTCCACGGGAGGTCATTGAGGCCCCATCGGTGAGGGCGTTCAAGGATAGGCTGGACGTGCACATGGTGGGCATGTTGTGAGCAGAGCTGGCTGGTGCCAGAGGTCAGACTAGATGGCCCAGGAGGCCCCTTCTGACTCACTCTGTTTCTATGTTTATACAAACTGAAATGGAAAAAACCTCCAATTCCCATCTTACCATAGCCTCTGACAGAGCTATACCTAAACATTAAGTGTACAAACAGTGCAAATGTGGTCCCATTCAGGCTGCCAAAGTTCACATGTATTGTGAAGATACAGAGAAAGCACATGCCAGGTTGTACACGTGTGTGCAGAAGGCCATGTGTCCTGTTTTCAGGAGGTGTTTGTATGCAGCCCTAGCTCTTACCCAGCAGATTGTCTCATAATCCTGCCGTGTCCATTGAGGTTAAACACAACAGACAAGCTAAGCTGAAGCAACAACAAGCAAACAAACAACCAGCATGGCAGCACACTGCACTCACTTTTGCCTGTGCACATGAAAACCACCTCTAACTCTGGAAGCGACTGGCCAATTACAAGCTAATCAATGCCATTTTCTCTAATCAAACATAAAATCCACAGTGTTCTGTTTGGATCCCTGTTTTGCAGCGCCCGTAGCAACCAGGGATTTAAAACCAGGATGTGGAGGACAAAATGCTGCACGCTCACGACTGAAACCGCAACTTCCAGGCTCCTGGCTTGACAATCCGACATTAAGATCAGCAACTGAGTGGAAGGAGGGAGGATACACTAAGAAAGAAATAAGCACAGCGTTCAAGCAAGTGGGCAGGAACTTACTGGAAATGGGATACTTTTTGCCCAGAAAGTTCATTAAGGGGAAAGGGGAGGGCGAGGGCGAGAATGAGAGGAGCAAGTTTTGTCCGCCTGGCTTCACATCGTGTTCCACATGTGCTGAGCCACTCGGGGCCAGAAGGGGACAGAGCCCGGCATGTTCCCGTGAGGGCCCTCAGCCATCTGGAGGGCAGGCTGCGCCCCATCACACATGGCTGGGGAAGTCCTGCGGGCCCCCAATGGCTCAGAGATGGGCTCCGCTGCCCAGAGAGGCCCCCATCATCCCATCTGCCACAGCCACAGGGACACCTGGGCCAAGCAGCAGGGTCCCCGCACACAAGTATGCAGGCTTCCTCGGCCCCCAGCCGGACCCATGGAAGGGGAAGGTGTGTGGGAAAGTGACACCCCCGCCCCACTGCAGGCCTCTTTGCTGCCCTGTGTGGACGGAAAGTAGAAATGCACCATGCGCCCCTGGAAACCCCAGGAATGCTCCAGAGCTGCCTGATAGCAGGGCGGAGGACAGAGAGCCACCTTCTCTAACCGTGTGCCCACCAAACGTTACGATTCCGAGCGGCGTCCGCTCCAGCCAGCATAGCCAACTGCCAGGAATGCTGGTAGCTGCAGTCCAACAGCAGAGCGTGGTTCCAAGCCCCTCGTGGCCGTGCAGCTTGCCAGGAGGCAGAAGGGCAGGCGGTCCCCCCCCGCTTCTCCTCCTCGCAGGCCGGGGAAAGCCAGTCCATACTTTCTCCAGAGCTGCCCAGAACACGATGCGATCCATGAGCGCTCTGCTGAGATATTGCGTGTGCTTGCATGTGCAAACACCAGCACATAAAATGACTGTGTGAGCCTACTGCGCACTGATCCAGGCTGACCACAAAGTAGCCCTGGAATGTGAAGGTGTGTCGGGAAGTGGCACATGCTAAACTGGAAAAAGGATGTTTTCAACTAAAACCCAGGGCAGCTGACACTGAAGGGCATTTAAAGACGCACAAGAAGGGCCTCTGGAAACCAACGGATTGATTTAGGGCCAATGTGGAATGTTCTCAGTTCCTCTGCACTCCAGCACAGTCCTCCCCAACCCAAGCATCACCCAGATGTTCGGGACTCCAACCCCATCAGTTCCAGCCAGCAGAAATTCCAGGAGTTGGTAGTCCCCAACCTCCAACAGGGACCGGGCCAGGGAGGGATGGTTTTAATGCACTGGTGTTACTGGACCAGTCACTGGATCAGTGATTTCCAGTGGCCCTGCTGGTCTAATCGTCCCCCTACTTTTTCAGCCCCCTGGTCATCCATGAGCCCTTTCACGCAGCATATAATTAAACCAGGAAGCCTGTAATTAAATATAGTTTTCCATTTTTTCTGGCCTGGTCAGACAACAGTTTGAGGTTGGTTTCAGATCCCGGTTGGTTCCAAAGCTGATCGCCATGATCTACTGCGTCAGAAGGACCACAGGGGAGTTCAGGTAAAGACCGCAGGGGCTGGGTGCGGGGGAAAGGTCCATGCACAGCTCATCCTAATAATGCAAATTAGCATCTTGCAAACCCAGCTGGTCACATCCCTGTGGACAGATTTGAGCCTCACTTAAAGAAACCTCTCTGAAATCAATGACACTCAGTCAGAGCCACTGAATTATTTCCATGGGTCTCCTCTAAGCATGAGCAAATCTGGATCCAACCCAAACTTTATTTATTTGTTAGATTTATATCCCGCTTTTTCTTTACAACAAACTAAAAGCAGCTTATATAATTCCCCTCCTGCTCTCAGTTTTAGCCACACAAAAACTCTGCGAGGTAGGTTGGGGTGAGAGTCTGTGACTGGCGCAAAGCCACCCAGCTGGTTTCATGGCCAAGCAGGGACGTGAACCCAGGATGCCTGAGTCCCACTCCCACACTCTTAACCAGTACACCACAGATTAAAGGAAAGCACGGCCACCCATCTTCCCAGTACCTGAAAATAAAGAAGCAGGCCTCCCTAGCAAGCTCTGGTCCTTTGCCCCGTGCCCCCCCTCTCCCCGCCCCCCCCCAGCCCCACGGGGGCTTTGCCAAACCAGTTTAAAAGTGATCCAGAGGAAAGCATGTGATGCAACAGTTCACATACTTCGGATGTGTTCAGGCAGAACGTCTACCCAGAAGGAAACTGGCAGCCATGCCTTCCGTCTGAGTTGTCCCCCTATCAAGAAGTGACCACACAGGGCCGCAGGCCAGCCATGCTCCCCCCACCCCAATTTGGGAAGGACAGTGGCCCATTTGATAGGGCTGTGCAGGGGCCGCTGAGAGCGCACACAGAGGCCTTCCTTGGTGCTTCCGCACAAGGAAGGAGAAGCAAGGAGTTTCCATTCGCACAGCCCTGGGAATTCACAGCACACCAGCAAATGACGTCCCGCAAGTCCAGGTTGCGAGTTTGCCCATCCTCACTGCCTCTCCCCAGCCCCATACAATGCAGGCGACAATGCTGAACGGTGCACAGGATGCCTTCCCCAAGCACACCTCCCCACTTTGCCTCCGCAGGAGATGCCGGAAACAAGGACCTCTGGAGCAGAAGAACGTGGCGGCAAGTCCTGGGAGGGGCCACGCACACAACCTCACCTGTGGACTGTGAAAGTGCTGTGGGTGTGTCTCTAACCCTATCCCGACCTCAGCGAAGCTTTGGACAAAGTGCCCCATGATATGCTGATGAGCTAGCCAGCTAGAAGTGGACTGGCAGATCAGGTGCATTCACAGTTGGCTACAGAATCGGGCTCAGGGAATGCTCATCGCTGGCACCTTCTCCAACTGGGGAGAGGTCCGAAGTGAGGATACCACAGGGTTCTCTCCTGGGCCCAGGGCTCGTTAGGATGTTCCTTAATGACTTGGATGGGGAAGTGCAGGGAATTTTTATCAGATCCGCAGATGACACAAAACTGGGTGGCAAAGCTAATACTCTGGAAGAGTTCTAGTTATCAAGGTGATCTTGATAGGTTGGAGAGCTGGGCTGAAAAGAACAGAATGAAATTCAACAGGGACAAATGCCAAGTTCTGCACCCAGCAGAAAGAAACCAAATGCATTGCTAAAGGATGGGGAATACTTAGCTCAACAATACTGCAAATGAGAAGGATCTTGGGATGGTTGTAGATCAAAAGCTGCATAGCAGTCAACTATGTGATATGGCTGCAAGAAGGGAAAATGCTATTTTGGGCTACATTCATAGAAGTATCACTTCCAAAGCCTGGGAAGTACTAGTTCCTCTTTACTCCAGACTCCCATATGGAGTCCTGTGTCCAGCTCTGGGCACCAACATTTAAGAAAGATGCAGAGAAGCTGGAAAGGGGTCAAAGGAGGGCAACAAGGATGATCTGGGGACTGTAAAGAAAGCCCTATGAGGAGAGATGGAAAGAACTGGGCATGTTTAGCCTGGAGAAGAGAAGACTGAGGGGAGAGGGGGTAGCACTCTGCAAGTATTTGAAAGGCTGCCACAGAGAGGAAGACCAAGATCTCTTCTCGACCATTCCAGAGCACAGGACATGGAATAACAGTCTCAAGCAATCAGTCTCAAGTTACAGGAAGCCAACTTCGGGATGAACATCAGGAACAACTTCCTGGCTGTTAGAGCGGTATGACAATGGGACTAATTATCTAGGGAGGTTGTGAGCTCTCCCATGCTGGAAGCATCCAAGATACAGCTGAACAGCCACCCAAGAGGGATGGCTTACCTTGGAGTCCTGCTCTCAGCAGGGGGCTGGAACAATGGCCCTCTGGTCCCCTCCACCTCTGCTGTTTGAATCCTGTATGACGTCACTGAGACACTTCTGCACAGCTCTTCCTCTTCTGGGCTGCCTGGTTGGCCATCTCCCAACACTCCCAAGAAGTGATGGTCAAAGGACATCCTCCTTTACATGCAACAGGCACAAGATCTCTAGTTGAAAAGGCCTTGGAGAAAAGCTGCCCAGGCCTCAGGCAGGCTTGGTGTTCCTCTGACCCACAAGCTGCTGGGGACCACCCCAGCCAGCCCTCACCACTGCCAGAAGAGCCATTTCACAGTGGTGCCTATCACACGTCCTCAACTTTCCAAGTGTGCCCAAAGGCCCAAATGTTTGGGGGCTCTTGGACTAACATGTTAATCTTCCAGCTGCCTAAAAACGAATGAGACACTGTGGATCCCTACCAGGTACAAAAATACTGCAGACGAACGTCATACAAACAGAAGCCCAATTAAAGCCATCATTTGCTAAAACTCATGGAGACGAGCCTCGTGCCATTTGGATGTCTGGACAACCGCTACTGTGGGCCGTCTGCTACCTTCATTGCCAATCAACACAAACAGCTTTGAACTGGAATTTTCCCCCTTTCAATCCAGCACATCAAAGTAGACAGGGATGAAATATTTATTTGGACAATCCAAAAGAACTGCAAAAATAAGGGACTGCTGTAGTTGCAGGCTTCATGAATAATCTCCTGGAGAAACACTACCAGAAGACCATGAGCATTCAAAGTAAGTTGTTCTTATCATCTCCTATCCATTTAATCAGTCTTTGCAGCTGTGGTCATTTAGCAGTTACGTGCTGGGTGCACCTTTGGGGTGCCTTTAGGCCCCACAATCTGGCCTGCTCTCCGTGTGAGTTGCTTCACTTCAAGAGCCCCTCCCTCCAAATCTTCTGCAACATACCGCCTGATTTCCATAGAAGACAAGTCAATTTGGAAAGCATCGTAAAGCTCTGAGATCCAGTGCTCTAAGGGTTTCCCAACCCTAGTTTTTTGTAGAGGTAATCTCCTCCAGACACATATAGCGCATTTTGCTGGAAATGCTCCAAACTTTTAACAACCCACTAGATAAAAGCCCCTCTGCCAAGCAGCATTCCTATCACACGAGTGTATTTGTTGTTAGCCTGTATTTATACTCACTACAGTTCTTACAAAGGACTCACTTTTCACACAGAGAGCAGGAATATCAAAGGCTTCATAACTCTTTCACCGTGATTATGAATTAAACCTCTTTAATTACCAAACTGCAGAAGTCAATAGAACGATTCTACGGACCAAGAGGAGGCTAAAGAGCATGCCAAGCAATTCCTAGAGCACAAAGATTTATTTTTAAGTAATTTCATTGTATTCATAAAGAACTATACCCAGATCTTTGGGAAACATTTCATGGTTTAAAAAAAAAACAACTCCCAGCCTTAACAATGCATAAGACCCATAAGCTACATACAAGCGGTAGATTTCTAATTTATTACAGTAGAAACTTTTATCCAGCAGTAGATTTAGCCACATTCATTTTTATTATTTAATTAATTTTAAATCGCCTTCCTGAAGCCAAGAAAGACAGTTTCAGAAAAGATAGGAAAATAAAAACATCAAATAATAACAGAGTAGCACGTTAGACACAACCTTAAAACTGTAACAGTTTGAGAGGTCAAGTTCAAAAGCCGATCCCTGATCCCCCATTTCTGCAGACGGAGGGGAATGGGGGCCGCTGCAGTTCTCGGGTTTGGGAGCAACGCAGCCCCTTTGCAGCACGTTGCACAAACGGACTGCCAGAAGGCACTGAGCTTCTTAACCAGGCATTTTCATACTGGGACAGCCAGGCAGGCCCCAAGCTATTTACAGCGTTTCAGGTGGCAAGCAGCCCCTGAACTGAGCTCAGAAAGCAGCTCGCAACGCCCACGGCGCAGCGTGACATGGCCACAGTCCCCCAAACCCCACGATCCCTGTGGCCGGCCTCCTCGCGTCACACCAGCTGACGCTTCTGGCAGCTCTTCGAGGGGACCCTCCTCGCCCGCTGGCCTGGCTGCAGGCCTTATCAACGGCTCTGGAGCTCCAGCACGCGCACTGAATGGCCTCTTCAGTCCTAGGGGCAGTGTCTGTGCCCGGCCCCCAAAATATCGTCCTCCTTTGGATCATCTGCTTATCCCACACTGCACTGCAACCAGTGCAGAGGAAGCCTGCGACTTCCTCCATGCATATGTTTTGCCCAAGAGACTTACCCTGTGCAGGGAATCGCAAGTCTGAAGCAAACTTCTCCACCAGGTGGTCTCCAGATGTGTTAGACTGCAAGTTCCAGAACCAGCTCCTGGCCCATCAGTCACAGAAGCTGGTGTCCAAAACATCTGGGCAGTGCCAGGGCGGAGAAAGTTGCTCTGAGGCTGGCAGAGAAAACACAACGGATCTCCACCGCTACAAAACGCTTGCAGAGAGAATTAGCCCCACGGTGAGCCAGGGGCCCTTGTGAAGGAGGGGCAGCCTATCTGTCCTTGTCCCCGTGATGGGGAGGCCATCTTTCCCAGGCAGCAGTGGGTGGGAAGCTCAGAGAAAGAATGGCAAGAAAGGAAGAGGCGGCCCGGAGACGCCTGCCTGCCCCATCAGCCACTTGGCACAACAGAACGGAGCATGGCACAAGGTGTGTTCTTTGCTCCCAGATCGAGTCAGAAGGGCCGGAACTAGCCGGAGTTCTCTCTTCTTGGGAAGGAAGCAAGTCTGACGCATGCCACAGGCTGGCTGATTCACACAGAACAGGAATGCGAGAGCTTCGTCCCAGATCGGAGCACACAATTCTGAGCGAGCCACAGAAACTGTCCGGCTTAGAAAAACCTATTGTGCTGACACAACGGAAGATCAGGCTTTTTCTGAAGGGAGTAACTTATGCAATGCAAGCCAGGTCTGCAAGGTACCCCTGGAGGTGATCCCGTCCACCCTTTTTGCTCAGAGGCACACCAGCTCCCTTCCATCAATCTTTATTTTCCAGACTGCAGAGCAAACGGCTCCAGTCCCCAAGAAAGAGAGCTCGTCCACACATTGCCGGGGAGGGGGAAGCCAGGGTCACGGGCCAGCCTGGTGGCTGGGGGTGGGGGGGATTCCTGAGATGGAATCTGAAATTCCTTCTCAGCTGCAAATAGAAGGACCAGTTGTGAGCCCAACCTTGTGCAAAACCCCTCCAAAGAGAAGGAGGCACGGCGGCAGAGGAGGAGGGTCGTTTCCACCCAGTTATGCACAGACTGATCTCTCAGTGTTCCCAAAATGCAGCAGTGCACAACACCATGCTAGTTCAAAATAAGGGTGCATCGGAAGTTGTCTTTCAGAAGAGAAATGTTTCTCTGCTACACGAGCCGCTTAAGCCATGCATCTTCTCAGCTGGCTGGCCCAACAGATGCCTCTTTGTGTGAGCCAGTCATTCTGCACTAAATCATTCTGACAGCCAAGACACGCACTTGGGGAGCGTTGGGAAAGCAAGAGACAAGGACAAAAACAAATGGGGGAGAGCACCATTTCACAGCTTTCTTGGCAGCATGGCATAAACTTTAGCCTTCTCCAAAAGGGGGCGATGGGGCGACCATGTTGTCTTCAAGGAGAAAATTAAAGATTTCAAACAGCTGTTTTTCCAGATCAGCAGAACTTCAAAATACAATGCCAAGCAAAGCTCCCACCCCTCCAAAACAGTTACGGAAAATTATGAGTATTTATGCATCTCCAATTTGTGAGTGTGAACAAACAATCACACTCAACCACAAAAACGCTCCCAGCGTAAAAATGACTGGAGAAAATAAGAGCGAGGAATTCCTTGTTCCACCCGCTGCATCTGGGCCTTGCAGAACCTTGCTAGAAGGGGCAAAAATGGCTGCTTGGGCCGATGAAGTGGCTTGCAAAAGAAAGGACAAGGGAGAAACGCAGGACGGAGCAAGAGAGCACAAAAACCCGTGCAAGGTGGAAGCCAGCGATCCAGATGCATTGACGCCACCAGAACAATTGCAGATTCCCTCATTCATAGATGCTTCTTGCGGGCACCCATTCTAGAAACCCAGGCTTAACACGGTTCTGTTTTTGGGTGTACGTGACTATGACTCTAAGTCCACATGCATCTGCAATAGCTGTAAGGAAGGGATTGTGTGACCCTCCAGATGTTAGGTTACATTTTCCACCACTGGCTAAGATGGCTGGGGTTGGAGTGCTAGACAGAATCAAGCGATCTGGGTTCCAGTCCCCACTCATCTGTAAGCTCACTTTGGGCTAAGTACTCTCAGCCTAGGGCTAAAACAAAGGATGGATTAACACTGTGCAAGCCGCTTTGGGTTCCCTGCAGGAAAGAAGGTGGAATATAAATAGAAGATATGAAGAACGCATAACCATTGGGAAAGGCGTTCCAGCAAGGACCGTCACAGTGAGGCTGCCCAAGCGTCCTGTCCTGGGAAGCTCACTGGAAAAGCAAGTTCCGAGCTGCTCGTGGGACCCTCCAATACTTGCATGATGCTGCGCCACCATGTGCTGAAGACAGTGGTGCTTCCACATTCAGTGCTCAGAGGCAAACGGCCCGCAAGCCTTTGGGCTCCATGTAGCTATCAGGGGAGGAATCAGAGCAGGTTGGTGGCTTTTCTAACTTCCGGGAGCGTGTGCGCACGTGCCAAGCTTCCTGCGAGTGCGTCAGAAAGGTGTTGCTAGCTGCCTGTCTCCCTAGGCTGATTTGGAAACAAGTCCCACCAAACATGGCTTCTTCTGATCAGGGTTTGCTTCTGCCTCTGGGCAGACGCATCTCTGACCAGCAGCGGGTGCTTCTGAGAGAGCGTCCAAAGCACCCATTCTCCAGCCTTTCTCAACCTGTTTTGGACTACCAACTCCCAGCATTCCTGATCACTGGCCAGGCTGCTGGCCTGAGGGAGCTGAGTCCAAAACACCTGGAGGACACCACACTAGGGAAGGCTGGCCTACCCAGGGGCAGTGAAAGTATAATGATGTGGGTTCAGCCACAGCAGGTCAGTCACAAAGCTTTCTGGAAGGCCTTAGTCACAACACTCACTCTCAGCTCCCTAGTTCATCTCCGAGGTCACGGCTTGTGGGTTAGGCCCATGGATGCCCGACTGGGGGGTTGTCTTGTCTTGCAACCGTGGTAAGCATGGGTTATTGGAGGGTCAATCAACCCTTGCATAACCCTAAAACAGACTGTGAGTTATGCAAGCTTTGTTCAACCTCATATAACCCACCTGGGTTCACATGACACAATGGTCCAAAAGAGGGTTGTGTATTCAAAAGGGCAGATACACACACTCCGCAGCCTGAGAATGGGCTGCTGAGCAGGGCCAAGCTGTCAAAAAGGAAACCATCCCATGTATGAGAAGAGAAAAGATCCGCATACAGCTCTCCCACACAATGGGCCAATCTTGTGCCTCTTATCATATTGCCTCTTTCTCTGCCCCTTTAAGCTGTACAAGGACTTTATGGTCTCTATTTATTTTTATTTATTTCTCTATTTATTTATTATTAATATTGCAAATAGAGTCTTTACAGGCTCGATTTCATTAATTTTGGTTCAAATAAACGTGACAAAGACCACAAGGCATTGCAATATGGAGTTTAACATTAAAATTTTGCTTTTGTGGTATTGCTCAGTTTCAAAATATACTACACAGGATCACGAAGCTTCTGCTGACATTTTAAACTTTCAAAACTAAGTAGTAGAAGTAACCGTTCGAAAAGTGTTTTGGAAGATGCACATTCCTCCCATCCACCTATCCTCCTGAAACACAGGTGCTCCTCTGCCCCCATTTCTGCTCTTTAGGGTGCACCCTCGGTGCGCAGGAGCCCCCGAGCTTCCGCGGGATGCCGTCCAAGGATGGAGCTGCGCTGTGAATCATGCCAGCAAGTCCTGCAGCGCGAGGCCGCGCGGGGGGAGAGGCGCGGAGACCCCGCTCGCCCTCCCGAACGGACCCAGAAAACCCAGACCTGCGCGCCTGGAAGAGAGCTGCGCCGGGCTCTCCAGCACTCGTGGTCGCCAGCACCGGGCAGACTCTTCCCCGTGGTCCAAACGCGTGAAGGATTCGCACAGGCGCTGGGCAGCGGCAGGAAGGGGTGAGGGGAAGCAGGGCGTCCCAGTGGCAAGCGCCAAGGCGCGGCGGAGCGCGCGGCCGCGAACCCCGGATCCCCCGGCGGGCTGCGGCGAGGGGCACCGGCCGGAGGGCTTGCCACAGAGGGCCACGCATAGGCCGCGGGGGGCCACGCGCCGCGGGCGCTCGGCACATGCCCAGAGGCGCGGCGTACCTGGGGATGGTGATGCACTTGGTGTTGACGCTCTGCGTGGTGATGGCCTTCTCCAGCTCGTCCAGCTGCCCAGTCTTCTTGAGCTTCTTCACCAGGCTCTTCACCGCCTTCTCGCACCACTTCTCCTCCTGCCCGTTCTGCTCGCCCTTCTTCCAGCCCAGCAGCCGCTTGACGATGGGCGGCGTGAAGGGCAGGATGGACGACATGGCTGGCCGCGGGGGAGGCGCGGAGGCAGAGGGCGCCCGCCGGCGGCCCCGGCGGGCCTGCGCTGCCCGCCGAACCCGGGACGCGAGGGCGCGGGCGGCGGCGGCGGGGAGGCACAAAGCCGGCGGCGCGCGCGGCGCGGCGCGGCGCGGCTGGCGCACAAAGCGGAGCGGGGCGCAGCTTCCTCGGCTCCAAACTTTGTCCTGACTTCTCCGAAAGCGCCCCCGGCGGCGGCGGCACCCACGAGCGCGGCCCCGCCCGTCCCCGCCCCCGCCCCGCGCCCCGCCCCCCGGAGCCTGCCTCGCTCGGTTGGGCGCGCGGCGGCGCGCGCCGCGGCCCGTCTGAGTCGCATGCAAATGCGCGCCCGCCCCCTCCGAGCGCGCGCCCGCCCTCCCCCCCGCCTTGGCGGGGCCTGGGCGGGCGCGCGCGCGATCCCCGCAGCCTGCCGGCCGTGCGGAAGCGTCCCTGGGCAGCGAGCCCCCGCCCCCGCCCTGCCACAGCGTCTGCCCTCCGCGGGGCGTCCTCGGGAAAGGAGGTCTCCGCGGCCTCCAGGCCGTGGGACATGCCGGACGCGAGTGCCTCGGAGCATGTGCAGAGGGCCTCCGCTTCGTGGCTGAGCAGCTCGCGCGCGGGGGGTGGGTTCTGCACAGCAAACGGGACAGCAGTGCGCGGAAAAGCGAAAGGCGTTGCAAGCCTCGGATGTTCCTTGCCCGGCCCGTGGCCAAGCGCCTGAATGCACGTGGCTTGCGAGGCTCCTGCGCCAGGTTGGCAAAGGGCTTAGCAAGTTGCTCTTCACTCGGTGAGGTGCAAAGGCTCTTTCGCTTTCACTGGTGAGAGGCTGGGAGGGCGGCGGGAGCCTGGGCCTCCCTCACCCTGCCGGCTGCACGTTGCACAGGAGCAGATCCTGGAGCAACCGGCCTGCAGAAGCGGCTTGGAGACGCCATGTTCCCTTTCCACTTCTGCCCATCCCACGTCTGCACAAGTGAGTAGCAAAGTGCACCGTCTGCAGACAGGTGGCAAAAGTCTCCCCACGACAACCCTGCGGGGTAGGTCAGGCTGGCAGTCCATGACTGGCTCAGAAGCATCCGGTGAGCATCGTGGCTGAAGGTGGGCTAGAATTCAAATCTCCCAAAAGCCAGGCCAGCATTTTCAACCACTGCATTGCGCCTGCGCCCTGGTTCCAACTCGGTGACGCTCCCTGGGGGAGAGATTGTAAAGGGGAGGTGCCACAAGTCCTTCAGCAGAGGGTGCTGAGTTCTTGAGTGCGGCCTTAGAGCTAATCTTAATTAATTAGTCAATTAGTCATACAAGGGAAGGTGACCTTTACATGCCTTGGGCCCAAATCTTATGGATTAAGAGCACCATTTTCCAAGCAACAGGAAGGTGATTTGGCTAGTTCAAATTCCTAAACAAGCCACTGCATTTGTAGGATTGGTTGTTCCTGACCCGCAAAAACACCCCTCCCCACACAACACATTGCAGCCCCCTCAACCAGATGTTTCCAGTGCATGGATGATCTCTAGCAACATTATCTCTTACTTCTGGTTCTCTGTATAGTGTATGATAAACTGTACAAAGAAACGAAGAACAAAAATGTACATGGCTATAGCCCAAGGGTCCAGAATTTCTCTTGGGAACAGAACCCATCCACCTGGGCTCCGACTGGCCCCCATTCGTGAATCTAATTAGTAACTCTGGCTGAAGCTAGATTGCGACCATCTCCTGGGATGTACTGTCCTCTCTGGCCCATGACGCTGCACAAGGTTTCCCTGTTCAACCCATTCCATTGCTTCAATTTGCGTTGCAGAAACATTTCTATGCAGTGGCTGCCGCCAACCGGTTGAGAAGGTTCCCAAGCATGACTGAGAATCCTGCATAGCCTCCGTGAAAGAGGAGTGAGACGCGAAAGACTGGATGGTTGTGGCAACCTGTCCCCCAACTTGGCGGTGTCATTTCCCCTCTTCTGCTCAGGGTACGCTGGGTCTTGGGAAAGCACGGAGGGAAGCAATAATCAACGGTTTCCCGGTACCGCAATGGCTTGTTCTGTTGTCCAAACTGCACAACTTGACTTGTCACGGTACTGAGGTTAGAACCAGGGAGAGCCCTGGTGCTCAAACAAACCTCAGTTGTGTGCTGGCCAAATTTCCGCACCCAGCCATGGACTGTGGTTGGGTTATTTGAGGGTTGTTGAAGCCCCAGAGAAGCCCTGGTTCGTTCCTAGGACACACACAAGAAACATGCTTAGGGAGTAATCAGCATCTGATGAAACCTTGCTTCAGACTCCAGGGTCTTCCTCAGGGTGCACATGAGTGTCTCTGGGATCAGGGATTAGGCGAGAAGGGAGATCAGAAACCTGGACTGGACTCTGTACCCCTCCTTGAGTTTCTCCTGCCTCTTTGCTTGTGGGGGGATAGAAATATTTAAAATATATAAATTATTCTCCCCACCACCACCACCACTTCTAGTTGCTGATCCCGTCACTACAGCTAAGGGTCACAAGCAGCAGCCATAGCAACTCAGTTCCGAGCTTGTTTTCATTCATTCACTTCGACCTGACCAGAACTTTCCTCACCAGCCTGTTAAAAATGACAGAATTTTACCCTGGATGGGCCTGGACGTGTTGGAATGACTGCCGGACTACCTGCGAACTTCCAAAGCCCAGAGACAGTGTGGCTTTCTTGCAAGAAGTTTTGGACGTTCTCATAATGGAAAAATTAACAAAAAGGAAAAGGATAGAGGCATCCTAATTTTACACGGTCTGGATCCTTTTTCTGGCTTAATAAGAGTCTGGTGCCTTTACGTGTCTTGTGTAAATTGAATCAATTATGTGAATGCCGTTTCAGCCCTTCCGCAAGACACTAGTGGAAGCAGGGCTGCGACCCAGGGATCTTGCTCGCTGTTAAATATTAATATGCGCAACTCTCTGTGATCTTGTGAGGGAGATGCAAGTGCTCCTTTCTCCACAATTTATGCATTGGAAAAGCACTTAACATTCAAATAATATTTTCATGGATAACATGCGCCACTCCGTCCTGTAATAAGAAAACCTCAAGATCCTAGTAAATGTTTTTATGTGTCTAGCTAATTTTAAAGTCTCTTACGTGCAACCCTATGAATGTTTAGACCCCCAAAAGGCCAACAATTCCCAGCATTCTGCAGCCAACCATGCCTCCAGTTCCTGGCTAGCGGTATGTTTTGGGACTTCTGTCTAGCTCAGCATCCAGGGACTGTACGCTTTCTGGCAAATCTCATGCATACTGGCTTAAAAGTAACTTTCATTGAGCTTACTCCCAGGTAAGCAAATACGGGATTGCTGTCTCCAAAAATGAGCAGCAAGAGGGATAAAAACTGGTTTTCAGATCAGTTAACTAGTAAATGATAATCATGAAGATGCATAGCTAGCTTTACGCAGATATTTCAAAAGGGTTGTTTTGGTGCAAGGACCCATAAGCCCTCCCTGCCTGTCGCTCACCTCAGCTGGCTCAAGCTTAATTGCAAAGTTTTCCAGCAAGAGTCAAGCTGGAACAAGCAGCTGTTGCCGCCACATTCAGCCTAGGAAGCCCTTAATGGATTTTAAACTCCTGTTGTGTTCTCACTCCATGCGGCCTGCATAGCAGAATACACAAAAGGAAGTGCACTTTCTTTCACTTTTACAATTAAACGCCGCATTTTCCCTGCTCTTAAAATAGCTCATTGAAAGTGCTGGTTAGATCAGTGGGACCGATAAACACAGACAAATGCCTTGGGTAGAAAATCCCGTTGCCACATCTTCTACTTGTAACCTTCCTGTGCTTTTTTCACAGCTTCTTTCCATGAAAAAACTATTATGGAATAAAAGGTTGTAAATGCCTCTCCGTGGAAGCACCTGATGCCGTCCGAAAGTTACATTTTTCAGCCCCATCACCTGTCAGTCCTTGTCAGTTGTGACATAGGACAACACGCAGGTTTAGCCAAGCAGGCCCCAGGGCAGAAGTGAGTGACGAGCTTGCAACCTGCAAAATGTCCTTGTGTTTGTGCTTTTCTCGGAAAGATGAGAAGAAAGGAGGGGGCCACCATCGGTGTGCCCACGTCGGGGCAGATGGTCCCCTCCCTGAGCCAGTGGGACAGTTCCCACATGGAGGCGGTGCAGCTGAAGAAGGAGAAGCCGTGCGAGTGAGATGGCAAGATGGGCCCCGTGTGCTGCGAGAGGGAGGCCGGGGGCACGTAGGCCCCCTGAGGACGCTCAGCCAGCCAAGCCCCTGCTCTCCCCACTGGCTGCTCCGCAACCCCCAGCCAATCCCGCACACCAAGTGTCTGTTCCTCCTGTATAATTGCAGTGTTTGTCTTTGCAGCCCTGCCAGAACACATCTGTTTAAATCATTTTCCTTTTTGAACTGGGCATTCCATATCCGAGTGAGCTTTTTTTTCTGTTTAAATCCACCCCGAAGCCTTTAACAAGTAAATATTTTTTTAAATATTTTAATGAATGGGGCCCTGTTTTCCTGACTCTGCACTGTAATGACTCTTTGTTCCCTGTCTGCTGGACTCCGATAAAAGGAGAGCCTACACCAGAAGCAAATTTGCATTTTTATTTTACTGGGTGGGAGAACCAGGGTGGGGAGGGAAAGCCGCCTGAGTAAAGAGCTCAATCATAAAAGTGTGAGGCTTAAGAGGGTGACTAACCTTGCCCACCCAAATCTCCAATTCCCCCTTGAGGCCTGGAGCGTTTTCTCCCAGGCTGACTACCTAGAACATGGGTCCTCAAACTACGGCCCACAGGCTGGATCCAGCCCGCCATGCCCATTTAACCGGCCCGGCCCAGAGGTTTCGCACTCACTGCGCAGAGATCATTTTGGACTTGCTCGGAGAAAACAATCTCCACACGAGCAAGCTGCTGCCTTGCCCCATGTGCTCCCCCACCTCCTCACCAGCCCCCCCCCCGCGAACACTACCTTTCTGGCCCGCACCCACCGCCGGCACCTTTCAACTGGCTGCCTGTTGAAAAAGTTTGAGGAGCCCTGGCCTAGAGCGATTCCCAAGGGAATTGCTACTAAACCCATTTATGGCTCCCACAGGGGCATTGTGGGAAACTTGTTGAGGGCATTCTGAGAAAGTCAGGCTGGTTTCTCCAAACTGCGTGGTGCTGTTGCAGAGCATGGTGGGGGCAGTTGTGGTGCAGTGGTCAGCTGTTGGATGAGGGCACGAGGAGAGTAGGGTCCACATCCCCACTCAGCCTGAGTTCCCTGGGTGACTTTGGACCAATCACTCTCTCTCAGTCTGATCCACCTCACAGGGTTGTTGTGAGGTTAAAATGGAGCTTTGTAAGCCGTCCTGAGTTCCTCCTAAGGGGAACAAAGGTGGGATATGAATGCGATGTTGTGATAAGATAAATATGGCAATTAAGCAGTGGCCCAGGATAGGCCTTCATGGCAGGCTGTGGGGGTCAGTGAGCCTCTGCTGGAGGAGGCCATGTGCTGTGGCCGACTCAAGCCCAGATCCAGTGCCCAGCCGATGCTTCCTCCGGCCCGATTTCTGGCAGCGACCTTGCTCCTGCACGTGTGCCGCTCCTGCTGGGAATTCCTCTCTGGGGAGGGACGCTGTCTCCAGATGGAGCCGTGGAGGGTTCCCAGGGCGGAATCACGCACCCCGCTGGGCCTTTGAGCTCGCTCCATCCCGTGCCCGCGTCTTGGATTCCAGATTTAAGAGCGACCATTTGCCATTTGGCTTCCTCCCTGGGGAACCACACCGGTGACGGTGGGAAGAAACACCGTGCTCATTTCTGAGCTGCCTGCAGGCTGACTCAGGCAGAAGTGGAACGCTGCCATTGGGACAGAAGTATGGTAGAGCCAAGCCCCCACAGCCGGAGTCTTCGATCATCATCATCATTATTTTTACATTGTGGATTGATTTGACAGGTTAACTTTTACAAAAAGAATCAGCCCTGAGTTGTTGTTTTTCCCCATCTTTTTTTTAAGCCCTGGGTGAATAGTACTGTTTTCCGTAGCTTTGCATCCAGCAAAAACACAGCTTGCTTGAACCAAAACGTGATAACCTCATTATGTTGTTGGAATATAATATATTTAGGCTACAGAGCACATAATGAATTAAAATCTAATGTGCACTGCAGAAAAATGAGGTGGTGCCAGTTCATGGCACTTCAACACCTTTGCACCGTCACCGCACACCCCTCCGGGCATCAGAGCAACTGTGTGGCCCGAAGATCTCTGCTCAGCATGCAGGTCCAAACGACAGTCAGGCAGGGCTCCTAGAAGCTTGCAAGCAGGTTGTGGAAGTGCTCGCAAGCCTTGCAGCAACCCTGTGAGGTAGGCTGTCAGCATATTTTGCAGTTCAGTTTGTGCATATGCTGAAGTTGCAACAGCAGAATTTGCGTGAGGATAGTGGGCCCTGCCACGAGGCTGTTGTCTCAAGCAGCTCCTGATTTCTGGCACAATCCCTGCATGAGAGACAGTGTGACATAGTGGTCAGAGTCCTGGACCAGGACTTGAGTGATTTCGGTTTTAGTCCCTACCTGGGCCATGAAGCCCACTGGGTGACTTTGGGCCACCCGTTGACTCTCAGCATAACCTACCTCTCAGGGCTGTTGCGAGGATAACACAGAAAGGATGAGGCTCATGTAAGTGTCTTTGTGTTCCTTGCAAGAGGAAAAAATGTGGCATATAAATGTAATAATAAACTCCTTAGGCAGCAAAAGTTGGACAAGTGCAGGACTTCATTCTGTCTAAACATGCATAGGCTTGTTCCCTTACCTTGTTATTGCTACATTTCTTCTGCCACGGATGGGGAAAAACCGGACTTTTGCACCAAAATACTCAGCTGGCTCTGGATATAACGAGCCTTGGGCTGGATGAATGGGGGGGAGCAAGGGCCTACGGCCGTCCGGCAAGTCGGCACAGGCTTCCCGGCCCCGGGTCACCCTTGTCACACTGCTGTCCAGAAAGCCTCCTTCTGGTGTCGCTCTGGGTTTCTCCTGACTTCCCTTGGAGAACCCTGGGAATTGCCTCTGGCTTCAGGGGAATTGTGCTGGATCCAAAGCCCCCAGCCCCAGCCCCCCAGCACAGACCCAGACTGCTTGATGCAATGGCTGAACAAGAGGAGGGCTGTGGAGGCTTCCAGGCTTTTGCAGTGAGTCTGCCCGTTTCTGATTAGCAGGAGTTTTTTTGTAAAAAGAGAATGGAGGAAAGGTGTTGCAATGGAGACCTGTGTGGAAAAACCTGAAAGGCCCGGGGGGGTTGCTGGGCCCCTGCATGCCATGCCGCTGACAAGGCTTTCCCTTCTCCAGACCTGGAATGTTACGGAGCAACAGACAGCAGGTGCTTCCAAGATTGATCCGGGAATATGTTTACCATCCTGTTGGAGAACTGGTGAATGGCTCTGTGTAATCTCATTTCTCCAAGAAAGACTCAGTAGACTTCTTTCAATGACAGCAAGCTCAGGCATGGCCAAATTAAAGGGCCAGCACACATGGACCCACAGGCCTTGGTTTACCATAAATTCTTCTAAATCGGTGCTCACCGGGAGGGGATTATTTAGTTCATTGAGCAGGAGCTTCAGGCTTCGCATGCCGCTGGCACATATTGAGGACACGGCCTGTAAAACGGCAGGCTCTGTCATGAAATCTAAACCCTGCAGGGAGCCTACAAGGGTGTTATTATCAGTTTCACATCCCACGTTTCAGCACGGCCATCATCAGGGCACCTCTCTTCTCCTGCCTGCCTGTGGCAACTCTGGTGGCTTACAACAAACTGGCCAGGTGACTTGTGCACTGGGGGCAGAAACTGTCCCCCCTTCAATATTGGGCCCCTTTGCAGCTTCTCAGGCAAAGCACAGCTTTTGCACACAGGAGACGCATCAAAGGATTTTTTTCTCAAAAGTGGGCAGCCTCTAAAGGTAGAATGAAAATGATACATCTGTAGGCGCAAAGGAGTTCGGCAAACCTCAGCTCCCAAACTCAGCTCTGAAACTTGGCTTCAGCCTGGAAATTGGAATGTGAAACCCGCAAACCCTGGAGCAATTCCAACAACAACAAAAATTACATTGCATTGCTCCAGAAAACCCCAGGCCTGGTTCTAAGCCTAATTTTTTAAAAATCTGCAATTAAAAAAAATAATCCTTTCCATTTTCTTCATTCTTTCTGAAATTAATTTGTGTTTTTAAACTCGGCAACCTGGAAACAGGAAGTGCAATTTTTTGTTAGATCTTTGCAGCAGGGGAGATAAATTTATGTTTTACTCTTTATGAGATCAGGCAGCAGTTCAGGATGCTTTCCTTACACAGGACTCCAAAGCCATGTGCTGATATTCTGCTTTGGGAGTGGGACATTTTCAGCAAAAGTTCTATCCAAAGACACCTCAGCATCCGTATTGTTAGCCTATCCTGCAGGTCCTCCAAATTCACTACGATGGTGTTGATGCAGTGCCATGCAGACTTGCTTAGCTGCTTCCAGCGTGCCAAGAAGAGGGCGGCAAGGCGATTTCTTGCTGTCACATGTAAACTCTATGCTGTTTGCTTCAGGGCTCAACTTTTTAGTTCTTGGCTTGCAGGACTGCATAAAACAGGATCGTAAGAAGAGTTATGTGGGATTTTGCTGAGGACTCCCTTCTGCAGCATTTTGTCCCCAGTGGGGCCAATTGGAGCCCCAGGGGGCCCCCCAAGCATGCCTTTGGGCTCCCCAGCCACCACTGTCCACAGCGAAACCGCCTCTGTCCAGGGGGGCCTAGTGGCCCCGAGAAGCAGCACCCCCCACGAGTGTCACTGCAGGAATTAATAGCAAATATTCTTCTAGCTGTGATTTTGCTGCTTCCCCCAATTCCAGGGATGCTCCCAAGCTCCTGCGTGGAATCCCTGCCTGGACAAGCGCCCACCTCTCCGTCCTTCCTCACCCCCGGTGGTGTGGTGTTTAGAACTCCCTGGAGCAGGACTCAGAAATCTGCCTATCCCAGCCAGGCAGCTGCCTGCGGATGGACACTTGTGGTCTCCACTGGCACCAGGCACAAAACCGCCGTCCCTCCGACCTTGACAAGGTCTCCCTGTTTCTATTCCCGTGCACAGAAGCTGCCTTGAAGCGCCCGTTGTTTCTCCTCTCTCCCCAGGGCCTCCGGTAGCACCTGGCAGCTGAGGGACGAGAACACCCACTCAGCCAGGGAGGCTATCAAAGGCTTTCCTGCAGAGGCTCTTGTAAGCTCAAGGCTGAGGCTTCCTCTACCAAACCGATCCCCCTCACACTTGGTCTTCCTCTTCATCTGGTGCCTTCAACGTTTGCTAGCAAGATGGTGTATTCCTACGCTGAACTTCAGGTCAAGTTTTTACAACGTCTTCCCATCAGCGGAGGTCACTGGCCAGGAGCCGAATGTGAAATTCCCTGGGAAGGAGTGAACCAAGGAGCCAGGAGCTGTGAGTGGGAACCAAGATTGCTTTGAGATGTTGAAGAATATAGAAAAATTACAATGGGAACCTGCTTTTTTATCACCAGTGGATTAACAATACAAATGTTAGTTGATGAAATGGGTCAAAGTTGATTGTAATTCTCAGGGCTGTGTGCATTTATAGCTGGAAGCTAGTGTTGGTTTGGCATGTTACTCTAATAGTGAACATGCAAAGAGAGCATGAAAGATTACCTGTCCTTATCCATTCAGGGGTCTGGAGCACCTTCCTTTTGCTTGGTAAGAAAAGCTAAAACATCTGGTGCTTCTTAGCTTGCAGAAATGATGACTCGAGGAGAAACTGTGGTGGAGGGTTGTGGATCCCCGAAGTCACACAATGAGGTTGCTGAACCATAGATTCAGAGCAGAGTTTAAAAATGGGAGTCTCTATCGTGGTTCGTCTGTGGTCCTCAGCACCCCCTGGAGAGTCTTGAGCACAAGCTGAAGCTTTGATGAGGACGCTTGCAGCTCCCTGTCCTAAGAGAAAGGTTGCATAAACATCACCTCCCTCACAACCCTTTTCCCTGCAGCCTGCCCTCCATTGATGGGGTGCAAGCCCTGGGAAAGGGCACTGGTCTAGGCAGGATGAGGCCACTCATGAAGGGACCCCCACTTGAAAGGCCTTGTCCCTCCAGTCGCCTGGAGGAGAAATCAAAGGGAAGGGCGTCGTCCTTCCCGGCCAGCTTCTGGACCTCCTGGAGGTCTCTGGTGAGTCGCTAAAGGAAATGGGAAGATGGCCTCAGCCGCGTTTGCGCTGCCCCCCAGGCTGCTGCTGCACTCTCCAAAGGATGCACAGTGGGTTTTGTTTACCAGGCTGCAGGTTTAGCTTCCCTTTCCTGCACTGTCTCCTGAAAGGCACCCTCAGCATTTCAAGGCAATTTATGACACAGAGGACTAATCGGCTCGGAACAGCTTCCTTGGTCGAGGGCCCAAGGTGTGGCAAAGGTGGCTCTGCACCTGTGTGGAATTCCAGGACTGAGGCCGCCCTTTGCTTGAGTTTGCTGTTTGCAAGTCGGATATGTCCTTGGAGAGAGCGGGGTGGGGCAGAGAAAAGTTGAACAGTGCCTGTCTTTTGGATCGGCGGATTCTTCCGTTTGGAAAAAGCCAGCTGCAGGGGAGGCTCGGGCGGCCCCTTCGATGAACCCAGGGGTCCTTTCCCCCCTGGACAAGTCACCACAAGCAGCCTTGCAGCCAAACGCCCACGTGGAAAAGCACACCTGGGGAAGCAAGGATGAATCACGGGTCGCCCTTTGTAACACCACCTGCAGGAGAGGCCGCCAAGCACATGGCTCAGTGGCATTATTAATAACAGGAATGGGAGATTTCCCATTATTCACGAGGGAAAGAACCACACAGAGGGAACGGCACCTTCGCTGGGAACAGCTCCCATGTGCAAGCGAGCGAGTGAGCGAGCACACATGACTCACTCCTCACTTCTCACATGACTCGCATTCTGCTTCAGCTTCCTTCTGACGCTCGGGGAGAGGAGGGGAGCCAGAAATGCCTCCTGTTAGAAGCCAGCCTAGAGGCGGACAATCAGGTTCCCAGAAGGTCCCACTCCGGCATAACCCACCTCACAGGGTTGTTGTGAGGAGAAAATGGAGGCTGCCCTGCTCGTTTCCAGGTCACTTTGCATCATCCAGGGCCAGGATCGTGAACAGGGAGAATCTTGCAGAATCTTTTTGTTGCATTTCTAAGCTCTTTGAAACACATGTAAACATTTTGTTTTTGTGGTATTTCTGTTGTATGCTTTTATTTTATACATTCTTGCAAGCTTCTCAGAGAGCACTGACTGTGGAGCAGGGCAGAAATGAAATAGACAATCAATAAGGGGCACCAGTCCCTCATCTCCATCTTGGGACCTCAGATCTGCAGGACCCGCCGTGTCCTTTCATGTGAATGGAAATCTCTTTGGCTTTCTCAGTTTGCCATGCTCTTTGCTGCTCCCCCAATGCTCCCCCAGCTCCCCCCAGCATGGCATTCGAGCTTAGAAAAGAAAATCTTCCATTGATGCAAATAAGAATCCCGCCCCCAAATGTACCGTATTTTTCGCTCTATAAGACGCGCCTGACCATAAGACGCACCTAGTTTTTAGAGGAGGAAAACAAGAAAAAAAATATTCTGAATCAAATGGGCACATAATCACAGGCACATTCCCCATCACTTCCCCATGGGCTGCACATCTGACAGACTTACTGCACACACGTATTTGCTCTATAAGACGCACAGACATTGCCCCTTACTTTTGAGGGGGGGAAAGTGCGTCTTATAGAGCAAAAAATACGGTAATTGCCATACCTGGGGAAGGGATTTCCAGCGGGGAGGGAAGGGGTTAACCCCTCCTTGTACTCTACCTCCCACAAATCCCCTTTCTGGTTTTCATTCCCTTTATTGCTTTTAACCTCCCAGTAACCAAAGCTCTCTGGGCAGTTTAGTATTTTCTAAGCTTGAAAAACAGCCAGTTGGTGCCATGCAAAGATGACTGTGTCCTGAACTTTTCACATGCCCAGAATACACCTCACTCCTGCTGAATCCTCTGCTCTCTCGACTCGAATTCTGAAACCACAACTTTCTCAACCCTCTGCCCCTGCTTTCTGCACCCACAGGCTGCTGTCCCAATCATTTTCTCAAAGTGTTATCGAAATATGACTTTCAGGGGAGTGGAGGTCAAAGCATGTGCAGAGTGTCTGTAAAGGAATTCAGGTTGCTTACTGCATCCCTCCTGGAGGACGGAGCTCGGCTACCCTGGACCTCGACCACCAGCACCCCTGCATCGGCCTTCATATGTAACAATATTATGGAAGGAATTCTGGGTGGCCTACAAGGTTCCCCTTCTCTCCAGTTTATCCTTACAGCAACAACCCTGCAGGGTAGCTTAGGGTGACAGCCCATGACACCCTTCCCCCGGGCCCCCCAGGAGCTTCATGGGGATTCAAACCCAGATCTCTCAAGCCCCAGCCTGGTGCACAAGGGAGTGCAGGATGCCGGAGCACTTGGTGAGCTCTCAGTGCTGGCTAAGCCAAAGCGGAAGTGAGTCACCCAGGGCCAGGCTCCTCTGACTCAGGCCCCGTGCCGCACGCCAGTGAGAGGCGACCGCTGTGCGCACCTCTGTTTGCACAGGAGAGCTGGCCAGTAAACAAGGCCTGGCACGGCGCATCCTCCCCATTCCCGCGTCTCGCCTGGCAGCCTTCCCACCTGGCCACCGTGGTGCCGGGTTCTTCCTTCTTGTGGCTCAAGGCTGCCTGGCTGCCTCCTGGGGAAGAGATCCAGTGGGGAGCTATGGGGAGCCGTGCCTCTCACCAAGCCAGCGAGAAGGAAGCTGCCCCTGGAGCGTGGAGACAGAGCCGGGGGCGGCGGGAGTGGCGCCTCCTCTCTGGAGATTGTGTGAGGCGGCGGGGCCCCTGCCTGGCGCTGTGAGGCTTCCCGGGCTGCTGCTGCTCCCCAGACTAAGAGAAGGTGCTCCAGTCCGGGAAAGATGCTCTCCGACCACAGGCTGGTCTAGTCATGCACTGGCCACCCCAGGGGTGGGCAACCTGTGCCCTCCAGTGGCTTCCATCAAGCGCTTCCGCCTTCCCAGCCAGGCAGCCCATAATGGGGATGGTGAGAGGCGTGTGCCGGCGATGTGGAGGGTGCCCAGTCGCCCACCCTGCCTGCACCAACCGGCAGCAGCTTCCCAGGCACTCCCCGGTGCTGCAGCCCCTGAACTTTGCATGTGCTAAGGTGCAAGTGTCCCCTTTTGCAGAGGACTGTTCTCTCTTGGAAGGGAGGCTCAGCCCAATTCCAGGAACAGGTAATAAAAGATAACTCTTGCCCCAAAGAGCACTTGGCCTGCCAGATAGACAGCAATTTATTATTTATTTGTTAGACTTATATCCTGCTTTTTCCTTGTGAAGAACTCAGAGCGTCTCACATCACACGCCTCCTCCTGCTCTCAGTATTATCATCACAACAACAATCCTGTGAGGTAGGTTAGGCTGGGCTGGGCTTCTATGACTGGTCCAAAGTCACCAGAGGGCTCCATGGCCAAGCAGGGACTTGAACCCGGATCACCTAAGTCCCCATTGCAAAATAAGAGAGCAAGTGTGGTTTAGCCTGGCAGATGATCGACTTGCGCCATGGCAGGCCACCTTGCCCAGGCCAGGGTGGCAATGCCACAGACACGGCTTAAGTGAACCTTGCAGCGAGCCGTCAGCTTCCCAGGCGTGCTTTGAAGCCCCAGTTAAGTAAACCAGAGACAAACCTCCCGCCCCAAGTGACGAGCTGAGCCACCGGGGTTCAGGGGACCCCCCAGCCTGGTGTACTGCACACCCCCACCCCGACTGGCCCAGTTCCGGCCACTAGTGGGAGAAGGAGCCACTTGCCTGCCTTCCTCCCTTGCCCATTGTTTGCCCCACGCCACTTCGACCCTGGAAGGCGCATGCGCAGGGTGGCCTCCAAATTGCCAAGGAGCCCGTGGGTTGCCGTGGGGTTCTGGGGTGGTTTTGCGGCGTTGCGCCTTTGACGAGGGTGGGAAACCCATGAGAGGTTTCTTGCACTGAGGATATCCAGGCAGCTCTGCGGTGTGCAGCAGGAATGTGTGGGGAGAGGAGAAGACACCGCTGTGGCTTCCTTCCAGTCCAGCCAGGGGGTTCACACAACACACAAAACCGTGCCTGGCTGGTTGTGCCGCCTGAGTCCAGTCAGAGGGATTAACCGGCCCAGACAACACGCCCCCCCACCTCCAGCCACCATCTGCCACAGCATCCTGCCCTTTCTCTGTTTATATCAGAATGCTTTCTAATTTTGCCTTTATAAATACAATCCAGCACATGCGAGTATTACGCAACATGTTGTCCTCTTTTGCCCTCTCTTCTGGTGATGCATTTCCTGTTTTCTGGTGATTTAGAAGTGGCTACTCCTACTCTGCGGTTGATTCATGCTTCATTGTAAGTTCTACCTGGAGTCTGGGAATCTCCCGCAAACTGTCCCAGCGATCAGCCTGCCCAGGAACAGCGGCCTGACAGCTACGGATCCCCGGCCGGTTTCCAAAGGAGCTCTTTAATCCATTTCTGCCTGCCTTCCCCTGAGATCGCCTTTAAATCATTTCTAGACTGTTAACACCAATCAGGGTTGGGTTATAAAAGAAACCCCACCTATGAACCTACGGTGTGTCAGTCACAGCTCCGCCTAGACCCGGCTGTCCAGCAGCTCGGTGACTGGGCACAGGGGACTGGTCAGGGAAGCAGCCAAGAGGCGAACGGCAACTCTGAAGGAGCCCGAGGGGTCTGCAGCTGAGGCAGGGAAACGCTTTGTGGCATTGCTGTCAGCTGGAGGCTCCACAGAGCTGAGCTGTATGGCAGAGGGGCGAAAGAAAGACGCTGCTGAAAGAATCCGACATCAGAGCCGGTTGGGAGTTTGCAAAACGGCATGCGGGAGACACAGGAAAGGTGGGGAAAGGTGCTCTGGGCCAGAAGGACAAAAGCTGAGCTTTGGGGTGCCAGGCCAGGAGCGCATGGTGTGATGGGCCAGAGGTGTGGCGGGGCAGAGGGACCTTGCGGGTGCCGTGCCTCAGCAGGACTGGGAAGCCGGCCAGGCTGGCGGACGGATGGATGGGGGGCCAAATACGAGGGGCTCGGGAGGAAAACCGCTCCAGCCCTCCAGGGGCCTGGGGCTGAGCAGAAGGCTCACCTCCTGGCCAGACGCGGACACGGAAAACGCGGCCGCCGAGCCACGCTGGAGCAATTCGAAGCAGGAACCCGCGCGTCGCAGAGCGGCCTGGCCAGCGCAGGCCTCGGGCCCGCGGGGAATCTGCGGCCGGACCGTGGCACCGCCGCTGCCCGCCAGGGGCCTCATCCATCCTGGCCGGGGCGCCAGTCCCATGTCTGCCGGCTTTGCCCACTGCCAGGTCTGGATGCGCAAAGCTGCCAGGGCTGCCCCTGAGAAGCCTCGCGGCTGCCCAGCATCCATCCTTCTTGCCAGAGCTGACCAGGAGGGCGAGTGCTTCCGCAAGCACCCTTCCCCAGTTCGCCTTTGTTCACTTCGCTTCCGAGCCCCAAGAACAGGATCTTGCCCTGGCATCACACGGCCTGACTTGTGTACGTCGTGTGATCACAGTGCCAGTCCAAATCCATGGCGGGGCCAGAGGGGGACGCAAGAAATGCGGAAAAGTCAAGGCAGAGCAAATAGTTCTGCCTGGCCCTGGGTGTCCCTGAGCAGAAGCGAGCCTCCCCGCAAATAAGAGTTTCTGCACCCTCTTGTGGCTCTCGCCACCTATTGCAACATCGCGGTTGGAAATGTGCAGCTGCTCGGGGCGCAACGCTCACAAATTGTCCGCTGCACACTGGACGATGTAGGTGCCTTTCTCCCAGCCAGCAAACTCCTTGCAGGAAAGTTGCATTATCCCAGACAATCCCCCCAGTATTATTCTCCAGGAAAATGGGTGCGTTTGTCCCAGGAAGAGGCATGGATTTCTCCCATTGCCCAACTTGTTGCTGGAAGAGGCCTGCTAACTGGCTGGGGGCGGGGGGCTGGGGGATGGGTCTGATTTGAACCCTCAGGTGGGCACACGAGCAAGGAATCAGCATGCCCCCAAAGTGGCTGAGGCCCAAAGCAAAGCGTGTGGGATGGGGGAGGGCCTGGGGGAGGATCTGCACCCCCCACACACACTCTTTGCCAGCACAGCTTCTCCAAAATCAGAATGCAGCCAACCCATCGCTTGGTCACCCCTGGCATCCAGGGCTGTGCCAGCTCCCGGTTTAGGGGGGCCTGTGGGCAGGCACCCTCAGTGGCCCCTGCCTCAGCAACTGTGCCTTCTCACCACCATCATCCCCAGCTGCTTGTGCTCCTCCTTTGCTAGCACTGGCTTGACATTATTATACTGCAGTTCTACACCGCTGACACTCTCCGGGAGGCTCCCAACATTTCAGCCACCCTTCCAGGTTTCAACCAGGCCTGACTCCGCTTGCGCGTAGCTCCTGAGATTAGGTGGGATCAGGCTAGAGGGAAGCCGTTTTGCTTGGCGGGGAGCGTGCCAGGGGCCCGTTGGAGGTGACACCTCTTGCCTCCCTGCCACCCAGCAGGTGAGCAAGCAGCTTCTGGGGAAGGGGAGCTACGGGTCCAGGGGCTCTGGCTTGATGGGAAGTGGCCCTTGGCAGGCCAGCCGCCGATGCTGGCCCTGTTCAGGATCGGGATCTTGCCAGGGCAGCATTTTCTGTCTGTGAGTCCATTGTGTGCCTGAGGTTGGTTACTGGGTTGGCTTCCGAAGCAGCACGCCCCCCTTTCTATGGGGGGCCCTTCTCCCGCGTTCCCAGGGCAGCAGGAACAGCAAGCTTGCTTATCTTTCTGCTGTGCAAAACCATGCCCCTGCCAGTCTCCGCCGGCATCGCAGGCCGGGAAGGCCAGTTGGCAGCCTCTGCAGGAAACTCTCCCGCTGCTTTTCCAGGAGGAAGGTGCATGTTCAAAGTATACACATCTTCCTCCATGGAGTCAAGTATCCTTGTGCACTTTTCCTCAACATGTGCATTTGTCATGTGCACATCTTTTAACAGGTTGGGAACTCCTTCCAGGAATGGCTTTGCATCTCACACTGAGCAGCAGACTTGGGCCTCCCGTGCGTTTGGTCCTGTGAGGTGCAAATGATGATGAAAGCAAGCAAAGCAGAGGAAGCCCTTTGCTCCTCCGTCCCTTGGGCCATCGCATTGCCAACCATGCTTTAAATTTTCGGGAGATGGACTAGAGATGTCCCACCGAGCAAAGGTTCATTCTGGATTCTGACAGAAGTGAAAACCTCACCACAAGGTGTGATGTCCTCTGAACAACCTGCGGTTAAACTGGCCGGCCTTTTGCTTTCTTTCTTAACAAAATAGCCAAAGCACAACCCACACGTCTGCTCTGGACCGAGCGGAGTCCTTCCGGGGCTGTTGCTGAGCGACAGGTGCGGAGAGTGTCTGCTCAGCACTAGCGAGGACTCGCTTTGGAGACAGAGGCGATTCCAGAAAAGCCGCCTCTTGGACAGATGTTCAGTCATTAACGTTAACTTGGAGCCTCAGATTTTTAAGGGAGCAGGTGTTTGTTGAGGAAACAGAGCCATTAATGAAGGGGAAGGAAGTGCTGGAATTTCTTCTCCCAGCCAAAGGACAAAGAATGACAAAGCCACGAAGGACGCACGCTGGTCTTGGCCAAAGCAGAAACCAACAATCCCAAACTTACAAAATCAAATATTCCCTATGTGAGTCTGTGGGGCGGGGCGGGGGGGGAGGTCTCCTGCAGCTGGGCATGCTGGGACATTTAACCAGATGAAGAAGGGTCAGGGCCCACCTTGCTGTCCTCCTTGGAGCTGTACATTCAGGCCCCAAATCTATTCCCAGGTGACTGAGGATGCACTGAGATTAAATGTGCAGCGAAGATGTCCCAGCATGCAAGGGGAAACACTGGCCTCTTCCAGAAAAAATGCATTTAGTGCAGGACCCATCTTCAAATGCACATGGACACATGCCTCACTTCTGTGCTTGCCACACTGGCTGCAGAGCGTGTGTCTGGAAGTGGGTTTGCAGCAGTAGTTCCCACGGCAGTGACCGAGCGCAAGAGACCAAGCGCAACTCACTCCCGTCAAAGTTGCGGGGTGACGATCCCCACAACCCCAGATGGAGCTGCCACATATACATATATATATATTGGTAAGTTAAGCAAAATTAGAAGTGTTAAGAATTAACTAAGGGCAAGCTAGACTGAACGGATAATAAGATACCTCCGGACGTTCATCATAGTGGATTTCCAGACAGTTAAATTGTTTAATGTGTTTCTTTCGGTTCGCCTATCAATCTCCAAGCCTGTCTGAAAGGCCTCCTAATATTCTTCCGGTTCTACGTGATTATTGCTGAAATGCCTCAGCAGCAGCAGCGAAACGTCCCCCACCAGGTAGAGCTTGTGATTCATTGACAGCACTCGGGTGTGGAAAATTGATTGCCAGAGATTGTCAGCAGGCTGCGATTAACTCGCTGGGGTTGTCTTTGCGACACAAATTAATAGTAGGGAGAAGAAAAGCAGAAAGAATAATTTTATTAATTAATCACTTCCTGTAAATAAATGAATCAGTTAAAAAAGAAAGAAGCTGAAGCATCCAGTGTGTTTCTGAAGTTGGAGGGCTTCTCCCTCCGGGGTCCTTTGGATGTTGGCATGATAGAAGAGGTGATATTTGAAAGGCCGGGCAGGGGGGCTGAAGGGAGCACGAGAGTTCGTGGCACACACGGTTCTTTCCAAACTTTCACTGTGAAGAGAAGGAAAAGGAGCTTTTAGTCAGTGGCAATCTCTGGCTGAAGCGTGAGGACTTTGTTTAATGTTGATGATCACTTCTTAGCTTTCTGTACCACCCGTTCACTGAGGTTCTCTCGGTTGGTCCCAGAAATGAGAAGCCTAAAAGACAATGTAATACAAAGCCACTATTGTGAGAACAATTAAACAGCAGGACTCGATAAACAATGCCATTTGAAGATGGCCATGTGGCGCTCTAGTGCCTTCACTGGGGAGAGCATTCACAAGGGGTCAGGGGCTGCCACCAAGGAGGCCCTGCAACAGGCTCCTCTGAACATGAATCGCCACGCTCCCTTTGGTAAACTTTCCCGCATACATTAAATGGGCACATCTGTGCACAAATGAGCAGCAGAAACAACTCCTGGTGCTGCGACTTTGCTCTATGCCTGGCATCTTTCCAATGGGAAGCATTCAAAACTGCAACATGCTCCTTCCTTACCTGCTGCTACCCTAATCCAACCCCAGACTCCCTAGGATTCAACCCCGCTAAAGGTGAGGTTGGCTGCTAAGCAGACCAATGGCCTGATCTCCAAGGGTGTGGAGCGAGCCCAGATCTCCAGGTGCCATCCCAGCTACCCTGGACAGGGCTGAGAAAGATCCTTCCTGAAGCTGTGGTGAGTTGCAGACACTCCGTGGCCGGTTCACAGGTCACAGAAGGAAGTAAGCCATGCTGGCCAGTCCATGTTGAGCAGATGGGTGTAATTCCCATCTGCGACCCTGTGAACCAGGCCAGCCTCAGCCACGATGTCTTGGAATGTCTCCAGAAGCAACCTTTCTGAGGTCTTTGAGAAGGTCAGTCTCCCTCTGAAGAGGAGCAACTTGGACTGCCCAAAGGCCTTTGGGCAAATCTGGCTTCCTGAGCAGATTTAGCCATCAGGGGATAGGAGGACAGGTGGTCCTATGTGTCAGTAACTAGCTGCAGAACATGAAATAGAGCAGAGATAAATGGCCCCTTATCCTGATGGAGGACAATCCTGACTTGAAGGGCTGCCAATAGACTGTCCCCAAGTCTTGAAGGCATCTAAACGGGTGGACCTTGCTGTATGTCGTGGTAGTGATTTCCGTGTTTTAACTATGTACTCTGGGATAAGGACCACAGAGCTGCATCTCAAACTTTGAATGAAACCAAATGTGTTGAACGTTTCCTTCAATTCTTAGTTGGCCGCAGTGTTCCAGCTGGACCAAAGAGCTCTCTTGGTTGGACTCCAGCCATGGAGCCAAGCACTTTTCTCTCACAGGGTAAACAGCAGCTTTGGGATGGAGGAGAGGCAATGAAGCAGAAATAGATGGGAGCGCTGCCAAGAGGGAGACGTAGGCAGGGGTCCCATGGGGATCTGGACTGGGGCTGGTGCTTTGCAGCGCAATCAGAAGTGACCTGGAATCAGGAGAGAGCAGAGAAGTGTTTGGCTTGCTGATGACAACAAATTATTTCGGGTAGTTACAACAAAAAGTGGTTGTGAGGATCTCACCAAATTGGAAGAACAGCCGGCAAAATGGCAAACGCAGCGCCACGTGTGCTGATGGAAACTGATATGTGATGGAGCAGAGAAAGTCCCAAGTTTGGGTTGAAGCAGATGGACTCTGAGCGGGCTGCGATCACGCAAGAAAGAGGTTTTGGGGCTGTGGCGGACGGCCCAGTGCAAACAGCCACGAAACGGGGGGCTGCTATGAAAAAGGCAGAGCTCGTAATATGGAACTCGTCAGGAAATACAGCACCCAAGTGCATACTCCCCTTCGGCAACCCTAAGGGGTGACCACACTTCAAATATTGTGTACACTTCTGGTTATGCCACCCAAGACAAAAGATCAAAGATTTGGAGAAAGGGCAGAAAATCACAACGGAAACAATTACATGGCTGGAGCAACTCCCTGTGTGGAAAACTTATACAGTGGTGCCTCGGCTCACGCACTTAATCCGTTCCAGGACTCTGGTCATGACCCAAATTGGTTGGGAGCCAAGTCAACTTTCCCCATAAGGTTCAATGTAAATAAGGTTAATCCATTCTGCAACTATTTTTTTTTTAATCACAAAAATTTGAAGCAGGCACGCTCGGGGGTGGGGGGAGGCGGGTGCAATTGTGGGCACAGTCAAGGAGGGGAAGACGGGAGCGATCGTGATCGTCATCCCATGCAGAGTTCACGACCTGAGGCAAAATTTTTCAGAAATTTCTGTTTGCGACCCGGTTCGGTCATGAGATACCACTGTATTATTCAGACTTGTTCACTTAGAAAAGAAGGCAGGCAGACGTATGCATGTTTAGACAGAGATGGCTTCAAGCTAGGGATGCCCAAACATTGATTCACCTGTTCACTTTCTATCCAGTCATAGCTGCAGAAATTTCACCCAGGATGGCTGATAATACAATTGAGCTGAAAGGGGAAATTTGAATTAAATGGGTTGACAAGCAGACACACAGACAGAAATTGAAAGCACAATTAACACGCAAGCTGTGGGGGAGAATTTCCATTCCTGGCTTGGGGACATGGCCACAGCAAGTGGTGGGGGGGCAACCCCCCCATGCATTCTCCCAATCTGTGTGCATGGGGGTGAACTGGGGTTATTTCTCAGTAGAACACACCCCATAGTGTTGTTGTGAAGATCAAGTGTGGTAATTGTGAGAGGATCTTGCATGCCATCTTGCACTTCTCGGTAGAAGGTGAGAGAGAAATAAAAGGGAAATAGGGACATCCAACACCCATCCAGGCTTATGTAAGCCAATTTTATTTATGTCATTTATTTCACTTCACTTCCAGGCTGCCCCATAACCCGGGGGTTCTTTGGGAAGCTTACCCATTTTGAAAGCAGCATATAAATATGATGAATAAATAACCGTATGCTGGAGACAGATCTTCAGACCCATTCAAGATTCACTGTAGCCTGAAATAGCAAGGCCTGGTAAGCACCTGGGTAAGGTAGTGTCTTCCAAAACCGCTGGCCTCCAGATGTGAGGGGCTGCAGCTTTGTCATTCCCAAATAGCGTGGCCACTCCTTGCGGAAACCCCTCCGGTGTTCGGTCCATCTTCCCAGCTCAACAAGGGGCCTTTAACCTGCCTTACCCCATGGCTTTGGCAGGGCTTCTGCTTCCAGAGTCTTTGCAGGATTCAGGCAGCTCCTTTACACATCTTTTCCCAGGGCCTCTCATTCTCTGCCCTTCATCACACAGCCACAAACCGGCACTGTGGCATAGCAGAATAGCAAAACTACATGTCTGTTTTGGAGCATGGTGTCATGGTTAAGAGTATCCGGGTCCTAATCCCTGCTCAGCCGAGGAGCCCAGCTGGGGACTTTGGGCCATTCACTGACTCTTGGCCCAACCTCCCTCACAGGATTGTTGTTGTAGGGACAAAATTAAGTGCAGGAGGAAGAGAATGATGTAAGCCACTTTGAGTTCCTTAAAATAAAAAAAGGGGGAGATAAATCTAAATAAATAAATAAATAAATAACCTTTGATAGCTGTTTGTCTTGACGCTAAACAAATTCTGTAGAAATGCTCCCAAAGCTCAGGAGTGCCTGGGAGGGTGATGGGCCCTGAACGACCAGATAAGGAATTGCAAGGATGCGATGGATGCACACCTTGCGGGGAGAAGCCTGCCTGGGGCTTATCCTTGCTCACTTCCCGCTTTCCATGACAATTGCGTGGGTTTTGGCCGGGAGAAGCCTTCCTTCTTGGACAAAACAGGCTATCAACCAATTGCTCCCTTACATACTGGGCTGGCATTTGGAGTTGTCTGCTGGAACCCCTGCAAGACTTCCTTAGTCTGGGGGCTGAGGCAATCTCCGACTGATCATTGAGACAAGAAAATTAAATTTGCATTTTAAACTGACAGCAGCTGTGTATCTCAGAATGCTGCAAAATGCCTCCAAGGGCAGATTTGCAAAGGCAGAAATGCACACTTGTGGTGCGTTTCTGTCTGCTTGACTCAGCAGTGCAGCACGTGCGTCCCCCCCGAATCGGCGCCTCGGGTTGGCCGCTTGGCTTTGCCATTCATCCGTCTGTGCTCACATCCCTGGGGCCAAAGAGCGTCTCTCTCCGTGTGTTCATAACAGGGGTGTGACCATCGGTGGAAAAATATTATGGGATAACATGGGAGGAACTTCCATTGAGGCTGTGTTGAAAATCTGGGACCCACAGAACTCCTCTGTCATCTTCCTAGCTACCCACCCACCCATCATCCACCCGCTTCGGACATTGTGCTAAGCCATACGGGGATCAAAAACCAGAAGCCACTGCAATGTGGAGGTGAGTGTGAATAGTTCCCAGTGCCCAGGACTGGCTTCTGGGGTTAACTGCATGGAAAATCTGCGAGGCCTCCATGAAGAAATGAGCTCACCTGCTCCCAGGTGCTATGAACGCCTCTCCTCGTCCTTGACGTTTACACGAGTCCATCAAGAGCACTGGGCCTCCTCTCACCTACATCTCCTAGGAAGGGGGCCAGGACTGGTGTTTGCATGAACAGCCTCTAAAACAGGGAAATAAAGCGTGAAACTTTATAAAATCCATGGCTAGAGGTGCGATCTTTCATTCTTGACTTTGGGAAAGGAATCAAAGTGATTCTTACTCAAGAACCTACGGAACATCCCCCGACCTATTAAGAGAACCAGTCTGGCCCCAAAAAGGCAGCCCACACTTTTGCTGGTGTGTTTCTTAATAACCTGCACACACACTCCAACTTTGTATTCACTCTGAAATCTCTTATCTTTGACACAAATGGTCCGGGGTTTTTTCTGATGTCTCCTTGAATCTGAAAGGAAGTGTCTTAGCTGAACCAGGCCTGGGGGGTTAAAACAAAGCCCACCTTGTGAAGAAGCCCCCCAAACAACCCTGCTACAAGCCAGAGGTTGTCAGGGTGGCTTGTTGGTACAGTTTCCCAGGATGAAACAACTGCTCTGGGTTTGGATGTCACACTAAGCCATAACAACCCTGCCATGGCTTACTGTAACGTACAAACCCGGTCGTTGGGTTATTTAACTTGGTTGCCCAACCCAGCAAGCCGCATCCAGCTTGTTTGGGAAATCCAATCAGGGTCGTTGTCTTCCCAGTCCAAGTCCTTTCCCCACCTGCCCCTCTTGGGTCTTTCCTGGCCCTCCCGTGAACCATTTCCCAGCTGAATTGGTGACAGCTTCATTGAGCTTATTTCTGGCCCAGCTGTTTTTCCTGAACTTGATTTGCTGGCCCTGGTTTTCCCCACGCTCAGCCTGGCAGAGCGGCCTCTCCTGGGCCCTGGTCCAGCCTCTGGATTTCATCTGAGATCGTAACAAGATAATTGCCGTGCTGACACGATCTCACCTGATCATTTTGAGTGCTTAGCTTTTCTTGGAGCACCTGCTGCCTGGCACCTCTCAGCACCGATCAATGAAGAGAGAAGTGGCAGACTCCTTGGGAAGGTAAGGATGTGGCCTTCACCACACGAGGTGCATTCCTAAGAACGCCCATTGTGCGGACTTGACAAGGCTGTGGATGATGGGAGTTATATTCCAGTACATCTGACCTCTCCTGCGTTATGGAGGCTTACAAATGTCAAAAATCATTTGCCAATTAGCGCTTGGAAAACATTTTGGCCGCCGCTGACTCCAGGGTAACATGGCGATTCAGTTGGACTTGAATATAAATACAGAACATTAATGATGCATCTTTTGGTCATCAATAAATAACCCAGAGCAGGAAAACACACAAGATTTGTCACCAAACAGGATAATGTTACAAACAACGAAAGTTTCTAAAATTAATTTTCTTCATTTTAGTTTATTAAAATTGCTTTCATCCATCTCCCATGTTAAATATTTTATTTTTTCATATTAATGGCTGCAATTTCAACCGTGGCTTCCCTTCTGTCATTAACACTGTACAAACTTAATATCATTAGTAGTTTTTTCCTTTAATTATGTGACTGGAAGAAGAAAAACATCAAAGTTTCCGTGAAATTGGAATAGTATATCTAAATTGCCTCATGTTTATTTTAACATTAACAGTAAATGAAGCTAATGGGCTTCTATATTATTAAAAGCAGCCATTTGTGTCCCTGCCTGCTTTAAAAGATGTTAAATAATTAGTTATTTAATAGAGAGGTACAAAACAAATCAAGCAAGCCCAAGAACGCCCGTCCGGGCTGGCGCAGCGTGGCTTCCTGCCAGAGGCGCCCTTGCCGGGCCACGGAGCCGGAGGTGGGGCCGCATCCATGCAATCCACCGCATCCTACTGAGATTCTGATAACTCTAATTTAATACCATGCCCGGAGGGCTTCTCCGCCTCTCTCCGATGTAAAGGAGCCACATGCCTGGAAAGGATTTCTGGAAATAATTTAATGAGCTCAGGCTGTGTTTCTTGGCTACATAGGATGTGCATGCAGCTGCAGAGGGGCAAGGCAGGGGATGCTGCCGGCCAGTGTCTAGCTACATCAGTGAGCATGGCTCACCACTGCAAAGAATTCTGGGAATTATACTTCAGAGGGGGTGTGGCCCCTCATTGCAGGGTCCTAGCACAGACTTGCGGGGTTCCCAGGCAGCTTGTGTTCCTGCAAGGCATGCCTGTGGCCACAGCTCTCATGTGCACGGATCCTCTTTTTCTTCCCTTCCCTGCCAGAGGCACTGGGGGAGGGGGTGGGGGGGACACGGATTTGATTCACAAATATTCCAACCGGCCCCACTAATAGCAGACTCGGGAGCTGAGTGCTCATCAGTTTGAAGGTGAAACTGAGGCACCTTTTATGGCTTTCCTTGCTCAGAAGATGCTTCAGGTTTGCAGAAGCAGAAGCACACGTGCTTGCAAATTAAGGGGCTTTTACATCATCCATCATCATCATCCTGAACTCTCTGAAAAGACCTGTGAGCTTTACCTTGGGAAAATAGCACATTTGAAAAGGTAGCTAATGCATTGTTGACATAAATCAATAGCAGGTGCATGTATTAATGTCCTTGACTTTATTTAGGAACTGTTGGGAAAAGAAATGAAGAAGGGAAACTAAAGAGAGAAGGTGGTATCAGCATGCCAAAACTGGCCCCAGGCCTGTCAGCCCAAGACCCTCCCCATCCTGGCACATCCCTCGGCTGGGAGAAGGTCAGTGGGCAAAGCCACTGGACAGCCCATCTGCCCTTGCTCAGATGGAAATGCTTGCCCCTGACTAGGGAATCATGCGCCCCAGCCAGGAGTTTCATGGGGAAACTGGGCATGTTCAGCCTTGAGAAGGGATGGCTGAGGGGGGGGAATGATATCCTTCTATAAGTACCTCAAAGGCTGTCACAGAGAGGAAGGTCAAGGTCTCTTCTTGCTGATGCCAGAGCGTAGGACACGGAATAATCAAGTCCAGTTGTGGCAAGTCAGATTCAGGCTGGACATCAGGAAAAGCTTCCTCACTGTCGAAGAGGAATGGAGACATTCAAGAGGAAACTGGACAGCCCCCTGAGTGGGATGGTGCGAATAGGGTGTCCTGCACCAGCAGGGGGTTGGACTCGATGGCCTTCAGGGCCCCTTCCAGCTCTACTGGTCTATGTTGCTGTGATTCCCATGGAAGAAGCGAGAACTGCTTAATCCGAAAGGAGAGCAGAGCAGAGGGAATCCCTTTGCGGGGGGAGGGGAGTGAGGGATGAGGAAGTGCCTTGTCTGGCCGTGGAGCCGGGACTCCTTGCCTGAGATGGGGGGAAGGGGACATGCTTCCCCATCAGGCAGGCTTTGTCTCGTATCTCTGGCCCTCCGCCACCCCACAAGCCTCTCTCACCCATAGGGCCTGGCAAGCTTTCCTCTTCTCCGTCCGGGATTCCAGCTGCAAAAAGCTGACCTGGGAACTGCTCCACATGAAGGATGTCTCCTGTCATCTCATATCTTGGCTTTTCCACCCCACTGCTCTGTCCTCACTTGATGTGGCGAGACTAGGTCTTTCTTTTTATTTTACTGTTTTTCTGCCCAGAAGGGGCTGCTGGGGAACAGTTTTGGGTTAGGAGTAGCTTTCCCTTCAGTCACGTTCATTTCAGTGGAAAGCTCTGAAGTGTGGGGAGCTCAGTCTTTAAAATATATAAATAAGTAAATACTGTTCATTTGCATGAAAGCACTTTTGCTCCTCGGATGTCAGTGGGGCGATTTAAAAAATGTGTACGTTTCCCCCAATCCCACCTAAGAGCTGCCAGTTGCAGGAATGGCCAGCTACAAGGGGCTGCTTCATGGCGGTATAAAAAGGAAGAGCTGCCTGGTGTAGCTTCTCTTGCCAGCGCGATGAGAAAGCTGCATTTGTGCCCACAGAGGGCTTCCTTACTTGGGCTTAGCCCTGGTGTACCTGAGGCATTTATTCTGTATTTCTTATTTCCTCCTAACAGTTGTTTACAGCTGCTTTAGATGCTCCAGCTTCATATCTGCTTTCAAATAGCTTGTTTGATTATTTTTTTAATAACAGGGAAAATGCAGTATTATTTCTTTAAAAGAAAGAAAATGTATTTTCCACTTAATGTGTTTCCCCTGTTCTGTGTTGCTACAGTGCCACCTACAGGTGACAGGATGGAAAAGCAGGAAAGGAACTGCTCTTCACCTAGGGCTTGGATCTCAGTCTGTAGCAAAACTGCAAAGAGGGTATGAATCGCCTCGCATGGAAAAGCTCTCAGTAATGCAACTGTTTGGAAGTGATGGCAAGAGATCTTGCACATCAAAGAGTGTTTGAACAATGGCTCCCATTTCTGTCTGCAAGTTATTATTTAAAATGAGAGCAAGCATTCACGAAACGACTGTCAAATGTGCAATAAGGAGATTCAGTCGGCATCCAGAATCACCAAATACCTTGTCAGGATCCAGCTATTAGAACATCTATCACACAGTCCTTAAGACATATTAAAGTGGATTTAAAGCAACATGCATTTTCTCTCTTTAAAGGAAGACATTATTGTTACGTAGGCCTTTGTTTTAATTAAAATAGGTATTGAAATCCTCAATGAAGCTTCAGTGGGATAGTTAAAAGGGTACCAGCCCATTTGCTTTTCTGCAATACAGCCAAAAAATATCCTTGTAATTGTCATTTTCCAACACGGCAGAAGGCTTAATTTAGTTCAATCAAATCAAAAAAGCAGCTTTAATTTACGGAGCAATAAAATCCACAAGCATCACTTTCGATCAAAGAACTGAAAAACAGTCCAAAGCAAAAGTGGAATGTTTATTTTGTACAATGGCCCATAACTGCGTTTATGTGATTTAAAAGCTTTTTTTGAACCATAGGGTAATATTATATGCATATAGAATTGAGCGCTGTTACGGCTCATTTCTCCCCGCAGAGACTAAACATCATTTGCTACTCGATTCCTACCTAAAATATTTCTTTTTACATATAATTCTCACCACTTACTTTAAATGGGATCTTTGTCTTAAGAGTTCCCCCACCCCACCCCCACGGTCACAAATGTAGAAGGGTACTTCATAGCTCTCAAAACATCTCCATGGGTGCCGTGGGGTGGAAGGGGAAGACAAGGGTCTCGCCAGGTTTATTTTGTGCAAGACAGATGCATCACCAAGCTTGGAGCACCCCTTTTAGCATCTCTCCCTCTCTCTCACTAGACCAGTGGTACCCAAACTTTTTCAGGTTGCTCCACCCATTCCTCTTGGGTGACATCCTGTGCATCTTTCCTTGCATTAGGTCTACTCTACTGCAAAATTAAAGTCACCAATCACCGCCCTCCTGGATCTTTCCGCCGCCCCCAGATGAGACTCCTGGGGTTGTTGAGGGCATTCTTCAAGATGGGCCTGGAGCAAGATCTGGCCTTCTGCTTGGCTATATAACCCCGGATGTCCTCCTGGACTGAGGCTGACACTGGGGGTGGCGCCTTTTGGAGGGCACAGGGTGGTATTTGTGCTGGGGGCTGCAGTGACACAACCAACTCCGGTCCCCGGGCAGAGTTGTGTGGTCCAACATGCGGCCAGGGACACCTCTCTTCCTCCTGGTTCCTCCTGATTTTTATTCTCAATATCTTCAGATTAAGAAACTGGTCATTTCTGCCATGGAGGCCATGGATGGGCAAGACATCCTTCCTGCCTGCCATTTTCCAAGAGTGCCCACAACACATACAAATGCTAAATGTGCTGCCCACCCAGAAGAACCAGGCCAGTTGACCAGGGCACCTTGTTTGGGGTTCACACTAACCAGCCAAAGATGGTGCTATTGAAGATGCAACACTGGCCTTTTGGGACCATTTTCTCACCCAATGCAGCAACAAAGGCTGGGCTGCTCCCAAGTCTTGGTCCAACAGGGTAGCCCAGGCCAGTTGGGCACTTGGTTAGGATATTGGTGGTGGTAGGATTCATGAGTTTTTGGAATCCTAGAATAACGGAGTTGGAAGGGGCCATGAAGACCATCAGGTCCAACTCCCTGCTATTGCAGGACGCCATGTCACACCATCCCGCTCAGCTGGCTGCCCAGGTTCTTTTGGATTGTCGCTTGTGTGGGAGAGCCCCCCACCTCCCCAGGCAGCTGGTCCCACTGTCGCATTGCTCAGACATCAGATTTCCTGATATCTAGCCTGAACCTCATGGTGTTACCAGACTCGTGGTGAGGAAATGTCTCCATTGCATTCAAGTGTAAGAGTTTTGCCAAGAACATCAAGATCCCAGCTTGCTGATGGCATCTTTCCCCAGCTGGGCACCTTCTGGATGAGTTGGCCTACAACACCCATAATGCCCTGCTAGGAACACGGGGCAGCAGAGGGCACCAGGGTGCAGAGAATGTGTGTGTAGCTCTTTGGTGACGCAAAGCAAGAGACTGCTCAGGGATCCCTTTTCAGCTGAGCTGCAGTAGGAGCTCCTAGCTGCAAGGCCTCCTGACTCTTTTCACGTGCTCTGGAAGCCTTCTGCTTGTCTCAGAGCCCCACCCTGGATTGGGGCCACTGGTTCCACCCCTCAGCTCCCCTCTCCATCCTGTCCCAATTGTTTTTGAATCTGCTCTTTTCCTTGTTGCTTTTGAAGACGGCTTTCCAGAGAAAGAGAAGCTTCAATAGCAGCAGATGGCAGATAAGTAGGAATGGTAAATAGTTTTAATTACTGCATAATGTAAGTGAGACAATAAAGGGGAAGAGAGTCGAGCAAGCTGCTGCCATGGCGAACGCTGGAAGTGTTGAGGGACCCAATTTGTCTGGAAGGCGGCATGTGTTGCTCCGAGTCTTTGGAGGGCTTTAAAAAGAGAATGCCGAAAAAATATTAATTGCACGGTTCATCTGCCCATCCGTCTTCTGCACCGGAGTCGCATGCTTCCTTTAATTTCAGGGGAATCGTGTTCAAATGGGAATCATGCAAATGAGTATCTTAGCTATTCATTTGTTTTACTGCAAGGCGTTTTGTGAGCAAATGGCCTACAGCCTGCAATGAATTAAAAGACACCGACACTGGAGACCGATTTTTAATACAAAGTCCTGACACGAAGACGACCCCGACCGACAGCACCGAAAATGTTGGCATAGCAACTTTGGGCATTTTCATGCAAATTGGCTCCTATATAGATGATAGGAGTGCAGTGATTTCCTTCAACTAATCATCATAAAATTAGTTTCACTATATTTAAATGCCTCTACTTAATGCATTATATCCATATGCATGAAATTGCCTCCGCTAATGCAGTACATAAAATGCCAAAGACACAATGAATGGCCAAATTGCAAACAGTTATGCTGCCTCCCATTAAAAAAGCTCCTTTCTGTCTATTTGGTGGCGGCGGCAGTGGCGGGGGGAGGGGGGCGCCGTTATTGAATGCGTGCTTCCCCAAAGGCACTTATCACCAATCGCTAACAACCCACACAAACACTCAGCCTTCGTTTAAGTAACATTAAGGTTGCAACACAACCCAGCCTACCCCAAGATACTGCTGGAGAGTTGCTGCTGGGTGCTGGCCGGACCTCGAGCTGCATCCCGATACAAGACCAGCAAGTGGAGCCGGAGCTGGGGAATTCTGTGGACTCCAGCTGGGGGGCTCCCAGGAATGTGCCGGGAGGAGGTCCAGGCTGCGGAAGGAGCACTCCGGAAGAGCAGGGGAAGAGCGGTGTGTCTTGCCCAGATGGAGGCCATGGCTTGCCTGCCCCGTGGCTCCCTCGAGGGCCCCGGCCTTTGGGCGACATGCCTGAAAGGAGGCGAAGCTCCATCCAGAGCGGGCCGGAGTTTCACTGCAGCGCAAAGCACAGGACGCAGGCGGGGATTTGACAGATGGGCTCCCCTTCCAGAAGCACATGGTACAGTTAAAGCGGAATCTCCCTCCACTGCGGTCTGCAGGGCGGGAGCATCTCCGGGCTTGAAGCAATTCCTAATGGAGGGCCATTACACATTCCGTGAGATTAAGCTGGGAATGCCGTGTGGAAGAGCCCTCTTGTGTGCATGTGCCAAGAAATGCAAGCGGAGCCGAGAGCAAACACAAGTTCAAAGGCCGGCCAGAGAGGAAGCTGTTCCGCGGGCGGCAGAGGCCCTCTCACGGTGCCAAAGCCGTACTCCCGTGGCCCGGGGACAAGTGTCCCCCGCAAGGCAGCACTGCCTCCCGAGAGAGGCCACTGCCCCCCAGCCAGGCGACTCGGCTCTCAAGCAGAGGAGCCGTGCTGCAGGGAGACGCATGAGGCTCCTCACCAGGGACTCGCTGGCCCGTCTCTCCAGGAGGGCCCTGCGTCTGGACCCCCAGCCGGAACACAGCCTGTCCTGCTGAGCCAGGCGGTGGCAAAGGGCCCGGTCCTTGGGCTGGCCGTCTGGAGCGTGTCTCCCCTCCGAAACAGGTGGGCCTCCTTCTTCTCACCTTCAGGTGAGGTGGCCCAGCTGAAGTGCAGCAGCTTACAGGAAACGAGCTGAAGCAACCATCTTCATAGTCACACCCAAACAGGCTGGATCTGGAGTGCAGCGAAGCATCCTTGAGGAGGAGGACCAGCCCAGAGCAAGCACGAGGACAGCTTTTCTCCACATGTTTGCCCACATGGCACACGTCCTGGGCATGCCTGGTCGAAACACAATGGCAACCACCCACGTTGCAGCTTCCCAGCTTTTGTGAGTCTCCTTGGTGGCTGAGGCCCCATAATTCATCTCCCAAATGCTAATTGCAAAACTGCTTAATTAAGGCAAACTCTATTTCCCCCAAGTTAGCGGTATATTCTATTGCCCTAGCTGGAATCATTTGCTGAAATGAAGAACTTGCAAGGTGCCGCCAAGGTGCACAGGTGCCATGGAGTAGAGCCCGACTCAGCTCTAGGAACTCGGTGCTGCTGCTGCAAAAGAGACTGGAGAATTTGCAGGAAGAACTTTCTTCATGCTTCTCCTTTTTCTTAGCAGCCACAACCCTTATGCATCCACCCACACATCTGTGGAGCTGAACAACTCATCTGCACGTTTCCCTGAAGGTTGCCCCTTTTTGCCTGGCCACGCTCCTTTTCCAGAAACATAAAAACAGCGAGTCAGAAGGGACCTCCTGGGTCATCTAGTCTGACCTCTGGCTCCAGCTGGCTCCGCTCACGACATGCCCACCATGGGCATGTCCAGCCTATCCTTGAACACCCTCACTGATGGGGCCTCAATGACCTCCCGTGGAAGCCCATTCCACGCCCTCGGGGTCCTGACTGTCAGGAAGTGCTTCCTGGCATCCAAATGGAGCCTTTGTTCCCTGAGCTTTGCTCCGTTGGAGGCGTCCTGCCTTCCTTTTGGCTCTGGCCTCTTGGCAGAGCAGCAGAGGCACAGGCTGGGAGAGAGCGCTGAGTGGCCAGGGGACTGGCGAAGGCAAGGTAGGAGCTGGGCAGGGGAGCAGAGGGCCAGGAGCAGCAGAGAGGAAGGGGACGGGGCCAGAGGGGCCAGAGGAAGCTGACAGGTGGGGCCACTGGCCTGAGGGACTGATAAGGCGTCGTCCCTTGTCTGCGTCCCTGAGCTGCGGTCCGGGCGGTCCAGAGACTCCCTTTCCTGAGACACAGAGGTTTGTTTGTTTGTTTGTTTTGTTTTGTTTTGTTTTGTTTGTGCTGTGCTGTACTTTGCTTTGTTTTTCTTCCAATTTAAATTTAAGTTTACTTTATCCTTGTGTGTGTGTGTGTGTGTGTGTGTGTGTGTGAGTGGGGTTTTGTCTGGGAGAACTGGGCGAGTGAGAGGAACTGCAGGACTTACAAGACAGGGGACCAAGGTAAGGTCTTGGAAGGGTTACAGATGGCAGACCAGGAGATGGCCTTGGCGGGAGTCACGGGTGTTGCTGTCCGCTGCGAGAGCTGCGACATGTTCGCCCTTCTCCCCCAGGAGAGGCAGGGATACACTTGCCCTCAGTGCAAGATGGTGACCCTGCTAGAAGAGGAGGTGAGGTGCCTGAGGGCCGAGAGAGCTCTCCAGGCCCCCCCAGGGCAGCCCCCCTCTGGACAGAGGGCTGAGGGAGAGACCACGGGAGGAGCAGCTGCGGAGACATGGAGGCATGTCACCCACAGGAGGAGGAGGCCAGCACGGCTTCCTCCTTCTCCTGGCACCAATCTGGAGCTGGGAAGCAGGTTCTCTCCGCTTGGGGAGGCTGGGGCTGAGGAGGCCTCGGGGGACCAGCAGGACCCGAGCCTGGGACATCAGGCAGCAAGGGGGCTGCTGAAGGAGAGGCGAGGGCCAGGGCACGGCTGCCCACCAGCACCGGGAAGGCACGGCGGCGGGTGATTGTTGTTGGGGACTCCCTGCTGAGGGGCACTGAGGCGGCGGTGTGCCGCCCCAGCCTGGAGACAAGGGAGGTTTGCTGCCTGCTGGGTGCACGCATCCGGCATGTGAAGGACAGCATGGAGCGTCTTGTTCGCTCCGGGGGTCAGCAGCCACTCCTGGTGATCCGTGTGGGCACAAATGACGTGGCCAGGCAGGGGGTGGTCGGGATCACCAGGGACTTTTTGGCTTTGGGGAAGAAACTCAGGGAGCTGAAGGCCCAAGTGGCCTTCTCGTCAATCTTACCTGTCCGGGGATTTGGGCCAGGAAGGGACAGGAGGGCCTCCGAGGTGAACGACTGGCTTAGGGTGTGGTGCCAGAAGGAACGCTTCGGGTTCCTCGACCACAGCACTCGTTTTCTTGCCAATGGACTTCTGGCAAGGGATGGGTTACACCTCACGAGGATGGGGAAAAGGTCCTTTGGAGATGCTCTAGCGAGCTTCATCCGGAAGACTTTAAACTGAGCCAGTGGGGGGTGGGTTCAGGCCCCCCAGTAACGTGTCTGCACTGGACAAGTGTGCAGGGAGGATCGGGGCTCTGGGAGCAGGGCTTTAGAGATACTGCAGGGACTGACAGGACTTCTACAGAGAGGGGCCAGGTACCAGGGAGGATGGGAGGAAGGAGGATGCTGGGCACTCCAAGGAAAGGAAGCAGTGGGAAGGAGTTGAGGTGCATGTACACCAATGCTAGGAGCATGGGTAATAAGCAGGAAGAGCTTGAAGCTCTCCTGGGAATAGGAGGATACGATCTGGTGGGAATCACAGAAACTTGGTGGGATGAAAGGCAAGTCTGGAATGTGAACATAGAAGGGTATCACCTTTTTAGAAAGGACAGGAAGGGAAAGAGAGGTGGGGGTGTGGCTTTATACGTCAGGGAAGGGATAGGATGCAGTGAGATAGGATGCAGCACAGATGGGGATTCGGTAGAGGCAGTCTGGGTGAAACTTAGGGGTTTTGACAGGGAAAGAGACCTGACAGTGGGGCTATGTTATCGCCCTCCAGGTCAACTTGAGACCCTGGATGATGTCCTGACAGGCCAGATTCTAAGAATATCTAGGGGGAGAGACACAGTAATTATGGGAGATTTCAATCTCCCGGATATTACTTGGGAGACTCACTCGGCGGTGACAGCCAGGTCACGTCGCTTCCTAGAAGCTCTAGAGGGTGGGTTTTTCACACAGAGGGTCTGAGAGGCAACGAGGGGGGGAAACATTCTTGACTTGGTCTTGACCAATAGGGAGGAGCTGATAGATGAAGTACAGATTAGGGGAGCTCTGGATGCGAGTGATCACTCTATCCTTTGCTTTGAGATCAGGGGACTGGGGACATGCAGCAGGGCGAGCACTAGAAGCTGGGACTTCAAGAGGGCCAACTTTGGCCAACTGAAGGCCAGACTGGGGAAAGTCTCCTGGGATAGGTTACTGGAAGGTAAGCGAGTTGAGGAAGGATGGCTGGCACTCAATAGGGAGGTTTTGAAGGCGCAAGCCTTGATGATACCTCTAGTCAGTAAGGTGAGGAGCAGAGGAGAGTGCCGCCATGGATGCAAAAGGAGGTGGTTAGAGGGATTAGACGAAAGAGGAACCTCCATAGGAAATGGGTACTGGGGCAAATAGACAAAAGGGTATACCGGGAGGAGGAGGCCCGTTGCAGAAGGATTCTTCATAAGGCTAAGGCTGATTATGAGCTGAGACTTGCCAAGAATATCAAGAGCAACAAAAAGGGCTTCTTTCAGCATGTAAATAGGAAAAGGAAGGGGAGACAAGTGGTGGGACCACTAAATAAGGAGGAAGGAGATCCAGTGACTGATATGAGGGAACAGGCACAGATGCTAAATGACTATTTTGCCTCTGTGTTCTCCCCAAAGCAGGACGGGGGATATCCGTATAGGAGATTAGATGAGGCTGGGGACTTAAGGGCACAGATTAGAGTCACCCCCCTTGAAGTTGAGGGGCTCCTCAGGGCATTGGACATTACAAAGGCGCCAGGCCCTGACGGGTTACACCCGAGAGTACTAAGAGAGTTGGCAGGGGTTCTCTCACGCCCGCTGGCCTCCATTTTTGAGACCTCGTGGAGAACGGGTGAAGTTCCAGAGGACTGGAAGGTGGCATCGGTGGTCCCAATTTTCAAAAAGGGTAGTAGGAAGGACATGGGGAATTATAGACCGGTTAGCCTTACGTCCATTGTAGGAAAAACAATGGAAAGGCTCATAATAGAGAGAGATCTAGTGATGCTAGATAGGGAAGGGAGGCTGACAGCCACACAACATGGCTTCCGCAAAAACAGGTCCTGCCAGACAAACCTTGTGGAATTCTATGGCAAGGTTTCAAGATGGCTAGATGGAGGGGATGCAGTGGATGTGGTATACCTGGATTTCAGCAAGGCCTTTGACAAAGTGCCCCATGATATCCTGGTGGAGAAACTGAGGAGTTTTGGGATACACCAAAGCACTGTCCGGTGGATTAGGGCATGGTTGACTGACCGAAAGCAGAAGGTAACCATTAGCGGGGAATCGTCGGGATGGCAACCAGTGACAAGCGGGGTCCCCCAGGGCTCTGTCCTGAGGTCGATCCTGTTTAATCTTTTCATTAACGACATGGAAGAAGGGGTGAACAGTCTGCTGATCAAATTCGCAGACGACACTAAAACTGGAGCAGTGGCCACAACTGAGGAGCAGGTACTCCAGTTCCAAAAGGATCTGGACAGACTATGGAAGTGGGCAGGAGACAACAGGATGGCGTTCAATGTGGAGAAGTGCAAGGTCTTGCACTTGGGGCATAGGAATGAGTGTCATAAGTACAGGTTAGGGGACAAGTGGCTGGAGAGCAGCACTTGTGAAAGGGACCTTGGGGTGCTGGTTGACTGCAGGCTAAACATGAGTCAGCAGTGTGATGCGGTGGTCAAGAGGGCCAACACCACCCTTGGTTGCATAGCCAGAAGTGTGGCTTCTAGATCGAGAGTGGTATCACTGCCACCCTATGTGACTCTGGTGCACCTGCAGCTGGAGCATTGTGTTCAGTTTTGGGCCCCTCATTACAGAAAGGATATAGCCAGGTTGGAGTCAGTGCAGTGTAGGGCCACAAGGATGGTGGCTGGTTTGCAGGGATGCCGTATGAGGCAAGACTGAGGGAACTGGGTCTCTTCAGCCTGGAGAAGAGGAGACTCAGAGGGGATCTGTTGGCGTCAGCCCCTGCGATCAGCAAGCGGAATGGGCCCCCCACCCCCACCAGGACGGGGCCAGAAGCAACAAGTACGGGTGAACAGCCCCCCTGGCCACCTCCCCCGGCACTGGCTGGAGGATGCCGTGACCGAAACAGGCATGGGGCCCAGCCGGCTCTGCCCCCACCAGGATCGGCCTGCACAAGGCTTGCCTCCCCCCTTCCAGGGGTGCTCCAGCTCTCTTGCCAGCTGTGCTGCTGGCTTGTGCCATCCGCTGCCAAAGTGGGCGAGCTGCTTTGTGACGTGGGCCGGGATCCTGCTGCCCCACTGCAGGCGTCAGGCCACTCCTCGCGCTCACCTGTGCAAAGAGTCTCTGCTTCTGTAACTCACCACCCCAAAATGAACACCCCCAGGAACATGCGCATCTGTCACAGAGGAGTGAGCATGTGGAGCACTGCTTTGCCATTGATGGATTAACACCCCACCTTTTCCCCATTGAGTTCAATCCTTTCCTTCCCTAAGCATTTTATTGGCATGACGACGCTGTGAGGCAGAGCAAGATGAGTGGGAGGGGACTGGTCCAAGGTCACCTGGGAGGATGCTGGCCAAATGGGGCGACCCCAAGCCAGCCCTCACCTGTCACGGGACACCCCTCCACTGCCCGGGCTCACTTCCCCACAGCAGAAAGAGTGGGGCTTGTATCCACAGCTGCCAGTTGGGGCTGCCTGCCTCCTTGAGCTCAGTTCAGCCCTCCTTGAGCTCAGACGAAGCCCTTCTCTGGTGACCCCATCTTTGCACAGCCATGCAAAAACAAAGCTGGAAGAAGCAGCAGAGAGAAGAGCTAACAGCCATCTGGGGAGAAAAAATCCCTCCCCAGAGCTGCTCGCCTGTTCACAGAGCACACCCTATGCTCAACCCAACCCTGTGCTGCCTCTCCTCTCACTGGATCGTAGCTGCTGGTTCAAACTGGTGCTTCCCTTGAATTGGCTCTGCCAGTCCCAGCTGGGTGGTGGGGAGAGAACCGGGCCAGGACGCAGGAGATCCGGGTTGAAGAAGCTCCCTCGGAGGCATTGTGCCAGCCACAGGTTCTCCACCTGGCTTACCTCACAGGGTTGTTGTTGTGAGGATAAAGTGGAGAGGCAGAGAATCCTGTAAGCCACCTCAGTCGTCTTGCAAGAGAAAGAAAGGTGGGGTATTATAGTAATAGCTGTTGTTCTTCTTGTTGTTGTTAATGATATTTTTGTGTATTAATAATGTTACAACAAAAATAATAACAATTATTAACAATAATAACCCTTTTTCTCCAGTTCACAATGCACATAAAATATGCATTAAGAATTGCTGATAGCCACAGTTCTTCTGTCCTTCCTCTTCAGAAGACAGAAGCCTTATTAGCCATACCTGGGTCGCCATGCCGGGGCTCAAGGGGTGCACTTGGGGTCTTGAGAGACCCTTTCATTGCAAGGTGGTGCACCTCACCTGTTCCCCTTCCATGCTGAGAGGTAGACGCTTCTGCAAGGGACGCTTTGCCTCTTGGTGTCCCAGAAGTGGCTGGATGGGTATCAACTCTGCTGTGAGCTCCCTATGGGGGCTTGGGCAAGCTGTTTTAGCCCCCCAACTTCTGCAACACAAGGGAGAACAAAATGGGATTGTTTTAAAGGTTGTGGTCAGGTGATGCATGCAAAACTCTTTCCATCCTTGATGCATCCTGTACCAATGAAGACGAGGATGCCAGAGGAGGAGGAGGAGGAAGAGACAGAGATGAAGACGGAGATGGTGGAAAAGGGACAAGCCTCCACAAGAAGCTAGCCTCCTGCCCCCAGAACCTTTGCTCTTCAGGATTCCTGCCAAGAGGCTCAGGCCACCACTGGGTTGCTGAGGAGGAAGGCAGTGAGGTGCGTGTGGTGTGGGTCACCAGCCAAAGCCTTCTCCTCCAGAGAGGTTCACAGCCCCCAGCAGCCTGTCACAGCGGGAGAGAGCCGAGCACTTCCAGCGTGGCTCTCCTCCTGTTGCCAACAATTTTTCAAGCTGTTAATTCACTTCATCTAACTGTTCACCCTCCTTCATGGATCACTGCCTTGTCGTGGCGAAGGGGCTTGCGTAGCTCAATGAAGCTATGAGCTCTGCCGTGCAGGGTCACCCAAGACGGACAGGTCATAGCAGAGAGCTCTGACAAAATGTGCTCCACTGGAGAAGGAAATGGCAACCCACTCCAGTATCTTTGCCATGAAAACCCCATGGACAGTACCAAAAGGCAAAACGATATGACACCGGAAGATGAGCCCCTCAGGTCGGAAGGTGTCCAGTATGCTACTGGGGAAGAGCGGAGGGCTAGTACTAGTAGCGCCAGAAAGAATGAAGCGACTGGGTCAAAGCCGAAAGGACACTCAGTTGCCGATGTATCTGGAGGTGAAAGGAAAGTGCGATGCTGCAAAGATCTTTACTCCATAGGAACCTGGAATGTCAGATCCATGAATCAAGGCAAGCTGGATGTGGTCAAACAAGAGATGACAAGACTGAACATCAACATCTTAGGAATCAGTGAACTAAAATGGACAGGCATGGGTGAATTTAGTTCAGATGACCATCAGGTATACTACTGCGGGCAAGAATCCCTCAGAAGAAATGGAGTAGCCTTCATAGTCAATAAAAGAGTAGGGAAAGCAGTACTGGGATACAATCTCCAAAATGACAGAATGATCTCAGTTCGAATCCAAGGCAAACCATTCAACATCACAGTAGTCCAAGTTTATGCCCCAACCACTGGTGCTGAAGAGGCTGAAGTTGACCGGTTCTATGACGGTCTACAACACCTGCTAGAATTAACTCCAAAAAATGATGTCCTTATCATCATGGGGGATTGGAATGCTAAAGTAGGAAGCCAAAAGATAACCGGAATAACAGGCAAGTTTGGCCTTGGAGTACAAAATGAAGCAGGACACAGGCTGGTAGAATTTTGTCAAGAGAATACGATGGTCATAACAAACACTCTTTTCCAACAACCCAAGAGACGTCTCTACACATGGACATCACCAGACGGTCAACACAGAAATCAGATTGACTATGTGCTCTGCAGCCAAAGATGGAGAAGTTCTATACAGTCAGTAAAAACTAGACCAGGAGCTGACTGTGGCTCAGATCATGAGCTTCTGGTGGCAAAATTTAGGCTTAAGTTGAAGAAAGTAGGGAAAAGCACTAGGCCACTCAGGTATGACCTAAATCATATCCCTGATGAATATACAGTAGAGGTGACAAATAGATTTAAGGAATTAAATCTGATAGACAGAGTGCCTGAAGAACTATGGACGGAGGTTCGCAACATTGTACAAGAGGCAGCAACTAAAACCATCCCAAAGAAAGAGAAAGGCAAGAAAGCAAAATGGCTGTCTGAGGAAGCTTTACAAATAGCTGAGGAAAGAAGGGAAGCGAAAGGCAAGGGAGAAAGAGAAAGATACAAACAATTGAATGCAGAATTCCAGAGAACAGCTAGAAGAGATAAGAATGCCTTCCTAAATGAACAGTGCAAAGAAATAGAAGAAAACAATAGAATAGGGAGGACCAGAGATCTCTTCAAGAAAATTAGAGATATGAAGGGAACATTTCATGCAAAGATGGGCATAATAAAGGACCAAAATGGCAGGGACCTAACAGAGGCAGAAGAGATTAAGAAGAGGTGGCAAGATTACACAGAAGAACTATACAAGAAAGAGCTTAACATCCCTGATAACCACGATGGGGTGGTCACTGACCTCGAGCCAGACATCCTGAAATGTGAAGTCAAATGGGCCTTAGGAAGTCTGAACAACAACAAAGCTAGTGGAGGTGACAGCATTCCAGCTGAGCTATTCAAAATCCTGAAAGACAATGCAGTTAAAGTGCTACACTCAATATGCCAGCAAATTTGGAAAACTCAACAGTGGCCACAGGATTGGAAAAGGTCAGTTTACATTCCGATCCCCAAGAAGGGCAATGCCAAAGAATGTTCAAACTACCGCACCATTGCACTCATTTCACATGCTAGCAAAGTGATGCTCAAAATCCTACAAGCTAGGCTCCAGCAGTATGTGGACCGAGAACTACCAGAAGTACAGGCAGGATTTCGAAGAGGGAGAGGAACTAGAGATCAAATTGCCAACATACGCTGGATCATGGAGAAAGCCAGGGAGTTCCAGAAAAAGATCTACTTCTGCTTCATTGACTACGCTAAAGCCTTTGATTGTGTGGATCACAACAAATTGTGGCAAGTTCTTAAAGAGATGGGAGTACCAGACCATCTTATTTGTCTCTTGAGAAACCTATATGCAGGTCAAGAAGCAACAGTGAGAACCGGACACGGAACCACTGATTGGTTCAAAATTGAGAAAGGAGTTCGGCAAGGCTGTATACTGTCACCCTGCCTATTCAACTTATATGCAGAGCACATCATGAGAAAGGCAGGGCTAGATGAATCGCCAGTTGGAATCAAGATTGCTGGGAGAAATATCAACAACCTCAGATATGCAGATGATACCACTCTCATGGCAGAAAGTGAAGCGGAACTAAAGAGCCTCTTGATGCGGGTGAAGGAGGAGAGTGCAAAAGTTGGCTTGAAACTCAACATTAAGAAAACTAAGATCATGGCATCTGGTCCTCTCACTTCCTGGCAAATAGATGGGGAAGAAATGGAGGTAGTGACAGATTTTATTTTCCTGGGCTCCAAGATCACCACAGACGGGAACTGCAGCCAAGAAATTAAAAGACGCTTGCTTCTGGGGAGGAAAGCTATGGCAAATCTTGAAGACGGTCCGGATACTTCAATTGGTGCAAAATAGAGCTGCCAGAGTTCTGACGGGGACTGGGCGTGGTTCTCATATCACCCCAGTTCTCCGTCAGCTCCACTGGCTCCCCATTGAAGTCCGGGCCCAATTCAAGGTGTTGGTTCTTACCTATAAGGCCCTAAACGGCTTGGGCCCTGGTTACCTAAAGGAGCGCCTGCGACCATATATGCCCTCCCGCCCCCTACGATCAGCGACAGAGGCTCTCCTCCGGGAACCCTCCGTGCGTGAGATTAGGAGGGTGAGTACCCGGAGGAGGGCTTTCTCAGCGGTGGCGCCCCATTTATGGAATGCGCTCCCCAGAGAGGCTCGCCTGGCGCCGTCGTTATTTGCTTTTCGGCGCCAGGCGAAGACCTTTTTATTTAGACAATATTTTAATTAATATTATTGTTTAATTTAGGTTTATGTTTTGGTTTAGTTTATGTTTAACTTATGTTTAATTTATGTTTAATTAATTTATGTTTAATGTTTAATTTATGTTTAATAGGTTTAATTTATATTGTTATAAATTTTGTTCATGTTTTTATATAATAACCTGAGATGGGCCAGTTTTTAATTTTGTTATATGTTTTTAATAATGTAATATGTTGTAAGCCTCCCCGAGGCTATTGCAAGGGGCGGCATATAAATTTTTAAATAAATAAAATAAATAAATAAATCTAGATAGCATACTGAAAAGCAGAGACATCACCCTGCCAACAAAAGTGCGTATAGTCAAGGCTATGGTTTTCCTAGTTGCAATGTATGGCTGTGAAAGCTGGACCATAAGGAAGGCTGAGCGCAAAAGGATTGAGGCCTTTGAGTTGTGGTGCTGGAGAAGACTCCTGCGAGTCCCTTGGACCGCAAGGCGATCAAACCAGTCAGTCCTAGAGGAGATCAACCCTGACTGCTCTTTAGAAGGCCAGATAGTGAAGATGAAACTCAAATACTTTGGCCACCTAATGAGAAGGAAGGACTCCCTGGAGAAGAGTCTAATGCTGGGAACAATAGATGGCAAAAGAAGAAGGGGACGGCAGAGGATGAGGTGGCTGGATGGAGTCACTGAGGTGGTTGGTGTGAGCTTGAGTGGACTCCGGGGGATGGTGGAGGACAGGAGGGCCTGGAGGAATGTTGTCCATGGGGTCGCGATGGGTCGGACTCGACTTCGTGACTAACAACAACAACAACAACAAACTGTTCACCAGGAAAGTGCCTCCAAGATATTGGCAATCATAATTTTTATGACTGGTTATTGTAATGCGGGAGTCAAATTTGTCTCTGTGTCACATCAGAGAATAACAGCATCAAATTAGCACGGTAAGCAAAGAGACAGGGAGGGAGAGGGCGGGTGACTGAGCATGCATGCTGTGAGGAGGAGGCCTCAAGGAGGTCTGCTGTGGCTGAGAACCCCACTCGGGCAGCAGAGTTTTCCTTCAGGGTCACCAAGCAGGGGTGGAGCAAGAGTCCCTTCTTTCTTGCTGGGAGGTGATAGTGTCAGAATCCTGGAATCTCTATTTGAGAAGGGAAATAAAACTCGGGGTCTTAGGAAAGATCAGTCGTTATGAACCTCCGTGTCTTTATTGTCTATCCCAGGCCCCACGGTTGACTCACTATAAGGCCTTACCGGGCAAGCAAGAGGTGAACTCTGCTGCAAAGCTTCAACAGAACTAGAGAGTTTTTATACACTCCCAGTCACATACAGGTACAGGGCAATTGATGACAGAATGTAAAGATTACAATAAGATTCTGAGGTCATCCCATACAGAACAGATAAAGAAATGTCAGTCAATCATACTGTAACAATAAGATTACAATATTTCTAATTGACACTTTAGTTCAGAAGCCTGAACCCATCTCCAGGACTGCTTACACATGTAAATTCAAGCCACTGAAACTATGCATGAACTCAAACTCTTATCTAGATTCTCAACATTCTGAATTGACCAGGGCACATGCAGCCTCTGGGCTAGGAAGATACTTCCATTTAAACTGAATTCAAACAATGACTATTGAATCATTGTGAAGGTATACAATGTAAATTTGGACTAAAAGGCTTGTCTGCTGTAGCCCACAGCTAAAGGTGAGAGAACGGCAGTGGGGGAATGCCATTTTAAACAGTGACAGCTTGGTTTTGAGAAGGAAGACAGGATTTGATCCTACAATGCAAAGGCACACAGAAGTAATGCTTTTCAGACAAGATTTACCCAAATTTTCCCAACAATAGCGTTTAGGAATTGTGTACCAAGGTGTGTTGTGGGATTGTCAGAGTCACTGGAGCACTTTGGACTGGTCCCACATCCAGGCTGATGGTTTGATGGCCCCCGCAGAGGGTAACTGGCATGTGGCACGGAGACACCTCTCATCTCATCTCATCTACCAAGAGGAACGACAAGATGAAACGCGGGACAGCGACTGCTGAGCTGCTCTCTCGCAGCAGACAATCCAGGAGAACTTACTCCTTTGGTCCCCGGGTGTGTTTGAGGCCCCTCCTGGCCGCTGGACTAGTTTGGCAGTGCCTTGTTGCCCTCTTTCCATTCTAATGGCCAGTGGCAAGGGTAGGCCCGACTGGGCTCATGCTGCGGTCCCTCTCCAACAACAGCCTGTGACAAGAGCCCCCGGACTTCTGCCTGCCCTCAGGCATTGCAGCCAGCTGCTCCAGGACCACTTGCCCTAGTCCAGACAACACTGGTCAAGTCAGCAAGCGGTGGTCATGCTGGGAAAGAGGATGAGGGCTTCCAGAAGGACTGGGGCGGGAACGGGGCCATCAGTGGGGCCACTTGCCACACAGCCATGTGGCTACGCCATCGGCTGGTCCGATGCAACGTGTGACCAAGCCCAGAGAAGTGCTTCCCAGCACCTTGCCCCCACGCTCTCAGCTGGTGGTGCAGCACTGACATTCCCTCAGCCCACTGGCAGAAGGGCGAAGACAGTGGCCAGGCATCAGCCAGCAAGCGGTGGCAAGTCAGCAGTGGGAATTTGCTACCTTTATCCTTTCCTATTGATGGGTTAAAGGATTAACCCACCTCAAACCACCATGAATTGGGGCACCATAGCAAATGTTGCTCAGCCTTGAAGTATAACTTATGGCACACTCATTAATGTTTGGCTTTGATTTTCGTCTTTTCCTCATGAAAACCAAAATGGAAGCCATTTGAGCTGATTGTCCGCTAAACAATCTGGGTCATAAAAGGTAATGCAGAATGTAAACACACATTTTCCCTCAATAAACATGCTAATTTCTGGCGATAATATTCACAAGGAAAATATCCATCATGCAGGCCCTGTTTGGGGAAGATGCTGCAGGAGTCACCATTCAGCAAAAAGGGATCCTGCCAGTTCTCTGTGGGAGGTAGATGGTGCCACTCAACTCTCTTGATGATGCCCTCCAGGGAGAAAGATGAGCCTCATAAGCGAGTCTGGAAATGTGATAAAAGATAATCTTGCATAAATGAGGCTGCATCATCATTACCTGCACAAACATAACTAAAAAGAAGCATTATTTGAGTGATGGAGCTGCATTCAATACAAATTAAAGATGAGGAGCCAGATCTGCTGAGCGTAGAAATCCACAGAATAATTTCTGTCTGATTAGCAGTAGCCATAGAAACATTTTTGGATGTGTCTGCAGTGGATAGCTTAACTGAATCTGGAATTTCTCCAAAACTCTTTGATAAGGTTGAATCTACCCTCCGTTATGGGCAAGCTTGAAGATTATTCTCCCAAAGTCTACATCTTTAGGAGAGCCAGTGTGAGGTAGTGGTTAAGGGCACGGGGCTGGGGAGGTGTGGTTTTGAGTCTCCACTCAGCTCCCTGGGTGGCTTTGGGCCTGTTGCAGACTCTCAGCTCAGCCTGCCTCACAGGGTTGTTGTTGAGAGGATAAGATGGAGACAAAGAGGAGGCATCTGTAAGCCTCCATGAGTTTTTTGAAAGGGAGAAGGGCAGGATGCAAATGTAATATGTAAATAAATAACTTCCATTCGTGGAGCGGGAAAAGCGAAGCATGGGGCCAGACTCATTTCTATGGAAAACAGTTTCTATGGCAAAGTAGCTGATTCCCACTCTGCACACCATATTACCGCATTCTGGAGTAAGAATAGAAAGGAGGAGTCCTTGCACCTACTATTTAGAAACATCAGAAGCTGCCTTGATGTGAGATCGGATTCTGGGTGCATGTGGCCCGGTGCTGCCAACTGCCCGGTGCTGGCAGCTGTGTTTCCCCAGGGCTCAGGCAGGGTTCTCTCCTGGCCCAACCCGGAGATCCGGAACTGAGCTCAGGCCCCTGTGCAAGTACCCAGATGTGGATGCACCTAGTGGCGTGGAGAGTCAGCCTGCTTAGGGTAAGGGTTCCTCATCTCGGGATAAAAAGGAGCAAACAGTCACATGCCACAACCATCTTCTAAGAGTCCATTTGGCACCACGAGAAACAAAGATGTCTAGGAGACAATCCATCCTTTGTGCAGTCAAGCAAAGCACCCTAAAGCTTTTTAAAATGGGAAAGTGTCTTCCTTGGGTGGCAACCCCCTGATGTGGCTTCCTGGCCAGTGAGAGATGCCGGGAGGGCACCCCTGTTCCTCCTGCGGTGAAGATGGAAAGGCCCAAAGGGCTTCATGGGAGAGGCAAATTTGAAGAGGGGGGGCAGGAATCAGGAAGGGGGATCCCTGAAGCTTTTCCCAGAGAACCTCCTGGCGGCAGGGCCTGGAGCAGCCGAGAGGCATTCCAGAGGTTCAAGGCGGAGAACTGGGAGGGTCAAAGCCTGGACAGCGAAATTGCTTCTCTCAAAATTGCCCCAGTCCTGGGGAGAGGTACACAAGAACAAACCTCTGAGTGTAGCAATTAAAACACTTCTGCGGCATGAGGAAGAGAAGGCAGCACCAGATTCCGTGGCTCACAAGATAGGCTGATGCATCACACTAAAAGAGACTGCACAAGCTTGATTCAGGGGCTCTGGAAAAGCAGCGGAGAGTCTTGGCTACAGAAGGATGGCTGCTGGAGCTTTGGAGACCGCAAGCAAGCCTTGGATCAGCGCAGGAAGTGGCATGTTTTGCAGACTGGTCCATTCTCCTATTGCATATGCATCTGGACCAAAGCCAAGATGGACCTTTCCAGAAAGGCCTTCTGCCCATATTGGCTGCAGTTGCAACACAACTGGAGGGTGCCAAGGGTGGGAACTTCTAGACATCCAGCTAGACCATGGGTCCTTGAACTATGGCCCACGGGCCGGATATGGCCTGCCATGATCATTTATCCAGCCCGCCTCAGAGCTTTTGGACTCACTATCTCCGAGTGAGTTCAAAAGCTCTGAGCCGGCACAGGCATTCTCTGAAACTGAGCAGAGCTGGAACACGTGCCAAATTGTAACAGCTCCACTGTGCATGTGCCGCCCCCCCCCCCTCCATTGCACGCATTTATAGAGCAGGAATACGGAGCAGGAAACAGAAGAGAGGAGGGTGGAAGAGAGAGAGAGAAAGATGCTAAAAAAAGATTGACGGTAAGAAAAATATAACTTTTTAAATCCATTTTTAAGTATGTGAGTCATGTCCCTGGGCTGTGGCCCAAGCCGCGTCCGCCTGTCAAGCCAGGGGCAGTCACTCAAAAGTGGTGATGGCTGGCCCAGAGAGGCCGCGGCGGAGGCGTGGGAGCCATGGCCTTCTCCAGGCAAGCCCCTGCCATTGAGCAGCCACCACGCTTCTTCCCCCTGCAGGGAGGGGGAGGTGGGAGGCACCCCGCTCAGCCCCGTCCCTCCCCTTGCCCCCCATGCCCCAACCTCACGCTCCCCCCTGTGTTGCGCTCGCCCTTTCGGCAGCCGCACGGTGTCATCTTGGGCTTCTGCTGCAGCCCGAGCGAGTGGAACAAACATTTTTAAATTATTTTTTAAAATTTTGATTAATTTTTAGATGCATTTTAATTTTGATTAATTTTAAAATTTATTTTAAAAATAAATATTGTGCATAGGGATTCATATTTTTTTCAAACTATGGTCCAGCCCCCCAACAGCCTGAGGGACAGTGAACTGGCCCCCTGTTTTAAAAGTCTGAGAACCCCTGGGCTAGACCTACTGAATGCTTGAGAATGGCCCCTTTGGCAGCCCACATTATTTAGCTTCCTGAAACCTTTCCCCGAATCCCAAGCCAGGCCCCAGAAAATGGGGCCCGTCCTCAGTGGAGAGCAGCAGTCAGACCGTCCACAGGCCTGGTTCCAAATTCCAAAATCCAAAAAATCCTGCAGTCGTTCTCTGGGTGTAATGTCTTAAGACAAGACTAGGGAAGGCCCTGTGGCTTGCTGGAAAGCAAAGACCAGTCTATTTCCAGTCTAAACTGTTCTCCCCTGTGTTCGCTCATCTGTTCCATCCCATTTTGGCATTTCCCTGTGATGTTAAAATGTATATTTAAATAGGTATTGACCTATGTGTTCGATGCGCATTTTCTCTCAAAGCATGTCACTGAGAAAGGCTTCACATTTTCTCCCAAAACGCATTCCGAAATGCGTTTTGATCCTTTGCGCTTCTTGTTCTAGCTGAGCAGCACGCCAGGGCCCACCTTCGCTGGGAGGCGAGCGTCGGGCTGTTCACCACGGCCACGAACCGCAGCCCTACAAGTGGAAGGCACCACAGAGAACGAGCCAGAGACCACGGCAGCCCAGCCCTGCATGGGTTCGTTTGGCCCTCGGTGGCTGAGCAGTTCCCCCCACCCCCCATGACGTTGCTGTTTCTGCCAAAATAATTCAGGGTCCTAATTGGATTTTTTATTTAGGAAATCTTCCTCTGCCCCCCCTTTCCCTGTGGTACCCCCACAGCTGCCCACTAGCCTGCGCCAGCCTCCAAATCCACTTATCTCCTCCTTTTACTCAGACCTCATTATATTTTCCCAGCGCGGGAATATTTATCATAATTTTATCCCATCTGTCAAGTGAGCACTCCATGAGGAAATCAAGTTAGTGGTGGCTTGATATGTGAAAGCTCCTCCCAGAGTTGCTGGTGGAGCACATGAGACCCAGGGGGGAGATGGGCATGTTTGCGCTTCAGCTTGGAAGAGGAAATGCAAAATCTCTATTAATTACCATGCAAATCACTGTGTGAAGAGACCTGTATCCTCCCTGCCTCCGGGCATTACGGAAACTCAGCATGGATCCTTGGTGGGTCTGTCTTTGCCGTCACCCTGGGACACCCCAGTCGAAGCGTGGGCAAGCAGCCTCCGCAGGCCCACTCAGGACGCCTCTTCCTTCGGCCCCTCTAAAAAATCAGGGGTTTGCTACCTTGTGGTTCGGCTTAGGAGAGCCTGGAGGAATGCTGTCCATGGGGGCATGATGGGTGGGGCACAACTTGGGACTAAACAAGACCAAAACCAAACCAACGCGGAGTGGGCTTGGCCACAGGCTTTCACGGCTGTTGGGGCTGTAGGTCTCCCAAGAGCAAGCCATGAGCAATTGGGAGAGGAGGCAGGCGAGGGTCTTCTTTTTTCTGGGGGAGCCAGGCAGCATCTGCCACCTCCCTGTGTTTCCCACCAGCTCTTCCTTAGCATCTCTGCAGGAAAAGGGGCGTGACGGCAGCCCAAGGCTGCTGCTCTGTTGGGACCAGGAGCCCATCAAGTGGAAGTGCCCCAGGCTGCAGTTCATGGCAGGGCTCGGCAGGGTGCAGGAGGGCATGGAAAGTCAATATGGCGGCAGGTGACCCTCCTGCGACTGCTGCCGCCCTCCCAACCTGCCTTCCGCGGTTTGGTTCTCAGCATATTTCATGGGAAGTCCAGCCCTGGAAAACCTGAAGAAACATGCCGTCAAGGTAAGGAAGACGGGGAAATGGACTGATCATCCAACATTTGATAATAGTCTGGCATAGTAAGAAGGTTCCTTTGTGGATTTTTAGTCTGAACCACTAACCGATCCATTATTTAATAGCAACATCTGCACCTTTTAGCCCCAAAGACTCCGAGGCGGGTTTAAAAACACTCTTCTGTCACCCTTCCACCTGCATCACCAACAAGAGGAATGAAATAAGTAATCCTTCACCAAACGGTATCCCAGAATCCATCCACCAGGAAAAGAAAACCTTTGCTAGGGTAAGATGTTTGCTTTTGCAAGCATTGAAGTGCAAAAAGGAAGTCCATGGGCTTATTTCTCCATTCCCATGCAAAGCACCAAGACAAGGAGCCACGATTCCACCTCTGAAGTACCACATTTTTTGCTCTATAAGACTCACTTTCCCCCCTCCTCAAAAGTAAGGGGAAATATCTGTGCGTCTTATAGAGCGAATATGTGTGTGCAGTAAGTCTGTCAGATGTGCAGCCCATGGGGAAGTGATGGGGAATGTGCCTGGGATTATGTGCCCATTAGATTCAGAATATTTTTTTTCTTGTTTTCCTCCGCTAAAAACTAGGTGCGTCTTATGGTCAGGCGCGTCTTATAGAGTGAAAAATACGGTATGTGAGGGGGGCAATTTTACCGCCTTGCATCATATTAGAGGTGCATTTGGGTGTGTGGTCCTTTGTCTCACTGCCCTGAGAGGCTGCAAGGGCTGCCCTTGTGAATAGAGGTAAACACAATGGATTTCAGAGGTAAATTGTGACTGGAAGCTTTGGGTAACCGCCAATCCCAGCCCAGCTAGAAAGAGCCAGGGAATTTACCCGGTGAAGTCCTTTGACCTGCACCTCTCCCATTATTGCTGCAAATGCAACTGTTTTTGCACCACTTAAATGCCCTGCTGTCAAAAAAATGGGAGGGCGGTGGAACAGGAATGACCTCCAAGAGACACATCCATGGCTGGAGAATCTGGGCTCAAGTCCGCTGGGTAATTAATGGACCTGTTCCCAGCGAGAGACAATGATGGGTCTCTGAACGCACCAGGTTGCGCGGCCAGGCCTAATTCAACTCTTGTCACCCGCACTTCAGTCTATATCAACAAGCCCCCGGACTAATGAGCTACGCCGTGACAGAAGATGGCCTCATGTGGGATGGGATGCCAGCCACAAATCTAACCACCGGGGCTTCCCAGCCTTGTGTACAACAAGGCGCAGCTGGGGCCAGGCGGCGCAATTCTGCGGGGTTCGGCGGGATCCCGCTAGCAACATCTGTTTGCGTACCGAGTGGTCCAGCTGGCCTCGGACTGGGGATCCACCAGACTGGCCACAGAGACAAGCGTCCACGTCACGCGCCTCACGCTGCACCACAAAGCGCACAGAGAAGGAACGAGGCGATGGTTGGAGCAACTTGTCTTTGTGAAGATGGGGCTCTGGAAGACCACAGTGCTGCCTGCTTTCTCCAGCGTGGTAGCCGGCATGCTCATCTCTAGTTCTGGTGTCGTTTCAGCAAGTTCTCTTTGGCATGGGGCTCAAAATGTAACGTGTCCCATTTTCCTCAGGCCTGCAGCTAACACAGCCCATTGTCATCAGAATGGAGCTAAACTCACTTTTTGGACTAAGGTGGCAAACCAGAAAACATAACCATCTCCAGGAATCTGGACATCATACATTAGTTCAGATATTTTATTGAGTAGGGTTTTTTTTAAATTTGTGCGCCACCTTTGAGCAAGCTTCCAGGGCAGTCCCCAGAAAGTTATCACTGCAACAGAATAGTAGCTTGAAAATAGCATGACATACCAGATAAGTGCAGAAGCAGAAAAGAAATCAAAGGGCAGCAATTCACAGATGATTTGAACGCCAGGGGAACAAAAAAGGCTTCAAGCTCAGCACCAGGGGTCTGGATGCCCTGAGGAGGAGGCCGCCCGCAATGGTAGGCCTTTCTTGCAGTCCCCTGCTGCAGCTGTGTGGGGCAGAGGTCCCAAAGGAGTGCCGTTGCGGGAAATCCTGGCAGCCAGATGTGGAGACAAGCGGTTCTTCAGATAGTCCAGTCCCAAGATGCACAGACCTTAAATGAATAAGGCACATGCTTAGTCACGGCTCCCATGATGAAGCTGCTCCTTTAGAAGGATGCTAGGCGAAGGCAGTCTCCATTTTGAATATGCAGCTGGGGTGACTGGGGGGTTGCACCAGGTTGTAAGAACTTGGCCACGGGGCTTTATTTAAGGCTAACCAACTCCTTCATGGATCACTGCCTTGTCGTGGCGAAGGGGCTTGCGTAGCTCAATGAAGCTATGAGCTAGGCCGTGCAGGGTCACCCAAGATGGACAGGTCATAGCAGAGAGCTCTGACAAAACGTGATCCACTGGAGAAGGAAATGGCAACCCACTCCAGTATCTTTGCCATGAAAACCCCATGGACATGAAAACCAAAAGGCAAAACGATATGACACCGGAAGATGAGCCCCTCAGGTCGGAAGGTGTCCAATATGCTACTGGGGAAGAGCGGAGGGCTAGTACTAGTAGCGCCAGAAAGAATGAAGCGACTGGGTCAAAGCCGAAAGGACACTCAGTTGCCGATGTATCTGGAGGTGAAAGGAAAGTGCGATGCTGCAAAGATCTTTACTCCATAGGAACCTGGAATGTAAGATCCATGAATCAAGGCAAGCTGGATGTGGTCAAACAAGAGATGACAAGACTGAACATCGACATCTTAGGAATCAGTGAACTAAAATGGACAGGCATGGGTGAATTTAGTTCAGATGACCATCAGGTATACTACTGCGGGCAAGAATCCCTCAGAAGAAATGGAGTAGCCTTCATAGTCAATAAAAGAGTAGGGAAAGCAGTACTGGGATACAATCTCCAAAATGACAGAATGATCTCAGTTCGAATCCAAGGCAAACCATTCAACATCACAATAGTCCAAGTCTATGCCCCAACCACTGGTGCTGAAGAGGCTGAAGTTGACCGGTTCTATGAAGGCCTACAACACCTGCTAGAATTAACTCCAAAAAATGATGTCCTTATCATCATGGGGGATTGGAATGCTAAAGTAGGAAACCAAAAGATAACCGGAATAACAGGCAAGTTTGGCCTTGGAGTACAAAATGAAGCAGGACACAGGCTGGTAGAATTTTGTCAAGAGAATACGATGGTCATAACAAACACTCTTTTCCAACAACCCAAGAGACGTCTCTACACATGGACATCACCAGACGGTCAACACAGAAATCAGATTGACTATGTGCTCTGCAGCCAAAGATGGAGAAGTTCTATACAGTCAGTAAAAACTAGACCAGGAGCTGACTGTGGCTCAGATCATGAGCTTCTGGTGGCAAAATTTAGGCTTAAGTTGAAGAAAGTAGGGAAAAGCACTAGGCCACTCAGGTATGACCTAAATCATATCCCTGATGAATATACAGTAGAGGTGACAAATAGATTTAAGGAATTAGATCTGATAGACAGAGTGCCTGAAGAACTATGGACGGAGGTTCGCAACATTGTACAAGAGGCAGCAACTAAAACCATCCCAAAGAAAAAGAAAGGCAAGAAAGCAAAATGGCTGTCTGAGGAAGCTTTACAAATAGCTGAGGAAAGAAGGGAAGCGAAAGGCAAGGGAGAAAGAGAAAGATACAAACAATTGAATGCAGAATTCCAGAGAACAGCTAGAAGAGATAAGAATGCCTTCCTAAATGAACAGTGCAAAGAAATAGAAGAAAACAATAGAATAGGGAGGACCAGAGATCTCTTCAAGAAAATTAGAGATATGAAGGGAACATTTCATGCAAAGATGGGCATAATAAAGGACCAAAATGGCAGGGACCTAACAGAGGCAGAACAGATTAAGAAGAGGTGGCAAGATTACACAGAAGAACTATACAAGAAAGAGCTTAACATCCCTGATAACCACGATGGGGTGGTCACTGACCTCGAGCCAGACATCCTGAAATGTGAAGTGAAATGGGCCTTAGGAAGTCTGAGCAACAACAAAGCTAGTGGAGGTGACAGCATTCCAGCTGAGCTATTCAAAATCCTGAAAGATGATGCAGTTAAAGTGCTACACTCAATATGCCAGCAAATTTGGAAAACTCAACAGTGGCCACTGGATTGGAAAAGGTCAGTTTACATTCCGATCCCCAAGAAGGGCAATGCCAAAGAATGTTCAAACTACCGCACCATTGCACTCATTTCACATGCTAGCAAAGTGATGCTCAAAATCCTACAAGCTAGGCTCCAGCAGTATGTGGACCGAGAACTACCAGAAGTACAGGCAGGATTTCGAAGAGGGAGAGGAACTAGAGATCAAATTGCCAACATACGCTGGATCATGGAGAAAGCCAGGGAGTTCCAGAAAAAGATCTACTTCTGCTTCATTGACTACGCTAAAGCCTTTGATTGTGTGGATCATAACAAATTGTGGCAAGTCCTTAAAGAGATGGGAGTACCAGACCATCTTATTTGTCTCTTGAGAAACCTATATGCAGGTCAAGAAGCAACAGTGAGAACCGGACACGGAACCACTGATTGGTTCAAAATTGAGAAAGGAGTTCGGCAAGGCTGTATACTGTCACCCTGCCTATTTAACTTATATGCAGAGCACATTATGAGAAAGGCAGGGCTAGCTGAATCACCAGTTGGAATCAAGATTGCTGGGAGAAATATCAACAACCTCAGATATGCAGATGATACCACTCTCATGGCAGAAAGTGAAGAGGAACTAAAGAGCCTCTTGATGCGGGTGAAGGGGGAGAGCGCAAAAGTTGGCTTGAAACTCAACATTAAGAAAACTAAGATCATGGCATCTGGTCCTCTCACTTCCTGGCAAATAGATGGGGAAGAAATGGAGGTAGTGACAGATTTTATTTTCCTGGGCTCCAAGATCACCGCAGATGGGTACTGCAGCCAAGAAATTAAAAGACGCTTGCTTCTGGGGAGGAAAGCTATGGCAAATCTAGATAGCATACTAAAAAGCAGAGACATCACTCTGCCAACAAAAGTGCGTATAGTCAAGGCTATGGTTTTCCCAGTTGCAATGCATGGCTGTGAAAGCTGGACAGAAGGAAGGCCGAGCGCAAAAGGATTGAGGCCTTTGAGTTGTGGTGCTGGAGGAGAGTCCTGCGAGTCCCTTGGACCGCAAGGCGATCAAACCGGTCAGTCCTAGAGGAGATCAACCCTGACTGCTCTTTAGAAGGCCAGATAGTGAAGATGAAACTCAAATACTTTGGCCACCTAATGAGAAGGAAGGACTCCCTAGAGAAGAGTCTAATGCTGGGAACAATAGATGGCAAAAGAAGAAGGGGACGGCAGAGGATGAGGTGGCTGGATGGAGTCACTGAAGCAGTTGGTGTGAGCTTGAGTGGACTCCTGGGGATGGTGGAGGACAGGAGAGCCTGGAGGAATGTTGTCCATGGGGTCGCGATGGGTCGGACTCGACTTCGCGACTAACAACAACAACAACAACCCTTGCAGAACTCTCGATTAGCAGCAGGGTTGTTTAACCCACGAATAACCTATGATGGCCAGGTTCGCATGAAATGGTATAACCCCTGATAACCCTGCTTGGGGGCTGTGTATTCAAAATGGTGGCTGCACATATCCAGTATGTACCAGAACCCACTGTGGGCTAAGCAACCCATGAGGAACTGAATTGGACTGGGTTTCTATTTGAATTATTAAGACTTCTGTCTTATTATAAAGTAGCTGATTGGTGCTCATGTTTGAGCTGTTCTTGGAGATGCATTTCACTTTCAGCAGCCAGCTGAGCGCCGTACCTGCGCGGGAAGCCAGAGTGCACAGAGCCAAGAGAATCAGCAAGCTTGGCTCGCCTCCCCCAAGGGACTGAAATAGGACTTCTGAGCAGTCCTCTTTCCTTCTACTGGGCATTCCAGCAAGCCTAAAATATCATGGCTAAAATACAGAACTGGTTCTGCCTGCATAATGTTTAACAGCAACTGCTTCAGCATCTGTTGGCGTGATGCCTCCTTCTCTCCGTGGACAGAAATGGGAATTGTTCGCAGCCATGATGTTCCACAGAGGCAAAGCACCAGTGGTGCCCAAAGACCAGGCAGGAACTGTCCCCAGGTGCCAGAAAGGGCTTTCAGAAGCCCACTGTGGGTCCCTCAGCTGCTTTTTACCATTGCGGCAGTTCCAACGTGTTTGCCCTTCAAACTCTGGCTGCTCCACGCAGCTCATCGTCATATTTATCTGATTGTCGGTCATTTTGCAGTATTTCTATTCTGCACAGTAACCAAGGCTCTCTTGGCAGTTTACAGGTAAAAAAGAAGTCCAGTGACGCCATTACAAAGGAGTGAATGATCAGCCTCAAGTCTAAAGCTGCATAAAACCAGCCCTAGAGATTTTTAGAGTAGAATTCCTGGACATGTCACAATGCACCGAAACAAACATGATGCCAGTGCCAGACAGGACTCACGGCCTGGCATTTCCCAACGCCGGCTGGCCGCTTGCATCGCCGGTGCATTGGGCCCAGATTTTGGCCAGCGGCACCACATGCCAGAATGCCAAGCTGGAGCAGGGCTGGAATCGCTCTCTCAGCTCCAGCCCGGGAACGCCACTAGGTGGCAGGGGCCATTGCAAAATGCGGCAGCTGCGGACCTCCCCAGCTTTTCAGGACAGCTCCAGTCGGGCTCCGACTGCTCTTTGGAAGCTGATGCTGATATGGAAGCTGAAGCTCAAATACTTTGGCCACCGAAGGACTCCCTGGAGAAGACCCTGATGCCGGAAACAATTGACGGCAAAGGAGAAGGAGCAGCAGAGGATGAGGTGGCTGGATGGGGTCACTGGGGCGGTGGGGGTGGGCTTGTGGGGACCCCAGGGGATGGTGGAGGACAAGAGAGCCTGGAGGAGCGTTGTCCATAGGGTTGGGAAGAGTTGGGCATGACTTTGTGACTGAACAACAGCAACCTGTTGGGCTCCCTGCTGCCTGCTGCCGGTGCCTGAGAAGCAATGGGCGTTCGGGGAGCACTGAGGGCAGCCCAGGGTGTCCTGCTCATGGAATGGCTCATTCGTCCATCATGCTGCACTAACCGGGCCCCCAGGCTGGGTCACAGCCGCTTTGTGCTGGTCTGTTCGTCTTGGTCATTCTGTCCTATGAGGTCCAGGTGGATTTGATCTTGTCTTCTGATGGTGACAGATCAGGACAATGCTGCAAACCAAGAACCGCAATGCAAATGGGGGACTAGCCTGGCGTGAGCCTGTTTGCCTTGTTAAGAATAAGCACGTGTGAGCCCACAGTGCCCATGACGGTTTTGCGCTGGACTGGAAAACCCGAATGCTGCCTTCGCCGGCACGTGTTCCTATGGGGCATGAGCCATGGGGTGGGGTGTTGCGGCAGCGGGGCAGCAAGAGAGTCACTGAAGGGGACCGCCCACCTGCCCCCTTGCCCACTGCCCCAGCAAACAAGCTGCAGGAGGGCTCAGTTACATCCTCCGGAAGGATCTCCAAGGGCCTTCCGTGCTCCCCAGCAGCTGCCTTTTTTTGGTAGCAGCTGGATATGTGGCTAGTGAGGTTTTTCGCAGGGTGGCTGATTGCTGTTGCCAGGGGTGGCAGCCAGCTCTCATCCCTGGTCTTTGGTCCCCAGGTTCCTCTAGCCAAGTTCTGACCTCCTCGTACAGGTATCAGCCAACAGAAATGCTGCATTCCGTGCTGTGAAAAGTCTCACCTGCTGGATTCTGCAGGTGAAACTGCTCTTTGAGGCCCAGAAGCAGGTCAGGCTAGTGTTTCCTGCCCACCTGGCAACCTTACCATGAAGTAACCCTGGGTAAGAAGGAGCCAGATACGGGTTTTCTCTTCTGCTGTCACATCCCTCATGGCTCTTGCAGGAAGCCCTACATCCTTTGCCCTCTGGTATCACTCAGTGCAAACCAACATGCAACCAGAAAAACGCCCCACAATTTACGGTGGCTGCAAGGGGGCTGCTCTGTGTTCTGGCTGGCGTTAAACAACGAACGTACCCCAACATCAGAAAAAGCCACGAGCCCGCTTCCCCTCTATGCCAGGCCAAATGTTTGCTCATCTGAAAGGAAGCGCTATTCTTAATTGAGAAAAGTCAGGAAACCCAAGACCCGCTCCACAAAGAGTTGCTCAGGAGCAAGTCGAGGTCATAATAAGTCTCACAATCCCTTCTTCATCATCCAAAAAGCCCCTCGGTGGAGGTTTGATGTCGTGCAAGTGTATTCAGATCAGTCTGGCTCTGATCTGCTCCCAGCCACTGCTCAGGGAGGTGAGTTCACATGACGATTGTCCTCTGAACCAGGCCTTTCTTCTCCTCTTCCTCCCACGTGCCAGTGCTATGCGCGGGAGAAAAATGTTTCTCTCTCAACCTTCTCCAAGCATAATTTGGTGCAGCACTGGCTCGTCTCCCTGTATTTGCCTTTTTTCTATGCAAAAGAGGATGAAATCCTATAACTTTTCCACACAGAGAGTTTCTCTGGCGCTTTTACTATTTTAGTTCTCATTCTCTTTCCCCAAACCTCTTTTGGATGTGGAGAACAGAAGTGTACACAATATTTGAAGTGGGGTCACCTCACGGATTTGCCGAAGGGGAGTACGCACTTGGGTGCTGTATTTCCTCACCATTTCCTGAGTATGAACTTTGCCTTTTTCGTAGCTGCTGCACATTTCATGGATGTTTTCTTTGTGCTTGCATTGTTTGGGGTAACAAAAGCACTCCAAATCGCCTCCTGTTGCACAGCATGAGTAAGACGGCTTGGCTTGGTGGCGTTGCGTTGCGTTGCGTTGTTTTTGTCTCATTCATGTCTGGTTTCTGGAAAGAAAATTATAAAAGGCAAGTGACTGAAAGTTGAGCTTTTATTTATTACTGTGTATTTAACAGTGTCATAAAAGGACTAGAATGTTGGCCTACTTTTGTGTAAATTATGCAACAATAAATTGTGCACTTGGAGGAAGGTAAATGAGAAAAGGTTACAAAAGTTTGGCTTGTTTGTTTAGAAAACCAGCCTGCAAGATGACAGATATACAAGGTGTGGAAGCAGATAGCAAAATCAGTCCTCTCATCATACGGAATAGTGGTAGATTCCAATAGGGTGGCCCCATAGGCAACCCCAACAAAGAGGACTGGGAATATACGGATATGCGTGAAACTTGCATATGCAAATGTATATAAATGTTAATTTAGATATAAGGACTACAATTCAAAGAGTGATGTAGTGCACTTCATTGTGGTGCAGAAGACTTAAGTTCCTGTCAGGGTTTGACTACAGAAATGAGCCCTCCCTGCTCTCCCTTCTTGAAGTTTTTTAGCTTTAAGCTGGACCCAATGGTGACTTGAGCAGAGGTCCTCTCCGGACACATGGGCTTCTCACACATGCAGGTGCATGATCGCTCTTGATTCTGGACAAATGGAAGGAAGGCCTGTCTCACTCAGGACATAGTTAAACCATGGCATTGACTTCCTCAGGATGGGGTGATGGACACCCACTTGGTCAACTTTTGAGGGTAGCTTGATAAATTCGTGGAGGAGAAGGTTGTAAGAAACTCGTAGTCCTGCTGGCTTTGGGTTACCCCAGTGTGCCTTGGAGAGCCGGTTGGTGGTGAACCCCAGTGGGAGGCTCCACTGTGTCCTGCCCAGCTTGTGGGGTTCCTTTGGCCACTGGCCGGCCCTGTGGGAACAGAGAGCTGCACCCAATGACCACTTGGCTGGAGGCCCCTCTTAACTTGCTGTTAAATAGACTGATGTGTTCAGCTGTTATGTGCCACAGTCCATGAGGAGGTTGGTGCAGAGACCAGGGCTGAAAGGGGAAGCACAACGCCCAGGTTGCAGATTGCTAAGCCCACCCTAAGGAAGGGAGGGTTGGCGGCTGCCCAGGAAGTCAGTGGTCCTCTGAACATCCTTTTTTGGCCTTCTGCTGCTGGAAGATGCCTCTGCTTCCTCACCCACCCTGTGCGGCTTTTACACAAAGATCCTTGCACATTACAAACTTCATCCATGGAAGCCAAGCTGAGAGATCCGTCTGGGATGCGTACATAGAAACAGAGCGAGTCAGAAGGGGCCTCCCGGGCCATCTACGGCCATACGCTGCTGTCTCCATCGCCAGCACCAGGTCTCGGCATCAGGAGAGAAGAGTGTGGAATAAAGAGCGGAAGGAAGCCGGGTTCGTTAACACCTGTCAGGCTCATGCTCAACAACTTCCTTATTGTCTGCGCACAACCCATTTGAAGTCCGAGAACTTGGCTGCCCTCCAGTATGTTCCAGAAGGGCCGCTCCTCACACAGCCTGCCTCCGCTCTCCAATGGGTTGGCGGACAGACCTGCCCCTGCTGGGGTCCCCACAAGGCACAGAGCATTTCAGAAGAACCAAGAAGGCTTCGGGACATGGTGGCCTGAGAAAGCCGGCAGGTCAGAGTTCAGCTCACCTGGTGCGATGTGACCGGCTCCAGCAACCGGGAACACCGGGGCTTGCAATGCGTTGCTAATAGATGTGGCTAAATAATAGACTAAACATGAGGACAGAGCAACAGAGCGAGTGAGTCGGAAGGGGCCTCTTGGGCCATCTAAGGGGCCTCTTGGGCCACTTGAGCGAGTCATTCGGAAGGGGCCTCTTGGGCCATTGGGGGAAATAGACAAAAGGGTATATCAGGAGGAGGAGGCCTGTTGCAGAAGGATTCTTCGCAAGGCTAAGGCTGATTATGAGCTGAGACTTGCCAAGAATATCAAGAGCAACAAAAAGGGCTTCTTTCAGCATGTAAATAGGAAAAGGAAGGGAGACAAGTGGTGGGACCACTAAATAAGGAGGAAGGTGATCCAGTGACTGACATGAGGGAACAGGCACAGATGCTAAATGACTATTTTGCCTCTGTGTTCTCCCCAAAGCAGGACGGGGGATATCCGTACAGGAGATTAGATGAGGCTGGGGACTTAGGGGCAGAGATTAGAGTCACCACCCCCCCTTGAAGTCGTGGGGCTCCTCAGGGCATTGGACATTACAAAGGCACCAGGCCCTGACGGGTTATACCCGAGAGTACTTAAGAGAGTTGGCAGGGGTTCTCTCATGCCCACTGGCCTCCATTTTTGAGGCCTCGTGGAGAACGGGTGAAGTTCCAGAGGACTGGAGGGTGGCATCGGTGGTCCCAATTTTCAAAAAGGGTAGTAGGAAGGGCATGGGGAATTATAGACCAGTTAGCCTTACGTCCATTGTAGGAAAGACAATGGAAAGGCTCATAATAGAGAGAGATCTAGTGATGCTAGATAGGGAAGGGAGGCTGACAGCCACACAACACGGCTTCCGCAAAAACAGGTCCTGCCAGACAAACCTTGTGGAATTCTATGACAAGGTTTCAAGATGGCTAGATGGAGGGGATGCAGTGGATGTGGTATACCTGGATTTCAGCAAGGCCTTTGACAAAGTGCCCCATGATATCCTGGTGGAGAAACTGAGGAGTTTTGGGATACACCAAAGCACTGTCCGGTGGATTAGGGCATGCTTGACTGACCGAAAGCAGAAGGTAACCATTAGCGGGGAATCGTCGGGATGGCAGCCAGTGACAAGCGGGGTCCCCCAGGGCTCTGTCCTGGGGCCGATCCTGTTTAATCTTTTCATTAACGACATGGAAGAAAGGGTGAACAGTCTGCTGATCAAATTCGCAGACGACACTAAAACTGGAGCAGTGGCCACAACTGAGGAGCAGGTACTCCAGATCCAAAAGGATCTGGACAGACTATGGAAGTGGGCAGGAGACAACAGGATGGCGTTCAATGTGGATAAGTGCAAGGTCTTGCACTTGGGGCATAAGAATAGCTGTCATAAGTACAGGTTAGGTGACAAGTGGCTGGAGAGCAGCACTTGTGAAAGGGACCTTGGGGTGCTGGTTGACTGCAGGCTAAACATGAGTCAGCAGTGTGATGCGGTGGTCAAGAGGGCCAATGCCACCCTTGGTTGCATAGCCAGAAGTGTGACCTCTAGATCAAGAGAGGTATTACTACCACTCTACACGACTCTGGTGCGCCCGCAACTGGAGTATTGTGTTCAGTTTTGGGCCCCTCATTACAGAAAGGATATAGCCAGGTTGGAGTCAGTGCAGCGTAGGGCCACAAGGATGGTGGCTGGTTTGCAGGGGATGCTGTATGAGGCAAGACTGAGGGAACTGGGTCTCTTAAGCCTGGAGAAGAGTAGACTCAGAGGGGATCTGTTGGCAACATACAGGTATGTGAGGGGATGTCACATGGAGATGGGGAGAGGCCTGTTCTGCCCTGCAGAGGAAGGCAGGACGCGCTCCAACGGAGCTAAGCTCAGGGAACCCAGGTTCCATTTGGATGCCAGGAAGCACTTCCTGACAGTCAGGACCCCGAGGGCGTGGAATGGGCTTCCACGAGAGGTCGTTGAGGCCCCATCGGTGAGGGTGTTCAAAGACAGGCTGGACATGCATGGTGGGCATGTCATGAGCGGAGACGGCTGGTGCCGGGGGTCAGCCTAGATGGCCCGGGAGGCCCCTTCTGACTCGCTCTGTTTCTATGTTTCTATCTAGTCTGGCCCCTGGCTCCACTTATGTCATGCTCACCATGTGCATGTCCAGCCTATCTTTGACCATCCCCACTGATGGGGCCTCAGCCATCTCCCGTGGCAGCTCCTTCCACGCCCTGGGGGTCCTGACCGTCAGGAAGTGCCGTCAGGATGAACGCTAAGCGTTTGCTGCAGTTGGGCTCCCACTGACTTGGAAGACCCTTTTCCATCCTTGGAGAAGACAAATGCCAATCCCTGTGGAGGAGGGAGGATTTTTTGTCTCAGTTCAGTTCTGAAAAGAACGACTGCGATTCTCCCGGTTCTCCATATTTAAGACAAAACAAACTTGGGGTTTTAAAATGGCAAAGGTAGGAAAAACACAAAGTAGGTCCAGGTTTTAAGTCTGGGGTTGAGTCCCTGGTGCTTGGCCATGCCAGCACTGAAGGAGAGCTTGTGCCCTTTCTCACAGCAGCTACATGGCAGCTCCCGTCCTTGGTGGGAGCAGTTGCACCCGTTGAATTTGGCCACAACAGGTGGGTAAGAAAGTCGCCCGGGCTCCTTTCTTCTAAGAATTTGTCCAAATCACAGAGCTCATGTTCCGGAGAGAAAGAGCTTGAGATGTTGATGAAGTAGCAAATGACAAAGCAAAGCAGACTGATCTGCCCACCCCCAAGTAGCGAGGGTGAGAAATCCATCTTGGGATGGGGATCCATCTGATTCCCTGGCTTGCCTCCCCAGACTTGGCCACTCCTTTGCAGCTGTGAGTCCAACCTCCTGCTGAGCACACTGAGCATTTCTGTGGTGCTCACCAGCAACCGGGCCCTGCACAACTCCCCTCTGTGCGTGCAACTTGTGGGCTGTGTTTGTGCAGCACATGCCATGCAAGAAGTTGGCAGTCCCGCGAGCATTTGTGGACTGCCTCTCAGCTTGGCTCACTCTCCAAGGCTTGGGGAGCACAAGCGGACGCCCATGAAGTGAAGGAGGACAGATTGTGTGGCGCCCTGGCCCTGTGCTCTTAACCACCACCCCGCTCCGGCTCTCAAGGCCCCGAGGATGTGCAGGCTGCCCCAGACTACTGGCCGACCCTCATGGCGGGCTCCCCACATGGTCTATGGCCACAAACCCATGGGGAGCACAAGTCAGAGGCTTTCCAAACCAGGGCATGAGGGCAGCCGGCAAGGATCGACCGCACAGTATTTCTTTGGGCCTTTGCAGACAGAGAAAGTTAGGCGGGATATTTCTTTGGGTTCCTGGCATTCCAAAAGGCTTTTCTTTAATCCAGCATGGGCTTCTGGAACTGGGGTCGCCAACCCTGCATGGGCAAGGGGCCCATGACTGTGAGTCCTGCTGCTGCTTCCTCACAGACGGATAGCGACTTCGTTGCGTCCCTTGGCAGCCACTATCGCATTATTAGCCAGTCACAGGCAATGTGCAGATGTAGCTGAAAAAAATCCGGAGATGATTTTTTAAAAAATGCCAATTTTGGAAGGCCCAAGAAATGCCAAAACAAGAACAGTTTAGAAGCACTGATTTAAATCCAGTTTCCTTGGCAGGAATTTAGGGTGCCCTTCCTACCATTAGGGATGCAGGTGGCACTGGACAGTGGGGACCAGCCAGACCTTGCCCTGCATGGGTCTTGCAAGTTTCGGTTGCGGAACTGGGAGCAATGGGGGTGCTGGTGGGGAGGTCTCTGCTCCCACTGTTTGCTGCTGAGCGCAAAACTTCTCTCCGTGGCAGGAGCAGAAAGCGAGGGGTTTGCTCTGGGCTTTCTGTTTTTAAGCCCTTTCTGAGCTGTATTCTCTCAACCCGCGCCCTCAAATTGCTAGCCAGAGGAAAGCTCTTCCTGCCAAACCAGAGATTTGAAAACACAGACAAAAATACACATAAAAGCAGTGCTTTGTCCTTTCTTGCATGTGGTAGGTTGAAAGGACGCAGTGGGACGCATCCCATTCGGCTCTGCTCAGGGTTGGTCCAGAACAGTAGCATGGGCCATCCTGGAGGAACAGAGCAACTGGATTATTGTGGGATAGGTCAGGAAGCTGGGAGCTGGAGTGGAGAGCCAATGGAAACGTCACGCCAGAGGAGCAAAGCAGCAAGCGTGGTGACGTTCCAGCCAGGGGTTTAGAAGGCAGGAAATCCTTCCAGGAGGGCCGGAATGCGGGAAAGCGAGGAGGCTAGTGGGATGCAGCTCCTTGGATCCAGGAAAGGCAGGAAGGAGGCTGCGAGGCAGGACTGCCTGTGTCCAAAAAGGAAGCCCGGTCTGGCTCGCCAGAGGTGGGGTGGCCACAGAGGGATCCCATGGCAGCCAGGATCTGTCAGGGTCCTGTGGCAAGACGACAAATCCCAACATGCCCCTTCCGTTGAAGCCACCATTGCTGCCCAGCATTGTACATGGTGCGCCAGGCACCGCTGGGAGCGACTGTCAGTGAGCGCGTCTTAGGACTCCTCCAGGCAAAAGTGCGAACTCCTTGCTGCCCAGAAAAAACGAGGCAGCTGGAGAGGAAAAGCCATCGTGAAAGGGAACTGAAGGAAGCATGAGGGCACCCATTCCTTTCCCTTTTGCCCTTCTGACACAGCTCTTTGCATCAGAGGCCACGCTGCAAGTTTCCACGGAGGAGGCCATGCTGGGAGGCCACAGAAAGGAGGCCACGCTGCAAGTTTCCACGGAGGGAGGGAAATGTGTTTGGGCTCTGGTGGCTTCTGGCAAGGGGTTGGTTCGGTGCACGGGTGCAGAACGTCTGCCCTGTGGGCCCAATGTAGCCGCCAAGCCTTGCCCCCTGGGAGGTTCCTTGGAACACAGCAGGGGTGTGGGGCAGGGGCTTTGCCAGCAGTGGGGAGAGCAGAGAGAGGGCCAAGAGGAGGATTTGGCTGGGGCTAGGCAGGGCTCCTCCCAGCATCCCCCTGCCGACTGGCTTCTCGCTATTCCGTGGAAGCCACAAGGGGGTGTGGGAGTGGCCCCCAACTCATCTGGTTGCATCTGGGCACTGCTTGCTTGGAGGCCAAGCGGGCTGGGAGCCTGGGGTGGCCGGCCGGCTGTCTTCTCAGGGAGAAGCGGCAGGGGTGACGGCCCGTCCCCAAACAGCCGGCCCCCATGAAAGGAACGTTCTGCAGCCCAGGCCGGCGGGCAGCCTTTGGCCCTGTCTGGCTCTGTGGCGACTTGCAAAGATTCCGCCATCTGTCCAGGAAAGCAGAAAAGGGGTCGCCAGCCTTCCTCCAGGCGCCGGGGAACGAACTCTTGACGTGCCTTCTGCCAGCTGAGCCCAGGAACAAAGCACAGCTGATTGTTCAGAGAACAAGACTGCTTGTGTTTGGGTCCCCCAACAGCTCCCAGGGGGCTCTGCACTTTCCTTGGTGACCCCCCACCCCGCCTTCAGGCGGCAGGCTCGGGCCCCCAGCCTGGTGCAGGGTGGCGCTGGGGCTGGCAGTGGTCCCTGCTGGTGGCGGAGCAGGGTCTGTCCTGCCCCAACCCCTCCAGGGCTCCTCCAAGGAAGCTTTAGGACAGGTAAAAGAAAATCCTTCTTCAGCCTATAGTAAAACGATGGGATTTGTTTTTCTTATGTTCTTAACGATAGGAAGTCGCCTGGTCAGCCTTCCCCACCCTTGTGAGGTGCAGCACAATCCCAGTGAAACCACAGTCATTCTTTCTACATTTTAATTGTTCTCTCTGTCCTGGCAGTGTCCTCGTTCTTGACCTGGCTGAACCCCCCCGCCCTCCACTGGAAGGCAGAGCCCAGGCACATCTTTGGGGCCAGCACATTTAGTGCTACAGCTCTGCAGGGCAGTTAAAAGGGGTGGCTGTCTCTTTCCTCCTTAAGCAAAGCTAGACGCTCAGGAAAGTGCTGGCTGGAATACTGCCGGTGCTTCAGTCCAGCTTCTGTCTTCCCAGCCCTGTTACCAGACAGCCATTAAACCAGTACTGTGCAATCTGGGGTCTTCCTGTGCAGCCTGGAGCCATGGGCTGCCCGTCTCTGGCCCCCCGGGCCATGCCAGAAGACCCCCTTCGAAGGGTGGGAGGGCAGCTCCCAGCCTTCCCTTGCTTCCATCTTCTTGGAATCACCCCTTTGAAAGGCTGCCTGCAATTTTGGGTCTCCCATAGCAGAAGAGCACGGCAAAGCAGCTCCCTCCTTTGGGCAGGTTGTTTGAGGTCGCCCAAATTTTACTGCCAGCTTGGTGCTAGTACACTCCAGTTTATGGCCTGTGGGAAGGTGGCATTCTGCCCTTTGTCCACCTACTTAAATAGTAGATTCTGAGATTGATATCGTTTTATGCCTTTCTGTTGAGCTGGTTACTCAAGTGCTGGTTTCTTTCAGGGAAGCAGCATCAAAGTGGTTCTCTGAAAACCCATTTCATACAGACTTCCTTACAGATCGAGAAAGAAGCGGTGGGGAAAGGGAGTCCACTTTTGCACCCCTTTCTGTCTGTCGAAGAACTGTGTGATGTTCAAAGGCTTGCATGAACCAAAGGGGGTCCATTAAACAATATTAGCTCTTGTGCTTCTCTTAAACATCACACTAACAATCACACACATGTGCCTCTGGTGAAAACCCCCTGCAGCCGAACAAGCCATGCAAGATGTAACAGAAAATCCGCTCGCTGGTTTTGGAGGAAGAAAAGGACGTTCAGCTGAAAAGGAACAGGAGAAGAAAGAAACCTCGTACTGCCAGAGTGACCTGATCTGGCCTGACAACAATTCCACCCAATTATTTCTAATCCATCTCAAACTTAAGTGGCAGGAACGGAACTCAAAAACGTCCAAACAAGAGGGGAACTGGCAGAGCATCTGAGAGAGCCGGGAAAAGCAGGAGTGAGGGACGGGAGCTGCAGCACGCGAAGGGAACTTGTTGAGCATGGCATGGCCCAAAATAGTGCTCAGCACCCTTCGCGGGTGCACCCATTCCCCGGCACCAGAACCGAGTCCGGCCACGGCAGAACCAGATGAAAACATGCTTCCCCGTTCTCCTCCTCGCCATGGGGCCTTTCCTCAGGGAACATGCAGAGCGTGCACGACCCACCAGTGGCCGTGTGCATCCAGGTGATGCATAAGGCTTGCATCCGCTGCTGCGCACAAGCTTTCAAGTCACACAGAACTCTTGGCCAGGGTGTTTCATTGTGCCCAGCTATGGCGTTTGCTCGACTAGACTAGCTCAGGACTTCATGGCCTCCATGACGGCCATGGGGCTGTCTCAACACGTCATCGGCCCGACCCATGAATGTGGACACACTCTGGACCTGGTTTTCTCGATGGGGCAGGAAGAGGGTGATCTGAGGGTGAGGAATTTAAGCTTGTCGCCCTTGTCATGGTCAGATCACTTCCTCATAAGGTTTGAGCTTGAGAGCGGCCTCTCCCTCTGTAAGGGTGCGGACCCGATTTTGTGGGTCCGCCCTCGGAGCAGGATGGATCCTGAAGGATTCCTGAATGCTCTGGGGGATTTTCTGGCTGACAGGGCTGGTGATCCTGTTGATGCCCTGGCAGAATTGTGGAACGTGGAGATGACCAGGGCTATCGACATGATTGCTCCCAAGCGTCCTCTCCAGTCTAGCCGAGCCCGTTCATCTCCGTGGTATACGATCGACTTACGGGCGATGAAGCAGGCTGGGAGACGACTAGAGGACAGGTGGAGGAGATCACGACAGGTATCTGACCGAACACACTTGTGTGCACACTATCGCGCCTATGCTGTGGCGGTGAGGATGGCGAAGAAGAAATTCTACTCCATCTCCATTGCCTCCTCACAATGCTGTCCGGCGGAGCGCTTTCAAGTGGTCCAGGGCCTAGTACATCCTGGCCCTAAGAAGGATCTGGTGCCGCCCTCGGAAGCCTGCTGTGACGAGTTTGCCAAGCATTTTCGGGAGAAAATCATTCAGATACGCTGCGAGCTCGACTCTGCTTTGGAAGCAGATTCTACTGTGGAGTTGCCTTCGACGCCGTCTTGTCCATGCTTAATGGATGACTTTCAGTTGTTGCGGCCTGATGATGTGGACAAGGTGCTTGGATGGGTACGCCCTACCACTTGCTTGCTAGACCCATGCCCTTCCTGGCTACTAAAGACAGCCAAGGACGGGATTGGACCCTGGATCCGGGAGATGGTCAACACCTCTTTAAGAGACAGCCGGGTGCCTTCACTCCTAAAGGAGGCGGTAGTCCGGCCAGTCCTAAAGAAGGCATCCCTGGATCCAGAGGTGGCCGCCAATTATAGACATCCCGTTTTTGGGCAAGGTACTAGAGCGGGTGGTGGCGGGACAACTCCAAGCACTCTTGGAGGAGACGGATTATCTGGACCCATTTCAGTCCGGTTTCAGACCCGGGTACGGCACTGAATCTGCCTTGGTCGCCCTGTACAATGACCTGTGCAGGGAGAGAGACAGGGGGAGTGCGTCCCTGTTGGTTCTCCTGGACCTCTCAGTGGCTTTCGATACCATCAACCATGGTATCCTTCTGGAGAGGCTGGCGGGATTGGGAGTTGGAGGCACCGCTCTGCGGGGGTTCCGCTCCTACCTCGACGGCCGATTCCAGAAGGTGGTGCTGGGGGACTATGGACCTGCGCCATGGCAGCTAGGCCATGGAGTTCCGCAGGGTTCCATTTTGTCCCCCTTGCTTTTTAACATCTACATGAAACCGCTGGGGGAGGTCATCAGGAGGTCTGGGCTGCGGAGTCATCAGTACGCTGATGACACCCAGCTCTACCTCTCGTTCTCTACCGATCCAGGTGAGGCGGTGGCTGTGCTGAACCGGTGCCTGGCAGAGGTAATGGGCTGGATGAGGGTCAATAAACTGAAGCTCAATCCAGACAAGACGGAGGTCCTGTTGGTGGGTGGTTCGGGTCTCGGAGTGGGGAACTTGGGCCTTGTCCTGGATGGGGTTGCACTCCCTCTAAAGGACAAGGTCCTCAGCTTGGGGGTACTCCTCGACCCGGAGCTGTCGTTGCAGGCTCAGGTGACGGCGGCAGTGAGGAGTGCTTTCCTACAGCTTCGGCTGGTACATCAGCTGCGTCCCTTCCTGGACTATGACTGCCTGGCAACAGCGACACACGCGTTGGTGACTTCCCGACTAGATTTCTGCAACGCCCTCTACGTGGGGCTGCCCTTGAAGACGGTCCGGATACTTCATATGGTGCAGAATAGAGCTGCCAGGTTGCTGACGGGGACTGGGCATTATTCTCATATAACCCCAGTCCTCCGTCAGCTCCACTGGCTCCCAATTGAAGTCCGGGCCCAATTCAAGGTGCTGATGCTGACCTATAAAGCCCTAAACGGCTTGGGACCTGGATACCTAATGGACCGCTTGCGCCCTTACATGCCCTTCCGCCCTCTGAGATCTGAAACATAGGCCCTCCTCCGGGAGCCCCCCGTGAGGGAGGTGAAGTGGGTGAGTACCCGGAGGAGAGCTTTTTCGACGGTGGCGCCCCAACTATGGAATGCGCTCCCTGGAGAGGTTCGCCTGGCGCCGTCGTTATTTGCTTTTCGGCGCCAGGCGAAGACCTGTTTATTTAAGTCTTATTTGAATTGCTAGTTAGTCTTTGGTTTTTAGCTTATTTATGTGTGTTTGTTGTATTTGGTTTTGTTGTGTATATTTGGTTTAAGTTGATTTGGTTTATTTTAATTTATTTAGTTTTGTTCATGTTTATTTAATGAGACTTTTTTTTTTTTTTGGTTGCCGAGATGCACCGTGGGGGTGGGGGAGGGATAAATTTATATGTTTTATCAATTGCTGTATTTTAATTATGTTGTTAGCCGCCCCGAGGCTTTGTTGCAATGGGGCGGCCTATAAATGTTTTAATAAATAAATAATCCGAAACATTCTTCCTGAATGTAATGGAGAGGGGGCCAAATATGTGTGCAATCCAGTATGTATCCACTCAGAAGTTCAGTGGGACTTACTCCTAGGGAAGTAAGTGCAGCATTTTGTCTATAGTGCCAGAAGTCACAAGCGTGACTCAACAGTAAACATTTGTGAGCAGATTTTTTAAAAAAGCGTTCACCTTTATAGACATATCTGATGACTACCTGTTGGACTATGGCCTCCTACTGCTACCAAGCCTCCTTTTACCCCACGAAAGCAAGCCAGAGCTTTCCTCCATCTTTTGAGGGCTGGGGGTCCCCAAGGCTGTGCAGGAGGTCTCAAATGTTGAGGATCTCAGGGTCCAGTTTTGCTTCCCGCGCTCTCAAGCATCTGCGGGACGGAGGCAGCACCTCCTAACAGGCTCTCCCACCCGGATGCCTGAGCAGAAGCCCCCCCTTCCAAGCCCTGATGCCCACAAGAAAGGAGGCGGGCAGCAGGAGGAGGGCCCCGCGGCTTGGCAGTGCTGTCCCCGAGGGGGAGGATGTCTTTCCTCCCCCGCTTCCCTCTTTTCTCGCACCTACAAGGAGCCATTTCTTGGAGCCTAGGCAGGACCAGGCACTCACTGAAGGACCAGGGGAGCGAGTCCCAAGCGTGCTTGTCTTGTGGGCTCCCACACGGCAGCTTTGGCCTCTTGGCACCTTCCCCAGTTTGCACTGATGCTGAGAAGCAAAGTGCTGTTATTCCATCTTCGTGGTAATGTGCCTTGGGAAGCTGGTTCAACAGCTGCTGCAAGTCGGGAAGCCCCGTTTCCTCCATGAAGAGACCTTTGCAAAGCCTGGGGGTTTCTTTCCTCACATGCTCCTTCCCTGCACTGAAGGCCAGTGAGCAAGGTCTGGTGTCCATGTCCAACTTATTGGGAAACTTCCACAGGAAGCAGGGCCTTCTTGGTAGGAGCCCCAGAGCTTTGGAACATCTTTCCACAGGCCATTTGTCTAGCTCCCTGCCTGCTATGGGATTTGGTTCTGTAGAACAGCTGGGGTATTTTGTGGATTTGCTTAAAAAGAGCCTGTTGCTGTTTTAATAAGGAGCTTTTCATTGTTTCATTTATTGCATTTGTACACCATTTTGTGAGCATCCACTGATATGCAGTAATATTGAGAGGGAAGAAATAAGGCGTAATGGGGCAAGATGGGGCATTTCCTGATGCGCTTTTCGGCTTCCAATCTGGAACCCATTAGTGGCTAAATCCACTTTCCTCCACATGCTCCAGCATCCTAATTGTGCTTTTCACTAGCATTTAACACACAGAAGAAAGCTTTGTTGGATTTCACTCCCCCATGCTAGTATCTCTTACCCACAGGAAATTAAATAAAGTAGCCTTTTCAAATGGCTGTCAAAACAAGCAAGGCTGCTCGTGCTTTCCATGATTTCGCTTCTAAGCCGCATTTTTACTTCTGGGCTAACTTTGATCTAATTTAATCCAGAGTCAGGGTTCTCCAGGCAAACGGGCCACGCTGCTTTGCAATAAGGTTCTGCAGATGTCGGGCTGTGTCCTCTCCCATCAGGAGCACAGAGGAAGACAAGACCTGGGTGCCTTTGAGGACTTTCTGAGCTGATTGGAGCGGTACCTGCCTGCGCCTGGGAAGAGCCTGGTTTTCGAATAGGGCTTGGCTTTATTCAGTTGCTGAGCTCCAGCTTCCGCGAGTGGGGGGCTGCAGGCGTCCTGGGAAGGGGAGAAAACCTGTGGATGCTTTCAGGCTGGCCACAACGCCCCCGCGTCCAGGAGGCTAATGACACAGGAGCCAGATGACTGCTCAGCCTGGCCCAGTCTGCCGCACTCTGACTGGCAGCAATGGTCCAAGCTCTCGGGTCGAGAGCATCTTTCTTGCTGACCGTCTCTCAATTTCTTTGGACAGAGGATGCCAAGGGGCTTGCCCTCCTTCATGAAACGTGGGGCGGAGGAGCCAGCCTCTCTCCAGATTTTCAGGCTCCTCTGATGGGGACAGAAGACAGGAATCACAGGGCAAAACAGTGGGAGGTCCACAGGCGGCCAAGCCATGATGTTGTGGGTCCTTCCACCATGGACATCCCCTAGGCTGCCACTGCTGTATCATACCACTTGCTGATGGCCATGGACATGCTGCTCCTCCAGGAATTTCAGCCCCTTTTAAGCCTTCCAAGTTGGTGGCCATCAGTACCTAGAAACATAGAGACAGAGCGAGTCAGAAGGGGCCTCCTGGGTCATCTAGTCTGACCGCCGGCTCCAGCTGGCTCCGGTCATGACATGCCCACCATGTGCATGTCCAGCCTGTCTTTGAACACCCTCACCGATGGGGCCTCAACGACCTCCCGTGGAAGCCCATTCCATACCCTCAGGGTCCTAACTGTCAGGAAGTGCTTCCTGGCATCCAAATGGGACCTTGGCTCCCTGAGCTTGGCTCCATGGGAGCGCGTCCTGCCTTCCTCTGCAGGGGAGAACAGGTCTCTACCCACCTCCGTGTGACACCCCCTCACATGCCTGTATGTCGCCAACAGATCCCCTCTGAGTCTCCTCTTCTCCAGGCTGAAGAGACCCTTTGGGTCACCAGTTTTACTAGCAATCAACTTCAGATGTCTGGCCAAAATCTCCAGGAAATGAAACCAAGTCACATCTCTAGGAAGCTTCCACTTAAGGAAGGGATGCATGAACAGATCTTCTAAATCTTATTTATTATTTGTCATTATTTGTTTTTTGGTGCCAGGCAAAGACTTTTTTATTTAAGAAATATTTTAATTGTTAAATTATTAATTCTATATTGTTAATTCTAGATTGTTATTTATTGTTTATATTTATATATTTTTACTTTTAGACTATGAGATGGGCCAGTTTTAAATTGTGTATTGTTTTTAAATTGCATTTTCATATGTTGTTAGCCGCCCCAAGGCTTGTTTGCAAGGGGGCGGCATACAAATTTGTTAAATAAATAAATAAATCACAGGGTTTTATACCCCTTGACTTATTTTTAGCCCCGCTTCGAGAGATAGAACTCCTTGGCAAGCTGGCCCAGGCACATTTTAAAACTAAGTTTAACAAGCTAAAGAAGGTGCTAGGCAAGCCCTCCTGCAGCCATGGAAGGACAGCAGAAGGACAAAACTGTTGCTAAGCTGGTGGGCAGGCAAGCAATTGCTCAGGTAAGGCAGGTGTTGTGAGCCACTCCTTGTGGACTGGGAAAAACATTCAGCTTCCTTGGGAGCTAAACCACCTGCGTGGACAAAGAAAAGTGAACTGGACAGCAAGGCAAGTGTGAGCACCATCCAAGAACTTCACCAAATGTGGTGAGCGTGTATCACAGGCTCCCCAGTCCCAGAAAAGGGACACCATAATATTTGCTCGCTTGTTCATTTCTGCATCTCCCAACAGCAACACTTTCTCACAAGGCATCAAATGCCACCTCCAAAGGTCAGTCCTTGGGAACACTTCCTGGGGTGCTCCAGAAATCTCCTAAATCGATGAGATTGATGATTGAGATCATGCAGGTGGGACTCAGCAATGTGTGCCAGGCACCTTTCTGCAGGAATTAAAGGTAGGCAGTGAGTGGACCCTTCCCAGGATCAGGCCTGGCCTGTAACATTTTGTGGCCCTGGGGCCGAACAAGGAACAGCCTCTCCTCCCTCCAAGGTCATGAGGTATAATAGTCAAAGCCAGTTAAATAACTTTGATACCTGCTGCAGTAAATACCACGGGTGCTTTTCCCTGGGGATAAAAATACAATCACTGTCAGCATCATATTTTCCTGCTCGGCCTCTAAGATCTAGAGCGGAGGTCCTTCTTCGGGAGCCTCCCTTGAAGGAGATCGGGAGAGTGGCTACCCAGAGAAGGGCCTTCCCAGTGGTGGCACCGCAGCTGTGGAACTTGCTCCCTAGCGAGGCGCGCTTGGCACCAACGCTTGATTCATTCCAGCGCCGGGCCAAAATGTTAGCAGTGTTTTTAAGACTGGATTTTATCTACTACAATTTGAATGCTGTATCTTATTTATTTATTCATTGTATTACCGCCCTGAGATATTGTGAAGGGTGGGATATAAAAACTATAAACAAACAAACAATCATCAAAAGTACCCGACTGCCCCGCCTTGCACTGGTTCCAGGACTGTGGAACCTGTGGAATCCTGACGCTGGGCATTCATCCTGCGAGGACCCTGGAGGTCGCTGCACGTGTCTTTTCCTGCTTCACTAGCCTACATTCCTTCCACTTAATCGAAACGTGCTCACCTTCTGAAGCCAGCAGCACCAGCTTCAGCCACTAGGTGGCGGACTCCTCTAACCAGCACAGGTTTTGTAGCTGCCGCGGCTTACAGCCAGCAGAGGGCTCTGAGGGGCAAAAATGGGTGGTCCCTTGCCACCCCTCCTTGCCGTGCAAAAGCCCCCTGGGGGAGTGGGGTGGACGGATCGGGGCTACGGGGATGTGCCAGGGCAGCAGCAACCAAAGCTTGCTTCCACTGTGGGAAACACAAGGGTTTGGGTCCAGGTTTGGGGTTGGGGTCAGGGTCAGGTTGGGTTCGGGTTTGGGTTCGACATGGTCCACTGCAAGATTGAGTAGGCGCACTATCTCCAATTCCACAGACCTTTTTAGATGCCCTTTCCTTCTCATCTTGTGCCAAGGAAGTGCTATGGAAAGGGTTGCTCCTTGGGTGAAAGTCCTGAATAATCAAATAATTATTTTCACATTGTTTTGGACTCATGCCTTCTGCAGCTTTGCTGAATACGGTCACATCACATTTTCCTGCCCCAGTAATTCTCCTGTGCACCAAACAGGTCATTCAACAGCCCTTGAAAATCTACGCAAGGGCCCCGGTTACGGAGCTCAAAAGGAATGACATAATTCACCTTACCACTAACCTCGGGTTGAATAGTATCCAGGAGAAAGTAATTTTTAATGAGGCCCTTCTGGTATGTCTTGTTTAAACTTGCACATATCTTCAACTTACAGCCTGTAGAAAAGAAAACAATACGATTTGGCTTTTTCACTTAAAAAGGGAGAAGAAAAAATAAAGAAATGTGTACGCACCCTCCATCTGCCTTCTTTCATCCTCTCGTCTACTCAGTAGCAATGCAAACAGAAAGGCCAGGATTGTCACATTAGGACACCCCTAAGAACAACCCGGGCATTCACTGAGTGGGTTATTGCTGGAGCACTTCGACATCACCAGCCCTTCCACGATGCCCTTTCTGGTCATCGTCTGCACTGCCTCTGGATCAGAAGCACGTAAATCGGGCAATGACATCAATGAGTCATCAAAGAAAATGCCTGTTCCGCTTGCTTCGGTGAGTCTTGGACAAACGGGCAGCAAGCAGGTCTTCTAAGAATGGATAGCCATCCTACGCTCACACTCCTGGGCATTTTTGGAGCAGAACAACAATTGTATGTAGGCCAGAACCGCAGACATATTGGAGTACCGGGAACGGGTGCAAGAGCCCCAGATGTTTGGCCTTTCACCAATTTGCGAGTGACACTGAAGTAAATGTGTGTGCTACCCAAACCTTGGAATAGGGTCCATTTTGAGAGAGTAAAGCAAGAAAAAGATAAGGAAGGAAAAGCCAACGTCAGCGTTCTAGTTTTCATCTCCAGCTCTAGTGGCCGGCTGCCAAAGCGCCGTACAGAAGACAAAGTGTGCCCTTTGGCTCTCCATGTCACAGTTGCACATTTGCTCATGGTAATTAAAGGTGGCCTCTAGTAATTAATCAACCAAGGCTGCAATCACTCACCCGGGAGCAGGGCTCACTGAATTCCCTGACACTAACCTGGGAGTATTTGCTCATCACATTTTATATGCCCAGTAGTTCAAGGCCTCCAGGCTGTATGCGAGGGAGCATCTTCGAAGGCATCAAGGTGCCATCCTGCGCAGGCGAAGGCCGCAGCATGGCATCATCCTTTTCCTGGCTAAACTTGCACCCTTGTCCTTCTTGACCACCTTGAAACAATTTTACAGATGCTTCGGCTTGTTCCTAATTCCTTGCAAGCATCGTAATTAGCAGCAGATCCCATTTTAGAAGCAACGGCACTGGAACTGAGCCCCAGGAGAAGAGTTGCACCCAGGCCTGCCATCAGCAGCTTGGAACAACCAACCTTGCAGGGTCGAGCCAGCCCTGGATCAGGCCGTGCTTCGTGCTGGGTTCACACTGCACACACGTCATGCAAACTCAGCCAGAGTTGCTCCAAATTAACTCCTAGACCTTGCCTAGCCTGGCCACTTTCTGTTTGGAAAAGAAGATGGGGAAAATTCATCTGAGGCTACTTAGATGTAAGATTTAAATCTGGGCACCAAGATTTAAGAAAGATGTAGGTAAATTAGAAAGGGTCCAGCAGAGAGCAACAAAAATGATCCAGGGTTTGGAAACACTGCCCTGGGAGGAGACTGAGAGAACTGGGCATGTTCAGCCTTGGGAAGAGAAGACTGAGGGAAGACATGATATCCCTCCATAAGTACCTCAAAGGCTGTCACAAAGAGGAAGGTCAAGGTCTCCTCTTGCTGATGCCAGAGCGTAGGACACGGAATAATCAAGTCCAGTTGTGGCAAGTCAGATACAGGCTGGACATCAGGAAAAGCTTCCTCACTGTCAAAGAGGAATGGAGACATTCAAGAGGAAACTGGACAGCCCCCTGAGTGGGATGGTGCGAATAGGGTGTCCTGCACCAGCAGGGGGTTGGACTCGATGGCCTTCAGGGCCCCTTCCAGCTCTACTGGTCTATGTTGCTGTGATTCCCATGGAAGAAGCGAGAACTGCTTAATCCGAAAGGAGAGCAGAGCAGAGGGAATCCCTTTGCGGGGGGAGGGGAGTGAGGGATGAGGAAGTGCCTTGTCTGGCCGTGGAGCCGGGACTCCTTGCCTGAGATGGGGGGAAGGGGACATGCTTCCCCATCAGGCAGGCTTTGTCTCGTATCTCTGGCCCTCCGCCACCCCACAAGCCTCTCTCACCCATAGGGCCTGGCAAGCTTTCCTTTTCTCCGTCCGGGATTCCAGCTGCGAAAAGCTGACCCGGGAACTGCTCCGCATGAAGGATGTCTCCTGCACCATCAGCAGGTTGGACCCAAGGGCCTTCAGGGCCCCTTCCAACTCTACCATTCTATGATCCTATGAGTCTGAGATCATGATTTAGAGGACCACTTTTAGTGAAAGTTTCTAAATGTTCCAGTGCTGCTTCAGTTCTACCGTGCCTGTATTGTAGTGCATTGCTTTGTTTTGTGGATTGTGGGAAACTGCCCCGAGAGCTCCAGCTACTGGGCGGTACAGAAACGAAACCCTTGGCATCGTCATCTTCTCCTTGATGCCGATGCAAAACCCGCTGGGCCACTACAGCATGCCACTCCATCGACAGAGCGCAATAGAGGCTGGGGGGCTTCCAGGGAGCTCCACCTTGGGAAAGAGGAGGCGGGACTCGGCCGGTCTGAACTGGAGCCAGCAGTGTGCTTTGTGTGGGCTCTGCATGTTCTTAAAACATCTCAAAGACTGTGTTTTGCTTTCTTGGGCCAAGAATGGCCCCAGCCCTTGGTCACGTGAAGCAGAGGCCAGAAACACCAGAGGCTTAGATTAGACTATCTCTGCGAAAGCTGGAGGTTGCCAAACGTATTCATGGAATTCCTGCAAAGCCGAAACAAGGGGCTATTGTTAGCTCTAAGCCAGCGGTGCAGCTACCTTGTACGTTTTAGTTTGCTTGCAAAGTTGAGTCAGGTTGAGAGCTAGCCGCCCAGCTGTTGCTACGCATAAGGCACTTGTAGGAGATGATTTTAATATTCACAAGATGGGGAAACAGCCCTGGATAGAACATTGCCCTCCACAGTGTCGGCGTCTGCCCCGCATCTTGGAAAACCACCTGGATTTGACCAGCCCTGTGCGAGAAGGACGGCACTAAATCGAATCTGCACTGGCCATGGCAGATTTATTGATTGCTTGATTTAAAATTTTTGTATCCCACACCTTACAGTGTCTCAGGGCAGTGATAAAATAAATAAGACACAGCATCTCAATAATATATAAAATCAACATTAAAAATAATACTAACTTTTAAATGCTAGGAAAATAAAAAGGGTTTGGCCTGGTGCCAAAGTGAAAAAAGCATTAAAAAAAAGATGTGTGGATGGCCTTTATAAATGGGAGAAAATACCATCTCCGAATCGTGATTGTGGGACCAGCAGACAAACTATCCAACATGTGGTAAAAGCGTGCCAAATAGAACTTACTAAGGAGGGAATGCTGATTTCTGGTTGTGATAAATGAAGCAAAAAATTGTATCTGCATATACGTTTATAATGTTTTGGAGCTTATCTTTTGTATGTCATGCTTTTATGCCTACGTTTTTTATTGAAGTGTGATGTGAATGCACCACACAGAAAATAAATAAATGCTTGCAAAGCAGATGCGGATATTGTTAAAGCAGCCGGGAGGGCCAAACCGAGTGGGAGGGCTGCCGAAGCGTCTGTTGGGGAGGAGTGGCAGCCCTGAGTGGGCCCCCATAGGGGGCAGGCCCCATGGCAATTGCCTCCCATGCTGACCCTCCCAAATTCAGCAGTGTAGCTAGCCAGGACAAGGGAGGAAGGAAGGAAGGAAGGAGTCTTGGAGGTGCCATCTGGGCAAGAACTTGGGACAAAAGTCCTGGTTCCTCTCAGCAGGTGGGTCCCATCGGCTCAAGTCTCACCTGTCACATTTTGAAGCATTTATTTATTAAAAGCTTTTCTAACCCGTCCACTACAGACCTCTCAGGACACAGGCAAAGGAACAGGCAAGATGGCCAATTAATGAGGAGGGAATTCTTGGAAGACAATTCCAATCAGAAGTTCTCACATTACCTAACTTCATTGCTGGCAGGCCTATGCATTGCTTTTGTTGACAATTGGCACAAAAGCAAGATCTAAAAATGGCCAGGGCACTTGTTAACGCTGCAAAGCCACAGGCACAGAGCGAGGGCTGCAGAGGCAGAGAGAGAGGAGGGCCGGAGGGACACCGGCAAGGAAAGGAGGGAGGCAAGGGAGGAGACCTGAAGTGGGCTGGGGATGATAGGCACATGCGAGCTGCAGGGCAGGGTCCATTTACGGGGGGGGGGCAGTGCAGGTCTGCCTCCAGCTCCCCCAGGAGATCACCTGTTCTAGGTCAGACTGAAGAGAGCTCAGCAGCTCCTTGTAAATCTTATTTTGGTGCTCCACAGATAAGGAGATTGCATGAGTGAGCTTGTGCGGGTTGCCAGCAAAACACAATGCTTTGGGCTATGGGCCCTTTGCCAATTAGTACCAAAAGGTTGCTTTAAATCCTGAAGAATCCACCTGGGATTTCACACCTGTGGCAGCAGGCCAAGCAGAGGGTGATCGATTCACCCGGCGCGAATGATGCCAGTGAGCATCCTCACCTATGCACCTGGCAGTGCAGTGAAGGCCCCCCCGCCCCCCCCCCCGGGAGTCAGAAGCGAGACACCTGCCTGCTGCCGCTTCCTGTCAGCTTCCAAAGCTGCACGTAAAATGTAGATCCTGCTAGTTGTGGGAGATTCGAAAGTGCTGAAGTTTCCCCTGACGCGTCTACCCTGCGTGAGGCAGGCCCCTGGCTCACTGGGCCAGGATGAGCGTCCAGACATTGGCGGGGCCTTTCCTCCCCAAACCACCCTGCTGATGGGATCTCCACAGGACCGGCGTGCATGTCTTAACTCAACCAGACTGCTGGCTTTTTCCGGGGCTGTGCCCAACGCCGGGACTCGCCCGCACGTCCCCCGGTCCTCCTGGCCGGGTGAAACCTCCCTTTTTAGGAAGGAGTTTGGCACACGACGTGGGATTTTAGACCTTTGAATTGTTTGAGTTTGCTAGAAGTGACGTCCCCAAGGAGGGTCTTGTGGCTGCTTGGATTTTCTTTTTAATTCTGCAGTTTTCAGTGTTCGTGGCATGATCCTCTGGAGTTTGGCGGTGCTCGCTGTCTTGAGCAAAGGCAGGACAACAGTGCCTTAAATTGCCACAAATGCAGCGTTTGTGTCCACTGTCCTGCTCCAAGCAGAACGAGCTGCCATGTGCTTGGCAGCTTTCTTTCCTGGGCGCTGGCTACAGAAAATCTGTCCTAAGGAAGCGGAGGAGCTCGTTGCTGAACTCTTGCTCACCCCCAAAGGACAGCAAAAAGGATTTCTTCTTTTCCTGCACTTTTGCCCATCCCTAATTTGTATCTCCGAGATATCTGTGTCAGTGTTTTGTAACCTGATGAGAGCAAGGAGAGCTTAGCCAGAATTCCATGGTGTTCCGGACATGTTATGCCTCGCTCTCCTATCCTGTTCCTGACGCCGGTCTCAGCAGCCAAGCTGCCTGGGTGTTCCGAGGACATGGGCCAAAGCGTTCCCATGGCCATCACCCCGATCAGCGTTTGGCCTGGAAGACTCCAAGGAGGGTGCCTGAAGGTAGCGAGTGGTCTTGCAGCGGGGCTGCGGGGTGAGCACTGTGCATGTCGATGGCTTTGCAAAGTCAGCCATGTTTGGAGTTGGCCTTTGGCCCACCCAGCCTGTCCCAGCACCCCCAGACCAGCCCTGAAGAAGGGGTCTCCTCCATCAGCTGCTTGCTTGGTGGCATCATCCTGCTCCTCCACCCAAGGCAGGTGATGTCTTACGGCTAGCGGTAAAAATGGCCCACGGTGGCTTTTCGTTTTCGGCAGGAGCATCTTTTCTGGGAAAAGGAAAGAGACCCAGGTCCTGAACCGGCTCCCCAGAATTCTGTGTGCGGCAGGTGCCAGGAGCTCTGCTTTTGGCCGACATCAGCAAGCTGCCGAGGTCAGGGAAGGCAGTTGGGGGACGGGCGAGGCCTCCGACACAGCCAGCCTCCTCAGCCTTCTCTGCGTGCACACTCAAACATGCGCATACCTTGGAAACAGGCATCATTTGCAATGCCAATTTTTAAACTGCATTCCTTTTTTCAATCAGGTGAGCCAAAGTATCAGTGTTTTCAGGACTGAGCTTTGGATTTTCCCCCAAGTGCTGCATTACTGCAGAACAAACTGTGGAAACATGCAGGAAAGCCAGTGTGGTTTAGCAGTGAAGAGTGCCAGAGTGGGACTCGGGCGATCCGGGTTCTAGTCTCTGCTTGAGCATAGAACTCACTGGGAAATTAGAGGGTTGTTGATTTGTTTGTTGGTTTATTATTCTATTCTATTCTATTCTGTTCTGTTCTGTTCTGTTCTGTTCTGCTGAATTGCTGAAACATTCTGTGTGGCTCACAGCAGCATATTTAAAAATGATATAAAATATATACCTAATTAAAATATCCTAAAAGTTGGCAATGCAACATGTAAAACCGGGTAAGCAATAACAATTATATACTTGAAAAGACCCAGTTAAACCAGCAATCCCCAGAAACTAATTAAGTGTCCTACAGTAGAGGATGATCTCTACCTGGTGCCAAAAAGTAGTAAGGTTGGTGCCAGGCAGGCCTCACTGAGCAGCTCGTTCTGAAACTGGGGACCACCACTGAAAAGGCCCTGCTCCTTGTTGCCACCATCTGAACCGCAACAACCTGAAGGATTGTTGTGAGGATAAGACTGAGAGGAGAAGGAGAAATGCGTAAGCTGCCTTGAGTGCCTGGGAAGAAAAAAAAGCAGAACATCAATGAATGGATAAAAATAAAAGCGGGGATCCCCCCCTCACTGCTTTACTTCGGAAACCGACTTGGTATGAGCCTGCTGAATTCAGACCGGCTCGGGGTTCCCCATGGAAGCAGGGCTCCCCCAGACACGGGGTGTGCTGGCCGGCGCCACCTGCAGAGCTGAAATGCGCCCCCGGGGTCGCCCTTGCTTGGCGGGGGCAGCACTTCTCTGCTCCATCTGTTTCTGGGTGAGGCGCCTCGCCTGCCTTTTTCCTTTTTAAAGGAGTGGCTTCCATCTGCCCCCTCTCCTCTCCCCACAACAGCCGCCCTGTGAGGTAGGCTGGGCCGAGCATCTGTGACTGGCCCACCCAGCGGGCTCCATGGCTGAGCGAGGACTCGAACCCGGATCGCCCGCGTCCCAGTCCCGTGCTCTTCACCTCCATGCCACAGTGGCCCTCCACCTTCTGTCCTTCCCAGCTAGGCAACCAGGCAGGCCATGGGAAAAAACTCATAAAAGGGGCACATAACATGGCAATGCATGAGATCACAGCGCAGGTTTGGAGTCCAAAGTGCAGTTGAGAACATGCACTTTGCACATGCCCAGAGACCTATATACTTGGAACAGTGCCTCCTATTGAAGGAGAGTCCTCATGTCAGCACCCTGATGAAATTGTTATTTTCTAAGGAAACAACAACTGTCGACAGCCACTTTCCGGAGGCCTGGACCCTCACTTCCAGCTGTGTGGATTTTTCTTTGCTCTTTAGACTGATATTTAAACATGGTTGTTTAGATGGTCATTTAAAAATCTGGTTTAAAATGTTCAATGATTTTTTTGCTGTGGTTTCTATTTTATGCTGCATTTTATCATATTTATGACCACCATCCAACAAACTTTGGCTATCGAGCAGTATAGAAACTACCGTATTTTTCACTCTATAAGACGCACCTGACCATAAGACGCACCTAGATTTTAGAGGAGGAAAACAAGAAAAAAAATATTCTGAATCAAATGGGCATATCATCACAGGCACATTCCCCTTCACTTGCCCGTGGGCTGCCGCCGGTCAGCCCATCACGGCTTCCATTAAGCCCAGATGTAGGCATCCTTTCATCCAAAAGAAGGCCGTCCCAACTGCTACAGGAGACCAGCTGGTTTTCAACTCTCGTTTTCCCCACAGTGTAATATATATGTATTGTTCAGCCGAGCTCCCCACTCACAATCCTCCTTTTCCGTATGGAGCTGGTGCATAGAGCGCTTGGAGACCAAGTCCATAAATCCGTGTGGCGCCTCCATTTCGCTATAGATCTTCTGATAATTCAGAATGGAGGGAATAAGTTTGCGATGAGGGTTGGATTAAAAAAATCATTAAAAATAATCTTACATAATCCACAAGGGGTCACTCACTCTCTTGGCAGAAACAACCCCTTTGAAATTGACTTTAAAAATAATATTAAACATGGATCCATCTCAATGGTTTTTAGAAGTAATGACACTTCTGGCCCGAAAGCGCTTGGATTATACTAAAACTAAACATCCCGCCTCGAGGAGGCAAAATGAAACTCCTGTGTCATGAACAAAAATAAAAATGAGGCAGCTTAGGTTTTTTTCTTGCTAGACGCGGAGTCATCTCCAACCCATCATGACCCCATGGACCACATTCCTCCAGGCCTTCCTGTCCTCCACCATCCCCTGGAGTCCAGCTAAGCTCACACCAACTGCCTCAGTGACTCCTCATCCTCTGCCTTCCCCTTCTTCTTCTGCCGTCAATTGTTCCCAGCATTAGGCTCTTCTCCAGGGAGTCCTTCCTTCTCATTAGGTGGCCAAAGTATTTGAGTTTCATCTTCAGCGTCTGGCATTCTAAAGAGCAGTCGGGGTTGTTCTCCTCTAGAAAGCTTCCTCAGACAGCCATTTTGCTTTCTTGCATTTCTTTTTCTTTGGGATGGTTTTAGTTGCTGCCTCTTGTACAATGTTGCGAACCTCCGTCCATAGTTCTTCAGGCGCTCTGTCTATCAGATCTAATTCCTAAATCTATTTGTCACCTCTACTGTATATTCATCAGGGATATGATTTAGGTCATACCTGAGTGGCCTAGTGCTTTTCCCTGCTTTCTTCAATTTAAGCCTAAATTTTGTAACAATAAGCTCATGATCTGAGCCACAGTCAGCTCCTGGTCTAGTTTTTACTGGCTGTATAGAGCTTCTCCATCTTTGGCTGCGGAGCACATAGTCGATCTGATTTCCGTGTTGACCGTCTGGTGATGTCCATGTGTAGAGTCGTCTCTTGGGTTGTTGGAAAAGAGTGTTTGCTATGACCATCGTATTCTCTTGACAAAATTCTACCAGCCTGTGCCCTGCTTCATTTTGTACTCCAAGGCCAAGCTTGCCTGTTATTCCGGTTATCTTTTGGCTTCCTACTTTAGCATTCCAATCCCCCATGATGGTAAGGACATCATTTTTTGGCGTTAATTCTAGAAGGTGTTGTAGGCCTTCATGGAAATGGTCAACTTCAGCCTCTTCAGCACCAGTGGTTGGGACGTAGACTTGGACTACTGTGATCTTGAATGGTTTGCCTTGGATTCGAACTGAGATCATTCTGTCATTTTGGAGATTGTATCCCAGTACTGCTTTTCCTACTCTTTTATTGACTATGAAGGCTACTCCATTTCTTCTGAGGGATTCTTGCCCGCAGTAGTATACCTGATGGTCATCTGAACTAAATTCACCCATGCCTGTCCATTTTAGTTCGCTGATTCCTAAGATGTCGATGTTCAGTCTTGTCATCTCTTGTTTGACCACATCCAGCTTGCCTTGATTCATGGATCTTACATTCCAGGTTCCTATGGAGTACAGATCTTTGCAGCATCGGACTCTCCTTTCACCACCAGATACATCGGCAACTGAGTGTCCTTTCGGCTTTGACTCAGTCGCTTCATTCTTTCTGGCGCTACTAGTACTAGCCCTCCGCTCTTCCCCAGTAGCATACTGGACACCTTCCGACCTGAGGGGCTCATCTTCCGGTGTCATATCTTTTTGCCTTTTGGTACTGTCCATGGGGTTTTCACGGCAAGGGTACTGGAGTGGGTTGCCATTTCCTTCTCCAGTGGAGCACATTTTGTCAGAGCTCTCTGCTAAGACCTGTCTGTCTTGGGTGACCCTGCACGGCATGGCTCATAGCTTCATTGAGCTACGCAAGCCCCTTCGCCACGGCAAGGCAGTGACCCATGAAGGGGAGCTCAGTTTTAATGGGACTCAAAACCCCAAACTTTTTAGCCACAGTGGCTGAAGATGCAGGGGCAGAATCCTCCTGAGAGAACTGGGTTCGATGTGTCAATATTTCAGCACCGGGGCTGAGAGAAGCAGGAACTGCAAACTGGCCAGAGAAACGTGGGTTTGGCGCTGCAAATAAATAATGTGAGGAAGACAATCCTGTGCACAAATAAAGCTGCCTGGAAATTGTTTGGCATCAGTGGCACTTCCAACACGACCTTGTATCCATCTGAGCTGCTTTCGCCTTCCCAAGAGCTTTGCTTCCCTTCCCGGGCAACCTTATTTCCCCCGATCATTTTCCCGTGCTCCAGATGGGCTCTGGAGCAGAGGCCCTCACTTGCTACTGGCCAGTTTCTGGCTGCAGCGTTTTCAAGGTGTGGGGAATGAGCAACTGCCCCATGGAGATCCTGTCACATTCGAGCTCTCAAAAGAAGGGGCAGCTCTGTGTACGGAGAGGCTGTTGTGGTGGCTGGAGCAAAGTGGCCTGCAGAAGGCCCCGGGTCCCAGCATCTCCACAATACCCCTGCCTGGAACTGTGGTGAGCCACTGCCAGGCTTAGCTGGCTGGCTGGTCTCCTGCCTGCTTCAGGGGCAGCCGATTCTGCGAGCCTGTCCCAGGTGGCAGGGTCCTTGTGCCCAGATCTCAGAAGGGGCCCCTTGTTAGAACGGCTCCTTCCAAAAGGACAATAACTTTTGAGCTCCTGGCTTGGCAAAAGGCCTCGGCAAGCTGACGTGGAGTTGTGGGACATGGAATGGCAAACACAGGCAGTTAAAATGAGCTTGTTGCACTCAGGCAAATGTTTTCCAGGTTTGTGAGAAGGAAGACTGGTTATCTCGCATTCAGTCTCTGTCTCGTGTGTTCGGAATAATTTGTCTGAGAAAGGCAGGTCGCTTCCCTGTAACTGTCATTCTTCGAGTGCCATCTGTGTCTCACACATTATGGGTGCTGCGCCTGCACAGTGCCTGTAGCCGGGTAGAACACAAAAGCTTTACTGGATCTTGGCGGGAACTCCGCACCCCTCGCTCACAGTGCTACAAAGGGCAGGGCGACCGCCATTTCCCCCAGTCTATGGAGACCGTCCGATCGCCCCCTGGTGGAAAGAGCCGTTAGCGCAAGATGCCACCAGTAAGAGAAGGGGCTGACCAGGAGGTCACGTAGAAGGAGGAAAGGGAACCTCATGTCCCTAGTCACTGACACAAAGTGGGGCCGGCGAGTGGGTTGTGTGAATGCACAGATGACCACTCTAAGAACGACAGTTACAGGTAAGCAACCTGCCTTTCCTCTTCGTGGCCTCTGTGCATCACGCATGATGGGTGACTATTTATTTATTTATTTATTTATTAACATATTTGTATGCCGCCCCTTGCAAACAAGCCTCGGGGCGGCTCACAGCATAACAACTAAAATCAATACACGATATTAAAAACTAGCTTATCAACTGGAGGTGGGACGGTGTCATCCGTGGAGAATCGAGGGGAGGACAGCACGGCCGAAGGAGCAGTGCTGTCTGGCACACACGTCAATGCCTGGCAAACGTGCAGGGGGTTGTCCATGTCGCTGCCTTGCAGATGTCAGGTAGTGGGAAGCCAGCGGAAAAAGCCGAGGAGACAGCTACAGCCCTGGTGGAATGGACCGTGGGTACGACCGGGAGGTCCAACTTCGCCAACTGGTATGCCAGTTCAATGGTTTGGATGATCCACCTGGAGAGTCTTTGGGAGGAAATAGCAAAGCCCTTGTCCAGTTCGGACGACTTAACGAAGAGGCATTTGGTCTTCTGAAGTACGGGACCGATAGAAGGCCAGGCATCGATGTACATCGAGAGAGTGGAGAGATTTTTCTATCGGTGTCAAGGGCACAGGGAAGAAGGCTGGTAGGATAATTTCCTGATTGACATGAAAAGGCGTAGTGAACTTAGGGAGGAATGCAGGGTCGGTGCGAAGGACCACCTTTTCCTTATGAAAGTTGAGGTAAGGCGAGTCAACACGAAGAGTGCAGAGTTCGCTCACCCTTCTAGCAGAGGTGATGGCAACAAGGAAGGCAGTTTTCCAGGACAATAGGCGTAATTCAGTTGTTGCCAAAGGTTCAAACAGGGCTCTGATAAGAGCGTGCAACACAACAGATAGGCTCCATGTCGGTACAGTGGGGTGGACTGGAGGTTGGAGATTCTGTAGTCCCTTCAGGAAATGACGGATGAGAATGTGTGAGAAGACAGAGGAGCCAGATACCAGACCACGAAAATGAGAAATTGTCACGATATACACTTTAATAGAAGTGGGCTTAAGTCCTTGCTGATGTAAGGAGAGCAGAAAAGTAAAATATTATCAATTGAGGCCAGATGAGGAGGAAAGTGGTTGGTCACTGCAAAGGTGGCGAAATGTTTCCACTTCGCCTCATACGATCGGCTGGTGGCTAGTCGTAGGGCAGATTAGAGAATGAATTCCATGTCTGACTGGAGAGGATTCGGGTTCAACATGGTGTGTGCAGGCTCTGTCGGTACAGATAGTTGTCCAAGGGATGTGTCGGAGTCATCAGGATCAATGAGTTTGTCGGGACCAAAGTCGAGGAACAAGGAATAGTTATTGGAGGAGCCATGCAGTGAGCTTGAGAGAGTCGAGGTCGGGATGGTGAATTGCCCCCTTCTCCTGCGTGATCAGCGAGGGACTCACGGTAGACGGACGGAGGTTCGGCGGGAGAGATTGAGGATGGTCGGGAACCAGGGTTCATGCAGCCACCATGGCGTAAAAAGAATGCCCTGGGCCTTGTCGCGGACAACTTTTTCCAGGGTCTTCGCGATTAGCGGGATTGGGGGGAATGTGTAGAAGAACATCTTTTGGCTCTGGCCTCTGGGCAGAGCAGCAGAGCCGCAGGGGCAGAGGCTGGGAGAGAGCGCTGCGTGGCCAGGGGACTGGGGAAGGCCAGGGAGGAGCTGGGCGGGGAGCAGGGGGCCAGGAGCAGCGCAGGGAGTGGGAGGCGGGGGCACCAGCCGGAGGGGCTGAGAAGGCTGCGCTCAGTCGTCCCATGTCTGCGTCCCTTCGCTGCGGCCAAGGCTGCCTGGAGATTCCCTTCCCTGGGAGGCTGAGGGGTTTTTTTTTAATTGCTTTGTTTTTCTTTGTTTGTTTTTGTGCTGTGCTGTGCTGTGCCGTGCTTTGCTTTGTTTTTCCTCCAATTTAAATTTAAGTTTATTTTATCCTTGTGTGTGTGTGCGAGTGGGTTTTTGTCTGGGAGAACTGGGCGAGTGAGGAGTGGTGCAGGACAGACAAGATGGGGGACCAAGGCAGGGTCTCAGAGGGGAAACCTGGTTTCTTGCCGATTGACTTCTGGCAAGGGACGGGTTGCACCTCATGAGGATGGGGAAAAGGTCCTTTGGAGATGCTCTAGTGAGCTTCGTCTGGAAGACTTTAAACTGAGCTGGGGGGGTGGGTTCAGGCCCCCCAGAAACGTGTCTGCACTGGACAAGTGTGGGGAGAGGATCAGGGCTCTGGAAGCAGGGTTTTAGAGGTACTGCAGGGACTGACAGGACTCCTACAGAGAGGGGCCAGGTACCAGGGAGGATGGGAGGAAGGAGGATGCTGGGCACTCCAAGGAAAGGAAGCAGTGGGAAGGAGTTGAGGTGCATGTACACCAATGCTAGGAGCATGGGTAATAAGCAGGAAGAGCTTGAAGCTCTCCTGGGAATAGGAGGGTCTGACCTGGTGGGAATCACAGAAACTTGGTGGAATGAAAGGCAAGTATCACCAGTTTAGAAAGGACAGGAAGGGGAAGAGAGGTGGGGGCGTAGCTTTATACATCAGGGAACGGATAGGATGCAGTGAGATAGGATGCAGCACAGATGGGGATTCGGTAGAGGCAGTCTGGGTGAAACTTAGGGGTTTTGACAGGGATAGGGACCTGACAGTGGGGGTATGTTATCGCCCTCCAGGTCAACTTGAGACCCTGGATGATGGCCTGACAGGCCAGATTCTAAGGATATCTCGGGGGAGAGACACAGTAATTATGGGAGATTTCAATCTCCCGGATATTAGTTGGGAGACTCACTTGGCGGTGACAGCCAGTTCATGTCGCTTCCTAGAAGCTATTGAGGGAGCGTTTTTCACACAGAGGGTCCGAGAGGCGACGAGGGGGGGAAACATCCTTGACTTGGTCTTGACCAATAGGGAGGAGGTGATAGATGAAGTACAGATTAGGGGAGCTCTGGATGCGAGTGATCACTCCATCCTTTGCTTTGAGATCAGGGGACTGGGGACATGCAGCAGGGCGAGCACTAGAAGCTGGGACTTCAAGAGGGCCAACTTTGGCCAACTGAAGGCCAGACTGGGGAAAGTTTCCTGGGACAGGTTACTGGAAGGCAAGCGAGTTGAGGAGGGGTGGATGGCACTCAAAAGGGAGGGGTTTTTTATGGTTTGCCTGCTGACAGTTGTCAAGAAAAAAGTGTAAAGAAGAAATAAGAGAATTTTGTATTTTGAACGGAATGATTTGCAAATGGGCTGGCACGCTTATATGTGGTATGAGAAGGTTAAGTCACATGGTTCTTTTTTAAGTTACTATATTAGAAAATCATTAATGTCAGTGTGGGAAAAGTTAAAGATAAAACTGTAGAATAAATTACCAAGATGGCTTTCACCCAGGGAAGCTTTTGTTATCTAAATGCATTGAATTTTGAAGGGATTATAAGATATGATGACGTTTTGGATAAGGATGGAGGATTGAAATTGAATTAAAAAACACAAGAACAGGGAGCTGATATTTCTTGGTGGCATAAGGTGCAGATACAATCGAGATATGCTGAAGATTGTAAAGCGTGGGGTTTTTATAAGGACTTAACTGCGTTTGAGCAAGTGATGCTTAAATCAGATGAGAAAATGATTAAAAGATTATATGACTTCTTATTTTATAGATGGTATTTGTCACCAAATAGATTAGCTAAGATGTTTCCAAATATGTCAAATGGATGTTGGATATGTAAACATAAATTGGGTACTTTTTATCATATGTGGTGAACTTGCGTTAATGTGAAAAGTAGTGGATTTAGAATACATAAATGCCTTGAGGAAATGTTACAAAAATCCTTAGCTTTTAAACCTGAAGTTTTGTTTTTGTTTTCATTAGGCATTATAACAGAGGAGCTCCTTCATGGGTCACTGCCTTGCCGTGGCAAAGGGGCTTGCGTAGCTCAATGAAGCTATGAGCCATGCCGTGCAGGGTCTCCCAAGATGGACAGGTCATAGCAGAGAGCTCTGACAGAAGCTGATCCACAGGAGAAGGAAATGGCAACCCACTCCAGTACCCTTGCCGTGAAAACCCCATGGACAGTACCAAAAGGCAAAAAGATATGACACCGGAAGATGAGCCCCTCAGGTCGGAAGGTGTCCAATATGCTACTGGGGAAGAGCGGAGGGCTAGTACTAGTACGATGGTCATAGCAAACACTCTTTTCCAACAACCCAAGAGACGACTCTACACATGGACATCACCAGACGGTCAACACAGAACTCAGATTGACTATGTGCTCTGCAGCCAAAGATGGAGAAGCTCTATACAGTCAGTAAAAACTAGACCAGGAGCTGACTGTGGCTCAGATCATGAGCTTTTGGTGGCAAAATTTAGGCTTAAGTTGAAGAAAGTAGGGAAAAGCACTAGGCCACTCAGGTATGACCTCAATCATATCCCTGATGAATATACAGTAGAGGTGACAAATAGATTTAAGGAATTAGATCTGATAGACAGAGTGCCTGAAGAACTATGGACGGAGGTTCGCAACATTGTACAAGAGGCAGCAACTAAAACCATCCCAAAGAAAAAGAAAGGCAAGAAAGCAAAATGGCTGTCTGAGGAAGCTTTACAAATAGCTGAGGAAAGAATGGAAGCGAAAGGAAAGGGAGAAAGAGAAAGATACAAACAACTGAATGCAGAATTCCAAAGAACAGCTAGAAAAGATAAGAATGCCTTCCTAAATGAACAGTGCAAAGAAATAGAAGAAAACAATAGAATAGGGAGGACCAGAGACCTCTTCAAGAAAAATAGAGATATGAAGGGAACATTTCATGCAAAGATGGGCATAATAAAGGACCAAAATGGCAGGGACCTAACAGAGGCAGAAGAGATTAAGAAGAGGTGGCAAGACTACACAGAAGAACTATACAAGAAAGAGCTTAACATCCCTGATAACCACGATGGGGTAGTCACTGACCTCGAGCCAGACATCCTGGAATGTGAAGTCAAAAGGGCCTTAGGAAGTCTGAGCAACAACAAAGCTAGTGGAGGTGACAGCATTCCAGCTGAGCTATTCAAAATCCTGAAAGACGATGCAGTTAAAGTGCTACACTCAAAATGCCAGCAAATCTGGAAAACTCAGCAGTGGCCACAGGATTGGAAAAGGTCAGTTTACATTCTGATTCCAAAGAAAGGCAATGCCAAAGAATGTTCAAACTACCGCACCATTGCACTCATTTCACATGCTAGCAAAGTGATGCTCAAAATCCTACAAGCTAGGCTCCAGCAGTATGTGGACCGAGAACTACCAGAAGTACAGGCAGGATTTCGAAGAGGGAGAGGAACTAGAGATCAAATTGCCAACATACGCTGGATCATGGAGAAAGCCAGGGAGTTCCAGAAAAAGATCTACTTCTGCTTCATTGACTATGCTAAAGCCTTTGATTGTGTGGATCACAACAAATTATGGCAAGTTCTTAAAGAGATGGGGGTACCAGACCATCTTATTCGTCTCTTGAGAAACCTGTATGCAGGTCAAGAAGCAACAGTGAGAACTGGGCACGGAACCACTGATTGGTTCAAAATTGAGAAAGGAGTTCGGCAAGGTTGTATACTGTCACCCTGCCTATTTAACTTATATGCAGAGCACATCATGAGAAAGGCAGGGCTAGATGAATCGCCAGTTGGAATCAAGATTGCTGGGAGAAATATCAACAACCTCAGATATGCAGATGATACCACTCTCATGGCAGAAAGTGAAGAGGAACTAAAGAGCCTCTTGATGTGGGTGAAGGAGGAGAGTGCAAAAGTTGGCTTGAAACTCAACATTAAGAAAACTAAGATCATGTCATCCGGTCCTCTCACTTCCTGGCAAATAGATGGGGAAGAAATGGAGGTAGTGACAGATTTTATTTTCCTGGGCTCCAAGATCACCGCAGATGGGGACTGCAGCCAAGAAATTAAAAGATGCTTGCTCCTTGGGAGGAAAGCTATGGCAAATCTAGATAACATACTAAAAAGCAGAGACATCACCCTGCCAACAAAAGTGCGTATAGTCAAGGCCATGGTTTTCCCAGTTGCAGTGTATGGCTGTGAAAGCTGGACCATAAGGAAGGCCGAGCGCAAAAGGATTGAGGCCTTTGAGTTGTGGTGCTGGAGGAGACTCCTGCGAGTCCCTTGGACCGCAAGGCGATCAAACCAGTCAGTACTAGAGGAGATCAACCCTGACTGCTCTGTAGAAGGCCAGAGAGTGAAGATGAAACGCAAATACTTTGGCCACCTAATGAGAAGGAAGGACTCCCTGGAGAAGAGCCTGATGCTGGGAACAATAGATGGCAAAAGAAGAAGGGGACGGCAGAGGATGAGGTGGCTGGATGGAGTCACTGAGGTGGTTGGTGTGAGCTTGAGTGGACTCCGGGGGATGGTGGAGGACAGGAGGGCCTGGAGGAATGTTGTCCATGGGGTCGCGATGGGTCGGACTCGACTTCGCGACTAACAACAACAACAACTATACCAGAGGACATTAGTAAACAAGAAATGCATTTGATTTTACATGTAATCACTGCGGCGAGGATTGCATTTGTTTTATGCTGGAAAAGTGAAGAACTGATGAACTGACTCTAAAAAAAGATCCTGGACTGTGCAGAAATGGATAGATTGATTTTATCATTGAAGGTGAAGGAAGACACTGACTTCTATCAAACTTGGGACTGTTTTTATTATTGGCTAGAGAAACGGGACTTTGTATAGACTTAAATATGTTTTTAAGTTATCATAAATGGAAAAAGAAGGGTGTGGGGACTGACCTAGGGGCTCGATGTTTTTGATGATGGATGTTGTTTGTAGTTTTCTTTTTGTTTTTTAGGATTATAATTTCTCAAACAAGGCAAGGGATCCTGATTCAATATGCAATTACAAAGTTGCGGCTCGTTTCGGAACAAAGCAGCAAGAAAGCTTGTCATGCTGCTCCTCTGGGAAAGCATCCGGACCAGGAGATGCTCATGGCTCCAGCTGCAAAGTGCTTTCCACATGGCAGCCCGGGGAAGCTGCCGCCGGTGAGGACATCTCTCTGTGATGGGGCCCTGCAAGTCCAAGGCCGCCCGTGGGAGAGCAGCGGCCTCTTGGGGCGCCCTTCACGAGGACCAGCCCCGAGCCTTCTGGGCGCTCCTCTAAGGCGACCTTGCAGGAAGGCCTTTGCCCCACTCCACTCCCTGCGTGGGAATCCCCCACTGCTGGCGGTGTGGCTGCGAAGCCAGACGGGCAAGAGGGGACCCGACCTTTCCAGGCTGCTGGGCTGGCGTGGGGAGGCCCACTTGGTCTGTGAGGGAGGCTCCCGGCTCAGGCACAGCGACGGGCTTCCCCTCCTGCATGCCTGGGAACGCCAGGGCCCAGCCAGCAGAGGGATTTTGTAGCCGCCCTGCTTCCTTCCTGGGGTGCGTTACAAATCCACGGCACTCCACCGCTGTTCGATCTTCCATTAGGCTCTGCCCCATGCAAGGCATGCCCAGGGTGCCTTCCCGGGTAGTTGCTGCAACCCTGGCAAGGCATCCATGTCTCATGACTGGGCCTGACTGCAGGTCAAGTGCGGTTCTACACATACTAGAAGGAGCGACTCCGTTGCTTATTCCAGAAAGCTGCAGCTCTTTGCCTCACCAAGACACCCTTTGAGCCAGGAGAGTGCAAACTCGTCTGGTCAGCTAGTGACTCAGGGCCCCTGATTTTGTTGGCTTAAAAAGAAGCAGTGGGGGAAGGGGAGGGGAGGGGAGGGAATCCCCTTTGTGGTTTCCATTCCAAAGCATGGTTTTATACGGGATCCAATAACCACCCTATTGCTAGAGGAAGTCACAAATTTCCACATGTTGAACCTTAACCAACAAAAGCTTAGTTCTCTTCATTGGCCAAGGGGAAGCCTAGAAAAGTAATGCAGATGCATCTTCTAAAAATGCCTATTTTGGGCCCAAACAACCTACATTCCATCATCTCCGTAGAGCAATGTATGAACGCAGGCCAAGCAACTAGGTTCTCCCCTTCCCAATTTTTTTTTTTTTTTTTTGCTATTCTGCACCAGGTACCCTGTTTCTCTTCATCTTGGAGAAAGGGACGGACTTGCACCACGCTTTGAATCTGAATCGATCCCTGGAAATCTTATCCTGCCCCTATTCGGCAGCATTGCTAGGTGGTTGTGACACTCCTCTAGGGGAAAACATACCTTTTAACATACGTGGAGGACCACTGTGACCCATATCAGGCCGCCCACCCTTTAAGAGAGGCAGTGACTCACCAGAACGCTTTTTCCACAGGGCCAGACACTCTGGGACACATCGCCCATCGGGATCTGCCAAGTGCAATTCCTGTGGACTTTTAGTAGGGCCCAGAGAACTTGCTCCTTTACTCAGAGCATCCCTGGTGATGTTTTATTGGTCTGCACTTAGCTACAGCTGTAGCTGTAGGGTTTGTTTTGAAGCTGGTGTTGTTTTTCGGATGTCAGTTGCTGTTGCTATTTTCTGTTTTTCTGACTGTCTCCGTTTTTATTATGTGAGTTTTATTGTTGTACAACACTTTGAAAGGGTTCTTGCCCTGAAAGGCAGCCAACACATATTTTAAATGAACAAAATATGTATTTATTCTATAACAAAAGGAGCAAACGCCACAGTTCTCCACTTTCTTCCTTCCCTCCCTCCCTCCCTTCTTTCTAATGGATTCATGGCATACCCTTATGAATCACATTGCGTGGATGACAACCACGCTGCCCTGAGACATGAATTTTCTCTCCCGCAAGATGTGGCATAAATTGAGCAGTGGTGTAACAAAACAAGTTGTTTGAGGAACGTGGGAATTGACTCCAGAGGGAGACAACTGTGTGCCTCCCCAGTGGGGAAACCTCTTTGAAAGTTCAAGCTGCATTCACACAACTGCTTGTACCCTGAACCTGATGGTGTGCCCTGACGTTATGAGGCAGGCACCAAAAGGCAAGGAACCAAAGGATGCGCTATCGCAAAACCCACTCAATGTCCGCATCCATGTTAACTTTTTCTTCCTGGTGCCCAAGTCATCCATGATGGACTTCCTTTTATTACTTAGGAAGCATGAGCAAAACAGAGATTAGAAAGTAGGTTGGTGAGTCATATTTCCTCAAGTATTCTGGGAAATGCCAGGTAATTTTTTCATGGGTAACAGGATTTTGCTGGTGCTTCTGCAGCCAAATGAATAAAGATGGAAAGCAGCATTAACTAAAAAGAAGAAAAAAACAACAACCAAAGACATGAACAAGGAAAGGTAGGAATCACCTGTACTTGAATGTATCCCAAGTGAGAGCTCAGCCATCCAGCTCAAAAAAGATGCGAGTGCGTGCATGTGTGTGTACATATTTATTTTTGCACATATCACAGAAGCACATGCAATTATGGGGAATGCACACTTTAAAAGAGCTTGCCAAATATGCTTTTTTATTAAAAAAGGATTTGGGCTTCACAAAGGCACAACTGTAAGAAAGCTTGTAATTTGACCAAATAAAACTTAATTTGAGCCATGAAATAACTGTGGTTTATTGTGTAATATATGTGCTATGTGTTTTAATTTAATAGAATCCAATATAACTGTAAGCCAGTCGAGTTTTCATTTTATTTCATTTCTTTTTTCAGAGCAACCCCAAGCTGTTCCCTCAGCACAAGTTACCACAAGGATGCTCCTTTGCAGGAAGCGCCGGGCGAAGCCAAACTTGCACCCTGAGAAAAGTTTCGTCATCGGGGGCTTGGATGCATGCCGGGCCGTGCCCGGAGGGAGCAGGCTGGGGGGGCAGCACCCGTCCCAGAGGGCTCAACCCAGAGGAAGGGTGTGGGGAAGGCGTGGGGAGGGCATCCCAGGCCAGGGTGGGTGGTCACGGGTGCCTGGGGCAGCAATCCAATGCATCCAGGGAGCACCTCATGTACTCAAGCCTAGAAAGTTGCACCCTGAGAGAAAAGACACACGGCACCCTATTCTGATGCAATGTGAAGGGAGCAAGTCCTACCTTGGCTGGAGAGCAGCGCTTGTGAAAGGGACCTCGGAGTGCTGGTTGACTGCAGGCTAAACATGAGCCAGCTGTGTGATGTGGTGGCCAAGAGGGCGAACGCCACCCTTGGTTGCATAGCCAGAAGTGTGGCTTCTAGATCAAGAGAGGTATTGCTACCACTCTACACGACTCTGGTGCGCCTGCAGCTGGAGCATTGTGTTCAGTTTTGGGCCCCTCATTACAGGAAGGATATAGCCAGGTTGGAGTCAGTGCAGCAAAGGGCCACAAGGCCGGTGGCCGGTTTGCAGGGGATGGGGTATGAGGCGAGACTGAGGGAACTGGGTCTCTTCAGCCTGGAGGAGACTCAGAGGGGATCTGTTGGCGACAGACAGGTATGTGAGGGGATGTCACATGGAGGTGGGCAGAGACCTGTTCTCCCCTGCAGAGGAAGGCAGGACGCGCTCCAACAGAGCAAAGCTCAGGGAGCCAAGGTTCCATCTGGATGCCAGGAAGGACTTCCTGACAGTCAGGACCCCGAGGGCGTGGAATGGGCTTCCACGGGAGGTGGTTGAGGCCCCATCAGTGAGGGTGTTCAAGGATAGGCTGGACATGCACATGGTGATGTCGTGAGCGGAGCCAGCTGGTGCCGGAGGTTAGACTAGATGGCCCGGGAGGCCCCTTCTGACTCGCTCTGTTTCTATGTTTCTATGTTTCTACCTGAGATGAACCCAGGCAAGATACTTTGCAGAAAGGGCCTCTGGATCAGAGAAGCTTTTACGTCACCCCCATGTCTCCCTCTTGCGGCTGGGAGGGCAATGGAAGCGAAGGAGGGCAGCCGCAGGCCCATTGGGTGTATCCCGAGCCTCGCCTTGTATTGTGGTCACCGATCTGTGGCGTTTGTGGCATGTCAGAGGGGCTCCGTGTGGTACCACCAGTCAGCGCACCGATTGGTTGCTATAAGCAAGAAGGGGGCTTGCAAGTGCCGGATTTGGTCCTGCTTCTCAGCGGCTGCCTTAAAACCGTCATTAGTGGGATTTGGTGAACTCACTCGTGGAAATGGGCCTGGAAAGCAGCCTCCTCCGGAACAAGATGTTGGAATGGCTGAACCAAACTGCACAGGGGGAACTTCATTATTTATAATTTATTTAAAGTTTTTATATGCCGTCCCATGACTTAAAGTCTCTGGATGGCTTACAAAAAACCAAAAACCAAAGCAGCCATATACAACAACCAAGCTTTCAGACCGAATCGGGCGAAAAAGAGCGGCCAACGTTCTTGATAGCTGATGACCCAGAACAGGAAGTGGTTGGCGGCACAGGCGAGAAGAGAGAGTGCGAATTTTTAGCAGGAGAGAGGCCAAATGCCGGTGCTGGATCCCAGGGAGTGTGGATGACAGCGCTGGAAGGGGGCTTGGGGTCATCCAGCACAACGCCCTACACAACACTACATCTGCAACGCCAGGTCCAGATGCAGCTGCTGCGTTCGTGAAAGGTGCTGCCGCCGAGACGCCCGGAGAAGGGCAACCCACACTCCGAGGCAGGCCGCTCCGCCCCCGGGCACCTCCAGGGTTCGCCACACACGCAGCTGATTCCTCCTCCTTCCCGTTTCCTCTCTTGGGCGTGAGCCCTGCTCTCCGGAGCAGCAACTGACATGATCTCCCTCTCTAAGTTCCTCAGAGGCTGTGAGAAAGAGGGAGGCCAAGAGCTCACTGATAGCAGAGCGCAGGACACGGAAGAATCAGTTCAAGCTGCGGCAACCCAGAGTCAGGCCGGACATCAGGAAAAGCTTCCTCACAGACAGAGCAACACGACAGGGGGACCCGCTGCTCTCCCACACTGGAGACATCCAAGGCGAAACTGGACAGCCATCTGGGTGGGATGGTGGAAGCTGGTGTCCTGCACCAACAGGGGTTGGACTTGATGACCTTCTGGCCCCTTCCAGCTCTGCTCTTCTATGAGCCTATGAACTTGGCTTCCATGGGCCAGCTGGTCAGGTATCTGGGGACAACCACCAGGTCTCCCCATTAGCTTCTTCTCCAGATTAAACATCCCCCTCTTCTCAAGCATCCCCATGCAGGTCAACCTTCATTGCATGCCCTGAAGTTTGTCAACATCCTTCCTGAAAGATGCCACCCAGACCTGGACACTTGCCCTGCACAGAATATTTTGCCCCGTGATCGGCACACAATCCTCTCTCTTCTGCCCCCAAGACAGCCTGGGCCTGGTGCTGACTGTCCTTGCGGGAGCCGGGCCCTCCCCCTGCGTGGCCATGATGTTCACTCGAGGGCTGCAGGCCAGCCTCAGACGGCTGTTGTGAAGGTAAAATGGAGGAGGAGGAGGAGGAGTAGATTGCCTGGGGTTCCTTGCAGGTGGGATATGGATATAAGCAATGGCCCAAATATAATGGCGTTTATAGCCACCACACTGCAGTTAGGGCTTCCATCCCGCTCCTTCACACACCTACGACGGCTTACCAAACGCAGCGCAACCAACAGGAAAGAACGCGGACTTGGCCTTGACGCACCGCTCCTCATCTCAGCGCCAACGGTCGCATTGCTGTCTGTATGGGCCCCAGCCGTTTTGCTTCAGACATCACTCTTCTTGGGATCCCTTAGGGGAAATGGAAGCATTTCTTCCTCAGGGATTATCAAATGGGCCTGGTAGAAATCGCTGCAAGATCTTGATAGAAAAAGCAAGGAGTCCTACTGCAGCCTGAAAGAAAACTAGAACGACCGATTTGCCACGGTCCATCCACTGCAGCAGTCCATGCGAGCGCTTATGGAGCAAAATGTTGCCGGAAACTGCTCCAAGAGTGCCAAGCCCATCGAGGCTGCGTGGCGAGCTTCTCTCTGCGCCCTGCGGGGAGATGAAAACTTTAGCACCTCTCAGAACCCCGCTTCAGACAAAGAGCCAATTTCTATTTCAGCAAAGCTTTCCAGGGCTGAAAATGAAGTCCTTGGAGAGGCATTTTGGTGCTTACAAGGGGAAAAACGGCACAAGAATGGGGAATACCAAACGGGTTGGCTGGGAAAACACAAGGGGGTGCCCCATGGAGGACTCGAAGTTCTCCAGGCCTGCCTTATCCTGGTCAAACTCACAGAACGCAAATGAGGGACCTTTCAGAAGACATGCTTATGGCACAAAAGGAACAGAGCAAATTGCTCCGGAGCAGGAGCACCTCTTGCGGGTTCGTGCAACTGCAGAATTCAGCCTTAGCAGAATCTTTATTTCCACCCGGCCTCCCCCTGGCCACCATCGCCAGCTCTCAAGGCTGCAAAGATCAGTCTGCACACGTTCTAGGAGATGGGTGAAACCTCAAAAAGTGGAAACAGGGTGCCCTCTGGGGTGCTTCTGAGCTCCTCCACTCAGTCCAGAGCAAGCAGTGGGGCGCATCGTTCCAGCTGGCCCATTTATTCACAGTGTGTTTTTCCCTCTCTTGGCAGGGATTCTGGCTGATTTAGGCGCTGATTTTTAAGAGCCGCCAATGGTAGGTAATCTGTCAGGTCACGGAATAGCCCGTTCCCACAGGCATCATCCCCATGCTAATCCACATCAATTATCATGATACGAGGGGTACAAAAGCCCTTTCCATAAAGCAAGGTTTGCTTGTGGAGCTGGGAAATACAACACAGATATACAACAATCTCTTTTCCATTTGGGATGCCAGAATGCCAGTTGGTTAATCTCATAAAAAGTACCCCTCCTTCCATCTTCCTTTTTTGTTTAAAAAACAGACAATTGAGAGGACAACCTATAATGCAAATACTTTATTATCAATGAGTGACTGGTATTAGCTTTTTGTCTGGGTATTACTATTTAAAAACTATACAGCCAAAACATGGTGCTGTCCAATTTTTGCTGTATTTTTTTCCTCCTTAAAAAAACTGTACTGAAAGACTTACAAGCCAAAGTGCATTTTCCGTTTTTTGTCCATAAACACATTGCACCATACATAAATAATTACATTGTAAAAAGGACTCCATAATTACAAGTATAATATATATTTTCATATAATATATAAAACTTTATATTAAATCTAGGTAGATGATATCTTGGGATCGCCGGTGCTCCTTGTCATTCTCCTCCCGGCCTACGGCTACGCGCTGCCGCTGCTGAGCAATATTTCCAGCCAACATGGGCAGGAGGTAATGAACTGCCTGGAGTAGCATGGTCCCCAGCCTTTCGCAAAACTGATCCGGACACTGTTGGGGTCATAAGGTCCATCTGGGTACTCCAAGTCAGTGGTGTGCTGTAAGAGGCAAGATTTCTCGTAATCGAAGACCTTTATCGAATAGCCGGGCATCACTTTGCGCACAATCAGAGTCCGACAGTTGGGAATGTCCAGTGTTGGCGAGTTGACAAAGATCGGGTGTTCACTGCGGTTGTAAGCCCAAACACCATCCGGTTCTTTGCTGAGCAAAATCCCATATCCAATCTTACTTCGAGTCCGCCGGACAATCTCGTTCCTGTTGTCCAGGTTTAGCTGACCAAGACAGAAGCCGTTTCCTTGAGGTAGGTCATAAAATATACTGACAGACTGTCCATACACCGTGTAGAGACGCCCAACCCGCGTCCGATGCTCCCAATAGGCCACGCTGCACCAATGGCTTTGTTTAACTGCATCGGGGGACATGGTGGCGTCTGGGAAGAGAGGAACAAAAGGCCAGATGCATTAAAAGCAGGAGACATGCCTTATACCAGCAGTGGTACTAACAACTCCATGTGGTGCAGGGGCTGGCATTCGGGAGACCTGGGTTCGAGTCCCCACTCAGCCATGGAGCCCACCGGGTGCCTTTGGGCCAGTCGCATGCTCCCAGTTCAAGCTACCTCGCAGGGTTGTTGTTGTGTGGATTAAGGATGAGAGTGAGAGGAGGAGAAGGATGTAAGCCACTTTGAGTTCAGTGTAAGAAAAAAGCAGGATGCAAGATTTTATTTTATTTTATTTATTATTTTATTTTATTTTATTTTACTTTATTTTATTTTATAAATTAAAAAATCCCAAGCACTGTGCATTCAAAATGCACTTGGGTTTTGGAAGCGAGTTAAGCTGGACTTTCGACAGGAGTAGGCTAACATTAACTAGGCCTGGGCTTAGCAGTGGGGGTGCCCCTCATCCTGCCCCTGCTGCAGTTCCTGGAAAGGTGCACCTAGAGCTGCCTGGCCACTGCCCTCGCCAGACATCCACCCCCACCATAAGAGCTGCCCTCCCAAAGCAGGCTCAGCAGCCCGCCCGCCCCGAAGCCCCGCAGGGCTGCCTCAGGCAGGCGGCCACAGCAGCGACAGGCATGCTTCGCGCAGCCCCTCTGGTCCCGGTGCCACACTGCCACGCGCCTCGCGGGACCCTTGTCTGGAAGCATGGCGGCGGCACCTGGTGCCACGGAGCCCTTCTTTCACAGCCACCGAGAATGAGTTTCCAGGAGCCCTCAGTGCGTGTGCCCCACACAGGAGAGGAGTGCTTTTCCCGGCTCACGTGCAGCGTCCAGAGCCCATGGCTTCCCGAGGCCACTCCGAATGGCCGTGGCCTGCGCAGGCAGGAGGCAGAAATGGGGCCACCCACAAGAGGCCCTGCCCGCCCGGCCCGGCCAGCGCAGAGAGAGAGGCACTGCTCCCACCCCGGACAACCCACCCATCTCGCAAAGCCTCACTTTGCCTACTCTGCATGTGCGCAGGGACCCTTCACTTCACCCTGGGGGGCCCCTTCCCTGCTGGGCTTCTGCTTTTCGCTTCCCCCCATGACTGACCCCTTTAGATGGGCAAGCAAAGAGTGGAGCAGCAGGGTGAGTCCGCGGGGGCCCGCAGTGCACAAGTTCGGAAGAAACGCACAGCCCTCAACCCTTCCTCCCAGCCTTGACTGCTGCCAAGCGCCCCCGCTTCACTTCATTTCCAAAGGCAGTGCTGAAAGAAAGCTGCCCAGCTCAGATCCAGGACAGTCCAAACCCGCTCCAAACCCGCTGCATTCAGGAGCCCAAACCATCAGGAGATGAGCGCCTCCCCCTTCCCAGCCAGCTCGCGCAAAGCACGTCCCCCTTTTGCTGGCCAGAGCAGGTTCAGCAACGCCAAAATGCCAGCCGTGGATCAAGAAGCAGGCAGAACATTACAAGACAACAGCGGCCTCTCAGCTTGCGCGGCTTGGCGACTGGGTCTCCTCCTCGGCTCTGGCTGGAACGAAGGCGCACAGCGTCAGTCCAGCATTCTTGGCCTGGGGAGCGTCCGGAAACCTGGCCCGGCACTGGGGCTCACGAGGTTGGCATTCAGCTCCCTAACAATCCGCCACAAGACTGTGGCCTCCCGACCCTTTGCCTTCACGCCATCAAGTCTGATTAACTCTCACGCACGCCGAGGCCCATCCTTTTGCTTCAGGGAGTCTTTGACTCACCGGATTTCGAAGACAGAGACCGACCCGCCCCCGGCAGCCCTGGCCCCTTTTCTACCTCAAGCTTTCACTGGCAGGGAACGTGGACCTTACTCGCCCGGGGAACAATCTCCAACTCGCACGGCTTTGTTAGAGTTTAACTCGAGTTGTAACTCTGCAATTTTGAAAGGGAAAAGGAGGGGCAGGTGATAATTGAGTTTTTCCCACCTCTCAGACAGACAATGCAATGGACAAAATATTTGGCTGGCGTTCAAATATGTTCTCATGTTTTATTAATCAAGCAAGCCCCTTTCCTGGAGATGCTCCAACACTGTCAGGAGGGGAAGCTCCTATTTACATGTAAATGGGAAGAAAATATTTCCTCCCCGGCCCCATCAGTTTACAAATTATCTTAATAATTTGTAGTAATTGGGAATATGCAAATAATCCCACCTGTAATTTGATAAGCCTCTTTCCCCTGAGTTTTTGGAGTGAATTAGCACCCAGACGAAAGGTACTCCCGGGGCTTTTCTAAACCTGCAGGGACTTTAAGAAGCAAAATCCACACTTAGAAGACGCTTATCAGGGTTGGTGCCTCCCACCCAAAGTTCTTAGCTTGGCTCAGGTAAAACAAATCCTAAAGAGTGGTTGAAACATGCCATGGGCCACAGAGAAGAGGCAACATAGGTGGGCAGCCAGGAACGAGTGGTCATGCGCTCCGTGGCCGTGAGCTGGCGAGTGGTCCTGGAAAGCACGCCTGACGTGCTCTCCAGCCACTAGCAAGCCTCTGTGCTGCCAGGTAGATTTGTGTGATCTCAAGAGAAGGATCTGTGAAAATGAGAGTGTTTGAGGGTTGCTGTCAGGGAGGAACTGTTCCTCTTGGGACACCAGGGGCCAGCACTTTGGGAGCAAGACAGATGAGCCAGAACCCTGAACGCCCCTGCATCGTTCCACCTCGGAAAACCATCCCCTGCCCAGCAGGTGGGGAGGTGCTGGTAACCCATTACTGCAGGCCACCACCTCGCCCACACTCCCCACTCCAGCACCCCGCTCGTCCGGGGCATGGAAAGCCACCAGCAGGCGTGGCAAAAGTCCCCAGTGGAAACTGCAGGTGACAAGAAGAGCTGCCTGCTGGCAAGGAGAGGAGGCGGAAGTGGGTGCTTTCTGCCCCGAAACACTCCCCAACCCTGGCGGGGAGGGGGTTCTTGACTCCCATGGGCGGCAGCAGGAGCTCCAGAATAAAATCTGGCACAGCCCACGGAAATGCATCCAAGGAGCCACAACATAAATCAGCTGAAGGGACGGCAGAGTTTTTAGCAGTGCCCAAGAAGTGCGGCATGACAGGAACATACTCTGCTGCGAGTCTCTGTCCCAGCAATTTCTTCGTGGGTTGGGCTTCTGCTACAGCAGCAGGCAAGCTGAGATCCTACTGATGCTTCTGCATCCGACTCCCATCAACCCTGGCCAAAGCGGATGGGAATTGTAGGCCAACACACCTGAAAAGTCACAAGGGGGAGGCGCTGGGCCGGGAGACGTAAGAGCGGCAAGTCAAATGGGGCAACCCACCTGCTCACCCCTGGGCACAGAGCATGGGAACGATCCTGTTTCTGTGCACACCTACTCAAGAGGAGCTCAGCATGCAACTGACTTCCACGACATTTTTCCAAGAAGAGAAATTCTGTGTGCCTTCTTCCAGTCGTAGAACCAGGGGCTTTCCTCAGTAAATTCTGGAATCTGGGAGCAATTAACACTGCTTTGTCTGCTTAACCCCTTACACCACTTCCAAAGCACCATTAGATACAGTGGTTGTGTGCCTGGGCTTCAAAGGAAGCCCCACTTAACCCTTAGAATTCCTTCTCAAAACTTTGAATTTGAACGGAAATGCAAAAAATCCCCATTGTGGGGTCTGAGCAAATTCAACGGAGCTTCCGGCATGGTGCGCATGGTTAATATTCCTGCTAATCATGGCTGTTTTCCCAACTTCTTGTGCAGGGAAACAGGGAAACAACTTCTTCATGAGGTTTTCCCACTGGAAAGCCACGGGGACCGTGTGCAGCTGGCTTGAGCTGCAGTCAATGGGACTGCCTGTCCCAAGGTCGGCTGGCAAGCTTGGGGAGAGGACAAGCTCCCACAGAAGGCCTGCATGGGTAATCCGGAGCAGCCCCGTCAGGCTGAGTGAGGCATTTACCAGGGGGTGAGCCACGCATGGTCTCCCCACTGCCATCACCACCCACCTTGCTGAGGGCAGCCTCCCACTGGGATTTTGTGGGCGGAAGCAGTTTTGGCCCTACGGAGGGCTGCATGCGCCGGGTTCAGGCTGTACTGAGCTGTGCCTGACCCCTCTGCCACACTGCAATGGCTCGCCAGCAAAATTTGGTGGGGAGTCTGCTTGGAGCAAAGCGGCGGAAAGGGAATCGGGTGGGAGGCGATGTGCTTGTGTCCATGTCCCTCAGCTTGGTCCTCAGCCACAGCCTCTGGGCAGGGAGGAAGAGGTGGTGGGGATGTTGGTCTGGGACGTCCCCCTGGATCCCTGGGGAGGGCCTGCCAGCCCCCAGTGAATCAGGTCACTGCTCTGACATCACATGGACCTCTTTGGAATGCCCCTTTCCCATAACAGATGGGAATCCCGGGAAAGGGCGGGCACTGCAGCACAGCAGTGACGGGATGCAGCCAAGATCCACCCGCCACCCTCCAACATAGCGCCTGGTCTCCCTACACGTCACCCATTCCCCTGCAAGGGCTGGCAACCCGCTCTTTTCCTCCAGGCAGGGCCTCCTCATTGGACAGGCCTCGGGGTCCAATCCTGCCGAAACCCCAATGGCACCATAAGCAGAGCTCAGCGCCTCTATGAGGGGCCGCTCGATGTGAGCCGGTCCCTTTCCAGGGAGGATCCCGAGCTGGGCTATTCCAGGCACGCCAACTCCGCCTCCTCTTCGCTTGCTACAGCCTTAAAGAGCTACACCGAGCCCTGGGGAGAGAGAAGAGACTCCGCCGGCATCTGGGAGGCCAGAACCCCGGAAGGACCAAAGCGCCTGCTCGTTGCAAGATGCGAGGATGGAGGCACCAGCCGGGCCCCGTGGGGTGGAGGCAGGAATGAAGCAGAAACCACATGGGAGAAGCTGCGTGGGCACATGGTGGGCCATCATCCTAAACATGCACTAGCTGGAGGACGGCTCTCAGGGCAAAACTCCCGCCTGGCATAGTTCACAATCCTCTTTCAACCCGTGCCAAATACAAGCTGTGGAAAAAGGAACCTACCAAAGCATCCAATATTCTAGCTGGGAAAAGACCAGGATCCCCGGAGTGAGTGCGACCCGTGTACCGTAGAGCCTGTTGCTAATGGGCAGCTTTTAAACAACTTTAATGAAGAAATAATAAATAAATGCCCATTGTGCAAATTGAACCATACTCTCCTTTTTCCTGATTTGTTCTGTCATTTAAAAGAAATAGTTTTTTTACATCGTTTGGCATGTGGCTTATGGTTTTGCTAGTCTGACAAATGACTGGGCAAGACCAGCATGTGCAGCCGTTCCAAAACCTATTCTGACCCAACTTGCTTGAACGATTTACCAGGCACCAATTACCCACAAGCACACCTTCATAAGGACAAGAAACTTGCAAACGTCTACAAGACCCTTTATCTTGCTCCCAACTCCACAGGCTGTACCTTTTCTGCCTTTGCTGCTAGCTGGAAAGATCACCAAGAGTTATTATGCTTAACAAGTAGCTGAGTAAGGAAGAAGTTAAAAATTGTCCAGAAGAAAATGGTCCCGTTCTAGCACAGAAGGAAAAAAAAAGCCTTGCTCAACCCGTCCCCCTCAGTCCTGTCCCAACAATGCTTAGAATCGTTTTCATCAAGCCAGTATACTTAAAATACCTCCGTCTTACAAGTTTCGACTGGAATGCATCACTATAAAAGCACCCTAACCCAGCCTCCGAAACTATCCCATTACATTAAAAGCTCCAATGGAGCGCGAGCGAGTTATCTGGTGGTGGAAACTTTGACAAGAGGCACGGCCTACAACCCACTCGCTCTCCTGAGCAGCTCTCCCTCCCCCTTATTTCATTGCTCACGGAGTGAGATTGGCGCGTCCCGAGACAAGCGATCCGTGACAGGCTGGGGGCTTTGTCGGAGCGGCGTTTTCGCTTGTTTGTACAAGCCAGCGCTTCAGAGACATGCCTTCGGAGTTAAGTCATTCCAGCCCGCTGCCGTGAGCTCTCCCCGCCCCTTCTTCCAAGACCCTTCCTCGCAGGTTCCTTTTGCTCGCCTAGTCGGACTGTGAAGCAGGACCACGGGTGCCCCTGCATTGCGTGGGAGAAGGCGGTGTGAGCAGGTGCCCCCATGGCTGCCATGGCAGAGGGGCCCGGCACATGGACCAAAACGAAGTGCAGGATGCTCGGGAGCGTCTCCAGGAGCAAAACCTCCCAGGAATAAGAAGTCTCCTTCTCAAATGCGGGTGCAGCCCACACTCTCAGCTGAGCGTGAGCATTTCCACTCGTCTCCACCCTGGCTCTTCCCCGGCTTCCCAGGGCCGTGCAAGAGAGGAGCTAGCAAAACCATCCTTCCTTGTGCGTCCAGCAGCAGATCCCAGCCTGGTGCCTTCCAAGTATCCAGGGTTGCAACACCCATCATTCCCCACTAGCACTTAGGGATGCTTGGTTCTGGTGTCCAGCAGAAAACGTCTGATGACTCCAAAAAATCCGAGCTTGCTGTAAGAAATAGGGCCCAGGGGGCCATCCCCTCCCTTGAACATGCCACTTCATTAGGAAACCTCCTTCCCCCACCATGCACACCCGCTCTTCTGTTGGCGTTATCTCTCCACTCCTGGGTGAGTGGCATGGAGCCAGTGCGCGTTATTAATTAATCCCGAGGGTGCAAGTTACATTCCTGGCCCGGCTAACCACTTCCTATGCTGGCGGAGGCGGTGGGCACCGTTTGCGCCTGTCAACTTCCTTCTGCTTCTCGCAGCGCGGCAACCACATGATGCAGGAAGGTCTGCTCACGAGCTGGCCTCCACATGAAAGAAACCCCACGTCTCTGACACCGCTCCTCTCCATTTCTGGTGCTCTCTTCTGACGGGAGTCCCACAGGTGCAAGCGAAAAGGGAGTTCTCAGAGGACTGCGGATTCACTGGGAAGGCTGGAGCACGTGAGCGCAGAGATGCAGGTGCCATAAAACACCTGGAGGACCTTTTCCCCTCACCGCTAAATACCCACTGAAGCACCACCACACCTGGCGTGGGGTGCAGGGCGTTCCCCTAGGAATTATCATCCGAGAATAACTCGGGCCTGGGGTCAGCCCCTTGGAGGGAGCTGGTGTAAGGGCAGTCTGGTGGTGGTCTGGGATTGGGTCTTGGGCAGGCAAGGCCTGGGGTCAAACCCCTTCTTGGCCATGAAACATGCTGGGTTTCCTTGGCCAGGTGCCTCTGGGCAGGAGACACTCTTCCTGTGCCTCCCATCATGCTGGTAAAATGGAGCAATCCCAAGCAGCCCACTGTGGGGCTCCTGGAGGCAGGTGGAGTACCAGTGATGCTGATGGGCGGCCATGTCACCGTAGCAGCGGCAAGCAGCAGGACTTTTCCGGCAGGCTTTGCTGCCATCTGCCTGATGCCCCAAAGCATCAGCGCAATCAGGCAGACAGATGACCTGGGGAGGATCCCTTGGCATCTGGATCCTGGGTCTGGGGCAGAGCCCGAGGAACAGGGCTGGGGGGAGGCAGGCGAGCTCTAAACGAAATAACCCCCGGGGCCCCAAGCCCCACACCAGAGCCAGCAGAAGACAACACAGAGGGAAAGAGACATTTGACTGGTTTTGCTGTTATGAATCGGCAGGGTGGGGGAAGAGCCTAGCGACGGCTCATGCTGAAGTTCTATTTACTATGGCTTATTTTTGTAAGATTTCCTATTGCTTTTTGGGGAGAGAGCGAGAGGGCCAGGCGGAGGCACTGTCTGCGTCTGCCTGGTCTCTCCCATTGCATGCAAAGAGAACGGCTGGCGTCCGGCATTCCACCAAGCAAAACTAGAGCAGAACCACCACTTACTTGAGACAAGAAAAAGAACAGGATGAAGAGAAATGAAACGGCACAGTTCACGTTTAAAAGAAGGGGGGGGACTCAAACGTGGGTTAAGTCAACATCTGCAAAAGATATCCCCACTGAACAAAATTGCAGGATTTCATTAAGTAAATTGTAACTTGGCAGAGATTCTGAAAGAAAAGGGGGAACGCCACAGTCAAGCCTGTAATTTAAGCCCTGCTTTAACGGTGATGCCGTGGCTGCAAGAGACTGCAATTCCAAGCAACATTTTTCTAAGAAGGAGAGACGGAACACTGCTGGGTTCCTGCTACCCCCGCCCAGGAGAACACCAATGTCTGCAGGTAACTATAACATTAGAAAGACCCTCCCTGCTATGGGGAGACCGTGGGGGAAAGGCAGAGCCGAACTCTTTGGAAGCCTTCACTGCAACTCAATCTGAACTCCAAAAAAACAGCCCCAGAATACAGGTCCCTGGGGAGGTTTTGAGCCCCGGGATGAGCTAGTGATTTGCACTGTGTCCATATCTGGAGGTGCACGGGAATCATTTGTACAGAGCAAGGTGTGCAAAACGCACCTATGTGTGCATCTAAGCCCAGATTCAATTTCTCCTCCACCCAACCCAAAACCACACCAAAACAGAACTGCTTCACAGCCAAGCACAGGTTGGGCCTGCCTGCCATGCCTTTGGATGCATCCTTCTGCCAGCCATACAAAAATGGTGCACAGACCCTTTCGACAATCCAGCAGCACACAAATACACTCCACCAAGGTGGACTTGAGGAAGGAGCACGCACAAAGAAAACGCCATTTAAAAGGTATCACTCACGACAACTGCCCTAGCTGGATGCGCGGACTGCACCTAGCGATGTGCTTTTATTTCTTCAAGCCCAGCCACAGATTGAAGTTCTCCAAGGTAACAAAACAGTCTTCTGACTTTGGAGTTACGCACAAAATTGGAAATGTGTGTGTGTGTGTGAGGGGGTGGGGGACGGCACCAATTGTTTGCTCAGGCCGGACTTGGCTACTTGCAAATATTCCTTGCACTTCAAACTACAGTCTGTTATTTTGGAAGGCTCTCCAGTATATACAGTGGATAAGCCAGCGAGCTGACTTCCTCCGTGCTCTAAACATCCGCATGCCGTCCCTGGCTGGAGAAAGCCATGCACTTCAGGAAGAGAGCAGAAGCACCTTCAGTCGCTCCATGTGCAAAGAACAGGAAAGAAAAGAGAACTTGCGGGTTATGGGGTGGGAAGGGAAGGGAAGGCAAGGGAAGGGAAGGGAAGGGAAGGTGCACTCCCAAGTGCGAGCTTCTTGCAATGGAATTTTCAGGGCTTGCGATTACAATACAAACAAACCACTTTTTTGGGCATTAGGGCCTTTACAGGCTAACCAATCCTCTGGTTAACTTCAAAAGACACCATGGCGTAACAGCTACCTTGCTTCGCCCCTGAACAGCTCATTGGTACAGGTTCACATGCCTCCTTCCACAACCTACCTACCTACCTAAAGCATTTGTATGCCGCCCAATTGTGCCACACCACCTCTGGGTGGCTCACAACTACAAGATAAAAACACAATAAAAGCCACAACACATTAAAAACAACAACAGACTACAGCAAAAAATATAAAACTAAGGTCTTATGGCAATTAGTTTTTTTTTTTTTTTTTAAAGGAAGGTCTTCACCTGGCACCAAAAAGAAAGGAAGGGAGGCGCCAGGAGAATCTCCTTGGGGAAAGCATTCCAGACGTGGGGAGCAGCTGCAGAAAAGGCCCTGCTCCAAGCGGGCACCCCTCTCCCCTCCCTAAGGGACGGTTCCACAGGAGGGTCCCCTGCACAGACCTCAAAGGCACATACGGGTGCAGGCGTTCCCCAAGATAGCCGGGGACTAGGCCGTTCAGGGCTTTATATGTCAACACAAGCACCTGGAATTGGGCCCGGGCCACAATGAAGGAGCCAGCTGCGGATTGTGAAGACCGTCGCTATTCTGCGTGTGGTGAGCACCATCCCGAGCAGGCAACAGAGCTTCCCACCCCCACCACACATACATGCAGAGCCGCCGCCTGGAAGTTAGCATCCCAGTGTCCCTGGAGGAATAAACTGTTTGGTCTTTATTCCGTCAAACTGCCGACTACTTTTGGCACAATTAACATCTGGAGGCATGTCAATGATTTCCTGAGCCTCCCTGAACCAACCAGCCTTAAAAATGGTAGAAATAATGCAAATTGCAGGGGGAAAATGCCATGTGCGAAGGCTCTTTATCCTGTCGTATTTCCTTTTAAAAACAAAGCCATTAAAAAACACACACACACAAATGGAGAATACTTCTCGGGGGATAATACTATATTCTGCCACCAGGTGTCATTATTTCTGATTTATTACTTATCTACTATCCCCTGTTCTTGATAGCAGAAAATATGAATTGCACAAGCAAGCCAAAGTAAAAGTCAACACAAGCAGCTGGATACCTTCTGTTTGTATACATTTCCTGTAGCTGCAGAAACCCCGTCTGCATGCAACAAAATTTTGGACTTCTAGGGGTGCCGGAGGGAGGATACACAAAGCACGAATGTGGACATGAAAGCAACTTCCAAGAGTCTCATGGGATTTATTTCAGCAGGCGTTTGATTTTTGTGCTCTCTGTCGGGTTTGCCTGCACATCAACAAACTGGGATAGGTGACGATTATTCACTGTTGTTTTTTTTTCCCAGACTAAAATATATTGCTGTGCACAAGTGATGGGAGGTTTGGATTCATTTCTGCAGCTCCTGCGAGTCGAGTTGCTCAGCCATGGATAGTCCAGAGCCTCACAAGTGGTGCAAATCCAACGTCAGTCAAGGCATTCAAGATTTTCCTGGTTTCAACTATCGTCATCACTGGAAGAAGAAATGGCATCCGATTTGCAGTTTCTTCAGCAGAACTGGAAAACATCTTTGGCTACTTGGACAGGAAAACTGCATTGCAAGGGTGCTTCCTCGGAGACAGACTGAAGAACCTCTGAGTGTCCCGAAGCGGTTTCCCCCTTTCCAAATCCATGCTGCTTTCAAGAGCATGGCAGGGGGCACAAGGTTACCACAATATATAAAAACAAACAGTGCCCCAAGAAACGCGAGGAATGCAGGAGCGCTGCGATGGTTTAGCACGCGAAAACATTACGGGAGCACCTAACTGAAAAGCAGGCCTCTGCTCTCCAGAGCGCCGGCATTTGAAATGCCTTCCAAGTCTTCTCCGACGCGCTTCATCATCTCTCAGGGATACAGAGTCATATTCTGCAGGGCAAATAAACACACCACCTGCCCCCATTCCAGCTTTTTAATAAAAATGCCTGTCTTTTTTAGCTTTCTGCTCTGGCTCCACTCGCAAGAAAGAAATGGTGCCCGGGTGAACTGAACGGCCTTGACGTGCCGGCGAAGCAGCTGCCCTTCTGGGGGAACGGTCGGGGTGGTCGAGCGAATTGCTGCATTTTCCAGGCGGGAAGCGCACGGATTACCCACATGGGTGAAGGTGCCGAGCCTTTTTCCTTTGACGCAAGTGGGACTCCAAGTAATGGAAAACCGCGTTGCTCAACCCTCTGCAGTGCTTTGGCAAAGAGAAAGGGTGGCTGCCACACAGGACAGGTGTGCACACACACACGTGAGAGGGAGACGCCATGGGAGCCTCTTAGAGCAAGACGTATCGGATCCGTCTGCAACGCCGTAACAGCGGGGGCTGGCAGCTTCTCTGGTCTGCAGTTCCCAGCATCCTTCACTGCTGGTTAGAGCTGATGGGTATTGTAATCCAAAACATTTGAAGGGCTGGATATGGCGACCCCTAACTTAAAGATTACCACATTTATTATGGTATTAGCTTTCACAGAATCATAGAATAGCAGGGCTAGAAGGGAACAAGATGGCCATTGGGTTCAACTCCCTGCTGTTGCAGGACACCAACAGTTGCTACCTGAAAAAGAATACATTTTGGAAGAGCCCAGGGACTGCAAAGAGATTTGCTTCAAACTGACACCAGTCTTTGCTTCTGGAGAAGGTGGCCCACCTCTCCATGCCAGAGCACATATTTACATGTAAAAGCAGCCATGCCAAATTGCTGGTATCATGCACAGGGTCTTCGGCAGCAAGGCTTGGAAAAGGAGGCCTTGACATTTATTTAGCATAATATTCTTGTGATCCAGGGCGTCATTCCAAATGTAAGCCTCTAGACCAGGGGTCGGCAACCCGCGGCTCTGGAGCCGCACGTGGCTCTTGAACCCTTCTGCTGCGGCTCCATCGCTCAAAACATGCGCCGGCACAGCCACTGATCTGTTCGAAGGAAAGCAGCAGCGCTAGCTACTTAAGTAAATCAGCTAGTTAAGTAAATCGCACCACTTCTCTGCTAAACAAGCTTCCCGCAGGCTCTCATGTTACACAAAACGCTGCTGAAAAGATTCTCTTTGTCCCAGTGTAATCTCCTTCATTCTGAATGTTAAAAGCTCTGCTTGGGACCTGTCACAATTCACATCACTTGACTGTTTATCTGCTAATCAGTCACTAAACACACCTATATCTGGGACCGGCACCTTTCCCCCCTCCAGCCATGGATAAATCCGAAGAAAAGTTTCTGAAGAAAACCGAACGTTAATGGTACGTGGGTAGATTCATTTGCTTTTACTACTGATGAACTTATGGGCTTTGCTGTTTAATGCATGCAGCCCTTTAGCACTGACTTTGACTTTGCAGGAAGCTGCTCTCCTATTCAAAATATATGACAGGAGTCCTACTAGTTTATAATGTAAGATTAAAAATAACAGTTTTTAGTGACTGAGCAAGAGCTGCAACTAAATCATAATGAAGATATAGATCTACTTCTTTGTTTTAAGATTCTTATAAAAATTCCAGCAACACTATTACATTGGGAGAGGGATGTTTGTTCAATATTTCACTACGTGATAAAAGGATGAAGGCACACAGAAGCAAATGGCATTTTTGGTTTGCTTCTAGTGGATAATATAAGTTCGGCTTTTTATTTCATAAATACGAAGAAGTCTCTGATAGACATTGAGTATTTTATTTGAAAGTACTGCAACTTTCAACCCAGCGTCTTTTTTTTTTTTGAGTCCAAAATGTTTTTGTTGCATGCAGAAATAAAAAATTGTTTTCTCTGTAGCAGTTCATTGATTTCATAAATGCAACGCACTATAGTTTTTTATACATAGCATAAAGGTAAAAAATGAAATATGCAGCATTATCTTCATTTCAGATGTCAAAAGGCTTTTGCAGCTCCTGGTGTTTTCTTTTCTGTGGGAAACAGGCCCAAATGGCTCTTTGCGTGTTACAGGCTGCCAGCCCCTGCGCTAGAGGGGTCCCAGTGGCCTGGGGCTTCCTCTAGCAATTCTTTGACTCAGAAACGTTCATAAGAGCATGTATTGCTATGGAGTCTAAAATTAGCATCCAGAATGGTCTGTTTGGGTTTTTCCCAAATCTGGTCAGCCTGTCCCAAAAAAGGTAGCCATCAAGGATTTAACACTACCAATACAATGCAAAAATTCAAAGAAGGCTTTTAACTGTTTACACAACAAGCATTTAAGGAAATGCCTCCAAAATCAGTCACTGGTAATTCTAGGCTCCCACTCCTGACTTCAGGCTTCATCTCCCACGAAATATTTTACAGGGGCAAAAAAGGGAGCATGGGAACGGCGGAGTAATTGTCACGTCTTGGCAGGATTTCCAAATGGGGTTCAGTGCATAAGGGTTCCTAACCCTCCCTGTTTTCTTGAGCGGTTAGACGGACACAGTAATAGGGAGGAAGCCAGTCACCCTGAAAAGGCAGCCCGTCCCCCCTTCTCCTCTGCCCACCGTTTCCAACAGATTCCACACCTCTGCTCTCCATCTTCAACTGAGCTTCTCTGTGTCCAGAGAAATGATGATGTGGCTGCACCAAGCTCTCTTGTAGCCTTTGGGCAACACTCTTTTGCGACTGTGTCCCAACCCAATTGCCTGGGTCTCCGTTTCTGGACCAGTACCCAGGTTGGCGTACACATTCGTACGGCCGACATTTCGCTTTACATTTTGTGTTCCTGATGCACAAGAGACCAAGCGCAAGCTCACAAATGTCCACGCCAAGAAAGAAAAGGGCAGCAAGTGGAGCCACAGAAGTTTAATTTTCGCAGCAGCGATTAACTAACGTTTTGATCATGGGGATATTCACTTCCAAACAAGTTCTCCCTGTGTAGCTTTCTTTGGAACAGAATCCGCATGGCCAGTCGGTATGAAATGCGGCAGGTAATTGCTAGCCAATACACAAAACCAGGATACACCTGTTCTGACAGGCCCACCCTGGTTCAAAGGCTTAAGCAGCGAGGACCTGGTGGTCCACAGGACCACCTTCCGACTGTGCACCTGCCTGGTTATTGGGCTCTGCAGGAGAGGCCCCTCCAAGGCCCCGTGGCCTGTGAGGCCTTAGCCGGGTGCACATCACGCGGCTTTCTGGGGATTTTCTCCCACACTGCAGAAAGGAAGCGGCAAATGAAGGCCCTCCCTTTCTTGCCCTTCAAGGGTGAAAAGGTGCTTCCTTTTGAACTCGCCTATTACAACATGCCCTTATTTTAATGCTCCTGGCTTTTACTGAGCTAAGGCGTTGTGAATTCATATTGTTTTATGCTGCTTGGTTTCACTGGGCACTTTATGGGCGCTCCGAGTCAGCTCACGCACAACTGCTGGACCCCTCAAATCTAGGCGTTGCAAGGCCACGATCCACGTGGGTCGGCCAATGTGGGCTCACTAGACTGACAGTTTCTCTCCTGTGAGGATCTGTGCTGCAGGCAGGAAAGGCCAGCCAAGCTTGAGCAGGCGCCATCCTCACGTATTCCTCGCTCCGCAAGAGTTGCCCAGCTCGGGATGAGCTCTTCAGCCACTCTGCCCAGCCATGTGATTGAAAACAACCTGCTACAGCCACGGGGAGTCAGCCCAAACAGTGGCTGCTGTCTGGGAACCGTCCCCTGGCCAGATGGGATCAGAGCATTCAATCCCTTCTTGGGCTCCTGACGTTTGCATCCAACTCGATTTTCCACTCATTTGCACAGCAGGGTGTTTGCTTCAAGAAATAATCATTGCATGTTGAAATTTGACCTAAATTGCGAGAAGAAAAGAACAAGAGCGAGCAGTGGGGCAAAGAGGAGGGCAATCCGACTGGATGCCAGGTAGAGCCAAGAGTCGCCTCGTGTCAGGTTTCTCTTATAAACCAAGAAGGGTGTTTGCTTGTTCTTCAGCAATCCCTTCCCAGGAGCCTAGCAGAGCCCAGTGAGGCGGCACTGCTGCACAGGGCAGAGGATGGGGGGAAAGGAAGCAGTCCCGTCTGACACCAGCCACTGCGGATTTGTGACTTTACTGGTTTTCAAAGCAATTCTATTCTGCAGCCCCCCAAAATCTAGAGCTACCCCAGTGTGTGAGAGTGAGTGTGTGTGTGTGGGGGGGGGGCGAGGTTATTCCAGATCTTCCTTTATATGACCCAAAATGCCCAACTGAATTATCCCAAGAGTGGTCAAGGTTTGAAATCTATCAGGTTGGACGCGAAGCAAAAGTAATGCAAGGAGGCGGAATGCAGGAGCAGGCTGGAAGAATTCATCAGAGGCCGCTCTCCTACATGCAGATCAGCGAGGGCTGCAGGACCAACCCCATCCCCGCAAAGAACGGTTGTTTCCTCTTTCCGAAAATATAAGCCAGCAGGCGTGGGGGTTTTCTTATCAAGCCCATTTTCCCCAGCCCTGTTTTGTTCTTTCGCTCAGCATTCAGCACAAAGAAGACTTCTGTGAGGCTCAAAAGCCTGCGGGCTATTTTTTGGCATTTCCGTCGGCCCCAGTACTGGTATGACTCTCCAGTGACTTTTAGAGCTTCACTAACATTAAGAAAACTAAGATCATGGCAGCCAGTCCTCTCACTTCCTGGCAAATAGATGGGGAAGAAATGGAGGTAGTGACAGATTTTATTTTTCTGGGCTCCAAGATCACCACAGATGGGGACTGCAGCCAAGAAATTAAAAGATGCTTGCTCCTGGGGAGGAAAGCTAATGGCAAATCTAGACAGCATACTAAAAAGCAGAGACATCACCCTGCTGACAAAAGTGCATATAGTCAAGGCTATGGTTTTCCCAGTTGCAATGTATGGCTGTGAAAGCTGGACCATAAGGAAGGCTGAGCACAAAAGGATTGAGGCTGTTGAATTGTGGTGCTGGAGGAGAGTCCTGCGAGTCCCTTGGACTGCAAGGTGATCAAACCGGTCAGTCCTAGAGGAGATCAACCCTGACTGCTCTTTAGAAGGCCAGATCCTGAAGATGAAACTCAAATACTTTGGCCACCTAATGAGAAGGAAGGACTCCCTGGAGAAGAGCCCGATGCTGGGCACAATAGATGGCAAAAGAAGGAGGGGACAGCAGAGGATGAGGTGGCTGGATGGAGTCACTGAGGCAGTTGGTGTGAGCGTGAGTGGACTCCAGGGGATGGTGGAGGACAGGAAGGCCTGGAGGAATGTGGTCCATGGGGTCGCGATGGGTTGGACACGACTTCGCGACTAACAACAACAACAAAATGATCTTGAAGTCCCATCGAAAGGGTAACTCTGAAACTCTAAAAGCAAAGTAAACAGGAAAGCTTTTAATGCCGTCAGATCCCAAGGGAAAGCGGCCTGTGACCTGAGGAAGCAAGTGCTAAAGGCAAGCCGCCCCGTTCACTGCCAAGCCCATGATGAGCACTCAGGGACCCCACCGCAGGCCGATTCGCACCCATGGCCCCTTTGGAGGAAGAGCCCGGATTCTCAGAGGGGCCTGCTACAGAAAGGGCTCTCTTCCTCAGATGGACCACGCACAGCCTCACTCCCGGTGAGGAAGGTCCACAGTGCAGATGCCGGCCACCCCACACCAGTCCAGGGCTACCTGGACAAGGGGCTACCTCAGAAACAGAATCATGGAATAGTAGAATCGGGAGGGACCACTGGGTCCAGCCCCCTGCTGTGGCAGGACTCCTGCTTACACCATCCCACTCAGGGGGCTGCCCAGTTTCACCTTGAATGTCTCCAGTGTGTGAAAGCCCCCCACCTCTCCGGGCAGGTGGTCCCACTGTTGCATTGCTCTGACAGGGAGGAAACTTTTCCAGATATCTAGTTCAACCCTGAATTGTCACAACTTAGAAACATAGAAAAAAACAAAACAAAAACACAAGTCTGAAGGGACCTCCTGAGCCATCTAGTCTGACTCGCAGCTTCGGCCAGCCCTGCTCATGTAATCCCCAAGATGTGCACGTCCAGCCTCTCCTTGAACACCCTCACGGATGGGGCCTCAGTCACCTCCCTTGGAAGCCCATTCCACACCCTCGGGGTCCTAACCATCAGAAGTCAATTCTTCTGTGTCCTACACTCTGGTATCAGCAAGATCTTGTCCTTCCTCTTTGTGACAGCCTTTGAGGGACTTGTAGAGGGATACCATGTCCTTCCTCAACCTTCTCTAGTCCCCTCAGTCTCCTCATAGGACAATGTTTCCAAATCCTGGATCGTTTTTGTTGCTCTCTGCTGAACCTTTTCTAATTTTCCTTAAATCTTTCTTAAACCTTGGTGCCCAGAACTAGACACAGAATTCCAGATGAGGTCTGACTGATGAGGGGTATGGGAGAACTGTTAGTTCTCTTGATTTGAAAGTCATACCTCTATTAATGCCCCCCAAAATAGCATTTGCCCTTTTTGCAGCTGCATCCCATTGTTGGCTCAAATTTAGACTGCTAACCACAATTACTCCGAGGTCTTCCAATTCTGCTGAGCCAAGTATTCTCCATCTTGTTGGATGCACTTGGGTTCTTTTTCCTAGGTGGCTATGCAAGCCCAATCATTCGCACAACAGACAGCTTAGTGAGCAAGAAGCAGCAAAGAGGTGACGCTTCACCCCTTGGTCACAGGAACATTGTTTTGTGAATCGCTCAGATTTAAGAGCCAGAGGAGTGGGGCAGGAATTAAAGCAAATTCCAAGGACTGCCAGACTAGGCTTCAGTAACACATCATGCATCAGCCTGACCTTGAAAACCGCCGCTGCACAAGATCATCATCAAGACCCAGTGAAGATGACAATCAGACCAAGGGAAGCTGCAGACGGAAGACCAAATACGAGATGGGTTGATTCTATAAAGGACGCTCCCAACCTGAGGTGACAATTATAGAATCCTAGAAGAGTCGAGTCGGAAGGGGCCAAGAAAGTCATCGGGTCCACCTCCCTGCTGGCGCAGGACGCCACTTTCCACCATGCCACTCAGGGCTATTCTGGAGAGACCACGTTGGAGGCACTCTTTGGACTGCTGCCATCCGTCAGAAACGCCTGGACGGCACACACCGGCGACTGGAGCGCTTGCTGGGAATGTGCTGGCCGAGTCTTCAATTAGGAATGGAGAAGCTGTGCCCATCCAGATGTTGCCACTGCCCTAACCCCAATTCCATCAGCCCGAGCCAACATGGCCACTGGTCAGAGATGATAGTAGCTGCAGTCCCCAAACTGAGGCTGTTTTAACCATTCTGCTGGTCCCTGGCCCCATTTCCTGGGCACAACTCTCAGGCATGCAAAGTGCCAAAACTCTTCCAAGCTGCCACGATCTCCCACTGACATGTTCAGGGCCAGCTCGTCTTTGACTCTGAACTGCTGAACGGCTTGTTCTCTAGGTGCTTTTCCCTCTCTTTTCAGTGGGGGCGGTTAATGAAGCCGAGATGGCACTGCTTGCAAATGCAGAAGTGGCACCAAAATCCATAATAGATCCCAGCTCACAAAACACAGTTTTGGGGTTTCAGACGATGCCCAAGGCAGTTGGTGTGGATGCGCTGCAGAGGGGGAATGGGGCGGGAGCCGCAGTCTCGGATGAGGCCATGAGAACTGACAGGCTGCCAGGCAGCGCTCAGGAACAAGCAACGAGCGCGCAGTGGCAGGGACCCGTGCCAGTTCCGACTCCGCCAGGCCTCTCCGCGAGCACAGTTCTGCTCTTGCCTTCAAGGGAAAAATTCATTTTCATAACCAGCTGTTTTTAATTGTGCCTCTTTCACAGCATGCCTAAAGAAATACGGGGGGATGGAAAGACCCTGAGTAATGGAGGCACCCCAATAATATGGGGCCCGCCTCTGTGGGCAGAAAGGCAGGCGGGGATGATAGGCAAAGCATGAAGATGCCCGTTTCATGCTGGGAAGTGCAAGACGCAGGTTGCAAGTGGACTATGAATGCAGAGAGTCTCAGTAACAAGGGGGCTGGCCACCCAAAGGCGGCTTCCCGAAATGCCAGTGCCCGCAGGTGCTGGAAACAAGACAGGCCAGGCCCCAGTGGGGAGGCTGCGGCAAGCCTGCCCCCACCCCGAGGACGCCCGGCTTCAGCACGTTACAGGGGCATCAAAGAAACGGCCTGGTGGCAGGGGATCACCGGCGATCCGGCCTCTCTGGGTGAGGCAAGTGTCCCAGTCTGTGCCCAGCGGCTTCTGCTCCGTGCTTGGGAGGGCTGGCGGCTCGGCAGAGCAACCTTCCCTGCCTGGGGCACCTACAGGCCAGGGGGCAGACCCCAAGCTGGGGGCCGGAGTGCAGAAGCAGACACAGAGTTATCCGGGCAAAAGCTGCAGGCAGGGAAGCCGGGCGGCTGGAAGGGGCGTCCGGAGCCTGCCCCCAGAAAGAGCACCATCGCACGGAACCAAAGTCCGCCTGTGTGGCGGCCACACTCATAAAGGCCTCCCCCTGCCGCCGGCAAGGCAGCTCTGCCCAAAACCACTTGCCACCCCCCGCATGGGAGCATCTCCGCGGGTCCCAGGGGAGCGCCCACCCGCCAGCCTGCCAAAGGCCGGCCAGCAACCCGCGCCTCGAGACCGACTTTGGGGGGCCGCCTTCCCAGGCCCCCGGGGAAGTTGCTGCACGAATTCGGCTGGGCTCCCGTGCCCAGATTGCTTTGCATCCAGGAGGCAGTCTGGCTCTCTCAGCCACAGCTGACTCCAATTTCAGATCTCCAGATTCATTCTGGAGGTGCCGAGATGGAAAACACCGCGAGCATTTTCAAGCATGGCATGGCTGCAATTATGTGAAAACTTTACCTTTAAAAAGTGGGGAGGGAATTTAGCCAGAGGACTGGCATGAAGGTTCTCCTGCAAAGCAAGTGCAGACGCTCTCTTGCTTCAGCTGCCGTCTGTCCTTGGGGGGGAGAAGAGGCAGGGAGGTTTGCACGGCTGGGCAGCGCCCATTCAACGCACCCTGCTCTTCCACAGTCCAAAACTGCTGGGTGCAGAAGTCCAGATTCCAAGTATACTGTTTATTATAAGAAAGCAAGTTTCTAGTTCTTATGGTCTCAAGGATGAGCTTCTCGTGACTTGGGTGCCCCAGCTGGGGGCTCCCCGTGACATAAATGTGGGTCAACCCCATTCCTCGCTCCTCAGGCTCATCCCTGCCCAGCATTTTCTCTCCGACTGTCAACACCCCTCTGTTCCTTGTGCGAAAGTGGTTCTGTCCATGGCAGAACGTATGTGCCACTTTTTGGCACCTCAGCCCCACCTGGGGCATCTCCTCCTCCTTTTGCAAATGTACGCAAACTATGGGAATTATGAACAGAACATTTGGAATTGCTTCTTTCAAAGGAAATGCTCCATGTTGACCTAATTTGCACCCGGATTTCCACCTAAAATTGGCACTCAGGAAAACTTGGGCCAGAGGAATTCACAGGCTGGGCACAGTGTGTGTCAGACAACTCACCTGCAGTGGAAACTCATAGTGCTTCCAAGATGGTGCCCCATTTGATGCAATCTGACCAGTCTTCCTCAACTGTCTTGTCTGGACTGCGATGCCCAGAATTCCCAGTCAGTGGCCCTGCTGGATGGGAATTCTGGGAGTTGTGGTCCAAATGTCTCTGAAAACCAAGGCCTGGGAAAGGCTAAAATAGACCATTTCAAGAAAGGCAAGTGCCACATGGCCCGGCCCAGGTGGAGGCACATTTCCTCCAGGGGCACCGGAGGTCCTCTTCACCCCCAGAGCACGTCTTCCATGCAGGCAAAGACAAACAGCAAAGCGGGAAGGGCGAGAGAAGCAGGTGGTAGGTGGCAATTGCCATGAGATTACCAGGCGCATCAGAAAGACTTGTTGCTGAGTTCAGAGCTATGAGTCTATTGTGGTGGCGCATGAAACACAGTGACTTTCACAAGTTTCCCTCTTAGGCAATGCTTTCCAGAAGGAATGGTCTTTCGAGGAAACCTGCGGCATTGTCCCTGAAGTATTTCACACTTTCACAGAAACAGTTCAATTAATAAGGAAAGTCCTCAAACTTCAGAAACGCTCACATCGTGGCAAGAAAGGCCGTGCGGCCCTTTGAGGGCACCACTACGACTCAGCCCCAGTAAAAGCAGTGAAGGACTCGTTGCTCCAACAAAAAAGCTGCAACGCAGCCTGAACGGATTACTACTAAACCCCGCAACCCCCACTTGTTCCAGCTCCCCTCACCCAGCCCCAAGCAGCTTGCCCCCAAACGGAAAGGCCTCGCAGTCCCTCCCCAGCACGGCGACGCTTGGACTTGCATGGGCCTCGAAGAGGGAAGCCGCGAATACGGGTCCGCCTCCCTCCCCAGAACCTTTTGTTGCAGGGCAGCTCCATGCACCCAAGGGGAGACTGGCGGAGGGTTCGTGTGCACAGCATTCCTCTCGCGCTCCACATGTGCCCACGTTCCAGCGTGGTGAACGAGGGAAGACGCACGAGGCAAAAGCAATGGGGCACACACTGGAAAGGGGGCATCAGTAAGAGAGAGACTTTCCCAAAATGAAAATGCCTGCAGGAGGGGCTGGCGGCAAGCCTGTATTGCCCTCTGCCCAACCCCCAAGGGCAGGAAGAGTCTGCCCCAAAGTCTCCTCTCCAGGGGCACCCCAACTGGGCCGTGGGTCTGGACAACACCCCCAGGAGCAGGTCCAACGTGGGGGTAGGGGTTGCTCCCTCAAGCATCCAGGCTGTTCCCAAGCAGTGCTTGCAGAAGACTCCAGGGTGGAGGGAAATCCACACCCTTGTGGGGCGTTTACAACTGGTACCAGCAGCAAGCACGAGCTGGGACGGCTATACCCGGAAAAGCGCAGGCAAGCCTGTGCATCAGTTAGGGGTTGATGCCACAAGAAGCTGAAGAACCTTTCTAGTGTGATTTTATGATGATCCCTAGAGAAAGGCCTTGACTTTCCTCTCGGTGCAGCACAAAAAGGTTAAGACCAGCCACTTCCTAAGGGGTTCACTTTCAAATTTGGAGAACCTCAGGAAGTGTATTCTGAAATCTGAAAAGTGTTTTATGATTCCACTGGGAATGCAGGGAAAAAAATTAGCAGTGACTGGCCTTTTCAATAGAAGAGGGCTCTGTATTCTGCCGACTGCCAAACATTTATGGGATTGGCCAAGCGCCTGTGGACCGGCCAACTCCGGCAGGCTGTGTCCTTCCGCTTTCCTGCTTTTTGGAAGTAATTTGTGTTTTCAAAATAATAAATAAAGTGAACCTTGTTTTACAGTTGGGAAATGCTGTTGGATGTAGCTTGCCTTTCTCTGTAAAAGCAGGCCTGTGTTTTGCCCTTCCAGCCTGCGTTTCAGCCAACACCATTGTCGAGGAAAGCGTGGGCTTTTCGGGAAGACTTTCCAGGATCTGGTCTCTCCTTCTCTAAACGAGCGCGGGTTTCCTTGGCTGGCCTTGCCACGAAGCAGCTGGCATGAGGGACAGGCATAAGCCCGGCTCATCAAAGCACATGCCAAAAATCTGGCCTCCCCCAACACAGGCACCATCAGCTGTGTCCGGCCACCACTCCCATCAGCCCAGCCAGATATGGGGCTGCAGGCATTATAGTCCGACACATCCAACGGTCCCATATTGGGGAAGGTTGCTTGGCGAGAGATGGAGGCAACCCCTGGCCTGCAAAAACCAGAAAGAAGCCCTAGACTGAGCCTCACCCTAACAAAGACGGTCACACTTGGGTCATGTCATGGGAGCCGACTCACTGGAAAGGTCAATCCTGCTGGGAGCGACTGGGGCAAAAGGAGCAGGGGCTGCCCCAGCACCCGTTGGCTGGACACCATACAGAAAGGCCCTGGGGTGGACATGGCGGCCTTGAAGGAAGCAGTACGAGGCAGAGACATGGAGAGCAGTGATCCACAGAGTGGCCAAGGGTCAGACACAACTGAATGGTTGACGATGCTCGGCAAGGTACCTCTTGAGTGCCTGCCTGCTTGTTTTCTTCTCTTCCTGTCGCCCCCCCTCCCATTCCTTACAGCTCCCAGCTGGCATGAGGGCCCCACCCTGCTTGCTGCTTTTCCCTTCCTGCTGGAAAGTCAGAGTGAGGCACACATGCCCTGCAGTGGGTGGGCAGGTGGGAGCACCGCGTGGGCTGCCACGTTTGGGCCTGAACTTCCTCGTGGTGTGCTAGAGCCAGTCTAGCTAGAAGTAACTGGGCCCTGTGGCTTATCCAGCTTCCCCGGTACATCCTGCACCTCCAAAGCTTTGAGGTCAGAACATCTTGGGTTGCACTGGATGCAACTCAAGATGTTTCTCCTCTGCCACGCCATGCCCCGTTTTCACGCTCTCAAGCTTTCTGCCCTAGCATAACACTCAGGCACATGCATGGGTGCAAGAAGAACTTCAAACCTGAACCTTAAACCTGGGCCCCGAAAAGACTTTTCCAGCCTGACTTAGACATGGTGCAAGGAATGGTACGATGGACCACCAGTGATGGCGAGGCCTCACAAGCGAAGGACTGTCCCACGGCTCCAGGCAGCCAGTCCTACATTTCTCCTTGAAATGAGTTCAGCTCCGTTGCTTCCGAGGCAGGAGAGAAAAGTACCACACTCTGCCATGGAGGAAAAGTTGCTCAATTGACCATTTTTGCTGCACCAAATTGAAATTTCATGCAAGCCCTCAGACAACAGAGAGACACAAGGAAGGCTGTGAAGAGACTGCAAGGTCAACAGTGGATCCAAGGCAGGTGGGAAGAGGGGGGGGGGTTGCTGCGTGTTCTGGGCAAATTCGGCTCTGCATCTGAATGCAGGCTCCAGGACCTTCCTGGAACTACAAAGGCAGCTAAGAACAAAGACCCACGAAAGAAGATAGTCTGCATGTGGCCAGCATCTCCGTGATGCAAATTAGCCATGAACTAATGACAGCCTCCAGATCTCAGGGCTTGCTCTGTTTGGCAGGCAGACACTTCTAAAAAGTGGGATGTGCCAAAACGACATGGACTTACAGAGGCGCCCAGTTCACAACCCACCCAAAACAACAGCAGGAGTGAATTCAGCCGGGTCACTCACTGCCGAGAAACGGAAGCCAGATGGGTGTGTGACTCAGTGCAGCACACGGCAGCTTCCTGTGTACCTCCTGCTCCTTCGGTACTTGTTCCTCAGAAGAAGCGCATCTGAATTGCTTCTTCCCACCCAGGAAGACACACTCAAAACGACTAACGGCTGTGGCACTTCACCTCCAGGGTTTTGTAACTCTGAAACAAGGTCAGCCAAGAGGGGCATTTCTATGCAAAGTACTTTTGTTCTTGCAGAAAAGCTGAACATCAATTTGACACTTTTCCATCGCTAGGCCACCATCCTTGGGAGCTGGAACTTCTCATCTGGAACAGGTTAATCCAGACCTCCCTCCTTGTTCAGTTTAGGTAGAGCTATTTCTCAGATTCAACTCGATCGTTTCTTTGAGGATCAAGAAGGCATTTCTGAAAATCCGGAGTCGCTGGGGCTGTGCATACAGCCTGTGAAGAACCGGGGGGGGGGGATTACTGGGAGGAATTCTAGGGACCTCTCCCAGCCCCCCTCAGGGCACGTTCCCCATCCACACGGAGGGGAAGCTCAGCAAAGGCCCCGGGGCAGTGACTGGCTGCAGTGGCTCTTGGGGAAGGACAGATGCCTCCCAGGCTTACCTGGAGAGGCAGGGTGAAGCTGCCCTGCAGCACAGCACAGCCCGCCCGCCTTCCTTTCCTGGTGCTGCACCCACTCTGCCCCCGCCCCAGTTCCCCCCACACGCACACACAGGGGTGCCGGCAAACGTTCATCCATGTGCGCACAGCATTTCTGCCCTGGAAAGGCCGATTTGCGGGTCACAAGCCTCTTGGCTTCTTTGGTACGAACACCAACAAATGACCCTTACAAGGGGAGGGGTGTGAGAAAAGAAACGCCATGGCCCCTGCTGGGAAGCCAAGCCAAGCCAAGCTAAGCCAAGCCAAGGCCTCTGGCCAGTTCAAAGCCTCAGAAGGCTTAACCAGGAATGGCAAAAGCCACACTCTCCGAGCGGAGTCCACACAAACAGCCAGTGTCCCAGGCAGTGGGATCCAGCCTTCAGAAGTTATTTGAAATTATGGATGTTTCTCTGCACCTCTCTCTCCCTAGTTTGTCTTGGGAGGGTTTCGATTTTCTCCTCCCGTTTTTTTTAAAGCATTCTTCCACCAACTCTGGTTTTCCAAACAGGGCCCCCTCCTCCTTGCTCCAAAAAAGTAAATTGCTGAGTTTGGATTTGGCATCTCCAGGAAAAGGAGGCACCTCTGATGAATACCAAACGGGTGGACTTCAATCGGCTCAATGACTGCCATGCATTTAATAAGTTATTTCCGTGGAAAAACCTTGGTCACAGTTTGGAAGCAAAGCATATAAACGCCTCCTGCGCATCAAAGCGGCATAGAATCGGGCGGGGGTTGCAGGCCCTCCTTTAGCGCAACTCTAAAGGACTCCGCTCAGCAGGTTCCCAGAAGAATCCGGAGCTTCACCTACTTTACTGACCTTGTTGTCGGGTACTCTAAAAAGCTCGGTCCCAGATCCAAACATTTCTCCCTCTTACAAACAAATCAAAGGAGATCCGGCTGAATTCTTCCACCAGCTTCCCCCACATACAGCCTACCTTTCCCATGGGAAATAGACTGGCTTTGTGAAAGACGACAAATGTGTTATGGCTGGCCCAGATCCCCTTCTGTGATGCGAGAGCCACCAAAAACCATGACTAGGAAGAGCAGTTGCCTGTGGGACCCCGGGGGCTGCAGCCTGGCAGGGGCGCTGGCAGACTGCTGGGCTGAGAACACGAGAAAAGCCCTTTGGGCCGGGCAAGCTTCCAGCCACTCCAGCGCCCGTTCACAGTGACCCACCACTGGCCCGAGGAAGCAGCACCACGCTGCCTGGTGTGCCCAGCCGCACTGGCCCTCATCCTGCGCCTGGGGCTTGGAGCTGCTCTCCCTGCCACAAATTTGCTCACTCTCCCGCTAAGGCCATCCACACTGGTGGATCATGGAAGTGTTGGGAGAAGGACACCCTTTCATCTGCCCTGGACTGCCCACCAACCAGCTTCATGGGGTGATCCTGGGGGTGGGGATGCTCCCTCTCCACTTTCTCTGCTCCACACGTAATTTTGCAAGCTGTCTCCTTACTCGCCTTCTTTCTAAGCTCCACAGCGCAGCTGCTGCCATCGTTCCTCACAGGGTTGGAACCACTCCTACCCCCAGATCATTTTAGTTGCCCTCATTTGAACTTTTCCTGGCCCTTTTTAGGGTGCTGCCCAGAATTTTCTAGGTGCAGCCTCACCGAAGACGTGTGCATGGGGACTACTCAGGCCAGAGCTGTTTGTCATGAGATGAAAAGCACATGTGCAATGTTCCAATGAACAGTTGGATCAATGAGCCACTCATATTCCCCGCCCCCCATTTCATTGTTCTGAGCCCGCAAGGCTCTTCTTACAAGCATCTACTTGGCAGTCAAAGCTGTTGTTGGTCCACAGAACCAACACAAATATACAACCTCTTTGCCTTCCGGCGACATTTGGACATCGCTATCCCAAGCCAGAGACTCTGCCTATGCTTTCACTAGCCCAGGGGTCTTTAGCCTCCAGCTGGCAGGCCAAATCCAGCCACCAGGGTGTCCAGGTGGCTACACCTCTTCCCCACCCCCTTTCCCCCAACCACCACCTCTTCAGTAGCCACCTGGCTTCTGTGTTGGGTTTCCTCCACCTGAAAGGTTTGGAATGCCTTTCTGAATGTTTTGTGACGTGTAGAATGAACGTGAAGTTGCTGTGGCCAGTATTTTTATACGTATTTGAATTTCCAGCCCTGCTCCCTTGGCATCTGTCGCCAGTCCATTTGCCTCTGGCCCCCCCAACTGCTGTAAGGCTGCCTCCAAGAGCTCCTCTGGGCTTGAATTTAGCCTTTTGGCTGAAACGAGGCCCAACCTCCCAGTTTAGCACAATACCTGAAATGGAATCACTGGCTTGCTTGCTTATTTATTTATTTATTTATTTAGAAATTTATAGGCCGCCCCTTGCCACAAGCTTACTCCCTTTCTAACAAGCGAGAGTTACAAGATGCATATGCAAAACATTCTCTCACACAAAAATGGGCATTTCAAGACCAGCTGGAATGGTACCACCTCTCCTCTCAGCCAGGGAGAGCTTGTGATAGATGGGGGGGCGAGATTTTGTATGGGGACAGCCCCCGGACTGGTCATGGACTGCCTCCCATGCTAGCAAACTCCTTTGCCCCCCTTTCCAGCATTTATCAGCAGCAAATCTTCCAAAGAAGACCCATGCCACATCTGGTTAGAATGGCTGCAAACCCTGCATGTCGCAACCTACTCCCAGGTGGCCCTGCTCTGCCTTGGGCCACAAGTTTGCGGAATTCTGTTTGCAGCGCTTGCATCTTTTGATGCACCTGCTGGGCATCTCCGGTATGCCCTTTTGAAGGCGCGACGGGTCCTGATAGCTACTTGTCGCATCATACAAGTCCCAAGCAGGACACCAGTTAGCCGAGGACACAAATATTGTAGAATGCCAAATGGTGGCATACCACTATCCGAAGTTGTGCAAACATTCTTTGAGCTGAATGGGTAGGGGGGTGGCCTTTTATTAACTTAAATAAATTTCAAGCTGTGTTTTGGGGCACCAATGCTCAGAGGGTAATCCACATGAAGGCACCCAAGTGCAGTACCTGCGATCATGAAATACAGCTCAGTTTCCATAAAACCATCAATTAAAGTAGCCGTGGAATGCAACATCGGGCTGATGTTGTACCCTTAAAAGTCAGTGCTGTCGCTGATATAAAGGTGTAGTCTGGTGGCTGGCGTAGGAAGGAGAGTTCCCTCATTCCTCAAGAGCTGTAAGAGGTGCCTCTATGCATAAAGGAAAGTGAGGAAATTGGTTGCACAAGGTTCAGATCTTTGTTTCTTTACTAGAATCCTGAGATCTGTCAACTAAAGTCTGGCATAAAAGGTGTCTGGCGAGAATGAAATAATTTGGGATTGTTTTGTGTACAAAAGCATAAAAGGATCCTTCCAGAAAAGGATCACTCCGACTTTGCCCACACCTTCCCCACTTCAGCTGTGTAATTCAGGGCAGGCTGGGCCCTTTTCTCGCTGCCATGGTCAACCGCCTGGGAGTCACCAGTGACTCCTGCTGAATGACTGCCACCTTTCCAGAGATTTAGCATATCTGGGTCCACCCTCTGCTCATGCCTGGAACAACGTCTGAAGAAACAAAGCTGGTGCAGTGCAGGCTGGAAGGGTATCAGAATGGATGTCAAGGCACAACCAGGGTTTGGGCTGGACCTGAGAGAAGCCATGAGACTGTTGGGACGACACAGCAGTCCACCGTTCTTTGCGATTATAGGTGGGGTTGTTTGCCCATCGTGTTGCCAGCCACACCATGGGTGAAGGGTTTGACAGCAGAGATTTTGGCAGTGGCAAGACGAGGGCAGAAAAGTTCAAAAAGAGTGAACCCGCGTTCTCCCAAGATTGGGGAGAGGAAGAGCAATCCTCTCTCATTACATTCTAAAGGGTGAAATGATGGACTGAATTTGAGGGTTGACGGAGAGGAAAGCGTCAAAGATAAAGCCAAGGTATTTTCCTGTTAAGACAGCACGGATTGGACCCTTGTCAATGGATATGGAGAGTGAACAGAACAGATGGGGACAGTGAGGATACTGGTGGAAAATGCAGGCCTTAGGCATGTTAAATTTAAGACAGTGATGAAACAGCTAACTGCAAAGACCAGGCGAGCAGTCTGAGCTGTGGAACTGGGTGGGGGACCTTCTGGCTGGAGCAGCAGTGCTGAGTGTCACTGAGAAGTCCAGGGACTGTTTGAGGTCACCCAGGCATGCAGAGAAAGAAGGCGGCAGAAGGCCACATGAGATGCTTGAAGGGCTCCAGTGGAGAGAGGGAAAGCTGAGGGAGAAGGAGAACCTTCACGGCAGGCAAGAGGATTTCAGAGGAGGGTAGAAACCAAGCTGTAGAGCCTGAGGAGAGGTGCTGGAGGAGAGAGAATTGGGTCGGTGGCCATGAGCAGCCCATCCGGGATGTCTTTAAGGCCCACAGATCCCATGCTCATGAGATCCAAGGAGATCAAGTTCACGTATTTCGTCACACACCCTGTTTCACCCACAGACGATGAGTGAATCATCCACTACGTTTACCAATTTGATGTGACTCGAATCCATTTTAAGACTGTATGGTCAAGTATCAACTTGCTGCCCCATGAAGAATTCCATGAAATTCCAAGCCTTACACATTACTGTTAAAAACTGTGGCTGCTCAATGATACACCATCTTGTTCATTTTGCTATTATTCCCTCTAACAAAGCAAACACACAAAGCAAAGGAAAACGCATACTAACCAATGCAAACGCACTGGACCTAGATGTTGGTCAATGAAACTATTTGTTGATGTCATCTTATTCCCATACCAACATTAGAAACATAAAACAATCTAAAATTTCTTCCATTGGTTGCCTGTAACTGTATTCTTAATTTATTTGCTGTTGTTATGATTTAGTTAGGCTGTTTTTAATCTGGATTGTTTGGCAAAAAGGTATGTCACAAATACACTGAATCAAATTGAATCACAAATCTTCCACCTTTTCCTATTCTAGATTGAGAACTTCTCTTTGGGAAGATGTGGGAGAAGGGTGGTTGGTTGTCCACAGTGCAGTCAATCAGGGCAATGGAGAAAGTGTCTTCTGCTCCCCTCCCACCAGTCTCTTGGAAGAAGGAATGAGGAGCGGAGAAGAAGGGGGGGGAGGGGAGAACCCGGGAACTAATTCCCAAACAGCTGGCAATCCACCTTGTGCCCACGGTTTTTCTACAGCGCGTCACTTGGAACATTTTGGCCAGTAATAGCCCTGCTCAGAAAGGAGCACCTTTCGATTCTAACTCTTGAAAGATTTCTGAAATCTGTTAGCCTTTAAGGTATCCCCTTTGTTCTGTTTTGAAGTGCCAGTGAAAAAAAAGACTGCTTTCAGAAATGCACACCTTTCCTAACCAACTCTGGTTGAAAGTTTTATCTGTAATCGGGGCCTGAAAAGTTATTTTTGCTCCCTGTTCCAAAGAGGGTTAAAAGTTTCACGAAAACAAAGGGAAGGAATGCATTCTTGGGGGCTGAGGGGGAGAGAAAGGGCACACGCTTTCCCCATTTTTCCAGCAACAAAATTGCTCAGTCATGCTGTCGCTCCGTGATTTTCATTCAAAAAGGTTTATAGAGCCATATGGGGAAAGTGTTCACAAAGAATTTTACTTTTATTTTTTTGGAAGCAAACTGGAAAAGAAATACACTTTTATTTCCCATCGGCAAAATAGGGCTACAGAGGAAAAAATGTTCAATATAAAACATGTGACCAGCGCGCCTCCAGAATGCCACCTTCCCCAGACCCCAGCTCTCTCTTTCGCTTCAAAGCAGCGGCTCTTGGCAACGGGCACATTTCTCTGCGCGCTTGGCCAAAGCCCAGGGGCAGCAGGGTGCTCTGAAGGAGGAAGGCCAGGAGGCCCGGGCTGAAGTGCCAGGAGGCGTGGGCAGAATGAACGTGCCCCAGCAACCATCAGCCTGGGATGGAGGCCCCCATGCAAAGACCGGTCTCCTCACACGTCCTCGGCGAGAATGCTCCCCACCCCACCCCCAGGGGAAGCGAGGCGTCACTGGAGTGCACCGAGAGATGCTCCAACACTTGCAGTCGCTTCCTGAAGACGTGTTTTCTAGCCTACCTTCCCTGCTGAACGCAGCCATGAAGCCACAGGCAGCAAGCTGGGAAGAAAACACCGCTCTCCCTCCTCTGCACTGGAGCTTTTCCCAAACTGGTTCTCACTCAGCCCGGCAGAGCTTGCCACCTTTTTCAAGCCACGCGCCGAGTGCAGCCTGCAATGTACAGAGACCCAGCTCAGCCCTTCCCAAGCTGGTGCCCTCCATAGATGCTGGGGCAACCATGCGCAGCCAGCAACGACGGCTGGGGATGATGGGGATGGGGACTGTGGTCCCAGCACACCTGGGAGGCGGTGCAACTCCCTCTGGTCCATCTGTTATGGGGGCGGCACAAGACTCAGCTTTGATTTTTGCTGCCGCAGAGGGGAAAGGCCTCCGCTCCAGTTGGCGTGCAGACTGCCTGATCGAGGGGCAGCTCACCCGCACGCCTGGCCCAGCTCTGCGCATGCCTGGTGCTGAACAGAGCATTACTGGGGGTGGGGGGGGCCTCTCCCGGCCTGGAGGCACTTGAGGGCTCGGGGTGCTTCAACCGGAGTCCTGCGCTGGGTGGCCTTGGAGAGTTGTGCTGTTCTGTGATGCTCCATCACGGAAGCACCACCCCAACCCCTGCGGGCATCTTGGCCTGGATGCCTGGAGGCACGTGGGCACAGTCTAGGCAGAGGCAGACTGGGTGCAGCCCCGGGGCTGGGCCAGAGCCAGCAGCCGCGTGGGGTCGAGGGGGACCCACCTGGGCCGTGCCTCTGCTGAGCTGGGCAGCTGCAGCATCCCCATAGCCATCCTTCGTGGGGGTCCCAAGACATAGCAGCTCTTCCTCCCCCAGCCAGGTGACCCTGGGAGCCAGGTGCATGACCTCGTGTCCCAGGCCCCCCTTGCAGACACCTGGAGGCTGTCCACCGGAAGCACTGCCACTGGGAGAAGACTCACCTGCACAGCCCTTTCAAGGGCCTGAGGTTCCACGTGTGGACAGAAACGCAAGGGGGGCCTTCCCAGCCCCATGGCTTCTGTGTGTGCGGCTACCGCTACGGGCTGGCAATGGTGGCTACAGGATACATCAGACTGGGGAACTTGCCCAAGGCCACTCAGCGAGTTCACAGCACAGCTGAGAACAAGCTGGGGACACTTTCACTGAGCTCTGCCCCTCGGTCGCCTGGCGCCTCTGGCACGCGAAGACCTCGTGCGGCCCTGCGCCCGAGGAATGTCCTTCTCGGGGCTAGCGCAGGCCTCATCTGTCCTTCCCACTGCTGCCCACCCCTTGGAATTATCTCATCGGCTACCCCTGGACAAAGACAGAGGAGTTGCACGTATGCAGGCCAGGGTGCCTACACAGCGAGCCTCGTCGTCCATCCCCAGTAGTCCTGCCCACTGGAGAAAGATAAATAATCAGCATTATAATCTTACGGAGAGCTGCGCCACTCAAAATTCCACCACAGGAGACGGGAATATCCAATTACACTACAATCCCGGTCACAAAGTGTGCGTTATTTTCTTCAAGGTCGAAACCCACTTTTTCTTCTGTCAACTATGCAGAGCAAAGACGCTGTAAAAACGAATTCGCCCCCTTCCCTGTGGAAGCTAGGAGCGACGATCAGCTTGTGAAGTTTATTTAAAGAGAGAATCAGGCCTGGTCTGGTCAAGAAGTTACTTTTGAGCCAAAAGCACAACAGTTTCATGGTCGGAGTCCAAATACACACGCCTGGAGTTCGGTGGTCAGACACGAGCTCTATTAACTGGAGTTCCACCTCTGAGTCCGACGCCAAGATAGGACAAGCCCCACCCAAAAACCACGTGCTCTTTCCTGAGAAGCACGGCCAGAAAAATATCTCGGATTCCTGCATGTCGGAACCAAATGCTTTTTCAATGCTTCCTCCCCACTCTCCGAACTGGCAAGAGGGCTTTCTTGAACAAAGGGGGACCGGAGGAAGGCCGGGTTCCAGTGCTGCCGGGCACTCCCTTGGGAGCCCAGGATTGCTGTGGGCAGATGCTGGTGGGGCCCACCTGGAGGGCGTGGCTTTCTTTGTCCTCCCAGACAGGCCCCATGCTCCAGCGAGGTCTTTTGCATCAACAGCTGAAGCGTTTGCAAAGAAGCCCCCTGGTCAGCAAGCTGTGACATGGCGGTTTACTGCTCTGTTCCGTCCTGCTCTCCAGGCACAGGCCAGCAGCAAAATGCGTGCATGAGTCCCATGGGAAATTTACCCTCAACAAACCGCAGCGGCCCTGGGAAAGCCGATGACCAGAGGTGCAAATCTAGCCTTTACTGCCACCAGTGGAACAGACACTTCCGTCAGGACCCCCTCGCCACCAACAGCCCTTCGGCTCTGGCTACCCTACTTCACCTGTGCTTACTCAGTGGCTACCTTCAGTTTCTCCAAATACATCTCCAGTGTGGCGTCATGGCTGGAGTGTTGGAAGGGGACTCAGGAGGCCTGGGTTCCACTAGCCCCAACTTGGCAACTTGGGCAGTCCCAGACTCTCAGCTTAAGAAGCTGTTTTCAGAAGCTGCCTTGAGTACATTGAGCTGCAAATGCCTTTTTCCTCCTGCCTCTCGATAAACACAGGTTAGCCAATGCACTTCAGCAGCACCACAGCTGCTGTCCACACAGTGAACGGAAGTGATTTTAAACCAGTTTAACTTCCCACAGGGAACTCTGAGCGCCACACTGCAGTAAAGCTGCTGAGCTCCATCTTACATGATCCAGAGCCCTGCGCAGAAGGGCGGCTCAAAAACTGTTTGTGGTGGGGCTGAGACTCCCCTCCCCACCAAACTGCCTCGCACTATTCGATGGTCTTTTTGGCACCAAGTTCAGACCCGCCTCTTTGATGCGGGATTTAACCAGCTTCAACCCGGTACGTCAGGGCATTGTGTCAGCTGTCCTGCGAGTCAATGTGTGCTTGTGTTCTGCATTTGGTCTTAACGTTGGCTTTTAAATTTTGTAGTGTAATTTTATCATGTTTTTATTTCTCTTTTATGCTATATATTTTATGTGCTGCTTTAAACTGCCCGAAGAGCTTCAGCTAGTGGAAGGTATAGACATAAAATTAATAATATGAATACTAGTAGTAATAAAAACAACAGTTAAGTCATTTTAAGTTTGTGGTGCAAACATGTCTGGATTCTCATTTTTACTCCAATACAAGCATGACCATCATCAACCTTTTCATACAATCCTGAGGTGAGAAGCCCTTGCACCACCCCAGCTTGAGATGCAGGATTGCCTCCTCTTTTGCTTCTCATTTTCAAAATCAGTACTTTTGGCTCCCTAGACTGCTTTTCTGGAAATTCTCACTAAACCCAAGTTCGAAGGAGCTGCCAAAAGGGTCATTTGGATGCAACAAATTAACATGACTGCCAACCTGAGAATTCTCCAGGGGTGATATTGGGCGAGTTCGTAGCCTCCGTTTCAGTGTAGGACAACATGGAATCTGACAGATCTGGGAAATGAGAAGATGAGAAAGTTCAGATGTGATGCCCCAGTGCAGAGCCAACTCCTCACCCAACTCGAGAGCCCGAGCTGCCCCCCACGTCTCCACTCACCCTAGCCTCATCCCTCCCCTAGCTCACGTCTCCTCCCTTGGCTAGAGGACACGGCTCCCTCTGCAGGAGGACCCCTCCCGATGGCCCAACCTTCCTCTCCTGAGCAGGTTCTCCCAGAAGGCAGGGAGCCCATCCACTGGCCAGGGAAAACAGCGACCCGGAAGGAGGAGTGCCCACCAGTGGCAGCAACTGGGGATCAAGGCCCAGAAGAGCACCTTCAGTGGGGCTCCCTGGGTTCTGCCACCATGCGTTCTCCAGGGCTAGGGAATCAGATCCGGGCTGGGCAGCCAATGCCTTCCAGATGCTGACGACTACAACTCCCAGAACTCCCGACTAGCATGGCCAACAGTTGGGATTGTGGGAGTTACCATCTGAAAGATCTGGAGGGATGTGCAGCCTGGTGAGAGGTGGCAGGAAAGCACATGCGCCCTCCCCGCGTGGAAGCAGGTCCCCAGAGGAAGGGTGGGAAGATTTGAAGGACCCCTGCTGCCAACACCTTCGTTCCCAGGAATCATTTTCCTGCAGTGGGATCCACTTCCTCCTCCTCAGCCAGGCAAGAGCATGGAAGACAGCCCTGCGCTGTACTTCCGAGACTCGGTTGAGCTACGTCCTCTTTGGGGGGAATTGTGGGGGATTCGTATTCCCCTCACATCCCAACTCTACCTGTGTGGTGGAGTGGCCAGAGGGAAGTCCCAGGTTCAAGTCCCCACTCAGCCCTGAAACTCCCAGAGAGGTGCACAGCTTCCCAGTCTCACCTCCCTCAGAGGGTTGGGATAAAAATATAACTAATCCATCCTCAATTAGTCAAAACATCTTGAATACAATATGGCCGTAGAAAGCCACCTTACCCTTGGCCCATTCAGCCCTTTACTGCAGACACTGATGGCAACAAGCCTTCCTGGGCAGGGGGAAGTCATTCCCATCACCCAACCAGAGATACCCAGAACTGGACCCGCCGCTAAGGACCATCCCTTTCATGGGTCACTGCTGTGCAGTGACGAAGGAGCTTGCGTAGCTCAATGAAGCTATGAGCTATGCCGTGCAGGGCCACCCAAGATGGACAGGTCATAGCAGAGAGCTCTGACAAAACATGATCCACTGGAGAAGGAAATGGCAACCCACTCCAGTGTCTTTGCCATGAAAACCCATGAACGGTACCAAAAGGCAGAAAGATATGACGCCGGAAGATGAGCCCCTCAGGTCAGAAGGTGCCCAATATGCTACTAGGGAAGAGCGGAGGGCTAGTACTAGTAGTGCCAGAAAGAATGAAGCGACTGGGTCAAAGCCAAAAGGACACTCAGTTGCAGATGTATCTGGTGGTGAAAGGAAAGTCCAATGCTGCAAAGATCTATACTCCATAGGAACCTGGAATGTAAGAGCCATGAATCAAGGCAAGCTGGACATGGTCAAACAAGAGATGACAAGACTGAACATTGACATCTTAGGAATCAGTGAACTAAAATGGACAGGAATAAATGAATTTAATTCAGATGACCATCAGGTATACTACTGCGGGCAAGAATCCCTCAGAAGAAATGGAGTAGCCTTCATAGTCAATAAAAGAGTAGGAAAAGCAGTACTGGGATACAATCTCCAAAATGACAGAATGATCTCAGTTCGAATCCAAGGCAAACCATTCAACATCACAGTAGTCCAAGTCTACGCCCCAACCACTGGTGCTGAAGAGGCTGAAGTTGACTGGTTCTATGACGGTCTACAACACCTTCTAGAATTAACGCCAAAAAATGATGTCCTTATCATCATGGGGGATTGGAATGCTAAAGTAGGAAGCCAAAAGATAACCGGAATAACAGGCAAGTTTGGCCTTGGAGTACAAAATGAAGCAGGGCACAGGCTGGCAGAATTTTGTCAAGAGAATATGATGGTCGTAACAAATACTCTTTTCCAACAACCCAAGAGACGACTCTACACATGGACATCACCAGATGGTCAACACAGAAATCAGATTGACTATGTGCTCCGCAGCCAAAGATGGAGAAGCTCTATACAGTCAGTAAAAACTAGACCAGGAGCCGACTGTGGCTCAGATCATGAGTTTCTTGTTACAAAATTTAGACTTAAATTGAAGAAAGTAGGGAAAAGCACTAGGCCACTCAGGTATGACCTAAATCATATCCCTGATGAATATACAGTAGAGGTGACAAATAGATTTAAGGAATTAGATCTGATAGACAGAGCGCCTGAAGAACTATGGATGGAGGTTTGCAACATTGTACAAGAGGTAGCAACTAAAACCATCCCAAAGAAAAAGAAATGCAAGAAAGCAAAATGGCTGTCTGAGGAAGCTTTACAAATAGCTGAGCAAAGAATGGAAGCGAAAGGAAAGGGAGAAAGAGAAAGATACACCCAATTGAATGCAGAATTCCAGAGAATGGCTAGAAGAGATAAGAATGCCTTCTTAAATGAACAGTGCAAAGAAATAGAAGAAAACAATAGAATAGGGAGGACCAGAGATCTCTTCAAGAAAATTGGAGATATGAAGGGAAAGATGGGCATGATAAAGTACCAAAATGGGAGGAACCTAATAGAGGAAGAAGAGATTAAGAAGAGGTAGCAAGATTACACAGAGGAACTATACAAGAAAGAGCTTAACGTCCCTGATAACCACGATAGGGTGGTCGCTCACCTCGAGCCAGACATCCTGGAATGTGAAGTCAAATGGGCCTTAGGAAGTCTGAGCAACAACAAAGCTAGTGGAGGTGACAGCATTCCAGCTGAGCTATTCAAAATCTTAAAAGACGATGCAGTTAAAGTGCTACACTCAATATGCCAGCAAATTTGGAAAACTCAACAGTGGCCACAGTATTGGAAAAGGTCAGTTTACATTCCGATCCCAAAGATCAGCAATGTCAAAGAATGTTCAAAGTACCGCACCATTGCACTCATTTCACATGCTAGCAAAGTGATGCTCAAAATCCTACAAGCTAGGCTCCAGCAGTATGTGGACCGAGAACTACCAGAGGTACAGGCAGGATTTCGAAGAGGCAGAGTAACTAGAGATCAAATTGCTAACATACGCTGGATCATGGAGAAAGCTAGGGAGATCCAGAAAAACATCTACTTCTGCTTCATTGACTATGCTACAGCCTTTGATTGTGTGGATCACAACAAATTGTGGCAAGTTCTTAAAGAGATGGGAGTACCAGACCATCTTACTTGTCTCTTGAGAAACCTATATGCGGGTCAAGAGGCAACAGTGAGAACTGGGCACGGAACCACTGATTGGCTCAAAATTGGGAAAGGAGTTCGGCAAGGCTGTATACTGTCGCCCTGCCTATTTAACTTATATGCAGAGCACATCATGAGAAAGGCAGGGCTAGATGAATCGCCAGTTGGAATCAAGATTGCTGGGAGAAATATCAACAACCTCAGATATGCAGATGATACCACTCTCATGGCAGAAAGTGAAGCGGAACTAAAGAGCCTCTTGATGCGGGTGAAGGAGGAGAGTGCAAAAGTTGGCTTGAAACTCAACATTAAGAAAACTAAGATCATGGCATCCGGTCCTCTCACTTCCTGGCAAATAGATGGGGAAGAAATGGAGGTAGTAACAGATTTTATTTTCCTGGGCTCCAAGATCACCGCAGACGGGGACTGCAGCCAAGAAATTAAAAGACGCTTGCTCCTGGGGAGGAAAGCTATGGCAAATCTAGATAACATACTAAAAAGCAGAGACATCACCCTGCCAACAAAAGTGCGTATAGTCAAGGCCATGGTTTTCCCAGTGAAAGCTGGACCATAAGGAAGGCCGAGCGCAAAAGGATTGAGGCCTTTGAGTTGTGGTGCTGGAGAAGACTCCTGCGAGTCCCTTGGACCGCAAGGCGATCAAACCAGTCAGTACTAGAGGAGATCAACCCTGACTGCTCTGTAGAAGGCCAGATCCTGAAGATGAAACTCAAATACTTTGGCCACCTAATGAGAAGGAAGGATTCCCTGGAGAAGAGTCTAATGCTGGGAACAATGGATGGCAAAAGAAGAAGGGGACGGCAGAGGATGAGGTGGCTGGACGGAGTCACTGAGGCAGTTGGTGTGAGCTTAGGTGGACTCCGGGAGATGGTGGAGGACAGGAAGGCCTGGAGGAGTGTTGTCCGTCAGGTCGGACACAATTCCGTGACTAGCATAGCATAGCTAAGGACCCTGCTCCACCTCCAGGTTAGAGTCTCCAGCAGAAGCTCGCCAACACTGCTTTGCTTGCTCATGCTCATGCTGCTGGACTACCACTCCCCCTCACTGTCCTGACCTAATGAAATTGGGAGGACACGGGCCTGAAAATAACTGAGGCCGAGCAGAGCAGGCAAGTCGGAACTTGGAGCTGCACAAGTAAAGTTACGCTAAGCCTCCAAACAATTCATCGTCACTATACTTAATTATCACTATTAAAATTCTTTAAGCTGTTTATTCTTGTTTCCTTCCTTCCTTCTTCCTCTGCTGAAAGCAAGGAAATTTTGTTTTAACAAGTTGAAAGTCTTTTGTTGGTCTCTCTCTGCTCCCTCCCCTTCACTTATGCCCCTTTAATTAAAAATGTTTGCTCCAAGATCATCGTTGTGTTTGCATTTCCCGTTTCCTTTTCTTTTAAATCAAACCAGCCTGAAAAGCAAATTTCCACATCTTGCTATGTCACTCCAAATTTTCTGTATAGAAAATGCACCCACTGCCTAAATACAGCCTGGGGAGAGCTCAGACTCTTTCTTTCTCAATGCTTTTCTTTGCAGAAAAATAAAAAGCAAAAAGACGCCTCCAGCAGAGGGAGAGCAACCAGTCGGCAAATCATGTGCTGCCTGGGAGAGCAGTGCTGTTTAAAGAGGCTGCCTGGGCTGGGAAGCCCAGAGGATGCCTATGTCCCAAACATATGCTGGATGCATGGGGCTCCCATGGGGTGAAACGTCTCGCCGCTGCCCAATTTGCAACCCAGCAAGCTGGGTGGTACTCGCCACTCACGCCAGAGACGTCGGCCACCCGCCACAGGTTACGGTGCTCGGTGCATCACAAGTCCTGCAAGCCTGATCTAGGGGTTTGTGGCGGTGGTCCTGACCCAAAGTTCAGAAGCAGCTGGATCTCAGGCATGCTGCGAGAGATGGGTGGGGATGGCTCTGTGTGCGTCTTATCACCCCCCGATGGAAATGACTTCAGCATCTTTCTGCTTTGAGCCACTTTGACCACACTTGCCATGGCAGCTTCCACAGGGCTCTCATTATTCCAGGATGCCCTGCAGTCATGACAGCCTTTCTGTTCCTCCCCACCCACCTGACCCTTGCTAGGCTCCTTGCAAGGATGTCAATGCTACGGAAACGGGCCAGGGACTCCCTTCCGAACTCTCTATCCAAGGCTCCTGCATGGATAGTGATGATCGTCCCCGCAAAGTTGCTATGCCAGCCATTCATGTGCCCCTCTCTGCCCTAAAGTATCTGCCCCCTTTCATCTCTTTGGGTCTTATTGCTGTTTCTTGGGGGACGCATGGTCCACCGCTCACAGATTCGGGCTCTGTCACATCCATCCAGCACTGCTTTTGCAAAATCGCCTTCCCCTGCACTGAACAGCTTTGCAACACAGAGAAGCCAAAGAGCGGCACTGCATCTGCTGCGGCCTCAGTTTAACATTTCTCAACAACTATATATACTTTGGAAGGCAACTCCCTTTAGATTATGCCAGTTTTTAAGTAGGTCACATTTTTATGCCCAGCTTCTCTGACCAGGTTTCCTTTGATGATTAACAAAACAAACCCCGAAGTCTTCACGATTCACAGGGAGAGATGCCATTCAAAGCCTAACAGGCTGTGTTTGGAGTACAGTTGCCACCTTTCCTTTGGCCAAGCGCTCATTCTTTTAGCCCATCAAACAGACACTACTTTCCCCACGGAGAGGGGCCATGTGGGTAAAGCAGAGGCTCTGCGCAGAGGGCCCAGGGACCAAGTCTGGACCTCCAGGAGTGCCCCCTTTCCCTGTCCTGCCCCCTCACTGGGTGGCTACCTGGCGTTTCTACATCATCCTACCCCCCATCTAAAAGATGTACTCACCTCTTCTAAGGCTGTGTTACGAACAAGGAGGACTTGAAACGACATGCCCCCATTTGGGTCCCACCTGGCGCGAGAATGCAACCCTGAAAGTGCCTCCACGGGAGAACTCAGCGGATGGGGGTTTCACACCCCTGCAGCAAAGTGCAACACAAAACCCCTTTGCAGTTCCGCTGCCAAACTTCTGCGAAGCCATGGGAGCGTGTACTCTTCAGCCCAATCTAAAGTCACACCTAAGCCTTTTAAATTGATCCTGTGCTGTCTGGTTTTGCACCTGGGGACAACAATTCTGCCTTGGGGGCCAGATTACCACCCAAGGCAAACCGACTGAGTGCCTGCGCTCCCTGCCTCTCTCTGCACAGAGAAGGGGACTCATCCAGCGGGTGCTGAAGCTGACATGTGCAAGCCATTTTGGGCTGACCCCTTTGCTCTATGTCTGGCCCAGTCAGGGCATGAGCAAAGAGGGGTGTGGTGCGAAAAAGGTCCCACAAAGTCCCCTTTTTTGGGGAACAATGCGAGGTAAGACAGGCGTTCTCAACCCTTCACAGGACCGGCTGGACTGGGCCCAAGCGTCTGGGGTTGCCCGTAGCTACTTGACATAAAAGCCAGGATGCTAACGTGGTCACACGCTACCAATACCACTTTCTGGGCTAGAGGCGCCTGTTCACACCACGGAGACAGCTGGCTGGACAAGCGGGTCTTGCATCTCTGGAATGATGGAAATCCAACGACTACAATTTTTCTCTGAACAAGAGTCGATTGTCCAGCCCTTGGCACAGTCGAACTTTCCGGTGATGCACAGTTCATGTGTGTACAAACCAAACCTCAACGTGCACCAAGTCCTTTTTCTGCCCAGCAAACCGCACAGAAAATCAGGGTGTAGAAGGTACTCACCCAGTGGCTTTTGCTCATCATTTGGAGACAGCCGTGAGTAAGGAGGGGGTGGAGATTCTGAAAAGGAAGTGGGACTCGTATTAACACCATCTGGGAGTTTAACTTGCGGGCAGTTCGTGCTTTCCACCCCAAGAACTGAACCGTTTGGTTAAACTTCATCACATTCATAGAAACAGGGTCTGAGAGCTTGTCACTCCAAGACCAAGGTAAGGTCACAGGTAAGGTCTGGAAGACTTGTGAGCTTAACAACAACCCCGAGTAGAAGTTCCCATGCTAAGCAGCTGCATGTCAATTCGCAGGGCATGCTAAATGCAGGGAACAAACAGATTCACATTCATCGAGGAAGCCTTCCCCGATGGCTATCCTGGCTGACTATTATGGGAGCTGTAATACAACACATTCCGGGACGCCATGTCAGCAATGGCTGCAGCAGAGGGTGTGTTTGTGTGCATCTTTGTGTGCGTAAGATGGATCTCGTGGAGCTGGATGGCTGCGACCCTCAGCCCCACTCTCCCCTGGAGTGGTCCCATCAATTCAAAGTAGGCTTTGTTAGCCAACTGCATCCTGAATGTCCACCAGGTATACAATCCACACTATGCCTTCCCAGTTAAAAAAGCCATCAATTCCTAACCTGGAAGTTAAGGATCACTAATTTCTAAGTGCCGGAAATCTCTTACTAGTATATACCGATAACTGCAGGGGCAGGGAATACATATCCCAGATTCAGTAGAACTTATTTGAAGATTGCAAACTTATGGAGTCATGTGCTAGTGCTGTCAACACAGCCAACTTTTTAAAAAATCACTTGTTTATGTAACTTTTTCTCCATCATCCCAGTCCCAAAGAAAGTCGGGAATTGTAGTTTTTAGAGGAGACTGAAAATTCTTTGTTCCAAGTTCCATAGCTAATTTTTTTTAAAAAACCCTACAAATTCCAGGGCTCTTTTGAGGGCTGAGACAGTCAAACTGGTTTCTATCTGTAGAATGAAACTGATTTAACTCTGCAGTAAGAACATTCCAATAACACTGTCACATTTTTGGAGCAGCACTTCCTTTGCAGGGTGTGCAGCCCTGTTGGATCCATCCAGACCCCTTTGCAAATCTACGCGCATCTGTTACAAAGAACATGGTGTACAGTGTTCCAGTAATATTCGAAGGAAAACATCCCTTCCCTCTCCCTGTAGGAAAGACACAAAGTGACTGGAGTTCAGCAGAATCAGGATTACAAGACAAATAAAATTAAGGACAGCTTAATTTCTCCTTATTTTGAAGGAGAGAGTGTTAGTAGAACTTTTAGAATTCTTGAGGATCTTTCTCTTGAAATGACGCAGTGATGAATTAAGGAGGGAGAAAATTAAGCAGACACACACCCACAGACCACAAAGGCGCTAACGAGATCCAGGTCCTGCCACTTGTCTCCAAAAAACGTTCCTTCCATGCTGAACTTCTGGAATAACATTCTTGGGAGAAGGGAAAATTCATAAAACTAATGTGCTCAGCTTCAGATAGCTGGTTCCTCCTCCTCTAAGGGGGTGATGACAGAGAAGTACAGGTTTTGCCACTTTTAAAAATGTTTGCAAAAAGGGAAAAACCCACTTGCAATAAAAAAGTGGGGAAAAGAGACACTGCAGCTTTAAGAGACGCAGTCAGATAAATTGCCAGTCAGCCTGGCGCCAGCAAAATGCAAACTGCATATTATCACCACTTCTTCACCTAAATAGCAAAGAGGGGGAACCTCCTTAGCAAAGAAGGGGGGAAAGAGTCGGGTGGGGGAGCTTTTTCAGCACAACTTGAAACTGATCTCAACTCAAACACGGGGAGCTCTGTGCGTGTGTTTTCTTTTTAATTCTCCCATTCTTTGCCTCAAGAAACCAGCAGTTTTTTGTACTTCCCCAAAGAAATGTTACTCCAGCAGAACCGAAATGCTAGCAACTTTGTGGATTCAATTACCGCAAAATGACAGACAGATGGAGTTCACTTGCTAAAGAAAACGGGTACTGGGGTCCCATGGAGCCTGAGCCCCTGGGGGGGACCTCAGTGGGAAGGGGCTTACTTCTTTGCAAACATGCTTGGGACTGTGCTGTTAAGCAAGTCGGCCTCACTGCACGTTTCTTTCCCAGCCACGCAAAGCCTGAGGCGCTTCTGGGTGGAACATGTGTCCAAGCACATTCTGCCTCCACAGGCGCAGCCCCTCTGGAAGTCAGACCCCAAGTGGGGTTATTGTTTCTGTCCTGTGGTTTCCGCAGTACAAATCCGGGGGCTGGGCGCCAGTGTGGGAGAAGTTGGCGAGCGGACCCCTGGCCCCAGAGCAGCAGAGATTCCTGCATGCAGGCAGGGCAGGGCAGGGCAGGGGGCTCTGCTGGGTGGGGCGCCGTGAACTGGCCCAGAGCAGCCTCCTCGAAGCTGCTGAGCCGCCCGCCCTCGGCCCTTCCAGTCCCCTTCTCCTTCCAGCAATGAGTTTTCTTGCAGAGCTATGCCGAGTCTGCCCCATCCCCAGAGTGCCGGGGAGAGGAGCCCACGCAGGCGGTGCCTGAAGTGGGAGTGCCACAGGCCCCAGCGGTGGGGACATGCGCCATGGGGGGCGGGCAGGGAGCGGAAGGCCATGCTCCTGCCTGGGCGCACCCACCCTCCCAAGTCCCCCCCCCCCGCCACTGGGCACCCACAGAACCCGCCTCCTCCCCCCTCCGCACATTCCAGCCCCTCATGAAAGTTAACCTCTTCCTGGCCAGTGAGACTACACTGAGTTTCCTCCTCGGATGCACCAAAGCTCCCCCACACCCCAAGCCGGGCTGGGAGTTGGCCACAGGTCATCAACCAAAGGACTCTTCAGGCTGGGGGTGGGCGAGAGGGAGGGGCAGACCCTGAGTCCATCCAGCCCAGTCCTGGAAACACTGACCAGCCCTTCTGGCTCTCCAGGGTTTCCTTCAGCCCAACCTAAAGCGCTGGGGATGGGACCTGTGATAAATGGGAAAGAAGGTGCTCTCTCAGGTAACCTGGTTACCTCCAGGTGTGAGGAACTTTTTTTGGCACCAAGCCCCACTCCACCTGTATTCCGGAGCGAAACACAACCAGGTGGCCACTTGACCTGCTCACCTGCTGGTGGAGAGAACCAGGTAGTAGTTGCAGTTGGACAAAGCAACAGTAATTTTGTTAGCTACTTTGAAGATGTCCCTGGAGAGGCAGGATCTGTGTTTCATACATTCAATAACAAACCACAGAGAAACTCGACATACAAGTTTCCAGTGAGGGGAGGTGATCCGGCCTTCCAAGTGTTCCCGGGCCTTGTTCACACCTGTGTGAGCATCACAGGTAATGCAACATCAGACGAAGGAGCGCAGGCATGCAAGCTGCACCTTGCCTCACAGCACCTCAAGCACAAGCCTTTTCAAGTGGAGACCATTCACACAATCCACGGGCAGCCAGCAGGTGCACAGCCGTGGCATGCAGATCAGAGAGGTTAGGAGACATATGGGCGTGGGGGAATCAGCCCTCTGAACATGCTTTAGGACTCTCTCTGGCAAAGATGGATGCAAATGGAAGACAGAAGGAAGGCTAAGCCAGGACGCAATGCAATACCAGCTCAGGACTACGGTATTCTCACATGTTCCCCCACGCTTGTGTTCTGGGTCATGGTTAAAGTAACACAAAACTCTCTTTCCATTTACGAAAACAGGTGAGCTTTCCCTAATTTAAGGTACAAAAGGGAGGAGCTGAAATGCAAGCAAACTTGCGGCGCTGCCTGTCTGGCTTTGCTCTGGGCCTTTCTGCTGAGCAGACGCTAAAGCACCCCCACTTTTAGATTATTTATCAATTCCTTCCTTCCTTCCGCCATCTTTCCCCCAGCCCTGAAACTTCATCTGAGTGAAAAGAAAGCCTGCCAAGTCAGCAGCTAGAAGGCCCTTTGCCAAATCAGCTCTACCGCCATGGGGACAATAGTTGCCTGCCCCTCTACATGGCAGCAAGTGGGGACAAGGGATGAGGAGCACACTCCTGGGAGCCGGGCCCTTCGGGGAAAACAGAGGCCGGTCACAGCCCTCCAGAGCATGGCCTGGGCGCATGGAGAAGCTGCTTGCCGCAGGTGGCACAACGAGAGGTGTTTGGAAGTTCTGGCGACGCTGCTGGAGCCATGGGGGCGCTGCGCCAGGCAGGCCACTGCCTGATCACAGCACTGGGCTGGATTCGTGCATTCACTGACCAAGCATTTTTTCGAAGCAGGCTCAGACTGGCTCGGTGCCAGGTGGCCTGCTCTGGTGACCCCTCAGAGCAGCACCTCACCCATCTGCCACTGCCACTTCACACCACACTGAAAAGCAATTCCAAGGAGCCGTGGGGTGGGTGGTCACCGTTTCTTTGGGACACCCCAAAGCCCATGCAAGAAGCAGTCCTTAGACCAAAACTGTCACCTGCTAGGTGGCCCCAGAAACTGCCTGTACCCTTTGTATGCCAGGGAAAGTAAATCCAGACCAAAATTCCTGGAGTAAGAAGGAAAGCGCAGGCACGCAAGCTGAAAACAGTGATGCCCCTCGCAATGTGCCACCATCTCAAGGTGCAGAATGATGCCAGGATCATGAGCTGATGCAGAACATCAGCAGAAATCCAAGCTGGCTGCACGTGTTGTGCAAAACACTGGCAGCCCAGGAGTACAGCCTTTCAACGTCCAAGACCTGGAACTAAAACGGGTGCTGGAGCTGAGCACTGCTCCAATACACAGAGAAGGAAAGAGACCCCAGTGCTCAAGAATCCCCTGGCACCTTCCGGGTCGCAGGAAGCTACCTGCGGCATCGCCTTGCCTGGACATGCCACTCTCCGAGTCCACCATGGCCTGACCATCTGCCTTGCGGGAATGATCCACTTTACAGCAAGCTCCTCTCTTTCCTCAAAATCTGTGGGGGGGGCTGCATTCCAAAGAGGGCGGGGCCGGGGCCAAAGTGGGTGGGGCCACAAATACTACCTTTAATGGCAGTGAGGAAAGGAAGCATCCCAGGTATGGGGGTGTCCTGCTTCTCCAAGCTGTGCGGTTTCCCCCGGCCCCTCCTAGTTGGAAGATGGAGGAGGGCAGGATAAATCCCCCACAACCAGAAGCCAGGCCTGTGAAGGAGGCGCCAGGGCAGCCCAAGGGCTTATAGTTCCCCACCCGCATTTGAAGAAGTCAGGCCTTGATTTTGCAGGAGAGCCTATTCCCTCTAGGACTTGTGTCCTTGCAAGTTAAACATCGTTTTTCACCCCCAAGAACCGAATTCTCCCCCTGGAGCTGCTGAAGCACTAGGAGCTGGGTCCCACATTCCCTGCCCAGCAGCTTCTGCCCAGGCCCGCAGGGCTGCTGATGGCGGGGACAGCCTTCCCCTGGCGAGCCCAGCAACCGAATTCCCGGGTACCAGAGGACAGTGAGGCCGATGGCCAGGGCTGGGGCACCCTGCCGCGAGTCAGGCTTGCCACCCCAGAGACCGCACCTGGTCTGGTCCTGGCCCCCTGGGCTCTCAGTGCCCCGTGCGCCCCAGCAAGTTGCCCTTCCCGTGGAAGCGCGCTGGAGCCTTACCTGGGCCGCACAGGCGGCTGAAGTGATACGGGTTGCAGCACACGGTGGGGCCGTCGGGGAAACCGAAGCTGCGGCACCCGCAGAGCGGTTTCAGCTCGGCCGGGTGCTGGAGGTCCGGCCAGCGAAAGAGCTTGCCCAGCAGGAGGTGCGGAGGAGCAGCCTGGCCGCCCACGCGCACCTCGGCGCGGGAGACCAGGACGCAGCCGCTGGGCATCCCGCCGCGGGACTCGACGGCTTCGAGCAGGCTGTCGAGCGACCGCTCCTTGAGGCGCTTCAGCAGCGCGTACGTGCCGGCCTTCAGCTCCTGCTCCAGCGGCGACAGTCCGCAGCGCCCTTCCCGGGCCGGCGGCTCCACGGGCAGCGCGCCGCCGCCGCCGGGGCCCCTCTCCTTGAAGAGGCAGCACGTCACGGTCTTGCCATCGCTCTCCTGCGCCCACCACGGGCTCTCCGCCTCGGCGGCGCCGCTGTTCCCGCCGCCCGCCGCCGCCTCTTCTTCCGCCTCGGGGGGCGCCGGTGGGTCGCCGTCGCCGTGCGCCATGGGCCTCTCCAAAACGCACGGCTCCTCGACGGCACCTTCGCCGGTCACCGCTCGCCTGCCACTCGAGGGGCGCTTCTCCGGGCTCCCGCCGTCGCTGCCCCCGCGCTCACGGCTCCTGCCGCCGCCGCCACCATCCCCTCCTCCTCCGTCGGGGAAGACCCGGCTTCTCCAAAGTCGCCGCACAAGCCCGGCCCGTTTGGACCTGAACATACGCTTCGCCCGGCGTGGAGCTGCTGGCCGTGGCTGGCTCCAGGTCAGATCCACCGCATGAAGGAGACCCAGCGGGAGCCGCAGGCGCGGCGGCGCTGTCCGGAGCAGCAGCGGGGGCTCCTCGCCAGCCCGGCCCCGCCAATCGCCGAGAAGCGGCCGCCGAGCTGCCACATGAGGGCGGGCAGGAGCCCTGGCATAGAGCGCAGCCCCGCAGGCCGGGGGAGGCGAGCGAGCCCGCCCGCCCGCCCGCCGGGGATCCGCCGCCGCCCCCTCGGCCCTACATGGATCGCCGGGCCCCGCGCCCGGGGGCCCTCCCTGCGAGTCCGGTCGGCCTGGGAAGGAAGCTCCCGGAGGAGGGGCCCCTCGCAGAACTCGGCCGTCAGGCGCTCCTGCGGCAGACACCAACGCGGCGAGGGCTGCGCGCGTCGCCTTCCGTGCCCCGGCCGGTCTGCGTGCTGCGAGCGCTCGGCGCTGCACGCCCGCGCCGTCGCTTCCTCGGCGTCGCAGCTCGGCTCAGAAAGTTACCCGCAGTTCCAGAGGTCGCGGCTGGTCGACCCCCGGGCAAGAGGCAGGCTGGCCGCGCGGCGCATGGCTCGGCCGGGGGCTCGGACCCCGGGGGCGGGGAAGAGCCGCGCGGGCGGCGCGGCGGCGGTCCTCCTAGGCGCGGCGGCGTGGGCGCAGCATCGCCACGCGCAAGCCGGGGCGCCCGCACTCGGCTCGGAGCGGCGGGCGAGGCAGGGCACCCCTGCGCGCGTGAAGCCCCCGAGCTCGCGCCGCCGCCGCCCGCTCTCCCGTCTCGCGGCTGCCGCGGGCGCTGCCTCGGCCGGACGCTCCTCGCCGCCGCCTCCTCCTCCGCCTCCGCCTCCTCCTCCTCCGGCGCGGGGCCCGCGGAGCTCTGCCCTCGGGGCGGCGGCGGCGGCGGCGGCGGCAGGCACGGCTGGCCCTCCCCGCTCTCCCCGCGCGCTCGCCTCCCGCTCGCTTTTTTGTTCTGCTCGGCACACACGCAGGGCCCCCGGGAGAGCGCCGAAGTCATTGGCTCCCGCCCATCATGTGCCAGTCTAGACACTTTGGCGGCGCGGAGGTGCACTGAGGTTGCGCAAACAGGGTTTCAAGTTTCTTAACTCTTAAAGGAGAACGCCTCCCGGTTCCTCCCCCGCCCCCGGCGGCCCGCGCCCCCCGCCCGCAGCATCATGAAAGGAAGCGCCGGCGCGGGCGGGCGGGCGGGCCGCGCGCCGGGCACGGCGGCGAGCGCCGCGTGGCGGGAGGGCTGCCGGCGTCGTCGGGAGGGCGGGCTGGCCGCCTGGGGGACGCGGTGAGGACCTGGGGTTCCGAGGATCTCCCTTTGCCGAGGCGTCAGCTCGTGCATCTGCCAGCTTCCTTTCGGGAAGAAGCGACCCCGGGATGTGCCGGACCTGCGAAAAGCGAGCGGCAGAGCCCCAGGACTGGATCCCGCCCCACGGTGCCATCTGCTCGCAGAGGCCATCCGGCTCCGCAGCCACAGCCCTGCAACAGCGCCCTCCCACCCATGTTCCCCAGCAAGCGATGCCTGCAGGGCTACTGGTCCTGGGAGCAGCACGGAGTCATCAGGACATGGGGGTATGGGAAGGCGTCTCCCCCACAGAGCCTTGCAGCCCAAAATCCAGTTGCATTGCGGGTTCCAGGAGGACTGTTTGCTCACCTGCAAGGGATGAGTCGGGACACTGCCTCCTTTGTGGCTAACCTCTCCTCCAAGGAGCTCCGGATGCCCCTCCCTATTTTGCATTCACACCCTTCCTTTGAGGTAGGCTAGGCAGTGGCAGATTCCTGGACACCCGGTGGGGCTGGCCCAGTTTCAGCCCAACAGCTTAACACGGCCTTTCTTAACTTGATGCAGCCAAGGATTGGGCTACCTTTCTCATCACAGATATGGGCTATGCTGGCTGGGGATGATGGGAGGTGTAGCCCAACACTACATAGGTTGAGGGATGCTGCACCAGCTCTTATGCTGGAATCTGGGAACCCCTGAGCAGGACTCTGCACCTCTTTTTCCAGACAGGGAGGGGGTGTATCTCGACCCATTTGGCTGAGAATATTGCCATACCAGAGCCCTCCCCAGCCTTTTCCCATCTGCCCCTTCTTGTCAGTGATAACTGCCCCAGAAGCAAAGCAGGTGAGGGCTCGGGAATCCCTGCAGGGTTCCAGCATTCTTGCAAAGGAAAACTAAAGGCGTGTAGCCCTTCCCTGAGTAACGTGGGAGCATCACCAGAGCCGTGCTGGAGGCCAAGCAATCTCTAGTCCAGCATTCAGCTCCCAGTGGGGAGCCCACAAGCAGGCCAGGAGGAGGAGAATGCCCTTGGCCTGCAAGCACCCCTGGGCACTGGCGCTTGTGTGGAGCCGTGACCAACAGTGGCAGTTGCAGAAATGCTTACTGCATTTTCCTGCGTTCTCTGGAAGTTCCTACCTGCACGCAGAAGCCCTGGAAGGCCCCATGTGAAATATTTGGAGAAGAGTCCAAGGGAAGCAGGAAACAGGCTAAAGGTGACCTGGCTGGAGCTGTGTGGCTGCCATCTTTGGAACGGCTAGTGGTATTAGGCTTCCTGAGAGGAGGCGGTCACGTCCCTCACTTCCATTCCCTTGATCGTACTGCAAGCTTCTTTTTCAAAATTCTGGTCTGTATGCCCCAAACCACCTGCTGCAGGAGCAGTTCACGGCACCGAGACCTCCCACTTTCAGCTCAGAAATGGAACGCCTTGTTTCAAAATTAGCATTAAAAACAAAGGATCCAGTCCCTGGTCCATCTAGTACATTCCTGAAGGTCCTGGCTAGACAGAAAGTGTCCCGATGGACAGTGTTTTTCTGTTTTCTGTTTGTTTTGGTTGCTCGGAAGCTGCTGTGTTGTTTGGCTATACATTCAACCCTACTTATCTCCCAGATCATGTAAGAGAAGCATCCTTCATGCTGTTGAGGCTATACAACGCTGACTAGGCCAGTATTCATAATAAACAAGAGGGCATGGCATTTTCCCCATGAGTTGTGTGGGGAAAACAAAAGGCCAAAACAGCCTTGTCTGATTCATGGTGTAAATTGGCTGCTGTGAAAACTGATATGCCTTTAGGGAGAGGGTTTCTCTCCCCACCCCATCCTGTATGTTCATCATTATTTGATATATTTCTGTACACAGGATTTGGTTCTTGGAGGCATCAGCCATGAGAGCTACCCCAAGATATGTTCTGCCTGAGCCAAAGAAGATGCTGCCTCCTTTGTTGCAGACCTAAAATCTGGCCTTATCTTGAGGCTGGCCACGGAGAGGATCTTCCACCACACCTGTGGATAAGAGACTGGTGCCTGGAGTACCAAGAAGGCCATGTGCACAGACAGCTCTGTATGCTTCCAGTCCTTCAGCTACTGCGATCGCCTCACTGACAGAGTTCAGACGAGGTTAGGGTTGAGCATGGGTTGTCATTGAATCCTGGGTTGTTACTGAAACAAGGGTTGTGCTGGTGAAACCTGGGTGTGATGATCAGCTACAGTGAGCAAGCCACAGTCCACAAATCATGGGTTGTTCATAATTAACAAGCCATGGCTGGCTAGTGCAACTGGGCTAAGCCGACATAGTAAGCCATGATGAAACAGCAAGCTACAGCCTAGCAGCAACCCAGACTCAACACAGAGTGCAGGTTATTGTGTTGTCTGAATCCAGGTGTTCTCCCTCAGGGTGGGCTGGCCCTGCAGGCATAGTCGCTAAAATGGGTCCTTCCCTGTTCAGAGGCAGATGCTGGAGGAAGCGTCTGCCATCATGAGTCACAGAGGCATTTTGGTATCGGCTGCTGGATATGGCTTGCTGGGTGGGATGCACCTTTGGGCCAGTCTATTCTTGATTAGCTCTCCATCGTATTTTGCTCATTTGTATTCAATGTATTTGAATCACAATCCTTGGCAAGAAGACTGTGGGGAGGGCATAATTATAGCCAGTGAAAGAAGGCAGGCCCTTGCAGGCTTACAGTCTCAAAAAGCTCAACATCCATGGAAAAAGGAATGGGGAGGGAAGAGGGGGAGGAAGTTGAATTCCCCAGCAGGGTTGGTGGAACGTCGTTGGGGAAAGAAAGTCCAGTGATCACTTAAAAGCTCAACATCACTCACAATGTGAAGAAAAAGGAAAAAAAAAAGGAAATGGCCTCTTCTTTCCCTCCTTGGCCTAGCCCTGCTTCCGAGGTTTGAGAGATTAGACGGCACCGCGAGAAGCATGACGGCTGCTCCTGTCTGCCCAGCAAACTGCACAGGAGCTGGGCCCAGCCAAACCGTTGGTAACCTCCTGCAGCGGCCGCAAGAGCTGCGTCCCTTCTTCCGGTCCGGCTGTAGCTCGAGACACGAGCTGGGCCAGACCCGGGAAGGTGGCAGCATGAAACGCTGCGGCCTTCAGCAGTAGGGCCCTTTCGTCAGCAGCGCCCGGCACGCCAAGAGTTAAGGCGCCTCTCCCCGGCTGGAGTCGGTCAGGCTGGGCCACGCCCCCGGGATGTATTAACTTGTTCGGAGTGGCAAAAGTTCAGGCTCCGACAGCCCTGGTTGGCCCTTTGCGGGAGGGCGCTCCGCCCTCGGGGCACGCTAACTGGCTGGGCCGAGGAGGTGACACCGCCCCCTGGAGATCAGAGATTGTCTCTGAATGAAAGAAATTCCGTAGCTCTCATTGGCTGCCCGCCGCAACTTTTATGCAACTTTCCGTCCCTCGCTGGCGCGCGCTCACTCGGCGGCTGTCGCAGCCTTGAACGGAGCGGCCGTGCGCCCAGCGTCTTTTGCGGGCGCTGAGAGCGCAGTCGAAGGCAGCGGGGCTTGCTCGCGAGGAAGCGCGCCGAGCCAGGCGGGGAAAGGACCGTACGGTGGAGGTGCGCGGACCTTCTCCGCCGAGGAAGCCAGGCTTGCCTAGGATTAGGCCCTCCCCGGCTCCCTCCACATTTTGCACGGATCGGCCCCCTACTCAGGCTGCCCGTTTGCTGGCGCGTGAAGCCGGGCCGCGGGGGCAGTCATTGCAGGGTGGGCGCGTCGCCGGGGGATGCTTGCACGCCTCCCGACGGGCGGGGGGCGCACGCAGTCAGACTCCGCGGGAAGCCCCCTCCTCTGGGCTCGGGAGCGGCTGCTGCAGCCGGGAGGCTCGCGCGGGGCAGAACGGCCAAGATGTTCCGCCTCCGGCGCCACCCTCCGAAGGCGTAGAGGGGTCTCATTAAGCCGCCGGGCGGGCGCGGTACTGGGCGCTGGGAATTCGGGCTCAGGACAAAGCCAACTTTCGCGCGCGGCATACGCTTCTTGCACGGGCGCTAAAGCTTCCGCGTTGGTGCATCTTTATAGGAACCTGCCTCCTTGGGCTCCCCTGTTTGTGGAAAGCGTTGCACGGGCAGGCCAAAGAAGGCAGGAGGGAAAAGGCTCGCGGTGGAGGCAGCAGCAGCAGCAGGTTAATCACGCGATGCAAAAACCGGCGGATCCAGCGGGACTGGAGGCAAATGCTCCTCGGGGGCCCCCTTGGCAGCAGGCTGGCGGGCGGGCCCAGAGACGCCAGCCTCCGCGGGAAGGATCCAGGGTTCCAGCCCTAGCAGGCCAACTGCTGAATCTGCCACGGCCATCTAGGCGCGCCTCCTGGGTACCTGCTCTGGGTGTCGTGGAATCAATCCGAGGGAAAGGGGCCAGGCCAGGTGGGAGCAGCGCGTCACAGAAAGGCAGTGCCTTTCAGTATTTGCATTATTAATTTTCTATACCACCACTGCCTGTGCCATCCGGGAGAACTTGGGGTGATTCCATCATCCCAATCCCTGCAAATCTCCAAGCAAGGAGCAAGGAGGTGCTCGCAGCAGGGAACGCAGCCACAGATTCCCGGGCAGGCTGTTTGTGCACCTCCCAGCCCCCTGTAAGTGTGAGCTTCAGTTTTAGCCAAGTTCTTCAAAGCCTTCGGCACACAGTTCTGAACAGCCCTGGTTCCACACCATTGCTTTGCCCTTCTCCCACGAGCTGGGGGGGGGGGGGGCACTTCCGATGGCTGGAACATCCTGGTTGTCGGGTTGTCGCAGTAGCCCATGCAGCAGTAATCAGCCCAAACTCAAAACACTTCAGGAGCTGAAAGACTTTTATATTGTCCAACCCCTGAAAGGGTGCTCTTCAAAGTCAGAGGAAAGGGGACGATAGATTGTCCTGTGGCCAGCTTTGCAGGAGATTCCAAACCTTGCAGGGGCTCTTGTGGGCTAGCGCTCCATTAGTGTTGATGTCCGCAAGGAGGTGGGTGAATGGCCCTCCCTCGCGGTGTGCAGATAATGCATTGCTACTTGGGCTCCATCAGCAACACAGACGAAACACTCTGCTTTCTGAAAATCTGTTGAGCAAGATCCTCTTAGGCTGTTAATTAACAGATGTTTGAAAAACAACTTCGGAGATTCCCTTTGCTGGAACTCAGTAATCCCTCTCACAAAAACCAACAAGGCAGCCTGGCATTGTGAAAGCAGGAACAGTTGCCTAATCTGAAAAAGCAAGGTTAGGTGCCCATGCCAAATCAAGCTACTGGTGTGTCCCCATGAAGATGCACCAGAACTGCAGCCATATGATACACGGCGGGTGAACTAATCCGGAGGGACCCGGCAGAATCTGCATCCCGCTTCTGCAAGCGGAGGTGCCTTCACTGCACGGCTGGCTCTTGTTTCACACTTTGCCTCTCCCAGGCTGTGGCAGGTTCTGGGGACGGTTCCTTGCAGAAAGAGTCATGGGTAGATAGTTTGGAATCACTGTCTATTTCCACAGGAAAAAGTTGCACGGGGGACGCCCAGAAAGCTTGTGGGAGTTTTTACAAACAGGGTCCACCTTGAGCATTTCTCATAGCCAGCTGCAAACGTTCTCTCTTCTTTACCGACCAAACTGAATGAAGAGGCCATTTGTCTTCATTCCACTCCACTGAGGAATGACATGGCCAGGGGTGGTCCCCAGCTGTCCATGCTTATTTAAGCAAGCCTCTTCTAGCCATTACAAAAGCTTATTTTTTAACTAAACAAAGCCTGGATTAGCGGTCATCCACAGACTTTGCACCCCTGTAACAACATGTGGTTGTCAAACACATGCTTTGAACATGTGTTTGCAAAACATGCATGTTCAAAGGGCATACCTGGAGCGCCATGCACATGGTAGAGACATGGGGTACAAAGCAAAGAAAGAAACAGCAAGCTGCATAAGTCCAGGGTTGTTTGGCAGGCGGCGCCATGCCCTTGGAACAGCATGGCAGCTAAACTCTGGGAACCACATTTGGGCCCAAGATGATCTTGCCAGCTGTAGACTCCTAACAAATGCCTGCTTGCTGAGCACGGGGCTCAGGTGGGCAGAATGAATGGTTTCCTCTGCTTTCATGTGTTTGTGTCATTTTCTTGGGTCTTTTGTGTTGCAACTTGGGATCTTGTAGGGGAGCTTTAACTTGTTTGGAAGCATCTGTCTAAAGAACTTGGGCTGTGGGATGGCAGATGCATCATAGAAACAGTGCGAGTCAGAAGGGTCCTCCCGGGCCATCTAGTCTGATCCCCAGCTCCAGCCGGCTCCGCTCACCACATGCCCACCTTGTGCATATCTAGCCTATCCTTGGAACACTCTCACCAATGGGGCCTCAACGACCCCCCGTGGAAGCCCATTCCACACCCTCGGGGTCCTAACTGCCAGGAAGTGCTTCCTAACATCTAAATGGAGCCTGGGTTCCCTGAGCTTTGCTCCGTTGGGGTGCATCCTGCCCTCCTCTGCAGGGGAGAACAGGTCTCTACCCACCTCCATGTGACACCCCCTCACATACCTGTATGTCGCCAACATAACCCCTCTGAGTCTCCTCTTCTCCAGGCTGAAGAGACCCAGTTCCCTCAGTCTCGCCTCATATGGCATCCCCTGCAAACCGGCCACCAACCTTGTGGCCCTACACTGCACTGACTCCAACCTGGCTATATCCCTCCTGTAATGAGGGGCCCAAAACTGAATACAATCACAAATGCATGCACCCCTTAATCAAGCTGCGAGCCAAACAGAGCTGATCTTACCCAGGTAAAGCCCTGGGCCCCAGCCACAGTATCCAAGCCATGCCCTTGTTTATGAAAACGATCTGTTATTGTTTTGGCAAGCGCAGCATAGCCCGTTTTCAACCCTGTGTAATCACCCAGCATACAACAAGGTGCAGAAAACAATGCGGGCTTTATAGCCGCCGTGGCCTGCAATTGCCAGGCATTGAGGTACCTCGAGTAGAAGCTGCTCCTGCATTGACTACAGGCATGCCATCCATTTTCCAGCCTCCTAAAACTCTCCAAGACCACATTGTCTGGTGTTTTAACCTCAGGCAAGGATAACAGAGGCGACAATTGTCTTTCGTCATAACATCACATAATTCATAATAATGTGCATCATTAAAGGATTTTTTTTAGTAATTAGCAGCAGTGGCTTATTTCACTGCCTTTGCCTGTCCAATGCACAAAAGGGGATGTCTTATTGAAGGATGGTGAAGGCATCAAAAAACCAGGGACATTTGCCAGCATAATTTCCTTCCATCAACTCCTAACAGCATACAAGAGTTGGAGCAGACCTAGACATCCTGCCTGCAAAGTTGGGGTGAACTTACTGTGCCATGTTGCACTTCCATTGTGTGATGGGTGGGTGAAGGGTCGGTCCTATGGATGTACATGTGCCGATGTGACAGCAGTGAGGTCAGGGGGCTTGAAGAAGCAGCAGGGGGAGAACTTGGTTGCCTAGATCAAAGAACCCAGCAATGCTGGGAAACTGGGAAGAGGGCAGACACTGCTCTGGGCTAATCCAGAACCAAAGGAGTGAGAACTGGGTGCTTACTCACCTCCTCCAACTGTATCCAACTGCGAGGCTTGCAGTCTGGAGATGCAATGCTGTGACAGTCCAGACACACGTTTAAACTGCGGTGACTGGTGGTGGTGCAGACCTCTGGGAATGAAACATTCCAGCCAGCAAGGGTCATCCGGTGCCGCGAGAGTCAAAAAGAGAGGAGCTAAAGCAAAAATTTCCCATAAATGCAAATCCCAGAATTTCAGTCTGAAACATTCAAGGTACTTTTGTAATAAGGTTATGAGAAACATTAAAGTAATAGTAATATTAAATCTCTGGCTATTGGGCAGTATAGAAATGAGAGCAGTAGTAATAACAAACATACTGATAGTTCTAAAATGTAATTCAGTGCAACTTCCTTCTGAGTATAGCAATCTGTGTGCACATAAGTAATATAATAGGGGGCATTAAATGAAAGCACATATTGCTAGTTTTCTAAGCAAAGGTGAGTCTGAAGAACGTTTCCCTTTTTCACACACACACACACACACAACCAACTTCATTTCTTTCTGTTGAAATGTCCCTCTGCCCTCATAATGCACAAGTGTATTCGCACATTATGATGGAATTTGCTTAGGGGAGCAGGTCAGGGCCAGTTAAAGCAGGCAGGCCAAACAAAAGAAGGAGAAATGAAAGAATAAGTGCCCCTCCTCGGAGAACACAAAGGCCAACGGTGGCCGGCCTGGCGGCTTCCCTCCCTCCTCCCACCCTCTGTCAGCTGCCTTGGGCAGTGAGTCTGTTGCGGCAACTCGGGCTGAAGAGGTTGGCGCCTGGTACATTTCAGAGGAGACGCCACTCGCTCCAGTCAAGAGCCACTTGCCCCAACTCAGTGAATATTTTCGGCCGCAGCACAGCTGTGGCCTTAAAGGGCAGGGGCAAGACGGCGTTCCACTGGCATCTGCAGGAAGCAAGAATCCCGGAGCACACCTTGCTAGAGCAGGTGCTGAAACAGGCTGTGCTCGAGCAGCGTGTCCTAGCTCAGCCCCAGACGGCAGAGCTGCTTGAGCCGCAGGGCAATGTCCCTCTTGCCCTGGAGGGCCGATGCTGCAGTCCGACAGCCAGGGATGCATGGCCAAGAGGCACGCTTGTGCTACAGGCTAAAGGGCTGTACTAGAGCCGCAGTTCCCCAACTCTGTCCTGCAGAACCGGAGGGTTCTGCAAAAGCCTTGTAGGGGTTCCGTGAAAAATCTCAGAAATCAAATTTAAATCCGATTTTAAAAGGAAACCACATGAGGCCAACTATTTGATGGCCAGAACTGGTTCGATCCAATGTTTCCTTGTGCCAAAATAAAAGTTTGTGGTTATATCTAATGTTTTCTTGTACCAAAATAAATGATTGTGGCTATGTCCAATATTTTCTTGTACCAGGATAAAGGTTAGTTGTTATATTTAAAATGTTTCCTTTTTATTTCCAAATCTGCTATGTTATGCAAAGTGCTAATAATAGGAGCAGATGAAAGAAGGAAGAATGTTGTGGGTTCACAATGCTTAGTAAAATCAGGGATCGAGTTAGGGTTCTGTGGGAAAAAAAAGGTCTTCAGAAAGGTTCCATGACCGAAAAAATGTGGGAACCGCTGTGCTGGAGGACTGCAGAAGATTGCCAAGGTGAGGGGGGTGCAAAGCACGGCTCTTGAGCCCTTCTCTGCTGGGAATCCTAAGAAGAAAGGCCAGTCAGGCCCCTGGCAGGCATTCAGCACCGTTTGGGGTTCGACTTTTGCAAAGGTTTTATAAGTGAATATTGGGGTTTTGGTGTTTGCCATAATAACACCTGCTCCTGTTAACTAGGCAATATATTTTGCACTGAACTGGAAAGGAATCTGCAAAAGCTAATTTTAAGATATCTCCATCCTAGGAGTTGGGCTTGGCCAGCCTCTCGGGAGGTGAGCAGCATGTTCCGATTGGCCAAGGTCCTCCCAGAGCCACCGGACCAACTCCAGTGCAAGCGCATCCTGACAACGGGCCACGGCTCCCAAGCAACAGCTGGCTGGCAGAGAGCTGAGTGACCCTCCCAGGTCTTGGCTGACATTTAGACAGCACCAAGGCTTTCCAAAGCAAGATGAAGAAGCAAGCTTCTCAAGGGGAACGCTAAACATCCTTGGTGCAAGACACTGGGCAGTGGGAAGCAGTGGCTGGCAGCACTCTCAGAGCCCCACAGAGGAGAAATGAAGGAGCAGGGATGCGGAGGAGGCCCGGGAATGTGGACAGAGCAGCTGTACCCGTGCCTCCTCGTGGTGATGGCAGGCTGTCCGTCACACACGGTCGTGCGGCTTCATGGCACGCAGATCTTGTGGCCGGTCTGGCTCCGTGGCAGTGCACCTTCCTTGCGTGCCAGAGGCCCCAAGGTCAGTCCCAAGCTGCTGCAGGAGAGCTCGTGGGGGCCCCGAGCCCGGTCAGTATGGGGCAGCCTCCTGTGTTCCCCGTGGTGTCCAGCCACCCGGATCTGCATTCAGGAAAAGCACTGGCTTGATTTCTATCCCACCTTTCCACCAAGAGACCCAGCCTAGCCATAGTTCCTCAGACCCATCACAAATCAGATGCTGCAGTTGATGCTTTTCCAGTAAAGGAGATGTCCAGGCACCATCTGGTCAGTTTTATTGGATGAGTTTCAAGCATGGAGGCCAGTGGATGTGGCCAAGTGCTTGCTGGTCAGTCAGTCACCCTTGCCCTTCATGGCAAGGTGATAGTAGCAACTATAGGTTGGAAGCCAACATTCCCTTCCTGGACAAAGTGCTTGAGTATGCAGCTGCTGGACAACTCCAGGAACTCTGGAATGAAATGGATAATGGGTGGATGGATCCATTTCAGCCTGGCTCCAGGCCAGCTTTTAGAACAGACGTCACCTTGGTCATTCTGTTGAATGGGCTTTGCCAGGAGAGGGATGGGGGAATGCAGTTCCATTGGTTCTCCTGGACCTCTTGGTGGCTTCCAGGACGTGCTGGCACTAACATAGCTTTGCTTGGCCAGGATGCAGGTTACTTGCAGGATCGTCTCCTCCCATATATGGCTGCCTGGATCTTAACAGCACCTTCAGCTATTCTTCCACAGGAGCTGCTGCAAAGGGGAACCAGGGGGCCCTATAAGGGCCTTTCCTGTTGCGACACCCAGACTATGGGATGGACTTCCCAGAACGGCTCACCTGGCACCTACTCTGCACTCTTTGCAGCAGTGTGTGAAGACCCTCCTGATTTTCCCAGCAATTTTCCTAGAATCTGAGCTTAAGTTTATCTTACATTTTGCATCATGTCTTAACTCTTTGGACCACTGCTAGGGCTCACTCCAACTCTTTTATCTTACCCCATTTTAACCACTTATGTGTGCCAGACCCAGCCCAGCCCACTAGCCACTGTGCTTCCCTGGTCCAGAAGATGCCCAGCCTGTGTTCTGCCGTGGGACTGCAGCCCATCCCTGCAAGCTGTGGATCAGAAAACCATGAGGCATGATGTGCAGACATGTGCCTTCCTGCATCTAGCACACCCCTGGCCCAATGCGAGAAACCAGCCCAATGGGCCATTTCTCTCCTGTGGCCCATTGGTTGTTGCGACGCTGGCCTGCCGCGCACCATCAAAGGTCCATTGCCCGCTTGGCTTTCCCTTTGCGTGTCAGCGCCTGCCCTTTACTGAGACGGAGAGCTTGTCTGAGGACTGGAGACGGGCTGGGTTAGTCACTCTGGCCGCGGGTCGCCAGTTACAGAGAACCGCCTAAGGTCATTTCCAAAACGCACCGCTCACAATGAGAGAGACTCTGGACCGGGGAGACGGCAGGAAGCGGAGCTGAGATGGAAGACACAGATAGCCCTTCGCAAAGGAACATGGGCAACATCCCCTCCGAGGGCTTCATTCATTAGGCACACGTTTCTTCCTCACCAAAGGCCCCCTTTCTATTTTGGGCTTGTTTGCAAACGAACGCGGTCATTCAAGGCACTGGATGGCTATTTCTCCAGCAGCAGCGTTCCAGGCAGAGCCTGAAATAGAGGAAGTGAAACCATCTCAAGCTGACTTTTGTTTGTGGGATTCCTCAGCCGTGTTTTTCCTTTGTCCGCTTGGCACTGGAGTCGGTCTAGAGTTACCGCCGCAGTATGAGGGCTGGTCATTCGTTCTGGCCCAAACTTTGGGGTGTCTGCGAAGTTCCTCTCCTGCAGCACGTGAACAGGTGTGCCCGGGGGTGGGCATGCTGGTCTCCCTCTTCCCCAAAGGCCCCAGCTTGCAGCCCACTTCTCACTCTGGCCCAGACTGGGCAGGGGAGGAGGGGCAGGAGGTGTCTCTGCTGTAGGCCAGCTCTCTGTAAGCAGCAGCAAGGGGGAGAAAATGAGGGGCCAAGCAGCAGGAGGGGCCCTGCTGAGAGGGGCCCCATGTAAGCACCTGGTCTTCGGGCCCCTAAAACCTGAACTTGGTACTTTCTGCAGTGAATAATTCTGCGGAAGCAAAACCAGCCAGCAAGAAGAAGGAAATCATCAGTACACAGAACACAATATGGCCGCTAACAGTTGGCTAAGAAGGTCAGAAGAGCTGTTGCCCGATCTGTTCAAAAGCCTCTCTAGGTACATCTGGAGGTGTGCTAGGAGCTGTACAACACACAGCAGCGACCTGCATCTTAATGCACATCCAGACATGCGGTGTACCTGAGGCCAAGAGAACAGGCTGAGTACGTTTTATGTACCTTGTTGTCCACGGCTCAGCCGGAGCAGGCCATCAGCTTCAGGAGGATACAGATAAAGAAAGACCTGACCTGTGCTGACGGAGCAGGCCGTTCTCCCTTTTGAAAGGGACTGTTGCAATGAAGGCACATGCCAGCAGCTGCCTGGAAAACAGCTCTTTGTGGGGGCCATTTTCTGCAGCGCCCCTTGCTGCCCAGAGAGGTGTGGGTGCGGGGCCAGGGGAACCCAACGCACAGGCCAAACCGACTGAACGGAGTGTGTACAAGGCACGCGATGGATCCTGTGTTCTGTTTCCTGTGGAAGAGAAAACATTGCCTGTGCCCCCCACCCAGGGTGACCTGCCAAGGGAAGGGGGTTCGTTCTGGATGTGGGTCAAGGGCTGCAGTCTGCAGTCGCCTGTTCGCGCAGCACGCACTGTTGGACGCATCCTCCGTTCAGCACTGAGGTGGTTAAGCTTGATCCTGTGGATGTTTAGATGGGGAAAAGGCTGGGGCTTTTCCTTTTCTGCCCAAGCACGCTTCTCGCTTTGGAAGAACGGGCATCCACAGTGATGCACGGAAGCAGGGAAATGAACTTCAACTGTGGGAGAGGGCAAGGTCTGAACAGAGGCCTGCAGCAAGACTGGAATCTTCCATCCTGCAAACTTTGTCTTTATTTATCTGCTTACCTTGGTTCACAAATACATTGTCATAAATGTATCAAAGGGGCAGTTAAATCCACAAAACTAACCAAACTAAAAATTTCCCCAAGCTGACTTCTGCAGGGAATGTTTTCCATAAAACCCAAAACAAAAACATCCATTTTTAGCGAACAAACCTATCTCATCCAACTTGCCAAAATTTCAGTAGGAAAAAAGAGACATTTTGCCATGAAAGTGTTAACGATGAAACCATGTAAATTCAAGGCCTGCTATTACAAATATTCTCAGTCCAGGTAGGGTTGTCACATTCCCTTTGATCAATTTCAATAATTAATTCCCCCACAGGACTGTTGGGATATAGATGATGGACTATGGAAAAAGCAATGGAGAAAAGCAGATAGTTTTGCAAAGGAAATAGTGGAGAAAAATGCGACCAGCATGGGGCGCGCAACACGAGGGAGGAGGTGGGGCAGCGACTTGGAGGTCGGGACTTGTGGGGAGTCCCACGGCTTCCCCGCTTGCCACTTGGCCTCTGCTTTTACCCACCCATTGGCAGTTCTTCAACGAGGCCTCCAGGCCTTCCAGTTTATAGCATCAACCATTTGTGGGGTGGGGGAGGCTTCGAATGCTTTTTCCACCCCAGTGTTCAGGACACATCTGCCAGGAGAGCTTTCTTGCCCCGCCAGGAATGAATGAGCAGGAATGCCCAGCGGCGCCTGCCCGGACGAGCCAGATGAGCGAGGAGGCCACAGCCCCTGCTTGGGAACCCCCTGCAAACCTCTAATTGTTGGGAAGCGCTGAGCAGTCACAAGCAGCTGGACCCAGCGGGCTTTGGGCTTCTCCTGCGTGATGTGGCAGCGATCCTGCGCGTATGTGTCCCACACAGAGCGATCACACCCGTCACACACAAAATGAGCGCAGCAGCGCAGTCATGGTGCCCCTGCGGAAAGCACCGAGGTGGCACAGTGCCTCCTGGGAGTGCTTGTGCCGGGGAGCATCAGACAAGGTGTGCTTGCAGATGGAGCCCCGGCAGGCGCTTGCGCTGGGGTTGCCCAGGTTACCCTCCTGCTCTTCTTGTCTTTGGCTGACCCAGAGCGGATGTGGGGTGCCATCACCCAGACCCTTGTCCAGAGCCCTGTGGGCATGACGGGGCCGAGGATCCTGCTCAGTGCCGCCAGCCTCAGCAGGGGATCCAGGGCTGCCCGTGTGCCCTGCCGGTAACAGCCTTAGGATCCGGCGAGCTTTGCATGAACTGGTCCCTGTGCGGCAGCAGCAAACCCCACTTGGTAGCTTAACCTGAGCGGGTGGAGGAAGGGAGTCACTTTCTCGCTCAGCCTGGCTTTCTTGCTGTGTCAAGGGCAGAAGGCCATCCCCAAACGTGTTGGACTGGCCCCGGAATCCCCTGCTAGCTGGGAACTGAGGCCCCAACCAGCCAGAGAGTGGCTTTTTGCCCACCCGTAAAGCAGACCCGGACAAGAGGCCAAAACTGCGGCTCTGTGCAGCTTGCTCCTTTCCCGCTCGTTCCTTTTGGCGCAACAATTAGATACCCCCACTCTCCAGCACAGGCGCCTGGCACTGGTTTCACAGGGACTTGCTGCTGCCCGGTGCCAGCCAGCTGTGACCTGGGGAAGCCGGGTATTCTTGCAGGATCTCACCGGGGCACCTGGACTGCCCCTCCAGGAACCGGGGGCAGGACTGATTTGTCTGGGAGGTCCCAGCAGGCAGCAAGTGGAAGGGGTCGCCGTCACGAGTGAGCGAGGCAGCACAGTTATGTGGTAAAAGCGCAACGGCAGGACGAGGGGGCCAAGAGAGTCCATTGGGCAGAGGCGTAGCCCTTCCGGCAAGGGAAGGGGTTAAAAACAGTTGCCCGGCACCCTCCCTCCCTGGCGCTTTCTGCTGGGAGCTTGCTCAAGAGAACAGGCTTAAGGGATCCTGGGGAGATAAGCGTGTGCAGCAGCTTGCGGCTGGGGGAGATACAGGGAAGGATGCTGGGCGGAGGGAAGCACGATGCATTATGTTCCATTATCCAGGTCCTGGCTCCACTGGGCGTCTGCAAGAAACCACAGCCAGGGACCAGGAGAGGTCAGCCCCTGGGGGACAGAGAGCTACGTGAACAGAGTGTAACTCTGGGGGCCTTATCTGGCGTGGGCTGATGTGATGGAAAGGGCTGGCGTCTGTCTGGTTAAGCTCGGTGGCTCCCATTTAACCTCCGTTTGGGCTGCATCAGCAGAACACTGAGGAAGACAGGCCAGGCTGCTATCTAATCGCAGTCGTGGGACTGCTGGGCCATCCTTCTGAGCCCCGGCCTCCCTGCATTTTCGCAAGGAAAAAACCTGTCAACAGCCCCCCGTGCAAGGCTTCCGGAGCCAGTGCTGAAAATCAAGACGGGCCGCAGGGCTGCGATTGCCCCACCGGACAGGTGTCTGCTCTCCCATCTCCAGGCACTGGGTTGGTCGGCCAGACCCCCTTCTGTAGCCCTGCAAGGCAGTGAGACATCAAGGAGACGTTCTTGAGATAAGAGCTCCCCTTGGCGTTCTCGTTGACAATCGCTCAGGCCTGTGGCTTTGCTGGGAATCTCCGCTCTCCAGGAGCGCTTTCTGTGTTGTTTTTTCCGGGGAAGGGGGCTGCCTTTTGAAAAATGGCGTGTTTACATGAGCGGAAGGGGCTTTGTAATTCGGAAGAGTAAAAATCAGGATTGAGGAGGACAAAGAAAGGTGCCCACCTAGCTTTCCCATGGTTTTTCCATGCGTGTTCTATGGAGTCCCATTTCTCAAAATTTCTCTTGGTTTGCAGAGCACATTAAGCCCGTCACAGACACAAGGTATCTGTCCTCCATGATGGACAGACACTTTCCGGCCCTGCACTGAAACTGGGCTCATCCCAGGAGTGCTGAGCTGCAGACGCTTCTCTTCGAAATTCCTGGAGAGCTGGCAGAGGACTCTGGGAACTGGGATTTATTCGGAGCCCCCGATTTAATAACAGAGAGCTCCCAGGGCTCCTTGATCGGAGCGCTCAGAGACTCATTGTTGGAACGGGCCCTTTAAGCCATTCAGCCAAACACGGAAAGGCACAATTCCAAGGCCTCCTGGAATTCTCTGGGGGGGCTTGGATTATTTAGAGTCCTACCACTGCGCCCCCTTGTCTCAGAGCTGGGGCTGCAAATGTGAACCCCCCACCCTGTCCCACTGCCTTGTAGCCAGGATGGAAAGGAGCGCACTCCACGGCTGAACATCAACTTCCATGGTGGCAAAGGGGGCTTGCTGGTGGGCAGAGAAGATGCGGGGGGCGTGCCTGCCGCTCTCTCCGATGGCACCCAGCCTGCCTCGTTCCCCCTCCATGAGGACGGCCATTGCGGCACTTCCAGAGACCGCAAGACCAGGCCAGAGGGGAGGCGACGCTTAGGCCTTTCCTGAGCACGACACTGCGGTGCTGCGAGTCGCTCATGCAGTGGGGCAGGCCCTGGACGGGGCCAGGAGCCAGCCGTCTTCTTGCACTCTTACGAGGTGTGGACATCTGGCCAAGAGGTTTACAGAACGCGGATGGGCACTGCCCCGCCTCGGCTGCGTAAGCACCAGCCCGAAGGTCATTGTGCCCCTCTTGGCAGGAGAGCTCACTGACCACCTCATTAACAGAGCAAACAGGGCCCCACACGGTCACGGCTGATGTAACCTTTTTCCAGGCCCTGCTGCTCGGGAGGGCTTTCTCTTTGATTTCCCATCGATGTACATGTGATTCTGACACCTGACTGAGGGAAGGTGGGATTTGCTTTAGCTTTTCGGAGAAACATCACAGCCCTCCACTCACGAATGCAACAGTCGGGATGCAGACGTGTTCATGGGAACAAGCGGAGGGCGCTGGATGCTCTACAGAACACAAATGATGCATGACCATCTCCAACCAGCTTCCCCCTAGAGGTAGCTAGACTCTGTCTGTCTGTCTGTCTGTCTGTCTGTCTAGGAAGCTTCTATGCCTCCCCATTCGCCAAAGCCTCGGGGCGGCTCACAGCAATAAATAAATAATAATATAAAAACAATATAATTGGAGACTCTAGTGCCTGCCAACCCCATACAGCATGATGTGAGTAGTAGTCCATGCAGTTTTTTCAAGATGGATACGATCACACTCCTGATCCTGTCTGTGAATCAGTTTGGGACACTCTGCAGAGCACTGGGTGGTGATCTATGCATGATGCAACCACGACATGGAGAACGGTTGCCTGTCAGACCAACTGGAGAAGACAATCAAGGGAAAGCCAAAGGCAGAAGAGGAAGAGGAGGAGATGAATGGACTCCATAAAGGAAGCTGCAGCCTTGAAATTTGAAGAGCTGAGCAGGGATGGCAATGAAGCTCTTGGCAGGCGCCTTTCAGGACTGTGTGGGGCTGGAGGCAAAAGGCGGCAGGGGCAAAATACCAGAAACACCAGCAGGTTTGAGGTTAAAGTCCCTTCTGCCCCTAAATAAGCCATTGTTGTTGTTGTTAGTCGCAAAGTCGTGTCCGACCCATCGCGACCCCATGGACAACATTCCTCCAGGCCCTCCTGTCCTCCACCATCCCCCGGCGTCCACTCAAGCTCACACCAACCACCTCAGTGCCTCCATCCAGCCACCTCATCCTCTGCCGTCCCCTCCTTCTTTTGCCATCTATTGTTCCCAGCATTAGACTCTTCTCCAGGGAGTCCTTCCTTCTCATTAGGTGGCCAAAGTATTTGCGTTTCATCTTCACTCTCTGGCCTTCTAAAGAGCAGTCAGGGTTGATCTCCACTAGGACTGACCGGTTTGATCGCCTTGCGGTCCAAGGGACTCGCAGGACTCTCCTCCAGCACCACAACTCAAAGGTCTCAGTCCTTTGGCGCTCAGCCTTCCTTATGGTCCAGCTTTCACAGCCATACATTGCAACTGGGAAAACCATAGCCTTGACTATACGCACTTTTCTTGGCAGGGTGATGTCTCTGCTTTTTAGTATGCTGTCTAGATTTGCCATAGCTTTCCTCCCCAGGAGCAAGCGTCTGTTAATTTCTTGGATGCAGTCCCCATCTGCAGTGATCTTGGAGCCCAGGAAAATGAAATCTGTCACTACCTCCATTTCTTCCCCATCTATTTGCCAGGAAGTGAGAGGACCAGATGCCATGATCTTAGTTTTCTTAATGTTGAGTTTCAAGCCAACTTTTGCGCTCTCCTCCTTCACCCACATCAAGAGGCTCTTTAGTTCCTTTTCACTTTCTGCCATGAGAGTGGTATCATCTGCATATCTGAGGCTGTTGATATTTCTCCCGGCAATCTTAATTCCAACTGGTGATTCATCTAGCCCCGCCTTTCTCATGATGTGCTCTGCATATAAGTTAAATAGGCAGGGCAACGGTATACAACCTTGCCGAACTCCCTTCTCAATTGAGCCAATCAGTGGTTCCGTGCCCAGTTCTCACTGTTGCTTCTTGACCCACATCCAGGTTTCTCAAGAGACAAGTAAGATGGTCCTGTACTCCCATCTCTTTAAGAACTTGCCACAATTTGTTGTGGTCCAACAATCAAGGGCTTTAGCATAGTCAATGAAGCAGAAGTAGATGTTTTTCTGGAACTTCCTAGCTTTCTCCATGATCCAGTGTATGTTGGCAATTTGATCTCTAGTTCCTCTCCCTCTTCGAAATCCTGCCTGTACTTCTGGTAGTTCTCGGTCCACATACTGCTGGAGCCTAGCTTGTAGGATTGTGAGCATCACTTTGCCAACATGTGAAATGAGTGCAATGGTGCGGTAGTTTGAACATTCTTTGGCATTGCCCTTCTTTGGGATGGGAATGTAAACTGACCTTTTCCAATCCTGTGGCCACTGCTGAGTTTTCCAAATTTGCTGGCATATTGAGTGTAGCACTTTTACTGCATCACCTTTCAAGATTTTGAATAGCTCAGCTGGAATACTGTCGCCTCCACTAGCTTTGTTGTTGCTCAGACTTCCTAAGGCCCATTTGACTTCACATTCCAGGATGTCTGGCTCGAGGTCAGTGACCACCCTATTGTAGTTATCAGGGACATAAGCTCTTTCTTGTATAGTTCTTCTGTGTAATCTTGCCACCTCTTCTAATCTCCTCTGCCTCTGTTAGGTCCCTGCTATTTTGGTCCTTTATCATGCCCATCTTTGTATGAAATGTTCCCTTCATATCTCCAATTTTCTTGAAGAGATCTCTGGTCCTCCCTATTCTATTGTTTCCTTCTATTTCTTTGCACTGTTCATTTAAGAAGGCATTCTTATCTCTGCTATCAATTCTCTGGAATTCTGCATTCAATTGGGTGTATTTCTCCCTTGCCTTTCTCCCTTGCCTTTCCCTTCCCTTCTTTCCTCAGCTATTTGTAAAGCTTCCTCAGACAGCCATTTTGCTTTCCTGCATTTCTTTTTCTTTGGGATGGTTTTAATTGCTGCCTCTTGTACAGGTAGCAACTAGACCAAGCCTTAGGGTGGCTTTTAGTAAGGGGAAACATGCAAAGTGGGAGAATTACCCAAAGATTGGTGGTTGGGAGGAAGCAGGTGGACCAGGGAAGGCTTGTCCAGCTTGTGGGCCACCTGGGCAGGCTGGAGTCGACCCACGGCTGGAGGTTCTGCCCCATCACGAGCCTCGTGTGTGCAGCCCGGGCTCACTCCTCTCTGCAGCACAGAGGAGCTCTTGGGAAGCCTGCAGGCTGCTCTCCATGGCACCAGGAGGTGAGGCTCAGCACAGTGGTGATGACAGGGACCCCATGGGCCTGATCTTGGCTTGCACAGCTCACCCTCAAAGTTGAACTGAAGGGTCTGCTTTTCCCACCAGGAGAGGCACGCGGGTGAATTCCCACCTTTGGGATCGATACGTGGTTGCCCAAGGCCCTTTCCTAGCAGACTGTTTCAGGCCACCAGTTTGCTCTTTGCCTGGGGCAACAGATTGCAAGGAATTAGTAGAGGGTGTGTGCACATACTGGGTTTCCGCATCCCTGCAGCTCTTTTGAAGTTGAAAGAGGACCCCCACTTCACACTCCATGCAGTCAAGCCAACATGGATGCCTCCACCAGTCTCGTTGGACCTTAAGGGGATTGCTTAGAACAGATGTTTTTGCATGCAAGATGGACTTCCCCAGACCTCTTCCAGAGCTCCTGCCTGTGAATGCACCACATTAAGTGTCCTAAGTAGCCTCCACAGTCCTTGTACCATGTGCATCAACAGCAATGTGTCCATCCTAAGTATTCCTGTATTTTCTGAAGGATTCTCCAGGTCCTGCTCTTGACAGCAGCCCTGGACGCTTGGCTTTCTCTTCCCAGCTCTCAGGCACTTCAGCTTGGCTGGCTGTCATGAGCAGCCCTGGAGTCAAGCATCCAAGTTATGTTTTCAGACAGAGTTTGGAAGTTCACATCATGGCCAGTGGTGGGAAAGTCCCTTAAGCCCGTGCAAAGGGAAGAACTTGACTCCAAGGCAACACTGAAAATTCAGCTGCTGTCATTTCTGTGGGTTTGCGTGGGGTAAGAACGAGAGAGAGAGAGAGAGAGAGAGAGAGAGAGACAGCGTGTGGGCATTCAGTTACATGAACGGTATTAAATGGACAAACTGGAAGAACAAGGTGTTTGGCAACGGTGCCAATCATTTAAGATTCATGTATTTAAAATACCCCAATTTCAATATAGTGAGAATGAAATGCAGAAAGTCAACTTATTTCCACCCCAGTGAAAAATATCTCCAAAAGTCTTCTTAAACTGCCCTTTCAAAAAATGTGTAATGTAGCACAGTTTGCATCTTGCTGCCTAGAAACATAAGCCAACCAAATGCCATTTTTAACATGTGACCTGTCCATTTAGAATCTTATCTACCTCATTTCCTTCCTAGCTCCTCGGCAAAAGCATGGTGAGGTACTCATTCCTTCCTGCTCTTGCTAAACAAGGCCACAGGAATCATGAAAGCAGGGAGGGCTTGTTTCTAAACAAAACAAGAAAGCTCTCTGTGGGCAAGACAAGTCTTCCAAATATGCCACTTCCTCCTACGACATGCTGCAAGATCTACTTTTTAAACAGAATCGTGCATGTTCAGGGGATTCCCCGCATCTCCCCGTTTGTGTCCTCATTTTGTCGTCACTCAAGGATTGGATCTGAGTTTCCTGGCAGCAGTGGGACCCTACTGCCCACTGCAGGGTATGCCCTGCGACGCCCAGGGGTATGAGCACCCTGTTTTGGCAGCCCTGCAGGCCCAAAAGCCAGGCCTTCGTGGGCTGCCAGATATGCTGGGTGGCAAAGCTGAACTGAGGTGGGTGCATCGCACAGATGGTCTGCCTAATCCGGCCCCATCGCACGCAGCAGCCCTCTCTTGTGGTAGGGAGGCGCTGGGCAGCCTTCCCTGATGTCAGTCGTCCTCGCAACAACTTTTCTGCTCCACATGTGTGGTTTAAACTGGCAGGTTCCATGTGGCTGGAGGCTCCATCTTGCGGAATTGTTCTCATCTCCAATGGAAACACCCATCTGTGAGTGCAGAGCTCCTGCCCCGGTTTCCAAATGCAACAAATTAGAGCCTTTGAAAAAGCCGGAAAGATGCTGTAAATGCTGGGATAAGCAAAATGCTCGAAAGCTCCCCCAGCGTTTCTGGAAACGGTTCTGTACTGGCTGCTGTCAGTGCTCAGTGCTCCTCGTCGGTGTGGCCCGAGGCAACCTTGCTCAGGAAGGGACCCTGGAATTCTCCAGGAGCTGCAGGATTTGGAATGAGGTTAGGGATGATGCCTTCCCTCTAGGGCATCAGAAGCAAGCTGCCTCACAGGGGGCTCCACTCAGCCCAGTTTCGGTTCTCCGGGGTCACAACCTCCGGTGTGCCAAGCCACATGTGTCCCGCTGGGCTGCAGTGCACACAGCATGCCTCTAGGAGGTGACCTGGGAGCAGTAGGCACAACCCACCAGCCACTGTCCTACACCGGCTCTGGTGAGAAGCACAGGACGTGGCCAGAACGCGATACGCAGCACCTGCCAATTCTGGTGGGATTTGCTCAGAATAAAGAACGCAGAGAGAGAACCGGGCAAGCGGGACCAGCCCTGCTGTTAGGCAAAGTAGAGCGCTCCCTTGGGCAACCGATGCTGGCCAGGGGTGGGAAGGCACACCTGCGTGCCCCACAGCCTGCTCTGCAGCTCTCAGTTTGCTCCAGCTCCTGGTCCAGTTGCCTTCAGCACAAGATGGGGGCGAGTGCCATCTTGTCCTGTGCAGCAGAACGTCTCACTCTGGCCCTGTGGACAAGCAAACAGAATGGCTTGCTTGGCCGGGAAAGGGGAGCTGATTGAAACTGCTGAGGGGGATGAGTTTTCAGAGACCCCTGCAGTGTCCGATTTTATAGGCTTGACATCCATGGTATTGGAAGGAATTACTTGGTTTTAAGGCCAGATTCCATCACTCCAATATCCCGCCGATGTGTGAATAAATCCAGGAGCTGGGCTGCAGCACTGCACCTTTTCTGCAATCCAAACCGCGTTGCCCAGAATAGATCGGAGTGCTTTCTTTGCCACAAAGATGTCTTCCTTTCTCCCAGTGCGTCTCCCACAAACAGCGCCCTTTTCTTCCCCGCTCTCCTTTCTGCATGTGTTTGCTCAGTACAGCTGCCAAAAAGTTTTGCTCAGCATGCCATGAAAAATGCAGACTTCTGAATTCCAAACTTTTGCTTGAAGAATAATTTATGTTTGGGCGGTGGAAAGTACATTTTCCCATGCCAATGGAGACAAAAAGAATATCTTTACAAAAATATATTGGGCACACAAGAGAGTCTGCAAATTCTATGCCTGCCGATACTTTTTCATAGGAAAGGAATCTTGGCCCTTGATTGTTTGACAAGTTGAAAATGGCACGGGGCTTGCTATTTTCTGGGAATTGGGTGAGCTCATCCGGGGCATCTGACTCCCACTCTTGTGCTGGTGGTCCACCCAGCTGCTCGGCAGGGGCACCCATCCGGCTAGGCCCCTGGATGGCTCTGGGCTTCTGAGGGCCCCGAGGCAAGCCCCCTCAGCCAGTGATGTCCTAGGCCTGGCTAAGCACGCCAAGCGGAGGGCCAGGGCCCGGAGGAATGGCCCAGGGGTGGGCTGGGGGAAAGAAAAGAGGGGCGAGGCTGCTAGCCGGGCAATGGATGAGCAATTGAGCGGCTGCCTCTGAGCGACATGCTGCTGAGCAAGGTGCCCACCAGCAGCTGCCTGCTCCGAGGAATTCCAGGGAACTGCAAACAGCAGCAGCGGGAGACCCCGGACCCGTCCCAGTGGACAGTGAGAGCGCTCTCCAACAGGTTTCTGAAACTGCATTGCGGGAGGTGCCAAAGGAGGGGTTGAGGGATGCGTGGGTGCCCAGGTGTGCCACGTTGCTGACTCTGTGGCTGAGTTTTACGTGAATTCTAAATCCAAAAACAACAAAATTCACATCTGTTTTTTGGAGATTAGATTTACCATCACTATTACACTGCATTTATATCCCATTCCCCCCCTCCCCTTCAAGGCGGGTTGCATAGTTCTCTGCTCTATCTTTATCTTTACAACAACCCTGTAAGGTTGAGAGGCAGTGATGAAACCAAAGTTGCCAGAGAGCTTCATGGCCAAGTGGGGACTAGAACCCAGCACTCTGGAGCCTCCGTTCACCTGGCTCCCAAAACACAGCTAATTTTCCCAAACAAGCTAGAAAATGTTCCATAATTAAACATGAACAGCTGTCATTCAATGACACCCCCTTCCTCCTGGCCTGGTATCTCGCAGGTGTGTTACCGTCCCCAGTTTGGCCTGACACATCTGGGCAGGTTCATGTTAGGGCAGCCTGTGCAGCACAGGAGCACATGTCTGCTCTGCATCCGTGTTCCTATTGACATGCCTGCTCTCTGTGGCAGACAGTCCACAAGGCCTCGGTATCGTTTCTGGCCACCCTGGGATGCTTCCGCTGCAAGCTACCTTTCCCCAAAAGTGCAGAGGGTTCGGAACCAGGGGAGCTTTCCGGGTGCACGGCTCCGATGTAACTCCAGGGGGCTGGTAGGAGACCAGCTCCCGGGGCTTGCGCGAGGCCCAGAAGCTGTGAACGACGGTTCGGCAGGTGCTGGGCTGGCCGACCGCGCACGCAGCCATGTAGACGCAGGAAGGTGGCCGTCCTGGTATCAGACAGCAACCTAGTTCCGTGGCTGGGGAGGACTAGAACTGGAAACAACCGGGAAGGAAAAAGAAAACATGAAACAAAGGAAAGGCAAGTGGGGAGGGGGAATCAGAAGTCAGGATCTTAAACAGGAAAAGCCCAGCGTCGGGGCCGGCTGGTGATGACAGGCTCAGCCAAACACGCAAACAGGCAGGGCCTGGGCAGAGCAGAGCAGCTCTTTGGCTGAGCGAGGGCTACAATGGGCTCAGCCACAGCCCACGTGCCGCTAGGTAGCCGGGCCAGCCAGGAAGCTGCAGCCCCCGTGCCTGGGGCTGACTGCCAGCCTGTCTGGGCTCTGGCCACCTACACCCAGCCCATGCTGGACTGTGGTCCGCCTTGCCAGGGGGCATACCCCTGGGGAGCACAGAGGCTCGGGGGGGTCCCCCAAAGCCCCCCTGGGGATGCACTGCAGGGGAAGGCACTGCCCACTGCCATGGGGTGGGAGCAGGTAAGTCCCTCCCCACCTGCAAATCAGGCTGATCGCTCCGAGGAGTTCTGCACATGGACAGTCACCCTCTTGTGCTTGGAGAGGCCGTGGCTCAGCGGCCATCTCCGAGCAGGGCAGGGCAGGGCAACGTCTGGCCTGAACTGCTTGGAGGGCTGTTGCTGGCCTGGAGCCAGGCTGATGCGCATGGTCGGACTCTCCCGGTGACTGTGAACCCACCCTGGCCCTGTGAACTCTTGATGGAAGGACTTTTCTGTGGGGTGGTGCCCACCCACCCACAGAAGCCGCCCCCACAGGCAGGTCCACCTAGGGAGAGCTCCAGCCCTGCTGTTCCGAGCCACATTTCATGGGATTCGCCCTCTGGTGATTCCAGAGGCCCCGGCAGAGACCGTGTCTTCAGCACAGGCCTGTGGAAGATGCCGGGATGCGGGAGACTGAACTCAGCAGAGTGCCCAGAGTTTTCGCCCTAGGGAGGACCCACAGGGCAAGTCAGCATTCTTCGGCCGGGTGCCCCTCGGCCATGCCAGCTGGGTGTGATGGGGGTTGCAGTCCAATGCATCTGGCGGGCAGCGAGATGGAGAAGGCCTGGTGCGACTCATGGAAGCGCAAATGAGAAGCGGGGCAAAGGGACATTGCTGTCAACGGGGCACCATTCCCCCCTCCAGGAAGGCCTCTGCAAGCAACATTACACTGTCGTGCACACCTGGGCGTGCCCTGGTTCCCGCCTTCCTTCCACTCTGTCCTTCCGCAGACGCTTTTGCTCCACGCTGCCCAGCACAGCCAGGCAAGAGTGCCTGGCCCGGCATCCCTGCTCACAAGCGCGCTGTGTGCTACCACAGGCCCTCCGAATGTGGGGGCAGCAGCGTCCCACGCTCCTGGCCATTGGCCATGCGGGCTGGAGCGGCCGGGAGGGGAAGCCTCAAATACATGGGAACTCCGAGTTGGGAACTGCTGCTCCAAGCAACGTATCGTATCCCTTGTCTCCAGCCGTGGCACCTGTGGCCAAACCGAAGGCGCCTGGCCCCCTTGAAAGGGAGCAAGAAGCTGCGGCCACTCGTGCAGGCAGGCACGCGGAGCAGGGCCCGCAACAGGAATGTGGGGTGTGAAGCAGAGCCTTGGGCTGAGGATGGGACCAGCCGGAGCAATTTGGAGGGGCGGGGAAGCGGCCGACACTTAAGCGGCCGATCCTGCACGGGCTTGCAGCCTTCCTGGGAAGTGGGAGGGGGCTGCAGGCACCTGTGTGGGATTTGCATGTGCCCCCTTCCCCCAGTGTGAGGATTGCCGGAAGAGCAAACTGATGAACAATGCTGGAATCCCTCATTTTTGAAATACAAAATTCAGCTGCTTACTCACAGGAAGCTGCCCTTTCCTGAGTTGGGCCCTTGGTCCATCCAGCCCAATAGTGTCAACACAGGCTGGCAGCAGTTCTCTGGGCTTTTCAGGCAGGAATTTTCCCAGCTTTATCTGGAGAGGCCAGAAATTGAACTTGGGGCATTCTGCCCATGCCCTGCCACCAAGTCCTTCGCACCATCCTTCGCCTATATATCTTTTCCTGAATATCGGGCATGGTTTCTTTGCACAGTTATGGTGAGTCAACACTTCCTTCATATCCATTTTACCTGTGATAACCCAGTTATAGTTTTTAAATTAAAAAACACAGAACATTTTTTTCCGGGGTGGCTCTTGGCATGGCTGTCCAGAGCTCTGGGCTCAGCACTGTTTTCCTGTCCCTCAGCTCAGGTGCACCCAAAAGCAAGAGTGAATCCGCCCTATTTCAGCTCCACCATCCACCTCTCAAAACACATTTTGGAACTATCCCATGAAGTTTAGCAAAGAGGCGCCCTTTGCTGATGCAATGCTCAGCTTCACTCACTCCAATCGCGGACCAAGTTCCACTCATATTTCATAAAAAATCAACAGGAAGAGGTTAAATGTTTTTTGTCCAGCTAAGATTAAAATAAATACCGAAAGGTTTCTCGCTTCAGTGCCCCACATCACTGCCATATCCATGCTGTAATCAAAAGCATATTTTTGCAATTTTGAGGCTGTTTTGCCAAACCAACAAAAAGCATTAAACTCCACCACCTAGTCCAAAAATAGCCACCATGTAATTTTTGCCAAATCAACAAAACTCATCTTTAGCCCATCCCCCAAACCACATCAAAGGCAAAGCTGCAGAGAAGGCCGAATGTGAAAAGTTCAGAGTTTTGGGCCGCCATCTCTCATTTTGTGATGGCAAAACAAGCAAGCTTCCCCAGGCTTCTTCTGGCTGCAGGTGAATGGCGGCTGGGAATGAACATGGTGCCATTTCTTTCCAGCTGGAACCAAAATATTTAAAACAAATTACTGCAACGGAAGCCAGGTGAGATCAGAACTGGGCATGCTTAGACCTGTTGAAATACACAGGACTCGGGTTAATCCGGACTATCTGAAGTCCCACCGAGGTCAGCGGATCCATTCCAAGTATGATTGGCAGGATGCACAAAGAGGGTACATGGAAGGCAGTGTCCAAAGACGAACTTCGCAAGGAAATGGCCCACAATGGCTTGTCTCTTCAAGAGCAGAAATGATTGTGGAGAAGCTAGAAAACAACGTGCAAATAGCAGGTACACAGCCTTCCTTTGGATGCCGACCAGAGGCTGTTGAAATGCACCAGCCCCTCAAAGTTACTAGGATTTACACCGGCATATCTGAGACAAGGCCTGGATGCGTGGAGTTGCACAGCTACACTGGGTCGCTAGTGAATTGTGTGTGTTCCCAACCTATGCACACATCAGAAGCCGAGCCTATTTCATGAGATGAAGGTGTTAACACCACAATAAACCGCATTCACCGAGGACCCAAGCTGGACCCTGTGGGTTGCCATTCTGGAATGGACACCCCAAAAGAGAACCTTTGCTGAACTCTGGAATGGCGGAAGGGAGAATGTTTGCCTCTTCCAGGCAACGCTTGAGCCTCCCAGCCTGAAGAACATTTTTAATTAGACAGTCAAGCATTTGGTTTTAATTCAGCCCAGTGAACAGGATGGTTTATTTCCACACACGGCATGTTTCCATCGTCTGTGAAGCAGCCTGCCACTAGGAAGTCGTTATGGGCTGCGATTACAGCTTTTTACATTAAGTAATTATGAAAAAATTGTGCACATTAGCTTGACTTGCGCCAGGAGAATGTATCCATCCACGTGCACTTAATTAAACAATTTTGGCACGACTCAATTGGTAAATGTTTGCAGCAGAATAGCAACAGTGGCAGCAAACGGGATGCTTGTCTGCTTTGAGAGTATTCGTGAATTTTGCTGATGATACAGGCCTCACTGCAAACAGGCGTCGATTTAAAAGCCCTTCTGCCAGTGTGGACAGTGGAGGAACCGAAGGGCCGCTGCCAGGATTATGCCAGGGCAAACCCCAAACCTGCTGCCTGGATGTGTGCTCACCTCCCCGGCCCAGCATGGAAAGAGACTGCCGGGCATATGTTCTTGCTGCACATTCAGCATCGCTGCCATCTTGGCTTACACCACATCACATCGAGTGCGCATCTCAAGCTGGCAGCATCCAGAATTGCTCAAAAATGTGAGATGGAGAGCCCCAGATCCTCACTTTCCCGAAGCACAGTGGCAGACATTCAGAAAGGGAACGCTCCAGTTCTGTGCCCGTCTCCATGGCCAGCAAAAGCCAGAAGGAAATGTGCAAGACAACATCCTCCGAGCAGAATCCGTGCCTGCTTCAGCCGGGCAAATGTGCATTCCTGGGTGTGACACACACCCCTCGCCGCCCATGCGAGTTCATTTGCTGCACCACCATTATTTGGGTCTGAAGTCAGAGCGCATGCAGCATCCATGGGGGAGAAAAGCAATACGGGGGATGCCGTCAATCCATGCAGTTATGAGGAGTGAAATGCAAGGAGACAGACACCTTTCCAGTTAATCAAACAAAAGGGGTATTCGTCCGTGCTTAGAAAGACAGGCCAACTCTGTGGTGCTGTTCACGTTCCAGTACAACCACAGCAAAATCACTCTTGTTTCAATGCCATTCACCCATTCTGGTCGACGTTCCACAATTAAAATGGACCCTGGCTGATTATTCCCTAATTGATTATTCCCAGTGCCAGTGACACTGCATTCACGGCGGGATTTATTCTGAGCGCTACGCCAGCATCATGGTGCTGAGCTTTCTCGCCAAAGCGTTTGCCACCGTGGATGGATCCTATGGGGCTCAAAATAGACGGTGTGGTGGATGATAGAGGCACCACTGGCTGGACAGTTATTCAGGACTGCTTGAGTCCAGCTCATTGGATGGCAGCCCGAAGTCATACTTCACATAGGAGCTTGGCCTTAAGTGCCTGATCCTGGAAGCTAAGCAGGATCGGGCCTGGTTGAAATCTGGATGGGTGACTTAATGCTGTGAACCACCCAGAAAGCTTAAGGTACGGGCAGTACAGAAATGGAATGAAGAGGAGGAAGAGGAGGAGGAAGAGACAGAGATGATGGAGGAGGAGGAGGAGGAGGAGGAGGAGAGTGGATGCACAGGGACCTCTTTAGAAAAACACATTTGCAGCTAAGTCTGGAAGGAGACAGCAGAGGCCCAAGTCTCTTGGCAGAGAAAGCAAACGGCTGGGCCTCAGCCCTGCCGGCCACCGGTGACCTCCTGCACAGCTTTGCCGGGGATTCCTCCTGGCGCTTCTTGCCCAGGCAGCTTCCCCTGGGCCAGGCCAGCAGGCAGGGTGCTGAGCGGAGGCAGGCCCCCCAGTAATGGCCATGCCCGGCAGTGCTGCACTCCTTGTCCTGCCTCAGGCCCTCTGCGGTCAAAACAACTTCACCAGGAAGAGAAGAGCGCTCCAGATACGAAGAGGGTCCTTCCTGCAGAACTGCAGGCGCTCTCCAAGAAATCTAGTCTAGGAAGGGCAGCAGACGTGGAAATCAAGAGTGGGCCCCTTCCAGCTGCATTGCCAGAAATATTCTGAACCACTCTTGACCTCCAGGTTGAAAAAAAGAGAACTTTTTCAAGCAGGGAAGAAGCCGTGTTTTCCAGAAGTAGTTAGGACTGTCTCCCGTCGGGGGGAGAGGAAAAGGGGCATGTTTCGGCCCACTTTATCTTTGCTTTTTGTCTCTGCGTTTCCCACCCCAGCACTCCCCGTTCGACTTAGAATCTCTGGAGCCATGTCCTCCTGAATTGAATTAATTGGAGGCTTTGGACTCAGCCCAAACCTGCCCCACACAGATATACAAGCGGAAATAAGATTATAAGGGGATGTGATTCGTTTGGTCGCGTTTCCCCTGTCCAATTACTAAGCTCTTCCTTTGAGAAAAGTCATCTTCAGTCCAGAACTGGAAACTAGCAGTAATTTGGGGTTTTTTTTCCCAATGTGGGTGAGTGGGGGGTGCCAGGGAGAGGACGGGAGAAAACACAGGCAAGAGGGGGGCTGCCGAAGCCCCTGACTTTAGCACCCAGTGCGCGGAACCCACAGGGCACAGAAGGGACCTGGCATCACTTCCGAGGCTCCCGAGTGTTGCAGCGTTGCAGCTGTTACAGCCTTGTGAGGATCCCCATGTGGGCCGACACATCGTACCCTGAAGTGTCCGCCTTCTGCTGCAGCCCGCTGGGCCCTGCACACACCGAGCTAGGACTAAGACCTCCGGAGTCCTGGCCAAGCATTCTAACCACTGTACCGTGTTGTCCTTCTGCACAGTTTTCCCCAGCCTGGTGCCGTCCAGATGGAATGGGATGCAGCTCCCATCATTCCCAGTCAGCCTGTAGGGTGTTATAGGCTCCATTGGAAAATGGAGGTGGGAGTGAGGGAAAAGGCACACCAAGTGCTCATCCCTGAGGCAGAACCGCCCCCACCCCGTTCCTCCCTGAAAATACGAGACAACAATAGGAAGTTAGATAACTCTCAGTTTGCTGCTTTGACACATCCTCCAAAATCATGACATCCAACTGGTGGCCGCCTTATTCTGCCTAATGGTAGGGTTGGCCCTGGTCAGAGATGCAGATTCTTGCAGGATCAAGTCATTAATGTGGCGCCAACTGAAATGTTTTAAACAAATTGCCACCCAGGGAGGGGCCCCAGCATTTAGGGAGGGGGTGGTTCATGGCAACCCCCTTGAAAAGCACCCCCTGCATGGCAGTGAGGCCAAGAAAGAGTTCCTCCCTTGGCATCCGTGGACCCTGAGGCTCTAGAGGAGAGATTTTGGCCTGCAGGTCTGGACTGAGCGATGCCCCACCCTGCTGCCACTCCAGGGTTTCTCACTCTGCTTCTGACCACCGAGGGAGCTGTTTTGGCGGTGGTCCATTTGACCACAGATCTCCTGTCCAATTCGTACCTTGGGCAGGCAACGCGTGGCCCTGCAGAAGTCACTGGACTGGGACTCCCAGCAGCCATAGCCAGCACAGCCGAGCAGGGAGAGATGCTGTGTGCGTGGTCGTCCAGCGATGCCTGGAGGGCCGCGTGTTCCTCAGAGACCGTGACATGCATGGCGGAACCCGCAGGATGTCGCCTGCGTGGGAGAACCCATGGGGTCCCACCCAGAATCCTGGGACCGCAATCCAGCCCTTCTCCCCTCAAGCTGGCGCAGCCCCTGAGCTTTGAACAACAGTGCATCTCCCACTTCTCCTGAGAGCGGCCCGGCCCCTCCGGAGACCTGGGGGCGTGGGAGGCTGGGCCTCTCCTGGCGACTTTTCCCCACGGCAGCCCTTTGTGGAGGCCAGGCAGGCCGTCCCTTTCCCATGCCAGCGAGAGATTTGCCTGGTGCCGGCCAGCTCTTTGTCCCGGAGCGCAATTGATACAGCTTCCCCCAGATAAACAGAGGCTTGTTTAACTCTGTCTGTTGATAAGTCCCAGCAAGACTTGATAATGTGGCCGGTCGGATGTTGTCAGGATGAAGCAGTCAGACATGCTGGCAACAGTCTTTTCCCTTTCAAAGCACACATGTTTAGAAAAGAGAAGGGGCCGAGGCTGCGCTCGGCAAAGGGCCGCTGGAGACGACCAGAAGTACCGGCCACAGACTGGGACGGCCCTGCTTGGCTGCAGGGAGCCGGCGGCCGCCTCTGTCCCAGGAAATACCGTTTCCACACGCACAGAACGAGTGTGGCTCGGAGACACGCTGTCTGTGCAGTTCCCGCGTGTGCATGTCCAGTTGCTTTTTGGACAAGCAGACACAGGCGGACCAGAACTGTTGGCGGGACTGCCCAGCCCCACCAGAGTAATACGAGTGCTCGCCCCACTGCAGAGAGCCCTCCCTCGGCTGCAGGTTCCAGCGGCTGCCTGACTGGTGCATCCACGGTGCACGTGCGGAAGATTCCCGCCCAGTGCCAGTGCAAACGAGCGAGGAGCGGTGGGGAAGCAATTCTCGGGGCCTGTGCAGCAGCAGCCTGGCCGCCATTTGAGGGGGTTGGGTGTGTGTGGTCCAGACCTAGGCAGCAGGGTTCTCCTGAGGGTTAGACGACCTCCACATAACCCATGGTCTGTTGGAGGGTTCTTTGAGGGTTCTTTAGGTCTCGTTTCCTGCTGCTTCGGTTTGCTTATCAGGACAAACCATGGCTGAGTATTCAAAATGGCCACCGGCATGTGCCACCGACTGCCCCGGCTCCAGTAAGCTGCAGTGCAAACCCACTCGCAGTGCCAACTTTTGCCAGCCAGAGCCCATGAGAACCTGGGAGCCGCTGGGAGCCATTGTCACGTTCCCTGAAGGTACACGGTGCCATGAGATGGCGGCAACTGCTTCATGGGGCTTGGATCCAGCCATCCCAGACACAGGCTGGGTTCACACATCATGACAAGCAGCTCTGCATGGCTACCGCACTGCGTTGTTTTCCACCTCGGTGTGCCTGAGATGGTCATAGCTACCCTGGGCCTCAAGAGTTGTGAAAAGCACCGAGTGCGTGAGAAACTTGGAGGAGGACCCTGAGCTGAGGTGACCCTGATTCCAAGTAGTGGATTATACTTTTTGGTCAGCGGTACTGCTCCCCACCTGCGTAGGAGCCAGTTCTGCAAAGGGGCTCAGAGCACTAGTAAATAAAGTAAGAAAGAGCTGAATCAGACAGACAGGATCCGTGCATGGAAGGACCCTATTTGGATTCCAAGTGGAGCCGCGTGCCAGAAACATCTGTCAGTCACTGCTAATGAGATGGAAACTTTTCTGGCATCAGGAGCTTTCCCTTTGATGAATCCTTTTCCAGTGCGGAGAGGAACCCACAATGCAACTGGCACCCGAAAAGGCCCTCTCACACCAGGAGGCAACCGCCTTTTGTTATTTCAAAACATACTTTCCAAAACGAAAAAAAGGGCAATAAACCGATTAAACTAGTTTGCACCTACAATGTACAAAAGATGTGGTTGGCGGCTGCACTGAAGCTGTGAAATTTAAAACGCGGTGAAATACCATAGGAAAAACCACACGGGTAGGGCAGCCGTTGACGCGGGGCAGTGCGAAGAAAGAGGCGGCTGCCGTTCCCGGGATCAGCAGGTGAGAGCCGGCTGAGCGAGCCCACGGGCCACTTGGCACATGGCGTTTGACGACTGGCAGATGACTGTCTGAACGGGATGTGAGGAGAGGCACCGTGTTTGGGGAAAGTGACGTGAGCATTCACGTTATGAGGTTGGAGCTGTGCCAGCAGCTCAGTGACACGTGGCAGGCATGGCTGGACCTTGCAATCATCCAACGAGGCCTATTTGCATATGCAAATAGTTTTAGGTCCTCTGATGCCTCACCACTGGCTCCAAATGCTAACGCCCCACAAGACCCATCTGTGCTAGGAACTCCTCTATTTTATTTATTTATTTATTTACAAAAATTTATGCCGTCCTATATGAATGGCATCTTGGGACGGCTCACAATCAATAAAATCGAATACCTTGAAAACAATCTAACAATCCTCTAGATTGCATTTGCTCTGCCATTTGCACACCGATGCTTGTGCACAACACAGATAAATTTGGCTAATCCTGAACTGCAAGAAAATTGCAATCTTGGCTGTTTTCCCAGCTAAAAAGCCCCTCTAAAAATGAGCTGCTTCAGTCCAATCGCATTTCCTTTCCCACCAGGGAAAGCTGGGAAGAGCCCAGGGGCCAAACTGGAGGTCATGCCAAGTGATTATTGCTAATCATGGAAGGGCTGTGTTGTTGTTGTTGTAGTTGTTGTTGTTGTCATAATAGCATGCACAAAGCGCCTTGATTTTTGTTAGGGCCACAGCACATGAGGAGATGAGGTTTAGCACCTTCCTAACTTGATCCTGAAGAAAATCCCCCCCCCTTTCTTCAGGAGGTTCATAGACTTTAAGGGGAGGGGGATTTCCATTGGAATCATGTCAGAGGATGAAGGGGTTAATTGCTCCCCCTCCCCCCGGGCTTTCTAGCAAAACCAGTGGGGCCCATGCGTGACTTCTGTCTGAGAGCCCCGGCTGCAGCATCACGTCCAGTCTGGCCCCAGGAGGTCTGGCACAGCTCCGGCTTCTCCCGGCAAGGATTCCACAAGTGGCATCCCAGGGGCCAGTGCCCCGCTTTGAACCCCTCACAGCCCCGGGGCCCCGGCAGTGGCGCTTCCCGAGGGGGACCTTCTGCTGTCAGTCAGTTCAGCTCTTCCGCTGAGCTGGAGGCTGGACGGGGTGTGTGCTCTCCGAAAGAGACACCCCCTTTGTGGAACGCCAACCGGGAAGAGGCTACACCAGTGTAAGCGCATGAAACCAAAATGCAAGATGCTCCACCAAGGACTTTTCCAACTTCCAAAAATATCCCTGGGTTCCATGCCAAAGCCAATAGAGTTTTGCTTTACACACACACACACACACCGGTTAACAATGCACGGCAAAATGGCATCCCCCTGACCCCTCCTTTCGCAGAGGCACCCCCTTCTTTAAAAAAATCCCCCCCCCCCGGATTGAACTCAGACCAACATCATCTGGCAATCAAGCCTAATAGTTACTGCAAGAAAAGCATTGGAAGATGGGCGCCTTAAGCAAGGTGCCCAGTTCAGCTGGGTCGCCTTTGGATTTGTTCATTGTGACGCTTTCTTGGTTTGTTTGCCTCCCTTTTATTTATCTGTTTTAAAGATTTATACCTCCTTTCCAGGCCAATGATTCTTGGTTTGTATGCTTCCTGCACTACCAGAGCAAGCGAATGCTGCTAGCGGCTGAGACATTTGCCCCCAGCCGTTCGCTACCCAACAGACTTCTGAGAACTTCGTTATTTTATTCCTATTTTTTAATGGTCACTGCCTGTAGTCATCCACAGAGATCTAAGCTGTAAACACCTTAAGTAATTCTTTCCATAAGCTGAGCCACTGTGGGCTTCATTTTCATCACACACACACACATCTTCAGAAGTGTCTTTAGGATGCAACATGTGTGCTAGTTACAGAAGAGAGAAAGACAACACTTGCACAAGGACAGGCGATGGACGAAGAAAATCTGATCTTGTAAGGTGCAGCCCACAACCCTGAAACATGGTAGCGGAGCTAACTAAATCCTAGACAGATCGAAAAGAATGTGCTGCAAGTTGGCAAAAATATAATCAAACCATAACTCAGTAAACAGGAATGGCACACATTGCATTTCCAGTGTCACAGGCCCCTTAATGCCACCACTGAGCTGCTTCCCTTCCGGATTCAGGCTATGGCCCAGGGCAGCCGCTTCCTTCACATTCATCTCTCTCCAGGCAAGCCCCTGGCTTGTCTCTGCTCTGCTCAACACAAGAAACCTGCAAACGCGGAGCTTGGCCTCGAAAGGGGACTCTCAGTGGCAGCCTGTGAAGATGAAGCCATTTCTCCAGGTGACTGAGAGGGGGGAGAGAAGGACGCACACTTCAGCTATGAATAATAGACAACTTCTGAGGTCTGCTGTAGGTGCCGGAATAATAAAACTGGAAAGGCTTGGCTTTTTCAAGTGAAGCAAAAAGGAAACAGGGAAATATGGAGGAGTGAGCACTGCACCCATTGAAAGGTGCTAGCAGCAAGCGGCAGTTTTGTGGATAGCAGTAACTCTTTGATAAGGGACCAGGCAGGGTGTGGCGTACAGGACACCTGAGTGCCAAGGGAAGTGGATTTGACTTAGAAAAGATCTTGGAGATTTCTAGGCAGCTGAGTTGCCCAAGGTAGCATTAGAGGCCTTGGAAGACATGTGGGAAAAGTGAAGGAAAGACAAGCAGAAAGGATGCAAGTTCAGTGAAGGAAACACGCAAGCCAGGATGAGAGTTGCCCAGATTGTGGGAAGCAATGCCACAGGTGTGACATACTTAAGCCACTAATGCATGCAAGCAGCGATCAAAGCAGAAAATGCTCAAAGGGAGAGGTCACACCCGAAGTATGGGGAATGACCAAGAACATCCTGCGGGTAACAGATCCAACAGGGACAAGGCGGCAGCAACTCTGATTTCTTGGTTGCAGACGCTGTTTAACTAGCGACTTCCCTATTGAACTTAAAGCTGTGGAAATCTTCCGTCATTGTGGAGCGAAATGGGGAAATGGAAGAGCACACAGAGGAGACTCCGAGGGGATCTGTTGGCGACATGCAGGTATGTGAGGAGGTGTCACACGGAGGTGAGCAGAGACCTGTTCTCCCCTGCAGAGGAAGGCAGGACGCGCTGCAACAGAGCAAATCTCAGGGAGCCAAGGTTTCATTTGGATGCCAGGAAGCACTTCCTGAGAGTCAGGACCCCGAGGGCGTGGAATGGGCTTCCATGGGAGGTGGTTGAGGCCCCATTGGTGCGGGTGTTCAAGGATAGGCTGGACGTGCACATGGTGGGCATGTCTTGAGCGGAGCTGCCTGGAGCTGGGGGTCAGACTAGATGGCCCGGGAGACGCCTTCTGACTCGCTCTGTTTCTGTGTTTCTATGTATGTGGCCGCCATCTGAGAAGCTCCAACTGGCGGATTCTCACATGGGAGGGCTGGCATGGGAATCACCCGAGTGATGCCTCTCTTCTAACAGCACCAACCAGCCGTTCACAGAATCACACAAAGAAGCAAGAGCAAAGCAGGAAAAACTGCTCCTGCCCCAAAGCAGGTAGTTTGGGCTGCGAGTGGCACAGGGGTACATGCTTGCTGGTTGCCCAAAATGGCGGCACACAATGGCTCCTGGGACTGGGAGACAACCAGAGGTGCGTACAAGAGCTTATCCAAAAATGCCAGGAGCAGCCTCAGGGAAGGGCCTGTGCAATATCCTGCACCGCTGCCGCGAAAGGCGCTAGCTGTTCCTGCAACCACATGGTTCTTGAGACAAGACTCTCTCCAGGGCAGACTTTTCTTTAGCATTGTCCAGAAGAAACTATGACGGATGTTCTATAGCAGCTCTGTGCATGTGTGCGTGCGCACACGTGCAAAAGCAAGGCGGGAGAAGGCAGGCAGGCGGATGTTTCTTCCCCAAGCCACGTGCCACATTGGCATCCCCGCCTTTGAACTTCCAGCCGCCTCCCAGGGCATCACACTTTAATATTTTGCCCGCTTTCCATGGCATTCCTATCGCGTTGATCTCTTGGAGATCAGCAAACCACATTTTCATCCAGGCAGCTAATTAAGAGGGTGCTTTGAACTTGCTCTAATTAAAGCCTTACGGTATCGTTCAAGGCTCCCTCGTGGACAGGCACGCATAGCGGTCTTGGGTGGGAGGTGGCCAGCTCCTCAATCCCACCCTAATGGCACAAGGGGAAGAGGTGAGGTTTTGCTGTGAGGCCCGGCCCGGCCCTGGGCTGTTCCGCAGAAGCATCCCACTCAGGGCTCGATTTGCTAACGGTGTGTCCTGCCTTGTTTTCCCTCCAAGGCTGCATCCCTGCCCCAGACCATCTTGAATCCCTCACATTGGCACGCTACTGTCTTCCGAGGTGTTCTTGAGTCAGTGGTAAAACAGGATGGCCTTTCCTGGGCCCCAGGAGTGTTTCAGCCAGAGAAATGGCTGCATCGTACAAGAGAAACAAAATCGGTGCTGCTCCCATGCTACCTGGTCTCCTTTTATCCCTGTGGAAGAAGCAAACTGCTCTGCCCATTTCTGGAGTGGCGGGTTCCAAACACGTCTGTTCTGTGTTCTCCGCGGTCCCTTTCATTTGCCACCTGCATCATGGTAACTTAGTCTCTGCACATATTGTTGGTTTATTCCGCAGCTCAAAATGGACAGCACAAAGCAAAGCCTGGGCGTTCCCATGGCACCCCCAATGGGGGGAACAGAGGGCCGGTGTCCAAGGACTAAGGGTGAAGCAGGGGTATCGGAAGCGCAAAACCCCTATTTGAAACCAAAACAGTGAAGGGTTTCAAGGGCAAGGCTCAGTTAGAGTGTTGCGTTGGGGCTCGCGAGATCAAGGTCCTCAGCCTGCTCAGCCTGCAAGCTCACTGGGTGAGCTGGGGCCGGTCAGTTTCTCAGCGTAAGCCGCTTCACAGGGCTGTTGCCTCCGTTGTTGCTCAACGGAGGCAAACTTGTAAGCTGCCTTGTCTTCCTTGCAAAAGGCAGGGTAGAAATGCAATGTAGCGTTATTGAATATGGCATTTAAAAAAAAGTTTAAGGAGGAGCATAAAAATCAGGACAGGCAGCGAAGCTCGTGGGCGCCAAGGCAGGAGTTTGAGGGCACAGTGCCGCCATGAGCCACGCAGGGGGTCCTGGGGAGAACGGCAGAAAGGGAGTGGGGCTCTCCGCCCCGAGGATGAGCCAGCGCCCCACGGGCAGTGCCAGGGCGCAGGCGTGCTGCAGCGGGGCCGTGCGAGCCGCAGTGTGTTTATGAATCCCTGTTTGTGATGAATCATGCGAGGAAGTGCTCGCCGCATGGAGACAAAAGTCTCGAGCTGCGAAATCAGAAGGGAAACGTCCAGCGCGCCTGCCTCTCCCTCTGGCACCAGGAGGCTCTTTCAGGGTTGGCGGTTGGTTTTTTTCATTCCTTTTCTGCTTATTCCAGCTGTTTATTTTTGTCCGCTTTTATTTTGCAAAAGGGGGCAGGGGATCAGATTTTAAATAAACCGGACTTCTTGCATTCCTCCTCCCCATTATTAAGAGAGCAAATAATTGTCCGGTTTTCCTTTTCTCTTAATTTCCTTTTTAAAAATAAAATCTAGAAAGAACAAAGCAAACATAGGAAAAGTATGCAGTGCAATGAAAGAGGAGGCATCTGTCATACAACAATGGTTTAAAAATGAATAATTATGAGCGATTCTTCCCCTGTTTATATCAGTGAATCAACAACTCACTTCCTATCTAGCCCTAATAAAATTACTTGGTTCACTGCAGAGATTCAGGGTGCCACCCTGTAAACAACAACTAAGGGGCTCTGGCTGGGGATGATGAGAGCTGTAGTCCACCACATCTCCAGGGCACTAGGTTGGGCGTAACAAGGCTTTAGTGCCCTCAGGGCTCCCATCCAGGCACAAACCCCCAGAAGCAACTGTTGTCATTATTGCTATTATGACTATTATGACTAATTATTATCATTATTAGTAGCATCATTTAACATTACTATCACCATTATATACTATGAATTTCATTCCTATAAACTATAACTTATATAACCATAAAATTTATAACTAAACTTTATAATCTTTAGTTTATAACTTCATTTAAAAAAACTACAATAAAAGATAACAGAATGCCATCAAATCTTATCAAACAGAAACCTTAAAAAAGAAAAATAGCTAAAACATAGAATGAAGAATAACTGTGTAAAAGAAAAACACCCCTCAAAGTCCTGCATATGCAAATATATCTTTAAAAGCCTCAGCATAAAAAGACGGCCAGGCAGGCCCGTTCCATAAACAGGGAGCCACCACAGAGAAAGCCCTCCCTCTTCTTGCAGCCCTCCAAGCCCCACTGAGGGCCGGCCTGCATGCTGGACGTGGTGCCTGGCCTATCACCACGCAGGGTCCAATGCAGGCTTGTCATTGCAGGCTGTTCCCCTGCCCTGCATCACACACGACGCAGTTCCTGCCCGTTTTTTAGCACTGTCAACAGCTTGCATCATCCTCATACATCACGGGGGAGGAAAAGAAAACTGAGAACTCAAGGAAGCTCTTGGGGATGACTGCAGAATTCACAGTTTATTACTTTCATGGGGAGTTTCCCCCTCAGGAGGAGGAGACACGTCCCCCTTCGTCACGCTGCCCTGTTTTGGGGATGCATTTTAAACTTCAAGCATGTTGCCAACCCATTTAATGAAGCTGAACCGTGGTTTGGCATGAGGTCCCAAATGACAAGGCATGAAGTGCAACCGGGTGCCAAGCAGGCAGCGGAAACAATGGTTTGAAACATGTCAGTAAAACCTGGATTGCATTAACTATGGTTTGGCGTGATGCCCAAATTGACAATCCAGGGTTGTGAAAGTTCCCCCCCACACACACACAGCTGCAGTGCCAAGAGACTGGAATTTCAGCAGATGGAAAACTAAAGCGGACGCACTGTTCTGAGCCTGCTTTTCCGTACACGATTAAAAGGAAGCATGGGTTGCTGGTGCATCTCGATTGATCCAGCATATGAAGAGGCACCCGCCAGCTGGGAGGAATTATGCCGACCCGCGTTTGTGCGATCAACACCCCCCGCCTCTCCCAGCGGCTAGGAGCAGTGCCTGTAACAATGAAATTAAGCTGGAGTTCTCCCGGGCCGTTTCCCTTTGGTCCTCCTTTGGATGCGCCACCGGCCCAGTGCCACCTCCCACGGAGCCCTCCAGGAGCGAGAGCAGCACTGTTCCGGCGAGAGGCTCAACAGGACAGCAGGCAAGGGACGCCTGCTCGCTGGGTGCCTGCTGCTGCAATTTCCAAGCATAAAAGGCGAGGGGCCGGTGGGAAGACCCTTCAGAGGGATCTGGGGTAGCCCACTCCCCACTCTCTCAGGTCAGGAATGCGGCCGCTCAGAGATGGGTGGGGTCTGCCCCCCTTCAGCACAGAACGGTCTTGCTGGGAGGGCTGTGAGGACCCCAGCTTTGCTGCTGGGCCAGGCTTGAGGTCTGGCACCGTTTGCCAAACCTCAGCAACCTGCAGCCCGGACCTGAGAAAGCCGCTGTGGCCTCGCCCCCTGGTCACTGGAGAACCTGGGCTGGCAGTGCCACATGGACCTGTGGCCCCAGTGACACCCCCCCCCCCCGAGCCTTCAGGGTAGTGGGCCCATTTCCATGAATTGCCTGTCCCTGCAGGTCAGGGAGGCACCAACAGCTGCTCTTCCCGGGGCCTGCCGAGGGCATCTTCGTTTTGGGAAGTCTTTCTGGTTGACTAGCCAGAGCAGTCATGTTATTGACCTTTGTTTAATGTTTGGCTTTTATTCTTTTATTTGTTTTAGCCTTTCACTCTTCCCTCCTCCAAAATCTGCCTGGAAAGGGAGCAGTGTGCAACAGAAATAAATACATCTGAAGGGCACCTGCTCTTCAGTCGAAAAGATGGCCCAGAGTGGAACGTTTCTGTTTCTCTGCTGTACATGGACAGATCACACAGACTTCCTTCTTCCCTGCAGGAGCAGGAGCTCTGCCTGAGACATGCCTTTTGTCACTTCATTTACCCCCATTTCCTTGATTTTAGTTGATTTTTCTTTAACAAATGGGGCACCCAAGCTGCATCGAGGCTTTAACCCACCATGCTGCACTTCGGTTCAGACTCAAGGGCTCCGGGGACGAGGGGTTGAAGGCCACGCAGGGCCTGCAGGACCACGCAAGACTAGTCTTGATCTCAGCTACGGTCCACCAGTGGGGCCACCACCTCCCAGGCCGTGCCTGCTCTTGGACTCCTTTCTCAGGCCCTGTGGTCCAGTGCCTGCCCCCTCAGCCTCAGGACTTGTGTGCCCCCACTGAGGGAAAGAGGGTGCCCCCTCCACAAACTTTGGAGCTCAGAACAAAAATGGCAAGGCGTCCCAAGCAAATGTTGATTCCTGGGATGACAAACCCCATCATCCCTGCCCCTTGGTCATGCTGGCTGGGGCTAATGGGAGTTGTAGACCAAAACATCTGGACAGCACCAGTTTGGGTGATGCTGGTTCGTTTGGGGATGCCTTGCACATTAAAAGAACCCGGCGCACAGTGGAGGGATGAGAAGCATCCCGGCTTGGGCTCTTTTAAGAAGGAAGGTCAGAATTTATCAAAACATGACAGAACAAAGAACCTAATTACGTCGGGGCAAATGCCAAAATATAATAGCTGGAGTGATTCTGACTATTTCTGCAATCTCCAACTGCATCAGTGTAACGGTGATTAAGCATTTTTCTTTCATCTCTAAAACGAGTCGCTTGTGTTCCCGCTGCTGCTTTTGCCACCTCCCGCATCCAGTTAGGTGTTTGCACCTTCTCCAGGCTGTGTTTCGGGCCCGGTGAGGCAGGAGGTGTGGATGATCGCTGCCCTGACCGCTGATGCAAGCACGCTCCGAATGCAGCCGGGTGGCATCACTCCCTCTCGCCCTGTCTCGCCTCCAGGAACGCAGCCCCGGGATCACTTGCGCAGCCCAGCGGGACAGCAGCAAGTGGCCCGCAGAGCTTCTCAGATCCCCTTCCGTGCAGGAGATGCTCAGGCAGCTCTTCAAGCACAGCCCGTAGCTTGCCTTGCCCATGAGCTGGACGGTAAGTTTTAAGAGGCCACAAGAGGCACCGGGGCTCCCCTTCCTTGGGGGGCTGCCGGAGACAGGTGCTTGCCCTCAGTGGCTGCCTGGAAGCGCCATTTGGGGTGCAACTCTGAGCAGTGGTGGAGCCCGTGCGGAAGGGAATCAGGACTCCAGCCTGCAGGACAAAAACATGCACATAAAATGCATGTGCTAATTAACGGGCCTTCTAATGGGTGGGTGTGTCATTAAAGCAGGCTTTCCCTAAGGGTCCCATTTTTGCAGAAAGGGACGCATGGACAGGTAGGGGAGGGGATTTATTCGTGTCTGTCCTATCTGGGCATGCTGGGAGTGCTGCCCCTTTTCCTGAACATGCCACCGTTGTTTCCTTCGCCAGCAGAGGCCAGTGCCTGGGCAGCTCCTCTGGGCCAGCAGAAGGGCTGTGCTCGCCGTCAGTTCACTGGCCCTGCACTGTCTGGGACTTCCACTGAGGTTGGGTGCAGCTTGCCGTGCAGACTGAAGTCTCCTGTTAGAACATAAGGAAAACCATGCCAGATCAGACCGAAGGTCCCTCCCGTCCAGCACTCCATGCACACAGTGGCAGCCCAACTGTCCACAGGATCCCTCCAGTGCAAGGCCGCCTCCTGCCAAGATCCGCAGCAACCGATGTGTGCAGGCATGCCGCCGCTGGTGGTGCAGGTAGCCTGTAGCCAGCCAGCTAGTAGCCACAGGTTGCCTCTTCCCTCATGGATCCTTTCAGCCCCTTTTAGGAGCCCTCCGGACTGGTGGCCAGTACTGCTTCCCGTGGCAGCGAATTCCCTACTTTAACTACCGTATTTTTTGCTCTATAAGACTCACTTTTTTCCCCCTCAAAAGTAAGGGGAAATGTCTGTGCGTCTTATAGAGCGAATATGTGTGTGCAGTAAGTCTGTCAGATGTGCAGCCCATGGGGAAGTGATGGGGAATGTGCCTGTGATGATGTGCCCACTTGATTCAGAGTATTTTTTTTTCTTGTTTTCCTCCTCTAAAAACTAGGTGCGTCTTATGGTCAGGTGCGTCTTATAGAGCGAAAAATACGGTATACACCGGGTGAAGAACTTCCTGCTCAAGAGATCCAAGGCTGTTTGGAGGCACACAAGTACCAGGAAGAGTTTTAGACTTTGGCCCAACGTTTCTTCTGAATGTTTCACGTTGGGTTCGGACTGATCAGTCCATTCATGAGTTGCCTTTTGGCCCAAAGTGAAATACAAATAAAACCTGGAAAGCTTGAAAAACTGTTGATGTTTTTGCAAACCATGAATAATGGACCACATTTTAGTCCAACCCCTCACAGTCCTACATCCTCCCAATCTCTTGGAAGATCCTAACAACTTCAAAAAGCAAACCCTAAGAAGAGCCTGGTCACTCCAGGAGGAACACGTTGAGTTGGTCGCCAAATTGCCAGCATACAAAGTGCAAAATTCATTCCATAAAGCAAGCAGGGAAGAACACCCCGTGCATCTCAAGTGCCAGCCCACAGGGGCAGACCCAGCGAAGCGCTAAAGCATCACGAAGGCCCCGTTTGCATGGCTAGGATTCAGTAAGCTCTTTCATATGCTCACACTGCGTCAGACCTGCAGAAGAAACTGCTTTGCCTTACGGTTGCACCAATCCTGTCAGCTCTCCAAGTTTGCTACCTTAACCAGGCTCCCCTCTCCCTTCAGTGCTCTCACAATCCTTAATTTGCCCTAAATGTAATGTTTCATCCCATGGGGGAGGCAGCAAAAGGCCGCCTTTGAAACTCTGCATGTGACTACTTTTCTTCCCTTTGGCAAACCCAAACAGAAAGATGGCACCTTTCACTTCATGTTGACCCTCCTACCCATGAAGGACCCAGGAAAATATTTGAATGGTTTGGGTCAAATATAGCTAGGCCTCCATTCTAGCAAAAGTTTGCCATGGTTTTTCAAGGCCACCATCAGCCGCTAATAGGATGCAACTTGCTCTGTAAAGGAGTGAGTGGCCCAAGGCAGGGTGGCCCTGGTGTTGTCCTTTGCAGAGGACCGTCTTTCCTCATTCGAAGGCTTGTCTGCCCCAAACCCACTTGGAGGATCGAGAACAAGCCTCACCTGAGAAGTGGAGTTCAGGTTACCTGGCCACCACTTCCCATGATGAGGAGATGCATTACCTCCTCTTTAAACTCTGCACATTATTCCCTGGTGTTCCTCTCTACACATAAAACACCAAACTGTATGAGAAGCAGTGCCAGAGTTTGCTCTCTCAAGCGCCATCCTAGGCAAGGCTGAAAGGGAAATCAGCCTACAGAGAAGGGGCCAGGCTGGCACACGCTGGGAGCAGCTGGCCGTTTCTCCTGTCTGGACTGCTACCTCCTGTAGGATTGCGATCTTCACTGGCAGGGCACGTCTCCTCGCTTGGCAGCGCACATGGTGTCACCCTAGTACAAAGGCCACCTTCCTCTCTAGCTGAACTCGTTACAGAAAGTCAGTGAGCAACTTCTTTAGAAATGCCCAAATCATGCTTAGAACACCTGCAGCAAGCAGTCACTGAGGGTGAGGGCAGGCCTGGGAGAAGATGCATACCTGTCGTGCAGGAGGTCATGACAGAGACTACTCCTCATGAGGAGGACATGACTGTAATAACTAGAGTCCAGGAAAATCAACCCCAGTCGAATATAGATACCAATCCGCCTGTGCCTGAGAGCATCTCTAGTCCAGAAGCCTCTACCCAGATGTCTGGCCCTTTAAATCAACCTGAATTCGAGAGGGAGAGAGGCGAGGAAAAGAAGACTGACAGCTCCTCCTCTTCTGAAGCGGAACTGACAGGGCCAGAAGCAGAGGGAGTGATGGGATATGTTAACTACAAGGATGCCTCTCAGAGAAGATTGATAAGGTCTTATCAAATCAAAATGCAAAGGGAGAAGCAAAGGCGGGAGGCACGGCTGGGGGGAGAGGATATGACATAACAGAGAGATGAGATCGCCATTCAGAGGCGAACATCTCTTCTACTAGGACATTACTGGAGCAGCTCTACAGTAGAGTCGTAAATCTTGTAGATAACTAGCAATAAATAGATTTAGTTTTATTGCCTTGTAAGTGTGGTTAATTACAACCAGAGTGCCTGGGCCGGTGGGCCCCCACTCTCGACAACACCTGAGCTCAGCTTTTCCTCCCGCAGTCCTTGAAGGTCTGCATCACTGGCTGAGCCACTTAACTGTCTCTCCAGCAAGCTCTCCCGGACTTTTGCAAATGGTCTAAAATCACGACGTCTCCTCTGCACATCACCAGTGCAAAAGAAAGATGAGATGCTGAAGACAGGAGCGAGAGCAGTTGAGTTCAGCCAGCAAACTCAGAGAGGGTTGCCAAAGCCCTGGACTTTCACAACCTTTTACAGTGTGAAGCGTGGGATATGGGCGCTCGGAAAGGTGCCGTTTTGGCGGCATTCCTGATGTGGCGAACATTGGCAGGGTCTTTGGGGGGTCACTGAAAACCACCATGCATTTTTTGGAACTTGAGACCACATTGAGGTTTGTTGCATCAAGAAATACTACGTGGGATCACTCCTGTACCTGCCAAAGCAATGCAGCCTCCATGAACGGAAACTTTTGTAAAGTACTTAATAACTTTTATTTTTGCCCAAGTTTTGAAGTGTGACTTTAAAGCCTGTGCTTCAATTACTCTGGTGCTGTTTCATAACTGTTTGCTGGTCTTTGTATGTGGCTTTCACATTTTTGTTCACTCTTTGGACCGAAGAGTAGGGTAATATTCCAAGCAAGTCATGTATAAATCATCATGGAACTGAACGCTCCGCAAAGATGCTGCCCACACCCCGCGTTCCCCTCCGGGATTGCATGTGCGTTTCCGTCCGCTGCAACACACTGGGAGGCCAGAGCCGCTGGCTGTCTCTCCACCACGTCTGGCCGCCTGAAATAGCGGCTCTGATGTATCAGACCTCATATATGTGCAGAGGCCTTAGGAAAAGTCCTGCATAAAAACTTAAAACAGTATTTACTCCTGATTTCCCTGGAGAGGCAGCTGCTTCTTAATTCCTTAAAAAAACAAACCAGACCAGACCAAACCAAGCCCTGAGCAAAACTCATGAAGCCTTATGTGGCTTTGGGCCAATCCCTCTTTTCGGCCTAGCCTGCTTCGCAGGGTTGTTGGGCGGATGCAATGGAGGGAGTGGGGAGCTGCTTTGGGTTTCATGCAGGAAAAAGGCTGGGATTTAAATGCAATACGCAAAGGCACCTGCTCCACGTGGGCTGTGGAAGCAACTGCCACAACACCCGTGGGTTGGCTGATGGGACCCCAGTGCAGCAACCGCACTTTGAACCTTGTCTTTACATTTGTGTCCCGCCCATCAGCCAAACAGGCTCCTTGGAGGGTTAGCAGCATTAACATATATACCAGCAACAAGAACACAGAGAATCACAACAGTAATGCATCAGACAGAACCAACAATACACCCACCATAAGCTTAGCAAATGCCCAGCAACTGGAACTAGGTCATTCCAGAAGCATAGCAGCAATATCAAATAAAATATACCTATGTATAAAATACAATATAAAATATGGATAATTTTTTTTATGGTTGAAGGATTGAGTAAATAAAAAGAGCTTTACCTGGGGCCGAAAAGGACAGAAAGTGGTGCCCAGCACACCTCTTTGGGAAGCTGGTTCTGTAACTGGGGGGGCCACAACCGAAAAGGCTCTTCCCCCAGCGGCCACCCAATTGAATAGGCTGGTTTTCACCTGCAGAGCCTAATCGGCCAGGGACCACGTTGCTGGATGGGCTGGCTCTCCCCAGAGCAGCCCACCTGCACTTACGGGACATCAGCAGGGACCCACGCCAAGAGCCGCTTGGCTGCTGGGTGCAAGGCAGAGGGCTTCCCACCGAGGTCCTGCGTCTCTGGAACTGCTCTCCTTCAAGGGTCTGGCAGGCCAGGCCCCTCTTTTTCAGGAGGACTCTGAAGATTTGCCTGCCCAATGGCTATCCCACCCCGCAGGTTGTATGTGCGCGGCCCGCTAAGCTTTCACAGTGTCCATCTGTAGCAGGGTGCTCAACCAGGGGTGCCCAGGCCCCAGAGGGGGCAACAGAGAGGAAGACTTGCCAAAAGTTAGCCCAGCATTACAATTATTTATTATTCCTTTGTCTGTGTTCAGATTCAGTTCTCTTTTGCCAATCAAGGCAAAACCTAGGAATCACCTGACTCCAAAGGCAGACTTGTGGATTGCAATCAGCAAGGAAATTCCCAGTTTTGACAAAATTGTGACTGAGAAGCAGGAACAAAGAGACCACTGAATTTTATGTTCACAATTGGGATTGATTTTCCTGTTTACATTTTTTTCTAATTGCTCAATTTATATTTGAATTCTATGCACTGAGTTAAAGGCTTATTTTGTTTAGTTCAATTGGTTCCTCTGCTGTACTGTATCTGGCTCAGTGTGTGGTTCAAACACTGGAAATTTGATGTCTTTATCTTCAAAAGTGATGTTGCTTTTGTAGGTAGTGCAAACATCAACCAAACATTTTCTAGGGGTGCAGGGCACAGAAAAGGTTGGGAGCCCCTGGGCTATAGACTGCCTGTTTGCGCAGTTTTGTGTTAAAAAAAATCAAACAACAAACCTGTGTGCTGCATTGAGAGGGCATTCTAAGATTATATGCAACGCAATGCAACACAACACAACACTTGGCAAGGCAAGGCTCAGCTGCTCAGCTCAGCTCAGCTCAGCTCAGCTCAGCTCAAGAACACTTCTCTCTTTCCATTTCCCAGGAAGGAAGGCAGGACTTCGCCTTGGAAAAGACTGACAGCTAGTCCAACAAGAGCCCCTCAAGCAGGGCCAGGTTGAGGGCCAGCCTCCCTTCCCGCCTCTCCCGCTTGAGCTCCAAGGCTCTGCTTCCCCTCGTAGCCAGGAGCGGCCAGACCCCGTGGAGGTGAGCTGAACAGGAGCTTGTGGCCAACCCCAACAGCTTCCTGGCTGCGCCCCAGCTGGGCAAAGCTTCCAGTGAGCAATGCCTTTCTCCAAGCATCGGCAGGTGCATGGGGTGGGGGGGGCTGATGCAGCTGCCAGCCAGAGCCCATTGGCCAGAGTGGCCAGTCCTTTCCGCCACTACCACCAAGGAACAATCGTACTTTTCAACTGACCATGGCTCTTGATGCCATCTGGGTTCAGACTACAGAACAAGCGACCTGGGGTTTCCTAAAGCCTAGAGCAAGCCATGGCGTCTAAGGATGGCTGATACCACCCCCTGAAGAGCGGGGCTTGGATAACATGCTAAGCCGCTCCCCCGGGGGCAGAGTGTGTCAGGAGACCCGGCCCTAGACGCTTCATGGCTCAAACCAGCACCCTAAATGGGGCTTGGAAAGATAAAGCTAGCCAGAGCAAACAGGCCAGAATTAGTCCTGCAGGATCAGGCCTTCTGCACCCAGTTATCCAACTGGTTGCCTGATGCACATGAGCTGCAGTTTCTGGACCATCTCCAAGGACCGCTCCACACAGAGTGCATTGCAGCAGTCTAACTGAGAGACGGCCACAGCAAGACAGAACGGTCCTGAGTCCCTGCAGCAGGTGGTGCTGAGGAAGCCCTCTCTGGAGATCTGAACATCCTTGGTGACCAACACTCCCCTGCCTTCGGATCACTTTCCTGGCTGGAAAAACAGGCCGAAAGGTGGGGTCAGTGCTGGAACTGGGATGCGCCAAGGTTTGCCGTGGGGGCCATGGAACCCTGAGCTGCACCAGACAAGGTGCATCAGCAGGAACAGCGGCATCCCTGCCAGCCGGATGTCACAAGCTGCTGTCAGAAGAAGAGCTTCTGCCGCTGCCGGTCCAGCCACCCTGTTCCATTTTCCCCAGCCCAGCAGACCCCTTTGGGCTGCTCAGACTTTGGCGCTTCCGTGGGCCAGCTGATGCGTTCCCCTTGTGGGCAGGGCGGCTGCTTGGACACCACAAAGCATGGAGCTCAGTGGCTGGATGCTGGGAATGGGGTTGGTGGCTTGGGGCAGAGCCCCTGTTTTGCATGCAGAGAGTGCCAGGTTCAACTTCAGGAACATCCAGAGGGCCCAGGAAAAAAACCCGATGGAAGCCCAGGGGACCCGTTTCTGCCAGTGCTGACAAGGCTGGGCTAGGCGGGCCCAAGGCCCGACCCAGGAAAAGGCAGCCTTGGCCGCCCTGAGCCAGAACGATGCGAGGAAAGCAAACCAAAGAGTCTGCCGCCTCTGCTGCGAATCCCACAGCTGCTCTGTGAAGCCAGATCTCCATCTCCTTCCCTGGGTTCTAAACAGGGGCAGCCAACAGGAAGGACTTGCCTCCAGGCTTTCCTAAGTGACCCTAATCTGATGAAAGAGATTTACCTCTGTGAAGAAGCAAGGACATAAAACCTCATTTCTTAATCCCGAACATCACCTCGTCCAGCCCCAGCCGGTGCTCTCGGGGAAGGCCGCACGAGTCACCCCCGCCCTTCTGGCTCTCCTGGCTCGGGAAGCAAATTATTTACTTCTCTCGGTTATTGTCACACTGAAATTGCTAATCTCCCCCTCCACCTGTTCCCACCCTCTCCTAAGCTTCAGAAGAGAAGGCAAAGGCAAGGCCAAGAGCCCCTGCGGCTCAGGTTGGAGCAGCATCTTTCAGCAGGCCTGTAATTAGACCGTGCACCGGCGTAGCCTGCAGATCATTGCCAGCCTCCAGCAAAACCTTGCCTAACGAGGGAGGATTCCAGGCATGCCAGCATGAAAAATGGGCCCAATGAAACCGCAGACCTGCCCGCCTTTTCTTGAGCAGCCGAAGCACCTGGCTGCCACATCAGCCCCCGTCTAGGGACCGTTCTGAGGGATGCCTCTGCCTGCGGCCAAAGCCGGGACATCTATAAACAGGCAGTGATCGCAAAGGATGCCTTCATGCATGCCCTGGGCGTACACAGGGCACTTCCAGGGCTGTAGCTCAGCGTGGACCCGTTAAAGTAACACTAGATTCTCTCTGCTCACCCCATCTCAAAAAAGAGATAGAAAAGCTGCAGAAACGGGCAGCCGAGGGACCAGGGCACAGAGGAAGCCTCAGGGCGATTCCTTCTATTGACCTTCTGCCTCTTTTCCCCCTGCAAGGAACTCAAGGTGGCTTGCAGGATTCATTTCCTCCCCATTTTATCCTCACAACAACAACCCTGTGTGGTAGGATAGAGTCACTCAGGCTTTATGAAGTTGATCCATTGCAGGTTGGCCTTCCTTCCGCTTCCTCTTCTGCCTTCGATCTCCCCCAGCAGGATGGCCTTCTGCAGAGAGTCTGGCCTCCTTCTGCAGAGAGTCTGGCCTCCTCATGATGTGCCCGAAGTACGGCAGCTCAGCACTGCCATTTTTGCTTCTGGGAAAAAGCTCTGGCTTGACCCCCTTGTTCCTCTTTCTGTCAGCCCAGAGTATTGGCAAAGCTCTCCACCGGCACCATGTTTCGAACTCCTCCATTTTCTGCCTGTCGGCTGTCTTCCCTGTCCAGTTTCCACCCCCATGCATGGTGATTGGAAATCCATTCACGTGTGTGATCCTGGCCATGGTCTCCAGTGAAACGTCCGTAGACTTGATTATCTTTTCTAGTTCCTTCCCTGTCTCGGTCTTCCTCAAATTTCTTGGCTGCAGGCTCCCTCTGAATGGATGAGTGAGCAGAGGCAAGCAAAGCCTTTCGCAATTTTGATTTCTCCATTGTTGGCAGTAGGGTGCTGCATTCTTCTGCAGTCAAGGATTTTGATTCCTTGATATTCAGCTGCAGCCCCTACTTTTGTACTTTGTTGCTTTACTTTCATCAGCAGTTGTTTCAATTCATTTCTGCTTTCTACTAGTAAGAAGGTATCCTGTGTAGGTCTTAGGCCATTGACGTGTCTCCCAATTTTCACTCCTTCCTCTGATCCTCATCCAGCTTTCCCTATGAAATTTTCTGGATAAGGGTTGAACAGACAGGGAGATAAAATACACCCTTGTCTGATGCCTTTACTTTGCTTTCAGCTCTGCCAATTGATGAAAAGGGGCACGGGGGGGGCTGGGGGGGTTAATTCTGCATAGATTTGTTGATGCAGCCTACTGATGGAGCAATCACCACCATTGGGGTGGTGATGGGGAATGGTCGCTATGGCTGCATTGGGGGTTTAACGATCCCGCCTAGGAGAAGGCGGGACAGATGGTTAATACCTGTTCCTTCTTCTGGTTATTCCCCCAGCCGGCGGGTGCCTGGAAGTCTTGTCAGCTGCCCTACGGGATTGACGGTGCTGTTACTTAATGCCAGGTCGGTCCGCAATAAAGCCAACACCATCCATGACTTGATCATGGATGAGAGGGCCGACCTGGCCTGCATCACCGAGACCTGGGCGGGAGAGGGGGGGGATGTTGCCCTCTCCGAATTATGCCCGCCCGGGTACTTAGTTCAGCACCGTCCACGCCCGGAGGGGAGGGGAGGGGGGGTCGCTTTAGTTTATCGGGCTTCTTTTTCCCTCACGGGGCTCCCTGTCCCTTCGAGGCCGGGGCTGGAGTGCCTCCACTTGGTATTGGGCGACCGAGACAGATTGGGGATTCTGTTGGTGTACCGAGCACCCTTCTGCCCAACAGACTCCCTGCCTGAGCTGACGGAAGTCGTCTCGGACCTGGTGTTGAAGACCCCCAGGATGTTGGTTCTGGGGGACTTCAATCTCCATGCCGAGACGGACTTGTCCGGGGCGGCTCAGGACTTCATGGCTTCCATGACGGCCATGGGGCTGTCTCAACATGTCATTGGCCCAACCCATGAAGGTGGACACACTCTGGACCTGGTTTTCTCGACGGGACAGGAAGAGGGTGATCTGAGGGTGAAGAATCTATGTTTGACGCCCTTGTCATGGTCAGATCACTTCCTCGTGAGGTTTGAGCTCGAGAGTGGCTTCTCCCTCTGTAAGGGTGCGGACCAGATTGTAATGGTCCGCCCCCGGAGTCGGATGGATCCTGATGGATTCCTGAGGGCCTTGGGGGATTTTCCGGCTGACAAGGCTGGTGCTCCTGTCGAGGCCCTGGTTGATATATGGAATGGGGAGATGTCCAGGGCCATCGACACGATCGCTCCTAAGCGCCCTCTCCAACCTGGCAGAGCTCGATCGTCTCCCTGGTACACTCCAGAGTTACGGGTGATGAAGCGGGTTGGGAGACGGCTAGAGCGCAAGTGGAGGAAATCTCGTGACGAGTCTGACCGAACACATCTTAGAGCACACTATCGAGCCTATGCTGTGGCGGTGAGGGCGGCGAAGAAGCGATTCTTCTCCGCATCCATTGCCTCCTCGCAATGCCGTCCGGCGGAGATTTTTCGGGTGGTTCAGGGGCTGATTAAACCTGGCCCCGAAAAAGATCTTATGCCACCCTCGAAAGCCCGCTGTGACGATTTCGCCACGCATTTTAGGGAGAAAGTTGCTCTGATTCGTCACGAACTGGACTCCACCCTTGATACAGTTTCTCTCGGGGAGGGACCGACCGTACGTGCTTGTCCCTCGTTAATGGATGACTTTCAGTTGTTGCGGCCTGATGATGTGGACAAGGTGCTTGGATCGGTACGCTCAACCACCTGTTTACTGGACCCGTGCCCATCCTGGCTATTAAAGAGTGCCGAGGTCGGGATTGTGCCCTGGATCTTGGAGGTGGTAAATGCCTCCTTGAGAGACGGCCGGGTGCCTGCCCCTTTAAAGGAGGCGGTAGTCCGGCCAATCCTCAAGAAGGCTTCCTTGGATCCAGAGGTGGTTGCCAATTATAGACCGGTAGCCAATATCCCGTTTTTGGGCAAGGTGCTGGAGCGGGTGGTGGCGGGACAACTCCAAGCACTCTTGGATGAAACTGATTATCTGGACCCATTTCAGTCCGGTTTCAGACCCGGCTTTGGCACTGAATCTGCCTTGGTCGCCCTGTATGATGACCTATGCAGGGAGAAAGACAGGGGGAGTGCGTCCCTGTTAATTCTCCTGGACCTCTCGGCGGCTTTCGATACCATCGACCATGGTATCCTTCTGGATAGGCTGGCGGGATTGGGAGTTGGAGGCACTGCTTTGCAGTGGTTCCGCTCCTATCTTAATGGCCGATTCCAGAAGGTGGTGCTGGGGGACTATGGCTCTGCGCCATGGCAGCTATGCCATGGGGTTCCGCAGGGTTCCATCTTGTCCCCTTTGCTGTTTAACATTTACATGAAACCACTGGGAGAGGTCATCAGGAGGTGTGGGCTGCGGAATCATCAGTATGCTGATGATACCCAGCTCTACCTCTCGTTTTCTACTGATCCAGGTGAGGCGGTGGCTGTGCTGAACCGGTGCCTGGCCGAGGTAATGGGCTGGATGAGGGCCAATAAACTGAGGCTCAATCCTGACAAGACGGAGGTCCTGTTGGTAGGTGGTTCGGACTTCGGAATGGGGGACCTGACCCTAGTCTTGGATGGGGTTGCACTCCCTCTGAAGGACAGGGTCCGCAGCTTGGGGGTCCTCCTCGACCCGGAGCTGACCTTGATAGCTCAAGTGTCAGCAGTGGCGAGGAGTGCCTTCCATCAGCTTCGGCTGATCCATCAGCTGCGTCCCTTTCTGGAATTCGACTGCTTGGCGACGGTGACTCACGCGTTGGTGACTTCCCGGTTAGATTACTGTAATGCGCTCTACGTGGGGCTACCCTTGAAGACGGTCCGGATACTTCAATTGGTGCAGAATAGAGCTGCCAGGGTGCTGACGGGGACTGGGCGTGGGTCTCATATCACCCCAGTTCTCCGTCAGCTTCACTGGCTCCCCATTGAAGTCCGGGCCCAATTCAAGGTGTTGGTTCTTACCTATAAAGCCCTTCACGGCTTGGGTCCCGGCTACCTAAAGGAGCGCCTGCGACCATATATACCCTCCCGCCCCTTACGTTCTGCGGCTGATGCCCTCCTCCGGGAACCCTCTGTGAGAGACATTCGGAGGGTGAGTACCCGGAGGAGGGCTTTTTCTGCGGTGGCGCCCCATTTATGGAATGCGCTCCCCAGAGAGGCTCGCCTGGCGCCGTCTTTATTTGCTTTTCGGCGCCAGGCGAAGGCCTTTTTATTCAAACAATATTTTAAATGTTAATTTATTGATATTTGGATGGTTTTAATTTAGACCTGGAGATGGGCCAGTTTTTAATGTATGTAATTTTTAATATTTGGAAATTTTAATGTATCAGAAATTGTTTGTATTTTGTTGTGAGCCGCCCCGAGGCTTGTGGCAAGGGGCGGCCTATAAATTTCCAAATAAAATAAATAAATAAATAAATAAATAAATAAATATAAATAAATGAATACTTGCAGCACTTAAATAGCATAAATTTCACCCAGGGTGGCTGGTGCTAGTGACACTCCCGCCCAGCAAGAATGCCTTGAAGGAGGACCTGCCAGTGGTGAATTTGTTTCTTGTTAGGAGCAGAAAATGCATCCAAAGGGATTCCTCCGGAGTGGCTTATCTTTAACATCACACCCCGCTCCTGGGTTCCGCCAGCATCATTGAAATCCAACCCAGCTGCCTCAGAGATGGCAAAAGTACTCCTAGGAGTCACCAAGACTCTAACCAGACCGGCTTCTGGAAGCTGTGAGCAACTTTCTGGACTGAAATCCAGAGAAGGCTCCTCCGCTGGGAACTCTCAGGAGGACGCCTGTGATTAACCATAGTGCAGCGTCCCAAAGGGCTCCTGCAAAGGCAGAGGAACGGAGGACAGTTAAAAGGAGAGTGGGCGGGGGCATTGCTGCTCCCGTGCTCTGCTTAGGTTCCCCATGGACAGCACTTTCTGAGCGGAACACCAGGGGAGGTGGACCACCGGCCTGATCCAGTGTCCCTTCTAATCTAAAAATGCTGGAGTCCAAAAGCAAAACAAGACATTGTTCCAGGCAGTGCAAGGCTTACATGCCGGAGGCATAGCTAGATGGGCATCAGGAGGCCGCGTTAAGTGGGGAGCCCTAAGCCAGTAGGAAGTTTAATTTATAGTCTGAACTTCCAGAGGGGGAAAAAGGGATTTCTCGCAGGCAGCCTGGCTCGAAAGCATGAAGAGAAAGCAAGCAATGTGGAGGAAATCCAGCAGAGAGCATCTCCTGGACTGGTCTTGGGGGGGGGGGGGGGCTCAGAGGCACCCTGCCCTTGGTGAAGGTGGATCGCTCCGTGGAGACCGGCTGGTGGGATGCTGGGGCAGAATGGCTCCGCAGCCAGGGTGGCCCCCTCGAAACACACCGAATCACCTGCCAGATGCATGATGATGTCCATGACTTCCGTACTGGCCCATAGGCAAACCTGTGGCGCAGAAAGTAAAACACTGCAACCCGAGAGCCAGGAGCCACAATTCAAAACACTCCCCACCTTATTCGTTTTTTTCATTTAGGACTTTTCCATGCCGTCATCTATTCTAAGGAATCGCATGCCGGTTTGCAACGATGATGCTGTCTTACGCAGGGGGTGTCATGGATGACAGCTGCCTCGAGGACTCAAGCTTTGCTTAGCCTTGTGCAGTGATGCCTGCATTTATAAGATTGCGAGTTTCCACCTTGGGTGGCCATGTATTAATTCTGAAATGAGTAAGGCAAAAAAGAAAAAAAGCCCCTTTTAAAGACTGTAATCCAGAACCATCACCCCTTCACACAGAAACACTGTTGCGTGGAGTTCAGGGCACCTGTTTTCATACAGGCTGAAGTCTCTGGACAATGTGTGGAAGGAGAAAAGTAGAAGAAACCGAAAGGCTAGCGAACAAACACGCAGCCCACACTGTGTGTGGAAACAATGGAGGGCATTTTATGCCTTGGTCTCTAGGGATCATAAAAGCCGCGTTGATGGCTGGCCTGCTGCCGAGAGCGATGCATGGGATTTGGAGTCCAGTGGCAGCCCCGCACCCGCTTCTGAGACGGGTGGGCTCAGCTAGCAGAGCAGCTTCAGCAACGGGTGGGACAAGGGGCCTCTCTGTCGGGTGCGCCCGGCCCCTTCGCACATGGTTTGTTTTGACATTTCGTCTCCAGCATCGGGACAATACTGGGTGGAGGCTACAGTTGTTTTGCAACCCACGGGGCTTGTGTTTCAGCTTTCCGTCGACCGACCGTCATGACCCCATTAGCCATTCCGCCCCATTAGCCATTGGCGGCGGCAGCAGCAGCAAAATGTGGATTTCTTATGGAACATCCAGGAATTTTCATCCGATGCAAAGCAAGTCATGTTCAAGAACTGTGACAGAAGGGCTGCAAGGGTAGATTTGAGAGCTGCCTGTCATCAGCCCACTGCCCTGCGGAGGATACGAGCACAGACACAGCATGGATCAGTTTAGCCCACCCTTGCGCAACGTGGCAGCCCGAACTTCTGGAAGAGACTTCTGTGGCTTGAGCAGAGGAGCCCAAGCAGCAAGTGCAAGCAAAGCCCATCTGCCATCGCTACGCAAGCACCTTCAGGAATGCATCGCACATCTACCAGCATCGCAGGAGCCTCTGCAACTGGAAACCAGGGCAGCTGGGGACACACCGCTCACCTGGATACCCCGGTTCTATAGGGCCACCTCACCCCAGGCAGGGGAGGACTGGGCCTGGGCTCCCCACTCCCCAACCCTTTGAAGCACTTTGCAGCCGGTTGTGCTGGACAGACAAGCCTCCCCGCCCCAAGGGTCCACCCCACTGATCGCATCGCACACGAGGGAAGCCCTGTGGCTTCCTGCTCCCCTCTGCAGAAGGAGGGCTGGTAAGGTAAGGATGTGCAGGGCCTCCATGGCTTCCACAGAGCCACATCACATCTGCTGCTGTTTCCTTACACCTCCCTTTCTGGCAACTTATACACAGGTGGGCCACAAGCAGCCCACGCCTTTTTTGAGGTCCCCACACCTCCCCCTTTGCTGCCCAATGTGCCACCAAAATTTGGTGGCACGGCGGCAAAAGAGGGTCTGTTTGCAGGAAATCAGGCTGTTTGCTAGTGCTGTTCGGTGGATTGGCACCACAACAGCAACATGGAGTTGGTCTTTCTTTTAAAGGAACATGGGTCTTTGTCTTGGCACCCCAACACATTTCAGTGGCAAACACAGCAAAGGGGAACAGGGGTCTGGCCCCCACGCCCAGCAGGTTCAGAGACGGGAAATTGGCCTCTGGAATCACAAGTGTTGCTTCTTCTTGGTCTAAGCAGAGCTAGTCAAAAGCATCCAAGTTTTCTCAAATTCCATCTTTTCCTCCTGGTGTGACGCCAATAGAATCCATACAAACTAAAAGCAGAGCCACTTCACTCCTTTTCTCCATGGTTTTGCCACCCAGGTTTCTAGGTCACCCCGTCAATATACTGCTTCATTTAGGCAAAGATGCAGAAACCGCAGTGGCAGCCTTGCGGTGGAGAGCTCACTGCATAACAATGCTTTCAGGAGAATAAGCAAGGTTTTGTGTTGCTGTGACCCACGACAGGGCCAATAAATTACATCCATGCTAATAAATCGCTCAAGAAAGAGCGCTCTTGTTCCATTAGAAGAATGAAGTTCAACTCTGACCCCAAACGGAGTAATCACATTACAGAATTAATAAAACAAACTCTGTGCAATCTGTTATTTTCTTTCCAAGAGAACATGCACTCTAGGTCCTCCAAGGAGGGAAGGAAGACGGAACAATCCCCCGTCAGAAGCATAAAGACAAATGCATAAAATGCACTACTACAGCTGACAAGGAGATGCCAAGCTGTACAGGGAAAACTCACCATGGTTTCTTGTCGTATTCCTTCTGCCCACAGTCCCGCTCGACTTGCTGTGGGAGCGCCCATTTCTCAGGGCGTAAGATGAAGTTTAAGATTACTTTTAATTACAGAGGGTGTGGGAGAATGTTTTCATGGGAGACGAATCTCCTCGTGCTTCCGAGGTCACAGCACAAACATAAACGAGTTGCATCTATGTCATGGGGGCCTCCCTGGAGCAGTCAGAACCATACGGCTCTCCCCGATTTCCATCTCGTTTCTTATCTTTGTGATCGCTTGGCTCAGGAAAACTGGACACAGCGAAGAGTTTGTAGAGCAGAAGTTGCAAATTCGGGGTTTTCTTCTTCAAATGCCTCGTTTTATGGATGGCCCACTTGCAAGCTAGATGGACGAGGAACACCCACCGTGCATGTAGTGGGCTGATGGAAGAACCAGTCCACAGGTGCTTCTAGGCAAACTTTTCCTGGGCTGCTGCTCAGACAAATGAGAGCGAGCTCAGTGAAGGGCAACAAAGATTGATCTGGGGACTAGAAACTGGGTCTTATGAGGAGGAGCGACAGTCCAGGGTGAGTTTAATCTCAAGCAAAGAAGGCTAGAGGGAAAAAATAACCCCTTTCAAGGATGCAGAGGGCTGTTTCCCAGAGGACTGGGAAAAGCCGCAAGCTCTTTTACGCCACCCAAGATTGTAGGGCATGAAATCTTGCGATTCAGTTGCAAAAAGGCAGATTTTTGCTTGACATCAGGAAAAAACTTCCTGTTGGCCCAAGCAGCCAAACAACCCACTGGGGAACGGGTGGGCTCCGTGTCACTGGAGGAAGCCAAGTGGGAGCGGGTGGTCATATGCTGAGGATGCCTTAGGATGGACTCCTGCTCCGAGCAGGGACTGGACCTACGGCGCAACGCTAGGAATGTGCATTTATTTATGTGGCTGGTTGATTCATTTTTATAGCGGTAGCCAAGAGCCTCTCTTATTTAACAAAACAAAAGGCCTGCAGCTCCCCATGTTATGGCTTGGGATGCAGAGACTGCTTCTTCCTGTCTAAATATGCCTAGGATTGCAGCCTTACTTACCGACCCAGCCCTTCTGTCCTAGTGATTCTGTCTTCCATTTGTTTTCCAACCATTATTTCTGCATTTTTTTTCTTATCAGGAAAACCACCACCACCACCACCAGGAATGGTGCACTTCTGGACTTATAGCGTTGTGTAGTGTTGAACCCGGTTTTGCACCAAGAACGCCTTTGTTCTTTGACGCTTTCGTCAAGGAAGCAGCCAGAGTCCCTGAAGGTTGCCCAGGTTCAGTAAGAGATGGCACAAGGGCAAAGAAGCTGAACTTCAGCAAATCAGGAAGCAGAAAGCCGGCTGTGGGGACTGAAACACGCCTCTCCTCAAATGGGGGGGTCGCCCTCAAAGGCCTTTGCCCCCATCCTGCCCCAGGGCCTGTGCTGCACAGGTATGCTTGGGGCGCCAGCCGCAGCCCTTCCTGAGATGCTCTAACCACGACTGAAGCCTTGGTCACATCACTTCAGGCTACTGTGACGTGTTCCACGTACTGGTACTCTTGCATAGGACTCAGAAGCCAGCTGGAGTGAAACAGGGCAGGCGGACGCATCCTGGCCAGGCGAAAGCGCTGGGAGCATGCAGGGCCTTTGCAGCATCTGCCGTGCCAGCAGCCGGGTCACTTTTGGACAGCACTCAAGGGCCACTGCTGCTTATCACCCCTCGAGTGCAGCCTTGCCCAGGGTTGCCCTTCCTAAAGAAACATGCAGACTAACATTCTTTGGCTTAGCTGGGCCATCGCCCGAATATTCAAAAACTGCTACACGTTTTTCAGAGACTGAACTGCAGAGTCTGGCTTTAAAGGCAGTGATGCTGGCTAACCGGATTTTGAGGCTGCCTCGAGCAAATCCAGAAGTCTGCTGGACGGTTGGTTGCTTTTCCCTTGTAAGCCCGAGGCCAGCTTCACAGTAGGGTAAAGGCTTTGGCAGTGAAAAGTCAAATGTGACAGTGCCCCCACCAGCCAAATTAACAGCACATCCCTGTGAGAAAGCTGCCATGTCCCATGATGGATGCGGAGTGTTTCTTCCCTTTTATTGGCAAGGTCACTGGAAACTTGCAAAATATTTTGCCTGAAAGAGAAGCAGTTTCAGGCTACTTCTTCGCAGGAATGTGAGGAGAAAGACCCCAGGGCGGTTTGGCAGTTTCGCTGTGGGGGGTTCATGTTCTCTCACATGGGTGTGCACATGCGTGTGCACGTGTGTGTGCAAGTGATACAAAGAGGCAACATTATACTAAAAGGTAGATCTCTCAAAACATAAAAATGATGTGTGGAGGAAATAAGCCAGAAACCTCTGGTTGGGCGTGCAAGAGCGCTTGTGTAGAATCCGCAATCCACATGGCACCAGACAGCAGAATAAGCAAAGGAGGGAAGTCCCTGCCCCGAGCACCATTCAGACTACATTTCAACACAGGGAAAGGCAGGAGGGAGGAAAAAGCCAAGGCTGACCAGGGAAAATAGTGCCAAATGAAAACACGTGCCTCAGCTGTGAGCTGGATTAGCTCAACAGTCCCAGCTTGGAGAGATCACCTGGGAGCTCCACTCAAGCCTTTTTTGCTTTAACCATCCTAAACAGCTTGATCATCAGCAAACTTGACCACACTGAGGACTCCTAATGCCCTGAAAGACCTTGTCTCAGCCTCACCCACCCCGCAGGGCTGTTGCTGCGAGGACACAATGGAGAGGAGAAAGAGGATGCCTTGCAGAAAAAAGCTGAATAAATTAATAATAACAATAATTCATGTTTTTATACTGCTCAACAGCAGAAGCTTTCTGGGCGGGTTACAACACTGTGCACAAATAAGGCAATAAAAACAATGAGAATATAAAGAGCAATAAATCTATAATATATTTATAATAATATACTACAGATTTATATAATACATAGCATATATTATATAAATCTATACTAGGCTAACAACATGCGCAGAACAACAGTGGGCGTTTCCAGGCTCTTCAGGCAGTCCCGCATCTGCTTGGCGCAGGCCGAGCGCGACTTGCCTGGCGCTTCTCCCGCTGCTCGGGGCGGCGGCAGCACCGTGAGCCCCGGCCTGGCCAAGGCGGCCTGCCTCCCGCCCCGCCCCGCCCGTGCCAGCGAGGCCGCACTTCCCCCGGCGGTTCGGCCCCGGCGGCGCCACGCTCCGTGGCCCGCGCGCGCTCCCGCACCGTGGCCGGCCTCCCCCCGGGAACGGGGGCGCGGCGCGGCGCGGCGGGCGGGATACGTGCGCGGCGACACCCGGGGGCGGGGGCGGGTCCGCGCCTAGCCATGCCTGGGCACGACCTCCTCACCCCGGCCTGCCGCCTCCCCGGCTCCCTTCGGCCCTGCCTGGATATCCGACGGGCGCGCGCCGGTCGGGAAGAACGACCCAGGCCTCCCTCTAGCGGCTGCTGGGAGGCGGCTGGAACGGGGCTGAAGGAACTCCAGGGTCAGAGTGGATTCGGGTTCAGATCCAGAGTGGATTTTAAAAGCAAAAGCAGCCTCTCCTGGAAATGTTTGGCTGAGGTTCTGCGGCCAGCATGCAAGCGCCACCCTCTCCGGGTCCTCTCCCGAAGACATGTGTATGAAGCCGTGCCGGGGTTTGCATGATCCTGGTCGGCACAGGGAACATGGACTGTATAAGGGTTGTAAGGGTGGCTTGTTCCCGCTTGCCTGCTTCTGTGCAGAGAAGTTTTTCCGCCGTTAATAGAGTTAACTATGGCAGGAGAGGGACTCAAATCCCATGTGGCACTGGAAATTGCAATCCTTGCGCAGTTGTTCCCAAGGGACCGAGAGCGCAAGGGGGCGGGACAGGGGGGCAGGGTTGTTTTGCTTATTCTCTGGATCCCAGTCCTGGCTCTGCTCCACCAGGCCTTGCCACTGTGGCCCAGGGTGGGTAGGTCAGCATACCCTTGAAAGCTGGAGTGGGCTCCCACCCTGGACTTCTCCGCTTTCACCTTAGCTTTTGGGGAGATACGCAGAGGCATGGGTGCATGGACTTCATGTGGGACCAGAGGGGTGTTGTAGGTGGTCTCCTGCAGGCAATCTGTCGGCATGTGCAAAACATCTCTGTACCACACCTGTCACACGTGGGAGTCAGTTAATGGAGTCCAGTTTAAGAGGTCTCTGACAACATATCTTAGAATCATCCTTCTCAGCAGTTTGTCTGTTTGGCCCCAGGGCCAAGAGAAGTGCAGACATCCAGAAAAGAACTGTGACGCAAGCTTTCTAGTTTCACCGCAAGGTAGAAGGCTGCAGGCACACCGGAGGAGCTGGAATAGCTTTCCTGGGACTCTTTAGGATGCTGTCCTACGTTCCTTGTCAAAGCTGGAAAGAATTTGCCTTCCAGCCCAGGAGAGATGAATGCAGAGCCTCTGGTGCCTTTCAAACAAATGAATGACTCACAGCACGGAAAAAGTGGCCAACTGTGTTTTATGAGTCCATATATCCCTGCTTGTTCTCCCTTCCCTAAAAGCTCGTCTCTCCCCACTTTCAGGGTTAACAACCTTGGCAGGCACAAGAGGGACCGGCTTGCCTGTGCCGATCCCTAAGCGGCACCTTCGGGAGCCTTTGAGACAATGGATGCCCTTCCGAACCCTCTGGGACCCTTGGAAGGTGCTTCCCACCTTATGATGGGTGAAGCTGAACCTTGAAGGCACTGTTTTCCTCAGCTGCATGAAACATGGTGCAGAAAATGTCCCCCGCTCTCTTCTGTGCAGGCCAGCTCATTACAATTCATGCGTAATGAGCGCATCATTCCCCCAGGGCCCTACCCGAGTGAGGAATGGCTGCCAGGCAAAACCCTTTTTGAAGAAAACCAGACTTGAATGTAATTTAATGGAGGAGTAGCTTTGCATTCTTTGAGAGTTAAATAACCAGGAGAAATAATCCTAAATTGATCACACTGGCGTACACGTATTTCTCCCTTCCCTTTGAAGCACTTTGTAATTCCAGGACTGCTCACAGAGTAACCAGTGTACATGGGAAGGTGGGTGTGGAAATGGCAGGATGTGGGAAAAGAGCAGGAGTTCGCATGATCCTAAATGTCAGACACAAAATCTTATAAGGGAAGGAGGAACCATCACTTCATATGTGCATGGACATGATGGCCTCATGCGCTTGGGGTTGAGATCCCCTCTAGCCCCAAAGCTGCTTCTTTTGATGGATGGGCGGAAACAGCAGCTCTTGGCTGAGGGAAATAAAAATGACAGGGCGTAAAATGCAGCTGGAAGGCCCCTGTTAAGTTTCCTCGCAGACCATAAACTCTCTAGGTGAGTAGTTCCCTTCAGCCCTAGGCAAGGATGGTAAAGGCAGGGCTTAAAATTTCAAGTCTAGACCTACTAGCCAGGCAAAAACCTTACTCTCCACCAGTTGCCTCACCAAACCTTGCCCAGGCCCATCCCCAGCCCTGCCCCCAATCACGCCCCCTTAAAGCTTATGAAATTACGTTTTTCTTTAGAATAAAGAGTCCAAAATATAAGTAGTTAGTATTTCTTCAGCACATGGGTTCCTATGCATAGTCAGCTACCAATTTTCTTGAAAATGTATATTTTTATTTTAAATGAAATGTGTAGCTGATTGTGCATAGGTGTGCTGTGCTTTGTTTTTTTCTTTTTTGTCTTTTTTACTTTTTGAAATATTTAGGCCCCAGAGAGCAGCACTAAAATGGTGTTGTTAGGTTTTTTTAACATTGTTGGTGGGTTTTTTTACTCTTTTTGAAATCATTTTGCCCCCAGAGCGCAGCACAAAAAATGTCATTGACCTTAAGCTGGCGGTGTAGGGATGTGCGCCGGTGGAGAGCGGATCTCTCCTGCACGTGTCCCCTCAGCAGCGCTGCCAGTGTAATGGTGGTGCCGAAGAAGAAGCTGGAAGTTGGAAACCGGAGGTCGGCTTCAAAACGAGGCCTGGAGCGCAAGTGGAATGCAAATCGGTCCCCGGGGCCTGCGGATCCCATTGCAAGCCTCCCGCTCCACTACTGTGCTTGCCAGAAAGGAATTTACCCTCGCATTTGGCGAGCAGGCGAGCAGAATTTTCAAGCCCTGGTCAAGGACAATGGGAGTTGTAGGCCAAAAGGCTGGAATGTCCCACGTTTTCTGTCCTTTCTTTAGACAAACCACTTTTTCGCAGCCCTGTTCCTCCCTGTTATTTGCCTTATGATAACAAGGGTTGTTGTAAGCACTTGCCCAGGGCTATACTCACACTGTCGTTCATATGACGCAGGCCCATGTGAGTTTCTGATTCCTCAGAGCTGCTTTGTCCCTGCTCTTTGCAGCAGCTTTTGGCCCCTGCATCTGCATTTTGAGAAGCTCCTCTCTTGGTTTTGGGTCTTCGTGGTTGGCCTCATGTCCACAGTCCATCCCTTAGCTGCTTTAGCAAAACAGTGCGGTGTGAGGGCGAGTGCGCAGGCCTGCAGCGGAGGGGCAGTGATGGAGATGGGCTCCTCCTCGTGTCTCACACTGAAGAGAGAGAAGGGCGTGCTGCTGGCGCTCTGGCGGGGGCCTGAGATGATCCTTGCCGCCCCAGTTCACCTTGTGCAGAATGAAATCTGCACGAAGAAGTAGGAATATCCTGAAGCTTGCAGGACATGCATTTGCTCCACCCACGTTGGGTGTCCCTTTTGTCGCCAAGGACAGGAGGAGCACTCTGGCCCTGTGGAGGCGCGTCCCTGAACGTGCTCAGCACGCGTGTGCCCAAATGTACATGAATGCTTTTGGGGTTCGCAGCCATGCAGAAGTCGGAGGAAGCCCCTCTCCCATTCCGAACTTAATGGCCCGTGGACTGTTCCCTCCAAAGAAGCAACTCCACTGCAGTGCAATAAATCCTTGCTAGGGAGCAGAAAGGCTGCCTGCATCTCAAAGCAGGGCCTAAAATGGGAATAATTTAGGTCAAAGCCAATGTTTATTTCACTCGCTAACTCTATTTCTTCGGTAATTAGAGGGGAGAGCCATGCTGATGTTAGGCTGTAAAAAGGTCTCCCATGGCTTATCTATCCCAAATACGTCCCCTTCATGTTTTTATTGGTGCCCCGTTTCGTGAGTGACGCTGAAGCTGAATGGAGAATTCCCTTCCAGCCACTAACAGAAGACTTTCAGTCTTATATCAACAGCTTTACAACTCATCTGCATTCTCAGTTTTGGCATTCCTGCAGAGCTGAGGAGAGAGCGAATCCATGCTGGTCATGCAGCAAACACAAAGGCACCCTTTTCCTGTTTCTCCACAAACCATGAGCCGCTCCAGTCCCCAGAAAGAGCCACTTTGGCCTGGCCCAGCCCTGTCATTGAAGCAGAAGGGAAGAAGCAGCGCGATGCTGGAGGAAGACGTGTGGCCTGGAGCTGAGCCGCATGGCGCTGTCCCATCAGCTGTGTGCAGGACAGAACCAGGGATGCGTCCAGCAGGGCTCTTGTGCAAGGACTGGGAAGGGTGTTGACTGGAAAGCGTCCTCTCCGTCAGAGCAACGCAACAGTGGAGCCCGTTGCCCGGAGAGGTGGGGGGCTCTCCCACACTGGAGACATCCAAGGCGAAACTGGACAGCCGTCTGGGTGGGATGGTGCAAACTGGTGTCCTGCACCAGCAGGGGTTGGACTCGATGGGCTTCAGGGCCCCTTCCAGCTCTGCTCTTCTAGGATTCTCTGGTTCTTCCCTTAGGCAGCAAAATGGCTTGGGCCAATGTCGACTTGCTACCTTCCAGTTTGGGCCCATGACAGCTCAGGTTTTTGCGCGTTCACCGTTGCTTCAACAGAAGCCAGCTTGCAATTCCACCAGTTTTCACAATCATGCATGAGACATGCCTCTTCGAGACGTCCTGACCAAGAAGCTGCATCGATCCTTCCAAAAATAAATGTGGCAGGTGCAGGCACTGCCCAATGGCATCCAGGAATGCCCATGTGCTCCCCGAACCTGCCTTGCCCTGGGTAGCTCACCGCTACAAGAAGCCAAGACTGGTGTGAGGTGGAACTCGTGCAAAGCCACCAGGGGTACAAATGATCACACGAGCCATCCATGGGGGATCAGGCAGAAGATGTCCAAGAGCTCTGGGCACACAATTAGACAGAGCCATCTTTGTGTGGAGGAGGAAAAATGGCCAAACTCCTAAGCAGCTACGCAGGAACCGGGCCTGAGAAGGCCAAAGGGTAGGAAAAAGCCTCTGCTGAGGTTAAAGGCGCTGTATATTTATTGCCAAGTTACAGGGTGTCATGGCAACTAGGGAAAGAAAACACGCCACATCGCACACACCCACCATTGCTTTGCTCCTTTGAAACACAAGGGGAACCCCTTTGGCATGGTTTTTTTCCTGGCAGACCAGGGTGAGGGCTCTTTCCACAGACGCCTAACAACGGGCCGGCACTGTGGGTGGAGAGGCAGCAGTTTCTCATCCCACCTGTTCAGCATGGCCTGGCTGTTATTTCGCTTGCCCCTTTTCTCCCTCTGCCTCCCACTGACCGGAGCAGGACATGGGGCAAATCCCTGCCAGCATCCCTCTTGGCCCCTTCCATGCGTTGCATCCCTGGCACCTGGCGGAGCCCGCTTGGCCGGGCTGAGCCCCACCCAGGCTCCGTGACTGCCCAGCTGAGGGTGCATGAGCGCTTGCAGTGCGGTGTGATGGTTCACGTGTGGGCCTGGACCCAGGAGACGCGGGTCCGAGTCCCACTTGGCCATGAGGCTCACGGGGTGGCTTGGGCCAGGTGCTGCCTCTCATCCCAGCCTACCTCACAGGGCCACTGTGAGAGGACAACATGAGCTGTGCGAGTTGCCTCAATAGCCAAGCATCAATGCAGTGACATCAAACAGTCACTCCCAGAGTGAACTGACAGTGACCATCACTCCCAGTGAGGGGTGTGCTGGATCGCAGGCACACTCCGCGCTGAATGGGAGTCGCGTGGACAGGCCGCCTGAGAGATGCCACAGACTGCTTTCCCTGTTTTTAATCCACAGTAGTTGGAACAGGCCAGATTTGCTTTTACCAGTGAGGGCACTCCCTGAAGCATCACCTCGTGTTTCCCAGCCAAAACTGCCACCAAAAAACTCTCACTGAGCCCACATTGAAGCAATGCCTGTCTTTGACCCTGAGAAGAGCCGCAATAAATAGTTGGGTGACTGTTTTGGCATTCTCCCAATCCAAATCTCACCCCTATCATAAAGGTTTTATTTAGGGGAGAAGGAAAGCATGAGCATTTTTAAAGAGGCGCTTGTGGTATAGGCTCCTAAAAGGGAAGCTGGGGGTAGAAGACGCGGCGGAAACAGGCCTCCTGTTGAAGCTGGTTAAATCAGGCAAGGCCTTTGCCTCCTCAGCAACCCGCCTCCCCTTTGCAAAGCCATTTGCATTAATTAGAGTGCTGCAAAAGGGGACCCCACCCCTCAATAAAGGGATGCCAAATTTTATCTAGAGCGTTAGTGATGGATGGCTGGAGTGAGGCTTCTGGGCCTCTTAATTGGGCCTGCTGGCCGAAGTGCCACAAATGCTTTTGACATGCAATGTTCTAATAACGGGGCCGCGCAGGTGGCCTCGTCCCGGGCAGCTTCGGTGCTCGTGTCCGTTCCGCTCAAGGCCCGCGCGACTGAGCAGACGGCTTTGGGCCTTGCAGTCATTAACCCCAATGTTCTTGGTGCGTCGCCTGGCAACCCTTTTCAGTAGCCAGGATCCGTAGCGTTTGTGGCCGAAGTTAGCACAGTCAGGAGCAGATTGGATTGTATAGCCATAGATCTTATTAGATGCTGTGTTCTCCCTGGGCGCCTCCCCTGATGGCCTTCGGGAAAACGGAGGAGGAACAACCACGAGACAGTCTTTGCCACCAGCCCAGCTCAGTGGTGTCCGAGTCTCTGCGCACTTGGGTAAATACGGTTAGCTTGTTTCACTTGCTTGCGCAGACTCCATTCTAGGAAGGCTCAGAAAATGACGGCATGCTCACAGCGGCCTGAGGAGGACGCATCTTCCTGGCCCAAGCGGCAATGAAGCCTCAGGACCAAAGGATACAGGGTGCTGAACCTGACACTTGCGTGTACATATGTGTGTGCATGCATCCACATGTTGCAGACATCATAATCCCAGGACAAACAGCAGCCAGGTGGTGATCTTTCATTAGCAAACACTGCCTCAATTAAAGCAACAGTATTGCTTCAGCAGCTATTAACTATAATTACCTAAAAAGCAAAAATGCAACTTCAAGCAATCTGTTTCACATCACATCTCCTTTGGCCCAAAGCATGTGCAACTTACTTAATTGCGCATGTTTGTTCACACGCAGCCCTCGATCCTGCTGGCATCTCTGGCATGTCCTCCTTTTCCTTGCATGTATTATTGGTCCCTTCTGTTTGCTCACTCCCTGTACCTCATGCCATCAAAATCCACACTGTAGGCTCCATGGGGCAGGGACCCATCTTCTTTATTTATGTACAGTCCTGTGCACCATTTGAAGGAACCCCTTCAGTTTGCACGTCCATCTTTCTTTTTGGGGTGGGGGCGCTCTGCCTCATGTTGGGACAGTTTAAAAAACAATCTTGAAAGGTGTCCAGATTGGCTCGCCCGTGTATTCAGTGTCATGTAGAAAGCATGTTTGTCTACATACCATCCTTGTGTATGGCGTACTCATGCTTCTAAGCTTGAGGTGCTTTCTGGGTAGGCAAAATCGGTCGTGCAGCATGGCCCTGAGCCATTACAAGGGCCAGGGAGGGAAGCAAAAGGTGGGCCCAGGAAACACACAGGACCCTTGCAGGACAGCCTGCTCTGCTTGTCTCCATCTTGAGAAGGCTTCTTCTGAGCCAGCCTGTTTCTGCTTTCTCTGAAACAAGAGATGCATGATTGATGGTTTGGAGACATTTCCATGTTGCGTATTACTGACACTTGAAATTTTTGGCTTTCTTGCTGCTCAACTCTTTCATTTTGGTGTCCCTGCCATAAACTGTTAGATCTCACAGATAGCAGCTTGTATTACACATGCAAATAGTGGTGTTAATCCTTCACTAAGCAGCCTAAATTAAAGATAGATTCGTTTTGTTGGGACAAGATGTACCCGGCATTGCAAAAGAAGCAGGTGAGATAAAAATCTTGGAAGGGTGTCAGAAGGAGCTGAGCCAAAAGAGCGGCCATTTTATTTCATCGGCTGTTGTTCAACTTGCTTGCTACCTCCCTCATTGCCAGAGCTCCCTGCTCATAGAAAGCAAGCAACTCACCTTCCAGAGCTGACTGGCTTTGAACGGCACTCTCTATTTTCTGGAGGAGCCGCTCTATGGATGTGTCCCATCCGTATCTGTCAGCTTCTCCACAGATCCCTAGACACCATGCATGGGGTGGGAGTGGACCGGGGGTGGGTCCCTCCACTTGTCCTTGCCAGAGCTCCACAGAGCAGGCCGGGCCAAGGGATGGCGCTGAGCCCATAGGCACCCTAGTGAAATCTGGGTCGGAGTGGGGAGGGGAACCCGAGCGGCGAGGACCACGTTCTGTGCAGGCACTCTCTGCCTCCTCTTAGAAAGTGGCAGGCTGGACCCCCCCGGTCGTGATGCACTGGCAAGTTCAGATGGAGGCTGAGCCACAGACCACGTCCCGCTCACCTGCAGTCTGCCTCTGCTCGCCACAGGGCCCCCATTGGGGCCACGAGGAGGAAAACGTTGCCCTGCCTTGGGGCTGCAGCAAGGTGTGAGGAGTCTGCATGCGCCCGTACGGTTTTCCGGTTCACCTGCCATCTCTGCTGATTTCTGCTCTAATGGTGGCACTGATCCACCATTAGAGTCTGAGGAGAGCAGCCGATGCTGTGCTCTGCTGCTGCCCTCCGGCACTCCGACTCTGCAGGAGCGCACATCTGCTCCCTAGCTATGCACTGACTGCTATTTTTATCCTGCTCTGGGGCAGTGGAGTGTCTCCCAGGGCAGTTCACATGTTAATCAGAAAGTGGGGCAGGCCAGCAGCTCTGCAAGTGAAAAGGGCGTGGAAGGCTGCGGCCAGCACTTGCCTGGTGCTGCCAGTCCTCGATGGGCCAGCATTAGGGTTCTGTGCCTGCAAGGGGGGATTGACCAGGCAGAGCACCGTCAAAGAGAGGACTGGCAGCCCCTCCAACTGACGATTGTCCTCTTTCGAAGAGGACACCCGGCCACCCTACTCTGATAAGGCCCTGGGGCTCAACCTGCACATCGGCCCAGGGGAAGACGTCTCCTCCCCCTTGCCTTGGAGAGTGCAGGGGAGCAGGAAGAGAAGGGGGTTGGCAGTGGGGCCCCTTGACTCTGAGTGCTGGTCCTCCAGGTGGTAGGGGACGGATCAGGGACCTCTGGAAGAATACAGCCCCTTTCGCCACTCTGCAATTCCCAGGGCTCTCTGGAGGAAGGGGTCTCCATAGGCCTGGAACGTTGCCTGCCTTTCCGCAGCAGGGCTGAATTCCATTTTGGAGAAACTGCCGGGGGCCGCACTCTGGTGGTAGGTGGAGCCAAAGCAAACGGGATGGAGCAACCATACCAACGAGATGGCACATTTCAGGGTAAGGCTCTTACCTCCAGTGACAACGTTTTAAAAGGGGTCAGGCAGCCATGTTCCACACCCCTGCCCTAAACAATTCTGGGAACGTATTGACTACCCAAATCTTTGGAGCCAGTTGCTCCTGCCTGGTTCAGTCTTCACAAGACACTGCCAAGCAAGAACAACATACTTCAATTAGCCATCAGCTGTAATATTAAGAATGGTTTCAGATAACTGTACTTCATTCCTAGCTTTTAATGAAATAAAATATAATATTTAATTTTTGTGGCACTGGTGAGAAAGTAGACTGGCAAGGTATTAGAGAGACACAAATATCATTGGAACAAGCACCTATCAGCTTTTTGCCTCATTATCACAGCTAAGTAATAACCCCACAGGAGACAAGGTTCTTTTCTTCAAACTATGTCAGCAAGCGCAGCCGGAGAATTAAGGAGGCAAGAACCTATTTTGCAATGTTAATTTTAAAGAACCGGAATGATGAATTCACCCACGACACAAGAAACAATCATCAAATGACCTCAGCTCCAAAAATATTCTGCTCTTGTGGCTATGCCATGTTGGAGAGTTCATGTGGAAAACAATGCGCTTTCAAATGCCTCCAAGTGTCAGACGACACTTCCACATGCCTCTAATACGGCCCTTCCTTTCAGGCTTCAGGGTACCGCATTGGAAAGCAGGGCCTGGCCGCCCAGCACCTTCCAGTGCAAGCTGCACACAGCTCTGACCTTCTCCAAGTGCGTTTTTCCTACCAGAAGCATGGCTCTGTCAGTGCCGGAGAAAGCGCTCCCCTCCGGCAGAGAGAGTATGAGGCCCCCCGGCCCATTCCAGGATGCTGACAGGCCAGGGTGCTCCTGCATCCATCAGTCCAAAGCACGTATCCTGCATGGTTCACAGTACTACATTACAAAAACACCGTTAGGTTTCCAGTGGTCTCGCCCCACTCACGGCAGGCCCTGTGCTGGCTGCTTCTCGCGGCAGTTCTGGAACTAGGCAAAGACCTTTCTGAATCCTTCCAGACTTGGAACACCCCCCTTCCTGGGATGTTATGATTACCGCTTAGTGGCTGTGAAATGCACCCATTGCCGTTTGGCCTGTGAAAGCACAGTGACAGAGTGCCATTGTTTCCTTGTGTTGCATTTTGTTTTATTGTACTTGGGATTTATTTTAGCTTCTTCGGTTTATGCCCAGAGAAGTGTGTGTCTGGGCAGTCTTAAATACACACAGTTTGTTTGTTGGGGTCTAACTAGATCCACCATGGCTGAACATTTATTGCATGTCTTTTTCCAAATGGCCCGCTGCCCTCTCAGCGGAAGTGTCCTGGAAGGGTTACGGTAACTAGCACTGTTCTCTCACGGGCTCCCGCCAGACACAGGCGCCCAAGCGCTCTGCAGCTCGCCCTTCTAAGCATTCCAGCAGCTCTGGACTGCTTGGAACAGGCCATCCTGTGCGGCAAGTTGAGGACCCGTTTTCAGGATCTGAGAAACAAACCCTCTTGCAGCTTTGAAAATCAAAGTAGATCAATACTTTGATCAATGAGCCCATGCCAGGCTGCGGCTTTAAGTTCACCGGTTTGATATCCCGGGGACCTGGCAGCTCAGGCAGGCTGCAGCTGTTCACACAGAACTCGTGCAGGAGTTTTCAGTCCCACCTGGAGAGGTGGGAGACCAAACTGGGGCCATCAGCTGTTGCAGGTGGTGGGGAAGGCAGGAGAAGATTCCTGCAGGCCCGGTTCCAGCCCACCCTCCTATCCCACAGGGCTGCCCATGCAGCAAATGCTTGCTGTTCTTCAATACTGAATGTTGCTTTACCTGAATCGCACTGGTGCAATTTTATCCTCAGATTCAGGATATATATAATTGGGGCAGATAAACAGGCAAAAATTGACGCGGATGTGGAAGAGGGGGCATCCGTGGTGAAGGGCCACCCCAAGGCCTTGGTGGCCAAATGGACAGAGATGGTGGTGCTTCTTGTGTGCCATCAAAGTTGACTGACCAGGCAGAATGATTTTGACCTGGGCAAGGGGTCTGTTGTATATGGTTACTTTGCTTTTTGTAAGCTCTCCAGAGACTTTTGAGTATTGAGACAGCATATAAAAACTTTAAATATGTTATGGATGTTGTGAGCTGCCCCGAGGCTTTGTTGCGATGGGGGCGGCATAGATGTGTTTTAAATAAAAACAAACAAACAAAGACATTGCCCACCACCTCACCAGAGGGCAGCAGGTAAACTTAAGGTGACTGGTAGTCCGACTGTGCCGCGTCAACCCAAGGGAATGGCCACCCCACCTCTGCCGCCAGAGGCAGTCACCTCACTCCTCCTAATGGCAGGGCCAGCCCTTCTATGGTGGCCCTTCCTAATGTTGCAAGGAAGTCCGCTTGCCCCTGGAAAAGGTGCGAAAGTGAGACGCTGCCGTTTGCTCGGTCTCCCTCTGCACTGACAGGGCTGCTTTCGCGGGGCTCTTGTATGAACGCCTGAGAAACGGACACAAGGCCCTTTGAGCTTGCTAAGGGACTTCAGAAACACCACAGGGTATGACTGAACCCGACCACAAGAAAAAGGCATGAAAACAGAGGGATCCAGATCTTTGGAAAGCAGCCTGGCTTGTGAATTCTGGCACATGTTGCCACTGTGCTTTGAAGGCTGCTTTGTACAAGGCAAGAGAGCGATTGGGCTGATGTTGCCGAATTGTTGCCTGGGGCGCTCTGAGGATGTCAGAGCGACACCAACTAGGTCTGAAAGCATTAGTTGATTACTGAGTGTGATTAACCAATTAATAGCTTGATTACCAAGTAAATATACAGCTCTGGTTAATTGGGGCTGCCGGCTCACTCGGGGTCTCCTGCCAGGACCAAGTTCCTCCTTTCTGGTCTTGCTCCTTCCACAGTCGCCCATCTGACCAGGCCGGTCTCCAACGCTGCCTGGGGCACAGGTCAAAAACTGTGTCAGGAAGGGCTGGCTCCATTCCTTGCACTTCTCAACCTCTCCCACCCGCCCCCCGTGGCCCCCTTGCTTTACCAGAGCTTGTGACTATGGGAGGGTGGACAAAGGCTGGGAGCGCATGCTGTTTAAATGACCAGATGAACCAACTGCCCACCAGGCCTGTTTGGACCCACCTAAGCAAGGCCTCCCTGTAGTGGAGAAAGTGCTTCTCACAGGAGCGACCAGGACGGCAGTCTTGTTCCGATGCTGCCATCTTGTGGAGGGAAGTGGCTCACGGCCACGCCAGGCTCTTCTTGCGGGCGTGAGGTCTAACGTCACCTTCCCCAACATGCTACCCTCCAGATGTTGTGGTTAGAGTCAGTGCAGCGTAGGGCCACAAGCTTGGTGGCCGGTTTGCAGGGGATGCCATATGAGGTGGGACTGAGGGAACTGGGTCTCTTCAGCCTGGAGGAGACTCAGAGGGGATCTGTTGGCGACATGCAGGCATGTGAGGGGGTGTCACACGGAGGTGGTCAGAGACCTGTTCTCCCCTGCAGGGGAAGGCAGGACGTGCTCCAATGGAGCCAAGCTCAGGGAACCCAGGTTCCATTTACAGTATATCACAGACATGGGTACACCCCTCACATTTTGTAAATATTTTATTATATCTTTTCATGTGACAAACCTGAAGAAATGACACTTCGCTACAATGTAGTGAGCATACAGCTTGTATAACAGTGTAAATTTGCTGTCCCCTCAAATAACTCAACACACAGCCATTAATGTCTAAACCGCTGGCAACAAAAGTGAGTACACCTCTAAGTGAAACTGTTCAAATTGGGCCCAAAGTGTCAATATTTTGTGTGGCCACCATTATTTTCCAGCACTGCCTTAACCCTCTTGGGCACGGAGTTCACCAGAGCTTCACAGGTTGCCACTGGAGTCCTCTTCCACTCCTCCATGACGACATCACGGAGCTGGTGGATGTTAGAGACCTTGAGCTCCTCCACCTTCCGTTTCAGGATGTCTCACAGATGCTCGATAGGATTTAGGTCTGGAGACGTGCTTGGTCAGTCCATCACCTTTACCCTCAGCTTCTTTAGCAAGGCAGTGGTCGTCTTGGAGGTGTGTTTGGGGTCGTTATCATGTTGGAATACTGCCCTGTGGCCGTCTCTGAAGGGAGGGGATCATGCTCTGCTTCAGTATGTCACAGCACATGTTGGCATTCAAGGTTCCCTCAATGAACTGTAGCTCCCCAGTGCCGGCAGCACTCATGCAGCCCCAGACCATGACACTCCCCCCACCATGCTTGGCTGTAGGCAAGGCAGTTGTCTTTGCACTCCTCACCTGGTTGTTGCCACACACACTTGACACCATCTGAACCAAATAAGTTTATCTTGGTCTCATCAGGCCACAGGACATGGTTCCAGTAATCCATGTCCTTAGTCTGCTTGTCTTCAGCAAACTGTTTGCGGGCTTTCTTGTGCATCATCTTTAGAAGATGCTTCCTTTTGGGATGACAGCCCTGCAGACCAATTTGATGCAGTGTGTGGCATATGGTCTGAGCACTGACAGGCTGACCCACCACCTCTTCATCCTCTGTAGCAATGCTGGCAGCACTCACACGTCTATTTCCCAAAGCCAGCCTCTGGATATGACACTGAGCACGTGCACTCAACTTCTTTGGTCGACCATGGCGAGGCCTGTTCTGAGTGGAACCTGTCCTGTTAAACCGCTGTACGGTCTTGGCCACCGTGTGGCAGCTCAGTTTCAGGGTCTTGGCAATCTTCTTATAGCCTAGGCCATCTTTATGTAAAGCAACAATTCTTTTTTTCAGATCCTCAGAATGAGGTGCCATGTTGAACTTCCAGTGACCAGTATGAGAGTGAGAGCAATAACAACAAATTTAACACACCTGTTCCCCATTCATACCGGAGACCTTGTAACACTAACGAGTCACATGACACCGGGGAGTGAAAATGGCTAATAATGCCCAATTTGGACAGTTTCACTTAGGGGTGTACTCACTTTTGTTGTCAGCGGTTTAGACATTAATGCCTGTGTGTTATTTTGAAGGGACAGCAAATTTAGTTATACAAGCTGTATACTCACTACTTTACATTGTAGCAAAGTGTCATTTCTTCAGGGTTGTCACATGAAAAGATATAATAAAATATTTACAAAATGTGAGGGGTATACTCACTTCTGTGATATACTGTAGATGCCAGGAAGCACTTCCTGACAGTTAGGACCCCGAGGGTATGGAATGGGCTTCCACAGGAGGAGGTTGAGGCCCCATTGGTGTGGGTGTTCAAGGATAGGCTGGACATGCACATGGTGAGTCTGTCATGAGCGGAGCCGGGGGTCAGACTAGATGGCCTGGGAGGCCCCTTCTGACTCGCTCTGTTTCTATGTTTCTCACTCCAATCCCCAGAATTCCTGACCATGCTAGCTGGGATGGATGGAAGGAGAAATTGAAAAAAGACCACCCAAGTCACAAAAGTTGGAGAGGGCTGGCAAGTAGACTTTAGCGCTCTGGCTTTGCCCCAAGCACCGTCTGCCTGGAGTGGGTGGGGGATTTGCGGAAGAGCCTTCATGGCACCAAAATGGCTGTGTGGACATTTTCTACGGGGAGCTCACCTTCAAGGGGGTAGAAATCTGACCGGCGCTGTACAGGATGTGTGAGTAAACGGGAGAGAAAAGCCTGCAGTGTGGAGCGACAAAGAAAGAACACAGAGCATCTCCAGATGGACTGGAGGGTACAGCTAACTCCAGAAGTACCAAGCATTGGAAAGATACGTGGCTTCCACCTCCAGGACCAAAAAAACCCCCGCACAGGTGCATATGGCAATTTACATATGGTCCAAAGGTTCTCCGTGTGCCTTTAAAGGCGATCCAGAGATTGGTACATTTGGAAGGGGTGAAGGCAGCCATGGGTCCAAGCGCCTGCTGTTGCAGGACTCCAATTTACACCATCCCTCTCAGATGACTCTCTCTTAAGGCACCCCAGTTTGGAAAAAGGAAGACACAGACGGGGGCGGGGGATTTGATTTCAGCCAAAAAACCCTCAGGCAAAGATTCAGTGAAGGAGAAAGCAAAAGTTGACGCACATTTGGCAAAAGGCCAGCTAATCGGGGGCTGGGGGGGGGCATCCCTTTGCTCAACAAGCGCCCCTGGAGAGGAAGGTGGCAGGGGAGACAGCTTTCCAGAGATTCCGAACTCCAACAGAAAGATTCAGGGTGTCAGCCCTGGTGGATATCCTTTTAGCACTGCCTCTGATGTGCCCTGTTTGCTTACTGGTAAATAACACGTGAGTTCAGAAATCTGGAATAGGCAATAGAATCCAAAATCCACAGTGGGGCCCTCACTTTACTAGGATTAACCAAAATGCCATAAAAGACACGGTGGGTTTTCAAGTTCTCCAGAACTCTTCCTCAGGCTTGACGGTATGTGAGGAAGCGGGTGGAGGAAAACCTTTGAAAAATGAGGCCGATCTTGGAGTCCACAGTTCAGACTGAGTTCCACCATGGTGGAGGAGTCACTGGCAGATATTGAAGGTGTGCAAGTTCTGGAGCAAAGCTGAAAGGCCAAATGTGTCATTTTCCAAGCCACATGAACATTAAAAAAAAGTCGAGTTAGTCCAGGAGTAGCAGGGCAACAGCTATTATGCCTTAGTCCCAGAATGCCCTGGTACTAGCAATGCACCTGCCATTTTGGAACTGTTCACTCTCTCCCCATCCTAACCGCTGTGTTTTCGCTTCGCTTTTCTGTTTCAAATCATAGTTCTAACAACTTCGCAAAAACATTTGGAAGATGATACAGGTCTGAAATCTACCTCCATTTCTTGAATTGGAATGATTTTTGCCTGACAAATTCAGGAAGGAGGACAAAATCTCTGGTAGAACATGCCCTGTCAAACTGTGAAGTTTAGAACTAAGTCTGTGCCAAAAAGAGGGGGGGGGTGTACACATGGATAGCACAAAAGATGTGCATAACCTGGACTGAGTTTCCAAAACGAACCGAAGTTTAAGCATGCAAGATCTGTTTGAGGGAATGTAAGAGCCACGGCACTCAAAGCTGGCGATCTGAAACAGCTGCCTGCATCTTATGACTGGATAACTCATGCCAAACTGGCTCATCGTTGAGACATGGAGTCCCACACAGAAGGGAGCAGCCACCACAGCCAGCTAAGGGTGTTTGCTCTGATAGGTTTTAATTTCATTTTATTTTCCTGAGCTATATTTTTAGCCATTAGAACTGTTCGGGCTCACTAAAAGGGGAGAACAGGATATCCCTTGCACATTGCGCCCGGCATACTGTTGTCTCTGTGGACTAATCTGTTTCTTGTGCAAGTGCAATGCATTCGCACGAGTACTGAAATAAGCCAGTCCCACTTGGTCCCATGGAGGTTCTGCGGGAATGTTGCTTTACATGCCCTCTGGGAAAAGCAGAAAGGATCGGACAGATAAGCTACCTCTTTGCTGCCAAAAGCAGCCCAGACAATCAACAGATGGCGATCTGATTTCTAAGAAGAAACCCTTGGACATCCCGCCCTAAATCTCATTTCTTCCACAAAAATATTACTTGCTGCTGCCGAAAACTCAAGTCTATATTGAAAGAACTTGACAGGAACGTTAGCGATATAAATAGGACTGATACCATGATTTGTTTTGGGTGCTTGTTTTTTTTTTAATAAAATTTCCTTTCTTCAAGACAGAGGACCGTACTCCAGTCTTGTGCCATGCTTCTGGTAAGATTTATAAACTGAAATGTTTAACAGCAACAAGTCCAATTCTTTCTGAATAATTTGGCAGGAATGTCATCTTCTGGTGGGCCTTTGTTAGGAAGAAATTTGTTGTGAAGTCAGTGCTGGTTGACTAGTAAATTTTAGTGGGTTACCTGGCACCAGAAGTGCTGAGCCAAGTCTTCCATTTTTATGCAAAAGGCACCTGAGAGCATTCAAGGAGGGTAACAAATGACATTTCCTCTTTACTGCCACAAGCTTCTGTATCCAGGATATCTGCAAGACAAAAGAAACTGGTGACGGATAGGGGCAAAATCATTACATCACTTATAAAGGAAACTGCCTTGGATACAAGAAAATGCTGGTAGGACACTGTTCTGGGTGGGAAAGACAGACATTGGATATGCCGTTTTTCTCGCACAGAGGACGGGGCAGACATTTGGCCCTGGGTTCTTTATTCAAATTAAAAGACACCCCCCCCAAAGCCCCCCCTACTCATACGCAGAACAGGCAGACCTGGTCCTTCTCTCTGTGACCAGAAAGAGCAGCTCTGAACTGTGCACAGGTGGCAAGACTGGGCGTGGGAATGAGGGGAGCCCTCCTGCCAGTAATGTGAGCGGAAGGGCTCATTGGCAGAAGCAGGCGAAGGGATGAGGAGCCAAGACCGAGAGAGGCGAGAGTTGCAGGTGACACCGACAGAGGCTCTGCCCCTGCACTCTGCCGGTGCGCAGTGCATGATGGGGCTTTGGAAAGACTCCTTTGAGAGGAAGGATGGCTTCTGACTCCCTCTCACCTTTCTGGTCCCCTGCTTCATGTTATCAAATGCACCAGCCTGGCAGCTGCATGAATAACTAGCGAAGGCCATTCTCAAAAAGTACTGAAGTACTTGGGTTACTGCATTGTTTCGAAGGATAAAATATAGTAAGCAAAATCGAAACAGTGCCCCTTTTTGTCCAGGTTTCCAAGGAAGAAGCCTACTCTGTCTTCCTCCTGAGATGGGAGCTCCCCATAAACTATACGCAGAGGTGCCTTTCATTTTGGGGTCAAAGAGTGACCTCTCTTAGAGACAGACAGATGGTCTCACTTGCTAGCGCCCAGATCGTCACACCGGTCTGTCAGCTTAATATGGTGGCCGTGTCTCTGTTGGTGGTCACCCATTTAGGGCCAGCCCTGCCTTGACTCCGTGATCAGAAAATCAGTTTCCCAGTCAAAGCAGGAAGTTGCAAGGCAAGCTGTGGGAAATGAAGTGGGGAAACAGGTCTGGCGTCGCACTTCGGACCATCAAGACAGCTCACCTGCGCCGCTCGAGCACAAGTGCTCAGCTGGAGGAGTGGTGCTCAGTTGCCACGCTGTGGTAACTTTCCCCTGGCCTTGTCCGCTGCTGATTTCGACTCTCCACACTTGGGGATGAGCGCTGGAGTGCCGGTTGGGAAGAGAGACAAGCTTAAGAAAACCTGTGAGTTTACGCCAACAGGTGTACAGCATTCAGGCGGGAATTGGAGGAAAGGCAAGCCACAGCCCTCTCCCTCCTCCTATGTGCCCCCCAACAGAAAGCAGAGTGCTGCCGCCACAGGCAGGCACTTGGGACCTCAAGTGCTCCCGCCATATATTGCTGGTGTGTGGCAAGGCAGCCCCGAGAAAGAGGTGCCAGGCAGGGGTGCACGCGAGCCAACGCAATGCTCAGAGTGGTCCTTGTGTATTCCAGTCATGGCACTGAGCTGCCACTCATGTTGGACGGGAAAAGCAGGGAGAACAAGAGGATACCAGCACGGTGTCCCACACCTCTCAGGGGGCTCTAGCATGGGCCAGGACTGAGGAGATACTGAGGAGAAAGGCGTGGGATCTGGGCCTGAGAAATCCAGTTTTCTATCACTGCTTTTGCATAAAAATGATTTTTTCCCCAAAAGATGTTGAAAAGCAGTTTGCTTTACAATTGTAGCATTTCAAAGTCCCTTCTGGTGGAAGACACAACATTTCAGCTAAGAAATAAAGTATCAACCCCCCCCCCCCACACACACACACACACTTGTATTACGGAAGAGTTGCAAACAGATTTCCAGTACTTCTTAGTTTTCCCTCTTAAGATCCAATGAACTGAGGCAGTTTCCCAAGATGGCCTTCCTTCCTCCCCAACTCCTGCAGGCCCAACTCCCCAGGAGCCCAGTTCCTCACATGCTCTCCTTGTTCTGTTCTTGAACTCCTTTTATCTCTGGCCTAATAAGTAACTTTATATAGTCATAGTGCAGTTCTTAGTGCTTCCCCTGCACTGATCAAAATCTCTGAGTCTCTCTGGAAGGGAAATGTGGTTGTCCTTTGTTCCCAGGAGAAGGCAAGCAGCCTGTTGCCATTCCCAAGGTCCTTTTTCCAAAAGCGACCAAGGCAGAAGTTCATCTACAGGTCGGTTGGGCTCCTTTGCTCTCATCTACATTAAAAGTCAGCACAACAGCTCAATTTTTTAAAAAAATCAGCGCTATCCTTCACCAATGGATTGGGCAAAGAATGATGTGAAGGAAGAGTGAGCACACAGAGAGCTGAATGGGAGGGACAGGGCATGATGGCGTTCACACTCCTCTTGTAGAAGAATATTTGCTTGTGCATGGGTATATTCCTTCCTGAGAGAAAGAGAATCCCCACCTACCTCGGCTCCTTTGTTTCCCCCATATTTCCCCCGAGGAAACCTGGCTGTCAGTTTAGCTTACTTTTGGTAAAACTCCTTCAAAAGAGTTGTCCTGACTGGCAGCTGGAACACGTGCTTCTCATTCAGGGGGTTTTCTTTGTAGTAGTTGATACAGGACCTACAAGAAGACGGCAATTTCTGACCATCCACACTCTCAGGAGAAATGTCTGCTACTGTAACCGCACCACTGATTCAAAACCAACCATACTGTCTGTCTTTACAAGGGCTGATATGTAAGCCAAGAAGAAAGAGGGTGATTCTAGATGTACCAAGCAGGGGGCACAATCCACTGGAGCTGGAGGCAGCGGGACCCTGCTGTGAACGGATACTGGGCAAGAGAACTCAGTGCTGAACAGCAGCTAAGCCTCTGGGGAAACAGTACGGCTGCAGGTCCTTCAACGGTCTTTTTCATTTGTTTCATAAAAATTTGGAGCCAGTTAATAAGATGAAAACGCTACTCCCTTTCCCTGCAACAGGAGGACAGAGGACTAAAAATTAACAAAGTGCAACAGAGAGAGCATGCTGAGAACAAGAGTTTGATCACTTTCATTTTACGTGCTTTCCTGAAGTTATATTCCTTGGGAATCCTGCTGCGAAGATTCTCTTAAAGGCCTGTGCAAATATAAAAATGCAGAATAGGCACACGCCTGGATGAATTAGGACCCTTTATCTGGATTATAGTTCCTACCCTTAACACAAGGAATTAAGATGGCCATATTCCCTTTCCTCATTTAAGACAATCTCCTTATCCTTGCTATTTAAGAAAAATCTGCTGGGAGACAGTTACTGTGTCAAGAAGATGAGGCTCTCGTGCTCAAGTTTAAGTAGTTCTATGCAATTGTCCACAATTTCCAGCATATGATGGAGTTTCTGGACACGATGAATCTGTTCCTGTAGGTCCACAGAAGTAGACATGAAGTAATCCTTTGGGGGGGGGGGGAGAAAAAAAATTAGTAGCCTTTGAGAGAGTCACCAAATATGATTTAAATAGCCCCTCAATACTGACATGCGAACAGAGCACACACTCCCTCCCCCACAAAGCTTGGAAAGAGACAGCCAGCATCCCTGCAGTTCTCATCACAAGCATCAAGGGTGAGAAAACGTATCTTACCAAGTGGGTGCGAACTGCAAATTCTTTGCCTAAAATACAAAGCACAGTTTTACGTGGTGGAATCGTGAAAGGTATTTACAATTGTGCAGACTTTAATGCTTAAAAATACCCAAATGTCCACAGAAAAATCACAAGTCTCCAAATTTGCTCTGCAAAGAGTTGAAGACCAATGGAAAACTGAAATGGAACTACGTAGGAGACAACCTGGCATCTTGTAAATTGCTAGAGCAGAGCTTTTGCTCATGTTTTGTGAAATTAGAATAGGAACATCAATTACATGACAAGGAAGTTAAGCTAAGGAAGTTTATTCAGAAAAAGGTAGTTTTTGTAAGAGTTTTCACTGACAGAACTTCCAAGCTTTGCTCAATGACATGGCTAATCTCTTTTTTTTAATGGAGATGGGTCAGCTTAGAGATGGCCTGAACACAGCTGATCATCGCAACAAGAGTTGGGTCAAAACGGACATACCTACAAAATAGCTGACATAATCTCTCTTCATTTTATCCACACCAATTTCTAGAAGCATTTGTACTGGAGTCACACCACTAAGAGAAACGGTATCTACGCTTCCATAATAAGACTGCTTGATCAGTTTGCTCAATAAGCTGCTACTTCCTTGATGAACCTGTGGAAACAGTTTTATTTATAAAATGTCCTCTTTATGTCTAGAGATAAATCATGCCTTGAAAAGTAACAAGACAAAGAAACAATTTTAAGCGAAGCCCCAGCTCAGATTAAGAGAGTGAGAAAGAAAGAATCGTGCACTTATAACACACTGCAATTTTGTTTTAAGGCAGGTGTGAGGTCAGGCAAAATTTCTGTTTTGCTTTGTCTATTGTTGGGACAATGAAAAGCTCTGTTAAAAGCCAGTATGATAAAATGGATAGCCCTTGGGAGTTTGTTCAAGGCAAACTGAAAACATTCTCCCCTCTGAGGTTTTTCTTTAATTGTACTTTGAGAACAGCTATGTTTAACTCTTTTTCTGGCAAGTCCAGAGTCCAGGCCCCATGAAGTGGAGGTGCTTGGCGTAATTTCCCATATCGTGTGCACAGCACAGTAATGGTTGTGTTGGCAGTGGGGGCGGGTCTCCCGCTGTCTTGCTCAGCGGAGTGTGCAGCATACAAGTGCCACCACCGGCAGTAAACTGAGAGTTGAGGGTACATACCTACCATTTCTAAACGTGTTTTATCTTTTGAGTGTGACTTTTACGTCTTCCTTGCGGGTGAGGTGAGAGCCAGCACGACATGGGACTGGAACTCAGGCGACCTGGGATCTAGTTCTAGTTCTAGTCAGCCTGGAGCCAACTGGGTGACTTTGGGCCAGTCGCAGAGACTCTGCCCAGCCTACCTCACAGGGTTGTTGTTGTGGGGATAAAGATCGAGAGCAGGAGGAGGAGGAGGAGGTCAGCCGCTCTGAGTTCTTTGTAAGAAAAAAGGCAGGATATCAATCTAACACATGAGTATCAGCCATGTTGACTGTTCCACCAAAGTAGCAGCAAGAGCACCCCTCTAATCCCAATACAGACATATATGGCATTGCCCTGCTCATTCAGTCCCATTAGTCACACATACCCAAGTCTGCAATGCCCCGTGCTGAATGGATTTCATGATCTGTGAGAAGCATTCTACCAGCTCCACATACGAAGTGACATCTTGGGGAGAGAAGTTCAAGAGTTAGATAAAAGTAGATCAAGCGAATGAACGAACACGTCATTCAAGGACAGAGCACAAGGCGTTTCTCTCTTTAAGGATGACTGAGCTGGTCCAAGGGATACATACTGCCCCACATCTTGCACCACAGCAGTTCTGCAAAATCAAGGTCTCCTCTCCTACTGAAAAGGGGTTTCATGGCGCTGGGCAAGGCCGCTGCAGTGCTCTGGGGACTCTGGAAAGGAAAAATAGCTTCAGCACAACCTTGGGAAGAAAAATGCCTGACGGTAACTGGTATTTATATCCCACTTAAAACAAACTTCACCGTTGCATCTTTACAACAAGAGCAGCAACCTCCTGGAATAGTTTTGTAAAAAACATACACACAATGAAATCTATGAAAAATGTGCACCTAGAGAAGTTCTGCAGGGCAGCACCAAGCTTATGCAAAGTGGTGGAAGAACTACGCTAGTTTGCCTTCTCCACTGCCAGACTACTGTGATAAGGGTTACTTTTGCGGTCAAATTCACAGAGAAATTTCGGCCACCCCCTTCTTCTGGCTGTCCCCCAGCCTGCTTCAAAACCAACAACGCTCCAAAAGCAACCAGGGAGCCAGGTGGGCTCTGCTTGGTAGGAAAGGATGCTTCAAAGAGGCCCTATGAACAGCCCCATTTCCATTTGATACGAAGGAACGGGCATCCCCAGGGACACGAGACGTGCCAACCATCCCTTATTCTGGGAGTCTCCGGGGTCGGCCATTCCAGTGGACACTGCAGTGCCCGCAAAGGGAGGCTCCTGCTGTTCTAAAGCTCAAGAGAGGGTGATCCAGTCATCAAGGGACCCCCACAAGCAGAGCAAAACCCCACTGGCCAAATGATTTCCCATTGAAGTCTGGGCCCAATTTAAGGTGCTGGTTATGACCTATAAAGCCCTAAATGGCTTGGGACCAGGATACCTGAAGGAACGTCTTTTTCCCTACATGCCCAGCCACCCCTTAAGATCTGCAGCAGAGGCCCTGCTGTGGGAGAGAGAACACTCGGAGGAGGGCCTTCTCTGCAGTGGCTTCCCAGTGATGGAATGTGCTCCCCAGGGAGGTTCTCCTGGCGCCGATGTTATATGCTTTTCAGCGCCAGGTCAAGACCTTTTTATTTACCCGATATTTTAAAGTTTAAATATTTTGATTTTGTTTTCATCCTCAGTTGTGTGTTATTATGTTGGATTTATTGTTTTATATTGTAGCCATCCACAGATGAACCGTAATGGACAGGTTAGAAATACCTGGATGAATGGATGGAAAAGAAACATGTGTGACCAGCTGTGTCAGGACACAGGAGGCAGAATGCCAGCCTGTCTCAGGGGCCCTGAGAAGTATTTGAATCAAATGCCGAAGTGGTACTCTTACACAAGAGCGGCCTCTGGATAAGTGTCCAGGTGCCACATGAACTCGAAACGTTCTGCTTGCACGCTGCCCCCACACCGTCCCCTCTCTCCTGGCGTGGCTGCAAGGGGAGTGGGGGGAAGGCGAATGAATGAAGCAGGCACAGGAGGCTTTGCAGAAGAAAAGATGCGGTGAAGCTGTCAGTCTGAGGTGTGGGGACCCTCTGCACAAATATTTTTTCTCCGCACAGGCTTCCTAAATACCTCAATATCATTTTTGTTTGGCGTCTTCAACCCATCCATCTCATCCTTTAAATCTAGAGGTGGAAAAAGGATAAAACAGAGCTATGGCAAAATGCATATAGCAAAACGACATCAGAGTAACAGAAACAACATTGCTGCAGCCTGCAAGGATCTGGCAGGAGTGGGTACGTATTGAACCAAACAGCGAGGGTTGTGTAAATCTATTTTAGACCTTAGTTCAGGTATTATTACATTTACATCCCATGATTTTTCCTCCTGTAAGGAAGTGGAGGTGACTTGCATGGTCCCTTTTTTCTCCTTTTTCTCCTCACAATAACTCTCTGAGTTAAAATAGGCTAAGAGTCAGTGACTGAGTCAGTGACTGGCTGAAATTCACCCAGTTAGCTAAGCACTCTTGCAAGGTAGACATTTCCAGAATGCTATAAAATTACCTTCCAGAAGTTTCTGTACTAATTCAACAGCTGGTTTTCCTCCCACAGGTTTAGGCCAGTCAGTCAAGCCAGTCTTCAAGTTCTCACCCAAATGCTATTAATGCCAGAAAAAGAAAAATACCTAAATGCACTTATAAATGTGTCACTGGAGTGCTTACATTGTTTTATAATTAAGAGTTCAGTCTTGTGCATTCATTCATTTAAAACTTTTATATGCCATTCTCTATGTGTGGAATTTTGTCAAGAGAATTCATTGTATTCTCTTGACAAAATTCTACCAGCCTGTGCCCAGTTTCATTTTGTACTCCAAGGCCAAGCTTGCCTGTTATTCCGGTTATCTTTTGGCTTCCTACTTTAGCATTCCAATCCCCCATGACGATAAGGACATCATTTTTTGGTGTTAATTCTAGAAGGTGTTGTAGGCCGTCATAGAACTGGTCAACTTCATAGAACTGGTCAACTTCAGCACCAGTGGTTGGGGCATAGACTTGGACTATTGTGTTGTTAAATGGTTTGGAGATTGTATCCCAGTACTGCTTTTCCTATTCTTTTATTGACTATGAAGGCTACTCCATTTCTTCTGAGGGATTCTTGCCCGCAGTAGTATACTTGATGGTCATCTGAATTAAATTCATTTATTCCTGTCCATTTTAGTTCACTGATTCCTAAGATGTCGATGTTCAGTCTTGTCATCTCGTTTGACCACGTCCAGCTTGCCTTGATTTATGGATCTTACATTCCAGATTCCTATGGAGTACAGATCTTTGCAGCATCGGACTCTCCTTTCACCACCAGATACATCCACAACTGAGTGTCCTTTCGGCTTTGACCCAGTCGCTTCATTCTTTCTGGTGCTACTAGTACTAGCCCTCCGCTCTTCCCCAGTAGCATATTGGACACCTTCCGACCTGAGGGGCTCATCTTCCGGTATCATATCTTTTTCCCTTTTGGTACTGTCCATGGGGTTTTCACGGCAAGGGTACTGGAGTGGGTTGCCATTTCCTTCTTCGGTGGATCACGTTTTGTCAGAGCTCTCTGCTACGACCTGTCCGTTTTGGGTGGCCCTGCACGGCATAGCCTGCAGCTTCATTGTGCTACACAAGCCCCTTCGCCACAGCAAGGCAGTGATCCACAAAGGGGACCAATATCAGCTTGATTAAATTTCAGAGGTGGCACCCCCTCCCCTTGAGGCCGTAATACCCACAGCTCTTTGTATGGGAAATGTTGCAACCACACTTACCAGGAGGAACGCCAGTTCCCGGCTCAGCTCATACACAGAACTCAGGGGGCTCCCGGACGCCATCTGCACTTTCTGGAAATTCCAAGACTGAAGTTACAAGTAGAAAGCAAAGCTTAGCTAGGGCCACAAAGCCCAATGGTTGCAGCACCCTAGATTAGCAAAGAGCTTTCAGCTGAAGCCTTTGCCAACTACAGCACGGGCTTTTCTTTACTAGCCTTGCCAAGCGGAGGCCGTTGGCCTTGACATGACCTTGGCCAGAGCGTCTGCACTGCAATGCCAGCATCCCGATGGCCTGGCAGAAACCTGCCACGAATCGCAGAAGGGTGGCTTCCGTGTCTTGGATCTGGGTAAGATGGAGCCAGCGCTGTGCAGCTGAGCAGGCTGCCCCGGCCAAGCACAGCGACAGATACCCACCACACGCGGTATATAAACCTCAAATCCTTTCTAACTATGCATTTGAAAAAGTGGGTGATAGTCCATGAACTCTTACGTCAGAATACATGTATTACTTTAATATGCCCATCTGGCTGTAACAGTCTAACATGGCTATCCTCTGGAAGTGGTTACATGAAGGCTAACAAATTACCACTCCTTCACCCTGGCCACAATTAAATGACCCTGGTTTTGCAATAGTTTTACTCTTGTGCTGCAACAACACTGGGGGGGGGGGGGTCCGTACCACTGTAGCAGTAGAAGTGAGGGAAGGCATCTGCAGGATCTTTGTGACCGTGTTCCAAGCAAAGTCAACATAAATATTTCTCTCCAAGGAAATGAGGGTGTCTTCCAGAGCGAGGGAGTCCAGTGGAGTGGCATCAAGAAACTCGTAACGAGCAAAGCCCTTTATTGTCAACTGAAATTAACATAATTTACAGTTGTAGCCTGCTATTGAAAAAAAATCATAGTTTCAGACTGTGGGGAAGAGAATAAAAACCTAACTAAATTTCTGATCCTGCTGAGGATACAGCCCTAAACAGACCTTACGTCTAAGCAAATATCTATAGGACAGCAATATAAATGCACACAATGGTTTTTAATCTGGGAACCTACACTGGTCTATAGTACTGTCCCCATTTCAATCAATGCCTTTTGGGCCACTTTCAAATACAAATGGCAGTCAGTTGTGGCTAAGGCTAAGCCCTTCTTTCTGAAGTATGTCAAGCCACGCAAGGGAAGAAAACACCCCCAGGGCAGTGGGGTACATACTGGAGTTTCTATATCATAGCAGGAGAGCATGTCCACATGTACATGTGTGCAAGTTGTTTGTTTCTGTTTCGTTTGATGTAGTATTAGCCAATTTATTTTTGCCACAGTCGGTTATTTTGCATGCATCTGTTTCTTTGAACACAGCCCATTTTCCTCAGTAAAATATTCGTGCTTTGTGGGGGCAAATATATTATTGGCATCTGGAACGCAGACCCCCACCTCTGCCTCATCCTCAGTTGCTTGGTCTTTAAACAGCATGCTGGGAGTAGAAAACCACAGGTTCAAAGGAGCAGTTTGCGTTCTGGAGCTCAGAATTCACTCCTACCTTGTATTTAGGCCTTCGGCAAGTCACTTTCCTTGCAGCCTTCCACCAGCTTGCCTCTGGGAAGTGGGTACTTTGTGACTGCCCATGCTTGCTGTAGCAGCTATTTTGTGAGAGAACCCAGAATACGCTTTCAAAATTTCAACTGTGCTGACTAACCTAAATAGATCATCTTTGGAGGCCATGAGCACATCTAGCAACTCAAGGGAATCACCTGGGTACTGCCAGGAAATGGCTGCTGTGGGAAGCCTGGCAAAGGGCGCATGCCCTCTCCACATGCCTGAATACAAGGTGGTGTCTGAATCCCAGCATGCTAAAAGAAAAAAATCAACTGAACCTAGTTTTCCACACCAGCCGAAACCTATTTCACACAGAATCAGCTGCTCATAAGAAAATGCATTATTATTTTAAAATCGAAGGGGTGCAGCACCAGATAACCCTGGTTGCACTGGCACCCATGGGCACCATGCTGCCTATCCCCGCATTCAAGCAGGGAACGTTTCCAGTCCAAGTGCAGGTGTTTTGGGCGCCAGGGCTTGCAGCACCACGCCAATCCTCTGGGAGCCCAATAAGCAGTGAAGAACCTTGGATGCCCCTGCACATGGCAAAGTGAGAAAATGTGCGACGTTTGCAAAGGGATGAATAAAAAGGAGAAACCTACGTCAGAAGAGTGATGTCTCATTCTGTGCATCTCTTTCAGCTCTTCCAGGTCTGCAGAGTATTTTTTCTTTGACACCAGACCTGGAAAAAAGAATCTGGATTCAGCAGGGCTTATTCAACTAGCAGGAGGTTTCCAGGGCAGCCTGCCCATGTCCCCGTCGCCATGCTCCCACGGGAAGAGACACACCTCTCTGACACAAGGAGGACACAGGGCATGAGGCAAGTTAGCAGGAGAAGCTTCTGGGGATGCCCTAAACAGGTAAATGCACTGTGGAGCCAGGCTAAATTATTTCCCTCCCCTTCCTCATCAAGGGAAGGAATAATCTACCCTGTAGAACAATCTACACACTGAGGAAGTCTAGCAAAGCAGGCTCCTCCCGTCCCGCAGGGAGAAGCAAAGTGGGTTTTCAGAAACGCTACTCCAGCACAAAGTCAGGACTACACTTTTAACAGCGACATTTCCAAGGATCAGCATCTGAGAATGAAATAAATGTTTTCCTGCTGCACCCACCACCCCAAAAGTAAAATTAAATTAAAAAAAAAAAAATCAATGAAACGCACATTCAGTTTTTAAGTACAGTCAATTCTCTAAGCAGACTATATGCACCACACTTGTTAACATCTTTTTTATTTTTAAAAAATCCTTTAATATACATAGAGACATGCCCTGATCAAGAAAAAAGTACCTTTGCAAGTAACTGTATAAAGATTGATTCCTATAATCTTGTTTCCAGTGCTGAGAGGCTCAGCTCCTAGCCAAATTGTTTGTTTCAGGTCAGACCGATCACATCGCACCCAAAGTGGAGGAAGTAACACCAGTGGTAAGTTCATGTTTGGATTTTGGGACATTGTATAGAATGAAATCAGTTGCCTAGAAACAGATGCAAAGTCATAAGATATGTTAAACTTCTTAACAAAAGATGTTGCGTTCTTTCAGAACCTAGTAGTCCAGTTTAACAAAAATATCTTGTCTTAAATAAGCTGAGATATGCGCAAGCATTTTGCCAACATGCTCTGCATTCACACTGCCCACTGTCACAACTAAGAAAGCCTCCAATTATCTGCAGTTTGCTATTATGTCCAAGCAGCAAGTATAGTTACCAGGTCAGAACAACCCAGGAAATTTCAAGCTGGTCTGCCATGATGGCCAGGTCACTAACAAGATCAAAACCAGGATCAAAACCAGGATTAAACACACCTTGCTCTTGAAATGGGTAAAGCAAGTGGTGAAGAATTCTCACTTGGCAAAGCCTCCAAAGTAGAAGAGCCACCAGTCTGCTGATCTTCCAGTTCGTTGATTGCTTCACATGGTCGCTATTAGAATAAGCAGTTCTATTAGAATGAAGGTGAGTCCCAGAAAAAGGCAGAAGTCTGAATCGAGGAGATACAGCTTACCACTTTTTCTACAACAAACATCACACCACTCCTGTCCCAGAAGACTTCCAAGGGGCTTGCGCATCCTTCACCAATCAAATAACCTTGCAGATCAGTCTGGCAGAAGAACACAGTTTTGTTTATGTACCACAGGTTTTTTGACAGTGTAAGATTCAATTCTACTTTAGATCTCTAGCTGCTGAAGCAAGCCTGTTCCAAGTGAAAGCAAAGCTGAATACTTTCTCCCCTGCCTGGTAGTTATCCTTCAAAACTCAGGCATAATATTTCTGCAGCTCTCCATTCTCATATTCCACTAGTGGTAATGCTGAGTTGAACTTCTACTGAATGAAAAAATCCAAATTCTACATTAGGTTAATCTCTTTGTTAGATCACCAAAAGATCACCATGAAAGCAAAGCACACAAGGTCCCTTGATAGTGGAAGGTGTCATATAAGGAAAAACTCTTCTACTAAACAACACGTGATTCTTGAACACAACTTGAGAATATCTAAGCAATTAGGCCGATCAGTTTTAAAACAAGTTCCAATATGGAATTATATGAATGTTTTCTATCAGCTTTTCAAGGCAAAGAACACCAAAGCTGCATGTAAAACTTGAAGTACCTGACTATGAACAAAATAATGTAAATGAGAGAGAAAAATCCATCCTTTTTGCTCCTTAAAAGGGGCTTCAGTCATTTCAACAGCTGCCCAAATCTGTACCTTTAGGCACATAATGCAACTGGCTCAAAATCTCTATTTCTTTTAGTGTGAGCTGATTTGTCATTTCTAATTAGATACATTACCCCACTTTGGAAAATCTGGATTTTTAATGTTTATTAATCAATTTCATGCAAAATTATGCTTCCCCATGCATTAACAAAAATGAGCAGTTTAGCAACTATGGAGAGCAGAGTCAAAGACTTCAACTATTTTTGTAAAACAAAATGATTGTTTGGAAAAAATTATATACCCATACCTCAAATATACACGGTCCTTTATTGATGTTCTTCTTTCCTTCCTCATATAGTCTGAAACATAACAAATCGTTTATAGAATGATTTTCTGAACAGACTTCAATAGAAATATCTGAAGGCCAATTCCAACCATTTCTGGAAACTTTCAGAAAATAAACATTGCTAAAAATACCATCTGGCATGGAGTTGTCATTACATCCACACACTGCCTCAGCTGTGGTTCTTCAACGGCAATCTAGCATGAAGAAATCTAGGACAAAATAGTAAGGGAAATTTTGTCCACTTGATTTCTGACTGTCAGGCTTTGATTAAAATAACATCTCAAGAAAAAGACCCCAGTAACCTTAGATCACTTCCTTGTTTTATCCTCACTGCTAGCACCACTCCCAAATGCACCGTAAGAACAATTCTATGCATAGATGGGGAGGAGGGGGATAAAGAGGAGAGACCAGGGGCATCACTGGAGGTAGGCCAAAGGCCTGGGCACTGAGGATCAAGCCCAATTTCACCTCTTTGCTTGCCTTGCCCATTCTGTGCTCCTCAGCTAAGTTAATCAGTAGCAAGGAGAATTAGGCTATACCTGTGCCCAGTTTTCAGCAAACTGCCAAGTATTTGCAGTTTATAGATTTTTGCAAAAGTGTGCAGGATTAGAAGCCCATTATGATCCAACACGGTCACTTAGGGCAGATGAGGTGTGCCCTGGGGGAAGGGACTAACACTGCAGACTACAGTGATGGTGCCACCTTTAACACCAGCTCAGCAAGCAAGAGAAACTTTTGCCTGGGGTGGGGTACATGTGTGAGATGAAGGGTTGAACTGTCCCCCAGCAGACCCTCTGTGGGCCAGATGACATCAGTGGGGTGGATCATCCCCTCACTCCATTACTAATCTTGCCTTTCTCTGCTGAGAGGCACAGAGAGAGGGCCTCAGACAGGAGGAGGGCATGGAAGGAGCAACCTTTTTTTGTAGTGGCACCTGAGTTTCAGGAAAGATGAGATACACAAGCTAACTCAGATTAGGACTGCAAAGGTGGCAAATCAAAATGAGACATCATAGGTAACACTTCAGAATATCTCCTACCCTGAAAACCCTGTGATGAAACAATCCAACATGAAACAAGAGAGTGCCAGAAGATGAAACTCCCAGGATGGAAGGCACTGAACCAGCTACCTGGAGAAGAGTAAAGGACAAGTAGCCTTCATAGTCAATAAAAGAGTAGGAAAAGCAGTACTGGGATACAATCTCCAAAATGACAGAATGATCTCAGTTCGAATCCAAGGCAAACCATTCAACATCACAGTAGTCCAAGTCTATGCCCCAACCACTGGTGCTGAAGAGGCTGAAGTTGACCGGTTCTATGAAGGCCTACAACACCTTCTAGAATTAACACCCAAACATGTCCTCATCATCATGGGGGATTGCAATGCTAAAGCAGGAAGCCAAAAGATAACGGGAATAACAGGCAAGTTTGGTCTTGGAGTACAAAATGAAGCAGGGCACAGGCTGGTAGAATTTTGTGAAGAGAATACGATGGTCATAGCAAACACTCTTTTCCAACAACCCAAGAGACGACTCTACACATGGTCATCACCAGACGGTCAACACAGAAATCAGATCGACTATGTGCTCTGCAGCCAAAGATGGAGAAGCTCTATACAGTCAGTAAAAACAAGACCAGGAGCTGACTGTGGCTCAAATCATGCACTTCTTGGCTGTGATAGTTGGACCATAAGGAAGGGTGAGCGCCAAAGAATTGAGGCCTTTGAATTGTGGTGCTGGTGGCGACTCCTGCGAGTCCCTTGGACTGCAAGGCAATCAAACCGGTCAGTCCTAGAGGAGATCAACCCTGACTGCTCTTTAGAAGGCCAGATCCTGAAGATGAAACTCAAATACTTTGGCCACCTAATGAGAAGGAAGGACTCCCTGGAGAAGAGCCCAATGCTGGGAACAATAGATGGCAAAAGAAGAAGGGGATGGCAGAGAATGAGGAGTCACTGAGGCAGTTGGTGTGAGCTTAGGTGGACTCCGGGGGATGGTGGAGGACAGGAAGGCCTGGAGGAATGTTATCCATGGGGTCGTGATGGGTCGGACACAACTTCGCGACTAACAACAACAACGAAGGACAAGTACAAATAGAGACGTGACTAATGATGCAACTAGATCAAAGCTGAAAGGAAGTCTAGTGGCTGACATGTTGTAGAGGGGAAAGGAAACTTGGATGCTGTGTACAATTGGGACAAGGGACACGAGAATTATGAATCATGGCAAACTGGAAATGATAAAGCAAGATGGAAGGGTTAAACATTGCAGCACCTGGTATCAGTGAACTACAAGGGACTGGAAAGGGATATTTTTGTCCAAAATCGAGTGCTTTGAAATTATAAACTAAGAAGCAATGAAGCAGCTTTAATATTGAAGCAAAACATAGCACAGGAGGTAGTAGTAGTAATAATCAAAATTCTTGGAAAATCGATCAATATAATCATTCAAGTCTCTACTCCAACAATAGATGCTGCAGAAGGAATTGTACATGTTTATGCAAGGGACCAAGAAGAAACTGACAGCAAGTCAAAAGAAGACATAATAGGTGACAATTGTAGATGATTGGAACACAACAGTAGGAAACAAAATAGAATCCAACATTGTGAAAAAATTTGGCCTACAGGCCAGAAATGGTGGGAGAACAACTTATGTAATTCTGTGAAGCCAACCATCTCAGTATTGCAAAGATGCACTTCAGGCAACCAGACAACAGAGACATCACCAGATGGGCAGTGCAAAAATTAAATACACTAAGCAGTTGGAAGCAGAAGTTGGAGAAGCTGTTATTCCTAGTACCAGCCAAAATCAGGAGCAAACTGTGGTAACAAACATGAACGCAGAATATTAAAAGTCAGAGTCAAGCTGAAAAAAGATCAGTAACAGAAGCAAAGTGCTTAAGGTACAACTTCAGTAACATTCCTGAGAAATTGAAATAAAGAACAGATTTGCATTACTGAATGCAATTCACCATGATCAGAAGACCTGTGAAGTCAGAGATATGATCAGGGAAGAGTGCCAAAAGATAACTTGTGCAGCAAACTTTCTTTTAAAAAATTAAAAAGCCTAAATAGATGAGAGAAGAAACACTCAGAATTGCTTCAGGACATAGAAACATAGAAACAGAGCAAGTCAGAAGGGGCCTCCTGGGCCATCTAGTCTGACCTCCGGCACCAGCCGGCTCCGCTCATGACATGCCCACCATATGCTTGTCCAGCCTGTCTTTGAACACCCTCACTGATGGGGCCTCAACCACCTCCCGTGGAAGCCCTTTCCACACCCTCGGGGTCTTAACTGTCAGGAAGTGCTTCCTGGCATCCAAATGGAACCTTGGCTCCTTGAACTTTGCTCCGTTGAGACCAGATGAGACAGACCAGATGAGAAAGCAAAAGGTGAGAGAAACAGGGTAAGAAAACTGAAGGCAACTTCTCAGTGAGTATTATGTAGAGACAAAATGAACTATTGCAATGGCCAGTGCAAAGAAATAGAAGGGAATGAGAGAGAGACCTTTTCCAGAAGACCCAAAAAATCAAAGGGCACTTCAAACTTAGATTAGGAATGATGAAAGACAAACATGCAGTCTCACTGAGAGACAATAAACACAAATGAAAATTATATATGGAAGAGCTATATGGAAAAGATGAAAAGAAGCGAGACTACTTCAGAAAAGAATCCTATGAGGAAGAACCTGCAAGATTCAAAAGTGAAGCAAAAGTTTTAAAATAGTGTATTGTTTTTAATTGTATTTTTTTAATTGTTGTTAGCCGCCCTGAGACTTGTCTGCAAGGGGGCGGCATACAAATATGTTAAATAAATAAATAAATGCTGCTCTGGAGCAGACAGGACAGCAACAGAACTGTTCCAAGCTGTGCAGACTTGCCAACAAATACGGAAGACAAAGCAGTGGCCCACATACTATAACTGTCCAATGTGCATTCTGATTCAAAGGAGATGCAAAAGTGTATGGCAACCATCGAGTCATTGCACTATTTTCCCATAGTGCAATAATAATGCTCAAGGTGTTACAACAAAGACTACTAGCCTATATGGAAAGAGAAATGCCTAACATTCTAACTGGATTCCTAAAAAGAAGAGGCACTAGAGATCGTATCGCATTGGCTATTGGAGTTCACCAAAGCATTTCCCAAGACTGGTCAATACCTTATAGCATGGGTCCTCAAACTATGGCCTGTGGGCTGGATCCAGCCCACCATGCCCATTTATCCAGCCTGCCATAGCTTGCCAGATGCCAGCTTGCTCGCAAGGAGATCCTTTTGGACTCGTTGGGAGAAAATGATCTCTGCGCACACATGCCCTGCCTTCCTCCGCGCACACGTGTGCACGCCCACCCCCCATCCCGGCCCACACTGTCCTGGCGGACTGCGCCCATCCCTGGCACCTTTCAACTGGTCCCCTATTCAAAAAGTTTGAGGACCCCTAAAAGTTTATAGACTATGGCAAAGCCTTTGTGTTGATCCTGAGAAACTAGGGAGTGATTCCAAAAGAAACAGGTCTTCCTTCATTGCTGCTACGTGCCATTAAACTGTCTCTGACTTATGAGGATCCTATGACCCACCCATGACCCCCCCCCACCCAGACTTTCCTGTCCTTGGCAGTCCCACTCAGCTTTTGCAAATACAAGGCTGTGGCTTCTTTTCTGGAATTGATCCAACTTGTATGTGGTCGTTCCTTCTTCTTCGGCCTTCGATTTTCCGTTGCATGTTTGTCTTCTTCAGAGTCTGGCCTTCTCATGATGTTCTCAAATGTGCTTCAGTTTTGTTATTTCTGCTTTCAGGGAAAGTTTGAGCTTGAATTGACCTAGTCCACTTGTTTGTCAGCCCAGGGTAATCCCAAAATTCTCCTCCAACACCATATTTTGAGCTGAATGAATTTCTTCCTCTCAGCCTTCCTTGCTGTGCAGCTCTCACCCCCATACACAGTGACTGGGAATGCAATACCACGGAAGAGCTCAGCCTTGTTCTTGAGTGAAACAGGGTTACATGTGAGGATCTTCTTTAGTTCCTTGAGACTCTGGCCATTGGCCAGTTGGGTGGGTGGCTTATAGTTGTAGGCTACATGATGATAATGAATTGTTTAACTTAATACTTCGGGTGTTATTGCTTTAGTAATGTTATGAATTCTGTAAACTGTTGTGTTTATTACTTCATGTTGCTATTTTGATTCTGTTTTGTTTTGAACTCTTGTACTTTGCTTTGTTCATTTTACTGTTTCTGGTATATCATACTAATGTGTTTTGTAAACTGCTCCAAGAGCCTTTTATGGCCAAGTGATAGTACAGAAACTGAATTTAATAATAGCTGCCCTTCCCTGCCTCAGCTTTCTTCTAGTTTCTTGGCTGCAGTCTCCCTTTGAATTGATGGTTGAACCAAAGTATACAAAATATTTCACAATTTCAATTTCTTCACTGTTGATCTTAAAGTTATCTAACTCTTCTGTAGTCATATTTACTTTCTTCATATTTAGCAGCAGTCCTACTCTTGCACTTTCTTCTTAAGATCCTCATAAGCCAGAGACAACTTCATGCCATGTAACAACACATTTTTACTGAGTCTTTTTTTACTGATTTTTACGGATACTATTTTTTACTGATACTACCATTAAGTCACACTTCGTAAATCACTCTGGTCTTAATATTAACTAAACTGTGGTTTTAAATTAACTGCCTTCAGCTGTGTACTGTATTGTCTTTCGGTTACTGTATTCTAATGGCTTGTTTTTATTGCGCTTGTCATGATGTACTTTTAGCTGACTATAATCCACTTAGAGGGCCCTTGGGCCTATTTAGCAGAATACAAGTTCAAAGAAAATAATAACAAATAAATAGAAGGTCATGCACTTTGAAGCAGTAAGCAAATACTTAAATTTTAAACCACCGTGGCGGCGAGTGGCTCACTCCGTTACCTTCTGACGGAGGCCCTGGCCCAGCGTCTCCCCGCTGATCAAGCCCGGATGGTGGGAGCGGGAGCGCGCTGGGTCGCCCGCCCACCCGCCGCTCGCAGGCCACGGGACGCCCCAGCAGGGTGGGCAGCGGCCTCGGCCCGTCCTCGCCTCGGCCTGCGGGGCTCGCGGGCCGCCGCCCCCCTCCTCGGATGCACGAAGGCGGCAGCAAAGGGGCGCCCCTTCGACGGCTGCACCCGTCCCCATCCTCAGGGCGATTTAGCGATCCTGTTGCTTGACTACAGTATTTATTTGACACTTTTTTAGCCCGCCCGCCCGCCCCCCACCGTGATCTCGGGACGGCTTAACAAAAAGACACACCAGAATAACCCTGCAGGGGTTCTTATGGATTGATTGATTGATTGATTCACTCACTCACAGATTCCTGACCCGCCCTGTTCGGCGCGCACCAGCTCCCCGCGTTGTGGCACGAGGCTCAGGTGGGTCAGGAGCCCACGCCGTTGGGCGGGATCCTCGGATGAAGCCAGTGGCTTCAAAAATGCAAACGGGGGGGAGGGGGGCAGGGCGCACTCACTGCAGGAGGCGGCCCTGGAGCCGCAGAACCGGCTCGCGCAGCCGCTGCCGCACGTCCATCGCTCCGCGGGGCCCCCGCCGCGGGCGGACCAGGAGGCGCCCCTCGAAGAGCTCCACGCGGCCCCTCGCCCTCCTCGTCGCCGCCGCCGCCGCCGCCCAGGCGCCCGAACTGCGCGCCGCCGCCTCTCCCTCGTCCTGATTCGCCAGGACGCGAATCCCTCCGCCGGAGCGAGGCGGCTTTCCCATCCTGCCGGGAAAGGAGTCCCCGCCTTCCTCGGGCGGTTTCCGCGCGCCGGCGGCGAGGCCGACCCGCCCTCCTCGCGCGTGCTCGCGGGGGGGGGGCGCTGGCACGGGTCGGTCGGCGGGGCTGGCCGCCGAGGCGCGGGGGGGCGGGGCTGGGGGAAACGGCGCAGGAGCAAAAGGCGGCGGCTGTGCTGCGCACTTCCTTTTCCGGCCGGGGCCGCGGCGGGCGAGGCGCAGGCGAGGGTCTTCTCCGCGACTTGCGAGCGCGCCGTCATGGTAAGAGGACAGGGGCCGCCGCGGCGAGAGGGCGGCGGGTTTGCAGGGCGTCGCGATGGTGGGGAAGGTAGAGAAGGAGCCCGCCGCGGCTGCGGGAAGAGGAGCGAGAGGGAGGCCGGCTGGGCGCCATCTTGGCCCCGAAGAGCCCTGCCGCGTGGAGGCCGCGCCGGGCCAGGCCGCGGAGGCAGAGCGACGCTGTTCCCGCAACACACTGCGTTGCTCCTGGGTCGGGGGAAGGGTGGAAGGGCTCGGAATCCGGTAGCCTTTGGCAGGAAGGAGGGTCCCCAAGGAACGAGAGCGGGACTGCAGAACGCGGTCATCAGCTTTATCGTCATGGATAATATCCCATTATTAGCTTCGTTATTCTAGCGCTGTTGGGTAGCTCTACGTACACTGCCTAGTTGAAATCCTTACAACTCTGCAAGGTAAATCAACCCTAACTTTTCCCCGGCAAGGGCGGTGCTTGGAGAACCCCTAAGGCTGCTTACGTGTAGCCACAGGTTTTTTTGGAGTGCAGCTCCCATTCTTCTAGCCCCTGGCTTGGCTGATGGGAATTGCACTTCAGACGGGCTCCAGGATGCCTGATCCTCCACAAAAAATGTCTGGTAAGTGCATACATTTTGAGTTGGGGACCTTCATATGTGTACTTTACAGTCTCCGTTGCTAAATGCACATGTTTCACACACTTTTTTCATATTCAGAAACTTATTAGCTGTCCCATTTCCCACTGGATGATACAGGAGTTAGAGATCTATTGAATGACAATTTCTCTAGTCTATTGGTTATGGTGGCTTGGAGTTAAGAAGTTTATAATCACCAGGTTGAAGAAGTTGATCTGGAATATCAAAGGTATATACTGAGTATATCGTGGCAAAATAAAACTTGCCTGTGGAGTGGGCATACCTGTCAACACCAGTAAATTTGAAGGCAGAAGGTAAAAACCCTCAAGTAGCTCTTGATTCCTGTTTGTGTGTATCCCAGAAACACGTGATTGGCCACTGGGAAACAAGATGCTGGACTTTGGCAAACCTGCCTCGGTCTGCTCCAGCAGGGCCTTTATTTTTGCTTTGGAATTCGTAAGCTTCAGTACTATGATAAAGGGGTAAAAATCACAAATGCTTAATTTAATCTGCATGGCTTCTTCTAGCACAAACTATTTCATATACAGTTGCTTTTAAAAGAACCTCGAGAAGCTGAAATGGTGATCTATGACAGGTCAAAGGTATTTGTGGGGGCGATAGTCTGCGAATTCTGCATATGGATTGTCCCTAAACATGGTGCTGGTGGAGACATGGAACGAAATTGTGTTGTGGGCAGCTTGTGGCCCTTCAGATGGCTGGGGCTATTCCTCTCATTCATCTTGGCCACCATAGCCAGTGACGAGGACTGATAGGTGATAGGCCATACCACCCAGAAAACAGAAATTGGCCACCTGTGCATAGATCTGTTTCCCATCTATTCCAACAGGTTAGAGCATATCTTCCTGGTGACCAACAGACTTAACAGATGTAGGGCAACAGAAAAGGCCAAATATTAGTAAGTGTGAATTAGTTGTGAGGTGCTTTGATTGATGCAGGACCTTTATTGCATAGTTGCAAGAACTCAACTTGACATCCTCTCTCAAAGATCCAAGTGTAGCATGGAAGGACCCCACCACAAAGTCCATTACTATATGCAAAATCTTGGGTTATCTTTAACATAGTAAATGTAAGCTAGATGGTAGATACAGGTCTTGCAAAGGAAGCCGAAGTGTAGAAGGTAAAGAATAGGCTTTATGGCATATTCTTTATAGGTTATGTTGCATTTGTATCTTGGGTGTGGGTGTACAATGTGTTATAGATGAATCTACATATTGCTGTGATGTTGTAATTTGCATCTTATCTGGTATTCAGGGACAGTTGCCTGCTGTCCAGATACTGTTGCCGTTGAGTTGAAGATTTTCTGAAACTGAGCAATATTTGAACTGACTGTGAATAGCAACAGTATGTTTTGCTTTTCCTTAAGCAGATGTTCTTTTGTTTCCTTTCCAGGCTTGTACTCGTCCATTAGTATCAGTGTATACTGAAAAGGGTGAAGTGTCGGGCAAAAATGTCACCATGCCCGCTGTCTTCAAGGCGCCCATCCGCCCAGACATCGTGAACTTTGTTCACACCAATTTGCGGAAGAACAACAGGCAGCCTTATGCTGTCAGCGAGCTTGCAGGTAAAATTCACAACTGCTCTTTCCTTGGGGTTGATAATTTAATAGCAGCAAGGGAGTATTGGTGATGCAAGTTATTTAGATGACTGCATATTTGTTCGGAGTGTGCGATGATACGCAATAAAACTCCTGTAACAGGGCAGTCCAGATACTGTGGGGCTCTGCATTTAGGTGTACGTGTGAGGTGCACAGTTTCGCACAGCTCCTGACATGGTGAGAACAAGCTTCTGCAGCAGAGAGCCTTTTGAAATGATGAAACTCCACTTCATTGGTCCGTGTTTTTGAGTACTGTGATATCAGTGGAAGTTCTGATACGGGCTGTTGTACTGTCAGGGAAATGGCCTAGAACGTGTGATTGGTACTTAGTAATTTAATGGTGTGCTTTTGTTCTTCAGGGCATCAGACAAGTGCTGAATCTTGGGGTACAGGAAGAGCTGTTGCTCGTATCCCAAGGGTCCGTGGGGGTGGAACTCATCGATCTGGCCAGGGTGCTTTTGGCAATGTATCCTTCATTCTGGGTGCCCTTTTTGAAGCACTAAACTACTTGATAGAAATAATGGCCCCTTGCAATGTAAATGCAATATTAGCACTCGCAATAATATTTTATGGTGATAGTATGCCTTAAGATTTCCATAATCCTGTTATAACAGCATTGTAGTCTGTATAGAAGCGCTAACTGTAATGGTCAAGAATTGGAGGCCTTGCATAAGAATAGATGAAAAGCCATGCTGGGCCAGATTGGTGGTCCATCCACTCCAGCACTCCCTTCATGCGCTGCCCACAGGATCCCTCAAGCAGGATGTTCACAGGAATTCCACCTGCCCAGGCTCCCAGCAACAGGGGACGCAGGCCCGCTGCCTGCGATAACAGAGGCAGCTCACAGCGGGGCGAGGCAAGGCTAGTGCTCCTCAACAGTTGCCTTCTCCATGAATTTGTCCAGGCTTCTTTGGAAGCCATCCAAATCTCAGGTCTCCCCTTGCCCTTTTCCAAGCTAAACCATCCCAGGAGAAGTCGCTGCCTTACAGGGCAGTTGCTCCAGCTCCTTCATCATTTCAGTTGCCCTTTTCCTACTCAACTGCATCCTTTTTGGGGCAAGGCAACCAGAACCTGTGCAGTTGCATCAAAGATATGTATATGGAAAGTACGATTTTGGCAAGTCTGTTTTCAGTTCGCTCCCTAGTTGTGCCTGCATGGAGTTCATGTTTTTGCGGTCGTTGTACACTTGGCCAACATTTTCATTGAGCTGCCCATTGCCATGTCAAGATCTCTTTCATGCTCATACTTGAAGTTGTTTTTTTTTTTACTCTAACATGCATTACTTTCTCTTTGCTTGCACTGAACGGCATTTGCTATTTTGATGCCCATTTTCCCAGCTTGGAGAGATCCCTTCCGATTTGCTCACAACCCCTTTCGACTTTGACCCCCCCCCCACTCATCATCTGGGGCATTGCTTTGGTGCTTGGAGAGAGATACTTGCTGTGATGTTGTAATTTGCGCCTTACTCTGCATTCAGCGACAGTTGCCTGCTGTCACAAGGCTGTTGCAGAAGGTTGATGATCAACTAACTCTGAGCAAGGATGAAAGGAGGGGCTTCCACAGGAGACCTTCTGGTTCCATCCTTAACGCTGGATTTAGATGTGTCGTGGAGGACGCATGTTTGCCCCAACCAAGACTTGGCGACGATGGCATCGTAGGGTGAACATTACTCAGAAGCGCTATGCCACCTGCTCTGCACTGGCAGCCTCGGCCCTTCCTGCACTTGTTATGTCTAAAGGCAAGTATGTTGATTGTGTGGATCCCTTAATCGGCAAACTAAATGTAGCAAAACTAGCTGTGGGATATTTGGTGTTTCTATCCCAGAATTCTAGAGAAGAGAGGGTATCTGACTAGTGCGTCTAAAGGGCAGCTTAATGTACTTCCAAAGTAGGCTTCCTGCAGGTAGGGTGTTCCAAATACGTTTCTAGGTTAATTGCCATATTTGTTTAGTTTGTTGCTCCTATTTGTCTGGTTTCATTTATGAGCCAAAAAAAAAATCATTTTGCCATCACAATAGGTGTGTGGCTGAACACCAAATTTTCTATTCACCAGGCCACCGCATTGAGGAGATTCCAGAGCTTCCTCTGGTAGTTGAAGACAAAGTCGAGGGCTACAAAAAAACAAAGGAAGCTGTCTTGCTGCTTAAGAAACTGAAAGCCTGGAATGATATCAAAAAGGTGAAGTCAGCATTAATTGCAAAACAAGGGGGAACAGGGTTGTATGTGTGTATTGATAAAATAATTGCTTTCATTTGGAAAGCTCATACTTTAAGTACATCTAAGTACGTACCCTAGTTCTGTTGCTTGCAAAATGATGAATTTTTCACTGGTCCGTGTTACAGATGAGCAGTGGTGACGGTGAAGTGCTGAGTTGCAGGAGCATATTTTTTACTCTTGAAAGTGTTGATATGCTTGGTGGCTGACCCACGATGTTCTTTGCAGGTCTATGCCTCTCAGCGTATGCGTGCGGGCAAGGGTAAAATGAGGAACCGCCGCCGCATCCAGCGCAGGGGACCCTGCATCATCTACAACGAGGACAATGGCATCATAAAAGCTTTCAGGAATATCCCAGGTAGTTTTGAGTTACTGTACAAGATACATAATCTTTGTGGCTCTGGGCAAAAGAAGTTCTGAAAATGATGAGATTCCACTTCATTGGTCCGTGTTTCTGAAAGACATGATTTGGTGGAAGTTCTGATAAACTAACCAGATGGGTGCATCTTTGGAAAGGATTTTCTTTGGAGTTGTATCTTAATATTTGGCAGTTCCAACATACTGACACCTATTCATTGTAGGAGGTGTGGTTATTCATATGTAAGTGAATGTCTTATTTGATAGGAATTACTCTTCTCGATGTCAACAAGTTGAACCTTCTGAAACTTGCTCCTGGTGGCCATGTTGGACGTTTCTGCATTTGGACGGAAAGTGCTTTCCGCAAGTTGGATGATTTGTACGGCACCTGGCGTAAGCCAGCCACCCTGAAGAGTGACTACAAGTAAGCTTATTTTAGGCCTGGGCTGGGGTTGCTTTGACCTGGCCTTTGACTAGAGATTTCTCCTCACCACCACCTGCCAATAAATTGGATTACTTCTGTGTGACCTGCTGGGAGGTCCTGCTAGAATGGTGATCTATGTGACTCAAGCAGGGGATGTTTGTGGGCAGAAGTTCCACCCCATCCGTGATCTCTCTCTAAATGGAGGTTGGGTGTTGTTTGGTCCATTTGAACAGAAGATGAGATAAAATAGACTGTCCTTGCATGAAAAACTTAGTGTATTGCTTAAGAGAGTAGATGCATTCCCTGCAGTGTAACTTGACTGTGTTCAAATGCAGCCTGCCAATGCACAAGATGACCAATACAGATCTTGGAAGGATCCTGAAAAGCCAGGAGATCCAAAAGGCCCTGCGTGCACCAAAGTAAGCATTCTTAAATCTTCGGGGGGGCGCTCCTCAGTGAGACAACCAGGCTTTTGGTTTGTTGTTCTTGGGAGAAAGGAGATGGCAGAATTGTAGTGGTGTCATTCTTACAATTTCAGGGTTAAAAGTGTTTTCTCAAATATGATGTCTTAATGAAATATGTATGTATCAATATTTGCTGGTTGTGGTTTCTTTACATATGCTAAGGGTCTGATATGTGTGAGATGACATGTATTTACATAGGTATATTCACTCAATCTTCTGCAGGAAAAAGATTCACCGCAGAGTTCTTAAGAAGAATCCACTGAAAAATTTGAGAGTTATGATTAAATTGAATCCATATGCCAAGACTCTGAGACGCAACACCATTCTGCGCCATGCTCAAAACGTGAGTGGAGTGCATAGTTGCTTGACATGATTACTTGGTTACTTAAAACAATAAGGACTAAATGGTCTTGTGTTTTTTCTACAGCACAAACTCAGAGAAGAGAAGGTGGTAAAGGGGAAAGCAAAGGTTCAAGCTGCAGCTGTAAAGACTGAAAGTAAAGCGTAAATTATGCAAGATGTGGCATGTCATGTGCTTCCCATGCATTATTACACTGTAACTTCCATTACAGTTAATAAAAAAGAATTGATTTAGGATGGTGTCATTTGATGCTCTTTCTTGTATTTTTATAGCTAGAGCTGTCTGGGCAGTTAACAAGTCAAAATTAAACATTTAAAACACATAAACAATTTAAAGGAATAAACCTGAAATAGCAATTGCTGTGTGTCAGCATAGAAGCAGACAGTGATACAGAGTAGAATGGAATATATAAAAGCAAAGTTAATAGTTTAATTTTTTAAGATACTGGGGAAAATGGAGATCTTCACCTAGGGCTGAAAGGAATACCAAGCTAGCCACCCACCTCACTTCCTTTGCTCCTGCAGAGACTGCTGAAGATGGATATGGGACAAGCGATCCTTCCCATACCTGCCCCCAGGCTGTTTGGGTCTTTGAGTATTGGTACGAGCATTGTGTCTGGTCTACTGCTGGCAGTCGAACTGGCGGGATAGCTGGCCGGCCTCTATTCACGAGCTTGCTGCCCTGTTTTGGATCAGTTGGAGATTCCGGGTCACTTGCACAGGCGGCCCCCTGTTCAGCACGCGGCAGCGCCCCAACGAGGTCGCCCGCACATGGATGCTGCACCGAGGCCTGTGGTCGCGCTGTCGGCCCAGCTTCTGCGCAAGCGACAGCTGCTGCCCGCCGCGGGGCTGTCCTGGAGGCACGTGGCCCGCTGGGGCCTCCGTCGCGCGCCTCCTCACCCGCGCTCCCAGCGCCACGAGGCGGCCGGCTGGGCCGCGCCATTTTGCCCAGCAGTGCGGGGCAGCGGCGCGGCCGCGTCTTTCCGCCCTCGCTCCACCCAGCATGCAAAACGGCCTCCCACTGACTCCGCAATTCCGAACGGGGGCGGCACTACTAGGCGGCAGACGGGCCGGCCGACACGCGTGTTCCTTTTCTCTGCCACCCCTGCCTCGCGAAACATGGGACATCCCACAGGCGCGCGCCTCTTGCGTCAGAGACGAGCATCCAATGAGTGGGCGGCTTCTCGAGACTTCGACCCCGCCGGAGGGAAGCTGCCCCACTCCCGTCCTCAAGCAACATGGCTCCACCCGCTTGCCTGAGTGCCTTCCCTCACGCGCGCGGTTCGCCGCCACTCTGGTCGCCGCCGTCGGGCTCGTCATCACTCCGCGCGGCCGGAGGCGGGGCGGGAGCAGGATGCTGAGCCGCCTGCAGGAGCTGCGCAAGGAGGAGGAGACGCTGCTGCGGGTCAAGGCGGCGCTGCACGACCAGCTCAACCGCCTCAAGGTCCGAAGCGGAGCCGCGCGAAGTGGGGAGTAGCGGGGCCGGAGGCTCGCTCGCGCGCGCGGGCGGGCAAGCGGGCGGGCCTCCCTCGGCCGCGAGTCGCCTCTCCGTCTCCATGGCTGCGGGGAGGGGTCTCCTCGACGTATGCTAATGAGCGGGGGCCGGCGCTGCCCTAGGTGTCGTGGTTCGCGGGCCCGCCCGCACGTCTTTGCTGCACGGCGCGCGCTGCAGAGACGTGGGGTTGCAACTCCCATCATCCGCCTGGGGATGATGGGAGGTGAAGGTGCACCTTGTTGGGGACAGACTGCGGCCGAGCGCCCCCTGCACGGCCCCGGTGAAGTCCTGCTGTCTGAGGATGGTGGGGGTTGCGGCCCCGCCGCGGCCCTTTGCCCCATGTGGAAAGAGAAGCCGCCGAACTTCGCAGAAGGGCCGCCGGATCCCGGGCAGGGCAGGGCAGGGCAGGGCAGGGCGCATCTTCTGCAGGCAGCGGACGACGGGTCTGCCTTCTCGGGGCAAGCTAGGCGAGGCTTGGGGGTGCCGCGCTAGATAGCCTCGGCTGGCAGGCGCCCGGCCCGGCCCGGCCCTCCTCGCCTTGGGGGCTGCGTGCTGGGGTAACGGCTGTCTGCCTCTTCGGGCGGGCTGGGCTGGGCTGAGGTCCGACCCGGGTCAAGGGCGCTTTCTGCGCTCAGGAGCACGGAGCTCCTCTTGCCGCCTTGCAGGCGGATCCCCGGCTTCCAGCAGATGGGGCGGGCCCCAGCTCAGTGCTCTGGGTATGGGCTATCATAGGTCTTATCCCCACTGCCGGCCAGGGCTCGGTTACGTCCGGGCCTGCCAGCCAGCCAGCCACTGGAGGCAAGACTGAATTATGCATTCAGATGCCATTGTTTTGAATTGCACAGGCAGCAAGCAAGCCTACGAGCAGATGCAGCCCAGGTCTCAACGGATGTGTTCTTTAAAATCTCCATATTGAGGTGTGGGGTACCTGTCAGTGCCAGAGCTGCCACTGTTGGGCTGGAGGGATTTCTTGGGTCTGACCCAGCCAGGCTGTGTGTGTGTTTATTCTTTCTGCAAACCCATCTTATGTGGTTCAGACTTACATAATGTACCTCACCATACGAGCAAATAAGAATCACTCTCGTCTTTCTGCTGTTTTCATCCAGATCCACTTCCTCTTCCCAGTAATACACCTGCTTTCCTAATTTTACAGAGCTGTTGCGCAAAATTACTTCTGTTCAGCTGTTGTCCACAAATGTCTTTATGCTCCAGTTGCTCCTTGTTCCTGGTATTCCCATTTGACAGACAGAGGAGTGAGGCGGAAAGTACATGAATTATCCTAGGTTGCACAATGATGATTGTATTTAAAGAGGTTCCTCTCTAAACTTAAAAAAAAAAAATCTCATTTTGTAGACCTTGTGCAAATATTATGGCCTCTAGATGATTTGCTACACAATCTTGCCATTAAAAGATAATCATGTCATAAAATGTTATTAGCATTCATCATCAATTGGGTATTGAAATATTTATATCCTGCCTTTCTGCCTCTCACAAGGCTCCTAAGATAGAAAAACAGCAACTGCAAGATTCATCCTGAGCCTGCTCCAGAGAAAATTCCATGGCGGGGGGAGGCGTGCTATAAATCCTTAACATCAATTCACCTAACTTTACAATGAAGATACTTGCAACGAAGCCAAGTGTGGCCACTTACTTTCATGCAACCTTTGAGCTAGCGAGGCCCACACTTTTTACGTTATACTTGTTTCAAGGCAAAACCATCGAAATGGAAAGCTGCAGGGCCATTGGCCAACTGGTTTGTGTGACAGTTAAACAGTTAACTTCTTCCTGTGCTTCTTCCAGCTAGAAAAGAGCTTAACTACCCCCACACCAAGTTCTTGCCTGCATTGCTTGTTTAAATGCCAGGAGGTTTTGCGAATATTAGTACAGCTGTCAGCAGAGTGCCACAGGGTGCCACAACTGGTATGCAGAGGGAGAGATCTGCACATACAAAGGGGCAGCATTATAAATAGAGAAGCTGGGAACGTGCTTTCCGGAAGGGATTAGAATTGAGCTTTCTGGCATGTGTGGATTGCTTGGGGCTGTTTGAATACCTAGAAACAGAGCTGCATGCGTTTTCAGTGTCTTCAAGTATACTCCAGAAGCTTAGATTCATGTTTTCTTTTAGACTGTCAGCTTTCATTTAAGCAAAAAAAGCATCAACACAAAAATGAATTTCCAGACCACATGGTATGGTAATCTTAAAAATCTGTGTCCATAATTTGCTGTTCATTTGGGTGGGGTTTGCAAAGGGAAGACTTCCTATAAGTTTGTGCATGTTGACACTAGATTGGTTCTGAGGGAACTCATTTTTGTTTTGATTATGGCTACCTGGCTTCCTGTACTCCCACTTAAACCGCAGTCCAAGCACTTCCTTTCGACCTGTGCTTCATGGGAACCCATCTGTTGCTTTTGTCATTCCAAATAACAACCCATGAGTATATTAAATAGGCATGTATTTCCAAGAAGCTGTTACCACTGGTTCTGATGCTAGCAAGAGCTTGGATATCTTTACTGAATAAAGACTTGGCATAGAAAATTGCATCATTTATCCTACTATGGGCCTGTAGAATGACTTTTTTCCTAGCTGCTAAATTTTGCCGACTCTCCAAACTAGCATTTCTAGACTTTGGGTGACCTGGATGAGACCAGCTGGTACCCAGATCTTTTGGACTAGAACTCCTGTAGGAAAAATGGTCAAGAATTGTGAGAGCTGTGGTCCAAAACGTCTAGAAGGCAGCTGGTTGCAAACCTCTGTGCTAGGTTAAAGGATCACTAATATGTCACTTGGCTTTCTTTCAAGACTGACCATTGCAAACTATTTCTAGGTGGAGGAGCTGGCCCTTCAGTCCATGATCAATGCCAGGGAAGGGAACACTGCCGTGCCTTCCACTGCTGTAACAGAGGAACATCAAAATGTAAGGCATTTTCTGTTCTGTTGCGAGGAAGGTAGCTCTCATACCTTGTTGTAAAGTGAGACAGAGCCTTCCAAGCCTAATGAGAAGGTGCATGATACCTTGACCAGTGAATCCTTTTAATGTTCATTTTCTGGTGACTGGTAGAAAAAAAAAACTGTTGCCTTCCTACAGTCTGTAGCATTGCACATGTACAGTTTCTGAGTGCCTGGATGAGAAAGAAAGGAGACAGGGGTTATGCAAGTTTCTACCTTTGAGTAGAAGGCACTGTTGTTTGTGTTTCTTAGCCTGAACTAACCAGGTTTTTGCTTTTTGTATCCTAAACCCCTGGACAGATGGACAATGAAGCAGCTATCAATCAAACGAAACTGCAGTTACAGATGCACATCAGGGAGGAGGAGGAGGAGGAGGAGGAGGAATCCGATTCCTAGTGTGGAGCATGCAGCCTGCCAGCCTTTTTATCCCAGACTCAGGAACCTCTGTGACCATCTTTCAAGGAAAACATTTACTCAGACTTTGCTTGGTGCTATAAGACCCAACTACATTCACAAATGCAACCGGGTTTCCCAAAGGCTTCCAGAGATGGGGATAAACTGTTGGTATGAGTGAGTCTGTGTCGATGCCTAACTATGTAGCACGATTACTTTGAACCGAGTAGCATTTGGGAGGTGCAACACACAACTCTCAAAGCAATAATCTTCTCTTTGAAGCTTCGACTACTGGTAAAAATGGTTGGAAAGTGACTAATTTCAGGAGGGTGGCACTCTCAAATCTCATCAGGGTAAACAATTTTACAAAAGGAGACTAGCTCACAGTTCTTTGCATGCACTTCTTTCGTGCTACTGCATTAAAAACAAAACCCACTGACTATATATACTATACAATACCCCTAAATTCTAACCATTTGGGGGTTATTGTATTAGGTTCAACATTTCATGAATTGTCTACATTTAGTAACAGGAAACATTTTCAGTTCTGGGTTGTGTCAGTGTCTGGTATTTTGAATACTTGTGATTGTATTGAATTTTGGCCCTTAGGGTCAAGATTACATTTAGCAAAGAAGACGACACACACATACAACTAGGAGAGGGAACTTCTGGTCATGCATCGCTGTGCCCCGGTATCCTTTTCTCTCCACTTTTTTTTTAGCTGGCGCACGCTTTACTGAAGCGAGGTGCTGTCTTCCCAGTGAAGCCGTTTCAGGATAAGCAAGGGGCGCTGTCAGGGTCCAGAGCAAGCCTCCTCTTGGAAGGCAGCCGAGGGCGAGGGCTGCATGGCTGCCGCCGTGACAGTCATGGTGGTTCCCGTCACTGCAGGGGAGAGCATGTCTCCTGAGCACGCCTGCTTGGTGATTTTACCCCTGCTGTGTTGCGACTTCCGCTTCAACACTGCAACTTACAGCCCCCTTGCTTTTTGTTAAAGCAAGTTTGTCAGTTTGTGATACTCCTGGCTGATCCCTTCCATGCTGTCTGACCTCAACTGGTGTTCCCTGCTCTCCCTCTTCCCAACTGCTGGGGAGCGTCTGATGAGCAAGTCTGTGATTCTCTTTCAGACTGCGCATCCTGGTTTGCAGTATGGTAAACTTCCAAGCATCGATGAACGTTAGCCATGATGACCTTAAGGGGTGCTAAAGGGGTGGGATTCAGCTCAGGTGGGTTACTATACAAACCTGCCAAGTTTCTGACACTGGTCTAGCAGTAGAGAAAGCAACTGCAGCTGTAAGTTGAGGGGGAGCCCATTCAGGAGATGGCGCACAGATCTGAAGGTTAGAACTAGAGTTGCAAACTTGTTTTAAGCGCTTTCTTGCCAGCCACTGCACATCAATTAATATTTAAACAACATCAGTTCCCTGATGTAACTTCATGATGTATTTATTAGTGTAAGATGAAATTGCTCAACATCTGAAAGAATAAAATGATTAAAAGAATTTTCAAACACAAAGTTTGCACAATTTGTCATATCAAACGTCAGTGGATCTAGAAGGAAAGCAACTTGGATGCGTTTCTCCTTTTAAAAAGCCCCAAACACAAACCTTTGATTCTGTCTGAGGGATAGTTTTCTTTCCATCTCTTCTCAAATACAAATACCAAATTAACTGGGAGGGAGATATCTACCACGATACAATCCCCAAGTATCCAATGAGACACTTAAAAATAAATAGAAGTGCCAACACATTTATGTTGCTGGGGTGTGGGGGAAAAAAGGGTTGGCAGTTCAGGATGCAGTCTTTGCTCACATCTATCGAGAGTTCGTTGCACAAAGAGCAAAACAGTTGTTCATAGTTTCAGTCTCAGCTTAGCAGCAGCAATACATGCTTAGGAGAGGTTTACTCACAGCATCCCTAACCGAGACTGGCTAAACAAATTGTGACGTACCACCAAGTTGCAAAAGGTTCAAACCAAGCTAACAAGTGGGAAGGCGGCGGCAGCTCTGGCAGGAATTGCCCTTGTGAAAGGGTATCCAACATTCACTCCAAATTTGCGTATCACTAACTTAAAGTATCACATGTTGGTCAGTTAGCAAATAAGTAATCAAACACAACAGCTGTTAATTTAGGACCACAGGGAGAAACAGAAATGGACCTGGAAAATAACTTGGCGCATGCAAAGTAGGGAGACATCGTTTTCAAAGAGGGATGGGGAGGGGAGGGGAGGGGATACACTTTCTGGTAGACGGAAGCTGTGAAAAAACAGGACCAAAAGAGCATTGCTTTAGACAGCTGGATGGGAGGTGAGTTGAGCTACAAATCCACCAAGCACCATTCCAGTTTGTTTCAGAGGGTCTTGGGTGGGGCTCCTAGTCAGGCCTCGCTCGGGATGAAGACGTGCAACACTCGGTGAATCGTGGCATTGCTCCTGGGTGTTCAGACTCCTCCGGCATGGGTCGGGGTGCTGGGCTGGTTGAGGCCAATGGTGGAGCACAGCCAGCCTGCAAAATCCACCTCTTCTGCCTCTGATCTCTTAATGAACGTGTGGACCTGCACGAAATCAAAGCAGTGACAAGCAAGGAAGCCCCATTCCAAACCGCGGGCCACTTCCTGAGGCAAGCTGCGGGTGGCTGCGCAGGGATAGTCCTTGGGCAGCAAAATGAATTCTCCCTTTTCAGCCCAGACCAGTTTAGGAGAAAGCTGACTTTGACACTGGGATTTCTGCCTCAGCGGCTAGAGAACAGAAGCCAGCAGCAGGACTCTCGGAAGGACTGAGAATACTTTGAGAGAGAAATTAACGTTCCACTCACCATAAGCTGCTTCAGATCTGCCCTCTCTGCAGGATTCTTGATCAGGCTGTATAAAAAGGAAGACTGTCACATTCCTGTCACTATTTGGTTTTCCCCTCAGCCCACCCATGTCTTTAGCAGTGGGCCTGGCTGTGGTTGGCCATCCTTCATGGTTCCTGGTCATTTGGGTTATCGCAGAAGAACTCTCCACACCACCCAGGTTGCATTATATGCTAAATTAATGGGAAAGGAAAAGCACTGCCATTTTGCAGCAAGAAGTGCAAAGTTCAGACATGCCTTGGCCCAGCCTGGCCAAAGCCCTTTGCCCTCCCTCCACCCCGCCCCCCCGAAACAAACAAAACAACCCCTAAAGGCACAATTTTAATTAGGGCACTTAAAAGCAGGGCAGGGCGGAGCGGGACTCCTTTACAAACAATGTATTCATGAACTCATCTTACCATTTGTTCACGAAGTCTTGGAACTCTGGACTGAAGACCCCACTGGGAAGCTTTGGAGGGGGCTGAAAACAACATGGCATGAATATCAGAACAAGTGGAACAACTGTTGTGCCCAACGCAACCCTTGATACTTGCAGTTTGCATTGTTATATATACACTTCAGGCTGACAATGCCGTACAGACAAAGCAAGTTAGGGACGTGGTTTTGAATATGCATAGGGCTCCATGGTGGAGAAAAATCGGGGTGTGCCTGTACATGCTGCACTGGAGGAAACGTGGCATTTTGCAAGGGCTGCCAGACCATTTTATTCCAGAACTCCTTTTAAATGCCCGTGTGAACTCACTTTTGAGATGGAGAAGCAGTTTTGAGGCTGCTACAGAAACAGCTTTTGCAAATATGTTGCTGCTGCCCAAGATTTCAACAATGGTTTTACTTGTAAAGCAAACAGATTCAAATGGATCATCAGCACATGTGTATACATCTCCTCTTAAGACTGGGCTGGGGAAGCCGGCCTTGGGACCTCCCCTTTGGCCTGCGGTTATCTCCTTGGCCTGCTTCCCTGAGCCCCTCAGACACAGCTCCCACTTCCTTTTGTCCTGGCCCCTTCCCCACTGGCATGCTGCCTGCTATGGGTTTCCTGCACAGCAAGGTGACTCATTTCCCCTCCTTTCCAGAAGGAAGAGCAAGATCACCACAGCTGAAGTAGGTGTGCATAAGATGGAGGAGGCTGCAGAAGGGTGCAGCCGGGGCTTCCTGGCTAGAGATGAGACTCTGCTACAGGCCCATGTAAGGCAACGGGCTACTGTCCATGCGAAGAAGCTCCCCACCTGGTTTGTCTCACCCTCTTGAATGAGTTGGGTTCCAAAGCGCTACAAGGTGGCACCGCTTGGCTACTGGCAGGGTTGCTGTTGTTATATGCATTGCCAGGCCAGCTCTGAGTCGTGGCGACCCTCCAACATGCCCTGCTCAGCAACTCCAAGGCTGTAGCTTCGTTGATGGATTTGATCTGTCTCACACTTGGTCTTGCTTTTCTTCTGCCTTCTGCTTTACCCGGCATGTTTGTCTTCGCCAGGGAGCAGTCTCATGATATGCATGATGTATGACAACTGCGGTTTTGCTTCCAGGGAAAGTTCAGGCTTGACTTGATCCAGGACACCCTTGTTAGTCAGCCCAGAGCATTCCCAAACTTCTCCTCCCATGCCATATTTTGAGCCGATCAAATGCATCTCTCACCCCCATACATGATGATCAGAAATACAATGCCACGGAAGATCTTGGCGTAGGTCTCCTGTGAAATATCCTTACGCCTGATTATCCTTTTTAGTTCCTTCACTGCTACCCTTCCAAGCCTCAGTCTTCTGATTTCCTGGCTGCAGTCTCCACTTGAATTGATGACTGAGCTGAGGTAGATAAAATCTTCCACAATTTGCACAGAGGGGGACTGGCACAGGAAGAAAAGCTAAATTTTGGAAAGCTCTGCCTCAAGGACAGTGCCTGGGACCAGGTGAAGACCCCTGCTCTTGATCCCCTTATATGCCTTAAGTATTGTTCATTCCTTCCTGAAAATTCCACAAAGCCAACAAGCATGTCAGGGAGCCGCAGGGCTGGCTTACCTCATTTACAATATAGTCGAGCAGTTCAAAGATGGCCATTGGTGGTCGGCTGTCTGAACCATGGGCTAAAAAGACAAGGGTATTGACAGATGACTCAGTCTGGTTTGCACCTTTTTGGTTTGCTTGTAACTTTTTATTTTCCCAATATTTTAAGTGTTAAAATGTTTTAAGATGGGGTTTTATTTGAATTTTGTCCTCTGATGCTGTACTTTTATTTCATTGTACTACTGTCCTGGGACTTTTTAGTGAAGGATGCTTTAAACAAGCTTGTTTAAAAAAGCTTTAAACAAACAAACTTTTCCAGTAAATTTTATTACCCCCAAAATCATCTCTTAACGGTAACTTGAAATATGTTTAATTGGTTTTAATTGTGATTTTATTGTGAATTGCTGGATGGTGTGCCATTTTTTATCTCTGCTTGTTGTAAACCATCCCGAGATGCTAGTAATGAGATGCTCTGTAAAAGCTTTAAATAGATGATAGATAGCAATATTAAAGGCCAGAAACTAATTGCATAAGAAGTGTCTGTGAAATGAATTTGGAGCATTTGCCATTCATTCATTCTTTTTCTTACAAGAAAGATTCAGTATGAAATGTCTGCCCAGGACATTTGGCAATAGCCAGTTATACTGTTGCCCTTGTTCAAGCGAGGTGCTTGTGCAACAGGAAGTGGTCAGGATTGTGAGAGAATAACTCCTCCCAAAGAAGCAGCTACAGATGCAGAAACGCCCCTTCCCATCATCTTCTCTCTTTGCTTCTCTCAAGGAGATGCTTCTGCGGTTTTGGCTGCCTTGGCTTTGGAGGCCACATCATGACAGGAGTGGTGCTGCGCAATCCAGCAGAATGCTCGACTTCCTCTCAAAGGTTTGTTTGCGCCCTGTGCACACTAACGGGGTGGCTTTGAAAGAGTTTCCCCTTGTGTTCTGAGTGAGGTGCCAACCTTCTTTTAAGAGATGTGGAGTACACCACGCCTCTTAGGCACCCTTTTCATAGACACGTGGCCAGAGGAGGCTTCTCCCCACCTCCACTGCCAAGAGGGACCATGCTGAAAAGGACGTGTCTTGCAGAGAAGGCTGTGCATACAGCCAGGCCTTTGCTGGACCTGCTGCTCCCTTATAGGTGGGCAGGGTTGGGCATGAAGCATGGAAGACTGCTATAAATGCGGGACATTTTATATAAAAATGACACAGAGAGGGCACGACTGAGTACCGAGTATGCCAAAATTCTTTGTTGCCATTATCAAACGACTACCAAACTCCCCAGAGCTTGCTTGCTCCACACCCTGCCCAACTGAGCTCAAGAATGTCGCTTTTCAGCCCTCCCACAAGGTGATAGTGCACGAGATGACACTCTTACCGCTCACTGGCCGTCCTGGTGTTCTCTGGCGGGGTGATGCCTCAGAGATGGGAGAATCGCCCCCTACGGAGCACCCAAACATGAGCTCCAGCTCCTTTGAATCCGGTGGTGGGATTGGGTACCTGCCGATGGCCATTTCCACCAGCGAAAGCCCCATGCTCCAGATGTCTGACTGCACTGAATAGTGGGTCCCTTGCAGTCTTTCGGGCTACATGCACAAAGTGGCCAAAAAGAAAAAAAAGTAAAGAAAATCTTTACAAACTGAAGCATCAAAACTGGCAGACTTTGGGGCGGGGGTTACTGTCCAGTCTGAACGGGGTTTCCCTCTTCCACCCCTCACCGCAACTGCTCTTCAGAGAACCTCCACTCCTGGAAGGGTCCAGCCCTAGCAGCCTCCATCGTAACTGCGTCCAACTGCAGCTCTTCCATGTAGACTTAAACATGCACACGACTGCAAGCCACATAAATGCACACTCTTCACTCAGTAAACATCTGTCTAAGGCTTGTCCTTACACACACTCCTGAACTGTGCTTTGCACAGGCACTTCATCACATATTAGTTGGACTGTCCCAGCTTTATCCTCCGTACTTACAGACATGTAGGACCTTGTTCCCACAAAGGAGTTTGCCATTGAATCGATCAGCTGTCCACTGACACCAAAATCACAAAGCTTGATCTCCCCTCTGGAGTTAACCAAAATGTTGGATGGCTTAACATCTAGAAAAAAGAAAGGCAAATGGACAAGATACAATTTTTTACTTCTCCTGTGCCATTCTATCTTTGATGATGGCTCAGCCAGGGTATCTCATTTTAGATCTGAGGATACTTAGGAAGAAACAAAATGGCCCATGTCAAAGATGATATACAATTTACCAAATACAGTGCAGAATATATTTGTTTATATTTATATCCTACCTTTCTCCCATTGTGTAACTCAAGGTGGTCCCACTGGGTTCCCAGGTGGTCTCACCTTGGCTTCAACAGGGTGGGTGGCTTTGTGCCTTCAGACCATACTCTGGGCAATATGGGCAAACCAAAGAAAGCTCACGCTCTCCTTATTGGTGGCCATACCTGTCCCCTGAGCAGGTCTTGTAATGAGCAACACATTAGTTCCATTCCCCAAGTTCAGAAAAAAAGACAACCCCTCTCACTGTGGATTTTATAATTTCCTCTCTCTCACTACTGAAGAGCCTGTCAGGATGCACACAGGCTCCGCCTCATCCTCCCCCTCAACCTTCCTGGGAGTGAAACCGCTTCAGCAAGGCAGACAGTTCCATTCTCACAGCAAAAACAGTGCTTATCTACAGAAGGATTAGGGAAGGCAGCTTCAAGGCTGTTATCCTGACAAGCTAAAGGCCAGGGGGCCTTGGCAGGCCTTTAAGAAACATCTTGCTTTTGGGGAAGTGGAAAGCTCACTGTGCTATCAGCCGAACGTCAGCAACCTCCCTCACCACTCCTCTAGCAGAGCCCATCCAAAACAGGTATTACACATTAAAATAAAATGAGGAGATGGGAGGCAGCAGCAACGAGCCGAGTGCAAGGGTTTCCTTACTCTTTGTGCACCACTTCCCTTTGACACACACTCATTTCTCTGTAGTATTAGCATAGATTATCCTTCCGGCGGGGGGGGGTGTCATGGGCCTCATACAAAAGCTAGAAGGGATTCTGACACCCCACATCTTCAAATTTTTGGCATTGTGTGTGCTCTGCATTTTTATTGCAGACCAAAACATTGTTGGAGAGGGTATAATTGAGCAAGCCACCTGGCTGGGTTCATATACCAGCCCAGCATGTTCCATTTCAAACACGCTCGATAACAGAAAAGGGACCTTGTGGATGGTCCTGAGGGGTGATAAGAACCCCGCTCCTCAAATCTAAAGCAACACAGTTGTGAGAACGCTGCAACGCCTTGAAGGCTGTCATCGCATGGCGCTGCTTAGGCAAAATCCAACCCTACAGGCCTTCCAGATGAGTTGGATTACAACCCGTGGCTGCTAGCTCAGGATGCTGTGGCCCAGCACATCTGGAAGCACAGCTGGACAAGGGCGGGTCTACCTGGCAGAAGCGCCATACGACCTCAGACAGTGAAAGGCTGTTCTTCTGAGAATGCCACCGGGAGCTGAACTTGGAACCTCCTACGTGGGCACGTCACCTCGCACAGCACACAGTGGGCCCAGAGGCAATTGCTGGCATCTCAAGGAACGCTGAGCAGGCCGGGCCAGGGCAGCTCGGTCCAAGGCGGCCTTGCACACTCAAAGCCCAGGAGCCCCTCCATATGGCATGCTGTTGGCCTACATTTTTACAGACCATCCACCTGGGCAGATGCAGTGAGGCAAGAGTCTCTGCTCAGGATGCCACAGATGGGCATGCATTGTTTCAAAAAACCCCCCTCAATATCCAACTTAGTTCAGTTTTTCCAGAAATGTTTCCCCACTGGAGTCAATGCAAGAATTCTCTGCTGTTTGTGTTAACTTCTTTTACAGCGCCGTCAGCACCCAAAGGATGAGGCTTGCTACCTCTGCCCCTTTACCGAAAGGGTCCATCGGAACTAAAATGCCGCCGAGATCCCATGTTGCAATAATTTCCAAGCAGGGAGCCCACAGGCCAAATCCCTGCTCAGTCACTAAGCATCGCCTCGAGCCAGTGACCTCCACATACGTCCTCCCTCCTTCCCTCCCTCTCTCTGCCTAACCGATCTCATAAGCGTGTGAATCCATGATGGGGCAGAAACCATATAAACCTGAGCTCTCTTGAGGAAACCAGGAATCAGAATTGAAATACAAATAAAGCATAATCAATGGAAATGTGACTTTCTGTGAGTAGCTGCCAACCTCTCGCTTGCCAACAGAAAGACTGCAGCTCACCAGTCCCCAACCCGTCTACCTTCAGTCTAAAGAGGACGTGCCTCCCCCAAAGGGCAGCGGCAGCAGGGCAGGGACCCTCCAGGACCCGGCGTGTGGAGGGCTGAGTCCACAGAGACAAGCAAGGGAACGGGCCTGCAGAACAAACTGGTGGGGCGTGATGGAAGGCCACATGGTGGAGGGGGCGGGGCTCAGAGGGGCAGCACCTGCTTTGTAAACCGACAGCCCTGGGATGACCCCAGAGAGACGATCATCTTGTATGCGTCATGCAGCATGAAACAGCTGGTCTGAAGAGACCCAGCAGGCAACAGGATCTTCGTCCTCATGCACAGACCAGCTCGCCGAGGGTATTGCTGCAGACGGAACCTCTCACCGAAGGGCTCTACCCACCAGCTGGGCTCAACCAGATTCTTCTCATGGAACCAGATCAGCTTTTGTCTCTTCGCAGGTCAAGGCTCAGTGGAAAAATGTGCAACTATTTGACTCAAGTCACACTCATCTTTTTAGCAAGTGAACAGTCTCTTTATCACACACACATCACAGGTGGGCACATGGAGGTAATCCTGCTTCCTTAAATGAAGAGCTGCAGGTAACTAGGCAACTGAAAGCCAGCTGCTCGTGAATGCTCAGGCACTGGAATCAATTCTTGTCATCTTTTCTGCTGTAAGTGCAGTGCAGCCCTCCGCACCAAAGCACTCATCCAGTCATTAGCAATGCATTAAGTTTTATGAAACAGGCAGCCATCTCAGCAATCGATCCTACCAGGAAGTGCAGGTAGAAGTGGCGAGGGCCAGGACAAGAGCCCCAGAAACTGGTGAAGAGCTGTGGACTCAGGATGTGGTGCCAGAAGTGCCTTCTTGCCAGCGGCTTTAGAAACCTGTCTCTGGAAACTGGATAGCCCAGACCCTGACCCTGACCCTGACCCTGACCCAGTCCCTGGAGACGCCAGGGACTGGGCCCTTCTGCAAACAGGCAGGTGTTCTCCCGCGGAGCCCCAGCCCTTCCTCCCATCCCTGCACACAGGTGACATGGAGCACGGCCGTGAGGTTATGGCTCATCTCGTGACGCAGGGCTCTCGCCTTGGTCCGCTCACTCACCCTCTGTCCCCTGCAGATGTTCAGACTTGCTAAGTGGGGGTGGGCGGGGGGCTAGCCAGCAGCTCCCTCCACCTCTTTTGGGGCACCGGCTAACCCCCCTGGGCCCTGCCCTGGTTGTTTATGTTGGAGCTAACACAGACCCAGAGGGCTGCTGTCGTCTTTGGCCGCTGTCCTCTTGCAGTGCCCAGTGCAGGCCTCAGTAGCACAACTCGGAGTAGTGGGGGCTGGAGAGGGTAGCACAGCTGTCCTAGAGGCCCCCAGGCAACCTCCTCCACTGAGACACCTGAGGGCCAAGCGCTGCTGAGGCCACCGGCCCTACGAGATTCAGAAAGGAGCGCAGGTGACATGGTTTGGGAAGCTGAAAGCTGCCGCTTTACAGTCTGGAAGCCCAGCAGGACTGCATTGGTCACATGGGTCTGCGGCTGGCCAGCTTTGGTGTCGACCATGCCTCACCCTTGATGCCCAAAGGGACTCGAGGAGGCACCGCACTGGCTGAGTGCCCCTGGCCCGTGACACACTGAAGCTCTTGCCTGAATGGTCACCGCAGCAAGAGGAAAAGCAGCAGCTTTCTGGACCATGGCGGGTTTGCACGAGCCACTTGTCCTGTGTCTTTTCCCGGATGCCGCATTTAGCAATGGCTGCTGCTGGGCTCCCCACAGCCCGGCTGTCGCAACACCCCTGTGCTTGGTGGCTGCAGGACCAGCTGCCGGGAAGCCCAGGAAAACGCAGGCAGGCTGCTGCGTGGTTAGAGCACTAGCTCTTCACTGCTCCCTCACCAGCAAGTCGCTCCCACTGCTCCCTGGCATATTTGTGGCCCCCCAGAGAAGCAGGACGGCCCCCCACACCCCCACCGCTTCTCTCGCAGAGGTGGGTGAGGCGCTCATGCAGCATCTACATGGCTTTGTTTCCCGTGCCAGGAGGTGCTGATGCAAAGCACTCGCTGCTTGGAAAATGCGAGCTGCCTGCATGCTGCTGCTGCTGCATCAAACCCTGCTGGATTCAGTGGGGGCAGTTTTAGAGAATTCTCTCCCCTCTGCCCTTTATAGAAAACTCGCACGCTCACCTTTAAAAAATAGGCTGTAGAACTTGTTCCTCCTTACCACACACGTTATCCTCCAAATGGCTCTGACTTATCAGGTGGGCCTGAGATATGTTCACAGCCCCAAAATTAGCCAGTGAACTTCATGACAGAGTAAACAATTGAACCCAGGTGCAAGCCTCTATCCAAGCTACCATGCTCAAGTTAAAACCATCTTTCAAAGTATCTTCCAGGTATCTAGGCTTCTAGATCACCTGAACCTGGACAAGAGCAAAGCAGCTTGACAAACTTTCAACAAGCTCAGATGCTCTAAAAATAAATATTGTTTGCCCTCAACATGCACACGGTGTTTTATTGCTAAATTGTGCCTGGTGGGCGGGGGGCGGGGGGCGTCAACCTGCTTTCAATCTGAGAGTGGAACTCTGATTTGAAGCAGCCATTGTAGGGGTTCTTGGGGAAAGGCAAGGCCAAAAATCGCAAGGGTACCAACGCCTGGAAGCCACCAAACAGCTGGCAGTGGGGAGGACGGGGGAGATAGCCAGGGGAAGGGGGCGTGGCTCTCTGGGTCCCAGGAGGGCCAGCGGTTCTACACCTCTGGGACTGACACGGGAATGTAAAAGCATTCGGAATATTTTTAAACAGGAAGGGGGCATTCTTACCTCTGTGCATTATCTTATGTTTCTCTCTCAAGTATGTTAGACCTTTTATGACCTGAAATCCCAAATCAAAACTGTAATTAGTGGGAAAAAGCTATCAACAGAAATAAGCATTCATACATCGTACAAAAATTATTACAGGAAAAGGGTAAAATGTGTCCTCTGGATGAGTGATGAGGTCAGAGGTCACCTATCCCACTGAACAATCTGATTTGTTGCACCTCCAAATATGATTTTGACCACAATGGACTTTGGAATCAATTACAAAACAAACTGATTTTGTTCCACTTGTTTCTGAATCTTGTGGGTTAATAAAACAACTTAAGGGGTTTTATCATTCTTTCAACATCACAGCTTTGTGGGAGAAAAAGCCAAAATATGCATATATTAGTGTTTGCCTCTACAGCAAGTGCAAGGGTGAAAAGCAACCTATTATTAATTGTTCTAGCCCTTCAGGTGGTTCTGAAAATTATGCTGTTGCTTGCTTAATATTGGAGAGGAGGGGTCAACCAACCAGAGAGAGCAGCAAGTGAGAGGAAGGCCCGGAATCACAGTCTCCTCTCCCTCTTCCTTTCACCCTCTGCCCCCTGACCCACAGCTGCACCACATATTCCCAAATGTGAGGAGACAGAGATCACAGCAGGCGAGTTCTCAGTGGGTGACTTTCAAGCCGGGCACCACCAGCAAGGGCTTCTTGGGGCCTTCCTGAGCCATGGGCAGCCCCTCCTCTTCCCGCTTCCTGGTCAAGCAGAGATGCTGGGCACCAGGTGCAGCCAGGGCACTGTCCTCCTCATGTCCCTCCAGTGGTCCAAGCAAGACTGTGGCTGGCCTGTGCCACTCGCCACTGCTCCTTCCCTCCCATGGCGAAGGGGCCATGGCACCTGCACTCCCTCCGTCCCACTCCAACCTGAGCAGGGACAGGGCTGCAGGCCCCGCTCCCCAGCGTCTTCTGGTAGCCAGCCCACAGCTGAAGCACACACCAAGGCAACACTAGAGAGCCCCCCAGCTGTGAAGAAGCAGCTGCTGCAAGAACTAAGCGCATGGATGAATGAGGGAGGGAGGGAGGGGAGAGAGAGGAGGGCGCAGAGAACTGCCTGGAAGGTGACGAGCAGCTGCCAGGAGCCCTCAGCCCTTGCTGCCGCGGCCAAGCGCTTCTCCCTTCCGCCAAAGGCTCTGGCCACACAGTGTCTTTCCCCCAGGCTGAATCTCCTGCATGAAGCAGTCCTGGATAAAGGGCATCTGCTTAGAAGGGGAAAGTGATTCATTCTGAGCCCCAGTCAGCTTTGCTCATTTCACGTCCCTCAAAGGAAAACTTCCACCAGCTGTCTCCACCTTCTGGATGGATCTGGCCTCTGAATCCTACTTTCTGAATGCCAAAACAACATACTTACGGCAATGCTAACTTTGCCCAGGATCTGTTCGGGTATCCTGCCTGCCTTTTTCAGGACTTGATCCAAAGATCCACCATCCTATGGGAAGAAACACTGCAATGGTCAGTCTTGATTCTGCTTGTCCTCCACCCACCTACCCACCCACTCGCTTGTTTCCAGCATCACAAAAGCCTGCCTTCCTCTGAACCTGGGAGGTCTGACTCTGCTGTCACAGCCCAGAGCTGTCAGGAGGCCCCATGGCCTTCCATGAATGTCGCATTTCGCAAAGAGAGGCAGCATAGCGTATCGGCCCAGGGAAACCCAGCTTCCAATCCTGAGTTGGTCCGAAAGGCTCACTCTGTCACCTTGTTTGGACCAATCATGATCCATCTGCCTGTTCTGTCTGACAGGGTTGTTGTGAAGAGAAAATACTTGTGGAGCAAGTACTGAGCTCCTTGGCTTATCAACGGAAAAACAGGCATTTTTAAACGTATCATCAATACTGATGGCAATGTCATGCTTATTGTGGGTTTTTCAAAAGTACTTTTGTACCAGATGTCTGTTCCATGAGTCAGTCATTAAAAATGCAATTTTAACAAAACAAAGCAAAACAAGGAAAAACCTACAGACAAGAACAGAAGAAAAGGAAGACTAAAAGCATAGATAGTCATAATACCTGTTCACCACAGTGTTAATTCTGAAACATTTTGACACTTCTGCTTCAATACACATAAACAAGCCAGCTGTCTGGATTAGCACCCAGACAAAATGGGAGGCAGTGCAATTTGCAGCCAGCTGCAGCAAGAACAGCAAGGCCTTCAGTCCACCGAAGGCGGGCATGGGACGTGGGCTTGTCTTCCCAGGCATGGAATAAACCTTTCTTTGCTGCTGCAAGGGTGCCCAGGGTCTGTCATGTGCTGGGCGAAGATCCTGCTTGCCCGTCCCGATTCTAAGGACAATCCATTTTGCAGAGTGGCCCCCACTGCCAGCGAGTGCAACCACGACCCCCTCTCCACTCCCACACATCCCACCCGACTGCTGGCCTCTGCTCATCTGCTGCCTTGGAGGCACAGCCCTGTCCTCCCTGAGCTCCAACACAGCAGGGGAAAGAACCAAACTGCAGCAAGCACCAGCGATCGACAAGGAGCTCTGCTGCATTTAAAAAGCAACCCAAGGGGTCCTCGGTCGACACTCCAGCCCTGGGACGCTAAATGTTTTTCCTGCAGCACCCTATTCTGATGAAAAACGGCCCGCGGAGCTGCTGTTTGCCTCACTCGGGGTGGGGAGACTTCCCATTAAACCTGTTCTTTAAAACGTTCAGTCTGGCCCACAGGATGTGACTGTCTATTTCTACTCATGTCAGGGAGGAGAGAGGAGAGGGTCCACGACCTTGTGTTTCAGCACACCAGCTGCTCACAGTGGCTGTCGGCCACACTTACATGGAAACTTTGTGCAAATGAACACAAGCAGGCGTGTAAGAAAATGTACATACTGGGGGAAAGACAAACAAGATACAGAAAGCTGGTTGGAGTTAAAAGGCAGTCTTAAAGCACATCACACCCTTGGATTATCAAGGCTTGATTTAACGTATTACAGAAAACAAACACACCCTTTTCAAGTTAAATATATACTGCTGTTGCTAAGAGCTTCAGGAGAAGAGAAACAGTATTAGCTTCATTTATTTCTGTAAATTGCAGTACTTTTAAGTCAAAAGCAGCATCTGGTACAAAAGCAGAAAAAATAAAACTCTGGATTTCTTAACAGCAGGAGTCAAGAGAAGAGAGTGGCTAATTTTTTCAAGACAGGGCGATTTTCTGTTACAGAGAAATCTTGGGTCAAGTGCAAAGGTCCATCTAACTACCTATTTTCATTTACATCTAAGAAATAGTCCATCTAACTACCTATTTTCATTTACATCTAAGAAAAGGATGGTGGAAGGGCAAGAGTCAACTTAAAATTACTGTCCAGAAAAACAAGCAAACTGGGTGGTCTTGGATACCTTAACCCTCTTCATCAGTTGTGCTGTCACAAAGAACTGAATGGCAAAATTAACTGTAGTCTTCACAACTTGTGGAAGTCACAGACGATGCTGGAGAAACCCTCCAAAGCTCTCATTTACCAGTCTGTATTCCATTCTGCTGGCAAAATTACTTGCATTCCTTCTGATATGGATGTCATACAGAGCCTAATGCAAGTAGAATACTGCCTAGTCATGACATGCTGAATTTGGCTTAGCTGATGAGCTACACAGCCAGCGTGGCACTGTTCGTCCCGGCAGCCATTGGGCACAGTATTTACTTGGATCTGCTGCAGCTTGCTTTCAGTGTCATGGTCTCCCAGGTGTGGAATGCTCTCTCCAGAAAGGTCAACTTAGCACCAACAGGGTTATGTTCTTCAGTCCTCCACTGCCAGGCATTTGACGGCACACGATAGAGTATTATGGTATGGCTCTTGACTGTAACCATCTTGGCTGTTTAAATGGTTGAGTCTACATTTCCATTTTTATATTTATGTTATTATATTTATATCCAGTCTTTTTTCCTGTCAAGAAGCTCAAGGCAGCTTACAGAATTCTCCTCCTGCCCTCAATCTTATCCTGACAGCAGCAGCCCTGTGAGATGAGTTGGGCTGAGAGCCTATGACTGGCCTGACATCACCCAGCTGCCTCCAGGGCTGAGTGGCGACAAGAACCCATTTCTCTGTGTCCTGGTCCCACACTCTGAGCCACTGCACCACACTGGCTCATGTTATATTTTTATTATCTTGCATTTGTTGTTCATAATTTTTGTAACTGTGCAGAGAGTGGATAGTATAGAAATGAGATATAAAATAATAATGCAAAATACCTCTTGAAAGATGGTGGCAGGATTTTTTTAAAGCAACAAAGTGTGTAAGAAACTTTGCCAGTTACTATTATCTTAAAACTGCTCAAAGCATTTTTAACAGCCTGGTATTGTATCTGCTCTGAGAATAAAACGTAAAAAACCAAAAACATTTCCCAAGTGCAACAGAGATCTTAGAGAAAAAGGTCTACTTTGTATCAGATGTGGAAGCAAATAAACTGAGAATTCAGTCAGGGAGCAAAGGGAATGTGCAGATTCTAAGCCATCATACTCCAGTTTGTTATTAAAAGTTTCCAGCTCTTCTAAAAAAATCAAACAAACCTGAGGTCAGCAATTTTGCTTTAAAAATAGCTTTGCTCAGTCATTTCTAGTACAAGGATGTGGTACCTCTTGTGGATTTCCTGTGGGCAGCTGCTTAGCTGCTGGGTGAACAGAACGCTAGAACAGCTGGACCCCATGGCTCATCTAGCATGGCTCCTCTTCCAAGGAGGAGGAAGGGAGCTGTCCCTTCCTCCTCCTTAAATACCATTCGTGCCTGGTAGCTCTTGATTTTGGAAAAAAAAGATCAACAGCAAATGTTGATGACATGCTGTTATGTGTACAGCGGGGCACACGTGATACTGTCAGAATTGGCACCTACTTGAAGAAGTGGGGGAGCAGAATGGAACCTCTTAACATGCCTTCATCCTTGAATTGCCACCCCTGCCCTGAAACGGGATGTTTTTTAAAAAAAGTTTTTCTCCTTCGAGCTGGTCTCAAAGCTCTACCTTTAGGGGCAAAATTAGCTAAGAAGCAATTTGGGGAAGAAAGCTGGAGGTTGGGGGAGATTCTGCTTCCTTCTCCCTCGCACTGCACTTCGAAATTTCCTTCCTGGTGGGACCCTCCCTCTACTGTGCCTGGTTCCACCCCATGTTTCTGCCTCCTCTTATTTCTCTCTTTCACTTGCCTTCATTGTGAGGTCTTGGTTGCTTTTCTCAGAGTTTACATTTCTTATTAATATGGGATCAAAGCCTAGTTTGCATGCCCTTTCTTAAGAAGTTTTAGCCACAGAAAAGGGAAATAAAGGCTCCTCTTCAGGCAAAGCAGAAATGAAGGTATATAATGTTGCTCAAAAAACAAGCAAAGAAAAACCACTATTTTTAAAGTACCATTTCATTTAGCTCCAGAACTATTCCCCTCTTATCCTCCCACCCAAATCTTTGGGCACACACATGAAATTCTTTAGCACCTCTATTTTGGTTTGAAGAGAGGAAGAGATTTCATTGACCTTCTAATCACAGAGACAGTGAGACAGTGTTCTAAATGTGGGGGTTCCATCTGGCTAGACAAAGGCTGACAGATGGAGAGGGCAAAGTATAATTTCTCCTATCAAAATGAAAACAAGACAAAACATAAAAGTCAAACATGGAACATCAGAAGACTGAGGGCAAAAGAAAGATAGATCAGGGCAAACTGAGTCTATACTGATCACCGTTCTGCTCTACATCTGTCAAAAATCAAGGTGGGCACTAAGGGCTGGCTGGGGGATGGGGTGGAAAAGAGGAGATGCTGAGCTGATTTGTACTGAGCGGCAGGCTTGTTGTTTCTCATTCCAGGTGGGAAATGCGTAAGGAAGCTCTGCCGGAGAAAGAGACGATTGGCAAAAGGCCAGCAACTGTCTCTTGATGCACAAAGCAAAAAAGCAACATTTGGGCTGTAAGAGAAATTCTGAAGTCCATTTCATGCAATAAATGAATTAGGGCCACCCAAAGGTCACAAAATGTGTACATTTTAAGTATTTCTGGAGCTCTAACAGCTGCATTTTATGTTTTCAGAAACAGAGGAGCAACCATTCTCTGCTGGATTCCTATTCCCAGTGGGTCTGGGAGCACGAAAACCATCAAACCCCACGAAAGGGTCCTTCAGCCAACAGTCTTGTCTAGCTCAGAAGTTTGCCTACCAGGAGGCAGACATATCCAGAAGAAAGTAACAGTGCTAAAGTCCACCTGCATTCATTGATCCTCTAGGCCTCTGGTTGAAAGCTGTGCTTCTGGCTTGTAGCCACTTAGGAGCCAGTCTTCAGCATACAGATCCTTTCACGAGATCCACTGATGCCAGAAATTTGACAAAGCATTCTGTGTGAACATGTTCTGGACTTGTTTCGCCATCCTCAGACAATACTCAGTGGGCAAAGTACAACACAGGCACGAGTCTGCAGATGCATCAAACACGACAAAGAGGCAGACTTACCATGTGCTCCATGCAAATACTGATCTCCCCATCACTGTAAAATGCTCCGTAAAAGCCCACTATATAGGGAGAATTGCACTCGTGCAAGACTTGCAGTTCCCGGATGATCTGGTTCCGAATGGCTGGCTTGATCTCTAGATGAATCAACTGCAAAATAACCAATTAAAATCAGTTTCTTCACTGGCTGAATCGTTGGTGTCAAGGAAGGAAAAAAAGCATGTGCTGGACATTGTGGCAGGCTGTCCAGACATACTGGACTGAACACAGATTGTACCAAGAATTGCAGAACTTTCTTTCCTGGAAGATTCCTTTAGGAAGTTTGAGGTGTGGGCATTTGTGTGTTACAGAAAGACAAAAGCAATTTCTGCTACTATGTGCATAAGACCTGTCATGAAAACTACCAGTTTTGTACTGAGGCCATGTGACAATTGCAGATGATTCGCTCTTAATGAGGCAGAAGTGGCCACCCCGCTTAGCACACACAGATCAAAATACTAGGCAAAACTGGCAGACTGGGGGTGGGGGAGGCTGTGGAAGACAGGGATACCTCAACAGACTGTCCAAAGTCTGCAAAATTATCCATTGGATAACTTTAGTTTACAACTTGAAAGTGATGATGTGTCACAGTCCCATCTTTGAGCCAATATATGAAAACAAGAGAGACATCACTGGATTTGTAGAATTTTTTATGGCAAGGGAAAGGGTATGGCAAAATGGGGCTTACTGCCTTTCCGATTCCAGGGGTTAATATTCCAATCAGCTCTATGCTTTCTCTGTGTATAACTGAACACAACGCAGAAGAACCAAAATTATAGTTTTCTGGTCCTGCATTGTAGGAGGAGGTACTGTGAAAATATTCAAGTATGTCTTGCAATAAATACATTAATCAAAATGACTGACAAAAGGAAGACTGTTGATGGGAAATTAGCCAAACATTCTTTCCACCCGGTCAGCACTGACACTCACCTTCCTTGCCATAATGAGGCCAGAGGGCTTGTGCGAGACTTTGAAAACCACGCCACCATTTCCAGCACCCAGTTCACTGATTTTCTCAAAGTCATCATCCTTTAACTCCCCAACTTTCTGCTTCTGAGTAAGGAAGGCCTCGAGACGTTTCCGTTGCTGCTCATCAAGTTCTAACTCTTCCAACTTTTTTTGCAGGGCTTCCAAATTTGTCCTATGAGCATGAAGAGGGAAATTGGAGGAACAGGCATTCATAAAAGCGAAACCAGGGCTCAGCTCTCCAAGCACAAGCAGCCTCAGTGACTAAGTGTGAGCACACAACTGAGCTAAGCAACCAAGTGAGAAGGTAAGACCTTTTTATTTACTGTTAAAATATGTATTAAATTATCCTAGGAAATCATTTGAACTCATACATTTTCAGCTGAAGCCGAACCAAGGCTTGGCAAAGGAAGCTTATTCCAGAAAGGTAACTTTCTACAAACTTACAGTTAGAACCTAAATCCCAGGAAGGAAATCCAGCAGGAATTTACAGGTCTCTCAGCTTTGCTTTAGTAGAGACTCTGAAGTGGTTGAAAAGAATTCCAACCATATACAGTGGTACCTCGGCTCATGAACACTTTGGTTCACAACCAAACCGGGTCGCGAACAAAAATTTCATAAAAAATTTAACTCAGGTCACGAACTCCACGTTGGGTGGCAACCATGATCGCGGCCATCTCCCCCCTGCCCACCAAGTGGGGAGATGGCCGAGATCACGCCTTTCCTGCATGAGTGCGCCCGTGATTGCGTCCGTCTTTCCTGCAGAAGCGCAACCGCAATCTTGGCCATCTTCCCCACAGCATGATCGTGCCCATCTCTCCCTCCCCAGTGCGCCCATGATCGCGCCTGTCTCTCCCCCTCAGCACACCCCATTCATGCCCATCTCTCCCCCCCCAGCGCGCCCGCGATTGCGCCGTCCCCCCAGTGCGCCGAGATGACAGGCACGTGCAGGGATGATGGGCTCGATCGCGGTTGTGCGAGGGGGGGGGAGATGGCTGCGGATTTTTGTTCTTTGTCACTTTGCTTTAATTTTTCTGATTAAAAAAAAAAATAGTTACAGAACGGTTTAACCTTATTTACACTGAACCTTATGAGTAAATTTAACTTGGCTCACAACCAGTTTGGGTCACGACCAGAGCCCTGGAATGAATTAAGTGCGTGAGCCAAGGTACCACTGTACTTAACCTTAGAAAGTGACAGTGAAAACAATGCATGCTTCTATACTGGTAAAAGTCACTTGCAGGCCTAGCAAGCAGAAGACTCCACTTAGAAACATCAAGTGAAGGACGGTTTCCATCTGGGCTCAGTGGAGGCTCAGGTTTCTAGGTCCTATGGAGCAGCTCTTGAATTAAAGCTCAGAAATAAAGTCATCCTAAGAGTGAAAGTCCAACTTATAATTTAGTTTTTTAAAAGCACCCAAATCCGCACCCTTCCCTTGCAAATGACATCCCCTCCAAATCACCTGCACTCGTTTATTGTTCCCTTCAGCAACCCAATGGGTGGATTTGCATGATACAAGGCAGCACAAGCCATGTGACCTGGGTTCTCTGCACAGGAGCCAAGGGTATACTTGGGAGATGAATGGGCACATTGTGGGCCCTACTCTCTCACTCCTCCCCTTTAGTCTTCTCATAGGTATCCCATGGGAACACCCAGGTTCATTCTCTCCCGATGCCAGGGAACAGGGAGACAGGGAAGATGTCTCTCTTGCAGCACTGCTGTGTGACTTTTTGGATTTGTGATGGTGCAGCAGGCTGGGGAAACTGAGATCAGGCACCGCTCATGTGGGGAAAAGTAGTTGTGAAGTCCTGGGAGTTAATTTTAGGTTGCTAAATTTGAAATCCAGGACCGTGAAACTAGTTTTCTCTGAAATTCTGTCTGTTTCATGGGCAGGGACAGCTAGATAGGGAAATCTAAGGAATCGGAAAGCATGGATGAGAAGCAGTGTGAGGAGGAGGTCTGATTTGTTAGGCAATGGGGAACACTAAGACAAGCCAGGCCTGTACGAAAGTTTTGCACCATGACGCAAGCTCTCCTGGCACTAAACATAAAAAAGTGGCAGGGAAGCTTGCAACCTGAATTCTGGATAGAAGCCAGCGGGACCTGGGAAGCACAGTTCAGGGTGCCTGAGGGATGGAATTCAACATGTTCACAATTGCCCAGATGTGGAAGGGGGGTAAACAGGCAATGAGCATAGGTGAATCACAGCAGATCAGACAGGCCTATGTGCTATAGCAGAAGATGCACAGGCCGGCATCTGGAAAGGGTTGTGTGCGCAGCTGGGCTATGCCCATGCCAGGAGCCTCGGAGCCACACGAGGAGAGCGGGAGGGTCTGGTGTTCTCTGGCGAGAACCTAGACAAAATGGGCCTGGTGGGATGGCAAGAACTAGTGGGATATGGCCAATTCAGGAGAGAAGCTCTTCTGGGAGGGCTGGAGGGGCACGCTGTACATCGGGTGATGAAGGCTGGGGGTGGCGGGACAGGGATTGGAAAGGGGAGGCATTTTCCCCCAAGAACCATATTTGTTTCCTCCTCAAAACTGGAAATAAAATATTTCGTAACCCATTGTTTTTTTCTTTTCAGAGTCATGGATAAATTGCATCAAGCAGGGTATACATACATTTATTCCCACAAAATGTTTTCTAAACACTATGTAATAGATCGGAGCCAGACTTGCTCAACAGAAGAGCCACTTAAAATGAATGTCAGATGATTGTCCTACCCTGTCCTGTCCCTGCTTCACACCAGAAACAAATAGGAACCTACTATACGATAGGCTTTTTTGGCCCCTCTGTGAGCTGCAAAATAATCTCAAAGAGCCACAAGCCTTGTTTTGGCCACCCCTTTAATAGATGCTTATGCAAGACTTAGGACAGTATCAGATCATTATGATTCCTGTGCACTGATGGCCAAGCAAATCCTAGTTTGTAAAGTGAGACAACTCTCAAATGCAACAGCAAGATGCAGTTCTGTCTCTAAAGGGCATTGTCATCATCACAAGACAAGGAACGAGGTCTCTGCTTCTTCCTTGCTAATGGAACCTCTTGTTGGTGCAGCAGGTAGATCTGCTTCTGTCCTCTTGACTAGGCTTCAAAGGCCTGGGAGAAAGCACAGAGCAACAAAAGGGAACTGAAAATAACATCAAAGGACATTAGAATCCTTCACAGATCTAAGTCAGGAGGACCATACTGACAAAAGTACAAGTCACTTTTCCCAATGTCTCATGCTTTTTGCTCCTTCTATAAAACCAGCATTATCACAAAGAGTTTCCCCTTAGCAGCAGCATCTTCAAGGAAACAAATATTGCAAACTGCATACAAATACACTCAGTAGTTTTATTTGTAGATAAGCTGACACCTCATGGACAAGGAAAAACCGATCAAGCTATTGCAAGAGTTGTCTATTCTTCTGGAACCCCATTGTCAATAACTGGAAATACATCCTGGCAGGAAGCTTTTAAATTGCTCATACCATCATACAATTTGCCCAGGAGACATTTCTGGGAAAGCCTCTTTGAAAGTTAGATTATGAATACATTGGTTTGTTCATTGGTACATCAAACCCTGAAGAGTCCATGTAAATATTTTAGACCCTTAACTGTGCCAATTCACAGGCAATGAGATAACTGCCAACATTCTGCACGAAAGCTTCTTATTTAGCTTTCTCCCTCCATATATTAAATGAAACATGTCTGGAGAAGAAAGAAAAGTAGAAGGGAGCACGGTACAGCTTCAGGTCATAATTCATCATGGATCACTTTCACCAATATAACTAGCGATTACAAGTGACTTTTTTACTGAAGTAGAATTAGCTGGCCTTCATTTGAATCAACCTCCCTTTTATTAATTACAACAGTCTTGTAGCCGTTTGATTTGTCAAGGACATTCTACCGACAATAGAATGGTGGTCAGCTTGCATTTTTTTCTGTCTTTGAAGAACTTACAGGACCCACCAAGGCAGGAGCAAACACTTAATAAGAACAAGTAGAACACCTTAATCTTGACAGTTTGCTAAAAAGCATAAAGTGAATTAGACTGGCTCTTGTCTGTCAATAAATTGCCTGTTGATACTTGTAGAAATGTCATAAAATTGGACTTTGTGATGTGTGGTCTTGCATAAGGCAGAGATGAGTTGGTGGTCTGTCGTGGAGTTGTGTTAGTAACACATTAGTCACAAAGGATCAGTGCAAGCCCATATTCCAAGTTTGCGGTCTTTTAAAACCAAAAAGTTGTTGTTGTTTTGCGATCACAACAGCTCAGGATTATAGGTTTCCACAACATTCAGAAAAAACACATGACACTGTTTTAAGAATATGCATCTGTTGCAAAATGGCACCACAGGGGATGCTGGGGCTCGTGTTTGTCTAGCTACCTTCCTCTTCTGAAGACAGAGGCAGAGCGCCTCACCAGTGCCTGCTGCAAAACAACTAAAGCATTAGTGAAGAGCTGGTAAAGCCGCTGCCTTCTGTCCTTGTCTTTGTGTCAACAATCAGAAAGCAAAATTAGAGCAGGCTCTCATTAGAGGAGAGAGGAGCTTGCATTACTGCACCACAGTAAATATTTGAGTGTCAATGCAATTTGATTATCAGCTTCCTGCCCTGGAAGTTTTCTAACCAAAGAGAAGAATGCTGCTTCACCAAAGTAACTTGGAGCTTCCCCACTGAAAGACAGGATGACTGAATGCCACTTCCCATATGTTGGATTTCTACTTCAGCAGAAAGACATGCAAAGGATACGATGACAAAACTTATTATCTGTAACATGAGGTTGTTGCCTTAATTAGAAGTCAGGCAGTATACACTGATTCATGGGAGGAATCCAGAATGATTAAGAAGTCCATTCTAAAAGCACCAGCAGCTTCTTCACCCCGACCCACAAATGAGAATCAAGTGGAGATGTCTGAATTTGTCAAATGTTGACTTACCCAAGTGTTTATGGTCTTTTTTAACTGCTAGGTTCATTTTGTCCCAATTCTGAATCAGATAGGATTTTTTTTAGTGTGTACACATTTTTTGTGTATGTTAAAATATATCTTTGTGTACTCATTTTGCTGCAAATGTGTGTGTTTATCTCCATCAAATAAAGCATTCCTATTTGCAAATATTGATTGATTGATTGGTTTAAAACTTTTATATGCCGTCCCTCATGCAAAGCATCTCAGGACAACTTACAGTCATTAAAATCAAAATACGATAAAGCAATTCAGTATAATAAATAACATATAACCAGTAAGTTAAACCAAAAGCAACTGTTAAAACATTAAGATATTAATTTTTAAAATAACGATTGAATAAAAAGGTTTTGACAGGGTGCCAAAAAGAATACAGTGGCACCTTGGCTCACGAACGCCTCAGTTCATGACCAAATCGGGTTGCAAACAGAAATGTCTGAAAAATTTTATCTCAGGTCACGACCTCTGCATCAGGGGATGATTGCCCCCCCTAAGAGCGCCCGTAATTGCACCCATCTCCCCTGTGAGCACGCTCATCCCCCCCCCGTGCACGCCCGCAAGCGCACCTGTCTATGGCTGCAATCACAGTCATACTCATGCAGGGAAGAAGGGCGCAATCGTGGTCATGCTGCTGGGGGGGGGGGGGAGATGGCCGCGATCTTTGTTGTTCTTTGTCACTTTGCTTCAAACTTTTGTGACTAGAAAAAAATAGTTACAGAACGGATTAACCTTATTTACACTGAACCTTATGAGGAAATTTGACTTGGGTCACGACCAATTTGGATCTCGACCAGAATCCTGGAACAGATTAAGTTCGTCAGCCACTGTATAAACTTGGTGCCAGGCGAACCTCTCGGGGGAGCGCATGCCATGTCTTTCTGTGAACAGTTTTCAAAATACACATGTATTGTGTATGTATTTTTAAAACATATGCATATTTTTGTATACATTTTCCCCACAACAGTGTTGGAAACTGAATTTTGTAGTGATTCAGGGAATATTCATTTGGTAGGTTTGTGTTAAACTATGAGCTGAACAGAAAAGCACCCAGCCTGAAAAGCAACTCAACAAGTCTTTCAGTTGTACCGTTTGTTATTATACAAGTGGACATTATGCCAAGCAAAGCAATAGAAAAACAGGTAGATATCAACAAACATGTACAAAAATTAGATTTGGGAAGTTGGGACACCATGTAGTGGCAGAGGGCATGTTCTTAACCCTCAGCATTACCTAGTCAAAGGATGAGAGAGCAAGTGACAGAAATGACTATTCTTAACCAAGAACAAGAGAATGGCTGCTAATCTTTGTAGCAAATACTGAGCTAAAATGGCACATCAGTCTGGAGTGGCATAAGGCAGCTTCTTATATAAATCAGATCTTTATTCAGATATTTGTGGACTAGAAACTTTGACCTGGTTCACAACATGACAACCCATGGTGGACTGTCTCTCAGTTGTTTCAAAGTGGCTCATCATGAATTCTGGGGGAAAATAAAGTTACATTTGTGCAACTCTCCCTAAAGGTGAAAAAATGTACACATTCACGTCTGCTAACAAGTACCTCTGTGCTCATTAGCAGAGACGGCTGAGCTTGTGTTGCAAAGGCCCATGGAATGTGCCAGCAGGTGGGCAAAAAGACCAGAGAAGCCACAGAGTGCCTGGATGTGACATGAGCTACTTAGCAAATAGCCGCATGGCATGTCTTTCCAGGGGGGCTTAGCATGAGGAACTGGCCCTTGGGAAGGTCAATATTTTCTCAGGAGAGCACTTTCTTTGCATGGGAAAGGTTCCAGGTTCAACCTTGGAGGCTTTCAGTTAACAAAGGATCAGGAAGTAGGCGATAAGGAAGGCCCTTCATGGATTAAAACCCCAGAGAGCAGCCCCACTGAGGAGCATGAAGTTGCCTTAACCTGAGTCAGTCCATCTAAGCTCAGCGCTGCTGTTCTCCAGGGTTTCAGGCAGGAGCTTTTCCTGCCCCACCTGAAGACGCCCAAGTTCTTTGGATGTAAAGCAAGTGTTCTAACTGTGAGCCACAGCCCCTTCCAGGTGAGCAGTGGGCTAGACAATCTGGTACATGGCAGTCTTCTATGTTCTTAAGTGTTAAATATGCTTAAAGTGTTAATTATTTCTCTTGAGAAGCATCAGAAATTTGTTCACCTTGGAAATGTTGCCTTCCAAAATGCATCGAACCATCTCTAGAAATTCATACAGCTACTGCCACAGAAATTTTTCCAATTGTTCTTGTTCATGCAAATTGTACTGTCATCTGCCTCCTACCTTTTCAAAAGGTGACAGGTGCGTAGGTGCTCACTGAGTGTCTTTACACTGAAGAACACAAATTCATAACTTTCTATATCAATAGACTTTGAAACAAAAGCAGAAGTGGAGCCATTCAAGCAATTGTCTGAAGGGGTTTTGGAAGAGTAGATAGCAAATAGCAAGAACAATGGTCCCAATGGGTGGGGAGGGCAAGCCAGAACTCAGAGGGAGGCAAAAGGTTAAACAGTGTCCTTTACCAATCTTTGGGTGTACAGTTCCTCCTCTGCCATTTTGATTTTTATACCATATGGATGTCTTTAGAAAGCAGGGGTGAGGCAGACGAAGCCATCCAGACATTTTTGGGCTTACCTTCCACGCTGTCACGTTAGGGGTGCAGATAAGCTGCTGTTAGCGTCACCTGGATGGCAACATATTCCCCAGCTGTGCTAGAGAGTAGCATGAAGCAGTATTAAATGTAGCAGTGGCTGCTACCTGGTTTACGCTTGCTACTGGAAATGTAACTCAATAACGTCAGCAGGAGAAAGGCTGGGGAAACTGTAGGATATTTTATTACTTAAATGGATGAGATTCTCCAAATACTCAAATGTGTTTGAACTGTGTTAATGAAATACAGTGCTCAGTAGTTGTTTTTATAAAGAACTATTTTATGGGTTGTGACCCACTTGAATGGTTAACCCATATACACAGAGTAACAGACTACCTTTTGTAAATAAATGTTCTCTTAGGAAAAGGTGGATTTTTTCCCCATATGGGATGTATGTTTGTACAGAAGTTAATTAGCTTCCTCGTCTCATCTAAGGTGTCACCAAAGCATCTGGCAGGCTACCATGAAAGCAAGATACTGGATTAGATGGACCCTTTAGTCCAGTCTTCTCCATCCTGGTAGTTTCTGAATGTGTTGGACTACAACTCCTCCCATGAGCTCACAGCCAGGTTTAGTCTGGTCCAGCTGATCTCTGATCCAGGCATGCAGCAGTTCCAGGTGTGGAAAGAGAAGCAACTACTGTGGGAGCACTTTCTGAAAAGAAAATACTTGGTCAACGGTTTGAACTGGGTGGTAGTTTCCCAGAAGATTTGCAAAGGCTAATGAATAAGGTGAATTTTTCCAGGATTTGAAACTCAGCAACAGAATGTTATACTCTCCCATCTGTTCCAAGAAGCATCTACCATACTATAACATCATGTAATAAATTCAGTTAGCCTTTATTGGTAAACAAAACAACCAATTCGTTGCTTCTGTGCAAAAAAAAGTAAGAGAGATGGCTTTAAATCCAAGAATGCAGATGCTACATTCACAGACTGATTACACAGACGCACACGCACACCAAGGCAAGGATGTGTTTTCTTTAAGTGTTCTGTACATTTCTATACGGCCCAACAGTTGAAGCTGTAATAGCCATGTTAAGATCTACACTGTTTAATAGGTTCTTACAGTGTTAAAAACAATTCTAAGTAACTATTAGCTCAGAAACTCTGGTGTTTCAAGGCATCTAAATGTCCTGCCCCCTCCCCATTACATAGAATGGTAGAACAGTAGAGTTGGAAGGGGCCAGAAGGCCATCAAGTCCAATCCCCTGCTATTGCAGGAAACCAAGTTATACCATCCCACTCAGATAAATGTCCAGGCCTCCCTGGACAAAGTTCCCCAAGCAGTAGGTTCCATCGTTGTATGGTTCTGACAGTAAGCAAATGCTTCCTAGTGACTAGTCTAATTCTGGTTTCTTTTAACGCAAGTCCATTATTCCGTGTCCTGCACTCTGGAATGGACAAAAAGAGATCTTGTCTGTCCTCTTTGTGATAGCCTTTCAGGTCCTTGTGCTATCATATCTTCCCTCAGTCTTCTTTTATCAAGACTGAACATGCCTAATTCTTTCAATCTGTCCTCATAGGGCTTTGTCTCCACTCCTTGAATCTTCCTTGTCGTCCCCCCGCACCCTGTGCCCTTTCTAGCTTACAGTGGTACCTTGGCTCACGAACTGAATCCAGGCCAGGACTCTGGTTGTGACCCAAATGAGTTGTGAGCCAAGTCAAAGTTCCCCATAAGGTTCAGTGTAAGTTAAGAGTAATCCGTTCTGTAACTATTTTTTTTAAATGACAAAAATTTGAAGTAAAGTGACAAAGGACAACAAAGATAGCGGCCATCACCCCCGCCCCCTGCCCCAAGCACAGCCATCTCCCCACCCCCAGCACGACCGCGATTGTGCCCGTGTTCCATGCACGAGCACGACCGCGATTGTGGCCATAGACGGGTGTGATCGCGGGCGCGCTCTGGGGGGGGAGACAGGCACAATTGTGGGTGCGCGGGGGGGAGATGGGCACAGTTGCAATCATCACCCAATGCAGAGTTTGCAACCTGAGGAAAATTTTTTCAGAAATTTCTGTTCACAACTCGATCTGATTGTGAACCGAGGCGTTCATGAGCCGAGGTACCATTGTATTTGCATCTTTTAAAAGCAGAGGTGCCCAAAACTGGACACAGTACTCTGGGTGAGGTCTGACTAGCGCTGAGTATAGGGGAACCTCACATGGTTTTATGAGTGAAACTTCTGTTAATGCAGCCCAAAATTGCATTTGCCCTTTTTGCAGCTGCATCATGTCGTTGGCTCACATTTAGTCTGTGATCAACAATAACCCCAAGATCCTTCTCCTCTGCAGTATTGTTGAGCCAAGTAGCCCCATTTTGTAGTGATGCAGGTGGCGCAGTGGTTTAAACGGCTGTGCTGCTGGGCTGGTTGATTGAAAGGTCGCCGGTTCTAATCTGCACACGGGGTGAGCTCCCGTGCTCCGTCCCAGCTCCTGCCAACCTTGCAGTTCGAAAGCATGCAAATGCAAGTAGATAGAAAGGTGCCACTTCGGTGGGCAGGTAACAGCGTTCCGTGCACTGCGGTGTTCAGTCATGCCAGCCACATGACCGCGGAGACTGTCTGCGGACAAACGCTGGCTCCCTCGGCCGGGAAACGGAGATGAGCACCGCCCCGAGAGTCAGGCAGGACTGGACGTAACGTCAAGGGGAAACCTTTACCTTTATTTGGCTTCTTGTTCTTAAGTGGAGGACTTGGCATGTGTCTCTACTGAATTTCATTTTGTCATTCTCTGCCCGGTATTCTAACCTATTGAGATTACCATGTAAGTTATCTCTGTCTTCCAGGGTATTTACTATTCTACTCATCTGCAAATTTAATTATCTTTACTTCTACTTCCTCATCTAAATCATTAATAGAAATGTTGAGGATTATTGGTCCCAGGACAGAACACTGTGGCACCCTACTTGTCACCTCTTAAAAGCTGTGGTACTTAAGGATCTGAAAGCTCTCCAGATCTCCTCAGAAGAAAGCCTCATTGAGAGGCAGCAGATTACACTTCAATCCTATACATACTTACCTGGGAATGAATCCCACTGAACTCAGTGGGGCTTATTTGAGTAGACTTGTATAGGATTGCAGCAAAAACTAACTGGCTTTCTGCTCCAGAATGCTGTCTTGCCAACATTAGCACATGCACGCTCCTGATGGAATGCATAAGAAGGGATGAAATCTTTCAGAGAGGTCACAAACCGTGTCTCAGCCGCAAAGGAATGCCAGCCAACAACATTCCAAAGAAATTTGTTCTTTTCCTGTACAGACATGACTGTGGGTAGGAGAAGAGACCTTCCATCCGAGCATGAGATGTGAATTTGAAGTATCTGTGCAGCGAATGGCCCCTTGGTCCCCAAACAGCTGCTGCTTCCCTTTGGCGTGCCATTTCTAGGCACTGTGTCCTCAAGTGCAACCCTCTGGGGGAGCAGGGGAAGGTATGCCTGAGATGAAGGGAATCTGCTTGTTCGGAGGGCAGGGGAAAACTCTCCAGCATTAGGTTCTTGTAAGAAAAATCACTGGGAACCTCTTGCAGCTAAATGCTTCTCCTGAAGGAGGAAACAAACAAACAAAAAGCCTGAGTATATGGAGTAAAACTAACGGAATCTTATGTCACGCTATGCTGAAAACAACGTGACTGATGGGAGAGGGTCTCCCCGAGGGTCTTTCCAGCCATTATTTCCAGCCATTCCAGTGTGTGGCTATCAGCCATGAAGGAAACCACCGGATGCTGTTGAGGAAGAGCAAAAGCAGAGGGTGTTGCATTCATGGCCTGCTGGATAACATCCCAGAGGTGTCTGGATGGCCACTGCCGGGAACAGAAGAGGCGGCTGGATGAGCGGGACCATCTTTGCCCCCAGCCAGCAGGGCCGTTCTTCTGTACACACTGCTCACCCATATTCCTGGGGGTGGGAGGTCCTTGTGGCCATGTTGTTTGTAACATTATATTAAGGGTGTTTAAAGGGACATGAGAGCTTCAAGATACTTCAAGAAGAATGTGCATGTACGGATGCGCACACGTCTGTGTGAAGGAGAATTTCTCTCTCTAATAGGGTTATTATATATTGTGTTTTCCCCCTATTGTGGAATTCAAGGTGGCAGGCGGGAGGCTCAGTAGCCAATGGGTCACTCACCCAGGCCCAAGCCAGATGAAAGGATGCTTAGTGACAGCAGCAGATTTATCACCTCATGTGCTCTCAAGGCTCAGTACAACATTTTAAAAAATGGAATCAGCATTGGAGAAAAACATAAAATAATGTGTTCAGATGCCCCTCCTATCCACAGAGACAATGAGGACTAGTGAAACCGCCATCCTCAAAAAGGGCCATTGCTGCTGATCTACACAACCAAGGTTCACATCATGAGAGCCAGTCCACTCAGACAGCCAGGCCTTAAGGTGTTCAGAGCTTTAAAAGTTAAAGCCAACATGATGGATTGATGCCAACAAATGACTGGCACTACGAGTAAAAGCTTTCAAGGTTTTTATCAGTGGGCATATAAATCCAGAAGGCACACAATGCAGCCTACTTGACCAAAGGTAGGCAAGCTTGCCGCTGGTCACTGCTTGAACGGCAAAGTGGCACTGCTTGAAAGTGCCTGGGCAACAGCCTTGAGCTCTGCTATGGAAGAAAAGGGGGATGTTTGCGATTACTGCGAATTAGCTGGGATCCTAGCAACAGTAGCTATCATTGAATTGTCAGTGAAACGATCCAGAGAATCCTTTTGCTGTTTCTTACTTGCTCCTTCAGTTTGGCCTCCAGGTTTTGGCCTAGATGTAGGGAGAGCAATTTCCAGAAAGAGCAGGAATTGTTTCCATTGCATCTCCTGCACTAGATGCCCTGACCACTCAGAATAAGACACCACCTTATACCAAATGAGACCACTGGTCCGTTGCCTCCCAACGATAACTAGCAGAAACCAAGCAGGGTTTCCAATGAGGGTCTTTCTCAACCTTTGCAAATACGTCAGGGACAGAACCTGGTACCCTCTGCATATGCTGTAGTGATAAGCTACAGCTGTCTCTCAAAGGCACAGAAATATAAAAAAATATGTATGCACTGTTTGGTCCCAGGACATATAACAAAACTTAAAAATCCAAAAAGATAGCAAAATTATCACATTTGCATCAAAAGATCAAAATGATGGAATTCCACCAGAGAAGGGCCTTGTCTGGGATTGCATATGGAACCTCTTGCACCCAAAGCAAGAATTATTCGACTAGAACAGCCTTCCCCAACCTTGTGCCTTCTAGATGCTTTGCGAATAGAATTCTCATCATTCAGTCTAGCATAGTTAATCACCAGCAAGAAGAAAGGAAATGCTCATAATTTCTAAATATTGTTTTATTCCTGGAACAAGAAATGGAAGGATTAGGACAGACTCTGGAATGCTTTTTCTTGTTGTATTGTGAAAGACTGATTGTTTATCACACCCTGTATGTGTGTGTGTGTGCGGGGGGAGAGAATATTCTACTTTTCAGGGAGTTAAACTGGAAAGCAGTCTGGGCTTAGAAATGAACAGGGATTAAGCTGGATTATTTAAAAAATGTTCCATATCAAGCTTTAATTTATGCTAAATTCTTAATGCCCTACTTGCCAGGTACACCTTGGCTCAACCAGTTAATTATACAGTGGCACCTCAGCTCACGAACGCCTCAGTTCACGACCAAATCAGGTTGCGAACAGAAATTCTGAAAATTTTTTCCTCAGATCACAAACTCCACATCGGGTGACGATCGCAGGCATGCTGGGGGGTGGGGGTGGGGGGGGGAAGAAGGCCGTGATTGTGCCCGTCTTCCCTGCACGAGTGTGCCCACAATCTTGCCGTCTTCCCTGTGATTAAAAGAAATAGTTACAGAATGGATTAACTTTATTTATATTGAACCTCATGGGGAAATTTGACTTGGCTCACGACCAATTTGGGTCACAACCAGAGTCCTGGAACTGATTAAGTGTGTGAGCCAAGGTATCACTGTATTGGGAGCATCATCAGCAAGTCATGAGGAAAAAAAACTCTTGGAACACAAAAGATAAATGAAGATGAACTCGCTTTTGTAAAAACAGGACACACACAAAAAAAGAGTATCATAGCACTACAAAGTCCTGGGGCACTAACACACACACGATGGCATAAGCTTCGCAGCCGGCAGTTCGCCCATTTTTTGGGCAGCATGAGGTGCTACCTGCAGAAGGCTGTACGAGTGCAGAGAGAAAAACGTAACCAGTAATGTCAGATAGAAATGAAATGCAAAGAGCACCACAATGTTGCTAAATGCCGTCAAGTTGCTTCTGACTTAAGGCAACCCCATGAATAAGAGCCATCCAAAGGCTCAGCTCTTCTCAACTCAAGGCTGTGGCTTCCTTGATGAAACAGATGCATCTCACATTCGGTCTTCCTTTTCTTCTTCTGCCTTTGACCTTCCCTAGCATGCCTGTCTTCTCCAGGGACTCTTGCCTTCTCATGACGTGGCCGGACTATGGCAGTCTTGGTTTTGTCATTTTTGCTTTCAGGGAAAGTTCTGGCTTGATCTGATCTTGGTCATCATTCTGGTTATCATTGGTCATCATTCTGTAGGTCCAGAGCATTTCAAAGCTCTCCTGCAGCACATTTCAAACATGTTCATTTTCTTCCTGTCAGCTTTATTCACTTGTTCAGCTTTCAGAAATACAATAGCATGGATGATCACCAATGAATATCCTTACACTTGATGTTCCTTCACTGCTGCCCTTCCAAGTCTCAGTCTACTTCTATTTTCTTGGCTGCAGTCTCTGTTTGAATTGATCACTGAATGAAGAGAGACAGAATCTTTCACAATTTTAGTTTCTTCATTGTCAAACTTTAAATCATGTTATTCTTCTGTAGTTATGATTTTAGTTTTCTTAATATTCACCCAAAGCCCTGCTTTTGCACTTTCATCAGGAAAAGAGCATGATAGATGACAGTAATTTTATATATCTTCAGTTTATGACATCAGCAATCAATGATCAAGCGTCACTGTCACAATCTGCTTGCACATTAAGGTCAGCTTCAGCAGTTTTGCTTGTCCTTGGTAAAAATGATTATTTGAGCAAGTCACGTGACAGTACTTTCTCAGTGATGGTCCTACCATTGCAGAACTCCTTTCTGAATTATTTCATGTGTCCTCCGGTTCAAGCTTTCAAATGGCCCGTGAAAGCATCTCTCTCCTCTTTCTTAATTCCTTGAGAGGCTATGTGGCTCTGAGGAACTTCTCTTTCTGTGTTTAGGCTCTTTACAAGCTCCCAGACAGAAGCCAAGAGGGGAGTGTCCTACTAACCCTGTCATACCTTCCGCACTATAGAAAAGGGGGAGAGCCCTTTCCCCTTGTCTCAGACTGTTGGGAACTGGCTAAGATGTACAAGGGATAAAGGAAGAGGGAGCAAAGAGAATGAGGGTACATGTGTCAGGGGCGGAGAAAATCTTTGATACCTGGAGCTAGGCTGAGAACATTGCAGGAAAACAGTTTTGGCTAAACATTAGATGAAATTCCCACCAGCAAGAGTCTGGTACATTCTGTAGTCTTGGGAGATCGTGGGTTGTCCTTCACTGGAGGTCAGGCAGATTTTAGGGATTCAGAATAGATGATCCCTGAGATCCCTTCCAGCTCAAGAATTCTATGAGGTCCGGAAGGAAAACCTTTCAAGAGACAGTTTGGGTCCATGTGCCACTTAACTGCTACCAAATTTTAGAGGTGCTCCACATTCCTTTCTCGTGAACAAAAACTCTCACAGATGGCAGCTGGGAATTCAGCCAAAGGATCTATTACTTCTTAGGGAATGTACATACAAACCTAGCTTTGGTCCTGCATTGCTTGGAAACCATCCCTTCCACGTGGTCCTATTGCCACCTCTCTGCCTTCCCAACACACACTACATTAGATGAAAGAGCGAGTGCGTAACAGCTGCAGCCTGACTCTGGAACCCTTGACCACATTCTGAGAATGCGGCCCGACTCATGTGAACCTGTATCAGTCAGGAAGCATTAAGGGCATTCTTTAATGAAAGCTCCATAGGTAGAAATCTATCCTATGCTCTCGCTTATTATATATATGTTACACACTTCAAGAGGGAAGGATGGGTTAGGATTCTACACATAAAAATAACATGATGTGGTCCTGTGCTACTAATTTGAAGCTACTGATTATCTAAGCATTTGATAGTTTCTCATTACAATATTGCCTTATGTAAAGTATCATATAACCCACCTGTCTATAAAATACAGTGCTGACAGCTCATCTAAACCAGAGTTCGCACTAAGGAAAATTTACTGCATCCTATTTTCTTAATATAAAGGGCAAAGGGGGGGGGGGGTTGAAACTGGCATTTTTGCAATTTCCTAGCCTGAACAAACCATTCAAAATAATGGAAAGATAAAAGGGGTCAGGAGAAAGGCAATATCATATTTCATGTTAAGGTCTCAAAATGTTCTATTTGCAGCCAAAGTTCTATGCTACTCTCATCACTGAAGATTTTGAAATGGCCTAGCAAGTCTGAAAATTGGGAAGATGATGCACCACAACCCATTTCCTTCGAAAAGTGCTTTAGAGATTGAATCAGGCCACACAGCCTTCCTCATGGAATTCTCTGGAATCTGATTTGGTCTGACTCAGCTGTGTCCCTCAGAAGAAAGAGCTTCCTTCCCCACAGCTCTAAAGCAGAGAGGACCCACTTTCTGTTGAGAACAATCTGCCTCCTGAGTGATGCTCCACAAGTGCTCTTCTGTGTTTGACATGTGGTTCCTTTTCATTAACTGAGTAAGACTACCGTTCTTAAGGTAGGGTGGAACATTTTAGTTAATAACTTCAATATCTTCACACTTCAATGACAATTTGGTTAGAGAGCAAGAGTGGGACTAGGAAGACCCAGGTTCCCACCATCACAGCCTGACATACCTCACTGGGTTGATGTCAATATAAAAAGGAAGTGGGAAAATGGGCCCGTGTAATCAGTCTTCTGTGCCTTGCAAGAGAGATGGAATATAAGTGAAATATGTGATTGTTCTGATGGTGTTATGGCCACGGCATTTAACAAAGAACAGGAGGCTGGATCCCTACCTAAAGTGGATTCAAATCTAGAAACAGACATAAGGGAGACATCAGAGAAAGGAGAGGGGATGGAGGTAGGATGGAAACAGGGAAAGTATTTCAGTTACTGGAAGTGCACATCCTTTGGCTCACTTATAGTAGGGACCCGGAGTTTTCAAAGAAAGGGTGGATTAGAGGAGCAAAGGGAACATAGTTAGAGGAGTGGCCTCCTGGAAGCATTCCAGAAGTAAATTCCGAGGGTGAACTGCTGCTATTTATGAGCAGCACCAGTACAGAGCAGTTTGCATCCTGCTCTAACAGTCCCTCAGGACTCTCTATGCAGTTTACAACATGATGAAATAATATTATATGAAAGAAGGAGAGCACACAGTGCCACCCCCAAAAGCAGGTGTTAGGAGCTGGTCTGGCTTTCTCACTGGCATTCCCAATTTTGAGAATTAAAAATAATTAAAACTTTCTCAGACACTTCAGAACTAAAGAGCAAAAATACCTTATTTCCTCTCTGATCTCAGAGTAACATAAATTTCCTAACTGATTTTTCAAAGCACACTAATCACTTCTTGCTTGAGCAAGAAGCACGGTAAACCCAGCCTCCAACATTTTCACATCTTCAGCAAAAGAGGAAAAAAAGGGAGCCAAGATCATGTTGATCTGAGTTCATTATTAGTATTATTTTTAATATGTATGATATCCAAAGATGATGATTGCAGGCAGTAAAACACACACACACACACACACACACACAACCCACTGACACCTCTTTGGATAGAATGCCTCAGTAGCAGCAATTTATCAGATGAGGTAACCTGGCTTTTGACTAACACATGCAAAGATATTAGACAAGCATAACAAAGAATGAGACGCCTGGCTGGGTCAACAACATGTCCCTGTTATAATGTGGCACCCAAACAACATAAAATACTCCAGATGTGGCAGAACAGAGCATCGATATTACTTCTCATGACCTGAATACAATGCATCTCTTTGTATAGTCTAAGACTAGGTTCATTTTTTTAGCAGCTACATCACACTGCGGGTCCACATTCAGCTTATAATCGACCAAAAATCCCCAAATCCTCGTCACATATGCTGCTGCTAAACCGCTGCTACATGAGTGGCTTTGGTTCTTTGCCTCTGTGTGGATCAAGGGCAAAGTCCTGCAGGAATTGAGCTCATCCTCTTTACAGTAAATTAGGCTAGGGTCAACCATCACATTTTGCAGCAATTAATGATGGCACTGTTCTTTTGTCCACTATGAATCTACTGCTTATTTCTTATTTCTTTCATTGGATGGCTCACATTCTACTGTTTTGAGCAACAGAAGAAAAAATGTGTGCATCCATCACAGCATAGTTTTATAAATTTCTTTCAAGACCTGCCATTAATTTGTCTTTTCCCCCAAAACCAGACTATCCCAATCTGTTGCTTTCTAGAGGTTTTAGACCACAACCCTCATCATCCTTGACTGGCACACTAGCTGGGGCTTGTAGGAGTTGTAGATCAACAAATGTGGAAAGCACTAGTTGGGGAAGGCTGTTTGCAACCAAAACTTTCCACACGATTTAGCCTTTCCACATACTGAAAATGCGCCAATTCCTTGAATGTTTTGTTTCTCCTAGCTCTATGATTTCTTGAAATGGAATAACCAAAAATCAATCCAGATGTGGCTACACTATAGACATACATATAAAGAACAACACTGGCATTTTTTCCAATACCTTTCCACTTCTGCTAGAAAGAAAATTGCCTGACATTCTCTTTGAGTTATCAACCATCTCTTTCCTAGTTAGCTACCCTTGTGAATTCTGTTTACTCCTGTCCTTGCCTACTTCCTCAGCTTTATCAACTGATAAGAGGACCTCTCCCTTTATCCCAGAGCTGCCAAGTTTACTGAGATGGGGACTTTGTCACAAGGCTTTGACCTAAGTGGAGTCAAAGCCCATGTTTAGTTTCCAGCTGGACACATGACCATCTCAAAAATTCTACTAATGGAAGAAAATGGCTAACCAGAATTTGTCCATCCATCCATATAGATCTCTTCTTAAATAAAAGCTTCTTATTACCAACATAGCTACCCTTCCTATCAGATATTGAATGCAGTTTACTGAACAAAAGCATCTCATATGAATGCCCATTGCCAATGCAATTTCTCCACATATATGCTTTCATAGAAATCTTTTTAAAGCTTTTGCATTATTTTGTAATTGATTTTAATTTGCAAAAAAATGTGCATTAAAACAGTCTTTAAATAATACATCTAACTCCCAGCATTTTCCAGTCAGCATGGTTGACTGGGAAATGCTGGGAGCTGTAGGTCTGCAGCCTAAATGTATTTTCTCTCAAGATATGCATTTCTAGGCATATTTTGATATGACCCTAAAACAGTGCTAACATATTCCGAAGTGCAAAAGCCTGTGGGTCATTACTGGAATTCACAAAAAATGAATTGCTGAAGCCTCTCTACTTTGAATAAGCATTTTAAAACTTAAAACGCAATTTGCAGGGAAACAGAACCTGTTGCACAGATGCAATTCCCCACCCTCTGCATGCAAAAAGCTTCAGTACCAATTTTTCAGGCAATAAAATTTACCAAAGTCAATTCACAGCTAATCCAGCACAATAGCTTGGATTACTGCAAAAATATTGGTACTATTTCACAAGCTAGAAAAAACTGCTGAGCTTATTTGAATCCTGCAGTCCCAACAATCTTTCTGGGCTCCTAAGTCGTTGTGTTCCATTTGCACATCTTCAGCCCTGTAGTCTGGAAATTTCAAGAGACAGAGAGGATCCATAGAACAGCTCCGTACAGCAACCCGAAACATAGGCAAACATGGCATTGCAAGAGCATGTTTGTTTTTTAAATGCAGTTCCTACAGATAATTAACACAGTTCTGGTATTCCTAAAATTGGAATGAAATCAAGAAGAGGGGGGAAGAGTCTCTACCAACTCATCAAGGAACTGTGCTTTTTATTAACTATGATGAAAACTCTACATTGCTTTAAACACCCCTCTACAAGAGACTGCAAACAATGGAGGAACTGTTACATCGTTCTTCGGCTGGCAACTGGTAGCTACTTATAAGCTGAACGAATCCAGTCGCCGCACTCCTACTCTTGAGTCATCAGCCTCTCCCCGCCCGCCCTCGCTTACCTCGCCCAAGAAGTGCAAGTTCGGATTCTTTAGATCTATTGCATCAATTCCTCCCTTTACTTGGAAAGCGGCCCCCCAAGAAGCAGCATCACAGGCAAAACTATCTCGCGTAATGCTATTTAAGAAATGTTTAAAGTCATCCGTGTCAGAGCCCCCCACCCCCGTCTTCAAACAACGACAGCAGCTAAGGACCGCAAGGCAGGGAGGGACCCCGCGATCATCGGGCTTTGCGCCTCTGCCCTTTCACCGGGCGCTGCGGAGTTTCTGCGATCAGCCCAAGTGCAGCGCACGCGGATCGCGACGCGCTCCTCCCGAGGAGACCCCGCGCGCGCCTCGGGAGGCCGCCCCTGCCTCCACCGCGCCCCGCGGCGCCGTACTCACTCCGCCGAGCTGGTCCCGTTGATGGTGGAGCCGTCGGGCGCGGGGTTCAGCTGGATCGGCATCGGCTTCTTCTTGGGCATGGTGCTCCGCCTGCCGCCGGGGCCGCTCGAGGACCCGGGGAACGCTCCGCGCGGGGCTGCCGGCAAGGAGTCCCCTCGGGCGGAGCGGCTCGCGCCCCGGCCGATGCAGCGCCCGCGCCGGGCTGGGCTGGGCTGGGCTGGGCGCGCACGCCCCCGCTCCCTCCCGGCGGCGCCGAGCGCGAGCCGCCGGACGCGACCCGCCGCTGCACGGGCAGGGGGCCGCTCCCGCCGCCGGCTCTGCCGCGCTCGGCTGCCCGCGGGCCTCCGGCCCCAGCAGAGCGAGCGAGGCGAGCCCAGCCGCGGGCGCTTGGGAGCGGCGGCGCGCGCGCGCGGGCGGAGCGGAGCGGAGCGGAGCGAGCGGCGCGGCGCCCGAGCCGCAGGAGTCCCCCAGTGGCGAGGCGCGGCGGGCCAGGGCTGCGCGCAGGCGCACGCGCGGGCCGGATGGGGCCGCCGCGGCCCGGCCTTTGCCCGGAAGACGCTGCCGGGGCTTGGCGTGGCGCGCTCTTCGCGCGGGGACGGCTTGGTCCTGGCCGGGAGGGCGAGCGGGCCCCCTCGGAGAGCTGCTTCCCGGGTTGGCCGCCGCTGGGAGGGCCCTGCAGGCGAGAGCGTCCGCATCCCTGCCTGCGAGCGGCTTCTCGGGCCTCTCCGGGCCCCGCTGAAGTGCAGGCGCCCCTGCCAGCGCGGCTGGGCTGCCTTCTCTCTGAACGGGGAACCGCACCTCTGGCCCTGAGCCTGACAAGGCAGTGAGGTCTTTTCGGTGATGGCTCCCTGCCTGCCTGCCTGCCCCCGCCGCGGGGGGGGGGGGAGGCCCGCCTGGGGCCTGCCTTGCTCAGGTTGCGCTGGCAAAGCAGGCTCTTCCATTTCCCAGGGTGCAGCTCTGGCTAACCTTTAGTTACCATTCTTCTTGAGTGGTGTGGATTTGTGTGGCTTGGTGAGCATATCCTGGCATTTATAAGCCATCCTGAAAATGCCAGTGAAAGAAGGACAGAGTATTCCCTGCACACTGGTTTGGCCACTTCCTTAGCCACATGCACTAAGGGTGCAATCTGGAATTTTTTATCCTGTGCACTATTCAAGTGGCCCTGTGTATCGGAGGTCCTGGTTTCTACCCCGTACACTGCCTAGGAATGCCTCGGCAGTTATAGGCGGCCTATAAATACACAACCCACTCCAGTATCTTTGCCGTGAAAAACCCCATGGACAGTACCAAAAGGCAAAAAGATATGACACCGGAAGATGAGCCCCTCAGGTCGGAAGGTGTCCAATATGCTACTGGGGAAGAGCGGAGGGCTAGTACTAGTAGTGCCAGAAAGAATGAAGCGACTGGGTCAAAGCCGAAAGGACACTCAGTTGCTGATGTATCTGGAGGTGAAAGGAAAGTCCGATGCTGCAAAGATCTGTACTCCATAGGAACCTGGAATGTAAGATCCATGAATCAAGGCAAGCTGGATGTGGTCAAACAAGAGATGACAAGACTGAACATCGACATCTTAGGAATCAGCGAACTAAAATGGACAGGCATGGGTGAATTTAGTTCAGATGACCATCCGGTATACTACTGCGGGCAAGAATCCCTCAGAAGAAATGGAGTAGCCTTCATAGTCAATAAAAGAATAGGAAAAGCAGTACTGGGATACAATCTCCAAAATGACAGAATGATCTCAGTTCGAATCCAAGGCAAACCATTCAACATCACAGTAGTCCAAGTCTACGCCCCAACCACTGGTGCTGAAGAGGCTGAAGTTGACCATTTCTATGAAGGCCTACAACAGCTTCTAGAATTAACGCCAAAAAATGATGTCCTTACCATCATGGGGGATTGCAATGCTAAAGTAGGAAGCCAAAAGATAACCGGAATAACAGGTAAGTTTGGCCTTGGAGTACAAAATGAAGCAGGGCACAGGCTGGTAGAATTTTGTCAAGAGAATACGATGGTCATAGCAAACACTCTTTTCCAACAACCCAAGAGATGACTCTACACATGGACATCACCAGACGGTCAACACAGAAATCAGACTGACTATGTGCTCTGCAGCCAAAGATGGAGAAGCTCTATACAGTCAGTAAAAACTAGACCAGGAGCTGACTGTGACTCCAATCACGAGCTTCTCATTGCAAAATTTAGGCTTAAGTTGAAGAAAGTAGGGAAAAGCACTAGGCCACTCAGGTATGACCTAAATCATATCCCTGATGAATATACAGTAGAGGTGACAAATAGATTTAAGGAATTAGATCTGATAGACAGAGTGCCTGAAGAACTATGGACGGAGGTTCGCAACATTGTATAAGAGGCAGCAACTAAAACCATCCCAAAGAAAAAGAAATGCAAGAAAGCAAAATGGCTGTCTGAGGAAGCTTTACAAATAGCTGAGGAAAGAAGGGAAGCAAAAGGCAAGGGAGAAAGAGAAAGATACAAACAATTGAATGCAGAATTCCAGAGAACAGCTAGAAGAGATAAGAATGCCTTCTTAAATGAACAGTGCAAAGAAACAGAAGAAAACAATAGAATAGGGAGGACCAGAGATCTCTTCAAGAAAATTGGAGATATGAAAGGAACATTTCATGCAAAGATGGGCATAATAAAGGACCAAAATGGCAGGGACCTAACAGAGGCAGAAGAAATTAAGAAGAGGTGGCAAGATTACACAGAAGAACTATACAAGAAAGAGCTTAACATCCCTGATAACCACGATGGGGTAGTCACTGACCTCGAGCCAGACATCCTGGAATGTGAAGTCAAATGGGCCTTAGGAAGTCTGAGCAACAACAAAGCTAGTGGAGGCGACAGCATTCCAGCTGAGCTATTCAAAATCCTGAAAGACGATGCAGTAAAAGTGCTACACTCAATATGCCAGCAAATTTGGAAAACTCAGCAGTGGCCACAGGATTGGAAAAGGTCAGTTTACATTCCAATCCCAAAGATGGGCAATGCCAAAGAATGTTCAAACTATCACACTATTGCACTCATTTCACATGCTAGCAAAGTGATGCTCAAAATCATACAAGCTAGGCTCCAGCAGTATGTGGACCGAGAACTACCAGAAGTACAGGCAGGATTTCAAAGAGGGAGAGGAACTAGAGGTCAAATTGCCAACATGCGCTGGATCATGGAGAAAGCTAGGGAGGTCCAGAAAAAGATCTACTTCTGCTTCATTGACTATGCTAAAGCCTTTGATTGTGTGGATCACAACAAATTGTGGCAAGTTCTTAAAGAGATGGGAGTACCAGACCATCTTATTTGTCTCTTGAGAAACCTATATGCAGGTCAAGAAGCAACAGTGAGAACTGGGTACAGAACCACTGATTGGCTCAAAATTGAGAAAGGAGTTTGGCAAGGCTGTATACTGTCGCCCTGCCTATTTAACTTATATGCAGAGCACATCATGAGAAAGGCGGGGCTAGATGAATCACCAGTTGGAATTAAGATTGCTGGGAGAAATATCAGCAACCTCAGATATGCAGATGATACCACTCTCATGGCAGAAAGTGAAGAGGAACTAAAGAGCCTCTTGATGCAGGTGAAGGGGGAGAGCGCAAAAGTTGGCTTGAAACTCAACATTAAGAAAACTAAGATCATGGCATCTGGTCCTCTCACTTCCTGGCAAATAGATGGAGAAGAAATGGAGGTAGTGACAGATTTTATTTTCCTGGGCTCCAAGATCACCACAGACGGGGACTGCAGCCAAGAAATTAAAAGACGCTTGCTCCTGGGGAGGAAAGCTATGGCAAGTCTAGATAGCATACTAAAAAGCAGAGACATCACCCTGCCGACAAAAGTGCGTATAGTCAAGGCTATGGTTTTCCCAGTTGCAATGTATGGCTGTGAAAGCTGGACCATAAGGAAGGCTGAGCGCTGAAGGATTGAGGCCTTTGAATTGTGGTGCTGGAGGAGACTCCTGCGAGTCCCTTGGACCGCAAGGAGATCAAACCGGTCAGTCCTAGAGGAGATCAACCCTGACTGCTCTTTAGAAGGCCAGATCCTGAAGATGAAACTCAAATACTTTGGCCACCTAATGAGAAGGAAGGACTCCCTGGAGAAGAGCCTGATGCTGGGCACAATAGATGGCAAAAGAAGAAGGGGATGACAGAGGATGAGGTGGCTGGATGGAGTCACTGAAGCAGTTGGTGTGAGCTTGAGTGGACTCCGGGGGATGGTGGAGGACAGGAAGGCCTGGAGGAATGTTGTCCATGGGGTCGCAATGGGTTGGACATGACTTTGCGACTAACAACAACAACAACAACAAAAGTACACATATAAATTAATTAAATAAATATCCTTTGATACATAAACGTGTGGCCTGAAAAAGTCTTGGGCTTGAAGCATGCTGCCGGGATAGGATAGGAAAAACCTGGAATTTTTCAAGGGTTTTTCAGATCCTGGGCATGGGCCTTGTCTGCATGCCCTGGTGGTGTTTGGCAGCAAACCCATGCATTATGGGAAAGTGTGCTGCGTGTGAGCCACTTCTGGTTTTGAGGAACAACCTGCGGATGCCACAGTCCTAAGCTGTTCCTATGATGTCCAAACCCAAGCACTTGGGTTTGTCCATGGCTTAAACAACCCAACATTAACCTAAGAACAAACCATGCGTTGAATCCAAGATTTGCCCCCAGAGCTGCTGTTATCTCTGCACAAGTTGTTCTTATGCCGTTTGCCCTGTCTGCACACCTTGGTACAAACGTGGAGGCCTTTCTCTTGCCATCTTACACAAATTGCTCAGCTTCAGGTCTTTTTCTACAGCTGGGGACCAGCTCAGGAGCTTTCATTGCCTTCCGCTGCACCTCCACTCACTCCCTTGTCCTGAGAAGGGGGCCTAGACCAAGATGGTGTTCCCTCCAATTCCCCTCTTCCTTTATCTTAGACATTTAGATTTCAGGTCTGCAGGAGTGGGAAACCTGTGTGCCCCAGGTGTTGCTGGATTCCAGCTCCCATCAGCCCAGCCAGTAGTCAGGGATGATGGGATTTGTGGCCTTCCAGATGTTGTTGGGCAACAGGTTCCCCACGTATCTCACCAGTCTCTGCAACAGTGAGAGATTCTGAGGCATATTTTCAGGGTATGTGGTGCAATACAAGGCACCCATGGAAAAGAAATAATAAAAATAGATGGTATAATCCGTGGCATTGAAAACCATCTTTGGAATTCAGTCGTTCCTGGGTGTGCTTCTCGATGTTCAAAAATAGGCATTCTTCCCCATGTAAGAGTGTGATTTTTATGGGACCATTTGGTATGTGGATAAAATAGTCCACATGGCGCTCTTTGGAGAAGAGGCCAGAAGGGTTTGCAAGGAATACAGTGGTACCTCGACTCACGAACACTTCAGTTCACGACCAAATCGGGTCGCGAACAAAAATTTCATAAAAAATTTTACTCAGACCGTGAACTCTGCATTGGGTGGCGACTGCGATCGCGGCCATCTCCCCACCCCCCTGAATGGGGAGATGGCTGCGATGGTGCTGGGGGCAGCGGGGAGATGGCTGCAATCAGTCCTGTCTTTCCTGCATGAGCACACCCATGATTGCACCCGTCTTTCCTGCAGGAGTGCAACTGCGATCTCGGCCATCTTCCCACCCCCAGCACGATCGCGCCCATCTCCCCCCCCCCGAGCCCCAGGATGATGGGTGCATGCAGGGATGATGGGCATGATCGTGGTGGTGCTGGGGCGGGGGAAGATGGCTGCGCTCGTGCTCAGCGTGTGGTGGGGGGAGATGGCTGCGAACTTTGTTGCTCTTTGTCACTTTGCTTCACATTTTTCTGATTTAAAAAAATAGTTACAGAACAGATTAACCTTATTTACATTGAACGTTATGGGGAAATTTGACTTGGGTCACGACCAATTTGGGTCACGACCAGAGTCCTGGAACTGATTAAGTGGTGAGCCAAGGCACCACTGTATTCTGTCCTTCAGGGTGCCTTAACAAACATAAGGATAAGAACTCCAACCCATACAAATCATTTTGGTAAAAAAGGGGAATTCACTTTGGGTGATGGACAGAACAGCATTACAAGTGATACATTTATATTTGGATGTTGCATCCGGTGGAAAGATTTAAATGTGGACAGAATCTGAGGTAAACAAAGTTTTATGACCTTCCTCAAATGAAGGTTACCTCACTACAAAAATTTATAAATTCTAGCCTGCTTCTCTGGCCTCATAAGGTGGTTCATAACAATTAAGATAATTAAAATAGTGGAAAACTCAACAGTGGCCACAGGATTGGAAAAGGTCAGTTTACATTCTGATCCCAAAGAAGGGCAATGCCAAAGAATGTTCAAACTACCGCACCATTGCACTCATTTCACATGCTAGCAAAGTGATGCTCAAAATCCTACAAGCTAGGCTCCAGCAGTATGTGGACCGAGAACTACCAGAAGTACAGGCAGGATTTCGAAGAGGGAGAGGAACTAGAGATCAAATTGCCAACATACGCTGGATCATGGAGAAAGCCAGGGAGTTCCAGAAAAAGATCTACTTCTGCTTCATTGACTATGCTAAAGCCTTTGATTGTGTGGATCACAACAAATTGTGGCAAGTTCTTAAAGAGATGGGAGTACCAGACCATCTTATTTGTCTCTTGAGAAACCTATATGCAGGTCAAGAAGCAACAGTGAGAACCGGACACGGAACCACTGATTGGTTCAAAATTGAGAAAGGAGTTCGGCAAGGCTGTATACTGTCACCCTGCCTATTTAACTTATATGCAGAGCACATCATGAGAAAGGCAGGGCTAGATGAATCACCAGTTGGAATCAAGATTGCTGGGAGAAATATCAACAACCTCAGATATGCAGATGATACCACTCTCATGGCAGAAAGTGAAGAGGAACTAAAGAGCCTCTTGATGCGGGTGAAGGGGGAGAGCGCAAAAGTTGGCTTGAAACTCAACATTAAGAAAACTAAGATCATGGCATCCGGTCCTCTCACTTCCTGGCAAATAGATGGGGAAGAAATGGAGGTAGTGACAGATTTTATTTTCCTGGGCTCCAAGATCACCGCAGACGGGGACTGCAGCCAAGAAATTAAAAGACGCTTGCTTCTGGGGAGGAAAGCTATGGCAAATCTAGACAGCATACTAAAAAGCAGAGACATCACCCTGCCAACAAAAGTGCGTATAGTCAAGGCCATGGTTTTCCCAGTTGCAATGCATGGCTGTGAAAGCTGGAGCAGAAGGAAGGCCGAGCACCGAAGGATCGAGGCCTTTGGATTGTGGTGCTGGAGGAGACTCCTGCGAGTCCCTTTGACTGCAAGGCGATCAAACCGGTCAGTCCTAGAGGAGATCAACCCTGACTGCTCTTTAGAAGGCCAGATAGTGAAGATGAAACTCAAATACTTTGGCCACCTAATGAGAAGGAAGGACTCCCTGGAGAAGAGTCTAATGCTGGGAACAATAGATGGCAAAAGAAGGAGGGGACGGCAGAGGATGAGGTGGCTGGATGGAGGCACTGAGGTGGTTGGTGTGAGCTTGAGTGGATGCCGGGGGATGGTGGAGGACAGGAGGGCCTGGAGGAATGTTGTCCATGGGGTCGCGATGGGTCGGAGTCGACTTCGCGACTAACAACAACAACAACAAAATAGTGAAATAAGGTAGTACTCGGACTTAAAAACCTTTGTCGGCGGTAAATAAAAGCGAGTCAACGCAAGCGCAACCTCGAGCGCCTTTCTGGTGCCCAAATCCCCCATTTGGGCTCTGAGGTACTAGCACGCGCCCCGCCCTCGCGCCTAACAGCAGCGCTCCATGAAGTGCGCATGCGCGGAGGGGCACGGCGGAGGGGTGCGGTGGAGCGCGGAAAGCTTCCTATCTAAAAGAGAACATAGAAGTAGTAAATATTGAAGAGGCATCCCATTATTTGTACATGCGATTTACGAGTGAAGTTAGAAGAAGGCTCCTTTTAAGAGCCCTATTTGGAGGATTAGCACTCCAAATAGGGCGCTTAAGAGCACTTTATGCAGACTTTTTGGGCAGCACTGTCTTTCTTCCCCACTCTCTCGAAATAAAATATTGCAGCAAAAGAGAAGGAACTTCGGTTCTTCCTACTTTAGATCTATTTCTGAGGAAAAATTGATTCCATTTTTTAAAAAAATCCATAAGCCTTTTTAAAAAAATCGTGACTATTTTAAAAATATCCCTGCCTTTATATAAATTTCAAAGTCTTTATACTCTGTGCACTCCGTATTTCAGGCAGAGGATGACTAAAGAAAGCAGTTTTTACAGCAGCTTTACACTGCAGTTCATTCTTAAGGCTGCAATACTGGATTCATCGACCTGGGGGAAAAACAGTTGCATGGGACTTGTTTCTATCTGGACATGTCTAAGAGCGTGTTGTATTATTAGAAAAGAGGGATGCTGAAGCTCCGGTTTACAAGAACCCTGCAACGTAGTCCAGTTATGATGCCCTTTATTGCTAAATGGGGTACAGTGGGTTACAGAAACCTTTCAATGTAGTCTATTGTTGATGTTGCATGCTAAGACTCGCAGCCCAAATCATCCCGTCGAAAAATCATGTTGTTGTTAGTCGCGAAGTCGTGTCCGACCCATCGCGACCCCATGGACAACATTCCTCCAGGCCCTCCTGTCCTCCACCATCCCCCGGAGTCCACTCAAGCTCACACCAACCGCCTCTGTGACTCCATCCAGCCACCTCATCCTCTGTCGTCCCCTCCTTCTTTTCCCATCTTTTCCCAGCACTAGGCTCTTCTCCAGGGAGTCCTTCCTTCTCAGTAGGTGGCCAAAGTATTTGAGTTTCATCTTCAGGATCTGGCCTTCTAAAGAGCAGTCAGGGTTGATCTCCTCTAGACTGGTTTGATCGCCTTGCAGTCCAAGGGACTCGCAGGAGTCTCCTCCAGCACCACAATTCAAAGGCCTCAATCCTTTTGCGCTCGGCCTTCCTTATGGTCCAGCTTTCACAGCCATACACTGCAACTGGGAAAACCATGGCCTTGACTATACGCACTTTTGTTGGCAGGGTGATGTCTCTGCTTTTTAGTATGCTATCTAGATTTGCCATAGCTTTCTTCAGGCGCACCCTAAACCTCTCCATTTCCACAAACACAAAATTAATTAAGGGTAAAATTAATGCTCGGACAAAATAAAGGTCAGCACGTTGCGATTACCAATACTTCCGTCCCCGCCAAACAGGTATGGATTCCTGAGGCATGCTGGGAATTGTAGGAGTGATTGGACTCGCGTTGCCCCGCCTCTCTCGAAAGTGCTGACCTCTGTTCTCGCGAGATCTTGAGCTGGCCTCTCCGGGCGCCTTGGCGCGCTTTTGCTTGCCTGTCGCCTGCCCCTCCCCCGCCTGGCGTCTGGTGCCGGTCGGTGCTGACCGGGCCGGTCTGGTCTGGTCCGGGATGTGAGCCGCCCCGGGCCGCTCGGGGGCTTGCCAGGTAGGGCAGGGCAGGCGGCTCTTCCCCTTGCCGGGTCGGGCCGCGTGGGCCGGAGGCGCTCCCCCGCACCGCTGTCCTATTTCTGCCTCTTCCCCATTTAATCGGGGGACGGACATTCATGGAAAAGAAGCGAGCGGGGGGGGGGGAGTTGTGTGTCCAGTGTAAGTCCTTCGGAGGCCCCATTCATTCCAGTGGGTCTACTCCAGTGGTGGGCGAGCGACGTGCCCGCCCCGTTGCTTTTTTCGGCACGATTTGCTTCTTTCTTCGCTGCGTTTAGTTGTTGCCCCACAGATGTTGGTACGTTTTCGTTCCGCGGGCAGCACCGGAGAGGCAGTGTGTCCTAGTGGTTAGAGCGAGGCTCTGTAGACCTGACTGTAAGTCCCTGCTCGGGCATGAAGCGCAATGGGTGACTCTAACCTCTAAAGCAGGGCCCAGTTGAAAGGTGCCGGTGCTAGCCGCGGGCCGGAAAGGCGGGGCGGGGGCGGCACGTGCGCGCGCGCGCGCTGAGGTGGGGTTGGGGCGCGTGGCAGGCAAGGCGCGGACGGGCAGGTGCGCGAGCGGGGGCAGGCGCACGAGGCGCTTGCTCGCTTGGAGAGCAAACCGCGGCGGGTCCAATCCGGCCCCCGGCCCTTAGTTTCAGGACCCATGCTCTAAAGCCTAACCTACCTCACGGGCTTCTTGGGAAGGTGCAATGGGTAGGATGAAGGACGTCACTTTGGGTTCCTTGCAAGAGGAAAAAAGCAAGATATAAATGCAATAATAAATCGGTAAATGGGCCTCCATCCTTCCATGCCTGAAAGGCTAGCAAAATTTCCTCATTTTAAAACCCAAGCTATTTTAGAGGTTAGACTGTTGGAATGATACTCCATTGATTCAGAGTGAAGCTTACTTTTAGCTGAGCTTACCTCACAGGGTTGTTTTAAGGATAAAATGCAGAGGAGGATTATGTAAACTGTCTTGGGTTTCTTGCAAGAGGAAAAAGCCAGAATATAAATGTAGGGATAATAAGTAAAGTTCTCTGAGTGGTTTAAAAATCAATACATTCTTACATGTTTCTGGCTTGCCATAAAACAAGTTTTTGTTAGTACTGGAAACTTGGTTCCTAGAAGTTATTTGGTGTGCTGTAGTTATGCTTTCTATACTGCATACGTAGAATACAAAGGAATATACAAGTATCAAATAGGTATTTTTAAAGCACATAGAGTTTAAGTATCAAATTATGAAGCAACTGTAGAAATTGTAAAATGGTTGCAACTTGCTGTGTAATTGTGGCATTAAGAACATGAACTGGTGTATTTCTGTCTATGCCTTTCTAGCAGTTCCCAGGATAGTGCCTCACATTGCCATAACTCAGAAAGGTTTGCTTGCTTATTTGATTTATATCTTGCCTTCTTTTTTAAAGAACTCAAAGCAACTTGCATCAGTCTCCTGCTGCCCTGAATCTTATCCCCACAACAACCACCCTGTGAAGTAGTTTAGGCTGATAGTCTGTGACTGGCCCAGAGTCACCCAGTTGGCATCATGGCTGAGCGGGGACTAGAACCCAGGTCACCTGAGTTGGGGTTGCTGAATTGGGGCAAGAGAAGTGCCCTTCAGTTGTGCAAAGTTTTATGAATTTGTTTATAACTCAGGGTTTTTTTCCTATAAAGCTGGTAATCTCATTTTCCAAGGTAGAACATCTTCGGTAGCAAGATGATCAATCCAATAGAGAGCAGCTTGTTTGATCTCCCTGATTATGAACAGATCGAAGATGAGAAGCTTCTACCTCTTCCCCCTCCAGACTCTCCAGGGGAAAATACTGAAGAAGCCATGGTCAATGGAGGTGACTATTCACTTGAACTAAACCTTGGTGTTTAGAACTCTAACAGCACAATCTTGTGTATGTTTACATGTCATTAAGTCCCATTCTGTTAATATGTTATTTTGAGGAACATATTCCTTAGGGCATGGGTCCTCAAACTACAGCCCACGGGACGGATCCGGCCCGCCATGGCCATCCATCCGGCCTGTGCCACTGCTTGCAGGCAGGGAGGTGGTGGCTTGCTCATTGGGAGATGGTCTCTGAGCGAGCGAGCCACCATCGCCACCTGCCTCCTGTACGTGCGTGCTCGCCACTGCCTCGCAGTGCGGGCGGGGAGGTGGCGGCTTGCTCCCTCAAAGATGGTTTTGGACTCACTGGGAGATCTCCGAGTGAGCGAGTCACTGCCACGCTTGCCCCCAGGCATCCTCACCTCACTGAACTGGCCCCCTATTGAAAAAGTTTGAGGACTACTGTCTTAAGGATTGCAACCCAAGTCAATGAAATTTTCTCCAGTGCTAGAATTGAACTCTCTGAGGAATAATACATTCTTTCTGAACATAGTGCAAAATAACTTTTCAAAGTTACAGGTTAAGATTACTCTTGACCTTCTGGAAAAAAGACAGTATGGGGTTCATTTTGTACATGTTTACTTTCATAAGACAATTTTACATAGATAACAGGCTCTAATACCAGGGAATAATTAAAATAAATAGCATATTTCTGCAAAGCTAGTACAGTATTAGTATATGATAGATACTGTTTTTGGGTATTACATAAGCAAAGCTGGCTGGAGCTGGGAGTCAGACTAGATTGTCCAGGGGACCCCTTCTTACTCGCTGTGTTTCTATGTATTTGCCAGTATTTATTCTTAGGAATGATTCACTCTGTGTATCCAGTTTGGATTACTAGTTTTAGAATGTGTTGTCTTTTATTTCCCAGAGCCAGAGAAAGACAAATTGTCACAAGCCAAGAATTCCCCTGTGACTGCTAGGAAAACTGTTAAAAGATCAGTGCCTAAACTAGATGCTGAAAGGTATTTAGTAGCATTTTTGTAGCCTTAAGTGTTTATGTATAAGTCTTGTTGTATTCATTTCCTCCTCTGATGCCTTTTCAGTGACACAAGAGTTCTAGAATCTGGATCTCTGAGACTCATCCTTGATGTGACTGGGGGTTTGTAAATCATTTGTCGGTCTATATCAGGGGTCGGCAACCTTAAACACTCAGAGCCATTTGGACCCGTTTCCCACACAAAAGAAAACACTGGGAGCTGCAAAACCCTTTTGACATTTAAAATGAAGATAACACTGCATATATCGTTTTTTTACCTTAATGCTTCATTATGATTAAGCTGCAGCTCTTGCTCAGTCACTAAAAACTGTTATTTTTAATCTTACATTATAAACTAGTAGGACTCCTTTCATATATTTTGAATAGGAGAACAGCTTCCTGAAGAGTCAAAGTCAGTGCTAAAGAGCTGCATGCATTAAACAGCAAACCCCATAAATTCATCAGCAGTAAAAGCAAATCTACTCACGTATCATTAAAAGTTTGGTTTTCTTCAGAAACTTTTCTTCGATTTAGCCATGGTTGGCCTATGGAGGGGTGGAGCTCAGTATATGAGCTGGTCCACAGCAGCTGTGCGGGAGATATAGGTGTGTTTAGTGACTGATTAGCAGATAAACAGTCAAGTGCTGTGAATTGTGACAGGTCCCAAGCAGAGCTTTTAACATTGAGATGAAGGAGATTACATTGGGACAAAGAGAATCTTTTCAGCAGTATTTTGTGTAACATGAGAGCCTGCAGGAAGCTTGTTTAGCAGAGGAATGTAGCGATTTACTGAACTAGCTGATTTACTTAACTAGCTAGCCCTGCATTCCTGAGTGGAGCTTCAAGCTGCAGCAGAGGGGTTCAAGAGTCATGGGCGGCTCCGGAGCCGCGGGTTGCCGACCCCTGGTCTATATGATGCTTTTCTTAGGGAATAAGAAATGCCCCAGAACAGAACTTGGGTTGCAAAGTCCTACATGGGTTTGTCCGGCTGCTGCTTTTAGCCATTACAGACTCTGTTTTATTTTTATGTATTTATTTATTAACAGATTTATATGCTGCCCCTTGCCACAAGCCTCGGGGCAGCTTGTTTCCTTTCTATTGCATTTGGTGGTCCAATTGTCTTGAACTTGAGACCCCTCTCTGTTGCTGTGGAGCTCAGTTGTGTGAGGCTCAATCAGCCTCTTCTTTCTTGTTCCTTTTTTGGGGGGGTGGCATGTTGTGATCCCTTTTTATTTTGCCATTGGTTTGGTTTTTCCATCTTTCTGTGATTATAATGCCTGGCTCCTCTTTTTTAGCTTGGTTTTTAAAAATGAGTTTTTATTGTTTTATGGATGATGTGAGCCACATGGAGGTTCTTGTGGTAGACTGGAATAGTCAAATAACTAAGTAGTCTTTATATATTAAGGCAAAGAAGGTTTATCCTGTGCCCTTGTTGTTGATTGTACTACCATTATCACTTCCTTGTCAGTGAGCAGGGAGGGTCAGATGAACTGCAACTGAAAACTTTTAGAGCCCATTGGCTGGGCAAGGGCCTCCTTTGCATCACTATTCCATAATTAGTACCAAAGCCCATTTAAGGAATAAGGAAAGACCTTATTTGTCAACTATCTGTTTTCTGAGGTTCAACTCAGGTGTGTTCGTTTGTTTCAGTGGAGTATTCATTGTCCTGCATTGAGACACATAATGAATCACGCGTTGTGCCTCTTGTTCACATGGGCGCTGTATTTCAGGATTTTGGCTAGAACATATATTAATGTTTTTTTTCCAAATAACTGGAGACACTTCTGACATTCACAGGTTAGTTTCAGAGCGAGGACTTCCAGCTTTGCAGAGTATGTTTGATAATGTAAAATTCAAAGGTAAAGGTCATGAGGTAAGCAATGCTGAGAAGTCTCTTGAATTTTATGGCCACTGCATGCATATTATGTATTCTGGGGGGCTGGAATCTTCAAACATCAGTGAAGGTTGGATAAAACTTTAGGGGTTCTAATGCAAATTTGGATAGTTTTACTGATTTTTAAATTGCCTCTTGTTTATTATGGTGACATAAAATGGACTGTTTCAGGTAACATTTGATTTCCTGTAACATAACAGAAGCTGAGGTAAGGATGCAGACTGACTAGTTTGAAGGGACCTCATTTGTAGGATTAATGAATCATTCAAAAGGCCTTTGCAGACAGCAGCTCTAATAATGCAGTATCTTATGAATTGGCATAATCTTGCTGCAGGCAACTGAGATTCAATCCCTCCTTTAGCTTTTGAAAAACAAAAAAGTGGAAATATGTATTTATAGCATTGAGATGGTAAGGTCAAAGTGTAAAGTTGCATTGCAAATGCAGCTTGAAGAGCTGTGTGATGTGCATTTACTACTGGCTATTTATTAGTAAATAAATCAGTGCATTTAGTATTAAATTAGTAAATAATGCACTACATCACCTTCTCTGACCATTAAATTTTTTAAAAGGCTATTTATAGGATAATTGGTCATTGTGGCATCCCAGTAAAGAAGTGCTTACACATCCTAATAGTTCCTTAATGTGCTAGGTGAGGGAAGTTGGTGGTTTTCCAGCAGTAAACAAAAAGCAGTTCTTAGATGAAAGCATTGGATTTCCCTGCAATATAGGTACTTCCTGAGTTAAAGGCATTTGGATCCCATGTAATACTATTGCAATACAAGAATAGTTTGTACAAGCTCTAAAGTGATCTGTTTAGAAGTGATTCAGTATTTTAAGAGTGTCCTGTAGTTAAACATCTTAAAAGTTTTCCAAATTCTTGTGGATCAAGTAATTTAAATAATAATTTGTTATTGCACACAGGCAGCAGACCTGAAGACACTTATGAGGTACATGGAGCATTGGGCTCACAGGCTGTTTCCTAAAGTTCAGTTTGAAGAATTTGTTGGCAGGGTAGAGCGGCTGGGGAATAAGCAAGCAGTTCAGGTGAGTGTCAACTGTAGCAGTTCTGATCCAATGGAAGGCTTAATTGAAAGCAGAAAATACCATTTCATCAGTAATAAATGAGACTTTTTCATTTCTAGGCATGCTTAAAGCGGATTAGACTTGACCTGCCAATTTCACATGAAGAGTTCACAAGTAATGAAGGCATGTATGCACTGAAAATCTTAGTCTGCATCCTTTTTCCTCTGATTATGGGCCATTTCGATGCAGTGTCAACATCACAACATTCCTGACAGGAGTGAACGGATTGGTCTTAAATGGTTTCTTTTAGAAAACAAACACTCAAATCCACACATTCTGCTAATAAGTGTTGTAAGTGTTAAGTGCTGCCCTACTCATACTGAGTGGGCCAGTGTGGCCACATCTGTTGAAGAACATAAGAAATGCTTTGCTGGATCACACCAAGGAACCTTCTGGTTGCACAGTCCCAGCAACCATCAGGGCCTAGGTGCTCACTCGGACTCGTTTAACTTTCTGTCCACTTTCAGTGTAGTGCATTTTATTGGTTATTAGGAATACCACTCACTTCTAGAGGTTTAGAACAGATTTCACGCTGTTTAGAATACAAATAAGTTTGATCGAAATAAATCCAGTATCTTAGACAATAAATTCCTGCCTTTTGCTAAATACTTTATCATATGGTCATAGTACACATGTCCATTTTCTTAAATTTCTGCAACTGTGATGAAATTTGTGGCAACAGTTGGACTAAGATGCTTGATGCTATCTGAGATGTAATGTTGCTAAGGTATATGGTAAGCCATAAACTGGGGAATGAGGAAGAAATTAAAAACAAACTTATAGTATCAGAATGATTACACAAATGTGGCTTCAATCAACATTGGTTGCATTTGTTAGCAATGCAATGCATCCATAGGTAGCCACGTACATTAATAAAATGGTTCCTGCCGACAGCGTCTGTCGAGTTATCAGATTTCTGTGCGATGGTTCCATACATCTGTGTTGAGTAATGGACAGGTTGGGTTTAAGGAAAGATGAAAGACATTTTTGTATGAGGGTGAATGGCCTTTGATTTTACTTCAGACTACTTCCTACATAGTAAGATTCAGGAACTGTACAATACTTCTGTGTCACCAGTTAAGTAGCATTTCCAACTACATTTGGTGTTTTCACAAAATGAGGACAAATTGTTATATGTAGTTTAGCAGTGTGATGAGATCTAAAGGGTGATATGTTTCATGGGATGCTGAAGTTACCCTGCTGAGCTGTAGATGTTGCCTGGAAACTGCTGATGGACTTCTTGCATCCAATACAGGTGAAGAGGATGGTAACAATGGAGTTAGTGCACCCACAGAAGAATTAAATTTCTTTCCTGAAATCCAGAATACAAGAGATGAGTTTCATTTGCCTCCAAATGCTACACTGACAGAGGAGCAACAGCAGAGAATTGAAAAGAATAGACAACTGGCCCTTGAAAGAAGACGAGCCAAAACTCAGTTCAACAGTGAATCACAAGAACACGGTAACTTCTGAAAAATGTATTTATTTATTGAGACAATGGCCTGATTGGCATGAAATAGTGTTAAGGCGTAGGTCAACCAATGATACGTGATTTTGGTGTGGTGATTTGCAGAGAATACAAAAAGGCTGCAGAAGGTACCCAATGTGTACTGCAGCACATAATGAATTAAATAACCCCATTTGGACTGTTACATGTGAATATCTCCAGTTTTGGGCTTCTTCTAAAATCCCTCCTAAAATTCAGTCTGGTCTTGTTGTGGCCTTTGCAAATATCAGAGTAATTGCTGTTTCTTTGAAATGTGTTTGGAGATACTATTTTTCCTTCAAAAATATTTTTCTCTCTAGTGAGGAAAAAATAGAAAAGTGAGTTGTGTAACTTGGGATTCTGAAATAATAATGGAAATAATACCCACTCAGGCTGATCCCTGACTCTCGATTCCTGACAGGCCCTGCTGGTACTGTCAAAACTGGGTGCAGGCATCACTTGATGCTAAAGTCTGGTTGTTTCTCAGAACGGTTCAGTTTGCATGTCCCTAGGCACATTTGCTGCTAGGGTTGCCATCTTCCTGCCATACTCATTTGCAGGAAGATGGCATGGTATGTATGACATTGGGTGCTGGATGCAATATGCATGGGACAGAAGAATGTCACCTGCAGGATTTGGCCCATAGGTTGTAGGTCCCCTCCCCCCCCCAATACTGTAAAGCTAGTATAGGAAACATTGGTATAAGTTGCTTATTCCATACATTTGACTAGTCTACAGGATCTTGAACTGTTTAAACAATCTAGGATTCAGGTTAAATTTGAGGAAACATCAGCAAGTGCTTATGATCTATAATTACTACTCTCAATTAGAGTATTCCATGGTGGTTGTAGTAATATTTAACCAGTATGTGCTTTGCTTCACATTTAGAATGTATCTCCCCCCCCCTTTTAAAGTTAACCCTTTCCTGCAGTTCAACCCCTGCCTTAGTGATAATTGCTTCTTTTTCTTCCTGCAAAGGCTGAAGAAATTGGGTCTAAAGAAATTGATTGCTTTTCTTTCCTCATAAAACCTTCAAGTTATTGAATTGGTTGGAGAGTTATGAGCCTTAGCAATTAAATTACACAGGAGAGGAGTTAATACAAAAACAATGGCTTTGAACAGCCAATGCTTTTTTGTTTCTAATAGAGCTGTGTGTGTCCCAGCCAAACGAAGAGCACAACACCGTTGTCTCTCAAATACCAGATGAAATCCTGCAGCAGACACAGGAAGCTGCTGAGAAGATGCAAAGCGGACATATAGAAGATAAATGACCTTGAACTGTTTGGGATCAAGTGACGAGCATCCTAAAATATCACTGACATAGATTTCGTTGCTTACTATTAAAAGAGGAACGTGGAGTATTTCTTGGCACATGTTCTTCTTTCAGCATAATTTTATTTCCTATATCAACTTTTGAGTGCTCAGGCTTGTTGTACCTGCCAGCCACTTAGGTGAGAGAGCAGTATTCTAATGCAATTTTTCTTTTAATATCTAAGATTTTGAAATGGTGCTTTTCCATTAAAGCGAGAAGTTGAAGCAGTTAAATCTGGATGAAAGTAGCCTCAAACTTTGAGCTAGAAACCAATATCAACAACAGAGTAGATAAAAGGAAATACTTCCACCATTTAAATCTTATAACTTTCACAGTGTGAAATACTTTGTCTATATTTTATACTGGAAATGGAGGTAATAAATCTAGGAAGTCAGAGGTTAAGTGTAAGCTTTAACCCAGAAAAAATCAATTACTTCATGAATTAGTCTTTTATAGAACTATGGCTCTGACTATTGACACATTGCAGCGATAGAGGACACAGGTAATGCAACCAGCCACAGCTTGGGGGTTAAAATTCTAGTTCTCAGTCTGCTAGAGATGGTACTGGGAAAAATATGTGCTAATACTGCCCATCTCCATTTCTCTTTTCTAGTCCATTCCATCTTGGTGTCCTGTCAGTTTCCCAAAGCAGCACGGGAACCTTCTGGGGTTATAAGGTGCAAAATGTATGCTGATATATTCCCCCACCTGGCAATAATAGTTTCATCCTACAAGAATTATGTAACCCCCTTTTAAAGCTGTCCAGCTCCATGGACATTACCAACTTGGGCATCACTGTACCATGTGGGATTCCATAGTTTGACTGGGCAATAAGTATTTTTTAATTTGTCTTAAATCTTCTACTTTTTAACTTCAGGGATAAGCAGGGGATCGTACTATGAAAGGGGGGGGAAGCCCCCACCCACGTATAGGTTTATTTCCCCTTGTTCATTTCTTTCACATCCTCAAAATCCTGAGACATTGCAACCCTTCCTTAGAGGAGATGCTCCAGTCCCTCCCTTCTCCCAGAGGAGAGTATCCTCCTTCCACTTTGTTGCAGTTCAAGATGCTCAGCAATGTGCTCGGCTTCACAGTAAGCTACAGCAGGTGGATTGGCTCCCCTGCCCATGCTTATCTGGAAGATGTACCACCTAAGGATGCTCTGTCCTCTATTGCAATAGTAAAAAATGCTGAGGAACCTTGATTCAGGTTGTGGGGACTGTGTCTAGATCTCCATAAACCTCCTCAGAGTATTGCTGTTCACATACAAACATGCACGTGTTTGCACAGGATCTGTAACTATCGCAATTCATGATTTGGGGGAGATTACACAAATGCAAGATCTGTTGGTGTGGGCAAAGTGAAGCTTCCAACCTGAGTTGTGGATGAGTAACGTGTTTTACAGTGTACATTATTCTTGGTGCAAGAAGGGAACAAAATCAGAATGAACTGCTCTATATATGCTTAGGCTCCCTGCCCCCACTCCCAATAGGGTACTGTTATCCAGCACGGGAACCTAGGCAGAAATGCTGAGTGGAATAGTCTAGAAGATGTGGAATGCACCAGATGCAACACGTTACTCATCCACAACTCAGGTTGGAAGCTTCACTTTGCCCACACCAACAGATCTTGCATTTGTGTAATCTCCCCCAAATCATGAATTGCGATAGTTACAGATCCTGTGCAAACACGTGCATGTTTGTATGTGAACAGCAATACTCTGAGGAGGTTTATGGAGATCTAGACACAGTCCCCACAACCTGAATCAAGGTTCCTCAGCATTTTTTACTATTGCAATAGAGGACAGAGCATCCTTAGGTGGTACATCTTCCAGATAAGCATGGGCAGGGGAGCCAATCCACCTGCTGTAGCTTACTGTGAAGCCGAGCACATTGCTGAGCATCTTGAACTGCAACAAAGTGGAAGGAGGATACTCTCCTCTGGGAGAAGGGAGGGACTGGAGCATCTCCTCTAAGGAAGGGTTGCAATGTCTCAGGATTTTGAGGATGTGAAAGAAATGAACAAGGGGAAATAAACCTATACGTGGGTGGGGGCTTCCCCCCCCTTTCATAGTACGATCCCCTGCTTATCCCTGAAGTTAAAAAGTAGAAGATTTAAGACAAATTAAAAAAATACTTATTGCCCAGTCAAACTATGGAATCCCACATGGTACAGTGATGCCCAAGTTGGTAATGTCCATGGAGCTGGACAGCTTTAAAAGGGGGTTACATAATTCTTGTAGGATGAAACTATTATTGCCAGGTGGGGGAATATATCAGCATACATTTTGCACCTTATAACCCCAGAAGGAGTAACAAACTGCATTTTGAAACCACATCAGCTTTTCAGGCTGCTCTTACATAGAATCTCTTGCACCAATCTTTCTGAAACTGCAAAGATCAGAAGGGTATACTAATCAAATACTTAATCTTCAAACCTAATCAAATTCTTCCAACAAATAGAAGATTGGCAGCTGCATTTTTTAAAAAAGTACACCCTTAAAGACTTCTTGCAGTTCGACCAAAATGTATCTTGCTTTATCCACTAAGGGGCTTCCATGCCTGGAAACTTCATCTGATTTTGTTAAAAGCCAAAGTAGTTAATAGCTGCTGTTTTTCCACGTGTTCCTCCCCGACTTGGTCTTCTGTGACAATCTGTTTCCTTCCGTTCTTCCCGCATTCTCTGTCCTTCCACTTTCACCCCATGTTTCCAAAGTGGCACTGGTTCATCCAGGAAGACTGGATGGCTGCTAGTTCAAACAGCAACAGGATTGCTGGAAAGGTCATTAATGAATCGAGCAGCTGTGTTCTGACTGGCTCAGGGGGACCAATCAACCAAGCTAGGGAATTAGGCAAAAGATCTGTCCCTGGAGACGAATTTTGCATCAAGACAGTTTGTACAATGGTACAAGATGGAAGACAGGACAGACAGCGTGTTCCTTTTTTCCCCCTGGAGTGATGTGTAGACTGTAGGAACCAGCAGAATCCCTAGGCTGCCTTTGAAGCAAATGAGTGTGGAGTGATGGTTTCTAAGATGGAGGAGGGGCGAGATGAAAACTGGGAGCCATGGATGTGGCAGGCAGGTGCAAATTGCTTTTCTGTCCTAATAGGAAGCGTAAACTGCAGCTTGTTCCTTGTGAACTACTCAGTGCTCTCACAGAAAAGGGACACAGCATAGTCTGATACAAGTTATGAGAACTGAGTATATTTTATACCTAGCTTACCTTCCCCACCCACTCCAAGAGAAGATGCTAGGGTGTAGGAAATCCAGGTGGTATTTGGATTCAAAGGAGGGAGAAAAGGGAAGTTGAAAAACATTCTGAACTTAGTTCCTGACTGCTTCATAACTACAGTTGTTCCTGGAAGTATATTATAAATCTTTTGTATATTTAAGTGCTTTCAAGTACAAACCAACCAAACTGTCAAGAAAACAAAAACATTCAGATACTAATTCCTAAGTAAAAAGTAATAAATTGTAACTTAATTTTATCTGTACATTACCTGATCGCAAAATTTTTAAGATCTATCAGGTTGAAACATAATGAGTTCTTACTCTGAGTTCTTTGCAATACCTACAATTTTCTGTACTTCAAAGAATTAAATGTTTGCTTAAAAAATGGAAACTTGAAATACACTTGTCCCCCTTTGCAGCTCTGTGATGTTGTTATACAAGGTTATAGCAAAACTCTCAAAACTAGAGCCAACTAAAATTGTTAAACACATCCACAAATATTTTTTTAAAAGCGGGGGGAAGTAACTATACAAAGCTTTGCCAATGAAGAGCCCTTGCGCAAGCATTCTGTGAATCGTGATTTTATGCTCCGCTATCGGCAGATACATCTAATAAAGCCAAACCCCTGATTTCCTCGAGCAGCTGATACAGGCTCATACCCTGCGTCTGGCCATACTCCGCAAACTCTTCCTCTGTGGTCTTCATTTGGGCAGTGTCCTGAGCAAGCTGGGCTTCTTCAGCTGTCCTTGTTACCACTTCTCTTACCAAATCTGTCCTAGATATGTGGGAGCTTTGAGACAGTTCCACTTCTGATGTCCGGTAGGGCTTGCAGCTTGTGATGTGCAGCCGGATGGAATCAGTGTGACAACGAGAACTCTGTACAGATATTTTTACCTGAGAAAAATCACAAGAGTTAAGATTCTATTTTGGTTGCTTTTTACATTGCTAAGTCCTGGGACACCGATTCATTACTTACTGTCACGTGATCAAAGAGGTTCAGTGTAATGGGATTCCCACCGGTGGGAGTGGAGACAATTCTACTGGAAAAACGCTGCACAGAACCGGGTCTCCACTCACAGCTCCCATCAGCCTGGCAAGAGAGGACCAAACCTTCCTTATTTTTCAGATAGGCAGCGCCTTTAATTCCATACCTGTGAAAGAAAGAGATTATGTGACAGTAAGATCTAACGACTGGTGCATTTTGTATTTAACAGCAAGCAGGTTCATGAGTAAGATACAAGCCCTTAACTATGAACTGATAAAATGCAATATAAGGTCAGAACAGTAATGGAAGGCTAAACAGTCTGTCCAAGGAGAACTTACAGGAAATGACCTGCCCTAGAGAGAGGGCTGTGACACATGCTTTGCAGGCTGAGAGTTCTCTCTGAATGCTGCCAGTCAGCAGAGACAGCGCTTCCCCTCTTCCTGAATTAACTCACTCCCCTACCCTGTCCCTCAATTCAAGCTTGACAAAACTCTGCAATAGATCGCACAGGATTAAATTCAACTCTTCCATACTGCCTTGTCATCTTGTCTCCCACCCTCCCAGTGGGAGACAAGAAACATGAGGCTTGCCCCATCCATTTGCTCTTCTTGCCAAGAACTGCACTGGCTCTACCTGTGCACGAAGACTAGGACGCCGTTAGTCCGTATGGAATAAATAATCCCATCTGCCATGCACTGCTCATCTTTTTCAGAATTCTTGTCTTTGAAGTACATACACTGGAAAAGCTCCGTTGATTGTTTTTGGGCATGCTGGGCAGCCTATGCAAAGGAAGGCATTTGTTAGAATGTGTAAGGTTTTTAGAGGAATGCCTGCAGAATGTTTCAGGGCTGGAGCCCTGTAATTGTTAAATGCTCAGTCTCTTGTCACTGCAACTCCCAGTCTAGTCCTTGGTAGCACCTGTGCTCATGTTCTCCCTCTCTGTCTAATGCACTCTGTCTTTGCAGTAGCTGCTCACTCACCACTGAAGATCTCTAGCTTTGCTTTAGCCGCAGGAGCTATGAGCATTAGCATAGGCCAGCTATAGTGCTGGTACCTGGCTGATGGGGTCTTGCTTGGATGTGCGAGGAATCCATTTGGGGCAGAAAATCTGTTGGGTTCCCTGGTTTCTGCTTCCCGCTATCCGGCCTGCTTTGCAGTGGCCCAGAGTTTGAGTTCCTGGTGAGCGTGCCCAGGGTATGAAGGGAATTGAGCCCCACGTGCCACTCAAGCAGCACCACTCTTCTGTACCACCACTGTCACTGGCAGCAGCAAGCGAGGAAGGCTGGCCCCCAGGAATGATGGCTGGTTGTGCAAGCAGGGGTCCACGAGTGTTCTTGGACTTTCTTATGGCTCAGCTTGTAGGACTAGGCCAAGCACGAGAGAAATCTGGAGGGCTGACACCTGAACAAGTTTGTCCCAACCCTAGTCCTGACACCTGTCTCCAAAGCAAGTCAGACAGGCCCACTCCTGGATAACTTCCCCCTCCGTGGATTGACTCCCCATCAAGCTGCTGCAAAAAGTCAGACGAGCGCCTGTTGGTTCATCACCTCACCCGGTTTCTGTGGTTGATGTGCCTGCACAGTTCCTCAAGTTCCTTGTTGCTGAGCAAGTTGTCCTTGAGCCCTCTTTTATCGTCCTTTGAAGTGGCTGCCAGCAGTAGCCTATGGACCACCATATCTGAGTACCTCCGAATGGGTGAGGTAAAGTGAGTATATTTACCCAGTGCAAGACCTAACGGGAAAAGTGCATGAACAGGAAGTCTGTAAGACAACAACACAGTAATAGGGGCAGCGTTGAAAGACAGACGTATCAGGACAAGAGGTACCATAGTGAGAGAACTCCTCTTCAGGGCAGGATCCAGTGGAAAAGTACACTGCGTTTGACATTGCCTGGGTAGCCATTGCTCTCAACAGTTTGTTCACGAGAGGATCGGCTGGATCAACTGCTCTATCCAGGGAGTCAGCCAGTGCTTTGTTAGATCTATCAAAACGAACAACACAGTAATTATGGGAGATTTCAATCTCCCGGATATTACTTGGGAGACTCACTCGGCGGTGACAGCCAGGTCACGTCGCTCCCTAGAAGCTCTAGAGGGTGGGTTTTTCACACAGAGGGTCCGAGAGGCGACAAGGGGGGGAAACATCCTGGACTTGGTCTTGACCAATAGGGAGGAGCTGATAGATGAAGTACAGATTAGGGGAGCTCTGGATGCGAGTGATCACTCCATCCTTTGCTTTGAGATCAGAGGACTGGGGCCATGCAGCAGGGTGAGCACTAGAAGCTGGGACTTCAAGAGGGCCAACTTTGGCCAACTGAAGGCCAGGCTGGGGAAAGTCTCCTGGGATAGGTTACTGGAAGGTAAGCGAGTTGAGGAGGGGTGGATGGCACTCAAAAGGGAGGTTTTGCAGGCGCAAGCCCTGACAATACCTCTAGTCAGTAAGGTGGGGAGGCGGAGGAGAGTGCCGCCATGGATGCGAAAGGAGGTGGTTAGGGGGATTAGACGAAAGAGGAACCTCCATAGGAAATGGGTACTGGGGGAAATAGACAAAAGGGTATACTGGGAGGAGGAGGCCCGTTGCAGAAGGATTCTTCGCAAGGCTAAGGCTGATTATGAGCTGAGACTTGCCAAGAATATCAAGAGCAACAAAAAGGGCTTCTTCCAGCATGTAAATAGGAAAAGGAAGGGGAGACAAGTGGTGGGACCACTAAATAAGGAGGAAGGAGATCCAGTGACTGACATGAGGGAACAGGCACAGATGCTAAATGACTATTTTGCCTCTGTGTTCTCCCCAAAGCAGGACGGGGGATATCCGTATAGGAGATTGGATGAGGCTGGGGACTTAGGGGCAGAGATTAGAGTCACCCCCCTTGAAGTCGAGGGGCTCCTCAGGGCATTGGACATTACAAAGGCGCCAGGCCCTGACGGGTTACACCCAAGAGTACTTAGAGAGTTGGCAGGGGTTCTCTCATGCCCGCTGGCCTCCATTTTTGAGGCCTCGTGGAGAACGGGTGAAGTTCCAGAGGACTGGAGGGTGGCATCGGTGGTCCCAATTTTCAAAAAGGGTAGTAGGAAGGACATGGGGAATTATAGACCGGTTAGCCTTACGTCCATTGTAGGAAAAACAATGGAAAGGCTCATAATAGAGAGAGATCTAGTGATGCTAGATAGGGAAGGGAGGCTGACAGCCACACAACACGGCTTCCGCAGAAACAGGTCCTGCCAGACAAACCTTGTGGAATTCTATGACAAGGTTTCAAGATGGCTAGATGGAGGGGATGAAGTGGATGTGGTATACCTGGATTTCAGCAAGGCCTTTGACAAAGTGCCCCATGATATCCTGGTGGAGAAACTGAGGAGTTTTGGGATACACCAAAGCACTGTCCGGTGGATTAGGGCATGGCTGACTGACCGAAAGCAGAAGGTAACCATTAGCGGGGAATCGTCGGGATGGCAGCCAGTGACAAGCGGGGTCCCCCAGGGCTCTGTCCTGGGGCCGATCCTGTTTAATCTTTTCATTAACGACATGGAAGAAGGGGTGAACAGTCTGCTGATCAAATTCGCAGACGACACTAAAACTGGAGCAGTGGCCACAACTGAGGAGCAGATACACCAGATCCAAAAGGATCTGGACAGACTATGGAAGTGGGCAGGAGACAACAGGATGGCGTTCAATGTGGAGAAGTGCAAGGTCTTGCACTTGGGGCATAGGAATAGCTGTCATAAGTACAGGTTAGGGGACAAGTGGCTGGAGAGCAGCACTTGTGAAAGGGACCTCGGGGTACTGGTTGACCGCAGGCTAAACATGAGTCAGCAGTGTGATGCGGTGGTCAAGAGGGCGAATGCCACCCTTGGTTGCATAGCCAGAAGTGTGGCTTCTAGATCAAGAGAGGTATTACTACCACTCTACATGACTCTGGTGCGCCCGCAACTGGAGTATTGTGTTCAGTTTTGGGCCCCTCATTACAGAAAGGATATAGCCAGGTTGGAGTCAGTGCAGCGTAGGGCCACAAGGATGGTGGCTGGTTTGCAGGGGATGGGGTATGAGGCGAGACTGAGGGAACTGGGTCTCTTCAGCCTGGAGAAGAGGAGACTCAGAGGGGATATGTTGGCAACATACAGGTATGTGAGGGGGTGTCACATGGAGATGGGGAGAGGCCTGTTCTCCCCTGCAGAGGAAGGCAGGACGCGCTCCAATGGAGCAAAGCTCAGGGAGCCAAGGTTCAATTTGGATGCCAGGAAGCACTTCCTGACAGTTAGGACCCCGAGGGCGTGGAATGGGCTTCCACGGGAGGTCGTTGAGGCCCCATCGGTGAGGGTGTTCAAAGATAGGCTGGACATGCACATGGTGGGCATGTCATGAGCGGAGCCGGCTGGTGCCGGAGGTCAGACTAGATGGCCCAGGAGGCCCCTTCTGACTCGCTCTGTTTCTATGTTTCTATGTTTCTATGTTAACTTCTTTGCACTGTTATAAGCTTATTGCTGCAGCCTGTGCAATGCAAATCACCCACAGGATACCCTAAATCTATGTCCTTGGTCACATTTCTTGCAGTTGGCCCAGAGGGTGGAGAGGCATGAAGCTTCCAAGCAACTCTGTCAGGCTGCAAGCAGTTCCACAGACAGACCTTGGGAACCATATGGTTCAAGGTGCAAGACGGCTGCTTCTGTGGCAAAGCTCCAGCTCTGCTCGCCATCCGCTAGAACACTCCGATTGCTTACTGAAGGAAAAAAAACATGGCGCTCTCCATCAGAGAGAAGCCTGCCTGGAGGGATTATGCTGGCATTTTTCCCAGCAAAAATACAAGTACCAGGAGAGATTATGCAGAGGCCAAACCTGTTCTGAAAATATCTGGGCAGAGAAGTGCTATATCTGAAGAACTAGCAAAGTTGGTTCACCCATTCTGCTTACCGTGTATCTATCACAAATCCTTTTGCGCTGGCAGCTTCTCGGAGTTCGGAGAAAAACTCCTGTCGTGGGGGTGGATGTCGGCGCAGGAGCGCTTGGTGAGGGAACGTCTCCCAGATCTTTTTGGCCACCCAGTGATTCGCCAGAATCATACACTCTGCTATTGTTTCGTGTACTTCGAGGGGCTGCCGAGGCATGAGGTCACGGATGTTCTTTTTGTCATCCAACTGAACCCTGACCTCCATGCCTTCCAGCTCCAGGGCCCCACAACGGTCACGCTTAGCTCGGACATGACGGGCCACCTCAGTCAGCTTTCCTATTGCCCAGACCAGCTCCTCTGTCTTCTGCTTCCGGGCATCCTCATTTATTTCTTTGAGCTCTGAGATTTCAGCTATGGCAGTTAAGTCTCCATCTAGCAAAGCTTGTGCTGCTTCATAAAAGAGTTTGTAGGAAGACCGAAGAATGGTTCTGGTATACTGCACTGTTTTGATTTCATAGGAAGTTTGGTCAAGCTCCCAGATAATACTCACAGCATACCTGGAAAATAAAATCAGCACTCTTTTTTAAATAACGGGACTTTCTAGTCTGTAACTCCTGGTATATATTGAACAAGAGAGATGGCAAAGCCTGTGTTAAGATGCTTCATGCTCCTAAAATGGATTGCTTCTGTGATGCCATCCAGAGCTAGGTTTGCCAAGAAACAAAATCCACTTGTTTACTTAGTCACTGGAAAAAAGATTCACTCAATCGTCCTACTTGTAATTTTTTTGCGGAAAAGACAGGACAGTGGCCAGTAAAGGAGAAAGTGATTTGACAGAACTTTCTAAAATAGCAATAAAAAAAAATCTTCACTTGAACAGCCAGTTTTCTATGTTTGTTAAACTCTCTGAAACCTTTTAGGTAATAGACACCATGGACTGCTACTTGTAACCAGAGTAAAGGTACGTAACTTCCCAAAGTGTTAGTGCAAGGAAAAAGCAGAAGACCAACCTTGCCTGAATTCCTCAGATGCCAGAGCAGATCAGACTTAGGAACTCACCTGTCAGCATTCCCAAGAAGCGAGCACAAGTTGGCACTCAGGATGGCAGGCAGCATGTCATAGCGACGATCGGCTAAGTAGTAAGTGGTGGTCCTGAGAAATGGGGAAAATCATCATAATTCTCTTACTGGACATCTTAGAGCTTCAGCATATCCGGTCACGTATTGCAAAGGGATTAAATTTTTTCTCTGGTGAGGAACGGCCATTACCCAGCAGTGTTGTTCTGTAGACAGAAGGGATTCGGTTCAGGGGACCTACCAGTAGGCCCTTCTTGGCACTTGCCGAGGTGCCCTTCCCATCCCACTTTCTATTTTCATTTCTTAAGGCTGTGATCCTTGGGCTGCTAGATGCCGTCTAGGCAGCCACATGATAGTTTGAAGTCCCAGCTCCATCCTTAAAATGAGTTCCGACATCAAGCTGGAACACCAACCGCAGAGCGCCCTCCCTCCGCCCTCACAGGCAGTCCCATTCTTTCCATGCCAAGTGCAGCCCCAAAGCTGTCAATGCCACTTTGGAACTGGCATTGTGGGGAAGGTGTTCCAGGGAAAGGAAGGAGTGCACCATTTCCTATGGTCAATAGGGATTCCATCTTTAAAAAGTGAAGGCGTCTGGTTGCTGCCATCTTTCCCCATGAAGGCTTCTGGGCCCCAGGCAGGGCTGGGAGACATTCTGATGCAGGTGGTTGTACTTTCATCTGCAATGCAAGCATTTGTGCTAATGCCTGCCAGAGTTCGTTAAATTGCCCAGTGGGTTCCTGGGCCCAGAAGGTGGTCACCCCTCTTCTAAACACACCTGTTGCAGTTACAAGACAAGATTTCCCTCCTGTGTATTCAGAAGTATCATTCTGCTAGCAGATGAAAACTGCTCGAGGAATGCGGTTCCTCTTGCCACCACTGAGCTCTGGAGGGTTGAGAGGACAGCCCCCCACACCATGTTTGGGGCACATGGTGGAAAGAAGAGGCTGGGGAAGTCTGTCTGCAACATGGGTTGGCTTCAGCTCTTCGCTGGCTCAAGGGTTATGGCTGACTGACAGTCTCAAGCATTTTCCATTCTTGGAAAAGATGATTGAAGCGCCACCCAAGGCATGCTCATCCCTGACGTTTCCAGAGCGTTCATCTCTCTGTTCACAGGAATTGAACAGAAACCCCTGACATCTCCAGCTTGTGGACCCTGAAGCTTGTAATATTATTAGGCAGCTTTCCTTTTATACAGCCCCCCTTCTTTTCAGTAAAGCCTGAGCAATGGAGGTGGCTGATTTACAACTCACCTTGATCTCGCCTCAATGTCGGTATGAGAATTTGCAGCCACAAAATGAGTTACATCAGCAATATGGACACCAAGTTCCAGGTTTCCATTGGGTAGCATTCGAATTGACAAGGCGTCATCCACATCCTCGCAGCCTTTGGGATCAATGCTGAATACTAAATGCGAATCCCTCAGGTCAACACGCCTTAGTTCCTCTTCAGGAAACACCTTCCACGGCTCTTCTGGGAGCACGACTGGCATCTCACACATCTGCAGAAAACAAGAGTGCTTTTCCTACTGGCTGGCTCCCAATTTGGCAGGTGCAACTGGGCTGGCAGGAACATCCTTTCCTGCCCTCCTTCCCATGGCAACCACTCCAGCCCCCCGAGATGCGGCACAGAGGGTTGGGGTCCGTGCCATGCAGTGAGCTGTGGTACACTGAGATGGCATATTCTGGAAAATCAGGTCCTTGCACCTTCCGAGCCTTTCTGCCAACAGAAGGCAAATCTGTGGTATGGATCAGACTAAATTGATAGAGTGCTGCCCATCTTATTTCATTTTGTGATAGCAGACAGTGGGAGAGTGGTGGGTATAGTACATTGTGGCTTCAGCAAGGCCTTTGTCAAAGGGTCCCATGATATTTGGAGAAGCAAGATAGTTCAGTGGAGGATGCATGATACTATTACTGGGTTTCTGTTACAGGATTTCTCATAGAGGACCTGAGAAGCCATCAGCAGATTAGTAGAAGCAGAACCAATTTCAGAAAGTAAGCACATGAAGTAAACGAGCAGAGTTCAGTGGTGTGAAGGGTTACATTTGTGTGGAAGGAATGGTTAGTGAAGAGGACACCCAGGCTGGCAACTCCCGATAGACTAGGCAGCTTCCCATACACAGTGTCAGCACCCCATTCCTTAATGATCTGCAATTGCATTTTTCTTCAGTGCACGTACCAGTTCATTTTATGCAATCCAAGTGACCAAATTTATTTATTTATTACTATTTATATATCGCCACAAACTTAAAAAATCATACTGAAGTTGGACCAAATGATGTCAAACTTTTGAGAACTATATACCGTATTTTTCGCTCTATAAGACGTGCCTGACCGTAAGACGCACCTAGTTTTTAGAGGAGGAAAACAAGAAAAAAAATATTCTGAATCAAATGCACACATAATCATAGGCACATTCCCCATCACTTTCCCATGGGCTGCGCATCTGACAGACTTACTTCACACACGTATTCGCTCTATAAGACGCATAGACATTTCCCCTTACTTTTGAGGGGGGGAAAAGTGAGTCTTATAGAGCAAAAAATATGGTAATTACAATTTATCAGCTGAATCATTGCAAACAATAAAAACAGGCTGACCTGTGCTTCAGAGAAAGGACTGACGGAAATGCTATTTTCCACTAGGATAGTTTGAATTTCTCCTTCAAGATCTCCTATCCGTCCTAAAACCCGTACAAAATGTCCATTTGGATACACCGATGTTGACTCCCAGGAATCGATCCGCACAATAACACGGAAGTCCTGTAGCAAAAGCATATTGCTGTGAGAACATCAACAGTAGCAGCGAATACAGATGGGACCCTGGCTAGTATCAAATACTTCTTTTACCTGCAGAGTCTCTGCTTGCTGGGTACTGATCCTGATTTTGGGAATCCTGTAATCCCAAGGCGTCACAAGGACTTTCTGTGTGTTTTTGCCATGAGATTGGCTATCTTCTATGGATGGAAATGTGACTACGTAATCCCGCCAGTTTTTCTGTATGATGCCAACAACTTTACCTTTAAATGAGGAATGATGCTGATTATACATCTGCGTTAGGGAAGGGCAGCAAAAGGATTTAACAGTGGAGCTTTGATGGCTATCTATTACAGGAAGATTACCACTGCTGTGCCGCAATAGCAGAATTGCTAACAGGATATCAGAAACTGAAAAGCCTACGGGGAAAGTGTGTTTCCAAGACCAGCTTGCCACTTCAAAATGCTGCAGTAAATTTTAGACAAGATCAATAATTTTTTCTCCTTAAGTATGAGGTTTTTTCCCTAGCAAGATTGGAACAATTATCTTAGGCCCAAAGGACACCTTCAGCTCATACTTCAACCTTCAAAGCTTACACTTACACACTTCAGCTCTGACTGAAACCACTTGGACTAAACCAAGCACAACTGAACAGTTGTTAGCAGAGAGTTGTGACTGCTAACGGGGTAAACTACGCAATAACTAGATGCGTTCTGTCCTAGCACAACCTATAGAAATTATGCCATGGGGAAGAAGAACTGTGTAAATACAATTCTTCCAACAGATAATCACCTGCAGGGGTGAAGCAAGATAGTGACAAAATGAGAATACGAGTAAATACTTCTGCAAAGTTTCTTAGTGAATATCCCCAGTGTAAAACCCAGGGGGTGGATTATTGGGTAGAAAAATGGGACTATGCATAGACTTAAATATGTTTATGGATTACTATAAAAAAAAAGTACAGGAGGCTGACCCAGTAGGTCTGATGCTTTTGATGATTGACGATTTTTAGTTTCATTTTGTTAGTTAGTAGAAAAATAACAATCAAACTTACTGTAAAACCCAGGGGGCGGAAGTGGAGTTGTCAAGTGAAGATACATATGTTCTAATCCCAGAACATTTTTTTCAGAAATGTGAAATTCTGCAAGGTACATACATGCACGAGCACACAGAGAATAAGACTGGATTTCTGCACGTGCAAGTTGCACAATGCAACACAATAACAACACGAACACCCTATCAGTGAGGACCAGCCTAGACTTGATGATGCAGCAAAAGGGGCTGGTAAGGCTGTCCTCCGCTCTCCGCATCTTACCTGTGGGCATAGTCTCACTGCAGACTTCCCCAGCAGCCTTTTCTTCAGTCTCATTCTCACAAAGGGCAGCAGTTCGTCCCTTCCATTCATTCTTAGGTAACAATTCAACTGCAACGACATCACCATGGATCGCCCTATTCCGTGCTTTGGTACCATAAATGAGGACGTCTGTTCTGAGATCTGGGTGCAAATGATGAGGGATGACTCAGCAGAACTAAAGCAGCAGGTTTACACGTTCTCTATCAGAAATCTTGGCATCTGGCTCCTCTTTGGCAATTCCACACAAAAAGGAGTTACTAGTTTATACAGAAGCAGGTGGAAAGTTGGGAAATGTAGGCTGCTTCCTGAGCCAGCACTTCCATTTTCTAATTCTAATATGAAAGATGACCCAATAAAGCTCATGTGACTACTCCCATAATGATATGTACAACAATGTTGAGCTTTAGAGAAGCTGCTAAAAAGATGTAGTCAAACTATCTGTCAATATTAAACAAGGGTGTTCTATTAGGGCTGCCAAGTGCCCTTTGCTTTTAGGGACCCTTCCTGCATCACAAGACTTCAACTTCCTTATTTCTAATATAGTAGAACCCCTTCCTGTTGAAATATTGCTCTCTTAATGAACAGAAAAAAACAGAGGCTGTTCTCTTGACGAGGGAAGTGCCTGTCCCTCGCTAACTTCTGCTATTTGCTGAAGCAAGCAGCGGGCGACTGAAGCCTCCACTGATTCCATCATGCCACCAGGACCTGCCCCCAGCACAAGGCCAGAAACAAGCTAGAACCCTTGTTTCCAGGACAGTATGTCTGTAGAGCACCATTCTGTGAGCTCCACTGATCTGTTCCATTCCAGAAATTAGCATTTTGGCTCATTTCCAGGTACTTCGGGAAACACCGACTTCCTGCGGTGGGTTCTTCTGGCATATGAACATCAACAGATACTTCCCAAGGGGCTACTCCTGAGCACCTGGACAACCTGTCTCCAAAGGGACTGTGTGGGACAACCGATACCCAATTCAACACCCGCTCAAAAACAGAACAGGAGAGGGGACAGAAGTGAAAAGGCATAGAGTGCCTAACTATCTGGCAGCCTAATCAGTCCAGACTACCAATGCAAAGTAGTCCTGGACGTCCCCCAGAAGCAAGCTGGAACGGGCAAAACCTAACCATGCCCAAACCAGGCTTGCTGTCCAAAGTGAATGTACGGAACTGGTTCACACCTTTTTCTTTCTTGCCAGCTCCTTGAAGTCGCACAAACGCTTCTACTTGTGCTCTGTGCTTATTCACATTCAGGACCCCCTACAAGAAATTAAATCCAAAACTTATGCACTGCTAATCAAGAGATACACTCCCATGTTTATTACAGCTCTGTGCTTAGGCAGGTTGGTGACACCCAACTCCCTCTCCTTTCTCTGTGATCCCAGGCAGCTGAAGGAAAGCCTAAAACCAGTTATCTGGGATCAGTGGAGGCCTGGATGTGTCGAGCTTTATTTGGACAAGGCAGAGGTGCTCCTGATCACAAGGAATGTCAATTCTGGAACAGGGCAATTTTGGATGGAACTATATCTCCCCCACTAAAAATAGTTGGCATTTTTGGGTGCTCTCAGCATGCTGCTTGGTGAACAGGTTGGTGACTGCAAAAGATGCCCCATGGAGATACCCTTAAAAAGCATTCTGGTGCATCAACCAGTTCAGTGTTCCAACTGGGACCAGCTCACTGATTCGTGTAACTTCCATGCTGTCCCAGCTGCACCAGCTTCCGGTCTTTTTCCGGACTGCATTTAAAAGGTGTTGGGTATCACCTTCAAAGCTCTACTTAGTTTCAGTGAAGGGAATCTTACGTTTCTTCCTCCTATATGAACTGGCCCATCTCTTACAGTCTGCTCTGGAGGTACCCTTAACAAAAAAGGAAGAAAAATGGGCAGGAAAGTGGGAAAACCGCCTTGGTGATGACACCCTTATGGGAAACTCTGCCCAGGAAATTCATTTGGCACGCTCCTTAAGAATCTGTCGTTTCCTGAAGACTGCGATGGTTTGTACAGCCAGGTGGCTGGTCTGTTTTTCCCTGTCTGCTTTCTTTTCTCCAGTGCTTTTTCCACATTGCTGCTTTGCCTTGTTAGCAGTGATGGAACCTTCTTCTGAACAAAATGCCAGACCTCTGGTTTATTTTCCATCACCTTCATGTTGACCTATAAAGTCCACTGGAGACATTTCAGCAAAAGACTCCAATTTATCTTTTCTCACAGAGGCAACACCTTAAGTACAGACTGGGAGAAGACAAAATACATATAGGAAAAGGTCTTATTTGTAGGTGTTTCCCCAGGGTGATGCAGCTATGCTACACCTTGCCATTTGGGGTGCTTCCAACTGGGAAACCCATAATCCTCAGAATAGGCATCCAATGCAGGGCTGAAATGGTAGAGGCCACCTCCATATGCCTCCAGCCCTGCAAAGCAGCCGGACAGTTCATGTCAGCCACCTGAGTGCGGCACCTTGGAGCAGGAGAGAAGCACGACCAGGAGGCATCGCATCTTGGCCATGCCCCCTCCTCTCCTCCCTACCTGCTGGAATGCCCCTTCTTCAAGATTGCTCATGTCAGCTCAGGGATGCAGCCAATGCAGTTCTCTCTCTGCTGGAAGGAGGCGGAGGAAGAACCAAACGGCTCTCCCATACGAGGCTGAAGAGATTTTCCAGTGCTGTAGCTGGGGATCCAAGCAAAGCTGTGGACATTATGGCATTGCCAAGCTACCTCAAGGTTGCTCTGTTAAGCATTTTCTAGATCAGAGCTGCAGCATTTTAAATATTATTTTGCATTTTAATTATATTTTAAATGTTACTTAAGACGTTTTGCTACTAGTCTCTGTAAATCTGACATTCTTGAGCTACGTTTCTATTTGAGGCAGCCTGTGAAAGAAGTAATCCACCCCCTTTCTGTTCCTAGACCTAGTCTAAACATTTCAAAAAGCCGTACCTGAGACTGATTATTTTTTAAATATCAAAGCTGTTCGTGCACTTTCCTCAGGCTGAGCTTTTTTTTTTCTGCCTTACTAGGTATGGCAAAAAGTTTTGATCATTATGCTCTCACTAACTCGAGTGTTAACTGCCTGCCATGAAGCCAACTATCCGATAGACTAAACTGGCAAGATATGAAAATATACTCAGTTCTTTTAAGGGCAAACTTTGCTCCCTCTATGCATACACCAAAAATCAAACCTGGATGTATCTTCCTGACTTGATTCCAGCTTCCAGTGTTTCCACAGCAATATGTTCTGGGTACTCCTTCCCGTTATTCTCTTGGCTTTCACTCTCCCGTTCTCGCTGTGACTGGACTATAGAATCCAAAAGTTCATGAGCAGATTTTAAATCTGGCAAAAAGTTGTCCAAATAATTCTGTAAAAACAGATAAAAAGAATGTTTGGCTCTTGAGGTTTTTTAATGCCATGGCTCCCGACAGCGCTCTGGAAAAAGATGAGGAGGTGAGAGTCATTGTCTCCTCCCAGGTGGAGTTTGCATCCATTACACTACCCTCAGACTCAGTGGAAAGGTCCTCAGTGGCCTCTCCATCTTCTAACCCTTGCAGAAGGTTTTAGCATCTGCTCTTTCAAGAAGATGAGGTCTTATGCAGAAGAGGCCCATTTGCCTCTAAAAGCCCCAGGTGGCTTTGCCAACCTGCTGGGGCAACCTCTTTCCCCAGTTCAGCCAGAAGGCTCACTGCAACCTTCTGGCATCCTCATTTTTGCCTTGGCAGCCTGCCTTGACTTGGACTTCACCTGGCTGGATCGGACTGGACTTCTGCTCGAAAGAGACCTGATGAGACTATGCCACCTTCCTCTCTGAGCCTCAATTCCCAGCAGATCTATTAAATGCAAGCTTCCATACAAAGGCTGTTAAAAAAACCCACTAACCCCAAAGGCACCTTTGCTGAAGCTCTGGCAGGGAGAAAACAGCTGAGAAGAAACAGGGTAGGAACTGGATCAAGGAGAAGGAAACAAGATGGGCTCTGCTGCAAGGGATACTGGGATACCATCTGGAGGACTGCATGGGAAGGAGCGGGGAATAAGCCTTGGTAAGCCTCATCATCTGCTGGGCGCACTGCGGCTTGTTCTACAAGCAACCCGCGTTGTGCAGCTTACTGCAAGGTGGATTTAGTCTGCCGTGCAAACCAGACCTCTGCCAATCGCGAGGAAGGTACGCAACGCAGGTTTGTGACTAGCAAGCACAGTGGCGTGCAACTTTTGGCCAGCGCTGCCCTCCTCGTCAGCAGGAATTTACCTGCCATCCTACTTTCCTGGAAGATGCCCCCCCTCATTATCCTATGTAACCAAATGACCATTCCTCAAATCAAGTCTATGTATTTTGCTTTAATTCATGCAGCTTAATGGAAAGCACAGAGGCATTTTCACAGGCAAACTTCAGGAACATCATCTGTGAACTATTTGTTTTACTGTTCCACTAAGGTGCAACACAAAACTATTACCTTGAATGAAATCACAAAGACACCTTCCGTCTCGCTTCCAAGTTGCTGAATAGAATCTTCGTCATCCGTTACCATAACAACTGGCATCTGACCCGAAAAGTGATTATAATACCACACGGATGCATTATAAATACTCCTAGGAGACCAAGCAGTCACGTTTACTGATCTATGTCATTACATCTTCTCGTGTCATGTTGTTCCTAGCGTTTGTATTGCCATGTGCCCCGTCGATTCCATTTAATATGATTGATCACAACTTTCACACAAGCAGCAGTGACACAAACACAGTAACAAACCAAGGACTGAGAACTGTTTAACAGTCTTTGCCTTCTTTTCTCAAGGTTGGAGATTGTTGTTCCCTGCCCTGTGAGAACATTTTGGAAGGAAAAGCCACTTCAGCTGTGGCTTTTCCTTGCCCCACACCTGCCCAGTGTGTGGCAGGTTGTTTCACTAACTACCTGGGCTGGGTGTAGCTGGCGATCCTCTGAATCCTGCAAGGTGGGTGGTGGGAGTGGCTCCCAGACAACCTGTAACCAATGGCTTATTCTAGGATTCCTGGTTGGGTTGGAAGCCCCCTCCCCTCAAACAGGTTCAGCCCACACAGTAACCTCTTTACAGAAATGAGGTGGTGTGTAAAACCGTGCACGCAAAGGGAGATGCGTAAATGCGCCAGTTTCCCTGGCCACATCAACCGAGTCAACGAAACCAGCTTTTCAGATGTGCCAGAAACATTCTGTCCAGCTGGCGAGAGACGACTCTTGCCTGGAGAAACGGTAGAGAAGTGACCCCTTTGTGGGGGTGACAGGGGAGGGAAAAGGAAAGAGGCACTCGACTGCTTTCTGCGAGGGAAAATGAGTCACGAAGTGCCACGCTGAGTGAGTTTTGCTGGGAAAGGAGGGTAGTCAGGGAGCACTTTTGGATCCTTTTTAGTCAGTTTTCAACACTTTTGAGTGCATCTCTATTTTAAATATAATTACCTGACTAAGTAATCCATTAGAAGACAGAAGACTATGCAGTTAAAATATTTTATCACCAGTTTACTAGTGAACTTATTACTTGCCCCCAAGACTGCAAAGCTGCCATCACGCCGCCAAAAAGAAAAAAGGCAGGGCCAAATCAATCCCCCTTGCCCCCCTCCCCTAACGGCAGCAGAAGTCAGGATCTCAATTCCCTTGATTTTGGCACCCTTGTTAAAAACCTCCCTGCTTCCCTGGAGAGGCCTGGGTCCCTGTTTTGAAGCGTCTGTCATCTTTGAACTGAAACAGCAAAAAAAGCAAGAGGTGGAGAACATGCACAAGGTGCATCCCCACTAACAAGAAAAAGACCCACACGATGCTTGCTGGAGGCACCCCTCAGAGTCACATGAGTGTCTGTGTGCCTGGACTGAGGGCTGATAGTTGCAGAACACGGCTTTAGAACAATGCCATTGCAATCTCATGGCATCATCCTGAGCACGTACCTTGTCTGCCATTTCTCCAAAGATTCTCCTCTTTGTCTTGGCAAATAAGAATACAGCTGGAATTCATTAAAAAACATAATGCAGTCATGACGAGCATCCCTCAGTAAATTTCGCAATTTAGTGTACTGTCTGTAAAAAAAACAAGGCACTGTGTCAAAGCAACAAAGCTTTATTATTTATGAATAGGAATATTCATTGTACTAAAGGATTATTAATACTTAGATGATCTCCTGCACATAATTAACATCCACAAGCAGCCCTATTGCTACCTCGGAATCTGCTTGCTGGTTTAAATGTTTAAATATATATGTGAGTTATACTGAAATATAGACCCCCCCCTTGCCCTCCCCCCCAGTCTCAGACTTCACAAGGATGACATAGAAAGATCAGGCCACAACGCATGTCCTAAATTACCACTTAGAGATCCCTGTCAGGTTATTCAGCACCCTATAAATTAAAAAATATATGGTGAAAAAGACTAAAGCGGTCTTACAGGCACCCACATGAGAACTGTATCCTAACCTAGAGCAGCCCAAGATTAAAAAATGCAAGCAGGAAGAGCGTACCACGAATTTTCATTAACTTGTCTTATTATGACAGAGGATTAGACTATTTTCCTTACCTCTGAAATATATTCATAGATAATAATGCTATAATTAATGTCAACTAGAGAAATCCCTGATTAGCCTCTGGGGTCCCCAGGGCATTTGTAATACAGATGCACTTCCAGCATATGATTAACCTTTGTAAGTCTAAATAAAGAACCGCTGAGCATCACATCTCACATCTCCCTCTTTCCTGCCCTTGCAGTGTCACCATAAAGCTTAAACAAAGCTGCCCAATATAAGTTAGAAAAGTGAACTAAGTTTAACTATATCAATGAACTTGCAGGTTAACTTTATCATGGTGGGGGGTGGAGCTGAACATATATATTTTCATTGTAAAAATGAGCTGATTCATATCCTGAAGGATTCAACACAAGGGTGAATGGCATCACAGATAGTCACAGAATGTTTTTCGGCATCCAACTACAAGTCAACCAAATACTGAGCAATCAAACAATGAAATACCAAGTAATTTGCATGCATATGACCAGGTCCTGCAAAATCTCATCTTAGTGGAATTAAACCAGCAACATAAAACAATGGAATAGGCAGCAAAACCTTAATGCAAGCCCCACTGAGTTCAATGAAATTTACTCAGTGAGTACAAGGCTGCAGCCAAAGATTCTTAATGGAAGTATGTTGCTCACTTCAGTAGTCTAACTCTGAGTGCTCAATTCTACATGCATTTTTTTGAAAATACTAAAGGCAAGAAGTACCACAAGAGACTGACTTTTAAGCCCCAGAGGTAGGTTAGATACCTGCGGCCTCTTTGATGCTGCAGTGCTTGGCAGGCTGTTTGCATGAAAACAATTCCCTTTAACTCGAGAAACTCCAATATTTCCAGGTAATCTTGGACCACCTTCCAGTCAGGTACAACATAGTGAGTCACATCATCAGACAATAATTTCCCACCTGAAACAGAATCCAATGTTCATTGCAAATGTTACTCCTTCATTTGTACCCTGCCATCAGGTGCTTTGTGGCAGGAGTGGATGCAAGGCAGATTTCTAGGTGTTCTTGAAGATCGATTTAAGAACTGGGAGCTGAAGTTCGAAACATACCGGGATCTGCTTTTTGCCAGCCCCTCCTTACAGCGTACAAAAGCACAGATCCATTGCTAACTTACATTCTCTCAAACAGGCACAAACAGGAAGGACAGGGTAGTGGAGGAAGGGGCACGTGAAGAACGAGCATGCAGTGGTCCTGCTACGAGTGCTTCAGTTTGGAAAGAGGCGTGGGATTAACGCATGTGTTACCCTAACAGCACCACTGCCAACCTTGTCAGGCTTTTTATAAAATTCAGCACTCCACATGCACACATGGGGCACGTTTCATCAAGACTACAGAGCATGGAGAGGAGGTTAATGCTCTTTGACCCCAACAAAAATCACCCCCCCCCATTAAACCAAGAAAACACTTTCTATTGCACCTGCTATTTGTCTAAAAACCCAGGTGTGATTACCAAGCACATCATTCGATAAAATGAAACTAGATAAAAGTCTAGTTTATCCATTTTACTCTACAGAAATTAAACATTTGAAGTCCCGAAGAGCCTCAAAGCCATCCTAAGTAGGCAGATTGTTTGATGAGGCATCAGGTATTTTTCTCACTTTGTGAATGGTGATTGGAGTCAAAAAGCAACATATTTCAGTAATAGCCAAGCAACTCTTTATAAAGGCAAGAATAAAATTCTTATTAATATTCCTTTGTGACCACAAGCTAGAATGATGCCCTGAACAGTTACGGGATCTGTCAGCTTGTATGAACAGAAGGCACAAATGAGTCTCAGCCCACCCAGCCAAACAATCTTAAAATGAAAATTATAGCAGAAGAAATGATTCACACGACTACTCATGTACTGCTTGTTTCAGCAGGGTTTCCTGCTAGTGTAAACGCAGCACCAGTTGCATGGAAAAGCAGGAGTTGCATCAGGGAAGTGCTCCTTGGTGATGGCAATTGAATGCAGGCCCCTGGTTCAGAGGCAAGATGGGGTGGTGGCAGTAATGGGGTGCACGCTGCCATTTTGCCCTGCATGCAGGTGCCCCAGAGGGAGTGGGTGAACAAAGGGGTCTTTGGGCCTGATCCTGCAGCATGGTTATGTTCTAGTGCAGCCTCCCCAGTGGAGCTGATTACAACCCCCACTGTTTTAAGATCACACCTCACACAGTGATGGGAAATGTAGTCCAAGGTATCTGGAAGCTCTCGGGACGCTAGCAGTATTTTCCTACTGACACCTTGCCCAACATGCTGCCACTCACCATCCAGAGGCAAATTAACCCTATCCGTGCAGCCTGTGATAGATTACCCCACCCCTTCTACTGAGGTCCCTGGGTTTATTCCTAGGACTACTTTCACACCCCAGTTATGCGTGAGCGCCCCCCAAAAGCCTTCTGACAGGAAACAATAAAAGGATGAAAATTCGTATTGCCAGCTGCACAAAAGCTTGGTTTACGTTGCACCTTTGTATAAGCAACGGCGCAAAATATACCCAGTTGCCCCTCAGAATGAACCCGGTGGGGCTCAAGCCTGCCTGAAAGCTCGACAGCGCAGAGAGAGCAAGAGGCGCTCTGCACATGCTCGGCAGCACCTAGCCCTTCAGGCCATCCCGGCCGGAAGACGCGCTCGCAAGCCCTCCAGTGCCGCCCCCAATCTGACGTCACGCTCCCCCTCCGTGAAGTCCCCTCACAGGGCGCGCACGCGCGCTGGCGCTCACTCACCGCGGGGACAGGTCGCCTGGCAGAGGGCGCTGCCGCAAGGCACGTCGGTCCGCAGGTAGTGCTCGCGCACCACCCGCACCGAGCGGCCCTGCAGGCCCCGCAGCTGAAGCACCTTCTCCGTGCGCTGCATCTGGCGCGGGGACGAGGAGAACGGGGGGGGGAGAGGGGGAGGTGGGGCCGCCAAGCCCCGCCCCAAACTGCCGGTCCGCGGGGGGGGGCGCTTGCCGCCCGGATTCGCCGCCGATGCCGCCAGTCCGGAGGGGAGCGCGGGGCGGGGCTTGTGAACGCGGGGCGGGGCGGCCGAGGGCTCGCCCGTGAGGGGAAGTGCCCGCCCAAAGGGCCCGGCCGCCCGCTGCTGAGGGCGGCGGCTGTGGCTGGCGAGAAACCCCGAGCCGGAGCGCTGGCGAAGCGCGGCAGCGTTTCAAGCAAGCGCCAGGGACCCTCATCTTTTCTCCCTCGCGGCCCCCGTTTCGTTCATTTATTGATTTATTCGATGCAAATCCCGCCTTTCTCCTTTTTAAAGAGATGAAAGAGGCTGACATGAGCCTCCCCTCCCCCTCTGTCTTGCCTCCGCAACAGCCGCCCTGCGAGGTAGGCTGGCCTGAGCGTCTGACTGGCGCAGTCCCCGTGGGCTCCGTGGCGCAGCGGGGACGCGGCCGGCTCTCCGAGGCCCAGCCCCAGCCCTGGGCCGCCGCGCCCCCTTTCGCCCCCTGCCCTGGTGGCCGCCCCCCGTGGGCCCAGTGTGTCGCTGTGCTGTCACTCTATTCCCCCCGCCCCCCGCCAGTTAGAAGTGAGCTGGTAAAAGCTTCAGCTGCACCAAATCACTTAGGGTGGTTAAGGCCAAAAGGGAGCGTGGAGACTTAAGTGGCCGGTGCAGCGCAATGTAAGTACGTGTAAAATGCTGTGCTTTGGGTTAAGAAACATCCCAGTTCCATATATATGCGGGTGGGTTCTGAGCTAGCCTTGAGGTTGGGCTGGACAGTTGGCTAAAAAGCCAGTCCAGTGTCAAAAAGCCAAAGCCTGTGCTAGCCGTAACTGAGAACAGGAATCAAAAAGTAAAACCGGCAATATTACAAGGCATTTACAGAAATCCAAGGTGTGAACACACTTTGAACAGTGCTCTCCTTTTGGTTGTGCATCTCAAAAAAGTTATAGAACTAAAAAGGGTGTAGAAAAGAGCAACAAAAATGATCAAGGGGCTGGTTTGGAGAATGCAGTTGGGGAGAATGCTTGAAGCAAAATGGAGGGGGATTCAGGACAGGTGTTATTTATTGCATTTGTATGCTTCTCCATAGCCAAAGGCTCTCTGGTAGGCTCACAGTGCAGTATAAATATATTTAAGAAAAAGATAAAAATAACAAGAAACAAAACCATAAAACATAGTAAAATTACACTACAATATACATACGACCATAGAAATAAGAAATAGGAGGAAAACAAACATAATTTGACCAATAACAAAACAATAAACCAGCAGCAAACCAATAATCCTATCTAAAAACAGATACTAAATTAACAAGTCCTAATTTGATGTCGAAAGCAAGATAGAGTGGGTGCCAGTCACACCTCTCTTGGAAGAGAATTCCATAGGTGAGGTGTGATGACGGAGAAGGCCCTTTTCCTCACCTGTTTCCTCCTCACCTGGGGTCTCTATTGATGACCTGAGTGGTCTGGCAGGGATATATGAGGATGGGCATTCCTTTAGGAAGGACGTTTTCATTCAGCCCATGAAACTACAGAGTCTGTTGCAACAAGATGTAGTGATGGCTAACAATTTGGGCAGCATTAAAAGGTGCTGGCTGACTACTAGGTAAAGGTAAAGGTTTCCCCTTGACTTTACATCCAGTCATGCCTGACTCTCGGGGGCAGTGCTCATCTCCATTTCCCAGCCGAGGGAGCCAGCGTTTGTCCGCAGATAGTCTCCGTGGTCGTGTGGCCGGCATGACTAAACACCGAGGTGCAGGAATACTGTCACCTGCCCACCGAAGTGACACCTTTTTATCTACTTATATTTGCATGCTTTCGAACTGCAAGGTTGGCAGGAGCTGGGACGGAGCAATGGGAACTCACCCCGTTGTGCAGATTCGAACCGGTCACCTTTCGATCAACCAGCCCAGCAGCACAACCGTTTAAACCACTGCGCCACCTGCAGTCCCAGCTGACTACTAGATGGCTATATATTATATTTCATTTATATGGCATCTTTCTCCTCTTGTGAGGAACCCAAGGCTATTTAAACAGCTTTATTTTTATCCTTACAACAACAACCCTGTGAGGTAGGTTGGACTGAGAGTGAGCTTCATGGCTGAGGGGACTAGAACCCGGATCACCAACATCCCTACCACCTTGCCACACTGGTTCTCGAGTATACCTCCAGTATGGGGAAGTGCATATGTTAGTTGCTGGGGAACAAGAACAGGTGTTTGCTATTCTGCTCATGTCTTTTTGGGGGCTTCCCATTAGGCTTCTGCTTGTCCCTGGTGCACAGAGTGCTGGACTAGATAGGTCTTTCTTCAGCAGAGTTCATTTTATGTTCCCACATTTTTATGTGATAAACTTTACATGGTATAGAGGATTTTAGGAGCTGAGCTATCCTATTACTCAGCAAGAGTAGTTAGTGAATTAGATTGTTGGGCTGGTTGTGAAATAGAGTATTGGTGCTGGAGAAATATGACATTGAAGAGCCAGATGAATAGTCAAATGCTGTCATTTTGATTTGATTAGTATCTTACTTTTTGTTGGCAAATCAGAGCTATTTTTATCAATTATTAAATAAAGAAGAAAATCAATTCACTGACATACACAACACTATTTTTACATAAATACAGCTGTAATGTATTATCTTTTGACATTTTAATCTGGCAACTCTTTTGTACTTCAGATTATGTCATCCACATATTACAGAAATTCCCCTTCCCACTTCCCTCTCCTGTGCCAGTCAAAGAAGATTAATGCCTTCCTTCATATATGGAAAATTAAAACAACCAGATGCAGCCTAATAGGCTATGCAAAGTAAAAAGGACCCGTTCTGGTGCAGCGCAGGGCGAGTCCTTGGTCTTTGAAAAGCAGGGCAGCCGTCTTCACTCAGAAATAAGTCCCACCAGGTTCAGCATAATAGAATTATTCATAAAACTCAAGGGGTTTTTTGGGGGGGGGGCACTGAGTATTTTATTGTATTTTCATACCGTCTAATAGCCAAGGCTTTCTGGGCAGTTACAAGATTTAAAGTCCTAAGACACAACATGACTGTGTTTCAAGCTGGGACTCTGTGATCTGCAGTGGCTTTCAGATTGTTTCTGGGCCCAGTTCAAAGGTCTGGTATAAACTTTTGAGGCTTTAAAAAGCACGGGGCCAGGTTACCTGAAGTATTACCTTGTTCCATACCTGTCTACACACGAAGAACATCTTTGGAGGTATTAATTTTCAGGGTGCATTCTTCCTTATTGTCACTGGGAGGCACTCTTTCATTAATACAGCTCATCTACACCATGGCGGGGAGCTTCCTTTGCCTCTATGCAACAAACCTGCTGCTTTGCTTAAATTAACAGACCCACCAGTTCATCTTCAAAATAAACACGAAGTTAAATATTGCTGCACTATATGATAAACAAATCCCTTAATTTATTGCACATATCTCAGTACAAAATGAAATTATATGGCTAACTTTTTGTTTGTCATGGTTTTTTATTTTTAATGGCATGTGTTGTTCAATTGACTGCTTTACTGTCAAGCAGAACTTCATGTTTATTTTATTTTTCTTGCAACCTGATTCTGTAGAACAACACATGCTTTAACCCTTTGAAACTGGTGGTAGTGGGCATGCCTGTGTGTAGAATGGCAACGTTACAGAAACATTCTGTGTTCATTTGCTTGAGTACAGACCACATTAAGATAAATAGGGCTCACCGAACTTAACATTAATTTTTAAATTTAATGTTTAGTTTCCATGAGTGCAATTAAGAGTAGGGCATTTGAAACCCAGTAGTTTCTTCTATTATCAACTATAAAATCCGAATGTTAGCTGCACCCACTATCTAGATTTTTTATTTATTTATTTATATCCTGCCTTTTTCCTATCAAGGGCTCAAGGCTGCTTACATCATTCTCCTCCATCTTATCCCCACAACAACAACCCTGTGAGGTAGGTTGGGCTGAGAGTCTGTGACTGGCCCAAAGTCACCCAGCTCGCTCCATGGCCGAGCGGGGACTCAAACCCGGATCGCCTGAGTCCCAGTCCCATGCCCTTAACCACTATGCCACACTGGCTCCCAAGGTGTCCCATGGTGTCATCTTTCTGTAGCTGGGGACTGAGTCAGGTTTTTATCCAGTTCTTCTAGGTATCTTGTGGTCAGCGAAGGCAGTACACTGGGGACAGGAAAATGTGGTCTTCCAGATGTTGCATTGCAGCTCCCATGACCCCTTCTAATTTGCTGTGCTTGCTAGGGGAAATGGGGGTTGCGATCCAGGGAGGCCACATCATTCCCACCACTGCCTTACGGCAACTGCATTTGGCTGAGAGGTGGTGATTGGCCCAGGGTCACCTTGCAAACACCAGGGCAGGGCAAGACCTGTGACTGGTGCATCTCCATTTCCAATCTGGTGCTCTGCCCACTGTATCCTTCTGGATCAGCCAATTATTGCACTTCAGTTGCTCTTGAGAAAGTTCAGACCACTGGGCAGAATGGTATTTTAATATTTGTCTTCCTATTGTGGGTTTGACTTTGTTCCAGGCAGTGATTTGAGAAAGCCCTTGCAGAATCAGGCCCACATTTGTGAGCCTTCAGGGTGGGTGATATATTATTTTCACCTGAATTCTAATGCACTTCCTTGAGCCTGCAAGGAATGTTCTTTTCGTATCTCATTTATACAGCAAATGACAACTGGAAGGAGTTCAGTGGAAGTCAAAAGATGCATCCTTATTTTAATTTCTCATGATAGGAGGGTAAAAAGAAATCTATCAGTATCAGTTTCACTTCTACATCACAGTTGAAGACTGTGCTTTCTAGGTGGAGTTTTTAAAAAATATATGCTAAAATAACTAAACTGACTCAGAAAATAACCTGAGCCAGCCAATGGGGATGCAGCCTTATAAGGAGCAAAACTCTGCAGTCGGATTATGGACAAGATGTGGAGGTACAATCCACCCTAGTCTGTTGATAACCGTGCTGGTAACAAGAATGATTAAGCACTCCTCCATTTCCACATCCATCCACAAGGCTTCCCCCTCCCCTGGGCTGCAGACTTGCTCTAAATGCTATTCTTACATCTCCTAAGCTATAACTTGCTTTTTATGGGAAAGCAGAGAGAAATGAGTGTTGTAAAGTATATGAGAAAAAGGGAATCTGTATCTGAGTGACAGGTGGCATTCATGTCTCTTTTTTCTAAGATGATAGAAACAGCAATTTTACTTTCATGGCCTCTTGAAAACAATGAGCTTGCTTTTAAAATCAAAGCAAATTATTTATAACAGCTACGATGCATAAATTGCTCTCTGTTGGCATGGAATGATTAAGTGGTGCTAGCTTGGTTTAAAATGCAGACAGGGTTGAGTTATTTCAACTTTCTAAAGCAGCTAGCCTTTAGAGCTACAGAGCAGGTGATGCTGGGGCCCATGTAACTATTCTGCGGGCACTACGCCCTCCCGATAGTCTGATCGGAGCAGCTCGCCTGCTTCAGTACCCCGGGCAGCTCCTGGTCCCCTACATGTCATTCTCTTGTTGGCTCCTGATTTGCACTGCTGCCCAATCTGTCTGCCTTTCTCAGTCTTTTCCAATCCCTCTACCAAGTTTGGTATTTGGGGTGCATAATCAATTATGTAAAGTAAATGTAGGTTACTCTGGCTAATTTTGCATGTGCCTCTTGTTTGAATAATTTGAATTTTCTTGGTGAATAGTTTTGATTGATTGATTGCTTTTTGCATGGTACATACAGCCCCATCTGTTCTTGGTTTTTTCTTCTAGAGATACCTAAAAATATAATTTCTGGTGACAGACCTTCAAGTGTGTAGGTGAAAACTATGAAGCAGTCACCCAGGGCAAGAATGAAATTTAGAGCAGCAAGTTCATAGGTTTACTTGCTGATCGTTGAAGGGAAAAAAGAACAAGCTGTGTCATTCTGCCTGCATTTCTAAGGGTGGTGTTTGCTCTTGCAGAGGCAGCATGGGTATGACGCCAGGGCCAAGGCTCTGCAATTTTGGCAGGCTCCTGGCTGAACTGGTAAAGGCACATGAAGGTCAAACGACTTGCTGGAGGTCATCCATTGAGCTGAGTGTCTCTCCCAGGATGGCAGCCAAGTCTTCCTCCTCCTGGTACATCGCCCATCATCTGCCAATGTGGGACTCTGTTCTCTCTGCGCTTCATTCCTAAAGCAAAATGTTTTCACACAGTTCTGTAACAACTTAATATATCCTGCATTAAAAATCAGGGGCAGATGCCTGTGATAGCTCTACAGTATGCTGACAAAATGCCAAGAACATGCATGGGCAAAGGGAAGCATGCTGAATGGGGTAATGTTAGACTAGCACACATTCTAATGTGCTTCTCTTGAAATGTTTCTTGCTCTCACTGTTCCCACAGGCATAATGTCTCTGTTTGTGCTCTTTTTATCCTCTCTGATTTCATCAACCTGTGTTGGAAGCAGAGGGAAGACCGTCCGTCCCTGGCACTGATCATTCACGCAAAAGACGACTTGCCATGCTAACCATGTTCTTGTGAACTTATCTTTGCAATCATGCTCTATATTAGTGGATTAGTGATATTAAATTGATCATAGAGTGACTTGATTAACAAATGAGTTACTTAAGTCAGAACAGATTCTAAACCATTGATGAAAATATGAGTGACATAAGATAGGTGGCTGTAGTGTTGTGAAAGTCTTTTCTCTCTGGCCATGTCTGTTTGCACATTCCTCTGTGCAGCACACTTTCAGATAGGTCCTGTGTTCTTCTTACCCAGTTTTCCACCTTTTATTTCCCTTCACCCTCTGAGTTGTCTCTTTCTCATCCCCAACTTCCCCTGCTACTCACTGAATGGTTCCCCATGTGCCAGATAATTGCAAAAATGGAAATTACAGAACATCAGGCTTGAAAAGGCAGCAGAAATCCATACTGGTTGAGGTCCTCTTGAATATTAAAGTGACTTGACTTTGAGTGCATTGCGGATTCCAGCCTTGACAATTTCATTTTAAAACTATTTATGCTCACAAAAAGTCTGTAACAACATTTCCATTATGTACTTGCAGGATTTTCTCATGATCTTTATTTTCGTGAGTCAGCTTTTAGTATTGCTCAGCACTGGTATCAAGCAATGCGAAACAGAAAGGGTTTTGCAATAAAGGTACTGCTGTTTTCGCTGGTACAAAGGTGTTGGTTGGCCTGCAGCCTTAATGTATTCCACTCCTAGCTTTTCTCAATAATGCAAACCAGCGGCAATAGGATTTATTCCTCTGGGGTCCTAATCTATATTACCTGCTACCAAGTTATTCTACCTGACTATATTTAGATTTATTTCTAGCATTACCTCAGGAGTCTAAGGCAGCTTATAGTATATAATTATCTCTTTTTATCTTCCCAGCAACTATCAGAGGGAGGCTTGGCTGAGGAGGAGTAGCTTACCTAAAGCCATGCAGTGAGCTTCATGGCTGAGTGGGATTTAAGCTGCATCACCCGTGTCTGGACTTGCCATGGCACCCAAGTGGGCCATTTTGTGTGATATGAGGCTACAGTGGCTTGGTAAACTGCTCTGCATGTGCCAGTCACAGACTGGATGGCTCTGCATGATTACTGCTCACTGGCGCAGCTGCTTGTGATATCAGAACCCAGTGAGGGTCAGGGGTGGGCAAATCGCCCGACAACCCTAGAGCAGGGCATGGTTTCTGGGTGGTCTGTTTACTTCCCCAAGCACTCTTGCCAGGGTTGGGGATCATAACAGTGAAGGGTGATTATGTAAAACGGCCAGGTATGGGAGCCATCGTGGAGTATTAACGGCCCACGTGTTGTGCAAACCATGTCAGAGTCTTTGCAGGGTAATTAGTGAATTCCTGTTCCTGGTTTCTGTCATGCTGCTTTGACTTGTTCTGCAGAAATGGCAGGGGGAGGCATCAGAATGTCTTCCCTCACCCCCATATACACATTGATCTATTTTAATCCAAACAGTTGCAAGGCCTCAGAAACACCGATCTAGATGGAAGGCAAATTTATTTGAACCTGATTTTATTCTCTTGCATTTTTGCCACACAGGACGTTAAACAGAAAGGCTTCCCACACACATGGACATGGATTCTGCAATTAAAATAACTGATGCAAATGAAATAATACGCATATTTTTGCATAGGAAGAGCAGCTTCTGGAATGACACGAAGACTATCATAAATGGCACTCCCTTTGCATAACGGGCCCCCAGTGCAGGGCCAGCAGGGTTAGGTGGCCCAATGGGATCCTCCAGAGAAGTCATGCCAGCTAAAGGCACTGGGGTTGGGCTGGCAGTCTCTTCACACTACGGCAGCATAATTCGCATCAGTGTCACCTTGGATACGCCGCCCATATAATTTCACATGTTTGCAACAGCATCCAGGTTTTCAAAAATTTAGGTGGCACAGAAGACAATATTTAGGCAAAAGTAGACCAGGAAGGCTAAGGGGAAATTGGGAAGCGGGAGGGCAACTGCCTTGGCTGGCTTCTGAACCCACCTTCTCAGTGGACACACGGTTCTAGAACACACGAAATCCATGGTAATCATGTATTCAGATGGAGCATTTTTTCTTTTGAGCAGGTAGCTTTTCCCTGGAATCTGTCCTAGGACATAATGACGGCAGATGGCTTACCTGGCAGTGCTCATTCTTGCCTTCTGTTTGAGGGCAGGCAGCTCAAAAGGAAGACGGGGGAGTGGAGAAAGAGGTCACTTGGGCCTGCAGTGAGGCTTGAGATCCAGAGAGAATGGGGCCTGAAGGAGTGAAAGCAAGAAGAAAAAGAAGCCCTTGCCAAAAATAAAGGTGACCATGAAGCATTGTGCCGATACACTAAGATTAAAACTGCTCTTATAGACAGAGTCTTTTCAAGAAACCTGGCTGCTTTAAGACTGGCAATCTGCTCCCTGTGTGTAGGAGTAAGAAGCACGCTTCAAAATAAACTAAAATGCCACCACTGCTTATATAAAATGTAAATCTGTGCTTCAAAGGCTTCAAAAAAGAATGATAGGAAAAAGCATGAATCCAAAGGTGGTCCGTTTGGTCCATGACTGCAGGACTTGTGTGCTGCTGCCAACCCCAGGAAAGTGAAGCCAGTGCCCTTTCCTTTAGTCCTCTGCCTAACTGGACTTCTACTCAGTTCTCACTGCCCCTGTTTGCTGGGGTCATCAGGCACATCAAACTCTAAGCCTGAGGGAGGCAGTGGGGAACTTGGAGGAGGAGAACAAGGCGTCAAAGTGCTACGGACGTAGGACAAGTTCTGCAGCATTGCCCAGGCAATAAGCTCAGGTCTGGCCAGTCTGGTGCTCCAACCTGCCCACTCCACTTCCCGCCCGTACTGAAGAAGGGTCTTTGGCGAATGGATTAAGCACAGTCTATGGCAGCTGCCTGGACTTGGCCTCAGTCTCTGAGATTCCCAAGCCTCCATGGGAATCTTCATGTCCGCCTGTAAGATGGCCCTCTTGCAGAGCGTGGCTGCAATGTAGAGGAAGCCTTTTCCAGTGGCATGGCGTCCACCTCAAAGAGTTCTGGGTGGGGCTTCATGAAAGGTTCGATGAATTCACGTGGATGTTGGGATCGATGGCCTTCCTGTCTCTTTCAGCTCTGTGAGCCAGAACACAGAAGTGTTTTCCGGGAGACTCTGGCATCTTTCTCTTTTTCTCCTCTAACCCCCGTGCTATTTTCCAGGTCAATTGGTTCGAAAGAAACGCTGAATGCCAAAGCAGGCAAGCCTGATTCCCAAGCCTCTGTTTTGGTTAGCGACCATCCCACAGGGCTGCGTGGCACCCCGACCCGACCTCTACCCCAACCCTGCCCCGCTCCGGTCCTCTTCCGCCGTGCCTCAGTCAGCATTCCGCCTGGGCTCCTCTGCGTGTCCCGAAGGGGAGACACGCTCTCCACACAAAGCATAATTGGTCTCACCTCCACATCGTCCCTCCCTCCCGTGTCCCTTTGGACTGTGGTAGGGCCCATGAATTGCATACCAATGCTCTCCGGTTCAGTCCCCCTGGGGGGCCACGCGTCTCCACACTGAGGCTGAGTGTTGAGTGCTGATGGCCTGGTTTGATGTGAGTCAGCTCATGTGATTTTGATACCTTGAGGATATGGATGGGGTACTTGGAGAAGCCTCAGAGCTTTGTCCAGAAGAAGAGCCCTGCTCGAAGAGGCCGCCGTCTATCTGGTCCAGGGTTCTGCCCACACGGAGGCCAGCCGATGGCTGAACGGAGCCCCACAAGTAGGACAGGAGTGCAAGAGCGGGGGGGCGGGGCAGCCTGGTCCTGGGTTCCGCTCCGGAGAGCTCCAGTTCAGAGAGGGATCTGGAAACATTTCTTTCCTGGCTGAAATCCCGGTGAGTCCTGCCTGTCAGAAAAGATGCACAGATATCCTGGCCTGGTTACGTTCCTAAGATAACCCGCTTCTTCTGCTTTGGCAAAAACTCTGCATGAAGTCAGCCATAAAGTGTGCGATGTGGGGATTGCATGTTATTTTGTTTCCTTTGGTCTTGATGCCTCAGACTAATATAACTTATTTGATTTGGGGTCTTTGGATTAGTAAAAAGATATTAGCTATAAAACAGACCAGATCATTATTCGGTGTTATTAATGATGTTGTCTACTTTTAGATTCCACCAAACTAGAAAACTAATATATTTTTTCTTATTGGGGGGAAACTCTCAGAGTGATCTAACAAATATATAAATTCTTTAAAGTATTTAATATGTGTTAAGAGGACAGCATGATAAATTCAATATTGAAAACCAATATCAGGTTTACAATTATTTGCCATTTATCATCCCTGATTCCACAGACAGTATCTTATTGAAAAGAATAAAGTAATTCATAAAGAGAGTTCTATTACAGAAGAAAGAACAAAAACACAGAAAAAAAAAAAACAGTCCGAGCCCTGTTGTTTTTTTCTCCTGCCATTTTTGTCAACTGTTATTTGCTCTTTGAAGAAACAAACTGTGTGTTTAATCGCTTGTGCTTTGGTATTAGAGATATGATAAATTTATTAAGGGAGGAACGGGTGCAATTTCCAAACAACACTCTGACAGCATATTTTTCTCTGAAGATCTGATTCTGCTCTCTCAGAAGAAAGGACTCATAGCTCTGCACAATCTTCATCTTAAAAGCTTCATGTCTAAGCGTCCGCTTCCCCCCATGCGATTGCCAGTCACTTGCTGGTGGGGAAACGTGGACCAGAGGCATCACCATATTGGACAGGAAGGGGGGCTGTGCTGGCACCACTTGCAAGTGTTTTTCAAGGGCACCTCTGGCTGGATCACTGACCCTGCATTCTGGGTGACCACTTGCAAACTCAGTTGAGTTTGGGTAAGTTGAGGCCCTGCAGGGGTAGTTGGGCTGCAGCTCCCATGATTCCTCATCATTGACTATACTGGATGGGGCTGATGGGGTTGCAGTCCAAGAACCTCTGGAGCAGTGATGGGGAACCTTTTGGAAACTGAGTGCCCAAACTGCAACCCAGAACCTACCTTATTTATCACAAAGTGCCAACACTGCAATAAAACCTGAATACTGAAGTTTTAGTTTAGAAAAAACAACTCACATATTAGCATCTTTTGTCTTAAAAGAAAAACGCAATAACAGAGAGAAGGAGCCATGTTCACATTCAGTGCCCTCAAGTCAGGGGACACCGGGCTTGCTTGTGCCCGGGCACGCACCCTCCCTTCCTCCCTCCCTCCTCGCCCCCAAACCAGCCACTGGGAACGCCGCAGGAGCTTTAGCGGCGCTTGAAAGTTTACTGGGGAGTGGAATGCGGAGAGAGGGACCGAAACGAAAGGTGAGGAGAGGCTATTGCTGATCCCTTCCACACTTCCATTGGGACCCCCACGGTGCTGCCAAGCCTTGGTGAGGGGGGTTGGGTGGGCAGGGAAGACCCCACCACGGGCCCACTCCTCTCGCCTCGCAGCAGTTCCGGCCTCCACTTTTCCTCGTTTTGACCTCCCTCCCCAGGAAGCGCCATGTCGATCCAGGCGCCCCCTCTCTTCTCCCCACTCCAGTTGCTGCTCTGCTGCCTTGACCCCGTCGCTTGCTCCCTTCGCCCAGCTTCCCCTCCCCACAGCCATGGTGCAGCAGTCCAGCCCGGGAGCAGGCGGGTGCATGGCTGCCTGGGTACGCCTGGTCCCGCCACTGCGCTAGGAGGGCGGCTTGGACTGCTGCTCACATGCTGCGGGTCAGGAGAAGGAGGCAGGAGGAGGGCGGGCTGTGCCCGCTCACTGCTCGCCCGTTTCCTTCCTGGCGCACCTGCCACGGCTGCTGCGCCTGCCTCTGGCCACCTGTCCAATGCCGCCTCTTGCGGCGAGTCGCGGCTAATGAGTGATGTTGTGCCTAGTGCCGTTACTCTTTCCGGACATGCACGTGGCTGCTGGGGTGATGCTGGGGCGACTTGGCTTATGTGCCAACAGAGAGGGCTCTGCGTGCCTGCTGTGGCACGCATGCCATAGGTTCGCCATCACTTCTGTAGAGCATAGGTCCTCAAACTATGGCCCGCGGGATGGATACGGCCCACCATGGCCATCCATTTGGCCCATGCGGCCGTTCACTGCCCACCTGTGCGCTTGCTGTGCTGGCGGGAAGGTGGTGACTTGCTCGCTTGGAGATGGTCTCCGAGCGACTGAGCCACCGCCTGCCTCCCATATGCACACGCTCGCCACTGCCTCGCAGCGCAGGGAGGGGGGTAGGTGGTGGCTCACTTGATCGGAGATGGTCTCTGAGCAAGCGAGTCACCACTGTGTGTGCCCGATGCTGCCGAGCGCGCGCCTGACAGCACCTCTTTGGCCCATGCCTCCAGGTAACCCCATCTCACTGGCCCGCACATGTAGCTGCATCTGTCAGCTGGCCCCCTATTGAAAAAGTCTGAGGACCCCAGCTCTAGCGGGATGCGAGTTGCCCATCACGGCTGCCCTCCAGTCAACCGGACTCTGCTTTCCTGTCACAGCTTGTCTCTCTAGACTGGGCTTCCTGCCTGGGCTCTCCTGGCTTGGGTGTGGCCCTGTCAGATGCTGCCCGGTGAACCTCATGAAACCGCAGAAGGGCTCTCCACGCTCACTGGGGCTTACTCCAGAGGAGGCATAAATAGGATTAAGCCCAGATTAGAGGGGCTCTTGTTGCAACATCCGGCCTTCTGTGGCTAAGCTTTACGTGTGCACACACACACACGGCAAATCCTGGATTGGAATTGGAGGGACGTGCACACACTTGGCTATGTGCAGGAAGCCTCCCAGGGAAAGCTGCTGATTCCTCTCTCCATGGGGTTCCTCAGCAACTGCAGCTTTTGCCTGGCACACCTCCGAGGAGGCCCCATGGGTGCCATGGGAACTCAGTCACATTGTGAAAAGCAAGCAGGGGTGGCTTTTGCAGTGGATCTGATTCTGGCTGGGAGCAAAGGGCCCAAGCTCCACCCTTCCCCGCTTCCCACAGACTGGATCAGGCTGCCTGCCCACTCCCCGTGCCTGCTGTTTCATACTTTTAAAGAACTTGGCCAAACCACCTCATCGTATGTGTGCTCCAATGCTTCAGTTAAGGGAAGCAGGTGGTTGGTACATAAAGTGGGGAAAGGGGGTTATCTGAGTTAGGGCTGGCTCTACCAGGAGGCAGAGTGGGGCAGCTCCCTCAGGTGGCAGCTACAGAGGGACAGGAGGCTGTCGAGACAGTTACCCCTCAGCCGTTCCTCTTGAGCCACTGCCTGGCCATTCCCAGCCTTCCAAGATGCAGTCATTGCTTGTTGCTGGCCTGGGTGTCTGTCTGTTTTGCGGAATAGTTTTCTCCCAGCATGTCTCAGACAGTGCAATAGGAAAGGGATGTGATGGTGGGCAGCGGGCAGAATACAGGTGGCACAGTCAGGGAGTGACAACGTGGTATCCACAGGCAGAACTCTTTGTGTAGTGTGTGTGTGTGTGAGACAGAGAGAGAGAGAGAGATGCAACCTCTTCTGCATCCCCAAGTTTACCCTCTGCCCTCAAGTGCAGTGTCCTGTTACCAACATTAAAATGAGATCCAGCTGCCAGTCTGCTTGGCTTCTGTGCAAGGAATTGTGGAACATGGGGAGGCACTGCCTTGTCCTTCTAAGACAGAAAAAAAGGCTTGGGCTGGTCCCGCTTTGAGCCCAACCTGCCTTCAAAATATTCTTGTAACCTGCCTGCCTGCTTAAAATGGCTCCTGTCAGACTGCAGGTCATCCGCACTAGCTTTTGCTAGGTGGCCCCTCCAATGCAAAATGCTCCAATGGGAGTCAACTTAGCAAGCTATCCAAGAAAAGCCCGTTACAGTTTGGGAGCAACTCACAGTACCTAAAAGAACTGATTCTCTCTAGGTGAGACTCCATTCAGAAGAATCGGGATGTGCTTGGCCTTAGCAAAAAAGTGTATGGAATTTCACTGCCATTAATGTGTTTTGCTGTTAAATTATGGTTATCTGCTTTAATGTTCCTGGTACTGCGGGTCTTTAAATAGGAAATTGATTTTTAACATCTTTTATTATTTTCCTTTAATTCTGCTATTAACAAGTACTTTCTTGGGATTGGTTTGCTGTTGTTGCTAGTACATGTCTTGGTGGCATCCCATATTGTCAACATAACAGGCAGTGAACATTATGTATTTTTATTTAGTTTATTTTTAAACTGATAGGCTGCTGAAGAACCCAACAGGACTCTTGTGGTGGCGGAAGGAGAATTTGCCAGGTCCCCCAGAAAATGGGGAAGAGAATCTCCAGCGATGCCTCTTCCATCTGGTCCTCCTCCTACCATTATGGGTCATGGGTTTATATAAGCCACCAAATAGTTCCAAAGACTCTCTAGGCAGTGGACAACAGACAAAATTTGAAAGATGCTGCAAAATATTAAAACCCACCAGCTAAATATGAATAACAAATAATTTAATAACAAATAATTTAACCCGACCATTCTAAAACGTGAGGAGGTGAGACTGACAACCATAAAATTGCTAAAATTTCAATAAAATTAAGAATAACTAAAATCAATTATTAGGAGCAATTATTAAAACTGTTAAAAGGGGTGGAGAAAAGAAGGTTCTGATGAGCTATCAGCTGGGTTTCAGGGTTCTGCTATAGTCTGATCTAGAACTGAGGTCTAAATTGAGGTCAGTTTCACAAGGGACTCAGACAAGATTGAACCTTAAGTGCATGCTTAGGGTAGGTTGGCCACTCCTCCACGTGAAAAATCTCGTAAAAGCACCTTTCCTATCTGAGCAATCTCAGGTTTCCTCGTGGAGTCATCAGAAGCAGACGGCACCACCACAAATTCCGCAGGACACAAAGGACATGTCCGTGTGCCTCTGTACCTTCAACTGCTGGTGCAGGATGCTGGGAACCAGGGAACCAAGACAGCCTCTGTTGCCAGGACTTGGTAAGATGAGGCAGGTGTGTTTATATCCTCCTGGACTCTTGGTACAGTGTCAGTATTGGCCCAAGGACCAGGGTGGTGGCCACTATCTTCTATTTGAGCACCATTTCCTTCTGCAGGCACAATGTTCAGCGGATATCCAGTCTTAAGAAAAAGTAAAGGTAGCGAAGTTGTCCACAAGGAAAAAAGAAATTCATGTAAAGGCGATAGTTTTAGTAGCCCAGCCACAATGGGACAAGATAGTATGCAAGCTTTTGAGTTCTCTGCACTGATCAACCTAGATCAGTGGTGGCGAACCCATGGCATGTGTGCTGCAGCGGCACACACAGCCCTCTGTCGGCACGCAAGCCAAGTTGCCCCAGCATCGCCCCAGCAGCTGAGCATCGGATAACAGCGCACATGGGGGCCATGCGCACACTCAGAAAGGAGTAGTGGCACCAGACAATAATGTCACGAGCCACAACTCATTAGCCGTGACTTGTCCGAGCTTTCGCATGGCTGGTCAGTGTGCTTCAGAGGACATGGACACACACACACTTGCTTGGGCTGGCTGTGAGATGTTTTTTCTATACTAAAACCTCAGTATTCAGGTTTTATTGCAGTGTTGGCACTTTGCGATAAATAAGTGGGTTTTGGGTTGCAGTCTGGGCACTTGGTCTCTAAAAGGTTCGCCATCACTGACCTAGATGGTAAGCAAAGCGTGTGTGGAAGAAGCAGGCTGGAGCTAAAGTCACGAAGTTTGCCTTTGGTTATAGTCTGAAGATGGATCATATGTGTAGGAGGAGGTAACAGATATTCAAGGTAAGCACTGCTAGGTGCTCTGGTGAGTAGTTCGCATATAGATTTGTTCCTAAGACAGAAGGGGAAAAGAAACATGCAAGGATTGCGCTCCCATTTTTTAGAAACAGGAAACCCACCTGTTACCTGGATCCGTCCCATCCTTGAGCAAAGCACAAAGATTCCTCAGTAGATGGAAAACAGAAGTACAGCAAAACTAGACATTTTTATAATGAAGCTGAAAGTAATTTTAGGTGGTATACAAGTTTAAAATAAGCAGATAGGTGCAAAATGGAGTGACTAGTTTGAACGAAAGTAGCCTCAGAGAATAAAGTCTTATCTTCAAGTGCAATAAAACCTGGTTTAGGATCCCACGGCTGAACACCTTAATTTGGTGTTCTCCAAGACACATGAAAAAGTTCACCATAAGAAAAAAAAAAGCAATGAACAAATTAATATGTTGATTGGAACAAGATTTTTCTCTTGGGCACCTAATCCAGTTATGTTGGTTGATGTTCTTAACAAACATTTGTGGTCAGTGGTGACTTGAATGAATTCAGGGCAAATGCTATTTTGGGATGCATGAACAGAAGTATTACTTCCAAATCACGAGAAGTAGTAGTTCCTCTATGTTCCTCACTAGTCAAACCTCATCTGGAATACTGTGTCCAGTTCTGGGCACCAAGATTTAAGAAAGCATGTTCAGCCTTGTGAAGACTGGGGATGGGGGCATGAGATCCCTCCATAAGTCCCTCAAAGGCTGTCACAAAGAGGAAGATCAAGGTCTCTTCTTGCTGATGCCAGAATGTAGGACACGGAATAATTAATTCAATTTGCGATAACCCAGATTCAGGCTGGACATCAGGACAAGCTTCCCCACTGTCCGAGCAATAGGGCAGTAGAACCAGCTGCCTGGAGAGGTGGGGGGCTCTCCCACAGTGGAGATGTTCAAGGCGAAACTGGGCAGCCACCTGAGTGGGATGGAGTGACTTGGTGTCCTGCACCAGCAGGAGGTGGACTCGATGGCCTTCAGGGCCCCTTCCAACTCGACTCTTCTAGGATACTACGAATGCTTACCACCACACTGAAAATCAGCCAGCGCAGGAGCAGGGTTCACATGGCCTGAGAAGCAACCAATGATTGTTTTCATGGCCTGCTATGGCATCTGAATGCAGATGGCAAAACCCACCCTGAGCCAAGCTCCAGGGCAGCCGAGAGAGTATGGCCAACAGCTGACCCCACCTGGGTGTGGCTATCAGAGGCAGCCCATCTCTTCCCGCTCGAGGCAGGAGAAGCACCTCGCTCGTCTCTGTCCTGTCCCCTGGGAGACCACTGGGAGGACTGGAAGGGAAGGAGGCATGGGGTGGAGCTGAACCTTGGTTGCGGGGCTCATTGTGTGTGCTTGGCACTCCTGCCCAGCAGGGAGGTCAGCTGATCTTGGAATTTGTGCTCAGCCTGTTCTGGATGGGGCTGCATGCAGTCACCCCATCCCTTGAAGAATCAGAGTTTCAACTTAGGAAGCAAGTTCCTGGGATGCTCTGGAAAGGCCCTTCTGAAACCTGTCAGAGGGCATCTGCAGTGGTCGCTCCACCAAACTCCCACCAAATGATGGAGAGGGGAGGTTTTCTCCCTCCTTGACGGTCCCGTCCTCTATTTAAGAAGGCCTTTAACTTGCGACTGGGTCTGGTGGGTTCTGTGTTCTTCTGGGGAACTTGCCCACAACAGGGACTCAGCTTGGGTTTTCTCATCAATTCAGGGTGTTGGTCCATTTTTAATTATTTTCTGCTTGGAAAAAAGATCACAAATTTCTTATTAACTCACAGCATCAATAATAAATTAGTAATTGTTGATTAAATTATGGGAAGGATTGAAGGCCATTGAATATTGATTGAAATTTAGCAATGGGTTTATTGAATAAATAAGTCAACTTAATTGCTTCTTTTTATTATTTGCATAAGAATATTAAAAACAAATGCAGACATGCAAGAGGAAAAATGGTTTGTGTGTTTTCCCCTTGGCCCTCTCTCCTCCTTTTTGTTCCAGAAGAAAGAAGAGGCCAAAACAAAGAGGTTGTTATTGACCTATTCTATCATCTATCCATCCATCTCCATCCCCCATCCCCTAAAGAACTACCCAAGAATTTTGGCTAACAAAGTTCCTAAAAACACTGGGAAAGGAAAGGAAAGGGGCATTAAAGGTGGCAACATAGTCATCTTGTTTAATAACTCTGTCGGTCATGTAAGCAAGGTCAAATCTAGCAATACCAGCTTAAGTGCAATGTAAATATTCAGTAGTTACAAGATAAGCAGTATGCTAATATAATTACATATGCATTTGCAGCCCAAAGAGTTTTCTTGATGCATCATCAAATCAATATGCAAGAGAAACAGAAAAGTTTTCCATGTTTTAAACAAACTAATACCTGAACAGCTGCCTGCACAGCACTCTTGTTTAAGAGAGCCAGTGTGGCGTGGTGGTGAAGAGCGTGGGACTGGGGCTCAGGTGATCCGGGTTCGAGTCCCCGCTCGGCCATGGAGCCAACTGGGTGCCTTTGGGCCAGTCAGACTCTCAGCCCAACCTACCTCACAGGGTTGTTGTGGGGATAAGATGGAGATGTAAGCTGTCTTGAGCCCTTTGTAGGAAAGAGAGGCTCGCCTGGTGCCGTCTTTATTTGCTTTTTGGCGCCAGGCGAAGACCTTTTTATTTAAGCAATATTTTAAATGTTAATTTATTTATTGTTTTATATTGTGGTTGTTTTAATTCGGACCTGGAGATGGGCCAGTTTTAATGTTTTAGAATGTGATGTTTTTTTGTTTATTGTGAGCCGCCCCGAGGCTTGTGGCAAGGGGCGGCCTATAAATTTCTAAATAAATAAATAAATAAATAAAAAGGCAGGATATAAATCGCAATAAAAATAAACTACCCAACTTTGTCTGGCAAGAAGTTGTTTCAACCCCATTGTTTGAGGCTGGAATGGCTATTGTTGCCACCTGGAAGTCACCTGACACCTTCTCTGTGGATATGTAAGGGCCGTGAGCTGGTTAGTCTTCTGAAACTTTTCTTGGAGGGACACAAATACCCTGTTCTGCAAGCCCTCAGTGGACCAGTATACCCCAGTGCCCCGTGGGGCTTCTGACTGTGGTAGCTGAAGCCATTTTGAACGCATGGGGCATGTCATAGCTTTCCTTTATATGCAAGCCTGGCAAGGGTGGATGGAGCGGGGTGCTGACAAGGCACCCGCATGCTAAGGCAGCTCGTGGGCTCGGCAGGGCTTGTCCGTTGGACTGCTATGGCCACCATTGTGTGTTATCTCAGGGCGTAAGACCTGCTCCCTTGCTGGGAACGGTGTGGCCGGCCGGCCAGGGCAGCTAGGGGCACCTTTCTCTCTCAGCATCCCTTTTCAACAAAGCCAGCCAGGATCTCCGGAAGGGCACGCTGAGGTGGACTGCCTCTGCAGAGGGAGGCTCCACGGAGCTGCCAAGCAGCTTCTCCCGACCTGTGAGTGCCCTGAACCATTTCGGGATAATGCACTGCTTCTCCTCCCTGCCCACCGCTTCTTCCTCGGATGTCCTGCCTTTGGCAACGGCAAGCTTTCGTCCCAACTGACTGCCGGGAGCCCGTCTGGCAGAGAAGCAGCGCGGCGGCGCTTGAAACGGGCGAGTGCGGGACGAGGCGGCTGCGGCTCCAGCTGCCCCGCGCCCTCCGCGCCCGCTCGAGCCCCGCTGGAAGCGGGAGCCAGGCGCCCCTCGCCCTGCCCTTTTCCGGGGCGGGCGTCGCGGCGCTCCCCTCCGATCCACCCGCACAGCGTCCCTGCGAGGTGGGCGCTGGAGCCCGGCGCCGGCACCCGGGGAGCTCCGCGGGCAGGGAGACCTTGAAGGCGGGCGCTCTGCCCATGCTCGGCGGGGCGGGGCGGGGCGGGGCGGGCGGCGCGCAGTCCCCGCCCGCCGCCCGCCCCGTCCTGCTGGGAGGCGGGTTTAAGGCGCTCGGGCGGCCGCGGCAACTTTGCCGGCAGAGCCGGAGCGGCACCGGGGAGGACCGCGCCGCCGGAGCGGGCGAGCAGCGCGCCAGCCGTTCGCCGCCCCGCGCGGCCGCGCCGCCAGCCTCGTCCTGCAGCCGCGCCGCAGCCCTGCCAGGTAGGCGCCCCCAGACCTGCTCGCGGTCCGGGGCAAGCGCGGAAGGAACGACGCCGAGGGCCCTGAGCGCGTGCAGAGTGCTTTCCCGCCCGCCCCCGCAGGGCCCCGGGCGGGCTCGCCCCGGAGCCGGGGAAGCCCCGGTCCGAACGAAGGCGGTCCGCTCTGGGGCGCCAGGGGGTCCTCCGCGCACGCCGCCCCTCGCCCCCCGCCCCGCCCCCGAGATGGAGCGGTCCGAAGCCGGCGCCGTGGATGCGGCGCGGGAGAGTCGAATACTTTTCCGCAACTCGGGGTACTTCTGCGTTCCCCAGCCTCCCACCGAATCCCAAGTTCCTAGCCCCTGTGACGGCGCCGGCCCCGGTCTTTCCTGCCCCCGCATGGCGTCCTGTGCTCGAGCAGTGAGCCGCGTCTCTATTTCAGCACAGGTGCTCATCGGTGCGGTCCTTCGGACATCTTCCAAGACCTTTTCTTTGGCAAGGGTGATGGACCAAACCAGAACCAAGTAACTGGGAATGCTCGGCCCCCGGGGTGGGCCAGAACTCGAGCCCCTTCGGGAAATCTGGGAGGAGATGCTCTCTCGCCTCTGTTGAATCGCCCTCCCCGGCCGCGACAGGGAAGAGCGACTTCGTTTTTTCCTCCCAAGGAAGAAGGAAACCTTCCGTTCATCCCAGCTTAGTACGCCCCCCCCCCCCGGTTCGAATATATTAGGAAGGGGCAGAGCTTTCTATAAAAGTACTGTTCTCCATGTGTGCATAGAAGCGGTTTCGAGGACCCCCATTTTCCTACTGCTCATTAAGGGCGAACTTCGGGTTCCCCCCCGCCCCCCAGGTCTCCATCCGCCTCAAAACCCCGCAGTTCCCCTGCTCCACATTCACGCCACGCAGCCCGGGCGCTTGATGAATGGGGCTTCCCTGGGGGTGACTGAGTGGGAGGGACATTGCGGGCCATGCGGGCTTGTGGCGGGGAGGGGGAGTTGGGTGGCGGTGCTGCTGGAAACGGGGAGTGGGCTTGGCAGATCGTAGCCTCCCCTCCTTCTGGAGGTTTTCCAAGCCAAGCCCTGCTCTTGCTGCTTCAATCTGCAGCTCACAACACACATCCAAGGAAAATTACAGCTTCCTCTTTATTTTTGCAGTAATTGATTTCAGTATTAATACAAGGCAGTGTTTAACTATATGTTACTTGGTTGTGCTGGGAAAGAGCTGAGCAGTGAATTTTGGGCAGTGGAGGGTTCTTGGAGCAGCAAGCAAGGGGGAATCAGTTCTGAAACTACCCCTTTAATTTGGCAGTTTCGAAGTCCACTTGAAGACTGTTGTTGGAGGGTGCCTTCTCCAAGTGCAGCTGCATCAGTAAGGAGGTTCTGGGCTTGATAATCTTTTTGCTGCCCTTTCTCTTTGGTCACCAGTAAGCAGACAGACATTATCTGCATTCTGAACTCTTAGAGAAAGAAAGGTTTTTTCCTAGTCCCCAGGCAGGGATGTAATTTGGGCGGAATTCAATCCTGAAGTTAATTAATTCAGTGGAATCCCCAAATCACTTAGCACGTTTGGGTCTGGCCCTTTACTTCCTGTGAGGTTGACATTTTGCTATCCTAAACAGATTACTTGGAGGTAACCCCTGTTCCTTGGAGTTCCCAGAAAGTGAGCCTAGGTCACAATCTCATTTAGCTTAAAGGACCAAGGTCCCAGAGCCTTGGTTATGTACATGGGATTAGCTTAATGCTAACTTTGCTACATTTGACCCTAGCCAGTCTGCAGTCAGCTCTACAGCTTCAATTTTTTGCCTCTCAAAGGGAAGAGACAAGGCTAGAAATAATTCTGCTGTAGGAAATTCCATGCTCAGACTGGATTTTTTAAAGGGCAGCTAGACATGAGATAGCAGGTTCCACACTTCAGAGGGCTTTGTGGCTCCAGGTCTCACTGCCATCACCCTGTTGCAATCCCAGGAGAGCCTTATTTGCCCACCTCAAGGTATCCCTGTGTGGGGTGAACGGGGGCTTTGTTCTCCCTCCCGTGTCCAGAGGGTGGGTGTGCTTCCAGATTACTCTGCTGGATTGAGACTGAGATCTTAGGCGTGTGAACTTTGCGAGTCCTCTTGTGGGAATGTATTTCTGTCAAAGTGTATATTAGCAGAAAATCAATGAAGCAGAAGTACGGAATAAAGCATCCTATTGAGCTGGGAGGGTTGGGGTTACTCCCTGAACGCTACTCACCTGCTCATATTGGCATGTGGAAATGACCGATGGGGCATGTGTGGCCGTTCGGGTTGATTCTGATAATGCGATGGTAAGTGTGGGATACGTATATCTGAGGCTTCCCTTACCCATCTGGGAAGCTCCTGGTGAGGAGAGTGGGTGGCCCTGCCTTGCAATTGCATTTCTCCCCCCCAGTGCCTTACAAACTTTATGACCAAGGGGCACCCGTAGAAGTTGCCTGCTGCCCGTTGCTCATTCGCGAATGGAGTCACGGAGACAGTTTTTGTCTACTGCTTTTCCAGAGCGGAATAAAATGCGATTATATGGGTTGCGCCAGGGAAAATCAGATCTAGAGCTGAATGCTGTTTTATAAATTTAAAAAAGGTATTTTTTTAGCTCAAAAGGTTGTGAGGAGCTGTCCCCCTCCAACCCTCCCACGATACCCACATGGTTAGTTTGGGGAACAATTTCAGGTACTTTAAAACAACACTGCCACTTGTCAAATGGGCTTGCCTTACAAATTTGCCTTTCATTATGCTTTAAGCTACCATTATCGTTCTATGTCTTAAAGCAAATGTGCTACTCAGCAAAATTATGATTCCTTGAAACTAGGCAGTTCCTAATGGAATGTTAAAAGCCGTTTGCACAAACTGCCTTTCTCTGGTAAAAACAGTTCCCCCTAACCTCTCATCTAAATGTACGAGATTGTTACTGGGTCTTTGCTACCACAAAACAAATGCCTGGCTGTGTTTTTAAATATAATATTTAGCATACTCCTTGGTTGGTTAAAAAAACGCCAAGTGAGGCAGGGGGCGGGGCAGGTGAAGAGTTGCCGCAAATGAAATACTCCTATATAATTATGACTTTTGGCTGCAGAGCTAAAGAAATCAGATGGGCAGCTTCTCAGATGGCAGCTGAGCTGAACTGGTTTGCATGATGAAAGCTCTGAGGTGGGTTCAGTGGTCCCCCCACATTTTCTCCCAAATGGCAGAGCTGTGCCAGAACCGGGCTCCTCACTTCTCTTTGTTTATAAAAATGTAAACTTGGCTGTAAAACAGCCTCAGGGTGGCATGCAATGAAAGCCCCCACCAACAAATATAGCAGTGCAGAAAACCAGCGCTTTCTGGACACCACTGGCTTTTCCTGTTCCCCAGGTTCTTTGGCCCATGGGGGCAAGGTGTGCATGCCCCCACGGGCTGATGCGCCACTTCTGCCCCTGCCGCGTGCTTTGTTGTGGCGTGGAGAAACACCCCTTCTCTCTGCCCCTGAAAGTCCCGTCTGATTGGCCCGCCCAGGATTTGGCAGGCAGCACGAGGCCTCATGTTGTGCTTGGCTTTCATGGGGGCAGAAAGTTCTCAGCATCACACAAGGTGCTCACTTGCATTACTGGGGAGTTCTGCCCGAGGTGGTGGCTCATGGGGGGGTGGGGGGGCGGTCCTGGTTCTGTCAGCCTTGGCAGGCTGTCTTGCAAAGCCACCCGTTTGCCACCAAGTGTGACTGTCCCAGGCTATTTCACTCTGTGGGCAGGAGGACAAAATGGCAGGGACCATCTTAGCTACCTAAGAGGAAGGAAAGGACAAAACTCCGGCTGAGAAATTAGCAAGGTGGAAAGAAGAGGGGTGTTGAGCGGAAGGACATATGCTGCTTTCCAAAGGATGGGGAGGTGATGTGTTTGTTCCATGGGTGAAGAAGCCAAAAGGCGGCAGCCCTTCTAAGATCTCTGCAAGTCTTCCAAGCTCTCAGCTTTCCCTAGCCTGGTGTAGCCAAAGATACACTGAACTACCACTCCCATCATTCCTAGCCAGCATGCTTAGAGGTGTAGCTGAACACATCTGGACACCTGGTTAGCAAAGGCTGAGTTCGAGCATCCCCTCCTGTCGTCTTCATGGCCCAGCCGTCCGCGTTGTCCTTTCCAAAAGGAACTGGGTTTGCTTTGGCCTTTGGGTGCTTGCAATCAGAAAATGTTATATGCCTGTTTGGTTTTTCCCTTCTTAGTGGATTCCCCTCTCCCCACCTGCCCAGTGCGGGAAAAGGCAAAAGAAGTGCTGTGCAAAAACCAGGTGGACACAAAGTGTACAATTCCTGTGCAATTCTGTGAATGGATGCACATGGAAAAGCACCCTCTGGAAGCACCGTTTCCCTTCCCTTCCCTTCCCTTCCCTCACCCATGCTGGGTTCAGGGGAATTTGCTTGCTTTGGAGATTTGCTGGAGTCTGGGCAGGTGCTGCTTAGCTCTTCAGCTGCAGGCCGCAATGGAATTGCAGCTGGCTTTGCATCTCGCCTTTTGTTCTCCCAGTGTCTCCCAGTGCACTTTTGTTCTCCCAGTGTCCTGTCTGCACCAGTGATTGTGGTATAGTTGTGTGGGTGGAAAGCATGTAATTCACCAAGCAGCTACTTTTTCCACCAGTGTCCTGTATCCTTAAAAAAAAATACTATGTAAGCATTTTAGTGCAAAGCACTCCTGTCTAGTTACTTTCATGCTTTGTAAACATACTCTGAAAAATGTTAGATGCTTTACAGCAATCTTTAAACACATGCACACATCCCAGAAACTTTAGGTAGTTTAAAAAATGCTACAGCATTTCAAAATAAAATTCTAAGGGACTGAATATAGTGCTTTTTTAGATAAATTAGGTCTGGGATACGAAGAAATGTCTATGCTTCAAAAGAAATAGTTTGTAACTAGATGGTTTCAGTTTAGAGTGGCTTAAGCTCTGAGGAAAAATCTGCAGATCAGAAAACAACACTTTCTAAAACAGTGACACAGTTTGCTACAATAATGACACATTGTTTTTTAAAACAGCATTTTACTTTCTTTTTTGTACTGCTGCATCAACATTTATTTATAAAAAGCACTTTAGTGCTAAGTGAAATATTAACCTAGTGATAAAATTGCTCTAACCTGGGGGGTATGTTCGCTTCCCTTATGCATCACCATCCACAAATCCTTTTCCAAAAGATGGAAGATTAACATTAGGGCAATATGCACCGCTTGCCTTCTTTAAAAATAGGGCTGCTGCAAAGAGAAGGAAGACGTGTGGGGAAGAGGTAGGGGTGGTTCTGCTTGCAGTCTAGCAAATGCCCCACAAAAAGAGAGTGGACAGCTGGGCAGTTGTTCTTTCGGGGATGTGCAAATCCCGCAAGGCTGGGTGTTGTATAGAATGCATAGCCGTACTCGGAGCCCGGTGGACCAGCAGCAGGATTGACTTGTTTCTCACATATCCGCTTGGCTCGCTGTTTCCCACGATGAGCCTGAATTTTTCACAAGTTGAAAAAATCTAGCTAAAAGAATGGTAGGAAACCTGGAACTTGTAATAATCTCCCCAAATATGCAGCTGACAGTGGAAGTCTGGAAAACCTGAACCTCGGTAATGCCGCCTCTCTTGAATTGCTTGCATTGCATGTCAAAAGTAGACATTTGCATGAAAATGCAGCTTTCAGCACAAATTTCAGTTCTTTCTTCTCTCCACCACCCACCTGTTGTGAGTCCCTGAGAAGAAAAATACAGATTTCGCAACATAAGAGAGCAAGAATATTAACTATTTAATAGTTTGGGGTTTTTTCCTCTTTAAAATTAGAGAAGATGAAAAAAGAAAAAAGCCAAATTATTTGAAAGGATAAGGAGAATTCATTTGGGCATGGCAGGAGTCCATTCTTTGTGCTGTTGGATGTAGGGATGAGACAGGGCTGGGGAGATAATAATAATGAATGACTCACAGAGCGTCTTTTACAAAATAGATGCTGTGGGAGCCCATGAAGAAATGCCATACACTAAAATGGCACAGGGCTTGATTGGACAACCTGAACTGCATGAAGCTTGCCAAGAGGACCACTTCCTTTGCACAGGTGCAGTGAAGGAGCTGAGTTGCCACGAATCCCACGGGGCCTGGTTGGGTTGCCCTTCTGGTTCTTGCCTGGTCCCTGCGAGAGATGTGAATTGGCATGGCCAAAGATGCTCAGCTGTCCCTTAGCATCTCCTGGTCTTGCCATTATTGTGTGGCCCTTTGCACAAGAGCATTTCCATGTTCTTTAGCCAAAATTATCTTCCAAAGTCACTGGTGAAGAAAAATAAGGTAGTCTCTTCACTCAGGCTTACAATTCAAAAAAGCAACACAGCTGGAAAAGGGATTGTGAGGCGTGCAGGGTGAAACACAACTATTTGGCAGTTCTTCCTTACAAATATCAGCAGGTAGTAATACAACAAGTCACTTACCTGGATCTCAGCACAACAGGGGGCAGCTGATACCAGAGGTCGCATATCTCCATCAGGACTAGTGTAGCCGTTGAGTGCCTTACCAATCCCTACTGCTGCATCTCGTCCATTCTAATAGTGGAGGGCCTTGGGCAGTCCGGCCAGGGTGGTGCAGGGACATTAATAAGCACCTGGCTGAATACATCTGCTCCATTAGTAGTAGGTTTTCCTATGTGCATTTTGCCATCCTGTCAACAAGGATAACATGGGAGACTTTGTTCAACGCTCGGCTGAAATCAAGTTATCTTATGTCCGTAGCACTCCTGTGATCTACCAATTTAGTAATTCCATTAAAAAAGGAGAGATAAGGTTGGTTGCGGATTACTTTTGACAAGCACATGATCCTTCCTAATAATTCATGCATTCTTTTTCAGATGCTCACAAACTGCTTAATATCTATTCTAGAGTTTTACTTGGCAACCTAGACAGCAAGCTGATTTTTCCGGAGTTGCCTGGATCCAACTTTTCTTTCTCTTGAATGAGAAGAACAGTCTTCCAGCAAATCAGGCATTCAGCAAGAATTCTCAGACGTGGCAGCCAGTAGCTCTGCTATCCTGCACAAACTTCAGTTCCTTGAATGCAGTAATTTGACATAGCCAGGTAATCCAAACTTTCCTTGGAGGTGGCTCTTTTGGCAGTGACCCCCCCACCCCCCGGCCGTGGGAACTCTCCCAAGCGAGGCTTGCCTGGTGCCAACATTGGCAGATTCATTGTTCGGGGGCAGGTCAAGAATTTTCCTCACTACCAGGCATCTGAAGGCGTGCGATTTTTAAAAAATCATATACATTTGTTTGGTTATGGTCTGAACAAGATTTTAGTAGTTTCATCCTGTTTTGGCACTTTTAATGGAAATGGTTTTTAGCTATTGGGTCTTTGTACATTTTAATACTGTTGTAAGTCACCTTAGGACTTTTTAAAGGGAAAACTCTATTCTAAGAAATTATATTCAGACCATTAATAGTCCAATAAAAGGAGTTTTCCCATCCATTCAAATGTGCAGGAGAAAAACGAAACTTAACCCTCCCATAAACAACCTTCCACATTCACAGTAGGTTAAAAGCTGTTTGAACTGTTCTTACCATAGATAAATGTTTGGCTGTTAAGCCACCATTAGCAGCACCTTCACCCACTGATGTAGGATTTGACATCTATCCCAGGAAGGCTGCAAGCATTGGGGTTTCGGTGCAAATTTTACACTTGACTGTTGCAGGCAGCTTAGGCATTCCTTCAAACCTCGTTTCAGGGAGTGAAGCATCCTTGGAGCTCTGGTGTTAAGAGCAGCATATTAACAATGATCTGTGTGGTTTTGTAAAAGTCACTTATCCTCCCAGAGTTACCGGTTTCTTCTTCGTCACCCCTCATATCCCAGGTTACAGGTTCCTTCTTAACTCACTTGTCTTACTTTGCCCAGAGCAAGCATATCTCAGCTTGAGCAGGAGAACTGCAGAATGACCTGGGCTGAACCTTCCGTCTGATGGCTTCCACATCAGTGGGGCTCCTTATCCATTGCAGCTTTTATTCTGATCTTTTCAGGAACTTTTTAATGCTGCATGCAGCTGCTGTGGCTTCCTGAGATGCCCCACCCCTTTCCTTTTTGTGGGAATAGTCTCTCATCATGTCTTCGCTATGTCACTGCTCAGAATCTTGAAGCCCATGTAAACAGTGTCCTTCCTTAGAATTCCATGCCATGGCATCCCACCCAACTTTTTTTGGAGCTCTTTGAAACTGGCTTCCTTGAAATTTGGGGTATTCATCCAGCTATGCCCAGTGCACACTCCCCTCGCCATCAACCTCCCAGCTGACAGGGCGAAAGGGTGTTTGGTTTAATCATTTGCTCCTTCACAAGTCTCTGTTGAGGCTTCCGTGTAATTTCCCATTGCATTACGGGAGCTGTCCACGTGCATTAGGAGGAAAATAGACTCATTGACATGTGATGTCGTTTGCACTTCTCAAGGAATGGCAACACTATAAATGCTTTTAGACAAAGGCGTCCTGTCAAAGCCGGATATGTTGGCATCTCTGGCATGAAAGGGGCATTTTATCTGCTCGTACTGCTCACTTACCCTGTAGTCGAATGAAGACAATGCCGCTGCATTGTAGCAGTAAATGTAGCATTAATTAGGCTTTTGATTGCCTTTATCTTAAATTCAAGAGATGCAAAATATCACACTTCTAAAAAAAGAATGGGCAATTAATTTGAAATTGTATGTAAGCGCCAGTTGGAGACAGGGAAGACTCAGACCAGCGAGTACATCTCCTATTTTCCCCCTGCTCCCTGAGTGGAAGTCTTAAAACTGAACGGAGGTGCAGGTCTCTCTCCCTTCCCGCTCTCTCTCTTGCTCTTGCTTGCTCTCTCCTCCTCTGCATAGGATAGAAAAGGGGAACCAGATCCATCTGGGTTTCCAGCATCTGCTGGAACCCTTCCAGGAAAAGGTGGCAGTCCTTAATGGGAGGAGCTGAACCTTCACTTCCCCGGCAGGAAGCTGGGGTGAGAAGAGGTGCCCCGGCTGGTAGAGTCTGCCTCTGTGTGTCTCAGGCCCGTCCAAGCCTGGCTGGAGCTTGAGGTGTGTAAGCAGAGACCAGTGCAGGGCACCCTCCTGTTTTGTGCGTGCATCTCCGGTTCAGCCTTCACGCCACAGTCTCCTCTTGCCCCCGTCTGGATAAAGCTGCAGTGCCTCCCCTGCATCTTTGGCTCTGATCCATGGCTAAAGGTGGCAGGTGAGTAAGTCACCTGTTATGGGACATCAGAGTCAAGAGCCTAACACATACCACTATATATATATTGTATAATGCTTCTCTGCCAGGTGCAGCTTCCTCAGCTCCAGTGAAGAAAGTATACTGTGAAGGGCTTTTTTGTGGAAGCTTTTTGGAATAACCCTTGCAGAGTGCCAATCCATCAAGGCTGACTTTGCTGTGAAAGGCAGTTAAAATGCTGGCTTGTAAAGTGCTCATTCATTTAACCCAGAAACCGATCATCTGTAGAACATTGTGATTCCACTTAATCGGAAATGGGTTTTGCGAATGGCATCGCATCCCAGCCCGGCCACAAAGCCTGGATTCCTCTGGGCTGAAGACGAGCAGCTGATCTGATCTCCCAGGCTCCTACAGTTGGATATTTTAAAAGGATGACAGAGGTGTCTGTGTGGGGACGGGAGGTTGTGAGAGCAGATGTTCCGGTGGGGTTCATTTGCTCTGCGCTTGCAAACGCTTAGTGGGACATGAGATTCTGCTTAATCTCGGAGGGGGAGGAGGAAGAGGATGGATCTGGGCAATTCGTGGCCAGGAAAATCGCTTGGCATGGCAGCACGGAAGTTCTTTCAGCCCTACTTAACTGCGGCCGAGCTGGGTGCTCGTGACAATGGGAGGAACGCGGCAGGTGACAGGCTCTGTCCAAGCGTTGGGTAGCTCCGTGTCCAACCCAGGAGCTCTGGCTTAACTCTTCCCCGAGGGGAGCCTGGTGCTGGGGCCAGGAGAGCAGGCCTGTGGAGGACGGATCAGGGGCCACAACCAAGAGGGCCTTTCCCCCAGGCACCAGTCCTCTTGCCGCCTCCTGTGGGGATACCGGCCACAATATGGCTATGGCTTTGGCTGGCCGGGCGGGGAGGGGGGGACGACAAGCCAGAGCTCCTGATTCCAATCTCACACCAACCAAACCGGGAATGGGCAGCCCCGGCTGGTTGATTCACTTCCACTGGACAGAGGGACCCAGCGAGAGGGGCAGGGCCTTGTGCGAACTCTGGCGGAAACCCTGCAGGGTGAGTTTCGTTCCTCTTCTCTCCTTTGCATGCTGTTTGTTTTAGTTATTTAAATTGTTTTTAGGCTGCCTTTACATGTAAAAACTCTCTCAAGGTGCCGTATATCATACAAGCCATAGGAAACAGATGCAATAAAATGCAACAACTACATATTTGTTAAAAATTCAGTAAAAACAATGTCCTGATAAGAGAATGAATTGCAAGAGAAATTGTGTGTTCTAGTTCTTGTATCTCTGGTGTAGTTTGGTGCTTTTTATGAAATGTCTCTCTCTAATAGAGATGTCATTTGTCTTAATGATGTATGGGAGCGGCATTGTGAGGATGTTTGCTGTCGTTTGGGGCCCTGAACATCTTTCAACTTGAGGGCCAAATTGATTTTGGTGCAGGGGCTGCAGGCCAGTGAGGGGAGGCGGTCTTCACGGGGGCAGAGCCAGGAACAAAAAGGGTGAGGCAGAACATCCCAAGAATACCCACATATTTCTGCTTAGATTTCATTGTGCCGGTAACTAAGCTCTGGGGAACATTTCAGCGTTTTAGAACAGGGAATGAAACCGGAAACCCTGTAGAGCCCCTGCTAGGAGAGCCTGGCGGAGGCGTGGAGGGCCCGGTTTGGCCTGCTGTGCCTGCCCTGAAAAGTGGGAGCAAGTAAGATACACAACGAAGTGATGCAAGCACATCTTTGCTGCAATTCCAGTTGGCGAAGCAAAAGCATCTGAGAACCTGCAGCCTGCAGTGCCTCGAGCTGCTGTCTGCATCCCTCGTGGGTCGGGGTCGTTCTCTCGGTGAGTCAAGGGGCGGATGCGAGCTGGTGAGCACGGCCAGCAGGTCCCTTCCTGGTGTTCTGCCTTCTTCTTGGCAGAAAAGGGCCGAGCTGTTTGCCTGCTTCTAGGTGGCCAGCGGTTCCAGAGGACGCCGCTTCTGCAAAACTTGGGGCGTTCGGTGAACAGCAGTGTAGCCATGGTGGCTGTTGGCATGAGTTCCTAATTTAGTTACCTGATTTATATCCCACCTTTTTTCTCATAAATTACTCAAAGCCCCTTGCATCATTCTCCTGCTGCTGCTCTCAATACCCACAAGAACAACACTGCGAGGCAGGGTGGGCTGAGTGTCTGTGACTGCCCCGAAGTCATGCAGGGCCTGAGCAGGGACCAGAGCCCCCTCCTGCGCTCTTTTCAGAGTGGGAAAGGGAGGAGCGCTCCCTCCGGCAGCCTGTGCATTTGCTGATTTAAAACCTTGTTTAATTCTCTGCTGGGGAGAAGAGGGGCACTGCTGGAATCGCTAGTGATGGGCAGGGCTTTGGTTGGGTGCAGTTCCTGTGCCGCGAGATGCAGGCAATTTGCAGAAGGGTTGCATCGTATTTGCTGGGTCAAACACAGTGTGTTCATAGTGGGGCATGTGCGGCAGCAGAAGTCGAGTTTCCAAGGTCTGGGCAGGACCATACGGACGCTGCACAGGGGCAGCAGCATAACCAGAGCAATCTGAACTCTGCACCTTGCTTAACTTGAGCAGGCATCATCCGGCTGCACAATTATTTGTATTATATATACTTAAGCTGCGATTTCCATGATTTTATTCTAGTGATACGGCTGTGAAATCACACTTGAGCATAAGGAAGTAATGCGAGCAACTGGGTAGAATATTCAGTCACAGGGACCGGAATGCAGGGCCCCTTTTGCCCATGCCTGGGATGCTTACATGCAGCAGAATTGGACACCGAGCTTCAGCCGTTGGGCAGAATAGAAACAGAATCATTGGAGCAGCTGCTCCGTTTGGCAGGACCATTTGCGTACCCACAGGCCTAACTTTTCTGTGGGTTGCACTGCAAAAACTGCAGAGTTGACTCTGAAGGAACAAGTTGTGCTCCTCAGCTGGCGATTCTGCGGGTCCCGCTCCGTCAGCGTGTTGGTGGGCGGCAAGGAAGGTGTCATCCCAGAAGCTTCCAGCTCTGCTCTGCGAAGCACAGCACTTGAAGGCAGATTTCTGAAAATCCCATTTCAAAGCAGATCGTTTGCATGTAAGGCAGGCGTCCCTGAAATTCTGATACATGTACCTTTCCTTATATTGCAATTTTTAGATGTCCAGATCTTGACATCTTCAAAATTGCACTGTTTAGGTGAGGTGTCATATCATTCATCCTCTTCTAATTTAGCAGAGCATCAGGGACCAGAGAGTGTCCCTGCTCCGTTGTCCAAGTGCTTAACTTTTCTCCAGTTGCCACGTGTACGAAATTTCAGCAGACGGATTATATTAATCAGCTCACTTGAATTATGTTCTGTTTGCATTTTGGATTTTAGCTCACACGGGGCAGGGTCACTATCAGGAGGGTGACAGAGATTCTGTTTAGCCTGTTTCCCTGCGCAAAAGGTGCTTTGTAGCACCCAGCAAAACCTGCAGAGAGAAGCAGGGACCCAGGCTGCCGTGGGGCTGGGGCTGTGGAAGAGGCACAGCACAGCTCCTGCCCTTCCTTGGGGAGGGGTGTGGGGCAGTGGCAAGCTGGCCCCAGGGCCTGGAGGACCCTTATGCAAGGCCCTGTCCATAGTATAGAGCCTTGGAAGCCACCTTGGCTTCCTGGGAAGAGGAGAAGAGGTGTGGTATAAATGTAAAGTAATAAATGATGAAGAAGGTGCCTCTCTCACCAGGGCCATCTTCCTGCCCCCTCACTACGTTTCATGTTTTCTGCCCACCAGATAGGCATTGCCTTTTTGAAAAAAAATTGCCTTGGATATTTTGAATTGAAAACCGCAAATGCAAATGCTTTAAAGCAATGCTTACACATCAGACCTGCACATTCTCAAGAAACATCCTGGCTCGTTGCAGCTTCTCTTGAGAGTTTTTCTTAGCATTTCTAGACAAAGGCAGCCAGACACCTGTAATGGCTGTAGTTTCTGTCCTAGCAATGCACAGCTGAAAGGCGTGTGTGTCCCCTAACGCGGTTCTCTTCCGTGGGTGCGCAGGGGAGCATGGGTCTGCGCCAGGGCCGTAGGGAGGGTTGCTTTGCACTCCGAGACCCCTGCCTGAGGACTGCAAGGTCATTTCTGGTGTGTGTGGGATGGAGCCTGGCAGGGATGCGTGGCTGACGCTGGTGGGTGGCCCTGGCTGTGGAAGAGGAGGCCTCCAGGTCTGGCCTCATGGCAGTGCTCTCTCTGGGTCGCTTTCCAGCCCTGCTTCCGAGAGCTTTTGGACTGGCACTGCTGGGCCCAGGGCTGGGGTCTCACGGATGCTGAGCACGTGCCCTGCCATGCAGGGATGCTGCTAAGGAAGACTTCTGGAGCAATGGAAGCCCATCATCCACACGCACACTCTCCTTGGTTGCCTCCTGCATGACACACACTCTGGGTATCGTTCTGTTGCTGCCCCTCTGTTTTTCCTGTTGATCCCCAATTTTTTTGGTGGAAGAAATCAAAGCAACCTAATTGCCATTCATGAATCCATTTTTTAATGATGCCAATTAGGAATAGTTTATTAGCGACCAGCTTGAAAAGCATCAGGGAGTCTAATTTACCATGGGAGGCCTTTCATGTGCTTTGCAATCTGGGCTCTGCATCCAGGCTCCAAATGAGATCACCAGAGGAATGACCCTGCTATTTAAAAGCCAATTTGTACACAGGAAGTTTAAGCCTGAGTATTCCTAGTGATGAAAAATGCATTATTTGGTCTTGTTAAGGTGCCTGGCTTCTTTCTAAAACATGAAGCCCTGGTTTTATTCTCTGTGCTTGAAATGCAAGCAGCGGGGCTCTTTGGGGATCGGGTGGTTTGGCTCAGCAGTGGCATTTCCTTCGGCCTGGCTATGCGGGAGACGCGGTTCAGCTCGACACCATGGAGCCCATGGATCTGTCCTTTCGGAGGCCGCGGGGGCACCCATGGGCGGGCTGGGACTTGTAGAGTGCTCACATGATGACTCTTGACATATACAAACTGGCAAGGGGCGGCATAGAAATTTTTCTAATAAATAAATAATAAATATCCTGTGTTGGAGAGCACCTGCAGGAAAAGGAAATAGAAACATAGAAACAGAGCGAGTCAGAAGGGGTCTCGTGGGCCATCTAGTCTGACCTCCAGCACCAGCCAGCTCCGCTCACGACATGCCCACCATGTGGACGTCCAGCCTATCCTTCAATACCCGCACCAATGGGGCCTCAACGACCTCCCGTGGAAGCCCATTCCACACCCTGGGGGTCCTGACTGTCAGGAAGTGCTTCCTGGCGTCCAAATTGAACCTTGATTCCCTGAGCTTTGCTCCGTTGGAGCGCATCCTGCCTTCCTCTGCAGGGGAGAACAGGCCTCTCCCCATCTCCATGTGACACCCCCTCACATACCTGTATGTTGCCAACATATCCCCTCTGAGTCTCCTCTTCTCCAAGCTGAAGAGACCCAGTTCCCTCAGTCTTGCCTCATACGGCATCCCCTGCAAACCGGCCACCAACCTTGTGGCCCTTTGCTGCACTGACTCTAACCTGGCTATATCCTTTCTGTAATGAGGGGCCCAAAACTGAGCACAATGCTCCAGTTGCGGGTGCACCAGAGTCGTGTAGAGTGGTAGTAATACCTCTCTTGATCTTGAAGCCAAGCTTCTTGCTATGCAACCAAGGGTGGCGTTCGCCCTCTTGACCACCGCATCACACTGCTGACTCATGTTTAGCCTGCGGTCAACCAGCACCCCGAGGTCCCTTTCACAAGTGCTGCTCTCCAGCCACTTGTCACCTAACCTGTACTTATGACAGCTATTCCTATGCCCCAAGTGCAAGACCTTGCACTTCTCCACATTGAATGCCATCCTGCTGTCTCCTGCCCACTTCCATAGTCTGTCCAGATCCTTTTGGATCTGGAGTACCTGCTCCTCAGTTGTGGCCACTGCTCCAGTTTTAGTGTCGTCTGCAAATTTGATCAGCAGACTGGTCACCCCTTCTTCCATGTCGTTAATGAAAAGATTAAACAGGATCGGCCCCAGGACAGAGCCCTGGGGGACCCCGCTTGTCACTGGCTGCCATCCCGACAATTCCCCGCTAATGGTTACCTTCTGCTTTCGGTCAGTCAACCATCCACTGGACAGTGCTTTGGTGTATCCCAAAACTCCTCAGTTTCTCCACCAGGATATCATGGGGCACTTTGTCAAAGGCCTTGCTGAAATCCAGGTATACCACATCCACTGCATCCCCTCCATCTAGCCATCCTGAAACCTTGTCATAGAATTCCACAAGGTTTGTCTGGCAGGACCTGTTTTTGCGGAAGCCGTGTTGTGTGGCTGTCAGCCTCCCTTCCCTATCTAGCATCACTAGATCTCTCTCTCTTATGAACCTTTCCATTGTCTTTCCTACAATGGACGTAAGGCTAACCGGTCTATAATTCCCCATGTCCTTCCTACTACCCTTTGTGAACATTGGGGCCACCAATGCCACCCTCCAGTCCTCTGGAACTCCACCCCCGTTCTCCACGAGGCCTCAAAAATGGAGGCCAGCGGGCGTGGGAGAACCCCTGCCAACTCTCAAAGTACTCTCGGGTGTAACCCATCAGGGCCTGGTGCCATTGTAATATCCAGTGCCCTGAGGAGCCCCTCGACTTCTAGGGGGGTGACTCTAATCTGTGCCCCTAAATCCCCAGCCTCATTTAATCTCCTATGTGGATCTCCCCCATCCTGCTTTGGGGAGAACACAAAGGCAAAATAGTCATTTAGCATCTGTGCCTGTTCCCTCATATCAGTAGAAATAGAGACAAGGGCAGGAGGAGGAAAGGTTCCCGAAATGAACACCCCCTGCCCTGCAAACCTAACTCTGTTAATTTTTAAAAATGCCTTGAGATTGGCAGAGTATTTGCGACATATGCAGCACCTTCAACAAATAGTGGGGTCTGTCCCATGTCCTAAATTCTGTATCTTGCTTGATTGTGGCCCTGTCTTGGACAAAGTCTTAAAAAGTGCAGCCCAGGGCAGCAAGTCTGTGCTTCTGGAAATCGTACAATTGGAATGGATGCCGCATTGCTCTTAAACTGAGGCTTGGGGATTCTGGTGACCAATTTTGCTTCTCTTAGCCTCAAGCAAGAACTATCTGGAGCGATGTCCCTGCCCCAGCAACTGGAAATCTATCTTTTCCTTTGATTTTTACGATCTCACCAAACACATCCATTGTCAAAGTTCAAGAGGGCTAGAAACTTAGATTCCATGAGTGTTCTTTCACATGGACCCCATCTGAGAAGTGGCTGGCTGTTCCTTCCCACAGTAATAAGTGCAGAACTGGGCAATCTACCTTCACAATGTCTGAATTGTGTTGATGTCTAGCACTACTCTCCATGCTTGAAATCTTGAAATCATTAATACCACTATTATTGTTCTATAGCTTGTGTTTAATGAGCTTTTTTTCTGAGAGGTTCTGGCCCACGGTTTATTTGTTGGAGAGTCACATGCCTTTCTGTTTAGTTACGGTGCCAAGGCAACGATGTTAAATAAAATCCTTATGTTGAGAGTCCATCATATTCTGCGGTAGGAGTGCATTAGCAGAAATGGGGTGGCTTAGAAATTCACATCAAAATACTTCGGGTGCTTTGGAACATGTTGGTACATACTTTCAGCATCAGCTTTACTGCAGTGCCACTGGATTGTTTTGCCAATGCAACAATGGGGAAAGCTCTTAGCTTAATTGAACTGGGTGTCTTAATACTGGAGCTCATCAGTCAACAGCCAGAGCTCATTCCTTCAGTTATGGTTAATTGTATTTCTCTCCAGGGTTTAGCAAAATCAATGGCACAGACCAAAGATCCAGTGCCCCCCCCCCCCACCCTTTCCAGTATTGTGCAGAGAAGCAATTGCTGGTGATAGCAATGTAGCTCAGAACAACTTTAAAAAAATATTTTGGAGAGAGAAGAGAAAGCTTCTGAGGTTAGTAGCACAGTGAAGGCAAAGTTGTTTGCTTGTTTTATTTCTATACCAAGGCTTTCTGGGTGGTTAACAAACAAAATCAGCACCAGACAATAAAACCGCAACACTTGCAACCTCATCAGCACAGAGGAATAGCAGCGGTACATGATAAAATGCAATATTGAAACTAATGTTTAAAAGCTTACTGTCAAAATACTGGGAAAATAAAAGCTTTCCCCTGGCACTGCAAAGCATACAGAGCAGGCACCAGGCGCCCCTCGCTGGGGAGCTCATTCCCTGGCCGGTGTGGCTCTTTCTCAGAGTTCTTCCAAGGGGGCCGGAAGTGGTCCCTGGAATACGAAAGGCCTGGCAGCTGGAATAGGGCACACTGGCTGTCTTCCTCGTGCCAGGCCATCCTGCTGGATGCCCCGGGGACCTTCCAAGTAGCGAGAGACCAGCGATGGCCCAGCTGCGTATTCAGTTAGTGCAAGGTGGGAGTCATTGGCCTGCAGGATGGATCCTGCGTCTCTTCCCAGGCGAGGAGCAGGGGAATGGGCTGTGGAGTTCCCTTTGCCGTGGTCTACTGGTTTTCTAGCAGGCAGTGTGGGAAGAGGGTGATGTGAGGAGAGGTGTCCATGAAGGAACGCAGGTTGGCACATGTTTCCAAACTTGTTCACCCCCCAGGCACTGGCCAGACCTGCTGAACTGCAGCCGGGTATCTGCATCACATGCCCGCAGACCACACTTAAGCCTCAGTAGCTCTGTCCTCCATGCATCTGTTCAATGTAGTGGTCCCTCGGCTCTCGAACACCTCAGTTCACGACCAAATCAGGTGGCGAACAGAAATTTCTGAAAAATTGTGCCTCGGGTTGCGAACTCCGCATTGGGTGATGATCACGATTGTGCCCGTCTCCCCCCCCCATCGTGCCCATGATCTCACCCGTCTCCCCCCCCATTGCACCCGCGATCATGCCCATCTCCCCTCCAGCGCAGCCGCTTCAAATTTTTGCAATTTAAAAAAAGAGTTATAGAACAAATTAACCTTACTTACATTGAACCTTATGGGGTAATTTGACGTGGCTCATGACCAGAGGATGAAGTGCGTGAGCCGAGGGACCACTGCACTGCTCTTTTTTAAAAAGACCTCAGTCAGGTAGCTCTCTCCATAACTTGTGGCAAAGCCAGCCAAAGTTAGACAGATCTGAGCCCCTTGATTTCGGTGCAAGAAAAAGCTTGATATCTTCTCTTCACTGGCATCAGTTCAGATTTGCTTTGGACCAGGTCTAAAACACGACCATTATTAGTTGTCCTTTGGACATAGAATTTGGACTTCACCTAAAGCACAACGTGGCAGCAGCTGCTGGTTATCATGTTTGCTTTTCACAATTCAAACTGAGTTGCCAAGGAATTTCATGACTCCAAACCAGCTAGAAGAGCAGCCCCCATAGTTTATCCTAAATAGAAATGTCTTGGGAAAAGCAGGATAGTCTACTATTTACTCATGCAGCAAGCCTTGATTAAACGCAGGAGAGCCAGCCTGGATCAGACTGTTTTAAAGCATGTTTTGCACCCAATTTGCAGGCATGCCTGCCTTACCCAAAGGTAGAGGAACTTCATTCAAATATTCCCAAACTGGGTCTCCTTTATGGCCTGCTGCTGTTACAGGTTTTCTCCTCCAGGGAAAGAATAATGTGATAAACCTCATGCATTACACAAAAAGATCCAAAGACTTGTGGAATATTCTGATCAAAAGGTTTCACTCTCGTTTTTACTGCTTGCCCCTCCCTTCTCACACTTAGCTTCTTGGACAGATCTACTTCACTCCCAACAAGCCTCTTCTATTCATTGCATTTTTTGAAATTTAGTACTGAAGTGGTAAGGGTTTGATTCTGTGAACATACATTTACAAAGGAACAATGGCATTAGGGTCTTTGTAAGTTTATTTAGGGATTTTATTTATTTATTTATTTAAGCAACTTATATGCCGCCCCATCGCATGAGCCTCAGGGTGGCTTACAATCATAAAATCCTGCATAAAATACCAAAAAAAAAAAAAAAAATCATCAAGTAATTAAAATACATAAAATAAAATAGTGGACACAGCCTGGTCAATTTAAAATAAACCATTAACAGTTAACACTGGGAGAGCCAGTGTGGTGTGGTGGTTAAGAGCCTGGGACTGGGACTCAAACAATCTGGGTTCGAGTCCCCGCTCAGCCATGGAACCCACTGGGTGACTTTGGGCCAGTCACAGACTCTCAGCCCAACCTACCGCACAGGGTTGTTGTTGTGGGGATAAGATGGAGGAGGACAATGATGTAAGCTGCCTTGAGCCCTTTGTAGGAAAAAGGCAGGATATAAATCACAATATATAAATAAATAATAAATAAAATTGCATTTAAATAACAAGGTCTTGGCCTGGCACCAAAAAACAAATAAGGACGGCGCCAGGCGGACCTCTCTGGGGAGCGCATTCCATAGGTTGGATGTGGTGGCGCAGTGGTTTAAACGGCTGTGCTGCTGGGCTGGTTGATCGAAAGGTCGCCGTTTCGAATCTGCACACGGGGCGAGCTCCCGTGCTCCGTCCCAGCTCCTGCCAACCTTGCAGTTCGAAAGCATGCAAATGCAAGTAGATAAAAAGGTGCCACTTCAGTGGACAGGTAACAGCGTTCTGTGCACTTCGGTGTCTAGTCATGCCGGCCACACGACCACGGAGACTCTCTGCAGACAAACGCTGGCTCCCTCGGCCAGGAAACGGAGATGAGCACTGCCCCCGAGAGTCAGGCATGACTGGACGTAACGTCAAGGGGAAACCTTTACCTTTATCTTTAAGTTTATTTTATAACATTTTTGCTGTGAAGAAGAGGCATGTGATCTTTGCAGTCACAAATTCACAGTTGTGAGGACTCTTAAAAAACCAAGCATCTGTGATAACATTTTCTAGACAGAAAAATTGCCCAATAATCTTACAGAAACCTCTGGAAAAGCATGACATTGTGACTGGATTAATAGAATTCATTTACCAAAATTTTTAAATATTGCATGAATATTCAGTCTCATGCTACATAATTAAAAACTAATCCTTATGTGTTGATGAATAACCTTTGAACTATAATGTTTCTTACATTAAAAAACCCCTTACCTTTAGATAGATATTTGCTTAAAAAGTATTTTTTGATAAAGTGGCTTTAATTTTTAAAAAGTCTGATTTAAATTTTTAAAAACTGTTTTTTAGCCTCCCTGGCCTGAATTATCTCAAGTCCGGATCTAATTCTGCCTTTTATGGATTAGACTGATGAAAAGAGAGGAGTCCTTCTTGACCCAACTGGATCCTTCTCACACACTCCGCCCACACAGTGACCAACTGGCTGCCAATAGGCAGCCCCTGTGTGGGGCAGGAGTGCCATGGCACTCTCCTACCCATGTGCCCCAGCGACTGACATCCATAGGCACACTGCTGCAGAACCGGAGGTAGTGCAGAATCACCAGGACTATGATAGCCTTCCTTTCCATGAATTTGCCAAATCCCCTTTTAAAGCCACATGGATTGATGTGGATCATGCCACCCAGCGGAAGCACATCCTATATTTCGGTGATGCGCTGTGTCCAGCTGTGCTGTCCCTTCTCTGTCCTGAATCTCCTGCCAAGAATCTTTATGGCATGACCCCATTCAGGTTCCAGAAGTATGAGCGGGGGAACCATCCCGTCTCCGTCCCCTTCCTCTGCCCCATGCACAATGCTGCACGTCTCTGTCATGTCTCCCCTCACTTGCCTTTTCCCCTAAGCCAGACATTTAAACGTTCCTTCATGGGAAGGTCGTTGTAGCATGTCAGTCATTTTAGCTGCCCTTTTTGAACCATTTCCAGCCCTGCAATGTCCTTTGAAGGTGCACTGAGTGACCAGAACTGCACACACTATCGCAGCCGTGGTTGCGCAATATAAAGGGAATAATATAAAGGGAAAGGGAATTATAAAGGGAATAAAGGGAATACGAACTGGCAATTTCGTTTTCAGTTCCTTTCCTAATTATGCTCCACATGGAATTTTCCTTTTTCACCGTTACGGCACACTGGGCTGGCATTTTCATTGAGCTGTCCATCACAGCCCCAACTTCTCTCTCTTGTTCCGCCACCGCTAGCGCAGAGCAGAGCAGAGCAGGGTCTCCCTGAAGCCGGAGTATTTTGCCCCATTGAACGGCATTCGCCATTTTGATGCCCCTTCCCCCAATTTGGAGAGACCCCTTTGGAGTGCCTCACAAGTCCTTTTTTGTTTTAATCTTTGTAAATAATTCCATGTCATCAGTGAACCTGGCTGCCGCACTGCTCACCCTTAACTCCAGATCGTATCTGAATAAGCTGAAAAGCACTGGTGCCAGTTCAGATCTCTGTGGGACCCCACGGCCTCCCCTGGGAAGATTTACCGTTGATTCCTGCTCTCCTCTACATTACTGATCCGAGAGGGGGCTTCTCTTACTCCATGAGTGCTCGCTTGTCCGTGTTTGGTTATCGTGCCATGAAGACCCAGCCGTGGGTGCCGGTCCTTGCTCTGAGTGTGGTTGGCAACCGTAATAAGAGCCGACTGTTTGGTTTTGGATTAATTTGGTGTGCCCTCGATCGTCGTACCATCCACCCTGACCAGCAGGGGCCCCTTTGGGTCCAGCTCCACAGCATGTGAGCTGCTTGGTAGGTGTGGGGGTGGTTGTCGGAGGCTTCCGCCGCTAGTGCCACTAGCCCTTTTGGGCCGGCAGTGGCAGTGTGGAAGAGCTGCCACCACCAGCAAGGTGAGCACTGCCACCAGCCGCCCTACACGTGCCCAAGCGGCACTTGGGGGTGGCTGCCAGAGGCCTCCCTCATCTGCTCCTGAGCTGCAGTTAGAGATCTGCTCCACACTGCCACTCTGCCGGGCTGTGGCATGGAGCATGGAGCAGAGAGCATGACCCTGCCGGCAGTGCGGCAGTAGGAGGAGGGACGCCCTCTCTGCTCTTCACCACACCACCACGTTTGGAGCAGTGGGTGCAGGGCAGCCCTGCCTCTCGATCCCATGCCTGTGCCTGAGGCCAGGAGCACAGTGGTTAGTCAAGGCCTCACCTCGCTCGCGCCAGGGGAGGGCATCCCATCCCCCTGGCAGGGGTGGCCGCTTCAGTGAGGCCTGCTCCCATTGCCACTCTTGGCAGGTACTCCGAGCATCAATAAATTCTCCAGGGGAGGCACAGAAGTCTGCTGTCTCCACAGGGAATCTGGCTGGAGTGCACAAACCCCCCTTTTGTCGCAACTGGGCTGCAGTGCAGAACTGTGCTAAATCTGATGGCACTGTGGTGGTCGCCTTTTCCAGCCCTTTCAGCCGCACAGTAGGGTGGCTGTCACCATTTAGGATTACATCCAGGCAGGGCTGTCTGAGGCAGTAGCATTTAGCGCATGGAGAGATTTAGCCTCTCTGTTGGGACCGAAAAGTGCATTGAGCTGGTGGGTGCAGGGCTGCTATAGTCCCCCATTACTATATTGTGAGATGTGGAGGCCTCACTGGTGTTCGCCATCTTGAGAACTTCTTGAATCTTCTGGCGGCAAGAACAATAGCATGCTGCCAGTGCTCAGCGAGTTTGGAGCCCAGCGTTTTCTCCCGCAGCACTCGGGGAAGATGTCTGTCCCGTGTAGGTTTTCTGGTTGGCTCGACTGCCCTCTTGGCATACAGAGCTGGCCCTCCCACAGTAGGCCCTTCCTAAAGTTTATCTCCAGCGCAGGCTGCATTCCAGGTCCTTTCCATTCTTCCAGGCTTCTGAAAGGCCCAACCTGCCTAGCTTCTCCTGTAAAGTCAGGCAGGCCAACTTGCCCATGATGGCACAAAGGCTTCTAGCCTCCCTTGACATCTCTGAGCTCCACTATGGAGCTTTCCTGCTATGGACTGTAGGCCTCTTGAGTTAGCTATCACGTTCTGCTGTATGCTCACAGCCAATCCCTACTCCTTCTGGATTTGGGAAATCGGAAACACTTTCATCTACATCCCCTGGGAGTGACTGAGGCCCGACCAGATGTTTCCTAGCTCCCACTGCCTTTTCCCCAGGGGATTCAGTTCAAAATCTGCTTTGCTGCTGTTTTCACATTTGGCACTATCCATCAGGTTTCATTTGGTTCAAGTGGGGCCTGTCTGTTAAACGTCATGTTCCAGATAGCTAACAATAAAATACAAATAAACCATCAAAAGACTAAATAAAACTTTAAAACCCCATCAAATAAAATGCCCCCCCCCAATAAAAACATCAAGTGAAAATGCATCAATAAAAAGGAAAAAAATCAGTTCTCTCTAAATCAAGTTTTCAGCGGCACACCGGCTTGGATGCCCCAAATCTGCCTGATGAGAAGGAGCACCGTGAGGAGGTGCCCGCCTGCCCTGCCGTGGCCTGGGGGTGGCCGTGACGATGCTCCTTGCCTCAGAATGCGCTCGGGTAGGAGTGGGATAGCAGGGGAGGCGGCATCTCTCCCATGGGTCTCCGCAATGAGACCGCTATGAGAAGGAACCCATGTTCTCCCCACAGCACATGCCACCTTCCTGAACAGTTGCAAAGGCGAGCTGCTCTGGGAAGGGTTGCAGCTGGTGCACAAGCCTTCGCTGTGCAGGCACAGTCTGGCTTCCTCTGCATCCTGCCCTAGTGGACGCTGGAGTGTCCACAGCCCAAGCCGGTCTCCGCATGCTGAAGGCAGCACTTGACATGCCTTGCTAAAGCAGCAAATGTGCATCAGGCATTATTTTGACAAATTCCCGAGTAATTTTTCCTGATGTGGAGATCGAGAGGAGTTAAAAAGTAAGCGAGAGTCCCCTTTTCATTAGCCTTAACTGTTTGCCACCTGCTTCAATACACCTGCAATTAAGGCTTAATTGCATGCTTAAGCGATGTGGGGCTTCTGGCGAGGCACTTGACCCGCCAATGACTGGCTTCTCTCTTTTCGAAAATGAACTGTTGAGTGTGCGGGGTGAAAGGGCCCAAACTTCCCGCAGGGAGCCTTGTGAAAGATGCTCTGGTCTGCGTGGCAACGCTAGTTTTGTCCTCTTGGCAGCTCTGCTAGAACCACGGACAGCTCCTTTGCCCACGCTGCGTGCGCACGGCCATGGAGGGCTGAGGCGGATGGGGCGGCTTCTGGATCGATTTCTTGTAAACGGAGCCTGCGGCAAAAGCGCATGCACCCCACGCCCACGAACCAACAAATGCCTGAGGTCCCAGAAAGGAGTGTGGCTTTGTGCCTCGCAGCGCTGTTGTGGGGGGTCGCTTTGTGCTTCCTGGTGTTACACTGTTGGGAGTGCGAATTTCCTCACTCATATCTGCCTGCAAATCCCAGTGTGCCCTTTGTGAGTCCCTGTGTGGAGGAAGCAGCAGAGGAGCCGCTCGGGCCGTTGCTGATGCCCCGAACTTGCCGTGGCCTGGGCTCAGCCTCACTCTCCCCAGGTGGCTGTAGCAAGTCATAGGTGCCCTTCTCATTTAGCCTGCCTGGTGGACCTATCCTGGAGTGGCAGAGCGGGTGCTGGAAGACAGGTCAGCTTCAAGGAAAGAAAAGGAAGGAGCTGGGATGCTGAGCGCTCCCTGGCCCTCGGCGTGGCTCTTAGCAAGAGCAGATAAAAGGAGGAGCTTGCATCTTTTCTCTCCCTGCCCTGCTCTGCCCCCTGCAGCTCTTTGCTGCCGCACAGGGGATGAATTTGCAGAGCACGTCAGGGGAGAAGGGATTCTGCTTCCTACCCCACTTGTTGCAGTCCAAATCCAGATTGTGTTCCCCAGTACTTGATTGTAATTAAAAGCAGCCCCGATGCCACGGAAAGCAATGCATTGCGCTCAGCCCCCCAAATGTCACGTTATCATTACCAAGAATGATGCTTATTTAATAATGAATTATTGTTAAGAAGAACATTGAGCTCCTCAGAGGAGGAAGAGCCGTCCAGACGGGTGGGACGCCTTCCCTGCAGTGCTCATAGGAGGGCATCCTTTGTGGAGGCGGCTGGGGAAACCGGCCTGCCCGGACATTCGCTGTCCTTCCGGGCTAGCGCCTTTTCCCAGCGGGGCAGCTCACTCCCTGTCAGAGCGGGAGTGCAAGCGGCAGAAGGACCGGCTGGTGTGGAACTTCAGGGCAGGATTTATTTATTTAGAATATTTATATGCTGTCCTGTCACAAAGACCTCAGGACGGCCTACATAAATAAAAAAAAAATAATATAAAACATAATACAAATGAATTTCAGATCCACCCTGGCTGCAGATTAAAAACATATATAAACCAATATTAGAAGTTATTAAAATATTGTTGGAATAAAAAGGTCTTAACCTGGCACCAAAAAACAAATAACGAAGGCACCAGGCGGACCCCTCTGGGGAGCGCATTCCATGGGCGGATTGCCAGTGTCTCCCCGCTCCACGGTGGACAAACGTGCACACGGCAATAATAAAGAGCACGATAAAAGTAATACTACCCCAGCTTTCTTCCTCTTGGAAGGAGCTCAGTGGCTTACAAGGTTCTCCTCTCCATTTTATCCTTATAACAACCTTGTGAGGTAGATCAGGCTGACACTTCATGATGGGCCCAAAATTACCCAAGGAGCTCCATGGCTGAGTGGGGACTAGAACTCAGATTGCGGTCCAAGATGCTAACCACTGTGCAACACTGCCTCTCAGTAATTGGACACCTGTGGACTGAAGAAGGCAAGCCTTCCTCCTTGCATAACCCACTTTAGGGCCTGGAACCCAGGGCAGCAGCCTTAAGCTGCTGACAAAGGGCATCACCTGTTGGACTTTGGTGCATGTTCGAGTCCCAGGCTTGTGTGTGTGCAGGTGGAGGAGAGGGGAACTGAGGGGAACCGAGTTCTGCCAAGTGCCGTTATATACTTTACTGTTACATGTTTGAAGCTTGTTCTCTACATGCTCACTTCCCAGAGAGCCCTGCAGGGCGATAGGGCGGTATAAAAATGCATTCCTTCCTTCCTTCCTTCCTTCCTTAAAGGCAAATATCTGCTGTGTGTAAATACAAAAGTTGGGTCAGACACTGGGGCATTTGGGACTCTTGGGGTTTCCCTCCTGGACAGAGATGGGGTGACTGTTTGGCCTTGCTCTGCCAGCAACCGACCGCCTTCTCTCCAGCAGGGCCACGAGTGGGAGCACAAGGGGCCTCATGGCTGCACGGAATGTGCTGGGTTTGGGCACCCGCAGCTCTGGGTGAAAAGGCAGATTTGTCTATTGTGCTCCCCAAAGAGGGGAGGCAGGAAGTGGCAGGACAGAGCCGGGAGTGTGGCGCTCCAAAACGGCCAGCTTTGATCTCTGGAGTCGGCCTTCTCATGAGCTGCCTTTTGGCCCTCTCTGAGCTGCAGCGCCGCTTCGGAGTCTTTTTTGTGCGTTCTGGGTTCTCCGTGAATGGGCCCCCTTGTCTGCAGAGGCAAAGCAAAGCTGCTCTGGGGACTCCTGGCAAGCCATCAGGAATGCATCTAGGGCAGAGTGCTTGTCTCTTAAAACCGGAGCCGCACGCTGGAGGCCACGCTGAGGGGCTCTGTGTGTCGCAGTCCTGCCTGTTTTAGGGCTCTCCTTCGTATAATCTCGCACACTGTGGCCGGAATGTGGAAGTCAGCCTGGTATATACTGCCTAGCCAAGTGTAAATACAAAATCACTGAGTTCAGGCAGACGCTCCGCAGTGCCTTCGTGGATGCAGTACTTCGCCAGAGAATCGCTGACATAGGGAAGGTTGCCCATAGAGGAAACACCGGCTACGAACCTGTTGCCAGTGGAAGAGATTTGGGAATCAGGTGCTTTGGTGGCGCTGGAAATCGGCTGGATTGGGAGGGGCGGAAGGGCCAGGAAAGCACGCAGAGGCACTTGGCACGAGGCCTGGGCAGAGCTTGCGCTGTGCTCAGGCTTCGCTTACGCAGGTCAGCACCACAGAGGAGATCCGATCCTGGAGCTGGCTTAATGTGGCAAAGAGATTTTGACATGGTGATAGAGCCTTCTGCAGCAGGTACAGCTGAGTTTGGCTTTTTATGAATCTGGCCTGTAGATTTTCCTCAGTTGCACCGGTCTCGCAGCCTGTATTTTGCAGGGGTGGGCACAGGCGTGGTGGAGATATTTGTGCAAATGTGTGCTTGCGCTGATATACACTCTTGATTAAAAACTGGCCTTCAAAGGAGAAGAAAGGGTTCCGTGAGCAATGGGAAAGCATTGGTGCATTACTGAGTGTGGACACCCTTGCACAAATGGGGCAGATTTTGTGCACGGCCCTGCTCCCTCTCCCGATTCTCTTCCCAAGTGCTGGCACAGAAGATGCCGGGTGATCCGTGAAACGTGGAAAGGTCTATCTCTGTATGGTGCGACCTTCTCCACCTGGCATGAATCAACTGCCTACGGTTGGGCCGCTGTGGGTGCTTGTGTTTGGAAGGGATGACCCTGGAAGCTGCCCTGTGCGAGTGATGCCCTGCGGGAAGGGTCACCCCCTTTGATCCTGTGGAATGAAACAGTGGAAGCCTGACTCTGCGTCCTTCTGAATGCTGGCCAGGGCAGCCTCTCTTGCTCCTCCACAGAACCCACGTCCAGGCAAAATTAAATCGGTTCCCCTTCCCTCTCTGGAATAATTTCTTTGTAGAGGAATGGCAGTTTTTGACCAACAGGAGCTCAGCCTTCTACCAACCCAGAAGTCCTGCCAACAAAATTCTCCAGCTATTTTGCTTGTGACCTTTGGAGGGAATCAACAAAAATGCCAGTTTCCTAAATTGTTTTTCCCCAACCTGGTGCCCTCCAGACCTGTTGGACTGTTACGTGCATCATTCCTAGGCAGCATAGCCATTGCCCATGTGGGCAGGGAATGATGGGAGTTGCAGTATGATACAGCTGGAAGGCAGTGGGTGGGGAAGGCTGCCCTAAAGATATTTTGAAGCAGTATCATTTTGTGGAGTAAAATTGCTGCCCATAGACATCCTGTGCTGGTATTCCAGGCCTTGAGAATCAATGGAGTTAATTAGCAGAGATTAATGAGGGAGTGCTGATTGTGGACTGTAGCCATTAGGGTCGCCAGTGGCCAAACCCTTGGCTGAGCTACAAGCTGCCACACTGCAAAAGCCAATTTAGATGTTATTTTCTGCACTGCTTGCAGCTTGGAGTTTAAAAATACAACCCACTCGGAAAAGAAGAGCAGACAAAAATACTAGTGGAAACACTGAAGCCTCTTTATTGCCAGCTCCTTAAAATTTCTCTTGCTCGGCGGCGATAGGGAGCGTTCTCTTGGGGTTGCAGCCACATAAACCCGAGTGGGCATGAGATTGTGGCAACTTTAACAGGTTCTTGCAATGAAGTCTTTGGAGTTGCACCTCTTGTGAAATTGCGGAGAAGTCTGTGCATGTGGAGTGTGCCTGCAGCACGTGGATGCAAGGGCTTGGTTGCCTGCCGATTCTCTGGGAGTCGCTGGCAGCCCCAACAGCAAGCTTCAGGCGCCTGCCAATTCTAGGCAAGACATTGGGTGCCTGGGCACGGGTGCAAGTTGGTTGCCTTTTAGCCTCGGCATTTAAGTCCATCCCTTAGAGTGTGCACGCAAGTGCAAATGTGCGTTCTGGGAATACACCTCCGCAGTAGTTGTCAGGCTCTGGAGCTGAATTTCCCAGGGAAATGGGGGAGATGCCCGGAGTCCTCAGCTTCCCTTGCTCCGCCTGTTTCTCTTGAGTCAGCTCTTAATTGCTCTTCAGGTTAACCAGGTCACCTGTATCCTCGCACACCTTAATTATCCTTGCATTCTCCTTTCCGTGTTGTGGATGATTTAAATGCAGCCGCTTAAGCGTGGATGTAAACACCCAGGGCTGCACTGCACCTGCCTGGGGATGCAAGTGCGCATGTGCTCGCTCGCACTGGCCACTCGGCTTTGTGAGATCTCTGGTGCGCATCCTCCAGCTCCTTCATAAAACCCCATCACTTGAGGAAAGTGGCTGCGGCATGACGTGCAGCAGGCTGGATTGGGCCCTCACGCCCAGCCGGTGGCTTTTCACAGCATCGGTCGCATCCAAACAGGGTTCCTGCAGCCAGGAAGGCTGGCGAAGTCACCGTGGAGCCTGCTCTGCCTTGGAAGCGGAGGCTTTCGGCGTGCCACTGGCCCCTTCGCCTCACACTTCGCCCACGCAGTATGTGGGACACAGCACTGGTTGGACCAGACTGAAGAAAAGTACTGGCTCAGCAGGGGAGAGCGGCCTCTCTGCCTTCCTGGCGAGTCCCAGGGAAGTCCTGGCATGCGCAGCCAGCAAATGGCGAGCCCATCCTTTCCAAGGAATGTGCTTTTCCGTTCGCCGCCGCCGCCGCCCTTGCCCGCCTTGTCAACAGGGCTCTGTCTCGCTCCAGCAGGAGGCGGAAAGCCACGGCTTGCATTGCAGACCAGTGCATCCTTGCTGGACGCCCGCGCGGTTTGGCCTTTGGCTGTCCTCAGCGGGGGGAGGGGGCAGGCACTGGAGAACAAAACCAAACGCAAATGCAAGGACGGTCTCCTTCCGGCTATTGACAGGCTCTGCGCCAGGCCCCAAGCTCCGCTCGATGGCGCAGCAGTTCTTCGTGCATCCAACAGAGGGCTTTTTGTGTGCCGCTAGAAGAGAAATAAACCGGCATTTGCATGAGGAGACTCACACTGCCCCCCCCCCCCCAGTCCAGGGCTTCTGTGCTCCTGATGGGTCGCGCCCGGTAAAACCTTCCTAATCGAGAGTGGATCGCTGAGCGGCATTCAGGCACTTGAGCAGAGCCAAAGGGCTTGCTTCCCTGCTTCCCCACAGTCCGGTGAACGGGTGGAGCTACCAGCGATGCGCCTCAGTGATTCTTTTCCAGGGAAGTGTGCTTGGCCTGGGAGAAGTCTTCCCTTGCGGGTCTCAGGAGCCCTGACTCTCTCAGCAAGAGCTTTGCCATGCTTTCCGTGGCTCATGTTCCATGCACCTCTCAGATCCAGGAGAAGCTGCCGCCCCCTGAGATGAGCGCCTCTGGGGCTTGCACAGAGCTCTGGAGCGGCACCGCAGCAGGGAAGCATCTGTGGGTGCATCACACCTTTGCTCAGGGGTCCTTGGACTTGATTGTGCTGAGCTCCTCCAGTACAAGGACACCAAGGACCAGCATCCTGTCTCAGGTCCCCTCACCAGCTGAGGTGCAGTGGCTTTGGGGGCTGATATCGCAGGGCAGGGTCTCAGCTCAGGGGCCAAATTTATTTATTTATTTATTTTCTAGCCCATCCACCACTGACATCTTAGGACGGCTTACATCAGAAGAGCAGAGCATCCAACACCTCAATATGATAAAATCTGAGTTAAAACTAACTCGACATTAAAATAGTGGGAAAGGAAAAAGGCCTGAGACCCCCTCCGCCCCTGCCCCCCAGGTTCCATGGATGACTGTGCCCCCTTCCCCTGCTTCCCTTTCACCCACTAGTGAATGTTGGGGGTTCCCAAGCCCGGCGCTGTGTCTTCCCCACTGCACTGGGCCGCAGAGCCTCTCCCGAGGCTTCGGTATTTGCAGGGAGAACCGGAAGTGGCGATGTCCTGGCACTCACGATGAATCGGGTGTTTTGTCCCTGCTGCTTTCCACCCTGCCTGCCACGGGAATGCCCTGCAGCTGGGGGACATTATTTTTCAAATGGCCATGCGGAGTCTCACATCTCTTTCTTCAGAATGCCGTGCCTAAGGACACCAGCCTTCCTATCCCCTGCCTAAGCAAAACACACACCACGATCACACAGTTTCTGCCCCACCTTGGGTTTCAGTCCAAGCCCAAGAAGACTTAAAACCCTGACCCATGCAGAATCCTCTAAGTTTTGTTAGATTTATTTCAGACAAGTTGTACATAAATACTGCTAAGAAACCATAAATTTCAAGTAAGTAAGTAAATTTATTTATACCCTGCCTAGGGGAGAGGTGAGGCCTCAGGAGAAGAGGCATGCCAAGGCGGAGGCATGTTCTACCGAGGCGCCTTTGCACCTGTCGCGGCACAGAACCTCTTGGAAATACCCTCTTTGGGCAATACCTTCCCCCTTCAAGATCTTCAGCTTGGAAGATGATATGAGCTTTATGAGAGCACAATAAGAGAGAATTATGCTAACAGGCAGCTTTTATTAAAGTAACGGATGCGTAAAATGCAAAATGTGTGCAACTGCACATTTTGAAATAACTTTCCATGCTGTTTGCTAGCACTGAAGTGATTGAAGCCCCAGGTCAGCCTTCCCCGCTAGCGCCCATCAGATGGCTGGGACTACAGCGCCCAGAAACCAAGCTGGAATTGTGGTGGAATTATGGGAGCTGTACCCCAGCTGTTCTGGAGGGTGCCGGGTTGGGGAAAGCGAACCCAGAGTTCTGATCCTGGTTCAAACAGATTTTAGGCTGGCTAAACATCTTGCTGGGTCTTGGATTTCTTATTTTCCTATCTGAATGTTTGCGTGCGAGTGACGTTTAATCCTTGATGCATTAGACCTTGTCTGGAACTGTTCTGTAAGTATTTATAAGAAATTAATTGAAGAAGACATGTTTAAACCAATCAATGTTGATGTAATTATTGCGGTGGGTTCTGCTTAGGGAACAAAACAAGGGATCTTAACCAGCTCTTCCCCTTGCTTGCCTTGCAAATGTCTTAGAGTCTCTGGGGAAGGGGACTTGCAAACTCCCTCTGTGGTCCAGGGTGCACCTCTACTTTTTCCAGTCACCCTTGGCATGGGGTGTACCCCTGTGTTCTCCCGGAGAGTTTACCTGCAGGCTATTGGGGCACTTCTAGCTCAGGCATTTAGCATTGTTAAAGGTGATGTTTCTGTAGGTGGAGCAATCTGGAAATAATTTAAAATGAAGAGTTCATCTTTTTAATGAGTTTGCAAAGACATCCCCACAATGCTGGAGTCCCTCTGCTTGCAAAGGGGCAGGGGGCGGCGACCTCTTCCCAGAGAAGCCGAGCTGCCGCTTTGCTTGCCCCTGTCTCTGCAGACAACCCAGCAAGTGGCTGCCCACAAGGGCTCGCCTCCTCTGTCCACAGGCCACCCAGTTGCTCCCCTCCCGCTTAGCCATCGCCCCTCTGGAGTGCCTGCTTCAAACCCTGTCGCTTCCCTTCTGCCTCCCCCACATATTGCAAATGCCTGAATGTCTGAACACTGCTTTCCCGCAGTCTCGCCAGTTGTGGTCTCTTTCTCTTTAAGTCCCGGCAGAAGCTCCTGTCAACTTCCTGGGTCGCCTGTGCTTGGATAGCCCTGCTCAGCCATTGTGGCTTCCTTTACGGGTTCGGTCCATTTCATAATTAATCACTGTCTTCTCCTCCTCCTCCTCCTGCCTTCCTCACCATGATGGTCTTCTCCAATAAGTCTTGCCAGTCGCTGCAGGTGCATCGCTTTTTGTTCCCAGCTGAGGCCCGATTGCGTCGTGGACGCCTTGTTCCTCTCTCTGCTGCTCCAGGGGCGTCACAAAGCTCTCCTCCAGCACATGCTTCGACTGCATCCATGTTCCTCCTGTCGGCTGTCTTCGCTGTCCGGCTTTCACCCCCATGCATGGTAATTGGAAATCCAATCATGTGGACGGGCTTGGCCTCGTTCTCCGGGGGAACATCCTTACCCTTGATGATCTTTCACTGCTGCCCTTCCAGGCCCAGTCTTCTTCAGATTTCTCAACTGCAGGCTCCCTTTGAGATGAGGATTGAGCCAATATGTACCAAACCCTTCATAGTTTTAGCTTCTTCATTGTTGACCTTAAAGTGGTGCAAATGATCCTTGCTTGCTTCTCTTTTGTTGGCAGTGGCACCTGGGGACATCCATCTTTCTCTGTTGGATCCCTGTTCAGGTTGAAATCCCTTTTCCGTCAGGATCGTGTTATGCTCATTTGTGGAATGTTTAGGTGTCCCCGGGCACATGCGCCACTCAAACCACTCTGCTTTCTGGAGACTGGGAATTGGCTTTATCACCTCACTCTCAGTTCCAGCTGGCCAGTGCATCGTGTGTGACATAGCTGCATGGTTTAATTCTCCATCGGTAGAAGGCTGACTCGGCAGTTGGCCAAACCTGATGATAAAACAACAAGAGCAAAGAGTGGGAACGTTGCTGGAGGGAAATTCTGCTGACCAGGTAGAGTGTGCTGGAGAAACACTGGCTTTTGTGGAGGGTGCGAAACCGCTGGGTCTCCCTGCTGTTTGGAATTAATCTAGGTTTTGCAGAGCTCGTGGTGTTTGACAGCCTCCAAATCCCTTTCCATAGGAAGCTGGCCTACGCTGTATGAATGAAAAGTGCCTTTGAAAAGCGATTTGGAGAAGAAATTGACTCGGCTGTGATAAAAGGGGAGTGTTATTAGATCTGATACAGGGTGGTAAGTAGCAATTTCTCGGGTGCTGTTTAAAAAATAACTTCATTTAAAGTAGCGGCATTCAGCATTTTGGTTTGTAATTTTAAAAAATGGGCTGATGGGGCCTGCAGAGGAACGTCCAGTGTTCCAGCCACTCAGACAGGCCTTTCGTCTGCGCCCTCCGCCCCTCCTTGGTCCCCCTCCCCATCCAACTGCCGGGATACACCCTGTGTCCACAGAGCATGCTAAGTCCTCACTGGACTGTTTTAGGGACAGCTCACCCTCATCAGAGGTGTTTTCTTCCCCCTAACCTTTTTGTCTGGGGTTAAACCCTCTTGCACCAGGTTCAGAACGATGGACTTCAGTAGAGGCCCGAGGCCTCTCAGTGCAGGACCTCGGGCTGATCTGGTACCGGCCTTGAATGCCAGTCACCCTGGACACATCTGGCCAGCCCTGTGGTTTGGCTCTGCTGTGGTTTTAGGTGCCCCCACAATCCCCGGCAGGTTGGAGCTCTCCCGTCCCTTTCCATTCCTGGAACCGCCACTCGGATCGTGGCCCACCCAGCTCCCTACCCACAGAGCTGCTTCAGCCAATTAATCCTTTCCTTTCCCTTCTGTTGAACGTTGTAAAAGAGGCGACAGGGTGGTAAATCACAGGACTGGTTTATTTTACATTTAAAATATTTATAGCCTGCCTCTCCTCCTGGTATTTCCCCACTGACAAACTGGGACCCTTAATTACAAAAATAAAGCTGGGCACTTGCTAGATTTAGAGCCGTAAAACAAAACACCTTGCTTATTTGTTTATTAAATTCATATCTCGCCTTTCCTCCAAGCGGTGTTCATGTCAGTTTGAGCCTTACCCTTGTTAAAATCTTACACATGGCTTGCTCAGGGCTCGGGTTCTCATGATTGTGTCAGTACAATTGTGGGTTGTCAGGCAAGTGTACCAGCCACAGAAGGTGAGTCCGGGATGCGTCCTGTACAGGTGTCACTCCTGCATCCTCAGGTTCGCACCTCAAAATCTCACTTGAGAACGTGGCGTTCAGATGAACAAGTCGATCACGTGGCGCGATCCTCCTCGACGAACCAGGACGGGCCACTCAGCCATCGAGTGGCCTCGGCATCACACGTGGCATCGTGCTTGCAAGATCAAGACAGCAAGGAAAAATATCTCCTGTATTTGGTCTTCTTGTGCTGAAATCGTAGGATGAACGCTTTTGCACCCTTCCCAAGAAAGGATTTTCTAAATTGTGGGCCTCAATTTTTCACCATTTTTGGCCAGGATTTTATTCCCAGCAGAGTAAGGGAGGGGCTTCTCAGCCCAGTCTCAGGGAAGCCTGATGGGATTCTGCAACCGTGAAAGTAGCTTTTGCTAAGATGTTGCTGATGACTGTTGGCACCTTCCTCAATCAGTCAAACCGCCTTATGCCTAGATATAAACCTCAGGTGGAAAAGGATCACTGAGTGAGGGAGGGGTTTGATTTTTCAACATGTAGTTTTTAGAGCAGGGCAGCAGAAGTGTGTTCAGGGCTTTCCCTGTGACTCCAAAGCTTTCACTGTTGCCTCCTTTCTCCTCCTGGGGAAGAGCACAAAAAGGACAGCTTGGCCTGCTTTGGAGGGAGGGAGGGATTCATGCGCTGCTGAGATTGTTAGCTTTCCCCTTTTGTGGGGAGAAGCAATCCTTTTCTGGCGAGGGGGGGGGATTTCCCCTTGATATTTCGGGATGCAGGGGAAAAGGCAGGTTTTTCAGAGCGCCTGCTAGAGCAGGCATTTCTCTGTGCTTGGAGATGTGATTCCGAAGGTGCGTTGGATTCTGTTCCGGGAGTGATGTTGGCCGAGACAGGGAATATTTGCTTATTGGTGTAGCAGAGGTGTAAGGAGGGCTGTGTGTCTTGAACGGCGACAAGCCGGATGCCGTGTGCCTTTCACCCCTTTCCTTGTGCCCTCTGCCTTTTTGATTAGAAGCCTGAGGGCCGATCTGGTCCCATTCTTCATGCTGGATGCTGCTTGGAGAGTTCTTTGGTCGAAGGGCTGAATGAAAAGGCTGTGCGTAACTGTCACCCCCCACACCCTTGGGGACCCAGGCACTTCTGTGGGGCTGAGGGGGACCCTCTTGGACCTCCATGACATCTGATCGCAGCTGAGCCGGTAGCTGCAATGCTGCCCACGGCCCGGTGCTGCGCAGACACTCCCGTGCAACGGCGCGGGTTGCAGCGTCTTCCTGAGGGAAGCAGCTGTGATGGTGGAGAGCATGAGATGCTTTATCAGAGATGCCCAGCAACTCAGGAGCGGCGTCTTACTGGGAACTGAGACCCTCGCGCAGCACATTCCTAGCTCTTGGCAGCGTGCATGGGCTCCGGAGAGCCTGGAGAAGGTTTTCTGCCTTCTGGCATGGTGTTCCCTTCCCGCTCTGCAGGGGGAAAAGGGGTGAGGCTTGGGAATCCCCTTCTGGTGCCAAGCAGATCCCGGCCATCGCTGCATTTGGTGGCAACTTCATAGCAAAATGCTGTGCTCCATTGGAAGTCCATGTGCCTCTTGACTTAGCCTGCACTTTGGCTGCTTTCAAAAGCATCTCAGGATGGTTTTGGAAACACTGAGAGGAAAGGGAAATGAGACAGCACCGGCCCCGCTCCGTTATCGCTGCAACATAGCAGGATGCCACGGCATCGTGTTGGAACATCTCTGAGGTTCTGCCTCCGGGGGGACATCGCCCCAAGCGAGTTTTGGCTTTCGGTCTCCTCCTTGCCTCAAATGCTTAGAAACACAGACCTTCAGGTACCATTGCTCTGCCTAATTCATTACTAGGGCTGCCGGTAGGTGTCTTTCCCTGCTTTTGCTGGCTCTGGGCTCCCCTGCCATGCCCCCCCCACCCCCGATCCACCTTCTGACTGCCACGGCCACCATCGATGGCTGCTTCTCCCTTGTTCCCCTTGACTGTCGCCGCTTGCTGGATATGCAGAGAACAGTGCGTGGGGGGGGGGCTGCTGCTCCTCCCCAGCTCTGTTGCCTGGGCCAGAGGAGAGGCAGGTGGCGACGTAGCCAAGGAGCCAGTCCAGGGAGCTTCTGGCCGCAGGCCGTGGCTAGTGGTGCCCTTGGCAGGCACCCAGCCACACCTCCCTGTGATGCCAGCCCCCCCCCCCCGAGATGCCACGGCTTCAGCTGGGCACCCCTCCCTTGCACTTCCTTCCCTTCCAAGGGCTGGAGAACGGCCAGCAAGGCCGAGATCATTGGCATTCCACATATGCTTCCAGGATCCTCGGAGGCCCGTTTAGCTGCCCCCTTGAGCCTTTTCAGGGACTTCTGGATGGGGCTTTTATTGTGCCATCACTTTGCCTCATTTATGGAATTTTATGGGCATGTCTTCATCCATAACCCTCCTGCCATTTCCTACCCCTTCTTCTGACCTTTTGCAGAGCATCCATTATGGAGGAGGCGATGGAATGGCTGCCCCGTGTCCTCTGGTCGGGGCCCCTTGCTGGGGGGGGGCGTGTGTGCAGGTCCGGGACTGGAAGGGTCCGCCTCCTGCTCTCCGCTTGTCCCCTTCTCAAGTGCAGTTTTATGCTGTGCAAGTAAATGCCAGTGGATCTCCCCCGCCCCGTCTCCTGGCTGTTTTTAAAGCCAAATTCTGCAGATAACATTGAAGGGGAATGACAGGATCCTGCCACTGCGTAATCATTTATGGATCAGGTAATGATTCCCCTGCCCTCCTACCTTCTGTGCTTTCATGGCAGCTCCCTGCTCTGGGGAGCTGAGCTCCTTTTGTCAAATAGTGCTGATGCAACCAGAGCGCACGGCTGCGTGTTCTGCGACTGGCGCTGCTCAGTGTGCGAAGGAATCGGGCAGGGCTGCCCAGGACCTTCCACTGGCCTTCCCTTCTCCTGTCCTGGGTTGGTAGCACGGGTGGCCCCTTCTGTCCGTCCGTCCTTCATTTCATATCTATACGTATATCTATTGGGTTTAGTGAAACTCCCTGGATGGTGAAGCACAGTTAAGCGGTACAATAAAATGCAATCTAACAATAGAATGATAAAAGCATTAAAAATAGAGCCACGTTTTAACAACAAAACAAGGAAAACCTGCCCATTCTGCTGGGCCTGATGGCAAAACAAAAGCGGAGCGCTGCCCACACGCTTCCCACCCCATGCGCTCGCTGCCTGCCATTGATAAATGCGGGGTGGCCTCAGTCTGGTGCCGAGAAGACGCCAGACGGGCTTGTGTGGGGAGGGGGCAGTTGTGGGGAGGAGAGACACTTCGCACCCAGAAAGTCCCTGGTGTCTCTAGCTAGGGCGGGAACGTTTTTTCTCGACCCCCTGCCTGCTCCCTGGAACCCCTTGGGGATTCTGACCATGCACTGGGCGCTCACAGGCGATCGAGGCTTGTGGTGCTAGGAGGGCGCCTCCTCCCGCTCCTCCCTCTCCTCGCCCCACCGGGATCCTTGGGTCTCGCAGGGGCCCCCTAGGTGTTCCCTGTGCTGCAGTGAGCCCCTTAAGCTCTGGCTAGACTTCATGGTACTCTTTAAGACTGCAAAAGCTGGTGCTAAAGGGGGAGGCCTGGCTGGAATCCTTCCATTTAATCCTGGGTGTTTCCAATGTTTTCAATAACATGCATGTGACCAGGATATTTTTGAAGGAGGAAAGGTGGGTACGCTTCTTTTATTTTCAGGTACCGTATTTTTCACTCTATAAGACGCACCTGACCATAAGACGCACCTAGTTTTTAGAGGAGGAAAACAAGAAAAAAAAATACTCTGAATCAAATGGACACATAATCACCGGCACATTCCCCATCACTTCCCCATGGGCTGCACATCTGACAGACTTACTGCACACACATATTCACTCTATAAGACGCACAGACATTTCCCCTTACTTTTGAGGGGGGGAAAAGTGAGTCTTATAGAGCAAAAAATACGGTAATTCACAACTGAATCGTGGCAAGGGCAATTTGGTTGTGAGAGAGGAACGGAAATGTACCCCCCGGAGGCCCGGTCACCCACGGTTTCATAAAAATCTTTTTTAATAAAGGAAGCCTCTTTAAAGGACTACTGCCCAATTAATCATGAGCAACTTTCAAATGATAAAAAAGGTTTTAATTGGTTTTAATGTAATTGTTTTTAATTCCATTTTCTATAAAAGATTTATGCCGCACATTTTTATTCATGGGTCTTTGTGGCTGCTTAATTAACCCCAGCTCTTCTGTGGCTTTTTCCGGCATTTGAAAGAATGGCATGTTCCCCAGCCATGCCAGGGAGTGCCTCCTTAATAGCCTGGAACTGCACGCAGGCCTGGCGCGGACCGGCCGCATTCCCGCGTGTCCCGTTGCAAGTCCCGCCACCTTGCCCTTTGCGTCCCTTCACAAAAGTAAAGAAGCGTGTGCAGCCTCGTTAAATTGTGGTGGAGATGGGCTGCAGGGCACCTTTCACTGGAAAACCTTGTGCACTCAAAGCCGCCTTGTGAAGCACCGCAGACACAATGGCAGGCGAAAAACGTCTTGCTGAGTAAAAGCAACATGTGCGAAATGGTGAGCAATAGATGAGTGCGCCTTCATTCAGCATTCTTCAGTAATCTTCTTTGCTTGTAGAAAATAGGATTATTGGATAATTAGCCTGTCTGTATCAAGTAGATGTAATTAAATTCCCAAGAAAGCTAATTAATTTCCATGAAAATAGTTTCTTTGAAACTTAGTTCCTTAAAATAGGTTCTTTTATTTAAAAAGTGAAAGCTATTCCTGGACATCGCCTGTTTGCCCCTGTGTATGGAATCACTAAAGTGGCATCGCACGTATTACTCACGTTAGGCATGAGCTCGGCTTTATTTTCCTGGGCTTCCCATGGTCTTGACACAAAGATTTTAAAAGTTCTATCTTTTGCGGTCCTACTTTGGATGGTTGGCTTTCTCACTACCCAGAGGAGATGGGCAGGATCTGGCTTGAGTTCAGCCTAAGTTTTGATGACTCTGGTCTTCACGGACCCAACTTCTAGCACTGTCTGGAGGCTGCAAAGGGTGTTGCTCCGATTTGGGGAACACCAGGTTGCTAAACGTGATCCTGCCTTGCCTCCTTTCCAAAATGCCCCTGTTGGTGTTAATTTTTGGTGGGGAAAAGCTGAGCCAGCATCTTTTGCGTATTAGTCCATGCCAATAGCTCCAGTTTTGATTAGATGGCTTTGAGAAAGGCCTAACCCCTATGAACTGTCTAATACGATCAATGGTTATTGATCCAGCAGCGATGGCTGAACGAATCTCCTGTATTCAGGAGCAGCTCGCTTCCCACCACACCAGAATGGCTTTCTGGGGTTCCCTGCAGTTTCAGGGCTGCCAGAGGTAATCGGGTCAGTCCCTCCGGCTGCCCACTGAGTTCAGATTCCCCTAGATATCCCCCTCTTCCAGCAGATTTATGGGGAGTGATGAGCTTCCCTTTCATAACCTTGGCTGTGTAAACCTTGGCAGCACGAGGGGTGACTCCTTCGAATTCCCCAAACCAGGGTTCATGCTGTGCACTGAACATACTGTATTTTTTGCTCTATAAGACTCATTTTCCCCCCCTCAAAAGTAAGGGGAAATGTCTGTGCGTCTTATAGAGCGAATATTTGTGTGCAGTAAGTCTGTCAGATGTGCAGCCCATGGGGAAGTGATGGGGCATGTGCCTGTGATTATGTGCCCATTTGATTCGGAATATTTTTTTTCTTGTTTTCCTCCTCTAAAAACTAGGTGTGTCTTATGGTCAGGCATGTCTTATAGAGCGAAAAATACGGTACATCTTTTGTGTATTTCTTGGTGGAAAGTAACCACCAGACCAAATCACGGTTGGATACAGAAAAGCAAGTACAGGCAGTCTCCAGGTGATGAATGCCCAGGTCATGAACAACTCGTCCTTGAGTGGCGACTGGGTGCCTGTGGGTGCTGGGCAGCAAGGAGAGGGAGGGAGGGAGAGAGGGAGGAAAGGCTAGGCTGGGAGAAAGGGAGGGAAGGAAGGAAGGAAGGAAGGAAGGAAGGAAGGAAGGAAGGAATGGAAGAAAGGAAGAAGGGGGGGAGGGAGAAAGGGAACAGTGGTGCTGAAGAGTTGCAAAGTCAGAACTAGAAAGCAATTCCAGTGGTGACCCTCCCATCCCCAGCAGCATGGCCAAATCCTGCCTCTCCGCCACCAGGTCCATCATCTCCAGCACCAGACCCATTTCCATTATCATCCAGTTAATGGTAGGCTAAATGTTAGCTCGGGAAGTGTTAACCTTTAAGAATCTTTACTATTTTTTCTATCTTTTGGTCTAAAATAGTTTAAGGAATGTACTGTATACCTACACACAGACATACGGATTATCTCTCTTCAGTACCTGTGGTTACTTAATTGAGATGCTGCGTTGTGTTTAAGAGGTTTTAGTTTATATGGACGTGTTTAAGTGTTTTATTTGCTTTTTATATACATAATCTGACTTACATACATGTACACATTCAACTTGAGGATGTTCTCAAGTTGAATGGAACTCGTATGTAACTCTGGGGACTACCTGTAATAGACGGATGTCCTGTTCCAGGAATTCCCAACATTTTTGGCCCTGTGGGCAAATTTGAGAATTTGTGGGCACTGCCACAAAATGACTTCTAGCAGGGTGTTGGCTAGTCCCATATTGGCTGCCTTGGAGTTTTTCATGTGTGGGGGAGAGATAGCAAGTGGGGGAGCTAAAGGGAGGGGAGGAGGGGAGAGAAAGTTGCTTCTCGGGCCTCCCAGTCTTCTGGTACCCACACAGACTGCTGCATGCTGCCTTTCTGAAGCGGCTTCAGGGCTGCTGCTTCTGGCCAAGCACCAGGATAACATAGAAACACAGAAACAGACCGAGTCAGAAGGGGTCTCCCAGGCCATCTAGTCTGATCCCCGGCTCCAGCCGGCTCCACTCACAACATGCCCACCATGTGCATGTCCAGCCTATCTTTGAACACCCTCACCGATGGGGCCTCAACCACCTCCCTTGGAAGCCCATTCCACGCCCTCGGGGTTCTAACTGTCAGGAAGTGCTTCCTGGCATCCAGATGGAGCCTTGGGTCCCTGAGCTTTGCTCCACTGGAGAGCGTCCTGCCTTCCTTTGCAGGGGAGAACAGGTCTCTGCCCACCTCCGTGTGACATCCCCTCACATACCTGTATGTCGCCAACATATCCCCTCTGAGTCTCCTCTTCTCCAGGCTGAAGAGATGCACGCAGTGGCCTTTCCAATGATCACTCTGGGCATTGCAGGACTACTCCCTCAAGCTACTGCAGCTGTCGGGGCCCTTATGAGCACCACCTTGGAGCCCTGGGGGAAGAGCTATATAAGATCTGGCCCTTCCTTCCAAATGCTGCCTTGACCCCAAAGGCCTGCAGACTCCCTGCAATGCTCCCTGCTTGTTGGGCCTCGCTCTTGTTCCTGGGGCTTGCCCGGTTTCCTGGCCCCTGCATTTGCTCGTGTTTTGCTTCCAGCCCTCAGGTACCTGCTCCTGTTTGCACTGCTTCCTTGGTGTCTTTATCCCTGGCTTGCTTGACTATGTTTCCACTGCTTGGATTGGACTTGCCTTGCTCTTCTACTCCTGGCACTGATCTCGGACTGCTAGATAAAGATTTGGATTTGTTTGGGGGTGGTCTCTGGACTCTTGTCCTGGTGCCCGTGCCGGTTAGTCAGCCGCCCGTGCCCCAGGTGCGGACACTGCCTAACGTGCAGCCTCTCTCTGGCTGCCCCCACCTTGCTCTGTTTTCCAGGATGCTGGACGGCTGATCAGTGGCAGGCAATGCTGCACCCTCACATTGTTCCATGTTCCACTGCAAGGCTTCTATCTTGAGGGGGACAGAAATGGAGAGCTTTGTGGTCACCATGGGAGGCCCTTGCAGGTGATCTGCTGGGGACCCTGTTTGAACCCAGCCTGGCAGTTTTCCTTCTTTAATAACCATTCAGACCAGCAGGTATTTATATATAAACAGCATTTTTACCCTGCTCTTGAGCCAAAAAGTCTCCCTAAGCAGTTTACACAAAATCTCCAAAAGAAGAGGCAGTCACCCAAAAAGGAGAGGCATGGGGTGGGGAGATGAGAGGAAGAGGCGGCAGCCTGGTGACAGGGATGCCCGGACGGCCTTTCCTCTCATCTTGCCTCCCACTTCCGCATCCTGCTGGACTGGCCACAGGTGGTGACAGCTGATGGAAGCACTCCTTGCAGCATTCGTCCTTTCACCTAACCTGCCCTGTTTCTCTCTCTAACTCTCCTCTCACTCTTCTGTTCGTCACACCCTCTCCTGTCTCTCATCACCTGTTTTGGAGACATGTGGCTACAACCAGATCATGTTGCCCTTGTGGATTTTGGAGACATCTGGCCGTCTGCTGGAAACGAAATGCCCAGCCTTTCTACCCTTGGGCTCCCAGAAGACATGGGGCTACAGTCCCCGTCATCCCTGACTATTGGCTCTTCTGGCACAAGTGATGGGTGTATGCGCTGGGGATCCAGCCTGGTTGGGCAGCCTGAAGTGGAAGGGCTTCTGTCCAGCCGGAGTGTGCAGTCTGGGCCGCTTTGATCCCTTTCTTCTCCAGGGACGGAGGCTTGCATTGGCCCGCGGCCCTTTTCATTATGCAGAACAAGACCTGGCTGCGAGAGTTGGTCCTTTTCGGGTTACTAGCACTTCCTCCTTGAAGTGTGCTGATGTGGCGTGGGACAGAAGGAACACCTGCATGCATGAAAGGAGCAAGAAGGCGGATCTGCTAGGAGAAAGCAAATCAAGATTTTCCCTGGAAAGTAACAGTTAATCTCTAACAGGATATCGCAGGGTTGACAAGCTGTAAATTGTAATCGCCGGCAGAATTTAATATCCTCCTAACATCCGACAGAGATGTTTAGTTGCGTCTCTATCATTGCCGAACCTGCACAAAGGTGACATCGTTTCCCACGTTGTCGTCAAATGCAGCCTTTAGCCAAGGCAAGCCGCTCTGCCTGCCCGCCGCCAGCCGCCTGCGGGGAAGATTGTCTCAGGAAAGTGCCCGCCCTTGCCAAACTCCTTTCTGCCTCTTTTCTCAAGGCTGTTCTCCCTCTTCATAAACCTCTCGAGTTTGGCTGTCACGGCTTATGACATCAGTCCGACCGCCGGCATGAATTACGGTTGCATTCAGTTCACCGTTGCTGGATTTACAAGGCGAGGATGCTAGGGGAAAGCTTGTGCTGCACTCGCCGGCGTGAGGCTCTGCTCGGCGCGGTGCCCCTCGCGCTTCAAGGGTGGCCCCAGCCAGGGCAGCGGAGTGTCTGCCTCACACTGTCCGCCTCCTCCAGGCGCAGGACTGCCTCGAGCGCCGCCCCGCGGGATGCCTTTCCCGACTGCCGTCGGTCACGGCTGCCGAGGAGGCGGGAGGGCCCGTGGCTGCTTCTCCCAGAAACCTTGGGATGGCTCGGGCTGCTTTAGCCAGCGCTGCTTTTGTTCTGCGGAACATAATGGCTTTAACTGCAGGTGGTGCAGTGGTTTAAACCGCTGTGCTGCTGGGCTGGTTGATCGAAAGGTCGCCGGTTCGAATCTGCACACGGTGTGAGCTCCCGTGCGCCGTCCCAGCTCCTGCCAACCTTGCAGTTCGAAAGCATGCAAATGCAAGTAGATAAAAAGGTACCACTTCGGTGGGCAGGTAACAGCGTTCCGTGCACTTCGGTGTTTAGTCATGCCGGCCACACGACCACGGAGACTGTCTGCGGACAAACGCTGGCTCCCTCGGCCAGGAAACGGAGATGAGCACCGCCCCCTAGAGTCAGGCATGACTGGACTAATGTCAAGGGGAAACCTTTACCTTTACCTTTATAACGACAGTGGCACACAAATGAGCACAACTCGTCTAACAGTATTCGAGATGTTGAGAGGAGGTGTAAGATTTTATCCTAAAGCTGACCCGTTGTTGCTCCCCGGAACACTCCTGTTTCGATTTCTGGTCTCTGTGACTATTTTTCCTTTCTAGAGAGATGGCAGCAGCGCTCGTTGTCACTTTCCCTCTGAGCATATGCACTGCTGAGGAGGGGAAGATTTCCCAGAGGAGCGGTCCAGGCAGTAGCAGTGGCCGGGTGGCCTTGGAAAGCTGGATGACTCTGGATGAAGGCCCAGATGAAACCCCATGGTTCCTCACCCCATGGCCGAGGGCAGGGGAGGCTGCAGGAAGAGTGAACTCTGGGAGTGTGTTGGGGTGAATGAGTTGCAGTTTGTGCACCGAGTCCTGAAAGGGGGTGCAGGAGAGCCAAGTGCCCCCTTTCTGTGCTGCTTCTCATGCGCCAGCCTCTTTAGGTTTGGGGCCAAGGCAGGCAGCTTTGTGCGCTCATCCTGTGGCGTGGCGTGCCGGCCACTCTCCGCTGGCCAGTCAGGCCCCTTTCCACGGGCATCCTCCTTGGGGGGCTGTTTGAGCAGAGGCTCCCAATTGTCCCACACTCTCCCACGGCACCACTGGCATCAGGTTAAGGCTCGCCGCACCTCCAGGCACTTGACGGCATAGGATAGCAGGCCATGGGGGCTTTGCTGTTGACACTGCTTTCTTTGCAAGGGCTTTAGCACTACGCTTCATGAGGGCTTTTAAGGCTTTCTTCCTTTGTGAACTGCCCAGAGAGCATCGGCTGCTGAGCAGAGGAGAAACAGAGATAAGGACGATCTGGGGCCTATTCTCTGACTCTCCACCACTGTTGGTCGAAGTGAATTGGCTCCGAAGTGAATTGGTTTGCTTTTTCATAAAAGCATTTGGCCGGCAACAAGGGTGGGCTGCTGTCCCTCTGAGGGAGGCCACAGAGGCGGCCCTGGAAGCATGGTTTGCAGCCGGAGGGCCCGAGCGCCCCTGGCCCCTCAAGGGCAGGCAGCGCTGCCGTGGGGCGAGCCCTCCCAGGGGAGTGCCAGCAGCACGGCGGCGTCGCAGGAGGTCTCTGTGCCTCTGGAGCAGTGCTCGTTGGGCTGGCTGCCCAGGTGGGGGAACTTCCTAGGCCAGCCTGTGGATGTTGAGGGCGTGGCCCTGCAGCTTGGCCCCAGACGCCACCCCTTCCCAGTGGAAGCCGGGGCAGCCCGCTTCCCTCTCCCACAGGTACCTCTGCTGACCTCCTGCAGTGCCCAAAGCCTCTCGGGATGTCTCCCACATGAAACATTACTGAGCGCAAATCTGTTTGATGCACTCATGACATTCACATGCTACTCTGGTATCACACAGTCCCTGAATGGTTAGCAAATGCAGTTCTATTCTGTATGTCCCTGATCAAAATAATGGGCTTCTTCCCCCAGGCCTAACAATTATGGCTGCACTTGTGAACGGGTTGCCCGGTTCTTAGCCTGCACGCCCCAAGCTTTGCAGAGGAATGACACAGGAGCACCACTGTATGCCACAGAATTCATGATGCCGGCCTTTGCTGTATCTCACCCCCCACCCCCCCGGCATCAAACAGATGGTTGATAGGCAGATCCTCACCTGCCACACCCCAGCGTGGTCGCCACAACCCCGTCTGACTGCAGCACCGTAGATGCAGCAAAAAAATAAAAATAATAAAAAGTAAAATCAAGAGTATCGTCACAGTGCGTATCGAGAATGTGCATTTGGCAAGTACCAGCGATAGCCTTTCGTGCATCATGCTAAGTGGAACCCAGTTGGCAAATGATTCTGCTGCAAGAGATCCGTCAGCACTGAAGGTGCCGCAAGGTGGGCTGTCGCTAATTTGCGGCAAGACTGTTTGTGTTCGGATTTGCTGCATGGTCCAGTGGTGAGCAGATTCTCAGCTTCCCCGAATAAAACTCGGCAGGGCAGAGCAGAGGTGCTTCTGGGAGCGGCTGCTGGCCCAGGGCCGCCATCACGGGCCGGGCTGTCAGCTCAGACTTTGTCCCATCGGTGAGCCTGAAGATCTGCGTGCCAGCTTGTCACTGCTCGTTTGTGACCTTATGGATCTCGGTGTTGCCCATCTGTTATTGGTGAAGCTGTCCATGTGTCATGCGGTTAATAGGGTAGCTGATTCAGCAGGAGTGCTTGACCTGTAATCAATGGCGGGGACCAGAAGCCGTAAATTAAACAGGATCTGACTATCTGCTGCTACGCTTTTGGCACAGCCCTGCACTGTGAGCCACGGATGCATGCGAAGGGCACCTCTCTGGAGAAGGGCAGGGGCTTGTGCCCAGCTGGCCCCTTGGTGCAGGTGTGTTGAGGCACAGGGGCCGTGTACAGCCTAGCAAGGGAGGGGAAGTGCGCCGCCTTTCCTCGGGCCCCTTCGGACACGCCTGTGCTCTGGGCAGGCTGCATAGCTGCTGCGTGGGCATCTCTGCGTGGAAGCGACTCACCTGGCCAGCTGGGCTGCAGTGGCATCTGCAACTGGGAGCAGCCTGAGAGCGAGGGCCCTGCACACTCGGGGGCTCCCCAGGAATGGTACCGTGCGCACCGGAGGTGCTCAGAAACTTTTGAAGCACCTTGCTGATGCCACGTGGGCAGGTCGGCTGGCATGGCCCGTTCCGCACTGCAGAGGGGTGCTTGCAGCTGGCTGAGACTCACGGGCCACCCCAATGCCCACATGACTTGGGGGTGCCAGTGGCGAGGGGGGCGTTCTGTTGCTCCCTGCTGATCCAGGTGCCCTGCCGTGCAGCCATCCCATTGCGTACCTTAATTGCTTTCGTTACCGTGGCAAAATTCATGACGACACTCTGGATTTCTTGGCTTTCTGTACTTCGACTGTTGGAGGGGTGGGGAAGGGAGCCTTCCAGCCTCATCGCTGGTAAATCTTATTAATGTTCTTGTCATCTGTTAGGATCTGCTCTAATGAAAATATAATTTGTATTTGAGAGAGCTAGCAGAAGCCCTTGCATCTGCTACCCTAAACAATCCCACGGTTCCACTTGCTGCCAATGCACCCTTTGCTCTTTTTATCATCAGCAACTTGTTCAAAGAACTTTAAGCCTCGGTCCTCAGCTCGGAACTCCCGTGGCTACCACAGCTGGTGCCGCAGAGGCTCCTTGGACCTTCTGGTCTTTTAATCATTTTAAAATGTTTCTTTAAGATTTTCTAATTAATGTTTTTAACTTCCACGCATGCTGCCAAGTGAAGTGCCAGGTTTTGAAGCTCGGACCCTGCAACTGGGTTGTGGCGAGTTCTTCCAGCAGGACACTTTCCCTTTAGTCTCCCCAGTTTGCCTTCAAGAAAATTCGTGTTTTGAAGCTCTCTGTGCCCCCAAGGAGGCATTTTGTGAATGGTTAGGCCCTCGTGTCAGCCATTCTTTGGAAGAACAGATGGGACCTCAAACTCGTGCAAGGGAGATGCAAGCGGACAGTCAGAGGAACAAGAGAAGCATGTTGCTAGCAATAAAAATATTTAAATATTTCAAAAGAATATATCAAAAGAGAGAAAATGACTAAGAAAGCAGTTGGGCCGTTGGATGATAATGGGATTAAAGGAGGACTAAGTTGGGTGGGGTATGAGGAGACTGCAGGGAAGCTGGATGGATTATTTCCATCAGTCTTGACAATGGGAATGAAGCACAGATACTGGTCTGAATTTATGTCTGCTGGAAGGGAGTCTGAGGCAGTAGGGCAGACAGTAGTGCCAAAAGATGGAATTCTCAGCCTTATTGGCAACCTGCAGGCCAGCGAGTCCAGATAGTATCCGTTCTAGAGTTCTCAGAGAACTATAGAATGAAATCACTGATCTTACCAAAATATTCAACATGTCCCTAAAGTTAGCCCTTGTACCAGAGGATTGGAGAATGGCCAATGTAGCCTCATTTTTTTAAAAGAGGGATGCAGGGAAGATCCAGGAAGTTACAGGCCAGTTAGCTTAACATCTGTTCTGGGTAAGCCACTTGAAAGTATAATTAAGGATGGAATCAGTATTCACATTGAGGGACAAGCACTGCTGGGGGGGAAAAAAAAAAACCCAGCATGGCTTCTGCAAGGGGAAGTCTTGTCTCACCAACACAGGGATCCTCCAACTTTTCCACCGGGGGCCAGTTGAAAGTTGCCGGTGCTGGGTGTGGGCCGGAAAGGTGGTGTCGGCGGTGCACGCGGGCTGGGCAGTGCGTGAGAGTGCGCGTGCTGGGGGGTGGGCAGGGCGCATGGTGAGGGAAGGCGAGGGGAGGGGAGGTAGGCACACAAGGCAGCAGCTTGCTCACTCAGAGATCGGTTTCTCTGAGCAAGCAAACCGCTGCATCCCCACATGCGGGGCCAGGTGGGTGGTGGCGGGCACCTGTGCGGGCACAGGCGCACATGCAGTGGGTCCAAATGGGCATGGTGGGCCAGTTCTGGCCCCCGGGCCGTAGTTTGAGGACCCATGCACTATCTATCCTATTAGAGTTGGATCTTGAGACTGATCTTATGTTCTCAGGGTGTCCACATCTCTCTTGTAAAACACCAGACATGTCCACTGACCCAAAGGGGCTGAGGAACCTTCTTTGAGCAAAACTGCCGTGTGTTCTCTGACTGAAGCAGTGGCAGTGCGGGTGATCTCAAGACAGCCTTTGCCAACCTTTCCATTGTGGCTGCGGATGATAGTAACACAAGTTAGGGGAGTCCGGATTAAGTGGGAGTAGTGCCACTCTTTTTTTGGGGGGGGGGTGTATCAAAACCACTAAGGATGAGAATTCTGGGAGTTGCAGTCCAAATGCCTCTGAAGGCTGCCTGGTAGGGAAAGGCTGCTTTAGACACACCCTTCAAAACATATGTAAATTACAAGCAAATTTATGCTCCTCCTCGGTGGGCCTGGGCCCAGTTGACCAGTTCTATGACGGCCTACAACACCTTCTAGAATTAACGCCAAAAAATGATGTCCTTATCATCATGGGGGATTGGAATGCTAAAGTAGGAAGCCAAAAGATAACCGGAATAACAGGCAAGTTTGGCCTTGGAGTACAAAATGAAGCAGGGCACAGGCTGGCAGAATTTTGTCAAGAGAATACGATGGTCATAGCAAACACTCTTTTCCAACAACCCAAGAGACGACTCTACACATGGACATCACCAGACGGTCAACACAGAAATCAGATTGACTATGTGCTCTGCAGCCAAAGATGGAGAAGCTCTATACAGTCAGTAAAAACTAGACCAGGAACTGACTGTGGCTCCGATCATGAGCTTCTCGTTGCAAAATTTAGGCTTAAGTTGAAGAAAGTAGGGAAAAGCACTAGGCCACTCTGGTATGACCTAAATCATATCCCTGATGAATATACAGTAGAGGTGACAAATAGATTTAAGGAATTAGATCTGATAGACAGAGTGCCTGAAGAACTATGGACGGAGGTTTGCAACATTGTACAAGAGGCAGCAACTAAAACATCCCAAAGAAAAAGAAATGCAAGAAAGCAAAATGGCTGTCTGAGGAAGCTTTACAAATAGCCGAGGAAAGAAGGGAAGCGAAAGGCAAGGGAGAAAAGGAAAGATACACCCAATTGAATGCAGAATTCCAGAGAACAGCTAGAAGAGATAAGATGCCTTCTTAAATGAACAGTGCAAAGAAATAGAAGAAAACAATAGAATAGGGAGGATCAGAGAACCCTTCAAGAAAATTGGAGATATGAAGGGAATGTTTCATGCAAAGATGGGCATGATAAAGGACCAAAATGGCAGGGACCTAACAGAGGCAGAAGAGATTAAGAAGAGGTGGCAAGACTACACAGAAGAACTATACAAGAAAGAGCTTAACGTCCCTGATAACCATGATAGGGTGGTCACTGACCTCGAGCCAGACATCCTGGAATGTGAAGTCAAATGGGCCTTAGGAAGTCTGAGCAACAACAAAGCTAGTGGAGGTGACAGTATTCCAGCTGAGCTATTCAAAATCTTAAAAGATGATGCAGTAAAAGTGCTACACTCAATATCCCTGCAAATTTGGAAAACTCAACAGTGGCCAAAGGACTGGAAAAGGTCAGTTTACATTCCCATCCCAAAGAAGGGCAATGCCAAAGAATGTTCAAAGTACCGCACCATTGCACTCATTTCACATGCTAGCAAAGTGATGCTCAAAATCCTACAAGCTAGGCTCCAGCAGTATGTGAACCGAGAACTACCAGAAGTACAGGCAGGATTTCAAAGAGGGAGAGGAACTAGAGATCAAATTGCCAACATACGCTGGATCATGGAGAAAGCTAGGGAGTTCCAGAAAAACATCTGCTTCATTGACTATGCTAAAGCCTTTGATTGTGTGGATCACAACAAATTGTGGCAAGTTCTTAAAGAGATGGAAGTACCAGACCATCTTACTTGTCTCTTGAGAAACCTACATGCAGGTCAAGAACCAACAGTGAGAACTGGGCACGGACCAACTGACTGGTTCAAAATTGAGAAAGGAGTTCAGCAAGGCTGTATACCGTCGCCCTGCCTATTTAACTTATATGCAGAGCACATCATGAGAAAGGCGGGGCTAGATGAATCACCAGTTGGAATTAAGATTGCTGGGAGAAATATCAACAGCCTCAGATATGCAGATGATACCACTCTCATGGCAGAAAGTGAAGAGGAACTAAAGAGCCTCTTGATGCAGGTGAAGGAGGAGAGTGCAAAAGTTGGCTTGAAACTCAACATTAAGAAAACTAAGATCATGGCATCCAGTCCTCTCACTTCCTGGCAAATAGATGGGGAAGAAATGGAGGTAGTGACAGATTTTATTTTTCTGGGCTCCAAGATCACTGCAGATGGGAACTGCAGCCAAGAAATTAAAAGACGCTTGCTCCTGGGGAGGAAAGCTATGGCAAATCTAGACAGCATACTAAAAAGCAGAGACATCACCCTGCCAACAAAAGTGCGTATAGTCAAGGCTATGGCTTTCCCAGTTGCAATGTATGGCTGTGAAAGCTGGACCATAAGGAAGGCTGAGCGCAAAAGGATTGAGGCCGTTGAATTGTGGTGCTGGAGGAGACTCCTGCGAGTCCCTTGGACTGCAAGGAGATCAAGCCAGTCAGTCCTAGAGGAGATTAACCCTGACTGCTCTTTAGAAGGCCAGATCCTGAAGATGAAACTCAAATACTTTGGCCACCTAATGAGAAGGAAGGACTCCCTGGAGAAGAGCCCAATGCTGGGAACAATAGATGGCAAAAGAAGAGGGGAGGGCAGAGGATGAGGTGGCTGGATGGAGTCACAGAGGCAGTTGGTGTGAGCTTGAGTGGACTCCGGGGGATGGTGGAGGACAGGAGGGCCTGGAGGAATGTTGTCCATGGGGTCGCGATGGGTTGGACATGACTTCGCGACTAGCAACAACAATCCCTGGCTGCTGGCCCTCTTGTCTGGGGCTGGTGGGATTTGAAGCCCAGAGCACTGGGAGGACTGCCATGGGGTTGCTACACTGGCTGCCATATTGGGGACAAGCACCGGCCCTGCGGTCGGCCTTGCCTCACCTGCCAGGACTGCCACGGGCCCCCAAGGCGTGCCTGTCCTGCCTGAAGCACCGAGTGCCCCTTTCGGGGAGTCGCCCCCTTGAGCTCAGCCTGGTGCAGTCGGTGCTTTGCCTGTGCCGGCTGCTGGCGGGTGGCTCTTCCGAGCTTGCCCACCCATGATCGCTTGGAGTCGCGTGTGGTGATGTGCTAATGGCAGTTCAATTAATATGATAAGATCTTAATTGGCTGTGTAGAATATTGTCCTTCCTAATCTATGCAGAAACTCCAAGGCTACCGGGAGAGAGGTGGCCGTAATTCTCAGACGTTGCAATAAAACTGCAATACCGAAGCTGCTCCGCTCCTGAAGAGTGGCTGGGAGAGGCAGGGAAGGTTGACTGCAGGTGCAGCCACTCGACTTTCGGGCTCGTGCTGCTGCACGTAATGTTTGGATCAGCTGTACAGTTGGGACGTTTCTTTGTAGGGGTCATTCACTGTGGAAGTAGGTCGTTCTGTGTCAGGAATCCTTTTCAAACTGGGAGTGAAATGTAGTATTTTGGGCTGTATTGGGGCGGGAGGGGGGGATGAAATCAAAAAGGATAGGGCCAAACTCCCTGGAATGGCAGCACATGGTAACTTAAAGTTTTGACTGCCACCAGGGAAGCCATAAGAGAAACTTTAACCTTTCTGGAACAGGGAAAGATGCGCAAAACCCAGGAAACGGTTAGGCCACCCGTGGTTTAGGGGGGCATGGGAGTGGCCTGGCCTCCTGGGGAGCCCCCGGCCCGCAGCCTCCTGCTGTGCACCCCTGGTCTAGGTAGGCAGTGATGGAGCTGGGAGCTGGAAAGCAGCTCCCTTGCTTGCCTCTGCCCACTTTAGCATGGGCTTGCTGTGGGCATGCGATGGCGGGCAGGGCTCCCCAAAGTGTTCACAGAGAGATCCTTCCTAGCCCCACTCCCCAGGGTCCTGGGAAACTGGAGACGCTGGGGGCTGCAAGGAGGAGCCCTGCCACTGGACGCCAGGCAAGCACGCTGGTTTTCTTGAAACGGGCCACATTTGTGGTGGTCCTTGGCTTTCAGAGGGGCTCCGCCATCGCATTGGTCTCAGCCGCATAGCATTCCCTGCCTCGGATGTGTCGATGATGTTAAGGGGAAAGAGGCTGTCCCCAGGCTGGCTAGCAGTCTGGCCCCTGCAGCACCTCAGTTGCACGTGTTCCTAACAGCAAGCCAGCAATGTCAGTTTATTAAGTTGCACGGTGAATCAGCGGCAGCCTGGTCTCGCCTCCAGCTCGTTCCTGCTTTGTGCAAGCGGTTAAACAAACCAAGCTTAGTGCAAGACCCACACGGTCTTTCTTTCTGGATTCTTGCATGCAAACAACTCTCGTTCCAGATGGCAAAGCCGTTCCTTTCCAGGTTTGCTCACGTGTGTGAAGTGGGGTGAGCAACTCACATGCGCCAACGTTCTGCTGCTTCCCACTGTGGTTCATGCAGGAATTCGTGGCAGGCGGCTATGTGCCAGTGGCCCCTTCGTGTCCCTGGATTTTCCAGCTTTGGGCCCTTTCTTCTTGATTAGCTGCCCTTGGTCATCTGGAGCCCACGTCCTGCCCCGCTCCCCCCGGGCCCCGATGCAAAGAACATTCTTCTCCACCCTCCACTGTGAGACCGGATCCATGCAGAGCTCTGTGTAGCATATGCATGTGTTTTGTTGTTTTAATTGTTGTGCAAGCGCCATCCATTTTCTGAAAGCAAGAAGAGGAAGGCGTTCCTTTTAATCATCTTCAGCATATGTTCCTTTTGTGAAAGATAGTCTGTCTTCATTCTGCTGTCCCCTTTCAACTTGACATCTGAGGAAGAAGACAGGATGCGCTGCAGCTTGATCGCAAGGCTCTGCATTTGTGGGGTTTTCATTGGTGGAAGGAGGGCAAGGGTCTCAAAAGAGAGGGGCACCATGCTTCATTTAAGATGATGACTTAGATTTCTTTCTGGGTCTGTTTATATTTTTGGCAGATGCTCGCTCAGTAAATTACATTTGACAATCTGAAATAAATTCTAAGCATGATTTATGCCTACCTTCTCCTGCAGAGCTTTGGTTCATCTGACTGAGTGGTGATGGAAAAACAACTAAGCCTGAAAAGAAAACAATATTCATAATAGTAATAATGATGATAGAGGCAAACTGCTTTGGGATATGCGGCAGTTGCCATGTGGACTGCTGTTTTTTCTTTTACTTGGCATTTGAAATCTGCCTGAAATGGGATGCGTAAGTGTCTCCCTGTGACTTACATGGTTGTGCGAAGCAGGCTTGTCTGGAAATAAGCGAGGCCGCGCAGGCTTGGCCCAGAGTGCTGCTGCCACCTGCCGCTCCACAGCTCACGTGTCCTGGGCCCCGTGGCCAAAGGCCCCGCGTGTCACCAGTTCCCATCTCTGGCAAGCACAGTCTGCTCGCGGGAAGCCCACAAGCAGGAGGCGGCCGTCGAGTTTGACAATGTGCTGCAAGAAGCAGGACTTCCCCGGATCGCTCCGGGGTTTCCCACGAATCGGCCTCCTGGGATGGCCCTGGAGATCCATCCCGAAGGCCCTGCATAGCCTTCTCCCCCAGGACTTGGCCCATTCCTCCTTGAAAGCTGCCAAGAGGGTCTCCAGCATTGCATCTTGTGGCAGAGAATTCCACAGTTTTGGTGAAAAAGTGTTTCCCGGGATCTGTCCGGGATGCCCCACAGGGCAGCTTTCCAGGATGGTCCCAGGTTTTGGGATGATGCTGTCTTTTCCCATACTGTGCATAAAGTTATCAACTTTTATCACGTCCCCACTTACTCATCGGCTTCCAGAGCTAAATAGCCCCAGTTGGTGTAACTTTTCACACCAGGGAGCTGCTTCAGCACACTCCATCACTTTAATCGCTTTTCCCACCCTTCAGAGGTGCGGTGACCAGAACTACTCTCCACAGTATTCCAAGTACTGTTGCACCATAAATTCGTATAAAGGCGTGATGATATCAGCAATTATTTTCAATTGCTTTCTTAATGATCCCCAAAGTGCAGTTTATCTGTTTCACAGCAGCTGCAGCTGGCCGACATTGTGACTGAGCTGCCCTCACGATGCCCAGCGCCCTCCCTGGTCTGTCAGTTTAGGTGCCACCCACATGGATGGGCAGTTTGGACTTTTTGCCCTCGGGCGGATGGCTTTAAATTGATTTGCGTTGATTCCCATTTGACAGTTTGATGCCTCTTCCCCCAGTTTTGAGCGATCCTCTTGGTTGCCCCTTTTTGTTTTAACTTGGCTAAGCCAGGGGCCCTCAGCAAACGACCTGGACCCAAACTTTGCAACCTGTGTGAACAAGCTGTAAGGCAGCCCAGGACCTCTTTGCGGGAGGACTCTGGTTTTACACCCTTCCATTGTGAATCTTGTCCATTTATTCCTACTCTCTGCTTTCTGTTCATTAATTAATTTCCAATTCGTAAGAAGATGCCACTTTCCCACAACTGCTACATTTTGTTCAGGACGCTGGCCTTTTCTGAAGCCTCTCGGAAGTCCAAGTAAGCAATATGTGCGTGACTGCACCTATGCATGTCCTTGCCGGCACCAGCGCAGAACTCTAAAAGGTTAGTGAGACAGGAGTGACCTTTGTGGAGCCCATGTCGATTCTTGTTCAGCAAGAAGATTTATCTACGTTGGATGATTTTATTAGCATTTTCCACACCTGATACATGAAATGGATGGTAGGCTAAACAGCCTGTGTTTCCCTGGATCCCTTTTCAGAACTTGGATGTTGATCCGTCTGCAGTCCTCTGAGGTCAGATTAGGGACAGGTTGGTAAACTGTGTTGGACGATCCGCAATTTGAGTGCTCTTGGCTAAGTACCGTCTCAGTCCAGGCTTTGTTTTCAGCGGGGCCATAAGGTCTGGCGTTCCTCCTCTAGTCGCCAGGGTTCGCGTCAGCCCCCAAGTTGCCTTTCTGGAAAATTCAGCCCAAGCTTAGTGGTAGGTTTCTTCCGCGTACCCTTTGCAGTGAAAAGAGAGGAAGGGCTTCATTCAGCTTCTCGGCCGTCTCCCTTGTCATTTCCTCCCTGGCTGGTTTCCAGCTCGCGATGCATTTGGAGAGAGCTCTTTGAAGCTCTTCACACGGCACTTCGTTTTTAGCCACCCTGAATATTTTCAGTATCCCCAGCAAGCTTAGCAATCTCACGGCTCATCCCCAATTCCTAGCCACCTGAAGTGCCATTTTTAATTGTTCTTGAAAGATGGAATAAATCATATTAATATATTAGATATTAATGTATTAATTAATGTATTAATAATCAAATTAGTAGCTCATGTATGAAAGAGCTAACAGGCATTGGTTGAGATCATTGGTGGACCACGTTTCTCGCCCCCTCCTTTGTGAACCCAATTCATTTAATCCCGCACGCAGCTTCCCACTCTTTTAATGCACCATCGATCCACCAAAGGACGTGTCCCCTTCCCCTAGTGGTCAGCAGCGGCATGCATAATCCATGGGATATGTGTGGCGCACCCTACCCAAGTTGTACCTAAGTTTTCTTAGGATCCTTTGGGTGAAGGACTTTGTCAGAAGTCCAAGTAAGCAATGCTGCTGGCAGGCAGGGTCTTTTCAGTCCTGGCACCATGGCTGTGTCCTTCCCTCCCAAGAGTGGGGGGCAGGGTCTGCCCTGCTCAGTCCCTGCTTGCTTTGGGGTGCGTGACTGAAACTTGGCTTTCAAGCAATGTTTTGGGATGTTGACGCTGCATTCTTTTTGTTCTGTTGATTCTATTTTATGTAGTTTTCCGCTCTTCTCCTTAGACTTTATGTTGTATACTGTGTTCGTACATAAAGGCAGACAGAATGTGCCAAACTTTCATGCAGCGATGCTGTGTGCAAAATTTCAAGTCGCCACCCAGGCCGACTGGCAGGATGGCGAGCTGATGGTGTGTGCGCAGTGGGTCTCTGCCTTGCCAAACTTGCAAACCTGCCGTGGGCATTCACCCAGGAGAAAACTCCACGGAGCAAAGCGGAATTCACTTCGCAGCACACAAGTCCAGGCCTGCACCGTCCGGACACCATCCTAGGCAAGCCAAGGCAGAAGAAAAGGCCCCGCAGCTCCCACAGTGCCCTAGCCAGCTCCTGTCTCGACTGGCACAAGGCTCTGCCTTTGATGTCTTCATTTCCCACCTGTCTTGTGGTGTTCCCCCCCCACCCCCCGAGGAACCACATTTGTAGCTGAGGAAGAGGCCGTGAGGCGGTTTCCCTTGAGGATGAGGGAGGTGTGAGAGAATTGGGTGGAATGTGAAAAAAAAGAATCGCAACCAAGGACGTAACATCTTTGAAAGCTTTCCCTGAGGAGACGTTGAAGTGAGCAGAGATGACTGGAATTTGCTTTAGCGATTACTGTGGGTGAATAATTATGTTCAGTCCAGTTGGTGATTTGGGTTCATAGCAGGTTAATTGGTAATAATAGGATTCCTTCCAAACAGTGCAGGGAAATGAAATTTCTGTGGAAAAAAGGGCTGTCCCCAAGATGTCCTTGCACTTGGCGTTACGCACACGTAACTGTCCCCAGCAGGACAAAGGGAGGGTTACCTGCCTTCCGGAGAGACAGACTAGTTTTGTGTTGTCCCAGTGTAGGACGGGCTTCTCCGGTGCCTCGGATCAGTCGCTTGGAGGTGTGTTGGTTCCTCCCTTGCTGGCTCCCGAATGGGGATCATGTGGGGCACTTTGTTATTCGCTGAGCAAGGCCGAGTAATTACAGGGAGCTCCCCAAACATCCAGGACTCTGCATTGCACCTGAGCAAATAAACACGGGTGGGAAAGTCAACCAAGGATGACGCATGGGAGGCAAAGAGGTGTAGATCAGCCTTCTCCAGCCTTGTGCCTTCCGGACATGTTTGGACTGCAACATCCAGAATTCCCAGTCAGTGGCCCTGCTGGATGGGAATTCTGGGAGTTGTGCTCCAAAATGTCTCTGAAGGCCACCAGGGTCTAGATGGCACTTTTCCTGGGTCAGTCTAAGTCCATGCTGGCCTTGGCTAGGAGAACGGGAACGATCCCTGAGCAGCTGGTGGTGGCTGACCAGTTCTGGACAGTCTTGGATGAGACCAGTTATTTGGACACCATTTCACGTGGGCTGCAGGTCAGGTTTTGGCACAGAAACGGACCAAGCCAGCAGAGAGGCAGGGGCGGTGTGGCCCTGCTGATACTCCTGGAGGTCCCGGTGGCTTTCAGTAGCATCAAAATTGGTATCTTTCTGGGGTGACGGTCCAAGCTGGGATGGGGGGCACCACCTTGCTGCTGTTCTGCTCCTGCATGGATAGCGGATTCCAGAAGTGGATTCTGCAACACAGATTTTCTCGTGGGTCAGTTCTGTCCCCTGTGCTGCTGAACACCTACATTAAATCGCAGGGTGGGGTCACTCAGCCTCTTGAGGTGTGTCACCTTCAGTACACTGATGACAGTTCTAGTTTATTTGTTTGTTTATTTGGGTATTTTTATCCCGTCCAGTTACGTTGCGCGTCTCACTTAGCAAGTTAGTTGTGCAGGTGCCAAACCCGGCTGCAGCACTGGACTGGTGGAAGCTAAACTGAAGCACAGTTCAGGCAAGACCAAGATGCTGCTGCTGGGTGGCCCCCCGGAGTGCGCGGGGTGTGTGTGTGTGTGGTTCTGGCTGAGGCTGGGGTCCTTCTAAGTTCCAAATGGCCCTCCATGTTGATCCTAAATCGATGCTAAGCGTTTGATGTGTGGCAAGTTTTTAAAGGTGTTCACAACAAGCCCTTCCTTGGAGGTTTTAGCAGGCGATACCTGGGTTAAATATTTGTATTTCACCAAGCCCTGCATGTGAACCCACTTCCAGCTTGGGCTGGAAAGTGCGCTTGGATTCCATTTTGGCTCTCTCTCTTGTTTTTCTGTCCTGCCATACCGTATTCACAAGCAGCCCACCACACCGTGAAATTCAGATTGTCAGAGTTCCGTCTCCCATCTCTTTTTGATTTTGTGGCTTGGTTCCCTGGAGATTTATGGCTTCAAAGGGCAAACTGCTGTATGTAGTCCTCTTAGCGAAAGGGTGCCCCTGCACTGGGCGGACTTCACTTGGCGGCTGGGCAAGTCGCATCTCCCTTCAGCCGTCACTCCCTCTGCATTGGGCCCCCGCACTTGCAGAATAAGGCGGCCCCCTCTGGGCAGCAGCTGTCAGGCTCTCCGAGAAGTGCCTGGGACCCGTGCGACGCATCCACCTGCCTCCTCGCAGGGCCCCTTTGGGTGAACACAGACGTGCGCGGAGTGGACGTGTGATGTCGAGCCTGTTGGCTCCCGCTGCGGATTCAACCAAAAGGTCAGCCCTGCTCCTTCCAATTTCTCAGGCTCAGCTGGGAGTTGATTAAAACTGCCAGCAATGGCATGTCAAGGGTTGTCCGAGACAACTCTATAAGCACCTTTTGTTACTCACTTTGCTGGGTGATATAAATATATTTATCTTCCTCTGTCAAGTTGCTGACAGAACAGGTACTGCGCATCAGTGAGGCTCCGGTGCTGAGACCTCATTAGGGCCCCATCAGTCGGACAGACGTCATCCTCTCGTGGGCGAGCCGTTTATTTCATCTTTCCTCATCTTAGAACCAAGCAGGTCGCTGCTGAATTGGCTGTGCGAGCTGCCGTGTGTGTGTGTGCATGTGTGTGTGTGTGTGAGAGAGAGCGAGAGATGTAAAACCCATCTCCTCAGAAATTTGCAAATATTATTCAACGTCCCTCTATAATTGCTTGAATTCTTTCCCGGAGCAGGAAGCAAAACTTGGCTTTTATCCCACACGGGGCAAAATCCTGCTGCAATGGAGCCATCTCCAAGTGGGTGCAGCATCCATGTGGTGTTCCCCTAGATTGCTCCTATGCAGTTTCTAGCTGGTCTTCTCCAGTGCAAAACCAGTAGGGGATTCCAGACAGAGGGAATGCCCCAGAAATATGTTCCCCTTTGTGCAGAGGTCACCCCAGCCAATGAAGTTAGAGTGCTGCTCCCAGGGATGAAGCTGAGATGTTCTGCCAAGCTCTTTCGCAAATATAATTGATGCTTGTCACCCTCTCCACAAGTCTGAAGAGAGGCAGCAAACTTGGAAATTGGAGCCGTCACTCAGCCCTGTCCTCAATCCAGGCAAGGTTGGAGGGGGGAAAGGCGTCGTCCCCTCCTGGTCATCTTCTAAAATATGCCAGGTGGCTCTCTGAGGAGTCCTAGCTGCCTGCCTTGTTAGAACTTCAGGGTCTCTCCCAGCTCCCTGCGTGACCTCTCGGAGGTCCCGGAGGTCACACGGAGCAGCCTTAGAAGAGCAGCGACCAGGGTGTTTTTGCTGCAGCTGTGCGTGGCGCAGGGAATTTCCTGCAGTTGGATTCCTCTTCTCAAGGCCATCGCTCTGTGGTCGTAGTCTTGGGAGTCTCATGTCACTCCAGGCCCCGGGCTGCTCTTCCTTGGGCCCTCCTGCCGCTCTCCATAGCACTTGCACCCAGTCAACGTATGCAAATATCACAAGATTATAGCAACACACGTCGCTAGTTTGATAAGTAAAGCCCTCTAAGAGGATGGAACGAGAAAATCCTCTGCAGTTCACAGCTGGTTTCTACGGCGTGAACAAAAGGAAGCGACGTGGATTTGGGTCGCTAGGTGTTAGAGGGGAAGCGATTATTCTTGCTGGCAGCATGTCGTTCTCTTTGCCCTGGGAAAGAATGCTGCTGCTCTCACCTTGTGGGTTAAATGCAACACGAATGGGTATTTTGGCCATCTCGCACATACGGAGGCGGCTTCGTCGAGGGCTTGGCGCAGCAGCACGCTGGAAAGGCACTGATTCATTCCTGGGAAACCTGCTTGGAGTGATGTGCTCATTAGCATTATTTATAGATTTTTAGCAGAATTAAGATTTCTGCGGATGGCAACAGAAAGCAGAGTAGTCCCTAAACATTAATAATAATAGCGTTAATAAGGCAGTGCTGCTGTTTATACTCAGCACCTCTTAAATGGAACTGGATTCTGCAAAACTGTGTCCTGGATTTCCAGCAGAAGTCTCCCCGCCTGAGACTTGTCCTCCTATCACAGGGACACCCAGAGCCATTCCCGTTCTGCATCTTTAGCTGAAGTTTTACACTTATTTGGTGCTATTATGTATTTAAACAACTGCAGCTTACAAGTGTCTCCTTGTCTCCATTTTATCCCCACAACAACCCTGTGAAGTAGGCTGGGCTGAGGGTCAGTGACTGGCCAGTGTCATCTGGTGAGCTTCATGGCTGAGTGGGGACTAGGACCCAGGTCTCCAAGTCCAGTCCAGTGCGCAAACCAGTATGCTACATTTGCTGAATTAGTTGTTGTTGTTAGTTGCAAAGTCACTATCTGACCCATCGCGGCCCCACAGACAACACTCCTCCAGGCCTTCCTGTCCTCCCCAGAGTCCACTCACGCTCACACCAACCGCCTCAGTGACCCCATCCAGCCACCTCAACTTCTTCCTTCCCCTTCTTTTGCCTTCAATTGTTCCCAGCATCAGGCTCTTCTCCAGGGAGTCCTTCCTTCTCATTAGGTGGCCAAAGTATTTGAGTTCCATCTTCAGTATCTGGCCTTCTAAATTAGCTGAATTAGAAATGAATTAAAAATGGATAGGAGCAGCTTTCCTGGCTTAGGGAGGCTCTGACGGGCAAACCAATCTTGCTTCTTCTCTCCATATCCTGTTAGCATTTAAGACTCAGGAGCTCTGTGGGAAGAACTCATCAGCCACCAGAAAGCTACATGGGACTGTGTCTGTTTTGTGAAATTCCTACTGTGGAAATTGCCTGTAAATATGGACTCTTGCGGGTCAGCCTGCTTGTGACAATCCCTTTGGAGCCCCGTGTTAATAGCGCCGTGCTCAGGAGGCCTCCAGCTTGTCTTCGAGAGGTTGTTGAGGCCCCATCGGTGAGGGTGTTCAAAGACAGGCTGGACATGCACATGGTGGGCATGTCATGAACGGAGCCGGCTTGTGCTGGAGGTCAGACTAGATGGCCCAGGAGGCCCCTTCTGACTTGCTCTGTTTCTATGTTTCTATGTTTCTGTGTGTCCCCGCTTTCCATGGCGAGTGGGAGACGTCTCTTCTGGCCACGCTTGGCTTCCCTGGCTGCATGCGTTTCACGGTTTTACCAAATTCCCTGCTGGCTGCTCCCTTCATTAGCGCAACTGATGTGTACAAGTCTGAACATGCCGTTGTGCAGCAGAGAGGCAGCCTGTTGAGCGGAGAATAAATGTCAGGTGGAAGAGAGGCGAAGGGTGTTTCCTTCCAGGTGGGGTCTTTATGTCGTCAAAGCTTTTGGGATGTTCTGCGTGTTGCAGGTGATCAGAGCCAGGTGCTTGCGCTGGTTAGGCAGGGGCAGAGGGCTCCGTATGCAGCAGGTACCCCAAGGAATAAAGCCAGGCACCTACAGCAAGTTTACATTTGCACCTGAATGTCGAGCTCTTAGAGCGGTGGAAAGCTTTGGCCATGGAGAGCAATGCACATAATCCGTGGTGTTTTAGAACAGTGCTACTCCACCCTTGCTTTGGAGCCAAGGCAGCCAACAGCAGAAGGCATGATAAGAGCCACCAGTGCATCTTTGCAGCGTGGAACAAAATCCGCCAAATCGACTGTCCACCCCTGCCTCGAGCAGGAGTCCAGCAAACGCCGGTCGCCTTGCAGATACATAGTTCAACATTGAATTAATCTCAAGGGAGCCAACAAGCGGAGAAGGATGCCGTGAGAGAAGGGTAGAAAATAACACATCCTCCAGTCCTTTGCTGATTCCTGCACAATGTCCCCCATGGTGCGTTGGTCCATGTACTTATATATTCTAGACTGAATAGCTGTCTTGTTCAGCCCCACTCCTCTTCTGAGCTTTGCTTTGCTTTGCTTACTTTGAGATGTAGGAAGCCAGCCGTGATGAGTTTGGGAACCCATTTGTTGCTTCTAGGAAGAGCAATCCTAGACTTCCATCCTAAATTCCTAAATCCCAAAAGCCTAGGAGCAAGGGCATTCCTGTTTGTGGCCGACTTCACGTTAAATGCTTACGTGAAGTTCAGTCAGATGGCAAGAAGACGGTGCGTGTGTGTGATGGTTGAGCTGTGATTTGTCACTGATGCAGCCATCGCATGGACCTGGACTGTGTGTTCAAGGAAACAGAAAAATTGGACCCAGGAAACCTCTGGTCCTAGGACCGCTGCTGCCCCAGGCTTTGATATTTGCCACCTCCCTCCACCCCCACCCCGCAGTTTTTACTTCTCTCCTTTGTGAAATGGAGATGGAGATCTACTTCACAGTATCCAAGAGGCAGCAGGGGGGAGACAAGTTGTCGTCTCAGCTGAAACTGTGTGTGTGAATCCTGCTCCAGCTTCAGGGGGCTCAGATATTGAGAGGAAAATCTTAAAATCTTGGAGTTACATGGGAGGAATTTATTTATGTATTAACTTGCTGGTTTGCAAGTGTTGTGTATTGATTTTGACTTGCCAATACGTGGACTGTACGCTAATTTTTCAGTTTAAGATGCAACAGTTGAGATGTTTTTTCTGCAGCACAGGAGTGGTCGCAGAGGTTCCAGCACCTCCTTTCGCGCTCCTCTCCTCCTCTTTGCAAAGCAAAGCATTTGTTGGCAGCTCTCCAGTTCCTACGGCTGAAAGCCTAGCCTTGCTATGTGGAGCAAGTCCCTCTGCAAATAGCGGGACTGCAGAACGTCAAACTGACGTTGCTGGGCCAGACCGAGGGGCCCACCTGCTCCACGCACACAGGGAGAGCCCGGCACCTGCAAGTTTGCATTTACGACAGCTTACGGTGTTACCGGGTCCTTTACAGCTCTGGGGAAAAGGGGTTGTGCTCTTGCTTCGGTTAGCCCGTTCACCTGTCGCATATCCTGTACGAGGCCGATTTTTATCATTTGTTCTGCTTTAGAGTGTTTCTTTCTCACCTCATGGGAGGTCCGCTTGGGCCAGATGTGAGGGAGCCCCCCGTGCCCAGCGTGCCATCAACTGGCCTATGCAGCCACGCTGCCTCCGATTCAGGAGGTAGCATGTAACTGTCGGGATCCATCACTGTTTTTCGTCCACGAGTTTGCCCCCTTTTTAAGGCCCTCCAGATTGGTGATCTTCCCCACAACTTGTGGTAGGCAATCCCATAGCTCATGCCTCTTCAGCTCTGTGCGGGCTCTCCCACCTGCTCACGTTGCCGCGCCACATGGCACCGCCGACCCTTTCCCCCCACCTGAGCTGTCCCAGACGTGTCCTCGCAGAGAGCTGCCTCAGCCCCTCGATCATCTCAGTTGCCCCTTTTGGCTCCCTTTCCAACTCTCCAGTGTCATTTCTCAGGTTTGGTGGCCATCACCGGACACGCCTGGCGGCACGCCGCAGAAGTGTGTCAGGAGAGATTGGTTGTTGTGGTTGTTGATTCCTAAATAGATACAACATGGGCTTTCTTTTTTCCGCAGCAGACAAGCCCCAGATCAACATCTTCAGGACATTTCCGAGTCATGCCTCATTGAGTAGCCACATTTACTGTTCGGTACCCACTCTCTCACTTTCTGAAGATCCCTTGGAGTGCCTCATAATCCCTTCTTTTTCTAACCACCCTAAATCACGTGGTGCCATCAGGAAACACGGCCATTTCACTGCTCGCTCCTGATCCCAGGCCATTCGTAAATGAGCTGAAAAGCATTGGTCCCAATTCATATCCTATGGCACTCTGAATGTCTGCATCTCTCACTTGGGAGAATTTACCATTTATTTGTGTTTTCTTCCTGCTGTTCTGTCACTGATGCTGAGTCATAAGACCTCTCCTCTTATTTATTTATTTATTTATTTATTTATTTAAAAATTTATAGGCCGCCCCATCGCAACAAAGCCTCGGGGCGGTTTACAACATAATTAAAACAATATATAAAACAGCATTATTCCAGGAATGCTGAATTTGCTCAGCAGTCTTTGGTGAGGGTCTTTCTCAATAGCCATCTTGGCTTTTTCCATCAGGTCTTGCCCTTCTGTATATTTACTGATTTTCCATTCAGTAATGTTTTCAGCCAGTTTATCCAAAATAGACATTAGCGGGGTCTAATTTCTGGGATCCCCCAGAACCCTTTCTAAACACTGGCTTTACAATGGTCATTCTCCAGTCCTCTAATCTTAGGGACATTTTCCATATGTTTGTCAGAAGGTTAGCAAGTTTGTTTTGGTGTTCTTGAAGAACTCTCAGAGGTTTACCATCTGGGCCCAGTGACTGATTACACTTTATTTATGTTATCTCCCTCTCTCTCTCTCTGCGCACACCACTTAATCTCAGAGCAGTTCACAATATTAAACATAAATAAAAACCACATCCCATAGTACAAATACTATATATAAGTCTGTCTGTCTGTCTGTCTGTCTGTCAATCAATCACTGCCCTCTTTGAGGATGAAACTCCCTGGCTGAAGGAACTGAACTGGCTACCAATTCACTAGTGGGCTGGATTTAGTGTTTCAGTCCTAGTGTACAAAATGCCAAACTATTTGGGATTCGGGCATCTGAGAGCCCCTCGGCCTCGCCGAGGCCATTGAGGATGTTCTCCTGGAGCTTCCACTTAGACCCAAGTGGCGTCCCCCACGGGAGGTGCCTTCCATGGGACGGGGCCCCCCTCCTCCCTGCATTGGGGGGTAGGCAGGTAGGTGCCAGGTGGACGCCGACACTGGCCTGCCTTTGGTGCCTGCTGGAGACGATTTTATCTTGCTGACCAGCATGCTCAAAATGCTATTCTGTTTGTAAATGTTTTTCATGAGTTGCTTTTATTCTTTTATTTGTTTTAACCACATACTGTACACCATTCCAGAATCCGTTTGGATGGGGAGCAGTATAGAAATACATGAAATCCCAAAACCTGGGATTGCAGAACTGGTGACCTGGAGGACCAAGCTGCTTTTGACAAAGCATCGCATGGCTGCTAGTTTGCACTCCTGTGGACGCTGCGCCAGAGAAGAGCCCTGCAGTGGGAATGCTGGGGAGATGCAGGACTCCTTCATGTCCAGAGAGGGATATGATTGCTCCCTCTGTGTATCAGGTTAAGGAGAAACCCTCTTGCTGTGTGATGGCAGCGGGCTGGCGCGCTGAATATCGTTGGACGCACGGCACAGAGTGGCGGATACGACTCTTTTGCTTCCTGCTACAACAAACTGCTTATGGCGTAAAAAATATTACCTTCCTGTTTTTGATGTTTCTTGGGCACTGCCTGGTAATGGATGCCAGAGATTTATCCTCTCATGCAAAAGAGAGAAATGCGGCCTGAGCAAATTAAACTTAATAACTCCATCTTTATGATGTTGAGTTGGAGGCGGCATTAATGTTAAGGTGGCGGTAAAACTGGAAATGAGCTACAGCCCAGCTGTTTACAGAAAATGAATCAGGAATTTGAGCCAAGCAGGGTATGCGCGCGTGTGTCCTCTCCCCAGCAGGAGCATCCTTTTTCTTCTGGCTTCCCTCTACAGGGGCCAAACAAAGAAAGGGCACATATCACAGAAAACGAGGGGCAAGGAAGGTACCAGGCTGCCTTTGCTAAAATCTATTCAGGCCCACAGACAGAACATTCTGAATCATCCTTACAATGTAACATTAAGGGTGTGCATCCCGAGTCTTTCTGTGCGCCAGGATGCTGGACGGTGTCGCCCCTGTGTTCGCCTGCCCACCTGTCCCGCCTGTGTGCACCGGGTGACGTGCATGCCCCGCACGTCCCTTCTCCAGGTGCTGTGGGTGGGGCAGAGGCAAGGCCCTGCTGCTCTTCCTTCCAGTGGTTCTTCACCTTTCAGCTGGACTTGGACTGGGCACCCTCCAGGTCGAAGGCTGTTTGCGTTTTTGTTTAAAAAGGACACGTGGCCATTGGATCACGTGGCCCTTGCAGGAAAACCCTGGCTTGTTTGTGTGGCTTTTAACGTGCCTTAGAATGGGTGCACCTGAGCAGAACCGGCAGCCAACAAGGAGTCTTTTGCTTGCAAAAATATGCAGCCGTTTGAGCATTTGGTTAGTGATGCAGAAAATTGCTCTGACAGTGATGATACTGTGCTTTCTTTTATTAAGGCTTAAAACTGTTGCTTCCTTCAGACGCATCTCCTGTTCCAACCTGTGCTTGACTTAGCCTGGATGCATAATTGACTTGTTACACACTGGATGTGCTTGCAATGAGCGGGCGTGTTGCACAAAGTTGGTGCGGAAGTATATTGTCATGTGAGCTTTTTGCCATTGCTTCCATGGAATGGCATTCCTGGTTTTGCTTTCCTTGCCAGCTTTTGCTTTGCTTGATGGAGAACATTTCTGATGTCAGGAATTAACTGAGACTTAGCCAGAGTGCTTTGTTCCATCACACTGTCCTTCAGGACCTTGGCAAATGTCTTTAATACTGAACTAAAAGCAACACGTTGCACTGATAACCCACCTTCCCTCTTCTTTCAGGCACCTTACAAGGGCCGCCTCCTGTCCATTTTATCTTTCCAACAACAACCCTCTGAGGTAGGTCAGACTGTGCCTGACCCAAAGTCACCCAGTTGGCTCCATGGCCGAGCGGGGACTAGAACACGGATCGCCCAAGCCCTAGTCCAGCCCTGTAACATCAAGGGTGCAAGTCAGCACTGCAAACACAACTGAGGGCGGCTCATGTAATAACCAAACCCCACACTTAGAAAGCTAGTATGTCAGGGAAAAGACCAACATTTTCCCCTGTGCTGAGCATTGTTCTTGTTGCGGTGAAACATTTGGGCCTGTGCCTAAGCGCACAATTGCTTTCTGAAACGCAGCCCAGATCCATGCAGGCAGGTTGCTCCTGTGTGACCTGCGAGACTGGTGCCTGCACAAGGCGCAAGCTTCTGGACCCACACAGCAGTCCTCTGTAATATTATGAGCGGCGAAATCCCGGGGCCCTGCCTGGCACAGAAGTCCTGCATGAACAGGGACCTGCGCCGGCGGAGCGTGATGTAGTTTCCAGGTGGGCCTGTCGGTGCCTCAGCCCAGAATTATGAGGCAGCATCAGTGGGGTTGATGGTCGGACGTGAATTCCCCAGCATGCCATGGCTGCTTGTTCCAGCAACTTGCACTGGGGATTTAACGGGATGCGATCCTCCACTGGTGTGGCACCTCCTCACTTGCAGCTTCCGGTTCCCTCACCGCATGCAGGCTTCCTCATGCCGCCATCTCTTTTGGGGGCCAGAGACGGGGCATCTTGCCACTGGGTTTAAAGATTGCCACAGCTGTTGGCTTTTGGTGCAGAACTGTAGGGGCAAAAAGACAGTGGCTCAGTTGCAGCCCGCATGAAAGGGATGGGGTGGTTAAATCTCCAAATATACTGCGAAAAGGAAGAGACATTCTGAAAGCTGGGAAGGTGCCTGGAAGACTTCTCTTACGTGCAGAACACCTGGCTGATGCATCCCTTGCTTGCTAGAGATTAGATTTTTGATTCGAAAGTTGCTGCTTCTATAATCCATCTGGTTTTGTTTACCTCTTCAAGGATTAGGTGTCTTTCTCCCTAAAGAGGAAGAACATCTATCTTATTTCTCAGAGTGTTGTTCGCACAAATTCTGCTACTGATGTTGTCTTTCTTAAAAAACGGTTACTGAAAGAATTCCAAAATTCCAAAATTGCAAATTTATTTTTTTAAGAAGCTTGAATACCTCATCCTCTGCAGACCTTTTTACCATGTGTATTGTCATTAATTAACATTATATGTTGTTAATGATCATTCATCTTAGGCAGATCAAAGTTAAAGTCTGTTGTAGCAAAAACTGAGAAATAAGTGCATGGTTATTAATTATGATGTTGGGGTTTTTAAAATAGAATTTGGAAACCTTAATTATTAGTGAAATGAACTGGACAGCACAGAGCTGCTGGGGCGCTTTGAACGTGAACAGTTGCTGGGGTTTTCTGGTGACTCTTAAATAAATCACTTTTGGGCTAATTGAAGATTCGCTTTTGAAAGGTGGTGTGTTAACGTACTTTACAACCTGAAAAAGCAAGTTCTGTCGGGCACCACATGAAAGAGGCAGGAGATTTGGGATTATTATTTTTTCTCATTTGTTTCACTTCTGATTTTTTGAACGGTTCTGCAGAAAAAGATGTTTCAGATTTGTAGGCGGGATACATTTGAACAGCAGAAATAGACAGTGCTGTTCCTTCCTTTTAATTAGCAGGCTGTTCTAATACACCTTTTCCCAAAGCTCTCCTGAACTATGAAAGCTGAGATTCCAAAAGTTAACAATACTTTTTCCCACTTCTGAAAGCACAGGCTTTTGCGGGGAAAGGGGGACGGAGAAGGGGCAAAAAGTCTGCAAACAAAACGGAGTAAAACGCAAAGTGTCGCCTGGGTGACACTTGACAAGGCCGTGAAGAATGATCCCCAACGCATCACGTGTGCGATGGATATTCTCATGGCTTCTCTCCCCACCTCGACCCAGCCGTAACTGCTTTCCTGGAGAGCAGAGATGCACTGTTTCCAACATGTGGGTCCCTGATTGATGGTGCGGTTCCATGACACGGAGTTTGCACTCTCTTCGTAGTAATAGCAGAGGTAAGAACTTACTTAAATGCTAAGGCATTTCTTGCCACTCGCTTGGCAGTTTTCCACCTGCCGCTGACGCATCCTCCCTTGGATGCAGACTTGAACAATATTTGGGTAACGGGACTCTTTCAAGGGAGGAAGGATCATACATGTAATCTAACTTGGGCTAATAATGTCTCCTTGATTATTCATTATCCATAATATGTTTAACATCTTCTCTTTCTGCCAAAAGTAGTGCTTAAAGCAGTTAATGGTGCAGTAAGATTAAAAGCAATTTTATTTAAAACACAGCATAAAAGCAAATAAATTAAAATCACAGCAACATAATAAACAAAGCTTAACAAAGGACAAGGGAGAGATTGGTTTGTATCAGATTTTAGTTGCAAATTTACCAAATTTTGAACTTTTCTGACCACTAGGGAAAACAAAACCTGGTTATCCTTTCAAATTTTGCACTTCTCTGAAGTTTGCAGTGGCCTTCGCTATAACAAATGAATTAAAATGTATTAGGAGGCATGCACATAAAATGTTTATGAATTTTCATGGGAACTTGGTATAAAACTGGTAAAGTTGGGGATGTCTTCTATCATAGATACGATAGAAATATAATAAATTAAATGAAGATACCCCTAAATTGTGATCCTGGGACTTTGGGTGGAGTGCAACCCCATCAACGTATGGGGTTGAAGCTCTGTTCCTCCGTATGTCTTTTGATGAGCCAAAAGCACCTTGGCCCGGTCTGGATTAAACCACAACCGATGTGCCTTCATCCCACCAGTCACTAAGACTAGTGTCTACCCTGCCATTTCTGTGCCCAGAAAAAGGGACTAGCAACCGGTCTCAGTTTATGCACACCTAGCAAATGTTGATGCATGTGCTTAGTTTACATATTCAGATTCTGCTAATTATGGGAAGGGTAAGGATTGGTGTAAGACACGATTCCAGCAGGCATTGCAACACACTTTCAACATGTTTTTGCATCCTTACCCTACCTTGTAAAATGAGGGAATAAGCAGGCAAAGAAAGCTAGATTCTGTGCTTTGTCCTCAGTTGGGGTGGAATTGCAAAACCTGCTGTTTTGCAGATGGAAAAGTTTGAGGGCTTTACGCCATAGCAGTCCAGTTTAATCTCTCCATTGCTCTGGGAATTGTTGTAAACAGGGAACGTCAACATTTATATTAGGAAAAGATCCCCCCAAAAGATAAACATGGTTTTTTCTCTGTAGTAAGGCAGCAAAGGGATTTAGTTTATTTTCATTCAAAATGTTGATATTGTGGAGGCTCTGAGGCAGCTGGCAAACACCAAAATATGAAATCCCAGTATAAGGTTGCAAAAAGCAAGCAAAAAGCCAGCTGTGCAGCCAGCTAAGACACTGCTGTTTAAAAGGCACAGCACCTGGACATGTTTAAAGTTGAAAAGAAAAGTGGGAGCCTCAGATTTATTTCCCTGAACATCAACAAAAAGGGACCCCAGTGGAGAGACACAGGTCGGGGTCTCCAGTGGTGGGGTGCCACAGCTGAGAAGGCCCTGCTCTTTGCTGCCAGTTGCCTCATTTCTGAAGGTGGGGGGGCCCTAATAGGGCCTCTGGAGAAGCTCCCAGGAGTTAGGCTCCAATGGAGCCGGTGAGCTTTCATGTGCCCCAGCGCCAAGCTGTTTAGGACTTGACATTTAAAATGAACACTTCAGATTGTGCTGAGAATAAAGAGGAAGCCAGCGCAGGGCTAAGTATGCTAAGATACGTTCCTTATTGCTGTTCCCGCTGAACCTCCCTCTGGTGTGGCTTTTGGATGAATATCTTGTTGCTTGAAAGGGTTTTTGCTGAGGTCCATCTTTCTTTGCTTTCTCATCTGTTCTCCGTGTACCTGTCCTTGGGCATTTCTGGCAAATCTGGGAACTCCTGGAAAATATTTCTCAAGGGTGCTGCAAGACAGACCTGAATCAGGCCAATGGTCAGTTGTCCTGACTGGAAGCATTGAGAAAGATGCTTGGCTACTTCTTTATAGGGGGGCGATGCTCAGAGGCCGAGTGCCGTTTTGGGCTGCAAAGGCGCTCAGAACGTCTGCTTTCAGGCAGCATGGCCCGCAGTCAGGGAAGCTGTGAGTTGCAATCCAGAGCACCTCAGGCGAGGATGTTGCCTTTAAAATGAAAACAAATAGCATGCATTTAAAATTTATTTACACTTTAATTATTTAGCAAGTTAGTTCTTGCAAATGAGCATCTTCCTGAAAGTGGCACTGTAGCTCCAATTCTCTTTCCTTAATAAAAACCAGCTGCCAGTTTCCCTCTGCTCTGCTAGCCCTCACCTTCCATGTGGACGCTCTGATCACCTTTCGGTATCCATGCAAGGATGTTGGAAATCTTGCCTTGTCTCGCAGCTTGAGTCAGACTCCCAACCGACTCCCCAGCATTCTGCTTCCGAGAGCAACCAGAGCCCAGCACCCGGGGGCGGTGGCTGGCCCCCTGTGCGCAGGGGCACGCGGCCTCTCAACACAGCACTTTCACTTCACTGGTTCTAGCTGAAAGCTCATGGGTGGCTAGGTCTGGTCTACATTCCCAGAGCATGAGGCTGTTTGGGATACAGCAGGACATGGGCCCTGTGTTACGGTCTGAGAGTATGTTCCAAGGTCTGGACGAGAGCTGTGCTGATCTGTCCATGGAGTGCACTGCTTTGTAAAAGTCATGGACCAAAAAGCAAACACTTTCCACACCTCCCGCTCCCCGAACAAAAAATGCAAGCCAGCATCTCTCGTGCTTCATTTTCGTTCCCCTCCTTAGGGCCATTATTGATGGGGAAAGCCAGCTGAACAGGGAGGCCGAAAGTGCCCCCGGTTGCTTGTTCTGTTCTTTTTTTTTAAACTAATGTTTCTTTGTCTTGAAGCGTGTTTTGGTCTTTAGTGTGTTTTATGGGGGGAAGCTAATAGCGAAGCGCTGGCGTGGTGCCTGAGCCTGGCTGCCTTTTCGGTCGGCCAGGCGGTGGAAAAAAGGCGAGACCGTAGAAAAAGGAGCCATTTCTCCTGATTGTCCCGAGCAACCTAGAGGGAGGCAGGAAGCAGAGGAGAATTGTCCCTCAGCTCCTTTTGCCGTAGTGGCAATATTGTGCAGCTCTTTCCCCCGGAGTTTACTCAGAAGTAGGCTCCTCTACACTCAGTGGGGCTTACCCCCAGGTAAACGTGTAGAACCCTTTTGTGATCTTCATGAAGCTGAACAGCTGATTTCCTGCCTGACAATATTATTATGAAGTGGTGAGCCCTTTGTGATGGCAGTTGATGCTTTTTGCCATAATGCCTCATCAGTGTGGCGTAGTGGTTAGAGCATGGGACTGAGATGCAGGCGATCCGGGGTCAAGTCCCCACTCGGCCATGGAGCCAACTGGGTGACTTTGGGCCAGTCACAGACTCTCAGCCCAACCTACCTCACAGGGTTGTTGTTGTGGGGATAAGATGGAGGAGGAGAATGATGTTAGCTGCCTTGAGCCCTTTGCAGGAAAAAGGCAGGATATAAATCACAATATAAATACATAAATAAAAATCAGTAAGACTTTAAAAATGGGGGAAAATCTACCTTGCAGCATAGACAGAAGGTCCAGGCAGAGAAGCCATGATGCCTTCTTCCGTATTTCTAGGAAATCCACCCAACAAATAGTTACATTTCTATACCGCTCCCATAGCCAGAGTGCTCTCTGGGCAAGCCGACAGAACAAAGCTAAATCCATAAAATAGAAGAATTCTTTTTTCGGTAGATGAAAATGCAGTGCAAGTGAAGCCAAGGAGGAGCTTCCCCTTCCCCTGCCTCGAAATATACTTTAGCGGAGAGATCGGCATGCATTAAAAATGTAAAATATGTGGAAAGACAGTCCCAAGTCAGTTCAAAAGTGTATGGCGTGGCTAAAGGATCGGATGGTGCTTGCACATGTGGCCGTGAGCCATGCACGGAAAGAACCAACCTGCGCTGTTGACCGAAGGATGCTCAGTGTCAAGCTTCTCACTGAGCCTTTTCGCGTATTAAGGTGCCAGCGATCGGGTGAATCGTCAGCTGTACATTTTGCCCCACGAGGCAGAGGACCTCTTGCACACAGAGAACCAGCTTCTTGGGCAGCAGGCTTAGGCTGAGCTTGGCAGATACCTTCTATTTGCAGAGGGTGCTGAAATGCAAGTGCCCTGCAGCCCTCCCCCCACTTGCAGTCTAGTAAAAACAAAATCAAGCGGTAGAAACCTGACTCAGGCCTCAGGCTTTTAAGGGCTGGTGTATTAGAAGGTCTTTTGCTATTCATAACTGCTAGCAATCCCCCTACAAACCAGTTTATTTGGGCAAAAATGCTGCTTCCGTCCCAGCAGGGGGAATAATCATCCGTATTTGCAAGCGCTCGTCCCTCTTTCTTCGTAACACAGATGGTGTCCCAGGGTGCCTGGCAGATGCTAGAAGTTGTCACTTGGAGCCTGCACACAGCTCCAGAGCCCCTCTGTGGATGGCCGTAATTAAATCCAAACACACCCACAGGGAATCGGAAGTTACCTGGAACGACTTCTGTGCCGTTCAGCTGTTTGCTTTTGAAAGGTATCTGCAGGGAGTTTGTAAATGTTACACTTTTGTTCCAGATTTTTACTAGGCAGGGCATTGCCAGGGGGAGCTTAGGGAAAGAGGGCAGTGTCGCCTTGGGGTTAGAAACTAAATGGCAAGGCCAGAAGAAGCACCGAGGTCATAAATCCAGAGATAATAAAACCGGTAGGGTGGCCACCTGTCTGGTTTTGAATCGGGCCAGGCTGATTTCCCTGCAGCTGACCTGCTGCTTAACTGTTCCACTTTATTTTTCAAGGGAAGTGTTATGAAATAGGGACACATTAAAATAATCGGCGTTCTGTGGAGTATGGGAAGCATCTCCTCCTAGTAAGAGAAGGCAGGATCGTGGGAGCAATTTGCCCCAAAGCCCCCGGGCCAAGCAGCAGGCAGAGGCGTTCCAAGGCTGGCCGCACAGTGAGCGCAGCAAATGCCTTCGCGGTGCGGAACGGGGAGGCGTTCGATTTCATGTCGCCCTTCTGAGCGTTCTGCTGTCGTCGGAATCGAAGGAATCCCACCGATGGAGCAAAACGGCAAACAAACAGAAGTGCCTTGGACACGCGGTCCGACCTATTGTGTGATCTGCGCTCTCGCACTTTCCTTGGATCTAGCGCAGGTCTTCCTGCTGAAGTCTGAGCCTTCACAGTTTGGTGGCAGGTTCTGGGACGATGGCCCGAGTCGCACGCCGCACGCCTCACCCCGCGTTTCTTCTTCCACTCTGGCAGCAGCAACAGCAAATTCTTTGGTGTTTCCGAAGTTCCAAGAACACACGCCTCGCCTCGCCTCGCCTCGCCACACTTTCCTGATTTTTCTTTCACTTTGTGGCTGCTGCTGCTGCTGCGCTTATTTTCATTTCTATATCACTCAATAGCCAAAGCTGTCTGGGTGTTTTACAGCTGTTCATAAAAACAGTACAAGAATATGCCATAAAATCTTGTCAGAAAAGTAAAGATTTAGAACAGAAAAACTAAGAGCGGCTAAAAAACAGTCCCTGAAGGATATCCCTCTAAAAGCATCTCAGCCTGAAGGACCATCTTGATCTGGTGACAAAAAGATGCCAAGCTTGGTGGGCCTTGGTAGAAGGAATGTGTGGGGCCGCTACAGAGAAGGCCGCCCTTCCTCTTGTCCTCTGAGCCTGGAGTCTGAAGGAAGGTCCTGGATTTAGTGTCGTGTGCAGGGGGATTGTGGTTTGGAGCGGTGCTTTGTCAGGCCTTGTGGGTGCCGGCCATCGAGACTTTGCAAATTAAAGCCAGCCTTGCATCGGGCTCGGAAGCACACCAGCGGTTCCAGCTACTAATCTGGCCACTGATTCCTGCATGAGCTGCAGCTTCTGCACTGTCTTTAAGGAAAGCTCCACTTGGAGTGGATTTAACTAATTTAGAGGTATGGACACCAGGGTGTCTCTGTCCCGACTGGGCCACCAACTGAGGCTGGTTAAAAGGTGCTCGGAGCCACAGAGGCCTCCTGACCCTTCAGGGGCAGGGGCAGTTCAAGGAGAGCCCCTCAGCTGTGAGTGGCTCCTGCAGGGGGAGCGCAGCCCCTCCAGAACAGCTTGCGCACCTTCCGAGCCCTCAGAGGATCCATCCGTCCACTGAGAGCACCTTAGCCTTGTCTGGCCGAGCTTCAGTCTCTTGGCTTATCCGCCGTCCCTCTTACTCGAGGGAGGACCACAAGGTGGATGCTTGGGCATGCCCTTGATGTGCACCAGACAGACGTGTCAAAGTCACCGGACTCTACTTGGTGGGGTGGGGAGCTCACAGTCCCCCGAGGGTGCAGGTCATTGTTCGACAATTATCTGCAGTCCATCTGCTTCATCCCTGCACCATCTGAATCTTTGTTGGACCAGAAACCTTCAAGCACAAGATGGCCAGAATGACACAGAATGGAAAGACAAGCATGCCTCTGCTCCACCTGCTAGTCCTTACTGCCTTGTAGCCTTCCGCTCCATGCCGCCAGGTGCAACCGCGCTCTTGCTCCACACACTCCATGTGGGATGTGCATTGGCCTTCCATGGTGACAAAACCCATGAACTCCTGATGTCCTGCTGCTCGGGTGAGCAAGGCGACTTCAGGCGCTCCTCCAGAAGCATTTGTGGACAGACTGTTTCCCTTCCCTACACACTGGGCCAGCCAGCCTTGCCAGAAGGCCCTCCAGCCTGTCAGTTTTCGCAGCACATCTCCCTCGAAGCCCTCCATTAAGTGCATGGTGCTCTCAGCCCCGGGTCGCAGCACTTGGAGCTCGTTCCGGGTTGGCCGCGCAAGCAACTGTATTCGTTCGCATTTCCGTTCAGCCAGGGCCAGGCCGGGGGACCTTCTGGGGAGCCAGTTCCTTTGGTGACTTGGGAAACGGTCCTGTGTGCCATCACAAAATGGCTGCCATGGGAGATGTGGCCAAAAAACAAAAACCTCCCCAAAAGATGGAGTGCAAGGAAGAGGAGAGGTGTCTGGTCTGGCGCATTAAAGAATTCTTTTGAACCCTCAGTTCTCAGCACCCGCAGAGAGCCATTTCACAGCGGGCTGTGCTACCTATTTGACTCTACTTCAGAAGTAGGGCGATGGAGTGCCCTGGCGGGAGCAGAGAGAGGTACCTGGGGGCAGGTGGTACCCACGGGTGCCATGTTGCCTGCTGCAGCCTAAGGCAGCCTGCCTTGCATTCCAGGTAGGCGAGCATCCTCAGCCCCAGTGTGCCTGCAAACAAATTGAGGAGGAGGAGGGGAACAGAACCTGCAGCTCCTTTGCGTGTCCTTGGTGGGGCCACACAGCCATCTTCCTCTCTTCTCTGGTGGTCTCTGTTTTCTCCCTGAGGGGGAAGGCAGGAGCTCTGTCCCTTGGGCAGGTGTGTTGGGCATTGGTGCTGTTGCCGCCTTAGACACTGGAAGTGCCCGAATGCCTGGGCATGGAATTCTGTAGATGGGACCGTGCAGAATTTATTGAATTTCTGTCATGCATAAAAAAGGTGTTCTTCACCCTGTCGTCATAAAAATTCGACTCCTCTGTGTGTCCTTGTTAGGGTGGAAGCAAGACTTTGGTAGGACTGAGCTCTGGACATACCTGTATTTTGCAGTCACCTGCCCTCCTCTTAGACTTTAGCCCATTTTGTTTGTCCATGAATCAAAGAAAATAGAACCTCATCGTGCAAGTTTCCTCCTTGCAGTATTACTTGCTTTATTATCCTGGCCTTGCTCTTCCTGCATGCGTCTCTGGGAGGTACAGACAAATTGACCTCATGGAGGCAGAAATGTGGAGCTTCAAGTCGTCTCCCCCTCCCTTCACTTTCTCAACCGCACTGGCTTTTTAGTTCTCCATTTCGGGCCCAAACCTTTGGCTTGTGCCATGATGTTGCATCAAGTTTGAGTCCTATACGGCTGTGTCTTCCCCAAACTAGGAGCCCAGGATTGCTTCACAGGCCCAAGTATTTGAAAAGGCAGATCCAGGCAGAGGTGACGAGAAGGCCATGCCCTGGATGTTGAAGCTGGAACGAGGAAAACCACTGGGAGAGTTTTATGAGTGGGATTCCAGGTGTGACCCTTCAGTCACAGGTGCCGCTTCTTGGACTGCCTTCAGTGGCTTTGGTCTTAGCAGGCGCAGGAATGGCTCTCCCCGGGGACTTGGGCAGTCTCTTGTATTTTGTCATGTTTGATATATTACTTAAATGAAGCTTGCCTTCTAGTCTTTCTGATGGATCGTTGTCACCCTGCCCTGTTACTGTAAGTCGGGTGATTTTCACTTACACATTCCTGGAAAGAAACCCCACCTTTTGAAATAAATAATGGATAATAAATGAGCCAGGACATAGCAAAGGTGCAAAGCGTTGCAGCATATTGGTTTTCCGTGTTGTTGCATCTCTGGAACAGCTTATAAAATTTCGGCACCGCTCTTGGAAACGGGAGGCTCTCATAAAGAGCCAGTGTTGTGACCTGGATTTGGATTAGCAAAAGGATATAGCCTTTTTACTCCTCATTGCAGACGTCAGCTAGGAAGGAAACAGATGCCCCCAAAAGCCAAAACCTTCCGTGTGATCTCAAGGTGCAAACTGGAGAACGTTGTCATCTGTGGGATACCTGAAGCAGCCGTAAGATTGAGTGTGTGCAGTGTGTGTTTGTTGACATTAATTAATGATAGCGTCTCCCACAACCTCAGGATTAGGGCCAGCTTCCAGTCCTGGCAATACACCAGCTGTTAACATAAGAGCAGTTCTGTCCTGCTTTGGAAGTGGTTGTTTCAGCCAGTTCTTGGCGTGTGCCAACAAGGGCTCATTTCCCGTGTTCGTTCAGTCGTTCATTCATTTGTTATATTTATATCTCCCTTTTTTTCCTTTCGACGAACTCAAGGCACCTTACCTACCGTATTTTTCGCTCTATAGGACACGCCTGACCATAAGACGCACCTAGGAGGAAAACAAGAAAAAAAATATTCTGAATCAAATGGGCACATAATCACAGGCACATTCCCCATCACTTCCCCATGGGCTGCACATCTGACAGACTTACTGCACACACATATTCGCTCTATAAGACGCACAGACATTTCCCCTTGCTTTTGGGGGGGGGGGGAAGTGAGTCATATAGAGCAAAAAATATGGTAATTCTCCTCCGCTCAGTTTTATCCCCACCACCACCACCCTGTGAGGAAGGTTGGGCTGAGCATCTGTGCCTGTCCCAGAGTCCCCCAGTGAGCTCTATGGCTGAGCGGGGACTAGAGCCCGGACCTCCTGACTCCTAGCCCTGCCATCCTAACCACTGCACCACACTGCCTCTCAATGGCAGCCATTCCAGGGTTAGATGCCATCCTAGAGAGCAATGCCAGAGTGATTTTGGTGGAATTGGTGTGTGTGCTCCCAGCCCTGGGAAACTCAGGCGGGCCAATCTTTGGAGACTTCAATGAGAAATGACGTCAATTTCAGTCGTCCTTTTAAAAATCATGATTACGTGCTGCTGCTTTTGTGAATTGCAGTTGTAATTTTCACTTTAAGGACATGTATTGTATGTTTGATCAGCCTATTCCTTCCTTTTGATGTTGTATTTTATGACTTCGTGGGCCCTGCTTGAGGGAGCCATTGGCTTTTAATGCTGGTGCACAGACTGGGGGGTTAATGCATCACAGATGTTAAGTGAGCAGGGTTCATAGACAGTTACACCATTGATGCTGACTGATGCAGGTGGACCTTCGAGGCCCAGGATGAGGGATGAGGAATTTTGGGGGGTACGGGATTGGTGAACTACGCTGTATTTGGCTTGCACGTCCTTTTCCCACGAGGAAGCTCATTTGCACTGTGTCGTGCCTCGCTTGACTTTCTCTCTTGAAACCTGGATTTGGTTTCAGTCTGTTCCTGTCTCCATGGACAACTCCAGTGTCTCTGCCCTGTTCTCTACTAATTTCTTTGAAATTGGGAAGGGAAGATGATGTCTCCAGACTTGGTCTGAAGAAATTTAAAATTCCCAGTGCATTTCATGGAAATGGATGGGAATTTAGTGTTTAATGTCCAGAAATTTTGATCTGATTTAAATTAGAATCTTGGAAGTTTTCTTGAACAGCAGAATTAATGAATTTGCATTGGAAGGCAGAGCAGAAAGTATTAATGTGTACTTCTTAATGCAACATCACTTCGTGCACCCCGCAGGCTTGCTTTTTCCCCTGTGTCCTTTCGCATTTTGGAATAAGTAGAAGTATACTTCTCTTTCCACTAAATCACGCTGGAGACCTCGCACTGGGACCTGATTCAGCATCCGAAGTCGACTTTTAATTTGTCTTGCCCCTCTTCTCTGGCTATTTCTCCTAATTTTTGTTTTTAAAGTACAGCCTTTTAATGATTTATCATGTGTATTCCCTGTTCTTTTAGAAGGCTTAGTCCCTGTAAGACTACACTAACCTCCTCCAAGCTGGTGCCTTTCAGAGGTGCTGGACTTGAGCACCCATCATCCCCAGCCAGGATGGCCCTTTTTGATTTGCTTGGAGGCAGTAAGAAATCCTAAGAGTTCTTGCCCTCCTCGGAAGGCCCTCTTTCCCTCCGCCTGATGCAAGAGGCCCGCCCTGCTTGCATCCCACCCGTGACTTGGTGTGGGAGGGCACCTTGGGATGAAATGTGGCCGTTTTTGGGCGGAAGAGGAACAAAGGGAGCGGATGGTGCCTTCCATACCTGAGGAAATAAAGGTCTGTCTGGGGAACGAAGCAGGAATTGACTACAGCAGAGGTGCAGCTTGCATGTTACATTCAGATTGGTATTTCTGTTTTAATGAACAGCATGTCAGATCCCCCCGCCCCCTGCAGAATCCTCTGAGAATGTGCATAATCCTGAATTCCTTTTCAGGACATAAATGTGCCCTGCCTTATTGCTCAAGTCTTCTGCTTTCTTTGTTGAGTTTTGTTGGCCATTGTCTCTTTGCAGCCTGCGAGGAGCATCGGAAAAGCCTGGACCGAGATTGTCCCTTTGCCAAGGAAGTCACCGCACTGGGCAAATTCTTAGCCGCACGGCATTGCGGCCACACTGAGGTGAGATTCACTAAACTTGCAAATTCAGTTTTTTCTTCAGTGACTTTCTTTTTCAGTAAGGAGAAATACCTGGTTTTGTTTGCATTGCCCAGGTGTGTAGAGGTGTCCTGCTTGCAAGATGGCCAAGTAAGGGACAGACACTCTGGTCCTTCTGCTGGCGTCGAGGGGCAGGCGTGCCGTGTGTCCCAGACAATCAGTCCTTCTGGACACCAGCGGCCCAGGGGAGCCTCTGAGCTGCAGCTCAGCAGGCAGCGCTTGGGTCAAGGGCTGTGCTCAGGCTCTGGGCCAGGGTTGTTGGGAGGATAAAGTGGGACTGTGCCAGCTGCCCGGGGCTCCTCACAAGCGGAAAGAAGCAGAACGCAAATGCAATCTAATCATCATCATCAGGCAAGGGTGGACAGAGAGCAGATCCCCAGATGTGCTGGCCTTCATCTCCCAGCATTCCCTTGTTGGCAGAGGCCTCTGGGAGATGGAAGCCAAAATAGCACTCTTGCTCATGTCGGGTGAGCGGTTCAGTCCTCGGAGGCTCCCTTTGTGTTCTGTGCACAAAATAAACCGAATGCAGACTAAGACCCCTACTCTTTAGGGCGCTGAAGGGAAGCCTCTTCCACGCAGGTGCTGGTGCGATGGGGTGAGGGTTAGCTCCTTCCCAAAGGTTCTCCTGAGTCTCGTGTCCCTTTGGAGGATTCGGCGACCTCATTGGTGGGCATGCCATGCTTGCCTTTGGGCTAAAGACTTGCAAGCTGGGGTTGGGGCAGGCGGGAACTGGCCCGGAACCCGCTCCAGCAGGCCCACGCCCGTGAGATCTGAGCAGCTGGAGCTGGCGCCCGCCCGCCCGCCCGCTCGTCTAACGCCTGTCATTTCTTCATTAAGAGCCAGCCATGATGTTCTGCCTTCTCCTGTGGTGGAATCTCAAAGTTCTGGCGTTCTCGCTCCTTCTGAAAGCGACTGTCTCCTTAAACCCAGATGATCCAAATGTCTGCAGCCACTGGGAAAGGTAACTCATCATATCCACCCCACCTTATTTTATTTAAAATGCGTGTGTGCAACTTTTCTATTAAAAAAATCTAGAGTACTTCTCAATAAAATCCTATATCAGAATGTGAAAAACTGCAGGCAAACGGATTGTCAGCATCCCTGGGCGGCGCATTTCACGGCTGCGAAAGAGGTTCTTTGCACTGCTGAGGGCTCGCCTTCGACAGCTTGGCGGCCTGGAGGAAGGACGCACCGTCAGCGCTGTGTGGATTATGTTAACCACCTTTGGATGGTTAGCACTCAGAACTAAAAATTAGAAAAACTGTCCGTAGGTGTCCCAAAAAAGAAACAGAATAAAAAAATCAACCAAACTCAGAATTGAATAAATGAAAATGAAACCAACAACAGCAAAACATTAGAACAGTAGGGCGACACCTGCTGAACACCTTAAAGTAATCTTTGGGCCAGGTGAGCCTGCTTGGGGAAGATTTGTAACAAGCTGGGAGCCACCACCAAAAATACCCTGCCTGTGACAGTTACCCTCTGTTTCATCTCTGCCAGGGCAATCTGAGAACAGCATCTGAAGACAATTGTAGGATCCAGAGAAGTCAGTATGGAAGGAGGCAGTTGGTTGGATGCCCTAGCACTAAGCCTCTTCAGAGCCAGTCATGGGGCTTTCTGGGAGATGTGAAATCGTTTTCCTGTCTCGGCACTCTTGTGCCCTCCAGCTTAAACACTGCCGACCTTTCCCACTGAAGTAGCTGCTCATGCAAACGGGCAATGTTCTCCTTTGCCTTCCTCCATTCTTGCTGGGCTCCAGATGAGCCGGTAAAAGATCCGGACGTGATTTTGTTCCCAGGAAGCCTCAGTTTTTCTGTGAAATGTTCTGAGCAAGGCACAGTGCTTGTTCCATTCAAGAACAGGCTCTCGGAAATGTCTCAGCTTATGCTGCAACGAGCACGCATCTTCTTAAGCAACTTGAATAGCCCTTAGTGGCATTCTGGAGTCCATTATGCTTAGATTTATTAGGGTTTTTCTAAGGGATGCTGAGTGCACCGTACACAGGCTGCTCGGGTAAACGTGGGTGGAAATGGAGCCTGTGATTTGGGACTGTTTGCCATTCCACATCAAAGCAAAGTACATTTCAAGCCCAGGAATACAATATTGATTTTGTGTGAAGGAAGTCAGCAACCCGGAGACCCAATCAAGGAGAAACAAAAATTAAATACCAGAATTGATTGGCCGCCCTGGCCAAGATGACTGTGATACTTAGATGGTAATAAATCAAGCCAAAAAGATTGAGTTGGGGTGAGGTCAAGAGGAGCAAACAGGATTGTAAAATAATAATCAGGAAGACTGGTTTTTATGTTAATAAAGAGTTGTCTAAATATGCTGTGCTGTTTGGCATCTTTGCCAGTTGAAGACTTCATTGCACAGGGTGGGGGGTGGGGGGTTAACCTTTTCCAGAAAGCCTCAGTTCTGCATCACGGAGATCTGGTCCTCAGACAAAGCACCTTGAGATGGCTTCTCAGTTAGGGTGCAATCCAGCATGTGCATTGGCATAAAGAGGGTAGTCAGTGACCAGAGGAGCTTCACGTGGTAGTGGCCACCTCCAGGGTTGGCATCCTTGCTGAGACCCCATGCTGTAGCTCTCTTAATTTTGGATCATGCCATGTCAGGGCCCTAGACCTGGTCAATTCTCTGGACCATGTGGGTGTCCATCCCGTGAAAAAAGAGGCATTCAGCTTTGATTGCAGAACAGGAACACGCAGGCCAGTAAATTGTGTCAAGTCCTGCAGTGCCTTGACCTGGCAAGATGCTATTCCTTTCTAAAACAAGGGTTCACATCCGTGATTTTAGGCATCCCTTCAGCAGGTCTCTCAGTGAGCACGGAAGTTGCCTTATGCTAGGTCAGTTCCTGGCAGTGGATTTTCCATCCCTTCCTGGAGAAGCTGCTGGGGATTGAATTGAAGCCTTTCTGTGCTCAAAGCAGCAGCTCTACCTGCAATCCATTGTTTTTTCTCAGAATTTTGGGATGCGGATGGTGGACGCTGTGAGAGTTGCTTGTAATCTCAAATAGCTCGTGGGCGAAGTGAGGATCGAACAGGGGGCATCTCATCCAACTCTACCCTTTGAGAGTATTCTGGACTAGACCAACACCTGTTCTTATAGGTGGAGAAATTACTGTCTGGTTATTATTCAGTGTACATTAGATGATGACCCAGTTTACCAATTTCTTCCTCTTCTTGCACCGCACACCCTCTTCCTCATGTCGCTGCCTGGCAGTTAACAGAATGCTAAAGGGTTTTTTTAAGGGAGCAACAAAAAAGCACCCACTGCTTATAGCACAATTTATGATTCTCAATTACTGGTTAATTGCAGCTACAAATTATCACAGATTAAAATAGTTTCTGTTTAGAAATGAACAACAGTGAAAAATCAAACCCCAGAGACCCGCTTTTAATAATAATAAAAAAGCCTCTTATTTGGTTGGAATGCCCATTATTTAGGCTGCTCGCTCCTTCATCATAAAAATGAAGTGCTGGAACCCTACCATGCTGGGAAGGCTTGGCAGTCGCATGTTAATATGTACTTTTAATTAGCTTTCCTGTACACAAGTAAAAACTGAACAGTCCCAGGAGAAAGATGATCTGAGAGGGTTTTAAGGGCATAGAAATTTCTTCAGTGTTTTCTTTTTATTGACGGCAGCAAGATTTTTACTTTTCCACATTTCTCTTGAAGAGAAGATTCTTTGCCCGTCGCCTCTGACGTCTGCTGTCTGAAGTGACCTGCCTGTTCTTCGCCGCTCTGCCTTCTGGACGCATTGCTGGCTCGGTGGGAATCAACACCTACGCCCCAAACAAGCCCCCTTCTCCATCACAGCTTCCGCCCGTCAACCCCTGAGCTGACTGGGTTCACTTGGCATGGTCGGATTTCCATGGCCGGGGCTGCAAGATCAGGGCACACCGCCTTGTTTGGGGGAGCCAGGGCTCTTTTGGGGTGTCAGCGTAAGAGCTAGAAAAGCGAAGATGGCCTCCAGATAGCAAGGGGTAGCTAAAACTACCTCCCATTCCACTCATTTTATTCACTCAAGTCTGGCTGATAGGGCTTTCCCCCGGCTCTCACCTGCTCTTTCACTGGTTAGGAGGGTGATCCTGTACCCATTTCCTCAGCAGGAAGCCCCATGAAGTGAGGCCCGGGAAGCATGAGGAAACGGGCTGCAATGCCAGCGAAGCAGCCCTTGTTGGGGCTGAACGTTTGGCCAGGGTTGCCTGGCTGAGCAAGAGGTCAGGCTGGAACGGCTGCAGCCCTCAAAGCCCTCTTCCAGTGCAGAGCCTCCACCACAGTTCCAGAGGGCTGCAATGCGCTGTACTTTGCCTAATAGGAAGAAAGATGGGGCCAGAGGTGGCCCCCTAATTTCAAAACTTGTTGTTATTGATATACCACTTTGTTTACTAATAATCATTAAGGGCAGCTTGTTGTTGTTAGTCGCGAAGCCGTGTCCGACCCCTCGTGACCCCACGGACAACATTCCTCCAGGCCTTCCTGTCCTCCACCATCCCCCGGAGTCCACTTAAGCTCACGCTGAGCCAACTGCTTCAGTGACTCCATCCAGCCACCTCATCCTCTGCCGTCCCCTTCTTCTTTTGCCATCTATTGTTCCCAGCATCAGGCTCTTCTCCAGGGAGTCCTTCCTTCTCAGTAGGTGGCCAAAGTATTTGAATTTCATCTTCAGGATCTGGCCTTCTAAAGAGCAGTCAGGGTTGATCTCCTCTAGGACTGACCGGTTTGATCGCCTTGCAGTCCAAGGGACTCGCAGGAGTCTCCTCCAGCACCACAATTCAAAGGCCTCAATCCTTCAGCGCTCAGCCTTCCTTATGGTCCAGCTTTCACAGCCATACATTGCAACTGGGAAAACCATGGCCTTGACTATACACACTTTTGTTGGCAGGGTGATGTCTCTGCTTTTTAGTCTGCTGTCTAGATTTGCCATAGCTTGCAACAGTGTAAAACAAAAGACCAAGAGGATCAAGGCAGCAAATGTTAACAACTACATGATTTTTGGCCCTGTGCTATCCAAACTTCGGGCAAAGAGAGGCCCGCATTTCCTAGCATGCATGGCCAGCAGAGTTGTAGGCTCTCTGTGGCTACTAGCCTTTTGGGCTACCTCCTTTCACCAGTTGCCGAGGAGCTGGGCAGGTGGAGCTCTTGCACCCGCCCTGCTGGAGGGATCCTGTGGGCAGCTGTCCTGCCACTGTGTGCACAGAGTGCTGGACTGGATGGACCTCGGGTCTGACCCAGCAGGGCATTTCTCCTGTTCTTACATTCCTGCCTAACGTAAAAGGCTAAATTAGAAGATGTGTCTTCCGGGATAGCGGCAGCTGCTGCAGCAGCAGGGCATGGGAAGACATGGCGAGGGATGAATGTGCCCCACAGGGCCGGTGGAACATATTTGGGCTTTATGTCAATCTTGGGGCAGGGCCCACGTGAAGCTTTATGTGGAAAAGTCGTCCAGGGGCCTGGTTTTGTTCACCGTGTGTACTGTGTGCTGTGCCTGGGGTGTGATTTTAGTCCTCCTTCCTAATTGGCAATACTTAAGGGTCAGAGTGCCCCAGTCTTGTGCCAAGGCAACCCAGTATCCCATGCAATTGACTCCCTGTTGGTTTAGTTTACTGCAGAATAAATTCTTCTCATCGGCTTCTGGCAGCCGACAGGGGTGCCTTCACTTGTGAGCTTTCCGAGGGTGTTCAGCTGCACACATTGGAATGGGTTGTGGACTAGGCTGACCTTTATCTAACCGGGAGCTGCATGGTTTTTGTTTTCCCTTTCACACGCTTGTGTCTTTGCTTTGTGCTTTTTCTCAGTTCTGATGAACAGCCAAGTATAAATTATTTTAAACAACTATGATACTTGACCTGTTGGGGACTAAAAGGTTGCATTGCCAGATTCCCTGTGACTTGCAGCAGCTGCATGTTTTGAACAATGTAGGAGAGAGGGCGAGAAGAGGCTTTGCAGAGGAATGAAGCACTTTTTCTGCTCTTTCGCTGTCTCTTTCCAGCTACGCGGTGACCGTTCAGGAATCATATGCACACCCCTTTGATCAGATCTATTACACAAGATGTACAGATATCCTGAACTGGTTCAAGTGCACTCGACACAGGTAAGTGGCGATCGGAAGAAATTTCAAACCTTCCCCTGCCTTTTCATCTTCTTGGTAGCGTTGTCTTTTTATCTAAGTCTTGGTGAAGCTCTTGAGGTGCTGAGGATAAATATAGAGTTCTCTGTGTCAGAATCTTGCTGCAAAATTAAAGAGGCCAAAAATGGATTTTTCAGGAGAAAATGTTCATCTATTGAAAACGTGACCAATTTAGCACTGTAACATTTTCAATTAATTTTAGGGCAAGATTGTATTAAACTAGGCAAAGGTGGGGGTGTGTCTGCACAACCCTCACTTCTAGCTTTTTCTTCTTCCTTTTTGTTTAAAATAAAATATCTAAGTCCAAAAATGCTACAGTCATACAATGCCTTGCAGAAGAATTCACCTCCCCTTGACTTTCCCACATTTTCTTGAGTCGCAGCCTGGAACTGAAGTGGTTGGTGTTGTTGCTACAGTGATGCACAAAGGGCAGCCCATGCAGGATAGGCTATGCATGTACTTCTTTAAAGTTTTTATGGACCCTTCTATAGCAAATGCTCTCAGAACAGTTTACAGCATAAGACACAGTATAACAGTAACATCCATAGTAATCATAAACATTTTGAAGATAACAGCCACAATTAACAAGGGAAATAAAATAATAATACACAACACAAATACTGATGCACTGCAAACGTTCAATCACAATCTCAAGAAACGCCAGCAGGAAATCAAACCATGTTTTCATCCATTAATATGACAAGTGAAAAAAGTATTGTTTTTAACAAGATCCTGTTCTTGGGGCTCGGAAGCGAAGTGAACAAAGGCGAACTGGGGAAGGGTGCTTGCGGAAGCACTCGCCCTCCTGGTCAGCTCTGGCAAGAAGGACGGATGCTGGGCAGCCGCGAGGCTTCTCAGGGGCAGCCCTGGCAGCTTTGCGCATCCGGACCTGGCAGTGGGCAAAGCCGGCAGACATGGGACTGGCGCCCCGGCCAGGATGGATGAGGCCCCTGGCGGGCAGCGGCAGCGCCACGGTCCGGCCGCAGATTCCCCGCGGGCCCGAGGCCTGCGCTGGCCAGGCCGCTGTGTGACGCGCGGGTTTCTGCTTCGAATCGCTCCAGCGTGGCTCAGCGGCCACGTTTTCCGTGTCCACGTCTGGCCAGGAGGTGAGCCTTCTGCTCAGCCCCAGGCCCCTGGAGGGCTGGAGCGGTTTTCCTCCCGAGCCCCTCGTATTTGGCCCCCCATCCATCCATCCGCCACCCTGGCCGGCTTCCCAGTCCTGCTGAGGCACGGCACCCGCAAGGTCCCTCTGCCCCGCCACACCTCTGGCCCATCGCACCATGCGCTCCTGGCCTGGCACCCCAAAGCATTTTGTAGCAAGTCCAGGAAGTTTAATTTTGATCTTACCAAAGCCCAGAACCTTTCCCCACGTGGCCTCTGGTGCCTGGCTGGCTGCCTATGGGCAGAGCTAGGCCTGAGCCGCATTCTTTCCATTTTGTAATGGGAAGATTCCCGAAGGGCTGCTCACATGGGGCTTGGAACCCAACTTTATTCTGGCATTGTTTTTTCACTCTTCCGGGCGCTGTTTGGTTAGATACACTCTCCAGCAAAGCGGTATATTTAATCTGAGGTCATATGGCATTGGTATTGCATGCAAGTGGACTCGATTCAGTGACTTCTGGAGTCCACGGGTTGTGCTAGTGCTTATTTAGGCCTGTCACAGCAAAGGGGGCAAATTCTCCTTCACCAACACATGCTGGTTTGTTCTGCTTTACTCAATTTTAGTGCCACAGTAAAGGCACTTTGCACCTTCACAGTGCTGGGTATCTTGTGTACATCCCACGGGAACTGTGCCAATCAAATGCAACAAAATGTGGAACAGTCAAATGGAGTGGAGATGGCATTGTAGCCAATGTGAAGCCTGATCCACGTGCACATGTGTGTGCAGAATACAGTTTCTTTCCTCATTGTGTATACACCGTGGATGCTTGCAACTGTCCAAGTGAATCACAGCCTCTAGTGAAAACCTTTGTGCTTTGGATAATAGCCATTGGAACTGCATGGGAATGTGTATTTATGGACTCGTTGCGGGGGGGAGGGTGTATGTGTGTGTGCTTAAAAAAAAGACCACGTTTCCATGTTTCCTTGGGCTGGAAAGCCTGAGGAGGTCTGTGAAGAACTTGGAAGGTGGTACATTAAGGTTTCCTGAGTCAGGTATACAGTCCTCAAGATTAGCAAAAGAAAGATAAACTAGGCAAATTTTCTGAGAGCAAAATTCTGATTGCAGAAATCAGGGTGCAGAACTCTTTTATTGTAAGTACAAGCAGCAGTGGAAGTGAGGATGCTAAAATAGTACTACTAGAATTATGCTTCACTGTGATAGCATTAGTATGTCATCGCAGGCTACTTTGCATTAACTGCTGTGGGTAGGCAACGTTTCTCAAATGCTGGTTCCTCTACCGTGGCAAAAACAGTATCTTTACGTAGAAGCCACATGGGTTGGAGAGGCAAGCATTCCTTCCAACAGGAATACCACAGTCTTTGGTTCTTTGGCAGGAGCTTCCTCTGAGACTGGGGCTGAGAAAATGCCATGCTTGGCCTGGTGGCAAAAAGGGGCCCAGATTATGCAAGCAAATTGCTACGGTCGCTTCTGTAGCACCTCAGACTGCTGTGTATTAATGAACTCCGTGTTCAGAGACAAAGCTTTTGATTCTTTCTCTCGTTCTTTCTCTGTCATATATATTAAATGTACATACACAGAGTGAAATCTGATTAGGCTGTAGAGCATGACTTGCATCGTAGGATTCAAAATTTGTATCGATCTTCTTAAATATCAAAAACCTTTGCACATTTTAAAGTAATTATTGGACATACCTAACCTTGCAGTAACATAACGCAAATAGAATTCTAACTGTAGGCATTGATTTCCAATGCTGTTTTTCTGTCTTGCAATTCAGAATAAGTTATAAAACAGCCTATCGGAGGGGACTGAGGACAATGTATCGCCGGCGATCCCAGTGCTGCCCGGGATATTACGAAAGTGGCGACTTCTGCATCCGTACGTATATGGAGCTTGATTCTTTCTGGAAGGGGGCAGACCTCTTGATGCGCTTGCTTTCTGACTGAACCATGGAAGGATGCAGGGACCAGAGCTTGTCTGACACGAGGGGGGCTTCCCTGGCACGGCTCCCTCTAGCCATGCCGGGTTGCAACTGCATCAGCCCCCTGCCTGGGGGATTCTGGGAGCAGCAGTTGAGCATTTCCAGAAAGTGCCCAGTTGTGGGGTGGCTGAGGGATCCTGGGCGTTTGGTTTGAGCATGTCTGGGCTAGAATGGTACAGGTTTGGGGACAGCTCCCTAGAACAGTGGGAAGTGAGTCCCCCCATGTTCAGATGAGTTTTCCAATCAGGACCTGGAGGTGGTGATGTGGAAACTGCGCACGGCGAGAGGGTGTAGAGGGTACCTTTGGTGGCTCTGGAGCAAAAGATCTGCTGGTTGAAGCGGTCTGGGATCAGCCCTAGGCCAACTTTGGAGAAAGGAGCCACAGAACCCCCCTCCCCCCCCACCCGATTTATATCCTGCATTTTCCTACAAAGGGCTCAAGGCAGCTTACATCATTCTCCTCCTCCATCTTATCCCCACAACAACAACCCTGTGAGGTAGGTTGGGCTGAGAGTCTGACTGGTCCAAAGTTGGCTCCATGGCTGAGTGGGGACTCGAACCCGGATCGCCTGAGTCCCAGTCCCATGCGCTTAACCACTGTACCACACTGGCTCTCTTTTAAGGTGTCTTCGGGGCTGATATGCTAGTGCTAACATCTCCTCAACAGCCCCCATGCCCTTGTTTCAGTGCTGCCTGAGAAGATACTTATTTTAGCATGTTTGGGCTCTGCTGGAAACAGCAAGCATGAGATTTGCATCCCAGGGAATGGCAAGCCTTGCAGAGAGACCCTCCTGTAAATAGCACATTAAAATGTAGTTTGAAAATTGCTTTTCATAGAATTAATAGTTGGTTATGCTGCCACAATTCCCAGGCCTGTTTTTCTGATAAGGAATGATGGATGCCGCTCGCTGGAAACGGTTCACTTAAATGTAGCAAAGTCAGTCGGACAGCAGTTGCACAGTTGAGTTATGTGGCTAATTATGTAGCTAAGTATACACATGCAGTCATTTTAAATTGTCAGGATTGCTAACTCCTGTGACTTTGTCTTGTTTCTTTTAAAGGCATGCTTGTAGGGCTCAGTCTGTTTTTGTTTTTGTTTTAACAAAAGGTTCTAGTCCTCATGGTTGTGGAACCAAAGTTGCTAAAAACCCCTTTGGAGTTTCTGATATTAAAAGCTCCTTCCCCCTCATGCCTGACTTGTCAGCATAATATTCTGTTGCTTAACTTGCAGCCCAAAAAGTCTTGTTTATCTCCGGCCTCTCCCCAGCTCTGGGCAGTTAATTTCTGTATCTCAGAAAGCAGAAGCTGCCATTGTTCCATCCCTCTGGGGAGCAAAATCCAGGACCCACATCATGCTCTGCTTCCTCCTGGATTTCTTTCTAAGGGTTGGCAGGCTTTGCCATTCGGGCTGAAGTAGACGAGGCTGCATTTGGATCGTGGAGCTGTCAAGCTGCCAAGGGCAGTTGTCCTCTCCCTCTGTCTTAACAAAAACACCTCTCCAAGGCTTCCCTTGAAATGCAAGTCCTTTTAAAGAAGCAATTTTTGTAAGTAATGCGGAAAGAAGGGAGTTGAGCTTTTCTCCACACTTCCTGGTGCCTCTCAAACTTCCCCAGGGCTGCCATTTATTGGCGTAGTCCTTTCATCAACGCAGCTCGCATCACACCGGCTGCGGCCCCCTTTTCCTCCTGCAGGAGGGTGCTGATGACCAGAGCACGCGTCCCATTAACAGGAGGATGGCTAGTTGGGAAAGGCGTTGTCTCTTCACTCAACCTTGCAAAGACACTTTTGTTGGCACTACCTGGAGTTAATGGCGTGTGGCGAGAGAAGACCGCATTTCTCTGTGTGATGATCAAAAGCACACCTTCTAAAAAGTTTTACTTTTGAGTTGTCGATTAAAGGCTAATTGGTTCTTCTTTCATTAATAGTAGCCTTGATTTCTTGTGAAAGTTTTAAAAACGACTTTCTAATTAAGTGCAACACAACTTGGACTCGCAGGGACTGAGTTTAAATCTCGGTTAACAGCACTCTTTGGGGGCTTAACGGGCTTCTTGCTGTCATTTTCTGATTTTGTTTCCCCCACTTCTATAAAGTTCCATAACGAGGTGGTGCAATTACACACTAAAAGTTTGTAGCGGTGTCATGGGCTGGTGAGAAAAAATGGGTGGAGAATGTGGACTTTGGGGAAGGCCAGGCTGTACTGAGAGCACTCACAATAAATCGCACTTGTCATCTTTGTTCTTATGGATTAGGGTCTTACCATCTCTCTCTCGCTCTCGCTCTCGCTCTCGCTCTCTCTCTCACACACACACACACACACACAGACAGAGGGGAAGGGAGATGGCTGGCCCAGCCAGAGCAGTCTCTCTGGTGTGAAATGTTTAACTTTCACCATCAAAAGCTCCACATCATGGTTGCAAAGAGGCTGTAACTCCTTTCTGGGCCGTCATTTTTCAACGGTGCCCGTGGCTGAGGTGGACCGGTCCCTCTTGGGATGGTGGTCTTGCATTATGGATGAAGGTTCCCCCCACCATTACAGGGAGTCCATCAATCTCATTTTCCTAGGACATGATGGATGTGAATGGGTGGCCAGAGGTGAGAAGGGATCAGTGCATGAAAGTACTTGGTAGCTCAGCCACAAATTGAAGCTGGGAACTTGAAGAAACTCGGAGAAAGGATATCTCCTTCGTGTCTCCTAAATGAGAGTTCGCAGGTGCTCACTGTCACTTACGTAAGCAGCCATAGAGCTGGAAAAATGCATTATTTTGGCTAATCACCAAATTCTTTAACATTTCCAGTGTGCATGTCACTGCATATCCAATATGCAAGGATTGATGTTTTAGGCTAACGCTTGATCTTATCTCTTCTCTGTGCATTAATGACCGTGCACTGTGTTTGGGTGTTATGCGATGGATACTGAGCAGACGTCTTTGGTAGGACAATCTGTTCTTGGAAGAAAGAAGCAGAACAGTACAAACAGCTACAAAGCCTGGGTGATTTCTCCAGGAAGAGAAGGGCTGTCGAAAATGGGCTGTGTTGGCTGCAGACAGGGTGTCCCCACTGCCTTTTTCTGTGGGCTGACCAGCCCCACCAGCAACTCTTCTGTTCTGTGTGTGGCAAGGAAAATCAGAGAAATTCTGTATTTCTCTCCTCTTTGCCCCGCTTTCCTTCTCCATGGCCTTTTCTACTGCCACCAGGTGGATGCCTGCCCCCTCCCTCAGTTTGAGGCCATAGGTTGCCAACTTCTCAACTGCTCATCTTCTCAAGCTAAGCCCTCCCGGTGTGGCTTCTGCTAGATGCCTTAGACTACAGCTTCCATCATTCTGGATCATTGACTGTACCAACTGGGCCTCCTGGGAATTGTCATTCTGAACTACTGGAAGGATCCACATCAGGGAACTCTGCTTTGAGGGGCTGGAGCCATGCCAGGGGCTGTGTGCAGTGGCCCCACCTTTGTGTGCCTCAATGCATTTTCTGCAGTAAGGAAAAAACTGGAGGAAGCGCCTGGACTACACAGAAGCATCACAAGTGGAAAATAATAACTTCTCAAAACGCCGCCCCTCCCCACCAAAAAAAACTCCAGGAATGAGGCAAGTAAAAACTGCCCCCTCATCACAGCGCCTGAGGCTCCTTTCCTGCTGGCTCCCCAGAAAGGGCAGCGCGGGTAAAAAAGGGCAGCTCTGCCTTGACTCGGAGACACGGGGAAGGGGCGTCACAGCAGGCAGGTGCTGATCTGTCCATTCCCTGGAGAGAGGCATCAACAGGCTTGGGGCACTCTAATTGCAGGAATGCTACCAAAAATCTATGGGGTGGGGGAACTAGCCAGAACAGCCCCATAACTGTTGAGCATGATCCGCTGTGGGTTGTGGTACGGAGGATGAGACGGGCTGTCCTGGGAAGGAGCTGGGGGCAGGAAATCCCAGTGATGCCACTGAATTTCCTAACTCCACTACTCTGTGTTGTGCCACTTCACAGCTGCTCATTTATTTATTTATTTATTTGACAAATTTCTATGCCGCCCCTTGCCAGCTAGCCTCGGGGCGGCTAACAACATATAGAAAACAAAGTAAAACAGCCCAACAATCAAAAACAATGCACCATCTAAAATTATACACAATCTAAAATTGGCCATCCATAGTCATAAATTAAAACTATAAATAATCCATGTGAACCTTAAAAATTTACAAATAAATTAATAAATTAACAATTAAAATATTTCTTACATAAAAAGGTCTTCGCCTGGCGCCAAAAAGCAAATAAGGACGGCGCCAGGCAAGCGCCTCTGGGGAGCGCATTCATCCAAACCCTCGAGTAGCTACTTCGGCCACCTGCACTGATCACCAGTGTTGCTATGGTCTGTTTAGAGCCCCTTGCCTCTCCACCTGAAGTGGCGGAAGGCAGCATAAGTTGTGATTTATTAGGGCTAAAAATCCCAAGGGAAAATACTATCAGTGTCCCCATATGGCCGAATTGTTCAACATCTGGACTGTTGCAGCCGCAATTTTGCACGCTTCCCACCATCTGCATGAACAGAATTTCTTTGCTGTTTGGGGAATAGGTTGCTGTGATTTCGTGACACAGCAGCCAAGTGGGCTTCTCACTCGGAGAGCAAAAGAAGTCAGAGCTTCGCAGATTGTATAAAAATTGCATGCATGTGAGAAATGCCACGTCAGCCATTCAGAGTTTTCTGTATCTTACTTTCGTCCCACAATTCTTAGGATGTCGTTAGAGTGTGAGGGCAGAATGGCGAGGCTATTGATCCTGAAATAAACGCTGGTTTTGCAACATTTTTTAGAATGTTGCGGTATACTTTAAAAAAGTTTTAAACTTTTTTAATTGAAAAATGTTGCTTCCTGGAAAAGTTACCATTAAAGCATTCAACATTGCTTTTCTGAAGAACATTATTGTGTTGCTCAATCAGCAATCTGTATACCAACAGTGCTGCTTAAATTAAGAGAAAAATGGGTTTCGTTATCTGGAGACACTTCTGTCATGCAAAATAAGTTTCTAGGCTCTCTGAGTGAATTCATGAAACTCTCTCATGACCAAAGGTAGTCCTCCTCCCCTGGGTAAGAACCTCTTTATAGAGTCCTTCTGACACAGTGTCATACAACATGGCAGGCAGAAGAGGTTTCCTTTTTGTTTGATTTATATGCCACCCCACTAACTGTGGGCTCTCTGGGGGTCTTATATCCTATTAAAATCTAGAAACAACATAAAAGTAGTACACAGCATGACAGTGCATAATCACAAAAACCCAATAGCAATAAAATTAATAAATAAGCTATCAAAATTAAATAGAACCAATATAAACACAACAGAAATGAAAAAATAATAGAATATATTTAAAAACTCCAAAAATTAGAATATAGCCTATTAAAATGTCAATTAATATCCATATCTAGCATGTAAAAATCATATCATATTAGCAGCAGCATATGGTGACATAACAAATAAAAACATTAACAATTGAGAATTAATTTATTAAAATAGCTGCTGAACACATGCAGTGGTACCTCGGCTCACGCACTTCATCCGTTCCACGACTCTGGTCATGACCCAAATTGCTTGCGAGCCAAGTCACATTTCCCCATGAGGTTCAATGTAAATAAGGTTAATCCGCTCTGTAAACACTTTTTTAATCACAAAAATTTGAAACAAAGTAACAAAGAACAACAAAGTACAGCACGGTAGAGAACGCGAACCCAGGTGGGGGGAGGTGCCTGTTTGGAGGGAGGGCCAACCGATAATCGTGTGCTCGTGCAGGCAGGCGGGTGTGATCGTGGGCGCCATGCAATGCGGAGCTCGTGAACTGAGGTAAAATTTTTCTGAAGTTTCTGTTCGCGACCCGATTTGGTCGTGAACTGAGGCGTTCATGAGCCTGAATGTCTGTAGTTGGTGCCCAAGGGCCAAAAGGGGACTGCAGGGGGCGCAGTGGTTTAAACGGCTGTGCTGCTGGGCTGGTTGATCGAAAGGTCGCCGGCTCGAATCTGCACAACGGAAGGTAACAGCGTTCTGTGCACCTCGGTGTTCAGTCATGCCGGCCACACGCCCACGGAGACAGTCTGCGGAAAGCGCTGGCTCCCTCGGCCGGGAAACGGAGATGAGCACCGCCCCGAGAGTCAGGCATGACTGGACTTAATGTCAAGGGGAAACCTTTACTTTACCTTTTAAAGGCCAAACGAGTGGGTGCCAGCCAGGCCTCCCGTGGAGTTGATTTCCAAAGCTGGGGTGCTATACTTTAACCCTCCCCTTCTTGCAAACTCGCCCTCCACTTCATTAGGGAGAACAACATGGGGGAGGGATTTAGAGGAAGGCTGCAGTGGGTGGCACGTGTGGAGAAAGGTGCTCCTTTAGCTTGAGATGCTTTTACTCCTGTTTTTGATTCACTGTGGTTTGTCAAGTTGTTTGAACCCGTCTAATGGATATTGACTACGGTTGTTGTAAAAGCAAGCCAACTTCCAATCCAAGGGCATGAAGCTGACTCATTTCCTTGAAATGTATTTAAGACTAATCCTAGTTTAAGGCTCGGTCATAATGCTAAACTGTGATGAACAAAGACACAAACAAGCTGGAATTGCTGCAACTTGTCCCCATCACAGTAAACCGTAGCTTGCATTGCTCACAAACCAGTTCAACATCTCATGGGGGGTTTCAGGTCGGGGGCTTTTCAAGCCCTGCCTGAACATGTCACAGATTAAATGTGGGATCCTTTACATTTTTGTTTACTTATTACAATTCTAGCCAAAGCTCTGTGGGCAGTTTACAACAATAAAAACCATAAAGCACCACATAAAATACACTGTAAAATTAAACAGTGTATTCAAATACACTGTTTAAAATTACAGTATAAAATCGAAGTAAAAGCCAAAGTGAAAAGCCAATTTCAAAGTCAAGGCCCACATGTAGCGTTGCAGGAATGGTGCTGAGACAACCAGACTGTGAGTAACTGTGGTGAGGATTTCGCTGCCTGGATAAGGATGTAGTTGGTATCTCAGGCTAAGCCGGCCGATAAAAGATACTCCATGCCATTGAGTCTTCCTGGGCTGGATCCAAAAGCACCCCCAAACTATGAACACAATCATTTCAAGGAGGGTGACCCTCTCCAGAAAAAACAGCATTTCATTAATCTGTGCAGGTGAATCATCCGCTAACAGTCTCTCGTCCAGGCGCAACCGTGGCTCAGGGGTTCAGGGCATCCCCTGCCTCACCTGCATTCGATGAAAAGCGGGGAGAGAACTGAGTGTTCTTGGTGTGGATGACAGTTCGGTTCATGCCTCTTCACAACCTCGCTCATGTAGGAAAGCACAGGGCCATAAAACCAAGCCCTGTGGAATCCCAGGGTGTACCTGTCCACACACGAAGTGATAATCCCCCAGTGTCCCCCTTCTGGAGCTGGTCATCCAAGTAGACGTGGAGCCACTGCAGTGCCGTGCCTTTGACCGCCAACCCAGACGGCCTGCCAGAAGGAGACCATGGTCAATTCATACCATAACCCGTGTGTGCCAACAACCAGCCATCGTCTTGCATGCACTCCTCCTAGACTTTGGTCTGCTTCTGGAATTGGGGGTACACATCTTGCCACAGATTTCCTGCTCTCTGCACCTCTCTTGCTCTGACCAGTGCTGTTACTCAGTCAAATTTAGCAGAAGGGCGCCCAAAAACAGCAGGGCTGCCTTTTGAAGTAAAGGGAATGCAAATCAACATTGGAATAAGCACCACCAAACCATTAAGTCTAGAGTCTACAATTCCCTTCCACCTCTACAAACAGTACAAATTAAGGCCTTTCTAGTCCATGAGTTGCAGCTAAGCCATGACCAAAGGATCGTGCTGTGTGTTTGGAAGGCTACTTCTGTGTAAAGCATCTCTGAAACAGTTTTGCAGTCCGTCAAGGAGGAATGGCTCACCAAATTGTTGGCATGGAGGGGAAATTGATTGCAGGCTTTCCTAATTTTGCACTTTTGAACCGCTGTGTGAACTGAAATTTGGTTATCCTTGAAATAAGTACTTCTCTGTATTTTGCAAATCAGGTCTTCGGTCAAAAATACATGCAAAAGTGTTTGATGGGAAAAGTGCACTCAAAATTGTGTGCTTTTTCTCATTGTGGCTGGATCAGGCTCTGTGTTCGGGCGAACTGTGGAGCAAGTCCGTAAGCAGGGAAATGCCAACATGAGAAGGGTGCCCAGGTGAGGAAAGTTCTAAGAGGAGGGTCTGAGGTCAGAGCACAGGTAAGCCGTCGAACACAAATGCGGCTCAGGGGTCCAGCAGAGGTTAGTGCCATGAAGGATCAGTCACAGAACAAAGCTGTAAGGCCATGCGAAGGGCCACGATGGACTGGAGCAAGGTCCATCTGGATGACTGCTCTCTTCCACAGTGGCCAAATAGCTGCCCTCACATTAACCCACAAGCAGGGCTTGAGTGTGACAGCACAACTGGTGTGTGCAGGCCTGATACCGCTCTGAGCCTGGAGACCGCCTTCGGGGCCGATAAAGCTGGGAATGTGAGGCAGTGGAGCCGGCAGGAAGATGTTGCTTCCAGCAGTCAGTGGGTCTCCATGGAAAGCTTTTGTAGCCTGGACTTCCAGAGCCAAAATCCTATTCATAAGAAGGGTTTTTTCTCTGGAGGAGCCATCCTGGGCGAGCAGCCCTTCCTCGTCACAGGGTTTCCTCTGGGCATCCTTTTGTGGCGATGGCATTCTTGGGTGCGAGAGGGGCTCGCAAGTGGAGTCCCTGGACGGTCGTGAACATCACTCTTCCGTTCTCCGAAGATGAGCTGCTCTTCCCCTCGGGAGCTCTGCCGTCTCCTCTGTGCGCATCTCTTCAGGGCTGGCATGGAAATCTTAATGAAAAACAATCCCAAAGCCGTGGACTTAGAGAGATTGTGTGTACTGGATAAAATTGCTTGCCAAAATGCATGCGGACAGATGTGCACCTGTTGTCGAGCAAACTTTTAAAAAATTACTCTTAAACCTGGAGTGAACTGACCATAAGACTGGGAACATTTTCAGAATTTGGAACTCAAAAAAACTGAACCGAAGGCTGGAAAAAAGGAGAAACGGACAGAGCAGCCCATCCCTGCAGAGTGGCCTCCCCTTCTCAATGCTGCCGCCACTCCCTTTCCTCCAAGAGCCCCCTCATCTTCTGCTTGTCCCCAAAGCAGCTAATTTAAGTGCCTCCTGTTGGCAAGATCTTGGGTGCCACCTTGCTGGTCATTCAGTCCCCACTGGTCCACATGTGTTGCATGCCATCAAGACTTGCCATGGAGGTTTTCCTGAGCACTCTGGTTGCGGCAGCCCCATGGGAGCTGCAAGACGAGGAGGGCAAAGCCGGCTTGGATAAAGTCCTTCCAAACTGGAAGGACCTCTCCAATGGCAGCAGAGTTTGCTGTGGTGCAGCTGTGGAGGACAGTGAGAGGACAGGTGCAGTAGAACTCCTCTTCCGGTCCCATTCCAAAATGCAGATTTAACAGTTTGGACACAGCAGGAGATAATCCTTGCATATCTGGATATTTAAAGCGCTCATGCAGCATGCTGGAAGGGAATGCTGGGAAGATAAGGACTTTTTCTGGTCCAGACTCACTTAGAGTTATGCCAAAAGGGTCTGAGTTTGGGCCAGCAGGGGCTGCCTTTCCTATCCTATGTGGTCTGCCTTTTCCCGGAGAACTTCACTGTGACTCTGCAAACATGAATAAGGTTATGCAAACTTCAAATGTCCAGCTTTCTATCTCTGTCTCTGCATAATAGTTTTATTTCTGCTTTTTGTTCTGGCAAAGGTCTTTGTAGCTGCCTTAATAAAATAAAGTAAAATAAAGAGAGCAAAACACAATAGTACCTGAAAGGACTTTATGTTCATGTTCAGATTCAGAGATAGCCTTTTTCCCACTTTGTTGTATTGTCCTCCCTTCCAGCTGTGTCCCTTTCCAGCCTGTGTGCTTGATCTTCTCCCCCCACATCCCGTAGAATAGTGCTGAACATCAGGGGGACAGAGAAGGGAGAGCAGTCTCCAAAAAAGATTCCCTTGGCGACTGAGTGGGCAGCTGCTTGTAATCCTAGCCCCGTTATCTCCCTTCCCCAACACCCCAATACAGCTTTTAAAGCCCAAGTGAAAATGAATCAATATCTCAACAAGGGGCTTGGAAGTGCCTTTGAAGAATTCCAATAAATAAAAGCCTACAACTGCAGAGTTGGCTCATTGGTCACAACCTAATTAAACTCCAAGATGTTAATTGAGTCTTTTGGAGCTTGGCTGGTTTTAACGGTTGCAGAGAATCAAGCAGGGATTGTTCTTGCGATTAAACTCAGGAATATAAATGGGTGGGCTCCCAGCTAAATAATCGGCTGCTAACCAGAGCCGACCACCAGGAATGTGTCGCACTGTTTCTCCTGTCCTTGCAGAGCTCCGCTGGCTTGCATTTAGTTTCTGGGCCCAAGTCAAACAACGACGGTGGCCTTTGAAACACCAGGAATGTCTAGGTGCAGATTTAGATGGACTTGCTAGTGCTAAATGTGCAAGAATCAGTGGCTTGTGCAGAGAGGGTGGACAAGCCCTCGACTGCATCTGTTTCTGTAAAGAAGTGCTGTAGCTCTGAATGCGGATCCGGAAACCAACAGGCTCAAACTTGTCCACCTCAAAACGCAGGCGGCCTCCTCCCCGCTCCGTATTGTGAGCCTTTCCTCCTCTCCTGCCCTGCAGCTCAAATGGAAGAAGTGCACATTTGGGTGTGCTTGAAAAGTGTGCACCTGAATGCATGCTTTTCTGTTGAGTAACGTGTCTATGTGTGAATGTTTAAATGTGTGCATTTTGCGAATGAGCACCCCAAGGTTAGGAACATGCAAGCTCGGCCCGCAAAATGCACTCCCATTTGCAGAGGCAAACAGTAAGTTCTGGTCTTCAACACACGGAAATGAAATTCTTGTCCGTCTCCAGACAGATGGCAGGAACAAGTATCTACAAAGGACCGATGTGGTTTTTTGTTCTTTCTGTTCTCGCCACCTAGCAGGGCATAACCAGTGCGAAGGGTCTGCGGGAAGATCTAAGCGCACAAGCGTTTGTGAGACAGAGAGGCCTTTTAGTAATGTAGCCTCTAATAGCTCATTTGATAATAGCCTGCGTGACTTTGGCATGGTCCCACTTCATTCCACTTATCGCCGTTTAAATCAAGCGAGCTCCAGACTGCTAAGCAGTCTCTGTGTTATCCCAGGGATGCATTAGAGACACGTGAGAACACGACGGCACCTTCTTGTGAGCCGAACTGGGTGTGTGTTGAGAAATAGCTCGTGCTAAAACCAGCAGCCCCCTCCAATGGAAGGTTCCATGGGGCCCCTCTGCTCTCCCCCTGGAGCGCTGTGCCATTCATCAAGTGCTCACCACATGACAAGCCTGCCTGGCTTTGGTGACTTTTGGGGACAATGAGGGCTTAAGCCTATGGGACAGTTCCTGTTATGAACCTGAGAATTCCTGCTCCTGGGAGCCTCGGTCAAGGATCGTGCCCACATGACTGCTGGAGAAACCCTGAAGCTGGCAGGAACTCTGATCAGAGGCAGAGGTGCATGGAAACGGCGGCTCTGGCGTGTTTGTAAGGAGAACGCATGGGGCTTGTGGAACAAGATGGCTTTCTCATGCCCGGAACGCCAGCGGTGTGCAGCTGGAGTTATGCCCAGCTGGAGGAGCAATGCAGTCCACGCTTAGCATGGCTTGAGAGGGAGGAGGGCTGCAGCTCAGTGGCCGAGCAGGCACACTGTCTGTGGAAGGTCCCAGGTTCGGGCCCTGGCAGCATCTGAGAAGGACCCCTTTCTGAAACCTTGGAAACTCGCTGCCAGTTGGGCTGGGCAGTGCTGAGCTATTGCTCTGACTTGGGGTACAGGAGCTCCCTGTCCTCCTCTTTGCATCAGCCCCTAATTCGGAACCATGAGGACGAGAATCTTGTGCTTTTGTTAGGAAATAGGGCACAGCTCTGTGGCAGAGCATCTGCGCAGCACAGTCCCTGGCTGCAGCCCAAGGCGAAGTTGGAACAGGCCTTCTGCCTGAAACCCTGGCGCTCTGGCATTGATCAGTGCAGGCTGGAGGCAGGAAAGGTCTGCTCAGGACCTGGGGCAACAATGACCCGAGCTGCCTCATGGGGTCGCAAAGACAAAGCGGGCAGGTGGGCAAGAACCGCACCACGTATGCCAGCCCAGCGCGCCCGGAAGGGGACAGAGCCGGCAAACCAAGCTGCGTTGTCTGCACCCGCAGAGCCCCAGGAGTTCAGGCCAGGCGTCCAGTAATTTTGGGGACTCTGGCACCGAACGGAAGAGGGGGGCAGGGACTAATGGAAGGTGAGCTTCAGCAACACGTGGCAGGGACACAGAGATGGATGACTCAGCCTAGGTGCAAGGGGGGGGGTGCGCCCCGCTATTCTTGTTCCTTGCAAGCATCCTTGTCTGTCCGCCATGTTCTCTGGCAATGTTTGTGAAAAGCTGCGGGTGTGTGTGTGAGAGAGAGGGAGACGTCGGGTGGGTCACACACCCACGTATCGCAATGTTTCCTTTTGGGAGTCTTCCCAGCCTTCGGATTGTGCCAACAGCCGCATGATATGTGAAAGTTGGCTGGGTGTGATTCAGAGCTGCATATGCGATCCCCTTGCACTGTTTTTTCCTTTGTGGGTTTCTCTTCTACTTTCATGGCCTGGGCCGATAACAACCACGTTCCCTCAGCTATGTGGAAGCTGTGGAAGGAGCCACTCCGAAAAGGATGGAAATGACTGAACACGCTTTGTCCTGAAGTGGCAGTGCTGGCAAATTGCAGGAGACGAGGCAGGCAGAGTAATATCTCGCACACAGATTCCTGGGTCAGGGTGTTGTGCTGATTCAGCACGTGCTTTAACTTCATTACCAAGTGGAAGACATTTGTAATTCATTGCTAAGTGTACAAATGGCAGTCTGGAATTGTGTGGCTGGTAAGCTGGCCATTTATTGGCAGATATTAAATGGTGGGATTAATACAGGGAAATATGATGGCATTAATGTTATTGATTTAGCCGGGTTGATGGATTCCACATGGTTTTTGCCTCAGTGCAGGGGAGGGAAAAGTTGCTCTTAGCTGGAATTACATCAGAAAGGTTATTTCCTTTGACTTGAACTCTGTGATGTTGGGACACATCGGCACATCCAAAAACATCAGTTAGATTTCTGTGCCTCACACTTTTGGAAATATGCACATGGAAGAGGTTGGGTTTCTTCCATGCCTACAGGAAAAAAAATCTGTATTTGATGTATCCCTTTGTCATTGTTAAGTGCTGACAAGCCATCTCTGACTTGCGGCGCCCAATGAATGCACGTCCTCCAAAATATCCGATCTTCCACAATCTGCTGAGCTCTGATCAACCAAACGCTGGGACTTCCTTTATGGAGTTGATCCATCTCCTAGCTGGCCTTTACCCCCTTCCTCTGCCCTCGACTTTCCCCAGGCATGATTGTCTTCTTCGGTGAGTCTTGCCTTCTCATGCCTGAAGTACGGCAGATTCAGTGTCATCATTTTTCTTTCCAGGGAATGTCCTGCTTTGGCTTGAGCTCTGACCCAACTGCTTGTCTTTCTGTCAGTCCAGCTTATTTGCAGGGTTCTGTTCTGTTTGCGCCATGTTTCAAATACGTGAATTTTCTTCCTCCCAGCTTCCCTCACTGCCCTGCTTGCACATCCTTATGTAGTGAGCGGGAATACAGAAAATCCTGCCCATGGTCTCCAGTCTTTTCTAGTTCCTTCATTGCTGCCCTTCCCAGCCTCAGTCTTCTAATTTCTTGTCTCCCTTTGAAGGGACGGTTGAGCCAAAGCATGCAAAATCGTTCACCATTTCACAGTCCTCATTGTTGGCAGCAAACTTCTTCTGTGGTCATGATTTTTGTTTTCTTCATGTTCAGCCACTGGCCTGGTTTGCACTTGCTTCTTTCACTTTTATCAGGAGTCACCAATTCATTGCTGTTTTCCACCAGTACCATGCAGATAATCTGCATAAATTAGTGATGTGCTCCATCAATTTTCACTTCTTCCTCTAATCCTAATCCATCTTTCCTTATGATATGTTCTGCATGCAGATTGAACAGACACCGTTGTCTGACACCTTTGCCTAAGGGAAACCATGCTGGTTCTCCATATTCTTCGGTATATGTGGAATTGTAGCTTCTTGTCTGAGATACAAGATACGCATCAGGATGATCAAGTGCCAAGGTGCCCCCAATTCTTTCAGGACTCCCCCAGCCTCCTGCGAAGGCTTTGCTGCAGTCTATAAGCCATAGACTTCAGATCATCTTCTGAAATTCTTTGGTGTGTTCCATATGATCTCAAGTGCTTCTTCCTTTTTGGGATTCCGCTTGAATCTCTCCATATAGGGTAAAATCCTTTATTGCAAAACCCTTGAACATCACTTTGCTCTCTGTGGAAAGGGTTTGACCCTGGGTCCAGGAGGCTGTCAATGCCTCATTGAGAGAGGGAGTGGTAAGACCACTCCTAAAAAGGCCAGGTCTGTCTGCAGGGGTAACATAGAACATAGAAACAAACAGAACAAGTCAGAAGGGTCCTCCTGGGCCATCTAGTCTGACCCCCAGCTCCAGCTGGCTCCTCTCAGAGATAACTAGATACCTACCAAATTTCTTCTTCTCTAGCACCTGTGGTTGGAGTGTAGGCTGGATTTATAGTTAAGCTGATAGACTTTCCAAGAAAACTGATTGGCTTTATTTGATCCGACTTTGCATCATGCGTTCCTGCTGCCGGTTACAGCCACTCGTGAGTTTGTCATGTCCAGAGTCAAACATTTTGTGTTTGACTGAAAATGTGCTGTTCCAATCTGGTTTAGTTCACTCACACCAAGTACTGCCATGTTTAAATTATTATGTAAACCATCCAGTTATGTAAACCATCTAGAGAGCCATGTGGCTACAAGATGGTATATAAAAATGCTAAATAAGGGAAGAAATGCTCTGGTTCTCGCTTCCGGCCTGCCTCAATTCATACACCTCATGCTCCACGTTCCAACTGTCACTGTGAACCAGAAGGTTCTTGGTTCAACTTCCGCCTTTCACATTCCCAAGCAGGCCGCAGTTCTCTCATCATCATCGGCCACCCACTGGCCACATGGGCTCTCCGGTTCCAGTCCTTCCGAGCACTGCTGCATGCGTCTGCGGGACGGATCAGGCACTTCCCGGGCAGCTTGAGGCAAGCTGTCCACTCTCTTCCTTAGCCAGCACACCTGCAATATGGACTTGCCTTCGAACACATACGGGGCACCTGCGGACTGAACCTGAACCTATGTGTGGCCCTTGGAAGATCTGCCCACTGCTCCCCCCTGCCCAGAGGACAACCCAAGCTCAGCAGGGGTGGGATGGAAAGCTGCTTCCTGCTGCCCACAGTGGAGAGGAAGGGCGACTGGATTTGGAGAGGGGGGCTTTAACTCCACCCCCTTTCCCAGTGACCCCATTGCAGAGAGAGCTGGTTGAGGTGAGGGAAGGTGAGGAAGAGTGTCCTGGTTGGTGGTTGGGGGAGACCCTCCCAGCGATCCCTGCTGCCGTCCCCAGTGCAGGAGAGGGTTGAGCTGGCCCATCCCTGTGCACGTTGACCTCTGTGCAGCACCATGCTAATGATGAGTAATTAATTTATTGTTAATATTGTCATTATTTATTTCACTGTGGCTCTCTACATTGGCTGGCTTCTCACATGATCGGGTGGAAAATGCTGCCCAGTCAGCCAGTGCTTTGGTGCTGAAACCAGAGACCAAAGTTGGGGAATGAGGGAAATTAGGAAACGAGGTTGAATTAAATCTATTGCTGAACTGGGGGAGGCAATTATGGAGAGACAGCGATAAGCATCGGGTGAAACTGTTCCTGAGACCTTTCCGTCGACTGTTTTCTTTTCCCCTGTTCTTTTTAAATTCTGTGCTGCAGAACAGTTTCTGCACGACCTTGAACATAGCCCAATATCTCATGCTAAACACATCTGCTACCAAGTTGGCATTTTTGGCAGGACTTTGATGTAGGTCATTTTATTACCAGGCTGAATCCAACTCTGTACTGATCTCCTACTCATGCCAAGAATGCTAATAATAAACTAATCAATGAGGTGCTAGATTGTTCAGGAGAAATAGTCCAGTGGGGGGGGGGGGCTGCAGATGTAAAAGAAGTGGAGCACCAGCCTTGGGAGAGCTGTGGTTCCCACGGCGTGATGCCACCTTGGCTTGCATGGAAGCGTCTTCTTCACGCCGGGGGCCTTTGGGTGTGTGTGAAACAGGGCGCAGGTTCATCTTTATTTTTGTGTGACCTTTTGATGCAAGTAATTTTTATAGTTCCATTAACAGGAGAGATCGTTTGCAAAAGTACATTAGGAAGAGTGCCGTGGGGACAGCTATATCCTATTACATGGAATGCTAATAGAATGAAGAATTAATTAAGCACTAAAGATTGCCGCAGAACCCCCCCCCCAAAAAAAAAAAATTTCATGGGGCAGATCTAGAAACTTTTATTAGCATCAGCTAGCTCCACTTCCAAATGGAGCCCTATGGTTGCCTTCGGGTAGAGCAGAACTGGTTTCTTGACCCCGGGGCCAATGCCAGTCTTGCCAACAAAAAGCGTCCTTTCAGGTAGAAAAACATCTTTCAATCTCTATTTCATTTACTTTCAGAACTCTGGAATGTAAGTCTTTAATACTTCCATTTTCAGACGGGTGATTTCAGGTGAGCAGCTTGAGGCCGCCAAATAAAAACACGGCTTATCAGGACTGCGCATTTGCTCCTGCTGCAAGTTCAGCTTGATGCACCTGAGCTTATGCTTCCTCTTGATCTTCAGGATTGCTACTTCCACGCGAGTGTGGCTGCAAGGATTACTGCGATAACGTTTGTGAGGTCTTTTCAACACTCATAAAAACCGCTATATAAATGTTCATTAGGATTGTGGCAGCAGGCAAGGATTTGGCTGCAAAGTGCTGTATAATGTTGAGATGTAAAATGCAGCCATTAAATCCGGCTGGTGGAGTGTGTGCAAGTGCGTGCGCACGTGCGCGCGCACACACACACACACACACACACTATATCCTGTACATGAATCTGCGTAACACAACTCATTCTTCATCAGCTGAGGGAATAGCAAAGAAACTCGCAATCTCTTGCAAATATAGCTGAAGACACTTGGATCATGAGCATCCTCTTCTGCTACCGCTGCCCTTCTTTTTTCCTGCCACCCCTGCAAATGGCTTGGCATAGGAGGCATGGCAAGAGCCTGGGCCCCGTTTCCAGGCCTGACGGAAACCTGTTTCACAGCAGGCGAAGAATTCTTCTTTCTTTCACCCTACCGTTTTCCACCAGCCAACTTACTCCTATCTTACCTGTCCGGGGATTTGGGCCAGGAAGGGACAGGAGGGCCTCTGAGGTGAACGACTGGCTTAGGGTGTGGTGCCAGAAGGAACGCTTCGGGTTCCTCGACCACAGCACTCGTTTTCTTGCCAATGGACTTCTGGCAAGGGATGGGTTACACCTCACGAGGATGGGGAAAAGGTCCTTTGGAGATGCTCTAGTGAGCTTCATCCGGAAGACTTTAAACTGAGCCAGTGGGGGGTGGGTTCCGGCCCCCCAGTAACGTGTCTGCACTGGACAAGTGTGCAGGGAGGATCGGGGCTCTGGGAGCAGGGCTTTAGAGATACTGCAGGGACTGACAGGACTTCTACAGAGAGGGGCCAGGTACCAGGGAGGATGGGAGGAAGGAGGATGCTGGGCACTCCAAGGAAAGGAAGCAGTGGGAAGGAGTTGAGGTGCATGTACACCAATGCTAGGAGCATGGGTAATAAGCAGGAAGAGCTTGAAGCTCTCCTGGGAATAGGAGGATACGATCTGGTGGGAATCACAGAAACTTGGTGGGATGAAAGGCAAGTCTGGAATGTGAACATAGAAGGGTATCACCTTTTTAGAAAGGACAGGAAGGGAAAGAGAGGTGGGGGTGTGGCTTTATATGTCAGGGAAGGGATAGGATGCAGTGAGATAGAGTGCAGCACAGATGGGGATTCGGTAGAGGCAGTCTGGGTGAAACTTAGGGGTTTTGACAGAGAAAGACACCTGACAGTGGGGGTATGTTATCGCCCTCCAGGTCAACTTGAGATCCTGGATGATGTCCTGACAGGCCAGATTCTAAGGATATCTCGGGGGAGAGACACAGTAATTATGGGGGATTTCAATCTCCTGGATATTACTTGGGAGACTCACTTGGCGGTGACAGCCAGGTCACGTCGCTTCCTAGAAGCTCTAGAGGGTGGGTTTTTCACACAGAGGGTCCGAGAGGCGACGAGGGGGGGAAACATCCTGGACTTTGTCTTGACTAATAGGGAGGAGCTGATAGATGAAGTACAGATTAGGGGAGCTCTGGATGTGAGTGATCACTCCATCCTTTGCTTTGAGATCAGAGGACTGGGGCCGTGCAGCAGGGCGAGCACTAGAAGCTGGGACTTCAAGAGGGCCAACTTTGGCCAACTGAAGGCCAGGCTGGGGAAAGTCTCCTGGGATAGGTTACTGGAAGGTAAGCAAGTTGAGGAGGGGTGGATGGCACTCAAAAGGGAGGTTTTGCAGGCGCAAGCCCTGACAATACCTCTAGTCAGTAAGGTGGGGAGGCGGAGGAGAGTGCCGCCATGGATGCGAAAGGAGGTGGTTAGGGGGATTAGACGAAAGAGGAACCTCCATAGAAAATGGGTACTGGGGGAAATAGACAAAAGGGTATACCGGGAGGAGGAGGCCCGTTGCAGAAGGATTCTTCGCAAGGCTAAGGCTGATTATGAGCTGAGACTTGCCAAGAATATCAAGAGCAACAAAAAGGGCTTCTTCCAGCATGTAAATAGGAAAAGGAAGGGGAGACAAGTGGTGGGACCACTAAATAAGGAGGAAGGAGATCCAGTGACTGACATGAGGGAACAGGCACAGATGCTAAATGACTATTTTGCCTCTGTGTTCTCCCCAAAGCAGGACGGGGGATATCCGTATAGGAGATTGGATGAGGCTGGGGACTTAGGGGCAGAGATTAGAGTCACCCCCCTTGAAGTCGAGGGGCTCCTCAGGGCATTGGACATTACAAAGGCGCCAGGCCCTGACGGGTTACACCCGAGAGTACTTAGAGAGTTGGCAGGGGTTCTCTCACGCCCGCTGGCCTCCATTTTTGAGGCCTCGTGGAGAACGGGTGAAGTTCCAGAGGACTGGAGGGTGGCATCGGTGGTCCCAATTTTCAAAAAGGGTAGTAGGAAGGACATGGGGAATTATAGACCGGTTAGCCTTACGTCCATTGTAGGAAAAACAATGGAAAGGCTCATAATAGAGAGAGATCTAGTGAGGCTAGATAGGGAAGGGAGGCTGACAGCCACACAACACGGCTTCCGCAGAAACAGGTCCTGCCAGACAAACCTTGTGGAATTCTATGACAAGGTTTCAAGATGGCTAGATGGAGGGGATGCAGTGGATGTGGTATACCTGGATTTCAGCAAGGCCTTTGGCAAAGTGCCCCATGATATCCTGGTGGAGAAACTGAGGAGTTTTGGGATACACCAAAGCACCGATCCTGTTTAATCTTTTCATTAACGACATGGAAGAAGGGGTGAACAGTCTGCTGATCAAATTCGCAGACGACACTAAAACTGGAGCAGTGGCCACAACTGAGGAGCAGATACACCAGATCCAAAAGGATCTGGACAGACTATGGAAGTGGGCAGGAGACAACAGGATGGCGTTCAATGTGGAGAAGTGCAAGGTCTTGCACTTGGGGCATAGGAATAGCTGTCATAAGTACAGGTTAGGGGACAAGTGGCTGGAGAGCAGCACTTGTGAAAGGGACCTCGGGGTGCTGGTTGACTGCAGGCTGAACATGAGTCAGCAGTGTGATGCGGTGGTCAAGAGGGCGAATGCCACCCTTGGTTGCATAGCCAGAAGTGTGGCTTCTAGATCAAGAGAGGTATTACTACCACTCTACATGACTCTGGTGCGCCCGCAACTGGAGTATTGTGTTCAGTTTTGGGCCCCTCATTACAGAAAGGATATAGCCAGGTTGGAGTCAGTGCAGCGTAGGGCCACAAGGATGGTGGCTGGTTGCAGGGGATGGGGTATGAGGCGAGACTGAGGGAACTGGGTCTCTTCAGCCTGGAGAAGAGGAGACTCAGAGGGGATATGTTGGCAACATACAGGTATGTGAGGGGGTGTCACGTGGAGATGGGGAGAGGCCTGTTCTCCCCTGCAGAGGAAGGCAGGACGCGCTCCAATGGAGCAAAGCTCAGGGAGCCAAGGTTCAATTTGGATGCCAGGAAGCACTTCCTGACAGTTAGGACCCCGAGGGCGTGGAATGGGCTTCCACGGGAGGTCGTTGAGGCCCCATCGGTGAGGGTGTTCAAAGATAGGCTGGACATGCACATGGTGGGCATGTCATGAGCGGAGCTGGCTGGTGCCGGAGGTCAGACTAGATGGCCCAGGAGGCCCCTTCTGACTCGCTCTGTTTCTATGTTTCTATGTTTCTATGTTTCTTCTCTCTCATTCTGGATCATGACCTATTCATATACCCCTATTCAAAATTTGCTAAAAAAGAAAAGAAGAGCCAGTTTGTGTTTGGTTCTTTAACCTTTGTGCACCAGTTAATACATTTTGCACCTTCTGAAGATGCTATATTTGGTGGGTGTATTTCCAGCCAAGCAGTTTAGAGTCAATGATAATCAGGAACAAAGACCATCTGTGTGAACAATAACATACAGTTGATTGAATAATGTGATGAAATATTGGTGCAGATTATCGGTGAAGAAGCAAAAGAAAAGCTTGGATGCTTCCCTCCCACTGTAGGGTTTCTTAATATGATGGACAGCACTCCTGAGGGGATCCACATCCCAAGTGGAAAGCTACTGGGCGGACTAGCAAGCTGAAGATGCCGTAGATGCTGCCCAAGGTCCCAGTGCACGCTAGGAGCTGTGAAAAGCCGCCAGTGGGAAACTGGAGGGAGGGCAAGAGGAGACCCAGAAGTCCCAGTGGAGTTCACCAGAAGGGCATGTAAACATCCTTATCTCAGGGATGCGGTAAGGAGCTCGGAGCAGCCAAGACCTCTTCCCCTGCAGCTTTCTCATAGCAATTAACCTACGCAAATGGCCATTGCTTTTTTGGCTACACGACAGGCTGGTGCTGGACACTGAGGAGTTCATACTAGCTCCTTGGTGTAATGTCTTCTGGTTATTGATCCCAATACAGGAGTTACTTCTTAAAATATTGCTGCGCATTACAAAAGCCCCAAGGATGCAAATGGCTAGGTATCTTCTTAACCGATAACACAGAATTCACAAATGTGCATAGTTTTGCCTTCTCTTTAATGTAATGCAACTAATGTGTATATATGTTTTGTGTCTTCCCAGCTCTCTGCACAGAGGAGTGTGTCCATGGAAGGTGTGTTTCCCCTGACACGTGTCACTGTGAGCCAGGATGGGGAGGTCCGGATTGTTCCAGTGGTGAGTAGGAAAAACCCCCCGAAGAATAATTCCTGCTCTGTGACTACAAGGTAACCCATTGTTGTAGGAGCCAGTTTACCCATCCTGAATGCAGTATAAGAGCTAGAACATCTTTCCTGCTTTTCCAAATTGATCCCACTCAGACTTCCCAGATAGACTGGGCCTTTGTTAAGAAGTTGCCTGTCTTATCCTTTTTGAGACAAGAATCATCTCCACAAGGCAATGATTATGTTACATTTCTAAAAATCCTTAGACGCTTTTCTGCACAGTCAAGATCTTTTTAAAACTGTCATAAATTCACTGCCAAACTTCTGCAGGGAGGCTATTGCATCCCCCCACCTCAAGATCCTTTCTGCTTTCTGCACATGAAAAGCTCCTCCTGTTCCTGGATCTTTCTTCCTCCAGACCTGTTATTGTTATGATGGCTGAATGGAATATGTCATGTGCTGCAGCCTTGGATTGGCCGATCCATGCCACCAGGACTGATACACCGATCAGCGTGTTCCCCTGCTTCCTCCTCCATGTAAATTTCCTTCCCCCGTGGGAGCCTCTCTGTCCCTGTCTCCATGTCCCAGGAGCATTTCCCGGGTTCACAGCACAGTGCTGCCCTTTGTGAACTCTCTCAGCCTTCCTTTGGGTGGTTCTCTTTCGGGAGAGGTAGGCGAGTGGGGAGCTGAATTCGGCAAATTCTGCACCTGCTGCTGCGGATGCTTCCTGCTGGAAGAAGAGCTGATGTGCTCAGAGGTTCAAAACCCTTCCTGTCACAACATGGCCAGTTGGCCTGGCCGCTTGTGCATTGGTGCGTTTGCTGGCTTGGCGAACTCAGATTAGAGCGAAACGTCAGCATTGACGTTGCCTCCAGAGTAAACACCAGAGAGTTCGGCAACACAAGGCAATGTACCTGTTGTGGACATAATGCAGCCACGCTTATTAGCACTGCTGGAACGGGCAAGTGAGTCCAAAATATCTATTGCAGTTAATTTACCGAGTGGACAGTCCACTTCTTTTCCCAGTCTTGATCAAGCTCTTGGACAAGTACCCTTATAAAGGACGAGGGCGATGGAACGACAGCCCAGTCCTGCTCACGGAAGCAGCGGGGCACTTCCCCAGCCCGTTCTTGCTGCTGGGACTCCTCCTGGCAAGGGGCCCCCGATTTCGCTTTGGCCAAGCGGTTGGGCACGTCGATTTCAGGGAAGCTCCTGTCAGAGCCAAAACCCCTGATAGCCTAGAGGTGGCACTACCGGCAGCGAACGAAGCTTCCAGAGAGGTGCTTCAGCCTTTCCGAATGGCGGGAGACTCACCGCGCCCAGCCAGAAAATCACTGAACCGTCAGCAGCCAAAGGAGCCCTTCTTGGTGGGCCGCGCGGGGCCAGTGGGTGCGAGGTCTGGCCACTTTATGGGGTGGGTTGTTACCTGATAGCAGCAGATGCACCTCTTGGGTGGCCTCTATGCAGCTGCCAGGCAGCCCAGGTGCTGGCAGGGGAGAGGAGGCGACTGCCCCTCACAGGGCGAGTGGCCACCGCCCGGCTCCAGGGCATATGCCGTGTGCAGCCACTCGGGGATGTTAAATTTCCTTGTCTTAGGAGAGGAGGTCTTTTCCTCGGAGGGCAGGCTGATAAGAGCAAGAAAGCTGGGATGAAATAGCGAGCAGCTATTATTAGAAAAGCTTTTAAAAGCCCTTGATAGAAATGATGATGAAATACAGCCCGGAAGTCATATTATCCCGAATTACTCTTTTAATCATCCTTTTTTCTTCCCCCGCCCCCCCACAGAAATGGGCACTACTTTAATGTGTACGGATTGTGGGAAGTTACAGTAGCAGAGGGAACAGCAGAGGGCCCTAAAGCGAAGGGGCAGCTTTTCTACAAATTTAATACAGAAAGCAAAAGAAAAGCCCTCTGTGGCCCAAAAGCTTCCCTTGGTGCAAGGAGGAAGCAGGCAAGACGAAACGCTCCTCTCCAAGCGGGTGCAGTGCTGTGCCTTTCCAGGTGCGGTGCTGGGTGGCGCAGGCGTGGGGCACCGTCCTCCACGCGCCCATGAGCCTCCCTCCACGGGAGCGACACACACAATCTGCCTCCCCAGAAATGAGGCCAGCACTGCACAGGGCTTCAGAGGAGCCCATCCCGCGAGAGGCAGAGGGCTTCCAGAGTTAAATATTCCAGTTTTTAAAAGTAATTAGGAATATTAAGGCACTGACAATGATGGAGACAGAAACATTATTCATAACTTTTATTTCCCCACTGGGCAATAATCCAGCATATTTTCTTCCTGAGAGTTTTTTTTAGCTGTAGGGAGAGGACTGTTAGCCAGCTCTTAAATTAATAATTCCCTGTTAGCTTTTACAAACGACACCTCAGGATTAGCCTTGAAATCTCGATGTACTCTTTTTGTGGGGTATAATTACCGCATTTGTTAGGCTTGGAGCTTTGGATGTTTTTGTATTTCCCTGGTGTCCCCCCCCCCCCCCCGGTCTGGTGCATTGAGGATGCAATCCTAGGAATAGTCCCTCCTGCTGTTTGGGATCCATTTGTGTGCTTTTCCTTTGGCCTTGCTTTGTGCACTGTTGTGAAACTCTTGTGAGAGAACGACACTTGAAGAATTTGTGCCACAGAGTAGAAGCTACCTTGGTGAATAAGAATGTTGTTTTCAAGCATGCCTTTAACACCTGAAACCTGACGCGTGAAAGCCCAGGTGAGACAGGAAGAGAAGGCAAGCGGGACTCATCCCTAGTGTGGACCCTTTTGTGGCGTGCCTGGGATCTCCCAGAAGATTTGGTTTGCAGCTACCTGTACTATTGGTCCAACATGGCAACAGGTCTCACTTTATATCTGGGCATGTGGGGAACCTTTAGTTTGCATTTTGTTGTTGTTAGTCATGGAGTCGTGTCCGACCCATTGCGACCCCACAGACAACACTCCTCCAGGCCTTCCTGTCCTCCCCGGAGTCCACTCAAGCTCACGCCAACTGCTTCAGTGACTCCATCCAGCCACTTCATCCTCTGCCGTCCGCTTCTTCTTTTGCCATCTATTGTTCCCAGCGTCAGGGTCTTCCCCAGCGAGTCCTTCCTTCTCATTTTAACGCTTCCCAAATGAACACAGGAAACATAATGTAGCGATACCTCCGTACTCTCTGAGTTCTTTGCATTTTTTGCAATACAATGTTCCAATATTAAGAGCTGTATTTTTCCTTAAGTCAAAATGTATACTTAAGGAAAAATGTAATTAGTGAAATTAACGTGCAAAGATGCTTGTGTTAGACAAAATGGGCACAAAAACGCAAGGAGACTTAAACGTCGCAAACCGATGTAGAAAGGAGATGACAGTAAATCAGATTAGAAAAAGGAGAAACTGAAACAGACAGATTCATCCACCCTTACCTATATTCCTCCTGGGAATGTGGTCTTGAAGCGGAGGTGCTGTTGCGACGGCATCCCGCTTGCCATCAGTCACGGCGGCATCCCTTCCTACTGCACTGGGCCCATGAGTGGAGTGCGGACTTTCCGCAGAGGATCTCCGGCTTAGTCTTTGGTTGTATCTTCTGGTAAGGCTGCCAAAGTCTGAAACCTGGGGAGGGCATTGCTGCCAGCCAGTGTAAGCAGAACTGAGCTAGATAAGGCAGTTTCCTTTCCAGGTGTAGTAGACGCCAGCTCGCTTTCCTCCCTTGCACCAGGGTTTTTCCTTGTTCTTTTTTGGCCTTCCTCCTGGGAACCCCGAGTCAACCTGTAAACAGAAATATAAACTGGGGGGATGAGAGGTCACCTTCCATCGGGGAGCATCCTCCTTGCTGAAGATCAATGATCTAGAGCAGCCCATCTCCTGAACCTGCGGCTCCCTGCCTGTTCCCTCACCACACTTCCCATTAAAGAGTTCAACATTGTCAAGGTTAAAATAACTTTTAGACAAACGGTTTATCAATTACAAAAGGAGCCGGTGGCATATTTGATGCCGTGTGGTGCCTTGCCTTGCTTTTACTGCACCTGCCTGGCACACTGCTGCCTCTGCCTCCGGGCCTCACTTTGATTTCATACCAGAAATCGGTACTATATTAAGGCTTGATTACCATAACAATAAAAAGGTAAGGGACAGGTTTACAAAAAAAAAAAAGAAAGAAAAGAAAAAAGAAAAACCAAACAAAAAACCCAAAAGCCAGTGTTGCATAAAATAGTTTCCAGCCTTAATGAGGTTTAAGGGGAAATCATTCCCAGTCAACTTCCACCCTTTAAAAAGACTTGCTTTTAAGTCTCCTCTTCCCCATTTTCATCTGTTCAGCTACACTTTGATTGTTAGATGCGGAAGTAAAAGCTCTGTGTGAACATTTCCTGCTCACCTGCTCAATTATTTCAAAAATAATTAAATTCTAACAGCACAGCAGGTTGGTGAGGGGCTTCCTAAGCTGCGGGGAATGTGGCTTTGAGTGAGGTTCTTGTGTCGTGAATGATGCCCAACCGGATTAATCGTTGCTCAGGAAGACAAGTGTATGAGCACGGCAGGAGAGGGCTCTTCGTGCTATGCTTTGCTATCTGCAGTGTACTGTTGATATGCTGGAAGCAAAGTACATATTGCTGCAATATAGTATAGAGTGGGTGTAACATCCCAGGATGACCTAAATGAAATGCTGTCAGGAAATTTTACTAGCTTCCTGGAGTGCGTCAGCCAAGTGGGTTTTTTTTTTTTTTTTTTAATTTCTGGCCTGTTCTGTGGTGCTTGGAGGCCATCAGAGGAAGCTGGTAGCAATACCAAGGCAAGAAGATAGGACTTTGGAAAGCTCCAAGTAGGCCCTCCACACTTTCTTACTATGACTATAGGAATATGCTGTCTCAGCAGGGAACTGAGGCCTCACGTCGACTGATATGCCCAGTGTGTGGCTAGTTCTGCCCATCCCAGTGGAGTTGACTGCATTGTTAAACAGCCTTCACCCAACTTTGTAGCTTGAGAGTTCTGAGAGGCTGGGGAGATGCAGCTTCTGTTGGGGTCCTGTTCACTGAGCATGAAGCATGGACTGCTCTGTATCTAAGGAAGTAGCTGTTCCCCATCCTCATCAGAGGCTGTGCACTGGAAGGCTCCAGGACTTGGCATCCTGACACTTAATTTCCTCTATGTGGGCCGTGTAGAACTTTTGTTTAGTAGCCAAGAGTGTTCTAATAGGTAGAATTCCTCCCTTTTGCTCAATTCTTCCTTGACCATCTTCACTGGTGCCTGAGGAATTTGTCTTTCTTCTCTCTGAGAGCTCATAGCCTTCTCTTTTTACCCTGTGGAAATCCCTGTTCTTTCTATCACTCTTTCAATTTTTTTCATCAGCCATTAACCATTTTCCCCCTTACCTTCCCCCACAAGAAAAAAAACCCTCTTAAAAAACAACAACAAACCATCTTTGTCTCTCCTTTGATATTCCAACCCCACTTTTATTTTATTTCTGTTTTTATTTTTTGTGTTTCGTTTGACTTTAATTCTTAAATCTCTCATTAAATTCTTTGAAATGCCAGTTTTTATTTTTATCTTTTCCAATCCTTCAAGCATATTAATTGGATAGATTTTGACAGGCACGGACTTTTCCCGCAACTGACCCAGCTGCAGCTGGGGAAGCGTTCCCAAGTTACCTGCCTGGAGGCTGGGCAGCCCTTGCGAGGGAAATGCGGAAGAAGCAGCCCAGGCTTTTTGGTGAATAGCAGACAAGAAGGTGGGTTAGCATAATCCCCCAACGACTCAGCTGCCAGAGAGTCTCATCTCTGCCATACATTTATCAGAAGGTCTTTAATAAGTCCTTTTCCTTCCATCTCAGCTCTCCCATCCGCAATATGGTAGTGATAATAAATCCTGATAGGGCTGATACTATTGCACAATTCTTGTAAGGATTAGAAAAACATAATGAATGTGACGTTCTCTGAAGAACTGTAGATGCAAAATCTTATTACTGCTTCCAAATCAAAGAACAAGAGCAACCTTGTTGTTGGCTGGTCTAAGACTGCTCTGGGGTGGAAGCTATGTTATGTTATTATGTTATTTTATGTTATGGAAACCGCATAAAAATATGGTTGAGGGGCAGCATAGACCTTTTAAAGGGGAACATGTAAGAGAAGCTCCTGTTTGTGCAGAATTTGGCAGAGAGGGCTAATTGTGCACGTAAGACTCATGTGCTGAAAGTCGTGCACAAGTTGCCAGTTAAAGGCCAGACCACGTGTCCGGCATCACTGGTGCTTTGCAAGACCCTCCACTCAGTCCCGGGTTGTCTGAGGGACAGACTTCTTCCCGGCCTTACCTGCTGAGGGCAAACCTTGGGGTGTCACAGGGTGTTCACCATGCGAGATCTTCTCCCCATTAAGTTCAGGCTGACTTGTGAGGAGTGCTTTTGCTGACAACCAGTGACAGATTTGGCTGCTCATGCATTTTCCCGGCAGCCAGCATTGCTAGCCACCCCTGGCTATTTTAATGCAATACTTTACTGCTTTATCCCTGTTTTATTGCTTCATTGACTGGGGTTTTTATTTTTTGCATTCATTTATAGTTTTGCTTTGCAGACTGCTTTAGGATGTGTACATATATATGTTTAAATCAAAAGTCAGATATGTGTTTTCTGAAATAAATAATATGTGATATTTATTGTATGTTGTATATATTATTGTATAAATTGCAAGCTATATTGTAGGTTGAATTCAGCACCACTTTGGAAAGGTGTTGAAGGTCAGCACCTCTGATAACAAACCTCTGTTTGGGACAGTCTGCAGTTCTCAAAATTTTGGTCCTGTTGTCTAAGGCCTTTTGCAAAAGTTTGGACTGTTAAGGTAATTTTTTTAAATTCTAAACTTAGAAGGCAAGACATGAAAAGGAAAGTAGATTTTTGAGTTTGGTATTACTGTTGTCATCCCAGGTTGTGAATCTTGTATCATTCCAAGCTTCTTTATTTGGGGATTCTTTTCTTGTTGGTGTTGTTTTAGGGGCCGAACATGACTGCAGGACTCTTTCTCCAGGGGCAGGGGGCAGGGGAAGACGGGAGCAAAGAAATCATACTGCCAGTCGTGGTTTGGTCAGTCAGTCACCGATACAGGTGGTGTAGTTTTCAACAGGCTTTTCAACCCAAACTGTTACTAGAAGAGAAACTGATTTCATCTTTATCTTTGTCAAGAAAAAGCTGGGCAACGTCATAGCAGGCTAGTGCAACGTCCCAGCAAGATCCCATTTAAGGGTACAGACCTTGAGTAGCTGGACTCTTTGTCGGGGTGGATAAGATGCCCAGCTGGAAATTATGTCTGCTTCCCATTGCCCCCGGTTCTTCTCTCACACATGTGATTTTCATGCGTGGGGGGAGCCATCATCTCGCACAACTGTCAGGCACTTAGACCAACAATGAAAAATGTACACAGTTTAAAATTCCCTGCTCTGACATTTTGGATGGCAGATGGTGGATTTTAACTTAAAATTATATCGTTTCACTGCATTAATTCATCACCTTTTTTAACAGCACCCAGTAGCTGAAGCACTCTGGGTGAGTTGCAAAGATTAAAACCTGAACAACCTATTACAAAAACCAGATACGTGCGAGCATATAAGCATGGCAACACCCAGGGGGAGACACATTTTAAAAAACTAAGCAAGAAGAAGGAAAAAACCAAGACCTGATCAAACATCGGCCCTGTTCCCTCGCTCAGCCTCCCAGTCTGACCAGAACATTTTAATAGGGAAGAGGGCCTCCTCCTCCAGAAAACAGGGTTTCAGGGGAGTGGGGTGCAATGGGGAAGTCCGGAGTGTTGGACTGGGAATCTGGAGATTTGGCTTCACTGGGCGACTCTGGGACCGTCCTTGGCCTCTACACTTAACCCAGCTCAAGAAGTAGGAACTGGTGAAAGTGGAGCTTGCAAAGGGTCTCCAAATCCCAACTCAGAGCCCATTCAGACCCAAGTTTGTACCAGATCGCAGGCTCAGTTTTTTTTTCTTTTTACATGAAAACCCAGGTGTATTTTTCTAAACGTGCACATCCGTTGTGCACATTTTTACCTTCTCCCATGTTTGTGCACATTTCGGAAATCTTTTCCTTCTGAAATCAGCACATGCTTGAAATACATGCTTGTTGTTGAAAACATTTGGGGGCTTTTTGTCTGCAAATCTCAGAATACCGACTTCGGCTGCAGAGGGTGGCCAAGCCTGTGTTTACGAGTAGCTCAAAATGTGCGAACTGGGTAAATTCCTGCTCTAAAACTAACTGAGATGAAATTTCCATGCCTTCCTCACAGAGTTGTGAGGATAAAAATGAAACAAGGATCACAAGAGCCATAATTGTGTTATTGGCAATAGGTGAAAAGGCAAACTACAAATGTAAGAATAAATAGTGCTAATATTTTTTAATTTTTTATTTTATTTTATTTTTCGATTTATATCCTGCCTTTCTCCTACAAAGGGCTCAAGGCAGCTTACATCTCCTCCTCCATCTTATCCCAACAACAACCCTGTGAGGTAGGTTGGGCTGAGAGTCTGTGACTGGCCCAAAGTCACCCAGTTGGCTCCATAGCTGAGCGGGGACTCGAACCCAGATCGTCTGAGTCCCAGTCCCACGCTCTTCACCACTGCACCACACTGGCTCTCCAGTAATATAAACAAATTCTTCCCTTCAGGTGTGTGGTGGTCCTACAGGAAGAGGTTCACACTAGAGTAGATAAGCCTGTTGGCTAAATGCTATGCCCAGAATAGGCAACATTTGGCAAGTTGAGAAACGCAGAGAAGTCTGAGCTCCATCACACTAAACAACTCTTTTGAGCTGTTTTCAACACCAACGGAAACCTCTTTCTAGGCTGCTGATGAGAAACTGTTAAAAAAATAAGCAGGAAGGGTAGGTCCTGGAAAAGTATATGGAGCTGTGTTTGTGCCTATGGGCACCAGGTTGGCTATCTATGGGCAGCTGAATGCTTTTATTTGCATTTAACGATGTTTTAATGTCCTTGCGTGGGGAAATAATTTGAAGGCAAGGATTTAACTCCTCCACAAGTTACTATCTATGGCAACAATGTTTTTGCAGTGGAAAAGAGGTAACAGCATTTCTGTTTCCATATACAACAGAACTGCAGGTGCTTTTAAGATATTGACACTTGTGTAAAGGTGAGGACATGCACTCAGACAGCATCCTACATTAAAACCAGTCTGTCAGAAAACTCACGGGTTTTACAAGCTTGAGCATGAAGCTGTTTTTCAGCAGTCAAATCTACTTCTCACCTGGTCCAATTGTGTCCATTCATGAGTGAGCACGTTTTATCTCTGTTCTGCAAGAAGGGAAATACACAGAAATAAAGATGATAAGATTTGTGGCACTTACGAGGCAGGTGGAGTGGTTTTTTAAAAAAAGGAAGACCAGTTTGGTTGCAGCAGGCCCGAAAAGTTCGGGAATGCCCTTCCTTTGCAACCACTAACAGGTGTGATTCTGTTACAGTGGAACATCTGTTCAGATTTTCTTCCCACACATGATCTGACCCTCCCACTAGCTTCCTTCAGAGCTGAGTTAGTATTTAATTAATTAATTAAAACATTTTTATGCTGCCCCATCGCAACAAAGCCTCGGGGAGGCTTACAACACAACAAAATACATAAATAAATAACAACATAACAATAAAAATTTACTTAAAACCCCCTGGTGCATCTCGGCTAAAAAATTTTAAAATTCAATAAATACAAATAATTTAACAATTAAAATAAGCTTTAAATCGAAAGGTCTTGACCTGGAGCCGAAAAACAAATAATGATGGCGCCAGGCGGACCTCTCTGGGGAGCGCATTCCAAAGTCGGGGTGCCACCGCAGAGAAAGCCCTCCTCCGAGTACTCACCCTCCTAATCTCCCTCACGGAGGGTTCCCGGAGAAGGGCATCTGTTGCTGATCTCAAGGGGCGGGAGGGCATATATGGACGCAAGCGTTCCTTTAGATATCCAGGTCCCAAGCCATTTAGGACTTTATAAGGCATAACCAACACCTTGAATTGGGCCCAGACTTCAATCGGGAGCCAGTATGAAAGTGAATTACTCCCATGTTATGTTACCCTGAAGTTTCCGGGCTCCAATGCTTATTTATTCCATTAACCGCATTACAAAAGTCCAGAAAAACTATCAGACAAAACCTAGTACAGGCATTGCCCAGTTTTTTCTTCTTTTGCTGCCATTTGTGTAGCTTAGCCAATTTTGGTCAACATTTTACTGGCATTTCTGAATTCTGTCTTCCAAGAAACTAGGGCTGAAATTAGAACCATGTTAAAAATGGTTCATTCCCAGGCCAGAGTGCTCCATCTTTGCCTTTCTCAGAGGAATTCAGCATTGCAAGGGTTCTGTGTTTCTCTTTAAAGCGAGGACAGGAAATACCTGACAAAACAAGTGCCAAAGTGGCTCAGCATGGATTAGGCTCTGGAGTAAAGCTACTCTAACCCTTGTGCATGGGCACCGCTTAACAAATATGCCAGAAAGTCAACAACTAGACTGATTCCTTGTATTTCCCGCCTCATTCTGGCAGTCTACTCCTGCTTTTTAATTTTTTTTAAATTTCACAGATCATCCCCAGCTGCTGCAAAGCCGCCTGTTAATCACGGGAAGCCAAACAGCGTGTGTTTATTCTTTGCTCCCCAGGGGTGCTGGGCCACACATGTTAGCCTGCACTTTCACCGATATTTTTAGAAGTCCTAGAACGCCCGTGCCCAATGAAGCAAAGGCGACCTGCGTGCAAGAGCTGTAAAGGAGAAGCATCAATTCTTTATTATTACTCCGTTGAAAGGAAAAGATTCCAGTATTTTATCTGATACCGACAGCCCTGCTCAGCTCTCATAAATTCCAGTCTGTGACTTCCTTTATGGACTTGATCCGTCTTGTGTTCAGTCCTTCTTTTCTTCCTCTGCCTTCAACTTCCCCAAGCAGGTGTAGCTTTTCGGTCTTCAAATTAAAACCCAGCAGCAGTAAAAAATGTGTCGCATCATCCCAGGAGATACCAAAATAAAGGACTCGGCACAAAACAAGGAACCACATTAGCGTCTTCTTCCTGCTCTCCTGGTCCAGGGACCAGGAGTGACAAAGCCAATTCCTCCATTGCTGCTGCTCATGTTGATGATGAGCAGCATGGGAGGCAAGTGCGGATTTGCTCAGAATCAAACCTCACTAGGTTTACCAGCATTTGCCCCTACAAATTGTGTAAGTTTGAGGCCCAGGAGCATGGGAACCTTTAGCCTACCGTTCCTTCTCACATGCTCCATTGCCGCATGCCGTGTTCCATCTGCAGTTAACTGGACCAATGTTTCAGGTGGCTTTTTGCGGGCCTCCGGCACTTCATCATCCCTGTCTCGATTTGGGCCTGAACAATTGAGGGGAAAAGTGGGCACACTGAGGATAAGTTTTCAGCAAGCCCAATTTGGGATACTGCACAGTTCTGACCCAGGAGTGAGAGGCTGATTGTCTTCTGTGAAATTTAAATTATAGTGAAGTATTTCTAATTATACACATATTTGTGTTTATAAATGAGCATTTTTTTGTCCTTTGGGCATGAACTTCTCAGTACCTGGCGCTGCGCATTTAGTCTGAGTGCTGCAGACTGGTAGCCCAAAGCTAAGCGTACATTTCCCTGCCCTTGTGCCAGGCTTGGCCTAGCATGGCGCCATCCGGAATCCTGCCAGCTCCGATTGGCCAAGGCAACCGGTCCGCCCATCCCAAATGGTCCCAAATAGCGTTTACATAAAAAGGTCCGCCTGGCGCTGTCCTTATTTGTTTCTCGGCGCCAGGCCAAGACCTTTTTATTTAAACACTATTTTAACTGTTAATGGTTTATTTGTTGGTTTAAATTGACGAGGCTGGATCCACTACTTTACTTTACTTTACTTTACTTTTTGTATTTTATTTACCGTATTTTTCGCTCTATAAGATGCGCCTGACCATAAGACGCACCTAGTTTTTAGAGGAGGAAAACAAGAAAAAAAAATATTCTGGATCAAATGGGCACATTATCACAGGCACATTCCCCATCGCTTCCCCATGGGCTGCACATCTGACAGACTTACTGCACACACATATTCGCTCTATAAGACGCACAGACATTTCCCCTTACTTTTGAGGGGGAAAAAAGTGAGTCTTATAGAGCAAAAAATACGGTATTTGTTGAATTTGTTGTATTTTATATGGGATTTTAATGATTGTAAGCCGCCCTGAGACTCATAGAAACATAGAAACAGAGCGAGTCAGAAGGGGCCTCCCGGGCCATCTAGTCTGACCTCCGGCACCAGCCGGCTCCGCTCATGACATGCCCACCATGTGCATGTCCAGCCTGTCTTTGAACACCCTCACCGATGGGGCCTCAACCACCTCCCGTGGAAGCCCATTCCATGCCACTCATGTGATGGGGCGGCATATAAGTTGCTTAAATAAATAAATAAATAAATAAATAGCTTTGTCAAAGCAATTCCCCCAGTTGTTTAAATAAATAAATAAATTGCTTCATCAATGCAATTTCCCCAGCTTCCTGCATCCCCATTTGTAGGATTTTGTATGATGAATCCAAGCAATGGTAAGCATTAAACCACATCCTTCTTGGCGTATTCAGCCAGGCCTTGGAGAGGAAGGAAGACTGCTCCACAGAGCCGTGGTGCCCATGGATTCCCTTCTGCAGCATGTAGACATTTCCTTGCGACAGCAGCAGAATCTGCTTGGATCCAAGACGATCTGTGACCGAGTTTTGTCTTCCTGCTCCATCCTGTGGCTCAGCTACCTTGTGTGACAGGGCATCTCTTGACACTGGTTCTTCCAAGCCAGGGGAAAACAGGCCTGGCGGTATCTCAAAGAGTTTGTGCGTACAGGTGGCACCCACTTCCGTCACTCCAACTTCCCTTGAGAGCTGTTCTGTTCTCCCTGTCCTTCCCAGGTATTATGCTCTGAACGTAGACTTGGAACCTGACCCAGAAAGTGTGTCTGCTGACCACCACATCGCCCAGGTGACTCTTAGCACAGGTGGTCGTGGGAGTGGCGGCCACAGTTTCGACACCGGTGCCATCCACTTTAACACCATGTGCGACCAGCAACTGGGAAGGCGCCCGCGCTCGGCTTGCCTCCATGCTCTGCCATCCCCTGAATAAATCATGCAATTCAGTTTGCCGAATCTGAATTGGTTTAACTTTTCCCAACCCAGCTGCGCCTTGTTTTGAATTGTGATTTTTAAAGGGTATGATTGAAAAGGAATAATTAATTTAAAGGGTTTGTTCAAAGGAGAGGTTTGAAGCCCCTGCACTGCTCTGATCGCGCCTTTTCTTCTCCTTGCGAAATTTTACCTGCTGGCAGCCTTCTCATTCATCACCCAGCATTAGGTGTTCGAACAGATGGCTCCTTGGATTTGTGGGGGCGGACGGGTGAGCTTCTGGAGTCTAGAGCTGCACCCCAGCTGGGTCCTCGAAATTGAGCAGCCGTGTCATCCTCGGTTCAGCAAGGTCACTGCCGGGAAGGTCCGTGTGAACTTGTGGCGAGCCTGGAGGCTTGTGTGCGCAGCTGAACCGCTGCGAGGGTGGAAGGCTGGAGAAGACGAGGAGGCTGAGGCAGCAGTGAGGCGAGGCTGGACTCTCTGGAGGAAGGCTGTGCCATCACGGCAATGCCGTGGGGTCTTCTCTAGCCTATCACTGCGGAGAGGTTTCTCTGTTGGTCTGGTGTCAAAGGCGGTCCTTCGAAGTGCAGCTCCTGTGTTGAAGCTCGTCATGTTACAGAACCGGATGAATGCTAAATAGCCTCCTACCAAAGTTGAGGGAGGAGCCTCTGTCCATGCAAGTGTTGCATCCAAACTGGAAGCTTCCCCTCCGTCCCCGACTTTCAGGAGAGCTTCTGCCGGGAGAACTGGGCAGCTCGTGTCTCCCAGTGCCGTCTCACTGGGCCAAGGACTGGGTCTCGCATTCATTCTCCATCCCTTCCCAAAAGCCGTTCCATCCCATCCAGAGCAGGCTGATTCTTGCGCTCTGCCTGAAACGTCATCACGCAACCTTGGAAGGCCAAAGTCCTCTCTCCCCATTGCTCCTGCCCCACCACCTCCTGAGAATCTGGTGGGTCGCCTCGGCCCCTTTGACACAGCGGGAAGCCAGAGCAAATTGTGTGGGCTGTCTGCAGCCGGAATGGGAGCCAAGGCCTGGGAAGGTCCCGGAGAGGAGGGGGCCAGAGGTCCTGCCCTGGCAAGGGAGCGAGCACTCCTGGGACCTCGACCAGGGCAGAAGCACCTGCGCCCTCTTCCTCCAGGGTGCGTCTCCGTGCTGTTCTTTGCCAAAGGGCTTGGTGCACCCACCATGCATCGGAGCTGCATGGGGGGCTGGGGCTGTGCCACGGGTTCGGGTTTTGGGCCTCCAGCATCCCTGGCAGAGCACCATAGAGGGACGCTTGCAGAGGTCCGGAAGACAAGGAGCGAGACGAGAGCAAGATGCAGAGGTGAGTCTTGCCGCCTGGGATTTGGCAGGCGCCCCAACATCAGCAGGAGGCACATCTCGCAGGATCAAAGTATTAGACGAGCAACAGGACAACATCCTGGGAAGCAGAAATACCAGATTCAGCGGAAGCAGAGCCAAGAGATCAAAGCCCCGCCCGCTGCTCCTAAGTAAGTAGGAATCCCTGGGAAAGTGCTGGAGAAAGCGCCGAGATGCCTTTTCATCACCCAAACACTTTCACACGAAGTGCGGAAAGGGTCTCGTGATTGTAAAGCAGCTGTAATGACCTGACACTGGAAGGATGGTGGAGCTGAGTGCTGCCACCCAAGGGGCATTCATCCACTCCTCTCAGCCCGCAGAGGTGTGCGCCAAAGTGTTTATGGAGGGTGTAAACATCCATTTTATCATTGTCATCGGCACCACAGGCTCAATAAACATTGTTTAATGTTTAAACACAATCTATTGGAAGTGATTTTGCCTTTTGTACCAAAAATGATCCTTTCTGCTGTGGAAAATGTCGGGGAAAGAGAAGGGGGGATGCAATCGGCATTGCCCCCTTTTTTGTGCATTTTCAGTGAGGCGCCGAACGTTCAGCCCCAATGGGTGGATGCGAGGCAATTGCTCCCGGCCTCATGGAACCGACTTCTGCACAGCGCTCGCCCCCCTCGAATGCCATTCAGTCATTGCATGTTCTTTTCTGCTGTGTCTCGCTGGAGTGTTTTCCTGCCACTTCCCCGCAGAGTTTGATTGCCTGCTTTTTGGAGGAGAAATTGATGGTTTGCTAGGCACAGCAAAATATTGAAAAGTTTGGAGGTGGTAAGAGTGGAAACAGTTGGAAGAAGAGTGAGGAAAATGTTAAAGAGCATGTGGAGTGTTGCATTTTGAGTGGATTTTGTCTGTAATGGGAGTTAAGATACGAAGTGTAACCCCCATCCTCCAACCGGAGCATAGTGTGTATACCTACAATGAAGAAAAATGCCCATCTTCTCTTGCTAAGGGCAGCTGAATCCAGTTCATATCCACAGCAGTTGAAAAAGCTTATGCAAATTGAGGATTCTGCTTTCTAAACTCGGTTGTATATTTGTGGACTTCCAGACAAAGAAGGTAAGAGGACAAAAATGCAAATGGAGCATCACTTAGTGGAAAGGTCAGATTGAAATTCTCTGACTTTTCTACGAGCAGGTTTGGCAGCCAGTGGCCCCTGGGACAAGCCCAGCCCTTCACGGGGAATCAACCACCCCATCCCCAGCTGCACGTAAAAAACTATAGGTGTTCTACACAAGGATATGTGGTGGAAGGTAGGACTTACCCAGAACACAGACTCGCAGTTTTGCAATGATGTCATTCTAAGGCGTGTCCCGCAGAATTTTTCTTGTTTGCCCCCTTGCCATTGTGTCCCGCAAGCTGCACGGGGACTTTTTCACCCAGGATCGTTGATGTCTCTCAAGATGCAGGCAGTGAAAACAATCGAAAGTGGAGTGAAAGCAACCTTTGAGACGGTTATCTTTGGTCCTCACCCCGAGACGGTGATGGGTATGTCTGTGCAGTCGAGGAATGTAATTGCTTTTTGAACAGGAGAGGAGCTCAGCCTTCGTCACTTGGAGTTGTTTGTTTTTGCTGTAATTAGGTAAATTCATCACTCTGTTAGTGTTTTTAATTCAGTGCGCAGGTGGCTTTGGGAAGAAGGCCTGGGGAGAGTCTCCTACTTGCATTATCTCTGCAATATAAAGATCTCCAGGGCAGCTCTGATCTAAAAAACAAATGACTACTAAGAGACAGTTTGTGGAAGTGTTTTGTGGGAGTGGACGGGACTGGCCTCTTCCCCCTAATTCAGTGATGCTGCTGCTACATTGATACCTTTTTTCCTTTTGAGGGAACCAAGTGACTTACAGAGTTCCATTGCATCTTCACATAACCCACCCTTTGAGGTCGGGGAGGCTGCAAGTGAGCGACTGGTCCAAAGACCCGTGGCCGTGTGGGGACGAAAAGCCGAGTCTCCCAGTCAGACGTTCCGCCCACCATGCCACACTACCGTTACTGCCGCCTGGGCCAGTGTCGGAGGGAGGCAAGGTCGATCCCCCGCCAAGGCTCCACTCCCAGCGGGGGCCCACCTGCAAGAGCCTCCCAGAGGTGTTCCCACTCACACCTTTGCCACCTGCTTGTTCACCTGCCTCTTGCTCTGGCCCAAGCAATGGTGGTGGCTAAAAGGAAGGAATGGCAGGTGCCGCTGCCCAGGTGTTTGCCAGGCAGAGCGCCGCTGGGCAAGCCAGTGGTAGCCATGGTGGGAAAGGGGAGGTGAGGAGCCTCAAAGACAGAGGGAGCCCAGAGGCTCTTTAGCTTGCAGCCGCACGATTTAGAAACTTGCCTGTGCTGATTCAACATCCAAAGAGCAGCCGAGGAATCTACTGGGAGGGCCCACTGCTTAGTGCCAGAGTGCGTCCTTTGTACCCCAAAGTACCCATGCTCAATTCGTAGCTTCTTCGCTTAAAAAAATATGGTGCACTAGAGTTAGGAAATGCCCTCTTCTTTCTGATACCTTAGAAAGTGCTGCTGTGGAGTGGATTGTTCTGCATGAGACAGCGTCTTATTTGCTAATCAACCTGACCAAAATTATGTGGTCATATTGGAGCAGGTCGCCCTGGTCAGTGTCCTGGCATGGTTGCATGTGGTGCATGGAAAAGTGAAAGAGGATGAAAGGAAGGGAGGGAGGGAGGGAGGGAGGAGATGCTCCAGTTTTGTGTGATCATGTTCCTGATGCTGAGGACCAGGTCCCTGCACCACTGGTCGATGTGCCCATATTAGCTCAGCATCAGCTCGAATGGGAAGGGAATTGCACTGAATTGGCATTCATGATTGGAGGGACTTGGAGGGAGCAACACGACATGGGGAACGAGGCCAGGTTTGCAGAACCCTTCGGACCACATGCCCTGCCACCTTGGAGACCATGGCCACATTCCAGATGGCGCCTGTGGCAAGGAGTGCTTTCCTTGGCCCATCCGCTGAGCCCCGACCTGGGCAGGCAGCAGTAACTCACGCACTGGCAGCCTCCTGCTTGGACTATTGCAGCGTACTTTATGTGGGGCTGCCCTTGAAGACAGTCTGGATGCTGCAGTTGGTTCAAAACTGAGCTGCCAGCTTGCCAATGGGACCGGTAGACTGGAACATGTTACGCTGGTCCTGTGTCAGCTGCTCTGGCTACCAGTTGACGTCCTGGCCTGATTCAAGGTGCTGATAATGGCATTTTGTTGTTGTTGTTGTTAGTCGTGAAGTCATGTCCAACCCATTGCGACCCCATGGACAACATTCCTCCAGGTCTTCCTGTCCTCCACCATCGCCCAGAGTTCACTCAAGCTCACACCAACCGCCTCAGTGACTCCATCTAGCCACCTCATCCTCTGCCCAGCACTGGGCTCTTCTCTAGGGAGTCCTTCCTTCTCATTAGGTGGCCAAAGTATTTGAGTTTCATCTTCAGGATCTGGCCTTCTAAAGAGCAGTCAGGGTTGATCTCCTCTAGGACTGACCAGTTTGATCACCTTGCGGTCCAAGGGACTCACTCCTCCAGCACCACAATTCAACGGCCTCAATCCTTTTGCGCTCAGCCTTCCTTATGGTCCAGCTTTCACAGCCATACATTGCAACTGGGAAAGCCATAGCCTTGAATATACACACTTTTGTTGGCAGGGTGATGTCTCTGCTTTTTAGTATGCTGTCTAGATTTGCCATAGCTCTCCTCCCCAGGAGCAAGCGTCTTTTAATTTCTTGGCTGCAGTCCCCATCTGCGGTGATCTTGGAGTCCAGGAAAATAAAATCTGTCACTACCTCCATTTCTTCCCCATCTATTTGCCAGGAAGTGAGAGGACTGGATGCCATGATCTTAGTTTTCTTAATGTTGAGTTTCAGGCCAACTTTTGCACTCTCCTCCTTCACCCGCATCAAGAGGCTCTTTAGTTCCTCTTCACTTTCTGTCATGAGAGTGGTATCATCTGCATATCTGAGGCTGTTGATATTTCTCCCAACAATCTTAATTCCAACTGATGATTCATCTAGCCCCACCTTTTTCATGATGTGCTCTGCATATAAGTTAAATAGGCAGGGCGACAGTATACAGCCTTGCCAAACTCCTTTCTCAATTTTGAACCAGTCAGTGGTTCTGTGTCCAGTTCTCACTGTTACTTCTTGACTCGCATATAGGTTTCTCAAGAGACAAATAAGATGGTCAGGTATTCCCATCTCTTTAAGAACTTGCCACAATTTGTTGTGATCCACACAATCAAAGGCTGTAGCATAGTCAATGAAGCAGAAGTAGATGTTTTTCTGGATCTCCCTAGCTTTCTCCATGATCCAGCGTATGTTGGCAATTTGATCTCTAGTTCCTCTCCCTCTTTGAAATCCTGCCTGTACTTCTGGTAGTCCTCGGTCCACATACTGCTGGAGCCTAGCTTGTAGGATTTTGAGCATCACTTTGCTAGCATGTGAAATGAGTGCAATGGTGCAGTAGTTTGAACATTCTTTGGCATTGCCCTTTGTTGGGATCGAAATGTAAACTGACCTTTTCCAATTCTGTGGCCACTGTTGAGTTTTCCAAATTTGCTGGCATATTGAGTGTAGCACTTTTACTGCATCATCTTTCAGGATTTTGAATAGCTCAGCTGGAATGCTGTCGCCTCCACTAGCTTTGTTGTTGCTCGTACTTCCTAAGGCCCATTTGACTTCACATTCCAGGATGTCTGGCTCGAGGCGAGCAACAAACCCATCATGATTATCAGGGATGTTAAGCTCTTTCTTGTATAGTTCTTCTGTGTAATCTTGCCATCTCTTCTTAACTCTTCTTCCTCTGTTAGGTCCCTGCCATTTTGGTCCTTTATCATGCCCATCTTTGCATGAAATGTTCCCTTCAAATCTCCAATTTTCTTGAAGAGAGCTCTGGTCCTCCCTGTTCTATTGTTTTCTTCTATTTCTTTGCACTGTTCATTTAGGAAGGCAGTCTTATCTCTTCTAGCTGTTCTCTGGAATTCTGCATTCAATTGTTTGTATCTTTCTCTTGCTCCCTTGCCTTTTGCTTCCCTTCTTTCCTCAGCTATTTGTAAAGCTTCCTCAGACAGCCATTTTGCTTTCTTGCATTTCTTTTTCTTTGGGATGGTTTTAGTTGCTGCCTCTTGTACAATGTTGCGAACCTCCGTCTATAGTTCTTCAGGCACTCTGTCTAGCAGATCTAATTCCTTAAATCTATTTGTCACCTCTACTGTATATTCATCCGGGATATGATTTAGGTCATACCTGAGTGGCCTAGTGCTTTTCCCTACTTTCTTCAATTTAAGCCTAAGTTTGCAACGAGAAGCTCATGATCAGAGCCACAGTCAGCTCCTGGTCTAGTTTTTACTGACTGTATAGAGCTTCTCCATCTTTGGCTGCAGAGCACATAGTCAATCTGGTTTCTGTGTTGACTGTCTGGTGATGTCCATGTGTAGAGTCGTCTCTTGGGTTGTTGGAAAAGAGTGTTTGCTATGACCATTGTATTCTCTTGACAAAATTCTGCCAGCCTGTGCCCTGCTTCATTTTGTACTCCAAGGCCAAACTTGCCTGTTATTCCGGTTATCTTTTGGCTTCCTACTTTAGCATTCCAATCCCCCATGATGATGAGGACATCATCTTTTGGGTGTTAATTCTAGAAGGTGTTGTAGGCCTTCATAGAACTGGTCAACTTCAGCCTCTTCAGCACCAGTGGTTGGGGTGTAGACTTGGACTATTGTGATGTTGATGGCATAGAAAGCCCTGAACAGTTTAGGGTTTGAATAGCTACAGGAACGACTCCTCCCATATGAGCCTGCCCAGACCTGAAGGTCATCTACAGAGGTCCTTCTCTGAGAGCCCTCCTTGCAAGACACCTCTTCTCTCGGAGGGCTGTTACGAGGAGAAGGGCCTTTTCTGGATAGCGACCTGATTATGGAAAGGTGAACCTGGGGCTGACTCTGTATTCATTCCGGCGCCAGGCCGAAACCCGACTATTTGCCCAGTTTTTTAATTGTTAGGCAGCATTTTTAACTATTGCATCAAGTAGTGGCATTGTGGGATTTTTGTTTGCTTAGTTGTTTTTAAATGTTTGTTGTTTTAACTCCTGTAAACCGTCTGGGCATTCTTTTGAATAACTGACTATATAGAAAAGCCTCAGCTAAATAGAATAATGAATGATTGAGTGAACGCACTCGTTCCCAGGCATATGTTCACGCTCGCACACAGCCCTCTTTTCAATTGCTGCTGGTGATGGCACAGAAAAGAGCATCCACAGGGAGAGTCGCCAGTACCATTGAAAGTCTTCCGTGGCAGTCAGGGAGCTTTGCAGGGGCACAATAAAGGCCTGATATGGTTCTGTGAATCTGCCTTGCAGTGTGCCCACCCAACTCAGGACTGCCTTCTCTAGTGGCAGTGGCTGTTTGAGCCAGACATCTTCCCCAGCTCTGCCCGGAGTCCTTCAGCTCATGGTGGCTGGCTGGATCCACATTCTTCCCCCTGTCCTGCTCCAGGTTCTGCTTTCCTTTTTGCCTCCAGGCTTTTTCTTCTAATTCAGAGGGGAATTCTGTGGCAGTGCTTGTGCCACTTGCTTCTGATTATGACCATGTGGGAAACTCACCACGGAAGTTGCATCGGTAGGAAAAGGAAAGCAAAGAACACCAACCACGACGGTTTCTGCAATGGCTGTGATTTGGGGTACATGCACAAGCACAAGTCCCAGAGCTGGTTTCATCTTGTGCCCATATCAGACTGCATTGTTCGTTTTGCTGCTGCTTGAAGATTCATGCATATTCTGTGCAAATTTGGATTTTCAATGTGCAATTGCCAAATGTATACATGCTACTGAGTGCATTAATTTGGGTTCCATGAATAACGTTGCAAGCTTGGAAACGTGCCACAAAGTGCATTCAAGTTTGTGTTCAGTCTGGGAGGAGAGAAGTAGATAAATTTCTCATTATTCCCTAACTCTGATGCCCTTTTGATGGCACTATGAGGTTGTTGGGCCCCTTCCCATTTGATCCAGGGTCCCGATATTGGATCCCAGCAGGGTTTCCATTGCCTCTCCCTGTGTTTCGAGCTGCTGCCCTCGTGTCTGGAGCGGCATCTCACTTGCCCACCTGTCTTCACTGCTGGAGGCCTCACTGACCTCGCCAGTCCACAGCCACCGTGTGGATGGATCACTCGCATCCTCTTTGGAGGCTGGCTTGGCGGTTCCTTGGTTCTGAGAGCTGGCAGAGGGGACAAATGATGCGGGATGTAGTCTGTCCTTTGGAGTCGCTCTCCTGGCAAACATGCCTAGACAGATTAACCAAGAGCCTTTTGTTTAATTGCAATCATTAAAATGCCATTAGTGGAATTAGCGTTCTCTCTTGACTGTATGATACCGAACACTTGAAAGTAGCTTCTGCTGGTGAAGCAGTTTACAGGAAACTTAAAAAGGAGATGATAAAGGTGGGGTGGACTTCAAAGTGACCCCCCCCCCCAAAGTGGGATTTTGCAGCTTCCTGGGCCAATGCAAAATCCAGCTCTTCTTTTGTGCAAGGCTGGGTGTAAAGAACTCGGGTAACCTTTCATGCCTGGGCCACAGGCAAGTCTCCAAGATCTGAGCCATACTGGCATGAGGACGGCAGGCCTTTTTCCAGTGCCAGCTTGTCCTACGTGGAGAACCTGCAATGTAGGAACAATCATGTGCATTGCGTCTTTGCCACATGGACGCTCTCTGCTTGGAAGGGGGGATGGCCCAGTCAGACTGAGGATGGGTATGGTGTGGCGTGGGGCACCGGCAGCGGCTTCATAAGGAGTCGGACCACAGGGCCACCGAACTCTCTGTTGACACAGCAGCAGCTCTCATGGGTTTCAGACAGGGCCCCTCCCAGCCCTACCTGGTGGTCCCAGAGACCGAATGTGGGACCTTCTGCGTGCAAAGCAAGCTTTCTGCTGCTGAGCCCACCCTTAGGCTGGCTGTGTCTGCATTCGCGGGAACTGCACCCAGCCACTGGACTGCTGCATCCTGCCCTCCCACGCCCTTGGACGGGTCTTCAGAGAAATACATGGTGACCTCCAAGCACTGGGACAGTCTGGGATGGCGACATCACCCTGCAGGCATTTTGTGCTGCCGTTCTTGGCTGCATCATGCCTTCTTCTGGCCTGTAGACTGGCAGGTGCCGAAATGAGTTGCTGAAGGAGACAGAGTTTCATTTCTTGCAGTCTCACGTAGCCAAAGCTCCCTGGGTGCTTCACCAAGATAGTCTGTTGATTCTGTTTACAGCTTGCCAGGATAGGTTGGTTGGGGACACTTCCAGGTGGGTTAGGCAGGCAAGTGGTGCACTCCAACAACTTTTTGATGTCCCCTAACAGCCCTCGACCTCCACATTTGGAAAATGTATGGAGACGGGCAGATCCCTTTGAAGTTTTTCTGTATGCCTTTGCTCACATTACTCTAAATACTGCTTTTAAAAAATTAGCCGAAAGGGTTGTCTTTCAATTAAGATCATTAAATGTAGCTTGAGCAAAGGGAATTATGCAAATATCCTTTTAAGCTTGTGAAAAATTGAATTATTTTGGGTTCTGACATTATTTTATTCCCCCCTCCTTTTGTCAAGCAATTAATATTTAACTCCTTTGAAATAAAGCTGCCAAACAATATGGCCTTTACAATACAGACTTAAAATACCTACCTCTTCTTTTATATACTGTGATGATAAAGCATCGACATAGTGATACCAAGTGGCACTTTAATTTGCTTTTTATTAATTCAGAAACCAAGTTGGGTTTAATAACTCTTTTTATTTCATTCCATTTAATTTTCTTTCTATTTGTGCAAGCGAACTTTTAAAAGCAAGGACATAAAAAGGGGGATGATTTTTAAATAGGTCTTTTTCCTCTGTCCCCCATAAACATTTTGCAGGCTACCTAGAAACATATCTCAGGTTTAATTCTCCTAGTTACAAGCAATTTGCAACTTGAGCCATAATCTTCCTAACCTTTGCTATGCTGTTGTGTCCTTGAGGTGATGGAGAAGGTTGGAGTAACACATTAGTAGTCTTTTACTGAGCTCTGGATGTACGTACAATCTAATGATATTTAACTCTGCACATAATATGAGTTTACGAGTGATTACAAGCTGTCCCTTGGGCCATGACTGTGGGCCCAGTAAGTTGCAGAACAGTGGCGAATTGACTTGTAGGCCTGTCAAAACCAATTATCTCCTGTGACAACTCAACTCTGGGGTTTTTTGCTGTGTATTTTTGCTGCCACCAAACTCACAAACAAAGCCCCCACCCCCACCATGGTGCATGGAGTCCTCCCCGCCCCTGACCGGCTGTTTGGCTTCATAGAGTCGCTTCCCGGAGAAGAGGCACTTCACTTCTACAAGGCTCCTGTGGAGTTTGGAAATGTGCGGGACGGGCAGATAATCCATCGTTAAGTCTAATCAAATGCCGTGCTTGTGATGGACCTCTGGGTCATATATTCTGTATTGATTTATGGGTGCTGCTCTGTGCTGCTCTTATAATTAAAGGCCATTTTTAATTAAGCCTTTGGGATAGAGGATGATCAACGACAGAGCAATCTTCCCTACTAATGTTATTGGTGTATGCTTAGGTAGATTCGCAAGCTCGTTCTGACTTCTTTGCCCAGCTCTTTTGACCGTCCAGGAAGTGTCGTCATTCCACGGGTTGCAGCTCTCCGCACCGGGCTGCTCCGGCTTCCACTGAGCAGGTCTCAGATTTGCTGGGCCTCTTTTGGTGGTCTCCAGATGCTTGATCTGATGCCTTCAGTCTTAGGAAGGACCCAGGTTTCAACTAAGCTAAAATGTGAGACCTGTTCCTCATTTTTCACCATTATGTGCCGCCATTTTCTCCTTTCTTCATGCCTCCTCCTTCATGCCTCCATGTCCCTGAAAATCTTCCAGAAATAACCACAGAAAATGCTGCTGGTGAGGCTCACCTTAGGATGGGATGTGACCCACTCTGCCCTTCTGCTCAAGACTGACAGGAAGGCCTCCTCTTCCCAGGTCTACTGTCTCTGTCGCTCCTTGACTGACGGCAACTCGGATCGAGAGGCCTTGGGAAGAAAGTCCCGTCTCCGAAAAAACCCTTTGTTTTTTTGTCCCCAGAGGTCCTCCTGTCCCAGGATCATGGGAAATATTAGGTGTCCTCTCTAGCTCTGGCGGACACAAACTAGGTCACTTACTTAGAAGGAAATGCAGTCCCACATCCTGTTGGGCTACAGAGAGACATAAGGTTATATAACAGACAGATATGGGAAATTAAGCTTTAAAAGGTAAAAGTGAGGCACATCTTCTGCTGAGTGTAAATGCTGCTGTGAAAGCAACCTGGTGGCAAGGCTGCCATTGTATTTGTTGCAACTGTTTGCTTTTCAGAGAAGATAGAACTCTTCCCTCTTGTCCTCAAAATGTAAACCAAATTTCTGTCCCCTCCCCCTGTCCTTTCTCTCTCAAGTTAGACAAGACAACATAAATAAGAGCCACGCAAAGTTACCAGCTGCAATTTTTCTGTGGCTTACGTTCTAAATATCTACTTGTGCATGACATTTACTGAGGAAAAACATTTGCAAATTACCTGTTTGATTAACACCCCCGTCTTGCACAGTTTCAAAAGGGTAAGGTAATTGAACACGGAGCCGAGCTACAAAACATGAACTTTTATGTGAGCTGCAATCCTGAGCGGCAAATTTCTCCTTCTTTCCAAATGCTCTGCATGTCAGTGTAGAGGATATGGACTTGGTGCTTCGCAGCAATATATTTGGGGCTTCAGTCGCTGCTTTTTGTGAACAGCCATTGAGGAACTGCAAGTTTTAAACCTCATTTTGGAACCGAGCCACATAGCCTTCCAATTTCTTTCTGGGCCCACTTTGGGGCTTGACCTTGACGGCCCCAAAGTGCTTGGAAGCAGCTTCCTTGGTCAAGCCTGTGTTGAGGTCCCTGCTAGCCAGGTGACTTACAGACCCACTCAACCAAGTGCCAATGCGGTTCAGTCAGGCGGAGATTCGTTCCGTTTTCTTGATTCAGCTGAGCAAAGCAACCGCGTGTCTGCTCCCCACGCGCAGGCAGGCAGCACACCCACACATTCCTCCTTTTCCTGTCTTTTTCACTTAATCTCGCCCCCGTTGTTCCCTGACCCGATCCCCTTGCGGGGTCTGCATGTGCACTGCATACCTGGCCTCGTGCAGGTGCTTATCTACGTCCAATCCCCTCACAGCGGGAGCGTGATCACTGCGTGCCGGTCCTTGCGTGGGGGGTCTTCTTCCACTCACTGCCTCTTTATCAACATTCTTTTGCCTTCCCTTTTTCCTCTCCAAAGCAAGCAGTTATACGAAAAGCAAATGGCGTTTGTTTGGCTAACCAAGCTCCTATGCAAGCGGCTGTTTACAAAAGCAAATAGTTAAGCTAAAAGCAAATAACATTAGTTAAGCTAATCAGGCTCCTTCACCTGCCTGTTCCCAGGTGTAGCTACGGAGATGGAGACTCTTCCTCAGAGGCCCTGCTCCTGCCGAAGAAGGTGGGGTGGGTAACCGCTGGGGAGAGGGCCTCTTTGGTGGTGATGCCCAGGTGCAGACAGCATGTGGAAAAGAAATTAATATATGCTCAAGGATGCCAATGAAAACCGTATGCTTTTCACTGAGCCTAGCTCATGCACGAATGAAAAAATGGCCATCATCTTCAAAAGCTACTTAGCCTGTTTGCAGAATTTGGGATTCGTAAATTTTCCCCAATGAAAAAGCCACATGCTTTCGGACATGTTGGGTTCAATTTTTAAAAAATTTTAAATTGGCACCTTTAAAAATGCCTCTTCTTGTTGCATTCCTTCATATTTTCATGTTCCTTTTCCAGTTTTTGTTTACTCCATTTACAGGCAACTATCTTTGTGGTCTTTCTACTACCAGGGTAAAAGTTTTTGGTTCACCCAGATGTTTTAAAAAACTTGTATGGTTTATCTGTTATTTTTATATTTTTTTAGTTAGAGCCCTGCTGTTAGAAACTCCATATTTTGCATTTAGTTTTAATAACCCCTCATTTATTTATTTGTTTATTTAAAACATTTCTATGCCACCCCCATTGCAACAAAGCCTCGGGGCGGCTTACAACATATACAAGATAAAATACAATATATGGAACAATATTTAAAACTGGCTTAAATTTAAATTAAATTAAATTAAATTAAAAATATTTAAATAATATTTAAAACAATATTATATCATTTATTAATGATATAATAAATATCATTGTATTATACTCCATTATATCTTCCTTTGTGAGCTTTCCTGAGAACTTCTGTTATGGGGCAGCCATGTAAATATAGCAATAACCATCAATCAATCAATCAATCAATCAGATATTTATGTTTTAAGACCACAAGTTCATGTGCGGCCAGAATCCTCCATTGTGCAACAAAGGACCCATGGCAGACATTCAAGAGTCCTTTGCCAGTCTTGTTTTCAGGGTGGGAAGCCTGAAAATGTGTGAAAAGAAAAAGAAAGTGCTGCCCAAAATGTAAGAGGGGCCTTAAAATTTGGTTATGAAGAAAGGTTGAGACCCAAGACCAAAAATGTTTTGTGAACTGAAAGACCCTTTCCTTTTTTCTGGCCACTGATGTGGCAGAAATTACTCACACGGGTGCAGACAGGTTGGCGAGTAATTCGGTTTGGTTGGCTTACCATTTTTATTTATTTGCAGCTCCGCTTTATGTCACCAGTGTGGGAAGAGTGAGCAATAACCTTAAATAGCTGGGGAATGTTTTCTGGTGAGAATTAGAGACTGAGCCAAGGATCCAGAATAGGAGCATGTGATTTCACTTTGCTGAGCATTTAGAGCATGATTGGATTAGAAATGACCATCCAGATGAGAAGATGTTTAGTCTTCCTTTCAGCATTCGTGATGTCAGGTTTTGGAGGAAAACTGTGGAGCATGTCATTGCGAATTATTAAAGTGGCCGTCATACCCACTTTTAGCGAGCGCACATTCTCGTAGGACATTCCTGTTCTCAGAGAAATCCCGCTTTGTTTTGATATGCCTGCTCCGGAGTGCTGGGTTTATGAGTCATTTTTCTGTCGTGGACTTTTTTCCCACCGGAGTCACCCTGTCACCCTCCATGTCCTCCCTCCCTCCCTCCCTGCTCCTTCCCCACCGAGTGGGCTGCCAAGGGATGGAGAGGCATCCCTTCCAGAGGCCGGAACCAATCCCTTGCAGAGGGCTTTGGAAATTAAGTCAAGGGCTGCAGGTAGCCCTCTGAATGTGATTTCCGGCTTTTCCCAACAAGTAGGCCTAAGGAGACGGTCATGGTAGTCTCTCACTCCTGTAGGACATGTGTACACACACCGCTCACCTTGCAGTGTGTCCTTTTCAGCTTGAAATGATGGGTGCGTGCTGAACGGTCTTGTACTAAGCTTGCTCTCCTGCCACCTTGGGGTGGACGATGCTTCATTTGCAAATGCTACCACTGCGAAACTCAACCCCTCGTTCTGAAGGAGCGCCTCCAACAAAAGCCACTGCTTTCCGGCTTCAGCGCCATCGGTTTCTGCCTTGAAGGTCGCACTGCTTAGCACATATTTTGGCAGTGGCCGTGTCTGGCAGGGAAGCTTCTGCCAGGCACGTTTCACGTCCATGTGAGAGGTTAGCCCAACCTGCCCCGTGAATGTGCTTCGGTCAAGAACCCGCCCGGCGCACGCCGGGGTATTTCCCAAAGGAGCCTGCAAATGGACCGGGCAAAGCTGAGCACGCAATCTTTTTAAAGGATCTGCATCCCGTTTCTTTAGGAGCTCAATTTTGCAGATTTAATTTGGTTCTGCATCAGCTGCTGCAGTGCTGAAAACAGTAAATGAGAACTTCCTTATAAATTGTAGGATGCAATTTTTTAATAGATTTATGAAGTAAGGATGGGCATGTTTCGGGTTTTTTTATTCCCTCATAAACAATGCCATTATATCTGCTATTACTCTTGTTTACTTGACTTCCAGGCTGCTGGCAATAGTGCCGGAATAGATTTAGAGAATTTATACATTATATGCATCATGAGAAGGCAACACAAGAGCCCCAGCAAGATGGATTTGGGTTAAAGCAAACATTGATCATATTTCCCTTCATGGTGATACGGGCTTCCCAAAGTGGGGGGCGGGGGGGGGGGCGTTGGGCTGCTCATACTCCCTCCTTGTAGAAGCAGATATTGCAGAGGGAGAAAGCGAGACCTGGCTTCAGTTCAATGTTTGGGTCTGCTACCGAAACCCCTTTCCATGTGCAGGTTCCTTCCCACACACATGCATGCACCCTCACAGAGTGGCATGTCCCATGACTGGGAATACTCCGAGATGGTCAGTGTGAACTTCTGTCTTGGGATCGGTGGCAGGAGAACACCTCCATCTGAAAACGCTCTTATCCAACCAATCCCATGCGTGCCGGAATCAGATTTGCATGAGCAAAAATAATTCTGAAGCCAAAAAGACAGAAAACACTTCCTTCATACAGCACATCACCTTAGAAGGGGCATCCCTTCCCCTTCCTGTTTCCAAGTGGGGAATGCGAAGAGGGAACGTGCCTCTTGCAGCTTTTTGCCAGTATGTGCACTTAAAAAAGCTCCTTAGAAAAGAAGACAAAAATCATGCTCCTTTAGTTACAAGTTACCTTCATCAATCAAAAGAATTTAATTGTTCTAAGTAATCTATTGATTTCAATACTGCCATCATAGTCTCAACTTAGAACAAGCTGCCTTTGCTGAACCGAGGAAGGGTCTTCAGGAAGAGAGCTGCATTTCTAGAAATTACCTTCAGCCTCTAGGCAGCCCTTTTTGAATTAAGCTTCATTTATGGTTCATGCAAAACGGCCTTATATTTTTTCCTTTTGATTTAGCTGGTTATACAATGGAGGAAAAGGCTTCCCATAAATAGCCCCATCTTGTTGAGTCAAAGGCATAACTTCTTGATTGCTCTCACCCATCTTCCTCCTAAGCAATATGATCTGTATCACATTTTCATTTCTACACCAAAACCGGGGAGGGGGAGGGGGGAACCAGAATATAGAAACCTTGCCTTTTCACTGTGAAAGCATGTCTGATTCTTGGCAAAGACGATCGTTCCCTGCATGTTGGGGAAACAGCTGTTTGCTGAAACAATGTCATTTTAACTCCTGTCAAACGTCTTCCCTTTTCAATACTTCCATTTTAATCGTTGCTGTTCCACTTCCAAAGACAACAGAAAACATCAGTCAGTGAAAGGACCATTTCTGCTGATAACATGAGGCGGGGAAAAGATAACTCCATGTCTAAATGCAGCACCTTCCTGTGGACCGTGGACTCCATTTCCGGCAGTTGGAGAAGACAGACACAAAGCAAGCTAATGTCGTCTGAGGTTCCCTGGCAAAGCTTTAGAACTGTATGGTCCCAGTTGTTCCTTCACGATTAAAAGCACGACTGGTTCGTGCCTCCCAATTTGCTGATGGCAATTAACTTCCAAAATCTGCTAACCTTTCACCAGTCTTCCTGTTATCATAAGGGAAATGCTGACATTTCAAATCTGTATGCCAAGTCTGAACGGATGAGCAGGCTGTTTATTTAGGAAAAAAGGAATTTCTGCAGTGTTCTTGTATGTGCGGTGGAGGCATAAAGCATTTGCATATGCTTTTAATTGTTATGCACTATGCTATATTTTATGGAGGTCTTTTGGCAGGGGGCCTCCTGTTATTGCCTGAGCAAACCAACAGTGGTTCTGTTTAGGGCACACTTACTCATTTCTGGGGATTTTCTCTGTGTTGCACCTGCCGTCTGTAGACATTCTCCGAGTTTCCAGTCCTCATCACACCTGTGTGCAATTCGGGGGGTACCTGGTACACCTTGCAAAATTATTTCCAGCATTCTTAATATGCAACCTGTATTCATTTTCCTATGCCAAGACACCTGTGTGCTTCATCCAGGGATGGAGATGACTCTGAATATCGGTTAGATGCTGTAATTTAAAAAATGGACAATGAACCGCTGATGGACAATCAGCCACTGTTGGTGAATCACTGTGGCCCTTTCAGAGTCCTGAGTGCAATCTCAAAGAATCCTGACACCTAACAGAACCTAATTTGGTGCCATGGTTAAGATAACCATGTACAAAAGCAACAGAATGTTTTCTGTGTAATGCTTTTTGCACAGCTAATCAGTGCAAGGTGCCAGGCAGAAATGATGGGTGTGACACCCGGTTCAGAGTGGAGTCGGGCTCATGCTCTATTGCTAGCGTGCAACTACAATTGTCTTTTTTATATAAAATTACTTGCTGGTGTTGCCTGTCTCTCACAACCAGAGGACGAACAAGAGGGATCTCTTTGTTTCTTTTCCTCAGCGTGGTGACGGCCACCAAATGGGGTGGCTTTAGCAGGAGATTGGGCAGATGCCTGGAGTAGAGGGCTGTTAATCAATACGAGTCCTGCTGGCTTATGCAAGCCCTAAACTCAGACTGTGGACATCAGTCAATGGGAAACACAGTCAGGTGTGTGCCATTGCGCCCACCTCCTCCTCCTCGAGGCAGTCCCTGGCCAGCCGGTGTGAATAGAATGAGCTCTTGGCCTCAGTGAGCTCTTGGCCTGATGTTCTTAAAATACCATAAAAATGCAACTACTCCGGTTACCTGCATCAGCCCATGGGTCCACCTGCCCTTGTGAGGCGGAACTCTGCTCTTTAACGTGCCGACTGGAGATGTTGGGCATGAAGTTGGCCACCTTCTGCAGCATCTGCACCACGGAGCTGCAGGTGCTTTCCTATGATTTATCCTTACGTTGGAGATGTGGTCAAAAATTGGGCACCTGTTTCCATATGTGGTGGGAATGCAAAAATATTAGGACGTTTCAGATAATGGGTTTTAAGGAATTCAAATATTGAAGCGGAACCTGAAATTGCATTATTGTCTATTTTACGCAAAGAAATTGAAATGGAATATTTATTTATTTAAAACATTTCTATGCCACCCCCATCTCAACAAAGCCTTGGGGCGGCTCACAACACAATTAAAAACATATAAATAACACTAAATACAATAAAGATTAAAAAGCCCGGTAACATCTCGGCTAAATATTTTAAAATCCAATAAATACATAATAAATTAACAATTAAAATAAGTTTTTATATCAAAGTATTAAGAGCAAATTTAGTAACTGCAGCAAGATTGATAGCAGCAAAGTATTGGAAGGATTTCCAAATAAGCAAAAGGTCTGAAGAAATATGGAATGTAGTTGTTAGTGATAAATTAACATGTGGAAAAGGGGCTGACAAATAAGAATGTGTTTAATGATATTTGGGGGTTGTTTTTTGAACACATATTAATAAAAGGGAAAGTTATGAAACCTTTGTCTAACTTAATGCAATTTTGGATGGAAGGGGCTAGTCCCAAAGAGAGGAAGCATAGAGGAAGAAATTAAGGTGACGAAGGAAAGAAATATTTAATTATTGTGTAGCCAAGGTCCCATACCAGTTGTGTTTATAGGCTTTTGTTTGTTTGTTGTGGTTGTTACTGATTTTTGTTTTGTTTTTGTATCGATGCATTTAAAATGCAGTACAAAGATCCTCCTGTCCTACCTGCTGGCTACCAACGAGCTTCCCATCGCTCGGCTTCTGCCAGTCATTGGCTGCATTCTGCCCCAGCCCCTGTGGCTGGACTTGCTGGACCATTGCCTCCCCCGCCCCCGTTTAAGTTGCTTTGCAAGCAGTGCATTTCCATCCATGCTGCTTTCTTCAGAAACAACAATCAGAATGTCATGAGCGTGAGTTGCTTGTCCTGCGCTGGAGACTAATTTGCCCCTGGTGGGGCTTGAGCCATCGTCAGCCCGGCCCCCTGGGAGTGTGTGGTCACCTCCGTCACGAGGCAAGTCCAATTAGCCCCCGGTGATGTGAGCCATTACATGCTCCTGCAGCCCTTAACCTCCTCTCCTCAAGTTTCCCTTGGGGCAGCTAACAAGCCCCGTAGGGCACCCCTACCGGCTCCCTAAAGCATGGTGAGGGGAGGCCTGAGAGGAAGCACCAGCGAGCGGCCCCAGCAGGCACAGGTGCCTTCCTTCCCGCTGAACTCTGCCCGCAAGAGCCCAGGCGCCGCACGCGGGAATGCTCGGGGCAGAGGAGGGCTCGTGGCACCTCGAGGTTCGGTCTGACGGCCGATGCTTTGCTTCCGGCTGGACCATAAGGTAAGCAGGTGAGGCTGAAGTGCAGCTTTGGGTCAGGTCCAGTCCTGCTGTTCCGCGCAGGGGAATGGCAGACAGAAAGTCAGGATCCTGCCCAAGAGAGGTTCCAATCTGGATTTTGGCAGTGGGTAGCAAAGGAGAGCCAGGAAGGAAGGGTGAATGTGAGCGTGCAGAGCTTTCAAGGAGAACTGGAGGGTGGTTTTGATCTCTGGGGGACTGAAGGAGCCGTGGGAAGGAAAAAAGCGAGGGTAGAAGATGGAGGTCTCGCTCAGTGACCGAGCGCCTGTCTGGTACCCCGGGCAGCCCGTGACTGAGCATGTGCAACCACGGCAGCCACAAACCCCCCATGGCTTGTTGCCGCTGCCGTGCATTTCAGGCCTGTGCCAGCTGGTTTCCCTAATTCCCCACATCCGCGTGGCTGGCCGCGTTGTCTGAGCCCTGGGCAGCAGCCCTCTAACGCCCTGTGGGTTCTTGTGGGGTTGCCACCTGCCTGACAGGGCAAGTGGAGGAGGGAGTCTGGCGGACCCTCGCGTGGCACAGGAGCCTGCTGCAGCGACCCAAGAGCTCGTTTCAGCTTCATGGTACCATGAACTGGACTACTTAGTGGCTGTTGACCAGAGCTGGGGGCTGCTGGTCTAGCTCGGTGGAGGCCGCTTTCTGGGGGAGCATGGAGTGGCTCTGGGGGTCACAGGGGGCTCTTGGCACATCTTCCAACTAAACCGAGGGAGCAGAGGGGCTGCTTGGGGGCAGGACAGTGACCAGGCCTACAGGCCCAGCTCCCCGCCAGGCTCCGCAGATCCAGGGAGCAAGAGAGGCAGGCCCTGGTGGCCCCTTTTGGCGAGCTCTGGCAGGCCCTGCAGCGAGAGAGAGGCACTGCCTCTCCCCGCCACGCTTCTAATCCAGTTCTGAGCTGCCATCACCTCTTTTCACTTAAAACAGACAAAAAGCCGACACACTCGGCGTGGGTTCCCGGCCACTTTGGTGGGTTCTTAGAAGCAGGTTCCACTGGCAACGTGGAGCTTTCACAGTGTGGGCAAGCAGACGCGAAGAAGGAGTGATTTTATCCATGGCTGCATTGCAGCAAACACCTGGATTAGGAAGAACAGTGAGAAACCCTAAGGGGAAGTCAATAATCTTGGCTTCAGTTTGGATGCTTTGATGAATTTTGTGGTGCTCAGAAATTTAAAAGGGCCCTGTCCTTGTGGTTCTAATCAATTAATAAACTTGAATGCTAGTTAGGAAACAACAGGGGGTTTTGTTCATTTTCCAAGAGAGTTGGAAGTCGTATAAGGCATTGTTACTCATCCAGATGAGTCCTTTTGTCTTACTGTGGACCTGCATTTCTGAAACATGGCAAAATCCAGCCCACAACATAGCATGGCATGGCATGGCATGGCATGGCATGGCACAGCACAACATACCTCTGTTTCCCAAAGATAAAATTGGGATTTCTGCATCGGTTCATAATTTGAACATAGTGTCATGTGGGAAAGGTTGCTATTTCTGGGTGCAGGGCCAGCAGCCAGTGGACTTAACTTATTCTGCCTTTAATGCAGTGGGTATTCTTGGGAACGCAATGGGGACTTGATGGTGTTTGAGTGAAATGTGAATTACCTGGTACCACAGCAGAAATATTTGTCTGGTTAGAATCTCATTTTGGTGGTTCCAACAGCAATAATTAGTGTGTACTTTTGAACAACTGAACCCCCTGAGGAGGGTGAAACCTTGCTAATAGGAAAGGAGGAGGGGCACTGGATCAAATTTGCATGATTAATGAACCATAAATCCATGTTTAATCAAAGGTGAAGCAACAAACTAATTTGACATAATTTTTCAGCCCCATAAAAAGGCTGTGGAGTCTGAGCAAGTGTGCGATCTCACCTGAACTGTTTGCTTGTCTCCTGACTGGGACTAAAGTCTCCATGCCCACCAGCACATTAGGCTTGGGTTTATGCTGCTTTCGTGAAAGGTTACCTGGAGAGAGTGTCTCCCATTCGTGGCAAAATTTATTTCCTGATGAATCCAATTTACATTAATGTGGGCTCATTAAAAGATAATTATTGTGCCGCGGAGAGGACCGCGGCATCCATCAATGGAATGTCTCTAATTGTTTTAGTCGTATGATAAAGAGATAATCTTGCACTGAGCTTTTTCATTAATGCCACTCATATAAATGTCAAAACTGAATTTGAAAAAAAAACTTAACAGCCTGCCAAAACATAATTGTCTCATTATTCTTGTAGCTATTGTTATCAAAATCTGGACACCTGGTACCTGGATCCCTTTGCGTAGTCTTGCACACCACTGACATTTTGCATTTGATGGATTTCTTAAAGTATTTATAAAAGATGCAAATGTGATAGCAAATGTTTAGCTTTTCAAATCAAGATTGGAGCGAAACATGCATTGAGCAGTCCTGCAGACCCTCATGTGAGAATAAACTCCATGGCACAAATTGACTTGGATCCAAAAAGCCGTGAGGAAAAGGTCTTAGCCCCTTCCATGAATTCCTGTGCCAGAGTGATAGAGAAGGGCTCCTTCTTGTGTGGACAGCATGCCAGAATGCAGTTTGGTGGAATTCAGAAGCTGCCATGTACCACATCAGGGCATTGATGGATCTCGTTCAGTATTTTCCTCGCTGAACAGCAGCCTCTCCCAAGGTTTAATCCTTCTGAGCCTTATTACTGCCAAGGACTGGATCTAGCGGGGGGGGGGGGGGCTGCATGCCTAGCTGAGGTGCTTGAGTGTTGACTGACATCCATTGCCAGTATCATAATGATTATTTTCGGTCTGTGTTGGATTTTTGTTCTTCCTTGTTATACTCAGTCCATTCATAATAAAACACAGCTATATTTGCAAATAATTCTATAACCATTACAACAGCATTTTTTAAAAAGCACACGACCATCAGAATAGTAAAAATGCTGCATAATTAACTATTTAATCATTACTATTTAACAACAACAATAATAATGGGAAATAGTAGAATTAATACTGAGAAGCAAGAATAGTTTAAACAATTGCAAAACTAACAGCAGGGACTGCAACCTTTATTGCAGGAGCTAGTTGGGGATGGCCCTGCCTTCCCTTGCCAGGTGGAATGGCTGGAGGCATCAGTCAGGATTCCGACTCAGGATTAACCCTAGCAGGCAAATTGTGAAAGGGGGAAATACAGGACGTAGAATATGAATTTCAGTGGCCATAAAAAGGACTTCCATTTGTAAACAGGTGGGGGGTTTTTTGGCGGGGGGAGAACCTGGGGAGGGGGTACTTTTATTTTATTTATTTAAAACATTTTTATGCCGCCCCCATCGCAACAAAGCCTCGGGGCGGCTCACTTTTCTCATGCTAACTCAAAAAATTCTTTTCCGTAGTGGAAAAAGCTTTCTCCTGGCTGGAAAAGATATACTTCTGCATCCATCTTACCAGGGTTTTCCTTTGCATAAATATACATTTGAGATGGTAGACCTGTGGTGATGAAAAAGAATTCATGTCCAGAGTTTCATTCTGATTTCTGGCAGGGTCAAACAGAAGAAATGTAGACTTGTGCATGCCAAAAATCTCACTGGATTCAAAGCTAGGATATATTTGTTAGAGAAATATCTGGAGCAGGTGGTTAACCCTTAAATCTTTTTACACAGCTTTTACTTGTCTTTTATTGGAGTCTGTTATTGCATGGCTTTCTGAGGAGAAGGTGGCTTGGCTTGCCTTCGCAAGACCCTAGGGCTCTCCTCCCACTTTTTTTTTTTTCCAATTTATATCCTGCCTTTTTCCTCAAAGGGCTCAAGGCAGCTTACATCATTCTCCTCCTCCATCTTATCCCCACAACAACAACCTTGTGAGGTAGGTTGGGTTGAGAGTCTGTGACAAAGTCACCCAGTTGGCTCCATGGCCGAGCGGGGACTTGGACCCAGGTCGCCTGAGTCCCAGTCCCACGCTCTTGACCACTGCACCACACTGGCTCACTTGCTGCTTCCTGTTTCTAGCACAAGTTTCGGTCTGCATTGTGTGCATAGATACTATGACTGGGCGATACACTATTTGCTTCTGCCCCTTTAAGGCAAGCAGCCCAGACTGGGTGACCTTGGGGCAGTCTATCAGCCTAGCCCGCCTCACAGGGCTGTTATGAAGGTAAAATAAGATAAGCTTCATTTATGATTGCCTTATTTTTATTTATAACCCAACCTTCATTAACTTGCCTGGTCTGCTTTATCATAATATATTAAAAACACAATAAAATGACCAATGCTTTAAAGAAGCTGCAAACAGCCAATTTATAAGAGCACCATAAATGGCAAGAATGTCTCGGGCTGGCATAGAGATGACATGGATGCTCAGTGCAAGCCCCACTGATTGCAATCGGGCCCCGAATGATCATCTGTCAGCTAAAACTAGAAGCTCCCGTCCAGCATGATTTCATGCACGCCCACCAGCAAAAAAAGACAGCCTCGGGGTGATATCCAGACCTCCGCTGGACCAAACAGCCGCTGCTTGGGTTGGAACTGGGCCAGCAAAGAGGGACCAGCCGCTGGTGTGTTAGGCAGTCCTTTGCATGTTTCGCATTGCGTAAAAGCGACTGGACAAGTGGACGGACGAACACAGCATTCTTTTTCTCGGGCGCCCTTTCGCATGCAGAGCCTCCTGCAAACCCCGTGGAACAAATCCGCTCCATGGCCATTCAAGTGGTGAAGTTCTCGCTGCCTGAGCTGGTTAATTGCAGGACAAAAGAGTAACAACTTCTTTATGGTTGAGTCTGACAAGTACCGTATTACACGGATGAGTAAATAACGAGAATGAAGTGTGTAGCCTTTGAGTTTGCACAGACTCTGTTCAAGGCTGTCAGGGATGGCCAGGGTGTTCGGCTTGGATTTGGCTGGTGAAGTTTTGACTCCTTTGTCGTTGGTGAGCAGGGATTTCTGACTCCAGAGCCAAAATGTCTCCCCTCCATTGTGCTGCTGGATCAGTCCTGATACTCAGGCCCCAGAGATGCCCTGATCTTAAATTTTAACCATGCCTTTTGCGCCTGGGTCCAGTTAGCAAATCCAGGGGTCCTAGCAAAGCAGGCAGAAAATCCTGCAGCCTGGAGACTGTCCCCCCCACTTGATTTCAGAAGAATCAGTAGATCAAGTACTGCCCTGCTCTTCCCATTGGGCTGAAAACTCAAACCTCAAAGAACGGAAGCAGGATCGGTGCTAAATATTTGTTACAAGGCAGAGCATATCACAGCAGTCAATGCGTCCTGACTGTCCGCGCTGGTGATTCTCAAGAGAAGCAGCTGAGGAGGGGATGAAAGCCCCCTCCCCATCAGCTGCAGGGGGCTGTCTCGCTTTGCCGAATGATGGGGCCTGCCTGAGAGGCTGAGCCCTCCAAGAGTAGCCGAGCCGGCTTGTTTGAAGTCAGATTGAGAGTGGTTGTTTATTGGTGGAGTTGAAGTGAAGATAAGAGGTTGAGACTCTTTGCTCCCATTTTGACATGAAAGATGAGAGATTGGCGCTCTCTGGCCCCATTTCAGAGAGCATAAACGGAGATTCTGAGGTGCTCCAGCATGAGCCCAGCTTTCTGCAGTAGCAAAGAGTCAGAGCTGGTGTGAGGATACCTGCTCACTGTCACACAGGGTGGGCCAAGGCTGTTGCAGCCGAAGCAAAGGATTTGCCCAGAATTCTTTGGGGGAGCCCAGGGTGGGTTCACACGACATCGCAAGCCACAGTTTGCTGGTCCATGTTGCTAGTGATGCGGGTGCAAAGGAAGCGTGTGGCTGCCACTCGTGCTAGGTGGCTTTCGATCGGTGCGTCCTTCTAGTGCAGCATGCTGCTGTGTGCCCCACAACCCTTCCCTGGCACTCCGGAACTGTAGGAATGGCTCCCCCATCCATCCACAGGTGTCGGGCCCCAAGCATTGGGGGGCTTGGCATCGGGGCAGGGTGCGAGTAGCAGAAGTGCCCGTCTGCTCTCAGCAACAGGGTGGTGCTCCATCCCCACCCCCCGCCCCGTTTTTGCATCTGGCTCACCGGTCGTGCTCGTGTTTACTCATTCAAAGGAAACCCAAGACGTTGCCAGTGGTCGATAAGGAGGTTTTCATCCGCAGACTGCACATTTTGAAATATCATCATCCCATCCCATTGATTTTTGAAGTAAAACTTAACCAGGGGTCCTCACAGGAATTGTGGAGATTGATTTGTTCACAGAGTTACGATCTGGAAAGAAAGCTGATGTTAAAAGTCAAAACAGTTGTGGAGATCCCTGGTCTGAATTCCAGAGTTCTCATCTTTTAAAATAAACAAGCGTACATGTCCAATTACTTTTCAAAAGTTATCTAGGTGTTGGGTGGTCCCTGGATGACTGCGGTAAGAACGTCAGTGACCCCAAGCCAATGCCATTCGGAAGGAAAGCAGAACCTTCTGCCAGCTGCTCATGCTTGATGTGAGCCTTACTGCGCACCCCAGATGGTCTCTCCCCGTTTCCCCTGCCAGGAGCAAGTGTTGCGCACGGGGCCCGGGAGGCACTCGGGACAAGGTTGATGCTGCTGCACTCAGTAGGTGGCTGCAGAAACAGTCTGTGTGCAAGCCCAGGGGGAGTGTGAAAGGGATATGTTTGAAAGGGCTGCCGGTTAGAGGACTGCCCCTCAGCCCTTAATCGTCTGGATTGCTTAGTGGGTCCTCTCGGTGGCCTTCTCCAGAGCTCTGCCGCAGGAAGCTGGGTTGGCAGGCAGGCAGGCAGGCAGGCAGGCAGAGGCCTTTGCGTTTAAGCCGGTCTGTCTCTGGTGTGTTAAGTGAGTCGCTACGGTTTATTTTTCCTCTGGTTGCTTTTTTAACTGCGTGGTTAATTTGTTTGCTTTTATTGTGTTTTTTTAATCTGGATTTTATTGTTAGCTACCTTGAGCATAATTTTTGATGGAAAGCCAGGATAATAATTAAACGAGTCAATAATTAAATGTCGTGCTCAGCTCACTGAGGGTTATGGGGTGGAAGAACAATGGCTGCTCCCGAGTCTTGGAGGAACAGCCATTGCGTGAGCGAGGGCAGCTTGCAAGTGGAGGTGCTTTCCAAGTGTTGCTGGGAGTGCAGGCTGCTCCTCATTCCTCCTGCCTCCCATGGTGGCCAAAGGCGGGTTGCTTTCCCCGGCTTCTTGTTTTCTTTCCCTGCGGCCAGTGAAGTGGTCCAAGGAGAAGGAAGCTGCTTTTCTGACTCTTACAAAAGGATGAATGAATTGGGTCCGGGTTCAGGAGTTGGTTTCTCACTGCTCCTCATTTCTCCAGTCTTTAAGTGTCATTCATCTCAACTTTTACACATACACACATGTTGGCATAACAACCCACAGGCATTTTTGTGCACCTTTCTCCTAAACTCTGCATTTTTGCCTAACATGTGCATTTTTGCAAGTGATTTCTTAGTGTACTGTTATTTTCCACAATATTCACCTTTTTATTTGAGAATTCCGTTGCAAAATTCAAAGCAGTCTGAAAGGGAGATGATTTCAGTTTTTGTAGCCTTCAAAGGTGCAAAAGCAGGCAAGCTAGCATGAAACTGTGAGCTGCATAGATTTCTCTCCTTCCCCACTTGAAGCAGCAGTTCCTTGCCTCTGTTGCCCAGTTTGGGCCCCCGTCCTGCAGGGCTAACTTACACCAACTGCCCTGTGGGAAACAAACGCAGCTGAGGGGAAAGCGGCCAGCGGGGAAAGCAGGACCTGCTCCAGTGGGACTGCCCCCAACCCCAAGCGATCTCAGGGCAGTCTGCTCAGGGCTGCCCTTTTCCCTCCGCTTTTCTCTTGTGTGCCTTGTCTTTTTTGATGATAAGCCTGAGGGCAGAGTGGCTAAAATTAATCCATTAATATTGAGAAGGAGATATTGAAAACAGAAAAGCTCTTAAGGAAGGAAAGGAACTCCGTGGGTCACCTCCTGGGACAGGGGTGAGCTCTGGCAAGCCGCACTTGCTCCCTGCCTGCTGCTGGGAAGGAGCAGGGCTTTTCCTTCATTGGCCTCCTTGGACGACAACGGGGGGAATGTGGCAATTTTGCCTCAGCACCTGCTGGGAAAGAGCTCCATTTTCCAGCCGCACACTTTCACAAACACAGTCTCCCCCTCCTCCTACCGCCCCATATTAACTTGCACAGTTCTTCTTTCGCATTGATTTTTGTCCTATGGACTTCACACTCCATAGAATCTCTCTTGGTCCTCTTCTATTGATCCTGTCTGTGGATATGAAAAGACGGAAAGAGATGCACAGAGTGTTGGTGGTAATTATTCACAATGGCTTATAGAGCTAGTAAACTTCAAATGAACAACCTGCCGAGCGGCTGAAGAACTGAGGAGCCGATTCCATGTCTCCACCTTGAACGGTGATCATCTTCGTGGGCTCACTTTGCCGCTCTGGCCGGTCCCTGTTTGCACTTGAGCACCAGCCAAAGCGCCGGAGCGGGTCCATTTAGTCCACCACTCTGCTTCCCATGTGGCAGCCCAGCAGTCTTTTGCTGAGTTGTCACCCCTTGGCTCAGGGCTGCGCGAGACACTTGCCCAGCCTTGAATAAGCAAACAGCAGCACTTGAAGGATGTTCTTTCTTTCTTTCCCCCTTTCAGCAAAGGACGCAGCCTTCTGTTGTACCCCATCATTGATTTGTGATCGGGAACAAAAGAACTAGCTACATTTCAGGGCCAGGAGGTGTCTCTTGATTATGCATTAAAACTACCATAAAACTGGTTGCACGAAGTTCTGTGACACAAACCCGAATACAGGCAGGAACGGGAGAAAAGAGCCTTGGACTCCTTCGCAAGAATTATCCTCCCCTCTTTCCACCACTCCCTGTAAAAAAAGGACAGGATGTGTTCTCTGGAAGGCCAGCTCCTCGGCAAGGCAACAGCTCAGCTTCATCTCCTCACTCCAAGGGGGTCTAGAGAAGGGAGAGGCCGATTAGGGCCTCCAGATGCTTGGGGCTACAATCCCTCCCATTGGCCCCGTGGGCAAGGGCTTATTGGAATTGTTGTCCAAAGCTTCACAAGGGCACCAAATTGCCTGTGCTCACTCCAGGGGGAGCAAACAGGAAAGGGGGCCTTCCCTTCCCTTCTCCAGCATATAATTTTGGGAGGGCAGACCTAGAAAGAGGCGGCTGGTTCCTGACCTCATGCCTGGTCCTACACCCCAGTCCCGAATGGGCCGGAACAGCTTCAGGAAGACCCCCATACAGAGCTCATGCTTCATGCCCAGCAGCACGAAGAGATCCCCCGTGGCGTTCCAGTTTGGGATTTTAGAAGTCCCAGATTCCCAAGGTCATTTGCACATCGCAGTCCTCCTGAGGAGCAGGCAACCATATGTTTCTTGTTTTAACAGCCCTTCCTCCCGCTCCCCTCTGTTTCTTTCCCTCTCCCTGAAAAAAGATGATAGTAAAGAAGTTTTATTACACATTAAATTAGTTTCAGTAAGTGCGATCATTAACTAGATCGTAAAAAGCAGTATTTGAATGTTACAACAGAGAACTTGTAAAAAAAGAGAAAAACCCCTCCAGATAATTACGAAAGGCCACCAGCTCTACCTACATGTTTCCAGGGGTCATAACATCAGTAGGCTTGCAAAGTGGTTGCTTCTCTTGAGATCTTCCCAGGATCCCACGTGATGGGGGGTCTGGTCACACTGGTGCACATACGTTGCAGTGCTTGCCCCAACTCCACAGTTCATTTTCTTCTCCTGATCATCTCCCCCCACCCCACCCCACCCCCACCCTTGGAGTGAATTTAATTAGCTGGAAGTCTCTCTGAGGCATGGATATTTGTCTCCCTAAAGCAACCCAACCTCTGGGAATCTTTATTTGCTTCCAGCTGAGTTGGACTCGCCCCCTTGCCTGCTCTCAAGCTTCTGCTGCTATCCAAGTACAAACCAATGGGATTCCGGAAACCTTTTTCCTCCTGCAGCACTTTTGCTGCCCTATAAGGGCCGCTCAGTAAACGGAAGGGCGAGCTTTCCCTTGGGAAATGACTCTTGTTATAGGAGCTTTTGGGTCTTTTGCCCTGGTGGGACAGAGCCTTCTGCATCAAGCCCTGCCTGCTCTTCCCCATTGAACAAGCGGCGGAGTGATGAGTTTTCCCCCGTGTATCACAGAAGTAATTTTCTAAGGAGGGGTGGAAATCAGTAGTATGGGTGAGCCCCAATATTCAGAGTCATTTTGGGGGTGGCAGAGAAGCTGTTTGAAGGGATATTCTCTTCAACACAACAGCCGAAATAAACACTATTTCCTCCCAAAATGGGGCTGTGGTGGTAATGAAGTTTTACGATCTGTTAGCTTAATGTTCAGGCTTATTACAACCCAGCTGCTTCCAGACTGCCTACACTCTGTTCGCATTAGCAAGAACAATCCGTTTTTAGCAAAACGGATTCCAAGGCAAGTGTGGAGATGTTCTCGTTCATTGGCATTACAGTTCCTGCGTGAAGACTGTTTAAATGATCCTATAGATTCATTATCCTTTATCTGTAGTTCGTGCATGGATCAGCAGAAGTGTGGACTGGGCTAGTCCTGGCTAAAAACAAACAAATGCGGTTCTCATACATCAGCACGTGGAATGTATTTCCGGGGCCATGAAGTAAATTCGTGGATGGGCAAGTATTGCACCCGGGTTGCTGTCTGGGTCACCATTCCGCCTAGCGGGGGCAGCCCCAAGCAACGCTCGTGTTCAGGTGTGTTGGCGCTTGGGGATAACACCTGACACTCACCTTGTTTTTCACCCTACAAGGACTGTCAGTACACCGTCTCCCCGTGTTGAGGACAAAAGGATACCCAAGGTGGTGTCTGCGCAGGTGCATTCATGCCGTGGTCCTACAGCCTGGGTCAGTCTGAAATTGCTTGCGTTGTGACCTACCTTTGTCCTGAGCAGCAGTGAAGTGATGCTGTGCAGCTAGTTCTCTCTGAGGCCGGCAGTGCGCTCAGCACTGAGCTGGGTCACCAGCTGTTTTCGATGCACTAGGGCTCCTGCAAAGCCTACTGTGTTTTGAAACAATGTTTTCTTTGAAACCGTTTTGCATGAGCCTTTACCTGGGGAACCTCCTGTGCTTTACAGGGTTTAGCTGAAACCTCCAAAGGATAAAGCAAACTCCTTTTATGTTAATTTGTCTTTCTAGACAAGAAATAGGCCATATTCCGCCTCTGGATATCGACAGCCAGTTCCCAGTTCTGTTTCACTCAACAACATCAGATGTAGGGGAGATGTTGGGAGATGCACCTGCTTTAGGGTTTGCGGGGACTGAGCCCCGCATTAAGATTCCTTCTGACTTAGCTGTGACTTAGGAAGTCCCATGTGCTGCAACCGCACATTTAGGTTCCAGCCAGCCAATGAGCTCAGATGTTTTTGCTTCACCTTTTAAACTAACCGAAGTTCCTCATTATGCCTGAGCTCAAGAGAACAGTGGTTAATTTAAATCTTTAGGGCTAAAATGCCTGTAAGATTCAAATATAATTCCTCCGTTTTGCTCAAGAAGTTGAAGACTGTCTGAAAGATTTCTGTTGCACAGAAGAGGAGCTTCTCGGCTGGTCTTCCAGCTGCTCACAGCTGCTTTTTCTGAACATCACCTTTCCTAAAGCTGATGCCCTCCAGGGGCTTTGGTCTGGAACTTTTCCTGACCATTGGCTATGCTGACCAAGGCTGATGGGCACTGAAGTTGAAAATATCTGAAAGGCACAAGATTGGGTAATGCTGACTTGGGAAAACATGGACCTGAGATTTAAACTGTGCCTGAGGTTTAATCCAGCCCTAAAGTTCTTCAAATCTGTAAAACACCATGACTTAAAGCTAAGTCATGTAAAGTTTAACCTGAGCCAAGAAGCTCTTTTCTACACAGAAGCAAGTGATCCTCTAGTTGTTCTTGATCTACTCAACTGTTTGTCACTACTTTGTCACTACTTATCTCCAGAAGTGGCACAGGGCAGGAGAGGATTTCTGGGCACCGGTTTCAAAGCAAGGCAATTCCCCTTTTCAGCTCTTCCATGATCCCCAGCAAGTGCAATCATTTCATGCACACACACAGACCTGAAAATAAAGGTTTAGAAAAACCAAATTTGCAAAGAAGGGAATGCATTATATATTAATTTGGGGCAATCCTAGAGTGCTGGGAAAAAGAGCTGTCTGTCTGGAACACTTTACTGAGTAAAGCAAACATGTCGCATTTAACAGGGGGCCGTGGGCCTTGTTGGAATTGCAGCGAGGAAATGAAAGGAGACTTAACCAAGATTTCCTCTGCAAACTTTGGCAGCCTCCAGTGGAGTCACAGCACTTCTTCGCGCCTCTCAGAAATTATAAGAGATGCACATGTCTCTCATGCACAAAGACAACTCACTTTTCTTAGGCAACGGAGCAGGCTTGGGAGGGCCCCAGGTCTGCTCTATTGGGAGACGGCAGGCATTCTTGGCTCCTCAGGCATCCAGCAGGGGTAAGAAGAGCCCTTTGATCAACTGACTGAGACATTTGTGGGTAGAAGCTGCTTATGTCAAAAGTTCTGTTTTCAAATCCAGTTCTGAAATCAGAGGCAAGAGTTCCAAGGAGCTGAAATCAAGCCAGCATTTGTTCAAGTCTAACTCTGGTTCTCAGGCTCTTGAGTCCTGGTTGGCAAGTTGGCGGTGGTGAAACTGGATGAAACATCCATGCTGTCTGGTGAACGGGTAAGAAATCTGTTTCCATTTGGGGGTGATACGAATTTACCAAAATGCAGAAAATTCTCTCAATTCGGAGGAAGGAGGACTCTTGTTTAAATAAACTGCATCATGCACGGAACTGAAATGGACAGGTTTGCACATCCAGGCCGCAAGACTGAGCAAGCCCAGCCTGGGAATAAGGGTTGTGTTGGCTTGTTTCTAACTCGTGCCTCTGCCTTGCTTCCAGCACGCAACTCGGGCCTCAACTGCCTGCAATCCCAGCCTGCAGTCCTTTAATCCCCTGCAGCACCAGCAGCCTTCCGTTTCTGGTCCAATGAGTGTTCTGGGAGTCCCCTTGGCTGACTGTCCACAAAAAGTTTTCTGACCCCTCCGTTGCGCTTTGGAGAGACATGTAAACCTTGTAAACCCCAGCATGCCCTTTTGCGGTTTTTGTGTATGTCTCACACTTTGTGGACTGCATGATGCTCCCTTCGCCCCCCGAGAGGCACTTCCATTCAGCTCCCCTCCTCTGCACACCCTTCCTGTCCTTTTCCAGCCATGGAAGTGGCTGCTACTCAATTTCCAGTCGCACTACCCTCCTCTGCTTTCCAGCTCCCAAAGAACAAGCTTGTGTTTTGGTGCTCTCTTCACCTGCTCCTCCTTGGCATGTTTTCCTTCAGCCACAGACCTGGCCTTCAGGAGCCCAAAGCACAATCCCCCGAGCCTTCCCTACCCTACCCTCCGCCCCGGCTCTAAAAGCCTCGTTTCCACACAGACGCACTTCACTCTCCTCCTCCTCCTCCTCCTCTTCAGAGTGGCCCCTGAGTTTTTATGTCAGTTGTTTCTTATCTCTAGGCACAGCTGTGCAACTGTTTAAAAATCTTTATTGTAAAACCACGATATGCAGACAATTCTGGGCTCCAAGAGACCGATCCTGGTTACTGATTTAAATTAGCATAGGAAGACAATATGGGCTGCCTAAACATTAGCAGCTATTGGGTCTCGCTAAAGCAGCACTAATGGGGCTTGGGGCGTATCCATAGGGTATATTCCAGAGCACAAGACCGGGGTGTGGCTGTGCTTGGAAGGCAAGTTCTGCTGGACCAAAGGCGCAGCTTTTATGGGGAATCTGCCAGGCAGACGATGGCAAACCTGGGAGACTTGTGTAGCTCAGGTTTGCCGCAGGAGTCCCTGTGGGGAAAGGATGTGCGCACAGGGGGTGGCTAGCCTGGCCCTAATGGGGTGTGGGGTGGGAGGCAAGGCTTGCCTGTGATGTTCCAGCCAGTGTGATGGCTGAGGACACCCAGCTCTGCCTCTCTTTTTCAGCTAACCCAGGTGAGGCAGTGGCTGTGCTGAACCGGTGCCTAGCCGAGGTGATGGGCTGGATGAGGGCCAGTAAACTGAGGCTCAATCCAGATAAGATGCAGGGCCTTTTGGCAGGTGGTTCAGGTTTCCAGGTTTTCAGATTTTGGCCCTGCCCTGGAGGGGGTTGCACTCCCTCTGAAGGACAGGGTCCGCAGCTTGGGAGTGCTCCTCAACCCAGAACTGTCCCTGGAAGCCCAGGTGACATTGGTGGCAAGGAGCGCCATCCTTCAGCTTCCGCTGATCCATCAGCTGCGTCCTTACCTAGACGAGAACTGCCTAGCAATGGTGACACATGCACTGGTAACCTCCCGGTTGGACTATTGTAACACGCTCTACATGGGGCTGCCCTTGAAGACTGTCTGGATACTTCAAATGGTGCAAAATAGAGCTGCCAGGATGCTGTCAGGGACCGGTCATTGCTCTCATATAACTCTCGTCCTCTGTCAGCTTCACTGGCTTCCCATTGAAGTCTGGGCCCATTTTAAGGTGCTGGTTATGACCTATAAAGCCCTAAATGCCTTGGGACCAGGATACCTAAAGGAACGTCTTTTTCCCTATATGCACTCTCTCCCCTTAAGATCTGCAGCAGAGGCCCTGCTCTGGGAACCCTCCTTGAAGGAGGTCAGGAGGAGGAGGGCCTTCTCTGTGGTGGTGCCCCGGCTATGGAATGCGCTCCCCAGAGAGGTCCGTCTGGCACCGACATTATATGCTTTTCAGCACCAGGTCAAGACCTTTTTATTCACCCAGTATTTTAATGTTTAAAAGATTTAAATTATGTTTTGCTTCAGTCGTGGGTTGTTAGTCTAATTATTGTCTGGGGTATTTATGATTTTTTATATTGTTGTATTTATTGAATTTTGTTTGTAAGCTGCCCAGTGACACACAGTGATTGGACAGGTTAGAAATATCCAGTGATGATGATGATGATACCATTTCAGGCAACATAGGACATTTGGTTGTGGTAAGAGCAACCTGGTCCTTTTGTGGACAGTGGTCCTAGGTGCACTCAGCTGGAGCTGTACGCGTCACACCATTGTGCTGGTCTGGATGGCAGAGGCAGCAGATGCGGTGTGGGCGGGCTTGGGTGACAGTGTGGTCCCAGGAGCCATGGGTGAAGTCCAGAAGCTTAGTCCAATGATAAGTTTTATATTCAATCCACATATTCTGTGTTTTCTTGTTGTGTAAGGAGTTGGTTTATTGCGTTGAGCCGGTGAAGAAGGACCCCTTGACTGCAAACACTCTGTCTTCCAGTGCTGAATTTCAGATTACAACTGGGTCATGACTTCTCCCTATAATGCCGGCACATACACACACGTCTGCCTTAGATTCCCCAAGTGCAATGCTATAAGATCTTTTAAGGCTGCATAACGTTTTACTCCTCCTGTGTGGAGCTAAAATGTGGGAATGGAAAGAATTCTGTGCACCTGCAGCATGAGGGGAGCCTGGTGCATGGAGACCCTTTGAGAGCCCGTGCAGTACAGAGGCCAGAGTGATGGATTGGAACTTGGAGGATTTGGCTTTTGGATCTCACTCTGCTGTGACACTTACTGGTAACTTTCTCAGCCTAACTTAAAATCGTGGTTCTCACCATGCTAAAAAAGCCTTACCTACTGAAATTGCACCCCTATTGGAATCAAGAATTTACCAAACTTTGCAAAGTTCTTCATATTCGAGAGAGACAAAACTTGCGACTTTAAAACATGGTGGGAAAACCCGAATCTCCCCTTTTCTAATTATGGTTATTGGTAGGTTATATTGCATGGTTTGGGTGTACTCTGTACTAAGGGAAGTCACAGTCTGAGGTGCAAAATTAAGTGCTGATGGGCTTATTTTGCACAAGTTGGCGCTGCTTCTGCTAGCTGTTTGTTGGGGAACTTAGATGGAATCCCAGAGCCTTTTGTGATCCCAGCGTCTTGCTGAAGGGAAAACACTAGCTTAGGAGTTATAAGCCAAGATTTCAGGACCTAGGAGAGTTCCAGGAAATAAAAATGCTGCTCCAATGGGAACTGGAGCCTCACCGAAGCGTATGGAGCATGGCTACGAGCCCAGCCCTCACTGCCACACAGCTCTCTGGCCTTTTGATCTGTCTTCTGCTGTCTCCCGTGAAGTTTTCGGGACAGAAGTTTTGATAATGATTTAAAAGTAGAAAAGCGACTCATATACTTAATCATCATCATTGTCGTTGTCATCATTCTGAAAACAGCTCTGGGGCTTATCTCGCCTGCAAATTAAGCCTTGCTAAAATCACAATTGGAGCTGGAATTTATAGCCACTGAGAAATCCATGAATACAGATTAGCTCCCCCACCCACCTCTCTGCTGCTTCTGTCCTGGACATCTGCCCAGACTTTGTATTTCAGAGGTGGAAAAAGAATTTGACTTGGCAGATTTTAATACATGTTCTGCAGCCAATCAATGGAATTTCTTGAATTTGTGGGTTGATGTTTCGCTGCCACTGGAATTTCATTTATCTTTATTATGGGGTGATGGGAGCCTGTGGAACGTGGGGTTTTGATCTGCCCTCATGTATCAAATTTGCTGTCGGCGGCTGCTTTTTGAAGTCGCACAGCGAGGTTCAGAAATAGGCGTCTGAGCGGGTCGGCCAGTGTGCCTCTCCTCCAGCCCCAGGATAATGAAGTGGAATGCTCTGCCCATCGGCTGCTATCTGCTTCGTGTGCCAAAGGTGATGTCATTCCCCTAGTTTAGCAATGTAAGAAGATGCTTATTACTACTAAAAAGAGATCTATGAGGAACAACTGCAAATGTACTGTGAGAAATTGGCCCAATGTCAAGACAATTTTGGGGACACAGCGGGTAGCTTTTAAAAAGCCGCATCATGTAATAAACGCCTTGCTGTGTTATTGGACTTGCTTTGCTTTTTTAGGCTTCTGTCATGAAATATAATGCAGTGTGCAGAGTGTCTTGTTAGGCCTGTTGGTGACGGCTGAAGTGGCACCCAGGGCCTTCCTGGCCTGAGGCAACTAGCTAGAGATACACTGCGAAGAGTGAGAAGTTGGGGCCAGACGTCCAGGTCTTTATGCTGCTGGATGCCATTGTGTGCCAAATATAGTGAGAGACCAGGCATAATAGGCGAAAGCCTGAGAATGCCTGCCTTCCCTTTTCCTCTGGAGATCAAGTCCCCATAAAAAGCACCCCCCACCACCAGTCTATATGACTCTGGTGCGCCCACAACTGGAGTATTGTGCTCAGTTTTGGGGCCCTCATTACAGAAAGGATATAGCCAGGTTAGAGTCAGTGCAGCGTAGGGCCACAAGGTTGGTGGCCGGATTGCAGGGGAAGCCGTATGAGGTAAGACTGAGGGGAAGAGGAGACTCAGAGGGGATATGTTGGCAACATACAGGTATGTGAGGGGGTGTCACGTGGAGATGGGGAGAGGCCTGTTCTCCCCTGCAGAGGAAGGCAGGACGCACTCCAGTGGAGCAAAGCTCAGGGAACCCAGGCTCTATTTGGATGCCAGGAAGCACTTCCTGACAGTTAGGACCCCGAGGGTGTGGAAGGGGCTTCCAGGGGAGGTGGTTGAGGCCCTATCACTGAGGGTGTTCAAGGATAGGCTGGATGTGCACATGGTGGGCATGTGGTGAGCGGAGCCGGCTGGTGCCGGGGGTCAGACTAGATGGCCCGAGAGGCCCCTTCTGACTCGCTCTGTTTCTGTGTTTCTAGATCAAAGGCCATCCATCCATCCAGTGGTCCTTCCAAAACCATACATTTATTTACATTTGTTTGTGCTTCAAGCATTTACTTCTATTGAGTTACTCAATGTGCTGCCCACCTTCCCCAAGGTGTGCTCGGTGGTTCCCCTCTTCAGAAGTACCCTGGGAGGTAGGCTTAGATGAGCAGCTGTTGGGAGCAGGGTCACCCAATGAGTGCTGCAGCGGAGCAGGGACTAGCCCCGTTTCAGTTCTGGAGAGGCTTTTTGGGTCCGTATCTCATGTGGTGTGAAGGCCAAAGGCAAAAAGGCAGGGTCTAGAATACCCAAAAATACTCCCCCAGCCAATTCCCAGCTTCAAGTTATTCCTGTCTGTAATTCACACTTAGGAGCGGCAATTTGGCCTTCAAGAGTAGAGTGCTGCTGCACGATTTCTGTGCAGCCACCAAAGACTGGTGGCTGGCAAGAGGGGTGAGGCTGGGGCGTTCCCACCCCAGAATCCTCAGAGGGCCACGCTGGGGCCTCACGGGGCTGGATTTGGCTCCAGGCTCCCTGCCCCTGCGCTACCCACTCCTCTCTATCAGTTCTCCATCCATTTTCCCATCTGCACCCAGCCCAGTTCCGATGGGGAACTCCTGAGAATGCCGCTGCTTTTCCTTCTTGTCCACCCCAGCACTGGCAGGGATTCTTCCTCCGGAGCTGAGCATTCCAACATATGGCAGCCACGTGGCTGAAAACCTATCCCTGAGGGGGTGTAGCTCTTCCACGCCCCAGTGTGAGGCTGTGCCCAGGCATCCGCCCAACTCTGGGCCAGCCCTGGAGGGCTTTGCAGCACAGCTCCTTGGCAATACTGCGCTGGGCTGGCTCCGTGTTCGCATCTCCCCTAGACCCGCTTCTTGCATTCCTGGTGTTGTGCTGTCCACACAGGCATGAGGACTGAAGCGTGGTTGTGGAGCTGCTGCCAGGACGGGCTTGCTTACCTCCCATCTGTGTTGGGTTGGGCAGTGTAGCGTTAAGGAAAGGTCCATTAAGGGAAGAAACAATTGTGTAGGAAAGCCAGAGGGAAGCTTGCAAGCCCCCCGCATTTACTTACTTTTATCAGTTTCTGGGTGAACATGGCTGCCAGATTCATCACTCCATAGAATAGTGGGGTCGGGAGGGGCCCAGGAATCCATCAGGTCCGACCCCTGCTGCTGCAGGGTGCCACATCATACCATCCCGCTCAGGTGGCTGTCCAGTTTCGCCTTGAATGTCTGCAGTGTGGGAGAGCTCACAGCCTCTCTTGGCAACTCCACTGCCATCTTGCTGACAGACAGGGAGTTTTTCCTGGTGTCTGTCCTGCAGTTTAAGTTTGTTGCTCCGTGTCCTTCGATCAGGGTTGAGTGAGAAGAGGTCCTTTCCTTCGTGACAGCTTTTGAAGGACTTACAGAGTGCTTTCATATCCCCTCAAAGTCTTCTCTTCTTAGGGCTAAGCATGCCAAGCTCTCTCAGCCTCTCATCGCAGGCTGAGTTTCCAGACCCTGGATCATCTTTGTTACCCTCCTCTGAATCCTGTCTAGCTTTTCTGCATCTTTTATAAACCTGGGTGCCCAGAACTGAACACAATATTCTAGGTGACGTCTGACTAATGCAGAGTAAAGGGGAACTAGTACCTCTCTTGTTCTGTAGGTATTTCTTCTATTTATGAATCCCAGAATAGTGTTTGCCCTTTTTGCTGCTGCATCACACTACTGGCTCATACTTAGCTTGTGGGCTACAACAGGGCTTAAAATTTCAAGTCTAGACCTACTAGCCAGGCAAAAACCTTACTCTCCACCTGGAGCGTGCAGCCTCACAGGGCAGAGACATCTCCTCAGATCCTCCGCCACCCCCCTCTCCCATTGCATCCTCCGGCTCCTTCCAGCTTTTCCGTGCACTGGAATGGCGGGATGTGGGGCAGGGGGGGGAGGAAAAGCTCTCCCAATTCACATTGCTTGGCCCCTCCAGGAAGGCGGAGACCCCCAGCCTTGCTTTGTCTCCGTTCAGGCCAAGCAGCAGCCGCTGGGCTTGCCTTAGGGGGCGAGCAGAGGACGCCAGAGCCCCACCACCCGCTCAGCGCCCTCCCACCTCCAACCGCCTGCAATAAGCATTGGGGGGGGGGTCCTTCGCGGCCCATCTAAGGGTTAAAGCAAGAGAGTGCTGCTTCCTAGAAGGGCCAGTGGAGAGACAGGCCGAGGATCGCGGAAAGCAGATGCGCCCGGGTGAATGTACACGTGCGTCGAAGTCGGCCTGTGCGGGTCCGTGTGGGTTTGCTTCCCGGTTAGGGTCCCATTTGCAAATAGAGATGCAGGGCATTACTGTGCTCGCCAGAAAGGAATTTGCACTCGCATTTGGTGAGCGGGCGAGCGGAATTTTCAAGCCCTGGTCTACAACAACTCCAAGGCCCTTTTCTTTTCCAGTGCTGTTGAACCAAGTATTCCTCATCTTGTGTGGATGCATTTGGGTTTTGTTCCCCAGGTGGAGCACTTGGCATTGACCCGTCGAATCCCATCCTCTTGCTTTCCGCCCAGCATTCCAGCTTGCCTGGTCACATGGCCCAGAGTAGCTTCAGCAAAGGAGACCAAGTAGTGCATTCAAGCAGTCAATATATATAATTTTGCCTCTCTCTCAGTTTTTGTAGTCAACCTCTGTTCATTCCTCCAACGTGCAGATTTATAGACAGCCTCTGGCTTTGAATACAAATAGGGGATGAAAATACTGCCGGAAAACCCAGGAAGCTTCCCATTAAGAGTTAAGTAAGGCCGTCCGTTTCTGCAGAAGGGCTCTGCAGCATCGAATGTGCCCTGCAGAATAACTTCCCTGGCATTTATTTTGCACCCACCTTGTTGTTAATTTGTCTTTCCACAGGGCCTGCATGCACATGGCGAGAAGCGCACTGCCGGCACAGCCGGTCCTCTGTGCACTGGGCTCCTCCCTTACACAAGTCGTTAGCTGGAAATTATTCCCTCTGAGAGGCCAAAGTGACACGGTCGCACATCCATGGTCGTGCTCTGGGCATGAGAGTTTGAACAGATAATGGGCAATTTGTCATTTCCAGCTGGCAACAGACTGAATGGAAAACCAGCCACTTGGGTTGCTCTCCCACGGGGCAATTTTAGTCACCTGCAGGGGTCTGTCTTGCCCCCGTCCTTCTCTCTGGTCAGCGCTTGGTTTGTTGTTTCCCTTGTTTTTGGTGCAGCGACCCCCTGCAATTTTGAGCTCGGTTTCTGCAAGCCCTTTGTGCCAGGAGAGGTTGCAGTCCCTTTGCCGCAAGGACATCGTCCTCTCCCCGAGTGGCTCCTTACATTCAGAAGTAAAAAAGCAGGCTGCATTTCTTATGTATTCGTTAGATTTTTATCCACCCCCATTAGCTGTAAGGCTCCCTGGGCGGGTTAAGAAATATAACAAAGTTAAGAAATATAACATATAATATAATTAAAAATAACAATGAGTATAACAACTGACAACCCAACAAGTAAAAATCTTGCCATGTAAAACTTCACAGGCTCATAGATTATCCAAGAACAACATAAAAGGTGCAACAGCAGTTTATAACCAGAGGTAAAATAATAAAAACATTAAAATCATTCTAACCATTAAAATATTGGGAAAATAAAAGGACCTTTATTTTGTGGCAGAAAGAGTACAAAGAGGATGCCAGGCAAACCTTTCTGGGGAGCTGGTTGCGAAGTTGGGGTGCCACTGCCGAGAAGGCCCTTCTTGTAGCCACCCTCCTTATTTCTTGAGGAGGGGGCTCCTTGCGAAGGCCCGTCTAAGGGGCCAGGTAGCCATACCTGGGAAGAGGTGCTCCTAAGGATGCCCTGGCCCCAAGCCGCTCAGGGCTTTAAACACAGCTGTGAGCACCCTGAATTGGGCCTGCACTTCAACTGGTAACCAGCAAAGATGGAGGAGGATGGGCCTGATGTGGTCGTGTCTGCCAGTCGTGCCTAACCCTATTCTGAAGCAACTGGACCTTCCAGACCATCTTCAAGGGGAGCTCCACGTAGAGAGCTGTGTGGTAATCCAGACATGAGGTTCTCAGCGTGTGAACAACCATTGCCAGGTTCTGCCTGTCCAGATAGGGTCATCGCTGGTCAGTCAGCCTCGGTTAATTTACCCCAAACTCATCTCTGTTTTCTGTTTGGGCTTGTCTTCCTTACAGCCCACAGGCCTATGACTGATGGTTAGGATGGGCTGCATAAACCATAGTTGATTAATTCACTCTGAAACCTTTTAGACCGTCTCAAAAACTCAAGGGGGGAGGATTCATTTTGCTTATTTTAATAAGAGTGACCCATTAATGGCTTTTCCCTCTGCAATATGCTAAAAAAGCATTACTTCTGGCTGGTGTTCAGGGCTTCTGCTTAAGGCTATGGGGTTCTTTTCCTCATATATTTCTATTCATTGACGGATCCCGTTGAAGGATCTGTGAGAGGGAGCTTAAATTTGTAACTCCTCATGGGGCTTCGGCAAATGGCAAGATAACATCAAAATAATAAAAATACTGAAACGCAGGCAGCTGTTCCTTGCCCCGGAGTCAGACAGATGCCGAGGGAAATCCACTGATGAAGACTCTCGGGTGTATTGCAAAATACATAGGAACACTAGCCATTTATATTCACTGTAAGTCCACTGCAGCAGCTTTTCTATGGATTTATTTTAATGCATGAAATATACATCCTGCAGTACATCTTCTTTCCGACATCTGACCTGTGTCCAGGGGTTGCAGGGGCCTCTTTCTCTGAAAACTGTGGCGGTGTTTCCCCCAGGGCAAAAGAGGGCTCCATTAATGGGGGACAGGAAGCCAAGACAGATGAGCACCCACAATAGAACAAACGCTCTTCTATTTTGCTGGCGGTTCAGCATTTATTATGTGTGTGGTTGCATCGCTTTGTCTCACTGACCCTCTTAGCTTTTGGGTGGGAGGGAAGAGGAATGAAAAGAGGTTTGTTTAAGTGAATGGAGTGCGCTTGTTGGGTTGCTGCTTGCGGGCTGCCAGCATTGTGGGTCCCTCATCTTGTCCTGCCTAAGGAAGCTTTTAAGTTCTAAAAATATGCTGCCCTTAATTTCTCCAGAAGTGGACTGAAGGGATGTTCTCCCTCCCCACTAAATCTGTCTCTGTCATAAGCAGCTCACAGCTGCCTCGCTTACAAGTTTACCTCTTTGAGCACAACTTCCTCCAGATCACTTGGCGCAACTTATTTGATGTGCGATGTATTTGTCAGCTGCCGTGCTGACACGCTTATATGAGAGCAAGCCCTTTAACTAATGCGGAGGGACTGAACTTGCAAAGAAGCATGCGCGCCAGCCACCCTTGCCTGCATTCCTGGCTCTTCGCCGCGTTGGTGAGCTGCGTGGAAGAGGTGGCGTGGAAGGCTGTCGAATGGGTGTGGCTGAAGTGGGGAGCCCCATACACACTGGAGGGTGGGAACCCAGAATCCTCGGAGGGCTTTCAGGTAACCTAATTCAGAATAAAAGGGGAAAAATGGAAAGATCGCAGTGCATGTGGTGGTCTGGACCCCCCCCCTTCAGGGGGGAAAGGAGGCAGCAAAAGTTCGGTTTCTCCAGAGGAAGGGATGGGGGAAGTAGAAAGCGGCGGCTAGAAGGTTCGGCGGGAATTGGGGCCCTGGGAGGGCCAGCTCCCCACATCCTCAGCATCTGGGGTGGCCCCCACCAGGTGCCCCTCGCCCCAGATGCGTCCTTCAGGTTCAGAGGAGGAGTGGCAGAGGATGTGCCGCCCCACGGCTGTGCAGCGAGGATCCTGGCGTCACGTGCGGGAGGCAACTTGCAGCGGAAGGCGGGAGGGGGGCATTGAGGGCCGCTTCGGGTGGCAGTCTCTTCCTTCGCACGGCTTATGCGGCAGGACGGGAAACATGTGGGCCGTCCGCGCCCCAGCAGATGCCCAGCAAAACCACGTATCGGTGGCCAGCCGTGTCCTTTGAGCTGAACTGGAACAGCCAGGCAGGCGAGGGAGATGGCGCCTGCGGGGTGACAACGAACACAGCTGTCCCGGCATACCGGTGGTAGCCCCAGAGCTTCCTCTTGATGGGGCCATTTCACACGTGGCCTCGTTCCAGTGGCTCAGATTACGTGCGGCCCCACTTGCCCCTGGTCTCAAGTAGTGTGCAAAAGGTGTCCGTTGACAACAGCGATCGGATCCTTGCGTGCTCACACTGTGGTGTTTGATTCAGGATAAGCCTCTGCAACCAAAATTTCCAGCTGGGTTACGCACAACATAGCAAGCAAGCTTTTGAGGGCTACAGAACACTTCTTGAGGGCACAGCCGCTGTTGCTGGCAGTGTTGTTCCAGTGCCCACTGTGCCTTAAAATCATTGAGCAATAAACCAGGCGGATACAGTTAAGTTTACCTGACATCTTCTGAAAGCGCTGGGAAATCTATGTTGTGTCCAGTGTCCCCTCCTCTCCCCCCTCTGCCTTTTGCTTAATGCCCACCCTGACGAAGAGTTCTGTGAAACACAAAAGCTTGCTGTGTTTTGTAACATTTTAGTTCGCCCTAATAAAATCATTGCTCTATTGTGACTTTATTTGCTTGCTTCTTGGATGCTTGGCTTTTCTACTGCTTCACAAGCCAGCCTAAATTCAATCAAGAAGCCCAGAACTTCTGGGAAGCTCTTATAAACTCTACAGGAGCTGAGCTACTGTTCCTGTTGTTTGATCCCTCACACCCCAAGGCATCACCTGCTGTGTCCTTAGACAGTACCGTGCCACATAAGTGCACCCAGATGCATTCCCCCTCTGGAGGGCGAGGGACCCCGTGTGAAGATTTCCACGGCCGTGAGCCCACTGTCTCTTGCATGCAGCCAGCTCCTTTCCCTTCCCTCCTCTTCCTCCAAATCAAAGCTGGTCTCCAAAGGCTGGTCAAAGCCAGCCAGTTCCAAGCACCTGTGAGTTCCTAGAAGCAAAGTCCTTCTCCTGGTAGTACTCCCAATGCACTTATTCTGTCCTGCGTGGTGCCACTCATGTTCGGGGCCTTCCCAAGCCTCCTCCCTCGCCAGGCCTTTCCTTCTCCTTCATTTGGGAAACCAGAACCCCTTAGTCTTTTCAGTCGGTGTCACTAAAACAGGCTCACCTAGCCTGTAACAAGGCGTGCATGGCACACTGACCACTTGCCCTTTCGTCAAGGTTGGGGGGATCTAAACCGTATATCCACTCTTAATCTTCGCCCATGAGCTCATTTCCCCACTTTGGTTAAAATATAGGGCATTCATCTACCACGTCAGCCCGGCTAAATCTCCCCACAGTTCGGTGTCCTTGCACACACATGTGAGTTGTGAAACACATGGGAAGATATATATTTAAATATATCTTGGGCACTTGGGCTCTGCATTTGTGCAAGCGTCAAATACTCTGCAGCTGGGACAAGGCGGAAATAAGCCAGCTGGGGCTTCTGTGATCGTTTGTTTTTAACAGCGCTTGCCGTGCTGTGACTGTTATGAATGGAATGCAAGGCAGGAACTGGAAATCCAAAGGGCATAACAAATAATGCGCTGGCCCCAAAGTTTAATCACTCCTCGTCAAGGAAGACAGAAAAGGCAGCTTTGCTCGGCCTGCAGACATGGCTGGCGATATAGGGCACTGGAATGTCACCATTCCCTGCGAGTCGAGGGTGCCCTTGCATCTTAAAAAGGCAGTTTTGAAAGCACGGAGGAAGACTTGAAGGAGCATCTGCCTTTGGCAGTCTGTGCAGGTTGCGTATAAATGGGACTCCGCAGTGTGAACAGAGCTAAGCTTGGATTATTGCCTCCATATCAAGATCGAGACAGATCTGTATGGAGATATTTACAATAAAAGATGGATTTATACAGTATGTTGCCTGCCTGTCAGAGGCAGCATCACAATCCGTTGCTCAGGTGATAGGAAGAGGTTCCTGCTGCCGGTCACGCAGCGCCGGCAGGGAAGATCGGCGGCAAGAGTGGCGCTTCGTGTTGCGAAGGGAAACGTGATGCTGGGGGCCTGAAGAGCAGTGCCCCGCAGCCGGGGCTTGTCTATGGGAACCAGAGTAGAAATGCACAGAGCTGGCAAATGCCAACTCCACAGCAGTTACCCTGGCTTGTAAGAAATGCTGATTGCCCTGGCGAGCTTCTGCAGCTGCCCTGCACAGACATACCGGATTGTGCCCAGAGGTCCCTGGTCTTCCTTGTAGATCTGCTCACATTCAAGGAAAGCTTCATGGCTGAGACTGTTGACAGGGGCGGCAGCGTTGTTTGTCTGCATTCTGGAGCCAAGTCTCCCACCCACTGAGTTACAGTATGCTGTGACATCACAGCAGGTTCTGTGACATCATGGCATGTTCTGTGATATCACAGCGACTTAGCCAGTGGCCCGGTGGGGCTTGTAGAGCGGAAGGAGCTGCAGAGTGTTGAAATAAATACAAAGACATACATCTGAGCAGAGGGCTGTTGCCTGATATTCCCCGTACATGTCACTTTTTGTTTTTGCTAAATGTCTGTGCTGTTGGAAGTTTCCAGACTGAAGTAAAAAAAAAAAAGGATTAAAACTGGAATCATTTTACTGGACTAGGGTGGGCATGGGATGGACAATATTTTTTGCGTGGTCCTAGAGAGAATGATAAATTCTGGCTTACTGGCTCTCCTGTTTTATTTATTTATCCATGTGTTTTTACATTTATAAACCTCCACACTGATCAAATGAGCTCCCTGCGCAGTGTACAACAATAACATAGAAATACCCCATGAAATGTGGGTTAGCAACGGCATTGCCTCAGTAGCAGAGAACGGCAAGGCCTCCGATGCGTCACTGTGTGCTCTTAGCGCTCGCTTACAGAGCTCGCCCTGCGTTGGCCGTGGTCTCGCGATCTTGCCCCCGGGCTCCCCCCACGCTCATGCCTCACCTTCCTTTTCGTTTCCCGTTCAGTGTCGGGAAGGGCCGTCTCCGAGGGGCCGGTCGAGCGCGCGGCCACGCCAGTGGAGAGTAGTGGACGCCACCGCCTCAACAGTGAGTGGGCCAAAAGCAAGCTCCCCTGTGGTGTCGTTTCTCGTTCTTTGTGCGAGCGTGTGGGTGGGTGGGTGGAGGGGACCTGTGCGTGACAGCAGCTTTCTGGCATGTTTTTCCTTCCTCGTGCATGATCCTCGCCTCGCTCTGTGCATTCCTTTTGTCGCGGTGTGTGCGTGCTTGCGTGCATCATGCTCTTGTGCCCGCTCACCCGCCCTGAAATGGGGACCGTCTCATTACATACACCGTGCGGCCGATGAATGTGGGGAAGCTGGCACACACTGGAAGGGGCAAGACCTGTTGGGACGCACCAGCATCCTTTGGGGCAAAGGCTTGCCAGTCGTTAGTTTAACTCGGTGAAGGCTTGATTGGGTGAGAGTTTTGGTCTTCCGGACAAGGGCCTTTACCAGAAATCTTCTGGGGAGGCAAATCCCCAACTGACAGTGCCAGGGAAGGACCCCCACGGTTATAGGGAAAACCGGGAGAAGCGCCGAGCCAACCAGCACTCCCGGACTGGAGTGCCCACTGGTTTATTCATTTCAGCCATTTCTATCCTGCCTCTGTCCGGCGGATCTCAAGATGGCTTGCAACCAGAGTGTAACAGCACATTACAGTACAAATACAGTATATAAAATATACAATAAAAGCATGCTAATTCTAGGATAAAATAATCAACCCTTAAAATAAGGGGCAAATAAAAAGGTTTTGGCCTGGCACCAAAAAGAATAAAGCGTTGGCACCAGGTGCACCTTTCTGAAAAGCAGATTCCAAAGCCGTGGGCAGCCTTAGAAAAGGCCCTTCCCTGACCTCCTTCAGAGAGGACTCCAGAAGAAGGACTTCAGTGGAAGGTCTCAGAGTTTGGGCAGGTGCATATGGAAGGAGGCGTTCCTTCAGATATCCAGGTCCTAAACTGTTCAGGGCTTTATTTGTCAAAAGTAACAACTTAAATTGGGCCCGGACTTCAGTTGGTAGCCAGTGAAGATGAAACAGGAATGGCTTGATGTGTCATGTCTGCCAGTCCTAGTGAGCAATCGTGCAGCTCTGTTCTGTACCAGCTGAAGTACCAGACCGTCTTCAGGGGTAGCCCCACACAGAGTGGGTTACACCAGCCCAATCAGATTATGGCACAGATTATAGTCTTCCCCATCCCACAGGGCCTCTGTCTGCACCTGCCCTACTAGCAAGTACCTTCTTTTTATGTTCTGCTCCCCATCAAGTTGTTCTGTGTTTATCAAAACAAAGAAAAAAAGACCCTTGCCAGTGCAACAAATCATTTACACGTTTTATCCTATTCATGATGTTTACAGTTACCTGTATATGAGCACAAACAGCAGTTACCCAAGTTTGCAGTAATGTGTGTATGAATTTGGAAGAGAAAATACTGTCAAAAATTCTCATCAGAAAATGTGGGAGCTATTTTTAAAATGTGGAATGTGGATTTGGCATTTTATCAGTAGCTACCCCTAATAATTTCCTCACTTGGAGAAAAGTGAGTGATATCTCACTTGTTAACTTTAAGTGAGAATTTCCTAAATATTTATTAATTCTGGGTCCAATAAATTTATGTATAATGCCTTTTGGACATTGCCAACAAAACATGATCTGATTGGAATCAGGCACTTGTTCTGCACTGCAGTCTTGGGTTGGTGCCAGCAGCAGGATAAGACCAGAGGATCAGCAGGGAAGCCGGTGCTTCTTGCGTGCAGGAGTTGACACCCCTTTGGCCTGCATGAGCTCAGTGCAAGCTGAGCCACAACTTGCTTTTTAAGCCAGGTGGCAAAAGGCTCACATTGCAGTGTGTGTGCATGGAGCCACCTTGCCAAACACTTCCCGCGCATTCCTGTGACAGTCTTTTCATGCAGTAAACCCAGAAGCTAGAGGATGTTCCTTTCCCAGTGACAGATTCCATGCTTTTTAGAGGGAAAGGCAGTCCCTTGAATTTCCACATGCCATTCAGCATCGCTTGGTTCAACCTTATTTTTTGTGCAAGCCCAGCTGCATCTTGTTTTTGAGCATTCAGAAATACTGTAAGCGCAAATACTTCTTGCCCACACTGTCCGCACCACCACAGAGGCTTTGTGGCTCAGTGGTACGAGTAGGCCGTGAGCTTTTCATTCCAAAGGTTTCAGGTAGACTCTCCAGCATCTCCAGTGAAGGCTAGCAGAAGCCCCAGTGCAAACCCCGGGGGAGCCACGGTTGGTCCACATAGACAGTGCTGAACACGGTCAGTTGACGTTGGTGTAAGGCAGCTTCGCAACTTCCCAGGCCCTCCCCAGTAGCCGCCCTCTCATCCTCAGCACTCTAGTCCACTTGGAAATAAAGCTCCTTTGCAAAGCAGGCAACCCGCCTCTGCAGAGAGGAGCTGTATCACCTCCTGTGCAAAGCCAGGGACTTCTCCTGTGCGGAGAAACTCTGTTCTTGCAAAGAAAGACCTGGGCGCAGCGAGGCCAATGTGGAAGGGAGGCTTCCTGGAAGAGCTCCCGCTTTTCATCGCGGGGTTCTGCTTGGCCGCCTGCCCTTTGCCCAGGTCCAGGAAACAGTGGCTGAGGGAAGGGGGCAGGAGAAGCCATGCTGCTTGCTGACCAGTGGCAATGGTGGTGGTGAGGTAGATGCACTGAGGATCACGTGGGGTTGCGGGTGCTTGGCCCAGCAGCCTTGAAAACCCACAGCCAGTACCAGGCTAGCAGAAGCACAAACATCCGGAACATCTCTTCCTCCGGAGAACGATCCGGCGTCTCTGGTGGATCGCAGCATCCAGAAGAACGTGCTGCCAAACAGAACTGAACCAGGCAAGCGCGATTTGTGGCATGCTTTGCATCCAAGGGGAATGCAAGGGAGCCTGAGGCTGAACTTGGGTTGCCCTGATGCCTGCCTGCATTTTGGCAAATAGCCCCTTAAATCATTTCCACCAACCCTGCCAAAACCACTTACAGGAATTATTAAAGGCTTCCAACTTCTAGTGCTGTTGGTCACACGCTTCCTCACAAGTATTAATTCACTTTTTAAAGAACAAAAGAAGTACCAGGAGGAGGAGGAGGAGGAAGGACAGAAGAGAAAAAAGTATTAGACTGCCCATAAAAGAATGTGAATTTTTAGCAGGGAAGTAGCTATAAATGGCCTTGGTTTATGGACTTTCCACATTGTAAAAAGCCATCTGCTATAACTGTAGCCAGCTTAATTGGAATGCGCTGTTCTATTAACGGGTACATGAGAGGCCTGTCAGGAAGTACTGCAAATCACCCTGCTCTATATTTTTCCCGTGTCCTGAGGTTTTTGGGGAGAGAAAGTCTTACATTCAGATAAAGGTTTGCACAGGTGATTTCGTGAAGCGGAAGGAACGCTCTGCGGGAGGAACAGGCGGCGGCATCTCCAGGCAAGGTCTCCCTGGTCACAAGCTCATCCCTTCCCTCTTTTGTCCTGGTTATTAAGCTCAAAACACTCCTTTGAACTGCAATTCTTGTGCTGAAACCCATCAGATTATGGAGCTCTGTGAACACTAAATAGCCTCCTACCAAAGTTGAGGGAGGAGCCTCTCTCCACGCAAGAGTTGAATCCAAACTGGAAGCTTCTCCTCCATCCTCGACTTTCAGGAGGGCTTCTGCTGGGAGAACTGGGCAGCTCATGTCTCCTGGTGCCTCCTTCCTGGGCCAAAGACTGGGTCTTGTGTATGCTCCCCTCCCCTCCCAAAAACCCTTCTGTCCCTTCCAAAGCAGGCTGATTTCCGTGCTCCAGCTGGGAAGCTTCCCCAGCCAACCTTGAAACTGCAGCATCCCGGCCTCCACACACCACTCCACCACCTCCTCCGAGTCACACGAGTGCCTGAGCACTTGACATCTGCGTGGCTGGGCCTGCTGAGGCGGCACTTCTCCATTGCCCGCTCGCGGTTCCCTCCAGTTGGCGGAGCACTAAAACAGTTTATCACTTTGCCAACATGACCCAAAGGCTGTGCAAGAAGGGCACACCAGACTTCCAAATTAACCATGGGTGCTTTGTAATTATAAAACCTCCTTCCCACCAGAGTTGAGGGTTAGGGCCTCTTCTCTTGGAGCATCATTAAACATTCTTGCCATGGCCATCGTCAGTGGCCTGTGTGGGAGTGGATGAAGGAGAAGTTGTTGCAGCAATTCATTTTGGGGGAAACGGATCGCTTAAGCCAGCCAGCTCCGACCTGATGTATTTGGACTATAACTCCCAGCATCCCCAGCTGGCAGACTGCAGGGTGGAGAGGATAGGTGTTGTAGTACAGGTGATAACGGGACTACAGGAAAACCACAGACTGTGGGTTTTGCTGCTGCCAAAATAACAACAAGGAGGCCCTTTGATCTCGGTTGTATTTGTTCTAGCTGTTGCATTTGGGGGGTGTAATATATTCCTCCTCCACTTACAAATAAAATAGAAACTTAAAGCATATGGTGGAATCAGAAAAAACTGGCTATTCTCATAACTATTTTTAAAAATGAGCTTCATATGTTGTTTTTCTTCTAACGGTATCTCTGAACCAGGCACATTTGCACCGCAAAGAGATTCTTCTGATGCTACGCACTGATGGTCACCCAATGGCTAGGTTGCCAACATAGGGATATGTTGGCAACATACAGGTATGTGAGGGGCTGTCACATGGAGATGGGGAGAGGCCTGTTCTCCCCTGCAGAGGAAGGCAGGACGCGCTCCAATGGAGCAAAGCTCAGGGAGCCAAGGTTCAATTTGGATGCCAGGAAGCACTTCCTGACAGTCAGGACCCCGAGGGCGTGGAATGGGCTTCCACGGGAGGTCGTTGAGGCCCCATCGGTGAGGGTGTTCAAAGATAGGCTGGACATGCACATGGTGGGCATGTCATGAGTGGAGCCGGCTAGTGCCGGAGGTCAGACTAGATGGCCCGGGAGACCCCTTCTGACTCGCTCTGTTTCTATGTTTCTATGTTTCAAATGAGACAAGGACCTAGCATAAGATGCTTACCCACCACTGGTTTTCATGTTGTGCGAATCTGGACCAGTTTCCTCATGGTGGCCTGTTTGTGTGCAGCAAGACTCCCATGACCCATAAGCTGTTGTGGGGATTATTGTACCCACAATAGGTTGTTCTGCTATTTGAACATGGGGATCTGACCCCACTGTGGATCAGCCATGGAGAATCAGCCACTGAGGCCCCTGGCAAGGGCAACAAAAGCCCCAGCAGCTCCTGGAATAAGCCGCCCATAGTTACCCAGTGTTCTAATTTTTGTTCTCTTCCCAGTAATTTTCACACGGAGCGCTGTTCACAGTTGCATGGGTGTGGGGATGGGGAGTCTTGCATGGCAAAGTGCCAGAGGGGGCTTGCTGGCAGTGCCCAGCAGGGACCCCCAGTGGGCATCGCTGCAAAGAGGCTGCAGGTTAGTTTTTTCTCCTCCTCGGTTACACCTGAGAGCTGTCAAAGGGCAAGCTGTCAAAGGCAGCGAAATGCCCAGGTGAGAGTTCCTCACAAAAAGGAATAAGATCCTGGGAGAATAAGATCTGGGAGAATACAATCAGGGACACCAAGGATGTCTTCACGTTTGCACCTGTTCCAAAGATTGTATCATTTGAGGAACATGCGAAAGTGTAAATTGCCTCATTTATTGCACTCATTTGAAGCTCCATTTTTACAAAGGATTTACAAAGGATTAAAAGCTGTATTTCAGACAAAGACTTATAATGGTATATAACTTCTGTCTATAGAGATTTGTGATAGCTGACTTGCAGTCCCCAGGGAAAAAAGTTTAAAGGGAAAATGCCACGGCGAGCCCTGGATGCCCAGCTGACATGGTGGAGGGAAGAGGGGATGCAGCCCCAGGACACACGCAGCAGAGCCAGCAGGAGGGAGGTGGCCGGCGAAGCATCGTGAGCTCACTGTGCCCACTGTAACTTATAGCCAGGATGGATCAGCCTACTATATGACTGTGCCCAGTAGCTGAACCTTCTGAAAAGCCAATCCCAAGCCACGCACATCGGCTGTCTTTCCAGTCTCCTGCTTGCAGTTCTCTGCAGCCAATCGCAAGGTGCTTAGTGATGGTCTTCTTGGTCTGAAGTTAACTTGCCTAAATCCCGAATTGGCCTTTTCATTCTTGAACTCTACAACAGTAGCAAAATGGTATAGAAGGTGACGGAGAGGGTGTTAGGAGAGATGGTGCATCAGATTCTGGAAGGAGTGGACACCAAGCAGATGCTGAAGGGAGAACAGTAGCTCTTCCCATCTTTTCTGCCATGTCTTATGTCCTGTTTCTAAACAGGATTTCATGTATTCGAACCCTTCCGAAATGTCAAGAGTTCTAGCAAAATATTGAATGTACACGAGGCAGGGAGTCGCTTTGTGAATGGACACGAGCAGAAGGATCATAATTTCGAGCACCCAAGGAAGCTCTCGGTTGGGCTTGTCTTTCATGAGAGCCTTTCTTGCCTCATGAAAGTGGGAGAGACTGGTGTACACAAAGGTTTTCTCTCAGAAGCTCTCCAGTCCTAAGAAACTTGTTTCCTGCCATACTTTGCCTGTTGAGTCCCTAGCACCTGGTGGGGATCCCTGCCATTTAAATGCACTGTCAGTGGAACCTTCATCCCCGTTGCCATATATATGCACAAAGAATGTTTCCTGAAACAGGATTAATTAAACATCTTGTTATTTGTTTGTATAATCTACCATTTCAGCGACTTCTTGGATAAAATTTAATTTTTCTATATTGGTGGCAAGAGCAATCGCCTTATTAAAAAGTCTTGGTTCCTGCTGACTGGCCTTGTTAAATGTCGGCTCTGAAATTCAGAATGTCTGTCAGGAAGATTGGTATGGCGGAGCTCTCCGCTGGGGTATGACGGTCTATTGATTGAAATAACCTTATGTACAAATGAGCCTATAACCGGTGCTCTTGATTTCTGTGCTGAAGTTTCTTTGGCTCCCTTCAATGTCAGAGGGAGCTCTGAGGTGTGGTGAGTCATTGAGAGTGAAGACCCGTCTGGTGCTGAGAATTCATGAGTGGGTGTGCAAACCACATGGAAAATCCCTTTGCCCTCCAGCCGGAGCCCCGGGATAACAATACCACTGTTGCTGGTTCTGGCCCTCCCTGGAGAGTTCAGCTCCCATAATGGCTTCTGCAAGCCTTACTGGCTGATCGGTTTTTGGAAAGGGCATCATTTGGGCCAGGCAGGCCTGTCTCCTCCTCCTGCTTGCACGTCATCCTTTATCCAGGGAAGAGGTAAAAGATGGGGCTCAATACCCAGGCTTTTATTCTCACTAAATGAGCAAGATAGTTCTGCTTTTCCCCCCTTAGGTACAGCAATTAAGAATTTATATGGCTATTCATTCTAGATAATAATGAACAGAAACTGTTTTCTGCACTCTTGCCCTTTGCTGTTAGGTAGAAATAAAGGAGGGAAAGAAGAGCTGCCAAGACAACGCACAGCGGTCTGGCATGGCCAGTGCCGGCAGGATGAGGCCCCGGCATATGGATCAGCCCAAGTGCTTTGCACACCAGCCAAGCCTCCCGCTCACACGCACTCTGCGAATGACGATCAGTTTCTCTGGCTTTTCTTTGTCTCCGGTCCGTCATTCTATGCCCACAGCTACTCTATCCAGAGCAGTTAATTTTCGTGTTCGGCTGTGACAGGAATGTGTGATGCACACACTCGCAGAAAAAAATGGATGCTGTCGTTTTGTGAAAAGCTGGCCTCGGAGGCCTGGTTCACTTTTTGCTGAAGAAGACTTTCTTAATGGTCCCCAATAAGCAATGAGCCGGCCTCCTGCTTGCAGCCGTGTGGCTGCTCGATTAATATTGCCTCCAGGCATCCCACCCTCCCCTTTGCCAAGCGGGCTTCCAGACAGGGCCCGTCAAATGCCAGGCGAGCTTCAAGATTCGTCCTTCCTTTTTGAGAATGTCTCTGCTCAGGTAGATGGCGATGGTGCGCAGGATCAAAGCAGACTTGAAATTCCTCCCTCCCTCTAAGGCACAGAATGGCAAATCTAGCCGGCTTTTCATGCTAGAACAAATAGGGAGAATATAAATAAAAACTGTTCTAACGCCCATCATGGCACCCTGCAGTCCTCCTACCAGCAGTAGAGGTGGCTCTTCCCTGTCACGTGGACACACATTCTCCTGTAAGGGTGCTTCATCCTGCTTCCATATTAATGTGAGAGGTTTTCTTAAAATTATGCATGGAAAACTGCATGTAAATATCTACTACACCTGAATCTGCTCTCAAAATGCCTTTTAAAAATGCTTTGTGATACATTTTTGAGCCAAGAATTCCACCGGAACTTTCAGAAAACATGAAGCCTAAATACCAATCCAGACTGTAATCTGAGACGTGAGGATGAAGTTGACTCAAACTTTTGAAGCGCTCCTACATGCAGTGCTATGCCATCACGGTCCATGGATGGAGAATGAGCAGGCCGGCCAGTATCACAGATGAAGCCTCCAGCTCTGCTCTGAGCAGATTTTAGGCGAAATCCAGCAGCAGGCTGGAAACGCTTCCATCGCCGCTTCACCAGGGTTGCCAGTCTGATCAAAACTCCCTTGGCTCCCTGGAGCTCCCCCAAATGTTCCACCTTTGTCAAACGTTGGGTGGCAGAAACAGCACTCCCCAGACTTTTGAGTTGGTTGAAAGATGCTTCTGTGAATCAGCACTGACCCTAGTCAAAAGGACTGTTTGAACAAAATGTCATTTTATAAGAAGAGCCATGAGTCAAAATCGAGGGTCTACCTAATTAATCCTGCGTTCAGTTCACACATCCACTCAGTCAAGGAGATCACGAGTGCGACAGCCTCCTTGTAGGAGCAAAACAAACTGCCCCCCCTTCCTGACCCCTCTTGGTCCCTTGGGAACAACTGCACGAGGCCCCCATGGGCACCCCCGCACAGGGCTTCTTCGCGGACCCCTTGGGTCCGTGGGGAGCACGGAAAGGTCACAGGCTTTGCTCAGCGTGTTGCATGCGACTTGGTCTTTCAGTCAGCATCTGCGGCTCTTAATGTGGAGCAAACCCTTTTGTGCTTCCCTACTACCACCCCCAAAGCACGCAGTCTGGGTTTTGGTTAAATCAGGCAGAAAGAGAGACAGCAGAAAAGGTAGAAAAGGTTGGTCAATTTCAAAGCACAAAGCTAGAAGTGGTTCAAAGGGGCAATTCAGGAGCAAAAGGCAAGGAAAACAGCAAAACACTCTGAAGGGCTGTCCAGAGCCCCTCGCTAAGCGGCCCATCGTGGTCTCCAGGGTGCAGTCAGGCCCTCTCCTTCTGGGAGACCAGTGCTGTAGAACCCTGGTGGGGAAGGAGACCCCGCACTCCCTTTCCCAGAGCAGTGTCCCTCCCTGGGTACCGCCCATCAGCTGTGGAGGCAACCCCCCCCCCAAAGAGCCTTGTGTTTTAGTCTGGCTGGTGCTGCACCCAGTGCTCCTTTTCGGCTGAATGGTCCCCCTGGTTTGGTGCCTGGTTGATTTTGCGGTCCGTGAGCTGGTGGACTGGCGGTGCATGGCTGGGAGGCAGCAGGTAGCAGCCGGCATCTTTTCTGTTCTCAGCAAAGAGCTGCCGCTTAGTAAAATGCCCCTTTTTAACACCATCTAGATCGGTGGCCATCCTTACATCTTGCAGAAGAGAATTCCATGGGTGATCTCCACACTGTGTGCAAATAACTTCCTTTCATCCCTCCCGAATCTCATGCTGATCAGTTTTATGCGATGACCCTGCGTTTTAAAGTTAGAAGACCCCCCCCCCAATCCCCACTTTCTCTGCACCATGCATAATGTGTACACCTCCATCACGGCTCTGCTACTCACCTGTTCTTAAGCTGAACAATCCCGGGCGTGGAATCCTTCCTCGGGGGTTTGCTTCAGCCTTGGTGCAGTTGCTGCTTTCTGCAATCTTAGGTTCATTGACTTGAACTGTTCCCACTATCCTGTTTGTGATCATGCCAGAGATTTGTATCATGGGGGCACGGCCTTGGCATTATTGTCATTTCCTTTGCTAATTATGCCTACCGTGGATGGGCATAATTCTGTTCCCTTTTTTACAGCAGCCACTTCCCAAGGTGGCATTTTGGCCGAGCTGCCCTCTGCAGGCCAGGATCTCCGCCTTGGCCAGTCCCAGCCCCCCAGGGCCCATCTGCTTCTCCTTGGAACAGAGACTTTTTGCCCCAATATGCATCGCTTTACCCTTGCTTGAGTTGCTTGCATAGGAGCAAATCCCCAAGACGCATAACCGTTCTGCTAACAAAAGTGCATTTCACTCTGTCAAATGTAAATGCTATTTCTCAATATTGCATATTAGAAGTGATAGAATAATCATCTGGGTTACCTTGATTATTTTTCATTACGTGGTTTCTATCAGTGCAGCAAAGCAGCTCCGCTTACAGCCCCGTTTTACTTGAGCAGATGCGGTTTCCTGCGAAATCGCAGGCCCCTTCACCTTTCACAAAACATTCTGCTATTGGAAACTTTTCTCATTATAATAAAAATGGATTTTTGGCTATTACAAAGACATAGCTCACCAGGCAGGACTGTTTTGCAACATGTTTGGCATGGAAGAATAGCGGTTAGTGCTGTTATTATCAGCTGACTGCTGCTGTGTAAAGATGGACCAAAAACCGCCTGCACTTCCCAGTCAGGGTGGTGCCCCTAAAGAGGGGGCAAAGTATTGCAGTGCTGTGCAGTTTCTTGGCAGCAGCGCACTCTTGGCTGGTTCGAGCATCCCTGTTGTTGGAAAGGCAGGATACAGATGCACAGAAACCAATAAATTAGAAACTGTTTAAATCCGCATAAGCAAGGTTATATCCAATATGTATTCAAAAATTAAAATGGACACTTTTTCTATCCCAGTGATTTTATTTGTTCTCAGGTAACTGGCTCAGTTTTAAAGTGTTGTCAGCTTAGGAAGATGCAGAGGATTCTAGGTAGCTTTGTCCGTTTCCGTTTGGCAGAGACCTTGCAGAGATGGGAGAGGGGTTCTGTTTGCTTCTTGGCGCTGCTTCGCCAGAGTTAACCCATGGGGCAGAATGCTTAACTCGGGCTGCGCTGGCCAAAAACGATGATTGCACCAAATGGTCTTTCTGGCGCTCGTTCTGCACGGTCTTGCATGCACGCCGATTGTCCGCCGCGTTCCATGTGCGCAGGGTGGGTTGTGCCAGCCGCATCCAGTGTGGCAGGCCCACTCACATTCTGAGCCACAATTTCAGCTAGTCATAGGCACTGCCTTGGCACAGTGAGCAGTCACAGGCCCGACTTGAAATCCCTTGCCATCCTGGACAGGGAGAATCTCGAACAAAGACAACCGGAAGCTTGCGGGGATGACAGAATCCAACTGGCGAGGACAGCACTGTCTTTCTTTCAGTGGTAGACTCCTTGCGCTATGTTGCAAGCTAGTTTTGATGTCACTTGGGCTCCGGAGCAGCATGCCATGCTGCTGTTTCAGGAGCCCGAAGCCTCTTTGGGTGCACGGAGTGAGCTGTGTTGTCCTTTGGATCCCGGCCCTCATCCCTTTTGTAACCCTATTTTAAAAATTGGATCTGGCAAGCTTCCCACCCTTTCCCGCAGGCCTCTCTTTGCTCCCTCCACAGCTAGATTTATTGCTTAGTCCTCACTAATCTGTATCATAACAAATCTCCAGGATCCAATTTAGGAAGTGCCAAAGCCCAAATAGCACTTTGGGTTTTATTTTTGTTAGGGTCGGATGCACTAGTTCGTAGCATCAGGTCTCATCTGCACAGACAGCTGTGAGGGTGTCAGTCCCGCTACTGTTTTCTTCTCCTCCCAACAGGAAATCGATGGTGTCAGGAATGCTGGGATCATTCTGCAGTTTGCAATCAATGAACTCTGATTAAAGCAGTTGTGTCTGTTGGGTAAATTTGCTGCATCATAATTAGAATTATTAATTAAAAATAGGAAATCAATTGACACAAATTAAGGCACAAAGAAATTTTGTTTTATTCCTTTGACTTTGTCGTCTCTAGAGGGCTTGATGACTGTGATAGCTACAGATATGACGACAGCGAGGTGTCATTAGAGAGAGAGAGAGAGAGAGAGAGAGACCGTGACACCAGTGCTCAGCCTTACTTTGTTCTTCACTTTTGACATGGAACCTCTAGTCCAACATTGGAACGGACTTGCTCTGATTAGGTCCTGCCAAAAACTAAAATGTTGAAAGCGCAAAAATTAGAGCTGGACGTTTTAATTGATTGAACTGTGAATGTAGAGTATTGGTGTGCTAATTTTAATGGAAGGGATAAACACCAAGTGTTCAGGTTTAATTTTAAGGCTCTCCTTTGGTTTTGAAGGTTACTTTGTTTTGGGGGGCACTTTTGCATGCTGTTGAGATAAAAAGCAAGAATGACTTTATACAATGCAGCTTGTCCTGCTATCCAGGTTTTGTCACTCAAATCAAACGGTACTTCAGAAATTCTAAACTATCTCAAAAAGGTTACCCAACTTGAGGGATTTGACAGTATGCAGAAGTGTTGAAATTAGAAACAAAGAAACAGAGAAACAGAGCAAGTCAGAAGGGGTTTCCCGGGCCATCTAGTCTGACCCCCGGCTCCAGCCGGCTCTGCTCACGGCATGCCCACCATGTGGACGTCCAGCCTATCCTTGAACACCCGCACCGATGGGGCCTCAACAACCTCTCGTGGAAGCCCATTCCACGCCCTCGGGGTCCTGACTGTCAGGAAGTGCTTCCTGGCATCTGAATGGAACCTGGGTTCCCTGAGCTTTGCTCCTTTGGAGCGCATCCTGCCCTCCTCTGCAGGGGAGAAATTGAATCCGTGAGCACCAGCATGCCTTTCCACATCGTTCTCAAATTTCCTTTCCTTTTTCCTGTCCGAAAGGAGAATACAACGCAACTCTCTGCAGTAATATTGGCAGGCAGAATAGAAAAGACAGTGAAGGTGTTCCTCCAGAAACCAGAGAGCGTGACCAGTCCCTCGGTACTTACTTGGACTTCTGTTTTACCTAGAAATTAACACTGATTTAGGCAACTTCTGGGGGTGAGGAGATTATTCCTACCCTTCCCCCACTCTAACTGATGCAGAAACTGTCATTTATAATTCAAATGTTCAGGGCCATATGTGTGAGATGTATGGTCATGAGCTTTTATCGAAAATGTGAACAGCAAGATTTAAAGGATCAAGTGTGGGACTATTCCGCTGAGAGAGACTTTATGGTTCTTTCCTCTATTAAAACGTTATGGCTGTCCTCGCTGCCGTTTAATGCTTTCCAGCCTTCTCACGCAGCTTTTCATTAGTCCGCTTCGTAATGGGCTTTGTGCACCTTGAACAGCCGAGCGAGGTGGTTTCGCCCTCCTCAGTGGCTAGCCGTGTGTTCCCAGTGAATGCTTTAGTTTAGCACTGGGGCCTCCAGCAGGTGGCCATGGGCACCAGTATGCCCACAGACCCCTCCCTGATGCCCAGACAGGCCTCTTGTGTTTCCTGCATGTCCTTTTGTTTGTTAGTGAATTCTTTTTCAGCTGAGGCTCTGGCATGCGGTGAAGCAAAGTCCTGCTCTCGAGCATCGTCTCCTCTTAGGCTCAGACTTACCCTTAGGTTCTCGAGGCGGTCACTTCTCTTTCAACCTCATCAGTTTGCCTTCTGAGAAAGGCGTCTTTTGTGATTGGTCGTGCCCACAAGGCAGCCATTATTGTTATGTTATTATTGTGGACAAAGCCCCCAAGGCAGCCATTTTGTGAGAGTGCCCACAGCACTCTCTCAATACTCCAGATGTGCTCACCAGCCCACAAAGGTTAGAAGCCCGTGGTTTGCATGCAGGAATTATCCACCAATCCATTTCCAAATGTTCCTGAAGGAACTTCTGCTTCCATATCTTCCTGCTTCTTCCATATGCTCTGGCTACTGAGATAATAACCTTCAGGGCTGCTTAGCCAGGGGCCATCCGAGGTGAGACTGGTGGCACTCAGGGCGTAGGGTTTTCTCTATTCATGAAACTCCCCAGGGAAATCCCCCGATGGCCCATAGAGATCCACCAATGGTTCCCAGGGGACCATTTCAATTTCACAGGCTTTTAACGCCTTGCATATTTTAATAATATTCAAGCCCTTTATTGCTGCTTTTATTCTGTTTATTGATTGATTGTTGGTGTTTTTTGGTGTTATTAAAACACCAACAAAATAAGTTGTTGTTTTTTTCTTGGGAACCATGGTGGAAATTGTGTATTGCGCGCTGATTAATAATACTTGAGGGTGAAATGATGTGTCGGGGTTGGAGGGGTGTTCTTGTTGATTGACGTATTAAACTGGTCGATGTCTGAAAGCCTGACATTGCCCTACTGGTATGAGTTGAAGGTGGTCCCTGTTCTATATTGGTTTTTCAAAGAGCTTTCATATTTGTATGAATGGTCACCCAACAGAAAATAGGCCAAAGTTGGAAAGATTCCCTTTGGAACTGCAGTATCAAAGAGTCAGGCACATCGTCCTGCTAGAAAAGTTAATGAATTAGGCAAAACCTAAAAGAACAAACACTAATTTTATTTCACATCGTCTCCGTGAGTCAACACTTGTGCCTTTCAAATGAACCCATTCAGTCCTTCCCAAATGACCTCCTCAGATGACCTTCTGCTTCTCTTTCTGTGTAAATAGATTCTTGTAAAGCTAGGCTGAAGATTATAATTATGTTGGAGTGTTTTGATTAGTTTTTATATTAACGCACATTAAGATTCTTTTTTTAATAATCAGATAGATGAAACCATTGGCACAGATCCTTGGTGAGTTCCTTGGAAACTCTGCAACGGTTCCTCACTGAGAAGGTCAGGGGTGGTGGAGAGGCGTCCTTGGAGCCACCACTGCCAATCTTCCACTGCAATCCAAGTTAGAAGTGTGGGATGTGATCTAGGCAACGCTCCTAGTTCACACGACGCAAGAAACAGACACAGTTGTTGTCTGGGCAATCTGGGCAGGCTCCCGCTTCCTCCTAGAAGGCTTCTGCATCATTACTGCTTTCAAGGATTCCTCCTAGGATGGCTGTGTGCCCTCTTTTACAGAAGGCAGTCCTGCTGAAGGGCTGCCCTTGGACCACACTTAATCGGAAGCCGTCTGCAATGGAAAGGAGCGGAGTCAGGTTTAAAAATAAGGTGCCAGAGGAATCTTTTCACCTATCGGCGTACAGTATACCCCCGTGAAGTCACGGTTCAGCGTCCGCGGCCTCAGTCTTTCGCGGAATTTTTCTCTGAGCGAGTCCAAGCTGATCTCCTTGCGAGCAAGCTGGTGCGGCAGCTTGCTCGCAAGGAGGTCGTTTCCTCGCGAGTTTGGACTCGCTCGGAGAAAGCGATCTCTGCACACGCCCCGCCACCCAGCCGGCACCAAATTCACGGCAGCCGGCACCAAATTTGCGGTTTTTCACAATTCGCGGGTGCTTTAGGAACATAACCCACGCGAATTTCGGGGGACTACTGTGTTCCTAGTCAGCAGCCAAGCACCACATGAATGGGCCAGCATGCAGGGTCACAGCCTTCCACAACTATGACGAAATGCGTTGTATTTCTACTGAAAAAAAAAATACATAATTCACAAATATGAATTATACAAGGGGTCTTCAAAAAGTTTCCACACTTTTATATTTTATAAATATATTTTATATATATTTTTGCCGATTGCATTAAAACGTTAGTATGATGCTAGGAAAAATGCATCACAAAGAAAGGTGGCTATGTAAAAAAGTGATGTAATTCGTTTTTGAAATTCTTAATAAATAGAGTTTTAAAAAGTACAGAAACTTTTTGAAGAACCCTCATATCTATATATGCACATGTATATTAGTATACAATGTGTATTATATCAGTATATAATGTAACAATCATATATGATATATATATATATATATATATATATACACACACACACACACAGAGAGAGAGAGAGAGAGAGCACACATGTACATTTTATGCAAATTGGTGTCCTCTTCTTTCCGTGATGCATCCCCCCGCCCCGCTTTGGCAAATATCATGTGGCCGCCTTGGTTCCTCTGCCAGGTAAGGAAGGCTTGCTTGAAGCTGGGAGCTTGCAAATCACGGGTGGCCACTGGTCCCGTGGTGCAGAGGAAAGAGCACACGGCTGGTCCGATCCAGCCAGGCGCAGGAACCTGAGCGATGCTTAGTGCGCTGCGCTGCCCCACGGAAGTGCTCGGATCGTTGTGGCTTTTCACCCCGGGGGCCCTCAGGAAGCAGTGCTGAGCGCGGACTCACCCGGAGTCCCTGCCAGCCCTCGCCTCCCTGTCCCTCCACATCAGTTTCGACAGGCGGTTTGGCTCTGAATCGGGACGGGAGGAGTCAGGTGCTCCACCCTGAGAGGCCCAGGCTCCCCTGGATGCTCAAGGCTTCCCGGCAGGCCCCGGGGCTCCCTCCGGCTCCCTCCCTCCCCTCTCACCAAAACACCATAAACAAATGAACTTGGGGTTGTGAGTGCAGGGCAACTGCGCACCCCAGGAGCTCGGGCCATGGCAAAACTGGAGGGAAGCGGCAGGGAGAGGGCAGTGAGGGGACCTGCAGCACATCCTCCTTCCTGCTTCATGCACGGGGAGGGTTGTGCTGAGGCTGCCCGGCGGCCCCCTCAGTGAGCAACCTGCCTGGGAGAGATGGGCACCTGTTCTGTAAGTCTCCCGCTTACACGGGGCAGAAGGACCGCCTCGTGCTGCGGGTGGGGATGGTCGCTCAGAATATGGGAGGGGTTCGACGGGGGCTGAAAAGGCAGTGCAGGATTGAGCCCCTGTGTTCTAGCCCTGCGCTGTGACTTGCTCTGGTGTAAGCTCAGCTGGCTTGTGGACTTCCGTCTCTACGGGCAAGTGATACGCTTCTTAGTCACTAATCAAATATGTGCAAATAAGCATCCAAAGCCCACAGGGATCTCGTATGATTTATGTAAAATCAGCCAATGCGTAAATTACAATTTGCCATGTGGTGGGGGGTGGGGGTGTTATTTATGGAAATTTCATTAATGGTTTGAAAAAAATACACATTGCCATCCTCCATAGAGGTAGGACTGCAGTAAATTCCTGATTCTGTCTACTTCTGCTCACTGGATTAGAAGCAGGGATGAAATAACAGCTTTCCTTACTTTGGAACATTCTTGGGATGGCGATGCTAACAATTTATGCTGAAGTGAAGAACTCCTTTGGTCTGAATGCCATTGCCAGTAAGCTTTTGGGGGCCTCATTCAGGGCGGGAGGGACTCCATCCATCCATCCAATCACATTTGTGGGTCTCCCCATAACCTGAAGCTCTCTGGGTGGCTCACAGTGCAATATAAAATATTTAAAATGCAGATAAAAATAAATAACAAAAACAAATCATAAAACATAATAAAATTAAAATACAATATAAGTACAGTGGTACATTGGCTCATGCACTTAATCCGTTCCAGGACTCTGGTTGTGACCCAAATTGGTCACGAGCCAAGTCAAATTTCCCCATAAGGTTCAGTGTAAATAAGGTTAAACCGTTCTGTAACTATTTTTTAAATCACAAAAAATTTGAAGCAAAGTGACAAAGAACAACAAAGATCGTGGCCCTATTCCCCCCGATCCCCGAGCAGGAGTGCGGCCATCTCCCCCCGCCCAACACTACCGCGATCGCAGCCATAGGTGGGCGTGATCACAGATGCACCTGGGAGGGGGGGAGATGGGCACGATTGCGATCGTCACCTGATGGGGAGTTGTGACCTGAAGCAAAATTTTTCAGAAATTTCTCTTAGCGACCTGATTTGGTTGTGAACTGAAGCATTTGTGAGCTGAGGTACCACTGTACAACCATATAAATAGGAAACAGGAGGAAAATAAATATGATCAATAACAATAACCAATAAAACAATAAGCAACACAACAATAAACCAGCAACAAGCCAATAATCCAATGTAAAAACATACTTTTTTTTTTTTTAACTGTACAGCCCCCCAGAAGCCTCCAGTCTTGCAGTTCTTACTGTTTTCCGTTGCAGGACCCACAGTGGGTTACGTAGTCCTCCTCCTCTCCTTAAGCACTTGGGCCACCTGGCGGGGTGCCTGTGGAAGACATTCTGACATTGCACAAAAGCCAAAAGGCCACCGAATGATCAGCAGGTAGAGAACATTGGTGGGGCCCAGGGAGGGGGGTATGGGCTTTTGGGGACCCCCAGACTGCTGCACTGGGTTCCCACAAGGCCCCCACTTGTCTCGAGACCCTCCAGAAGAGAGAAGAGAAGAGAAGAGAAGAGAAGAGAAGAGAAGAGAAGAGAAGAGAAGAGAAGAGAAGAGAAGAGCTCTGCAAACTCCTGGCTGCTGCTTGCCTGGACAGCTCACAGGGTTGATTCGGGGGCTGGTTTATTTAGCCGGTTGTTGGCTGCATCCATTTATCCAATTAAAAGGAGATGAAGATGTGCTCACATGGACGCCGAGGCAGGCTGAGAAGCTGGCTTGCACATTGGGAAGCGGGCATGTTTTGAAACAAGTCTCCTGACATGTCGAGATGTCTAAATCGTTGGCTTGGCTGAGCAGTTCAGACTCCATTGACACGTGAGAGCACACGGAGAGCAAAGCAGGAGAGATATTTCAGGTATATTGAATCAAAGTTTCAGTGCCTTAAAATTTATCTGCAAAGCGTTGGCACCACACAAGGATTTTATACTGAGCCAGTGTAAATAGCATAAAATGTGGTGTCTCAGCTGGAACAGGCAGGCAGACGGTGTTCTGAACAAATCAGTCTCGCAAGGGCCGTATTCAGAGAGTTCCCGCCTGTCGGAAAGTTGCAAAAGGATTCCTTAAGCCTCGAGAAAATAAGGCATTTTATGGTGCCTAATGTGCTTAGTGGTTGTTGTGGAGTTTATGTTCCTCATTCAGACTTCTCCGCCAGTGCAGAGAAGATCTCGGAAGACAGCATCTCCTCCCAGGGAGCGGGAAGTTCAGCACCGTCTTTACAGAGAGCATTTGACAGGGGAGACTTTTCGGAGTCTTGGCAAAGATCCGTCTCCAGGAAAATCACATCTCGCCACACTGACACAATCCTGTGCTTACACTGAATGCCCCAATCATGTTCTGCGTGAGGCTTCTTTGGAAGAGCCGCTGCAAATTTTGGCTGGTCCAGAACGCAGCAACATGGAAGTGCACGGGGGCACACTGGGGAGGGGGCGTGTTACTCCCTTCTTGGAACAGCAGCGCTTGTCACGAATACGTTTCTGGACACGGCTGCAGCTGCCCGTTACCTATGAACGCTTTAGCTTGAGAGCCCTTAAGGAACCCATACCTTCTGCCCGCACTCACAGACCTGATGGAGGTATCATTCTTCACATCCTTTTGCAGTCAGAGGCAAGTGGGAAGAGCCTTTTCTGGGGCCGCACGCCACTTACAGAATTTCCGAGCGAGATTCGGCTACCCCTCTGATTTTGCACCATCTGGCGAAGCCACTGTTGTTTAAATGAGCTTTTCTGCCGACCACGCAGGCATTTCTGCTTTAGGGATGCACCGAAACACGGGAGTCTGGCTGATTTGCGTGCATGGGCCACATGCCACCTGCTCAGTGCAAGCAGGCTGAGCTTGAGAGGGAAGGTGCCGCGGTTTCTCTTGAGACAGGCTGCCAATTGCGCACGTTTTCAACTGGGAATGAAACTTGGGCAAATATTACCTGGAAACGACGTGATCCTGGAACTACCGATGCAAAATCAGCCAAGTTGTCACCGCGACTGATTTGCTCAGAAGATGCTGGGACCACTGTGCGAAACTGTTCAGATGCACAAACCACACCCACAAATGTTAGAGGCTAAGTCTGAACTGGTCCCTGAGGGCTGAATTGTGAAAAACTGCCACCTTTTACACACATGCACACATGCCAGTAGACTTCACACAAACCACCGCTCGTTATCTCCAGCTTTTAATCTATTGCACTGTTTCTATCAAAGGTACTTTTGTGGTACCTTAATGAATAACCTTTTTTTTTTTTAAACACAAGCCTTCATGGACTAATTATTTGGTTTCCAGGTGATGACATGAATAAAATGAGAGACCTTTACAGTCCCACAGACTAGTGCAGTGGTTTCTTTCACACATTTTAAAATGATGGTCCTGCACTTGTGTACTTGGAGTTGCTTCTGTGAAGCCGCGTCGAATGCTATGCTCTTAGCAGGAAGCAGGCTGTGACTGTCTTGAATAAATATTTTACCTACACATTTGCAACTGGGATTAAGTGGCAATTCGAGAGGCGATCAATGCTGGCCAATCATTTAAGAAGGCGCTGGTCTGTTTCCCAACTTCTGGGGTCTTGCATTTCATGCACACACTTCCCCCACCGCTCTTAATGTGGTGTTCACACAATGCCCGGGGGGGGGGCAGGGGGGAGCCTTTCTCACCACGGGACCGCTTTGTAGTTTGACCCAAAGGGCAAGCACAGCTGACATGCTCTGAAAGCGTTCTCTGTGTGGTCTCTGGGTTCCTCATGGATACCCGATGTGTCTCGGTTGGCTGCCAGGCCAGCCCCTCGCTCCAAGGGAACAGGTTCCAGGTAGCTTGAATTGTGGACTGCACCATGGACTGTTCAAAATCCAAGGTGAAGTGCAGGAGGAAAACTTACTTTGTGGGTCAGAACAATATTATCTAATATTATTTTAAGAGATTCCATCACTGCCTTTCCATATGGCATTTCAGGGTGATTGACAAAAAATGAATAAAAAGCACATCATCCACAATACTGTCAACATATCAGCAGCTAAAAGCACCTTCCGAGGCTTTTTCAGCATACGGGAGGCGATAGAAGAGCACAAAGGCCAAGGAGCAGAGCGGCAGGCAAGCTCTCCTGGAGGGAAGGTTTTCAGACGGGTGCCACAGTCAAAGCATTCCCTCCGTCGCTCTTTGCCTCTCTCCACCTGGAGGGGAGCATCAGATCAGTGGATTGCCACTGTGCACAGGCGAGTTACAGCACAACTCACACATCAGCGTCCCCTCGGGTATTTCGGACTGAAGCCTCGTAGCGCTTCGCAAAGGAAGCGTAAAAGCAGAAAAAGTCCCCATTGGAGTCAGCCGAGCCTCCTCCTCTTGGAGATCCGAACCCCCAAAGAGAGGGGATTTGGAACTGAGTAGAAAGGAGGAGGCAGCCCCTCTTGGGCCCCTGGCCCCAATCTGAGGTAGGCCATTTGCACTTACATGAAGGTAAAGAAAACCTCTTGCTGGTGCATGATTACCCGAGCCTTCAGTCTAGGTAGGAGCAAAACAACCCCAGCGCTGCACTTCCAGCACCCCGGGCCTGTCAAGGGATGCGTAGTCACATCAGGGCTACTCAGAGGTCTGCGGAGGTGACAGGTTGCACTCCCTGTCTTGCCTTGGACAGAGTTGTCCCACTGTGCAAATGTGGCAGCCAAAACACTGAAAAGAGGCCTGGGAAGAGACTGAAAAGGGTCCCGGAAGTCTGTCCCACTGGAGCTGCCTGAAGACTCAGTGCTGCCAACCCCTTGTCCGCCTCCTCAGGCTGCAGTGACCCTCCCCGTCCAGCCGCACAGCTGATCAGGTGGCTTGAACACGGCAGCTCTAGCACGTCAAAGGGTCTTCCAGAGAGTGGTGCTGATTGCTACGTACGAGCAAAGGTGTAAAAGAGTCTTGATTCAAAGTGCAACTGGCCCGTCTCTAAGTCCCCTTTCAGTAGATTAGCATAGCTTGATTTGCAACGTACGGCAGTGGCAAACGGCAATGAATATTTGGGAGATCTTGGGAGCCTCTTTGGACAGTCACATCGTACCTTAAAAGCATGCTTTTCTCAGTCCTTCAGTCCATACTTTTAGGCATAATCCCCTGCAGGTTGAGAGAAAAGGTCTTGCAACTCCCAGCACGCGCCAACTGCCACTCTAATGCATACGGGGGTTTTGCACTGATCCACAAGTGGCAGAGCTTGGGACAGTTGTGCAAATGCATTCACTCCGAGTTATTGAGCTGGAGGTTCAAGCACATTCAGGTTTTGTTAAACTGGAATAACTGTTCAAAGTCAAGCTCCAAGAAGGTCATTACTGCTGTTTATGTAGCCAGCACTCTTGTTCGCCCGTATTATAATTATACTTTTCCCTGAGCTGGTGTCCTCCGGATATAAGATGAAAAGCATAACACGATGGGAGTCCATGGAGAGACATGAGCTCTGCACCACTTGCTGACGGCGTCTCTCACCCGTGCTGCACCTGGTTTGTACAGAGCGCTGGACTGGATGGACCACTGACTCAGCGTGACTTTTCTGATGTGTTGGCTGGGAATGATGGGATTCATGGCCCAACACACCTGTACAGCTGCCTTCTTCTAGGAGGATTTTTCCGTTCCTTTAGCCATTTCGATTTTTCCCCTCAACCGTCAATCAGTACTCGGTGCCCACCATGCAAGCCTGGTCCACATTGGTTTGCTGCCTTTGGTTGCTGGTAGATAGAATTCTAAATATTTGCTGTACTTCTGCAAAGCGTTTGTATTTCTGACACCTGCAAATCAGCATATTCTGTTGATATTGCTGTCTTGGACACGGGTAGTTCTGTTTTGGAGACATCAGGATCCAAACTCAGAAAACGAAATACTGTTAGTGTCTTTATTATTCATATATAAGATATGAGTAGTATATCCTATATATTCATATATAGGATCCCATCTCTTAACCTTGCCTGGGGCAACAGATGAAGCCATGCTGAAGGGGAGGCTCCAGCGGTGGTTTTGAAGCCCATGCCTGATGTTGGGCTTTGGGTTGGAGTTGGCATCTGCAGTTTTCCATGCGACGTCTGCAGAATCCCCAGCAGACCTGTGCCGGCACTCAGTTTTCTAAGCAGATTCGTTTTCTCGGTTACTCACGCAGGGATTCAACTCGACACGATTTGGTTCCTGTGTTCAGTTGTCTGTTAATTAGATATTGTGGGGTCTTCTGGGATGGAGTGACTTATTTGTGTTAACAAACTATTGTGTTGTGGAAAATTCTGAGTGGATTATTGTCTTTACTTTCAGACCTCAAAATGGACTTTTCTGCCTTTGAAAGCAGGTTTAATGTGGCCATAAAAGATGTAGATATATGAATACTATGAAGGCCATTTGGCTGCCCATGGACTGCCATCATTTTCAGCTTATAATGAAGACGGCCCTCTTGCATCCTTTAAACCCACTCAGTCTTTCACACTGCCAGCATATTAATGGCAACACTGAAAATGAATTTTCTGCACATCAAAGTGGACAGGATGAGTCTTGGGCTCATGAGATTGGCTTTAAACTTTTCTTTATTTGAGCTCTATTGGGGGTGATTGAAATAAAAATGGTAGTTAAACCTTAGGCAGGGCATACGGACTTTACAAGTGGGAATTTGACGATCTCTTTCAGCTCCCCAGAAAATCTGTGATGCTTCTTGAAAGCAGCGTTGTTGCACCCGTGAATTCCAGCATGAGAAACAGAAAACCTTTGTGAATTGCAAGCCATTTGTGAGTGGGAGGAAGTGGCTTCTCAGTGCGGCAGTTTCCAAACTGGGTGCTGGAAGAGGCCGGCAGGGATGCTGCAAGGAACGAATGAAAGGTTTTGAAGGCTGGAAGGTCCCTCTTCAGAGACAGCCGCTCAATGCACCGCTGCGGGATTCCGTGGCCTTTCCTGTTCTACCTTCAGTCTGGGAACAGATGGGGAGCAAGAGGGGCTTATGACACAAAGCAAGCTTTTCGCCCGACTCTTACCAGGAGAGCAAAACGGTTTTGGCCCAAGTGGCTGCTGTGGATGGTGACCGAGCAAGGGAAAATCTTCTGTTATTTCTGTTTCCCTTGGTTGTGCTAGCATTAGGCCAAGTTACCGAAAACGTCAGCTCTCCCTGGCCAGGGCTTCTAAAGGAGCCCTTTCTTGATCTGCAGGGCTTCACTGGAGATCAGAGTTAAGAAAGGGATTCTTTGCATGGTGCCAGTGTGGGAAGCCCCTGGCAGTGCTACCCGCGTCTGTTTTTTGTTTTTCTTTTTAAACGGGGACAGAAGCAGCAGGTGCAGAGCGGGGGCTGTCAGGAAATGTCAGGCTGTACTGAAATGCCCTGGGGACCAGACTTTTTGCACTCCTTGCAACCGGCGAGGGGCATGGAGAGAGACTTCAGGGAAACAGTTTGGATGGCTGCAAAGCGCTGTACGTGAGGCTGCCCATGAGACTGTCTGGAGACTGCAGCTGATCCGCAGGAGGGCAGCTGGACTGTCCCTGAGGCCAGTTCCAAGTGCTGGCATTAACACTCAAAGCCCTGAATGGCCTGGAGCCAGGCGATCGGAAGTCACGCCTTGCCCTGCAGTTACCTAACCAGGCCGAAGGTCATCTTCAGGGTCCTTCTCCAGAGCCCCCTCCAAAGGAAGGAAGGGGGTGGCTTCGAGGAGAAGGGCCTTTTCAGCTGTGGCACCCCAGCTCTGGAATGAGCTCCCTAAAGAGCCTGGTGCCTCCTCTCTTGTCTTTCCAGTGCCAGGTGAAAACCTTTTCGTTTGCCCAGTTTTTTAACAGTTAACTTTTTAACTTCAGTTTTTAATATTGCATTTTATCCTGCACCACTGCTACACCTCTGCACTGATCCGGTTGCAATTGCTGTGGTCATCCTATTTTGTATCTTTCTTGTGTTTTGCTGTTTTTAGCATTTGTTAACCATCCAGAGAGCTTCAGCTATTGGGCAGTAAAATAAATAAATAGTGCCCCACTATCGGATGTTTCTTCAAAATATCACAAATCTTACTGGACCTGAATTTAAAACATTTTAGAAATGACTTGCCATAAAGTATTAATGCATTTTTAAAATATCTGCTTTGGGGGAAAATCTACTGCTTTTGATGCTAATTAGGTGTGTCAGCTTCGTTGGAAAATTTGATTTGAAGACTGTCGACCAAGAATGGACAGTCCTCAGCCCACATTTCAACTTCCTTTTCAGGATGAGTCTATTTCTGATGTTCTTGGAATCCATATCTCTTCCCTGCCAGAGTACATTTTCTTTTTAAACAATTTGAAAAGAATTGAACAAGTCAATTATCTGATAATTAAGTACCTTTGAAGCAATTCAGCAAATTAGAAGTGGCAGCTGAGTTCAATAGAACGCATCTAAGAAAACTGTCGGAGCTGGTACATAAAATAATGAAGATCAGACGATGCTGTGAATGCTGCCTTTCATTGGCTTGGCCCATTTAAAAGACCTGTCTTCATTCTTACCCCATCTCATGAGTGGAGATAGAATTGGGAGTGTTCGCCTTGGAGCTTAATCCATGTTTACGCTGGCCTCCATACCGCCTTTTAAAGCAATCTCCAGTCAGGGTAACACCAGGAGAGGGGCTTCTTGTAGGGATAGCACCAAGATGAGGTGCTCCCGGCCGTTTCCAGGTCAGCCCCATCCGGCACAGCATCCTGGGTTCGGCTTCGTCCACACGCAGCAGGCCAGGGGCTGGCACCGAAGCACGGTCCAAGCAGTGCTGAGCACTCCAGTTTGGCGTGACCTCTCCCCCCGTCACGTCAGGAGTGAGCCGAGGCTCGCTGCAGTCGTGCCTCCGCTCTTCGTGCCCCCCGGGCCGTGCAGCTGGCGGGGCCAATGTGTGTGTTGCAGAGGAGCCCAAATTGGAGTTAACTCCATTCAGGGATCCAGTGGATTCCCTGGTTTTGCCTTCTGGTCCAGAGAGTGGCAGCCGCAGGCCCAAGTCCCTGGCAAGCGCTGCTCCGTGTTCGGGGGATGCCTGCCTGCCAGCAAGCCCCGTTGCCGTCCTGGCAGCCATGCATCCCCTACATACGCCCTCTTGATTTCTAGGCGAGCCTATTCCATTCTTACTACATGCTTCCTTCATTCCTCAGGAGAAAGAAAAGTGCTGGAGTCCATCAGGAGAGTGCTTGTTTTTTCTTTCTTTCTGCTGGATTCTAGGTAGTCTGAATTTTGTTTATTTCGGCAGAATATCAGTTTAAATCCCAGGGTTTCTCGGGGGGGGGGGGTTTCCATGGTGGCGATTAAATAAGCGATTACATTGGAGCAGTTGATAGTTCCCAGGGTATTTTCCCACTGAAAGCCATTGCAGTTCATTCTTGGAGACATTCTTCAGAGACAACTTCAGAGACTTGTCTTTCACTTGAGTAAAAGAGACTGGGCCACCATCTTGAGGTTTCTCCGTGCATTTATTAGATATGATTGCACCAACACATTCCCCTTCTCAGATGTAGCCTTTGGCCATAATTTCATGTGTCTGGTATGCGAGAAAATATAATTCTACCTGGAGATGAGCTGCTCAAAATAAAGATCCACTTAAGAAAGGCAAGGAAAATGCAAATTTAGCATTAGCACCTTTTCTCTGAAGGACTGGAGCAGTCATCTTGGCAATGCTAAAAGAGAGGGAAAGCTGGCCCAAGGGCAAGCCGGTGGTGTCCAGGCCACTGCGGTGGTACTCCAAACTGTGAGAAGACAGCAGGGTCTCTGAGTGCACTTGGACTGCCACATGTCGTTCCTTATGGATTTTGGGTGCAGTTTGCGCTTGTCAGGGCCACAGGGCTTTCTTCCAAGCTAAGGAGAAGCTTTGATGTCTTTCTTGCTGGAGGCCCCCACCTGTCAATCCAGAGGAAGGCAATCCCAAAGATTTAAAGCCGGGAAAAGGGTCCCACCCCAGAACACTGGAGAATAAAAATTGATTTTCAGTGTTGCTCTTCGCAGAATACAGAGCTCTGCTCCTCTGAAATGTTCCAGGGCAGCTTCTGGAATCTGGAATGCCTTCTGCAGACCTCTGTGGGCTTTGTCTTGGCCTTGGCACCAGCCCTTGGGCCTCCGGGACCATGCAAGTGCCATGGATACGCCATCAGAAGCCAGAGATGCTCACACGTCCCGGGACTCGCATGTGATTCCTGGCTACGAAAGAGGAATGGCATAAGATGCCACTACTTTGCATATCATATGCACATGCTAGTTTTTATTATAGATGCAAATTTAGATATAATTACTCTAATTGCAATAGAAAAACTATACTTTGAAGCAGGGAAGAGTAATGTTGACAGGCAATTTTCCAGGCCCCTCCCACCTTAAAGGGATTTAAAAAAAAAACTTTAGCCAGACTTGGACCAAACCCCCCATCAGACGAAGCATGGCTTCAAACAGAGGACTGCCCCTGATGGCTTTTCAGATAGAGAGCTGTCCTTTGTACAGCCAACCACTAGCTCAGATCTGGGATTCAGTGGAAATTGGCAGGGACTAAATTTGGTCTGGGAACTGAACGGCGCCCTCTGGGAAGTCAGAACCTGATCCTGAATGGCCTCTTTCAACCTATGTGGGCCAAATCTAGAGGGGGGGGACAGGAGGGGGGGGCAAGGTGAGGCCGTTGCCATGATCTGTATCCTGATAACCAGCCATGCAAATTGGACCCGACTCCCAAAGAGGTTTCTGCTCCTTTTCATGTGTTTTCAAAGGGGATGCTAATTCTAAGGATGCATTGGCAGAGAAAGGGAAGGATGCGTTTTAAGTGTCCTGCGTTCTTTGCGAAGTGTTAAAAGGACATCAGAAGATTGAAATGCACTTGGAAGAAAAGAGAACGTCAAGGAGCGACATGTAGATATCTGGGAACAGTTTCTGAACTATGAAAGGAAGCCATATTTCAAAGACAAAACGAGCCCATTGCTTCCCTCATTCTCTTCTGAAATTTGCGGAGAAAGTAATTGTTTTATATCTCCAGCAGTGTGGAAGGAGGGGAGGGAGATGTGTTCGTCAGAGCGCCCGGGAGATGGAACCGCAGCTGTTCTGTTCCTTAAACACAGCAAACGAAAGTAGTTCTTGTAAGATGTGCAGTGGAACTGAAGGAAAGGGAGACGAATCCCTCATACCCCAGCCGCAGTGTTGCTTTCCTCTGCGGATCGCTAACGGGGCACCTCTCCACTGATGCAGGAGTCTCTCTCAAGGGTGCTGCCCGCCTGCCTGCCTGCCTGCTTGCCTGCCTGCCTGCCCGCCTGCCTGCCTGTGACAAAGTCCTCGGCATCAGTGCAGGGGACTCTCTGTTCTGTGCTTGGAACCAAATTGTCAGACTGATCCGAGCATCTTTCCTTTGCTGGGCCTGCGGCGCTACGGGCCACTTGCTGGGAAGGGCTGCAGTTCCCTGGTAGAGCTCCCCACTTTGGTTTTCATTTGTCTTGGGCTTTTTCATTTTTGGCTTCCATTTTGAATGCAGAAAGCCTCCCCTTCGCGTGCCTGATTCAGGACAGGAAAAAGGAACTGATTTATGCAGAGCAGTTGTGGGCTGTGGGCACCTGCTTGGGCAACTTGGAAAGGGGGTTGAGCCAATTCCTGGAAGTTCAGGCTACCAGCGGCTACTAGTCGCAGTGGCAATCAGGTCCCTCAGGTATCAAGGGCGGCCTGCCCTGTGATTCTGGGCGCCAGGAGCTTGAACGAGCAGATGCTCTTGCGCTCTTGTCCTGCTCGTGTGCTTGTGACAGACATCTGGTCAGCCACTGTGCATACGGAGTTCTGGAACAGATGAGGCTGGGTGAGCCTGGAGTCTGATCAAGTGCCACTCTTTCAGCCCCGCTACCAATGCTGCTCTTTTCAGCCTTTGCCCTTCCTATTGCAAGATGTCCCCAGCCTCTGATAGAAAGATGAGCGACTGCAAACGTTCTCCTCTTGCAAGATCTGTTATGATAGTATTCTTTTCATTTCCTTTCCCCAAAGGAGGTCAGGGAAGCTCTGACTGGGCCTCGACCCACGACACGTTAACAGCAGTAGCACACCGGAAGTTTCCGATGCGCTCTCAGGTGACGTGGCTCTCAAGGCAGGGGCCTGGCTCACCTCGCTGGACCTCCAGAAGTAGTCTGGACGCTATTAAGCCCCGTCGGTAGGAAGCGACTGTCCCATCAAAATGTGAACCAAAAGGAATTCTTACCCTCTCCCAGTGAAGAGTCCTCTTTGGTTCACTGAGCTTTCGCATGCTTCATCTCATCTGGGTGGGGGGCAGTTATGTTAAGGGAAGGGGCAACCCTCTCCCCCAGTGCAGGGTAACTTGGTCCTTGCAGTCCATTGCATGCAGGCTGAACATTGGGCTGTTGCCTTTGAACTTGAGCTGGGACTACTTATCCCACAAAGGATACAGTGCAGTCGGAACAGTTTTTGAACTGATATTCTGGATAAGTAACTGGAACCTTGTGTAATAGGGCTGTTAAAGTCTACAAAAGTAATAGGAAGCTTTGTAAAGAGTTGCAGGCATTTCAAATATTCCTTTCCCGTCCATAATGGTCAAAGTACCAATTGATTAAAAATCACTTTATAACCCTCTTTTGAAGTTTCTGTCAGCAGTTTCTCACCTATCCATTATGCACTTCCCTTACAAAACTACAGCAAGATTGTTACGAGAGTTGGCCAGCTGGGTTTGCATACCTTCTCAACTTTCATTCTATCAATTAGAGGCAAAACCGTCGTACTATTACCTTTCGTTTTATTAGGCCAAGAACAAAAAAAGCAGAAAGTATGGAAGTGAAATGGCTAAGACACTATTTTTAATAGAACACAGTGGGACGGATCTTTGCTGGAGAGAGAACCCTTCCAAACAGAACTAAAGAGAAGAGGACGTGAGGTTTTGAATGTTCCACAATTGAATTAAAAATGGCTTTTGGGAGAGTTAGTGGCTAATGAGATGACTGCCCAAGATTAAATGGCGCCTGTGCTTACTGTGTGTGTGTTATCAGATGAAGACTGCCCAGTTGCGATAGGATCATTTGTCAAGGAGCCCAAGGACATCTTCGCATCTCGTTACGAAAAATGAAGGAGGCATTAACGTCCTCTTCTGTGTGATAATTTGTCTTTTCGTGGAGAACTGGCAAACGCTGTCGCCTTCTCCGCCCCCCCACCTCCCCCCGCCTTATTTACCTCTCGTGGGTCCGAAGAAAGAATGCCAAAGGTTGGAGCAGAGACTCCCGATGCCTCTTGAGAGCTCCAGAGTAACAGCTGTTCCACGTGTGGGTTGCATGTGGCTCCGTGCCGAGCAGGCATGTGGGTTGCCCACAGGAATTGCAATGAGAATTGCATTTCTGCTTGCAAGGACGCCCTCCTCAAACCTCAGAGGCAAGCCCACATCCTCTGAAAGTGACACCAAGCCATTGAGCATGTGTCCATGTTCATCTCATGCCCAATTCCCAGTTTGCTTTGCACAACCTGGAGAGTGAATCAAATTAAAGAATCAAATTATCTTATGGGAGGAAGTTGCGTGAGTCTGGAGAAACTAGCCCAAATCTCCTATTTGGGTTGCCTGTTCCTGCCAAGCAGGCAGTGCGGACAAACAAGCGAAGAGAGCCCATTTGGAGACTTCTGAATTCTGGTGATCTCGAACGTCACTCATTTGCCCTGGTCACCAGCATCCAAGGAGAGACCAAAGCTAACCAGAACTTGGTGCAACTTTTGATGATCACTTTAAAGGGAAGAACCTGTTGACGGTCTGAGCTGGAACTTCCAACAAAGTTGGATGAGCAGCCTGCGTGAACATGGCTTTCCTCTTCATGGGACTGATTTGACCAGCCCCCTTTGGACTTCTCCTGCCCCGCAGTGCTGGGCTGATCCAGAGCCTGGCTAAACTCTGGCCATGAGGTGCACCAATCCCAGCTGGATCCTGCAGTGCAGCTCCAGGTAGATTCAGCCTCGATCTAGCATAGGAGTAGGCCCGGGTATTTTCTTCTAGAAGCCATAAGAGCAGTGACTTAACACCCACAGTATCTGTGCCTTGACTTCAGAATGAGGGCCAGACGCACACGCTCTATGAAAATCACCTTCCCAGGACCATGTTCTTCAACAGCACAGCCCTGCATTTCAGAAATAAAAGAGGAAGGGCCACCAGGAACTGAAACAAGTTGACCCCCGACTCCAGCCAGCCCTGCTCACAACATGCCCACCATGTGCATGTCCAGCCTATCCTTGAACACCCGCACCGATGGGGCCTCAACTGCCTCCCCTGGAAGCCCATTTCACACTCTCGGGGTCCTAACTGTCAAGAAGTGCTTCCTGGCATCCAAATTGAACCTTGATTCCCTGAGCTTTGCTCAGTTGGAGCGCATCCTGCCTTCCTCTGCAGGGCAGAACAGGCCTCTCCCCATCTCCATGTGACACCCCCTCACATACCTGCATGTCGCCAACAGATCCCCTCTGAGTCTCCTCTTCTCCAGGCTGAAGAGACCCAGTTCCCTCAGTCTTGCCTCATACCCCATCCCCTGCAATCTGGCCACCAAGCTTGTGGCCCTACGCTGCACTGACTCTAACCTGGCTATATCCTTCCTGTAATGAGGGGTCCAAAACTGAACACAGTACTCCAGTTGTGGGCGCACCAGAGTCGTGTAGAGTGGTAGTAATACCTCTCTCAATCTAGAAGCCACACTTCTGGCTATGCAACCAAGGGTGGCATTCGCCCTCTTGACCACCGCATCACACGGCTGACTCATGTTCAGCCTGCAGTCAACCAGCACCCCGAGATCCCTTTCACAAGTGCTGCTCTCCAGCCTCTTGTCCCCTAACCTGTACTTATGACAGCTATTCCTATGCCCCAAGTGCAAGACCTTGCACTTATCCACATTGAACGCCATCCTGTTGTCTCCTGCCCACTTCCATAGTCTGTCCAGATCCTTTTGGATCTGGAGTACCTGCTCCTCAGTTGTGGCCACTGCTCCAGTTTTAGTGTCATCTGCGAATTTGATCAGCAGACTGTTCACCCCTTCTTCCATGTCATTGATGAAAAGCTTAAACAGGATCGGCCCCAGGACAGAGCCCTGGGGGACTCTGCTTGTCACTGGCCGCCATCCCAACGATTCCCCACTAATGGTTACCCTCTGCTTTCGGTTAGTCAGCCATGCCCTAATCCATCGGACAGTGCTTTGGTGTATCCCAAAACTCCTCAGTTTCTCCACCAGGATATCATGGGGCACTTTGTCAAAGGCCTTGCTGAAATCCAGGTATACCACATCCACTGCATCCCCTCCATCTAGCCATCTCGAAACCTTGTCATAGAATCCCACAAGGTTTGTCTGGCAGGACCTGTTTTGCAGAAGCCGTGTTGTGTGGCTGCCAGCCTCCCTTCCCTATCTAGCATCAGTAGATCTCTCGCTACTATGAGCCTTTCCATTGTTTTTTCTACAATGGATATAAGGCTAACTGGTCTGCAAAACCCTGCCAGACTAATCTTACTTCATTTTCCAATGGGACACTGTCCTTACTAAATTGTGAAAATGCCGGGGACATATTGTACCTTGACTGAAGGCAAAGTTCCTGTGTGGGCTCAGCTTGGTGGATCCACAGCTGCATGGAGAACCACAGTCAAAGAGCCGTCGCCATAGGATCCAAGCATAGTAGAGTTGGAAGGGGCAGGAAGGCCACCTGGTCCAACCCGCTGCTGGTGCAGGACACCAGTTGGCACCATCCCACTCAGGGGGCTGCCCAGTGGTCCCTCATCAGACTGGAGTGCCTTCAGCCATGATGCTGAGTCCTGCACTTTTCGGACCTTTTATTAATGATCTGGAGGAAGAAGTGGGGGGAATTCATATTATATTGGAAGATGGAAGCATCAGCCAAAAGACAGTGGTGGGTCAGAAAACAGAATGAAATTTAACATAGACAAGTGCAAGAAACATTCTTCATGTAGGAAAGAGGAACCAATTTTATGAGTATAGGATTGAGCGGCTACTTGCTTGTCAACAGTGTGCATTGAAAGGGTCTAGAAGTTGCAGTTGATTACAACTACATATGAGTCAGCAATGGTGTGGAATGGAACATTTTCCCCACTGTTTATGTCTGCATTTATCCATAGCTGTCCAGGCTGTTGCAGCCAACTGTATTAGATGGGCTAAATATAGGAGATGAACTTTGGTAGCGATTCTTCTAAGGCAAGCTTTGACGAACCCTACTGCTCCATTGACCATGGGGGAACTGAATAAAAAGGTGTGACGACACCCTCCGGTGCTCAGACCGCACCTTCTGGCTGCGCCTGGACCAAACTTAGAGATGGTATCTTTGTGATCTATTGCCAACATTCTTCAGGAACAGACTGACGGGAGCCTGAAACTGAAACAAAGACAGTGATTACTGCTGGTATAGCTTAAGAAGAGAAAATCATATGAAGAGTCATGTGGGATCAGAGCCGGGGTCCAGGAAATGGGCATTCCATGAGCGAGTCAGCTAGCGCCAGAATCAGACTACATGACCCGGGGATCCCTTCAGACTCACTGTGTTTCTTCATTTCTAAATCCAGCATTCTGTTCACACAGCAGCCACCCAGTTGCCCATTGGATCCCAAGTAGGACAGGAACACAGCATCACTCCCATGCCCATGCTCCCCAGCCTGGGCTCATGGCTGGTACCTCCACCCTTCAGGGAAACAGGCAGTTCAGCTCCTGTTCTGAATCAGATTTTTCTCAGCTTGAAACGGAGCCGAGAAGCAGCATCGAGAGCAGTGACTCTGAAGTTGCCGCTGTTCCTCAACAAACCGAACTGCAGCTGTTGATATAAGCTGATATATCAGCTTTCTTTGGGTATTTATCCTAAACACTGTTCTTGCTGGCATGGTCACTGTTTGCTAAATGTGAACAAACACCACAAGGAAGTATTTGCTGTCATCTTTACCTTTTGACAAATATTCTAATAAAATAGTGCCCACATATATCTTTGAATATAACATTTAAACCCCATTGTGTGGTTAATTTAATTCCCCCATAAGCCAATATTTCAGTCCAAATATGTTGTGTCTTTGAGGAAAACCTTTGATATATTTATGTTGCAGATAAAATTGATATACGTGACATTTTTTGTCCTGGTGACTAAATATGAGATATGGTGTGTGCTTATCGGGTGAGAATGTGGTAGGGTGGAAGTGGTAGAGAGTAAAATGGGAGTCAGGCACACATGCTAAACTGGATTACATTATTTAGCATGCTGGAAATTCTTCTGGAAATTTTTCTGGAAAACGTGCATCATTGAAAGCCAGCAGTGTGATATGGATCCAGAAAAGGCAAAAACCATTTTAGGTTTGCATCAACCAAAGCATAACTTCTAAACCACACGAAGTGAAAGTTCCCCTTCACTGGTGAAGACCCTGGTGCTGGGAACAATTGACGGCAAGAGGAGAAGGGGGCGGCAGAGGACGAGGTAGCTGGGTGGGGTCCCTGGGGCGGTGGGGGCGGGCTTGGGGGGACTCCGGGGAATGGGAGAGGACAGGGGAGCCTGGAGGAACGTTGTCTGTGGGGTCATGGGGGTCGGGCACGACTTCACGACTAAACAAAAAAAAGAGTTCCCTTCTATTTCATGCTGATCAGAACTCACTTTGAGTGCAGCATCCAATTCTGGACACCACACGCTTAAGAAGGATTGGGATAAACTAGAAATCCAAACTCAGAGAAGGACAACAAAGATGACCGTGGGCTAAAAAAACTCAGTCCTGTGAGGAGGGTTGAAGGAATGCCGTATGTTTACCCTTGGGAAGAGAAGGCTGCGTGATGGCACTTTATTTTTCGATTATTTATTTATTTATTTATTATTGCGATTTATATCCTGCCTTTTTCCTACAAAGGGCTCAAGGCAGCTTACATCATTGTCCTCCTCCATCTTATCCCCACAACAACAACCCTGTGAGGTAGGTTGGGCTGAGAGTCTGTGACTGGCCCAAAGTCACCCAGTTGGCTCCATGGCTGAGCGGGGACTAGAACCCAGGTCGTCTGAGTCCCAGTCCCGTGCTCTTCACCACTGCACCACACTGGCTCTCACTTGTCAAGAATGTAAAGGGTTGTGGCAGAGAAGAGAGCTGCAGCCTGTCCTTGGTCGCCCAGCACCCTCAGACGTGGAGAGACGGGCTTAAATAAGGGAAGCAGGTTTCAATGGAGCTCAGGGAAGACTCCCGAATTGCCGGCGCTGTCAGACCCAGGACTGGATTCCCTGGGGCAGTGGGGGATTCTCACCCAGTGGGTGGGGTGCTTGAACGTGGATTTTGGCAGTGTGCTGCGGAGTGGATCCGATGGCCTAAACGGCCCCTTCCGACTCTGTGATTCGGTGTTTGTCCCACTTTACAGCTGCTTTATGTTATTAAGCAAAAAGTGGATTTCTCTTGCATCAAACTTTTGCTGCCTGTCTTCCTTTATTTATTAACACGGCTCCCTAAGAACCATTCTCCTGGCGTCTCCTCATCTCAGGTTCAGCTTCCTTCCTTCCATCTATTATCTGACTTCCTAATAAGATTAGTATTTATTTAAAGTTTTAAAAATTGATCTTAGAAGTGTTCCAGAATAGTTGATTATTCAGGCTGAATCCCCCTCCTCTTGCCTTCTCTTTATCCCGATGTAAATTAGGGGTATATGCAGAAGCCCCCAGGTTCCCGGTGGTGTAAAATTAGGAGGGGGCTTGGCTCTCCTGACATATGAGTGGGCCAAGGCGTCTCCCTTCTCTTTACCTTTGATGGAATATTCATAAAACTCCCCTGGCACCTCGTGTAAAGAATATGGATTTTGTCACGTGCTTGGAGAGCGAGAGAGAGAAATGCTGAAATAAAGTCAAATTAAGCCAGATCCTGTAAGGACACGAAGGCTTGGTTTTGCTGAAGAGCAGGCTGCTTCTCTGTTAGCGTTCTCTCAGGAGAAGGACTTGGGTGGTGTGTTTTTAAGAGTGCTAATGATGCTGCCTCCCCAGAGAAGCCCAAATGATTGCCAGGAGCTGGCTGAGAATAGTCCTGTGTCAAGGTTTCCTCTCTAAGAGCAGAGTTGCTGATGGCGGGGGAGACTTGTGACCGGCTCTGGGAGTGCTTCCTAGAATATGTGGCTGGCTGTAGCTGTCCCCTGGCAAGGAGAAGGCACTTTGCACGTGTTCAGAGGCATGCTGGATGCAGCCTTGCCGGGTGAACTTTGGGACAAAAGTCCTGGTTGTTCTGTCCTCGAGCCCAGTCCTGCCCATGAGCAAGTTTACTGCGGGGAGTGGCTTTGCAATGTCACTCTCTCTGCTTTGACTATCCCCTTCTCTAGGGAAAACAGATTAAAGCATCCCCGTTTATGATGCAAGGAAAATAGAGCACGATGAAGTGGCCAAACGGGCAGGGATCGTTTGCGCCTGGTTGTTGTAAGTGCAGAAGACATCTTTGCCCTGAGATCCAGGCAGGGATGGCTGTGCACCGTCTCTCCTCTGCTCACACGACCCTGCCTGTCGTCCAAAGAGCAGCACCGGGCAACACCAGCTGCCCGCTGCCCAGTGTGCTCTGTGGAATGTTTAATATATTCTCCGCCTTTGACCCACCACAATCCCAGTCCCCATGCACACAAATCCCCCCAAGTCCTTCCCATTCCTCCAGCTCCTCTCCATTCTCAGCCCCTCGAGCATTGCTGAGGCATCCCCCTGGCTGCATCTCCGTGATAAAGTCCCAGGTCCCACCCAGGGAATGGGAAAGGCCTCCTCCTGAGACCCCAGGAGCTGCTGCCAGTCAGTGCAGGCAAGATTCTGCTTAGGTAGCCAGCGGTTTATCTCAGTGGGTTCCTAAGCTGGCCACAAGGGTGGGTGTCTCTGAAACCCCAGCCCGGGCATGTGATCCTGGATTTGGGCACGTGCTTATCGGGGGGTGCTCCCAGAAATCCCCCCGCGCGCTTTCTTGAGAAGAGGGCTCATCCGTGCTGCTTCTCCACATTTCCTGATGTCGTCTTAAGCAAGGAGCGACCAAATAATGCATGGCTTTGCCATTTGCTTGCTGTCAGAGGAGATGCAGAACTTCCTTTATGTATGTTGCAGGCATGAATCTGATTATGCACAAGCGAGGGACAAAGTCTGCGACGTGGGGTGGATTCTTGTCGCATTTGAGAGATTTGCAGCCGACACCTGGCCACTTACCCCTCCCCGTGCTGCTCTGGCTAGGAAAATGCGACAGTTCCATTTCTGGTCTGTTTCCAGTCCTGGACATGAACATGAACAGAGTCCAGGAGTTTGCAGACTCCCTAACTTGCATTTGCCTCTGCAAAGCCCGCACTTGAGAAATGCACAGCTTTCTCAAAATGTGCCAGTTTTCCTATATAAATGAACCCCCAGACAGGTTGCAGACAAGAACAAACTGAACTGAACTTTGCTAGAATGTTCGGAGAGTTCCCTTCCTGACCTCCCATCTCTAGTTTTGGGAACAGTTGTGCAAGTTAAAAGTCCAAAATTGGTGGGTGTGATGGTCCCTTCAGAGGCCAGGCATTCATTGTACAACGGCCGATGCAAGCAGCAATCCTGGAGAGCCAGTCGGATGAATCCAAATCTAGCTTCCACAGTTTGCACATGGTGGCAAAATGTTTCATGTTATTATATGCTGCTGCTGCTATGTTTTTTAATTGCTGGGTATTGATCTAAACTAAATTTTAATACATCATGGGTTTTTTGGAGTTTTTATATATGTATGTATTCTAGTTATCTGTTCTATTTTGTTTATTTTGGCTTTATTTAAATTTGTATTTGATAGTTTTCGTATGGGTTTTAGTGTGATTGGTCTTTTGTAATGGTGAGTTGTCATGTGGCACTTTGTGTTGTCTCTATCCTGCTGCCCAGAGAGTGTGTGCAAGTCGACTCAAACAAACAAACAAACAAAATGTGCAGGATTTTTGCCCACCTTTGCTTTCAGTATGGCGAGCTCTTTGTTCCTTCTTTGGACAAGACGAGTTTGCTGCCTAGCCAGGGACCGAGTGCAGAGCAGTTGCCGTTTCCTTTCGTGATGCAGCCGGGGAAGGGTGTCTTTCTGCTCGAGGGGTAAGACGAGGCTCAGCGGGGTGAGCTCCACGCCTTTCCTTCCAGGCTGCGACAGCGACCACTGGGGGCCGCACTGCAGCAACCGCTGCCAGTGCCAGAACGACGCCCTCTGCAACCCCATCACAGGCGCCTGCGTGTGCGCCACCGGGTACAAGGGCTGGCGCTGCGAGGACCTATGCGACCCGGGAAGCTACGGGAAGGGCTGCCAGCTGAAGTGCCGCTGTGACAACGGGGCCACCTGTGACCATAAGACGGGGGAGTGCCGATGTGCGCCTGGATACACGGGTGTCTTGTAAGTGGAATGATGGCGTGCAGGTGCAGCTGCCCTTTCGTCAGCCTTCTCTGAATATCAGAGTGCTTTGAAACGCACTGCTTGGATTCCCTGCTCCTGCCTCCCCCAACCTTGTGCCTTCCAGGCACGTTTGGACCACAGCTCCCAGAATTCCCCTCCTGCAGGGCCACTGACTGGGAATTCTGGGTGCTGCAGTCCAAACGTGTCTGGAGGGCACAAAGTTGGGGAAGGCTGTCCTACTCTCTAGAATAGGGTTAGGGTGCACAAGCTGTGAGCCACTGGATGTCTGCTCACCATGTTAGTATGATTGATTGATTGATTGATTGATTGAGTACATCTACTTAAAGGCTCCCCATTAGCATCATGCTCTCCGGGCAGCCATTGCAATGAAATTGCCTGTAGTTAACATAAAGAAAATAATACAATTAAAATATACAAGATAAAATAACACATCAATAATCAGCAACAATGGAAATTAAGTTAATAAATTAAAACCACTGCAAATTGATGTAAAAATAATCCAAGCGGTGCCATAAGTGCTCCTGAACAGAAACATTTTTGCCAGGCCGCCAAGCGGCTGGGGTGCCACCACAGGAAAGGCCCTGCTCCCTGCAACCTCCCTCTTAAGCACCTTAGTGGGAGGAGCTCGTAGGAGGGCCTTTGCTGATGGCCTGAAACAATGGGCGGGGTTAGAGGGAGTAGGGTTCCCTAAGACGGGGGGCCCAAGCCGTAGAGGGGATGCATCAAGGGGGTGCCTTCTTCCTTGTCTGCGCGTGGTGGGCCCATTGAGGAACGGCTAATGGCTGTCGAAGGACCTGCTGTCCCACTGGAAAATTTTACTGTGCGGCAGCACATGCTGTAAGTGAACTCCCTCTTGTGCTCTCCTTTCCTCAGCTTTGCCCCTCCGGAGGAAACCTCTTGAGGCTTCTCTGCGGAGGAAACACATGCTTCAGAAGGCGTGTGGGAAAGGTGGATTGCATGTGAGGAAGGGTTAGAAGTTCATACCACCCCCAGCCACTTCACTGTGTGCCAGTGTCAGGCACTGTAGCTCTGTCGGTCCGGATTATTAACAGAAAAATATTGGGACGGTTGAAATCGTCACCAGTCTTGGGCTCTGTCCATGTCCACTGCCTTCCCCCAGCCTGGCTCTCCCCAGCCAGACTCTCTCCTCTCACTGATGGCTCTCAGGCCCCTCTTTTGACCCACCTCACTGCCACCTGATCCTGATAGGTCTGTGGCCCTGCTGGTCCATTCCAGACCGTCACTCCAGTGCCTGAGTCCAGCACTTTCAGGGCCGGCCAAGCTTCCAGGCTCGAAATAGTGTTGGATGGGGGGATTCAGCACACCACTTCCCCACTTCCACCCACGTCACCACTCCACAGTTTGTCTCCAAAGAAGATTTGATCATGAGAAATAGTCCCCCAGGAGGTGCTTTTAACTCCCACGAACCAGAAGCAATTGTCTTTACGAATAAGGATCTCTTAACACAGTCAAAGAGTTTGAGACAAAGGCAACTTTGTTTAGAGCAATAAATATTGGCTAATCTACATTTTACCATCGACGTGGTCGATAGGAATTCACTGAGTGTTTGATGATCTGTGTGAGCGTCACTGCAGTGGTGCAATCATGGTACTTCCCTGGCATAAATTCTTTTTGTGTCTCCTTGTGTCTCCTTCTGATTTCCACCCACCTGCCCCCTTCCAACCACGCCGGTAAAGCTGCGAGGAGCACTGCCCTCCAGGCAGCCATGGAGCGCAGTGTGAACAGCGGTGCCCGTGCCAGAACGGAGGAACCTGCCACCACATCACCGGAGAATGTGCCTGCCCCCCAGGATGGATGGTAGGTCATAGCACAGCACAGCACTGCTCTGCGGCCATTACCACTGCAATGCATGCTTTGGCCTGCAGGCACTCGGCGGGTTTGCATGCCATGCGACCGCACGCCACCTGCGGGAGCACGCTAGAGTCCAGGCAGGCCCGCGAAGGCCTCACATCGAACGTGCAGCCGCACGGGAGGGTTTGCTGTGCTCCAACGTGGATTCGTGGTTTGTGTGGCCCTCGAGGCCTGGCCACTGGTTTGGGGCCGCTGGCCCCGGGTCTAGGACTTGCCCCCCGGATGCTCTGCTGTGCACACAAAGTCCCCAGGCCTGGGACCTGATGCATGACGGGCTGGAGCTGAGGATCCGAGGGGCCAGAGGCTGAAGGGTCCATTCTGGAGAGGTTGTGCCAGGCAAACGGGGAGCATGGGCAGAAGGGAGGTGTGTGTAAAAAAACCTGGTGGTGCCTGCTAGAGGGGGGGCCACGTCCGATGCCCAGCCAGGCCTGTTGTACCATTGCTCAGGCAAGTCACTCAGGATAAAGGAAGCAGGAGTTGTGTGCGGCCACCCTGGGTGCTTCTGCAGTGGCGCAGAATTGCGGGCATAAGCGGCTAAATCTAGTCCCGCAAGCATCCCAAACCTCAGCGCAGCCACCAACCCTTTGGCGACTTCCTAGCTTTGTGCTGTTTCCCCCCTTTCTAAAAGACCAGCCTAACTGTCCTAAGGTTTAGTTACTTGGAAAAAGACTGTTGCACTACAGTAGGCTGCTTTGGGGCGGGGAGGGGGGTGGATTTTGGCCCTGCTCCTTCTGCTTTCAGGCTCTGTCCCACTGGAAACCTTCTATAAGCCCCAGCATTCCCACAGCTTGGAGCTGCAGATCTGTCGTTTGTGTCCAGTGCTTAGGACTGCAGCCTGAAGGAATCTTTAGTTCCTTTAGTGAGTGAACGCAGCAAATGCAGCAGTCAGTGGGTAGAAGACGGGATTTGGCTCAGGGAGATCAGTCTCCCCTCCGTTAGAAACTCTCAATTTCTTAGCCTAATTAAAAATGCAGGACTGGGGAAGAATATCTGCTACCCTGAGTACTTTAGAGGAAGAACGAGATTTCTGTGCAATAGACAAAAATAAATGGTATCCCAAGTCATAGAAGTGGAATTAGAAAGCATTGCAATTGGGAGAACCAAGGGAGTGTTTGTCTGGTGTCAGGAGGGTGTCTGATGGAGGTCAATGCAATTTTTTTCAGCCTGGACATAATCTCACTTATTTCCGGCAGAATTTCAGTAGGGTTAAGAGGGTTAAGAGGTTGTTTTGCAGGCAGTGGGTTATTCAAGGAAGAAAGCATAAGCTCTTCTTTAAAAAAAAATCTAAACCTGTTTCAGTAATATGATAATTAACTCCCTCTGGATTGGCCAAGGCTTCATTTGGATGCATTCTGTTCTCTGGCATCATTCCATCATTTTGACAATAAGCCAGTTGGCAGGTTCCACTGCTGTAATATGGCGCAGAGAGAGAGAGACAGAGAGAGAGGTTGATCCATTCTCGCGATTCTTTTTTGTTGTTCTTCATACCTTGGAAGACCATGAAAGCAATTGGAAACTGCCGGTTGTGGGGGGCGGAAGGGGCCACATGCTGAAATTCTCCCGGGAGACTGGAGGGGGCGTTGTGGATTCCTAGGAAGAGTGCTCCAGCGCCACCCATACTGAAGAGCATGCGCCGGAGTTCTCTCGGCCCCCAAGTGGCACAGTGCCGAATCGTCTCTGTTTGGTGGATGGAATGAAGGAGCCAGCCACACCGTTTCTTTCATGGACGGCAGCTTTTTGTGCTTTGGACAGGACTCAGTGAGGTGCAGGGTGCGGATCCTGCCCTGGGGCATTCCGCCTGCTGGCTGAGCTTTCTTCCTGGCCTGCCCCCCTGGGGGATCTGGGGGAGAGGATGGCGTCCAAGGACCTCTCAGCACGGACTGCTTTCCCTCCACGGTGGGGGTGGAAGAACGCCACTGCCGCGCCACTGGCCTCGACGCCTCCTCCTGCCAGATCCTGTGGTGGGATCCAGCACTGGGGAGCAGGGAGGCGAGTCGCTCTCGCCTCCCCGAGTTGGTCCGGCTGCGGCTGAAACACTACCGCCCTTCCAGGATGGAATGCTGGCACACCTTGCTGTCCTGCACCTGGCGTCGTTCTGCATGGGGAAGGCAGACGCCCCACTCCCTCTGCTTGCCGGCTCGAAGGCAAGAGGCGTTGCTTCCCACCCTGACACCCAGCAGCTGCATTCTGTCCACGCAAGCTCTGCTGTTACCAGGCAGAGATGGAGACGTGTGGGGGCAGTGGGCTCCCCACACCTGCAAGGCCTCCTTGCAGGCATTCGCGGTCCAGAGCGAGGCCCGCTGCTTTGCCTCCCTCCAGCGCCATGCCTCCCAGCAGCCTTGGTGCGGCCGGGCTGCAGGCGGCGCCCACGAGTCCTTCCCCGCCACCCAGCGCCACCCGTGTCCACGGCGCCACTTCTCCAGGGGACACGTGGTGAAGCTGATGTTCAGCATTCAGCCTGCAGTTTCGGGGTTTTAGTCTCCTCCTTTCCAGGGAGCTGAACAAAGATGGAAAATGCCTGGGAAGAGGCCCAGAAAGTGTTTTACTCAGGATCCATTCTTAAATTTTGGAAGAATTAGAGACGCGTTGCGTCCAAAAGTACCAAACACCCAAAGTGCCAGAAACGTGTGCATAGATGAGAGCCCTTGACGCATCCAGCTTTTGGCTGCCTCTTTGCCCTGCGCGGTCCAGACTTTCATACCCTCCACCCTGGAAGTCTCTGCCCCCAACTTGCCAAGGGCATCTCGCTGACCCCTTAGCTCGAAGTTGCCCCTTGGCTCAGGGTCTGAACTTGAGGAGATTCATGTCCTCGTACATTTATTGATGGCTTTTATTCAAAAGCTGAAAATATTCAGGGAAGCCTGGAGAACAGAATTCAAATATATAAACATTTTTTTAATAATAAGTTTTATTCAAAATAACCCTAAAACAAAGGAAAACAACATCAATCATCAGAAATGTCGGACCTGCTGGGTCAGCCCCCACATTTTTTTCTATTTATGATAACTTAAAAACATATTTAAATCTATATGAAGTCCTGTTTCTCTAGCCAAAAATAAAAAGAGTCCCAAGTTTGATAGAAATCAGTATCTTCTTTCTCCTTCAATGACAAAGTCAATCTGTCCATTTCTGCACAGTCCAAGGTCTTTTTTAGGATCGGTTCATCGGTGGGTGGCTCTTCACTCTTCCAGTGTTGAGCAAATGCAATCCTCGCCACAGTGATTACATGTAAGATCAAGTACATTTCTTGTTTACTAATATCAACAGGTATAATGCCTAATAAGAAAACATCAGGTTTAAAAGCTAAGGATTTTTGTAACATTTCCTCAAGCCATTTATGTATTTTAATCCAATACTTTTTCGCATTATCACAAGTCCACCACATATGATAGAAAGTACCCAATTTATGTTTACATTTCCAACATCCATTTGATATATTTGGAAACATCTTAGCTAATCTATTTGGCGGCAGATATCATCTATAAAACATTTTATACAGGCTTTCTTTATATGAAGTTGCTAATGTTACCATAATATTTCTCTCCCACAGCTTTTGCCATTTTTTCTAATTCAATATTATATCCAAAGTTTTGTGCCCACGTTATCATGGTTTCCTTAACCTGCTCATCTTCCATTCTCCTATCTAGTAAGAAATTATATAGTCTTTTAATCATTTTCTCATCTAATTTAAGCATCACCTGATCAAATGCTGTTAAATCTTTATAAAAGCCCCAATTCTATAGTCTTTAGCATATCTCGATTGTATCTGCACCTTATGCCACCAAGAAATATTAGATCCTTGTTCTTGTATTTCTTGATTCAGTTTCAATCCTCCATCATTATCCAAAATATCGTCATATCTTACAATCGCTTCAAAGTTCAATGCATTTAGATATACAAGAGCTTCCATAGGTGAAAGCCATCTTGGTAATTTATTATACAATTTTGTCTTTAACTTTTCCCACACCGACATTAATGATTTCCTAATATAATGACTTAAAAAAGAGCCATGTACCTTAGCCTTTTCATACATATAAGCATGCCAACCCATTTGCAAATCATGCCCTTCAAGATACAAGATTCTCTTATTTCTTAAAGTTATCCACTCTTTTAGTCATGTTGAAACAGAAGCTTGATAATACAGCATCCAATCAGGGAGACCAAAGCCCCCATTCTCTTTAGCCTCCTGAAGTATTTTTAGTTTAATCCTTGGTTTCTTCTTTCTCCATATAAATCTCGAGATTTGAAAATTTAAATCATCAAAAAATTTTCTATCAATTTTTATGGGAATCATTTGAAATAGAAACAAAAGCTTTGGTAATATATTCATTTTAGCTAGTGCTATTCTTCCCGGCAAGGATAATTGCAAATTAGCCCATTTTTCCAAATCACTCTTAATATCCTTAAATAGTTTATCATAATTGTCTTCTTTCAGAGTGGTACACTAAGCTGTAAGATAAATTCCCAAATATTTAACCTTTTTAACAATCTGAAAGTCTACTTGTTCCACCAGAGTTTTTCCTCTGCTCCTGTGTGAAATATATAAGCAAATTAAGCAACAGTGAAACAATAATTAAAGATACGAACGAGGATGAAAAGAGATGGTGCAGATAACATAATGTGCACGATGAGAAGCAGCATCATTCCCAACCCTCCTGAAAATCTGCCTTCCCCCCTTTCCCTCCCTGTGCCTTTTTCCTGGAACCTCCTTTAGGAGCCTTTTTAGGGCTCAGCAGGAACAATCAGTCAATCAGTCAGTCGACTGTCAAAGGCCTGGGAAACACAAGTGGATTTGCCCGGCACCTAGAAAAATGGCTAGGCAGATTTCAGAAGCAGGGCAAGCATCACGCCCCAAAACCCCCTCGGTCCAGTCACCATCTCCGCTCATGACACGCCTGCCATCCCACAGAGAGGTACGCAGCACCATTTAACAAAGCACAGAGTGGGAAAAGGTGCATTGCATTTCTCAGCACAAGTGTGACATACAGCAAGGATTCCTGAACTGCAAAGCACAAAAGGCAGCTCAGGCAGCGCTCCCGCGTCGGCCAGACCAGCGCACCTCAGCCTGTACGAAAGTACCGTGGCCTGTGGACCAGATGGGGCAGCTTGTCCACGCAGCATGGTTCACCAAACCGTGAGCTGCAGCGCCGTGGCCGGACCAGGCCACATTGCTCTGGCAACACAACCACAACGGGCCTTTTGCTTCACGGTTCTTGGAGCACTGCAGGCCCAGGAACGAGCGTGGAAGGGTTATGAACTCTCTTCTGCCCCGGTGGAGGAGCCTGCCGTGCCGATGCTTTCTGGAAGGAGTGGAGAAGCGGCCTGGGAGACTTCTTAAACGTTGCCTGTTGGTTCCCTGGGGACAACCCTGCAGTTAACAATGCCTGCTTCTGAACTAAGCTAGGTTTGGGCAGAAGAAAGAATAAATACCAGACTGAGACAGTCCGGGGGCTCTGGGGAAGAAGCTGTGAGAAGAAGCCCTCCACTTGTAAATGTTGGGATTTTAAGTTTAAAGGGCCTCTCCAGGGCTTTCATAAAAGAGAAGGAAAATTCTGCACAACTACAAAGTGTGTGAAAGTTTTTCTTCTTTTGCAGGGATTTTTAACTCTTGGCATTTAGAGGGATTTCTTCAAGTACAACTACAGCTGGCAGGTGGAAACAACTGGATACTGTGCTCTGCGGAATATTAATCTCTGCTTGCACATTCCGCGTGCTTTGAGGGGAAGGGGCACAATTATGATGTACTCTACATGCAGTCATTCCTGAGTCGCTCATAATTTGGGGTTCATTAATATCCATCCATCCCAGCGTGATTTCACCGGGGCATGCAGAACTGCTCTTCTCCTGTGACGCTTTCTTTCCTTCCCTGGGGTGCGTGAGATAAAACTCAGATCTGCCAAGAGATTGTCTCCCAGGAATCAAGCTCCCGGTTGAATCAATCTCACTCTCTCTCTCTGTCTCTGTCTCCCTCCCTGCACTTCAGTCTCCTTATTGTAAAGGTAGCATAGCTCCTATTTTCAGTGTGGCTTCTCCTTTGTAGAAGGGAAAATCTAGCAAGCAAATCACACTAGTGACCAGAATAATCCGCTGGAATGGTAAAAATGGCAGTGGAGGAGATATTTTCTAAGGTGAGACAAACCCCAGCTAGGTCAGAGCCAGGATAACGGAGCAAGTGAATCGGGGACATTCCTTTGTTATTAGCTCCTGGCCCCTTCCACATTTATTTATTAATTATTTATTTGAAGTATTTATATCCCGCCCTTCACAGTGTCTCAGGGCGGTAGAAACTTCTAGTTAGAAACTCTCAAGATTCAAAGAACAACCCAGCACAGAGCAGTGGAGAAACTGTTCTGCAATTATGAAGCCCTCCTGCAAACACACTGGTGTTGTTACTTAGCATCACTTGTAGGTCCAACACTTACTGAAACCATTATGGGTCCCTCCCAGGCCAAGTCATGCGGGGCTGCCCAAAAATTGGTTGGGGTCCCAGAGACCCTTGTCTGCATGACTTCAGTGCCAGGCTGCTGGGGTTTCATCCCACACACAATCCGCCTGAACATTACCCCAGCGTGTTGTCGCATGGTTCATATTTGGAGTTGCATCCGCCTCTTTGGCTGTATTCCCCAACACGCACGCAAACAGGAATCTCTCCCTGCTCCGTCCTTTCCTGCATCTTCACTGTGTGTCACACGGAGAATGTTTGCAGAGGGCGAATGGATCCTCGCCTAGGCTCAGTTGTTGATTCAAGAGCGCACCAGTCCTTGGTCTTTGCTGCGCATTCTGTGGAGTGGGCAGGCTCGGACAATCTTTGTTCTTGAAAGGCAGGAGAGGGAACTGCCTTTTCATTTGCTTTCGTGGGTAGCAATTAATAACACTGAGGAAGGGCATCAAAGGGGGGCAGTGTTAGAAAGCTGCTGATGGAAGGAACTCTGTTGATGAGATGCATAAAACTGCTTGCAACTCTGCTCTGACATTTGATCCCCTAGAGATGGGAATTTTGTATTCCCTTAACATACATTTGTACCTAAAGATTCACACCACTCCCAAGGAAAGCATTTTGGAGCATCGCTTTCTCATCATTTGCTGATAGAAACATAGAAACATAGAAACAGAGCGAGTCAGAAGGGGCCTCCTGGGCCATCTAGTCTGACCTCCGGCACCAGCCGGCTCCGCTCATGACATGCCCACCATGTGCATGTCCAGCCTATCTTTGAAATCCTGCCCTTCTGTGATACACGATGGGAAAATGCATTTGCCGTTGTGATAAATCTCTCTTGCCTTCCCAGAGAGGGAAAGATACCAAACATGACTTCTTGCTCAAGCCTCAAAACATGCTGCTGTAACAGACCCAACTCGCAAAGTGAGGCCGAGCTGCCTTTTTCACAGCTAGGAAGCCGCCAAATGCGTAGGTTAGGAAAGGCTTTTACTGTCCTTTTGGATGCTTGCAGAAAGCTGCTCTGTTCCATTTTGGGCCACTGGTATTCCTTCCTGGCCAATAAACAAAGGTTTTGCGTCCCATTGTGGACTGTTTATATTACTGGAACTTCTTGCTCAGCAAATGCATGTTTGGCTTGAGATCTATTCAATAGGTATTTCCCCCCTAAAATATTTCTGGATGTATGTCTTGGGGGCAGGCAGCTCTCACTTTAGGTTCCTCTCATTATTCCAGCCATAAGTTCCTTTCACCCCAAACTTGGATGGGGTTTTTAAAGTTTGTATGAAAATTCATCAGCAGTACTTTGTGCTTTATTCCTAATGCCTGCACTTTTGCACACATACTGGTTCAAAGTTGTGAAATTAAGGAAGCTTGCATTAAAAAGCAGACCACACAGATCAAGCTAAGCAAAAGTCAGTTTGCAAAACCTGCTTTTTCAATATCAGGGCTTCAAACTGGTACATGTGAAATGCCAGTGTTGTCTAGTGGGTAGAGCATTGGACAGGGGTTGGGAGATCTGGGTTCAAGTCCATGAAATGCACTGGGTAACTTTGGGCTAGTCACTGCCTTTTAGCCTAAGTGACCGTACCGGGCTCTGGTGAGGATAAAATGAAGAGGAAGAATATCTCAGCTGTCCTGGGTTCATTGCAGGATATAAAAGTAATCAGTCAAATGTTAATGTGAGGAATTAACAAGAGAAACCAGATACTCGCTTTGATCCAAAGCAAAGGGTCTTTGACGACAGGGTCCCACACATTTGCATGGAATGGCAACATGATTTGCAGCATTTCCAAGCAGGATTGAGGTTGGCAGGAAAAACTGGACAGGAAGTCCTGCCAAAAGCAGACTCTGCCTTGATTAACTCCGTGCCACTCTCGGTCCCAGAACCTTTTGTGCAGTTCCAGAAAACACCGATTGTTTTTGCAAAATTTACGGGTTTCAGACTGTCATGAAAAATACTGGCGTTATGCAGGTTTATGCAAGAAGATAGATGCTGAAGTGGACATCTACTAGGTAAAACGGAGGGGGGGATGAAAACTGGAGGAAAAGGCAAGAACACTGAATGGAGTACTCTTCAGCCACGCTTGGCTTGCACACATAAGAAATGGAAGAGCTTTTCTAAGCATTAAGTTGTAGGGGAAATGAAGTGGAGCCAAAACATGCAATAGATAGACGCCACGTTTTGTGAAACCCACCTAGCCTCACATCCTGCTCCCAGTGGCGTCCAGCAGATCCTCCTGGGTGCTCAGACACAGGGACACGAAGACTGCAGCCTCCCCGACCCCCAGCAGCCGACATGCAGAGGCCTCTTGCCTCTTTCCTGACCCAGCCACGGACAGTCCGGATGCAGCCTGGAGCCGCGTCGCCCCAGCACAGTCGGGCTGATTTCTGGTTCACTTCAGGCAGCCTTCCCAGCCTTCCGCCTTCCAAACACATGTGGACCACACCACCCAGAGATGCCCGTCAGTGGCCCTGCTGGAGGGGAACTCTGGGAGTTGCAGTCCAAATGCCTCTGAAGGCAACCAGATCAGGGAAGGCTGGCTTAGAGCTGCCCCACATCCATCCACCCTTCCCTCTCTTGCTCGCTCGCACACTCAAGTGTCAGTCTTGCTTCCAAGAGAGCGGTTTGCCCTGTAGGATGCCCCGGTCCCCCCTCCAGGCTTGGAGAGCGCACTTCAGCCTCACCAACTGCCCTTCAGCTTTGGAAAGTTGACCTTGGGGAGGGCAAAAAGGGGGTGTTCTGGCAGGCGAGGCGGGAGCAGCCCGCGAGTGCCGGGCACCCCTTCCCTTGCGCCTCTTCCTGCTCCCCGCCTCCCCGCCTCCCGCTGGAGCTGAAGCGCCTCAGCAGCCAGAGCAGAGCAGAGCTGTGTGCAGGGAGGCGAAGCGATCCACCACACTGCAGGCTTCGACTGGCAGCGCACAGGAGTCCCGGAAGCCTCTTTGCAGCAAGGGCAGATGCTGCTGCCCTGCAGGCAATTTCCCCCACATCTGCCCACTTGTATGCTTGCCCTCCCGGGCATCCCCTGAGCACGGAAAAGCGCCCGCTGGGCCTCTGTTGCGTGTAAACCCATGAGCGCGAGCCGCGTGGCTCCCCTGCCAGACTGATGGATAAAGAAAGAGCACTTTGTGTGGCTCTGAGCAGCTCCTGCCTGCCTTTGCTCTTGTGGGCTCGAAAGTGACCGTGCGCTCTCTTCCTCCCGCACAGGGCTTCGTGTGTGCCCAGCCGTGTCCTGCAGGAACCTTCGGGCTCAACTGCAGCCAGGACTGCCCATGCCACAATGGAGGGCAGTGCGATCACGTGACGGGGGTCTGCCTGTGCACAGCGGGCTACGTAGGAGACAGGTAGGTTTGGCGGCGCCCCGGGGTGATCCCTCCCGCACGTCCCGCACGTCTTTTGCGCCATGCCCCTGGTGCTCTGTGCCGGACGACCTATTTGCCAGCGGTCCTTCCGCCACCCTGGGGAGCGTTTGCAATGCTCAGAGCAAAGCTGCACTCGCAGAGAACGGACAGGAGTTGCAAGCCTTCCTCGGCTGAAGGCCAGCAGAGGTGTTTCTATCCAGGGGTTGTAGCTCCAACTTTTGAATTTTAAGCTGACCGTAATAGAAGAGCTTTTTGGCTGGATGGTCCATGAGTGTGCACGCACACAGAGCAACAGGTACATGTGTGTATGTGGGGGAGTATCCAGTGCAGCTGCTTTCCTTATGCACTCGACATAAATTTGACACAAATGACCTACAATGCCATGCCAGTATCATAAGCAGGTGCGACAAGGTTTGGGGAAAATGCGACGCACTGCCTTACGCATAAGACTATGGGGCTTGTGGCAGCAACACATCAGGGGCTTAAGCAGAGTGGCCCAACTGGATACTGCCTGCACAGTTGTTATTCTATCTTGTATTGTTTATTAAATTTATATGAAAGCCACCCATTGGCACTATGCTCTCTGGGCAGCCATTCCAATAAAAAAGTCAATAATAACATTAATCAAGTAATGCCATTAAAATATTATGATAAATAAAAGAAAACACAATACAGACCACCAGGCAAACGATAATTTAATAAAATTGATATATGAGATTAAAATTAAAACCAGCGCCGCCAATATAAATAGTTTAAGTAGTGCCATGGGTGCATCAGAAGAGAAATGTCTTCGCCCAGCTCCTAAAACAAAATAAAGGATGACTCTCCAGTGGCAAAACATTCCACAATTGGGGCGCCACCACAGAAAAGGCCCTGCTCTTCACCACTCCCTGGGTAGGAGAACCTGCAGGAGGGCGTCCGTTGATTACCTCCAACAACGGGCAGGAAAGTACGGAGTAAGGCACTCCCTAAGAGAGTGTGGCTGTGAGCCATTCGGGGCGTTGTATGTACATTGACGTGCACATGCACACAATTTTCTTTCATGAAACATCCATCTCTGTAGCCGGGCATAGTTGTAATTCTTTTTGTTGCATTGTTTTTAGACATCTTTCTAATACAGGATGTCCAGTCCTTTTGTTTTGGGTTGTCCCAACTGGAAGACAAAACTCCTTGGGTCTCATGATTGGTCACCAGCCAGACCAACCCTGAAACCGTTTCAGTGTATTCTGGTACCAACCAGTCTTACTGAAATTACAAATATTTTGAGAGCAGCGGGAGAGAGAGAGAATTCTAATACTTCTTTTGGCAATGCTTTCCCATTTTTATTATTTCTTAGGTTAATTTTTAAATGTACCTTTTAAAGCATAATGGATTAAATTTAATTTAATTTAGATATTTGCAGCAATAAATTTAATGGGGAGCACTCCATGTTTACAAGATATGCAAATGAAACACATTTATACCAATTAATCCCCTTCAGAGGCAAGCACTTCATTTCAGTATTTCTGCTTCCCTGCTCGGCATTTCTAGGTAGGGGGAGGGAATAGGGTAATAAAAGTGCTTCATAGACCTACATGGTATATTTCTACAGACTGGTGTTGACCTTCCTTGAACACAAGCGCCATACTTAAATGCTGTTGTTACCCCACCTTTGAAAAGCTACAAATCTCAAGAAAGTCCCCAAGTGACAGTGAAAATTGTTAAGGAAACGGGGGCTTCTTTTTTCAGAGAAAAGCAGAAACTGACCCTGCTTTCTTCCCACCAATTCTATTGCTTTCTGGTGAAATGGCACCAGCAGACAATCCCGATCCAGGGTTGGGAACCTCCACACTGCTCCCAGGATCTCAGAGCAAAAACTGTGTTCGATGGGTTATTGGGAAGATATCCCGGTTCCCAACATCCCAAACTACTGAGCTATCCCAGCAGGGAAGACATCGCAGTTCTTCTCCGTGGTCGCTGCCAGCACAGGAATGGCTTGGCTGTGCAGGGAGCGGAGAGCTCTGCCGTCGGGGAGGTGTCGCCTTCCTTGAACGCAGGCCCTCGTGTACTTTCAGGTGTACTGTCAGGATTCCGGCTCGCATGGAGGCTTCCCTGCAGAGGTCGGCACACAGCGTGTGCTCACCCGGGCAAGGGGCTTCTTCACGCGCCCAGCACCGGGTTTCACCCCGCTCCCCCAGCCCACATATTCGCTTTGAGTTCTGCACCTGCAATCCTCCCTCTGCTTTCATGGAGAAGGCTTCAAGAGCTTCCCGCCTTCCACCCCTTCATTCTTCTCTTGGAGTCGCTTCCAGCGGCATCGAATGAGCACCTTCCCCAAGCACTCGCTATTGTCTCAAGCGCTGCTCCCATCGCTTTCCTATTTATTTTACTTTTATGGAACAGACCGGGCTAGGAGCTAGACAGGGTAGGCTGCGGCCCTGTGACATGAGATTGAAGTGGCTCTCGCTTATGAAAGGGGCACGCTCTTCTTTGAAGAACCTGGTGCCCTGTCATGCAGTGCACGCCAGAGGCAGGCAAGCATTTGGCAGCTCCACCTTGCTTGGGCCTGTGACACTGAACGCACTCTTGCCAACCATCCAAGCCAGCGCTTAAGGGCTCCCCTGCTTGGGCGTGTCTAAGAGTAAAGGGCCATTTAGAAGCCCCCTGGAAGCACTGCATGTGTCCGGCATAACACTAGTCAAGAGCACCCCTGCCCCGCATGCCCTTCCATGCAGGTCTGTTCGCCGGGTCTTTCCATGCCCCTGTGCTTGGCTGCAAAACGCTTTCTCCACTAGGTTTGAGCTCAAGCCCAGCACCATTCCTCCAAGTTCCGGCTCAGACCCAACTTTTGTCTGTATCATTTCCCCCCCGCCCCTTTTACATGAAAAAGGCAAAGTACTCAAATGGGTAGCTGGGTGTGTGTCCAGTTATTCAAGCACATGTGCACATGCTTTTCTTAAGCACACAAACTTTCTTGCACATTTTTTCCAACACCTGCCTTTTTGGAACACCCTTTCCCCCCTGCGAGCAGCATCACAGGCTCAGAAATAAAAAGACGAGCGTGGAGTGCAGGTAAATTCCAGTCAAAATCTGGAAAGAGCTTCTCAGACATCCACCCCTTTCTCCCCATTGCTTTCTGATTCCGCTTGCCTGCCGAAGTCCAGGAGGGGCTTCTCTTAAGCGCAGGCAACTGCCTGCTTGCTGTCCTCTTTCCACCTATACACCCGATTTGGTCTCCTATCAGTCAGTACCTCCTTCCACATTCCAAGAGTCCCAAGGGTAGCTTACTGGTGAGGTTGGTTTTGATACTGGGGGTGCTGCTGGGAAGGGTGGGAGAGAAGCTGGGAGTTCTTCAACAGTTTTGATCTTCATCCAAGGCAGAGGAGCCTTCACAAGCCTCAGAAGTTCACGTCCGGGCTTTAAAACTTAAAAAGTAGCTGTCTGCATGTATATGGCCTGGAGTTCTTAAAACTGTGTGCTAAGCCAAGCTCATTGGAATCTCAGACTCCAGTGCCAGCTCCACTCATGATGGTCTGTGGCTTCACTCTAGAATATGCCCTCCTTCCTTTTCTAGAACTGTTATCGTCTCATTTAGTTTGAACCATGGGGACATCCGGTGAATTCTGTCTTCATCTCTCTTGCTCCCTGGCTCCATGGACTGAGATGAGATTCCTCTCCCCAGTCCCACCCTGAGCAAAATACCGTTTCTGGTGACCTTTAGATAAGAAAGAAAGCATCCCTAGTAACAGATGGACCCCTTTTAAATACACCGGAAAGGTAATCTGTATTAGCCTTCTGCATACAGTCCCATAAAAGAGATAGTAAAATGTATTTTTAGATAAATATTTGATAGAAATAGCTTTGACACAAAAGGCAGTGGGAGCTGAATTGCTTTCTTTTTTTGGCTCATTTTCTGGTTAGTAAAACATGGCTATGCTTTTTGAATAATGCAACAAACACCAAATTGATAGCACCAGATAACATCTGTATTGCCTTGAAATTATGTGATCTGAGCATCCAGTGCAGGATATTTGCATTGTGAAGCTCCCGTAAATGGAAGCAACAACTTCCATGCAAACACAGAGTGGAAAATAAGTCTCCAATCCCAAAGCCATCATGAATGTGAATTTTAGTTGTGGTTTTGCCTTCTTGCTGCTGCAACATGAGATTAGTATCATCTTGATACTATTCTGTCCATTTGCTAACATTTACAACGAGCGAGTTTATTTTCCCTGCTGTTTTGTTACCCACGTTTCATAAAGCTATTTATGAAAACATCAGCACCCAGAATTTGCAATGCTCACAGTGCTTTGGTTGCCGCTTCAATTCTTTCCATTGGACAAAAATACATCACTGCTGAGAAAGGGCTGCAATATAATGCAACCGTTCTTGTACTGCCTGTAAACGAAGAAAATACGGCTCTGTGTGTGGGTGTGCTAAACTGGGCGTTGTTATGCTTAATATTTTGTGACATTGTGGCCATTAATTCCATAGCTGGTGTGGCTATTAACCCAAACCCAGATAGCTGCGCACTTATTAAGGTCCGGTGTCAGCGCTTATAATGCGGACGTCTCCGGATAAGGAGGAAGCAGTGTAAGATTGAGCAAGAAACATGACGAGGGTGCCGTCGCTCATTGTGTGATCTAATTGAGCCATGTATCTGGCTGCTAATGGCGTTACGGGCCCATTAGAGTGATACGCTGCAGACGGAGGTTGTTTCTTTAGTGACTTAATTCCTACTGCAATGATGCTCCGGTTTGGAAGGAGCAATTATTGGGTTTTGTTGTCTAAAATGCATTTGCAGGGGCTGCTTGATTTCCAAATTAATAGAGTGGCTATCGGAGAGGTGTGGGAAAGGGTGGCTAATTATGTAAATGGATTAGGCCAATGATGTTTTATTCCTGGATGCTCTTTTGTTCTGCTATATTGGGCTTCTCCTATAAATATAGGATGATCTAGTACGGTATTGATCACCTCTTCCTCTTGTTGTGTGTTGTACTTCCCTGCTTAAACAGGAAGACTGCACTTGGGAAGCATGTTCCCCTAACATTTTGGCACGCTGGGGGCCTTCCAGAAAGAGCAACTCCATGAAAAGAGACACCTCTGCTTTTCGTGACAGCACGGCAAGGAAAAATCTCTCCCTCCTTCCTTTGGTGTTGTCATTCAGTTATATTTATATCTGATTTTAATTAAAGAAAGAAAGAAATCAGCTTTTAATTCTCTTCAAAGCCAACAGATGGGACCATGCGCTTGCGTCCATATATGCCCTCCCGCCCCCTGAGATCGGTGGGGGAGGCCCTTCTCTGGGAGCCCTCCGGGAGTGAGATTAGGAGGGCGAGTACCCAGAGGAGGGCCTTCTCTGTGGTGGCGCCCCACCTGTGGAATGCGCTCCCCAGAGAGGTCTGCCTGGCGCCATCGTTACTTGTTTTTCGGTGCCAGGCCAAGACTTTTTATTTAAATGGTATTTTAATTGTTAATCTTTGTTTTATTTAATGGTTTTATATTATCGCCGAGAACTCCAAATTTTTAATATTGTTCTATGCTTTGTTTATTTATTTTCCTTGTGAGCCGCTCCAAGGCTTCAGCGATGGGTGAGGCATGGAAACGTTATAAATGAATGAATGAATGAATGAATGCACAGTTCGTTTCCAAAGTTGTGGGGCCACTGCAGAAAAGGCCCCGTCCCAGGTACTCAACAGTCCCTGATGCACCAAGGGAACAAGGCCTTAGAGGCTGATCTTCCAGTTCAGCCAGACTGGTTCAGGTGTAAGCATACCTTTAGAAAAGGTATTGATTTTTTAATGCCTTATTGGCTGATGTTGGCCCTGAAATTGAGCCTGGGTATGAACAGGCAGCCAATCCGGTTGCTTTGGAATCATCAGGGGTTACTTCCGGACTAGCTTTGAGGGCAACGCCACCTGAATCCCGTGACACTGATAAAGCCTGAATCTTGTCAGGGCATACGACAAGGTTCTTTGGAGAATGTCACAACTGACAAGCCACCCAAAACTGCCGAAAAGCCCTCCTGGCCACTGAAGCATCATTGTAAGGCTTGACTATGATTTTAACTGTGGGCTTTTAGTGTGTAAAAAATTACTTGGATGCTGTGCTCTATTTTGCTTTTGTAAGACCATCCCGAGACCCCAGTATAAATGTTTTAAATAAATAAATAAAATACACCACACCTTTATCCCCCCACAAAAGGATTTCAGGACAGTGTACAGAAAGCCTTAAAACAATACAGTGCAATACAAACATTCTAAAATCTGAATGCCACCCAGAGAGCTTCGGCTGTTGGACAGGACAGAAATGGGCATAAAACAAATATAAGTAAGTACAGTAAGGTGCAAAACTATTTCAAGCTGCTAAAAAGAAGCACACTTACGTCTCACACTGCATGAAGAATGAAACTGTCCGTGCACATAGAACTGTCTTCTCCTGCATGTCTGTGGCTCAGGAGGGCGTTCCAGAGTCAGGGTGCCACCACCAAGCAGCCCTCTCTTTGCTTGATGCTAAACGTTCTTCTCTTACAGATGGTGTTCAGAGGAAAGCATCCGCTTTTAATGCCCAGGCAGGTTGATCTTGGTGCAGGGTTAGGCTCTCCTTCGGCCATTGAGCATAAAGTCCAGCATAAAGCATACTGGGCATGTGCACAAACTCCAGACTGCAGAAGGAGAAGAAGTGGCCCTCCTTAGCCAATTCAAGGGGCGCATGGCAGATTTCGGAGTCTCACTGACAAACAGAGCATGCAAATAAATTGGCTTGGGGGATAATTCGGCTCAGGAAAACTTGATTGGACGCAAGGAGGGTTTCTTTAGCACATGGGTCCTCAAACTACGGCCCATGGAACGGATCCGGCCCGCCATGGCCATCCACCCAGCCTGTGCCGCCATTCGCCACCCGCATGCACACTTCCTGTGTGGGTGGGGAGGCGATGGCTTGCTCACTCGGAGATGGTTTGGAACTCACTGGGAGATCTCCGAGGGCGCAAGCCACTGCCGTGTGCGCCCAATGCCGCCTCGCGTGCGCCCGACGGCACCTCGCCAGCCTGCGCCCCCAGGCACCCCCACCTCACCAGCCCACAACGGTCATTGCAGCCTTTCAACTGGCCCCCTATTGAAAAAGTTTGAGGACCGCTGCTCTAGAGAGAGAGAGAGCATTACAGCCTTCTGTGACTGCACCAGTATAGACCAGAAGGGTACCAGTTACATCCTTGACCCTTTTCCTCCACATTAGGGAAAGAAGGACACCTTCACACAGCGCATAGTTGAACCATGGAATTCACTGCCACAGGAGGCAGTGATGACGATCCAATCGGTTTGGGTGGCTTTAAAAGGGGGCTGGGCACATTCAGTGGGGGGGCTCTCAAAGGCCCTTCCTCTTGATGTGCGGTGCAGTAGCAGAGTCAGGTAGCAGAGGCCGTTGCCTGCACACACCAGCTGCTGCTGCAGGCCTGAGCGGGGGAAGCCGTTGTCCCTACCCTGCTTGCGGGGTCGTGTGGGCAGCCAGGTGGCCACGGTCTGGATGGAGCACTGCCCTGCATGAACTGCTGGTCTGATCCTGCGTGGTTTTTCTTACATTCTTAAAATCAAGCATGCCTGTTCATAGAAAGCTGGCTCTCCAGGAAAGTTGGGATTCTCACCCTGGACAAACTGGCTTTCTGCCTGCCTTCTGGAGTAGCCTGTAACCGGGAGAAGAGTCGCTCTGTTTTCCCGGAGCTGAAGGGCAGCTCTTGGTTCTGTTCGGCCCACGATTAAAGGCAATGTGGTTTCATAAACGGAGGGCTCAGGTTTCCACTTTAGATGGCAGGGAAAGATGAATATGTCCGAATAGCCATTTTACCCTCAGAAAGGCATTGGAATCACTAGCCTGGTCAACTCTGATGGAAGCAGACGTAGCAATGGGCCATGCTGAATCGTTCATTTGTGTCTGGTAAAAGCCAGAATAAATTGAAGGAGCAGCTCTGTGGGCACTTTTCTTTCACAGCAACTGAGTTCATCGCTCAGTTCTTTCGCTCAGCGAAACATCACACTCCTAAATCCTCTCTCCCCAATCATCATCTTTTTAACTCTCTGCGGTGTCATCTGTGGAATGACCCGCAAAAAGGAATTTGACAATCTCCTCTCTGTATAACCATGATAGTAAACATTTTAATCAGTGGTAGGATTAAAGGGTGGTGACTGGGCAATTTCCATCCCCTGAGGCTCACACGATCAGACTTTTCGGCCGGGTGGCATGCTTGGCCCTTCTTGGCAGAGAACGCGGACAAAGAGAAGAGCTTCTTGCAGGATCAGATCGGAGGAGGCTCAGGCGCAAATCCTTTCCAAGGATCTATAAAGCGGCTTTCCAGCCGACAGGCATTGTGACTGTAGACTCCCATCAGTGCAGCCAGCCTGATCTCTAGCAACTTGGTTGCTACTGCCGGGGGAAAAGCAGCTCTGCAACACACAGCGCTCCTGTTGGGTGTCCCCTTTCGCCATCGCTTTGCAAATCAAAACAATGTAATGAGCAATGTCTTCAGAAAGTTTCCACACCTTTTAAACTCTGTTTAGATTTCCAAAAACAAATTACATCACTTTTCTACAGAGCCACCTTCCTTGGTGATGCATTTTTCCCAGTGTCGTACCAACTTTTCAATGCCATCAGCAAAATATATATGAAATACAGTGGTACCTTGGCTCACGCACTTAATCCGTTCCAGGACTCTGGTCGTGACCCAAATTGGTCGTGACCCAAGTCAAATTTCCCCATGAGGGTCAATGTAAATAAGGTTAATCCGTTTTGTAACCATTTTTTAAAATCACAAACATTTGAAGCAACAGACAAAGAGCAACATCGATTGTGACAGGTGTGAGCACAAGCGTGGCCATCTCCCCCCCCCCCACCAGCACCACCGCGATTGCGCCAGTCATCCCTGCACGGGCGCGATCGAGGGCACACTCGGGGTGGGGGGGAGACGGGCACGATCATGCTGCGGGGGGAGATGGTCGAGATCGCGGCTGCGTTTATGCAGGAAAGACGGGCGTGATCTCGGCCAAACCCCCCCCCCCATGATTGCGGCCATCTCCCCACCCCCTGAGCAAAGCCACGATCGCGCCTGTCTTCCCTGCACGAGCGCGACTGCGATCATGGCGCTCTCTCCACTCGGGGGGGGGGGAGTGGGGAGATGGCCCTGATCACAGTCGCCACCCAATGTGGAGTTTGTGACCTGAGTCAAAATTTTTATGAAATTTTTGTTCACGACCCGATTTGGTCGTGAACTGAGGCGTTCGTGAGCCGAGGTACCACTGTACATGTATAAAATATAAAAGCATGGAAACTTTTTGAAGACCTCTTGTATTTAAAGGTGACTTTTGAGCAAATGTGGCTGATAAGACCTACATTGCCACATTTTGGGTAGCTAAGGTCTGGTTTGTGGGGCAGTTCAGGAAATGCAAGTCGAGTCACTTTGCCTGGAATCTGCAGCAATCACATCCCTCAAGCAGCCACGCTCTCGCCTCTGATGTTGGTGGGAACACAGGGAGAGAAGTGGCACATGGCAGATGCTGCTGCGGGAGCCTGTGTCCCCCCAGGTGCCTTCCCCCGCCGTCAGCAAGCCTCTGAGGCTGTCTCACTGGCTCCTGGAGACATGGTGCTGGATTAGAAAGACCCCAGGCACAGCGCAGCTGAGCAGCACCCCTGCTCGAGGTCAGATGCCCTGGCGTCCCATCTGTCCAGCCACCACGGCTGCAGTCACAGAAGCAGAGAGACCCTCTGTGTGCAGAGCATGTCATGGAACCATTGAACAGCCAAGTTGGAAGGGGCCAGCCTTGCTGCCACTTGCTTTACTGTCAAAGACCACAGCCTCTCTCAGGCCCTGAGGGTCGCTGGCTTATTGGGAACCTCCTGCTGCTCCCTTGCAGGTGTCAAGAGGAGTGCCCCGCTGGGACATTCGGCCTCCAGTGCAAGCAGAGGTGCGACTGTGAGAACCGGGCCAGGTGCTACCATGTGAACGGGGCCTGCCTGTGCGACCCCGGCTTTAAGGGGATCCATTGCCAAGAACGGATGTGCCCCGAGGGCTATTACGGCCTGACGTGCAACAAAAGGTGTCCTTGCCACGCTCCAAACACCGCCAGGTATGTGCATCGTGCTTTTCTGTGGCCAGGAGAGGAATGGCTGTGTTGGGGAGGTTTTCTCCGGGAGATGCGCAAAGCAGGATGTGGGGAAAGTCGGTCCCCCACTCGCTTGCCTCCAGGGATCCAAGGGCCCTCTCAATCCTGGAGCGAGTCGCTGCATGCCGTGGCAGAGACCGTGGCTGGCTTGAGCAGCAGGCAGGAGAATTTAGGAAGAGCGCATCTCCCTACTGTTGATTCTGGACAGCAGGAGGAGGATGCATAGAAATGCTTTGGACCAGGACTGAGAACCTGTTTGTCTCTGCGTTCTCTCAGACGTGATCTGTTAGGAGCCACGTGCCTGCAAGCGACAGGTCCATACTTTCCTCGCATTTATTAGCACTTCCTGCTCTCCATCCTGCCCACCCGGTCTCTCTTCCTGACACCTCCGTTCGACCCCTTTTCTTTCTGGCTGCATAACGTTTCAACATGATCCAGCTGTCTCAGCCATGTGCCCCTGTTGGCCTTGTCCTCTTCGGCCTTTTCCTTTTGCTTCTCATGTCAGGTTTGCAGTGTAAAATGAGGGTGTGCAGCTGCTGAGCAACACACGTCCATCCCATTGCTCCATGGCAGTGGAATCTCAGCAGAGCCGTTGATTTCTGCAGAGATAAGAAAAGCCTCTCTTGCTGAAAGGTTTTTTTGAAATACGAAGTGCAGTCGCAAAACACACCCTTTGCATCCAAAGGCTCCCAGGTTTGATCCCCAGAACCTCCAGTTCAAAAGGATCAGTTTGACAATGTGCGATTCTCTGCTACTCAGAGAAGGCAGAACAGGTCAATGGAGCCCATTTTTGTGTGTCCGTGCAGTGTCTCTCTCTCTCTCTCTCTCTCTCTCTCCCCGCAACACGTCACAGTTTTTCATTGCCTTGAACTTGTACAGCATTACTGGAAACAAGATTTATTGGCCCTTTTCTGGTATTTAACTACATTACAAGTTTATACCTTTAACCAAGAGGCAAACACATAGAAATAGAAGCAGGGGATAATAGAGGAACTATTTGCCCAGTTTCCTAATTTTAACCCCCTCCTCTCACAGATACATAAGCAGGATTGATGATGGACCGCATTTCTCCAATAGATAGGTAGATAGTGGGGGGATAATTGATTCTTCAGCCAATGTATCCTTCAGTCATTTCTAAAATGTGGAACAAAATGGGTAGGAGCTGTTTTCCTTGGGGAGGAAGAGGTACATGTAGCAGAAGTGGTGCGGTGCACATGTGAAGACCTGGGAACCAGGGAGACCCTGTCAAATCCAATCCCTGCCACAAAGGCGTCATCAAGCCGGACCTAAAGCTGATTGTAGGAACAAGTAAAACAACCTTCCTCCTGTAAAACAACCTTCCAAGGATTTTAACTCAGGTTCTGACTCAGAAGTGGAGGAGGAGAAAGACTGGGATTCCAAGCTGGCGTGTTAAGGCAGCTCTTGCTGGCAGTCAAGCAGTGGGAAGGTCTACTTGGGGCAGCTGATACAGAAGGGGAGAACCCAACTTTGTTAGTCCAATCAGACAGCATTACATCAAAAGGATTTGCCAGCTGAGAAGCCACAGACGTTCCACGTGATTACGTCCTAAGTGGCATGATGTGCCTTGTTTTAGGAAAGGTGCAGATAAACTGGGGAAGTGTGAGAGGGCAACCAAACTGATCAGGGCACTAGAAACAAAGCTGGAAGAATCAGGCATATTTAGCATTGACATGAGAAGACTGAGGAGAGGAGAAGACTGAGGAGAAGACAGCGTTCTCCAAAAACTTGAAAGGCTGTCACACTGAGGAGGACCAGGGTCTCTTCGTGGCCATCCCAGAGTGCAGGACATGGAATGACGGGCTCAAGTTCCAGGAAGCCAGGTTCTGGCCTAACATCAGGAAAAGCTTCCTGACTGTTGGAGCAATGCAACAATGGGACCATTGTCCTAGGGAGGGGCTGGGCTCTGCCACACTGGTGGCCCCAAGATGAACATTGGTGGAAGATGCAGCAATAATTTAAGATATGCAGTTCATACCATAATACTGGCAGAAAGCAGCAAGGAATTGAAACAATTCCTGATGAAAGTGACAGTTGAAAAGCAATGTTCAGTTGTGGCTGAACATTAAGAAAGAAGAATTAAATGACTGTAAGGTCAACAACGAAGGAACTGAAATTGTGGGAGATTTTGCTTCCCTCGGTGCAATCATCAGTTCAAACACAGACCGCAGCCAAGAAATTCGAAATGACGGAGACTTGGAAGGGCAGCAGTGAAGAAGCTAGAAAAGATCATCAAGTATAAGGATGTTTTGTGGAGTCTGAGGCCAAGATTACTTACACAATTGGATTTCCAATTACTGTGCTTGGGGGTGAAAGCTGGACAGGGAGGAAGGCAGGCAGGAAGAAAACGGATGAGTCTGAAACATGGTCATATCTCTGGCACATCAGACAAGGGAAGACTCCCTGGAGAAGACACTCATGCTGGGGAAGTCGAAGGCAGAAGAAGGAAAGGAAGACCAGCTATGAGATGGATGGACTCCACAAAGAAGCCCCAGCCTCGCGCTTGGAAGGGCCGAGCGTATTTTGGGGAGCTTTCCTTCATGGGGTTGCCATATGTCAAAAACATTGTGATGGCATAGAACAGCAAAACTCTTAATATTATTTCAGTATTACCATATGAATTACTCAAGACTCAATACAGTGAGCACATACGCGCGCGCACACACACACAAGCACACAAAAGAGTGCAGGAGGCCAACAGTATGTACTAGGCAACTTTTCCTTCATTTAATGCTGCAATTTGCAGGGAAAGGTGCCATCTGGATGCATCCTACGTTGATGCAGGCTGACATTGTCCAGGCAATTTGATGGGATAAACCTCCCTCTTAACATTCTGTCTCCCAGTAGGATTCTTTTGTCTTGCATATCTGGTCCAGGAAGGTTTCTATTCACCGCCGGCTTTCTTTTGCCCCCCTCTCTGTTTGTACTCTGCTGTCTTGCCTTGAAGCATTCTTGTGTCCGGATGGTATCTGCTCCTCTTAATAAATGAATCTAGTCTCTCAGCTGATAAAATCTGTCATTCCACTCAGTCTTATCTCAGTCACCATGGAACAGAAGAGATAGTGGCAGGCGCGGGTCCATAGATGTTCTTTTCATCCTTTGCATTGGTCTTTCAGCTTTTGACTTTCCAGGGAATTCTTCCGAAGTCCATCAAAGTTCCAAGACAAAAGGGCACCTAAGCTGAGAGGCAGTTGACCTTCTCTAAAGACTCCCGTTCGATTGCTCGAATTTGGCTAATAGTAGCATTTGTGCCAAAGCAGACCAATTGTGGGTTAGGGTCACATCTAGAGTGAGCAAAAAGAGGGAACCCAGGATCTGTAGGTAGGGCTGCGCTTGGCTCTGCAGCCTTCCTGCCGTACCAACACTGGCCATTTCGCTGGCGTTTAATGTGTGGGTGGTCCAAAGCGTGAGTAGTATTCAGCAAACGACACGAAAACACCAGCAGCGGTGTTCTTGCAAAGTGATTTTGCGCAGAAGAAAATGAGGAATATATTAAGGAGATGCGAGATAAGATAAAATATTCCAAAGGTGTAGAATAGACTTTCAATGTGAGGCGGTGTGGTGTGAGAGGGACCTTTCCGTTTTCCAAAATACATCATGCTTCTTTTCAGTCTAATTTCCTTGTAGTTTACTTCTCTTGTAGTCTTTATTTTGGCAGTTCAATCTTTTACCATTCATTAAGTGCCTGCATTTCATAAGGGGATTTTCAAAAGAAATCCTGACTCCACCTTGCAGTAGAACTGCATGCCTAGCTGTAACGTTTTTCAATTGAATGGTAACAAACCGATTCAGATTGCCGGGAATATTACTTTTGAAAGATTTAATTTAGCTACTTGATGCAAAGCTAGTTGAAAATGTACACTTGTGCACACTAAGAGGAAAAATGCAAAATGAGGCAAGTCAAACTGTTTAGATTTCTGTTCCCATTACAGGGAGATTAATAGAGATGGGGTGAAGGAGGTCCAACTTTTTATTACTTTTCATCCAAAACTTCAGAGAAGTGAACCAAGCAACACAGAGTTTTGAGGAACACTTTTCCAAGAGGAAACCTGGTGTTTGATTGGAGGCTTTTATGTGGGCTTTTTCTTTTTCTTATTGAGCTGATAAACTGTTTTAATTAGTTACTAGAATATGCAGAAGAAGCACGTGGCAGCTACAAACCTAGTAATTTCAGTCACTACATCATGTGCTAATTTCTTCTGCTGATCACAAAACAATGGGAGAAAAAACGAGGCAGTCGTTCCAGTCCTGGTGATGTTTCCCTGACGATGCAGCACGTACTTTCGCATTACAGTTTCAAAGGAAGCGGCTCCTGCGAGCTGCGTGGGCATTCCTTGGCTAAACCTTTCTCTACGCACACAGCGCCAGGGTCAAACAACAGGGTGGGGAATCAGGCTGAGGAGCAGGTCGGGGCACATCACATGAGGACTCCTGGCCAAAGAGCAAACCGCGGTACGCCCAGGTGGACTGGCCGCGAAAAGTCCTAGCCCACAAGGAAGCCTTTCAGAGCTCTTGCTGTCCAGGAGAGTTCAGCTGAGTGGAGGTAATCTAGAATAGCCTTCTCCAACCAGGTGGCCTTCAGGGGCATTTGGACCTCAGTTCCCAGAATTCCCATCCAGCAGGGCCGTTGACTGGGAATTCTGGGTGTTGCAGTCCAGACGTGTGGAAGGCACAAGGTTGGGGAGGGCTGATCTAGAACAGGGGGGCATTTCACTCTCCAGGGGGGTGCTTTGGACTTAGGCATGGTTTCCATATCAAGAGAGGTGCTGGTGCCACTCTACAAGACTCCGGTGTGCCCACGACTGGAGTACTGTGTCCAATTCTGGACTCTACATTGCAGTGGGACATAGCAAGGTTAGAAGCAGTTCAGGGCAGGGTCACAAGGATGGTAGCTGGATTGGGGGAATGCCACATGAAATGAGATTCAGGGAGCTGAGACTTTTCAACTTGGAGAAGAGAATACTCCAAGGGGATCTTACAGGTTTGTGAAGGGGTGTCACAGGATAGAGGGTCATGACCTGTTCTCCCCTGTGGTGGAGGGAAGGACACGATCCAGTGGGGCGAAGCTAAAGGTTGGATGTCAGGAAGTACTTCCTGATGGTTAGGATGGTTAGGACCCCTCAGATATGGAATGGGCTTCCACAGGAGGTGGTGGAGGCTCCATCAGTGAGGGCTTCCAGTGAAAGATTGGACACCCACATGTTGGAAATCATATGTTGAGTGGAGCCACCTTGTACCAGGTGTCAGGCTAGGTGGCCCAGGAGGCCCCTTCTGACTCGCTTTGTTATGTTTTGTTTGTTTGTTAGGTATGTGAGGGGGTGTCACATGGAGATGGGGAGAGGCCTGTTCTCCCCTGCAGAGGAAGGCAGGACGCGCTCCAACGGAGCTAAGCTCAGGGAACCCAGGTTCCATTTGGATGCCAGGAAGCACTTCCTGACAGTTAGGACCCCGAGGGCGTGGAATGGGCTTCCACGGGAGGTCGTTGAGTGTGGCGAGGTCAGCAGGAGGTCGCAGAGGCCAACAGTCAGGCACACCTACTTTGGCCCTGCACGTTCTGCATGTCCTGCACGCTCAGCATTATCATGATAATAGGTGACAATTGATAACAAGGTGAGAATGGGCTGGCTAGACAAACATGCAGTCCGTCATGTAGATCAGTGACCCAAGACAATACCTGTTTTCCCTGTTTGTAAGTAACCTGATTGTGACCCCTCCTCATTACCCTGTAACCTGATTGTGACCCCTCCTCATTACCCTGAATGTATAAAATAAAGGCACAGCCTTAAACGGGAGGATTTTGCAGAACCACATCCCTGTGTCGTGTAAGTCTGTCCAACCTTCAGTTGAGGCCCCATCGGTGAGGGTGTTCAAAGATAGGCTGGACATGTACATGGTGGGCATGTCATGAGCGGAGCCGGCTGGTGCCAGAGGTCAGACTAGATGGCCCAGGAGGCCCCTTCTGACTTGCTCTGTTTCTATGTTTCTATGTTTCTGTTTCCTGGTATCTAATTCCATGTGGCAACCAAGCTCAGCTGCAAACTCCCAGTTCTGAATCCAGTGGCTCCCGACAGAAGAGTTGGCTGTGCCCAGTTTACTCTCTTTGCTGGACCCACTGGATGACCACCGTATGGCCCCATTTCCTGCCCATCCCTCTCTTCCTGTGTCTCTCACCCGCCTCTCTGCTGCCTTTGGGCTTTCTGCCTAGTTTTTCCAGCCCTCTGCCTTCCCACCTACCTGGCCCAAAGGTCCCTTTCCCTCCCTTTCCAGCCAACAGAGTCCTTACCCAGAGTGAAGTTTTGTCCAGGGAAAGTGGCTCTTCACATCCTCATCAGCACTGTGCCTGTAGCAAATCCTCCTTGCTCAGCTGAAATGTTTGTGAATATTCCGTGACGTCAGACTAGCTCGGCCGCCTGCCGTTTGAGAGTGGAAGAAAGAGCTGATGCTTGGTGTAGGTTCAACACGACAGTTTGTTTTCTGAAATGCCATTGTTGAATAAACAAAAATGTCTTCTTATGTTATCTTTCTCAATTAATCCCTGGCACTCTTTTCGTCAGCTGCCATCCCCTGTCCGGAGAATGCAGCTGCAAAGCCGGCTGGGCGGGACTGCACTGCAGTGAGACCTGTCCTCCGGGGTACCACGGCGAGCGCTGCCAGCTCACTTGCTCCTGCCAAAATGGAGCAGAGTGCGAAAGCATCACAGGAAAATGTACCTGCAGGCCGGGATACATGGTAAGCCGCGCCCCCTCTCCTTTGCTGCAGGATTGTACGCACCTGCCAGGTTCATGCTTTCACTAGCAAAGGGTTGATGTTCTTTACTCTAAATGACCTTTCATAGTTCAGAAATGGACTCTCCAGGACTGAACTGGAGAGATGGACTTGAGAGATTTCTGATCAGAACTATAGAGAAACCATTGGATTTTGGCATGATCGTTCGTTCATTCGCGCTCTCACACTCTCCTTCTCTCTCTCTCCCTTGGCTGAAGTTTCTGCCTGAGCATGAATGGGTGGAAGGCCATGATATTCTTGAGGCCAAACCGGACCAAGGCAGGAGCAACCAAATTTGTGCTTTCATGTCTTTTGTTTTGTTCTGCTTTGTTTTAAGCAAAGAGTCATTTTATTAAAATTTTTCATTATCAAAGTAACAATAGAAATAGAGCAGAGTTATAACCAAAATTAGAACAGAACCTTAAAAGCTCTGAAAAGCAGATACTTGGCCTTTTTGGGAAAGCGAGGGGGCACCTGACAACCACAGCACATGCCTTTGCTACAGCCTTGAGCCTCTGATTACATCCAACCTCTGGTTCTTTAGCTGTACGTCAAGCAGCAGCAAGATAGAGGGAAACGGGAAACGGGGAGTGAGAAGGAAGCAATGGGGGTGGAGAACATCTGGGCTTGCCAGCTGGGCCAGTAGTCCGACCACCAAGGCGCCGCACTGGCTGTTGTGGTGGCGGCGATGTTGTTGTCCGCATGTTTTGGGCAACATGTTTCTGTGATTGACTTCGTGCAAATGGCTCAGGGTGGCCAGCCAAGGTTTCCCGCTTGCCCCGTGCACTGCAAGGGGAAGAGCAGCTTTCGGAAGCATGTGAAGGGGCCCGGGAACCAGCTCCAGGAAGGCGCCGAACTGTCCTGCACCACGTCCCCCCTGGGGTGGGTGATTTCGGTGAGCTTAGCCCCACCTGCTGACATCACCGTCCCACCTGTCCCCATGCTGGAAGAGGCCCGGGCGCCATGTGGCTCCCGATGCTGCGAATGTGACTCCGGTGATGCGCAGAAGAGCTGCTGACCCTCACAGTGCCCAGAGTCCCCAGTCCCGAGAGGCACGTGGTGGTCACTGCGCTGTGCAAAGGGACTCGGCCGGCACAGAGGAGACCGTCCGCTCATCCACCTGCGCTCCTGCCTGCTCTCCCACCTCCCTTCTGGGAGCCTGACATCAACGGGGAGAAGCAAGCAGTGGGGCCCCTCTGGGGAGCCTCCATAGTCCGGCTGGGGGACCCCCATGGGCCAGAGGTGCCCTCCGTCCCCACGCTGCAGCGCTGGCACGGACTGCAGTGTGTCGGGTGCAGGCCTGCGCATACCCATCCAGGGTGCCATGAGTCAGAACTGCACAAAGGCTGAAATGGGGATCCGGGGACTGTGCCTTGCAGGAGGCTGCTCCCTTTGCTTGACATCTTCCCAAACACGACTGACAGCTTTTCTGCCCCAGTACCTACTGGGTGCAGCTTCTGATTCTTCACATCTCCAGTGTGTGGGACGACCACAGATCCTTAATCCAGCCAGCAGGGAAGGGCACTGCTTTTCCTTCCATACCTGTCTGATCTGTGTTTGCTTGCTGCTCACCCTCTGTGTGTAGGAGCTGGGCAGCCCTCCTGTCCAGCCGCCTAATCTCCCTCGGCTGCAGGGACTTTGCTCCCCGCTTTGCGTGCCACCAGCATTGAACGGTCTCCGAGCAGGTAGGTAGAGGAGAGGTGGCGTTTGGGTCCCAAGCTCTGAGGCCTTTTCATCGTGCCTCCTCTTCCGCTATCAGCATTAACACACATGCACTTTCTTTCTCTGTTTTTTTTTAATGATAAGTTTTATTCAAAATAACCCTAAAACAAAAGAAAACTAAAAACAACATCAATCATCAGAAACATTGGACCTGCTGGGTCAGTCCCCACATTTTTTTTTCTATTTATGATAACTTAAAAACATATTTAAATCTATCCGAAGTCCCATTTCTCTAGCCAATAATAAAAAGAGTCCCAAGTTGATAGAATTTTCTCTGGATAGATATCAGCCTTCCTTAAGCTACTGCCTTCCAGAAATGTTGGACTACAACTCCCATAACCAAACACGTGATCACTTCTAGCACATCTGCCCTGTGCCTCAAATATTTTCAGGTTCCAGTGGAACATTGTCTCACCCGTGGAATTTGCCGCAAGTGATGGTGTCCAGGGCTGTGTGGCTGAGGCCTCTTCTCATGTTGATCCACTCGTAACAAAAATATTAGCCTGTTGTTGGAAGCAACATTCCTGAAAAGGTTGATTAGGTTCTTCAAGCCCATTTTGAAAATAACATTTCATCTCCCGCTAAAGAGGCTTCTCTGCACTGACATTTAAACAGCTTGGTTATGGAAGATAGCACCATAATCACTGAAGCATATTTCGGCATTACTATCATTTGCACTCTCATAATATACAATAATCTCTGGCAATTAGTCCAGGAGGAGTTGTTAAGCCTGGGAATTGTTAATTTATTGTGGTGGAAGTGTGTTTGTCATGCACAGGATGAGTCGGTCCCCGAGTTGTTATCTCTCCGAGAGTGATTGTGCGGTCGGAACTGCAGGCTCCCAGTACCAGGCATCCGGGGAGGTCCCAGCATGGGCCAGGGCAGGGAGCAGGACTGAGAGGACCTCAGGGCTGGCTGCCTTGTGCTGAGCCGAGCCCGTGCCCGCCTGGCTCTGCTGATGCTGGCACGCAGTCGGGGCTGCTGGGTTCCAGGCAGGCATTCTCTCAGCCCGAACCAGAGATCCTGGGGGTCAACGCGCATGCAGAGCTGGTGCCCTTCTATAGAACTGCGGACTAGACAGTTCACCCAGTGCCCCCTGCCCAAGACCTTCCCCCAGGGAGCTGGTGGGGTTGGAGAGCCTTAATGCACCTCCGGGCATCCTCAGGCGCTCATCCCAATCTTGGTCCAGACAGCACAGCGTTGGCTTGGCAGCAAAAGGACCGTCAGACGCCTGTGGTCACTCCCACCACCAGCAACACAACCTGAATCTCTGCTGTGAATATCGCACAGGCACCGAAGCTTGGGCTGGCCGTTGCGTGAAGCCGAGTCTGGTACCTGCCCATTGCTGCAGCGCTCCAAACGGCATCATAGGTCCTGTTGACTGTGATGGAATTTGTGTCCAGATGAGCATGCTTCAGATCACATCCTCGGTGTTCAAGCTGAAGTGCAAAGGATTAAATGTGGGTTATGGATCGGAGGCTTGTTGAAAGAGCTTCCGGACTGCGCCTTCACAAGCCCTGGCATAGCAGAACCCTGCTTTCCATTCAGTTCTTGCATTTGAAATGCCCCACCGAATTCTGTGACTCTCCAGCCCCACTGAATTGCCTTTTTCTCTAGAGTTGGAATGCCTCCTCTAATTACGGTAGATTATTTATCCAGGACTCCAGATAATTATGGTGCATATTTGTCCAGGAGTCTACTCACATCCGAGCAACCGTGTCATTAGACCTGTCAAAGAATGAAAGAGGGATTAAAAATATAACCAGGTGCTACGCTGTGGACCTGATGTGAAAGGAAAACTTGCTTGGCACCTGCAGCCGGTGCTTTAAAGAGGATAAGAGTAGGATGCCAAGTGGAAGTGAGGAGGGCAGAGGCTCCTCCAAGCATCCCCAGTGACTCTGCAAGCTGATTGCCCTCATCTGGAGGAACTGCATTGGGTTCCCTTGCATTGCCAACCCAAGCAAGCTGATTGTGAGTGGCACCCAGAGAAAGGGCCTGGGCAGGAATTGCTAACTCTTTTTTCAGGAGGCTTCCTTTGAAATGCAGTCACGCGTGTGCACAGGAGTGGGTTTGGGAAGTAAAAACGATTATCCTGCCTTGTTAAACAACAGAGCAAAACAGCCATGCAAGCTTCTCTTTACTTTCTTGGCCGGAGTGTTTAGCAGGAAGAACATTCACTAAATACACAGGGATGCCTCTTCCTCTAGGATATCCACGGCCACCCGTCTCCAATCACTTTGTATTCCTCCTTGTCCCGAAGCTGAGCTTAGCGACGAAAGGTCAGGAAGTTCAGGTGCTCGCTTCCTTTAATTTTGCCCTTGCCTGATAAAGTTCACGTTTATGTTGAACTGAGGTCAGAATTACTTTCCTTATAGAATGAATTCCAATTATTTCGTATTGTGCTTTTCCAGCAGCAGGCGCAGGACAATGGGGCCCGTAATTCAGCCCTGATGCCAGAGCACTTAGACTAAGGAGAACGGCTCCCATTCGATGGCCTGGAAATGCCGGGTTCGAGTCGCATGGGACACTTCAGGGGCCTCGTGTCTCAGCCTCGCCTTCCCGTACCAGCCAAGTGGGAATTTCAGTGCCTGCCTGGCTTTGCAGGGATGCTTTCTGGCGATGGTCATGCCAAAGCACTCCAAATGCTCTGTGCTTTGTGGGCAGAGAAGCAGCACGGCGGAAACTGTTTTCAGCTCTCCACCCCGATGGCCGTTTTCTCCTCCGGAGAGGACCCTGGGTGCATCTGGAGAGGGCGCTGCTGGGGTACCAGATTGGGGGAGGCCATAAGACCATGCCCACCTTCGCTTCCCCCATCTCCTCCCCGCCCTTGCTCCCCGCTCATATCGTATTTCCCTGGAGTCTCTCTCCCAACTTCTGCTGCAGGTCATTTCCTGGTGCCTGTGGAGGGAAGACGGTGGGGAGGGAATGGATTCTGAGTCACCCTTCCAAGGTCATAGGAGTGCCTGCAGAACATGGCCCAGAGTGTGGTCTGAAGGCACGTACGGCATCCACCATGTTGAAGCTAAGCAGGTTTGGGCCTGGCCTGAGCCTGGAGGAGAGACTGCCTGGGAACCGCATGTTGCCACCTGGAGCCCCACAATGGGAGAAAGGGTGCAGGGGTGCAGGTTCTTTGGGTTTCCCTGCCTTGGGTGGGGAAATTCAAAGAACAGGAGGATCTCTGGGATTCTCTCCCAGAGACCAGGAATTGCTCTGTAGAGGTGAATATGTAGGAGTAAGTAAAAGTAGGAGTAAGTAGGTAAGAATCTTGGTTAAGACTGCTTGTTCTCCCAAATGAGGAATAATCGTTCCCTATATTTCGTTGTTCTTTGAGTTCTGTTTTAGTAGAAAGATGAGGAATGTATTTAAGGTGGTTAGGGCTGCAACCCTGTATGCCCTTACCTGAGGGTAAGTCTCGTCGAAGTCAGGGGGGCTTGTTCCTTGTGGGCATTGCATCAGAAGTGGTTGGTGAGACCTTCGGCAAGTTGAACGGTTAGAAAATATGCAGAGTTGTGTGCGAGCAATTGAAAAACGGCACCCTTCTATGGAGGAGGGGCAGTGCCCTTGCATGGTAGCCAGGACCCGTCTATCCTCATGACCTTGACGCGCAGAGAAAGCAAAGGAGAAAAGCTTTCCTTCTACCCTCAGATTCCCATTCTTGCAAAGAACTGCCCCACACCAAGAGCCGCATCGATTCTGGAGAATTGAAATGTGGCTTTTGGGTAAATGTAGCTAAAGCTGAGCAACAGTGAGGGATACTAGAGAAAAACAAAAGCCACAGGGCTCCCCTAACAACATCTTCAGGGCTTGAGCGGCCCGGTTTTCCCTCTTAGAGAAGCCAAAGGAGCACTCTGTTGCAGACTTGAAGAATGCTTCATCAGTATTCTTGAATGTGGCTGAAAGTGCCCAGGTCTGCTCGGGACACAGGCGCTCCTGATTGCTAAGCAGAGATTCTCTGCGGTGCACGTTGGTCTTTCGCTTTTCCTTAAATAAAGTCATGACAGCGCTGCCCAAAGTTTTCCATTGCTCCCTGAAGCACAAGTCTTGAAGTATCCGAACCAAATCAGCATTAACTGAATCGGCCAAGTCCCCGGGACTTGGGAAATTTTAAGAAACATCCATAATCTTACCATTAAACAGACCTGAGCGTAATTGCTGGAGTCGTGACAAGGACTGCATAAACTGCCGCACTGACTTTTCCAGGGTCGTTAACATCTTTTCTCAAGAAAGGGAGAAACCTTCTGGCCCTCTCAAGGCTGTGCTCTTTTATGACAGTGTGAGGCAGTAAAAATATACAGACTGGAGGATTTGGGGATTGGTGCCAACAGGATTTTAGGTCTGGAATTTTCATTTGCAGTTTGATGTCGAATGTCGCAGGAGAGGACCGCTGCCTCAGTAAAACGGGGCTGTCGGCACGGTATTCCTGACCAGCCTCACATGGAATGAACCTCTGGGAGTCGCTCACTTTAGCTCAGGCTGTTGACCAGAGATACCTGTGTAGTCCCACAACGTTTCAGAGACTATTTATTTATTTATTTCACTGATTTATATGCCGCCCCCTGCAACAAGCCTCGGGGCGGCTAACAATAAATCATACATAAACAATGCCAATAAAACAATCCAATAAAACCCACTATGTTAAAAACTAGCCCATCTCAAGGTCAAACAATTAAAACAAATAATACAATAAATACATTAACAATTAATTGTTACATTAATTGTTAAATACATTAACAATTAAAATACTTCTTAAATAAAAAGGTCTTCACCTGGCGCTGAAAAGCAAATAAAGACGGCACCAGGCGAGCCTCTCTGGGGAGCGCATTCCATAGGTTGGGTGCCACCGCAGAGAAGGCCCTCCTCCGGGTACTCACCCTCCTCACTTATTTCACGGAGGGTTCCCGGAGGAGAGCCTCAGCTGCCGATCGTAGGGGGCGGGAGGGCATATAAGGTCGCAGGCGCTCCTTTAGGTAGCCAGGTCTCAAGCTGTTTAGGGCTTTATAGGTAAGAACCAACACCTTGAATTGGGCCCGGACTTCAATGGGAAGCCAGTGCAGCTGATGGAGAACTGGGGTGATGTGAGAATCACGCCCAGTTCCCGTCAGCACCCTGGCAGCTCTGTTCTGCACAAATTGAAGTATCCGGACCATCTTCAAGGGTAGCCCCACGTAGAGCGCGTTACAGAAATCTAGCCGGGAAGTCACCAGCGCATGTGTCACCGTCACCAGGCAGTCGAACTCCAGCAAGGGACGCAGCTGATGGATCAGCCGAAGCTGGTGGAAAGCGCTCCTCGCCACTGCTGACACTTGGGCTACCAAGGTCAGCTCCGGGTCGAGGAGCACTCCCAGGCTGCGAACCCTGTCTTTCAGAGGGAGTGTAACCCCATTCAAGACTAGGGTCAGGTCCCCCACACTGAAGCCCGATCCACCCACCAACAGGACCTCCATCTTGTCTGGATTGAGCCTCAGTTTATTGGCCCTCATCCAGCCCATTACCTCGGTCAGGCACTGGTTCAGCACAGCCACTGCCTCACCTGGATCGGTGGAAAACGAGAGGTAGAGCTGGGTATCATCCGCGTACTGATGATTCCGCAGCCCACACCTCCTGATGACCTCTCCCAGCGGTTTCATGTAGATGTTAACGAGCAAAGGGGACAAAATGGAACCCTGTGGAACTCCATGGCATAGCTGCCATGGCGCAGAGCCATAGTCCCTCAGCACCACCTTCTGGAATCGGCCATTGAGGTAGGAGCAGAACCACTGCAACACAGTGCCTCCAACTCCCAACCCTGTCAGCCTATCCAGAAGGATACCATGGTCGATGGTATCGAAAGCTGCCGAGAGGTCCAGGAGAACCAACAGGGACGCACTCCCCCTGTCCCTCTCCCTGCACAGGTCATCATACAGGGTGACCAAGGCAGATTCAGTGCCAAAGCCGGGTCTGAAACTGGGCTGAAATGGGTCTAGATAATCAGTTTCATCCAAGAGTGCCTGGAGTTGTCCCGCCACCACCCGCTCCAGCACCTTGCCCAGAAACGGGACGTTGGCCACCGGTCTATAATTAGCAAGGTGCTGAGCTGACATTTGGTGAAGACTCTTTGTTTCTTTTCAGGATAGAAGAGACTCACTTTATTATTGTTTTTTTTTTCCTTTCTCAAATTAAAGTTGGCTTTGAGTTTCTTGTTGTTTGGGGTGTTTGTTAGTAGAAGACTGAACTCGGCCTTTTCTGCACTGCAACCATCCAATCCCAATGTGCCCCATGTGGTCTCACGGGACACTTTGTGTCCACCCATCTTGCCAGCTAATCCCAGCATGGAGGATTCATCAGGAGAGCATTTTGTGGCTCTTCCAAGAGCCCACCAAAGTACGCTAGCATTCCTGCAATAGTGCAGAGGTGCTAAGATGACACCGAATCCCTTTAAGGCACACTCCTGTGCAACACAAGCCCTACAGCTCCCAGCATGCCCCAGTCAATGTAGCTGCTTGTTGCATGCTGGGAAGTGTAGACCGTTTTTCCGTCCAAACATGCATAAGACTGTGCCCTCCATGAATTTGTGGCTGGGGTGGAGAGATTTGAACTGGAAACTTCGCCACTCTGATGAGCCTTTGGCTTAGGGTGCTCAGAGTTGTGAAGTCACTTTTCACACCCTCTCACAGTGAAAAGGGGATACTGAGTACTTCCAGGTCAGCTGAAGGTCACGTGATTAGCTTGGGTGGATTGACCTGTATTTGCACTGCAATTGGACCCATTGCAGCAGAAGTGGGAAAGCCACGAACCTCTAAATGTTGTTGGACTGCCGTTCCCATCATCCTCAATTACTGACTGTGCCGGCTGGGAGTTGGCATTCAAGCGTAACTTGAGAACCCTACATTACAGCAACCTCTGATGTCCTCTGAAGCAGCTCAGGGATTTTTCCACTCTGTCCCTTGCAGGCCAGCTGCTGGTCGGATGAGCATCTCCTCAGCACTCTGCTTCATGAAGCTTATAGCATAGGCAAGCCCTTGAACTCCTGAGGATGCAAAGTTCTGCTAGCGGTTTCCTCCTTGGTGAGCGCGCACGTCTATAGATCATGGCAAGCTGACAGAACAACTATTACTTTAACCGGTCCATCTCCTTAAGCTCCAGTTTGTTAAAGACCTGTCCACTTTTACTGAGGCCAGAATGGCAGGAAGCGAAGCCAGTGCTTCATCACTTACACGAAAGGATTTGATAGGAAAAGAGTCGGCTTGACTTTCTCGTTCCACTCTGTGACTCTGGGGAAGTTCTTCCGTACAGCGTGAGGATGGGAACTTCCCCGGGCAGGCTGTTCTGTTTCCCACCCGCAAGCACATGATCTCTTTGATGGTGCAAAAGCCACGGATATCCCACGGAATAACTGATCATAACACAATCTGCCATCCAGAGGGGCCATGACAGTGGCAGGTCAGAGTCCATATTTGGGGACCTGTACAAGATTCTCCCATTGGGTCCTCCGAATCTGTGATCATACAAAGGGATCTTGCCGCAGAGCCATGTGAGAGATGCTGCCTTTCTGACCAGAGCTAGTCGGCCGCACACTGCCATGTTCCCTATTCATGTTGCATGGCCAGAGTCCACACAGCTTGTATTATGCCCACCAGGTGTTCAGATCCCATCATCTCTACCCCTTAGCCCATGGGAACTGCAATCCAAAAGATCTGCAGGAGGCACTAAGTTGGGGGAGGCTGCCTTAAGCTGTGCCATTATCATAGTCTACCCTTCTAAAAATAAATAAACTGAGTGAACAGGATTCTGTGCCAAGAAAAGTTGATTTATATGACCTGCATAGATTGGGCAAATAAGGCAATTGCATGTATTTCCTTCAACCCTTACTGCTCTTTAGAAGGCCAGATACTGAAGGTGAAACTCAAATACTTGGGCCACCTAATGAGAAGGAAGGAGAAGAGCCTGATGCTGGGAATGATTGATGGGAAGAGGAGAAGGGGAAGATAGAGGTTGAGGTGGCTGGATGGGGTCACTGGGTGTGGGCTTGGGAGGACTCCAGGGGATGGGGGAGGACAGGAAAGCCTGGAGGAAGGTTGTCCATGGGGTCATGAGGGGTCAGGTATGACTTTGCAACTGGACAATAATGTATTTCCTTAGTTTCCGTAATTCCTTGTCTACTGCATGCAGAGAAGATAAATGAGCATTGGCCACATCTCTGTAGGCAGCCTTGAAGAAGTGGTTCCAGGCAGGGCTGGTGCCGGGGGCAGGCATGTCTGGGCAGCAGCCGAGGGTCCAAACCCCAGCAGAGCCCCCCTTCCCCTCTGCATCCTCCCCTCTCCACTGCCACCTGCACACCCACCTGCCCCTCGCTCTGGCCAGGGGGTGAAAGGGGAACACGGTCTCCTCCCCTTATTTTCCTCGGATCTTGGCCCAGCGGCGCATGCTCAGAACCAGTTTCTGGGAGCAGTGCCCGGCTGTGCGTGGGTGAAGGAGCAGAAGCGTAATCTAGGCAGACCGGGAGCGACCGTCCCCTGGGATTTCTGTGGATCCTGGTTTGGAGGTTCAGCCTGTTGTGGAAGAAGTTTCTTCCCAAGCCCAATAGAAAGGCCTGAAGGCCCGAAGGATACCTGAAGGGCCTCTCCACTGGTCTGCACCCAGTGCATCGGACGGAGAGAGTCGCCTTTGGCCTGCCAGTTGCAACTTGGGCAGCCTGTTCGCTCTGCCCCTGCACATGGTAAAAATGTGGCTGTCTGTAGAGAGGCAGTGTGGTGTAGTGGTTAAGGGCATGGGGCTGGGACTCAGGCAATCTGGGTTCGAGTCCCCGCTCAGCCAACTGGGTGACTTTGGGCCAGGCACAGACTCTCAGCCCAGCCAACCTCACAGGGTTGTTGTCATGAGGGTAAGATTAAGAATGGGAGGAGGAGAGTGATGTAAACTGCTCTGAGTTCTTTAAAAAAGAAAAGGGCAGGATATAAATCTAATACGTGTTGCCCAGAAGCATGTAGAAGAATGAATGGTTTATATTATGGCCATTTTTGTTTTGGAAATCTTTCATATTTGTTGATATAATACTTTTCATTGTGTTTATCGCTTTTCCGCAAGACTTGTTAGCCACCTGGAAGTCTTGTATCCAAAGACAGAAAGGAATAAGTAACTATTATGGGCTGTGTCTAGTGTTCTGTCCTACTTAAGAAGAGACCAATTGAAATGAGTCTGAGTCATGTCAGCGGGTCTGCTCTTAAGACGGATGCAACCTTATACATGACAACAATAAAGGGGTTTTATGTCTCTGACTTTTGGCAACCTGACGAGTGCTTTCCACAGTGTCCTGCCCTTGACAGATCTTAGGGAGCTGACCCATCTTATATCTGCTTGTCCTCTTCCGCCTCCGACTTTCCCTGGCATGATGATCTTTTCCCGTGAGTCTCACCTTCTCACAGGTGCCCAAAGCACAACGGCCTTGGTTCGGTCAAAAAAGCCCTATTCTGTGGGTACGGCGCAGTCTGCCCATGAAACAGATCTTTGCATATGTGAGTGTTAGAAACTTGAAGTCTCAACATGCAACAGTGAATTTTCTGGATTTCTTTCTGTGAATTCTCAGACTTTGGAGACGATGCATATAATATAACACCATATTCAGCAGGTGTTTTTTCTACATTACAACCCCACAATCTGTCACCACTCTGAATCCTGTATAACAAACAAAATTTTCATGGTCTTACAGATGATTGATTAGAGGATAAAAACAAACGCTTCATGAAGTTTGCCAAAGGTTTTTAAAAAGATGTTGGCAATTAACCTGAAATTGAGAGGGTGGGATACACCGAGAGGAGAATTTTGCTGTTCTTCACTCAGCGTTTCCACCCTGATGAAATTTCAAACATACTTTTGGGGAAAACCCGTTCCAAACAGGCATTTCTGGAAGGAAGACAAGAGCCTGGTGGGCGGGGCTGTTGAGCAGAGCTCTTGGCTTGGCATTCGGTGTACAGCGAACACATCACTCACCCGCTTTTGTCAACAGCTCTTTTCATTTGTAATATAAATTTGCCTATTTTATTGGGCTGTTTTTGTTAGCAATCACCAGCATAAATTTTACTCTCTGTGCTATTGGGATAAGTATTACAACACAGCAGTTGTCCAATTAAATGGAGCATTGCATGCAAGAAAAATTAAAAAACACCCAAAAGCAGAAATACAAGACCCAGTTCAGTTGGCTCCTTGTTTTGCAAGTTATCTTTGTGCACAGAAGGACCATGGGTGGCGTTGGAATGCCTTTTCCTTGAGCCAGAATCACACCCTTCATTCACTTGCTCTTTAATCCATGATAAATCTCTGGATCTCTGTCAGTTACTTCTGAATGAAGGGCTCCCGCTACTACCAAGGAAAAGCCTTGTGCGTCTACTTCATCTATTTCTCCTCAGCAGATTTTCTTGGGTAAGAGAAAAGATGGGGAAATTGTTGCAAAAATGTGGGATGACTTCAGCAGAATATCCCCCCTTCCTCTGGGAAAAAAACACTGCTGAGAAGACAAGGGTGATGGTGTTGGACAACCATTATTTCATTATCATTGCACAAGGTTTGCAAATGTTCTTAGGATTGCATTATGTTTGTGCTCCACCTTCCTTCCTCTTGCATGGAAGCTAAGGTGGCTTACAAGTTTCTCCTCCTCTCCATCTTATCTTCACAACAACAACCCTGTTGGGCTAAGAGTCAGTGACTGGCCCTGAGTCACCTGAGCACAAGCCGGAACCTGGATCCCCTGAATGCCAGTCCAGCCTTGCTGGAAGGGAGCCAGCAGGCAAAATAAGAATACCACTTCTGTTGATTCTGTTTCCCTGGCCCTCAGGAAGAATTTGCACTGAACTGAACTTCCAAGTGAATCATAGAACATTAGAGCTGGAAGGGGCCAGAAGGCCATCGGGTCCAACCCCTTGCTGTTGCGGGACCCAAGTTGCACCATCCCACTCAGAGGGCTGAATGAACATCGATCAGGATGGTTATTGACGTAGGTAATTGTTAGGTAATTGTTATACTACCCTTCAGTTAGAAAAACCACACTCAGCAAAGTAGAATAATTGAACTTTGCAGCTGGAAGGGACATCTAGTCCAACTCACTGCTCAGGGTAAGACCAATTTACAGCAAGCATATGGATCCTCAGGCTGGCAGTTGGGTGTGGCCTGCCTGGGGTCTCCATCCAGCTCCCCAAAGTTCTCCAGGTGGCCGGCCCCCAACTGCTGCAGCCACTGGCCAGGGGTTTTGCCACCTCATTTTTGCCTTCAGCCCACCCCCCACCCCTGGACTACATCCTGCAAATGGAATCTGATCCTCACCCTGGAAGAGGTGCTTCCCTGGTGGACAGCAAGCAGCTAGAATACAATCAAGAAAGCAGCAGCATGGCTGGGGACTGCAGAATATGAGGCATGTGCTTGAAAGGACGGGGGGCATAGATGATTGTGGGGTAACGGCGGGTCCATAGTGTGGCCGGCCCTCCATAGAGCAGAGTTGGTGTCCGGGGACCTGTCGGGTGACCTGCAAACAGGTAGGTGCCCCAGCCTGAGAGCGGCTCAGTCCATGCTTCAACAAAGAGTTTCCCAGGGTGGTGTTAGCAGCTTTACTGACCCACTTCACACCCATCCTGAACCCGAACCCCATCCATGATGCCGAAGGGAGAGTCTCCCACCAGCCGCTTCCTCAGTCAGAGCAGCTCCGGCGAAGGGGGACCATCAGCTCCCACAGTGGCTAAAATCTGCAGTTGAGACCCTGGGTGCTTTCTCCTCCGTCTCCATTTGCATGCAGTCCAAAACCTCCCAGCCTCTGCTCGTTTCTTACGATTGGCTTTGCAATCACATCTCAGTCTCTGCAAACTCTCAAAGTAGCAATATTTAGGCAGAGACCCCAACTGTATTCTTGGGTTGATTCTTCGCCTCTTGGGTCTTATTTGGATCCAAAACATTAGTAAGCAGTGGGAGTGCAGCAATTTCAGCCCCTCAGTTCTCCTCTCTTTGCCCCTCCTTCACTTCTCCTCTGGCTCTCCTCCATGTTTGTATTTTGGGCAATCCCATGGCATTTTGCAAGTGGGTTCCTAGGAATCCGCTTTGTGCCAGCGCCGCTTTGTTACGTGTTGGTGCATCTCTTCCATTTTGCCGTTAATTGGCAATGCGGCTGTATCGGATCGCATTTCCGTTGCAGCCGCTTTTCGGTACCGCAGGGGCTCTGTGCCTTAACTTTAGATTTCAGACGTGGGTTTATTTCATCTCTGTTTCACAGGCCAATCTACTCTTTGCCTTCCTCTTCATGTGCTTTTATGCGTAGGATTTTTGTATCTGTCGAAGGCGTTTTCTGGGGGGCTGCCTGGCTCTTTGCATATCAAGAGCTGGGAGCCAGTTTCATTTACGATTCAGATCCCAAATTGGGAAGGGGAATATGGAAAAAAGAGACCTGAGACATTTATGAGAACAGCTACAATAGAATTAAAGTCTTTTGTTTTGGAGTCTGTTTAACTGCATTCCTCTGAGGCCTTCCCTGTGAGGAAGATATATGCAGACGTTCGAACATAATTTCCTGCCTCGTGCCGTCAAACCACCTCCGAGCAAGCCATCCAGACCGCTGCGAGGTGGAAAGACCAGAGGCAGCCCGTGAATCACAGGGCCCGGACTTGCACAGGCGCTGTCTGAGCAGCCGATTCTTAAGCATTGCAAACACAGTGCAGAGATACTGACACAGCCGTGGGCGTATTTAGACCGCAAAATCTTTTCAGTAAGCCAAGTTTGTTTCTGTACAGTTTTTATGTTGGCCTGATAGAGCTAGGCCAAAAGTTCTCACGTGGGCCTTCTGATCTCCTTTATACCCTGTTTTATGGTGATGGCGGCTACCCTTTAATTTAAGGGGAGGAATGGTAGACCAGTGCTGCTAAAGAGAGATGAAAAAGCAACTCCAAGGAACGCTCTTAAAACAGACTCAGAGTGGGGTGGGTCTTGGGTCATTCTTGTGCAGTTTAATCCTTTGCCCCTCTCTCCTGAAATCACAAATCGCAGTTTGTGGGTTGCATGTCGGATGCGGTGTGGTCTGCCGCATCCACCCATGTGCTCGGAGTGGCGCCATGAGCTCGTCTTCACGGGGAGGCATCGTAATCTATAAAGCAAATAGCAGTGCTTATTCAGCCTTGGGATTTGCTACGCCCTGGGAATAACAGCAGTGGAACTCCGCTTCTTTTCGACAGGACAATCAATAATTTAGGGCATTTTCTCCTGACACAGCACAAAGCGCCTCCTTCTGCATGCCGAAAAGAGCCCGTTCACCCACATTTGCTACCTGTATGGCAGCAGCCCTTCCTGCTAAATATGCGCGGCTTAGACAAAGTCACTGTTTCTCTGTTTGAACAATGCAATGAGTTTGTTTTTCCGCTTTGACCTTAAATAGCAAACCGATCTGGCTTGGCAGGGAGTTTGAATAACAATGCCATTCAGCAGGCGCTGGCTGTGCTCCTGTCCCTGCCCCATCTTTCGGAGTGGGTCCGTGCAGAACAGGCATGCTCCACTGCCCCTCATGCACTGGAGAGAGCTCTGATGGGGGGGGGGGCTCTGCACTGGCCCCACACCATAAGGAAGCTGCTTTGGGTTGCACAGGCACACGGTGTGCATATGTAAGCACAGCAGGGAGTTTCAAGGACATCGAATCCAGAGGCTCACTTATAAACAAGCAAACGGCATGTGTGCCGCGTGGCCCTTTGCAGCGTGGCGGACATTTGCCATGCGCAGGGCGGAGCACCTTGCCAGTCCCTTTCCATGTGTGGATCCTCCCGTAGTTCCCTTTCTGCCGAGTCTTTCTCCGCCCAGGTGGGCAACGCAAGAATGGCTGTGAAGGGCCTTGCCATGGAGGATGCGCATGTTCCGATCAGAATGGGAATTCACTTGGTCATTTGCCGGTGGGCTTTGCCCTGGCTCTCCTGGGCTTTGGGAAAGAGTTCCGATAAGGAGCTGTCCTTGGCGGATACAGAGGAGCCCTGCTGGAGCAGGCGAGTGTCCATCTCGTCTTGAGCCTGTTCCCTGCAATCAGAATGCTCTGGGAAGTCCCCAGGCAGGAGCCAGAGACTACTGTTCATGTGCCAGGAACTGGGGTTGGAAGCTTTGCGATGGCAAGGTCCCATTCCGGCCCACCAGGGGTGCTCCGCCGTGATGGCCATCCTCCGTGGATCCCTCTAATCCCCCTCTAAGCTGCTGGCTTGCCCTCTTCATCCTGTGGCAGCAAATTCCGTACTTTTCCATGGAAAGCCATGCATGAGGCCCGTTCTTTTGCCTGTTCCAAACAGGCTGCCAGTCTGGTAAGAAAAGGGTGTAGGAATCCGCACATTCATATGTGCACCAAGGTGGTGCATGTATCCTTTGAATCTGCAGGATAAAAACATAATGTGGCTTGGGAGAGACAGGATCAGGCCTCCTGGCTCCTTGCTTTTGGCCAAGCTCAGCCAAGGGGCGAATGAGATCCAGATTGTAGCAGCGGGCACAGCTAACCTCTCGCGAGGCCGGTATTCAGCCACGGGAAGCTGTAAGCGCCACTGCAGTGTGCGTGGCTGCTACCTGCCTTGATTCTCCGTCAGGATGAACAGCAGCTTGTGGGGAGGGGGAGCTGAAATCCCAGAGCAAACAATTAAGTGCCATTGAATCTCCAGCGGACCATATGGGAATCCTCAGCTGCGGCAAAGAGAGGCATTAAGTATCTGTCTATTTATGGCAAAATTCCTTAGCATTTTTTTCCAGGGTCATACATTTTGAATTGACTTAACAATCACTTCCTATTTCATTCAGTCTCCAAGCTCAGCCTATTCACTAGGCTGTGCCACACTGATTAAGTTGCAGAGCTATCCAGAAAGAAGTGCGGAGCGGGAGGGGGCAGAGAATGATTACCATGTAGAATGCAGCTGTTGATTAATTTTTAGTAAATGGGACAGAAATCTAAGACACCATGTCGTGAGAGAGAAGCTCCAGCAACCCTCAATACCCAGTCTAATGGAGTGTAGGACTTGCTAACAAATGGCACAGAAGATTGCAGACTATTATTGCTATCAGAGGTGGGAAGGTTGTGTGTGTGTCTGTTATTTGTGTAAGAGTGCCCAAATGCATTTAATTCCGTAAGCCATGCTCCCCAAATTGAGGTTAAAATGTTAATGATTCTTGCATTTAGAATTAATAATCTCTTGGAGCCTGTGCCGTTGATTTGCATTGCTCATTTCCTGCTGTAGAGCGAGCAGCACGATCCTGTGTGTGGTTACACAAAAGTAAGTTCCACTGTGTTCGGCAGGACTTACTCACTGCTGCATTGCGCAGACCTTTTGCCAGGGCCACTGAACAGAAGTGCCTGGCAAGCTGATCAACGCCAGTGGCATCCTAGGCGTATGGACAGAATCTCGGCGTATTTTGCCGTCAGCTGTCCAGAGAGCCTCGGCCACAGGCGGTAAAGAAATGACATAAATAGCAGCAACCGTGTGCATGCTTGCACCACAAAGAAAAAGAATTCTGCATAGGGTGGCCACCCTGGCGTTGCCAGAAGGAGGCCCTGGTGTGCCTGCTGATCTAGGTGAGGGTGTGTGCCCATCCCGCCTGGGTGGGAAGGGCCAGCCGCTTGTCCCGCGCCTGCCCAGCAAGAGCTGCTGGCCCTCCAGGGCTCCTGCTGCCGCTACCCGCACAATCCCTGGGCTCGAGCCAGCGCTGGCCGGGACAGCCCCATCCCAGAGGGCACCTTGAATCAGAAACTGCCCACGCGGGCCCCTGCCCGAGAGGAAGGCGAGGGGCAGGAAGTGGGCACAAGAGCGAGCCCCTGGAGCTGCTTTTCCTGCCAAACAGAAGCGCCCGGCGTCAGCCAGCGCTCCAGCAAATGCACTTCTGTGGACGTGACACTGTGGCCAGAGGGGCACGTTCACACGTGTCTGCTGAGTGCCCAGTGGGTGCGACTCCTTTTTCTCCCAACATCTTTCCCCAGCCACGGCCAAAGGAAAGCGGGGGGGGGGGGGCGATGTAGCTGCGTCCCTGTTTTTGTGGCCTCGTGGGGGCTAGTGATCCGCAACTGTGACCGCGGCTAAGCGTCCCCATCTGTCCACATCTCCGAACGGAGCAGCTGCCCCTGTTCAGGGTTGCATAGGGAGCACCCAGCATCCCACCGGTGGCTCTCCAGCTTATCAGAGTGGGGCCATGCCTGTGCCGGTCCTGCCACCGCCACCACGTGCTTCCCCTGCCCTGCGTGAGCCGCGCCACATCACTGAGCATCCTGACCATGCATGCACGGCTTTCCGCTTCCCACACGAGCGCAGAGATGTGGGCTGAGACTGGTGTGCGACAGTGGGGCAGCCAGTGTGCGAGAAATGCATGGGTACGGCCACTCAGGTTCCGAAAAAAGGCTGCGAGACCTTGGCTGGCAGCAGGGCCAAGAGGATGTCATTTGTCCCAGCTGCCGGCAGAGAGGGGGTCCCACCAGAGTAGCAAAAGTTGTCAGTCTCTCTAAGAAATGGGCACCTTGGTAAGTTAGAGCAGGACACAGTCGATCGCTTGAGCTTCGTTTTGTGACGTCGGCTGACTTGCAGCTGAAAATTGCTGTTCTGTTCCTTGCGTGCTGACGCCCCGGACAGTTTGAGCCCATATCTGTGCTAGCTCTGCTGATTAAAATCCACAGTGAGGCAGTTTGGGAGGAAGCTGATATACAGACCGACTCTTTGAGACAACGGCATGTTACTCCAGAGATCCATCGCTGGATTTCCCAGTGTGTGCGTATTTAAAGGGAAGTGCGATCAGGAAGAGATTGCAGTAGCCTGGGGAAAGAGCTGTCTAACCTTTTCCACTTGCTTTTTTCCTTCGAACAAATTCTCCCTGCCCTTATTGGTGGGGGGCAGTGGGGAAAGCAGGCGCAAAGCATTGTCCTCAGTATTCAGAGGCTGTATAATAGGAACAGCTCCACATGCTTTTCGGCATTGAGGGGTGGTAGAGGAGGCCCTGCTCATCCCCATAGTGTTCAGGAATTTGGATCAGTTCCTTTCCTCCACCCCCCCCCCTCGCTCTCTCTTTCTATCTCTTTCTCTCTCTTTCTCTCTCTGGCTTTGCAACTAAGAAGTAAGAATGAGCTCTTTGCAATGGCAGAAGCAAGTGGCCATAGCTCATGTTTTTTCTTTCTTTCAAAGCTCTGCACTCCCATGCCCATCTCTGGATGGTACTTGTAGTTAAATCATGCCAACAATGTATATGAAAGAACCCATGAAAGTAAGTCAATTTGGAACGTCTTTTAAACAACCTCCGGCAGCTGGCATTTGTGGCCACGACAAGCCCTTGTCCAGGGCAGGGCTGCTGTTAGTCGCTGTGGCAGGTGGAACAAACCCCTGACACCCTGAAATCTGCCCCCCATCAGTGCCAGTAATGGCCTTGAGTGCTCCCGTCATGTGACTGAAACTTCCATATAGCCTGAAGGGCCTGATCCCGCCTGATCTCAGAAGCGAAGCAGGATCCAGCCTGGTTGGAATCTGGATGGGTGGCTTAAAATGTCGTGAACGCCCAGAGCTGAAGCTCTCTATAAAAATTGTATTGCATTGTGCAGAATTGGTATTGTATAGAAATCCAATGAGAGGATGATGACGATGATGATGATGTCATCCAAGAAGATTTCTTTCCTTTGTGCCTTTTCTCCACCTTACCCTCCGCCTTCACAGCCACTGGCCGTGTCCCTCATTTTCGTGGCCAGGGCAGCCCTCCATCTCTTGGGAACGGGAGCCATGCAGTCACACGGCCGTTCTGCACTTCTGCAAAGAATGCCTGTCCCAGTCCCAGCTCCCTAACCCACTCCCTCTTTTCGGTTATGGTAACTTGCTGGGCCATGTCTGTGTCTTGAAGCTGCGCCCTACACAGTCCATAATGATTTTATGGACCTTTTTATTTAAGTCCTATTTTAATTGTTAATGTTGGTTTTGGTTGAGGTTTTCTGTTGTTTGTTTAGTAGTTATGTATGTTGTGGTTTTGTTGGTTAGGGGTAATATTTTAGGTGGTTTTCGTTTATATGGGTTCTGGATATTTAATTTATTTATATTTAGTGGCCGAGATGCACCAAGGGGGGGGGATAAATTATTTTAATATTTGTATTATTTTTGTATTTTTGTATTTTAACCTATGTTGTAAGCCGCCCCGAGGCTTTGTTGCAATGGGGCGGCCTATAAATGTTTTAATAAATAAATAAATTTATGCCCAGCAGATTTTTCCAGGATTTTGAAATCTCACTTTGGAGCCTTGAATTTATTTATTTATTTGCTTGCTTGCTCGCTCGCCTCGGTCAGGACCGAGCTCCACATGACCGTAAGCCCTTGTCGTCTTTTGTGATTAGCGTTTGCTCGTGATGTTTTTCTTAATGAGTAAACAGCTGTTCTGAGAGATTTGCTGTTCTACCTTTCCTGTCTCGCACTGAACAGCTGCCAAGAGTTTGTCCCTGTTCTCCTTTTACACCAATCCAAAATAATTGTTGCAATACCACAGTTTCAGGGAGCAATGGAAACCGTGAGGAAGGGCACCATCTGAGCCAGAAACAGGCCGTGTTCGGTCCACCCCACTTGCTCTCCACTACAGAGATGCTTCCACAGGCGGTTGAGGATCCCAGCATTTGCCTTTTGAATTCTACAGCTTCTGAGATTATGGAGAAGACATTCAAATGTTACAGAAAACCCAAAGCGAGCTGTAACAAAAGACCCAAATCCATTGCACTTTGCAGAGCACTGGTGTTTCCTGGCTGCTTCCCTTGTGATTAGTTCATTCCATGGAAAGCGGGAAATGGCGCACGGATTTTCGTGTTTGTCTTTGACCTGGTCGCCAAGATCATGGCAGTTGAAGCATGCTGTGTGTGCGGCTGGATTTCCCCGAAGATGCACAGCAAAGCATCTGGCCATGTTGTCCCATGTGGGTGGCATGGTTTGTCCAAGGTGGGCACTTGCCCTCGAGTAACCCATGGGGGGCAGTTCAGGAAATCCGGCCAGCAGCTGCACCAGGTCACCGTGACCTGGAGCATCCTTAAACGCAGCGCATGGAGTGTGGCCTGCTCAGCAAGTGTGGGAAAGCTCTCCGAAGCAGGACCGGGGAGTTTTATTTCTGTTCAGTTACCAAAATTCTCAAAGTCTTCTTAGTCTGGAGAGAAAGAATTTGACATCCAAACCACGTAAATGTGGGTGAAAGCAACATGGGTGGGTGGGCCCATTCCTAGGGTCTCCTTCCCCTTAGCTCAGAAATTGCCCAAAGTTATCCCAAGGAATTTCCCAAAATGGAAAATTACTCGCTTATCTCCAGCGGCCTTCCTCTCTCCGCCCTCAGACTTTGCCACTAGGCTGTGCTGTACCCACACCTAGATAGAGCTCATGGTGACTTCACTCCAGTGGGTGCTTTGAAGAAAGGGCTGGAAGGGCCTGGATGGGCTGATGCAGAGCGTGTGGCTTTGGGTACTGGCAGATCCAGGTCCTTCCTCCCTGCCGTCAAAACCAAGGCTGGGGAGAGTCTGGAGACACGCTACCCTCCATTTTGAACCTGTCTTTATCTAACAAGTCCCCGAGGTCTGTTCCCGAGCCTGGCCGTGGTGAGCCTCTCCCGCAGCCCCACCTCCCTGGCACAGGGAGGTGCACAGTTCCCGTTCTGCGTTCATCCCATCATTGTTGTTCACAAAAGCACTCCCGGGCTGGACAGCTTCGCCCCCCGGGATTAGTGGCAGTGAAAGGGCCGACGTGGGTGTCCAACAGAGCAGGGCGCCGGGTGCCTTCCCCACACCTGCCTGGGGTCCTCCCACACGCCATGTGCAAGCCTCTTCACCGCATTGGCCCTCCCTGGACTCACACTGGCTGGTGGGTGATGTGCCGTAGAATGTCACACTTCAGAGGACGTTACAAGGAGGGCAGCAAATGGTTTTTCAGCAGCAGAATCATATCTCCTGTAACATTTACTTTATTTAATTGTGAATAGTTTGGCGCTGTTTTAAATTCTTGTTTTTATGGACTTACATTTGTTTTCTTTGGGTTTTAATTTGTGACTCGTTTGATTGTACTTCACTTGGAGCAGCTCATGCATAAATGTTTTGGGTAAACAGGCACAGAAAGTTTTAAATGCTAGCAATTCCGACAGCAAATGTTGTTTTTCGTTTATCCTGGAGCAGAAGCAGCCCTTGGGATGCCAAAGCAGCCCTCCCGCCTTCGGCCTTGCAAAGCGGTCCCACGCTCTGCAAATATTTTCAGTGCAAAAGCATGTCTTTCCTGGGCAGGCGAGGGTTCCCCGGGATCCATCTCTCCCTTGGCAAGAGCGATTGGCTTTCATTTTATTTTCCAGGGGAACGACTGTTCCATCACTTGCCTGGCCGGGACTTACGGTGCCAACTGCTCGTCGGTTTGTGACTGCAAGAATGACGGCGTGTGTTCCCCGGTTGACGGCTCCTGCTTCTGCAGAGAAGGTAACGGCAGCCCTGCATAAATCACGCTTTCTCGCTCCGTGGCTCCGGGCTGTGGAGGAGGCGGGCTGTCCAGAGCGACGCTGCTGTTGGTGTCCCATGCCTTGCTGTGTCCTCGGGTGGCCTTGGGGCCGTCCTTCAAGATCGATGTGGTTTGCGATTTCCAGGGAGCAAATCACGCTGGCGCAATCCTGCCAGGCTTGTATTTCTGGAAGGCGGCGGCCTCGGCCCGTGGCTTTCACACGAGACCGTGCCACCGCACGGCAAAGAGTGCAGAGGCACGTCTCCTCTGTGCCCTGGCGCTGCGCTTGTCAGGCTCGCACAGCCTCTGATCACGTGGAGATGATGCCGGTTGTGCGGATGCCTGCAGGTGCATCGTGAGGTGTGGAACAGGTCCTAGGTAAGGCCTCGGACTTGATGCCCGTCAGCGGAGGGTGCTGGCCTTGAGTGTTCACTTGGAGGCAAAGCGCATGGTTGCCTTAGCCAGAGTCGGGGGCTGCTTCAGTTGTTTGCGTGCAACGTGCCCAGTCAAGCCATTGCGATTGTGAGAGGGAGGGTCAACACAGCCTCCCCAAAGGGCAGTTTCCCCCCACTTGCTTCTCTGTTCACCCATTTGGTGCACTCCAAGAAATCCAGAGAGGCACTCAATTTGCCTGTGATACCACAGTGTCCCCTTTCAAAGAGCGATTGTAAGGGACGCGACTGGGGCGGCCGCTGGTGCATCTGTCCCTCGCTCTGTCTCGCTCCAGGGTGGCAGGGGGTGGATTGCTCTCTGCCGTGCCCCAGCGGCACCTGGGGACTGGACTGCAACCGGACGTGCTTCTGCGCCAACGGAGCAGCCTGCAGCCCCGGGGACGGATCCTGCCTTTGCTCTCCTGGGTGGCAAGGGGACTTCTGCGACCAGCCCTGCCCCGTGAGTCTTGCTCCAGTCCTTAAGCAGTACCGGGGGGGGGGGGAGCAGAGGCCCAAGGCTGGTGAAACTCAGAGGTGAAAGGGCTAGTATGTGAACCTACAAGACCACCAAGGTCAGAGCCGATGGTGTGCTGCCCCCATACCCTTCCAGCTGGGGTCCCTCCACCTTCTGTGGACAGCAGACGCCAGGCCCCAAGGGGTGGGACCTCTTTGGCCAGCCCAAAGGCGTTGCCCCTCATCTTCTAGCTGCAGCCAGTCCAATGGCCAGGAGAGCGAATGAGCTCGGCCTCTGTCCCTAGCCCTAGCCCTGAGATGCTCTGTTAGATAGTCAGCCGTAGCCCTCCCTGGATTCAAAGCCATTTCCCTCACTGCGTCTTGTGGCAGTGAGTTCCATAAGCTAGCCCTGCCGCTTGTCGAGCGGTGGTGTAGAATGCGAGGGCCCGTGTGCCAAATCCGGCCTTCCCAGGTGGTTTGCCCCCTTGGCCTGGCCCCACAACTTTCCCCCATGCATCCATGGTTTGGTGGCTCGTGACGTCTGTGCAGCTTCTTCCCCCATTCCAAAAGCTGGAACGTCTCTGCTAAAATTAAGTTGCTGGTAGTCAACACTGTAAGCGGTAGTGTGCTGGCTGGCTGGCTGGCTGGGAGGGTGGGGGTGTTTCTGCCTGGGCCCCTATTCCTCCCACTCCAGCCAGCTCCAAAGTTGCATCAGGCCCTTGGACTGAAAGGGTTTCGCCCCTCCTGGTGAAAAAAATCCGGGGATCGGGTCCTGCCACGGCCAACGTAATCCCTGTTTTAAAGAAAGAATGGGGAGGGGGGGCAGCCACGAATGGGAATGGGTGTGGTGGGGTTTCGACCCTAGCGAGAGGCCCTCCTGCCCCTCTCATGTTTTCTCTTCGTGGAAGGATGGAACGTACGGCCTGAACTGCAGCGAGCGCTGTGACTGCAGCCACGCGGATGGATGCGATCCCGTCACCGGCCACTGCTGCTGCCTCGCGGGCTGGACAGGTAAAAGCCGTGTGACCCCACCTGCCGCCGCTTCAAGAGGCGTCTTTCCGCTTAAACTCCCCTTTATCCCATCCAAGTCAATGAGATTTAAGGCGCTGCCTTCATCCTGTGTATCCCCAGAGGGCCCTCCCGGGAGAGATCGCCTCTTGGGCAGGGGAGGCGTAGGACTCAAGCTCCAGATACACAAGCTGCATTTCTGCTGCGATTTGAGCAGAGCGTGGGGCACCAGGCCTGGGATGCGGCTCCCTGCATCTCTCAGCCTCTGCAGGAAGTCGGCTCCTGTGTGACGCGGTCCTTTGGGGGCTGGAGCAAGATCACCCTCAAAGTCTTGGAAACCCGAATGCAACTGAGCGTGCCTGGGTGGTGCGTGCGGCCCGTTTCACGCCCAACCATGGATTCTCCTGTCTTAGGGGACGAGCTTCCTCCCTCTAGAACCGCACTGGCATTTCTTGGGATTTGGGCAGGTTTCTCTGTGCAGGAGGCAAGTTCTGTTGGCTGAGCGGCTGTGGAATAGCTCTGGCTTGTGGCAACAGCCAGGAACTCTGGAGCCAAAGCTCAGTGCCTGCCAAGTTCTTGCCCCCTTGCTTTTAATTGTCAGCTGCGTGCACAGAGAAGTCTGGCCGTGCGCTGCCGGCCCCTTTGCAGAAGGAGAGCAGTGGCGCAGAGGCAAACCGAGATTGCTTCGCTGGGATTGTGCCTGGAGGATGATGCTTGTGCACGGCAGACCTGTCCCCTTCAAAGCGCCGGCAGCGCCTGCCGCTCACGGCATTATTTTGAGTGCTGCCGGTTCGAGGCCACCGCTGCGATCAGAGGGACGGCCGTGGCAGCGGAGACGCAGTTGCTGTGGGTTTCCGGGGGGATTTGGCAGCTTACTCAAAACTCAGGGTAGGAGGCGATCAGAACTCGCGTCAAAAGGCACTGTCGCATTCCAGGTTCTGGGTCACGGGGTCTTAATTACTGGCCTCGGACAACTTCTTCCTCTGCCGCCTCCCCACGGAGCCGTGTCATCGGCGCTGCTGCAGGCCCTCCCACGGAAGCAGCGGGGTTGCAGAGGAAGTCTCGTGAAGTATTCCACAATCAAAAGGCAACTTTCTATGCTTAAGCAGCATGGAAGGAAGAAAACAGTTGGGAGGGGAGGGGAGGGGAGGGGAGGGGAGGGGAGGGGAGGGGAGGGATGGAGGGAATTGCGTTGCTTAGAGACCAGACACTTCCGTGGCGGTTTCGGCCGGGCCTTGGCAGGCTGCCTTTCCATGCGCTGGCAGCCATCCTTCGATGAGCCATCCTGGCAGCTCCCCCGCCGCGCCAGATGCTCACCTGGCCCCTTGTAGCTGTAGGATCGCGGCCCAGGCGTGAGGCACGGATGCACAGCAACCTCTTGCAGCATCGCTGTCTGCAAACGGGCCCCAGGGCTCCATGGGAAGGCCTCCGGGAGCCGGGGCTTTTCTGGATCCCATGCTGTAAGCCATGCGAAACAGCACCTCACAGGTGCAAGCCCATATTCCTTCGGCCCTTAAGCCATGAAATGTTTGCAGCTGAACATGCACTGAAGCATTATTTAAAATATTCTTGCATGTAGAGAGTTAGCAGGTGCCATTGGCCTTTCCTATCCCTGACGTGCTAGCTTTCTACATGCGGGGCCTTTTTTCCATGTATGGAAGCATTCAAACACTTCTTCTTGCACTGTGAAATGGGGCAGTGTTTCTGAAGATATGGTTGGCCCCTGCGATTTGTGTATTTAATTGATATTCTGGTGAGCACACAGGGGGAAGAAGTGGTGTGAAGGTACAAATGGAAGGCAAAGAGAAGGAGGCAAGGCCCTGAGACAACAGCAGGGTTAGAATCACCCTGGTACATATGAAAATCCCCCCCCCCCGCCCCTCAGCACAGTGCTTTTAGCACAGCTGGCCTTCTCTTTCCATCTGCAGAGCTTGTAATGAAAGAAGACACCTCCAAGGTGCAGTATTTGCGGCTTCATGTTACAAAGATCAAGCATCAGGTTGTCACGCTGGTGGACTGCACCATATTGTCCGTTTTATAACGCATGCTGCTATAAATAATTGAGGATCAAAATGTGTTGCGTGGATGGGGAGGAGAGATGCTGTCCTGAATTTTGCACTAATTAGACATGACCTAGAAAAGATCAGAAAGTTCAGGAACTTCTGAGGGCTTTTGCTCTGCCAGCCCACAGGGCTGGGGCAAGTCAAAAGACTCTCTGCTCCTGATGGCCGACAAAAGTTATTCCGTGTGTTCATTCACACACATGGGACTTGCACTGATGTCAGTTTCTGTGCAAAAGATCAAGGAAACAACTGTACTTGAAACCAGGGAAGGAAGGAATTTCTCAAGGTGGTACGCATTTGAACCTCCTCCCATAGATTTAATATTCTGAATCAAGAAGACAGGAAAAGCTGGAAGGAAAAAAGTGTATAAAATTAGGATGGGTTTGCACATAGCTCTTGAATGCTGTCCTTTCCTTTCTGTGCCTTTCCTTGTCTCATTTGTGCTGGGTCACAGCCAATTCTAAGAAGGTAAATACCTGCGCACAAGAACTGACAAGCTTCCTCTGTATAGGATAGGTGGGTTCTCACGCGGGAGTGTTTGGGATGGCTGCAGAAGTAAAGCTCCCCACCCCTTAGCAGCAATATTCAGAATAGCAGGCGTGCACTGCCCTGCAGCCTGTCTTTTCAAAGCATGGCTTGCCCACGCGAGCCTTAAGTATGATCCAGGGTTACGAAGACCATGAGCGAGTTTGCGTGACGTGACAACCCGCCCCAGCAAGAACCTGTGATGTTCCTGAGAGCTGCACTGGGGGGTGCTTTGCCTCCTCCTTCCCCTGGTCCTTGGACAGGTATCCCAGTGGAGGGGGTCTGTGCGGACCCCGGCTTGGGCTCGCGAACCTTCGGACTCCCTGGACTTGGCTCCCTGGACTACGCATCCAAGCCCCTGGTGAGCATGCCCAGGGCTTGCACGGCACCTGCCAAGAATCGGGGCCCCCACACTGCCCAAGCAGTGCCCCCTTCCGCACCATGTGCAACAGCCTTTCTTCAGCCACTGGACCTGGCGTGGGATGGGCTGCTGCTCTCCCAAGCTTCATTCCTTGCACATTTGGGGGCTTGGCGCACTTTCCAAGACAAGGCCGAGCACAAGAGGAGATCCACAATGCTAGCAGGACGGATCCTGCAGCACTTCAGCTCATGCCCAGCCCTGTACAAGCGTCTCCTGAGGGTTTACAACAATTTAATCCTCATTAATTACAACGTAATCATTTTCTCCTTGATTGGGTGACTGGGAGTAGATGCATTGATTTTCGCGTTCCTTTTATTCCTGGACACACATATTTTGACCCAGATGCTCCCCGTGAAGTCATTCTGTGCATTTCTGGCATATAATGCTACTTCTCCTCCCTTCCTATTTCTTCTGTTCTTTTTGAACAAGTCATGCCCTTCAATCCCTATATTCCAACCATGGGAATCATCCCATCCAGTTTCAGTAATGCCTGAAGTCACATTTGCCTTCATGCTTTGAGTTCAGGTTCCTTCTGCTCGTTTCCCGTACTCTGGGCATTAATGTACAGACACCAAAGCCCATGTGCTCTATGGAGGGGTGGCTTTCCCACATTATTGTGAGGCCTGTTTCGGGCACTGCTGCCGCTCTTTTCTCTCTTGGGGAGCACGAGCCTTTATCCACTGCTGCCTCCAAGTCTGCATCTCTTCCCAGAGCAGGATTCAGTCCAAAGCCCTCCAGATTAAATTCTTCTTGCTGTAGCCAAGCGCTTCCTTGCCAGCGCTTGTGAGGTGCAACCCATCCCTAGCCTAGCCTGCCACCCCAGAATCGGAATCTCTCATCTTCATCTTGGGGAAGAAACTCAGGGAGCTGAAGGCCCAAGTGGCCTTCTCGTCAATCTTACCCGTCCGGGGATTTGGGACAGGAAGGGACAGGAGGGCCTCTGAGGTGAACGACTGGCTTAGGGTGTGGTGCCAGAAGGAACGCTTCGGATTCGTCGACCACGGCACTCGTTTTCTTGCCAATGGACTTCTGGCAAGGGATGGGTTACACCTCACGAGGATGGGGAAAAGGTCCTTTGGAGATGCTCTAGCGAGCTTCATCCGGAAGACTTTAAACTGAGCCAGTGGGGGGTGGGTTCAGGCCCCCCAGTAACATGTCTGCACTGGACAAGTGTGCAGGGAGGATCGGGGCTCTGGGAGCAGGGTTTTAGAGATACTGCAGGGACTGACAGGACTTCTACAGAGAGGGGCCAGGTACCAGGGAGGATGGGAGGAAGGAGGATGCTGGGCACTCCAAGGAAAGGAAGCAGTGGGAAGGAGTTGAGGTGCATGTACACCAATGCTAGGAGCATGGGTAATAAGCAGGAAGAGCTTGAAGCTCTCCTGGGAATAGGAGGATACGATCTGGTGGGAATCACAGAAACTTGGTGGGATGAAAGGCAAGTCTGGAATGTGAACATAGAAGGGTATCACCTTTTTAGAAAGGACAGGAAGGGAAAGAGAGGTGGGGGTGTGGCTTTATATGTCAGGGAAGGGATAGGATGCAGTGAGATAGAGTGCAGCACAGATGGGGATTCGGTAGAGGCAGTCTGGGTGAAACTTAGGGGTTTTGACAGAGAAAGAGACCTGACAGTGGGGGTATGTTATCGCCCTCCAGGTCAACTTGAGACCCTGGATGATGTCCTGACAGGCCAGATTCTAAGGATATCTCGGGGGAGAGACACAGTAATTATGGGAGATTTCAATCTCCCGGATATTACTTGGGAGACTCACTCGGCGGTGACAGCCAGGTCACGTCGCTTCCTAGAAGCTCTAGAGGGTGGGTTTTTCACACAGAGGGTCCGAGAGGCGACGAGGGGGGGAAACATCCTGGACTTGGTCTTGACCAATAGGGAGGAGCTGATAGATGAAGTACAGATTAGGGGAGCTCTGGATGCGAGTGATCACTCCATCCTTTGCTTTGAGATCAGAGGACTGGGGCCGTGCAGCAGGGCGAGCACTAGAAGCTGGGACTTCAAGAGGGCCAACTTTGGCCAACTGAAGGCCAGGCTGGGGAAAGTCTCCTGGGATAGGTTACTGGAAGGTAAGCGAGTTGAGGAGGGGTGGATGGCACTCAAAAGGGAGGTTTTGCAGGCGCAAGCCCTGACAATACCTCTAGTCAGTAAGGTGGGGAGGCGGAGGAGAGTGCCGCCATGGATGCGAAAGGAGGTGGTTAGGGGGATTAGACGAAAGAGGAACCTCCATAGGAAATGGGTACTGGGGGAAATAGACAAAAGGGTATACCGGGAGGAGGAGGCCCGTTGCAGAAGGATTCTTCGCAAGGCTAAGGCTGATTATGAGCTGAGACTTGCCAAGAATATCAAGAGCAACAAAAAGGGCTTCTTCCAGCATGTAAATAGGAAAAGGAAGGGGAGACAAGTGGTGGGACCACTAAATAAGGAGGAAGGAGATCCAGTGACTGACATGAGGGAACAGGCACAGATGCTAAATGACTATTTTGCCTCTGTGTTCTCCCCAAAGCAGGACGGGGGATATCCGTATAGGAGATTGGATGAGGCTGGGGACTTAGGGGCAGAGATTAGAGTCACCCCCCTTGAAGTCGAGGGGCTCCTCAGGGCATTGGACATTACAAAGGCGCCAGGCCCTGACGGGTTACACCCGAGAGTACTTAGAGAGTTGGCAGGGGTTCTCTCACGCCCGCTGGCCTCCATTTTTGAGGCCTCGTGGAGAACGGGTGAAGTTCCAGAGGACTGGAGGGTGGCATCGGTGGTCCCAATTTTCAAAAAGGGTAGTAGGAAGGACATGGGGAATTATAGACCAGTTAGCCTTACGTCCATTGTAGGAAAAACAATGGAAAGGCTCATAATAGAGAGAGATCTAGTGATGCTAGATAGGGAAGGGAGGCTGACAGCCACACAACACGGCTTCCGCAGAAACAGGTCCTGCCAGACAAACCTTGTGGAATTCTATGACAAGGTTTCAAGATGGCTAGATGGAGGGGATGCAGTGGATGTGGTATACCTGGATTTCAGCAAGGCCTTTGACAAAGTGCCCCATGATATCCTGGTGGAGAAACTGAGGAGTTTTGGGATACACCAAAGCACTGTCCGGTGGATTAGGGCATGGCTGACTGACCGAAAGCAGAAGGTAACCATTAGCGGGGAATCGTCGGGATGGCAGCCAGTGACAAGCGGGGTCCCCCAGGGCTCTGTCCTGGGGCCGATCCTGTTTAATCTTTTCATTAACGACATGGAAGAAGGGGTGAACAGTCTGCTGATCAAATTCGCAGACGACACTAAAACTGGAGCAGTGGCCACAACTGAGAAGCAGGTACTCCAGATCCAAAAGGATCTGGACAGACTATGGAAGTGGGCAGGAGACAACAGGATGGCGTTCAATGTGGAGAAGTGCAAGGTCTTGCACTTGGGGCATAGGAATAGCTGTCATAAGTACAGGTTAGGGGACAAGTGGCTGGAGAGCAGCACTTGTGAAAGGGACCTCGGGGTACTGGTGGACCGCAGGCTAAACATGAGTCAGCAGTGTGATGCGGTGGTCAAGAGGGCGAATGCCACCCTTGGTTGCATAGCCAGAAGTGTGGCTTCTAGATCAAGAGAGGTATTACTTCCACTCTACATGACTCTGGTGCGCCCGCAACTGGAGTATTGTGTTCAGTTTTGGGCCCCTCATTACAGAAAGGATATAGCCAGGTTGGAGTCAGTGCAGCGTAGGGCCACAAGGATGGTGGCTGGTTTGCAGGGGATGGGGTATGAGGCGAGACTGAGGGAACTGGGTCTCTTCAGCCTGGAGAAGAGGAGACTCAGAGGGGATATGTTGGCAACATACAGGTATGTGAGGGGGTGTCACATGGAGATGGGGAGAGGCCTGTTCTCCCCTGCAGAGGAAGGCAGGACGCGCTCCAATGGAGCAAAGCTCAGGGAGCCAAGGTTCAATTTGGATGCCAGGAAGCACTTCCTGACAGTTAGGACCCCGAGGGCGTGGAATGGGCTTCCACGGGAGGTCGTTGAGGCCCCATCGGTGAGGGTGTTCAAAGATAGGCTGGACATGCACATGGTGGGCATGTCATGAGCGGAGCCGGCTGGTGCCGGAGGTCAGACTAGATGGCCCAGGAGGCCCCTTCTGACTCGCTCTGTTTCTATGTTTCTATGTTTCTATGTTTATCTTGGCACCTCCTTCGTAGCCAGTCATTCACCCGGAGCATTTTCCTTTCCCCTTCTATTCCTCTTCCAAGCGCTAGCAGGAGGGATGAGAGAACTACCTGGGTGCCGAAGTTCCTGAGCTCCCTTCCCAGAGCGTCATAATCTGATGTGATTTCTTTGAGTTCCATTCAGTGGTATCATTGGTTCCCACATGGATTAGAAGAAAGGGATGGGTGTCAGGTGGCCTGATGAGCTTTGGCAGTCTCTTGGTCACACCTCTAATTTGAGCTCCAGGGAGATGACATCCTTGGTGTGTCCATAGGACATCCCAACACGTGGGTTCCAGTCCTAGGAGCAGAGGCTCTCCCAGAAGGACGACGCTTCTCTTCTTCTTGGTCAACTGACCTGCTCTTGCTCTCTGGGGCAAGGTTGACTTGTAATTCTTGCTCTGCCGGCTGCGCTCCCGTCTCATCTGCCAGTGGATAAAACTGGTCCCTTAGCTCTAGTAATTCCAGTGGGGTGAAGCATCTTATGGTACAGCTTCTCCTGACTGCTACCCTTCTCCAGCAAGTTCCTCTTCATTTCCTCTTCACATGAAGTTACCGAAGGCAGGTATAAATATTTATACAAATGAATTTATTTGGAGGGCAAGAACCCCTGAGGAAGCACTTGCAGAGCAAGGCCATGGTGACCGGGAGGCAGAGCCAGGGATGACCGCTACACAGAGCGTGGTTTTCTCCAGCGTCTGAGGTCTCCAAGATCTTTAAACAAAAGCAAAGACTGGAACCTGTCTTGGTTGCCCGTTATGGCACAAGGCTGGGCTTGCAGCTCCTGCACTCCTGCTGGGCTGATGAACTAAGCCTTGGTGAGCCACCTGGGCTACCGTCACTGCCGCTCGTTCAGCAAAGCCACCACTTGGATTTTAGCTTGCAAAGGAAAAGATGTGCCTTGCCATCGGTTCCTGGAGATGTGGCAGGGGTTCTTTCAGCTGCCTGCTCGACAATGGCGCCCACTGGAAAGGAGCATATGTGCTCACTGACGATGCAGCGCGCAGCTTTTCCCACTTCCTGTCACCACCATTTACCAGTTGGCCGCGGGCCACCTGGGAGGCCTGCTGCCAGGATCCCGGATGGGCTCAGCGGCAGGTGCGGCTGGCTTCCTTGCTGGCCAGAAAGCAGGCAGGGAAAGGGTGCTGTGGCGGAGAAGCTGCCTTGACAGCAAGTGAGAAGCGGCAGCGGCAGTGGACAGCATCCAGGGCGGGAAGGCGCTCTGCCCGAAGCCCCTCAAGCCCCACAGTGAGGCTGCGGAAAGCTTTCAAAGTCTTGGCTGGCTGTTTCTTGCTTTTTTTCCAACAGTGAGTTCAGTTTGTCCTGGACTTTGAGAATGTTCTAGTCAAGTTAGTTGCACCTTAACCTCTGAGGACTTTTTAACCTTGTTGTAAAAATTCCTCGACATTTTTATGCTCGTTTCTCTGCAAACATGCATTTTTGTGCGCGATGTTCCTAATGCAAGGCACCTTCAAACATGCAGATATTTCTATTCCATTTCATTTCTTACATTTGTGTGCTGCCCCATAGCTCATAAGGCTCTCTGGGCGGCTCACAATAGAACCAATATCCCATAAAAATACCATTTTGCATGCATCTTTGACCTGAGAGCCCCACTGCAAAACTCCAAGAAGTGCAACTGGCAGTGGGTAATGAAGTCTGCACTGTGGTTCCAAACCTCCAAATTAGGGGCTGAAGAGAATTCTCCTCCATCTCTGCAGCTGAGTGCATAGAAGCCGCTTGGAGAGGCCTCGGCCTCCACGCCTGAGTTTCCTGGTGCAGCTTATGGCAACACTGTGAGCTTCTACCAAGTTCTAAGACCTTTCATGCAACCAGTCCTTCCTCCGCTCTTTTGCTCCCCTGACGGGTCCACCAATGAGCTGAGGAGCAGTGCTAGGAAGGGCCATGAAAAACGGCAGCAAAGTGAGCCATCCCATACATCTTCCTGGCCGTAGTCCAGGTGATGCTCGCCATTTCCAGACCAGACCTGAGGTGGCTGAGAGAGAGCCCATGAGGTCGATGCTGTAAGGAAGTCACAGTTGGTCACAGGTAAGGCTGGACGTGCAGCACGAAAATTCGAGCTGGCGAGCTGCATTCGCGAGCCAAGAGCAGCAGCTGTGCCGTCACTCAAGCCCACGGAATGTGTTTCTTCTCTCCTGTGGACACATTAATTCAGGAGCACTGATAAGTCTCTTTAAAATAAACTCGGGGGAAAGCTCCTTTGAATTTTGAGTGAAACAGGCACTTTAAGGATGAGCTGGGAGGTATTTTCAACCTGGCATGTGAGCAGTTGATATGGGGGAAGAGAAAGAAACCTCTTTTGATCTGCTGTAGGGGGCAGAACACATTGTTCGGTAGCATCGTTGTTTTGCTAATTTGACTCACGCACCCTTCCCAGCTGTTACGGCGGTTGGCTTGAGGTACTGTCCTTGCATGCAGCAAGTGCCTGAGTGACTTTCAGTAATGGGGGCCCACTTTAGTGCAGCGGTTGGTCTGAATGCACATCTCACCATCCTGAAACTTCCCAGTGCAGTGCCTTTTCAATTTGCACTGCCATCACCCTGTAATAACCGGCGCGGTTGTGCCGGAGGACATCCAAGGCCTGACTCACATTCTCATCTTCATTGCCGCGGCGGATCGCAGTTTACAAATGGAGAGAATTACTCCATCACCTCGCCGCGCCTCAAATCCATTCCACCGCGGGCCTCACACTTCGATGAATGCGGCATGAAACGGCAACGGATGCGCCACCGCAGAGCTGGTGTTGGCGTCCAGCATTTGGAGCTGGCAGACGTGAAGCCGCTCGATTGAGTAGGCTGGTCTGCTTGCTTCTCAGTCAGCAGGGGAGGGTTGTCTGCATACTTTTACACAAACGTGCTGATGTTCAGGTCTCTTTAGTGAATCCGTGAATGAATTGTGCTACGTTTTACTGCCCAGTATTTCCCCCAGTCGACTTCCACGCGGGACTTTCGTGGCTCTGCCGCTCCGCCTCATCCACAGCTCTTGATGGACAGATCCAGGCAACAGTTGCCTCCACTTTTCACCTTTGTATGTTTTCCAGCCACCACTTGGTTCTTTTTCCTCACTGCAAAAAATTCCTACGGGAGAAAGTCCAAGGGTTCTGCACAACGCTGGTTGCAGGTGCCTGGAGCCCTGTAATGGATCCAATGTGCATGACAAAGGAAAGTAGTCAGCCATGGTGGGAATTATGGGTCTCTTTTCTCTCTAAATGTGTGTAGGATTGCACTGTTAGTGAATTTATAGGCTGCTCTCCAGAGTCTATAATGTGCAATCCTTTCCAACAAGAGCCTTCCAGTGCCTTTTAGTGTGTGTTATGCATATGTTTTAAAAGGCTTTTATTCTTGGTTGGTTCATTCTTTCCCTTTCCCACCATGCTCTGGATAGGACAATAGGCAGAAATCTTGCCAAGCTCCCATTAAGTCATCATTTTCTAGCTGGCTGTTCATATAATCTTGCCAGACTTGGCATTTAAACGCTTTCGGAAACTGCATCCCAGATTTCTAAATGAATAGTTTATTTCTGGGGTTATCCTTGTGGTCGTCCTTTTAAAAAAGCAGGAAGAGCTGAATGTCCCAGGGCTGGCCGCCCCCTCGCCCCACTACTTCCATGTGGCCCTGGAAAGGGGAAGCAGCCGTTTCCAGTGAAATGGGAGCACTAAGTGCTTTGGCTTCAGTGAGTGCCCTCTAAATCTTTAAATGTATCATAAGCCTATTAGAAATCAGCTTTAATTTTTCATTGGCTTAATTTCAAGTGAGATGATAAGATTTTAATGTCCTCCTTTTGCTTAAAAATTCTCTCTTTGATGAGGGAACCTTTAAGGATAACTCCTGCTGATATCAGGCTTTTTTTTTTTAATTTAATCTGCATTTGCCATGTTATCAAAGCCTCCACTGATGTCCTCGCGTTAATTAAAGCCTCTGGAATCACTTGATGAGGTGCCTCAAAAGAACCTGATCGTGGTCAAGTTTGCTTTTTGTTTGCCCTAAAGAGAGTCCAAAGCCACATTTTAGGGTGCAGGCGAGAATTAGGTTCCGGACAAAGAATGGCAGAGGGAATAAAAAGAATAGAGCAAACCTTTTTAAATAAATGGACTAAAATCAGAGGCAGAACAGGGAAGGTGCTGCAGCTTAAAAACATTGTGATCTGTTGCGGCTACAGAGCGCAAAAGGGTGAAATGACTATGGAAGTGGGCAGGAGACAACAGGATGGCGTTCAATGTGGATAAGTGCAAGGTCTTGCACTTGGGGCATAGGAATAGCTGTCATAAGTACAGGTTAGGTGTCAACTGGCTGGAGAACAGCACTTGTGAAAGGGACCTCGGGGTACTGGTTGACCGCAGGCTAAACATGAGTCAGCAGTGTGATGCGGTGGCCAAGAGGGCGAATGCCACCCTTGGTTGCATAGCCAGAAGTGTGGCTTCTAGATCAAGAGAGGTATTACTTCCACTCTACATGACTCTGGTGCGCCCGCAACTGGAGTATTGTGTTCAGTTTTGGGCCCCTCATTACAGAAAGGATATAGCCAGGTTGGAGTCAGTGCAGCGTAGGGCCACAAGGATGGTGGCTGGTTTGCAGGGGATGGGGTATGAGGCGAGACTGAGGGAACTGGGTCTCTTCAGCCTGGAGAAGAGGAGACTCAGAGGGGATATGTTGGCAACATACAGGTATGTGAGGGGGTGTCACGTGGAGATGGGGAGAGGCCTGTTCTCCCCTGCAGAGGAAAGCAGGACGCGCTCCAATGGAGCAAAGCTCAGGGAGCCAAGGTTCACTTTGGATGCCAGGAAGCACTTCCTGACAGTTAGGACCCCGAGGGCGTGGAATGGGCTTCCACGGGAGGTCGTTGAGGCCCCATCGGTGAGGGTGTTCAAAGACAGGCTGGACATGCACATGGTGGGCATGTCATGAGCGGAGACGGCTGGTGCCGGGGGTCAGCCTAGATGGCCCGGGAGGCCTCTTCTGACTCGCTCTGTTTCTATGTTTCTATGTTTCTATGAAATTACGCAGCAAACCTGTACTTTCTGCATGCTACAGACGAACTAAAAAAACGTAAGAAGCATTTTTTGAGTGTCGCCAGAGGCATCTACAGTAGCCCACCACTGTGCGATGTGAGTCCACGTAATGGAATGGTGGGCTCCTGATGCAACTCCGGCGCCCGCAACGCGCCTCCCGCCTCAGCCAGTGTGCGCCTGGGGGGCGTCCTCTTCCCTCCCACCCTGCTTTAATGGACTTCCCACGTGCAGCTCGCCCGGTCTTGGGAGGGATAGTGGACGTCTCGGTCAAGGCCCGGGCAGGTGTGTGGCTGACGGGATGCTGCGCAAGAAGGACCAGCATGTAAGCACACCTGAGTGTGGCACGTTGCCCGGACCCGGCCCTACTGCTAGGCAGAGCGGCAAGGTTGCCTCGGGTGCTGGAGGGAAGGAGGCAGCCGGGCACTGGGAGAAGCCAGCTGTCTGCCCACAGCCCGCCCTCCACCCTGCAACCCACCCTGCTGCCCCCAGTGCTCCCAGTTGAGGGGGAGTGCCGTCCCATCTCTGCATGCCAAGAAGGGTTTGGCTTCTGGGCCAGCTGGCATCCATGAATGGCATGGGTGGGGTGCCATCTTGTTATTGAGCCCTGGCTCAGGCTTCGTGTGGCTTGTCTAAGGCCACCTGGTCCCAAGAGCTGAGGAAGAGACCTCCCTTGACGTCCTCATGGGCCTAAGGAGGCTCCAGAGAGCCAGCAGAGTTCCCTTGCAGCACCCTGTTGAACCTCAGCCGGGGCAGCTCTGTCTGGGTTAAAGGCATCTGGGAGAGCAGGCCCCATTCCAGACATACTGGGTCCAGTTCTGCGCACCAAGATTTGAGAAAGATGCAGAAAAAGTCAATGAGATCCAGAGGAAGGCAACAGAAATGATCCAGGACTTGGAAACACTGCCCTACGAGGAGAGATTAAGAGAACCGGGCATGTTCAGCCTTGCGAAGAGAAGACTGAGGGGGAGCATGATATCCCTCTATAAGTACCACAAAGGCTGCCACAAAGAGGAGGGTCAAGCTCTCTTCTCACTGTTACCAGAGCGTAGGACATGGAATAATTGACTCAAGTGGTGACAAGCCAGATTCAGGCTAGACAGCAGGAAAAGTTTTCTCACTGTCAGAGCAACACGACAGTGGGACCAGCTGCCCGGAGAGGTAATGGGCTCTCCCACACTGGAGACATTAAAGAACAAACTGGGCAGCCACCTGAGTGGGATGGTGCAAACTGGTGTCCTGCAACAGCAGTGGGCTGGACCCAACAGCCTTCTGGCCCTTCCAGCTCCACTATTCTGTGCCTCTATGTCCCAGCCTTTACTTTGCTTGTTGCTTCCCAGTTCAGGCCTCATCTCTTAGTCCATGGGTCCTCAAACTACGGCCCGTGGGACGGATCTGGTCCGCCGTGGCCATCCATCTGACCCGCGCTGCTGTTTGCCGCCCATACACATGCTTGCTGCGCAGGTGGGAAGGTGGTGGCTTGCTCGCTCGGAGATGGTTTTGGACTCGCTGGGAGATCTCCAAGCAAGCGAGCAAGCCACCGCCCCGCACGCCCAATCCCAATCCCGCCTTGCATGCGCCCGACAGCACCTCACTGCCCCCCGGCACCCCCACCTCACCGCCCCGCAACGGTCACTGCAGCCTTTCAACTGGCCCCCTATTCAAAAAGTTTGTGGACCCCTGTCTTAATCTGTCCAGCACTCTCCTGAGCAAAGTCAAGGCATGAGAGTGACCCAACAAGATGTCCCCCGCCTTGCCTAGACCTGCAAAACAGGTGGGGGGAGCTTGTGGGACTCTGGAGGGCTTCAAGCTGCCCTACAGATTCAGTAGGGCACGATTTCCCACAATCCTGCAGCGGAGACACAGCCCTTTTCATTTTGCTTTGGAAGGTGTCCTTCATTCTCTCTGCAATGTTCTGAACATTTTGCTCTTTCTGCCTGTGAGAGCTTGGTTAGAGGGACCTCTCTGTCTTTAGTCTGTGTCAGACCCTAATTGGACGAGGGTGAGTCCCGGCGGGGACTCCACGGACACCCTCTGAAGGCTGCTGAAGCCGTGCTGTTTCTGCCCTGATGGAACTCGGATCCTGTGGCTGCAGCAGATGCAACAACGTGGAAGAATTAACCTTCCGCCCCCTCCACGCACCGAGCCTACGGGGGAGGCTGATTGTGCGAGGCTTGGTCAGGGCTGCGAATTGCTCACAGACTCAGCGAGCAGCTGCCTCCATGGGAGGGTGCTGTGGGCCGTAATTCATTCCTCAGGGCCCCCTTGTGTGTCCAAGGCCCCCTTTGGGAATTGCCACCTCCAGACCCCTCCTCTCCACCCATGGCCCACGCTGTCCCCTCTCCTCGTAGGGGGTTGATGCAGAGCTAATCAGCTGCCGTGGAGTTCGGCTTCCTTCTCTCCGGCCCAGAACGGAGGCCGCGGTATTCTCGGCACACTGGCGAGCAGAGCGTGTTTGCGTGGTTGTTAATGAGCGGGTTTCAGTTTGAGCTGTTGTGCTTGTGATTTGAGCTTCGTTTCTGCTGCTCGGGAGGAGAACAGCAGAAACGAAGCAAACGAGTCATTACCGAGGACAAATGGCCTCCCAGGCCGCTGAGTGAGCCTGGTGCCGTTTTGCAGGAGGGGCGGGCGAGGCTGTGCCAGGAGGAACCCCGCTGGGTGGGCTCAGTCCTGGGCTTGCAGGCCACGATCCCAGGGCCTCCCGGGCAGGTACGAGTAATGTGCCGCTTCTGCTCCTTTGGGAGGTCACGACACTGACCCACCTCGCACACATGCTGCCACCGTTACAGAGGGCTGCCTTTGCGGGGGCGGGTGAGCCAGGGCCGGCCGGCCCCTCCCGTCTCCTGGGGATGCTCCTGGGCACCTGGAAGTGCACTGTGGCTCATCAGCTTGCCTCCCAGGGATGCTCGGGCTTCCCAGGCATAGCAGCACTGTTCAGCGCGACAGAAGCTGCAGCGCTGCGAAAGGCCTGCAGGATTCTGCCTGGAAAGTTGCACTGCGCAGAGCTAGCTCCATTTCCACAGACCAATCAATATTGAAATATGCAGCCTGAAGAAAACCCAACCCTTTCCGAACAGAGAAGGCATATTGACCCAGTAAGGCAAAACCATCAGTTTTGTGATGCCATGAAGCAGTCTTCTCCAGTTGGGTGCTCTTCTGATGGGCTAGAATACACCTTCTATCATTCCCAGCTGGCATGATGGGAAGGGTAGTCCAAAATAGCTGGCAGGCACCCCACAAAGTTATTTATGGCATATGCTTTTACTTTGGCTCGATATGGTAGTCTTCGGCTGTAGAAAGTTTTGTGTCCTCTCATGATGTTGCATGCTGAATTTTAGCTTCTGCAACCCGCCATCCGCTGTTGGAGGGAATAGGATTCCAGAAAATAAACGTGGGCATTTGTAAATGAAAGAGGCAAATGTGGACAAGCATCTTCCTGCAAGTGGCAGAGGCAGCAAGGGCCAGTTTCGCCAGCTGCCTCTTTTCTGGACCAGCGTCGACTGGGATGCATTCGGTGTGTTTGTCCTTTCCTGAACTCCAGCTCCAAAAGGTTCATGAGCCTGGGAGAGGGCTTGGGCTGAGACGAGCTGGAGCCCTGTAGCCTTCCAGAGCACGGAAAGCATTTTGGCGTCTCTGCGTTTGACATCCATCCAGCTCCAAATGTGCCACTGCATCAGGCTGCCATGGGCTGGAATCCATCCTTTGATTGCCGTTCAGATACGGAAGATGAGTGGCTCTTAGGCCTTCTCATCCTGCTGAGAAGATGGGAGAGTGGCAGGGTGCTTCAGTGTTGGATCAGCCCTGCCAAAGCTAATTTCTGTGCGACTGTCCTGAGATCATAATGAATAATTGTTCTAAGGGGCGGGGAAGAGAAATGTAGAGCTTCAAGAGAGAGAGAATTACAGATTTACATTGATCTAAACATCTCCCAAAGATCCCTCTTAAAAAAAAAAAAAAGGAAAGGAAGCTCAGTCCTGCAATTTCTCCAGGTCCTACCATCTCTGAAAAATAATTAGACTTAGTTCAGTAGCAAGATTCCCCCTTGCAAAGACCCTGCTACAGTCAAGGGATCGAAGAAATGAGCCAGGCAGAAGCCTCTGGCTCTCATTTATTCTATCCACCTTCTTGCTTTTCCTTTCTTCCTGTGTTTGGAGAAGTCTGGTTGTATTCTCTGGGGGCAGCAACAACCGGTGTCATTAAGAGACGGGGCTGAAGTGCAGCGGAGCTGGAGTGGAACAGCAAGGGCAAATAGAGGTAGAGGTTTTTATCGATGCAGAAAATTTGGTGGGGTGGAAATGACACGGTGCAGACCTAGCATCTTTCCTTCTACGTGGTATTGATGGTTAATTCCCTGTGGATAGGCACTCGCGTTTTCTAGCGGCTTTCATGGGCTTGAGAGAGTTGAGACTGGAGTGCCCGGAGAAAAGAGCTGGGTCCTCCACGTGAGTGTGGAGTCGGCGTGCTTTTCTCGCCCACTTGGCTCGCACAACACCTTGGTCACTTGTCATCCAGTCATCTGCCTTTCTGTGTTTTCTCTTCTGATTATTTTATTTTTTTGCCCACTCCGTAGAACATCTATCCATTTTCAAAAGAGAGGAAGAATAGCACAGTCATGGGACACGTCGCTCGTGATTTTGATATGTGCAACGAAGAACTGCCGAGCTTTCCAGCTGGAGCCATTTTAGCAAGATTTTATCCAGCTTTGGGGGGGGGGGGTAGAGAGAGGGGGGTGCATGTGATGGAAGAACATGTTGTATTCAGTCACAAAGCCATGCCCCACCCCTCACAACCCCATGGACAACATTCTTCCAGGCCTTCCTGTCCTCCACCATCTCCCGGAGTCCACTTAAGCTCACACCAACCGCCTCAGTGACTCCATCCAGCCACCTCATCCTCTGCCGTCCCCTTCTTCTTTTGCCATCTATTGTTCCCAGCATTAGGCTCTTCTCCAGGGAGTCCTTCCTTCTCATTAGGTGGCCAAAGTATTGGAGTTTCATCTTCAGGATCTGGCCTTCTGAAGAGCAGTCAGGGTTGATCTCCTCTAGGACTGACCGGTTTGATCACCTTGCAGTCCAAGGGACTCGCAGGAGTCTCCTCCAGCACCACAACTCAAAGGCCTCAATCCCTCGGCGCTCAGCCTTCCTTATGGTCCAGCTTTCACAGCCATACATTGCAACTGGGAAAACCATGGCCTTGACTATACGCACTTTTGTCGGCAGGGTGATGTCTCTGCTTTTTAGTATGCTGTCTAGATTTGCCAGAGCATTTCTCCCAAGGAACAAGTGTCTTAGCAGAACTAATTAAAAATATTTTCAAAAACCACCCCACCTCTTTCTTAGGGCCAGCATTTTGGCATTTCTGAATTCCAGATTTCAGGTGAAAGGCTTTAACATGTTAAATAATTTCAATTCCTAGGTTAGTCACCCGATTGCACTCCAACATCTTGGGCATTGTAGCTTGGCAAGGGTGTTGGCGAGCCTTCCTGGGGGCCCCTGCCAACTTGACAGTTCCTGGTTTTGAGTCAGCAGAGTGCCTATTTCCATAGGCCAGCCTTCCCCAACCTGGCACCCTCCAGATGTGTTGGGTTGCCGCTCCCTTGATCCTCAGCCCATAGCTTTTGGCTATGATGGTAGGAGAGGTAGCTGAGCACATCTGGAGAGCACCAGGTCAGGGACAATAGGGTTAGGCTGGGAATGGGCAACTAGTCCAGGCTAATAGAGCTATAGACCAAAACACCTTGGGGGTTTCAAGTTGCCCACCTGTTTCAGCTCACTGTCTCGCTTCACATTCGTTGGCTCCTCAAGTGTGTAGAGCTTTTCCTGGCCCATGCACAATTCGGAGCACTCAAGCATGCTGTAGAATGATTTTATTCCCACAACTTGCACGCACAAATACACACAAACCTTGTGGCATAGATAAAGTAAAATTCAGTGTTGGATGTCTTAAATTTTATTAAGTGTCTTAAAGCTTCTGAAAGGGACATTCATTATATCCACATCTCTGCTAATCTTCTGACTATAAATATAGTTCAAAGATTTGGTCTTGCTGGTGCGGTTAAAGGCTCCCCACCAAACGCTGTTCTGCTGTGTTAAGACAGCGTCCTCATTAGTCTTCAGCTGGAAGTGACTTTTCCACTGGGAAAAAGAGAGGCGCATTTTAATGCAGCTACCTTTTTAAAAGAAAGGCGTTGGTGTCATTCATTCGAAGCACCAAGACAAGAAATGATGTTCCTTAATTGTCTCCATTTATAAATAACCCATCTTACAATAAAGGAATTCTACTCCAAATATTGCTGTCAAAAATAGGGAAGGGACATGACAGCCATTATTTTAATCTCTGTTCCAAGTTTAATTCCCAGAACCTGGGCTAACGGTATTCAAGATGACATTCATCATTCGGTCAAGCATTGGAGCCATGCCAGCAGCAGCTGGCCTGGTGGCCCCCGTCAGACTTGCCCTGCCGCAGCGTGGTCACTGCCGAGCACCCTGTCCCATGCCCTGGGATGATGGCCCTAAAAGAGTGCAGCCCGCTTTAGGAGGGGATGAGCTGCACTGGGGGCGTTCTCAGCACTTACTTGTTAGCCACAGAGGAGGGAATGGTTGTTTAGAAGCAGCCAACCGCCGGTGAATGCAGCCAGGAGTGGGGCACCTGTTGCAGGTGTGCAGGCCGAAGGGACAGGGATAAAAAATACTTGCTGCATGTTTTAGCGGAAAGATAGTGATGCAAGCAATCAAGCCTCCGGTGAGGCAGTTCCGTCTTGACTTGCGATTGGAGAAAAGGGATTGAGGAAGGAAGGAAGTCCCGGAAGGCTGGATTGGGCCCCTGTGGCCCTGTAGTTGAGCATGCATGTTCTAGGCCAGCCTTCCCCAACCTTCAGACACATTTGGACTGCACATTTGGATTGCAATTGGACCCCAACCCTCCAGGCACATTTGGACTGCAACACCCAGCATCCCCAGTCAATGGCCCTGCTGGAGGGGAACTTTGGGAGGTGTGGTCCAAATGTCTCTGGGGGCCACCAGGTTGGGGAAGGCTGCTCTGGATGATAAATCACATTATTCCAAAATCAAAACCTATTTTGATTGTGCAGATTGCTTCATAACTAATACGATATTCGTTGTCAAATGACTCAGGACTCACCCTTTTAATCACCTCATTCTTACCGGGTGCATTTAAAAACGACAACTAGAGTGCCTATCAATGAAAGCTTGAACTTGGTCTTTACAAGCAAGATAGAATTTGTTTTGAATTGTATATGTGAGAAAGCAACTGCTTGTGCCAAATTCGCTCCTTACGTCCATGAATTCTTCTCGACATCTCTATATCAAATCCCACGGTGCTCAGACCTCCTGTGAGAGGTTTGCCCTTCCTCTAGTGAGTGAAAACCTTGCTCCCCTCCTGGCCCCTCTTCCAGCATTTCATTCCCTGGGTAACTCCAGCGGCGAGTCCTTCCAGCTTTCAGGCTAAGCAGTCAATTAGTTCTCATAAGGTGCCCTGAATCTATTTTGAATCCTCTTGTGTCTTCCCTTTAATATAATTACTACTTTTCTACTGACTTCCATTTTCAGACTGTTAATTATTTCTTACTAAGCACATTCAATTGTTCGTTGCTTGGTATGTTACAACAACACATAGAGTTCAGGTCGATTTGCAATTTCCTGTTCACCTTCCTAGCAATCCCAGCCTTTTTCTTAGCATGTGCAACAGTATTTCAGTAATGCATCCAGTCCCTGATTTAATGCCACGTAAAGGCTGTATTTCTGTTTACTTTCTGTGCACTTTCCACTCTCATGGCAAGATGACCTGGACGCTTGCACTAGCCCAAATGAAATTTGCCACTCTGCTTGGAAAGGGATGCCTGGAGGGATAGGTTCTCCAGCTTTCCTGCAGTGTGTTCTCCCCAGATATTTTTGAAAGCTGTGCTGGAGCTGTGCTTTGCGATGGTTGTTCTGTTGATTTAATAATCCTCCGAGCAGGGGCAGCTGGCTGGGTGGAAGTTCTACCAACGTGGCGTGTTTGTGGCATCGCATCCTAATGAAGCTGTCAGAAGGCAGGGCGTTGCATCGCTGGTGGTGCGTTTAATCCAACCTCTGGCTGCGTTCAGGTCATTGCGTGCAGTTATCCTTTTATCTGCAAGAAGCATGTGCCTGGTGAATAAAGAACTTCCGGATACCGCCGGGATTGCCAGCTCAAATGAACTCTGTGTCAGACTGCAAGATGCATGAAGGAAGCAGGCCCACGATCTCCAGAGGATGCTGCCATGTTACGTCGAGCCAGCCCAACCTGTGGCACACATGTGGCCACGAACTGCAGCCTGCCATGGCCTTCACAAGCATCTGGTCTTCACAGTCTGAGGAAGACCCTCAAAGCCAGAGGCTTGCCAGGCTCCAAGAGGGCTCTGTGGAAGGCTGGCGGGGGTGGGGGGGTCCTTTTCTCCCCCGTGTGTTTTCTCCGGCCATGTGGCATACGCTCTGGTTCCTGTCAGAGTTTTGCACACGAGGAAATTCAGGGCAGAGACATTGCTGTTTGCTCAAGCAGCAGAATGGTGTGTCAGAGTTCAAGCAGGCTTTTTTCCGACCCACCGTACTCCCATCCAGGCGCCTCTGCACATTCACCACGAAAATGCGAGGGTGTTCACAGTGCCTTTTACTCTCCTTTGTGCTAAAAAATGCCGCTTCCTCCTTGCCGATCCACTTCTCCAAGGACATTCACAAGCAGAAGCTTCAGCAAATGAGCGGCACCTGTATGCCAGCTTTATGCAGCTTCATGCAAGTCCTGGTCACAGATCAACACCAAGTGCTAATAGGGCAGCCCTGGTACAAAACCCACGACTCATTGCAGCTGCAAGGAAAGCCTCCACCTCCACAACCTTCAAGCAGCTGAACGAGTTCAAATGCCTGAGAAACCTTGAGAGGCAGAACGGCAGGGAAAAGTTAAGAGGGAAGGCAGGTAAAAGCAAGAGCAGGTAGGCTCAACGCGGCAGGAGTGAATGCCTTTTTAATACTCACAGAATGCCTTTATCTCGCCACTGAGTGACTGCAAGTAACCATCCCACATATATCTCAGCTTGGATGCAAGAATGTGAAAGACATCAGATGTGACATCTGAATTTAACCTTTGAATTCAACCTTTTAACCTAAAAATGAAGCAGTTCATCATACCATAACTGTGGTAGAAGCACCCCTGTTAGAATCCCCTCTTCTTCATTCCCTGTCCCATGTCAAATCTTGCCAGCTTTCATTATTCCCAGGAGAACTATTAATTTCTGTAAAATAATTAAAATCTTTGCCTTGCAAGCCCACACAACTTAGTAACAGCTCTGCAGACTAGTGTGCATCCGAAGACCAGCTTTCTCGATTAGCTTTATGCACTTGTTGACAAGAGAAAGGGCAGATGCCCTTATTTAAATGCCACTAATTAAAAGAATACCAGAGGACACATCGCTTAATACATGAGCAAAACATTAGCCCACATGCCATACAAACATACACAAACTGTGCGCTCTGGTAGATTTGTGCATGCTAATAAATGCCACACTATTGTCCCAAGAGCCATCAGGTGGCAAAATTTGCATTTCTGCATCACTGCCTACACATTTATGGGAATACAGAGATGGAATCCAGGATGGGAGCAACCATTATGCTAAGTACTCCTTAAAAGGGTTGTCTCAGAATATCTATTTAATCTGTGGTATAAACTGCCCCTGATTAACGAGACTCTTGCAGGCTGTACAACTTTTAAATAAATGCAATCGATTTATGATGATGATAGCTGTAAAATCACAGAAAGAATAAGCAGCTGCAATCCCCCCCACAACCCTGCAAAAAAAACCCCACAATAAAACTTTGACATCCAGCAGAGATCATGAGAACGGAAGGGACACTATGCACCTGAGAGTGATCTGGGAGTGACCCAATTTTTCTCAAGGGCCGGATCCAATTCTCTCATTAGCTGTCATTGGAAACTGAGAAATGAGTGTAAATTCGTCTTGTGGTTTGATGGAAGTGGGTGAACATGTAAGGAGAGTGGCTTCTCGCAAGGAGAGAAAAGCAGTCACGTTCTGATTAAGGGCTATAAGGTGGGGCTTGCACCCGGTGCCATTAGGTCTTTGCAAAATTGCCTATAATTTGTTTATTCTTGGCAGAACCGAATGAAATATGCAGAGTGCAGTCAGCCCTGCTGAGAAGGTTGTCCTGCCAAATTTCATAGAATAGGTGCAGGGGTTCATTGTAGGCTCTGTGCAGGGACTTTTCAAATCTGTGCAGAAAACTTGCTTCCTAAATTTACATGGTTAATACATGAGAAAGAACTGCAAGATGTTGGTGCAACAAGGAAACGAGTGTTTTACCAAGGCCCACCTCGTGAGTTTGTGCAGAGGTGAAAGTTAGAGCTGTGCTCTGAATGCCACTGAAACCCAGAACCTGAAACAAACTGATCCGGACACATTTAGGAGGAAGGTGCGGATTCCCCCGAAGTGGGCCAGGACCAAACCTGGACTCTGCTGAAACATGGTAACTCAGATGCAGAATGGCAAAGAGACAGAGGGTAAACCTGCAGGAAGGGTGCACTCATCTCCAGGCTGGCTGGAAAACAACGGGGTGGGGGAAGGGGAGAGGGGGAGAGGGCCTCGCCGCTCCGGTTGCCAGTCCTGCTGAGTGGCCATAGCTGAGCTCTCTGTTGGGCTGATCCATGCGCCTGCTTCTTTCCAGGAATCCACTGCGATAGCATCTGTGTGCAGGGCCGCTGGGGACCAAACTGCTCCATCGCGTGCAACTGTGAGAATGGGGGCTCTTGCTCCCCGGAGGACGGGAGCTGTGAGTGTGCGCCAGGCTTTCGAGGGCCCATGTGCCAGAGAAGTAAGGCCCTCCGTGCTTCTGTCTGTACTCATTTATTAGATGTATATCCCACTTTTTTCTTACAATGCTCAAAGCGGCTTAGCTCCTTCTCCTCCTCCTGCTCTCAGTCTTATCCCCACAGCGACAAACCTGCGAGGTAGGCTGGGCTGAGCATCTGCGACTGGCCCAGAGTCACCCGATGGGCTCCATGGCCAAGTGGGGACTTGAACCCAGCTCTCCCGAGTCCCAGTCCCAGCTCTTGGCCACTCTGCCGCACTCGCTCTGGGTTTCCTGGAAAAGCATGTTGCTGAGGCTCCCTGCGGCGAGGAGCCGTTTTAAGCGTCCCGGGCGAGGGACAAGAAGATTCCCACTCCGAGTGAAGCAGAGACCTTGATGGTCCCACTCCGAGCGAAGCAGAGACCTTCACGGCTTGGAAGAGGAGGGGCGAAGCCGTTCCGGCGGCCCTGGGTGGGGGGCTGCCTCCCTGGGGGACTGTGTCTTCGGATGGCTCCATCCCGCGTCCCGGACGCAGCTGCCCTTCCCTGCGTCTGTTTGCTTGGCCCAATGGCCCTGCACCAGCCTCGCTATCCGGCTCCATGCATTGGTGGAGAGGGGACACAATTGCCTCCCAGCCTCCCCACTGTGCCCCTGCTTGCCCTGCCCACCCCAACCATGCCTTGCGGGGGCAGGTTGCATCAGTAAAAGATAGCCCGAAATTCTCAAATAGGCTCCCCCTGTAATTTGGGGACCTCACTATGACGGTATAGAAAAGTGCTAACTAAATAAAAATAAAATGAAAGTCTGCCTAGGGACAGCCATCTCCCCACACAGGTGGTGTGGCCCCACATTCCCTCCCATTGGAATCCAGTGGGGCAGAATTCCATGGGGCTGCTACATTAGCGCCGCCTGGCTCCCTGATGTGCCACTGTCAAACTTTGCAAAAAGGTTTTGCCACTGAGCACAGAGCCCCCCTTCGCTTCCTGTCCTCCCCTCATTTTGTGTGGGTGACACTTGCTGCACCTGCTCTTCATCTGAAAGCCCCCATCTCTTACAGAAAGCCGCTGGAGCATCGCCTACACGGCTGCTGCGGATGGCCTTTGAGTATTTCCATTACAAGCCCTTCTTTTCTGGTGCTTGCCGTGTTTCTCTGCGGGTGTGAAGTGCTTTCTAAGCCCACAGACAAGGCCCTCAAGAGTCAGGGAGCCAAGGGAGAAAGCATTCTGCAAACTTAAAATCCCAGGGGTGTAAGTGGAGAGTTGAGGAAACGGAACCTTTTCCAGAGAGAGGAGAGAAACAACAGTTTTGTTCTGTTGGTTGATGGTCTGCAGGTCAGGAGGGACATCCGACGCACCTTCACATTATCCGGGTCATCACCTGGTGCTGCCCAAGGTGATCTGCAGCAGTGATGCTCAGAAGGGGGCGCAGTTGCTTCGCTCCACCCCGGCAGCCTCATCACACCGTGGGGCGCAGTGCTCCAGCTGTGTCCCTTGTCCACCAGTCCTTTACCTTCCACCTTCTTGCTCAGAACGGCCGACCACAGTTTTCTTTCTGGCCGTACCCTGTGTCTCAAAGGGGGTGGAACTTGCCTGCTGTGGGAGGAGGGGAGTACGCCATGCCGCATCAGGGCATCGGAGGCGGGGGGCTTCCTGCTTGTCATCTGAGCTCAGGCACAGAGTGTGGGGGGAACGTGACCCGATGCCAGACGTTTGGGGTGTGCCTGGCCAAGCAAAAATCCAGTACGTGGTGCCTTTTCCACTGTGCCGATGCAGAGACTCAAGAAGCTTCCCCTGGTGAGTTTCTCCTCCTCACTCTGCTCTTACTTGTGCCAGAGCCTCGCCAGAAGAAAAGATGGCAACTGCCAACCTGGAAGTTTAGGGTTTGGGTTAGGCTTGGCCTGTGATTGGCTGTTCTTTCTCGAGTTATTGCCAGTGTGCTTTTAGAGCCAGTTGGCCTTGGAGACAGGAGCTCAACACGCTGCTTCATCCATGAATGCAATAGGTGGTTTTTAAAAAAATATTGTTATTAAATTTTAATTGTACTCCTAAAATACAACAGCACAAATATATAAGTTGCGCTTGGGCAAATCTGTCTCCGATTCCTACTTTTGATCCAGTTCCCAAGGTAAAGCCAGTCAAAGTCCATACACTGCTTTAATCCCAGAGTGGATGCATGGTTATGAATGGCAGCAGTAACAATGAGGGCTAGCATCTTTCTTGCCGTTTACCAGCCATTGTTCTAACTGTCGTTTCAGTTTGTCCGCCCGGCTTCTACGGACACCAGTGCAGCCAGCCATGCCTGGAATGCACCCACAGCGCCGTGCCTTGCCACCACATCACGGGACACTGCGATTGTCTGGCTGGGTTCTTTGGCCTGCTCTGCGACCAAGGTAGGATTGCGCCCGCAACGAGCATCCGGCTGAAGCCAGCCGAAATGTTCATAGGCCAGTTGTGAGCTTCAAAAGCAGTTCAATTTTTTTGTGGTTCGGGTGGAGGGGTGGAGAGGAGTGACCTCTTTGATGCACAAATGCAGATAAAATCCGGGGCTTCTCATTGTAAAAAAGATGTTTGCTGACCTGCGTAGGTCAGGCACGGCTTATAACTGACAGCGAACAGAATGGGGCAGATGCCACAAATTCGAGGCTTGCGTTTCTTCGCTTTCGGTCCCAGTGCATCTTAAGCACACGACGACGCTCGTGAGTCGGGAGTCGTCAGGGGCATGAAGCACATGTGAACCCAGGACAAATTGACATGCGGGAACCTTCCAAAATTAAGGTTTTGAAATCAACGTGCTTGAGATCATGAGCGGACTGTGGGCAAGTGATGTAAATAAGTGTGCGAGGAACTCAGGCGACAGCTCTCAGAAAGACTCCGGCAAGTCCTTGTGCTTGGAAGAGGCAAAACTGGGTTCGATAAACGCAAGACAGTTTCTTAGGCCTTATTTGGAAGGGACAGCTTATGGTGCAGATGTGATGTGCATCTGGAGATGGATTTCTGTTTAACCGATTTCTGAGCAGTCGTTCAAGCGCCGCTATCTTTCCAAGGTGGCTTCCAGCGAAAAGCAATATGAGCCAGTCCACAGTTTTGCACACAGAAAGTGGACTCAGGTTCACACCTTGCCGTCTCCAGGTAGGGCCAGGAAAGATGCCTGTTTGAAGTCCCAGAGATGCTGCCAGCCCACTGGTAGTTTCCATGGGTTGGGGTCCACATTGCCCCGCTAAGCCCGGCTGGGCTGCACCCCACATCCCAAGAAAGTTGCTGTTGAGCGTGTTGCGATTAGAACTTATGGCCTCCTCGTAAGCATTTCTGTGCAGATATCAGGAGATGAAAGCTGTGTTTGGATACTGGAATGATACAGCCGTTGTGAGAAGGTGCCTAACCTCAGCTCAAGTGCCTCCCCGCCTTTCCCTCTCCAGAATGACTGTGAGGAGTGCAGACATCTCCATTTTTGATTATCCACAGTTTAGCAAGTCTTCTGGTTATTCACTGGTTAGTGAAAACAGGTCTGCTCCATAAACTATGGTTTGCAGTTTCCTTGTTTCTGCTAACCGTAGTTAAAATCAGTTACAGTTTGCCTATGTTCAGATGAAATGGCATGCTGTATTTTAATTAATGAAAGCAGCAGCAAAAGTCCCCACACTTTTATTCCCTAACCACAAGATGAGATGAGGGACGTCTAGGGAAGCTAGGTTTGTTCTAACCACAGTAAACTATGGATTGCGTTCACTTTACACCTAAACCAGCTCTATGCTTAATAGCCCTGTTAGGTCCTCAAACTTAAGTGTGTGTGTGTGTTACAGTTTTTTGCTACAAGGAACTCAGAGTGGTTTAGATAATCTGTCTCACTATTTTATCCACCCAACAACCCTATGAGGTAGGTCAGGTTGAGACTCAGTGACTGGCCCAAAGTCCACCAGGTGCTTCATGGCTGAGTGGGGATTAGAACATGGGTCTCGCCAGCCCAAGTCCAGTACTCTAACCGCTAGGTCACACTGCTGCAGGAAGAGGAGAATTAATTCAACCATTTTGAATGTTTTTCTGCAAGTTGCAAACTCAGGGCAGTGCTTCCACAAAATCATTAAACATAGATTAAATAGAAGCAGATGTTTTCTTTTCTTACTCCACCAAACTATATACCAATTAATATGAGACCCAGCACTTCTCTTTCCTTTCTCAGTGAATGTGTCTGCTTCAGTGTGAAACCCTCGCTGTTTTCAGAGTCTTGCGCAGACCTAATTATCTCATTAAGCAAAATTCTGTTTTCTTGATTTCAATCTGTTGAGTGTCCCTGCTTTCTCTTTGAAATGTTGATCCGCCCAGCAGAATTGCCATAAAATATTCATGTTCTAATTAAAGGCAGTTGGTTCTGCAATTTGTCATAATGTGCAAGCATATGAAATATATTTTTCTTTTTTTAATGAAAAAAGAAAAGAGGTAGGAAGAGAAGGATGCAGTCTAATGTTGGACGTTAGACTAACTTGATGCACAAATACTGCTTTGATCCGTGATTATTCTTTTACACCGAATGAGCTGCGGGAGCTGAGTGGCCGGAAGGCGGCCCCGGGGCAGGAGCATTTTTGCGGGCTGTCCTGACTCTCACGCCTTTTTGCTACCAAAAAGGTTCTGCATACCTTCACAGCTGGGATATCAAGGCATGAGTTGCTGCCTCGTTTGGTTGGGCAGTTCCTGCACCAAGTTGGCTGGCCAGCTCGTTACCCATGGCTCTAACCAGTGCTACCACTGTCTTCTCCCATTAATCCTCACAATGATCCTGCAAGAAAGGCGACACTGGCTTGGGACCTTCCTGGCTGGCCTGGGACTAGAACCCGGGTCTCCGGAGTCCCAGACCAGCTTTCTAACCACTGCACCACACAGCAACCTGCTTTTCCTCGAAGACGACTAGTCTTGGTAGCATGAGGAAGTAAGGTATAAACAATCACAAATAATTAGATAGGGGATGGAAGTTGGGGTTCTTGCTCTAGAGAGGTGATGCTCATGGATCAGAAGCGATTGGACATTTTTAGTGCACCAGGCGATATCTTAGCTCATTTATTTATTGCTTTAAAAGCAAATCCCAGGACAGCCCATGGGATATGACAAGTGGCAGCAAAGGAAAAATTAAACAATGGCTTCAGCATGTCAAGGATGAATAAGTGAGATTAATTAAAATCCTTTAACCAACTGAAAAGGAACCCCCATAGTCCGCCAACATGGCTGGAATCAACAAAGCAAGAGTGGATGTCTGAGGCCGGTTTTAGGCCTAACGCATCTGCGCTGCGTGATCCTGAACTGGAACAGAGGCTTAACGCGATCCCAGGCACCTCACCGGCTGTGTGAGTCTGCCCTAAAGGAGTTCCTCTTCGGCCAAACAATCGCCCGCTGCCGTCTGACCACCGGCCTCTTCTTTGGGCACAGTCCTTGACGGACATTTGCAGGAGGACGCAGTTCTCCTGGGACCCAGGTTGCCGCACGCCAAAAGGGGCAGTCGCCCCGGTCAGAGGAGGCCCAATCCCGCCCGTCTTCCCCGGTCCCGACCCGCTACAATCGAGGTCTGCGAGGCGTGGGGAGCGCCTGCCTTGCTTCCCGGAGGTGGGCCCGGTCCCTCCGGATGGGGATGCGGCCTAAGACCCTCCTAACCACCCAGGCTGTCGGCATTTCCACACATTGCGTTCAGGACCAGGCACGCTGCCCCTGCAGGGCAGACCGAGCCCATCCCAGGCCAGTTGCACAGGCCCCATCCAGATGGATCCCGCTCCCCGCCCACACGCGCCTGGACTGTCTTCTCCACCATCAAGGCCCAGCTTGGCACCACGGCAAAAGGGAGCCACAAGGCAGACGTGTGTCCCTTGCGGGGCTGGGGAAGCGTCCCTCGATTTAAGCTGCTGCCTCCACAGCCTCACCTACCCTGCAGGGTTGTTGTGAGGGTAAAACGCAGAGACGTTCCTTGCAAGAGGAAGGGAAAGAAAGGTGGGCTGTACGTGCAATGTAATGCTGATCTCCAACTGATGCGGCCCTTAAACCTCCTGAAGTCAGAGCCCGAGTTGAACACAACACTTAGGAAGGTTTGCAAGGAGATCCTGGCTGCAGCTTGTCCTGGCCAGCCGAAAAGGAATTCAGCTGTCCGTTTTTGTGAGTCCATGCAGGCCAAATACAGCTGTGCCCTCTGGCTCAGAAATTACTTGGGTTTTCAATTTCGGGCAAGTGACGTAGACAGAAGGGCTCTTGCTAAGTTCCCAGGTTGCCCCTCGTGACCCACGGCAGTCCCCTGCACCTGGCCAGGTGAGCCCCAAGTCCAGCAGGCTTCAAGAATTTGATCCCCTGCCCCAGAGCCTGGTGTTCTGGCTTGGCATAGCCTCCCTCCCACTCTTAGCCTTCTGCAGCCACACAGGGCGATCAAGGGCTACACCGCATCCATTTAAAAAGAGGAGGAAAGGAGAGTGGCTCTCTCCAAACCAGATTGTTTGGAAAGTACTTTGGATGGGATTACGTTCCCACCGAAGATGCATGGGAATGAAGTCGTCTCTTTCCCCGCAAACAGAAATGTGCCGTAATATTGCTGGGATGTTAGATCAATGGAGCCATACATCAGGGGTGACGGGGAGCAGCTTGCTTTCACAGCTGGCCTTTCTCTCCTCTCTTCTCCTGCAGCCCCACTTTCTGCCATGTTTCGTCTCATTTCTGTGCTGTTTAGCATTTAACTTCGCAGTCAACTTTATCTACTCTGGGAAAGATGTGTGTTTCCAGACTATACACAATTGTCTTCCAGCCTGTTCTTGCCATCCCATCATAGCAGGCATTGGAACCGGCTTTTTGTCTAAGAGCAGATGATTCCCAGCCCTACATTTCAATCTAGGATTGAATCGCTTTGGAAGTTGATTGAGGTCATCCGACTGACTGCATTGTCGCAATGCTAAAATAGCAAAACAACGTGGAGAAGCCCTCAATCACTGGTTTAAAAAATGCATTCACTGTTCAGAAAAATTGCACCTGGTCAGGGCTGCTGGGCTTTGTCTGCAGTGATGGATGCCTGAATAGGTGCGATCTGTTTATTTTGAGTAAGATGTCGGTTTTTGTCAGGAAGGGAAACTGCAGCCCCAAGCACTCTGCTTGTTCGTGGTGGTGCAGAAAACAGTGACTAAGCACTGGCTTTCCATCTGCTTTAATGTTCAAGATTTGCTCTAACTCTGTGAGAGGTTAAAGGGACACTGCGAGCGAGCTGCACTCGAGAGCCCCTTCCCTTCATTCATTCATTCATATCTCATTTCCGTACTGCCACACATCCAAAGCTCTCTGGGCGGTTTATGCAGTCCATAAAAACAGATGATAAAAATACAATGAAGTATCAGAAAATTAGAAAAATATTTAAAGTTTAAAACATCTAAACACAAATAATAAAACCAGGCAATAATGACAAAAAAGAGTGACGACGTAAACACCTGGTGACCCCCTCAAACCTCTGGGTAGCCAAGTGAGTCTTTAAAAGAACAGAGATGGCAGCTTCAGTGCCAGTGAGGCCACAGTGAGGAGGTTATTCCAGAGACGGGGGCCACCGCTGAGGAATGACCCCCCCTTGTTGCCACCCTCTGCACTTCCCTCAACAATGACACTCAGAGGTTTGTTTGTTTGTTTTAAACTGTTGCACCCCATTCTATACATAAAAGTCTCAGGACAGTCCAGCAACACCAGCACAGAGTAGCGTCCAGGTGGATTGGGTTGCAGCCGGGAGAGCTGATCCGAAAGCTGTTGTGGTCCTAAGTCGCTGCATTTCTGCAAAATGCATTCATCCCAGCTGGGGCACATGCGAATAAACGCAGTGGAGTTTCCACTGGGATGAGAACATGCAGCTGCTGGAGAAGTAGGATGAGTTGCGAAGGGACATGCTTGAAGGGCAGCAGGGACCTTTTTAAAATTCATTTGCTCTTGTCAAGAGTGTCTTTCTGCCCCCTCAAAAAACATCACGGAGAAGAAGGGTGGACGCGAGGGAGGCCCTGGGGCTGCTTGCTGCTGTATTCCTGCTTGTGCAGGACAAAGCCAGGGGGACTCTGAGCACGTGAGCAGAAGAGGAGGCCAAGCTGGAATTGGTAGTCCAAAGCCCTCTGGCCTGGGAATAAGCCGGGCAGCCACTAAGAAGCCGTGGGAAGTGCCGGGCGGGGCGCTCCGACCCCCAGCCTGGCTCTGCTTCTTCCCTTTGCAGTTGTTTGCAGGCGGGAAGCAACGTTTTCTCACGAGGCCAACCTGGCTGCTCCGCTTCGCCAGCCTGCTGTCCCCCCACCCCGTTCACCTCCACCCAGGCAAGTGAGTGCAGCCTCTTTTGCACAGGCTGGATGCGGCCCCAGGCCAAGAGTGCTCCGCGGCGTCCTTCTGCATCCCCGGGACGCACCGGGGCAGGTTCAGCCAGCGTGCGGCTCGCTCGAGTCACCGCCTTTCTCCTTCCACAGTGTGTCCCAGCGAGCGGTACGGGAAGGACTGCGCGGAGGTGTGTGCCTGCACCAACAACGGCACCTGCAACCCCATCGACGGCTCGTGCCAGTGCTTCCCCGGGTGGATCGGCACGGACTGCTCCCAGAGTAAGTTGCATCGCCTGCTGCTGCCCACAGACCACATGGGCCCGCCTGCGAAGGCAAGTCTGTCTTTGCTGCAGCACACTCTGCGTGGAAAGAGCCCAAGCAGTTTTCCCTCTCCCCACGGGTCGCTTTTGGATGCAGCGCCGGCTTTGAGGCAAGCCCCAGCCACAGCCGCGAACCTGCGTTTCGGCTGCCCTGGGTCCGCTTGGCGTGGAGAGACCAGACCTCCCTGATGGGTGCCAGCTTTCCCCAGCACAAAGCATCCTGTTTAGACCCGTTGAACATGGTTCTGGATGACGAAGGGCTGCGTGGCCGCTTATTGCCCCTGGGAGAACCTCTCTCACTTGCCCCTTCATGTCAGGGTGGGTTTTTTTGTGGGGGCTGGGGGGGGGGTTAACTGCTTCCTTCTCGTATATATAGCGTGTGTTGTGAAAAACCAAAAAAGGGGGGTGGCAGGGATGTGACAAGAAACAGTCTCTCACTTAAGAGGGCATGCAAAGGAGGGTTTGTCTGTCTGTCTGTCTGTCTGTCTGTCTGTCTGCTTATTACATTATATACCTCCCTATAGCCCATGTGTATAATATTTTGACCACAGCAGCAAACAATGAACAATATTCTTAAAGGGTTCAGCAGATAGAAATTTGCAGACTTAACTATTAAAATAACTGAAAAATAGAAAGTTTTTCACCTGGCACCAAAAAGATGGCAAGAATAGTGCCAGGCAGACCTCTCTGGGGAATGTGGTCCAGTGGCAGGGTGCCACCACTGGAAAGGCCCTTCTCCTGGTTGGCCCCCCCCCTTTGAGTGGGTGGTCCCTGAGAAGGGCTCGGCAGATGACGCTAATGGTCAGGCAGGAAGACACTGGACCAGGCATTCCTTCAGACACCCCAGCCCCAAGCCAATCAGGGCTTCAGATGTTGGAATAAGCACTCTTAATTGGGACTGCAACAGGCAGCCAGTGTAGCTGAGAGAGGACCGGAGGGATGTGATCTTGCCCGCCAACAGCCGCTCCACCCTGTCCTGACCCAGTTGGCGTTTCTGGACCATTTTCAAGGGCGGCCCCAAGTAGAACTTGCTGCAGCCACCCGAGCGAGGGGTTTCCAGAGCATGGGGTCCCTTTGGCCAGGCTCCACCCACCCAACTGGGGACACAGGCCAGCCTCAGCTGAGCACAGGTGCCCTGACCTCCGAGTCCAATCCTGGGCAGACCCGCTGGCAGGAAATGTTTAATTCATGTTGGAAGGGACCTTTGTTAAAGAGGACTTGATTTTGAATAAACATTATAGGTCAATATTGGCCATGGAGAAGGACTCCAGAAAACTATATAAAGTATTGTATGCATGGAACCTCTTGTTTAATTCCGTGCATTCCTAACTGAGGAAAATCAATTCCTCTGCACAGCACTAAAAAGTCTTTTCGTGTAAGCCTTACACAACCTTTGGTAGGTGACAAAGACACTATTACGATTTTGCCCCCCTTTTTGCGAGGAACCCAAAACACCTTACAAGGTTGCCCTCCTCTCCATTTTATCTGCGCAAGGTATAATCTGCAATGGGATCCACTGAGTGGCCCACAGTCACCCAGCAATCGTCCTGACCAGGTGGGGCCTACAAGTTGGACCTCCTTCTGGTCCAACACCCACACACCACACCAGCACTCGCCCTGAAATGCGGTGTCTCCCAACTCCAGGAAATATGGCATTGTTAATACCATCCTGCCTTTCCAGACTATTGCAAGCGTTGAAAGCTGCAAGACGCCGGTTCCAGCAACGCCATGGAAAGCTTTCTCTCCGGTGCCCTTGCAGTTCTGTCACCAATCTGAGAAACATGATTCGCTCGATGAAAAATCGCAGATGAGTTAAAGGGGCCCTTTGTACAATTCATAACTATGGACTGGGTAAAGTGACTGCTCCAGGGAAGGAGGAGCAGTGGCCTATTACAAAATGGTTCGCTCAGCAACAAATAGCAGCCAACAGGCCTGCAATTAAGCCCGTGTGGATGTAGTGGTTAAAAGTGGAGATTCCATCCCAGCTGCCACTCAGAATCCTGGAATAGTAGACTTGGAAGGGGCCAAGAAGGCCTCCAGGTCCAACCCTCTGCTCCAAGTTCAGGCATCCTCCTCACATGGTAGTTCAGCTGCATCTTGGATACCTCCAGTGTGGGAAAGCCCACAACCTCCTTGGGTCGTGGGTGTCATTGTCATACGGCTCTATCAGCCAGAAGTTCTTTCTGATGTCCAGCTGGGACTCGGCTTCCTGAGACTTGAGCCATCATTCAGTGTCCTACACTCTGGGAGGGTCGAGAAGAGATCCTGGCCTTCCTCTTCTCAACAGCCTCTCGAGGGCTTGGAGGGTGCTACCCTGTCTCCTCTCAGGCTTCTTTTCTTGACCCTAAACTTGCCCAGTTTTGCAAAGCTCCCTGGAAGACTTGGGCAAATCGCAGACTCACAGCCTAATAAAGCATTTGTGGGGATAAAATGGAGAGGAAGAGAATCTTGTGAAGCACTTTGGGTTCCTCGCAAGAGGAAGAAAGGCAGGGTACAGGTGTCATGTAATGTGAGAACAATAACTCTGCCCCCAAACCCACTTAAATGCAAAGGTGTTTTTTAATTGTTCTAGCTAGGTGTGGACCTGCCGAAGGTTGTCTTGCGTCGCAAAGTAGAAAGATCAGGCTTTATTGTTAAAGGAAGGTCTCTTCACTCTTTTCAACTCTTTCCTTAAGAAATCATTAAGCAATCAATAATTCTACGTGGTGAGGTCCATATGGCTGAGAAATTAGAAAGATGAGAGACTCCTATTACATATAATTTACTTGTTAAAGTCTAACCGCTTTTTAGAAGGATGTGTGGTGACTTCTCCGAAATTGCCTAGGTAGAAGATTGACATTTGCAGATCCAAAAACTGGCATTTCCCAAACGAATCCTTAATTGGAGGTGGATCGTCCCTGGGAAGCCCCAGCCTGCTGTTCAGAAATGTAACTTCATATTCACAAGGCAGCCAACAGTATTAGACAGCATTCTCAGTAAAATATATTAAACCTTCCGTGATAAAGTAGGGATCAGATAAAAACAGACAGCTGTAATTTTGCCTTTATTGTGCCTCTTCTACAGATGGAATATTGTCATTGCTCAAAACAAAAATAAGGAAGGCTGTCAATTGCATGGATTGGTGATTATACTGAGAAAGTAATTGGGAAATTCCTGTTCATTTCTGCTTAATTTTGGGAGATGGTGAATTTTTATAATTTCCTTAAAAAGCCAGTGCTTTTAAGCAGCCATTCTCCCTGCACGTGATGTAATTTCCAGAACTCTCGTCCACGGAGGGCTTGAGGGTTCCCTGCTCACAGCTGGAGAAGAGAGAATTTGACCCCCGCGGCTGTTCCCCCGCCCCGCCCCGATCTGTACTGTTGCGTTCAGCCTCTCTCTCGCGTGCGCGTTTTCCTTCCTTCCTTCCAGCTTGTCCAGTTGGCTTTTGGGGAGCAGACTGCTTTCACTCCTGCAACTGTCACAACGGTGCGACGTGTAGTGCTCGCGACGGAGAATGTCGGTGCCCCCCCGGCTGGACCGGTCCCTACTGCGCGCAGCGTAAGACGGGGAGGTTTCAATATCCAAGTTGCTCCGTGGAAACGAGTCAGTCCAAAGCACGTTCCGCCCCCTTGTGCGCATTCCCAGCACTGCTGGCTGCCTTTTGCGAGCGGCCGCTCGTCCGGTTGGCAGGCATTCCTAGGAAAAAGGCCATTGACAAAAACAATGTGCCAAGCTTCTTTTCATTTTCATATTGCATGTGGCAATTTAACTCTCCAGCACCCAGTGCCTAATCTGCATGCTCACTACCTTCCTCTCTCGAAGGAGATCCAAATAAAGCTTCTGGAAGTCTTCAATAACAGAAATTAGATACCTGTTGAGCACTTGCTCTTCCAGAGGGCCTGCAGCATCTAGGAGCTGAACTAGTGAGAATTAAGCAGCATCCCTCATAGGTTTGCAAGGCAAGAAATACCCAAAAGTGCTTTGCCGGACAGCCCTAACCAGAGTTGGCTTGTGCATCACTGCCATTATCTGTAAAAGAGCCTCCACCAGGGTCACTCTGGTCCTTCCAGAGTTTCGCTGCCTCCATCTTCATTAGCGAGATCCCATCTCTTCTGCTGAGGTGAGGGTGGCTGCTGCTTTGGCTGGCCCCTCCGCCTTGACCATCCCGCCTTGGGCAGCCCTCCTAGGAGACCAGCGCAGGGACAGTCTGGCCTCCTGGCGGCATTGCTCCTGGCTTCTCCTGCACTCTCAAGCCCCTCGCCACCTCCAGGTGTGCATCTCAGTGCTGCTGCACTCTGGGCACATCATGAGAAGGCAGGACTTGCTGGAGAAGACAAGCATGCTAGGGAAAGCCAAAGGCAGGAGAAGAAGAGGAAGGCCAACCATGAGACGGAGCAATTCCATCACGGAAGCCACGGAGTGTATAAGAGCTGAGCCAAGGCAGGGCATTCCAGGGGGCTTTCATTCCCAGGCTCGCCATAAGTCAGGGATAACCAGATGGCGTGTAACAAAACAACGTCAGCCCATATATCCAACCTTGGTTTCTTGTAAATATGTTGGATCACAACTCTCCCCATCCCACAGCCAGGGTGGCCCGTACCCAGCTGGGAAGGCCTGCCCAGACCATGAGGAGCGAAAGAAGCCAAAAGGTCACACACTCCCCCCCTCTCCATTCTGGAGCCGTAACTCATCCATTTTTAAAGCCATTCCCTTTTTTCTGGTTCCCTGCCTGCCCTTGCCCTGCTGCTTCTGAGCTTTCAAGCACCTTGTCTTTTCTCCACATGCATCACCCACCTTTCCCTGGAGCGGCTTGGCAGCCAACAGAGCTGCCCCTCTTTGGTCATCAGGACCCTGCAAGGGGAGTTGGGCAGAGAGGAGCTGAGAGGTCGCTTGCCTGGGGAATTCCTCCAGCAGCTTTCCCAGGTTCCTCACAGTTTCACCTTGTCTGCTTGGGCCTCCCAGGGTGTCCAGCTGCCTTTTATGGGAAAAACTGTGCCAACGTCTGTCAGTGCCAGAACGGAGCCGACTGCGACCACGTCACCGGGCAGTGCACGTGCCGGACTGGTTTTACTGGAAAACACTGCGAGCAGAGTAAGTGGGTGCAGGCCGGCCCCTCTCCTTCCCAGGAAGAGCTATATCTACCTATCCTCTTGGTACCCCACTGTTTTTGCTGTGAGGAACCCCAGGTGGTGCTTCCAAGCCTCCTGCTGCGCTCCTCGTTCTCCTCACAACAACCCTGTGAGGGGGCTCGGCTGAGCATCTGTGACTTGCCCAAAGTCGCCCAGCGAGTTTCACCGCCAACTGGGGTCTCCCAGGTCCCAGCCCAACGTTCTGCCTTCTGCCCACCCCCTTGTAATTGAAAACGGACCCCCATCGTTTGATCTGCAGAAGGCTGGGTGGATATCAGGCGGAAGATTTTTCTGCAGGTGGGGGCCCCCAGCCTCTCTGGTTTTGGGGGATTTGTGGATGGTCGCACCCCCTTCCCCCAGCCAGTGGTGTGCAGCGGCCTCGCACAAGATACCCCGCCAGGCCAAGAGCTGGGACCTAGCCCCCGGGGGGCCAGTCCCAAGGGGTCAGCCGCTTTCGCTGCGTCTTTCTCCTCCCAACCAGCATTGTCAGCATGGGGCAGGTGAACAAGCAGGTGGAGGAGGAGCTGCTACCGGGGGCTTCTTGGGGTGCACCCTCCCTGAGCTGCTCTCGGCATCTGGGGAAGCAGGGCAGCAAGCTGCCCTCACTCACCTCCTCTGCTAGGAATGGCTGTCTTGCCGAAAGGTGGGGCCCGGCCACCCTTGGCATGGTCTTTATAGCATTTCTGCGCCGTTTTATGTGATCACACCGTTCTCCTTGGGAAGAAAGTAGAAAGCTGTGTGTAGGACACGGGCTGGCCACGCCAAGGGCACATCCCCTCCTGTGTTGTTGTGCCGTGCACTGCTGCTGCCCTGGGGAGGGTCGAGTTGTTTCTCGGGGACCGGGCGCTGCACAAACGGCTCCTGATAGAGCCGGGGGGGAGGGGGCACCCTGGACACGAGCCCCTTTCCTCTCTCTTTGGCAGTGACAGTCGCTGCTTCGCAGCCTTCCGTTCTGTGCGCTGTTTAGCGTTGCCCAAAGAGGCATCAAACGCGAATGGATTTCGTCACTGGGCTTTCAGCCATTCTGTCTGTGGAAATCGAATCTTGCCACCCGGGAGGGGAGGGTGCCGGGCCGAGGGAGGAACTCGGAGCTGGAGTGCAGCGGCAGACGGCGGCGCTTCAAGGAGAGCCAGGCAGCTGGCTCTGGGCATCGTGGGGTTTCCCACACTGCCCCAGAGCCAGGCTAGGCCAGGGGCATTCTGGGAACTGGGAAAGCTGCCCAGGCTGGATGAAAATGGAAAGGAACCCAGGGCTGGCACCAGAGCCATGCTAAACCAGCCTTGTGCCATCCAGGCAGTCTGGACCACAAATCCCATCAGCCCCAACCAGCACAGCTCAGAGTTGGTGATGATGGGTGCTGACGATGTGATCTGAAAGACCTGGAGGGCCTCCGGTGGGGACGGTGATGTGGCAGCCTTTGAGCTCTTCCAGTTTTGGAAGGTGGCAGCCCGTGTGTGATGTGCCCGGGGTAGACAGCATGCAACCCGCAGGCCGCATGCGATTCCTTCGGCCAGCCGGACATCGGGTGGTTTCCCAGCATTTGTGGAGACTGTCCCTTTCTTAAAAGCTGAGGCAACTCAGCTGCTGCTCAGTGACTACAGCCGGAGGCGTGAGCTGCCGCAGGCTGGTGCTTCCTGGTCCAGGAGGCCCCCTGCCTTGTCCCTGGTGGATTTCCGTGGTGCCCTCAGCCCATCCTCTCCGAGGAGCAGCGTGCGAGGCTTCGCTCTCCAGTCTAACTCCGCATCCATGTGCAGCCGACCCTCTCCAGCCACTTTTCACTTTGAATTTGCAGAGTGCCCACCAGGAACGTTTGGTTACGGTTGCCAGCAGCTGTGTGAATGCATGAACAATGCCACCTGTGACTATGTTACAGGTACCTGTTACTGCAGCCCCGGGTTCAAAGGCATCAGGTGCGATCAAGGTGAGGCAGAATTCCTTCTCCTTCTCTTCCATTCTGTGCATTCAGCCTTGTCGATAAGTAGGTGACTTCCCGGGGGGACTGGAACACACCCCACTCAGGGAAGAGTTTGTACCTGGTGGACACAGGGGAAAGGGAAAGGTTGGAGGACCTTCCCAGCTTTGCTTTTTGTTCAGGAGAACTAGAAGCACGAGCAGTTTAAAGAGGCAGCTTTACTAGATGTTGGCGCCTTGGGGGATGCAGAGCCCCAGCAGCCCTGTCGATACAGGGGTGTTTGCTCCCCTGCAGTGAGCACCCCCACCCAGAGCCTGCCTTGCACAGGGTTTGTGCGGCACCTTTCCCCACGTGCAGGTGTGTCCGAGCCCCCGTTCCCTTCAGGTGCCGTACAGGTGACCCAGCTCCTGTGCGGGGTCGCCTCCTTCCCCCACTGAAATGAAGGGGGAGTTCCTACACGGGGAAGCTCGTGTACGCCCCCGCATGTGGGAGCGATGACTGGGTGGGGCCCGCAGGCCCGGAGCCGTCCCTGCCCCTGGCCGTCCCCTGGGATCGCGGGGCGGTGGGGTGAGCTGGCATGTGGAGCTGTTCTCACCAAGGGCCCTGCCACCCGGTTTAACGGTGCGTCGTGAATTATCTTCAACAGCGGCTCTCATGATGGACGAATTGAATCCCTACACTAAAATTAGCCCTGCTCTTGGATCCGAGAGGCACTCTGTAGGCGCCATCGTTGGCATCATGGTGCTGCTGCTCATTGTGATGGTTTTGCTGGCACTGTTCGTGTGGTATCGGCGGGCGCAGAAGAAGGGCCACGACATGCCCCGCGTCTCGTACACCCCGGCCACGCGGATGACAAGCACGGACTACTCGCTCTCCGGTAAGGGGCCCGCGGCGATCGTGCAGTGGGGCTTGGACTCCTCATGCCACAACCGAGCAGGCAGGGTGGTCAGGACCCGCCTCTCCGCACCCAGGTGGGCCCACAACTCCCGTCCCTCCAGTGGCCATGCTGGCTGGGGATGATAGAAGGTGCCCTCCAGCACTCGGGCCACCAGGCTAGGAAGGCTGATAGACACCCGCACAAGGGCCATGCCCTGGGCCAGCAGGGCCGGGACAAACCTTTGGGAACCTGCTGAGCAGCTGAGGGGCACAGGAGGGGGCCCTGTGAGCCGGGGCCCCAGGCCCATTCCCAGTGAGCCCAGCATGCAGGCAGGGGCAGCAGGTGGGGGCGGCATTGGGCTCGGAAGAGGGGTGCTGCTTGTGCAGAGCATGGGTCTCCACTTCCGGCTGGGCTGGGCACCCCACGGACACCGGGAGCGCTCACCAGGACCCAGGCTCTGGGCAGCTGCACAGTGCAGCAGAGTCTGGGGAGCCCAGCCCGAGGCATTGGGTGGATCCCTGCCCCAAGGAGCTCCGTCGCACATCGGGGGGGGGGGGTGGCTCTCCCCCTGCAAGAGCACCCAGAGGGCCTCTTCAACCAGCACCGCCGTGGGAAGGGCAAGCGGCCTCCCCTGCGGAGACGGCCTTTTGCCCGCTTGCGCTGGGGTGCAAGTGGCTCTTTGAGCTGGATGCTGCTGCAACGGGCTGGCAGGGGCTATGCTGGGGGCACCATCGAGAGAGAGCTCCCCCCTCATGGGACCGGGGCTCCCATCCCCCAAGGAGCCTGCCTACTCAGTGAGGGCTTCTCCGGACGCTCCCCACTGGCAGCCCTGCGCCACACAGAGACCGGAAGCAGGGCCTGCTTGGTGCTGGTGCCCCGCTGCAGCACGTTTTCCCCGGACACTTTGACTGTGCTTTGGCACTGGGCAGGGGGATTTTAGCTGCGTTTTATCTTCAGTACTTGCTTTTCCTGCTGCTCTTTTATCCAGTACTTTCGATATTTCATTACTACTACTACTATTATTATTATTTCTTCTACACCACCAATCAACCCAAGGGTTCATTTTGGTATTTTCATCCTATTTTATCTTTATTGTATCTCCCCCAGGAAAATTGTTTCTCTGTTTGTTTCTCTATCTTAGTAACTTACAACAACCTTGTAGAGTTGACCAGTTTGACTCCCTCAAAATGCAACTTGCCAGTTGAAGCCGGGAGTGGGGGCGGGGGGGGGGAGCGGGTTATGTGCTGCAAACATTCACGGCTTTCCAATTGCGCAGCCTCCCAGCAGACTCCTCCTTGGCCGTCCCGTGAGGGAGCTGCCAATTCTCTTAACAGAGACTAATGGGATTGCCTGGAAGGAAGCCAAGGTGGCTAGGCCAGCGAACTCTCACAGTGTGGGGTGACCTAAGCTGCCATCCTGCCTCCTCCGGGGACAGAGTGGCAGACAACCACCCAGCCATCCTGCAGTTCCTGCTTCCAGAAGAACGGAAGCCCTTTGCCGCTTCTCCAGGAAACTGCCCCGTGAGCGAAAGCAGCCCTTGTCCTGGTCGCGGCAATTCCAGCCAGAGGACTTGATGTCACGGGTTAGCATACCAGGATCGTACATAATGGACCCGATTCCTGGAGAAGGAAATTGACTTGGGGCCCAGAGCTCCGCAAGCCACCCCCCCCCCACTTGTGGAAAGCCCTGTTGGGGGGGGGCTGCCTTCCCCCCAGCCATTTTTGGCAAAGGATGGGAACACTGGACAAGCAAACGGGCTGGGGGCCAGCTGACGCCTCCACCCCAGGAACACGGCCCGCCCAAACTGCGCCGGGCAGCTGCTGCGTTTGTGTCCTTATCGCTGTCGCCAACACCCCCAGACGGAAGGACAGGCCCGATTTGCAACGGGAGGGAGCTTCGCTGCTTCCTGAATTTGCACCCCAGGCCGCCCTGTCCCTCCAGGCTGGAAGGAGCTAAGAACAAGCGAGTGGAGTGACGAAGAGCGCGCAGGGTTGCCGTGAATGGGGCGGCCAGTCCTTGGAGCGCGGCGTTTAGTATACGCGCTCAGCTTCAGAACTTGGCCTCTTTTCAGCCGCTGCATTTCATCATGGCCTTCAGCATTCTTCCAGCATTTTCTAAAAAATCTTTAGAAAAATTGCTTTTGCCCCGAGAACAGCCATTGGATTTGCATTTAATTTTATTAGCCATCGGCACTGGCCAGGCCTGCCGGAACGTGGGGGACGTGCTCGGGGGAGTATGTGGATCCCGGGTGCAGGGTGCCCCAGAGGACGGCAAGAGTGCTCAGCAGGCAGCATAAATTAGCCATCCGTCTTTATTGTAAATAGTTTTCTTGCCAGCCGCCAATTTTCCTCTAGAGGGGTATAAAGGTCACCGCAATCTCAGAGCAGAGTCCTCCCTCCCTTCGTTCCATATCCCGATGTGTTCCTATAGAACAAGAGATGCACCGACAGATTTCCAATGCAAATCACTATTGTCAGCTGGCAAAATATCTGTCATTATGACAAGTGTGTGCAGGGAGAACAGCAGCCTTGAGTATCACAACGACCTTGGCTTACGCAGCGAGCCCTGTGCTTTCCGCACACGGAGAATCATTACACACGCGTGCACGCATGCACGCGCACCCCCGAGGGATGCCTGCCAGGGCACCCGCGTCCAGGACGCAAAGGCAGGTTTTCCCCCTCGCTGCCACAGTGTCCCATGCAACCTGTTTTCCAGGTAAGAGGAAAGCACCCGCTCATTCACTTGAAAAGCCCTAGAATGGCTGATGGTGTGAGAACAGCGAAGGGGGCTGTGGGCCCCCGCAGCGGGGTGGGGGCAAGACCTGCTCCGGGTGGATCCCTCGGCCTCCAGCAGCTGAAAGTCATGTCTGCCCCGCTCTCTGTGCCCTGCTCCAGTTTCTGCTTCAAGGTCCCCCGTTGGGGATTGGTGCTGATTGCGCGTGACGCTGAGCTCAGGGCCAAAGGGCCAGGGCCAAAAGCGGCCCTGTCGCACATGAGGGAATGAAGGAAGCCAGTCCAAGCATGGGTTCTTGGCTGCCACTTGGGAGAGAAAGCAGGAACTGGGAAGGGATGGGAGGACGCGTCCTGGAGAGGAGTGAGGCAGGCTGGCACCCTGCCCGAAGGCGGGGGGCACATGGCAGGTGGCTCCCGAAGGCGGGGCGCCCTGCAGCATCGTCTTGCAGGATTTACACGTCCCCCCTGAAAGCAAGCTCAGCTCGGAAGGGAAATGGGCCGCCCAGAAGTGATGCATACTCCGGAGATGCGTGAACTGTGTAGAAAGACCCGGCAGCGTGGATGAAACGAAAACGAGATGCAGAGCAGAAACGCCGGGTGCCTGAAAGGAGCCTCCGAGCTTCCAGAATATGGATGTAACATCTGTCACAGAGAAGGGCAGGCAAGAAGTGGGGGCAGCCCTCCTTCGGCCCCCAAGCACTTCCAGCAAGCATGGAGGGCTGGGGCTGGTGGAGGGACCTCTGTCCTTCTGGAGCTCGGCCCTCCAATTGAGAGAGACGCAGAGTGAGCCTCGGACTCCGTGGGGATGCATGGGCAGTTGGGGCTGGGCGGGTGCAGCGGGGTGTCCTGGGAGAAAACCTGGCCGGCAGCCACTCTGAAGTGAGCGGGCAGAGGTGAAAACGCCTTGCCGCCGCCTCTTGCAGGCCCCGTCGTTCACTGTAGCCCAGGCTCTGCAGAGCACGGCCAGTTCTCTCAGCTTGCCCATGCGGCAACCTGCCAAGGTCAGTCCCAATGGCTCCCCTTTGATGGAGAGCTGAGGGAGCCCCCTGCCCAAGCTCATGGAGGACCCTCGGCAAAGGAGGCCGTGATCCCAGCCCTGGATGGAGAGGTCCGGGTGCAGATCCAACGTCTGAGCGGGCCTTCCTTGCCAAAACGAGAAACGGAGTGTCAGTGGACTAACAGAAGAGGCGGCTTCAGGACTGGGAACTTCTGCTGCGGCAGGGTTTGGCTCTCTTTGGGTAGCAGCAGTCAAACGGGATGGGCAGGACTGGCACAAAGGGACTGGGGCCTGCCCTCTTGGGTTTGGGCGCTCAGAACTCAAAAGGACGCCTCCATCTGGAAGTCTCTTCAGTTTGCCCCGCTCAGGGAAAAGCCCATCTCTGGGCACCAACATTTTCTGAAGTGACTTTGGAGGCTCCACCAGGTGTCCAAAGAGAAGTGTCCAACGTCACAGATGAGCTCCCAGGTGGGCCCAGCTCTTGTTCCAAGGCTGGCCACAGTTAAAACTCGATTCCAGCTCTAATCGACGGTTATGACGACTGGAATTAAACCAGGTGGGGCCAGAAAAGGCAGCGCATACGTGCAGAGCCTGCTCTTTCACACCTACATATTGTTTCCATTTTGAATCGAGCCTTTACCAGTGGCTGAAGGATGCCAATGGATTTTCTCGTTCAGCTCCCAGCCTTTTTAGTAATACTTCTAACATAAGGCTTTAATTAACACATGGTAAACGAAAGTGCGCTTCATTTACTTGGCCTTGCTTTCAGAAGTCACTTGCTCTTCTTTACAGCCTTATCAGACTGCTAATAAATTTGCGAGTTGCTTAATTGCTAAATTAAGATAGTTTTAATCTTCTGAGCATGTGCTATTTTGATTTGGATGTGGTGGCTTCTGGTTTCTTCATTAGCAAGGGAAATTGATTGCAAGCCAATAATGATTGAAGTTCACAGTTTTGTGTTCCTTAAATAGCTGGCATCTTGATCTAATCATAATGGATCTTGGCCTTGATGCACAGAGGAACAGTGGGGCTGGGTGCCCCAGAGGCTTCATTCTCCGGGGAAGAGACCTGCGGGGCCCAATCCCCCCTGCCCGCTTGGAGCGGGTCCCCGTGGACAAGGGTCACATGCATTCTGCTTTTGCAAAACTGCACTTTTGCAACGTGCATCACGTAGAATTACACCAATTCGCTTGCTTTGCTAGATTTATTTTGCAACGCTCTTCTGTTAGGTGCAGCACTTCCCCCGATTCACGGGGTGGCTGGGAGAGGAAGAGCTTTGCAAGGCAGGAAAACTCCTAGGGCTGGTAGGGGTCTGTTAGGAGATGGCAACATATTTCCAAGCATACTTTCTCTATAAGGGCTGGGAACTTGCTTTTTTTAAAAAAAAAATAAGGCTTGCTTCTGTGACTAATACCTTCCATCTGCAGGGCCATGATCCACAAGCTGCTTATACTTAGGCGAGGGGGAGAAATGTGTTCAATCTGCATTTCCTTGCAAACTTACCAATTTCACGCTTTCACACCACTGTGCACCACTCTGACCTTTGAAATTTGCACTTCTCAGAACTGGAGGTTGTAAATTAGGGAAAGTAACATTTTAAATGGCCTATTAAAAGTATGGTGTATTAAGCAAAAATGAATCTGTTAGGAGAACCATGGTATAGTTTTAGAAATACTCATGTAAACATTTTTTTTTTTTAAATTCTTGAGTTTGAGATGCACTTCTGAAAGTTTTTAGAGAAACCCTCAAGCTGCAAGATGAACTGAATTTAAGACAGAAAAATGAGAAACCAGAACGAGCAGATTGCTGGACCCCAACCCGAGAAGGGTGGGGCCTGCACATTTTTCCTCGGTTCTTTTTTCTAAGAGAAGAGGAGAAAATGAGCAGGAATGAAGCTTAACTTGAGGTACTTTAAATCCGTCTCGTGTTGCAGGTTGAGACGACATGTTAGCCCTGATTTGCATTTCTGGCCAGTCTCGCGTCCTCGCTTGCGAGGGGTGGCCGACACAAGCCCTCTTGGCCCTGTCTCTCCAGCAGGGTCCCCTGGAACGGGCCTCCTTTGGAGTGCGGGCAGCGGCCTCGGAAGCGATTCTCCCTGTAGCAAACCGGGGCCGTGCCAAGAGCAGCACAGCTGGGGGTGGAGTTCTTCAGAGGTCTCAGGCAGCAGCTGCCGGCATTCCCCAGGCAAGCCAACACATCTGGAGGGTGCCAGGTTGGACAAGGCTGCCCAGACTAGGGCTCGGTAGAGGCCTCGGTACTCCCGGCAGCTCCACTTCCCAGCATCCTCACCCCACCAACGTGCACCAAGGTGGCCGGGAGAAGCGTGCTTCCCAGGCCCACGCTCCTTGGCCGGGGCGTGTGTGCGTGCATGTGAGCGGGCCCCCTCCCCTGGCGCTCCGGAAGAGTGTTGATGACTCGTTTTCTCCCTAGATCTCTCTCAAGGGAGCAGTACTGCCCACTGCCTCTCCAACCCAAACTACCACACCCTGCCATGCGGGGTGACTTCGCGGCTCTTTCCCAGTAATCTGGACGGAAGCCTCTCCAGTAAGGTAGATATGACCCTCCCCTTGCCCTCCACTCTTTTCCCCAGTTCAAGGAAATTCGCCAGAATCCTTTCACTGGACTATCCCGGCTAGATCTCGCTATTTCGGCCAGTTAGCAAAATGCACAGCAGGATGGTCCATCTCCGCTAACGCAGGGGAATGAAAAGGCCAGCAGGACAGACCACCGCCAGCAAGGGGCCCGTCAGGCCCCTCTTTGTGAAGCTCTGCCGCTGACTTTCTGAGACGAAGCTCTTCGCTTTAAACTGCAAAAACTCAAGGAGGGTGGCTCAGTGATCGATGCTGGATGCCGTGCCCCGAGAACATATCACATTGTGATGCTTTGGCTTTTTGGCCGCAACCCATCAAGAACCCTGCTTTTCTGATGAGATTTGGGCTGTCTCCACCCAGCTGCTCCCACTCCCTTTGCTGCTTGCTCTTCTTTGTGGTCTCCATGCATTGCACATGAGAGTTGGTACCAGGAAGGTTCAGTAGCTGGGAGCGTTTGGGGGGGCCCTTTCTCGATGCAGTGTCCATATAAAAGGGGGAGCTCCCACCCTTCCCCTCAGTTCTTCTCCAGCCACCTCAGTGCCTTGCAAAGTCCTTTCTCTCACTAGACCTTTTCTGAGCATTTCTTCTTTTTTCTCACTGTTCGGCAAACTTAGTACCTTGTTGCTCTCTTATTCTCCTCGTGAGCCTTTTCCCTCAACAACGGCTCCCTTTATGGCCTGCCTTCCTACCAAACCAAAACCAAGAAGAGAGGCCCTCTCCGTTCTGCTCTCTGCCAGGCACCCCTGGCATTGGGTTCCCTGCCCTCATTTCCTCTCATCCTTCCTGGCTTTTTGATGGCATCGAAGGTGCCGCTCAGGAAGCGCATGAGGGACACCTCCAAGCCGCGTCAGATGGACAAGCCTCCACTTTGCTTGGGGGGTGAGGGGCATGTGGTCGGTGGGGGTGCCCCCGTGGCCAGGCCGTTGAGCCCCGGATCAGGGCTCTCCAGTGCCCTGGGCGCTCCTGGCTGCATGGACATTTCACTGCCCCAAGGCTGCAGCTTCTGGTTTGGCTGAAAGCACGTGCAAATCAAGTCGTGGCGCTGTCAGCCGCACTGCGTGCCGGGACCTGTGCAAGGGGGCGACCTGGCTGGCCCCACCTTCGCCAAGCGCCACCGACTGGATGCTGGCACTAGGGCCACCTGCGCAATCGGGAGAGCAGCCCCCCATTGGCACCCAGGGGCGACGCTGGTCCGCCACCCAGGAGCAGACAAGCCCACTGGCCGCCCTTGCTTGTGACCGCAGGGACTGCCCCTGGCCGTCTGCACCGACACATCCCTCATGCGTCCTCTCCTTGCACTGCTTCCGGAGTGCGAGGCTGGCTTTATCAGCCTCGGTCCCGAGGCCGCGGGGCAGCCCCTCCCTTTTAATGGATGCTGGAGCTGGTCTGCATGATCGGACTTTCCCAACAAGTGTCTCCACCGCCAGGGAGGCTGCGGTGCATCGTTGCCAGGGCTCGGTTAGGCCGTGCACAGCCAAGTGCTCCCTCACTGCCACTGGGTCCCTGTTCCTACACGCACCCCCTCAAGCCTCCCTCCCCACAGCCAACGGCTGAGTGCCGCCCAGGCCCTGCTCCCGGTGGCCGGGGCTCAGATGGAGCGCCGGCGGCTGTGCCACCCCAGGGAAGCCTGCTGCATGCGGGGGGTGTGGCTGTTCCTGCTGCCCACCTAGCTCAGCTCCTCGGGGCCCCACATTGCCCCGTGCACTCAGTCCAGCCCCCTCCCACAGAGCACTCTCAGCACCACGGTCACAGCTCGGTGCAGCCATGCCCCCTTGTTCTCCTTGATGTTCCTTCCATGGTCAGGAGGAGGACGGACGAGGTGGTGAAGGGGACAGGAAGGTTCGCTGGCAGCCGGCTCCCCTGGAACAGTTCACACATGCAGGAGTCTCGCTTCAGGAGGCCCTTCTGGGTTTGGCTAATGCCAGGAGGCCTGCTGGGCACCTCATTCTCCTCCGATAGCGTGATTTTTTCCTTGAATTGGGGGAAATCCTGCCTGGTGTGACGTTGCCTCCCTCTCGTCCACGTACGCTTGGTGCCTGCATGTCAGTGGCCTCTGACCTTCCAGGGCCTTCCCCTTCCCCTTCTTTCTTGGATGTGCCACGAATATCACCCTTTCATTGCTAAATGGTGTCTCCACTCACCGAAACTTGCCTGCTGCAGAAGGAAACGGTGACTCCCCGCATGCCCCATGTGGTCTGCCTTTGACCCCTCTGCTCTGCTAGTTCAACCGTCTCTAGACGAGCTGAGCTTGCTGGAGCGGGGAGTAGCGCTCAGGGCACCCCACCCGCCTGCCTTTTAACCCCCACCCTCACCCTCGCTGGCTTGGTCGGGGGGGAGCCTCGGTTGCTCCAGCGTTAACTCGTTGCTGTGATGACTCTTTGAACAGCTCAGTCACAAACTGCTTGACAGAGACGCTGCAGATGGGAGAGCCTACGGCTACCTGAATGAACTAGGTCAGTAGTTTTCAACTCTCGAGTCATTTGCAACTAAAGCTGGCACAGGTCCACTTAAATATTAGCTTATACAGTCAAAACTGTAGGTTTCTTTCCTTTCATCTGTGCTCTGCATGGATCGTACTAAAGCAGTGCTAAGGCTCACCCCCACCCATTTTCCTCTCTGCACTGAAGCCCTCCTTCTCTGGGAGGCCTCTGCTTTTCGTTGTTCTTCTTTTGCTTGTTTCTACAGAATCCATGAGCGCACTCTCACAGAAAGCCAATGTTTGAGCAAACACAGGAAGTGTGCGTGCGAGCGTGGTCTTTGCATTCAGTGGGTGTGAGTTTTTAGTGATGGAGAAATTCATTGAGTGCACATGTTAATGCCAACTTGGCACTTGCCAACCAACACACAAACCAAAACTCAGTTTTCTTCTCCAAATTTTGTAATGAAGTTCTCCAGTCAAAAGCTGTGCACAAAAAATAGGAGAAAATTTTGCACATAAAAATGGATGTCACTGAAAATGCATCAAAATGCATTATATTAGGGAAAGTCTTTGCACCATGTTTGTATATTAATTAACTGATTAGTTTAAAGCTGCCTGTTTGTAACATATTAGGCAAAATTGTATACAGAAATGCATGCCTTAAGAGAAATGTGCAAAAATGCATTAATTTTCATTATAACATTTCTAAAAACTCTATTCTGAGCAAGCAAAAATTTAAGATTGGCAAAAGTTTGGAATGAACCAAACTGAGAAACTAAATACAGAGAAACCAGCACTGACAGAATCTTTTATCCCTAGTTTTAGTGTTGAGTTGTTACAGAGGTGTCACAAGTGTAACAAAAGGTGCACTATGATGAAGGCCTTGGCAGTTGTAGGTGGCCTATAAATATGTGAATAAATAAATAAATAAATTCACCCGTATACACTTGAGTCAGCAAATGGCACCATAGTGTCATCTAGTGGCAGAATTGAGACATTACAGCACAATATTGACATAACTGCAGTAGAAACTGTATCATGCATTCCGCAATTCATAGTTGCACAATGGGATATGTGATCCTAAAAGACAACAGCATACGAATCAAATAAGTATTCCCCAGGTTGCCCAGAAAGATATCAATTGGCATTTTCAAGTCACCTTCACATTTACCTTTCTACTGTTCCTGCTGTTTCAAGTTGTGTAAAAACATGTTAGCATTGCTGTTACTACGATTAGTAATAATAGATACCTAAAGTGATTAAGCAAAACAGAAGAGGTTTTTAAAAAGACAGCCCCTGCTTACAATCTTGCCATCTAATTGTCATGATGCAAAAAAAAAAAAAAAATGGAATGCGGAGGGAAGAGGCCCTTAAAACTTATATATAAGTTGCAGTTCCTGGAGAAAAAGGAGCTCAATGTGTACTTGCATCCAGCAGGCCGATGGAGTAGGCCTTGCAATGAATGCCGTTCTCTCCCTCGAGTGCAGCCATGTGGAAAGGGCTGCAGGTGGAAGCGGTTTGGAGTGGCCAGGCCGCCATTGGCACTGGCGACGTCACGTCCAGGCTTCAGGAGTTCCCCTGCCAGTTCCTCACTGCCTACAATGCCCCCGCTCCCCCTGGCTTTTCCATGTGCTCCACCTCCCTTGCCACCGCCCTGCCTCCTGAGCTGGAAAGCGATGCATGCCGCCCACATTCCCTGCACCTGCTTTGGCCTTAGCTGCAGCACCCATGTGCCCCGGGTCGCTGGACCGACAGGACCCACCGTGAAGGGGCTGAAAGCTTGAGAGAAAGGGCGACAGTGTGAGTTGGAGCTTTGGTTCTTCCATCTTGATGCATTTATTTTTCTTTCTTTCTGATTTTGATTGGCCATCAGCAAGAACAATACATCTTCCACTGCTTCTCAGGGAACTCCCGGTTGCAAACAAAGGTGTCTAGATGTGTGCATTGGCTTCTTCATGTTTGGAACAGATGTTAGATTATAGGGAAGAGCTGCTTCTTGTATGTGGAAGGGCAGGCAGGCCTCCTTCTCTCAGCGTCAGGGGCATCTCGTGTAGACAGAAGGCTTCCGGGATTGGAGCACCTCCTGGAAACAGCACTGGTTGCCCATCCAGAATTCTTGTCGGCCAGTGGAGGTCTGTACTCAGTCAGCTTGTGCTTCTGCGTGGCTGCTGCCCCCCATTGCATCTTGGGCAGGACAAATGGACCCCCCATACAAGTAGTTGCCCGGCTGATGGCTTCCCAACACACCTTTGCTCGGGGGCTTCAGTGCAGCCCGTAGTTGAGGGGCTGGCATAATCCAGCAGGCGAATTCAGGCCCAGCTGCATCTGCGCCGAATCCAGGCTGGTTTCCTCCCGGCATCGGAACAGGGTCAGGCCGTGGCTGCATCAGCTCCTGGTGGGAGAGGCGTGCAGCAGGCCGTTCCCATGGGATTCCTCTCGAATGCCGGCTCCCCACCAGACAAAAGCAACACACATTTTACCTGAAAAGGCTTCAGAATGGGAACGGCTTTTTAACCTGTTAACTGCAGTGGCAGGAAGTGTGTGTGAGGTGTAAGGAGAGGAAACAAGACTTCGGTGGCTGTGGTAGTCGCCTTCCCATTCTGGACATGGCGGGGCTGAATCCTGGAAGTGTTTTGCCACTGAAGGGCAGCTGCAAACCAAGCAGGGGGTATTTCGACCTGCTCCCAGCGAGGCATGTGAAATGCGCGTGCAGCGCATCCTCTGCTGAAGTCCCAGCAGCGGAAGGGTTTGGAAGCATGTGCCCCCGGGGTGCCTCCACACTGTGCCTGCGTGAGGCCACAACCCAGGCTGTGTCCTCCGGCGGAGACCAGTTTTTTCCTCCCAGCGGAGGGTGGCTTTCCTTGCCGAGGCATCCCAGCTGTGAGAGAAAGAGGGCCTACATTAGAAGCGCATCCATGGGCTGTGCTCTGTCCTCCTGGAAGCGCTGCAGCCGCAACAGGGTTGTGGGGAAGCCGTGCCCCTCTGGTGCAATCAACCTGTGTCTTGAATTAGTGGGCTGCAAGCAAACCGCCCCCCGAATTTCCCCTGTGCTTGGAAGTCCTTTCACCACTGAACTGCTTCGCCAGCTGACACCACCCGTGTGCCAGCAAATGCAGAATTCGGTGCAGGTGTCGCACAGCTGGAGCACGTACGCATACCTGTTCGCGTTGCGTAGCACAGTCGGCTAAGACGCCGTAGGTCCGTTACGTGGGAGGAGTGTGATGCCGCCAGGCCCTCGTGCCAGAAGCAGACTTCTCACCGTCCACAGCCACCCGTAGCTGAAGCAGGCTCCCCCTCTGGCCCGCATGGTGGGTTGGGCTCGGGTCACCCTGCGGCCACTGCATGAAGTTCCCGGCTCAGGTTCTCTGTGAGGAGAGGTGGCCGGCTTGCTGCTGCACCTTCCGGTTTGCATAAACATATTTATGCATTTTCCATTGTATATTATTTTTGTGCAGGTGCTTATGGGATGAATAGACGTCAGAACACATACATTATGGAAAAAGGCTTCAAAGGTATAGTATCGCTGCTGGCGAGTCGCCCCATAGCAGGCAGCCTGCGGATGGCAGGAGAGGTGAGCCGGTCCGAGGGGCTGGCAGGCAGGCGCTTTGTGGCCAGGCCAGGCCAGGCAGGGCCAGGGGCTCGGAGGCTTCCCAGGGGCTCGGAGCTTTTGCCGGACCGTTTGGCTTTGTCCCATGCTTTGCTGCGATGCTCTTGCTCGTTCATTAACCCGCCCTTCATACCCGCGTTGCTTTTTAAGAAAGACAGCGGACGCACCCCCCATGCAGATCATGCAGGGGTGGCTCTGAATTCTCTGCCAGTCTTCACCGTGCAGCCTTGAGCCGGCCGCTCTGTCTCGGTCGCTCTGCTTTAAAGGCAGAGACCGAGATGACATGCTTCATGGACACACACAGAGATAAGTGCTTGATTATGCCAGGCTTGAGGCAGGGAGAGGGCCAGATCGTTGCAGCAGAGGCTGCGGCTCCCCGTTGCAGAGACCCCATCCAAGGCGCCTGTGTTGCAAGGCGGGAGCAGGCGCTGCATCCCTGCGCCTCCTGCATCCGGGCCCTGAGCCAGTCCGGGGCATGTGCCAAGGCCTCTCTGTAAGCCAGCAGCTCCCTTTTTGGACGGGGCATTCAGTGGCCGTTTCTAGGGGGCGCTGGAAGAGCCCAGGCCTGCTCGAATATCATGGGGAAGTGTAAAGACGAGCAGGGCGTTGCGCTTTTAAAAGACTGCAGCTCTGGGGCCTGGGAAGCTCCAAAGCAGACAAAAGCGCTTTCCCACCACCACATTGCCCCCGGGGCTCCAGCAGCTCCACTGCTTGCTGCGGCCTCCTGCATGGTCCTGCCAGGCCACTCCGTGCTGCCTAACTTATCCAGGGTTTACCCTAAACCCTCAATTTCCCTGGCTTCCTCCAGAGAGAACGGGGGGGGGGGGTAAAAGAGAGTTTGCGGAGAGTGTGGAAAGCGCTCGCCCGCCACCCCCGGGCCTTCTACATGCAAAATCGGCAGGGACTGGACGCCTGCCCCCAATTCAGGCCCCACTCTGGGGCGAGCAGATCAGACGGAAGCCCTTTGCAGGCCCAGGGAGGCCTGTGGGGCTTCGATGATGAGCGAGCGGATGGTGGCGCAGCTCCAAGGTCGCGTGTTCTGGTTTGCGCAAGTCAGCTGCGCCTGCCCCGAAGGCCCTCTCGCCCAGGGGTCCCCGGCCTTTCCTGTGCCCCACACTCCTAAAAGTGTTTGCTTGCTGTTCGCACCCCCTAGAAAGGAAACATCACCTTGAAGACGGAGAAGTCAAACTTCTAATTTTTGAAGCACACACTGAACCAGATGCAGAGCGGTGAGGGAACGCCTCGAACTAAAAAAAGACGCTTTTAACTCTGTGCATAAAATTCAAATAGAAATCAAGCAATTAGAAAAAAGCATATGCAGGAAAATCCATCCCAGTCATGAGCATAAGCTTCAGTGGCTTCGTTCTTGCTTCCCATTCCTGATTTTTGTCGAAACACGGAACTTTCTTGTCGATGGCGATCTGCAAGTCTGCCTGTGGATTCGGGCGAATCCTAAATTTTGTCTTGATTGACATCTCTCCACATCTGTGCCCATCAAATCTCAGAGCAGCAAATTCCCTCAGAGCCAATTCCGTTCATTGACTTAGCAGGAACACCAGGGGCTGGAGCCAGGCGTAGAGTAGACTGATCATAAATAGCGGACTTGGAGTCGTGACAAGCTTACTCAGGTAAGCTGCTGAGGTCTGACCCAAGCTGGATCCCACCCCAGAACTAGTGCGCACCTTCAGACAAGATCAAGCTGCGCACCAAGGAGCCGGCTGCGGTGAGCGATCCATGAGTCACTCTGGTCGTAGTCCAGGCCTCACCCTGCCGCAGGTTAGAGTATTTTGTCCCACACCCAGGCTGGGCACAGCCACCTTCCCGCGTCACGTGGCGCCCTGCCCACCCTCCTTCCCACCCCTCTGTCGCGCCCCTCACCTCGCTGCACCATGTCCCTCCCTTCCTCTGGGACTCTTCCTTCTGCCCAGAGGAACGTGGGGCCGGGCTGCTGGGGGACTGGTGTCGGGGGACGCGAGCAGCAGAGGCGAGGACTCGCCAAGTGGCCCCGAGGAGGTCAGGAACTCTCCAGCCGTCAGCCACCCGAATTATGGAAAGAGGAAGCTGAGGCAGGACGTATGGAAAAGGAGTGGGGGAAATTGTGCAGGCCCACCGGGGGCCATGTCGGCTCCGCATTTTCCTGCTCCAGCAGCAGCTGCTGTTTCTCAGTGAATCAAGGGATGGTGTGAGAATCCACAGAGCCAGGAGGAGGAGAAGTAAACCAAGATGTGATGCTCTCTGAGCCAGGCAGAAAAGCAGCCCTCAGAGGAGAAGAGGGAGGCCTGAAGGCATCCAAAAGCCCACGCTTTGCATGTCCACCCAGAGCCCCCACTGGAGGCGGCAAAACATGGTACATCTGCAAGAAGCAAGGTGACTGGATTGCTCGGGAGAAGGGTGGCACGTCCCATTCGTGGCCACCATCCATCCCCGTGCATGAACTGAGGGTGACTCGGAGGAAACCAGCGAGCAACTTCTGCTAAACTCAGAGACCAGCAATGTGCAAAGATGCATGCACAGCGCCCCTCCCCAACTTTCATGCATCCCCCTCACCCCCCGAAGCATCCCAGGACGGCCCCGGGGCGCTCATGTATGAAGGAAACGAAGGCCCCCAGCCCTGCCTTCAAAGGGTGCCAAGGTGGGGTGGAGGGGGTAAAATGGGTGATTCTGAGAAAAATCAAGAATGGAGCTGGTTGCTTATAGCAAAGGGAGGGAACACTTGAGCAAGGGGGCGGGTGGGGGCACCATGCCTGAGCAGAGCAGAGCCCAGGCGGCCCCTGTGGCTCGCTCGCGTGCCCAGCCTGGGCCGACAGGCACCCCCTCGGCCCAGGCAGAGGCTCCGGAGCGCCTCGCACAGAGGCAGTTCTTCCCGGAGGTGCGGCTTTGGGGCTGGAGCTGCTGGACCAGGCCAGGGGCCGGCATGGAGCCAAGACTCCTGCCCTCTCCCTGTGGCACATGCGCAGCCGGCGAGGGCAGCAGGGCCCCTGGAGGGGCGGGGTGGGGCAGAGGTGGCCCACCCCACTTCTCCCACTCCACTGCCCAGGCGGCCCACCGAGGGTGGGAGTGACTGGCCAACTGACTTATTCCAGCCATTGCTATACCGTTCCTATTTCGTCAATGCCTCGCAGGACGGTTTGCAAGATAGTTAGACGTTAAAAGCATTCCAAGCACTGCTGTTCAAATTGAAGCAAGAGAAAACCTATAGAAATACCACATGAAGAAGGAATCAAAAAAAGTATAAAATCAGACATATAATCTGACAGAAATCATTATAAAATCAAAAGCAAAGCAAAGCAAATAACCCCACGTCATGTAAAATAAATAAGGCTATATATATCATTAGAATACTGTGCAAACAAACAGGTGTTGGCCTGGAGCCTCTGAACACCTGGTTCCATAGCCCAGGTGCCACTGCTGAAAAGGTCCTTCTCCAGTAGCCACTTTCCTTATGTCCCGGAGCAGGACCTCTGCTGAGGACCTTAGGGTCCAGGCAGGTGTACATGGGAGGAGACTTCTGCTAGCTATTGAAGCCCTAAAGCATTTAGGGCCTTATAAATTCTTGTAAGATGCTGGAATGTCTTGTGCTTACGCACAGCCAAACTGAGAGCGGCTGAAAGCAGAGGGCCTTTTAGGCCCCATTGGCCGTCAGCCCTGACTGGTTTGTTCTCCAGATGCCACTTTTTTCATAAAATGCAGTCACACAGGGCCAATTTTGACTGGGGGAGGGAAGTGTTATGGTTGCAGGTTCAAAATGGGCATAGGGACCCCCCCAAAAAAATATTTTATGAAGCAAACTTTGCTAGCTGCCGCTCTATCTGGTGCATTGCTCTGAGGAAGAGGAGGGTAAACTGGTGCATTGAATGCAAATATGCATTTGGAAAAGTGGGGGGGGGGGCTCAGTTTGGCCTACCCCAAACAGGCTGCTTGTGTCTGTGGCCAGAGGGAGCCAGAAGCTGACGGCACTTCCCCAGCCCAGCTTCGTGGCTGCTCGCGAGCTGGCCAGCACAAGCTGGGGCTCCCCAGATGGAGCTGCCCCGTGTCGCGGGCTGTTCTCCAGTCATGAAGTTAGTGGAACAGGGACAGAAGACGTGCAGACATGGAAGTGCCAGGAGCACAACCCCACTAGTCAAAAAAATCCGTGAGGTCGCCTAAAACCCGCGTATGTCAAGGGCGAGCCCACACGTTCTCTGGGCATGCGGCACCACCTATATTATGGTGTCAGCTTTAAGAAAAGCAGTGGGTGGCAGGGGAGAGGCGCCGAAGAAAGCCGGCCGGGACAATGTGCTGTACCGGAAGGCAAGCCCTGCAGCCTGGGCAGAACTTGGCACGGGTAAGGCACTCTGAGGACAGGGCCTCCCGAAGGCAGGAGGTCGGTGTGGGGAGAAGATGAAGGGCCCAGGCAGATGTGGAGATGCCCCTTTCCCAGCGGGTGGAGGGCTTTCAGGAGCAGGCGGTGGGACAGGTCCCTCCAGGTGTGCCTGAAGTAACCAGACAAGCCGAGCTAAAATCCTTCCAGACACAGGTAAGCGACTTCCTCGGCAAGGGACTCTTCTCCAGGGACATGACTTTCCTCGCAGGACTTCAGCCTTCTTATCCGACACGGTCATGATCTGGCTGTGGACAAGCGGGGATGGGGGGGGGCAGCCCTCCTGTTGGCCAGCAAGAATGCCGCTGGCGTCCCCGCCCGGTGTGTTCTATCGTTCGAGGTGCGCGGCACGCCTACCGCAGTGATGCTCGTGGCACTTTGCGTTGCGCAACGGCACAGATGCATGCCGAGCCCACCCTGGTCCCTGCTCTGTGCAGCGCACGGTTGAAATGTTGGCAAGGAAGCGGTCGATGAAGGGGCAAAAGGGGGCCGGGGAGAGAACACTGGCTTGTCCATGACCACTGGTTGTCTGGCAGCAGGTGGGGAACAAGTAGGACCGAATTTAGGGATTACAGGAGGTCTCTGCTGGAACGTGGTCTTCCTTTTTCCCTGCCTTAACATCGGGAAGGGACACGAACAAATTCCTACTTTCCATTTCCGAGTGGCCACTGAAACTTTAAACACGTGCACCAGGCCCGGGCAATGCCATTCTGGGAGAGACAACTACACTTCCAAAACATGCTGCACACTAATGCCCTGAGGAATATCAGGGTGTTGCCCTCTCGGATGTGCCCCCAACTCAGGCTGCTGGCAAAGGGGTCTCTGTGGAGCTGATGGAATGCAAGGGGCGATTTAACACGGGTTCAAGGGCTGGGGAGAGGGCGGGGGCCGCAAGTGTGAAATGCAATGCTGTAACTTGGCAATGAGAGGCTTCTAACCATGCGAGCCTCGCACTGAAGGGCTGTTTTTCTTCCTACTGAATGTTCAGGAAATGACTTGCGAATGAGTTTGGATGAGCAGATGGTTTGGAGAGACAGTGGTTCCGACATACCCGAGGCGTAACTGGTGGGTCCCCCGTGTGGTGCACTTTGAGGGCCAGAATTCTTCCCTAACCCCGCTCTCGAGGCCCAATACCACACGTGCTAAGGGGCCCGGCTGCCTCTTCTCTTGCAGACTACATGAAAGAATCGGCCTGCAGCTCTAGCACCTGTTCCCTCAACAGCAGTGAAAACCCCTACGCCACCATCAAGGACCCACCCAGCGCCCCCTGCAAGCACCCCGAGAGCAGCTACGTGGAGATGAAGTCACCCGCCCACCGAGAGGCCTCCCACCCGGACACACCCGCCCTGCCAATGGCTGATAAAAATATCTATGACATTGGTGAGTCCTTCCAGGCAGCAGGTGCCTGTTTCAGGGGCGCTAGGGCACGGTGCGCAGGCCCCAAAATTAAATTTGCTGCTTGTGCTGCAAAACCAATCGAGTTCACCAGAGGAACACAGAGACGCTTAGTGGTGCTTCGTTCCTGGCTCCATTTTTCACACCAGGTGGGGTTAAATTGCTGCTCTGAAGGCCAGAATGAGTTTGCTGTTGCTTCTCTCACACTGACCGAGGAATTGCCCAGAGTTGTGAAGGCATCAGCCGACAATAGGGAAAGTGACTTTCTGCGCCCATGTGGTACCCACTGTAAAAAACTCTCACCCTGAAGCTGCAGCCCTCTGCCTCATAACCCACCACTTCTGAGGAGGCACGTCAGATGGCACTCCAGCATCCCTGCTCCTTGCATATGTTCCTTTCTTCTCTGATCACTGTGCTGCATCCTTTATTTTGGGTCTCTTCGGGGGTGGGAGGGATCTGCCAAGCCCTTTTCTTAATTGCGGGTAATTGTATTTTCTTAGCCAGGCTGCAGAGATGCCAGCAGGCTTTTCCCCAAGGCCTCTGTGCCGCTAGAGGCACTCACTTTGCATGCTTGCTTTAAGAGGGAAACTAGGGTGTGCAGGAACACTGAGTGCGACCTGCCCCGGCCCGGCCTCCCTCACACCCTTGCAGAATTGCCACGCACAGCAGCCGTCCTGCTGCTAGGTGAGCCGGGGGTGAACAGAAGAGCAAGGAGTCTGGCCTTTCAGGGTGGGAGAGCTGGTCCACGTCCCTGGCCCTGGGTGACCTTGCCCAGACCGCCCCGTCCGAGCCTTCAAGATCTCTGGGAGCCCTTGTGACCGTGGGCAAGCCTCGCTGTGCTTCTGCGGGGAAGCGCTGGGCACAAGCATCGCAAGAGTGGCAACCCCCAACTCGCTTGGCACCGCAGCGTCTGGGACAGCTGGACCGGAACGAGACGTGTTGCAGTGCCCGGGTGAAGGCGGGATCAGCGAGAGGCACTACCTGCAAAAGCTTCCACAGGCCGGGTGGAGCGGCCCCTCCATTTGGCCCCTGCAGATGAGCTGGACTTGGAGCAGATGGGCTAGGGAAGACCAAGCGTGGGCGCCTTCCCTCTGCAGGGACAGGCTTCCTGGTGGGGCCGGGCCATGGCTGGTGCACTGAGCTACCGAGCCACAGTTCCTTTGGGGGGTGATCACTCTGGAACCCCTGGCGTGGGAGCTGAGCCCACTGCAGAACTCTGGAGTTGATCTCCAGACTAAGCGCCTCCTCCCGCTCGGAACGGTTCCCAAGCCACTGCCTAGGGTGAGTTGCTGCTTACCTGCGTTCCGTTCTTGTCTTCGCAGAGCCCACCATCAGCGTGGTCCAGGAGACCCGTCTCCGTGGCGCTGGCTACATCCAGAATCCCTATGACCTGCCCCGGAACAGCCACATCCCCGGTCACTATGACATTCTGCCCATGAGACAGAAGAGCCCTGCTCGCGGCTCGCCTTGGGAGAAGCAGGCCTGAAGGCCTCTCCAAGCCCACGGACGTTGCTCTTCGATGCAGCCAGAAATGACAATCCTTTTGTCCCGCCACAGAAGACACGGAGAACCTCAAGGGACACTCGTGTGGAGCCAACTTCCTTCTGCATGAAACTATTTTAGAAGACTATTTTATACGGATCACGAGTTAAAAATCACAAAGACTCCTTTACATAGAGCTGGGGGAGACCGCTCCAGGAAGTCCTTTGTCTCCACGGCACTCCTGGACAAAGCGTGTTTGGGTGACTCGATTCTGCTTTCCGAAATTGGGTGGGGGGTGTTAGAACAGAGACACTCCCCCTCCCCCACTGCTGCAAGTTCTTACAGCTGCGTCTGCATCTGTACTATCATTTGCTTAGAAGAGATGATTTACTTCTGATGACAGAATGCCCAGAGAGCTGGTGGGATGGTGGGGTGGCCTCCTGCGTGGGAAGGGCTTCGCTCCCTTGGAGACCCCAGGGGAAAGGAGCGTTAGCTTGCGGGTCCCACCCCGGGTCCTTGTGCTCCTGGCTGGGTGGGGTGCTTGAGGCGCCCCCTTCCCTCCTCCCTTCAGAGTTCATTTTGTGCCAGTGCCTGCTCTTCAGAGCCATGAGCAGACCGTGACAGAGCAAAGACCCAGGCTGGGTGCTCCCGAGGGTCCTGGTTGCTTTTGTGGCCGTCAAAGCTTCCGAAAAGCTCTGGAGGGCAAAATGTCAAGTAAAGAAGAAAGGAGGCACCATGCATCTGCTTGCCTGCTTCCTGACTTCTCGTGTCCGGGTGGCCCCTTTCCACAAGCAGGTCTCCATCCGCTCCACTTCCAGGACACGGCCGAGCAAGTGCTGCCCTCCGGTGCCCAAGGGCGGGCCCTCCGCAGAAGCCCCCCCACGGCCCCGCCTGCCCAGGTGGCTGCCTGGTGCCCCCCACATGCTCACCTCTTTTCCCGCCCCGGCAATTCAGAGCAGGGTTGCTGGCCGAAGTGGAACCACTGCACCTTGCCGCACTCAGGCTGCCGTCTTGACTCTGCAGCGTTCCGTGCCCAGCAAGACTGTTGGCGGACGAGAGGGCTGGAGGCGCACCAGGGATGCTGCAGGGCCTCGCCCCGGAGCGGTGGGCTAGCCACTCTCCCGCAGAGGGGGGGCACCGTCGTGCTGAGTCAGAGGCGTGGCCTGTTGCGCCTGGTATTGTCCAAACTGGCTCGCCAAGGTGCCTGGGCCTTTTCTGCCAGGGACTGAACCTGAAATACGCATGCAAGCCCTGTGCTCTACCTCTGATCGGCCACCTCCTCTCAGGCGACCCTCTTACACCAGGCAGAGGCAACCCAGTTCCTTCCGTGACACCCATGGCCTCAGCCACTGGCCAGCCGGGCCAGGGCCCCGCACAGTCATCTAAGCATCTGGCAGAGGCCTGGCTGCGGGAAGCTGCTGTTGCCCTTCTTCACACTGACTGTTGGGGCAGCAGTGTTGGGCACGGTCATGGTCCAAGCTTCCATTCGCCTGTAGATGTGCTTAAGCAAACTCCGATATTGCAACTACATGTGTTTTTTTTAATTACTAGGCAAGTGCTATCATAGCAACGAGGCTGCTTCTTTGCCAAGAAATAGCGATTTGACATGAAGGTGCAGTTTAGTGGGAACCGTAAGAACAGGGGAAATGACATGAGAAGGCATTGTTATGCCCCGAAGGCCTTGGGGTTCCTCACGAGTTCAGCTTGTTCCCTTCCGCCAGGGCTGAGGCACGGCAGGTCAAGGGCGTCATCCGGTCCTCAACGGGGAGGCTGAGGGAAGGCAGTGGCACATTCAGGCCTTGCACGTCGAGTGCCCTGATTCCGAGAACGTGGGCGTGCCGGATGAGGTGGCTCATTCCGCAGAGCGTTGCCTCGTTCAGTGGGAATTGATGGCCTGCCACACGTCTCTCCAGCTCTTGTTGGAAGGCTTTCTGGCTGGATGTGAAGAACGGCAGGGCCCTCCTGCAGGGAAGAATGTCTCCTGTGGAGCAAGAGCCAGTCTCGGTGGGAGGAAAAGGGAGGGCGGGCAGGCGCCCTTGCCAAGATCATCTCTCACTCAGCCACACTCTGCCCGCCCCAAACTGGGGTCACATCCTGAGCCGTGGAGGAGCTTGGGCGCGCCATGCCTGCTTCCCGTGTGCACGGCCCCGGGGGGTTCCACTGCCAGCGGGGCTGCTGCCAGGCAGCGTGGTCCAGGTGGGGAGCGTCTTTCAGCCTGGGGTCAAATTCAATTTGGGAGGCGCCCCTGCGGACCCATGCCCAAACTAGGCGAGGCCAAAACCTAACCCCCCCACCCGCCCCACAGCGTGAAAGCTTAGAGTTGTCACTGCCAGTAACTGTCTGAGAAGAGGCATTTATAATTGCAGGGGAGGCGGGAAGGCAAAGGTGGGCACCACCCAGTTACCGCCTAGAGAAGGGGCTGAGGCTGAAGAGCCCTCCTTTGCAGGGAGACGCCAAGGGGCTGAGGCTGCTCTTCTCTCCCTCCAGGGGCAGCTCGCACGATCTTCGTGGAGATGGCAGCTGGGGAGTGAGGGGCTCCCCTTCCCATCTTCCTGCAATCTTCACAAAGATCCCCTGCAACCTGTCTTGGAAAAACCAGTCCCACAGGAGCCAGCGGGACATTTTTCCAAGCCTGTTGCCACACTCAGCTGCTTTGCTCCCTTGGGTGCCATCCAGCCTTGCTCTGGCCACCCTGCATCCTTAGCGTGGCGACCCAGAAGGTTTTGGGGGGACCTGAGCTCCTCCGAAGGAATGCCTCAGCTTCTGTTGTCCAGCAATCACTTCCAATGCCGGGAATGCTTGGAAAGGGTGTGAGGCAGAGGAGAAAGTTGCCCTTGAGGAGCAAGAGCAGCCAGATGCTCTCTCTACGGGGCAGTGTGCACAAGGAGGGGTTCTGCACTGCCCATCACAGGGAACAGGGTGCTCCCCTGCAAGACTGAAAGAGAACCACGTAATTTTTCCACAGCACAGGAAGACATGTAATTATTTACACGAATGCTGCATGTGTGCATGAGGGACATGATCTATCAGCAATAGCCGCTTTACTTTCCAGGAAAGCCTTATCCAAAATAAAAGAGTAGCAGAACCTTCTTTTGTAGGGCCAGTAGGGATATATATTTTAATTACTTGTATAGGAAAATAAAGTCTTACCTCAGATTCAGTGATGGGAAAAGTCCTCCATGAAGGCTTTCATGCAGACAGGGTAACTTCTGAACTGTTCGCATCTCACTTGGAAGTTAGTGCATTTAACACAGATGAAACAGAGTGCAATGCTGACCTAAGAGGAGCATCGTCCTTCATCTGGGTCGCATTCTGGGCTGGAGCAATGCAGCAGCAGGTGCATAAGACTGCCACTGCCACGCTAGGGAGGGTACGACGGAGGTACACATGGAGAATGCAGAATGGCCCCAGTCCTTCCCCATCAGCAAGCGTATGCAAGCTTTCAGGTAACGCAGGATTCTTCCTCTAGCAGCAACACAGAGAGCTGCAAAGCCCCCAAGTGCAGATGGTGCATTATTCAGTGAGACTGCAGCAGGGCAGCCGAGCATTTTTCAGCTTTTGGGAAGCTGGACCGTCAAAGTAAATGTGGGGAAAAGATATCCAGCAGGAGGCAGCGAAAAGATGATCCAGTCGCCTATTATATCACTCCTTTAAAAAGGACTCTAGACACTATTATGGCAATACTTTTTTAAAGCAAGACATATTTGTAATATTTGTGGACTGCACAAAGATGGTCTTGTAAAAAATAAACTGAATTTCTCTCAGCTGTGTCTTTGTGTCATAGAATCCTTCCATTAAGAGCCTTGAAACGATGGTAAACTTTCCTCCACCACCCTCCGACCCACCTAGTCAGAGGAACGAAGTGTACCATTCCAGGCACAGCAAGGGAGGAAAAAAGTCCTAGAATTCCAGCATGGCTAGGTGGAAGCACGCTGGGGCTTGTTGTTGTCATTGCTGCCGGCATATCCCTCCGTTCTTCCTTGGTGGAGCTCCTTGCCACGTGGGGTTTGGAGACCGTCGCCTCTCCTGCCACTGGCCAAACCTTGACCTCCTTAGCTTTGGCAAGGTCTCTGGACCAAGCCCTGGGTTTGTACTCAGCCTCCCAAAGATGCTGCTCTCCTTTCTTCTGAGTATCCTGAAGCCTTGTCCACTATTCCAGCCTGACAGCAGATGTTGCCCCTGTGAGCAGGAGACAACTCAAAGAGCAGCGGCCAGGTTTCCGCTACAGATGTGATGCAAAAGCCACGTTGGGGCTCTGCCATCTCAAACACCCACTCACTAGGCCTTCCTGGAGAGATGCTGCGGGATGCACTGGCTCACTCGGACGCCTGCCCAGCCCAGCTCTTCCATGCTCTTGGCTCCCATTAGTTTGTCAAAGAACTCCCAGCACTGGTCAAAAGGGGCATTTCTCTGCTTGCTTTCATCACTCTGTTCTTTACAAGCAAAACATACTGCATTCCAAGTTCTGTAAATACACCATTTCACAATAAAGTGAGTAAATTGCAACAGTAAATGATTCAGAATTGTCTGTCAAGTAGATTTGCATAATTTATTCTGAGCAATAACTACTGCATATAACGTTTAATCATCTTCATGTCTTAAGTGCATTATTATACTTTAAATACCAAATGCGTGCGACAGCACAACTCCAAAGAAGTTCACTCAACAACATCCGAGCAGTCCCCTGCAATTCTTTATTAGAATTCCAATAATGAATAATTTTAAATCAATCTTAAAAAATATTCAAGATAGAGAATGTGCATACAGTACAAAGCAATTTACAAAAAGATCAGAAAAAATGTTTGTGAAACAGATAAGCATTCAAGAGTGGGAAACAAAGGATGAAGGGACTACAGCAATGCCTTCCGTGTGTCCGACACGTCATGAGCACCGCAAGACCAACAGGCCGAGAGATTCAGCGCTTTGTGGGTGCCCTCATGGGGGCGGCAGGAAGGAAAGGACGCCATCTGGGTCTGCGGCTTTGTTGTGATAAGCTCCCTTCCTCTCTTCTCTCCCTAGCAGTTGTGCCCCGGGGGCAGCTTCCTTCTGGTTTCAGTGTGGCTTTTCATATCCTGCGGAAGCCTCTCTCCATGCACAAGGCCCCACTTGGATGGTGCTTTCGAAGATGAACACACAGATCTGCCCTCGAAATCCACCAGTGTCCCACTGCATATAAAAATCTCTACAAGTCGTGCTCAGACGCTTGGACTGGGCCTTTCTCCATCGAATGGGTGGAGGAGTTCCAGGTCCTCCCTGGCCAGTAACCAGTGACATAAAGGGCCCCTTGCCAGCGCCATGGCTCAGCTCACCACCCTGCTGTGGGTGGCTGGTGCAGCAGGCTGAAGCAGAACAAGACCAGGGTGGGAGAGCGTTCCCGTGAAAATAACCGCAGTGAGCAGCGGCGGTGGCTCCTCCAGTCGCGAAGCGCTCTCCATGCCTTTGCAAGAACAAGAGCAAGCGTGCGCCAGAAGAACAGGGGCCCATCCTGAATTACGCAAAGCACTGCACACGAGACGAGCAAGCGGGGCTACTGAGCACTCACATCTCTGCCTGGGCCACATGAGGCCCCCGTCTTCAGCTGTATGGGCCTCAGCACAACTGCTCGGCCGTGATTGCATCCACATTAGGCCAGCCTTGACATGCAAGGAGACCCGCCTCCCACCTGCTTCCACAAGGGTGCGGCGGGACTGCTGTGCCTGCATACACCTCACCCACAGCGGAGGCCACGCTGCTGTTGGGACCCACCTGCGGGAAGCACTGCTGCTGGCAACGGTGGGGGGCGCTGCAGGGGGGAGGCCGTTTCTTTGGCTCTTCAAGGAATGGGTTCTTGCCACTCGCACTCCCTCAGGCTGAGCTGCGCAGAATGGCTCCATCCATCAACATCGATCAGAACTGGGAAGCTTTGCCTACTGAAGCAAGAGTGCTGTTCTCAGCCAGAAATGACCGTAGCTCCTAGAAGCCATGTGCATTCTAAGGCCGGGATGCTGCAATGGAATGGATTCCAGGAGATTATTACATCCTTTCCTAGCTACGGTCCACCAGATGTGTGGACAACAAATCCCACGTGAGTTTATGGGACTTGCAACCCAACACACCTGGAGGACACTGGGTTGGGGAAGCAGACATCCCGCATCTAATATTAAGGTGAAAAGGAAGTTTAACAGGCTCTGGTCAATTACATGACGCTCCCAGGAGTACCCCAGTTGCAAAGGCGGCTGCAATAACCTAGTTCTGTTGAAGGAGGCAGCATGCTTGGAAAGGAAACCAGCCATGGTTTTTGCATTTTGCCCTGCCAGGACTTAGAATTCTTTTAATGCTGCAGCCACATGCAAACTATGGATGATTCGTAATGCTGAAATTAAAGGCAAGGGGGAAAGAGTTACACTATGGAGAAATCAAGACGGGAAACGAAAATGGCCCTAATGGAGCAGGAAGGGCAGGTGAAGAAAGAACCAAAGAAAGGACAACGTGAGCTTAAGGTCTATTTCCATCTTTGACGTGGGGAGAATATACACAGCTTTTGAGGAACGGAGCTCGCTATATATTTTGACAGCACTGCATCTTTGGTTTGTTTTCTGTGGTCGGGGGGACATGGATAGGGACCACATTGTTGCTTGGAGACATGTCGTTCTCACGTCTGTCTGACATCTGCTTCTGAGATACAATGCGATAAATCTCTGCAGAGGAGGAGAAGATTCCAGACTTTCTGTTAAACAGGACTTGGGGAAATCAAGCATTAGGGCAGCTGTGAAAATCTGCCCCATCAGCAGCCCTCCGCTTTCTCCCCAGCCCATCTGCTATCATATGCTGATCATACAAGGCGCACGGAGGACCTCAGTGGGAAAAGGATACTGGAATCACCCAGAATCATCTAGCCCACTGCTGAGCAGGGGGGCATCGGCCCAACTCATTTGCTGGGGCAGGGAGGGATGGTGGGTTCGCATTTCAAAGACCCCGAGAGACCAAGTGCAGCCGCCTGGATAAATAGCTTTAGAAACAGATTCAAGCAAAGTAAATTAAAGGCAAGGGGGAAAGAGTTACACTATGGAGAAATCAAGACGGGAAACGAAAATGGCCCTGAGCAGGCAATCCACTGGCTTCCCGCCATCGCCTGCAGGGGGATGAGGGGGGGCTGCAGCAGGGGCCACACAGCTCATGCGCGTCACTGAGTGGTGAACTCGGTGGTGCTTCCAGGCACTGTCAGAGATGCCTATTCATTGCAGGTGGATGGAAAACAATGATCACCAGCTGGGAGACGGAAGTGATGCTGAAAACCAAAGGCCAGCCCACGCAAGCCCTTCAGGCTCAGCGAGACTAATGGCACCTCTGGACCCAGTGCTGTTCAGTCAGGGATTGACAAACATCTCCCAGGTGTTCTGTGAAACTTTCCCCATCTCTTCCTTCCAGCATGCCTTATTGGTCACTACAGTTGGGGTGCCTCTGAGTTTTGTATTTGTTAAATAAACTGTGTATTACCAGTGTTTGTTGTTTTCTGGGGGGTGGAGGAAGCAGGAAGTGCTGCCTTGCTACCAGGGTTCCTCACCCCAAAATGAGGCACAAAAGCCAGCGCCCTAATTCATCCCCCCCCCCGTGCCACATCCCTTTTGGGAAGGGATGTGGCACAGGGGGCTTTTGGGGATCAGTGGCTGGAAAAAGGCCTTACTTCCCCACAGGCACATTGAGCAGCGTCAGAGCAACATGCCTGCATGCAGAGGCTGTTTCCTGCCAACAGCCCCGGAGGACTGCAGCAGGCAGAGCGGGTGGGAGGTGCCGCTGGGGACAAAGATGGGCCGCCCCTGCTCGTCCCTGGCTGTTAGGGCTGCAGGAGGACAAGCATGACAGTGGCTTGGGCTCAAAGGCCAGGCTGCCGGATCCTCTCCACAACAGAAAAGCAAGTCTGGGACAAGAATCCTGCTTGCCCAATGTCACAAGCAGTGAAGCTGGGTTCCTGCAAGATGCCAACCTGTAGGGGCGTATTTCCATAATTTATTTTGAGTCCTCCAGTCATGGGCGAAGCAGGGAACTCCTGATGGCCACAGCTCAAGAGGCAAGCAAAGGCTGTGTCAGCAGAAGGGCACCTCCAGGAGGGGCTCAGGAAGTCAGTCAGCTGCCGGGCTCATGTAGACAGTGCTGACTGACACAGGGTTAAAGCACAGCAGAGCATGATGGGACAGCTGTCCCCATCCTCTGAGCCATCCTCTGTCGGCAGGCCGACACAGCCAAAGGAACTGCAACCAAATTCCGTGGCCTGCTCCCAGCAAGGCAAAACTGGCTCAAGAGACAACTCCGAAACAGTTGTCTTTGAAATCGGGGGGGGGGGGGGGGGGTCTCAAAAGGAACCTGGATGAGTCTGCCAGGCAGTTGGCCTGGGGGAGTCCTGTGCAGTGCCCATACTCCACGCATGCTAGTTCCATTCATTCATCCACAAATTTGCATGCCCTTCTGCTCAAAATGGAGTTCCTGGTTTAAATCCAAAATGAGTATCCAAATGTGGGGGGTTGACATTTGGCAACCACACCTGAAGATACCCCAATGTTCTCCTCTGTACCCCAGAGGGGGAAAACCACTCCAGAGTCCCTAAAATGGACAAACAAATCCCCAGGGCAGGCGATACTCAGTGGGGCCACCTTCTCCCTGCCCTGCCGGACTGAACACCGGAGGGTCCCTTGCCCCTGCCCCTCCCAGCAGCGAACCTGCTATCTGAGGAGGTTGAAAGTGGGGTCGAGGGAGCCGGCTCAACTCCAGCCCCTTGGACCAAGAGGTCGCCTGCTCCAGACAGAGCCCCAGTTCAAGCCACCCGTGCCAGGCCCTCCCCTCCGAGGAGACCAGCGCACCTGTCAGGATGGTCTGGAAAGCAGCTTCCACGTTCGTGGAGTCCAGAGCTGAAGTCTCGATAAAGGATAGGCCGTTCTTCTCTGCGGGAAAGAAGAACAGCTGCTCACTGGGGAAGGGACCTGCCAGGAGCTCACACACCCAACAAACTGGCCCACAAGAGAGGCTGCTTCCCTTCCTCCCACGCCGCACTGCAGCCTACGCCACCGCGGCCAGAAGGACCTGGGCCCCAATGGTACGTGCGCCGCGCTGCCCGCTGGGTTGCCGGGAGCCCCTCCCCCAAGCGTCACGCAGAGCCTCCGCACAGGCCTTGCATTCCAAGGAGACGACCATCCGCTGCAGACCTCCTGCCAGCCCACTGCGGATTATGTACAGCACCACCAGCCGGTGAAGAGCATGGCACGCCGCAGGATCCGGCCGTCACGCCTCCGAACAGCTGCACCGATGGCAGCCTGCGCCCCTCTCCTTGGGGGTGCAGAATCGCAGGCAGCAGGGCCGGCCTCCTCTGGGAGCTCTTGGGGAGGAGTGGGATGCACGTAGATCCCCTTGTGTGAAAAGGCCTCCGCCATCGCACAGATAAGGCGGATTTCAATACTCTTTGAGGGGAAAGGCGAGGGCAAGAATAGCACTGGCTTATTTTCAAGATTTTCTGCTGCAAATCCTCTCGCTCTCCCTTCCTTGATTACTCAAGTGTCACATGACTGAAGAGGAGGACGCCTTGCAACCATCAGAAAATTGCACCTTTCATGCAAGATTTTAATGGATGAGCATGGGGGGGGAGGCCTGGGACTGAAGCCATGGAAACCAGTTGTCCCCGCACCCGCCACTTCCCCCTCCACCCCCAGCAGCAGCCAGAAGTCTCCTCTTGACTTCAAAGGGCATAAATCAGGCGATTTTAATCATGATTAGTGTGTGGGGGGGAACCAAACCCAGAGCCTCATTCCAGGGTGAAATCAACTTGGTCTGAAAGCCTTTTAGATTTATGAGCAGGCCAATTACTTGAGGTCACAGCAGATGGGTCCACATTTTAATTGCTCTTGACTTTCGGGGGGGGGTGAGCACATGCGCCCCATAAATTAAGAAAGGGCATTACTGCTGAGGCTGCACGCACGCACTGCTGGCAGGTTCCAGCTCGGGTTTCCCAGGAGGCAGCAGCACTTGCCAAGTGTTTCCAGGGCCCACTGGAGATGCTGGTTTGAACTGGTGAGGTTCCTGGGTCCAGACAACCTTCAAGAGGGCCTTCTTCCACTCCTCCCTCCACATCTTCTCCCAGAGCCATTCTGTGAGCTACTGAGGCAAGGTGAAGCATGGCCCACAACAGGGCTGTGGTGCCCTGCCTCGGTGATGCTCCCCACCTGGCCAGGTAGACTTCTTTGATGTCAAGCCCAACAGACTTGGCCAAGCATTCAGTATAGAAAGCCGGTTTTTGCTTTCATCTCTGCTGCGACAGTTTTATATTGTTTTGTACGCACTGTTAGCTTTTCTCATATTTTTGGTTGGCTGCTCTGTAAGGTTTTACTCTGCAAGCTTTTACTCTGTGTGCAGCATAAACACCCATGAAGCAAAGCGATCCATACAGCTCAACAGCAGAGTCTGCTCAGAGTTTAGCTGGTGGCACACGCCACCTGACCACTGACCTGCAAAGGCCCGGGCCTCGTCTGTCGGGACAGCGCGCAAGTGGCGCAGGTCGCTCTTATTGCCCACCAGCATGATGACAATGTTGCTGTCGGCGTGGTCCCGCAGCTCCTTCAGCCACCGCTCCACATTTTCGTAGGTGAGGTGCTTGGCGATGTCATAAACAAGCAAGGCACCCACAGCTCCACGGTAATAGCTGCGGGCACAAGGAGGCTGACTGAGTGAGCACGCAAGAGGACAAGGGACAAAGGCAGGGAGGGGGCGGCGTGCGCCTTGCTGCAGGGCCATGGCTGCCCTCCCCTCTTCATTTTTCAGTGCCTTGCTCACTGCATTTACATCCCGCCTCCCTTTTCAAGAGCCACCAAGGCAGTGTGCAATCATTCAAAAGAACAGCACTCGGCAAGAACAACAACAGTAAAAATGTCAAAGCTGTCCATTTTAAAAGGCTCGGTTGAGAAAAAGCTGCCTCTCAGCAACCTTTCTGGGGGTCAAGAGGTGGGGCTGATTTTAATTCACGAGGGAGCGCGTGCTGCCTTTTGGGGGAAGCATGGAAGATGCCTGGCCCTCCAGCAGGTGCCCCACACAGGCCTCTGGGAGCGATGGTGCCTCCCGGAGGGCAGTGGCTCTGAGCACACAGGCAGGCCCCAGGGAGACCGAAGCCCCTTAGCCAGCCAGGCCCCGAGTGGTTCTGGACAGGAACAGAGCAGCCTGGGACCAGCAGCCTGGGTGAATGGTGCTCCATTCAATGGCTGGACCCCAAAAGCAGTTCAGCCTGCTCCGGCACGGCTGCACGTGTTACAACTGATGTGGGGTTGCCTTGGCTGCCAGAAATCTGCAGATCAGTTCACGAACTAGCTCCCTAGTAGCTCTACTCCTTTCAGGGTTATGTCACTACTTGGCCACAACAACAAGGGCTGCTTACAGTCTTGGATAAAGCCAATGGGTTCTGGCCACTAAATACTTCTTTACTGGGAGACAAGTGTCAAAATCCTCTCAAAGCAACAGATCAGCATTTCAGGATTTGGCATCCCAACCCTTCCCATTCCCGGCTCTCTGCTCTAGCTGCCCCCCCCCCGATATTATCAATGTCCTTCTAAAAATGGGGTGCCCCGAACCAGACAGCATTCTCCAAATGCCGCCTGACTAATATGGAACAGAGCGACGCTGTTACTTCCTGCAATCTGGACATGCCGCTTCGCTGACGCAGTCCACGATCGCACTCGCTTCCTCAGCTGTCGCACAGTGTTGCCGGCTCACGTTTCGCTTGCAAACCACTGAGACAGCCGAGGTCCTTTCCGCATGGAGCACTGCCAAGACGGGGCTCCCCTACCCTATGCATGTCTTGAACGTCCTGCACTTTGGCGCAAGCCTTTACACGTCTGTGTTGAATCTTGTAGTTCTCCAGCCTGCCAGGAACCTTGACCCTTTCCTTCCTTCCCTCTAAGCTCCTTGGCCACCTGCAGTTTGACAAGCAGCCATCTAGACCTTCCCCGAGCCTGGCCAAGGATGGACACCAGCCAAGACCTGGCCACGTAAGGCAGGCAGGCACTGCCCTTGCAGGCCCCCAACCAGCTCTCGTGATGGAGCACTCACGCCGAGGTGATGGCCCGATACCGCTCCTGCCCGGCTGTGTCCCATATCTGTGCCTTTATTGTCTTGCCATCCACTTGAATGCTCCGTGTTGCAAACTCCACACCGATGGTGCTTTTGCTCTCCAGGTTGAACTCGTTGCGAGTGAAGCGGGAGAGAAGGTTGCTTTTGCCGACTCCAGAATCTCCAATGAGAACGACTGGAAAAATAAAGAGGGGGCACCTTTAGACAGGCAAGGAGCAAACTTGCTTTAGCAACACCTTTGCTGATTCAGCACTCAGAGAGCAAAATTGCCACAGGAAGTGTTGCTTTAAGGCTAGCATAAGAGGTTATTCAGGAACCTCTACTTCTGAGGCTACACGAGTAACTATTGTAATACCTTGGCAAATGTCGTTGTGTAGCTGAAATCACAAAAAATCAATCAAAATGAAAATACAATGTGAACCTAAAAGGGACACTATTTTAAATCAGCATCAGAATACGACCAAGCAGAACCAACAAAAGAGGCAGCACCTTAGTACTGAGACTGGGAACTGCAATGGGGTACATGCTGGAGGCACTTCCTATCCTTATGCTATTTCTTCGTGTCTTTTCTCACTCGGAGGTTCGTGGGCTGCAAAGCAAAGTGCTGCCCTTGAGCACCCCCTAACTCAGGCTCAAGGCTGGCGCATTTTGGGGCCCAGGGCTCTCCCCTCCACCTGGCATTTCAGTCCTTGGGCATGACACTGTTCTGTTAGTCTCTGCAGGTTGCCTCCTGGGAATTCAGTGTTTTCTGACCAGCTACAGTCACTACTCATGACTTGTTTCATGAACAGGTAACCCCTCAGATCCACTGTTTTGTGGAGTTAGAGCTTTTTCCCCGGAAAGACCTGGAAGAATAAAAACTGTCTATTCTGGGCACCATTTCACAACCAGGCTGCCCTCTTCGCACCTGATTTGTGGAGGCACCCAAGGAAATCTCTGAGGATGATTAGGATTCAGGTTAGTAACCTGGCTCCAGGTAACTGAGGACTTTAGAAGTTAACCACAGCAATGTTTTCTAATATTGCCTAGCATGTTATAATATCACGGTCATTTCCCCACTTATTTTGAAGTGACTCTTTTCAATTTGATAGATTAGTCCTAATAATGATACATAACTTTAGTGATGCCTCCAACATTCAGTTTTTATAAAGTTGTATTTAAAAGAATCACAGAACCACTGATTGGTTCAAAATTGAGAAAGGAGTTTGGCAAGGCTGTATACTGTCACTCTGCCTATTTAACTTATATGCAGAGCACATATTGAGAAAGGTGGGGCTAGATGAATCACCAGTTGGAATTAAGATTGCAACAACCTCAGATATGCAGATGATACCACTCTCATGGCAGAAAGTGAAGAGGAACTAAAGAACCTCTTGATGCAGGTGAAGGAGGAGAGCGCAAAAGTTGGCTTGAAACTCAACATTAAGAAAACTAAGATCATGGCATCCAGTCCTCTCACTTCCTGGCAAATAGATGGGGAAGAAATGGAGGTAGTGACAGATTGTATTTTCCTGGGCTCCAAGATCACCGCAGACGGGGACTGCAGCCAAGAAATTAAAAGACGCTTGCTCCTGGGGAGGAAAGCTAATGGCAAATCTAGACAGCATACTAAAAAGCAGAGACATCACCCTGCTGACAAAAGTGCGTATAGTCAAGGCTATGGTTTTCCCAGTTGCAATGTATGGCTGTGAAAGCTGGACCATAAGGAAGGCTGAGCACCAAAGAATTGAGGCCTTTGAATTGTGGTGCTGGAGGAGACTGCTGCGAGTCCCTTTGACTGCAAGGCGATCAAACCAGTCAGTCCTAGAGGAGATCAACCCTGACTGTTCCTTAGAAGGCCAGATCCTGAAGATGAAATGCAAATACTTTGGCCACCAAATGAGAAGGAAGGACTCCCTGGAGAAGAGCCTGATGCTGGGAACAATAGATGGCAAAAGAAGGAGGGGACAGCAGAGCATGAAGTGGCTGGATGGAGTCACTGAAGCAGTAGGTGTGAGTTTAAGTGGACTCCGGGGGATGGTGGAGGAAAGGAAGGCCTGGAACATTGTTGTCCATGGGATCACAATGGGTCAGACATGACTTCGCGACTAACAACAACAACATTAAAAAGAAGAATCACATCTAAGAATGTCCACTTAGTGTACAGGGCAGCTTTAAAAAGGGTGAAAGACACAGCTTATAAATCTGAAAAATTAAAAGCTATATTGTATATTATTTCAGTTCCAACACAGTTCATTGACCTTGTTATATTAATATGACAATGACACATCAGTTCCATTCAAAATATTTCAATCAATTAAAATATTTGAGCCAGTTTTAAAAATCATGACACAAACTCTTAAGCAGCTCTGTGGACCACAGGCTCCCTTTTGGAAGAGTTCTGCTTTCTATCTCCCCTCCTAGCACATGCTTTTCTCTCTTGCACCAAGGAAAGAACAGCTCAGTTATCCCCATGCCTGCTGCAGCAAGTGTGAGCAGCTTCTCAGTCAGACGATTTGATTAAATCTGCATAATTTTGCATATGAAAACAGAAGCCAAACTGCTGGGATTACCTGTCTGCCATTGCCTTCAAGCTGCCAACCTGGAGGGAAGCAGCACCTGGGCCTCTGCGGCTGGCCAGGGAAGCAAGGGCTGCTGGGTTGTGCGAGTGCTCACATGGGAGTTTTTGTATTGCTGTGATTTATGCTGTGCTGTCTTGAGAATAATTTGATTAAAATGTGGGGCATAAATCTTCAAGCCTTCCTGGTCTTCTCTCACATCCCTTTATTATTTTAAACACAGGGATGCATTTATACGCTTCCGGTCTGAACACTCATTTTGGCCTCTGCCTGCTGGAAAGGAATCCAAGAAAAGTTTCACTATTCTGCAAGTCACACCAAAGATCCACAGCACCCCAAAATTGGAAGAGGCCGGGGCGGGGGAGGGTTGATCCAGAAACAGGCAGGAGGCAGCCCAGTGACTCTGCCCTTCCAAGGCCGGCATCACGGCGTCTCCAGTCTCCCTTGCTTTGGCCCAAGTCCCCCATTATTCACAACAACAGCCAGCAGAACGTCCTTTTGGGCATGACTGAGGCCGACTCTTGCCACACTGGCCCAGCCCACGCTGCACCGCTCCCTGCCTGACCACGCGGCTAAAGCAGCGTCCCACAGGGGACATTCTGCTGGCTGGGCTGCTGCCTCTTGGCTTCCCCCTTTTTGGCTGACTCCGCAAAGCGGAAACCAAGCTGCAGGCACTGCTATGCACGACACCAGGAACAGCTGCTTCTACTTTTCTGCAGGAGCCGTTCAAAGGTACTACGGAGAGCACAGACAGACCGGGAGATGAGATGCTTCCTCTGGAAGCCAAATCAAAGCCAGGCCTGCAGGTTGGCAGCCACCCACAGGCGCCTCAAATGCTTGCCCAGACTGTCAAAGCTGCGAGTAGGCCAGTAAATTCACACGCTGCTGGCCTTGCTGCCTTGCCCAGGCCTGGCACCGCCATGCAGCTCGAGAACAGCCGAGAGCAGCCACCCAGGGGCCTGCTAGACACAGGGCCCAGTCTGCCACTCTAGCCGAGACAGCACACTGGCCGCCCCACTGCATGGCTTTGCAGCGCAAGAGTTCTGCAGCACGCTGCGGCGTCAGAGGGCCACCCAGGACAAAGAGCGGCCTTCCCCAGGAACCCCCCACTAAGCCGAGGCGGGCTTCTCTAAGCTGCTGTCCTCGGGCGGGCTGGACCACAGCCACCCACAAGCCACACGACGACGGGGTGCTGCAGCCCACCCCATCTGCAGGACTCCCAGCTGTGGAGAAGCTGCAGGGCTGTTTCTTCATAAGCTCATAGGCACTGGTCCTCTGAGCACTCTATGCGCACATGACATCACTTGTGACGCAAAATCAGGGGAAAGTGGGAGTGTCTGCCGAGCCTCCTTCAGCCTGAAGCCATGGCACTTGGACAGTCTGCTCTTCCCAAAGAAGCGCCACAGCGACCAGCCTTATCCCACTTAGGGTCCTCTTGGTGTTTTGGTCTACAACTCCCAGTATTGCTGCCCATTGGCCATGCAGGCTGGGACTGATGGGAACTGGAGTGCAAAACACTCCAGTGGAGGGCGCCAGGTTGCAAAGGCTGGATGAGACCATGCTCTGTGGGAGGGCGGGTGACATTCAGTTTGGGCCTTAAACCTTTTGTAACTTTTAGAAAGTGGGCTTTGAGGCAGAGGTTAGAGAAAGGTGGATTCATCAATCTTGTTGCAAGAATGTCACCAGTGCACACTGAAGCACCTTTAGAGGTGGGCCGGGGAGGTAAGCAGGCAGTTTTAAGCGTTTTAAGGCTTCTCTTCACATAAAGGGGAACATATTTCTTTGAAACTTGAATTTTATTGTAATTTAATGTACCCGTTAAATACTAGGGGAGAAGGATGAGGAGCGGGGGCTTCGCAGTGGCAATTGGCTCCCTTGGCTCAGAGAGGGAATTCGCTGGTGAAGGGTTTGATCTGACATTGTCTTGTTAGGCATTAAGCGGGGAAGGGAATATATAGAGATGTCCAAGGAAGACGATTTTTCTTTTTTAAAACCTGAGGAACATAAACATGCCTAGGGAACAGGGCAGTGATTAGGCTGTAAGCATTTGCAGAATGCAAGTCAGAAATGGATTCAAGGTCACAGATTTAAAAAGCCACATGAAAGGGCTCGTATTCATAAGAGGAAGGAGAGCTGCATTCCAAAGAGAAGTGGCAGGGGCCGTGCTATGAACAGTGCTTTAAAACACAAGGATAGGCATGTGCTGGTTCATGAGTCAAACAGCCAAGGTCGTCTAGTGGAAGAGAGGGGCGGAAATCCGATTAGACACCAAATTTATTGGGACCAACCAACATGCCACAAAAGATTACGCAGGCTTTCAAATCCTCCAGGATTCTTCATCAGGCTCGGTGGTGGCAGAGGAAGAAACAAAAACCTTCAGAAACGAGGCCAGACCTTATGGCTACAAAGTTTTCCATTACAGGCTCACATCCAAAATGGTGACTGCCAATGGCAGGAGTCCCTGGTGGGCACTGGAGGACACCTGGCATTCTGGGGCAAGGCCACCATTGTTCAGTCCCCGTCCTGAAAACAAAGGCTGTGCTGCCCCAGCCAAGACACACAAGTCCCCAAGTGCGCAGGCGGCAGCAACCACAAGAAATGCAACTGTTGTTATATTAGCAACACTGGAGATAACTTTTGAATTGTGCACTGACAGGGCAGAGAAAACAAGTGAAACCAAATTTAGTGTATGACATACTGGCTCAAGGGGATGGGACCCTCTTTTTCCCGGTACATAACAACCAGAAATTGCACATGACCTAAAGCTGGCCTAACCAGATCACCCAGGTCTTGTGGTTTTTACTGCAAGCAATAAGATGCGTGTGCAGGGGGAAAACACGGATGTGGCCAGTCAGCTGGTCTCAGCAGCCCACAAGGACAAACACGAAAAATTACCTCATAGCATAATCACTTGGCTCAAACGTTTACAAGTAAGAGCAGCTGCCCAGCCCATTTAGGAGCGGCTCAGGAAGTAACCGGGTGGAGAACCACCTGGAATCGGTTTGAGCACAGGAAGCCAGACACGACACTGAGGCACGAGGAACTGAAGAACACTTGCTGCAAGTGCATGGATGGAGAGGACTGCTGGACTCAGTCACATACGGGTTTCACCTTATGTGCACATTCACGAAGAACAGGGAGGTGGAATCCTGGGACTTGGAAGGCTTTTTTCTGCCTAAACACGAGGGGACTGTGTTCTGAGTTGCTCTTAATGCGGAAAGGAGTTCAACAGCAAGAGGGGAAATGAGAGAATGAGAAAGCCCTCAGTGCCATCTTAAACAGTTGGCTCACGGATAGCACCACAGTGGAGCCTGTACCAAATCCTTCAGAGGAGAAACACCTTTCTCCCTCCCCAGAACATGGAAGAAAACTTTCATATTCTGAAGCACAAGGGGCTTCACTAGACACAGTCCCTTTTGCAAGAGATGTCCTGTATCACACACACCTACAGAGGTTCCCAAATTTGGGGCCCCAGGTATTGTCAGCTTACAGCTCCCATCGCTCCAGTCAGCATTCCCAATGGTCAGAAGCCACAGAAGCGGCAGTTCAGCAACTGGAGACCCAAGACTGGGAACTCCCGTCGCGAGGGAGGTGTTTGCCTAGGTGTGCCCTTCAGAAAAGCTCAATGGTCCAGGCACAGCAGTGGAAATCCCTTAACCAGTGAAAGGATCCTCTGAGGCCCGAAGAAGACCCACCCAGGATACCGTCTGCTATTTGGGGATGTTTCAGTCATTCAGAGCAGGATTACCAAGCTTTGGAAAAAGGGACTGCCTACAGCATCTCTACATGAGCCACTGCTCCAAGAGAGTGTTTTTCAAATCGGAACTTGATTCCAAAAGCAGTGAGCTCCAGTTATCCTACTCAAAAAGGGGAAGATCCACTACAAAAGTACGGGAAGAACTGGCCACTGACTAGGGTGCACCATCTTCATAGCAGCAGGAAGGACGTGCACGAGCAGCTCCACCCCCATGGGGCGCATCTGGGCTGAGAGTTAAGTAATGAAGGATATCTTTAATTTTGCCCTCAGAGATCAATATTTCTTTAAGAGGCTTCCAGCTGTGTTGGTCTGTCTTATCAAACTGTATCACAGAAGAGAAGAATTGCCCCCAGTAGATGTCTCAGCTACAAAATGCACAATTTATTAATACCTGCCTTGTAGCACAAGTTCTTATCAGGTGACTTACAAGATTCAAAAGCAATAAAATTATAAGTAGAAAACATACAACTTAAGTAAAAAGCACACACAGCCCATTTTTTTCTTAAAAATCTTGCCAGCACATCCAGACTAAACTAAACTAAACCCTTCCTAAGAAAAATTATCTTCAAAGCACAATGACACACACATGGGTGGCACGCTTGGATTTCTCCAGAAAGAGACTAAGTATGGGTGCTGTCGCAGGAAAGGCACTGACCTGATGGGTCTGGTCCAGCGGGCACCAAAGGAGACCAGTGGAAATTCAGGAAACCCAGAGAGAGTCAGGTATGCGGACTAGAAACTGGTTCCAAGAACATTCCAGGTTTTAAAGATCACACCAGCACATAAAACTGAGCCAAGGAAAGAATGGCGTAAGAAGGGAGGCGGCCATTCGAACCTTACTCCTACAAACACTGGGTGGCTGTATTGTGAACCAACTGAAGTTTCTGGGTTGTCCTTAAGGGAAGTTCTCTGTGAAGAGTGTTGTACTAATTCCTCAGGATGTCTCCAGTGCATGCATCACGGGCATCAGATGAATGAAAGTCCCCCAAAATGCCCCATCCATGACATCCCTGCTTAGCTGTTCTAAATTCAAGGCTGTGGTTTTCTTTCCTGGAATCAATCCAGCTCTTGTTCGGTCTTCATTTTTAACTTCTGTCTATGACTTTCCCTAGCACAATTGTCTTCTTGAATGAATCTTGCCTTCTCATAATGTATCCAAAAATGACAGCCTCAGTTTTGTCATTTCTGCTTCTAGAGAAAGGCTTGATTTGATTTAGGACTCACTTTCTGTCAGACTAGAGTATTTCCAAAGTTCTTCTCCAGCACCATGATTCAAATAACCCATAGTTAACCTGTAATTCTGGGTTTGCACATAAAACCACCCATGAATCAACAGGCCATTCTAACAGAAACCTTTGTTTAGCCTTATGTGCAAACCCTCCCACAGTGTCGCTAGTATACTGGTAACATTTCAGATCAAGCTTCCCACTGATCTCAAGTGGATGTTTCAAAGCAGACGGGACAAGACGGACCCCTGTGGAACCACACAGACGAAAGGATATGGGGCAAGCAGCAATCCCCTTGCCCCACGTCCTGTGACTGATCTTCCAAAGGGTCAGAACCACTGCAGCAAGTCCCAATATGGGTCCAGAAGGATATTTTGATGATTTCAAATGCTGCTGAGATTCGGCAAATCAAAAAGGATACACTTCCCCCTCTGTTCCATCGATCCAACAGGGCTACTCAGACAATTTTAGTCATAATACCAAGCGAAAGAACACCGGTCTAAGACCGTACCCAAGAAGACTCAGTCGGTGTGCTGTGGCTCCCCTTAAAGGAGAGCCAAGGGACTGTGACATTACATGGTGTACCACAGTGCTCCTGCAGAGATGTCTCACCACCCCCTCACAGGCCCACAATTTCTGGAAATCCTTGGCGAACAGTAACCCAGTTTGCAACACAAACTGGGCCCTGAGCACATCGAACTGATAGAAATGAAACAAGGACATAGAATCAGGTTTAGGTGAGGCTGTAACTAGTGACTTAAGCTTCAACAAGCCAATATTATTCTAAGCTACAGAATGAGCTATCAGTCAAATTAGCTCTCCCCCCCCCCCCCCCCACACACACACACAATCTGGTCTGGATCTTCAAGTTGCCTCAGGATGGAAAGCATCTTTGCCACCAAAAAAAGCCCCACAGTAGCTAAAGGACAAAGGCAGGTTTGCAGACTGTGATTCTGCTGTGACAATTACAAACAGGGAGAGAGGGAGATTATTAAAAACCCTTGAGGACTAATAACTTCAGAAGAGTTGTCTGGAGAGCTGATGCGGTGCCATGGGACAGAGGTCAACCCAGAAGCCCTCAGTCCTTGCCTTCATCAGAGGCTCTGGGAGGAGGGGGGGCCCCTTAGGAAAATTTCTGTCTAACCCTCTCCTTTCTGCAACATGGGAACAAAACTGACCTTCTTTACAAGATGGTTGCCAAGCTTGTGAAATATAAATGGGAAATGCTTGAACCACTAAGTGTACTGCATGTGTTCATTAAGGATTATCCCAGGGCTGTCTGAACTTCAAGATGCAAGCATCACATGCAAGCCAAATGGCATGCCCCTTCTGGAACAGCCTTCCCCAACCTGGTGGCCTTCAGAGGCATTTGGATTGCCACTCCCAGAATTCCCATCCATCTTTGAGGCCCCATCAGTGAGGGTGTTCGAAGATAGGCTGGACATGCACGTGGTGGGCATGTCGTGAGCGAAGCCAGCTGGTACCGGAGGTCAGACTAGATGGCCCAGGAGGCCCCTTCTGACTCGCTCTGTTTCTATCAGGGCCATTGACTGGGAGTTCTGAGGTTTGCAATCCAAACAAGGTTGGAGAAGGCTGTTCTAGAAGAATCCTCCTCAAAGTTAGTGCTCCCATAAGACAGAAGCACCAAAACCAGTCACTGCGACCCGGCCCGGAAGAGACTGGGCCCTCAGACAAGGAGATTGCAAGTTCCCCATGGCTAGGGGAGAGGACTTTGACTCTGGGTCAGAGGCTGAACAACCCCCCGACCTGCAGGAACAAGTGCTTGTTGAGAAGCACACCTCAGAAGACCACTCCTCATAAGCAGGGCTCTGGTCAGAGAGCTCCATGGTACTATAACTGAGCCCTGAATGGGGTTCAGCAGGCCTTGGCGATACGAGCCTTCAGGCTCTGCCTAGGCAGTGTGGGAAGAAACACTTTTTTCAGCTCCAGGGTCTTCTCCCTGGTCTCTCAGACAGTGGGCTGTGATTGATGCTCCATGCACCTGCCCCATGGCTTCCTGCTTTACTCTGCTTCCAGACTTTGTAGCATGTATCTGTCTGCTTAACTGCACTTCAACCTCTTCTGGCCACCTTAGCCCGATCCCCACTGGATTGAAGCCTTCATACTTGACCATCTGTCAGTTTTATCACCTTTTATCCCTTTTTCTCAGAGTTTGCTTCAGCCAAAGCAGGACACCAAGGCCATCTGGATCACAAAAGGTCTTGAAAAGAACAGCAGACAAGCAAGGAGGCTGTGAGGAGCTTTGGGCATGTGGATCAGAGTTTTTGCCTTCTGTCTGAAGATGTCAGGAAGCAACCATTCACAATATAAGCCTGACGCACTTGGGAAGAATTTAAGGCTTGATCATAGTGAAATAAGATTCCAAGTCAAGGAAAAAGTTCAAAGCATGTAGCCACTTGTGCAGGGTTTCTAAAACTTGGATTTACAACCTTTTGCAACATTTCTTTTGCTTAATAAAGCATGACTTTGCTGAGTGGTTAGACTTGTCATTTCCCAACACACACGCCCCCCTTGCTATCAGCAGAAGTCCGCTGAACTATCAACCGGAGAAGAATGCAGGCATATCCCAGAGGAGAGCTGGTAATGAACTGGTAACTGTTGTGCAGTAAATAAGGCCGGAAGTGAGATCAATGTGTGCAACATCCCGCTTGCTAGAAGAGGAGAGCACACTTGAAAAGGAAGGAGCTGCAGCAACATTTCCTATGGCACCAAATAACTCGGTGCCAAGCCGGGAAAACGCAGCGCTCTCTTACGTTAGCACTATTTACACACAGACCAAAAGCACTTGCCTTCATTAATGCTGCTACTAATCAGCATTTCTTCAGAAACTGGTTCATAACTCCCGCAACCATTTCTAGGTAGGACACCCACACCCTTCAGCTCAACCTAGACAAAGATGGACAGCTAACTTCCTCAGCATGCCAGAGCACCACCCTTCCTCCCACCAAAAAGACAAACATTCCAGAGTGAGATTAACCCCACGGTTTAAACTGCTCCCTTCTATGGGAGAATGCACTGCCTCTGGAAACCACCAAACGTACTGAACATTTTAAAAATCAGAAGTATACCAACTTCACCAGTAATCTGTGTCCTTTCCCAATCACCTCCCAAAATAAACTGGAAGTTGAGGTTTATCTATTAAATCACTGGCTCTCTGGTGGGAAAAAAAACCTCTTAAAAAACTACTTCCTTTCCAAAAAAAAAAAAAGTGCAGGAACAAAAATTCAGAGGAAAACCACAGAGATATGAGAAGGTATTTTATGCAAGAATGCAACCAAAAGACTGAGGGGGTCAAGGGGAAGTTAGTCAGAGACAGTAAGTCTTCTTCCTGAAGGAGAAGTGCATTCTCCCAACATTAAGTATAAAGGACAGCTTGTTAGAAAGAAAGAAAGAAAGAAAGAAAAAGAAAGAAAGAAAGAAAGAAAGAAAGAAAGGGAAATAAACCCTACCAAAGAGTTACCACAGTTACAGAGTGTCCCATTCACAGAACAAAGGTGCCACCATATCATCAGACACTGTACAATAATGAATCCACCCTCAGCGTGCAAAGCTCTCTTCCAAATGAAGGAAGCAACTAATTAGAACAGAAATGCAGAAAATACACTGTCCTGGATGACAGAGTCAAAAGAGCAATTTGGAGAGCTGGCGTGTCAGTGAATTTCAGCAAAGGTTTCCAGTGGGCCTAGCCATAAGTATCTCTGAAGAAGTCCCAAGAAAAGAGATAAGAAACATTGTAAAACAAACCTTTGGCTGGAGAAGTAGGGAGATGCGGAAAAAAGAAAGAGAACCAGAAATAACACATGGATTGACTGTTAGTCTTTAGATGGGCGAACTAAAGAAGTAACCACAAACTAGGACAAATGAAAAGCTGGTTCCCAATGCCTGCTTTTCAGTGTCACCCTCTCGCTTTCTGGGGACATTTGATAGTAGCCCCAAGTTCTTCCTTCCCTCTCTTTGAGAAATGCAAAAGTCTTGTTTTTATGTCCAACTGGAAAAGCAGGGTGGGGCGGTGCTTAATCTGTCATTTAAGCTCATGCTCTTTCCTGTTTCTCTGCAGGGATCATTTTGAGTTGAGGCAGCCACTTTTTGTAGTCTACAAGTAGCTATGCTAATGCCATAGAATCTCTTCAGTCAGAGGCACTACACCTCTGGTGTAAACCAACAGTTGCCATTTTGATTTTGCAGTGGCATCCGCTGGAACAGAATTTGGGAACTAGAGGAATCCTTTTGCTGTGATCCAACAGGGGCTTGCAAGTTGACAAAGTTCTGTCTCTCCCTCATTTAATGTTAAACACCTTATTGACACCCCCCCACACACACACACCACAGCTGCCATTAGCAAAATTTCTTTAGAAAAGGTAGGGGAGGGAGAAGTGAAATCTTCAATTCACTATTCAGTCCACAGCAGCTCAGCCTCAGTTCTACACATTCTAAACGCAACTGGAGAAGACAGCAGTGTGTGCGTGAACTGCTGCTGGACCACTGGCCAATTTTTGGTGGCTCCCCTAACATATGACCATATGGAGAGCCATTTCCCTTATGCTCTGTAGGAACACCTCACCTCACTTTGGTGTCACTATCAAACAAAAGGACTTGCCTTTTTCTTTCCTGCAAAAGATGCTAGCTTGGCCTAGCAAAGCACTAGTGATGCTCTTAAGCAAGAGCACAAAAACAGAGCTGGCTACTACAGATGATTTTTGAAGTGTGCTTTCTTATTTACTCTCTTGCCTTTCTCTCAAGATGAGGGAATGAAAGTCAGTCCTGCAACTCCCTTTCGTTTTCACAACAGCCTCAAGAGGTAGGCACGTCAGAGCGATCATGACTGGTCCAAGGTCATTCAGTGTGCTGGTGGGCAAGTGTGGATTTCCACCAGGCTATCTTCTCCCAACTATTGTTGAAGCCCTTTGGGCTGCCCACAGGAGCCCCCTCCTCGAGACAAGCATCTGACCAAACCTAACAGCGAGAGGGCTGGAAAGGGCCGCTCCCGACACCCCACCCGCCAAAGGAAGCAGCAGCCTGGTATTCCTCAACTCTCCACAAGACTCGCTCAGCTCCCGTTGTGACTCTTGGGGATAATATAAAGCACCGAATAAAATACACTGTGCAATGCTAATACGGAGGGAAATTCTCGTGGGGGGCTCCGGTACTGGTGCAGAAAGGGGCGGGAGAGGGGCCGTCCTTAGCATTTGTGGGTGGGGGGCTTCCTGTGGGTGGGAACCTTGAGCACTGAGGGCGAAAAGGGCGATGGAAGGAGGACGAGGCCGGGCATTCGGGGAGAGGGAGGCCACCGTAGTAGCAGCGGGGGAGAGGGGGCTTCTTGAGTGGGGCCCGGGCGCTGAGGGAGGGGAGGGATCCTGGCGTCTCTGGGGCAGCGGGGGAGGGCTCAGGCCCACCTTTGAAGAGATAGTCGTACTCGTCGTCGCGGGAGCCCCCCATGATGATGGCGGCGGCGGCGCGGCGCCTACTCCGGCCTCTCAGCTCACAAGGAAGCGACGGCCAGCGCCAAAGGGCCCCTCCCTGCTCCGGCTTCCCAGTCCGCCTCGCGACCAGCAGCGCTCCAGGCCCGCCCCCTCGCCGCGGCCTCCTCCTGTCCGCTCGCGGGCCCGCCCTTCCTGCCGGCGACGACTAACAGGGACGCAGGGCCCGCCTTCGGGAAGAACTTCCGGGTTACCGCTCCATCATTGCTCTCCCTGGGTGGACAGAGGGGCTCTCTGCATTACCTATGACGACACCTCCGGCCCCTCGTGGAACGGGCCGCCGTGACGAAACGGTCGCCTAGAAACAAGAGAGCGCACCATGGAAATGCAGGGATGTAGAGCGTCCACTTCCGCTCTAGAAATGAACGGTCTTTCCCATACAAAAGTGGTTCTAAGGTTTTCAACGTAGAGCCATCAGATGGAAGAGAGACTTCATACTACTCCCACAGGGAATCCTTGTTAATGCCGGACCTCATTTTTAGGGAGAGTACGAACCTTGACCTCCTCCTCAGAATGTGCCCCAAGTGGTCTTTCTTCCCGTGAACTACCTTAAAGCAAGGACTGAATCAGTGGGCAACTCTCAACTTTTTCTATCTCTACGCTGCATCGCGAAGCGAAGAGTCGAAAGGCCTTCTTAAAGGAGACGCAGAAGCCTCGAAGGTGAATGCGTCTGAACGTGTACAGAGCGCTTTCATCTCCACTGCCTTGAGCCCTGCATCCTCTCATTATACAAATCAGGCGTATTGACGTCAAATTTATACTTGTATTTCAGTGTATTGCCCCGGAACCCCTGCCTGGAATGTGCGGAGACGCCTCAGAGCATGTGCAGAGTGCGCCTCAATCTTTGCCTGCTTCCTGTGTCCACGGGCTCCATTGCGAGAGCACGCCATGCAGGACCCAAATTGAGAAATGCGACCCTGCCGCTACCCGTCTATCTGAATGCCCCCTCGGTCTGTGTGTCAGGCGTCTGCAGCTTCTCCCTATTGAGGCCATGGCCCCCCAGTAGAAGCATGTTTCCCTGGACTGCCTTTCAGACATGCAAGATAGAAAAACACCACTTGATCCGCACTGGAAACCAACGATGCTCAGATTGAAACCTCAGCACACGCGTGCATGCGGACGCACATACACATCCTCCAAGCTCCATCATGCCCCCCACCCCCCGCTGCTCTGTCTCAAGCCGCATCTGGAGGGATCTTAAAACTGTCTTTGCATGCACGCTATTGATCCGGAGCCAGGCAAGAACCTGGAGGCAGAGCTTTTGAAGCAGGAAGCGGATCTGCGAGAGCTCTAGAGGAAGCTCTGGGGCGGCTTTGCCAAGCGGGTTCCATGGTGTAATGGTTAGCACTCTGGACTCTGAATCCAGCGATCCGAGTTCAAATCTCGGTGGAACCTAAGCCACCCAAAAGTTTTTTGCTTTTAATAAACGGCTTTGCATAAAGGCAAACACAGCTCCGAAACAGCAACTAAGCAAGCTCCTTCAGATCAGCTTGGAGAGTTTTATTATTGATGTTTTCAATCTCATGCAATAACTAGCAAATGCTGAGATAGCGCGGCTGATGTTTTCATGATTAAACAATCAGGCTCTAGCAATAGTCTGTTTTTGTTTTTATACCTAACAATTTGGGTGAGCTTGCACACTTCACACCTTTGTGGATTTCACAGGTCCTAAGAGTAAACCCAGTGAGATTTACTGCAAAATAAATGCGCACAGGATCAAGCTGCATGGGGACTGGATGAAAGTGGGAGCCATGAAATGAACAGATCCTCTCTATTCCATAAGAGGCCCTCACAGGGCCATCCAATCTCACAGCACATCTTCCTTCACAGACAAAATAAACTAAAACTGTATTCTTTTCCTCTGCAATGTGTGGTTTGGTTTTGTAATACACAATAAAAACGTGTAAGAAAAAAATACCTCCATGGCCTGAACTATAGCCTCATGGATCCAACATGTGTAGGTGCGACCACCTTGCAAAACGTGGATCTGAGGCATGAATCCTCATGATTTTACCTGGAAAAATGCCACATAGCACAATCTAATCACACACTGGCCTGCCTTCATCACAAAACCATAATAAATACGTTTGCTATTCACAGGCACTTTGTTGTTGTTGTTGTTGAGAGTCGCGAAGTTGTGTTCCGACCCATTGCAACCCCATGGACAACATTCCTCCAGGCCTTTCTGTCCTCCACCATCTCCCAGAGTCCGCTTAAGCTCAGACCAACTGCTTCAGTGACTCCATCCAGCCACCACATCCTCTGCCGTCCCCTTCTTCTTTTGCCATCTATTGTTCCCAGCATTAGACTCTTCTCCAGGGAGTCCTTCCTTCTCATTAGGTGGCCAAAGTATTTGAGTTTCATCTTGAGGATCTGGCCTTCTAAAGAGCAGTCAGGGTTGATCTCCTCTGCTGTGGCACAAAACTCTGAGCCATGGATAGACATGGATGAATGTGAGTTTCCAAAGCAGCATTCTCAGAAACCATGAATCACAAAAATCAAGTATCTGCCATTCAGTGGCACTGCTGCAGCACAAGAACTTGAATCTGAGGCATGGATCTTCATGGTTCCTCCTGATCTGTGCAGGGAAAATCTCCCAAACCATCATTCACTCACAGAACACCCAGGCTGCCACAGTTTAAACTGCTAAAACATGACCTGAACACTCTTAAGTCACTGCTGCAGAGCAAGAACTTGGGTCTGAGGCATGGATCCTCATGATTTTGCAAGTAACTCCCACCCAAGCATAAACCAAGCATGCTATCATCTCCACAGGCTTAACCATGAAAATCAGGGATCTGCAGTCTCAGACTAAAACAACTGGAGGCCCTGGGCTAGGAGACCTTGGGAGACCCAAATTTAATAGCATCTGATCATGAGAAACAAAACCTTGTTTTCTTCTTTATTTAATCAGTGAAACTAGAACATGGCTGAAATTTTAGCATTGATTAAAAGATTGTTTATAAATGTGTAATGTTTAGTAAGTTTACAAAAAGTATGGAATTAATGGAGATGTTCACATGGAACTTTCATAGGGGAATCATAGCTATGTTATAACATTACATTATATACAAAGTCAGAATGGTTTCTTTCAAGCTTTTTTGGATGCAAACTTATCAATGATGTAATTAAAATCAGTAAGTTGCATTCTATCATTTTCTGTACAGGAAATGCTTAGATCAGACAACCTATTTTGGGACATTGTTGACAGCAGATCATTCTTTATCCTTTTTAGTCTAGAAAATTATCTTTCACCTAGGTATGCTCCTGATTTCTATCATTATAAATGAAATAAAATGGTAATTCTCAAAAATATTGGCAAGAGGCGGAGGCCCCCTTAGATTAAGAGGCCCTGAACTGCAGCTCACTCAGCCCAAATGTAAATCCAGCACAAGAGATCTGCCACTCATTGGTGTTGCTTTGGCACAAAGATGTGGATCTGAGACACATATCCTCATGATTTTCCCAAAATCCTCTAAATATGGTTCAGTCAACTAGCACATCTGGCTCCAAAAACTTACCCATTAAAATCAAAGGGAAAATAAGAAAACTTGGTGGTGCTGCCAACAATGAGGATCCATGGCACAGATCTTGAAAGATCCTTATGATTTTTGCAGGAAAAATCCCCCAAATTACTAACCAGTCACAGAGCTCACCTGACACTAGCAAAGGAACCATAAAAATGATGGATCTAGTACTTGTTGTTTTCCCCACAGCATGGAATCATGGATCCTAGGAACAGACCTTCTTAATTCCCATTTAAGTTTTTTTTACATGATGTTTATCCCATATTATGTGTGTGTGATAGTTTAAATTGCTATTATAGGAACAGCCAAGACAATTTCAGCTCTTGAGGGCTATATAAAAGCAATAGATAAAGAAACACATTTTAGAACATAAATTGGATTATTGTTGTTGTTGTTAGTCGCGAAGTTGTGTCCGACCCATTGCGACCCCATGGACAACATTCCTCCAGGCCCTCCTGTCCTCCACCATCCCCCGGAGTCCACTCACGCTCACACCCCCGGAGTCCACTCAAGCTCACACCAACCGCCTCTGTGACTCCATCCAGCCACCTCATCCTCTGCCGTCCCCTTCTTCTTTTGCCATCAATAGTTCCCAGCATTAGGCTCTTCTCCAGGGAGTCCTTCCTTCTCATTAGGTGGCCAAAGTATTTGAGTTTCATCTTTACTATCTGGCCTTCTAAAGAGCAGTCAGGGTTGATCTCCTCTAGGACTGACCGGTTTGATCGCCTTGTGGTCCAAGGGACTCGCAGGAGTCTTCTCCAGCACCACAACTCAAAGGCCTCAATCCTTTTGCGCTCAGCCTTCCTTATGGTCCAGCTTTCACGGCCATACATTGCAACTGGGAAAACCATAGCCTTGACTATACGCACTTTTGTTGACAGGGTGATGTCTCTGCTTTTTAGTATGCTATCTAGATTTGCCATTAGCTTTCCTCCCCAGGAGCAAGCGTCTTTTAATTTCTTGGCTGCAGTCCCCATCTGCGGTGATCTTGGAGCCCAGGAAAATACAATCTGTCACTACCTCCATTTCTTCCCCATCTATTTGCCAGGAAGTGAGAGGACCGGATGCCATGATCTTAGTTTTCTTAATGTTGAGTTTCAAGCCAACTTTTGCGCTCTCCTCCTTCACCTGCATCAAGAGGCTCTTTAATTCCTCTTCACTTTCTGCCATGAGAGTGGTATTATCAGCATATCTGAGGTTGTTGATATTTCTCCCAGCAATCTTGATTCCAACTGGTGATTCATCTAGCCCTGCCTTTCTCATGATGTGCTCTGCATATAAGTTAAATAGGCAGGGTGACAGTATACAGCCTTGCCAAACTCCTTTCTCAATTTTGAACCAATCAGTGGTTCCGTGTCCAGTTCTCACTGTTGCTTCTTGACCTGCATATAGGTTTCTCAAGAGACAAATAAGATGGTCTGGTACTCCCATCTCTTTAAGAACTTGCCACAATTTGTTGTGATCCACACAATCAAAGGCTGTAGCATAGTCAATGAAGCAGAAGTAGATGTTTTTCTGGAACTCCCTAGCTTTCTCCATGATCCAGTGTATGTTGGCAATTTGATCTCTAGTTCCTCTCCCTCTTCAAAATCCTGCCTGTACTTCTGGTAGTTCTCGGTCCACATACTGCTGGAGCCTAGCTTGTAGGATTTTGAGCATCACTTTGCTAGCATGTGAAATGAGTGCAATGGTGCGGTAGTTTGAACATTCTTTGGCATTGCCCTTCTTTGGGATGGGAATGTAAACTGACCTTTTCCAATCCTGTGGCCACTGTTGAGTTTTCCAAATTTGCTGGCATATTGAGTGTAGCACTTTAACTGCATCGTCTTTCAGGATTTTGAATAGCTCAGCTGGAATGCTGTCACCTCCACTAGCTTTGTTGTTGCTCAGACTTCCTAAGGCCCTTTTGACTTCACATTCCAGGATGTCTGGCTCGAGGTCAGTGACCACCCCATCGTGGTTATCAGGGATGTTAAGCTCTTTCTTGTATAGTTCTTCTGTGTAATCTTGCCACCTCTTCTTAATCTCTTCTGCCTCTGTTAGGTCCCTGCCATTTTGGTCCTTTATCATGCCCATCTTTGCATGAAATGTTCCCTTCATATCTCCAATTTTCTTGAAGAGATCTCTGGTCCTCCCTATTCTATTGTTTTCTTCTATTTCTTTGCACTGTTCATTTAGGAAGGCATTCTTATCTCTTCTAGCTGTTCTCTGGAATTCTGCATTCAATTGTTAGTATCTTTGTCTTTCTCCCTTGCCTTTCGCTTCCCTTCTTTCCTAAGCTATTTGTAAAGCTTCCTCAAACAGCCATTTTGCTTTCTTGCATTTCTTTTTCTTTGGGATGGTTTTAGTTGCTGCCTCTTGTACAATGTTGCAAACCTCCGTCCATATTTCTTCAGGCACTCTGTCTATCAGATCTAATTCCTTAAATCTATTTGTCACCTCTACTGTATATTCATCAGGGATATGATTTATGTCATACCTGAGTGGCCTAGTGCTTTTCCCTACTTTCTTCAACTTAATCCTAAATTTTGCAATGAGAAGCTCATGATTGGAGCCACAGTCAGATCCTGGTCTAGTTTTTACTGACTGTATAGAGCTTCTCCATCTTTGGCTGCAGAGCACATAGTCAAACTGATTTCTGGTGATGTCCATGTGTAGAGTCATCTCTTGGGTTGTTGGAAAAGAGTGTTTGCTATGACCATCGTATTCTCTTGACAAAATTCTACCAGCCTGTGCCCTGCTTCATTTTGTACTCCAAGGCCAAACTTACCTGTTATTCCGGTTATCTTTTGGCTTCCTACTTTAGCATTGCAATCCCCTATGATGATAAGGACATCATTTTTTGGAGTTAATTCTAGAAGGTGTTGTAGGCCTTCATAGAACTGGCCAACTTCAGCCTCTTCAGCACCAGTGGTTGGGGCATAAAAAAGGTAAAGGTAAAGGTTTCCCCTTGACGTTACGTCCAGTCATGCCTGACTCTAGGGGGCGGTGCTCATCTCCGTTTCCTAGCCGAGGGAGCCAGCGTTTGTCCGCAGACAGTCTCTGTGGTCATGTGGCCAGCATGACTAAACACCGAAGTGCACGGAACGCTGTTACCTGCCCACTGAAGTGGTACCTTTTTATCTACTTGCATTTGCATGCTTTCGAACTGCAAGGTTGGCAGGAGCTGGGACGGCGCATGGGAGCTCACCCCGTGTGCAGATTCGAACCGGCGACCTTTCGATCAACCAGCCCAGCAGCACAGCGGTTTAAACCACTGCGCCACCTGCAGTCCGGTTGGGGCATAGACTTGGACTATTGTGATGTTGAATGGTTTGCCTTGGATTCGAACTGAGATCATTCTGTCATTTTGGAGATTGTATCCCAGTACTGCTTTTCCTACTCTTTTATTGACTATGAAGGCTACTCCATTTCTCCTGAGGGATTCTTGCCTGCAGTAGTATACCTGATGGTCATCTGAACTAAATTCACCCATTCCTGTCCATTTTAGTTCACTGATTCCTAAGATGTCGATGTTTAGTCTTGTCATCTCTTGTTTGACCACATCCAGCTTGCCTTGATTCATGGATCTTACATTCCAGGTTCCTATGGAGTACAGATCTTTGCAGCATCGGACTCTCCTTTCACCACCAGATACATCAGCAACTGAGTGTCCTTTTGGCTTTGACCCAGTCACTTCATTCTTTCCGGCGCTACTAGTACTAGCCCTCCACTCTTCCCCAGTAGCATATTGGACACCTTCCGACCTGAGGGGCTCATCTTCCGGTGTCATATCGTTTTGCCTTTTGGTACTGTCCATGGAGTTTTCATGGCAAAGATACTGGAGTGGGTTGCCATTTCCTTCTCCAGTGGATCACGTTTTGTCAGAGCTCTCTGCTATGACCTGTCTGTCTTGGGTGACCCTGTTGTGAGCCGCCCCGAGGCTTGTCGCAAGGGGCGGCCTATAAATTTCTAAATAAATAAAATAAATAAATAAATAGCTCATAGCTTCATTGAGCTACGCAAGCCCCTTCACCACGACAAGGCAGTGATCCATGAAGGAGAAATTGGATTATTAGAGTTTTCCTATTTGTTATGGGATCCTGCAAACAATTGCTGAGGGACAGGAAGTTGCAGGTGCAATTTGTACACCTCAAGGCGTAGCTGTCTGAAGAGACTTGGCAGAGGTCTTCATCCAACCCATGATTTATGGAGGTGCAACTCGCGACTGCACTGATAGTCTTCAAGATACAATGGCACCAATTAAGACAGGCATCCATCCAACTGCAGTATCAAAGCAGAGCTTTTATATTATGAATCAGATCTTGCCACTCAGTATTAGAGCTGGTGGGTTCTGAAATGAGCATCGACTCCAAGTACAAGCTTTGCAGAACTCAGGGCTGCATAGGAAGAAGCTGATTTCAGAATCGTTTTTCACTGTGACAACAGTAGATCACCACACATTGTCGTTGCTTCACCAGTGCTGATAGTGATATGTGCAAGAAAAAGTACAGGTGGGCATGTGCTGAAGAAGCTGTAAGAACCCTGGAATGTTAAGGGATATTGGTTACCTCCAGGCAAAAGTTCGGAAGCTGCACAACGAAGCACCTGAGAATGAGGCTGGATACAATTCAATATGGTGGTGTGAGAAATGAAATGTTGCTGTTACTAAGTGGTAAGGTGAAAACCAAAGAATGGGTGAAATGCAAGGCTAGGGCAGGATCATCGAAGTCCCTGAAGGCCAAAAGGCCTGAGGATGGAACCATGTAAATAGTTGCACTAAGGGTAATAGTGTTTCTTACATCAAAGTCCTGAAAAATGCCAGAGAAGGTAAAATTGGGGGACAGCGGTAAAACTGTCGCCTTCGGTGGAAGAGAGCAGGAAACTGATTGCCTTTGCATAACTGGCCGCAATGGGCCTGGAGGAAGGCCCGTTCTTCCTATCTCGTCCTCCCACAAGATTTAAGAAGCAAGCAAGAATCTGCAAGGCCACTCTGACCTGTTGAAGTTTTAGAAGGTACTGTGCATGCTTCATAGGTACATGAATAGTAACTGACACACCTCTCACAGGTAATGGGCTCATTAGCATGAACATGGGATGTATGTGCGGGAGGGGGAGCATATCAAGGGGTCGTATGATGTAGGCGGACGGAGAAGAATGTACCCTCTGAGTAGCCCAGCCAATGGGAGAGAAGAAGGGTCTGCGAGCCGGGAAAAGGGAATAAAAAGTAATGTCTTGTGTGTAACCAGCGCGCTGCCTGTGTGGTGGGTGCCCGCTCTTGCAAGAACGAATTAAACTGTACTGCTTGGTACTTTGCCTCCGTATCATCACTACTGGGATTTACTCCTTACAGTGGGAAGCCACACCACAGAAAGGTACATCTGTTTCCACCAACAATGACCTAAAGGGATCATGAAAAACAGTTTGACTCACGCTGTTCTATGGTTGCTCTTCTGATGACAGATTGTTTCAGAGTTCTGGCTCTCTTCCCAGACATTTAGATGTCATATGTAGGCTAGGAAGAGTCAGCATTTCAGATGATGTGGACTGCCGCAGACAGATGTTACATTATTCACATTCTGAAGGTTTTTTTAAAGGTACTTCACTCAGTGGAACACTGCAAAGTTGCCCACCACTTCCCTCTTGTGGCTGAGAGACACTCTTTTCTTAGGAACATTATGGGTTATCCAGGGCCTCTTATTTTTTCTTGGTCAGTGGAGGGCACAGCCCAAAGGTTGGTCTCTCAGTAGTTTGGCATCCTAGACCTGTACAAATGAAATAAAAGCCTAAAGTCACCTGGAAAGAAGTGTGTTTCTGCCATTTTTATTAGTAAAAGCTCAGCTGCTCTAGGAGCAACTGAAAGGATCCTTTCATATAGTACTGGATTCCTGTACTCAGCTTGTTTACCTCTTCAATATCCTTCTGCAGATGAAAGAAAACTGTCAGATCGAAGCAAAATGTGGGCCACAGCAGCCGGGGATGTAGGAGGCATTTCTCTTTCTTTCCTTGCCACTATCCTGGCTGTGTGTTCAGGGCTGGGAGCACACCTCTGTCAGGGTGTTATTTGCATTTCAAAGGAAGCGCCAACATCATGCCTGATTTTTTTGTCAGGGCCATGGGAAGGAAACAAAGAGTAAAGCTCTCTTCTCTACCATCCAAGGGTCCAGGGACTGCTAGTCGGCTTGCATTCATTAACTGCAGTGAATGTCATTTCCGATTTGGCCCCGAGTTTTGGACATGAGAGATCTAGCTTTGAATACATGCATAATTGTTTTCCAATTAATTTCAATGTGAATTTCAACAAAACAAAAAATATACAAAAGAACATGTTCTAAAATAATACATAGTTTTCTCTCAGGAAATATAACAAATCACTAACAAGATGCATGTAAAATGTAATCTATGAGCTATCAATAAAAACAATTATGCGTAAGTCTCATAAAAGGTGGACCAAATATCCATATATTTCCCATTTGCAGGTGGTGGCTGACTAGCACCTGTCCAAAAATTAAAAGCATTATAGATCCTTGATCCATGTATCTTTCCCATGCTGTAATAGGCATTTTGTTGTCAAAAGGGAGCAGAATATCAATTTATATTGTCCTTGGTTGATTTCATGCAGCAGGTAAATAATTTAAAAGAATGTGTGCAACACTAAATATTAAAGAGAAAACAAGTGGGGATTGCTAAACTTGTCGGTGAGAGAAGCGGTAGCAATATGACACCTGTGAGCTGGCTCAGGCAAACCCTTACTGAAAACGTGTTGTAATATTCAATAAATATGAAGCAAACATTTCTGCAGAAAATCTGGCATAATATTCCATGTAATATTCTGAAAAGCTTTGCCACAGGCGTGAAAACAAGCATCCATTGATTAGGCGAACCTGGACAGTCTCACTTCCTGTTCCATTTGCGTCACAGAAGGTGCAACTGCTCCGACTTCGGGCTCCCAGCAATGCAAGGTGAGCTCTGAGTGAAAGCACTGGAATGGCGCAGAAGCCGTGGTTGTGCTTCCTGCAGGAATGGTGCACCCTTGCCTCCCCCCATGCTCCTCATGTATATTTGGGATACAAGCCCTTTTACCGGGCTGGCTGAGAAATTAAGGAGCTATAGGGATTTTTCTAAAGCTAAACATGCATGGGTTGTGTCCCATATCTTCAAAGAAAACCAACCCTGGGTAAGTGCAGAGCTGGAACTTCGAACCTCTTGGGGAAGTGGAAGTAACATAATTTTACACATGCATTCTGGCTTATCAGTGACAATGAAATGTGCCATACGTACCAAATAAATGCACTCAATACATTTAACATCTATTATATCACGATCTCAAGGTTGTGGAAAAGAAATCAAGGACCAAGACTAAAATAATGCCCATATAGAAATTGAGCACAATAGCTAACAACGTGCCTCAGAATCCCCTAATGACATTCATGACTGCTTTTGTGCACTCAGACCTATGAACACAGAGCTGGAGTAAACATGCACAATCCATTTAGTCATTTGAACGGTGTTCTTCATCTAGGAATTTCACCTAAGAGAAAGGACATGAATCTATAATTTAGTGTAGCCTACCTCTCAGGACCGTTGTGAAGCTACATAAGACGGATTGCCGAAGTCTTTATACTCAGAAACAGTGCAGTGGAAATAGCTAATCACAGCAATACATACCGTATTTTTCACTCTATAAGACGCACCTGACCATAAGACGCACCTAGTTTTTAGAGGAGGAAAACAAGAAAAAAAATATTCTGAATCAAATGGTTTACTGAACTATTTAATAAACTATGGGATGTGTTGGGATCTCTTAATTCCAGTTGCTTTACTCTCATGTGCCTCTAGCATACTGTGTGCATGACCCCCCCATCCCCCACAGACTGTGCATGTAACTGTTAGGGGATGAAAACATCTTGTATAGAATCCATCTCTGCAGTCCCTTCAATGCCACATGTATTTCTTGTAGGTCTGAATAAACTGTAAATATTCTTTTGATTGCACACCCCCAGCATACCTGCTCTCTCTGGTTTTTCTTGCCTCTATCTTAGACAGAGAAGGTGAGCAATGAGGAGAGACCTAAATTCAATCCTCCAACTTTTCTCTCTCTTTTTTTTTCATATTTAAAAGTGATGCTTAAGAAACTTGGGCTGCATCTACGCATCCTTTTGAGTCGAGAGAAATGTTCACTCAGTGGTCTCTTGTGTGTCATTTCTTCCTCTGGACCAAGGGCATGAAAATCTAACATTTGCACAGTTGCAGAGATCACTATAATAATTGTGTTTCTTGTATCCTCAATTGGGAAGGGAACTTTATATCCACATTGTTTTTGTTAAGCATTTAGAAGTCCCAGTTAATTATCCATGAGGTATTAAAAGGCCCAACCCTTGAAAGACAAAGCTGAATTGTGGGGAACTTCCCTTCCATTCCCAAAAGGTATTTCAAGCTCACTACACTTCTGCTGCTGAATCTTTTTTTTTTCTTTTTTTCAGAACAAAGGAGTGATGGGTGTTTTCATGGGGATTAACCCTTTTTTTTTTCAGAGAGGAGGAAAATGTCCCACTTTCCACTTTTTCACACCATGCATAATTTTGAACATCTTTGCCATGCTTCCCATTACTCATCATTTTCCTAAGAGAAGCAATCCTGGTTGTTGTAACAAAGTCTGAGAGCTGCTCCAATCCCTTGATTGTTTTAGTTGCCCTTCTTTGCACTTTTTCCAACAATGTCATTTTTCAGGTGTGGTGGCCAGCACTGTACACAATACTTTAAATATGGTCATATTAAAGATTTGTGTAAGAGGAATATGATCTTGGAAATTTGATTTTCAATTCCTTTCCTAATTATGGCATTTCCTCCTAACATTTATTTATTTATTTATTTAAATATTTATATGCCGCCCCTTGCAGCAGCCTCGGGGCGGCTCACAATATTAACATTTGACATTTTCATCAAGCTGTCCCCCACATTCTCAAGACCCTTTCTTGGTCTGTCAGCACTAGTTCAGATTCCATCAGCTTATACTTGAAGATGAGATTCTTTCCCCCCAGCATGCTAACTTTACACTTGCTTACACTGAAAGCATTTGCCATTCTGATGCCCTTTTTCCCAGCTCAGAGAGATCCCACTGGAATTCCTCACAATCCCTTTTAAATGTTTTATTTTAGTATCATCAGCAAACTTGGCTACTTTATTGCTCACTTCTAATTCCAGATCATTTATGAACAGGTTGAAAAGCACTGATCCTAATGCAGAATCTTGTGAGAATACCATGCATTCTCAATGTTGGCTTTCAATTCTGTAATCAGTTACTGATCCATAGGACATGTGTGTGCACACACAGCCCTTATTCCATCACTGCCAGGTTTTCTCAAGAGTCTGTTGAGGGATTTTATCAAAAGGCTTTTGGAAGAAACAATGTCTATTTGACTGCTCAGTCCATGTGTAGTAGTGACACTCTCAAAGAATTCTACTGGATTAGCAAGACAGGCTTACCCCTGCAGAAGCCATGTTGCTTCTTTTAAAGCAGGGCTAGTTCTTCTATATGTTAACTGAATCTATCCTGAATAACACTTTCAACCAATTTACGCAGAACCAACAGAAAGCAAAGCAGCATATAATTTTCCAGATCCCTTTTTAAAAATTGTCCTAGAGTGCTGGTACATGGCTAGAGAGAACCAGCCCTCTTTGGAAAAGGAGACAGACATTTCAGAGTGGTGGGGAGGAGATGGAAGGGGTGTCCTTGGCACCAACAGGATATGACAGGCTAAACAAGTGGACCAATTCAGAAGTGTCCAGCATTCCTGCTGTCTAGCCCTCACACAGCAGGGGCCACCTTCAGGGCTGAATTCTTTCTGAAAGGAATGGAAGTAGGGGAAGCTTAAGTTTGGATCCAGCTCTTTACATTGTCAATTGCTTCTCTCACATCTCAAAGAGAACGCTGCTTCAATGTATACTGTTTCTTAACCTGTTAAACTTTAATAAAAGGATTGTGCTTCTAAAGCGTCATCTGTGCCTGCATCATCTGTGCCTGTGCAGTGGGGGGAGGTGGCGGATCGGCGAGGGATGGCAGTGCGGGATGACAGTGCGGGGCGGCAGAGGCTTTAGAAGGATTGTGCTTCTAAAGCGTCATCTGCAGTGGCGTGGGGGCGTGGCGGATTGGCTGGGATGGCAGTGCTCGAGCGGTGGTGGCGCAGGGCGGCGGCGTGGGGTGGCACAGTGGTGCGCCGCCGCGGCGTGGGGCGGCCGCGCGCGGTGGTGCACAGCAGCGGTGGCACGGGACGGCGTGGTGCACGGCGGCACAGAGCAATGGCACGGGGCGGTGGGGCGACGGTGGCACGGAGCTTCCCGGTGGGGGTGATCAGTTCCTGGAGTGCGAGGTGGAGCAGGGCACGCCGAGCACATGCTGGCCTGATGGTGCCGGTGGGCGGGCAGCGTCCCAGGTGTCAGGCACATTCACTCTATAAGACGCACAGACATTTCCCCTTACTTTTGAGGGGGGGAAAAGTGCATCTTATAGAGCAAAAAATACGGTATCTAATACATATCTAATCCTGAAGGAGCACTTACGTCCGTACTTGCCCGCTCGCCCCTTGACATCAGCAGGGGAGGCCCTTCTCCGAGAACCCTCCGTGAAGGACATTAGGAGGGTGACTACTCGGAGGAGGGCTTTCTCTGCAGTGGCGCCCAACCTATGGAACGCGCTCCCCAGAGAGGTCCGCCTGGCGCCGTCGTTATTTGTTTTCCGACGCCAGGCGAAGACCTTTTTATTCAAATGCTATTTTAATTGTTAATATTTTTTATTAGTTTTCATTTTTGGCCAGGGTGACTCAGATTATTTTTATATGTATTAATATTGAATTATTTATTGTTAATTTTGAATTATTATTATTTTTTAATGTATGTGAGCCGCTCCGAGGCTTCGGCGATGGGGCGGCATAGAAATGTGCAAAATAAATAAATACATAAATAATTCTCAGGCGAACAATGACAAGAAAGCTTAAAGTCCTGGTTTCCAAGCTGATCACTAGACATATAAAAACACATAATAACTCACTTAGTAAGTTAAGTTCTGATGGAAAGAAAGTTGTACATGGGACTTTGTGCAATACCTGCAAGAATTAAAGGAATGCAAAGGATCTGTTGCACAGATGTGACACAGAGTCATCAAAAACGGACATCCTCTTTTAAAAGCTGTTTGCTAACTCCTTCCTGTACGTTTATCAGTTCCTTGCAAAGATGTTCTCTGTTCTAGCGCACTGCACATCACCATGGAAACATAACACAAATCTATGTAATATAGAAAGGACTCGAACATTTTAACACATTTGTATGGCTTTTGGTAACAATTTTGAAATGTTACTCATAATAAACCCTCCTTCACTCCTGCTCCCCATTTCCCTTTCAACTCTAAAATCTAGTCTCAAATAACTGGACATCAAATATAGAATGGGTGGTTCTGTATTTGTCATGAAAGAGACTTCACTACAGTGACCTTATGAGAGGTGATAAATTCACTTGGATGAAGAAAAATGTAATATTGGAGAGACTTCAACAGGGAACCTTTATCTACTTGGGAAAGAACTTCATTTTTCCTATAGAGTCAAGTAGGATTCTCCTTTAAAAAGGTAGGCTTAATAATTTCCCCTTTTGGAATTCTTTTCTCTGTTTGTGGTACAGTTCCAAAAAGCTATTATTGCCTGGGCCCCTGCTTTTCTGTTTTAGCAGCTGTTTTCTTTTGTTTTCTCAGACTTGGCCAGCAACAGCATGGAGAACATTATTTGCCAGGAGTGTTTCCTACGGTATTACTTAGTCAAAGCTGAAAGTAATTTTGAGTAGCCTGATAATTTGAAAATCGCTTCTCTGTAGTCAGGGCAAGATTAATTCCCAATTATAGCACAGAATTCCAGACAAATTTGGATCACTGGAGTAATCTAATTGTTTAAAAATCCATTACGGGCTCAAATATACCAATGTGAGATTTAAGATGAAATCTTAAAAGACAGAAACATAGAAACAGAGCGAGTCAGAAGGGGCCTCCCGGGCCATCTAGTCTGACTCCCGGCTCCAGCTGGTTCTGCTCACGACATGCCCACCATGTGCACATCCAGCCTATTCTTGAACACCCTCACCTACAGGGCCTCAACCACCTCCCGTGGAAGCCCATTCCACACCCTCGGGGTTCTGACTGTCAGGAAGTGCTTCCTGGCATCCAAATGGAGCCTTGGCTCCCTGAGCTTTGCTCCGTTGGAGCGCATCCTTCCTTCCTCTGCAGGGGAGAACAGGTCTCTACCCACTTCCATGTGACACCCCCTCACATACCTGTATGTCGCCAACAGACCCCATCTGAGTCTCCTCTTCCCCTCAGTCTCACCTCATACGGCTTCCCCTGCAATCCGGCTACCAACCTTGTGGCCCTACGCTGCACTGACTCTAACCTGGCTATATCCTTCCTGTAATGAGGGGCCCAAAACTGAGCACAATGCTCCAGTTGCAGGTGCACCAGAGTTGTATAGAGTGGTAGTAATACCTCTCTTGATCTAGCAGCCACGCTTCTGGCTATGCGACCAAGGGTGGCGTTCGCCCTCTTGACCACCGCATCACGCTGCTGACTCATGTTTAGCCTGCGGTCAACCAGTACCCCAAGGTCCCTTTCACAAGTGCTGCTCTCCAGCCACTTGTCCCCTAACCTGTACTTATGACACCCATTCCTATGCCCCAAGTGCAAGACCTTGCACTTATCCACATTGAATGCCATCCTGCTGTCTCCTGCCCACTTCCATAGTTTGTCCAGATCCTTTTGGATCTGGAGTACCTGCTCCTCAGTTGTGGCCACTGCCCCAGTTTTAGTATCATCTGCAAATTTGATCAGCAGACTGGTCAGCCCTTCTTCCATGTTATTGATGAAAAGATTAAACAGGATCGGCCCCAGGACAGAGCCCTGGGGGACCCTGCTTGTCACTGGCCGCCATCCCGATGATTCCCCACTAATGGTTACCCTCTGCTTTTGGTCAATTATCCATGCCCTAGTCAATCGGACAGTGCATTGGTCTATCCCAAAACTCCTCAGTTTCTCCACCAGGATATCATGGGGCACTTTGTCAAAGGCCTTGCTGAAATCCAGGTATACCACATCCACTGCATCCCCTCCATCTAGCCATCTTGAAACCTTGTCATAGAATTCCACAAGGTTTGTCTGGCAGGACCTGTTTCTGCGGAAGCCGTGTTATGTGGCTGTCAGCCTCCCTTCCCTATCTAGCATCACTAGATCCCTTGCTATTATGAGCCTTTCCATTGTTTTTCCTACAATGGACGTAAGGCTAACCGGTCTATAATTCCCCATGTCCCTTGTACTACCCTTTTTGAAAATTGGGACCACTGACGCCACCCTCCAGTCCTCTGGAACTCCACCCGTTCTCCACAAGGCCTCAAAAATGGAGGCCAGCGGGCATGAGAGAACCCCTGCCAACTCTCGAAGTACTCTCGGGTGTAACTCGTCAGGGCCTGGTGCCATTGTAATATCCAATGCCCTGAGGAAGCCCTCAATTTCTAGGGGGGTGACTCTAATCTGTGCCCCTAAGTCCCCAGCCTCATTTAATCTCCTATGTGGATCTCCCCCATCCTGCTTTGGGGAGAACACAAAGGCAAAATAGTCATTTAGCATCTGTGCCTGTTCCCTCATATCAGTCACTGGCTCTCCTTCCTCCTTATTTAGTGGTCCCACCACTTGTCTCCCCTTCCTCTTCCTATTTACATGCTCATAGAAGCCCTTTTTGTTGTTCTTGATATTTTTTGTAAGTCTCAGCTCAGCTCTGCAAGTCTCAGCCTTAGCCTTGCGAAGAATCCTTCTGCAACAGGCCTCCTCCTCCCGGTATACCCTTTTGTCAATTTGCCCTAGTACGTATTTCCTACCAAGGTTCCTCTTGCGTCTAATCCCTCTAACCATCTCCTTTTGCATCCATGGCGACGCTCTCCTTTGCCTCCCCACCTTACTGACTAGAGGTATTGTTAAGGCTTGTGCCTCCAAAACTGCCCTTTTAAGTGCCATCCACCCCTCCTCAACACGCTTGCCTTCCAGTAACCTATCCCTGCAGACTTTCCCCAGTCTGGCCTTCAGTTGGCCAAAGTTGGCCCTCTTGAATCCCAGCTTCTAGTGTTCGACCTACTGCATATCCCCATTACCCTGATCTCAAAGCAAAGGATGGAGTGATCATTTGCATCCAGAGCTCCCCTAATCTGTACTTCATCTATCAGCCCCTCCCTATTGGTCAAAACCAAGTCAAGGATGCCCCCCCTCATGCCTTGTTGCCTCTCGGACACTCTGTGTGAAAAACCCTCCCTCTATAGCTTCTAGAAAGTGGTATGACCTGGCTGTCACCACTGAGTGAGTCTCTCAACTAATATTTGGGAGATTGAAATCTCCCATAATTACTGTGTCTCTCCCCCAAAATATCCTTAGAATCTGGCCTGTCAGGACATCATCCAGGGTCTCAAGTTGACCTGGAGGGCGATAACATACCCCCACTGCCAGGTCCCATTCCCTGTCAGAACCCCTAAGTTTCACCCAGACTGCCTCTACCGAATCCCTATCTGTGCTGCATCCTATCTCACTGCATCCTATCCCTTCCCTGACATATAAAGCTATGCCCCCACCCCTCTTCCTGTCCTTTCTAAACTGGTGATACTTGCCTTTCATTCCACCAAGTTTCTGTGATTCCCACCAGGTCATACCCTCCTATTCCCAGGAGAGCTTCCAGCTCTTCCTGCTTGCTACCAATGCTCCTAGCATTGGTGTACATGATGCACCTCAACCCCTTCCCACTGCTTCCTTTCCTTGGAGTCCCCAGCCTCCTCTAGGGCTGTTTCCATATAAAACCTCTAGGGTTGTTCCCTTATTAAAAAAGGAGACACGTTTCCAGGTGGAAACACATGTGGGGTCGATTTGCATGTCATGACAACCACACTGCACCCAACAGACAACTGGGCTCACTGTGGGTTCTTTGCCTACGCCCTCTGCTTCAGCCCCCCATGGGCTTCCTTAGGGGGCCTCAACATGACCCGCCTGTCTCCTGCTGATCACCATGATCTTAAGCAGCATTTGGCTTGCCACACCATTTATTTTCTGGTCACTCCCCCATCTCCCTGCAGGGATCATGAACGGCAGCTCAACAGCCGGTTTTCATGATCCCCATTTTGACAGCCACTCAGCTGCTTCAGAGAGCCCAAATATCACATTGGAAGGACTGTCAGTGGTTGGTAAACCCTTTAAGAACAGTTTTACACATGTGGCAAGTTATTTGCTCACTTTCTTGGACTATGCAGTTGTAAAGATAAACTCAGTTTCTCAGGTATTCCCAAAACTGTAGGTATTTGGGAACACAGAAAATAGGAGCCAGCTGTCAAAAACCTGGTTTCTTTTAAGAAGGTTATTGACAGAAGTCTCCATGGTTGCTTTACAGGAATGCCAGCATCTGTCCCTGCCAAGCAACCATGCAGTCCTTTGCTTTGAAAAAACAAAAAACCTTTCAAAAGGAGCAAGAGTTTTGAGGACTGAACTGGCAGCTCCTCTTAAACCAGGGTGGTTCACATTTTTCAACATTCTAGAGCTCCTAAAGTCTAGGGAACAACTGGTAGATTCAGCTCACTCATAAAATAATCTAGTGCAAAAAACAAAAACAGGAGGATCTTACTGCAAAGATGTAAATCCCACCTCCCCCTTTTTGCAAGCAAAGATCACCTGTGTTTTTGACAACTGTTAAGCAAAAAAAAGTTGGGGGAGCCTATTGGTGTCAATGTCTAGGGTTGGAACTGTTCCATACACACGCACATGCGACAATGAAAAATGGTTTCCAACCACTGACAGCACCTTTGCCAGGGCTGAAAGGACTCTCAATGGCTGTTAAAACACAGACTGTGAAGTCCTTTGCAATTATGGAGAAAGAATGTTTTAAGTGACAACAACCCAGCAAGCTGAAATGGCTTGCTGTCAGTCACGGCAAGGGAAATCCAGCCAGTGCAAGTTTCCCCTAAGTGTTACTTGGGCATTCTGGAGTAGCTGGCACTGGCAAGCTCGGCTAGGACAGCATGGAGGGTTGCCACTTTGGCCAGCTGAATCACTGGCTGGCTCCCATGATACTGTCAAATAAATAAATAAGCCACCCTGTGGGAAGTTGCTCAGGTTTATATGACAAACAAACCCACAGTGGGCTGCCATATCCTGCATACCCATTCATTATGTCCTCCTAGTCTCACATGTACTAAGCTGACACTTCTGAATGGGCAGGAATTGATGCTTTTTAGCAGAATCGAGAAGTGAAATTTTCTCAGGCTTGGAAATGCATGTAGGTCATTGGCAAGCACTCCGTCTTCAACCTAAGATGGGCTTAATTTCACTTTGTCTTGGGTGTGGATGTGTCAGAGAGTATTTCTGAAAATATTTCAAAATGATTAGTCAGAGGAATACCTGTTGTCTCCTCCAATGGACAAAGTAAATTCAGTGCTCCGTTATGGAGTACTTGGATGGAGTACTGATCTCCCTGCAACCAGGATACCCTTCTTGTTTGCCGTGAAGGGGGGAACAAACTCCATCTTCCTCCCTCTAGGCAGAGGAATCCCACCTTCACAGCTTTAGAATTCTGGATTGCATGGTGATACCTCTCAGGATGGATTGTGTGAGGCCTATCCCCTTCCTCCCCCATGATTAGTGGCTGTGAAATCAGATGTTTATTCAGATAAATATGGGCTTTAGTCCTACAGAGTATTCATTAGAGGCTTTGCAGAATGCAGAGTGGATTAATCAAAAGCAGCTGGTAAAGTGGGTGTGTTCTTCAGTGACGCTGAATTTCAAGTTCTGAATTATCTTAATATGCCTCCCATTGTTGGAGAGTATTGGAATAATTAAAGGGGAAATATATATTTATAAATCAACACAGAGCATCAGCTTCATTTAAAGCCATAACTGGAACAGTAAGGATTCTAGATGTCCTATATTTGAGCAACTGTGAGATTGGCTTTGAGCCTAGATCAGGGGTCCTCAAACTTTTCTACCAGGGTCCAGTTGAAAGCTGCCAGTGCTGGGCGCGGGCTGGAAAGGTGGTGTCGGCGGTGTGTGTGGGCCGGCGTGGGGGCGGGGGCAGTGCGTGCAGGTGCACACGCTGAGGTGGGGGCAGGGAACGAGACGAGGCATGGGCGGGTGGGTGCATGCAGCAAGGGGAGGCGAGGTGCGGGTGGGGGCAAGGTGGGTGACAGTAGGCAGGTCCAAATGGGCATGGCGGGCCGGATCTGGCCCCCGGGCTGTAGTTTGAGGACCCATGGCCTAGATGCTTAGGTTTTAGTGGGGTCCGGGGTGCATTGGTACAGCTAAAGCTACTGCTGCCAACTGCAGCCATTTGTAGACATGGCCATGCAAGCCTTAGCTACAATCCCATCTGGACTAGCATAGCACAGTCTACAGTGGCTTGCTGTCCTAAGGCATTCAGAAACTTCAGCTGGGCTAGAAGGCTGCAGCCAGACTGTTGACCAGAGCGGCTCACAGAATGCGTGACTCCCTTATTACAGCAGCTTCACTGGCTACTTGTTTCCGGGTAGAATTCAAGGTGCAGGTTATCACCAATAGAGCTGTACCTAGCTGGGGACTGGGATGCCTGAAAGACTCATTTTCCCCTACAAGCCTGCCTGAGTCTTAAGATCCTCCACACAGGTCATTTTCTCAAAACCTGCTGTTTTCAGAGGAATGTTTAGTGGGGAGACAAACAAGGGCCTTTTCAGTAGCAGCTTCAGTGGGCGAAAGCTGAGGTTCAATCCTTACTGTCCTTCTGGTCAGGAAAATGCCTTTTTATTCAAGTAGAGAAACAGGTCTTTTGGGCTTAATTCTGTTTTTGTTTTGTGTTGAAACACATTTGATTTTTTTGTTTTAATCACATTTTGTGAATGTAACCCACCTTGAGTGCAATTTTTTTTCCTGTAGGGTACAAATAAAATAACATATTTTTACTACAGTCACATTTTAAAAGAAATATAAACTGTCGCTTTTTTTAGTGACTGTCGTTTTTCAAGTTTTTTTTTGAAACAGAATTTAGGACAGATCTGAAGATATGCAAAATCTCTGGGACCAGGAACATGTCCATGTTTAAATAAACATAGAAACAAAAGCAGATTAGAAGTAGAAGGCGAACTCTGTGTACAGGGCTGGACTAGCTACTGCAGCAAGCAGAGCACTTGCCTTTGCAGTGTAAATAGCATGGAGGAAGAGTAGCTGTCTTCATATTTTTGTTTATCCACTTTATTAACATGTGCTTATCAGTGCAATAGGGATTCTTTCTTTTCTATGTTAGGGATGGTACCCAGTTCAGCTCAGGTTCACTAATAAGCTGCAGTCATATGACCATAGCTAATATGATTAAAAATATCATCCCTATTAACTTGCCCATTAATTTTTCTCCATATTTGTTCCCTGCTTTTCCTTCCAAAAGGAAACCGAACATGTAAGACAAGACATGCCAATAGCAGCTTCCCTCTCAATGCAAAAAACAGCTTTGGACGGACAAATGAAAGGTAGAGATAAAGGGATTAAAAACTCACTCCTCTTGTTGTGGTCCCGACCCTTCTATTGCTGCTCATGTCTAAAAAAGAAAAACATGCAATGCCAAAGTTCTCATTTAATACAACATGTAGTTGGTCTGGCCTTCATCCATGAGTGCCTCTGAAATCACTAGTTTCATCAGTTATAGGGAAATGATTTGGAATTTTGTTCTTTTGCTTCATTGCCATTTTAGTTGCTTGAGTAAGCACCTTCTGTGGAGTATTTCCTCTCTCCAACCCATACACATGCATGATATTCAGTTTCCTCTTCCATAATTTATAGGCAGCATGATTCCCTGGAGTAAGAAATTCTTTTCTAAGACCTGCTGTGGAAGCAAAAAGAAGGCAACCACAGTTCTGCTGCGGCCTCATTATCATTGTTGCATTTAAACATGCCATTTTTCTGCCCTTTCTTAAGTTTAATCAATCCCCATCAAACATCATTCCTCTAAGCAGAGAAAGATCAATGCTAAATGTCCTAATGAACAAATCAAAAACCTCTTTTGGCTTTGCTGCTTGAATTTAATAGAAACATACCATGCCAAGATCACCATTTTGTTATATAAGCGTTACAATGTAGAGACATTACAGCATCCTGACTGAGCTGATGGATGTGATTTTTTTCATTTGAAATAAGAATTGTTTCACCATTTACAAATGTGTTACATGCACTTTTGTTATTCCCCTGCATCCAGGATATATACCATGTTTCCAAAAGAAAAGAAAAAGCATTTAACTAAAACTGTGCATAAGGTTATAATTGTAAGGATTAAAATTTAAGTTTTGGACAGGGCCAAGTAGCGTGTTAAAGCATATTAAGCATGGTCACAAGGTTCCAATACATCCCTCTGTTCCACACTGCAACAGACTGTGTTTGCTTCAAACCAGATGAACAGCCCAGTATGCTTATGCATCTGCAGGCAATAATGCGGGTGAATGCTTCTTCAAGCAAGCCCTGATGGGTGAGGAAGGAGTTGGCATTAATGCTCAAGTGCCGCCAAACACCCTGCAAAATCCATCCAGTCCAGATGCTCATGATCACAAATGCAGCCTCCCCTGCCATTTACCTACTCTGAGTGTAGCCACTGAGCGTATATTTAGGATGCTAATAACCACTGATGGATCTCTTCTGATGACTATGGCCAATCCTGTTAGAACATTTTGATGTTTGAGGCAGAACATCTAAATGGCATTCTACACCCCCTCAAACCCCCCCACCCCACCTTGACGATTTGCTACCCTTTCTAATGCTAGCACTGCCCAACCATCCAACCCGGTGGCCATCCACACTCACATATTCCCTTTGGTTTGCCTCTGGCTCTCATGCCCAGTTATTTCCATTAGCCAGTCCCATACAGTATTTCAGTCCTACAAGGCAGTGGGAAGGAAAGAACATTCTGTGTCTGCTCGTTCCAAACCTTTAGCAACTCTAAATGCCAACCTATTTCTATTTTTTTCCAATCCATATCCAACACGATCAGCATGATGTCATGGAAGGTACTGAGCTTCAAGGAAGAGATATCACCTAAAATCTGTGGTCATCCCTGAAGCTCAAGGGGATTACTCTGCACAAACCTCGCAGTGAAATTAGAAGGGGAGGACTCTGCACACCTAGAGTCCCTCGGGGGTCCCGGTCCAGGTGGGGGGACCAGTCCAGGCCACGGGTGTTCTGAACCGCCCTGTCCCTTGGCCACTTCCCGGCTTTGGGGCCCTCTTTTCTCCATGTTTAAAGGCCGAAATGCCTCCCTTAAGGGACTGGCCATAACAACTTCCCTATACAACTGCTGGTGACCTGCCCCTCCCCAGCCTCTTGGCTCCCCCCATCACTGGAAGGCAGCCCACAGCCTCCCCTAAATAGAGGTCTCCAGGCCCCGTGAGGCGAGAATAAGGAGCGGGCCCTTGAGTAACGCACGACGGGAAGCATTCGCCTCCCACCCCGCATTTCTGTCTTGCTAGGCGCCCAAGGCTACCCTTCCCCTCACAACAACCCCGCGAGGTAGGCCGGGCGGAAGGAGGGCGGGCGCCGGGCTGGGGAGCGGCGGGGCTGAGGCGACCCGCGGCCGCCTGCCCCTCCACACGCGCTCCAGGGATGCCTTCCGCCCACGGCGGGGAACAGGGCCGCGCCGCCTCGGCGGGGCAAGATGGCGGCGGCCGCGGCGGCGCGGGAGGGAAGCCCGCCCGCGGCGGCCGCGCGGGGCGGAGGAGGAGGCGGGCGCGGGGGCGGCGACGGCGGGCGCCGCTGCCGCTGCGCGAGGGGGCCGGCCGGGAGAGCGATGCCGCGAGGGGCGCTGCCCGCACTGTGATCGGCCGCCGGCCCGCACGCAGCCTGGCGGAGCGCGCTCGGCAGCGGAGCCCGCCCGAGGTGAGCCAGGGCGGGGAAGGGGCCCGCTTCCCCTTCTCCTCACGGGTGCGGAGTCGGGGGGCGCTGCTCGGCGGGCATGTGCGGGGCCGGAGCTCGGGAGAGGCCGCGCTCCCGGGCCGTGGGGGGCGGGGGGGAGGAATGCGCCGGGGACGGGGATAACGGGATCCGCGGGCCGCGCGGCGGTGCGGCTGCTGCCCCACGTCCGTCGCCGGCCTTCTTCACGTGCGGCGATTCGTAGAGGCCTTTTCCGACGCGCCTTTGGGGCTTGAGGGCAGCGGGGGAGCCCCGGTGAGCACGGTCTTCCCCACGTTTTTCCCCCATGTCTGCCACAGCACGCCCGTACACGTGTCGAGGTGCGGAGGCTTGGGTCGCCCCCGAGCGGAGGTCAGGGAGGGATGCGGAAAGAGGCGCTGGGAGCAAGTTCAGCGTCCGCCGCATTTCCAGGGGGCCGCAAGGCCATGCATGCCCTCGCTCTTCCCCTGTGATGGCGCGGCGGGAGAAAGTGCGGGCGCGGGGCGCGGGGATGCTCCGTGGCAAGGCGAGCAAGCGCTGTCTCCCGTGGCGGTGCTGAGGGTACATCCCAGTGATGCATCCCCTGTCTGAGTCCGTCGGACAGACACGCGTCCCTTCTTTGCATACGTCCCCTTTTCTGTTGACAGGCGCCTTGATTGCAACGCGTAGCCTCTTGCATTGCAGTTTGTGCTCTTTTGTATGCGAGGCCGTTCCAGATATTTTCATTCGAGGCTGCAGCCCTGTGCACACTTACTTGGGAGGAAGGTTCATTGAATTCTATAGGAATTCTTTAGGAAATAGGAGCCATTGAATTCTAGATAGGTATGCGTAGGATTCTGTTGTCAGAAGTACAAGAGCCATACTCTCCGATGTAAAGCAAGAACTATATTGGAACCCTGCTTTTATTCTTATATTAGAGTTCTTTTCTGAATGTGATGTATAAGTGCTTCATAAAGTACATCTATCTCAGGATAATCCTATTAATAATCCCGAAAGATAGGTCAGTAGTTATTACCTCGCACTGAAGCAGTGACTGAAAAGGAGTCCCATGACTCGCAGAGAGTTAATGGTAGTTGTGAGATTTGAACTGGATATTTTATTTATTCAAAATGAGTAACTCTTGTGGGAATGATTGCGTGGTGCTGTAGGCTCAGACCAGATGGCCCAGGAGACTCCTTCTGACTCGCTTGTTCCTATGTTTCTAAGTCAGGTATTCGTATTGGATCCCATAACAAAATTTGAAGGGGTAGTTGGATACCATCTTTATAGAGCTAATGGCACAGATGGCATATGAACAGAGCCCTCCTTCAGCAGGGGTATCTTGTATCTTGTCCAATTTGGAGAGTGTGTATATTAGGATCTGAGGGTGGATGCTATTTGAGGAAGGCACTAGCTACTGTTTGTCTATGTGTTGGTGGAGCGGGGTGCCATTTGAGGAAGACAGTGCCGGAACATATGAAGTCAAACTGGTGATAGAGGATAGGATGATAGTTTAGGCTGTGATGGGAAGGCCAGAGAGGGGAAATGCTGGGAAAGTGGGATAAGTGGTTCATAGGTGACTGGGATGCAGCAAGTTAACTGGGCACTTCTTGAAACTTTGCAATTGCGAGCAAATATTAGGGAATGTGTTGGGAAATGGCAAACACAGTACTGTTCTGGGAGAGGGAGGGAATATAAAAAGTAAGGGAGCAGTCCTGGTGTTTCCAGGGAGACAGCTGATAAGATCTATGTAGACTCCCAGGAAAATCAAATGACTGGCTGCCCCAGTCACTCCTTCACTCCTCACTATGGGTGATGACAGCATGTGTGTTTGTGAGTTTCTATGTTAGGAAAATATGGGGAGAGAATTATCCTTCCATCTAAATTAAATGCCTGGGCTTTTTTTATTTTAGGAAGAGTGCTGATGAGTTCCCCCCACCCCATAAGAATGGTAGAGCTTTTATATGAAGAGGGAAGGTATTTAATTCAAGACTTTTAAAAACCTATGCCAGTCAGAGTTAGGTGGTCCAGTGTCTATTAATCTTTCATAATCAGGAATTATATTGTCTTTTTGCATGCAATAGACTTCTGTGGTAGAAGTGGAAATGAGGTTGTGTTTTTCTCTATTTCAAGGCTTTCCTTTGCTTTCTTTTTCAAAGATGTAGATTAAAGCTTTCAAATGACATGAGGAGAAAGGAAGGTAGTGATTGCTTGCAGCTATTAATCATGCACAGATATTGATGCTGAGTAGCACTTTGGTGACTCTGCCAGGTTACAGTCCTGTTGACAGACATTCTGGGCTTCTGTGAAGGAAGAAATAGATAGATGTTTAAGTCCAGCAAACACAGTTAATCTCAAACATTATAAATACTTTATCTTGCATGGAATGGTATGCATATGGATATACTCATCTTGAGCTGGCTCAGTACATTTTGACACTTGAAGTGGAAAATCCAAATGGCACCCACTTTACTGCTGATTAATAAGGAAACAATCCTTCAGGAAGTTCTCCTTATTGAAATGAACAAGAGCATGGTAGAATAATTTGCTGACACTGTCCTCTGATTGGATCTACCCATCTCTCACTCTGCTTTCCTTCATAGTATCCAGAATGTGCCAATGTGCACTCATCTCACATTGCTTCATAATAGGACTGCCTTTTCTTGCCCTGCACCTTTTTACCATGAATTCTGCATGGTTATGAAGAACAGGTTATTTCTGAAGCAAATGGATTAATGTACCTGTTCGGACATAAAAACAGCTGTTTTTGCAGACTGTGACATTTTTATGTTGTCCTGTCTGTAATAACTGGAGAAGACAGCAGGCAAGATGTTAGTAACACTTAATGGCTTGTTAATTATATTGGTGGCTTTGGGCCCCTGCTAATCTCATGTTCTATTTAAAGAATGCACAAATGTGTTTCTGACCCACCCCAACCAAGACATATGTTGACGTATATGTTAGAAACAGGGGCTTTGTACTTGGCTCCTGAAACTGTTTGAAGTAAGCTGATTAGTGGAGAGATGTGCTGGCTTTCATCTTTTCTTTTCTTCAGTAAATGTTACATTTTCTCTGAATTTTCTTTGGCACATATATATTCTCTTTCACTTCTGGATTAAGTACACCAATATAAATATATAATCTGGGGGAAAATTGATGTCTGTAATGGACAGAAAAGCTGGAATGTTGGCGGAATGCCATGATGATGTCTCTTTTAGTCTCCAACTTTCCTGGATCAGTTAGCACATTGGGAATTTTTGATAGTACTGTGGGTTCTCTCACAAAGTAGCTGCCATGTATGGGACTTGCCTGCTCAAAACATAAGATGTTTGTAGGGGATGGGATAGAAAGCTTTTAAATAAATAAATAAATAAAAATAGCTTCCATGATAGTCATGGTTAGTCATAAAATCCTCATTTATCAGAACACCAATTTTATACAATACTCATCTGCATAGAATTAGCTAACTGGGATGTCCATTCTGTATGTGTAGCACACATGTACTTTTTTTAAAGCTTTACTATCATAAAGGTAATTTCTTCATGTGGGTGCTGTCTGCTAAATGTATGGTTTTTGTTTTATCTTTTTGCTGGGTCCCCACCCCAATTATACTAAAATGGCTTGTGTCTCACTTTGCAGGATCAGTTTGCATATGCCACTTGTCAAAACATATTGGATGAAATTAGAATCCAAGCTTGGATGGTTGGGCTCCATGCCCTTAACACCCCACTACATGCTAGATACAGTTAAAGTTGACCAAAATAGTTGTTGAGACAGGTTTAAAAGAAGCACAAATAACGGATTTAAGAGTCAACTATCAGCCTTAGAGCATCTTGTTTATATTGACTAAGAATCACTTCACGCATGCATATTTGTCACTTAGAGAAAGTCTTTATGTTTGCAATAGTGAATGTGACTCACTGTTAGAGCTCCTAAACCTTAGACCATAACTTGGTGTGTTTTGTGAATGAGCAGGCTTTCTCATCTAGTTAAATTTAAGAAGTGGCTCAACACACAGTCCCTTTCTATGGAAGTGAATGGAGAAGCCCTTGCCAGTCTGAGTTCCATCAAAGAAGGGCAGGATACAAAGGTATAATTAGTAAAATAAATTTGGGAAGAAATTCTGAGCTGTTAAGACGAGTGGAAGATTCCAAAGAATTTAATGGAATGTTGCTTTCTCCCATAGAGCCAGTTGTGTTGGAAACATACTTTTAAAATGAGGAATGTGAAAATGGATTACACTGTCTCTGTAAATAATAGGAACAAATGTGGCTCTTTGTTGATTAATCTTTGTTGGAATATGCTCCTTTTGTTTCTCAAAAATAGGTTCTTAAGCAATTGCCTTTTGACGTTATAGGAGGTTTAAATGACACAATCTTTACTGGGTTTTGGAATGTTTGAGGCTTATAATAGGAAATAGAGCTTTGAGGTGGCTTCTGGCATTTCACAAGAAAGGAAAGAAAAAACTTCTCTAACTTGAAATTGTGAATTTGCTAAGGCTTGGCAAAATGATGGTTTTGTAAAAATAAACTGGAAAAAGATCCCAGATGAGTTTAATTAGTCTTAAGTTACTAGGAGATAATTAGTCTGTCTTAAAAAGGAGATCTCATTAAATTATGTTTCCAGAATCTGAAGTTCATTGAAATCATAGTCTGTTTTGTCTGTGAGAATTAACTATTTTGGAGGAGTAGCTTGCTTTTAGAGAGAGAGGATTGGGAGCTCAGAGATGAGTCATCTTTGTTTCCTTTTCTCCCTTCTGCCAGAGTGCCTGGCTTTAGATAAATTGACACCCGGGTGGTCTATTTTTCAGATGGGTAATTATATGTGGAGGATTTAAAAATCTTGTCTATTTATTTCAATTTAAGAAATAAAACTTTTTACCCTATTATATAGATTTTTCAGTTAATATCAACTTCCAGAAGTCTTGGAATTGAGGAGAGGGAATCTCATCCCTCTGAGAAAATACAGGCCTTTCTTAGACACAGATTCTTTTGCCTTTGTCTGCAGGGGGGAAGGGGATTGTATTAGGGCACAGACAGTCTTTTATTGATTTCCATCTAATCAGTACAGGGCTGGAATTGATATGGTCTGTATTATTACATTGATGGACAAGCTCTTCACTTTTTTAGTGTTGCGCTTTTAACTAGGATTTTAAAAGCACACCATGGACCTGTGTTGATCTACTCTTGTAACATTGTGAAAGTTGTTAATTGGTAGATTGATTCTAGTGTTAATAGGAAAGGGTTTCTTGCCTTATCCTGCTGCTGGAAGTGTGATAATGTACCTTCAGCTGTACTTGAACTGGCCCGTGAGTATCAACAGAGGAATTTAATCTAAATCGTATCATACAGCAAAATGGGTGCTTTTCTGTGTGGTTCCTGGCATTTGGAAAGTCCATAAAGGGAAGGAAACTTCCTCTGAGTAGGATATGATGAGTATGAGAGATATGGTTTGCTATTGCTCAACAGAGTGAGTAATGCCTAGCTGACTTTCTTGGAAGGAAGGACAGACGGACCGACTCCGAGTGGTATGCCATTTTATTCACTTATTTATTTAAAGTATTGTTATTCTCCTCCTCAGCTAGAAGAAGGCTCCTGCAGCAGCTTACAATCAATCAACAAAAAGACAGTCATATGCCAAAGAAGCATAAGAGAGAGGGGAACCTCAAATCATGTGCAAACTGTGAAGGCAATTTTATTGGTTCAGGTATGCTTCCTGACTTGTTTCAATTACTTTGTGAATGATTTGTATATAAGAATCAATGCTGGGTGAAATCACAGTGAAAACAATGTCATGCAAAAATTGACTTATTTATTTAAGATATTTGTATGCCATCCTTTGCAAGAGCCTCAGGACGGCTTTCACAAATAAAATATAAATACCTAACATAACATAAATTAATTAATGACCCACTCTGGCTGCAATTAAAATATGATGATAAAATTCAATATTAAAACTTATTAAAATAATGGTTAAATAAAAAGGTCTTAACCTGGCGCCGAAAAACATATAATGACAGCGCCAGATGGACCTCTCTGGGGAGCGCATTCCATAGACGGGGCGCCACCGCAGAGAAGGCCCTCCTCCGGGTACTCTAATATCTTTCACAGAGGGTTCCCACAGGAGGGCTTCTGCTGCTGATCTCAGAGGGCGGGAGGGCAAATAGGGAAGAAGGCGTTCCTTTAGGTATCCCAGTTCCAAGCCTTTTATCTTCTCAGATAAAACTTAAAAAACACATTGTAATATAAAGTGAAAAAAGTGAGAAAGCAAATGCAGCATGTAACTCATAGAATCCTCATTTAAACATGAAAAAAGTCAGATTGATACAATTAGTAAATGTCAAAGTCTTGCACACTTTTATCCAAAGGCATATACAAGTTATATACATGTTTTATCCAAAGGCATGTGCATATACATGTACTCTGTTCTCCCCTGCAGAGGAAGGCAGGACGCGCTCCAATGGAGCAAAGCTCAGGGAGCCAAGGCTCCATTTGGATGCCAGGAAGTGCTTCCTGACAGTCAGGACCCCGAGGGTGTGGAATGGGCTTCCGCGGGAGGTGGCTGAGGCCCCATTGGTGAGGGTGTTCAAAGACAGGCTAGACATGCACAGCGTAGGCATGTTGTGAGTGGAGCCGGCTGGAGCCAGGGGTCAGACTAGATGACACCGGAGGCCCCTTCTGACTCACTCTGTTTCTATGTTTCTATATACATGTGATGTTAAAAAGACAAATCATTTTGGAGCATGATCCTCAGGTATAAGCAGAAAAATTGAATCCATTGTGGCCTTCATATAAAGAAAAACCATGGGTTCATTATGTAAAGGACAAAGCTATGAATAGTACAAACAGAATAAATCCTCAGCTGTCTTGAAAGATTCCTAATTAATTGTTCAAATTTCTGCTCAGTCATGAAGCTCATTAGATAATGCTGGGCTAACAGTCACTCTGTTTCATTGTAACCTACTTCACAGCGTTGATTTCATTGTGTCTATGACTGTGTCCAATGGTGCGATCCTATGTATGTTTAGACAGAAGAAACATTCTACAACTTTTCCCAGTTAGTCATTCTATATAGCATATTCCTCAGAGTATTACTAGAGAAATTTAAATACGGTTCTTTTCTACCCTTTCTGTATAATGTAGTTTTTCTACTGGAAATCTTTTCAGATCCAAAATCTTGTCTGAGATGTCTATCCAACAGGGCAGCTCTGGATTTTTTAAAATATATTTTGACTTGTGTTTCTGGTAGATATTAAAAGTAGTTCTATGTTAAGGAGAGACAAATAGCTCTTAAAATATTACAGCTTATCCCGTAACCTGCGATTTCTTATTCCTCCACTGTAGAAACAGTGCTGAAGGTTTTTGAGCACTACAAGACTGCTTAAACCCAATATGACAAGAGAGATGTAGGCACAATTATCTCCCATATCACTTTCAACTTTGAGAAGGGTTCTCTTCTTCCAATGCCTAGTCAATATCCAAGTTGTCCTCCCACACTGGTGATATTTTGTCTAACCCAGTTCATTCTCTCTTTCCTTATTGATAAGATTATTTTTACTGTTTAAGTTATTAGTTCTGCCAGGCTATTAGGCACTCTGATATTTCTGTGATGAACACATTTGTTTTCTTCATTATACTTTTAACCGCTACTCAAAAATAAAAAATCCTTGGGGGAAGGAGGGGTTAGTGAGCAAGTGACTAAGCTCTGTTGCATCATTTAAGTGGATAAGAGCAGATGCTTATATAACAAGATACAGCTTTAGAGAAATGCCTGTGCTTGATAAAATGAGTATAAGTTAGTAGCGATAGTTGAGGTTTTTGTATGAATTTACACTGAATACATACTCTGTATACGTCAAAATGTGTTGATGTTGCCAAATATTAATTTTTGATTTTGGTAAGTAATGCATTTCATTTCAGAGATAATTCATTCTTGTTTAGATACATTAAGCCCGATAAGCCATTCATGCACTAGGGCCTTGTGCTTGTATCATTATAGGTGGAACTTGGGTGTATAACAAAATAGTGGAATCCTTGTGTGTTCTCATGCAATTATAGAGAAAAGGCTGCTTTACATTGAATAGGACATGGTAAAGTCGCCATAAAATGCGGTGCTTTCTCGGGGACAATGGGAGCACATCCAGGAGTGCCCATGGGCATCTGCCTGGGAAAGTTTTCTGGCTGGCCATAAGGAATGTGTTTGTCGTGCACCTGTGGTGGCGGGGACTGGACAGCAGGTCTTGTTGACTGACCTCAGGGATGCCAGGGACTATGTGGAAGGGTGGAAGAGAAGGTTGGGAGGCCTGGGCCTCTCAGGGCATTTGCCCTGATGGCGATGCCCATGCACAGCCAGGGTGCTCCTCTTGTGTAAAGGAGAAAGCATTCACAAGGAGAAAGCTCTAGCTCCCTGAGTGGAAAAGCCACACGAGCAGCAACAAGACTGGAGCACCAAGGATGGCTGCCTCCGCAGTCACTGCTGCTGGAAATGCCGTGGCGTCATGCCCCGCTGCCTGATTCTCCAGAGCTGCAGCAGGGCTTTAGGAAGACCGTGTGAGGCAGCCAGTCAGAGTGTGGCTGCAGCTGCCTCAGCGGGTCTGCCAGAAATGGAGAAATGCAGAAGCTTGATGGCAAAAGGCCGAAATCATAGAAGAACATTATAACTGGATTCACGCTTATTGACAAGCAGTGGTGAAGTATGGCAACCTGACAACAAACCATTGATTCTCTGTGGGAATTCATGGAAAGGAAGCGTGTTGTGCTTCACCATGGATGGGTGGGTTGCAGCAAGGGTTGCCATGTGTGAACACAGCCTCAGTGTGCTCCTGGTATTACTGGTTTTCAGTGCCCTGGGCATTAAAGCTTCTCCTATTCCACTCTTCTTTATCACTTGCAGCTAGAACCTTCTGTAATGGAAGATGGATGACAGAGGTGCTCGAGTTGCTGACTACTTTGTTGTGGCAGGACTGACTGATATTTCAAAACCACTGGAGGAAGAAATCCACTTCAACGATGCTTGTCACAAACTTGCAAAACCAAAAGAACCTATCACAGACGTGGCAGTCATAATAAAATCTCTGGGGGAGGAAGTGCCCCATGGATACAAAAGCATCGATGTAACTCCATCAGGACTGTCAGCCGATCTCAACAATGGCAGCCTTGTGGGGCCACAGATTTACCTGTGCTACAGGAGAGGAAGGGATAAGCCCCCACTTACTGATCTAGGGTGAGTAATGTGTATTAGCATCACTGTACTTCTAATTGCAGGACTGCAGGTGGCGCAGTGGTTTAAACCGCTGTGCTGCTGGGCTGGTTGATCGAAAGGTCGCCGGTTCGAATCTGCACACGGGGTGAGCTCCCGTGCACCGTCCCAGCTCCTGCCAACCTTGCAGTTCGAAAGCATGCAAATGCAAGTAGATAAAAAGGTACCACTTCGGTGGGCAGGTAACAGCGTTCCGTGCACTTCGGTGTTTAGTCATGCCGGCCACATGACCACGGAGACTGTCTGCGGACAAACGCTGGCTCCCTCGGCTAGGAAACGGAGATGAGCACCGCCCCCTAGAGTCAGGCATGACTGGACGTAATGTCAAGGGGAAACCTTTACCTTTACCTTTTTACTTCTAATTATTAAGGTAGCACTAGCAATGAATAGAGCTATTTTTATTTGAAAAGCACTGGCTCACTAGACAGTCCTGGGACTCAGAATCAGCAATGAAACCCAGAGGAATTTGCAGCAGAGGGTTGGAGACAGCGCGGGATGCCACTTCAGATTTTAATGCCTTTCTAAATACGTGTGCTTTTGTGTTGCTTTTTGTCTAGGGTTTTATATGATGGAAAAGAGAGATTAAAGCAGGGCTGTGAAATCATTCAAGCCACTCCATACGGTCACCCTGCAAATATCAGCGGTGGAGCCTCATCGCAAAAAGTGTACATCACGTACCGAAGAGCCCAGGAGAACTTGACACAGAATACGTTGGCTGTCACAGACATATGTATAATCATACCAAGTAAGGGAGAAACCCCACCCCATACATTCTGCAAGGTTGACAAGAATCTGAACAACAGTATGGTAAGAGAGCTTCTGGATTTGTAGCAAATACTACTCCATGAATTTTTAATATTTGTTACAGGTTTAGAATAGACGGAGTTATTTCAGAGTAATACTTTCCTTAAAGATACCTCAGGACCATGTTGTTTCATTCTTCTTTTTTTCTCATGAGCAATGGGCAGGTTTGCTGCTGCACTGCAGAGCTCTGTATTCTTTGCTCTATACAATGGTATAAATACAGCGCAGGAAACTAACTTTGAAGTTATCATTGAAGCCTTAGTGTAAGAACATAAAAATCTTAACAATTGCTTCACTGGATCAGACCAAGGTCCATCTAATCCAGTAACAAACAAGCACATGCCATGTGAAGTACACAACCAAAGTAGTAGTAGATGATAGTTCTCCCATGAGCATAGAAGGCCAGCTAGTTTTGGGGAAGACCCACCTCCCAGGCTATGAAGAAAGACTTGACTGAACTTCTCCTCAGAAGTCTCCAGTTACTCTTACTGCCTTGTGGTGGGAGGCAGACTTTATTGGCTCCCATGTTCACCACAACAGCAACAATGACAAACAAAAAGGACGGAGAGAAGGAAGAAAAAGATTTGGATAGTTGCGGGAGGGTGCGGCAGACGTCCAGCCCCACTGTGAAGCTAGGCCAAAAACCCAGTAGTAAAGGGAAGGCCTGGCTTGACAGCTGGCCTGCAGAGGACCGCACCCCCCTGCATACACTTCTCCATGTGGGCAAGCCTTGGGTTGCCACCACATGGGCACATGCTCTAGGCCTCAACACTGCTCCTCTGGGATGAGAATGGCCAGCCTGCAGACCACGCAAGCAGAATCTGGGGGACTGGAGGAAGATAGTTGCCCCCCCACTGTATATGTGAGCTGCCTTAGCACATGGAAGGGCAGCCCCAGGGACATCTCTTCCCACCAGAAGCCTTCCCAAAGCTGATTTCTAGTTTCTTTGGCATCCTGGAGCTCTTGGACCAAGAGGATGCCCCTTCAGCCTTCCAAAGATGTATAAGGAGGGCAAGAGCAGGGGCAGTCTTTGCAGCAATCTTCTTTCTCACCTACCCGTTCTCTTGCTGCTCATTTTGAAGGAAATCCTGTGCAGGGAGTGGAAAAAGTCAGTCATCATTAGACCGTCCCATCACTGCTGCAACAAGTCTTATGCTTTTCAGGGTGACTTCATGCAGGAGCTGGTGTTCCAAGAGTAGACAGCCCAATCGCAGAGGAAGGCAGGACGTGCTCCAGTGGAGCAAAGCTCAGGGAGCCAAGGTTCAATTTGGATGCCAGGAAGCACTTCCTGACAGTTAGGACCCCGTGGGCGTGGAATGGGCTTCCACGGGAGGTCGTTGAGGCCCTATCGGTGAGGGTGTTCAAAGACAGGCTGGACATGCACATGGTGGGCATGTCATGAGCGGAGCCGGCTGGTGCCGGAGGTCAGACTAGATGGCCAGGGAGGCCCCTTCTGACTCGCTCGATTTCTATGTTTCTATCCTTACTTCCAGCTCCCTTTTGCATGGCAAGTGCGATAAGCTTTCTTCTGAGCTACATGACAGGGATGCAGAAACAGGTGTTTCTACAGAGGCTTTGAGGTTGGTTGTGCACTTTGGTTGTGTACCTTCACAACTTCTAGTATAGTGGCTTGGGAAATCTTCATGAAGGCCAACATTCTTCTTCAGAACAGGTCACTGAACAAAGATACCCAGGACTTCACTTAGCAAGTAGCCTCAGCAGCAGCATTGCTAGCAGAAGTCCAGAATGGAGATCCTCAGGTGTGCAAAGGAATGTCTCCAGGAAAGAGACTTTCTGGCATTGTGGAGCTGATGGACACAATGCTCATCCACCTGGCCCACCACAGATTGCTCTGTTTCTGTTACAGCAGGAGTTTGTAAGCTCTCTGGGTGACTTTGGGCCAATCACTTACTCACAGCCTAACTGACCTGACAGGGTGGTTGGGAAGATGAGATGGAGGGGAGGAAGAGGATTATGTAAACCAGCTTGAGTTCCTTCAAGGAAAAGGTGGGATAGCAATAAATTTATGAGACATTCTAAGATAGATTGTTTGGCCTCAGCCAAGGGTGCAGGCCAGTTCTACAGAGAGTTCTTTCTTCTTAGTAAGTGGCTGGCTAGAAGGGTATCTTTGCTCATGTGGGGCTGAACTGTTTTTCCATCTAGAGCCAGCTGGTCTCCTGCACTCATGGAAGAAACAGGAATTCTTAGTTGTGAAGTTTGTTCTCTGTGAGTGAAGGAGTCTAGCTATGCTCACAGTTGGTGTCATGCTCTACTTGGAGAAAGCTTTATTAGAGGAAGATGGGGAGAGCCAGGCAATAAAGCTGCAGGTGCAGGCAACAACCCGCAGCCCTCCTGCATTGTTCCTGGGCTTCCCCAAGGGCAGGAGGCAGAACAGAGGGAATTCACCCTGTGGAAAGGAGGAGGATTACAAGCAAACAGTGGCAGTCCAAACACGAGACAGATTGTGGGGCCTCCCTTAAAAGCAAAGTGCTTACTGACTTAGCCAGCTGTACTGATTTACAGCCAGCTATAAATTAGCTCAGCTGGAGCTTGTTCTTTGATGCAGATAACAGAGTTTCGTCAGTGCTTGTTGGCCTTTTCAGATCAAACAAATTTCTTGGCCATTGACTATCTCCTTGGACCACACTTTTGGACACCCCTTGCTTGGCTGGGATGCCTGCTGCAACAAGCTTGGCGAACTTGACTCTTGGACTGCACTGATTGCTCCCTTTGACTGTCCCATTGCCTAGATGTGGCACCTGCTGCTTGAGAGCAGGGAACTTTGGTTTGCCCTCCTCCTGTGCAGTCTGCTGGGCAGGTGGGCTCCTTTCCTCCTCCACAGGATGCCTGTCTTGCAGGGTTCCCTGCTGGGGCGACAGCAGCTGTGAGAAGAGCATCGTCCTATTCTGGTTGGAAGTGCCAGCTGGGTATTTCTGGGGTTTAGTCAAATCTGCCTTCCCAGAATTAGCTGCTCTCCTTTACTCATGGAGAGCAGAAATGAATCAGTAAATAAAGAATTTCCAGTTAAGCCACATTGTTTTTTCCATGTATCTGATAATAAGGAGTATGCTGCCCATGAGGATTGCTGTTCCGTTATTGTTGCTATCATGGCTAATATATCCAGCATGCAAATGGTTTGTCAAATTAGTCTTTTTCAGTTACCTATGTCAAGTTCCAGTGAATGTGGCCTTTTTCTTTAAATATTCTTGTTACTAATTGTCAGAGTATTAATGATTCATATACTGTATAAAAAGGTCATCTAAATGGACATAAGAACAATTTACCCTGATGGAACTTAATTGCTTTTCAATGTTCTAATGTAAATAAAGTGCTATAAGAAAGAGAAGTCTCCCAAACAGTCTGTTGCATGAAAAAGGATATTGGATACCGTTACTTAGTTTTAGGTGAAGCATTTAAATTAAAAGCTAGACTGGATGTAATGGATTTCTGGCAATGATACGGGCTAAGCAGAAACTGGATGGCATGTGTCTTAAGGTTTTGGTACTAGTGTATGAAGCTCTAAACAACTTGGGACCAGGATACTTGTGAGAAGAGTATCCTGATCCTACTCTCTTTTAAATCTGCTTGGTCATTTAGGTCATCAGATAGCATGTTCCTGGTGGTTCCAAATGGACCTATAGCCCAACTGGAGTCCACCCAGAAAAGAGCCTTCAGTGTGAAAGTACCATTTTTCTGGAACTTCCTGCCTCTAGATACCAATACTATATTGTTTCTGCTACCTCCAGAAAATACTTTCATTTCAGGAAGACTTTGGTTGATGAGCCACTGTTTTTATTTTATTGGTATTCTGTTTTAATATCATGCTCTATTCTTATATCTTCTTCTTATTCAGTGCTCCAGCATCTGTTCAGACTGGGAATTGGTATATAAATGTTGTAAATACTCAACATTTAAAGTAAAGTATATACTCCTGCCCATATTTTTGGCTTTTGTGGATCAAATCACCGTCAAATTGTTTAGCACTTTACTTTCTAAAAGGCTTTCCCAGAGGGCTTAGCAAGTCTTCACATGCGTTAAACTGGAGACTTTCCTTTATCTCACTAGTGTATAGTTCTGTTTCTGAATGATAAAATGTGGTTTTAGGTCACTTCCTAGAAAAATAGATTAGAGAGCAAATGGGGTGTTTTTGAAAGCAGGGGCTAATTCTTGGTGACAATAAAAAACAAGTCAATCTGAATATTCATTTTTCTTTTAAAATATGCCTGAAAGTAATTTATGAGCATAACCGGAATTTTATGGCTTAAAAATACATCTCTGAAACTGGTGCCTCTAGAAGACTAATATATAACTTGATGAATGATACAGGTCTTCTGGCCTATATCTAGATTTTCTGAAGTGCAATGATAAATAGAAATTATTATATACATTTCTTTCCTCAAAGAAATAACCATATCCAACTACGTAGGCATTATGCTTGTAAACTAAAACCTGTATGTAGATAGCCCAGTTAGCTTATGGTAGCATTGGTATGATAAATAGGAATTTGCTCTCTGTCCCTGAAGATATGTTCATATTCACATTCATTGGTATGTTGAGGCTTTTAGATGAAGGGTTTCTGTTTCTTGTAACTCTCAGATTTCAGAATGTTGGTTTTATATAGCTATTACAACAAGGTCTAAGTTCCATAGAATCGCAGCCTTCATAGCTTGAATTTATTTATTTATTTTTTGATTTATATCCTGCCTTTTTCCTGCAAAGGGCTCAAGGCAGCTAACATCATTCTCCTCCTCCATCTTATCCCCACAACAACAACCCTGTGAGGTAGGTTGGGCTGAGAGTCTGTGACAGGCCCAAAGTCACCCAGTTGGCTCCATGACTGAGCGGGGACTAGAACTCAGATTGTCTGAGTCCCAGTCCCATGCTCTTAACCACTACGCCACACTGGCTCTCCTAGTAACTTATTCTATGGATGTCCATATTTGATCTGCCCATCTTTCTTGGCACTCTCACAGTAGTCTATTCTAGATGGTCTGCAGAAGGCCAGTTACACATAAATGGTCTAGTTCATCTGTCTCCTCTGGACCATTTCATATAGGTACAGTAGGAAGAAGTTGGAACACGTCTTACAATGCTAATGGTTACAGAACTATCTTCTTTTTAATTCAAAAGATTCATAAAGTTAGTAAAATTTTAGAATTCACAGGTGTTCAATCTTGAGATGTACTTTCCGAGCAGAGCTTATTCTTCATGAAAATAACTTGTAAGATTTTTATTTGTGGGAGCTTTCACAAGATTTCATGGAAATTGAAGTTATCATGATGCCATTGAATAAGAAGGTTGCTCATTATTTCTCTAGGATGAGTTATGTCTATACTTAAGGCACAGTCCTATGCACATTAAGACAAAGGCCTACAACTCTCAGCCTTTTTATATCTGAATAGGGATTGTGCATTTAACCACTGTTATATTACAACTGGCCTTAGTACAAAATCGCATAAATCTGATTTATTCTACATATTGTGGTACAGATAGCGCATGAAAACTACCCTTTCTACTGCAAATATGTCTTCTGCTCCACACATATTTCTTGATAAATTTCTCTTCAGTTCATTCCTGCATTTGAATTTAGGATTTGTGGCAACATTTAATGGAATACAATACATTTTGATTTACCCTAAATATGTTGCCAGCCATATTCAGAAGTTAGTATAAAATTATGAAATTGTATGACATTTGTGCTAAAAAGGGGTTATACAGTGAACAATTATAGGTTAAGAAATTCAGGCATGGTTATAAAAGACTTAAATATCAGTATGAATCAAGTAAAAGAGCTCACCCAGGAAAATAGGTTATTACCTCATGAGTTAAGTCCTTTCATCTGACACATGAGTGCTTCCATGTGTCATTACTATAATCACACTAATTTTAAAGAAGCAGAATTTGATCTTATACAAGTTGTCTTGTCAGGCTTGTTTAGCCTTCTTTATTACAGCACTGCACACTGTGTTTCTGTATTATTGAGTAAATTAATTAATCTATGCTTCCCTTCATTGCAGTGGGGATCAGCAGTATACTTGTGTTATAAGAAGTCTGTGGCAAAAACAAACACCATATCGTATAAAGCTGGTAAGCAGATTGTTTTTAAATGTTTATTTGTCACATGCAGTAGAACACGGGTCCTCAAACTACGGCCCGCAGGACAGATCCGGCCCGCCATGGCCATCCGTCTGGCCACTGCCTGCCTCCTGTATGTGCTCGCTTGCTGCTGCTTTGCAGCATGGCTGGAAAGGCAGTGGCTTGCTCACTCAGAGATTGTTTTGGACTTGCTGGGAGATCTCTGAGTGAGCAAGCCACCGCTGCGCGCACCCGACAGCACCTCACCGGCCCACTCCCCCAGGCACCCCCACCTCACCAGCCCGAGATGGTCACCGCAGCCTTTCAACTGGCCCCTTATTGAAAAAGTTTGAGGACCGCTACAGTAGAAGAAGCTTTGCTACAAACTATATATTTATAATTCTTTTATGGCAACATAAGTTGGGTTTATATTCACATAAGGCCCCAATCCTGATGTTAAGCCTCAAAAGGCAATTTCTATAGTATCAAGAAGACCAAGAAATGGCAAATGGAAAGACTGTAATTTATTATGGCCTGGATCCAAAAGACCATGGACTTAGTTCTGTGGATCCAAGAGAACTTTGGACTGCTCCCCCCCGCCCCCCCAGCAAAACACTACTAGAATTAATGGGAGTTCCAGTAGTGTTTCTTCTTAGGATGACATTATGCAGGATGAGTCTGTGTTATCTATGCTTACACATTAAAACAAACAACTCCATACTCTGGAGACACACAGTTACAATCTGCCAAGTACAAGCACATCCTCTTTTCTGCTGGAGCTTGCCTGGGCAAGCCCAGTTGAAAAGGATGCTGCAGTATTTAATAGGATGGCGTACGGTATGTGGCAATAAATGGAGGAAAATATCAGGTTACTTGATTTGATTTTGTTTCTGTGGAAGTAGGATTGTGTTGATTGATAAAAAGCTATAGGAATGGTAAAAGCAGTAATACTATCTGTAATAGAACCAGGGAGTGCAGTAAATAGAGTACTGGGCTTAGACCAGAGTTTAAGTCATGGGTCTTCAAACCCATGACCCAGGGGCCAGATCCGGCCAACCATGGCCATTTATCCGGTCCGTCTCAGAGGTTTTCAACATGCTGCGTGCACGAGCCATGTGCGCCTGCCACCACCTGCCTCACCCCCCGCACGGGGAGGCGGCAGCTTGCTCGCGAGGAGATAGTTTTGGACTCGCACGCCGCTACATGGCACGCATGCCACTGCATCGCGACGTGTGCCCACCCCCACCTTGCCTTGCCTCGCCTCCCCTCGCTCCACCCGCGCGCCCCACTCCCCGCCTCAGTGCCTGCACACCCCACCCCCGCGCCGGCTAGCGTCCCCCTCCGGCACCACCTTTCCGGCCCACACCCAGCACCGGCACCTTTCAACTGGCCCTCTGGTGAAAAAGTTTGAGGACCCCTGCTTTAAGTTAATCCTGAGTTAAAATCACTGCTTAGGGGTATGGAGTGGGAAAGCACTACCTGTCAGCTTACCTCTCAGAAATATTGAAATGGTTAAGTGGCAGAACTTCACATATGCTGTTCTGCTGAGCATCATGGAGGGAAATTTGATGCATCTAAATATATTGGAGATAAATGGAATTCTAGATGTTTCAGTGGCAGAGGTGATGAGGGGTAGGAGACTTGTTTTTTCAGTTCCATATTTATAGATGTCTCATTAAAATCGATTGTGCATGCAAGGCAGGTGTCTTGCTTTCCAGTTGTCACTTTAAAAAGATGTCCTTGCTCTGTTTTAGCTATGATTCACAAACCATTAAAATGTGATCTCAAAGGAGTTTACAATCATAAAAATCTAGTCAGAACAATATTACACATTCCTTTGTTCTACCCCTTTATATTTCTCGTTCAGTCAGCATGTGAAATGCTTTTGACTTCTACTTAATTCTCACTACTATTTTCACCTGTTTGGTGGTGACTTCTGTAATGTAAAATAGAATATGGCACAGATACTATAATTCATGTTGATGTTTTGCAACTTTACAATGTTACATAAGGAAACAGTTCATTTTATATGGTGCATGTTTCATTTAACTTTTAAATTATCCACCAACTAATCCAAAGGATTGCAATATCAGTTTACAAAATGTTGCAGTATGTTCCCTGATTCTTAAATGACTGCTTTTGTTTGGACTTCAGCTGGCCTGAAGCAAGAGTCTGCAGTACTGTTTGAGGGCTTCTTGTGGAGCTGAGGAGATACTAGGATGTAAAAAATGGAAATGGGAAACCCCAAATGTGTTATATGGGGCTCAAATTTAGACTGGCTGGGGAGGGGGAAGCCAGAGATTTCTGAATAGTGAGAAAAGTGAAAGGAGTCTTGTTCCTTCTTGCAGTAACTTCCCTTTAAGTTTTTAAAAGCTCACATTTCCTTGCCCCTAAAGTCCATCACCTAATGTTAGCATCTCAGTCAGGCCAGTTCCTTCATTACCCCATTCTTCCCCCACCCCTTTTCATTGGATCCCTTAGTTGTTAAATGTCCTGGATGCTAAAGAGAAAGAGTCATGCTGTGGTTTAGGTTTTCTTTCTTTCTTTTTTAAGATTGTTATTTTAATTTACAAAGATAATATGTTTTACATATACCTGCATAGTCCTAGAAGTATTTGGAAACTGCTGTGTTCTCTTTTGGAGACCCCACTCGTCTGGCACTGAGGTTTGATATGGTCATCTACGTGCAGAGGGCCCGTATCCCAACAGTGCCTCTTGGGGCAAGAGCAGAAACAAGCCCTGTTGGATCAAGGGTCCCCCAGTCCAGCATTCTGTTTACTCAGTGGCCAAGCACCTGCCCAGAGGAAATCAGCAAACCAGACATGAGCACTGGCATGCATAGGTTTACTGTCTCTGATACTGGAGGTCACTTACTACCATCAGGACCCATAGTCACAATGGGAATTGCTCTTCCTTTTCACTACTGCAACCTATTTGTTCATCTGGCTCTTGCTCCGGCCTAGACAATGATGGTGGTGAGTGAGAGCAGTCAGTGCTGGTGTCTGCTTGCTCATTGGCGCTCCGCCTAGGAACCAGGCAAGTGGTGGCCGTGATGAGAAAGAGGGACAGGAGCAATAGCAGCTGCTGCTGATGGTCGTGACCAAGTAGATTGACTGAGCAAGGGGACTCGCTGAGGATGCCTTGCTCAAGTGACCTCAAAGACCTGGATCTGGGCCTGCTTGTTGCCAGATTTTTAGGCACTAGGTTGCTCAAGTTCTGAATTAGGAGAAATAACTGGAGACTTTCAACAAAATATTGCAGAGGTTTTATTGGACTAAACTTAGTGCTTTTCGGAGCTCTAGCCTGCATGGAAAATGATCCTTATAGATCTTTTCAGGGCTTGCAGTAATGAGGTTGTTGCAGGAGCAAGGGAAAAGGAAAACGTCCCCCTTTCCCCTTCCTCCTCTCCTTTTCTTCTCCTCTCCTACTGTGTTATAGAATGGGACTAAGTTTGGGACCAGCTTAACATTTTATTGCTGCCTAGCGAAGTCAAATGCTTGTTTTCTTTCTTTCCGAAACCTCTTCAGTGGGGTGGACAGAAGGCTTTTAATGCTTTGAGCTGTTCCTTATTTCTCCCTGCTCAATGATACTAGAAGCTGTTTGACATGTGACATGCTTTGTCTCAACTACCCTCAGCATTCCATTATTCATGGAAGCCCCTGAGCATAGGTATTCCTCAGCTTGTTTTATTTTTGTCTCCTTTTCTTTTAATTTATAAATGAATATACTTCTGCATACCTGGGAGCATTCAGAAACCTCTGTCCTATTTTTGAGAAGCCTTGTTTTGCCTCTAAATTAAGAGGCACTGGACCACCCAAGATTGGTATTAGTGGAGATGATGGTAATACAAAAAGAATGCAAGTCAGATTAAAGCAGCAACCATAAAACAGATTAAAGCAGCAACCATAAAACATACAAAAATCCAAATATAGAACAATCAAGCATCAGCAAAAAAACTGGATTAAAAACAGCAACTGAAAGGGTTACTGAATTAAATTATTATATTATATTATATTATATTATATTCTCCTTGAGTACTTGCTGACAACTGTGGAAGATATTCTTCAATTTCCAGACAATGTCACAAATAAATGACAGATGTCTAAATGAACTCAAACAAATTAACTGCTATTTTGCCATGGTCATCTTCTGCAACAGGAATTAAATTCAGCTTTGACAGGGAGAAGCAAACATGATGAGGCGACTCTTGAAAGCATCCAAAATACATACTACTCAGATTGATGTCAGTTTGGGGCAAGAATATCTGTTATTAAGTGGGCTATTAGAATATGAGTATCCAGAAAAGAATGCCTTGATTATAGGACCCAGCAAGTTTTCATTAAAAAAAAAGTAATTCTAGAACAATGTCATATTTCTGAAAATATAGTTATTTGTTTGTAGTTCATGGGAATACCATAAGCAGTGTGCATGCATGCATTGTGCACGTGCGTGTGTTTGTCCTATTGTACCCCGCCATTTTTTTCTCTTGCAAGGAATCCATGGCAGCTTACACAGCCTCCTTTTTCTCCTTTTTTTCTCAGAACAATCCTGTGAGGTAGTTTAGGCTGAGAGTAAGTGACTAGCCCAAAATCACCCCAGGTGTTTTATGGCTGAGCGTGGACCAAAACTCAAGGAAGTAGTATATGTTTGTTTCAGTGAAGCATTTGACAAATTACAGTTCATGTCCTTAACATGAAAAATTCTTTTTCTAGGTTTGATATGTAGATATCCAGAAGAAGATTATGATTCGTTTCCCTTACCAGAATCGGTACCACTTTTTTGTCTCCCAATGGGTGCAACAATTGAATGCTGGCCATCTAATAGCAAATACCCTCTCCCAGTATTTTCTACATTTGTACTAACAGGAGCTTCAGCAGAAAAGGTATGGCTAAATTTGCTATAATTTTCAAGTACAACTTAAAATTATTTCACTTTAGTGAGGTTGACCGTTAATTAGAAACCTTGAAAGTCGTTTCTGAAATAACTCTGTACCACCAAATGCTAGATTTAAGCTGATTTTAAATCTCTCTCTCTCTCGTACATAGACACCCTCCTTACTTCATAGCCATCTGCATTCCATCCCTTTCTCTCTTGGGTACCAAGAACGTGTATTAGGCCTATAAATTCCCAAATAAATAAATAAATAAATGTGCACTGACCACAAGTTTCGCACCCAGTTTGGCTCTTCAGAACAGGGGCTGGTTCTGCTCATATTGATGCAGCAGCTTTGTAGCGCTGAAGCTTCGTGATTGATTTACAAGAGTCTTGGCAAAATGTGCCCTATGATTAGACGGCAGAGCTCTCAATCACTCAGTGCCCCCTTCCCCCTCTACAAAAGGTGCTGCTTTTTCAAAGTAGTGTTGGGAATGAAGCTACATTCTGGGTCCACATTTGGTTTTAGAGGGAAACCTGCTTTGCTTTGGGAAAGCCCAGAAACAGAAGGGCCCCAATTCAGCTGGTGCATTAGCTGAATCTCCTCTGTATGCCATACACACAGAAACAGAGAATCTTTTAAGAGTGTAGATTCCATGCAAATCATACTTTCAAAGGATTCTTGAGTGCCAGATTTGCTCTTCTCTTCCTTGCTTTCCATTCTCCTAGGATACCTCTTGAAAGCTTTGTGCCTCCTCCTCTCATGGAGAACTTTTGGGGATCAAAAGTGTGGAATGGCCACAGATACTGTGGGCTCCCCACCTCCGCTTGCCTTATTTGCTTATGTGCCTTGCTCATTCACCCAGAGCTATGATGCTGCATGCCTAGAAGCAGCTTTTTATTCGCTATTTACTTCTCTGAGCTTATAAATGTATATTTACTATATTTATTCCAAGAAGTGCAGTACATTAAAGTAAAACTGTATGAGAAATGTAGGTCACTTGGAGTTCTTTGCATACAAAATAAACATTTGAAAGATACAGAAAGAGTATTGGTGGCTAAATGATATATATTATTATTATTATATGCAGGTTTATGGTGCTGCTATTCAGTTCTATGAAACATATTCTGAGGAAAATCTCACAGAAAAGCAGAAATCTCAGCTGGGTTTTGTGGCTACTCCTGATGGAGAATTCACTAGCTCCAAAACAGTCCAGACTAATAAATGCATTTGCTTGCTTTCTCATTGGCCATTCTTTGATGTTTTCAAGAAATTTCTTACCTTTCTGTATCGTTATTCCATCTCTGGTCCACATGTCCTGCCCATTGAAAAGTAAGTACTGTGGGATATTTTTACCCATTTTCCTTATCTTATCTTATCTTAACTTATCTTATCTTATTATTTTAATTAATTTCATTCCACATCTGGGCCACCCCAGAACCCAAAGGTTCCCTGGGCAGCTTATGAATGCTAGAACAGCATATAGTACAGTAATAGAATAGTTAATAAAACATATAAAATAATAGATAAGCTACTTCATGATAAAATATAACCACACACACAACATGATAAATAAAGCCAGTAGATTAACAACAAAAATTAAATAAGTAATTCATAACGAAATATAACAATATACATTAAAATAAATCAAATAATTATGCCTGATGCGCAGGTGAAAGGGGAAAGTTGTCTTCCCCGAAGCTCTTCCCCTGAAACCAGCAGTGGGTATCCCCTGCCCTTTCTGCGACTGCAGCATGCCACAAACGATTAGCCAGAGCGTGGGTAGGCAGCCAAGCATACATCAGGGCACCGTTTAACTTACTTGCCAGGTCATCCTTCACAGCTTGTTCCTACTCTGTTGCTTCATGGGTCAGGCAGGGGCACTCTGTGAAAGTCCATGCAAGTAAGCCAACCGTAGCTGAACGGTGCCAGTTTGCTGAACTGTTTTCACCTGATTCTTTTCAAATGCTGATGCAGCCTCTTCTTACAGAGGCTGTCTTCACACCTAATTTGAAGCTGGGGCTGTCCAGAATGTGCCCCTGTTGCAAGTGGCAGTGCCTAGACTAAGCAGTCCAGCTGGAGTTTGAATTCAGGGTTTGAAATGGCTCCCAGGATCAGACTTGTTCAGCAAAGCAGGGTCTGGGCTTGGATGTAACACAGAGCTTTTCTAGGGATCTGGTTCTTGATGCCATGTGCAAGAGGGGCAGAGTGGGAGCCACGGCACACTTGCTCATGAATGTAAGGCAAGGATTCCGAAGGAATTCCGAAGGCTTGGCGTTTTGTGCAGATGTGACCACAGACACCTTCAAATCAAACTGAAGCTCAATCCAGACAAGATGGAGGTTCTGCTGGTGGGCGGTTTGGGCCTTGGAGTGGGGGACTTGGGCCTTGTCCTGGATGGAGTTGCACTCCCTCTAAAGGACAAGGTCTGCAGCTTGGGGATACTCCTCGATCCGGAGCTGTCGTTACAGGCCCAGGTGACGGCAGTGGCGAGGAGTGCTTTCCTACAGCTTCGGCTGGTACATCAGCTGCGTCCCTTCCTGGACTATGACTGCCGGGCGACAGTGACACACGTGTTGGTGACTTCCCAACTAGATTTCTGCAACGCCCTCTACGTGGGCCCTTGAAGATGGTCCGGATACGTCAGTTGGTGCAAAATAGAGCTGCCAGGTTGCTGACGGGGACTGGGCATTATTCTCATATAACCCCAGTCCTCCGTCAGCTCCACTGGCTCCCAGTTGAAGTCCGGGCCCAATTCAAGGTGTTGGTTTTGACTTATAAAGCCCTAAACGGCTTGGGACCTGGATACCTTATGGACCGCTTACGTCCTTACATGCCCTTCCACCCTCTGAGATCTGAAACAGAGGCCCTCCTCTGGGAACCCTCAGTGAAGGAGATTAAGAGGGTGAGTACCCGGAGGAGGGCTTTCTCGGCGGTGGCGCCCCAATTATGGAATGCGCTCCCCAGAGAAGTCCACCTGGAGCCGTCGTTATTTGTTTTTCGGTGCCAGGCAAAGACCTTTTTATTCAAATTGCATTTTAATTGTTAATTTGTTTATTTGGTTTATTGTTATGTATTTATGTAGTTACGTATTGTTCTTCGTGGCCTCTGTGCATCACACATATGGGTACTGTGCCTGCGCAGTGCCTTTGGCCAGAAAAGATTGACAGCTAACGTCTTTTGGTGGGAAGTGCTTCTCTCCCCCTCCCCCCTGCAGCCTATATAGAGCGGAGCGCCCGCCATTTTGTTCAGTCTCTGCGATTGCCGTTCGTCATGCCTTAGTGCCGTCCTTCACTATTGCTTTGACTATTGCTTTCAGCGTTTCTTCTCCAAGTTTTTATTCCCAATTTTTCTCTATTTCACTTACCTTGTTCACAGTTTTCCTACAATTCACTCGTTCTGCACTTGTTCTTATTCATACTCTTCACGTTTTTCCCTTATCACTCCCTCCCTAAAAAAAAAAAAAAACCCCAAAAATATATACTTACCCTCTATTCTATCTCCTATTCTTCCTATTTCCTATTTTTCTGACACGATGGCTCAGCGAGCGGCGGCGTTCAGAAAATGTACCGAGTGCGGATCGAAAATGTCACCGACCGATCCGCACGACCTATGCCTCCTCTGCCTGGGAGAGGGGCATAGGACCGACAAATGTTCCCATTGTCTTGCCTTCTCAAAACAGGCTCGGAAAAATAGGGAAAATCATTTGTGGAGGCTGCTTTGGGATCGCGCCCTCCTCCAAACTGACCCTCTGGCTTCCCGCCCAGTCACGGCTGTGACTGTGGCTCAGCGACCGGCCCCTCCTGCTTCGGCATAAGCGGCCTCCTCTGTCCAGGTTGCGCCACCGCGTGCTTCGGCTGAAGCCACTGTCACCATGACTTCACTGCCTCCCGCCAAGAAAGCGGAAAAGTGTAAGCACACTGAACCCGGTAAGGGTCATAAGAAGTCGAAACGCGACAAAACCGAGAAGCCAAAGAAGGCGAAAAGTCAGGAGAAACCCAGGCATAGGGATTCGGGCTCGTCGGTCCCATCGGTACTGTCAGTGTTAGCGGTACCGATGCCACCAGGACCAGCCTTACAAGAAGCGATGAGGATCACCCCTCCGGGATCACCCCGTCGAATCCAGCCCTCAGATCCGGTTACCGTACCGAGGAGAGAGCCTAGCTCGGATGGCGAGATATTAGATTCTCCGCCGAGACTGAGGTCGCCAATGCCCATGCCGCCACTGGGCCGCAATGCGGTGACTCAGATTTCGCCACGTGGGTGACGGAGTGCATCCCCTGATAGAGGCTCTCCCAAGTGGTACTCAAGGCCAGACTGGTACGACTACCACGCGGAGGGACGGTACCTATCTCAAGAGCCTCCTCGGTCCAGGGATAGACCACTGCTACCATCAGGCTGGCGACGCTCGATGCTGTGCCCGTCTAGGGAGAGCACGGTCTCTAGGTCCCCTGTGGGCTCCTCATCCTCTGCTCCACCACGTTACGCCTCCGAATCCAAAGGTTCCGATCTGGACTCGACCTCTCCGGATGCGGTGGTAACGGTGCAAGGTCCGGGATCGCCTGACGAGTCATATTCGTCCTTCGGAGAGTTGATGTCTTGCCTAGTCCATGCCCTAGACATCGACGCAATCCAGTGCCCAGGACCGAGCACCGATAAAATTTACGACATCGTGAGGGGTGAGCGCTCGACCAATGTAGTGCTCCCCCTCATAACAACACTAAAACAGACAATGACCCAGCCCTGGGACCTCCCCAATCAGCCTCAGCCAACGGTGCGGCAATTTGAAGGGATGTATCGAGTCCGGGAGGAAGATATTCCCTTTCTTCTCTGCCATCCTCGTCTCAACTCCGTGATGGTTGAGATGGGCAGGGAATCGCACGGTCATACGGCGCCTAGAGACAAGGAGGGATGGAAGATTGATGCAGCAGCCAGGAAGGTTTACGCTGTGTCGGGCCTGGGTATCTGCATCTCGAACTACGAGGCTACCCTGGCCCGATATCAATACTTCCTTATGGACTGATTGAATACTGCTGTTGCTGCCCTGCCACATGACCAGGCGGATGTGGCACAGCTGCTGATTAAAGAGGCTATGCATGTAGCCATTCAGCAGCTGTCCACTGCGCGCCACCATGTCGACACCAACTCCAGGGCCCTCATGGGCGTGGTGTCCCTGTGTCGGCATGCGTGGCTGCGCAGTTCAAACTTTCTAGAAGAGACCAAACAAAGGATAGAAGATATGCCCTTCGACGGATCCAGTCTATTCAACGCAGCAACGGATCGGAAGCTAAAGCGCCTTCACAAATCCAGGATGGCCACCTGTTGAATGGAGCTTCAGCCACCAAGCTGACATAAGTGGTCATGGCCCTGGCAACAATATCGCCCAGGCTTCCAGGGTCAGAGACAACCACCATACCGCCCTCAGCAACAGCCTCGCCGGAGACAACAACCCCAGCGATACCAACAGGCCCGCCGCCACTTCGATCCCGAGCAACGACACTGTTGATGGGACGGGCGGACCCGTTCTCTCTCCTCCATTTCACCCACCCTTCTCTCATCTGGGGGTCGGCTCCGAAGCCGGCTCCCCATTTGGGAGTCCATTACATCTGACCGGTGGGTGTTATCCATTATTCAGCACGGATACCATATCGAATTCGATGTCATTCCTCCTCCGACTCCGATTCGTGCCACACACCATCCTCACAAACTCTTCTGGATGAAGTTCATCAATTGTTGATGAAAGGTGCGATTCGACAAGTTTCTCGACGAGAGGGAATGCACGGATTTTACTCAAGATACTTTACAGTTCCGAAGCGAGACGGTGGACTCCGACCTATTCTTGACTTACGGGGTTTAAATAAGTTTATTACTCCACGTAAGTTGCGGATGACCACCCTTCAGAACATCCTTCTGCTGCTGAGGAGAGGGGACTGCTTCGCCGCACTGGATCTGAAAGATGCTTATTTTCATGTCTCGATCTATCCATTGCATAGACATTTTCTCCGTTTTGCTATCGGGTCCAATGTCTACGAATTCTTGGCGCTCCCTTTTGGTTTGGCAACTGCACCTCGGGTGTTTACCAAGTGCATGGCACCAGTTTGCGCCTTCCTATGACTCCAGGGAATACAAATATATCCCTACTTGGATGACTGGTTGTTGGTTGCTCAATCTCGACAACAGCTTCTGCAATCCCTCCAGGTCACTCGTTCTTTACTTGACAATCTCGACCTGTGCATTAATATTGAGAAATCTACCCTTGCTCCTGTGCAGGTGATCAACTTTATCAGGGCACGACTGGACTCGATACGAACCCGAGCGTTCCTACCGTTGGATCGCATGCATACTCTAATCCATCACGTTCACGTGATTCTTCGAACCACGACTTTGTCCGTCAAGGCCGTCCAAAGACTCTTGGGCCATATGGCTGCAGCTGTTTCGGTTGTGCCATACGCAAAACTGCGCCTCAGATCTCTTCAGCTATTCTTCCTACGAAACTTTCATCCGTACCAAGACAGCCCGTCAATGCTACTTTGAATCCCACCCTCGGTCCTTCACTCGCTTCAGTGGTGGACAGATCCATCCATTCTGACTGTCGGGACCGCTTTCAGGCTGCAGCGTCCGATGATTTCGATCGGTACCGATGCATCTCAGCAAGGATGGGGCGCCACATGCGGAGACTTGACGACTCAGGCTTGGTGGAGCTCACAGGAAGCGAACAACCACATCAATTTCCTGGAGCTACTAGCCGTCTTCAAAGCACTCCGAACATTTGAGGATGTCCTTTGCGGCCAGACGATTCAAATTACTTCGGACAGTACTGCCACAGTGTTCTACTTAAACAAACAAGGTGGAACGAAATCCCAGTAGCTTGCCAACTTATCCATCAAGATTTGGGATTGGTGCATCTGCAAGGGGATACACCTAACAGCGGTACATTTGGCGGGTACCGACAACGTGGAAGCGGACATCTTGAGCAGGCATCTAACTCTTTCCCACGAATGGGAACTAAAGCCTCAGATACTTGAAGACATTTTTCATCTCTGGGGGTTCCCACTTGTCGATTTGTTTGCGACACACAGAAACGCAGTGTGCAACACGTACTGCTCGAGAGCAGGGATCGGACGAGACTCTCTTGGAGATGCTCTCATGTTGGACTGGACGGTGCTGAAGATTTATGCATATCCTCCCACGCCCTTATTGATGCGGGTGGTGTCAAAGATCTTGTACGAGAAACCAACGGGGATAGTCATTGCACCATGGTGGCCTGGGCAGCCTTGGTTCCCGACCTTACTTCAACTTTCCCAAGGACATTTCATGCGTTTACCGAATACGCCAGACCTCATCACTCAACAAGAAGGGACTCTCCGCCATCCGGACCTGGACGTGCTCAAACTGACGGCTTGGTTCGTCCTGTAACTACTGCTGCAGGTTCGGATCCGACTAGGTCGGTCCCGACCATTTCGAATCCGGATCACACATCGCATCCGACACGATTTGATCAAGACCAGCTTTCATCGGTTCCATTGTTCGCTAATCCTGTATCTTCCCATGGATTGTCGGGACTGACATCTCTCCCTCAGGACATTCAATTTATTATTGACTCGGCACTGAAGCCCTCAACACGAAAGTCATACATGGCTAAATGGCAATGATTCTCTTCATTTGCGCAATCCCAAGGAATTCGCCCACTCTCGGCGTCAGTATCAGAAATCTTACAATTCCTTATGTCTTTGCACCGTTCTGGACTTAAACCCTCGTCTATCAAGGTCTACATGGCAGCGATTGCACACTTTCGTGGGGCTCCCCAAGGACTGTCGCTGTTCTCGCAGCCACTTATAAAAAGATTCCTCAAGGGACTCACTAATATTAATCCGACCATCAAACCTACGGTTCCAACGTGGAGCTTGTCAGTTGTTTTGCAAGCTCTTACAAAACCTCCATTCAAACCCATGGCCACATCGGACTTATGCCTCATCTCATGGAAAACTGCTTTCCTTGTGGCTATAACTTCAGCTCGAAGAGCTAGTGAACTTTGTGCCCTTCGAGTAGACCTTCCATATTTGAACTTTCACAAAGTCATTTTGAGAATGGATCCGTCGTTCCTCCCAAAGGTCTCCACTCTGTTCCATCTTCATCAAGACATTACATTACCAGCGTTCTTCTCATCACCATTGAATCCGTTGGAACGTTCTCTTCATGCTTTGGACGTGCGCAGATGCCTTGCTTTCTACAGGTCTCGCACTGCATCTCTTCATTGTTCTCAGAGACTGTTCGTCAAATACTCGGGGCACGACCAGGGGTCCCCCATAACACCCCAAAGACTGTCTAAGTGAATTGTACAGACTATCACTCTGGCATATCAGCTTTCACACATCGATTTGCCAGTGACGCCCACAGCCCATTTTACAAGGGCTGTGGTGACTTCATCTGCCTTTGCATCAGGGGTTTCCTTAGATGACATATGCAAGGCTGCAATCTGGTCAACGCCAAGCACGTTTGCCAAACATTACCGACTGGACGTTCATACGAGACGGGATGCGTCTTTCGGCAGAGCAGTGCTCTCCTCCGTTCTTCAATAGCGACACCTTCCCAACCATCCTGTTGGGTAAGCTTGTTAATCTACCCATATGTGTGATGCACAGAGGCCACGAAGAAGAAAGGCAGGTTGCTCACCTGTAACTGATGTTCTTCGAGTGGCCATCTGTGCAGTCACACAACCCACCTGCCGGCCCTGCTCGGTGTCGGTGAGTGGAACTTGTTCTTGGTACCGTCTAAGATTTTTTCTCCATACGGTACCGTATATGTTTTTTCTCGGTACCGTAGTGGCCTTTTTTCCTCGGTACTGTGTCACTATATAGTTTTCTCTTTATCATTCCTATCACTTCCCTTTGGGTTAGGGGATGAACGTTCGGTCTCCGAGACTGAACAAAATGGCGGGTGCTCCGCTCTATATAGGCTGCAGGGGGGAGGGGGAGCGGAGCGCTTCCCGCCAAAAGACGTTAGCTGTCAATCTTTTCTGGCCAAAAGCACTGCGCAGGCGCAGTACCCATATGTGTGACTGCACAGATGGCCACTCGAAGAACATCAGTTACAGGTGAGCAACCTGCCTTTTAGTTAATGTTATTATTTATTTATAGTTTAATTATGTTTATTTATTTATATGGTATGGGTTATTGTTATTTGGCATATTTAATTTGGGCTTGCCGAGATGCACCGGGGCGGGGGTGAGATAGATAGATAAGTTTTAATGTATTATTGTATTTTATATATGCTGTGAGCCGCGCCGAGGCTTTGTTGCGATGGGGTGGCATATAAATGTTTTAATAAATAAATAAAATAAATAAATCACTGTTCGTATTAAACTGAAATTGTTATTTCTTTTCCCTTAGGCACATTTCCCATTTTATGCATAAAGTTCCTTTTCCATCCCCACAGAGGCCAAGAATTTTGGTCCAGGTAAGTTTAAATTAATGCCTGTCCGTTCAGGCATTGACATTTGAACAGGTTTATGCATGCATGTATATCGCTTGTGGAGTCACATGATGACTATAGGAGAATGTGTTGACTGATTCCATTGAAAAGTAATGCATCTCAGAGGATACCAAAACTCAGTCTTTGATAGTTCATTCACATACACAGTTTGCCACTCGATGCTGAAATCTTCAAGATACATAAGTAAACCATATGCGTGTCTGTTTCCTTTTGTCTTGTTAACAATACTACTTTTTGTATACTACTGGTGTTAGCTGCCTTGGGTGTCTCATCCAGAACAGCAGCGTATGAATAACTACCACCACCACCAATAGATAAGTCAGCCGATAGTTGTAGAACTTTTCCTCACGTCATTGATGTAGGAACAAATGCAAGAAACCGCCGTCACCACGCGATCCCTCGTCGTCCTGTGCGCGACCACAGCATTCTGCAGGGTGAAGCTTACTGAATTCGTCCTGCGTATACTTGACATTTGAACACCCTCTTCCAAATATACTGTAAAGTCAAAATGGAATATATAGCAGGGATATTTATGAAATATATTTATGAATTAATAACTATTTTCTGTGCATACCATTGCTATATTGTTTACATGTGCTTAACTCAGTACTATCAGATAGTGATTTTTTTCTGATTTTTCATAAGTGATACTCTATGCCCAAAATATTAATTAAATATTAAAATTGTTAATTCTTACAGCTATCCCCACATGACAGTCTGATTCTCAGTCAGCCCGTATCATCGCCTTTGCCACTGAGGTAAGTAAAAGCATGCATTTTTCAGTAGCACATGTACTGAGAGATGGGAGAGGCAACTGAGAAATTAATGATGTGAGGCAACAAGAAAATAATAAACATTTGGGCTAAGAAGAATTAGTTTTCTTCTTTTTAAAACAATTGTCTCACAGTGAAGATGTTTTAGACTAAATATCTTGAAACTTTTATCTCTTCATGAAATAGGTAAAACAGAACAGATGGAAAGTTTTGTGAGTTAGCTACATCCAGGCTTCTGGTTTCTGGCTCCTAGAGAAGCCAGGCTTGTGAGCCAAGCATAAACCAAGATTTCTTGTTTGGCTAACAAATCCTGGCTTGTCTGGGAGCAATAATACAGGGGTTCAGGTTTGGACGTCAGATGAAACATTCATATTTGGTTTGTTTTACCCACTTGTGTGAAAGGTTTGTTCACCAGGATAAGCCAGCAATTGTGGGTAATTATGTTTGAGTTTGAGCCACTTTTGTTTGGTGCACAATTTTATTCAAAAGGGAAAGAGTTGTGGCAGTACCAGATAAAAAGCTGTTTCCTTTACCCGTTTTAAGTTCTGTGCAATTTTTTTCTATCAACCTTGGGATTCTTTTTATTATTGGCTAGAGAAACGGGACTTCATATAGATTTAAATATGTTTTTAAGTTATCATAAATAGAAAAAAATGTGGGGGCTGACCCAGCAGGTCCGATGTTTTGGATGATTGAGGTTGTTTTTAGTTTTCTTTTGTTTTAGGGTTATTTTGAATAAAACTTATTATTAAAAAAAAGTTCTGCGCAATTTTAAAGTTACTGTGTTTGTACTGTTGAACTTAAATCAAGGAAACTTGTGTTAAATACCTGTTCAGCTGCAAGGTTGCGTACCGGATGGCTGCGACCAGACAGAATCTCTCAGCACAATCTATCTAACAAGGCTATAACTGATCAATAGCATTAATCATGTTTTGTTTTTCTTTATATGATAGTGGTGGCAAGTTTACTGCCCTTCTGCAGAACCTTGGGCCTGAAAATGCGGTAACCCTCCTTGTATTTGCAGTGACTGAGCACAAAATCCTCATCCATTCTTTACGGCCTTCTGTGCTTACCAGTGTAACAGAAGCACTTGTCTCTGTAAGCAGCGTTTGTTGATTTGTGTTTAAATGCTACCCAGTTGAAAAGTATTTGTGGGTGGGGGAAGGTTAATTGTTGCTCTAGTGTCCAAGTTCTAGAGACTAAAATCTATCCTCAATTTATTAGTTTATGTAAATAATAAATAAATTACATTATTTATTCAGATGTAAAATGGCCAGAATGTGTTTGTACACTTAATACCATTGCAAGGATCCATCCTCAGCTACATGAAAAATGGTTTTATGAACCATGGGATTCTGATTGTTTTGTTTGAACACAAGTTGTATGTCAAACTGCAGGGGTGTATCAAATGCGGTTTGTGGGATTGGCTTGAGGGTCATTTTTTCAAAGAAAGAAAGTCAAAAATTCCACTGAGTTAGCGCAAGCCTCTTGTATAAACCCCAGTTGCTGTTTGAGTACAGGCCTCTATTACATGCTGAGGGTCAAGTTTTAAATATTTTGTTTGTTGTTCTGCACTTCCCTTCCAAGGATGTTTACGCAGATGGGCTCACGGGGGTGTTTGCCATCTTCACCTCAGCATTCTCTCCCTTGTTCTTCATCTGGTTTCACACTGTTGCAATGATACTTGGGTGCAGACCTCCAGAAGGTTCTAAACAAAGTATGCAGCATTTGAAAGGAAAGGAATGATTGTGCTTCTCACAGCTGCTGGTTCAGTGTGTGTGACCAAAAAGGAAGCTGATGTCTGTTGCTGGAAGTGCTTAATATGTGGGAAATGGTCTGGAATGGTTATTTACTTGAAATACATCTGTTTGTTTATATACAATGCATTTCTTCTCTCTCTTTTTAAGATGATATTTCCTTTCCACTGGCCGTGCCCGTACATTCCTCTCTGCCCCTTAGCCCTGGCAGATGTTTTGAGTGCACCATGTCCATTCATAGTAGGAATTGATTCAAGATACTTTGACCTTTATGACCCTCCACCAGATGTTAGCTGCGTTGACCTAGATACAAATACAATTTCACAGTAAGCATTCAGTACTTGTTTATAACATTTTGTCATAATTTAGTTGCTGGTACAGAACTGGTTTCTCCCCCACCCATCCCACACCTTACCAAAAGGAAACAGTTACAAGTCCATTTAAATTGGCTTGTTGTTAGTCGCGAAGTCGTGTCCGACCCATCGCGACCCCATGGACAACATTCCTCCAGGCCTTCCTGTCCTCCACCATCGCCCGGAGTCCACTCAAGCTCACACCATCTAAATTGGCTTATACATCACTTATACAGTATTGACCAACTTGCAGCTACACCTGTGGACTTTGTCCGCTGAAAAGCATTGCGATTGAGGCTATGAGCGTTTGATCTGTGACATTAAATCTGCAAGGGATCATTCACCCATGCAGATTACACTCACTGCAATTGCTGTGAACACACATTGCATTTTCAGGTGTTTAGATCTCTGCTCATATATTGTCTTGGTGATCCTCAAAGGATTCCTGTAGCATAGATGAGTGTTAGCTCCAAGTAAGACAGAGGCTGAGAGTATCATTACTTGCTTAAGGCTACATATTGAGTTCCAGACCTGCAAGATCATCTTCCATGCTTAGGCCGAATGGTCTTCTAGCTACAATGATGCTGCAGTCATCGAAGGATAAATATGTATATATGGACTTTCAGCCTTAGCTTTTCCTAGCACTTTTCTTTGCTGTAAGAATAGGAATATAATTTATTTAAATTATTTATTTAAATAATGCATTAGGAGATCACTTAGACCTGTGGGTTTCCTCAACTATTTTCTTTTTACCAGTGCATGAATATATTAATTGTCTCAGTAAAGTAGGATAGTTTTTACCAGTCTTCTCAGAGCTGCTAAAATGAGCTGACTTTCCTAAAAACAAGGGTTGGTGCTCATAAAGCTAAAGGTGCTTTTTAAGGATGCTTCTGGTACAGTCTGAAAGTAAAACTGGGATTATTTTCTGCAGTTTTTGGTCTTGACATTCATAGACTCCAGTAAGGGAGAAAACTGCAGAAGTAAATGTGTTTTAACAGTCTGGTAAGTGAACAAACAAGCAGATCTTTTGAGCAAGTTCCGGTTTTGCTTGTGATTTAAGTGATTTCAATTTGTAATTCTGTCTTAGTGTAGTTTCCCTCTCTTTGAAGGGAGAGCTGATACTGTCTAGGAAATGGACAGAAGAACTTCCACATCATTAATCAAAGATACTTTTCAGGGTACATTCACATTCCTCGCACACACATCCAAACACACACAGATACGTTATACAAATCAGTTTTATCTTATAGATTAGTAATTAGGTGAGGAATTCCTAGAGCCTTCACACAACTACAGTTCCCTGTGGTCCCTGGAAAATGAGAGTGATTTTAAACCATTCTGCAGTATTTATTTATTTATTTTATTTATTTGGAAATTTATAGGCCGCCCCTTGCCACAAGCCTCGGGGCGGCTCACAACCAAAAGATTAAAACATAATGTTAAAATTTCCAAATATTAACAATTAAAACTAACATTAAAAGTATACCAGTGTTGGTATACTTTTACTCTGTTTTATCAGTGCTTAATTAGCTTTTATCAAAAGCTGAACTCCATTCAAATGCATGATCTATCATTGTGTTTTTGACTGAGTTTCTGAAATGTTTTAGAACATTGTTTTGAGTTCAGGGATCAGCCCACAATTACTAAGTCACCAATTGTACACCTATCAGGTAGACTGAGGTAGTAGAAGAATCACCCCTCCCCAAGAACTTGATAGAAAACAGATCACACCTTTACTGAATGAGAATTTCCATTATTATCAGAGAGAGGGTATTTACATAGTAGCTGCAGACTGGCAGTTTGTATCACCCAACATGACATTTTCTGGGGTGACCCAGAAAAGGAGTGGCTTGTAAATGGGAATTCATAGGCCTCCCCTTCCCCAAATCAGGAGATTAGTAATTTATTTATTTATTAAAACATTTCTATGCCGCCCCATCGCAATAAAGCCTCGGGGCAACTTACAACATTATATGAAACATATAAAACAATTCAATTAAGCCCCCCCCCCCTCCCGGTGCCTCTTGGCAAAACCTTTAAAATCTCACTTATCAAATACAATTAACAATTAAAATACGATTTAAATAAAAAGGTCTTTGCCTGGCGCCGAAAAACAAATAACAGCGCCAGGCGGACCCCTCTGGGGAGCGCATTCCATAATTGGGGCGCCACCACAGAGAAGGCCCTCCTCCGGGTAGTCACCCTCCTAATCTCATTGACGGAGGGTTCCCGGAGGAGGGCCTCTGTTGCTGATCTCAAGGGGCGGGAGGGCATATATGGGCACAAGCGCTCCTTAAGCTATCCAGGTCCCAGGCCGTTTAGGGCTTTATAATTGCTGGCAACGACTACCTGCAGTGGGGTAGTAACTGTGCAGTGCCTTGAGCCAGCCTCTGTTCGCTCCAAGCCAAAGTACCTGCCTGAAGTGCCAGTTGTGACATAACCTGTCCAATCCCAAAGCAGTGCCAAACAGCAGCAGCCCGCCCTGGAAAGCCAGACCCACTGACCTGCATGTCCAATCCATGAGGAAAGTAAAATGACTTCCTAACTCTGCAAGCTGAAATTCATAGCAATGCTCAATGAACTTTATTGCAAAAATCTAATGTAACTAACCAAAGTATTACAAGAATAGCTACGGGCAGATCATCAGATAATGGTTGGAGACGGAAATGAACAAACAGAGCCTCTTCTTGCTCTTCCCCTGTGTATATTATTTATGATTTGTGATATGTATCAATAAAGTCCCTAAGAAGTTTATTTTAGCTGGAGGCAGGCCAATATGGAGATATGCTGGCTCCAGCTTGCCCTTCCCTGCCAGTGGGAGGCTGATTGGTCAAATGGCGGAAGAAGAGCAAAGCAGTGGACCCCTCCTGTCCCCTGTTATTTGCATCCAGCTGCCTTCAGAGCTCTTGGATGTCTCCCTCTCCTAGCTGCTTCTGCCTGAGGCATAAATTGCACCCCAACCTAATTTAACCATGATGCGACATTTGTTATATTACAATTTCTCTGTGTCAAGCCTCGGATTGGATGCTGAACTTTACCCTTGCCAAAATCAAAGTATCACTTAACTGTTCTGACCGTGCAGGCGAAACGTCAGGTTTTAGATACCAGCAGTGATCACGCGCTTCAAGGAAATACAGGGGACACTGCCCACCACCAGATGCAGCAAGGGCGGGAGTGGAGGTGAGAAGTGAGGCAATTAGTGTGGTAGCAAAGAGGGCGCAGGAGAGCTATTAACAGAAAGGGGCAAAGGGGAGGGGAGTGATTGCTTTTTCTCACATGGTTTCCAACAGCAGCAGAGCAAAGAAGAGGCATGAAGAATCAGCTGCAGAGGAGACTTAGCTAGAAGCCAGACTTCGGCCAGCACATTTAAAAACAAGGCTATAAATAATTTCTGTACCAGATAATCTCCTTTTGGTTAGGTATGCCCCTTTACTTGTGTTCAACTGTTCCAAAAAGAACATGTTTCCCATAATAATCCTCTTCTTGTTCTAGACCTGGAGATAAGAGAAATGTTGCATGGAAGATCTTGCCAAAGAAACCATGTAAGACCCTGATGAGCACTTTAAATAACCTCTATCAACAGCTGGCAGAACGTAAGTGGGAAGAAGCCCCTCAAATGGCATACAGTTTGGTTTGCTATTTAACCATGTTTTCAGATGTGAAGTAGTTTATGCTTTTTAGAAGTGACAGCCTCTGGAATGTAATGACAAGGCTAATTTCAAGCTTCCAGAACAAGTGCATGATATGTCTTATTCTTACCAACAGTTGCATTTTTTTCTTTTTTCTTTTAACCAACAGTATTTTTATACCTCCCATTAGCCGAGGCTCTCTGGGCAGTTAACACAAGTTAAAAACACACAAACAAGAGAGAGAGAGAAAAAAAATATTAACATAAGACAGTAAGACCACAGCAATTGCAACCAAATCAGCACAGAGGCATAGCAATGCTACAAGATAAAATGCAATTTCAAAGCTAAAGTTAAGAAGTTACAATACTGGGAAAATGAAAAAGATTTTCATCTGGTGCCAAAAAAAATATAGAGAGTAGGTGCCAGGCATATCTCTTTGGGCAGCTCGTTCCAAAGCTTGCCACAACTGAAAAGGACCTTCTGGTAGCCCCCCTGCTTACTTCCTTTGAAGGGGGCTCCCTGAGAACAACCCCCAAATGGGTCCGGGTAGGTACATATGGGGCAAGGCATTACTTCAGATAACCTGTCCCCAAGCCATTTAGGGCTTTGAACATTAATACTAGCACTTCAACTGGGCCTGGACTTCAACTGGATGCAGACTGGCATAATATGTTCTCGCAATGTTCATATTACATCTTTTAGTTTGGATATTGCAACTGAGAAAATTTAAGAGGAAAATCAAAAGATGAGAATTGTAATTGAGGAGAAGATTCCGTAGTTTAAAAGTTACATCTGTCTGGACTATGGAAATATCTCTTATCTAAACTGTATAGAATATTAAACTATTTTCACTGTGAGAAACAACAAGCAAAAAATCACATATTAAGCTGGGGACAAGAGTGAGGGAAAGCTATGGAGGGAATGGGAATAGATTTGGCTATCTCGCAGTATGGGAGAGTGGTTAAAGTGCTGAGTTCAAACCGGGGAGAGCTTGCTTCAAATTCCCATTCAGTGACAAAGTTCATTTGTGAACTTCGGCCAGTCACCATCTCTCACCCACATCTAACTCACAGGGTTGATGTGAGCATAAAGTGTTATGGGAGGACCACATATGCTTGAGTTTCTCAAAGCATTGTGTGTTATAAATGGAATACAATTGCATTTTATTCATGCAAATGTCAATAAAATAAGAGAGAGTTGTGCAGAAGTGGTCCCTGACAGATTTCACCATTAAGCTTGTTATTGCATTAACTGATGCATGCATTTCAAAATCCTTCACAGTAAATTGTCCTTCACAGTGCCAATGTCACTAAGGTTTTACCCAGACCAACTCTGCCATTGTTTCCATAGCAACTACTATTCTGCAAAAGCAAATGCACTTGTCTCATCTTTTTTGTGCATGTTAGTCTCACGATTGGTGTGCTACTTTGTCATAGTTAAAAGACTATTCAGTGGGATATATTTATACACATCAAGCGAACTAGCAGCAAGCCCATGATGGAGCATGAGCATTGTCAAATCTCCCTCTTCCTGCTTCTTGTTCTTTTCCCCCACCTTTCTGCCTCTGCTGCACCTTTATACTGCTGGTTGATATGATTCCACGGAGCCAGTGCGAACACGGAACTGGTGGTCCTCTGGATTGGCTGTTCCCATGTCACAGAAACTAGCCAGAGAATGAAGTATTTAGGCTGTTCTTCTTCGTGGCCTCTGTGCATCACACACATGGGTTCTGCGCCTGCGCAGTGCCTTTGGCCAGAAGATTTACAGCTAATGGATTTTGGCGGGAACTCCGCTCCCCCTCCCCCCTCTTAGTATATAAGGAGCGGAGTGTCCGCCATTTTCCAGTCTTTGCAACTGCCGTTCGCTGTGCCTCGTGCCCCTTCGCTCTTGCTTAGATCTTACTTACCTTCGCTCGTTGTATAATTCTTCCTCGTTCCTCAATCCAAGTTTGTATTCCCTTGTTCTTCTCCATTTCCTCGTTATTTCTTGTTGTTTAATACTCTTTTTCTAGTTCCTATAAAAAAAAAAAAAAACCCCAAAAATATTACTTTCCCGCTTGCTATCTCCTTCTTTCTCTCTTTCTATGATGGTGCAGTGGGCAGCGTTCCGCAAATGCGGGCAGTGTGGTTCTAAAATGCCCACTGCGGATCCGCATGACCTGTGCCTCCTGTGCCTGAGGGAGGGGCACAGGACCGATAAGTGCCGCCATTCCTTGGCCTTCTTCAAGCAAGTGCGGAAGAACCGGTAGAACCGCCTCCGCAAACTTTTGTGGGACCAGGCCCTTCTCCAGTCGGACCGGTTGGTGGCAAGGTCTACATCTGTGGCTCCTCCTGAAAGCCGCCCAACTTCCACAGATCTGCCACCACATCCCACCTCTTCCTCCACTGCTCCACCCTTGCGCCCTTCCAGTGAGGGAGCTTTAGGCATGGCCGACCAGCTAGACCCCAATGCAAAGAAGCACAAGGAGAAGCGCTAGCACAGTGACTCCGGCAAGGAGCCTGTGCATAAGAAAGCCAGAAAGGAGAAGGTGGAAGAAACGGCTAAAAAGCCGAAGGACCCCGAGCGCGGGAAACATCGTCACTCAGGTTCGGCGGCATCTTTGATACCAGCCCCAGCCACGGTACCGACAGCCTCGGTACCAACCATCCAGGCGGCTATGAGGGTCACGCCACCAGGCTCACCTCGCCGGCCGGTGCCTAAGCCCCTTCAGGACCCTCATCGTGAATCTCGAGATACGGGATTCGCCCCAGAGGGTTCGATCTCCAACCCCAATGCCTCCTGCCTCCATGCATGTGGGTATGACCACTTCTCTGAGAAGCCGCAGGAGCCACTCCTTGGAGCCGAGATCTGACGATTGATACCACGTTCGCTATTCTTCTGCCCCTTGACGTGAAGAATACCAATCGATGGCATACTATCCTGCCCCTAGGAGCCATTTCTCGCCGCCTACATCCAAGGGCGGCAAGACCTAGAGATGCTCCTCTACACCTCTACACCTAGAGATGCTCCGCCTCCATCTCGAGATAGTGGCAGGTCTGAATCGCCAGGAGACTTGTCCTTCAGTGTACCACCCCTTTATTGGATGGACTCTGATGACTCTGAGGCCGATTCGACCTCGCCGGATGCAGCGGTTACCTCCCAGGGGCCGGCATCACCTGACGAACCACACGTCTCATTCGGGGAGTTGATGGCCAGGTTGATGAAGTCTCTTGAAATCAAGGCTCACCAACAGCCGGGTCCGAGTACGGACCGATTTTACGACGTTGTCAGGGGCGAGCAATCTACATCCATCGCGCTTCTGCTTATCAAAACCCTAAAACAGGCGATAACCCAGCCCTGGGATCTCCCAGCTCAGCCACAACCTACCTCTCACAAATACGAATCCATGTATCGGGTTCGCGAGGGAGACATTCCCTTTTTGCTTCGGCACCCCAAGCCGAACTCGATGGTTGTGGAATCTTCCCAGGGCCGGGAAGCTCGCGGTCATACCTCGCCTCATGACAAAGAAGGGAGAAAAGTGGATTCCCTTGCGCACAGGGTATATACAGCAGCCGGCCTAGGGTTGCGCATCTCAAACTATGAAGCAGCCCTAGCAAGATACCAATATTTCCTGGTGCAACATCTTGACGGCATCATCTCCACCTTCCCCGACCACCAGGGTGATCTGGCGCGCACCTTCGTTAAAGAGGCTATGCAGGTGGCGGTGCAGCAGCTGTCCACAGCTCGCCACCACGTCGATACCGACTCTCGCTCGCTCCTGGGTGCCATTTCCCTCCGTAGGCATGCCTGGTTACGTAACTGTAACTTCTCGGACGAGACCAAAAGAAGAATTGAGGAGATGCCGTTCGACGGGTCCGGCCTCTTTCATTCCAAGACCGACAGCAAGCTGAAAAGACTCCATGAATCGCGGATGACGGCCTGTCAAATGGAGCTTCCATCTCAACCACGTCGTAAGTGGTCATGGTCCCGTCTACCATACCGTCAGTACCAGCCATGGCAGCAACCGCCAACCCATCGCCAGCAACACCGCCGACAGCAAGCATCCCAACGCTTCCAGCAGGGCTGCCGCCGTTTTGACGCGGATAGGAGGCAACGCTGATGGGGCGAGCAAACCCTTCTCCTACTCCCACCTACACCCTTCCCCCTCTCGTTTGGGGACCGATTGAAATGTCGGCTCCCCATTTGGGAGACCATTACATCTGATGGATGGGTGTTATCTATTATTGAGCATGGATATGGAATCAAATTTGATGTTGTTCCATCCTTGAGCCCAGTCCAGTTTACGCTGAGTTCACCGGTGTTATTAGACGAGATTCATCAACTCCTTGCTAAAGGGGCGATTCATCATTTATCCTCTTCGAAAGGGCTCCACGGATTCTGTTCCAAATATTTTACTGTCCCGAAGAGGGATGGGGGTCTCCTACCAATTTTGGACTTGCGAGCTCTCAACAAGTTCATAACACCAAAGAAATTTCAGATGACCATACTTCAAAATATTCTTCCGTTGCTCCGGAGAGGGGACTGGTTCACTTCACTTGATTTGAAAGACGCCTGTTTTCATATTTTGATAAATCCACTTCACAGGCGCTTTCTCTGCTTTGCGGTGGCATCCGAGATCTATGAATTCAACGTGTTACCGTTTGGACTAGCCACCGCACCGAGAGTTTTTACAAAGTGCATGGCTCCCGTATGTGCACACCTCCGCCTACATGGAATCCAAGTTTACCCATACCTCAATGATTGGCTGTTGCTCTCCGAGACTAGGGTTGGACTTATGGCGGAAATCCGAACCTCGTGTGCTCTCCTACGAGACCTTGGACTCTGTATTAATCAACGAAAATCTTCTCTTGTCCCTGCACAGACGATCGATTTCATCGGAGCACGTCTCGATTCCATAACGCTGAGAGCCTTCCTGCCTATCAACAGACAGCGGACCATCTTTTGCCACATCGATCGGATTCGACGAGATGGCATCGTTCCGGCGCGGGCTGTTCATGCTCTCCTAGGACATATGGCGGTGGCCATCGCTGTAGTTCCATACGCCAAGCTTCAAATGCGCCCTCTGCAACTCTTTTTCAACAGAACGTTTCGTCCTCAGAGCGACTTGCCCACCATGAAGGTCTGGCTCCCGAGCTCTGTTTTGCTATCCCTGCTATGGTGGATGAATCCTGCTCACCTCAGCGCTGGTGTTCCGTTTTGACCTCGGTATTCCACGATAACCATCAGTACCGACGCGTCTCTCCTGGGATGGGGAGCCATATGCTCCATGCTACGCACCCAAGGAATTTGGAGCAGACGCGAGTCCAAAAATCATATCAATTTCCTCGAGCTGCTGGCTGTATTCAAAGCCCTACAGATGTTCAAAGACCTTATATTGCACCAAGTCATCCAGGTAACTACGGACAATATAGCGACAGTGTTCTATATCAACAAACAAGAGAGGAACCAGATCCATGAAGCTGGCCTGATTAGCCATGCAGATCTGGGATTGGTGCATTCCGAGGGATATCGTGCTTGTAGCGGTACACCTAGCGGGAATGGACAATGTGGAGGCAGATCTTTTGAGCAGACAGATGTCTCACATGAATGGGAATTGGACAGTCGGATTCGAGACAGACTGTTTCACCGCTGGGGTCCTCTGGACGTGGATCTCTTGGCCACCCACTTGAACAGGGTGTGCGTGACTTATTGTTCCAGGGCGGGAATAGGACAGGGATCGTCTGGGGACGTCTTCATGATCCCATGGACAGGCATGAGTTTTTACGCGTTTCCACCAATTCCCCTAATCATGCGGGTACTGGCGAAGATCATTCATGAACGGGCCATGGGACTGTTAATTACCCCCTGGTGGCCTTGCCAACCTTGGTTCTCCACGCTTCTCCATGTGTCTCGGGGGGAGTTCCTCCAACTTCCCCTGCTCCCCTCCCTCATCACTCAGAGGGCGGGTACGGTTCGACACCCAGACCTTCAGTTGCTAAAGTTCACAGCCTGGCGAATTCGGTGACCAGATTCGATTCACTGGTACCGATGCAATTTTCAGATGACGCCGCTCCTGCTTCTACTACCTCTGCTGCACAGCCACTGCATCCAGACCTCCAATATATTATCGACTCTGCTCTAAGACCTTCTACCAGGAAATCGTATGCCGCGAAATGGCGTAGATTCTCTACTTTTGCTGAAGCACATTCTTTTTCTCCATCATCGGCTTCAATCGAGCAAATTCTTCAGTTCCTGTTTGCATTGCACCGGTCTGGACTTAAGCCTTCATCCATCAAGGTCTATACAGCGGCGGTTTCTTCCTACTGGGAAATGGTGCAGGGTCTTTCCATTTTTTCTCAACCTCTGATCAAGAAGTTTTTAAAGGGACTCTCTAATCTCCATCCGACGATCAGACCCTTTATGCTGACATGGAGCCTCTCAGTGGTTTTGCAGGCTCTCACTCGACCGCCCTTCGAGCCGATGGAGAGGGTGGACCTACGCCTTATCTCATGGAAGACGGCATTCCTTGTTGCGATTACGTCAGCCCGAAGGGCATCTGAACTTTGCACTCTTCGGGTGGACTCTCCTTTTCTCAACTTCCATAAGGAAAAGGTTGTTTTGAGGCTTGACCCATCCTTTCTACTGAAAGTTGCTACTTCTTTTCATATGGATCAAGAGATTGTGTTACTGTCTTTTTTCCCGACTCCGTTGAATTCAATAGAGAGGTCCCTGTATATGCTTGATCAGTTCATCGGTGCCTGGCCTTCTATCGCTCCAGGATGGAGTCTGTCCGACATTCTCATAGGCTTTTTGTGAAATATTCAGAACATAATTGTGGATATCCAGTCACTTCTCAGCGTTTATCCAAGTGGATTGTAAATACAATAGAATTATCCTATCAGCTCGCAAAGTTGGAGTTACCTTCTACTCCGAGAGGACATTCCACTAGGGCTGTCGCCACCTCCTTGGCTTTTGCGTCAGGGGTCCCGATTCAGGACGTTTGCAAGGCTGCCACTTGGGCTACACCATGCACCTTTGCCAGGCACTATAGACTGGATATCTGGGCCAGACAGGACTGTTCCTTTGGCAGAGCTGTCTTATCGTTCATCCTCCAGTGATGACACCTCCCTCCTCCTATACTGGTAAGCTTGTTACTCTACCCATGTGTGTGATGCACAGAGGCCACGAAGAAGAAGGACAGGTTGCTTACCTGTAACCAATGTTCTTCAAGTGGCCATCTGTGCAGTCACACAACCCACCCATCGACCCCACGTGGTGTCATGAGTGGTCAGGCCCTTTTTGGCCTTTTCCTTTTTTTCTTGCAAAAATTTTTTTTGGGAGAGCAAACGTCCGGTCGTTCAAAGACTGGAAAATGGCGGACACTCCGCTCCTTATATACTAAGAGGGGGGAGGGGGAGCGGAGTTCCCGCCAAAATCCGTTCGCTGTAAATCTTCTGGCCAAAGGCACTGTGCAGGTGCAGAACCCATGTGTGTGACTGCACAGATGGCCACTCGAAGAACATCGGTTACAGGTAAGCAACCTGTCCTTGCTGGAGATAGTTAGGATATTTAATTTTCTGGTGTATTAGCTCCTGAAGCAAAATTAAACCTGCCTCGTTAGTGTCTGTATGTTGTGGACTTTCAAACCACACCGCGAAAGTGTGGTGCAACATCAGTGTAACAAGGTAAGATAATGAATGTAGGGGGGAAATTAGCCCTGTACAGCAGGGTGGAAAATGAACTGTTAACATGAGAAAGTTTCCAAACATCAGCCTTATTTTTATTCACAGTGCAACAAAGACCAAGAGATGATGCATTGATGGAGCTTGCTATGAATGATTATGATTTTCATTCAGGATCAAAACTGCACCTGTTAGATGTGGAAATCCAGGAGGCATTTCTCTGTTTCATGGCCTCTATATTAAAAGGTTACAGGTCATATCTGAGACCTATTACCCAGGCACCTTCAGAAACAGCAACAGATGCAAGTTCCCTCTTTGAACTACAAGGTAAAAGAATCAGGCTCTTAAACTTTCCTCCAAGTTGTAGCATGGTGAAAAATTAAGGGGGAGAAGCTGTAAAGGGATTGTGCTGATCAGGTGAATAAAACCCGCCAAGACAGTTTCTCTGATCTAATTACAAGTAACTCAGCTTCTCCTAAAATTCCTGTAGCTCTTTCATCTGAGCATATCCCTTCAGATTGTATAGAATTTACTTCTAAATTCTAATGCTAAATTCACTGTAGTTATAGTTTTCATACCTGGTGTTGAATGCCTTGCTTGTCCCATGTGATGACGATAATGCACAAATCAGATTAACATACTGCCCAGTGTAAAATGTACAACGGTAGGAGATGATTGGGAAAAAATGCAGATTTTAAATCTTGAATGTAAAAATGCATTTTATGTGTAGTATGTAAAAAGTTAAAAGTTAAAAAAGTAAAAAGTATACATTGTAAAAAGTATTTTGAAGCAATTCAAGGAGAATTTCTCAAATTCATATGTCACAGTTGTGACCAATGCAAAGGTCACAAAGTACTGTGCAACCTTTCACGTTCTTTAGAGCTCTCCATCATGTACAATAGTAAAGCAAGGATTTGTGAAGAACAGAGCAGAAACAGTTGATGGTCAAGTCTGGAGTTCTGCATTTGATCATGCAACCATCTGGTTGGCTGTTCAGCAGTGAATTGAACTGAGCTGCATTTGCTTAGTGTCTTAAGAGGTGCAGCAGGCATTCAAATTTTATGCTGCCAGGTACAAAGTGGTTTTATGTTTATTGAGCCAGAAAACAATGTTGGGCTCACATGTTCTCCTCTCACCATGTTTTGTTGGAATACTGCCCTGGTTTGAATGTGTTTTAAGATATGGATGAGTGGACTGACACTGATGTGGTTTGCATGATCAGAAGAAGCTGTCATGGCTCATTTCAGTTATGGCACAGGTCAGGAACAATTACCAGAATCAGTGCCCAGGTTGGGCTTGTTACATCATCTAAATCCAGGTGGCATGGCTTGCTGGAAAGTATGGGCATATCCAATGCTTGTTCCAGGCTGCTGAAGTGTGGTTTAGGAAGCTGGGAATGTATGTCCAAAAATGGGCCATTGTAAAACTGCTTTAGCTCCTGTACTGTCTGTCTGCTTGTATATGGTACAGTGTGGAGATGGTTTTTACCTGAACTATTTTATTTATGTAGCTAGTCTTACTTTTAACATTTTAACAGAATATAATCTTTTTACATTCCCTGATGTTCTGGCTTATCATTATTTTATTTTACCTTCCAGGGTATTTTACCTGTATTTATTTTACCTTCCAGGGTTCTTGAAAAGCCGTGATCGTTCGCATCAAAAGTTTTACACTATGATGACAAAGACACAAATGTTCATTCGCTTCATTGAAGAGTGCTCCTTCGTTAGCGATAAAGATGCAAGCCTGGCATTTTTTGATGACTGTGTACATAAAGTAAGTATATTTATATCCTAGCCTGTTGTACCACATGTGGGTAGAGATACTGCTGGCAATGTTTTCTGCAGCTCTAGGCAATGTCAAGTGACCCCCCTCAGCCCCTTCCTGTCCACAAGAAGCAAATCCTTACAGGCCTGAAGACATATGTATTCTTGGTCATTGCCCAAAAGAATGCTTTGCCATTGACCCAGGAACTTCATCACCTGTGAAACATCCTGAACGGCATCATCAGCAGGGTCTTCATCCTGGCAGAAAGTCAGTGAAAGATCACCCTGTCTGTCGAAAGAGTATTCTTCTCCATTTAAGTCAGTTGTCCCTAGCAAAACATCAAGGAGCCAAGGTAGCCTGTGCAAACTCTGTGTTGTTGTTAGTCACGAAGTCGTGTCCGACCCATCGCGACCCCACGGACAACATTCCTCCACGCCTTCCTGTCCTCCACCATCCCGCAGAGTCCATTTAAGCTCACACCAACTGCTTCAGTGACTCCATCCAGCCACCTCATTCTCTGCTGTCCCCTCCTTCTTTTGCCATCTATTGTTCCCAGCATTAGGCTCTTCTCCAGGGAGTCCTTCCTTCTCATTAGGTGGCCAAAATATTTGCGTTTCATCTTCACTATCTGGCCTTCTAAAGAGCAGTCAGGGTTGATCTCCTCTAGGACTGACCGGTTTGCTTGCCTTGCAGTCCAAGGAACTCCCAGGAGTCTCCTCCAGCACCACAATTCAAAGGCCTCAATTCTTTGATGCTCAGCCTTCCTTATAGTCCAACTTTCACAGCCATACGTTGCAACCAGGAAAACCATAGCCTTGACTATACGCACTTTTGTTGGCAGGGTGATGTCTCTGCTTTTTAGTATGCTGTCTAGACTTGCCATAGCTTTCCTTCCAAGGAGTAAGAGCCTTTTAATTTCTTGGCTGCAGTCCCCATCTGCGGTGATCTTGGAGCCCAGGAAAATAAAATCTGTCACTATCTCCATTTCTTCCCCATCTATTTGCCAGGAAGTGAAAGGACCGGATGCCATGATCTTAGTTTTCTTAATGTTGAGTTTCAAGACAACTTTTGCACTCTCCTCCTTCACCCGCATCAAAAGGCTCCTTAGTTCCTCTTCACTTTCTGCCATTAGAGTGGTATCATCTGCATATCTGAGGTTGTTGATATTTCTCCCAGCAATCTTAATTTCAACTGGTGATTCATCTAGCCCCGCCTTTCTCATGATGTGCTCTGCATATAAGTTAAATAGGCAGGGTGACAGTATACAGCCTTGCCAAACTCCTTTCCCAATTTTGAACCAATCAGTGGTTCTGTGTCCAGTTCTCACTGTTGCTTCTTGACCCGCATATAGGTTTCTCAAGAGACAAATAAGATGGTCTGGTACTCCCATCTCTTTAAGAACTTGCCACAACTTGTTGTGATCCACACAATCAAGGGCTTTGGCATAGTCAGTGAAGCAGAAGTAGATGTTTTTCTGGAACTCCTTAGCTTTCTCCATGATCCAGCGTATGTTGGCAATTTGATCTCTAGTTCCTCTCCCTCTTCGAAATCCTGCCTGTACTTCTGGTAGTTCTCGGGCCACATACTGCTGGAGCCTGGCTTGTAGGATTTTGAACATAACTTTGCTAGCATGTGAAATGAGTGCAATGGTGTTATAGTTTGAACATTCTTTGGCATTGCCCTTCTTTGGGATCGGAATGTAAACTGACCTTTTCCAATCCTGTGGCCACTGTTGAGTTTTCCAAATTTGCTGGCATATTGAGTGTAGCACTTTTACTGCATTGTCTTTTAAGATTTTGAATAGCTCAGTTGGAATACTGCTGCCTCCACTAGCTTTGTTGCTGCTCAATCTTCCTAAGGCCCATTTGACTTCACATTCCAGGATGTCTGGCTCGAGGTCAGTGACCACCCCATCGTGGTTATCAGGGATGTTATGCTCTTTTTAATACAGTTCCTCTAATGAACTCATTAAGCCACCTAATGAGAAGGAAGGACTCCCTGGAGAAGAGTCTAATGCTGGGAACAATAGATGGCAAAAGAAGAAGGGACGGCAGAGGATGAGGTGGCTGGATGGGGTCATTGGGGCGGTGGGTGTGGGCTTATGTGGACTCTGGGGGATGGTGGAGGACAGGAAGGCCTGGAGGAATGTTGTCCATGGGGTTGCGATGGGTTGAACATGACTTTGCGACTAACAACTACAGCAACAGGAAACTAGAGAAGGGGGTTCCTCATAGGCAGGATAAGAAACATTCATTCATTCATTCATTCATTCATTCATTGTCTTTATATACCGTCCCATTAGTGGCATTTCAAGATAGTTTATTTGATTTCCATATTTGTTATCCTCCTTATTTTTCATTTTGTTTGTGTAATACAAACTTGGTTGGCTAAGTCCAGCTGCATTCAGGTAATGGATATCTTCACAGCTGGGTCAGTCTACAAATGCGTCCTTGAAAATTTGGAAAACCGCAAACATGTTCTGAAGATGGTGATGTTCCTTTTTTGCAAGAGCATCCTTGAGATCCCTTTTATATTTGCAGCCCTTGAATTATTGCAAATATAAAAGTGCGTGTCATCCACCTGAAAGGAATACTGCAACTGTGAAAATTAAGTATTTTTCTCCATGTTCTAGGATGATGTTCAGATCCCCTAGGAGACATTTGATTGATTTCCGTCGATTTATTTGTAGGAGAAAAATGTTTTCCAGTTGCAGAGAGCCTCCACTGGCCTGTGAAAAAACTTGTTCTTTACCAAAGCGTGGTGGCTTGCTCATGTGATTGTACTAATCCCTTGCAATAGAAATTGCTGTGGAATGTGGGTAAATGAGTCTAACTTGGCTAGATAAGTTATATTTTTCATATGACTAAATACATTTAAATTTAATGTTAAATATATTTAATAAATACACCAGGAAGGCACTGTCTGGCAGCATACAGAATGTGTGGCTAAAATATTCTTATGAAAAACTATTTGATGAATTATTTGGAGGATTATATGAAAGGAATATGATAGGTGCCTTTTGAAAAATGCATGTTGAAAATCATCCATTATCTTTATACTGAATTGCTTAAGCTGCTGACAAAAGAAGTCCAAGACTGAGCATTTTCATCCCTTTATTTGTAAGAGATTAGTGACAAAAAGAATGACAGTAAATGCAAATAACAGTTTTATATATAATGGCATCAAATCGAGGAGAAACAGTAACTGTGGTAGGTTTTGATGTTACCTGCGGCACAATGTTTTGCACGTTTCAAAATGCTGACTGGGGAATGCTGGGAGATGTCACACTTTTTTCTGTCCACGTATGCACAGCACTGTGTCCTAAAGTGATCCTTGATCTGCAGTCTTGGCAACGTTGTTTTCAAAATGCTTCTGTATGATGTACTCTCTGTTCATCAGTAAGCGCAAAGCCCATTTATAAATGTGTAAAGCCTTACTTTTCTTTTTGTTAGGTAGATACAGATAAGGCTGGTGATACGCGAATTATAGAGCTTGATGAATCTTACAAGAGTGAGCATACTGTTTTCATAACTCCCCCAGAGATCCCTCACTTACCAAATGGAGAAGAGCTCCCGTCACAGTACAGGTAACCTTTGGAATATTGCAGGAACCCTAGCAAGATAGTGAGCCTGAACCTGTTAGGTGCAAAATACCTTCATGGAATCAGAACAGTGGAGTTGGAAAGGGCCAACTATACAATTAAGCCATCGCATCCAACCCCCTGCTCAGTGTGGGAAGGTGCTCAACCTCCCTAGGCCATTAGCTCTGTTATATAGAAATGTAATAAATCAATAAATCAATCAGTAAATAAGATTAGTTCCCCCACCTAACTTGATGGAATCGACCTTCCCGCCCACACATTACGTGTGCCTTTAGAAATCCTTTCATTAAATATAACTATTTGCGAGTAATGGAGATGTTCTGTATGCTTGAGTAAGAACTAAACAGGTTTCTTGTTTTACGCTAGGCCTTCACCTTCTTATAGCAATTATATGTACCAGGCAAAATTATCTCAATTGTTTTTGTCCCTTGCTGAAAGTCCATTTTTAATCCCACAATCCAATTTTCTCTCCCAAATGAATTTGCAAGCTGATATTGATTTTCATGGGCTTTCCCCCCCTGCTTTGTTCATTAAAAACCAAATAAGCTTCACTGAAGTTTCTTGCATAAATGCAGTCAATACTAATGAAGTTGTCAATCTAACCCAATAGCATACTAAAAAACCAAACCAAAAAACTCAGTTAAATACTGAGTCTTAAGGATATGTACAGACTGAGAAGAGGGGGACACCACTTCAGCCTCTGCCCCTTCCTCAGTAAACTTGCCATTTCGTCCTGTTCCTTCAGATGCCAAGTACATCGCCCCATGGTAGAGCACTTATTTTGCATACAGAAGGTGCACGTTTCCACTGCTGGCCAAAAGGATCAGATAACAGAAAGTATCTCTTTTGGCCTGAGGCCCTGGAAAAGCGTCTGATGAGGCAGTACTGGACTGGATGAGACAATGGCCTCTCCCAGTATAAGGCCGCTTCTTATACCTGCTCCTCCTCCTCACCTTTGTGGCCCTGGGGCGACGAGTAGATTGCCGGGCAGTGTGTCCCTGGAAGACAGTGAGGCCCACAGCCCCACAGTTGCTGACACACTTCACAGATGTCAGTGAACAAGTTTTAGAAAGTTTTTGCCCCTGCCATATGGTCTATCTGAAATAGCAAACCCTGTGCACCAGATTCTGCTATGCAATAGAATCCGCTTCCATCTGCTGGAAAATGTCAGTTGGAGCCAGAAGAATACACGGGTGCTGTAATGGCCCTGGGCACTCAGGCGAATGTGGTCCAAAGTAAGTGGAATAAAGTGATGCCTTTTTGCTTTTGCAGCTACAGTGGATTTCCTGTGTTGAGGCAAGATTTGTTTGAGCAGCCTGAAGGACTTCTGACAATACAGAACAGCAAATTGTTTTCAAAAGCCAGCAGTCCAAATAGCCCATTGCCAATGTTCAGGAGAACAAAGCAGGTATTTAATAAGCCTACCACACCTTTTATCATTCAGACTGTCATACTTCCCAAACCCACTGTGTCTCCTAAGGTTTTGTAAAGAGCTTGTCTTGGAGAGTTGTGGGGCTTTTTCTCTCCCAGCCCAGCAAATCACATTTGTGGCAAGGTTTGACTAAATACAATTGAGTTAAAGAAGGTCACATCCTTTGGGACTTTGGAATGGATTGCCTGATAAACAGTGACCTTCTAATGCCCTGTAGCTAACTGCTTTGAAAGCTAAATAAAATAAAATAAAGTAGATATTTGGATCCTGATTGCAATGAAAAGTTGAGGAAAGCCTCTGGACAACCCTAATTTAATGGCATACATGTAACATATGGTGGGCATGTTGTGAGTGGAGCCGGCTGGTGCCGGAGGTCAGACTAGATGGTCCGGGAGACCCTTTCTGACTCACTCTGTTTCTATGTTTCTATTTACTTTGGGATGTGGTCTCTAAGTAATGTTGTTTTGTAAAGGCAAAAACCATATATTTCTTCATAGCCCTGTTTGTTAACTGACTTGCTCCCCATTGACCTTCTGAACAAAGTTTTTGTATTTCTTTTGCTCTTCACCCAGTCCTGGTTGGGGGGGGGGTTGTTTTTTTTGGGGGGGGTGTTTGTTTTTCATGCCCCATATTGTGCCTATGATTTAAGGTTTTATATTTCTTATTCACCTGCAGTGAACAAGGATGACCCAAAGGGCTCTGGGTGCTGGGCATCCTGAGGTCATAACCAGCTGGTACTCTTTTTCCTACCTCATTTGTGAGCCGCCTTCTTAATTAATATTTAGTAAGGTTTTTTTTAAAAAAAATACCTAGAATGGGTTCCTGGAAAATAAATAATACTTGATCAAGTAAAGCGCAATGGATAAAGACCCAAAGAATTGTGCAAAGTGCTTAAGAAGGTTTCGGCCACACAGAAGGTTTTCTGCTTGTATTTCTTCTGCAGCTGGGTCTCATTTTTGAACCAGAAGAGACTTTCAAAAGCAGACTGTAATACGGCATGAGGGTCTGCCATTCTGAATAGGGGAACATTTCGGATCCCAGTGGACATTCCAGAATTCTTAGTGTCCCCTAAAACAGTTCTGCCCAGCATCCTGTTTCATTCAGTGGCTGAACAGATGCTCTCAGGAAGCCCCCAAGCAACAGTCTTCTTCCGGTGTCACTCCCCAATGGCTGGCACTTGGAAACATACCCCCTTGGAACATGGAGCCTGCATACAAGTATCATGATTTGCCCTCTTCAATAAATTTGCCCTCTGCCGTAATACTGTGATACTCTTTAAAGGCGTCTAAGCCAGCGGCCCAAGTTACTCATCCCAACTCATCCAAATGAGTACAAGGGGAACTAATTTATAAGAAGTTTCTTCCTTTGTTGGGTAGTAATGCTTCCAGACAACTGAGAAGAGGGTGGGCATCTAATTTGGACAGTTAAACCACTTAGCCTCATTAATGAAAACACTTTTGCGCACCTGCTGCTCATACATGAGCAAGCAATTCATCGTCATTTTCCACAGAACTGCTTTCAGTCAATATCCAGATAACGGCCGCACCTTCACTTTTACCTATCTGTCTTGCAATTTCAGCAATCCTTTAAGTATTTCCTTCTCTAATGGACCTCATATTCTGTTGACTTTCGGATGAGTATTTATGTTCTGATTGGTGGCACTGGCATTCTGTGCCCTGGAATGATTTTGCCAGATAATTGTTTGCATTGCATGCTGCCATTTTAAAATGCTCTTATGTTTAGTGCTATTAGTCATCCTTGTGTCTTCCCAGTTATGAACTAGGAACATCAGTCTTCTAATATACTTTAGAAGTTATGTAATAGCATAATGTATGTGGATGTCAGATCCAACTGTCCAAGCATATCCAGTCTAAATTAGGCAAGCGAGAGGCTGTTCACCCATGAATAAGAAGACTGAAGGGAACAAGCACAACAAACCCTCAGTAGGCAGATAATTAATTGACAGATTAGTGAGTAAGCAAGCAGGTATAGGCCAGAATCAGCTTTTTCTTCACAGTGAATTAGATAAGTTACTGAGGAGCCAGGCCAGAGTGTAAGTGGTAAACTAGTGAATGGATCTGTTGACATTGTTTCAAAATTTAAAAATAGCCACCAGGAACTGCTAATTTGATTGGAATATTGATGCATGAAGTATGCGAAGTTTAATGTATTTTCTTCTGTGCCGTTTCCCCTATCAAAGGAATAATCTTGAAGTGTAAGGGAGGAATTAAAGCCCCTCTCTCACCACTGTAGCCCTGATTCAGGCTTCCTTCTCCTCCCCACTTTCCTAGCAGGTGCATTTAAACATTAAAGAAAAATTGAGAGATCTGATTGTGTGCCGCATTTGGTCTAATTTCGGTCCTGTTCTTTAAAGGGCCACGCCAATCTCCTCTGGCTGCAGGTGTGGCTTAACACCTACTGGGTCAGCCACTGCAATACTAGTCTCTCTAATTAAACTCTTGGCAACCCACTGCAATGGACAATAAGCTCTTGTTCTCAGCCCTATTAGACAAACGATGAATGTGTGGGGCGGGGAACATCTGGGCCAGTCCTTTGGTTCCTTTTATGAACCCACTGATTCCATAGAGGACACAGCCCTCCACTTCAAAGACAGATTATGCTCAGCGCATATTACTTTTAATGTGTTTTTGCAGGAAATCAAGTCAGCCCATAAAATAGCCAAGAGGTACTCCTCCATTCCCCAGATGTGGTCCAGATGCTTGCTACGCCACTGCTATGGCCTGTGGTTCATCTGCCTTCCTGCCTACATCAAAGTGTGTCATTCCAAAGTGCGGGCTTTGAGAACAGCCTATGACGTCCTCCGAAAAATGCACGCAAAAAAGATCGATCCACCCGATGAGGTAAATAAGATCCCTGCTGAATTGGATGTCTTATGGAAGTTCCTTAAGAGTAAAGCACTAACAAAAGATAGTCTTTCAACTAGGTGGCACTGTTACAGGGTTGATCCGTAGCTGGCTAAGAAAGAGAGCCCTTCTCAGGAGCCCTCGTCAAACTGATAGGGAACTGTCAAGGGCTTTTTGTTAATAACGTGAAGGAAAGGCTGGAGGGAATCCTTATAAAATTTGCATGTGATAGAAAAATTCATAGGAGTTTCAAACAAAATTTCTCAGAAGGCAGGGGCAAAATTCAAAATGAACTGGATAGGTCAGAAAACTGGGCAGAAAAGCGTGGAATGAAATTTAACAGGGACAAGGAGAAAGTTCTTCATTTGGAAAAAAGAAATCAAATGGCTTGGCAGCATTGCCTGGGAAAGGATCCTGCTGATGTAACTGATCACAAGATTGAGTATAGGTCAGCATTGTGATGTGGCTGCAAAAAGGCAGATGTGGTTTTTGGCTTTTTAGAAGAGTAGTTTCAGAATTATTGGCAGTATTAGTTCCAGTCTAATCTGTACTATCCAGACCTCACCTCAAATGCTGTGAACTTTTCAACCCCACACATTAAAAGATTCAGGTAAATGGGAGCAAGTTCAGAGAAGGGCAACGAAGTTGATCAGAGAATTAGAAAACTGAAGGAACAGGCAGTGCTTTGCCTTGTGGGGAAAAAAAGAGAGAGAAGACACGATAGCATTTTTCAGGTATCGAGTTGTTACACAAAGAAGACTGCAGCCTGATTTCTATCCAGGACTGCAGGGTCTGAAATAATAGGCTTAAATTAATTACAGGTAGGCAGATTTCAGTTGAACATTTGAAAAACATCCTAACCATCAGAGCAGCCAAACAGTAGGACAAACTGCCTTGGGAGCTGGCAGACTCTCCATCACTGGGTGCATTCAAGCAGAAGCTGAGCAACCATCTGTCAAGGATGCATCCTGCTGGATTCCTGCAGCAGGCATGGGGTGGAACTCGGCAACCAGGGTAGCCTCTTTCCACTCTCTGCTGTTTTTTTCCAGGTATGCTACCGGGTACTGATGCAGTTATGTGGACAATATGGACAACCCGTGTTAGCTGTGAGGGTCCTTTTTGAAATGAAAAAAGCTGGAGTTGATCCCAATGCCATTACATATGGTTATTATAATAAGGTAAATAAAATGCTTGATGATCAAGATGTTGTAAATTATTTGAAAGCCTTTCCTTTAGAAAAATCGTAACATCATAAAAGAGGTTTATTGTTGAATTAGATGTCCATTCTAATTAGACCAGTGTTTGATTTCAGCAATCTAAAGCACACATATTTTTACATAAATATAAATGCAGATGCAAATAGCATAGCTGTCAGTTCAAGACCACATGGAAGGTCAGAACTAATGTGACGAAGGAGACCTAAAATGTGGTTTCCTGACAGGTTCTAAAATGTTAAAGCAGTTGGAATCAGCTCCAATTTTGATGGGAGCAGTTGCACTTGAGAGAGAGCCCTTCATCTTTCCCCCCAGTTCGTCCGTCCGTCCGTCCGTCCGTCCGTCCGTCCGTCCGTCCGTCCATCCATCCATCCATCTATCTATCTATCTATCTATCTATCTATCTATCTATCTATCTATCTATCTATCGCATTTGCATTCCATCCCATAGCCCATAGGGCTCTCTGGGCAGTGAACAAGTAGAGAACAAGTTTAAAGCATATAATGGTAAAATGGATGATCACAGAACAATAAAACGGAATACTACAGAACTCAGATATCCTCGTTCTCCCTCTGCCCCCAAAAAAGCAACAAAAAGCCCGGGACCTGACCCTGCACTGAATGGGCTTCCATCAGGTGATGTTCTTTAGCAGCACCCTTCGGTAGCCACCCAGGGCACTGGGCCCTTAAGGAGGCCACGCAAGGTGGAAGCCCTTGGTGCAGTGTGCCCACTCTCTTGCAGTGGCAAGGAGGGCCCACGATGGCCTGGGGGGTACAGTGAGGAGTGGCATTGACTGTGGCGGCTACTTTCCCTGTCTGAGTTCTTCCCCAGTCCCCATGCTGTTTACACCATTTCTGGTAATGGCAGGGATTTAAGTGTGTAGCATTTACAGAAATTGCAAGTGGGAAATTAAATGGAGTGTTTTATTGTCAAAAACAGTTTTACTACCACAGTTGTTTTTGTTCTTTAATGAGCCTTAAGAAGAATGCTAGATGTACCTGGAGAGAAGTAGGTTCAAATCCTTACTCAGCCACAAAGTTGTTGAGTGGGATATCCAAAATTATGCTGCCCCAAGATACTTGAATGTGTGTGACTACATTTCTGATCAATGTTGTTCTAGGCTGTTTTGGAAAGCACCTGGCCTTCAAGCAATCGAAGCGGCTATTTTCTCTGGACAAAGATAAGAAATGTCGTCTTAGGAGTAGCCCAGTTTAAAAGAGTTCTAAGAAAGCAACCTGCAAATGGCACCCCTCAAACTCTTTCTGGTATAGTGTTCATATATACCTTTTAGTTTGTAACTGTGGAGATGTTGTTTATTTTAAATAAGTATAAACACTACTCAGTGTTTTCTGAATCACCTGACTGTAAGGGCCACCCTCTGTACCATGTCCCTACGGAGGCTCTAAGCTGATCCCACTGTGCTTCAGGGCGCAAGCCCCATTTTGTTGGGGTGCAGAGGGAGGAGGGTTCTTTGTACTCATTCGGCGAACAGAGCTTGTGCTCTGACGACCAAAAAGGAAGATGGGCGAGGCCTCCCCAGTCTGCCCTCTGTGCTTCTTCCCCATACTCGGGGCAGGGGTGGTGAATGGATCCGTTCCTGCACCGCCTGCTGAATAGAACTGCTTGCCAGCAGCTGCTCTGCTCCATCCCTGTCTCCCCCTGAAATAAAATTACAAAACAATGAAGAATCTGCCCAGTCCAGCAGTCTGTCCAGGGACAACCATAAGAAAGGCACAAGGCAGCAGCCCCCTCCTGCCCAAGCTCCCTAGCAACTTGCAAACACAGGGACTGCCTCTAATACTGGAGGTGGCTCACAGCCGTGGATCACTTTCTCCTCCATGAATTGTTAATTAATTCCCCTTTTAAAGCCATCCAAATTGGGGACTATCACTACATCTTTTGGAGTTACATTTTTTATTCATGGTCTCCACCTTGGTCTACATCTTTTGGAGTTACATTTTTTCTTCATGGTCTCCACCTTGTTAGGATGCTTCCAGATGGGGGATTCCTCGTGCTATGAAGCACCCACCTCTGCAATATATTATAAGCAGGATTGCAAATCCTCTGTATGCAGAGGATCCAGCAAGTCTCGCTATGTGCTGCATTGTGGGCATAAGAAAGCCATGCAGGCAGAGTTCTGCTCTGCCCTTCCCCCACCTCTCATTGATTGCTCCATGCATTTGGTCTTCCCACAATTTGGGTGCTGCTCTGCACTATATTAATGCTGGGAACAATGGATGGCAAAAGAAGAAGGGGACGGCAGAGGATGAGGTAGCTGGATGGAGTCACTGAAGCAGTCGGTGTGAGCTTGAGTGGACTCCGGGGGATGGTGGAGGACAGGAAGGCCTGGAGGAACGTTGTTCATGGGGTCGTGATGGGTCGGACACAACTTCGCGACTAACAACAACTGCTATATTAGCTCGCAGTTTTATGTGTCTGTTCTACAGTTTTTGAAGGGCAGTTCAATTTTCATTTTGTTTTAGATGTGTTTAAAAGTAAATAAATAAATACAACAAATGGCAAGAAGATTTTATCTAAGTCATTCTCTGAAAAACATAATTACAAAATAAAGCTACAAGTTCTGTCAATTTTATCTGAAAAGCTCATCTCTTACCTAGTTAATTCAACAATTCTCAATATGCCTCAAATACCGTATTTTTCGCTCTATAAGACGCACCTGACCATAAGACGCACCTAGTTTTTAGAGGAGGAAAACAAGAAAAAAAATATTCTGAATCAAATGGGCACATAATCCCAGGCACATTCCCCATCACTTCCCCATGGGCTGCACATCTGACAGACTTACTGCACACACATATTCGCTCTATAAGACGCACAGACATTTCCCCTTACTTTTGAGGGGGGAAAAAGTGAGTCTTATAGAGCAAAAAATACGGTATATATATTCTTAAATGTACCTACAAAGAGATTGTATTCTGCTCTTTCCTTCCTTAATGGATTTTCTGTTTATTAAAAGTCATAAGTTGTGGTGATAAAAACAGTAGGATTATATCTGGATGATTATGACACCTGCGAACTTCCATGAAATTATATAAACAAAACAGTGAATGTAAATTTTTTAAAACTCATCCTTAGTCACTGATTGAACAGTTACTTTTTTGATTGATATTAATTTTGTTTTGTTTAAATAAAAATGTACTGGTAACTTTCCTTAATCTGTTGTTTGATATTCTAATAGGGGAACATTCAGATCTCTTATATAGGCTGTCTAAAGAAGCAATTAAGCAAGGAAAAGCAACTGTCCAGAAGAATGGTGAAAAAAAGGAAGAGAAAAAAGAGAGTGACTCCAGTTCTTGTATGTATCAGATATTGATACCTGGCATGTCTGCATGTTCCTTGGTTTCTTTGCAGAGCATTCCTTTTGAAGCTTGTCTCATGGTTGCACTTCCATGTTATGTTGTGCAAGAGATAAGCAACAGTGTGGGAAGCCTCAGACTGGAGATTGTCCTGTGTGTTTCCTCAGGCTTGGGAGAGTCCTAAAATGGCAAGGTTGAGTCCTTATCTAAATACATCCGGTGCTCTTTGTTGTCATGCATCAGCCTGAAGTGCTTCAGTACATAAGAGGCAGAATTCATAGGCCGTTTAGTACATTAGATACAAACACAAGAACAGGAGAAAAGTGTGCTCATTGTTACCAACTATATTATTATTACATTGTATTTATATGCTGTCTTTCTTCTTCTTCTGAGGACCTGAGGCTTCTTACATGGCTTCATTTTATCCTCATAGTACAACATTGTGAGGTAGGTTGGGCTGAGAGCGCTGGACTAGCCTAAAGCTACTCCAGTCTCCTGGGTCCTCAGTCCAACACTATCACCACCACACTTCTTGTTGTTAGTTGCGAAGTCGTGTCCGACCCATCGCGACCACATGGACAACATTCCTCCAGGCCTTCCTGTCCTCCACCATCCCCCAGAGTCCACTTAAGCTCACACTAACTGCTTCAGTGACTCCATCCAGCCACCTCATCCTCTGCCGTCCCCTTCTTTTGCCATCAATGATTCCCAGCATTAGGCTCTTCCCCAGGGAGTCCTTCCTTCTCATTAGGTGGCCAAAGTATTTGAGCTTCACCTTCAGTATCTGGCCTTCTAAAGAGCAGTCAGGGCTGATCTCCTCTAGGACTGACCGGTCTGATCGCCTTGCAGCCCAAGGGACACGCAGGTGTCTCCGCCAGCAGCACCACGCTGGCTCTCACAATTATATCCCCAGGGACAGCCCAAACTAGTCCTGGCTTTCTGCCTAGTATGACTCTATATCTAGGGTAGCTTGTGCCTTCCTGACCCAATATTTTGTCCTACAGTTCCCATCAGTCCTAACTAGCATTAGCCAGTGTTGGAGGATAGTGGGAGTTGTAGGCCACAGGTTTACTCACCTTGTTGTATACATTCCCTGCTCCTCCTCTTTCCCCCTCCTCCCCCCCTTCTTTTCAGTTTTGCTTAAGATTTTTACAGCACATCTAAAAATGTAATGTGTGAATGACTCACAGATTGTGTCTCTAAATCCCTCTACCATATGACAAAATAATAGCCACCATTCCAAAGGACTAGTTTACAGGACTAGTTTCAAAATGGGAACAGTTTTACTGTATTATGTCATTGTTTTGTCAATCCTTTTTTTTTTTTAATTGGTAGAATGTTTACTGGAGGAAGGTACACAGTGCAGAAATACTGTACAGTTAAGCCCTGTACAGTTTGACTGAATGTCTCTTGTTGAGCTTTGGAATGTTGAAAAGATTATTTGTGCACAGGGAACTTAACTAGATTATGGGTTTCTCAATGAGAAATGAAAATGGTTAATGCTTGCCTTAGTCCAAAAGCATCCATTTCATGTGCTTGCATGAAGAAGACCTTGTTATTCAACTGCATAGCTGGCAACAGTACCCAGATCGTTGCGTGAGAGTCTAAAGCAATAATTGAGGAGGTGAACAGTACTCCCTCCCTGCTGTTGCCCTCCTGCTCAACTGGGAGCTATCATTTCTCACATCTGCTTGTAGGCAGTATATTTCAGGTGGCTTAAGCTGCCATAGGCCCTTTCTGTTGATATGCCACACCAGCAAAGACATGCTGTTGTGTAGAAATATGTGTTACATGGTCACCAGCTGCTAGTATAGCGGAAAAGATGTAGAAGCTATCCGGTGTCATGTGGAAGCATCTGTCCTGAGTGTGGGATACCAAACACAATGTCTTCAAGCATGTATTGAGAGAAAACTCAGCTTCTGATGAATTCTTTATCTGTCTTGTGTGTTTACAGTATCCGAGATAGAGAGTGGAAAGGGAAGTGGGGAATGTCTTCCTGCACTGAATTATCAAAATTCCAGTAATGACAAGACTGCTTCAAGGATTGTTCGTATTAGTGATGCCATTGGAAAAATAGCAGATATACCAGGAGATATGGGTACAGGTAAACTGGTTCAGCTGATTCTCTCTCTCTCTCTCTCTCTCTCTCTCTCTCTCTCTCTCTCTCTCTCTCTCTCTCTCTCTCTCTCTCTCCTTTTATCTCCCTACCTCCTGTTAGAAACTATCCTGAGGGCATGCAACTATTCACCTGACTCAATTTTTCTAAGGGCTGGAAAGATGACCTGTAAGAAAAGGTTGCAAAATAAGAGAATCTTCTTCTCCACCCCACAAAAAAAAAAGAAGAAGCAAAAATACAACCACTCTGGACATAAGTACTTTTCTAATATGTGTGTATAGGGTTTATGGTAACATCTTTCCTGCCTTGTTTTGTGATGAAAGTAACTTTACTTCCTTGGATTTTTCTTCAGAAAGCTCTGCGGGATTGCTATTTTCCTGTTTTGAGGATATCAACAAAACAAAAATTACTAAAGTTGAAAACAGAAGCATGCATTTAAATGCAACTGAAATAGAGCACAAACGAATAGGTTGGAGAAACAGGAACCGAAATCTCAGTGGAGATGCTCTGATTGAGCTCATGAAAAATCAAATTAACCATGAAGTGAATCCTGAAGAAATTGTTCAGAAACTAGGGGTGGATGCAAAAATCCTTTCTAAAGTATTTGAGAAGAGAATAAGGCCCCAAACACTCAACATCAGGCAGTCTTTAGGACCCAGTAAGAGAGGGAACCTAGAGAAAGAATCCAGTGATGAGGAGGTATCCTATGAGAACAATTTTGTGGACAAAACAGAGTCTCCAGTTATATTTGATTTGGAAGATTTGGATAATGAACCTGCCTCAGTAAAAACCATGACATCATTGCATAAAAAACCAAAGAGGATCCAGCGTGCCATCAGTTTTCCAGTAAAAGCAATTGAGAAAACTGGTGTTGAAACAGGATTTGATCCGCTTTCTTTGCTGGCTGCTGAGACAGAACAACAGAAAGAAGAGGAGGATGAAGACGAAGACAAAAGTGCCTCAACCCCATCCGCAAAGCGAGATTTAGCTGAAGAAATAGAGATGTACATGAACAATATGAATAGTCCTTTGACAAGCCGCACACCAAGCATAGATCTACAAAAAGCCTACAATGACAAGAACGCCAATAAAAAGAGTCCAACACTGGCCCAGCCATGCCGGAGAGCTAGCCTTCCTCCAAACTCGCCCAGGCCAACCAGCCTTACCAAATCCAAGAGCTGTTACGTGAGAAGTGAGGAAAAAGTAAGGGACAGGCTTTGGTCATCTCCAGCGTTCTCCCCAAGCAATCTGTCAAGGCAATCTCAGGACACGGCTGGCACAGGAACGCTTGCTTCCCCAACTTCGTTCAACTTAGACACCCTATTAACACCTACTTTTGACGTTCTCAAAAGCAGCATGTTTTCTGCGGGAAAAGGGGTTGCAGAAAAGGCCAGCAGATGGTACTCAAAATTTGCTACATATGCCGCATCATCAAAGGTAAATCTCTTAAATGATTACCCTGAGAAAAAGGTTCCTTAGAGGGTCAGAGATTAGTGCCGTCTTCCACTTAACCCTGTGTGGCTCATATGCTCAGTTAATTTATTGTACAGGATAAAGCGGGTCTTTTAACTTGGGAAAGATTCCTGCTTGCTTTTTAGGCAGAGAATTGGTGCATCTGAAATGCGAGTTGCTGAACACAGTCATTGCGAGATTATGGCAAAGGTAACATACCTTGGGAGAACCTGTTTCTGGAATTCCATGCCAGTGAGGCCTTCTTTGCTTCAGGGTCAGGGACACCACTCCATATGTGGGCCATTTGTCCCAGTGAGTGATATTCACCCTGTTTGGATGGGGTTGCACTCCCCCTAAGGGACAAGGTGTATAGTCTGGGAGTGTTCCTTGGCCCAGAGTGTCTCTCTGGTATCTCAAGTGCATGCTGTGGCAAGGAGCGCTTTCCGCCAGCTTTGTCTGGTCCATCAACCACATGGATGGGCAGAGCCTAGCGACAGTAAATCACACTCTAGTACCCTCTCAATTGGACTAGTGTAGCCTGCTCTACGTGGGACTACCCTTGAAAACTGACTCGTAGATGTAACCACATGACACTGATCATCTTCACTGGTTACCTATTAAAGCCTAGGTCTGATTTAAGGTGTTAACTTTGGCATATAAAGCCCTCAAATGGGTTTCTTGTTGTTAGTCACAAAGTCGTGTCCGACCCTTTGCGACCTCATGGACAACTTTCCTCCAGGCCTTCTTGTCCTCCTCCTGGAGTCCACTTAAGCTCACGCTGAGCCCACTGCTTCAGTGACTCCATCTAGCCACCTCATTCTCTGCCGTCCCCTTCTTCTTCTGCTATCAATTGTTCCCAATTGATCTTCAGTATCTGGCCTTCTAAAGAGCAGTCAGGGTTGATCTCCTCTAGGACTGACTGGCTTGATCTCCTTGCAGTCCAAGGGACTCGCAGGAGTCTTCTCCAGCACCACAATTCAAAGGCTGCAATTCTTCGACGCTCAGCCTTCCTTATGGTCCAACTTTCACAGCCATACATTGCAACTGGAAAAATCATAGCCTTGACTATACACACTTTTGTCGGCAGGGTGATGTCTCTGCTTTTTAGTATGCTGTCTAGACTTGCCATAGCTTTCCTCCCAAGGAGTAAGAGCCTTTTAATTTCTTGGCTGCAGTCCCCATCTGCGGTGATCTTGGAGCCCAGGAAAATACAATCTGTCACTACCTCCATTTCTTCCCCATCTATTTGCCAGGAAGTGAGAGGACTGGATGCCATGACCTTAGTTTTCTTAATGTTGAGTTTCAAGACAACTTTTGCACTCTCCTCCACCCGCATCAAGAGGCTCCTTAGTTCCTCCTCACTTTCTGCCATTAGAGTGGTATCATCTGCATATCTGAGGTTGTGGATATTTCTCCCAGCAATCTTAATTCCAATTTGTGATTCATCTAGCCCCGCCTTTCTCATGATGTGCTCTGCATATAAGTTAAATAGTCAGGGTGACAGTATGCAGCCTTGCCGAACTCCTTTCTCAATTTTAAACCAATCAGTGGTTCCGTGCCCAGTTCTCACTGTTGCTTCTTGACGTGCATATAGGTTTCTTAAGAGACAAATAAGATGGTCTGCTACTCCCATCTCTTTAAGAACTTGCCATAATTTGTTGTGATCCACACAATCAAAGGCTTTAGCATAGTCAATGAAGCAGAAGTAGATGTTTTTCTGGAACTCCCTAGCTTTCTCCATGATCCAGCGTATGTTGGCAATTTGATCTCTAGTTGCTCTGCCTCTTCGAAATCCTGCCTGTACTTCCGGTAGTTCTCGGTCCACATACAGCTGGAGCCTAGCTTGTAGGATTTTGAGCATCACTTTGCCAACATGTGAAATGACTGCAATGGTGCAGTAGTTTGAACATTCTTTGGCATTGCCCTTCGTTGGGATCAAAATGTAAACTGACCTTTTACAATCCTGTGGCCACTGTTGAGTTTTCCAAATTTGCTGGCATATTGAGTGTAGCACTTTTACTGCATCACCATTTAAGATTTTGAATAGCTCAGCTGGAATACTGTGGCCTCCACTAGCTTTGTTGTTGCTCAGACTTCCTAAGGCCCATTTGACTTCACATTCCAGGATGTCTGGCTCGAGGTCAGTGACTACCCCATCGTGGTTATCAGGGATGTTAAGCTCTTTCTTGTATAGTTCTTCTGTGTAGTCTTGCCACCTCTTCTTAATCTCTTCTGCCTCTGTTAGGTCCCTGCCATTTTGGTACTTTATGTCCATCTTTGCATGAAATGTTCCCTTCATATCTCTAATTTTCTTGAAGAGATCTCTGGTCCTCCCTATTCTATTGTTTTCTTCTATTTCTTTGCACTGTTCATTTGAGAAGGCATTCTTATCTCTTCTAGCTATTCTCTTGAATTCTGCATTCAATTGGGTGTATCTTTTCTTTTCTTCCTTGCCTTTCGCTTCCCTTCTTTCTTCAGCTATTTGTAACCCCTAGCATATTAGATGCATTCCAACCTGAGGGGCTCATCTTCCGGTGTTATATCTTTTTGCCTTTTGGTACTGTCCATGGGATTTTCATGCCAAAGATACTGGAGTGGGTTGCCATTTCCTTCTCCAGTGGATCACATTTTGTCAGAGCTCTCTGCTATGACCTGTCCGTCTTGGGTGGCCCTGCACAGCATAGCTCATAGCTTCATTGAGCTACACAAGCCCCTTTGCCACGACAAGGCAGTGATCCATGAAGGAATCTAATGGATTAGGGCCTGGATATTTGAAGGAATGTCTCCTTCCATATTTACCTGCCGAAACTTTTTAAACAGGGGGCCAGTTCACTGTCCCTCAGACTGTTGGGTGGCCGGACTATAGTTTGAAAAAAATACGAACGAATTCCTATGCACACTGCACATTTAAAAAATAATTAAAATGAAAATAAATTAAACATAATTTAAAATAATTTAAAAATTTAAAAAATGTTTGCTTCGCTCCCTTGGGCTGCAGCAGAAGCCCAAGATGAGGAGGGGAAGAGCCTTCTCTGGGCAAGCCACGGTTGCCTTGCCGAGCCTGGGGGCAGCTGCTCAACAGTGGTGGCAGTGGCGGCTTGCCCATTGAAATGTGCCGCCCCCGTCTCTCTGCCGCAAGTTGCGGCTGCCTTGCTGAGCCTGGGGGCAGTTGCTCAACGGTGGCAGCGGGTTGCCCACTCAAGGGTGCGGCTCCCACGCCTTCGCGGCTCCCGTGCCCCTGGGGATGTGGCTCACATACATAAAAATGGATTTAAAAAGTTATATTTTTCTTACCTTCAATCCTTTTTTGGTGTCTTCGTCTCGCTCTCTCACTTCCACCCTCTTTTTTCTGTTTCCCACTCCATATTCTTGCTCTGTATATGCATACAGTGGTGGGAGGGGAAGAGCCGGCACATGCGCAGTTGATCTTTTACAATTAGGTGCATGTCCTGGCTCTCTGCTGCATTTCAAAGAATGCCTGTGCCCAGCTCAGAGCTTTTGGACTCGCTCAGAGATCATTTTCTGGATAAATGAGTATGGCGGGCCGGATCCGGCCCGCAGCCCATAATTTGAGGACCCATGCTGTACGATCTTCAGCTGAGGTCCTTCTTTGGGAGCCCTCCCTGAAAGAGGTTAGAAGAGTGGCTACCTGGGGAAGGGCCTTTTTTGTGGTAGCACCCCAGCTTTGCAACCTACTCTGCAGAGAGGTACACCTGACACTGATGTGCTATTCATTTCAGTGCCAGGCCAAAACCTTTTGATTCACCTGGTATTGTAATAGTTGAATGATTTTTATACAATGCACATGGGTTTTTTATATTTTTACATTTTGAAAATCATGTTACCTAATGTGCTGTTATGGTTTTGGTTTTCATAAGCCATTTAGTGATCTGGCTCAGATATGGACTGGATAAAAATGTGTATTTTTTTACAATGAGAGCCAGTGTGGTGTAGTAGTTAAGAGCATGGGACTGGGACTGGGACGATCTGGGTTCTAGTCCCCGCTCAGCCATGGAGCCAACTGGGTGACTTTGGGCCAGTCAGACTCTCAGCCCAACCTACCTCACAGGGTTGTTGTTGTGAGGATAAGATGGAGGAGGAGAATGATGTAAGCTGCCTTGAGCCCTTTGAGGAAAAAGGCAGGATATAAATCGAATAGATAGATAGATAGATAGATAGATAGATAGATATAGATAGATAGATAGATAGATAGATATAGATAGATATAGATAGATAGATAGATAGATAGATAGATATAGATATAGATATAGATATAGATATAGATGGGATTGCATACACATTCTTTCCCTGTCACTGAAGACAATGGAAATGATTTTGGATCCCATGATTTGGAATCTATCCAGAGGCTGGTGAATTACACTGAAATCAGTTGATCTAATTTTTTCTCTAGAAGATGCCAAATAGAAAGGAAAGGCATTGCTATGTTAATCACAGAGTGGTCCTTACAAATATATTGGGCAGCTGACGTCCGGTGCTTTCACTGTTGCCTTGGGCAAGCTCATCAGTCTCAGGAGGAAAAGCCTTCAGTGTTTCTTTCTGCCAATATTTTGAGTTGCAGTAAGATACCCTGGAAGAAGAATTTGAGCATCTGAGTGATAACAAATACAGCCCAAAATACCTCCCACAAGGTTAATTAAAAGCATGAGTCAGCTTTTGGGCGTTCTGGTTCATAGAGCATCAAACTTTTCCCTGTAAAAGTAAACTTTGATCATTCAAAGCAGTGCCCCAGGGGAGGTCCAGTTTGGTTTTTCAGTGAGGCTTAACTTGATGGTCTGTCACAAAGCTGCCAGGTGGTCCTACCAGATGCTTTCCATTAGACTTCTGGCAATGAACATATCCTTGTTTTCAGGATCCCAGCTCAGACCGAGCAAGCGTTTCCTCGCTTGGGGCCCTCGATTCAGAATCTGCCTCTCTAACAGATGAAGAGATCTGCAATGATTTTGAAAGCAACTCTTCTCCTCAAGAGAATTCCACCTCTCTGTTAAAAGGAATTGGAATGAGCAGGACAAGTCTTGAGAGTTCAACTTCCAACAATGGCTCTGCAAAGCGCTTCTCTCAGAGTGGTAAAGAGGTTTCCAAGCTTTCTCAAGTTTTCTTTCCTCCTGCTCTCGCATACTTGCAACAACTGTTCTGAATGATGCTGCTGCACTAGTGAAATAACCAGCTAAGGTTATTTGAAAAGCACCATGTGTCATCTGAATGAAAATTCATTATCTGTCATTTTCAGTGGGTGACTCTTCCCATCCATTTCATGGAGGCAGAATTGGCCAGTGTTGAAACCTCACTTGCTTCTCTCCATTCACAACTTTGATTCAGGTAGCTAGGTGAGGGGATCCTTTCTACCTGCTTTTGCAGGGATCATCCTTTTTAGGAAGTAATTTTTGGCAGGACAGTGGGAGGTAGAGAAAGACCAAAATGTAACCTCCCCCACTTCCCCACAGTTCCCAGGCTACACAGCCTTTCCAGTACCTGCCATTTTCATAACAGAGCAAACAGATGTCACTTGCATTCACTCTACAGAAGCCAGAGTCATATCTGTTTTAGCCTTAGGAGTTATTCCAATCCGGGGATGACCTTCTTGTCAGTCCACCCCCCCTTTTTTTTTCCCCCTGTTAAGGCTTCCTGAACTTACAGTCTTACTAAGTTCCAAGGACTGAGTTTGTTTTTCAGGTGACAGCCCCTAAAGACAAGGGGCTCCCCCTCCTTGGTGGAGGTTGCAGAGATCCCGGGAGGTCATGTCTCCTCAGAGTGAATGGGGGGAGCTGCCCTATTCAGGAGAGGCTCATTTCCATGACCAGGAAGAATGGTCATTGGTAAGTCTGACGTTCCCTCCTTCAGTAACAAATATCTGTTTGTCTTCTAGGCTCCCTTTCAAAGTTTCCTTTGCCTGACAGATCAGAGCTGGTATCCTCTTGCAGTACAAGCAGCACAAGTGTGTTCCAGAATTACGCCCTGGAGGTACAGTCTTTTCCCTTTTCCAATAGCATACATGTTACCACCGGAGGAAAAAAAATGAGCGACAAGGTTGGGTTTATTTGATTTCTCGTTTTACTTTCCCAGTGCAGTATGCATCCCTTCAGGACTTTGTGCCAATTCAGGTAGCAGTTTTTCTTTAAACTAAAGTCCTAATAATAATGGAAACATTTTGGTCTATTACTCCTAAGGTGCCTATCATTACTCTCCCAAATGAGTGGCCATCGATAGCATGGATGGGCCACCAAGAGAAGTCAGTGAATCAGTCTGAAATGTATTTGTCAGCTCTATAAATAGATTCATTCATCTGCTAATTTGTTGACATTATGGCGCAGCCAATCCCCACAGCTGCTCTTCCCTCCACTGAGGCAGCTAATTAATGTTAATGGCGGGGAGGGGTGTCCTTGACCGAATCAGCTGCACACTGCAGAACTTTCTGGAAATGTATTGAAGTAAAGAAGGATCAGGCTCAGAGGATTAAAATCTCAAGGGTTTAAAATTTGGCTACTAACATGATGGGGAGGAACTAGGTATACTAAATATGAATTTGGCTGCTAATCTTTATACACCTTGAACTGAATGTCTTTCTGGCTTTGGTAGCGGGCTTGTGTCTCAAAATTGAACTGATTTTTCTAGGCCTGCAAGCTTTAACTGGTTTAATTAGTAGATTAGTCAGCCAAAGATTTAATTGGCATGTGGAGGGTGGGGCAGTTTTTCAAGGAAGCTAAAAGTTAAAAGCGCACATAGAAACATAGAAGCAGAGTGAGTCAGAAGGGGTCTTCTGGGCCATCTAGTCTGACCCCCGACTCCTGCTGTCTCCACTCACGACATGCCCACCATGTTTATTTGTAGAGGAACTTCTGGTTCTGGTGTATGGCTTATCTTATGCATCTTAGTGTTGTTCTCACTACTGAGAGCTTCTTCATGGAACTAAGCACTATGTACTTTTTACAGGTCCTCATCTCAAGTTGTTCGCAATGTCGAACTTGTGACTGTCTGGTGCATGATGAAGAGATCATGGCAGGCTGGACTGCAGATGCTTCCAACCTTAACACCACATGCCCTTTCTGTGGAAATCTATTCTTGCCTTCCTTGAACATCGAAATCCGAGATCTCCGGGGCCCTGGAAGGTAACTGACTGATCATTGGTTTCTTTTCTTCAGCATTCCCAGATACTTGCCTGCAGCATTTAAAAATGCCTTCTAATCACATGAACACTTTTTGTAGGTATTTTTTGAAGTCCAGTCTATCTTCAGAGAACATGCAGCTTCCATCATCATTTTCAAACCATTCAGGAAAATCTTGCACCTGTGATCGTACTTCAGGATTCACTGCACCTATAACAGCTCCTCAAGATGAAAGGTAAATGCAACACATTTTGTTCTGTGACTGCAGGCATTTGCTTATATATTTTAAAGAGACTGCTCATGCCATCCCGAAATCTCAGTAGGGTAACAGGATGCTGAATTAAATGGCCTTTGGCTTGACCCAGCAAGACAAACCTTATATAACATTTAAGGTGATTTACAGTAAGAGACATACATCATCAACAAAAGCTGCAAACATAATCCAAAACACTGAGTACAAAACCAGAATAAAACCAGTATGAATACTATTAACATGATGATAATGCAGGAACAGCATGAGGATAATCTCTGTCCATCAGGTGCTAATTTTTAGGAGAGGCAGGCATGGGGGAAAATGGCTTGATATAAGGAGGACATAGATGATCTTCCAATGTGTTCATTGTTAGACTGAAGGCTCTTTCCTGCGTGGCTAGGCCCTTGCCAGCCATGTGGCACATATGCCAAATAAACACAGAAAATGTACTGCCTCTTTTGTCAGCAGCAAGTCAAAGCAGACCAATCCTACCTGTGCCAGAAGCATTCAGATTCCTTCTGGAAGAAGACAGAATCCTGCCAGGACTGGACACACCAGCCATCCCCTGTCCAGAAGCATCAGCACGTACAGTTCCCTGGAGGCGGAGGAAATGCAGAACCATGAGCACAGCCATGCGGTTCCCACAGGAAGCTTGCCTGCCACGTTGCAGGGGACAGCTGTGAGTGACTAGCTCCTTCCTCCTGTTTGGCCAAGTTTGCTTTTCAAGACCTCTGTGAAAGGTTGTTGCTTTTGCAGGGCTGAGGCAAATATTTTTGTGGAAAACTTTGAAAGGGATGAGGGAAGTGGTGGTGTTAAAAATAATAGCATCTTGGAACATATAGAAACATAGAAACAGAGTGAATCAGAAGGGGCCTCCCAGGCCATCTAGTCTGACCCCCAGCTCCAGCCGGCTCTGCTCACAACATGCCCACCATGTGAATGTCCAGCTTATCCTTGAACACCCTCACTGATGGGGCCTCAATGACCTCTTGTGGAAGCCCATTCCACACCCTTAGGGTCCAAACTGTCAGGAAGTGCTTCCTGGCATCTAAATGGAAGCTTGGTTCCCTGAGCTTTGCTCCGTTGGAGCACGTCCTGCCTTCCTCTGCAGGGGAGAACAGGTCTCTACCCACCTCCGTGTGACACCCCCTCACATGCCTGTATGTTGCCAACATATCCCCTCTGAGTCTCCTCCAGGCTGAAGAAACCCAGTTCCCTCAGTCTCACCTCATACCCCATCCCCTGCAAACCGGCCACCAACCTTGTGGCCCTATGCTGCACTAACTCTAACCTGGCTATATCCTTCCTGTAATGAGGGGCCCAAAACTGAGCACAATACTCCAGTTGCAGGTGCACCAGAGTCGTATAGAGTGGTAGTAATACCTCTCTTGATCTAGAAGCCACACTTCTGGCTATGCAACCAAGGGTGGCGTTCGCCCTCTTGACTACCGCATCACACTGCTGACTCATGTTTAGCCTGTGGTCAACCAGTACCCCAAGGTCCCTTTCACAAGTGCTGCTCTCCAGCCACTTGTCCCCTAATCTGTAGTTATGACACCTATTCCTATGCCCGAAGTGCAAGATCTTGCACTTATAATTCCAGAAGGAAGATTTTTCAGCTCTCATCGAATGAAGTTCAGCAAATGTTAGACAGTTAAAAATCATTACAGCAGAAATTGAAATCGCTCAGAAAATTTGGTACAATCCTTTGTCTGGCACCTAAAGGACATGAGTACGAGCACCAGGAAAGATTCCTGGAGAAATCATTTCTCAAGCAGGCTGGCAAAATAACAGGGTGCTTTCCTTCCAGTCATCCTACTCACTGACTTCCACTGATCTAGATCCACTTGGGTTCAGATTGTGGGTTGCTCTGCAGGTGACCTTTGCCAGGAGAGCAACAGGGTGTGCATTCCTTCCATTCCCTTGAACCTCTCAGCAGCTTTTTATAGCACCAACCATGATATCCTTCTGGATAGGCTGACAGGGCTGGGAGTTGGAGGTGCTGCATTGTAGCAGTTCCGTTCCTACCTGTATGCCCAGTTCTAGGAGGTGGTGCTGGGAGATTGTCGCTCTGAGACTGCTGCGAGGCTCTGCAGGACTCCATTCTGTGTCCCCTGCTGTTACAACACCTCCATGAAGCTGCTGAGAGAGGCTATCAGGAGCTTGGGAGGTGTTTTCCATGTGCAGATAACACCCAGCTCTGCCTCTCCTTTTTGTCACACCCAGGTGAGGCAGTGGCTGTTCTGAATCTCTGCCTGGGCATAGCAATCAGCCAGGTGAGGGGGACAGCCCAGGAGATACTGTTACTGGGTGACTCGTCTACCCAGATGAGCGATCTGCAAACCTGTTTTGGAGGGAGTTTCACTACTTGCACAGGAACAGGTTTGTCTTTGCAGGGGCTCTTGGTGCCAGCATTATCACTAGAAGCACAGCTTAGCCTAATAAACAAACTACATCTGTATCAGGACAGAGAAATCATACCTGCAGTTATAATTCTCTGGTGATTTCTTCCCCACATTAACATGACGTGCTCCCTTTGGAAATTGGAAAATCCAGTGGGTCCAAAATACGGCAGCAAGATCATTAATGGGGACTGGCCAAAGCAATCCTATTATCCAATCCTTTCATTTGAACTGACTGCTAGTCCATGTCCCAGCCCTATTCAGAGCCCCAAATGGTTTGGAATCAGGTTACCGGAACTACGTATCTTCTTCCATATATAACTCCTCAGGTCCTAAGATTGTACTCAGGTTGTACTCTGCGGACTCCTGCCAAAGAAAGTTGACTGGGTGGCTATTAAGAAGAGAGCCTTTGCTGCTCTGGCACCTCAGTTGTGGAATGAGCGTCTCAGAGAGGTTCACTGCATTGTGTTTTGTGTCTTTTCTGGTGCAAGCTGAAGACTGTATTTGCCGAGGGATTTTAATATTTTAGTTTGTGCATTAAATCTGTTGCCGCAGTTTAAATCTTTGCATTGCCACTAGGTTTGACTTTGGTTTGTATTTCTATCTCACACTGCTTTTTAATCTTTAAACATTTGTAGTATATCTGATACTGTATTTTATGGCTTTAATTGTGGCGAGTGTGAAGGCTGTCCTCTCCCTCCTTCCTGGGAGACTCAGACAATGGCCTTCTATGTAAAACCTCTTTATGATAATGCAAGCCAGTCAGGCTAGCTTAGAAGTACAGATGCTACTTAATGCAGAAGCCAATAAAGAAAGAAACACAGAATACTAGTTGTTAAAGAAATACAACTGTATTTTAGTTGTTATTTTATTTTAGTTTTTTACAGTCACAGACCAGGAAGAATGAAAAAGATAAAATAGCAGTAGTAAGTAAATAGATAGTAACTTCCTTTTTCTTTTCTCTTCTTTTTACATTATTTATGATGTGTAAAACAGGATTCTCTGGGACTAGAATGGCGTTTACCCAGTCCAGAGCCCATAACTGTTCCTTATCTGAGTCCTCTTGTTGTGTGGAAGGAGCTCGAAAGTTTATTAGAAAATGAAGGTGATCATGCAATAACAGTGGCAGACTTTGTGGATCACCATCCCATTGTGTTCTGGAATCTAGTGTGGTATTTCCGGCGCCTGGACTTACCCAGTAACTTACCAGGATTAATACTATCCTCTGAGCACTGCAATAAGAATTCAAAGGTATGAATTTCACAGACTGTACACAGATTAGCTTCTTTGAGGGGTTTGACTGATGATGGTTGTGGTGATTCAGTTCCTAACCTAACTTGATGCTTTCTTCTTATGGCAATAGTTTGCTTGCCTGTTGCCACGGCTTCTGCTCTGGAATCTAATCAATGTACTCATTAGATTTCTATCCTGCCTTTTTTCTTACAATGAACTAAAAGCAGCTGACCACCTCCTCCTCCTCCTCTCAATCTTATCCCCGTAACAGCAACCCTGTGAGGTAGGCTGGGTTGAGAGTCTGCCTGGCCCAAAGGCACCCAGTGGGCTCCATTGCTGAGCAGGGACTAGAAACCATGTTGCTTGAGTCCCAGCCTCATGCCCTTAAGCTCTGCACCACTCAAAATATGAGGTCTGTTTGACCTCTGGCTGCTTTGGCATTGTATAGAAATGAGGCTTCTCATTCTAGAGAGCCTGCTATTCATCCCCTCAAAATGAGTGCCAAACACCTTCTAGCAAGAATCAGAAAACCTGTTTAACCCACTCCTTGCAGAATTCCTTGAGAATGGGAAAGAGTTGCAGATCTAGTCTTGAAGCCAAACAGGAGACTGCAGCCATGCATCCAGCAATGGGATGAGTAGGCTTTTAATAGTAAACAGACATGGGGAGCGGGAGGCAGTCTGGAAGAGAAACCTGGTGTGGGGATGGAGGGCTTTAACCCTTGCCCCAGTTGCAGTCACAAATGGGATCAGAGACCTCTGCCTGCCCTTGCTGGTTGTGCCAGTAGAAGGTCTTTTGCCAGAACACGAGGAAGGAACTATCTGGATTGGCTCTGCGGCAACGTGCAAAGGGTTTAAGCTCTCTTGTGCTCACCATGGTCTGAGTTGAGTAGGGCCCCCTGTCCTTTAAAAAGTTCTTTCACGGAACTGATAATTGCACCACTAGTATTTCATCTGGGGAAGGCCTTATAATAAATCCTAACTGATATTTTTAAACATACTCTTCATTTTCATTTTATTTTATATTACCCTTTCCTTTCCATGGTGTAAAACTAAGGGTAAATTAGAAGTTTACTGAATGAATGAATGAATGAATGAAAGGGTATTTTTCTTGTCTTGCGATCTAGGCTGAGTATTTTGTATAAGAAATTCTATCACAAGCTGATTCTGTATTGAAGGTAAGTGCAGTGCTGAAATGTACTTCAGCCCAAAATCTGTTGTGGAGCAGCAATGCTACTGGTAATAAGGAATATGGAATTCTTGTACCATTAGCATTATTGTAGAAGGAATTCCTGGAAAGGAATGGCCACAACTAAAAGGAGATGTTACAGTGATTGTCCAAGTGGATACTTCACAAACAAGCGGAAGTTGCTGAAGATCAGAATCATTGTCCCCCTTTCTCTCTTTGTATATGCATCAAGTCTCTTTGCTGTTTGATGCCACAATAGTACGATTTCCTGTTCTTACGTTCACAAACTTGTATTTTGGGTTTTCTTACTCAGATTCCCAGAAATTGCATCTTGGAGGACAGCAAGTATGTTCTGATTCAGATGTTGTGGGATAATATGAAGTTGCATAAAGATCCGGGGCAACCTCTCTATATTCTGTGGAATGCACAGAGTAAGTGATCTGCACTCGGTCTGAAAGGTGTTTGCTCATTGAAGAGAGTTCACCACCACTGCCAGCAGTAGCTTAACTGGAAAGCAATAGGGTTTTGATCATGGCATTCTCTTTGTCTTGCAGGTCAAAACCATACTCTTGTGTTTGAGAGTGAGTGTTACACACGGTCCAGCTCAGGCTGATTTTTTTTTTATTTGAATTTTAGTTCCCCCTTTTTGGATTATGTATTTTATGTAGTAGCTTTTGAGCTTACCTCATATTGCCTGATCATAAATTTAATTCCCAGCCTTTGGATTTGTGCCACTGATGGTCTCATGGAAGGCATTTCAGTAAAATCTTGCACTGGTTTCAGTACCCATTTCAGAACCCCATTTGCTTGCTTGCTCTTGGTCAGAACTTCGCATTCATGGCTGGCTGTTCATGGTTGTGCTTTTCTTTTGCCCTCCTCTGTCCCAATTTTTTATTTTTATGACATGCGCTATATATTTTTGGAATCAATGTTTCAGATACATTTTTGTCTTTTATTTTAGCTGGAGGGTGGTTTTTTGGTTTTTTTGGCCACTATTCATATTGTTTTGTTTTCTTCAACATTCATTTTCCCCTTTCCACAGCTCAGAGGTACCCAGTGGTCCGCTTGCTGCAGAAGGATGGCCTTTCCTTTAACCAGGAGGTCTTAAGAAGCATGGTGAAGAGCATTAAGATGAATGACGTCTATGGACCCATGAGTCAAATCCTAGAGAGGCTGAACAAATGCCCACAGATTAAAAGGCAAAGGTAAATGATTGACATATAAGAAGTCTGTCATCTTCTGCTATAACAGAAGGAAGATGTTCACCCCCATAAAGAGTAGCAGCTCTTTGATGCTCTGCTCAGGAAAACAGTAACATCTTCCTGTCTTGCTTTGCAGAGTGTAACAACATTTGGCTTAATTAATTGTGCCATTGACATTATATGAATCAATGGAGAAGGTTATCCAGACTTCAAAGGAAGAACTGTGTGAGTTCTTCAGAGACTGTCTCCAGTTTGAGTCCTGCAGTGCCAGAGTTCCTTCTATAAATGTACAAAACAGTGCCATGCTCTCCCTTAGTAGAGGCAGCTCTACGAGTGCTACACATGGATGTGGATTGGATGGCAACACCTCCAGACCGCATGACGCGACTTTTCAGCCTGGCAGGACAATCACACCATTGGTTTCTTCTATTAGAGTTAGAAAAGTTCAGGATTACCTGGAGCACTAGGTGCTAATATAACGTCTGATATGGCATAAAATAAAATAGTAGTTCAAAAGTAATGCTTTCTGCTTGTGTTTATTTTAGGAGTCTTTATAGAGAGATACTCTTTCTCTCTCTTGTTGCTCTTGGAAGAGATAACATTGATATAGGTAAGTTGTCTGTTTTATTTTGCTAACGGTGCAATTCACCGTCTCAGGAGCTAGAAGTATTTGCCTTTTGAAGCCTCTTCCACAACCCTGTTAAGGTGAAGTGCAAGAATTTAAACCAAGTCAGTTCTGTTCTCAAAAACTGCTGCTTTCCAGTGATGTATGAGGCTCCATACAAACAGGCATGAGTGGGTTTGTTCCTCTGTCCCAGTCTGCTGATGGGCTACATGGATGATAATTTGATTTAGGAAGCAGCACAAGGAATGGCTTGGTTTCAAGCTTGCCCCCCACATCCCCCTGCACCCTCTTTTTTGATCTAATGTGCTCCCTACACCACATTGTTTGCTTGGGTTAAGGAATACAGGTGCCATTATTTCTTCCTATGTGGGTAAATGGCAGCTAGTGGGAAATAGGTTAGTGGCCCCTTGCCACTTTTGTGAGTATACGTAACCTGTTTTTCTGTTGCAACAGATGCTTTTGACAGAGAATACAAAATGGCTTATGATCGCCTTACAGCAAGTCAGGTCAAAAGTACCCACAATTGTGATAGGCCTCCAAGTACAGGAGTCATGGAATGTCGGAAGATTTTTGGGGAGCCATATCTTTAAGAAGAAATACTACGTGAATTGCTGCAGAATTCTAATGTAAAGTACTAAGACATCAGAAGGACATTTGCCGTTCTCCGTTAAAACAGCATCTTCAACTTGTTTGTTTTAAGCAGAATTTCCTGGGGGAAAATGGTACCAGAATGACTGATGAGCAGTGGGCCAAAGAGGGATCCCTTCACCTTGGTGTGGTATAAATAAGCTGTAATGGTCCCCTGCAGAAAGTTTAGACAAAATTGGACCAAAATCATGCACTGAGATGAAATAAGCTTTTCAAAACTGTTTACAGAAAATGTTAAAAATGTTACAGAATGCGTACCAGAGTTGTATAACAGATTTTAAATTATTTATAATAAGTTCGTATTTTTTTAAATTTTTAAATTACTATACTGAACTAAGTAATCTTGTTGCATAAGCAATACTTTTGCCCTTCCTAGAACATTGCTGTTTATAGCAGCTGGCCTTTTATGCAGAAAAGGCCTTTTTCCTTTTTAAAAACTAGTATAGACATGTCAGTAGTTTCCTAGGTCACCGTGTGAGTTGTCACTATTTCAGGTTCCAAAAACGTTTACAGTTCCATGGTAAATTGTAGCTGAGAGGTATTTGCAAACTTGTATGCAATTTTTATAGCGGACATGCACCTGTCACTTTTAAGAAATGTGGACAGGGATTTTTCTCATTCTCTGTCACACATCACTGGACCTGGCAAGGCATTCTGTGTGGAAAGCAGTGCTGACTGCCAGGAGCCACGATTGAAAGAGCTGCATGAGGTGCACCCCTGGACTTGGACATGCCCAGCGGGATTTTAGACCATTATCCCTTGAAATAGGAACCCCCGTACCAAATCACACGTCCCTGTGGTTTTGTCATGCATCCCCTTCCATAGGGCATGTGGAATCAGCAGTGTGGTTCTTTGGTTCACAGCCAAAGAATTACCTATATAAACTGGAGGCATAACAGCATAATAGGTGGACTGAAACATTCCAACATGGAATTTATCATACAGGATAAAAAATTGGAGGGGATGACTAATATTTCTATATTCCTAGGAAGATATGCACTCTACTTTCAAATATGATGTATATTAAATTATTTAAGATTAATTTGTGTTTGCTAATATCCAAGTTGCATGGCAACTTTTTACCTTGTGTTGTGCAACTTGGCATTGCTGCTTTTTTAACACTGTCATTGCTTATTTATAGCCTCACTAGTTTTTTTTTAAGTTAGGAACTGGAGAACAGTATTGTGCTTTCTCTAATTTGCACATCCATTTAGTGTTACTTGTTTGCAAAAGCCACTGCCTGCTTGATCACCTAATATTTTCCAGCTCAGTGGCAGATTCTATCAGGTGAGAATGTGCTAATAATCAAGGGATTTAACTTATGCCTTAGTAGTGACCCTGACTTTGCTTTGAATCGTGGATCCAAAAGGTGTATTCATGGGCTTTTAAGACCTTTTTTTTAAAAGAAAAAAGGTTGGCCAGTGGATCTCCTTGGTGTATTGCAAATGACCTTGGAAGATCCCCTTGGTTTTGAACAGCATGTGGGCCTGACTGTGCAATGAATAAGGGTACGAAGCCTCCTGAGGTGTGTGGTGTGCTTGATCAGCCCATTTAATACAGCCTCCCTTGAGCTGGTGTCCTCCAGACACATAGGACTAGAGCTCCCACTATCCCCAGACAGCGTGGATGTGGCTGGGGAGTGAGTGATGGGAGCTGCAGTCCAATATGTAGGGAAGGTGCCAGGTTGCAGAAGACTGCTGCAAGGGCGCAAATGCAATGGGAGATTCTCTTGTGTAAGTTTTCCTGCATGCCCTGACTTAGTGGCTTCCACCATCAGCTCACTGAGGCTTGTGTAAGAGTATTTTCTGGTGCATTTAGCGATGTGTTTCCACACAATTGCATTCATTTTGCGTTAACACAGGTAATCCTCCAAACTTCTATCTCTCTGGATCATGTAATAAAGCTTTAGCTCCTGAACCCATGGATATCGAGTTTGGTGGCTACTCATTGCTGAGTAACTAGGGAGGCAGGGCAGGGGTCTGAATGTGTAAGGGGTTGACTTCTGTATACAGTCACCTAAATTACATTGTCATGTCTAAGAAAAAATTGTGCACAGTGGCTACCACAAATTTAAGTGTCCCTACATAATTGTGCTATATATAGTGCTGCTGTTGTTAGTCACGAAGTCGTGTCCGACCCATTGCGACCCCATGGACAACATTCCTCCAGGCCTTTCTGTCCTCCACCATCTCCCGGAGTCCACTTAAGCTCGCACCAACTGCTTCAGTGACTCCATCCAGCCACCTCATCCTCTGCCATCCCCTTCTTCTTTTGCCATCCATCGTTCCCAGCATCAGGCTCTTCTCCAGGGAGTCCTTCCTTCTTCTTGTTGTTGTTGTTAGTCGCAAAGTCGTGTCCGACCCATTGCGACCCCATGGACAACATTCCTCCAGGCCTTTCTGTCCTCCACCATCTCCCAGAGTCCGCTTAAGCTCAGACCAACTGCCTCAGTGACTCCATTTAGCCACCTCATCCTCTGCCATCCCCTCCTTCTTTTGCCATCTATTGTTCCCAGCATTAGACTCTTCTCCAGGGAGTCCTTCCTTCTCATTAGGTGGCCAAAGTATTTGAGTTTCATCTTCAGTATCCAGCCTTCTAAAGAGCAGTCAGGGTTGATCTCCTCTAGGACTGACTGGCTTGATCTCCTTGCAGTCCAAGGGACTCGCAGGAGTCTCCGCCAGCACCACAATTCAAAGGCCTCAATCCTTTTGCGCTCAGCCTTCCTTATGGTCCAGCTTTCACAGCCATACATTGCAACTGGGAAAACCATAGCCTTGACTATACGCACTTTTGTCGGCAGGGTGATGTCTCTGCTTTTTAGCATGCTGTCTAGATTTGCCATAGCTTTCCTCCCCAGGAGCAAGCGTCTTTTAATTTCTTGGCTGCAGTTCCCGTCTGCGGTGATCTTGGAGCCCAGGAAAATAAAATCTGTCACTACCTCCATTTCTTCCCCATCTATTTGCCAGGAAGTGATAGGACCGGATTTCTCTGAAATTCTGCATTCACTTGGGTGTATCATTCTCTTTCTCTCTTGCCTTTCACTTCCCTTCTTTCCTCAGCTATTTGTTTGCTTTCTTGCATTTCTTTTTCTTTGGGATGGCTTTAGTTGCTACCTCTTGTACAATGTTGTGAACCTCCGTCCATAGTTCTACAGGCACTCTGTCTATCAGATCTAATTCCTTAAATCTATTTGTCACCTCTACTGTATATTCATCAGGGATATGATTTAGGTCATACCTGAGTGGCCTAGTGCTTTTTCCTACTTTCTTCAACTTAAGCCTAAATTTTGCAAAAAGAAGCTTTTTGAGCACAGTCAGCTCCTGGTCTAGTTTTTACTCACAGTATAGAGCTTCTCCATCTTTGGCTGCAGAGCACATAGTCAATCTGATTTCTGTGTTGACCGTCTGGTGATGTCCATGTGTAGAGTTGTCTCTTGGGTTGTTGGAAAAGAGTGTTTGCTATGACCATCATATTCTCTTGACAAAATTCTACCAGCCTGTGTCCTGCTTCATTTTGTACTCCAAGGCCAAACTTGCCTGTTATTCCCGTTATCTTTTGGCTTCCTACTTTAGCATTTCAATCCCCCATGATGATGAGGACATCATTTTTTGGTGTTAATTCTAGAAGATGTTGTAGGCCGTCATAGAACTGGTCAACTTCAGCCTCTTCAGCACCAGTGGTTGGGGTATAGACTTGGACTATTGTGATGTTGAATGGTTTTCCTTGGATTCGAACTGAGATCATTCTGTCATTTTGGAGAATGTATCCCAGTACTGCTTTTCCTACTCTTTTATTGACTATTATTTATTAAAACATTTATATGCCGCCCCATCGCAACAAAGCCTCGGGGCGGCTCACAACATTGATTAAAATACAATAAAACAATAAAACATATTCATTTTATGAATATAAAATATTCATATGAATATAATACTATGAGGGCTACTCCATTTCTTCTGAGGGATTCTTGCCCGCAGTAGTATACCTGATGGTCATCTGAATTAAATTCACCCATGCCTGTCCATTTTAGTTGACTGATTCCTAAGATGTCGATGTTCAGTCTTGTCACCTCTTGTTTGACCACATCCAGCTTGCCTTGATTCATGGATCTTACATTCCAGGTTCCTATGGAGTACAGATCTTTGCAGCATCGGACTCTCCTTTCACCACCAGATACATCGGCAACTGATTGTCCTTTCGGCTTTGACCCAGTCGCTTCATTCTTTCTGGTGCTACTAGTACTAGCCCTCCGCTCTTCCCCAGTAGCATAATGGACAGCTTCTGACCTGAGGGGCTCATCTTCCGGTGTCATATCTTTTTGCCTTTTGGTACTGTCCATGGGGTTTTCATGGCAAAGATACTGGAGTGGGTTGCCATTTCCTTCCCCGGTGGATCACGTTTTGTCAGAGCTCTCTGCTATGACCTGTCCGTCTTGGGTGGCCCTGCACGGCAGAGCTCATTGAGCTACACAATCTCCTTCGCCACGACAAGGCAGTGATCTATGAAGGAGATATATAGTGCTAGTTGGTGTTGAAAATGCACTTCTTGCTCCAGTTAGTTGTATGCAAGCCACTGCTTTATAGCGTTTCGAAGCTGTGACGGAAGGCCCTGACACTTCCTGAGCTCTGTCCGGTGTTTTTAGGGGTATTAAGCAAGCTACAAACTGGGCTCATTGTTCCACCTTTCTATAGGAAACTGAAGATTTGCCTGGTTTTAGCAAACATACTTCTTTCAAATAAGTTATCTAATCTGTCGTAGATTTGTGCAGTTGTGAGTAAAGTAGGCATCCATGTTGACTGGCACAACATGTTTCCATTAAGGTGACAGTGAAAGTGCTCTCAGTTCCAGGTAGAGCACTTCTTATCAGTTCCACTTTGGATGTAGATGAATCAAGCGCACTGGCCAGATATATTGATCAGATCAGCACAACATTATGCAGTGAGTCAATCTCGTAGTCTTGTGACTTCTTCAAAAGTGTAAGCTTTTTTGAGCAATGTTCATCAGATACATGGTGTAATCCTGAACTGGCAGTCTTTGCATACTTGGTCAAGCCAAAGAGGTACTTTCAATATAGCCAGAAGCTTGTACACACACGATACAATGTTTTTACCTTTTCTCCCTTGGAATGGTTAACTCTTGAACCCTGTCACAAGATATTTTTGAAACCCTGAAGTCAAAAGCTGCCTAATTCATACTAGACTGTGAACAGAAAATTAGATTTCATCTCAGACAATAAAGAACATTCCCATGCATCATATAGTCCAGTACTGAAATTAATTTCCATACAGTGTATTTACCTTAAAAACAAAAACACTTGAGTTTAAATTTTAACTATTTGTTCCTGAAAGAGTTTTGAAAGGTTTTCCTTTTGTGATTATAGTGAATTGTGCAAATACTTCAAAACTGTTCTGTGTCTCCATTTGGTAATATTACAAGGCCTTTGGTTCATAGTATCAGACCCATCTGAGACAGAAAAGCTTTGTTTCTAAGGTGCAATACTATGTAAGTTTAGACCAAAAGAAGGCCTAAAACTGTCTACATGTTTTTTCAGTCTAAATTTGCATGGGATGGCATCCTTAGCAAGTTCTCAGAATGCTTTGTAAATGTCAGGTTTGCTGTTTGTACAAATATGGCTTTATCAAGTAAATGATTATTGGTACTTCCATAGGAAATACATTACCCCAAAGACAGAAATGGATATTAATTACATGTAAATGTGTATATAAAATATCTATAAACAGTAGGTATAATTGATCAATTTCCATGAAATATTTGATTTCTGGAAAATAGGAGCTTATTGGAATTTCAAAATACTTTTTGTTAATTTGCAAAAGAGCACTTTCGCAGATGGTTGTAGATTTGTACATATGTAATGTTTACATTTTATTTACCAACAAAGGACATCAGTTTAAGTGTTTATTTTTGCTTTGAACTTGTAGGTCAGTTTTAAGGTGTATATTTCAATGTTTGCAATGGGAAAAGGTGTTTTCACCTGAAATGCTATAGAAAAATTGTTCTATTTAAAATTTTACAATGGCTCAATAAAGAAAAGGAAAATATCTTTGGTCTTGTTTTAAATATATACTGAGAAGACATATCTGGAAGTTTTCTCCCATTTTCTTTCCTCTCAATAAGGTTTGGATGAAGAATCAGGCATACTTGGTAGACCCATAGGTGGGATTTAAATAATTCATGTTGAACTAGCTGTGTTGATTTTACTGTATGAGTGAATTTGACTAAGTTTGGACCAATCCAGTAAGCCTAATGTTAGTGGATTTTTTGGTAGTTACAGAAACTCATATTGGAGCCTGGGAATGCCCTTCCTGACACTGGTTTCTCTGGGATTCCGTGGTCTCGTTAACATGTCTTTATGTAATGTGGGTATTTAAAAGCTTTGGTACCAACATATGCACACCCACTTTTGGAAGCTGTACTCTACCTGCTTGGTTAGAAGGGTGCTCCTCCTTTAAGGAGGAAGTCTACTAGTATACTTGCCTTGATTATTGCAGGCTATTGAAGATCATTTAGAAATGGTGGACTCGACTGTAGCTACCAGGCCTTTGACTGAGCATTTGACACGTGTGTTGAACAGCCTGCAGTAGCTCCCTATGAGTTTCAGGTCTAACAGCGGGTTCTGATGGGCAAAGCTTTCATGGCCTGGAAGATCAGGCCATCTTCTGTGATTCTAGCTCTCCCCCACATGACACCCAATTCTTGTCTAAAGGCAAAGCCTGGAAGGGTGACATCTCTTTTCTAGTTCTGAACTGCTTATTGTGTTTCTATTTATTTGATTGTTTTTAAAGGTTAACCATGAATTTTTATTTAGTTGTTAACCAGGTTTTTACAACATTCATTTTGGGATAGAAATGACAGGCACTGCGAAGTATATATAATTTAAAATTAATAACTTATAGTTTTCCAAAACTCTTTTGATTACATATTTGGAATGGTGGCGGAAGGGTCAATTGTTCTACAGTAGGCTATCAAGAGTTCAAATATCAGGTGCAGTGTGTGAAACGGCAAGCTGTGAATACTGTGTTGGGCCTTAGGGTTCATGTGGATCCATTTGGATGTATATGTGCAAAACCCAACCATTAACCCTCAGAGATTTAATTTTTAGGGATCTAATGGAACAAAGGGACTGCAGGTGGCGCAGTGGTTTAAACCGCTGTGCTGCTGTGCTGGTTGATCGAAAGGTCGCCGGTTCAAATCTGCACACGGGGTGAGCTCCCGGGCACCGTCCCAGCTCCTGCCAACCTTGCAGTTCGAAAGCATGCAAATGCAAGTAGATAGAAAGGTGCCACTTCGGTGGGCAGGTAACAGCGTTCCGTGCACTTCGGTGTTTAGTCATTTTATTTATTTGGAAATTTATAGGCCGCCCCTTGCCACAAGCCTCGGGGCGGCTCACAACAATAATGTCATTGTTTACTAAACTAAATAATGTTTAGTCATGCCGGCCACATGACCACGGAGACTGTCTGCAGACAAACGCTGGCTCCCTCGGCTAGGAAAGGGAGATGAGCACCGCCCCCGAGAATCAGGCAGGACTGGATGTAACATCAAAGGGAAACCTTTACCTTTAATGAAACAAAAGCTCTAGTGACTCAATGCTGACAACATTTTTTAAAAGCATCTCTTAAAGGCAATGACAGGGAAAAGTCACTTACCAAAAAAATAGGGACAACTTGCAGCAAATGGTATTCCAGTTTCAAATGGCAATTCCAGATTATCTGCTTACTCTCAGCCAAGTACGTAAGCCACACTGAACATTCATTCGTTACATACAATCTGTAACCCATATAGAATCTCGGGACAGTTTACATAAAAAGAAATCTCTATCAGTCTGCATGTTCCACTGATGTGTTGGAACTGATATGTAAGGATGATGTGAGAGAAGGAAAATTTTATTTTTATTTTATTTAAGTCTTATTTTAATTGTTAGTGTTGGGTTTGGTTTGGTTGATTTGTTTATATGTTTATGTTGAATTAATGTTGTATTTGGTGGTAGGTTTGATTTATTTATTGGGTTTATTATTTATTGGGTTTATTAGGGTTTAATTTAAGGTTATTTTGGTTGCCGAGATGCACTGAGGGTAAGGGGAGGGGGAGGGATAAATTAATATTGTTTATTAATTTATCCCTATTGTATTTTAATCTTGTTGTAAGCCTCCCCGAGGCTTCAGTGCGATGGGGCGGCCTATAAATATTTTAATAAATAAATAAATAATAAATAAAATTACTGTTACTAAGCAGGAAGGTGATAACTGAAGCAAGGATGAAATAAAGAGCTGGGGTGAGGCCACTGAGCCCTTTATAAGGCCAAGGGCCTGAGGAAGAACCATGTAAAGAGTTGTAAATAGGACATAGAAGAAAATAGGCAGGTTTAAATTGGTTACTGAAGTAAACAAAGGTGGGCTAATACTATACGGTATGGGTGAGTTTGAACACAAGAGAAGTGGCAGAAGAGTGCTGCTTACATCAAAGCTCTGAAGAACGCAAGAGGAGCGGGGTTGAGGGCATTGCAGAAGACGGTAGGTAATTGTCTTTTACAGCTGGCCATTCCTTGTAAGGGAGAAGGAGATAATGAGCTTGGAAGAAGGGTTGTGCTTCCTATCTCATCCTCCCACAAGTTTTGGGAGATCAGTGGTCATCAAGCGAGACTGCTACAAGGCCAAGACAACCTATTGAACTCTTAGAAAGTAGTGTGCATGCTTAATAGGCTTATGAATAGTAACTGGCACACCTCTCATAGGTAATGGGCTCATTAGCATGAACATGGGATGTATGAGCGGGAGGGGGAACATATCAAGGAGTAGTATGATGTAGGCGGATGGAGAAGACTGTGACCTCTTAGTAACCCAGCCAGTGGGAGAAAAGAGGCAGGGTCTGCGAGCCGCGAAAAGGGAATACAAGGCAAGGCCTTACATGGAAACAGCACCTGTGAGGTGGGCACCCGCTTTTGCAAGAGCGCATTAAACTAGTGCTGCTTGGTACTTCGCCTCCCGTATCATCACTGCTTGGAATTTCATTCCTAACAATGATACATGCATGTATGTTCCAGTAAACGTGAACCAGAAGTGGAGATGAAAAAGCATTAGTTACATCACTTTGTTACCCCAGACAAAAGTGCCTCAGACAAGGAAAATGGTGCTTATGAAAGGCCTTTGTTCCCGCTGAATTCCCCCCTCCCAAGAGGTTTCAATCAACTTAAGAATATGTTTTCAGCACTTAACAAGAATAGTTAATGTAAGGTTTCATCTTTCCTAATGCTTTGCATAATGATAACATCTGCATAAGTGTCTGGCCCCCAAGCAGCCTGACCATAGGGACTAGTGCAGCTACAGTTGTGCCAAGTCCCGCCCGGTAAGCTGAAGAGAAGCAGGCGGAGAGCCAGCAGCGAACAGGCCCAGCATCAATTTTGTGTAAAAAACACAATTGCTTGGCCAGCTGCATCATTGCCTATGATCAATTTATTATGGTTACTTCCAATATATTAGCGTTTATGTGGATGCATGAAAGTTTAGTTGCTGCCGAGAACACCGTTCCTCCCTGCTGCGGCCTTGCCCAACTGGAGCCCCTCTAGAGGTGTTTGCATTGTACTGCATTTGTGTGTGGCTGCATCCCACTTGCAACTAAGGCTGAAGGCTGGGAGGGGGGCGGGGGGCATTACCCTTGACTGTCCCAGACTGTAAATTCATCGGGGCAGGGATCCACTCAGCAGGCCATTTCTTGATCTGCCAAATGAACCTGCAGCAGAGAGGACAACAGCAATGACGTGTTGTTGTTGTTATGGTTTGTTTTTTTGTTCTTTATAAGCTCTCCAGAGACTTTTAGTAATGGGACGGTATAGAAATAAATAAATACAGACAGACAGACATACTTGAAACAGCATTTGGGGAAGGCCTGTTGTTTTTCCAGGCACTTCAATCCCCCAGTTTCTGCTGTTTTAAATCAGGGCATACCTTATGCTCCTTCGCAAAAATTGAACAAGACTATCGCTGGGAGAATGCCGAGAGTTGGGGGCCTTCTGCAGAATTTCTCCCCCTAAATCTTCTTGGGAGGACCTTTCCTCCGCATCTGAAATCTTTGCAACGCTGCTGGGTTGTCGTTCACCCAGCCCCCTCTTGCTCCCGCGGAGGACCCCCCGCTCCAGGTTCTTATTGAACCCTCGGGCAAGGAGGGGCGATTCAGTGGCTACTTAGGAGAGCCTCGTTTCCCCTCGCTGCAGTCTCGCCCAACCTGCAGGCCCTCCAGCCGCTGGCATGCTGGGAGCTGTAGTCTCCCATAGCTTGCGCGAAACGCGTGACCGCTCGGCGCCTCGCTCTGAGCATGCGCGGCGGTGCCTCGTCGCTCCCCGGCCCCGCCGTTCGCGGCCGCGGCGCGAGAGGAGAAGGGTTTGCGGGCGGACCAACATGGCGGCGGCCAGCAGGTGAGTTCCGCCACCTTCGTGGGGGCCGAGTCGCGCCGGGAGGGGGGCGCGCTTCTCCAGGTGCGCCCCCGTCTGAGTCCCCGGCCCCGCTCCACGGTTCTGCTATTAGCTGGTTGTTCCGTCCGACAGCCGAGGCTCTCCGGTGGGTCGCGACAATTCAGGTTCGGTAGAAACTCTCGCAACCCACAGCACGTACAAAAGATAAAATGCCCGCAAAACCTGGCAGAAAGGCGAAGGCTTAAAACACGGGAAAGGTGCGCTTCTAGGCATGGGTCGCCGATAGAAAAGCCCACCCTACACCCCCTGGCCGACAGGATGCAACATCAACTTCATGCAGCATGAAGTGACTGCACAAAAGAACTCCCCCCCACCCGCCCAAACTCAATCAATCAATCAGGCTGGCGCCAATGCCAAGCTGTAAAATGCAGTAAATGGAGAACAGGTCTCTACCTACCTCCGTGTGACATTCCCCTCACATACCTGCATGTCGCCAACAGATCCCCTCTGAGTCTCCTCCAGGCTGAAGAGACCCATTTCCCTCAGTCTTGCCTCATACCCCATCCTCTGCAAACCGGCCACCAACCACGAGGCCCTACGCTGCACTGACTCTAACCTGGCTATATCCTTCCTGCAATGAGGGGCCCAAAACTGAACACAATACTCCAGTTGCAGGTGCACCAGAGTCGTATAGAGTGGTAGTAATACCTCTCTTGATCTAGAAGCCACACTTCTGGCTATGCAACCAAGGGTGGCGTTCGCCCTCTTGACTACTGCATCACACTGCTGACTCATGTTTAGCCTGCGGTCAACCAGTACCTCGAGGTCCCTTTCACAAGTGCTGCTCTCCAGCCACTTGTCCCCTAACCTGTACTTATGACACCCATTCCTATGCCCCAAGTGCAAGACCTTGTATGTATGTATGTGTTTGTTTGTTTGTTTGTTTGGAAAATTTATATGCTGCCCCATTCGCATAAGCCTTGGGGCGGCTTCCAATCCATAAATAAATACAATCAGTCGAAATACATAAAATACTGGAGACATCCTGGCAATTTTTGTTTAAAATCAATAAATAAAATCAACAATTAAAATAATGTTTAAATAAAAAGGTCTTGGCCTGGCACCGAAAAGCAAATAATGACGGCGCCAGGCAGACCTCTCTGGGGAGTGCGTTCCATAAGTTGGGCGCCACCACATAGAAAGCCCTCCTCCAGGTACTCAGCCTCCTAATATCTTTTCACGGAGGGCTCCCGGAGAAGGGCCTCTGCCGCCGATCTCAAGGGGCGGGAGGGCACATATGGACACAAGCGCTCTTTTAGGTAACCAGGTCCCAAGCCGTTAAGGGCTTTGTAGGTGATAACCAGCACCTTGAATTGGGCCCGGACTTCAGTGGGGAGCCAGTGAAGCTGATGGAGGGCTGGAGTCATGTGAGCACAACATCCAGTCCCCATCAGCAACCTGGCAGCTCTATTTTGCACCATCTGAAGTATCTGGACCGTCTTTAAGGGCAGCCCCACATAGAGCGCATTGCAGAAATCCAACCAGGAAGTAACCAATGCATGTGTCACTGTCGCTAAGCAATCATCCTCCAGGTAGGGACGCAGCTGATGGATCAGCCGAAGCTGAAGGAAAGCGCTTCTCGCCACCGCTGTTACTTGAGCTTCCAACAATAGTTCTGGGTCGAGGAGTACTCCCAAGCTGCGGACCCTGTCCTTAAGAGGGAGTGCAACCCCATTCAGGACAAGGTCGAAGTCCCCCACCCCGAAGCCCGACCCACCTACCAACAGGACCTCCATCTTGTCTGGATTGAGCTTCAGTTTATTGGCCCTCATCCAGCCCATTAGCTCAGCCAGGCACTGGTTTAGTACAGCCCCTGTCTCACCTGGATTGGTTGAAAAAGAGAGGTAGAGCTGGGTATCATCAGCGTACTGATGACTCCGCAGCCCACACCTCCTAATGACCTCTCCCAGCAGTTTCATGTAGATGTTAAATAGCAGGGGGGACAAAATGGATCCCTGTGGAACTCCATGGCATAGCTGCCATGGCGCAGAGCCATAGTCCCCCAGCACCACCTTTTGGAATCGGCCATTGAGATAGGAGCGGAACCACTGCAAAGCAGTGCCTCCTACCCCCAATCCCACTATCCTATCCAGAAGGATACCATGGTCGATGGTATCGAAAGCTGCTGAGAGGTCCAGGAGGACCAACAGGGACGCACTCCCCCTGTCTCTCTCCCTGCACAGGTCATCGTACAGGGCGACCAGGGCAGATTCAGTACCATACCCAGGTCTGAAGCCAAACTGAAATGGGTCCAGATAATCAGTTTCATCCAAGAGTGCTTGGAGTTGTCCCGCCACCACCCGCTCTAACACCCTGCCCAGAAACGGGATGTTGGCCACCGGTCTATAATTGGTGGCCATCTCTGGATCCAGGGATGCCTTCTTTAGGACTGGTCGGACTACCACCTCCTTTAAAGGGGCAGGTACCTGGTCATCCCTCAGAGAGGCGTTGACAACCTCCAGGATCCAGGTCCCTATCCTGTGTTTGGCTTTGTTAAGTAGCCAAGATGGGCAAGGGTCCAATAAGCAGGTGGTGCGACGTACTTGTCCAAGTACCTTGTCCACATCATCAGGCCGCAATAACTGGAACTCTGGTCATTTCCCCATTCCATAGTTCAACCAGAGCTTCAACAGGAGCACTAGCCTTGTCAACCGGAAATTCCCCCAGGGCCTTCAGGAATCCATTCGGATCCATCTGGTTCCAAGGGTGGACCCACACATTCGGGTCCGCACGCTTACAGAGGGAAAGGCCGCTCTCAAGCTCAAACCTCATGAGGAGGTGATCTGACCATGACAGGGGAGTCAGACATAAATTCCTCACCCTCAGATCCTCTTCTTCCTGCCCCGTCGAGAAAACCAGGTCCAGAGTGTGTCCATGTTCGTGGGTAAGGCCTATGACATGTTGAGACAGCCCCATGGCCGCCATGGAGGCCATGAAGTCCTGAGCTGCCCCGGTCAGAACAGTCTCAGCATGGAGATTGAAGTCGCCCAGGACCATCATCCTGGGGGTCCTCAACACCAGGTCCGAGACGATCTCCGTCAGCTCAGGCAGGGAGACTGTTGGGCAGAAGGGTGCATGGTACACCAGCAGAATCCCCAATCTGTCTCAGTCGCCCAACACCAAGTGGAGGCACTCTAGACCCGGCCTCGAGAGGACAGGAAGCCTTGTGAGGGAGATGGAAGCTCGGTAAACTAAAGCAACTCCCCTCCCCTCTCCTCCAGGCATGGTCGGTGCTGGACCAGATACCTGGGTGGACACAGTTGAGAGAGGGAGACTACCCCCCCCCCACCCAGGTCTCTGTTATGCAAGCCAGGTCTTATCCACATTGAACTTATCTACATTGTCCACTTATCCACATTGAATGCCATCCTGTTGTCTCCTGCCCACTTCCATAGTCTGCCCAGATCCTTTTGGATCTGGAATACCTGCTCCTCAGTTGTGGCCACTGCCTCAGTTTGATCAGCAGACTGTTCGCCCCTTCTTCCATGTCACTGATGAAAAGCTTAGACAGGATCCGCCCCAGGACAGAGCCCTGGGGGACCCCGCTTGTCACTGGCTGCCATCCCGACGATTCCCCGCTAATGGTTACCCTCTGCTTTCGGTCAGTCAGCCATGCCCTAATCCACCAGACAGTGCTTTGGTGTATCCCAAAACTCCTCAGTTTCTCCACCAGGATATCATGGGGCACTTTGCCAAAGGCCTTGCTGAAATCCAGGTAAATCACATCCACTGCATCCCCTCCATCTAGTCATCTCGAAAACCACAGTGTAGTGTTTGTTTGTTTTTTTAAAGTAAAACCTACCAGCATTGTAAACTTTTAAAATAAAGGAACGTTCTGTCCTTTAGATTAGTTTAATATTCTGATGCTTAATGTCCCTTTTCCCTGGCAGTTTGCCCTATTCCTCAGATCTCTTTTACGGTCACCTTCCCTTCCAATTGGTTCAATCATTTTTTCTACCATTTTCCCCTTTGTATATCTTCACCTCCATTATGTTATCCATCCCTTACAGGTAATAACACCTCCCCCCCTCCCCCCCATCAGTTCACCCTTGTGGAAGATCACGGCTATATATGTTTTTGCCCTGTTTTTGTCCAAAGTGTTCACACTTTTCACTTCATTCTTAGATCACTTCTCTTCCTAGTCACTTTTTAAAAGCTCCTTTCCTGCATCATGCACCAGCTTGGCCTCCCATTTACATGCTCACCTTCTGGTTGTCCCTGTTCTAGACTGAGCATGGAAAGAGATTATGGTAACCACTCTATTAACTAGCCTAATACACTGGAGGTGGGTGGCCTAGAAAGATGTATTTAACTACTGGATGTTCATTCTATTTTATTTTCTTCAGCAGCATTTTCTCCTCCCGCATTTGACAGAACCAAAACGGAACCACCATGCCAACTGTGGTGGTGATGGATGTTTCCCTCTCAATGACTCGGCCAGTCTCCATTGAGGGCTCCGAGGAGTATCAGAGAAAGCATCTAGCAGCTCATGGCCTGACCATGCTGTTTGAACATATGGCCACGAACTACAAACTGGAATTTACAGCCTTGGTTGTGTTTTCATCCCTCTGGGAACTGATGGTTCCCTTCACAAGAGACTACAATACACTCCAGGTGAGAACTCTAATATAGAAATAAGTTTATGTTACGTTGTTAAATATAACATGCATTTGAGAATGATGGGCTCATTCACAACACTTTCTAAAATCCACCCAAGTTAACTGAGCCCAGTGTGCATCTGGACCTTTCCCTTACCCAGCTGACTGGTTTGTAACTTATGTTCGCAGGAAGCTCTGAGTAATATGGATGATTATGACAAAACGTGCCTGGAGTCGGCCTTGCTAGGTGTTTGTAATATTGTACAACAGGAGTGGGGTGCTGCCATTCCCTGCCAGGTGAGCTTTCAGAGAACATTCCTGGGTCTGAACATTCAATGGTGTTCTGTTACTGAAGACCTCTATGAACAAGAGCTCAGAACTAGGCAGCATACATTCAGAGAGGACAGCTGGCCATCTGTAATAAAGTGAATGCTACACACCTTCTTCTTATGTATAGGCAGTCCCTGAGTTGCAAACAAGATTCATTCCTGAGAAAACAGAAATTCATCTTTATGTTGAATCTGTATGTAAGTCTGATCACATATAGTTGGCCCTTCCCATTCATGGGAATCAGGGATGCAGGACATCTGTGAAAGTGGAAAAACTGCAAATATCCCCCCGCCCCCACCGCCAAATCCACCAGCACCTCCTCTTTGCAGCAAGGAAATGCCAGAGACATTTCCCTTTCCAGGTAGAGGGAAATCTCTCCAGCTTACCTTCTCCAGAGGCTTCCCTCTCTCCCTTTTTGCTTCTTCCCTCTCTATGGTGATCTTTTGGAGGTCTTTCCTCTCTCCTCTCTCACTTCCTATATCTCTATGGTGAATATGATATTCCATGGTCATTTTTTAAATTACCAGGCTATAGGGCAGTTCATTTGTTAAGTACCATTTGTTTGTAACTCAGGCACTTGTCGCTTGTTTGTCTATGCGGGCACAGGAGGAGAATCTGTTAGCATTCTGGTGGCATATGGGAGACCCAAACAGAGTGGTAACGCCCCTGCTTTGCATGCAGAAGGTGCTGGGTTCAACTCCTGGCATCTCCAATCCGGGTTGGGAAAAAATCCTTCAGAAACCTTGGCGAGCCATTGCTGCTGGCCAGCGCACACCATTTTGAGCTTGCTGGACCAGCACTATGACTCTAAGAAAGGCACACTCAGTATGTGTGCCTGCCTAAATAAATCCCCATGTTGTACAATCAGCTAAGGCTCAGAAGCACATGCAAGCTTCATTTGAGACACCATTTAAAGCAAAAGGGAATACCTTCAGCTTCAGTTCCCATCTTGGAGACTGCAGATGGAGGCTGGCGAATGTGGAGTCCTGGGCTAGCCAGGGTGTGAGGGGTCAGGCTGGCACTTCCAAGGCTCACGCGCTGGAGTTTGCATCATCGTCTGGAGACCGACATGTTTTGAGTCACTGTTTCTTTGCTAGGTTGTCCTTGTCTCGGATGGCAGCTTGGGCATCGGCAGGGGCTCCCTCCGCCAATCCTTAGCTACTCTCAGCCAGAGAGGTGAAAGCAGCCGGTTCCCACTGCCTTTCCCCTTCCCCTCAAAGCTGTACATCATGTGCATGGCCAACCTGGAGGAGGTGAGTCTTTTTGGGCCGCCTGGTGCCCACACGTTACTTTGTTTTAAGCCGTAATCGGTTTGCACTCTGACGTGCAAATGTGTGGGTGCTCATTCCCTCAGCCCCTCATTCACAGTGGCTAAGACCCCTTAGCTGCTTTGCTGGTGGGTGCCGCTGCTGGATGAAATGTGGGAATCAGGTTGCATCGAGGACAGCACAGGCCTGGTGTGTGCCATAGGAGAGCAATTTAAAATGCTCCCTGAAATGTGTTTTGACACCATCTTGCATCATGTGATGTGGTGTTTCTTTCCTCTTTACAGCTGCAGAACTCAGGTTCGTTAGACTGTCTGGAGCGGCTCATAGATTTAAACAATGGGGAAGGGCAGATTTTTACTATTGATGGACCCCTTTGCTTGAAGAATGTACAGTCCATGTTTGGGTGAGTACACAAGTGGTCAGCACCACTGTCTGAAAGTTGCACTTCACCACAGTCTTCATGACACTTTCTTCTTATGTAGCTGAACTAAGTGTGTGTGTCGGGGGGGGGGGTGAGATAAATTTGATAAATAAATCATGCAGTCTTTTCCTGAGCCTAATGTTTATTCTGCTGTTCAGTTGTGATTTTCCCCCTTTTTGTTTTCCCACAGTCTGTATCTCCACTAAATTAGTTCTTGAGACAATGGTGGTAATGAATGCCCTAAATAATGGTTTTTGGTGCTTTTTGAGGTAGTGGGGGAAACAGACATGGTTACAGCCCAGCTATAGCTAAGAGTACAAAAAGACAAGATGAGGAGACAGCCTGGGGGTGGTGTTGGTGGAATAGACATCATATAAATATTTTAAATAAAATAAATAAAAAAGGTCTGTACTTCCCAGCATGCTCCAACCAACATAGCCTAAAGTGGTAGGCATTTTTACCCTTCTAAGCTTACATAGAATTGTGCCATGTGTCACTTGTTTAGTCTGCTCTTTAGTCACTTGCTTAGCTCTTAACTGAAATGAATAGCATTTGAACGTGCTTAACTGTGGCTGTATTGGTGCTCTGATTCACACATTGGATCCAAAGAAAACCTGAGATGAAGTTATTTGATTCTGAGGGAAAGGGCATGATGGAGCAGCATGGCATTCCTAATGGTGTGGGCTTCCCTGTGATTTTTCCCCTCACTTAAGCAACCAAGCTCAGAAAATTGTAGATATGAAAGTCTGGGAAATGACGTTTTCTACAGGAGATCCGTCACAATGTCAGCATGTTTAATGCCTGTTTTTTTGAATCGATTCAGGACAGTTTAAGAGCAGATTAAAGGCACAGCTGAGAAAACTCCTTAGATACTCTGCCTGATGACAGATGCTGTGCAGCTTGACCGCTAATGTGGTTTTTTGGCCAGAAGTTGGTCCAGTGGAAGAACCTTGTTAGACTAGTGTGGTTATTTTCCAGGCAAGCCTGTCATCCTGTTTGTCAAAAACGTTCGCTTAAGTGGATGCAACTCCCTGTCCTTTTCTAGAAAGCTCATCGACGTGGCTTACACACCCTTCCACGCTGTCCTGAAATGTGGCCACCTCTCCTCGGATGTGCAAGCATTTCCAAGGCCTGAACCTTTCGTTACTGATGAAGAGATCGATCCAGTCCCCAAAACAATTAATACAGGTAGCGCATTGCTGCAGCTTCTGGGTGTCACAGACTTTGGTTTGTGGCCCCCTCCTGTCCCCTTTCTTCCTCTGGCTTTACGCATTCAGTGCGCTGTCACGGTTGGTGCATGCCGATAAAACGAGGCCATGCGCGGACGTCTGTCTAGCTTGTTTCGTCCAGTGGCCAGTGAGATGCCGTGACGCCCGCAGGCAAACCAGGAAGGCAGTGATGCCTCTTCTCAGCAGGCAGCATCTCATCACCCTCTGACTCTGAATGTGCCTCCGCCCTTCCGAGAACTGCCCTTGCAGCCCCTTCCCACCGCAACATGTCAAACCCGCCGTCCCCACACCTCATGACAGGGTTTTTCCTGTGTTGGTCCTGGCGCTGCAGCACAGGGGCCGAGGACAGACCCAACAAGCCGAAGCTCCCACAGGAGCTCCCGGGCTTCTGCAGGTCGGGCCAGGAGGATCCTGCCGGAGACCCTGGAGACCGTTTGCTCCTGGCCAGGGTTGATCAGACTGGGCTGGGTGACCTCTGGATAAGGCTGCTTCTGGTGTCCTGCCCATCAAATTTGTTGTGCACCCTTGAGTGCTGTAAGGCCAAGAGGAAAGCCCCACTGCCTTGCACCTTGCATTCTTCCATAACCCTCTTAAACCCACCCCCACGATAATCGTGAGAGTATCAGAGGCTGTTAGCGGGAATCGCCACTCAGCAACTGGGCCGGGCCCCTCCCCCACACCTTCCATGCTGGTTGCCCTGTGTGGGCAAGTCAACAACAGTGCTGGCCCAGTGCCACCAAGGCCTGATGGTGCACAGGGTGCTTGGGCTAAGGGTGAAGTAGGCTTTGCTGTGAAGCACACCCTGGGCTTGGAGAGCTTGCCTAGCCTGGTATTTGCTCCTGAGGACTAGCCACTTGGCTTGCATTCTCCAGTGGGGCTCTGGCTCAGGGACATGTGTGACGTTCCGTTCCTGCTTAGGAGTGGTGTGAAAAGAGTCCTTTGCTGGGTATTCACCCAACGGCCTTCTTCTCTTTCTTACTGCTGTTTTGCATTCCAGATTTGGAAATAGTTGGGTTTATCGACATAGCGGATATCTCGAGCCCCCCTGTGCTCTCTAGGCACCTGGTATTGCCCATTGCCCTCAACAAAGGTGAGCCCTTCCACTCTCCCCATTCCCGGCAACCGGCAACCCAATAAGGGTGAGCCTCTTCTGATGGTGTTCTGCCCTCTTTCTTCCTAGAAGGTGATGAGGTGGGCCCAGGGATCGCTGACGACGTTGAAGATGAGAATTCGGCTAACCAGATTGCGGGGAAGGTCCCCAACTTCTGTGTGTTGCTGCACGGCAGTCTGAAGGTGGAAGGCATGGTGGCCATTGTGCAGTTAGGGTATGGAAGGCAGCGTTGGTGGGCGTGGGCAGAGAGGAGGAGCTACTGCTTAGAAGCATCTGGATTTTGCCCCCAGATTCAAAGTCAGTGCATTGAGTACTGGGGGGTTCCATTGCAGACAGGAAGCATGAGGTTTAGTTGTCAGCACATCTATTCATGTTTTCCTGGAACTTTTTGAACAGGAGGCATCTGCAGTGAAGGGCAGGTCTTAGAATGGAGACTGAACATTTAGGGAGGCTAATGGGATGGACAGGAGAGGAGGTTCTTCCCAGGCTGTGTGTTTTGCAACAGGAAAGAGGTGCCTCCTCCCGGTGGGCCAGGTGCTTTCCTGCTGCCCTCACGGTGGGTGTTTTCCTTTCAGTCCGGAGTGGTACGGGATGCTGTACTCGCAAGCCGACAGCAAGAAGAAGTCCAACCTGATGATGTCACTCTTCGAGCCAGGAGCAGAGCCACTCCCGTGGCTGGGGAAGATGGCCCAGCTCGGCCCCATCTCAGGTGCCCCCTCCCTGGTTGAGCCCTGCTAATCCCCCCGCCGCCCAGCAGTGGCCCCTCCTGGGTGTAGATGCTGCGACTTGTGCCGGCGCTGCACGTGGGCCCCCTTCTCGCTCGTGGGGCTGCCGCACATCACTCAGAGCGGCCATGTTTTGGCACAGGAGCTCTGGGCCTGGGGCTCGCGGGCCCATGCAGTGCGCCGCCTCCCCCTCTGCCAGGTTCCCTTTGCCTGTGTGTGGTCCTCGCTGCAGTGCCCGCGGAAGGCTTGGGTGGCTGCGCAGGCGTCCGTCCCCATGTGCCGTTTGAACCTCTGCGGATTTTGAACACCCCCCCCCCAACCTTCTTGCTTTTTTCTTTTCGTGGTTTGCACTTCCCTGATCCTTCAGAAAATGCTCCAAATTCTTGGGAAGCCGGGCATGTTCGACTGGTGTCAAGGAAATGAATGCACCACTTTAATTCGGATCGTCAGTGGAGAACTTCTCTTCTGTTAAAGAAATAAAAGTCTGCCTGTGTGTGTGTGTGAGAGAGAGAGATTCCCAGTATAGATCTTACATTTTGAGCATCCATTTTTTCCAGACGCGAAAGAGAACCCATATGGTGAAGATGACAACAAAAGCCCCTTTCCCTTGCAGCCCAAGAATAAACGCAGTTATGCACAGAATGTAACGGTGTGGATTAAACCAAATGGCCTCCAGGTGAGCAGGGGGGTTAGAAACAGCAAGTCAGAAGGGGCTCATGGGTCATCTAGTCTGACCCCGGGCACAAGCTGGCTCCACTCATGTATTACCCAACATGTTTAGTTCGAAGTCTGTACAAGGGCCCCACCTTCTAGCACAAATAGTTGTGCATGTGAAAGGTAAGGCCACCGTGGCCGTGGCTTTCAGATTTTTTGTGTGGGAGGGAGCTCTCGGGCTTTTCCTCAGCTTACCAGAAGATCTTCAGTGGAAAGATCTGTGAAGATGAGAAAGCTTTTCTGAACACCCGTGGGGCCGTCTCCCCTCCAGTACGCAGCCAGTGCGGCGAGTGGAGTGGTAGTGGTGAAGTGGGAGGTGTCTTGAGCTGCTCGTGTGATTTAGGTGGAGCAACGGCTCGAACTGAATCTGCACCCTGGAGTGCAGCGTGGGGCTTTCTGCAATGTGCAGGGGCCCTCGGCAGGAAAATGGGTGTAAGGATGGTCACGTCAAGGTGGAAGGTCCACTGTGCCTTGGGAATCGAGTCTTTCCTGCTACACAGTCATACGTTCCATCACTGGAATTGTACCGGCAGGATCCTCAGCACCTCACACAGAGGTCTCTGGGATGCTGCTCTTTTCTGGGTTGGCCAAAGTGCAAGCCCCTGGCTAGCAAGCTTTAGGCCTTGCCGGACCGCCTCCCTTGGAGCTGTCCCTGGTTAGAGAGGGAAGAGTCCAGTGTGGCCACTGTGCCTTGGGCGAGTGTTAGTCCAGCCCGGCCAGTGAACTTAGGCAGGGTGTGCTCCCCTCCCCTCCACCCACAGTCCTTCAAGCCACATGAGAGGAATGAGGATTCTTTAAAGGTTTCCACCGGTGCGAATGGGGTGGCTTGCTCTGTGCAGGGCCTCCTGGCCCCGTCTCATTGCAAGAGCTGGCTCAGGAGAGGCTGTGCAAGTCCTAGACCAGTGTCTGGACTCAGCCATGGGCAGGATGAGGGCCGGTGAGCGGGTGGTGCGGACGCTCTGTGGTTCCCCTTTGTGGAAGAGAGGCTCTTTGCCTCTTCTGGATGGGGTCACAGTCCTCAAAGATTAGGTTTGTCGTCTGGGGCACACCCAGATCCACTGGTGGAGTGACTGTGGCAGCCCAGATGGCCTTTTATCATCTCCGGTTGGATTGCCAGCAACAGCATCTCCTGGACAAGGGTAAAACAGTGCATCGCAATACAGGTACTGGTGACCTCAAGACTGGATCACTGCAGGATGCGGGGAGCTGAAGCTGGTGTAGGGGGCGGCAGCTCAGCTCAGCTCAGCTCAGCTCTTGTCAGCCTGCAGCTCCCTTGCCAATGGAACTGCATGGCTACTGGTCCCCTGCTGGACCAGGTTTAGGGTTTCGGCTGCAGTGTACAAAGCCCTAAAGAACCGCACTGAGGATGCCCGAGAGAGCCCTTTCCCTCGTAGCACCCTTCCTGGTCACTGAGGTCATCTGAGGACATCGTCCTGGTCCATGGCCCAGCTGGAGTCCACCAAGCAACGAGCCTTTCGCATGGCCGCCCCAGTTGTCCGTCTCAGAAACCCGAGCAGCCGGCAGCGCTGTGCTGTTGGCAGCCCCTGCTGAGGATGGTCTTGTTCCAAAAGGCCTTTCTTGTTGATCAGCCCACTTTTAATATTACCTGCTTGCTTTTAATGCAAGTTTATTCAGTTGCTTTGGCTTTGTGCTGTTTCCTGCTGTGGAGTTGACTTGGATAGGGCATGGCTTGCAAAGGCTGTTCATAGATAAAATGCCCCAGCTCTGGTTTGTCTTCTGGTGCAGTTAATGCGGTGTGCTATTTAAAGCCGAAGATGGGGAGGCGGGGTCTCTTCAACCCCAAGAACGCTACCGTGGTGGGGGGCATATGCCAAGTTGACTCAACAAGCCAGATAGAGTTTCCCCTGTTCTTTTTACAGACAGATGTACAAAAGATACTTAGGAATGCAAGAAAACTTCCAGAAAAAACACAGACCTTCTACAAGGTGAGCAGAAGTTCTCACGGCACTTTGAAGTGGGCAGTATTGGCTCAGAAGATGCACCATTCTGGGGGAGGCTTGTTCTGTGGTTTAAGAATAGACTGGTGAAGTCATACAAGCCCCCCACCCCACCCCCAGCTGCCCTCTCTCTTGGTCTTTTCTGAATAGAAAGACTCCGCTGGTGTTTCAGAAACATGGAAACAGAGCTAGTCAGAAGGAGTCTCCCGGGCCATCTACTCTGACCTCCGGCATCAGCCGGCTCCACTCATGACATGCCCACCATGTGCATGTCCAGCCTGTCTTTGAACACCCTCACCGATGGGGCCTCAACCACCTCCAGTGGAAGCCGGTTCCACTCCCTTGGGGTCCTAACTGCCAGGAAGTGCTTCCTGGCATCTAAATGACTTTCTAAACTTGACTTTGATTTTGTTAATTAATTATTGATTTATTAGTTTTTGTTTGTTTAATCATTAAGTCATGCCCGACCCCTCACGACCCCATGGACAACATTCCTCCAGGCTCTCCTGTCCTCCTCCATCCCTCGGATTCCCCCCAAGCCCACACCCACTGCCCCAGTGACCCCATCCAGCCACCTCATCCTCTGCTGTCCCCTTCTCCTTTTGCCTTCCATCGTTCCCAGCATCAGGGCCTTATCCAGTGAATTTATTAGATTTATTTCCCGCTTCCCCCACCCTCAATGAATTCAAAGCAGCTCACATCATTCTCTTCTGCTCAGTCTTATCCCCACAGTAACCACCCTGCGACGTAGGTTGGGCTGAGAGTCCGTGACTGGCCCAGAGTCACCCAGTGGGCCCCATGGCTGAGCGGGGACTCGAACCCAGCTCTCCTGGGTCCCAGCCCCGTGCTCATCACCGCTGCGCCACGCTGGCTCCCACCTCCTTTCTGCTCCTTTCCACTGGGACTGCATGACGGCGTTCAGAGCACCTGCTCTTCACCCAGAGCTGCATGAAGGGCTTTGCTCTCCTTTCCTCCCACCTCCCCCAGGAGCTGAATCGCCTGCGGAAAGCGGCCCTGGCCTTTGGCTTTCTGGACCTGTTGAAGGGGGTGGCGGACATCCTCGAGAGGGAGTGCACGCTGCTCCCAGACACGGCACACCCGGACGCAGCCTTCCAGCTCACCCACGCCGCCCAGCAGCTCAAGATGGCGAGCACGGGCACCTCGGAGTACGCCACCTATGACCACAACATCACGCCCCTGCAGACAGACTTCTCCGGCAGCGGCACCGAGCGGATGTGACAGCCTCTCTGGGCCAGACCCTCCCGCAGGGATCTGTGGGTCCGCCCTCCTCAGCAGGTGCATTCTCTTATTCTTGGTTTCCTTCCTTGCTCAGTGCAGGTTGGACTGGACTTTGTTATTAAATTTATTACTTTTTTATCCCACTTTCTTCTACATGCCAATCACAAAAGGCAAAAGCCAGCATAGTTCGCTGAACAGTTTTTGTGCAAGCCAAAGGCCTGAACGATGACAAAACCAGTGTCACAAAAGCAGGTGTAAAACAATGCAGTGCACAGACCACGTGCGGCAGGTGGCAACCTGGTCAGAACAGCTCCCAGCTTTGTACAGCATTTAAAGACAGGCCTGAAGGGAGGACATTTTAGGAGGCAAATCGCTCCCATCGACAGCAATCCAGTGAGGACTAGTGCAAAAACATGCAAATAGCCAGGTCCATCCAGCCCATGCTGTTTATACTGTGGCCAGCCAGCTGCCCCCGGCAGAAGCCCTTCGCCACTGAAGTTAGCATAGCGCTAGCAGGACTGCAGCTCCTGCTCCAGGAATGTGTCCAACCCTCCTTTGAAGCCGCCCGGATCGGTGGCCCCCGCTGCCTCTCCTGGCGGGGACTCGGTGAGCTTAAGAGGAGCCCTGAGGCTGGGTCAGGCCAGTACATGGGTCACACAGTAGCCAATCAGCTGGCCAGGGGAACTCGCACACAGGCAGCACTACTGTGCACACCAAATGCTTGGTGACCGCAGTCCAGCTTGACTGTTGGGGTGGGGAGAATGGGTTAGCGCATCCTGGAAAGAGGAGGATGTGGCTGACTGGAAGGCACTCTGAGCATGCGCGCTCTGGGTGGCAAAGGCCACTTCGTGCCATTCATTCATATCTCCATGCTGCTAGATAGCCAGAGTGCTCGGGGTAGTTCTCACTGGAAATACAGACAAAAATGCAGGCAGAACAGCTTAAACAATCTGGGGATGGCTTTCCAACTTGGACGTGTATGATGCCAACTTCCATCATCCCCATCCAGTGTAAGTACAGAAGGTGCTATCTGCAAGGCAACAGGGCTGGGAATGCCAGCGTTGGGTGCAAAAAGAACTTTCCTTCTGCTCGTAATAAAAACTAGTCATCCAGTGAAAGGCAGCATAGGTTGAGAGAAAAAGCCGCTGATACACAAATGCGCTGCACGCTTCCTTATTTACGGGTACAAGACAAAAACGGAGAAAAGCATAGGCAAAACAGACCTTAATTTATTCAAGATTTCAAATTAGTTGAGACATCCACTAATGAGTGTGCAGCTTATAAAAGAAAAGGCAATGAGCACACAGTAAAGTTTTAAAACCTTTATTATTAGAAATAATGCATTCAATTTGTCTCCTCAAAGACTAGCAAATACAGGCTCATGGCAAAGTGCCTGCCTCCGAGACTGTAACTCCTCACCCTTCCTGACCCAGTGTCCTCCAGATGTGCTTCTCTTGTCCAACACCTCGGGAAAGCACCAGGTTGGGGAAGGTGACTAAGTTGGCAGATGGAAAAGCAACATAAAGACCCTGCACTGTTGCCGAGCAACAGCTGTAGCAGCTCAGGACTTGGGGATCAGAGAGCTAACCCTTGACCCACTCGGCATTAATGGAAAACAGAACGAAACAGCCCTCCAAGTGTAGGGAGTGAGTCTCACTTGCCATGACAGATGACGGTCTCTTCTCCCGTGGCCCAAGGGCAGAGTTGGCACCTTTCTTAGGACTTCACGAGACAAGCCGGCTGAATTGAAGTAACCACTTCCATCAGCAGCGGATGGGCAGCTGCTTGCAGGGCCAGCTGCAGCCGACACCATCACCCCAACCCCGGCGGTGATAACCTTGTTTAGGGCGGTGTGTGCCATCCTTGGCAGATGAAGAACTGACTGCTGCACCAAGGGGTTTAGCACGCAAGCGCATGCCGGCAGCAAAAGGAGGCAGCCACTTTCTCACGCCAAAGCGAGCTGCTCACACTGCAGGGGTCAGGAAAGGAGGCAGACGGCTCACCTGCCCATCACGTACGGCAACAGGAAGAGTTCCGTACGATTGCCCCTCGGGGCCCAGCATCAGGAGGGAGCTGCAGACTGTCCTGTCCCTCTGTTCCTGGGACCGTTACAAACATTGTGACAGGGAAAAAGGGTAGGCGTTTTTCTGCCTGGAAGGCTGTGGCCTGCGATCGGCTGAGCGCCCTACCCTACTTTCACTGAAGGGCGCTCTGTTCCCATTAAGTGCTCTATTTGCCTACAGCAAAATAAGGTTGCTGGTGAGCCGGGCCAAACTACAGCTTATTTTTAGCCTGACAAAAGAGCACAACTAGCAGGGTGAGGGGGGAAATTACCTGTGTGATGGCTGCAAATGCGTGTGCAAGAGATGGGAAAGACACCTGTTGGTAAAACTGTACAAAACTTGTTTGCGGATTCACCGGGCAAGTAAAACTGTTAGGAATGTGAAAGCCCTAAACCTGCCTTCACAAGAAGATTAGAACAAGCAGCTTTTCTGGTAGCAGGCCTAGTGCATTTTTCTCTTCTTTGGCCCAAGGTGGCGTTTCCTCTGCTTGTAGAGATGACGGAAATTCACAAACGGCCCTGAAGAAAGGAGGAAAGCACCTGAATTCCCATGGCAAGCAATTAGGCAAAAATCACAGAGTGCTGAAGCTTTAATTCTGCACCTCTTCGATTCCTGGTGCCTTGGGGTGGCCCACCACCTGCCTGGCAACAACAGGCTCAGCACATGAGGGAACCCTCCCCACTGGCCCGGCCTTGTCGGCAGGGGCCCCTTTCTCAGACCATTCCTTTTTGTGCAGGCTGCCTGCCTATGTGCAACGTCCGTGTTTTGGTCCTGGTGCCCTTCCTGCCCCTAGAAACTAAGACTGGGAAGGGAAGGCATCTGGGCCTCAAGGAACACTATTGTTACAGGATGATGATGGTGGTGATGTCATCTCGAAGCAACTTCCACACAAATACAGAAATTATAAATTATATTACGAAACTCCATAAACCAATAAAGCCTATAATCGGCACAATGCAATAGATAAAATCAAACACCACGGAAACCTAATTTAAAAGCCAGAACAATACAAAAGGGTCCATCCACAAGCAAACAAAATCTCCCCAGCTGAGAACAAACACCACAAAATCAGCCCACAACTGGAGCCTGAATGGCTGGGAAAATTAAGTACAGGCACCCAAATGATGAGTGCCCCACCAGCTGCGCTGGGCTGGGAGTGCGACCGAGAAACATGGGCTGTCATAAAGACAGGCCTGCTCCTGAGCTGGCGCCCTTGCAGCTTCACAGGGAGGGCAAACCCAAAGGAGGTCAGTCCTCCCTCCTCCTGTGCTGGCCCTGCCTGGAAAAGGAGGCAGGCTGGTGAGCTGAGGAAGAGGCTTCCTCCTGAGAGTCAACTCTGCGATCTCCTTTCTGTGGGCCAGTAACCCAACCAGCATGCAGAATTTCAGCTCGCAGACGACAGATGTGCGTAAGTCACGCAGCTGCGGTCGAAGACTGCTTCCAATGCAGAACCAACAATCTTCTACTCCTTTCTGAATTCCAGATGCCTTTTTTAAAAAGACAAAGAATCAGGAAAGAATAATTTAAAACTCACCTAGGAATAAGAACACCAGGTAGAGCTGGAGGAAAATGGAAAATGGAATGGTGATGTTCAGCGGACTGGGCAGCACAAAGCTGAACCTCCCGGTACTGCTAAAGACCGGCATTGCCTGAATCATGGACACGGCTGGAAAAAAGAAGAAAATTGGTCAAGGGGTCATAGAATCCTAGAATAGTACAGAAGCAGCCAGATGGCCATCGGGTCCAGCCCCCTGCTGGTGCAGGACTCCCAAGTTACACCAGCCCACCCAGACGGCTGTCCACACACTCTCTGAACGTCTCCAGTGAGGGAAAGTCCACAGCCTCCCCAGGTAAGAGGCTCCACCATCATTCCTCCTGGTGCCTAGTCTAAATGTGATTTCTGTTCATTTAACCCTGTTACGCAGCTCTGCTATTCTAGGATTCTATGACCTGCACTCCGGGATGAGTGGGAAGAGACCCTGGCCTTCCTCTCCGGGACAGGCTTTGAGGTACTTGCAGCAAGCCATTCTCTCACCCTCCAGTTGGGGATAGCCGTACCTCTGCTTTCTGCTGGCAGAAGTTGCCAGCAACACAGTAGGAATCTCTGGAAGGAGCCATATTTGGCAGAATTAGTCTTCCAACAGATAGAGGGAAACCCAAGTCCCCCCTGAGGAGTGCCATCCTGCCTCCCTGAAACACTGGCAGTTTGCTTTCCAGAAGCTGCATCCCCGTCTTTCCCTTGATTGCGTGGCCAGTAATAGGCTCCAGCTGCTAGGCTTTTGTCATTCCTTGTTCTGTTCATAGTAATCCAAATGCTTTTGATGGGATTACTGGTCTCTTCTTCCAGTATTTCTTTGCAAAGGTATGTGTCTTTTACATACCTGTCCCACCTTTACACATGCATAAAGTGCAACCTGGCCTCCTTTTCTGTTCCTATTCTTTTTGAACAGTTTATATCCTGCAATTTTTGAATTCCATTCATGGGAGTGATCCCACCAAATTTCATTTATACCTCTCAGATCGTATTTGTCCTTGTGTGTTAAGAGTTCAAGTTCATGTTTGTTTCCCATATTCTGGGCATTCGTGTACAGACATCAAAGGCTACGTGAAGAATACCCTGGCTTTCTTCCCACATTTTTGGAGGGATTATTGCTAGGCCCGGCTAGAGCTCCTTTCTCTGTTCAGTGGATAATCCTTTGTCAGTTGACATTATGTCCAGATGTATGTCTCCCTCCCCTGTAGGATTTCTGATAAAGCCCTTCTGAGAAACGTCTTCCCGCTGTGGCCAAACATACTCTTTCCAGTTCCTGTAAGGTGCAGCCTGTCCCTGGGCAAGAGCAAAGACCTAGAGAGCACCTGTGCAGAATTACGGATCCCCTCGTCCCACTGGCAACAAGGAGAGCACATGCAAGCCGTTACAGGGCTGCTTTTCCCAAGCCAGGAACCTGGTCCTCTCTCTCCATACCTTCGGCCAAGATTCCCAGCGGGTAGAGGGGTATCCAGACAGTGTATCGAAGCCAGGTCAGGATCTTCCACTCCACATCGATGCAGGAGAGCATGTAGAAGGGATACCTAAAGCAGAAGCCACAGAAGTCAGTGAGGCACTGGCTAACAGCAGGAAGGAAACGATTTAGGCCTTTCCTGGGCTTGACCGTTCTCCGACACTGTAAAACACACCATTCTGCTTTGCCACCAGGCTCCCTGAAAGGGGATGCCTCCTACTGGGGACAGAAATAGCAAGCATGGTTGTCACAAGGACCCCTCCACGAGGGTGCTTACAGGAGCACTGGGAAGACCTGCCCATCTCATCGGACCTGACGGCCCTTTGCTCAATTAGGAGCATTGGGGGTGAGGGCCATGCAAACGCAGGGCTTTCTTGCAGTTGCTGAGGAAAGCAAAAGGTTTACGGTGAGAGCCTGCATGAAGGCTGGGCTTTGAGGAAGGCTCTGAAGGTGGGAGAGGAGGCCCCTTACGGCTCTCTGGGAAGAACTTTGCTGGATTGGACCACAGGGCCGTCCAGTCCAGCACTCTGTTGATACAGGAAGCCCCCACAGGCGTTCCACGCCACCCTCACATTCCACAGCAACCGCTATGCACCCTCTTCTGGCATTGACGGCCGCCTGTGGCCGCCAGACTCCGGCAGCAGAATGAGCAGAGCAGCTTAAGAAGCGTCAGGGACCAGGCGAAAGCCGCACACCGTCCCCTCAGTACCTGAATATCTCAATCATGCTCCAAATGTAGAAGATGAAGAATACGACCGCCTTGCCCTGCATTTCTTCCACACCACCCAGGACGAGGAACAAAATGAAATTCCTCCCGCAGACCTGCATGGAGGGCAGGAAGAGAGGCGTCCCACGGTTAGGCTGTTCCAGGGAAACCTGCCAGGGCTTCAGAGGCAGAGGGCCGGGGTGAGGCAGGAATGTGTCCAGCGGGCTCTCTCCCACGGGGACCAGGCTCTCCAGGGCAAGCCGCTTCATTTTAGCAAGCCTGGTTGAGCTGAACTGGAGTTGCTGCACGGATGAAAGAGGAGGCGGGGGCCCTACGCAGCCCCTGCTCTGCTAAAACGCTGTTTCCCGAGATGGGCCACCACCACGCCACCAGAGCCCTGGCTTGTGCCAGTGTTGCCCATGCGCCCTCCCCGCTCTTTCCCGGGGGGCCTCAGGTTACCAGCGAAGCACAGGCGACGGCCTCTCCCTCTCCCGGAAGGAACGCTGTGGCAGTTCCTGTCTGTGTGCGGCTGGAGTGCCATCCGTGCGCTCCGAGGTCAAATTCAATTTCGGAGATGCTCTTGGGGACACATTCCCTTGGCAGAAGAGCCTGAACAGTGCCCCATATTGAAGCTGAACCTTCTCCCTGCTGCTGATGAAGCAGTCTGCCTTTCAGAGCAGGGAGAAAAGCATGCAAGCTGGGAAAACACTGAGGAACCAGTGGTTGGGGGGAAAGGGGGCACCGCCTGCTGGGGAACCCCAGGAGGATGGACTGGGGTGTCAGGAGGCCAGATCTGACCCAAGGGTTCCCCATCCCCTTTTGGCATGATCTTGCAAAATGTTCCTTGTAACACACATACACACACACACACACACACGGACACCAGTGTTCCCACTACGGGAAGTCTGTCTTCTGGAACAACAGGCATGGCTTTTGGAGGCTCACTGGCAAATAGGTTTTGCAAAAGGTCCTCCAACCATCCCCCGGCGCAGAAACTTCTTTCTCCAAAGCCTGCTGCTCATCCCACTCGCACAATCTAGTCCTCTCCAGATGAAATACAAGCAAGGGACTCCTCCTCTCACATGAACAGCAAGAGCCCTTTGCCCTGTTAAGACCCTCAGCGTAAGGCTGGATCCCAAGCCAGGCCACAGGCGGAAGAGAACCAGTGAGCAGCTGAGATAGATCCTCGGGAAGCCCAAGTGAGCCTTGCGGGTTTCACTTCCCACAAAGGCGCGCCTGTGGCCTGCCTCACATCTGGGCTTAAGTCAGGGGTGAAACCCTTCAGTCCTTGTCAGGTTCAGACGATGGTGCCCACAAAGCAGAAGACAGTAGCCTGGGCAGCTTCAAGAGAGAGATTACCTGGAGGACGACGGGAGCCAGAGGAGCTCTGACGAGCCCCGTCAAGGTGTTCACGATTTCCATGAATGCCAGCGTCTGGCAGAAGTAGATCATGTCCGCCACCATGTGAAAAGTGTCAAAGAAAGATTCTGCAAGAAGAAGCAAGAGTCAAGCATCTGTTCAGCAGCAGGTAGATAAGGGCCTGGCTCCAAAAACCCGAACCTCTAGAATGAAGTTTCTCAAACTGCAGCTGCACCCAGCCCTGTGACAAATCATGTTTTAAGACTGAGGACTCTCAGAAGCTAGCATGGGCAGGAGAACGAGCTTCTACTGTTCAGCAAATACAGCACAAAACTTAAGAAGCCTGCTGGCTGTGCCTTGGAAGACGCTCTCTGCAGCCATTCCAAAAAGACCAGATGCATTGAGGGCAGGGAATGCACACCAAAGAAGCAGCTGCAGCAAGGCAGGCCTTCTGCCTGGTCTGCTGCCCTCACTGAGCCTCTGATCAAGCCAGTTTCTAGCCTGCCACGGCCAACTTGTAAGCAAGCTTTATGCACTTTACCATGTTAAGAATACTTTCACCATATGTGCCCAGGACTTTTCCTGCAGATTTGTGCACAGGACATATGTCCCTATCATGGCACTGCATTACAGAACTGTCCAACAATTTCTGTGCCGGGGCCAGATTAAATAATCTCCGAGATACTGTAGTTGTGGAAGGGATACCTTCTGAGTTTCATACAACTTTTACAGGAGCAGGGGACACGGAATACAGGGGAGCAACACTTGGAACCTCCCAATCCAGTCCCAGAAAGCTGCGGCATGCTGCGGTTGTCACACCCACAAGGTCCATTCCCTATACCAGAGATCCTCTTGGCTACAGACGTGGGAGACTGCGGCCAGGACTTCTTGCACGCAAGGCCTGCATTCTGCCACCGGCTGAGGCTCTGCTCCCACACTGGCCTGCCTCCCTGAATTCGATTCTAGGCATTCTGGCAACAGAACATCGGCTGGTGGAGCAAAAGGGCTGCGCAAGCACCACTGACCTTTCCCCAGCACGAGCAGCCGAACCGTCATGTTCACCAAGATCCAGGAGAAGCCCAGGAACTGCACAAGGTTGTACACGAACAGGTACCCTCTCTTCAAGTGGCGGAAAGCTGAGGGCGTTGCAGAGCAGAGGGTAAGTGCCGGAAAGGTGTTCCTGACTCTAGAAAAAGCGCCCCGAGTGAAGGCAAGGCGGGTGTCCGACTGCCCTGGCAAAGTCCAAGCACTGAGAAGGCTGCATGGTCTGACCCCCAGGGACTGCGATAACATACTCGCACTGCATCGGCATATTCTCACATGTGGCATGGCCATGTAACCCAAAGGCTTGAACATACGGCTCTGCACCGCAGGTCGTGTCTGCCGTGGCTTACTCTGATATGAATGAAGCATCAGCAGCTCTTACTCAGCTCCCATTTCACTGGGCTAGAACTTGCTCAGAGAATTCTTGGGCGGTGGCTGGACGGGGCCTAAGCCCTAAAAGGCAGGCATGGTGGGATTCAGCAGCACCGCAACCCGCACTGCATGTGCTACGAACTGCGTAACTGTTGGCTCATGCAAAACTCATCCCCGCTGGGCGCAGGATTACTGCCTGAGGCAGAGATTGTGGCCACTTACGGTCTTTGGGGATCCTGTTCTCTATGCTGATTTTGTTAATCTTTTCTTCCTCCTAGAAATAAGGAAGAGGGTTTTTAAATAGGGTTACTGCTGTTTGGAAAGGGCTGCTCATTTTCAGAACATGCCACTGCAAAATCCTGGCCACCAATGTGCCACGGAATCCTGGCTTCCCTTTGCAAACCCTTCTTTCCTCCAATCTGCCAGGGACGCTTGCTGAGCTTTCTTGCTGTGTCTTTTGAAAAAAGACAACCTCACACATAACTGCTGTTTTCTGTTTTCATCACCAAGTTACAACAGCACCTTTTTTCAAGAAAACCTGCCTTTTTGTTTACTTCTTTCCTTAACAGACAAAAGTGCATTCAACCCGCAGAAACACTTTTCAAAATATATCAATGTAAACATATCGAGCATGACTGGATAAATTAAATATCAGAAAATATATATGGTTATACATCATCTTGAATATCCATGACCATCAAATCTACTTATGTGTAAATCGCACCACAAAATATAAGCCTGGGGTGAGGTGACCATCACATGATGCAGAATGAATGAATGTCGAAGGCTTTGCTCTTCTGCTCCTGTTGTGACTTGGGTGTTTGTTCCTAATACACAACTGCGAACAAGTGTTCTGCACATGGAGTCAACGACTTGGCTGGAAACTGAACTTCCTCTTGAGCCAGAATTGCATATGCAATTCCCCCCCACATCACTCCCTCTCGCCCTCCGTCTCTCCATGCGTGACCGAGGCGTGTCCAAGTCCAGCCATGCATCTGACTTGTGCCACTGGCTGGGTTTTACCTTGGCTTTGAGCTCCATCTCAGCATCTGATTCATCCAGCCAACGATCAAAGTCAGGTGTGAGGAAGACAGGCCGCTTCTCCTGCTTGGTTAGCCGCTCCCACCAGTGGCTGGCCTCCTTCTTCACAGTGATGTTCAGCTGCCTCTGGGTCATTTTGTAGGCCGGCTGCAATCAGAGAGCCCCATGAGAAGCCAGAAGCTCATTTTAAGGGAAAACTGGAAACTAAAACCCACGTGTGCAAAATGCACAACCCCACATTATTACTTTAGCCCTGTAAATCCATCCACGTCAAGTTACTATCCCAGCGTTTTATTTCTGAAAGTCAGCTTGGCCATTCAGGAATGTTGGTGACACATCCAGCAGAGACTGCAAGAGAACTTTGCATTTTGTGGTGGTAAGTTTGCAGGAATTGCTGCCTATTTTGACCATGCTGATTCTTACACTAGAAAATTTCCTACTTTCGAAATGGCGTCCACCAGAACAAAAGAACAAACCCAATTCAGCCTCTATGAGAGCCAGGACATTACTTTGTGTCCAAGCATATGGTTTGGGCTGTGAAAGACTTTACGTGTTCAGTAACCCTGCAATATTCACAGTAAGAATAAGCACTCTTCAATGTAACACAACAATCATGCATTAAAAAGAATGGGGATGTTGCCTAAATCGGAGAAAGCAAGCAAAAGAAATGCTGAAAGAAAATCATTCAAGAATAAGAGAAGTAACACTTTTGCACTTGGAGATAAAGGATGTGACAAAGGTCTGTTGACACCATCTGCAAAAAGATGGCTGCCAAACTCCTGCTCATCCGTGGCACAGTGAGAGCTTGAGAGCCCCTCCTTGTGCAGTTCCTGGACTCATGAAGGGTTCCATTGCAATCACAAGTTTGGAGGAAATTTTGCAATCATGATACCTTTCTACATATACATCTACAGCACTTCCATGCCCTTCTGAGCATCTGCTCAACATCACTGTTCTATGTATTCACTTTTATTCCCTTGCCATAAAATAGGGCTTATTCTGCCACAGCACTCCTTACAGCTCCTTTCAAAGCTCAGGATTTCTTCCTAAAATCAAGAGAGCTCTGCTCCAAAATTAGCAGAAATGCAGCCATTATTGACAGTACATTTTCAAATTACTACAGCAAACAGACACAGTAATGCTTTTTAATGCTAATTCACCAATGTGTGTTCTGTTCAACCACAATATTTCATCATGTATTTTGGAGGAAACATGACATTTTAGGTTGCTGAGTTTCTGAAAACTGCAAACAGCCCTTCAGTCAGCAAGTTCCCATTATGTTCAGCATTCACTTGTGCCTATTTAGGAATCATCTTCAGATTCAAATCCCTTATATTTTGAAAATTAAAGTTGACATAGAAGCATTCTCTTCTAAATCTGGTGCCTCAAAACGAGCCCTTAATAACTATCCAAAGTAGAGTACAGCTCATTTTATGGACAAAAGAATGAGCACAAATCTTATGAGAAATGTGGCACTGAACTATATTTCCAGAAGAGGATTTCACTTTTCCGGACAACAGGAATTGTCTTTTTGTCTAATGCATTTTTAAAAATGTGATACAGATTAGCACCTGCACAACTTCAGCTAAATCTTTGTATGTCATGTATTAAATTGTTGATTGGTGTGAAACATCCCAATTGCTCATCAAGGGACACTCTGATCTGCCACAGGTAACCAGTTGAGTGGCCATGTATAAGCAGCAAAAAGATTCCCCTTGACACCCCTCCAGCCACATTTTCATTTTCACAATTCAGCTGGATCTTTCACTATGCCTTTAATGCCTGCTAAGTGTATTGGGTGTGTGAGGAGAGGGGGTAGCTCCACAGAACTGGATAAAAAAACTATTTGGGCTGCATGATACCAATTTCTGGAATGGGAAGCCTGCTATTCCTGCAAATGGCACATGGAATATCAAGGTTTTGACCATTTGGCCTAGAAAATAGAACTGCTTCAGCTTCTAATGGAGCTTTGGCATTTCTAATTTCTAGTAGCTGTGGCAAAAGATAATGAAGAGCCAGAGATGCAAAGATTCACTGTGAAGGAGCAGGGCAGACAGAGCTAAGACATGTAGCTGTGTATCCAACACATAGCCAACTGCAGGGCATTTTCTAGGACAAGAAAAATCAAGTGAGCAAGGATGTCATCAAGTAGGTCAACCAGTCTTGCTTAAGGCCAGGTGGCAGCTAACACAAGCTCCACACTGGATGTTGGCTCGACTAACCAGAATTTCTAGCAAGGATGTGATAACGGTTGAGCAACCCAGCACAACTGTCATTGTCTACATAACTGCTTGGCACACCAATCCCTTCTAAGACCGAGTGTTCAGTGTCTAAGCATTAGCAGGAGCTGAGAAACAAGAATATGCAAGGGACCACCCCTGGTGTCCTCTGCCATGGTTTCCAGAAATGCAAAAAGAAAAAAATCTCTAAGGAAACAAAGGGGGGGGAAATATCAAAACTCTGCTCAAAGAAGGCTTGGGCCATGCTCACAAACTGCAGATGCTGATGCTCAACTGGAAAAGAAAGCCTGGAGCCCAGGCTGGAACACTTCTGGGAGAGGATATTTTGCAACCTTTTGGGGCAAATTCTACTTACTCCTTCTAAGGACCCAGGCTCCACATAAGTACAGACCAAAGACAGCAATTCTCCTCCCCAATGATAACTAAGCCTGTTCCCACGTTCCACGAAATGCTGAGTGCCAGCATTTTTCCCCTTGAGAAAGAGTGAGGATATACTCCAACATTTCGCTGCAGGCACTGCTTGATAAGAAAGCCTAAATCAGTTAACATTTTAAAATCCATGCATACCAAGTCAAGCAATTTGGGCCTTGCATTCCACATTGCAAGCAAGATGCACAGCCCTTTCTCCTGCTAAATCCTTAGAGTTATGAGAAACAAGAAGCGTATCTTGGATGCTTTCAAAAGACAAGCAGCAAACAGTTGGTGCTTCCCCACAAGTAACGAGGCATTGCTTGTGATGGCTCTGGCTTATGAGAAAATCATGCACAAGAATGTAGGGATATTTCCCTGCTCCAGAAAGGGTCACACTACACTTTGTACAAAGACAACAGTGAAAACAGTGCTGATCTTTGTCTCCTGGCTTAAATGTGTAAACACTTGGTGGTGCCTCCACAGCACAACCCGTTCATCAATTTGTGGTTTGCTGTTCCATGCAAACCTCACCGTGGTTTAGTTATGGGGTTGTTAACCACAAACAACCCAGAGTTTTCCTCTTGGGTACTCCAGCTTAACATCACAGGGTTTGCAACAGAGACCCCACAACAACCCATTCAAGTCCGGCTGTCATTCCCTATGAACCAAACCTTTGGCTTCTGTAAACACATATGGATTACTTAGGGCATATCCATCCATAGGTTAGAAATACACCATATGCCACTTGCTGAGCAAATCAAAGACCGACTCAACTCCAAAAGTAAAGCAAGGGGCATCCTTTAAAATGTGTGTTTTTGAAAGCTGCAATTGTAAACTAGCTGCAGAAGTAACAGAAACTCTTACCTGTGGCTTCACTGGTTCTAAGAACTCAATTTGAAATTTGTACACATTGTCCCCCTTGGCGCCATGGCCTTGAGCTAGAAAAACAGAAACAGGCATTCCCTTTTCAGAAAACTAAGAAATAATCATAGGATTGCCTTCCCCTAATGCCACATTGGCTGCTTCTCTGGTGTTACACGTGAATTTGTCAAAATGCTGCTCTTAGCGTTATTATTTTTGACAGAAGACCATGCAGCATGCAAACAAGAACAGAAGTTGGAGCAATGTAAAGAGAGGCACTAGAAGCCACATCAGATCCCGGGCAACCTCAGACATAGCGATTAATCCCAGAATTTGTGCAAATGAAGGCAAGGAACCCAAAGCCTATCAGTCTAGAGTCATGAGCCAAAATGTTGAAGAGTCACTGAATTTAAGTCATCGTATGTTTTGGGACAAGTTGTGCCCAACATCATCCCTAAAGTGCAATGTGGCAGCTTACGCCCATAACGCAAGTCCTTGGGCCAGAAACAGGCAACTCGGGATGCTCCAGAGGTTGCGGACTAGCTCCCACAATTCCATGCTGGCAGGGGCTGCTGGGAGTGGCAGCCCAAAACATCTGCAGGAAGCTTACCTCCTCCTGCCTTAAACACAAGGCTAAGTCATAGTGGGGGTTTCTGTTGAAAGCAAGTCAAGTATTTTGCATGGGAATCCATTTCCCTTTCAAACTAAATGTTTGCTCCTGTTCTAAAATCCCACAGTTGCTGCACAGGGTGTGTTGGGGAAGGCAGAATGCTACAATGAGGGCCTTTTATGGTCAGCTGAACTGATTAAGCAAATAAGGAAATTTCCCTACTGCATTTAAATGAGGTGCTATGCTACATCTGGGTGAAAGTAGGGCACCAGCATTGGAACGGTAGACTCTAAGGCCCTTCAACCTTTTAAATATTTTATTCATTTATTTAGGAGCTCCTCTTATGTCAAGAGCCAAAAGGAATGCAAGCACAGAAGTTCCTTACCCCAAAGAGCCTGTAAAGCAATGTAAACCAAAATATCTCTGACGGGTGGCTTCTGGCCTCAGCAAAGCACTTCCAGAGGGAGGGATCCCACCCCTTCCCAAAGCAGCCTCCTCCGCCAGCAAGCGGCCTGGACATCCCATCAGAGCGCTGCTCTGCCAAATCCCAAACTGCTGGGACCCGCCTTCAGCAACACTCCAAAGCTGCATGCAGGCTTTTCCCCAGCCATATCTGGAAGTGCGAAAGACAACCTGGGGCCTTTGGCACACACGGCTGGTGCTCCACCAGGGAGCCACGGCCCTTAGGAAAGCTGCCCTATGGAGACTGCAGGCAAAGCCACCTGCCGCCTGGAAACAAAGGCACAGGGTGTTTGAAGTCCGGCCTACATGACCTGAGGATAATGCGGTTTAAGTCAGCAAACATAATCAGCCAACTACACATTCCACCTTCTCGAAGACGACACTGAAAATAGACCAACCTTTAAAATGCAGCACATTGTCCGTAATTGTGATGTTGGGGTCCTGTAGACAAAGAGAAAAGAGACTGGCTTGGAGCTAGGAAGAGTTTGATTTGCTCTTAATGACCCCTGATGGCCTTGTTGACCAGTTCAGTGGCATATACATTTGACAGATAAAAGACAAATGATTAGTACCTGTTTAAATAGGAACACAGAAACTGGGCGAGTCAAAAGGGGTCTCCCAGGCCATCTAGTCTGACCCCCGGCTCCAGCCAGCTCTGCTCACGACATGCCCACAATGTGCATGTCTAGCCTATCCTTGAACGCCCTCAGCTTGAACGCCTTCAGCCACCTCCCATGGAAGCCCATTCCACTCCCTCGGGGTCCTAACTGCCAGGAAGCATTTCCCTGCATCGAAATTGAACCTTGGTTCCAAACTTGGCTCCACTGGAATGCATCCTGCCCTCCTCTGCAGGGGAAACAGGTCTCTACCAAGGGGAGCAGGATGCTGCTGTGGAAATCGGTCCTGAACACTTTCAGCAAATAACTATGACAGGTGGGCAGACTTCAACTCCCAGAAGCCCTTTCCAACATGACCAAGGTTCAGGAATTTCTTCTTGATGGAGCGTATACTTAAATTATGGAATTTACTGTTGTGGAAAGAGGTGAGGGCCACCAATTTGGATGATTTTACAAGGGGGATGGCCAGATGCATGTGGGAGGAGGCCATCAGTGGCTACTAGTCTTACTGGCTAGGGGCTACCTCCGTGACCAGAGATGCCCTGTCTGCACGCACCAGTTGCTGAGGAGCTGGGCAGGAGGAGGTCTTGCACTCATCCTGCTGGAGGGATCCTGTGCATAGCTGGCCTGCCACTGTGTGTGCAGAGTGCTGGAATAGATGGCCCTTGGGTCTGAGCCAGCAGGTTTTTAGGTGATGTCAACCAGATCTGGAGATCCACTTCCTCTCCATTCCAGAGTTATGGCATGGAACTAGAGGAGCTTGGTAGTGTCCAAACTGGCTGCAGGATTCTGATCTCCCTTCCTGGTCTCAGGAAACAGCCATTTCCAGCAGTTTGAGCACTGCCACAGAAGGGGTGATGGGACTTGCAAGCAGGGTGGCCATTTGGAGAGTGGCAAGATCCATGGCCCCACATCCCCAATCCTTTGCAGAGCAGTGATCTGGAGAAACAAGTTGCTGACAAGAGCTGCAGTTCATCCGTCAGCACAAGCCCTGTAGGAACTGCCAGGAGTGGAAACACACAAGAGCAGCCCCCCCTCCCCGCAGCAATCACATTTTAATCTGGTTCTTATCTGATTGTACTTTAATCCGCTCCTCACCATGGTGGGGCCCTTGCACAAAAACGCTGCAGGCCAATTAATTTTAGCAGCAAGGCCAGACCCTCCATGAGCAAACTTATTTGTAAAAAGCATTGCCAGCCCTCCGCCCCCCCTCCAGCAAGTTGGCAACCCAGAGCAAGAAACAACAAGCAAAGAAAGGGAAGGAAGAGGAATTACATGAACATTCAACAGGGCAGATGATCTGAACGGCCCTGCTTATGCTCTCCTCTCCAGGAAGGGAGACACTCGGGTATTCCCCACGCTTGCTCTAGTCTCCGTGGCTGTAAGGGCCAACAGAATGAGGCAGCAAAAGCCTGGTGCACGACACGTGGGGAAGCGGCCCTGCGGGAGCACCAACGCTCCCCTGACATGCAGCGCATCAGGCTCCCACCGAAGCGCACAGGGGCAAGACCGCCGCAGCGGTAGCCCAAAACGTCTGGAGGGGGCTCTACGTTGGGGAAGACTGGCTCCTCCCGATCTCCCGGAGAAACCGAGCGGCTCCTTCTCAGCCGGCGCGCCGGGCCTCCGCCAGCGCAGCAGCGCCGAGAGCCGTCGCGAACCCCCGGAAGGCACTCGGCCGCCCCACGCCTTCCCGGGCGAGGCTCCGATGAGCGGAGCCGGGAGCCCGCACGCGGACATCCTAACAGCATTAATAACGGGGGGGGGGGGGCGACCGCAACGCGAAAGGAAGCCGCAGAGCCCCGGCGCCGCAGCGCACCTGCGGGCGCCGTGGGAGCGGTGCGGCGGGGGCGAAGCCCGTCCCCGGCGGGGAGGGAATGTCGCCGCGCCGGCAGGCGAGCGCCTCGGGCGGGCGCGCCCCCGTGCGCGGGTGGCGCGCCCCCCCGAGGCAGAGCGGCCGCCCCCCCGGCTCCCCGCCCGGCGCCGCTGACCTGAACGTCGCTGAGCTCCACGCGCAGGTAGAGCTCGTGGTGGCGCTGCGCCCAGTGCACTTGCGGGGTGAGGCTGGCGCCGGGCGCCATCGCTTCCTCGCCGCCGCCGCCTCGCTGCTTTGGGGAGCGCCAGCGCCGGGCGAGCCGCACAGGAGCGCAGGGAAGGTCGGAAGGAGGACGGCGGGGCGGCGCCAGCGCGGCTCGGGAGCGCGCCCGCCGCCTTCCTCCCCGCCGGGGACCGAACTCCGCCTCCCGCCTCCGCGGAGGCCTGGGAGGACGGCGCCACTGCCGCCGGGAGGCGAGGGCAGGCGCCCCCCCCCCGCTCTCCCCAGTGAAAAGGCCGAGTCGGCAGCGTGGAGGGTTGCCCTGATTTGCTGCTTGCAGGGAGGGGTGGAGGGAGCGGCGGCGCCCCCTGCCTTCTGGAGTGGTCCAGTCCACTGCCGAATCAGGGCTCAACCTTCCCTGCTTCCTTCTCCAACCGGGGGCCCTTCCCGTATGTTGGACGGCGCGCTGCTCGCAGCCTGGCCCGCCGGCATGGCCGGTAGCGGTGGCGGGATGTGTAGCCCAGCCCGTCTGTAGGGCTGGAAGAGAGGCGCAGAGGCTTTCCCAGCAATCGCGGGTTGTGAACTGCACGCACACGCGCGCGGCACGAGGCGCCGAGCCGGCTCCTGCGCGCGCTTCCGCGGAAGGAAAGCCCACTGGTCCCGTGGCTTTTGCTTCCCGGTAAGCCGCGTGGAGGCGGAGGGTGGCCTTCCCTGCCGCAGCCGCTTTGCGAGACCGTCGCGACTGTGGCACGCGGCCTCCGGGCAGCCGCAGGGCAGAGCGCCGCCGCCGCCGCCGCCGCCCGGGCTGCTGCGCGCAGGGGGCCGCTGCCCGCCCAGCGACGAGGGCGCTGCTCACGCTGCAGCGCGGCCGGCGGGTTGCGCGGGGCGGCCCTTGGCGAGGGGCCGGCGGGGGCGGGCGCTGGGGCCGGGCGGGGGCTCGCTGGCGCCGCCCCGCAGGCCGCCAGCCCGGCCGCTCCCGCTTCCTCCGTGCCCGGCGGGGGCGGTGTGTGGAGCGGGCCGGCCCCGGCAGGGCGTGGGGCGCCGCTCCTGGCCGCGGCGGACGCCTCCTGACCCGGAGGGAGACGAGGAAGCGGAAGCGCCGCCGCGGCGGGGACCGGGCAGGGACGCGGCGCCCCCGTGAGTAGCGAGCGGGCGGGCAGCGGCTTGCGGGCGGGCACCCCGGCCGCGCGCTTCCGTGCCCGCCGGGCCGGGCCGAGCAGGCTCCCCCCCTCGTTCCGCCCGCCAACGCCAGCCCAGCAGTGCTGGCCAGGACCTGGCGGCGGGCGCCCCGCGAGGCACGGGCCCCGGCCGGCCCCCGGCAGCGGGCACAGCTCCAGACAGCTTGCGCCAGAGGCAGGGGCAGGGCGGTGCAGCGCCGGCCCCCAACTCGGAGCAGCCGGAGAGCCTGGGCGTCTCACCCGCCGCAGCCTCTGGTGGGGGTCGCAGGACCCCCCCCCGACCCGTGTGTAACCCCCTTCTGCAACCCCTCCTGATGTTTTGGACTTCAGCTCCCAGCAGCTGCAGCCGCTCCCGAGGCTTAAGGAGCGGGCCCAGGGCCTCAGGTGGGCAGCAGGGAGACTGCGGGGCCTCGCGGCTTCTAGAGGGGGTCTCTGGCGCTGCGGGTCCTTTGGATGCACCGGTGGGGACCCTCACAGAAAGACTGCGCACCCACCTTCGGCCGCCTTCCCTTTGCAGCCAGACTGCCTGTGCCCAGCATGAGCTCCCCTCGAAGAAATAACCTTAACATTTATTAGGGAAGTTAGGAAAGGTCAATATCCTGGAAGAATCAAGTTACTAGCCCTGTGTGGGGCTGCCCTTGAGAAAGTGCAGTTGGTGCACACGGAGGCTAGCTTGAGCGCATGCATATTTCTGATGCTGGAAGTGCCGTCTTGATTGCAGGTTAACTACCAGGCCTTGTTCCTCACTAGTTTTGCTGTTAGTTGATAAGGCCCTCAATAGCTTACGACCAGATGATATGAGAAACTGTCTCCAAATTAGGTTGCCCCAGTATTTATTTTCTCTGAAGCAGGCCCTGTGTACCCTAGCTCATTTTATCTAATAGCCACCTGATAGTGGTACAGAGCGGGGCCTTCTCTGTTGTGGCACCTGTTGAGATTAGGTGTGCTTCTAGCATGGACTGTTCCCTTTAGCTGCTTCAGACAAATACTGGTTTGCCAGGTAACTCTGCCTGGTAGAGGCAGGCCCAGGTGGGTGGAGGCTGCTCACGATGACTGCTTTGATTCCCCTTCCAGGCTGCAACATGTGATATGGCAGCGGCCATGGAGACTGAGCTGCCAGGCCTCGAGATCTTTGAGAAGGCGGAGCAGCAGAAGAATGTGGCCCCCGAAGAGAAGGCTGTGCTGGAACCATTCTATGTGGAGAGGTACTCCTGGAGCCACCTGAAGAAGTTGCTGGTGGACACTCGGAAGCACCACAGCTGCCTCATGGCCAAGGCGCCTCATGACTTCACCTTCGTGAAGAGGAACGACCCGGAGGGGCCCCACTCGGACAGGGTATACTACCTTGGTACGTTTGCTGCCTGCCTGGGCATGTCACAGCTTGGCTGCCAGCCTGAAGCAGAGGCAAAGTGATGCTGATAGATCACGGGCTGGGAGATTAAGGGTGCCAGCCAGGAAGCCAGGCAGTCTAGAAAAACTGGCTCTTCAAGCACGGTCAGGGCGAAGCGCAGCGAAGTGGTTCGGCGTAGGCCCGGTCACAGCTTAGCAGGGCATTCGTGGCCCAGGCTGACAGACAGCACCAAGAGGCTGAGTGTCCCGGGAGCCGTGTTGCTGCAGCAGCCCCCAGCCAGGGCAGTGGCAGCCTTCCTCCCAGGCTCCCGTCAGGCTCAGGTGGAACTGCTTACAGCAAGCCCGGTGTTCCCAAGCAGCCTGATCCGTTGGACTTTGAGAAGTGTGCGCTGTTCCAGAGAGGCCCCAGCCTGGTGTGATTGGCATCCCAGGGTCCAGGTGGCCATTCAGCCCCCCCTCTGCAGGTCCTCCTGAATGCTTCCGCAGCATGAAAGCCCAGAAGGGTGGCCTTGGACTCAGCCTCCGGATGCCTATCCTGGGTTGAGCCTGGCCAGCACTGACATCCTGTTGTCAGAAACTGCATCTTATTTCCAAAGGAAAGTCATATTGTGTGGCAGGGAAGAGGGAATTCAAGCTGCATTGCCTTGAGAAGTTCAAATCGGGGTGACCCTTGTTCAGTTCCCGTCTGTGCAACAGTCCTAGGAGATCAGCTGCTTTCAGCCTCACTTATTGAAGGTTTTTTCTATGCCGTCTAGTATTTTCATAGAAAAACCTGAGTTGGTTTATAATTTTAAGAACATAGAAGTAATTTACAGCACTGTGGGAGGGCTATATAGCGGCAAGTCTTCTGGGGTTGCTGGGAAAGTAATTCTAAGTGCTGCAATTGTATTTGGATGAGCAAGAATGCAGCTCATCAATCAATCAAACTCTATTATGGTCACAGACCAGCATAAAACAAATACTGAAATCACTTCACTATCCCCATAAATAACATGGAAATTAACAATATTAAATACTACAATGATTGATTCAGCATTAAAAAGATGGTAAAGGTAGAGATAAAAATAAAACATAAAATATCAATAAAGGCTTCCAGCATCCTAGCCTTATTGTGTTGCTATATAATTCCCTATAAAAATATTTACTTAAAATGTTTTAATGACATTATAAGATCCATCTTAATGGGCTTTAGAGTGTAACAAATTGTAAGTGCTAAGGTATTTGGATAGTGAGGACTGCAGCTTGTCAGTTTTTTAACTGGGAGGTTAGAAAACCCTGTCTTTTTAAACATGTTTTGAAAATGTTAATAGCAAATAAAAAGTAAAGAGTTAAAGGGCCCCTGCGCTTCCAAAATAAACTTCATTGCCACAAGATCACTGGCTTAGATTATTTATGTTTATATTTTATTTATTTGCTGTTGCACTTTTATGCCTCCTATTGTGACAGGGATCGCTAGGTGGCTTACAAAAGTAATTGAAACACAATTCTTAAAAACAATAAAACAGCAAAAACAGCACATAAACATAATAAAAACAGTGGCAATATCATAGTGGCCATTTAAGATAATAGATACAGCGAGTCAGAAGGCCAACTGTATGCTTCATTAATATTAATTAATTTAGAATGAGTTGTTAAAGTGCTTGGTAGAGGGAAATGCTTTCGCCTGGCATGGGGAAGAGAATGATGTTGGCGCCTGGCAAATCTCTCTGGGAAGTCTATTCCATAAGTGAGAGGCAGCCACCGAAAAGCCCCTTCCTCTATTTACCATCCCTCTCGGCTCCTTCGGAGGTGCATGTATCAACTGTGAGCAGCCCAGAGTGCTTTGGCTCTGGCTCTGGGTTTGGGTTGGGGCAGTATAGAAATGACAGCAGTAATAATAGTTTTTATCTTGCCCTTTAGGGCAAGCCCTCAGAATATTGTTTATATTATGGATGTTAAAAACAATCAGACAAAGTTAGAAAAATAGCTTATTTATTTTTTATTTATATTGCAATTTATATCCTGCCTTTTTCCTACAAAGGGCTCAAGGCAGCTTACATCATCTCTCCTCCTCCATCTTATCCCCACAACAACAACCCTGTGAGGTTGTTGAGAGTCTGGGCTGAGAGTCTGACTGGCCCAGAGTCACCCAGTGGGCTCCATGGCTGAGGGGGGACTAGAACCCAGATCTCTGAGACCCAGTCCCATGCTCTTAACCACTACACCACACTGGCACCGCACTGGCTCTTGAGATAAGATCATATACAGAGGGGCAGCAAAGACAAAGACTAAATTGAGACATGAGTTTAAAAAGCCGCCAGGACCTACCTACAGTGGGTGGGCCTAGGAGAGCCTTCCACCACCATGGGGAAAGGAATGGAGCCGCCCCTGAGAAGGTCCTGTCCCTGCTACCCGCTGCCTGATCAACATCCATGGTGCTCCAAAGGGCAGGGGTCACGGGCCATTCCCTGGAGCAAGGCAAGTCCAGAGGGGTGAGGACTATAAAAGTTAACGGGGCGCAGTCCTATACATGCTTATCCCCCAGTTTAGGGCCATGCCCCATTTGTGAAGGAGGAGCAACCGATCCATACCCATTAGCCGCGGTGAACTTACTGGAACATTCAGATTCAGCAGCCGTGAATTCGGAGCGCCACTCGCCAGAGCAAACAGTGGCCGACATCTTGGACTTGGACCCTCAATCTGATCTAACGGGTCGTAAGGCTTTGTCCTTAAGGCTATGTAAATAAGCAAGCCTGTTGGCATTGATTTGCTTAAAAAAACAGGCAGACTTAATCAGCCAGAATCCTTTCCTTGTTTAGCTTAAGTAAGAACAGGAACAAGATTCTTTGTTTGCCTGAAAAGTGAGAGTGGGCCCAGGTATCAGAAACAGTTTTATATTCAACATTATTTTCATTGTGGCAGTTGTTTTTCTAGCCCACAGCCAGCTCTGACCCCATGCCAGACTTTGAACGTATCCCTATGCATGACTCTTTGCCGTGTGTGTTTTTTCCATATTCAGCTATGTCTGGTGAGAACCGGGAAAACACGCTTTTCTATTCCGAAATCCCCAAATCCATAAACAAGGCTGCAGTTCTTATGCTCTCCTGGAAGCCTCTGCTGGATCTTTTTCAGGTGGGTGACTCGGTTGCCTCTTCCGTGTTGCCCGTTCCCTTCCCCCTCCTTTGGCATAGCTGCATGATCTCTGCTTGCTTGTGAAGCTGCAGCCATCCGAGATGAAAGCCATCAACTTCGAGTCTTTAACAGTCTGCATCTGCGTTCCAGCTCTCCTCCTTCCATGTCACAGTCCTCACTGATTAAAAATTTAAAGCATTTTCCACTTGTAAGATTATCTGCATTGGTGCATTTTGTAAATTGAGACGATTCCCGGTAATGTCGCGTGCCTCAGTTCAGGCCAGTCATTCTCTTAAGAAAAATCGCAGGCGTGAGAGAGACCTCGGGGTACAATTCAGTGAAGTTTTGCTGTGATGGATGCCCCCTTTGAAGCCCATAGGTGCACAGGCCATGGGGTTCAAAAATAGGGCCTACTGTGTTCCGTGGGTCTTAATCCCCGGTGAGCAGGCCTCACAACCTGAAGGCAGTCGTTGTCAGTGTTGTGTGCAGTCCATTCTGGGGCACATTTTAAATCTGAGAAGCCAAATTTGGGCAAGTTTTTAATGAGTTTTCAAGCCACTTTGAAGGACAGACCTGTGGGTCCCCCGGATGAACCCATACATGAGATTAGGAAAGAGGCAGTTCTGTGACCCTGAAAGACAAGACTGTGCCAGTGCTTTTTACCTTCCCGTAAACCGTGATAAGAAGGAAGTTGTTTTTTCCTGGGGGCTCCCTTTGCCTACTTTGTGCATGGAGACCTTTTCTGCAGAATAACGCTTCTTCCACCTCATGCCCTGGTCTTGCTTGGCCAGGACTAAATCCCACTTTTGTGGACAATAGCCTTGAGTTCATTGTACGAAAAAATCAGGATATAGGCGGAATGAATGAATGAATGAAAGAATGGCTGTCTTGGCCCTGGGTTGCGCTACCTTGTGTTTTCGTATTACAGTACTTTGATTTTTCACTCTGCAACTTCACGAATAACTCCCACGCAGGGGAGTTCACAGAGCGTCGCTTTCGTCCAGCTTCTCATGGGATTGCAATTGCAACCAAGTTTTGCCGAATCATATTGGGAGTGTCTCTCTGAAACATGCTGCCAGCTCTCCGGGAGACTGAAACACTGCCTTGATGATTGTAAGTGGAAGAAATAGATGTGTTCATACTTTTGTTCCTTTTCCCCATGTCAGGCCAGCCTAGATTATGGAATGTACTCCCGCGAGGAGGAATTGTTGCGGGAGAGAAAGCGCATCGGGACCATTGGGATCTCCTCTTACGATTATCACGAGGAAAGCGGCACATTCTTGTTCCAAGCAGGCAGTGGGATCTATTACTTGAATGAAGGTGGCCCCCACGGGTTCACGGTAAGTTGGCTCAGTAAGCCCCTTTAGCTTGGCACAACAAGCAGCCGGATTGGGTCCTGGCACCAGCTGCTGTGAATGGCTGCTTGCTGGGGGAGGGGGGGTAATTCTGCCCTGAAATCCTTGAAAAGAAAAAAAGTTGGGTATAAATATAATATATAAGTAAATTTGGGGTGTATTTAGTTGATAGGTTTTTTCTGGCTAGCTGTTTAAATTTGGTTTTCATTGATATTTAATGTAACCTTCCTTGAGGCCTGATTCAGAAGAAATGTGATGCCTAGTGTGTCCCCTAATATTGTTTGTAGACAACGCACACCCATCTGCTTCCACTCACATTTGCCGCATTTTGTCGTCCTTTCACAAATCAGTAGTTCTTGGATCTCCCTGGAAGAAATCAGCTGTTTTAGAACTGCTGATCGCGGTTTCCCTTTCCTCTCTGATTACAGAAACAGCCTTTGCAGCCAAATTTGGTGGAAACAAGTTGTCCAAACATACGGATGGATCCCAAGCTGTGTCCGGCCGATCCCAACTGGATTGCCTTTATCCATAGCAATGACATCTGGATCTCCAATCTAGCAACCAAAGAGGAAAGGAGGTTGACCTTCGTACACAAAGGTAAGTAGCCTTGGGCTTAATGGGCTCTGGTGAGCTTGGCTGTGATTTGTCGCCTATCCTGGTTAAGGTGCCAAATGTACATTAACATCATGGTTGGCCTAATTAAGCCAGGCCTAGCCCTACCTCTGTGATTGGGTATTGAGAAGCCTCTAGAAAAACCTGTCTAAGAGGCAGCAAGTGCAGACTTGCCCCTCAGGCATGAGTAATGCGAGCTACAATTTACAAGCCTGCTTCAGATCAAAATCTGACACTTGGGATGGGTGCTGTGGTTTATTGGGGTGCTGTGGGGCAAGGCAAGCATCCCTCAAAAGCCCCACAGCTCCCAGCACTAATTCAGTCTTGGAGTGCCTTCTTGTAGGTTCAGGAACATGCTATTAGACTGGAATGGGGTTTGAGCATGGCCATTGCTGTCTTGCCCTGCTTGAGATGCTTCTTCAGGGCTGATCTCTGTTGGAAACAGTGTAGTGGGATATCCAGAAATAAAAATGCCCGGTGTTGTGAAGTGAGTGAGGACTGATATGATAAGAAGGAAAGCATGTCACATGTTAGACAGCAGCACCGACCGTTAATTGCATGCTTGTGGTTTTCTATTCTTAATCAGAATTGTGTCGGTCACTTTAAGAACTTCCTTCAAGAGCAAAAGTGGCTAATAAGTGTAATCTCACTGTGGCTAATAATCTTTTATTCTTAGTAATAAAAGATAATCTTGCCTTGAATAATCTTGTCTTTTTCTCAGTACATGTTGAAGCCCACATCCTTATGCAATAAAATATATAACTGTGAATGTTACAGACCCCAAGGGTTAAAAGGGAGAACATGCACAAGCGCTAGTTTGCCAGCTTGCAAACATGCCTGGGGACATTGCGTGTGAGACGGCAAGCCCTTCTGTGCCCCCCCTGCCCCCCCCCCCACATGGATGCAACAGCAGTGGGAGAGTTCGGCACATCCCCGCCTCCAGCATCCGCAGAGCTGCTTTCCCACCAGGCAGAAAAACGGGCATTTTGTAGTTACAATGCGTATGACGAGCTTTCTTTGTGCATCATCTTTTTCCAAATAAAAAAATGTTTCTTGCATCGTCTGTCTAGAATTCACCAACATTGAAGAGGATCCAAAATCCGCTGGGGTTGCTACATTCGTGCTCCAGGAGGAGTTTGACAGATACACGGGCCACTGGTGGTGTCCGGAAGCAGAGCCAAGTACGTGTGCCCACGGCCCGTGGGTGTGTGGCACAGAATCGCCTTTCTGCGATTGGACTGCATATGTTGTGTTTTATCTTGTCTATTTCTTATAATATATTAACTGTATTAATTCATGAATTTTATTATTAATAATTTTACTGCAGTGGCCACCCAGAGAACATAATACAGTGGTCCCTTGGCTCACGAACGTAATCCATTCCAGGACTCTGGTCACGACCCAAATTTGTTGCGAGCCAAGTCAAATTTCCCCATAAGGGTCAATGTAAATAAGGTGAATCCATTCTGCAACTATTATTTAATCACAAAAATTTGAAATAAAGTGACAAAGAACAACAAAGTACAGCTCAGTAGACAATGCAAACCTAGGTGGCGGGAGGTTATTGTTTGGAGGGAGGGTCCAAACGATAATTGTGCGATAGCGATCATGCTGGCGGGGGGTGGGGGGCCGTGATTGTACTTGTGCAGGGGAGATGGGTGCATTCGCAATCACGCTCGTGCAGGGAAGATGGCTGCGATTGTGTTCATGTGGCAACATGGCCGCGATCGTGGTTGTTATCCAATGCAGAGTTCACAACCTGAGTCAAAACTTTTCTGAAATTTCTACTCGCGACCCGATGTGGTCGTGAACTGAGGCTTTTGTGAGCTGAGGTACCACTGTACTAACGGACGGCTTTTATACTAAATAAATAAATAGAATTGTAGAGCTGGAAGGGGCCCTGAAGGCCATCAGGTTCAACCCCCTGCTGTTGCAGGACGCCAATATCTGAATTCCCTCTTCCTGCTCCCTCTCCGTGGTGCTTGGTCCTAGATGGCAGTCCGGATGTTCCATCGGCATGGGGCCATGGATTATTTCTGTAGTGCCTAAAGATAGCAAGCCGTGCACTGCTTGCTTGCTTGTTTGTTTTTATACTACCCAGCAACTGGAGCTGTCTGAACAAAAAGGATTTAAAGTTGTAGCTTTCTGCCCAAGCTCACAATCTAAAAAGTGCCGAAAGGTAAAAAGGGAAGAGGAGGCTTAAGAGGGAAAGGAATGACGCAAAATTCTGTTCAGGACTTTGAACAAAAAAAGAAGACGACAACCAAGAAAAGATAGGAAGACAAGTGTTAAGGAACTTTGAATATTATCAGTATTATTTTATGATTATTACATTGCATTTATATCCCAGCTTTTTCCCCTTGTGAGGAACACAGAATGACTTGCATAGCTCCATTTTATTTTCACAGCAACCCTGTGAGGTAGACTGGACTGCGTGTGAGTGACTGGCCCAGAGCTTCATTGCCAAATAGGGACTAGAATCTGGATCTCTTCAGGTCCCTAGTCCAGGCTCATACACAACCATACCACACTGGCCCTTCACTAAGTACCTTTTCCCTTGCTCGTAGATGGTCAGCCTGACCTACCTCACAGGGTTGTTGTGCAGATAAAATGGAGCAGAGAAGCTCATAAGCTGCTTTCCTTGTGAGAGGAAGAAAGGCATAGCCTAAATGCAATATAATAATAAAGATAATGCTGTTCCTGCCAGTATATAAGACTTAGCAGAGGCAATTCACCTTTTTAGAAAGGGGGAAAACTGCAGAAAAGCTGGAAGCTGTGCAGCAGGGGACGTCCGAGGCAGAGCCAGGCGGAGGGAGTGTGGCTGTGTGTCACATGGGGGACTGGATGGGGCAAAGGCAAATAGGGGAGTGGAGACCCCTTCCTCCAGGCCTTCCTCTGAACTCATTTCCCTTCCGCGCACTGACTCGGTGGCCATCCCTCTTGGCAGCTGCTGATGGAGGCAAAATTCTTCGAATTCTGTATGAAGAGAACGACGAGTCGGAGGTGGAAATCATCCACGTCACGTCCCCCCTACTGGAGACGAGGAGGACAGATTCTTTCCGGTACCCCAAAACAGGTGAGCGAGCATGCGGTGGTGCTCAGGACAGGCTCAGAGGAGCCCGTGCCACCCCCTGTGGTGCACCTGGCATCCACGGCACGCTCGTGTGCATTAGCCTTGGAAGCACACGGGCAGCATCGGGTGGAGAGCAAAGTCGAAGCTCGTGTTGTGTAATCCCTTTGTGAGTGTTGGTTGCTCTTTTCCCCTTTAGGCACGGCAAACCCCAAAATAACGTTCAAGTTGTCCGAAATAAGAATTGGTGCCGACGACAGAGTAAGTCTGGAGCTTGCTCGCTCGCTCTCTCACACCCGCTGGCACTTTGGTAATCCCGTTGAGAGCTAGATGAGAAGAAGGGGTATCGCTGGAAATGCCGGGCCCAAGTCCTGGGCTGTCCTTCCAGGGTCTGCAGGAGACCCGGCCCCTCCACCAGGACATGCCCCTTTGTCTCCAGCCACGGTTTCTGGGACAGCTTCGTAATTTGGCCTCCTTCCTTTGCGGCTTCTGAGAGCTCCAAAATGGAATTCAGTCTGAAGGAGGCCATGAAGACCTGAAATACCACATAATGGCAGGAGGCCTAGAAGTGCCAGGGAGAAGTCCGCTTGGTCCCTCCTTTTAAGCGAACCAGCCTAATTTACACTTCTTGGGCTTTTATGTTGCTGCAGCCTCAAGTAGCTTTCAGTCTGTGCGCATTCTCAGATACGTGGCGAAGTCGTTTTCAGCTCGAATGCTGTGTATGCAAAGGCTTTTATTAGGCAAAATTCCTGTGCAGTGTGTGCAGGCCAGAGGAGGCAGCATACAAAATAACTAGGAATTTTCATGCCGTTTCTAAAAAATTAGCAGAAATTTGATTCCATGGCCTGGTGTGGATGGTCTTTCTTGCACAGTAAATGCGCCTTCTGCGCATGGTAGTCGTGCCCAGTTCCCCAGAACAAGGTGATGACTGAATGCACCAGTTTCAGGAATTCTTTTTCTAAGATGGAATTCCGGCCTCTGCTCATCTCCCCCCACCCCAATTTAGGGGTCACTATATTGCAGTTGGGTCATGGTGGTGTCGACCCAAAGGTTGGCAGTTTGAATCCTTAGTGCCGTGTAGCAGAGTGAGTTCCCATTAGTTGCCTCAGCTCCTGCCAACCTAGCAGTTTGAAAGCATGCAGTGGGAGCAGATAAATAGGAACCCCTTCGGTGGGAAGGTAACAGCCTTCCGTGCACGAAAGCATCCAGTCATGGCAGCTGCATGCCCACAGATGCATCCTTGGACAATGCTGGCTTTTCGGCTTGCAGTGGAGTCGGGCACGACTAGCTCACGTGTGTGAGGAGACCTTCACCTCTGCCTACATTGCGGTTATAGGTATGGAGATGTTTTTGGAAGACGGCAGTAGCCTTGCAAAGGTTTTCTGATCTATGTTTGTTTTTCTTTCCCTGGCAGATTATAGAAGTTGTTGATAAAGAGCTTGTGCAGCCCTTTGAAATCCTGTTTGAAGGTGTGGAGTACATTGCTAGGGCCGGATGGACTCGGGAGGGGAAATAGTGCGTATTGTATTCCACCTCCGTTTCTTCAACTTGAGCTGAGAACTGTTCGGAGCAAATGTTCTTTTATCCTCAGTCCAAGCTCAGTAGAGGAACTCTTAAAGTTGCTCCTTGCATTTGAGGGCTTTAAAATGTATTAGAAAGAGTTGACGAAATGTAGGTGTGTTTTTCTCCCATTATGGAAGAGCTCATCTTGAGGGGGTAACTCACTTCCCACTTTGTTTCTTGGACTGGGCCAGTCAACTTAATGAAAGGGAAGGTGAACCCTTCCCTTGGGCAGCAGTGCCCCGAGTTCCAGTCTGCCCCTCTGCAACCGCATGTCAAGTTACTCTTCTATTGTTGTTGTTACTAATTTTATTTTCCAATCTGACCTGCAAGTTTTTCTTTACTGCCTTCGTTCCTTGGCTTAGCTCAGAAGAAAACTCTGGGGTGGTGGTGGCGAACCTCTGGCACGCAGAGCCCTTTCAGTCAGCACGTGAGCCAAGTCGCCCCAGCATCGCCCCACCAGCCGAGCATCGGACAAGAGCACACATAAGGGCCATGCGCATGCTCGGAAAGGAATAACGGTGCCAGGCGATGGTGTCACTAGCCGTGACCCGTTAGCTGCAACTTGTCTGAGCTTTCGCATGGCTGGTCAGTGTGCCGCCAAGGATATATATATTTGCTTGGACGGCCTGTGAGTTGTTTTTGCTAAACTAAAACCTCAGTATTCAGGTTTTATTGCAGTGTTGGAACTTTGCAATAATTAAGTGGGTTTTGGGTTGCAGTTTGGGCACTCGGTCTCTAAAAGGTTTGCTACTGGTGCTCTGGGGTCACCCAAAACTGATTCTGACTACGGAATAATATCCTAAATTGGCTTTTTCTCTTTGTAAATTTGATGCGCCACCTCTCCATGAAATGCCCAAACAAGACTACAAAATGGAAAAGTCAGAAGAAGACAGCTTAAAGATACAGGGCAGTGCCCAGCAATGTGACTGTGCTAATGCAGATTACGTTGTGCCAATAGAGTTGACCCTGCATTACAAGTCCCTTCGACTGCGCTGCGTGATTCGCATCTGTGCCAGGAAATGGTTGGGTACTGCCCTTAGTATGTTTATATGGAATCATATAAACATTAGGACAAGAGAGGGAGGGAGATGAACAAGGGCAAATGGCCTACAGCCACATCTGGGCTGGCAGAGTGAAATCCACCTGCATCTCTGCTCTCCCAAATGAGCTGAACAGACCGTGGCCCCTGGCAAGTCCCTTGCGGCTTCGTCTGTGACAGCCCGGAAGGCCCTGCTCGGCTCCCCCTGGCGGGCCTCCGGAAAACGAGGGGCTTGCCGGCTGATCTGCTTGAAGATCCCCTGCACAAGTTCATGAAGGTTCATCTTACAAAGGGACCTCCAAGCTTCCGTAAAGTGTGTTTTCCACATATGGGTATTTTTGAGTAAGCATCTGCTTTCCCCTCTGTTCTGTCTATAATTTTTATCCCGTTTTTAAAAGATGCTTGTGCCAATATAAATAAATACAAATATAGCATACCTTGTGTTAAAAAAAACATATACTGAAGAAATAGACTGGATCCTTTAAAAAAAAAACCCTTCAATTTTGTGAAATTGGCTTTCCTGAGCTGCATCAAATAGCTTTGTGTAGCCCCCTTTCCCTGCTTGAGTGCTCAATTTTGGGCACTGACTTGGAAATAAGTCCTGATATCACGGGGTCCTTCCTCCGGTGATGCACCTGTCTGAGGAGAGTGCTATTGCATTGCTTGGCACAGAGGGGCGCTGTTTTCTGATTTCCCTTCCCTCCGATCAGCGCTTGGGCCATCCTGCTCGATCGACCCCAAACACGGCTGCAGATCGCGCTGCTCCCCTCTGCTTTGTTTATCCCGGTGGAAGACGATGCCATGGAAAGGCAGAAACTAATGGAATCTGTGCCAGACTCTGTCACACCGTTTATCATTTATGAGGAAACAACGGACATCTGGATAAACGTAAGAGTTTACCTGCTCCGGTTAGGTCCCAGCGACTGCTTTAGCAGCTCCGTGCCACAGGCTGGGGTGTCATCAAATTTGTGAAGTTAGAATTCGAGGGTACAAACCTGGAGAGCCAAAGTCCATTTCAGGGAATCTTCAGGGACTGGGTGAAGCCAACAGAAGTACACCTGGGCCAAAATTCCTCCTTTCCCCTGAAAAGACGGGCCTATTGTAGCTTCATGTCAAAAACAAAGACATGGGAGAGGTGGTTTAAGCTGTTAAAATGGATAGAAACAGCACAAAATCTGTTGGGAAAACACCAAACAAGCATCAGTAGGGGAAGGGAGTGAACCGGGGGGGGGGGGGTGGCCACAGAAAGGGAGGTGCTGGGTGGGGGACTTTGAAAGCAAGCTGGGCTGGATGAAGCTCCTGCTCCAGGAGTTCCTTGCACTTGGAAGAGAATGCGGACAAATGCTAAAGCTTCGCCGCGATCATAAGCCATCTGCTTGCTACAGGCCCAGCGGGCTGGGGGAGCTGAGTTTTGCTGCCGTTCTGAACCGTTGTCTTCTCCCGCTTTGAACCCTGCGTTGTTTCCACAGATCCACGACATCTTCCACGTTTTCCCCCAGACCTGCGAGGATACAATAGAGTTCATCTTTGCCTCTGAGTGCAAAACGGGATTCCGGCATCTGTACAGAATCTCAGCCCTTTTAAAGGAGAGCCGATACAAGCGATCGAGCGGCGGACTTCCTGCTCCAAGTAACACGCTTCGCCGCTTTAGTTTCGCTTCTCGTGGAACACAAAGAGCAGCTTTGGTTGGCTCCGAGAATTCCTGTCCTTGGAGGGCCTGCCCCTGCCCCAGCCTTTTTAAAAGCTTCTGCCCGGCACTTTAGCTACAACAGTGACCCCTTCAGCTCTAAGCAAACCGCCTTTCCACCAGGCAGCCTGCACTGCATTTTTATTTTTCAAGTAAGCTGCTAGTCCTTAGGGCAGCAAAGAGGAGTTGAATGTGTTGCAGGAGCTGCAAAATGAAATCCCAGTGGCCAAAGCGTGGCTTTAGCTTTGTCTGCCCCATCGCTGTCAGAAGACAGCACCTGAGCGACCCCTTGCAAGTGCGTTGCCTCCGTGACATTGACTTAGCTTGACCAGGTAGCATGCAAAAAGCTCACCCCACAACCTTGATGCCTTGGTGGGGTTTTGCAGGTAGTCACGCATAACGGCCGGCGTTGGAGAACTGGCCTTCGCCAAGCATGTGGGCTTCCCAATCTCCCATGCAGCAAACTGAATGCACGTCGGGGGAGCCCTGGAGGCTGACACTTAGAGGCGGGGTGAAATTCCCTGACTTCCCACTGTGATGCATCAGCCTCAACGGCTGGTGTTCACCCTGGCCCGACCACAAAGGGAAGATGGCCCACGCTGGCGCAGAGGCCTGCCCTTAAACCCTGGGGAACGGGTGCGGCCTGCAGCCGGGCCTTGCGAAGCAGCGGAGCGCCTGGGGCGGCCCAGGAAGGGCAAGGGGGACTCCCGCATGGGGCTGCCCTGACCATTCTCTCGCTTTTACAGGCGACTTTCTGTGTCCCATCAAAGAGGAAGTGGCGATTACTGATGGGGAGTGGGAAGTCCTTGGCCGACACGGCTCTAATGTAAGCCCCTCTGCTTTGTGTTTCTCTGCTGAGTGCATACCTGCTCGATCTTTTTGGGGAGAGAGCTCAGGTGTAAACAGAAGACCCGACTGGCTGGTGGAGTCTCTTGGGGCAGGCAGTGGGGAGCTGGTAACCGGCAGGTGATCAGGGCTACACTGCATGAGTGGGGGGCACTCCTGAAAGTCTGGCTCGGCCTCAGCCCTCGTGAGCCCCTTCCCCTTCCAAATCTGCCTGGTCCGCACAGTTGCCTGGCTAATACAGGTGCGGGGCTGGAGGAAAGGGGTGCTGAGCATGCAGATGGAAACGGCCATCTCTGACATTTCTGCGCAGCTCAACATTCACCGGGTCCAATCCAGTGAATATGCCTAGAAAGGGTGCAGAGCAGTGGTCCCAGCCTTCTGGCACTTGGGGGCCACAGACAGGGCCAGGAGGGCCACATCTTAAATCCGACATAACAAAGGTATTAACCTGATGACTTAGATCAAAAGGACACATGCAGAGGTCAATGAAGAAATCTTAACTTGAATGCAGTCCCAGTTTGGAGCAATATTTAACTGGAATCCTTTTATCCATTGTGTTATTTGTAAGAAAAGGACAGGAGAAACCACAATAGATGGTGTCACTCGAGGCAGGAAGGACAGTGTGGGTCTGAGGGAGGAGGCCTTGAAGGCAATAGCAGTACTAAGCGAGTAGGTTGGGGGGTCACACAGAAAGAGCTTGAGGGCCACATCCGCAGGTTGGACACCCCTGCTGTGAAGCCACAAAACCATCACGCATTCAAAAACAAGATTAAAAGCATGGAAGGACCTGGCTCACGCCTGGTAAAACCCTGATACTCCAACTCCAGAGAGTCAACCCCCCCAGTAAACCAGGGTTCTGGATTCTGACCCCCAGGAATCAGCCTGGGTTGCTTGTTGCATGGGAAGTAGCTTTGCACACAGCAGCCGGCTCACACTTTCAGTGATCTGTGGTTTCGTAACCGTGGTTTCTTGTTGTGTGTGAACTGGGTCGATGGAAAGGCTAAATTTGAAACAAGGTGTGTTTCTTCCCTTCGTAAAAGCCGGGAGAGTGGGGACCAACCTCTGTTCTGGAGCGGGTGCGTTCCACAGTGAGGGATTGCCAGAGGAGGAAGCCCTTGACCCCGAAAAGGACCTCGGTGGGAGTAGCACGCTGGAGAGGGGCCCCTTGCAGATCTTAATACCTGCTCATCATGAGGCAGGAGGTCCCTTCAGTAACCTTTTCAAGCTCTTTAGGACTGGAAAGGTCAAAAAAGGATTAAGAGAGGCAAAACCAAAACATTGCACAGCAGAAATGCAACTGCAGGCAGGGTGCGGGGAAACCTGGCAGCAGCCCCAGTGTTTGCACTTGGATTTAAAACCAAGAGGCTCCGGTGGCGTCGCATTGGGATGTTTATGAGCGTTCCTGTGCTGTGCATTCCAAGGACTGTAGGTACAGTATGTCAGGGCTGATCCGGAGGAGGCGAAATGGAGTGAACTGCTTGACACTTGCTGGGTGGGAGTCTCGCTTCTGGATGCTTGCAGAAGCCAAGCACTAGAAAGAGACCCTTTAGCGCTGCAACCCTTGTCCTCAGTACGCAGCACGTTCGTTTTATGTGGGAAGCAGCTTGAGCTGCTGCTGCCTTCACATCACTTCCTCCCCACATGGAAGACTCATTTGTAGGATCAATTGCACAAAACCCCACCAAACCAGAACTGACAAGGCCATTGGAAGAAATGTGATGCTTACGTATTTCTGAGGTCTCTCCCCCTTAATCACTGAAATTAAGAAAGAATGAAATCCCGCCTGGGAATTGTTGATGGTACAAACTTGGGTCACTTCTGTTTGTTTGTTTGTTTCTCTGTTTGTGTATGTGTTTTTTTTATCAGATCCGGGTGGATGAAGCTAAAAAACTGGTATATTTTGAAGGTACAAAGGATTCTCCCTTGGAGCATCACTTGTACGTCACGAACTACGAGAACCCCGGAGAAGTGAAGCGACTGACGGAGTGCAACTTCTCACACGCGTGCTGCGTCAGTCAGGTACCTTCGCAGGCCCACAGTCACCTTGTTCCGTGGCAAATTCCTCAGAGAGGGGAATGGGCAAGGACTGCAGGCGACGGGGGGCCCCACCGTCTCTCAGGGAGCCCCTGTGTGAGTGGGGAGGCAGGAAGCGGTGATTCTGCACAGGGTGCCAAACCGGACGGTCTCTGTGCACTTTTCCCCTGCCCTGTCATTGTTTCCCGGGTTTTGAGCAGGCGTGTTCCCCATTACAAAAGGGTTCAAGCGCCTCTCCTAAGGCTTGATTACTGGTAGCAAGGCCTGCAAAGTGGACTGGTATTTTCACCCTCCCCCTCGAAGGGGTGAAGACTGCCATGGGCTGAAAACGCTTCTGAGCCTCTGTTCTGTCCTGCTAGAATTGGTCTAGGCAGGTGCCCAGAGCTGGCTCTTTAAGACACATGCCTGGAGGATGAGTCTTCCAGCGCTGCAGAGCTGCTCCATCTTGCCAGTGCGCTCCCATTGCGGGTGGCCACACCACCAGGCCTAATGTCGCATTCGGAGAGGTCAGAGCTGCAGTGGCACCTATGCCTTCGCTGCTTGCCTTTCCGTGTTCTGTTCTTGTTCCGAAACTTGTTGATCATTGTGGCTGCCAGCGATGGCAGCTGCTTTGGTTTCCTTGGGGTGCCGTGTGCAAGTAGGAAAACAAGATGCTGACGATCAGGTGCACCCAGAGCTGTTTCCACAATTTGATGTGTCCTCTAAAAGCTATCAAGAGTCCTGACTTATTATTGCAATCAGGGGAAGCCCTGTGGGTCGGACCAGAGGCCTGTGGGAAGTCCCCACCTAAGGCAGGGATTCACGGGCACCCTCCTGCCCATGTTCCCCACCAGCGGGCATTCAGAAACATGCCATTTCTAACTCTGGAGCGAATTTGCACAATCCCTTTTGTGTCACCCAAGAAAGCAAGGTGGGCAACTCCCGATGTTTGGCCTGCAACTCCCATGACCGCACACCGCTTGCATGTGGCTAGGCCAAGAAAGGGACACATTGAACGTGCCTGCATGTGAATGTTCCCATGGATCTGGGACAAAAGGAACTGCGAGGGAACAGGTAAATGGGTGTGCCCACCCCCCTAATTGTCAGAAAGTGGCCCAAGACGCTCTGTTCCTCTGACCGGGGCTAAGTTTTCCTCTTTTCAAAGCCTTCACTTATCTTGCTGTTACAGAAGATTTCCTTGCTGAATGGAGCCATGCACAAAAAGCCAGACAAATTCTAACTTGCACTATGAGTAATCCTCTAGCAGATGATGAGCAACTTGCGGGGAAGTGGGGGAAGTTGAATGGCAGACCCGGAGCTGAGCCTGCCAGAGCTCCGAATTCAGCCGGAAGCGTTTGGCAGGCCTTGCCACCTTTTGGCATTATGGGCCAAGGCTGCCAACCTCGTTGTACCAAGAGTGTGGCGCAGTTGGTACCGATAATGCTGCATGTGATCGCAGATAACAAAACCGGATTTCTGCCTCATTTAGCCGTGTAAGAAAGAGGGAAGGTTCTTGGAAGGAGTCTGCCGAGGGGAAAAGATCGGGATGCAGGATCTGAAACTGGTTGTCAGGCCAGTTCTTCTCCTTTTCCTAGAACTGCGACCTGGTCATTTGTAAATTCAGCAATCAGCAGAACCCACACCAGGTGTCTCTCTACAAACTGAGCAGTCCTGATGACAACGTCAGCCATGTGTCGAAGGAATTCTGGGCCACCATTTTAGATTCTGCAGGTACGTGGATCACATGTGAAGCCTTTAAAGATGCTAAAGAACATCTGTCCCTCCGTTTGCTTCCTGCCCTGTGAAACTGCTCTCCACGAGCAGCTGCAGTCAGGCTGCTAGGATTGTGCCGGGATTGCTGTGTGAAGTAGGAGCCACGTTTTTTTAATAGAGGGCCACACAGGAGTTTCCTTTAAAGGAGACCTGGCTGCCGATAAGAACTCTTACTTTGCAGGAAACCTGGCCCTGGAACTGCTTGTCTCCTGTGCTTACTGAATGCAATTTTCCTACCACTGCAGCTACTGAGTGGGCACTCCCTGTCCTTTACCTCTCGTAAATTTGGAGATCTGTGTGTTGGGAAGTGGCATCGGAGAAGCTGGGAACCGGTAGCTGATGAAATGCACAGGCTGGGGCTGTCCGTCTTACTGCCTCTTGTCAGACAGAAACAATTGCTTTGTTCCTCCAGGACCCCTCCCAGATTATGTGCCCCCCGAGATCTTCTCTTTTGAGAGTTCCTCAGGATTTCTTCTTTATGGGATGCTCTATAAACCCCACAATCTACAACCCGGGAAGAAATACCCTACAGTGCTTTTCATATATGGAGGCCCACAGGTGAGTCTGTGCTTCAGAACCCTGTCAGTTGATCCTGTTGCAACTAAAAGCAGAAGCCCGGCTGGCTTAGATGCCATGTGTGAAAAACAATCCCGCACCAGACAGCTGTGCTGCATGCTGCAGCAAGAACAGACAAATTATATGATGCTTATTTGCATAATTAGTCTTATATTGTACATTTTTCAGCATCGTTTTATGCTTTTATAGTCCTGTTGGTGGCATTTTTCTGCCAAGCACAGACATTCTCGTTTCTTTGCCCTGTGGGATCACCAACAGTGTTGCCTGTGCATTTTAGAAATGTAAATTAGTCAGACAACCATAAGGACTAGGAGCTTTAAAAAATAGAAGAAAGCTGGGATTCTTGGGGATCTGCATAGAGCACCAAGTGCTTTTACTGCAATCCTCTGTGTTTATCTCATGCACACAGCTTGTGTCACTTTTATTTTGTACAGCAGTGTCTTAGCGGTTGCTTAGGGTTTATGAACGTCCCAAAATGGAAGCGTTCTTTGTCAGGACTTGCACAACACAAGAAGCTGGAGGGTTCACGTGGCACCATTTTGGACGTGCGACTGCCGTGTGCAGGTTGCCGGGCTGGGCAAATGGGCAGTGAAGGTTCGTGGGGGTTAAAGAACCACTTGCAAGGCGTGGCTGGTTTTAGGATTGCTGTCCAACCCTCGCATAGCCTGCGCTCTCCAGGTTTGCACATCTGGCAAGCTCTCAAGGCTGGCGTGGAGGTGCCGGAGGTTGCCCACAGGCACCATAGCTCACCCATCATGGACCGCCGCCCTTGGAGGAGCCTCTTGCTCAATCCCGGTCGATGTCGAGGGTGCAAACTAGATGACACTGGCTGCAGGCGAGGCTGGTGGGCATGTTACGGAACGCTCTCCCCAAAGAGATTGACCTGGCACCACCTTCGGATTCTCTTCGACTTAACCCTTTAAAAGATGTTTTAATATTTGATTTCCCCATGGAGGCCACCATGGCCTGTTGGCAAAGTAATTTATTGGAATTTTTAGATTTGTATTAATTACTAGATTAATTGGATCTTACTCTTTTCAAGTTCTTCTGTTGCGTTTTTATATTATGAGTTTAAGGATGTGTTATTTTAGTAGTGTGAGCCGCCTAGGGATGCCACTGGTGGAATAGGCAGCATATAAATATTTTAAATAAATATTATAAATAAATATTTATTTATTTGGAAGGCTTCTATGCTGCCCCATTCGCCGAAGCCTTGGGGCAGTTCACAATAATAATAAAAAAGAACAGTATAAAACAAAATAATACGTTTTAAAGCATGATTGTTGTGGGATGGTGTACTTAAGTGCATACAGGTCATCCCTGGGTATGAATTGCTCACAGACGCTTGAGTTACAATGTTAGACAAAGCGAGAGCTGGCTTTACACCCAAACGCTGTAAAGGTCTAAGGAAGGTTCTGCCAGCATCAGTGACCGCTGTTGGGAAAAAGGACTCCCATCGAACCATTGAGTGACAGAGAATACAAGCGCACAGATGTAGAAGCAGCTACAGCAATGAATGGCAGCCAGCAGAGAGATTGTAGAAGGCCTGTGTCCGTGTTTGTGTGTTGGAACAGAGCAAACGCCTCTGAGATTGTCAAAGTACTTTTATTTGTAAGGAAATAACCAGTCAATCTTCGTATTATTGAATCTACATGGGCCCTGGAGAAGGTTCTCACGCATGACTTTCTTCTAGGTGCAGCTTGTGAACAACCGCTTTAAGGGGGTGAAGTATTTCCGCCTGAACACGCTGGCATCCTTAGGTTATGTTGTCGTCGTGGTTGACAACCGGGGGTCCTGCCACCGGGGGCTGAAGTTTGAAGGTGCCTTTAAACATAAGATGGTAGGTTGCCGAACGCATCTGGGCAGCCAGACTGCGGAATATTTGCATTTTATTAACAGACCACATCATTTCCTTGTATGATGAATGAATAAGGATGCTGAAGTCATAACGGGTTGTTCTGGTAGCTTTTGGCAAGGGGGACAAAGAAGATGTGGGACGCTGCCTGCTGCGGTGTCACTCCGTCGTCTCTCCAGCGCAGCGCCACGAATGTTCATGCCTGGCAGCCGTTCTTCACGGTCTCCAGCAAAAATGTGTCTCTTTCCCAGGTTTCCATTTTTTTATTGTTTTCGACACTTTAAACAAATAGTTATTCCAAAGGCTTCTGCCATACTGAGTACAAAGTCTTATTCTCTCTGCAGTTATTATATATTGAAAAAAAGGGTTTCTTTACCGACTGGGATGCTGGAGGCCTTTGAATGGGAACCGCCAGGGCTCTGGCATGGGGCTCTCCTAACGCAGGGACCCTTCCGGTGTGTTGTTGCTATTCTTCCAACAGGGACAAATTGAAATAGCTGACCAAGTGGAAGGCTTGCAATACTTGGCTTCTCGGTATGAGTTCATTGATTTAGACCGGGTTGGAATTCACGGCTGGTCCTACGGAGGCTATCTTTCCCTGACGGCATTACTGCAGAGGCCAGAGATTTTCAAGGTGTGTAAACTTACACTGGGACGCCCCCTTTCTAGTGTGTGTGCGTGCGCACGCATGCACATGTGTGCTTCATTTGCAGTTGGTAAGAGACAGCATGGTTTGCATGACAACCCATGGCTTGTTGAATCATGGCTTGTTATTACATCTGAACCCAAGATTATGGATTAACTATGAACAACCTGCAAAGATAATTTATGGGTGGTTGTTTATAACTTCCTGGCATCTGGGGCTACTTCAAAGTCAAGTGAGGAGGCATCCAAATCTCCCACTGTCCTTGGGGCAACCTCTTTGTCCTTTGTCACTAGCCAGGGCCACCCCCGCCGCCATTCACGGGCATCCTCTGGGCAGCTTCTCAAATTCCCGGGTGTCCCCACAAGCCCAGGATGTCGCCTCTGCCAGGCTGTTTTTTAATGCGTCATCTGCTTGGGAAGCCCCAAAACCCGACGGTCCATCGGCTCACCACAGCTTTTGGCCTGAGCACTGCGGAGCAGCCGGGCTTGAATTTTCAGGCCAGCTCATTTCAAAGGAAACCCTGTTCTTCCCTGCCAGAAGTTACCCTGCAAGTGGGTGACTGTTGTTGTTCTTGGCTGCGCTTTCAGGTTGCCATTGCTGGCGCGCCTGTCACACTCTGGCTCTTTTATGACACGGGGTATACCGAGCGCTACATGGGATGCCCGGACAATAACGAGCAGGGATATTACCTCGGCTCGGTGGCTATGCAAGCGGATAAGTTTCCTTCTGAGTAAGTGCCACTTTCCCCCTTGCTCCCACTGTGCTGAATGCTGCCCTAATGCTGCACTCCGTGCCTAATGAGATGCTTAAACCGTTGCATGGTAGTAAAAAACCCCACTTAATAAACTTGAACGGGCATTTGCATAATCACTGCCCATTAGGAGTAATCTGCTTTTCTAGTCTTGTTGTCATTAAAGTATTAACTTTTGCCTCAAGAAATTACAGGCCACCCTCCCCCTGCCTCAGATGATGCAATTAGAGCCAGTGCTAATTAAATACATCAGTTAGACACAGCACCCCAGTGGCGGCTGACTGCAGAGAACTGCACGAGAGGAGGGAGGTGACGTTCCTCCATCCAGGGTACTCCTCAGCACCGACAACTGGGGGAGGCCGCCTGCTCCCCACGGAGTGGCTGCCCAGCAGCATGCGAGAAGGGCAGTTTTGGGTACTCAGCACAAGGTTGACAGGGATTCCCGAAAACTGATTCAGGATAATGCAGTGAATTTTCCACAGAAAATGTTCTGCCCCATGTAGATGTTTAGGAGGGACATTGGTGCTGGTGCCGAAGGAATCTAGAACAGCCGAGTCGGAAGGGGCCCTGAAGGCCATCGAGTCCACCCCCTGCTGGTACAGGACACCAAGTCACTCCATCCCACTGAGGTGGCTGCCCAGTTCTTTTTGGAATGCCTCTAGTGTGGGAGAGCCCATGACCTCTCCGGGCAGCCGGTTCCACTGCCCTATTGCTCTGACCATGGGGAAGCTTTTCCTGATGCCCAGCCTGAATCTGGGTTGTCGCAGCTTGAGTCGATTATTCCATGTCTTATGATCCTCTGCCCCGATCAAGGAGAGATCTTGCCCTTCCTCTTTGTGACAGCCTTTGAGGTGTCTGTAGAGGGATATCTTGTCCCCCCTCAGCCTTCTCTTCTCCAGGCTGTAACTGCTTCCCCCCCCGTACCATCCAGTACCTTCTACACATGCATCTATACAAGGAGAGTAAGAAAAGTGTAATCCCCCCCCCCCCCGTTTGATACTGGTGTCTTCAGGCCCCACCGGCTGCTGCTGCTGCATGGATTCCTGGATGAAAATGTTCACTTTGCGCACACTAGTGTCTTGCTGAGTTTCCTGGTGAGGGCTGGCAAGCCCTACGACTTACAGGTAAGAGGAGACTTCACAGTGCATGCACAGAGGGCATTTGTGGAGCTGCTTGGGCGGGTGAGCCACCTCTTCTGCACTCCGGACCACGTGTGATGGGTTGGAAAGGCAATTCCAGCGAAAATTGCCACCTTAGTGGTTAGAGCTATGATCCAGGTGGGGTTGAGTCCTGCCCACTGAGGGCTTTAAAAGCTCAGATGTGCCATCGTTCACATGTGCATCCGTTACAAAAGTTAGCTCAGAGCCGTTAAAGCTGATAGGCATCGCTTTAAACTTTAAAGCAGCATGTATCTTAGTTTCTTAAAATTTGAAATAATCTATTTTCGGCTTTAAAATGAAACTGCACCACCTTTTCTATTTTACTCCATTTTGCAAGAGCTAACTCATGATAGCAACCCACCAAAATAATTACCCCATGAAGGAAACCCCAAATTTTCAGAAGCAGGCACATTTTTCTTTATTTCTGCCAGTCTAAATGTCTAATTATGTGCTGACTAATAAATTAATAAATCCCAGATTTTGAAAAATCCTATTTTTTAATTTTCCACTGCTTTATCTGAACATATTGTACTGAAGCATTTCCCCCTTTTACAGACTTCTCACAGTTTGTTTTTTAATGCCACATTTGTAGTCATAATTTGGCTAAGCTCTTGCAGAATTTTCAGGGCCCAAACACAAATATTCCTGGAGCCCCGATCTCCCCACTGGCTGTTCCTGACTTGCAGAGCCATCCTGTACATGCCTACTTAGAAACATAGAAACAGAGCAAGTCAGAAGGGGGTCTCTTGGGCCATCTAGTCTGACCCCTGGCTCCTGCCAGCTCCACTCACGACATGCCCACCATGTGGGCGTCCAGCCTATCCTTGAACACCCGCACCGATGGGGTCTCAACGACCTCCCGTGGAAGCCCATTCCACACCCTGGGGGTCCTGACTGTCAGGAAGTGCTTCCTGGCGTCCAAATTGAACCTTGATTCCCTGAGCTTTGCTCCGTTGGAGCGCATCCTGCCTTCCTCTGCAGGGCAGAACAGTTCTCTACCCATCTCCGTGTGACATCCTCTCACATACCTGTATGTCACCAACATATCCCCTCTGAGATACCCCTCTGAGTCTCCTCTTCTCCAGGCTGAAGAGACCTAGTTCCCTCAGTCTTGCCTCATACGGCATCCCCTGCAAACCGGCCACCAACCTTGTGGCCCTACGCTGCACTGGCTCCAACCTGGCTATATCCTTCCTGTAATGAGGGGCCCAAAACTGAGCACAATACTCCAGTTGCAGGTGCACCAGAGTCGTATAGAGTGGTAGTAATACCTCTCTTGATCTAGAAGCCACACTTCTGGCTATGCAACCAAGGGTGGCGTTCGCCCTCTTGACTACCGCATCACACTGCTGACTCATGTTTAGCCTGCAGTCAACCAGTACCCCGAGGTCCCTTTCACAAGTGCTGCTCTCCAGCCACTTGTCACCTAACCTGTACTTATGACAGCTATTCCTATGCCCCAAGTGCAAGACCTTGCACTTACCCACATTGAACGCCATCCTGTTGTCTCCTGCCCACTTCCATAGTCTGTCCAGATCCTTTTGGATCTGGAGTTCCTGCTCCTCAGTTGTGGCCACTGCCCCAGTTTTAGTGTCGTCTGCGAATTTGATCAGCAGACTGTTCACCCCTTCTTCCATGTCATTCATGAAGAGATTAAACAGGATCTGCTCCAGGTCAGAGCCCTGGGGGACCCTGCTTGTCACTGGCCGCCATCCCGAAGATTCCCCACTAATGGTTACCCTCTACTTTTGGTCAATTATCCATGCCCTAGTCCATCAGACAGTGCATTGGTGTATCCCAAAACTCCTCAGTTTCTCCACCAGGATTGAACGGGCATCGGGGGCTTTTCTAGTACACCCTAGGAGGGGCCGGGTGCCAAACCAGGCCCTTGCTAAGCAGGAGAAGTGGGCTTCCCTCCCTCTCTTTCCAGATCTATCCGCAGGAACGACACAGCATCAGGGTCCCCGAGTCTGGAGAGCACTACGAACTTCACCTCCTGTATTACCTCCAAGAAAACCTGGGATCCCACATGGCTGTCCTGAAGGCACTGCACTGAGGACCGGGGAGGGACTTGCGGCACGCCAGACACCCGTGGCCATTGACCCAAGGGCAGAAACGCGGGGCAGGACGTCCCGCTCGGGGGCCTGCCGGAGACCACCCCCCATGCGCACACGCCGCCTTGCTTTATTAACATGACTCTTTATTTTTTAAAAGTCCACCTGGTGCCATACAAGATGACAACTGTACAGGGAAGGAACCCTTTTCCGTGTAAATAATAAAGCCGGCACCTGTGCTGTCCGGAAGCCTGCGTTCCTTTATCCTCGCTTCCTCGGCCCTCTGCTGCACGAGTGTCCCAAAGCCCCTGGCAGGCCAAGCGGGGGACGGACGAGGCCGGCTGCTGCCTGGGCGTCTCGGGTGCCAGTGCTCGGCGTGTGGGGAGAAGCGCATGCGGCAGCCAGCCTCTGAATGGTGCAGTGCAGGTCCTTGCTTTGGGGAGCATGCAGTCCCATAGCCCCGGGATCAAGCCGCCTCTGTGCCCCCCACGCAGCTGGCCAGTGGGGTGCCGCTGGGCCTCGGGGGGCGGGGAGGGAGGAGCATGTTGGGGGGGGAATGGCGGGCTGCGGGGCTGTGCTGGTTCCCATCAGCATCCCAGCCAGCCGCCTCGCCTTCTCCCTGGCACTGACTCTGGCTGGCTGGAAGCAGCCGTCTAGAGACAATGCCTGGCGAAGGTCTCCGGAGTGACACGGGAGGTTATCCCACAAAAGCCCAGTTGTGAGAATAACCAGCGCCTGGAACTTGGGAACACTTGACCTTCAGGAGAATCTGGGACTGCACATGGCCCGGGATTGTGGCCTTTGACGCATTCATGGAGGGTGGCCCTCAAGTCACTCACTGGCTAGCCAGATGGAACTGCAACATACCGCAGCAGTCTATCTGAGAATAACCTGCAGGCCGCTGTTCATCAGGCCCTGCTCAGGAGCTTCCTGGGGCAACAGGCTGGCCAGCCACTGCAGTGCATAGCAACGAGGCCTCGGCATGGCCTGGTGAGGGCAGGGGCCTCGCCTCCGGCTTTGCCGGCTGAAGGGCTGCAGAGCAGCCCGGCAGTAGCAAGTGCAGGGCAGAGGCTGCAAACTGACGCGCACACCCCAAGTCACTGCACGGGTGGAGGGGATGCGGGCGCTGGGCTCCGCTGCCACGTCGCACTGACTCGGGCTGAATGGGGAGCACCCAGCGCCCTTTGTTTCCCAAGGGTTGAATCAGGCCCCTTGCAGCTCCGTCAGTGAAATCTAATGGGTTCGAGCCAAGGCTTAGTTGCACTTTGAGCAGCCCCAGTGAAACCCACGGAAGTCCAGATCCGACCCAGTTTGTGCGCCTGCGTGCTGGGTAGGTGGGAGACACTGGCCCTGTGTCCGTTGAAGGAGTGGCACGCGCGTCTGCTTTTCAGGTATTTTCATGGCAGCCCCACCTGTGCGGGAGGCGACGGAGTGGAAGGGGAGATCGAAGGAAGGCACCTCCTCAGGTATTCCAGGTGCAGACCATAGGGCAGTCATCCCCAGGCCGGTGCTCTCCAGATGTAGTAGACCGTGATTCCCATGCTCCCCAGCCAGTATGGGAAGGGGAGGGGTGCTGACAGCACCTTGAGTTCCCAAAGCTGGGGGGCTGTGCTTGGCTTTAGTAAGCAGTTCTTCACAGTCCGAGGAGGGCACAGGGCACCTCAAGCACCTCAAGCTCTGTTGCATGACTTGCATTTTGAGTTTCCTCTAAAGTGAGACATTTTGAAAAACAAACCAGAATAACCTGTGGAGTTTGGTTTGGGACCCTGTTCCCTACAATCAGAGAAGCTCTGCAAACTCACCCGGTGTACCTCGCATGGTGGAAAGGGTGCTCTGTCCTGGCAGAGGACACCTGGCAGTTTCCTCTTAATTCTGCACCGGGCGCAGGTGTCCAGGTGTTCAGTTTCGGAGCACCGAAGCCCTGTGTCAAAACACCTGGCCAGCAGTTCTCGGGCAACTGGGGCTCCAATCCCTGCCTGCCTTCTCGAGGGGAGGAAACTTTGCATTCTTCTATTGCAATAATAAAAATACAGCAGAATGCATTGGTGTGGCTGCGCAAAGCGGAAATGTCAGACAGAAACAAGAACAAAAGCAAAAGAAAAATCCACTTTAATTTTTTGCCTGCCTATTAGAGATGGAGATAAAGTTTGAGACAGGTGTATATGAGAGAGAGACTGAAAGAGATTTTATCTTGCTGCGCTGTATCCCTATATCAGGAGACGCTTCCTCGTCATTGACCCAATTTAGTTTCTGCAACTGCATTGCAAACAAAAACATGTACCACAGAATTTGGAACGGAGAAATCTTTCTGCTTTGAGGATTTTCACGTAAATGTGGCATGAAAACTCATACACGTTTTGTGCATTCTTCTCCTGCCCAATATTCCACAGCAATTGTGGAAAATTCCTTGTAAAGTGATTCATTTACTTCCATTAACTTCTGTGCTTTTGCTTAGTCCTTTTGATTGGAGGGACTGCGTGGCACATTCGGAGAAGAGTGGATTTCAGAGGATCGCTTCTTGCTTGTTCCTCGGTTGGTTCAAAAGTGCTCAAGTTAGGTAAGTTCTCCTGAAACTGTAAATGGAGCAAATTCTCCCCGAACTCTGCCAGGTAGAATCTCCTACAGCTGCGGAAGGCGACGCAGTTCCCGCAGCTTGCTGGGTCAAATCGCACCCAGCAGAGGGCGCTGTGGCACAAGGAAACGGCCACATTTGGGGAGTGACTCCTTCGTGAAGGGCTGAGCTAGGGGTAGGTTTCAGAGTATTCTTGATGGCATCGCGCTTGGACCCTATTTTGTTGTTGTTTAGTCGCAAAGTCGTGCCCTACCCCTCACGACCCCATGGACAACCTTCCTCCAGGCTCTCCTGTCCTCCCCCATCCCTCGGAGTCCCCCCCAAGCCCACACCCACCGCCCCAGGGACCCCATCCAGCCACCTCATCCTCTGCCGTCCCCTTCTCTTGCCCTCAATCGTTCCCAGCATCAGGCTTGTGGGCAAGCGGAATACTGGGGCTTGGTTCCGTTGGATTCCCCTCATTCTGCACCATTCGTGTCCCCGAGATACGAAGAGAACCCCCTGGCAGGGCCGGACGTTCACTGCTGCGTGATTTTTCCCTTGCAAAACCAGCTTTTGAAGGCGGGGGGGGCAGGGGGGGCTGTTGCAGAAAGCAAAATGTAAGCAATTTGCCCAGATCCTGCTATTGGGGGCGTTCTGACTTGCTTAAAATGGAGCTGTATTTTGGCAAGAGCATATAAATCAACAAAACAAGACAGGCAAAAAGATGAATTTACAAGGAGCATGTTTGCCTCTGCTCCTGATTAATAGCAATTGCAGTATTGACGGCTGTGTTGATGGAAAAATCCGGCCATTATGCTGAAATGGATTACGAAATAGGCCACGCTGAGAACCGTGGCGTGTTCTGCTTTCCAGGAAGCATTTAGTTCCCATCAGTAAGGAGGCATTTGCATCTGGCTATTGCAAGCGGAAGTAGCTTATGGCTGCCATGCAGCATCAGGCAGCCTGGGCGGCACCGTGAAGAAGAGCTCAGAGCTGGGACTCGGGCGATCCGGGTTCCAGTCCCCGCTCGCCATGGCCCCAGCTGGGTGGCTTTGGGCCAGGCACAGGCGCTTGGCCCACCTGCCTCACAGGGCTGTTGTTGTGGGGATGAAGACTGAGAGCAGGTGGCAGAGGATGTAAGCCACTTTGAGTTTTTTAAAAAGAAAAAAGCTGGGATAAAAATCTAAGAAATAAACATGGGTACTGCACCCCCTGGTATTAAGTAAGGTAACCACACGTCTCTGCTTTATGGAGGACGATCTGTACAAAGTCCAGAGCGGGGACAGGCAACTCATTGACTAAATAAGCAAGTGCATAACAAGACGACTGGGGACCTGGACTTCCTTGTCCACAGTGGCAACTGGAGCGCGGGCGGACGGGGCCCCTCTGCTGTGGCAGACACGGTGCGCTTCTGCTGGAATGCTCATGACTATGGCTTCGCGTGTCTTGCAAGGCATAACTTAGCCTATGCAAAAGTTGCGTAAATTTATTATGTATTTATTTATTTATGTATTAAAACATTTCTATGCCGCCCCATCACAACAAAGCCTCGGGGCGGCTCACAACAAACCTGTGCCCTCTTTTTGGGGAAGGAGGACATGGCCGCCGTATTAAATGAACGTGTTGCAAGGCCCTGTGAGGAGTTACGCGGTCCATCGTGGACTGGCAGAACCAGGCTCTTACTCCGCATCACGGCTGCATGTTGCACGTTCTCCAGCTGCAATTATTATCGTGTTGGCTAGTTTCTAAGATAAACAGGCCAGGCGATCAAAGCTTTGCTCCTGGGGAGGTCCAGCCCCTGGGTCAGTGAGGTTGCTTGTTTCTGTCCCAGTGCAGTGATATTTTTAGCAGCGGAGACCAGAAAGTGGTGCAAAGTGGTCCAAGTGAGGTCACTTCACCAATTCCAGGGCCGGATATTGGTGGCACTTTATTCTGAGTGCTTTTTCTAAATATGTGTAAGACAGAATCTCCCTGTTTCACAGTAGCCACATGCTGGGCTCAACTTTTATTAATCTGTGTACTTCAACCAAGTGCAGCCTCATGGTCAGAATATTGGAACATGGGAGATCCAGGTTCGAGTCCCTGCTCAGCCATGGAGCCAGCTGGGTGACTTTGGGCCAGTGACTGCCTCTGGCATAACCGACCTCACAGGGTTGCTGTTGTGAGGATAAAATAGAGAGGAGGGGGACCGTACAAGCCACTGTGGGCGCCTTGAAAGAAGAAGGAAGGTGGGGTGTAGATGCAATGCAGTAACAATAACCTCCCCTTCATGGATCACTGCCTTGTCGTGGCGAAGGGGCTTGCGTAGCGCAATGAAGCTGTGAGCCATGCCATGCAGGGGCACCCAAGACGGACAGGTCATAGCCGAGAGCTCTGACAAAACGTGGTCCACTGGAGAAGGAAATGGCAACCCACTCCAGTGTCTTTGCCATGAAAACCCCATGGACATGAAAACCAAAAGGCAAAACGATATGACACCGGAAGATGAGCCCCTCAGGTCGGAAGGTGTCCAATGTGCTACTGGGCTAGTACTGGCTAGTACTAGTGGCTAGTACTAGTAGTGCCAGAAAGAATGAAGTGACTTGGTCAAAGCCGAAAGGACACTCAGTTGCCGATGTATCTGGTGATGAAAGGAGAGTCCGATGCTGCAAAGATCTGTACTCCATAGGAACCTGGAATGTAAGATCCATGAATCAAGGCAAGCTGGACGTGGTCAAACAAGAGATGACAAGACTGAACATCGACATCTTAAGAATCAGTCCTACAAGCTAGGCTCCAGCAGTATGTGGACCGAGAACTACCAGACGTACAGGCAGGATTTCGAAGAGGCAGAGGAATTAGAGGTCAAATTGCCAACATACGCTGGATCATGGAGAAAGCTAGGGAGTTCCAGAAAAACATCTACTTCTGCTTCATTGACTATGCTAAAGCCTTTGATTGTGTGGATCACAACAAGTTGTGGCAAGTTCTTAAAGAGATGGGAGTACCAGACCATCTTATTTGTCCCTTGAGAAACCTATATGCGGGTCAAGAAGCAACAGTGAGAACTGGACACATTGAGAAAGGAGTTCGGTAACGCTGTATACTGTTGCCCTGCCTATTTAACTTATATGCAGAGCACATCATGAGAAAGGCGGGGCTAGATGAATCACCAGTTGGAATTAAGATTGCTGGGAGAAATATCAACAACCTCAGATATGCAGATGATACCACTCTAATGGCAGAAAGTGAAGAGGAACTAAAGAGCCTCTTGATGCAGGTGACGGTGGAGAGCACAAAAGTTGGCTCAAAACTCAACATTAAGAAAACTAAGATCATGGCATCCGGTCCTTTCACTTCCTGGCAAATAGATGGGGAAGAAATGGAGATAGTGACAGATTTTATTTTCCTGGGCTCCAAGATCACCGCAGATGGGGACTGCAGCCAAGAAATTAAAAGGCCGTTACTCCGTGGAAGGAAAGCTATGGCAAGTCTAGACAGCATACTAAAAAGCAGAGACATCACCCTGCCAACAAAAGTTCTTATAGTCAAGGTTAATGGTTTTCCCAGTTGCAATGTATGGCTGTGAAAGTTGGACCATGAGGAAGGCTGAGCGCCGAAGGATTGAGGCCTTTGAATTGTGGTGCTGGAGGAGACTCCTGCAAGTCCCTTGGACTGCAAGGCGATCAAACTGGTCAGTCCTAGAGAAGATCAACCCTGACTGCTCTTTAGAAGGCCAGATCCTGAAGATGAAACGCAAATACTTTGGCCACCTAATGAGAAGGAAGGACTCCCTGGAGAAGAGCCTAATGCTGGGAACAATAGATGGCAAAAGGAGGGGATGGCAGAGGATGAGGTGGCTGGATGGAGTCACTGAAGCAGCTGGTGTGAGTTTACGTGGACTCTGGGAGATGGTGGAGGACAGGAAGGCCTGGAGGAGTGTTGTCCGTGGGGTCGTGATAGGTCGGACACAACTTTGCGACTAACAACAACATGTATATCTTCATTATGATTTAGCTGCAGCTCTTGTTCATTCACTAAAAACTGTTATTTTTAATCTTGCATTATAAACTAGTAGGATGCCTTTCATAATATTTTGAATAGGAGAACAGCTTCCTGCAGAGTCAAAGTCAGTGCTAAAGGGCTGCATGCATTAAACAGCAAACCCCATAAGTTTGTCAGCAGTAAAAGCAAATGAATCTACCCACGTATCATTGAACGTTTGGTTTTCTTCAGAAACTTTTCTTCGATTTATCCATGGTTGGCCTACCCGATTTATCCATGGTTGGCCTACCCGGGAAAGTTGCAGATATAAGTGTGTTTAGTGACCGATTAGCAGATAAACAGTCAAGTGCTGTGAATTGTGACAGGTCCCAAGCACAGTTTTTAACATTCAGATGAAGGAGATTACATTGGGACAAAGAGAATCTTTTCATCAGGGTTTGCGTAACATGAGAGCTGCAGGAAGCTTGTTCCACTCTTTCCCTGCACAATAGCAGAGGGATGGTGCGATTTACTTAACCTGCAGCCTTCCTGCGTGGATGGCTCATCATCACCTATTGGCACTTTGTAACTTGGAGCCTCGGTCCCAGATCAGCAGCGTGTTTTGAGCGATGGAGCCGCAGCAGGGGGATTCAAGAGCCGCGGGTTGCCGACCCCTGGCCTAGGGAATGCCCTTTGCTTCCCTTCAGAGGCCGGCCCTCTTCTCCAGGACTGCTTCCCAAATCCCAGGGGCATCAACAAAAGCCCTCCTCTTGACCACAGCCTGAGCCCTCTCCCCCAAGGGACATCCGACTCCCACCAGAACAGGCTCTTTCCAGGCGTTGGGGCCCTCTGGAGAGAAAGTCTCACTCCCTTGCTGATGACTTGTCATATTAATTAGATATTCTTAATTAACTCCCCCACGATCCTTGCCACCCATCTGGCATAACGCACCTTTTCTGCACTGGATGGGGGTTTGTCATCTGGAACGTCTGAGAAAAGGTCGTGTTATGATCACTCTTTCCTTTTCGTTGGAAGAGAAAAAATATTCCAAGCATGCAGAGAGTTCTTTAAAACTTTATTGCAACAAAGGGAACAGAAAAGAACGGTTTCCTTCCCATTTTCCTGTTCACCTGAGCACATGTCCACACCCCCCTTTTGGACCCTGCTCCAGGCCGCTTCTCCCTCCTCCTTTCCCCGCACTGGCTAATGGGGCACCGGGAGTTTCCCCTCTTCCGCCCGCCTGCTCCGCGCTGCCCCAGCACCGGCCCTTCTTCCCAGTCCAGCCCTGCCCCCGGTGGGCTGCAACAGGCTCACTTTGCTCTGCCCAGCTTGTCAATGAACAGTCAGGAAGTGTTTGGCCCGCCTACTTTTTGCTGATTTTGGCCCCTCCCCTCCTTTGGGCTAAGTAATTGTCTTTGTCACCCTTTTAAATCTCTGTACTCCCTTGTTTCAAATCATCCTTTCACACCCATCAGTAGGAAAGAGAAGCCTGAGAATAAAAGTCCCAGGAGGACGGGGAGCCGGACCCACCCAAGATGAGCCGCTGGCCTTTCCTCTCCTCTTGCTGGCTGCTGCTGCTGCAGCGCCAGCCATTCGCGTGACGCCGGTGGCCATTTGTCTCGCTTCCAGTCCATTGATTTCCTGTGCTTTCGCTCTTGGTGGCAGATGCCTTTTGGTGAGGCTGGTGAGTTTGCTTGCCCTGCCGTGTGTCTTTGGGAGTGTCGCCATGCACGGAGGGGTTGTTGGAAAGGGGAGGAAAGCAGAGAGAGGCTTCATGCAGCCCTCGGCCTGCTGGGATCGTGGACTCCAAAGCTGTGAGATACTTGCACAGCGAGGCAGGAAGAGCTGGGCAGCAGACTGGCTGTGCACCAAGCCCCTCTGGCAGCTGGCTTGCCCTGTGGCAGCCCTTAAAAGTTGCCCGCTCCAGCTGTAACCACTGCACAACACTGCCTCCCAATGCCATCTTTTCCCTCTGCACCTAGGAATACCATCTCTGTCTTCTGTCAGAGGAAAAGACTTCTGGGGGTGGTGAGGTGGTATCGTTCTGGATTGCATTTAATTACTTTTATGTTTGCTTATTGGCATGAGGGAGGTAGAGGAAGGGAGGGATGTGGGGTCTCCGGGTTATGTGCTTACAAATGCGTGGAAGACAAACCCTATTTGAATACCTCTAATGAAAAGCCACGAATATCTCTAGGAGACTGTGTGATGCATCTGGCAGCAGTCCTCAGTGGGTGCGTGGTTCCCTAGAGATATTCACGGCTTTTTGTAGTGAGGGAGGTTCCCTAGAGATATTCACAGTTTCTTGTTCTGCAGCATTGGCTCTAGTGCACCCAAGCCAGTGTGTTTCGGGGCACAGGCTGGGCCTTCAAGAATGAAATGGACCACAGCAGAGGGCAGGGGCAGAGGTATCCAGATAACGTCTCGCCACTCCTCTATTGTTGCTGTTTTAAAGCTTGACATTCATTTTGTTCCTGGCTTCCGAATCCCCGCGGTAACATGTAGCTTAACATTAATTACCGAGGATGGCCTGGTTGTGCTGCGCAGGGAGCAGGGCTAGCACCGGAGCAGCTTTCCGGAAGTCGGCCTCCAGGGCGGATTGTGCAGCGACTTCCCTTTCCTCAGTCTGTGCGCTATGCTCGGGAACCAGCCCAACCGCTCCTACTGTTTCAAGCAGGGCTCTCCTTGCAAGTGCCACCTGGATGTGGGAAGGCAGCCACGTTCACGCGGCTGGCCATCCTAAGCGTGAGACCGATTCGCAGGCATGTCGGATTAATCCCACGACAGTCAGAAACTGGATCCTGAGCCAGTGTGTCAATGCCTCCAGAGATGGCTTGGTGACTCAGGCAGGCCTGGTGTGCGAAGCGCCTCCGGTGCCTGCGCAGGGCTGCAGCCAGGGAGCCCCAGAGTCAAAATGTTATCCCTGGAAAGAAAAATATTGGGAATTGGCTAATTCGTTTGAAATATTTTGGGGTCCATCAAGGATGGATGAACCTGCCGCCTCGGTTTCTCTCCGTTTGCTTTTTTCATTCTTAGCTTTCATTCCTCCCCACAAGGAACTTTTTTAGTCTTTGCAAGCAATTTTCTAATGCTTTCAACAGTTATTTTCACAATGCTGTGATTTTTTGTATGCACATTCTCTTATCCCTAGTTTTGTACACATTTGTGGATAGGAAAGCTTCTTTGCGAGGCCTGAGAAGGACAAATTATAGATGAAGGGTTAATTCCCAATTATTCCCATGGGATTACTTAGGACCGCCCATGCCTGAAACCCTTCCTATTCAGAGGTTTATGGACATCCTCGCAAGGAGTGCTTCTCCTTCCCTCAGAATAACTGATGTTGGCCCTCTCTGGACAACACCCTCGGTTTAGACAGAATAAATTCCACTATGCCTGTTCCACTGACTGCACATGAGCCCGGTGTGCATTTTGATTGCGAGGGTGGCAAACGTGTGCAGCGTGTCTCTCCCTTCTGTGGCCATTGCTGCGCGGGCTGCTTGGTTTTCCAGCGCGGTGGCGCAGCCGGGCTCCCTCAGCCTTTCGAAGGGGCTGCCCTGCAGGCAGGAGGGCCGGCTGCAGTCCGTGGCCCTTGGCCAGGGCCGGCTCCCCGGAGAGCCGCCCGGCCTGCTTTGCATGCTGCGCTTGGTTCGCTTGCTCCGAGCGCTTGGCTCTCCGAACCGGGCCGTGTCCGTCTGCTTTTTGCATGGTCTTTCTTGGGTTTTTTCTGCTGTCAAACAGGCAAGTCAACACCGAAAGCCCTTGAGGAGCGGAGCGTGTGCTTCCCTCTAGCTTTTTAAACTTGGCTCGGCTTTGTTTCTGGGGGGTTTCCATTCCTCCAGCTGTGCTTCTCAGCCTGGCTGCGCAGCCCGGCCCTGCGCCGCTTGCCTAACAGCCCCCCCGTCTGCCTCCCCCTCCCCCTCCCCCTCCCCCTCCCCCTCATTTCGGCAGCTGCTGTTTTCCGTGCGCCATCCCGTGCCTGCTCCCTTCAGTCTGTTTCCATTCATGGATTTGTTGAGGGAAAACCGCGTCTCAACCCCGGGCGACGCCCAGGAGACCGCAAACTTTCTGAAGGAGCGCGAGCCGGAGAGGTTGGGGTTTTTGAGACCTGGAGCCCCCCGTCTGGCCCCCACTGCCCAGCAGGGTGGGGGCTTGCAGAAATAGGTGCCTACACAAAACACCCGCTTCCCTTGACCATTAAGGCTTCTCCCCCTCTCCCGGTTTGCAGGCAAGATCTCCGCCATCCGCTCTGCTTGGTAAAGTGAAGGCGGCCGGGGGAGCGAGCTGCGTGCCCATCCCTTAAAGGACACATCCAGTGGCTCCTCCAGACCCACGTCTTGCTGTGTGGGGCTCGCATATCCCCTCGACATGCTGGTGAAATGCAGGAGCGGGAGAGGGGCGAGTGAATGTTAACTTGAACTTAAGCTGCACCCCCGGGTTGAAAAAGTGGTCCAGTCCAGCAAGGGCTCTGCCACACGGGGCTGCAGACTGCATAACATGGTTCTTAGATGTGCAACCCTAGGCTGGTTCACTCGGATTGCCTTCTGCTGTATTCCATGGGGCTTACTCCCAAGTAATCCCACTTTTGGGATGGAGGCTCCTGGCACTGCCAGTCGGATGGCGCTCAGTTATCCTCCTTTTCTCCTTTGTGGATTTTCTGTGGTGAGCAAAAAAGACTGAAGAAATGGTGGGAGAGTGCACATGGAAGGAGAGGCAGTGTGGCATAGTGGTTGGAGTGTGGGCCTGGGACTCAGGAGGCATATCAGCTCGCTTGGGTTCCTTGCAAGGGGAGAGTAACAGCAGGCCCCTCTCGCTGCTGGGCAAGCCAAGGAGGCCCTCACGGTGCCCGTACCTGCCACGTTCTGTGACCACGTGGGGCCCGCAAAAGTCCACCCCCCACCTCTCAGCTGCCTCTTTCCACGTTGCTCATTCGGTCCGCCGTCCTTGCTACCACAGAAAATCTGAGAAGAGAAGGAAGGGTGGGAAAGCTGCAGAGCCTTTGGCGTGGGGGCACTGAGAGCCCTCTGTCTGGAAGCACCTCCCCCCGCCCCCCCCCCCCGGCCGCCCTGTGTCCAATTCTGCAAAGGAAGCTCAGTGCCTGCACCATCCGTTCCTCCCCTGGAAGCACAGATGGGCCGAGGCAGACAACCAGGAGCTGAACCCTGGACAGGGGAAGGCTAGGGGGTCCCCAGTTTGTGAGCACCATGCAAGTTGTCTCTGACTTCGGCGCCCCAAGAACGCAAGCCAAGATCCGAGAGCTCCTGCCAGCAACAGCCCTGCTCAGCTCTCGCCAGCTCAAGGCTGTGGCTCCTTGGAAGGAGTCCGTCCCCCGCCTTTGGCCTTCCTCCTCGCCTTCTGCCTTCACCGTTCCCTGGCACGCTTGTCTTCTCCGAGGAGTCCTGCCTTCCCACGTTGTGCCCCAAGCATCACAGCCTCATTGTTGTCCTGCCTGCTCCTAGTGAAGCTCTGGCTTGGCTTGATCGAGGACCCCGGTTGGTCTTCCCATCGGTCCACGGTGTTTGCAAAGCTCTCCCTCCGCGCCGTGTTTTGAAAGCATCGGTTTTGTCTGGGGGCAAATATTCTTCCCTTCAGGAAGCCCCAGCCCCCCCCCTTCCAGAACCACACTTCCCAACAGTGCCTTCACCCGTTGGGGGCCTTCCAGATGTGCTGGCCAGCAGCCCCCATCATTCCCAGCCAGCAGAGCCATGGGAATTGTGGTTGGACACTTCTGGAAGAGACCTGGCTGAGGAAGGCCATTGTAATGGGCTGCACCATGTCGCCCTGAGCAGAACCTCCTCGGGCAGATGGGTTGTGTGACGGGGCGGTGGGGGGGGGGCACACAGTGGGTTGTTCTGGTGATTCAAGGCCGTTTTCCCACAGTGCATTGTCAGACAATGGGCCAACCCTTGGCCCCTTTCTTCCCCTTGTTTGCTTTCCCACATTATCTTCACCCCTTCATGAATATTCAGAGGTGTGGGACTACTTGGAAGCTCCTGGGAGCTCTTGTTAGCACTCCAGCTAATGAGGAGCCCCTTCAGCAGATGACAAAGCCCAGGATAAGAGCAGCCAGCCAGCGAGCTGGCGGGGCCTCTTCCCCTCTACCTTGGGTGCTTTCCATTGGCCGTGATGCTGGGTTTGGTTGTCACCTCCTCCCGAGGTGTCTGTTCCACTGGGGGCTGAAGACACACCCCTATTCCTTGCTGTTCCCCTCCCACCAAGACACAGTGCAGTGGGACCCCTAGTGAAGCAGGCAGGGGGAGGGAGCGACCGGCCCTTCCAGCTGAAGATGCGTTGTGCAGCCATGGTGGACACAACCACCAACCGCAATATCGCCCTGGAATTGATGTCGCAATTGGCAGGGAGTGCAGATGAATATAGAAACATAGAGAAAAATAGGGAAAAGGTGGGTCAGAAGGGTCTCCTGGGCCATCCAGTCTGACCCCGATCCAGCCAGCTCTGCTCATGAAATACCCAACATGTGGCTGTCCGATCTGTCCTTGGACGGCCTCACGGATGGGGCTCCACCACCTCCCGTGGAAGCCCATTCCATATCTGAGGGGTCCTAACCATCAGGAAGTACTTCCCAACATCCAACCAGAAGCCTGGTTCCTTGAGTTTGGCCCCATTGGAATGCGTCCAGTGGGACAAAGCAGGTCGCAGCCTTCCTCCACATGACATCCCATCCCATACCTAGAAGTTGCTAAAAGATCCCCTCGGAGCCTCCTCTTCTCCAGGCTGAAAAGATCCTGTTCTCTCAATCTCTCCTCATATGTCATCCCTCCCTACCATTCTTGCGACCCTGTGCTGAACCAATTCTAACCTAGCGATGTCTCTCCTAAAATATGGAGCCAAGAACTGGATGTGGTACTCCAATTGTAGGCACACCAGAGTCGTGTGGAGCAGTATCAACACCTCCCTAGATCTGGGAGCCATGCTTCTGGCCATGCATCCAAGGGTGGCATGTGCCTTCTTAACTGCCGCACCAGATTGCCGGCTCGTGCTCAGCCTGCCGTTGTTACTGCCGTTTCGTCCCTCCAACCCAGCTCTCTCTGGCCGTATGGCTTCCTGCGCCGTGAAGGAGGCAAAACCCATTCCATTCACATTTAATGTGCCTTTGAACTGATCCACGAACTCGAACTCGGCAACGCTTCGTGGTGCACACGCCTCCGATTTTACAGTAGAGTTCGTCAATCAGAAGTGGTGTGTAAAAATGCATTAATTAAGGGAAGGCACATGAAAATGAGTTTAAAATGCTCACTTAGTAGAAACGAAGCAGCACAGGGAGTATGCATGGATTTACATATAAATTTTGGGGGGGAAAAGGCCAAATTGGCACAAGCGGGTGTGGAAAAGGGTGGAAAAATTATCAACTGTTCGGTGCAAAATTCGGAAAAAATGGAAGACGGGAAAAATAAACATGGAGAAAAAGAAATACTGATGAGGGATTCACCCATTCCTAACCCCGAGTCCCCGATCAATCCTGCATTCCCCAGGTATCCAACACCCTCAGGTCCATCACCTCTGGTGTTTTCTCCTCTGCTCCCTCTTTGTTCTCCTTTGTGATTCCTCCGTTGGTTGATCAGAGGTAGTCTCAAATTTTTGGAAGTTCACCCATGCTCTATGGTTGCTTTGTTGCAGTATTATATTGTTTTATACTGCACTTATTTATTTATTATTGTGAGCCGCCCCGAGACTTCGGCAAATGGGGCAGCATAGAAGCCTTCTAAATAAATAACTAAATAACTAAATAAATATTGTTCATATGCACAAAGGCACCCTTCCTCAAGTCTGGGATGTCCTTCTGGCCCCTCCTAGATGCGCCCTGACTTTAACGCCCACACATGCCAGCGCTGTGTTTCCTTCCCCTTTCCTGCCCCCGTCTTGTGCGCATTGTACTGCTATCCTTCCCCTGTATCCCTGTATTTATATATTATATTTCTGATGCTCACAGTTCTTCTCCTTATGTGTTGTGCCTTATCCTCACAACCACCACCACCACCGCCCTGCAAGGTAGGCTGGCCTGACGTCTGCGCCTGGCCCAAAGGCTCCCAGGAGGCCCCATGGCAGAGCGGGGACTCGACCCGGCTCTCCCGAGTCCCAGCCTTTCACACACTCTCTACTTCACCCCTCTTTATCTTATTCTATTCTATTCTACTTTATTTTGTCTTATTGTTAAACTGTCCCAAGATTATGGTAAGGGACAGTCTAAGAAGCTTTAAACAAGCAAGCAAACATTTCAGTATGGGATATGAACCCTGCTTTAGGAAAACGGTCTGAGTTCGGGTTAGTCAGAAATTGGAGCAGTGTCTCCTGGGAGACCTTCGCAGGAGCTCGCCTGAGGGACACCCAAGAGTAGACTGACCTTTTGTGAAAGGACACGCGGACTTGGATAGCCAGGAAGCACTTCCGGACAGTCAGGACCCCGAGGGTGTGAAATGGGCTTCCATGAGGGGTGGCTGAGGCCCCATCGGTGCGGGTGTTCAAGGATAGGCTGGACGTGCACATGCTGGGCATGTCGTGAGAGGAGTAGGCTGGAGCTAGGGGTCAGACTAGATGGCCCGGGAGGTCCCTTCTGACTTGCTCTGTTTCTGTGTTTCTATGACTTGCTTCCACTATGGAGCAGCTTGTCCTCAGCTCAGGAACAGTTGTTTACATTTAGCAGATGCCTGCCCACCTGCCACTGTTCTGTGCCCGCCGGACCTTGGGGTTCTGGAAAATCCACAGCAGTCCTGTCCTTTGGATCTTCCAGGCCCCTCAGCCCTCTTCCCATGAGGCATCCTACCTGCCTTGCCGTGATCCCCATCCTTCCTCCTGCTCACTCCTGCCCTTCATTCTCTTGTTGTAGCCACTGCACAATTCGCACTTTCCCCCTTGGGGCACTTAGAATGTTGGAGAACATTCTATGGCCACCACCTCCTCCTCATCTTCATCCTCCTCCTCCTCCTCATCATCATAGCAAATCCAGTTCACCTGTACAGAGGCAACAGTTGATGTTTCCCCCATTTAAATGCCGTCTCAACAGGGACAGTATCTCAGGCATCCCTCGCAACCCCAAAGCTTGATAATTTCCCAATGGGTAATTAATGAACTTTCCTGGCAGCGTGGTATATTTTGCTCACGCCCCTTTGTTTCCTGCTCCCCACACGATTTCATTCAGGTCTTATCTAAAGTGAGCATGTACAGAGTCTGCTGCTTTCCCTGACACAAAAGCGGGGTTTGCTCGTTCTGGGTGGTGACCCCCTTTGTCCCAGCCGTCCAAGGATCCGGCTATGCTGTTTGTCATCATCTTGTCAAGGTGCCTTGGTTTCTATGGTTACCTCTTAATTACATTCCGGCTTCCCTAAGTGGCTGCACTGCCAATTAAGCCCGCTCAGTCTTGACATTCCTCCAAAGAGGAACTTGAGTTTGAGGTTCACAGATAATGGTTCCCTAAGTAAGGATCAGGGCAGCCCAGGCTGGATGATCTAGTTGGTCTGTTACTCCCTCACTCTTTCATCACAAAATGGATTTCACAGGCCAAGCACAGGGTTTAAAACCAGCTTACTCCAGATTTGTTTAGAATTCAATGCGATCTTGACAGGAGCTGAGCTATCTATTCCCCAAGGGCAGCTTTTTCAAAGTCATGGATAACATTAGGTACTGTTTGCTGGTTTGTTTTCCACCCAGAGGCTATGTGGAAGCTCATAGGTCTGTCCTCTGATGTTAAAGGGACAGAAGGACCACTACTTGCCCTCTTGGGACTTCAAGAGGGCCAACTTTGGCCAACTGAAGGCCAGGCTGGGGAAAGTCTCCTGGGATAGGTTACTGGAAGGTAAGCGAGTTGAGGAGGGGTGGATGGCACTCAAAAGGGAGGTTTTGCAGGCGCAAGCCCTGACAATACCTCTAGTCAGTAAGGTGGGGAGGCGGAGGAGAGTGCCGCCATGGATGCGAAAGGAGGTGGTTAGGGGAATTAGACGAAAGAGGAACCTCCATAGGAAATGGGTACTGGGGGAAATAGACAAAAGGGTATACCGGGAGGAGGAGGCCCGTTGCAGAAGGATTCTTCGCAAGGCTAAGGCTGATTATGAGCTGAGACTTGCCAAGAATATCAAGAGCAACAAAAAGGGCTTCTTCCAGCATGTAAATAGGAAAAGGAAGGGGAGACAAGTGGTGGGACCACTAAATAAGGAGGAAGGAGATCCAGTGACTGACATGAGGGAACAGGCACAGATGCTAAATGACTATTTTGCCTCTGTGTTCTCCCCAAAGCAGGACGGGGGATATCCGTATAGGAGATTGGATGAGGCTGGGGACTTAGGGGCAGAGATTAGAGTCACCCCCTTGAAGTCGAGGGGCTCCTCAGGGCATTGGACATTACAAAGGCGCCAGGCCCTGACGGGTTACACCCAAGAGTACTTAGAGAGTTGGCAGGGGTTCTCTCACGCCCGCTGGCCTCCATTTTTGAGGCCTCGTGGAGAACGGGTGAAGTTCCAGAGGACTGGAGGGTGGCATCGGTGGTCCCAATTTTCAAAAAGGGTAGTAGGAAGGACATGGGGAATTATAGACCGGTTAGCCTTACGTCCATTGTAGGAAAAACAATGGAAAGGCTCATAATAGAGAGAGATCTAGTGATGCTAGATAGGGAAGGGAGGCTGACAGCCACACAACACGGCTTCCGCAGAAACAGGTCCTGCCAGACAAACCTTGTGGAATTCTATGACAAGGTTTCAAGATGGCTAGATGGAGGGGATGCAGTGGATGTGGTATACCTGGATTTCAGCAAGGCCTTTGACAAAGTGCCCCATGATATCCTGGTGGAGAAACTGAGGAGTTTTGGGATACACCAAAGCACTGTCCGGTGGATTAGGGCATGGCTGACTGACCGAAAGCAGAAGGTAACCATTAGCGGGGAATCGTCGGGATGGCAGCCAGTGACAAGCGGGGTCCCCCAGGGCTCTGTCCTGGGGCCGATCCTGTTTAATCTTTTCATTAACGACATGGAAGAAGGGGTGAACAGTCTGCTGATCAAATTCGCAGACGACACTAAAACTGGAGCAGTGGCCACAACTGAGAAGCAGGTACTCCAGATCCAAAAGGATCTGGACAGACTATGGAAGTGGGCAGGAGACAACAGGATGGCGTTCAATGTGGAGAAGTGCAAGGTCTTGCACTTGGGGCATAGGAATAGCTGTCATAAGTACAGGTTAGGGGACAAGTGGCTGGAGAACAGCACTTGTGAAAGGGACCTCGGGGTACTGGTTGACCGCAGGCTAAACATGAGTCAGCAGTGTGATGCGGTGGTCAAGAGGGCGAATGCCACCCTTGGTTGCATAGCCAGAAGTGTGGCTTCTAGATCAAGAGAGGTATTACTTCCACTCTACATGACTCTGGTGCGCCCGCAACTGGAGTATTGTGTTCAGTTTTGGGCCCCTCATTACAGAAAGGATATAGCCAGGTTGGAGTCAGTGCAGCGTAGGGCCACAAGGATGGTGGCTGGTTTGCAGGGGATGGGGTATGAGGCGAGACTGAGGGAACTGGGTCTCTTCAGCCTGGAGAAGAGGAGACTCAGAGGGGATATGTTGGCAACATACAGGTATGTGAGGGGGTGTCACATGGAGATGGGGAGAGGCCTGTTCTCCCCTGCAGAGGAAGGCAGGACGCGCTCCAATGGAGCAAAGCTCAGGGAGCCAAGGTTCAATTTGGATGCCAGGAAGCACTTCCTGACAGTTAGGACCCCGAGGGCGTGGAATGGGCTTCCACGGGAGGTCGTTGAGGCCCCATCGGTGAGGGTGTTCAAAGATAGGCTGGACATGCACATGGTGGGCATGTCATGAGCGGAGCCGGCTAGTGCCGGAGGTCAGACTAGATGGCCCAGGAGGCCCCTTCTGACTCGCTCTGTTTCTATGTTTCTATGTTTCTACTTGCTCTCTCTCTCCCGTGCTCTCTCGTTCTGTGTGTGTGTGTGTGTGTGTGTGTGTGTGTGTGTGTGTGTGTGTGTGGTTTTGCTCTACCAACTGGAGACAGCTGCAAAATGGGCTCAGCAGAGAAGCCGGAAAACACACTTTCCGAATGAAGGAACAAAGATGTGTGTGGGCACATGGTCTGCCCAGGAGTTTGTTTCCACTGCCAGCTCATTGTTGAGTCACACAAAATTCCCTGCAAGCCTTCTTCTCCCCAGCCAGCTCGATTCTGTTGGGAAAATTTGGGTAAATCCTGTCTGAAAAGCATTACTTCTGTGTGCATTTGCATTGTAGGATCAAATCCTGTCTTCCTTCTCAAAACCAAGCTGACACTGTTTAAAATGGCATTCCCCCACTCCCTTTCTCTCACCTTTAGCTGTGGGCTACAGCAGACAAGCCATTTAGTCCAAATATACATTGTAAATAATCACTGTTGTAATTCAGTTTACATGGAAGGATCTTCCTAGCCCAGAGGGCTGCATGTGCCCTGGTCAATTCAGAATGTTGAGAATCTAGATAAGAGTTTGAGTTCATGCATAGTTTCAGTGGCTTGAATTTACATGTGCAAGCAGAACTGGAGATGGGTTCAGGCTTCTGAACTAAAGTGTCAATTAGAAATATTGTAATCTTATTGTTACAATATGATTGACTGACATTTCTTTATCTGTTCTGTATGGGATGACCTCAGAATCTTATTGTAATCTTTACATTCTGTCATCAATTGCCCTGTACCTGTATGTGACTGGGAGTGTATAAAAACTGTATTTCTGTTGAAGCTTTGCAGCGAGCTTAACTCTGCTTGCCCTTAACTCTAAGGCCTTATCGTGAGACAACCCGGGGGCCTGGGATAGACAATAAAGACACGGAGGTTCACCACGCTTGATCTTTCCTACAACCCCGTCTCAAATTGAGTTTTATTTCCCGTCTCAAATTGAGATTCCGGGATTCTGACAATTCCAAAAGTGAGGAAACCTTCTTGTTTTTAAAGATGCGCAAAGGAGGGAAGCCTGAGCTCCTCCGGGTTCTGCAGTTTCCGTCAGGACACTCTTTCCAACTCGTGTTTGCATCAGTTTGCAACCATTGTGGTATGGTGTGTGTGTGAAAACGCACACAGCTATTTGGTGTGCATTTCCTGCAATGCATGCCTCAACTGTGTGCTGACAAAGCAGCAAGGGGAGCCATTTTCTCGCTTTAAGCAAATCATGGCTCCTTGTGCTCTTCAAAGGTAGGCCCCATTCATACACATATTTCAAATAAACCACTTTTCCAGACACATTTTTGTGGTTGTGCAAATTGCAGTACACAGAAATGCAGTGGACTTCAACCCACGTGTTGTGTTTGGGTCTATGTTCCATCATGGGAAGAACAAATTGGATCGATTCTGGTCAAAAACAAAGTAAAACTAATCTCTCCCTCATCCATATTTGTTGTTGCTTCTGAAAAACACTTGAGAGCTGGATATGACCACATCAGGCCCATCCTCCACCATCTTCGCTGGTTACCAGGTGAAGTCCAGGCCCAATTCAGGGTGCTCACACCTGTGTTTAAAGCCCTGAGCGGCTTGGGGCCAGGGCATCCTTAGGAGCACCTCTTCCCAGGTATGGCTACCTGGCCCCTTAGACGGGCCTTAGCAAGGAGCCCCCTCCTCAAGAAATAAGGAGGGCGGCTACAAGAAGGGCCTTCTCGGCAGTGGCACCCCAACTTTGCAACCAGCTCCCCAGAGAAATTTGCCTGGCACTCTCTTTGTACTCCTTTGGATGCTAGGTGAAGATCTTTATATTTCGCTGGTATTTTAATTATTAATCTGTTTTTAATGGTATTTCAGTAGAACTTGGTCTGCCTCTTAGGAAATCATTTTTTTCTGTTAAGGTGAGGTGTTGCTAGTCACGAAGCCGTGTCCGACCCATTCCTCCAGGCCTTCCTGTCCTCCACCATCTCCCAGAGTCCACTCAAGCTCACACCAACTGCTTCAGTGGCTCCATCCAGCCACCTCATCCTCTGCCGTCCCCTCCTTCTTTTGCCATCCATTGTTCCCAGCATTAGACTCTTCTCCAGGGAGTCCTTCCTTCTCTTTAGATGACCAAAGTATTTGAGTTTCATCTTCAGTATCCGGCCTTCTAAAGAGCAATCAGGGTTGATCTCCTCTAGGATTGACTGGTTTGATCTCCTTGCAGCCCAAGGGATTTGCAGGAATCTTCTCCAGCACCACAGTTCAAAGGCTCCAGTGCTTTGGTGCTCAGCCTTCCATATGGTCCAACTTTCACAGCCATACATTGCAACTGGGAAAACCATTAACCTTGACTATATGCACTTTTGTCAGCAGGGTGATGTCTCTGCTTTTTAGTATGCTGTCTAGATTTGCCATAGCTTACCTTTCCAGGAGCAAGCATCTTTTAATTTCTTGGCTGCAGTCCCCATCTGTGGTGATCTTGGAGCCCAGGAAAATAAAATCTGTCACTACCTCCATTTCTACCCCATCTATTTGCCAGGAAGTGAGAGAACCAGATGCCATGATCATAGTTTTCTTAATGTTGAGTTTCAATCCATCTTTTGCGCTCTCTCCCTTCACCCACATCAAGAGGCTCTTTAGTTCCTCTTCACTTTCTGCCATGAGAGTGGTATCATCTGCATATCTGAGGTTGTTGATATTTCTCCCAGCAATCTTGATTCCAACTGGTGATTCATCTAGCCCCGCCTTTCTCATGATGTGCTCTGCATATAAGTTAAATAAGCAGGGCGACAGTATACAGCCTTGCCGAACTCCTTTCCCAATTTTGAGCCAATCAGTGGTTCTGTACCCAGTTCTCACTGTTGCTTTTTGACACACATATAGGTTTTTCAAGAGACAAATAAGATGGTCTGGTACTCCCATCTCTTTAACAACTTGCCACAATTTGTGGTGATCCACACAATCAAAGGCTTTAGCATAGTCAATGAAGCAGAAGTAGATGTTTTTCTGGAACTCCCTAGCTTTCTCCATGATCCAGCGTATGTTGGCAATTTGATCTCTAGTTCCTCTGCCTCTTTGAAAACCTGCCTGTACTTCTGGTAGTTCTCGGTCCACATACTGCTGGAGCCTAGCTTGTAGGATTGTGAGCATCACTTTGCCAACATGTGAAATGAGTGCAATGGTGCGGTAGTTTGAACATTCTTTGGCATTGCCCTTCTTGGGGATCGGAATGTAAACTGACCTTTTCCAATCCTGTGGCCACTGCTGAGTTTTCCAAATTTGCTGGCATATTGAGTGTATCACTTTTACTGCATCACCTTTTAAGATTTTGAATAGCTCAGCTGGAATACTGTCATCTCCACTAGCTTTGCTGTTGCTCAGACTTCCTAAGGCCCATTTGACTTCACATTCCAGGATGTCTGGCTCGAGGTCAGTGACCACCCCATCGTGGTTATCAGGGATGTTAAGCTCTTTCTTGTATAGTTCTTCTGTGTAATCTTGCCACCTCTTCTTAATCTCTTCTGCCTCTGTTAGGTCCCTGCCATTTTGGTCCTTTATCATGCCCATGTGAAGAAGACTTCACATGTCTTCTATTTCTTTACACTGTTCATTTAAGAAGGCATTCTTATCTCTTCTAGCCATTCTCTGGAATTCTACATTCAATTGGGTGCATCTTTCTCCCTTGCCTTTCACTTCCCTTCTTTCCTCAGCTATTTGTAAAGCTTCCTCAGACAGCCATTTTGCTTTCTTACATTTCTTTTTCTTTGGGATGGTTTTAGTTGCTACCTCTTGTACAATGTTGCGAACCTCCGTCCATAGTTCTTCAGGCACTCTGTCTATCAGATCTAATTCCTTAATCTATTTGTCACCTCTACGGTATATTAATCAGGGATATGATTTAGGTCATACCTGAGTGGCCTAGTGCTTTTCCCTGCTTTCTTCAATTTAAGCCTAAATTTTGCAACAAGAAGCTCATGATGGGAGCCACAGTCAGCTCCTGGTCTTGTTTTTACTGACTGTATAGAGCTTCTCCATCTTTGGCTGCAGAGCACATAGTCAATCTGGTTTCTGTGTTGACTGTCTGGTGATCCATGAAGGAGGTAGGTGTGCTTTTATTGTTATATTGTTTGATTGCTATTTTGAGTTTTGTCTTTATACTGTTTTTACATCGTTTTCTTGTTGTAAGCCACCCAGGAATCTGTGTGGCTAATGGGGTGGGATAGAAATCAAATAACAAGCAGACCCCCCCTTGGGGATCTACCACCAGTGACTCCCATGGCCCCTGGTCTACCTCCTGCTGGACTGCGCCAAGAAACTTGTCCTGAATCTGATCCAGCATTTGGTGAGCATGGAATCCTCCGTTTTCGTGACACCAAGGCCTCACACAGAAAAGCACGGGCCTCAGCGTCTGGCCTGTCCATTGTTTGTCTTCAGCATCGGGCGCGTCTATTCACCGAAATACTCCCTCGCACCATGGTGGTTCCATTTAGCCAATGGCCACCAACACACCCATCTCCCACGACCGTTTCCAGTCCCCTTTAAAAACAGCTAAGCTAGTGACCATCCCAGCCTCTTGAGGCTGCCAAGTTCAGAAGCCAAAGCTGTGTTGAGTGAAGGCAGGTTTCCCCTTCTCGGTCCCAGCGCTTCTGCTGATCAGTTTCTGGGTTTTGTCATGTATTCGCGACTTGCCAGGTGGGTGGGAAAAGTGCAGAAAAGGTCAACAAATATGATCCGGAGGAGCAAGAAGTTACAGCGTGTGGGCTTGCTTAGCTTGGAGAAAAGTGAAGGGGAGATACGATCCAGGGCTTCCAAGTCAATGCATGGTTGTGGGGAAAGTGGGCATTGTGGTTCCTGGTTTGATAGCACCAAAATCCAGTGGAATCATCCCGTGCAGCTGCTTGGGGAGCAGCTCAGGACAGATGTCTTCGCGAAAGGTGTGGTTCAGGCCTCGGTCGCTTCCATGGGAACCAGCGAGCACGGACTGCAGGCATGCACAGAGGCAGTTACGGAGACGGGTTCCTGGGGAACGTGAGTGGGAAGGCCTGGCTGAACCCACTCGGGAGCTTCTTAGAGCCCTCTGTGTGGACGGCTTTGCAGAGCAGATGGGCCTTGCGCCGGCCCAGGGCAGCTTCCTTACGTCGCTCCGAGGGAAAGGGAGATCCTTGCATATTTATTCTGGCTCAGCAAGCCCTTTCTGCGCAACGCAACGCCCTCATCAGGTCCACCGCTGGAGCAGCAAGTGGCCCGTCCCCATTTGCTGCTTTAGCCCCCAGGTTCCCTGCATGAGCAGCAGCAGGGAAAACCCACGGACGGTGCAACTCTGCACCAACTTCCTAGGTTGCAGTGCAGGCTGAGACGCCTTCTGTTTTCTTCTGGGCTCAATTCTAAGGGCCGCTTTTGTTCTTAAATTAGCATACGCTCTGCGGAGACAGCGCGGTGTCTTTCAGGCGGGGATAGAAGGTAGATTGTGATCTATTGGTAGTTATTTGCCATAGCCTGCCAAGGGTTTCTGACTCCAACAGTTGAACAATAGAAGCAACACAATGATTTCCTCCATGAAATGAAGCCGCTGAAATGCAGAGCGCTTTGGGAAACCAGGAGTGGATTTCTGTGAAAAGATGGTGGGCCCAGCTAGTTCTGGTACCAAAGGCAAATTCAATTTTATCTGTTTGGCCGCCACTCCCTTAAGCCCTTCTGGTGATTCAGGGGTGTGCTGGGAAAGGTGAGAGACTGGCGGGTGTGAGTGAGAAGCCCCCTGGCTGGGGCCAGCGCTCCTTCCTCACTTAGCCAGCCACAATTATGTGGTGGAAAGCGTTGCAATGGCAGGATGCCTGAGCTTTGCCTCTTAGTTCCGGGCCAGAATCCGTCCATGTTGTGGACCCCGGAAGTTTGGCACAGATCACCCCAGGCCCCCCTACTCTGCTCTGACCAAGTAGCAGGAGGAGCCAAACCTCCTGGCTGCCAATGATCCCTGCCAGATACGGCTCTCCACATCTGCCCTGCTCCCCAAGTTCGGTTCTCTTGTGACGAGGGGGAGCGGTCTCACAAACCTCAGCACATCTGGACTTTGCAATTTGGGGTGACAGGCTTGGGGCCCAGCCAGCGCTTTTGCCCTGCCCTCCACCTCCCTGTGCTCACCGGGAGCATTAACTCAGCAGCTTGCATTTCCTTTCAGGCCATCCCTTGCTGTGAAAGTTTATTAGGAACGTCCAAGGAAGGCCAATCGATGAAGAAGAACAAGATACCCGAAGGTGGAAAAACAAGTTTGTGCCATCCAAGAGCCCTTTCTTTTCTGCATGCCCTACTCTTAGGCGAGAAAGAGGCTGAGCCGGGAGTTTGCTAACAGCCTCCTCACCTCTGCCTCGCGCGGATTAAGCCTTCGGGGACGGACTGCTGAGCACCCACTCGCTCAAGTGGCCAGAGCTTGCCCGCTCGCAGGATCTTCAGGGATTTGGCTCAACATGAAGCATTTTCTCTGCAGGACGGCCCTCCTGGCACCACGACCAGCAAGCAGGCGGAATATTCTGCCAAGGTGGACGCAGTGGCACGGAGCCATCCAGTCCCGCAGAACATCCAGCCTGGGATCTGGTGAAGAAGCCGCCCAGGGGGAGCTCGCTGGGGGTGGGCGATCAAAAGAACATTTGCAGCTTCTTCGGACGTGCAGGAAAATGGCTGCCGGCAGCCCGTGAGGGGATTGCTGAGTTGGACGCTGCACAAGATGCTTTAGGACCTGCCAGTTGTGTGCAGCTTGGAGGAGGGGTTGGGGGTCAGGCGGTGGGGGGAGTGACCGGGCCCTTTGACAGAGGGACAGTGGAATAAAGCCACAGGGGATGAACACGCGGGTGAGGAGGGACACAATGCCAAGGGAAGACCCTTCAGGAGAAGGCAGGTTGGCATGGCTGAGGTGCCCCGCTCCCCCAAGGAAGCCCTTTTGGGCCAGGGAGGTGAGCGTGTCTGAGGCACACCTGGGAAGCAAGACCTGCCACGCAGACCAGGGCTCCCATCAGCTCTTGAGCCTAAAGGCTGCTCATACAGGGCCAGGCTTTCAGCGGCCGTTTTATGGCAAGCTTTTGCTCGCTTCGTCCTGGCATCCTAAAGGGGTACATTCCCTTTCACTGCTTTCCCAAGTGCCCACGATCGGGTGACTTCCGAGCTTCCATGTAATTGCTTCTCCTAAGTCTTGGCTACTGTATAAACAGTTTTAAATTAAAATATGCTGGGTTTTGGACTTACCCTATTTGCAATTGCCTCTGGCCCCATTCTGCCCTCTGTTCCCCGCATCACGAAAGATGTCCCTGCACCAGAAAGCTTCTCCAAAATGGAATGCGGCGCTTGGGCAGCAGGGGGTTCTTGTCCCCTGCTTTAGTCCTTTAGTGCCTATTTGGATCCTGGCCAGATAGATTTCCTGGTTCCTGGGATCCCACATTCAATTCTGGCCATCAGGTTGGAAGGTCTTCAAAACCTGCCAAACCTGTTTGACGAGAGTTAACACTGGGTCAAGAGAAAAGTAAGCCTGTAGCTCAAACTACTTTTCACACTTTTTCAAAGAATCCTTTGTGTCTTTGTCTCCTGACCCAGTCTGTCTTTTCTTTCACAGCACAATACTCTGCCTGGAGTAACTTTCCCCAGCTGCTTCCAACCTCTTTTTGCTTTGCTTTGCGCATATGTATATTTATATCCAAAGTCATCTTCAGTTTGGCAAAAGTGAAGTGCAAACGTACCCCATTCTGCTCCTTTGCTTCCCAACAGCAGCTGCAAGATAATTGCCTTGTTTGTGACCAGTTTAATTGGACAGTTGAAAGGGAAGCTGGTGAGTTCCTCAGAAGTCCTCTGGTGGTGGCTGGGGGGGGACGGGGGGGACGGGGATGGGAGGACGACAGTTTGAGCCAGGCCTTTCCCCTTTGCTGCTCCTTTCTGGGGGCATCCCCTGCATGGAAAGTCATAGGAAGCATTTCGCAAAAGCTCCGATCCGTTGGGCTGGCGACCGAGCTCCTTCTCCTGGGTGTGATGACACACTCGCAGGCGGCATACCAGATGGAAGGACAGGCCGTGTGGCCAGCAGCTCCGGTCCCACACTGTTGCCTGCTCCTCCAGCGGAGTGGCTATGGCTGCCACACCGCACCCATTCGAGGTCCCATCAGTCAGTTGCCCACAGAGAGGAGCATAGAGCAAATGGCAGTTCATTCCGGCAGTCCGGAGCTGTGACTTCAGCACGCGTAAAACGCAAACTGCACACCGGCAGAGGGAGATTTCTGTGTAGGCATGTTGCATTCTCTGTAAAGGCTTAGCAAACAGTCTCCCTCTTCCTCCCAGGCATGTAGCTTAATTCTGGAATGGGGAACTGTGCCACCAAAGTTAGCTGCATGACTCCAAACTTGCCCTTGCTAAGAGTCTCACACGCGATCTTTAAATCCAGGGTCCGAGGTAGCTGCCCCATTCCGCCTCATGGTGGGGCCAACCCTTCCCCGTCTTAACCTTGGGTTTTACTTACGGGTTCCCAGCAAATGGCCGAGCACAACAGAAATGGCGGGGGGTAGGATCTGTGGGGGAGGCCGTGTGTTCCATAGCCTTCATTAGCAGCAGCAGCTCTTACCTAGCCGGGTCTTAGGGCGCAGAGGTGCAAATACCGTCCACACAGAACACAGGGAAGGCTGCTTTGCTATGCCTGGATGCAGCGTTCCTTTATCAGCTGACGATGCTCCCTTGATCTCTGGCCTTCCAGCACTCGAGCGATGGAGCTAATGCCGCGGACCAGCAGTGAACAATAGCACTTAATTTATAGCCGCTTTGATGTTCGGCAGGGTACCGAGCTTTCCTTCGCTGTCGTTTGCAGTCTATTCATACATACGCCATCTTCTTGGGGTCTTCAGAGAAGCCCCATCACTGGGAGAGAGCAGCTAACAATGACGGGGATGGGAGGAGAAGGGCTCATCTTCACTCTAGGAAGGTGTTTATAAACAAGAAGCAACTGGAAACAGTTCACCCTGTGCTGGCTTTTGGTCTTAAAAAATAGCATGTAAATCCACTCATTCTTCTGTCTTCCAGCGGAAATGGGTTTACTTGATACCCTAAAAGGTGGCATAGCGTGTCCTGGGCCCACCTGCTAGCCCGGAGCAGCTTATCGACCACTCTGCTTGGCCCTGGTTCCATCCAACCCTCTGTGGCTCCAGCCGGTGACAGCCAACCGAGTGCCCAAGTGGCACTTGGGGCGGCTGCCATCGGTTTCCCTCGGCCAGTTTCCCCCCGGCCTCTGCCAATGCCAGAATGACGTTATCGGGCTCTGGCCACACGCTGCCTCGTCCGCCCTTTCGGGGGTGCAAAAACGGACCACTCAGGAGGTGGGAACAAGTGCTGGCCGGCGGCACCCCAGAAAACGATTCTTGTGCAAATCTGGGGCTATTTAGAGACTTCATGCATGTTTTGGTGTATAAAGACATAGCAAAAGGCAGAAGGGTGACATTTGGGAACTTTGCACTAGGCAGATTTTGACAGTGACTGAAGACTGGTCTATGGGGTGCTTATGAGTAAATGGCACAATGGAGTGTGAACTGGGGGGGGGCATTTCCCCGCATGCGGAATGAAGGTTTTAAGAGACAGCAATAAGGGGTAACTTTGTTTTGGTTTAAATACTAAAGCTGAGATTCACATGGAATTAGTTCAGCTGCCAGAATTTTATAGGACTGCTGGTGATGGGAACATCTGTATTAAAGCATCTGCATAAACATTAGTTTCTCATATAATTTTGCCACAGACCTTCAATCACAGTACGGTTAAAAGTCCCACTCTTCCTTCTCGGTGGGCAAACACTTTTTAAACGTTGCCAGTGTTTTTGAAGGCAAGTTGCAAAGCTCTCAGGCCGGCCTCTTTTTCATGTATTACCGTATGTTTTGCTCTATAAGACTCACTTTTTCCCCCCTCAAAAGTTAGGGGAAATGTCTGTGCGTCTTATAGAGCAAATATGTGTGTGCAGTAAGTCTGTCAGATGTGCAGCCCATGGGGAAGTGATGGGGAATGTGCCGGTGATGATGTGCCCGTTTGGTTCAGAATATTTTTTTTCTTGTTTTCCTCCTCTAAAAAGTATGTGCGTCTTATGGTCAGGCGCGTCTTATACAGCGAAAACTACGGTAATCTGAACATGTTTGCTTTGAATGCCAAGGTCTCACCCTTGACGTGTTGGGATGGAACCACCAGGAAGCGCTTCTAAGTGTAAAAGAGCATTGCTTTGTTTATGTAATGCAGCCTTCACTAATCTGATGCCCACCCAAGATGCATTGGACTACAGCTCCCATCATTCTCATGCAACACAGCAGGCATGCTGGTCCAGGATGGTGGGAGTTGTACTCCAGGGTGCTGGACTGGGGGAGGCTGGTTTAGATAGTATATCAATATTCATAGCACCTTCTGAAGCAACACACAGTCCGCAAGGAGGAAAAGAGCAGCTCCAAGCCCCAAGGAACTGACAAGGCTCAACCCCCACAACTGATGTTGCCTGTCCAGCCCCACGCTTTGCTCATTTTGGTTGCTGCTTTGGCCTCAGAACTATATTGCAAGGATTATTCTAGACACGCCAAGGCCTTACAGTATTGGGCTGCTTCAGGTTCAGTTGCTTTCCTTTCCTGGCAGTCCTTGTGGTGTCTGGTTTCCTCCCTCTGTTTTGAATTGCAATCTTTGTGAGAAGGTGCCTCCTAGGAAACTCTGGGATGTGCTGTGTTGGACACCGGAGATGCACATCTCTGACTCCGTCGCACCACAACAGTGTTAACCTTTTGTTTGCAGAGTTAAGGATAAAGTGTCTACACACGCAAATCCACTGTCTGCATTGCTGAGATGTTGTAACAAGTTTGCATGAGCTTCCACCGGTTATTCTGCTGTTAGAAGCATTCAGAGGGTCTGGGATCCCACTCTGTTCCCCGCAGCGCTCACTGCGCTTCCTGAATCTCACCCGCATTGTGACAGAGCATGCGGCCGCGCTGGCTTGCTGTCCCCTCTCCGTACCTCTTCCAAAGGAAAGAACAAGGTGAGTGGAACATGCGGCTGGCTTCCTTGTGAGAGCAGGTGAGCAGGCCTTGAGCCAGGAGGGGGAGCTGCTGGTCCCAGGGACTCTGGGGATGAGCCTCGGGCCTCTGGGCCTCAGCAAGTGCCCAGCAATGCCAACCCCTGATGTGTGCCTTGGAAGAGCACCAGTACCCCCCGCAGCCAAATGTTCCGAGCGAGCACCAGGCAGAAAATCGAGCTGCCGCTGCAAGGCACCCGTTTCCCTTTATGGGAAGACGAACCCCCAGTAAGTGTTTCATAAACTTTCCAGGCCTCCCCAGAACACGGGATGCAAACACCTCCTCCTGCTTTGGCGCCACCCCAGGAGGTCTGAGAACCAGGCACCCACAGAGCGCACCTGGAGGCACTGTTCTTCTGCTCTGGGCCACCTGCTTTTGTGCCACCTCTGGCGGTAAACCTGCTCTTGGTGCTCCCCATTCCTACTGCTGTGCTTGCGCCCCCTTCTCGGGAGTCTCTTGCCCAACGGACCATGGACAGATTTGCGGAAAGGCCAGGCGGGCGGGGGGGGGGAGGGGAGCAATCACGCATCCAGCAGCACCCGTTCTCTGCACAGTGATGAGACGCTGCACGCCATAAATATTTATGAGGACTGGCATAATGAAATGACCTTATTATACCCAGGGTCCCTGAGGGCACACGCATCTGAAGGGCTGCTTCCCCTCCCTTGCTCACTGCAGAGAATTGCCCTGGTATCTTGGAGCTGCTGAGCAAATTGCGTATTTGGCTTTGCACTTACACGATGCGATGCCTGCTATTAAATGCAACCAGCTGCTGCCGCTTGGCATGGCTCACCCAGACAGGACTGGCACCGAGTGTTTGCGTGGGCCTCTTGGCTTGCTTGCCTGCTTGTCAGTCAGGCCTGTAATGGTTGATTTCATCCTCTCTCTGTTGGACCCAACTGGGCTGGTTAGGGTAGCAGCTTTTCAAATTATGCACCCCTCTTCTATTTTGGCTATTTCTGCAATTGTGAGCCGCCTGGAGATGCTATGGCACAATAGGCAGCATACAAATGTTTTAAATAAACATGTAAATAAATAATTCTTGATAAAGCTCTACCAGAGAGAAATCACAAGCAATGTTTTAAAAGCATGGCATTAAGAGGAAGGACGTCGACAGAGATGTTCTGTGAAAGATTAGCCATGCCTGCTGCAATACCTTGATTCCACAACCATAATGTGAATTAATTTTTACAAAAATTCTCTCCTCTGCCTTATAATAGAAAGGTACATGCTCAGCTTTTATACTGGAGCATCAATAGGTTCGAAAGCACGCACAGTGCATGATGGAATCAAATAAGTCCGTGTGCGGTAGGGTGGGATTTCTGGAAGCCCCATCAGATTTTCATCTTGTGTTCAGCATGTGCCCTACATATTATAGCATTCCAAGAGGCTTGGAACTGCGGAAGAGGCCAGAGGACGTGTTGGAGTTTCGAGATGAGCTGGACATGCAGGAGCAGCAGCTCAGTAGCACAGTTACGGTATCGCGAGGAGTTTGGGTGCTGTCAGATCAGGAAAGCCTTCTTCTTCTATTAACCCCTCTTAAACAGGTACACTCCTTCATGGATCACTGCCTTGCCATGGCGAAGGGGCTTGTGTAGCGCAATGAAGCTGTGAGCCATGCCATGCAGGGGCACCCAAGACGGACAGGTCATAGCAGAGAGCTCTGACAAAACGTGATCCACTGGAGAAGGAAATGGCAACCCACTCCAGTATCTTTGCCATGAAAACCCCATGGACAGTACCAAAAGGCAAAAAGATATGACACCGGAAGATGAGCCCCTCAGGTCGGAAGGTGTCCAATATGCTACTGGGGAAGAGTGGAGGGCTAGTACTAGTAGCGCCGGAAAGAATGAAGCTACTGAGTCAAAGCCGAAAGGACACTCAGTTGCTGATGTATCTGGTGGTGAAAGGAGAGTCCAATGCTGCAAAGATCTGTACTCCATAGGAACCTGGAATGTAAGATCCATGAATCAAGGCAAGCTGGATGTGGTCAAACAAGAGGTGACAAGACTGAACATCGACATCTTAGGAATCAGTGAACTAAAATGGACAGGAATGGGTGAATTTAATTCAGATGACCATCAGGTATACTACTGCGGGCAAAAATCCCTCAGAAGAAATGGAGTAGCCTTCATAGTCAATAAAAGAGTAGGAAAAGCAGTACTGGGATACAATCTCCAAAATGACAGAATGATCTCAGTTCGAATCCTAGGAAAACCATTCAACATCACAATAGTCCAAGTCTATGCCCCAACCACTGGTGCTGAAGAGGCTGAAGTTGACCGGTTCTATGTCGGCCTACAACACCTTCTAGAATTAACACCAAAAAATGATGTCCTCATCATCATGGGGGATTGGAATTCTAAAGTAGGAAGCCAAAAGATAACGGGAATAACAGGCAAGTTTGGCCTTGGAGTACAAAATGAAGCAGGGCACACGCTGGTAGAATTTTGTCAAGAGAATACGATGGTCATAGCAAACACTCTTTTCCAAGAACCCAAGAGACAACTCTACACATGGACATCACCAGACAGTCAACACAGAAATCAGACTGACTATGTGCTCTGCAGCCAAAGATGGAGAAGCTCTATACTGTGAGTAAAAACTAGACCAGGAGCTGACTGTGGCTCCGATCATGAGCTTCTTGTTGCAAAATTTAGGCTTAAATTGAAGAAAGTAGGGAAAAGCACTAGGCCACTCAGGTATGACCTAAATCATATCCCTGATGAATATACAGTAGAGGTGACAAAAAGATTTAGGAATTAGATCTGATAGACAGAGTGCCCGAAGAACTAAGGACGGAGGTTCGCAACATTGTACAAGAGGTAGCAACTAAAACCATCCCAAAGAAAAAGAAATGCAAGAAAGCAAAATGGCTGTCTGAGGAAGCTTTACAAATAGCTGAGGAAAGAAGGGAAGCAAAAGGCAAGGGAGAAAGAGAAAGATACAAACAATTGAATGCAGAATTCCAGAGAATAGCTAGAAGAGATAAGAATGCCTTCTTAAATGAACAGTGCAAAGAAATAGAAGAAAACAATAGACTAGGGAGGACCAGAGATCTCTTCAAGAAAATTGGAGATATGAAGGGAAGTTTCACCGAAAGATGGGCATGATAAAGGACCAAAATGGCAGGGACCTAACAGAGGCAGAAGAGATTAAGAAGAGGTGGCAAGATTACACAGAAGAACTATACAAGAAAGAGCTTAACGTCCCTGATAACCACGATGGGGTGGTCACTGACCTCGAGCCAGACATCCTGGAATGTGAAGTCAAATGGGCCTTAGGAAGTCTGAGCAACAACAAATCAAGTGGAGATGACAGTATTCCAGCTGAATATTCAAAACCTTGAAAGGCGATGCAGTAAAAGTGCTACACTCAATATGCCAGCAAATTTGGAAAACTCAGCAGTGGCCACAGGATTGGAAAAGGTCAGTTTACATTCTGATCCCAAAGAACGGCAATGCCAAAGAATGTTCAAACTATTGCACCACTGCATTCATTTCACATGCTAGCAAAGTGATGCTCAAAATCCTACAAGCCAGGCTCCAGCAGTATGTGGACCGAGAACTACAGGCAGGATTTCGAAGAGGGAGAGGAACTAGAGATCAAATTGCCAACATACGCTGGATCATGGAGAAAGCTAGGAAGTTCCAGAAAAACATCTACTTCTGCTTCATTGACTATGCTAAAGCCTTTGATTGTGTGGATCACAACAAATTGTGGCAAGTTCTTAAAGAGATGGGAGTACAGGACCATCTTACTTGTCTCTTGAGAAACCTATATGCAGGTCAAGAGGCAACAGTGAGAACTGGGCACGGAACCACTGATTGGTTCAAAATTGAGAAGGGAGTTTGGCAAGGTTGTATACTGTTGCCCTGCCTATTTAACTTATATGCAGAGCACATCATGAGAAAGGCAGGGCTAGATGAATCACCAGTTGAAATTAAGATTGCTGGGAGAAATATCAACAACCTCAGATATGCAGATGATACCACTCTCATGGCAGAAAGTGAAGAGGAACTAAAGAGCCTCTTGATGCAGGTGAAGGAGGAGAGCGCAAAAGTTGGCTCAACATTAAGAAAACTAAGATCATGGCATCCGGTCCTCTTATCACCCTGTCAACAAAAGTGCATATAGTCAAGGTTAATGGTTTTCCCAGTTGCAATGTATGGTTGTGAAAGTTGGACCATAAGGAAGGCTGAGTGCTGAAGAATTGAGGCCTTTGAATTGTGGTGCTGCAGGAGACTCCTGCGAGTCCCTTGGACTGCAAGGCAATCAAACCGGTCAGTCCTAGAGGAGATCAACCCTGACTGCTCTTTAGAAGGCCAGATCCTGAAGATGAAACTCAAATACTTTGGCCACCTAATGAGAAGGAAGGACTCCCTGGGGATGCTGGGAACAATAGATGGCAAAAGGAGAAGGGGACGGCAGAGGATGAGGTGGCTGGATGGAGTCACTGAGGCAGTTGGTGTGAGCTTGAGTGGACTCCGGGGGATGGTGGAGGACAGGAAGGCCTGGAGGAATGTTGTCCATGGGGTCACAATGGGTCAGACACGACTTTCCGACTAACAACAACAAACAGGTACAAGATGAAATCTGAAACAACCTTCTTCCTGCTTTCCAATGTGAAACATAGAAACATAGAAACAGAGCGAGTCAGAAGGGGCCTCCTGGGCCATCTAGTCTGACCTCTGGCACCAGCCGGCTCCGCTCATGACATGCCCACCATGTGCATGTCCAGCCTATCTTTGAACACCCTCACCGATGGGGCCTCAACGACCTCCCGTGGAAGCCCATTCCACGCCCTCGGGGTCCTAACTGTCAGGAAGTGCTTCCTGGCATCCAAATTGAACCTTGGCTCCCTGAGCTTTGCTCCATTGGAGCGCGTCCTGCCTTCCTCTGCAGGGGAGAACAGGCCTCTCCCCATCTCCATGTGACACCCCCTCACATACCTGTATGTTGCCAACATATCCCCTCTGAGTCTCCTCTTCTCCAGGCTGAAGAGACCCAGTTCCCTCAGTCTCGCCTCATACCCCATCCCCTGCAAACCAGCCACCATCCTTGTGGCCCTACGCTGCACTGACTCCAACCTGGCTATATCCTTTCTGTAATGAGGGGCCCAAAACTGAACACAATACTCCAGTTGCGGGCGCACCAGAGTCATGTAGAGTGGAAGTAATACCTCTCTTGATCTAGAAGCCCCACTTCTGGCTATGCAACCAAGGGTGGCATTCGCCCTCTTGACCACCGCATCACACTGCTGACTCATGTTTAGCCTGCGGTCAACCAGTACCCCGAGGTCCCTTTCACAAGTGCTGCTCTCCAGCCACTTGTCCCCTAACCTGTACTTATGACAGCTATTCCTATGCCCCAAGTGCAAGACCTTGCACTTCTCCACATTGAACGCCATCCTGTTGTCTCCTGCCCACTTCCATAGTCTGTCCAGATCCTTTTGGATCTGGAGTACCTGCTTCTCAGTTGTGGCCACTGCTCCAGTTTTAGTGTCGTCTGCGAATTTGATCAGCAGACTGTTCACCCCTTCTTCCATGTCGTTAATGAAAAGATTAAACAGGATCGGCCCCAGGACAGAGCCCTGGGGGACCCCGCTTGTCACTGGCTGCCATCCCGACGATTCCCCGCTAATGGTTACCTTCTGCTTTCGGTCAGTCAGCCATGCCCTAATCCACCGGACAGTGCTTTGGTGTATCCCAAAACTCCTCAGTTTCTCCACCAGGATATCATGGGGCACTTTGTCAAAGGCCTTGCTGAAATCCAGGTATACCACATCCACTGCATCCCCTCCATCTAGCCATCTTGAAACCTTGTCATAGAATTCCACAAGGTTTGTCTGGCAGGACCTGTTTCTGCGGAAGCCGTGTTGTGTGGCTGTCAGCCTCCCTTCCCTATCTAGCATCACTAGATCTCTCTCTATTATGAGCCTTTCCATTGTTTTTCCTACAATGGACGTAAGGCTAACCGATCTATAATTCCCCATGTCCTTCCTACTACCCTTTTTGAAAATTGGGACCACCGATGCCACCCTCCAGTCCTCTGGAACTTCACCCGTTCTCCACGAGGCCTCAAAAATGGAGGCCAGCGGGCGTGAGAGAACCCCTGCCAACTCTCTAAGTACTCTTGGGTGTAACCCGTCAGGGCCTGGCGCCTTTGTAATGTCCAATGTCCTGAGGAGCCCCTCGACTTCAAGGGGGGTGACTCTAATCTCTGCCCCTAAGTCCCCAGCCTCATCCAATCTCCTATACGGATATCCCCCGTCCTGCTTTGGGGAGAACACAGAGGCAAAATAGTCATTTAGCATCTGTGCCTGTTCCCTCATGTCAGTCACTGGATCTCCTTCCTCCTTATTTAGTGGTCCCACCACTTGTCTCCCCTTCCTTTTCCTATTTACATGCTGGAAGAAGCCCTTTTTGTTGCTCTTGATATTCTTGGCAAGTCTCAGCTCATAATCAGCCTTAGCCTTGCGAAGAATCCTTCTGCAACGGGCCTCCTCCTCCCGGTATACCCTTTTGTCTATTTCCCCCAGTACCCATTTCCTGTGGAGGTTCCTCTTTCGTCTAATCCCCCTAACCACCTCCTTTCGCATCCATGGCGGCACTCTCCTCCGCCTCCCCACCTTACTGACTAGAGGTATTGTCAGGGCTTGCGCCTGCAAAACCTCCCTTTTGAGTGCCATCCACCCCTCCTCAACTCGCTTACCTTCCAGTAACCTATCCCAGGAGACTTTCCCCAGCCTGGCCTTCAGTTGGCCAAAGTTGGCCCTCTTGAAGTCCCAGCTTCTAGTGCTCGCCCTGCTGCACGGCCCCAGTCCTCTGATCTCAAAGCAAAGGATGGAGTGATCACTCGCATCCAGAGCTCCCCTAATCTGTACTTCAAAATGTCCCCATGCAAGCTGTGTTCAATGCATCCTGAGAGGTGATGCCTCTAGCATGTGCAGAGTATTTTTTCCTGTCCACCTGGGCAGCCAGAGCCTATTTCTATGCAGATGGGTTTGGGAAAACAGAATGCAAGCAGATCTGCATCTCAATGCCTTTCTTTTTATACTGTAGACTTTGGATGGAAGTGTGCCAAACTTGGTACCCGCTGGAGGGGTGCAGGGCCAGCCTTGCCACAAGCAGCCCAAGCCTTTTCTGGGGGCTGCAGTGGTGTCTCCCTGGAGGAGAGACGTGACCCCTGATTCCTTGTAATGCCACAGAGGGCAAGTTTCTTGGATCCCACTGTGAATACAGTTGCTTGGAGAAGCAAAATATGTTTGACCAGCCCTTTCCCCAGAATATTTGGGAACATCAGAAGTGGCTACAAACGAAATCAGCACATCTGGCCAGTGGTCCTCCTTCAGTCTTCACTGCCACATTTCCGTGAGTGCTGCACAAGGCCCCAGTAGCAAACTGGGCAGTAAAGCCAGCATTGCCCACAAGGTGACTATTCTGAAAGGCAGCCATTTCTGGGGCTTGTATTCCGTGAGAGAGCCTTGCATCTGATGGCCATCCGGCCAACTTCTTCATGCAAGGCTTATCTGAGCTCAAGTTTCACTTTTTGAAGACCCCCCCCCCCCGCTTTTACAGTGTCCCACTTTCTCTCTAGAAACTCATTCCACAGACTTAGGGCACAAGCTTATGCAAGTGTTGACAGAAGCAGCCCTACGACTCTCAGTAATGCCCTAAACCTTTTCCTGAAACTGTTTTGACTCGACATGCATAAGATTGTGCCCAAAGTCTCAAGAAATGAGTGGAGAAGCATTCCCTAACGTCTGCTCCCAGGTGAACAGAAATGCCAGTAAGCATCCTTTGTGCTTCCTCTCGATGCCCAGGGGGAGAAATCCAGCATCTTGGATGCTATCCTTGGCAGAGCATGGGAAGCACCCGTCAGCTCTCCTCCCTTGCAGTCCCAGGCAAGCATCCGTGTCCTGTGCTGCCTGGCCTCAGCTCTGCGAAATTTCAGATGAGCACAACCTTGTACGAGTCCTTGGCGCATCCAACACGGTGTTACCTGTCGCACCTGGCAGTGCCCCTCCCCACCTTTCTCGTGCCTTCTACCTGCGATCTTTGAACCCAGGGAGGACACCCGTCCAGCATAGCAACGGGCTTTGTGCCTTGGTTCTCCTCCTCCTCACAGCATGCCTGTTTCCCTCCTGCAAGGAACCCGAGGGGGCTTCCGCCTTCCCTTCCTTTGAACATCACAACGACCCTGTGAGGTAGGCGAGACGGGGACTCGGTGACGGAGGTGAAAGGCGCTCAATGAGCGCCGCGGCTCGGGGCTCCGCAGTCCCCGTCCGGAAGGCCACACTCCCTCTTCCACTTCGCCCCTAAAGGTAGCGCCCCGGCAGCAACGCTTCCCACCGTCTCTCGACTCGCGGGCGCCGTTAATGACTCTTTCAAGGCGAAAAAGACCGAAGCTTCCTAGGCAAGAAGCGGGCGAGGCGGCGCTGGGTGCAAAGGTGCGCGGGCTTCCCCGCCCCCCCAGCTGCGCGACCCCCGGGCTTGCTCCGGGAGGGCCCTCGCGCCCTCCCCAAGGGTCCCATCTGCCGGGGGGCGGGGAGGCGCGGGGGGCCGCCTGCGCCGTCGAGGGGCGGGCCGGCCGGCGGGGCGGACGGGGCGGCGTCTCCAGCGGCCGCCGGAGGGGGCTCGGCGCGGGCCGTGCGCGCGTGTCTGCACCGGCGCTCGCATTCACACAAGATGGCGATGGCGGCGGCGGCGGCGGCGGCGGGGCGGCAGCGCCGGGGCCCTGGGCGCGCGCGCGCCTGAAGTGCCTCCACGGGCCGGCCGGGCGCTCCGTCTCGTCGGGGCGGGGGCCGCTTTCGCCCCTCGCCGCCGGAGCCGCGGACGGCTTTCATGGCGCTGGAGGGCCCGCTTGGCCTCGCGGTTCTGGCGCTGACCTTGGCCGCGGAAGGTAACGGCCGCCCGGGGGGCGTCGGCGCTCGGCTGCGGGAGCCGCGCGCGGGTGCCCTCGCCGTCCAGCCGGGGCCGCCTCGGAGGAAGGGCGGGCGCCGAGGGGCAGCCCCGCGTGCACCGGCCCGGGGCCCCGGCCGCTCCCCGTGTTGCCGGCGGGCGCGCCGCGCGTGGAGGGAAGCGCGCTCCGCGCGGAGAGCAGCCGCGCTCGGCGGGCTTGCCCGGAGACCCCCCTTCCCCTCCTCGCCGCCCCGTGACGGGTGCGAACAGGTGTGCGCGTCGGGGAAGAGGCGGCGAGAGATCGCGTGCGGCCGCGCGCTGCCACGCGGGGTTTTGTTTGCAGGCGTCGGGGGAGCGGGCGGAGGGCGCGGGGACGGGACGGCGCCTGCAGAAGCGGGGTGCGGGGGTGCGGACTTGCCCTGCGGGCGGAGCGGCTGCTCTTGCCTTTGGCAGCCCGGTCGTGCTGCCGCGTTGTAAGTGGAGCCCGCAAGAAAAAGACCTGCTTGAAGCGGGGTGGGGGTGCGGGACCTGCAGCCGCGTGCACTTCCAGTTTGCAGCAGGTCCCAGGCGCGAGGTGAGCCATCGTGGGTGAAGGAAACCCCTCGGGGGCGGAGTGTGAAGCATGCGCCCCAGGATGCGGAGCATAACAAAGGGCACGCGGGTTTGGGGGCAGCCTCTGCTCCCCCCCCCCCGCTTCGGGGCTGAGAGGCGACCTTGCAAGCAAACACGCACGCAGACGAGCGCGCGTGCACGCACCCAGATGCTTTGTTTGCAAGCTGGCACGGGCATTTCTTGGCCTGCTGCTGCTGTTCCGTAGCACTTTGAGCCGCCGCCGCCGTCGCTTCAGCCCTTTCAGTCAAGATCTGTTTCCCAGGTGGACGGTCCCCTCCAAGTCCTTTCTGGTAACTGCTCGGAGATATTTCCCTGGGGGGCGGAGCGGGCCCTTCTAGTGCAGAGCAACTCTGAAAGCAGCTTTCCTCCCTCTGGTGCCCTTCCTGTGTGCCTGGCTACAAATCCCAGCATCCTCCAGCCTGCTGGGGGTTGTAGTCCCAACACTTTGGGGGGAGATGCAGGTAGAGAAGGTGGCCTTGTGGCAAGCAGGACATGAGGACTGGCTGGTGAAACGGGCCAGTGCTTGTTGGCTTTAAACATGGAGCAGAGGGTCCCAGGGGCAGGGGGACTCTGTCAGTGACTGCTGCCTGGACTGTGAAATGGAAGCGCCCCCCCCCCCCATGTGGGAGGAAGATACTTTCTAATAGCAGGTGTTGCAAGCGGGCATCGGGGGAGGTGGGTCCCCTCCGTGCCATACGTCTGCGTGTCCAGAGGCATGAGAACCCATTAAGGATGCTTTCTCTCACGGAACCTCTCCAGAAGCAGAGTTTGAAGGTTGCAGTCCAGGTGTAGCGGATCTCCAATCTGATGGTTTTGTTCTCAGTTACTGACTGTCTTCAGGCAAGACAGTAATTCACATTCAGGAGTTGAGGGTGGGTTGTCATTGAGCTAGGGGTAGTTGTTGAAACTTGTGTTATCGGTGTCTGAACCCAGCTGTGGCAATGATCTGTGGTTTGTTAAACCATAACCAACCCATGAAAATAACCCAAGGTCTGTTGCATGACGAGCTGTGTGGGTTGTGCACCAGGTTTTTGTTGGTTGCAAATCTTGGCTGGGTTCAGATGACTGATAATCCACATTTCAACAACTTGTAGTTCAGCAGCAAGCCTTGCTCAACCTCTGAGTGAGGGTCATCTCTTTCTCTGAACCCAGTCAATGTGAATCCAACACTTGACTTCAGTAGGGCTTGAGACTTTCAAAGAACGGTGGGTAGGTGCCCTCAGGCCCACTTCCTGAATTACAGAGCTCCTTCGAAACTGTCAAGGAGCTCCGTTGCAGCAGTGCCCTTGGAGCTGCTGAAGCTGGCTGGGAAGCCGTTGTGCCACCCAGGAAGGGCCGGTGTGAAACGCAGGCATCCTAGGGACAAGAGCTCCCCGGAGCTGCTCCTTCCTTCCACTGATGCATCCTGCAAAAGCAAGCAAAGTTCATGGACTCGCTGGTGCAAGCTAGCTGGAAGTATTTCGTCGTAGCAAACTTGTCTGCCTTGTAGATGCTCTCCATTCTCTTGCTTGTGGCAGCACCGAGTAGGGGGTGCCCCTTCCATCTCAGACTGGTATTTGGGCTGTGGCCCCACCTAGAGGAAGCAGAGCTAGCCTTGGGCATGTGCACCTCTAGACTACTGTGATGCATGCTACATGGAGCTGCCCTTGGAGGCGGCCTGAAAGCATCCGTTGGCGACTGATGGGCTCCCTTCAACTCCACTGATGCGGTATCCAAATCAGAACGCTTGTTTTTAACCTTCAAAGCCCATCAAGGTTAAGTGCCAGATGACTTGGAGGACCTCGCACATCCATATTGACCTACCTGTGCTTTAAGAGCTTCGCAAACGGAGGCCCACTGGCTGGCCCACCTTGAGTCGTTTATTTGCTTGCTTATTTAACTTCTGTACTGCCCAGTAGCCAAAGCTCTCTGAGCAGTTGACAGCAACACATTAAACACACCCCATAAAATACCCCACATGGTAAAGCATCATAAAGAGGTTGCCATACAAAATTTAAAATTGCATTTAAAACACATTTACAAATCCCAATAACTTAAGGCAAATCATGGGACTCATTAAGCCACTAACAAGGCTCCAGTGAACTCATGAAATGCCCTGTGGGGCAGGCTTGCCCCAGCATTGAAAAGATAGCAAGGCTGGTGCTGGGAGCTTGTTCTGCAGCTGGGGTCCACCACTGGAAAGGCCCTTCTCCCTGCTGCTGCCAGCCGAGCCTTCCTACCCAGCCAACCGCACAGCAGTTAGGAGAGAGCCTCCCAAGCCGTGTGGGGTTTGTTGTCCTATTGTTGTCCTATTGTTTTACTGCCGTGGCTTTGAAGATGGTTTTATACCAGCTGAATTGTGTTTTAAGGGGTTATTGTTTGTTTAAATGTGTTTTCATAATGTGTTGCTATATTTTTGTGCCTTGGCAGCTGTATTGCTCTTTGCTTTCTTGGGTGCGCTGGTCTTGGAGGGCGTTTTGTACAAACAAACCAGCAAGAAATTGCAGGCTCTGCTATTAGGGGATTGGAACCCATGGCCCGCTTGGCTGCCACAGAAGCTGCGAGGCACTGAAAAGAAAGCCTTTCCTTTTCCACTCCTTAACCAGCTTAATTGTGAACATGAAAAGGCTGGCTGAAGTGTGTTAAGGGATAAGCACTTTTGTATTAAGTATCCAGAGGCATTACTTTAGGGTAATTAAGCATTCAGTTTTTTTAATTAGGCAGCAAATTGAAAAGCGCTGCTTAAATTGCAACAGACCACTTTTTTAACCACTCCTGCAAATGGCACATCTGTTCCTGGCCGAAATGAAGCAGGTAACGCGGCCCCAGCGCATTCTCTCCACGCCACAAAAGAAAAGCATCGTCCGCTTGGCGCTTTTGTGCCAGGCTTGGCTTAGAGGCGCGGGAGCGAGGCTGGTGAAAGAGAAGCTCAGTTTTGTAGGATGACAGTGACCTGTCCTAATACTGCTTGAGAACATAATATTGGTTGTCCCAACGGCAAGCTGAGCAAATTGCAAAGGTAGCCCTTCCTTCTCTTTTGACTCTGGTTCTGGCACTCTTGGAGCCATTGCACAATCTTTGCAAACAAGAGGAAGTAAGCTCCTTCTGTGTGACCCATCCACCCCTTAATTCCAGGGTAACGATTCCCCGGAGCAATTCCCCGGTCTGTTGTAGGAGGGGGATGCAGTCCAGTGTTAGAACTCCGGCTTTGCATGAGGGCAGTCCCAGCTCCAGACTGACCTAGGCAAGGATTCAGTTGGAATTCCTAGAGAGCCATTGCTAGGGAATGCCTGTGTGGCTCTGCCATTCACATGTCTGTTGTGGCGGTGTTGTTGTTGTTCTTATTGTCGCACTGCATGTATATCCCACCTTTTTTCCTCTTGCAGGGGACCCAAAGCAGCAAACCTAGTTCTCCACTCTGTTTTTATTCTCACAACAACAACCCAGCAAGGTAGGCTAGGCTGAGGGTCTGTGGCAGGTGCAAAGACACCCAGGGAGCTTCATGGCTGAGTGGGAACTAGAACCTGAAGGAGCATCTCTGGTTCCATATGTGCCTGCCCACCCTGAAGATCTGGGGCAGACGCCCTTCTCTGGGTGTCCTCCCTGATGGAGGTAAGGTGGGTGACTTTCCAGAGAAGGGCCTTCTCTGCGGTGGCACCCCGATTGTGGAATTTGCTTCCCAGAGAAGTTCTCCTGGTGCCATAACTTTACTCTTTTTGGTGCCAGGCCAAACCCTTTTTATTTTCCTAATGTTTTAAGACCTGACTGTTTTAATTGGGGTTTTATTATTAGTTGAATTTTAGGACACTGTGTTTTACACTTTTTACATTTTGTATTGTTAAACTGTCTTGAGACTTTGGTAATGGGATGGTCTAGAAAGGTTTTAAATAAATGAACGAACGAACAAATGAATGAAATAAACCCGGTTCTCCTGGGTCCCCCGTGCAGTGTTCTCCTCTCCATGCCACTGCTGCTTTGCACGTCTTGGCAGCTGGGGACAGAGGAGGAGGTAAGAGGGAGATGCTCAAGTTACTCTGTTCTAAGGGTTTCCAAGGTGGGAAAGGAGGTCTCGTCCAGATGCTGCATCCAGCCTGCCTCGTACTGTGGATGAGGGACTTGTGCACCTGCGCTCCTTTGCCCACACTTGCGAATTGTGCCTGGAGCAGAGCCCTCTGGGCAGTTGAATTCCCAGGCAGCATCACTTGTGGGCAAATTAAATCCAGCTTTCCTGATCAGCCCCAATTTTCAGCTCCCCAAAGCATCTTCCTGCCATCCTTCAGTTAATGAAGAATTCCGCTCTGGCTCCGCTCAGCTCAGGCCTATAAATGGTTAATGTGTTCCACAAAAGCCAATTTGGGTTGGAGTTCTTTCTGCAAACAGTCTCTCCTCTTTTCCAGCAGTGCACTTTGCTTAGCTAATTTGCTCTGCCTCTCTCCTTCCTTTAGAGGAGAACCTGTTTTATTCCCACTGGAAAGAAGAAATTCCTGCACCTTGGCTCTGTTCTGAAAGCCCCTTCATGGGTTATGAAATTCCTGCATACAAGACACAGCCTAGAGTTGCTGTTCCTTCTACTAATTCCACTGAGGATAGAATCCCTGTGACTGTTAGACCCTTTCTTCTTTGGGGTGGAGCATGCAGGCTTCTGCTGGCACAGAACTCTTCATCCAGCAAAAGCAAAAATGGGGGCTTAGATAAATGGCATCATGCCTCTGCCCCCCGCCCCAAACTAATTGTCATTGTTGGTAAAGGAAACAGCCTGATCTTAATTCTGAGATTCAGAGGTGAGTCCCACTCAGTTCCAGCATGCATTTCAAACAAGCGTGTCTGGAACCGTGGTCTTGCTTTTCAAAATCCTGCTTAGCCTCTGCATCATTGTGGACTGAGAACGGGGTCTTCCAGACAGAATTGCTCTCACTACCCATTGAAAGAAATTCTGCAATGATCCCATGTGTTCCTTCTGAATAGATTTCTGTCTGGTGGAGGAAAAGATGAAAGAAGTGGTGGGAGGGTTACTGGTGGAGGACCATGCCATCTGGAACTCCTCCTGACCCCATAAAATTCCCCAGAAACTCACTTGGACTTGCATGGGTCTAATTTTAAGTGTGCAGTTGCACACGCCCTGTGAAAGCAGGGTGCAAAAGGTGGCTTTTGATGGATGGAGGGGTGACAGCAGGAATTGGAAGCGCTGGAGCCTTGCTCTTTTTTTTTTGACCAACTTCGATTAAAAACTAAGCAAACCACAGTATATGTGAAAATTCCAAAACTTTAAGAGCTGGCCATGAAAAACCAGCTGAGAGATCTCTTGCAGTGTTTCCAGAATTTGCTTTCAGGATAAGGTTCGGGTGATTCTCTTCCAGAGAGAGGAACTTGTTGGATAGAATGCTTTGAAAGATCTCCTGTGTTTTCTTTCTAAGGGTAGCCAACTTTTTTGCTGGCTCAGCCCCTGTTCTTTCAAGAAATCACACTTTCCCCATCAGCTCATCTCCCTGCCAGGAGAAATTCTGCCAAATTTCTCCCCCTTTCTCGCCTTATATTCTCCTGTCTCCCTCTCGCCTCCCAAAAAGTCTCTTTCTCTCCCGTTCTTTCTTTGAACCCCTGAATGATGGAACCTGGACCTTCAGAGCAAAGCTAGACGTGGATTGCCAAAAAACTTGACTTGAACAGTTTTTCTGCGTCCAGCGCAGACTCTCTTCACCATGGCAAGATGACCAAGTCAAATGGCCCATAGCTGGATTATGAAATTTGGTACTCCCAGAGGTAGTGATGGCCACCAATCTGGATAGCTTTAAAAGGTAGCTAGATGAATTCATGGAGGAGGGGGCTATCACTGACCACTAGTCCTGCTGGCTGTACGTTAGCTCCAGTGTCAGAGGGAGCAGGTGGGGAAACATGGGTGAGAAGGTGCTGCTGCGTGGGAGTAGACAGCTTTGCTGTGATCCAGTTGGCCTCTCTGTATGGTTATATGTCTCTTCCTTTGTGAATTTTTTTCCCTGCCAGTGCACAATCCATCCATCCATCCATGAAATTTAGCTCTCCCTCTTTCTCTCCAGGATGCTTGCTTTGTGAAGCAGTTTTTAAAGGGACAGAATCTGTCTTGGGAAAGGGGAGGAGGAGAAGAGCTATTCCAGCCCAACAACCCACTTAAATAATTCTCATTTTATGCCATTTGTATCAGCTCTCAGATGCCTTTTGTGGATTTCTTCCTGTGACTTTAAGACTCTTTTTGTTCCTGGCGTTTTCTCTCTGTCTCCCTGGAGCATTTGAATAGGCTTAGTCCCTGGGCTGGGGAGCCAGGTCTCCCATTATCTGGGCCGTCACACGCACCGTCTCTCCGGCCAGATCGCTCGCCTGGTTTTTGGAGCAGGCACCTGCATGTAGATTTCCTTCGCTCTGCGAGCACAATATCATTCTGAAAAGGCTCGCAGTCGGATCCAGGACGCTCCTGGCTCTCAATAGCAGGTTTCTGTAAAGAGAGGAGAGGGCTGGAGAAGATAAGTGGGTTGCATAAGGGGGCAGGCGGTGGAAATCCAGCGGGATTTAAGCTGATGATGGGCAAAAGGGCCTTTTCAAAAGTAAAAACAGCGGATTGTGAGTGAGTTTTCGAGGCTGGGACCCGCAAGGGAGAGCGTCCCATCACCCAGCTTGGGAGTTGTGTGTGCAGTTTGCTGTGGGTCTGCTGGACCGACCAGATGCAGACAACATTTTAAGCCCGGGGTTGTTGCTAAGCCTTTCCCTCCAGTACCCCACAAACTATCAAGCACTTTCTTTCTGCCAGGACCCAGAGCATTACGGGGCGGGGGGGAGGCATTCCGCTTGGCCTCTCTGGAAAAGGCTGAGCAGAAAGAGCCCCCCTGCCCAGGCAACTAGCAGATGTGGGGGCCATGCAGTGGAGGAGCTCACCCATGCGTGGGGCAGCAGGGGAGAAGGGCGGTCCCTGCAGCAACCACTGCTTCCCTGCCAGCCCCACCAGCGCCAAGCTGCATATGGGGATGTACCCAGCCAGTGCAGATCCCGGTTGATAAATCTTGGAGCACGGGGTGGCTTTGCGGGGTGGTTTAAGAGTTCCAGTGGCTGGGCTTTTTTAGACTCCCCCACCCCCTGAAGTGCTTGCAGGTTCACACAACCCGCTAGGCCACATAGGCAGCTGAATGTGTCGTGTGAACCAGGGTCTGGACTGAGATGGCTCTGGAAGGAGATAAAATGGAGCGCGGGAGGCACGTTCTGCTAGCGGAATAAAAGCTCTGCGTCGGAGTCCTGCACTTTCAGGTGCTCGCTGCCTCTGCCAGGGGTGGGCCATGCTTGCTTATTGGAGGTCAGTGCCCTGCGGATCCACACGGCCTGCTTCCAACCTGCTCTTCTACTGATACTTGCCACAGCAGTAGCACAGTCTTGGTTTCTATAATTAAAAGAGGACTGCGTATTTAATTGCACCGTAATTTGCCATTGGCCTCCATCCCAAAGTTTTCCTAACTCTGAATTTGCATCACAGAGGAGAAAACAAAACAACTTAATGAGAATATTGTTTGGGTAGCAAGTTAATTTTGTGTGATGAAGTGACAGAAAAACGGTTTCAGCTTCTGGAATTAAACTCGGTCTTGGGGTTCTCCCTCATGGATACCCAAACCACATTTCCTGCTAGTCAGAGCTATCGAAGGGGGCAGCCTGGCAAAGAGCCTAGCTTGCTAAGGATGAAACATCCATGCCCAGTGAGAAAGCTTCACGGGAGAAAAGTGTTGTAAGTCCTTAGACTTGTCCAACCAGCAGTGAAGGAAAAAAGTCAGGAGGTCATGGGGCTGTCAGGTGTCTTGCACAGAGTGGCACATTAAATGACAAAGTTGTAGGTTAGAGCTCTCCAGGAACAAGCCAGAGGTGACATTTGCTGACCTGGAGAAGCTGAGACAGGCAGAGAACTTGGGAGATGAGACCTTTGAGGACTTCAGAGCAGTGTCCCACTCCCAGCATTGGGGGTCTTGGACAAAAAGAGCGTCATGGAGGAGGAGGAGGTGCTGATCCCCTGGCAGGGACCCAGCTTGCAGGAGATGCAGAGGATATCCTCTCCTGGTTTGGGGGGGGCAGAGGTCTTAGCTCAGTGGGAGAGTGAGTTGCTGGGTGCCCTCAGAGCTGATTTTGTGATGTGTGCATAGACCACCTGGTGAACTCCCCAGTGTGAAGGTTGCTGTGCCCACAACCCCATCGAGGCAGCTTTGTGGAACGTGCTGGGTGGAGCCAGAGGTTGCGTTCCACGTTGGTGCCAAGGGCCCTGGATGCCAAATCTAGGTTATGAGGCAGAGAGTTAAAAACCAGGACCACCGAGATGGCTTTTCACATGTAGGGCCAGCTAGAAAGGCGAAGCTGAGGATGGGGGCAGCGGTGTGGAGAGGAAGATTTGCCAGGCACTGGGGAACATTTGGGGACAGGCCGCCCCTTGGACCAAACTGAAATCGGACTGCTGGTACTGAACGGTCAGCTGAGCTCTTGGAGAAAACGGAGGATCTGACAAGCATCTGGTTTGGGCTGAATCATCCTAGGAGATGAAGGTGAAAAAGCTTCTGATCGCCCAAATGAGGACAGGGCAGAAACAGGCAGCGAGCATATGGGAAACCCGAGAGCTGCCAAGAGTCCTCGCAGAGTACACACCACGCCAGAGTCCTCTGAGGAGGCAGAGAGGGAGGGAGGGAGCAGGGCCGTTTGAACAGCACGATGGGCCCCGGGCAAAGCAGTGTCCTGGGGCCTCTATGACAACTACAACTACTGTTGATTTTGGAAGTTTGCCCATTTTCCAAGGGTTAACATGCACAGATTAGTATGGGGCCCACGGGCAAGTGCCCATGAGGCCCACGCGTTGGGACGGCTCTGGGAGGGAGGGACGCCATGGGAGCTGTTGCCGGAAGCCCATGAGAAGCCCAGGGAATCGGCAGGTCTGGTGTCAGGCCTACCCAGACAGGGTGTCTAAGTGGTCTTTAAAGCAGCGGGCATGACGGAAACCTGGTGGAGTGGAAAGAACCGTCATCTCTGGATATAACCCCCATAGGATGGACAGGAAGAGTGTGGTGGGGGAGAAGTAGCGATGCGGCTTAATGAATGCCAGCGTGTAGAGCTGGGATGGCCAGAAGCCCCTCGGTCCAGTCCGTCACTGTTGCAGGACTCCCAGTCGAACCGTCCCTCTCAGCTGGCTGTCCGGGTGCATCTTGGGCAAAGCTGCAAGCGGCTTGGAAAACCAAAAGAGGCAAACTGAAATGTGCTCGCAGAAAGGGTGTGGGTGGCAGTTCCTGGCAAGTTAGGAGTAGGGATGTGCCTTATAGGACTCTCTTGAGAAGGAAACAGTCAGGGAGGCCTCTCAGTGAAGAAGTGCTGTGCTGCTGGGTGACTTCAGTTTCCCCTGTACTGACTGAATAAGCACATGTTGAAGGCATGACAAAGAGGTTAAATTTCTCGGTGTCCTAAATGACGGGATCATCGAACTGACGCGACCCTATTTAATCCTCCGTGGTGCCATCCCAGTGTAATGCAAGGTGAGGACGTTGGGGAACTAATCCAAAACAGTGTTACCAGATTTAATATGCATTTAAGTGCAAAGTTGCCAGGGAGTCCAGCACAGCCACAGTCGGCTTAAAAAGAGGAAACATCCCTAAAATGAGACACACGACAAAAAGGACATTGAAAGGTGGACTCAAAAGGATGATGCTTGGAGGTTACTCAAAACCCTAATAATAGAAGCTCGGCTAGAGCATATCTCATGGGTTAGGAAGGAGCACCAAGTCCTGCAGGTCACCAGCTCAGTTAAGAAGACTGGTCAAGGAAACTGGGAAATAAACCTTGCTTTGGAAAGCTACCGTTTTGCACAAAGGTTTTCTCCTCGAATTTTATGGTACACCTTCGACATTATGCAAAAACGTCCGAAGACTTGAGGAGTACTCTGCTGAAACGGTTTCGCTTTCATTTTGGCTGCTTGCCCTTCCTCCTCACACTTGGCTTCCTGGGCAGATCTGTTCCACTCCCAACAAGCCTCTTCTCTCGCGTTTTTTGAAATGTAGCACTGAAAAGTACACTATTCTGTGTAGCTAGGTTTACAGAGGAACTATGGGATTGAGGCCTTTTTCTCTGTATTTTATAACATTTTTGGTGTGAAGAAGAGGCATGTGATCTCTACAGACACAAATTCACGATCTTGAGAACTGCAAAACCAATTATCTGTGATACCTTCTAGATAGAAAAATTGCCCGATAATCTTACAGAAACCTCTGGAAAAGCATGACATTGTGAATGGATGAATGGAATTCACTTACCAAAAATTTTAAACATTGCATGAATATACAGCCTCATGCTACATAATTAAAAACTAATTCTTATTTCATGACAAATAACTTTTGGACCATAGTATCTTGAATAGAAAACTAACTTCAGATAGATCTTTTCCATTAAAAGCATTTTGTTTTTAAAAGAATCCAATTTCAATAAAAATCCAATTTAAATTTAAAATATCCAATTTAAAATTTAAAGATTGGAATTTTTGTTTTAAAAAATTGTGGATTTTTATCCCACCTGTCTTATATACATCTATGGTGCAAGCTTCCCTACTCTAAAACTCATGGCTCTATCTATGCCAAGCTGGTCTGTTGGGAATGGAGCAGAAAGCTCTGTTTTCAAAGCGTAGCTCTTGGGATCTGCTCCAAAACTCTCACAGGACAGGGCTTGAGGAGGCAGCTGCTTCTGAGGTACGCAGGGCTGATTTGCTGAACCAATTGCTGTTTATAGAGTTGCTTTGTTGAAGGGGACTTCCAACACCTCATCGAGGGCTGTCCAGAATCCACCATCTCTAAGGCACTGTTTGGAGGCTTTTGCTAACTTGTGGCTGAAATCTGCTTCCCTGCCATTTCTACCACCCGTTCTTGTTTGCACCCTAACCCTTAACCTCCCTTTCTCCAGGCTAAATTTCCCCAGCTCTTTCTCCTCATAGGGGCTTGATCTACAGATCCTTCACCGTCCTGGTCAACCCCTTCTGGATGCATTTCAGTTTGTCCTTCTTAAAATGTAGCATCTTCTAGACTCATTTCTCCAAATGTGACCTGACAATTGCAGAACCTTCTCCCCTTTAGGTCTTCTGTACCTACATAGACTGAGAGAACTGGGGATGTCCAGCCTTGAGAAGAGAAGACTGAGGGGGGACATGGTATCCCTCTATATGTACCTCCAAGGCTGTCACAAAGAGGAAGGTCAAGGTCTCTTCTTGCTGATACCAGAGCGTAGGACACGGAACAATCAATTCAAGTTGCGACAACCCAAATTCAGGCTGGATATCAGGAAAAAGCTTCCTCACTGTCAGAGCAACACAACAGTGGGACCTGCTGCCTGGAGAGGTGGGGGGCTCTCCCACCCTGGAGACATTCAAGGCGAAACTGGGCAGCCAGAGTGGGATGGAGTGACTTGGTGTCCTGCAGCAGCAGGGGGTTGGACTCGGTGGCCTTCAGTGCCCCTTCCAACTCTACTCTTCTAGGATTCAATGATTCTAGAGGAGACATGCAAGGAAAGGGAATCCTGTCTCGGTCAATTCTGATGAAGGATTGGAATTTTACTACTTTTATTTCTTCTTTAATTGTCCATCTGTGGATATTTTTTCCTTCTGTTTTAAAAACCTTTGTTTGCAAACATGGGCTAGCATGCCTGTCTTGTTTGTTCTGAAATATCCACAAAGCTCAGAAGTGGAGCCTCCCTAGTTCATAAGTCAAGGTTCTTCAGCAGAGCCCTGCTTATCTCTCTTTTCAAGCCAGTGGAGTGTATGCCCCAGGCAGGTATAGGACAGTCTTGCACCAACTGAAGCGATTAGGATGTGGGTGGTGAATTCCAGCCTGAAAGAAGGATCGATCTCTCTCTCTCTCTCTCTCTCATCTCAGTCTGGCAGTGGGTGCAGGTGAAGGGGCTGGTGTGCTCGCCCTGACTGATCACCTGGCATTCTCCTGTAGTTGTAGATTAATTCAGGCTTGGTGCATTGCCCTGGCAGCCCTCACTGGGCTATCTGCTGTCCTGAAATGACCCGGAATCTTGGCCATTGGGCTTTTCCATGGAAGGGATGAGTCTGGAGTTGCATGTTCATCTAAGAAGCCAGGCGTTGTTGGGAAATCGCTGCCCCCACCTTGCATTTCCGTCTGCACGTGGAGAGGCAGGGGAGCTTTTGGGAATCCCGATTAAAACTGTTCCTAGACTTGTCCTCCTTTCCATGTCGTCCTCCCTGCATGGTTTCCTGAAGGTACATCTGTGAGTTGTAGGAATGGATTCGCTTCTCCTGTAGCGCACCCATGTGTTTGAATGTGAAGGGTGCCATCCTGTGTATGCATAGACAGGAGTTGTAGGCCTTTTTTTCTGCTAAAACATCCATATGATGGCAGCTTTAAGTCACTGCATAGCTTGCTTTTTTCACACTGGGTGGCTGTCGAGGTTCTTTTTTTTTTTTTAGCTTCTGATAACATTTTGATAGGATTATTATATTTTTCTAGGATAGCTTTAACCACAAACCCACTTCCCACTTTAGCTTTTAAATTTTCAGTTACAAATACAGAAGATGGTCTGAGTTTTCCTTTCGGAACTGTTGCAGGGTGCAGAGAGAATGATGTTGTGAAGAAAGCGGTATTTAAAGCCCCCCAGTAAGTTTCAAAGAATCAGAGTGACTCTTTGATGGGAGAATATTTGGGGAGCTTCAGCACGGATATATGGACATAGGCCCTCAAAGGTTCTTTCCCCCCATAGTTCTGCTGCTGAAAAGTCTATCAAACTCTTTCTCTGTATCTATTTCCTCCCCTTCCCAGAGATGAAGCTGCTTTGGAATGAGAGGCATAATTATAACTTTGCAAATCACTCAGCAACAAGTAAAACGCCGTGTTAACATTGGCAACCACATCTGGCTAATTGGCTTGTTCCGTGCTTGCCGTTGGCAAAAACACGCCGGGCTTTTACCGCGAGACAGATCCCATTGTGCTTGCACTTTCAATGTGTGAGCACCTCAGTGGCTCACAGGTAGTTCTTTTAATCTCACAGTGGCCACAATTTCCGTTCCTCCCCATGCTCAGCAAAAGCCGTTTCGTGGAAGATTTGGTGCAGAAGGGACCCAGAGGACTTCATAAACCCCCTCTTGGAGCATCCTCTGACTGAAGCCCCCTGGTGTCTCTCTTCACTGGTTCAGGCACTCTTTGAATGCCGCAGAAAAGTGATAGCTACTTGGAGGGGAAAGACTGAGAGCTGGCTTTGGCTGCTGTGTGTGCAAACCCCCTGTTAGACGGAGAGCAAAAAGCTCCTTGCCCGTTTCAGTGGGCCTTCCATTTGCAACAGCTGCTGGACAGATACCTCTGAAAAAATAAACCGGAGCATGGAAGTAATGGCCCTCGTGTTGTGTTCACTTGCACATGACCTTTGAATATGGATGCCGCATTCGGTAGTTTGCCAAAGACAAATGCACAGACAGCAGGCCTAATCCTGCTAGCAGCCTGTACCAAGCCGGCGGTGCAGCTAGGATGTGTTCGACTGTGGATTCATGATCTCAGTCCTTTAGACAGACGTGTGTATGAAATCGGTTGTGAAACCCACCAGCCTCTTCCCACTCAGCGCATCCCATGCTGTCCAACGGGTTTTGCATGCCTCCTATGTTGGAGTAAAATAACTGTGTGGCAGGCTTAATAAAAGGGAACTATGCGCTGCATGAGCAGTTCTGCATCTTGAATTCATCTAAATCGTGGCGGTGTTGAAACTGCAGGGATAAATAGGTGCTTGAAGCCCTGGGTGCTGCCCCCCTTGCCCTTTGCCCTGCTCTCCCCGTTTGGGCCATCCCATGGCTGTGGGGCCCTGAATCTCAGTCGCAGCGTCTGGTCCTCGCTGCACTGTTGATACAAGCCAGCAGCCATCTCCACTTCTTGTGTTCACGTGAAGGACTGTTCATTTATTGCCTGGAAAGTGCAGATACGTCTGAGAAAGACTGCATTCCAAGCTTGCGCATGTCTGGTTTCTTGACTTGCATGCCAAGGACGGGAATGGTGCTTCAAGGAGAAATCCATGACTTGGATATACCTTGCATGGTTAAAAAACGTGTTCTCTGAACAACAGACACACTCTGCTCATGCTTTTTGTCCCACAAATGGCTTTGGAAATTTCCAGAAACTCACGAGTCTTTTGCATGTGTCGCTCTAGTCTTGTGTTTCTTCAGATCGAACCCCAAACATAATCCATGTGTGTTGCATGGCAGTCAACAGGGAGCCCAGTAAACCAGGCCTGTGATTAACTGCTGCTTTTGTAGCTATAAATTGAGCTACCTTTGCTGAGCTGGAAAGGTTGGAGCTGCAGCTGGATGCGGAAGTGGGGTAGGACGTTGGACTCGATGGCCTTGCAGGTCCCTTCCAGCTCCTCGTTCCATCCTGTCCCTTCCGAGCTTTCTTGAGGTGTTTACCATCCATGACGATTCCAGGTGGAAAGGGCCCGTCTGGAAGAGACTCCCCAGCCTTTCTGGGTCAGTGGGCAGGTTTGGGATTTTGAAGTGTGTCCTGCGCACGCTCAAAAATGTCAAAATGGGATGGGGGAAGCATAGAACACTCTTGTCCAGAAGGCAAACTGGTGAGGTGGAAAGAAATGGGGAGGTTGGGTCTGAGATCCAAAGGGCAAAGTGACTCTTAGGAACCCAAAGAAAGATCATGCTGGAGAACCATGCTTTGCTCTCCAGCAACCTTTCCCCCCTCCACTTCAGAATAACTACTTAATTTAAAAAAAAAAAAATCCTTGGGAAATAACATTAAAATGCAAAGGAGCAGGGGCCCTGGGAGATGCTGAGAGGTGTCCGCAAGTGTATTAGCTGCACCCCTGGAACAGCAACATGTGCCTCCGCTATCTCCACATCTGTGGTTACCTTGTCCAGTTCAAATTACAACCCTGAAGTAGTCATGAAGCAGGTAAACATCCACCCCTGGTGGAATCGCCAGGCTTGTCCTTCGCTGCTTTGAGGTCATGAGGACCTTGTTAATTTTTAAAAAGCCCTTGATGCCTAATAATCCAAACCAATTTTCATTTCTTTCATAACACTTGGGCTTTCATGTTGGGCATGGGCAAAGAACTGCAGCTAATTTGTTTTATTTTATAAAGCCCGTAATTGGAGGAAAAGTGATTTTAATGCCCTGGCAGCCATATTCCTTTTCGTCGGTTCTTAATGGAAAAATCCATTACAGTTTAAATGGATTTGGGCACGATTTCAAGCTGGATGTCTCCATATACTCCAGAACTGCTTTTTCAGGCCATCTGGAGATGCAGCGTCCTTGCCCAGTTGCTGTTGTGAGCAGGTTGGGAGAGGCATTTCAGCTGCTCCCATCCAAATGCACGTTGCTTAATCTTTCTGTGGCTGATCCTGAGCATCCAGATTCCTCGGGAGATCTTTCCCTTGTGCCAGAAATCCTTTTAAATGGGATCCTGGGCCCGAACCTCCAGTATGCAAAGGAGGTTCAGCTCTCTGAACTTGACCTTCACCCTATTTAGCAGTTGGACAATAGGTGCTCCTGTTTGGGGTCCAGCCAGCCAGGCCCCCTGCCAGGAGGCTCCATTCCATGTCCCCACCCCCACAGGCACTCTGTCTTCTGCACCCACAGCATGCTGGGTTGTTTTGGGGTCTCCCCAAACTGGGGTTACCCTTTTATGGATTCCACACACTGCACAGGCCTTGGGGTTCTTCCAAGCCTGGGGTTGCATCCCTCTCGGGACAGGATGGATGGATTTGTTTGGAGAACTGGCTTTTATTCATATTCAGCAGGGCTGGCCAACTTGCTGCCCTCTCCAGCCTGGTTTTATATGACCCCCCGAGCAGTCAGAGTCCTCGCAGGAGCGCTCTGCCTGTCTGTCGCAACCTGCCGGAAAGAGGGAGAGCAGAGGGTGTCCGAGAGAGAGAGAGAGCACAGGTGTGCCAGAAAGGCACTCTGCGCTCCAGGTGTGGTGGGGGCTTCTCTGTGGACCCCCTCCTTCATGAGCCTGACTTCCCACCACCATAGTCACCAGTGGCTTTTGTTCCTGCCCCCTCATCATGCCCCCCTCTTGCCTGCTTGACCAGCCTTGGTGCTTGCCCAAACATGCCTATGCTTTCTTTTTATATATATATATAAATTAATTTTTAAAACTAACACTAAAAAAAAAAAAAATCAGACATCAAACATTGGATTCACTGGGTCAACCTCCTGCTACATATTTTTTAACATTCTAATTTCAAATTAATTTATCATAGTTTAAAAAACGTCTCTAAATTTACGCCAAGTCCTGTTTCTCCAGCCAATTATAAAAAGAGTCCCAAGTTCGATGGAAATCAGTATCCTCTTTCTCCTTCAACGATAAAGTCAATCTATCCATTTCTGCACAGTCCAAGATTTTTCTTACAATCAGTCCATCAGTGGGCAGCTCCTCACTTTTCCAATATTGGCCAAATGCGATCCTTGCCGCTGATGCCTATGCTTTCTTGATGGGGGGCAGGCAGAAAAAGAGCAAGGGTGAGAGGGGTTGCGAGAGGAGAGGAGGGGTGTCCCCACTCACTTTTTATTAGCTCTGCCCACTGTTGGCATGTGACCCCTGGTGAGACACCCCAGGGAAAAAGAACATGCGGCCTTTTCAGAGCATACTGGTTTTCCGGGGGCTTCAAAGTTTGCACCCCTTTGAATGGGGAAAAGAGGGGTCTTCTGTGTGTGCATGCAGGCGTACGTGCGCACACACAGAGCTTGCCTTAGGAGACCCCTGCTCTGTCTGTCCTATCCATAGGGAAGGTCAGGATGGGCACGGGGAAAGTAGCTCTGTCGCTCACCGTCTCGCTTGTTCCTTGTGTATCGATCTGACTCCTGCGCTGCCACGGACTCTGGGCCGTTGGCAACAGTCCCGCCCACACCAGGGAAGGCTCGTGGTGCGTGGCTGCATGCGTGGAGAACCGGCCGCGCGCACACGGGGCTGGCGCTGGAGCCACATTGGCGCTCGCTTGGCCGCTCGCCACACCGTTGCATCCTACAGGCTTTCCAGGGCACCGGCCGGGGCGTGCCGGCGGCCCAGCGGTTTCCTGAGTCCAGTGCACAGAGCTGCCTGCTTTTAAAGCACCCTGGGAGTGGGAGCTGGGTACCAGCCCCCGTTCTGTGACGCCACATGCAGGGAGAGAATCTCTGAGGTTCTTCGGTGCATTGGCAGGGCTGCCCAGCTAAAGGGCCTCCCCTGGTATCTTGCAGCCCTGGAATCGAGGAAGCCATAAAACGGCTTTGCAAATGGGGCTTGCGGACAATGAATTCATGCGCCATTGAATTCGCTTGATGGATCTTTGGTCTTTAAGGTCGTTTACATAATTTGCAGGCACTCAAGACTCGGTCTATCTGATTATAGTAGCCCATCAGCGTACATTAATACAGTGGCGTGCCGGTCTGTCGCCATGTAATTAAAGGCTTCTCTGCTTTGCCGAATGCTTTGCGGTCTTGACTCGCTGCTCTCGCGATGCTGAATTCTCTGGGCCCCGTACTGACGTGGGTGCTCCTCCCGGTTGTGCCTGGAAAGTACACAGCCTTCCCGAAAGTGGCCAGACTCAGGCTTGTGAATGAGCCCCCCGTTTGATTCCTTGTGGTGAGCAAGGATCACAGCGAAGGGGGATTTGGAGGGTGGAAGGGATGTTGCTTAGCTTTCCTTTCACTGCAGGTGACTAACTTAAGCGGCCTGGGAAATAAATCTGTTTGAAAACTTTACTCCTGGTAAGCACGTGTCAGTTTTGCGGCCTTGCACTGCAGTTGCTCAGGTGGCTTTTGGAAGAGGAAGGCCTGAGCTGGGTCGGCAGAGGGTGTAGCGGCTGAGCAGCTGTCAAATCCTTCTCTTTCACAGACCTTACTCCACAGTCAGTGTGCTGGAATTTGGAGCTGACCCCCACGCTCAATCAGGTAAGATTGCTCAGGTGTCATGACTAGTTATATTAATCATAGAACAGTAGAGTTGGAAGAGGCCATGAAGGCCATCGAGTCCAACCCCCCAAGGACACCAAGTCACTCCATCCCACTCAAGTGGCTGCCCAGTTTCACCTTGAACATCTCCACTGTGGGAGAGCCCCACACCTCTCCAGGCAGCGGGTCCCACTGTCATATTGCTCTGATGGTAAGGAAGCTTTTCCTGATGTCTAGCCTGTTGCAACTTGAGTCAGTTCTTCTGTGTCCTACACTTTAGCATCAGCAAGAAGAGATCTTGACCTTCCCCTCTGTGACAGCCTTTGAGGGACTTCTAGAGGGATCTCATGTCTCCCCTCAGTCTTCTCTTCCCAAGGCTGAACATACCCGGTTCCCTCAGTCTCTCCTCACAGGGCAGTGTTTCCAAACCCTGGGTCATCTTGCCAAGCAGCACTGGCTCGCAGGACTGTTTCCCTTCCGCCCTCGGAGGCGTGTTCCTCCTGAGGGAAGCGGAGGTTATACTTGGCTTCAGGAGTTCTGTGGGCCGCACGGGAGCCCATTCCCGGGAGCCTGATGTGGCCAGAAGCAGGAAGGGCTGGCTGGAATCCAGTCCCTGCCACCCAGCAGCAGTGCTAGAAGCGCTCCCGGAAAACTGCTTTGTGGCCGCCAGGAAGGGAAAAGTGACGTCAGTGTTGGAAGGGTGAGAGAGTAGCACGCCTGGTTTGCTTTGCTCTCTGTGGAGTTTCATGCGGCCCGCGTTGGAGGAGGCCTTTTCTGGGCAGATACTCTTGGCTGGTCTGTTGTTTCGACCAGCCATGTTTGAAGGCAGGGTGAGGAACTGAGTTTCCCATGTGCTTGGAGGGGTGGAAATCCATCCAGTTGATTTCCACCAAGTTCTTTCTCATAACTGTGGCTGCAGTTTTACGCTCTAGGGCAGCCTTCCCAGTTTGGTGCCTGCCAGGCATTTGAGACTTCAGTTCCCATCAGGTTCAGCTGACATGGCCCGGGGTCAAGAATGCCAGGAGTTGAACTTGGAAGCATTGTGTTTGGTGTTTGATTTGAAAGCTGGTTACTAAACATTTCTTTAAAAAATGAAGATCGCCGTCCATGTCATCACAAAAGCTTATGCCACAATAAAGTTGTTAGTCTTCCAGGGGGCACGTGCCTCTTCATCATTTTTGCTGCAAGGAGCTAACATGGCAGCCCTTCTAAAAAAGTCCCTTCTTTTATTAGCAGCAGCATCTTTGCAGTGATATAATTCCTAGACTCTGCTTAGGCTGTGATTTTGTGCCAGAATGTGCTGTAGGCTGCAAAATTTGGGTTTCATTTTAAGTCAGGTGCGCAACACTTTTTGTTACAAAGACAAGCTTGGAAGTGAGTTGCCATGACCTGGTGCTATGGCAGAAGTCAAGGTGCGTGAATGAATAAACTGCTTGGCATCCTCTCCCGTTCATAATAACCAGTGCAAAATGTGGAATATGGGTACAAACACAAACCAAATCCAGATCTCGGAGCACGTCCTCAGCAGAATCATTTCTGCAAAGCTGAACATCCATATTTTTAAAAATGTTTTAGAGCAGAGTACATACATCTCTGGATGCAGCCTTTTGGTTCTACACTGAACAGTAGCCTTAAAAAAAATACTGGTTGTCCGTGGGGCCCTTCCAGGTTCAGAGTCACGGTTGCTCCCATTATCAGCCATACATGTTCTGGCTGCTTTGTTCTAATGTCCAAAGACACCACCTAGAACTATTTTGGGCTCTTTCCTTTAGTGTCTGGCCACATATCCACTCTCTCCCCTCTTGCTCAGTCACTACGCAGCCCCTCACGTCTCTCCTATTCCACACGAGAGACCATTCAGCACAATTATTATTCATTCCAAAGGGTCTAGTAAGACAGGGATGAGCAGACTTCAAGCTTGTGGGGTTTGCTTGGATTTTTTCCTCTATCATGAAGTCCACCAACTGGAACCAAATGCAAAACAAAGAGGTAGCGGGGGGAGGGGGCAGATGCCAGATGCAAAATGGTTTGAGAGCTCAGGCAGTTGTCTCTTGCATCCCACACTGTACCGGCAAGCAAAGTTGGCGCTTGGTTTACTTACAGGTGAGGGACTCTAATAGAAGGTCAAAGGCTACTGATTATTCCATATATTTTGCAGGTGAGATGCACAGAGGCTGAGAGTTTTATGCACTGTTTCTGTTTTTAATACGGGAGCATATGAATGCAAGCCCAAGGTGGCAGCAATTACATTTTTAGCCACGCGCTTTCAGAAGAGTCAGCTTGTCGCAGCATTCTTGGGGTGCAACATTTGGACGAAAAAAGTCCTGCAACCTGCCACAAACAGGGAGTCAGAAAGCGTGGTCAGATCCCTTGCAGATCAGTAGCAGTAGATCCCAGTTTCCTTGTAACTATTCCTGGCCTGTCTCGAAACAGAAACGAAGGAGACAGGCCCTGCGAGGTCCCCTGGAACCTCGGTGAGCCACTGCCGCCAGAGGAGGTGGCGACTTGCTAGCTGGCCCATGGATGTGACTCCATTCACAGCAGCTTTCTTGTTGAACATGTCAGTGGAAGGGCCAAGAGATGCCAGAAAGCAAAACATTCCATTTGGGAGCTGCAAGGGAGCTGTGGAGCTGTTGAGGAATGAGGATTTGGGAAAAAGATACTAGAGGAACAAAGAGAGCTAGAGGGTCATTGGTCGAAGAGTGAGATGGAGAGATTAAGTCAGTCTCGTGTTTAACAACTGGGCGACCAGGAATTTCATGCAGGCGAAAGCATAGAATGCCATGCATGGGTGTGAGTGGGCTCGAGGAAGGGGGTTAGAGCTTTCCATTACACCTCGCCAGCCCCATTTGGTTTCCTTGCTGGCTGCCGAGGAAGTGAACAGCGTCCTTCAGCTTGACCCTCCAGCAAACAATGTTTTCCGGGGCTGCTAAGAGGCCCAGCTGGTTTGCTACATTTCCATGCTGTAGAGGACGAGGGCTGGAGATGGAAGTTCCTAGTCCCTGAGCCAATGCAATGCTGCGGGCTCATTTGCCAGGGCTCAATTATTTTATTTATTTATTTATTTATTTATTTATTTGCATATTTATATGCCGCGCCCTTGCCAACAAGCCTCGGGGCGGCTCACAACAAACATATAAACAAATTAAACAACTTCAGTATCTAAAACTACTTAAAAACTGGCCCATCTCAAGATAAGAATTAAAAATACAAAAAATACAATAAATATAATAAATATAAATTAACAATTAAAATAACTTTTAAATAAAAAGGTCTTCGCCTGGCACCAAAAAACAAATAATGATGGCGCCAGGCGAGCCTCTCTGGGGAGCGCATTCCATAGATGGGGCGCCACCACAGAGAAGGCCTTCCTCCAGGTACTCATCCTCCTTATTTCCCTCACGGAGGGTTCCTGGAGGAGAGCATCTGCCACCGATCGTAAGGGGCGGGAGGGCATATATGGCCGCAGGCGCTCCTTTAGGTAGCCAGGACCCAAGCCGTTAAGGGCTTTATAGGTAAGAACCAACACCTTGAATTGGGTCCGGACTTCAATGGGGAGCCAGTGAAGCTGACGGAGAACTGGGGTGATATGACTTTTTTTTTTTAATTAGTGTAGCATCTTTAATTGTATTTATTTATTGCTGTTAGCCGCCCCGAGGCTTTTTTGCAAGGGGGTGGCATACAAATGTGTAAAATAAATACATAAATAAATATGAGAACCACGCCCAGTCCCCGTCAGCACCCTGGCAGCTCTATTTTGTACCAATTGAAGTATCCTGACTGTCTTCAAGGGTAGCCCCACGTAGAGCACATTGCAGAAATCTAAACGGGTTAAAAATCAATTAAAAATCATAGAGGAACTCTTCATCACTCACCTGCTTGATACTTGTTAGCCTGCTGTTAGGGCTTAGCCAGAGTTGTGTGTGTGGTTAATATCCCCTCGGCCATCTTGCTGCAAAGGAGGGCTGAGTCTAGTTTTTATGTTAAGCGAAGCGTGCAGAGAAAGGGAGCAGAGCAAACCATCGGTGCGGACTGCCGTCGGATGCTCTCTGTTGTTTTCCTGCAGCCGACACTGACCAGGAATGAGCAGGAGCAGCAGAAAGTAGGATAAGGATAAGGAGGTGGTAGGTTTTGCTCCCCTCTTTCATGTGCTCGGATCGAAATGCGGACCCCACACCGGTCCCCACTTTGGAGCTGAGTGTGCATGATCGACTTGTGTGTGGCTGGATTTGGCCTTTTGGAACCAGAGCAATAAAAGATGTGGCTCGTGCATCTTTTATCAAAGTGTTCCCCAGCTTGGTGCAACTTCCCTTGATCCCCACTCAGCCAAGGGCAGTCTGGAGGCCACCAGGTCGGGGAAGGTGGATTTTCAGCATTCAAGAGGGGTGGGAGGTGCCATTTCTCATGCTCAGAGGGAGAAGATGTGACAGTGCAGCGCTAGCGAAAGTAATGCTCTCCTCCCCATATTAGCTGCTAGGATGGATTGCAGGAAGCTTTAAACTAACCAGTTAGCCGTTCTATTTGCCAGTGTTTCCCTTGCACTCTAAAGAATAGGATTCCCCCGTGTAACTGGTGGGCAATGCTGCACTTAACACCATGTTCTGAACCCGATTTGCTCTTCTCCCTTTTCTCTTCCTGTCCACCCCCCTGGTGGCTTTTTTTAAATCAGCAGTGGGTGGTTGAAGGTTTAATAGGGCACTTGCCTGGTTATAAAATTAATTTGCAGTAGGCACTGGGCAAGAAGCCAAGTGGTTCGTGGCGAGGTGCGTGTGACGGGGCCAGGACCCCTACTCAATTGGAGTGGCGTCGGCACCGTTCGGAGCGGAATCGGAGTCCGTGGCTGGCGAGGTGTCCTGCCGGAGGGGTTTGCCGCGACAGTGTGGATTCTGCCGGCACCTCTGGGGACCAAGCCCCTCTTGGGGGTGGCGAAGGCAGAACACCTTCAGGAGATGCCTAGGACCTTTCGCAAAGGGGCACCGTGGGAATTCATTTATTTCAAAGCTTTTCCATGCCATCCTTCACTGAAAGCCTCGGGACAGAATGAGTGTGAACCAAACCTGGGCCTTGGGGCTCATGCTCTGTGATTCACTTCACATGGACTGTGTGCCCTTTTCACAAGATTGGTTTGCAAGATCGTTTCTCACCGCCAGAGAAACGGTGTGGGGTCCGTTTCTCTACGGACCAAGGGTTGAGCATTGCATGCGAGAGTCTGGTGCAAATTTGGCACACACCTCTCTCCACCTGTCCTCTCATGCACAACGCGTTGCGGGACGTACATGTTTTGTGAAAGTCTGTTGCAAAGGGATGCCAACATCTCATCTGAACTCCTAGCTTAACAGTGCGAGCTCTTTGCTGCTCCGGAGAAGGACCCTGGAGAGCCCCTCCGTGCTGCAAATGCTGATGGTTCTGATTGGATCTCGCAAAATCTGGACCATGGGTGTGCAGGTACAGGAAAGTGGCTTCCTACGAATACCCTCAAGCACCAGCTCGGCTTGATTATGGTTCCTTCGTTCTGCGTTCTAGGTTCCCAATCGCCTTGCTCTCCCGGCCCAGGTAAAATGTAATCCCACCCTTTGCTTTGGAGGATGGTATACTTGGATCTCCTTCCCATCCCAGTTTATTCTCACAACAACCCTGTGAGGTAGATCAGCCAGAGAGTGATTGGCCCAAGGTCACCCAATGAGCTTCTTTGTGTGGTACGGATTTGGAACATGGATTCCCCGATCCTAATGCTAGACCCTTAACACTGCACCACGTAGACTTATGAATAAGCCACTCTTGCTGGGAACTGTCTAGAGAGCTTGGCTTGTAGGATGGTGAAGAAATCAAACACACAAGCAAGCAAGCAGAGAAAGAACACTGGCTTTTAAAAATAAACTGCCAAGCTACCGATGTTGGTTAAAATAGTTACGGGAGGATGATGGGTTACTTAAAATGCGCAAGGGCTAGCAATTGTGGTGCATGTAGTTACAACCCTGCCTTCAACAGGTGAAGTCGTGCTTTCAGGGTCGTGTGGATTTGTTATGCTTCAGCTGCCCTGGGGCCATGTAAATGAAACTATACAATTTAAGCAGGCTCTAGAATTCTGGCATCTTGCTCCCAATGGAAAGGCTCACGTGGCCCAGAATGAGATTCTGTAGACACAGCTCTCTTTCTTGCTCATCGTCATCAGAACATTTCATCCGATTTCCCGGCGGCTTCTTAACCTTTTTATTGTACAATGTAAAAACTCAGTAATAAACCATGGTGTTCATTAAGAAAGAAAACCAGCATTAAGTGAAACTGCTATAAACAAAGCCAAGTTGGGAGACCTGAAATGGAGGGAGGGATTTTCTTATCTAGTTCAGAACATGTTGGGAATGAAAGAGTGGTTATTCTTGGCGTGCTTCCCGGGGCCAGGGAGGCATGGGCTCTTCGGAAGAGGACGGGGAATTTGGAAATGAGTTCTGTGGACGCGGAGATGGCAGAGGAGGAAGGGCTTGTCCCAAGGCCCATCCCAGGTGTTCAGGCAGACTATGGGGACAGACAGGGCTTGGAAGTGCCAGGAGGGGGCAAGGGGGAGGAGTGGGGGGGCAGTTGGGTGCCTGACCCCACGACATGGCATTGGAAGCAAAGGGCTACCCAGTTAGGGGGTGGGCACAGAGGAGGACTCTCAGAATTAGTGTGGGTTCAACAAACACTTTGTTCATGCTCAGAGACTCATCTTCCACTGGCTATAGTTTGCTAGCCGTATATTGAAATAAAGAGCACTTATGCATAAAGACTTGTTTGAAAGGAATAAGGGGAGAGCTCAGCTCCTGGCAGAACATCAGATAATTGTCAGGTCTGGTTGTAGCAGTTGGGTCTGGACAACACATTAAACCAGGAATTCTGGCTTAATAAACCATGATGCAAACAAGCAGCCTGTTCACTCCCATGTTGCTCTTGCCTTCAAACAAGTTAGGAAGGGTTTTACATCCGAGTGTAAGTGTGCCTACACAAGTCAGGGCTCATAAGCTAACTTTTAAATCTTAGTTTAAAGCTGGCTTCTGATCCTGGCTTACTTGGGAGCACTAAACAATGATACTGGGTTTTTGGAGGCACTGTGAAGAAGTTATCCTTTTGTTTACTTGCTCAGGTAAAGGGAAGAGTAAATGACCTGCAAGGAAAAGCACAGAGGTCTTTCAGGATTCCTGACTTAATGTGGTCTCTGGCAGAGGCTGTTAACACTGGGGGTGGGCAAGAAATGTAAGAATTTGCCTGCTTTTCAAGAAGGCTCAACGATGTGGCTTTTTTTGCAGCCGCAGCACTGTCTCAAGGCCGTTATTTGGAGCTGAGTTGCGGTCTCAGCCCTGGCCAGGTGATACTCGAGCCAAACCAGACGTTGGAGTTGGGCTGCAGTCCGGCTCCGGTTGAGAAGGTCCTCAACATTACCTGGAAGAAGAATGGGCTTCCCATAACAGAAGAGGAAAACCTTCGTGTCCTCCCCTCTGGCTCTCTGTCCATATCAACCCAGGTGCTCTGGGAGGAAGGAAACGATCCCAGAGGTATCAGCCTGGAAGGAAATTACTCCTGTATCTCCCATGGCTCCTTTGGCTCAGTCGCAGGACAAACGGTTGTGCTTCGCATGTCAAGTGAGTATTTGTCCCTCGGCTTAATGCAGAAGCCCTCAAAATTCTCCCCATTTTTTGAAAGGTGTTGAAGAAGCCATGTTTTAGCCTCTTGGGTTGCAAATGTAAATGTGAAAGAGTGGGCGATCTCACAATCCGGAGGGTCCGATGAAGATGATGATAAGCCAACCTTCGGGACGGAAGCAGAATACAATTTGCGGCACCTAGAAGACTGGATCCTGGTTCCCCACGTGGGTCTTCTCTGCTCTCCAGAACTTTTGGAAGATAAATTAATATGTAAAGTTTAAGCAGGTTGCAAGATTTTGGTGCTTGATTCCCAACAGAAAATTGCACATGGCCCGGAATCGGATGCTGTAGGACCATCTTACGCTCGTTGTCATAATTATCACCAACACCAAACGTAGGAATTAGAACGCCCATCACTTTGGAAACAAAAATGGGACTACCTCAAAGCAGAGTTTTTATAAATTTCCTGAGAGCGAGGACAATTCTTTAGTACAAAGACATGTATCGATCTGTAAATTACAAGATTTTTTTCAAAGGCCCGCCAAGGGTGATGAAAGAGCGAGCTGTGGGTTCTTGGTGTGGCAACCCAGGACGGCGTGTTGTGCGGACTGCAAAAAGTGGCCTGCAAAGTGCTTCGAGCTGCCTGTAAAGACAAACGGTACAATTGACGGTTGTGCTGCCGCTCTGGAAAACAGCCTGCTTCGCCCAGGAGGGCTTCCTGATGAGCTTTGGCGCTCGGGGTGCAGCTCAGCTGTTGGGAGACAAAAGGGGAATCGGCTCGGTTGGGGCACACGGACGCCCCCTCCTGGGCTGCTTGGGCCTCGAGGTCTTTCTCTGGGTGCTCGATTTAGCATGCAGCGTGGGTGAGTGTGGGAAGGACCCAGGGACTGCGGCAAGGGGGACATGGTGTTGCGTTCGACCAGACAACTTGTTGACACAAGAGAAGGGATCATTCTTCATTCCGCAGGAGTGCGGAGGGCGGATTAATATTCAGCAATCTGTCGCAAGAGACTTCAGAGGTCTGCATTTATGGAGAAGGGCTGCAGCTGGAAGTCCAAGATAGACTTTGCATGCAAGGCTCCTGGCATCTCCAGGTGGAGCTGGGGAGGAACCCTACCTGAAGTTCTGGAAAACCTCCTGAGACCATCACCCCAGGCAGCAGGACGGAAGCTGGCCGGGAAATGGTGGGAATTGCAGGACCGCCTTCTGTTTGACCGTGCATCGGACCATGCCCATTACCATCCTTTGTGCCATTCTAGTAAAATCAATGCTTTGTGCGCGCTTGGCTCATATTTGTCTGTTCAGATATCCCATGCAAGATTTGAACAAGATGTCATTGGTCCAAGCTCAACGCTCCACTGTTTCTGAATCCAAAACTGGTTGACTGGCGGTAGAATCAGGGCAGGTAAAGGGAGGTGTGTCTTCACACAGTGCATAAACGGTGGGATTTGCAATTACAACATTCTAGCAGGCGTTCGAATGGTTTGGGGGGTTTTGAAAGAAGACTGGGCACATTTGCAGAGGATGAGGTTCTCCATGCCCACTAGTCCTGGTGGCCACACACAATGTGCAGGATCATGGGCAGTGTGCATCCATTGCTGGGGAACATGGGCAAGAGGGTGCTGTTGCATTCACTTCCTGCCTGTGAGTTTCCGTGGGCTGCTGGTTGTCCATGATGTGGACTAGAGCAGCCTTCTCAACCTTGCCCCTTCCAGACATGTTTGGACCGCAACACCCAGGATTCCCAGGCAAAGGCCCTGCTGGATGGGGATCCTGGGAGTTGTGGTCCAAATGCCTCTGAGGACCACAGGACTTTAGTCTGATCCAACAAGATGGTTCATATGTTCTTATAATCTTGGCCCCCGATAGTCTTTGTTGTTGCTTTCTTATACCCTCCCAAGAATTCCCACAGACTTTTACAAGACTAGCAGAAGATTAGGTCAGGAGAGAAATGGTAAGGAATTACTTTTCTCTTTTTCTCTCCCTGCCACCCCCTCCTTCCTACCCCCAGCTTTGTCTCAATTTTTTCAACATCCGGAGTCCCAGACTGTGATGGAAAATGGCATGGCCCACTTCGAGTGTCGAATTGAAGGCCTTCCTCCTCCGGGGATCACCTGGGAGAAGGACGATGTGACTGTACCTCCTGATCCCAGGTAAGTTGCATTTGAGTAACAAGTGTGCACCAACTATTTGACTTGGAGATGGAGACTTTAACTTGCAAACTGGCAGGTCAGTTTATTTGGTGGTTTTTAGCTATTGAGCCCTGCTCAAGGAGAGGTTGCTGCTTTCCAAGGCCCTGTACAGCTCAGGATGAGGTTATTTGAAGGCCGTGTCCACCTTCTCTCCCATGGGCTGTCCTGGCCTACCGAGCCTTGTTTGGAAGGTGGTCTTCTTGGTTGTGGCACCCTTCCTGGGTAAGGAAGGCGCCCTTGAGATCAGGCCAGCTCCAGGTGCGAGGAATTTCTGCCGCCAGCTTGCAACATCTCTCTGGGCACAAGTATTTCCCTGACAACAAGAGGTGACTGCTCTCTTCAAGAGATGCCAGTGTTTGTTGTTATAAAGATCAGCATCCTGGCGTTTTGTTGTCATTTTGTCTTGCAAATCACTCTGGGTTCCAAAAAAGAAAATGAAAAGTGGCATGGAAAGGCTCTGAAACCCGTAGGTTCATGTCTTCCCCAGAGAAGGCCTGGCCGGCTCAGTGAGGCTGAGCTCTGCCATCAGACCGATGGGCAGCTGGAGGTGCGAGCCCCTGCCTCTGGTCCCGTTCTCTCCTCTGGAGCCAGCGGGAGCCCCGGATGGGGAATGCTCCGCGCTCTCTCCAGGGCAGAAGGCACAAAGGTTTGCACGGTTCGCGCCAAGGCGGAGATGCGAGGGCACAGCCGCTGGCTCAGATGGGGCGGGCGGCTTGCCATCGCCGGGACAACGGCGCTCCCAGGTCTGCTCTCTTTGTGTCCGCCTGCAGAACAAGCCGGCTATTGAGGAGGGTTTCCGAGGACAGGCCTGCTTCCAGCAGAAGGGGCCGCCTGGAGCGGTTTATGGGAGCCTGGAGAGCAGCTTAAATGGCAGGAGCAGTTGCCTTTTTTAGCATTCTGGATGTCGCAACATTAACTGCTTGGTTATTGCTTTCAGGTTTGGTGCCTTAGAAATTACTTCTGTGTGACGAGCCAGTCACAAGCCTTGACGACCAGCCTTGATTTTGAATGGGTTGATATTCCTACCTCCCCACTGATGAGTTAGCCCAAATTTATGTCTAAGACCCCAATCTTGGACTTGCAGAGGGCTTGTTCATGTTTGCGGTTCACTGAAGCCGTGTCGCTACACATCCAACCAGCTCCAGTTTGGGAAGTGCTAAAGCAACAATGGGGGAGCAAACTGGAGTTTATAGAATTACTATCTGTGTTGAGAGGGTGAAAAAAGCGAAATTTTCACTCCTGCAAAATTCGCATAGCTGCTAGAACCTGTATAGTGGGCGGAAGATCCAGATTATCTGAACTGAGCAAGTGCTCATAATTCCTCTGGCTTTGTATAATGTGTTCTGCAATTCTTGCTGAATGCTGAAAATATTATTTTGCGACACTTCTGAGATGTCAGCAGGTGCTGGCCAAATTCTTTCAGGCAACGAGGACTAGAAACCTGCTGTGTGCCTCTGTGAGAGCAGAGGGACTCAGAAAACTGGATTTTAAGGCCATGGAATTGCAGCACACCCACAACCTTGGCAGGACAAACAAGAAGTAGCACCTCTTCCTCTAACCCATAAATTATTTGGGCAGTGAGTTGCCCGGCTTTTAAGGTAAATAGGTAGTAATGACTAGAAATGGAAGCCTCTCATGCCCCAACAGAGCCACTCTTTGTGGGGTTCCCTCGGGTATCTGGCCACCCACCAGTTTGACAGTGTTTGCCTGCTGCAGCTTTCAGTTTGGATCTGTGAGTCCTCTGAAGTGCTGGAAGTGAGTAGACAAACATGCCCTGGGACCATGCGGATGAGCATTTCGATTCCTTCCCTTTGATTCCCACAGATTTATTGTTCTCCCAAACGGTATCCTCCAGATCATCGATGTGAAGAAGCACGACACGGGAGTGTATCGTTGCGTGGCCAGCAACGGTGCGGGAAAGCGCTACAGCTCCGGCGCCACTCTCAGCCTCCTGAAAGGTAAGGCCTTCCAGCAGCAGTTGGTGCTCTGCGTTCAGGTTGCTGGATGCCTTTTGCTCTGCCAAAACCTGGAGGGGAGGAAAGGGAAAGAGTTCTCTGGGCTGTGGATGTACAAGTGCTCCCTCTTGGCTTAAAGTGCAGATTTCAGGCACCGAACAACCCCATGGTTGCTGATCTGTGACTGTATGTCGTGTAGTGAGGTGCTTACGTCCCCGGTTTAAATCTCAGTCGCCCAAGTGGCTCCCTTCCAGCACCATCTTGCTCCCACCTCCGAGAAGGGCAGGATAATAGTGACGTGAACTAAGAATTCTGAGTAGCATTACGTTTGTTGCATACAGCAATAGATGCAAGCAGTGAGGAATCAAGTTTTCCACCCCACGGGGTTCACACTGCAAAACGATGACAGGAGTAAGAGCAAAAGAAAGAGGGATCACGGTGGAGCAGTCAAACGTGTATCTACTTAAGTTGAGGATGCCGCCTTGCGTGGGGACACTGCCGGGGCGCGTACCTAGTGCGGGAGGCCACCAGCCTCCATGTGGACGCTTCTGAGGGCTTCCTTCAGAGGCAGCTTCGCTCTCCCGAAGGGGCAGGCATCAGCGTAGAACTGGCTTGAAGGGTAAGGTGGGCGGATTCCAGGCGCTTGCCTTTGATGGATGAAATTGAACTAGGGAAGGGATCCAGGTGGACGCCACGGACATTCATGGCTGCTGTTGGTTCTGTTCTCACCTGTGGAAAATGGGTATCTGGCATCCGAGAGCTTATTCCCCTCCCACATCCATGCTTTGGTTCTCAGTGTGTAAACCTGTGATTTTCAGACCTTCTGCCTTCAAGGAACGCTTTCCGGAGTGTTTCAGGTGCTGGGCATCTCCTCGGCACTTGCAGGTGGGCTCAGGTGTGCTTTCTGGAGGGATCTTGGCCTTCCTGCGCACTCCTGTCCTCTGGCCAGGAGCATCTTTTGTTCTGGGAAGGCCTTGCATGAAATGGTTGCCAGCCACACTGCTCTCTCCTTTGCCAGTGACTGCATTCATTTCGTCGTTGTTTTCCTGGGAATGCTGTGGGATTTCTGGATTTCTGTGTGGCTTTTGTTTGAAGCTGTTCTTGGTTAGTTTCAGCAATGGGTTTGTTTGATTGTGCGGCCCCATTCAACATTTTGGGAGGTTTTCTTGTCTTTAAGGATGCAAGTTTAGACAGAAAAGCACACTACAACTCCCAATTTTGTGTCTAAACTTGCATAGGATTGGGTCTTTCTTTGTTTAGCGATGATGCTTTACGTGACTCTATTTGCCACCCTGAATGTTTGAAAAAACTAGAGTATTTTTTTAAAATATCTGGGTAGATCTTGGTGGTGTAGAGCTTAGACTGTTGGACAAGGATTGGGGAGATCCAGGTTCTAGTGTCCACTGGGACGTGAAGGTGCCTGAGTGACTTTGGACCAGATGTTGCCTCTCAGTCTAGCCACCCTTGCAGGGTTGTTCTGAGAGCGAAACGGAGAGGAGGAGAGCTGCCTTGGGCTCCTGGCAAGAAGAGGAGAGGCAGGGCATGAATGCAGCGCAATGACATGCAGCCAAGCAACCCTTCCTGGATGGCCAGGGAGGGGGCTGCGCTCCTTTGTTGATCGTAGGGCTACGAGGACGAACTGCAGCCGGGGTTGCCGCTGAGTGAATGGCAGATGTTTCGGGCCGGCAGACTTAACAGTTTAAATTTCCAGACGCTCCTTGGGGAGCCGCATTCCGCATGGGTACAAGGATCTGGGAGGCTTTAAAGCGGTTCTTTTCCCTGAAATGGAGAAGTTGTTGTCATGTGGAGGAACTATTTTGCTGCGGAGTAATGCTAGTCGCGTAAAGTTCCCTTCCAGGGCTCAGATGAGGTGATCAAGAACTCCACCCCCCCTTGTTTGTCCTTAAGTGTGACACTAACTACTAAGTCAGTCAGCCACCTTTAAGCTTCCCCCAGACTAAACTTCTTCAGGGCAATAGACAATCGTCACCATCTCTGTGTGTGTCTGCGGCAGGGTGGGCAACAAAAATGTAGTACCATATGCAGAATTTAGCTTCCTAGAATCCCTGCCTTAAGCATAATTTCTAAAAGCAAGTTTCTAGTCCTTATGTCCTTGAAAATATGACTGAAAGTATGTGGGCACCAATAGCTGACATCTCAACATTGTGTGGTACGGGGGAGTGATTGAAAAAAAAATTCGTATTTTATGGTGGATCTCATTGTCCTTACCTGGTGTGTCCCCCCCCCCCCCGCCCATTAATGGAAGTCCCCAGGATTTATTTTTCCCCGGGGGTGGGGGGTGGGCTCAGGTTTAGAAAAAAGCTGCTAATTCAGTTCTGCTTACTTCCAAGTAGATCAACAGAAGCCCTCGCCTGCTTACATCTGAGTAGGCATAAAATTAGTGAGACTCACATTTGGTTTGGTCCATGCTGCCTTTGGCCAAATCCATTTCCCTTTGGCCCTTTGGAGAAGAGTACTTTAAATACTAGTGAAACTGCCCTTTCCCTGCTATGGGAGATGGGCCAATCGCACAGGTGCTGTGCAGGTGTTTGGCCAAAACTGCCTGTACCTGTCTGAGGCAGAAGCCTCCCATTCTGACCATTCTGGAGCTAATATACTGACCGGCAGGGGTAACAGAGCCCTCTCCGGACCTGCCCATTCAGGTGCACCTTGGACAGGTGGATTCGGACAGAAACTATGTGAGAAGAAGGCATTTGCTATGCCTGGCAGATGATTCTTTGCCCACTGATTAATTACAGCAATTAATTCATTACATCAGGTCAGCAATTAAAAACAGCAACTTTCTTGTCCCGGTGGCCTCTCTGCAGCTGCTTATTTAGCCTGCCTAGACAGCAGGAGCGCTGGGGTTTGGCTGATGCTAGACAGGTGGCAGGCCTGGGCTTCCTGGGGAACTCTTTCGCTCTCTGGGGGAAAGATTCAGGATGCCTGCGTTGTAATGCTAGGAGGTGGGTGAGGCGGGGGATCCTCCTTCTTTGGGGCTGTGCTGAGCTGGTGCTTTCTTCCTTCCCTTTCCCTCAAGCAAACGTTGACTCTTGCAGAGGATGTGTCCCCTCTCTAGGTCGAGATCCCTTCCGCCACTGGTGGGGTCCCCCCTGCGGGCCACTGGGTCCTGCCACTTTGCCACCCCCCAGAAAAGGGCCTGTCTTGGCTGCAGCTGTAGCCCGACCCTCGGATCTGGCAGGCGTCTGTGATTAAGAAACCTGTTTCTTGTGGGTCGTGGCCACAGTGAGCTGCCGGTTGAAATTGTGCTTGCTGAGTGCTGTCCTTGGTAACTGCCTCATCACCCCCATCCTTGGGGAGCCTTCCCGGTTCCCCAAAAGGCCCGTAGGTCAGGTGCCTTCCTAGCCCTGCAGCAAAGGGACAAGCAGAGATGGCCGGGTAAACAGCCAGCCGATAACCCCGGGCCTGTTTGCTGGCACCCGTTTTGCATGCAAAGGCTGCTGGGAATGGCCCGGACCCCCTTCCGTGAGCTGAGGCGAGACCCTAGAGTCTTCTTCCGCTGTGAAGTAGGAACCTGCCCATCCTGTCTGCCTCCGCCTTGCCTCCCAAAGAGAGCTGTGCACAGCCATTGGAGGCGAAGGGGTTGCCCGAGCAGACTCCTGCGAGCGCCGGCCCTTTGCTGCCGCTGACGTGTCTGCGTGTATCGCTTATGCCTTCCCCCGAGAAGCTCCGCTCCATCTCCATGCTTTCTGCTGACCACAACCCGTCCGGAAGGCCAGGCCATCCCTTGGAGTTTGGGTCTCATGGATGCTGGTCCGACGGCACCAGTGGCACGGCAGGCATCCCAGGCGGTTCTCAGGAAGGCGCTTCTGTCGTTTGTGCCCCCTGCGTCCTGCTCCAAGCCCCGCAAGTTCCAGCTGGGCATAGCAGTGGAGGGGTGGGTGGAGGCGGGCCGCCCGTTTGGCCCTCGGCTGTCAGCAGCTGAGATGGGAGGCAACTGAGCAACGCCGCACTCTTTGCCGTGAACTTTCTCACCCTTTCCCCGAAGAGGAGCTTGAATCTTACTGAGCCGCCAAGAATCCCCCCCGGAATAGATTCAAGCTTTGAGCAGCTGTTCAGCCGGGTCGGGCGGGGGGAGGAAAAGGGATCTGTCCGTGATTTCTCTTCCATTATTCCGCAGCGAGCAAGAATCCAGTTGCTGTTGTAGGGCTTGGAAAACTCTGCCCTTCTTCTCCTGCCCCTTCTAGGGAAGCTGCCATGAACTGCGCTTCGTGCAATTCAGAGGAAACAAAGGGCCTAGAGGAGGAAAGGCTTTTAAAATCCCTTCTTTCTTAATCTTTAGGTTTGCAAGCTTTCACTTGTTTAATCAACAGATTAAGTCATGGAAACAAGGGATGGGGGAAGCACTTATTAATCAGTGAAGGGACCTGGTAATCAATCAGCGAGACTGAGAATTATGTGTATGTCCTTTTGCAAGAAGGAAGATGCCAAACGAAGTGGCTTAAGCTGCCTCCCCTTTTAAGATGAAGCAGGTTGCAGCTGCTGCTTGGCCCAGGAGCTATTTGCTCTGGATTCGGCTTCTCAGAAAGGGTCGAGACAGAGCTGAGTAGTGAGTGGTTGATGCGGCTAAAAGGCAAGCGATCAGCCTGAATTCTGGAACAGATAACAAGCACTTGGGTTTCTGTAACTTTACTGGGCCACTTTATGGCTCCTCTTGTTTGTGGTTAAGGTCGGACAGGGGGAAATAAGGGGAAGAGAAAACAGGGATGGGATGGGAAGGGCCCGGAGCTTAAGCAGGAAAACTCCAGGCAGGTTCCCTGGGGGGCCATTCCCTGGGGGACCAGGTTTCCTGGTGTCAGCCAGGACTCACCCAGCACCTTGATGCCCTCTGAGCTTAGTCACGGCTGGAGGGCATGGATTTCCACGCCTGCAGGCACACATGGAAGGATTGTTTTGGAGCTGGTTTGCTGCTTCACAGACCTTGCGATGTCTTTCTCACACTTGGCGGCAAGTGTGATAAGAAGAACCTGCATTTTGGGCCCCTCATTACAGGAAGGATATAGCCAGGTTGGAGCCAGTGCAGCGCAGGGCCACAAGGCTGGTGGCCGGTTTGCAGGGGATGCTGTATGGGGCGAGACTGAGGGAACTGGGTCTCTTCAGCTTGGAGAAGAGGAGACTCAGAGGGGATATGTTGGCAACATACAGGTATGTGAGGGGGTGTCACACGGAGGTGGGGAGAGACCTGTTCTCCCCTGCAGAGGAGGGCAGGACATGCTCCAACGGAGCCAAGCTCAGGGAATCAAGGTTCAATTTGGATGCCAGGAAGCACTTCTTGACAGTTAGGACCTCGAGGGCATGGAATGGGCTTCCACAAGAGGTCATTGAGGCCCCATCGGTGCGGGTGTTCAAGGATAGGCTGGGCATGCACATGGTGGGCTTGTAGCGAGCAGAGCCGGCTGGAGCCGGGGGTCAGACTAGATGGCCCGGGAGGCCCCTTCTGACTCACTCTGTTTCTGTGTTTCTCTGTGTTCAAACCTCCCCTGAGGACGAAGCTGCAGGGCAGCCTCATGGACCAACTTTCTTCACGGGGTGCTGCGAGCAGGAAAGGTGACTGTCCTGGCACGCTTGAGGAACGGGTGATGAGGAGCCCTGTTCACATTCCGTCCAATGAGTGTGAAGCGTAGCTGTGACTTTGGGTTGGGGCTGTGAAAACGAGACCTCAGATCTCAGTGGCTGCTCCATCAGCAAAGCATCTTCAGTGCACTAGCTGATTCTTCCTTGCAGATGGAATTTCTGTGTGGGTGGGTCTCCATCCATTGTGTAGCAAGAGCTATGCATTTATTTATTAAATTTGTCTAAAAGCTGCCTGTGGACATCATGCTGTCTGGGTGGCCGTTACAATAAAAATTAATAATTAATAACAATACAGTTAAAATATTATACTAAAGAAACAAGATGAAACACAAGACGTGCAGTCAGACAAACTGTAAATTAACAAAATAAATAAATGAAATTAAAGTTAATGCCAGCCGACACTATAGATGGTCTACGCGGTGCCACAGGTGCGTTGAAGGAGAAAAGTGTTGGTCAGGTGCCTAATTCTCCATAAAGTCAGCACCTGACGGATTGCCGATGGCAAAGCGCTCTGCAGCTCAGAGAGGGTGCCGAGGTGCAGGGGTGACCTCTCTGGGTTGCCCTGGGACTCAGGTGGGTTTGAGGCCCCACCTGGCCAGGAACCTCAGTGGGTGTCCTTGGGCCAGGCCCGGATGCTCAGCCTAACCTCCCTAACAAGGCCAGGACAGAGAGGAGAGTTACGCAAGCAGGAAAGGAAGGGAACTACAACCGGTGTGGCTGCCGCATCGGACTTGGAAAACACACGGAAATGCGGTGACTTTCTTGTCATTTTCCGGGCTTTGTCGTGCCAGGTAACCGTCTGCCAGCGACTGGGGATGTCGCCATTGTCGCTGCCCCAGAGAATGCCACCGTGGCGGTCGGAGAAAGCGCGGTGATGGCTTGCATGGCTGTCGCCAGTCCCAGCCCTTTTGTCTCTTGGATACGGGAAGGTAAATTAAAACAGTTGCTTTTCTGGGGCGACTCCGGGACCCTCCCGCACGGAGGTCCTTCTGAAGGGGAGTGATACGACCTGCCCTGCGATATCAGGGTTTCTAAGCTGAGCTTGCCAAGGAAAGCAACACGAAGCATGCCATTTAGTTATGTTGTTTGATCTGCAAAAGATGCGGAATCCAAGTTACTGGATGCCTTTTGATCTAATTTAGTCACGGCCGATCTCAAATGTCGCCCCAGCTTAAAAGGTCGGGACACAAAGGCCGGGCCCTCGATGGGGTTTTGACGGGGACTTCTCAGGGGTGTGGTAATTTTGGTGCATCTGTTGGTGCATTAGCAAAAAATAACGGTTCAGTTACCTTTTGGAATATAAGATGTGATCAAGATCGCGGAAGTCAGTCGGGCTGGGAAAAACAGAATGGGAGTGTGGTGGTTTGAAAGCAAGGTGACCTTTCTTTACTGAAGGAAAGGCGGCGTGTGAATTTGGGCTCAAATTTGGCACAGATCAGAAGGTACAGAAGCAGCGCCAGGAGCAGATTGGGCTCCGATGGCAGGTTTGGAGATCAGTCAGGCATTTAAAGGCAAGTAAAGCCCCGAACATTGCGGTGTGAGGGATTAATTTGGATATATTATTGTCACACCTGCCTCACTTCCTTTTTTTGCTGAATGGTATTTTGAGAGTCTGAGCATCTACGAATTGATCTTTGCACGTTCCAGTCACACCAACATGTCTCTCCATCACTCGGGATAGAGGTCGTGCAGTTCTGCCTTTCCAATGTGGCCCTTGGGGTCCAGAGAGAGAAAACGGGGTGCGGAACCCTGCCCAAGCCACCGAGGGCAGGATCCTGCAGGGCTCGGAGGGGAGTGGGCAGTTCCCCCTGCTGGTCTCCCCCATGCGGATTTGACGGCTGTTCTCCCATCCCTCCTTTTTGGCAGATGGGAGCCCCATTTCCACGGATGTGATTGTGTTGGGACAGACGAACCTCCTGTTCCCCCACGCCCAGCTCCATCACACAGGCATCTACGTTTGCCGTGCCAACAAGCCGCAGACAAGGCAGTTTGCCACCGCTGCAGCCGAGCTCCAGGTCCTTGGTGAGCAGGTGGAAGGAGCCGCTTCTGTGCTTCCGTGGAAGTGCCCTGGTGCCAGCTTTGGGTAGCCCTCCAGCTGGTTGCGTGGCGGAGGTCATGTTTCTGCCTGCTGCAGGACTTGCTCCACCAGGAGGGAGCAGAGGAAAGGGGGCGGCTTGGCTCACTTTTGGCCAAGGGAAGATGTGTTGCTTCTGTCCCTCTGATTAGGCTGGGAGGTTCCCACCATTTATCCCGTTGTATTATGTTCGGAGTGCTGAACTTAAGGCCTGGGACTACATCAGGCCCTCTGGGTTTCCTCGGATGGTCCTGCTCCCTTCCTCCCAACCATCAGTCATTTTGCAAGTTCCCAGCTTTTCACAGAATCATAGAAGAGTAGAGTCAGAAGGGGCCCTGAAGGCCATCGAGTCCACCCCCTGCTGGTGCAGGACAGCAAGTCACGCCATCCCACTCAGATAGCTGCCCAGTTTCACCTTGAATGTCTCCAGGGTGGGAGAGCCCCCCACCTCTCCAGGCAGCGGGTCCCACTGTTGTGTTGCTCTGACAGTGAGGAAGCTTTTTCCTGATGTCCAGCCTGAATCTGGGTTGCTGCAACTTGAATTGATTGCTCTGTGTCCTACGCTCTGGCATCAGCAAGAAGAGACCTTGGCCTTCCTCTTTGTGACAGCCTTGGAGGTACTTCTAGAGGGATATCACGTCCCCCCCTCAGTCTTCCCTTCCCAAGGCTGGACATGCCCAGTTCTCTCCGTCTCTCCGTATTCGAAATGCCTTTCCTCATGACCAGCAGTACGAGCTTTCATCTGATGGTGGGATGGTGTGACTTGGTGTCCTGCAGCAGCAGCAGGGTGGACCCAGTGGCCTTCTGGCCCCTTCTAGCTCTGCTCGCCTAGGATTCTATGAAAAGATGCTAGTCTTGTCCCACCCGTTGGCCTTTGGCTCTTCCCTCAGTGGAACGCAGCCCCCCAGGGCTTCACTGGCCCTTGGGGAGAAAGGCTCCCCACCCCCTGCTGTCCCCTGAGCAGCCCTACTGGCCGTGAGAGACCTGAGTGGGGTGCTAATTGCGATCTCCTTTCCCTCAGCGCCCCCTACCATCTCCCAGGCTCCTGAGAGCATTTCTCGGACCCGAGCCGGTACTGCCCGATTTACCTGCAAAGCCAACGGCGAACCGGCTCCCAGCATCCACTGGATGAAGAACGGGGAGCCTCTTCTGTCGAAAGGACGGGTGAAGATTCAGAGTGGGGGCACGTTGGTGGTCAACCAGATTGGGCTGAAGGACGCGGGCTACTACCAGTGCGTGGCAGAGAACCCCCTGGGCGCGGCGTGTGCCACAGCCAGGCTGGATGTGATCGTGCGGGAGGGCTTGCCGAGCGCCCCCAAGAGGGTGTCTGCTCGGTCTCTCTCCAGCACCACGGTCTTGGTGTCCTGGGAGCGGCCGGAGTTCAACAGCGAGCAGATAATTGGCTTCTCGCTGCATTACCAGAAAGCTTCGGGTAGGTAACCCTGTTTGTGAGAATCCTGACTTAGGTCTTTGGGGAGGGAGTCCTTGCCAAGAGAAATCGGCCCTCCTCAGCCTGGGCCCCTCCTGCTGTTTCGGCCCTCAGCTCCCGTCCGTCTCAACCAGCCCGGCCAGTGGCCAGGAGCGTTAGGAATTGTCTGGAGCGTTTGGCACAGGAGCGCTTGGCAGAGGTCTTTAAATCTATCGGCCCCTCTGTTGATTTGCCCTTGGGGCAGGTTGCTTCTCCGTAGCAGCTGCTGTGTCCACATCTTCCTCACAAGGTTCCTGTTGGGGCAGCCGGTTGGCCCCGGGGGGACAGGCTGATGGCTTAAACCGGGCTTTGGATCATCCAGCACGGCTCCTACAGTCTTTGTCCTGCAGAGCTAAACTCAGTCAAGTCCTAGGTCCAGAGCTAGGTCAGGCACTTTGGTTGGTCACTGTGAGAACAGCCCTCTGGACCTTTGGCCTGATCCATCAGAGTGCTTTTAATGCTTCTGTGCACTGCTACTTCCAGCACAAAATATGCATTTTACTCAGACTTAAATCTTGCTATATCCAGTGGGTCTAAGGCACTAGTGTAAACTAGTTATATTGGACTATATATATTGGATTATATTGGACTGCCGTCTTGAAACCATTAACGTAGGTTGAAAACAGCAGCTTGTGAAATGCAGGGACTAAGCCTTCCATATTAGTTCATTGATTACTTAGATTAATCAATTAGAAATTAATTACTCCTGATTACCTAGGACAGGACATATTAAAAATTGTATTTAATATGATTACTTACCAAAAACACCCACCTGAAGTGCCTTTATTAAAAACAGAAGAACAGTCACTTTTTAAAATTATTTAGGACTTTTGATTGCATTCGTATGTGGGTGGGTCGCATGTAACTGATTGATGAATTAAGCAGTTAAGCGCCTGACATCCATGAGACGAAGCCACCATTGTTCTGAAATGGGTGACAACTCGGTTTAGAGTTTCAGAGGCTGCTTATGTTTCCCTTTCCCCAACGTGGGTGGAGATGTGGGGAGAGAGTCTATCACATCCGAGGGCATCACATTGGAGAAGGCTGCTTTGGCCTGTTTTAACCAACCTTCTGTTCATACATGAGTGAACACTGCAGCGATCAGTGAAAGGAAAGAGGCTTAGATCTAGGCCAAGTCAGTTGAATTTTGCTCCCGTTGAAATCAGTGTGGCACATGTTAGCCCTGGCTTAAGTCGCATTGATTTCCGTGGGAATTAAATTCCAGTAACTTAGCCTAGATCCAATCCAGAGACTGCCTGTCTCCTCTCCTAACCCAGACTCCCCATTTCCTTGCACATAAAGGAAGGGATGTTCCGTATTCTGGACAGATGACAATATCTTGAATCTTATTTTGTATCTTGGAGAAGGCGGGGAAGCAAAACATGAATGCCTTGTATTACTCTCCTATGAACTTAAAGTCACCCAGCCTGCTTCTCACCTGAATTCAATTTTGGGGAAGTTCTTGGGGGGCACATCCTTGGGAGTGGGGGCAGACACAAATGCAAAAGAGGTAGACCAGAAATGCCATGCTATTGTCATGTCAAGATCTAGCTGGGGGTAACTGGCAATAGGAGATGTGTGTTAGTCCCGAGAATAAGGAGGGAAGGGATGCAAAGCTGGGAAGCCAGCAAACAATGAATGGATGGCCAGGCCCTGGGGAGGGGGCATTGCCATGTGGTGCACCTGAGAGGGTAGATTTGATGGCCCGCGAGTCGAGTCAGGTCAGGTCTGGGCCGTTGGCTTGAGCCCTGCATGTCCCTTCCCCCTTTCCACTCTACTGGAGCCCTTTGCGCAATGTAGTTTCCAGGGTGTCCTCCTGAAGTGCAAGACCATTAATACGGACTCTACTGCTCCCTCATCCTGTTCTCATGCTGAGCAGGGTGGGCTGCAATCCCTTTCCTTCCTCTGTACAAGGTTCAGAAAGATGCTGAGTGAAGGTGGCTAAGCCACCTGGAAAGTAAACAGGAAGAAAGATGCACTGGAATTTTGGCACACTTCTTGGAAGGAGCTAGTTTGAAGGAAGGCAAAACTTTTCTCCCTTTTTGGTCTGACAGCATTGTGTACCTTCTCTAGGCACCAACAACGTGGAGTACCAGTTCGCGGTGAATAACGACACGACTGAGTTCCAGGTCAAAGACTTGGAGCCCAGCACGAGCTATGTTTTCTACGTCGTGGCGTACTCGCAGCTTGGGGCAAGCCGGACCTCTTCTTCCATAAACGTGCAGACATTGGAGGACGGTTCGTAGAACAGGGACAGAAGAGGTGCTCCTGAAAGGTTCCCTGACCCACACGGGTGCCCCATTTTAGTATGAGGCCAGCCTGCAAAAAGCCAGCTGCGCTTTAGTGGCATTTGCAGTAAGGCGAGAGGTGAATGCGCTGGACAGGTAAAGGGAGGTGCCAAAAACAAGGGGGTGCCTCTTCGCTTTGCTCATAATGACCAGTGGAAATCCTTCCATGCCAGGCCGCATGTCTTAATGAGCGCATTGAGCACTCTTAAAAGCAAGATCAAAAGCTAGTTTCAAAGATAAGCATCTTCAGGACGCCACTTTTGCTTCTCTGCTTGGTATGGAGCGAGGTGTTGAACTGAGCGGTTTGGTGATGGTGCTGCCGAGTTAGCTCCCCGCTTTTCTGCTTCCCCGCATCACCTCGCTAGCAGCCGTTGGTAAGGAGAGCGCTGAGCTAGACAAATCCTTGACTTGGCCAGCAGGTGATTTGCTTATGTCCTTGCAAAGGGCATCACGAGAGATGCTGTGAAAGCAGTTGGAATGGCAGTGCATCTCCATGACATTTTGTGTGCTCCATTGCATCCCATTCATTCAGAGGAATTCAGGAGAAAGTTCTCCTGAGCATATGCAAAGTGCCTCAGCCTCTCCCAAAAGGAAGCAAACAAGTGGTTCACAGATGCCTCCTTTAGTGAGCAGAATTAGATGCAAGCTGTGAACCCCAGGGCAGTATAGCCCCATACCATGAACAGCCGCCTTTTGGGGGTTGCCAGCACAGGAAAGAAGCTGCCCTGTAGTGACCAGGTTACAGGACGCGCTGCTAGTTTATAACCAGTGGTGCTTTAATGTATTGTCTGAACCCAACAGTCTTCCCCTGGCGTGGTTTGTAAACTGAGGTTTGCTTTTGGGTGTGATAAAATCACCATGGTTTACTGTGCCATTCAAGATGGGGAAATGTCAGGGAAATTGCACAGCTGTCCCCCAGAATACTTTTGGAAGGCGTCTTGGGTATTTTAGGGCATCCACAGTGCACCTGTGTTATTTGTCCTTGGAAAAGTGAGGGTAGCCCTCCTGACCCCCCCTCCCGACCCCCAGATCATGCTGCAAAGCATGTTTTCCTCCCTTTTTTAAAAACCTGGGGAAAAGAGCAATGGGCTGCAAAGTTGCAGTTTGGCCGGGACACTTGCCTGCATTGGGGACGTGTGCACCACTCTGCAATTCAGACTCCAAGGGGTTTAGTGCCATGTGCTGGGTTGCCATGGCTCAGGGGTCTTTCCCAGCCCTGTGCGAAGACACCAAGTGTTTCCTGCATGCAACGCCCGCAGGTCCTGCTCGCTTCCCTGGTGGTGAGGTAGTCACCGGTTTTATCGCTTGCCTCCCAGTCCCCAGTGCTGCTCCTCAGCTTTCGCTCTCCAGTACGACGCCGACAGATATCAGGGTGACGTGGCTCCCTCCGCCCAAAGAGCTGAGCAATGGGAAGATCACCAAGTACAAAATTGACTACATGCCGCTCAAGGAAGGTAAGGAGGAGGCCGTTCTGGGGCCAAAAATGTGGCCCGGTGGAGCCTTTTGCCATAAAATAAAGGCCTCCGGAGGCGGCACTGGAAATAACAAGCAGGATTGTTCTGACAGTTAGCCATGTGGACACCTGAACGTGAGCCGTGCCACCCAGCAGGGCGCCTCACAGATGTGAATATGCGTACCTTAAGAAGGTGGAGGTCAGATAGTGTGAATGCTATGCCTAGATAGACGCCAGGAGAGCGTTCTGTCAGCCGGAGGACATAATGGAAAGACTCTCTCTGGTCATCCTCACCACTTCCAAAAGCGGAGACGCTTGGAGAAGGGCTCCCAGGCTAGCCCGGAGGAACGTGCTGCGGTGAGAGGCCCGGAAACCCTTTGCACGAATCTCCGGGCCAGATGGGATGGGAGAGAAGCTTGGTGTTGACAAGGGGGCGGCGTCAAAGGGGTGAGAACGGGCCCTTCTGCACCCAAGTTCCCTGCAGTGGTTCAGCCCGTTGGCTTAACGCTCCTCCAAGGCGAGAAGACCCCTGCAAAGGGCAGGAAGGGGAGGGCACCTCGGCGTCTCGGGCATCTCCATTCCATTCTGCCCCGCTTCCCCAACAGTGCAAATGTCACGCTTGGACAGGAAGGTCCAGCCCCAAGTCCCCACTCAGCCACGGCACTGACGGGAGACGGCGAGCACCCGGGCTCCTCTCCACGCAGCCCACTGTGGGTTTTGACAAGAGAAGAGCCGGAAAGACCGATGAGCGCTGCCTTTTGCTCCTTGGAGGGGAAATGCATAAAATTACCGTATTTTTCGCTCTATAAGACGCGCCTGACCATAAGACGCACCTAGTTTTTAGAGGAGGAAAACAAGAAAAAAAATATTCTGAATCAAATGGGCACATCATCACAGGCACATTCCCCATCACTTCCCCATGGGCTGCACATCTGACAGACTTACTGCACACACATATTCGCTCTATAAGACGCACAGACATTCCCCCTTACTTTTGAGGGGGGGAAAAGTGCGTCTTATAGAGCAAAAAATACGGTATGTGGACCAGGACAGGCACATGGGAAATGGGTGATGTTTGGCAATGTCATGGGTAATGTTTTTGTCCATCGCTTACCGTGGAGTTTTGCTTGGTGAGCTCGAGGAATTTGGAGGGATGCCCGATAAGAGGAGTGGCATTTCCCAGCTTCTTAGACTGAGGGCCACTCTGTGTTGTGGCCTGGGCGCACACCGCCTACATGGAGGAGAAGGGCAAGCTGTTTGCAGAAGGCATTGGGCTCTCTCTTCCCAACAGACCTGATCTCCTCAACCGAGGTTGGTGCCAATGAGACGCAGCTCACCCTTTCTGCCCTGCACCCTAATAAGGTCTACAAGGTGCGGATTGCAGCAAGCACCAGCGTGGGCTTTGGAGTCCCGTCGGAATGGACGCAGCACCGTACCCCGGACAGAGACAACCAGACTCACGGTGTGTAGGCTCTGCTTCTGCTCAACCCACATTTTTTGCGTTGAATGCCAGGGCTGTGTGGGACGCCATCCGGGATTTGTAGGAACTGTCACAGTTAATGATTAGGACGCTTCTGGAAGCCAGGGGATAAGAAGGCAGCCTGAGAGAAGCAGTGCTGGAAGGAGCCCTTCTCACTTGCGTCTTTTGGTATGTAGCATCGTGCGACTGCCTTGTTTCTGGAGGGGCTTCCAACAATATAAAAGAACAAGTCCTAGGTAAAAATACATGAAAACAACCTCAGATGTAAATAGCAAGTAAGAACAGCAAAGGAGCCGCATAGGAGTGCCTGGGTGAACAGAAAGGTTTTACCTAGCACAGGTGGGCAGCCGGGGTCTCCAAAAGCCCCGTGCTTCCTCATCATTGGCCAGATGGCTGATGGGAGTTGTAAGCCAGGCTCTCTGGAGGGCACAGGTTTCTGTACTTCTGGCCTGAGAGGGAAGTATCGGGGCTTAATATGTCTCTTTGAGAAGGAAGACTCTCATAATCGGTGCGCCAGAGCCGAACTAGCCAACTTCCTGGTCAACATGTTGGTGGAGGAAGCATTTGGTGAACCAGCAGCTCTGAGAGCTGGATCGGGGACTCCCCATCCGACTGTCTTCGAGTTGCCAGCCGTTGCAGGCCAGAGGCAAACATGGGCACGCTCGATGGCGTTTCAGCAAGCGTGCACAGCTGGAGAGGGGAGAGTCGAAGTTGCAGACATGCTGGAGATCCCTTGAGGTCCCTTCGAGCAACATGCGTCTAATGCTTTGTTCATTCCTTCCTGCTTTCCTTAGTTCCATCTGCCCCGACCGAGTTGAAGGTCCAAGCAAAAATGGAGTCCCTCCTTGTGAGTTGGCAAGCTCCAGCCAACCATGCCCAGATTTCAGGGTACAAACTCTACTACCGAGAAGCCACTGCGGAAGAGGCGAGCGAAGAGGGCCGCTCCGAAGGCACTGGTGACGGCCCTTGGGATGTGGGGCCAATCAGGCTGAAAAAGAAGACCAGGCAGCACGAATTGGCGCAGCTGAGTAAGTTTCCTGGGCCCAGTTAGAGCACGGAGGAGCGTCTGTGTCCAAGCGTCTGAAAGGGATGCGAGACCAGAGCCGGGTTCTCGCTGTGCCTGGCCACTCAGCATCACGGCAGCTTGCTATAACTTCAGCAGCTGGAGGGGGGGCGGGGGGGGTGTCAGTTTTGCATAAGACATGTTGTGGGATCTTGCACACAGCCATAGGGGCGTAAGAAGAGGCCTGCTGGATTCTCTAATCCAGCATCTCATCTGGTCACACAGTGGCCAGCAGCTATTCATAGAAACTGGCCACCAGCAGGGCCAACTGGCACAGCTAGCCTGACACAACATGAACTTGTCCAGTCCCCCTTTCAAGCCCCTCACCTGGCGAAGACCCTGGTGCTGGGAACAATTGACAGCTGGAGGAGAAGGGGGCGGCAGAGGACAAGGTGGCTGGGTGGGGTCCCTGGGGCAGTGGGGGCGGGCTTGGGGGGACTCTGGGGGATGGTGGAGGACAGGGGAGCCTGGAGGAACGTTGTCCGTGAGGTTGTGGGGGTCGGGCACGACTTCGCGACTAAACACAAACAACTTGCCTCTGGAGGTAGCAGATTCTTTGGCTGCCTTCGATTTCCCCAGATGTTCCCCTGGTCAGCGTCATGGCTAGAACCCTCTGGAACCCCTGGTTCTAGTAGCGTGGGGGGAGGAGAGTGCCCCCCTGCCGACTTTCTCTGTGTCACGCGTTCCGTACACCCCTTTTCTTTTCTTTTCTTTTCTTTTCTTTTCTTTTCTTTTCTTTTCTTTTCTTTTCTTTTCTTTTCTTTTCTTTTCTTTTCTCCCCTCGCTCACCCAGCCCCAGGTACCACAACCCTTCCACAGAGAGGGATTGCCGCAGTCACTCGATCCGGCTGTGGGGGGCAGATGGGGAAAAGCAGGGGGCGGCCAAAAGTCTGTCTGAGGGGGAGGTGGGAACCCGGACGAGTGGGAGTTGTTGGGGAGCCTGCAAGGGTGCCCTTTCGCTGCTAGCCCAGCCATGGAACAGCGGCATTCCCAAACCGACCATCCTTCCCAGTCCCTGCCGGGAAGCATTTGCTTGGTGACTTCCCTGGAACAGGTCCAGGGCCTTCTTGTGCAGAGTTGGCTTCTGGGTAGAAAGAGCGCAAGGCCTGCATGCTGCGACACTCCAGAGCAGCTTGATTTGCCCGTGGGGGTTGCGCTAACAACCTGGGTGCCTCCCGTGGCTTGCCATGCTGTGTGAACTCAGGCTGCAGGGTTGTTTGAAGGTTAGATAACGCTGAAGCCATGGCTTTGCTCAGGGTGATGGGAGAGTTCGATATGCTGCTAACAGCCCCTGCTGCTTGGTTCGTACCACACAACAAACCATGGCGGGCCTCACGCCATGCAAACGTGGAACTCACTGACACGCAGCACCACACAGTAGCGTGGCAAGTTAGCCCATCGTGGTCCCCTGTGATTTGCAAGGGACCCTCTGTCTTCTGAACCCCTGCTCCCACTCTTCCCCATCTGGACCATCTCGGTTCCAGCTGCCGCCAACCAGTTTTCAGAGCAGACAAAACCCCCTTTGCAGTGGAGTTTTTGGAGGCCACAAACAAGGTGCCAAACTGCGATTTCTCCTCCAGATGCAAATGTGGGTCGAAGCGCCAAAGAGCCTTTTAATGCTTTCCCTTGGGGGGAGGGAAGGGGGGAGTGGCACCAAGTCCCCCCCTGCCCTGCCCCAAATCCGAGCAGGAGAAATTGCCCTGGCTTGCCTGAAAGACACTTTGTGCGGGCCACATTCTGGCAGGGCAAGGAGCTGGCCACGCTCCGCAGCCAGCAGTGAATAGGCAAGTCCTTAATTAGCAGGACTCCATCCATGAGGCTGGCGGGGGTGGGGGGGGTGGCAGCCACTTGGGAACGACACACCGCCTGCCCCAAGAGAGAATTGCCCCATTTTCCCTCTGTTTGTAAACGTTGAGCTGTTTGGGCAGCTCCCTTGAATAAGGAGGTCTTTAAGAGAGGGACAAAGGGTGTCGGGGAAGGGAGAGCGGAGACAGAAGTGAGTGGGCAGGCTTGGAAGCGGCCCTTTTGGCCGTCCAGTCGGGGCCTGGCTTGGAGGGCAGCGCAGCCCTCAGGGGCCTGGAGCAGGCGATGGCAGCACCCGCCGTCCAAAGCTCATTTGGATGCGGTGGGTTCGAGCCAGTATTTCTTGGGGTGGTTTAAAAGCTTGCCTTCTTTACGCATCGCCAGCAGAGAATCGGAATGCCTCAGAGCCCGGCTCCTCCCCAGGAGGGGAACACCACCATCTGCCCCAGCAGAGGATGCTGTACTCCAGTGCCCATCAGCCCCAGATAGTGTGCTTCTAGTGGTCGGGGTGCTGGGAATTGCCATTTGGGGCATGCTGGGTGGCTGGATTGGAACCAAGTTCTCGTGTAGGCTTGAGGCTTGCTGACCTGGCCGGGGCAGAAGGCCTTTTTAATGGTCTCCAGAGAGCATGTGCCAACTCGGGGCTTCCGAAGAAGCTATGGTGTATCATTGCAGTGATATCCAAACATGTTAGCTAGACTTCCAGAACTTTTAGCAGCAAGCCTCTTGCACCGCTCAGCAAGGGATCCTGCAAGGGGGGACTCCAATCAGCCAGATTCAGGGGAAAAAAACCGAAACAAAACAGAGTCCCCCTCGAAAAGACTCTGAACCAGAGAACAAAGAAGCTGGCCAGCTTTTATGGCCCCTGAAGTTGCGGCGTTGCAATGCGTGCGTACAGCGTTCTGCATGACAGAAGTTTGTGGTCGCAAGAGTCGTGCGGTTTACACAGGTGCTAGGAGATCACAAAGGATAGCGAGCTGGCAAGGAGGACCCCGTGCAGGTGGCCAGGGTGTCTTCTCTGCCCAGCAGCAAAGCACAGCACAGCACAGCAGAGCATTCGTGCCTCTCGCTTGCGGACGCGATGCCTGATAACAGCTGCTCAAGGGCAGCAGGCACAGACCTTGGGCCCCCTCAGCATCAGGAAAGGGAAACTCCCTAGGTGCATGAAGGCAGACCGTCCTGGTCGGAGCCAAGCCAGCCAACCCTGTTGTGCTCATGCAAGCAGCTAGACTTTAGTGCCAAGCGAAACAAGCATCTGAAAGGGCTGGAGAGCCAGGCCTGGCCTTGTGGGGTGCTGGCCTGTTACAGAAACCTGCACGTTTCATGCCTGAAAATGGGTGATCTTTGCCACGCTTTTGCTCTCCCCAGCCAGGATATTCTTGTCTTGTTCGACCGGCTCATTTGCTTCTCCGTTTCCTCTGTTCAGTTCCTGGACGGCTCTACGAAGTGAAGGTGGTGCCGTTCAACAAACACGAAGATGGCTATGCAGCTGTGTGGAAAGGCAGGACGGAGAGAGCGCCTGTAACGGCCGCAGGTGGGTGCTGCAGGAGGGTCTGGGCCACCAGCATTCAAGGACAGCTCTCAGACACGCTTCCGCAATCGGGAAAGCGCGTGGGCGAGAACTGTCTGCAGCGACAGTGACCGGACGTTTGCGTGGGGATGAAACTGATGCTGAGGGGCAGGCCTTGATTTTGCAGCATGCCAGTTTTTAAAAAATGAAATAGCTTTTAGAAACCTAACATTGAGTGCAAATTAGGAGGGGCAGGGGGCCTGGAGCATGCCAGGAGCGGGTGGTTTGTTGCATGGCGGCTCCATGGCGGTTGAGATTCTGAGGAGGGATGCACTGCAACAGAGTCCGTAGAATCACGATGCTGGAAGGGGCCCTGGAGAGCTTGTGCTCTAAGCAGGCCCTCCATTGCAAGGTACCTCTGACTCCTCCTCCTCCTCCTCCTCCTCCTCCTCCTCCTCCGCTGGTCTGGATGGTGACACAGATGCTCAGCCACATCCCAGAACGAGTCAGCCCTCGCTGCAAAACACAAAATTCCCCCTTGAGAGTGAGGTGGGAGAAGCATCATTTGAGAGCCACGTGGCGTCGTCCCAGTTCACCCTGTGCTGCCCAGACTGGGTCTCTGATGCCTCGTTCGGGGCAGCACGTTTTAAGATGCTCTCACACACTGGACTGAGTTCCATGAAGGGTGACAAAGATGATCAGGGGCCTAGAAACTAAGTCCTACGAGGAAAGATTGAAGTCACGGGTTGAAGTTTTATCCTTGCAAAGAGCCGGTTGAGCAGGGATATGGTGATAAACTTCCTAATGGACAGAGCAGCCAAGTCCATGGGCTTCTTGTTGTGTGAGGCATTCAGGCAAGACTTGACAGATGTCCGTCAGGGATGCTTTAAGCTGGAATATGATGGGGCTGCTGTCCCCACCCTGGGAGCCTCCAGAGGCATTTGGACCACAATTCCCAGAATTCCCCTCCAGCAGGCCCGTTGCCTGGGAATTCTGGGTGCTGCAGTCTGAACGTGTCTGGAAGGCATGAGTGGGGGGAAGGCTGTGGTAGGGCGCTGGGAGATGACCTTGACCGCCCGCATGACCCCTCTGAACGCTGGGGTCCTGTGCCTCCCTCATCTGACTCCGTTTCCCTTGGTGGCCCCCCAGAGCCCCCAGTTCAGAGGGGCCCACCGCTGCCACCAGCCCACGTCTCCGTAGAATCCAACAGCTCCACATCCATTTGGTTGAGGTGGAAGAAGCCCGACTTCACCACTGTGACGATCGTCAATTACACCGTGCGGTTCAGCCCCTGGGGAATGAAGAATGCCTCGCTCGTGACGTACTGCACCAGGTACAGGGATGCGGCCGAGCCCGGAACGGAACTGCTTTGCCGGAGAGACAGCTTGAAATATTTAAACCATTTATACTCCTTTGTTGTGTCAGCTTGAGTTTTCTGGTGGCCTTGAGGAACCCGGGGTGGGGAGCAGCCAAGAGTTGCTGGTGGTTGCTCCCAATATTGGCTTTCTCTTGGGCTTGCCTTTTGCATGTTTTCTCACATGTGTTTCCTTACAACATGCCGCCTCTCCAGCCCTGAAGAAGTTTTGGGCTACAACTTCTGTAATCCCTGACTGGGACTGAGATGGGACTGGAATTCTAGTCCCCACAGTCTGCCCTGCGCTGGGTCACTTACCCTTCTATTTATTTGTCTTATTTACAAGGGGTTTTCAAAAAGCTTCTGCACTATTATGTTTTATATAGGACAAATCTGTGGATTTCCGTTTCTCATGTTTTCAGTGTGGAGTTTGTTTCATCCCATTTCCACATCTGTTACCAAAACAAGAAAGAAAACTGCATTTTTCCCATTTCTGTGCACATTTATCCTAATATATGCAATTTTGTGTGCAATTTTACTTAAAGCACACACTTTTTGCAAGTGTTTTTCATGTAACGCTTTGGTACATATGTTTTAATGGAAGGACAGCCTTGCAAAATTCAAAGAAGTGCAAACACTGAAGGATTCGTACATTTCAGCTGGTATATTAGCAAGTGCAAATTAATTGGATTTGCGTACAAACGCCGGCCAAACAAAGTTCTCCCCACTCCTTAGACCTCCCCCCCCCCCCGATTCTTAGAGTTCTTTGATGCCTCTGTCCTTGGGGTTGCTTGCCGTTTGCTCCTTCAGCTGAGGGCCAGGGATGTGTCTAGCAATGTTGGTGCTGCCGGGCCCTTGGCCCATCGAGCCTGATGTTGCCAGCATGGACTGGCAACTGTCTAGGATTTTGGGTACCCGTTTAAAAGAAGCCAGGGCAGATGCACCAGGATCCTGGTTGCAGGATCCGAGGCATGGCAGAGCCTGAACTGAGCCCAAGCACAAGGGGGAGCTCAGAGGCGGAGTCCCAGGCGAGGGACTGCTGTGCTTCCCAGCTGCTCCACAGCAAAGCCCCCCTCCCCCCACAGCACCCCGAAGCTGTCACAAAGGGGCAATGCTGCCTCGCTTCTGCTCCCGGCTTTGCACTGGAGCTGGCGCCCCCCCCCCCCCGGGCACAGCCGCCACTTCTCCAGCCGGGGCAGGTGGCCACTCCGCAGGGCGGGCCTCCCCGCTTGGGTCAGGATCACTGTGAGGATTCAGGGCCAGCAAGGTGCGGCCGGCAGGGCGAGGCAGCAGGGCAGGGCAGGGCAGGGCAGGGCAGGGCAGGGGAAGCAAGGCAAGGCGGGGGGTGGGCAGGGGCAGGCACCCGAAAAGGCCGCTCCTCCTGCAGCCAGCTCCTCTGCTTGGCAGCTGCCAGGCACTTGCCCACGTGTCGATGGTGCCGCGAGTGCTTCTGCCCGGTGTTCCCTTTCCTTGCAGCTCTGACGAAGACATCCTCATCAGCGGGCTGAAGCCCTTCACCCGATACGAGTTTGCAGTGCAGTCCAACGGCGTTGGGATAGACGGGCCCTTCGGGAACGCGGTGGATCAGGTCACCCTCCCCGACAGTGAGTGAGGGCCGCAGGCGCACCTGCCCTTTCTCAGTCCTTCCTGAACCCGGGCTCCATGGGCAGCTGCCACTCAAAGGCCCCCCTCTTCCTTTCCTTCAGAAGGCCTCATTCTGCCCCTTGCTACCATTGTTTCTTGTCTGAGTTCTCACTCTTCAGCTAAAAAAAACAGACTGGCTTTCGCCCAAGTAAAAATGCTAACAAATTAAAATGCAGATGAGGGAACGAGTTCCCGGCAGGACAACAAATTCGGCACTGCCGGAAAGACAAGTTCTTCTCCCAAGCCCACCAGATTCTTCTTGCTGCGGATTTTATCTGTCCAGGCTGCTGCTAGGTTCTGTTGTGTTGTTGTTGTACATGTTAGTGTATTCTGGTTTGTTAGCAAGGAGCCACCACTGAAAAGGCCCCACCTCTCTCCACCCGCTGCCTCATTTCTGTTGAAGAGGGAACCCGGGGAAGGGCTTCAGAGGCACATCTTGCCTCTGGGCCTGGATATGCGAACCGAGGGCAGTCTGCACGTGGGTGGGCGTTGTACGGCAAAGCGTGGGAAACCAACACCTCACTCCTGGTTTTCCCTCTGAATGGAAGGGTGGGCTCTGCTTGCATTTCTTTTAGCGCTGGGGTCGGCAAGAACCCAGGGAACGCATCTTGCGGGGTTGCGAAGCCATGCCCTTGTTGCGCTCCCTTCCCTTCTGGCAGGGCCATCCACGCCTCCCTCAGACTTGCGGCTGCATCCCATCAACCCCTACGCGGTCCAGGTCCACTGGTGCCCCCCCTCCGAGCCAAACGGCATCATCGTGGAGTACCTCATCCTGTACAACGCCAACAACACCCAGCCCGACGAGATGTGGACACTCCTGACAAAAGAGGGTCAGTCGGTGGGGGTGCCCCGGGGGACCACCGGCATGAGTGTTCAGCACAGGACTCGGTTCCCGCGGGTTCCTGCTCGGGGACATCAGCAGTCTTGCTAAGTGAGCCCAAAAGGGTGGCGTGTGTCCTGACTGCCTCTCTCGCTCAGGCAACATCTTCAGCGCGGAAGTTCACGGGCTGGAGAGCAACACCCGGTATTTCTTCAAGATGGGAGCCAAAACAGTTGTTGGGTCCGGTCCCTACTCCAGCGTGAAGGATGTGCACACCTTGCAGGAGACGCTCTCAGGTACCGGCTCTTGAGGGACCACTGCTCGGCATGAAAATGAGCCGCTGTTCCACCCCACTGGAGGCACCCTCGCCACTCTCTGGCCATGCTTCCCGCTCCCATTGGCTCCTCCTCTCGCCGGAAATGGTGACGCTTCTCCCATGTCCTTCCCCCGCTAGACATGCTGGAATTTCACTCCGTCACGGGGATTATCGTGGGAGCTGGTCTCGGGTTGCTCTGCATCCTCTTCTGCATGTGCACCAGCTTTTGCAACAACAAACCAAGGTAGGTTCTGGCCACGTTGGCCAGAGGTGCTCAGCGCTCCCGCCAGATTGGAGGGAGCTGCTCGCGGTGTCCTTCTCTCTGCTCTCGGGAGTGTGGCGGGTGGGAGAAAAGAGCCACAGGCCTTCCTGCTGTTGATCTGCTGCCAACCCCCTGCAGAAGTGGCTGGTGGGACGCCACCCCTGCTCTCTGCCGTCTCCAATGGTTTGCGGTTTCTTTAACAGCCCTGAAACGTGGTACTTTTTTAAAACTGGGAAACGCATGCAGCTTTCATGACTGCAGAGCAAAGGAAGGGGAAACAAGCATTTTTAGATTCCTGCCAGGAATTCTGCACTCTTTCCCAGTTTTCTTTTTTCCCAAATGTGCCCATTTCTCATTCCATCCCTATGCTGTGCTGTTTTGATTTCAAACTGACCACACTTCTTTTTACTTTGTAGTCCAGTATGCACATTTTGAGTAAGGCCCCTTGCATCCCACGGGATTTACTTCTGAGTAGATGTTGCCTTATATATTAATAGACTTTGAAAAGGGAGAGGACAGCCCAGAACTTGAAGTAGATATCTTGACAGCACAAAAGACACTCTTCTGTCACACGACGCCTTTGAGAGTCTGGTGCTTGCTTTCTGCAGTTATGCTGTAATTGACGACCGGTCCGGTTTCCTTTTTAAACCTCTCCATTTCCGGTCAATCTTTTGCTTAAAAAACAAGGGGGCTGGGCATGGTGGAGAGTCAGCACCAGACTCACAAACCTTTCCCCAAACATGCTTGGCCAAAATACGCAGGACTGACATACCTCTGCAAGGTGAAGTGTTGGCTTGTAGCCCTGAACACGAGTCCGTGCCCCGTTTTGGAAGTCAGCCTCCCCAGACGGCTTGGGTCCAGGACACCTGGAGGAGCAGGGAGCCTCCTTCCCTAGGTCCCCTCCCGGCCCTTGAGATATGAGGCAGAGGCCCTGCTCCGGGAGCCCTCCCTGAAGGAGGTCAGGAGAGACAACACTCGGAGCAGGACCTTCTCTGCAGTGGCACCCTGATTGTGGATGACTGTAACACGCTCTACACGGGGCTGCTCTTAAAGACGGTCCAGATACTTCAGTTGGTTCAGAACAGAGCCGCCAGATTGCTGTCGGGGGCTGGTTGCTATTCTCACATAACGTTGGCCCTTTATCAGCTTCACTGAAGTCTGGGCCCAATTCACTTCACTTCATTGAAGTCTGGGTCCAATTTAAGGTGCTGGTTGTGACCTATAAAGCCCTAAATGGCTTGAGACCAGGATACCTGAAGGAACGTCTTTTCCCTACATGCCCTCCCGCCCCTTAAGATCTGCAACAGAGGCTCTGCTCCAGGAGCCCTCCCTGAAGGAGGTCAGGAGAGAGAACACTCGGAGCAGGGCCTTCTCTGCGGTGGCTTCCCAGCGATGGAATGCACTCCCCAGGGAGGTCTGCCAGGCGCTGATGTTACATTCTTTTTGGCGTCAGGCAAAACCCTTTTTATTTTCCCATTATTTTAATGTTTAATTGATTTTAACTGGGGTTTTAATATATTAACAGTTGGATGCTGTGGGGCTTGTTTTCTTCTACTCATTTTTTGTATGCCATCCTGAGACATTTGTAGGGGACGGGATAGAAAAGCTTTTAATAAATAAGTAAGTAAGTAAATAAATAAATGAATGAATGAATGAATAAATCCACCTACTTTTGATTTTTAAGCCTTGGGGAGCAGAGTTCGTGTTTACTCACAAAACTGAAAACAGCCGTTCCCTTTCTCCCTGGATATCCCTTGCGATGTGTGTTCCTCAGCCTCCTCGCACGCATGGGGCTCCCCGGAAGTAGGGTGGAGGTGAGTGTGTAGTGGCTGGCCAGTGAATGCTGATGCTCTCCCTCCCCCTCCCCCTCCCTGCAGGGATGCCATGCCGGGCCTGGAAGCCCAGGCCCCTGGGAGCCACGCATATGCTCCGTGCGACCGGCCGGCGCCGCCCCTCCCCGTCACCCTGTCCAGCTGCCACGAACTGGAGTCCCTGGTGAGCCTGGTCCCCGACGACTCTCCCTCACCACCGGCAGGCGGCGTGGACCCATGCGAAGCGCAGGGCTCCCTCCTCCGTGGCCCCCTCGACGACGGCGTGGCTCACGCCAAACGAAAGGTACTGCCGGGGGCCGGAAGCCCCCTCCAGTGGGAGCCACCCTCCAGCCCCTCCGAGGGAAACGGCCTCAGTGCTCCTGCAGGGACAGATCCTGTGTTGCTCTCTTGCACGAGTCGCAGGAGCAGGAGGAGTGCCGTCCATCGATTCCGGCTTGCAATGCCGAAAAATCCTTCACCTTGCGCTGTTGCTGGGAATGGCTGGGGATGAGTGTGGCGGTTTGCAGTCCAGAGGCCCAAGCTGGCCAATTTCATGGGTCCCTGAGGGGTCATTTTTGTTTAAAACCCTGGTGGGGAACCTGTCACCCCCTCAGTGTGGCCAGGTCCCCACTGCCTAAACCAGCAGCACAGCGGGCTCCGGCAGTGGGCTTCCAAAAGCAATGCCCACTTACTGCAGTGGCAAGAGGCAGATTTAAAAGCCGCAATACATCGGGGACAGCAGAGGCTGTCCTCTTAAAGCTTGGGAGAATGAAATGACCCAAGCCTTGTGGGGAGTGTGCCCAAATGGAAGAGCCGCCACCTAGAAGGCCCTGACTAGTGCCAATTGCCACCCACCGCCTTTCCAAAGGCAGCAGCAGCCAGGGGCAGATGCAGGCAGAGCAGCACATCCAGAACGGCTCTCCAGCAAGTGAATCAACTGACGCCTGCATGGAAATGAATCGGAGGGGGAACATTTTCTAATGCAAGAGAAACGTGTTCCAAGCAGCCCATACAGCTGACAGCCCAGCCTGCCTCCTGATCACGGCATAAGAAATGTTTGCCCACAGTGGTGTTGGTGAGAGAGAAAGGGCAACCAGCCACAGGCCTCACAGTGCAGCGGGGAGAGAACACGCACTTTTTAAACATTAAGCTGCTCTTTTCGCAACGTGCTTGTGACTGCGGAGTGCACACCGCTTCTGCACGAGGAGGATGTGTGGCAAGTGCGCCAGTGTTCGCACGAGAAATGCTGCCAGGTTTCTCAAAGCCTTAGATGATCCTGGAAATGCCTTCGGAAGGACCCCCGCCATGCCCTTCTGCTCTAGGTGCAATTCTCGGGGCTCTCTGAGAAGCGGCCTGGTTGCATCGCAAGGCACTTTGGGGTCCCTGGAAAAGAGAGAGCCCTGCGACAAAGAGGCTGGCTGCTTGTGGCCTAGAGCCACGTGGAAGGGGAGGACCAAGCTGGAGGGCCCAGTGGGAGGCTGCGCAGGCCAAACTGGAACAGCAGCAAGCAAGCCGAGTGGCGACCGCCCCTCGCAGGCTCCGCTGGGGTTGGTGCCCCTCGGAATTCGTCTTGCGCTCCAGTCGGTCACCAACATTTTCTCTGGGGCGCTGCAAGAGATCCTGGCACGAACTCGTTTCCCGGGCTTCCTCCTACCACCTCCGGAAGGAGAACGCTGCGAAGCACCCAGGTGCCTGTAGCCAGGGGGCGCACCTTTCGCAGACGGGCAGGCGCGTGTGTCCTCGCAGGCATCCAGCTATGGCGCTTTCGTCCTGCCTGCAGTTTCTCTCTGGCCGTTTGCTCACAGCGAGTTCTTCCTTTGCCACAGTGCCATCCTGGCCTTTCCTCTGCTTGCCCAGCCCCGCACTTAATTCTTCCCAGTTTGTCCGGAGCACTTCATCTCATTACGGACTGATTAGTTGTCCTCATTTAGATTACTGGGTTGTGTCTGTCTTTGTAGCTCATGGAGAATGTGTCAGAGGATGAGGGAGACAGAAGAAGTGGGAAATGCGCAGGTGCCTCCTTTCTTCAGCCACCGTTTCTGCTTGGTCTGCAGCCGGCCCTGAAGTACCGGGACAGCAGTGAGCCCGCTGGAGCCCAAGGAAAGGGCAGCTGGCGCTTCCGCTTGGCAGCCAGTGCCGTCAGGGTGGAAATTCTGTTCAGACCAGAAAGGGCGTTTGTGCACGGGAGACCGGGCTTGGCTCTGGCTTCCATGCCCGCCTCGGCCACAAATCCATTCGTGATTTGCTTTGTGTCGCACCTTCCTGCCCAGACGGCCGCTCGGCGCAGCTTTCACCCAAGCCTTGCTACGTAACTAGGTGTGCCCTCAGCTGGATGAGGCAAGATTGGCAGCCTTCATCCGGACAGAGGGTTCGAGTTCGGGTTTCTCTCCCACACTGTTACCGCACGATTGCCCTGCCAGAAGGGACCAGGGTCTGCCAGGGCCCTGTAAGGCTGAAGCAGCCTGCTGACCTCCCCTTTCTTGCGTGCAGTGGCTGTGAGGTTTTTGCACGGGCCTTGCGCTGGGCAGGATGCGGTCCTGCTCTGTGTGGCCAGCCACTAGGGGGGAGCAGACACCCAAAGCTGTGCTTATACCCACGCAGAGATGGGGCTCTTCAGCACCACCTTCAGCATTCAGTGAGAGAAGGAAAGAGGCAAACTGGAGCATCTCGGACCATCTTCAAGCGTCTCCTAATGGAGTTGCTGGGGAAGCGTGGGCAGATCTGAGTCTGTCTATAGGACATGGGGAGGGGTGGACCTTCCCACGCAGTGCCCTGTTCCATCTGGGCTATTCTGCCTCGGAACAAGAGGAACATCCTGTCTCCCCCCACCACCGAAGGCCGCCGGGAGACCCCGCATGGGCTCGCAGGACGAGAGCGTGCCCCCGTCGGCAGGGCTGGGGTGCTTTTGCTCCAAGCCTTGGGGTGCATTTTAGAGGGCTCGGTCTCCTGAGGGCATTCCTGTCTCTGAGAAGGGCGTGTGGACAGGGCGCTTGATGTCCAAAACGAAAAACCCGTCAGGAGGAAAGAATCAAAGGGCAGGAGGAGGGGACGCTCGTGTGAGCAAAAGCCAGCTAGTCTACAAGGATCAGATGTGAGAGACAACCAGAGCTGTGGAGCTTTTTCATGTGTTATTTAGCCTCCAGCAACTCGAGCTCCAGGTGAAAGATTCGGGGGCCCAGCCCTGCAGAACTCTCCAGCACCAGCTTGGCGGCTTCGCTCATCGTGCTTTTGTGCACCCAGTTCCTTCCCCCGGGCACCTTGCATTAACCCTAACCCGGCCCGGCTTAGATTTTAAAATATGAATTTGGTCCATTCTAGCCACCAGAATCAGTTGGATAAAACTCTGCTTTCCTGGCTTCTATCCAGCCGTTGCTTTAATTCTTTCATTTCCTTCCACATAAGCCGTTCTTGACAGAGCAGATAGCAATTTCTGTGAGGGCGATTGGAGAATAAATTCCACGCGCATCCCCAGAAGTGTGGCATAAAGCTCGGAATCCATTTTGAAAACTGGTGTTTTTCCTGCAAGAAGGTGCTGTCTGCTTCCTGTGGCCGGCCTGGGGTGCGGGTCATCGCTGCACGGACCTGTTGGGCATCACCTGTCCAGTCACACTAATCTGTTTTCCATCCCACAGCCTCCCTGGGAGAAAGCACTGACCGACTGGGCCAGTAGAGTTGCTGGCTCTGGAGAGGCCCTTCCGGAAGACCCCAGACCTGGCCTGGCCTTGAACGGCTCGTTGAAGACGGCGCCCAACGGGGGACAAAAGCTCTTGTTGCAAGCCCTGGCCTGCGAGACCGACACGGTGAGTAGGCCCTGCGGGGGGTCGCTCCCTGTGCGGACGCTCTCCTTTCTGTTTCAGGGGCTCGCCTGGCATGGGGGGATGTGAGGCGTGTTGGCCCCCGGCTCCTGCTTGCCAAGCGAGTTCCCTGCTCGGGCAGAAGGCATTCTGTTGCATAAGCGGAGCACATTTCCAGGCCTGTGCCGGGCCGGGTCTCCCTGGCTGCAGTGCTGGGGATGCACCTGCCCGGCCCTGCTGAGCTCTTGCTGCTCCCGTCCGCCCCACAGAGAGAGCAGTAGCTCTGCCAGCCCCAGTCGGCCCCTCGCTCGCCTCGTCCGCCTTCTCCTCTGCCACTGGGAATCTCCGTGCGTTTCCTGCTGACCGCTTGGCCCGGCCCAGGCTAGTGCTCCCTTCGCCATGGTGGCCAAGGGGATGCTGGGGCCCCGGGAAAGCCATGGGGAGGGCCGGCCCCCTATCCTGCCTGCCGGCGTTTCACCGAGGCACCCTCTGCCCCGTCTGTTTCCACTCCAGCAGGACGTGAGCAGGGAGCTCCCGCACGGCGGTGTCAGCCAGGTGGAAGCCGAGGTCCTTGTCCATTCCGATTTCTCAGCACGGGGCCAAGACAGCGGCACCCGCTTGCATGCCCAAGACCCGGCGGTGGCTCTCTCTGAAGACCCTGACCTGGGACCCCTTCCCATGGAGGGGTCTCCCAGCAACCCCGAGCAGAGGTGTGGCCAAGATCCCCCAGAGCTGGGAGACCGGAGTGGCCCCCAGGCTCCGGACGCCAGGCCGAGGACTGATGCGCAAGCATGCAGGACCGCAGCCGCCCCCCTGGAGATGGCCACGGGGGTGTGAAGGCCTGGACTGCGGGGGCAGTGGGGATGCTGGCCCCCTCCAGGGATGGGGAGAGGGCCCACAGCGGTCCTGCCCCGTAGCTGCTCCAGCATAATCGGCTTGCCCACGGTGGCTTGTGCTCAGCGCCCTGGAAAAGAGCCCTGGTGAAGCCCCCGAGCACGTGGAACTAGAAGTAGCGATCGGATTAACTCCTGGTGGAACTAAACCGCCTCGCCATGCGCCCTCTGGAGGAGATGGCCAGGCCCCCGAAGCTTTTGCTGAAGGCACCTGCCCCCCCCTCGCCCCCCCTTCAGGGCTGCTCTCCCTGCGCTTCCCACACCTCTGGCAGAGGATCGAGCGCTTTGCGAGGGGCACGGCGGCCTGGGTGAGCAGCGCGAGGCCTCCCAGAAGCCACTTCCCTCCGGCCCCAGCTGCCCACGTGTGCCGTGGACGTGGGTGGCAGGGGTCCAGGACAAGTGAGGCACCTGCTCCAGCTCTCGCGGGGCCCTCTTGGCGACCCTGCACAAAGGCAGCCGCGGTGGAAAGGAGCCGGTCTGTCTGGCTGTGGGTCCCGGAGTCCCTTGAGCTGTGGCCGGCCGTGGTGGGGTGCGCATGGCCTCTGGGCTGGGTGGGCTGTCACCACTGCCCATGCCCGTAGTTTGCACTTGCAGGGCCCCCTGATGGGGGGGGGTCGCCCCGCATCCCTTGGCCAGTGCCTGGGGCTGGCTCTGGTCAGCCCAGAGGCCGCCTTGGAAGGAAGCGGCGCTTTTGGAGCCCAGCCTTAAGGGATTTTAGAAAATCGCTCTTAACACCTTGTCCGTAACAGCGCTTCTGTCGCTCCCCTTTTAAACCCCCAGTCTAACAGCATCTTCCATTAGGTGGGCTGAAAACTAATTGGCGGTTTTGCAAAACCGTGTTTGGTTCCGGGAGCTGTTGAGGACCCTTTGCCCCAGTTACGAGGCTGCTCTGGGTGCAAGCCAGGTGTGTTTACCCAGCAAGAAGGCCCTGTGGCGCCCAGTGTCCCCCAGCCAGTCACTCACTGGGGATGCTGGAGCGAGCAGTGGGCCTTGGTTGGTCCAAACGTGCAAGGCCCACACACACAGTGCCTGCACACAGGGGCAGGGGAAGCGATTGCCGCCCCCACCTGCACACGCACATCAAGCCAGTGGGTGGTTTTGACCGTCTGAAGTGTGTGGGGGGGGAGGAAAAGCGATTCGGTGCCAGTGGGATGGAGCGTTAGGCGTCTGGACCCCTTGCTCTGAAACTGCAAGGCCCGTGACCCCAGAGCTGGGATTCCAAATCTCCCACTCCCCCCGGTCTGGAGGCTTCGGGTGGCACATTCTGGACTGAAACAGAGAAAAGTCAACCTAGAGCTGAGCGGCCCCTCCGTCGGAGCAGAAGATACCTGCGTTCGCGTCCCATTTTTGCCCAAAAGTAGTGGCTGACCTTGACTTTTGGCTTTGCATTATTCTGAGAGCCTGCCGCACCTAAGGTGAGCTAAGGTGTGCTCGGGAAAGGTTGGCCTTTTTCAAGCGATTTCAAACTCCCTTAAAATGGATTGCGGCTTCCACGCTTAAGCTCAGGCCAGACGGGGTTTGCAGGCGGGATTGCCCGAGCGGGATTTTCTCGCGTGATGGCCAGGATGGTCCAAAAGGCTACTGGACATTCCAGAGGCGCTCTTGGCCCGTCAGAGCGAAATTCGCTAAATCCTCGCTCACCTGTGCTGTGCGTTTCCAGCCAACTTGCCTGGCCGGCGCTCTTGTAGCATGCCCCGTGCCCACGTGGCCAGGCTCACTGGTGGGTGTGATCGCCACACTTGCGCTGCTTCAGGAACAGCCTCCAGCCGGGGTCGAGGCTGCGGGGGCCCCTTTGCCCCATCGCTTCTCCTGCTGAGCCGTGCCCGGCAACAGCAGCACCAGGTGCAAGCAGCGCCCCCGTCCTGCCGGAGCGAGGATGTGCCAGCACATTGAGCTGGTGTGTTACAAGCGGAGATCTATTCCGATTCCCTTCCTGTGTCCGCGGAAAGAAAGAGCTAAGTATCACCCTGTAACGGACTTTGCAACAGAGGGTCTTTGCGGCTCACTCTCAGTCAACAGGCCCCCCAGGCCGGACACGCCAGGGGGTGACGTGCAAGCCGGGTGCAGCCTGCTAAGAGTCTGGGTGGCCCGTGGCCTGTCTGGCCCCTCCCAAGCCCTTCGGTTCCAGCCACCCTGCTCCTCTGTGAGATTCAGGCGAGGGGGCTGCGATGGACCGCAGCGGGAGCAGCACTGCCCCGAAACGAAGGCTGTGCACGGAAGCACTCCTTCCAGTGCCCCTCTGCCCAGTCCCTCTTCCAACGGGCGCCATGTTGGCCTGAGGGGGCCCACTTCCCCCCACACCAGGCTTACTGGTGTAGCCCAGGGGGTCCCCCGTGCAGCAGCGACTCTGGCTCATGCTTCAGAAGGCGGTTCCCATCCTCTGCCCGGCAAACGCTTGCCGAGGGGAAGACCCGAGTTCCAGCATCCAAGCGCTGCCTTTTTCCTTCTGTGCTCGGCTGAAAGGAGTGTTGGGCACATTGCCCCGGATCTCACAGCAGGGCTCCTGCGTCTGAACTTCCTTCGTGGAATAATAATGCGGAAAGTGGCAAATGGGGGAGATGGTTCCCATCTAGCCCTCCCTCTGGCATCGCTCGTTTTCGGTGGGGGGTGGGGGGGTGTTTCGTGTTCTGGTTTTAATAGAGGGGTTTCCAAACATGCAGGGTGTCGTCCATGGAAGATTGTACCACTTGATGCCCTGAATTTCAGCTGGGAAGCAGCCCTTGCTAGCAGGCGAATCCTGCAACTTCTTATTACACACTCTGCGAGTGCTTCTAACAACCTCTACCGAAAATTAGAGAACCTTCTCCAGCTCTCGGGTTGCCTCACCAGCGTGGACGCTTGTGTTAACATAGGCCACAATCCTGTAGGAACTTCTCTTGTGCAAACCCCAGTGCAAGGGACATCCGTGTCTCCCACTGGTGGTCACACGGAATAAATTTCCTGCCGGATGGTACCCCTAGGTTCTTGTACCTAATATTTTAGGTATTGATCTCTCTCTCTTTCTCCTTCTCCTTTTTAATGTATGACAATTTATTTTTTATTTCCTCAGAGCATCTTTATATTATTTAATTTTATATAAAAAGGGAAAAAACATTACTAGCGTGTGTTCTAGCGTAGCATTTTTACTGCTATTTCTCTATTGTGTTTTTTCCTCTCCTTAACACAACAACTACCTCAAGCTTGTTTTAAAAAGGAAAATAAAAGCAGTAGCGTTTGCTCTTTTGCCATGTTATTTCTCTTTCGCTTTATTAGAAGAACTGTCTTAGCTGCCTGCCAGATTGTGGGCAGAGGGCAGCCCAGGTGGGCCTCCTGGGGCAGGGAGTTCCAGAGCGGGAGCCACCACTGGGAAGGCCCTGGCTTGCATGCCCACCTGTCCGAATTCAGATTAGATTTTAGAATCCCCCCCAAAAAGTTGGTAAGTGAGGGGGACGTGATTGAGGTGCATAAAACCATGCATGGTGGGAAGAAGGTGGATAACCTCTCAAAATCTGAAAGCCACTGTAAGAATAATGCTAGATGTGAGGGGCCTCCCCACCCCCCGTTCCACTTTGCTCTTGTGGGCACCTGGGTACAGGCCACCGTGGGAACAGAAACCAGACCATTGGTTTGATCTGGTGTGGCAGCTACAGGTGTGTTCCAGGTGGACACAGGAGCAGGTAAGCTGCTTAAGTACCTTCCAGCCAAACAGTTTAGCGGTACGAAGCTGATAACCAGCTCCTGAAATGGAATCTGAAATAAATTGGAAGCTGTTAAGCTGAGCAGGGTGCGGGGTCCAAATGACCAGCTCCTCAGGGCTGCTTGGGGATTTTGTTGGTTGCCATCTTGGGCCAAAAAGTGGCCCGTGCGAGCAGCGATGGGGCGGTCGCGGCTGCCCACCTGCAGGGAAGCTGCTGCCGTGTGCACAGCATGCCAAGGTTTGTGGCCACGAGAGCAGCATGGAATCCGGAGCGCGTGCAGACAGCAAGCGAGTGTTCTGTTGCAGACGGGCCAAAGCCTTTTCTGCTTTGACTGGATCACCTCTTCGCTGGTTAGGTCACTCCAGCCCATCCTGACTGCAGATTACTGCTTGGGGGGAAAGGGACAGCGCTGGGTTGTCCCACCCACAAAGGATGGCAGCTTGCTCTCCAAATCACTGGTGACTTGCCCCAGATCCTCATGCTGATGTGGGAGCACATGGGGAGCAAGGCAGCACCCCTTCCACGGGTCCAAAGTGGGCAGCTTTGGGTCACCTGCAGGCCATCTTTGCACCCCTCGGAACCCTCCTTGTAGAATTTAGCAATAACATGAAAAAATACTGATTGCCACTGATCCTTGGTGGCCAATGACTACAGACCAGTGGCCAGCTCCAGTGGAGCTCGTTCCCAAATGTCATTTGACCTTTACACCACTTGGTATTTTATTTATTTCAGTTTCTGCAATGCTCGGCCCCCAAAACTGACTTTCCCCATCTTGTTCTTGTGTGCCAGTTGTACCTCCATCTGGAGGTGCCAGGCTTCCCTGGGCCAGATCCAACATGAACTAATAGTTAAGAAACTACTAGTAGGAAATGTGGAGGCGCCATCAGTGCTGGTGGAGCCCAGGAATCTAAAAATGTAGCTCCAGTGTTACGTCAACCAATCCAGTTTTCTGGCAGCTGCAAGGCCCAATTCAAACGGGTAGCCTTCATCTTTGAGATGCTAAAGTACTTCGGCCTGGGGTTGATTGAAGGAGCACCTTCACCTGTATAATCCTTCCCTTGCCCCAAGATGTGCTTCTGCAGACCGAGCTGGGCAGTTAGCCGTCGGCTGGCATGACTACGTGGCAGGGCCTTTCTGTGGTGACCCTCAAAATCATAGAACGCCCTTCCTATTGATTCGTACCCGGACTAGCTGGTACAAGCCCTTCGGATACAAACCTACAAAGTTTAGAAGTAAACCAGTTGCTCCCAGCATTCCTCAGCCAGGCACACGGGCTTGGGCATCCTGGGAACCAAGTCCTTTTTTGGTCTCTAGGATTGCACCCTTCGGTGACTGTCAGGTGCTGCCACAAATTGTGATCATAATGTGGGTGTGGACACCAATAGTTCCTCTTCGTGGTCTCTGTGCATCATACACACGGGCTCCACGCAAGTGCAGAGCCTGTCTGTTCGAATGCACGGATGACCACTTGAGAGCGACAGTTACAGGTAAGCCATCTGCTTTTTCATTTTGTTTCATCAAAAACAAAAGTTTTGGGTCCATCATGAGAAGGACAGGATTCCTGGATAAGACCATCATGCTAGGGAAAGTGGAAGGCAAGGCAAGGCAAGGCAAGGAAAAAAAAGAAAAGAAAAGAAAAGAAAAGAAAAGAAAAGAGGAAGGCCGAGTGCCAGCTGCGTTGACTCCACCAAGGAACCGGCAACCTTGAGTTGACTCGAGACAGCTCAATGGTACATAAGAAGTGCTACTGGAGTGTTCCAGCTTTGTATCTTCATTTGCTCTTGTTTGTATATTACTCTGCAAGGGTACAGTCCTAAGAATCCACTAGGGGATTTTGATAAAGGGGCGACATTAAAGGATGCAGCTATGAAAACATCACATGAAACTGGTGCAGTGCCTGGGCTAGACAACCGTCGAGCTCCGAGCCAAGACACTGCATGTGCAAGAGAGCGCGTGAAAAAGGAAAAGCAGAGATGTGAGAATTGCGATGTATTTGTGGAGTAAACCAGGCCCACATATTTGTGCTCCTGTCACTGGGTTTGCTGGTCGTGGATGAATGGGCTCCATTATGCCTCTGGTTATTTACATACATGTTGATAGGTTTTAAATGAACTGTAACCATTCAGGAAATGGGTTTACATGCTGGTGTGGCCATCGGGATGAAAACATCTGCTCTGTGCAGCAACAGGCAAGAAAGCAAACCAGATGTTGGGCTTGATGGCCAGGAGAGAGAGTGCGCTCGGGACGGAAGGGAGTAGGTTGGATGTGCCGCCCTTGGGTCGGATTGGGTTCCACTTCCTGGCAAAAGAGGTGCGGGAAAACTGATGCTTCCTTCATCGTGTGGATGCAGAGGTGGACGGGTAGGTAATGCAGGGGAGACTCCTCAGCTGGGAGAGGGACGCAACCCTCCCTTCTTGGCCACGTTGGCCCTGCAAATCTTTCGGTCCATGCATGAGTTGTTCTTCGCAGATGGGAAGGCAGAGATCTTAGGAAGAGCATCCGTGGGGCAGCTTTGACCGGTTTCAGGAGGCCTGTTCTCTAGCAGGCAGCAGCAGCAAAAATGGAGAGTTTACTTCGTAAAGAGAGAAAAAATTAGTTCCCATCTGCCATGCAGTCCATGCCTTGCAAAACACATAAGCACAACATCGCTCGCAAGAAAATCATCCATGAAGCAGTCAATGACTGCCAGCACTGGTCATCATTTTAGGGCTCCCATTCTTTGCAGAACCCTGGAATTTTAAGGCAATTTGCCATGTCCCTCAACACTGAAGGTCATGCGCTGGGTCCTGGAAGGTCCTTTGGCAGAAACTGCAGGTCCTGCAGCCTGAAAATAAGCATCCAGTAGACATCCGTTAGGGTGTGAATAATCGAGCCACGTTCTGCCCATTGCAATCAAAGATGCAGCTTAGAGTCGGTTTGTGCCAAAAGGTACTTTAAGGCCACATTCTTTTATTGGAGTTCCCCAACCTTGTCTGGGTTTATGCTAGTTCTAGTCTAACACATCTGGAAGTCACTAGGCTGGGCCTACATGGGATATTCTGGCATCACATGATGTTGCGCTTGAAGGAAAAAAGCCCTCAACTCTGATGTTTTCCCAAGCAGTGGGTGCCTCATTGCCCACATGTTCTCTTCCTCCCTCCCTCTTTTCTAATTATCCAAGAAAGTGTGATTGCTACTGATGCAGCTGGAACTGTTATTACAAGTTTTGCATCTGATCTGTTCGCAACGGCTGCGAAATTCAGTAGCTGTTCCGTGAAATGAACTGCCAGGCTCAGCTCTCCTTGGCAAGTGATGGAATATGGTTTCAGTGTTTTGTAATATAATCTAGTCCAGCTAGAGGTGGCTCAAATGATGTGGAGAAGCGAAGGAAGGGGAGGGGGTGTAGTTTGAACCCAAGACTGGCGGTAGGAAGTAGCACGGTGGGTGAGAATACCAGAGCTGTCCCCCAATGTGGCAGCTAAAAAGAGCAAGGAATTGGAGCAGCTTTCCAGTAAGGAAAAAAAAAGATGACAAAGTTATAATGTGGAAACAAGGGCAGAAGAGTAGATTCAAAGCAGCTGGGACCACTCATTAAACCAGAACTTGGATTCACCAATTAAACCGAACAACAATAAATCCAGAGCGTGCACGGAAAAACTCCTTCACAAAAATCCTTCCCTACTTGTAAGTCCAGTATAAAATTCAGTGGATAATTGTATACAAATGTAGCTATTGGTATTATTTCATGGGCTGGTTAGATTAAAGGTAAAGGTAAAGGTTTCCCCTTGACGTTACGTCCAGTCATGCCTGACTCTAGGGGGCGGTGCTCATCTCCGTTTCCTAGCCGAGGGAGCCAGCGTTTGTCCGCAGACAGTCTCCGTGGTTGTGTGGCCGGCATGACTAAACACCAAAGTGCACGGAACGCTGTTACCTGCCCACCGAAGTGGTACCTTTTTATCTACTTGCATTTGCATGCTTTCGAACTGCAAGGTTGGCAGGAGCTGGGATGGCGCACGGGCGATCACCCCGTGTGCAGATTTGAACCGGCGACCTTTCGATCAACCAGCCCAGCAGCACAGCGGTTTAAACCACTGCGCCACCTGCAGTCCCACCTGGTTAGATTAAGTGCAGCTTAAGGAAGCACTCCCATGTATCTTTATCTATCTATCTATCTATCTATCTATCTATCTATCTATCTGATTTCTATCTTGCCTATTTACTTTTAAAGAACTCACAGTGGCTATCATCATTCTCCTCCTGTTCTCCCTTTTGTCCCCACGACAACAGCCCTGCATTACTTATTTTTAACATATTGTACACTGGCCAGAGAGCCCTGAATTGGGCTATAGGTTATGGTACAGAAGTTTATGAACGAATACATAAAGTTTGTGGGGTAGGCTGGACTGAGTGTGTGTGTCCGGCCCAAAGTCACCCATCTGGCTCCATGGCTGAGCGGGGACAAGAACCTGGATTGGCTGAGTCCCAGCCCCACACTCTTAACCACTACACCACACTGCCTCTCTTACTGACTTGAGCAAGTCCCATTGAATCAGGTGGACCTTATTTATAAGATAACATGTGCATGATTGGGACGAACTGATGCTTGATGGACTCTAGGTGTCATTCCTGGGCTGGGAAGGTGAGTTTCTCTAAAATGGCACAAAATGTGTATCGACATACAGGAGATAAAAGCATGTTTCTCGCTCCCTCTGCAAAGCTGGCTTTGCTCGAGATTGTGTCTGTCTGAGTACAGATCCTGTGCAGTGTGTTGCCTGACCTTGGCATTCCTGACTGGCTAAATTCTTCTGGGATGGGAACTCTTGAACCCCTTGGCACAGAGCGGCCACAATTCATCCCCTTGCTCTAGAACAGGGGTTCTCAAACTTTTCCATCAGAGGGCCAGTTGAAAGCTGCCCGTGCTGGGCAAGGCGGGGTGAGGCGGAGGCAGGGGCGGGCACGTGCTGCGGGGTGGGCACACGAGGCAGCGGCTTGCTCGCTTGGAAAACATTTTCTCTGAGCAAGCAAACCCCTGCCTCCCCACGCCATGTGGGCAAGCGCACATGTGCGGCGGGTACAAATGGGCATGGTGGGCCGGATAAATGGGCATGGTGAGCTGGATCCGGCCCCTGGGCCGTAGTTTGAGGAGCCATGCTCTAGAAAATCGGCTGCTAGGATGAGAAAGGCCGTGGGGAAAAAGCAATAATGCAACCCTTTTCTCTCCCCTTTCTCACACGTGTAGCCCCCCCCCCCGTGCATCCCTCCCTCCCTCCCTCCCCATAGTCTGGCATTGTTGCAGGGACCCTTCCCAATGCAAGAGCAGGTCTCAGCGACATGAGGTGCGTGCTTTGGGCCAAACGCTCCCACTTTGGTTGGACGCAGGGAAGACTTGGGCACCTTGACTTGGGCACCTTGCGTGTCCACATGGCTGCGCCTTGCAGGGCAACCTGGGACCAGGACTGGCCTTCTGTAGGTTGCACCGGCAGCCCTGTCCCCGAAGCAAAGCGACGGCTGACACACCGCCACAAACCAAGGCAGATCCCACAAAAAGGCTGAGTTTTGGCTTAAAGGTGGCTCTCAGTTCTGCTGCCAAGGCTGAAGAGCACTCCTAGTGCCCACTTGCCTTCTGCAGCAGCTGTCCCAGATCAAAGACCCCCAAGAACTTCCCGGGTCTTTGCGAGATGAGTGCAGGAAGCATATTCGAACAAGCCCCTTCCCAGCAAAGACGCCTTGCGAGGCATGGGGTGAGCCAAAGTGTTTCCAAGCAGCCGTCCTGGCTCCCCAGCGCAGCGTGCAAGTGAGCGGGCAGCACCTCTGGTGCAATGCACCCTTGAGCCACATGCAGCAAAGGTGGGGGCTTGTTTCTACGTGGCGGATGCTCTTAGAACGCCAACACACAAAATGCAGGCAGGCTTAGTCTTAAGACACGGACTTAAAATGCCATGTTTGGGTAGAAAGGCAGCGTATACATCGAATCAAAAGATAAATGTCTGATGATTTTTGTTCCGTGCCAACATCGCCCACTTCCAACTGATCCTTCCGGACTCGGATCCCTTGCTGGACAGGCTGGGGTCCCCCACTGGGGTCACACGTGGAAACGAAGGGGCGCCTCTGCTAATGGGCTGCAATTAAGTAAGAGCCAGTGTAGTGGAGACTTCCTCATCGCACCGGCACTTGGGGGATCGGGTTTTAATCCCTGCTCAGCCATGACGTTCCTGGAATCTAGCCTACCTCACAGGGCTGCTGTGAAGATAAATGGACTTGGGGGAAAAGACTAGCTGTCCACCTAATACTAACCAATTAATTGCACACCGATTTGCACTCCGGGAAAGGGATTCCACCTAGCCCGGGTCCTGGGCCCCTCCTGACGCCCATCCCCCAGGTGCCAAGAGTCAAGCGAGCGGTTTCTTCTCCACTCAGGCCATTCGCTGCTCGAGCGGCGCAAAGCAAGCGCGCACCCCGTGTCTGCAGCGCTCAGCAAAACCCCTACTCTGTCCGGGGTGTCTGTTTCCCCCACCCACATGGCCGAATGCCCCGCGTGGCCCGGGGGAGGCGCAGCAGAGGAGCAGGTCTGCTGCGGGGGGGCGTTCTCCGTTTCCACCGCCCCCCAAATGCAACTGCGCGCATTTCGACGCCCGCAGAGCCATCCTGCGCCTCTGCGCCGCGAGGGCAGCGTCCTTCCCGTCCACGCGCCGCAGCCGCCAAGCGCGGCGCTCCCGCCCTGCTTTCGGAGGCCACGGCGGGCTCGGCAGCCCCGCGCTGCGCGGCCCCCATGCGCGCACGGGACGCGCGGCCGGGCAGGCGGGACAGGAGGCTCGCCAGGTCTCCGCGCAAGGCGCGGCGAGGGGTCCCCCGGGCGCGCGCGCAGCCGGGCGAGCCGGCCCGCGCCCGCGCCCGCGCCCAGCCTGCCTGGCCAGCCGGCCGGCCGGCCGGCCGGGACCGCGCCCGCCCCCCCTCGCCCCGTCCACTGCGGCGGGGGCGCGCGGCGCGCGGGCGCGGCGCCGGCCGTTGGCCCTGCTTTTGTTCTGCCCCTCGGCCGGGGCCTCCCGAGCGCGGCGGGCGGGGCACGGGCTCTGCTCTTCGCCGGCCAGCGCGCAGGGGCGGGGGCGAGGCGAGGCGAGGCGAGGCGGGCGCGGGGGCGGCGCGGCGCGGCGCTGCTGCTGCTGCTGCTGCTGCTGCTGCTGCCGCCGCCGCCGCTCCTGGTGGTGGCGGCGCGTCGCGCTCGCCGAGGAGAGGAGAGGCGACCGGGCGCGGGGAGAGCGCAGCGGAGGGGCCCCTGCCCGCCCGGCAAGATGGCGCAAGGCGGCGCAAGCCCCTTCCCGGCTGCGCGGCGATGAGCGCCTAGCCCGGCCTCCCGGCCGCGTCGCTCCGGCGCCGAGAGGAGCGCACGTGCGCTTTGTGCAGCCGCCGCCGCCGCCGCGGCTCGCCGCTTCCGGGGCTGCGGCCGCCGGCTGGGACTCCTTCCCGGGCCGGGCCGGGCCGGGCCGGGCCGCTCCGCTCCCGCGCCGCTCCGCTGGTCTTCCGCGCGCCGGGAGGGACGCCCTGGACCCGCCGCCCTCCGCGAGCCAATGGCTTCCCGGGGCTGCCCGCTGGCTCCCGTGTGCTCTCTCGGCTTCCTCCTGCTCGCCCTGGGCGCAGGTAAACGGCTCGCTCGGGGAGGCGGATGGAGAGGGGCGCGGGGCGCGCGTGCTGCGGAAGCGAGGGACCCCCCCCCCCGCGAGCATCCTTGGGTTCAACTTCTGGGCGCGCGTTCCTTGTTTCGTGTCTCGGCGCGTGTACGTGGGAAGGGGGATGTCCCCAGCGCCAGTGCTGCGAGGGCTTGCTCTGGGCTGCTCCGCCGCTGAAGTCTGGATTTTCTCCCCTGGCGGGACGAGCGCGGCTCTGTCCACAAGTCTGCCCCCGAGGAGGGAAGGGTGGCCAGGAGCAGACCCGGGGCCGCCGCCGGTCCTCTGGGCGAGCGCTGGCAAGGTCGCGGCGTCGCACCCGCGCCGGCGGCTCCGGCGCGAGGTCGTTTTGCCCCGCGGGACCAAAGCAAGGCCGGTCCCCCTGCTGGCCCTGCCTGCGGGGCAGCTCCGAGCCGGGCATGGAGGGGTCGCTCGCTCTCGCCCCCAGGGGGTCAGCGTGGCCCGGGACCCACAGGGGCCGAGGGGGCTGTCCCGTGAGAGGCGCAGCCCACCCCTTTGTGGCCGGCAGTCCTGCGAGGACCTCAAGCTGGCGGAGCCAGAGCGTGGGATGGTTCCTGAGAGGGCTGTGATCCACTGCAAAAGAGTAGACCGGTGCCCCAGTGAGGTCGGCGTTCTTAGATGGCATAGGTCCTCCTCCTTTTTGTCTCGGGACGAATCCAGGGTGGCTCCCGGAGGCCATGTCATCCTCACAACAACAACCTTTTGAGGTAGGTTGCACCGGGCCGTGAGCCGGTGGCTGGCCCGCAGTCGCCCCGTGAGCCTCACGGCCGAGTGGGGCCTGGAGCCCGCGTCTCCGGGGCCCCGCCAGGACTCCCAGCAGCAGCAGCAGGCAGGCAGGCCTCTCCTGCACAGCGCTGCGTGACGGGGGCGGGCGTGGGGCGTGCGGAGGAGAGGCCGAGAGAGAGTTCGCCCTTCTGCGGCTTGTCCTCGGGGCGCGCTGCGCGCTGCGCAGGCGGGATGGCGCGTCTCGTTATCCGAGACGGAGCAGCCGCGCTCGCCCCCAGATCCTGGGCTCCGGCAAGAGTGGGGTGGCGTTTTCCATCTCGCTTCCCGGCGGGGCCGCAGGGTCTTTGGCAGGGTGAGGGCTTGGGGCTGGAAGGAGCGAAGAAACGCAGAGTTAAACAGGAGGCCATGAACTTGGTATCGCTGGAGAAGATGCTCCTGAGGAAACGGCGCATCTTAGAGAAAGGCGTGGGAACTTTTAAATGTTTCTACTGCGGAGTTGGCGAAAGGATGTTTACTGAGGTGGCAGAAACATTTTCTGGATTTTTCGCTTAGCTTAGCTTGCTTGTGATGATTGCAACGTGTTCACAGGCGGGACCCCTGCGTGTCGTGAGGCCAGTGCACTTTGTGCATGCTCGGTGATACCTCGATTACCCGACACCCCCAGCAGCGACAAAGAAGAGGAAGGCGGCAGCCCTTCGCACCGGGCCTTGTGGGAAGGGGCTTTTGAGTGGGGGGCTTGCGCCCATAGCCCTGAACTTGGGAGCCAAAGGCCTGGGAGGCACCCGCCCTTGCACGAGGGGAATTGGGAGCAAAGATGGCTGAGGGATTCCCGGGGAAGGTGCATGCAAAGTTGTGCTGGGGGATTCGGATGTCCTCCAAAGGGAATCGCGTTCTGTGAGAGTAGAGCAGATGCGGGCTGGAGCGGAACAGCGAGAACACGGTTGGGACGGGATTTCCCTCTCGGTCTGAAGAGCATCGCCTGCCTCCGCCCGACGAGTCGCAAGCATCCCATTGTCCCCTTCCGTCAGCTTTACTGCCGGGCTGCAGATTCACAGGGAAGGCAGGCAGGAGAACCAGCGCTCGGGAGGCAAAGCTGCTTCCCCACCACTGGGACCACTGCCACTTTTGGGAACCCCCTTCAGGGAACTCACACGGGCTGCTTTGTTATGCACACCACATCATCCTTGCACACTAGTGGAGCACACCCTTCTGGGTTGACCCTGTGCATGCATTTGCATAGGGTAATTTGCATCCAATTTTCTGATGCCCTGGGGCAGCATTCTCCACCTGGTGCCCTCCAGGTGACTCAGGGTGCAACTCCCAGCTTTCCTGGCCCTTGGCCGTGGTTGCTATGGCTGATGGGAACTGAAGTCCAGCACATCTGGATGGCACCAGGTAGGGACTCCTGCCTTCATGAGTGATCTAACAGGGTGTTTATGCTACTTGTATGTTGTAAACAATTATGTTAATTTTTTTGTCCCGGCTATTTTAACTTGCAATATTTGAGAGGGGAAATTAGAGCAGTTTTGGGCAGAAACTTGAGAAACCTGTTCAGACAGTAAAATGTCCTACAACTCTACATCCCCCCACCAGCACTGTTGAGAGTTGTAGGGCTTTTCACTGTCTGAACATGCTCCGAATCATGCCCTTGCTTGATTTAAATGTTATATTATGTTGAATTTTTAGTATTAGATATTGGTAAGACATTAAAGCAAGAGATGCACCTTCCTTATGCTCTCTGAATTTGAGAGCGAAAAGGTGCTGAAACATGCTGACATGCTAATGCAATTTAGTAACCCCCAAAACTCTGCATGGCACGGGGCAACTGAGTCACTTGACATGCTCAGAGAGCTGTTGCTATGGGATGGTATATGAATGACATAACTAATAGTATTATTAATAATAATATAATAATATTGGGTTTTTATTTGGCATCCATTCCTTGCTGCTGCTGAAGTTAGGAAATGGAAAAAAATCTGCGAAGAAACAAAGCACTGGTTGATTTTTCAGGACACGTTCCATTCTGGAAAATTGTCCACAGAAAATTTTCTGCCCTGCGTCACTGGCAGCAAGGGATGGCGTCTCCTAAAAGAGCGAACTGGGGACAGATGGAGTGCAGTTTATTCGCAAGAGATCAGATCCCTCTTAGGAAAGAAATAATTAGCAGGACAAGGTTGTTGATTTCAGCAAAATAAAGCCGCTGACGCTGGTACCTCTTGGAGGCAAAGGTGAAGGGATTTTATATGCGTGGTCCTTGTGAGGTGCAAAGCTCTGATTAACTAAATGCAATTAGGCAGCTCTGCTTATTAGCATGCGGCTGTCATGATGTCAGGGTAGATAACAGTATGCAATTAAGATGATTGAAATAATGTTGATTTTTCTCTCTCGCTGATACTCTCTTGAAAACTGAACCCTTCATGAATGCAAGCCACTGAACAGCTAGACTCGTATTAGGATGGGGGAAAGATCTGTGATTAATTCTGACTTTTGGAGGGAGGGGGTTGCTTTCCCATTGTATGGAATCTTGCAGCTCTGGGGCTGACATGCCCCTTGCATTCACACTGCATTCCCTTCGGTGTGAAATATTATTCTTTGTGTGGGATTTACGATTTATGGAGTACTTTTCAAATGCATCCTTGTAACATCTGCAGGAAGTAGATCTTTTATGGTCCCATTATACAGACGAAGAACTGAGGCTGAACAATACTCAACTGCCTGTTGCCATTCATGGGAAAGCAGAACTAGCATTTGATCTAAGGAGTCCTGTGCATTAAGTCTGGGTAGGACTGTTTATATTTGTGTTGCGTATTTGGTTGCATATATTGTTGTGTATAGCTGTGTGTATTGGCTGCAGCGCTGAACTGATTCATGTATTTGGAGAAGGGTGTCCTTTATTTATTGCGCTGGGTTTGAACCCCATCACTGTACCAAAAAAGAAACACACAAGTCAGCCTCAGGTGGTAGAATTGTTGGCTCTTTCCCCTCTTGCGCTGGTTTTCCATCCACACTTGGTGTATGACCTTCGCAGAACTTGAAAATCCTTGGCACAGCTCTGAACTTCCAGGCAACGTCTGGTTAACCCCAGGCCAGAGCCAACTCCAGCCAGGCAGCGTTCCCGGGAAGCGAGCCACTGGCCCGGTTCTTTTCTCCAGCCACCAACCATTGGCTGCCTTCCTGGACTTTGTGGCGCTTTCCCCTTGCTTCTGGCAGATGGGAAGCCTCCTTCAGGGTCAGTGGCTGGTGGGCAGGGCGTCCAGCTAGAATATGCCAGCCTTTCTGTAGTTTTGGGCCCCTTGGGCCCCTGGCTCCCCTCCTCTGGACTGTACCCCTCTTCACTGGAATGTGGCACCTCCCCACGAGCGGGTCTCTGAAATGGAATCTGGCCCTTGAACTGAAAGCAGTCTTGCACCCTGGCCTGCACCGGGGGGACACCCCACTGGGAAGCCTGGAGAACTGCTGCCAGCCAGTGTCGGCAAGACTGAAGAAGCTGAGCTCAGTATGAGGCAGCTGCTACGTACTGGAGGTTGATACGAAACCCAGCCCCGTTCCCTTGTCATTGGGCCTACCTGCCTACCTGGGGAGCAGGTGTGATATTTTAAGGGAGCCCTTCATTCTGGGGAATACTAAGCTTCTTACTTTTTGGTCTTCTGCTGCCCACGTTCCATGAATGGGCAACGCCAAGGCCCCGGCTGCCCTTGTGGCAGGTCTTTACCTTTGATCTGGACTTGGACTGGCAACACGACAACGAGAGACCACTGACAAAATGCAGGACAGTCCTCTGGCCCCCTTCCAGTATAGGGCTGTCCTCTGTGGAATGGCCATGTGGCCACTCTAACCTTGGAGTTAATGGCAGCCTAAAAGCCATAAAGTCCTTGCAGGCATGCCTTGCTGATGTTCCAGGGGGTGGGTCAGTCTCCCTCTCTCTCTCTCTCTCTCTCTCTCTCTCTCACACACACACACACACACACACACACCCCTCTCCAAAAATTCCTCTTTGTTTCGGGTGATGGACGGCTTTTGTCAGATGTCCTGGAGCGTGGCTTTCAGTGAAAAGAACAGGATAGGTTATGTGGGCCCAGGCGTGACTCAGTGACAGGCCTGGAATTTAATCTTGTCATTTCTATTTAACCAGGGCTCCACTTTCTACATTATTCAAGGGTCTAAGCTTTCATTAATTCCTCCGCCTACATGGCTTTAGTTTTGTTTTTGATGTTGAATGGGATTTCTTTCGCCTAAATTGGTGTAATACCCCCATCTTCCCTTTTCCTCTCCCTGCTGCTTAAAATACATGTTGGGTATCGTTTCCCTAATAAAAAAAATGTTGACATGATATATGAAATTCAAGCCGGCATTCGGCATAGAACGCATTTGAAAGCAGTGAGATTGGATCCCCTCTCATCCCTAATCAAAGCAGGCAGCTCAACAAAAGCAAGGCGCAGATTGGCTGTGTGGTGTGTGAACAGAAATGCGCGGGAAGTTAAATGAACAGTTGATGGGAAAGGTGTCAAAGGTTCGGGCGTTTCCCGTGACGCTGGCTGATTATTTACGCGTTCGTGTTCCTCAAGGAGCCACAAATCTCGCCGACTAGCATTTCTGGGGCGTCCTGGGGCCAGCAAACCACAGTTTCAAATCTTGGTGGGAAGATACCTTGAGTGAATCCAGCTAAAAATGTGGTTTGGGAATCCAGAGAACCAGGAAGGCTACAGATAATTCTGGGGTGCATGAGACTTGCACCCGCTTGCCTCTTTTGGGAAAGCAATAAAGGTGCTTCCTGGTCTCGGAGTGGAAGTGCGCAAAGGTTTTGTCGGTGGAGAACGGGGGCTCGCCTTCTCTCCCCGCGGCTGTGCTACTTTTTTCCGGAATAAAATGGGCTTGCATGGTGGCCAGATAGGAGCTCTTTTGTCAAATCGCTGTAGATTGAACCCGTAAAAATTCCAACAACTCCTGTGGTCATTTGCACACACTTATGAAGAGCCTGCTAGGTGAATTCTTTCGATGGTGAACAGGGGTTATTGTTTGCTGCATCTTCAAGTACCAAATCACACCCAGTCTGTCTGTCTTTCCTTTTCTCCCGCACTTCCTTCTTCCTCAGAAGGAACCCAGAGTTAGCCCAGCTGCTTGTGGCTCGGCCCTTGGAAATGGCTCTCCCTCCCACGAGCACAATTCTGGACCAGCCACCTGTCCCCTCCCTGCCCTTCTCTTCCACCCCAGGCATGCCTCTGGAGACCAAGGGCCCTGGCTTTCTCAATTTCTGCATCTGAAGCAGGTCCTCAAGATGCAGCCTGTGCCCCCGTAGTCGCATGCCTTGCTATCCTTGGCCAAACTGGACTCTCCACTGGGGGAATGTGTGAACAGTGCCTGAGCCACAGCCAGGTTGCACTGGAGAAGTGAAAGGGAGGGCGGGAGATGGGAGAAACCAGACACATTGCCCCAGCTTTGGGGGCTCAGTGGGTCCAGATTTAATAGCACAATCTGCCCTTTAGCTTAGAGGTGACGGAAAAGTTCAGTTCCTCCCTTCCCCACTTTCTGACCCACTGGTAGCTTTTGACTCCATGTTGTCAGTATATCGATCAAGGGACATTATCTATAGAGTAGGGACATCTGCTGAAGCCAACGAATTAGGGGGGCTTGGTTGTGAAGGAGTTGATTCAGAATTACTTCAGTCTCCCAACTGCTCTGAACTTTACTGCAGCTCTTTTTAGTTTTACAGAGTTTTAAAAAAACTAATAAATTATGTTACAGGGCTTGTGAAAAAGGCTGGGCTTGGCCCATGGATCCAGAAGAATATAGAAAGTTTTGGTTTTGCAGGAGGATAAAAATAATTGTTTTCACATGTTTAGTGAGGCCATAAAAGCAACTGTGGAGGAAGCGAGCATGTCCGTAATTGCTCTTTTCAAGGTCAAGAGGCAAAGGCGGACTGCAGCTGGTGCAGCCTCAGCCCCACTAAGCCATCGTCCCAGACTGGCCTTAGAACTGGTTTTGGGCCACGTTTCCAAGGGATTATCTTGGGAAGTTATAGTGCTGCACCATTTGGTGCCTGCAGGACCTTGCCCTGCATCCTGTTCAAGAGGATTTGGGGTGAATCAGAAAGGTTTCCATGTTCTGGACTCTTTTAGGACTGAGCCTAGATTTCCAGTCATTAGTTGATCCCTGCTTAAACTGCCTATGGAGAAGTCCAGGGTCTTGTCTTTTAAAAGAGAGCATCTTATCACAGACCTTGTGTTAGCTGTGAGGTGAAGGCATCGGCTTGTGACTTCGGCTTGTGACTTCGGGGCCAGAAGACCTGACCTGGGGCAAATGGATTTCATATGATACAACCTCTTTTGGTGCCCCCCGCAGAATCCCTGGTGGCGCCTCCCGCAGTTTTGTGGGGAGGGAAAAAAAGATCAGAGCCAGTTTGATCTCTTTCTGGGGGTCTCCTTCGAGGTTTTTTTCCTCTTAAAAATGTTCCCTTCCTGTTTCCTTTTTGCCATTGTATTTGGAGTGCTAACACCTGGGAAGGTTTCAGCCTGGGTTTTGGAGCATCTGCAAAATATTAGGAGGTGTTTTGTTCAAATGTGATTGGGATGTACATTTTATGGCCTGTTCTGCCCTGGAGCAAAAGTCCCACTGTCTATGGGGGAATGAGACTCCAGAACCTGGCAACCCATTCAGGGTGCAAATCTGCCCAAGCTTATTCAGAAGTAAGTCTCCTGTATTCAAGGAGGCTTATTTCCAGGTGTGTGCATCGCAACCTTTGTGTTTTAAATTAGTTTGCCTTACTGCTGATGAGAATGTTTTCATGTAGATTTGAGGAAGAGTGGGGCGGGCGGGGGGGGGGCGGGGGGGGGGGGGCGGGGGACCTCTTTGGATTATATTGCCTTCAAAATTGCAGGAGAGCTAAACAATCTGAAATGGGAAATTTTAGGAGGCAGAGCTGTAGATAGGCAAAGCGTGGTGGTGCAGTGGTTAGAATACTGGTTGGGGAAGCTTGCTGAGTGTGTGAAGAGGTGGTCACTGCCCTGGTGTGCACGTAATGGCACTGCCTGGGGTGCTCGACCCGGGAACGGCTGCGACCGAGCAGCGCAAGCGAGCAGGCCGCCTGGCAAGTGCTCCCTGCTTCAGCATTTGATCTGAAACGAGCCGTGGGTGCCGGTTTGGTGAACCTGGAGTTGCTTCATGTGGCTCAGTCCAGAGTTCTGGCTTCACGACTGGGTATTCCTGCATTGTCAGATGAAAGCGGAAGTGAGCAGTAGGGGTAGTCGCACACCCTGGGTTGAGCAACGCGAGTCACAACATGGTTACGCATGAGTCAAACCTAAATGGATTGAGGACAAGGATGTTTTTCGGTTCTTCCATTGTTTTTCTGCATGCATTTCAGAGTGGAGTATATTAATTTTTATATAAGCTTTTCCATTTCTTATTCATGTGGTGTCAGTGGAACACCCTGCTCTCTTTGGAGGAAATAAATAAACAAATAAATAAAATTTCAACTAGGCAGGGGAGTTTTTGTAAATTGGAAAATGAATTCCTTGAGATTGCTTTGTCCATGTGCCACAAATGAGTATCATTGGTGTGCAGAGACGATATGGAAACTTCCATATATTGCCCAAAATGGGGCTGCCATGGAGAAGGTTTCTCAAGCATCCCCTGGGCTTTTCTTCGTGGCAGGTGAAACTACTCCTTAACTTCCGCTGCAGCTTCTTACGTGGCTGGTTCAGAAGTAGCACCCGACGGTGCTTTGGTGCTGTGTGAATGAGACTTGTACTCAGCCTTCCCCTTCTCTCCCTCTTCCCCCCCCCCATGCCACCCTGCCAGCTGCAGGCTCTGATTTCTGCTTGATGTAGTGCAAACCACAGTTTATCTTATCTCCAGGTTGGGCAAACTGTGGTTGGTCCTTGTAATTTGTGGAATGATCAAGGTTGGCCTGACCCTTCTTATTGTCAAGCTGGATATTTGGGACAAGGAGTATCTGAGGTCAGGTTATTCCTGCACACCCCTGCTGCCCACTGACAGGAACCAGGGAGGCTGGGCTCCATGGCCTGCCTCTGCCTGAAGCGGGATTGGTGAATACAAACTGCAGGGCCTTCTTAGCGCTGGCTCCAGATTCCAGAACTTCCAGAGCCCCACAGGAAAGCAGAACGAATATCTGGTTCAGCAGTGTTCAGGGTGAGACAAGGTTTTGTTTCTCCTGTATAGCTGGAGGTGGTGGCTGTTTTAGTCTGACTCTACTTTGGATTGTACCTCAGTGAGATTTCTTTACAATTGGCTCCCCGCAGCCCTCTGCTGCAATGGCTGAGAGAGAGCTACTACTCGGGGGACACCTGTGCCAAGGTGCGCCAGGCACCTCGCAGCAGGGGCTTTCCAGAGAAGGAAAGTGAGAGGTTATTTTTGTGGGGAAGGGAGAGGCTGGGCAGGCCTTCCAGGTGGCATCTGGCCCATGGACTAGGATCCCCGGCCCCCGTTCGAGTCAGTTGTGGTAGTTCTGCTTCGAAGCTGGACAAAAGGCAGAGTTTAATCTGTAGCGGCAGAAGGGTTGAGCGCAAGGCCACGTTCTCGTAGGCATGGTACTCTGGGCTGTTCGTCTGGGATTGGGTTGGTGCTTTCTGTAACGAGAGACAAAGGCAACAAGTGGATGTTGGGTAAAATAAGTCATTTCATCTAGGAAAGGAGAAGGATGCCCCGCAAATTTTGTGGGCTGGGTGGGGCGTGGGATGGTTCAGGTTGTTGAAAAGAACTGCGGATGAGCCATTCAGTCAGCAGAGCTAGCGAGCAAGTGGGGCTTTGAGGAAGGGGTGGGGAAGCAATAATTAGATCAGCTTCAAAGTGCCTTGAAAGCCATCCATGCATCTCGAGCACCTTCCCCCCTCCCTCCTCTATCCGAGTTCAACCTTGCCAATGCTAATTGCTCGCTCTGTGATCAAATATTGGGTGATATTTTTTGTTAAATAACCATTTGTGTTGTCACACAGCCTCTTGCTGAGAAAGATATGAAATGTTCCGTGCAGGGGCTGTCAGAAAGGGGAGGTTTTGCCATCAGGTGCTTCCCCTCCCATTGTGTCATTGTCAACCCCGTCCCTCTCCGCCCTTCCTCCGCCTGCCATTAATACAAGGTAAAAGTGATCTTTTAAAAATCCCTTGACAAAACCCAGCTGGAGTTGAGACAGTCGTGCACTTAATTGACTGAGGGAGAGTCGCCCGTTATTTCAGGAGCTAAGCTGGCATCTGAGGCTGCCATCCGGCACACGCAGACTTCCCCGTCAGCGCTGTTCTACACACCTTGATCTGGGAGTCTCCCTTCCCTGGTACCTCCTGGTCTCCCCCCCGGAACTTGCAGGGAAGTGAGATGGGATGCACAGTGGAACCAAGATTCGTGGACACATGCAGCAAATATTTTTCTTTCCAGGCAAATGGGAACAAGAAAACTATGCGATGAATTGGGACAGAGGACCTTTCCTCCGTCTCAGTTAATTGCGCGATCTTATCATATCCTTTTGCCTGGAAAGTTGATGCCCTTCCTTTACGCTTCGCCTTGGCCTGTGAGTGTATTTCATTCCGTCAGAGGAGGAGTCTATGAAAACAGCACCTCTCATCCCAGATGGCCTTCTTTTCAGCGGTGGGTGCCTGCTGCCCGCCAGAGCTGGATGACCTCTAAGGCAAGCATTCCTTTGTCTTAAAGCTAGGCTCCTGCTCCCGCTCGCTGGAGGGAGAGGAGGAAGGGAGGGGCTCGGGAGGGGCTGGAGCAAGGGGTCGTCCGGGGAATGCTCGTTCTGCGGTTAGCATTCCTTTTCCTATCGCCCGGAATGTCAGGCAGAAGGTTTCAAGATCGAGACTCTGATCTGCAAACGGGTGGGTGCCCAGTCGGGTTTGCAGCTCTCCGCTCAGGGAACCCAGTTTGGCCCTGCTGGCTAGTTGTCAGTTCATCAGTGGTCCCCTAGAATCCCCGGTGCCGCAGTCTGGCTGAGGGGTGCACGCGTGTGCTGCCAGGAGCCTCGGAAGCCACGTTCGGGGCAGGGCCCAGAATGCACTGCGGCTGCTTTCCCTGTGGCTGCCAAAGCGGCTTGGTCGATGGTGGCGACCGCAAGCGCAGTCTGACGCAAGTGGCATGCTCTGTCTGCTTCTTCAGATGCACCTCCATGAGCCATTCCTTCCTTGCATTTCTCAGTATGCCTGAACTTGGGTGGACAATCATTTCTTCCACCTTGGCTTCCCTGGGCTTCCCTGGGCTTCCATCGGTGTGGTCAATACATCTGTATTTTGTTTATCAGATTCTATCCTGCCATTTTCTTTTGTAAGGAACGCAAAGTGGCTGAGTGCCTTCTCCTCTCCTGCCCTCAGACTTATCCCTCAACAACTACCCTGTGAGGTAGGTTGGGCAGAGCGCCTGTGCCTGGCCCAGAGTCCCCGAGTGGACCAGCAGGGACTGGAGGCAGGATCGCTGGAGGCCCAGAGCTGTGCTGTTAGCCCCTGTACCACACTGGCTCTCCAGTATAGCACCTATCTTAAGATACCTCCTTGCAGGTGGAGATGCTGGGCGCTCCCCCTGCCTGAACATCCAAGGTGCTGCTGCTGCCAGTCAGTGCTGATGATACTGGGCTAGATGGCACACGGGATGTCCATACGCGGCAGCCCCTGTGCATGTCTCTCCCACAGCACCTGGGACGCACCTCCAAGTTTGCCATTTCCAGAGACCGAGCAGGGACCCACAGAACTGACTGTGGGGTGGCAGGGAAACAAAAGCCTGTGCGGAGAGCAGGGAGGAGGTGCAGCCGCCCCACCTGTGTGGCCGCCATCTAAGGGTGTGATGGGATTCCTCCTGCCCATGTTCCCCAGCAACTGGTCCGCAGGCCCACGGTCTCTGATCGCAGAGGTAGCCCATAACTGCCAGGCCCAGCAGCCGCAGACGGCCGCCTCCTCCATCAGTCTGTCCAGCCCCCTTGGACAGCTGTCCAGCCTGCTGGCATTCCCTGCCAGGGTCGTGAGAGTCCTCCCAGGAGCCAGCCCTTTTCTCTCCACGACGCCTTGTGCCTGGCCCTGGCTTAGGACGTGCGCCGAGCTGAGCGGAAGCCAGCGAGTGCCGGAGGAACTCCAGCTGCACACCGTTTTGTCCACGCCGTGCATCACTTTGTCCACCCCCATCGCGTTCCCCTCATTCGCCTCTCTTCCAAGCGAAACAGCCCCCGAGGACACCCTGGCCCGTTTTTTCCAGGCCTCCTGTCGCGCCCACTCGAGGAGGAATGGAATTTGCACACTTTGCAAAAAGGGATGTCGAGGGGAAGAAGAGATGGGGCAAAATGATCTCTGGGCAAAAGACGCGGGCTGGGTACTCGCCACGTTCTCCCTCTCCCTCTATATGGCAACTTAAATTGGATTATGAGAAGATCAGCCGGCAGTGTAACCTGAGATGAGGCAGATGGACTGGTAGACAAAGGAGGGGAGGGTTGCTGGCGCTGCGTGTCAAAGGTGAGGCTGCCAGAACTTTCCCAAACGGAGGGGCTCCGTTTAATGGCAGAGCAGAGCCCGAGAATAAGCGTGGCTTTTGTCTGTCACTTTTATTAACCCGTTCAGCATCTGTAAACACCGGGCTCCATCCTGTCCTGCAGGGCCATGCGAAGACCTCCCTCCTGCTCTCACTTTAAAAAGCTGCCTGTGTTTTAAACACTTCTAAATGTGGAGAGAGGGAGGGGTGTTGTGGAAGAGGGCCGAATTATTCCGAAGCACATTATTGACTTCTGCAACCTGGGCCAGTGCTTAAAGCCCCACACGTGTGTCCCCAAACTGACACTGTTATCCAGGAGCCCTGCTTGTCCCATGATGGTCTCCGCAGAAGAGCTTGGGTTTGCAGTGAACGGAGACCAGCTGTCTTGCCTTTTCCAAGACGTTCCAACCAGTTCCACTCCAACTTCAGATAATGGCCAAAATTGTCCAGATGGTTTCAGGTTTGCCCCCGAGGGTAAGGACTAGCAACTTGAGGTGTCAGAATGCTTGGATCCCGAGGTTTCCAGTTGCGTGCTGGGTCTCGTGCTGGGCTATGCAGCTTGCATGTGGATTTTTGGCGCTCCCAGGAGCCATCCTTGGAACTCTGTGTGTGGTTTGGTGCATGTAGGAAAAGGGGGCTGGCTTCGAAAATCTTATGAGGAAGGCTAAACGCAGGTCCCCAGGAATAACCTGCCCTCCCTGCTCCTTCTCTTCCAGAGGTGAGCCGCCCCACGGAACTGGCCTTCACCCTTGAACCCAGTGACTGCATCGCCGTGCAGGAAGAGCCGCTGGCGCTTCACTGCCAGGTGGGGGGCATCCCGCCCATCAGCATCACGTGGCGGAGGAACGGCATCCTGGTGGCGGACAGCGAGGACTCCTTCGCACTCACAAACGGCTCGCTGTACTTCTCCCGCTTCCAAAAGCTGAAGGGTGACGGGTCTTCGGACGAGGGGGACTACGACTGCATGGCGCAGAACCGCTTTGGGCTGGTGGTGAGCCGCAAGGCCAGGATTCAAGCGGCCAGTAAGTCTCCTCTCCTCCCCACTGCTCAAAACCTGCCAGTTGGCCGCGTGCAGCAGTGGGAGGGCCACTCGGCCATGCAGTGGGCGGGCCACGAGATGGGGAGAGCCCCGTGGGGCTGCTGCAGGGCCCTGGTGATGAGGCCTCACACGGCTGCTGTCGCAGTTCATTTACGTGCCGCTGTTCTTCCTCTTGCGAGGAATGCTGGGTGACTTCAAAGGTTGTCCTCTCCGTTTAACCCTCGCAACGGCAACGTTGTGAGGCAGGCAAGGCTGAGAGTCTGTGGCTGAGCCAGCATCCCCAGGGATGTCATAGCCAGGTGGGGGCTTGGACCCAAATTTCCCCCGGCCCAGACCAGCACCCTACCGTGCCGCGCCGGCTGGCCATAAGCAGGGCTGAGACCGTAAAATTCCGAAGCGTTGCAGTCAGTCCGGGTACGATGCGAGACTCCAGGCGGGGAGAGCCTCTTCCTCTCTTGTGCATCTGCTGCAGGGGCCCTGGCTCATAATTGGGCTGTGGCGCAGGGCTTGGGGGTTGGCTCTTTGTCCCATTCCAGCCCCCCAGCTTCCATACATCGAGCCCCTGACTGGCTGGGTGCTGTGCAAGGGAGAACCTGTGGCTGTGAACTCGCCCCCCATGCCCTGGTCCTCCCGCACGCATCCAGCTGAGACTTGCATCGTCTCCAGCTCCGCTGCTGGTCAGGAGGTGTGGGGGGCACCTGGCTGGGGGAGGCTGGTGCAGACACTTTCCCCTCTGCTTGCAGCTTTAGGGGCAGGAGGGCTGCAGCCACGGCGTGTGTCAGGCCAAGGCAGGTCTCCTGGAACACGGCTGGCGTCGTGGTGTGATTTTGTGGGAATGCCCATGAGCGCGGCGGGGATGCGACACGTGGGGCAGAGTTCGGCCTCTCCGCTCCTGCCCCAGAACAAGCAACCGCAAGCTGCTCGTGTTGTGGCTGCGGAGAGGCTCCTGAAATGCACTTGCAGTCCTACGGAGTGGGGTGGTCGGGGCCTCCGAGCTCTGCCAGCCAGAAGGAGCAACGCCGGGAAAAGGCCTGCGCTAGGGTACATTTTGCCCCCCTGCTTACTTGGCCTCAATGTGTGCAGGGCCCGGAGTCTGGATCACCTCACAGCAGCTTCTCGGTTAGGGCTGTGCGGTCGCTGCCAGGAGGGAAGAGGGCTGGGAAGGGGCAGGGGGCACACGCGTGAAATAGGTCTGCCTGGGCTGGGGGCCTTGGCAGGTGCTGCGGAACGTATGGAGCTCGTCGCAGGCGCCTGAGCCACACGGCACTGTGTGTTTATCGCTCGCATCCATCGCTTGCTTCTCTGCCATAAGTGTGGAGCGGCTGATTCAAGGGATCCGTCCATCTTTGGCACTGGGCCGCTCTTCCATTCGCTTTGCCCCGCTCTCGCATGAATCTACCGTTCTGGAAGGAAGCCTCCACGAAGCCGCAGCCCTTTCCGAGAACTGACCTCCCAGGGCGAGGTGGAAGGGGAGGGGCTCCATTGCCCCAGCCCTGCTTCCAAATCACAGCCCATTTTGATGCCATGGCTGAGGGCGTCCACCACTGTTGAGGGGTCAAGGGGAACAGGCAGGTGGCACCCGGCTTCCCAGTGCTCAGACCTGGCCGAAGTACAGGTGGAGCAGGTGCAGCCCCCCAGTGGCTGCCTCCTGCCCGACCACCGGGCCTCCGGAGCCAGAGGGAATAGTCACACCCGCACATTCTTGTTTCTCCGGCCCAAGAGAAGCTTTCACCAGGAGTGGTCCCACGAGCCCTCCTTCAAGGGGGCTGCCACCCCCGAAGGGATGGGTTCCTCCCGGACCCCCCCAGATGTAATTAGCCAAGATGGGCAAGGCTTGCTCGCACAGCCCGTTCCCCAGAGGTACAGCCCTGCCTGCGTCCGTAGGCTGCAGGCATTCCCAGGACATTTTGCTGCCCGAAAGAAGGTCTGAGCCGGTGCGCCCCAGGTCCCAACCCCAACCCTGCGCCCCACCCTGAGAACGGCGCACCTTCCCGCATTGCACTGCATGCAGCCCCCCTCCAGCGTGGCACTGCTGCCCCCCAGGATCTGCCGCCCGAGTCCAGCGCTTCGTCCCGCCTTGCGGGAGGCCGGCCCTGCGGTGACTGAACCTGAGCCCATGTTGGCAGGGCGCTGGGTGCCTCCGCGGGGCTGCCCCCAAGGCGTGAGAGCGCAGGCAAAAGGCCTGGCATTTCTCCTCCTCAGAGCCTTTTCTGGAGGTGAACGGAGGGTTCTTGCCTTCGCGTGGAATCCTGCTTTGAGAGTGCATGGCACCTCGCCGCCCTTCCCTCCTGTCCCGGTCCTTTGTTTCTCTGGATCTTATCAGGCCAGGATCACTGCTGCCCCCTGGAATTTGCTCTGGGGGGCTTCCTTGCACCTCCTGGCTGTAAATCTTCATCTTCTTTGATGGCTTGATAACAGGCCATTAGCTGCCAAATAAAGAGTCGCAGTCCAGCTCAGCTCGATATCTTTGCCAAGCCCCCACTCTGGATTCAGAAGCATTAACTCTCGACGCTCCGGGATTAAGGCTGAGGCCGGTGGTATCCCTCGGTGAGCGAGCCTTTCTCAACCGCTTCTGAATCAATGCGCAGTGTAGATTCAGATATTAATTTCTGTAGCTCTCTGGGCTGTATTTGATAGTATTTTAGTTTTAAATTGCTAAAACAGAATAGAACAACATGAACCAACCTTCAACAGTTTAAAACAACCCCAAATGAAAGCTGTGGCATCAAGATCTAAAAACACACCAGGGGTGCAATTCTGTGCACCTTTTCTTATCTAAACTTGCATAATCTGTGCCCTAAGAGAATTTCTAAAATTGAGGGTTTAAAATTCCTGGAAGAATGAAAAGGGAGCGTTAAATCCAGCAATGGGGACACCAGCAAGCTCTTCTAGGGAGGACATTTCACAACCAGGGCGCCACCACTGAAAAGGCTCTGTCCTTAAAGGCCACTCACTTCACTATAAGAACCTCTAGGTGTTTCTTTGGGACCAGGAGACATAGAGGGAGCCATGTCTCTGAGTCACCTGGCCCCAAGAAGTCTAGGGCTTTCAAAGATAGTATCAGCACTTTGAATTGGGCCTGGAAGTCAGTGCAAATCAGAGACCAGCCGGTTCCAGTTAACAAACTCCCTGTCCTGTTCTGGACTACCCGAAGTTTCATTGTGGGTTGCAAAAGGCCAGCAAGGTGCTCTGTACTCTGCAGGCCTGGTGAGCAGGGAGAGTAGGTGCCGGAGCTGGCTTTCTGTAGGGACATTTCCATCGACCATCACGCTTAGATGCCTTCTTGTTAGCTGGACTCCTTCCTCCCTCCCACCCTGGAAGGAGAACTGCAGAGACCTCGAGCATGTGCAGCACCCATCCCGAGACATCCAAGGGCGCAACTGCCCGGCTGTGCTTGGCATCGTCTTGCCACGGACAATGCCTCGGGTCAGTCCCGGCGGGGTCCCTCCCATGACGTGACACAGAGCGTGGATCACAGGGGTGGCAGGCGTGCCCGTTCGTGGGCCAGCCCCCTTAGGCACAGGTTTTGGAAGGCTGCCCAGAAGTATGTTTTGGCTACGGATGAATGAGTGGTGGTTGTAGAGTTGTAGAAGGCCCGTTTCTGCCATCGTTGAACACAGGTTGGACATGACGCTTCTTTGCCCTTTTGAGAAACTCGCTTGGCCGTTTCAGAAGTCCCACCTGCTGGGGCCGAGCTGAACCCACCCCCGCCCCTACTCAACACTCGCCCCCGGATCAGCGTGCAGTCACATGGCAGAGTTCTCTGTGCTGAACTCCGTTCTCTGCGTGTCCACTGGCTACAAACGGAGTGCACTCCTTCCAGCACCCGGAATGAGGGACAGAGCTCTCCGTGATCTGGTTTGTGCCAGAACTTTCCTGCGTCTCATAGTGGGGAAGGATTTGATGCCCTGGGGAAGAGCAAATGGGCAGGGGGATCGCCCATGCCTGCTGCTCTCTCTAAGCAGGACAAACGTCTGTTGAGAGGACAGAAGGAACAGAGCTCCCGCTCCCAGATCTGAGGGCTGAAGTGAACGGCAGCGCCGGTGCCTCGCACACAGGCTTGCTCTGAGAATATTTTCTGTCCCTCTTAAGGATGCAACCTCAGCAAGCAAAGAGGCCTCTTTCAATCCCTCTTGAAAACCCACATTGCAGCAGCATCTCCCAGGCGCCGCAAAGCAAGCAGACTTTCGCTTTCCGCAGTGCTCCATTCAGCCCCGAACAATGGGGAACAATGGGAGAAGGGGAGAGGGTGGCCAGCCCTGAGCTGCATTCAAGAGGCCATCTGCTCCAGCCCGTCACTGCCAAGGCTGGGAACAGGGAAGATCCCAGGTTCAGACTTAATCGGAGCGACCTGAGAGAGCGCCTCCCCTTCCTCCAGCCGGCCCAACTGTTAGAGGCCCAGCCGGCCGCAGAAAGCCCCCTGAAAAGGCTGAGCCAAGCCTGCCGTCTTCCCTGGAAGCCCTTCTTCCGGGGCCCCTCTCCCCGAATTTCAGAAAGGTGTGACCAGGATGGGAGCCCTTCTCAAATGGCTTCCCACAGAGGCTCGCCCCACAGCAGTTCTGTGGAGCTTTCCTTGCAGGGCGGGAACAATTCCTGCCCCTGAGATTTAGGTGGGAGCCGTGCCCTGTGCCGCTGCTTTTATCTTCCTGCTATGCAACATTATTTCTGCTTTATTATGGCTGTGTTTTGCTCCTCTGCCACATGATTGCCTGTTTCATATTTTATTAGGACCTTGTGATCACGTATACAAAACTATCTGTAGTTGCTTCATAGGGCAGGAACTGCCTTGTGAATGTTTCACAGTTGTGCATTGTCTATTGTATCTGTTCTGTGCAGCCCTGAGTCCAGAGTGGATGGTTTCTGCCTGTTGCGACCACGAGCACCCCAGTTGTTAGGATGGGGTGGAGAGGATCATGTCCAAGGGGCAAACTGGTCCCCGGGGGCCAGATGTGACCCCCCAGGGGGCCATGCCTGCTTCTCTTGGGCCCGTCCTCTTTCTTCCAGGCCCCTGTTGTTGGATGGGTGTCTTGCCCATCCTCCCCTGAAGGCTTGCTGGCGAGCAGGAGAAATCCACGTGAAGTATGAGCAGAGCCGGTGGTGCAAGACAGCCAGCTGTGAGGAGCTAAGCAGAGCAGTCTTTGCAAGGGCCGAGGCAGGCGGAGCAGGGTAAGGCTTGTGTGCCTCCAGTGGAGGAAGGAGCAAGCCTTAGCAGTGGTGTCCCAGTTTGGAAAAAGGCAGGAGCACTAGAAACCCAGGCAGCACCAGGTCTTCCCTCCCTCTGCCTAGTAGCTCTGATGTTGGCAGGGTTCCAGGGAGGAGCCTTCCTGTCCTACCTGAGAAGGCCAGAAACCATCTTCTGCACATGAACAAGAAGCTCTTGTGCTCCTCTCTCCTGCTCTCACCACGCACAGCTTTGGCCCTGTGTCCCTGGTAACCTTACAACCCAGTTCCTTGCTATGTCTGAAATGTGGAACTGCTGTTCCACGACATTTTAATCTTGCTTTATAAACCTTGTTAGCAAAGGTGGGTTGGTAGGGATCCAAAAGTAGGCCTTCTTGGGGCCACTGCAAGGTTTTGGAGGTTCCTTCTGCCAGCCCAGTAAGCAAAGCTCTTTGTATTCATGCTTGAATTGGGCTTCTTGGCTAGTCAGTTGGTTGCCGTTTCCGTTTTTTTATTGCTGCTTTTGAAGTTGGATTGTGAATGCATTTGTCTCAGGATTGTTTTAACTAAGTTCTTATTTTAGAACTTGGCCTTTATTATTGCTACCTGCCTGGAGCAGCATTTTCTGGCTGGAAAAGCAGGGAATAAATCAAACACACATAAATAAATAAGACGTGACAGAGGCCTGTAAAATTCTCTACAGCGTGAAGGAAATAGATAGAGACAAATGTTTCTCTCTGTCTCTGGGAAGCTGCAGAAGGCAGAGGCACCTCTGAAATTTACCAGCACTAGACACAGGGCAAAATATGGAATTACTGCCACGGATTCGGGGACGACTGCTTGCTGAGAGGACACGCAAAGGGAATGACGGCACTTCCGGACGAGGCTCTCAGTGCACGACTGACCCTCGCAATTCACAGAATTTTAGAGCCGGGCCTTCTAGTTGTGTCTTGCTCGTGTTTTCCCACCGCTTTGCCTATCTTTCCTCATGAGAAAATCCACTGAGGTTGGTGTAGCTGCTCAGAGTCTTTGGGTGGGTTGTGCGAGGGACCCTCCCTCTGGAAGCGCCGTCCATGCCTCGCCGTCACACTTGGGAAAGCAACCACTGAAGGGAGTGGTTGGGACCCTGCTTGTAAATTCCCTGCCAGCACGGCTTTCATTTCTTTTCATTTGTAGTTATCATTTGATTTCTAGCCCGCCCCATTAGGCACACAGTTCTTGGGGATGAGGCTAGGTGGACTCTCGGGGTCTGGGGGGAGGTAACCCATGGGCTCTCCTTCCCGGCTGGGGAATGTGGGGCTGCTGCTTCAGTCTCCTGGTGGAAGAGGAGCTGCAGCGCTGTGGCTGATGGAGCAAACAAGCCACCCCCTCCTAAGCGGCCTCCAGATTAAAGGCGGCTTGTTGTCAAGGCCAAGGTACCTGCTCCCCTGCCGACGGCCCCTTGATGCTGCTGGCGCTGCTCACGCTGCCACGGAGCTCGGTGGCTCTGCTTTTGCCGATCACAGGAGGGGACCGATGGCCATAGCGGTCATGCTGGAAGGCATCAAACGGAGTCCCCGATAGCCCTGGGGTCAGGTTTGGCTGCAGTGGGAGGGAAAGGAAAGGATGGGGCACGGGGTGACCCCATGGCATGTGCACATTAGTCCTTTCCCCCTCTGAGGAGCTGCCTTCTCTGGTTCAAGCTGAAAGGCAGGATCGGGTAAGGTCATGGCTCCACTCCGCTGGGGACCTGGTAGAACGAGGCTATTTGGAGCACAGGGGAGTGGAATGCTGGAAAGCGAGTTAGGCCTGTGGTCCATCCAGCCCCATACCCTCAACACTAGCTGGCAGCAGACTCTCTCCAGGATTTCAGAGTATCTCAGCCCCTTTAGCTGTAACTGAACTTGGAGCTGTTTGCATGTGACGCATGCGGAGCGTAGGACGTCGCTTTATGCTGAGCCTGCCCCATCGGTCATTTGGCTCAGGCTTGTCTGCACTGGCTGGCAGCAGCTCTTTGAGATTCCAGACGGGGTCCGCTCTGGGTTTTCTCAGAAACACCCTGACGTGAGCCTGGCACTGCCTGCACACAAGCTGCTTGGGAACCCAGAGTGCCTGGCCCTCTTTGGAAGTTCCTTTCGGAAATATTTGGGATCGGGGCCTTTCCAGATCTCCTCCTCAATCACATGTATCCTGAATTTGCAGAGGAAAGGGGCGGACTGTGGAGTGATGGCTCTTCCGTGTCCTGCCGTTGCTGCGCATACGTGATGCGGAATGGGAGCCACTACCGCAGCCTCCAAACAAGTCCTAGGGCACAGAAAGCTGCCTGAGGCTGGGGCAGCCCCTGAGTGCTTCCGGCCCAGTGAGCGGCAGCAAAGGCTCTCGGGGTTTTCCAGCCTCACCGGGAGAAGCTGAGATTGCACTTCTGCCGGCGAAGCAGCTGCCTTGTCCCCGTGCAACCGTCCCTCCCTCCTCGCCCTGGCCTCGCCTCACTGCAAGCCTGGGGCAGAGGAATGGGGGAGAGGTTCCCCTTGGCATGGGTGGTTCTTTTATGCGCGCCCCGAAAGCATGCCTGCCCTCGAGGGGGCACAGAAAGCACCCATGCAGTGGCGGAAAAGGTTTGTTGCCCTCGCCAGAAATCCAGGGATGCTTGAAGTGCCACAGGGTTCGGCGGAGACGGAAGAGACCGGAACAGCCGAAGAAAGGAAGAGGCGAGTGTGCGCACACACGTGTGCCAGAGAGGGCGAGGAGGAGGAAGCTGGGGGGACGTCATCTCCACATGGTGGCTTGCAGCTCCCATCTTCCTCCCCTTGGCTATGCTGGTGTAAATAGAGGATGCGAAGGATTTAGACGGTCCTTTTGTGTTGTGAGCGGAGCCGGCTGGTGCCGGAGGTCAGACTAGATGGCCTGGGAGGCCCCTTGTGACTCGCTCTGTTTCTATGTTTCCATTCTGCCCTCACAACAACAACCCTGCAAGGTAGGTTAAGCTGAGAGGCAATGGCTGGCACTCCTGGAGCTTCATGGAGCCAAGAAGCCAGATCTTCCAAGTGCCAGTCCAACACTAACTACTAGGTCACTTGGTTGTCTTTTCGCCACATCGTTTGCCCCGAGCACATAATGAGGCAGGAGGGAAGGGCTTTTGACTTCCTCCCCCATGAAAGGAGGCATGAGAGGGGCACTTTCACTTTGTCATTCTGAGCCGTTTTCTTCCCACCAGCCGCAGAGGAGGGCCAGTGTGGCGTGGAGGCAAGACCCACTGGGCTGGAACCAGGGAGACCAAGGTTCTAGTCCTCACTGTCAAATTCCTGGGTGACATTGGGCCTCACCCTGTCTCACAGGGTGGTTGCTGTGAGGATAACAAAGAGGAAGAGGATCATGAACACACCCTTGGAGGGAAAGGCAGAAATGTAGCAAATGAACAGCGGCGAAAGGCGGAACTGGTCTTTCCCTTCACCTACCGTTCGCCCTCTCTCTTGCCAAAGTCCTTCTGATGCCTTGATGCTCCGCTCTGGGTGCCTCCACCTGACTTGGAAAACTTCCTCAGGGTTCCCCTCGCACCCACACTGTGATCTTCCCAGGCTTCGGCCCTCTCTCAGGCCTTTAAGGATGACTTGGCTGTTGTTTGCAGCTGCCCTGGGTGGGGAGCAAGCTTCCCAAGCAGGCACAGAAACACAGAAACAGCGTGAGTCAGAAGGGGTCTCCCGGGCCATCTAGTCTGACCCCCAGCTCCAGCAGCTCTGCTCACGACATGCCTACCATGTGCATGTCCAGCCTATCCTTGAACACCCTCACCGATGGGGCCTCAACCACCTCCTGTGGAAGCCCGTTCCACACCCTTGGGGTCCTAACTGCCAGGAAGTGCTTCCTGGCATCCAAATGGAGCCTTGGCTCCCTGAGATTTGCTCCATTGGAGTGCATCCTGCCTTCCTCTGCAGGGGAGAACAGGCCTCTCCCCATCTCCGTGTGACACCCCCTCACATGCCTGTATGTCACCAACATATCCCCTCTGAGTCTCCTCCCGGCTGAAGAGACCCACTTCCCTCAGTCTCGCCTCATACGGCTTCCCCTGCAATCCGGCCACCATCCTTGTGGCCCTACGCTGCACTGGCTCCAACTTGGCTATATCCTTTGTGTAATGAGGGGCCCAAAAGTGAGCACAATGCTCCAGTTGTGGGCGCACCAGAGTCGTGTAGAGTGGTAGTAATACCTCTCTTGATCTAGAAGCCACACTTCTGGCTTTATGCCAGGTATGAACTAAATCTAACTTTCCTAACCCTTTGCCATGCTAGCTGGGGCTGATGGGAACTGTGGTTGAGAAACATCCAGAGGGCACCGTGCTGGGGAAGACTGGGCACCCACAGGCTGCTCAGGGGCATTGACTGTTTTCTTTCTTGGTGTTTTTCACTGGCCCTCTTTGCAATGTGCTGTGAAGGTGGAGACACACAACCTTTTGCACACACCTCGGGAGGCAAAGGTGTTTCAGTGGCAAAGAGGTAGCATATTGTGCCACCTTGCATTCAGGTGCGGAGGAAGGAGCGCATCAGGCCACGGTTCTGTCAGTGCTGGCAAAAAGTCATTGCAACGTTTGGCCAGTTGCCAGTGACAATGGCCCGGGTGGGGGGGCGGGATTAGCAGACAAATAACACTTTCTTAACCACTGCTGCATAATTACGGGGCGCTTTCTAATGCAGCTCTTTTTCTCTTGCAACTCCACCCCCAAAAGCCAAGCACTCCTAAGTGTGCGTGTGTGTTCTGCTATGAAAAACATGATGTTTTGACGGGGGAATCAGGTCCTTGCTGAACGGGGAGAATCTGAATCCCATTTAGATCATCTGGACCACTTGTGGGAGGAAGAAGCAGAGGACCGCTCAGTGGTGGCTGCACAATCGGAGATAGCTGGACTGTCTGAAGTGGTCCTCAGTTCTGGAATGCCACAGGCCCTTTGTGTCCCGTCCCTTGGCAGGTTTCTTCCAGGAAGTTCCAATGCTCTGTCCGTCAAAAGCCTCCAGTCGTCCCCTGCTGTGTCAGCCAGGCAGCGGACAAAGCCCAAAACCCACCATCCTTCCTGAAGCTTGTCGGTTATGTTTTGCTTCTTTAAAGTCCTCATTGTTTGGGCCAGCGCTCACCCTTGCTAAAATGACATTACTTTCCACAACCTTGAACTGAAACAGTGGCGGGTTTTGTGATTTGCGGTGGCACAGGGCAGGAAGGGACCCCTCGCAGTTGCCGCGAGTGCATTCTCAGTTCTTCTGAAACATGGCCTCCCCTTTCTGGCTTTACAGATCCATGAAATGCTTTGCCCATCCCCAGGAATGTTGGGCTGGTGTGAATTGGTGTCCTGCAACTGCAAGGGCTTGGACCTGATGGTCCCTTCCAGCTCATGCGTTCTTTGAAGAACGCATCACAGTTTTATTTTGCAAAGTCCAGCATAGGTGGAATGACCTGTAATAAGCGTGAGGGGGCTGCTGCTACAATGAGGCGTGCACCTAACTGGATTGAGCATTCCTGGCTGTTCCCACCAGCCGTCTGACCCGACGGGGCGCTGCTTGTACATCAGCGCAGCCTCAGTTTCTCTGCACTCCGGGGTGCTTCCATCACCAGCCCGGGGCGTGGGGCTCTTCTCCACGGGGGCTGCAAGCGTTTCCTGCTCCAGGTGGCCCTCCCCGTGCTCTTCCTCCCCAGAGGCGCTTTCTGCACAGCAGAGGCGGGAGGATGGGGCCCAGTTCGGGGCCTCCGGATGGCTTTTCCCCCAAAGCAGGAGTGCGCTGCTTGAGAGGTGCGAGTTTGGCCCAGGGTCACCTCCCCACCGGGCCGCACCTGCCACGGCAAGCCCGCCATGCGCCCTCGCCTTTTCCTTTCCTCCCATCTCATGCCACCTTTGCCGTAGATGTGGCAGTGGCAAAGGGGAGCGGGGGCACGGTGAGGGGCAGCTGGCAGCTGCAGAGGGCAGTTGGCATGGCAGGAGGGCAGTGGGAGGGGGTGGGTGAGCACGTTTGCTGCCTGACACCAGGCTCTTGCCCAATTTCAGCGGGAGGCCAGCCCTGGTGAGGTTGCCTGCCATCGGACCATTGAGGTCTGGGCCCAGGATGGCAGCTTGGCCTTTGGAGTTTGCTTGCGGGGGAAATTAGAATTTGTGGGATTCGAGTTAGAGGTTAGGGTTTTGAGATGACCTGCACCGCTTTCCTCAAGGGACTGGCTCTTTCCCAGCAGCCCCCTTTAGCGACTGTCCTTGCACAGGCTCCTGACCCAGCATCCTGAGTTCGAGCTGGTGCTTCTGCACCAATCCGAGCCCAGAAATGGCCTGCGGCAGAGCCCTGCTTGAGCCGTGCCATGTTGGGTTGAAGCTGGTGCAATGGCCTGTCTGACTGCAAGGACGATACGATAAGCAGGGCAGCTCTGCGCTGGCTGAAATACGGCTAGAGAGGAAGCGCGGCGAAACTTCCCCCTTGCCTGCCAGCTTTGCACGCACCAGGTTTTTAAGGAAAGCAACCATGGTCGTTGGATATGCAAACGCAGCTTGATTCTTGTGAACCCACTGGAAGTTTTCAAAAATGCGCTCCTTCCCCTCCTCCCCAACATCTAAAACCTCCCACCCCTCGCCACCCACCGCTTCCAGTTCCCCCAGAAGGAAGCTTTTTTCTGGCCCTCTCCGTCCTTGCCGGCCCCCCGCCCTCCTTCCACCCTCTTTCATTGCCCTGCTTTCCTGCGAACGCGTAGCCAGCAGATGTCCACAACGGGCATTTTTCTTTTTCTCCTCCCCAAGTTCTCACACCACTAGAAACTTCTCAAGAGGGGCAGCTTCCGTTTTATAATGCAGATGAGCCCGTTTTCCCAGTCCTTTGCTGCCTTAAAATCCGGGGCTGGGAACACTAAGCCAGGAAACTCACAAAGCTTACGAGGGTCCCCAGTCTTTGGACAAGAGGGCGATTTGCAATTTTAAGCGGAGAGGGAATAATGATGATAATCATAATTTTGGGAAGGGGGGAAAGGACTGCTTTCCTCACCAATGAATTGCTTTTGGGGGGAGGGTCCGGATGTATCAGACCACCCCTGCCCTGAGCAAGCAAATGAGTTCGAGGCTCGTAATGGCAGGCCTGCCTTTCAAGGGTTCCTCTAGGGGATTCCTGAGTAATGGAGGTCGCACAAGGTCACTGGAGAGCACCAGAGAATAAATCTGAAAGCACTAAGTCTCTCTCCCCTTTTAAAGCCATGCATAAAGGATTTATTTTGTGGAAGGACAGCTGTGGAACAATGCCCTGCTACCCTTCCTATGCATATACAAGCTTGCAGAATAAATAGCCAGTCCTGGACTGGTTCCCTGTAAAGCGTCAAAGTCATTTTCTCAGGGTGGGAAGTGGGTTTAAAAGAATAAAATAGAATAAAATAAAGACTGGTTTGAAGAAAGGTGCCTCCTGGCCTGGGGCCCCAACCCAGGCAATCTAAGTTGACGGGGCTGCCGGAGGGGAGAAAAGGCCCGGAGGTCCCTTGGACGTGGACTCGTGCAGACCTGGTAGGGATCCATAAGGGACCTGCTGCCTTGGAGCTACGCAGAATCGGCAGCCCCGGTTCGGCTCTCCAGGCATTTCACAGCCAAGCCCAGTTCCATGGCTGCAACCGCAGGCCAGCTAGAATAGCAGTGCAGGACGCTGCCCTGTGCGTGTTTAGGTAGGAAAATGGATCTGTGACTCCTTGTAGGTCGTAGAGGCCTGGCTTGGACATAATGGCCGAAGCTGCTTTGCCGTGGGAGAAATTCAGGGAGGGCATCTGAGCTCGCAGTGCAAGGCAAAGGAGAGAAAACGCGTTCCAGGCCGGTCCATGGGATGCGAAGGCTGCACCCCTCGGCGCGTTTATTGGGCACTACCCTCCACTGACTGCCGTGGGACAGGCTTCTGAATAAGCATGTGCAAGGTTGTTTGGGGTGCCAAACTTTGGAGTTGAGCCTGAACCAAACCAGCGTCACATCTATAATAGACACAAGCAAGAACCCAGGTTCTAAATCAGGAACTCCAGTGGCGCTACTCTTGCTGAAGGAATCTAAGCAGCAGCACACAAGGAGGGGGCGCACGCCTGCAGCCCACCTTGGGAAAGTGTTGCAAGCTCCAAATGTTGCAAAATAAACACAGTATTGGGCCCTCACGGCCTTTTAAAATAAAGCCATGAGCAACATATGGAATGGAATGGATTGTTCGGGCCAAGTGCTTCTGACGATCAGTCTGGGAGGACTGGGTGATTAGGCAGGAAATACCCATGATGGATTGGAGACCAACATCTATGACTGCTAACCAACCTCGGAAGACGCTGATATCACTGATCAAAGGGTTGCTTTTTGTTTGTACCTCAAGCCCATGTGCATTTTCATGGCCGTGTGGCTCACTGGTTAATATTAAATGTGGCTGCATAAAAAGTCCACCATGTATTTCAGTTCACTTGCAGCAACTACAAGTAAATCACGCACTGTGGGGTTCAGGGTGCGACACTCCCGTGTGCCCACTATTTGCCAGCTGCGTTGCACAGAGGTGCAGGAGGGAGGGTGCCGAGCCGCCACGTGATTTGTTGCCTAGATGACATGCCAAATGTGGGCAAATTAGCCACGAAATCTTAGTGGTGCATCGTTTCATTATATTTGCAGATGAATTAAACCCATTTCTTCCCATTCCAGTTTTCTGGCGAAGCTTGATTAAAGTGGATTTATGTAGAGATGTAAATGCAGATGTAGCTATATATGCATACGCGTGGGCCCAGCAAAATATCACACATTGCAATCCCAGAGAAAATCTGGAATCCCACATCAGAAAGGAGCTTGCCAGCTGGGCGGATTCCAAGCAGCCATTTCCCCGTCTTAATTGTCACTGTTTTGCTGTGCTTTTCCCCTGAAGGGACAGCGGGCAGCCTGGATCGGCAACTCACACAGAGACACCGTAGGAATTCCTCCTCAGAAAGGGCACCCTTGCATCAGGAAAGGATCACTCCCTTCCATTCAATACCAGAAGGTAGCAGAGTGAGTGTCTTGTCCCCGGGAAAGCTGTGAGGCGTACAGAGACACAGCGGGCAGACTCTTTCCTGGGCAGCACCTCCGAAGTCGTTAATTCATTCCTGTGTTTGTCACAGGCTTCCCAAGAGCCACTCTCTTTCTGGCACCGTCTCTCTCCATGTGCCTCCCGTTTTTGTGTTCGCATGTTTGCCCGTATAGTTGTCTGTTTGGTATTAGTTGCAAAATTCGCCCTGTTGCTAAGCCTTTGAGCAGCAGTGCCTAGTGAAATCTCAGAAGCCAGGTCATTTCCTGACTAGCAGGACAGTAATAAATCATGTAAAAGATGCAGTTGTGGGTATGGTTTATACAGCTTGAAGAATTCAGCCTTTCTTTGCAGCTCGATGCAGAATTTCGACTGTTTTGGACACAGCCCATGCAACAAACCCCTCCACCTCCGAGGTGTAGCTAGACGCTCGTTTCCCCTCCTCACATTTGCTAGCTGATGGATGGCATTTAATATTTCCCCAGTCCTTAGTCTCATTTTCCCTTGACATCTGAGGAGGGAATGCGTATATCAGCATTGTGACTTAAACGATGCCCATCAGGCAACGAGACGCCAACTGGGGACCTTTTATAAAGCAGAGGATGGCATGAGAATGGCCTGCATTTTTGGCGGTGCAGGAGCTGACATGCCAGCAGAGGCCTGCTCTTTGCACGTGACTCATGAGAAACACGAAACTAGCATGCTGGGAAGCAGACGGCCGCTGCCCTCGTACCATCCCAGTTCACGGACTCTCCCCCACTACCCTTCCACAGCCAGGCGTATCTTGTCTCTCTGTGGGTCTAACCTTCTTGGAAAGCCACCAAAACCTGCAGCATATCTAGTGGAAATAAATCCTATCAATGAGTCATGTCTTGTATGAAGAAATTCTTTCTTCCCTTAGCCGAGTCTTGTTCTTGTCACGTGCCATCAAGGCATCTCCAACTGATGGCGACCCCAGGAACGAATGCCTTCCCGGATGTCCTACCCCGGGCAACCACGCGCAGCTCTTGTGGCTTCAGGGCTGCAGCTTGCTGTATCGAGTCCATCCGCCTCTTTTCTCTCCCCTTTCTTCTTTCCCTAGCAGGGGGCCCGGCCTTCTTGGGATGTGGCCAAAGCAAGAGCCTCAGCGGGGTCATTTTTGCTTCTAGGGCAAGTTCTGGTGTGATCTGGATCAGGGCCCTCTTTGGTCTTTCTGTCAGTCCAGGGGTGCTCAAAGCTCTCCTCCAGCACCATATTCCCAGCGCATCCATCTTCTTCCAGTCGGCTTCCTTCACTGCCGAGCTTGCACACCCGGAGATAGTGACCAGGGATACAGTCGTGCGAACGAGCTGGGCCTCGGTGTCTGGCGAAATGCCTCCCGCTTGATGATCTTTTCTGTTCCTTCCTTGCTGCCCTTCCCAGTCTCAGTCTTGACTCTGCTAGAAAAGAAGAGGGAGCCCAGGTATGCCCAGGGGCAGTCACTGCATTGTTAGCTGTATAGTTCCGTCGTTCTTCTCTCGCTATGATTTTTGTTTGCTTGATATTCAGTCAAATATGCATACCATGTGGGTGCCCAAATATGCCCTCATGAACTGCTTGCTCATTTCATTAGGCGACTCTTCCGAAAGGGCATCTCACAGGTTATTATAAGGCTGCAGGGCACTGCAGGGATCAACGTGGAAGCTCTTCTGCTTCGTGGGAAAGTTCAAACTGTTGGTTCTTTTAGAAGGGCAGCCAATCAACTGGACTGGGGAAATTAAATTTCAAAAGAGTGGCAGAGCAGAGGCATTTTGAAGATCTTAGCCCTGACAAAACCGGGTTTCACCTGTGATCACGTTTTGTGAGCAGAGAACCTACTTCCAGATTTCCCAGTTTGGATGCTTTCAAAACTCAGCTGTTAACAGAGGTGTTAGCCTTCTGGCTTTGATAAAACTGTGATAAAAGTGGTGAGATGCTAAAATGTCCCAGTTCAATCATTTATAGGTCATACATCGGTGCCACTTTGCATCCAGAGAGCTTTCTTAGCTTTTTAACATGCTTTGAAATTTATTTTGCCATTCATTGAGGGCCGCTCTATAAGAACTGTACTTATGAAGGGCTGCGCATAATACCCCTCACAAGCTGAAAATAAATGTTTTTAGAGAGCCAAAATTCCAATGTCTATTTTAGATCAACCAAAATGCGTTCTCCATTTAGACTCCAAAGAAGGCCTTCTGAAGATCTCTGGATGCAAACAACATGGCTTGTCCTTTTCGTTTGGAAAGGTTCACACAAGCTTTGGCCCCATTTACTTTCTGCCCTTCTTCAGGGGCCTCTCCCCACAGATAGAGGTCACCGAGCCTGATGGCTTCCCCTCTGTGTTGAAACACTCCGCACTGGTAGTGAACGGGGCTGATGGTCTTACTTGGCCTCAGGCGCAAGAAAGAGGTTATGATGAGCAGACATCCACGTTGGCTGGTGGTCCCAAGCCGTGAACCATGCGCTCCGGCAATTCTCCTCTGAGGAAAAGTTGCCAAGTCTGAGCAAGAGGGGACTGCCATCCCTCGAAACCTGTGAAGTTTCTGACTGTGCACAAGTGTTTTGAAGTTGTGCAGTTACCCACTCTGTACTGTCTTTAGGCCATGGGTGCAAAGGTTCGCCATCAAGGAGATGGTGTGTATTCTTTGTGGAGAAAAGACACACTATTCAAAAGGCATTGAGCAGTAATCAGAAGAAAACTCACGTGTGTGCATGCACATGTATAGGAGAGGTTAGGCCAGTCCAGTGCAGTATTATGGGTTGGATGAGGTAGAAGGAGCTGCAGTGCTGTTGCATTTGGTTCTTCTGCATGAGCCGCCTGGGGATCCAGAGGCGGGCTAGGAATCGAAGCCAAATAAACGAGAGCTCATCTAATGCCTGTTAAGACCAGCAGCCCTCGGCCGCGGGGAGGGCGGGTGCTGGAAACAGGATGCCAGGATGGGCGAGGAGGCCCTTTGGCCTGATTCGACAAGGCGGTTGTTTCATTCCTCCGAAGAAAAGGAAAACATGATCTAACCCGGGAGAGGAGCCGGAATGCTGCTTAAAGAAAGGGGAGGGGGCGGGGCGGGGGGCGGCGTCTTTCGCCGTGTGCCGCGCACGGCTGTTTCCACTTAGCCTTCTTCGGCTGGGCTGTCTCTCCGCATCAGGGCTCTGCTTTCATCATGCCTATCTTCCACACTCCCCCCGCCCCTCCCCCGCTCAGAGGCCCCGGGAGCCGAAGGCTGGCGGGCTGTCTGGCAGGGAGCAGTGACCTCTGCATGAGTAGCTGGGCAGATGCCCTCTCCCCCTTCCCGCGCGGTTCTCTCATGGCCCCTGTGGGCATGGCTCCGACCTCTGCTGCAGGGGAGCACGGGGCACCCCGAGCGCGGCTCCGGCGTGTGCGGTGACGGGCGGGCACAATCCCTCCCCCGACCCCTGAGGAGCCGCGCGGCCCAGTTTGCTTCGTGCTGAGCGGGTCGGGTGGGAGGTGCTCGGGCAGCTCCCGTGGGGGTGCTGGAGAAGCATGCTGCAGACCAGGGCTGTGGCTGCTGTGGGACTCTGCAGAGGTTGCTGGACTGCGGCTGCCATCATCCCCCATGGGTGGCCTCACTGACTGCAGCTGGTGGGAGGGGAGGCTGCCATGTGTCCTCCCCCTCCCCGCAAAGTTCGGATACAAGAACTGGCAGGCAGCAGGGTCCACCATGTGCCCAAGGGGCGCTTCTCTCGGGCGGGCCAGTTCTGCATCCCGGTGCCTCAGAGGGCCCGGAGGCATCAGGTCTGCCGTTCTGCCAAATACTGTGGGGGGAGAGAGCTGGTGGGCGTCCCAGGCTGCTTTTTGCGTTTGCTGGAGCACGAGTTGCAAGACGGGGACGGAGCAGGAGGCGGCCATGCTGGTTTGGGCCAGCTTCCTGGGCGAGTCCATCAGCCGAGATCCCCTTCCGGTCCTCGGGCCGCATCAGAGACATTGTACATTGGCGAGGGCCACAGGTGCAAGAATTCCTGGTGCATCTAAGGGCCGGCCCCAAAACGATCGTATTTCATCCATCAACACGGGTGTGAACTAAATCAGCAGCACGTGGACTCAGAGGCAAGTGGAAAGTATCTTTCTCTCTCTCTGTCTTTCTATCGATCTCTATCGATCGATCGATCGCATTTGGTATGCCACCCCATAGCCAAATGCTCTCTGGGCAGCTCACAGTGCAGTACAAGTATATATAAAATGTGGATAAAAATAAATATAAATAACAAACAAACCACAAAACACAGTAAAATTAAAATACAATATAAATATAACCATATAAATAGGAAACAGGAGGAAAATGAACACAATATAACATAGAAACAGAGCGAGTCAGAAGGGGCCTCCTGGGCCATCTCGTCTGACCCTTGGCTCCAACCGGCTCCACTCATGACATGCCCACCATAACCATTAGCAATAACTAATAAAAAATATACCAGCAGTAACCTAACAGTCCATTCTAAAGAGAGACATGAAATAAAAAAGTCTCAACTTGGCACTGAAAGCAAGAAAAGAACGTTTAAATAAAAAGGTCTTGGCCTGGCGCCGAAAAACAAATAACGACGGCGCCAGGTGGACCTCTCTGGGATTGAGGGAGCCCTCCCCACCCCGAAGCCCTCTGCTGTTCTGCACCCAGCTTTCCCTGGGCAGTATAGCTGGGACCTGTAGTCCAGGACTTTTGCACATGGCTGGGCAGGTTCCAGCAGGGGGCCCTCACCTTTGCAGCGTTCCTCGTGGCCATGCCTGGGTTTTGAGGTTTTTGGAGAAAGCCACGAGCAAAGGCTGCCCTGGGGGCACCCTCCATCCAGATGTCTTGGCCAGGCGGCCTAGCCTGCTGATGCACTGCTCCCGTTCATCCCGGTGGAGAAACCGGCCTGCCCTCTGCTTCTTTCTCATCCAAACTTTCCTGGCTGGCTGCACCTGGAACGGTTCCTACCTAAGGAGGGCTTGCGCCGGGGACTTGTGGGAAGGGGCGTTCATAAAGAGAGTTCAGGGCCTGACAACGTAGGTTAGGTGGTGGCGGTGCTTCCGTCTGAACCCACATTTCTCCGGCTTGCTTCCCGCCTTATCCCCATAAGAACCCTGGGAGGTAACAGGCTGGGCTGAGAAGGAGCGAGTGGCCTGAGGTCCCCCCTTGCACCTCATGGCCGAGGGTGGGGGTGGCCTGGCCTGTGTTACAGGCGCAGCCCTCTCTTTAAAGGGAGGGCAGCCCGGATCTTGGACGTGCTTCTCGACAATTGGCCGCAGCATATCAGAGCCTTCCTGGCATTTCTGCCTGCATCCTGGGTGGACACCTCGTCCCCTCTCTCACCAGCATGGAAATTTGCAGTGACGACCACCCCGCACCCCGATGCTTCAACCATGGGGTGAGCCTCTGTGGCTTCCTTAATGGGGGCGCACTGTCAGATCTTCTCCCTGGGAGTGGCAGGGGGCAAGTGTGGGGAGGGGGCAAAATGGCTTCCAGCCCTCCAGAGTCATTGACCCATTGCTGCCGTGGCGTCTGAACCCTGCCATTGTGTTTCACCGCAGTGTTTCTCTGTACCACTGGGGTTGTCGGACTGTTTGAACCCAAGAGCATGGTTTCCACGGGCCTGGCATGCAACCACAGACTCCTCTGGGAAAAGTGACAAGTGTCGGAGTTGTTCCTGCTGTCCAGCTTCTGTGTGCCCCACAGTGAGGAGGAGGCAGGTCGTACAGGCCAGGAGTGGTGCACCTTGGGACTGAATTTCAGGCACCGTGGCTGATGGATGCATGCCAACAGCGGGAGGATGGAAACCACAGGAAAGTGGGAACGGAACCGCTTGCTTGTCTGGCGGGTAGATGCAGGCATCCCCTCTGCTGCAGAGATCCCCGTGCAGGCTGCTTGCTGTGCGAAGCGAATGCCATGCTTCCCAGTCGGGAAGAGAGTGGCACAGAGCCAGAGCGCAGGAAGGCAGGCGCATGGCTGCCTCGCTCGGAGCATTGAGCCGGCCCAGGGGACCGGAAGAGGAAGCGAGCCGCTCTCTGAGGGTCGAGCCTTCAGTTGACCCTGACCTTGGGACAACCCAGGTGGGGCCGGGGATGCCTGGAGCGGAGGCCTTTGTGGTGGAACGAGAGGCCAGCTCGGGGACTGTTCCCTTCGCCACGTTTCCTGTTTGCTTCCTGAAGCAAGCCCTGTCTGCACAGTGTTCTGGCGCCGGATGAGGCGCATAACGGAATGCAGTGCCGTCTCACTCCTGCTCCACGTGGAAAGGAAGCGTTTGCAAACGAATTGGCCATGAAAGCGCCTCCTTATCAGCCCTACTGATCAGTATTAGTTATGCCCTATAAAATCCGTACGGTGCCCCTTGGGGGAAATCTGTCTAATTGCAGGCAGGGCCATGGATGCCCCTGCACTGTCTCTATACGTGCCTTATCACCCCGGGGAACCCAGATGCAAGTGTGCACACCGAACAGCTCCCGAAAAGCAAAAGGAAACAAACCGGTCGCTGTGTGAGGAGGCTCGCCAGCTCCTCTTTGACGGAGTCCAGGCTGAGCCCTTCTGCACGCACCTTCCCACCTTTTCTGGTCAAGGAGTAGAGCAAACAGCCATCAATTTACGGATTATATGCATTTGGGCTGACTTGCTCTCTTAATGACCCTTTCTGACTGTTGGGATTCTCAGCAATGGAGACGATTTCCGTTTTCTTTTCTTTTCTTTTCCTTTTTATCCCCTGTGCACTGCTTCCGTGGGTGCAAAATGCACAGCAGGCAAAGAGTGAAACCAAACCAAACAGACATAACCAATAGATCCGTCGTCAGCTTAGACAGATGTGAATCCGAAAGCGAAATGGCTTGCTCAGAAGTAACTCGCAGGTAAATATGATTGGTGGTGCAGCCTTTCACCAAAGCCGAACAAGCATTTTCAAAACCAGGAGGTGGATTCTGTGACATGTAGAAATTAGGCATATTTGCGTGAGTGGTTTGTTTAGTGGGATGCTCCCCTCAGGCCTGATCCGGTGAAAATTGGAACAGTGCATGGACTGGAAGGCTTGCTTTTGAAGAAGCTTGCTTTGGAGGAACCCAAGGATTCCCAGGGAGCTGAATGTTACAGCTTTAATCTATATGCAAGGGCTGTTTCTCACATGCATGCAAGGAATGCCGAGTTTCACAGGGTTGATGGAACCCTGGACAGGTGGAAAGAGGCATGGAGGCATGCAGGGGTTGATAGGTCCAACGCAGCCCCATTGCGTACTGTCTCCTGTACTGGAAGGATCCGGAGGGAGAATCGCCGTCCGCCTTCCCAGCATCCTTTCCAGCCTGATGCAGGGGAGGCGTGTTGCTTTCTTGGGTGGCGTTCCCACATCCTTGCCCCCTGGAGAGGTGCGGTCTCCAGGTCTTTACAGTCATGACCCACACTATTGGGTCCAAGCCCCACTGCCATAAATGGGGCTTAGTTAATCCTGCCCCATTGCATTCGGTGGGCCTGAGGCCTGGACGCAGGTCCAATGGAGCTCACCGGGGCTTCCTTCTGAAAGGTGCGTCTCCGTCTCTGCAATTTTGGCCTTTTCCCACCTGGGCCATGGTCAGGAACGCTGGGAGTTGAAGTCCGAAACATCTGGAGATCTACTTTCTGCCCACCCCTGCTACTCAGTCGTAATTTCAGCAGGAATGTGCCCCCTCCCCACCCCCGCCCCCACCCCCTCTTTTGTTCCTCCGAGCCAAAGCCCGGCTCTGGCTCTGGGAAACGGCAACACCTTAAGGTCAGGGCAAAGGGCCCCTCCTAATGGGCAGGGGGAGAGACGGGGAGGGGGCGAGGGAGGGGCAGCCAGCGCAGGATGTTGTTTTGTCATTAGCCGCACTTCAAAGCGAAGGGGCGAAGGGGCGCTCGGCTGGGGGGGAGCTGAGGGCCAATTAGGACTGGCCGGTGGGGGCTCAAGACCACGGATTTCTTTCACCTGGTACGCAGCTGCCTCCGTTGGGGGTGTGTGGGCTTTGGCAGGGAACGGGGGCCGGGGAGGGGGCCGGGGCGGCTCCCGCCATTTCTCTCCAAGCCCCTTCAGTTGACGGAATCCAGACTCCGCTCAGGGCCTCCCCTCTCTCAAGGAGCTGCCACAGCCTGTTTGCAGCGCTGGCTGCTCGGGCGGCCCTCGGCTGCCTGCTGATGCCAGCAGAGGAGCGAAGGAGGGTCCGCCCTGGCGGGGCGCTTCCGTCCGGGTCTCCCCTTTCCTGGAAGCGCTCAATGCAGCTCCTTCTGCAGCCTGCCAGAGGCGGCAACCCCAAACGGTCCCCTACAGAAATGTAAATTAGGCAGTTGTCCTCTTCCTGCCCTTTTGGGCGGGTCTGGGGTAGACCCCTTGGCCGTGCAGAGCCATAGGATCGTGCATGTGATGGGGTCGGACATCCGGGGTTTGGGTGAGTGGCATGCGGGGAGAAGGACCAAATCACTCAGCAGTAGTAGGTAGCCTTCACCCAAAATGGGACTAGGGCTGTGGTTGGAAACAGAAAGTGAGAGAGATCCAGGCAGCTTCCAGGCCCTAAAGAACGAAGAAATGCCCGAACAGGGCTACAACAATGTTTACGTTGTAAATATTTACATTTATCATACAAACCTTTTCAACATAAGAAGACAAAATGCAAACATTTGCAACACATGTTATTTTGCTATTTAGCAAGTGCTTTCGTAGGCTTTTTCTGTGCAAGTTTGCCCAGTAGCATAGACTATATATATAGTTCTTGTGTAGGCATAGCAACGGTCTTGTCCATGGGTCCTCAAACTATGGCCCATGGGCCAGATCCGGCCTGCCATGCGCATTTATCTGGCCCGCCATAGAGGTTTTGGACTTGCCGCATGTGCGTGCGTGGCAAAGTGGTGGCTTGTTTGTGAGCAGATCATTTTGGACTCGCTCAGAGAAAAGGATCTCCTTGCGAGCAAGCCGGCGCCTCGCCATGCGCATGCCCAGCAGCCGCTTGCTCACAAGGAGATCCTTTTCTCCGAGCGAATCCAAAATGATCTCTGCATGAGCGAGCCGGAGCCTCGCCGTGCGGCAGCTTGCTTGCGAGGAGATCGTTCTGGACTCGCTCGGAGAAAGCGAACTCCTCATTTTATTCATTCATTCATTTATTTATTTAAATATTTATATGCCGCCCCTTGCCATAGCCTTTGCGGCCCGCACCCATCGCCAGCGCCTTTCAACTGGCCCCCTGTTGGAAAAGTTTGCGGACCCCTGGCCTTGTCCCACGGTCCAGCAGCGGTCCTCCTTGACCCGCTTCAGTGCAGACATTTGAGGACCTCTGGAAATGGGAGGCTCGGGGTTCAGATGGCCCCGGTTGGGGGGCGGGCTTGACTGAGGAGGACAGGGGTGCCTGCAGCTTTCCCCTTCCAGCGGAGAGCTGGGGCTTCCCGGGCCCAGCCCCAGGTGGCTGCCGCTGCCACGGCTTCTGCCATTACACAAGGAAAATGCATTTTAAAAAGAGAAGCCGGCACTGGCTTAACAATGCCTCTGAGTATTATTTCAAATGCACATAATAAATCTGGGCTAATAACATGGGGAGTTTACAAGCTTTTTAGAGATTTTAGGGGACAAATGGTGCTCTGCAGCAGCGCAGTTCGATCCCTTAATATTAGCAGCGCATTTATCCCAGTCTCTTAAAAGTGAGAGGGAGGCAGATACATGCTCGTCCAGCCATTAAAAGCACACCGTTGCAGCGTGTGATTTATATTCCTGCCGGCGGTGGGTTTGGGAAACTCATTATCTGTGGGTGCTGCCGTTGTGGCGGACGAGCGAGATAAGCCTGCTATGCCTCTCACCTGGCGGTCCTACCTTGGCGATCCTCCTTTTTAACCACGGGTGCGTTCTGCCAAAAGGAAGGCCGGGACATCGTGCGAGGGCCCGCAAGTGCGTGGGCCCGAGGGCTGGTGCGTGGGGGGCCACACACGCCATGAAAGGAGGGAGGCTTCTCGCGGCCGAGTCAGGGGCCTGGTGCTCCGGCACTGCCCCAAGCGCTCGAGGAAGGTTTGCGGGTCGGAGCCATCGGGGCTCTTTGCCAGAAGGTCTGCAAGCGTCCTGCTTGCAAGAGCTGTTTGGTCATGGGCAGGGCCTCTTCTTGGGCCTCCCCGGGGGCCACTGCCTCTCTCCCCCGTCTGAGTGGCTCGCTGTACCCCAAGGAGACTCCGCACCCCCTTGGTCAGCCTCGGCCTCCCACAAATGCTGCCCAGGCTGTGCAGCCCTCCCTCCGGAGGTGCGCCCCAAGTGTGGACTTGTGGGTGTGACCCTCTCGTGGCCTGTCTCAGGGTTGTGTGAACGGCACAGAGGTCAACGATGGAACGGGAATGAACAGCGCTTGCTGGGCGCCCCACACGGGCCTTCTTCCCAGCTCCAGAGCCACCAAAGAGAGCTGGGAGGACCCACGGCCTTGCAAAGGGCATGGCTTGGGGGCAGCTGAGGCCCGGCCTGGCAAGGGCGGGCAGGGCCACTGGGGGTGACCTGCGCTCCTCATACCCCTTTCAGGGCCAGGCCAAACCTTTTTCTTTGCGCAGTATTTCAGTAGTTAACATTTTTGCATCTTTAGCGTTTTTATTTTCTGTGACCTGGGGCAATTGCTTTGTTTCATTTGCTTTTGATCCCATTCATTTTCTAATTATTTCCATTAGTTCATATGCCTGACTTTATGCTTTGTTTTATTCTTATCAATGGGGTATTCTTACTGGTGGGATCTTGGTGCTTGTTTAAATGTGGATGGCAGTGTTGTTACGTCTTAAGTTTTTAGTATGTTGCAAGCCGTCCTGAGAGTCATTGGCGGGATAGCAGCACAGTAGGAATGCCTCACATCAGCCGAGAGGTTGGTGTCCCCATGGGATGCGCTGGAGCCCAGCCGGGGCTGCCCAGGATGCCGCTCGGCTGTGCCTTCCTTGTGGGGGTGCTGCGGTCACTCGCCACCCTTCCCCCCGGGCCGGGCAGCCGTCCCCCCAGGAGCTGGGCTGGGTGGGTGGGGAACGATCTTCTTTCCTGTTGCAATGCAGTGTTTTCCTCTTCGGGCCACCTGGCCTTGGGTGGCCCGTGCAGGCCAGCTGGGTTACCCCAAGCTCTGATCCCGGTGGAGATGAAAACTCCTGGAGCTGCCTTGCCGATGTAGATTGGAGAGTTTGGACCTCTTCGTCGGGGGGAGGTGGCCATGGGGGCTGCCATGAAGTCACTCCTGGATCACTGGAGAGAAGTGGGGTGGCGGGATTGAAATGGGGGTGGGGGCTCAAGGTCATGTTTCTGCTGGACCGCAGAGCCCTGGATGGGCGAACAGGAGGAGAAAGGACTGCAGGCCCCATGTGCCGTGTGAGCATGTTCATCATGAAGTTTACTATTGATTTATTCACATAATGTGAACAAGTGAAGAAGGAAGCTGGTGTAGCTGGCTGTTTTCCCTGCGCTCTGAATGCAGCAGTCCTTGGACTTGGGCTTCCTTACCACGTCTGCTGGCCTCACGTGGCAACTCGAGAGCCAAAGCCCGGCCTTTGCTCTCTTGGGCTAAGTTTCCTGCTAGTTGTCACGGACCTGTCCAGCAACGCTGTCGGGATGTGCACGGGCCCGTCAGTCTCATCCACATCAGCAAAGAACTGCTAATAGTTTCCCAAACAACATAATACAGACTTTGGCAAGCAGTAATTTGCTGGCTCATTAGGAAGTCAATTGTTCTAGGTTGCACTGAGGTGCAGGGTGTCTTAGGACCACGTGTGTTTGCATTTCTGGCCTGTCCATTTGTGTGCATTCCTCTCCCTGCTGCTTTGGCTCAGATGATTTGGAGGATCCGCTCCCGGTGGCAGAGCTCCAACGCATGGCTTTTTGCAGCTCCGGGCCTTGCTAATCAGTGGCTTTCTTTGTTTGCCTAATATTGAGATGGCACCGACACACTGTGCTCAAAGCGCTTAATTCTCTCCTCCTTCCCTGGAGCCCGCCCGGGCAATGAGCCCCCTGCCAGCGCCGGGATGTGGCATTGCTCTGAGCCGCTGCAAGCATCTAGCGCCCTGAAAGCGTTGCCACGCCATCGCCAGCACGGTGCTTTTGCGTCGTGCTCGGGGTGAGTCACGCCTGCCCCCCTTTGTGCAGAGGAGGCTACTACTCTACAATAGAGGTGGTGTGGCGCTGAATCCCGAAGCGCGGGCATCCATCACGGCTCTCCCAGGAGCCATGCCCGCAAGGAGGGCCCACAGTTCCAGCTGCAGTGCTGCTCCCGCACATCAGTGGCACAGGCGATGTGCCTTGCTGGCCCGCTCAGGACGCAGCCACACAAAACACTTTGCATTGCACTGTGGGTGGCACATGGGCACGGTTGTTGCTGGGAAACTTCCTTTCCTCCCAGCTATTGTGAAAATTGCAGCAAAGCTGCAAGGGAGTGGGGAATTCTAGGGCAGGGGGTGGCCGATGATGTCGCCATCGCTGCTCATCAAAAAGGGCCAGCGTTGCATTCCTGCATGCCACCACCCCACCGGCAACCGTCCTGCCTCAAACCTAGAACATTCTGGGGGTCCCGATACCAACAGCCCATCGTCCACTGACATCCCGCACAGGACGCCATGTGGGGGTGGGTGGGGTTCCTGGGCCAAGTCAATGAGTGCATTTGCTTGCTTTATAATTAGTAACGATTGTGAACATGGGATGCATTTGCATTTAATGAAATGAGAATCGTTAGTAGATCATCGCAATGGTTTGTTGTTAAGTGCCCAGTGAGTCCCAAAATGAGCCGAGAGGCGAGGCGAGCAGACTTTTCGAGTTGGTTTGCATGCTCCCCTGCATCCATCCTTTTCATTCCCCCTTTTCCATCTCCTGTAACCCTCCCGTGTTTTCCCACCGTTTTCCTTACTCTCTGTGATCTGTATGTAGGAAAAGAAGTAATCACAGCACAGTGTTTGGATCTGTACCAGTCGGAGCCCCTGTCTCTGCAGCACTCCATGTAGCTCCTAAAGGAACTTTGAGGGCCCGTGTGCATTCAGGGCATGAATCCGTAGGGAACGCGGCTAGTTCCAACGCATGGAATCTCAGTTATTACCAGAGCTTGTGGACAGGCGTAGTTGCAATACTCAGGAAGCAGCGTCAGGGGAGACTCCTCAGGGTTTTGAAGAGGGCTTTGTGGTGCCCGGGGTGTGTCATTCGGCTTGGAGAGTCTGTGGATGGTCTCCACATGGGAGAGCCAGCGGCTTCTGCTCCACCTGCAGCCATGGGGGTACCCCTTCCCCTGACTCTGGGTTGTTGGATTTCTTTCAGCCCAAGGGCCGAATGGCATTCTCGGGGGCAGGATCGACGGCGAAGGGGGCAGCCCCAGAGGCAGGCATGGGCCAAACCTGAGCACACCCTGCTTGAGACAGTCACTGCCAGTCACAAAGCTGTGGCCAAGGCGCTTCAGCCTGTTAGAACGGGGGGAACTTGTACAGTCACCAGGAGAGCGTCAGGTAGGCAGTGGCAACGGTACATCCCAGCTTCTCGTAAACCAGGCCATGTTTCATTTTCCGTGTCCTCCTGAGATGAGAGATGAGGTTGTTTTCCGTTCTTGCACTGAACACTCACTCCCACCCCCAATTCATTTCGTGGCACAAACGTCACAGTGTCCTTGCCGATCTCTGAGGGAGCCATCGGATGCACAAAGAATTCATTTAAGGGCGACTTGATAGTGATGCTCGTTATTTTTGGATACCTCCAGTGACTTCCCAGGTGAACCCTGGGAATCACCAGAAAGGCCTCTTCCTCCCATCTTCGAGGTGTTTCCTCCCCCCGGAGGGATGAGCCCACAGTCAAGTGAATGCTTTCCATGAGCACACAACGGATCAACACCAGATTCCCTGCACTGTAAAGCTGCACAGATGCCTCCGGGGACCTGGGTTCCCCCCTACGAGGGTCATCCTTGTTTTTGAAGGCTGCCTTGTTTGGGGGAGATCGCAAAATGACCGGGAGGGCTAAACAGCAGAGCGCTCCTGGCTCAGAGACAGCCGATTACTGCAGTTTCCCACTAGTTTTCGGTATTTGAGAGAGGTATTTTAAAGCTGGCTTTAAAAAGCGACTTCCTCTGAGCATGGCTTTGGCTAGGCTTCATGCAGCAACCCTTGCAGAAATGGCGGGTGTCGGAAGGCACAATTTATAGGGGAGGGAGCGTTCCTGCTGAGTCAGGACACACGTGCAGTGAAAGCCTCAAACTCTGTGCAGGACTGGAACGGCCGAGTCCACACGCCGGAGCTACGAACTTTCCCGTTCAGGCAGCCAGAGCTTGGCCGGCTGCCAACAGAAGCATAAGGCTGTGGCGGAGGAGGTGGAAAAGGGAACTTCCAGCGATAAGCTATTTTCAGCCAACAGGGCTTTTCCGAGTGAATAAATAGAACAGGGTCGCCCGTGGCATTGCAGTCATGTGACCCATTTCCAGGGATTTGCCGTATATTCCCAGAAACTGCTGATTCAGCGTGCCTTTTTCTGAATCTGCACCAGCGAAACACAGAAGCAGCTACCGGTGCGGAAGGGGTGAATGTGCAGTTTTGCCACAGGAAGAAAGAAAAGCGAAGGAGATGAGACGGCCGGCGCTAATTCTGGGACTGGAGGCTCGGGAGTTACTCCTGCTAAGCATTTAATATAATGTAATAGATCGAGCCATGGATGTAATGGAAGGGCTGGGCCACTGGACCTCTCCTGGCGCCTCCTCGGCTCCCTGCCACTCCGGGTTTTCATGTTCTTGCTCAGGAGGCATTTATTTTAAACAGGAGGCGGCAGAGCTGCAGCGTGAATTGCATCTTTTTTTGGATTCGGAGGAATAGTTTCATGTCTCAGAGGTCAGATCCCACCTCCGCCTTGTAACCTGTTCCTTGGTTCTCTGTCTTACTGGTTTGCCTTCTGGGAAAGGAGCGTTGTGTGATGCACCAGGGCTGCCATGCCGGCCCTTTTATGGGTGGGCAAGCTGAGTCCCACAGCGGCCCTTTTGCATGGCTGCTCACAAGGCTCAGACATGGGGCCTCTGACCCCCAAAAGGTGGGACTGGCTTTGTTGGAGAATCTGCAGCCACTAAAAATAATGGTGATGTGTGTATTGCAGCCTACAAAAGGATTGGTACTTGGAGGCAGCCCATCTTTGTTTTTAATCATTATTCCATGTTACTCATTTTCTAATTCATGTCACTTCAGTGCTTTTTGAGCCCCGAGTGCATGAATCATCCCGTCGCAGAACCACAGAGTTGGAAAGCGCCCCTAAAGCTGTCAGGTCCAACCCCCTGCCCAGTTCAGGACTCCAGTGGAAGCATCCCTGAAAGTTGGCGGCCCAACTGCCTCTAGGATGCCTCCCGTGGGAGAGAGCCCACCACCTCCCTAGGTCTTCGGCTCCATTGCCGTATGGCTCTAGCAGTCGGGAAGTTCTTCTGGATGTCCAACCGGAACTTGGCTTCCTGGGACTTGAGCCCGTTTTTCTGTGCCGTGCACTCTGGGATGGTCGAGAGAGATCGGAGGATGAGTTCGCACTCTGATATCAGTCCTCACTTCAGCAGAGCTGACAGGCTCAATGCAAAAGGCGGCAGGCTCAGTCTCTGGAAGCTTCACGTCGTGCTGGGAAAGATCCCTGCGGGCAGGGCAATGGTCCAGCTTGGGGTGCGGCAGACTTATAGGGGGACTTACTGTGCTCACATGCTTCGGGAGACAGCGTTCCTTTGAGGGTCAGAGAAGGCATCCTATCCAGTGATGCTTCCGGGCCCCAAAGAGGATTTTGCACTGGGAATGGCTGGCCGGCCAGTTTGCTCGGGGTGATCTTGAAATGGAGTGTGACAACCGTGGGTCCTAGAAGGGAGCAGAGGGGAAGCAACCCCGGGGTTCAGGCGGCTGGAAACGGTGCTCCATGGATGCCGATGGGACCCAGGCTAGAGGTGGCTGATTAAGGAGGAGGTCTCGAGGGCGCAGCAGCGTGCTCGGGGAAAGTGCCGACCCCCGTGCCCTCGCCAGGAGGGCAAAAGGGCCGATTCCGCATTGGACGTCCTGGGGGAAGATGCTGAAAGGAGAAGTGCCAGGATCATGCTGGCTGTAAGCAGCCTGACGCTGTGACCACACGGAGAAAAGTTTGGGCAGCTTTCAGCTCAGTTCGCCCGGCAGAAGATGGCACTGGAGTGGGGAAGGCGCTGACAAGGGCAAGCCGAATTATCCAGGGGTGGAGCAGCTCCTCCGTGAAAAAGGGCTGCAGCATGGCAGGCCCACCCACGCTGGCAATGAGCACCCAGCAGACGCTCCCCCCCCCCAGGCTTCCTGTGGGTCTCCCGAGGACACGTCCTCGGCAGGGCTTACTTGTCGGACCCACTGCCATGATCGCAAGCCCTTCAGAGCCACGAGGCCTGATCCAGATCTGCCCCTTTAAGGAGCACGGAGGCAGCCCAGAGGCCCTCTCCTGCAGTGCACATAATGAGCTACGGAACTCAGTCACTAGGTGGGCTGCTTGTGATCTGAATTTGGAAAGTCATGGAGAATGTTGGTTTATTTCATAGAAACAGGGCAAGTCAGAAGGGGGCCCCCAGGCCATCTAGTCTGACCCCCGGCTCCAGTCATTTCTATACTGCCACTAGCCAAAGCTGGTGGCTTACAATAAAGTATTAAAAACTTCAATAGACTAAAAAAAAACATTAACAAGAATTTAAAAAATTAATTTAAAGTGGCATAAAAGGACTTGGAAAAACAATGAAGAAAACCTGGTCCAGAATAAAAGAAAGGTGCTGGATAATTGTGCCAGGCCCCCGAATGAGAGGCAGTGTGGTGCAGTGGTTAGAGCACGGGACTGGGACTCAGAGGATCTGGGTTCAAGTCCCTGCTCAGCCATGGAGCCCACTGGGTGACTTTGGGCCAGTCACAGACTCTCAGCCCAACCTACCTCACAGGGTTGTTGTTGTGGGGATAAGATGGAGGAGGAGAGATGATGTAAGCTGCCTTGAGCCCTTTGTAGGAAAAAGGCAGAATATAAATCTCTATATAAATAATTAGATAAATGACCAGGAAGGGGTTGAAAGACCTTCTCAAGGAGGGCTGTTTCAAACTGGTGCCAAAAAGATGGCAGGTTTGGCTCAATGTGGGTTGCAGCAGGAGGACTGTTTCAAAGATGGGGGGCCAGCACAGAAAAGTCCCTCCCCCAGTTGCTATCAGTGGCAACTTGCCTGATGGCCCCTGGTTGCCTCCAGTTTGAGGGAGGGTCTGTGTCTCAGCACCAGCTGCAGGACTCGGGGCGGCCGTGCTCTGCCGTGGGAGCAGAATGCCGGGCAGGACTGGCCTTCGCTCTGACCTGCCAGCATTCCTCCTATGTTCCGTTTTGGACTCCTACAATCCCCCCCCCCAATCATTCCTGCTGGCCATGTCTTATGGGAGTTCTCATCCAAAACCCCTGGAGAACATCGTGGTGGGACACGCACCCTGGCTTCCCCCTTTTTTCTGGGCCGCTCAGCACCTTCTGGCACATGGATTCTGGTCAGGACTCCCCTCGACTCCCTCCGCTCCTTTGCTCTGCGAGTTGTTTGCTGGTCCCTTCGCCCTGCCAGCTCACTGTCTGCTCCTTGGCCATATTGGCCAGGATGCCGTCTTTGAATCGGCCTTGAGGAACCGTGTGTCTCTGCCCGATGCTTTGGCCCTCACCTTGGGCAGGTGTCTGAGCTGGGCCGATTCCAACCCTCCTCCGCCCAGCCTCTGACCCTGTCCCTGCGTGGCGGCAGCTGCTTGTGGGATTCGCGTGGATGGTCCAGGCGAGCCTCGGTCCTCTCGGAGGCAGGATGGAACCACGATGACGTCTATGATTGTTAAGGAAGAAGGAGGCAATTAACTTGCGCGACGCGATTGGCTGCCGCTCTGATGAAAATGGCACCTTGCCCAAGCAATCTATAAATCACCCATTCCATTTGGAAAGGAGCTTTCCGTGGTAATTAATGAGCCAGTATGAAGACATTAAATGTGGAGCCGCGTGGTGATGGACGGGCCTGCCATTCACGCGCTCGTCCTCTTCCTCTTTCACAGATAACCACCGAAGAACAAAGGGCAAACTCCTTACAGACCGGAGCTCACCGCTTTTTCTGATAACAGGGAATTAAATAATCCTTTGAAAATAACAAAGCCGGGTTAAAAGACATTTTAGGAAGCTAATTGTAAGCACACTGTTGAGGATGCATTCCAAAAGCTTATAGGCGATTGTCGGAATGCTTGCGTTACGAGAATGTGAAGATCGACGGGGCTGTTTTGATTTCGGTTTAGATTCATTAGCCTTGACATGGTACCCGGAAGGGTTTGACGGTGTCCTGAGCGGGCATGGGATAACAGAGATGCCCTTTCCAGGGTGCAGAGGCTGGTATTTGTATGAGGTTCAATCAGTGTGTAGAAACACAGAAACCATCCATGGATGAAGAGCTTAACCCCGGCAAGGATTGTGCAAATGGTCCAGAGAAGCCACTGTGACCCGTTGGCACGTGAGCGCCATACCTTCTGTTAACTCGTTGTTGTTAGTCGCGAAGTTGTGTCCGACCCATCGCGACCCCACGGACACCATTCAGCCCTAAGTTACGTTGATTTAGGCCATGACTCGGGTTTCACTGCCCTGGTGATGGGATAAATCTGGGTTATGCTGTGAGGGAAGCAAGTTGCCACCACATCCTGAGAAGAGGTGATGCCGGGACTCGGGAGGAATAAGTGATCTAGGAATAAGGGGGCTGAAGCCTGGCCTTTTATAAGCAATTATGCACCTTCAAGCTTCCGAGGGCAGTGGTTGGGAATGTTTGGGATGGGTTGAAGTTCCGTGCCTTTGGAGATCTATTTCCTGCCCACCTGGGGACAGTGGTGGGAAGAGGGTCACCCACATCATTCCGCAACTGACCAGGCCTCGCCTGCATTCTTCCTTTCTTTTGTCTTATTTAATGCTGCATTTCAGACTGGCCACATGGGATCGAGCCCACTCCCAGCCTCACTCCAGCCAGGGTGGGCCGCGACGCATGCTGGGGCTTCCAGGCAGCCACTCTGGGTGTCCAGCGCCTGGCTGCAGCCTGCGCTTGGTACAGAACCAGGCAGTGGGAGTGGTGGGTGAGGCCTGAGCACAGAGAATGGCTTGCAGGGCGCAACAGCTGTTGCACCCGTGCCCATGCCAGGCCCCTGCTGTGCAGGTTTGGATGCTCTGACAAGGTACAGCCCGGTGTAAAAGACGCAGCTCCTGCTTGCACACCTGGTGGCCCACTTGCCTGGCTTGTGCAAACGGGACTGTTGCCTTCCAGCACAGCCCATGCCCAGCGAAAGCGACTCAGTTCCTCCCCTGGGGACTTCAGGACTGAGCACAGGGGTCCTTTGTGGGACCTCCCAGAGAAGCCTGGGGACCCGGGACCTTTGGCTGTGCACCCGGCTGACTCCTTCCGTCGGACCTTCAAGCGGAAAAGGGCAAGGTGCAAGAAATGGCAGTTATAATCCAGAAGATTCGGGAAGAGTGGAATGTGCCATGGACTAATAAGGAAATGCATCTGCCTTTCCGTTTGGTAATGGCAGCCTGAGCCCACCGTATAGCTGGGTCTATGGGAAGGATTTGGGCGTCTGCACCTATTTCTCTTCTCATCATTGCCACCAAAGCTGTGCTGCTGGGATCCACTTTATTTATTTAGTGGAGTTATTTTTTTGATTTGTATGCCACCCGATTAGCCATAGGCCCTCTGGGCATCTTTACTCCCGGAATTTCCCCTTTCCTGTCCTCTGACTTGCGGTGCCTGCTTTCCAGGCCCAGATATTTCCCCTGCCCCAGATATTTTGTGTGACCAAAAGATGGAAGATGTCAATCCACCGCGGTCATATTATTCTGAAAGAAGTTCTATTTTCCCAAGCTTTCTCCCACACTTTGCCACGGCGATATGTATGTAAATGCTACAAAGTGATTTGGTTAAAAATGGCACCAGCGGGGAGAGGGTGAGGCAGACTTTCGCCCAGCTCGGGGCACCCTGAATAAGAAAAAATGATGCTTGCGTTGCAGCCTGCTTACTGGAAGGACAAAGAAAGGAAAGGGGGCTCAGCCGCTTTAGTATTTCCCGCCATTTCATCTGTTTAAATCCAGCTTTCCCCTTCTCTGTCTAGAAGCCCTGGATCAGTGCCCCCCGCCCGCCCCCAAAGCACCGGGAGAATAAATGGGCGGCCGCTCGTTCACACTTGGCTACGCATAAAGACGTGCGCATTCAAAACGAGGCGCTGGGGCCGGTCGGTGGCAGCTTTGGACAAGGCCGTCATTAGACACGGGGAGCGAGTCCCTGTTCACGGCGCGGCTGCTCAGATGCTGGGAATCGCCGGCAGACCCCTTTTCTGGGAGGGAACCCTTTGGGTAGCCCCGTGGAGGTGGAGAGACAGAAGGGCCCTGTTAAAAGGATGATACAGTATTTTTTTCTTTTAAAAAGCATGAAACCTTGGTAGGGTTGTCAGTGCTGCAAGAGGACAAAGCCATGGAGCTCGCTCGCTCTCTCTCTCTCTCTCTCTCTCTCTCTCTCTCTCTCTCTCTCTCTCTCTCTCTGTCCCTTTTATCTCCTGGTTCTGCTCATATTTTGGGGTCCCAGGGTATAAGAAGAATCTACATAAAAACCAAATTCCTCCCATCCTTTCTCAGCAGGCGGGGCTCCACCCTCTTGTTGGGGGCCCATGGTGGTGTCCCCGAGCGGGCTTGAATCCTGGCCTTGGGCTAGAAAAGCCAGATGAGCTGCTGCAGGAGGCGGCCAGGGCTGTGACGAGCCCGCTGGGTGCCACGGATGGCTTCTGTGGTCCGTTGGAAGCAGCCCCGTAACCTGTTGAGTCGGCATGATGAGGAAATGACCCTGCCCTGGCCAATTTCGCCACTGGGGTGACCTCCAGGGTGCCCAGCGAGTTCCTCTGAACTGAAAATTGGTGCCAGCAAAGCCAAAGGATCACGTCACCCACCGCAAATGGGAAGCCGGGCGCTCAGGGCCCTCAGCCAGGGGGGCCCCGGCAAGAAGATTCACTGCCGTGCATGGTCGCTTCTGAAATACGGGGTTTGATCCGGTGACATGGGCTGGGATGTACTGGAAGCTGTAGGGCTTTTTTCTTTTGAACCTGCCTAGCATCGTGCCTTTGGCCTTTCTTAGAGCAAACCCATTGAAACCTGTGGGACATAAGTTGTTCCCAGCCAGTCACACGAGTTGCTTTCAGTGCATTAGTTGGACTTGAACTGAATCCGGATCCAACCACTTGCATTTGTTTTATTAAGCTTGTCCTGGTTCGCAGCATGACTTAACGGTTTGTGCTTTCCAGCGTGGCAGCAAAGCAGGGGAGGTCGTCGTAACAAAGGAGGATACGCACTCCCTTCTGGTCATGGCGGAGTGTTTCTGCTGGAGAGGTGAAGTGCAGTGAAACACAGCTCCTTCCCGTTCAGGCAAACGCTTGAACCAGCACTGAGCAGAAAGCCGCTTGTGGGTCCTCCAACCATTTGCCTCCGATCCATCGTGGTCCGAGCAGCTTTTGTGGGGATGCGTCACCCGGTCATGAGGCTCCAGTGACTCTTCTTCGGTTCATGGCGGAGCCGTGCATAACGGCTGCCTCTTGTTGCAAACCATGCGGAAGCTTTCCCCATCTGTACTACAGCTTCTCTCATCCCCAGTCAGCATGGCGGGGCTGCAATTCACATCTGGGGGCAGCCAGGTTAGGGAAAGCCGATCCGTAGATGCATCCATGTGTGGGCACACGCCTTGCCTAACTTGGATACTTTTCCAGTCACAGGGAGGACATCCCTAAGGAGAAGCTGTGCGCCCTCGGAATGCCGGGCCAGGTGGACCGTCGCGCTGACCTAGCAGGGCTCCTCTTATTTATTTATTTATTTATTTATTTACATATTTGTATGCCGCCCCCTTGCATCCAAGCCTTGGGGCGGCTCACAACAATAAAAACCAAGCGAAATAATAAATCATTTAAAACTTACATTAAAAACTGGCCCATCTAGAAGTCAAGATTAAAAATACAATAAATACCATAAATAAACAATATAAATTAACAATTAAAATAACTTTTAAATAAAAAGGTCTTCACTTGGCGCCGAAAAGCAAATAACAACTGCGCCAGGCGAACCTCTCTAGGGAGCGCGTTCCATAAGTGGGGCGCCACCGCAGAGAAAGCCCTCCTCCGGGTACTCACCCTCCTTATTTCCCTCACGGAGGGTTCCCGGAGGAGGGCATCAGTTGCAGATCATAGGGGGCGGGAGGGCATATATGGTCGCAGGCGCTCCTTTAGGTAACCAGGACCCAAGCCGTTAAGAACGAACCTGCCTCTTGTGTCCTTGTGGGCAGCACACACATGGGGACAATAAAATGGGCCAGCTGGCAATAGTCCACCTGCCTTGGCTGGAGCCAGGGGCCTGCCTGCACGAGGGAGGGAGGGAGGGAGGGAGGAGCGCTCTGCCCAGGCCCTGGAAACTGGGGCTGGGCCGACTTCCCATGACGCTCCCCTCTTTGCCATCCCCGCCAGATGCCGCATGAACACACTTTGCTCACCACCACTGGCCACGGGCCCGGATGTTCGGGCTTCAACAGTCCTAACAGGCTTTTGACAATCTGGGTTGATGTTTGTCTCTCCCCACACCAGTTCTAGGCCAGCCTCCTCTTTATCTCTAGCGCTGTGCCAAGCGAACACGGGTTGTTTGCTGATGGCCACGAGGTGGTTTTTCACAGAGCAAAGACAGCATTCTTCAGTGCGTGTTGTGATCCCCTTTATGCCCGTTTCGCTCTGCCGGGGTCAGGTTCTCCTGCCATTCAATTGAGAGCAATCCGACCGAGCTGTTTGCCACAATAAACCTGCCGCGAAGATGGATGAGTTGTGATCTGCCCGTAAATAGGAAGGCTGCTCTTTGTATGGCTCAGCCTTGGTCTTGATGGAAACCAGAGCTCGCCAGAAGCTAGAGAGATGGACGCCAGAATGCATTGGACGTCCCGGCCAGCAACGGCCAGCGCTGTCCTGTTGGCCAAGCACCGAGCGTCCTGCCAGCGTGCAGCCTGAAACGGCATGGCCTCGGGGCAGCATTTGAAGAAGGATTGTATTGGCTTGGTGCTGGTGCCACCCCACTGGCAACCTGGCAGTAAGTGTAGAGAATCTCTCCCAGGTGACAGTTTGCTGCTGAATTGGGCGGCTGTTGGCAGAAGGGCGGCCCGGAGTGTCTTTCTACGCAACTGTAAATAAACTTTGCGAAACCTGGGCAGCGTTTTTTAATGCAGGGCATGAATGTTTAATGCAAAGTATAAAAACCAGGTGCTTTGGCAAGGATTGTGGCATTTCCCCAGCATCTGACATAAAACGCTGCTTTAATGCTGCATTAGAAGGTCACTGCAGAGCCGTATTTTACTTAACATCCTCATCATTGAATTATTTATGCCCTCCCGATGTTTTATTCATGATCAATATTAATACCTGTGTCTTTAAGAGGAGAGGCTATTGCTCAATTTTACCTGGAAGAGATGATCTTATTGAAATAAAGCGACGGGGAAACCAGGCCTTCATTTGGGGGTGTTTTCACGGGCAAACTCTGCTTCCCCTTAACCCTTTGCCAACTGGGTGCGGGGGGATTTCTACAAGGTGGAGTTGTGTTCTCCGTTTGGAGCTTCCTTTGTTTATTTGGTCCCTGGGAAGCGTTAGTTGGGTTCCCCACATTTTTAGCATCCTGGATTTGTGGGAAGCCAGCAGCCTTTCAGCTTGATGATATTCATGACCTGCTGAAGCTGTCTGTGCTTTGTGTTCATGGCTAAGGCAGCTCATACTTCCTTCTTTTAGGAAACCCTTTTGACACCAGCTTAGCTGTTGAGGAGCCCCTTGTAGGGGCAAAGTGGAGGATCTTGTTGGAGTCGAGTGAAAATATACTCAGCCTTGAAGCTCTGTGTTGAAGAAGAAGGTGGAAAGTGGATATTCAAACCACTGGCCATTACCGAACGTTGTACTGAAGGACACCTGTTAAGTGACCAACAACCCCAGGGTTTGGAGGAAGAGCCAGGACTCTGCCTCTTAAAGCACTTACTCAGAGGGTAAGCGAAGGAAGAGTTACGTCTCAGGATAATTTCTTGCTCTGTCCACTGAGCATCAGAGCCATTACAGTGGTTGCGAGAACCGAGAATGCCACTCGCTACTAAAAATAGAACAACGCCACATCAGTCCTGACAACGTTATCACAGTAAACCCTCCTGAAGCAACTGTGTTTCCTTTGCACTTGCACTTCTGTGAGCTGGTGCTCAGCACGCTTTTCTTAACACAATAAAATGCAATTAGCGCTCAAGGGGTTTACATAATTTAATAAAATGCTCTCAAATTACATTAGAAGCCAGTTCAAACCAGATTTTCTTTTTGAAGGAGGGAGTCGAAAAGGAACAGCAGTGGATCTCTTAAAAGCACAATCAGCACGTTGTGTTTTCAAAACCCTTCTCTTTAGCGAGCTGAAGCTTATGACAGAGGGGCGTGAGGAGGGTAACGCGGCCCATGTTTAATGTATGAAATGGAATAAGCATCCCATCTGTCGGAGCCCAATGGGACCCCGTCGATGAATGATGGATACTTCCTGACATGTCTATGGGTCGTTCCCTTAAAGAGATGCACATGTATTATCTTTGATGTATGTTGAAAGGAGGAGATTGTGGTGCGTGTGTTTCGGGGAGAGATTGTGGGTGTGAATGTGCAGCCAGAAGGCATTTTGCAAGGGCGGGGGAGCGCGGTAGACTGAGGCATGGCTAAAAGGTGTCTTTTTGTTTGGGAAGTTAGGAGCTCGGAGGATTTCCTGGCTCCTGGCTCGATTAAGAATTAGTCTGGAGTTGGAGCCGGTGTTCATCAGCCCGTGTTCTGCCAGCTGCGCCCTTTTAACACATGAAGGCGGTGTGGCTGTCGAGGCAGCATGAGGGCTCAGCCAGGGCTCTGCGTGGCCACATCCTGGCGCAGAGCTTGCCTCTAAGGCAGGGCCCCTGGGGCTGGGCCCGTTTGGGGCTGCTGTTGGAACGGGCCAGGACGGCCTGGTGGGGCGGTTGCCAAGGGTCTGCAGCCCAGCGGGGGCCCAGCGGTTCCCCTCTCCAGCAGCTCCTCCTTTTCGTCTGGGCTCCCCGGTATGTTCCCCCACTGCTTGCTCAGGCTTGGACAATAGCGATGCTCAGAAACGGAGGAGCAGAGGGTCTCTCCTGCTCATTCGTGGACTCTGCCTACACAGTCGGCGGGTGGCGGCAGCGATGCAATGTCAGAAGCTGCCTGGTGCCAAGGTCAGAGGGTCCATCCAGCCCACTGTGGACTTCGCACAGGGATTTTTCCAGCCCCCTCTGGGATCGTGCTGTCTTGGGATGCATTAATAGAAGTATTACCTCCACATCATGAGAAGGAACAGTTCCCCTATACTCACTACTCAGACCTCACCTGGAATACTGTGTCCAGTTCTGGGGACCAAGATTTAAGAAAGATGCAGGTAAATGAGAAAGGGTCCAGCGGAGGGCAACAGAAATGATCCAGGGTTTGGAAACACTGCCCTGTGAGGAGAGGCTGAGAGAAATGGGCACATTCAGCCTTGAGAAGAGGAGACTGGGTGGGGGACATGATGTTCCTCTAGAAGTCCCTCAAAGGCTGTCACAAAGAGGAAGGTCAAGGTCTCTTGCTGATGCCAAAGTGTAGGACACAGAAGAATAGACTGAAGTTGCAGCAGGCTAGACATAAGGAAGAGCTTCCTCACTGTCAGAGCAACATGACAGTGGACCAGCTGCCTGGAGAGATGGGGGGCTCTCCCACCCTGGAGACGTTCAAGGTGAAACTGGGCAGCCACCTGAGTGGGACGGTGTAACGTGGTGTCCTGCACCAGCCTTACCCCTTCCAGCTCTGCTCTTCTATGATTCTAACCTTCCAAGGAGAGAGGGTGGGCAAGGGGCACCCAAGTCAGGGACGACGGTGGTGAGCAGGTGGGCTTGTCAAGAAAGGGTCCTGTGGAGGGTGTTTTGCAGGAGGGCCCCCTAAGGACAAGCTGGCGATGGTGTGACATGGGCAATGCTGCACGGGCTCTTCAGGGGGAGGGGGAGGCATGCATGGCTTAACTGAGTCAGCTCTGCCTGAGGAGTGAGAGAGGCCCGTTGTTTCAAGGTCAGGAAGATCTGGACTCTTCAGATGGGGAGGATGGGCCTGGGAAGTGGGGCCTCCAGGTACGAGATGGAAGAGGCGGGGGGCTTATCTCGAGGCCGCCCCCCCCAGGTGAGCAGGGGGCCTCTGAGAGCAGCCATGCCGGGAGGGGGCCATGGGGGAGGCCTGGGGGCCAGCCGAGCCTGGTAGGACTCCTGGGCCCGTGGCGTGGTATGGGGAGAGAAGGGCTGGCCAACTGGAGGGGCGGTGGGTGGCTAAGAGGCAGCCTGACTCCAGAGGGGCCCTCCCAGAGGGGTGCCCCCCCCGGGTTACTCAGAAGGAGGGTTCTTGGAAGTTGTTCCTGGTGTGGATTCAGTGAGCCGCTCTGTGCATGCTCAGAGACTCTTTCTTTGCTGATTATGCTTTGCCAGATGTACACTGGAGAAAAAAGAGCTTTTGCCAAAGAACAGGCTGCTGCTCTGAACTGGCAAAGGGGGAACTGAGCGGTTGCCATTGTTTCCTAAGCTAAAACCAGAGTCAGGAAATCTGTGCCTGCTCTGTGCATGCTCAGAGACTCATTTGGTAGCAATTTTGCTTATTGCATGCACTTCAGGAAGAAGGAGCTTTTGCCAGGGCAGTCTGTTGCTTTGAAAGGGCAAAGGGGAAGCCATGGCCCCGACCGCGTGAAGGCTCGGTGACGGGCCGCGGGCCGCTCAGAGAAATCTCCCTGGAGAGGGAGTTCCAGAGGTGCGACTCGCACCATCCAGCTGAGTCTGGCTCTGCCGCAGTCCGCACTGACTGATGGCAGGCCTCTTGGGTGGCGGGGAAGCCCTTTGGCTTACCTGGCGCTTGGAGGCAGGCTTGGTTCCACCCTGCAGCAGCTCACCTTTCGTACGCAGAATTAACCCCAAACATGCATCCACTGTCTGTCTGTCTGTCTGTAGCCATGTCAGAGTTCCACATTCACCCCCAGAGTGCAGTGGTGGAGGAGGGAGGTGTCGCCAGATTCCAGTGCCAAATCCACGGCTTGCCAGAGCCGGTCATCATGTGGCAGAAGAACCATCTCCCCATCAGTACAGAAAATGACAGGTAAGCACCGCAGGCCTGCGCATGCTCCATCACTGCAATTCTCAGAATTCATCTCCTTTGGGGATCCTATTTATTTATCTATCAGCTTTCTATCCTTCCTTTTTTTCTTACAAAGAACTCAAAGCAGCTTACATCCTCCCCCTCTTCTTATCCCCAAAACAACAGCCCTGTGAGGTAGGCTTGGCTGAGAGTCTGTGTCTGGTCCAAAGTCTCCCAGTTGGCGCTGTGGCTGAGTGGGGACTCGAACCCAGATCCCCTGAGTCCCAGTCCCGTGCCCTGAACCACTACTTCACACTGGCTTTCTCAGTGGTTCTCACACGAACAGCATGCTATGTCGTGCGTGCTGCAAAGGATTCTGGGAGGCGCACAGAGGAGCCCCATCCAGGGCATCGTTCTGTGGCTGCCTGTGAACTAAGAGCACTCTCCAAATCACACTCGGCATCCAGCACTTGTGCAATTCCCACGGATAGAGCAGCGAGCAGCTGTCCTTGAGGACCAGCATCCGATATCAGTGATCTGATAAACATCTGGGGAACTCCAGGGTTTGACCATCGCTGTGCTGGAGGAGTAGCGGTTCTAGGCTTGAATTAACGTTAAACAAGGAAACTGGATGTATGCCCAGCTACATACATGTGTTCCCGTGTGCTCCCAAACTGGCAACTGCAAAGAGCCATCCCATAATATTCCAAGGGTGTATCTGGCCTGGGATTTCTTATGGAGCCAGATGTGCGCATTGCAGACATTATCAGACCATTAACACAGCGGATTTCAAAAACTCAGGTTGCATTTGTGGTCTTGGTCCTGTTCCAGAGTTGCACCCGGGTCTCTCCCCCTGCCCCCCAACCCTTTCCACTACCCTATTCCCAAGTCAAGGGAGTTTTTTCCCCCTTACTTGATGATTTAGTCATTTTCCAGTCACCCTTCCCTGTGCTGCTTTCTACCAAGAGTTTAGAGTAGCTTGCAAATTATAAAATATATTAAAAGGTCATAAGAGATCACCAGAACGATTCAAATCACCAGCCAAAAACGCAGACGATTGTAACCATGGGCAGTACGAGGGATTCCAGCGGACTGTTTGGCTCCAGTTAATCCACAAACCAGGTGAGCTCCCCTTGAAGAGGGCCAACTTCTCTCCCCTCTGCAAGGAGAGCTGGGCTGGCTAGAGAAATTTCCCAAGGCAGGGAATGGCAGCAGGGCGGTGGCCCTCTGAGGAAGATGGGAGGCGGGGGCGCCTCACACTGACTCCGCCCCTTGTGGCAGCAGGGACTAACATTGTGCAAGGACCACCCTCCGCCCTGCAGCAGTTTTCCTAGCCATGCCCGGACTTGCCAAAGGACTGAACTGAGGACTGTTTGCATGGGACTTGTCCCAGGTTCACCACAGTGCTGCACCTTCCGGTGATGGCCACAGGAATAGATGAGACAATGTTACTGGGGGCCAAGTAGTCATGGAGCTCACATCCTGAGGAGGCCAAACCCCCCGAAGAAGACAGTTGTGCGAGGGAAACTCGGAGGCAGAAGACCAATGGTGAGATGGACTGGTGCCATTAGGAGGAGCACAACTTGCGTTTGGGAGAGCTGAGCTGGGCCATCATGGATCAGACAGCCCACAGGGTCACCATGGGTCGGAGATGACCAGGTGGCGTGGAGCAACCAAAACACAGAGCTGGCGGTGCGGGACTTCTTTGGCGCTTTCATCCTCCCCAGTTGGAGTGAGAGTGTGGTGCCAGGGGAGGTGGGCTTCATCTTCCCTCTTTCCCCACTGGCAGCACCCTTCCTCCGACTGCTTGGAAACATTCGTGGGCATGCAGGCTCCCCACCAGCAGGGGAAAATGTTGGTTCAATCTCAGGCAGCATTGGCGTCTTTTGCTAGAGGCTTGTTGGGTGGGCTCTGAATGCTCTGCTGTGAGAAAGCAAGGCAAAACCTCTCGTCCGCAAACGGGGGGCTTCACCAGTGCCATTAAAAAGGCGGCAGCAGCAACAAAGGAAGGCAAAACAAAGCGAAGCGAAGCAAAACAACACAACACAAACACAAAAGAAACACAACTGCTGTTGAGAAGATTAGAATTGGAATGATTCTAAAGTATTACTGTAAATTATGTTTTCTCTAAAAAAGAGGAGCCAAGGAGTTAAAGCATTAGGGGTTAAAACATACAAAACATTAAAACAATTTTAAGCAAATGTGCAAACAATTCAAATGCCAAATCCAGCGCAGGACTAGGCACAAAGAAAGCCTTTATCGCCAGCATTGTGTAGCCAGTATGCCCAGCTGCTGCTACTGGGGCAAGCCAGAGTGGCGGGCCTGGACTGGGTCTAGATGATTGCAGGATTGCCCCTGGCGTGAAGCAACCCCATCGTAAGCCCTCTGGGGTCAGTAGAGACCCCTCTCTCTCCCAGTCATTGGCCAGCCTCCCTGAGATGCTGATCGCAGAGCACTGGCCGCCTCTGGCACTGTGCGAAATGTCCCATCCCACCTTCATGGGGTCTCCTGGTCGCCACAGGTACACCTTGCTGCCCAAGGGGGTCTTGCAGATCACCGGACTCCGTGCCGAGGACGCCGGGATCTTCCACTGTGTGGCCACCAACATCGCCAGCGTGAAGTTCAGCAGGGGAGCCCGGCTCACTGTGTCAGGTTGGTCCAAGGGACCGAGGGTGTGCCTGGGGGGTGAGGTGGGAGGCAGCAGGTCCTCATCAGTGCTGGCCCCGTCATCGAGCAGGAGGTGGCGGCGGCTGCACCCGGCAGGTGAGAACCTCGGAGGCTTGTAGGAGGACCCATCTCTGTTGGCCAAACTGCTCCCACGCCCTCTCACCCGTGTTGGCTGTCGGGTTGTCTTGGGGGGTGCGCAGGGTGGGGCCCGCCTTGCCCCCTTCACTTCAGGCAGCAAAATATTTGGGGGCTGCCCTGCTTGCCACCGCTCAGCCCCGACGTGTCCGACCTGTTGGTGGAGCTGCTTGGGCTGCAGAGGGCAGGCGGGACGCTCCCTTTCACACGGCGTTCTGGCCGCCCCACTTATTTCAAGGGGGGCTGTGGTGTCCGGCCCGCCCACCCCTTTCCCTCCCATTCCGGGCACTGCGGAGGGCTGGACCCCCCCCCCCAGCGTGCTCTGATGGCTGCCAGAGAACTTGGCCCGCTCTTCTCCATCTGCCACGGAGCAGGAGGCATTCTCTTCTCGGGGATAACCGCTGCGGAGGTTTTCTTCCGGTGCCGGTTTCTGCTTTGTCCCCCCTCCTGGTGGGGCAACACGGAGAGCCTGGGGGGGCACTTTGGCACCGTGTCCTGCGAAGGAAGAGGTCCAGTTGTGGCTTGTACAGAGTACGCAAGGCAGGGCCACTTCCCCTGCTCTGCATTGCTGCCTATTCGGCGTATCCGGATTCCCGAGAAAGGGCCACAAGTTGCACAGAATGGTGAGGCGCCGCTCCCTGAGCAGCAGAGCAGAAATTCTGCGATTTGCATAAATCGTGGCTAATTCATCCCGCTCCTTCAAGTCGCCGGGCTGGACAGGGACCTGGTGAGGACACAAAACTCTTGCCCAGCAGTGCAAATCCTAAAGCGCTTCCCTTGCCATTCGAGACCTCATCGCTGCCCACTTCAAAGCCAGTCCTCTCTTTGGGTGCCGACTGGACAAAGGTAGGTCAAAGTGCAGGACCTTTCGCACAGGGCTCTGGAGAGCACAAGCATAATACTTCTGCAAGCTCGGAACTAACCAAATACGGTTTATCTTTGCAAAACTGGTTTCCACCGGCCCCCTCCCCAGCCCGGCGCCCACTGCCCCCGCCAGCCTATTGGAGGCTGCAAGCGACGGCAGCAGTTCCATGCAGCTGCACAGAGCCGTTTTGCCAGGGGCAAACGGGAGACGGCTGAAATTGCGTGCACGCTTTGTTGGCGTTGCCGGTTGCATCTCCATTGGGGTTCTGCAATCCAGCGCCACCGTCCCTCCAGACTTTGCCTTGGTGCCAGGTGCACCTAAAAGTCTGTTGGAGCATAGGAAAGAGCGCAGCGTGATGGCTGGGAAGGGCATTTTTTCTCACAGCCAAGCTGCCTGAGTTGGTACCTGGAGGCCATCCCTGCGTAGGAACCTTGCTGCCACTGGGAGATTTGCTGGAGGGGCTTCAGGATTTGTAGCAATACATTTGGGCTTGAGCAAAACACAGATGGCGGATGTCAGGCCAGTGGGGACTAAGGTGCTCACTCCCGGAGTGAGCATTTTGGGTCCCTCTCTTTCCTGCTTCCTACCTTTCCAAGGCCAGTGGTGGAGCAGAGACTTTGCATGCAGGACGGCCCCGGTCTTGCACCTGCAGCTCTGGAGAAATACTGCTAGTTGGCAGCAACCACCATGAGCGGGAGAGACCTGCAGGCCAACCTGGTGGAAGGGACCTCGTTCTGTCACTCAGAGGCAGTGCCTGTGCTTGGCAAGCGGGAAGTCTCCCTTCCTGGCCTCTCCTGGTAGGGCAGGAAAAGCACCTGCCTGAAATCGAGCAACTGCTGATCAGTGCGGGCGACATTGGACTAGAGGGATGGGCAGGCTGGCTTCACGTGTGCCTCGGGGATTCTGGGCCAGCCTCACAGCCAGCGGGGTGGTGATGACGGCCCTCCTGGACAGCTGTTTGGCCAAGGAGCTGGGCAGGTTCACGGGAGAGGCTTGGAGGCCTGGAGAGCTTGATTGCTCCCTTTTGCAGAGTTGCTGCACTTCTCAAAATGGCAAGCCGCGGGAAAGCGATGGGGAAAGATCGTGGCCTCCCTGGGTGTGAGCTGGCTGGTTAGGGGAGCACCTCGTTGGTTGGGCCAAAGAAAGGGACCTTCCAGGATAGCCCTGCTCTGTCTGCTGCCCAACAATGTTTGCTAAACTAAGCTAGACTTGTCTTGATTCAGCCAAGTCCAGTGACTCTTAATATTTAACACTTTTATATACTGTCTCATCACTGACATCTCGGGATGGTTTAATTCCTCCTGCTTCCTTTTCCTCTTCCTCTTGATAGCTCCAGGCCCGACCCCCACTTAGCATCCCGCAGCTCACACCTGCTTGCCCAGCCAGCTCTCAGGCCACTTGCAAATCGGGCTTTGTCTCCTGTTCACGGCGACGCTGGCCTTCTGCCGAAGCACAGCATCCCTTCTGTGGCTCCGGCCAGGCTCTCGGGGTGGGCTAGAACTGGCTGTGCTGATAGTTCTTTGGACAGAGGTACTCAGGGGTGAGATGCCCTTAGCAGAAGGAAAGAGGAAGCAGACACAGAATTTAGGGGCACATCAGGATCATGGGGTGGGGACTCCCACGTCCATGGGCCATGCTCAGGCCTTCTGGAACCCAGCCCCATGTAGCTGCACTGGCTTCCACCAGCCCCACTCCCTTTCCACCAACCAACCACCCATCACGTAATGGTTTTCTGGCCTTGGTGCAGATTCTCCCCACTTTCTGGAAGGGTGAAATTTGTCTCCCGAGGCTTAGTTTCCGGCAATGGGCACTTTGAGCTAGAACAGCCTGGAACTCGGCAGCCCATGAAACCCACCAGGACGGGCTTGCTTTGCATTTGTGCTTGTGAGCGGCGCCTCCAGGTGGGCCGTAGCTGATGCCGAGGAAAAGGGCCCCTCCTGCCAAGCCCAGCTTTTCAGCAGAGCTGCAGCTGGTGTCAGTGACCCAGGCTGAAGGGGGTCCCGGCTAGCTGCGTTTCTCGCATGGCTGCTTTCTCCCCGCCTGGCCTGAGGAAACGCAGACACCTGGAATGCCAATACCACAAGCACCTGCCCCAGGGCGAGACAGGGCACGTATAACAAGCTGCCCCATCCCGGCATCTCTCAGCTGATGGCTGCTCTGTCCACACAGGTTCCCATTCCGCTGTGTACAAGGATCCCATGATTCTCGTGGGGCCGGAGAACCTGACCTTAACGGTGCACCAGACGGCAGTCCTGGAGTGCATCGCGACCGGGAACCCCCGGCCCATCGTCTCCTGGAGCCGGCTTGGTAAGTCACTGGAGCGGCCGGCCTGGCCTGCCCTCCCGGTGGGAGGCTCTGGATCTTCTCCCCTGCAAAATTTACTGTGCTTGGGTTGCCGTCCAAGCAGGTCAGCAGAGAGCTCTGTGGAGCCGTGTGCGCCTTAGGCGGGAGCCTGTATTTGCTTCCCTGCAGTACTGAGATGACTGGCTGACATGCCAGGGCTGGCGTCGCACGGGTCACAGAGGCAATGTGTGCCCGAGCTGTGAGAGGCCACTGGCTGATCTGGGCTCTCCATGCGCCCGGGTCATTTAATTCTGGGCAGACCGTCTTTGCGAGGAAAAGGGATTGCCTTTGCACGCAGGGTTCAGTGAGTGCTTGGTTCCTTGACCACTTTTAGGAAGAATCGCTCTCTCTCTTAAAAGCATTACTATCCCATCCCCTACAAATGTCTTGGGATGGCTTACAATAAATAAATAAATAGAAGAAAACAAACCCCACAGCATCCGACAGTTAATACACTAAAGCCACAGTTAAGATCAAATGAGCATTAAAATAGTGGGAAAATTAAACGGTTTTTGCCTGACGCCAAAAAGAATATAATGTGGGCTCCAGGAGAACCTCTCTGGGGAGCACATTCCTCCATCGGGGCTCCACTGCAGAGAAGGCTCTTGGTGCTCACTCTTCTAACCTCCTTCAAGGAGGGTTCCCGGGGCAGGGCCTCTGGGGCAGGAGGGCACATGGGGAAGAAGGCATCCTTCAGGTATCCAGGACCCAAGCCGTTTAGGGCTTTAGAGGTCAGAACCAGTACCTTAAACTGGCTACCAATTGGGCTTCAATTGGTAGCCAGTGTAACCGGAAGAGGGCCGGCGTTATATGTGCATATCTGCCAGTTCCTGTTGACATCCTGGCATCTCTATTCTAATCCAATGGAAGTATCCAAACCGTCTTCAAGGGCAGCCCGACACAGAGTGCGTTACAGTAGCCCAACTGGGAAGTTACCAGAGTGTGGGGCACTGCTGCAAGGCAATGCTCATCCAGCATACATTTCTTGAGAGTAGTTTCTGTATCGAAACAGGACAAGCAGCGAGACAGAGTGGGAGGAGGAAAAGAAGCAGAGGGAAGGCAGCCGGGCCTTTGAGGCCACGCACGGTGTCAGGCAGATGTGTGCACATGGCGGACCGCACGCCGGCACACCGTCTTGCAGGGACAGGTGTGTGGAGCATCTCCGACATTAGCCGCAGCATCTCTGTAAGCCTGAGCTTGCCTGGCCAGAGAAGCTCAAACATCACCCAGTAAAGAGCTGGAGGAAATGGGCATTCTTCCCAGCCAGCACTGAGCCGGCTGGTAAACATTTCTGTTGGCTGGTTTGGTCATCAGCAAGCTGAGTGGCCGGGGCTTCTGGATGTTGTGGGATCCGAGGCAGGCCTGTCTGCTGAGACACACCTGCTCACAGGCCTGGATGCGGCCGTGGCACTGACCCGGCTCTTGGGGAGGGCCTCTGGCCTGGGTTGCAGCCCCCGCTTGGCCAGCAGAAGGGGGGTGCTCAAAGGTCCTTTCCTGAAACCCTGGAGGGTCCCTGCTGCCAGTCAGTGTGGACAGCACTGCTCTCGATGAATCCATGGCCTGACCCAGGGCATGGGCAGCTTCAGATGCCCCTCATTCCAGGAATCAGGAATTCCACTCCCAGCCATTCGCTGCCGTCCCAGCAGTCCTAGGCTTCTGTGGAGCTGGCAGTCTTGGCACAGCCGGGACTGCCTATTCCAGAGCTGCATGTTCCAGATCCAGGAGGCATCCAAGCCCTTCCTCCCAAACGCTTTTGGGATTTATGCAAACAGATTTTATTTATATGTGTTTATTTTGAAATATTGCATGTTAATGCTTCCTTTTAACCACCACGTTTGCACCCTTGACTCCATAAAAAGCTCACGGGTGGAACCGGTATATTGCTAAAGAGTTAGAAAACTGTGACTTAAAGAAAAAAAAATACCTCCAGGTTATTGGAAAGCTGTCAGAATAGGGGATGTAGTGAAAACTAAATAACTCTGGAAGGAGCCATTAGTGGTAAAAGCTTAGATGACAGAGGGGGATCCAAGCAACGTGCTTCTGGTTGGCGCACTGCGCACTGCTTCCTTGAATATTTTTGAGCGAATAAATTTCAGCTTTTCCCCCCCTCCGCTGACATCTCGTACGTTTCACTAGTTGCTTTTTCTTCCCAAGAGGGAGATGAGACCTTTATACCTAGTGTAAATAATTTTTAAAGGTGAAATGGAGCTGAAGCTGAAATTCAGTCCAGCAAGTGGGTGCATCTTATTGCTGTGAAATTCCAGGTGGGTTCTGCTTCACGGCTCGTCTCTTGGGCCCGTCGGGCCAACCACATTACTGCTTAACGCCAGCCGGCTGTTTGTCCACTCTGGCTCTCTGCCTCAAAAACCCTGAGGATGTAACCCCACATAAAAGGCCCCTTTTCTGTCTAAAGTCACACAGGATGGCACCTTTAAACACGTTTTCATATTCTGCTTAGAAAGGAGTCGGAAGTTGTCCAAAGAAAACTGCCAGTTTTGAAAGGGGTGGACCTGTGGGCTTCTTACCAAGAGCAGTAGCAGGGGGCTCATCGTGGTGGTGACCAGCAGTAGGTTTTGAAGTGCGGGGTCTCATCCTGACAACTCCTGCAGCCCAGGGGAGCCCGCAAGCTCAGGCTGGCCTTGTGTGAAGCCTCGGTGGACCGAGTTGGGCACGTTCCCTGGGAAAACTCATCCGCCACCTCTGTGGGAGTTTCTGCCAAGCATGGCTTCCCAGCACTGCTCCTGGCTGCCGTCTGGGCAGGGTTACCCTGGTGGAAGGAGTGGCCAGGTCTGCGGGAGAAGCCCTGGCCCTTGGGGTGAGTCCTAACCTGGGGGAGTCACTTGGGTCTCTTGTCCCTCGATCCAGATGGGCGTCCCATCGGCGTCGAAGGAATTCAGGTCCTCGGCACCGGCAACCTGATGATATCGGACCTCACCGTGCAGCACTCTGGAGTCTACGTGTGTGCCGCAAACAAGCCGGGGACACGGGTGAGGAGGACGGCGCAGGGACGGCTGGTGGTGCAAGGTGAGGCGGCAGTTGGCTGGGAGCAGAGGGGATGCGGAGGCTGCTCTCTCGCCTCCCTGGTGCCCATGAAGCGGGCGGAGTGGGTAACCCCCCCCCCCGGCGAGCCGTGGAAGTGCCACCTGGTGCTTCCTGCATGAGCCTTCAGAAGAGGCAGGCTGTGAAGGAAGACACGGGAATCTGCCCAGGGCTGCCATTGGCAGGAAAGGGGCTGGGGTTGCCGGCAACGGGGTGCTCTGGGCGCCTGGGGGTTGGCCGCAGGCCTGGCGCCGGGAATGGTGGGCCGGAGCGGCTAAGGACACGCTGACGGAGTCCTGGTGTATGTCTCGTCTCGACTTCTACGTGGAAGGCTCGCGTGAGGCTGGGAAGGAGGGTTTGCTGGTGCAGCTCCAGCTTTGTGTACAGGAGGTCCCTGGCTCCGTGCCCGACTTCTCCAGGTAGGGCTGGGGAACCCCCCTGTAGGCACGACCTAAGCAGATGAGCCCATGGCCGGTACGACGATGCCGCGGCGTCGTAACGTCCTCAAGAAGCATGGCGCTGAGAAATCTTGCCCCATTTAGCAATAAGGCGCTTTATTGATTCATTAAGTTTATATCCCACCTGCTTTCCTTCCGAGGAACTCAAGGCAGCCTGCGTAACTCTCCTCTCCTCCCGATAGTATCCCACAACAACAGGGTAGGTTCAGGTTAGGCTGGGAAAGAGATCTTTCCGAAGTCCTGAGGAACAGTGACCGAGCTCCTCAGCTAGGGCTCCCATGGGCACCAGCGTATGTCTGTACCTCCTCCTCCTCCTCATCGTCATCATTCTCATTTCTATTATTATCAATCGCACTTCTGTCCTGCCCCGCAGCTGAAGCTGTACACACTGGGGCCAGTGTTGCCCCGTGGCCTCTCTGGATGGGAGGGAAAAAGCACAGCAAAATCGCTCGCATAGTCACTGCTTTCTCCGCCCGAGATCGTAAATGCAGTCGAACCCTCGCGATGGTCATCTGGGTGCCCTCGCGTTCACCAAGAGCTCTTGCGGGTCGGCTCCTCACTGAGCCATCGGGAGGATTTGGCCTGGATCCGTTGAGTTCTTTCCACGCGAGTAAAACAGCCAGAGGCCTGATGCTTTTGCTTTGTTCCGGGGGGACATTTAGGGAGGGGGTCTGCTTAATCCCTCCACGCCCCCGTAGCTGCAGCCGTGGGACCAAATCCCTGAACATCTGGGGGAGCCCTTTGGGACTTGGGGTGTGCCGTGCACCGGGCAATCGTGTGCCCCCCCGCCACACACACACTCAAGCCCCCAACAACCGTTCCAAAAAGCCAGTTTTAATGACCTCGGGTGACAACGCTCAGAAAGGATTTTCTCAAATGTTTGCCGAACCTCAAGTCTCCATGGTGAAGTTTTTGCAAAGCGAATGTCTTTTGCACAAAAAAGGGGGTTGGGAGGCGGGAGGCCGTGCCAAGCCGGGAGCAGGGAGCTGAATGGTGTTAATCCTTTCCTGATTACGAGCCCTCATTTTTGTCTTTGAAGTAGCGCATTTCAAGCAGCCCGACATTCTCATCAGCCTCGCTCGTTAACGGCTGTCTTGATGAGCGCCTGAATCTAAAATTATATTTCTCCCGCCCAGGCAGCTTAATTGCGCATTTTCACAGGGGCACCAACGGAAGAGGGGTCTTTGCATGCTGGGCTTGCCTTCCACCCGCTCCGAGCAGCCCCCGCAATGAGGGCAGCGTGATGCGCGAGCCCCCCTTGCGTGAAGACGCCGTCTGCTGACTGGGGCCGCTTGGCAAATGGATCCACCGGAGGTTGCGGTGCAGGCGGCCACAGTCCAAGCGAAGCTTCTGTCGAGGGTCCCTGTCTCAGTGGGACAGCAGCACCGCACTGGCTGAACACGCAGTCGGCTTGCAAGAAGTCTGGTCCGGGGTGGGCGGGGGGGCAAAATGCCCAAAAGCTGGACAGCTGCCGCCCATTGCCGAGATTTCAGGGCCAAAGGCACATCTGGATTCATGAGATGGTGCTGTGGGTGGTCGTGGTGCTGGGACAAGGTCTGGCCTGTCTCTTAATAGGTGCCCATTTCACAGACTGGTGAGGCTGCAAGACTAGCACCAGCCCAAGATCTCAAGTGCCGTTGTTCCCAGAGATTTGAAACGCCCCTTTGCACTCAGAGAACCATTCTGTGTCGGGGCATCATCTGTAACACCCCCTACCTACCTACACGCACTTTCCTTTCACACACCCATTCCAGTCACAGATACACAACCGCTCACCTCCTTTCATTCGGTGCTTAGACGCCCCCCACCTTCCTAGCCCTGATCCCCTCCAGGGTTGCCGCTCAGCCCCCAAAAGGAATTCAACAACTGCTTGATTTATTTGTTGGTTTATTCAATTTCTAACTCTCCCCATTAGTCATACAGCTCCCTGGGCGTGTTACAGCAACAAAACACAAAGTAAAATACAAAATAGACCAAAATGCAGATTAAAACACAACCCTCTTGCCCTCCCCAGTTCCTTGTTCTTGCCCCGGCCCCCCGCTGGCTTTCTTGGACCCTTTGCCCTCACACCTTTCCTTTTCCCCCCCCTCAAAAATACCTGCAGACGTGGATCCCTTTTGTTGCTGCTTTGTGGGGCAGCAGAACTCCATCCTGCCGCCGCCTTTGTTTTCGCCTCCCAGGGCCCACGTCTGGTCCGGAGGCACGGAGGAGAACCGAGCAGGGAAGTGGCTGGGAAGCGGGCTCCTCCCCTTCTTCCAGCAGGGAAGAAGGATAATAATGAAAAGGACAATCGGGGTGAGTCGGGGGTTTTAACGCTCTCCATCGGAGGGGTCCGGGGTTCTGGCAGCTGGCGCTGACCCGCACTGGGCACCGTACGAGCCGGCACGGCTAAAGGCAGCTTCTTGTCACGTGGGGGGAATCTGGCTGTTGCAGCGCCCTGGTGAGAGTGTGGCCGGTCGCGGTCCCACAAGGGGCAGCCCTGCATGACCTGGTCCTCCCGCAGCAGCTCCTCCACTCCAGTCCCCCCGTTTCTGTGCCTTATGCAGAGGACGGCCCTCCCGCCGCCACCGTGCCGCCTGCCTGCTCCCCGAATGCTCGGCACAATTCACGGTCGGGGGCCCCGCCGTGTTGCAGGCATCGGCGCTGGCTTCCTTCAGCCCACACACTGTCAGGCACGCAAGCGACATCTTGAAAGCAAAGGGTGCGAAATGAAATGCCCGCTATAGGTCACAACGCAAGCAGGCAGGTTCACCGTTCAGAGTATAAATCGGGGGCCGATGGCACGTGGCCGGGAGCGGCTGGGGTGAGGACGAAGGTGGGAGTGGGCCGGCCGCGTCCTCTCGGCATTTCCCACAGTTTCAGTACTAAGGCAAGGAACCCCAGGGCTGCAGGGCTGGTAAACGCAGCCCAGCGGCTTGGAAGGTTGCCGGGCACAGAGACACGGGCGACAGTTGCTTCCTACCCTCGGGTGGATGGCCTGCAACCGGGAAGCACCGTGGGGGATGTGTGGGTCAGTGAGATGTGGGGAGGGCTGCAGTCCAGGGCCGAGCTTTGCAGGCTGAGGGTTCCTGCTTCAACAGCCAGCATCTCCTTGTGGGACTGGAACAAAGTCCCTTTCCGGAAAGCAGAGAGCTGTCTTTACCCAGCTGCGGCCAAGACCGAGGTGGAAGCATGCATGGCTAGCTCCACGCAGGGTTTCTGCGGTGGGAGAGGAGAACCTCATTGCATGAGGAGAGAAATGCTCGTGGAATGACCGGGCCTCGGGCTCACGCGATCCATCAACGCAAGCCTTACTTGCACATTATTAACCAGTAAGAACACGAAATCTGCCTCAGTGCAGCACTGGGCGAAAAGGATGAAGAATGGCCAAATGAAGTCGTATCTCCCACTGCCTCTCTCTCAACCAGCAGCCGAAAATGGCAAGAGGGACATTCCACCGTCGCCTGTCCATCTCCTGATGGCTCAGGACTGAGCATGCGAGTCAGACCTGTGGGAAAGCTCCGGGTTTTCAGTGCAGTGGAGCCCTTCCGTCTTCTGCTCGAGTGTGGCAGCACAGCATCGTCCGTGCGGCCATCCTGTGCGAGCCGCAATGCTGCGGAAATTCTGCTCCCTGGAAGGAGCCGGAGCCTCACGTGCGGGGCCAACCCTTCAGTGGCGGCCATGGTTCCGGCAGGCCTCGATCGGTGCATCTCCGTGGCCCCCCTGCCCCCGCTGGAGTGTGCCCCATGTTCTGAAATGGATTCTTGTGCTCGCAAAAGCAAACCCAAAAGCAAGCGGGGTGGGGGGCAGTGGAAGGCAGGCCTTGGAATGGCGCTCTCGGAGTGGAGAGGCTGCACTGTGGAAGCACTTTCATTTCCTCCTAGCCCACCGTGGAAATGCGCCATCCCGTGTTGCACATCCCGCCCCTCACGGAGTGATGACCCTCGCCGCCCAGTCAGCACGGTGCCCCCTTTGGCGGAGCTCGCGTTCTTGCATGAAGTGTAAAAGTGCAAGCTTGAGTCGAGAGAGCCTTCCCTTTCACGCTTCCTCTCCAGAGCTCTCACAACCAACACAATCTTCTGCTAACTCGCACCACCTCACAGTCAGCGTCGCCCCCACCCCCTTTGCCCAAACTTTAGACCTGTTGCCTTTTGTCTGCCTTTCCCAACTTTTGCAGAGTCCTTTGATCTCCGTAGCTTCGTTTCTGCAGCAGGGCATTTCCTGTACCTTTGTGAATATGTCACTTCCAATGCTGGACGTTGCTCTCATTCCCAATCGCAAACCCAGAACCCTGCAGGGCAGGGCAGGGCAGGGGGTGATTAATAGGACCATGTGACGACCGAAAACTCACTCTGTCTGAACCTTGATTGTTCAGTGCTCAGGGTGCTGGTTGGTCTGTGTGAGCATCCCTGTTATGGGGGGCCCTGGACGCCCACACGTCCTACACGCCCTTCCTCATCCCCCAGCCCAGCTGTGAGACCCTCATGCAGGTTGCTGCTGTGCCCCCTCTCCTTCCAGCAGCCCCGTCTGCTTCTTTTCCCAAACCCAGGATGGATGCATTTCATTTTAAATATTGCTGAAGAGGGTATTTAAGCTTTTCAAAAGGAACCCCATGCCTTTAAATTAGGGACTGTTGGAGATCTGTTCTCCCTTCCCTTTTCCTATTACGTCCTCCAGAATAAAAGCTTTTGCTGCAGCGTGCAAATAAGGGGCCGCCATGCTCCCACCCAGCCGTCATGGCTCCGTTCCTGAGACGCACTTGACCTTTTAGTGCTGTCTGCCTCCCTTCACCCCCCGCCCGCCCGCTCCCCACCTGCCCCACACCTCTGCTTACAGCACGGCTCCTCTTCGGGGCATCATGAGGCGGGGGCGGGAGGGGGCATCCGGAGCGATCGCACGCGTTGGCGTAACGGCAACGCCTGGTGCAAACGCCGCCTTGACCTCGCCGAAATCTTGCTTCTGTCGTGTCCTCGCTGGGCAGCCTCAGGCAAGCCACTCTCTTGGCCTCTGTCCCCGCTGCCTGCAGCTTGGTGAGACAGTATCGCTTGCTGCGGCTGCGGCTGCGGCTGGATGCCGTCCGCCAGCGTTCCTCCGCCCTGCAGCAGTGTGCCAGGCCAGCCGCAGGGTTGAGGCTGAGGGGGCCCACAGCACAGTGCGATGTGCGGGCCCCCTCCCACTCGCCAGAACAAAGCTGGAAAGGCACAGGTCCTCCCTGCACATGCGCGCTTGTCGGGACCAGCTCTAGGAGTGGCGTGCATCCCCGTTTCTAAGCTGAGGAGACGGCATTGGCCAAGGATGCTCCCGTGGTCATGTGGCCAGCGTGACTGGCGCTTTTGCACATGCAACGCTGTCAGCTTCCCACTGAAGCGGCACCTATGTATCCACTTGCATTTGCATGCTTTTGAACTGCTAGGTTGGCAGAACCTGGGACAGGCGCTCACTCCATTATGTGGCACTAGGGATTCGAACTGCCAGCCTTCTGGTTGACAAGCTCAGTGTCTTACCTGCTCAGCCACTGTGCCCTCCCTGCCCGCCGCAAAGCACTGTACCTTAAAAAAAACTAGTTCTAGTTTCCACTTTGTCTTGGCCCTCAAAGCCTTAGAAACTGGCACACTCCAGATTCAAGTGGAGGATTTATTTTAGAGGCCAGGATATATGTGCTCCCCTCTCCGCCCTGTGCAGTGTTCCAGAATAATTTTTCTTCCAAGGTGAATGGAGGAACTAAGGTAGCCCATGGAAGTGATGGGGACCTGGGCACCCCAGCTTTTTCATAGGGTGCAGTGATATTTTAAGATTTCCTATAAAAGAGTGCCCAGCGGATCCAAGATCCATCCGGCACCTCAGTCTTGGTGTCTGCTTGAAGGTGGGAGCGGCAGTGGGCCTTGTGTGGGAGAACATTCCTCCCTCTTGGATTGCCCGTTTCCCCTTCCCGCCACAAAAAGCTCCCGCTCAAGAGACGGGGTCCGTCGTTTACTCCTTCCTCGCTCTTTTGCAGCGCCTGCAGAGTTCGTGCAGCACCCCCAGTCCATTTCCCGGCCCGTGGGAACCACGGCCATCTTCACCTGCCTGGCTCAGGGGGAGCCTCCGCCACAGGTCACGTGGCTGAAGAATGGGCGGATTTTAGAACCCACGGACCACGTTAAGCTGAAGAACAGCAACAGGTGAGCACGCTGGTTCCTGGGGGGCTTCAGGAGGAGAGGGAAGGAAGGCTGGGTGGCCTCAAGCGCACTGCTGTGGATCTGATGGGGGCGCAGACAGGAGGGAGACAAGCTGGCAGCCCGGGTTCTTGAAAGGTGCATCTCGGGTTCTTCAAGGAGGTGAGTGGTGGACAAAGGTCCCTAGAAGGTGCCTTGCTTTGCAGGCGCCAGCTCTCCCTCGCAGCACGTGCCTGCAAAGCTGCCGGGGATCCATCCGCACAGGCGGATGCAGAACGATTTCTGGAAGGCTCAGGCCTTGAGAACCTGGCCTCTGGCGTAGCGCAGCACCGTTCCTTCCTTGAAACGCCTTGACATCAATCCGTGTGGCACTTGAGTGGCTCTGGTTTTGGGCAGCCTTTTCCCAACAAGCGTTCCTGCCTTTCCATGTATAAGTTTGGGCCCCCAACTGCGTGTGCGATGGCCCCCAATCTATGCCCTTTGATAACAGTGACCTTGTGGCTAAGTTGCTCTGAACTCGGGCCTCTTATCTCGCTGGGGAATAACACTGTTTTTAGCAAAGCTCCAAGAACCAGATTTCCGTGCTAGAATGAAATGATATTCATGTTGTAGAAATAGCAGAGTGGGATGAACCTAGTGAGAAAATTGCTGCCAATGGGCTTGACTTCTGTAGAAATAATATCAAAGAATATGGGGAGAAGTAACCATCAGAGCTGTGCATCTCTGGGCGCTGAGTGTTTCGATGGATATGCGTGGCCTGAGCTGAAAAAGGAACCCGCTTGCCCTCCTCGGGAGTTTCTTACTCTGTGGAGATGTCACATGGGCAGAGGTGAGTGGAAGGCTGCTGGGCAGAGCCCCCTCTGCAAGCCATATGGCAAAGGCATCGGATAAGAGTGCCTCTGAACATGAGCAGAGTGCCTCTTCCATGGGGGCCTCATGTACCGGGAGTTAGGAGGAGAGACTGAGCTTCTGGTCCAGAAAGCATGGTCAGCGCTCCGGAGTGTCCCTTTTCTTTCAACAAATTTGCCTCCCAGTTCTGTATCACGCTCAGTCCATTCTTGGGTCTGGTTTTCTTTAGGGCCATTTACAAGCCTAAAAACCCATAGCAGCAGAAAGGATGAAGCAACAGAAAAATACAGTAGTCGATACTGAAAACATCAAAAATACTGGAAACATTCAGGAGCCAGCAGTAAAATTAATCAAGCAACCTATTAGAGGATAAAATGCCTGTTTACGGAGGAAGGCCTTGGGTGCAATTGGTGTCTTGCCTGGCATTAATATTCGCAGCCTCCTCTGCTCAAGTAGCAGTCCAGTTTCTGAGTGTGGCCAAAACGGTGCTGTTCACGTGCATGGCGGAAGGGTCAGGAGTTTCAGGCAACCCCCCAAAGTTTGCATCTCCATCATCATCATCATCATCATCATCATCACCGGGGTAAGGGGGAACCTGCGCCCCAAGGGAGCACCCCAAGCACTAGCCGCAGCGCCAACCCTACCCACCTGTGGCCGAGGAGCAAACGTGCCTGCACTGGTGCCCCACCTCCAAGCCCACCTGCCGCCATGCCCAGCTCCCCTCCTGCCCGTTTCCTCCCCCTAATCCAGCCAGCAATTTCAAGATTTCAATTAAAATCTTTGGAAACAAAACTTAAATCAGGAACTTTCGCCTTGCACTGTGTCCTTCACCCCCTGCAAGACCCCCCTGGAGCCGCGCCATTGCAGACTTTGGTTGTGTTTTGCTCAGACCCGGAACAACTCTGGCCTGTCTCCCCCTCGCCTGCGCTGGGGAGGACCCTCCCGAGTCTGAGGACCCCAGCAAGACTTGGTGTCCTCAGCGCTCCTGGTGTCGTGGCTGCGGGCCCTTTCTTCCTCCCCACAAGTTGCCCTCATTGCTAGAGGGGGATTGGGGCCACAAAACATGACACACTGCGTGAGATCTTCAGCTGCCAGTCTGAGCAGACAATACTGAGCTAAGCCCGTGCGGTTCTTTATGGCTTTTATACTCCACTGCTCCTCCTGAGAGCATGGGACCATGTGGATTTCTCCATGTTTCCAGCACCGCTTCCCTGCTAGGTAGATTAAGCTTCAAGAGAACCTTCCAGGATCAATGGGCGGTTGGACCCAAGTCTGTGCAAGTCTGTGCATTTCCAACCCCACACAAGGAGCTAGAGGGGTTTGCACAAGCCCAGTTTGAACACAACTGTCCTAGCGGAGCCGATGGTGTGATTCACTGCCAGGAAAGGTTCCTCTAATCAATACATCCTCAGTCGTCCACGATTTCTAAATCCATGTTACTGAGCAAAGCCACCAGAGAGTTTTTGGAAGCGGGCGAGGTGAGTGATGTTGGGGACGAGCCAAGTTTTTCCCTTTGAGGTGTGCCGTTCTCTCTCTTTCTCTCTCTCTCTCCCCCCATATTTTTGTTTCATCCTTGTGCGCATGTCTAAATGCTGCAACCCACTTAGTTCCAGGCCGAATTGGTTTGCGCTGTGGCCTTTCAACATATCTGCCAATGGCACTTGGAGAAAAAAAAAAAATTTCCCTGTGTAATGATGGGATCTCTTATCTTGCAGTAATGAGTCTGACTAAGCTTCAGTGTGAGCCTCGTAATTAGATTACATGCTCCCCCCCCCCTGCAAATTTCATTTGGATTAAAATGCATCATATGGTAATAAAAAGACTGAACGCCCCTGAAGGATTTCCCCCTTTTTCTTGATTAAAAAAGAAGAGGAAGAACGGGAAAAGGAAAGAAATGTATCTGTCTCAGCTCATGCTGTTTGCTAATTGATGCAATATCACCTCAGTGATTATTTTTCTGGGAATGAAACATGCCAAGAAAAAACACTGAAGCGAGAGCATCAGATCCAGGCAGCAGGGTTCTTTTTCTGTGGAGGCTTGCCAAAATCCTGGCCTGAGCTTTCCCAGGGCCAAACCCCGGGATGCGGAAGATCCCGGACGGGATTTGCAGCAGTACAGCCGTGAGGAGCACTGATGTTGCCGAGAACGGTGGTGTCGGTGGAGGGGGTGTTTAACCCCCCAATGATGCCATTTCAGCAGCTGAAATGGTTGGCCCCACCTAGCTGTCATTAGCCCCACTGCAGAAAATAATATCAGCACAAGGCCGGTAAAAGCTGGAGCGCCTTCTGCTGCATTCCTTCCCTAAAGTCGGAAAATCCACCGTGAGCTTCCCCTTTTGGGTGCTTCAGCCCTAGAACAGTCCAGAGTGAGCTGATCCATCCGGCTTGTGCAGCTGGCCAAGGTGCACCCAGCCCCCTCTCAGCCGTGCCTGGGGGTCCCTCGGAGGGACGACAAACCCCCTGATGCAGTCGCCTGCCTGGGCCACAGAGCCCCCAGGCTGTCCAGCCCAGGAAATGGGAGCAGCCTTGTCCCGGCCTGGCCATGGGTTCATCGAGAGCCGTGCTGTCCACACTGACTGGCAGCAGGGACCCTCCGGGGTTTCAGGCAAGGACCTTTGAGCACCCCCCTTCTGCTGGGCAGAGACGCTCCCCAAGAGCCAGGTCAGCACCACGGCCACAGCCAGCCAGGACCCCGGCCTCCCGCATCCAGGCCTGTGAGCAGGTGTGTCTCAGCAGACGGGCCTGCCTCGGATCCCACCGGCGCCCTCGGGCCTTGGCCTTCTCTGCGTGGCCTCCCCCCGCCCTGCCCTTCGCAACTCGGGGTGGTGATGCGCCTTCTTGCGCCCCTACAAGCCGCGGGGCCAGCTTCCAACTGGCCGGCCCTGCCGCTCTCCTGGAGCCAAATGCAGGACCCGGGGCAAGGTGTCCACTTCTTTTGTTGAGGGTGCTCCGCACTTGCTCCAGGTGAGTCTTTATTGGGATGGCAGCGCAAGAGAGCTTAACCCGGAGCACCCCAGGCCCCAGGGGGAAGAGGCTTTCCCCTTGGTGCGCTGAGCCAGCAGCTGCGGAGGCTGGTTTGCCCGTCAGGTTTGGAGCAGAATTGGGCAGAGGGAGGCCAGAAAATGGAGTGGCAAAATTGCCACTGGCTTCCTTGATTGCCCTTCTCCTGATCTGTGTACGTCAAGGGCTGCGCTGGGTACGTGCGTGTGCGCTCAGGGAGGCAATTTGCGGGCAAGAAAATAAATTTTGTTAAAGGGGTTTTGTGTCTGAAATGCATCTACTGCCAGAGGAGGCAGTGAAAGCTAACCTTCCGGGTGCAAAGCCAGGCTGCTAATACTGATTTTTTTGTTTCCTGTGGGAAGATTGTATTTACAAATGGTGATTAAGGGGTCCCTATTCATCAGTTCTGGCAAAAAACCCTTCTGAGCCTTGGGCAAGGGCTCAGCAGTCACTTGTACTTCCGTCTTCTGAATGCCCATCCCCCCTTCTCATTCTTTCCCCAGTACTTCATTTTTTGCTGATCCCCTGCACCCCAGTTGCTTCTCCTTGATTTGGAAGCCCGCAGCGTACCTTGGAACCCCAACAGCTGCCTTGTGTCAGTTCAGGGACTAGCTCGTGGTGCTGGCACAGGTCGGCAGCAAGGATTTTCCAGGGCTTCCGGTTTTCCTGGCCCTCCTGGGGATCGCACTCAGGCCCTTCCACATGCGCTTGGCCACAGATGCAATCCCTCCCACCTCCTCCTCCGGGTGCGGCACACGGCCGTTATGGGACAACTCTGCGTGAGCTCACTTGCACCAAGACAACCATCCAGCACCCGGATGCAGGTGAACTCCGCCGGCTCCTGCCCTGCCTTGTTCTTCCGGCAGTGGCCAGCAGGATCCACCTGGAAGCTGCTCTTGCTGCAACACTGCCCAGCTCTATGAAGCGCATGGCCTTGGAGGCATGAAAGCCTCCTGCGCCAGCCTAGTGATCTGACCAACCTTCTAGGCTGAGGCACTTGGCGGGAAGGTTTCAAGCTCTACCTGGATTGTCATTTCACCTTCTTCAGGCGTCCCAGATGTGAAGGAGGAGCAAAGGTACCCTTCCAACACCTACAGAGGAGGCTTCGCATTTTCATGCATCTGGTGTAACTTAGGTCCCGGCGGCCCGATGGCTTCCAAGCACCATTAGTGGACTGTGCACAGGAAGCTCCCTCCATGGGGACCCTGGGGGGGCGGGTGCTCTTTCTGGACATTAATAATTAACAATTAGTAAATTAATATTATCAATAATTGATGTAATCTTTGGGGACCCCCTTGGGAGGGCACCTCTGGCCAGCTCACTGGCGGCAAACACTGCGTGGGGTGCAGTCCTTTGCAAATGAGCCCTTCTCCTCCCGCGAAGAGCAAAAGCGCACATCCCTTTACCTTAGAAAATGGCAGCTGCAAACTCTTGGACCCATAATGGGACTTGTAGTATTGGGGTGGCATATAAAAACAAACAAATATTACCATATTTTTCGCTCTATAAGACGCACCTGACCATAAGACGCACCTAGTTTTTAGAGGAGGAAAACAAGAAAAAAAATATTCCGAATCAAACGGGCCCATCATCACAGGCACATTCCCCATCACTTCCCCATGGGCTGCACATCTGACAGACTTACTGCACACACATATTCGCTCTATAAGACGCACAGACATTGACCCTTACTTTTGAGGTGGGGAAAAGTGAGTCTTGCAGAGCAAAAAATACGGTAATAACAGTGCCACGGTTACAGATCTCATGTGCCTCGGCTTGGTCATCCATTCCGAGGGAGACTGCAGCCCAGCGATTTGAAGAAGACCGAGATGTGGAAGGGCTGCAGTGAAGGAACTGGAAAACCGAGGAACCGAGGCTTTGTTGCGATGGGGCGGCATAGAAATGTTTTAATAAATAAAATCAATAATCAAGTGGAAGGACGTTTCACTGGAGGCCAAGGCCAAGTTCGTCGAAATGATTGCATTCCCAAGCATGATGTTTAGGAGTGAGAGCCGGACAGCGAAGGATGATTGGAGGAAAATGGATGCATTCAAAACATGGTGCTGGGGGAGAGTTTTGTAAATAGACTGGATTGACAGAATGACGACCAAGGGAGTCCTGGATCAAATCAAGCCAGAACTTCCCCTGGAAGCCTGAGGCTGGCTTACTCTGGACACATCTTGAGAAGGCCAGACTCCCTGGAGAAGACCATCATGGCCATGAAAGCAGCAGAAGACAAAGAAGAGGTGGATTGATCTTGCAGGGGAAGCTGCGGGCTTGAATTTGGAAGAGCTGAGCAGGGCTGTCCTGGATTGGGCAGTTTGTGGGGCGTCACTCATAAGGTTGGTGTAGGAGACTTGGTGGCACACAGCAACAAGCAACCAGGCACTGCAAGAAGGGCCTTGAGATGCACGATGCAGGACAGGCCAGTCCAACTTTGCCAGGCCTCTTCGCCTCTGCTCTTGAAACTACTGCCCCTTTCCTGCCAGCCCCCTCTCCCCTAGGCGGAGATGGGCAACCCCAGCCTTGGGCTGCGCCAAAGCACCCTGTGCCCCTCTCTTGGTTGGAGTGGCGAACGACTCTTGGGTCGTGGGCGTAGGATGGATCATTCATGGATCACCCACCCTTTTTCTTGCATCCTTTAATTTATCTTTAAATTAAAGGATGCAATTAAAGGAGGCTTGTGGCAAGGGGCGGCCTATAAATTTCCAAATAAATAAATAAAATAAAAATAAATCTTCCTGAATGGCATCTTGTACCTGACCTGCCTTTGCGTGAGATCAGCCATCGAGGGACTAACCTGATGGCCGGCCAGTTGGACTCCTGCTCTCTGGCATGTGGTCTTAGTTTCTCTCTCAGTACCTGCACCCGATCCAGCAATCCATGGAGCCAGGCCGGAAGCAGCTTCCCTCCCCATTCCGTGCCTGTCGGCATTCTCTCGCGCGGCCGGCCTTGGCCAGCAGGGCTTTTTGAACGTATCTTTAGGAACTGGCGGGAAGAAAAATCTTCCTGGGTAAATTGTGCCGGCTGTCTGTGAATGCTGCGCCAGCCCGGCCCTGGCAGTGAAGTTTCCGGAGAGCAGGCGCCCCCGCGTTTCCGGCATTTCCGCGCAAAGAGAAAGAAGGACTCGTGCTGGGTGGCCATGGCACACACCGCCGTTCCTTCCCCTGCATGCAAAGCTGCCGGTCCCTCCACATCCAGTCCTCTGTCTTTCTGAGTCCAAGGCTCCCCCTCCACTGCAGCCTCCAGAAGGCACCCAGAATGGGTGGGGCGGGGGGCATGCCTTGCTGTCAGGCCCACGGCTTTTCACGGGGCATCAGAACGCAAGCGCGGCTTTGCTGGAGCCGACCTTGAAATCTGTGAGCAAGAAACGGCCAGCGGCCTCTGGGGAATTAATAAGCAGGGGCATGAGCTACCTGTTGAGATGGGCAGCCCTTCCGTACCTGCACCCGACTCCCACAGTTGGTACTCGGAGGTGCTCTCACTCCAAGCGTGCTGGGAGGTAGGTTCCGATTCACTGTGTTTTTAATGTATTGGTTTTATTATTGTTTTGGCCAAGTGTTTGTTTTTATTGTTAAAAGCACTTTTTAGTCCGTGAGACTGTAAATCACCCTGACTTGCCCTTTGCCGAGTGCGCCAGTCAGATCTGTAAATACATGCATGGCGCATGGCTCCTCTTCGCCATGAATTGGCCACTTCGTGGGTCACTCCGTGCACCCAGCCTGCTGCCCAAAGCCACTTGGGGCATTTCCCCTCACCATGCCTGGCCACAGCTCCCATTCTCCCCAGCCAGCCGCCGTGTTAGCTGGTGTAGTGGAGGTCCTAGCCCAGCTCATCTGGAGCCCTCCCCTTCTGGGAAGCCCGATTTCTGGGATGCCCACAGGACACCGACCCTTGTGGCTCCTTGCCTCGGCTTCCTTGCGTGCACCAGGCCGTTTTCGAGTGCCGAGTGGCTTTCCTGTAGTGAGGATGACAGCTGGCAGTGCTTCCCACGCGGCCTTTGGCCCGCCTGGTTGCTCCGCCTGTCTCTGCGAGCCCCCAGCCCTGTCCCGCAAAGGCTGGTGGGCTTTGCAGGGAGTCCGTCGCACACGGATGCCAGATGGCACCTGCGCAGGCACTGCATCCCGACGGGTCGCAGACGGTCTGGCGCAGGCTCCGCAGGTCCAGCTCCCTCCTTGGGCATTCTGCTGCCCCCAGCAGACCAGATAAGATAAGGACCAGATAAGAGCAAAGTCTCGAGAACATCTTGTGTCTGTGAAGCTCGCCAGAGTTGCTCCGGGTCCATTTTGGCTCATCCAAGGCCCCGGTGTTGCCTCTTTCCTCTCCCACCCCAAATCTCCATATTGTTCCTGGGACAGGAATAATATGAAGCTTGGGAACATGCCGCACAGGACTGAGATGTGTCCCCCAACTCTGTAGGGGGAAGAGAAGGGTGCTCCTTGCCCTGAGACTCCGTGTGGGCTTAGGGTTTGGGATGTTTGCCCTTTCCCACAGAGCTTGCTGCTGTGCCCCCCCCCCCCCCCAGCTGCCCAGCTCTGAGACCAATGTGCAGAACTTGCTCAAAATGGGGACAGCCTGGAAGGACGCCGGGGTTGTGGGGCTGACACCAGCTGGCTGAGCCAGGGCCTCTGTGCTGCTGCCCCGGTACCTTTCGGAGCTCCTGAAGTGGCTGAGGCCAGAGCCTCGGCCATCCCGGAGAGCTCGCCAAGGCCGTGGGGCACCCAGTTGAAACGCAGGTATGTGAGATTCACACAGCCCACTAAGCCCAAGGGGGCCTGGATCCGGGTCGGTCGCCTGCACGGTGGCAGCCTAGGGGTCTTGGCCCTGTGGCAGGGAGGTTGACGGCCTGAGGGAGGAAGAAAAGGGCAAGGGAAGGGGTGCCCTACGGAAGACGGGGCAGAATCTGCTGCTGCTGCTGCTGCTGCTGCTGCTAGAAGACAGTGGAAGTTGCAGGGAAGCAGATTTGGGCTGTTTTAAAAAGTGCTCCAGTTTTTAAAAATGGTAAGCATTTTCCAGTAATGTCAAGTGCTAACAGTAAATTGCTGGGGGAGGGGGGGTTAAAGCCCTTAGTAGGAGCATCCCTCATTCCCCCTCCCCCTGCAAAAACCAGAACAAAAGTGTGTAGGAGAAAATGCCCTTGATCCAGTCGGGCCGCCGAGCTCCCGCTTTGGAAGCGTGCGCTGTCGCTTATGCAGCCCGAGAGCTGTGCGGCGGCGGCGGCCCTGGAACAGGCGGGAGGCGTCTGCGGCTCCTCCGCAACCTCCGCCGACCCGCCACTTTCTGGGAGAGGGCTTCCGCTCGTTCTGCCTCCCTGGGTGCCAGTGGTGGGTTTCACCGCCACGCCTGCTGGCCAGATTCTGCCTGCTGCGTTCCATTCTTTCACTCCATCTGCAGCACTTGCACTGGTAATTGCAGCCACAGCAGCAGCTGCTATCATCATCATCATCATCATCATCATCATCATCGCATTGGCTTGCACAATCCTCTTCCTTGCCATGCTATTCCCACAACAACCTTCCGAGGGAGGTTAGGCCGGGCGCCAGTGGGGGACCCAAAATCCCAAAGACAAGTGAGGTCCAGCGTCCCACTTGAACACTAACCGCTAGGCCATACTGCCTCCCCTCTCCACCTTGCACAGAAACACTGAGCCTGTCATTTAAGTACCGTATTTTTTGCTCTATAAGACTCACTTTTTTCCCCCTCAAAAGTAAGGGGAAATGTCTGTGCGTCTTATAGAGCGAATGTGTGTGTGCAGTAAGTCTGTCAGATGTGCAGCCCATGGGGAAGTGATGGGGAATGTGCCGGTGATTATGTGCCCGTTTGATTCAGAGTATTTTTTTTCTTGTTTTCCTCCTCTAAAAACTAGGTGCGTCTTATGGTCAGGCGCGTCTTATAGAGCGAAAAATACAGTAATTGCCCGATCAAGACTGCCTGCTCTCCCCCCTCGGTGCCCATCGTTCCTGGCGTGCTTTGTCTGTAATCAGAAAGCTGGACGGTTCTGCCCTCGGCTTCTGACCCAGATGTGACCAGGCTCTCCCCAGCCCACATGTCTGATGACGTTCGCCAGCTGCCTGGGCGCCCCGCTCCTTCCTTTCCTCCCCAGCAGGCTAATGCCAAATGGAACGGGCAGCTTTGGAGAGTTGCACCCCCCACCTCTGTGCCATCTGTCCAGGCGAGATCTGGGGCTGCCTTGACACGGCTTGGGGCCTCCCCCCCCCGCCCCGCACCCTCCGCCTTTGATGACCCGGGAGCTGGGCTGAACCGACTCGGCAGCCCTGAGAAGGGCGCCTGGCCAGTTTGCAGAAATCCCATTGGCCAAGCCCTGCCCTTCCTCTTGCCAATGTTTCCTAGGAAACATGCGCTCCAGGATGAGCAAAAGGGAATAAGCATGTGCCAAGACGGCCACAGCGGTTCTGGGATTCCGCAGAACGGGAGTGGGTGGAATGGGAAATGAACAGCGGGCGAAAGCGGCCACGCGTCGGCTGCCACGCCGGAGAAGCATTTGTGGCGAGGACGTGGGGCAACGTGGCGTTCTCCCGTCACGAGTGCAGCCCAGGCTTCCCACGGCATCCTTCCTGCCTGCACCTGCGGGGACCCTCATCGCATCCCACCGATGGTTTTGCTCCGACAACCTGTAGGCGCAGGAATGCGTTCTGTGGAAGCTAGGCCCGGTTTGTTAGGAGCGGATATTCAGAAGCTGTTATCGCGCTCATGCTCACACGCACTGCAATGCTCGGGCCTCCCTGGCAGGCGCTTGCAAGGATAAAACGGGAGGGGGAAACAGTGCATAACGCGAGTCACTTTTGCAGAAAAAGCCAGGCTGGAAAGATAATGAATGCAATGAAATGGGCACGGCCTCCTTGCGGCCTCCGTCCATAATGCTTGGAGCTGCTTTGTAGAGAGCCGGGCAGTTACTCGCACCCACCGGAAATGGAGGGATCTGTGCCATTAATGGCTTCTGTGAGAAGACGGCAGCCTCCCCAGAGAGGGGCGCTGACTGCACTCAGCTCACAAAGCGGAACGTGAGGGAGGGGGCGAAGGGCCGACCCCCACCCGCCTCAGCTGCAAACTCGCTGTGCTGGCCACCCTGCTCCCCTGCCTGCGGCAAAGCTTATCGCAGCCATCCGTGAAAATTGCTTTGCACACTTAAGCACGATGGTAGAGTAGTAACCTGGAGGAGTGCCCCTGCACCTGTTTGCACATTGCCCCTGCACGCTCAGGCAGGTGGGAGGCCAACATTCCTCCTTGCACCTTTCCCAGGTAGTGTGGATGGCCTCTGCAGGTTGCATTCTGTTCAGTCACAAAGTCGTGTCCGACCCATCGCCATCGTGGATATCAAGATCTTTCTGGTATCGTTCTTCCATGTAATCTTGCCATTTCTTCTGCCTCTGTTAGGTCCCTGCCATGTTGGTCCTTTATCATGCCCATCTTTGCATGAAACGTTCCCTTCATATCTCCAATTTTCTTGAAGAGATCTCTGGCCCTCCCTATTCTATTGTTTCCTTCTATTTCTTTGCACTGTTCTTTTAAGAAGGCCTTCTTCTCTCTTCTAGCCATTCTCTGGAATTCTGCATTCAGTTGGGTGTATCTTTCCCTTTCACCCTTGCCTTTCACTTCCCTTCTTTCCCAAGCTATCAGCTAATCAGGTTGCACTGGATGAGGGCGATTTTTCCTTTACAGCTCTCTGTTCCAGCGAATGCTGGCTGGGACAGCATCAATTTGGTGCAGGTGAGGAGGTACAGGTGTTCCTCATCAGGGTACCTGTGGATTGCCTGCAAATATCCGTGTTTGTGCTGACACCTGATGCGTATGGCATGCTCCCTGCAGCTGCGGAATTTTGTAATTCATTCAACTCTTGTGCATTTGCAACGCTCACCTTTGCCCATGAGGTGGGATTGATATATATCACTATGCACTGCATACTGTATGGATCACAAATTTACGCAGAATATTCCTACATTTCCAGGCACCTGAATGAGGGTCCATCCTTGGTTTTCTCAGCCTTGCCAGGAATTTACCCTTTTCTCCTTGGGATTTTAATTGCTGGAGGCTGCAGTCCCTTTAACGCAAGGCAGAGCCAAGCTTCCTGATGGTTGGAGTGGCGTTGCACCGCTGCCGCCGCCTCCGCCTCCTCGTTGTTGCTCTTGCATTTCAGCGTAAAGCCGTGGGCGGGTTCCTTGGCGGGACGTGAGCTGCCATCCTGGGTACCCGGCTTCCCCACCTTTTCTCCCACCCTGCCCAACGTAGGGCAATGTAGTGACATCCCTGCAGAACTGCCCTCCCCTTCGATGCGTGCTTCTCCAGTGCAAGGGGTGGGATTCGCCGGGCTGGGGCTGCCGGCTGGGCTCCGATCCAGGCCGGAGGTCCCTGGCAAGGAGCGCTAACCTCGCCTCACCGCCCTGCTCTCCACAGCACCCTGACCATCCACAGCATCAGCAAGGACGACGAGGCCATCTACCAGTGCCTCGCCGAGAACAGCGCAGGCTCCACCCAGGCCAGTGCCCGGCTGACGGTGCTGTGGGCCGACGGGCTGCCCGGCCCGCCGCAGAAGGTGAAGGCGGAGACCGTCTCGGCCACGACCATCCAGGTGCTGTGGAGCGAGCCTCTGCAGAACACCAAGGAGATCATCGGCTACGTCCTGCACATCAGGCGGGCGGCGGGTAAGAAGGGTGGCCGGGACACTGATCCGCCAAGAGGTGGCAAGCGGAGGAACTGCCAAGCCAAGCTGATGGCCCCGGGCTCAAGCCAGCGGGTGGTGGGACCCCATTCTGGTGGCTGGGCACCTGCGCCTGCCGGCATAAACTGGCTGGCTTCACCTGTCCCAAGCCTTTCCCACTGGGGTTTATTTGCTCCGCTTCCCGACAGGTGTGCTGGGTCCAGGGAGTCCCCCTGCTATCTCCAGGTGTGATGGACACAAGGAGCGTCCTCTCCCGACCTCCTCCCAGGCCCCCTATGGGGAGGGGCTTGGGGAGGGAAGGTGGCCTGGGAGGGAGGAAGCCCAAGAGAGGGCGGGTGGCCAAAGGGCATCCTCTTGAGCTCCAGGGCAAGCTGGGGGTGGTTGCAGGTCTATTGGCTACACTGCGTTGGCCTGATTGGCAAGCTGCATTGTGAGCTGATGCTGCGGACGGGGAGGAAGGCACCAGACCTGGGCAACTTGCTGAAGCTAAGCAGGGCTGGGCCTGGTCCGTGCCAGGAGGGGTGCCCAGCTTGGAATGCCCTGTGGCCACCTTGAGCCACATGATGGAAGGAAGGGGGGAAATGGGCATAGGGAGGGAGGGAGGGACTCGTGTGGTGGGACCCTGACATCTAGTGGCGCAGTCCAGCGCCCACGGCTTGTGAGGCAGGATGCCCCTCCAGGAAGGCTGGGTTCAGGAGCAAGCATGGGAAGCTTCCCTCTGCAGTGACTCCCCCACCTCCTGGGGCTCTGCAACTGACCCCAGTCCGGAGGGGCTTTCCGGGCCACTGGGAAGGCCGTGCTGCCCCGGAGCTGCCAGGAGAGCCCGGCCTCCAGAGGGGCGGGCACAGCACCCCTGTCCCCCGAGCTGCAACGCCCCGGGGTGGCAGGCTTGGAATGCAGCTCTCCCTGCGGCGGGAATCCGGAGACCTGCTTCCGCTTGCACTGCAGACCCCGTGGAGATGGAGTACCAAGAGGCCGTCAGCAAGAACACCTTCCAGCAGCTGGTGACGGACCTGGAGCCCTCCACCAGCTACAGCTTCTACATCAAGGCCTACACCTCCCGGGGGGCCAGCAAGTCCTCTGAAGTCGTGCTGGTGAGCACGCTGGGGGAAGGTAAGGCGCACCTGGGGCACGGCCCGGGTTTGGCACGACCAGAGGAAGGAGTCCAGTGCAGCACAGCACCACCCGCCGTGCCTGCAGAGGGGGCCGGGTTTACTCCAGAGCATCTCCTCTTGGAAGCCATGAATGCCAGAGCTGGAATGCGCCGCCAGGCGCCCCGTCTGGCCTGAACCCCCCAAGAGATGGGTGGGGTTTGATTAACCACATGCAGCCCCCTTCCACATATCCTAGTTCCCAACTGTTTTGCCTTCACGGTTCTAAAAATGCTGCTCCCCCCCCCCCCAAAAAAAGAAAGAACCTGATTCTGCATCGAGTTATATATGATGTCCATTAGGTTGGAGATCCTATTAGCCCTTCTCCAAGGAGCCCCTCCACAGGGAGAAGCGGGAGGGGAGGGTGACAGCAGAATCTGCTTGTGGCGTCAACTTGCGTGCCCATAGGCAGACAGGTGTGTGTACCTGTTCTCTTCATTCTTCTTGCCGGCTTCATCACTGTGCCGTGCAACCTCTCTGGGGTGTTGCGGTGCATTCGAAAGGCCATTTGAGGGCACCTGCTTCAGGTGAGCATAGGTGCCCTGTGCCCCAAGAGTTCCCGAGTCGTGTCCAGATCCCATGCCTGGTGGCCAGGGCCCTGGGGAAGGGCTGCTGCAGGCACCTGGGGAGGCCCGTCCCACCGGAAGTCTTTTCCTGCTGCTCTGTTCCAGTGCCAGCGGTGCCGTCCCTCTTCATCAAGGTGCTCAACAGCACCGCCATCCAGGCCACGTGGGAGCCCTCCCTCAAGCTGGGCCAGCACGAGGGCTTCAAGCTTTACTACCGGAAGGTGCACGTCTCCCACTTCGTCGGCCCCCTGCTTCTGGCTGGCAACACCACCGCGCACAACATCAGTCACCTCGGTGAGTCGGGGCCAGAGGCCTGCAGGGGCGCAGAGGGGGTGCGTCTCCACCTCTGCTCTGCCTGCCCACGGCTGCCGACGGCCCGTTCTGCCAAGTCCTCGGCTCAACGCCAGGCGAGGCAGGGGGAACGTCCATCCATGCCCACCCCTTACGGGGGCATCCCTCTCTTGCCCACTTTTGGGGGTTGAAGGGGGTGAGTGGCCAGGCCACATGCACCTCATGGATCATGTGCAACTTCCCCCTCTGATAGCTGCTGGGAGTTGCAGGCCGCAGGCTCGGCTCGCCTCTTTAATCATAGGTACATGAGGGTGTGTCACACGGAGGTGGGTCGAGACCTGTTCTGCCCTGCAGAGGAAGGCAGGATGCGCTCCAACGGAGCAAAGCTCAGGGAGCCAAGGTTCAATTCGGATGCCAGGAAGCACTTCCTGGCAGTTAGGACCCCGAGGGTGTGGAATGGGCTTCCACGGGAGGTCGTTGAGGCCCCATCGGTGAGGGTGTTCAAAGATAGGCTGGACATGCACAAGCTGAGCATGTCATGAGCGAAGCCGGCTGGAGCCGGGGGTCAGACTAGATGGCCCGGGAGACCCCTTCTGACTCGCCCAGTTTCTATGCTTCTGTCTGAATGAGCGGAGAGCGCATGGATGGGACAGTGCGGCGAATTCACGGACTTTTTCCGATCTGGGCATGCATAGGATTAAGCCTTAGTACCACTGAAGCACGTGCCTCCTTCCCTTTCCCCCTTTCCCTTCCAGACCCTGCGGTTGTGTACGAAGTCAAGCTGCTCGCATACAACCAGCACGGGGACGGGAACGCCACCGTCCGCTTCGTGTCTCTTCGAGAGAGCACCGAAAAAGCAGGTGAGGCGACCAGGATGCCAAGCTTTCTGCTTTCCTGTATTTGTAGACCTCCGCTGAGATCATTAGAGAAGTCCTTCTTGGTCATTCTTTGGCCAGTGGGATATCACCAGATAGCAGGGCCTTCTCCATGGTGGCACCCACTGTTAGAACTCTCTCCCACATATGGTCCAAGATGCAGAAAATGTGGCATGTTTTAAGCACCCTTGCAAACACTGTTGCTCGTGCAAGCTTCCCCTGCCTGTAAGTAACTCTGTCGACATGTTTATGTTGCATTGTCATACCTTCTGTTGCCTGAACCTGCCGTAATTATGCCCACAAGCAGCCCTGAGTGCGGTGTGTGTGGGCAGAGAGGCCAGGCAGAAGCCAGGCCCGTAAGTAAGAGGGCTCCAGCCGGCTCTCAGCGCACTTTTCCGTCGCCCAGGGTCCAATCCCCCATGCAACTGTCTGAAGGACGAGCACAGCAACAAGACCTCGGCTACGGGCATCATCATTGGGATCCACATCGGAGTGACCTGCATCATCTTCTGTGTCCTGTTCCTCATGTTTGGCTACCGAGGACGGTGGGTGTCTGTGCCCGTGTCAGGAGCGTGGGGCGGGGCGCTGGTCTGCAGCTTGAGACCAGCTTCTTTCCTCCCAGATTTTCCCGGAGACGTTAGCAGATGCCCCAGGAACTATGCTTCAGGCCCGGCTGGCCCGGCCAGCGTGCCCTCCAGATGCGTTCGGGTGGCTGGGGATGATGGGAGTTGTCCGGTGTGTCTGTGGGGCAGTGCGCAGCTAGGGGCAGCTGCTTTTGTGCAGGCGGTCAGGCCTTCGCATCCGCAGCCACGTCCAGCAGGGGCTCCAGCAGAGGCTGCTTCACCTGCTCGCTCTACATCCACAGCTGGCCTCCCCAGGTGCCCCCTCTCCCCCCACTCGTGGCTGCTTTGAGGGCCACGGCGTGGCACAGCGAGGCCCCAGCACAGCTCCCGAGGCTCAGAAACCCCTCCAAGTCATAGCATCAGGAATCCGCAGAGCGTGGTTGATCCAGGGCCCTCTGCAGTGCCCCCGCCCCCAGCAAAACCCCCCATGTGCACCAGCACGCTCAGGCATGAGTGGTGGGCAGCGACTGGGGTAGCCCCCATTGCAGGCAGTGTGTTGGCACCCTGCCGTGCGATGCTGGGATAGTAGCAGGGGGCTCCCAGACAAGGGTGCCTTGTGCCGGGGGCTGGCTTCCCCAGTGTGGTCGCCGTGGCAGGCCACAAAGTCTCATTTCCCAGCAGGCAACCAAAGTAAAAGAAAAGTGACTTTCCCAAGAGCTGCAGTGCGACGAGATGTGGGTTTAGTGACAGCACTCCAGACATGGAAAGTTGGCCAGAAAACAGAAAGATGGCCCCTTCGCCATCTCCCAGTTAATTATTGTTAAACTTGGATGAGTTCACGGAGGGCAGGCGTCTGTGTGCACAGCAGTGATTGTAACTGCCGCATTGGAGTCCCGCGCTTCCCAGCAACCTACCCAGGAGTGTCTCATGGAAGGACACACAGGCCCAGCTCAACCCAGCTGTGATGCTGGCTTTCATGGCTTCCTTCCCAGCCCAGATGCAGCAGTGTGATAGCAGTGCCCCTTCTCAGCCATCTCCAGGGAACCTGGGCACCCGCACTGGCCAACAGCACCTTGGGCAGAATCCTTTCTGAGCCATATCCCCTGAAGTTGAGGAGCTTTGGTGGGCCAGTTTCCACCACTGAACCATGGCCCTTCCCACTGACCCGCAGCTGTAGGATTCTGGTGATGCCCCTGAAAGTGCATGGCCAGACAGGTTTTGGTTCTGCCTCTCGTTTGCACAGCCTGCTAATGTGTAAAAACGTCCAGGAGCAGCTGTCGACTCCGCAGATCCAGAGGAGCCACAGAAATGCCGCAGGCCTAGCCCTGAACGGATCTGCTCCGAGGGAAAGGCATGATCCAGACGCAAATGGGAAGCAGTTGGACATGAACGAACTGGAAAGGCTGTTCCTGGCACCACCTTCCCCTCCTGATCCACACAGTAAGGGTATAACGGTAAGAAAACGGCAACTTTTGCTCGCCCTCCTTTTTTCGGAATGCAAACACTCAGCGGCGCTGGATCCTGGGCCACGGAGGTCCAGCGTCGCTTGGTGCTCCAGTTGCTCGTCTGCCTCGCTCACGTGTTCCACCCCCTGCCTTTCTTTCTCCACCTCCTCCCATCGTCCGCACCCAGACTGCAAGGTCCTCGGCGCAGGGCCTTGTTTCAGGTTGCATCATTCTCGGAAGTGCTGGGCAGGCCGATGGCGCTGGAACTCGGTGACTAAGCGCCCCGGCAGCAGTGGAACCAGCGAAACAAGCCGGCCCCGGGCGGCCATCCCGCTGTCCGACCCGGCAATGCTCAGGGCCCCCCCGTAAATCTGCAAAGCCTACCTGCATCTTGCGATCGATAAGCCATTTCGCAAACAAGCCATTCTGGGAAAATGATGTGCTGGTGCCAGTGGCGCATTTCCTTTGTGTTGCCAGCTGAATGCCATGGCAGCTCTTAGAATAGCAGGAGCCAGGGAAGGACAGGCCTGTGAGAGTCCACGTTGGGGGGCAGCAGAGGAAGGAAAGGGGGAGATGCAGGTGACTGGAGACGCAGAACTGCAAATATTCCTCCTGAAAATCAGGTGGGTTTCTGTGCAGGCTGAGGGTGGAGGAGGTGGTGCCAAGGAGACAGTTTAGAAGAGGGGATTCCGGCCAGAAAGGAGAAATCTGCAGTCCGTTTGTTCTGGACAGGCCACGTTCCCTTGTTCAAAAAGGCAGCGAGCAACTGCTGTGCCCTGAACGAGCCGCTTTTGCCTTTTGCTCCCGTTTCTCAGCTGGATCGTATTCCTCCTACCTCACCTAACGAAACGCAGGTGTCCGCGCTGCTGCCAGACGAATTCAGCCTCACGGAAGAGCAGAGCGACGCCCCACTTCCAGACTTGCCCTCAGGCACACAGGGCAAACTTCGGCTTCGCGTCGGCCAAGAAGGACCAGCTTCGAACCCAGCTCCAACCAATGAAGAATAATTGCCAAGACTTTAAAGCTTCTCGCAGGACGTGCCAGTGAACATTTTGTGTGTCTGGCAATGTCTTTAAAATGACTCATCAATCTCAGGTCAATTTAAGATTTCTACCGTCTGTTTCTTTGCCTCAGGCCTTTTAGTACATTCCTTTCCCTCTGGATCTCTGCTGTTCTGCAGCTGCTGAATTGGAGGCGTCTCAAGACACTTCTGCCTCCGCAACCATGGACACCAAATGCCATGGGAAGCAGTGGTTGTCTGGATGAACCCGTGTGTTTCTGTGTTGGCAGCTTTAGGATAATTTATCTGGGGATCCATTTTTGTACCATGTCAAGAACAGTGGTGATGGCGGATCCTTCCAGCTTCGCTCCCAAGAACCTCCGGAGCTTGGTTGGCCAACCTTTCCATGGAGCGACCGACAGCTTCGTCACGTGCATTCAGCTCTCGATAATTCTCAGGATGTTTGTTGCTGATTAACTACAGCAAAGCGAGTGTGTCAAAACGAAGAAGAAGAAAAGGCCTGCAAAAAGGCTACTGAAAAAAAGAGAAAACAAAAACTTGGACTAATATCCCAAGTAAACTCAGAACCTACCTCAACCGGAATTGAATGTCTTCTGGGAAGAAGCAAATATCTTGTGTCTTCCTTTTGTTTTCAAAGCTTGTAGCGTAGCACTTGGTCAGTACATGTTTTGGTACTACCTCAGAAGTCACACTCCATGTCTACCATGTTGGTTGTTTTTTGGGTTTTTAAAGTATTCCTTTATTGTCATTGTTGTTCCAGTGTAAAGCACTTCCAAAACCTTGAAAGCAATGTTCTACCTCAAGACATTTTTTATAGAAGAACCGTGTGTTGTGTCGTCACACCTCTTGCCCTTCACCTCTCAGTTTCTGCTTGGTCCCAGTATTCCAAAAGAGAAATCGAAATGTGCGACATGGATTTACGCCCGGTAGTGGGTGTTGATGACCTTTCCCCTTAGTGTTATTTGCTTTCCTTTTAGGCAAGTTGCTAGCTCACCTGAGTAGCGTTTTCCTTTGTCAAGAGTTCTTTTATATCACGTTTGTCTTTTGGAAACTTCAAAGAGTGGTTGGGTTGCAGTGGGAGGCAGGCCACCGGTGACCTCAAGACCATGTTTGCCTGTAGAAGGTCACTACTGCTCACAAGTTACTACTGAGGAGCTCCTTCCTTTCCAGGCCACCGTCCAGAGCTGCTTCCCAACACGCCTGTTTGCTTACTTACTGCAGTATGAAGTGGTGATTGACATGTGTGAATGGGCACACCGCTTTCACCCAGCCCTTTTGGCTTCCGGTCATCCAATGCCTTGTAGCAAGTTGGAGGACCACTGGGCCAGCTGGCCCAGGCGTGTCTCCTCTGACTCACTGGACAAAGAGAGATCTATTCCTGGAACCAGAGAGCTGAGCAATGCCCCGTCCATTGCAAGAGAGCCCTCTTGTTTCGGGGAAATGCCTCTTTGCACTTCCTAGCAGGAGCTCCACCTCTCTCCCCCTCTCTCTCTGTCTCTCTCTCTCTCCAGTAGCCTTCCCACCTGAAGCCCTTCACACCGGGGATGCTCGGGATTGGAGCCGCACGCACAGTGTGCCATCTGCCACAGGGCACGGGACACTGTCCAGAGCTGCGTGTTAAACTCACGCGAGGTGCTTGTGGCAGGCCAGTGTTTGGTACCTGTGTCCTCAAGGGGATGCCCCATGTCTCAGCCAAGCAGGCCCCAGTCGGAGCTGTCTGCTCAAGGCAAAGCTGAACTCCCCCAAACCATGCGATGCCACTGACCCCTGAAGCCGTCGGTGTCGAGGGCTTCCCTGCAGCTGCTCCTCAGGGTACCGGTGGCAGCTCAGCGGGTGATGGACCTCGTACCTGAAGCCTTAGGATGCAGCGCGTTGTCCCAATAGGCTGGTGACCTACCTCAGTGCAAGTAGTCAAAGCAGCGAAAGGAGACCAGAAAAAGGGGGTTCCCACAAGATCGTTGGTGGGAGATGAAAAGGTGCCCCCTTCTCCGTCGATGCAGGCAAGAGGGCTCTGCCAATGCACATGGGGCTCCCTCTGGGACAAGGGGAGCCCCCCATGTCTGTCCACAGAAGGAGCCAGTGTGGCTCCGGGGCTCCCCACCCTCGCGTGTGCTCTGCGCATGGCTCACTCCACCTCCAGAGTAGCCCTCCATCCTCATGCTTTCTTTTCTTTTTAATGTTGACTTCCAATAGCTATTTTTATATGCAGTGATTAAAAACAGTGAATGAATTGAATTTTGAGGGGGAAAGGAAAAGATGTTAAAGAAGGGGCGGGGAGAAGCTAGTTTACATGTTTTGTTAAACAGCAAGCATTCTGTTATGACCTTCCGCCCTTCCTTCCTTCCTTCCTTCCTTCCTTCCTTCCTTCCTCTTTTAAAGAAAGCTTATTAAGAATTCCTTAAATTCTCCCCTGTCGGCACCAGCATGAGGAAATGAGTGGGCATTTCCATCACTCCTTCCCTTTCCTCTGGACAACACATTTGCTTGTTTTGTGGACTGTAAACCTTCTGTCTGCAGGCTTCATCCAGCAAGAAGACGAGGAGGCGAACACAATCTGCACACACGCCTCTCGTGCTGCAGCGTCGTCCCAGAGAGGGTGGCTCTCCATAAAGGCGGCCGATGGCTGGCTCTCTTGGCTGTGAAGGCCACCGAGAGAGCCAGCAAAGGCTGAAGAGGTTGGGAGGGTCCTTTCCGGAACACCTCCTGACCTCCAGGCAGGGAAGAACTGTGGAGCAATCCCAGGGAGCAGGGAGCAAAGAAAGCCAGGCGGAAAGAAGCAGTGTGCCTTTGGGGGCATCTTCTCAGGCCCATCCTGCCCCGCTCCGTGTCTCTTGGGAACTGCTGTGTGGGCATACCGGGAATCCTCTGTGCAGAACCCCACCCCGTTGTGGTATGGGGGGCACAGCAACCTTCTCCAGCCTCCAGATGTGTCAGAGTGGGTAGGAATGATGAGCATTGCAGTCTGGTGCATCCAGCGGCATCAGGCTGGGGACGCTGGACCAGGTGGGGGAGCCATGTGGAGCCTGGCGATTTCTAGCCTGCTCAGCATCTCTTGGCCTTCCCGGCTCATGGAGGCTGGAGGAACGATTTAAAGGGTGGTCTCCCACCTCGTTGACTGCTTAGGTTATAGTGAAGGAAAGGAAAGGAAAGGAAAGGAAAGGAAAGGAAAGGAAAGGAAAGGAAAGGTCCACATTTATTTTGATAGTACATCAAGTTCTGGTGTCCCTGCTTGTTGACTGTAACATGACTTCAGTGATACGAAGTCTCAGATTTACATGAAGGGCTGTTGCCAAAGCAAACAACATAATTTTCAGACTAGCTTCAGCTTCAAATTCCTCGGGCTGTATGAACCTGCTCTTAATTTAATATCATGTTATTGTGATATTGTAAACAACTATTTGTCACTGCTTCCTTTGATTAAAAGGGAAACTGTTGTTTAGTGAGTCTATAGTAGCCTGTAGCATAGAAATACATTTCCTTCCTTCCTTCCTTCCTTCCTTCCTTTCTGGAAATATGATGGCTTAACCCAGTGTGGATTTCCCATGGCTATGAGACAACTGATGGATGCGAACCTCTAAAGATTATTATTAATTATTATCAATTGTTTTTATTATTCATTGTTTTTAGATGAGTAGATTTTACTCTGTTTGGGGGTTTCTTTAAAGTACCATAACAAAATAGCCACAGAAATGCCCAGGAGGCAAAACCTGGGATGCCCACACTCATGTTCCAAGTAAGGTAAATTCTGCTGCATCTTGCCTCGTTACCGTTCCCACTTCCAGCCCAAGATCAAGCCTCTGGGCTCCCAGTGGGACTAACCAGGGAGGGGCTAGTACTCCTGAAACGAATGCAGTGGTGCAACGCACACCAGCCCACATTCCCATTCAGCACAGCGGACAGCTCCGGTGCCCCATGCAGTGCTGGTGCATGGACACAGGTGGCTGGTTTCTCCACACGAATCGAAGGAGCACCCCTTGCAAGCCAAGCCTTTTGATTGCTAAATCATTTCCTAGCAGTAGCCACAGAAATGGAGGGACCCCTGCTCCTACCGAAGAAAGACTCATACTGAAAAACAACCCTTCTTAACAAGGAAAATGCACCAGCTCTCCATGGCCAGATGGAATTGCAAGGCTGATAGGCAAGCTGCTTGCAGTTGCCCTGGCCAGCGGGAGCACTGGTCTGAGGCACACCTGGGCACGTCTTCATAATTCTTGGTTGTCGTAAGAGGAAACCTGCAGAGAAATCAGGCAAGAGAAGAGATGGCATTCTGGCTGGGAAATGCCCGTGCCATTTGTAGCTGTGCCGGGCAAGCAGTCCGCCTTTCGGTTCTTCCTCCTTTGCATCTGCAGTGATGATCAGGCTGTCCCAACGCGACGCGTATGAAGTACGTTTGAACACTTGAAACGTGCTCTGCACATCCGGACTCTTGCTATGACTGTGGTTCTTGCTGCAATGCTCCCGAACCAAGTTTCCTTCCTCTCCTTTAATGACCGAGGGTGCTTCTTGTGAGCCGTCATCCAGAATCTGCCAGGAATGGTCTCTACCTCAGGGAGCAAAGAAGGAAGGAAGCATCTGCTTTGTCCGTTGTTTACCAGGAAGCTGATATTTCAACCACGCGTTGTGGTGTTGTGCTCTCGCAAAGCTCTCGTTCGTTTTAGGGGCATGAGTAACGGCAGCCGGTCCTGCGACAAATGGAACGAGTTGCTCATGACCCGCACCAGTAGGATCGGGACCTGCAGGCTTTATATCAACCAGGCACGGATGCCTCTTGATTCTGTGGCCAGGGACTTTTCATGCAAATACGTTGCAATCTTGTTTGCAAACTCTGTTCTACTTTGCTTTCTCTTGCCTGTCTGCTGTATGAGCGACAGAATTTGTGAGGCTCATTCTTACCAGCATGTATTCTTTCTAAAGTTGCCCTGGAAGATGTAAATTGGATGGCAAGGATTTGTGTTTTCAGCCAGCAATAATGATAATCCAACACAGACAAGAAAGAGCAGGGCAACATTTCGGCCCAACCCAGTGTTGCTGTTTATATCTTTGTTTTATGTCGATGTTTTTCTATGAAGTTGGTGTGTGTGGGTGCATCTGGACTCTCTGGAGCATTTCTGTGAGACCCCCAGGTGTGTGACATATTTATTGTGCAGCGAAGCCCTCCCAACTTGGCCCCCTTCCAATGTGTTGGACTACAACTCCCACCATCCCTGGCCATTTGCTCTTTTGGCTGGGGCTGAAAGGTATTTCAGTCCGACAGTTGTGGAGACTGCCAGGCTTGGGAAAAGTTGGCGTAGCCACTTAAGTTGCCCAGGCACCTCCTTGCCTGCCAGAATGACAACGTGGCATCCAAGGTCGCTTTTCAAGGGCAAACTTGGTGTGGAAACTCCTCCTAGCGCTGCATTTCCCGGGACAGAGTTCCTTCTTCTTGGGTGCTCCTCGCACTCATCCCGATGTGCATTCCCACGTGCAGGATGATTTCAGAGATGTTTACAAGGGATCTGCGATGTCAGTACTTGACTGTCCTTGTGCTGTGTATGTTCAGTGTGGCAGTACCACGTCCGTGGCCTTCTTGGACTAGGTTTCCACGAGCCCTTCATCTTTCCCCACTGAATTGCTGCCCTGTGGGTCAGACTTGCCTGGGCACATGAGCAGCGGCAAGGAATTTCCTTTGGACCGTCAGATTGCCCCGAAAATGAAAGCTGAGCCCAGCCTCACCTTCCTTCCCAGTGTGGATGCGAGGCCTGAATCCATGTGCAAACACTTGGACAAGTGAGCACAAATCCCGCCTCCTGGCTCTGCTTTGAAATGGCCCCTCTGTTTGCTAGGCATCCTTGCACAATGTGTGGCCCATGCCCACGGGTAGGAAAGGGTTGGGGTGAAAGTCGGGGAGGGAGGGAAAGCGGGCTTAGCAGAGAAGCATTTCGCGCCCTGGGCCTTGGCAGCTCCGTCCGAAGCCAGCAGCTGAAAGCATTGGTTGGCTGATGTCGGTGTTACTGTTTTGTGCGGGGAGTGGCAAGGGGCGGCAGCGGGAGGAGAAGCAAAGCCCCCACGGTTTGTTTTGTACAAGATGTTCTCTGAGATTGCCGTGTGTGAGCTTAGAGAGATCCAAAGTTTGAAGGACCCAAGAGGAAATGTGAGTTAGACGAACATAAGATTGTGTTGTTACTGTGCTTATATACCTTAAAAAAGGCAGCTGAGGTGGTGTGGAAGGGGTGACCATGGCTTCCGGGCACCCTAACCAAGTACAAATTCAAAATATCTCCAAACTAGCACAGAACCAAAGTCTGCAGTGGCAAAGGAGAGATGATGGTCAATCCAGACAGTAGAAAGCACACTGGGGGAGTGCACTGAAGTGCAGGTGGATTTCCTTCCATTCTCGTGATCAGCTTGTGCCTCCAGATGTTTTAGACTACAACTCTCAGGACTCCCGACCACTGGCCATGTGCTGCCTGCAGCTGATGGGAGTGGCGGTCCAAAACATCTGGAGTGCCCAGCCGGGAAAGGCTGGTCTGTGTCTTGTACATTCTTGGGTAAGAAGGCCAGGCCCACCAGGATCAGTCCAAAGGCCATCTCTAGCCCAGGTGGGCTTCCTCGAATGTAGACGTTTCATACTGAATGAGTCCTCTCTTCCTCCGTAAAGACAAGCCCTTTGGAAAGCCATCTTAAGTTAGTTTCCATCACATCCAGGAGAATAATCTCTTACCTTTGGGCACAAACTTTTCTCTCATGGAGTCTAGAAGAGTTTGTCTTCCAAAACTTAGGAAGAATAGATTTTCGCACATGGTAATCTGCATCTTAAAAGGATGGTGGGGCATTAAGGGAATTAAAGTTGGATTTGCCACAGCATTCCCATCCACAAAGACATGGGCACGCCTGATACAAACCTCGACCCACAACTTCCAGGTAGAAGCTGTGATTAGGCAGGGTGGAGATTAAGCAGAAGAAAGTGACTTGGTTTCTATTGCTGCCGCCCAGCCCACTGAAAAGGCTCCTGGATTTTGGCCAACAGAGGCAAACTTCACCACAGCCAAGCGTGCAGCTGAGCCCACCGGGGACCAGGGTGGGTGTGCGTGGGACACATCCTGATGTGGAATCCTTCCACACGTCTGCTGCACTCAGGTTTGTCCCTGATGCGTGCATGGGTGTCCCAGGTAGCAGAATTTGGGGGTCTGGTATGAAGGCAGCTGAGCGGAGGATGCATTCTGTGTCATAGAAGGGAGATGGAATGTGGCCCAAGTCAGTCGGGATATCATTTGGTTCTTTAGGCCCCGCTTGCGTGCTATTACTGCTTGCACTTGTCAGCTTTCTGGAACTGGCATTCCAAATTGTGACTCACGGGATGCAACTTCACGGTTCCCCCAGGGAGCACTGTTATTCTCTGGGCCTCATCCTGCCCATGTAAACAGTGGGTGAGGTGCTAAGCCTGCGGCAGGAGTCTGCCCTTGCCAAGCGCAGACGGGGAGGGAGCCCCCAGGCAGGATGCTTCCCCAGCCCCTGCACATAGAGACTTAGCATCGGGGGAAGGCAAAGCTTTTCCCTGCCACCTCATTTTCTGCCTGCAGGTACACCTGGCCACCTGGAAACAGCGGCTTGGTAGCCGCTCGCCAGGGTGCGTTGAGGGACAGGACTTGGAGATTCCCTCTTCCAAAACAGAGTGAGCTTGTCTCCTGGCCTTGCCATCCCAGAAGCCTCTGCTGCCTTTCCATTCTTTTAAAAATTCAAATTGAAAAGTAACACAGAGAATAACACACTTTCTATTTCGGTCCTCTTCAGGAAGAGCCGGACTGAAAAGCACTTTTCTACCCTTTATTTTCTAACTTCCCTTTCATGCTCTTTGAAATCCCACTGAGCTGATGATTGTTAGTTCTGTATTTTTTAAACAAAAGGAGCGGGGATAAAATTCTGGATTTTTTTGTAGAACGTTCTGTTTAGCTTTTTAGCTTGTGGTTACTTATACGAGAGAAATAAAGCTAGAATAAACTGGTTCTTCTCTTGATGTGTTGTTTGCTTGTTTGCTTTGGAGCCCACTCACAAGGTACACACTCGGTTGGCACTAATGCTGGTGAGAACAGGCCCAAACACACCGTTTCCACAAGTGGGTAGACCAGGCAGAATGCAGGGCTTCCATTTAGGGGTTCTCCGGCGAAGCACCATTTCCAGCTGCACAAAACCAGAGTGTTCCCCTCCCCAACCTTCCTTGCCCAAACACCCACTGGAATTTTTCCAATAGAAAACAATAACAAGATGATTATTATATTACCAACTGCACAAAAACTTGGTTTGCAGCAATTTGTAAAACGATGTAAGAAAGTGTATCTAGCTGCACAGCCTGCCTGCCTGCCGGCCAACACCCTAGCGGAATCAAGGCCCCAGTGCTTTTTGTTAGCTGGGGTACTGACACCTTCTCCCCTCTCTTCCCAGCTTCTCAGGCTTCCCTGGGCCCTCTAGGTTCCGCTGCAGCTCCCCCAGTAGAACTGGGTGGAAACAAAATCTCTGGGCACAATATATATTCCCCTATTGCCATGCAAAGTATTTTGGGCTGGCTTGTTGCTCATGGCGTGACGCTAAACCCTTAGCATGCTGGACAATGGGTTTGTTCCCCTGCAGGCCAGGAAGCGCCCATGGGGGTGGCTCAGGGCCCCTTGCAAGCGCCTCGCCTCAAAGCATGTGGCTGCACCCCCGTTTGGGGGCAGCTCTCCTTCCTTCTTTCGTTCAATCCCTTTCCCTGCACCCAGACTGGAACTGGGCCTGGGCACAAACAGGTGCATTGCGGAACACTTACTTTGTTCAAGTCTCGTGCGCTCGCAGTCACCTTCCCTCCTTTGCCCACCCAACCCCACTGTCAAAATGTGAGGGATAAATTCGGGCTGAGGCCGTTCCCCCGGGGCTCTGGGGAGCAAGATACATGCCTGGAACGGCCTGAACATGGACTGATGCTCAGAGCAAGGTCTCCGCCTCACGGCTCTCCCACACACGCTTCCGGTCCCGGGACGCTTGGCACATATTTTCACCTCTTCAATCTCCTGCTCAGCAGAAGCCCAGCGGGCTGAAATGTCCGGCTGCAAGGGAAAGCAACTCAGCGCTCGCCCACAGCCAGGCAACAAAAATACCATCCCCGGGATGGCATTTCACATGTGCAGCACAGGTCAGCAGCAGCGACAGGTACATGCAGGTGGAGAGGATCCCCCGGAGGTGGCTGCTTTTCCTGTGGCACCCTCCTGATGGTGCTGAAGCACCTGGGGAAGCAGAGGTGCCTGTACCAAGGGCTTCTCAACAGAAGGGTAATTGAGTCAGGGACTCCGCTCGGAGTGGCAGAGCAAAGTGGCTCCGTTGTTTGGCTCGAGTGCCGCCGCGCAGCCACATCTTGAGAGCTCTCGAGCCACTTCAGAGCCTGCCCTTGTTGCCAGCTCCGGAGCCGTGATGCGTTCAGCAGCCCCGTGCCAGGGAGACGCTCCTTGGAGCTGGGACCTCAGCTGCACTCACAGCAGCTGCCGCTCTGCCTGCCCCCTTCTCCTCCTGTGCGGGGGCCAAATAGCATTCCAGGAAAAAGATTGCCCTGTGACCCCCCCATCACACGAGCTTTTATTGCAAGGAGATGCTTTTACTCATTTATTTCATTTCTTTTCCGGGACGAGGGACCAAAATCATGGGGGGGGCGGGTTGGTTTGCAGGCCTTTTAAGAACCACATTCATTCTCCGTCTGCAAAACAAATTTGGGAGGCTAAGACAGTGCAGCGGGAGGAAGTTTCTACTGGCTTGCCTTGCGGGGAGGGAGTGTGTGTGGATATTTTTCATCTCCATTTTGGAGAAACCCACAAGTACCACATTCCAAAGATGGGCTGAGGGCAGAAGAAAGTCCACCAAAATGGCGGGCGTTTAACTGACAGTGTGTACTTCCAGGAATTAAGCTTTAGGAGAGACATTTCAGACTTTTGAAAGGAGGTGGATCCTGCAAAGCCAGGAAATTGCTCAAGCATTGGTGGCTGGCGTCCTCTTGACCCCTCTGGAGGACTGAATTTGGACTTGGATTGCTTTCCGTGTTTGAGGCTCATTGCTGTTGCCCTAACGCTATAAGTAAATCTCTGTTTGGCAGCTTGTTTTTTAAATTAAGTGATGCACATCTAGTTAAAAAAGCTGTCTCTTGTGCCTCTTGTCCTAAGCATTCAGATATTTTGAAAAGATGCAGCAAAATATTAGTAAATAAAAAACTGACAAGTAATGCCAGAAGAAAATTAATTGGTTTGTTGACTTATTGTTCTGTTCAAGTCACATACATGAGATTCTCAGGAATAGATTCTCGGCTCCTTTTCATGCTAAAGAGAGAAAAGCAAAAAAGCAGACCAAAATAAAACGGGGAGGAGTATGGAAAGGGATTGTGAAGCTGGAGCTTGAGAGGTGCTGAAAATTGCCCACAACTAAAAGGAAAAAGGAGAACGTGTGAAAATAAATCTGTTTGATAGTCCAAATAACTGCTTTTCTTGAGGGTCTCTTTTTATGGTTTCCTCGTGGGGCATGTCATAAAGAGCAAAGGCAGGAGATGGCTGTGAATAGGAGAAAGAACAACAGGCCCGAAAGCAGATTTGCTCTGCGAAGGGTTTTAAATGCGAAGGTGTCATGATGTGACAGAAGGTAAGGAGAAGCAGGTGCGGAATTCAGAGAGGAAGAAGAGCCTGTTTCCTTGGAAATCGCATTTGGCCCACGGCCATCTGGGAAAGCCTGTGCGACGCGATCTGGGAACAGCGATGTCAACCGGGCATGTAGAAAAGGGATTTCTGATGTGGATGTGCAAGGTTAGGGTTCAGGTTGCCCATCGAGGACTGTCCACCACCTTATTGGGCAAGACTCTGGAGGGGGTGGCTGCTAACTCTTTTCCAGAAAGAGGAAATGCATCACCCTAGAAAGAGGACACCCCTCTGCATCACATTTGCCTATATAAATGTATACATGTAGGTGCACATTCAGAAAGAATAATTATACTTTAAATAGAAATATTTCTCTCCAAAATATACGACTACCACTCTATACAACTCTGGTGCGCCCGCAACTGGAGTATTGTGCTCAGTTATGGGCCCCTCATTGCGGGAAGGATATAGCCAGGTTAGAGTCAGTGCAGCGTAGGGCCACAAGGTTGGTGGCCGGTTTGCAGGGGATGGGGTATGAGGCAAGGACGAAGGGCACCCCAGAGCCTGGGTGGACCTTGGTGCTCAAGACTGGCTTGGGTGGCACCAGGTGACCTTTGCACCAGAACCCGAGCCCTCTGCCTTGCCTGGGCAGCCCCAGCTGGGTGGACAGGGCGTTTCACCAAGAAGTGGCCCACACTTCAAGGGCTGGCTCTCCCCACTGGCAGGAGGTGTGCAGGCTCCGAAGACTGAAAATTGTGCTTTGAATTACTCTCCAGGCCAGACCGGAAGCTTCGAGCCGGTCCCATTCGGCTGGTCCCAAGAGCATCTAACTGCTGTGCTGGGAACCTGCGATCATCTCCGTGTGGTCTTATAAGGCCAACCGGTGCACCGGGCCTTGTGGTCAGCTAGCTTGGTGTCGGTCCAGAAAGTGATGCCAAACAGGTTTGGGGGCAGTTTGTGGAAATAAGCTCCAGGGAGCTTCAGTGCGGACCTGCAGCACTCCTAAGATTCCCAGGTGAAGTTCTTTCACTTGCAGCTGGAGCCACAGACTTAAGCTGATGCCCCTCCTGAAATCCATGAGCTTGCCTGCTGCTTTCTCCCAATGAGAGCGATGTTAAAGGCAGAGGAGCAGGCCAGGCCCTTTTCCTGGTCAGTTGGCAACTCTGGAAATCAGATACAAAGCAGGAGGTGATAGAGATGAGCCGCAGACATGGTGAGGTGGGGGTGGGTGGGGAGGGACCGCTGGGGCTCGCGTTGTCACAGGAACACCGCCGGCGGCAAATATACATTTTATAACACCCCATAAAAGTCAAACTACCCGAAAGGTCATTTGGGCTTCTGTGAGATTGCATTGGGTCCTTTGAGCTCATTTGCTGACACTTTTATGAATCCATGCTTAATTTCAACTGGGCGGCTGTAAAACCATTTTATAGGGATGTTTGCCATGCTGGAAAATGATCAGTAAAGAGCAAGCGCTGGAACATCTTCATCAGCCCCGTGCGGACAGGCAGCCTGCCCCTGCCTCATTGCCCTGCTTGCATTTGCTCTGCTCCCCGGAATTGCTCTCTGGCCCCCGGACCATGAGAGGGGTGTGGGCCACCTGATGTGTGTGTGCTGGGGGCTTCTTCGGCAAGGATGGCTTGTACCATTATCGGGCCGGGGGGAGGGCGGATTGGTGATGGCATTTGCAAAGTTTGATCCTCATGGCATTTGATCCTCTTTCATCTCCGGGGGTTTATGCAGTAGCTGGGGATGGGGCTTCAGGGATGTGTGACCCCAGCAATCCATGTGGCTTTTCGGGGGGCTGGTGGGCGCTGCCACAGCGGACCAAACCAGGGGCAAGCTGGCATCACTGTGATTCCAGCTTGGAGGCGCTGGGAGTGGCTGGTGAGAAACTGGCTTAAGTGCTGCAGAGCTGCCCGCCGTCAGGGGGACAACATCGACTCAACAGGATGGAATATAACCTATAAAGCCCTAAACCAGCGGTGGTGGACCTGTGGCACATGTGCCGCAGTGGCAACGCAGAGCCCTCTCAGTCGGCATGTGAGCCAAGTTGCCCCAGCATCACCCCACCAGCCGAGCATCGGATAACAGCGCACATGGGGGCCGTGCGCATCCTCGGAAAGGAGTAGCGGCGCCAGGTGATGATGTCATGAGCTGTGACTCATTAGCCGTGACTCGTCCGAGCTTTCGCATGTCTGGTCAGTGCGCTGCCAGGGATATATATATATCTCTCTGTTTGGACTGACTGTGAGCTGTTTTTTCCAAACTAAAACCTCAGTATTCAGATTTTATTGCAGTGTTGGCACTTTGCGATAAATAATTGGGTTTTGGGTTGCAGTTTTGGCACTCATTCTCTAAAAGGTTCGCCATCACTGCCCTAACCAGTTTAGGGCCTGGTTATCTGAAGGAGCACCTCCTTCACACTGAGACACACTGAGTCAGCAGTGTGATGCGGTGGTCAAGAGGGCGAATGCCACCCTTGGTTGCATAGCCAGAAGTGTGGCTTCTAGATCAAGAGAGGTATTACTTCCACTCTACATGACTCTGGTGCGCCCGCAACTGGAGTATTGTGTTCAGTTTTGGGCCCCTCATTACAGAAAGGATATAGCCAGGTTGGAGTCAGTGCAGCGTAGGGCCACAAGGATGGTGGCTGGTTTGCAGGGGATGGGGTATGAGGCGAGACTGAGGGAACTGGGTCTCTTCAGCCTGGAGAAGAGGAGACTCAGAGGGGATATGTTGGCAACATACAGGTATGTGAGGGGGTGTCACATGGAGATGGGGAGAGGCCTGTTCTCCCCTGCAGAGGAAGGCAGGACGCGCTCCAATGGAGCAAAGCTCAGGGAGCCAAGGTTCAATTTGGATGCCAGGAAGCACTTCCTGACAGTTAGGACCCCGAGGGCGTGGAATGGGCTTCCACGGGAGGTCGTTGAGGCCCCATCGGTGAGGGTGTTCAAAGATAGGCTGGACATGCACATGGTGGGCATGTCATGAGCGGAGCCGGCTGGTGCCGGAGGTCAGACTAGATGGCCCAGGAGGCCCCTTCTGACTCGCTCTGTTTCTATGTTTCTATGTTTCTATGTTTCCCTTTGTGCCTGCCCACCCCTTAAGATCTGGGGCAGAGGTCCTTCCTTGGGAGCCCCCCTTGAAGGAGATTAGGAGGGTGCCTACCCGGAGGAGGGCCTTCTCTGCAGTGGCACCCTGATTGTGGATGACTGTAACACGCTCTACATGGGGCTGCTCATAAAGATGGTCCGGATACTTCAGTTGGTTCAGAACAGAGCTGCCAGATTGCTGTCGGGGGCTGGTTGCTCTTCTCACATAGCCTGGGTTTTCAAACCCCCTGGAAAAACCCTTGTGGGGCTGCTGCATGGACAGCTGTGAGAAATGAGGGTTCACCCGCACATCTGAAAGCATTCTTGCTCTGACTACCAGGCTGATGCCTTCACCCCCAAGATGCCAGGCTGGGAACGGTTGGAGGCAGCGTACTTGGCCTGCTTGAGGCTGGTCCAGCAAGGTCATGCCCAGCAGTCATTTTCACCACGCACCCCAGACCAAGCACGGCATGCTTTTTAGTGGGAGGCATGAGAGAATTTAACCAAGGAGGGCAGATGTGCTGAGCAGATGCTTTGACCAGCCCCATTGTGAGAAGTCCTGCTTCTTTGCATCCATTCGCCCCTTCCTGCCCCCAGTCTCATCTTTTGGCTTGCCTGGACTGTCTGCCCGGGGAACGTGGCAGGGTGGGTACGTATTGCCAGGAAGAGGCAACTGCAGGCTACATCTGCTCATCTTGCATCAACAGAATGTCCCTGGTAGTTGCAGGATTGGTCCCAGACGCCGCGGAAGCTTCCAGGACCCTCATGAGCACCACCTGGGATTCCTGGGAGCACGGCTATTTAAGAACTGGCTCTTGGCTCAGCAAGATTGCTCTCCATTTCTCTGCCTTTCGGATCTTTCCTGCTCCAAGATGCCCACCTTTTGCTCCTCGGTCTTCCCAGCTCCTGGCTTGCTCTGATTGTGTGTTTGCCTTCTGGAATAAACCTCACGCTGGTCTCTGAGTTACTCCCGCTTTGGACTTCAGCTTGCTTGGAATAGGACTTGGGCTGGTTAGTGGACTCTGGACTTGCCTGACCACAGTCACTGTGCCTGGATACCAGTGTGCTTGTCTAAATCTTGCCGCCCAAGCCCCGGACCTCGACACTCATCAGCAGCTCGCCTCGCTTCAGGAGAAAAGCATGCAGAAATACTGGGGCTGCTGCCCATTTTAGTCCCAGACCCCAGAAAAACAGGCATCTGAAGGGCGTTGTGAGCCACCTGCCAGAACTGCACACACAGCAAAGGCTGGCACTCGGCAAATGCAAGGTGGGGTGCAGCCAGGCACCCGCCGAGGCTCCCCACGGACGAGAACGCCCCCGACTTGCTTCTCCTCTTCTCCAGTGCAAGCTGTGCATCCCCTTGCCTCTTGCTCTGACCAGATGTTGGTGATGGAGAGGAGGAGCAGCGGCAGCGTCTGGTTCATTTCCTCACCAGCCCTGGGCTGCCAGGTGAGCAAGAGGAGTGGCAAGTAATGGGAGGGGGGGATGACAATGGTGTGGAGATGGCAGGCTCCTGTGGGGAGGGGCACCCTGAGGGTGACTTGCCCATGAGCATCCCAGGACCCGCAGCTGGCCTGAGGACCCTTCCGAGATCCCCGTGCCCAATACCCTGGATGGGGCCAGCCAAACAGAATTAGCAAGCCTTGGCTGCCGTGTTGTCCTTCCGTGCCCAATGCCAAGATGTGGAGGTGTGTCCATTTCTGATGAACTTTTGCTTGGCCCAGTAAGGCTGAGAGTCAGGAGGCCAGGGAGATGAGTCGCTTGCCCCTTCTGGCCTGGCAGTTGGTGGTCTGAGGGGCACATGCCTTATGGTGATAATAAGCCTCATCCTACGGATTCTGCTTCTCAAGCCACTGAGAAAAGCAGCTCTGGTTGATCAGTCAGCAACCCTGTGGTAGAAAGACCTCCCAGCTGTGCAGGGCGTCAGGCATGGGCTGTTCTTGGAACTGCAGAAGGAAGGGTGTCTTCTGGAGGGATAGAAGATACAGAAACTTAATTCTCCAGTTCCTAAATGTAGAGTCCACTTCCAACATCCAATAGCACACTTGTTTCACTGGCTGCCTTCCCTCTGGCTTTTGCTTCATCTGTAAAGCCAGGAAATGATTTTTGGCTTCTCGGCCACTGGGATGAATTGCTGGGAGGGGTCGGCGCAGCCCCTTTTGGACCTGCGAAGATTACGCTCAACTTCCACCTAAGCCCCTTTATGTTGGCAGCCAGTTGTTTTAAGCCCACCCTCCATAAATCATTCGCATGAGTCCTAAGAATAATTGGTAAGTGTTTCCAAACATTTGCTCGGAGAATGCAAAATGCAATTACAGCTGCGCGATAGATTGGAGGCCTGGTTGGGCATCATCACCATCAGGCGTGTGAGATGAAATTAGGCAAACAGTGGTTCTTGCTTATGATCATCACAATATAATGCAATTAGTCTCTTTCTAGACCATGTGTTCCAAGATGTGTGATGCCAATTGACTTCATTTTATCCAAGCTGCTGCTGCAAAAAGGTACCGTGTGGATGGAAGACGAGGCTGGGTTCATCCGTGGGGCAAGCGCTCTTACAGCACATTTTGCACCCCAAAGCATGAGCTGGCTGTTTCCCATAGATGCATATCTGTTTGTTTGTGGTATATGCGGCTGGGGGAATTTCAGCCATGGTCCTTGTTATGCAATGCACAGGGGGTGAGTGCGGATTTGGGGGCCCAGCCTGGCCACCCCCTGATCAGACCTGCACTGGCTCCAAAATGTAAGAGCCCTGCTCCTGCCTTGTTCCCAAGAGGGGCCAGCCAGGTTCCCCTGGGAAACCCAGAAGTAGCACAGGAAGGAGAAACATAGCGACAGAGTGAGGCAGAAGGGGGCTCCTGGGCCATCTAGTCTGACCCCCAGCTCCAGCCAGCTCCACTCAAGGCATGCCTACTATGTGCATGTCCAGCCTATCCTTGAGCACCCTCACCGATGGGGCTTCAACCAGCTCTGTGGAAGCCCATTGCATACCCTTGGAGTTCTAACCATCAGGAAGTGGTTCCTGGCATCCACCCTAAATTTTGGTTCCCTGAGCTTTGCTCCATTGGAACACTTCCTGCCCTCCACTGCAGGGATAAAAAGGTCACGACCCACCTCTGCATGGCACCCCCTCATGTTCCTGCATGTTGCTAACAGGTCCCCCCTGAGTCTTCTCCTCTCCAGGCTGAAAAGACCCAGCTCCCTCAGTCTCGCCTCATACGGCCTCCCCTGCAAACCTGCCACCATCCTAGTGCATCGATTCCAAAACACACATGCCCACAAACTGGTAGCATTTCTGGCAGCTTTATCTCGAAAACAGAATAGCAAATGGAGTTAAAGTTCTGTTGAAAGGACACCTGTTTTCCACGAATTTGTCCAACTTGTCTTGTAGCGCAGGTGTGTGTAACCTGCTGCCCTCTGCAGCCTCATTTCATGCAGCTCTTGGGCTCATTTCAAAAGACCCCTGCAGCAAGAGTGATCCGTCCCACCCCGGGCAGGGAGCAGGTGAAAGAGAAGGTGTGTCAGAGAGAAACCTGGGAAATAAGGAGACAGCAGAGAGAGAGAGAGAGAGAGAGAGAAGGTGCATGGCATTCCGCCCACTGCCAGCATGAAGGGAATTGTCTCACGCCCTTTCAAAGTCATCCTGAAGCACATTCCTGAGCTTGCTTAGACAAAAGAGGGGCTGCAGCTACCAGCCCTCCCCAGTCAGCCATGCTGGGAGTTTTATTTTTATTTACTTATAGTTAAATCTATCATCTGCATTAACTGATAGTCCAGAACATGGGTCCTCAAACTATAGCCCACAGGCCAGATCCGGCCCACCATGACCATTTATCCAGCCCACCTCAGAGGTTTTGGACTCACTCGGAGAAAACGATCTCTGAGCAAGTCCAAAACCTCTGAGCCGGCGCAGGCACTCTCTGAAACTGAGCAGAGAGAGAGAGCCAGCGCACGCCCAAATTGCAACAGCTCAACTGCGCATTTGCTGGCTCCCCCCCCCCCCCCATTGCACACATATACAGAGTGGAATATGGAGCGGGAAACAGAGGTGAGAGGAAGAGAAAGAGAGATGAAGATGGCAAAGGCGAAGACAAAGAAACTAAAAAAGGATTGAAAGTAGGTAAAATAACTTTTAAAATCTATTTTTAATTATGCGAGCCTGGGAGCACCCAGCCTCACGGCTTTCTCCTCGCGAGAAAGCTGCCGCCTCGCCGTGCCCACGCCCACCGCTGCTGCCTTTCAACTGGCCCCCTGTTGAAAAAGTTTGAGGACCCCTGGTCCAGAAGACCATTGCTGGATTGTTACATTGTCTAAGGACAACACAACGGCAACCCAGTGCTGTTTTGTCTAAACAACAAGTGTGCGTCCTGAGTCGATGCCCATCTTGTGGTACCAGGATCTGGGAGAGAGGATGCATGAAGGGACAGAGTATTGGCAACGGAATTAATGAAAGCTGTGCAGACGCTTGCCCATTATAGGTTTCATAGAATGTCAACAACAATGTTGTTGGTTCTTACCTATAAGGCCCTAAACGGCTTGGGCCCTGGCTACCTAAAGGAGCGCCTGCGACCATATATGCCCTCCCGGCCCTTACGATCAGCGGCAGAGGCTCTCCTCTGGGAACCCTCCGTGCGTGATATTAGGAGGGTGAGTACCCGGAGGAGGGCTTTCTCAGCGGTGGCGCCCCATCTATGGAATGCGCTCCCCAGAGAGGCTCGCCTGGCACCGTCGTTATCTGCTTTTCGGCGCCAGGCGAAGACCTTTTTATTTAGACAATATTTTAATTAATATTATTGTTAATTTATGTTTATGCTTTGGTTTAATTTATGTTTAATTAAGTTATGTTTAATTTATGTTTAATTTAAGTTTAATTTAAACTTGTTATTTATTTTTGTTGTATGTTTTTATATGATAACCTGAGATGGGCCAGTTTTTAAATTTGGTATATGTTTTAATAATATGTTTGTTTATGTTGTGAGCCGCCCCAAGGCTGCTGCAAGGGGCAGCATATAAATATTTAAATAAATAAATAAATAAATAAATAATTGAAAATGAGAGAGATTTTCCATTTCTAGGCTCGTCCACCAATTCCAAGGGAGCCTGCAGCCAACTTGGTGTAATGCGGTCCTGCTGCGGCAGGGGCTGGACCCGATGGCCTTCCAAGTCTGCTATTTTATGAGTCTATGACTTAATGACACATGACTACAACAACAATTTTATGAGAGAAATAGAGAGCAAGATGAGAGAGAAGGGGAGGAGGGGGGGAGGGGGGGAGGGAAGGGGGTGTTCTCCCTGTGTGTCCCTAAAGTGGAGTATTACAACTCTGGTTTTCATGTCGGAACATGAATGTTCAAAGTCATGCACGACAAAGGCTGATTTCCGCATCTGCGCAACACCTGGATGGAGCCACATGCTAGCAGATGGAGAAGATCGCTCTTGAGGAGCCCCCCACCTCATCCCTGTGGGCCTTGCAGCATGGGATCAGGTCTCAGATTGCAAGACACGCAGTTGCTTCGTTCAGCAGCCCCTTCCCGCTTCCCTGCTGCGTTTACTCAGCATTAACCCCATCTGACCTGCCCTCACCCTAATGGAGAGCAGCTGCTTCTTGCATTAGCCCATTTCCCCCTGGTAATGGTCAGCCCTACATCACTTCCCTCTTGAGCAATTGGGGCCATCTGTCTTGGGGGATTCGCTTAGATGGCGTTTTCCCCAGGGCAGCTCTGCTTTTTTTCGTGAAAACCTCCAAAGGACAGAATGGCTGTTTCCCGTGGAGGATATAAGGATGGAAGGAACTGTACTGTTTCCAGGTGATTCACCAAGGATGGATGTCTTTTGGCTGCTTGATCAGGTGAGGATCAGTTTCCCCGTAGCCACACTGGCGCAAATCCCATGACAGAATTTAGGGTGTGGGCTATGTTTTGACCCCGCCCAATAGCCAAAACTCACTGTACCGTTTGTGCAGATTAAACCCCTAAATTACCATCTAATAACATAATGTAAAATCGTCTATTCATGCAAACACAAAACAATCTTTAAAAATCATTAAAAAATATTCCAGGTCCTCAAACAAACCTCATCTCTGTCTCCCTTTTCTCTATCACCCCCTAGCTGAAAGTCTCATCATATGTGGCTAAATGCCTAGGAGCAGAGGAAGGTCTTAATCTGACACTGAAAAAATGACAGGGCTGGGGCAAAGCAGACCTAACTGGAGAACGCATAGCTAGTTGGGGCCACCACCGGGAAGGCCTCCTCCCTTACTGATATCCTCTAGTCCTCAAGGTATATGGGCAAGTTTGCACTGGGAGGGGCCTTTGTCAGGTATTGTGGTCCCTTGGAGATGGGGCCATGCGCTTAAATGGAATTGCTTAATAAGCAAGAAAAAGTGTAGAAGAAGAGTCTGGAGAGACTTCCAGCGTACTTCAAAAGCTGCCATAGGCAGGGGCATTTCTAGAGGAGGGGATGAACATCCTGCTGCACAGTTGTCTTCTTCCACTCTCGTCGCAGAGGAAAAACGCATCCGTTCAACTCCTTGGAGTTTCCCAGATGGCCATGCGGCTTCTCCTTGGCCCTACCTGCTTTCTTCCAACCACAGATCATCAGGTGCTTTCCTGGATCTTGGATGCTTCCCTCCCACTCTGAAAGGTTGACGTGCCTGTGATACTACGTGGGTAGCATGTGGGTAGCATGTACTTTAAATGAAATACGCTGACAGATTTGGCCCTTTGCCCTCTCACCACTGGAACGCAGCCCCAGGATCATCTCCAGATGCAGGAGCCACCGGGCTGTTGGTGGTGGGCAGAAGCAAGGTGGGACCACGGAGAGACTGGGGCCTTGCTGGATGGAGCTCCCCGGTCCAACGCGTGGCCCCTTCCTGGTGCTGGCATAAGATCCAACAGCCTGACTTTGTATAACTCAAGCTCAGAACCAGCCTTGAAAGATTCTTCTGCCATGGCTTACAGGGGTTGGGGAAATCCAGATAAATCCTGGTACAATCACACCTGCAACATCTCTGCCCCTCTTTCTCAGAAAGTACCAGAATTCCAAGACAGGCTTCTGTTTAGTGTTATTTTCAAAGCTGTTCCTTTAAGAGATGGCTACTACCTGGGGTGCGGGGGGAGGCTCCTTTGCAGAAGGAGGCTCCCAAAGCTATTCTTGGGCTGTTGTGGTTGTTAGTTGCGAAGTCGAAGTCGTGTCCAACCCATCGTGACCCCATGGACAACATTCCTCCAGGCCTTCAGGTCCTCCACCATCCCCTGGAGTCCAGTCAAGCTCAGTGCCTCCATCCAGCCACCTCATCCTCTGCCGTCCCCTTCTTCTTTTGCCATCTATTGTTCCCAGCATTAGACTCTTCTCCAGGGAGTCCTTCCTTCTCATTAGGTGGCCAAAGTATTTGAGTTTCATCTTCAGGATCTGGCCTTCTAAAGAGCAGCCAGGGTTGAACTCCTCTAGGACTGACCAGTTTGATCGCCTTGCAGTCCAAGGGACTCGCAGGACTCTCCTCCAGCACCACAATTCAAAGGCCTCAATCCTTTGGCGCTCAGCCTTCCTTATGGTCCAGCTTTCACAGCCATACATTGCAACTGGGAAAACCATAGCCTTAATTATACGCACTTTTGTTGACAGGGTGATGTCTCTGCTTTTTAGTCTGCTGTCTAGATTTGCCATAGCTTTCCTCCAGAGGAGCAAGAGTCTTTTAATTTCTTGGCTGCAGTCACCATCTATGGTGATCTTGGAGCCCAGGAGTCCAGGAAAATAAAATCTGTCACTACCTCCATTTCTTCCCCATCTATTTGCCAGGAAGTGAGAGGACTGGATGCCATGATCTTAGTTTTCTTAATGTTGAGTTACAAGCCAACTTTTGCGCTCTCCTCCTTCACCTGCATCAAGAGGCTCTTTAGTTCCTCTTCACTTTCTGCCATGAGAGTGGTATCATCTGCATATCTGAGGTTGTTGATATTTCTCCCAGCAATCTTGATTCCAACTGGTGATTCATCTAGTCCAGCCTTTCACATGATGTGCTCTGTGTATACAAGTAAGTTTAAATAGGCAGGGCGACAGTATGCAGCCTTGCCAAACTCCTTTCTCAATTTTGAACCAATCAGTGGTTCCGTGCCCAGTTCTCACTGTTGCTTCTTGACCCACATCCAGGTTTCTCAAGAGACAAGTAAGATGGTCCTGTACTCCCATCTCTTTAAGAACTTGCCACAATTTGTTGTGGTCCAACAATCAAGGGCTTTAGCATAGTCAATGAAGCAGAAGTAGATGTTTTTCTGGAACTTCCTAGCTTTCTCCATGATCCAGCGTATGTTGGCAATTTGATCTCCAGTTCCTCTCTCTCTTCAAAATCCTGCCTGTACTTCTGGTAGTTCTCGGTCCACATACTGCTGGAGCCTGGCTTGTAGGATTTTGACTAACAGCTAACAAAACTGATAAGGTGGCCAGACAAGTTTTTGCAGCAGTAATGCACTCACTCTCATTTGCATGCCAAGACCCCCAGTAATCCCTGTGCCTCAGTGATCATTATGTTAATCTCCTGTAATCAAGGCTACTGTATTAAGTCTCCTCTGCAGATCTCCCACATTCTTTTTCACTGTGTTCCCCTTATTTTGTCATCACCTGCTCAACTGCTATGTCATGTGACTCAGAGTCTATAAAACACTCTGTGTATGCTCTAAAAGCTTGTGGTTGGCAGTGAGGACCACCGCCCAGGAGCATGCTGGCACAAGTCACTGCAGGGATCTGGGTCATCTCACCCATAAAAGCGCCAGTTCAAGGCGAGCCAACCTTCCCTGTGGGTCCTGGTAATTCATTCTCGCCATTGGCGAAGAGGCTCAGCCACAGGTCAATGCCTGCTGATGACAGGACGACATTACAGTGAGTCGTGAATGCGGGGAGTCTTGAGAAGAGAGTCCAAACCTTGCCCCAGCTTTACAACCAGTGGCGCTTGGAAAAGGAGCCACCGCAGTGCCTCTCGCGGGTTCGATCAGGTGACCGTTTTTCACCCATTAACTAACCCTCCTTACTTCAGGGAGCACAAATCATTAATCACCTGTGACCAATACCGTTCCCTTCGACTGCGATGGATGGAGGTGGAGGGAAGACGCCCCGACATTCGGGTGATCGTGGGAGAAACAAAGCTAGGGAGACGCGCATTGCAGCCCCGACCTACGTCAGTCCATGCATTCCCTCCTTTTAGCTTATTTTAGCAGCCCCATCCCAAAAAGGCAGAGCAAAAACGGCGAGCTGCCAAGGCAGGTCCTAGAAAACAGGGCTGTCCCTATCAAATCAGTCCTACTTATTCTTCTCCTGCTCCATTCCTCCTTTGTTTGCACTTTCATGCCATTGCATCCCCAAGGCAATGCCCACACTGTTGCTGCAAATTCCTGAACTCTTGTGGAAGTCTTCACTGGGGCTGTGAAGTGAAATGTGGGCCACTGAGAGTTCATAAAGAAGTGAAGTCTAAAGGCTGTTGCTGGAAGGCTTCGTATTTGGAAAGCCTCAGATGCTCCTCCGAAGATGCCGCCAATGGGCAGAACCCTGGAACGGCAGAGCGGGAAGGGGCCAGCAAGGCCATTGGGTCCCAACTACTGCAGGACACCAGTGTAAACCGTCTCAGACGCCTGCTGAGAGAGCAAGTTCAGTGCAGTGCTCACATTATGGAGGCGAGGAACCTCCATCCACCTGCTCCTTGACGTGTACGAACTGAGCCCTGCTGCTTCTGTTCCCTCTTAACGATGCAAACATGTGAGATTGGGCTCTTTCAGGGTGGAGGGCCCCCTATTCTTTCTGGATATTTCACCAGAAAAGCAGACAAAAGTAAGAGAGGGGGGGAACTGAGTCTGGATGATGGTGCAAGAAAAGCTTTGTCCTGCGGTGCAGCCTGGCCTTGTGCAAGGGAAGAGCTGGACCAAGGCACGTCCCCATAGCCAGCGCCCCGCCAGCTTGTTGCCAGCAGGACAAGAAGCACGAGGGAGCCCCTTCTCGCCCCCTCAGCCACCATGTCTGGCTCTTTGGGTCTGTGGGCTGGCACAGAATTCCTGGCATCATCCTTCCCTCTCCTTCCTTTCCCACCCACCAGAAACACCCTCCTTTCTGACCATGCTGGGGCTGCTTCAGAGACCTCAGCAAGGGGCTGCCAGGGGCAATGGGAGGTAAGATTCCAGAATCCCCTTCTGCAGCCAGAGCCCCTCGGAAGAGCCTGCCAAAACTGCAAATTATGAGTGCATCTCAAGCTCACCGTTGCTGACGTCTCTACCAGCCCAAACAGTGTTGGCCGCAGTGAAGCATTGGCCAGCATTTCCCCCGTGCCAGGATGTGTTGCACCTGTGAGATCCCTGCTTGTCCGGAGCCAGCAACACAACCAGAGAGAGAGCAGCTCCAGGGACATTAAAGGGATGGGAAGATAACGGGGAGCAGTGGCCGTGCCAGAGAGTCTTCCAGGTGCCACCCCAATGCAAGGATTTCCTTTCTGCTTCTCAGCAAGGCCTGGCTTCCAGCAGCCTCTCTTGTCACTCACCTTGACTTGTTCCCTGAGGATGCAGGGGGTTCGATATGCAAACAGGGTTGCAATTGTCAATTGCATAAGAAGCTGCCAGAGTGTGGTGTACGTGGGTTGGGGGCCAAGATGTGTGTGTGTGGGGGATCCTACCCCCTAATGGCAGGCACCATGGACTGGAAGAGCTGAAGAATTGCATCCCTGGCTGCAGCTTGGAGGTTTTTCCAGTGCAGATACCCTGATTTACATCCAGTTTTCCAGGTTTCGACAGGCCGGGGAAGCAACAAAGAGCAGCAGGAAATGTTGGTTCAAATCCCAGCGCCTTCGCACATGCGTTCATTCAGCTGCCTGTTCACATGATGGAGCGCCCAGAGCAAGCGATGGTACTGACTCAAGCAGGACGATGAACTCCCCCTGCTCCGCCCCTTGCCATTTTCTTCTCCAATGGCCTTGGGACCCACCTCCCCCCGCCCCCCCCCATCCTCGCTCGGACTCCAAGTGGGTCTCTTGCACTTCTGTATTTCTTGGGCACACTGATCTCAGTCTTTGGAATCTCCGTGGTCACATTTTGGCCTGACCTCCCCTCCACAAGATTATTCTGAGCAGAAACCAGTGGTACCTGCAACAAAAGGTTGCAGCGCATCTTCACCAGGCAAGAACGCTCCTCTCTGTGGCGTCAGTTCCCCAACTGGGCCTTCCCCCAGAGTGCTCTTTCTACTCCGACCCATTTTGCATTCTACTTTTCCGGCTGACGTTCAGCTGGAATGGCATGCCCAGTCCCTGTTGCGCCATCTCCCCCACATCATGGAACATCTGCCCGGCAGGGTCTGACGGCAACTTCACCACCTTTGGAGCTCATCCTGTGAGTCTGGTGGAAGAATCCCAGTCCCCAGGCGTTCTGAGGAGACACAGCCGAGCCGGCTTCCCCATCAGTGCATTCCCAGCTATTGGCAATCCCTTTCGGAAGAGTGGAGGATGATGCATCCTGGGGGACCAGAACATGCTGTTGTCATAGGAACTTTGGCAGGCTGAGCGGCAGGATGCCTCAAAGGACCGCGGCTCCATCCCTTGACCTGTCGGCAGCTGAATGCACGCAAGCTGCGGCAACGCGATACACGAGAGGTGATGAGCCAGCTCATGGCTGCAATTTGCCAGCGGAGGTTTGCATCCCGGGAAACATGGGCCGCTGCAGGTAACAGCACCCACCTGGGCATTTGACATGGCTCCACAGTGCCCCTTAGTGTGCCTCTGGCAGCTTGCCAGGGTGTCAGAGAGGCCCGTCTCACCTTCTTGTTCTCCAAAATTCGCCTGGGCCATCTTGACTTTCCTTTCGGCGCCAGGCAAAGACACCACCTTTGTGGGCATTTTTTTAACACTTAGCCTGGATGTTGTGGTCCCTTTTATATTGCTTTTATAGATATTTTAATGTGTTGTGTTTTAATTTGTTTCAAGGTGTTTTATTCTGTTAATATGTTTTATGCATTGTAAGCTACCTAGGAAGGCCTTGGCAGTTACAGGTGGCCTATAAATACATACATAAATATATAATAAATAAATAAATAAAATGCATCCCAAACTTAAGCGCTCAGTTTTGAGGTAGGCCAGGCTGAAAGCATGACTGGTCCAAAGCCAGCCGGTGAGCTCCATGGCTGAGTGGGGAATCAAACTTGCATCTCCTGGGTCCCCAGTCCTGCACTCTTTAACCACTAGACCGTACTGCCTTGCTGGGAGAAAAAACTGTCATCTGCCCCATCCTGCATCCCTAGACGAAAAGGACATTTGGTTCCATCACCTTCTTTTCCCAGTTGAAGGGGAATGTACTGAATGGGCAAGAAGAATCCGGACAGCTATACTAATGACAGATCTCTGGTGAGGAACATCTAAAATATAACCGAATAGTGATCAGGGTTAAGACTGAGCTGCATTATTCATCACAAGTGCTAAATCATGCAGTGTGGAGAGAAAGGGAGAGAATGGAAGTCAGCTGACTTCGGTTGTCGTGAATATTTGTTCTAGCTGGGGGTGAGAAGGGTGGGCACTCAGCTCTCAAAATACCAGTGGGGGATTGAATGACGGCTGCATAGTCTTTGGGTAATCAACACATCTCTCACTGAGCAACCTCGGAAAAAAACAGCTGCCCATGCTCGTTTATGTCATCCATTCATGGTTTATTTAATATATTTCCTGCCTCCTATTTTTTAGCATAAACCCTTCACAAGGTGACTTACAACAAAAACGTTGCAGGCAAAACTATCCTGCAAGCATAACAAAAATGCTGCCAAGTTAGCTCAGTTGCTTAAACTGGACAGTCAGACGTGGATGCAAAGAACTGGATTTCCATGGTCCCCGTCGAGGAATCTCTTTGGCTCTGCAGAGTGGCATTGGAATAAAAAATCGGTGCTGGCATTTTGTGACAGTTACCAAGAATGTGACACGGGGTGCAGTCCTGGGGCCTCTCAGCATCATCGGTGGGGCCATAGGATTTTTTGGGGTGCCTGCTCCAAGGTCCTGTGACACGGGCCCTGTTCCCTTGAGGTGGCACAGAGAGACTGGCACGGGATCCGCAATTCCGGAGTCCTGTTTGGGCCCACTTGCCCACACGGTGCGCACCTCTGTGTGGAAACAATCCTCTGGTGCACCATCTGCAAGAACTTGTTCTCTGGGGAGCAAGAACAATGCGTGGCTTGTCAGCTAGCCAGGGATCCTTCCTATTCTTCCACGGACCTGAAGGCCGGATTCGAGGTTGCACTGACTCTGTTGTTACGGCCCATTCTTTGTTGCATCCCGGAGGGAAGGGAACCCTGTTTGTTTTCCAGAGAATCTTTGCTGCCATCCGTTGGCAGAACCCCTCTATGGCAGAAATCCCCCAAACACAATTCCCAACCTTTGTTCTTACTTGCTACTTCCTTTATATCTGAAGCTCTGAGAAGGGAAGCTTGGGGCCATTTGCCCGGCCTCCGGTCACCCCTTTGGCTCACATTAGGAGTGCGTGTGTGTGTGAAAGAGCCACGTTTGACAGCAAGCTCCGTTTGACCCTTGCGGGTCCCATGTGCTTTCTTTGTCAAATAAATGTAGCAGGCCTCTTGGGGGCTCTTTGGGGGCAGCAATGGGGCAGAGACTCATCATGTAGCTTGCTAATTATTCCAGTCCATGGTAGGAAGTGCTAACATGCCCCGTGGCCCTTGGCAGCTTTGCTGCAGCACGACACACGAGGCTTTAAGTGAGACCGAATGGGTGGGCCAGCACACAGTTTGACTGTGGAACTCCCTTCCACCAGGTGTAGCGGCGGCCACAAGTTTGGATGGCTTTACAGGGCAATTGGACAAATGCCTGGGTGAAAGACTATAATGGCGACTAGTCCAATGGCCTACCTGCAGGGTCAGACGTGGCGTGCCAATGTACACCATTGCTGGGGAACATGGGTGGGGAGTACTGTTGCACTTCCGTCCTGGTTGAGGGTTCCCGGGGGAGCTGGTTCGACTGTGTGGACAGCGAAGGTGCCATGGAGTGTGGTGGGCAGCTGGGGCCCTTCGGAGGTTTCAGCCTGCTGCTCTCATCGGCTGGGATCCTGGGCAAAGCCAGGGTCCCATGAGCTACATGCAGGGTGGGACCCCCAGCGTGGCTAGAGAGGATGAGCTGAGGAGATGGAGAAGGGCAGGGAAGGGCCGCTGAAACGGGGGGCACTTCTCCAGTTGACCTTGCCTCAGAGGGCTGCAGTGGGGCTTTCCCGGGCCGATGGCCCATGCAACATGTAGAAACTGCATGCCTAGGTAATTATTATTGTTATTATTGTATTTTTATACCACCCCTTAGCTTATTGAGCTCTCTGGGTGGTGTATAAATTCCGTTACAGAATATACACAAGCAAACAATACACTATAATAACAATATATAATGCAGCAATATAAAATGATCTTCCGGTGCCAGGAGAAGTGCTTCAAGTGCACCAAGTTTTGCCCCTGAAAGTGGAGGCACAGGTGCTTGGGCAAGGCGAGCAAAGGGAGCTTTGGGTGCTTCTATCTAGGACTGCAGCCAAGAAATTAAAAGATGCTTGCTCCTGGGGAGGAAAGCTATGGCAAATCTAGACAGCAGACTAAAAAGCAGAGACATCACCCTGTCAACAAAAGTGCGTATAGTCAAGGCTATGGTTTTCCCAGTTGCAATGTATGGCTGTGAAAGCTGGAGCAGAAGGAAGGCTGAGCGCAAAAGGATTGAGGCCTTTGAGTTGTGGTGCTGGAGGAGACTCCTGCAAGTCCCTTGGACCGCAAGGAGATCAAACCAGTCAGTCCTAGAGGAGATCAACCCTGACTGCTCTTTGGAAGGCCAGATCCTGAAGATGAAACTCAAATACTTTGGCCACCTAATGAGAAGGAAGGACTCCCTGGAGAAGAGCCTGATGCTGGGAACAATAGATGGCAAAAGAAGGAGGGGACAGCAGAGGATGAGGTGGCTGGATGGAGGCACTGAAGCAGTCGGCTCAGCGTGAGCTTAAGTGGACTCCGGGGGATGGTGGAGGACAGGAAGGCCTGGAGGAATGTTGTCCGTGGGGTCGTGATGGGTCGGACACGACTTCGCGACTAAAAACAACAACAACAAATCTAGCCTGGGTGTAACTCCCATTTAACTCAATGGGATTGCTGCAAAGTTTACATTAAACACCGTTTGTTGCCGTGCTACCTACAGCCACAGCACAGGAACGAAAAGGAAAAGGGCAAGACTGGAGCTTTGGTTTTATCACTCATGTTGTCATTGTTTTATTTCCAGCAAACTGTAGCAAAATCTCTCTTTGACTCAGCGACGGCTACTGAGCATGCCCAGAATAAGAGACGGGCAGGACTGGAGCTTCAGGGGCTACTACTGAGCATGCGTAAAAGCAGACGCCCCCAGGCGGTGCTTGTGAACATTTTAGGGATGGATCGAATGCACTTTGTGGGCCAAGCCGCTGCTTCAAATGCTGCTACTTGCGCATGTTCCATAGCGAAACTTGCCCTGCGTGTGGCTTCAGTTGCTGCTACTGAGCATGTGCATGACAAACGGCGCATGCTCAGTTGGACGTTGGGAGGAGGAAGAGGCTTGCGTGTCAGTCGCCGTTTGAGGAGCCGCCGCTGAGGAAGGCCGGAGGGTGAGCGGAGGATTAAAGAACTCAAACCTCTGCGAAGCTTGAGGGGTGGTCGCGAGAAAGCGGGAGCTACTCGGGCAGGTAGTCTGCGGTCTTAGCGGCCGTATTGCGGATAGAAGTTCGACAGGTGCAGAGAACAGTCCCCCAAAGGGTTGGATAACCTTAACCGGTTGGATTTATGCCTGTCGCGAGCTGTCAGAGCCACCCGTTTTGTCGGGCGCCAGGCATGGTCAATGCGTGCGTTGCCTTCCAGACGCTTATTCCATTTTTACGCTGCCCCCAGAGTATTTTAAAGTCCCCCCCCCCCGCGATTTAAGCTCTAAAAATACAATATGCAAGGACAAAGAGTGGGGAATGGTTTTGGGCTTCAGCTTCCATCAGCCATTGTTCAGCAGCAGAGTTTGCAACCCAGCAATATATGTTTGGCTGTGAAAAGTAGGGGTTTTTCTGGTGGGGTGGCATTGTGTATGCGTCAGGAAAACAAAAATATTTTGAGGCTGGGAAGCGGGGGGCTGCAGCATTACCTGTTGCATGTCTGCCTGTTGTGCAGCTTTTTAAGGCATAGGTCAGGATGCACTCGTGGAGGTAGTTTTAAGGCTAGGCGTGCTGTTGGGTCTGGGGTCCGTGTGCACCGTGGAGTCCTTACTTGAAGATTTCTCTCCCTTCCAGCAGGAAAGAGCGATCTTGTTGTGTCCTGCAGAGAAAGACTGCTGTGCGAAGGCTGTTCAGCGAAGAGGTGCCGGAAGCAGCCTTTCTGATTCCGTTCTCAACCATCCCCGTGTTTCTTTGACAGAGCCCCTGGGGGATGCAAGCGCCAAGTGCCGATGAAGCTGCCCACAAAGAGCGGGTGCGGGAGGCCATCCGGAAGGGTCTCCTGGCTGCCGACCTCAAGTGCAGCTTCTTTGTCTCCGCTCTGCAGAGCTACAAGCGGGATTCGGTCCTCCGGCCCTTCCCGGGACTTTATGCCACTGAGGAGAACAAGGATTTTGAGGCGTTGGTGAGTGGGCATCTCCTTGTGACCCAAAGTGGGGCCCGGTTTTTGCTTGCCTGCTCCAAGTGCGAGTCTTGCTAGAGCCTGCAGTCGGTCCCACAATCCTGCGGCGCAGCTCTGAAACTTGCCTTGGTTCTGTGGCTTTTGGGGTGCAATTCTGAGAGCGTAAGAACAGAAAAAATGTTGCACCAGGCCAGGGCCCCATCCAGGCCAGCGCCCTGCTCACACAGTGGCCAACTAGCTGCCCACAGGCTCCCGCAAGCAGGAGAGGAGCACAGGACTGTGAGCAGTACAAAAAAGTGTATAAGGGGAAGGCCATCTTGGCAGTTCCTTTCCAAATTAAGCCTAACGTGGAGTTTGCCTTTCCCACAACAGCCACATGCTGGGTTGATGCTTTCGCTGAGCCGCCCGCCACAACCCCAGGACCCCTTTTGTGGAACACGTGCACCTATGTAACTTGCTTTCTAGCAGCTCACACTCATTTTAGGCAATCCTCCCTTTTGTGCGTGTGCTGGACGTCTTTAGGACTCTTCCACCCAAGTTTATTAAGCCTAATAATCCCGTGGTTCTTGGGCAAGCCTGCCTCAGAGTAAATGCCGCGTTGCCTCGTCTCTGCTTGGCTTCCTGGGCCTGGCCAGTCGCTTCGGACAGTGGGAAACTTAACCTCTTTGTCAGAACTGGAACGGACATTTCTCCAGTCGCTGGTTATTACAGGACTGCCCCTCTTGGCAGCCTCCGTGCTTTCACTCCCCATCTCAGGATAACCTGAGCATTCTGGTCTGGAAAAGGAGGGCATATTCCTGGGACTGAATTAGTTTGGAGCCAGGCATTGACACCCACAGAGCTTCTAGGCATGTTTAGACAAAAAGGGTCGTACAACTTTATGGCTGACGTTTACCGAGAATTCTAGGTCTTTATGTCCATACTTGCAGTGTTGTTGTTGGCTGTGCGTGTTTTTAAACCTTTAATCGCGATAGGCTTTATGAACTTGCCACAGGGGACAAGGTGAGTGGCAGCTTGCAAGTCGGACTTGCTCAGTGCCGGATGGTAGCAGTACTCGGCTTTCTGCGCAAGGACATTGCCTTGTGTCGGCCTTCTCTGCTTGGCCCCGCTGCTTCCCAGCTTCCAGGCTGCCTTTCCTACTCTGGAAGTTTAAAGTTGGGGTGTGGGTTTCGCTTGATGCCGTGACTGACTGTCCCTAATCCTTGCCAGGGGATGGCACCGCACTCCTTACGGTGAGGTTTCCTGGGGCAGGCGCTGAGCATTTGGTCCGGCCTCCGAGTCCGACTTGGTGCTTATCTGTTTTAGATAGCTTTGGACAAATACACCAGCTGCATAGTGGGACATGTCCTTTTCTGCCAAGCACTGCATTGCTGTCGCAGAAAAGCCAGCGTTGCAGTGGTGGTGGTGAAATTCTTCTCTCTGGGAGGACAGCCTGCCGAGGAGAGTTGTTGGCTCTGTTTTCCCAGAACAAGGGCTGACCTATGTCAGGATATAATTGATGATGACAAGGAGCAAGTTATGTGACTAATTTTGCACACTTTGAGGATATAGAAGACGGCCTCGTCAACCCCAACTCAAGAGACACACAGATTAGGGTATCTCGTTTTGAATGAGCAGCATTGTATGTAACTGGAGTGTTAAGTTTATAGTCCATATGATTTGGGGAGGGAAGAGGGGACAAAATCTAGAAATGCGGGGTAGGGGGGATTATATGGTGACTAAGTGAATCTAATATTTTCTAATTCTGTGACTGAAATGTGTGAATGTTCAAACCTCTTGTAGCTTGTTCAGTAGGTAAATATGATTTTTAAAGGGGGGATCGCTCACCTATTTGTGAGTAAAAGAGCAGGTGCCGATTCCTGCCCATCCTGTCCCTGCCCCTTCTGCAAACAGCTCGGCATGATACGATGGTGCAGGTGCCCCTCTGGAAGGGTTTGAAAGGAGCCCCGTTGTGCTTGAGAACAGTCTTTGGCCTCCCGGGAGACACAGCCTGGAGCCATTTCTAGCGTCCGAGAGTCACTGTAGCGTAGCTGTTACAGAGTTGGACTGGGACCTGGGAGGCCTAGTTCCGTCCCCAGTTGACCACAGAGCTTCCTGGGTGACTTTGGGCATGTCACTCCCTCTCAGCATCACCTGCCTCACACGGTGGCTGCTGTGAGGATGAAATGGAGACGGGGAGACGGGCTGTGTCAGATAGCTTGGGTTCCTTGCAGGAAAAAGGGCAGCATCCAAATGCAATCACTGTCATCGTGGGATTCCCACAACACCATCTGCAGTGACTAGGAAAACGATGTCATCGGAGGCTGAAAGAATGGTTAGTCAACAGTCTTTTGCCATAAAGCTCCAGTAGCTGGTCTCAGAAAGCCTAATGTGGTGTCCTGCTGGGCACTTAGAAGGGAGGACTGAAAAACGAAGGCCTCGACAGCACCATGGCAGTGAGGCTGGGAAAGACCCCTGCACAGGCCTGGAGACCACCCGCTCGTCTACATAGGAGTGGTGGCTAGATGGAGGGGATGCAGTGGATGTGGTTTACCTGGATTTCAGCAAAGTGCCCCATGATACCCTGGTGGAGAAACTGAGGAGTTTTGGGATACACCAAAGCACTGTCCGGTGGATTAGGGCATGACTGACAGACCAAAAGCAGAAGGTAACCATTAGTGGGGAATCGTCGGGATGGCGGATGGAGGCCCCTTCTGACTCACTCTGTTTCTATGTGTACTGCAGGCCTCACAGGGCTGTGCAGGCCAGCCTCTCCCAACCTCGTGCCCTCCAGACATGCCGGATTGCGACTCCCAGCATTCCCAGCCAGCCATGCTGAGGAGATTTGGCCCCAGACCTCTGGGGACCACAAGGCTCAAGGAGGCAGGTGCAGACAACCCTGTGCCGGAGGGACCAGCAGCCTGGCTGAGCGGGAGGCAGCTTCCAGTGTTGCCAAAGTGTTTGGCCTGCCTGGGGCTGTCTCAATTCACGACGCTTCCACGTTTTCCCAGGTTCCCCATCCCATCCAGCATCCCTTTGCACCCTCATCCATACTCCCCCGAGGGCACCGGGTACCTATTCTCAGGCTGGTGTGCTGTGGGTGAGTGGCCAGGGTCCTGCTACTGGGCTGGGTCTGCCTGTGCATGGACAGCTACAGGACAGGATTGCCAGAGACGCTGCTGCTCTTCTTTTTCTTCCCTTTGACCATCAGGGGGCCTCTTGGCTGTGCAAGACGCACCCCTGAGCGTGTTTCTCTCTCAGCTCGCAGACACAAATGCTCTCGGCAGCCTGGAGGAACTCCTTACATCGGGCCAAGACATGGACCAAAGGGCCTGGGAGCTGCTGGCCTGGGTTTTATCTCCCAAGGCCTTGTGCATACAGAGTAGCAGCAAGCAAGAGGTGAGCACCCCTGCGGTGGCTGGGATCGAGGGGACGTGGACGGCTCGGAGCAGTCCTGGGGTGGGAGCTCTCTCTGGGCTGCCCTGGAGGACCCGTGGGGCAAAGCGAGCCAGGATCTTAAAGCAGTTTTGAGTAACCAGATTCAGGAAGAGAACCATCCAGTCAAAGTCAGGGGTTTTGAGTTTGTATTTTTGAAGCCTTAAGAAAAGAGGTTTGTCCTACAAGTGAGCCAGAAGCCTAGCAATGAGCTGCTAGTACAATGCCAAAACCACAGGATTTGACCAAACGTTGGGACGGGTTGGCTGCAGATCTGAGTAGACCTATTGCAATCAATTACTCATGTTAGTCAATGACTAACCTAGGTTCCATTGATTTTTATCTGTCTGCTCTAATCATGATCTGTCCCAAGATAGATGTACCCACAAAAACCAAATGGGCAGCTGTGATCGAAATGACCCACAGAAAAACCCCAACGTGGGAGTCAGGCAAAGCGGCCCTGCACACTTGGAGAGCCCCACATGCCTTCTGGAAAAAGGCAGCCTTCCCTTGTCCAAAAGACGAGGAGGAGAACAGCTGGCCCACGGTCGAGCGTTCAGGCGCTGTCCTCTGGATGTCAAGTCCTACGCAGTTCGGGTGGACTTGCTTTATGCTCTTCCGCAGAAGTCAGTGGCATTTCCACGCACTTGGCTGCGGCGTGCGATTTGTTGTTTCAAGATGGTATTTCAGGAAGGGCGTTTTGAACAGGCAGGCCATAAAGGGCTTCTCTCTGGAGGTCCTCATAAGGGCAAATAGCATCTTGGGTTAATCGGTGTTCCCCAAGGTGCATCTGGGCAAACAGCAGGGTGCCGCTGGGCGCCTCAGGCTGATGTGGGGATGCCCAGGTGGGCAGGCCGTGTATTCAGGCCCTTTAGCTTTCTGCCCTCCCTTTTGGTCAAATAATCACCAGGGCACCTCGTGGAGGATCTGACGAGTGCCTTTACCTCAGGGCAGCCAAAAGAGGTGCTCAAGGGGGAAGTTTGTGCTGTTAGCATAGCCTTCTCCAGCCTGGAGGGTTGGGCTACAACTTGCGGCCTCCCCCATGGCTTGCTGGGATTTGTAGTCCATCAGATTGTGATTGGCTTTCTTTGTCCTTGGCATCACGGGGTTCTTTTTAGGGCTTGGGGCAGACAAGAGCAGTTTCCACTGTGTTGGCATGATTTGTAAAGGGTATTGTTAGCAAACGCATTTATGCGCTGGTTTTCAACCTCATAGGCTTGCAAAGCTGCGCACAGATAGCAGTGCTAGTCCTCAGGCCTGCCATCTAAAAAGATGTGCTATAAAAGGTAAAACATATGGGAAGGGAAAAGGAAACTCAGCGTGACCTGAGTAAGTGCCGTCCCAGGGCCTTGAACCCGAAACATTCCCCTCCAGCGCTCCCTAGCCCAACCCCTGTGGAAATGCTCTGTGCTTTGAAGCCACTAACCTTGCCATCTCTTAATGGCATTGAAGTATAAGAAGATAGAAGAGCTCACGGGAGCGCCCAGCGTCCCAGTGCCTGCACCCGACTTCCTCTTCGAAGTCACCTATTGCAACCAAATGAACGCCAAGTTCGAGGAGACCAAGGCGGGGAGAGACCTCATCTATGCCTTCCACGGCAGCCACCTGGAGAACTTCCACTCCATCTTGCACAACGGGCTGCATTGCCACTTAAACCGGGTAAGGCTGCCCCTTGCTTGTCCCAGGGCAGGAGGAGGAGCGCTGGTGGGCGCTCTGTGTGCCCCCTGCTTCCCCCGCGGCTGGCGATTCAAGGGGCTGCTGGGAATTGTGAAGGGTGGCCCCTGGCAGGCGGCACCCTCCTTCCCCAGGCTGGCACTCTCTGTGTATGCTGGACTACAACTCCCTGGAGGTGGCCGCGAGAAGGAGCGCAACCCACTCCGAGAGCCCCCAGCTGGGGATGGCGGCAGCGTCCTCTCTTCTTGGACGAGCCCCTTTGAAGCCCTCTGAGCGACTGGGGTGCTCCCCTTAGTGCCTGTCGTGAGCCTCCTGCCAGTCAGCGCCGCTGCAGAAGGCTGGCTTCTAGTATTACAGGTGTGGGAGACAGGCTTCCCCAGCCATCTCTGCCAGGGATAATTTTCAGTATACTGCTTGTGTGTCATTTGTCCTAAACACTCCCCCACCCCCCAAAAACGCCCCATTGCTCTTGCAATGTTTGCAACACTGCTTGTTGCAGTTCATGTTGCACTGTAGCTTCTCGGGGGCCTTTGCCCCGTTCTGTCACGGCCGGGCTCTGGGAGCTGCCCGCTGGGGAGAAGTCGGCTTCTCTTCGAGGAGATGCCTTGTTGGGTCCCTCGGTAGCATGCGCCTGTTTGCTCCTCAGCCAGCCTCCTCTGCCTGCCTGCTGCAGGCACAGTCGGCACAGAAGATAACGCTCTCCTCCTCCTCCCAACTGGTCTTCCTTGGTTTTTTGAGTGGGAGAGCTGGGGGCAGCCTGCTGTTGGAGAAGCGAGCCAGCAGAAGGCTGTGGACCTTCCTGGCCTGCTCACTCTCCCGGCTGTCCTGAGGGTGGCAGGCCTCCGCTGCTGCCCCCTATCCAGGCAGTTTATTTATTTAAAGTTTTTCTATGCTGTCCCAATTCCAAGAGTCTCACGTTCATGCACACCACAGTGCGTTTATCTGGGCTTTCCCCACTGCTCATCCCCAAAGGCTCAGGTGGGCAATTTGTGGTCCTGCTGACGTTTGGACCAACTCCTCCCATCCTCCCTCACCATTGGCAACACTGATGGGAATTGTAGGCCAAGGCCAAACTGCTCAGAGGGTCTTGTACGACTCTTTAAGCGGCCTATAAACCCAATCATTAACTAACGAAAGGCCAAACCACTCAGAGAGTCCGTAGGATTTGTGAAGTGGCCTGTAAGTTCAATGAATAAATGAATTACAAATGTGGGGCAGATGGGTCTTGCAGGCCGAGCCCCCTGGAAGTTGCCTGCAATTGCCAAAAGGTGCTGAGCAGCTTTTTCCAATATTTCAATGTTTGTGTTTGAAGAGGCGTCCTCTCAGGTGCATGTCTGTGCACAGAAGGCAGGTTTTCTGTTGTTCTGGGAAACACCCTTGTCTGAAGAGCACACCTTGGTCTTCACGGGGAGAGGAGATGACCTTCCACGAGTACCCAGGGCTGAAGGCTCTTCTCCCCTCCCTCCCTCCTGTAAACTTGTCAATGTTTGGGTAATCTCAGGATGCGGCAGAAGCTCAATAAATAACTATTTTGGGGAGAGAGGCTGCTAGGTTGCCATTTAGTTGATGTGCAAAGCCTTCCTCCTTTTCCCAGACCTCCCTGTTCGGGGAAGGCACTTACCTGACCAGCGACCTGAGCCTCGCCCTTCTCTATAGCCCCCACGGTCTCGGTTGGCAGCGAAGCATAATGGGCCCGATTCTTAGCTGCGTTGCTGTTTGTGAAATCATCGATCATCCAGATGTGAAGTGCCAAGCCAAGAAGAAAGGTGAGTCTCTCCTGAGCCGCTCCCGGTGAGCCTTCCAGCTGGAGGTGTTGCCAGGAATAAAGCCACGTGTTCTCTGCACCAGGGTAGGCTACTTTGGGGGCGTGGGGCCGCTTTTGCGCTCCATGGGAACCCCATTCTAAGACAGATAAATACCTCTAAAGAACTTGTACTGGCGTTCTGGAGTGCAGTTAAATGGAGCCATGGGGCTGCATGTCGCTCCAATGCTACTTTGGCCTCCCGCCTTGGCTCTAAGAGGAGCTCTTCTCATGCAGACTCGAAGGAAATCGACAAGAAGCGAGCCAGGGTGAAGAACAGCGAAGGGGGCGATGTTCCTCAGAAATACTTCGTTGTTACCAACAACCAGCTGATTCGCGTGAAATACTTGCTTGTCTACTCACAGAAGCAGCACCGGAGGTAAGTGCTCCTCACTTCTCTTGCACGGATCCAGCCACAGGTGTGGTGCAGGGCCTTTGCACACCACCTGAGAAGGTGTGTCTCCCCCCACAGCCCACTGGTTTGGAATGGCAGAATAGCGTTGCTGGCTAGGGAAGAGAGATCCTAAAAGGGCGTGCAGAGGGGTGCTGCCACACTGGTGTAGTTGCTGTGCCAGCACACAAAAGGACTGGCCTCACTGGGAGTCTTGGATTCCTGCCCCCTTTCAGTCAAGGCAAGCAGCTCGTCCAGGTAGCTGCAGAGAGGGGGGGTGCTGCTCGGAACGGGGTGGAGCTTCATCCAGGAGGAGAGAGAGAGCAGAAGGGCTGCCTGGTGGTTTTTCCTGAACCAACTTGTTTGGAGGGAGTGGGGAGCTGTGTGGGACCGAGGCTGCAGGCGTCGCGGTGCTCGCGGGTGCTGCGCTGGGGGCCACCGCATGGGTGCGAAGCACATCCAGGGGCAGAAATCATGATCTTGGTCCCCTTTCCTCCCACAGCTCTGCTGGTCAGTCCTGGCTCTCCAAGCATCGCTTTGCTGTGGTAATGATCCTCTACTTGCTGCTGCTGATAATCATAGGGGCTAGCAACTCTCCAGCTTTCCTCTATTACCGGAACAGGCTTTTTGATGCGAAGTGGTGAACAGGCAGGCTCAGCCGGCAGTGCGGCCTACCTCACCTGATGCCTTAACGGGGAGAGCTCTGATGTCTTCCTGGAAGCCCATCAACCCCCATACCTCTGGAGACGGCCCTGGGGACGGATGGTTGGAGCAGTGGCGACGGACTCTTCTCTGGTGCCTTTATCCTTCCAGAACACCTTACCTTTTTACTGGCTTTTCTTTCCAAGCGTCTGGTTTCAGAGCCTCTCCTCCCCGGCCTTGATAAGGAGGGCATGGGGCACTGCAGGGACACCCGGGAGGGTAGATGCTGGGAGAAAACGCGGCAGGCCAGTGGCCAGGAGTGCTTCCGGGGAGACTTGCTGCATCTTGGCCTTTTGTCACTCCCTGCAAATCGGGGTGAAGTCCTTCGCCTTGTACCTCTCACAATGCTTTTGTACTCCTTCCGGACTTGGGCATGCGGAAGATATTTGCTGAAGTGTGTTGTTAAAATATGCTGTTGATGCACACTCGTGCACGAATGGGCAGGCGGCCCCGTGCCCTTTAAAATCTGCTTTGCAGCAGGTGTCCTTCCTATGGCCAAGCTGACCCGACTGGAAAGCCAGACACGCTGCTTGGGCTCCCAGGGCGCCTGTCTTGTCTGCCCATGAAGTCGGCTGTTCTGCCCCGCAGTTTGCTTGGCTTATCAAGCCTGCACCCCTTCCTCAAAGGGGGAGACCAAAGATTGGGAAGACGCGTGGAGCAGCGAGATCTGCGCTTGCACAGCGACTGTGCACAACGCGAGGAGAGGGCAAGCATGTGGCATCCGTGTGACTCCTTCGAACTTGCTCCAGCCGTGTGGCCAGGCCTGAAGCGCAAGGCGGCCGCTTACTCCACCCTCTGCCAACTGGGGCTCTCCAGTGGGGTTGGACTACAGCACCCACCATCTGGCTGGCTGGGGTGATGGGGGCCCAGTCCAACCCACCTGGAAGGCACCAGCTTGACGAAGTCTTGCACATGCGCTCCCCTTTGCTGCAGGAAGAGGCAAATCAACTCGCGTGTCTTCAGAGGGGCATCTTGCCCAGTGCCGCAAGAGGATCGGCATCCCAGTGCCCCTGCAGGAGGGGACGGCAGCCTAGAAGCCCGCGAGGTCAGGGCTCAGCTCAGTGGCGAAGGAAGCCACCTGTGTGCGGGGGCACAGGACCCCCAATGTCCTCGTGGCTAAGACAGATTGGTGGGGGCAAGGTGCCAAGAACTGGGGAAAGCTACGTAAGAGCTTTATTTTCCGAGGAAAGCACAATGTTTGGAGGATGAGCTTGGAATGGTGACTTTCCTTCTGTGGCTGGAAGAGAGTAAATTTCGCAGATCAGGTTTGCTTGCCAGTGTCTCCCCTCTCCAGTCTTGTGCCCCCAACCCCAGAATCTGCCCCTGCGGACTCTGGGACACCGTGTGCGGGGCGGCAGGTCTAGGTGAAGGGAGGAATTGCTGGAAGGATCCCTTTCCTTAAGTGAACAGGATCTTGGATCCAAGCCATGACCCTCTTTTCTAATGTATCATTTAGGAATGCTGTTTGTCATAATTCATGGCACATCTTCTAACTGGGAATCAAGTTGGGGGGGCAACAAATAAGGAAACAGGGTCCTCTTAAGTTTTCTCGCAGAGCCTAACGCTGGGCCTGGGTGTCCTTTGTTGTGTTACGTGTCTGGGAAAGAAGCAAAGTGGATCCTTGCTGGAAAAAGGTGGGTTCTCCTCCCCTCCCCACACCTCAGGCCTTCTGCAAGTGAATTGCTGCAAACTCCAGGTTCCCTTTTCTAAAGTGGGGATGCCGATGGCCTACCTCGCAAACTTGTTGTGAAGGCAATCGCAATAATGACTGTCATGCACTTTGAACATTAAAGTCACTATGTGCGTGGGAAGGAGTGGTGTTGCTCTTTTATGTGGTCCAAATGGAGTGGGCGCACTGGGCTTTGAAAAGACCCAAGAACTGTTTGATGTACCTCTCGTACTCCTTTCTATTCCCTTTGCTTGGGTGAGAAGCCATGTTTGAAACAAAGGTAAATTTGAAGGTAGTTCGTGATGCTGCATGCAGGGAGGCAGGATTTTACTTTTCAGAGGTGTAGGAGAACCCAGTTTTACTGAGCTAGTATTTTACTACTATTTACTACCTAAAATAGTAGTAAAATACTAGCTCAGTAAAACTGGGTTCTCGCAGAAATAGGAATATTTAGGTATTTAGGAATACCTAAACTAGTACTTTAAATTTCAGCGGATTTGTTCATAGCTTCCCTAAGGGCTAGTAATTCTGCAACTAGCTCTTGTTTCTTCACTTCTGGATGTGGGAAACTGGGATCTGTCTCTTTGTCTCCTTCATGCGAGCAGAGCTACAATCCTGCACAACCATAACTGTCTCTCAGTGCGCTTCCCTAAGAATAGCTATTTCCCATCACTTTCCCAATGTAGTTTCAGGCAGTGCAGAGAAAATAAGGGGGTGGGAATTGCACAGGACTGCGGCCAAAAGCAGGGTGCTCCATCTGGAGACGGAGACCTGTCTGAGGAGCTGCGTGTCTCATTTTAGTCAAGTGGCAGGAGGGGGCCTTTGCAAGGCGTCCCCCGGGGCCAGCAAAGACCTGTGTGGCGGGGACCTTCTCCTCTGTTGCCCCCAGATTCCGGCAAGCTTTTTCTGACGGGCTCTTCTCTTCTGCATTTAGGAAATGGATCGCAGCACATCTTTTTTTACTTAGTCTTTTAAAATGGTCACAGCTTGTAATATTTTGCAATATGTTGATTTAATGGTACTTTTTATTTTCTGCAGTCTTTGTCAATGCTGTTGGTCGGCTTCAGAAAAGGGGGCAAGAAAGTCTGTAAAGGCAGATGTGTCGGTGGCACTCCGAGAATGGCCAGCAAAGGCCCTGGGAGAAGGCTTGGTGGGGGGGCGGGGGGGCACGTTCTCTCCTTCTATGCTGGGGCAAGAGCAAGGTCTTTTCCTGTTAACTGCTAGCGGAGGAGCGTGTCCCTCAGTCCAAGGCGTGTGTGTGAGCTTCCAAGCTCCCCACGGAGCTGCGTCCAGTGATGCCAGTTTCCTGAGACAGACGGCATTGTGGATTTCGGCTTCCATAAGCTCAATACCCCTTTCTTCCCATAGCAGACTGTAATTAATATTATTACTACTTTGTGTTCATATCCCACCTCTTTGTGTGAGGAACTCAAGGCAGCTTACACAGGAGAGTCAGGAAATTCTGGCTTGCATCTCAAGGGATGGGCTATCCATAAGGTCAAGGAAGAGGTTTTAACTCCCACTAGAAAGCTCCCCCCGCACCCCGTGCCCAATAGCTATCTTTTGCTCATAAAGAAAAAGCAAAGTGGTACCCCTTGGGATGGCAAATCTAGACAGCTTACTAAAAAGCAGAGACATTACCCTGTCAACAAAAGCGTGTATAGTCAAGACTATGGTTTTCCCAGTTGCAATGTATGGCTGTGAAAGCTGGACCATAAGGAAGGCTGAGCACCGAAGAATTGAGGCCTTTGAATTGTGGTGCTGGAGGAGACTCCTGCAAGTCCCTTGGACCGCAAGGAGATCAAACCGGTCAGTCCTAGAGGAGATCAACCCTGACTGCTCTTTAGAAGGCCAGATAGTGAAGATGAAACTCAAATACTTTGGCCACCTAATGAGAAGGAAGGACTCCCTGGAGAAGAGCCCGATGCTGGGAACAATAGATGGCAAAAGAAGAAGGGGACGGCAGAGGATGAGGTGGCTGGATGGAGTCACTGAGGCAGTTGGTGTGAGCTTGAGTGAACTCTGGGCGATGGTGGAGGACAGGCAGGCCTGGAGGAATGTTGTCCATGGGGTTGCGATGGGTCGGGCACAACTTTGCAACTAAACAACAACCCTTTGGGACAATCGGGCAGTGAGGAGATCTGCCCTGCCTGGGCACAGGTGATGTGCTGGTGCTCCGCAGGTGTATGTCCACCTGTTGAGGAGGGAGGGTGCTTGTGGCAATTCCCTTGTGGGGAGCCCAGAAGAAAATTAGGTGGGGAAGGGATCTCTGTACCAGGAGCGTCTCATGTTCTTGCTTCAGGAGAGTGTTCCAGTCATGGGCTTTTCCTACCCACAGGTAGGAAGTGTGGCAGCTTTTCAAATATCTGGGAAGTGCCATCCCATCCCATCTCCCCTCAGCCTTCTGAAAATGAGCATGCCCAGTTCTTTCAGTCTCCCCCATGGGGCTTTGTTTCGAGTCATTCCTGTTGCCTTCCTCTGAACCAAAGCAAAATAAACCAAAGCCCAAATAAAACATATTGTTTCCCAAACTGGATCCAACCGGAAGTATTTGTTGTTAGTCGCAAAGTCATGTCCGACCCATTGCGACCCCATGGACAACATTCCTCCAGGCCTGCCTGTCCTCCACCATCTTCTCCAGCACCACAATTCAAAGGCCTCAATCCTTTTGTGCTCCAGAAGTATAATTTACATGATATCTGGTCTCCGGCCACATTTAATTCAGGACACGTTTTGGACAGAATCGCACCCTGCCCTGTGGGCACCCAAGTATCTGATGGCTCCTTGGTGTCCACTGAGCGGAAACCGGGGTGGTCAACCTTTTGGGGTTGCGGGGAAACCCCGCCATGGGACCCTTGGTGGGCCACCCGCAGCCGCAAGATTTCCCCCATGCCTGTCCCATGCCATGTTTCCTGTAGCAGTGGGGAGAAGCTTTTGAGAGACCCCCTTTGGGGGAAACTGCGCAGGGTGGACCCTCTTGTGCCCTGTGCAGCGGTGGCACCGCTGGCCTCAGGAACTGGGCCTGCGGGTTGCCCCCCCCCCCCCCACATTAAACAAGGCAATTTCTGGAGTCCATTCACATGCTTAGCTGCAGGTTCTCAAGCGCACCCAATGCCTCAGATCCAGTGTGAGTCGGTGCCGAGCGTCTTCCTTAATGAAGATCCTTCCTCTATAATACGGTGAGCGCTGCGCCACTGGAAGCACTTGACGGTGCCTGGCCACGATCCCGAGAGTCTTTATTGTTCATCTCCGAGACAGACCCCAGGGCCTTTTCCTTGTGCGTCAGAGTTAATTTCAAGGTACCAAGGCAGAGCCTCATGTCCTCGCGGAACGACGGTGTGTAGAGCCCATAGATGATGGGGTCCGTGCAGGTGTGCAGCAAGCCAAAGAGGAACAGGAAGTGGCCGATGTATTCTGGCATCTTATGGATCATGTCCGGCTGGAACCAGTACCACAAACCCAGGAGGTAATAAGGGGTCCAGCAAATGATGAAAGATGCCACTATGACGATCGTCATCTTGAGCGTCTTCATGCGAGCCTTGGAGATGTGGTCGTCCTTCCCCCTGGCCAGGCCTGTGGGACAGTCACGAAGGGGCCAGTTACCTGAGGAACTGGGGCGAGTGACGTCTGAACCAGCAGCAGAAGGAACTGCACGGGCCAAGACGGCGGGCTCCTATAAAACGTGGACCGGTGTTGTCCGGGGGGCTGTTAGGGGGATCCTGCGAACTGGTGGACCATTCCTCACAATACAGGAATTTAAGTGTAGGGTCTGCTAAGGACCTGCACTGGGAGGGGTTACCTGATTAGTTGGATTTTTTGGATAGCCATAAATGATTTAGAGCAGTGAAGTGGCCAAGTTTGCTGATGGTACCATTCAGGTGTTAGAAATAAGGGATTGGTAAGGGTTTCCAAAGGATTCCTCCAGGACTACAACTCCCAGCATGAGGCTTACCATCATTTGTAGCTTTGGCAAGGGACAGACAGCACAAAGAGCAATTTCCCTGAAATTCAAGGCCCTTGAAGGCAATGAGGAAGGTAACATGCTAAGCCCAAAGCTTGCATCACATGCAGAGAAAGGACGGGAAACTCACCTTGGTTAATTTTCAGTTGCTTGCTAATCTCAGATAAGATGCGGGTGTAGCAAACGATCATTACACACAGTGGGGTGATGTAGAGGCTGGCGAAGGTGAACATGTTGTAGGTGGTCTCCTGCCAGTGCTCCTTGAAACTTCCGTGCGTCACACACTGGGTGAAATTGACCCCTGGGATGGTGTGCAGGTGGAAGAGGAAGAGCTGGAATTGACACGGGAGGAAGGTCAGGTTTTCCTAAGCGGTGGGCAGGCTGCGGGAGCACTGGGCATCCCTTCCCAAGTCTACAGACACCTTCACATTGTCACGCTGCATTTTTAACAACCGGGTGAGGTGGGTTCTGCGAAGAGTCAGTGACTGGCCCAAAGCCGGGAGTGAGAAACAGGTGGGAACTAGAAGCTGGAAATCCCCAGTCCGGGTGCAACAGTGACCACTGTGACCCCCCACCTCAAATACTGAGCCTCATTGTCCTTGCACTTTCTTTCCACATCAAGAATAATACCTTATTTCCTCCAATTTAACATTTAAAAAAAAAACCCCCTCTGAAACTACTGTTTAAAAATGATGCTAATCTGGAAGGTCATGTTACTATCCAAGCAACCTGTGAAAATTCATGAGTAGGGAACGACAAGCGTGCAACAAATGCCTTGTCTCAAAAAGCTCACAGAATTCAAGGGGACCTCAGAGGATATCTAGTCCAACCCCCAGGTGATGTGGGAAGTCTGTTCCCACGGGCCAAAGAGCTTGCTTATATACTCAGCAGGCTGAATTGATGAAATTTTCGTGAGGGGGGCGGTTGTTGCTTCAGGGCAACAATCTCAGATAGGAACACCTCTGGTGTTCTCTCTGCTGCCCGCCCTCTCACGGCACACATCTGTGCATGGATCACATGCACAGCAGGGGAAAGGACTTGTTCATGTCAAAACACATCCTGCACGTCTTCCCAGCAATGAGCCTTTAAGGCAGCAGGCGATGCAGGAAAATTAATATGGCATAAACATACCATTTTGCTGGGAGTTTCTGACTTGGGAAAGCTTGGGTGAGATGGGGAGACCATGAATGGAAGCTGTCCGTTCCCCCGGTCTTGGGGCAGGGGCCAAGGGTGGGAAGGATCACACGATGGACCAAATGATGGTCAAATTGCACCCTGGGAAAGATCTGGGACAGCACGTCCCTCCACAGGTGAGCAAACATGACTATAAGATGTAAGATTTTAAGACAACCAGTGGAGAAGAGTGCAGGGTTGGGACTCAGGCGATCCAGGTTCCAGTCCTCTCTCAGCCATGGAGCACAGGGTCTCAGCCCAGCCTACCTCACAGGGTTGTTGTGAGGATAGGATTGAGAGCAGCAGGAGGGGAATGATGTAAGCTGCTCTGCGTTTGTTATAAGAGGAAAGGTGGGATATAAATCGAATAAATAAATAATACAAGCAGGATCATTGTACTCAGCACTGCCAAGTAGCGTGTCCAGTCTTTGCCCGAGCTTTACTCAGCCTACTCACAAGTAAGCAGATATCCTGCCTGCAGTATGCACACCTCGGTTCGGGCGTTCTCCCTCCAATCTGACGTTCCGTGTGCGTGCCCGAGAGGGCTTTTCCTGCGAGGTGGACTCTGGCATCCTGGCTTCTTACCTGGGGAGAGGCCAGCAAGAGGCTGAGCGTCCACGCGATGCAAAGCATGATGCGATTCCGGCGGCTGGAACTGGCGAAAGAAAGCGGGTGGACGATCGCAGAATGCCGGTCCAAGCTGATCACCACGAGCACCAGTGCGGCCGAGTACATGGCAAAGAGCTTGAGGAAGTTCAGGAATTTGCAAAGCGTGTCTCCAGCGTACCACTGGACCGTGACGTTCCACGCAGCATCCAGCGGCATGACCGTCGCGGTGACCAGCAAGTCCGCCGCCGCGAGGTTCCGGATGAGCCGCTGCACGTGAGACTTCTGTCTCTTCCTTGTGACGCTGTAGAAGACCGCGGAGTTGTTGCATGCCGCCACCACAAAGAGGCAGCTGGTGATGACAACCCGAGCCTTGGCGGCGAGTGTGAACGTCGGCTGGACCCAGGCCTTGGGGCAAAGGTAGACCGAGCCATTCTCATCGGTGGGGCTGCATCGTTGTGAGTGCTGCATCTGTGGCTCTCCTTCCGTCACTGCCGGGAGGAAACCAAGAAGGGATTACGTTTGGCATGCAGCCCCCCCGGGGCGCCTGCTTCAGCGGGGAGGTGCTGAAGGACCACCACTTCCATTTGGGTCCAGAGAGCTACTCCTAAGCTGAGAAATGGTCTGCACGGCACCCTTCCTCGGGGGAGCAGCGATGCACCCAAGTGGGGCGGGCATCAGGAATCGTGGCTGGACTGATCGCTGCGGGGGGCTGGCTGCGAAGCTATTTCCTCAGAGGGCGAGTTGCTGGTGCTACCCGGCAGCCGAGGCCAGGACTGCAGCCTCAGATTCAGCTGCACAGAAGCTCCCCCCCCCCCCACACACACACCCGCTTGAACAACAGTGGTGGATGCGGCAGGGATCCGGAGCGGACTGCCGGGAGGGGGGGAACCGCATGATGGCGTGGGGGTCCATCTGTGATTTCTAAAATATGGAATACAACTGACAGAGGCATCCCCACGGTGAGAAAACGCAGAGGGTGCATTTAAGGGGAAGCTACGGAGCAAACGGAAGAGACTATGTTTCTGAACCCAGCAAGGTCATGAATATAGAACTAGGCACTGCTTTTCGTTTGCGAAAGCTTGGCTCGGAGGGAGAAGCAGCAGTGCGGCAGCTTGATGCTGCTGGAGCTGTCGGCCAGAAATGGCCGGCGCTCCAGTGGTTCGGGCCCAGCCTCCACCAGATGGAGCGGGCCCCGTCATTTCCCCCAGCTCCTAGCCAACCTAGCGGCTCGAAAGCATGTAATGTGAGTAGATAAAAAGATGCCACCTTGGTGGGAAGGAAACGGTGCTCTGTGGCATCATGCTGGCCACGTGACTGTGGAATCGTCTTGGGGCAGCGCTGGCTCGTGGCCTTAGACGTGGAGATGAGCATCACCCCCTCTTGGCTCCACCTGCCCCTTTCTGCTCAGAGCAACTGCACCCACCATTGCTTATTCACACCCACACCTGTGGTGATTCAAGAATGGTCCCATCCACTCCCAGCCCTTCCCATGCCAGAAAGAAATTGCTCCTTGCAGTCCAGGTGCTCCAAGGAAAAGAGGCTGTTCTGTCCAGGTGGTGTGGAAGCAGGGGATGCTGGAAGCATCGGAGGCTCTTCCACACCTGGGCCCAGGAGCTGGGCTGGATCAGGACCAATAGCTATGGTAACTAGCCATTACACTAGGTTGCACCCTACCCTGACTCTGGCCCTGACCCTGACCCTGACCCTGCCATTAGACTGAGTCAGGCTGTGGTCCCATCCAGTCCAGCACTGTTGCGTCAGAATGGCCATAAATGGCCCGGGGTTTCAAGTAGAATCCCTTCTTAGTCCTACAGAGGTGCAGATTTTGTTAAAACCTTTCCATCCTTTCTCATGCATTGCCAAGTCAAGTCTCTTCTTCTCTGTTGTTGGCTTTTTTATCAGGACTTCGCTTATACTGGTGCAAACTCACAGAACCCAAAGGTGCACCCGTGTGCAAAAGCCTGAATGCACACCAGCTAGTGCACATTTGCCCCATTTCCCCCTGCGTGCATCCAAAGAGCCGGTCTTCTGTGGAACCTGTGGGCCGCATTCCGAAGAACGCGCACGCATTTCAGTCTGTGGCGGATTTCTCAGACGTCTGCCCCTGGGACTGGCAGCCATGTGTTCGGCCAACACCTCCATACGTCCTCCAAAGTGCCATGGCTGGACTAGCTCCCCACACAACCTGTCCACTCTAAGGCGGCCAGAAACAATTTGGGCTGTATTTTCCTACTGTCGGGAGAGGAGGAAGGAGGGGGTTCCATTTCTAAAAGTAGATCCTGGGCCTCAAGCCTGTATGAAGGCTGTGTGTGTGTGTGGGGGGGGGGGCATTCTTCTGCTCTGCAAGGAAATCCATTCCTTCATTAGAATACGTGGATGCAGACAGCAGCCAAAGGCAATCTCCACATGCTCAGAAGAAATGCTTTTCTTTCTCATGTAATGGTTGGAAACTCCTGGCCAAAGATGGAAGGGAATGGCACAATATGGATATGATTACAGGAGGAGAACTTCACAAGCATGTAATCCTATAACTATCTATTCAGATGTAAGTCCCATTGAGTTCAATGGCCTTACTTCTAAGTAAGTAATTTGGCTTACTTGCTGTTATAAGCATGAGTCTCTTCTTGGCATGACTGGCTCATACTGCTTTTTCAGACATTCTGAAAGATACAATTCTCAAAAACCTGTATGATGCTGAAAGTTTCTGGTGCATTTCAAACTGCTTTTTGGGATGGATTAGAGGGGAATCTCACTTGTGGGGCAGTACTGTTGGATCGCTGTTTACTGCTAGGTGAATAGGGTTGTCCACTCCCCTTGCCCTTCTCCTCCAGGGCATCCACTTCCTCCAAATCTGAACACATTGTGGTTAATTCAAACTATGGTTTGTCCAAACAAGCCAAGTTCAAACTGTGATTTCTGATCCTGGCTTGTTTGGATGACACAGGAACCTGTGGTGATTCTTAGCTTAAATTGAGGGGGTCCTTCTGATCTCCTCCTCATGGCCAGCGGAGAGGATGTGCGCAAAAGGCTTGTGTTTGTCATGCCAAATTGTGCTTAGGTGTTACATCGGGACTGGGACCAGCCTTCTCAGGAGAAGGTCAGAGGGCAAAACAATTCAGAAGAAAGAGCCATGCCACTTGGTCCAATCTATTCCATAAGGCAGTACTCACGGAATACTTGATATTATGCCTGTCTTCACTCTTCTTTATTCTAGATTCCCAAAGCTGCAGTCCTTAAACCATAAGTACCATGACATAAGTAAAAGCAGCAGGAAAAAAAGCAGAAGTTAAAATGCCAGGCTTAAGAGAAAGGTGGGTCACTTTGGGGAGGGAATTCTATGCTGGATCCTATGTTGCCTAGTGGTTAGCGTAGGATGCAGGGGATCTCATTTCTAGTTTTCCCTCAGCCATAGAACTCATGAGGTACCTTTGGGCCAGTCACAGACTGTTACCCCAACCCACCTCACCGGGCTGTTGTGAGGATTAAAGGGAGAGACGGACCACCTTGTAAACTGACTTGGATTCCGCAGAAGAGGAAGGAAAATGTGGAGTGAATGCAATGCAGTAGTCATCACACGGGGGGCACCGGCAGGAAGAGGGGGCCATGTTCCCAGGCTGGGCAGGACGGGAAATCCGAGCAAGCCGCAGCTTCACGCGGCACGGCCAGGAGGCCCCTTGGAATAGGGGGATGCCACAAAGGCTGAGTAGCAATCGGCACTTGGGGAAAGGGGATCCGGGGAAGGGGGTGGCGACCCCCAACTCCGTCCCCAGGCCACGCAGGGCACCGTCTCCAGCCGTCCTGCTGCCCAAATGCCTCTCGAGCAGGTACTGGAAAGCATCCCGTGGTGCTATTTCAAGCACAAAGGCCTGCCTGCACCGAAGCACGCAGGGGCCCGACCTGGGCTCCCCACAACTGACCACGCAGTTCCATGTGTCACGGTCGCATCGAGATCACGCCTTTCCCCCAAGGGATCCTAGGACATGCACCCGCCCCTTCCTCTCACGTTCACCCGCACAACAGTCCTGAGAGGTAGGCCAGGCCACTGACTGACCTGAAGTGAGCTTCACGGGTGAGTGCAGTGTCCACTACATCGCAGTGGCTCTCCGTTATGGGACCCACAGAGTTCAGTGAGGCTTGCTGCCAGGTATGGGGCACAGAGCTGCAGCCTGAAGCTGGAACTCCAGCAGTTAAAAATGGAAAACCGTCCAGTTATTCACCAATCAATCAGCTGAAGTACTAAGTACGGCTTAACAGCCCTATGAGCACGGGCGCCATCCATCCTCGGTACACAACAAAACAGGCCCGAGTAACTGCATTCTAAAAGCAAAGTGCCGTTCTATAATCGGAACTAGCCAAGTCACAAATAATCTTAGGCGTTCGCTTGCCATTGTCACATCTTAGAAACCCCACGTAGCCTTCAAAGGGAAATAAAAAGACGATGGAACCAAACGATGTTAAAAATCAGACCCACCAAAAGGACTCAATGGATCTACTCCGTGGTTACTAAGATCTGTTGGCCCCACAGTGGAATTCCATGCTCTAGGGATTGCGTGTCAGATGCACCTGCATGACGAGCTCTGTGCTAGTGACTCTCTGATCAAAGCAGATATGAAAAAGAGAAGCAGGGATCCACGCTCAGTGAAAGTCTCTCTACTATACCTGCACTCCACATGCCCTTGAAAGGAGAAAGGGGAAGGTCGCAGGTTGTGTTGTCTTCCCGGGCTGATGCAAGCACTTCCGATCGGCTCTCTGCAGCGCTCAGGACCACATCGACCTGCTCTTCAGGTGACGCCTGGGCTTGGAAAGGCGAGCCGAGGACTCAGCAGAGCCGCGCCGGGACCTTGCCTGCCAGCCAGGTGGCTGCAGCTGCGGCAGCTTCGGGGTCACCGCCGGCAGCCCGGCCCCGGGACAGAGCAGCATCTCCTGCATGCAGAACGCTGCAAGACGAGCCAGGGAGAGCAGCGGCTCCGTCAAAGCAGTGCGCACCGCGGCTCTGCAAAGGACGCGATGCCTGGACCTTGCAGAAGAGACTATTTTAATCCACGCTGCAGCCGCCAGACGTTCTCTCCTCTGCAGAAACAGACTCCTGGCAAAGCATGTGCCGCCCGGTCACTGCTCAGTCCCAGAGATCTCAGAAGTGCACCACAGCTGTTCCGGGCACGTGGTCTGCAGCACAAGGTGGCGGTGGTGGCGGAATGACTGACGACGGGGTCCCCGAACACTTCTACGTGTGCCTAAGTACAGGCACCGCTTTGTAGAGACAGATCTTGGCCCCACAGAGCCTGCCAGTGGGGAGGACATGGGGCAGAGTGTCATTCAACCCTTAGCCCTGCTCAACACTCCCGTGTGGTCAGGAAGTGCTGTTCTGAGCTGAAGGAAGACCTTGGGAGGAAACTGCCAAAGCACCTGCACATTAACCGAGCAGCCAATACACTTTTGTTCTTGAGGAGTCCCACTGCACTCCGTGGGGACTTCCCCTGGGGATCTGTATACAGAACCGCGGCCTAAGCAAATGCAGCTCAGCTCCCGTTTGGGGACCCAGAGCAGCCCGACCTTCAGTGCATTTGAGCCTAACGCATCCTTGCCGGAAGCAAAGCCTTAGGGGGGATTTTGATCTTTAGGTTAAGGAAGAGAAAAGCGGAGAGAAAGCGGTGCCAAAATGGGGAAAGCAGCCAATGACTGGTGGCTGGGGAGTCAGGGCTGGGCCTGGGGGGGGGGGTGGCAGCTGGGTGAGCCCTGAGGGCCAGGTTTGGGCCGCATGCTTGCTGTCCAGCACTCCTCTCTCAAAGAGCTTGTTGAGATTCAGGATGAGGCAGATGGATTGCAGGATGCCAGCGGCAGGCCTTGAGCCACCCGGGCGGGTGCAAATGCACCCAGATACCTCTGCGTGCACCAGGCATGCACCGTCCCAAGGGAGCCTCAATTCACAGCACGGCCTTCTGTGGGGGTTGCAGCTCTGCCTCCCACGCAGTTCGGAAGTTAATAATCTGAGAAGCCTGCTGGGCAGGAGCAAGGAGCTCATCTGGACTGCCACGATCTGACTTTTCCCTGCGAAATTAGCTCTTCCGAGGAGAGATCACACGTCCCTGGCTCTCTCCGCTCAGCTTCTGCCCTCGCAGCAGCCGCGAGAGGTTGCTCATGCCGAATGGGAAACGGGAATGTCAAGGGCTCGCTTCATTCCAACGGCCTTCCCCAGCCGGTTCTGCTTCCATCGCATTGCAGGGAATAGAGCCCTTGACCCAAACCCATCATCCTCAGCCACCATGGGAAGCGTGAGGGAGGGCTGCACTCCCAGCATGCCCTGGCAGGCACCACAGTCTACACCGCTATCCGAGCATGCCAGCTTCCCTCTGGTGTGCAGAGCCTTTGATGCCCGTCTTTGTAGGCGTACAGGTGAAACGAGTCGAGTGATGTTTGGGAGAACTCACACAGCCTACTGGCCCATCCGCCACCCACCCAAAGCGCATCTCCACCTTCCACCACAGCTTCTCTGGACCAGAGTCCGCTTCGGGTGGCCTTTCCCCCATGCTGATGGGGCATGTTGGGAGAAGAGCACCTGCCTGCAGCCCTGCCATCTTCTGTCCCCCCTGCAGGGGGACTGCGGCCATCCTGCAACCTTGGGGGCGGACACGGCAACTCCGAGCGCCGGAAAAATGGAGATCATAGGAGGTCCTGCTGTTTAGATCGCCTCCCTCGCATGTGAAGGGCCACCAGTGCAGCGGTGGCCCACATCACCTGGGTGGCTGGCACAGTCCCTCATCACGCCTAGGAGGGGACTGTACCAGCTGCCCTGGTAATGTGGGCCACCCTTCAGCCTTAGCAAGCATGGACCATGGTCACGGACGATGGGAGGTGCGGCCCGACCGCACTGGGAAGGTAACAGGTTCGCCTGACCCCTGGGGCAGAGAGACGGGACTCAGGACCGTCCCGACGACTGGGCTCGGGCAGTGTGACACCACAGGCCGAGTACGGATTAAGTGAGGGCGGCGTTAGAGGGTAGGTTGCTGTTGGAACATGGGCAGCCATAACTCCCGAACCCAAATGCGATAGCAAACCGCAGGGAACAATCCACAGCGCACAAGGAAATAGCAAGCCGCTGTGCGGGGCTCGCAGTGAACAAGCCACGTCTTGCTAGCGTGGCTGATTCGGACCACCCTGTAGCCCAGGGCTTGACAGCAACCTCAGCCACACTCAGCCTGTCCTAAAGCCTCGCGCGTGGATTATGGCACGGCTGAACCCAGGCCGAGAGAGCCTCAAAAGACCCGAGCGGCCACTATTCCTCCAAATCAATGTCTCATGACAGCAACTGGGTTGCGTCGCTGTGACCACACAGGGCTAGGAAGCGTGTGGTGCTCATATCTTGTTAGACCACAGCCCCCATCGTCCCCCACCGCGGGCTGTGCTGGCCAGGGCGGATGGGAGTTGCCATATATAACCCCTGGCCGGGGTGTTCCCTGCAAAGCAAGCTCAGCCGGGCATCCCGGGGACTTACCTTCCTCCGCCAGCGTGACCATGTGGGCTGCTTCTTCGCTCTGCTGTGGGTAGCACAAAACCCCCACGCAGGCCGTCACGCCACTCCCGGTTTCCGTGTCGTGCTTTTCATCTAAGACCAGCCGCCATGATCAAGAAGGCGCACACTTGCTAGAAACCAAGCACGGTGTTTGGAGGAAGCTCCTTGCACGGCTGCTGCGGGAACCTGAAAATGAAAGCAAGGCCGGACGTCAAGGGAGCACCGGAACTGTCCCCCATCCCCATGCCCGTACCCCACCCTACACGCCAGTAGCATGCTGGATATGAAATGGGGGCAGGAGGGGGGTCAGCTCTCCGTAAAAACTGGGGGTGCGGGCTTCTGTGGGGTGGGCGGAAAAGGCCGCTGGTTCCCCCGCCCTTTGCCTCTTGGAAGGAAAGCTGCTGAAATTCCAATGCTTCTACCCCCCGCTAGGTTTCCATGGCCCTGCTTTCTAGATTAGGCCTGGCTACAATGCCTCTTTTGTCCCAGCGGCTGACCTGTGCTGAGAAGGAAAGAAGAAAAGGAAAAGCCACACGGCCTCCTCCAAGATAATGCGGGCTGTAGGAATTTCTGGGATTTCTAGCCATGTGCAAGCTATTCAGCTGTGCACTGCCCCGAAAATGCAGGCCCAAGGGGAGGCCAAGTTGTTCGGGCTGACTGCAGAGCTACCGATTTCCTGGATGCTTTCGCATGGTTGCAAAAACAAGTTTTGTGACACCTCAGAGGGTAAAGGCGCAGCCCTTCTTCTAGGCTCATTCGTGGAATTTTGCTGCAGTCCCAATCTTGGTTGTCGGCTGCTTGAAGCAAAGTTTTCCCACCCCACCTCGTCTTTGTTTTTTGAATCACAGCTTTGCCGTGGGGGACTAAAGTCCACGTCATTCAATGCAAGATGCATTTGATGATGCAGAGTCCTGTCTACAAAACCTATGCCATAATAAACGCTATTAGTCTTTAAGATGCTGCAAGACATTTGATTTTGCTGCAGACAAAACAACCAGGATAAAAAGGACAAACTAAACAGCCTCGTGCCAACTGTCAGAATTTGTTTCATCTATGATGGTAATAAAATTCCTGTTCTCCACTCATAAGAGTCAGGATCCCAACTTCCCCTGTCTAGATTTTTGACTTATTCTCTGCATGGTGTGAGGATCTTTCAGCTAGCACGTTAGGCCACAGATGACGTGGCAGGTCGCATCGGCAACGAGCATGCGATATAACCGGCATCCTTGGTGAAGTGTTGGAGAAAATACCAGTGGGTTGCTATTTAGCGGGGCAAAACTGGTCTTCATCTAATTTTTGTGTCGGGTCAAGTGTGTGTTGCACGGCTGCACATGGCTAAAATGAGTCGCGGCAAATTGTAACCAGCTTCAGCAACACCGGAGAGAAAACAGAATGGTTTGGTGCGCATCTTTCAGCGGACAAACAGCACTGCTGGCGCTTGGTCCAGAACTGCAGGGAGCGTGAGCTGGATGAACAACCGGGGCGTTTTGCTGGTGGAGAAGTGAGCCAAGGGAGGTACGTTCACCAGGCATTAGGTTCCAGGACGCAGCCTGAAGAGAAGCAGAAGGGTTGCTTGCACATACCTTCCCTTTGTCCAAACGTGCACGGCTTAGAAGTGTTTGGACATGGCTTTGGGTCCCGCAAGTAAGTTTCTCCAGCCACATGGAAGTTATAACTTGGCAATTAGTCTCTGGTGGCATCCAGGTGCGTAGTTCAGAGGGTTTCAGAGGTGACCTCTGACCCTGGAGGCAGCAGGGCCGAAATAACTAGTGGCCACAGCTTGTGTTGCTCCGCGTGTGTTCATCTAATTCCTTGATCAAGGCACCCAGTTTGATGATCATCACCACATTCGGGGGAAGAAAATTCTGCAAAGAAGGCCCTCCCTTTGTCTGACCTGAATGTCTTAGATGCCCTCTTTGGGTTCTTGTACTGAGACAGAGAAAAACCCAATCTCCCTGTCCACTTTCTCCACGCCAGGTACAGTTTTATCACGTCTGTGGCCGTGACCTGACTTTTTTCTAAACTGTAGTGGCTGCAAAGTTGAAGCCTTTCCTCCTGGGCGCTGCGTAGTCCACCCCACTCACCCACCAAACACAGCCTGCTTCGGATGTACTGGGCTGCCACTCCACCATGCCTGGCCATCATCCTCTGCTGGCTGGGGATAATAGGAGTTGTAGTCTCACACCTTTGCAGGGCCCCAGCTTCAAGGAGGCTGTCTCATGCTGCCTCCAGCGCAACACGACCTGGGAAAGTTCTGCCTCGTGCTGGATCCTGCACAGAAGGTCTAGTCTGGGGGACTGGAGGCTATGCAAGTAAATATCAATAACCATTAAGTCATTTCCCCAGGCCTGGAGAGAAATGAGCGCCAGAGGTACACTGAGTTCTCCATAGCCGCCAGAAAGGTCATGAGTTTAGAAAACATGCTTGCCAAGAGGTTGTTTTTTATTTTCTCAAACATTATTTGGTCTTAGGCTCCAAGCCGGCTACTTCACCCCCCCGCTTTAGGGAGGCGTCCAGCGTCGATCCCTAAACCAAGCCCATCTTTTAACAGCATCCTTCATTTGGATGTGGTCAGAGTCCCATATATTCTGCAGCCCTAAAAACCTGGATTTGCCCAAGGAAAACTGCATCTGCAAACTGGATGGTGTGGATTATTAATATTTTTACACGTGCTCAACTTTGAAGGCTCAGAGCAGCACAATGCAAAGATGAGTTATGTTGCATATATTTACAACTGAAGCCCAAGCCTGTTGCACAGGCTGCAGCTGAGGGAAAGGCACTTTGTACGTGCTTAGGTATAATATCCCTTCAGATCTGTCTCCTGAAAGAAGGGAGATGACCAAAATCAGGAAGAGAGGGAGATAAACGGGATGAAGGTGCATAAAGAAGAAGTGGGGTTTCAGGACCCGAGGGGCTGCTTCACAAGAACGTGAGTGCCTTCCTTAACCCAGAATGGGCACAAGAAAGCATGGAAAGTCTCCGTGGGGCCCCTGGGCGACTCGTTTGCGGAGCACTGGCCTCGAATCTTGAACAGAACAAAGCATGCTAGAAATCTGAGCCCACTTGGCAGAGGGCCCCAGGTAAGCGGGTATATAAGTGGCGACGCCATCTTATCTTTCATCCTTTCCCTCTTTTAGAGGAAGCCGTTAAAGATATTTCCAGTGCTCTGAACACTGACCCAGCTTTACATTTTTCTGATGTCGGTAAGTGTTAAAATGGTCAGATTAATGGAAAGTGCCCTAGAACAGGGCGAGGCCTTTGGAAAATCTCAGAATAGTCTGTGTTTTCCTCTGTAAATCAGTTCATGTTGGAAATGCCCAAGAAACACAAGGATTCTAGGCTGCTCTGAAGCAAACGAAGGATGCGTTTTTGAATGCAAAGGGAATTTGAACCTAGCTGCCTGCATGGATTGGATCCAAGATGTGAAAGGATGGTAGACAGGAGACCTGTGCAATTTTTCTGCCACATTTGTGGGGAATCCAGAGGACGCCTTCCACAAAAGCCCCCCATGTTTTCCAATACTTTGTCCATTCATATCCTCACCATTAAGAACATCCATTCAGGAAGAAAAATGGAAGCTGGCACACAGCCTTGGAAGGGCCACAGCAAGAAGCTCTCTGTCAGGAGCCGCCCTGGACCTGTCTGGACACGCTTGTGATACCTCCCGACTCAGGCCTTGGGTGTCAGTGGATTGCAAGAGATTTTTGCTTTCTAGCAGTCCCTCCTCGCCTTGAGATACTTTCAGCAACGTGCACTGCAAGAGGTTTGGCCTGATTCGCACGTAACCAGAACACAGTTTGGAACAAACTCTGTGTTGTCATGCATAAGGCAACATGCTGGTGGACAAATCACATACCTTCTATGCTCCTGTGCAAAACACAAGCTCAGGCTGGTTTCTGTCCAGTGAACCAGGCAACCCAATTTAGGATTCAGGGCTGTTGCGCTCCCATGGCATGTGCGCTGGCACATGCAAGTGCCCCACCTTGAGGAAGATTTCACCAAAAGCGGGTCACAAAAGTTGAAAATAACTTAATAGTCAAGTTCTGCTCAGGGTCTCTTTCCCAGCAGGTCCAGCCCAGCAGTCACCCGATAAGTTGTGAGGTACAGGGCACATTTGAACCCATGTCTCCCCCATTTAAGTTGGACCATAAGGAAGGCTGAGCGCTGAAGAATTGAGGCGTTTGAGTTGTGGTGCTGGAGGAGACTCCTGCGAGTCCCTTGGACCGCAAGGCGATCAAACCAGTCAGTCCTAGAGGAGATCAACCCTGACTGCTCTTTAGAAGGCCAGATCCTGAAGATGAAACTCCAATACTTTGGCCACCTAATGAGAAGGAAGGACTCCCTGGAGAAGAGCCCAATGCTGGGAACAATAGATGGCAAAAGAAGAGGGGAGGGCAGAGGATGAGGTGGCTAGATGGGGTCACTGAAGCAGTTGGTGTGAGCTTGGGGGGATTCTGGGGGATGGTGAGAGGCTGGAGGAATGTTGTCCATGGGGCGAGATGGGTCGGGCACAACTTTGCGACTAAACAACAACAGCTCTCCCATTCAAATGCAGCACGTTCCCTACTTCCTGGACTTGGTCTTGACCAACAGGGAGGAGCTGATAGATGAAGTACAGATTAGGGGAGCTCTGGATGCGAGTGATCACTCCATCCTTTGCTTTGAGATCAGAGGACTGGGGCCGTGCAGCAGGGCGAGCACTAGAAGCTGGGACTTCAAGAGGGCCAACTTTGGCCAACTGAAGGCCAGGCTGGGGAAAGTCTCCTGGGATAGGTTACTGGAAGGTAAGCGAGTTGAGGAGGGGTGGATGGCACTCAAAAGGGAGGTTTTGCAGGCGCAAGCCCTGACAATACCTCTAGTCAGTAAGGTGGGGAGGCGGAGGAGAGTGCCGCCATGGATGCGAAAGGAGGTGGTTAGGGGGATTAGACGAAAGAGGAACCTCCATAGGAAATGGGTACTGGGGGAAATAGACAAAAGGGTATACCGGGAGGAGGAGGCCCGTTGCAGAAGGATTCTTCGCAAGGCTAAGGCTGATTATGAGCTGAGACTTGCCAAGAATATCAAGAGCAACAAAAAGGGCTTCTTCCAGCATGTAAATAGGAAAAGGAAGGGGAGACAAGTGGTGGGACCACTAAATAAGGAGGAAGGAGATCCAGTGACTGACATGAGGGAACAGGCACAGATGCTAAATGACTATTTTGCCTCTGTGTTCTCCCCAAAGCAGGACGGGGGATATCTGTATAGGAGATTAGATGAGGCTGGGGATTTAGGGGCACAGATTAGAGTCACCCCCCTTGAAGTCGAGGGGCTCCTCAGGGCATTGGACATTACAAAGGCGCCAGGCCCTGACCGGTTACACCCGAGAGTACTTAGAGAGTTGGCAGGGGTTCTCTCACGCCCGCTGGCCTCCATTTTTGAGGCCTCGTGGAGAACAGGTGAAGTTCCAGAGGACTGGAGGGTGGCATCAGTGGTCTCAATTTTCAAAAAGGGTAGTAGGAAGGACATGGGGAATTATAGACCGGTTAGCCTTACGTCCATTGTAGGAAAAACAATGGAAAGGCTCATAATAGAGAGAGATCTAGTGATGCTAGATAGGGAAGGGAGGCTGACAGCCACACAACACGGCTTCCGCAGAAACAGGTCCTGCCAGACAAACCTTGTGGAATTCTATGAGAAGGTTTCAAGATGGCTAGATGGAGGGGATGCAGTGGATGTGGTATACCTGGATTTCAGCAAGGCCTTTGACAAAGTGCCCCATGATATCCTGGTGGAGAAACTGAGGAGTTTTGGGATACACCAAAGCACTGTCCGGTGGAATAGGGCATGGTTGACTGACCGAAAGCAGAAGGTAACCATTAGCGGGGAATCGTTGGGATGGCAGCCAGTGACAAGCGGGGTCCCCCAGGGCTCTGTCCTGGGGCCGATCCTGTTTAATCTTTTCATTAACGACATGGAAGAAGGGGTGAACAGTCTGCTGATCAAATTCGCAGACAACACTAAAACTGGAGCAGTGGCCACAACTGAGGAGCAGATACACCAGATCCAAAAGGATCTGGACAGACTATGGAAGTGGGGAGGGGACAACAGGATGGCGTTCAATGTGGAGAAGTGCAAGGTCTTGCACTTGGGGCATAGGAATAGCTGTCATAAGTACAGGTTAGGGGACAAGTGGCTGGAGAGCAGCACTTGTGAAAGGGACCTCGGAGTGCTGGTTGACTTCAGGTTAAACATGAGCCAGCAGTGTGATGCGGTGGTCAAGAGGGCAAATGCCACCCTTGGTTGCATAGCCAGAAGTGTGGCTTCTAGATCAAGAGAGGTATTACTACCACTCTACATGACTCTGGTGCGCCCACAACTGGAGTATTGTGTTCAGTTTTGGGCCCCTCATTACAGAAAGGATATAGCCAGGTTGGAGTCAGTGCAGCGTAGGGCCACAAGGATGGTGGCTGGTTTGCAGGGGATGCCGTATGAGGCAAGACTGAGGGAACTGGGCCTCTTCAGCTTGGAGAAGAGGAGACTCAGAGGGGATATGTTGGCAACATACAGGTATGTGAGGGGGTGTCACACGGAGGTGGGGAGAGGCCTGTTCTCCCCTGCAGAGGAAGGCAGGACGCGCTCCAGTGGAGCAAAGCTCAGGGAGCCAAGGTTCAATTTGGATGCCAGGAAGCACTTCCTGACAGTCAGGACCCCCAGGGTGTGGAATGGGCTTCCATGGGAGGTCGTTGAGGCCCCATCGGTGAGGGTGTTCAAAGACAGGCTGGACATGCACATGGTGGGCATGTCATGAGCGGAGCCGGCTGGTGCCGGAGGTCAGACTAGATGGCCCAGGAGGCCCCTTCTGACTCGCTCTGTTTCTATGTTTCTACTTCAGCAGCCTTCCCCAAGCTGTTGCCCTCCGGATGTGCTAGATTATGATCCAAATCATCCCCAGACAGGGTGGCCAATGGCTGTTGTAGTCCCACTGAGCTGGAAGTCACCAGCTTGAGGAAGGTTGAATTTTAGCACATGGCCCAGCCAGATGTGGGGCAAAAGGAATGAATGAAGAAGGGACCACCTGTGAATGTAGTCAGAGAGACGAGTGGCATATTTCCTGGGACAGCAAAGTTCTTTTTGGTAACATCTCGTTTGTTTGCACTCAACATAAACAGACAAGACAGAACCCGATGCCTTTTTGCATCATGCGAAAAGAGGACACGGGGTTCCGATGTCCACCCCCACCTCCTCTCCGTTAATGCTCTCATCTGCAAATGGATTTTCCAGCCATGCTGTATGCATTCAACAGATGTGAGCGGCTGCATTCAGCATCGGCTTTCTCACACGCAGCCCTTCGAAAGCTCGCATGCCCGGCCTGCGGCTTTCTGCCCCAGTCGGTGCTTTCCCCATTGCGGGACTGATCCAGACGGCAACATCACAAAAGGAAATCTGCCCCCACTGCTCCAGGTAAGGGCACTCGCCCCAAAGGGCCCCTCTTTCCATCTCTAGCTGAGCGTTATGGGACTCTGTGCCCCATTCATCAGGAAGCAGTGAATTAATACTTTGGAGGAAACAGTCCAAAATATGCCCTCCAGCACTCCTACGAGTAGACCAGGCCCAGCCATGACATGCCCCGGGGCCCAGGAGTGAGTCTTCACCACGATTCGAAGGACGAATCTTGCCGGGTTTTATTTCACACTTCGATTGCCATGTAGCTTCGTCATCTCCCTGAGCTCGTGGGTGGGAAACCAAACAGCACAGAAACAGCGATCTGCCAGCTGAGATGGCTCCACTGCCTCTTGGCAGAATGTTTTGAAAAGAAAGTTTTCACAATCTGCGAACATCTAGCAACAAGTTTTCATTTGGACCTGAAATGGGCATGTTTGACATCAACATCAGTATCGAAAGAGTTACATGTGTGGCCTTCCTGTGTTATCCCACCTCTCCTTCTGCCTTGCTTCTTACCAAAAATTAAAAAGAAAAACTGGAGGAGAAAAGCCATCTCAGGGCAAAAGCAGAGCAGCTTTTTGCTTTTTAGCAACTTACCCCCTCCATCCTGGAGAACAACCCAACTGTATTCCCAGTCACAAGGTATGAGAGTGAAACCTCGACGGCAAAGGTTGATAGGAAGGAAGTGGATGCGTTCAAAACTTGGTGGTGGAAGAGAGACTTGCAAATATGCTGGCCTGACAGAACGAAGACCAAGGGGGTCCTAAAACTGAGAAGGCAAGACTTGCCTGAGAAGGCAAGACTCCCTTTCTTAACCATTTTAATTAATGACTGAATCAAAGCAAAGCCGTGCCATCTAGCACCGTCTTTATCTGGGCTGAAGATGGTGGCTTTGTGTTTTGCATTTTCAGTCGGCAACCCCGCCTGGTACTTGGGAGGTTGCTTTTCTTGTCATCTCACTGTTTGCCTTCTGGGAAATGAATGTTTTCTGGCTGGCCAAGCCCCTCTGCACCCCCATTTTACGCATGGGCAAAACTCAGCAAGGTCCACTGTGTGCCCTCAATGCTATTTTCAAATGTTCCCACCGACCCAAAAACTAACCATCATTGCCTCTTAATTTCTTAAGGGATGGTCAAGAATTGCTTGTCTGCTGCAGAATAGCTGGGAGCATCAACTGAATTATGTTTGCAAAGAGAAAACCTTCATGCTAACAAGGGAAGAATGCAATTAAGCGCCTCTCATTTGCCATGGGAATTCTTTTTTGGATCTGCTCTGAAGCTGTTTCTGGCATTTCTCTTCACTTAATCCTGTCTGGTACTCTCCTGAACTTTTGCACTGGAAAAAGCTGTCTGGAGTTATTGGACCAGCAGGGAATTTGGGGAAACTGGCCCATCACACGTTGAATGCAAAAGCATCATGAACAAGTTCCATATCTCTTCTCCATCTCCAACAAAAGGAGTCACAAAGAACAAAGCCCAACGCAGAAACGTGGCTTCCAGATTATCAGGGCAAAATTCCAATGACACAAGCAACATCTGCGCTCAATAGCAACCAGACCTCATGGTCATGTATAAAATGGACATCCAACCAAGCAAAGTTTTGCAGCAAGTTATTAATCAGTTATTATGGAAATGAATCAATCAATTCAAGGTAAATGCACATGCACCTTACCAAGATTTCAATCCACTTGCCTTTTTGAGGGCAGTCAGGACAATGCAAGATTATGCACAGTTTAAATAAATAAAAATGTTAGAAAAGCCATTTCCAAAATTTTGCAATTTTCATTCTCCGTTGTGGCAGGCCCTACAAGGCTTCATGCACTTCAGATTCAGTCCCTGCCAATTTAAATTTGCCTCCACTGATTAAAGTTGCTCCAACCAATTAATCAATTCTGGTTGATTAATCTACTGGCTAGCTTTCCTCAAACTGGCTTCTTCCAGATGTGTTGGGCTGCAACTCCTGCCATTAAACTTAGTAAATACAGATGTTTTATTCCTTTTTTAAATCATAAAATGCATCATTAATATTTACTTACTGCAAAAGTTCTTAATTTAAATAGAACTGCAATAAGTTTTGCAGCTATAACTAAAATCAGTTACAAGCTCTCTGTAAGCGGTTTAATGCTTCATTTTGCAAAGAAATGCATCACCTATGGGATCTGCATAAATGTATAGCGATTTATTTGTTTTAAGTATTTTGGAGTGCTATTAAAGGTGCATGTTTGTATTTTTATTGCAGTGTCTGCCAAAGGAATATGTATTTTAAAAAAAGTTGGGCTGCAAGAAACAGTTTTCCATAAGCACCAGAGACTCCTTTTTAAACTTTCTCCCATTTTCTCTTTTGCCTACATGCCTTCCCCTCTAATTTTGTCATCTGTTTTTTTGGCAAGCGCTAATCTCTCCAACACACACACACCTTTTGTGTGCGCATCTGTAACCGGTTCTGGCTGCTTTGGAGAGAATTGTGCGAAGCCAACCCGGCGCGTCATGTGAGAGCAACCTCCATGAGCTCATCTGCTTTCCAGGCCTCGCCACATCGTCGTCCTGTCCCGTCCCGTCCGTCCCGTCCCGTCCCACTCAGAACCTTACTTTCATGTCCATGACTTTGCAACCTGAATGTAAACAGTTCCCTCGAGCTGGAGCCTGCCAGATGAGCGCTTGGCCTGCAGGAAGGAACATTTCTTCCTGAGCAAAATTGAATTAGAGCTGCTTTGCTCTGCCGCGCTCTTGTTCCACTCAGGAGATGCAGAGATAATTAGCGAAACCTGATTGTGGGGGGTGGGGGGGGAGCGGGGCGGAGGCGGCAAACACCCCAGGCTTGGAGGCCCCCTGCACAAGCTTGGCTCTTTCGGCAGTGCCGGCTCCTGCGACCTGCGGGGGGGGGGGGAGATGGGCTACGGGCACCTGGGCAGCCTAGAGAGGCAGGTTCGGTTGCACAACCCGGGTTGGGCCCCTGAGCAGAACTGGACAGGTGGTCCAGGCCAACAGCTCATGGGAGTGGACACACACACACACACAGACCAGCCATGACTTCTCCGAGTGACCGCTGCAGTTGTGCAATGGTTGGATCATCCTTCCTCAATGTGGAATACAACTCTAATCATCCCCAGCCAATGTGGAGATGAGAGTTGTATTCCAACACCATTGGGAACAGCTGGGTTAAATGGATGGGCTGTTTAGTTGCAAAGTCATGGACAACCTTCCCTCAGGCTCCCTTGTCCTCCACCATCCCTCGGAGTCCCCCAAGCCCACACCCACTGCCCCAGTGACTCCATCCAGCCACCTCATTCTCTGCCGTCCCCTTCTCCTCTTGCCCTCAATTGGCAATGTTTGCTAGAAATAAAACAATGACAACATGAGTGATAAAACCAAAGCTCCAGCCTTGCCCTTTTCCTTTTCGTTCCTGTGCTGTGGCTGTGGGCAGCACGGCAGCAAAGGGTGTTTAATGTATATTCTGCAGCAATCCCATTGAGTTAAATGGGAGTTACACCCAGGCTGCATTTGTTGTTGTTTTTAGTCGCGAAGTCATGTCCGACCCATTGTGACCCCATGGACAACATTCCTCCAGGCCTTCCTGTCCTCCACCATCCCTTGGAGTCCACTTAAGCTCATGCTGAGCTGACTGCTTCAGTGACTCCATCCAGCCACCTCATCCTCTGCCGCCCCCTTCTTCTTTTGCCATCTATTGTTCCCAGCATCAGGCTCTTCTCCAGGGAGTCCTTCCTTCTCATTAGGTGGCCAAAGTATTTGAGTTTCATCTTCAGGATCTAGCCTTCTAAAGAGCAGTCAGAGTCGATCTCTAGGATGGACTGATCTGAGCTCTTTGCAGCCACGGGACTCTCAGACTCAGATCCCTGCTCTATGATAGACAGCCTTGCCCAGCCTCTCTCTGTGTGTCGAGCCCACTCCAAAGGGTTGTTGTGAGGTCCCAGTCCCATCTGCAGACCTGAAGGTCCCTGGATGACATCTTGGGCCAGTCTCTGTCTCTCGGCATTCGGGAGAGCACCCCCTTAGGCCGGAGTGACTGCAGAGCATCCTGGGAAGCAGGAGAACTTTCCATAAGGGAAAGAGAAGTTCTCATTTCTAGAAGGTGATGCATGTGCCTAAATTGCTACCACGTGACACACGAGGTGAATCAGAAAGCTTGAAGGAAGCAAGCCTTGACAAGAACAGCAGCAGTGCTGAGAAGGGCTTGACGTGCCATCCGGGGGGTGGGGGGAACCAGACGAATGAGGCCCATTTCTCAGCACTTTCACCTGTTTAACGCTAAAATTTACCTGAAAATCACCTTTTTTGTTGGAGGTGAATTTCATGGGTGGGACAAACATATTTTGAGGAGAGGAGCAGTGGTGTGTCTCCCGTCAACAAGGCCGTGTTCTGAGGCGCTGTTTGGATTTTGGGACACTCGAAATCCCTTGCCTCTGTCACTCAGAGTAAGCAGTGTGGCAGGTGCTGAAGACAGAAAGGGACCACAGGTCAGGAAGCCATGCACCTCCTTTTCCCTCTCACCCCCTCGGGCCCCCTGCGGGTATCCAGGTGACGCTGCTGAAGCACCTCCACAATGAAGTTGCGGCGGCGGCTGCCCAAAAAGGCCCACGTGGCCCTGAGGAACAACGGCCAGAGGTCCCCCTCTGCTGAGTCCAGCAGGGAGAGGCGGCTCAGCAACCTGCTTCTGCTGGGCCAGCCGTGCTGAGGGCAAGCCATGGAGAGGCGCTTCAGCCCCTGCCCCGTCACACACACGCCGACAGCTGTCCTCAGAGCCACTCGGCACACGTTGTGTCTTTCAGGTTCAGGCCACACCACAGACCCAGAGGTGGCCACGAAGACTTGCACAGCCCAGCACTTCCTGGGGCAGCTTTGCAGCCGGAAGGAAGCCACCCGTGGTGGGGGCGAGCTGCATCCAGAACACGTTGGCTTAGCGCATCATGCCAATTTTCACAAAGTGATGGATAGTTCCTTTTTGTTATTGCGGCGACGTTCAGTGATCTCATCTGTTTTTGTTCTTTTCCTGCGCACACATAAATTGAATTCAGTGCAATTGGAGACGGCTGTTATTTCTGCGACAACTTTGCAAACATTTCCTCTTGGTCTTGGCCCATCCTGCAGCAGAACTGGGAAAACTCAGAACAGGGGTAGCCCTGGAAATAACGAGGCTTCCAAGTTTCCCATGTCCTGCCTGCCTCCGACTTGAATTCAAACGCATGCCAAGAGGAATACTGACTTACCCTTGCACTCTGTGGACATAAAATCAACTTAATCTGCAATAGATAAGGGTATAATGGGCAGGCGACTGGGCACGCGGGGGAAGAGAAGCAAAGGTCGAGGTGCTAAATGGAGGATTACAGACTCCTCAGAACCCCGCTAAGGCAACCCAGCTGGCCCTCTGTTCTTAGTCACAAGAGCTCTGATTGCCACAAAGGGGGTGGCAGCAGCCTTCTCTAAGGCTTTGCAGGTAGTTCCCTTCCTGCCCTGAAGACCGGATCCGCCCCAAGCAAAGCTTCCTGGCTCGGTTTGCTCAGGGCCAGAGCAAAAGGGGACAACTGGGCATTAAGAACCCGCTGTGCTGCATTCTTGGGTGCGCGGAACAAGGTGAGAGTGGCAGCCGAGTATTCGGGAAGCAAGTCCTCAGCACACAAACCTGCATGGGATGTGGATGCAGCTTTATTTCCCTCTACGCAAATTTAAAGATAATGAGGATCTCTTTAACTTCAAAGCTAGTCAATGAATTGCTCCTCCAGACCAATGTAAATAAAACGAATTCTTCAGTGTATTTGCACTTTGCTGAAGAGCATCCCAATGCTTCCCACAGTAATATGGGGGAGATGCAGGCAGGGCTGAATTGCAGCAAGCTGGGGGGGGGGAATGTTAACCCCCCTGCCCGCAAACCCTGTTGAACACTGGTCTCAACGCACCATCAGGGCTCCAGGAAATGGGCTGGAAGCCATGCTGCTGGCGATAGTCCTCTGCGTGGCACCCTTTGGAGCTGCCCTGCCGACCTCGGGTTCGAAGCACGGGCACTCCAAGGAGAAGCTACAAGTGATCCAATAATTCACATTTCTGTGTCTCCTCAGCACAAGTCGCCTTCTGGCTGTTACAGTTTTCCTGATTGCACCAGAACATGTGAATTTGCATCCCCTCCTTTAAAAGGATTTATGAAGGCGCTCGCTCGTTTCCTCGCTGTCAGAGCAGGTTTTCCATCTGTGTGGCTCAATGCCACCCCTGAAGCTGCAGGCAAGGCTATATAAGTGACCCCCGCAGTCAGAAAATGCTCAGACCGGACGCCTGTGCGCAGGAGCTCGGGGGAGAGCCAGAACACGAGCTTTAGGTAAGCTCAGCTTGCACTTCTTTTAGCCGGATGAACTTCTTAGAGCTTGGCTGAAGGGAACCAAATCTGAGCTTCACCGTCGTAAACTCAGTTTTGAAGATGCATTTAAATGGTGCAGCGCCGACATTTAGGGCTATTCTTTCCATGTGCTGTCATTGTTTGCAATGTAAAGAAAGTGAGAGAGAAGCTAGGCTGCTGTTCATGCAGATTAGAAGATGCCGGGATTTTTCTGTTGTTGAGAACTGAGAATACTTATATAATATATGAAATATGAAGGATTTGTGAAATCTTTGCATAAGGCTATGCAAGTTGGGTCGCAAGTTACAAGTAGAAATTTCTGGGCAATAGACAGCATGTTGGGAGGCAGAAGGAAGATGTATTCTGCAGCCCAAATTTTGGAAAATTCAAGTCCATCTTGATGCAAAGAGGGAGAAGGCACAGCCAGGACAGTGCAGTCACCACTGCCTATATTCCTCCCATTTTGACTTCAGTTGCATCGGTCACAGAACAGAGGATACAAGAAACACAAGGGATGGGTTCAAAGAGCCATTATCAAGAGCCAAATTTGTGTTTGGCCAAAAAAAGAGCTTGTAAGTGCGAGCCTCACAGAATTTGACCTAAGGGTGAAAACAGATTTAAGAAAGAGAATTTCCAAAAGTTCCTCTGAAAACAGTATTGCAAAATTTGGGTTTGAAGATCATAACATTTGGGCGAGGTTGCATTACAGCTTGAGCCTGAATGTGCTGTCTCATTTTAAAATAAAGTTTCTAGCCCTCATGTGTGTGAAGTTAGTCTGGAAGACAGGTGGGCAAGACCTACGGAAACCTCCAAAGCTTGAGGGACAAGATTTCGAATCCTGTGTATCTTCTTCTGTAGGATACAATCCAGATAGGGATTCCACCCTGTTTGTGAGAGGGAGAGGATCCAGAGATACATAACTGGTCTTCTCCCAAACTGCTATCCCAAACATCTTTAAAATATCTTTAAAATATTAAAGCAAATATCTTTAAAAAAACAGCCACCACAAGGACTAGAACCTTACTTTTAAACCAATTTGGACATTCCATCAGTACTTATCAAACATACCTCATGTGTGTCTGTGTGCAAATTTATTTGTAAACTGGGCCTGGGAGAAGGGATTAAGTTTGGAAGACTTAACAAGAATGGCATAGTTTCTGGCTACATTCCTATCTGACTGCAAACAGTATTGGCTATGAAAAGGTTTTTTTATTTTTTTTAGCATGTGTCCTAAAGAATGTCTAATCTTAGAGGGCAGGATTGAGTTACAAGGATGGATGAGAGTGGTCCAGCTCAGTCATTTCAGCATTCTTGAATCATCTGTGTTCTGGAGGTGTTTAATCCTTTTCAAAAGGGGCCACCAGTGAGGTTTCAGGGAAATGTCATCTGCAGAACTGATTCAGTGTTGAAGCTTAAGTGGGCAAGCAGACAGAAATGCAAGGACATCCCGTCTGCTACATGCTTCCTGCTCTAGACGTAAAAAGTGATGCCAGGACTTTGGGAGAAAACATCCACATGATCCTCCCATAAGTTGCAGCAAAGTCACTCTGTCGGCTCCCACATCTTTGACATGTAACCCTAAGGCCAGGCACGGTGCTCAGGGATGGGATGCACCTTGGCATCCCATCATACGCACCCAAGAGATCAAAGGGGGCCACTCCGGGCTGTATCAAAGGAAGCGTTTTTTCTTGCCAGGTTTTTCTTTCATGCAGGAGGAATAAGACTGTAAAACCAGAGCGAGAACATCTGGATGCATTCAGCGCAATTAGAACTCAGCTCCTGAAGAACCAGTGGCGCATCCGGAGGGAAGGATGGAGGGAATGCAGCGATGGCTTCCCCCTTTCTTACTCCTCCTTGACGTGATGGGCATTTTCGGTGAGCACGACTGTGACCGTTTTTGTTCACGATTTCAAAATGGGAAACTCGTGGAGGTTGAAGGCACAGGGTCTGAAAACAGTGTCACAGGGAAGAAATTTGTTTTAGCAGTTGGGACCGAAGAAAGGTCTCTTTCACACACATGTTACAAAAGTTCAGTATCCCGTCTCCTGCCCACGCAGCTGGAATGCAAATAGGCACTGTTCTTGCCTAGCATTTGCTATTCAGCAGGGCTAGCTAGAAATGGCAATTAAAATTTAAAACCTGTTTCACTCCCCCTCAAAATCCGTTGCTCCAATTTAGTGTTTCTTCAGTGACCTGGCAAAGCAATTGAAGAATATCTTGCAACAACCCCCCCCCTCCTCCCGTGCCACATCTTTAGACCTGGAGGTTTAGAAGACCTATTTGGCAAAGAAATGAGAGTAGTGATAATTCTAGGTAAGCCCCCCAGAATTCATGCCAAAGAATCAGCAAGACAGACTGGCAAAGCAGTGGGGTAGGGAAGGCAGTTCACAGCACTGCTTCTCTCTGGGTTGGATTTCCTGCATCAAGCGGGGCTTGGACTAGGACCTGGCCCACAAATCCCCTCCAGCCATGCGGCTCTGCCCAAGCTCAGTGCCAAAACACAAGAATCTCATTCTGCAGCCCGGTTCTGTCCCTGACCAGCGAGCGCATCTTGCTTGCTTCTCTGGCTTGCAACCCTATTTGCATCGAGAGCAAGAGGAGAGCGAATAGGGAGACGCGAGGAGGATCACAGAGAGGGCGAAATGCTGTGGCGAGGGGCGGGGGGGGGGCATGACGTTGCCCAGGAAGCATGGGAAGCAGAAGGGACTCATTATGGAGGCATCCAGATGAAGACCGCAATGGTGCCCTTCCAAGCCCAGGTGTGTCTTAGCCCCTGGGGCCACCCCGGTTGTTTTGGGCAGAAAATCTCACAAGACCTTTCCTTTTTCTGAGCAGCAAAAGCAGCAGAACAATCTGTTACGAGGCGAAGCATTTTCTGCCCTGCTGAGCCTGTCCTAACCAGTTCCCTGAACCTAATAGCGGGGCCGGCCCAGGCTAGGGTGGAGAGGCTCAGCAGAGGTGGGGGAGCTCGGGCAACGCCTCGGGGGCACACCAGGCACCACAGCTGTGGATCCATCCTCGGGGGGAAGAGGCTCAGGAGAACAATTTGAGTGGGGATGGAGCAGGAGGCGAAGGACATGTGTGGGGAAGGCCCGCTCAGCCGGGCAGCTCCGGTGGAACAGGTGCTCAGGGCTCGTGTACCTTTATCCCATCAGGTGCCCGCAGACACCGAGCTGGAAGGGCAGCGTTAGGCACTGGACAGGTGGGCACCAAAGAGAGCCAGGGCCCTGCTGGAGTTGCTGTTCACAGAGGGTGATGAAACAGGAAGGCTAAGGCTTGTGCCAGGCTTTCCAGAGGGCATTGCCTCCCGGGCGCTGCCTTTTGCAGGGAGAAACAGACAGGTGTCCCTTCTGACATCCTCGGTTTTGTTCGTGCCGCAGCTGCAATGATTCAGTCCGCTGAGCCACTCCGAAATGGTACAGCCCTGCCCAAGGATAGACAAGTCTCAGGAGGGCCTTCTTTTCCCAGAGGATTCCACTGCAGTGGATTCGTGTGGCAGGAGAGAAGCCAAAGCGCGTTGGGCCAAGGCAGGGAGAGGGGCTGGAAGCGCAGGGGCCGGAAGCCATCTGTCGGACGGTGCGGCGCTTCTCAGCAAGCCGAGGCGGAGGCGCTCGGTGCGGGCTGGTCGTGTTTCCGTGGAGAGGTTCTGCTCGGCAGCTTGTAGAAGCAGCTGCCGGTTGGAACACATCAGTGGAAACAGGATTTGATCGAGAACAGACAAAACCTCTTTTGTTTCAGGGTCCCTGGCCCAGCTGCTCGGCTGCCCAACAGCCTGTTGCGCTTGCCGTGAAATTAGCTACATTATTCTTTTGTTGGACACGTCTCACACAAACACACCGCCCTCTCGTAGTGTCGCGACTGCTGGCTGCTATGGAAGGGAACTGAGAATTGCTAACTTCTCCAAAAATATTCCCAGTGGCTTCTCTGAGGCTCCCTGCATCTGGTCCCAACCGCTGCAGACTCAGCACTGTGAAAATGATTCCTGGAGCTGGGAAGACGCAGCACTGGTGGACAGGGCCCTGCCCGCTGCCGAAGGACCTGACCGAAGGCCTCTGGCTGCTGGTCGAGCTTTAACATCTGATTTTCTCAACCCTTTGCCTCTTGCAACCAACTGCCAAATTTTCAGATAATAAAAGGCGAGCATCTCAAAAAGATTTCAAGGGGCAGAAGGGTGACCACAGATTCGAATAATACATATCAGCATGGGAACTAACCCTTAATTCTGTCCTACTGTCTTGGACATTTCTGTTTTTTAAAAAGTTATTGATAATTAGCCATTAAAAACCTGGATAAAACCAGACACCAACAAGAATACTAATATGTTTGAAATGCAGCAATTCAGCCTAACAAATAGACGCAAAATAGAGAGGCAAAGATGGTCCTCAAGAAGGTATCTCCAGGGAAGCAAATTATTATTTGACACCTTTCTCTTTTTTTGCAAGGTACCCAAGGTGGTGTAATTTTTAAAAATCCTGCAACAAGCAATTGTTACCCCAAAACCTCAAAAAATGGTGGGGGGGGGGGGAGTACTTTCAGATCATTTGTGGATGGCACAAACTTCCGGGCCTGAGCTTCTCTTCCAAGCTGCAACCACCCACAATTTTCATTTTCAAAGATGCAGAAATTGCCACCTCCTGGGAAGGGTGTCGTAATTTGGGTGCTCTGAAGGAAGGAGCAGAGAAGCGATGCAGCAAACTTCCAGGCGGAGGGCTCCGAGCTCAGGGAGACTTTCCCCTTAGGGGAGGTTCCGGGGTCCGAAACGAGCAAGGGGGGGCAGGGCAGGGGAAGCAGAGGCCTGGGACATGCTGCCACCAGGCCCTTCCCTCTCTGCCCCACAGAACGTGGTCCGGGAGCCCCCGGGGAGCTGATTCAGCACCATGGGGAGAGAAACCAGGACGGAGCTCAGCCAACGCAGCCGGGGGTCTTTGAGCAGGTTGGACTGGACTCCGGGAGGTGGGTTCTAATTTCCACTTGACCTCAAAGCTCAGGGACGACTTGGGGCCAGGCACTAGCTCTGAGCCTGGCCTACCTCACAGAGCTGTTGTTGCAAGGACAAAATGGAGAGGAGAGGGACCTCCTAAGCCGCCGGGGGGGATGAACAAAATAAATAAATAATATCATCAATTCATGCCCTAACACCTCCTTCAAACAGTCATTAAAAGAGGATAGGTTTTCCTTAAGGACATTTGCCTCTATATGATATGCACGTCTACTTTTGCATTTTAGATATTTGTTATGCTAAATTGTTTTTGTACTTTGGCATTATTTGTATTTTCTTACTGCTATTCAGGGCTTCTGTTTTATCCAGTGGTGGGTTTTTTCTGGGGTGGGGGTCATTGTCTATGCTTAATAAATATATATTGTATGTTTTGCTAGCAGGACTTTTAAAAAGAAGCTCTGTTCACCCTTTATTTTGCTGTTCTGTTAGTTGGGCCATGTCGCTGGGTGTGTGTGCCACTGAAGTAACTAGGGCTTACTCCTGAGTAAAGATGCACACAATTGCATGGCAGGAGTACAATCCTAAGAATGCAAAAGGACCACAATGGATCTTAGCTTCATGAGGAAACTCCACATTCTCCACATTGCTTTTTCCAGACACGGATCAGCAGAAAAGTGGTGGAGTCAAGAAAGTGGTACCTGTTACGAGAGGAACAAAAGAAATCCACACAAGGACAACCCCCATCAAGGCGCAAGTTTAGCCTCTGTGCATATTTAGGCAGAAAAAAAGCCCTGCTGGGGAACACTAAGAGTTGTGGGACTTTTTTTCTGTCTAAAGACAGATGCTCAAGATTGCCAAGGCCGGTGGGAGTTCTTCTGAGCTGAAGGCAGCTTTATTCTGTGCTAGAGTTTCCATTGGGTTGCTTTCCATTTGGGGCGGATGTGGGGGCTGCCAATTCCTGCGAAGGGCCCTTGCCAAGAGCGGTGCCAGGCCTCTGCCATAAAACCCACGGTCCAGCAGGAAGCGGGGCAGTGGCCAGCTCCATGTGGCTCCAAGCCAGCAGAACCGAGAGCGCACAGAACACATTGCCACTCGTTCTGTTTGCCCTGTGAACTGGCTTCAGAAAAGGGCGTGATGCCTTGTACCGCCCAGAAGGATGCAAAGGGGCTATAAAACCGTGGGAGGCGTGACTCCCTCGTCTCGCTGCCAGATGCTAACACGCACCCCCGCATTGCTGCTCACACTGCCCCGTTTGCTGGGTGGGGCTGCACAAAGCGCAGTAGCTGCAGCTGGTGTCCCACTTGTGGGGCCGCCGACGCAGCCGCTGCCAACTGGGGTGGCTCACAAAGAAAGGGGTGCAGTCATTCTTCAGGGGACACAAACCCCCCACTCAATTGCCCCGTCCCAGGATGCCCCGGGTGGCTTCTCGCAGCTCTTCCCTCTTCTTTCTCCTTAGCAGGTTTTTCCCCAGAAAAGAAGAGTGGAAGACCACGGGAGGGTTACGAGGGGAAGAGGCTGGCATCTGGAGCACCCCCACCCCGTAAAAGTCCATGAGTGGGGCAAGCAACGATGCAATGAAGTCTTTCCTGGAGCCGGCCCAGTGAGAGCCACACGCCAGCTGCCCCTAAGAGTGCATGGTTGAGAACCCGAGTAGCCAAGAGTGAGGTTTCTTGCACAGGGCTTCAGGGAGAAGAGGAAGGGGGGGGGGGTCCTGCAGACAGGAAATTTCCCCCCCACCACACAGGAGGGATCCCCACCCCTGCCCCGATGTGACCCTGCAAGGCTCGCTGCATTCTGGTGGAGCCGGAATGAGACATTTCTGCCTCCTTCAGGCACAGTTGCGTCCCAAGCTAAGCTGAGCCCCAGCACCAGTTACGAAAGCTCCAGAAGGTGTGTGCAAACCTGGGACAGGTGCAATCGCTCACGGGGTGTCCAAGTTTCGTCCACGCACTGGGCTTTAGCAGGCAGAGTTTCCAGCCATTGAACATCCTTAGCGCGTAGACAAGGTTTAAGCCCCTTGCATCACTTGCGGCAACCTTCTCCAGGCAGCTTGCTTATGCTTGCCTGCCTTGTCTTTCCCGAGGTGAACCTGTTTTAAGGCAATCCGTCAGCAAGATCCAGCCTGGACAGAAACTCCACGGGCTTCCAATCGAGCACAGACCAGACAGTAAGTAATTTTCCATCGCGAGTTAGTTTGTTTTAGGAAAAGAGGAGGAAGCCTTGCGGTTGCTGCTCCATTTCTAATAAATAAATTAAAGCTACTGACTCGTGGGAGATTAGGAAAACTTGCTCATTCTTGCCACTGCTGAGCTAATTTGGCTATCACCAAAGGGAAGCTGGCTGGCCATGTCTGCTGGAAAACAAAATATCAGACAGGGGATGCCATCCCGGCGGTGTCTGACTGGTGCATAGGGGAAGGGCGGCCCTGCAGCTGGGCTGTGAAGAGAGGTGGAAGCATGCCCCCCCTTTAGCGCTCTTTGCAACAATGGTACCAGGTAAGTCGGCCTCGTTCCCCCCATACCGCAGATGGGAAGACTGAGGCTGCCCCAGGCATGACTTTTGCCTAAGGGCACCGAGTGGGCTTGATGGCAGAGGCAAGCGCTGCACCAGGGACCTCTCGAGTCGTCCTTCAGCCCCTTAGCCAGGACAGCCCTCCGGCTCCCATTTTTTAACACGCATAAAGTACTTCTGGACATGTATCTGGGCAAATGGAGGGACTGAGCTGTGGGTCGTGCATTCCCCATTAGGAAGCTGGCTGGCTCTTACTCATGCCTGGCTCTTACTCATCCTTTCCGGCAAGGGCTGTATGCCCTTCCCCTCTCTCTTTTATCCTCAGAACAGCCCCGCAAGGTAGATCAAGGGGACACCCAGCCACTGGCCCAACATAACCCAGTAGGGACCCCAGCCGGCTCTCACAGGCTCCGGTGCAGCACTTGAACCCTTGCAGGCCCTCCTTGGAGGAATGCAGACCATGTGCGGCAACAGACCTTCAAAGTGATGCCTTCCCTCTTACTTCCCGTGCCCAGCTGGAAAAGCTGGGTCCTGGAAGGAATGGGGTGCACGCGACCCCAGCGGCTCCAGAGCAGTGCCGAGTCCAGCATATTCCTCTGTTATTCAGCCCAGGGAGCCTGGACGGCCTGGTTCAACATCGACCACCCTGGAGGCAACGGCGACTATGAGCGCATGGATGCCATCCGGTTCTACTACCGGGACAGGGTCTGTCCGAGGCCCACCAGCATCGAAGCTCGAACGACGGACTGGATCCCCGCCGCCAGCACGGGCCAGGTGGTCCACGCCAACACCCAGGAGGGGTTCTGGTGCCTGAATAAAGAACAGCCAGCCGGGCAAACCTGCTTGAACTACGCCGTGCGTTTCTTCTGCCCAACTGGTGAGTGGTGCCCTGGCGTCCTGGGTTGGGCTTCGAGCAAGACGGGCTTCGACCCACACACGGCTAAGAGGGGAGCAACCTTGCCGGGAAAGGTTTCTGCGTGTTGGGAAAACTCAGACAAATCCTGGCAGAAAAGGGTTGCTTTTGTGCCTTTGTGTTATAAAATCAAATCAGCACCCCTTTCTCAGGAAGCACCCACAATTCCAAGCCAGGTTGCTGTTTGGCATTTGCTGTTGCTTTAAGAGGAGGGACCTGATGGCTTCCCCAAGAAGCTGCCAGGGCTGCTGTTTTGCTGATAAGGCAGCCAGGTTAGCAGCATTGCAATCACCCGCATTTGCATGCCAAGACTCACAATAATTCCAGTGCCTCACTGATTGTTGTGTTAATCTCCAGCAATCAAATGCCACTGTACTGAGCCCCCTCTGCAGGCCTCTCACCTTCTGGACTGCAGTCACCTTATTTCATCATCACCTGCCCAGCTGCTGGGCCCATGTGACTCAGAATCTATAAAACACTCTGTGTATGCTCTAAAAGCTTGTAGTTGGCGGTGGAGACCACTCCCTGGAAGCATGCTGCCATAAGGCACTGCAGGGGCCCGGGTGATCTCCCCTGTAAAAACTCTGGGTTCAAGGTGGTCCAGTCCTCCCTGCGGGTCCTGGTAACTCATTCTCGCCATTGGCAAAGATGCTCTGACATGGGCGATTGCTAAAGCGGGTTCCTGGGATGCTGCACGTGCTCCGGTGCACACCAGGCTCACCAGAACTGCACAGGAACTCTGACGGAGATGGGCATCGGTCCACTACAGGGTGGTTCCCCACAGTCCAGAAAAACCGCAGATCGTAGCACTGAGCAGAGATGTAAAATCATTCGAGGCCTCAAATGTTGATCATAGGAAAATGCTGATTCCACCCAAGAGGAAGATGGCGATTCTGGGAATGGAGACCGAGGGCTGGAGTCAACAGAGGGAGAAACTGAGAGTCAGGAAGCTCCTGGGCAAAGGGTGACAGAATCTCGGTTTTCAATTTGTGAGGAGGAAATGAAAACCTGGGTTTGCGGGAAAGATCAGCCGTTCGAGCCTCTGCTGCTGTATTGATGGAAGCCCCAGGTTCCCCGCAGGTTCAACTCACGATACTGCATGACTGGGCAGAGGCAGTCTCAGCTGTGAGATTTCAATGCAAGTTCAGGGCATTTTCTACCCTCCTGATCATGTGCGCAGGTACAGAGCGATTGATGGCAGAATGCAGACATTACCATGAAATTCTGAGGTCATCATACGCAGAACAAATAAGGAAGATCAGCCAAACGTGCACTAGACAATATTTCTAATTGCAGCGTATTGACATTTCAGTTGAGTAAATTCCAGAAACTTGAACCCATCTCCAGGTCTGCTTAGACATGCAAATTCCAGATATTAAGACGTATTTCCTGAAATCACAAACCCGTGTGTTGCATTCCATTATCAGGAAGGCTGAGACCCTGAGTGCTGCATCCGTGCCTTTCTGATTGGCCAGGGTGCATGGAGCGCTCTGGGCTAGCAAAATAGATACTTGCTGGTAAACTGTGAATCCCTGCAGGGGCTTGTGCAGCAACATTGTCGCAGGGCCTGCTCTGGTTTACAGCCAGAAGAGTGAGCGAGAGAAGGGAGGGGAGGGAGTGCCATTTTCTTCAGACAACAAGCATTATTGACTTAGTGACTTAGCTTGAAAAGCTGGTGCTTTTGAGAAAGCGTGCAGGTTTGATTTTGTAACACAAAAGCACATATAAGCAACATTTTTCTTCCAGGATTTATCCAAATTTTCCCAACAAGGGACACCCTTTCTGAAGAGGAGTGTGGCTTTTCCAAGGGCGAGAAGTCGCTTAGGGACCAGCCAGTGGAAGCCTCTGGGTTACTCCGGCCACTGGGCAGGGAGGGCACCTAATGCCCGTTTTTCCGAAATCAGCTTTCCATTGGGATGCATTGCATGAAGGCGCTGGTTCAATAGGAAGGCAGCAAAATGTGCTTCTTTCTTTACTCAGCCTTCTAAAAACTCTTCCGCTATGACCTGCAGCCAGCTTTGCTGACTTACAATTTAGCATCATAAAAACCTGCATTCAAGAAGGTCAGAAAGTTGGATTCCTTGAGACGGGGCAGGAGCGGAATAGAAAGTGCCCCCCTTGCAAGGTCTGAATTGAACTGTCAATAAATGATTAGGTCAGACGTGTGAAGGACATCAAATTGTTCAGGAGAGCCAGTGTGGTGTGGTGGTTAAGAGCGTGGGACTAGGACTGCGATGATCTGGGTTCGAGTCCCCGCTCAGCCATGGAGCCAACTGGGTGACTTTGGGCCAGTCAGAGACTCTCAGCCCAACCTACCTCACAGGGTTGTTGTGGGGATAAGATGGAGGAGGAGATGTAAGCTGGCTTGATCCCTTTGCAGGAAAAAGGCAGGATATAAACTGGAAAATAAATAAAATAAAATAAATAAAACTCCTAGAGAAATACCCACGAGCTCTAAAATGGGCTTTTTAAATTTGATGGATGGACAGCAGGATGATGGCTGAAGGACAATGTAAGTACAGAGCAGGTTAAAACCAAGTAAATCTGAGACGTCTGATTTAGACTGAGCGGCCATGTAAATTTCCCAGAACAAAAGGCTTTGGGGTCCCTGTAGGACCCTGGAACAACCTATTGCTTCCTTCTGAAGGAAGGACTCATGAGGCTAGACCTCATTAACGCATGCGCCACTTTCTTCCCAGGCTCCCTGCATCAGGAGTCGCTGTGGTCTTCATGGTCCGGATGGAGCAGCTGCTCTGCGCAATGCAATCGCACCGGCATCCAAATTCGCACCAGGGTCTGCCTGGCAGAAAACCTCCAGGACCCGCGCTGCAAAGACGTGAGCGAGGAAGGAAGGCACTGCTCCGGACCCCCTTGCTCAGGTGCCCTGGCGTTTCCGTGCTGACGGAGCACCGTTGCGCCCACTGCAGTGGTGCAGGGGAAGCTCTGCGGCCCCCATGTCTGGCCGGCAGGCTCCCCACTGCGTGCAGCTGCTTGCTGTCGGGAGCAGGGTGCTTGGTTGGAAAGAATGCCCAGGCCGGGGCAAGTGTAAGATGCGGACGGCAAGCGTGCCCAAGAGCTTGCCCTTGCCTTTGCCAGAGGGCAGCAAGTTCCAGCGCCTAAACCTAAGTATGAGCCTAAGCTGCACGGGGGGATTGTAAATACAGAAAAAGCCAACTGAAAGAAAGCAATGGGAAATGCACAAAATCGGGTGTGGGATCCCCTCTCAACTCGTTGCCAGAGAATCCCAGATACCCTTAAAGGGTTCACATCGTCTCACTCTGCCTGCCTGTCCACCCACAAAGATCTTTCCTCACACTTTCCCTTGACTGTCTTTGTGAGCCCAGAACCAGGCCCGGGCAAGCCCCCCCCCCCACCAATCCCTCCAACTGGGTGCATCCTGCAGAGGCATTCCAGCCCCCACTGCCTGGGCATGCGGTCCCTCCTCTCCTCGCTAACCCCCTGCTAACGGCAGGAGAAGAACCCGCAGCAGCAAAAGGGCTGCGCAGCTGCCGGGCCTGGCAAGTCATTGTCATGGAAGGAGCCAAATATTTCTTCTAAAGGGCATCAGCCCCGGTGCCCCCCTGGCGCTCCCAGGCTTCCGCCTGACCACGCCGAGTGCCAGCGCCTCGCCCGTGTTACCGGCCTTGGAAGGAAGCCGATGGCAGGAGGGACGGCAGAGCGCCGAGACGCCCAGCTTGGGGAATCCTCTCCCTGGGCGGAGAGGGGGGCCCTCGGCCACTGGGCTTGCGAGCCTCTTTTCAGCAGCAGGCAGAGGCCTCTCTGTGTCTCCAAGCTGGGCTGCTCCAGTGCTCAGGTGACAGCGCCCAAGCACACCCTGCAAGGCGCTGTGTTCCTTCCGCAGGGCATAGAGGAGTGGGTAAGTGTGCTTTCATTATGCTCCCATCCTGATTCCGCACAGCTTAGTTGATTCATGGTGTGCGTCTCCCTTGAGTGACCACTGCATATACTTGCACTTGAGACAGCAGAAGAACGTGCACGTCCATTGCATGGGTTCACTCTGTTTAAAACATTTATACGCTGCCTGCTGCGAGGCGGCTGGGCTGAGGCAGGTACCCCAGAGGGCATCATCCCAAATGCTTTTTGGGAGTGTTTGATGTAATATACAGAAGGAGAACGAGGGAGAGACCCAACGCGTGGTTAGCGAGGGGTACATGTGCTTAGTAAATTTTTCTGTAACTAATTAATGGAATAGTCTCAGCCATCTCTCCCTAACTGGGTGCTCTCCAGATGAGTTGGACTACAACTCCCATTGCCCGTTGCAGCCATGACAGCAGGGGTGACTGGAGTTGGAGTCCAACACATCCAGAGGACGTCCTTTGGGGAAGGCCGGTCTAAAGACTGCAATCCTGATTTTTCTTTGAATTAGTTTTTAAAAACTCTTTCAAATCAATGCAAGAGAACCGAACTGTGTTGAGCAAGCAGCTGCTTCCTTCCTCCGCTCAGCCTGCCCCATGACGTGTCCCCTGGGCCAGCAGAACGCTGACTGCAGTGGCTGCACATGCGAGGAGCACATGCTTCACGGCGAGGCCTCCGTCCGAGATGGCGTTCCGGCCGCCGGGGCTGCCGTCTACCTGCAAGCCCAGCCCGCCAAGCTACTGGCGGTGGCGGATGCCAATGGGCTGTTTCAGGTCCCCGGCGTGTGCCCGGATGGGAGAACCGTTCTGCAGGTCAAGCAGCCAAACTACGCGACGGCGCTGGTCACCGTGCCCGAGAGTGCCACGAACTCCTCCTGGGTCCACGTGCGCTTGACGAGAGCAGGTGAAGAGCTTGGCAGCCGATGCGCCCCAGACTGACGGGTTCAGAAGGCCTCTTCAAGTCTGTTGCTTGCACTACGACACCCTCACGGTGAAGGATCTAATGAACGTGCAGCCGGATGGCATGGCTCGCGTCCCGGCCAAGCGGGAGGAACTGGGCCCAGCTGCGCCATGCGCTGACTGAGGAGAGTGCAGAGCCAGTGGGTGGAGCCTCCTTCTGCTCAAGGGCCAAATTCCAGTTTAGGAAAGTTCCTGGGCGAACAGGTGCCCCACCAGAGGCTAAGGGGCAAGGGCAAAATGAGAAAAACAGCAGCCTGCTTCAGTGAAAGGTCTCGTGGTCAGAGACTAAGCCTTGCGGGGTGGAGGCATTTTAACCTTTCAAAACTGCACGATGGGCCAGGACATCACATGGGCAGGGAAGGGAGGCATGCCCTTTTGGGGCCTTGTGGGGCAGGATTGGACCCCTGGCCCCGAGGCCCCTGACCCCGAGGGTCTGCACCCTGATTTGCTTACTAATTTGGGCGGCATTCAGCAGAGAGAAAAGTAGAATGAAGCCGCCAGGTCAGTAAGAGCAAGGGATGTTTTCTTCCTCCAGAGAAGCCATACGTGGTGATGCATCCGGAGAGCAAAGCGAGACGAGAGGGGCAGAGCGTTTCATTCTGTTGCCAGGCCGCTGGGGATCCTGTTCCTCAGCAATACCTTTGGTAAGACGCTTCAGCGAGGTTACGAAGGGAGCACCTGTTATTTGCCTCTTACAGGGAAAAACTGTGCCGCCCTATGTTTAAGTTCATATACGAGGAAAAATAAACCCAGAAAGGCTGCTGACAGGCATTGTGAGTTGGAGGACGACGTGCTAAGTGTGCACAGGATCGCACCCTCATTGTTCTAGGGGGCATCCTTGTTTCCCTTTGCACTCCGAGTGTCCTGCTGAATGCAGTAGGACTTACGTCTGTGTAGACCTATCCAGGATTGCAATGTTACCCTTTATGAATTTATCCAACCCCTTTCTAAAGTCACTGGCACCACCAGCCATCCCTTTATCTCGTGGGGGAAATTGTGGGGTCTTTTTGCCCTCTTTCTTTAGCTGCAACCCACAAACAGATAAATCATTAAAATACATAATCAGACCATAAAGCATTAACATGAAAATATGAACTGAAACTGATTGTGAACTGAAAAGCCTAGCCCAAAGGGCATTTCATTTCCAAGGCAGGGTAGAAAAAGTTCTTTGCTTGGTGCCGGGAAAGCCTCTCTGAGAGGCAGTTCCATAAATGGAGAGGTTCCATCAGCTGCGCTTGTGTTATGTAAAGAGGTACTTCTCCCTCTTCTCCCTTCCCACCTCTGTTGTCACTCGATTTCACCAGGGACTCAAAGATCCAGTGCTGGCAGAGGGAGAAAACGTTTGCCACCCAATTTCACCAACCTGTTTTTGATTGGCAAAGCTCTGCCTCAAGCATCTTGCTCAGTGGTGCTGGGGATGGACTGGGGGTTGTTCTTGGCACATGTTTCAAGGCTAAGGAGACTAGGACACTTCAGAGGGGCAGGGAGGACGGGCCTGGAAGCGGGGCCTGCCGGGAGGTTCCATGGGGGAGGCCCGGGGGCCAACCAAGCCTGGTAGGACTCCTGGGCCCATGGCGTGGTGTGGGGGGAGAAGGGTTGGTCAACCGGAGGGACGGTGGGTGGCTAAGAGGCAGCCTGACTCCAGAGGGGCCCTCCCAGAGGGGTGCCCCCCCCGGGTTTCTCAGAAGGAAGGTTCTTGGAAGTCGTTTCTGGTGTGGATTCAATGAACCGCTCGGTGCATGCTCAGAGACTCTTTCTTTGCTGATTATGCTTTGCCTGATGTACACTGGAGAAAAAAGAGCTTTTGCCAAAGAACAGGCTGCTGTTCTGAATGGGCAAAGGGGGAACCGAGCTCCAGGCAAGCGGCTGCCATTGTTTCCTACCCTAAAACCAGAGTCAGGAAATCGAGAAACCAGGCTAGAGCAGCTGCGTGCAGGAAAAAGCAGCGAGGACGCTCAGACTATGAAGCGTGTGTGTCTCACCTCCCCCAAATTCCACAGGTTCCACAATGAGACTCTGCTGGACCCCATGCTCTATAAACACAAAAGCTACCTGGTGTTGAAGAACCTGACAAGGGCACATGCCGGGCAGTATTTCTGCAAGACCAGCAGCCAAGCGGGGTCCGTGAAGTCGCAAGTCGCCACGCTTTCCCTCGCAGGTGAGAAGCGTGGCTGAACGGGGGCGGGGCGGGGGGGGGCTACAGGGGCTGCAATGCATTTCCAGAGCTCATGGAAACAGGGCGATCCTAATACCCGCATGTGCAGAGAAGGGCCGTGCCCGCCAGTTTTCCAGTGTACTCACCAAGGCTTTCTTTCCCACCTTGGAGCAGCAGGGCTGGGCAGGAAGCACCTGCAGTTGCCCAGGGCCAACACCCCTAGGTCCACGCTTTGGATGAAGGCTGGGACATTGCTGACCACGCTACGGCCAAGCACACTTGGTCCAGCCATCTCCTTCTTGGGGTGGTGGTTGGTGGGAGATGGATCTGCCAGCATGCCAGTCCTTTCCTCTTCTGCAGACTTCTCTGGGAAGCAACGTGGCTCCCACAGCCATCGGCCTGGCCGTCAAAGGGGGCGGGAAACTGCGCCGCCCCGGCACTGCTTCAGGTTACAGCTTGACCCTTCGGCCTTGCCACTTTGCTTCCGTGGGCTCCACTGTGTTTGTGGGAGCTCCCACTTGTGCCACAGGGCTTCCCTGCTTCTAAAAAGAGCCCCCCGTATGAATGAGAATGAGCTTAGGATGATGCTTTGGAAAGGTGAGAAACCTCTTGCAAGCATATTAGCACCTCAGGGAAAACTACCCAAGCCAAGCACTTGCTTGCTGTGCCATTTTCCTTCTGAGTGAGGGAGCCACTTTGCAGGTTCTGGTAGCATAGACGATGCAGCATCCGGCAATAAGAAAATACACAGTTTCCTCAGTCTGTCATTATCCTACCTTTATGCTAAAGCACTTGTTTCTGCAAGCCCACAATAATGCCAGCTCTGCAGGAACTGAGAACAGGCTGTCTCACGCCAAGCTTGGCTTTACAGCCACTAGAGGAAAGAAATTAGTACGGTTTATTTGCATAGAAACATAGAAACAGAGCGAGTCAGAAGGGGTCTCCTGGGCCATCTAGTCTGACCTCCGGCACCAGCCGGCTCCGCTCATGACATGCCCACCATGAAAGAAGATACCCGGAAGCTGCTGGCAGATGCAGCATCTGAACTGCTGGGTCCAACAGGGGGCTGCACAGGGAATGGTCGAGGGCCGCAGGTTATGTACCCCCACTTTCAAGGCATTGTAGGCACCTGAAGCTACAGGCTCTGTTGCTATCCCTCTGGTAAACCCATTGCTAAGACTGTAGTTTTAGCAGAAGCCGGGACAGGCAAAGCTATTCCAGGTGGAAGGCAGGAATTGTGGTACAACAGCCACTTCTAGAATAATCTCATGATGGGTTATGCATTCTTTCTTCACCTCTAGTATTATGCAGATAAGGTCCACTTGCAGCCCTCCAGATGTTGTGCATCCATCTTAAATAGCTTAATAAAGGACAGGTGATCATGAGAGCTGTAAGCTGCTAAAATACCCAGAAGGCCACAAATGGCTCACTCTCTGTTACAGGACCTAGTTCAGTCATTTAAGCAGACTTGATCACAAACGGTTTCAAATTGCTCAGTGTTTATAGTTAGAGAAAAACTGAATTTCCTTGGTCCAGACTGATTTTCTGCCTGCATAAATAACCCTGAGCTCACAAAGAAATGCCTGCACCGACTGTTAATACATGAACTCTGCTTCAACAGTCCAGAATGAAGCTGCTTGCGCACCAAGGCCTGAGAGCTACCGCATCCGCCTGCCACCCGACTGCTTCCAAAACTCAACTGGCTCCTTCTACTACAATGTTGGTAGGTGCCCATCCAAGGCATGTTCTGGAAAGTTAGGCAAAACTCTCCGGTGCAAGGACACCATTGCTTACTGCTGTGGGGTCTCCAAAATGGAAACACGAGAAATCGCGTGCGCTGGATACACGCTTCCCGTCAAGGTGACTGTAGAATGTGGCTGTCAAAGGTGCATGGAGCCCAAAGTCACTGTTAAAGGAAGAGCCACGGCACTGGACACGGAGGAGCCCTTGAGGTTTGGTCATATATACCTGGGGAACAAAAGGGTCAGCATGACAGGCTACAACGGGACCTTCTCCGTTCAGGTGCCGCCCAGCACGAAGCGGCTGGTTCTGACTTTTGTGGATCGCCTGCAAAAGTTCGTGAACACCACAAAAGTGCTGCCGTTCAACAGAAACGGTGGGTCAGTCTTCCACGAGATCAAGATGCTGAGAAAGAAGCCGCCTGTCACACTAGAATCGACTGAGACCAATTTCATTCCCCTGGGAGATATGGAAGGAGATGATCCGATCGCTGAACTGGAAATTCCTCCCAACTCCTTTTACAAACAGAATGGAGAAGCCTACACAGGAAAAGTGAAAGCCAGTGTGACTTTCCTGGACCCGAGGAATATCTCCAGCGCAGCTGCAGTACAGAGTGACCTGAATTTTGTGGATGACGAAGGCGACATGATTCCGTTGCGAACCTATGGCATGTTTTCCATGGATTTCACGGATGAAGAGGCTAACGAGTCACTCAATGCAGGGAAAGTGAAAGTCCACCTGGACTCCACTCAAGTCAGGATGACAGAACACCTGCAAGGCATGAAGCTTTGGTCTCTGAACCCACAGACAGGCCTGTGGGAGGAAGAAGGGGCCTTCCAAGTGGACCAGAGCAGGCGCAGGAAGCGGGAGGAGAGAACATTCCTGGTGGGCAACATGGAGATAGGAGAAAGGAGATTGTTCAACCTTGACGTCCCCGAAAGCCGAAGGTGCTACATCAAGGTGCGTGTTTACAGAAGTGAGAGGTACCTGCCCAGCGAACAAGTTGCGGGGGCCGTGATCTCGGTTATCAACTTGGAGCCAATGGCGGGTTATTCATCGAATCCCAGAGCTTGGGGCCGCTTTGACAGTGCCGTCACTGGCTTCAATGGGGCTTGCGTCCCGGCATTCTGCGACGACCGAAACCCCGATGCTTACAGCGCTTACGTCATGGCAAGTCTTGCGGGAGAAGAACTTGAAGCTGCCCCCTCCACCCCGAGGCTCAACCCTTTTGCCATTGGGGTCCCGCAGCCCTATCTCAACAAGCTGAAGTACAAGCGGACGGACCACGAGGACCGGAATGTGAAGGCCACTGCCTTCAGGATCAGCGTGGCCAAGCCCACCCCCAATGCCGCGGAAGAGAGCAACGGGCCCATTTACCCATACGAGAAGCAGCGAGAATGCGAAGCGGCCCAGCACAGCGCCGCACACTTCAGGTTTTACAGGGTGGAGGGGGACAGGTATGACTACAACACTGTCCCTTTCAATGAGGATGACCCCATGAACTGGACAGAAGACTACCTGGCTTGGTGGCCCAAGCCAATGGAATTCAGAGCGTGCTATATTAAGGTGAAAATCAACGGGCCCCTGGAGGTGACCGTGAGGTCTCGCAACGCAGGTGGCACCCACCCGCAGACTGCCGGCAGGCTGTACGGCATCAGAGACACGCGCAGCATCCGTGACCTCAACCAACCCAACCTGTCGACAGCCTGCCTGGAATTCAAGTGCAGCGGCATGTTATACGATCAGGAACGTGTCGACCGGACCCTGGTGAGAATCATCCCACAGGGAAGCTGCTACAGAGAGAGCGTCAACGGCATGCTTCACGACTATCTTGTGAACCATCTGCCATTCGCCGTCAACAATGACTCCAGCCAGTATACCATGTTGGCTCCGCTGGACCCTCTTGGTCACAACTACGGGATCTACACAGTGACAGACCAGGATCCCAGGACGGCCAAGGAAATTGCTCTGGGCAGATGTTTTGATGGAACATCGGATGGGGCTTCAAGAATTATGAAGAACAATGTGGGCGTCGCGCTCACTTTTAACTGCCAAGAGAGAGAGACGCCGCAACAAGACCTGTTCCCAGCGCTGCCGAATGTGCCTAGCCGGTATCCGGCAAGCTCTGTTAGGGAGAGAACAGGGATCAGGCGGTCCAGTGAAAGCCGTCGGACCGTCATCAGGGGAAGGGGTGCCCCTTTTGTGAGAACATCCCAAGAAGCCCAGTGAGCTCTTCTGTTAGCCACTCCCCATCCAGCAGCTCTGAAGGATCCGAGAGTTCCTGCCAACGCATCTGCGCACGTGACTTCCGCATGGCAACGTGCGAGAACCTTCCCAACCCCGACGTACAAATGGAGATACGGAATTCCTTATTTACTGGCATTCAAGTTGCCCTCAGTCCACCGGCTTTGGCTGAAATGATGCACCGCCAGCAAACCCTTTTTGAATGGCGTTGGACGACAGCAACCTCGTGACAGGCTGTGCCCCGCAGCCAGTTGCTTCAGGCCTCTGATTATTGATTTGTCCATGCTTCAGAAGTTCCATGCTTATGGGAAAAAAGAAGACAACAGAAAAGGGGGTGACCCATCCACCAAGCAGCCCACCTGGCAGATAAATGTGGCTTGTGGACTCCCCCACCCCCAAAAAAAAGTTGGCTGTTGATTCTTTAGAACTTGGTATACTTGACCATCCATATGGATTCAAGATCACCTCTCTGAAAATTGTATTTATAATACGAGCTATCCATAGAATCCTAGAAGAGCAGAGTTGGAAGGGGCCCTGAAGGCCATCAAGTCCAATCCCCTGCTGTTGCAGGACACCAAGTCACTCCATCCCACTCAGATGAAAGTGTTAACACTATTCTCATAACGCTGAGCTTGCATTTCTATAGAATGTTCAATACTGTTTAAAAATTAGCATTAGGGGCAGGAAAATGAATTATCAGATGTAAAAGAACATACGTAAATTCTCTTTCTAGTAAGACTGGCTTTGGCAGCCCTGCTAGCAAATGGTAACCAATAAAAAAGGAAGCGATTCCTTCGTTTTGAATTTAACTGTATGAATTTGTACTTGAAATGTGAACAATAATATTTATTTCTGTATTTGCTGTGCAGTTGTATGTGTTCAATCCTAAAGCATTTATTTGAAACGTCCATTTAAAAATGAGTGGATTCAATGCATTTTTATCCCACAGTCGCACCAAACAAGTGCAAGGCAGTTCAAGTTCACCCCCTTGTCATTCTCGCAGCCTACAGGGAGGTGGGTTAGGGCAAGACGCTTGCTCAGACTCATTTTGAGCTCTGCAGCTGAACGGGGATGAGCCTACTTCTCTCCAGATGCTTGGAGATGTAAGGTGGCTCAACTCCACAGGAGAGCGTGCAGGGTTGGATTTGCTCCATGGGCCTCATCCTGCCTGCCCTTTCCTACCATTAGAAACGGGCAGCTTACAGGCCATGTGCTAAGGGGTATCTCTTAACTCTGGCTTTTGAAGCAGAATTTTACAGCCAGATTAAATAAACACACCTGAGGACTCCTGGACAGCCCTCACCAGCCAAAGAGACTTCAACAAGCTCGCCCGTCAGTCATCGCTCCTGGGAATGGGGAATGTCCAAGACGAGTCTGTAAGCAGAAGTGCCGAACTGCTGCTGTGAAAGCCCAGTTTTGCTCTTTGCTTACCAAAAATAAAAACTACCCCAGAATAGTAATGTTGCCCAACAACTCAGGGACACCAGCTGGTTTGCTGGTGCTGCACTGCACTGGGTGCCCTCCATGTCCTGGGACCACAAGTCCCAGAGTCCCCAGAGCTAGTGTGCTGCCTAGGGAATGCTGGGAGGTGCAGTCCGACAATCGAAAGGGCACCCCAGGGAGAAAGGCCGAGTTACTATTTTATGAACACAAACGAGCAAAATGCTCATCATCATGACAGGTGGATGGAGTATCGCTTGAGATTTGTAGGGGGAGAACGCATAACATGCTCCACTTGCAGAGACCACGGCGGGGTTGCGGAGTACGCATCTAGCGTGGAGGATGCTCCACGAGCACTACCTGGCATCTCCAGGACCGGCCGGTGCGGAAGCCCTCCCTCCCCAAAGCCCTGAAACACCATGCCAATAAGCAGGCAATCCTGAGCCAGGCAGGCAAGAATACTGATTTGCCGTGCACCGTGAGGGCTTGGGCAGCCAACGCTGAAGTCAGAGGAACGTGCTGGCCCCAGGTAAGACAGGTAGTACCATTTAATCCTTCCAGGAAAATATACACTCCAGGACACCTGCAGAATGGAAGCTAAACTTGCTCCTGGCCAGTCCAGTCATTAAACATTCCAGCAGGTTTGCTCTTCTACTCCTGGTCATTCTAGAGAAAGCGAAGGAAGTATGTCATGGACTCTGGCTCCCATCAACCCCAGCAAGCTAAGGGATAAGAATAATGGGAGCTGGAGCCCTCCAACTGGAAAGCCAGAAATACTCCACCTGCATTCTAGAGTGGGAAATATAAGAAGGATTTGCTTTTACATGGATAGAATCATATGAATCGGTAGGTCTAATGTGTGGCCATCCAAAATGCGTTGGGTGTGCAGGATACACACAGCACTTCATTCAGAGAAACACGTGTACACAAATTATTTACTCTTCAACGTGCCGTCGTCGTCTGGGTGAATCCTGCAAGCCTGGACCCTGAATGCAAAAACAAGTAATGTATGCACAAGAGACGTCGGGATACATGTCCAGAAATCCCTTTGGCAAGGATGGAAACATATGTCACAGTTCCAGGAACTGAGGATGAACAGTTACTCGATGCCCCGAACTCCACACAGACAGAGTGGAGAGACCACAGTTCCAGGGCCACAGTTCCATTCCTTCCACCCGGTTCAAACGGAGCCTCTGCAGGGAGATTCCAGCACTGCATTTTGGTGCAGATGTGACACAAAGCTGAGATGTTTGCGACCCTGCCAAGCTTCATGAGCAGTGCCTCTTTCGGAAATTAAGCCGGGCCTCGCGGCTACTGTGCGCTCTGCGTCTGCAGCACTGCTCCTCGCCGGGTCTTCTTTGCTGCGGCCAGCCTGAGAGTTTGAAACCTGCACTTCCCAGAAGGCGTTTCAGATTTACTCTCAAACCAAGGATGCAAATAGCCGTTGTAGAAATCAGCAGCGCTCAGCTTCTTCTTGTGTATTACGCCTTTGGCTCCAACCCAACTATCCTGGAAGAAGAAAGAGGAAATGTGCACAAGGGAAGCTCACGCACAAAGACTCATCCTGCAAGTCGGCAGTATGCTACAAGCAGACGGGCTCCGACACCAAACCCCACATCCCAACATTCTCAATGATTCCTTTTAAAACCAGATTTTTCTAGCCTATAGAAATAAGCTTGAACTTGTGTGGGCAGCAGCTGGTGAAATCCAAGAAGGCCGATTTCAGCAAGACCACAGCAGTCTGTACCTTGCATGGTCTACCTTTCAGCCATGCCGAGGAGCAACATGAGCAGATGAACTCAAGGTACATCTGCTTTCCAAGCCACCCCTCGATCGTTCAAGCAGTGTGGTCGCTCAAGAATCGTGCGTTTGTTTGTACACGCATGTACAGGCTGCCTGTAACTGCTGAGGCCTCTCTAGGTGGCTTACAATACAAACACATTAACAAAAGAAAACACGTTAAAACCAATTAAAACACAACGAATTAAAACATCTATGAATGCAATATAAAAAGGGCCACAGCATTCAGGCTAGTCATAACATGTCCTGAAATGGTTTATGTGCACCTAAGAAAACAGAAGAGAAATACCGCACGAACACGCGCATGAACACACCTTGCAGCGGATCACCAGTGTCTGCAGCTGTTTGTGGTAGAACACTGACCCTGGAATGGCCTGATCGTCTGCCGCCAGCCTACCTGAACACAAAAGGTATGTTGGGCACGTGGCCTCCCCAACGGGCAACTGCTCAATGACGGGGCCCCTGCCACCTGAACACAGGTCGAGCGCCGCTCTAGTTAGCGTTGGACACTCAAGTGCAGCACTTGCAACTATGCATAATTGTCTATGTCTCACAGAGGAAAACGCAGATAGGGTGCTCTTGTGGTCACTACAGGATACAGTACAAGCAGAGGTTTGGCGGGTTGCTCAGAGTTAAATCCAGGGCTTTCTAGCTCAAAAGCGGTGTGCCTAGAAAGGAATATGGAGGCAGGCAGCATGGCAGCGAGAAATCCCTGCGGCACGGGCGAGGGAGCAGGGAACGGCCCTCTGTTCCCAGAAAGTATTTCAGGATAGTGCTACCACTGCACGTGCCAGTTTATGAGTGGGAATGCCGAGGGATTCGTGTGAAATACCAGCAAAGTCAGGTGATGCTTCCACTTGCACGAAATCCAATAGCTTTACAGGAGTACCCTTCCACAAGGTTTGCAAGGGCATCTGAAAAATACCACACTGTAAGATGTACAGGCAGAGCAGCTCACACTCATTTCAGCCAAAATAATCCGAAGCAGCAGCACCTCTGGTGCCACTGGGGCTAGTTATGGATGGGTTAGCAAAAGGGGACTCACCACTTCTCCCAGCGCACGATGCATCCTCAGCACCTGCTCCGCGCTTTGCTCCTCCCACCGGATGCAGCTCATCGCAGCACTGATTTTCGGAGCTTTAAAGTAAGAGAACACATCCACCGTTTGCCTTGCATCTTGACACCTTCGCGACCCTTTTGAAGAAAACCCGACTGCACGACGAAGATTCCTTCACTGCAGTGCAGCTCCTGGCAATTCAGGACAGAGGCACCCTGCCCAAATGCTATGGCCATAAAATGACCCCTGGGAAAAACCAGCTGCTCCTCCCGAATTTTCCAAGAATGGGATGGAAACAGCAGAAGCTCCAGAGTGGAAAACTGATGATTTGATTGCAATGGCTTTAAGAAGAACAACACTTTTAATTTATTTTGTTTATTTACATATATTTATAGGCCACCTATAATTGCTGAGGCCTTCCTAGGTGGCTTACAATGCAAAACATACTAACAGAGTAAAAACACATTAAAAAAACAATTAAACCATAAAACCAATTAAAATATAATGAATTAAATGTCTATAAAAACAATTAAGAAGGGCCACAGCATACAGGCTAAACATTTGAAAAATCCTAAAAGGGCATGTCTTTGCCTGGCGCTGAAAGGAGAATAGAGATGGCGCCAGGCGAGTCTCCCCAGGGAGGGAGTGCCAGAGATGGGGGGCAGCAGCGGAAGAGGCCCTTCGCCTGGTTGCCACCCTCTTCTCCCCTCTCCCTGAGGGGTGGTTCTTGTAGGGGTGGTTTATAAACACAAAATTGCAGAAAAGCAGTCCGCTGGCTAACAGCTCCTTCACACATGAAACACCCAGCACATACCAAATGTGACTCCTTCCTTTGGTTGCTCTCTCTTGTTCCTTAAACTTTCAGGCAAACTTTGCAGAACAGCAATCAACTGTGAGGAAAAACCCCAGAATAGATATTACACATAAAGAAAGAGAGACTTGCACGCAATCGGGTGCACACCCATTCCTGATACAGGGAACTGCATTTATTTTCAGAATTTAGCCAGCCAGTAACCTGGTGCCACAGCCCTCAAACTGATCTGGTTTCTGTCTCTCGTTTCACTAATTTATGAAGGTTCTGGAACACTCAGAAAAAGGCAAAGTTAACTCACCATGTCTGCACCCTGTTTTGATAACATTGACTCCAACTCTTTCGATGAGCAATGGGGTGGAACAGCAAATGTTTCCTGCTTAATAATCGGACCTACATCAAACCTAAGAACACAACACATGGCATTGCTCTTTTGCTTTCCTCTTGGATCTAAATATGGTTAAAAATCATTAAAAGCCAGCAGGGTTCACAAATCAAGAAGAGAGAAAGGGCAGAAGCAAACTGCATTGCATTTACACACTGGGGACACTAAACTTTTACAGCTTCTCCTTTCATTTCGGAGGCAGGAGACAACAGCTGTATTACTGAGCCGTTTGAAATAGAACAAATACCTTATCTGTTTCTTTGCAAAAGGGCAAAATAGACACTGTGGCAAACACAATTTTATGAAAGTAAGACGACGGAGACTAAACTGGGTTCAGAGAAAATGCATATGCTGAATGGTTTGAGAGGGAAAACAAGTGCGACCCGCAGGGAAATACCACGGTGTCGTGCACGCCTTTTCAGACTTTGGGCCCCCCACTCATCTTCCATTTCTCGCCCCCACTGTGCCGCACTGTCTCAGCCAGCAGTCCCCACCCACCGACTGCACACTGTTCCCACCTCTCTGTTCTGAGTCTCCCTGCAAATCTCTCTCTACTATCTAGATGGTGCCCTTTTGGCTACAAAAGGACCGGCACCTGGATAATTACATAGGATTTAAATCACCTAACAATTGTTTGTACCTCCTCCACAAAGCTGTGCTTAAGTTCTGGAGAAACCCAGCTTGTACAATTATATCACTTTAAATGTTGAACACACAACTTTTTTTTAAAGTGCATTAAAAGCACCATGTAAATTAAAACCCTGGGAAGATTACCCAGCACCCAGGTAACGAGTTTCCCGAAATGGCAAGTTTGCGCTGATGGTTTGTGCTGACGAAAGGGCCGCTATACCTCTTTGGCCTGATCTGCATAATTGTGACGCCGGTAACAGCATCGCCATGGAGCACTGTGTGGGTTATCGGTGCAGGGCCACGCCACCTTGGAAGGAAGCTGGGGTGGACATTCAGCACACCGCTGAAACAGAACATGGGGAAGTTAGAATAGCACCAGCAATTCTGCAACATATATAAGCGCATTGAGAAATTACTTTTAAAAAACCAGCATCTTAACATTCAGGAAAACGGAACTAACCACCAAAAGATATATGCATGGAATGGAAATAATATTCTATGTAACTGCTTACACAGACAAGTGTTACAACATTTTGCCTTTTACCACAAATTAATTTACCTGCTGCTTAACTGTAGGAAGGGCAGATCAAAGAAAAAGGAGTGAAAGGTGAAAGAAATAATGGGGGTGTGGCGTGACATGTTTTTAGTTATTTATTGGACTCGAATTCTGCCTGTCTATCCAGTGAAGCGCACTTGGCAGTGCCCCTGAAAAGGCCCCGTTCCACAGCATGCCTCTGGCCATCTGGGCAGAAACGACCCTCCACCAGGTCTTAAGGCCAAGGAAGCACTTGCCAAGAAGGGGGTCTTTCAGGCAGCATTTTCAGGGGCTTTTAATAACAGTGATTTGGTTAAGTATGGGACGCAAATACTTTGATAGGAAAATTAAAAAAAAATGTCCTTCCTTTATGCCAACAGTTGATCTTAAGTATGAAGTTCCCTTGTCTGGACAGCTATACCTCCAGTTCCCACCAAATGTGAACAGATCTGCCATCTGGGGAAGTTTTGTAAAGAACGGGTAGAGGCCAATTTGTGCTACCAGCAGCTATATAAGTGCCTTAACAAATATTATAAATAATAAATACATATATAGGTAGCACAATAATAATCTTTTTATAGACACCGTTTTCCAATCTCTGCAATCAACCACACGCAATTCCCCCCGTGACTGCAGCCTTACTATGGGAAGCTCAGGATGAGGTCTTCACTCAGCATGCGCCCGAAAGATGCCACCACACCGACATCAAAGTGCTTGCACAGCCCCACATCTGGCCAGAAGTGAATGGGAAGCTGAAACTGCTCTGCGCAGTTCTGGACAGGCAATCCCTTTGCCAGCCGGGACTGCAGGGTGACCACCTCCAGGCAGCCCACGAGCGGGCCGAGTCTGGCCTCCCTGGCAGAGCAGGAGACAAAAGAGAATCCACAGAGAAAGTCTGCAAGCGGCCGTCACCCCAATTCCTGAACGGCCATGGAAAAGCAGGAAGCTGCCTGAGGCCAGAGTATATACTAGCCTGAGCCTGTACAGGGTGGTCACTTGCCTGTCACCAAAACACACACAGAGAAAGCACAAAAGAAGGCACAGATTGACATAACATTTCTGTGCTAATTTAGATGTACAGAGACACAAATTCGGAAATGGCAGAATTGGAAGAGAAGCTAATAGTGGGGAGGCCTGTGATCAGGTAACCCATTAGCTACCTGGCCTGCTATCCAGGTGCTCTGATGCATAATTTCAAGAACCACCAACTCTCCGTTTGTCAGTTCCTTTATTACTTGACCAGTTTAAGAGAAGTCCATGATTGAACTGGGAACCTTTGCTGTGAAAAGCAGTGCACGGCCAACCTCACTTAGTCTCTATTACTCCTGTCTCTCCAATGCCTTCTACATTACTATTGGCCTTCAGTGTGCACGTCTTATACATGTGGCTCCACGCTCATGGTTGAAATCCAGACCACGAGCTTTGGACTCAAGCTGAGCATGGGCTCTGGCTTTGCAAGCAGAAGGTCCCCAGTTCAACCCCTGGCATTTCCAGCTTGACAGCACAGGGAGGTAGAATGTATAAGTTAGATGGCAACATGGTGGCCTTCAAAGGCATTTGGAGTGCAGCTCCCAGAATTCCCATCCAGCAGGGCCACTGACTGGGCATTCTGGGTGCTGCAGTCCAAATGTGTGTGCAAGACACAAGGTGGGGTAAGGCAGAGCTAGACCATGGCTCCATCTAGCCCAGTTTTGTCAACACTGACGGGCAGCAGCTCTCCAGAGTTCCAGGCGGGTGTCTCTTCCAACCCTACCTAGAGATCAAACCCAGAGTTCCTGCATGCAAAATTTGTACTGTGCCACTGAGAGCTGAGTAGGATTTCGACACCGACTAATGCAGGGCTTGGCTTTGGGAGAGGAAGCTGAGGAAGCCACTTGACCAGCGCAGGTCAGCGAGCTCCTGCCAGTCAAAGCCGGCAGTCCGCCCGGCCAGAGGACAGGTTTCCGCCCTCCTTGCTCAGCGCCGCCCTCAGCCTCGCCCGGCCCACCCGCTTCCCACGGCTCCCCCGCCAACCCGCCGCCCACACTCCCGAGCTGCGGCCCGCTTCTGCTCGTCCCGTGTCACCAGCCCTCCCGTCACCCAGAAGCGCCCGCCCGCCCGCCCCTGCAAGGCGCCCACGCAGCTTCCCCAGCCCGCTGCTCGCCTCCGCCGTGCCCGCACAGCGATCCCGCGAGGCGAGTGCGGCGGAACGGCCCCGCCAGCGCTCTGAGCACTGCCCCGCACTGCCCCCTCCCCTCGCGCTCCCTCCGCGGGACCCACCGGGCTGCCTGCAGCGCGCGAAGCGTCTCCGCGGCGAAGCCGTCGCTGCCGAAGAACATGACCCGCCAGGGCGGCCTCCCTCGCCGCGGCACCCCCGCGGCAAGGCCGCGCACGCGGCCCCACCCGCCGCGCCAGGCCCGCAGCAGCCGCGCCCGCATCGCGCTCCCGCCGGCGCCGCGACGCACGGCGGGCGCGGGCGGGCGCGGGCGGGGGCGCGCCGCGCGCGGGGGCTCCTGGGATCGCTTGGAGCCGTGGCGACCCGCGCGTGCGCTGGCCCGCCGCGGCCGCCGACGGGCAGCCGGCCGGGCTTTCCTCGCGCCGGGATGCCGGGGGCCGGGGAAGCGCCGCGCGAGCCTTCGGCTGCTCTAAACAAACAAACAAACAAACAAACAAATAAATGTATTTAGTCTGTATCTGGCCGCATAGGCGAAGCTGTTTGGGCCGTTTGCAACGAAGCATAAAAACAAAACATGCAGCGTGGAAACAAAGCAGCTTGCAAACAAAATTAAAACAGCTCAGTCCTATGGTCAAAATGACCCTGCAAAAGGTGGGCGATCCTCTCAAGCCCCGGTGGCCAAGAAAATCCTCAAGGGTGATGGGTCTTTAGAGGTCCGCCTCGACCCTTTTGCGAGGGGCAGCCATCTGTTGGGCAAAAGCAGCAGCCCTTGGGCACTGGTTGGGCTTGGCTACGGACTGCGAGCTGGATGGGAGAGCTGTGGTGGACCCAGGGCTGAGGGAAAGGGCTGCAGGGTGGAGGAGATGAAATTGGTGGATGACTCACAAATGTGGCCAGTCCGCTGATGCCGCAGGTGACTAGACTAGCCAGTAGCCCGGTTCACAAACCTGAAGGGCTTTGGAGGTGGCCTCTCCCATACAAGTCCAGCTTCACCCTTGTTGCCAATTGCAGCACCCCGAAACACCCCAAAAGTAGTTGGCCAGAGGAAGGTCACATAGTAAAAACATCACAGTTGCACTGTCCCAGAAGGGTGAGCAGATAACAATAAAATGAGCTTTGTGTAACCCACAGCTAACATGCCAGCCTGACCTCGAATACGGTAATCAAAGGGACAGTGGAAACTGGTTGCAGCCGCCATGAAAGTTGCAAATGTGCAGGGAGTAAGAACATGGCAAGCCTGTGTGAATCTCCAGCAGATAAGAAACAGACATGGGAAATGTCCTGTCCTTGACAGAAGAAAGGACTCTTCCTCCCGCACAGGAGGGGGTGCATACATTGTATCAATGTATTCGATGTGTATTAGGTGACCTAATTGGTTACCTAGGGTATAAAACTCATGTACTGGGGTGCGTCTTTCGAGACACTGCTTTGGGCTGAATGTCCCCTTTTGTCTCCCTTTATTCTATAGCGCACTAGAATAAAGCTGATTTTGGCTCTAAGTCTCGTCTCGGGCTCCTTTTGACTTGGGTCTGGGGTCCACCCGGGTTTGCCCCAGCTGTTGACTGGCTGGGTTCGGTAACACCCTCATCCCCTCTTCTGAAAAACCCAACAGGTTTCGCTTCTGAGGTGACTTTAGAACCCCAGGAGAAAGTGCCCTAGACTACAAAAATGTAAACTCCTAAAAATTTGTTCTGGCTGGAATTTCCCCTCAAGGGGTTGAGAGCCAGTGTGGTGTAGTGGTGAAGAGCATGGGACTGGGACTCAGATGACCTGGGTTCTAGTCCCCGCTCAGCCATGGAGCCAACTGGGTGACTTTGAGCCAGTCACAGACTCTCAGCCCAACCTACCTCACAGGGTTGTTGTGGAGATAAGATGGAGGCGGAGAGATGATGTAAGCTGCCTTGAGCCCTTTATAGGAAAAAGGCGGGATATAAATCGCAATAATCACAATATAAAGAGCACAAGCATGGCCTTCACCTACCAGTCAGCACAAGTAATGCTTCTTTGAAGTCTTGCTGAGGCCATGCAAGCTTAGAAAATCTGCATGATCTTAGCAGGCCCATTGACTTTTCTCTGCATAACAATGTTTGGCTTTTCAAAATCATAATGGGTTTTCCTCCATGGATTTTCAGTCTGTTTGCTGGAAGTTTTAGCTAATCATCTCATCTTGTAAAATGAGACCAGGAAGATTTGAACTAAACCTTGCTTTGTGCGCCTTTTTTGGGCGCCTTTGTCTGAGGTCGCAAAGTCATCCCAGGTGACTTGGTCACTCCAGGTATATTTATTTTATTAAATAAAGACATAAGAAAACAGAAATGTAGGAAGCTGAACTTTGGGGGCATATTGGAGCAGGCACTTTGAGAGAACATGTTAAAGGAAAGAGTTGGACTATTCATGTAAATTGCAATACAGAATGTACAACTGGGGTACTAAAGTCACCCCACTGTGTGGAATGAAAGGTAAAAGAACTGTAATGGGAGCTCAGGGCCTTGAATTTGCCCATAAACGGTGCCAGCGATCACACAGGTCACCTTGCCTTGGTATTTACTGCTTCAGCAAGATGCATCAGGTTCCTATTTAAATTATAATTTAAATGCTAATATTTAAATGCTAATGATTAATGATCATTCGCCAATGTGCATCGATACATAGAAATAAGCCTATGCATTTTTTACAAAGTTCTGGCTCCTTTTGCACACTTGCGTTCCTTTCTTTCACCATCAAAGATAAACCGACAGAGGTCTTTAGCCATATAAATAGAAAGGCTTTCCCAAAGTGGTTTCTCCAGAAGCTTTGGTTGCTTCCTGAGGATGGTGAGAACGGATGCCAAACAGGCTGGGGAAACTGGCCAGCACTAGGCTTGCAAAGGACCATGAAACTGCAGTCAGTTGTGTACCGTGAATGGGATTCAGCAGCGTTCTCCAGCTACGGACATTTGGGGCCATATCCGTCAGGGGCTGCAACAGCTGGGCTGGGCTGTCACGGGACACTTTGCAGGGGAGCCGTGTGCAGGGTCACCGTAAGAACTGGCAAGTGCCAGGCAATATGCCTCTTGCTCCGTCGGAAGATCCTTGCAAATATGATAGTACAATGTAAATTCTCTGAAAGATGTGCTCTTCCAATACCTGAAATCTATCCCCTAGGAGAGGGCAAAGATTTGCTCTAAATCTCTTGAAACTATGGGAAGGCGGTGATCATGTATGCCCTATTGAACTCAGTGGGCTTACTTCTGAGTAGATGTGTGTTGGATTGCATTTCCTTAAACTTTCTTTTCTGGGAAGCGTGCCATTTGTGTTGCTTTTTACAAGGAGTTATAAATATTTGCTGACTGTATGACTGAACTAGTAAAAGGAACAAAGTCTTTTCTGTAACGTTAATATAATCTTTGACATGGATTTTAAATGTGAAAACTGGAGTACAGTCACATGTCTACTCCAAAGTAAGTCCAGCTGAGCTTAGTAGGCTTATTCCAATTAAGTGGGTGTAGGAGGACAAGCTTTAGTTATTCTGTAACCAAGCAGTGCAAATCAAAGACACCAAAGGGAAAAGATAAGTTATGAGAACAGATAAACAAGAATAAGATACTAAATCCAAATGCAGCTTCATTCCAGACATATCAAGGCCAAAACCAGGCAGAATGAAGAGCATCAGTCATCTCACTGATTCATTTCTATGCCGGACAGTAAGCCAATGTGCTTTTTACAACAATTCCTAAAACAGGACCGTAATCCAACAAAACATAATCATTTCCCCCAAAATACAAAATCAGCAACACTAACAATGATGTAACGTAAATGTCTCATTGCAGTGAGATGTTTCAACCTGGTGCCAGAAGGACAGCAGAAGGTCATTCCGCACTTGGGGGGCTGCCACTGAGAAAGTCCTGCACCCGAGCCTCCCTTGGAAGCGGCACCAAGAGGAAGACCTCAGACGTGGATGGCAGTGTCCGTGTGGATTGCGGCTGGGAGACATACTCCGTCGCCTGTTGTGTCTCAAACCATGTCAAAGAAGGACCTTGGAAGCCCAGCACAAGTGAGCCAAAATGGTGCTAATAGCCCAGCCATCTTGGTTTCCCAGCCCGATTCAAGGCGCTCCTCTGATGTGGCTTGGGACCATGATAGCTGATGGAGGGGTGGCCACCAGGTGTGTCATGGGAGGCAGAGTAGCCCACGCTTTGTGCTGCCCCAGCTCGAGAGACGCTCCGTGGGTCGCATACGGCAGTGTCTACTCTAGTGGCAGTCGCTTGCAAGCCGCTCCGTCCCGTCACTTACTATCTCACCCTTTCCACTGAAGCCACAAAGCTCTGAATTGCTCACCTGCTGCAAATGAGACATTTGCTCTGCCAACAAACCTTTCTTAAAATTCCGGTTCCACCTTTGCAGGCCGTGCAGCACTTGTGAAGCAGAGCTTTGCTTATGTTTGGATGATTTCTTGCTATGATAACCATCGGGAAAAGCAGCGACCCTTCCTTTAATGCTGCTTGCATCGGGTGCTACAGATGAGTAGGACCCTAAGTGAAGAGAAAGATAGTGTGAGCTATGTGAGAAGTTTGCGCTGTGGTAGCAACGGATAAGCTGCCCTTCCAGGAGAAGAAGAGGCCGTGGATTCCATGGCCTGGACTTACGCAGCATGGACTCCCACCATGGCTTGTTTGCATGTTGCTCGTTGCCTGGCTGCAGTAGCCTCCCCAAGGGCTTATAAACCATGCCAGTTTGCTCTCAGGTTTATCAAACCCACCATGGCTTAACGTGTCCTCTGAACCCTTGGGGAAGCTTGTTCTTCGGTCAGAGCGGCAAAAAAGCATTGTCCCCTGACCAAGGAAGTGCCTACAAAGGGTCCACACAGCTCTTTGTGTAGCTTCCCTTGTGCTCCTGGCGATGCCGGGGGGGGGGGGGCGGAGGAGAGTTGCCCCCAAGCAATCCACTCTCCCCTGAGCATCCACAGGGGCACAGAGGAAGCTGTTGGGTTCTCGGCATGTTGGAAAGGCAGCGCCTGGCTGAAGAACCAGCTGCTCAGGAGCAAAGCCCAGTGGCCGGATCCTGCCAGCTGCCACTTTGCTTGCCCTCCTGGAGAGAAAATGAGATGGAGCAGCTCCCCCGCCTTCTTGTTGCCTGCAAGGCTGATGTTCCACTGGGAATGCCAAGCTTGCTGGGTGAGGGGGGCATCGGGCTCCAAGGCATGGCAGCTGGTTAAACTTATGAAGACCTGGACTAGCCACCTTAATCCACATACTAAGCAATGTTCAGTCCGAACTCCAAGCTGACAGGCGGTAGGCCCGAACCAGGAGTCAAGAGCCAGAAGGGCCACACAAGTGTGGGGACCTTTGGAGCAGAAGCAGGAGGAGAAGTGAAGTCCAGAAGCTGGTTTTACAGCAGGATCCAGGAGCAGGCGCAGGTCCAGAGCGCAGGATCCACAGCCAAGATTTCGCATAGCCACAGGAAGCGCCAGGAAAAAGTCAGGGGGCCTTCATTGCAGAGACAGCTCCTGGTGGGAAGAGCCAGTCCTTAATAGTCCATCCCCAGGGCTCCCCAGTGATGCTCGTAAGGGCCCTGAGAGCTGCAGGACGCTGTGGGCCCAGTCCTGCAAGCACCAGGGCAGTTCTGGTGGAGCCCTGAAGCCGCCTCAAACACTGACCAGGGGGCACAAAGCCGCCCTCCCTTTCTTGTGGCTCGCCTCCTCCCATCGCTTGCCCCATGTCCATGGGGCATCTCCTCTTTCTTGCCACCTCTTACAGGTTCCCTCCTGGATGCTCACAAGCAGACCTGTCCCGCTGCCGGGGCAGGGAAGTGGGTGAGAACGGCTGAACAGCTTGGACAACGCTGGGGCATCCTCTGGGATGTCACAGGAGGACCAAAGTGCAAGGCGGAGGAGAGAGGATGGCAGAGGAAAAGGACGTTTCCCTGCAGCGCGAGAGGAAAATTCCAAGGAGACGCCTGTATCGTGCTGCCCTTCGGATTGTGAACTCGGTAGGTGTTTCGACAGGCAGCTTCGAGTCAATGAATGATTAGGTCCCAGGGTTCAGGTTGGGGAAGGGTTCACTCACCTTTGCTTGCCATCCGTGGGTGTGAAAGGTCCAAGGACTCGAGAAATCCCGATCCAGTTCTCTCAACAGGAGGGAGGGGAAATGAATAGCAGCATTTCGTAACAGCATTTCGGGCTACAACCCAAGGAGTCAGTGCTGAGCTTTTCACAAGCAGTCAGATGCACCGAATGTTTCGTAGGGACTCTGATTTCTGACAGTTGCATCCATGTGACCCCGTTGTCCATTCATCAGCAGGCTTTTTTGGTAAGTTCATTCTTAAGGGAAAAGGAAACTGAGGAAGCGTGCTAGAACCGGAGGGTGGGGGGGCAAGGGTTGGCTTTTAAAAGGGGAGGAACAAGCACTCCAGTCCTGGGTGTGTGAGGAGCTGGTGTAGAACCTCAGCTGGGATGAGCAAAAACTCTGCTTATGTTCAGAAGCACCTCTCCCTGAAGTTCCTTAAGAGGATCTGAGGCAGCGGAAAAAGATTGCATGGACACGACTTGGGGAATTTAGGCTCAGCTCAAACCCCATGTGCACAAACAAGCACATCAGCTTGGAATAATTAATTATCAATTAATATTTATCTATTATTGTGCAGTGCCCCAAGCTACCCAGAGGAAAGGTGGGTAAATCTCTGGAAAGTCCATTTTTAATAGTGACAAAGGCAGAATCCATCAGAGACAGAAAGGGGACTCTGATGGCTTTTGTGCATTTTGGAAATAAGCATGCAAGTATCTGTTTCAGCATAGCATTTGGCTCTGTTTGACAATTTCTTTCCTCATTAAATGTGGACTTTGAATTCTTACAAGAATGAAACCAGAGGAGTGCAGTGAGAGGGAAAGTGATTAGAGGGGTCACTAACCCAGGGGATCAAGGGCAGGCAAAATTTTAGTGGCTATGACTCAGTGGTAATGGGAAGATAATGGCTTTACCATGCAGAAGCTGTTTGGAGAGTGCTCAACTTTCACAGTGGGTGAAAGGCAAAGCCCAGTGCTTGGGCTGCATCATCTCAGACGGTGGGTGGGAACTCACTTCCCCCGACAACCCCTCCACACCCCAGCCTGCATACGGAAAACAGACACCAAGGAGCCTGCTGAAGTCTCATGAGGTGGGTGATACCATAGAACCAAAGAATCCTAGAATAGGAGAGTTGAAAGGGGCCACAAAAGCCATCAGGTCCAACCCCCTGCTGGTGCAGGACACCAAGTCACGCCATCCCACTCAGGTGGCTGCTCAGTTTCACCTTGAATGTCTCCAGGGTGGGAGAGCCCCCCACCTCTCCAGGCAGCGGGTCCCACTGCCGTGTTGCTCGGACAGTGAGGAAGCTTTTCCTGCTATCTAGCCTGAATCTGGGTTGTTGCAACTTGACCTGATTATTCTGTGCCCTGCACTCCGGCAGCGGTGAGAAGAGATCTTGACCTTCCTCTTTGTGGCAGCTTTTGAGGTACTTCTAGAGGGATATCATGTCCCCCCCACCCTCAGTCTTCTCTTCCCAAGGCTGAACATGCCCAGTTCTCTCAGCCTCTCCTCACAGGGCAGTGTTTCCAAACCCTGGATCATTTCTGTTGCCCTCCGCTGGACCCTTTCTCATTTACCTGCATCTTTCTTAAATCTTGGTGCCCAGAACTGGACACAGTATTCCAGGTGAGGTCTGACTAGTGAGGAGTATAGGGCAGGGGTCAGCAACCTTTAACACTCAAAGGGCCATTTGGACCCATTTCCCACACAAAAGAAGACACTGGGAGCCACAAAACCCTTTTGACATCTAAAATGAAGATAACACTGCATATATCATTTTTTACCTTAATGCTATGTATATCTTCATTATGATTTAGCTGCAGCTCTTGTTCAGTCACTAAGAACTGTTATTTTTAATCTTACATTATAAATTAGTAGGACTCCTTTCATATATTTTGAATAGGAGACCAGCTTCCTGAAGAGTCAAAGTCAGTGCTAAAGGGCTGCATGCATTAAACAGCAGACCCCATAAGTATGTCAGCAGTAAAAGCGAATAAATCTACCCACGTATCATTAAACGTTTGGTTTTCTTCAGAAACTTTTCTACAATTTATCCATGGTTGACCTATGGGGGTGGGGTGGGGGGCTCAGTAAATCGGTGGCACAGGGGCTGTGCCTGCCGGAGATATAGGTGTGTTTAGTGACCGATTAGCAGATAAACAGTCAAGTGATGTGAATTGTGACAGGTCCCAAGTGCAGCTTTTAACATTCAGATGAAGGAGATTACATTGCAAGCCCTTTTGGCTCTGGCCTCTTGGCAGAGCGGCAGAGCAGCAGAGGCACAGGCTGGGAGAGAGCGCTGGGTGGCCAGGGGGCTGGCACAGGCAAGGGAGGAGCTGGGCAGGTGGGAGCAGAGGGCCAGGAGCAGCAGAGAGGGAGGGGGCGGGCCAGAGAGCGAGAGCAGCCAGGGGGAAGCAGGGGGCAGGGCCACTGGCCGGAGGGACTGAGAGGGCCGAGCTCGGGTGCGGCGCGTCCCTGAGCTGCGGTCCGGACGGTCCAGAGACTCCCTTCCCTGAGACACAGAGGGTTGCTTTGTTGTGCTTTGTTTTTCCTCCCATTTAAATTTAAGTTTATTTTCTCCTTGTGTGTGTGTGCGAGTGGGTTTTTCTCTGGGAGAACTGGGCGAGTGAGAGGAACTGCAGGACTAACAAGGCAGGGGACCAAGGTAAGGTCTCGGAAGGGATCCCGATGGCAGACCAGGAGATGGCCTTGGCGGGAGTCACGGGTGTTGCTGCCGCTGCGAGAGCTGCGACATGTTCGCCCTTCTCCCCCAGGAGAGGCAGGGATACACTTGCCCTCGGTGCAAGATGGTGACCCTGCTAGAGGAGGAGGTGAGGTGCCTGAGGGCCGAGAGAGCTCTTCAGGCCCCCCCGCAGCAGCCCCCCTCTCAACAGAGGGCTGAGGGAGAGACCACGGGAGGAGCAGCTGCGGAGACATGGAGGTATGTCACCCACAGGAGGAGGAGGCCAGCACGGCCTCCTCCTTCTCCTGGCACCAATCTGGAGCTGGGAAACAGGTTCTCTCCACTTGGGGAGGCTGGGGCTGAGGAGGCCTCAGGGGACCAGCAGGACCCCCAGCCTGGGACATCAGGAGGCAAGGGAGCCACTGCAGGAGAAGCGAGGACCAGGGCACGGCTGCCCACCAGCACCGAGAAGGTATGGCGGCGGGTGATAGTTGTTGGGGACTCCCTGCTGAGGGGCACTGAGGTGGCGGTGTGCCGCCCCAGCCTTGAGACAAGGGAGGTTTGCTGCCTGCCGGGCGCACGCATCCGGCACGTGAAGGACAGAGTGGAGCGTCTTGTTCGCTCCGGGGGTCAGCAGCCACTCCTGGTGATCCATGTGGGCACAAACGACGTGGCCAGGCAGGGGTTGGTCGGGATCACCAGGGACTTTTTGGCCTTGGGGAAGAAACTCGGGGAGCTGAAGGCCCAAGTGGCCTTCTCGTCAATCTTACCTGTCTGGGGGTTTGGGCCAGGAAGGGACAGGAGGGCCTCCGAGGTGAACGACTGGCTTAGGGTGTGGTGCCAGAAGGAACGCTTCGGGTTCCTCGACCACGGCACTCGTTTTCTTGCCAATGAACTTCTGGCAAGGGATGGGTTACACCTCATGAGGATGGGGAAAAGGTCCTTTGGAGATGCTCTAGCGAGCTTCATCCGGAAGACTTTAAACTGAGCCAGTGGTGGAGGGGGGAGGGTGTTCAGGTTCCCCAGTAATGCATCTGCACTGGACAAGTGTGCAGGGAGGGTCGGGGCTCTGGGAGCAGGGCTTTAGAGATACTGCAGGGACTGACAGGACTTCTACAGAGAGGGGCCAGGTACCAGGGAGGATGGGAGGAAGGAGGATGCTGGGCACTCCAAAGAAAGGAAGCGGTGGGAAGGAGTTGAGGTGCATGTACACCAATGCTAGGAGCATGGGTAATAAGCAGGAAGAGCTTGAAGCTCTCCTGGGAATAGGAGGATATGATCTGGTGGGAATCACAGAAACTTGGTGGGATGAAAGGCAAGTCTGGAATGTAAACATAGAAGGGTATCACCTTTTTAGAAAGGACAGGAAGGGAAAGAGAGGTGGGGGTGTGGCTTTATACATCAGGGAAGGGATAGGATGCAGTGAGATAGAGTGCAGCACAGATGGGGATTCGGTAGAGGCAGTCTGGGTGAAACTTAGGGGTTTTGACAGGGAAAGAGACCTGACCGTGGGGGTATGTTATCGCCCTCCAGGTCAACTTCAGACCCTGGATGATGTCCTGACAGGCCAGATTCTAAGGCTATCTCGGGGGAGAGACACAGTAATTATGGGGGATTTCAGTCTCCCGGATATTACTTGGGAGACTCACTCGGCGGTGACAGCCAGGTCACGTCGCTTCCTAGAAGCTCTAGAGGGTGGGTTTTTCACACAGAAGGTCCGAGAGGCGACGAGGGGGGGAAACATCCTGGATTTGGTCTTGACCAATAGGGAGGAGCTGATAGATGAAGTACAGATTAGGGGAGCTCTGGATGCGAGTGATCACTCCATCCTTTGCTTTGAGATCAGAGGACTGGGGCCGTGCAGCAGGGCGAGCACTAGAAGCTGGGACTTCAAGAGGGCCAACTTTGGCCAACTGAAGGCCAGACGGGGGAAAGTCTCCTGGGATAGGTTACTGGAAGGTAAGCGAGTTGAGGAGGGGTGGATGGCACTCAAAAGGGAGGTTTTGCAGGCGCAAGCCTTGACGATACTTCTAGTCAGTAAGGTGGGGAGGCGGAGGAGAGTGCCGCCATGGATGCGAAAGGAGGTGGTTAGGGGGATTAGACGAAAGAGGAGCCTCCATAGGAAATGGGTACTGGGGGAAATAGACAAAAGGGTATACCGGGAGGAGGAGGCCTGTTGCAGAAGGATTCTTCGCAAGGCTAAGGCTGCTTATGAGCTGAGACTTGCCAAGAATATCAAGAGCAACAAAAAGGGCTTCTTTCAGCATGTAAATAGGAAGAGGAAGGGGAGACAAGTGGTGGGACCACTAAATAAGGAGGAAGGAGATCCAGTGACTGATATGAGGGAGCAGGCACAGATGCTAAATGACTATTTTGCCTCTGTGTTCTCCCCAAAGCAGGACGGGGGATATCCGTATAGGAGATTAGATGAGGCTGGGGACTTAGGGGCACAGATTAGAGTCACCCCCCTTGAAGTCGAGGGGCTCTTCAGGGCATTGGACATTACAAAGGCGCCAGGCCCTGACGGGTTACACCCGAGAGTACTTAGAGAGTTGGCAGGGGTTCTCTCACGCCCGCTGGCCTCCATTTTTGAGGCCTCGTGGAGAACGGGTGAAGTTCCAGAGGACTGGAGGGTGGCATCAGTGGTCTCAATTTTCAAAAAGGGTAGTAGGAAGGGCATGGGGAATTATAGACCGGTTAGCCTTACGTCCATTGTAGGAAAAACAATGGAAAGGCTCATAATAGAGAGAGATCTAGTGATGCTAGATAGGGAAGGGAGGCTAACAGCCACACAACACGGCTTCCGCAAAACAGGTCCTGCCAGACAAACCTTGTGGAATTCTATGACAAGGTTTCAAGATGGCTAGATGGAGGGGATGCAGTGGATGTGGTATACCTGGATTTCAGCAAGGCCTTTGGCAAAGTGCCCCATGATATCCTGGTGGAGAAACTGAGGAGTTTTGGGATACACCAAAGCACTGTCTGGTGGATTAGGGCATGGCTGACTGACCGAAAGCAGAAGGTAACCATTAGCGGGGAATCGTCGGGATGGCAGCCAGTGACAAGCGGGGTCCCCCAGGGCTCTGTCCTGGGGCCGATCCTGTTTAATCTTTTCATTAACGACATGGAAGAAGGGGTGAACAGTCTGCTGATCAAATTCGCAGACGACACTAAAACTGGAGCAGTGGCCACAACTGAGGAACAGATACACCAGATCCAAAAGGATCTGGACAGACTATGGAAGTGGGCAGGAGACAACAGGATGGCGTTCAATGTGGATAAGTGCAAGGTCTTGCACTTGGGACATAAGAATAGCTGTCATAAGTACAGGTTAGGGGACAAGTGGCTGGAGAGCAGCACTTGTGAAAGGGACCTCGGAGTGCTGGTTGACTTCAGGTTAAACATGAGCCAGCAGTGTGATGCGGTGGTCAAGAGGGCGAATGCCACCCTTGGTTGCATAGCAGGAAGTGTGGCTTCTAGATCAAGAGAGGTATTACTACCACTCTACACGACTCTGGTGCGCCCGCAACTGGAGTATTGTGTTCAGTTTTGGGCCCCTCATTACAGAAAGGATATAGCCAGGTTGGAGTCAGTGCAGCGTAGGGCCACAAGGATGGTGGCCGGTTTGCAGGGGATGGGGTATGAGGCGAGACTGAGGGAACTGGGTCTCTTCAGCCTGGAGAAGAGGAGACTCAGAGGGGATCTGTTGGCAACATACAGGTATGTGAGGGGGTGTCACATGGAGATGGGGAGAGGCCTGTTCTCCCCTGCAGAGGAAGGCAGGACGCGCTCCAATGGAGCAAAGCTCAGGGAGCCAAGGTTCAGTTTGGATGCCAGGAAGCACTTCCTGACAGTTAGGACCCCGAGGGCGTGGAATGGGCTTCCACGGGAGGTCGTTGAGGCCCCATCGGTGAGGGTGTTCAAAGACAGGCTGGACATGCACATGCTGGGCATGTCGTGAGCGGAGCCGGCTGGTGCTGGAGGTCAGACTAGATGGCCCGGGAGGCCCCTTCTGACTCGCTCTGTTTCTATGTTTCTAAGTTTCTGCTGGGACAAAGAGAATTGTTTCGTGTAACATGAGAGCCTGCAGGAAGCTTGTTTAGCAGAGGAATGTAGCGATTTACTTAACTAGCTGATTTACTTAACTAGCAGATCAGCAGGCGCGTGTTTTGAGCCACGGAGCCGCAGCAGAGGGGTTCGAGAGCAACATGTGGCTCCAGAGCCGCAGGTTGCTGACCCCTGGCACAGGGGAACTGTTCCTTCTCATGATGTGGAGGTAATACTTCTATTAATGCATCCCCAAATACCATTTGCCCTTTTTGCAGCTGCATCACATTGTTGGCTCATATTTAGCCTGTTATCCACAAGAACTCCGAGGTCTTTTTCTTTTGCAGTTCTGCTGAGCCACATATTCCCCATCTTGTATTCAAGCATTTGATTTCTTTTTCCTGTGTGGAGGACGTGGCCCTTGTCCCTACTGAATCTTGTTCTGTTGCTTTCAGCCCAGTGTTCAAGTTTATCAAGATTGCCCTGAATCTTCATTCTGTCTTCTAGGGAGTTTGCTATTCCACCTAGTTTTGTATTGCCTGCAAATTTGATTTTCCTTCCTTGTACTTCCTTATGTAAACCATTGATAAAGATGGTGAAAAGCAGTGGGCCCAGGACACAAGAAAGGGCTACTTGTGTCCAATTTAGCTGACAATTTTGGATTCACCTAACAGTTTTTCTCTCTAGTCCACTTTTGCTAATTTGCTGTCCGAATACCGTGAGGTAGATTGTGTCCACTTGGGAGTGAAGCCCCAAGCATTTTTTGCCTTCACATCCCACACACTCGAAGCGGTTCAGCCAAGCAGAGAAAAAGCTGTGCCCCCCGCCCCGCTTCTTGTGAGAGCAAGGGATGGGGCCAAGCACAGGTGTGTGCCTTCAGGACCACATCCATGGACCGGAGGCAGTGCGGTGCAGTGGGACCAATCCAGGTTCTAGTTCCCACTCAGTCGAGGAGCTCCCTGGCTGACTTTGGACCAGGCACACACTCTCAGCCTGACCTACCTCACAGGGTTGTTGTTGAGAGGATAACACTAAGAGGAGGAGCATTAGGGAAGCCGGCCAGAGTTCCTTGAAAGGAAAAGAGATTGGATATAAGTCTAAGAAATAGATAGATGTTCTGTGGGGTTTATGATCAGATGCATGGTGTATGTCTGAGATACGCAAGTTTAAGACTGGGGCTGCACAGTGTAGCACTAAGCACAGTTGCTCAGGGGAGGATTCTGCCGGATTCTGTGGGATTTGCTCCACAGCAACCGTGTCTAGTTCAGCCTTGCAGAATCCAGATGGAATTCCCTGCTATCTCTTTATTGTGGGACAAGTGTGCTTGCTTCACCCACTTTTCCGGAGATTTACGACCTTCTGCTTGCTCTTCTTCTCATGCTTTCCCCATCATTTTGCAGACTCTGCAGAACAGTCTTCACTAGCCTGGTACCCTCCCTATCCTGGGGGTGATGGGAATTGTAGCACAACGCAGCAGGAGGGCAGTAGAGCAGCTGGGGAAGTTTAGCAATTCCTAGTTCTTCCCTACTTTTCATTTAAAAGCTATTTTATAATCACTAGAAATATACAGGGAAATGACCTGTATATACAGGGAAATGTATATACAGGGAAATGACCTGTGCAGGGAGAGAGACAGGGGGAGTGCGTCCCTGTTGGTTCTCCTGGACCTCTCAGCGGCTTTCGATACCATCGACCATGGTATCCTTCTGGAGAGGCTAGAGGGATTGGGAGTTGGAGGCACTGCTTTGCAGTGGTTCCGCTCCTATCTCAATGGCCGATTCCAGAAGGTGGTGCTGGGGGACTATGGCTCTGCGCCATGGCAGCTTTGCCATGGAGTTCCGCAGGGTTCTATTTTGTCCCCTTTGCTGTTTAACATCTACATGAAACCACTGGGAGAGGTCATCAGGAGGTGTGGGCTGCGGAGTCATCAGTACGCTGATGACACCCAGCTCTACCTCTCGTTTTCCACCGATCCAGGTGAGGCGGTGGCTGTGCTGAACCGGTGCCTGGCCGAGGTAATGGGCTGGATGAGGGCCAATAAACTGAGGCTCAATCCTGACAAGACGGAGGTCCTGTTGGTAGGTGGTTCGGGCCCAGGAATGGGGGACCTGACCCTAGTCTTGAATGGGGTTGCACTCCCTCTGAAGGACAGGGTCCGCAGCTTGGGAGTCCTCCTCGACCCGGAGCTGACCTTGATAGCTCAAGTGTCAGCAGTGGCGAGGAGTGCCTTCCATCAGCTTCGGCTGATCCATCAGCTGCGTCCCTTCCTGGAGCTCGACTGCCTGGCAACGGTGACTCATGCGTTGGTGACTTCCCGGCTAGATTACTGTAATGCGCTCTACGTGGGGCTACCCCTGAAGACGGTCCGGATACTTCAATTGGTACAAAACAGAGCTGCCAGAGTACTGACGGGGACGGGGCGTGGTGTTCACATCACCCCTGTTCTCCGGCAGCTTCACTGGCTTCCCATTGAAGTCCGGGCCCAATTCAAGGTGTTGGTTCTTACCTATAAAGCCCTTAACGGCTTGGGTCCCGGTTACCTAAAGGAGCGCTTGCGTCCATATACACCCTCCCGCCCCTTACGATCTGCTGCTGAGGCTCTCCTCCGGGAACCCTCCGTGAAAGATATTAGGAGGGTGAGCACCCGGAGGAGGGCTTTCTCGGCGGTGGCGCCCCATCTGTGGAATGCGCTCCCCAGAGAGGCTCGCCTGGCGCCGTCTTTATTTGCTTTTCGGCGCCAGGTGAAGACCTTTTTATTTAAACAATATTTTAATTGTTAATTTATTTATTATTTATTAATTTAATTTGTATATTGGTTAGGTTGTTTTAATTTTGACTTGGAGATGGGCCAATTTTTAATGTTAGTTTTAATTGTTAATATTTGGAAATTTTAACATTATGTTTTAATCTTTTGGTTGTGAGCCGCCCCGAGGCTTGTGGCAAGGGGCGGCCTATAAATTTCCAAATAAATAAAATAAAAATAAAAAAATACAGGTGAGAAAGCACACATTTAAAGACTGATTTAGAATATGCAGTGTACACTTAGAAATTGTATATACTGCTCTGGGCAGAAAGGAAAAGGTGAAGAAAAGCAGGAATCTGCTTGCCAGGTGTTGCATCCTCCGGCCCAGTCACCACCGCATTTAGCCGAGGATGCCTTAAAAAGGACGGGCGCACGCTGCAGAAGTGATCCGAGATAATGCACTTTTTGAAAGAAGTCAGGCTTTGTAGCTGCTTTCAGACACATGGGTCTTGGTATTAGCCATTAGAAAGGGTTGCACAGGTATTCCATCCTCTTTTGGTTAATGGGCTTTTCTAGGAAGGAAAAAGGTGGAAGCATGTGGTGGAAAAACATGTGAAGACAATCTTATCTCTGCTTCCCATAAAATTATTTGCACAAAGCAGGGAGACAATGCCATAAAAGCCTCACCTGGAGGCACCCGGAATGGTTACGGTGCAGTTTGCAAACTGCCCAAGTTCTTCTGATAGGAAGGGATGGGACGCAAGAGCACTGGATGGGTGCGCAGATGGCCTTCCAGGGTCTTGGCCATCTTCCGAGTGTCAGGAATCCGCCAGCGAGTATCTTGGTTTCCCTTCTCTGGTTTCCAGCTGTGGGGAAACATCCGTCCCCCTTGTTCGAAGGGTTCCGACAGCTGCCATGAAGACATTCTGGACGCTCCTCTGTCTGTTGGTCTGTGGTAAGTTCATTGCTCCACAAGTAATAGGGGGTCCCGGTGGATCACTGAACAGTTGTCTCCTTAACGCACACCCCCAAGATACTGAGAGACGTAGGCAGCCATTCTGGGGGGGGGGGCTGGGGCTGGGTGGACAAGAAGGGAGGTCTCTAGTGCAAGCCCCATTGAAACAAACTTTTCTGGGCAATGGCCATGCTGGCTGGGGATGATGGGAGTTGTAGTCCCAGAAGGCTGCAGATGGCTGGAGAGGGTATCTGTAGCAGCTCAGGAGCAGAGCAGATGTTTTGCAGGGCTCAGTCCTAGCCAGGCGCAGTCTGGATGCCAGCGAGCCACAATCGTTGGGTCTGAGGCTGAAGGCCCCTTAAAGAGGGAGGGGGCGGGTTTCCTGGAAAGCTGGAGAGGAGCCCCAGCTAGATGAATTCAGTTGTGGCATAGATGAGCTTAAGCACGGAGTGATCTTCAGGGCAGGCTGCCTGGGAGGAAGACCACTGGGAGAAAAGAAAATCCCGCGAATGACCCAGAGAAGGAGGATGACAGGAGTACACAAGGGGCCTTTGGATGGGAACTGTGGTCGGAGAAAGACCTGTGACTTGTTGGCCAGAGAGTACGAGCTGAGTTTCTAGATTGCTCCATACTCCCTCTGTTCACCCAAATAAAGCTGGCTAGAAACCCGCCTCGCCTCTAGACTCTTCAGTGGGTCCTCAGTCCCTGGAAGCAAACCGGGCAGCACTTTCAGGTCAGAGCAAACAGTAAGGGAGGAGGGAGGCGTGGGAGCCAGGCTGCTGCACTTCCAGTCTGGCCATCCAAGGACTAAGCAGCCCTGCATGAGGAGGCGGGACACGGGGCGCTTGCGACCACAGCTGCTCTCCAGTTTCTTAATGATTTGAGGGGGCCGGGGCCGGGCTTAGTCCTGTTTAGAGCAGCCCCACTGACACGGAGGTACTTCAGTGAGGGTGGCACCCTTTGCACGTGTAGACAGAAAAGGGCCCCTTCAGCACAGTTCATTTGCCCACGGACTCCAGTGGTCCTGGTCTGAGCAAGACTAGCCTTACATGCTAAAGAACAGATTAGTAGCATCCAGGAAACACCGTAGCTCGAGCTTAAAGCCACCTCATTTGGCTTCCCCTTATTGCTGCAGGAAGCACAGACCTGGGAGGACATCTCGTCCTGGCCTCGGGAGACTCACCCCCGCAGCGTGACTCACAGTGGAGCGCCAGCCTCGAAGGAGAGGTCGAGATGTCTGCAGAGCAGCTGCAAGAGTTGCTGTGGTTTTTCCGGACAGATGAAAGTAGGTTCTTGCACGGTGCGGCATGGGTCAGCACCGGACCGCCTACGGGGTGCTGCCGAAGAACATGGGCAAACTTTGCTTTGGTTTGATTGCCCTGTTTGCACTGTCTGGACCAAATGCGGCCTCAGTCGACGGTCGGGGTGGAAGTCTGCACATGTACAGACTTTAGTTTGACTTGCAGAGTCCCCGAAAGTGCACGAAGCCTAAAAATGCACTTGCTGGGAAACAAGGCACACGCTGCAGAGCGTGCCTCACTGATTGTGCACAGAAACACACACCAAAAGATGCACAAAGATGCCTGGAAAAAGGGAAAAACCTCAAAGCACACTGCCTAACACAGGCGCAAGGCAGAACACGCTTTGGCTGGAATTCGGCCAACTGCAACTCGCGCTCAGGTCATCCTTTAATTTTGGGGTGGCTACTAATGATATTGAGGGGCAGGGGAGAGGAGGCCAATTAGCCAGTGATGATGCTTTTGTGCAGACTAATCTGGGATGGCCACTCTTTGCCTCCAAAGCTTCTGAGCACGAAAGGTAGATGTGTAACAGGGGCAGCTCCCACCGCTGCACTGGCATCCCTGGCCACAGGGGCGGGATGTGCCGGCCTTCCAGACGGAGCTACTCGCTCACATTGCCTTTTCCCACTGTACTCCCCTCAGTGCCTGCGTGGAACTACAGCACTCTTGCCCTCTCATTTATGGTTCTGCTCATAGGCGTTGTCCTCTTGGGAACGACAATCAAGGCAAACAAGTAAGGAAAAAGTTGCACTTGAAAGGTGGGGCAGAAAGGTTTCTCAGGAGGGAGCAGCTGGGCTGGGCAACCGCGGCCAGCACCTTCCCCCACATGCCCCAAAATGTGGCATCATCTACCCTCTGCTTTAAACCATTCTCTCTTACCAGGATCCCCAAGAACTATTGTTTTGGGCAGAAGGGGGGCAGCTTTATAGGTAGAATTCCCAGTACCTTCTTCATGGAACTACAATTCCCAGCATTCTTTGGAGGAAGCACCACAGTGTCCATTTGCTTATGCAGATCCTATTCAGTCCCACACTGGCTTCCAAAATCTCACCAGGCAGTGATTATGTATTTGCATATTTATTGTGACATCTTCAGAACTGATCTAAGATTACTCTGTTTCCCTCCTTCCTTCCTTCCTTCCTTCCTTCCTTCCTTCCTTCCTTCCTTCCTTCCTTCCTCATCCATTTAGAAACAGGAAAGCTGCATACCTGCAGGAAGACCAAAGCAAAGTGAGTCAGCTGACCGATGCAGAAATGAAGCAAGGTTTTGTGACTTTGAAGGAAAGTAGCAACTTAAATAGTGCGGCCGGGAATCTGGGTCCAAACCCACAGGATGAAGACCAGGTGTTGGTCCACTGGAAGGATGGCACCGTCACGAGCTTGTATCCAGAGGTGTCTGAAGAAGACGTGTAACCAGCAGCGCTGTAATTGTAATTGCAGTGGAAGATGGCCAGGACTGCAGGACCACCTGCAGTTCTGGAATCATGTCTCGAAGCGATGCGTGTCGAGTGGAAGTGAGCAAACAGAAAAGCTGCATCTGCCTTCATGTTACACCTGTGATATGGAACCTACCAAGATTCAAACAGTCTGTCTAATTATCATTTTAAAGTGCTTTGTAGTTTTTTCAGGGGCTCCAACAATACCCCGGGAGCCGAGAAACAGAAGTGTCTCTGCACTAAACGTGTTGACAGATTTTACATCAGTTTCTACAATCAGTGCTTCTCTTAGGGAACTGGGCTCTGGAGAGGGCCCAGAGGTTCCTTCGTCCCGGGATGCCTGCCCCCCTCCACAGTTCCCAGAGTTCCCTGGAGAAAGGGAATTTCTGGTTTGAGCACACACCTGTGCAACATTGTAATCCTGTGGTCCAGGTATTCCTAACACAGGTGGGACTTGAACCCAGATCTTCCGACTCAAGTTGACTAAAAAGACAGGCTGCCTCCTGTGAGATGTGAAACAGCATTTTCTGTTACATTGGCCGGCTTACCTGAAAGCTCCCTTCCAAGTCTGACCAACCCTTTTTCAGAGGATTTCCCCAAAACACTTCAGGCAGCTCATCTCTCACTTTGTACCTTTTAGGCTCCTTGTCATGCTTCAGTCTGGTTGATTGGAAGGTGGATGTTTTCCTAAGGTTACTTACCTTAACCTTACTGAAATTGCCAGTTCCTTGCTGCACACACAAGTGAGAATGGAAGCTGGAGCCGTAGTTAATATCCCGATGAATGTGCAAGAGAACAAACCTGTGTGCATGATTTAAGTTATTTCAAGAGCCCAGGGTGAATAAATCAAACCCTAAACCAAGAAGGAAAATTGCTATGGTGCCAACCAGCAGAAAGAAAGAAAATCCCACGCTTGGCTTTCCCAACATTTCCTTTATTAAAATATTTTCCACAACAGTTGAGCAAAATACTGAATCTAATGGACATTTTGTGACAAGAAGTATAGCTAGATAGAAGATAAGACTGTGTTTACCCCACAATGCACTTTGCCCACTCTCTACGCTGCCCCAAAAGGAAAGGAACATAAATCAGCTGATTTTTTTCATCATGAAATGCTGTGATTCTTTTTCTTAACATTTTTCTTAGAAAAACATTATTTTATAGGGTTATGCAACTATAAAATCAGAAGAAACGGAGAATGGTTCAGAAAAAACTACAAAAAGGGTGCCAAACCAAGGTTCTGTCGATTCATTATGCCATATGAACGGAGAATTAAGTACTGGGTGTTCCCCAAGACCAAAGCTGCCTATTACTGGATTTCTGCTGGTTTAATATTTCTCTCTCTCTCTCTCTCTCTCTCTCTCTCTCAGTTCAGGGAAGGTAGAAAGTTCTTTGCTAAAAATTGTGGGGCTGCATTCCCAGGCATGAAGGGATGGCCATGAAACCAGTCGAACACGCGTGTTCTTGTTCCATGACAGCAGCAGCCCAAGCGAGTCTGGGGCCACCCAGGGACTGTCAGCCACACGAAGGGGTGGTTACTTTCCCTTCCTTGCCACGATCCCAAATAAAGCTCGTCTCCCGGAAACCACTCCTTGCACTTCCAGGGAAGCTCCCACGGTTTACTGTGGCAGGGAGAGAAGCACCCGCGCTCGTGTGCCGCAGCCTCTTGTCCTGCCGTGGCCGCTGCTTACAGCCGGGCTAGCGAGGGGCCTTTGGAGACGTCGATCGGCAGGGCGGCGGCTAGCATGGGTCCGATCAGAGAGCGGAAATGCACCCCACATGGCCACCCCCAAAGCAGGCTGCGCAACACCTGGCTCCCGAGAGGCTCCGAGAGGGGTGGCTTGGCCTCCGAGCGACGCCCTGCGGGGATTTTGCCGCGCTCTCCTGCCTCCAGCTAGAGGAGCTGGGGGACACGGAGAGTCCCTGGAAGGGCACCCCATGGCGCTGCCGAGCGCCGCGGGGACCGGGTCGGCCTCCCTGGCGCCGGCTGAGAAGGCGGCGGGGGCCGGGGGGAGATCTGCGCGGAGCCCCTGCTGCTGCCTCCCCCGGAGGGCGGATTCGCCTCCCAAGAGCGCTGCCGCTCCCCGGCCTAAAGGGAGGCTGGCCACGGCTGCCCCGCTGGGCCTTAACGGGAGGACTGGGCCAGCCCCGGGCACGGGACGGCCTGCCGAGAACACCTGGCCTCGCCCGCCTCTCTCCTTCCCTCGCGTTAAACAACACAACACAACACAACACAACACAACACACCCAGGATGAATGGGATGACCCACCCTTTCGGACAGCACAACGCGCCCCTGCAGGCAGGGCCGGCCGGGGAAGGGCTGGCGCCCCTGCAGGATTTGCACGCTTCGTGCCGAGGGCAAATGCCATCTCCGGGACCTTGGCCGCGAAATGGGCGGCCGCTCGTCCACCAGGGGGCGCCGCGCCCCTGCCGCCCATGCGGAGGCGCCGCAGAGCGGCCGTTTGGCTCCCCGCGAGAGCCGCCTCCCTGCGCTCCCATCCGTTCCTCCGTGCCTTGCCTCCCCGCCCGTCCCCGTTGCGGCTGAAACACGCTCATGGCAAAGGCAGACGGATCCTGCAGTTACGCACCTACGTTCCTGGATTTAGTGTCCTGCCTTGGTGCGGATGACGATTTTTGGAGGGAGGGTGCCAGCCGCGGCGGAATCTAGCATTGCACCAACAGGTGCCAAAGGTGCAGCCCCCCACCCCACCCCCTCCAGAATCTGGTGGGTTTCCCTGCCCTCGTGGGAGAAGTCAAGGTGGGGACTGCCCTGGGGGGGGGAGGGACCCCACCCCCCACGCTGTAGCTGGAAGCATTAGCCCCAAGTCCTTTCCACTACGTGTGATACGGTCACACGTGTTTTTGCCTCCTGGAGAGAATACAGGAGGTTTTTCCACCTGTGCTTGGGAAAACGTGTGTGAGTGTGAAACCGGGCGTGTGCGTGAAAAGCACGGGCACTTCAGTTCCTCCCAGTACCGCCCCAGTGGCAACATGGACCCATTCCACCATTTCCTTTTCCGCGGAAATTTTCTGGAAAGAAAGGAGGACGGAAGCGGCAGTGGAAGAACAAGGGAGGGTGCAAGGGGAAGCTTGAAAAATTGGGTGAACAACGCAGGGCGGTTGCCTGAGAAGAGCCTCCTCCGGAATCAGAACTAGGAGGCGACCTCAGCACGGCGGGCTGCACGCACGCGAGGGACGCAGGCCAAGGGGACGCGGGAAAACACGGTCCGTGCCAGCCCCGCAATTGCGAGGACTTCAGGACAAAGACATGCAGGGGCGCTCCTTAACTTGCATGCTGGGCAAACAGGACTTGCTCAGCCTTCCCAAGAGCAGCCGGTCAAGGCAACGCCCCTGCTTTGCATGCAACAAGGTTCCGGTCCTCAGTGTCGCCAGGCTTTGTGTAGACTAACCTCTAAAGGAAGAGACCAGCCTGAACAGTTTCAGCATTAGCCTCGCCCTTCTCTTTTCTGGCCAATCAAAGCCCCCGCAGCTGCCCCAGAATTAGGGGCGACTTAATCACCGGTTTTTCAGCCATTGGTGGTGGCTGTTTGTTTTGATTACGACGGCAATTGGCTCGTTTTGCCATGGCAGTGGTCATTTAAGAAAATAAGGGTGGCCAGGCGGGTTGGCCCTAGGGAGACCCAACCAGCCCCTTGCTGGCACTTGGCGGGGGGGGGGGGGGGCTCACCCAGGTGCAGAGCTGGTGGGAGTGGGGAGGGACAGCTTTGTGGGCCAGGCAGCCCCAGACACCCCACTGTTGCCGGGGCATGTTCTGCTGGCCAGGGCCCCCCACCCCGTACTGGCCCCACTGGCCACTGATGCGCAGCCACGGCGAGTGCTGCAGAAGCGGGCGGGCGACGCATCCATGGCCAACAGCGGTTACTGAACGGTGACCCACGTCCTGTTCACAGCCCATCACCCTTCACACCCCCCCCCGCCTTTGCACGTTCTCACTGCTGCTTGCAGGCACGGTGGCACAACCCGGCCGTGCGAGACAGCGGCCTGGAGGGAGTGGGCAGCCCGGTGCCCCGGCGGCCTGTGCAGTTGTAAACCGGCAGCAAGGGAAGGCAGGGTGCACCCCTGCGCCCCACTCGGGCTTCCCACCGGCAGGCCTTGTGAGGAGCTCTCAGCAGGCTGCGAATTGGCGCTCCCCGAAGGGGTGCACTGGGGTTGCGGAAGGCTGGGCTCGCGGGACCCCCAGTGCTGGCCTCCGTCGTTGCGTGTCCGTGCGGACGGGGTGCTCCGCCACCAGTGCAAGTGACCCCGTCTCGGCTGGGCACCTCCGGCCTGCAGCTCTGAGTCCCGCCCAGCAGAGGCTCCGTCAGGCAATTCGGCTGGCGTCCGGGCTGCACGTCGAGAGCGCACGGAGCAGCTGGGAATATCCCCAAGGAGACGTGACAGCAATTCCTCCCAGGAGCAAAGCCCTCCTGAATAGCTGGTGCCACGAGCAAGGGTGCAAATCCCGCAACCAGCTGCGAGGAAAACTGGCGGTGGGGTGGTCTGCAGGGGAACAGGTCCCTGGCTTCCCCCAGGCTGGGTCCCTGATTCTTCCAGCATGCTTTTCTGTAGAGCGAGCGGCCATGTGGACTGTCCGGAAGGCCGGCCCATCCGCCATCTGCAAACGCAGCCACCGGATCATGCCGGAGCCTTCATGCAGGCCCAAGTGGCTTGTTCCCGCTTCCTCCGGCTGCCCCACTAAAAAATCTTAAACCCCTTCAGCAGAGTCAACGTGGGCGCCTTCTTCTTGCTCTGAGCCCGGGAGGACTTCACCGTCACCAGCTTGGCCTGGGCCACCGACGGGATTTCCTTGTAGTTGGTGGTGGAGAGGGTGTTGTAGGTGCAGCTGGCCAGGCCGTGCCTGGAGGCCACGGGGACCGGCGTGACGAAATGCAGCGGGGGCTTCTCCTCAAAGATGTACAAGGGGCGGACCGGCAGGTGCCTCTCTGCCTCGCGCCTCACTTCCCGGACGGCCTCGTGGAAAACGTGCTGCACGGATTCGAAATCCTGGCAGGCCGAGACTTCGTAGAAGCAGCAGCCGTACTGGGCGGCGAGAGAGGCCCCTTCCGCTTTGGTGACCTGTCTGGGAAAGGCATTTGGAAATGGAATGAGGGATTTCCAGGGGGAGGGAGGTGGGTGAGGATGGCTACGGGACCCCAACCCCTCACGGGCCGCATCCTGAATCTCCATTGCTGGCAGGCAGTCTATAGCTGCAGCTCTCTCTGGAAGGCTTGGATCGTGCACGCATGTGCGAAAGAGAATGGACCCCGAGGGGCAGTTCTGGGTCCGAGGGGGGGGAACAAAAGGGAGAATGGGCAACGTGCTCTTTTCTGGGGATCGAAAATGGGGGGAGGTCCCGGGGGGGAGTGCCCTGCTCTTCCTTTGTTTACCCAAGCCTTTGGGGACTTTTCTCCATGAGGTTAAAGTCCGCAGTCCTGCTTGCTTGCTTTTCTGCTGCGTAACCTCCAGGCCAGCGGCTCCCAGACTTTTCTGGCCATGGAAACTTTCCGAATACACTTTTTCCCCATGGAACCCTAACTCGATCCCTGATATTTACTTGCCATTGTGAACCCACAAAATCCTTCCGTCTTTCATCTGCTCCTATTGCCCAAGTGCTTTGCAGAAAGGAGTAGGTTTGGAAATAAAGAGAAAACATTTTAAATATAAGGAATGAATAAAGAGATCATATGGTGATATCCCAAATGAATTCTTTCGATTGTTCCCAACACTACACAGTAGAGTCCCAGTAATCAAATGACATGATTAATTTCCTTGTTTGCTGCTTGGAAGCCAACTGACAATTGAATAGCTGGCCTTGTGTGGCTTTGTTTAAAATCTGTTTTAAATTTGATTTCCGAGATTTTTCATGGAACCCCTGCAAGGCTTTTGCAGAACCACAGGGTTCGCGGAACATGGTTAGGGGACCTCTGCTCTAGATGAAGCTATGCTAAGCGGCTTAGCTCCAAAACACAAAGCGAAACAGCATCGTTTCCCCAGTTCTAAAATAATACCCTCTTTCCCCTGTTCTAAAAACGACGGAAAGGGCCCCGAAAAAGCAGAGTCGCAACTGGAAGGATTCCCAGTTGTCTAAAGCATCTGTAAACAACCGTGACTAAAGCGTGGTGGCTGTGGAGCGCAGCCCTCTCTTCACTGGCTGCAGCTCAGTTTGACCTTATTTTTTGGCCAGAGTGATTTGATGTCCAGGCTGGCTGGAGTGGATGAAAAAGTTTATGACGAACAGCTTCACTGAATGAGGGAGGGGGAACTGAACGTGGGAGGGCTGGCGGGAGGGGGGGTGCACATGTTTATCCCCTGATTCCCCCCCCTCCCCACCTACCTGTACTGCTCCATGTCCAGTTTGTTCCCCACCAGGAGAACCGGCGCCTCATTCTGTGTGTTTTTCGAGCGGAGGGTGAGGATGTCCAGGTACGGCCGGCAGCCCTCGAAGCTTCGCCGGTTGTCGATGCTGTAGACAACCAGGAACGCACTGGCCCAGCTCAGGTATCGCTCACAGTTCACGGGCGCATCCTGGCAGGGAACCAAATGGGGCAGTCAGAAACGGGCTGCTCCTTTCCTCGTTTGTTAAGACAGGCTTTGCTCTCTGCCTTGGAAGACACTTTCTGCTATTTACCTGCCGGTCCCTCAACTGGGATGGCCATTTGGCTCATCTGGTGTATAAGGCAACCTGCTTTTTCAAGCTACACAGGGAAAGCTTTCAAGAAAGATGCATCTGGCAACCTGGTGCATGGCCGAGGGCAAGCTGGAGGCAGGGATTCCGCCGCCCGGTGGTGTAGTCTCGGCCTGCCCTGGCTTCCCCTCGCTGAGGGGCCCCCAATGCCTCCCCCTCCACGTGCCGCTTCGAAGGGAGTCCCAGAGCAGCCACGAGGGGAGGGCTTTCTCAGTGGCCCGCCCCACCAGCGAGGTCTCTCCACAGGGGCCTGTCTGCACTTTAAAACAGTTGCGTGGTTGAACGATTGTGCGGTGTTTTATTGTCTTGTCTGTTCTGTGACCTGCCCAACGAGCTTCGGCGACTGGGTCCTCTAGAAAGGATCGCTCTGGTTCCTCATCTTTGTCTTCACGGCCGTCCCATCGGCCGCCAGACGTTCTACAGCTGGGTGGGAAAGAGCATCACCCGGAAGATTCGCAGACTTGCAGGCAGTGCGCGCCTGCGGGGGGAAGCTTAGCAGTGCGAGCGCATGGCTCTTGGAGCATTGCGCCACATAATCAGCGGTGCTTTGTGGCTCTGTCAATCCCCGGGGAACCTTTGGGAAGCGGCCATTTCCCGTGTGCCTCAAACTCTGCCTTCCATTACCTGGTCAGCTGTATCCATAACCTTCAGCAGAACTGGCTGTTGATCCACAATTTCTTCTGAGGCGTAAGTGTCCTCTGGAAGAGAAAGGTTTTATCCAGTGGGTAAGCCAAGCATGCAAAGGACCCATTAGGAGACAGCATGCACGATCCCATAGGGTTTCTCTGTAACAGATTTTCTGCAGTAAGAAAAGCATCAGAAGGGAAACATGGTGGGGTTGGAAGTAGAAGAGGACACTGCCGGGACCCCTTGTAAAATTCGGTGTCATGGTGCCATAAGCCTTGCCAGGAAGTACCCTTTGCTGCAGCCACGTCCCTGACATACACCTGCCTCCTTGGGGAGCCCACTGAGTTCCCACTTGTGGGGTGGCGGTACGGAGACAGCTGGCTCTTTTCCACCACCTCTGTCTGCTGGCCAGTCTCCCCCAGACCAAAACAAGAGAACGCGGGGAATTTCCTGCAAAGCAAGAATCTTGCTTCTTATTTAGAGAGTGGCTAGACAGGTGGGCTGCTTGTTTCCTTTTATATCAAGGTAGTTTAAATCCTCGTCTTTTGCCGAAAACGCCGCATTCAGGCTCGAAGAACCCCCTCGGAGGCCTTCCGATAAAAGTCTTTGCCCGCCCCAAGCGCTTTCTCCCCCGCCTTCTCCTAACCCTCCTCTCACCCTTCCCAGGCTCTGGACTCGGCTCAGAACAGCCACCTGCCAAGAACTTCTGCAAGATTATATCTGGGTGTTCTTGTCCCCGACACACCGGTGGAGCCTTTGGCGCCCTGCGTCTTTTCCTCATAGCTCTCCTGAGATACGCCAAGAAAGAAAAAACAAAGGCAGTTGGCTTGGCTCCAAGTCGGGTGCCCCCTTGTCCTCCCAGGCTGGTGTTCCCTGCTCTGACTGGCAGTGTCCCTCCAGGGTGTTGGCCAAGGGCCTACGGGGTGGGACCCCTCACCTCCCGTGGGCAGAACAGGGGATGAGCCATGCTTTGTAATCTTCCAAAGCGGCTACTGCCCTTCCAACGCACAGTGGGGCTTGCCTGGGAAAGGAACCCAATTTGCACCTGAGCCGGAGGTGCCTTGGCCAAAATTCCAGGCTGGGGCTCTTGCACAGATGGCAGCAAATAACTCCGACACTGGGGAGAGAGACTAGGGCAGAGGGAGCCCTACAGTCCCACCAGCTCCTGCCCTCTCCCTGCAGCGTCCAGACTTCGTGGCAGCACACAGATGCGAACAGCGACCAGTCCCCCTGGCAGAGAGGCAACCCACCGCCTGGAGCTGCTAGTCCACCCAGGCATCCCTCCCTGGCAACGCGCTCTGCACCGGGGGCGCTACCTCCCGTCCCCCGTCCGGATGGTGACATACATGGTTATATCAACAGCGACTTTCCAAAACAAGAAGCAAATCTCGCAGGCTGAGGGAGGGCCTTTCCTGCCCCAGGTTCTCTCCCGCGTGCTCTGTGACTCTCGTCGTGTATTTTCAGGGAAATCTTTTCACAGAAACGGTGGGGCGGCATTGCCCTCTTTCCCCCGTTGGGGTGGATTTTAGACTGGGGGCTCCTAGCACGGCTATGCGAGGGCTTTTCTTCTTTGGTGCATTTTTTTCTAGTAGGAAAAGGGAGTTGAGGTGGAAGAAGCGGAGGGAGAACCCCGGAAGCTACACGCAGAAGAGGCCAATGGCACCTGGACCTGCTGCAGAGCTCCATGAACAAGGAGGAATGTGGGATGCCCAGCGCCGTCTTCCCAGTTCACGGAAGAAGACCTGCCTTGGGCCATCACCTGGATTTATTTGTGGATGCTTTCCGGGGCCTGGAGGTTCTGTCTCCACTTGTGACAGGCCTGCGTTTTCATACTGCTTCTTCTGTCTTTTGCCTTAAGGAGAAAAGCCACTCAGGGATGCAGAATGGAACAGATACATGGTGCCTTCTAGAGATACGTGGAAACACCCACTACCCGGAAGTTTGAGCAACAGATCCTGCTTGCGAATATCACCCATTCAAGCTACCCTGCCTTTGGGCAAGCTCCCGTGCGGCCTTCATTCAGACCCTAATGACTGTTTGCAGATTTGTTTATTTATTAAGCATATATTCCACTATATTGACCCAAAGGCTCTCTGTGATGCTTGCTGTCCCCTGCTATAAAAATAATTCCGACTCCTTGAATGCAGCAGTGGAAAAACATGCCAGGAATAGTTAGCAATGGCAGCGCATGTTTAAAGTGAGCGTGAAGTTTTGGCCCGGCCGATTCTTTTTGAAATTATTTGTTTTAGGACAGTCCTTGCCAGAGCTAACACACTTCGCAAATTGCAGGTTTGTGAATTCAAACAGAGCTGTGTGTGCCGTCCAGATAGAAACGGAATTCTGGGAGGGAGCGGGAGGGGGAGAGGCGGATTACACGCAGGGCATCCTGCGTATTTTCTTCAGGAGGTTCGACTGTATCTTAGCAATGCTGCTACTTTCTGAAGGAAACCCATGAAGATGCAGCGTGATGGGCATGCGTTTGTCTCCACGAAGGCTGCGCAGAAGTCTGGGCTTCCACGGGGGGGGCGGTCATTGAGGCCCCATCGGTGCGGGTGTTCAAGGATAGGCTGGACGTCCACATGGTGGGCATGTCGTGAGCGGAGCCGGCTAGAGCCGGGGGTCAGACTAGATGGCCCGGGAGGCCCTTTCTGACTCACTCTGTTTCTCTGTTTCTAAGACAAGGTTGGTGCAACTTGTGCCAGAGTCGGCAACTGCCAAAAAGCTGTGCTCCCAGATGCCGAGGCTGGGAGAGTGTGCGGCGTGTGTGGGTGGGGAACGCCCGCCCTTTCTCCTGGGGCGGCCGAGCTCCCCTTCTCAGAGAGCCCTGCATCTGCCCCTTGCATGGTGAGCTGGAGGCTGTGGGCAGATGCCTGGAACAGCTTTTCCCAAGCGGGTGCCCTACACATTTGTTGGACTACAGCTCCCATCACATGTGCTGGCTGGGATGACGGGGGTTGTCCATATGGCGAGCAGCCCATCGGAGCAGGCTGCCTTGGGCCAAATGTTCCCGGACCGTGTATCTGCACCGGCGCTAAGGCCAGTCGTGACCAAAATCACGTGGGCTGGAGGGCCTTCTCAGTGCAGCCCACCTTTGTGGTGCTCCCCCCAGAGCGGGGCTCTCCCCCCGTGTGCCACTCATTGGCTCACTGGCACAGGCCACCTTTGCAGCTGACTCAGAACAGACCTTGCAACCATTTCACTCCAGTCTGCTCTGCATCGGGTGGTGGTGGGTCTTAAGAGAGCTTTTGTGCTGCATTTCACCTTTGCTGGGCCGGATTGGGGCAAGATTAGAAAAGGGAATTAGAACGGGACACGCGATTTCCATACTGAACAGCCCAGCTTCAAAGCCCGGCAGCTCTGGGGAGATATTGCCAGTCAGGATGGCAACATTGGGCTAGGTGGCATTATGATCTATCCATCTGATTCATGTCCTGCTTTTGAACTCTAAACACTCAAAGTGGCTTACGTTCTCCTCTTCCTACTCTCAGTCTTATCCCCACAACAACCTTGTGAGGTAGGCTGGGTTGAGATTTGCCACCAGCCCAAAAGTTACCCAGTGGGCTCCATGTGGCCGAGTGGGGAATCGAACCCAGATCGCCCAAGTCTGGTCCCGCACTCTTAACCACTCCACCACGCTGGCACGATCTGATCAGCTAGCCACCAGTTTGCCATTACATGGGAATGGGAAACCTCTTTATGCAAAGCACAGTTCAAAAGGATGGCGGAACCCAGTTACGGCTTGTGCAAACCATGGGTGTCCCATTTCAGATGCGACGGCAAACTTTTGCCTTCCGCAAATTGCAAAGTCAGGCAGGAAACAAGACAGGGAAAGGGAGGCTGAGATCCGAGAGCGACATCACGGTTTGGCTACTGCACTGAAATGTCTCATTCACGATGCTTCTTTTCCACGTACTCCATCAGTTTGGGGCTCCATCTCCCGGCCCACAAAGGGTAAAAGAGAATATCATAAGCAAAAAGTTCGGAGGGTTTTCAAGATCCAAACAGCCTCCCTTCTGCACAATCTGTATTTTCCATCTCTGCTTTCCTTGGTATGTGCTCTAAATTTGGCAGCTTGTTTTCAAATAATGGCAAAACAACACAGCGAGCAGAACTCTGGCAGTTGAAACTCCTTGGGAACATTTCCGGACAAGCCTTCCCTAGAAGGCAGAAGTGAGGATTGCTGAGGTCTCCCAGGGGCTCAAGGATCAGGCCCTGCTCTTAATGAACTCTTTTAGGATCGGTGCATCCAATGCTCCCTGCCCCCACTCCAGCCCTCCTGCCGCGGATGGTCCTGCCAGCAACTGGGGGGGGTACCAAATGCTCTGCCGTGAGGACCGCTCATAGCCCACCTTGAGGGGCTCGGCCAGGTCCTCTCATGCTCCAGTTTCTATCTGTGGGGCCTAAACTACCACATTTGTGAGGGTTAAACCTCCACCATCCCGACCTTCTATTTTTAATGGCAGCCAAGGTGTGGATCAGGGATTTTGCTTGCTGCTTGCGAATCAGCCGAGCGGAGGCAGCCTCGAGTGACCCCTAGAATTGTGCAGAAATGTGGCCCAGCCCAGGCTGGGCCCATGGGCGGCAGCTCCCCCACAGCCCCGGTCAGGGGTTATGGGGTTTGGCTGCTGGGGCCGGGCAGCTGCAGAATGGCTCCATGGGAAGGACTTTTTGCTTCCTCCAGGCCTGATGGCCGGAAAGCGGGCTTCCCCAAGAGCTGTGGCTACACCCCTTGCATGCTCCCCGGCCAGGACACCTGGCACCCAAATGCACGTGCCGTGGCAGAGCAGTCGCTTCGCTCCAGCCCTCAGGCCTGGGGAGGGTGTGTGGGGGCAGTCCTGGTCCACGTCCTGGAGACGTGTGCTTTCGTTGTCAAGGGAGAAAAGGCACAGGGGTGGAAGGAAAATGAGGAGCGGGGCCTGGAAGCTGCAGCCGGAGCAAAGGGTGCCTTACCCAGGTGAGGATCATATTCGCTGATGAACCGCTTGGTTAGAAACTTCACTGTCAGCGCTGTAAGAAGCAAGAAGGGGGCAGTTAGCATTTTTGCGAGGACTGAGCCAGCGTGTCCTATTTGCACAAGTGGGTCTTGCCATGGCCCCTCGGCCACAGCTACCCTGCTCTACCCTTCCTCCCTCTTGGTGCCTGGCATTCTTTCTTTTTGAAGGCTCGGGAGCCTTCCCCACCAGCTCCACACAACACCCATCAGCCCCAGGCAGCCTGGACAGCAGCCAGTCATTATGAGCGTCATGGCTGAGGACTGAGGGGAGCACAAGGTTGGGAGGCTGTTTGAGAAGACAGTTTCTGATCTATTATTGCGGCGGGGGGGGGGGGGGGCTCCATTGCCCTTCCGGGCAGCGCTTTCCTCACGGGCTCCCAGATGCTGGCCTGGTCATGCAGCAGCATGATCAGATGTGGGGCACGGTGGCATGTGGGCCGGGGCGCCCAGCTCAGGGCTCGGCATGATTAGAAGGCGGCTCTCTCTGGACACGTCGTCACGGCTGGCCTGGGGCTCCCGCCGCAAAGGCTGAAAAGGCTCTGGGCCTTAAGCAGAAGCCCCCTCGCCCCATGTGGGTCAGAGGCAGAGGGCAGCAGGTTCTCATCACCCCCACAAGAGCGGCCTCCCCCAGCCTGGTGCCTTGCTGGCTGCCACTCTCAGGGCTAGCTGAGGGATGCTGGGAATTGCAGTCCCAGCATCCGGAGGGCACCAGGCTGGGGAGGGCTACTGCAAGGCCTTTGCGCTTCCCACAGGCCTGCCCACCCACCTGTGACCCTCCTCCAGCTGGCACAGAGCTGATTCCTCTGCCTGCGCAGGAGCCGTTCCGCTTCTGGGTGGGGACACGCGAGCGGCACTGCTGGAGCCACGGTGGCCAACACGGCTGCGCTGGGTGACAGCCCAAGACCTGGGCCGAGTCCCTCCATGCACCCCCAGAGCCCTCCCCAGACCTCCGGACCTGACTTTCCAGCTCCCCGGAGTCCCAGGATGGCCACGCTGCACTCCTGGAGAAGGCTGCAGGGATGACGCTCGTTCGCGCAAGAGGCGCTCCGTGGCTTGCCGAACATGGACGACATCCTCGGACTGGGGAATGACAAACAATGTGCGGAAGGTCGTTAGCCGCAAGTCATTTGGTTCCTCCTTTAACTTCCTTGGAGAAGCCTTGATCAAACCCACCAGGCCTCAGCGAGAGAAAATGCCACCCACAAACAGGCTGGCTAGCGAAGCTCAAGATATTTCCACCGAGCACATGCAGACAATCGCAACGGTTGCTACTGCATGCTTCGTGTTCCTAATTTCGTGAACGTGCCCAGCCGTCCGTGCACACGAGAGGTGCAGATGTGTGTACACGCAGAAGGCGGCTGTTTCTGCCAAGTGCAGGCACGAGACGCGCAGGCTGTAGGGTGCGCACAGACCACCGTGATGCTGCAGGGCAATGGGCTTGGCAGGCACTTCGCTGGCCTCAGAAACCGGCCTGGCAACACGGGGCACTGCCTGCAACAGAGCCAGGCTGCCGGGCCTCGATTCAGGACTGCCCTGTGCTCACGGACAGCTGCTTCCTGGGACTGGGCCAGGGCCTTCTCCAGCCCAGCCCAGCCCAGCCCAGCCCAGCCCTCCCTGGGTGTGCAGCAGACCGAGACAGCTAAAATCTGGACTTTGAAAGCAGAGGGCCTGGCGCTTCCTACCCGGAGCGTGGAATCCACCTAGATGGCCGGTCCTGTCTCTTGTCCTTGCTTCCCATCAGAAATGCTGAAACATTTCTCCCAAGGCAGTAAGACGTTTCAACTAATGGATGCTGCATTTTGGTTCTGCCTCTTTGGTCCATCAAGCCCCCAGAAGATGAGGCCCCTGAGAGATGCTGCGTAACTGAGGAGGTTCGGCGCTCGGGCAAAACGCAGGGCCCCAGAAAGCTAAGCCTCGCCCAAGACGCAGCTAGTTCTTCTTCAGAAGTTCCCCTGACTGCAGCACAAGCAATTCCTGCCAGCAAGTAAGCGGAGAATAAGAGATCTGGGGGGATCCGGGCTGACAGGCAGTCTCCGGCTCATCTGAGGGCATTTTCCATCTCGTGCGGTCGTGAACGAATTTTCCGTCCCTTTCCTGCCAAACCGGGACAAGCAGCAAGCCTGGCCCAACTGCTGGCTTCTAAAATGAGAGCTGCCAGAACTCTGGACTGTCTAGGATCACGCGAGCGCAGGGGCTGCCCTGCTCAAATCGGAGCCACGGTTCTCCCTGCATGGCATCCCGGTAGCTTTGCCGCTCTAGACAGAGAACTGCGCCAGCCTCCGACTGAGAAGATTCCCCAGCATTTGATTGTCAGCACAATATCGCAGCATGAGCATGGTGCTTCACAATACAAGCCAAGCGGGGCAGTCCCTGCCCTGAGGACCTTACAGTTAATGGTTAGTACCGAGAGGAAAGGAGGCAAGCAGGAAGTGGAGGATCGCAAGGGAGGACTCGCAGTCTGGAATTGGGCGGCACATGTGCACGGGCAACAGCCCTGCTGCGTCAGGCCGAGCTTGATCTGGCCCAACGTCTCTTTCCCCTGGTGCTTAGTCCAGGGCCTCTGGGAAGCTCAGAAACAGGGATGGTTCAGCTTGGAGTCCTGCAACAGCGGGGGGTGGGACCGGAGGCCCTCTGGCCCCTGCCCTTCTGTGATTCTGTGAACGGGGCGCCCAGTCATCCCCACACACAGAAGCCTGGGGATTGCAAGTCGGGGGACTGCAGATCCATCTCCTCGGACCAGACCCAAGCTCGGCAGAGGGTGGGGCAGACAATCGTTTTCTCCAGCGCACCGATGTTTCCACAAGAGAGGCAACCCGGGCAGAATGCACGTCCGCGTGTTCTCACAAACAGAAGAACAAGCCGGGCACTGGGCATTTTGTGACAGCCAGAGAGGCCCGTGCAAGCAGAGGCATCCGTGGTGCCGAAGCCCGACTGGGTCAGATGCCTCCTCCCACCCCTCCTCAGCCGCTCCCGGCTGCCTCATGCCTGTTGGAGGCCGCCTTGGGAGGGCTTGCCAGTCAGCCCCGTTTCACTGCAGGGCATCTCTCCCGGGGGCACTGCGCAGCTCCCCATCTGCCTGGCACCTGCCCGTGGAAAAGCGGCAGTGCCTGCCGAGTAAGACTTTGGGGCAGAGGTCCAGAGTTCCTCATGAGCAGGAGGGTTCCCAAAGGAACGGGGATGCATTCCATTTTGGAATAAACGAGGCCATATGCATCATTGTCAAAAGCCCATTGAAAAGAAGCTCAGAGTTTCCCTGGGAGAAGCAGCAAAACTGAACCAGCGGCTCACCTTCCGATCAGAGCTGGGCTTCCATGGGAGCTTGGCAGAGGAAAGAGCCCGAGATGTTTAGAGCCACACAGCCATGGCTGCTCTCCGTTGGGCTGCCAGGTCCCTGCCCTTGGGGTCCCCGCAGCGAAGCAGGGAGGGAGCCCGGCCCTCCGTCTTCCCCAGAGCTGCAAGTCACTCGGAGTTGACCTGAATGAATGAGGCGCAGACTCCCGTTCCCGTCACTTTCGCCAGCTGAACTCCAGCCAAACTCCTTGTAAGGAAAGCTGCGGCTGCCTTTCCTGGCCTCCGAAGGACAAAGTTTCCCATCGGCAAAGGGCAGGGTGAGGGCGGGGGCCATTCCTTCTGGAGGAGAAAAGGCATATTCAGATGCCCTGAGGAGGGGGGAAGGATGGGACTTCCTGACTTCAGCCTTAAAGTGGAATCAGCAAGCAGGGCCCTCGGAGGTCTCCTGGGCACCATGCGTTGCTCCTGAGCGGCTCATCTGAAAGCAGGGGCTGCCGGGGGGAGGAATCCGGGCTCGTTTCCAAGGCTGTAGGGACCCGGAGGGCCCGCTTCTGGAGAAAAGGAGGCCCCGGTGGATGCAGAAGCCTCGGGAGGGCCCACCACTGACCCCTGGCTTTGTCTTCCTAGTCTGGTTTTAGGTCTGGGACCCAGGCATTTAGGTCTAGCTGCCATTTAAATTTCCCACAATGCCCTAGAACCTGGAAGCTAGGAACTTATGGTTGGCATTGGGACTCCCTCCTGAAGCACTCTTGGGGAGCTGAGGCCAAGCAGCCCTCTCCACTTAGTCCAGCGCTTGGAGATCTGCCTCATGGTGGCCCAGCCAGCCATGGCCACCCAATCTGCTCTGGGAGTAGTCCCAAAGGTCCCTAGCCAGCCAGGGGCTTCCTTCCCCGCTAACCCTTCACCCAACCCCCCGCTCGGGCCTGTTGGCTCATATCCCCAGCAGTGATGGCTCTCAGTCAGGGTGATGCTCTGGGTGATGGGATTTGGCACTCGACCTGCAGCGGACATACCTGCGTGAAATCTGCACATGCGAATTTCTATTTCTACTTCCAGACACAGCAATCATTCCGAGCGTCGACATGGCGCAGGAGGCCAGAGGCGGTCAATTCGCTTCTTCTCCAAATTGCCTTGAACGAAACCCATCCTTCCATTTCTTGGCACCCCAGGCCATTCCGAGCTGGGAGTCTCTCTTGCGTCAAACGTAATGTGCAGCGTTGTGGAAAACATTCAGAAAAGGGTGGCCAGGGGGTCTTTTCCTCCCCCGCCCTATCGCACACACGCACCTTAATACGGCAGCATTTGCACCAAACTGGGTCTCAAAAGTTGGGCAAGAGAGCCACTCAACCCGGAGCAAGTTGCAGGGGTGCTCAGTTTTACCTGCCTAGGCCCAGTCCAAGCCTTTGGTTCTGACCGTTAAAGCCGTGGCAGCCTGGTCTCATTGGACATGGTGCAGCTCCACTTTGCAGGGGGTCCACTTTGCAGGGGGCCCACCTCCAGAGAAGAAGTGCATCGTGGATGCAAACTCCCAAGGAGAAAGAAGGGAAGATAAGGGAGGCGGAGGAAGGAGAGAACGAAGCGGAAAGCGGGAGAAAAATTGCTTAGATTCGAAGTTGGGTGTGGGGAAGTGTGGCCTGCCAGGTGCTGTTAGACTACATCTCCCACCATCCCTGAGCATTAGTCATGTTGACTGCTGCTAGGGAGAGTTGTAGTTCTGCAACGTCTGGAGGATCCAGGTTCTACATCCCTGCTTAAGAAGAACTGTTTCCCAAAGCGTATCTACTCAAAAGGAAGACTGGCTGAGCTTCCTTGCAGTTGAACTGGCACAGGATGGCCATGCCATTTGCCTCCTGGAGTGTCATGCCTTCTCTTGGGTTCTCTTGGGCCGTGGAGCTGCAGGACTTTCAAAAATGCTAAACACGCAGAGGTTGTGCAACGGTCCAGATTTGGTAGCCTTCAGCAGCGCCAGTGATGGATGGAAATACCTTTTCAGTGCGCACACTTGAAAATTTAAAAAAGCTCGATCCCACTGGCAAATGCTGCAGGAAGTTAGGACGCAGGCTTGGACACCTGCCAAATGCCGGAACCCTGCAGGGCCCACGGACGGCAACTGCTCTGCGCTGACCTTCCAGCTTCCTCCAGGAAAAAACCTCATTTGTTTCAGCTTGTTGTAGCTATTTTGCTTCCCAGCTCGTATGGAATCACCTACATGCGCCGACCAGAAGCTCACTTAACGGGTCTCTGGACGTCAGTGACTCGCCCCATCTGCGCTTGAAGCTCCTTCAAGGCCAGCCCTGAGCCCTTCCGTCTCATCCCGTTAGGTATCCATTTATTTTAAGCAAGCACTCGCCGGCTATTAGAGAGATAAATCATTGTAAACAGTCCTGGGAAACGTCTCCGAGGGCCTGTTGCCGGGGCAGAGAAGCCCTTGCCAGTGGCGGAGCAGAAATGTCTGGTTAGGGCAACCGGGCTGCTCTTCCGTCACGCAACTACGTGCTTCTGGGCCGGCGTGCGCGTTTGCGTTCTATTCCTGGAAGCAGAGGGGGCTTCTGGCTGCGGCTTGTTGAGGTGAGGCCACGTGACACTCCGGGAAAGACACAGCCGCTCGGCTCGGAAGCACCGGGCTAAGCAGGAAAGGGGTGGCTTCGAGGCCGCATCCTGTGACCTGGGGCAGTCAGGGCTGGCTTGAGTCCTGAGCAGGACCCCAGAGGGACGGGCATGCTTGTGCAGTATCAGGCTTGGCGCTCGGAGGCCCGCAAGCCCGTGTACGAGCACGTATTCTCATCGCGTTGTCTATCAGCTATTCAGGAGGAGACGCACAGAGCTCGCCTTAATACTGGCCCTTTCCCCAGTCCCAGAGTCTAACTGGAATGGCTGCATTTGGAGCAGCTCCTCAGAATATCGCTGCAGTCGTGTTGAATGCATGCAGCCTTAAACAGCGGTTCTGGAGTGAGGGCGCAGCGGGGCGGGTCTGTGCTCGTAGCTTTGTGCACATCATTTTTAGGGTGGGATTTCTCAATTGAAAATGTTGCACGTTTCATCCCATGGCACAGCTTCCTTTTGCAGGATTCCTGCCCATGTTTCTCCTCCCGAAGAAAAGGCCTGAGACCCTGAGGCTGCCCCAGCCAAATCAGCCAGGGCTCGCTGTTCGCAGATGTTGGGACCGATGTGCCAGGCTGCCGTTGCATTTGGGTGTCTTGCAGAGGGCTCTCTGACCTCCATATCCTCCTGCGTGGGGCATGTGCGATCTTTGTTCGGCTCACCCTTGTTCAGACGTGTGAGTGGGGTTGACTCCTTGGGTTTAAGTGGTACAAGTCAGGTCACAAACACATAAATGCACGAGTAGGAATAATGGCTATAATTAAAATAGAGATGCTAGGAACCTGCCCTCAGTGGGGCAGAAGGAGGCCAGCAAGTTGTCCAGGTGCTCAATGGCCAACCTTGACCCCTTTCTCCATCTGAAGGTTTGTAGCTTTAAACCATGTTTGGACCTGGAAAGTCCTTCAAACAGGGAACAGTCCTCTGTAGAGAACACATGGAGGACACTCTACAGCAGAACACATAGGATGCCTTGTCGAGCACCCTTAGAGCAATGCATCGGGGTCGACGTTCCGGAGAGCAGCCCTGGGAAATGCATGGATTTCTGGAGCAGTGGCTAGCCAGGCCGGTGCTTCTGGGGAACCCCAGGGGGGGCGTCGGGGCTTCTCCAGAGACCCCTCGCGCTCGGCCAGCCCCTTTGCATTGCGTCACTGCTGCAGCAGGAGAGCACCTGGCAGGGCCCCCTGGAGTAGCGGCCCCCCCCCGTAATTCGTGCCGGTCCATCGGCTGAGGAGCAGCAGTGCCGAGCGCGAGGGGTGGTCCTCCTGGGGGCAGTGCTGAGGGGTTGCCTCCTGGCGGGCGGAGGGGCACATGGCCCGCGGCAGTTTCAGGCACACACCCCAGGGCAGGGGATTCACCCTTCCTCGTGGGAATGCTGGCCCATTGGATCATGAAGCCAGGAGACCTGGGGACGACCGTGGGAGTGGGTTTGTGCAGCAGAAGGCCTGCCGAGAGGGCCCTGCAATGCCCCTCCTGCAGAGCCCTCCGGAGTTGGTGGTGCCCTTTCCCTCAGGCCGTGTTCCCGTTTCCACTGAAGGTGACCTCCACAAACCTGCCAGTTCCAGGTGCTTTTCTTTTCGCTGTCCCCCTGCACCAGAGCTGGGCAAACACTGCTCGTATCAGTTTGCAACTTGCCTTTGGAAAGGCTTGGGTGCTGCGGCTGCCTGGTCACACGGACCCGAGCTATCTTTAGAAGCAGGTATTTATATTGCACAGTTTGCTGCCCGAAAGACCGAACGCTCCGCTCTTTGCTGCTCCGTTGTGGTGAGGGACCTGCAGACGGGCCAGTGAGGACCGGATCCTGGCCACAAGAGGCCAACCTCGGCCGGGGCCATGCAGCCAGAGCTTGCTGAAAGGGTGCGGATCCACATGGAAGAGGAGTCCTTTTCTGTGGACAAGAGGCTTCTGGTGGAGCACAGCGAATACTTCCGGGCCCTCTTCCAATCAGGCATGCGAGAAAGCACACAGAAGGAGATCCAGGTCCGGGACCTGAGTGCTGTGGGATTCTCCATCATGCTGCAGATCCTGCAGGGGGAGCACCCTCTGCTGAGCTGCGAGGAGAACCTGAAGGTGGTGGAGTGTGCCTCCTTTCTGCAGGTGAAAGCCGTGGCCAAGTACCTGATCGCTTCCATCAACTCGGACAACTGCTTCCTGCTCTACCAGGCAGCGGCCGTGTTCGGCCTCCTGGACCTCTTCCACAGTGCTGCACTGTACATCCGGGACAGCTACTCTGACCTGGAGGAAGACCTGGACTGCCTGCCCCCCGACCTTCTGGACTACGTGGAGTCCCTCCTCCCCAGCACGTTTGTGGCGGTGGGGGCTCACACGCCCACCTTTGAGTTCCTGGAGGACGTCTCGCGCACCATCTGCTACCTGGATGAGGACAGCAACCAGTGGCGGACCCTCTCCTGCTTGCCCCTGGCTGCCACCACCTTCCTCGCAGGCATGACCACGCTGGATAACAAAGTCTACATTGTGGGAGGGGTTTACGGGTACAACAAGCAGGTGGTGGAGCAAAGCTTTTGCTACGACCCGGCCAGCAACAGCTGGAGCGAGTTTCCCAGCCCGCAGCAGCTCCGCTACGACGTCACACTGATGGGCCAGGAAGGCCACCTGTATGCCATCGGCGGGGAATTTGAGAAGACCCCGCTGAAGTCCGTGGAGAAGTTCGACCTGTCCAGCAAGACCTGGAGCTTCGCTTCCGACCTGCCCCAGGCAGCCGGAGCCGTGCCTTGCGCCCAGACCATGGGGCGCATCTTCGTGTGCCTGTGGAAGCCGCTGGACACCACGGTCATCTATGAGTATGTGCCTGCGAAGGACGAGTGGCTGCCCATCTCAACCCTGAACAAGGAGCAGAGCTACGGACACTGCATGGTGGCGCACCGGGATAACCTCTACGTCATGCGGAATGGGCCGTTCGACGATTTCCTGAGGTGCGCGATCGACCGCTTCAACCTCACCACGATGCAGTGGACGGCCTTGCCCGGGCAGTACATGAACAGCAAAGGGGCTCTTTTCACTGCCGTCATCAGAGGGGACACCGTTTACACGGTCAACAAGATGCTGACCCTGCTGTACAGCATAGAGGGGAATCAGTGGAAGTTCAAAAAGGAGCGGGCCGGCTTTCCCAGGAGCGGCTCGTTGCAAACCTTCCTCCTCAGGCTTCCGAGGATGGATCACAGCATTGCAACTTAGACCCGGAGGGGGCCCTTCATCCCTTGCTCAAGCACTGGCATCGCCCCCGCTTTCCCAGGCGCCCTGGGATGCACCCAAACTGGCTCCAGGCTTGTGCTAACACTGTGATGCATATGGATGTCTTTTGAGGAGACCACTGGGGCGATCTGGGCTACCTCTTTGCCCCGGGAGCGAGTGCCCCGCGACTCGCTTGGCTCGTTGCCACACCTGGGCGTGCCATTTGGGGGGGTGGGATGTATTTTAACTTTTGTACTGTTTTGTATGCTTTTAATTATGTTGTAAGCCGCCCCGAGGCTTGGTTGCGATGGGGCGGCCTATAAATTTTTAAATAAATAAATAAATAAATATAAATTTGCGGGCAGCTTTCAGGGGACCAGCAGGTAGCCCAGTTCTCCAGAATGGTAGCAGTACTTGCCTGTTGGCAGGTGGTAGAGGCCGACTACCCACGGAAGGCCAGTGATGCCTGGAGGGAATGTTACATACTGACGAAGAGAGGGTCGGCTCTGGGATCTTCGAATGTGCCATGCGGGGCTTGGAGAATCGGACTAGCCAAGTCCCTCCAGGCCAGGGGCACTGAATCGTTGGCCAGATCCCCAGATCACCTTCTTAGGACCTCCCGCACCCTCTGGCTGCGAATGGGTGTCAAGCCCTTTCAGGGGTGGGCAAGTGTTGCGCTCCCCGGGCTCAGCTCTGCAGGCTCCAGTCCGCTTTGTTGTGACCATGGGTCTGCGTTCGGTTAAACATGCCCAGGAGTTGCATGCCGCTCGCGGATTCCCTCCTCCTGCTGGGCTGCTGTGCATGACGCTGGCGGCACCACGGGAGTCCCACGAGCGTTTGCAGACTTCCCCCCAAGCGTGGCCTGGCCTCGCCAAGCATGCTGAGCCCAGAGGGGGCCTGCAAGCACTCGCTGCACTCCGGCCGGCAGCCCCACGGCATGGAAAGGGGCACTGCCAGTGGCCACGTGGGGCTGGCCAGACTGCAGGCCCTGCCACACGCGGCAGCTGCCTGCCCGCCCCCCCAGCCCTGGAATGCGCCCTCGGGGCATCTGAAATCCGGCTCGCCTCGGTCCGAGAGAGCTTGGGCACCTGCTGCTTTAACCCGAACTCTGGGCGAGCGAAGCAACGACCTCTACACGAGTCTCTCAGGAAGCCCCTTGCTCCACGCAGGCGCTGCCTCTTCTCTGTGGGGAGCCTTCCCCGCCGTTGGGGGAGGACTCCGGCTATGGACTGAGCCCCTGCGCGTCCTTCCCCTTCTGCTCTGCCGGAGCTTAAGAGCGATTAGTGAGCGAGCCCAGGTCTTCTGTGATCATATAAACAAGCTGTGCGGTGTGCGTGCTTTTAGGTTTTATATTCCCAGCACTCCAAGTTCAGAAGGGCTATAAATAAACCCTCGTTAGGGAATTAAGGGCTTCACAATAAACACAGGGTGACTCAGATCCTGGGTCGAAACAATCTTTTTGATTTGCATTAAACTATTTTGAATTAAATCCAGACGAGAGCAGCTAATTCCACCGAGTCCCTGGGGAAACAGCAGCACCCAAACCGTACTCTTTGCAAACCAGTTGCTTCTTACTCGTACACATTGCTTGAGAGGCGAGGGCAACAGCTGCCTAAGCAGATGTTTCCTTGAGGTTCTATAACCAAAGCCGGGCTTGCAGTAGGCTCTTGCTGAGGGTTGGAAACAACCTTTGATAAGCCCATGGCTTGGAAGGGCTTTGCTTTCAGATGGACGATTCCTAGCATTAAGTTGGAAAGATTCTACAGCTCCTCTTGAACGGACTTTCTGCATTAAGGAAAACGGTGGAAGAAGCAATGAAAAACATGGGAGGGTTATGCGTGGAAGACGATGATTCCCCGGGAATTCTTCTGTATTTTTTCTTTCCACAAAAACACTTGTACGGGAGGAAAAGACAAACCTGCAGCACAAGGTCTTCGACTGGGAGTGCTGGGAGGTCTCCGTCTGGAAGATCTGATCAAAACTGATGTTTTATTTGCTCACTGCAGATTGTTCATGCAACCTCACCGTCCACTTGCGCTCCTCCCGCATCTTCCCAGCGTTCGTTCTGGCAGAAAGGCTGGTGCAGCACCCATGTCCGTAGCACGGCCCGTCCTCTGAGAATTGTGGCCTGGCCACGGGCAAAGCCTTTCAGAAGAGCCTCTGGCGAGGCCCCAAAATCTGTCCCCGATTTCATCTGTGCTTTCAGAAGTGACAGCGTATTTTTCTTCCTTGCGTGCCAGGCCAGGCCCAAAATGACCCTACTCCACTCTCAGCTCTGCCTTCCCATGTCGCTTTCCTGATTAAGCAGCTCCCACTTCCACGGAGGCATCTTCTGCAGCCTTCCCCAGCCTGGTGCCCCACGCTTCTGCTGACAAGGGGATGATGTGCCTTGCAGTCCCACACATCTGAATGACACCAGGCGAGGGGAAGCTGATCTTGATTTGAAGCTCTTCCCTCATTCTAAAATGGCAGAATGCCCCTTCCCCAATTTGTTACTGGCAAAAAAGCTTTCAGCTGCAACATGCTTGCATTTCCCTGTTTTTGTATTTGCCCCACCTTGTAGCTGCTTCTCCCGCACCACAGCAGAATGCAGCCCCCAGGTGCCTCCCCAAAATCGGATATGCTCCTTGGTTGGAAGAGGCTGGTAAATATGAAACATTGTCTGTGCTTCCCATTCACCTTCTCCTGAAATAAGAGAACACACAAACTAGAAGTGAGTCCTTTATTTGAGGGAAAAAATGGGCTGTATCAGGTACCTAGAGGACCACAAAGGATGCTTGTTTTCTTCCGTTTTGTTGCTCTCAGAGTTGTTTTACCTGTTTCTTTTAATATGAGACACAAGTTCCCTTTTTTAAAAAAAAACTTGGCGAAAAGAAATACGCTAGATGCAGATAGTACATAGTTTTGTCTAAGGGAACAACTCCAATTTGTCTGCAGTGGTGGGGCAAATAAAGAACTGCTCCTACTTGCAAACATGTTTTTTTCCTCCTTATTTCAAATCCAGAGTTCTAATTAGGACACAGCTATTGAGGTAATTATAGCCAAGCGCAATCATGGAATCCTTTGCAATAGGAATAGATGAATCTGTCGCTTCTGTTTTATCTCATTTCTCCAATGTTCAATTCATCCCAAACTTTAAGAATTTTCCTTTTAAAATTTCCCTGAATTCTCATAAACAGTTTTGGTGCTCCAAATACATGCATTTTGTAGGCAGTTTTGCATCAAAGAAACAGTCCCCCCCTAATATGTGAACGTTATTTTTGAATGCTTTAGCCCCTACGGTACAATTTTTGCCTGCACTTTTTGAAGGGAGAATGTTGCTACGAAATTCAGAGAATGGCACATTTGGAAGGTTAAGCAGAGTTTTCTTTGTTTGCATTGGGTGAGTCTGTGTTAAGATGCAAATAGAAGGACTCTGCCCCCCATCCCCGCTATGCAGACAGGTGAGTGTGGGGGCTTAGGTGGTGCACCTGAGCATGGGGCAGACGGGTGGGGGAGGCAGAGGACTGCTGCAAGGGTGGCTACAGCAGAGGCCCCGATCCTGCCTCCCCTGAGGCGCTGTGTGCGCAATGTACTAGCACTTGATATGCGGGGGAGCTTCCAGTCGCGGAAGCCGGTCCTGCTATTCCAGCACAGCAGGCCTTGCTGTGAAAGGCCAACAGGCTCTGGGCGGAGGCGAACTGGATGTGCCGCTGAGCAAGTGTGCACACCCCCTTCCAGGGCTCGGTTTGGCGCAATCCACTTTCCAGCCAACACTTAGGACCAGACAGCCTTCAGTTAGAGGCCGCTAAAATTCTGTTTCTCCATCAGACAAATCAAAGCATTGCCCATGCAACTGAAACAGGCTTAAATAACGTTACTCTACAGAGTCATCCTGAGGCTGGAAATTACGGGAGCCATTTCGGTTGCAAGGGTGCTGGGTCTGTCTGTCAGCGTGACAGACTCGTTTGTGGGTGGATGGATGGATGGATGGATGGATGCGTAGCGCACAGATCGCGCTGCTTGAGTTCTTGTGGCCATGTGGGGGACCATGGGGTTCTGTCTTGTTTCTGACGCTGGGGTGAGGTCAGCCACGGCTGAGCTGAGAGGCGCAGGGCCCAGCCTCCCGTTCCTGTCTTCTGGTCCCAGCAGAAGGGGTAGCGATAAAGCCACTCCGCTGGAGCAGAGTCCAGGAGCAGCTGAACCGTCATCCAAGAAAGGTGGAGGTGCTATCACGGAAGAGCACCGTCTGTGCCAGGAGCCCAGGAAAAAGAGCGGCGGGTGGCCGCCTGACTTCCTCCCTGAGCTGCTCATGCAGTCCCCGGAGGACTTTTGCGTGCCAGGTTGGAACCGGGGAGCTGAACTGGGCAGAGGGTGGCTGCTCCAGGGGGGTCTTGCATTCGAAGCAAGTTCAGAGCCAAGAGGCCGGGCGCCCTGCGGTTCGTTGCCCTTCTTGGAGCCGAACCGGGGTGCGCTCACTGTGTCCGCAGCATGAGCTCCTCCAAGGCCCTGTCTCTGTGGTTCTCGCACAGCAGGAGGACTTCTTTGATGTCGGCTTGCGGGAAGCCCATGTCGTCGAACTGGGCTAGGAGGTGAAGGAATTCCGCAGCCTGTGAGTCAAAGAAGCAAGAATGAAGCGATCGGTGGGGCTAGAGGATGCCTTTCCCTCTTGTTTCTAAAGGAAACGGCTAGGAACGGGGTGGCAAGCGGGGCAGGCTTCCCCGACCTGGTGCTGTAATGCAATGCCCATCATTCCCAGCTAGCACTCACAGTCTGGAAATAATGGGAGTTGCAGTCCAAGGCATCTGGGGGCAACAGGGTGGGAAAGGCTATCATGGAGCCTAACCCAGTCTGCAAGCTGCTATGCTACCTGTCTGGAGTTTCAGACTACAATTCCCATAAAGCCAGCCAGCCGGGCCGGTGAGAATTGTAGTTCAAAACCTCGGGAGCACCAACTTGGGGCAGGCCAGCCTAGAGCAGGAGTGGACAGAAAGCAGATCTCCAGGTGTCTGGGGCTTCAGCTCCCAGGGTCTCCAGTTGTGGGTTCTGCTGGGAAGGACTCCTGGGAGTTGAGGACCAAAACACCTGGAGAGCTACTCTCTGTGCCCGCTCCCCCTTCCAGGTTTCAGAGGGATGGGGAATGCTGCGTCTTGGCCTGAGCCTTGCACAGCCCCCGGTTCTAGCCCCGAATGCCGGCAACACCCCTCTGCAGCCACACGTCCGGGAAAGGGGCGGCTCTCTTGAGCCATCGGGGAGCCTGCGCTTTAAGCTTTTTGCTTTCCCAGCTTGCCAGGGCAAGAAGGACGTGTGAGAGCATTTCCCCAAAAGGGCGGCGCTGACCTTCTTCTCCGAGTTCTGGAACATTTCCATGGCTTCCTCCACCTGCGCCTCTTCATAACCCTGGTTCAGAAGCTTGTCACAGGCACTAAGGTAGCGGAGAAACTGGCACGGGAGAAGAAGAAGGGTTGACTGACACAGTATTGTCCATCAGAAAGATTCCCACCGACATCCTAAACCAGGACATCAGGACGTCCCTGCTGGATCAGACCCAAGGTCCAACTGGTCCAGCACTCTGCACAAGCTGGCTTCCCGCAGGATCCCTCCAGCAGGCTGGGTGCAGGACCTCCACCTGCCCAGCTCCTCAGCAACGGGTACATGCAGGCAAGGGGGTTAAGAAGGGAACCCATGGCCAGCAAGGCTAGTAGCCATGGATCACCTCTTCCCTCCTGAATCTGCCCAGCCCCCTTTTAAAGCCACCCAGATTGGATGCAAATTCCAGTTTGACCCTGCGCTGTGTGAAGACGTGCTCCCCTTGATCCGTCCTAAACCTCTCATGGATCGGCTTCACCCACCCGTCCACTTGCCCGATTCTCCCACATGGACGAGGGCACGCAGGCCGCACAGCCTGGACTGGGGGACCGAAGGGCGTTTTCGCAAACAAGCCAGCCTGAGAGCCAGGGGATGGGCTGGCAGTTACAGCGGGCCTTCCCCAGCCCGGTCTCCTCAGATACATGGAGCTTGAGCCTGTTGACCTGGGCCATGGTGGAAAGAATCATCCAAGCGGGACAGTGCAGCAACGGAGCCTCTCGCCGTGGAGGGCGTGGGCTCTCCCTCGCTGGAGACATTCGAAAAGCGCGTGGGCAGCCGCCTGGGTGGGCTGGTGCAGCATGGTGTCCTGCCACCGCAGCAGGCTGGACCCGGCGGCCTTCTGGCCCCTCCCAACTCTCCCGTTCCTGGATTCCATGAGCCATGTGGGGGCGCTGGGTTGGGGAATGATGTGCTGGAGTGTTCCGGGCAGGCAGGGGAGACAGCTTTGAAAAACCCCATGGAGCCATGAAGCTTGCGGGGTGCCCCTTGGGTAGCTACCTCCTCTCAGCCTAAACTCCTCCACATGATAGTTGTGGGAGCAAATTTGGTGGGAAGCACAATCTTGGCAGCCTTGTGCTCCTTGGACGAAAGTTGGGAGATGCATAATAACGAAACCACAAGTGGTGGGCGCAAGGGGGAGAATTCCTCCCCGTCGGAGAGAACCCGGGCACAATAAAAATCTCTCTGCCAAGGCGAAGTTGATGGGATGCATCTCCATGGGCCACAGAATATCCTGGGACCCATTCCAGCCACATTTGGTGCTGCAAACTGGGAACCAAACTCCCAAATTACATCATAAAGGGAGTATTCAGTGTTGGTCGAAAGTAAATCCCGTATGTTACGGAATTACATGTGCTGCAAACAGAGACGCACCCATGGCCTTCGAACAAAACAAAACAGAGTCTACAAAATCCAGGGTGTTAACTAACCAGGAAAAGAACCGTTCGAGTCCTCCTGGTTCTTGAGAGAAAGATCTCAGGACTTCCTCAAGACCCAGCCGAGCGTTGGAGGTTTATGTGTGTTTCTGATCAGGAAGAGTGATATACCAAAATTCCAACAGGAGCCTTGCATATTGTTTATAACTAGTTCCCTGCAGCTTTCCCATAGCTGAGCAAATTCACTTTTTCACATAAATACTGGGCTTTGGGTGTTTGTTTTCTGTAATTCCAACCCCTCTCTCTGGTTTTTGAAGGGCCTACAACGAGCTGGTGCTTCAAGAAGATAAACAAAAGCACTGGCAGCCACAACGACATGCTACTTCCTGTGCAAAGGACCATTGGCGAACTTATTCTCTGCAGATGAATGGAAAACACGGTTGCAGACGAAGGGGAGTGTTTTCAGGCTGCCCTGCCACGGTGCCAGGAGCTCTGAGGTTCCTGCATTGCAGCTGACATAAATTTTAGCTCCTGGAAGGAAGCCAAAGAGCTATGTGGGTTGCTCAGAATTTCCCATTATTAAGACGACAAAACTCAACTGATGTCTGTCTCTAGTCATGAGGCGGAAATGGACATGATGTTAAATATGTATCTAGCAGCATTTTTTAAAAGAGTCACTCTAAAGTAGGAAGCAGGAATTTGATCTGGATCTTAAAAGCTCTGCCACTTGCCACACTAGGGCCCCAGTCTAGACTGGGAGCCCTGCAGCTACTCAAGAGTAAAGCGAGACACAGGCTGAAAGCCATGCCTGCTTTGGCCCTTAGAAGGCTATGCTGGGGTGACAAGGGGTCCTTTTAGGACACTGAGACGTGTCTGCTATCGCTTGGAAGTCGAGTTATTTTTGGGCTTCCCCGTTGAGCTTGGGTGGCTGACAGCATAAATCCCAGTGGCGTCCCCTGCCCAATACCATGCAGGGGAGTGAGCAGAAAGGAGACACGGGCTCTGTCCAGCACAGGCCCAAGAGCATCCCCATGCACATGCAAGGGCTGGTGCTGCGTACAGCGGCGTGTGGCGCGGACTCGGCAGGTCCGGAGCGATGCTCCTTCCTCAGCCGTGGCTCCAACTTGGGGCTTTCCGGGCACGGCCCTGACTGCACTGCCGTGCACCTGCAGACCACCCAGGGCATCCAGCAAAGCCCCCCCCCCCACGGTTCCCCCATCTTTGTTCTCAGCACAGAAAATCCCGTAAGGAGGAAAAGACAGAAGAAAAGTTGGTGGTGAATGGAGCACCTGGCTTTGGAGAACCAGTCATTTCATTCATGAAAGGCAATAACAGTGACTTCTTGCTTGTTGACAATCGAGAGGACAACAGGGACCAGAGGCCCTCAGGGTACAATAAAATGGCTACATGTAGATGGAGAATGAGGATCATCTTGATTCCACCAGACACGCTATTATAGAATCCTAGAAGAGCCGAGTTGGGAGGGGCCAGAAGGTCATCGGGTCCAGTCCCTGCTGGTGCAGGACACCAAGTCACGCCATCCCCCCGTGCGGCTGTCCAGACGCTTTCTGGACACCTCCAGTGAGGGAGAGCCCACAGCCTCCCCAGGTGGGAGGCTCCATTGTGGTACTGCTCTGACAGTGAGAAAATTCTTCCTGAGGTCTAGTCTAAATCTGGTTTCTTTGAACTTCAGTCTGTTATTCCATGTCCTGCCCTCTGGGAGGGAGAAGAGATCTTGTCCTTGCTCTCTGTGACACCTTTCAGGTACTTGTAATGTGCTATGCTATATCCCCTCCATCTTCTCTTCCTGAGGCTCAGCATGTCCAGTTCCCTCAATCTTACTATGTTTTATATTATTTTATTTATGTAAGCCATCCTGAGGCCTTCACGACAGGACGGCACATAAATATTCTAAATAAATAAATAAATAAATCTTTCCTTGTAGGTCTTTGCCGCCAGTCCCCGGATCAACTGTCTCGCCCTCCCCGTAGCTCGTCTGCTTCTTTTTTATACTTAGTTGAGCAGAACTGAATGCAACACTCCAGGAGAGCTCTGACTAGTGCTGAGAAGAGAGGAGCTAGAACTCCACATGCTTCGTGATGCTCCTATTAATGCAGCCAGAATAGCATTTGTCCCTTTTGCAGCTGCATCACATTGTCGGCTCATATTCAGCATGTGCTCCACAACAACCCCAAGATACTTCTCCTTTGCAGCATTGTTGAGGGGGCTGATATCTCCCCAAACGACAGAACGTGGGGCCAGGACAGACTAACACAGAAGGGTTTCTTCACAGATCGCTCCACCGAGAACTCTGCTATGGGCTGGCTGTGCTGTAAAGATCTCTGTGGGGTCCACCTGGCTTACAGAACTCATCCCCTGCCGGACGTGGAAGTGCCTGCCTGCCCGGATGGCTTCAGGCGAGGAGTCAGGTGCACTCCTGGCAGAAGAAGCTCTACGCATGGGATTCTGTTACTGCTGTTATGTCAGTCCCTCCCGACGGCTGAAGCTCCCTGGGGGAGTCACAGCAGGGGAAGAGAATCTGCTGTCGTTTCAGGGACGGATGGTGGGGCAGAGGTGGAAGCGGAGGCTCACAGAGCCAGGGGGGCACAAGGGGGACCCCACACTCTCCCAGACCGAGAGGCGATATCATATGAAAGCAAACAATGCTGCATCGCCTCCACATCAGCACTTGATGGGGTGCACTTTCCAGAGGGGGGCAGGTGTCTCCCCGGCCATGCGAGGGAGGGGAAGGGCACAGCCTGCACTGACCTGCCCCAAGCTTTGTCTCCCCGTTTTCTGGAGAGCGAGGATCGCCCGGCGTATCGGATAGCCCAGGGCTAAAACTGGCTCGATGAGGTCACGCTCCTCTTGGCTGAGTGCCAAAAGCAGGTCAGCCGTCGAGTCAGGATGAGTTCCGTGGGAACCAAGAGGTTGCTGGGCCCCACGAGTGGGTGGGAGGCAAGAATAAGGACTGAGGGACTGAAACAAACAAACAGACAGAGGGCTTAATGTTAGTTAATTTCCAGGCGATGTCTGGTACTTCACAAGATGTTAAAAAGGCTCCTTATTCCACTCCGGAGTACATGAAGGGAGTGTGGATGCTCTGAAAACCTACTTTGAGCCTTGGCCATATTAGAATGAATTTAAACAGACCACAAAAGAAGCCAGGAAAATTCCTGCACATGGAACAATTCCTCTTTTGGTTTTCTGCCTTTCTCTTTTTAAACATCCGGTTTTAATCTCTTTCTGAAGTTCTTTTCCAAATCTGAGTGACCCTGGCCAGGGGGATGAGGCTGGTAACAATGGAGAAATAAGCCTGTGTACATACGTACATAAACCCAAAATGACATATATCAGTCAGGGATATGATTGATAGACATGGGTATCACCAGTGTTTTTTCAAATTATGGTTAAGTGTTTGCATTAGTATTGTGCCATAGGCCCAATTCAAATCTTGATGCCTTTCCCCCTCACATCTCCAAACCTGATGGAAGTGACTCAGTGAAATGGAATGGCCAATTCTGCAATTTGGAAGTTTCCAGAATAGCAGGACTTCAAGTGGATAAATTCCAGCCTCAGCTTCTCCCCAGAGGCCAGATTTCTACATGTAGGGAGTTTAAAATACATATCATGTCATATTCATTTGAATTTCTACACTGAGTTAACACTATTTGGTTTTGCATTTGGCTTCCAGCTTTAGGGAATTTTAGTAACTGCTAGGAGTCGAGGTGGCAGTTCTGAGAATGTGCAAGATGGAAGGATTCAAGGAAGAGTCGCATGTGCAAAAGGGGGGAAAAGCCAGCCAAAAGTGCTCAGAGGGTTCTCTTCCAGATAAACTCCATTGGGTGTGAAGTTATTCAGACTAGGTTTACTTCTGAATAGGATCGCATCCTATGGATGTACAAATGCTTCATATTAAAATACTTCTGGGTTTCCAATCTATTTTGATCATAATATATTGTATATGACACCACCCCTTACTTTATAGGGTTTCCAAGCCACTTTTCAGCAAAGAGGGATAAAGAACAGTTCTATGCAGAACAATGTGATTGCAATGATTATCCACATAATAGCCTAAAAACCACACTTTTAAATTTGCCCAAAGGACAATAAGCTAAAATTGTGGAAGGGCCATTTATTACCAACATCCCACTCCACTCCCTGCTGGTTCTCCACTGAAGGGTTCTAGAAACATAGAATCAGAGCGAGTCAGAAGGGGCCTCTCGGGCCATCTAGTCTGACCCCCGGCTCCAGGCAGCTTCGTTCACGACATGCCCACCATGTGCATGTCTAGCCTGTCCTTGAACACCCTCACCAATGGGGCTTCAACCACATCCAGTGGAAGCCCATTCCATACCCTTGGGGTCCTAACTGCCAGGAAGTACTTCCTGGCATCTAAATCTACATCTAGTCATTCCAACCATACACAGCCTGGTACAAATTGACTCGTCCCATTATCTCAGTGCAAAAGTTTGGCTCAATGAACTTCCTTCAACAACTATATCGCAGACTTCGTAGCGGTTCCCCTCGAGAAAAGTTAGAAGTCCTATGAACTTTGAGGACAACAAGGACCTGCAGAATTCTTAGCATACACACAAAGTGCTCTTCCCATGGTCCCTTGGTGGAAGCTATCTGGGTTCTTCTGATGCTTAACAGTGGTGGGACCTAAGCTAAAACCAGCAATTAACACCTAGCCATTAAGCAGAGTGCAAGAAACGGCATTTGACACACTAGACAGCTCAGTTCTAAGCTTCCTTCTGCTGAATAAACCCCTTGCTTGTGAACGTGGCTTCCCTGTGGCCAGAAGTGCCCGATCCTGGGAAACTAAGCCGGGTCGGATCTGGTTGAAAGCTGGATGGGTGACTTAAAATGTTGTGAACTGCTGGAGAGAGTCAGCTGTGGGTGCTACAGAAATGTAATATAATCTTAAATGGGTTGGACCAAAGACACAAGGAGAACTAAGGGCACAGGGAAGAGACGCAGGTGGCCGGATGACCGCTGAGCTCTTCAAGGGCGTAAGCATGCGAGTGAGAAAACGTCAGCCACACCGCAGGCTCCCTGCTGCTTTGGGGCTGATCCTCTTTGGAGGCTTTAGGAGCAGCAGAATGACGCACTAAACGGACAATACAGGCTCAGCCACAGAGGCTCGGCTGCTGCTCTGTAGCCCTGAAGAGGTTCCATCACCTCCAAATGCCAGCAGGTGCATGTAAATAAACCTGTGCCTAGACTCTCTTTCTTTGGGCTGAACCACCCGAAGGACCTAGCGCTGCGACAAGCAAATTTGGCACAGCTGTATGCTGACGAAGCTGCACGAAGGTCTTACTTAGCCCCTCACGTCGCCTCAAAAGCAGTCCCTGGCCACAGAGCCCATCCACACATACTTCGAGTGTAGAGGAACCAATTGGTGTGTGTGCACACCTGTGGCTAGGCTGCACTCTTGGTACATTACCTATATTTGCATAATTTAACTTGCTCCTTCTAATCAAATGCAGGGGGCTAATAAGCTTCTGCCCCACCAACCTCTGGCCTCCCCAAGCTCGGAATGGTGCCCTGGGCTTTGCAGTGGAGGCTGTGCTTTCGCCCCCTTTATGATCAGCTCAGCTTGTTTGCCCAACGGCCCGCTTCCTAAGCCCTTCTCCTGCCTGCGAGCCTGCCGCTCCCCGAGGCCACGAAATGGCTTTTCCAACAGGCATTCCCAGCATTTCTCATACCCATTCAGCACTTAGACATTGCTTTCAGCTTAGCCATTTGAACATGTTGTCGAATAAGTGACAACGGCATCTCTTACTGCGATTGTGGGCTTGTGCGTCTGGATCGGGGGAACAAATCCTGCAGCAGCGAGGGGCCGGCGGTGGGGCGGAGTGGGGGCGAGCGTTCCCGCCAGGGGCGCGTCGGAGGGAGAGCCATACCGGAGAGTCCTGCTGCTCCGTGAGCGTTGGTGGAGGGAGAAAGCGCGGGCAGCCAGGGTGGGCTTCGGCGGAGCGTGGCTCGAAGGGTGCATGAAAGCGGAGAGCCTCTCTTTGGCCCCTTTCCACTCGTCCTTCACGTTGTGAAATAAAAGCATGGACTGCCGCTGTCTGAGCAGGGGTGGCTTGGGGCAGCCGCCCTCTGAGGGGCCAGCCAGCAGCATGGGCGAGGTCTTTGGCCGGCACTGGGGCAGGCTTGGCAAGGTGCTGCGAATGTGTCTGGAGTTGGCCGAGAGCTGCTCCTCTCCATCGCTCTCTCCGGATGTGGTCGGGGATGAGTCCCCGCCTTCAGAGCCCCCCTGTTCCTCAGGGTCCAGGCCCCCGCCCGCTTTTCCCGCCTGCCTCCCTTTCCCGGTTGCGGGGCCCGGGGTCACAGCTCCCTGGACGGGGGCCTCATCCTTGGCCTTGCTACTCCCAGCAGCGAAGTTCTCTTTAGGGTCTACCAGGAGGAGCCAGCAGGGTGGAGCAGTGGGGGCAGTGCCGGCGGCGGCGACGTCATCCCGGGAACTCTCTTGCTGGGACGCAGAGTCTACCCAATACAGCACCTTCCTCTCTAGCGAAAAGTCGGGCTGGCAAAACGTACGAAGAAGAACATCAGTATTTTCTTGGCCCAGCCACGCAATGAGGGTTGTGAGAGCAAAATAATCAACGGCCCTGCAGATCTGGTTGGATTCCAGCCCCCACCAGCCCCAGCCAGCAGGGCCAGTGCTCAGAGATGATGGGAGGGGTAGTCCAGGGCAGCTGGTGGGATCCAAGCAGGGGAGCGCTGTTTTGCGGTCTTAGGCTGCCCGAAGGCCTGAATGCTGGCGCTGGTGCAGGACGTGATGGGGAAGCCCTTCCTTGTGTTGGGGCAGCTGAAGCAAGGGGCAGGTCCCCTCCACGAGTGCAGCCAACCTTGCCCTGGGAGGCTTGGGTGGGTGCTCTTCAGCGACCTTCCACTGGCCAGTAAGCTCTGGTCCACATTCTTTGACTGGTTCAGAATAGAGCTGCCAGGTAGTTAAGAGGGACCAGCAGGTCCTTAACGCTGGTCCTTTATCGCCTACTCTGGCTATAAGTTGAAGTCCGGGCCCAATTTAAGGTGCTGGTGATGCTCCATAAAGCCCTAAATGGCTTAGGGCCTGGTTACCTGAAGGAGCGTCTCTTTCCATATGTGCCTGCCCACCCCTTAAGATCTGGGGCAGAAGCCCTTCTCTGAGAGCCCTCCTTGAAGGAGATAAGGAGGGTGGTTACCTGGAGAAGGGCCTTCTCTGTGGTGGCACCGCGATTGTGGAATACACTCCCCAGAGAGGTTAACTTGGCACCATGACTTTATTCTTTTCACCGCCAGGCTAAAACCCTTTTTATTTTCCCAATATTTTAAGGCTTGATTGTTATTTTAATATGGGTTTTGTTGTTAGAAGTTGATCAGGATACTGTATTTTATTTTAATTTATTTCTTGCCTTACTGTTAAACCATCCTGAGACTACAGTAAGGGATTGTCTTAAAAAGTTTTAAATAATACATAAATAAATAAAGCCGTTGTTTCCATTCTAGCAGGCTTTTGTCCAGCTAGGCAGAGAATATTTTTATCCAAACTGCCTGCTTCTATGTGTATCACTGACGCTGGTCTAATGTTGTGACATTTATTGATGCAAACAGCCCTGAGTGATGAATATTCATTAAAATATCCATGAATAGCATAGGGTAGAACTATAAAAGGAAAAAAAATGTCCTTTTTAAAGCTAGGACAAATGCTCTGTGTGTGTGTGTAGAAAATATGACCTGGCCCCCCAGCCTACTGCCCTCCAGACTACATCTCCCAGCATTCATGACCATTGCTGGCTGGGGATGATGGGAGCTGAAGTTCAAGATGCTTTGGGGAAAGCTGTGGGAGAGACTTTGCAGGTACCAACTACGTGTGCCCAGGTTCCGTCAGCATGGTCAGGAATCTTCAAACAAGCCACGTTCTCAGTCGTGCGTAAGTTCTTCAACAGCTTTTGCCAAGCTCTCTTCAGCGAGGGGCTCCCAGGTTGTGCTGTCACTCCCTCGTCTGTGACATAAAATGCCATTTATTTTTCAGCCCATAACTACCTTTTGGGGCACTGAATACCACAAGTCAGTGAAACAACTCGCTGCTAGCAGAAGGCTGGGTCTCACATTCTGTCCTAAGAAACGTTCACACTGAATTAGATGCTTGCTACAGGAGGCTGAATTGCTTCAGCCTGCAGCAAGCTGAAAATACAACCAATGTTTTCTTTGTCCTTGCAAAACCCAGCCAACTGCAGGGACAATCTATCTGGGAATCCACGCTGATTTAGCGACTGTCAGCTTTGATCTTGCCGGTCTGTCATGGCTACATCCAAATGGCAAGGATCAAACCTGCGTTTTCTGTTCGCGCAGCATAGCATGCTGGTGAATAGAATTTCTTTCAGTCCCCTTAACTTAGGGGGGAAAGTGGCAAAGTTGGAAGGGTTAAGCCTCCCGACCCCATGTGTGCCGACTCCAGGCCAGACCGCAGTCCCCGCACTTACTTTAGGGTAAGAGAAATGGCCAAGATCAGCTGCATGCTGTGTGCTCAATGAGGCATCATGTTCAGCTCTCTAAAGACTGAATATAACAGCAGATTTGCTAGGATGACTCTTGGTAATCTTCTCAAGAGCACAACAATGCTCCCTACTGGTGAGAATGCATTGAATATGGAACCTATCAGGGATAAGAAAGACTGTGCTGGTTTTCTAAAGCCAGGTTTCTGAGCATCTGAAACCTCCTGGCCATATTTGCAATCCAGGAGATGCTAAGTAGAACATTCTGAAACAATGTTTTGAAGCATGTTATGAAAACGTGCTTCAAACAGGCATGTGGAAAGTGAATTCGTCACAGACTGACTTGCGTGCACTAAGGGGAACAACGATGCACTAAAGCAAATTAGACACTCTTCTAGCCATTGGCTTATGCACTTAGAAGCAAAGTTCAAACAGAGCACCATGATTTGGTCTGGGTGAACAAACTTCTAAGGAGCTTCTTGGCTTATGTGTTCCCTCTTCCACTCCCCCTCTAGAGTGAAAGGAGGAGAAAACATGCACAGAAAAGGAGAGCCTGCATCAGAGAGTCTCCTTATGGTAAAAGGAGTGGATCCTAACTTGAATTGCTCTTATGCAAGTTTCTAGACCTTTATGTTTCTGCTAATTCAGAAAAGGGAGATAGCTATTAGCCATCAGCATTGTTAACTCCAGTGTTGTTGTTGTTGTTGTTATTATTTATTATTATTATTAACATATTTGTATGCCGCCCCCTTGCAAACAAGCCTCGGGTGTTGTGGTTACTTTAATATTGATGCAAAGATGGGGCTTAACTTATTTACCATCGTGCACATGAGGAGCTTGGTGTAGTTGGGCATCTCCAACTTGGGTCCATTCAGGACTTCCTCCTCTCCCACAGAGCTATCTATGAAGCTGACGGTCACTCTGAAGGGAATGTCTTCCAGGCAACTCACAGCAACCATGTTTACACTCTAAGAGAAATAAAGGAGGAGAGAGGGAACGGCGTTGTTAACATTTCTGTCTCAGCTCATCACCAGCACTTGGGGTGACATCTCACTGCAATCCCGCAGCTCAGCCCTCTGCCCAACCCAGCTGAAACGATGGGAACAGTGGAATAGCGCTGAAGGGATGTGGCCTGCCCAGGAAAATTTGCTTGTGGATTCTATCCAATTTTTTAAAAAAGGGCCATTGAAATTCAGCTGCAATGAAATGCAAAAGATACTTCATGCCAAGAGTAACACAACAACGCAGCTCAGGTGGAAAGGTTTTCCTTGAGCATTACACAGGGATGTTTGGGCGAATGACCCAGCTTGCTAAAAAGACTTCTTTTGCTGTCCGAATTTGGTAAACATACCAGGGCAACTGCATGGCTTTCTGACATGTTTGAAATGTTTGCTGGCAAAGCTAATTTCTCACAGAACTGGATGAACTGGGTGTGGACTGTACCATTTCAGGCACAGATGGGGGCTCACAGGAAGGAGTGCTCCAAATATAACCCTTGTATACTCTATAGCAAGGGATTGGGAAGAATTGCTCTAACTTACCCTTTTTCCTCCTTTTTAATGTGAGGAACTTTACTTTTGGCTTAGTGGAGCATTCCATCAAGGGCAACTCATTAGTACATATCCCAGTCAAATTAGAGCTTGCCCCGTTTGTCCTGTTTTTCTCTTTGTTTTTTTACGGAAAATGTTTTGCTTGTGCAAATCAGGGCAGTGACTTAATTATTTATCTGGTGGTTTCAATGGGAGTCCCAAAGGGAAGGAGAGAAAGGAGGTGAAATTACCTATTCGAATGTCATAACCCTTGAAGTGTAGGGCCTGGCCATGAGACAGGGCTTAGGCAGCTTCCCCACAGCTTAGAGCTTTCCCATGCCTCATTTTCCAAAGCCTACCATCGACTCTAATGGGAAAATCAACAAATCCCTCAAACTTTTTTGGGGCAGAACAATGGACGTGCTTGGGGGTGGGGGGAGATGGCCATGATCGCGCCCATCTCCCCAGCACACCTGCGGTCGCAGCCGTGTTCCCTGCATGAGCGTGATCGCGGCCGTTCCCCCCACCCCCCCAGCACGATCGCTATCGCACGATGATCGTTTGGGCCCTCCCTCCAAACAATCACCTCCCCCCACTAGGTTTGTGTTCTCTGAGATGTCTTTTGTTACTTTGTTGTTCTTTGTTACTTTGTTTCAAATTTTTGTGATTAAAAAAATGTTTACAGAACAGATTAACCTTATTTTCATTGAACCTTATGGGGAAATTTGACTTGGCTCGTGACCACTTTGGATCACGACCAGAGTCCTGGAACAGATTAAGTGCGTGAGCCGAGGTACCGCTGTATGTCCATGCATCACTCTAGTGAGCTAGAAGCATGGTGTGCCAAACAGCATACCTAAACATAAATCTGTGTAGGTTCAATAAATAATATTTCACCTATTCTGAATCTTCCACTTTTTAAGCTGACTTGGTACTTGCTGAAAACTGGGAAGACTTGAGCTTCTTTTGATTTAACCTATGCAACACAACCAACTTTGCTTCTGCTCTTCAATAACCTTTAACCAAAGGGAAACGGGTAGTCCTCCACTTACTGTTTTTCCAAACGTAATGGAACTAAGCGGTCATAATCTCAGCAGGTGCATCATTGCTGAAAGGATAATGCAAAGATTGTGTCTCCAAGGCTGTCCGGGGAAGCCAGAAGGACAGCGATCAACTCTGCTGTATCGCTGCACGTGTACTTGTTAATACAGTCCACATGTAGTGCTTTTGGAAGGCTAGCCGGGGCTTTGACCATCTGCTGCAATGACGTGAAAGGCGGTTCCACGCAGGCCGAGATGCAGAAAAGTGCTGAGAGTCAGAAAGGGCTGGGCGGGGAGGAGGCAAGTGCTGAAAGCGCATTTGCATCCGTGCAGCTCGGATGGGCAAGCCGCATTAGGACAGTGCTGCTCTGCCCGGTTTTATGACTTATTTGTGCTTTTAATTGTGTGTTTCAATCTTCGGATGGCTCAATACTACTTGTATTATTATTTTACTTAAGCTGCTATGGAGAAGGTCACTCTAAATCCAAAAGGTGAGGCTGGATTCAAAACTGAAAATTATGAATAAAACAGTTGTTTTTTGGTCGTCGCTTTCGCAAGCAACACAGACAGCAACTCCAATTTCACCAAAGCTTTCTTCCTGCTTGAAATGGAAGTTTCCCATGCTAAGCTCATTTTACCATTTGCACTCTTAGAACGCTCAGCAATGATTGGGCCCACCCCTCCAGCTTTGCTAATCCTGGATACAGGATTGGGAACAGCTAGTTCACTTATAGGGCCCCATTGCAGCATGCTACCGTAATTCTATTTTTGCTGGAGTTGACTGTCCAATGCCACATGGCCTCTTGACTTTAAAATGCAAGGTGCTACATAAACACTCCAAACATCTGACAAATGTTGAGAACTGGTAGCAAACCTGTTCTTACGTCTCCGGAGAAAACTATACACATGGCCTAACCTAAATTTAAATGCACGCAGGACAAAATCATCCCCATACAGTTCAGCTGATTGAGGGATCTTTAGAAATGTTAACTATAATTGAGATACAGTATTATTGGTCACTTTAGATGCAAGTTGCAACTACATCAAACAGATTATGGACTAAATGCTCCATGTTGTTGCTTCCAGATGTACTGAAGCACTTCTGGTCACCTGAGGCTGGTGATTTCCCTCGCAACAGGCAACAAATGGCACTTCCAAACTAAAAGATACTCAATTGTTAATAAGTTTATACTAAGCAAAATATGAAGTGGTAAGAATTAAGGCTGGACAGGAAGAGTGGCATCCTTTATTCTACGTTAATTTGAATTAAGGGTGAAATATGAAAGTGCTATGAGAAGCTGTGTTTTCAGAAGGCCCACTTGCAGGAAAATTAAGAAACCTGCCACTAGAAAATACCAAATTTTGCTAAGATACACTGAGCCGAAGAAGTGAACTTGCCCTCCAAAAATGTCTAAGTGAAAATAATATGCATCACATCCTCCTGTCCATTAGTTTTAGAAAAATGAAAACCTTTTTGAAATGTTTACAGGAAAATAAGGGCATGTCTTTTACTTTTACATCTTCTGCGTTTACATGCAGATTTGTGTCTGTGTGTCATGGGAACTGGACATGCTAGTTTATAAAACGACCATAAATTATTTTCTCTTTACATCTTAACCAAGATAGTTCACACTATGAACACCTGTATTTATTTCCAAAGCGTATTATCTGCACTCTAGTCAACAAGTCTCAGAGGGCATACAATAAAAACACAGATAAAATTAAAATCCATATAAATCCAATGAGCAGCAGAATTTAAAAAAGAAATAAAAGCCACCATTAAAAGCAGCAGGAGTTAAAACAATCATCATTTGGTTGTTTTCCAAGTGATTTCAAACGACTCGTACTAAAAGTATCACAAAAAGGAAGTCATTTAAAACAACAGCAAAAACTAAAGGCCTGGGAGAATCAAAATATTTTGCCAGCTACCAGAAAGATGGTGTTTGGCAGCACTTTCTAAGATGCAATCTGTACCTGGTATAGAGTTCCATTCTGGAAAAACCAGTTCCCAATTGCAGCCGCCTCCCCCTCAGTAGTATTTCCTTTGCAAAATTAAGATTACCTTAGAAAGGAGCCACTCTGCACTGTTCGTTCTGAAGGCGGCAGGGGCCGGACTGTGCTTGCTAGGGGTACTCTACTAGGATCCTTAAATGCTTGCACAGGATGTCAGGTGAATCCCTGGCTCTTTTCTAAAGCTAATGATTACAGCTGCTTAGGGCTTAAGTGTGTATCACCAAGTCTTCCAAGAGAGGAAGAAGCATAATCACTTAGGCTAAGAGCCATTTGTATGAATTGGCTTTCCATCTTGTGGGTCTCAGATTAATTCAGGGGATTTGCTTCAGAATGCATGTGAGTTACTTGGTACAAACTTGTACCGAAAGGCTTGACAGAGACAGGCAGGTAGTTCCCAAGTCTAGGAAATGGGCTGTTCATTGTTCAGGACTGGATTGTGCTCCCTCTGAAAGACTAGGTGGGTTGAGGTGCTCCTGGGTCCATCTTTGCATGAAAGCCCTGGAGACCTCGAGTGGCCCATCAGTACTTGTGCCAGCCAACACCCATTCCTGGGCACTGGTAACCTCAGGGTGAGGCTTTCCTCACATGCTCCATATGGGGCTGCCCTTGCGCCTGTTTGGGCAGCTGTGGCTAGTGCAGAATGAACAGCCAGGCTGCTCAGCTCATGCATCAAACCCGTTAAAACTTGCCACAGCTGCCTTTTAGCTGCTGAGAGATGTCTAGGGTTTTGCTGCTCACATACAAGCCCTTAAAATGACTTCATACTAGGATGACTACCCTCTCTTATACGTACTCAGAAGGGTCTGTAATATGAGGTCTTAATGGTCGTTCCATCAGCGCGCCATCCTTTGCAATACTCTCCCATGTCGGGCAGGAAGCAGAAACAGTAGATTTCAAACCCCTGTGGAAAGCGCCGATTCGCACTAGGGATGCACAAGATGTCCCTCATCTACAGCAGGTGTTACTGCTTCTGTCATTTTGTTATGAAAGCGTCATTGTCTATTATTATATCTTGCTTTTATTTCTTAAATTGCATTTTAATGTGAACCATTAAGGTTTTTATATTAAGTGGTACAGAAATAGTATAAAAATAAAATCAGATAAGGCAAGTACGGTTTTGATAAAAGTGTGGGTGGGAGAAGAGGCTTTCAGGTCTGATTTATCCAGATATTTTGATTTCCCAACCATCGTTTGTGGCACCAGACATTCTTGCCTGATAGCCATTACTAGGGGGCAGCACAGACCCCAAAGTGCACAATGAACTTTTAATGTGGGAGAAGAACCATTACGAGACCTCAAGCAGCTACGGACACCGAGTGAAAAGTTAATTTATTTTTGTTGGAAGTACAAATACAAGTCAAGTGAGTTTTTAATAGCTCTAGGAAATACAGTTCTGATAGTTGCCACATTGCATTAGGGGTGCTAACTTGAAGAAAATAGGCCTTACACATTTCTTTTACCCAACTAGATGTTTTCATAACAAGTTGCTAGTTTTGGTGTAAATGGGTCTAGTTGCTATGTTTGAACTACAGTCAAGTGTTCATCACAGATTTCTAGCTCTCTTAGGAGACACATTCACTGGTAGCTCCCAGGTGCTGGATGGACCTGCAAAAACATACAAATATAGAATAATCTGGCAGCCACTCACCTTGATCACTAGCAAACTGTACATAGCTTGAACAGTTCATCCTACCTGCCATGTCCAGCATCGTTATTGCAATGGTTCATTTTTGGGAAGACTGAGAGCAAGATCCTCTAATGTTCAGCACCCAGAATTCACAGCATCCATGCAGAATGTGCCACATTTATAAAGCTCATTTTAGAAGGCCATGGGCATTAGATGCTCTTTTCTTTAACAGTCAAAGTTGGTTTGCATGCAAGCAAAAACATGGTTTGGCACTACATGCATGATCCCTGTGCTTCTACACTGTCCCACTCATTCTCTCACACTCCACTTGAATGAACAGATTCTGTTTTCATGGAAAACAGTGTGCCATTTATCTAAGCTGACCAAGTATGTTTTTCATTCACCCACCAAGCTGGATTGCAAATGATAATTGCCTGAATAGAATAATATAGACTAATAAACTGGATAGTAAATAGGTAAAAATAAGTAAGATAATATAAAATAGAGCAATACTATCTTAGATAATAAATAGGAGGGGATAGTAAACTGGGTTTCTATTCAAGTATCTCACTAATGCAAAGGCACAGAAGCCCAAGGAGTTTGCAACAACAAACCAACATTTGGTGTAACTTGCGTGCTCTTAAATAGACAAAAATATTCCGGCTATCTTTTTCCAGTTTCCTCACTTAAAAAGAACACAGAAAAAGAATGCATTGCTGAGAACATACATGATATATGGCCATGAAAAAATCAAGTGCAATTTGCAGGGACAAAGTGGCAGTACTGCTGTTAATTCTCTCCATGTTGCTCCAGTTTAAGTGTTTTAGCACAAAACTAAACTGGAAAGGAGGGGGTAATAAGCACATCTGTCAATCCGCTTAACTAACTGTGTGTAAGGCCAAGACAAACACAGAGTCCAAAAACAGGATCTGTAACTTGAAAACCTGTTTAACGTTCCTAAGTGTTCACAAACAATCTTTGATGTTGCTTCAGGACAATTAATTTTGATTTCCCTTGAAAAATCAGAAAATGAAAAACATATGCCACAACTATCCAAAAGATGCCTCAGGTTTGTATTCTGGCTTATCATGGTGCATTTAATAGTACAGGTAATTTGGTTTTGCTTGTACATACGTCCACGACAAATTCATTTCTCTGCTTTTGGAACAACGCTGTTAACTTTGCAGCAAATAAATGTCACTTTGCACTTTTTAAGATAAAGGCGGGGGAGTCTTAAATTCTTAAAAAGTGTGTTCTGGTTTTAAAGTGCAGAGTGGTCCACAGACCCCAAAATATCCGCCACCAGCGGCTCTTTTACATACTATTGTGGAAACACTCCTTGGAAGCACATTTAAACATAAAGTAGAGACCTCTTTAGCACCAATCCTAAGCATGCCACAGTTCCAGAAAACAATACTTGCCCTTTGAATCATCTGCAAATCTGATTCTTATCGGTCTTGGGTATCCAGCAGGTCTGCTTTCCAGTGAAACTTTTATGAAGTGTTTTAAGCTCAGAGGAATTTACAAGGTATGTGTTATCATTCATGAACTGCTATTGTTTAGGACTTCTGTGGGACTGGGAAGACATCATCGGACAGCTGTGGCCCAAGTGTCACTGGAAGGTGGACTGGGAAGGACCCATCCTGGTGGGATAAAATTTCCTTCAGGGTGATCTGCAGGCACCAGATACCGATCCCATTCATGCCTTAAATAGAAAAGCAACATACTGAGCACCATGGTCCATTTTTGTGCTTAAGACAATTCAAGTTTCGACATGGGGGACACAAATGGGAACCATATATTGCAGAAAGTGCAATGCACCATTGCGGCCTAAAGGAATCTTGTCAGTGGAGGTTGGACAAGTGTTAGGGATAGGTTTTGTATATCATTCACTTATAATACTTATGCACCACTTACTATAATAACATTGGTAGTGTCTTCAAGAGCAGTGTTTACTTCTTTTTCACATGAATGGGCAGCACTCCTCACGTATAGGGAAAAAACTACCATCCCTTAGCTTTGGCGGCTCCGGTGCCACCAAGTTATGCAGAATGCTGTTTATTTACAGTAGCTGCTATTACAAACCTCTCTAATCAGAATTCACATTGAATCATTAAGCAAAGATAAGCAGTTTCAGAATTTGCTGTGTCTATTAAATAAAATCACGAGTAACTGACATTGCTTTCTTTACTGTAATTTTGCTTGTTCTTACCTGATCTGGATGAGTGCTGGCACTGAATATTCTGCTTGTAAATAATATTGTGTAAAAGGTTCCAAAAGGTGGGCAAGGGGAAATTCATCTATGAAACAAAGAAAATAGTTAAAGAAACAGACCTGGACAGAGAAACAAAAGGTAGTATCAGTTAACCACTATTCAAGAAAGGAAGTCAAATATTATGATCTAGTGCGTATGATCAACCCTACTTTTAAATAAAGCAATCCTGACTGGGGTTGTGAGGGATATATACATTAAAAACAGAAATGGGGAAAGGAATGCCTACATTGTAATTTAGCACACTTTGCAATCCATTTTTTAAAAAATAAACTATGCCCAATGTAGATCCACAATTAAAGCACAAAACCTTTGCGTTTCAAGTTCGCACCCCGCTGAAAACACACACACTTGAGTTACAACACAGTCAAAATTACCTGGAGCCCCAAACAGTTTGGAATCCATTTCACGCTTCTGCTGCAGGAGTTTTTCCTTCTCCCTCTTCTGTTTCTTCTCCATTTCCCTTTTTCTTTCTTCTTCCTGTTCTCCTTCTAGCATGACCCGCAAAGCTCGTTCTTCAGCTTCATAGAGTTCGGTGCGTGTTTTAATCAGGGTCTTTAAGCTTTGGACTTCATTTTCAAAGGCTTCATCTGCAGCAGGTGGTGGACAAACACCTGTACAAAAAAAAAAAAACAAAAACAAAAACAAAAAAACCCACAACCTCATCACACAATTCAAGCCTTTTATTAATGTATTTTTATTCTAGTTTTTGACCCAAAAGAATGCCCCAGGTCCCTTTCATAAAATAAGGAATTACAACTAAATAGAGGATGTAAGAATTCTTACAACATGTACTTTTTCTCCAACAGGGCAACCTTGTCCATCTGAATTCTGTTCCCTGCCTGCTTGCACAGGGTGGTCAGCTGCCTGCTGAACTGCTCCTTACTCCCTTGTCCCAAGATTGTTGGTTGTTTCCCAATCCAAGGGCAGAAAGGAAGAAACTACATAGAGTAGCTAAGTCAACTGAAACATTTACAGAAAGTACAATTTTTCTTGGTAGGGTGCAAATCAAATCAGCATTTAAAAAAAAAACCTTCAGAAAATCAAACAGTTCTAGTGTCCACCAGATACTAAGCATACACTTCTAACTACTGGGGGACAGGACACTATTCCAAATCATTTGTTTTAACCGTACAAGCCTTCCAGGGCTTACCACACCATATATTTAACCCATATTTTATTGGATGAAGTGAGGAATAACTGATAAAGCAAGGTAAATCTGATTAAAACACTGGCATTGTAATACATATCTTTCCAGGAACACTTCAGCATATACACAACTACAAAAATAGCACAGAGTCATGTGCAATCTGGGCATCCAAAACCCACGTAGTTTACCTTTCCTGGCAGCTGCTTCTTTTCTTAGTTTCCTAAGCTTTTCTAAGCCACGTACAATTTCTGCCATGCGTTTGGTGTCTGCTTGCTTTTTCCTTACTTCAGATAACACACTGTCTGCAGCAGCTTTAAGCTCTTGTTCCTAAATGGGAAGGATACACAAAGCAGAATACAGATAAGAATGTAAGAATCAGGCCACAGCTAACAAAGGGGGATGTCATCTAGTCTGGGTCTTTAGCTGAACACACCAAAAGGTTGTCCTTGGCAGAGGGCACTTCTGCGGTTTAAGCTTAGCTTTGCAATTCCAGCTGTGAGACCCAAAGAAGCTACTGGAACTGCCTCCTGTTGCTGCTACCCTGCACCCAACTAACTAGAACAGGATATATTGCAATTTTATCCCTAATTGTAGCTCCATCATAGAGCATGCAAAGGTCCTGACTGATTGCGTCCTTGAATTAACTGTATAAAAAGGCCAAGGGGCATAAACTAGCATTGCCATATCAATGTGTCATGATAACAACAGCGGAGAAATAAGGCACTTCCGCCTGCTGCGCTCTGCCAAACTGCCACCAAGGCATGCGGGCAGCAGACTCGTGACTCCCAGCTTTGCAGGAGCCATTCTGACGAAGGCGGTCAGCACCGCGGAGAGCTCCTGCGCAGTCCAGAACGAAAGCTGCCGTGGAGAAGGGCCCCGCTGCCGCGTTCCGGGAAGCTCACCCGGTGCCGGTCCTCCACCTCCTGGGCGCGCCGCGCCCGCCAGCGGTCGATCCGCGCCTCGCGCTCGGCCAGGCGGGCCGCCGCCTCCTCGCGGGCCGCGCGCCGCTCCTGCCGCCGCTGCCAGCGCCGCTCCCGCTTCTGGCGGCTTCTCTCCAGCCGCCGGCGCGGCAGGGCCGCGGGGTCGCCGCTCCGCAGCGGCCGCACCAGCGCCCGCAGCTCCGCCAGGCAGGCCTCCGCCGCCGCCGCCGCGTCCTCCGCCGCCGCCTCGTCCTCCGCCGCGTCGCCCCGCCGCCGCCAGTCCGCGCACAGCGCAGCCACCTGGGCCACTAGCCGCAGCGCCTCGGCCGCCACGCGCCCCGCCTGGCTAGGGCCGAGGCCGCGCGGCGGCGGCGGCGGCGGCGAGGGCGAGGGCGACGGGGCGGGCGCGGCGGGGCGGCGGCGCGCCAGGAAGCGGCTCAGCCACTGCTCGCCGGGGCCGTCCTCGCCGCCGCCGCCGCCGTCGCGGCCCGCCCTGCTGAGGCTGTCCGGGGGCCCCGCCGCTTCGGGCCTGAGCCTGGGCCGGCCGCCTGCGAGCAGCGGCGAAGCGTCGGGCCGCCATGGCGGCGAGGGCCCCTCCGGCGGCGGGAGCGACTGCTGCGGCCAGGGCAGGGGCGGCGGGAACGGAGGCCGCGGCGGCGGATAGGCGGGCGATGGCAGGCCGGCGCCGCCGCCCGAAAACGGTGGGAACGAGGGGGGAGAAAACGCCTGCGGCGGAGGCGGCCCGCGGAAGAGCCCCGGCGGAGGGCCGCCGGCTGCCGGGAAGCCGCGGAGCTGAGGCGGCCCCGCGAAGCGCGAGGCGAACGGCGGCGGCGGCGGCTGCGACATGGCCAGGCTCCGAGGCCTAGTCGCGCGCGAAGCCCGTGCAGGCCGCTCGCCCCAGGCGGCTTCCGGCTGGGAACGGAAGTGGAGGGAGGCGCAGCGCCCCCTCTGGGGCGGGAGGAACCCCTGCCTGCAGGCGGCAGGGAGAGCTGCGAATCCACGCCTTGGTTAGAGCCAAGCGAGCAAGCTTTCGAGTTCCGCAGAATGCTTCGTCAGGCCGGAGGCTAAAGCAAAGCGGGATGGAGAAGGAAGTGAAGCTACAGCAGCATCAGCATCTGGTCAGAAGCCTTGCTAGGCAGGCTTTCCCTAGCTTGGTACCCTTCGGATGTGTGATACTACAACTCCTAGCATTCTGCTCCAAGGGGCACAGGAAGGTGTAGTCCATCTGCAGGGCATCAGGTTAGGGGAAGGCTTGTGTAGGATAGGACAGGCTGTGTATCTGCTCTTTTCTGAGCTCCTGTCTAGCTAGACATGTACAGCACTGTATTCTGAGCTGATTAAGCTGGAGAGAGGCATATTTCTGGGAAGCAGAAAAGCTTGTGCTTGGGTACTTAATAAAAATATATAGTTGTGAAAAGCTTTAACAAAGTATAGCTGAATTTAAGTGAATGGAACAAAAAGGGGGGGAAAGCTGTTGCATAGAACTGAATCCTGAATTGGGCCTGGAAAGGGGATTGAGAGGGGAATTCATTTTATTTTTATCTACACCATTTATATAGTGCTCCCTATCCCAGTATGATTTCATTGCAATGTCCAATAAAAACACACAAATACAATACTGCATTAAAAACAACTCAGCTGTGGCTGGTTAGTTTAGGAATTGCCTCCTGTAGTAACAAAGGAGAAGCCAGCTATAAACCTTGGAGAGGGTTCTCTTTCTCATCTCCTGGCCCCAGCTTGTTTAGGACTTTATACAGTGCCAGCATCTTAAACCTGGCCTGGTAACAAATAGCACCAATTATATTAACTGGCTTGATGTAACTTAGGGTAAAGCCAAAGAGTTTCAATCTCACATTTAACCAGCAACATGAATAAAGAACTGCATTGCAGGGTTGTTGTGACCCGCTCTCAGGCTTACCTTGACTGAATGCCTGGTATTTCTTCCCAGCTACAGCTCTCTTCAACCTGCAAAAATGAACTACATTTGCATTAGAATGTGCACCAGCAGGCCTGTTCTAAAGTAGTCCCTGCGGTTTCAAGCAAGCTCCCATTTTGATTTCTGGATCAAAGTCGCTGGTCTACTATGAAACAACATGATTGGTAGAGTTAGCTAGGATGACATTGCCCTTTCAGTTCCAGTAGAAGGCTTTTTAAATTCCCCAACCCTCACCCTGTCACCAGTTTCCACCACAGCAGAAGACACACAGCTTCCAAGCTGAAATTGTGCTCAGCTATAATTAGGCTGAAAATTTTGCTAGTGAACATGCCACTCAGTTCTACTACTGCACGGGAGAGTGTCGTCTCAGTTCTGCTTCAGCTCTTGACTACATGCACTTAACTATATCAGTGGCTAATAGCTGCCCTGTCACGGGGAGCCATTCTTGAATTTCCAGCAAATTGGAAGGTATTACTTGGTTCAGAGCTGCTTTCACTGCCTAGCAATCCACAATTTCACGCTAAGAAAAAGGGCAAGGAAAGCCCTAGAAAGAATCAGTCGGCACAGCTCTATATACATTCCCTCCTCACTGTGGCCATGCTGCTAGTTTAAAACCAAACCTGCTCAAACTAATGTTTAACAGGAATCCTGCAACACATAAGACACATTGTAAAGGAAAATCACCATGTTTGTAGGTATATATTTTAATTTGAAGTGAATCAAAAACATACAAGTCCTTTTGGGTTTTTACAAATACTTTATGAAAGGATCAAGTTAACTCTAAAACAAAGCAATCTTTGCTTTGCTAAAAAGATTTAAAATTAAAAAGATGCAGGACCAGCATTTTAAGCTTATAACTTAAATAAGAATTTTGTGAAACAGTGACTACTGATTACATGAAAAATATTATACAATTATACGTGACTTTCTTGTTCTTCTTAATGTTATAAGAAAGTAGGCTGGGAAAAATATCTGGCACCAAAAAATTGATGCATGATGGTTCCAGCAAGTTCAATAAAATGTACTATATTAAAATATTGGCATAGAATTTTAAATATTCTATGGTCTTTTTCTGCCTGTAAACCTTTATTCCTCCAAAGAAAGGTGCAGCAAGTTCCTGGTTCACCTGTTCTAATACCCAAGTTCTCAAAGCCAACTTATGGTATTTTATTAATTTAAGTAAATATTAATGAAACCTTTGGTATTACACCCAATTATTTAATGCACTGCATTATGTTGCTTAGTAATTGGTGCAAGATGCCCTAAAATATGGTTGCCCTCCACAGCCTATTTAGAGCAATCGCACTGGCTTGAAATAATTACCACGTTTACATGGACCAGTCCTTGTACAGTCCTTGTTTTAAGCCTCTGATATCCAGTTTTTTGAGGAGCAGTTTCCATAATAAATGTAACAATTACCTCTAGCACCCACTGCATTTCAAGCAGAAGAAAATATTTAACAAATACTGAATGATCTCCAAACCAAAGGAGAGAAATATATTCAAAACAGCTTATCTTTATTTTTATGTATGTTAGTTTCCATACCCAATTTGTAAAGTATAATTACTGTAAAATTTCTTAACTATTGGCAAATACTGCATTGCATTCTAGAACTGAAAAGGCTAAGGTTGAACTGAAACATGTTCAGCACATATTTCATTGCAAGGGGGGGCAGTGTTGCCCTAAACATTCTAAAAATCTTACTTTTTCATACTACTTTTACCATTTTTGTTTGAAAAGTAGAACACCTTGATCCTAGTAACAGGAACAGCCAATCAGATTTCTGCCATGAGAACAAAGCCCTCCCTCCCAACTCGCTCTGTTAGTTGCGAGAGACTGTTCTCATATGGCCAGATTCCTTTGACTGCATGGCGAAGTCACTGTTACTAGGAAGAAGGGCAACATGGCCCCAGCTGCAGCTGACCTGAACTTGAGGGAGGTCTCACGGCGGAGCACTGCTGCAGGTGTCTCAGCGCTGGGTATGGCCGAGGGGTGACCCGCCGCCGTTCATGCACGCACAGGTCTGGGCCTCATCTATGCGGCATGCCCAGTGGAGAAAGAATGCCCGGAAAATCTCCTCCCCAGGAGAGCCAAAGTGGGAATTTTGCAGGGAGAAAGTATTTATGCAACAAAAATGTTTTTTTAACTGAGCAAAATGTAATATACAATTAATTTTTTGAACATTATATCATTGAAGTCCAAGTGTCCACTGCACAAATCAATATGATGTTACAAGAAATACATGATCTGATTTTCATTAGTGTTGTCAACATTTTCTGATCATGTATCATATTCAGGAGAGATCCAATTATTATTAGTCGGCTGCAAAGCCAGGTGTGGTCTCAAAAAACAAAAACAAAAACGTTTAAGTGCATTTTCTGCAGAACATTCTGACAGGTTTTAATGGTTTGCAGCATCCGCCTGGCGGGCCCAGCTTTCCTCTTCTACTCCTGAGTCATATTCCTCTTCAGAAGATTCCTTACTTGGAGCTCTATGAGAAAATGAAAACAGGGTCAAATAGTTTAAGTAGTAAACAGAAGAGACAGTCATTTGAGACAGGAGAAGTCATAACTGTTGAATTTTAACCATGGCATGGATTCTTGCAGGCAGCTGCACTAGCAATGAAACAGGTACTTGGGCTCACAACAACAAGCTTTTGTCAGCAATGTCTGACACCAACTGCCATACCGTCTTGGTTCTTAAACTCTCCGATTATATGATGTGCTTTTATGATTGTGTTGTTTTGCTCTGGATACTTAGGAATCGAACAGTCTGATAACAGAAATGTATTATCCAAAGCATTCCTATCTAGCAGTTGAGCTTTAAGATTTATTGGAATTTTGCACCCCAAATTTCTGTAAATTTGCATTTTAAATTCAGTGAAATAAAGAAAAGCCTACTTAGAAGTCTTCATTTTGTGTAACCGTTAGCTGAGAAACCAAATACTGAAAGTGCCTCAGTCCCTGAAGAATGGCTAGATGACCTGTGATAGTCCAGCTCTCCATATAAAGGCTATTCACTCATGGAAATAAAGCTATGCTGCTTTTTCAAGATCCGTTGCTTTGTTTTGCAGTGCTACTTGTCCTCTTTGACAAAGAGCTTTAGGTAAAATTTCTTCTGCCTCAGGTGTACCAATGAATTCCCCTTTCGACTGCACCAATGCAGTCCTCCAGCCTGTTCCAGAAGCAAACACACCAATACCTCTTAAAAAAACAAACACTACCGGGACATTTCTTCCTACAGAAACAAACTATTACTGTGAAACTTCCAACTGGTTCACACCGGAAACAACCTTGGTGGATGGTACCAAACAAATACAAATATTTGTAAGAACTCAAAGATACTGTTAAAAATGACATTTTCATGACAGAGAGTGTTACACAGAACACTTAATTATGAAAATATAAACATGTTAATCTTTACTAGTCTGAATACAGATTCTGCATTAAGTGTTCAGTATTCATCTACTGTGAGAGGCAGGTATAAAATGTAAGCAGGCAGTAAAAAATTATCTAAAAGAACATTGTCAAAAGATCCTAAATGAAAAAAAAAAGTCTACTTCTGCAATGGATTCAATGTAGCCCTGGAAACCCAATGTTACCTGACATATCCTGGCTCTTTTTTTCCTTCCACAACATCTTTGTCAACCTCCACGCATACAATGTCAGAATTGGGCACTTCAAACATTGGCTCCAGTAATAACTTCTCCTAATAAGGGGGGAGGGTGATTAGTCAGCCAAATCCACACAATTTCTGTTCCAGAATATACGTCATGGTAGAAGGTACATGAAAACTACTCGTGTTTAAACCCAACCTAATAAGCTTTATAATTTCCAAAGAATTTGGAATCTACTCAGGAGTTTGCTGTTCCATTTACTTAAAAGGCACACAGAGAATTTCCACGATACAACTATGTATCATACATCAAAGGCTAGCCTTGCTTCCAAGACATTTCTTGTGCAAAGCTTTGCTTCTCTATATTTTAGGTTACACATGAATCTTGCCCCATCTTTGTTACTCCATTAGGCTTTGTTCTGCTCTGCTCTGTTTTCTTTAGATGTCATGTGCCACAACCTCTGTGGGACTTTACTGCTTCAGACTGGTTAGAGTCTGACAACCTCTTGGAGACTTTAGAACTTCACATTGGTGAGATGTTCCTTTATCAGAAAAAGTTCCCCAGGAGAAAAGTACATCAGGGAGAGGGCTAGTTTGGAGATTTTCTTCCTGGTGTAAGAGGGGTTTTTTTTAAACCATGTTGCCCAATTATTGGTGATCCAATTTTAAAATCTCTTTTGCAAACCTTCATGTATCCCCAGTGCAGCAAGTGGAATTTTACGTACCAAATCCTCTGTGAACCGTAACAGTGAGGAAAGACCCAACCCTTACCATTATAGAGCGAAGACCTCTAGCACCAGTCTTGCGATCTAAAGCCAGCCTGGCTATTGCCTTTAGAGCATCCTCAGTAACATTCAATTCACACTGGAAAACAGAACACAAAATTACACTTTGCCAGATATTCCACTTTCCAGTATCTGCTTTTCCCCCATGGAGATTTCTGCTACATTCAGGCAACTGCGGTGGACTTCTAACAAATCCTTCGGATGTTGAGGAAAGTACTAGTCATAAGCACTTTTTAAAAGATACTCATTTTACAACTAGCATTAAGAATTGATCTGTTGTTTTAACGAGGCTGTGTGAGAGTCCTGTTCTCTTGGAAATGGATGCTAGAGTGCAAAAATGGAAGAACATCTTCCAAACCTTGTCCATGCTGAATAGTGCTTGGTACTGGGGAATCACAGCATTCCGGGGCTCAGTGAGGATCCTTACAAGGGTCTTCTCGTCAAGGCTGTGCAGGGGAACCACCACTGGCAAGCGCCCCACGAACTCGGGGATCATGCCAAACTCAATAAGATCTCTCGCTTCGACATGCCGCAGCAAACGGTCTTTTTCTTCCATGTCTTGCTGTGTGCTGGACTCTCCGCCCAAATTAGCCAGGTCTGCAGCCGCGGCTGCTCTTCTGCCTTTACCCAGATTTGATGGTGTTCCAAAGCCAAGATACTACAAGACAAAACATGTTGCATTTGAGGAGGAGCTCACACTTGAGTTTTTGCTTTACATAAACATAGCACTGCATGGGATTCACGGCACACCAATCCATGATGGAATTCTTGACCAGCTTATCACCCCAAATCCATTTTAAAGCTGCAAAGTACGATTCGTCACGCATCCATTCCAATTTGTTTAGATTGGCTTTTTAGGCAAATGGCGCAGAACGCTGAACTATGCAGAATGGCTTGTACCATGTCTTACTCTCACTTCCACCAACACTACTGGAATCCAACACTGCAGCCACTGTAGGCCCAAGGCCTGGCAGTTTGAGTTTCACCCCGGGCAAAATCACTACCCTATTTGGCTCATACAAGGGAAACAGCAGTGGTCAAAGTTTTGGGGCTCCTCCTGCTACGAGGAGCAGTGCTCCTCTGAGGAAACGGCCTCCGTGAGAGGCAGGCAGCCATTCAGTCGAACGAAAGGCAATGCCTCCCACCCCGGGACTGCCACAGGCAATAACATCACTCACAGCTCTCTGCTCGGGTATCTCACGGCACACTCACCTGCTCCTTTGCTGAAGGATTTAGCAGCAGCTAAAACCAAACGCACCCTGTGCAGCTAAAATGTGCTGCCGAGTTTCTTGTTCCCTTACCTTTTCGTTTTTCCTCCGGCTGATGATTCTATCGAGACCGTTAAAAGCGCCAGAGGCTACAAAGAGGATGTTGGTGGTATCAACTTGCACGGTCTCACCACGTAACTTGCGTGAATTCTTTTCTGGAACATTCACAATTGTACCTTCCAGTAACTTTAACAAGCCCTATGTGAAAGCAGAAGGTGGGTGAGTAATGCTTCCACCCTTTAGAATGGAAGACCAAAGATCTGTTTAATCCACCCTCCCTATCCACTTCCTTCAAGTCACGTGCAGTTTTGTTACACCGTTATCTCACTGGCCCACAGATCACCTTTTCCCTCCTAAGGCAAGTGACCTGAGCCTTGTAGCCTTCCTCACAGGGGAGCTGCTCCAGGCCCTTGGTCACTTTGGTTGCGCTCTCTGTACCTTCCCCAGCTCCACGATGTCCTTTTCAAGGCAAACCAGCTCACCACACACCCCTGGTGCTTCCTTGTGCTCGGTGCAACGCAGCAAAGCTGCTGCATCACTACGTGAAGGCTGCAGCACTAAGCATCATTATTTGAAAATGAAGTCTTACCAAAATCAACAAGAATCTCAGAAATAATGGGAGGACTACAGGTGCTTAAGCCTTTCCCAGTTCACTTTGAACGAACTAAGAAATTACCCAGGATGTAGCCTTGCCACAACCGGGAAGAACCCCAATCAGTGCCTGAGCCAGCCAAGGGTCAAGGTCCTTGCAAGGGTGGCCCTTGTCCCCCCCCCACCCCCAGTTTTTCTGGTGGGGGTTTTTCCATTCAACCCTCTAGGCCAAGTAAGGGAAACTTTACTGCCCTTCTTTGCCAAAGGGGCTGCGGTAAATAACTGCTCCTGAAAAAAAGGACTGGTGGTAAAAGCCTCCACTCCCATGCGGGACTCTCTTGCTTCAGATTTTAATTCAAACCAGGGAAGAATCCGGAAGCTTTTAATACAGTGGTACCTTGGCTCATGAACTTAATCCGTTCCAGGACTCTGGTCGTGATCCAAATTGGTTGTGAGCCAAGTTAAATTTCCCCATAAGGTTCAGTGTAAATAAGATTCTGTAACTATTTTTTTCTAGTCACAAAAAATTGAAGCAAAGTGACAAAGAACAACAAAGATCGCGGCCATCTCCCCACAACCCCATCCCGAGCACGGCCATCTCCTCCCCGCCGCACGACCACAATCACACCCGTCATCCCTGCACACGCCTGTCATCCCAGCGTGCTGGGGGGGAGAGACAGGCTTGAACACAGGTGCGCTCAGGGGGAGATGGGTGCGATCGTGCCAGGGGCAGAGGGGAGATGGTTGAGCTCGTGCAGGAAAGACGGGTGCAATCATGGGTGTGCTCATGCAGGAAAGAGGGGCACGATCTTGGCCATCTCATCCCTACCCCAGCACGATCGTGGCCATCTCCCTACTCGGGGGTGGGGTGGGGAGATGGCCGCGATCGCGGTTGCCATCCGATGCGGTGTTTGCGACCTGAGTCAAATTTTTTATGAAATTTTTGTTCGTGACCCGATTTGGTCACTGAGGCGTTCGTGAGCAGAGGTATCACTGTATTTGGATTTCCTCTGTGCAAAGTATGAACTGAGGCTTCTTTGCAGGCCTGAGCCTGAGCAGCATTGCTGGCGTCTGTGGTCAGGTCACACTGCACTGAGGTCAACGAAGCGACTTGGGAGGCGAGCCATTCCGGAGCCTTTCTTGAGAGCAAAGCAAAGCAAAGCAAAGCAAAGCAAAGCAAAGCAAAGCAAAGCAAAGCAAAGCAAAGCAAAGCAAAGCAAAGCAAAGCAGGGCTCTGTGTGCGCAAACAGGCATGTACAGATGAGGCCGGCAGAAAGGCAGCTTGGACACAAAGGTGGCACCAATGCCACACGGTGCGTGCATGTGTGTGTGTGTGTGCAAGCGAGGGGTGAGTGGGCATAAGAGGCGGGCAAAGATAGGAAGGAGGGAGCACCAGCTGAGCGAATGAGAAAGAGGGGCAGTGCAGGCTGCCAGATTCGGTGTAACAGGGAACTCCTGCGAGCCCTGGGAGATGCAGAACCGAGTCATGAGGCTCCCAGGAAGAGGTGCAAGGAGCTGCATGGGAAATCCTTGAAGCAAAAGCAGTGGTGGGTCGTGCACTTTGGGGGTTTTAGCCATGTTCCACTAAGACTCTAACATGACAGAATTTCCATCACAGGGTTTCAGTACAGCAGCTACATCCTCTTTCTCACATTCATTTTAATCTTCGGGCTGTTTTCCAAACCAGATGAAAATGTGGAGAGTGGGGAGGCAGGAGGCAACGGGCTCCCTTGTTCCCGTGTGGCCTGGACCAATCAAGGGGAATTTATGTTAGGGTTGGTCATTACGAGTAAACTGGGGCAGCATCTACAACTTCATTTCTGAGAGTGCTTCATAAGAATGAGACACTGTGAAGATATACTTACTTGCTGAACACCTTCGCCTCCCACATCCCGCAACTGATGAATGCCCGGCACACTGCCAATCTTGTCCACCTCATCCAAAAAAACAATCCCTGTGAATTAGAGGCAATTGATATGAGGAACATTTGGATTGTGCAAGAAGTACAATCTGTACACAAGCAAAGGCCATCTTATAAAACGGAACTTGCTGTTGCGACTGTATTATGAAATGTTGGCAATTTCATAAATCAGGTAGGAAAGAACAGGCCAAACAAATTAACAAGACTGCCAGGCTGTGTTCCAGGATACGAACAGAGGCTTCCAAAGCCATTAGGCATCCAGAAGAGTGAAAGCCTGCTTTGTTCAGTTGCCTTTGAGGAAGCGGGCTGCTGGAATGGCCCCAGTTACCTTGCTGAGCCTTTTCTACGTTGTAGTTCGCATCCTGCAGCAGTTTTGCAATGACAGACTCGATATCTTCGCCCACGTAGCCGGCTTGAGTCAAAGTGGTACAATCGCAGATTGCAAAAGGGACATCCAGGCATTTAGCCAGCGTCTGAGCCAGCAAGGTTTTGCCTACATTTTAGTTTAGAAAAAGCTGTTAGTAAGAAATCAGAGCTGGCTTTTAAAATACACTTTATTTTTACCAGAGAAGTAGTACCAATGTGTTCTGCTTTTGTACCAAGAGAAAAAACTCCAGTATATGGAGAAGTTCTGGGAATCTGGCATGTGAACACTTCTTCACCCACTGGTTTTTATTATAAACTAGCAAGGCACTTGAGAAACGCTGCCACTCCAACCTTTTCTAACTTATGCCCTCTAGCTGCTTTGGACTGCAACTCCCACCAGGCCCAGCCCTCTGAAGAACATCCAGTTGCACAAGCCAGAGCTCTATTAAGCCAATCAAGCTGCACACATTTCAAACTGCATTCGTTACATTTTTTCATAAACTACTCCAATCCTATGCTTAAATTTTCAAATAATGCTGGTAGCCCGAAGGAGGCATGCCAGGATAAAGAACGCGATCACCACGATTTTCCGGTTCAGAGAAAGGGTGTGATACAATGCTGCCTTGCATTCGGCTTGAACAGTAGTTTAAGGCGTTATCGCACCCAGTTTACATGACAGACTGGCGCACACATGCACCGCTGCATGTGGGCGCAAGAGGCTAGCACATTTGCTTTGCAGCTCTCACAATGCTTTGGCATCCCGCCTCTCTCACTAGCCAGCCATGACCTGCTCATTTACGATTAACTGGAAAATGGTTAGGTCCTCATATTACAGGCCTCACAGGCTTCACTCTATGTAATCCATAATCAACTCTTAGAGGAGCAGATTCTATTTTGGTCTAGGAACACAATGTGTTCAGATTGAAAGCTTTAAAAAGAGATGGTGAAGATTCATTACAGAACTGAAAAAACACTGTACTGAAAACACCAAGTCTCTATCTAATGGTAGTTGTTACTCAGAATGCAGACAGGACCAACAAGTTGCATTTGGGAAAAACTTCTGCAGTTTTCCTTGGTTATGGAGACAGAGGGGATCTAAACATTGCTGAAATGGGAAGAATTGTTCAGGTAACAGTAGCAACAGTGTTGTACAGAATTCTGTGTGAGGCAGAGATGATAACTGCGCTCTGTATTCTTGCCTAAAGAGAGATCTCGGTCAACTTGGAAACTAGCTACCTTGCCCAAGGCACTTGGGCCCATTTAAAGGATGTGCTGTTACAATTTTTAGATCCTGCATTCTTGCACCAGTTTGCACAAACACAATCACTTTAGGGTCCATCTAATTCAGTAGTATGTTCAGTGGCCAACCAGTTGCTCACAAGAAAACCTTCTATTGCCCTGATCTGGGAGAAGCCCTTGACCCAAACTGGTGGGCTTCACAACATCTTGTGGAATTGAATTCTATAGTTTTAACTATGTGCTGTGCGAAGAATTCCTTCTTTTTATTTGTCCCAGATCTCCCAGCGATCAGCTTAATAGTAGGACCCTGTGTTCTGGCATTATGAAAGAGGGAGAAACATGTCTTCCTACCTATTTTCTCCACACCATGTGTCACTGCATACACCTCTACTCCATCCTTCCTTATTTCACTGACACTTGAAGCGACACTTCCTTAACAGTCCACCTGAACTTTACACGAGGGGAAACACGTCCCACTCACCTGAACCAGTCGGCCCAAGCAGCAAAATATTGCTTTTCTCAAGCTTGATGTCATCGTGAGTCGAATCAAGTACTTCGCCTCCTCGCTTCTCCTGGGGCATCTGTTGATTCACCTGCTGCTGCATTGATGCGCCTAAAGCATTGCCATGGGGACTAATGCCAGCGATCTGGAGAAGCTCTGAAATGTACAAAATGTTCCAACTTGAGATCCTAATTAACTCAACTTACAATGGTTTGAGACAGCCTGTAGGAAATGAACAGATTAACAGAATTTTTAAATTGTGGTTTCAAGTATCGTTTCACCTATGAGGAAGATGAATGAGATCAGAGTATTTGAGGACAACAGTGCTACATACAGCCTGTCACGTTCCAACAAATATTTTGGAATAAACTCGGAAAGATTTATTTCAATTGAGAAGTGAGAAACTTCAATTTTCACAATCATTTTTCTGTGTTACAAAACAGGTCTAAATAATTATTCTGAAGGTAATTAGAAATGCTTGGCTACACAATAACAGCCAAGCATTTTAAAGTGTTGCTTAATTAATATTAGTGAAACAATTAGGGTCCTAATTCTGGAAGCAATTATCCAGAAGATACAGAAAGTTACTATCAAGGACTTTTCTCCATTCCTTTACTTTCATGGCCAGCAAGAAAGGAAAATAATCTTCTTAGAGACCTCTTACTTGCTTCTTTTGTAATGCCAACTTAAGTAATTTTTTATACTGCACACAGCAAATGTTTTACTCTACTGAACCTTAAGCTTTCATTAAAAATAAATGAAAATAATTCCAACGGCTAGGGATGGCTGCTCAAGGTCTTTCCAAACTCTAGCACCTCATAAGCTGGGGGCCTGTAGTGGCATCCAACGGGCAGGGAATCTCCAAGTGGAAACACTTCAGACATGCATAGAAAAGGGCAATCTGGATCCCAGCCACTGTTGGGTGCAGACATAAAGCTTGTGGGATGTACATTCAGATCCATCATAAACAGATTGACAGAAAGTACAAGCTTTCATGTACAACCAGAGATCTGAATCAGCATGCTATCCTCCTTCCACCTACTGTAGATACGGGACCAAATTCTGGGCACATGACACTCCCAAGCAAAGGGAGAGCTAATTCTCACTGAAGTGGTAACCTGTGTCTGGAGTCTGTCTCGTGTGAAGAACTGCTCTTCTGCCCCCACAAAATTTCCTCACACACAGAAAACTGTATGAAGGGTCCCAGTCTAGGCATCTCACTTGGCAGTTTTCTGTGTGTGGGAATCTTTCCCCTGAAGGGGGCATTCCGTCACAGCCCAACTTTCAGCAGCAAGTTTACCACTTCACTGAGATCCAGGCCCAAGGGGCTATGTACAAAATGGATGCAGACTGAATTGATTCTCGTACAGCTACAATGCAGAAAAAGGGCTATTACAGAGGAGGACACGAGGAGAGATCACTTACTTGTAAATCTGTACTCATCCTCCCGTCTTCTTATTTCTAATTCTAAGAGAGAGGATGAAAACAGCAATACAATATAGAGATTAAAAACCATTGCATTTTCTTCCCCTCTTGCCCTCTTCTGAATACAGGTTTACAGAAAAATAGGCTTCTTTTCTGATGAGAGAAAAGCCACATCAGCACAATTTAAAAAGCCTCCCCCATTGGTCTGACCTTTTCATGAAAAGCAAAGGAATAGAAGCTTGTATTAAAATAAGTAGGTCAAAGAATAAGAGAAGCATTTATACTTTTAAAATTGATACAGGAATAAGAAAAGCTAATGCAACAAAAACCCTGCATTTTGGACAATACAATACATGCCAATTCAGGAGAACAGTCCCAGGGTTCAAAGGGCCATGCTCCCAGGACGGGCTGTAGCCTTGGACATTACACTGTGAAAGTGCATGTGGTAAAGGTGGTCACAAGACTGGGACTTGGGATCTAGTCCCCACTTGACTGTGACGCTCACTTGGTGGCGCTGGACCAGTCACTGACTCGTAGCTTAACCTACCTCACAGGGGTATGGATAAAATCGAGAATTTTCTGTAAGCCACCTTGGGATATAAATATAATCAATAAATAACCCTGCCTAAAAAGCCACACCCATGTGTCAGATCATTTGTAGGAACACCCATTTAATCCTGTTTCGGAATCCAAGTGAATGGTGCTCTTTTCTACTACAGGCATTTCTTCACTTGGCACAACCTTTGCTGACACTGAACATCATTAAATGGACCTCCCTGGAGAGGTCTGCCTGGCACCGTCATTATATGCTTTTTGCACCAGGTCAATACCTTTTTATTTGACCAATATTTTAAAGCTAATTAACTGTATATTTATTCATTTATTTTAACCATGTCATTTTATACTCAGTCGTGGTGTAGCTAATTTATTTTGTTTAGGATTTATAATATATTGTAAGCCATCCAGAGATGACAGTAATGGATGGCCTATCAATTCCATACATACATACATACATATCAGGAACCACAAGAATATTTGGCACTTTCTGGCTGAATCATAATGCAACTGCTCCAATTCAGCTTTGAAAACAGCTTGCCATGTGACGAGGAAGCCCCAGGAATGTAATGGGGTGTCCAAGACTGCACAGAAATGTTAATACTGGGGTCCTTACAGGCCTCAGCTACAATCAAGGGCAGCATTCCGGTACTACAGTAAGAATCCTGAATAAATTTTAACAGTGAGTTAGATTTATCACAAAGAATCACACTTTTAAAAACTAGGGTTTAATTTGCACTGACACTGAAATATAGCCGCCATTCCTATCACCAGAGGGTTAACTCTTTCAATTTGTTTCATGCATAACACTGCGTTATTGTTTGTCTTTCCTTGTGGTTGAGCAGATGGTTTTATTGGTTTGCATTTACTTGCTAGTAAGAGTAACCGGGTCCTGCTAGTGATTGCTCCCTTGGTTTTTGTGTAGGTACTTTGTTATAACCCATAGCCACAGGCAATAAAAATGAATGGATACAAATTTAACATTTGGACTCAAAAGATGCCTTACATTAAGATAATTTCCTCCAGCACGCTGCCTAAAAGAATTCCACCTTTTGGTTTTTGTCTACTGAACACTGAGGCAGGCAGTATTTAAGTAAAGCCAGCTTTTCAAAAAGAGACAGAAATATCTGGAAATGAGTATCTCTATTAGAATTTGGGAGAGGGAGAGGGGAAGCGGAGTTGTTCCATTAGTTTTGCAGAAAGATCTGTTTCGTTGGGCTCCTTTTCTCAAACTCTTTGAATCTCAGCTGGTCTTTCTCAAAAGGACAAGTTGCTTACCTGTAACTGTTCTTCGAGTGGTCATCTGCAAACTCACACATATGGGTTATGTGCCTGCACAGACTTGTGGGACATTCTGGAGCCAGAGCTTTTGATATAAGCTCCCCCTACATCCTCTGTGCATGCTCTGGGTGGGTTCCTCTGATATCCAGGTGTCAGTGCCTAGTTAATGCGGATAGTCAAGCCTGCATTGGTGCATGACGGAGTTGTGGAAGATGCTTAAGTACATAGCTCCAACTAGGCAAGACCGAAGTCTTGCCTGGTCAATACCCTTGCATTTCCTGTCAAAGTACAGGAGCTCCTTTCACTCCTTTCCCCTTGGTCCTCTAGCAGGAATCCTAGGGGACTGGATGGCCGAAAGCACCTTGCCTCCTCTCCCCACTCACAACCCCTTTTTGGGTACCACCACAGTGGTCGTAAACTGCCCAGGCAGCTTCAGCTGTGGGGCAGCACAGAAACAAAATGAAACTGTTTCCCCCTTTGCAACCTTTTCGCGTCTTCCAGTGACAGTCCTCCGAAGTGCCCGAGTGGCATGGCTCAACACCTTCTGCTTGTGGAAAGGGCTGGTGGCTACATCAGCCCCTTTGCTGTGAGACCCTCCAATCAGAGGTGTGTACCTGACAGCAGTCAAGCGTCTTCCACCTTTTCCACCCAGCTCCCAAGGCTTTTAAGTGCTTGAGACTGCAGAAGATGTGCATCCCACCTATTTTGCAGGAGCATGGAGTTTGTTAGCTGTCAAAGGGACTCTTTGAAAACAGGTCTGAAAGAGTTGTTAGTTGGTTAGTTGTTAGTCTGATTTCAGAAGCTTTCTCAGGATGGTGTCCTGAGAGAAGTTGGACAAAAGAGGAAGAGAGAGAGTGGGGGGCAAATTTGTGAGATCTGGTACCATCCTAGATTTAGGTAACTGAGTCCCAAGTGGCTTAGTTATTGAATGAGAGGGCATTGTGCAGTGTGCTTACTCCAAATGGTGCAAGGAACAAAAGCACTGCCAGTGATGATAGTACCATGGGTAGGTGGTCTCCCTGTGTTCATAATGATGCCATCTAGAACCTGAATGGTCTTTGCAGTAAGAAGGAACTCCGTAACACTGACAGCTCTGCAGCATATTCCGTTGATGGCAGAAGAAACTCCTGGGGGATGCTAATAGAGCCTGAGGGGGCCATTGGTACCAAGATGACCTGTACTTTCACAGAGGATTCTGGACAGTGGCAATGTGAGCGTCTTTCCATGGTGTACAAGCTGTGAAAAACTGAGAAGGAGCTGGGGGTGGTTTCTTGCACTTTGGGGGTGGCCCCAAAGTGACATGCAGGGGCCTGTTCAACGTGGCCATGACTGAAGGTGTGTTGCTCTGCCTTTTGGGGCCTGCTTTAGTGAGAGTCTGGTAGTGGGGCACGAATCCTCCTCACACTCTTCTCTACTGGTACATGGTCCCTTCCCACTCCAGCAGGTGCATTTTTTGAAGAAAGACTTGGCGATCCCATGCCCCTAAAGGGCAGAAAGAGAGGAAACCCTCAGAGGATATAGGAAGGAAAGAAAAGGGGGGGAACCCTGTTCAGTGTCCCAGAAGGGGACAGAAAGAGGTGTGTGGGGGGGTTGTTTTTGTTTTTTGCCAATTTCAACAGTGATTTCAGCAAAAGAACTTTCTAAATGCTGTGAGTGTTCCAGTAAATGAGACAAAAAAACTAAGCAAGAACCATGCCTGGAGCACGCATGGGGGAAATGGGCAAGGTTCTCACCTAAAGCTTTGTTTGGCTTTAGAAGTTCCAAATGACTACTTTGCACAGATGAATAACCCTTATGTGTGAGTCCCACAGACCTCAAAGAACAATAATTTGACTTTAAGAACTATTGCCAGGGCTTGCTTTCTCCAGTTCCCTCCCCACCATTTCTTCATTTTGTGTTGACTATCTTGTTTTGTCAATGATATGTAAACTTTCCTGGGCTTCTTTCCAGGTGGACAGAGAAAAATACTTTCAAGGAACAAAGGAAATATATATTACACTGTTAAAGCACAACTGTGCTCATGCAAAAATTCAGGCAAAAACTAGGAAATCATTTTGGGTGCCAACGCTCTGTTCCTCTGGTAGATTAACCAGCAATGAACACTATAATTACAGTGAAACCCGTACTATTGAACTGACACTTCCACCAGAATCCTATGAGGAAACCACAAGTGTGACGATGCCAGGAAATCCGCACAGAAAATATAAAAAGATACACACACCTCTCGGCGTTAAGGAGGTTTGCTTTTCAACTTCAGCTTGTTGTCTCAGATTGGCAGGGATATTGTTGTAGATTCTCTTATAGTGATTGTACACAGCAACTGAAAGCACCTTCTTGGCAAAACACTGGCCAACAACATACTTGTCGAGGTAGTTATAGATCTGGCAGAGAGAAAGCCAACAGATCCTCAGTATCAGAGGCGCTTTGTTAATGCAGGTGACCAATTAAAACTCTATTCTAGTGAGATGATGGAAGAATCCATGGCTCAGGCCTCACTGCAGGGATTTGCAGGTGAGCCAACATCAAAAAAAGTCCTCCCACAACCCCCGTCTTGCGTTTAAGGTAGAAACCTCTTACGATTTCGCCCCTTGTTCAGAGGAGCTCACAAATTAGGGATTTAAGGACCCATTTGTGTGCACTGCGCCTGCATGAACTCTTGCTAGAGGTGCGTTCTAAAGGTTTCCCTTCCTAGCCTTTGGGTCAAACTGGAGGGGACAAATAAAACCTATGAAACAGAATTCTGTTGGGGGCTGAGGAAACAGAGTATCAAAACAGGAATTCTCCTTTAATCTTCCAGCTTGCAAACTATAATTTATACTGTCACATTAAAAGTTATGCACAATGGGGCCACACAAAACACAGGAAGCTGCCTTAGACTGAGTAAGCGCCTTGGCTTGTCTAGCCAAATATTGTTGAAATTAACTAGCAATGGCTTCAGGAAGATTTTCCTGCCCTGGCTGGGAAGATTGGGGAGAGAGGTAGGAAACGTCGTCATGCAAAGTGTATGCTACGTGACTGTCCCTTCCCTCTCAAAGCAGCAGCAGACAAGCAGATTAAGAAATGGTACTTTTTTTGGTGGAGGTGGTGGCTTTTGTTGGAAGGCCAACTTCACAGCCTCGGCCGCGGACTCCGGTTCTTTAACGATGCTCTTTTTGGAGTCTGCTTCTGACAACACCACAAAGAAGTGGTGGCACTTTTCACATTTTACAAAGCGAGTGGAAGCTGTAAAGAAAACAAGAGAGAAAGACTTTAAGTGGCATCTCACAACAACTGATTCAGAGTTAAAGTGGATTAATGTTAGTCATACTGACAGACCAATTTAAATGGTCTAGAGATTTGTGGGTGTCAGTTTATTCTCTAACACAGAGCACCAAATGCCCTGTTAGTTTACAATAAAATAATTGTTACACTTAGTTCTGTGTGTAGGCTAATCACACACATTCTCTCTTCAGCAAACTTTTCTATTTTAAATTCAACTTAGAGCCAGTGTTGCGTAGTGGTTAAGAGCATGGGACTGGGACTCAGACGATCTGGGTTCAGCCATGGAGCCAACTGGGTGACTTTGGGCCAGTCAGACTCTCAGCCCAATCTACCTCACAGGGTTGTTGTTGTAGGGATAAGATGGAGGAGGAGAATGATGTGAGCTGCCTTGAGCCCTTTGTAGGAAAAAGGCAGGAAATAAATTGGAAAGTAGAAATAAATAAATAAAATAACTTTACAAGATATTCCCAAATACAAAGAATCAACATCAGGTTTTCTCTTCCTTGTCGAAAAAGGCTTTAATAAAAAGGAAAGTACTGATGGCAAATTATTAAACACATGCAAGCATCTCGTCAATTTCTAGTCTCAATCCAAGAGGACAAACTTCCCCCTCCCCTGCAACTGCTTATACTGACTGAACAGTGAATACTTCAGATCTAGACTAGCCCAAACGTACTCCAAGAACACCAGCTTGTTAGGAGAACTTTTGGACAGGTGATGCGTAACTAGATCCAAAAGACTCTGGCAGGAGGAAAGCAATTGCTTTCTGTTTTCCAGGAAGAAATTCTACACCAGCCCCTTTACATGTGCCTCCTAATATAGAATTAACTTTGAAGGTGCTTAGTGGGGGGGGGGGGGGCTCAGGGACAGCACCTCAGAACCAAAGACCTTTTATTCAGCAAAACGGTTGCACTATATGTCTACCAATAACTTTTCTGACATTTCATTTTCTTATTTCCGATACTATTTTAAATGTGCTACCAAAATCAAGCAAAGGCTCATGAGGGGCTTCCAGCTTCCAGCTATGCCATTGCACAATTTATATTCTTATATTCTATGTGTGGTTGAGTTTCAAAAGCAAAGGAAACGCAAGAAGGAAAAGCCAAAGGAAAGCAAAGGAAAACCATTTTAAGTCATAATAATTATGCTCTCAAATTACATTTTCAGTTTTGTTGTTTAATATCATGGGATGACTGGGAAGTCAAGCTCTTATGCCAATTGGTATTGGAGCTTCAGGTTCCACCAATTTAATTAGTTGCACAATCTAATTTGCACAAATAAAAAGTGCACAGAAACCTGAACCCTTCTGTGGAAAACTTTTGGACTCAAATGAAAACAGGCCAGGATTCCACCCCCGCTGAGAGCATGACTAATATCCTTGGATTTACCTGCAACCCACAATCTCGTTTCCATCCTCCTTCCACAATAGCCTCCTGTCAGACCTTAGCTATTTTGTTTGGTATGAAATCCAAAACCTCTAAGGAGGCTGGAACTAACACCTAAGAGTCTCTTCAAGTACAGAGGGATAGCTAAGTTGATTGACTGCATTATTGTATTCAAAGTCTATGTATGACCTTCCTTTCCTCCGACCGCTTCAAAAACCTTTCCCAAACACATTCTCTCCCATATATAGGAGTATTTAACAAAGTTCTGGAAATCTGTGTGCTCTCTGGGCTTGGGAAAACAAATTTAAAGATCCTGTTTAAAAAAATCTTCCAAAGGATGGGCTTAAGGGAGGCATCTGATCAGTGGGGTTCAGAATAACTTTCCCCTGACCACAAGCAGTGAGACAGCCAAGGGGTTTTTCAGGCTGGGTTCTGTCTATGGTGTCAGCATAGAGGGAAATTCCAGTCCATAAAAATGTCAGCAGCACCATCACACTTTTCTGTCCCTTGAAGCATTTAATACCCAGCCAGCTCTGATACCAAAATGAGATGCCAATCCCTTGAAAGACACATGAACAAAACTGATCGCTTACATTCAGGTCCCACCCTCCTTTCCAGAGGAACCGGGGCTGCTTACATAATCTTCCCTTTCATTTTATCCTCACTGACCTGGTGGCCCCATGGCTTCTTTGCAGATGATCCAGCCACCCTATACACACAACCAAGGCCCCTGAAAGTGAGTCCTGGCCTGGCTTTGCTCGGTGTAGTTAAAAACACATTTGAATTTTGGAGTGGCCCTTTATGTGCCCATGACTGAAGTGCAGTAGCACAAACCGCATGAACCAAACCTTTGCCACCAGCACTTTATTTTCTGTTGTGTGTAGAATCTCTCGAATTGGGCACATCATTACCTCATTAAGAAAGCTGTAATTCTGACAGCCCAGCCTGATAGTTTTCCAAACAAGGCTGCATAAAACTGCAGCAGATAATAAGTTAATTAGATCGCAATTAGTCAGGTGCTGCTGACGGGTCCTGCCAAGAAGAAGCAACTTTTTAAAAAATCTTTCAAAGCCAGGACAATAAAAGACAAACAAAACTCTGTATTCAAGTACCACTGTTCCCCTCAGAATCAATACACTCCATGGAGCTCTAACCATACACAAAACTAACTTCCAGCAAGACAGTCCAAACTCCTGCCACTGTCCTGGAATGCTCTCAGGCCCATGCAGACGGTACATGATTTGCTCCACATAAAAGACCAGTCATGTGAAAAATGCCTGTTTCAGACCTTTGCACCTTTCATGGCTTAGGATCACACAACAAAATGCCAAACAAAGTTGGTTTTGACCTACTGAAACCCACACACTGTTTACTTACAACATCTTTAGGCGTGTTGCGCCGCACAGACAGGGGATCCTCAGTCAACAAAGAGACAGTGACTGGGTTCACACGACATGATCACTTGCTGCACTTTGTGAACCTGCCACATCGTTTATTAACGATGTCAGTAGATTTGCAAAAAATACAAATATGCAGCCCATCACACAGTAGATTTTGATGGCAATGGCAACAGTTCCCTTCTATGCCAACAGGCTGGGGTGGGTATCTTGACATCTCCTTTCAGTGGTTCCAATCTTATCTGGAAGACCAGACAAAGTGGTGCTTGAAACCTCATGTTCTCTCCCATGGCTTTTGGCCACGGGTTCCACAAGGTTCTGTCTTGTCTCTCATGCTCTTTCGTATCTGCATCAAACCGCTCAGAGAGGTCATTCAGAAATTTGAGTTGAGATGTCGCCAGTATGAAGACAAAACAGAACTCTCTCTCTTATTCACATCATCTGATCCCAGGGAGGCAATGAAAGAGATAAAACAATGAAGGCCAAACACTCACAAACTATTGTTCAGTGGAATTAAAATCTTACTGTTCTTGCTACATTTGAAGTACCTCTTACAGCTCTTATTTAGCAGGTGCTTATTTAGATATGGCATGCATCTATTTCAAAGGAAACTATTAAATCCCTCAATTACTCTTTTAAAGAAAATAGTATGGAAAATGCAAGTTGTGGATATTATATGTTCTTTCTCTTCCTTCATCTTCTCCCCTCTTTTATGGTTCCCCCTTTTATTTGCTAATACATTTCTTTAAAAATAAACTAATGTCTGGAGTCTGTTCAGAAGGAACTGAAACTCAGTGAGAAATTTAACAGGCTGAAACTTAATCCAGAGGAGATGCAGTCAAGAAGTTGATGAACCGGGTGAGATAATTCATTGTGCTGCATTCCTTCAGATGTATCACTTTGTGGGGCAGGGAAACTCCTGGACCCTTCTCTTTCCCTGGACCCTCTGGTGCCATCTCGGGAGAACAGGTGAGGGAGAGCAATAAGCCTCTGCTGTGGCAGTAGAACAAGTCTGTGATGCCCTCCAGTGGGTATTCTCTGTGTGTCTTTTGCCAGAAATTGTGAGCATGTTTATCTCAATGGGCTTTTCAAGAGGAACATTCAGTTTTATTGTGGTTGTTTTTACCACACAGTATCTTCTGCAGCTACCATGTGGGATGGGTTTTGTTTTAGGTGTTGACTGTATCTTGTATTATTTTTTAAAATTAAACCACATATTGACATTTTTAATTTATTATGTATATGGTTTAATGTGGGGTGGCCAATCTGTGTCATATATATCTCTGTTGGCTTTTACTGTGTCCCCTGCCACTGTTGTCAGTATTTTAAAAAATGGTGTGCTGCTGCCAAATTTCAGCAGGGGCAGAAGCACAGCCCTCAGTGAGTCCCCAGGGGTGGAAATTAATCCTCACAATCCCTGAAGGTGCCTCCCCTGGTTGAATGAATATGTGGTATGAAAAGATGGTTTCAGTAGAAGGGATTAGGAATAATTATGGTGAGTGAACCCATTTCAACAACCGTGTGTTCAAAGCAGCGTGGTATAGTGGTTAAGAGTGCTGAACTGAGACTCAGCAGATCCAGGTTCTAGTCCCCACTTAGCCATGGAGGTCACTGGGTGACTCTGGGCCAGTCACATACTCTCAGCCCAACCTACCTCACAGGGTTGTTGTTGTGAGGGTAGGGCTGAGAGGAGAACTATGTAAGCCACCTTGAGTTCCTTGAAAGGAAAAAAAGATGGGATGTAAATATGGGGATATAATTAAATAAAGAGTGGACCAAATCACTTTCAGAAGATCAGAAACAGCTTTTAGAATTACTTGATACAAGTCTTCCAGTTTTTCGTGTCATTACCACTATTACCGTGACGGCAATAGCATGTGCAAAGCACACATCAAGAAATCATTTTGTTTTGTCCCTTGCTCCAATATAACACTTGCAAAATGCATGCAGGGCTTGACGGACAGTTCAATTTCTTAACAGCCAGCATTAAACATTGTGGTGCCATGCGCTGCGCAGAATGGCAAAGCCTCCAATTTCCTAATTGCCTTCCTATTCTTTTTTCTCTAAGAACCATGGGTCTGGTGCTGGATTTTTTTGGCCCTTCACACCCAAAATTCTCTATCCACATGGAGCAATTCCGTATTAAGGAGACTACAGAAACCAAGAAGTTTATGCAGAAATCTTTCCTGGAGAGCTTCCATTTACATTACATTCTGGTATAATGCCACACAGCTATATCTAATCAGAAAACATCTTTTCTATGCTATGCAGTCAGTGTGGATGAGTTGTTACGGTTGGTTTGCATTAGGGAGATTTCCATTTTATTCCCTATTTAGCCATGATGCTTAAAACCCAAAAGTCCCATCTGCATTGGCTTTTAAACAGAATGAGGGTCACCTTGGCCTTTGACTGAATATCTTTGTGTTGCTCTGACATATTTATGCTGTTCTGATCAATGCTGTTAAGTATTTATACAACATTTTCAATAAAATCACAGAATAGCAGATTTGGAAAGGGCCAAAAGGTCATCAGGCCCAAACATACTCAACATGTTTTATATGTTTTATTATAATAGATTAAGAATGGGTTACAAATATTCCAACAACTAAACCAGGTGATTTTAGGACAGTCTCTCTCCCTGCAACTACCGCACAGGAACTTAGCAAAGATACAGTGGGATAACCCAGGATGGAGGCAATTATCGCACAGCTAGGACTTATCACATCCAGACTGCCTTAAAAACCACTAGCTGCTTGAGCAAGCCTAAGGGTGCCACACCAAGAGGCTCTTTCCAATAACTGACATTTGTTATGCCCAACCATGCTAAGGCTGACTGCTAAGAGGAAATAAACCCCTATCCATGATGCAACATTTGTTTTAAGTCCCATTCTGACTCTGCTTCCTGGTTAGGTTGAAAGCTGCTTCCTGCAAGAATTCATAATAGGATGCAATACCTGCCATTCAAAACTTCGCCATGCCCTTTTATTTGCCCCACCCCTCCATAGTAGACAAAGAGGATGCCAAAGAAGAAAATAGGGGGAGGCCATTCATCCCTTAGCAATTATAATGAGCAAAATGAGTTAAATGCTTTTAACACCCACCACACCATCAAATGGACCTCGAGAGATGAAGAAATGCAGATAATGCACAGCAAGTATATCAAGATTCCTCTGAAGTATGTAGAAATGGGTTAGGAAGAATATAATCTTTACCTATTGCAAAAAGCTACCCAATACAGGAACTTCCTAGAGCTTATTTTCTAATACATTCAAAACCATAACTGCAGCAACCAGTTGTAGGGAAAAATGAACGACAGATATTTTTAGAAGCATTTCACCCATCATTAAGCTCTCTGCTCAGGATTGGGCTGATTCAACAAATGGAACAGAAGGGTGAACAATACAAGGGGTGATGAGGCTCATAATGAATCCATAACATATGGGTTTACAACACTTTACTTTTTAGGATGTTACCCCAAGCTGTTCCAGGATCTACTCCCACATTTATAAATGGCATTTGCAATGCAGGGAGCACTGACCTAAACACATCTAATACAGTCAATGCGGTTACTGTTTTACAGAAATTGTGAAAGTCACTCTATAGAGGACACTCCTAGGGCAACTTACACACAAAGGTCTCCACATGCGTGCATAAGTCACCACACTTCGGGCAACGCAGCTGGTTTCCACCTTTGCCGGAACCCCCAGAACTTGACTTTTTACTGCTGCCTTCAACATTTTTCTAAGGGAAAGAAATAAAAAATCCATGTTAGAGGCAAGCAGCTGATTTGCTACACTTCACATTAACCCCATTCCATCAACAATGCATGGAGTAGAAACAGTCTGAATCTCTGCTTGGACTTCACCTTCTCTTTCTCTCCAAAATTGTTCCTTGTGCTGTGTCCACTCAGACATGCCAAATTCCAGCCAAATGTTTAGGGTCAAGATAAGTATTCAGCTGCGTAGATCCTGGCTAATTCTCTAAAAGATTAGTAGTAATTATTAACTGGGAGTTTCTCATTTACATGGCGGAAGAAAATGGTTAAATGAGCTGCAACCCTTCATATTCTAAATGGTGGTGGTGGAGAGGCCTCAGCAGGGAGACCAAGGCCAGGAAACTCCCGTGACTGGCAGTTGGCCTGCAGAAGCTCTGTAGGTGTTGGGAGGTGCTCATGACACCAATGCTGATACTAGCCCTGCCTACAACAGGTAAGGTGACTTTGCTATAAAAACAGAGTTGAAGTATTTTGAATCAGAAAACCAACAAAATGCTGAATTTAAAGAGGCAGCAATTTTTACAACTTTAAACTGGACTTATCTGGTCCTATGTCACATTGAATTCCATCTCATAATTTAGAGGCCAAATGCTGATCTGAGCTTCCAAACATACAAGCAGCAAATTAGGTTCAGACTTCAAACTTCACAGCTACTTGCCTGCTTCTGTTTTCCACTCACTTAGCTGTATAAGGTCATTACGCTTTCTCCTGTGGTATGCTCAAACATGGTTTATCAGTTCGGACAACAGTCTCACACCAAGTCGCAGTTTATATTTATTTTTTTATGTATTTATAGGTTGCCTATAACTGCTGAGGCCTTCCTAGGCAGCTTATAGTTCAGCCTCCTTGCCCATGGTGTGGCTTCTGCCTGATCTAAGCCTGCGTCTTCTCATTTCCTCTGCAGCTGCATGAGGCATCATTCCATGGGAAGATGGCATGGATTCAACATGAACTTTAAAATTCCTACATTCCTACCCTAAAATGGACTACAAAATCCCTACACCATTTCATGCATGTTTTGGGTAATTTGAACATTCAGACTTAATACAGATAACACTAATTTGTGGTTTATTCAATGGCTATGTTGTTAGTTTGGGCTTATCATGAAGTACAAACACAGCAGCACTAACAATCTGGGTTTGTTTTTTTAACCCCAAATAACTCAGAAAAGAAGTCATGATTTGTTAATGGGCTGTGAACTCTGGGCTGGTTAAACCATGAGTGTTCTGTGTGAACCTGCAACTATGGATTGTTCATGGCTTGTTTCACTAGCTACAGGAGTAATAAGCAAGGGTGGTAAAAGCACCAGTTACTCCACATACCAATACTACAGAATCATAAAGGCATGTTGGAATACAGGGAGAAAGCAGACAAAGGAGGGGGGAAACAAATAACCTAGGAATCAAGAAAACAAACCACATGATCATCTGCCAAACTCGCCCTGGGTAGGGGAACAAATGATGGGTTAAATAAAGCAAAAGTTATATTATGTGTTAACCAAGTCTACGTTTTCGAAGATGGATTACCTAAGTAATGCAAATCTGAAGCACAGTCTACTTAAAAATATTTACATACCTTTCCACTATCTCCTGACCCATCTTTGCTTGCACTGTCTTTTGAAGCAAAGTATGTTGGTGTTTCTGAAAAAGTTCTAATGGGAACAGATCTTAGAGACTGGGTTTCAAAAGTCCCAATTATTCCTAAAACAGGAAGGCAGGAACGGCCACATGTAATACCTGAAAATGAAAAGAAAAAAAATCCTTTGTTTTGTACAACAACAACTTTGAATTACAGATAACCAACTATTTGGAACATTGTTTTAGTCAGGTCCCTGAATCTTACTTCCACCAAGGGCTATTTCCCAATCAGCGTAAAGACAACAAGCGAGCAAGCCTCTGCAATGTGGCACAGGAGGTGGAATGCTGCTTTATGAATGGGTTATACAGGCAGTCCCCAAGTTTCAAATGTCTGAGTGAAGAACAACCCATACTTATGAACAAACTGCCATAATGCCTATTATTTTTTCAAAAAACTGCAGAAAATCATCTTCACCAGAGAGAGACGGGAAGTGGAAGGGCAGAGAGGAAGGCCTCCAAAGCATGCCTTCCTGCCCTGCCCATCTGGAGGGAAATCCTCCGGCACTGACTTGCTGGGAAGAGGAGGTGCTGTGAGTTTGGGTGGAGGAGAGGGCTAGAGATATTTGCAGTTTTTCCACTTTCATGAGGTCCTGCATCCCAACCCCCACAAATGCGGAGGGCCGACTGTACGTAATTCAACTTACATACAAATTCGGCTTAAAGATGAACTTCCATTTTCTCAGAAACTTGTAACCCAGGGACTGCCTGTAGTTGGATTTGAGCAGATTTGTTGCCACAGCATACAGTCTGCTGCATCTGTACACAGGCATAGGAGGGGAACATTTTTAAAAATTTACAATAGTTATCTTGTCATTGGAAACAAATTGGGAAGTGATTTCCAAAACAATAAAGCCAACGAAACAAAAAAGACAACCCACATGCACACAAATATTATGAGGCCAGCAGAACGATAGTTCATTGGCCTGAAGAAAGTGAGCACAGATATGTTTTTTGATCAACACAGAAAATACACCAGGCTTATCATGGTTTTCCAAGATGTGGCCTTGCAACAAGGTTGGAGGCCTGACATCAGCGCAATACCCCAGCCCACATTCAGAGAGGGCTAGGCCATAGATCATTGCATTGAAAACTCAACCCACATGTGCCAAGGCAAAGCAACCAAGTTTTGCCAAAATGAGTGCGACATCTGTTTTGGGTATAGGAATGAGTGCCAGTTCAGCAGAGGCCGTTCTCTACCAGGAATCATTCACTGGGTTTGGCTAAGAATGTACTTGTTGATGTTACTGAATTCTCTCTAGTTTTTCAGTTTAACTGAATGTTTATTGTTTTACTCTATCTTTACAATGTTTATGTATACCATGCAAAGAATGTTTGGGCTTCTTCTAAATACCATAGTCAAATGAAGCTTAGACTATTTACCTCCTGTTTAGCACAAACCAAAGCTTGAGATCACACTTGAGCAAACTATGGTTTTTCTTTCCTGCCATACTTTGCAGCCTATAGCTTGCAATTCGGATTTGTAAAATGTAACCCATCCTGCTGTTTAATACTGGCAAAGGATAGTTGACCTCTGAACTGACCAACCAATCTCCCACACAGGTCTTCATAACCTGGTGCAAACTTCTGGATGTCTCAGCATTCCTGACCGTTGGCCATGTTGGCTAGAACTGATGAATTGGAGCCCAAACATCTGGTTGGCAGCAGTCTGGGGAAGTATGTACCACACTATCCCACCAGAGAGGAAATAAGCTTAGTTTCACTTCACCCACCAATCCTTGTACTTCAATGCGTATTTGCATTTGCGATTTGCAGCACAAGATCAGTCATTTACAGAAGATGCCACTTTGGGTGTTTCAACTTTATTTTCCAAAAGTGTTCCCTCTCTGCAGCTTTGTAACATAGAAACATAGAAACAGAGCGAGTCAGAAGGGGCCTCCTGGGCCATCTAGTCTGACCTCCGGCACCAGCCGGCTCCGCTCATGACATGCCCACCATGTGCATGTCCAGCCTATCTTTGAACACCCTCACCAATGGGGCCTCAACGACCTCCCGTGGAAGCCCATTCCACGCCCTCGGGGTCCTAACTGTCAGGAAGTGCTTCCTGGCATCCAAATTGAACCTTGGCTCCCTGAGCTTTGCTCCATTGGAGCGCGTCCTGCCTTCCTCTGCAGGGGAGAACAGGCCTCTCCCCATCTCCATGTGACACCCCCTCACATACCTGTATGTTGCCAACATATCCCCTCTGAGTCTCCTCTTCTCCAGGCTGAAGAGACCCATTTCCCTCAGTCTCGCCTCATACCCCATCCCCTGCAAACCAGCCACCATCCTTGTGGCCCTAAGCTGCACTGACTCCAACCTGGCTATATCCTTTCTGTAATGAGGGGCCCAAAACTGAACACAATACTCCAGTTGCGGGCGCACCAGAGTCATGCAGAGTGGTAGTAATACCTCTCTTGATCTAGAAGCCACACTTCTGGCTATGCAACCAAGGGTGGCATTCGCCCTCTTGACCACCGCATCACACTGCTGGCTCATGTTTAGCCTGCGGTCAACCAGTACCCCAAGGTCCCTTTCACAAGTGCTGCTCTCCAGCCACTTGTCCCTAACCTGTACTTATGACAGCTATTCCTATGCCCCAAGTGCAAGACCTTGCACTTCTCCACATTGAACGCCATCCTGTTGTCTCCTGCCCACTTCCATAGTCTGTCCAGATCCTTTTGGATCTGGTGTATCTGCTCCTCAGTTGTGGCCACTGCTCCAGTTTTAGTGTCGTCTGCGAATTTGATCAGCAGACTGTTCACCCCTTCTTCCATGTCGTTAATGAAAAGATTAAACAGGATCGGCCCCAGGACAGAGCCCTGGGGGACCCCGCTTGTCACTGGCTGCCATCCCGACGATTCCCCGCTAATGGTTACCTTCTGCTTTTGGTCAGTCAGCCATGCCCTAATCCACCGGACAGTGCTTTGGTGTATCCCAAAACTCCTCAGTTTCTCCACCAGGATATCATGGGGCACTTTGTCAAAGGCCTTGCTGAAATCCAGGTATACCACATCCACTGCATCCCCTCCATCTAGCCATCTCGAAACCTTGTCATAGAATTCCACAAGGTTTGTCTGGCAGGACCTGTTTCTGCGGAAGCCGTGTTGTGTGGCTGTCAGCCTCCCTTCCCTATCTAGCATCACTAGATCTCTCTCTATTATGAGCCTTTCCATTGTTTTTCCTACAATGGACATAAGGCTAACCGGTCTATAATTCCCCATGTCCTTCCTACTACCCTTTTTGAAAATTGGGACCACCGATGCCACCCTCCAGTCCTCTGGAACTTCACCCGTTCTCCACGAGGCCTCAAAAATGGAGGCCAGCGGGCGTGAGAGAACCCCTGCCAACTCTCTAAGTACTCTCGGGTGTAACCCGTCAGGGCCTGGCGCCTTTGTAATGTCCAATGCCCTGAGGAGCCCCTCGACTTCAAGGGGGGTGACTCTAATCTCTGCCCCTAAGTCCCCAGCCTCATCCAATCTCCTATACGGATATCCCCCGTCCTGCTTTGGGGAGAACACAGAGGCAAAATAGTCATTTAGCATCTGTGCCTGTTCCCTCATGTCAGTCACTGGATCTCCTTCCTCCTTATTTAGTGGTCCCACCACTTGTCTCCCCTTCCTTTTCCTATTTACATGCTGGAAGAAGCCCTTTTTGTTGCTCTTGAAGGAGTAATCAAACTTAAGAGTTTAAAAATGTTCCAATTAGTGCAGGGCACAGCTGGCAAGTCAAACCAGAAAGGTTTGTTCAGCAACTGCTTGTTTGCACTTTAGCTGTAGTTATGCATAACACTTAAGATTACAATTAGTATATAATTATTATGTAATTATTAGTATATAATTATGGGAAGACTAATGATGATATGTTCAATCTCAGGCAGCATTCATCCTCGGAATGCAAGTTAAATCTAGGTGGGAAACCTGTAAACAATGTCAAAGCTGGAAGTAAGGATAGGGCCTCTGTGCGAAATGTTGTTCATTTTCAGCTGAGGTTTTAGTTTGGACAAAAAAATACTTAGGCACAGCTTCATTTTATAGTCTACTGATTTGCTGTAAACATTCCATAGGAAATCTGTTAATGAATGGTGGGTGTTAGGTTGGAAGCCACAGCAAGAATTTTTTAAAGTAAGAAACATAGAAACAGAGTGAGTCAGAAGGGCCTCTCGGGCCATCTATTCTGACCCCTGGCTCCAGCATGTGCACCATGTGCACATCCAGCCTATCCTTGAATACCTACACTGATGGGGCCTCAACCACCTCCCGTGGAAGCCCATTCCACACCCTCGGGGTCCTAACTGTCAGGAAATGCTTCCTGACATCCAAATGGAGCCTTGACTCCCTGAGCTTTGTTCCATTAGAGCACGTCCTGCCTTCCTCTGCAGGGGAGAAGAGGTCTCTATCCACCTCTGTGTGACATCCCCTCACATGCCTGTATGTCACCAACAGATCCCCTCTGAGTCTCCTCTTCTCCAGGCTGAAGAGACCCAGTTCCCTCAGTCTCACCTCATACCCCATCCCCTGCAAACCGGCCACCAACCTTGTGGCCTTATGCTGCACTGACTTTAAGCTGGCTGTAAGGATGATCTATTGTTGAATTATTTTGGGGAAAATTCAGTCAAAATTCACAAGCGAGCAGTCAAATGACTGGTATCTGCATAGACAGAAATCTCATTTCAAGCTGACATTCTAAGGAACTGGCAAAAGTAGGATAGGGCTAATGAAGAATTACAGAAAGATTCAAGGAGAGCCACAGAATTGGCCTGTGAAGCCTACAGAAGCTGGGGACATACCGCAACCTATGGAGATACTCAGACTTCCTATGCTGAACAATGGGGTGGAGGCTATAGGGGATTTGTACAGTCTCCATGTGCATGTTCAACTGCATGTACTCCTTTGTGATGAAGAACCTAGATTCTCAACTCCCTTCTCCATTATATACAGCAGGAACATCTGCTATTTCATCACCTGTGAATTGAGGTAGAAATACAAACAGTACTTTTCAGCTTGTAATAGCTGACCAAATCAAATGCAAGCAAGATTTTCATGCAAAGGTTTTTGATTATTTTACTATCTTCTCTGAGATGTTCCAGGTCAAGAAGAAAATCAGGAGTTGTACATTACTCAGGCATTGCTATTAGTTTACAGCAATGCCTGACTAATGTCTGACCACAGTGATGGTAGCAGAAGCTACCTTTTTGCCCAGAAATCATGCATCAGCACATCAGGTTGAAGTTATATAACAACTTCTGAAGAAGCAAGGCCTAGGGCTTGGGACTGGAAATTTCACTGTACTGAATATGACCCCTGCCCTACATGAAGCAATATTATAAAGTCCCCTGTGTGCCTTCTCCTCGCATCACCCCACTGGGAGGCATTTTTGCAGGACTATCTTGAACTCAATCATGCTTTATGCTGCAGTCCTACATGCTTGCATGGGGGGTGCCTTCCAGAACTCAGCTGGATCTATCCCTGAGTTGACATTTACAGGATTGGAATATCAGACTGGAGTTGCCATTGAAAGGGAGATAAAAGATGCAGAAGGAGGACATTGAAACAGCATGTAGGACTACATTTTTTTAAAGTTTAATCAGCAAGGCCAGTTGATTAATCAGCAAGAACAGGTTTTAGACAGAGAACCTTCCAAAAATCAAAAAAGCTACAGCATGAGAAGGTTTGCTAGACTAAAGGGAGTCTGTGAACAAATTTAAAAAGAACTATTAAAATAAAACACAATTATAGTGAAGCAACACAGTCAAAACAAACAAACAAAACTAAACTAAATGACACCTCACAACAGTTGTGCCTGCCACATTTCTACCTAGCAGAGAGAAACATCCAGTCCCCAGCCCTAGGCCTTGGATTTTCTGGAGCTGCTACATGTGCAATGCAGCTTAATCCAAGGTAAATGTGTGTGCAACTGTAATGCTAAATACATTTAGTACAGAACAAGCAAGCAACTCAGGATTCTGCCGTAGGTAGCTTAGGGTGCAATCCTACACTCCTTTAGACCAAAAAAAAAAAAAAAAGTCCTACATTGGCTGGGAAATGCCAGAAGTTGTAGAACTTTTTTCTCCCTTAAATGAACCTATAGATGCTAGACATCGGATGGTCTTACAAATGGCCAAGTCTCACCTCTGGACCTCGGACACATGCTTTGCAGCTGGAATTCTGGCCTTGGCAGAGCCCTCTGCTGCCCTTGCGGATGGCAGTTTTTTGGTCCGGGGGCCGGGTCCAAGCTCCTGAGACTGACCTCGGAGCTGGTGTGTATGGGGGAAATCGAGGGGAGAGAAAGGCCAGGAGTGTCTTCTCCTGCCTTTCTCCCAAGCTGCTACAAAAGATGGACTTGTAGTGCGAGCAGGCCACCGGTGCCTCTGCATTCTGCCATCCTCAAATAGGATGCCCTTAATCCCCTGAAATGGGAGAGCTACTGGCAGCCACATTGCATCGTGGGTCGCAGGCCCTCCTAAACACAAAGCCTGTCCGACAAACTAATATTATGCTGCCAATTTGGGAGGAAGGGGCGAGGTGGATTTCTTTTGGCTTATATACCGCACGAAGAAAGACAGACGATCAACTTCTTGTAAGCCACCTTTGGGTGATCTTCGGGAAAGGGGAGAAAACGCTGCTTTGGGCCTCCCTGGAGCCACGGAGGCTGTTTGCGATGGGGACCCCTGAGCCTCCCAGGCCACAGGCCACACGCCACGCTGCTGGGGGCAGGGCGCCCCTCCGGTGGCCCCGCTGGACCACGGCCGATAGGATCCCCACTCCCAAGGGCCTTCGTCGCGGCGGCCCCCGTCCACCGAGGCTGCTGCCCCGAAGGCAGGGCGGCGGCACCCGCGTCGCTTCCAGCGCCACCGAAACTCGCCGCGCCACAGGAAGCCTCCCCACGCCGGCCTCTGAGTTGCCCTCTGCATCGCTCGCCCCCCACGGTCCCCCTTAGCGAGAGGGGAAGGCCCGCGGAGGTCGAGCCTGCGGGCGGGGGTCGCCCAGGCCTGCGACGGTGAGGCCTCCCTGCCTGAGGGGAGGGCTCCGGGCTTGGCCCGGCCCCGATCCGAGGAAGGCGCGCCCACCCGCTCCCGTCGTTACCTCTGCGCGCCGTGGGCAGAGAGGAGCTGAGGAGCCGCGCAGCCGCCGCGCAGGTGCTACAGGCGGCCATGGCCGTGCTCCCCTCGCGCCTGGCCCACGCGCGGCCACAGAAGGAGCGCGCCTGGCGTCGAGTAAACAGCCGCCGCCTCTGCTCGGCCTTGTCCCGACACGGCCGACTGTCACCTCCCGAGCGCTCGACGCCCTGTGTAGCGTCACAGACTGCCCCCCCACGCGCGCCCTAAGAACTCGCCCTCCCGGCCTGCACCGCGCCAACTCCCAAGTTGCTTGGGCCGGCCCGCGCGCGCGCGGCCTCCTGGGATTGGTAGTCCAGAAAAAAAGGGGAAGGGCGGGGGAAGAGAGGAAAGAAAAAGAAGACGGGACGCGGGGCCTTCCGTAGTAGAAATGCATGCTGGGAATTGTAGTGCGTGGGGGGGGGCAGAGTCCTCGGACGGTGCGTCAGGTATCGCGAGCTAGCTTGAACGCCCTCCTCCAACAGGACTAGTGAACTGGTTGCAAATGTGTTTTGAAATGCCGTCGTTAAATGGAATCAACCGAACTCCCTTGGAGCCTAATTTAAGCTGCCCTATTCTGTTTATGGGTTTTCCACGCGCAGGTGGTGGGTGCCGTGTAACCAGAAGAAATATTTTTAAATAATAAATGTATAAAAATCAGTGTAAAAAGAGGTATACCGTCGGAGCAAGGAGAGCCTTGGTTTTGCAGAAGAAATGAGTTATAATGTGAGTTATAACAAGCGTGGACAAATAAAAGAACTATTGCTTTGGAAGGATTCTTCACAATATCCCTAATAAAATCCGAAGCACCAGTTTTGCAAGAGAATGATCCTGGAGCAAATAACGTTAGATGTGCAGTTACATTTACAAAGTTATATAGATCACTGGTGACATGAGAGTCCATAAATAAATCGGATACAATATACGTAGGTTACCCAGAAAGATCATACACTACAGTAATAAGTCAAATGCATCCTATACCACCATATAAACCTACTGATCTGCTTTTTGGAAAAACTACAATCGAAGAAGTTAATATGTAAGTAAAACAGTAGTTGTCTCTGTACTAAAAAAGTAATAAGGTAAAGGTAAAGGTTTCCCCTTGACGTTACGTCCAGTCATGCCTGACTCTAGGGGGCGGTGCTCATCTCCATTTCCCGGCCGAGGGAGCCAGCGTTTGTCCGCAGACAGTCTCCGTGGTCATGTGGCCGGCATGACTAAACACGGAAGTGCACGGAACGCTGTTACCTGCCCACCGAAGTGGTACCTTTCTATCTACTTGCATTTGCATGCTTTCGAACTGCAAGGTTGGCAGGAGCTGGGACGCAGCAACGGGAACTGGCCCCGTTGTGCAGATTCGAACCGGCGGCCTTTCGATCAACCAGCCCAGCAGCACAGCGGTTTAAACACAGCGGTTCAAAGATAGGCTGGACATGCACATGGTGGGCATGTCATGAGCGGAGCCGGCTGGTGCCGGAGGTCAGACTAGATGGCCCAGGAGGCCCCTTCTGACTCGCTCTGTTTCTATGTTTCTATGTTTCTAAACCACTGCGCCACCTGCTTATTAAAAAATGGGGAATGCAGTGCTGTTGGGAAAATCCCCCAAGCTCCTTGGAAGAAAGGCAGGATATGCATCAAGATAAAAAATTACACAATAAAAATTGTGTAACGGAAAAACTTTATTATTCCTGAACAGATGATCGTAGTGTTAAATCTATTGCAAGAAAAACACAAAGGACGCCCAGCACATTAAAGACTAAGCATGCACTCTTAAGGTTGTAGGGCTTCTCCTCCCCACCCTCCCCCTTTTTTTTGCTGCTCAGACATGAATACACCTTAACCTATTTAATCAGGCCAAACTTTTTGAGGATGCTCATCCTCAAAAGTGGGCTACCATCAAACTGCTCAACTGCCAGATAACTCTTATTAATCTTTAGGCAAGAGCCCCTTTTTTGTAATTTGAGCCTGGTGGTGTGGGTCTTGTCTGAGCAAACAGAAAATATAATTTGGTCCATCATCTACAAGGCTTTCCTCCAAATACTTGAAGACTGCTAGATCATCTCCAGGCTAAACACACTCAGTTCCTTCCACATTTTCCTCGCAGGACTTTTCAGGCCCTCTGTCTTCCAGTTCAGGGGTGGGTAGCTTGTGGCCCTCCAGATAGTTTTATCCTACAGTTCTCGCCGTCAACCCCAGAAGGCTTAAACCAGAATTAATGGATTCGGTATTGCTTCATTTCTGTATCACACAACATCCAAAGCTCTTCACCTTCAGTCTTTTAGGCAGCCTTCCCGCAAGCCGAGTGTCCTCCAGATAAGTTGGACTTCAACTCCCAGCATCCCCAGCTAAGCGGGGGCGAAGGCGAGGCGGCTGGGCATTGTAGTCTACCACCACCACCAGGGTCCTCAGTTGGGAGGAGAGCTGCCTCGCAAGCGGCCCCTTAAGCCTGGGGAGGCTCGCCGCGCATGTGCGGAGGGTTCAAGTCACGTGACACAACAAGCCGTTGTTCCTCCTTCCGTCCAATCCCTTTGCGCATATCTGCACAGGATTGGCGTGCGCGTGTTCGCGGCCCGCCCATTCCAGGAAGTGCGGGGCGGGGCTTCGGCGCGCCGCGAGACGGAGAAGTGGCGGTTGGGAAGGTCTGGCCTGGCCTGGCCGGGCCGGGGCGGGGCGCGGCTTGGTCCGTCCTCCGGGCTGTCCCGTGTCTGAGGGAGAGGTACGTGCCCCGCGCGGGGCGGGGGCGCCGTCCCTGGGGGCTCGGGGCCGCCGGCGCCCCCGAGGCACGTGCTGTGCGCGGCTGAGGAAAGAAGTTCGCGCCGAGGCAGGGCGTGGGGTCTGTTGCGAGGCCTTGAAAGCGATGCGGGCGGTGGGGCAGGAAGGGCCTGGCGCATGTTTTGGAGTGGGGTGACCTGGGCTGCTCATAGTCTCTCAGCCTGCGCTGCCTCACCGGTTGGTCGCGAGGATGGCAGGAGCGGCGTGCTTCGACGTAACCGGCCGTGAGAAGTGCGTGCACGTGCGTGTGGAAATCAGCAGTTTGCTGGTGTACCTTCGTGAGGGCCGGGGGGTCTGTGCGAAGGGTGCCTGAGTGATCGAAGGAAGTTTGCACTCTGAGGAAGGAGGTGCAGGACCCTCAGAAGCGAACAGGAGGCGTCAAAGGACCTGGTGGCAGACGAGATGCGAGAACGCAGATTTTGGCTTGCATGTCAAGTTAATGAATGTGCCTTTTCTCCCTCCCACTGCTGGATGCCTACATGGAAAATCTGAACTGTGTAGAGTGCTAAACGTATGCATATTGTTTGTGTGTGCGAAGCAAACTTAGTAGTGCATGTTTATGAAGAAGCAAGGTGTGCTGTGTTCAGTGGGGATTCATTCCTAGTGCAATGAGTATTCATTTTGTTTTGCTTTGTTGAGTCTTTCATGTAGATCATGTCTGCTCTTCTGTATCTTAACATGCATCCTGGCTTGACCCCCTTGGTTCTCATTTCAAGCTGAAATTCAGGTGGAGAATACAGGACTGCTTTTCTACACCTTCCTCTGTTTTTTCCTTCCTTACTGTTTTTGCCATCTGCCAGAATTCTAGATTGTAAATTTCCTGGGGCAAAGGCCTGTGTTTTTCTTCCCATTACAGTGTAAAACACCTTACACTGGTGTTGTAGTAAGAGTGCACAGGTACTCTGAAAGGGTGTCTAAGAATCATGAGTCAGCTTAAGAAATTTTCTTCAACTATAATTGCTTATAGCACTGTGACCAGTTGCAACTTTAAGGGCACGACTTTATGCACATTAGGCAGAAATAAGTTCTGCAAATCCTAGCTTTCCCCAGCCAGCAAGTTGAAGGATTTAATCCTGCATAAATGTGCACAGGATTGTGCTAAACCAGCCTTCCAGATCAGCACTCCTCATTCCCAGCTAGTAGGGCTGGATCCAACACATGTGGAAGGCTAACACACAAACTAGACTGTAGGTCTTCCCTTTATGAACACGGCTTCCGCAGAAACAGGTCCTGCCAGACAAACCTTGTGGAATTCTATGACAAGGTTTCAAGATGGCTAGATGGAGGGGATGCAGTGGATGTGGTATACCTGGATTTCAGCAAGGCCTTTGACAAAGTGCCCCATGATATCCTGGTGGAGAAACTGAGGAGTTTTGGGATACACCAAAGCACTGTCCGGTGGATTAGGGCATGGCTGACTGACCGAAAGCAGAAGGTAACCATTAGCGGGGAATCGTTGGGATGGCAGCCAGTGACAAGCGGGGTCCCCCAGGGCTCTGTCCTGGGGCCGATCCTGTTTAATCTTTTCATTAACGACATGGAAGAAGGGGTGAACAGTCTGCTGATCAAATTCGCAGACGACACTAAAACTGGAGCAGTGGCCACAACTGAGAAGCAGGTACTCCAGATCCAAAAGGATCTGGACAGACTATGGAAGTGGGCAGGAGACAACAGGATGGCGTTCAATGTGGAGAAGTGCAAGGTCTTGCACTTGGGGCATAGGAATAGCTGTCATAAGTACAGGTTAGGGGACAAGTGGCTGGAGAGCAGCACTTGTGAAAGGGACCTCGGGGTACTGGTTGACCGCAGGCTAAACATGAGTCAGCAGTGTGATGCGGTGGTCAAGAGGGCGAATGCCACCCTTGGTTGCATAGCCAGAAGTGTGGCTTCTAGATCAAGAGAGGTATTACTACCACTCTACATGACTCTGGTGCGCCCGCAACTGGAGTATTGTATTCAATTTTGGGCCCCTCATTACAGAAAGGATATAGCCAGGTTGGAGTCAGTGCAGCGTAGGGCCACAAGGATGGTGGCTGGTTTGCAGGGGATGGGGTATGAGGCGAGACTGAGGGAACTGGGTCTCTTCAGCCTGGAGAAGAGGAGACTCAGAGGGGATATGTTGGCAACATACAGGTATGTGAGGGGGTGTCACATGGAGATGGGGAGAGGCCTGTTCTCCCCTGCAGAGGAAGGCAGGACGCGCTCCAATGGAGCAAAGCTCAGGGAGCCAAGGTTCAATTTGGATGCCAGGAAGCACTTCCTGACAGTTAGGACCCCGAGGGCGTGGAATGGGCTTCCACGGGAGGTCGTTGAGGCCCCATCGGTGAGGGTGTTCAAAGATAGGCTGGACATGCACATGGTGGGCATGTCATGAGCGGAGCCGGCTGGTGCCAGAGGTCAGACTAGATGGCCCAGGAGGCCCCTTCTGACTCGCTCTGTTTCTATGTTTCTATGTTTCTATGTTTCTATGTGCTCCCTCACTCGGCCAGGAAGGCCTTTCTGAAATAGTAAAGGCCTGTACAAAGGTGTGCATCACTTCTAGCTGTATTGGTTAAAGTGTGTGAATAGCCGGAAGCATCTCGATGTAGAATCCTTTGGATTTCACTCTCCGAATGGAAGTCTGGAATGCATGGGTTAAAGAAGCAGGAATATTGAGTCTGCAGAATGTTCAGAGCGGATTATGATGAATGTATGCAGAAGGATGGAATGTAGGGTTCTAAGCAGTACCTGGTGGGACTTGGAGCTGTTCCTCTGAAATAGAAGTCCCAAGCAATTGAATTGTGAGAATGAATTTTTCATAATTCAGAACAGCTGACTGTGCTTCACTCCATACTTAGGTGATCAACAGCGAATTTATGACTAGAGTTAGCAGGTAAGTGGAAGGCACATTTCTGTAATTGTGGTTCATATGTCACATTATTTTTCTCCTAGTGTTTCCTAGCCCAAATTTAGTATACCTTTCCTTATAGGAAACAATGTTTGGAATTTTCTTGATGATTTTAGTAGAGACACTGGCTAACTTCCCATAGGGCTCACTCTTGGTTTCCTAAATTCTCTAGGATCATGTCATTGGTTTATCAAGATTGAACTGAGGAGTCAAGGCTGGCTGAATTAGTTGGTTCACCGAACATCAGTAAAGAAGGGGTTGCAAGTGGGACATTTAATAGAATGCTACTGAATCCAGCTTGAAGAGTTTAGATTCAGTAGTGCTGAGAGAGCGAAATTGAGAGGTGGTAGCTAGAACCTAGCTCCTTTGTTTTGCTACAGATTCATTTTTCTTGCTTTCCCTAGAGCAGGTAAACAGCTGCTTCCTCTTTTTGAAGCATTTCCTTGTGACATTTTACATTGAGTGCCAGGTTTTGCCCTAGGCATTTTTCTTAGCTGTGCTACAGATAAATTCAATGTCTGTTGTAATTGTGGCCAGAAAAGTAAGTCACTATCTCTAGGAAACTTTGTAGCCATACAGGTTATGCTAATTTTGTGAAAATATTTGTTTAATTCACACTCTGGGCTTAATAGCTCCCTGGATTTGTTTACCAACAAAAGATAACTTCCGTCTAAAGTGACCTTGTATTGAAAATAAGTCTTCATATTCAGCACACATTCTGTTTTCAATTCTGTGTCATAGTCTGGCAAATAGGAGCACTAAGCGAAATAGCTCAGGAGAAACAGAGCAGCTGTGACACCCAGAACTGTACACAATATTCTAAATGTGATTGACCATAGAGTTGTATAAAGGGAATGTGACATTGTTGTTAGTTGCGAAGTCACATCCGACCCATCGCAACCTCATGGAATGCACTCCTCCAGGCCTTCCTGTCCACCACCATCCTCTAGAGTCCACTTAAGCTCATGCCAACTGCTTCAGTGACTCCATCCAGCTACCTCATTCTCTGCTGTCCCCTTCTTCTTTTGCCATCAAAGTGACATTAGCAGTTCCCTAATTATCCTGAACGTGGAGTTTGCTGTAACAGGGTTTTAAATGCACTTCTATAATCCCAAGTGTAATCATTTATTGAGTGAAACATTTAGGCTGGATTCTCAGGAAGTTCATTATCCATTCCATGTAGACCTTTGCTCATGTGGAATCATAAAAGATACAGAGCTCTTGTTAGAAGATACGGCCTATATTAAGGTTTTTGTCATGGTGTTTTGTTTGTTGTTAGCATTTGCCAGTCTTTGACTCATAATCATAACCAGAATGTGTTGTCTTGGTTGGCTGACTTATTTGTTATGCAAAGCCGCAGCAGGGGTTCATCATCTGTTATGTGCTGTTCCCTTCGTAGATGTTACCCTTTATTGTTTGGAAGAGAGTTGGCCTCCTGGTAAGGTTCTACTTTCAGCCTCAGAAGCACATTTTAATTCACCATTTAAAACTTCTGCTTTTCTTCTCTCTCCTCATTTTCCCCTCCCATTTGTTGTACAAAGTGTAGTTCTAGGCATGTTTAGACAGAGAAAAGGCCAGCAGCCCGCAACGTAGCCTAAGCCAGTATTGCTGGATGAGGCATGTTGGGAGTTGTAGGTTTTTTCTTTGCCTTGTGTGGCTTATAATTGAGTAAAACAGATCTGAAGGGGAAAAAATAGATGGGAGCTGAAAGCAGGCTTATCTTGAATCTTTTCAGTATGTAAATGTGTCTGTGTTTTTAGTTTTAAGCTTGCATTCTTCATCTGAAACATTTCTTCTCTGTGTTTCAGGGATTTCTTGCCTTGGGTTCACTACCATCATGGGAGAGATTAAAATCTCTCCGGACTATAACTGGTTCAGAAGTACAGTTCCCCTTAAAAAGGTAGGTCTGTCTTCCATTTGCCCTCTGACATTGATCCAGCTCTAGGACATAGAACAGGGCACCCATATCCACTGGCTCAGTTACTGTGTTTTCAGTTAGCCACGGTTGCCCTTGGCCTAAAGTGCTTTCTGTAAGCAGAAATTCTTGATTTAATAGGGAAAGAAAAAAAAGTATGCTGAGGTAAGAACAAGCAAAATTGTGAAAAGAATGAACGTGCAGTGGCACCTTGGCTCCTGAACGCCTCAATTCACAACCAGATTGGGTTGCGAACAGAAATTTCATAAACATGTTGCTGCAGGTCACGAACTCTGCATCGGGTGACGATTGTGAGCGTGCCTGCCTTTCCTGCACGGGCACAATCGCGGTCGTGCTGGGGGGCGGATGGCCGCGATTGCACCCATGTTCCCTGTCCGAGCGCACCCATGCCCGCCCCGCCCCAGTGCACCTGTGATCGCTCCCATCTCCCCCCACCCCCCCACATGATCGCTGATGGGGGGGGAGATGGCTGTGATCTTTGTTGTTCTTTGTCAATTTGCTTCAAATTTTTGTGATTAGAAAAAAATAGTTACAAATGGATTAACCTTATTTACATTGACCGTTATGGGGAAATTTGACTTGGGTCACAACCAATTTTGGTCACGACCAGAGTCCTGGAATGGATTAAGTTCATGAGCCAAGGTACCACTGTATACATAGTATAGAACAGTGTTTGCTGTTATCTTCAGTATCAAGCGTCTGTTGTGGGACTTGGAATCAGGGGCCCTGCTGTAAATGAGCCTCTGGTGCCCTGGAATTGACATATGAAAACTGCTGCATAGTAAGCAGGACCCAAACTATGGAGGTTGCTACCATAAAGTATAGCTATTAGTTTGGATGGAAGGTAAGGCCATCAGTGGCTGCAAATGATACAGGGGTCCTATAATACACCCCTAATCAGGGATGGTACACTTGTGGGCTCCCTCTGGCTATCTGGTTGAGCACTGCAGGAACAGAATACAGGGCTAGATAAAGTTTTGATCTGCTCCAACGTGGTGGTTCATTAATTTATTCAAAATATTTATAGGCTGTCTTTTGGGGCAGGAGCCCTTCAGGTACCATATATAACATACAACCTATTTTAAAATTCAAAGTAAACTTATAAGGTAATAAAAGCAGCAGAAGTTTCACAAAACACCAAACATCAGCATAAGAAAGGACCTACAGCACAATCTCTGCTATGACCCAGTTTGATGATGATAATCAGGAGAAGGCCAGAGTGAAGAAGTCGGTCTTTAGAGCCTTACTGAAAGCCTATTGGATGGAGCTTGGAGGATTCTAGAGATGTGGGGCCAGGCCCTGTTTTGTATATCTATCCACCTAATTGTCATCACATGTGGGAAAATGAAAAGGCCCTTTCTTACTGATCTTTAAAGTGCTGGCTGATAAAGTTGAAGGACGGGATATAGATATTATAATTAAATTAAATTAAGGCAGTCCTTCAACTAATTTAAATTTAATCCCATGAACAAAGGAGAGGCTTTAATAAGGGAAAACAGCACAGCCACTTCAACTTTTCATCTTGCAGTGAAAGGGTGAAAGTGCCCATACACTGAAAGTGCAGATTTGGACCTCCCACAAAAAAATATCCAGCTTCATTCTGTTTCTTTTAAACGTCGCTTCCTTTCTGATAAGCTGTTCACCGACATGAATTGCAACAATTCAAATGGCTGCTACTTGGTTGAATGACCACTGCAACCTTGTTGAAAGCATTGAGCTAACTTTCTCGTGATCTTTCCATCTGGGTGAAAGAGTTCATTGTGGTAAATAGCAGGCCTGGGGTGGCCTCATCTCATTTGCTTGAGCCCACACAGCAGTCATACTGTGAAATTGCTGTGCTTTGTTTGTGAGGGGAAGATTTATCCAGCAGCAGGTCTGATTAGACCCCATATAGCTCTTTTTCACCCCAGATATTTAGGGGTGGGCAGAGAAGATAATTAATTTACTTTTGGTTAGAAAAGGCTGTGAGTTTCTGCAAGGAGGGTTCTTTTTATAAAGATAACAAACTGCATAAGAGAGAGTCGCTCTCAAAGCAAATACATTTTCTCATCTTCAGGTAGTTTCAGGATTATTAATCAGGAGGATACTCTGGCTGCTTGCTTCTCACAGTTTTTTTAACCACCTCACTCTTCCAAAAGCCCTCATGGTAGAAGATTAGAAAAGCACAGACATTACGTATCCCTCCCTTGTTTGCCCCAGGTTAGTTGTGGCATTCCCTCCATTTGAGTCTGTGTTCCATTGCTTATTTTTCCTCTTCAGCTCTTGAACTCATTCAGCCACTTGCTGTGCAATCAGATCTGGACCAAATTTATGTCTAATATGGGTAGGGATGGAAGAGAGAGAAGCTGCCTATGACATCCTTCCTTAGGCCCCTAAGGGTGTTACTGCGCCGATATCTCTTCCCTAAAACCATAATCTGGCAGTGCCTAACTATTTAAAATGGGGACTTGATTGTTTCTGCTCTCCCACCTACATTTGAGTTGGATCTTTCCAGGAAGAGAAGGCTTTTTCTAACTCTAAATCCCTGTCTGTGTTTAGAGAACTTTTCTATCCTTTGATTTCTCTTAAAGAGACACATTTTATAATTTTTCTTCTTGTTTTTTTAAAAACTACATTATGCTCTTTTGTAGCTGCTTTACTTGGATCAGTTTCTAATTCAGATAATGGGTGACTGATTCTTATTTAACATTCTAGCTCATTTGTGATGGTGGGCTACATTCATACATCACAACTTGTATACTGACACACAGCCAAAACCTCAGCTGCAGGGCCACCTTGGGAACCCCTCTGGGGTTTGTGTATTGAAGAAGCAAGCTGATGTTCTGTGCTTTAAGGAACTGTAGGTGGTTGGGGTCCAGAGTTATGTTCTTGGACCTCTCAGGAATTTCCCATGCAGTGTTCCCACACTAGCTATGTTGACCCTCAAAATGTTACATGGCACCTTGTGGGAATGGGAAGAGAGACTTGTGGGAGGCCCTGGAATGTCTAGAGATATGAGATCTTATGGGTAATTTTCAGAGAGAGAGAGAGCTGCGCATGTGCAAGCGAGTGAGCCTGTGTGGTGCAGTGGTTAAGAGTGGAGCTGGGACTGAGCAGATCTCGTCCCTGCTCAGCCATGGAATTCACTGGGTGACTTTTAGGCCAGCCATAGACTCTCAGCCCAAGCTGCCTCACAGGGATGTTGTGAGGCTAAAATGGAGACATGCTTTACTGTGTGATGTTGGGGAATACCTGCTGAGATCTCTCTCAGGATCTGTACACTTGTGAGCACATGTTTCAGAAGATTTCCCTGACGTGGTGAAACACATTGATGCATGTCAGATCAGCACTTTCCACACAACACTTGGCTGTGTTCTTGTCAGAAGAATCTTGTACAGTTCCAGTTCTATGTATAATGGCTCAAAGCAACTTGGAATAGTTGGTGAAAGACTGGAGGCCTGAATCCAAAGAGCAGCTTCCCTTGAAAAACAAACTGCTCTGTGCTTTATTAAAAACTGCTTTTTGAGAGAAGAACTCAGGGAGGGCTTAGTTCAAGGAAACCTAATGTGCATGCAGTATCTTTCCCAGAAATAGTATTACATGCATCAAAAGTAGCTGCTGGTAAGGAATTATAATCTTGCCTCCTCTCCATTTCTTTTGCAGATCATAGTAGATGATGATGACAGTAAAGTTTGGTCACTTTATGATGCAGGGCCCCGGAATATCCGGTGCCCCCTTATATTTCTCCCGCCTGTCAGTGGAACTGCAGATGTGTTCTTTCAGCAGATTTTAGCCCTCTCTGGGTGGGGCTACAGAGTCATTGCTGTGAGTATCTTCAGCACCGCCAGTACAACCCTCAGCAGCTGAGCAAATGCCCGAGCTAAAACTCACACCTTTTATGTTTTCTTAAGGCTGGATAGTGAGCCACAGTTTGTTTCAGGCTCCCTGCTTGCCTTTCTATGAAAGCTACTCATAGAGACAACAGGAAAAAAGATCCATCTTGCCCTTATATGTATTTGTCTTTCAAACTTACAAAACCTGAATCTGATGCCAGGTTTTCAGTTTGCTAAATATTAACCTTGATGTTCTTTTCAATGGAAAGTCATTCCTCTGAATCACCATCTAATCCTCCCCCCAGGTTATGAATTAAGGCAATATGTTTACAACAGCGAAGCATGTAGGCTGGCTTAAGACTCAAGGCAGAAAAGTTTGGGTCACTATATCTTGCAAGAGTTCGCTTTGGTTTGTGATGATAAGCGACTAATCAAGGACACCCTTGCACAACTGCACAATTTCATATATCAGAGTAAAGCTCATTGTAACTGTCTTCCCCTGAAGACTAACTAGGCCTGAGTGACATTGGGAAAACCTTGACTGGGCTGCATTTTGAAGCGCAGTCTATTGTATTGTAATCTCTGGGCTGCAACGGCAAGCCCCGAGCTGTCACAATGATGGTCACAATGTAGAACTTTTTATTTATTTATTTATTTTTATTTAAAACATTTTTATGCCGCCCCATCGCAACAAAGCCTCGGGGCGGCTTACAACAAAGCAAAATATACAAATATACAAATAAACAACAATAGAACAATAAACATTTTTTTTCTTAACCCCCCCCCTCCCCCAGTGCATCTCGGCTAAAAAATTTAAAATCCAGTAAATACAACTAATTTAACAAAATAAGTTTTAAATAAAAAGGTCTTGGCCTGGCGCCGAAAAACAAATAACGACGGCGCCAGGCAGACCTCTGTGGGGAGCGCATTCCATAGATGGGGTGCCACTGCAGAGAAGGCCCTCCTCCAGGTACTCACCCTCCTAATGTCATTCACAGAGGGCTCCCGGAGGAGGGCATGTGTTGCTGATCTCAAGGGGCGGGAGGGCATTCCTTTAGATATCCAGGTCCCAAGCCGTTTATGTTGAACAGGATTTTGAAAATGTAAAATGGGACTGACTTTGCAAGCACGTGTTACGCGTTAGTTTCCATTTAGAGAATAATAGGATTTCAGTTAAGCTTGGATTATAGCATGCTGCAACCTAACGCAAGATAGGATTCATTTCCCCAGCCAGGATGCATCTGTGCTTAAAAGTGCTAGCTGGCTTTTAAGTTACCACTGACACAGATGCCAGAAGATGCAGGAGGCTGAAATTGTATATTTATATCCTGGAATATATTTTTAATGTACCTTTCTAATTATTTTAGTTGCAGTATCCAGTTTACTGGGAAATTTTTGAGTTCTGCGATGGATTCAGAAAACTGTTAGACCATCTACAGCTGGATAAAGTTAGTGCCCTGAGATTGACAAATAGCCTGTGCTTACCGTAAAAATGTTAGGTAAAAAGCCTAGAGTTTATTAAGAGTAACATGAACTGCTCCCACAAATGGGGAGTATGTCTTTTTGTTCCCCTTTCAGATTCATGTGTTTTTGCTTGTTCAGGACTACTTGAAATATATAACTTAGGGCGCAATCCTAAGTTTGGCTGGCTGGGACGTGCTGGAAGTTGTCATAGTTATTTCTGCTGAACATACATAGGATTGCACCCTTGTGCTAATTTTAAACTTGCTTTTAGTCAATTATTAAAACTTGCCATCATTCTCTGAAATAATTTATAGTAATGGCTGGAAGTGTGGCGTAGGGCGTGCGTGGCTGGCTGGGTCCTGCTGAGATTTGTAGGCCATTTTTTGTCCAGACATGCATGGATTGTGCTGCTATGGTGCTTATATATCAGCCTTCATCAAAAAGGGATCCCAGCTTGGTTTACAGAGCAAAGCAAGTGGATTTCCATCAGATATAGCTTCCTTTTTCTGTGAGTAAAATTATAACGGGCAGGTGTCAGGTGGTGAGGGAGAAAATGATTCGCTTTGGAACCATTACTTTATGTCTCCCTCCTGCCATGGACTCTGTCATCAAAAGCAAGCCTGACCCTCTTGGCTTTCCATCTACAGTAAAGCAATAATACTAGCAATAGCAGAACAATAGTAAATATTAGTATTCTTCTAAGGCATCTTTACTTTTAAATTAGGTTCATCTGTTTGGTGCTTCTTTGGGAGGCTTCCTTGCTCAGAAGTTTGCCGAATACACCCATAAATCTCCGAGAGTCCAGTCTCTGATTTTGTGCAACTCTTTCAGTGATACCTCAATTTTCAACCAGACCTGGACAGCAAACAGGTGAAATGCAGACAAAATAAACCTGTTAGCTTTTTAGAGGAGTATAAATATTCCTTGTCCTATGTTTAAGAATGCTTGGTAGGGGAACAAGTGGCAAACAAGTCTTAGTCTTTGAAAAAAGATGTTTTGTTTCTTAAACCAAGAACTCCCCCATTTCTCAGAATTAGCTTTCAGAATCCATAAATGTCCTCTGCATTTTAACAAAATGGGGCCTCTTGTCACTTTAGTGCAAACAGTTAACAAGTACAGGCTTTAATATCTACAGTGCCACGCGTCTGCAAACCATAAATACAAACGGGTAAATACAAATTGCACGACAGCTTCTCTTGGAGGTGGGGAAAGCAACTAAAACTGCCCTATATTAATCTCTTTTCAGTTTTTGGCTGTTGCCTGCTTTTATGCTCAAGAAAATTGTTCTTGGGAACTTTGCATCTGGTCCTGTAGATCCTGAAATGGCTGATGGAATTGATTTCATGGTCGATAGGGTAAGGATTCCCAAGTGACAGACAAATATTTGTTTGGTTTCCTTCTCAACTTTTGCATGCTAGAAACATCTAATGATGGATAATTTCCTCACTTCCTCTTCTCATTCAGTTTTACTTCTGTGTCTTGTCTTTTACTGTATAAGCCTGCAGGCAGGGACAGTCTAGTTTCTGTTCAGCCAGTTTGCATATTGCAGAAATCCACAGATTAACAAGATGTGGCTTCTTAAAAAGGCAAGTGGAAGCATTGAAGTTTCTTGGCTGACCACCTAGTCCTGTGAAGATAAACAACCCAGAGTGCTCCATTCCTGGACTGTTTGATTGAGATGCCTAAGCCCAGATCCCTTGGTGGCTGTGAGAGAGACAACCTGGACTTGCAGTCATGGTTGAACTCATTCTATAACCTGTTCTGGAAGGCTTTTCAGCTTTAATAGATGCTGAAATGTTTTAAATAAGTGAACTTGTTGCTCTCTTTGGGTATTTCTTGACTGCCCCACCACAAACCAATATCATCATCATCTGATGTTTTTCTTTGTTTCAAATTTTTGAAAGCTGGAAAGCCTGGGTCAGAGCGAGCTTGCTTCAAGACTTACTCTCAATTGCCAGAATTCTTATGTGGAACCGCATAAAATCAGAGACATTCCTGTCACTATCATGGATGTAAGTACAATCTTTCTTAGCCTTTGGCTGATGTGGAATTGGGGAAAGAGCACCAGTTGGGCATAATCCAAGGGTCCCATGAAGGAGAAAGTAAAAGACTGCAGGAAGACCCACGGCCTTTTCTCTGCTGGAGCCCTGAGGTCCACCAGCCAGAGCCAGTCACCAAATGATGGCTGTGGGTGGAGCCAGCTGCACTTCAGATCACCTGGTGCATCCCATGAGGCTGGAATGACCTGCCTGTACTGATAAAAGATTTATATCGGAGTTGCTACAGCAGTGAGTCACGCATACATGCTTTCAGGGATGACGAAACTCAGCCTTGGATTAAGTAGTTGTCCCATGAGATGTGAGTGAACTATCAGCAGCCATTTCAGATTACTCAGCCATTTACTGCAACCAAGGACTGAAGGTCCATTACTTGCAGCACGTCATCCTAGTTGCTTCTAGATGTTCTGGGCATCAGTTCCCATCTTCTGCAGCCAGCATGACCGGTGATGAGGAATGCTAGGAGCCAGAATCCAAAGCATCTCTGTAGTAAACCAAGTTGGCGAGGCACAGCTTAGGTGTGTCCTAATCCAGTTATGCAGCTGCTATGGATATCTTCAGGTTTCTTACTCTGTCAGTGATCTCAGCTTTGGGGGAACATGGCCAGAATCTTTAATGGATGAGAAAGCTAAGACTGAGCTGTTGCAGGCAGGGAGAGAGACGAAGTCCTCAAACGGGATTCCACAGCCAAGCTTCCAAAGAGAAGGGGCTCAGCACTAGGTGGCTAGAGCTGATGAGCTGTCTGTGTTCTAGGTGTTCGACCAGAGCGCTCTTTCCACTGAAGCAAAGGAAGAGATGTATAAGTTGTACCCCAGCGCCCGGAGAGCCCACCTCAAGACGGGGGGCAATTTTCCTTATCTCTGCAGAAGCGCTGAAGTAAATCTCTATATCCAGGTAGGTTTCTGCTCATTTTTTCTTTCCTGTTGGCACGAGGTTGAGGAGGCCCTGTATCTGCACTGTCGGGTGGCGGGGGCGGAATGGGGTTTGTGCAAAAATGGTGGTGTTACACTAGTGATGGAGGACCAGATGAGCCAAGCAGAGGGCCTTTCCTGCCCTGCCCCCCACGGTGCGAGTTGCATAAATGGTGGGAAAACGTGGGCAGGAGGACTTTTTCCAGCTGGGCTGCAAGCAGTGCCCGGGTTCTGGGAAAACGGATGTCTTTCTGCCCGCGCCATAAAGAGATAATATGCTTTCAAATAAGCTTCATTTGGGGGATTTTGGAGCTCAGACCCTCCCCTGGTTTGTACTTCTCTTTGGCCAGTTACTGCTGTGTGGGAAAGGTGAGCTTTGTGACTTGCCCGACGGCCCTTTTATAAATAGGCAAGCCCACCTGGGCCAGCTTTTTATGCATGTGCCCACTGGGCCAGCGCTTCTTGCGGAGTGCAGCGTGCTGCATTTGGACTGTGGCTCCCTGGAGGTGGAGTCCTGCTTACCTTACCCAGGGGAAAGATTTTGAACTTGCTGTGTTGCTTACGGCAAAGCCTAACTCGCCTGTTCTTTCCGCAGGTACACTTACTCCAGTTCCACGGTACCAGATACGCTGCCATTGACCCCTCCATGGTCAGTGCGGAGGAACTCGAAGTCCAGAAAGCCAAGCTCCAAGCCAGCAGTGAGCCAGAGCCGCAGCAATTGTAGTTCTTGGACTGGTAGCCTCACTTCGTCCAGAGGGTTGTACCATTTCTTTTGTTTCTTGCAGTCTTCCTTTACAATTGCAACTTTCCAGGCTGTGTTTTCCATAGAACACAAACTGGTTAGAACCAAGTCCTTAAACTAAACTGGACCAATTTCATTAAATGGAATGCAGTATTGGGCGCGGTCGCATCCTTGTCATGTGCTAGATTCAGATGGCAAAAGCTGAGTGCAACGTGAGAAGAGTCGCTTAAAAAAGCTAAGACGAGCTTTTGCTACCAACGTCTTTACACCCTTTTGTAATATAAAGACATCCTCTATCCTCTGCATGGGTATATATCATGATCAAGTCATGGATGTCTGAAATTGCATTTATAATTTGAATGTTTACTTTGGAAAATTATATTAAGTGCCAATAATGCTATTACTTTTCTTTATATACTGTTGCCAGTTAGTGACTTCATTTCAGATCAGAGCATTCTTTTTTTTGTAAGATTGCATTGCTATCTAAACTTTTTGAATAAAAGTTCAGTTGGAAAAAGCTCCGTTAAGGCTGTACAGGAAAACTGCTCTGTCCCTGTAGCTGCACGGAGATCGCTGCTAACTTGGATGGCTTTAAAAGGGGTTGGAACAACTTAATGGGGGCGGCGCCTGCCAACAGCTGTTGGTCCTGATGGCTGTGGACTACATTATGCCTGTGCACCCCAGTTGCTGGGGAGCATGGGCGGGAGGGGCAGTGGTACTCCTGTCTGGCCAGGGCATTCCTGTGGGCAGCTGCTGGACCTGATGCTGAACCAGTGAGGCTTTTCGTTATGTTCTTTGGTGCTGGCACTTCAATCAGCCCTGCATTTTCTGTGTACCAGTTATTTCAGAAACTGATGTGATTTTGCTTCATTGGGGGAAGAAAATGAACTACTTACAGGAAAAGTTGTTTATTTGAAAATCAGATGCTCCAACACGGTTCAACAGTACAAAAGTTCATGACAAATGTAAGAAAAGTATACCGCCATCGGATACAAACAAATCGCTGTTCTGTCCCTGTTGACTGAAATCCCCCTGTTGGTTTGAAGGTGAGTCGCCAACCTGTATAGCTCCAAAGTTGGCACACTTCCCTGCAGTGAATCTGTAACTCCCTATATGGTAAAGAAGAAGCCGGCCTTCCAGCTTATCTCCATGTGCATAGCTGAGGTGTATAAAACAAGTAGTCAGCATGGATTGCAAAAGTCTTGGTCATAAACGGTTTGTCCTCCACATGGAAGCCTAAAGCAGCCCAGCCCTGCTAAACTGCACATGGACTGAGGGAGCACCTCCTCCACAAAACATGGCACGTGACGTTCTCGTTCAGAGACGAGCCTGGCTCGGCACGGATGCTGTATCACACGCTGTGGGGAATATTCTGGCCAGCTGTATCTCCCTGTGACATTGGACGGGTGTGCCTGTATCTGACAACAGGCAGGGAATACACCCCTGGGGTGGGTGTGCTGTGGCATCTGGTACTGCACATGCTTCGATCCATTCAAGAGTTGCATTCAAGAGATGCAGGACAAGCCTGGAGGTCAGGCTGTGCTTGAATGCATGCTGTAACCTCCAAGAACGATCTCTGCAGTACACCAAACTTTAATTAAAGGGACCTGAAGGACAGTGTAGAGCCTTGAGCATAGCCCAAGCAAGGTCAAGTCACTAGCTGGCTCTGTCTCACTGGACAGAGTGGGGCTTGGATGTTTTTCCTTAGCTGGATTGTATTCCTGGTCATCTGTGTGTGGGGGTTTTTTGGGGGTGGGTGGGGCAAAGGGAGAAATTAAGTAAACGAAGCATCCCTCAAAGTGCACAAGGAGTATGTGGTTAGGGAAAGTGGCTTGGTATAGAGGAGAATGTATATCTTCATGGCAGTTTTTTTAAAAAATAAGCTATACTTAAATGAATAGGATGGAAACAAGTAACAGTAGGAAAATAGACATGGAGTACTAGCACCTGACTGGCAAGAGGTGAGCTTATGAAATGTCTTTTATAAATGCATTCTTGGGTGGTAAAGCTTGAGGTGCAATCATTTTCTATGAAAATCAAATGTTTTCTGTAGCTGTGCTTCCACAATGTATTTAGAAGAACAGAAAAGCTGCAGATTCTGCACTTCACAGTGATCTTTTCTAGTTTGGCCTTTATATTCTAACCACAGTTCTTTAAGAATAAATTCTCTTTGATGGAATTTACTTGTAAGTAAACTTAAGAGTGCAGCTTTAGCTTCAGGCCTGGAAAATAAGATGTATACATCTTTCTTAGTTGCCATGTTGAAGAAATAATAAATCAAGTATTTTCTTTTCCTTTTTTTCTTTAAGAATGCATTGTTGTAACGAGAAACAGCTGCTCTGCAACTTGCATTTACCTGACATTGAATAAATGCTGCAATTTGGTCAGTGGAAAACATTGCCACTTACTATGGCAAGAAGCCCTTAGAGGTCATAGAAATGTTTTGGCCAATAGTTAAAAATGCTTCAGTCCCCTTGATGCCAGTCCTGAGTAAAACTTTCAAAAGTTAACACACGTAGCGTCTTCTTTTCCCTCTTGCGTTCACATCGCAGTACACCTCCTTGGAGATGTAGCTTCTGCATTTGCCTGTTTCCTGATGCTTTCTGTTGAAAAAGAAGATGGTCCTGTACATTTCTCAAGAGCCACCCAGGTTAGACCAGGCTTCAGCAAAGGGTCTTTCCAAGAGCAGGTTTAAATTATTGCAAGTCATGGCCACCCCCTGGCTCGGAATGGCTGCTGGCACATTTGCAATGCATCCATGGCTTAAACGAGCCCTGGTGGGACCTGGCCCGGTATCTGGGAAGGGGTGCCTACTTCTGTGCATTGGGGGGGGGGGGTGCGTGCAAGGGATCTGACTTCTGTGAGTAGGTACTGCTTTTCAGACGCCCTGCTCGTTGCATGAATGTCAAAGGGCAGAGCCGTGTGACGTACGACATCCGGAATGCAACGGGCTTTTCCTGGTCGACTGAGGCTTCTCTTCGCTTAGATTGCCTATGTGGGGAGCTTAAGACAGCTTATATTAGGCCCCACAGTTCCAGCTGATTTGTCAAAATATACCAAGTCCACTACTGCTAAAACCATGTCCAAAGTGAGTTACTTTACTTGCAAGGAGATCTTGTTTAAAAATAACATGGTACCCAGAAATAGGTTCTGGAGCTGAACAAATTAATGAAGAAATAATTATCTTTCCTGGGTGCCTTTTAAATGCTACCACTGTGGATTTCGCAGGAAAGCAAGTTCCAAAGGACACAGAACGAGTCCTCGGGTGGAAGGAGGAGCTGAAGGAAGGCCTAAGCAGGTAGAAGGCATGTGGGAGTTCTCACGTCTTCTGGGACCTGGCCATTTAGGGTTTAATCAGTCACAAGTAGCACTAGTGGCCAAATTTTGTTCCTACATTTTGGACCAACTGAAGAGTCCAAGGGTTTTTCCAAAGGCACACAGTAAGTCTTGCCTTGCCACGAGGTGAACCTGTGTCACTTTGGAAACATCACAGTCAGTGGGACTGAAGTGTGCCTCGATTTTAAAGGTGATCTCATCACATTTATATCCTGCCTTTTTCCTTGAGAGGAACCCAAGGCACCTTCCCTAGCTCCATTTTCTCCTCACACCAGCAGCCCTGGGAGCCAAGTTAGATAAACTAAACATCTCTGACTGGCCCAGTCCCCCAGGGAATTTTGGGCCGTAATGGGAGCAGAGCCCGGGTCCCAGTCCACCATCCCACTAGTTGTCAGCTTCCATTTATCCCACACTGGGCTAGATGGGCAACGTGACTGTCACAAACTACCTGGACAGTCAGCTTGTATATACAAGAAAAAACTGATGTCCAAAGCGAGACGGGAGTCCGAGGAATTGCCTCACCTGCCAGATCGTGCCTCCCAATGCCGACCAGGCCTTCGTAGAGTCCCTTGACAGGGTTTTCGCCTGCCATGATCACACCGTGGAGCCAGATCAGCAAGATCCTGTGGCCATGCTCCCTGTAGCTTTTGCCACCTGAAAAATGAAAGCAGAATGAAATGTTGCTTCGTGGGGATGTGATAATGGTTGGGGCTATGAGTGTGTTGATGGGGATGACCGGCTGCTTTTAACGTTTTCATCAACGAAAAATGAAGGAAAAAATACACCTCTTTGGACATGTCACCTTGAAATTGTTCCAGAAAAGTGGAAGAGAAAGATAGCTCTGACAGGCCATCAGCTGTAGTTAACCTTAAGTACTTTAATACTGAATGAATAACAACTTTTACATTGAGTAAATAGATGTATTGTATCTTCCAGTCAAATCAGAGTTTAGGCTAAATGACTTTTTTAGGCCACTGATTTTTATTTGTTTTGTTTATTTAAAACATTTGTGTGCCACAGCACCTCTGGGTGACTCACAACACAAGAAAAAACATGGATCGTTTGTTGAAATCTGTTTGGCCTTTTTTGTTTTTATCTCTAGCCAACCTTTGTATTCTATTTTAGCATTGTCGAAATCAGTACTGCATTATGAATGAGTTTTATCATACAGTGCTCAAACAGTCTACTATCTTTTCCTTAAAAGAATCTGCTAAAAAGGGCCCTGGGCTAGGCTGCGAAGTGGGATTCCTTTAATGGCACACTTTTAAGAAACATCAGTCGACTGCACTAGCAGCGCATTATGCAAATCCTGAGCCCGAAGCTGTTGCTGGTTCAGCCTGTAAGGTCATCTGAACTGGTGAAATGGCCTTGCTTTCCACCTTCAGAACAAGTCCCCGTAAGTGTGGGGCCAAGTCTAGGCACTGGCTTGTTTTTACAGTGTTCCCTGTTTGCAGATGATCTGGCTAGAGATCATCAGTGCGAGCCGGCGTGTGGCTCGGGCTCACCTGCCCACTGGTGTTCAATCGCTCTGATATGCCCCTCGGTGAATTTCCAGTAATGTGCTAGCTTCTTCCACTCGCCGGGTTTGAGGTATTTGGTGGCAAGCCGCCACAGGACCGAGCGGATGTGTTGAGTCTCCAGCCGGTGGTCCTGCCTGAAGGTTAAGTGCTTGGCTACCCAGGAGTCGGAGTCACTGTTCAAATTATCCTGTAAAAACATCCAGCAGTTTTAAGCCACAAAGAGAGAAAGGCCTTTGTGGTCCGAACAGCATCCGGGAAAGAGTGGGCCCCAGGCTGCGCGTGGGTTCTTTGCTGCCACAGCTCCAGCCACAACCACACCCAATCCATGCATCACAAACCACCTCCGAGACAACAATTCCCAACTCCACACCTTAACCTGTTTCTACCGGGCGAGAGGGAAGGCAGTTTCAGATTTACAGGCGATGCATGGGCAGTAGATCAGCAAGGATTTCTGACTTAATCGTTTAACAGCAGCAACAACCGAGGGACTCCTCCCCTCCCGGCACAACCTGAGGCATCTTGCTGAAATCAAGAAAGCCTGGAGTAGCCAGCAGTGGCCTTCTGTGTGCAGCCGCCAAAAGAAATCCCTGGCCTCACAAATATCTACATCCAGCTGTCTTTTGCACTATGCGCCAGCTGGGGGCCCGAGGAGCTCTAGTGAAAGACAAACGCAGAGGCCACGAAGCTCCCCCTGCTCCAGCAGGCACTGCCTCTGTTGCTGCAGAGGTCTCCTCTGGTCCCACTCTTCTTTGGCCCGCCCTTGCGCATCGCAGTGCAGCCCCTCTGTCCTCAGACCTCTGCTACTTCACCACGGCCCCCTCTCCACTCCTCTCAGCGGGAGGCGTGTTCCAGGCCTCTTCCCAGATTGCTATTTTGCCCCTCCTTTCTTGAGCCCAACTGCCTGCAACCTTCCTCTAACATTTACCTAGTCAATGTTTACCTTTTTATTTTCCCAACATTTCCCATCTTATTTTCCCAATATTTTAACAGTTAATTGGTTTTATCCTTGTTTTTATCACCATTTATTAGATGCAGTGTGCTGTGTGTTGATAGTTGTATATGGTTGCTTTGCTTTTTGGTTTTTGGTTTAAGCTTTTTGGTTTAAGCCATCCAGAGACTTTTAGTATTGGGACGGCATATAAAAACATGAATGAATGAATGAATGAATGAATGAATGAATGAATGAATGAATGGCATGTTCGCACCATTGCTTCCACCCCATTCCCCCTTTCTGTCAACAGCACATTCCTCATCTCTACCTTCCATGAAAGGCTTTTCTGAATCAAACAGGCCTCTGCTTTGCAGCACCTGCCACTGACAACACTTACTGGGTTCACACAGCTTTGCAAGCCAGTGTGGTTTATAAGCTACAATAGGTAGGTGTGTTATCTGAACCCACAAGCATCCCAAACAATCCCAGGGATTCTGCTGCAACAGCTGCTTTCCATTCCTCCCCAAGATTTTTTAAATTTAAAAAATGGCAGTGGGGCACGATGTTCCAGTTGGGCGAGAGCAGCAGCTACGGAGACAGTGGCCCCGGAAATGCCTGGCAAGCAGTGTTGGTGAATACTGCGCGATGGCTGGAGCCTGCTGGCCATGGCTCGCCTTTCTGAGTAAGACGGAAGCGCAGGTACCTTTTCCCACTTGTAAAACCGATCAGCTTTGATGATCATATCGGCTAAGTTGATGTGGTTCCCACGGGCAGCGATATCTAGGGATGTTTTTCCTTGCTGTAACCAAAAAGAGAAGGAAATAAACACTATGATCATGGAAGCAAAATAAAATTTAAAAGACAAGTGTTTATCTCAGGTTATCTTTCCAGTTTCCTCTGATCTAGCCCTGATCCTCTCCCCTCCCAAATGTAACAAACAAACACATCCCGATCCATCCCTTCTGGTGGCCACCCTCTCCAAGCCCGCCCTCCTCCATCGTCCCCACTCTTCTGCTCCACCATTCCTCCCTTGCTGGCCGAGAGGCTGCAGCTGCCTCCCAGGATGCCTGCATGAGGCCCCCTGGGACAGCCTTCGGGTGCTCTCAAAACCCACCTCTTCTGCAAAGCCTCTGCCATAACCCTCTGCTCCCGCTCTCTCCTGCAAGCAAGCCTGAGTGCGTGCAAGGCAAGCACTCGGCCCTTGTTTCCCCCGATCCTCCCCTTCGTCTGTGTCCCCCGAATGCAGCCTAAGCTCTTGAATCCTGCAGTTTACCAGGCACTCCGATGTGTCCACCGATGCCGATACAGAGCGGAGCAAGCTGTGGCATCTGCACGGAAAGGGCCGTCACAAATGGGACCATCAAAACTTCTCCACCACCTCCTCCCCTTCCAACACCACAGAGTCAGTCCAGATATTTGGGGACGGCCAAGAGTCCTGCCTAATTGAGTGATGAGCCAATCTGAGTACGTGAGCCAGGACCTTCCTGTCTGTTTCGTTAATCACTTCTATCCTGCTTAAAGACAAGAGGATGGATCCAGGCTTCTGGAACTTCCCATTTATACCTATCTGCCCATTAAGATCTGGGCAAGAGGCCATTCTAAAAGAGCCGCCCCTTAAGAAGATAAAGGGTCAGTATATAAAAGGAGGGCCTTCTCAGTGATGGCCCCTTGTGGAACAGGCTCCCCAAAGAAGTTCTCCTGGTGCCAATCTTGTTTTTATTTTGGCGCCAGGCAAAGACATTTCTCTGAATATTTTCAAGGACAGCCTTGAATTTGTTAGTGCTTACTGGTATCACTGTGTGATCTCCTTTCACTGTGATTTTATTTGATTTTATTGTAGTACTATTTAGTAGTATTTAATTGTAAGCTGCCTAGAGAATCCATTTGGATTAGTGGGTGGCATACAAATGCAAAAATAAATAAATGAATAACTACACTTGCTTGGCTCTTGGTGACGAGCTCTGCTGGCTTTGTTTGCCTGCTCTGAATCACGGAAACCCCCCTGCAGACACCCACGTGCCCCCTTATTCCAGACACCTCTCCTTGTGGCTGGCAGGAGCGGGAGGCAGAAACCAGGCCAAGTCTCCTGCTAGAAGTTCTTCCCTGGCTGGATGTCAGAAACTTGCCTTGTCCGTCAGTTTCAAGTTTACACCGGCGATTAGGATCATCTCAGCAATTTCTTGTCTCCCATGTTCAGCAGCGATATGGAGTGGACTCTGCTGTCTCTGGGCACAAACAGCGGAGGTTAAGCGAGTCGGAACAAGCCCAGGGAAGGGCCGATTGCTCAGTGGGAGGGAAGCCTTGGCTTGCGGAATCCGCTCGTTTCTTTTCACTGGAACTCCCGGATCCACCGGCTGAGACCCGCACAAAGAGGCACATGCCTATTAGACGGGCCTTGGCACCAGAACGGAATGGGGCTCGTGGTCCTTCCCGTGCTCCAAGGCGAAATCTTGTTCCTGGCAGTTTTACTTTTCCTAGGATTACTACCCAGGAGTGTGTATCTCCCTTTGACCCAACTTCTCATTTCATTAAACCGTCTATAGCGCATAATCCAAGATTTGTCTTGAAATTCCTTTAGTAAGGCATTCTTTCAGAGACTTTTAAATCCTCTTACAAGGCCCTCAGTAATGTAAAATGCCTGCATGCATTGCACTGTATCTCTAATAACTAGCCATTGGTGGTATGTATTAAATTCTGAGAACCCAGTGAAACTCCTTACATTATCAAGGATGTCCAAGTCGCATTCGGCATCGATTAGGAGCCGAACGAGGGCTGGGTGGTTCTGTAGCACCGCGATGTGCATAGCTGATGCATTTTGCTGTGGAAAGAAGCATCACGGTTGTGTAGAGAACCGACAGGGCAAGGTCGGCTTGCGTACTGCTACCATGGAAGCCATCTCTGCATGCAAAGACGCTTCCAAGATGAGCTTTTCATCACACCCCTGCCCTGACTCGTGGGATTTGGAGAGAAGAGTTAGACCATGGGTACCAGAAAGGGGCATGTTTTAGGGCTGAGAGCAGAGGCAGAGAGCGGTCAACAAAGGGATAGATGGCAGGTGTCCATCTTTCTCACCCCTCGGTCTCTTCCCCACTCTTAGGCCACAATCTTGCCCAGCCTTTGAAACAGGGGGTGCCACGAATGGGCCGCCGCCGCCTTCCGCATGCAAAGCCGGCTCCCTGCCACTATGTTCGAGGCCTTCCCGGTTCTTGTAGCGCATTCATATTCCCCCCAGCCCTGCTTTCATCTCTCGTGGAATGTGAGATGCATGTGCATTTCCCCTAAGGTCTCCCATCCAGGCACCAGCCCAACTTGCACCCTGCCTCATGTGCCATCGGGTCCTGTGGGTATATGCAGGAAGGGAGCTGGGGTTTCACTTTCCGGTGTGAACGAAGCAGCCAGAGCTTTGGCTGCAGGTCCCTGCAGACTTATCCAGCTGCGAGGAAGACGGCAAGAGGAGCAGCAGCAAGGAAGTGCTCGACACACGGACATGCTCTCCCTTCCCTCCAGAGGCGCAAGGCGTGGCCTGTCGAAGAGAGACACTTACGAAGTTCAGGGCATCTGTCTGGACTCCTGCGGCAATGAGCATCCTGGCTGCGTCCTCGTAGCCATTCAGTGCGGCGTAATGAAGACAAGTCATCTTTTTCTGGGCAAGAGACACAATGCAAGAAGCCTTTAAGCACCCGGCCAAATCAGTGCCCTGTGGCTGCTCAACCTCCTCCTGGATGCCCCATTTCTCAGCTGAGGTTCTGGCGGAACTGGCTCACCTGGGTTTGGGCACAGACATCGCAGCCGGCTTCGAGCAGCAGCCTCAGGCATCCGCGGTGGCCTCCCTCGGCAGCCAGGTGCAGCGCGGTCAGCCCCTCCTGGCAAGGGAGCGGGTCATGAGCACCCCTGCTGTGCTCCGGGGGGGGGGTCGTCACAGGCAGGAGAGGCCCATCCACCTGCAGAGGACAGGCGGATGCTCCGGGACTGTCTGGTCCTCCCCTCCCTGTGCTGTTTTCTTTTTGTCTCACGTACATCTTCCAAAATGCAAGTCCAGTGCTTAGAACATTTTAGGCATTTTGCAAGTCTTGGATTGTCATCACCCTCCTGGCAAAGGATCCCATCAGCCCCAGCTAACATGCCCATGGTCAGGAATGACGGGAGATACAACCCAACAATATATGGAAGGCTGAGGATTCCCTGTCCCTGTTCTTGGCTTAGTGTAGTTCTGAGAGGGCTGGACAGGGATGCAGAATACCAAGATTCTAGTCCTCACATGGCAGCGAAGTCCTCTCTTTACTGGGTAACTGACAGCCTGACCCACCTCGCAGGGTTGTTGTTCTGAACATAAAGTAGAGGAGCATTCTTGCAAGCCGCCTTGAGTTCCTTGCAAAGAGTATAAGCATCATGTAATGCTATTATTAATGAAGCTCCACAGCATTAAAACTAACGATCACAGGCTTGTTGTGAGGATATGGTCAGGGGTGGATTAGGTATGATTATGAGCCCGTGTGCTCTTTGGAGGAAAGGTGGGCTATGTCTGTAACAAATGCGGATTAGAGGCAAGACTGTGTACTTCTTACAGGTGCTGCTACCAAACTGAGCATTTTTTTTTTAATGTTAAAACCACATGTTTTAATTGGGTTTTATTGTTAGTTGAATTTTTAGGATGCTATGTTTTATTTTACATTTTGTATTGTTAAACCATCCTGAGACTTTGGTAAGGGAGGGTATGGAAAAGTTTTAAACGAACAAACAACCATTTTATATAAAAATATTTAAAAAGAAGCCAAAGCCCTATGGATTTTATCATCTAAACTGTGATGGTGGAATATACAAGATTAAGTAGAAGAATGCTATAGGAAAGTTTTAAATATACAAACAAACAAACAAACAAACAAACAAATAAATACAATTTTATATAAAGAAGAAGCCAAAGCCCTATGGATTTTATCATGTGATGGTGTGATATACAAGATGAAGCAGAAGGAAAGGAAAAGCACAGTATCAAACAACGCACAGAAGAGTAAAAAGATAACATGAGATGAATATGGTTGCACATACTTGGGGCTTCATTGCAACTGAAGCAAGACCATAAACAGGGAAACTAAAAGGTGGATTTGGAGTAGTGATGGAGCAGCTCTCCTGATACACGCAAAAAAGATCCAGCGAGATGGGAGCGCCACAGCACTCCGCTGCCCAGGCAGCCCACCCCGGACGGCTGAAGCAGCATGTGGACTGCTTCCACCCCCTTTCCGGGGCACCAAGTTGGTGGCCAACGCGACCTGTCACGGGCTGTGCGCCAAAGCCCTCCTTTGGCCTGCCCCGAATCTCTCCCCAGCCAGCTTCGTGGGATGACCCCTCCACCCTGGGAGGAGAGCATCCCCCTTCGCGTTTCTCCCACCCCACTTCCCCCGCCCCATTTCTCACAAGCGCCCTTCGGGAGCCAGGGCCGGCGGCCGCAAAGGAGACACGAGTCCGGAGCCGTTGCATGCGGGGGTCTTGCACGGCAAGGGGAACAAGCCCACGTGCCCATGTGGTGACCTGCCTTGGCCATTCAGTGGCTGAAGTCGTTCTTCCCCAGCCCAAATGGGAATAATGGACATTGTAGTCCAACACATCTAGAGGATGCCAGGTGGGAGAAGGCAGGCGTACGTTGTTGAAAAGCTGGACCTGTGCTTGCAGTAGGTGGTCGCAAGAGGAGACCCCTCCTTTGGACGGCATTCACTCACCGCATTCTTCTCATCAAGGCTCATGCCAGCTTCTATAAGCTTCTGCAGCACCTCTGCATGCCCGTTCTTGGCAGCTAAATGCATTGCCGTGTTCTTGTCCTGCAAATCAATGCAAGATGTAAAAAACCTAACAATCTGGAAAGGAGTGCTTACAAAAGCAACGGCTCGGCCCCGGTCCACCTAGTCCTCCACCGCAATGAGGTGTGAATTGCATATGCTGCCCTCCCGCTCCTCAATTGAGTGAAAACTGGCATGACATACGCTCACAAGTGGGAGAGGTCTAAGCAGGCTTGCAAAATGTTGGCTAAGTTATTCATCAGTCCAGGAGCTGTTCAGCTCAGAGCCGTTATCTTTTCACGTGAAAAAGCAGCACAGAGAGTGAACAATACTTTCTTTCTATAACTGGCGAACAACTGTTCACATCCTCACCCACAAGACTTTCAGCTGTACCTCACTGACTTAGCAATATTAAAGGCACAGTAATAAATATACATCCTTGCTCGAAAGTCAGTGGGGTTGCATACCATCTCTGTAGGTTTTAAATGCTGGGTTCTGGTGCATTGTTGATTCCCATGACTTATGAGCAACTGCATTATTTTACAGAAGCTCTAGATCCAGACCAATTTTTAAAAAAAAACCCTACGAATCATACTATGCTTGTTACATGGGGCTGGGTATTTACTCGTGCGGGTTTCCTGGGGAACATTCCCCCTTGATCTTGGATTAGTGCTGCTATTCTCTCCACCGGCAGCGGGATTAAGAGGGAAGGGTGCAGCAGAGCCTTGCATGCTGCACATGCAACACCAGTCCCCTGACCCACCTTGTCCTTGATGCCGCATTTGCAGCCCGCCAAAATCAGGAACTTCGCCACCTCCAGCTGTCCATTCTCTGCAGCCAAATGAAATGCAGTTCTCTCCATCTTTAAAGAGAGAGAAAATGGGATAAACCATTGTTATATTTCTAGTCTGCCTTTTTTCCTCTCAAGGAACGCAAGACGGCTTAGATCATTCTCCTCTTGTTCCCAATTTTATCCCCACAACAACCCTGCGAGGTAGGTTGGGCTAGGAGCCTGTGACTGGCCCAGAGTCCCCAAGTGAGCTCCATGGCTGAGCGGGGACTGGGACCTGGAGTACCCATGTTCCCGTCCTGTACTCTAAGACACACCTTGCTTGGTGCCCGCTCCCTGACCGATTTTAATTTCTTAAGACATTTTAATGAAAAAATTGACTGGGAGGCTGGTATGTTACAAAGTGAAGGGTGGTCCTCTATGGTCATGTTTATTTGGGTTCTTAAGGGTGGTCTGACCTTTTGGCACTCAGACCCTTCCTCTGCCTTGATTAGATTCCTGGTAAAGTTACTTTCCTTTTAGTCTCACAACATACCTTCTGAGAAATGCATGTTTTGTGACCAGCCATGCTCAAAAGGGCAGCCATTTTGTGAATGGACAAGCCCTCTATGGCAGTTATTTTGTGGGAGTGCCCACAGCACGCCTCCAAATGCTCGATGTGTCCTCAGGCCCCAAATGCTGGGGATGCTGGTTCCAGGTATGCTCTCATGCCCTCAGCTTCCTTGGGGCAAGATACGATGCAGCTGCCAAAAGGGTAAATGCTATTTTGGGATGCACTAACAGAAGTGTTACTTCCAACTCACAAGAAGTAGCACTTCCCCTATACTCCTCACTAGGCAGACCTCACCTGGAATACTGAGTCCTGTTCTGGACACCAAGGTTTGAGATGCAGGAAAATTAGAAAGGGTCCAGCAGAGGGCAACAAAGATGATCCAGGGTTTGGAAACACTGCCCTGTGAGGAGAGACTGAGGGAACTGGGCATGTTCAGCCTTGAGAAGAGGAGACTGAGGGGGGACATGAGATCCCTCTAGAAGTCCCTCAAAGGCTGTCACAAAGAGGAAGGCCAAGGTCTCTTCTCACTGATTCCAGAGTGCAGGACACGGAATAATCATTTCAAGCTGTGACAACCCAGATTCAGGCTGGACATCAGGACAAGCTTCCCCACAGTCAGAGCAATACGGCAGTGGGACCCGCTGCCTGGAGAGGTGGGGGGCTCTCCCACAATGGAGACGTTCAAGGTGAAGCTGGGCAGCCACCTGGGTGGGATGGAGTGACTTGGTGTCCTGCACCAGCAGGGGGTGGACTCGATGGCCTTCAGGGCCCCTCCCGACTCTCCCATTCTAGGTTTCTATGCTTCGCAGATCAACAGGACGGGCAGGGTCACTGCAGAAGTCTTCCTAATCATCTCCCCAATGAACTCCAGGCCTGCTGGGTGGGCGGCCTGGCAAACCCGCCCCCGTGGCACGGGAGGCATGGTGCCCACCTTGTCTTTCTTATCCAGCCGCACATCCTCAAGGTCTTCTATGAGGAACTCAATCACATTGATGTGACCTCTCTGGGCCGCACAGTGCAAGGGACCGCGCCCATTCTGGAAAAGAAAGGGGTCCTGTGGGTTTAGCACGGGGTGGGTGGACGTCAGTTTCGCAGGCAGCAGTGTCTTTGTCTTCATCTTCTTAAGTGAAAACTGTTTGGAGCCCTGTATGTATAGTCAAGGCTATGGTTTTCCAGGTGTAATGTATGGCTGTGAGAGCTGGACCACAAGGAAGGCTGAGCACCGAAGGATTGACACTTTTGAAGTGTTGGAGAAGGCTCCTGAGTTCCTTGGACTGCAAAGAGCTCAAATCAGTCAATCCTAAAGGAAATCAACCTTGACTTTCTTTAAAAGGACAGATACTGAAGCTGAAGCTCAAATACTTTGGGCACCTAATGAGAAGGAAGGACTCACTGGAGAAGAGCCTGATGCTGGGAACGATTGATGGCAAGAGCAGAAGGGGATGGCAGAGGATGAGGTGGCTGGATGGGGTCACTGAGTGTGGGCTTGGGGGGACTCCGGGGGATGGTGGAAGACAGGACAGCCTGGAGGAATGATGTCCATGGGGTCATGAGGGGTCAGGCACAACTGTGTGACAACAACAACGAACCTTGTGTACTTAGAATTAAATTATTCTCATTCCAGGAAGTTGCTTTGAGGAGCAGCCTGGAACGAAGCCCACAGTCCTGCAAAAAACCCAGTCCTGGTTATCTGTCACCCCAGCATGCTTTCCTCATTTCAGCAGTATAATTAAGGGCAAGGGCCGTCATTCCCTCGCTCGTGCCCTGAAGTGGGCCTCAGAAATCCTTGCGAACGTTCTGCACGTCACCCAGTGAATCCATCAGTAGATTCTTGTGCCCAGCCCTGGTTTCGTTATGGACAAGAAACTTCTTGGGCTCATTACAGGGCAGAATAGCAGTCAGCAATTTGTCCTGGGGCAAAGGCAGCCCCTTGAATGGCACTGACTGCCAGACTTAAAGATGAGAATGGGGAGCGTCTATGCAACTAGGTAACGGCAAGAGGTGGGGCTGCAGACATGGATCCCCTGCCAAGGGACTCATCTCCTCCCTGTGGAAGCCACGGCTGGGCTGGGCCGGGCCACAGCTTGCATCTCTTGGGGCAACACCCTTCCTCCCCTCCCCAGTCCGCCAGAAAGGGGCCAGCTGCTGAGCTCTGAGTACTGGCGCAATCGCATTCCAGAGCATATCGAGTGGATTCGGCTGCTCTCTGCGGGACTTGCACAAAGGTCCTCCTGCTTCCTGCAGCCGCCTGGGCCACTCTGAGTGCGGGAAACCCCTCCTGAAGGAAGCGCCTGCCCAGTTCACACCTCTTCTGCACCTGCCTTTGAAGGGTGTCGCCCGTCCAAACAAGGCAGACTTGCAAGCCCAGCTGTGGGTGCTTTTTATGCGAGGGTGACGGGCACACCCACGAGCAAGCACACCGCACAGCAGGAAGCGCTGTGCATCCCCACTTGCCTGGCCGCTTCCGCATGCCTGGGCCACGCGTCACCCCCGGGCGGCGTCCGCCAACGCCGAAACGATGCTGCGTACGTGCCTTCGGGTTTGGCGTGCCGCAGCGAATGCTGGTGTGTGGCGCATCTCTGCGGAGCACGTAGCTGCCTGCCAGTGCCATCCACATTGCTACCCAGAAGCTTCCTAGGCCCTGACCAGTGTGGCGTTGGCCTGGGCCTGGGCCAGCCTTTGGCCGGGCTTTACACAGGCAGGTTACATGGAGATCTGCAAGCATGGAGGCACCGTCGGTCCAGCTAGTTCAGGACTGTCTACAGCAGGGTCGACTGCCCCAGATGTTTTGGAACACAAGCTGTCAGGCATGCTGGCTGGGCTGATGGGAGTTTTAGTTGCAAATACCGGGAGGGCCAGCTCTCCTGCCCTTGGTTTACACAGATTGATAGCGGCACTCCATGTGTCTGGGCAGGGTTAGGGTGGCCTCAGGAACTGCCATCAAAGGCGGGGGATGCTCTTTTCAAGCATTCCCCAAGGGCCTTGTGCACAACCAGGGGGACAAAGGAGGGACGCGCTTGCATGAAATCTGGCTGTGCTGATTAATCTATCCAGAGCAGGGGTCCTCAAACTCTTTCTCCAGGGGGCCAGCTGAAAGCTGCCAGTGCTGGGTGCGGGCCAGAAAGGCAGTGCAGGCGGTCCGTGTGGACCAGCGCTGGGGCGGGGGCGGGGACGCAATGAGGGGGGGGAGGGGGCGGGGCGGGGAGGGCACGTGCACAGCAAGCGGCGGCAAGGCACAGGCAGGGGCAGCATGTGCCGCATGGCAGGCGCACGAGATCATTTTCTCCAGGCAAGCGAACCGCTGCCTCCCTGCGCACGGGGTGAGGTGGGTGGCGGCAGGTGCGCATGTGGGCATGTGCGCGGCAGGTCCAAATGGGCATGGCGGGCCAGATCCGGCCCCCAGGCCATAGTTCGAGGACCCCTGATCTAGAAGCACACACTGAAAGGACTGTAACGGAAACAGAACTATGGGCGTCTCTTTGGCACCCCACGCTGCCTGCTCTGCCTGCAATCCGACAGGGGGCTGGTTCCACAGCTCGAGCAGATACCGGACTAGAAGAGTCTTGGTGAGGCCCAGCAGGCTCGCCTGGCCCCATTCACAGACTATTGGGAGGTGTTCAGACAATAGCGACCTCCGCCGGTGACCTCCCGCCTTCCACACAGCCGTTTCTTAGCGCAGCCGCACGTGAACGTTGGACTGAGAGCATCAAGGACCTGGAGTCAAGTCATCCAGCTCCAACCTGCATCTCAAGGACTTCGCTCACAAGGGGAGCCAGCTGGACACGCAGCGAAGAGCTGTGGCAGGCCAAAGCCAGCAGAACTCTGAGCTGCTAAACCTGGGAGTCTGAGGACAGAGGCGTACCTTGTTCACGCAGTTGGTTTTGGCACCAGCGTTGACGAGGATCTGAATGACGCACAGGTGTCCAAACCAAGCCGACAAGAGCAGTGCGTTCATCCCAAACTGGGAAGGCAAGAGACAGAAGGAAGAGCGTGTGGCAGTCAGTGCCCAGCCTCACGGGCCCCAGACGTTGGGGAGGCATTCTCCTGGGCAGGGGCAGGATGTCCCTCTGGACCGTGGGCACACGTGGCAGTTTTGAGGTGGGCACCACCATGAAATGCCTGCCATGGGAGTCAACTGCCCAAAATAAAGCGTGCAAAGCAGCACTGGGGTCCAAGCCACAATGCGATAAAGGCCCTCCAAGCTGCAGTCTTTGGCACTAACGGAGCTCATTTTGCAGCAATCCTCGGGGCTGGGACAAAAATAAGCTACTTGAGAAAGGGTGGGAGGGCAGCTTGGCAGGCAGCAAGAACGGCGTCGCCTCCCCCACTCGAGGGAGACGGAGCGGCTCGGGGAGTATGGACCCCCAGCTTTATTTTGGGGTACTTCCAGGGTGGCTCACAATGTTAGAAGAATAAAGACAGGGCAATCTTCAATGTCAACAAAACATGCATAAATAAAACAGTTAACCAGCACTGGAGAGCTAAATGTGCTGGGGAATAAAAGAAAGAGCTGTCTGAGGCCCTCAGGTGGGCAGGCCTCTCTGGGCAGCCAGGTTGGGAGCTGGGGTGCCACAGCAGAGAAGGCCCTGAACGCCCATTGTGCAGATTCTGCTCTCCCATGGCTTACATTATCCTCCTCATTCACGGCGGCGTCATGTTCCAGGAGGAGCCGCACTGCCTCCACATGCCCGGCTCCTGCGGCCCAGTGGAGAGCGGTCCGGTCTAGCTGGAAAGGAAGGACGGGATTAAGCGGGGGAAAGGGGAGGTGAGCAGGCCTCCTGCAGGTCCTGGGCGTGAGGCCACTGCTCAGCCAGAGAAGTGGCCTGCGGGGACATTTGCTGTGAGAGCACCCAGGTGAGTTCCCTTTGCTTCCACGCCCCTCTGAAATATGCTCCATGCAGCCGTCTGCCAAGGGGCAGGGCTGGCACAACCAGGAACATCAGAACAGCCCCGCTATCTCAGACCACTCGCTTTTTCCCCATGACTTGTCATCTCCGTTGGGTTCAGACAACACGATAACCCACACTTTGACAACCCGTGGCGACCCACATGCAACCCACATTCAGCTGCTGAACAGGAGTTATGGTGTTGTCCGAACCCAGTCAATAAGTACTCACATTGTTCTTGGCTTTGATGTCCACCCCTCTCTCAATCAGCTCAGCCATGCGCGCCGTGTCGTTTCGTCTGGCTGCATCATGGAACTCTTTTTCCGAAAGAAGCACTGGGAGGAGGAAGAGAACATGGCAGTGCATTAATGCCGGTGTGCCAAACAGCTAATTCTACCATGTCCCTACTTGGTTTTAGTTTTGCTTCATCATCTTTGTCTGATCATTTTCTGTGCCTTTTCTGACTGTACAGGGGTGCGTGAAGAAGCTTCGGCGTGGACTGGGTTGCCCAGAGACAGCCTGGAGCTACTTCCATGCCTGTTGCAGATGAAAAGCTTGGGCTGGGAGTGCAAAACACCCATTTCTGAGCCTGCAGGAGGCACTGAAACGGCAGCAGGCGCTAGTGCGAGCCGCTCCCTTGCGATGCCCACGCCATCTCCGTGCAATCTGGGCTCAGGCAGAGAGCACAGCTTGTTCGGAACATCTCTGCTGCCAGGAATAAAGGGATTTTTGCACTCTGAAGGATACAGCCTGCAATCTGTTTCCAAAGCAATGTTACTGAGGGACTGGATGTCTGCGTACATTCCCTTCCTTTGGCCTGCATGCCAAAAAGCAATGTTCTGCCAGCAGCCATACCTCTTTTCTGGGCAGATCCAGACAGTCAGCACGCTGGGAGGTAACGCTCCAAGAGCGAAATCAGCAGAAAGAGACCGTACAGTCAGGAGCGGGACAGGCAGAGCCAATGCTGCCATCTTCCACTTTTGGAAACCCTTACAAGGAAGGAGAGCAGACGGCCGGCACTCAGCACTTGAGGCAGCCAGGTCGGCCTCGCTTGGGAAGGTCTTGCTGGGAGTGAAAGGCGCACATTCCAAGGTCAGGCAGATGAGGAGCAAGAGGTGGGAACCGGCACCTGCGGATGGGAGAAGCCGAGGGGTTCTCCTCCAGGTGTTCAGGTGGGTTAGGCTGAGGGTGAGTGACTGGTCCACAGCCACCCAGTGAACTGCATGGCTGCGTGTGGACTGGAACCCAGATCTCCCGGCTCCCCAGTTTAACCACTACATCATACTGGTTCATCCTGTTATCCGCCTTAATCTGTCATGAAAGCTGGCATGCACATTTGTTGCATTAAAAGCACTCCAAATCAAGAAATGAAGAGCTGGGCCAGTGGGGAGCATGGCCAGGCTGGCCAGGGGTAGAGAGCCCATGCTATCGCTCCTTCCTGTTTATTGGTAAAGCATTATTTCCACAACTGACACCTTCGGAGGGAAATACTTACATAGTGTCATGAACTCTGTCTAAGATAAACAGCACTGTCCATAAAGATAATCACGTGGAATGATAAAGCAGGGATCTGCGTAGATTTACACCGCAGAACAGGTTTCTTTCTACTTTTACTTCCTGGACAAGATTACTGTGAACGTTTTCTTTTTAAACCAGCTGCAGGGCTGGTAGAAATTCCATCAATGGGACGGAATTTCTACAGTTTCAATCCATGGGATTTAAATTCACATTGACAGAATTTCTAAAGCAGACAGGGTAAGGGCAGAGAGGAAATAAAGAGAGGGAAAAGAGCCTCCCTTGTCTGTCTTTCACACAAGAGATTTATACTCTGCTTTTCCTCTTCAAAAAAGGAGTAGTTCAAAGTGATGCACAAAATACCACAAGCATAAAACCAGGAATACTCCAAGCAGAATCAGGAACCTTCTGATTTTACTTGGATCCAGAGATTTTCACATACAGTGAAAATGTGAGCTAGTCTTGCCTGATTTGAGTGTTCTTGTGAATACATCCTTCCCCATCAATGCCTAAACATACTGCAGTGCTCTGGTGCAGTTAAAGACCAAGCCAGCCAAAATGAAAATGGCACGTACACATTTATGTATTTGATATTTGCTATTTAAATGGCAGCGGTGGGGCGGTGTGTGCATGTGTGTAAAACTACACACACTTAGAGCAGAGTCGTTAAAATCAATGGGACTTCTTAGTCACAGTTAACTTAGGTTCCACTGAAGTCAAGGGGTCTAGCCAGACGATGCCTGGATCAGAATGGACAGCCAGGGCTGGAACTGCAGCCTGCCAGGAAGGGGGGGGAGGAGATTACCCCCCCTTTTCATGGCCCTGATTAGAATCTGAAAATGGTGAATTGCTTCAGAGGGAGGAAAGGGGTCAATCCCCTCCACACCAGGAACTACTTCTTTTTTGCTTTGTATTGTTTTGTTTAGTTGCTAAGTTGTGTCCACAACCCCATGGACAGCATTTCCTCCAGGCTCTCCTGTCCTCCTCGGAGTCCCCCCAAGCCCACCCCTACTGCCCCAGTGACCCCATCCAGCCACCTCATCCTCTGCTGCCCCCTTCTCCTTTTGCCTTCCATCATTCCCAGCATCAGGGGCTTCTCTAGTGAGTCCTTCCTTCTCATTAGGTGGCCAAAGTATTTGAGTTTCATCTTCAGGATCTGACTTTCAAGAAGTGCCACTTCACTGCCATTCCAATACCCAGCATCAAATGCAGCACTCATCCAGGTGGAGTCCGATGCAGACCCAGGCTGGAAAAGGTCCTGCAGTGGGAACACCTGCAGCCAGCCAGCCATGTGGTCCAAAGGGGCATGAGACTGTGCCCTCAGTGTTTCATCTACCTTGACCCAAACTTGTTGGGTGAGTAGATTCACTCCCCAGTCCTGAATCTGTGTAAGAGCCCAGTAAAGCTCCACATTCTCAAAGTACAAGTTCAAAACAAAAGGAGAAAGGTGTGGAAATCAAACTCCGGGCTCAAAGAGTGTGCAAAGTTGTCCTGCAAACCTGAGATGCACCATCTTTTGCCATTGAGTCACCCTGGTGAAGTCCAAAGCCGGAGCCAGGTGGGCTTTCCAGGTGTTTTCTGGGAGCTGAAATCCCAGCACCTGGAGGGTTGCTTTCTGCTCACCTCTGCCTTCACTGCAGATGCCCTCCAGACTCCCGCCCCCCCCCCTCGCCCCAAGCCAAGGCTCTCAGTATTCCTGAGCATTCCCCGTGCTGGAGGAAATCGATGTGCAGAAGCTGGGAACACCTGGAACCAGAGAGGTCCCCAGAGAGGTCTGCCTGGCGCCGTCGTTATTTGCTTTTCAGCGCCAGGCCAAGACCTTTTTATTTAAAACTTATTTTAATTGTTAAATTATCTGTATTTATTGTATTTTAAATGTTTTAGTAGAGATGCACGGGGGGGGGGGGTTAAGTAAAATTTTTATTGTTGCATCACTATTTATTTATTGGTATATTTTGCTTTGTTGTAAGCAGCCCCGAGGCTTTGTTGCGATGGGGCGGCATAAAAATGTTACATAAACAGACAAACAAACAAGCAAGCAAGCAAGCAAGCCTGCTCCCTGCAGACTCTTGTTGGACTTGTGCGCCCTCACAGCCTGCGGGGTGCGGGCGGGGGGAGGCTGCCAGCTACTTTCCTGGCGGTGGACCGAGCGAGGGGCGTCGCGGGGAGACCCAGGCCAGCCTAGAAGTCCTCCAGGTGGCCAAAGAGCGGGGCGGGGGCAAGAACTTTCAGAGACATCGCTGCGAAGTGTGCGTGGACTGTCTGTAAAAAAAAACACCCCCTCAAAACAAAGCTAAGGGGCAGAGAAACACGAGGGGGGCGCAAGCGCCCGACCCCTCTCCTGGCCTGGCCTGCAGCCCCTCCCCCACGCTTTCGCCTGCCGCTGCTCGCTCTTCGCAACGCGCATACACCCCTCGCCCCCACGGGAAGCTTCGGCCACGAGCGAGGCTCCCACGACGCCGAGGGAAGCGCGCGCGCCGCCGCCTCCGGCCCCGATGTGCCCACGCGCGTACCGCGGACTGGAAGCGCCTCGGGGCAGACTTGGCAGGCGCCAGGAACGCGCCCCAGCGCCGCTCCCGAGGGGGGTCTTCCCACCCCTCCCTGCCCCCCGTGGGCGGGCTCCCCCCTCTTACGCGTATCGTCCTCGGAAGCCAGGTCGTCCTCCATGCTCTCCGCCGCCTCTCACCGACGGAGCATCTTTGCCGGGACGGGGCGGTGACCCGAGCAGGCAGGCTGCGGCGGGGAGCGTGCCCAGTCACCCCACCATCGCCTGCTCCGCCGCCGCCGCCGCCGCCGCGTTTTCCTCCTCCCTCCGCCTCCTCCTCCTCCTCCTCCTCCTCCAGGCCGGGCTTGTGGGAAATTTGCTAAAAATAGCCTCGGAGCCATTGCCCAGCGCCGCGCCCGCTTGGAGACCCCGCCGCGTTTGCGCAAGGGCGCAGCTGCGCACACGCCGCCGCCGCCGCCTGGAGGGGCCCCGGCTGCGGGAGGGGCTCCAAACGCGGGGCGGGGGCGATCCGGGGCTGGCGGGGGTCCGCCGCCTCGCGAGGCGCCTGCCCGGGCGTTTGGCACACGGAGATGGCCGCGGATACCCAGGTGGGACACAAAACCCCGAGGAGGCTACGGGGAAACGCGGAGGAAGTTTCGGGAGCCAGCGCGAAATCCACCCGCTGGGCTCGGGAAGACCTGCTTGCTGAATCGGGCCGTGGGAACGGCGGGTGTGTGGGGGGAGCGGCGCGAGGAAGGGCGGCCGCGATTGCGTCGGCAGAACCGCATTTCTGCAGCCTGGGGGTTGGGGGAGGGGGCGCCCCCGAGCTCGCCCTGGCCTTCCTCCCTTCTGCCTCTGTCGGTGCCCGTGAAGCCTAGTGGTTAGCATGCTGGACTGGGGAGGGCCACGTTCTCGTCCCCGCTCGGCCTTGAAGCTCGGGGTGGGGGGGTTACTTGGAGCCAGTCGCGGACTCTCAGCATGACCTACCTGGCAGGGCAGTTCTGAAGGTAAAATGGTGAGGAGGATCAAATGGGTGGCCTTGGGGTTTCTTGCAGGACGAAAGCAGGACAAAGGAAGGAACGAAGGACCCACCAGCGTTGCCCTAGTGAAGACACAACGCTTCAGTGTCCCGGGCTGTGTTAGCACTCTTGCCTGCATCTCCAGCGTCATTCCCTCGCTCTGGCTGGGTCCAGGCTGCAGCGCACATGAGAACTGAGCACAGCCCAGGCGATGCCCTGCAGATGTATCGGGCTCTGGGTCCCCGGGTCTGAGCCATCCTGGCCACTGGCCATGCTGCAGGGCTCCTGAGGACTGGATGGCACCGCGAACGCAGCACACACCTTGAGGTTGAAAATGCGGGGATGGACTTGGAGGCCTCTCCCTGCATTCTGTGGGAAGCAGGGTTATCTTCCCAGCATGTTCACCTGGGAGTTTCCCTTCCTCCTTAGCCCAAGGCAAGAGAAATCTCATGGACAGCATTTCTGGATGGCTGGATTGTCTTCTAGTTGTTTTCCTCTGAACACTCGGGGCACGATCCTATGTTCATTTAGGGAGGAAAAACAGCTTACCGTTCCCAGCATGCCTCCGGCCACCATGTTGGAGTTGTAGGACTGTCTTTTCCTGCCTAAACATGCCTAGGATTGCACCTTTAAACTCACAAATCTTGAGGGCTATAGTTATTTATTTATTTAAAGCTTTTCTAGACTGTCCCTTTCTGAAGTCTTGGAACAGTTCAACAATACGAAATGTAAAATAAAACACAGTGTCCTAAAAATTCAACTGACAATAAAATCCCAATTAAAACAATCAGATATTAAAACATTGGGAAAATAAAAAGGGGGTTTAGCCTGGCGACGAAAAGAATAAAGTGACAGTGCCAGGCGAACCTCCCCGGGGAGCGAATTCCGCAATCGGGGAGCCACCACAGAGAGTCACTGTTGCTGTTCATTACATTTCTATACTGTCCCTTAGCCGGAGCAGACTGGATCGCTTTCAACCATCCTTAAAAAGAAGACAATACAATGCAACAAAAATAACTTTCCAGCAGCTAAAGCGAACAGGAAAGGATGGCTCCCTGAAAGCAATGGCTCCCTGGGAATTCAAATACATCTTCAAAGGGTCTGACAAATTTGGGGCCAGGCCGTCCACCGTGGGGAGGCTGTTCCTGAGACTGGGAACCACCACAAAGAAAGCCCTTTCCCTTGTTGCTACCCTCTTGGCCTTTGGAATATGGACGCTTGATCCGTTTGGGTCTGGACAGCCTGGTGGTCTGAAAAGGCTGCCTCACCGGGACCAATTCCATGGCAGCAAAAGTTGAGTAGCATTTTCCGACAGGCTGGTTGCAATTTCTGCTTGCCGGGGCTGCTACCTGTTCTCTCTGGGGCAAGTAGAAAGATCTCAGTTAACCAAAAGGCAGTTTCCCATTCCTGTAGGAATTTGGGCAATTCATGGGGTAGTTACCCCATAGTGAAACCAGGCTTTGCATTATCATTCTAAGAGCTCCATTGGTAGGAAGAAAACAGCTGTGATGGCCAAAAGCAACATATTTTTAATATTTCTGCCATATTTTGGTTGGCCTCAGAAAGGGATGGCCCAATACAGATTTTGGACTACTATGTAAGGAGCGGATTTGCATTTGGGTGGTGCTTTATTATGCAGATGAGCAGACCTCTGTGCAAGTTATCCTGTGCTTTAGGGGAAGATTGCTGCTCAGTGTCTGTGTAATGTTTCCTAGCCATCCCTGAAAAGGCTCTGGAGGGAGCTACTCGAGGGAGGCTGGCTAGGCATAGCTAAAGGGGCCCTATTCTGTAGCTACTATGGGTGGAAATCGCAGATCGGCCGTTCTTCCTTTCTTGCTGAAATCTCAGCTAAGGAAGAAGGTCCTGAGCCACTGGAATCTGTTTCTGCAGTCGCACTACTGCAGCTGTCCCAACCCGGTGCAGTTGTGTCGTGCTACAACTCTCAGGGGACAATTAAAGCTCAACACATTCACCCCAAGAAGACGGGAACTTGTCACACAGAGAAGGGGCGGTGCAAGGTGAGAGCAGAAGACCCGGGAGAACAGGGACGGAAAGGGGGGTTCCAGGCACACACGGCCCCCTGGACCCAGGCAGATGCAAGCTTCTAACGAGGAGGAGGAGGAGGGGCAGGGACATGAAGTCTGAGAGGGAGGTGTTGGATGGAAAGGGAGGTGCAGTGTCCTCCCTTTACCTGTGTCTTTACCTGTGGAGGCACCCACCTTGAAGGAAGGACTTGGTGGACTGTTCAGATTGGGAGGGAAGTGCTGGAGGAGGCATGCTTCAGGTAGTGGTGCCCTGAGAACTACCTGAAGCATGCCAGGTACAGGCACACCTCGGAAAGATTCTGGTCTCAGTTCCAGACCATCACAATAAGTGAGTCACACACAGTTTTTGGTTTCCCAGCTCATATAAAAGTAATGTTCACCTATACTGTAGTTCATGGGTCCTCAAACTACAGCCCATGGGCCATGGTCATTTACCCAGCCTATGGCGTAGTGAGTCCGAAAACTCTGAGCAGGTGTTCTCTGAAACTGAGTAGAGAGCCGGCGCACACGCCAAATCGTGACAGCTCCCTTCAACTGCGCATGTGCCGGCTCTTCCCCCTATTGCACACATGCGCTGGCTCTGAATACAGAGCAGGAATACGGAGTGGGAATACAGAAGAGAGGAGGGCAGAAGAGAAAGGGAGAGAGACGAAGACACAAAAAGGATTGAAGGTAAGAAAAATATAACTTTCTAAATCTATTTTTAATTCTGTGAACCACGTCCCTAGTCTGCGGGCCAAGCTGCGGCTGCCTCTCCTAGCCCGGGGGTGGACAGGCTGAGGTGGAGCGGGGCTGCAGCTCCTGCGCCGCCTCCACGGCCTTCTCTGGGCAAGCTGCTGCCATCCTCGAGTGGCTGCCATGCTTCTTCCCCCTGCGGTGGGGAGAACTGGGAGGCGCCCCACTCGGCCAGCCGCGGCCCGTCCCTCACCTCCCCTTGCCTGGGAAAGCAGCCTCTCCCGCCCTCCTCCTGGCTGGGGGAGCCGCCCCGCCCTCGCCTCTCCGGCCTCCTGCTCCCTTGGAAGCGGGGCGGTGGCGAGGACTATAATTTCCATCATGCCCAACCAGCATGGCCAATGGAAGTTGCAGTCCAACTCACCTGGACAATACCAGTTTTGGCAAGGTTGCACTTAAAATATGATAGTCATTAGCTCTGCAGCCAAATACAGCCATTGTGTATTGTGGGAATTGTTCTGGGCTGACTTGCTTCCAATACTAAGAGTGGCATTAACAGTATTTATCCTGAGTATTTTTGCTTCATTCTTTGCAAATGCCAGTGGAGCCCTCAGCTGCATGATGCAAAATACCATATTTGGTGGCCTTGGTTGTGTTGTAGGGACAAAGGTCCCTTGAATATGGACATAGAAACATAGAAACAGAGCGAGTCAGAAGACATGCTCTTCCCCACCTCATCTTGGGCTTCTGCTGCAGCCTGAGGGAGCAGAGCAAACATCTTTTTAATTTTAATTTTAGTTAATGTTAATTATTTTCAGGTGCGGTGCGCATAGGAATTCGTTCATATTTTTTTCAAACTATAGTCCACTCGCCGCAACAGTCTGAGGGACAGTGAACTGGCCCCCTGTTTAAAGAGTTTGAGGACCCCTGCGGTAATCTATTAAGTGTGCAAAGGCAGTATGTCTAAAGAAACGTGCTTTAAGTTCTCTGTCTTACACAGATGTGACTTGTGGCGCCCCAAAACATTTTCAGTAGTGATGTCAAAGATCACTGGCCACAGATCACCATAGCAAATAGAACAATAATGGAAAAGTTTGAAATCTCGTGGGAACGACCAAAACGTGATGCAGAGACACGAAGTTAGCAGATGCCAGCAGATGCCGTTGGCACGATGGAGACTTGCTCCATGCAGTGTTGCCAAATCTCCAACGTGCGATGCGCACAGTATCTGCTTGTGTTACGTGAAGGCTCTCCAGGGCACCGTGGCCTGATGCTCTCAACGGGCAGCCGAGGGAACTTTTGTGGGTTGCTTGGTGGAGGTCGCAACTCAGGAAGAGATTCGCATTATTTGGAATTCCCGCTGCTGGAATCTCCTATTGATTTAGCTGCCATAGAGGGCGTGGCAATCATATGGCCTCCCATTACAATAAAGACAGGTGGCTCGCATTACACCGCCCGGGTCTTTTTGCCCCTGGCTGCAAAAGGTCCTTTGCCCCTCAGCCGCTTGTGGCAAAAGACAACTTGCTACACACAACGTAATCATGGTGGAGCTTCTCAGTAGCGGTTTCTCTTCCCCACAGCCCATTCCTGCAGCTGCATCTGCTGTCTTCCCAGCAGGTGGCAGGAAAGTCTGCAAGTCCTGGTTTTGAGACTGGAAGCCACAGGAGGCAGAATTTGGTCTTGCAGGACATTCCACGTGATTGGACTGCTGTAATGTGGCTCCCCCTCTTCATGGATCACTGCCTTGCCGTGGCGAAGGAACTTGAGTAGCGCAATGAAGCTGCAAGCTATGCTGTGCAGGGCCACCCAAGACAGACAGGTCATAGCCAAGAGCTCTGACAAAACGTGATCCACCCGGGAAGGAAATGGCAACCCACTCCAGTATCTTTGCCATGAAAACCCCATGGACAGTACCAAAGGGCAAAAAGATATGCCACCGGAAGATGAGCCCCTCAGGTCGGAAGGTGTCCAATGTGCTACTGGGATAGTACTGGCTAGTACTAGTGGCTAGTACTAGTACTAGTGGCTAGTACTAGTAGCGCCAGAAAGAATGAAGCGACTGGGTCAAAGCCGAAAGGACACTCAGTTGTGGGTGTATCTGGTGGTGAAAGGAAAGTCTGATGCTGCAAAGATCTATACTCCATAGGAACCTGGAATGTCAGATCCATGAATCAAGGCAAGCTGGATGTGGTCAAACAAGAGATGACAAGACTAAACATCAACGTCTTAGGAATCAGTGAACTAAAATGGACAGGAATGGGTGAATTTAATTCAGATGACCATCAGGTATACTACTGTGGGCAAGAATCCCTCAGAAGAAATGAAGTAGCCTTCATAGTCAATAAAAGAGTAGGAAAAACAGTACTGGGATACAGTCTCCAAAATGACAGAATGATCTCAGTTCGAATCCAAGGAAAACCATTCAACATCACAGTAGTCCAAGTCTATGCCCCAACCTCTAATGCTGAAAAGGCGGAAGTTGACCGGTTCTATGAAGGCCTACAACACCTGCCAGAATTAACTCCAAAAAATGATGTCCGTACCATCATGGGGGAATTGGAATGCTAAAGTAGGAAGCCAAAAGATAACTGGAATAACAGGCAAGTTTGGCCTTGGAGTACAAAAGGAAGCAGGGCACAGGCTGGCAGAATTTTGTCAAGAGAATACGATGGTCATAGCAAACACTCTTTTCCAACAACCCAAGAGACGACTCTACACATGGACATCACCAGACAGTCAACACAGAAATCGGATTGACTATGTGCTGTGCAGTCAAAGATGGAGAAGCTCTGTATGGTCAGTAAAAACTAGACCAGGAGCTGACTGTGGCTCAGATCATGAGCTTCTTGTTGCAAAATTTAGGCTTAAATTGAAGAAAGTAGGGAAAAGCATTAGGCCACTCAGGTATGACCTAAATCATATCCCTGATGAATATACAGTAGAGGTGACAAAATAGATTTAAGGAATTAGATCTGATAGACAGAGTGCTTGAAGAACTATGGACGGAGGTTCACAACATTGTACAAGAGGCAGCAACTAAAACCATCCCAAAGAAAAAGAAATGCAAGAAAGCAAAATGGCTGTCTGAGGAAGCTTTACAAATAGCTGAGGAAAGAAGGGAAGCGAAAGGCAAGGGAGAAAGAGAAAGATACAAACAATTGAATGCAGAATTCCAGAGAATAGCTAGAAGAGATTAGAATGCCTTCTTAAATGAACAGTGCAAAGAAATAGAAGAAAACAATAGACTAGGGAGGACCAGAGATCTCTTCAAGGAAATTGGAGATATGAAGGGAAGTTTCACCGAAAGATGGACATGATAAAGGACCAAAATGGCAGGGACTAACAGAGGCAGAAGAGATTAAGAAGAGGTGGCAAGATTACACAGAAGAACTATACAAGAAAGAGCTTAACGTCCCTGATAACCACGATGGGGTAGTCACTGACCTTGAGCCAGACATCCTGGAATGTGAAGTCAAATGGGCCTTAGCTAGGTTCCAGCAGTATGTGGACCAAAAACTACCAGAAGTACAGGCAGGATTTCGAAGAGGGAGAGGAACTAGAGATCAAATTGCCAACATACACTGGATCATGGAGAAAGCTAGGGAGTTCCAGAAAAACATCTATTTCATTGACTATGCTAAAGCCTTTGATTGTGTGGATCACAACAAAGTGTGGCTTCTTAAAGAGATGGGAGTACCAGACCATTTTATTTGTCTTTTGAGAAACCTATATGCGGGTTAAGAAGCAACAGTGAGAACTGGACTGATTGGTTCAAAACTGAGAAAGGAGTTTGGCAATGCTGTATTCTGTCATCCTACCTATTTAACTTATATGCAGAGCACATCAGGAGAAAGGCGGGGCTAGATGAATCACCAGGTGGAATTAAGAATTATTAAGAAGAGAAATAACAACCTCAGATATGCAAATTATACCACTCTAATGGCAGAAAGTGAAGAGGAACTAACGAGCCTCTTGATGTGGGTGAAGGAGGAGAGTGCAAAAGTTGGCTTGAAACTCAACATTAAGAAAACTAAGATCATGGCATCCGGTCCTCTCACTTCCTGGCAAATAGATGGGGAAGAAATGGAGGTAGTGACAGATTTTATTTTCCTGGGCTCCCAGATCACCGCAGAAGGGGACTGCAGCCAAGAAATTAAAAGCTTGCTCCTGGGGAGGAGAGCTATGGCAAATCTAGACAGCATACTAAAAAGCAGAGACATCACCCTGTCAACAAATGTGTGCATAGTCAAGGCCATGGTTTTCCCAGTTGCAATGTATGGCTGTGAAAGCTGGACCATAAGGAAGGCTGAGCGCAAAAGGATTGAGGCCTTTGAATTGTGGTGCTGGCGGAGACTCCTGCAAGTCCCTTGGACTGCAAGGCGATCAAACCGGTCAGTCCTAGAGGAGATCAACCCTGACTGCTCTTTAGAAGGCCAGATCCTGAAGATGAAACTCAAATACTTTGGCCACCTAATGAGAAGGAAAGACTCCCTGGAGAAGAGCCTGATGCTGGGAACAATTGAGGGCAAAAGAAGGAGGGGACGGCAGAGGATGAGGTGGCTGGATGGAGTCACTGGGGCAGTTAGTGTGAGCTTAAGTGGACTCCAGGGGATGGTGGAGGACAGGAAGGCCTGAAACATAGAAACATAGAAACAGAGCGAGTCAGAAGGGGCCTCCTGGGCCATCTAGTCTGACCTCCAGCACCAGCCGGCTCCGCTCATGACATGCCCACCATGTGCATGTCCAGCCTATCTTTGAACACCCTCACCGATGGGGCCTCAGCGACCTCCCGTGGAAGCCCATTCCACGCCCTCGGGGTCCTGTCAGGAAGTGCTTCCTGGCATCCAAATTGAACCTTGGCTCCCTGAGCTTTGCTCCATTGGAGCGCGTCCTGCTTTCCTCTGCAGGGGAGGAAAGGAACGTTGTCCATGGGGTTGCGATGGGTTGGACATGACTTTGCGGCTAATGACAACAACAACATGGCTCCCACACTGTCCATGTTTGGGAACCACATTATGGACCTCTGAGGTGCTTATCTCCAGTGCTTACTGCAGCAGAATGAGAGAGGGCAGTCTGATGCACAGACAGTAGAATGAACTGTAAGGGATGCTCTGCTTTGAGTTATTCATTAGATCATTGCTGCATTTACATATCTTCTTTGTGCCAACCCCCTTTGGGTAGTTCTCAACTCAAAATAAGAACTTAGAATGTGGGAGTCAAGGTACAAAAGGGTAATGGAGGGTGAGAGGAAAGAATGAAATGTGGAGCTTTCGGGACCAGGGTTTCTGTAAATGTAACATGTAACTATCCATTGTCAGGTTTTCCTGGCTTGTCACTTCCTCCGATGTGGCTGGATGGGATGGGCACTTAATAACGCTTCTCATATATAAATAATACCATGTTGGAGCAGCCGTGCAGCCTGGTCCAGTCAAGGCACCTTTTAGATTCAAGGATAATTAGGAAGAAATGAAGCCAAATGCTATTTATGGTTTATTAATGAAATGTAGAGGCAGGCGTGCCCAAGGGGAAGACGGCTTGCATTCCCCTTCTCTGTGACGATGCAGGCCCTGAATGGGCCAGGGGGTGCTTGGGTGGGCCATGCATCAATTCCTTTCCACAAACCGGGAATGAAAGTCAAGCTCTTTTTCCATGGATATTATAAACTTCTCTGCTTCAGAGGCTGTCTGTGTACTACTCACTGGCTCAGAGGGAGGCTTCCTTCACCGAATTTCATGCATCAGAGGGCAGCCCAGCTCTGCTCCGGCACGGTCATGAAATAAGCATTGTTTGTGTGTTTTCCAATTCGTGTTTTTGCTCTAATTGCCCCTCTTCTCAGCTGACGCACAGCAGACTCTACGGCAGTTCACGCCGCTGTAGCTGAAAGCCGAACTCCATTTTCTGTTGTCAGGCTGCCAGAGAAGCATCGGACATTTGACCGATGGGATGGACGGAACCCTCCCAAAGATCTGCCTGCCCCAATCCCGAATGAGAGAGGAAAAGAGGAATCCTGGGATGGCTCTCAGACATCTGTAGCGGGGCATGTCCCGTCCCAGTGGCCTGAAAACCCCAGAAGGGTCGGGGTCACTCACGGGGGCCTCCTGCCAAAGCATCTGTTCTTAACCAGGCAGAGGGGCTCAGAAAAGGAGCCAGGCTGTGAGTGTGGCAAAGCAGGGGATGTGAGGAAAGCCCACTCAGAAGGAAATGCGACCGGGTTCAGAGCACTTATGCCTTGGGAAGTGTGTGTATATATACGATTACAACCCATATCATTTAAAGACCATTTGGAACTATTTTAAGCCTTTTCGGTCTGGACTGCGTATACTTTAACCTTCATGAAGTGCACCCTGGAGAGGCTCCCTGACCCTGCCTCAAAGAAAGGTGTTCTTTTATAAAATACTCTGTTAACCTCATGCTTGTTCAGCATATGCATGATATCTCTAGTCATTGACTGCCTTGAGGCTTAGGTTCCATGTTGCAACTTTGCTTACAGGTTTATTGAAATGTTTTTATTTTTAGAGAAATTAAAAACTGAAACAGAAAATTGCTGGTCTTCTGGCAAAAATATTGAATGCTACCCTACCATTACCAGAGGACTGGAGGATAGTCAATGCAGTGCCATTTGTTTTAAAGGAATCCGGGAAATTACTGGCTGGATAGCTTAATGTTGGAGTAGATTGGTCAAAAGCGTAATCAAAGAGAGTGATAGAGAAGGATAAACCCTGCTGAAAGAATCAGCATGGCTTATCTCCCCAACTTTTTAGAGTTCTTTGAGAGAGTCAGTAAATACATGACCCGTAAATTCAAAATGTTTTTACAAGCCCCGCCACAGGACTCTTGCCCAGCTTAGCAGCAATGGAACGAAAGGAGGGGAGGTCTGACCAGCTGAAGAGCAGAAGACAGGGTGCAAATGAGGGCCATTTATGCTGGACTAGATGGGACTCTTGATTTGATCTAGCAGGGCTCTTATTTGATTTATTTGTTGGACGCATCTTCTGACTTTCTTCCTTTCAAGGAACTCAAGGCAGCTTACGTAATTCTCCTTCTCAGACTTATTCTCACAACAAAAACCCTGCGAGGTAGGTAGGACTGAGAGTCTGCGACTGGCCTGAAGTCATCCAGCGGGCTCCATGGCCAAGCAGGGCCTTGAACCCGGATCGCCCGAGTCCCAGCTCTGCACTCCTACCCACCACACCAGGCTGGCTCTCTTAAGTTCTTATTCTATTGCTGGCTTCCTACTGGAGAGGAATAAAGGGTACAATTGACTGGTGCTGATAAAGACGAGCTTTCCGTATTGTTGTGCTTTATTTCCCTCTTCAAAAGAAGAGGCTGCAACTTTTTAGGCTTAGGCAGGGACACTGGATGTGATAAGTCACCGAGCAGTGAATAATGATGAGTGAAAAATTGGGTCAGGCCATGTCACAGTACGGCCTTATCAAATCTGCATTGTCTGAACTAGAACACAACCAGAATACAGAGTGCTTTTAAAATCTGTGTATTGCTGAAGTTTGCAGTGCAGTTTGCAATCCGATGCATATGCAGAATTTGTACTTGTGAAAAAATGTGCACAAAATGTAACAATTTGCCATAGCACACAAAACACCTTGTCCAATAGGGAAGATACACTCATTTGCAAAAGTGCACAAAAACAAGCTTGGATTTGAGGAGAATGTGTGGAAAATGTGGGTGTATCTGCAAAGGAAAATGTGCGCCAGACTTTGCTGGGCCTAATCAGGTCTTGGGATGTGAAATCTGCATACTGCGCGTGTCAGAATCCCAGAATCTCAATATGAGACAAGGGAATGAAACTCGGGTTCATGGGAAAGATCAAGCATCCAGACCATCTAGGCTTTATTGTATTTACCCTGAGGTTCCCGTGTTAGACTCTCACGATAATGCATGCATTACCGGGCAGGCAGAGGTGAACTCTGCTGCAAAGCTTCAACACAACTACTGAGTTTTGATACACTCTCAGGTACAGGGCAATTGATGACAGAATGCAGAGATTACAATAAGATTCTGAGGTCATCACATACAGAACCGATAAAGGAATGTCAGTCAATCACACAGGAACAATGAGATTGCAATATTTCTAATTGCCTGTATTGACACTTTAGTTCAGTAGCTTGAACCCATCTCCAGGTCTGCTTAGACATGTAAATTCAAGCTACTGAGAAACTATGCATGAGCTGAAGACTCTTATCTAGACTCTAGACATTCTGAATTGGCCGGGGCACATGGAGCCTCTGGGCTAGGAAGATACTTCCTTGAATTCCAACAATGATGATTTAATCATTGTGAAGGTATACAATGTAAATTTGGACTAAATGACCTGTGTACTGTAGCCCACAGCTAAAGGTGAGAGAAAGGAGTGGGGGAATGCCATTTTAAACAGTGACAGCTTGGTTTTGAGAAGGAGGACAGGATTTGATCCCACAATGCAAAAAGCACACAGAAGTAATGCTTTTCAGACAGGATTTGTCCAAATTTTCCCAACAATCCCCCCTTTGTCACTAGCTTCGCTATGTGACACAAACAAGTGAGTCAGTTTGGATAAATCCTGTTCCAAGCTTTTTCCCATAAAACAGCTTCCATCTCAAAACTAATGTGAGGAGAAAGTTATTTCATACAATGGAGACTTGTGTATTTGCTGAGAGTTCAAAGGGTAGGAAAAATGGGAAACAATTGGAAAAGCAGCAAAGAAAGAGAAAGGAAACAGTTCAAAACACATGATATGTGACCCCAATGCTAGTAGTCCTCCTGGGAAACCCCATGCTGATTTTGGCCCCCCTTTGGCTGCAAAGAGCTCAGTGCCAGCCAGCGCTCGTCCTCACCTGCTCCCCCGCCTCTCTCCAGTTTTGCCACTCAATTTTGAGGCCTGGTTCCTTTGCTCCTTAGGCCTCCTCTGACCCATGGCAGCCTTAAGAATTTCATCCTCATCTGGGCTGAGGCCCTCACGGTGATGAATATCCTGTCTTAGGCCACCGTCCCTTCTGGTCAGCAAACTTGGGTTAGCCTGCTTTGCAAGGGGGAGCAGTGTGAGGTGAGGCAATGGCCTGATGTCCAGTTCAGTCCTTTGTCTTGCCCTTTTAGGCAGTTCTTCCAGATTTCGTTGTCTAGGCTTCACTCAAGCTTCTTAGCTGTAGAACTTGCATCTCACGGTTTGCCTGGTTAGTTGTTTCCTTGTGGATGATGCAATGGAGCAAGGCAGAACACAGGAATGGATCCCCATCACAGTCCCTGCAGTTCCTGGAGCCAGGGCGTAACATGGGACATGGAGGGCTTTTCCTTCCAGGGCTGTAGAGAAAAGGAGTCTTTTTTCTTTTCTGGGGTGCCAGCGTGACTGGTTCCTGGAAAGGTGCAGCTCTAAAGAAAAAAGGTTAATTAAGAGGAAAAAATGCTTTTACATTTCTTCACAGAAGCTGGTTGTAGACAGTGGCAGAAAGATCCACATGAGTTTAGAGAGAAACCTCAAGATGTAAAGTCCATGTCCTTCTTGAGTCTCTTTAGCACAGTCTCAAGAGGAAAATGTTTGGGTTGCTGAAATCAATCCAGTCAGTGCCAAAATGCACACAAAAGAAATCCTTTGTTGACCTGGTGTTGCACAAACCTGTTGCTTGCCTAGGCTAAAGAGAAAGGTGCTTTCTGCTGGACAATGAGAACAGTTTTACACAATTTCTTGTTACAGAAATGATACTCTCCCACATAGATACAAAATGCACCAACCCATTGTTAACACAAACAAACCTGAACTCACACACATTTCATCTAACAATCAATGCTTGCACATTTAGATGAACATGGGTGCTTATGTTCAAGGAAAGAAGTTTTGAGAACTTGCCATTTTAGCTGCCCACATCCTTGGGCTGGCAAATGGGCTCAGTCCCCAACAAACATTAGGCTACTGGAAGGAAAATTTTCTTTTTTAGCACCATCAATAACAACAGTAACAACAATATCACTATCATCATCATTATCTTTGGCAACATTGCAAAAAGGAAAAAAGGAAACAACACTTTTTGTTGAACTCCAAAGGGAAAAGTAGCCTCATAGATTTGAAAAGAGATCCTTCCGCTGCATGTGCGTCCATTCCCTCCCAATCATTCAGTTGTAGCATAGCAATTACAAGATGGTATACTCAGAATTCAGAACTTATATACACACACACACATAAGACCCAGATCCATGTTGCATAGGGACATGGAAGTTATTGGAGAGGGAAAAACTCCTGATGGCTGACACAAATCATTGCTCACAACATTGCTTTTTGGAGGGATTCCCTTCCTTAAAAAAAATCCCCTAGCTCCTCATTGAGAGTGCTTAAGGGTCTTTGTTTTAACCCAAACCTTCCCAGGCAGAATTTTTCCTGAGGCAACACAAGCTTTGAACACTCAAAGAACCTCAAATGCCTTGCCTCAGTTACACAACTTTTTTTCCCCTAAGACACCAAGATTTCTTTTGAGAGTTTTCTATATATTCAAAAGGCTTTCTTTTCAGAACTAGTGCAAGCCCACCTCCAATCTGTGGCTGGAAGCAGAGCCGCTTCCAAAGTACTTTGAACTCTGCACATGCTCAGAGGCTTTGTGTGTGCTGCTTCTACAGTACTCACAAAGTGGTGGTACCTTCCTGCCAGAGCATCCCCCCTTTTCTTGGCTCCGTGGAATAGCCAAGCCCAGAGTCAAGAAATCCAAATTTTCCAGCACAAATTCCCCTGAATTCAGTTGGTCAGACCAAACCCAGAGAAGAGGCTGCAGTTACTGTCTCTTTAAATAATGGGGGTGCTCTTTAGCAAGGTAGACTATTCCTCCTTTTTTCATTTGTTTTTCTTGTATTTACTCCAAAAGTTACACATTTCTTTCTTCTTTTTTTTTAGTAGAAAAAGTACCAAATCACCATTTACCAAAAACTCTTAAAATTTTCTCTCACACCAAGCACCGTGCACCCCTTGAATCAAGGAATTCCTGTCAAATACACTCATTCTCACATGGCATACACACAACATCCAGAAAAATCTTTTTGCCTTTTTCAAACCTCACATTCCAAACAGTTGCAAGTTCAACAGAGGGAGATAAACCAACCAATTTGGGCAGAAATATTTATCAATGGTTAACTGCAATCTGTTGTGGGCACTCTGCCCTGTTGAACTCCAGCCTGCTACTGCTCAGGCTAATTGCTAAACACAACCATTTAAATTTCCAAGCCTTTACCAGCAAAATGTTCCCAATATAAAACCCTTTTCTTTATCTCTCTGGGAATCCTTTTCAGGATTCCTACTGAGTATTCTCAACAATATATACATTTTTTTTCTATCTTTCATCTGCCCATCAGCATCCCCTCCTGGAATTTCAAATGCCATTGTTTAATTTAACAAGAAGGAATTTTTTTCCTACCTAGGAGGGCTGTAAGACAGATGGAAGAGGCTGGAAAACTTGCAACAAGACATTAAAACAGTGTTCCCGGTTTCTGACAAGGAAAGGACCTGCATAAAAATGTTTCTATATAACCTCTCTTTCACACTGGGCTTTCACACAGGACAAGCTTATTGAGGATGTCCAGAAAACTGGGTAGGACCTGTGTTTGCAAGCCCAATTCAAAGGCCACACATTTCCTTACTTCCCAGTTCTGACTCATGTAGGAGGAATGGGGGAAGGAAAAAGCTCTCACACACATTGCCCTGATCATCACCTTTTCCGCAGCCGGGCTCAGCCATGCTTGGGCTCAGGCAAATGACCTCATGAATCTTTCTCAATCAAAGCCAGGTTCACACATTCTCATCTCAGGGGCAAGAACACCCATCCACACCCTTGCTTTCAACCATGCCCTGAAGAGGACAGATGGTGTGGCTGTGTGGGGAACGTCTATTTCCTGAGGAACCCCCACAACCCACTCTAGGCTATGCTTACCTCCTAGAAAGGGGAACATTTTAAAATACAAACAGACAAGACAGAAAACACAGACAGCAACAATGAATACAAGACTTTCACAAACAGTGAATATAAAACTCTACACAAACCCCAGTGCAAACATATACTCACATGTGTAGATCTTTCCTGGTGCACCAATACCATATTAGCTAGCTTTTTCTCCTCCACCAGCTTGGACCAAACAACCCTGATTCCATGTCCGTAGGATGTATTTCCACCAGATGCTTTTGCAAAAGGTGCAGCCAATTTCAATCAAATGAGCCCTCTGAGGCCAAATTAATAAGGTCTGACCCTGCTGTTTTAAATCAAAATACCAAGCGCTTGCTTCCACAACAACCCCACAGGTGCCACCCATGGCCATCCACACCACCCTGCAGTTTGATGCAGAGGTGTCCGTGGGGTAGTAAGCCGAGATTCTGAAACCCCCATGCTTCCTGGGTGTCCACAATCAAAGCCAATGTGCAATGAGGTTCAAAACCAGATCTAATTACATTGACCTGCCTGTGAAATGGAAGAGATTGCCAGTATCTGTGCTCCCCGAGTGGAAAGAATTTCGGTTGAACGTATCATCTCTCCCGCCCAGGATAAAGGGCCAAAACCCACGATCCCACCTTCATCGCCAAATTGTCAGAATCCCGGAATCTCAATTTGAGACGAGGGAATAAAACTCGGGTTCGTGGGAAAGATCAAGCATCCAGACCATCTAGACTTTATTGTATTTACCCCGAGGTTCCCGTGTTAGACTCTCATGATAATGCATGCATTACCGGGCAGGCAGAGGTGAACTCTGCTGCAAAGCTTCAACACAACTACTGAGTTTTGATACACTCTCAGGTACAGGGCAATTGATGACAGAATGCAGAGATTACAATAAGATTCTGAGGTCATCACATACAGAACCGATAAAGGAATGTCAGTCAATCACACAGGAACAATGAGATTGCAATATTTCTAATTGCCTGTATTGACACTTTAGTTCAGTAGCTTGAACCCATCTCCAGGTCTGCTTAGACATGTAAATTCAAGCTACTGAGAAACTATGCATGAGCTGAAGACTCTTATCTAGACTCTAGACATTCTGAATTGGCCGGGGCACATGGAGCCTCTGGGCTAGGAAGATACTTCCTTGAATTCCAACAATGATGATTTAATCATTGTGAAGGTATACAATGTAAATTTGGACTAAATGACCTGTGTACTGTAGCCCACAGCTAAAGGTGAGAGAAAGGAGTGGGGGAATGCCATTTTAAACAGTGACAGCTTGGTTTTGAGAAGGAAGACAGGATTTGATCCCACAATGCAAAAAGCACACAGAAGTAATGCTTTTCAGACAGGATTTACCCAAATTTTCCCAACACGTGTGATGCAAATCACACTGCGCTGGCCAGGTGTGCAGCCGTGCCATCCGATCGTCGGAGCCGGGCTGAAGACAACGGTGGCCGTCGCACTGCTGTGCTCACCTTTTGTGTGCCAAGGCAGGTAGATGACAGGCCCGCGAGTAACACACACCTCAATGTCACCTGGAGGGGATGCTTAAGTAAGGACTCATTAAGGCTCATTTGACACTCAGGGGAAGGAGTAGCGGTGTGGGGGGCAGGGATCTATTCACGTCTGGCCCCTTCTCCTCCTGAGGTGACTGTCAGCCAAGAGTGAGGAGCGGAGTCAGGAAAGTAAGAATTGCAGGTGACGCTGACTCATGGCTGCAAATCTTGCGCACTGGTGGCATGACTGAGATTCAGAGACCAGGGAAATCCAGAGATGGGGAGGAAGGAGACTGGAGCGGCCCTGAGCAAGAGCCTGGCTTTGCTTCCCCAGAGCAGAGCAGTTTGCCTTGCTTCCCCTTCCCCTGCTAGGAAGCCACGGCTGTCCCGTGTACTTAGATGCAAACCCCAAAAGGCCCTGGCGCAAGACAGAGCACCACGGTCGACCTGCAACCCAGTCGCTTCACACGGGCTGGGCTGCAACGTGGTTGCTGGCTATGCTGGTGAGGATGATGGGAGTTGCGGTCCACTAGGTTTTCTTGTGTAGGCTGGTAGGGCTGGAGGGGGAAGGTTCCTTCCAGTCCAGTTGCTGCAGAGGGACAGCAGCAGGAAGGGGGTGTGAAACGGATGGGGCAGGTCCATGACGCACAGCTGTGGTCACTCTCTTGCCGAGATGTTTCTCTGGCGGGGGGGAAGTGCAGCCTCCCAGGGACCCTTGCAGTCCAGGTCAATCAAAGAGCTCAGCGTGGACTTTCCTTCAGCTTCAGAATTCTGGGACACTTGACACACGGGGGCTTTGCGAGGTACTCGGACTATCAGGGATTCAAGCCCCAGGAGAGAAATCTGTATAAAATTGTAATATCTTAATTTACATGTATGCATGAAATGCAGAAATCAGTACTAGGATGCCATTAGGCTTCTCAATCCATCAGAATTAATTTCTGTGTGAGCCGTGGATAGTTCAGCCCCATTTTAGGGTTAGGGTTAAAATCTGGGTTAGGGCTAGGTTTTGAAAAACCAAGGTTCCTATGAAGCATTCAAGGCTTGGAACATCCTTAGAATGGGCTGAAACAATGAGATGGGCAGAAAGACACCCCAGAAGCGGGCCGTTTGGAAATCCGTGTACGGATGGGGATGTCAGTCCGAAGTTCGGTTCTAGCATAGGGTCACAATGAGCTGAGGAGAAAACCTTCCCCAAAGCTCTGTTTGGAAAATCCGTGGAATGTTTTCCAGCTGACAGGAGCATCCCCTTCCCCCGAGTTTGCTGCCACATGGGGGTGATTCTGTGAGCTCGTTGTCCAGAGGGAGAGGAGACGTCACCGTTTTCTCCCAAAGTGCACCCGCTGCCCTTTCCATCCCCTGCATGGCAATGAAGTGTAGACAAAGCCAGTGTAACGGCACTGATGGAAGTGCTCTTCTAAAGCCCCACTCTCCCATGCATTTTGCCACACGTGGGGTTGGGAGAGGGGGACCCTCAGACTGGATCTCCCTGAACACCCATGATGTCATTGAGGCCCCATCGGTGAGGGTGTTCAAGGATGGGCATGTCGTGAGCGGAGCCGGCTGGAGTCGGGGGTCAGACTAGATGGCCCGGGAGGCCCCTTCTGACTCGCTCTGTCTCTTTGTTTCTATGCTGGAGGCACTGGTGCTTCGAAGGAGAACAGGAAGAGGTTAATAAATCGCCTTTATCCCTTGCTCCAGTCTCAGGGCAAAAGATTAAAAAACATATGTGAGGAATGCGCTCCCCAGAGAGGCTCGCCTGGCGCCTTTGTTATTTGCTTTTCGGCGCCAGGCGAAGACCTTTTTATTTAGACAGTATTTTAAATGTTAATATTATTTTTTTTAATTTAAGATTATTATTTAATTGGTTTATTTATTTATGTTGTATGTTTTTAAATTTAACCTGGAGATGGGCCAGTTTTTAATATTGTATATGTTTTTAGTGGTTGTGAGCCGCCCCGAGGCTGCTGCAAGGGGCGGCATATAAATATTTAAATAAAATAAAATAAATAAAATAATAAAATATCAGAACGAACCTGGCAAGGCCCCTGAGGCCTTACACCACCCTCCTTGGCATTTGCATCCAGTTGCCGCCTTCTGCCCTCCGCTGCAGCAGCCTCAGCATGCAGAGGGAGAGGACCGTAACCGCTCCCTGCCCAGCTTCAGGGAGGGCAGAACTGGGGGCTCGTGGGGAGCAGAAGCCAGTGAACAGAGCGACTCATTGCAACTTGCTTCCAGAAACCAGGAGGGACTCGAGTTGTGTGACGTGAGCACGCATTCTCTAGCCGTGCTTAAGTCATGCAACCGCCCCCCCCCCCCCCCCAGAATCTCAGCCCAGGAGGCTGGTGGGCCAGTGGGAATCCATAACCCATCTCTGGACTGGCCAGTGAATTCCTGATTTGGCTTGCTGGCTGTTTCTTCTTCCCCAAAATGGAAAAGAAGCACAGGAACCTGATTTGCACCAACGGGGAGAACCGGTTGACGAAGGAGAGCAAAGGATGCTAGGCCAAGCAATTCAGAGGTCCTGGGGGATTTTCGGAAATGGCTGCCGGGGGCAAGGAGCGGTCTGGACCTATGGTCCGGGGACATACCTCTGAGCAGGGCTGGCGGGAATGCTTGCACAGGAGCCGGGCGTCTGGTGCAGAACGATGAACAGCCAGCCAGGTAATGAATCTCTCCCCACCCAGCCAAAGTGCCTTTCCTGAGATATGAAGCAGGAGCTGGCAACATGGGACCCCCGCGTTTTAGGCATCTGCCCAGGTGCCCAACACGGGTGTTTTCTTCATTCACACATTTCTTACTGGCAGCTGGAGAAAAGAAAAGCAAGAATGGGGAAGTCTGGTTCTGAAGGAGAGATGGCGGAAGCCTGAGGCCTTTTTGCAATATTTGGGTTTGTTTACAAATAAATAAGCCAGGCAGAGAAGCTCACCCCAAATCCACAGTCTTTCGTGGGACTCCCAGAAAGGAAGTCTTGCGCCCCAAACAGGGACATTCGGCCAAATAATCCTTCCAGCTGTCTCCCCATTCTGTTCCCCAAAATGCTGCAGGCGGGCCCCCACATGCTTGCCTCCTCCCTCCCACTGGAAGGAGGGGAGAAAAGAAGGACAAGCAACTGCAGAGAATAGCCTGAGAACAGGCAGAGGGATGAAAGGGAGAGAGCCATTTTCTGGGATCCTTTACTGTCTATCACACCTGGCCTGTATACGAATCGTAACAGAAAGCACTAGTGCTCGAGCACATTTTTCCTTCTCCCTCCCCTCCCCTATTTCCTTTTGTGCCATGTTCTTTACAATGCAACCCTCTTGCTGCTAATATCTGGAAACTGCCCTGAGATTAAATTGGCTCCCCCTTTCCTGGGATGTGGCTAGCAGCCACAGCCGCTGAGTTGTAATAAAAACCAAGCAGCTGCCCCGTCCCCCTGAGATGTCTCGTGACTAAAGGCAGGCCTTTCACTGCATCTGGAGAGCAATCTTAGCGTTGCATCATTCATGGTGGCCATGAGAGTGCAGAAATACATGTTGGTGGAGAGCCAATTCACAGTCCCCGGGCGTGTTCCTCGCAGGATCGTGCCCTCCGGCACTTGTCTCCTACCGGACTCCCTTGTCTCCCTGCACTATGGGGGAGCCTGAGGCCTCGCCCCAACAAAGGAGCCGCTCGGCATCTTGCTCCTGTCCCCTCCGCTTCTTTCCTCTCCTTCCACCCCTCCCGCTTGCCGTTTAACTTCGCCTTCGATACATTATCTGTGCCCGTGCTGATGCAGCAGTTCCTGAACCAATTTCAACCAGGATCCCTGCCAGTGTGAGATGGCTGGATTGCTGATGGGATGACTGTGGCTTAGGCTTAAAAGCGGCTAGCGATGCTGAGCTCGCTGGCACTGACTTCTGCGCGGCCCACGCCTCTGCGACCAGCACGGTCTGCTCTCTTTGGTGGCCCTGGAACAGAAGACCAGTGTTTCTCAATGAAGGAAAAGGGGGCAGTCTGTTGCGCCCATCAGCTGGGTCATGGCAGCACCCTTCAAGCTGCTTCCACGGCTCAGGGCTTCCCTCCAGGGCTTGCCTCCTCTGGAAGTGGCCTGGGCTCCCGCAGGGTCCATGGGAGACTCTCACAGCCCAGGACTAGGCAATCTGGTGCGCTCTAGGTGCTGGGAGTGCAACTCCTGCATGGCTGATGATCAGGGATATGGTGGGTGTAGTGGAAACCACCAAGCTCCCCTTCTTTGCTCTAGCGAGAAAGTAGAAGCGGGAGAACTGCATTACTTCCCTGGGTCCCCCCAGGATCGCCACCATGATCTGGTCTGGCTAGGAATGGTTCCAGATGGACGAAGGAAGCCTCAAGTTGGGGCCCAGTCTTGCTTAAAGCCAAAGGTCATTCCAAAATGGGAGAAAAAAGGGGAACCCTCAAAGAAAATAGAAACCTAATAAAGGTTCAAACAAACAATTGGATTTAAATCTCACTCTGTCCCTGGGGATCAGAGTCTCATGGGAAAGACTTTCTTTAAGAGCTTCTTGGCATTTTAATTGGCTGAGAGTCTGTTAACTGGCTGAGCAGCTTGTCTTTCCTGCTTTCCCACCACATAACCTCTAGGTGGCACTGCGACATCATGGAATAGTACAAATAGATGAGAGGAAACTGCTTTCTCTCACTTTCATGCTCACATCTCGCAGTTGCTGTATGTGTTCAAAGTCCTCAAGGTAATGGTGCCCAGGTGTGGCCCACCTTTGTTCTAAGGCAGCATCCCCTAAGCTGGAGCACTTGAGATGGGCCATCACCTTGAGTTCTTGAGTTCTTAGAATCCCAGAACGGTAGAGTCGGATGGGGCCATGAAGGCCATCGGGTCCAACCCCCTGCCATGGCAGGACATCAGTTTACAGCATCCCACTCAGTTGGCTGCCCAGTTGAGGCTAACCAATCTGGAAGAAGTAGATGATTGTCTTGAAAGGATAGCAAAATAGCCCTGAGGAACAGATGCGGTGTCCTCTTGGAACCATTACACCACTCTTGTTGTCAGGTTCTTTTCTTTTCTTTTCTTTTCTTTTTTCTTTTCTTTTCTTTTTTGGAAATGCATCATCACTGGCACAAAGGACTGCATGGTGTACATCACCCTGATTAAAAGATACGTGCTCCTCCATCTTACCTTCTCTGTGTCCGTTTTTCCTTTGCTCGTGTTTGCTCTCTCGCGCTCTTTCGTGCCACTGGGGAAGGTCTGATCCGCCACTCCGCACTGCCTCTGCTAGGATCCCCTCCCCCTTCCCCAGCATATCATTAACATGCAACACCAGCTGGGACTGCGTCACGGCATGGAGGGGGGATTCCGATGTCGTGGTTCCCTCCTGTGGCTTGAAATTCTGGAGCCGAACAAAACAGGCAAACAGAATGGCTCAGGCAGCAGGTAAGAAAGAACTAGTTCTTTTAAAAGGCTTTCGAGGGCTCAAACACATTCAAGGGCTAACGGCAAATGAGATGATGTCTCCAAAACATGCATTTGTGTGACAGATTGTTAACTGGAAGAAGGGATCACTCTGAAGTATGTACCCCTAACCCTAGCCCCTTTTCCCTGCAATTTGTGCGGTGGGATGTGTGTTGAGATGCTGGCAGACCTGTTGGTCCACACCTTTGCTGCTATACCTGCTGGTCCGTGGCTGTCTTAAGTGCCCAGGTGATGCCGCAATGCCTTTTAAGGAAGGTTGAGACTCCATACGGAAATAGCATGGGTCATTTTCAGAGTCAGGTGAATCAATGCATTTGCGACTGCAGAAGAGTTAAAATAGCAGCTCAACATTTCCAGAATATTGGAACTATTTAGACTAAGAAGTTTTTTCTGTCTCGGGTTTATCAGTCAGGCAACGAGTTTGTGCTGATCTTACAAGCATATTTCAAAGTATTTAGCAGAGAGCTCCAGAAGGGTTTTCTGGTGGGAAAACGGTGCCCAGACAGGCTGTGCGTGGGAGTGTGTGGGTGCGGAAAATCTCAGCTTGACGCATCCTCTTAGCGAGGGCCAATGGCAACGTTCGCGTTGATGTGAACGAGATTGCTGGGTCCATGGAATGGCGCTCTGGACACATTCTTCTCTGCCCATCTCCTTGCTCAAACTGTTTTGGAAAATTGCTCTTTCACCGCAGCAGGTGAGTTAGAACACACGGCAACGTTGGCGATGGCAGGTTGGCCAGCAGAGAGGAAATGGCGGTGCTGAGAATCAGGCGCCACTTCGTAGCCTGGAGAGATTGTGGCGCAGCCTCTCTTTCTGGTTTGGGGCATGATGCAGTTCGTGCTTAGACGGACAACAGTCCTGAAACTCCAGCACTTCCCAGCCAGCACAGGCGAACTGAGGTTGCAGGACTTTTGTCTGTCTAAGCATAGGGTAGGATCGTGTCCTTGATAATCCTTTGTCATTCTTGCCCAAGCTGCGAGATGTGTGGGTGGTGGAGAGGAAGAATGATAGGCAGGGCAAGTTGGGTACACATGTTTGGGCTGCAGCAGCTCAGCAGCTGTGCAAAAGCAAGTCTTATGCTCTGATCTCCAATGAACACTTGTGTGTGTGTGTGTGTGTGTGTGTGAGAGAGAGAGAGAGAGAGAGAGAGAGAGAACTCACACACCTTACATCAATCAGAATAATTTTTCATGACTACATATTACTTTCAGAGCAAATCATGAGTGTGTTTAGAAAACCTATCACTTTCCAGAAGTGTGCAATAGTGTTTCCATCCTCCTCCATCATGGCCAGTGTTAGCTGAGGATAATAGGAGTTGTAGTCGAACATATCTAAAAGGTGCAAGATTAGGGAAGGCTGACAGAACAGGACAAAAACGCCTGTCTGGATGTTTCCTCTGTAAGCGCAGAACAACTGCCTCGCTGGGCGGGACATCAGGCTCTTTTGAGTCCGAGATTGTATTTCTGGCCCTGTCTGTCTCTACGAAGTGCACAAACAGGTCTTGAAAGGGTCATTAAAATATGCTGCTTCTGAACATGAAGCCTAATAGACATTCTCAGAGGTAACCATGATACATTCTTCTACTCCTTTCTAAGATCTCTCTATGTTACTAGTCCTCACTGCATTTTGTGGGCTTGTCATTTCCATAAGCTGGGACTTCAAGAGGGCCAACTTTGGCCAACTGAAGGCCAGACTGGGGAAAGTCTCCTGGGACAGGTTACTGGAAGGTAAGCGAGTTGAGGAGGGGTGGATGGCACTCAAAAGGGAGGTTTTGGAGGCGTAAACCTTGATGATACCTCTAGTTAGTAAGGTGGGGATGTGGAGGACAGCACCGCCATGGATGTGAAAGGAGGTGGTTAGAGGGAGTAGACGAAAGAGGAGCCTCCGTAGGAAATGGGTACTGGGGGAAATAGACAAAAGGGTATACCGGGAGGAGGAGGCCCGTTGCAGAAGGATTCTTCGCAAGGCTAAGGATGATTATGAGCTGAGACTTGCCAAGAATATCAAGAGCAACAAAAAGGGCTTCTTCCAGCATATAAATAGGAAAAGGAAGGGGAGACAAGTGGTGGGACCACTAAATAAGGAGGAAGGAGATCCAGTGACTGACATGAGGGAACAGGCACAGATGCTAAATGACTATTTTGCCTCTGTGTTCTCCCCAAAGCAGGATGGGGGATATCCGTATAGGAGATTAGATGAGGCTGGGGACTTAGGGGCACAGATTAGAGTCACCCCGCTTGAAGTCGAGGGGCTCCTCAGGGCATTGGACATTACAAAGGCACCAGGCCCTGACAGGTTACACCCGAGAGTACTTCAAGAGTTGGCAGGGGTTCTCTCACGCCCGCTGGCCTCCATTTTTGAGGCCTCGTGGAGAACGGGTGAAGTTCCAGAGGACTGGAGGGTGGCATCGGTGGTCCCAATTTTCAAAAAGGGTAGTAGGAAGGACATGGGGAATTATAGACCGGTTAGCCTTACGTCCATTGTAGGAAAAACAATGGAAAGGCTCATAATAGAGAGAGATCTAGTGATGCTAGAGAGGGAAGGGAGGCTGACAGCCACACAACATGGCTTCCGCAAAAACAGGTCCTGCCAGGGATTCTACGACAAGGTTTCAAGATGGCTAGATGGAGGGGATGCAGTGGATGTGGTATACCTGGATTTCAGCAAGGCCTTTGACAAAGTGCCCCATGATATCCTGGTGGAGAAACTGAGGAGTTTTGGGATACACCAAAGCACTGTCCGGTGGATTAGGGCATGGCTGACTGACCGAAAGCAGAAGGTAACCATTAGCGGGGAATCGTTGGGATGGCAGCCAGTGACAAGTGGGGTCCCCCAGGGCTCTGTCCTGGGGCCGATCCTGTTTAATCTTTTCATTAACGACATGGAAGAAGGGGTGAACAGTCTGCTGATCAAATTCGCAGACGACACTTAAACTGGAGCAGTGGCCACAACTGAGGAGCAGGTATTCCAGATCCAAAAGGATCTGGACAGACTATGGAAGTGGGCAGGAGACAACAGGATGGCGTTCAATGTGGAGAAGTGCAAGGTCTTGCACTTGGGACATAGGAATGGGTGTCATAAGTACAGGTTAGGTGACAAGTGGCTGGAGAACAGCACTTGTGAACGAGACCTCGGGGTGCTGGTTGACTGCAGGCTAAACATGAGTCAGCAGTGTGATGCGGTGGTCAAGAGGGCGAATGCCACCCTTGGTTGCATAGCCAGAAGTGTGGCTTCTAGATCAAGAGAGGTATTACTACCACTCTACACAACTCTGGTGCGCCCGCAACTGGAGTATTGTGTTCAGTTTTGGGCCCCTCATTACAGAAAGGATATAGCCAGGTTGGAGTCAGTGCAGCGTAGGGCCACAAGGTTGGTGGCCGGTTTGCAGGGGATGGGGTATGAGGCGAGACTGAGGGAACTAGGTCTCTTCAGCCTGGAGAAGAGGAGACTCAGAGGGGATCTGTTGGCGACATACAGGTATGTGAGGGGGTGTCACATGGAGATGGGGAGAGGCCTGTTCTCCCCTGCAGAGGAAGGCAGGACGCGCTCCAATGGAGCAAAGCTCAGGGAGCCAAGGTTCAATTTGGATGCCAGGAAGCACTTCCTGACAGTCAGGACCCCGAGGGCGTGGAATGGGCTTCCACGGGAGGTCGTTGAGGCCCCATCGGTGAGGGTGTTCAAAGACAGGCTGGACGTGCACATGCTGGGCATGTCGTGAGCGGAGCCGGCTGGTGCCGGAGGTCAGACTAGATGGCCCGGGAGACCCCTTCTGACTCACTCTGCTTCTATGTTTCTATAAGTTGTATAAATTCAGTAAGCCATGTGAAATGGCAGCCCAGGTTTTGTGGCCACAGACTCTTACTTTGTAGGGGGGCACAGTGGAATTCACAGAAGCCTCTTTGGGCCTGGCTCATACTGAAGCAGAGCCTCAGTCGCTCCACCTCGATGGCATCAGCACGGACTGGCAGCCGTGACTCTGTAGCTCGGGGTGTGGAGGAATCCGCAGTGAGGCCGAGGCTCTGCTTGATTCCCTGGATTTGGCTTCGCAGAACCAGTCCACGTTGCAGCCACCTCAGCTCTGAGCTGCTCGCCCGACACGCCATGCCAGCCGCGTCCCCCTCCCGTAGCCCCTCGTGCTGCTGCACCTGCCATGGAAGAGGGTTGCTGGCTGCAATACCTTCATTCTGTGCTTGAGCATCCACAGACCTTTTCACGGCTTGGCTCACTTTCGAACCAGGCGGAAGGCCACAAACTGCTGCCGAAGGGATTCCACGAGGGTTTCTGCCACCCCTACCGCAGGGTTTCGGGGAGGGGTGCTTAATCCGGGCCATCCTCCACCTCTCCAAATGGCTTTCCTCATTAACCGCAGCAGGTAGCACAGCTGCTTCGGAAGGTGAATTCCAGGGTTCCAGGAGGAGCTGCACCTCCTTCTCCAGGGATGGGGAATGCTTCCCCATGCAGAGTCCTAGCCTAGCCCCACCACCGGGGCTGCCGGCTTTCTTAGCCTTCCCTGCAGCCATGAGGGACAGGCGGCTGCAACGGGACACCGGGGGCGTGCATGCAGGAGGTCTCACTGTGATGTTGCAGAGGCAAAGCCAAGCCGAGCCTGGGCGAGGTACCAGCAATGTGCGGAAGCCGCAGCGCCAGCGGTGAAGCCCAGAGCAACAGAAGGCAGGTGCTGGCGGGGGGCGGGCAGAGCCAGAGCAAAGGCAGGTGTGGATGTCAGCAACAGGCGTCAGCCGAGGCATAGCGGTGGCAGGGGGATGCCAGCCCAGGAGCCCAAATCGGGGCTCCCGCCCCCTCTGCTGAGTCTGGCACCCCACACGCCCCAGAGCGCCTTCCTTTTCCTCTGCCGGAGCTGCCCAAGGGCATGCCAGCAGTGGGGAGGCGTCTCCTCCACTGCTGCCTGCTTTCGCTGGGACTGCCGAGGACCAGGAGGCCGTGCTTTCCCGGAGGAAGCGTCTGGGCAGCTAGGCCCGGAGACTTTGTGGGTGGGAAATGCCCTGCTCCAAATGGTCCTGGGGGGCTGGCGGGCAGCTCCCCCACCCAAGTGGTGCTGCCTGAAGCCCAGCCAAAGGGAGCAAGCCCGTCCTTGGTGCTGCTGCCCCATTCCTCCGGTACCGAATCCCACGTTCCCCGGAAAACGTCTCCTCTTGTACCTCCCCACCGTCTCCTGCAGATGCAGCTCTACCGGTTTGATTGCCCGAAGTGAAAACTCCTTTTGCAGTTCCCTTCCCTGCTGTTGTCGCATTACTGGGCTGGGAGGGGAGTTACAGTTTGTATCCACCGGTCTGCCCAAATTTAGGCGGCGGGAGTGAGCAGAAGGTGGGAGGCAATCTGGGAACGTGGGGCAGGCAAGCAACACGGGTCTTGTCTGAGTGCTCTGGAGCCGGGACCCGAGATCTGCGGCCCACGTGGGGCCCCTCCCTCGTCTCATGTGGGGCGGCCCAGATGGAGTAAGATGGGGCAGCGCAGAGAGTAAGAGATGGGGTAGCAGAGAGGGCAGCAGGAACGGAGGGGAGAGTCAGGGCAGTGGCAGAGAAAGCTGACACGGGGAGAGCAAGAGTGATGGCCCTAGTGGAGCCAGCAGCTCAGGGGTGGGGCTAGGCTAGGACTCTGCATGGGGAAACATTCCCCATCCCTGGAGAAGGACATGCAGCTCCTCCTGGAACCCTGGAATTCACCTTCCGAAGCAGCTGTGCTACCTGCTGCGGTTAATGGTGAAAGCCGTTTGGAGAGGTAGAGGACGGCCCGGATGAAGCACCAAAAAGAACGGCATGTGAATCTGGGCACGGCTAGAGCAGCATCGCTCATTCTCTGAGTCACTCCTCCTTTCTTGTTTGGCATGGAGTCCCAGAGCTGCTCAGCAATCCAGCGGAGAGGTAGGGCGGGATTCCGGTGCTTGTAAGTTGGCAGCGTCCAAAATTAATTTTCCAGGTTGTGAACCGAATGCTCTGAGAGCATTTCCCCCCTGCAAAAGAGCTTATAGAATTACTCCAGTGCTAATGAGCAGTTTGATGTTATGGTGGGTTAAAAACCTTGCAAGAAACAAGGTGGGGCAGGAGGTAGGAGGACTTGGAGGCTCCCCACTTTTCAGGCATCCTGCGCTTATGGGTACGGGGACTGCGTGGCTCCCTAGTAGCGGGATTTTCTCCAAGGAGGAGTCCTCAGGCTGGCATTATGGCCTTGCACCCCCCTGCCCCCCTCTGGTAGGGGGATTAAGCTGGTGGCACAGCAGAAGAGGCTTCCATTTTAGGGGGTGCATTGGAGGCTGCCATGGGGCACGATTGCATGGCTATGGGGCAGAGTCTAGCTGGCCACAGGAGAGGTTGGAAGCTCAGCTCTGGCCTCAGGCATGGACTTTGTGGGCAGGGCAGGGACTCCAACATGCAGTGCCCTCTCTCTTTGAATGCCGGGAGTTTTCCCAAGAGCTGCTGCGGTGAAACTCATCCAGAAAAACATGCAGGGGGCTTGTAAAGCTTTGAAGTGCAAGCTCAGAGAATTTTGGTAGCGTCCTGGTGGTTTCTCTCTCTCTCTCTCTCTTTTTAATAAAGATTTTATTAAGATTTTAAACTAAAAACTAAAAAACATCAATGATCAAATACATTGGACGTACTGGGTCAGCCCCCTATAACATATCTTTTTAACATTCTGTAATCATATTGAAATCGATTTATAAAAATTTTAAAACATCTTTAAATCTAAGCCAAGTCCCATTTCTCCAGCCAATCATAAAAAAGGTCCCAAGTTTGATAGAAGTGCATCCTGGTGGTTCTTATTTGTCATGCTGGCTGGGAGTGATGGGGGTTGTGGCCCAGCACGTCTGGGTTGGGGAAGGGTTAGGCTCAGGGGTTCTGGAGCAGGTTGGAGGTGGAGGTGCCTGTCGCTGCCCCCTACAAGGGCCCACATGTGCCGGAGCTTGGGGAGCCTTGTGGCAGGTGAGATGGATGGGACGTGGGAAAGGTGAGCGTCTCCCCTTGGTCCTGAAGCATGGAAACATAGAAACAGAGTGCGTCAGAAGGGGCCTCCTGGGCCATCAATCTCCAGCCGGCTCCACTCACGACATGCCCACCATGTGCATGTCCAGCCTATCCTTGAACACCCTCACTGATGGGGCCTCAACCACCTCCCCTGGAAGCCCATTCCGTACCCTCAGGGTCCTAACCATCAGGAAGTGCTTCCTGGCATCCAAATGGAACCTTGGCTCCCTGAGCTTCGCTCCGTTGGAGCATGTCCTGCCCTCCACTGCAGGGGAGAACAGGTAATGTCCCCACTCTGTGTGGCACCCCCTCTTGTACCTGCATGTCGCTAACAAGTCCCCTCTGAGTCTCCTCTTCTCCAGGCTAAAAAGACCCAGCTCCTCAGTCTCACCTCATATGGCTTCCCCTGCAAACCAGCCACCATCTTAGCGGCCCTTTGCAGCACTGATTCCAATATGGGTGTTAATAGGCATAACTTATAGAAACATAGAAACAGAGCAAGTCAGAAAGGGCCTTCCGGGCCATCTAGTCTGATCCCCAGCCCTAACTGGCTCTGCCCACCACGTGCATGTCCAGCCTATCTTTGAACACCTCAGCGACCTCTCGTGGAAGCCCATTCCACACCCTGGGGGTCCTGACTGTCAGGAAGTGCTTCCTGGCATCCACCCTAAATCTTGGTTGCCTATGCTTGGCTCCGCTGCAGCGCGTCCTGCTCTCCACTGCAAGCTGCCCCGGGTCCCCTCCATTCCGGGCAGCATGCATGCAAGATGGTTCTTAATGGGGATTCATACGGGGAGTTCACTGCAAGCTCACCCCTCTTTTCCTTTGTGCTTTGGCTGAACTCTTGGCTTAAAATACTCTGCGTTGCCAAAGGGCAGAGGAACTTGCACCGGGAGGGCCGATCACACAGGTCACATCTGGGCTCGGATTTAGAAGTGACCGAGAACAAGGAAGGGAAGTGGCATGCAGGCAACTGTGCCCGCTGGAAACTCTCTGGCCTCGAAGAGAGAAAACGAAGCAGCAGTGCCAGTCTATATTTAGGCGAGGGCCGTGCGCGGGGGCGCTAATCCTCTTTCACTGAATTATCAAGCTTGAGGGATTAGGCCCTTTAAACTCCTCACCACACCAGCCCACGTGCTGGAGGCTGCCCTGGGGGAGGCTGGTGTCTGGAAATGGAACCCTGGCAGGTGGAAGGCCCCAGCCACGAAGCCGGAGGGGCAGGGGGGGCTCGTGACGGCGCTGGACACCACTGCTGCCCCCACGTCCTGCAGCGAGCACCCTCCGTGGGCACTTTCTGTTCGCGTGGAAAGATCCAGGGACCTCTTTCCCCGTGGCTTCTTCCGTGCCTCTTCCACCCCGGGGCGGAGGCGAGGCAGGCCAACTGGCAGATTGGAGGGCAGTGAGCAGCAGCAGCAGCTCTGGGGACCTCCTGGCCTACTTGTAACACGCTCCGGTTCGCCCACTGCGGATCAGGCCCCTTGGCCCCGTTCCTCCCTTCTCCCTTGCGCAGGTTCAGCTGCTCCTCCTCCCTGCTGCACTGACCCTCACGGTGCTCCTCCACTAATCTCAAATCAAAGAGAGCAATTTCTCTTCCTGTTAAGCCAATTACATTTTCTAGAACAATACGAATTCTTGGATGGGTCTGCACGGCCCAGGGCCTAATTATGGATGGACCGACCCATCTGTGTCAGGGTTTTACCTGTTGTTCTATTCCATTTCTGTACTAACCATTTTAAAAGTCTCGAAAAGTAATTTTAGTAGATTAACAATAGATTTTAGCCAAAAAAATCAAATGCAGTTCCAAGAATGGCCTTGGAAATCTTGAAGCAAGCAATCCCAAAACAAGAACATGACACTTTTTGTTTAATTCACAATACTGCTTTTATTCCCCCAATCATATTTGTATATTACATATAGAATAAATTATTAGTCTGTTGTTAAGCATCTTCTACTACCTCTTTTTTCCTATAATCCAGTAATGGTTTGGGAGCATTGGATCAGAAAAGTCTATAGGCAGGGAAAATATCACATTCTTTAAGTGCTCCTAGTCTTACTGTTCACATAATGTACATTTATGTACATGTGCATGGACCAGAGACATACATGTCAGTTTTGGGAGATCTACGGGAGGGAGAAAGGTGTGCTAATATCAATGAGCACCATGAATTGGTGAACATCTGAACACCACAAGCCGAACCAGGGATAACGCATCCCATGGAAGTCTGGGCAAATCAGCAGAATGTGTCTTCAAGTCCCATCTTGAAGAGCAGTTCTGAATCTGAATTACGATCTTTAGAATGAAAGCGCACACCAAAGTGCTCCAAAAGCCTGCTTCAGTTATTCTTTTCCCACTGATTAAAACATCTTTTGTGAATTTGTCAAATTTATGCATTTTTTCGCATGCAGTTCTCAAATGTACACGTGTAGTCAAAATCTTTTTTTTTTTGTTTGGAAAGGAGTAGAAAACACAGTGCAAGGGTGGAAATGCCCATTCTCTTTGCAGATCGATGCAAATCCATCCTTTGGGGTTCAGGAAGTGCAGGCTGGGCAAATTCTGCTAACAAATGAACTGCAACGAGTTTTGCAGGCACCCTCCTTTGTGAGGATGGGAGTTCTAAAATCACACGCCACAGGACTCATTCAATATTCAAAATGGGCTTGGGGCACAATCCTTCACTGCCTTCAGTGGCTGGCTGGGGGAACACCTTTTTCTCCCTAAACAAACTCAACATTGGGATATCTAGGAGGAGGACAGCTACGCATGTTTGCGACAGGGAGTCATAGATCTGATCCACCCCTTTCTCTTTTTCTCAGGCTAAATTCCTGCTCTTAACTGACAAGTCCCAGCTCCTGGTGAGGGTACTAACCTCACCCCTGCCCCCAATTCTGTCATGGAGGCAGGACTTCCTTCTTGACAGACAGCTCCTCAGGTCCCCCAGCAAAATAAACCTGCCAGGTTATTTTGTTATGCCACCATTTATGGATGCATCCCAAAACTTTTCCCAGAGGGCAAAGTGGGCAGGAATGGGCCATCGGCAGCTTCCTGGATGGAAGCACTGGCCTGGTCCAGAGGGATGCTTGTGCAGCAGGCAAAAGAGCGGTGTGTGGTTGGCGAAAAGAACAGCCGTCTGGAGAAGGGTGGAGGAAAGCAGTGCAGCAAGGATTCAAGGCCCAAATAAACCTGGATTCCACACTTGGAGATGCTGGGCTTGGCACTGTGTCCCCCCTGGAGGTTTCCCACAAACGGGATCAGGCTACCAGCCAAGGCTTACAGAGATGTTTCCTCAGAGGCTCCTGACTCAGTGGTTCAGGAGGAAGCGTTGCTTGCAAAAGGCTTCCAGCTTCTCAGAATCGAGTCTTTTCAGAAGGCTTCCTGCATCCAGGGCAGGTTGCATTACCCTTTGCAGCTGTGGAGACCCAGCAGTGAAGATGCGAACTGTCCACAGCCACTATCCAAGTCTGGTTGCTCAAGCAGACTTGGTCCCTTCCCGTCTAACTCAAGCCAGCCTCCTACTTAAGGCTCGCTGCTTGTTGGAGCAATATAAAGAGGACCAAAGTGGACGAGAAGAGCATCACTCTTCCCAGAAGAGTACCTTGCCCACCTCTCCCTGAAGTATGGGGGCCCTTGAGTACCGCCAGGTAACAATCAGGTTTAAAGGGGCTTCTGACAGCCAGTGGGAATGGTCTGGAGCCTAGATTTACTCCGGATTCCTCTGACATAGGGAGGAAACCCTCAGCTGATGGGCTGAAACGGAAGCGGAGGCATTTCCCACAGGGTGGCCATGTGTTTGACTTTACAGAGGACAGTTCTCTACGTAAAGGAGTATTGGAGGACTTGAATCCTTTTTGGATGGGTTATCCCGTCCTGGTTCATTCTGGAGGAGAACTGTAATAGCCTGGAAGTCGCCCACCAACGGCCGGCCTGCAAGAGCTGGGAAGGGGCACAGCTCTGGCTGCAGCTGGGCTCACTGTGTTGCATTAATTACTGCATTTCTACAGTGCCCCACATCCGAAGCTCTCCGGGAAGTTGTGCAGCTGTCATTGCAGCCCTTGTGGCTAAACGTGCACTTCTGCTTAGGCAAATCGGCGCAGCGCTCGAGTCACGCCGGCGCGCGTTCCCATCCTTGCTGGTGCCAAGGAGGCTGCCTCCGTTTCCCGCAGAGAGAAAACCAGGGCCACGGATTGCCCGGAGCGTTTCACAACGGCAGGGCCGGGCAGGGGAAAGCGGGCCCTCCGCTCCAGCCGGTTCCGTGCCCGCTCAGGCAGATCCGTCCCCGGGTTCGCCTCAAGCGCGCTCTCGCTCCACCTGCCTCTGGCGCTGCGAGACCTGCTGGAGCCGGGCCTGGGGTCTGGGCACCAGCCCCGGCTGCCTGGAGGGGAACGGACTCCGATGTCGCAGGGCACACCGTCCGGAGCCCCAGGGGCCGTCCCTCCTGAAGGGGAGGAGGCAGCTCGGGAAGGGGGAGGACGGGGTACCCAGCCCCCCGCCTTCGGGCGCTTGGGCCCCGCCATAGCTGGGTGTGGCCCGCGAGGTGCGCCAGCGCGTCTGGCGTGGCCCCGCCCGGCTCCCTGCGCCCCCACCTGCTGAAACGCTGCCCCAGACCGGGCTCAGGCGGCTCACCTGGCGAGGGGCTGCGGGAGGCCCCCGGCTTGGCGCTTCCTCCCGAGCAAGGAGTTTCCCCGCGCAGTGACGGCTTTTTTATGCTAGAGCGCGAGAGGCGAAGCGGCCAGTGACGCTGGGGGCACCGGCGCGCCCTCCCCGTTTAATATTGCCTCCTGCCTCCCCCGCCCCACGCTGAGCACCATCAATTTCCTGGCTAAGTTAAAGTCAACACATCTGTTGTGCTCGCGGCCCCTCCCTCCCCCCTCCCATCTGTTCTGCAGCCTCCCCCCCCCCCACAGCTTTGTTGTAGGGGTGTGCGTGCTTGTGTGTGCAAGAAACAGTCTCCCTCCGTCCTACTCCCGCTGATGGGCTCTCTCGCGGCTGAGCTCCCCTCACCTGGATGCTTGGCCCCAGCAGAATGATCTGCTTGGCTTGCCAGGCCGTTCGCGTCGCCTAATCCCCCCGGGCTGCAACAGCGCAGCGGCCAAGAGGCGCGAGCAGAGAAGGGAGAAAGAGTGGGCGAAGGAAGACGCGAATCCTCGGCAGCTCCAGCATGAAGCGTTCTCTACTTCTGGTAAGAGACGGTCCTCTTGTCCCCCCTCTCTTTGCTGCTCGTGTCTGGGGTGTCCGCTCCTACTTTTTGCCTACCCAGCGCAGGAGAGACGCTGCCCAAGAGAAGGCAGGGACCAGGGCTAGGGAGGCACAGCGGTGGAGGAGGCGAGAGAGAGACCGCGAAGTCCCGGGATCCGATCGGGTGGCCGAGGTTCCGCAGTGCCTGTGGCTAAGATGTGGTGGAAGGACGCTTCAGTAAGACAGCGAAAGAGCTTTGGGGTCTCTCTAGATTGCAAGCGGGGCTGTAGATGGCCGCGTGACTCCCCCCCCCCCCGCGATACCTAGTACCTCTGAATACCCACCCTTGCTTCCACGCTGCGAGAGTTCCAGTTGGGTGTGCTTAGCTGGCTGGTGGTTTGTTTCAGGTTGGCCCCGGAAAAGGCTCAGCAGTGAATACGCATTCAGGGTCGGGGGAAATCGCTGCATTTCTGCTCCTAGTGTGATAAACTTTCTACCGTGCGGGCTGGTTTGTATTTTCTGTAGATTAAATTTCCACAGCATGAATTTAAGAGACAAAGGAAAGCATCCTGGGGAAGCCAGAGACAGTAATGTGCATGTAGCATCGTAAATTTAATGAAATGTCCAATGAACCAGGGACAGATGGCGGGTGGGAGAGAGATTTTATCTTAGACTCTCCATTCTTCGAACAGCAAAGTGATAGCCGTTAGATTTGCGGTGGGAAAAGGCTCGTGAGCCAAGCTGGCCTCTGGGGAGCCTGCCACAGATATTTTGCAGTATCATCAAAGATGAACTTTGGCGTGGTGAGCTAATTTTCCCAAAGTGGAGTGAGTGTCAAAATGTGGAAAATGGGCTGGCGGCAGCTTTCCCAAGGTTTGCTTTTCCACACATCAGCCAAGTGGGAAGCTTCAGTCCCTCGGCTGGACTCCAAGAATCTCATCTCCCAAATCCTAGAATTGTCTTGTGACTTGATTCTGCAACCAGTCTGCCCACAATGACCTTTGCTTAGGCCTTAGCCAAATAAATGCAGTAACTCATGGATCAGGCCGGCCTGTCTTCCTTTGAAGGTGCCAGAGTGCTGATCTTTTTAGTCTCGTTATATTACAAAGTCTTTCTAGTCTGGCTATGGCAAAGGGTGTGTGTGTGTGAGAGAGAGAATTTTATTTCCAAAATAACCAACCTCTCAAACCCAAACGAATGTCTCTTGTGTGTAAAGCACACACACCTTTGTGATGGTTTAACATGCAGGAAAAAATGTGCAGGATGCGGGTCTCACTCTGCGATTTTCACATCATCCTGAAATGCTCACAGGCAATTACATTAAAGTGTAATGAGAACCCTCATCCTTCTGGGCTTTGCTAATCCCTTGAGCGGTCCCTTCAGATCGGGTTCTAGTCTTTGTGTTTATGTTGGCAAAACAATAACAATAATGAAAAATAAAAAGGGAAACCCATCCAAAAACTTCATACCCGAGATGAATTACTGTATGAGACAGAGGATGGGCGGAAGGGGGAGAGACTCAAACCATTTGATTAAGCTGCTTTGGGGGCAGAAATGGTGGGGAGGGGTTGACATCTGTGCATCTTAATGGAAAGAGCCAAACAGAACCTTGAAAAAATCGTGTGGACTCCAAGGAAAGGAATATATGTGGGGAATTGCAAGGAAGCACATACATATGGAGGAAAGTGTCATGCCTGTTTCTGAATCGGTCATTTTAAAGAAGTACAGCTGTTGGTTTGATCCAAAGCATGCATGTCGGAGGCTGGAGGTCTGGGGTTGCAGACAGAATCTTTTCAGTCCTTGGTGCTTTATTTCTGGGGGTTTTTTTTGGCTATGCTTCGGCCCTATAGAAAGTCCACTGAATTACTAGTCCACAAAACCATTTGCAAATATTTCTGTGGCCTGCAAGGGATGGGTTGGGCATACTCGCACTTTGTTAAACGGCCCTGTCTAGTTGCCCAGAGAAGATTTTTCCATGCCACACGTGACCAAGTCAGTGGGCCACTTAAAGGCTTGTTCATCTGCGTAAATGCCAGCTCTGGCGTTGGATTCATTTGCCCCAGACACAAATATTAGCCACCCATTTCATAGGTAAACCAACGTTTTGTGAGTGGCTGCTATTGTTTTTGCCTTTATTTTAAGTGCAGGTGTGCCTTCTGTCATTTAGAGGCAATCAAAAAGATGTACCTCTGTTTATTATTAACACTGAATTCACCTGCAGGTTTACATTGTTCAGTTTGCTAAGGCAATTAAAGCAGCATTTTCTTGTGCTGGGAAGCTTTCACAGACTGAAGTCGTTGAAGGCCCCACGGCCTGCACTGGGGTTGACTCGTGAGTTATGGATACAAAATGGAAGCAACCAGGTGCTCCACTTTAGCGGGTTTTCTGACACGCTTTCTTTCCAGGATGCTTCTCACATGTCTGGGATACCAGGTGTGTTCCTCAGCGGCATTTCAGGGCTGAGGGTCCAATCCACCCACACAGACCTATGTGCCAGCCCCACTGAATTCAGTGGATTTTACAGCTGGGTAGACACATCTCAGATTGTTCGGTATCCCTGTAGGGAACAATGAGGGTTGCAATGCTCTCAGTCTGAACGGAGCCAAGCAGAGGAAGACTTTCCGGGTGCTCAGTAAGAGAAACCATGTGTCTGGAGACAAAAGAGGGACACCCCTCTACCTTCAATAGGTGTTTCAGCAGGAGACCAGTTTTGCATCCAGCTGTGTTTAAAATAGTAAGAATAATGAGTCGGCTTCTGTCTTCGATTCTGTAGAGAGCAGGCAGGAGTGAGACATCACACTTAGCCTCACAATCCCCCCCCCCCCGGCACGTTTCTGGGATTAGGACTGTGGGATCCTAGGGCAGAGCTGGACTTTTGCCACTGCTGAGCAGACGGAGCCTTGGGGACGTGTGAGGAAGGTCTTCTGCTCTTCCGTCCCCCAGCCGCTGGCACTCCCCAGTGGAGACTGCAGGTGCTTTTAAGGTGGGGTGGAGCAGCTTCCGGGGGGGGGTGCCACTGTTTGCAGCTGCAGCCTCATTGAGGCTGGGGCTGGTGGGGATGGCACACGCTTGGCTGGCCTGCATCGCTGTGGGGGAGCCAGCGGCTTAGGCCAGCTTTAGATGCTCTTCCCAGCCTTACTGCCTCCCCACCCTTAAGCAAAGGCCCCTTTCCCTCTGTGCACCTCCTGGGTGGGTCAAAATGCGCCTTCAGCACCCCTTTCTCTAGGGCTGGCAGGAGGGCTGGATGCAGCGGCCAGGGACACTGGCACTCCCCAAGAGAACTTCGGAAGCCATCCAGAGGCTTTTAGTAATGGGACAGCATATTAAACACTTTAAATAAAAATGAATAGACGAATGAATGCATGCCTGGCCAGCCACAGCTATACTCAACATCTTGTAGCTTTTCTGTGGACCACGTGAGCTTGTGGCTCCATGGCGGTTTGGGGACCAGTCTGGACCTCTGGACTAGCTGGAAGAAAAGGTCTCTCTCAGGAGAAGGGCTATATTTAGAGAAAAGGCAGAACTCTGTTTCGTGTAGGCTATTTATATGTTCCCCCCGTGGGAGACACTGCCCGGTTGCTAAAGAAGCACGCTCAGCGAATTCTCCTGCTTGCTTGCCAGTGCTTTAGTTCACGGGCAGAATAATAGCTCTGCTCCACAGGGAGGCCTGGGGCAGGCATTGCCCAGGTGTGCCTCGCCTGCCTCCACTCCTGCTGCGCCGGACGACCCCTGGACAGGCAGCCGTCAGTTCTGCCTGGGACCACAGCCTGGCCCCAAAATGCCGCGTCTCCTTCACGGACGCTCCCCGTCCCAGCAAGCGCTCGGCCCACGGACGGCTGTGTGAGTCCTGACGGCATTCAGTTTCTGAGACCCAGGGGTGCAAAGGTGGGGCTCGCCTGCTCTACCCATATGCCCATGGGACACCAATCTATATTCTATTTGCATAGGATCCTTTGCATATACATACGCCTGTATTAGAGACAGTGACTAGGATGCGTTTAACTCTCACAGAAGCTAAAGCCACTCCTTTACTTTCACATCGAAATCATACCAAATAAAACCAATTCTTCAGTCCGCCTCCCAAGCCCAGATCATCCTAATCCAGGGTTATGCTTCCTTTGCAAGGCACGGGGGAAGCGGCATGCTCAGAAGAGGAGTGGCTGCTAAGGGTGAAAAGATAGGCACGTCACTGTCCCTGCTCCCTTTGCGATGAAGCTCAGGGGAAAAGTTTCAAGTGCCACCAGGGAAAGGCCTTCATGGAGGGGCCTTGGAGTGTCTGTCCCCTCTCACCCGCCCTCCTTCAGCCTCCTTTGAGAAGTGCCTTCTGGCATGGCAGCCAAACGGGGGCATAGCCTCCGTCAGCATCAGCATGCACTGGAAGACAGACTCAGGACGCTGGGTTAGCAGCACCCTTGGGAGTGGGGCACATGTGAACTCTGGCTCAGCACTGAGCTAATTTCCCGTGGTCAAACTCTGGCTCGCCTTCTTGGGAGTGAGGGAGCAGGGAATCCTTACACCAGCAGAAAAAGCAAAGCTGTGCCCTCAGCAATACGCTGGATTCGGCTCTCGGCTCACCTCTGCGGCCAGTTCCACCTTTAATGGGGAGAGCAGGAAGTGCTATTAGAGGAAATGTGAGAGTCCAGCATTCAGAAACTCCCATTTCTTCTTCTCCTTTTGCTGGGCACACTGCCCTTCCTTGCAGAGTCAGAATTACAGTCGGAGGGACCGTGGGTCTTGGAGAAGCAGCCAAGAGTCCAGCTAGCTTAGATTTTTAAAAAGCACTCTTAACAATTCCTGTTTTTAATTCTCACTGAATAAGTGGATTTCAGTCTCAGAGGGCCATTTACCTCCCCCCCCCCCCCGATCCTTTGCTGGCATCAACAAGCAACAGAATTCATCTCAAAATTAACCCATACATTAAAGGTGCCATGGAAAAGAAGCTCAACAGCAGGGCATGTGATTCAGCGTAGTGTTTTTAAAGACGTGTCCCATTCCAGCTTTATTCTGGCTCCCTGAGGGGTGTACTCAAAATAGGGTGGCCAATTTTTCCTGGACCTCTGTTCACAGGAACTTCTCTGCAGACACAAGCGGGCAATGATGTGTCCTGCAAGGTAGTCCTGGGTCCTCTTTTATTGAAGGTTCTCTGGTTGAAAACCTTCCAGAGGGCTGTGCAGCTCAGTTTTTGTTGAAGGCAGTGGACTGTAAGAACTGCTCTCCACCACCATGGGATGGGAAACAGATCGCGGAAGAAACAAGGAGCATGGGCAGCAGTCAAAAGGCTGAGATTCAAGATGAAAACAAAATATCACATCCTCTATGAATGCAGAATCAGCTTTAACCATTAGGACACACTGTCATAAATCACGCGGTCAGAAAGGGAAGAAAAGAGTGCCCTTGATTTAGAATGAGAGATTGCCAACTTTCTTGATAAACCTGGAACATGTTGGCTTGGGAAAGAGTGTGCTGATACTGGAAAAACAGGGTTGAAGGTCAGGTAGGGAGATGTTTTTCGCCTTCTCCCATATTGCCAAAACATAACATTTATCCCACAGCAAATAAACTGACTTTCTTTTACTAGCCCATGGGCAAAATCTGGCAGCCCACTTTTGATAGGAAGAACATCCGTATTTGTGGCTTGAACATATGCACTGCCTTTCGGCTTGAAATTAGCTTCTCTTTGCTCTTGGCTGCTTTCGCCATGCAATAGAGGAATTGGTCACTTGTGGGAGATCTTGGGGGAGTTGGCTTGGATTGGGGCTCTTCGTCTTTTAAGGAAGCTACTCCTGCATAGCTGGGGGGCCGGGTGTCCTTTGCCATGCGAGGAATGGGAGGCTGCAAGCATCAAAGAGGCAGTTGAGGCCCCATCGGTGAGGGTGTTCAAGGATAGGCTGGACATGCACATGGTGGGCATGTTGTGAGTGGAGCCAGCTGGAGCCGGGGGTCAGAGTAGATGACCCCGGAGACCCCTTCTGACTCGCTCCATTTCTCTGTTTCTAAAGTGCCCCTGCCTGTATCAATGTGATGAAGTCAACAGGAGACTTCTCAAAATGGGCTCTTCTGCTTGGTTCTTTGGAAGCAGGGGCCGACTTTAGGCATTCGCTTGGTCTGGCTTCAACAGATGGCTTCTGTTCCCACTGGTGGGAGGAATATTCCTGCCGAAGAAGACAGCAGAAAGGGAGGGGGCGCAGGAAATGTTGAGAAGGGGTGATGCTTGACAGCGTGCAAAATCTCACGCCCGCAGAAGCCCATTAGGCCACATAGGCCCCTTGTCAGCTCCTGCAAGTCCATTCTGTCAAATTCTTGCCTCATTCCATGAATCATATTTTCAGATAAAGTTGTCGGAACACTTACTTTTATTTTTGCATGCAGCCTTCCCCAACAGATGCATTTTGCATGGGCCTTTTCTGAGTTTTGCACAGGCTTTCCAATAACATCACGCATTCTGAAGGCGAGTTTTCAGCTACCGAAACTTGGAGCTCTGTTTAAAATGTCTCCCCCACACCCACCCCATGGTTTTTGGGCAAGGACCTACAAGCATACATCCTTGCCTATAATACCTAATTAGTCAAAACCCCCATTTTAAAAGAAGTCTGAGCTTTTATAGTGGCCAAAACTCTTTGCTGCTGGAAACAGGATTGCTTTTGCTTTTCTGCCTTTCCAGAGTCTTGGGAACAGGTAGAGAAGATGCAGAACTTTGAGAAGAGGTGGGTCCACCCATGAATGGATAACGGCGTCTGACTACAAAGGGGGTACTCTATGCCTCCCTCTGTCATGAGGAAAGAGCACCGGGAGCTTTGCTTTCTCTTTTGGCAGCTTTCTGGAGAAAGCAAAGTAAAAAGTAACCCTGGTTGTGGCCTTTCGGGGGTTGGCACCCACGGATCTCTGAAGCAAACGCATCCTGGGTCAAGGCTTGGGTGAGGCTTCCCATTTTGGCCCCCTGCAACCGTGTGCCCTGGCGCTCGCACAAGTCCAGTTTCCTGGGTGTGCCAAACACAGCAGTGCAGCGGTGGTGCTTGGGTGTCTCGGTGGGGCTGTCCCTGGCAGTCAGCCCGGATTGTGAAAAGCATCCTCTGGAAAACGGGCGTGTGGCTGGCGAGGGGGATGCTGGGCCAGTGACGGCTGTTCCACCACGCAGCCTGAGCACCGGCAGGACAGCTGTCACTTGCGGTTGTCTGAGCAAGCTCAGCAAGAGCAGCAAGGAGGTCTTGCTGCTGCTGCCCAATGGCCCACAAAGGGGTCAGTTGTCCAGGACTGGATGGCATGAAACCCATGCAAGTCATGAGAGCCAGAGTGGTGTAGTGGTGAAGAGTGCCGGACTGGGACTCAGGCGATCCGGGTTCGAGTTCCTGCTCAGCCATGGAGCCCACCGGGTGACTCTCAGCCAAGACTCTCTACCTTGCAGAGTTGTTGTTGTGGCAGTAAGATTGAGAGTAGGAGAAGAAAGATGCAAACCGCCCAGAGATCCTTCAGGCTATGGGGTGGTATAAGATTCAGAGAAACAAACAAACTCATGGCCATTTTTCTCCACACAGACCAGGACAGGGGGTTTTCTAACTAAAAGGCTTCATCATGTTAAAGTGGATCAGAGAAACTCACATTGGGGTTGCTAAGACGGGCATTGTAGATGCCAATAAGAAAAGAGACACGTGAACTCAGAGTTTTGGCCTTTAGGAAAATGTGGCTTAAAGATGGGTTCCCAACCGAACACCCCCCCAACCTTCCAAACTGAAAGAGTCAGCACTTTCAAGGTGGGTCTTCCTTGGAGGTGGTGGGCTCCCGCACACTGGACGTATTCAAAAAGAAACTGGACTGCCGTCTGGGTGGGATGATGTAACATGGTGTCCTGTAAGAGCAGGGGGCTGGACTCGATGGCTTTCAGGGCCCCTCCCAGCTCTACTCTTCTAGGATTCTTTGGTTCTATGATTCCTGTTTCAGGACTAAATATCTGGGACTTCCCAGGCAGCCCACCCCCTCAACCTGATGTGACCCCCCCAGGCATGCAATGCTAGCTCTGCCCTGCTCCCCCCGGCATGCCCACCCAACTTTCCTGCAGAACTTGAAACTGTCTGACTGTCAGCGACCGCTGGCTTTTCTCTGGGTCCCTTGCCCCTGGCAGTCTGGCTGTAGATGCTGCCCCTCCGCTCCATCTGAGCCAAAATCTGATGTACAACCTCTGAACATTCTGTGACAGACCCATCATATTGGGGAATGCTGTGAATTACAGGACTTCCTTTTGTCAAAACTTGCCTGCCCCCTAAATATTCGTGCTGTTGGCACTCATGCTAAATCACTGGGAGCTGGGAACTGTTGCTGATTTACTGAAAATCGCTCAGAGATCTGCCTTCTGGCCACTCCAGCTTTAAATACCTTCTGGCTTTAGATACCGTATTTTTCGCTCTATAGGACGCGCCTGACCATAAGACACACCTTGTTTTTAGAGGAGGAAAACAAGAAAAAAAATATTCTGAATCAATGGGCGCAGAATCACCGGCACATTCCCCATCACTTCCCCATGGGCTGCACATCTGACAGACTTACTGCACACACACATTCGCTCTATAAGACACACAGACATTGCCCCTTACTTTTGGGGGGGGGGGAAAGTGAGTCTTATAGAGCAAAAAATACGGTATCTTAGACCTGAAGGCCTTGGAAACCAACAACCCAAGCAAACGACTCAAAGTTTGGAAACAAACTGGGGAATAACTTGAATGGATCTCATTGGACTACACAAGGCTCCGAGTGTAATTTCTGAATGCTCTTTTATGGAAACTTGAGGTAGGCATGTTGCAATAGCCTAAGCCAGAGCTGAGCAAAGCATTATGGCCCCCCAATTCAGCCTCTGCCCTGAACCCCTGTGCTCCGAATGTTTTCGCTTGGGACAGGAACTGCAGCAACTGGGTTTTCAAAGTTCATTCTGTCTTTTTCTCTAAGAACGACCACAAGTTGGACAGATTTATACCATGGGGGAGGCATGATATTTCCTTTTTAATTAGAAACATCTTGAGAAAGCTGGCGGACTAATTAAAACCATGCCTTTTTGCAAGCAGCCTCCTGTATTATTCATACGTGAGACAGATTTAGGAAACCCGAGTTGCAATATCCTGTCCCCTGTCTTGATGTGGAACCTGCCCAACTAGATCACACTTCCAGGAGCATGGAGAGAGAGAGAGAGAATGCTTTGCCTCCAACTCTATGTAGAAATGCCTTCTGTGCTTGCTGAAGGAGGTTTGATCATTCCAACTTGCAGCAAAATCTCTCTAAGGAGGAGAAAGGTTTGCTATTTTGCACATTCCTGTTATGGGCACAAGGCTGCTCCTGGAAAACTGAATAAACCTAGGAAGAAGAATAGAGAGTTGACTACACCTGGAACTCACCTGTGGCTAATTCACTGGTTAATTACAATGTTTCCCAAAGGCACCTTATGTAAGGAAAATACCTAAAGTTTAAAGATGTACTACAAGTATTATTAAAAAAGCAATATATTATTGTTCAAAATAATCAGCTCCATAAGCCCAACAATGCCAACAGACATTAAATCCTCCAAAACCAGCAAGCCCACAAAAATACATTTAAACCTGTCTTGTGATGGGGCTACTGTGGAAAAAGCCAGGTATCTTATGCTCGTCCGCCAAATGGATCTCACTGGCAGGCTGATGAGAAGGGCTGCCGACGGGGATCTCAAAAATTGGGATCACATTTTCCCTGGATCGTCGGGAGTCTTTTATTCTGCTGTTTACTCCTGGAAGGAATTGGAGGGTTTGTTTTTTAAGAATGTTCCAGGAATTTCATTCCATTTGCACAAGTGCCCATTACTGCAAATGCTCAGTGGTCCTGATTCATTTCAGTACAAATGTGCAGAAGTGTCAGTTTGCATGAGTGTGCACTAGTGCAAATTTGCACAAGTATTTGTGTGACACCCCCGAAAAAAGTTTTAAAAGAGTGCTTAAATTTTTCAAATCACATGAGAAATATGTGATTCGAACAAGCTGGGCTGCTGTGGAATCTGCAGGTCAAATTCAGCAACACCCGAATTTGTCCGACTCCCCAGGGGGTTTCTGCAGCGTGGAGTTCTGCACAAGGCCATGCTTATCTCGCTTCCATATGCCCTCCAGCCCATCCTGCCAAGAGATTCTGGCTTCTCAGTACCATCCTCTTTCTCTGCTACATCGTGAACTTTCCACTCCACCTTTTCGACTCACCTGCCATTCTTTTATTCCTCCTGAGGGGGAATAAATTATCACAGTGCTGAGCCATATTCCTAGTGCTGCACGGGCCGTTGCCCTCCGATACTGGCGGTGGCAGTTAGCCATCAGGACTAGCAGCATCCATCTCCTCCTCCTCCTCCGAGAATGTGTTCAGCCCCCTTTGAAGCCAACCAGTTTGGTGGCCACCACTCCCTCTCGAATTCCATGGCTTACCTGTGCTGTGAGAAGAATTCTTCCCTTTCTGTGCTGGGCATCTCATTCCAAGCAGCTTCCTGGGATGCCCCCACCGGATTCTAGCATTCGGGGCAAGGAAAAAGCCTCCCTCGCCATTTCCTTTGCACCAAGCACCATTTTGCACACCTCCTGCTCCTCACCTGCTTTCTAAGCTAAGCAAGGCCCCAGCAACCTTATGATTTTTCTCCGCCCTGGTACCTTCAGGTGTTTGGGAGCACAGCCTTTGAATTTCCTTGGGAATCACTGGGGCGGGGCGGGGCATCCTTGCACAAAAACCCGGCCTTGTTTTGCTGAGCCACGCAGAGGCACGTCGAATGCCTCGCTCCGGCCAGCTGGAGCCAAGGGGGTGTGTGACATGGCAGCAGCTCCGGTGTGGCCCCCGATCCCTAACCCTTTGCAGCAGAGGGGCCCAGAATCCACCCTCACCCCTTCAGGCAGAGCTGGGCAAATGCCTGCCCAAATCCCCGGAGAGCCAGTGGGTGCCGTGGGCTTACTCCTGAGGAGGCAGGTGTAGGGTTGCCCAGCTATGTGTCCCATCTTTGGGGCTGGGAAAGGGGCTCCCCTGAAGTGCACCTGCTTTGCTGGCAGAATGAGTCTGAAGCCGCACCCCCGTCAGCACCTCCAAGCAGGGCCGGAAAAATGCAGCCTGGAGCCCTGGGAAGCATCGCTGCCAGCCAGAGCTGGCAGCACTGGTTGGACCAAGCCTCTGCGGCAAAGCAGTGGGTCTCCCTTGCAGCCGTGGGGCTGCTCAGGAAAGCGTTTCCAGGCTGCGACGCACCCTCCGACAGCCCCCCACCCAGCGGGCGGCCAGCGCCAGATGAGACCGCCTTTCAATATTTAAAGAGCACCACGGGATGGGAAGCACCAGCTGGCTTGGGCCATGCAGGCAGGAACGGGGGGGGGCGGGGGGAGACTCGCTGGCAGGGGCCGCTCGGATGCACTTTCCTAATGAAGCTTTTCCTCGGGGAGGGGAGCACGGCGTTCTCCTCCTGCTGCAGCCTCCCCGGAAAACCGAGGAGAGGAGGGGCACTGCGGCTCGTGGGCAGGTCTCCAGAAGGCTCACCTTGGCGGCCTTCTGCCTTGCTCAGCACTCCTGACTTCTGGGAACCTGCAGCCCTCGGTGGCGGTCCCATCAGCCAGGGCAGGCGGAGAAGCCAGCCGTGCTGGGATGCCTCAGCCACCCACCCGTCCCCCCTCCCTCTCCTCCCTGGGCTTTGGGGGGCATGCACCGATTTTGCTAACTCCAGTCCGCCTGGTTTTCTGCAGGTCTTGCCAGGCTTCTCTCACCCTGCTTTCCTCGCATGGGCAGGATCAGATTTTTAGGGACACATGCAAATTTTGTTTCACTCACACTAATACACAAACCCCCCTCTTGCATGTAGAAAGTGAGCACATTGGCAGGAAGCAGCGCAAAGCCTTTCCAATTGAAGCGATGGTTTGCGTTTCTCTGAGCAGGGAGTAAAAGGTTCCTGCAGAACTGCTTAGGCTCTGGGAAAGCAGTAAGTGCAAATCAGAATTCGGCAGGAGGTGTTTTCTCTTAGCTGGTGCAACGGAATGGATGTGTTTTTATTATTTATTTATTTTTATTTATTAACAGATTTATATGCCGCCCCTTGCCACAAGCCTCGGGGCGGCTTACAACCTCCAACGTGTTTGCCTGAGAACACGTCCACGAACACACTTGGGGCTGATCGTTAATACACTCTTACTGCTTGTGAGACCCCCCTTCTGTTTCCATATACTGTAGAGCAAAATGTTCAGCTGCAGAACTGAGAGAGGACAGGGAAAGGAGAAGGACCCACGGGGCGGGCGGGCGGGCAGGCAAATTCTGCTTGCCTGGGAATGGAGAAGAGGTGGCTTGCAAGCCAAATCTGGTTTTGAAGCAATGGGACAATTGCCACCCTTGTCTGAGTGGTCCTGGCAAAAGGATGGTTCAACCTGCCCCCTTGTGCCGCTTTTGTTAAGGAAGGAATGAGTAACGGGCAACAAAATGTACCCCCTTTCCAGGGTGTTCTGCTTTGTCCCATTGCTGGCCCCACCTTAGATGCTGAAAGGTTAAGTGCGATGGAATAGCAGCTTCTGTAATTATCTTCCTTGCTCAGTTGCACAGCATTAATTAGCAGCAGGCTGGCAAAAAACAACAACAAAGCCACTGTGGTCTTGGGGGCGGCAATGAGTCGAAGAGAAGCGGGTTAAGTTTCACGGACTCTTTTTTGATCAGAATCGTTGCGCATGAATTAGAGTAGAGACCTGGAAAGGGGATCCCTCTTTTCTGCGTGGGTGCTGAGATCTTTCATGTTTGATCTTTTAAAGTATTACTTTCATTTTCCAGGGGAGAGGACATAGGTGGTCAGATCCAGTTGCTGACCCCTTAGGCAAGGGGCAAAGGTAAAACTACAGGAGAAAGCTGATGGCGGGAAGGCCCACTGATTTATTTATTTATTTCCTGGTTTGTAGCCTGCCTTTTTCCTCAAAGGGCTCAAGGCAGCTCACATCATTCTCCTCCTCCATCTTATCCCCACAACAACAACCCTGTGAGGTGGATTGGGCTGAGAGTCTCTGACTGGCCCAAAGCCACCCAGTTGGCTCCATGGCTGAGCGGGAACTCGAACCCGGATCGCCTGAGTCCCAGTCCCGTGCTCTAACCACTGCACCACACTGGCTCTCACTGCTGATTTCTACCCATCGCTCACACTCCTGGCCCACGAAGAGGCCACGCCCACTTCCAGCCCATTTTCCAAGCCTGCCTCGAGAGAGAGGCCACTTTGGATCCCTGCAAAAAAGACCGGACTCCAAGAGTGCTCATCAATGGCACTTGCTCAAACTGGGGAGAGGTGACAAATGGGGTGCCGCAGGCATCTGTACTGGGACCGGTACTCTTCAAAATTGTTATTAACGACTTAGATGAGGAAGTACACGGGAAAATAATTAAATTTGCAGACGACACAAAGCTGGATGGAATAGCAAATGCCCCGGAATACAGAGGGAAGATACAGGGAGTTCTTGATAGGTTAGAACGCTGGGCAGAGAACAGCAGAATGAAATTGACTAGGGACAAATGCCAAGTCGTCCGCTTTGGCACAAGAAACCGAATGCATCACTACAAGATGGAAAATACTTGGCTCAACAATACCGCACAGGAGAAGGACCTTGGGGTTGCTGTAGATCAGAAGCGAAATAGCAGCTGGCAATGTAATGCAGCTGCAAACAGAGCAAACGCTATTTGAGGCTGAATTAAGAGAAGCATCACTTCCAAAACGCGTGAAGTGCTAGTTCCACTGCATTGCACTGTGAGCACCAGGCAGACCTCACCTGTGGAGTCCTGTGTCCAGTCCTGGGCAACTCAGTTTAAAAAAGACGCAGAAAAGCTAGAAACGATTCAGAGGAGGGCGACAAGGATAGCTCAGGGACTGGAAGCAAAGGCCCAGAAGGAAAGATTGAGGGAACTGGACATGCCCAGCCTCAGAAAGAGAAGACTGAGGGGAGAAAGGATAACACACGACAAGAACCTGAAAGGCTGTCACAAAGAGGAAGGACAAGTTCTCTTCTTGACCATCCCAGCCTGCAGAAGATGGAATAAGGGACTCAAGTTACAGGAAGCCAGATTTAGATGGACACCAGAGAACTTCCTCACTGTCAGAGCAGTACGACAATGGAGCCTCTTACCTGGGGAGGTCGGGGGCTCTCCCACACCAGAGACATTCAAAAGAAAGTGGGCAGCCACCTGAGTGGGTTGGTGTAACGTGGAGTCCTGCACCAGCAGCGGGCTGGACTCGATGGCCTTCTGGCCCCTTCCAGCTCTACCGTTCTAGGATTCTATGAACTGTTTGTCCCTGCACTTTGGTTGTTTTATTTGGGCCAGGAGGAAAAAAGATAGAGCGAGGGAGCAAAAGAGACAGGGAGACAGCAAATGGCAGAAAAGCAGAGAGAAATAGGATGGCAGGAGGGGGGGGGAGGGAGAGAGGAGTGGCCCACTCATTTTGTCATGAAGTCCCCTGGCAGACTGCAGCCTCTGACGGAAAAGGGGCCCTTCACTCCCCGAACTGTAAGGCATGGAGTGAGCCTCTCTCTCCCTTGCACTTTCTGTGCTGGGGCTTCCCTTGAGTCAAATCTTAGGGTCCCTGGAAAATAGCCTCCTAAAAGAGGGGTAACAATGCAAAATTAAGGGGGAAATGTAGTTTTGTGCTGTGCGTGTTGGCACAGCGCAGCTAGCATCCCACCAGGGGGCTTCCGTGGGACGCCCGGTGACAGGATTCGGTCAGGGTTGCAGCCTCCCACCAGCACAACAGGGGGAGCCCTTTTGGCCACAGGGGGCCTTGTGCTAGACTGTCTCCCTGTCTAGCCTGGCCTACCTCACTGGGCTCTTCTGAAGATAAGATGCAGACGAGGAGGAGGATGGGTGCTATGCTGCTTCAGCTCCTTAGATGAAGGGGGAAGCAGCACAGAAATGCCACCGTGTGCGTTAGCCATGGATGGGCGAATGTACAGGTTTTGCTTTCCCCCACATGGAGTATTTTTCCCAGTCTTAAGTCCTTTCCATCCCATTGCTGAAGACATGTGTGAAAGCTGGCAAATATTTATGCACAAGAAAACAGTTCATCCAATCCTCACTGGAGATTGTACCTAATCCACTTAGCATCCTCCTGCTGTTGACAAACCCTTCAAAGGCACTGCTGCCGGAACGGGTGTTCAGCTCCCCATTTGCCACCCCTCCTTCTCTGGCCTTCATGAAATATCGATGGGGAGAGGGGTGGCAAGGGTGTTCCTGAGCAGCAGATGAGTGCATGCAGCCAAAACTGGCCACAGCTGCCCTCTTGACGGGACACGAATTTTGCACTGGCCTATAGAACTACTCTAAGCGCATGCAGTCATTTTGCTGAAGTATTGCTGGATGAATACGATTAATTTTCCACAGCTTTCCTGAGTGCTGGTACAGCACCAGTGGCCAAGAGTATATGAACTGAGGAGTTTCTGGTTTCAATCTTTCCTTGGCCACAAGCTTGCTCGGTGGCAAAAGCCCCCATTTCTCAGGCTCAGTTGCACTGACTGGAATATGGGCATACTAATACTGGTCTGCCTTCCAGGTCTGTTTGCTAGGGCTATCGTGATTGTGTGTGGGCCCTGAAAATGGGCAACACACTCACAAATGCTTGGAATTGTAAGGAAAGGTTTTTATTGAAAAGCCCTAAAATGAATTATACCATCGAATCATACCTACATATTCTTCCAATTGCTGCTGAGCTGGTAAAAGAATAAAAATGGTAGTTTACTGCTAGGGAGTGGTAAATGCATCACGTTTAGCTGGAAAGCAAATTCAGTTTAACCCATTGGCCATTCTGTCCTGCTTGGCTGCAGGATTTTCTGACCAATGGCCAGAAAATCTGGGGAGAGGTTGTTACCACTCAGTGGCATGGCACTGTGAGGGCAGCCCGGCGGGGAATCGGGGGGGGGGATGGCCCCCGCCTCCTCCAAAGTAGCCCACCCCTTTCTAATTAAACAAGTGCACATCAGTGCAAACTGTATGCAGTGCCATATATCTGGAAGCGCCTTCCACGTCGGCATGCACGGATAGTGTAACTCCTTTCTACTCATGCTTCTCACATTGTTGCTGTTTTCCTTCCCATCATCTTCCCATTGACAGAATTGGAAATGTACAGGAATTTCTTTCTGTTGGCCAGTGGAGGGTGCCTGGATCATTAGGATGTGAATTAAATTTTAAGCATGATATATAAAATTACAATAAGAACAATAATGCTTTTTTATTTAAATTTTTAGTTTTAAATTGCTTTTAATTTTAAAAAATATTTAAATTTTTGGTGGATTTAAGTTAAATTTATTTAATACTTCTATATTTTGTTATGGCTTTTAAAAATCTTAATTTAATTTTGGCTAATTTATTGGTTGTGTGTGTGAGTGTATTTTCTCTGAGGTGCTCTGTTATTTTATAGTTTTATCTTTTATCTGATTGATTCTTGTGTTATTCAATTGATGCACGCTTTTATGTTCTAGTTTTGTTAGCTGCCCAGAGAACCTGTGGGTTTTGGGGTGGCACAGAAATAGAATGTAATAAACAAATGCATCAAGCATACAAACAGCAGTTGGCATTATCGGGTTGGCCTATAATAAGCCTAACCAGTACTGCCTTTTAAAAAAAGCGGCGGCCCAAAGAGCTCCGAGGCTGCCGCGCGGGCGCCCGCTGAGCCTCACGGGGCGGCTGTCCCGCAGGCGCCGCCGCCGCTTGCCTGGCGCGGCGCGGGGCCTGCGCCCAGGCCTTTCGCTGCGCCAGTGGCGAACGCACCTTTCCCCGAACTGCTCTCGGCCAAAGACCCCGCAGCGGAGCCGGAGCCAGAAGCCAGCCCTGCGCCTCCCCGCGCCGCACAGGGCCGCGGCGGCCTCCCCTTCCCGGGCGGCTCGGCTCGGCTCCGCCAGAAGAGCGCCCGCCTTCGCCGGCTGCGGGCGAGACGGGGTCACGGCTCCTGCCGCGGCGCGCCTGCTCTGGCCTTCAATTCGTGGAGCCGGAGCGCCGCCACTGCGAGGGGCCGTGCTGCGGCCGCGCGCGATGCTCGTGCTTGCAGGCCAAGGCAGGCGCGGCGCGTCTTGCAGTCACGGAGGGGGCGGCCCCCTTGCTCTCGCTTCTCCTCCGGGTGCCGCGCCCCGGGGCGGGGGGCGGCCATCTTCAAAAGCACACAGAGGTGGCCGTGCTGAATAAACTGCAGTGGGGATCACGAAGGCAGAACACGCGCGGCCTGAGATGGAGTGGCGGCCCGATGTTTGGTTGTGTGTTAACCCATTCTGCGCTTGGATCGCTTTCCTAATTAAAAGAAATGCGATGCTGCGCCATGTTTCTCCCTGAAGGAAAATAGCAAAATCAGGTGCTAGTGGTGTTAATTAGGAAACGTGGACGGGGTGAGAGTGGAGATGGTTGAACCGAAGTTCATTCGGTTTGCGTTAAAATCTCCTAATTACTCAACGGTGTGCTTTCCAGCCAACACACAAAATGCAATTATCCTTCAAAATTCATGCCTCTCCCTGATTTTTGCAGTGGGATTCTCCCATCCAAACTAAACATACAAAAATGCATTCAGGAAAAATGCAGACATAAACACATGAAAATAATGCTCCAAAGAGCTTTCCATTAGGATAATCGCTTACAAATGTGCATTGATTACATGAAATTTTGTATGAACATGCATATATTAGAAGAAATGGACACATTTGCACATTTCCATGAAAAGTTTTTAAAGGTTTCTAATTTCAGGATGGACTGAACTTAATATTGGAAAAATGAGGAATGGAGAGACACTGAAAGAGGAAGATTTGCAAGGGACAGTGGCTGCTACTAGCATTAAGATCTATCGATCAGGCTCTTCTGCGCATCATGTCTGGCACAACCCTTAGGATTATGTCTTGTTTGACATTCACTATGTGCAGAAACATCTTCTGACTGGATTGTCCTATTGTATGGGTTTTCTGGGAGGGTGTGGGGTGAGAAATCTTTTGAAAACCAGTTCACTTTAAAGGCAGCTTCTGGACAGAAGAAATTTGGCTGCTGCTCCCAGTCCATAGCAGTGGCTTAGATGCACCAGCTAATTCACCCAAACAAGGTCCAGGTTCATCGCTGCATTCCTGAAAGACCCGCCCCACAGCCTGCAGTGGGTCCGTAACATGAATCAGACTCTGCACAAAGCTTCAGGTTACTTCCCGTGGGGTAAAAGAGGATGTGCATCACCAGTAAGAGGGCAAAAGGGGGCACAAATTTGCCACATGTCGCACATGCCAATTTAAATGCATATATGCAAATTTAGGCAGGCCCATTTTCATTTCAGTAATTGTGGCCAGTGATTTGTGCAGCTGTTTGTGGGCTACTGTCGTGTCGACTGAGGCCTCAGTTTCTCTCCCTCCTCCTGGTTCATTATCTTCAACTGGGGCATGGGGGGGGGGGACCATGCTACAAGCAGAGGCTAGGGAGGCTCTTCCGTGCAAAGCAGGGTTCGTGGCCACCCTACCCGTGAGGAAAGGCAGGGCAGGGTTTGTTGTGCGCATTCATTACTTAGCTGCAACGGGGGGGGGGGTGCTTGGCTTTGTGCAGACAGATTAATGTAATGTGGGGGTTTGTGGAGGGCTCCCCTTGCAAGACAAGAGCTGCCACTGCCCCCCCCCCCATGTTAAAAGACACATGGGAATGAGCAGTGCATGACACATACCAATCCGGGGATGACGCTCTTCCTTTGCAGTCTCCACTACAGGGGCCCCCTCTTCGCACCCCGTTCAGTTTTTCTTCTACTTTTAAGCAAATCTGACTAATCCACTTTTCAATTTTAAGTTCCAGGTATTGTTTTTTGGACACTGAGCACACATGTTCCTGTTGTGGGGCTTGATGCTTCTCCCCTCCCAGGCTTGGATCCCAGGGGAGAGGGAAGTCCCCCCCCCCAGGAGGACACTTCTGTTTTAATGGCCTCCCCCCCCACCCCCACAGATCCAGCCATGTTCCTTCCCCAAGTCAACACCTTTTCTCACCAAAGGTCTGTTGCTCTGGACCAAACAAGCTCTTGCACTTCACACAGAGAACACAAGCATGTCCTTCACGTGTTATGTTAAGGACTATCCTATTCACCTGGTGTCTAACAATAAGCTAAGAGGGAGTTGCAAAGCTTGGTTCCAAGACAGGAACACCTCCCCACAGGCACCCGCCCAAACGCCTTCAGGTGGTCCTGGGTCTGTCAAGCCAGCAGGCTGAATTGAGGATCTCAGTGCATAGGCAGACTATCAAGACATATGTCGTCCTTCACCTGTCCTCGTCCGAAATCATTTAGGACTTCCACTAGTCCCAGCACTTTGAAGTAAGGTATACTATTTATCCACATGCGATCAATGGTTTGTAGTATTGCAGTATTCATCCAGCTGAAGTAACAGGGCTTTTAAAATAGTTTGTTCTTCACAATTTTCTTGAGCCCCACTGTCCCACAATACCCACCCAGAAGGTCTTTTGACACCAGTGGATTCACTCCCCAGTCAATGAGTACAGGATTTCAGGAGTACCACTTCCCCCCATACTAAAAGAATCTCTTTGGAGGGGCATGCTGTGGATTCCACCTCCCTGACTACCACCCCCCTTTGGTCTTTTGAGAATTATGGGTTGTCTGTGACCTCTCTTCTTTCATCGTGATATAATGCTTTAATGTCTGAAAAGCATTAGGGGAAATTTGAAAGCGTGAGCATCTGACCAGCAAAGATATATTGGCAAGTGGAGTTTCCTTGGCAACAATGGACTTGCCAAAACTTACTGCAGGAATGTAGTTCTGCGCACTTTGAGGCATGGATCATGCTGCCAGTGGAATATTAGCAGCATTAGCGGGATGCAGTATAATTATGGGAATGGCTGTTTGTATAGAGGAGCTGCTTTTGATGATTCATGATGCTGGTTTCCCTCGATTCTCTTGCAAAATATACCGGTTGACCTTTTCGTCTGTCTACATCCTGTTACGAATAATGCCAGACTCAGATATTTACAATATGGAAGGTCAGGGCAAACTCAGAACCTACTTGCTTTTCTTGAGTGGATTTGACAGCTCCTTTTGAGAGAGAGAGGTTTCAGTGGGAATCCAGAAAACATGCAGTTCTGCAGTTTCCAGAATGATGGATGTCATTTCATAAATGTACGGGACTGTTATTTTTTAATGATCCACATCTGCTTTGCATGGTTTTAGAATTATTTGATATGAATGCACAGAAACTTCAGTGGGGTCTTCAGAAATGGGAATTATGCTTTCTCCTGTGTAAACCCAGATCGTGTGGAAGTGGGAGTGGGGTGGGGCGGGTGATAAATGCTTCTTTCTGAAGCAAGGATGTTGGATTGCTTGAAGCTCGAAATGCCTCAGTGCAGATGAATCCTTCACTCTCAGCTCTGATCACTTGTTCCCCATGAAAACACTTTACTGGAATGAAACAATTTTATCCTTGGATTTTATTTTACACACACAACACCAGAATGGCCATCAATACATGTAGGTTTTAGCCTGGGTCTATCAGCAGAGGAAATATAATTACTGCAGTGATATATTTGGTAGCAAAATGGTTTCTTTAATATTTCATTGAGTCTGTTTGCTAATATGTTCCAGCAGGGCTGGACGCGTTTTCTCTCCCAGAGCTGCTTTGCTGCCTTGCCAAAGATGCATCTTTCTTGACTTCCAGCCAGTCTGAAATTTGAACAGAATGGATATGCGAACATCGTTCTAGCGAGATAACAGGGTCTCTAGAAAAACAACTTGGGGAAAGAATTTGTGCGGCCGCCTGGTTTGGCCCGGTTTGCGGGCTAGTGGCTCTCAGACGCTGTCCGTGGTGCTGAAAGCCGCCCACCTAATCTCCGTACCCTTCAAACGCCTTCCAGGTCTTTCAGTATCTCCCAGCTACTCAAGTAGGATAAATGGCACACGCAGCTCCCTTAATAAGTCCCACGGAGAGTTCTTGCGATACCACATCCATCTGTTCACTTCCTGGATTCTTTATTCTTTTCCAAACACCATCGGAATATTTGAGGTTTGTTTTATTTTGAGTCTGACGGTGACCAAAGAAGGCTCTCTTAGAAAATATATGCAAATCTTCCGCCTGCAAGTATAAAATCTATTCCCTGGTCTGGGTTTTCGTGAGCTACTCAGAACACTGACCCTAATACCAGCCCTAATAATAAATCTGTCTGTAATGGACTTAGGAAGTTTGCTGCTATTTGATTGATAACCCAGAAGCTGCATCTACCAAAGAGCCACCGAAAGAGCTCTGCAGTTTGCAAGAATGATTTATAGGTGCAATTTTGTGGCTGCTGCAAAATAAACATTCAGGATAGAAAATTAAAACGTGGGCCCTTTTGTGCACAGTGGGGTCTTCTGAGGTTCAAAATAAGGGTAAATAGAGATCTTTGGCCATTAATCGGATCATTGACAATATATTATCCCAGAAACCTGGAAGGGTAAACGAGGAATGGCCTGTAGCAATTTGCAATCTGTACATTTGCATGAGCACCGGGGCTGAGCTGGGTATTTAAAATCTCATTGGCTGCGATCCCACCTGACTGGCAGGCACCTGCTTGGTTGAGACACTTGCTGGCAATCCATCATGGGGTGGAGGGGCACAGAAATGAATGGAGTTGTCACGGGAGGGCGGCTTAATTTTTCTTCAGAATTCCATATATATTAGGAGAAAAGGCACCTGCTCCAGCTCACCTTTCTCTTGCCATACCAGGAAGCAAACAGGCATGGCAGCATCCGCCACTGTCCTTCAAGTTTGGCTGCAACAAAACAGAGAACTGTTTTGGATCAATAATATTATCCAGTAATTGCTTTTTTATTATGATGGAACATCCCGCAAAGCCCATCCTCACGTGAAAAGGGCGGGGGATGTGCAATTGGGGGAGCTGACAGGATGCAAAATGTACACTATGAGAAGACTCCATTTAAGGTGTGCCAAATAGATGCTTTTCACAACAGCAGTTATTAGTGATAAACATCCTAGACTTTCTTGATTAATTATCACCTGCAGTGGGACTGAAAGCCATTCTCTTTATTCAAGCAAACAGCTGAGCTACTTGATAAGTTGTCAGTCGCACTGGAGTCTTCCTCTGAAGTTCCTTCCTTTGAGAAATGTCTCTGTCACGTCATCTGTGGATCACTGCCCCAGAGAGCATACAATATCACTTAGGGTGCAGGGGGATACAGCTGAGGCTCATGCACTTTGGCTTCAACCATGCATAGGGCATAAAGGCAGGTGTTTCGCCAATATCATCTCTGGTAACTCCCTGCACTCAGCTGGGGGTAAATTCCCACAGCTGACAACTAGTCCATCTTTGCAAGGAAGCCTGATCTGCTGGGGGCAGCACAATGCCCTCACCTTGCCAGCTCAAAAACCTTGTTTTCATCACAGCAGATGAAGCCACCTACACAGTAGGACAGTCTTCTCCAAGCTGCTGGCCTTCAGAGGCATTTGGACCACAACTCCCAGGTTCCCCATCCAGCAGGGCCGTTGACTGGGAATTCTGGGTGCTGCAGTCCAAATGTGTCAGAAAGACACAAGGCTGGGGAAGGCTGCTGTAGGGCTTTGCACAGCTCACTGAGCTCTTTAGAGGACCTCCTCTTGGTGTTCCCCATGCGCTGATGGTCTGGCTAAGTCCTCCGGGAAAGGCGGCTGTCAAGAGCAGTTCTGTTTCCCTGGAGCTTCCTGCCTCTGGAGGTCAGGCAGAGACACCAGCGCAGTGTTGTTTCCAGCCCCTGCCAAAACCATCTTAGCTCTGCAAAGCTGTTCTCACAGACCACCACTTTAATGGTACCCCATTTTAATGCATTGCTTTTATGCTTTTAGCTGTTTATTATTTTATTGCTCATCGATCTGCCTGGATAAACCAGTGCTGTAAAGAAAGGGGAAAATAGTCAGGTATGTCACGATGCATCCGTGAATTCATTTCCATGTGATGTTCTGCATGAAAATGATGGCCAAATATATAGTTTGTGTATGTGCGGGCAGCTGTGAATTTGGAAGACTGGGGCATCCTAGTTCTCAGGATCTGGGAAGGACAAACATTTGAGGCATGATCTCTGAGTTTGCTGATGTGATGCTGAGTGTCAATGCAGGACCGTTTCAGGAGCTGCCCTTGCATTCACACAGCAGAGGTAATTTGTGCTGATCTCCAGAGAGAGGCAGAGCACCCTGCACGAGAACAGCCGAGGGAGGAGGTGACTGAAGAGGATGCAGAATTTCCACAAGCTGGAACAGACCGGGATCACAGGGCAACTTTAAAGCCCTGCACGATGGCTCTGGGTCAACACAACCGGGCTTTGAGGGGTGAACATGGGGGCAAAGAGTCCCTCTGCCACTAAGCTTGGTGGATTTAGGGATGTCAAGTCAGAATCCAACGTGTGTTCTGCCAGCTGATTCCAGCCAAAGGAAGCTAGCCTTCTATGGGGAGGTACCCCTTAGGAAAAGCCAGGCTATTCCTAAAACTGAACAGCCAGTGGACTTGTCCTTGCTGAATACAGACTCCTGTTGCTTCTTTTCAGCACTGGCCTTCGATTGTGTTCTCTGTGTTAACAAGGGTTATCACTCCTGGTAATCCCTTTCTGGGTCAGAACCAAAAATGATAGCAGAACCTAGTAAATTCGGCGGGTGGGTGGGGTAGTGTTGTAAATAAAGAAAAAAACGAGCAGATAATTTGATTGATTTGGTTCTAATTTATTACGTTTGCATGCCACCCCATAGCCATTGGGCTCCCTGGGTGGTTTGCAACAAAGCAAGATACAAAATAAATGCGATATAATCAAAAGTCTACAATAGCAAAAACCAAACTTGATATAAATACAGTATTATAATCATAACAAATGCAAGTTTGAATACAGTATTCGCAACATAGCAATGCAAAACCAACAAGGTTACTTAAGACAATGATGTGGTGCATAATATTAAAGAATGGAATGAAGCTGCGTTCCCTCCCTGCTCAAACCCCCAGACCCAAAGCACAAATTAACTAAGCAAACAGGTCAGGACAGGCCGGCTGCAACATGCTCCCTATCCTACAACGCAGCAGACTAGCCCAAACAGGACCCGAATGGTTCCAGAAATAAAGCCGGTCTTTTGTAGTGTTTTTTGTTCCCTCTCTCCCTCTCCCCTGCCCCCCCCCCCCCGTGTGAATGTGTGCGTGAAGAAACTGAGTGTCTCACTTTAAGAAAATCAACGTCATCCCTTTAAAATCCACGAAAGCATCTTGTTTTTCAAGAACAAAACAGCAAAGGTTAACTGTATCTCCTTAAAGGCCAGGATAAATGTCCCTTTGCTTCATCCAACCAAGCATTCCTTCTTTCTTTCAAATGTTATCACTTGGAGCTATTTTATTTTCCACCATCAAATCCATTCTCAAAACTGCAGACTGAATCAAGTTGCAGGGGTGGATGTCAGGGGCAGAAAACAGCTCAGGATGCATTTGAACCGAGAGCAGAAAATATGGCGGATGCAAAGTCAAAACATTCCACTGCAGGTTGCTTTTTCATTTTTTCAAAGTGAAATGGAGTCCTCCAGGCACTGCGGGAATATCCTGAAGATTATTGGTTTTTCCAGTGCAGTCAAAGGAGGGAAACTCAGCTCATTAACTAATGTTGCATTCTTCACAGAGAGGGCTGGGAACACAGAGCTGAATCATGCCCTTCTGCCCCTCCGGGCGCCCCTCTGCAATGGAGAACTTGCTGTTATTAATCAGTTTTCCGTGCAATTTGCTTTCCAGAATTGTTCACGGGCCTGATTGAAATTCATGATTTCCAGGCTCGCTGGGATGAGGCTGTTGAAATAGGAGCTGTAATTGACCCTTGTGTGCGTCGAATGCAAAGACGTCAGCAGGAGAGATGCTGGATCAGAAATCAATTGAAGTGGACAGTACCTGGGGTGCCCAGCTGGTCTTCTGGTTGGGGGATGCCAGAGTCCAGACTGGCCCTTGGTTGAGCAACCTGATGGAAAGGTGCGCCACATCTTTGGTGCCTCTTTTCTGACATCAGAGGGATCTCGTGTGTGTTGCACAGAACATGTCAGGGCCAGGCAGCCTGGGGCAGTAGGTGGCTACACTGCAACCGGATCTAGACGTTGTGTCCTTGGGCTCCACGTGCCATGAAGCCAACAACTGCGAGGTGGAAACGCCCGCCAAGACGTGCCTCTTTCTCACGGCAAGTCAGTCGTCCAAGTGGAGGCTCTTCCTCCATATTTAGGCCAGCCTGGGCAATCCAGGTGAATTGTGCTCTCTCTCTCTGCCTCTCACAAAGGGGAGATACGGCCAGTGCGTGAAGCAGGACTGGGAGGGTGGGGGGGGGGTCACTGGTTTAGCATTTCGATACAAATGCACCATTTCACACATCTGCATCAAGAAAAAAGTTCCTTTTTGGTCCCCGAAGGAGACTAACATTCCCAAAAAGCATTGGGGCATTAATAAAACCGTTTTCCTTGGCAGTTGGGGCTTTAAAACAATGTTTCCTCCGTGTCGTTTTCTCCTTCTCACGTGTGCTTTCCCCTCCCATTTGATTATCACACTTTTGACTCAATAAGCGAACTGAAAGCCACTTATCCTTACAAATCAGCATTTTTCAGAATTTAGCTCTCCCTGTTTTAAAGCACTGTGTACAAAAATGTGTCTATCGGGGGAAGTGCACACACTGTGTGCTGATGAGTGAGAATGGCATTAAAATGCTTAGCCTCAGAAAATGCTGCCACAAGTGTGAGTCTAAGTCAAAATCGCCCACAAAAGCACAAGTATTGCAGGAGAGGAACACACAGCAATGTATTAGTTTTATGCAATATTTAAAATCCTCTTAGAGTGTGGAATGAACCAAAACTTTTGTTGGAAAATTGAATTGAAAGAAGCTGAAAATGACAGACTCATCCACCCCGGTGCACAGACCCTGCAAACGAAGCCAAGTGCCAGCCATCGACCCCATAATTGCAGGCTTAAGCCCCACCCCACCCCCCTGGCCAAGTTACTTTATCCTCAGTCCAAGATAAAATTCATCCTAAACATCTGAAACCGCATTTCCCCACGTTCATAGCCAGCATTTGCTGAACTGCAGTTTCCCAGCGGGATTCTCATTTAGTTAACTTTGAAAAACCCAAACACTGCCCCTGATCCTAGTGCTGGAGCTCATCCAGTCCAGCCCCCATCCTGGTTCTGGGCAAGTTCTGCGATGCAGAATGGAGTTACGGCTCTGTTGCATGGTTAGGATGCTCCACAGAAACCGACTCAACTGTGTGATTCTCAGCAGGGGACAGGGGGGCACAGCACGCTGGCTTCTTGGAGATGCCGAGGGCCAGATTTGCAGCTTCCTCTTTCTCACCTTTGATGTCCCACCTACCCCAGCCAGCCACACCACAAGCAGGCCTGGGCTTCTTTCTGCTGATCTGGGAACTGTTGCAAAGAAATTGTGCATTGGAAAGAAAGGTGTAAGTGATCAGCTGCTTTCATTTGAACTTCTGGAAGAAGTTACAGGTTCTGTGGAACAATTTTCTGTCTCCATCACGGAGATACTTCATCCTTTACGATCCTTCATGAGTTTGCCCTGCAGGTTGATTCAGCTTTGGAACTGTAGATGGAATAGATCTCTCTCATTCTCTCTCCCTCTCCTCCCCACACCCCCAAGTGTAGAATTTACCTGTGGCAGCTGAGAGAAATACTTGTTGAAGATTGTGTGGCTTAGTTTCTTTTTCACAAACCCATCGATAATGGGTGCATTTTACCCCCTTACATCCTCTCGGCTGATTGATTGTCTCTTGTCTGTGGTTTGGTCTGGATTTCTGCTGTGACGGATGGGTTGTTTGGTTCATTGAATGGTCTTCCTAATCATCCCTTTAAACATGAGAGGAAAAATGGAAGGGGCGGGTTAGCCAGGGGTTGGTGGAAGGACCCTGCCTCTCTTTTGTTTTGTTTGGTATTTTGTTTTATTTTTAATTTTATGGATTCAATTTATTATGGAATTTTAGGAAACCAACAAAAAGTAGTTTTGCTTTTCACTTTCAGGGTCAATGCTATTATATCTGGGCACAGCCATAGTGGAATCTGCCCAGATGTTCGTGCACACAGTTGAGGCTGCCTCTGAGACAACAGCATATTTTGACTTATGTGAAGAGTTGCACTTGTTTTTTTTAAAACTATCACTCAGATTTATAGCACCCAGAGAGTTTCAGCTATTGGGCCATGAAGAAATGAAAGAAATCAATTACTAAATAATGCAAGTTCTTTAAAATGCCTGATAGTTCAGTGATGGACCAAAGTCAGGCAAAATTATGCTGATACATTCAGATGAAGAATTCATTCTTCCACACTCAGACTAATTAGCACACCTTCAGCTTTGGAAAATGTTGGCATCTAAAAACTGAGGGATTGCTTAATTAGCCTTCTTCCTTTCTTACTGAAGTCATGCTAACTTAACCCTGCAATGCCCTGACTGCTGCAGATGAATCTGGTTAGTGGGCAGCGCTGTGACTGTGTGGGAAAGGAGTTGCAGAAGATGCAAATGATTCTGTTTTGAGAGACGTCTGAAGCTGCCAAGGAGCTGCATCCGTCTCCTGGAAAGGAAGCGCCATCAAACCGCCTTTGTCAACCCCTCAGTGTTCAGGAAAGTTGATTTTAATGAGCAGATAACATTGGTAAGCAGGATTCCCTGGAATGAAAACCCAACAGGAAAAGGAGTTCACGGTGTGGAGCGGTAGCCAGGGGTTTAAGACAAATAGCTCGTACCTAAGGAGGCAGAAACAACATCCAGCATGTGGGCCGGGCAAAAAAATAGCAGAATGACATGCAGTGGAGACAAGCGCAGAGTTCTTTATTTAGGGAAAAGATATAAGATGCAAAGTCACAGGATGGAAATACCTGGCTTGGCAGCAGAAGCTGAACGCAAGCTGAATGTGAGCCAGCCGTGTGATGCAGCTGCCGAAGTGGCACGGGCTGTTTTAGGCTGAATCAACTGAAGTGTAGTTCAAAACCACAGCGGGGTGGACTCAGGAGCCAGCCAGCTTTGCCGGCCCGAGGCAAAGAGGTCCCTGAGGTTCAGAAGGCTTTAGGAACAGCTGGGGGTGGGGTGAGGTGTGGGGGGAGAAGCTCACAGTCAGGGGGAAGTGGGGGATGAGCGGAATGGGACACAGCTAGGAAGGGCTTGGAAGCCACCGCTGAGCATGGAGTCGCTTTGGTCATGCTCTTGTTTCTCTTATTCATGGTGGCGGGACACTAAAAGCCAAACAGGGTTCCGAGGCTGCCCCTCGCCCCTCCAGCGCTCCTCCAGATCGTACTCAAGCCTTCTCCTGCTTTGTGAGATTCCACGTTTCTTTTCACAGACAAGCTGATGTTCTTATAGATGGATTATTTTTTGAATGAAAGCATTCATTCGAGAGAGAAATTCTGCTCCCTCCCAGGCAAAATTCCACGTCCCACGGCAGAAACACTGATCTGCTCAGTCCCCATCACTCTCCAGATATCTGGGGCCACTGCACCCATCAGCCCAGCAAGACAGGTCTTTGTCCAGGGATGATGGAAACTGTACTCCAAAACAGGGTTTCAGGTTGTTTGTCCTTAATGTAAGAGGTTCACTGCACGCATCTTTCCAGCATAACAGCAACCTGGTGAAGCCTTTTTCTCTGCATTTTGAGTGATTTCATTGCCATTTCTCTTTCTTTCACAGGGTGTGACCTTCAGAAGCGGAATGAATCAGGAAAGCAAACAACCTGCCAAGCCACAGTAGCTCCTGTTTACACAGAGTTGCTGATCCTCCATGAACCGGCTGTTGACGTCCCTGGCTGGCTGAAGGGGGCAAAAGGGATGGAAAAGCAGTGCTGAGATCAAAGCTATTATGCAATGCATTGCGGGGGAGGATACAACTGAAATTAAAAGCACCCCCACATCTGCACAGAATTCTGGGATTCCTTGTGTATCACATGTCTCTAAAGAAACAGTGATGCTTGCATGATTGACTGGACAAATTGGGCAGATTTTTTAATTAATGCTTTAACACAATACTTTACCATAGAAACACACCCAGTGAGAAATAAATCGGTGTGTGTACCTAGAAACCAACATGGATGATGGACATAGAAACAGGGTGAATCAGATTTCCAGTGACTACCAGTACCAAGATGGCGGCTATGAAGGCTATGGCCCTACCAATGGCTACGACCAAGATGCAGAGGTTCATGGCCAAGAGGAAGACGCTCAAAGTGATGTCACTGAAGGCCATGATGAAGATGACGAAGTCTATGAGGGGGAGTACCAGGGCATCCCCCATCCTGACGACCTCAAGGCCAAGAAGAAGAAGAAATCTCCAAGGATGTCGGATGAGTATAGAGATGAGGCCGAACTCATGGCAGAGAAGATGGAAGATGAGGAGCAGCTGGCTCACCAGTATGAGAATATCATTGAGGAGTGCGGCCACGGGCGTTTCCAGTGGCTGCTCTTCTTTGTCTTGGGCTTGGCGCTGATGGCGGATGGCGTGGAAGTGTTCGTGGTTGGGTTTGTCCTGCCCAGCGCCGAAAAGGACATGTGCTTGTCAAGCTCCAACAAGGGGATGCTAGGTGAGCTCTGTTTCTCTTCCCAAGCAAGGAGGGAGGGACAGGTGCTCTTGGGTGTGTTGGAGTTGGACTACAGCTCCCATCAGCCCCATGCCATGTACCAAGCTGGGGACCAGGTTAGGGAACTCTTTTGTATTACTATTAAATTTATTCATATCTTGCCTGTTTCCAGAGAGCAGGATTCTAGGCAGCTCATTTTGCAGGCAATTTGGAATCTGAAACATCTAGGAATATTTTTCACTCCCTGCTTTCAAACCTTAATCTTGCACCTCCACCAGAATCCAAACAGAACGAGCAAAGCCCCGTGGGTTGTTTCTCTGAACTTCCACTTATGTAAAGCTCAGGCTTTAAGTACACATTTGCTGAAATGAGAATTTCCTTTCTCTGTGTTTGCGAATCATCCAAACACACCCTCCATGCAATCCCGAACCTGAGCAGGTGCGCGTGTCCTCCAAAACGTTTGTGAATTATGCAACATGCATCTGATGCACGCACTTTAAAAAATGCCCATTTGTCTTCCTAGTGCACATTTTAATGCTTTGTTCGATGCAAGAAAAGTGTGCCTCTGCCCTTGTTCTTTTAAAAAAGCCCCTTTGCAGTGTGAACGAAACACAATCAAAGTAGTGTAAACCCCGGAAATGCTCCAGGTCAGCAGCTCAGGGACCCTGGCTATGCACACGCCAGTTTTTGCCTGCCCTTGCTCTTTTGGGCACTGCCAGGGCTGGTGACAAGTATGAGCTGCGAGCTGGAACAGCCTCATCTACTGAATGTGTTGCATCTTCCAGCCTCAGGCTTTGTGTCTATTACTAGTGTCCGAAAGTCAGTGCGAAGCGATGCTCAGGAGGCTGAACTGAGACTCAGGCGATCCGGGTTCGAGTCCCCGCTCAGGCACCGAGCTCCCTGCGTGACTGGCCCAGTCACTGTCTCTCCGCCCAGCCTACCCCACAGGGTTGTTGTTGTTGTGAGGATAAACTGGAGAGGAGGTCCCTGTAAGCCACTTAGAGTTCCTCACTGAGGAAAAACAGTGGGATATAAATGCAATGCTGTAATAATACCTTTCCAAATGGTCTGTGAGGATCATTGAGACGATACATTTGAAGGCTTTCCAGCAGTTAGGGCTGGTCTATCGAACTAAACTGTTTTCCACAGTTCTAACAAGCAGCTGCACAATTGTGTGGAGAAAGAAGGAGCAACACTGATGTCTGAAGAGCAGTTTCTGGCAAGTTTGGGGAATGGGGAAATGCTTCCTTCCTTGCTGAGCAAAGTTATCTTGGGTAATGTTCCCCCATGCTCCCTCCTTATCATGACTGGACAGCTCAGCTCCGCAAAATGCACAGTTTACAGCCTCCTTCATGAAAACAATATAGGAAGCAATGCATCAGGGACAGGAATACATCAAGAAAGCAGGTGGCCACATTACAAATAGATTTTTTCCACTCGAAAAAAAGACGCACTTCCCAATAAACATTCCCATTGTGCACGGCACACAGTTTGAGCTGCACAGTCCCTCTGATGGCTAAACATTAACATCTCTTGAACAGGTGTTCTGTTGTTCCCACGGCCCCGTGAAACTAGTTGGCAGATCTAGTCATTTGCAGGAACACCCATCTTCCAACGAAGGCTGTTTTGCAAGCAGAAGGCATCAGCCATGGGTGCAAATGGCCCAGTGTCCTGTCTCCAGCACTGGCCAGCTGCATGTCCCTGGGAAAGCCAGAAGTGATGTGGGAATGCATCAGCCCCCATGGCTCTTGACAGGGCCAGTCAGTGCCTTGGGCAGGCATGGGTGGGTACCGGACCCAGCAGGAGCCCTCTAGACTTGGGCCCCCTGAGGGGTCCTGCCCAAGGGGCCTCCAAAATTTGGAGCTGGGACTGCAGAGGAGACCTAAAAGAGGGTAGCGAATGATGCACAGTTTGCCACAAACCTCAAACTGGAGTCATCCCCTGAAACTGGTTGGCGGGAGATTTAGGGCAGATGAAAGAAAGGGCTTCTTCACATGGTACATAGACAGGCCTCCTCTGAAACAATGCCAAATGTGGCCCCGATTCAATCATTCGGCTAAGGAAGACATCTGAAAGGCAGGAGCCAAAATAATCCCAGCTGGGACCGACACACTGCATTGAAAAGCGACAAAGTACAGGTGAGGGACTTTGATTTCTGAGGCTCAGCAAAGAGTGAAAAAAAGGGAAACGGTTGGATTTCCAGTGTCTGTTACTATGAATACTAAATATAAGACACCCTCTGCACACACTCAGTTAAAATAACAAAATGGATCAAGTTGTCTGAGTGAAAAATCAAACCACCCCCCCTTTTACCGTTCTTTATGCACACCTGCCCTGTGGGTCTTCAGGTTTCTCTAGGTCAACCTTGTGTCCACCAGGTATGTGGGACTACAATTCCCAGCTGGCTGGAGGAGGCTTTCTGCAGGCTGGGGAAAGCTCACCTAGATGGCAGCAGTAAAAACCTGCATGCATGTTGCGTTTGTACTTACCTGTCTAGAGCGTGTGCATTGGAGAATTTGGGTGCATTTGGTCTGGAGGGCTGCTATGGTCCCCCTCGGAAGGTTGTGCTTGTGTGCGCACGCTAAGAACGCTTACAGAGCAGAAAGGCCCACATCTCCCAGCAGGAATGGAAGGCGCCACAGCATTTCGTTCTGTGTGGCATGCTCAGAGTCGCCCTTTGCGTTTGTGAGCGAGGCAAACATCCCGGAGGGTAAGGAGAGGGGAGATGGTCATGCCCAGAAGGAAAGCCGTTTCCTTCAGTGGCTGCAGCACCAACCATTTTGGGAGGCCGGAACAGAGGAAGGTGGGCCAGAGGCATGGATCCTCGCTCGGCTCCAGGAATCCCATTGCCAGACCCAGTTTTATTTTCAGGCCGCTTGTGTTTAAAGAGAAGTTGTGGCTGAGCCGATGCCCGTGCGGGAGAGCAAATGGGAAGAGCTGCACAGATGTGTGTGTGTTCGGTTTTTAAGGAGCTTTAGATGAACAGCTGGTAAGAAGGATTTTCTTTGCAGAAAGCAATCCACCCAGTCCGTCATTTGTCCTTAATCTGGGAGGGGGAGCAGGGCTCCGGTAGGAGGCGGGACCATTCCGGTGGCCCTTGCGTTTGGGGCACTTGCTCTCATTTGTTTCATTTCCATATCACCCAGGGCCGAAGCTCCGGCACACACGCTCCCATGCATTACTGCCCCCTCCCACGTTTGCCTTGTTAGGAGAGATGCAGCCCTCCGGGTCTCAGTCCCCTGAATCCAGGGGAATTCGACCTCCGTTCTCTCTCCTTCCATCTTGCCATGCCGAAGAATGACCGATCATTTATTTCACATGCTGCAGTTATGTGGTGGCTGCCTAGGAATCCCCACCCCAAAAGATGACGTCAGGATGATATATCGTACCAACAATACATTGCTATATCTATTCTACTGACATGTTCTTGCAATGCCACCCTTTCCACCATGGTATGGGAAATGCTGCCCGGGCGAATGGTGTGCCTGCCCTCCCGCCAGCCCCAGTGTGGCACATGAGCACTTCCACGGGCGCCCAGCTCTTCCTTCCCAGGAGCATCCTTGCTCGTGCTTTTGGACTGGGCAGCCCTCAGAGAGCGGAGGGGACAGTTCTCTGGCAGGCCTTCCAATTGAGGACTCTCCGCTGTAAAGGAGGGCCCAGGACTGTGGCCACCTCTGCAGCACCTGAAAGGCTCACCGGCAAGGATAGTTTCCATGCATACATGTAAGCGTAGAAACGAGGACTGTCCGTCTTAGAGTCCTTCGTGTGAAAGGCAGTGTGCCCACAGACCTTCCACTGTGGGGCAGCATAGAAGCAAGAGCAGCAGCAATAAGAATTAGTAAAGCCTCACCAAAGCGGGGACGTTCGTGGCTGCTGGCCAGATGCTCTTGGGGGGCAACGTCTGGGCCTGCTCTCCCTTCGTCACAGTCCTTAAGTTTCAAAGAGAAGCCGGGTTCGACTATGAGACTCTTCAAAGGTGGCAGACTTTCAGATCGAGGATGGGGGGAAACAGAGCACGTCCCTCTGGCTCCAGCAGGTGAGGCCTGTCGCAGGTCCATATTCAAGGAGGGCCCGCTTGGCCGAGTGGCAGAAGCAAACCCCAGGGAGATTTCCAGTCTGTTTTGGCAGGAGGGGAGAGAAGCAATGGGGACCGGAGCGGAGGGAGGAAGTGCCGGGTCACAGCCAGAGCCGGTGATGAGGGAAGCCCAGTGGGATGGCACAAAGGTGCCGCAAAGGATGGGGTGGGTTGGCGGGTTCTGGGGAGGAGCCAAGGGATGACGAAAGACATGGGCTGGTTGCAGTGTGGCAACCGCCCTGCGCAAGGGGTCAGCATTATCACCCACATCGAGCATTGCTGTCTCCGTGCGGTTGTCTCCAACCTCTGGGGACCCCGTGAAGGCAGGCCCCCAAACGTCCTCTCCTGCTCAGCTCTTGCGAATCAAGGCCTCCTCTTCCTTGGTGGCGTCCACCCACCCTGCGTTCGGCCTTCCTCCGCTTCTGCCCTCCACCTCCGCAGCAGGCCGGTCTTCGCCAGAGAGACTGGCCTTCTCCTGGGGAGACTCGGTGAGGAGAAAGCCAGTCAGGCTGGCGCGAGGCTCTTGCCGGCGGCTGCACCTCAAGGGAGCTGCCGTGTCCTGAGCTCCCCCCCCCCCCCATGGCTTCTCCCAGGATCCTTTCCAGCCCTGCTTGCCAAATCTCTCAGGGCCCGACCCACGCCGTGCTTCCCTTCTGCTGCCTTTGCTTAAGGCGACCTCACAGCTGAGGCAGGATCCATAAGGAGCAGGCGCGAGGTATGTTGGCCACGCTTCCAGGCAGCGGGCTCCACTGGTGGGGCTCTGATAGATCTTGGTCTTGGTTTGGAAGGGCTGATGGTAGAGATCGAGGGAGGACAATGTCGAATCCTGCTAGAGGACATGGCGGAGAAGCACAGCAAGGCCTTCCTCTTTGATTCATGAGAGCTCGTGGCCCTGGACCTATTTCCTGGTCCTCCGCCCTTCTCCATGCCCCTCCGGCCCCTTCTCACCCGTCCAGAAATCCCCCAAGAGTTGCGAGTGTTTTCACCTGTAGGGGGCGCTGGTAGACCGATGACAGATGGCAACACTCAAAGGACTCCTTGCAGCCTCAGCCCTCTGGAGAGTCTGAAAGCCTATGCAATGTTCTGTAGGCTGCCCTATTATGGGGAGAGCTGATGAACATGCTGCTAATTGGATTTCACGATTCCTTTGTGGAGTCTCCTCTGCGTGTGTGTGTGTGTGTGTGCGTGCGCGCGCGCATGCACGCACACACATGTATTACTTGCAGGCACAATCATTCCATTGAATGATAATCCCCTTTGTGAAGCATTGAATAATGAATCGATGAAAGGGACCAGGGCTGCCCTGCAGCCAAGGGCTCGGCATGGATAAATGCTGCACGATTCGCTTCGCTGTGAAGGGTTTGCTTCTGTACCGATTAGCAGCACCGGCAGGATCCGTGGGCTCCTGGGCCTGACATGCCAGCAGTTTTAAAGGCTTGTCTTGCAAAGTCAGTGTGTTTGTTTTTGCTTTTGGTAATGGTGGATGGACTTTTAATTTAGGGAAGCACTTCTGGTGGCGTTCAGAGGAGATAAATCAGTTTGCCATTGGGTAAAATAAACAAGCCAGCTGTGAAATATGACTTTTTACTGGTCTTCTGAGTTGATCGAGGACTTTGTGGAATGGTGCACATGTGCACATGCCCACACACCCATGCGCACATGCACGCACACATACACAACCTGGTGCACAACCATTTGCTCCTTTGGGACATTTTGTGTTCTCCAAATTGCAAAATATTTAACTAGTTCTGTGAACTGAAGTCATGTCAGAACAGGGAGGGACCAGAATCGGAGCAGTGGGTACATGCTGTGTGGGGCAGAAGCCTTTCTCTCCCTCTCCCTTCCTCTCTCTCTCGCTCACACATGCCCCAAAGGAGTCCTCCAACAAATATATTCCTGGGCCAGGGGCTGCATGTGGGGAGGCCTGGATTCATAGCCCCTTTCCTCCTCCCCCTCCCCTGGCGTCACAAACCTTCTTTGAATGCTTCTGTGGCAAAATAAGGGTCTGCTCACCCACTTTCAAATGTAGCGTTGCAGCCCAAAGCGCACACAACTTGCTTGGAAATGAAAAGACAGCTGGCAATCTCAGGAAGCTTCATTCTGCACCCAACCCATCACCTCATAGAATCCTATGTAGAACTGTAGAGTTGGAAGGGGCCCTCAGGCCCAGCCCCTGCTGGTGCAGGACACCAGCATCCCATTTTCAGTATCCCACTCAGGTGGCTGCCCAGTTTCTTCTGAATGTCTCCAGGGTGGGAGAGCCCACCACCTCTCCGCGCAGCTGGTCACACTGTCACGTTGCTCTGGCTGTGAGGAGGTTCTTCCTGATGTCCAGCCTGAGCCTGGGTTGCTGCAACTCGATTATTCCGTGTCCTGCACTCTGGCACTCATTTTCTGCCCTCCTTTGGTCTTCCTGTCCAGTCACAAAAAATATTTTGCCTTCTCGCTCTCCAGAGTGGCCCAAGCTATTATTGGAAAAAGTTCCTTTCTTTATTTTGTCCAAACAACTGGTCCAGACCTTGAAAGGTTCCTAACCTTTCTTTTCCACCTGAATCGTCTCACAAGGTGAGATGCAGGCCAAGTGCGAGACCTTCACAGAGATGCCCTTTAGCTTCCATGCTCTCAGCAGAGAGGCACAGACCTTCCTCCTCCTCCTGCTGGTACTTCCTGTGACCGGAACAAAGTGGTCCTTGATTCAGTAGAGAGGAGACTAGCAGGTTTCCAAGGAGAGCCCTTATCAAAGAGAGACTGAACGCCAGATCTGGCTTTAAACACCATGCATGTAACATTTATTCTATGATACAAAGAATGCAGAAGCATAAGAATGTAAGTTCAGCAGCCATCAGCAACAGTATCAAGAGGCCTCATCCACACCCGCATTCATGCCACTCATACAGCCAGCAGACCCTCTACAGGCGGTGGACTGTGGGTGAGCAGTTCGGCGCTGTTCTGGAACACACAGGAGCTGGAAAGCCTGAGCATCTTGTACTGTAAAGTTGATGCCATCAGCTTAGTCCAACTGGATCGAACAGTGAACTCCTCTGAGCAGAGCTGACGCAGAACGAACGTGCTGGTTTTCATCACATTGCATTCTCTCTCTGGATGTTACAGGGCGGGCTTATCTTATCTTGTCATGTTCCTTTCTCCAACCACTCCCGGCCCCTCCGTTTTGCTGCAAAAAATACTCAGTCCTGGTCAGACCCATAAAGCGTTTTGATTCTCCATTTTCTTCTGGGTCGTAGGCCTTCAGGAACCCATGCGCACTATAACATTCCCAGCATCCATCGCCAAGACATCAAGGGCCAGCCCTGCGGCCAGTGGCAGGCACCGCACACCTGTGCATGCTTAGACTGCTTAGGCTGTCACACGGTCAGTGCCGTTCCGTCTCCACCGGGAGATCCTGGCCAGCAAGTCTCAGAGGATAACTCAGCAGCGACTGCCCCCTCGTGTCCGTACGATCGCTGAGCTGAAACGATTTCCACACGCCACACTTCCTGGCAGCAGCTGGAGCTCTTTGGCACCGCTGAAATGGGAGAGGGTTGCGCACACATCTGCTTTTCGGTCCCCCTGGGACCTCTCGCCCGATGCGAGCTGTGTGTGTCGGAACCATGCATACCTCAAGGGTGTCCTCAGGTGCAGGTACCTTTTTCTGCACCCAAGGCATGGAGAAAGGGCTGCGGTTAAGGGAACTGTGGGTGAGAGGAGGCACTCGTGCTCTTGCTGAAGTCTTTGCTGATGTTGTCTCTCTGCTCTGTCCCATCTGCTCCTGTTCCATTCTGTTCATTACTTTGATTTCCTCCTCTTCCCTTTTCCCAAGGAACCCAGGCTTGCCAGCATAATTATCTTTCACTCCATTTTTATCCTCACAACAACAACCTGTGAAGTAGGTTAGGCTGAGAATTTGATTGCAGCTTTCCCCGGCCTGGAGTCATCCTAATGTGTTGGACTACAACCCCCATCATCCCCAGCCAGCTTGGAGGTGGCTGGCCTATCTGGCAAGGCCATCTTGTGTGTTTTGGAGGAGATGACACACCTGTATTTGAGCCTCAACTGACTGTGGGATCGGTGTGTGCAAAGGGGGAATCTGCAGCCGGGCAGCAGCTTTCTCAGCGCAGGGCAAGCTTTGCTGTTCAACAGAGCTCTTGCTCAGGCTGGGTGTGCAATCCTGCAAAAGCCGCCTTTAATCCAGGCCTCCCAGAGCTGCAGGGCCCCACAGATGGTCGAAAAAGGATGCGGGTCGCCGAGCCCTGGCACGAGTCTTAGCTGAGGAGCAGACTCATTGGACGTCTCGGAATTGGCAGGTGTTTTGAGAGCCTCTCTGGCCTGCCTGTACCTCCGAGGCGTCCAAGGCGGTGGCCATGACCACGAGTCGGCCCCTGGCCCTGTGCTCCCAGGGGGCTGGAAACTGGGTTGGGGCCTCCAGTCGCCTCTTGCCTCGCCACCTGGCAACAGCCTCTGTCTCTCCCACAGGGCTGATCGTCTACATGGGCATGATGCTCGGAGCCATTCTGTGGGGCGGCCTGGCTGACAAAGTGGGCCGGAAGCAGTGCCTCCTCCTGTCGCTCGGCATCAACGCCGCCTTTGCCTTCCTCTCCTCCTTCGTTCAGGGATACGGATCTTTCCTCTTCTGCCGCCTCATCTCCGGCTTCGGGTGGGTAGCAGCTCTCCTGGGCCGGGTGTCTGATCCGCGGGGCGCCACTGAGCCCAGGCAGCTGTGATCGAGCAGGCGCCATGCGCTTCACATGCCCGGGCTGGGGGCAGTGCTCAGTTTGGATACCTGGCAGTCCCCCGGCCTGGAGAGTCCAAAACTGCAGGCCACTGCATGGATCTGTGCCTGCACAGAAATGGTTGCGTGGTGTGTACTATATTCGAATGCACGTGGCAGTCCAAACAACTGATGGGGCTGGAGAAATCCAAACACGGGAGCACACGCCCCATCCTGGGAGAACAGTCAATGAGGGCAGTTGGAGTGGGATGCCAGGTGAGGCTGCCCCTAATGGAAAAGACCCCCACTTTTACCCTGTGAATCAGCTCCCCAGCCCCCAGGGCTACACTTGCGGGAATGGCCTTGGAGGAGCCCTCCTTCCAACACGCACGTGCATTTTCTGAGTGGCTGAGAGTCCAAGCAGCAGGCATGCTTCCTGCGGCTGGGCGGGTGTCGCCAAGTTGCGTGGCCGCTTGCCATCTGCCTGACGCACGCCTCTGGTCCCTCAAGGCTGAGGATGTCACTCCACGTTCTGAGCATTGTCGCTACGTCCGGCAAACCCAGTGCTTCTGTTGCTAGGACTGACTGGAAGGTCACCAGGGTCTAGAAAGTTGCTTTGTTCCTCTTAAACTTGTAGAAGTGGAGGAACATTTGATTTCCTGGTTGTTGAATTTCATAGGCATTGCCATACTCCAGTGTGAACTGTGGGTTCTTGATTGTCATACTCTTTACCTCTGCCCCTTCTCTTCCCCAGGATTGGGGGTTCCCTCCCCATTGTCTTTGCCTACTTCTCGGAATTCCTCTCGCGGGAGAAGCGAGGGGAGCACCTGAGCTGGCTCTGCATGTTTTGGATGATCGGCGGCCTCTATGCCTCCATCATGGCCTGGAGCATCATTCCACATTACGGTAAGGCTGGATCAGGGTCCAAGTTTTAATTCAGCTTGAGGGATTAACAGACTTTCCACTGCCCGTGTGGCCAGGCAAGGGCCCAGCAGAGTTGTGGGAAGAGTGAGCTCTTCTGTTGCTCTCCTGGTCTGGGGCCTTCTCACTGGAGGAACCCGAAGTCCAGGGTTGGCCCGACCTTCCAGCTTCCAGCCTGAATCATTTCTGTATGATGGAAAGTTTGTCCATAATTTCATTCCATTTCTGCATTCAGCTGAACGTTTAAAAACAAACCGCCCTAAATGTATATCTTCCAACTGGGGAGACGGTTATTGGGTTTGCATTCGCAGGCAAAATGACCAGATCTGCACATCTCAAACCTGGAAGTGGAAACGGGGGATGCAGCCACACAGCATTATTCTCCCTTTTCTAAACTCTGTGATGGAGTTCACAAATGTGTCACAAAAAGACCTATCACAGGGAGGAAGCAAGCACAACATGTAGCATATACTGAAGGAAAGTATATATACAATGCATTATATTAGGCGGAATTGTTTGGGAAAATGAACATATTTAGAAATGTATGTACAAAAATGCATACATTGAGAGAAATGTGTGAAAATATATATACATTTTCCTGCATACTGTTTTAGGAAGATAATGAAGAATTTTTGAATGCAGAAATGAGATGGAATAAACTTAACTCTGAACAAATAACAAACTGAGCAGGATCAAACTTGGCAGAGTCATCCATCCCCGGGATTCAATGTGCATTCTCTCTCAAATGATGTCTTTAAATGCATATTCAGATACAGTTGAATCTCCAAGGAGTGCATCCAAATATTCAGAATGCAGCAAGCTGTGGGGAGACCCATGTGGCTACACCCACGCAGACGGGGTGTGTCATGTCTTGTTGTTAACCGAGATGCAACTCCTCAAGCAGGCCTAGCCATGCCTGGGCCTGGGCCTGGGCCTGATCCTGATCCTGATCCTGAGCCTAACCCATTCCCCTTTCCTGTTGCCAGGATGGGGCTTCAGCATGGGGACCAACTATCACTTCCACAGCTGGAGGGTCTTTGTGGTGGTCTGCTCCTTGCCCTGCATCGCGTCTCTGGTGGCCCTGAAGTTCATGCCGGAGAGCCCACGCTTTCTGTTGGAGGTAAGAAATGGGGAGGGTACGCTTGTTTTTCCGGTGCTGCTGTGCAGAACGGGATTAGCTGGTGGACCAGGTGGACATTGGCTGTCCATTCCTTCTCTCCAAGTGTGGGGAGAAAAATCTTTGTGCCCCCCAGCACGAAGAAAGGCCCCTGAGCAGATGAGTCCTGCCTTCAGGACGGGCGTGCTGGATTTCACCCACGCTTCTAATGGAAGCAAAATAGCCACAGCTGGCTTCTGTTGCCGGAATTTCCCCGTTCTGGTCCACCCCATCGCTGACTGTGAGCTGTTGTGGCTCAAATGGGATATGTGCACAGTGGCTTAAAGCATGCGCACTTTCCCCCGAATGTGCATTTTTTGAGGGGCGCTTGCCCCTGAAGTGTGCATTTGGCACATTTGACCGCGTGCCTGGGAAGCTTCGCTCCCCAAAAGCACTTGAGTTGGGTGTGTGGGGGTGAACAGGAGATGCGCTGCTGGAAGTGAACGGCAAGGAAATGCGCGTCCGTCCTGAGACGCCGCGGCTCTGCTCCATCAGGTCGTCCTGGCTCTCCAGGGGCTGTGGCATCCAACGGGGCCACGGCAGAATGGACGGAACGGGCATGGCCCAAGGTAGCAAATGGGGGTCCAGGAGGACACGCTGCTCTTGAGGTCCCTTCTTTTGGTTTTCCTAGATGGGGAAGCACGATGAAGCCTGGATGGTCCTCAAACAAGTCCATGACACCAACATGAGGGCCAAAGGCGAGCCAGAGAGAGTATTTACGGTAAGTGCAGTTACGTCCTGGAAACATGTTTTGCCCTTCATGGTGGGACCAGGCCAAGGCTTCAAAGGGCAACTGCTTCACAAGGCTTGCACAAATTTGCCCCCAAAGACAGGGATGGGGGCAAGCTGACCCGAGCACTGGCTTAAATGGCGTTGCTTGAGGGCACACAAACTTTGCTGCAACTTAGCAGGGTGCGTGTTCAGCAGGGAGACTTACCAGCTCAGCTAACACTGCTGGCCTTGTGCTAGAACGCATTTACACTCGTGCAACACAATGGATGCTCATTTGTTTATTTTATTTATTTATTATACTTGTATGCCACCCCATAGCCCAAGGGTTCTCTGGATGGCTCACAAAACAGAACAATAGCATAACCATAAAAACCATGACATAGTTAAATCTATAACATCCGATGAGCATAGAATACAATTAATATAAAATATAGCACAGGAGAACCAATACAACAGACAATAAAAGCAAGCAGCAAACATAAGATAATAGAACCAACAGTTTTCTAAAAGCAAGCACCCTGCACCATCGGTGAGGGTGTTCAAAGATAGGCTGGACATGTACATGGTGGGCATGTCATGAGTGGAGCCGGCTGGTGCCGGAGGTCAGACTAGATGGCCCAGGAGGCCCCTTCTGACTCGCTCTGTTTCTATGTTTCTAAGCACTAAATAAAATGTTGGCTCATGCCAGCATTGGCTGGATGCTTCCTTTGTATTGGCATTCAGGAGTCAGATTTGAATCCGTGCTTTCTTCCAAACAGGCTGACGTCCCGAGGCAGGGATGCTAAACCTCCTGTCTCTTCACGGGTTGGAGATGATGGGAGCCCAGCACAACTGGGTGGCATTATGTGGCTGGAAGGCTGCTCCCAGGATCAGTTAATCAGTTTGCACATAGGCAGCTGACCCACTGGTGCTTCAGCAGTATTTCAGTTCAAGGATTCTGGGCTCTCAAGAAGTCAGCAAACTCCAGATGTTGCAGGCTCTTGGGAACGTAAGGAGAGTCTGCCAGATCAAGCCAAAGGCCTGTCTCACAGTGGCCAGCCAGACTGGTGGAGGAGCCCACAAGCAAGATCTGGCCCTACTTTTTGCCCTTCCAAACAAAGATGGGTTCAAAAATCCACTTCATCCAGCAACCTGTTCCCAAAGGCTGTTAGCCTTTACTGCGGGGGTGCAGAGCAGTATTACAAGGGGGGCTGAATCCCCGCAAACCAGGCCATCTGTGGGTCAGTCTAGATGATGTCAGTGGGGGCGCCCTGTGTCCTCCTGCCATCCACATACCTGATTCAAGGCTGGACCTAACCAAGGAATCTCAAGGAGACTGAGACTCGGAGGGGCAGCAATGAAGGGGCTAGAAAAGGTCATCAAGTGTCGGATTGTTTCACTGGAGGCCACGGCCAGGATCATCCATGGTCACCATGCATGGATGGGGAAACTGCCAGAAAGAAAACGGGTGAGCTTGGAGCATGGGCTGCAGGAGAGCTTTGCAAGTACCCACAGAGGACAAGCAGGTGGGCCCCGGATCGAGTCGCGTAAGCTTTCCTTAGAGCCACAATGACTCACCTGAGCCGGCCACACTTGGGGTGCAGCACAAGAAGGCAAGGCTCCCTGAGGGAGACCATCATACTAGGGAAAGCCGTGGGCAGAAGACGGGAGGGAAGACCAAGCGTGAGCTGGATCGACTCCCTAGAGGAAACCACAGCATGAACTTGGGAGAGCTGAGCAGGGCTGTCTTGGATAGGACCTTTTGCAGGGCTTTCATTCGCAGGGCCACCGCCAGTCAGAGAAGATGGCACATTGCCGCGACGGACTGGAGCAGTCCCCCTGTATGCAGCTTTCCCCTGGGTGAAGGAACTCGTCACTGTCAACTTTGGTCTGCGGTTGGAGGAGGGAACCCTCCGGGGGTGGGGCCTGGGGCTGAGCCCTGAACCCAAGGGGGCAGATCAGAGAACTCAGCAGGCCAGGGGTTCCTCATCTCTGCTTTATTGGCGACTGTGGCTAAGCAGAAGCTCTATCCTGAAGCCCAGGATCTCTCTCTCTCTCTCTCTCTCTCTCTCTCTCTCTCTCTCTCTCTCTCTCTCTCTCTCTCTCTCTCTCTCGGGTGCAGTTTCTCTGTCTCCATCTTATCCATATGTACGGAGCCAAGTACTTTGTGTGGGTGTGTGTTTGTGTGTATGTCACAAGACCCCAGCTTGGATAAGGTGAATGGAAGGGACAACTTCTTCGTAGGTTGGTCCAATGAGCAGGTTGGTCCTGAAACGGTCTAAAGGCATCATCCTTTGCAAGTTTGGCCAGGAGGTCCTTAAAACTTGCAGGAGGTCCTTCAGCTTACCTTCGTGCTGTCTTTACCCAGGACATGGGGCACGCTGAGGACTGGAAGAGTTTCTTCTGCCCGAACCTGCAGAGAGCTCCACCCAGAGGCATCCTCTGGCCCACTTACTTAGACACGGTGTGACCTGCTTCGGAATAGATGGCCAAACCTTGGGCCACACATGCAGTTTTGCTTTCCAGAGGATTCTAGCCATGTTACTTCTGGCTCTGGTGCCCCAGTTCTGCACTGGATCCTGTCGGTGAAATGGCTTAAAACCCCACCGAGATGCCCTCAGAGGTGTGAAGGGCTAAACTTTGGCTTGGTTTGACTCCCTCAGGTGGCCAGCATCAAAACTCCAAAGCAGTTGGATGAATTCATCGAAATACAGAGCTCCACAGGGACGTGGTACCAGCGTTTTCTGGTCAGAGCTACAACAACCTTTAAACAGGTAGGGGGTGCATGAGCTGTGCTAGCCCTGTTGCCTGTGCTCAGGCACCCTTTGATCCACCTTCTGTTCACCGAGGGAATCTGATGGCGTCTTTTGCAGATGTGAGCGCACTGTTGAAGCCAAGCAGATCTCCCTGCAATCACATTTTAATGCTCTACTCTATGGAGAGTGGAAGAATGCACATGTTCAGCCAGTCTTTTTTTTTGCGGGGGGGGGGGAGGTTATCATTGTTTTCCTGTGAGTAAATGTGTCTACAATTTTTGGTTAAGGGGTTGGCATAGAAGTGCAAGAAAACAAACAAGCCAAATGAGCAAGTAAAGGAAAACAGGCCCACAACCTGCAGAAAATGTGCAACTCAGGAAAAGCCAGTCCAAAATCCAGACACAGGCGAAACACAGCAGTGCCTGGCCCCGCCTTTGCCTGGCTGGAGCAAGGCCATTGGGGGCCCTGTTGCCTGCGAGCAAACGCGCTAGCCATCAGCACGCACCCACTGGTCCACCTTGCCTGGGTGAAGCCGTGCCCCTGGCCCTCCTTGCACAGCCTCCGTGACGGGGCCCCTCTGCAGCCCCCCGAGGGTGGGAACCGTCCAGTTCATTTCCCCCGGGAGGGCTGTCCCAAAACGGGCAACAGCAGCAGCAGCATCTGGCTGTGGGCTGCCCAGCCTCCTGGATTCAGCTGCGAAGCAATGTGCCACCGGAATGCTTTGCTTCCAACCACAAGAACACGTAAAATGAAGAAATGGCTTTTGAGAACAAACTCAGCCCAAGGTGCAGACTTCTAGGATGTCCTTAGCGTGCAACTAAGCCCAGTGACTGAGTTTCTCAGTCTTGCTTCATGGCGCAGGCTGGAAAACGTCCTTTTCTTGTTCTAGACTGAGCTTCTGATGGAGAACTCCATAGGAATGCATTTATGTGCAAGCGAGGCTCCCCAGGCCATTCACAACAAATAGAGCCGTAAAATGCAAAGTAATAAAATGTGCTGTAAAAGTTTAACGCTTCCGAAATGCGCTATGAAATAAAAATGCCCAGACCCTCCCGTGGCGACAGTTCCCCATTCCTGCCCATAGGCAGCATGCTTGTCTTTGGTGTGCAGCTGCCAGGCGCATGCAGCGCTCAGCAGCTGGCCTCACCGCTGTTTGGTGACCAGTCCTTTGGGTTTTCCAGGTGACAGACAACGTGGTGTACTGCTTGACGGCTCAGCACAGGATGAACACGCTGTTCCTGGCAATCGTGTGGTTTTCCATGGCCCTGAGGTATGGGTCTCGGAGTGTCTCTCACTGGGACTACTGTTCTAGGGCGTCTGGAAACGCCCCTGCCCCCGGGGGGGCCACAGCGCAGGGTGACGGGGGGACGTCCAGCCGCAGCCCCGGACCAAGAGACTGGCTAATCCTGCGCTGCGTTCACCAGGATTTGCTCTCTGTGTCAGGCCTGCCCCTGCCCCCGCCTCCCGAACAGAATCATGAAAGGCCTTGGAAGGGCCCCGACAGAAGGCCCAGAACCCCACCCCCACCTTAATTCTGTTTCTCCTGCAGTTACTACGGCCTTATTGTCTGGTTTCCTGACATGATTCGCTATTACCAAGAGCTGGAGTATAAGTCCCACGTGAAAATTTTTAATGGGAAAACCGTGAAAGATATCACCTTCAATTTCACCCTGGAAAATCAAATCCACTGGAATGGGACGTATTACAATGACAGGTGAGAGATGCGTACGTCTCGCCGCTGAGAACCCAGGCACCAGGCATACCGCATGAGAACCACAGTCTCCTCGCCACGATCTCCTCGCTTGGTGTTGGAGAGGCAGTGTGGCAAAGTGGTGAGGGTGCTGGACTGGGACTCAGGAGGCCGGGTGCTGGTCCTTGCTCAGCCAAGAAGCTCCCTCAGTGACGTGGGGCAGCCACAGACTCTCCGCCTCACCCACCTCGCCTGCTGGGGTGTTGTGAGGGTAGAACAGCAAGGAGGGCCCCCTGGAGGAAAGATGGGGTGACATGTGGCGAACCACGAACATCTTGCTGGTCCTTGGGGTCATTTCTTTGGATTTCAGCACGTGTTTGGCAGCCCAAAGATGACGGACATCACTGCAGGACTCCAGTTTGCAGTCCGTGCGGCGCATAAGAATCAACAGGGCTGGCCCTGCTGTTAGACAAGAGGAATCTTTGGAATGTTCTCAAAGGGTGGCCAACTATTAGTTAGTGGAAGGTAGACTTGGTGGACTTTGTGCCTGAATAACTTGGTTGCCCCTGGGCAATATCCACCTCGATTTGGTTGGTGGGAGGTGACAACTGGAGGCTAAATATTCCGGGCCAACCAGTGGAGAAGGCAGCCGGTCCGCTAATGGCTGCAGAGACATGATCGCTATGCCTGACAGCTAGCATCCATCTGGCCATTTTGCAGGCAGAATGGTGGCCAGGCAAGTCCTTGCACTGCGCGTTCCTGTGGGCATCCAGCAGGAGCCGCCCCGAGGCTTTGTTGCAATGGGGGCGGCATAGAAATGTTTTAAATCAATAAATAAAATAAATAAGTGCATCCAAGAAGGTCTGCCTTGTGGACACCCTGCCCAAGGCTGCGCAGGTGGAATTCTCCTTTTGCACTTGTGACCCATGGGCTTTGTGAACTTGCATACTTAGTGCAAATAATTGTGTGCTTCTGTGCAAAGAATTACATACCTTCTGCAAAGAAGCCGTTAGCATTCTGAAGCATTCACAGACTGGCTCTTGGCTCAGTGCACTTCCTGGCCAGGGCCAAGTGCAGAGAGAAATCTGATGAGGGCAACCATCTGGATTCCTGCCCACGGTCTGCATGCGTGAATGTGTGTGGCTTTCATTTTCGCTCTTATTCATATTTATTTGAGCCATCTCTATCCTGCCTCTACAAGCTCAGGTTGCTCAGCATCCACAATTTAAAATTACATTTACTAAAAAACTTCCTCCCATATGAAAACAACTCCCAGAGATAAAAAGGAGAATCCGATCAAGTCTGTTTAGACCAAATGGTTTCCTCAGCTCAGAATCGTTTGCAGTGCTTCTCAGGGGCTAGGAAGAAAGGGCATCTCGTTTCATTTCATTGACATCCAAAGCTCCCTGGCACTATGCAAATACTCCAAAAGCTGTTTACATCGGGGTGTTGCTTGGCCCTGAAAGTAATCTAGGCCTCAAGCCCGCAAGAGAGAACTGGAGGGCGCAGATCTAAGGACACCTCCGGTGTTTCAGCAGGACTATGTGACAGAGGTGGCTTCTGGCCTCCAAAGCAAAGGTCTGGGGCAACAGCCTTGGTGGGGCAAGGGCGAATGCCACTGCTAGTCTGTGTACGAAGACGCGGAGAACACGTGCACACAGCCACGCGCACGCAGGCCGTTTCGGCTAAGCGACTTCCAGGAGGTCGTGCCACACACGCTGTGAGTGCAGCAGACCAGGCCCGCCACCCTCTTATTCAACTAAGTGCAGCAGTGATTTCCCAGTATTGGGAAAGAGACCCACATTCCCCATTAAGTCCCTAGTGAATGTAATCCAGTCTGTCTGCCAGGCTTGTGGCCGGGCGAAATGTGTTACAGAGCAGGGGAGTGTATAGCTGTTTACCTTGTTTGAAGGGCTTTCAAGACAAAATGGTAGTGTTTGCTTTAGATATTTATAATTGGAGGGGGGGGCAGAAAAAATGGGGGCAGCCATCCCAGCCTATTGCAGACCCACTTGGTTGGAAGATCCAGTGAATACTGTTGAGTGTTCCTGAATTTCACCTTGAAGCTCAGTTCACCCCCTTTTCATGCTTTTGCAGTTGTTTTAGCAGGCTTTTTTAAAACATACACTTCCTTGGCACTGGCTTAAGAAATTAGTGCATTTCCAAAATGCATGTTTTTTAAATGCTCATTTTTAAAGCAGTGTTCCCCTTCTGATCACCAATACAAACTTAGGAAAATTGAGACATTGTGAAGGGTGGGATATAAAAGCTGTAAATCAATCAATCTATCTATCAAACAAGCAAACATCTGAGCATTTCCTGAACAACTGCACAATTTCAGGGATGTTAATGTGGCAAATTTGGGGCAAAACCTACTTAAACTATTGGTCGCATCCCTCCAAAGAGGCTGCTTTTCACCTTGGGGACACCGCCCCCTCGTGGTTAAGGGAGGAAAGTATTTGAAAGGCCAATTTCTGAGTTATTTTCTGGCATTCTATTCTAAGTGATGCACTAGAGGTTAGAAAGGGCTAGACAAAATTGCATTTGCATGTATATCCTTCTGATTCATATTTTCTTCAACATTTCCAGCAGTGAATACTTTCAGATTATGTTAGTTTATTCTATTTCTATCCCATCTTTTTTCTGTTCAGTTACTCATATTTCATGAATCTCTCCTTCCTCTCAGTCTAATCCATCCAGCAACAACCCTGCGAGGTAGGCTGGGTTGAGGGTCTGTGCATATTCCAGAGTCACTCAGTGCACTCCATGGCCAAGCGGAGACGAACCCAGGCGGCCTGAGTCCCAGTCACTCCACCAAACGAGCTCTCATTTGCTGATGTGCAGAAACTGAATTTACAGGATGTAACATTAGTGCCCTAAAATTAACGAAGAGCTCAAGTTTAAAATCTGCAGAAGTCAATTGTCACCACTGAAATCCCATCATCCTGGAAACATTCAGAAATTCAGATTTCTAAAGCTGTATTGCAGAACAACTGCAAATTGGGGACTTACAGACATGGTTTTCTGGGGCCCCCAGATGCTCTTGCTCCCGTTCCTCTTCCTCATCATGGCCACCTCTTGTTGGCAGGACAGTCTGAAAGCTGGTGAGCAGCACATCCTGCTCCCGCTCTTCACCACCCGGATGGGGCAGGAAAGGGGTGGGGTGGGGTGGGGAGGCCAGGCCAACATCCTTCATTGCCTGTAGATGTAAGAACGCTTTTTAAAACATTCTTGTTAAAAACATCGGCTGGCCTAATTAACTTCTTTTGAGGAGGTGAGGTTCAGAGCACTGGGGCTACTACCCAAAAGACCTTGCCACTCACCTTCTCCAGGTTATCCATGAACAAAGAAGGGATGGAGTATTTGAGCAATAAGCTTGACCAGGTGAGGGTTTTTTCTCCATCAATGGGGACTGGAAGGGGCCAAGTCCCAAGCAAGGCTTGTCGTCTGTTCTAGCCATAGGCGAGAAATAATGTAACTACTTGTTCCTCCGTCCAGGACCTCCATTACCTACCTTAAGGCTGAGCCTTCACCTGAGAGTAACTCCCACAGAGCTCAATGGGGCTTTCTCTTGAGTAAACATGTACAACAGCATTGTGCACTTTTCTAATAAAACAATCGGGCTATGCGCTCACATGGCTTGGATGGAGATGGTGAATCTTTTTCTGTGTTTCAGCTTCATTAAAATGACGTTCCGAGCAGTGACTTTTGAGGACTCGGTGTTTGAGAAATGCTACTTTGAGGATGTCACTTCTAGCGATACCTTCTTTAAAAACTGCACTTTCACAAACACTTCATTCTACAACACAGGTAACGTGGCAGAACAGGGCATCTGGGTTTGCAGCTTGTGTCTGGGTCAATGTTTTCATTTGTGAAAAAACAGGAGAGGGAGAGAGGACCCTGAATGAAGTTCTAACAGGTCAGATTCTAAGGATATCTCGGGGGTGAGGGGGGAGACACAGTAATTATGGGAAATTTCAATCTCCTGGATATTACTTGGGAGACTCACTCGGTGGTGACAGCCAGGTCATACCGCTTTCTAGAAGCTATAGAGGGAGGGTTTTTCACACAGAGTGTCCGAGAGGCAACAAGGCATGAGGGGGGGCATCCTTGACTTGGTTTTGACCAATAGGGAGGGGCTGATAGATGAAGTACAGATTAGGGGAGCTCTGGATGCAAATGATCACTCCATCCTTTGCTTTGAGATCAGAGGACTGGGGCCGTGCAGCAGGGCGAGCACTAGAAGCTGGGACTTCAAGAGGGCCAACTTTGGCCAACTGAAGGCCAGACTGGGGAAAGTCTCCTGGGACAGGTTACTGGAAGGTAAGCGAGTTGAGGAGGGGTGGATGGCACTCGAAAGGGAGGTTTTGGAGGCGTAAACCTTGATGATACCTCTAGTTAGTAAGGTGGGGAGGCGGAGGAGAGTGCCGCCATGGATGTGAAAGGAGGTGGTTAGAGGGATTAGATGCAAGAGGAACCTCCATAGGAAATGGGTACTGGGACAAATAGACAAAGGGGTATACCGGGAGGAGGAGGCCCGTTGCAGAAGGATTCTTCACAAGGCTAAGGCTGATTACGAGCTGAGACTTGCCAAGAATATCAAGAGCAACAAAAGGGGCTTCTTTCAGCATGTAAATAGGAAAAGGAAGGGGAGACAAGTGGTGGGACCACTAAATAAGGAGGAAGGAGATCCAGTGACTGATATGAGGGAATAGGCACAGATGCTAAATGACTATTTTGCCTCTGTGTTCTCCCCAAAGCAGGATGGGGGATATCCATATAGGAGATTAGATGAGGCTGGGGACTTAGGGGCACAGATTAGAGTCACCCCCCTAGAAGTTGAGGGCTTCCTCAGGGCATTGGACATTACAAAGGTGCCAGGCCCTGACGGGTTACACCCGAGAGTACTTAGAGAGTTGGCAGGGGTTCTCTCACGCCCGCTGGCCTCCATTTTTGAGGCCTCGTGGAGAACGGGTGGAGTTCCAGAGGACTGGAGGGTGGCATCGGTGGTCCCAATTTTCAAAAAGGGTAGTAGGAAGGACATGGGGAATTATAGACCGGTTAGCCTTACGTCCATTGTAGGAAAAACAATGGAAAGGCTCATAATAGAGAGAGATCTAGTGATGCTAGAGAGGGAAGGGAGGCTGACAGCCACACAACACGGCTGCCGCAAAACAGGTCCTACCAGACAAACCTTGTGGAATTCTATGACAAGGTTTCGAGATGGCTAGATGGAGGGGATGCAGTGGACGTGGTATACCTGGATTTCAGCAAGGCCTTTGACAAAGTGCCCCATGATATCCTGGTGGAGAAACTGAGGAGTTTTGGGATACACCAAAGCACTGTCCGATGGATTAGGGCATGGCTGACTGACCGAAAGCAGAAGGTAACCATTAGCGGGGAATCGTCGGGATGGCAGCCAGTGACAAGCGGGGTCCCCCAGGGCTCTGTCCTGGGGCCGATCCTGTTTAATCTTTTCATTAACGACATGGAAGAAGGGGTGAACAGTCTGCTGATCAAATTCGCAGATGACACTAAAACTGGAGCAGTGGCCACAAGTGAGGAGCAGGTACTCCAGATCCAAAAGGATCTGGACAGACTATGGAAGTGGGCAGGAGACAACAGGATGGTGTTCAATGTGGATAAGTGCAAGGTCTTGCACTTGGGGCATAGGAATGGGTGTCATAAGTACAGGTTAGGTGACAAGTGGCTGGAGAGCAGCACTTGTGAAAGGGACCTCGAGGTACTGGTTGACTGCAGGCTAAACATGAGCCAGCAGTGTGATGCGGTGGTCAAGAGGGCGAATGCCACCCTTGGTTGCATAGCCAGAAGTGTGGCTTCTAGATCAAGAGAGGTATTACTACCACTCTACATGACTCTGGTGCGCCCGCAACTGGAGTATTGTATTCAATTTTGGGCCCCTCATTACAGAAAGGATATAGCCAGGTTGGAGTCAGTGCAGCGCAGGGCCACAAGGATGGTGGCTAGTTTGCAGGGGATGCCGTATGAGGCAAGACTGAGGGAACTGGGTCTCTTCAGCCTGGAGAAGAGGAGACTCAAAGGGGATCTGTAGGTGACATGCAGGTATGTGAGGGGGTGTCACACGGAGATGGGGAGAGGCCTGTTCTCCCCTGCAGAGGAAGGCAGGACGCGCTCCAATGGAGCAAAGCTCAGGGAACCCAGGTTCCATTTGGATGCCAGGAAGCACTTCCTGACAGTTAGGACCCCGAGGGCGTGGAATGGGCTTCCACGGGAGGTTGTTGAGGCCCCATCGGTGCGGGTGTTCAAGGATAGGCTGGACGTACACATGGTGGGCATGTTGTGAGCGGAGCCGGCTGGTGCCGGTCAGACTAGATGGCCTGGGATGCCCGTTCTGACTTGCTCTGTTTCTATGTTTCTATGAATGTGGAAAAGCTACAAATTTGCTTTTAGCATGAACATGGTATTTACTGTTCATTTGGTGCAAACAGCAAGCTATGGATAGGAAAATGAATGCAGCAGGCAGGCAATGGACAATTTTGCAGGAAAATATTAGGACAGAACAAAGAATGTTTGCTCATAGAAGGTGGGCAAAACCCACCTTACACCTTTTGCAGGTTGTCTTGCTTCACGCAAAGATCTAGTCGCACTACTGTGGGCGGCAAGGAGGAAAAATGGTGACTTCCGCTAGCAGCGACCAGGGAATTCTGTTATCACTGACGCTGCATTGCCACACCCAGGAGTAAATTTCCCTTTTGATCCCAAAGAAACAGCGTTCTCCATTTTTCCATGTTGGGATAGGGTGCTAAAAATGGGAGATGGGGTATTTTGGCTCCGTCCTAGTGATGAGCATTCTGGAATTATTTATCAGCTGGACAGCATGCCATCTTGGATGCTTTGGCTGGGGTGCCTTTTGGAAGACAGTTTACCTGGAAAGAAAAGGGGAAGCCTGAGAGCTGCTCTGCCGGTGTATTGACAGTAGGAATGGGGGCCAAGAGCGATTCCGTTCACACTGTAAACAAACTGCACCTATTTTCACACTCTCAAACGACTGTGTCGGCTGAAACGCAGTTACCATGCTGTGAACTTTGTGATGGAATGCTTCAATTTTAAAAAAGTGTTTATATAAGGCAAAATACATATGGTAATACACGCATTAGGAAAAATGTGTCCAAACCTGCATGTGAATTTTCACACATTTTAAAAAATGAAATTATTCTGTGTTCATGTACTGGCCTTAGAGCTGGAAAAAAGAGAAAATGAGAGAAACTGAAATGCAGAGCTTCCTCTATCCCTTTTCCACATTACAGTTTTAAACTCAACAGACCTTCTCCTGTGACTGGAACAGTAGCGCCCTCAGGTGGCCACTAAGGATCTCCAGCAAACCCTGCCAAGCCCTGATTTCCAGGATGCTGGAGCAGAAGGTGCCGAAAGTTCAGCTGCCTGCAGGTGGTGCAGGTTTGTCACCTGCGACCATAATGCGCCTTCCCTGCCTTTCTCTCCCTCAGACCTCAACAGGGATCAGTTCATCGACTGCAAATTTCTGAATTCCGACATTTTAAATGAGAAGAAGGGCTGCCACCTGGATTTCGAGCGAGACAACGATTTCCTCATTTACCTCGTGAGCTTCTTGGGTAGTCTTTCAGTGCTGCCTGGCAACATCATCTCGGCCCTGCTGATGGACAAGATCGGAAGGATCAAGATGATCGGTGAGTGGGTGTGCGGGGCATCGCGGTGTGAGAGCGGTCGGACGCCACTGTGCGGTTGGGGCCCTCTTTGTGGTTTGAAAAAGCCGAAGCAGCATGTGGGGGGGCTGCTTGGTGATACCTCCGGAATCAAGGACGTGGGCTTGGATGACTGAATGCCCCACCCACACCAACCCAAGGAGAAGGAGGAACATGGATCTGCCTCACAGCAACGGAAGCAGACAATAAGGGAAGCAAAGCTGGATTTTGAGGAGCATATCACGCGTGATAGGAAGAGCACTCAGAAGCAGGCTGGGCCATGGGATCCATGGACCACAAGGGTTACTAAAGACAAATGTAAAACTACAGAGAAGTTGGATGAAATCCTTGAAAGGCTGCCACAAAGAGGAAGGTCAGGATCTTTTCTCTTCCCAATTAGCCCTGAGTGCAGGACACAGAACAATGGGCTCAAATTGCAGGCCACATGTAATGCAGGCATTAGAAGCAGAGAGAGAGAAGCATGTGATCTGGGGTGAGTAAAGAAAATGACAAGTCATGTCTAGCGCTGGGTAAATTGGAGGAAAGTGTTATTAAAGGGAAAATTATCAAGCACGTCCTAGGGCAGCGGCTCCCAGACTTTTCCGGCCATGGAACCTTTCCGATGACACTTTTTCCCCACAGAGCCCTACCGCGATCGCTGACATTTACTCGCCATTGTGAACCCACAACATCCTTCCGTCTTTCATCTGCTCCTATTGCCCAAGTGCTTTGCAGAAAGGAGTAGGTTTGGAGAGAAAACATTTTAAATAGAAGGAATGAAAAAGGCAATTATGTGGTGATATCCCAAATGAATTCTTTCGATTGTTCCCAATACTGCGCAATAGAGTCCCAGGAACCAAACAACATGATGCATTTCCTTGTTTAATGCTTGGATGCCAACCGACAATCGAATAGTTGGCTTCACGTGGCTTCATTTTAAGGTCTGTTTTAAATCTGATTTTTGAGATTTCTGTGGAACCCCCCAGGTCCTGCGGAACAGTTTGGAAACGAGCCGCTGTGCTGGGGCAAGGCTTGGTTGCTACATGTGAGCCCTTCCCCCCAAACATTTTAGGGTTCTTTGAGAGGGTCAACCAGCCTGTGGGTGGTGGTGATCCAGCGGCACTGCTTCCCTGGAGTTTTGCAAAGTCCCTCCCCAAATTGAGCTGCCCTGGGATGAGAAGAGAGGTCCTCAGGTGGACTGGTAACTTTTAAAGAAGTGAAGGTAAGGAGCAGGTGCAAACTGGCATTTTTTGCAATGGAAGATATAAAGTGTAGGGTCTCCCAAAATGTTTATTCAGAGACGTTCTGTGCCCTGAAGTAGACCAACCTAGGAGGCACCAGGGAATTGAGTGCAGGGCTAGCATCATCCCGCTTTTCCCACTTTCTCCTGCAGGAGGCTCCATGCTGATCTCTGCTGTTTGCTGCTTCTTCCTGTTCTTTGGCAACAGCGAGTCAGCCATGATCGGCTGGCAGTGTCTCTTCTGTGGTACCAGCATCGCTGCCTGGAACGCCCTGGATGTGATCACGGTGGAACTCTACCCCACCCACAAAAGGTGATGCACCCCACCCACATTTCCTCGGGGGGCGGGGGAGGACTGGGTAAATAATTGTTGGGAAATCCCAACGGCTGACAATTGGGCACCTTCAGAATTGTGAAAGTTGGATGTGCGCACAAATCTTAAGATTGGACTTGGACCCTGATCGGTCACTTCAGAAAATCGCCCTGTGCTGCCCAGACCAAGGCTGCTTCAACTCGGGGCAGAACCCACGTTCAGATTTCCATATGAAAAATAGAATTAAAGTGGCTTGAACTTATTTTTCTGTCTACCATGATATTTGCAGGCATGCCAGCTCTCACACAGAGGATTATGCCTACCAAAGCTCAGAAAAATAGATGATTTGTGTCGCATGGGGTGCCTTTATATTGTGATCTCTTTATACTTTGATTTCTTTAAAGAGAACTGCCTTTAAAAAACTAATTTTTAAAACTGCTCAATTTTCAGCAGAATGACATGGCATGTTCAGAGATCGTTGCCTCTTCCCAGAGGAACAATCTCGCCACGTTTCAGCCGACTGGGTTCCAGGACTCTGTGTGCAGCAGTGGCCTTGACATTGTGACAGGGGAAGGCCCCCGTGTGGACCATCCCTCTGGTCTTCAGCAGGGCAGTTGAGATCAGGCTACTCCAGAGGTGGATGAACTCCAGAGGTCCTAGGTCTTTGGAGGTGCGGCTCTTTCTCTGAACCCCTCTTCCTTTCCTCAGAGCCACGGCCTTTGGAATACTCAACGGGATCTGCAAATTCGCGGCCATCCTGGGGAACTCCATCTTTGCCGCCTTCGTTGGGATAACCAACGTGCTCCCCATCCTCCTGGCTTCCTCCGCCCTGGTTGGAGGAGGCCTTCTTGCCCTGCGGCTGCCGGAAACCCGTGACCAAGTCCTCATGTGAGCTGTTCGATGAAGAAACGACACATCAGGGGCAGCATCGAACCTGTGTTGAAAAGGAAAGCAAAAGTCTGCCAAAATTCCTCTGCTGATACCTCAGATTTTGGGGGCGGGAGGGGAAGAGGAAGAGGCACCCCACGAGAGAATCTGAAAACCTTAGTTCTGTGGACCTGCTGTGGGTACAGAGTGGTTCCCGTATCTTGGCCTGAGCTTTGCTTGCTGCTTCAAAGCTGTCACTTCGGGGGTGCTGGGCAGGCGAACCCTGTCTTTCTGCTGCACATGTGTGATTATTTAGGCACGAAGTGACAGCAGCCTCTTGGAAACTCGGCAGAACTGCCTGACCTCTACCTTTCTGTATCTTCCGGGGCCACTGACAAGGGGACATGCAACAAACCCCTAGCACTTCCCCCAGGGACAGCAAGGCCTCGAGGAGTTCACAGCTCAGGGCTTCAGGCTCGCAAAAGCCTCCTGCTGGCTGAGCATTGGTGGGATTCTCTCCTGAGGACCTGACCGAGAGTACGTGCCCTGGCCGCCTGTGTTCCCAGGGAACACTGCTCAGCCTCTTCTCCATATCAGGGTTTTCCAGTTGGCTGAGAAACATACTAATTTATTCCTCCACCCAGGCATAGATCTGAAGGGCCTCTTTTACGTCATCTGCTCGTCTTTGTTGGGGCAATCCTATATGTTTCTACTCAGAGGTGAGTCCTGTTCAAATCAAGGGGACTTACTCCCAAGTAAGCATGGATTGCCTTGCAGTTTTAGATTAATCTCTGGATAATTCTGCTTGCTGGTTTATTGACCGTGGGGTGGGGGGCTCAGGTTGCCCTGAAAAGAAGCCTAAAAACCCAACACAGTTTTGAAAAACACCTTTCCATTTTGTTTTCTCCAAGTGATTTATAAAATGCAGTGTAAATGTTCCAGCCACCCACAAGTATTTTAACTGCAGCAGCTGCTGCAGATCTGGAGAGAGAGAAAGAGCCAGAGAGAGGGTGTCTGTTTTCTGTTGCTCTTGGTCTAACTAGTTCCATTTGTGTTGTTCCCTGGACACTGAAGGATTCCTGAAACCAAAAATGTACATATTCTGCAGTGTAAATAGGGGCAAGGGGGTATGTGATCGAGTGAAGGATATGGTAACTGCAGGAATTGTCAATATTATAGTCATATTAATTAATGAAAATGGCAGTGATATATATATATAGTTTTCTGTTCTACTGGACGTGTACAGCACAATTTGCAGTGTAGCTATTTAAATTTGTTTTTTTTTTTCCTGCCCTGGAGAACTATGATCAACAAAAGCTGATGTTTGGTATAGATTCAGCTCACATCTTCAGTCCAGAAGGAAAGGTTGTTTTTTGCATTCTGGGGGGGGGGGGGGGGGGGAGGGAGAACACCTGTAGTTTTGAGGATGTGTGAGGCCCTCCTTTGCACATCCTACTGAAAGAACTTGGCTGCAAAGTTTGATGGCTAGAATAGAATAAGCCAGGCTTTGTGCTAGCGGACAAAGCACGGATCACAGCCCCACTAGAAGGTCCCATCAAGGCTGGCTGGGCACCTGTAGGTAGCACTAATGTTGCTGAACTCTGTTTTGAACTATTGTGGAGGAAGAAGAAATGGAAGGCACGATTCACCTTGATGCTTCTAAGAGACCTTCACCCAAACCTGGTTCCAAAGACTTTCCTTCAGTGTTTCACTTGTATCCGGGTTCTGGCGGAAAGTTTGCTGCCAATAGTTCCATCTCTTGCAACGATCTTCTAGTTTAAATACTGCTAATAGCACCTATCAGGAAAAATGAGCCATGCGCAGAAGCTGTCATTTGAAAAACTGCCTCTCACACCAAATATCTCTTAGGGCGTAGACAGACTGAGCTGAAAACCAGCTGACATATTATGCATAATCTAAGCTCGCATGAAATGTATTCTCTTCCTTCGGGGCGATGAGGTGTTAATCCCCAGCTGTTTCCTTCCCCAACTCTTTAATGATGTCAAAAAAGCCATACTGTCTGTTTCAGTCTTAGAAAAAATGGACAGGGAATTGCCAGTCTTCTTCCTACACCTATATGGACGCCTTTGTACTGAAGCTGCAACCCACGTGTCAACACTTCTTCCCGCTAGCGGTCGGGTGTGTGGTCGTAATCTAACCTGTACAGAACCAGTGCCGTCGCTTGCACCATCACTGTTCCTGCATTTTTCTAACTGTTTCATTAAGGCTCGTTCAGAGCTGCTTCCTAATCCCTTGTCTAATTCCTTGGAATGCATCTGCCACTTTGAAACTCATGTCGAGCCATGAAATTGCAATAAATGCAAACCCAATGTGTCGCTCAAGGAGTCGCAGGTACATGTAGGATTCTGACAACTCTTTTCCCATGGTGGAATGACGGCGGCGGGGGTGGGGTGCTCCCTGTTCAACTTGCACACTCCATGATCAAATGTTGGGGGTGCAAAAAGTCAGGCGACTTGGCCAATGTGGCCCACCTCCCCAGTGTCCCCCAGCCATCTAGGATTTGGTGAGTTTCCAGCTTTTGCATCACTTCGGGTCATTTACTGCCCAAGCTGCTTGTTATAAGAGAGTCAGCTCAAAGGTCCTGGTATTTCTAGCACTTCTGGCCTTGGCCTGGCCTTAACGCCAAGGCCAGCGCCAGCGCCAGCCCCAAAACCAACCCTGGTCCTGCTTGGAATGTGGCCTGCGTGAGATACGCATTCAGCCCTCTGGCTGAACAAGTTTCCATCCCACTGCTCCGTAATTATGTGCAGGCAGCCGTGTGTCCGGCTTTCGTCTAGGCTCCCTGGGCCGGAGCCCAGCTGGTGCAGGTTCTGGTCATCGGGCTGGTCCCTTCGGCACCAGAATCCCCGGCTTTTCCAGGAGAAAGAGAGGAAAAATCTGTCCACCTGCAGGGCTGGGTCTTTTGCCAAGCAGAGGGCTGGGCAGTGGCGCCTAACCAGGGTGGGACCCCTGGGGAGGCATGGCCTGGAACCTGCAACCTTCTTCCGTGTCACGTGCCACACAGTCAAGGGGCAAGCTGTGGTGCAGAAGGAAGAACGGGGCTGTTTGCACAGCTTGATTCCCGGAAAGCATTGTGTGAATGTCACCAGAGTGTGGGGAGCCAGGTCCAGGGAACCCGATGGATTCTCAGCCCCAAAAGGGATTCCTGGCAAGCCTGTAACTACAGCTCCCATTATTCTCAAACACGGCTCCTGTCTGGTATAGCTGTTGGGATTGGGATGCTGCTCTGTCAATGAACCAGGGGCCTGACCTGAGAAGGAGAATGGACCCTCTGGCTTGGAGAGGATCGTCGCTCGGTGGCCAGACGCCTGCTGGGGGTACCGAAGGTGCTGCGCTTGGCCCCAGGTGGCTGCCAGGTGGTCCACGCAAGCAGCACCAAGCTTGGCAGGCTGACATCATGAGAGGCTGCTTCCGATGCCCCTGGAGCGAATGCAGCCTAGGGAATGCTCTTCCACAGACCTTGCCCGCCACGAGGGGGCACCTGCTGCACGCAGAATGAGGCCCCAGCGGCGGGAACCAGGGCCTGAGCATAAGCGCTTTGCTTGGCTTCTGCCTGATCGAGGGGCTGGTGCGAGCAACTTCAGCGCATGAGAACATCTGCAGCATTCTGTGTCCGACCAGAGCAAACTGGCGATGAGAAGCAGTGTCAATGACAACAAACGCTCTGTCTTGTTTGCCCTGACACAAGACTGGCAGGCCAGTTCTTGGACTACAACTTCCATCATGCCTGATGTGAGGTGGACGGGGTTTGGAGTGCTACTTTATGCAGAGAGGTTCAAATTCTTCCACCCCTTTCTTAGGCCCAGCTTTCGAAGATACACTGTTGGTCCTCAGCTTTGAGAACGATGCAGGAGGAACATGGGTTTGGGGCTGGTTCCAAAGTTCTCCTGGTGTTGCAAGGATGTAAGAAGCCCTCCCTGGCCTATGATCCAGCTCAGCCTCCCCCAGCGTGATGCTCCCCAGATGTTTGGACCATACAGCACATCACTGCTGATGTTAATGAGATCTAGTCTGGTGAGGAGGGGAGGGTGCTGGTCTGAGGAACCAGGCCGCCGGAGTGCTAGTCCCCACTCAGCCTTGAAACTCATGGGGTGACTTGGGGCAGCCACAGGCCTCAGCCCAACCTACCTCACAGGGTGTTGTTGTGAGGATAAGATTGAGAAAGGGAAAATTATGCAAGCCACCACGAATTCCTTGGGAGGAAAAAGAGGTAGGATATAAATACAGTGGTTCCTCTGCTCACGAACACCTCAGTTCACGACCAAATCGGGTTGCGAACAGAAATCTTAGAAAAATGTTTCCTCAGGTTGTGAACTCCGCATTGCATGACGCTCATGAATATGCCTGCCTCCACCCCTGAGCACATCCGCGAGCGTGCCCCCCTCCCCCCCTCCCGTGCGCCTGTGATCATGCCTGTCTTCCCTGTGATTAAAAAAATATATTTACAGATTGGATTAACCTTATTTGCATTGAATCTTATGGGGAAATTTGACTTGGCTCACAACCAATTTGGGTCCTGACCAGAGTTATGGAACGGATTGAGTTTGAGAGCCAAGGCACCTCTGTATAATAAAGAGGTGGGATATCAATATAAGAAAGACGTAACAACATAAATTGGCTGTGCTGTGCGGCTGGGGAAGTCCAAAATATAAGGAATGATGCAGCACGGGAAGGGTGCTCTAGCCTGTGATTTGCTTGTCTTAGAGGCCAGCCAAAAACCCCACAAAGGAAGCCCCTGAGCAGGGCATGGAAGGAAAGGGCAGCCCAGTTTAATTCAGGTCCACATCAGTCTCATGCCCGTTCCCTGCATAAATCCATTCAATCTCATTTCCACAAGCAATTTAATTTTTCAAAAATGCTCAAAGTAGTAGTATTTAAAGGTGCGGTCTAATGCATTTCCCTCCGAAATGGACATTCTCCAATGCATTGTAAACACAATCCTAAAACGTGTATTGAAAAGCAAGGCAAACAATGCAGTTGAGAACTGCATTGCAAGACTGGAAACATGCAACTCTGAAGGATGATCAGTTCCCAATCCACATATTAGCCTGGGAGAATTGGGAAGGCTGGAGAAAAGGCAGCCAAAGGGCTGAAACAATTCTGCTATGCGGAAAGCAGACCTTTGGGGCTTTGTGTGTGTCTCCCGCTATTGAAAAATCTCCCTAAACCACAGAGTCAGTAAGAACCTGAAATAGGCTGATGTTTGCCTTTGACTCCACCCACCACCAGAATGCGGCTCCCCAAATGCTTCTCCAGCATCTGGCTGTCAGGCCAGAAGGTCCTTCACCCCTTGACCCAGACCTGGGCGGATGCAGCCAAGCTGGATTTTCGGAGATACAGCCTGCTTCTTCCTACATTCTCAGGAGGGCAGTTGAGCATCAGAGAACGAAAGATTGCATTCTTCAAGCAGATGTATAGGGATGTGGGCGAAATTAATTTGGTTCACACTTTGGTTTGATCTTCCCACTCTTAAGACTTTGAAAACTATATTCCCCCCACTCCCAAATCCTCTGAGATTAACCCTTTTCCAAATTTTGCAATGGAGTTGTTTTTTTTAAGAGTGCAAAAGTGTTAGTGACACCATGCACAGAATTCTGCATATCTACAATAATCTAATGTCACAGAAAATCTCTTGCCAATATATATGTTTCAGGCAAAACTACATCCAAGAATGCCTATGAATCTTCATGCAGATTTAAAGAATAAGAGCCGAGATGGACCAAACTTGAAACTGGTCAAAAGAGAAGCTGGGAGAAACTGAGATGAGCTCTGGCTTATGCTTCCCTAGCAGAGTTTGAGCAGCTAGGTGAGTTTGGAGGTGTTGGGGAGAGCGTAGGCAAAATCCAAAGAGGCCGTGTGGAGCAAGGCCGGGGTAAACAAGGGAGGGTGAGAGGCCAGATGGAGAAAGAGAGGTGTGGTACAAAAGAGACCACATTTGCAGGTTGCATGTGCCTACATCACAATGCAACACAACAGGTAACCAGGAGAATTAGCAAAATTTCATGCGCATGATGGTGTCCCTGGGTCGCTCCCAATCTGTTGTAATGGACATCTGGTGAGGACGGGTGGGCCCAATGTACTGCTGCTTAAAGAACTGGAGCTCAAACCCACATCGCCTCCAGGCTGCAAATGAGCAGGCCCGAGAAGGTCCCTCTCATAATTACTTGTTCAGATAAATCTGTCTTGCAAGACGCAAGCCAAGCCTTGCCTGGGGAGTCCCTGCACGGACTGGTGGATAAAGCTGATGATATTGGCAGGCTAATGGTCCTCTTTCTCCATTCCATTCCAGCTTTTGTTCCTTTCAAGTTAACTCTGATGATCCCTCCTCTGCTGCAGCCAATGGATGGTTGTTGCTCTTTCCACCCCAGATCCTGGGACAATTAGCAGCTGGAGGGGTGCAGAAATAAAAAGCAATAAAGCAACAGCAAAGAATGGGTGGCAGGAAGCTTCCCCGCCACCCCAATCTTGGCTTGTTTTCTAGGAAGCTTTCAACATCTTGGAAGTCAGAGCTTGGCTTAAAAGGGCTTATTTTTGCATGAGAAATATAATGTGTACTTCGGGGCTTCGTGCTGCCGGAAAGATTAATGAGCAAGTGATCTGGGATGCAGAAGCTGCCTCCATAGATGTGAGGATAAATACACCCCATCTCTGTACCCACCCCCAGACACATCCTGCTCCTGGTGCAGGTCTCTTGAAACCCTTAGCTGGCCATTCAGGACCCCAGTGCCTTGTGCTACAGCAAGGAATGTTCACGGCCATTGATATCATTGCTCAGAAAATCTGTCCTCCCCAGCAATGGTGAGACTCTCAGCTAAGCACAGAAAGAAGCCTGGGGGTGGGGAGGGGCATGAAGGGTCCCTGTGCTAAGTAATAAATAAACAGAAACTGCCAATGCTTTGACCCCATGAACTGTGGTTTGACTGCGGCATAGCTATCCTAAAAAATACTTTGGTGCATTAATGGCCAGGGGCATGGAGCCAGGGCTGGCCATTTCTCCTGATTCAACCCCCTGGACAGATTCCAGTTTTAAGGCAAGTAAGCACTGGGTTTCTCCAGTTCCCTTTTGGTGGGTTCTGCCCTGATCTTGCCTGGCTGTGAAAGTTTTTGAAATTGGTTGCTGGTGACCCCAAAGGAGCTCCCTTCCAGATGTACACTTTGGCAAACCTTAGGATCCTGGAAAAGCATCATCGTTCCCAGCCAGTTTGGAGGAATGAAGTGGAAAAGATGGGGTTCGTGTGCATCTGAGCAGAAGTGAGCTGGAATGCGACCGGTGGCATCTCCAGGGGTGCAGTGGGGTGGGAGGAGGGAGGAGCAGCAGCCAGAAGATCTCCATCGCTTTCCACACCTGGCTCATTATTTTTTATTTATTTATTTAAAAATTTATATGCCGCCCCTTGCAATAGCCTCGGGGCGGCTTACAACATGGTACATTATTAAAAACATATAACAAAATTAAAAACTGGCCCATCTCAGGTTATAATATAAAACATGAACAGAATTATAAATTAAACCTATTAAACATAAATTAAACATTAAACATAAATTAATTAAACATAAATTAAACATAAGTTAAACATAAACTAAAACCAAAACAAAAACCTAAATTAAACAATAATATTAATTAAAATATTGCTTAAATAAAAAGGTCTTCGCCTGGCGCCGAAAAGCAAATAACGACGGCGCCAGGCGAGCCTCTCTGGGGAGCGCATTCCATAAATGGGGCGCCACCGCTGAGAAAGCCCTCCTCCGGGTACTCACCCTCCTAATCTCACGCACGGAGGGTTCCCGGAGGAGAGCCTCCGTCGCTGATCGTAGGGGGCGGGAGGGCATATATGGTCGCAGGCGCTCCTTTAGGTAACCAGGGCCTAAGCCTCATCAGTGCCCCTTTGATCTTGATCACAAAAAGCTGGCACAACAATGTGCAAAGAAAAGACATTTTCTCGAGGGCTGGATTGGGCAATCTTGTGAGCAGAGACCGAGCTTGTGCTGAGAGAGCTGCAGCGTCTTCACCTGAACCCAGAAGGCAATCGAATTGACCCCTGTCCTTGCCCAAAGGCTTTCAATATGTTCCTGAGTGGAAGGGTTCTGTTTCCCCTGTAGGAATGAAGAAGGGAAGGTCATTTTTCTTCTCGACCCTTTGCCACAGAGGGTCATTCCTTTCTCACGCACGCTTTGCTTGCAGTTCCAGATGGCAAAGCGTTTCGCTCCGAGCCCATGACTGACCTTTATGTGGATGCAGGGTATGCTAAATGCCCACTTGTGGCATTCCTTCAGCGACTGTGCAGTCTCTCTGCCAGCCCTCGCTTGCTGTTTCACAGATCTCTCCAACACAAATGCCTCACCCTGCTGGCCTTGGTATGAGCATCCGTTGCCAAAAGACACTGCCGCTTTCGGCTTCATCCTGAGATTTCCAGCAGCTTGGTCTTTAGAATGCTGAGGCTCCCGGCCACCCAGGTTTCGAGTGCCGTCTCCCAGAAGGGAGGAACACCTGCCTCCTTTCTCAGCCAGGGGCACCAGAAAGAACCTGCCTGTGCAGTTGGGCCCTTAGTTGAGAGGAGGCCGGCCGGGTCTGGCCAAAGCCCCGTCTCTTTACTTTCTCTCAGAAGACAGCTGGATCTTCCAGCAGGTCCAGGTTCAGCTCCAGGGCCTTCCCCTAATGTTATTTCAGCCCCCACCCCACATGGAAGTGCATGATTTATTCATTTGTCGAAAACACTTTCCTAGTCATTGACCATTTCGCAGCAACTGCCTGAGAATTGGGCCAAGTGACCACACGCGTGCCCTTTAATGTCTTTTCAAGTTTTGCAGCCACATTTTTGCAGCAGTGGCCAGATATTGCATGTGCTCCAAACACCGAGGACACGGGCTGCAAAAGAGGAGGCTTCTGGTGTCAGAGTTAATGGGAGGATACATCCAGGCTGGGCTTCCTACGGAGATGCCCTCCGATTGCTCCAGCACCACGGAGAACTCCCTTAAAGTCTAGAATGCATGCCAGAGTAAATGCATCCCTAGCTCACATTGGTGCCACCAGCCAGAGATACTGGCCACGTCTGCTCCACGAAAGCCTTCCATGATCAGAGGCTGGTCCATTCGGCTGCTTCCCACAGCAGCCATGCAGAGGCTTCTAGGATGCTCAGGACCAAAGGATGAAGGTTTGGGGCTACCCCTGTTCTTGCACCCCAACGAACACATGCTTGAGCTCATGCTAGTAAGTTCATTTATTAATATCAGTAGCTATTTTTCCTCCTATGAGTAATCCAAGGTGGCTTACACGATCCCCCTCCTCTCCATGCTACCTTCATAACAACCTGGGAGGTAGGCTAGGCTGAGAGTGAAGGACTGGCCCAAAGTTACCCAGTGAGCTTCACGGTCGAGAAGGACAACAGCCTGCATTACTCAGACTCTGGGGCAATGCCGCACCCACTGCACCGCACTGCAATATGGGCGCCTGGAGTGCTGTGTCCAGTTCCGGGCACCAAAACTTAAGAAAGACGCAGAAGAATTAGAACAGGTCCGGGGGGGGGGGGCAACAGGGTGTGGAAACACTGCCCTGTGAGGCGAGACCGGGCATGCTTAGCCTTGGGAGGAAAAGGCCGAGGGGGGGCCTCTATAAATACTAGTGGGACCCGCTGCCCGGAGAGGCGGGGGCTCTCCCACCCTGGAGATGCTCAAAGCGAAACTGGGCAGCTGCCTGAGTGGGATGGCGTGACTTGGTGTCCTGCACCAGCAGGGGGTGGACTCGATGGCCTTCAGGGCCCCTTCCGACTGCTCTTCTAGGATCCATCGACCCACATCAGTTGCCAAGAGAGGGGGAGAGAGAGATCCTATAGATCTTCAAATCCCTTCCATAACCCTCTCCAGGAATGTTTTCCTGCAGCGCTTCCTCATCAAAAAGCACACCGTCTTTCCCTTTGGAATTGTTTTCTAATGCCAAGATCAAATATGGAAGACTAACCAGTGGAAGACAGTGAAAGCTAGTGTGGCCTAGTGGTTAGATTGTTGGGTTGGACCTCAGGAGATTTGGGTTCTAGTCCTCAGTCACCTATGAAGCTCACTGAGTGGTTTTGGATGAGTTGCTCACCCTAATCTACCTCACAGGGTTGTTGTAATAAGGATAAAACAGGGAAAAGGCAAACCCTGTGAGCTGCTTTGGATTCCTTGCAAGAGGAGAACACGTGGGGTATGGATGTAATGCAATAATAATAAGAAGCTGGAGTGGGTGGTGGCGGGACAACTCCAAGCACTCCTGGATGAAACGGATTATCTGGACCCATTTCAGTCCGGCTTCAGACCCGGGTATGGTACAGAATGTTCCTTGGTCGCCCTGTAAGGTGACCTGCGCAGGGAGAGAGACAGGGGGAGTGCGTCCCTGTTGGTCCTCCTGGACCTCTCAGCAGTTTTCGATACCATCGACCATGGTATCCTCCTGGATAGGCTGGCCAGGTTAGGAGTAGGAGGCTCTGCTTGGCAGTGGTTCTGATCCTACCTGGCCAGCCGATTCCAGAAGGTGGTGCTGGGGGACTTTGGCTCTGCGCCATGGCAGCTGGGCCATGGGGTTCCACAGGGATCTACTTTGTCCCCCATGCTCTTTAACATCTACATGAAACCACTGGGAGAGGTCAGCAGGAGGTTTGGGCTGTGGAACCATCAGTATGCTGATGATACCCAGCTCTACCTCTTGTTCACAACTTCCCCAGGTGAGGCAGTGGCTGTACTGAACCAGTGCCGGGCCGAGGTAATGGGCTGGATGAGGGCCAATAAACTGAGGCTCAATCCAGACAAGACGGTGGGTGGTTTGGGCTTTCAGGTAAGTAATTTTGACCCTGTCCTGGATGGGGCAGCACTCCCTCTAAAGTGCAGCTTGGCGTGCTCCTTGACCCAGAGCTGCCACTGGCGATCCGGGATGAGCGCTGCCTGGCAACGGTGATGCATGCGCCTGCAACTTCCTGGTTGGACTATTGTGACACAGTCTACGTGGGGCTGCCCTTGAAATTGGTCCGGATGCTTCAATTGGTACAAAATAGAGCTGCCAGGTTGTTGATGAGGACCAGTCGTTATTCTCATATAAGGCCAGTCCTCTACCAGCTCGATGCTTCCAGTTGAAGTCAGGGCCCAATTCAAGGTGCTAGTTTTAACTTATAAAGCCCTAAACAGCTTGGGACCAGGATACCTGAAGGAACTCTCCTTCTTCATATGCCCTCATGGCCATTAAGATCTGTGGGAGAGGCCCTGCTCCAAGAACACTCCCTGAGGAGGTAGAGGATGTTTACTCAGAGTAGGGCCTTCTCTGCAGTGGCACCCAGACTGTGGAATGTGCTCCACAGAGAGGTTTGCCTGGCACCAAGTTTATTTTCTTTTTGGCACCAGGAGAAAACCTTTTTATTCCAATGTTATTTTAGGAACCACTGATTTTAAAAGGTAACAGTTGCTTTCTTTTATCTAATTTTATCTGTTTGCATTTTTACTATTTATTATTCCTGCTTACTGTTATTGTTCATGGATTGTTTTGATTGTTTTCCAGTTTTAATGTTGTAAGCCATCCTGAGACGCTGTCATAAAGGATGGCATATAAGTGCTATAAATAAATAAAGACAATGTTGATTGGATTCCGTGTACCGACCGAAGCCTGGAAATGGCAGAATAGAAGATTTGCCCTCCTTAAGGCAGAAAATTGTCTGCAGTAAGGAAAAAAATGAAAGAAGGGGAGGGGGAAACGTGGGGTGCTTACCAAGGCCGGATGTCATCATCTGGACCTGCAGAGAAATTCCATGAATGGGGCAGGGAAATGACATGATAAAATTTCATCGGGAATCACTTTCTTTCTCCTTGTCTCTTCTGAGCTACTGTTTCTCACTTGCACAGACTTGGGAGAATCTCCTTTTAGCTATGCCCCAAGCTCAGAAATCACGAGTCCCCCCAGTCAAGAACCCGTCTCCTAATCCACATGCCAGGCTATTTGCTGGGAAATTGTCATAATAATGTCTTACAGTTTTTCGCAGCACATTTTGCCAGTCTTTTGCACAGCTCCTCATCTCACTGCAACATTTCTTGAGTAACTATTTGGTGTGTGCAGCCATGGCCTTTAAATACAAAATGCCGAGGACAATATTTAGAATGCCATTTTCTTTCCCTCCATGCCTGGCTGTTTTCTGGCCTTCCTGGGACTCCATTTCTTGAGTTCAGGCTCAATTTGTCAGTTCGATGCCACTTCTGTGAGTTGGAGATTGAATTTCATGCAATAAAAAAGTCATCCATGTGCGATTAACCTCACAAGCTGACACCTTGCAATCGGCTCTGCTGAATTTTGAGGCTACCTGCTGAAACTTTTTGGCAGAGCTTTAAATTATATGGACATAAGAAGGAGTGTGACAGTTCGGTCCGTGCTCTCCAATCCCAGAGCGATGCTTAAAACTGAAAGTGTCATTTAGTTTGGAGAAGCTTGTTTTGCAACCAGGCCTTCAGTGGATAAAGATTAGTGCTGCTCTGCAAATTTCTTCCACCATTTTGACCTCTGTCGTGTAATTTAATCAACACGAAATAGGCTTTGGGGGAAGACACTTCAAAGGAGAAGATTACTTCAAAGCAGTCTTCCCTAGTTTGGTTGAGGGCTCCTTGTGCCAGGAAGCTCCTTGTCTTTCCATCTCTCAGGTCCCTCCACATCTCCCCACACTTCATTTAAACCTCAGGGAAAGACCTGGTGGTGCAATTCCTCCAGCAGGGCTTTTCAGATCAGGAAGCACGGCCCACCTGGGGGGCTGCAGAGCAGCTGAGAGGCGTGAAAGAGGCCCGGTGGGGGTGGGGGGGGGACCAGCGGCTAGGCACGCTCAAGAAGAGCACGGGGGGGGGGGGTGCAGATGGCGTCCATTGTGCTAAAAAGTGCTCTGCAGCAAATGCTCCCCCCACCTCCTGTGGGGATGCGCCCCAGGCTACTGTACCTGGATCAAGGCACGGGGGAAGTGGCTCATTCTGTTGCTGCACTGGGAGTTGGGGCATTTACGGTAGGTCGTCTGCAATCGGTTCGGCACCCCTGGCTTTCCGATTTGGCACACGCAGCTGCAGTTGCTGCATCCATCTCCTCCTTGAGGTCTCCATCTGAGAGACGTGGTGACACCACGGAGGAGGCACTGCAGGGCAGGAAAGCTCTGGGGGCCTTGCTAGGTGTTCAGCAACACCCACTCGTCCCTGCAGCCCATAATTGGCAGTGACATCCTCCTGGCTCCCTCACACACACACAGACACATGGGCCCACATACCCAGCCTGTCTTCTCCTAATTGATTTTTCATCCTGAGATCAATCAGGAGTCTGTTTTAACAGCCAGAGAACAATTCGTGGCAAAGCTTCTATTTCCTGCCCCCAAATGTTAAGCAAATTTTGGTTGCTTAATTTCAAGCCTTAATTAAACACACACATCTTTTCCAGTTCTGCATTTACTAAAGTTTCCTCTGTTGCTTTGGGATCAAAGTTTGGGATTGAAACCTCCCAAATTAAAACTGAATTTGCCTTCTCTGCTAGAGCTAAGCACACACATTCAGAGCAGCTGCCTATGTTAACATCAAAGGTGGAATTGTGATTAGTCCTGGCTGATTTGAAAGTTGTGTTTCTCTTCCTTGAATGGAGCACTGTTAATTATTCATATGCAGAGTATGGAAGGGCTTTTAAAAGAATCGGCATTCTGTTGTTGGATTCAGGGGAAGCTGCTGACTACAGAATCAGTAAGCATCTTCATCTGTCTGCCAGTCTCTCTCCTGACACCCTTTCTCTTCCCAGCAGATCATGACGAGAGACTTCTAACTACAACCCTTATTATGTTAAAGGTCAGTAACAAGAGAAATCCTTAAAACCCTTTAATTGTGGAGTTTGTCTTGCCCATACTGGGAATTGATTCCAGACTGAATTCCCCTCCTCCCTCCCTGCAGAACAGAGTTAGCTCCACCTTCAGGGAGGTTTGCTCTGCTTCTGAACAAGACAGCAGGGAAGCTGGACGTTACTTGGCAGGCTTATTTGACTTGACATTGAAAGAAGGTCCAAACCTGGCACACGTCACCCAGTTAAGCCCAACAAGGATGAGAGGTGCAAAACTCGGTTTTATTCTCGAGAACAGTTTGATTGCTGGCAAAAGGTACAATTGACCCAGAGCACACGGAACAGTCCCTTTTTATACATTTTCTGACCAGGCAGAAGTTCATTGGTTCAAGATTTGCACTGGGATTACTGGTACATTTGGATTCAGGTGGTTCCCATGCTTACCTGGGGAGTTGGGCTGGGAGCTTTGGCAGGAAATTACTCAATCTCTGGCAGTGAGTAATGCTTTAATTTACGTTGATGACACTGGGGACATGACCAGGCAACCCAGACTTAATGCCAGCCAGCCAGGTATGTCTTAGAGCATCAGACTACTGGACTGATAAAGTACCATCCCTCTCCCCTTGACTCTGCCTGCCCCACTGTGTTCCCCCGCCAAGCCTGAGACCGTCTGGCCTTCACTAGCCACCTGGTTTCTTTCACAGCGTGTTGACCTGGACAATCCAGTGCCACATTCCCCTATGACAATAAGTCACATTCAAGCATGGAGACCTCCACTTTTGCATCCTATATTTTGGGAGAAGCAGGCCAATCCCACCATAATCCACTGCAGCTGTTCTTTAGAGGAACAAACCGTGGTGGTGAAGCTGTTTTGAGGCTGGACTTCAGCACCATGGACAACCCCTACAGAGCTGAAAAGATGGGTGACCACGGCTGAGAAATCCCATTGGCAGAGGAGTCACCAGCTCCCCTGCGACCACGTCTCCTACTTTGCAGGGGGCGATACCCAACTTGAAGGAGAGGGCTACCCAAGCGCCAGTGGCTTATATTCCCTCACCTGAGCCCCACCCAAGCTGAGCGCCACCTTCCCACACCATGTTCAAAGGCCTCCTTCACCGGAATGGTGTGCAGATGCCCTGGGATGTTGCCCAGCCTGGGGCAGCAGCGCTTCCAGGCACCCGCGGAATCGGGCGGCAAGGGGCAAGTGAAACTTGCTTCTTCAGTCAGGAGAGCTTGTGACTTGCAAAGGGGTTCTGTTCACATTTGAAGTAGCAGCTCCTCTCGCATCAGAAGGTCAGGCACCTTCTTCACGTACTGCCTGCTCTCTGGACTGAAATGCTGAGCAGTGCATGAAGGCAAGGGGTGTGTGGGGTGGAGACAGAGGCAAAAGATCCAGAGGAGCCCCCTCTATCCGACTTCTTTTCTCCATGCAAGGAAAGCCGCCCTTCTGCCCCACCAGAATCTTTAACTTGAGCGTTATCCCGACAAGCCAATTTTCCTTGCGCCAATCCTTTCTTGAGGGCAGAAAGAGGGTTTTCTGCTTTTTTCATCACCACATTCTGCTCCCAGTTTCAAGGTTACAATATCCTCGGATTCTTCTTTTCGCTGTCATTACTGAATTGATTTTGCAGTTCCAGCGATGCAGTTCTAGGAATACGTTAATTAAACATTTCTCTACAGGTTCTCAATACTTCTATCCAACCATCTGAACACTGCATCTCCAATAATGACTTGATCCAACAATGCAATGCCATTACTATAACTTTCTTTCTATCTTCAAGTCTGTTTCTCAAGTCTATATAGTGTATCTCTTTGGTGCAGACTGGATTAGGAAGTGGGGAGAAACTCACCCCTTTCCTAATTCAATGCAAACATGCCTAATTGCACATTTTTGAACTGATACATGAACTGAAATACAGTTATCCTTTGCCATTTGCACTTTTCCTAATTTTTGTGGCACAGCTCTCTAGTACCAGTGTGCATATATTAGAGAAAATAATGTTCAGCTGTGCATTATATTAGGGAAACTACTTGGAGAATGTGCACATTAGGCAAAATGCATATATTTGTAGAAAGATGCAAAGATGCTTGTGGAAGGTCATGTAAACTTAGCGTGTGTGCATGCCCCCCCCCCCGCCCCACACACACACACACACACAATTTTGGAGTTCAGGAGGAGCCAAGTTTCAGACTGGGGAACTTCTCTAAGTTTGATATGAATTGAATAGCAGTTTGGAAAAATGGGCAACTGAGAAAAAGGATGGCTGGATGCATCCCCTTCTAGCCTGGTCAGTAAGAAACATAAGCTTGCTTCAAGACCTTGCTTAAGACCTAGACGTTAGACATGTTGTAGACCAAGTAATCATGAAATTTGTTGGGGAAACTTTTCAATTGGATTGGAAATCTGGAAGTATTAAAAGCATGTTGCCACCTCCTAGCTCGAGAACTGGTACTCTAATTGTGAATATGGGATTCGCATTTGATCAGGTACACCAGTGACTGATGGACTTTGAACCTGCCTAATCTCCATTTAAATTCCTTGACCGTTTGCATACCCTGTGGCTCTGAATTCCAAGTGTTCGCATTGTACAAACCAGGAATGAATTGCACACCCTCACAGCCCGAGTCTGCCTTTTTCCTCTTCCCTCTCCCTCCCTGTTCCTTTGCCTCATGCCTTTTTGACAGCAGGGAGCTGTATCAGCTCCATTTTCTTGATAAGCCACGTTTGGGGCCTTTCTTAGCTGAAGAGTCGGATAAGATTCCTTCAAACAAATACGTAAAAACAAGCCATTTGTCTGCCTGTCCCAAAATGACCCACTGGCATTCTGTTGCACTAAGTCTGCTTCGGGGCGATGAGTCCGCATCCTTTGCAAGGGGAAATTTGGTATCAGTGGTGCAGCTTGGGTTGCACCTGGGGCTGAAGGCCAGGGGCTGCAGCCTTGGCATGGCGGACAACTGCTCACCTGGAGAATGGCAGGTGACGGGCAAACAGTGGCAAGCATTTTGTCAGTGATGCCAGCAATGTCATTATCCTCTCCTGCTAAGGGTAAATACAGCTGGGAGAGAGCCAGCCCACGCATGGACAGAATAGCCAGCAGCATTGTTTAGTTTGAGTCTATAGATCTTCCTTTCTTACAGGGAAATTGCCAATTCCCAAGTCAATGTATTTAGCATCAGGGCGGCAGAGGCAAACTCGATTTTCTTCCCATCGTCATGATGGTGCTACGAGATCGATGCTTTTAAAATGCAAATCTGAATATGCTGCGATGATTAATGGATCCGGGTTTGCAAACGGCTTTTTCTTTGTGTTTTCTCTAACATGCGATGAATGTAGAAGCAGTTGTCAAAGGGAGCAGGAGAGAAAATATTCATTGATTGTTTCGCAGCTGTTGGAATACAGATGGCCATCTAAAAGGCAGGGTATACCCTTAAATAGGGGGCTTAAAATAAGGCTGGAAACATGCAGCCCCTGTTGCCCAACCCAAATGTTGTGTGTGTGTGTGTGCACATGCGCTTGTGCCCATGAATAGTTGTTTTACCTCCTTTTGACTCTTAGTTCTCTGTAGTTACTTGCTGTGCACAAAAAGCATCAAAACCAGTTTACAAAAATGCCCTCCTTGGCCCTTTGGGCCCCCCATTACTGCTCTGGGAACCATCCCTTTTTCTTCCACAAAGGATGGAAGCGTGGTGCCTCCCAAGCTCGCCTCTTTTGTCTGAAAAGTCCTAGGTGCTCCACAGCCAAGCAAAGTCCTTGCAGGATCTCTCCTGGAATGCATTACCCCATACCTAAGTTGCCCCTGTATATATTCCATTTCCACAGCAGCATCAGGCTGCTCCAGCACCTGCCAATCTCCCCTCCAATTTGACTTCTGTGAAAACGCACCTGTAATTATTTAGTCTTCTGTGTGGGAAATGGGGCTACCAGCCGGTCCATTGTGGTCTGGCAGCAGTTACAATCACCCGTTGTTTGCAGAACCTGACAAGGCAACCTTCCTATTAGAATCCCAGATAGTGTTGCAGAAGGTATTTAAGACAAAGGGAAGGAAGTGGTGTGGTCAGAGGACATTTTAGCAACAAGGCAGAATAAAACCTAATCCTGTCCAGTTTTACAAGGGGGTGAGGGTTAGAAGCGGACAGAAACCTGAGTGCAGAAGGGAAAGACTGAACTGAGATGAATGGAATGAAGCCCTGGTCAAAGAACATTGGGAAGAGCGTGGAAGATTTGAGAGCAAGGAGTGACTTGGAACGCGCGTGGCACCTCTGCTCGAAGCTGTTATTATACGTTGTTTTCTTCACTAAAGAAATAAGTTACTGAGCAACTGGAAACCAAAACACTTCTTGTACAAATAAAGTTTTATTTCATTTATTGTTACTTGAGAGTCATTAGGCTGTTTGAATACCAGAGTCTCATCATCAGGACAACGAAGGAGCCTGGACACAATGCAGTGGGAGTGGTCAATTAATAAAATTGGAATTTAATTCCTGATGGTGGTGTTGCATTCTGAGAGAAAGAGAAGTAACTCTCAAGATGGCAAAGACACATCAGATCCCAACAAATTAAAGGAGAGCTCTGGTGAAGGCAACTGTCGGGAGTCAGACTTTGATGATCTCCTGGTTCTTCAACCTGGAAGAATTAGCTACATTTGAGCCAGTCCTCGCGCCATTGTTGTGCCTTGCTCTTCTGGTACAGTCTGAATGCCACGGTTAATCTTTGCAGAATTTTAATCAGTGGGGAGAAGAAGACTTAATTAAAGAACCCTTTGTGCTCTTTTATGCCAACTGCCATCTGTGAGACTTTCGGCGCCGCGCCTTATCTCGGTTCTGCAGGCTTGGAAGAGTGAGGAGGCAGGGAGAGCAAGCCTCTCGTGCTCCACTCCTCCCTTGTCCAAGATGCTGTTTTCGGAGGAAGGGGCACCCGTGGCCCGGAAAAAGTGCACAGAAGGAGGGCTTGCACCAAGGGAGACCTGCGTCCCTGGAAGGTCTGCCCCGGGAGAGACTGACATGTCTGTTTGTCCAACTGGGAAGTTTTCAACCAATCCTGGATGGAGTTGTGCTCCCCTTAAAGGACAGGGCTCATAGCTTGGGGGTGCTCCAGGATCCTGAGTTGTCGCTTGCTTTGCAGGTGGCCTCGGTGGCCAGAAGCACCTTCTACCAGCTCGGGCTGGTTTTTCAGTGATGCTCCTACTTGGACGAGCGGAGCTGGCGCTGGTACCCTCTCATCTGGATTACTGCAAGGTGCTCTACATGGGGCTGCCTTTGAAGACGGTCCGGACACTTAAATGAATCCAAAACAGAGCAGTGTTGCTCTTAACAAGGACTACCTGGAGAACATGTCGCACAGGTCCTCCCCCAACCGCACTGTTCCTGCCCGGGCCCAGTTCAAAGTGCTCGTGCTAACATGCAAAGCCTCAGGACTGGGCTGCCGAAGGAGTGCCTGTCCTCATATATCCCTCCCAGACCACTTAGATCTTCAGCAAAGGCCCTCCTTTGTGAACCCTCCTCCTCGGATGAAGGGCAGGAGGAATTGGCAAGAAAAAGGCCCTTAGGGTTAGGCTTAGGCTTAGAGAAACAACCATCCCAATGGACTTTCTGCGGCCTGTGACATCCTTAGGCTGGGCCCAGAAAATGAACTGTCCAGCAACATCCCCACCTCGTGGCATTTCCAGGACTGCTGTGAATATAAATATGCATTTTTGCTATATGAAATGGCACTGCAAGTACTTACAGTTTGTGCTTTTATACTGCTGCTTTTCCCATCTTTAGGCTGTGGTTTAAAATTTAGGACCGGCGTCGATTTTGCAATGGAAATTCTACAGGCCATTCTGTAATCACGATGCACTGAAAGGGGAAAAGATGAACAAATGCAATGCCTACTGCCCAAGTGAGCGCACTGGGCGGCAGCCGCGTCGCTGCAGGTGGGCGCAGGAGTGTTCTGCTGGCTTGTTTTATGCCTTCGTCCAAGGAACCCAAAGAGGTGCGGACAGTCTCCCCTCTGCCCCCTCCCACAGTGAAGCAGTGAGGTAAGTGCAGCTGAGAAATCGCTTGTTCTGCCAGGATGAGCTCTTGCCAGCCCCACTCTGGCATTCACCTCACTGACCCCCTTCCGCTCCTATCCAGAGGTTTCTCTTGCTTGCATCTTGGATTAAAAGCTTACAGAAGGAACTAGGATTTTGCCACAGCTTCCAGAAGGGCCTGGAAATGAGAGGGGGAGCACGACCCTGTTGGCACTCTGGGATCTCTCAACAGCTACGGCATTTTTCTGGGCTGGTGGGCTGCGAATGGAGTGGTGGGGGAGGCATTGCATTGCCGTGGTTCTGCTCTCATTGGGATGGCGACCCCAGAAGGAATGTTGCTCAGCCCCAGAGCTTCTGCAGCAGGGGTCCTCAGGAGGCAGGTCAGCCCCCCATCTGCATGAAATGGCCGGGCAGGTCACCCCACATTTTGGACTGTGTTGCTGTCAGAGTAAAGAGAGCACACAGCTCGAGTTCTCCTTTCCGCTTCCTGCAGGTGAAGGTGTGGATGTGATAAACCGGCAGCTGGCTCCAGCGCTGGGCTGGGTGGAGGCCGGTGAACTGAAGCTCAGCCAAGGCACTCAGCCTGTTCTGGATGGGGCTGCACCATCTCGAAGGAGCAGGTTCATCGCTTGGGGTGGCTCCTTTTTCAGCGGAGACCTCAGTGGCTTGCCATGCCTTTCACCAGCTTTGCCCAGTGGCCCGGCTTTGTCCTGCCTGGAGAGAAATAGCAGATTTCAGTAATCTCCTCTGTGGTGATCTTTAAAGTAGACTACCGCAATCCACTCTGACTGGTGCTGCCTTGAAGACTGGGAGCCGCGGTTGGTGCACAATGAAGCAGCCAGATCAATAGCCGGAAGGTCTGAAGATCTAGCCAGGACCGGCCTGCTTGCATTGGCTGCCGATAAACTTCTGAGCCCATTCAAGGTGCTGGCTTTCACCTATAAAGACCCACACGGCTTGGGGAGGCCCCTCCAGCTGCAAGCTCCCCATTGCCATGATGAAGGTCAGCTGCCAGTGCCGCGTCTGGGGGAGGCTTGGTGGGCGGCAACAGGAGAAGGGCCTTTTCAGTAGCTGCCGAGGCTCTCCTGGCAGGGACTCTGATCCCCTTCCAGCACCAGCTTAAGCCTGTCCTCCCTGACTGGGAACCTAACTGCGTTTGTAGTATACGGGGCAGTATCTTAGCTGCTTCACAGCCCTGTTGATCTGATGTACGCGCTTGCCGCTTTCTAAAATTTGGTTTCAAGTTTTGCTTTTGTTTTATACTGTGATGTTTATGATTTTATTGCTATCTGCATTTTATACTGCATTTTTATTGTTTTCCAAGTGCTTTGTGAACTGCCTAGGGAGTTTCAGCTATTGGGTGGTACAGAATTAATACAAATAACTTGTTATCGTTATCGTTATTGGAGTGTAGTGCTGAGTTCACACATCATGATAAGCAACCCTGTGGGTTACCAAAATCAAGTTTTTTACGTTGATGCACCTGACAAGCGCTCAGGCTCATGGTAGGAACCCCCTCCTTCCCACAAGCCGCCAGAGTGGTTGGAGGCCATCTTTCCTGTGCATGGTTCCTAAACAGCCAGCGTCTTGTGGCAAAAGAGCACCACGGGTTTCTGACGACACAGCAGAGCGGCAAAGATCAAAAGCCACGTGGCTTTCATGAGGACCTGCTCAGTATGTCATTCAGAATGAGGGAGAGAGGGAACATAATGCCTGCTGCCCACACCCACTGTGGGCAAAGTGAATTTATTCCACGGAAACGTGTGTGCTTCGCTTCCAGCCCTTCGGAGGACAAACGGAAGCCCCAGCTGCCAACTGGAGAGTAGGAGGAGATTCACTTGGTGGCAATGCCTGCTCTTCTGCCTTGCTTGAGTTTAGCCGTGTGCAAATAGTCCCCCAGAAAGGTGGGGGCTTAGGAAAAACTTGTCTCAGCACATCCCTGCAGACACACAGACTGACGTGCACATGGCTTTGACTTGCACCTCCTGTCCTGGAAGTCGGTTCGCTCTCTCAGTTTGGGAGGGTCCTTTCTGATTCCGCTTCCAGTGAGAGGCACAGGAAGCTCCAAAGTGAGGGCCCCAGGCCACTGCCAAAGGAAACGGGAGGGGAAGCAGGGACTCCCCACCATTCCCACCGAAGTGCCAGCCCTGCCCCATTTCTCTCCCATCCCATTCTCCTTCCATGCCTTGTCTTTTTGTAGTCCAGAATTGTGTGGCTTATATGGATCGCATGTAAGACTTTCCGGGAGCCTGTTTGATCTAAAAAGTCAATAAAATTGCTTGAAAGGAAAAACATAAATGGTGTCCTCAAATGAACCCTTGACTCTAGTCAAACTTCAGTCACTCCCAAGTGTGTCTGGGATACATGGATGCTTGAGTACCAAGCGTGAACTTATCCAAATAAATTATCAAGGAAATTTGAGCCACTGAGTAGGCACAGAATTTGAAGTAGAAATGAATGCTTTTCATACATGGCATTAAAATAAGTACAATATTGAGAAAGGAACGCAAATGGATCGGGGATTTGAATTCAGCATGGGAAGGAATGTCTGAGGGCTGGAAGTATCACAGCAAAAAGCTTGCAAGAATTTCATGGAGAATTCCTATAAAATTCTATTTTGATGGTATTTAACTACAAAAGCAGGGGGTTTGGACTCGGTGGCTTTCACGGCCCCTTCCACCTCTACCATTCTATGATTCTGGGAACTCTTGTCTACCTAGGACAGATCTGTTTCTTATATTGTGGTAATGTCCTGAGATAAGATTTTATTGGCTATCGATTCTAACTGAAACCAAAGCATAATGGAATATGAACTGCAGTCACGTTTGATTGTGATCCAGTTATGCTATATTAAAAATTTAGTTTCATTTGATGACAGAAGACAATAATTCCTTCATTGACTGCTAGAAATAGGGAAAAATCAGTCCAAATGATGAATGGCGGTTTGGTGTCTGGCGTCTACTGCACACAATTTAATTTACAAATACAATCAGAGAAAGAGAAGCCTGACAACACAAACATGGATCGAAAAGCGGAGTTTATCATGCACGGGAACAGTGGAGATCAACATGATGCACGGCCCTATTCGTTATGAGAGTAGAAATCAGTCGCTTTGCATGGCCATCCTTCCCTTACCAGGCAAAGGTGTGGTTATTTTCCCCAGCTGGGGTGAGAATAAAGCAGCTTTGCCCTTTAGCACACTCTTGTTTTTAGAGTATGTAGCAAAATAATGTGAAAAACAACTGGGTAGAAGTTGCGCTAAGTGATCGCCTCCTCCGAGTTATGCCAGGTGAGGATGGGAAGGATCCTGCAACGGAATGGCATGATTTGTGTGTGCGTGTGACCCACAGCCTGGTTCTGAATCTAGCGTAATCCCCATCGCATTTCACGGGAAGCAGTGGTCATCTGGAAGCAGCTCTGGAAAGTCCTACTATGAAAACCGCTGCGCTGTCCTTGTACCTGGGGCGTCTTGCTCCCCCAAATTCTGTAGGAAGCGCTATTCAGAAAATCCAGCGCACATTCTACGGAGGGCAGCTTTTTGCTCCTGGTGGATAGCCCCCTAATGCAACAAACAAGACTGAGTCCATTGCAGCACCCGGCCGTATTGGATTAGAGACACTGAGCAGAGGAAATGGTTTCTCATCGTACAAAATGCCCGTAAATATTGTCAGAGCTCCACAGAGCAAGAGGCTGGAACAAAATGAACCGCCACAGAGGCAACTGATCTGTGGCCATTTGCTCACCCAATGCAATGCAGTAGGTACTGGTGAGAAACTTTGCACAAGGCTTGCAGGATAAAATGCAGGCTTCCTTTGCTGCGACAACCGACAAAGGAATGGTGTGAACTGGGGCAGTGCTCAGCTCCCTAAAGCTGCAGTACTCAGGCCCACAAGGACAGAAGAAAAGAGGAAAAGCAGACATTTGCACATGCTGATTTACATACATAATTACGTAAGTATGTAATTAAATTTCCTGTGCTAATTTAATATGCATTTGATTTCAGAAAAGGGGAAAAAACCCGCAGGCAGAAAGATTCAGGGGCAGTGGAAGGTGAGGCAAGTGTTGGCCAAAATCCCGCTCATCCAGGGAGGCCCCAATCCAACATTGATCATCCAGGTCCTTTATTCTGGGAGGGGCCTGCGGAGAGCAGGTGGTGCAAAGGCAGCCTTCCCAAGATCCAGGACTCCAAATGAACCTTTCGACCTTTGTGGACTACTCCCTGACACCACCGTATGCTCCAAATCCTCCACGGATCTTTTTAGTATCAAACTTTGCATCCAAAATACAACTTAAAAGATGCACCATCGACCTGTGCCAGCAAAGTATTCTATCTTCAAGACATGATTCCAGGAAAAAAGCACCAGGTCAGCAAATAGGATGCTCTCATCAAGTTTGTATCCCACTCGTTGTCCTCTTGTAAGTGAGCGAGATGTTTTATTGTGTTGTCCTCCTTTTCTTCACAACAGGCTTGTGATGTAGGGAAGCCTGAGACTCAGCAACTGGCTCACAATCACACAGGAAACTCCATGGCTGAGTGGGGACTCAAACCCAGATCTCCTCAGTCCTAGTCCAGTGCTCTAAACACTACTCTACCCTTCTGGGTACTGAGATGGTTGACAAATTGTAATTTGGAAAAGAACTTTAACTGATATTCATTTCTTTCATGTACTTTTCAGGCTGCCTTTTAGGCCTGAGATCTTACAAGGCATCATATCAAGATAAAATATAACATCACACCATTTAACAAAATATGCAATCCCCATAAAATACCACGAAAGATGCCAAGTGGGAGTCAACAGTAATAGAAAGGTGATAAAACAGCAAGAACAATAAATAACAATGATCATCACAACATACTTTCATTGGTAAACAGGTTGGAAGGGAGCTGCTTCTTAAAATGTATGTTCAATCAAATGAGATTCCTCCACAGAAGGCTTTAGGTTTACCCAGGCAGAGAATTTGCAGAGAATAGAGGGAGACTTCCCAGGTTTTCAATGGCTCCTTCTCCTTCACCATATCTTACTTCATAGAGGACAATCCTTTGTTTGAAAGCATGTTCTATTTCAAGAGTTGGGAACCCGAAGGTTGGGGGCCAAATCTGCGTCCCCCGGTTGGCCCCTTTCCTTTCCCTGGCTCTACCTCCTTTCCCAAGCATCCATCCTTTGGTGGTCCCCAGCCTTTGTGGAGCTTGGAATGTCTCTCCAAAGGCTTTGTTCTTGTCAAAAAATAGTTATCTGCTCCCTAGAACCACAACCCAGAACTGAAAAGTCTGAGCAGATCAAAGTGTCTTTGCCTGGGGCCAAAAAGAGGGAGGTGGGAACTAACTGAGCATCCAGAGACAGTGACTAAAGGTTCTCTTTTAGTCACTTCTCAGCCCACCATGGATGGTGGAGAAATTCCAAGAAGGGCACCCCATTCTTATTCTGTTATATATTTATTTAAAACATTTTTATGCCACCCCATCGCAACAAAGCCTCGGGGCAGCTTACAACAAAACAAAATGCACAAATAAATAACAATATCACAGTAAAAATTTACTGTTATCCCATGTGATGTCGCATCTCCAGCTGTTGATTGGTTAGGTTTGGGAACAGATGTCTGGATCTTCTTTTTTCAAACATCTGTGAACTTTCAAACACACCCTCTCTGGACAGGGTTCTGCCCAGCGCTATTGGGGCTTGGCATGAAACACTCACATTGGAATGGCCAGTGTTGCATGCAACCCCAAACCATAATTGGGCGTCCTGTACTCAAGCACCTGCCCTCCTTCGGTGCAGCTGTTTAAAGGAGACCTTTTAAATTAACTACAGTCCTCTGCTACATCGCAGCCTGGGGAATTGCTGGTTAGCCTCAGCTACAGTTTGTTCATCATTTGATCCTGGCTTGTTAATGTTGGGAAAATTTGGGTAAATCCTGTCTGAAAAGCATTACTTTTGTGTGTGCTTTTGAATTGTGGGATCAAATCCTGTCTTCCTTCTCAAAACCAAGCCGACACTGTTAAAATGGCATTCCCCCACTGCCGTTCTCTCACCTTTAGCTGTGGGCTACAGCAGACAAGCCTTTTAGTCCAAATTTACATTGTATACCTTCACAATGATTCAATAATTGTTTGAATTCAGTTTTACAAGAAACTATCTTCCTAGCCCAGAGGGCTGCATGTGCCCTGGTCAATTCAGAAAGTTTAGAATCTCGATAAGAGTTTGAGTTCATGCATAGTTTCAGTGGCTTGAATTTACATGTGCAAGCAGAACTGGAGATGGGTTCAGGCTTCTGAACTAAAGTGTCAATTAGAAATATTGTAATCTTATTGTTACAGTATGATTGACTGACATTTCTTTATCTGTTCTGTATGGGATGACCTCAGAATCTTATTGTAATCTTTACATTCTGTCATCAATTGCCCTGTACCTATATGTGACTGGGAGTGTATAAAAACTCTGTATTTCTGTTGAAGCTTTGCAGCGAGCTTAACTCTGCTTGCCCGGTAAGGCCTTATCGTGAGTCAACCGTGGGGCCTGGGATAGACAATAAAGACACGGAGGTTCACCACGCTTGATCTTTCCTATGACCCCGAGTTTTATTTCCCGTCTCACATTGAGATTCCAGGATTCTGACATTAACAAACCATAACTTAAACCAGGCGCAACCTACAGTAACAGGATTACATAGGATCCCAGTTTCAGAATCCATCTCAGGCCATTCCTTCAGATGCATCCCTCTCCTGACAAAGAAGGTGCTCACTGTGGCTGCTTTTTAGTGGCATTGTCATCCCCATATGCTCTATGTGGCTGGAATTTCATGCTGTGGGGTGTCTTGACTGGCCTCTGGAAGCACAGCCTTGCCTCTCCTCCTCCTCGCCCACCCGCCACAGTGCCCTAGCTGCAAGCATCATTGTGTAGAGAGGGTCTCTACATGAAATCACTAATCTGCAGTATCTGCTTTCACAGTTTAGATCCAAACCCTAGAAAAGGAGTTGTGCCTTTCTTGCTTCTTCACTACATAGCACAGATTCATAGATTTATAGGGTCATAGAATAGTAAAGCTGGAAGGAGCCTGAAAGGTCACCGTATCCAAGCCCCTGCTTAGTGTTGGACCCCAATAGGGCTGTCCAGTTGCCTCTTGAATGGCTCCAGGGTGGAGAGCCCACCACCTCCCCAGACCATTGGTTCCATCGCTGTACTTCTCTGATGGTCAGTAAATTTTTCCTGATGGCTAGCCGGGATCCGGTTTCCTGTCACCTGAGCCTGTTATTCCATGTCCTACTTTCCGGAGCCACTGAGAAGAGATCCTGGCCCTCCTCTGTGTGGCACCTTTCAGGTATTTGGAAAGTGCCAGCATGTTTCCCCTCGATCTTCTCAACAGGCCCAGCTCCTTGGAGAACGCACTTTCTTTTACTTTTGCCAATAATACTTCATTTTCCACACTCTAAAAGCCTGAGCAGGTGTTGTGCGAAAAACAAAACAGAACTGGAGGGTCTTGACCCTCATATAAAGAATCGGGAAACAGCTGACAAAAGGGTGAGAGCACAAGAAATGCTGCTGAGGTGGCCCAGGGGAACGGGGTGCGCTCAGGAGGGCGGACTCCCACGCCCGGATGCTGCCCCAGGCTGGCCCTTCGGCATCCCCTGGGTGAATCTGCTCCCACTGCGTTTTGCGGGTTGTCGGGCCCCTTTTGCTCTGCTGGGTGCTTATGGATGGAATTGGGACTTTGCCCCTTGATCCTGCACCTTGTACAGCCACACAAACAACTGTTCCTGCCTGGATTTGCATGCCTGACCTTTTTGGGCTGGTGGGGTTTTTCCATTTTTTCTATGGTTAAATTTGGATACAGTTCTGAAAAGTGACCAAACAGAGTCTGCAAATGTCAAAGTAATATTGATTAATTCATTATTCCATGATATTTATTCATTCCTCATATGGAAGAAAATTCTAAGCAATGAGATTACTGAGATGACTGAGAATCAGAAAAACGTATCTTTTTAGCAGCAATGCTATCTATCTATCTATCTACCTACCTATCTATTTATTTATTTAACATATTTGTATGCCGCCCCCTTGCAAACAAGACTTGGGGCGGCTAACAACATAGAAAAATACAATTTAAAAAACAATACACAATTTAAAACTATTGCAGGAATTTCTCAATTTCAGCTGCATTTCACTGTCGTCTTGTAACGCAGTGATGTCAGCTGCCTCAAGGCACTTCCTCTTGAAATGGAAAAGCCATTTCAAATCTTACAGTAAAGTTTGTTTTACAAGACATCACTGCGAACACAGAAGAAAGCAATCCAACATGTTCCTCATATCTGGCCCTGACTTCAGCTTTGTTGCACAGTCTGTCTTTACACCTTTGGAAATGAGGCAAAGAGCTGCAGCAGAAAAGTAATGTGATAACCTCTTCAAATAAAGCTACGTTTCTTTTGATATATTCCTTGCAGCCTCCCTGTTTGGCTTTCCGTTTTGTTTTTATTACCTGTGCCTAGCTAAGGAACTGATAACTTTTGGAAGTGTACAATGTCACATGAAGCTATCTCCCTTCCTCCCAGCACTCGGGCATAAAGGGAAGGGGTGAGGGAGACCGGCAGCAAAACCACTGGATAACATTTGTTGTAGCTGCACAAATATATTATTTCTCTTTTGTCCTTGGAAAGCAACACATCTCAATTATGCCCAAACCTGATTCTTTCTCCCAAAGCTTCATGGGCGCAACGGAATGGCAGCACGATGGCAGGCTGCGGTTACCATGGCAACCCCTTTCCTCTCTCTGGGAATTCAAAGGCTAAATTTATTTCAAGACGGAGATCTGAGAACAGCTGATAATATTCCAGCTGAGGTGCACTTTTAGCCACCTAAATTGACCTCAATTTACAGGGCAGAAACTGATGTAATGGGGGAGGAGAGTGTGTTGCCCATGACAATTTTCCAGCATGGAGATGAGGAAAACTACTCACAGAGTTCTTTGCTCAGTTTTTGTGAATGTGAGAAGGGTACCTCTGGCTCTTCCAGCCTTTTTTATTTTGCATGTCGCAAGTGCTACTTAAGAGCATTGCAAAACTCCTCTGGTTTGCATCTTTGTTCACGTACCACAAAGCCAGGGCACGGGAAGCTAAGCCTGGCCCTTTGCTTCAGATCAGTGCCATGTCAGAAATGACATGGTTAAATTTGTTAGACTGGAAAATTTGCAAGAAATCAGGCTCAGAGGAGATGGCAGGATTGCCCATGCTATGATGAGAAATTTCTTTTTCAGAATCCAGGAAAATTCAAGAAAAATCCTAGCAGGTCAAGATGAGGGTCACGGGTGTCGCATGTTGGCCCAGGTGATACAAACCTGTCGCGAGGTCAGCAGGCGGTTGCAGGGTCAACGGTCTGGCACACCCACCTTGGTCCTGCACGTCCTGCACGCTCAGCTTTATCAGTATAATAGGCGACAACTGACAACGAGGTCAGAATGGTCTGGCTAAACAAACGTGCAGTCCGAGCAAATGTCACGTAGGTCAGTGACCCGAGGCAAGACCTGTTTTCCTGTTTGTTGAGTAGCCTGACTGTATAAAATAAAGGAGCTGCCTAGAATGAAGAGGCTTTTGCGCAGAACCATATCCCTGTGTCGTGTAATTCTGTACAACCTTCACAAACCCGAGAAACAAAGGTTGAGACCCAAATGGATGCGCCCCACAACCAGTGTTGATCTTGCACAATGTCTGAAATTGTGCTTTTGCACAGCTCCATGCAGCCATGCCCTTTAACTTTCAGGTCCAAATCCAGAGGTGGTGGAAAGACTGCCTAGACCAGTAAATTAACACACACACACACACATATGCACATGTTCTTTTCGGCATCATGAGAAAACCTTTTAATTCTCCTGCCATTTCAATTGATTTTAGCTGGGGTTTTCTTATTTCAGCTGTCATGCTGTGGTGTTTTGTTTTACTCTGCTCATTTTATTGTAAGCTGTCCTGAGATGCCAGTGGGGGATGGGGTAGAAAAGCTTTTAATAAATTAATAAATCAAAAAAGTGCCCCAGTGTCGTGATCCTGGAGCACCCAGCCTTTCTGCATTGCTAGAGGATTTTTGTGAGTTGGCCGTACCGGTTGTCGCTCGCCAAAAGTGGAGGCTGGCGCCCAGCCCCGTGGACAGTTCCTTCGCCGCTCTGCCTGGGGCTTCAGGGCGATGCACCGCCAGGCCCCACCATTAGGCGAACCTGTTGATTCCCACCAGTGTTGCTTTACTGGTGGTGACTTGCAGTGGATCGTCTTTAAATCATGCACATGTGTAGACCATGGGTGCCCAACTTTCAAGTTAGCTGGTGCTATGTGTATAAGCAACAAAATTTGCTCATCAGCAGCAAATTTTTTAAAAAAGTTTCAACAGGTAAAAAGCACAATAAAGCCAGCAGCAATGCCTGGAAGAACAGAAAAATCTTCCCTGTAAAAGATGATATTTTAGGTACTGCACAAGGCTCCTGGGGTGGGGGCGTTCCACAGGTGAGGTGCCATGATTTGGCAGGGGCACCTAGAGGATCGGAGGATCATCTTAGTGTCCAGGAAGGGAATCTGGTTCCAAGCCATTTGGGACTCTAGAACTGGCCCTTTGCATTGGGAATGGAAATGGACAGGTAGCAATATTTATATTTATTTATTTTTTTCGATTTATATCCTGCCTTTTTCCTGCAAAGGGCTCAAGGCAGCTTACATCTCCTCCTCCATCTTATCCCCACAACAACAACCCTGTGAGGTAGGTTGGGGTGAGAGTCTGTGACTGGCCCAGAGTCACCCAGTTGGCTCCATGGCTGAGCGGGGACTAGAACCCAGATCGCCTGAATCCCAGTCCCATGCTCTTAACCACGACACCACACTGGCTCTTAAGGTAACCTTAGCAACCTCGTATAAAGAAAATATATATAAAATGTTCTATAGATGATATTTGTCACCAAATCGATTAGCTAAGATGTTTCCAAATATGTCAAACAGATGTTGGAAATGTAAACACGATGTTGGTACATTTTATCATATGTGGTGGACCTGTGAATATGTGAAAAAGTATTGGATTAAAATACATAAATGGCTTGAAGAAAAGCTACAAAAATCTTTAGTTTTTAAACCTGAAATTTTCTTGTTAGGCATTGTACCGGAAAATATTAGTAAACAAGAAATGTATTTGATGCCACATTTAATCACAGCGACGAGGATCGCGCTTGCTCAATACTGGAAGAGTGAGGAACTACCCACGGAGGAACTGATTTTGAAAAAGATGCTGGATTGTGCAGAAATGGATAGACTGACTCTATCACTGAAGGAGAAGGAAGACACTGACTTTTATCAAACTTGGGACTTTTTTTACGACTGGCTAGAGAAACGGGACTTTGCTTAGATTTAAAGATGTCTTTAAACTTTTATAAATTGATTTGAATATGATCATAGAATGTTAAAAGATATGTTATAGGGGGCTGACCCAGCTTGTCCGATGTATTTGATGATTGATGTTTTTAATTTGTAGTTTAAAAATCTTAATAAAATCTTAAAAAAAAAAAAAAAGGAAATGGACAGGTAGCTATGGCACCTGCAGAAGCACTGGTATAACATGATCACATCGGCCATGGAAGGCTTCCATGAGCAAATTATTCCAGAGTTGCAGGGACACCACCAAAAAGGCCTCCCCCCAGTTCAGTTACTCGAGGTCTCCCTTAGAAGCAGCATGTGGATCTGGGTAGATTGTGGTCTGGAGCTGCCATCTCAAGCTGCGTGCTGCCCCAAACTGGGAAGAGGGACCTCGAACCTCTTTATTTATTTATTTATATTGCAATTTATATCCTGCCTTTCTCCTACATAGGGCTCAAGGCAGCTTACATCATCTCTCCTCCTCCATCTTATCCCCACAACCTTAAGGCTTTAAAGTTTTTTGTCACCATAATCCTCATCTTCACCATGTTATCCCCACAACAACAACCCTGTGAGGTAGGTTGGGCTGAGAGTCTGACTGGCCCACAGTCACCCGGTTGGCTCCATGGCCGAGCGGGGACTCGAACCCAGATCGCCTGAGTCCCAGTCCCATGCTCTTCACCACTACGCCACACTGGCTTTAAAGTTACTTGTCACCAGAATCCTCATCTTCACCATGTTATCTTCACAACAGGCAGGCCGGGTGGAGAGTGAGGGACTGGCCCAAAGTCAGCTGCAGTGCTGAGTGGGGACTAGAACCTGGATTTCTTGCGTCCCAGTCCACTACTCCAACCCCTAGGCCATGCTCCGAGGGAAGGGGGCTGAGAAGGAACCCTTCATGGCAGCTCGGCTAATGTGCCCATTCATTCATGTCTCCTGCCTTGGCATATTTGGGCAACTTTGGGTCAGGTGTCCTCAGCTGTGCTCTCTGGCCACAGAATCACCCGCTTGCCTAATGCTGCCTCGTCGTGGCTCGCCTTGCAGGGTGATTTATGTCCCTTTTCCTTGTCTCTTTCAGGCAGAGCCAAACCGCGGGTGCTGGCAGTAGCCCCTCCGAGCGGCAAAGGAATGACTTGGAAAGGAGCCGTTCATCATATCTGCTTGCCTAAAGTTTGCTCTAAAAATAGCAGGGGAGGGTGAACATGTTTGCAGATCCTCGGACCGACCCAGCTATTCTGTGAAAACCAAACTAGGATGATATATCGGAAGATTTACAGGGGTCTTGTTTTATCTCAGCCTTTTTGTCTGCCTTGATACGAGCAACTCTCTGTCTCTGCCTCTCTCTGTCTCTCTCGCTCTCTCCTCTCTCTCTGTGTCCGCTTGTCCATGTCCAAATATTTTGGCACCCTGACTTAACCATGATCATCACATTACATTTGCCTCCTGCCTTTTTCCACATGTGAGGATCCAACTGTGGCTCACCTGGTCCTCTTCCACTCCAGTTTCATCCAGAGCAATGCAGCCTACCTGTTAGGTAGCTCAGCCTGGGAGAGAGTGACTGGCCCAAAGGACTGGGACCCAATTTTCCTCCATGAAATTTCAGCTCTGCCAAGTAATTTCATGATGACCGATGGGGTGGAGGGAGGAATGGTAGTTTCTGGTTTCTGGTGTTTGCTGGCGAGTCGCTCTGGATATCCTAGGAAAGCAGTACTCAAAAGCGAAGCAACTAGAAGGGATCCATGGCAGTGGATTCAAGGAGACAAAAGGCAGGGTCTTTTCTGTGGTGGCACCCCGATTGTGGAACGCTTTGCCATTGGAGATTTATCAGGCACCTACTTTATTGAGTTTTTGGTGCCTGATGCTTCCTTTTTGATGAACCTATGGCACTACTTAGACCATCTATATCAATGGCCCTGGCATTAATTTTAATTTCAGTTATTAATTTTATTAATTTACATTTTGTCTGATTGTATATATTTTGTTTTATCTAGTTTATTATTACAGTTTTAACTATATTATTTTATTGTTATTTTTCATAATTTTATAGTAATGGCTGCCCAGAGAGCATAATCCTAATGGGGTGCTTTAATATAAATTTAATATATAAATAAATAAATTCTGAAAACAGTTCCCTGCCTTTCCACTGGTAGCTGAAAAAGCCGGGCTGAGAGGCTTCCCCAGAGAGTTCTGTTTGCAGGAGTGATGGCTCTGCAGGGGGGAGAGCCAGGCTGAGCTTGTGAGAGGAGGGCTGAATTGAATGCATTCTGGCACGCTCAATGGGAGCTCAGGAACGGGGCCAAGACGCCCCGCTACAGGCTGCCTTGCCTTCCGCAGTGGGAAGGAAAGGACTCTCCCGTCACATCTTCCTGCCTTCATTGTTATGCGGCATCCTTGCTTCCAAGCGTGAAAGAGGAACACTGGCGCAAGGTGCTCGGAGTCAGGCGGTGGGCACACTGGCAGGCAAAATCTGGCAACTCAGCCGCTCTGCTGAGACTCCAGTTCCTCAGAGAAGCACATTTTGCGCTCCCTGCGACCTCCTGGCCGAGTGCAGCCTGACCGCCACATTCCTCAGACAGAACTCACCGTCATGTGCATCGTGGGGAAAGCCATGGAGGTACATGAAAGAAAACAGTGCTGCTGCTGGGTCAGAGATGTCCTGAGCAGAGACAGCGAAAAACTGGCTTCGACCTGCTCTGGCCGAGTATCTCTCCCCACTGCCTTCTCCCCAGCTGTCTGGGCAGGGATAAAGTGGTGCTGGTGATTGATGCCCTGGCAAACTATAAGCTAGACTACCGCGGTGCACTCTGTGGGGCTCCCCTTGGAGACTGTTCAGAAGCTGTGGAATGTAGCAGCTGGACACATAATGCCACTTCTGGCCTGCTTGCCTTGTCTGCCTATGTGCTCCCAAGCCTGCCACATGGCTTGGACACACCACATGGCTTGGCACCACAGTGCCTAGAGGAAGAACCAGCACAAGCGGGCAGAGCAAGCTGCCTGTCGGGAGGGTGGCCTGTCCTCTTGCCCATCCTCAGCAATTCCTCAAGCAGCCCCAGTATAAGAGAAAGCCAATTCTGTGCTGGTTATTCCTGCCAAGCTGGGAAGGTGAGAGAAGGGTGGCGAGATGGGAGTCGGGCATCCAGATGCAAAACAGACAGGGCTCCTCCATCCTGAACGGTTGCACAGAAGAGGGAGCTCAGGAGGTAGTTTGTCATGCAAAAGTCCCCTGCAGTATTTCCATCTTCTAATGAATAAAGGTGAAGGAATGCATTAATTAAAGGTCCAAGAGTTCCATCCTCAACTGCCTGTTCTGTCTGCTGAAACTCTCTCTTCTACACCACTCCTGAAAGATGCAGTAGTGCCCCTGTTTTCTTTGGCATCTGGTCACCCTAGTCCAAGAACAGGTAAGTGGAATGTGGGGAACTGTGGAATAAGAAGAGGATTCCTCCAATGGATCCCTAACTGGTGAAAGAACAGAAGATACAGAGCAGGAATCAATGGCAAATCCTCCCAGTTGTAAGCAGTGGGGTCCCACTGGGATCTATATTGGGACCAGTGCAACTTATTCATAAACGATCTGGAATTGGGGTGAGCAGTGAGGTGGCCATATTTGCTGACCATATTTATTTAGGGATTGCAAAGAGCACCAAAAGGATCTCTCCAAACTGGGAGAGCAGGCATCAACATGGCAAATGTAAAGCAATGCATACTGGGACAAAAATCCCAACTTCAGGAATAAGCTGATGGGATCTAAGCACTGGCCAACCAAGAGAGGGATCTTGGGGTTGTGGTGGGCAGCTCCATGAAAATTTCGATCCAGTGCGTGGCCGCTGTGAAGAAGGCAAACTCCATGTAAGGCGTACCTGGGAAAGGAACTGAAAATAAAACTCGCACTCCCCTTATACAAATCTTTGATGTGACCGTGCTTGGATTACTCTAGGCACTTTTGGTCACTGCATACTGGAGAGATGACAAAGTACAGAAAAGGGCAGCTAAGCCCACGGGCTGAAGCAATTCCCTCACGTAGAGCAGTGACAGCAGCCCGGACTGTTTAGTTTGGGGGGGCGGGGGAGTAATAATTGAGTTGTTTGAGATTTATGTATGGAGTGGGAAAAGTGCATTGAGACACGTTTGTCCCCCTTTCGAATAATGCTGGTTTCCAGCCTCATTCCATGAAGCTGATTGGTGGGAAATCCAGGACAGATAAAAGGAGAGATCATTTCCCACAGTCCATCGACGAACTCGTGCATTTGCTTCCACAAGAAGTAGGGATGACCACCAGTTTGGACAGGAGGACAAATTCACGGAGAGGGCTAGTCAGGGCTACTAGTCCTGATAGCCATAGGCTACCACCTATCGGAGGCCTGCGTGTACCATTTGCTGGGGAACACGGACAGGAGGGCGCTAGTGGAATCATGTCTGTCCGTAGATTTCCCAGGGGAAGCTGGCTGACTGCTCTGTGAATGCCAGACCTTTCGTCTCATCCAGTGTGGCTCCTGCATTCTTACATTAACCCTTCTCCAGATGCTGTTAAACTGTAGTTCCCATCATGCCTCACCCCCTGCTATGTTGGTTGGGATTAATGGGAGCTGAAGTCCCACAACAGCTGCACTTGCTCACTCAAGTGGTGCACGGATGGTACAATTTGATGAGCTCCCAATAAAAGCATCCTGCAACATTCAGCAGGCTCTTTTGTTTCCTCCTCATCCTGCATGATTTGTACCTGTCCGGCTCACCATCTGCACACAGCAGAAGAAAGCTATTCTTTTATCACATCCTTTTGCCTGCAGCCTGCACAGAACACTGGTAAAGTGCCTATAAATTGCCATGCAAATGTTACAGGGGGAAAATAGAATATTAATTTTCAAGCAATAGGAAGTCCAGGATGTTTGAAGTGTCGACAGCTTAGTACACCAAAAGCTGATTTTGGTTTCAAGAGCCAAGGCTGCGAGGTTCCAAACTGATCTCAAAACGGCAGTGTCTGGGTACATGTGTGTTTATCTGTGTTTGTGACTGTACAAGCCTTTCTCCCAATTGCACAAAAGCAGAAGTTGCCTGTTTATCTCTCCCACTGCAGAGCAAACCACCGTTTGTGGGAAGGAAAGTACTTTGATCTGGAAAACATCAGGGGAGAATTAAACATGCTCTTTCTAACACCTGCTTTCCAATGGAAATTGAATGCTCATTTCTGGAAGCAGAGAAAGGGTTGCACTACCCCAGCTATCCTGGGGCTTGTACAGCCTGATCATGCCAACATTCAATAGCCCTAGTTTTTAACAGAACTACCGATTTAGGAACAAGGAACCACAATGCTGGTAAGAGGAAGAGTTTTACGGTTCTTGTCCCAAGCCAGGACGTGAATTGCTGCAGCTCATTTTTTCCCTGTACCACTCAGCAATGTTTCTCCAAGATCTTGGGCATGTTATTAACAGCATGGACAACACAAGAAAACCTGCAACGTGTTGGGGAAAGGTGACAAGGTCCTCGCAAGTCCAGATCTACCAAGGGGCGGCACTAGGTCCCAAAAAGATCCAGGACAAAAGAAGCACAAACTAATTAAAGCTCGTTTACAAGGGCTCCAACATCTGGGGGAAGGGGAGCCGGTGTTCCCCAGAGCTTCGAGGTTCCAGCCCAACTCAGGAACATTGGCCTTGGGTAGAACTAACAGACTGGGAAGCATGGTGGACTCTTGTTATGACCTTCCTTTGCTCTTTATGGCATAGTTACAATTGATATTTAAAAGTCTTCACTGGGAAAGGGATGGCACGGGGTATTTGATGCCTTTTAACTGCCAGTGGATATGGAGGAGCAGGCTGGCAAAAGGCCAGTGCTTGCCGACCTGGGAATGCCGGACACTCCAATGCTGCGGAGCAGGGCTCAGGGCTGCCCGTGGGGGCAGGAGTCCAGGCCCCCCTCCACAGGAAGGGCAGACAGTCTCCTGGCAGCTGCTTGGCATCCTGGCAAATAATGCAGCAATTCTGGATTCGTCGCCTTCCAGAGTTCATCTCATTTGCAGCCTGCCTGTTTAGCACGGTATGGCATGCGAATCCCGATGATGGCGCCCCTTTGAGATCAGGAGGTCCAGATGTCATCATCCAAGGGAAGGCCATGCACTTTCTGAATTAATACATGTTGCTGCCTGCAGGGGGCGATATCACACCTGAATGGTGCTTGACCCCAGGCGCCTTCTTCCCTGGTCCTTGGGTCTGAGGCACAGGCCCTTCTCCAGGAGCCCTCTTTGAAGGAACTTAGAAGGGTGGCTTCCCAGAGGAGGGCCTTTTCGGTGGTGGCACCCTGGCTTGGAACATGCTCCCCAGGGAGGTTCGCCTGGCGCCATTACTCTATTCTTTTCAGCATCAGGTGAAAACCTTTTTATTTTCCTAACATTTTAATATTTCGTTGGTTTTATCTTTGATTTTATCACTGACAGTTGGATGCAGTGTGTTGTTTGTTGATGTGTTGTTTTTTGTAAGCCATCCAGAGAACATGGTATTGGACATCATATAAAACACAGAAACAGAGCGAGTCAGAAGGGGCCTCCTGGGCCATCTAGTCTGACCTCTGGCTCCAGCCGGCTCTGATCACGACATGCCCACCATGTGCATGTCCAGTCTATCTTTGAACACCCTCACCGATGGGGCCTCAATGACCTCTCGTGTTTTAATTTTAACTATTTATTTAAAAACTTTAAATAAAATAAATAATAAAAAACTGGACAAGCCTTGGACCACTATGGATTTTTTTTTCTATTAGTATATTCATTAGATTAATATCCCGCCATTTTTCTTACAAAAAGCGCAAGGTGGCTTGCATCATTCTCCTCCTCCTGCTCTCAATCTATCCCCACCACAACGGCCCTGTGAGGTAGACTGGGCCAAGAGGCTGTGACCGGAGAACCTTGCAGATCACATCCACTGCCCCCTGTTGCCTAAAAAATGCAACTTCATGCAGATTCAGCTGCGTTTGTGTTCATACAAGCTTGCTTTGCATTTCTCTCTCTTTCAGCCTCTCTCCCTGGCAGAGTCTCAGCTGAGCAGAATAAGCCTTTTCAGTTTGCTGGCACTTGGGAGTGGAAGGAAGCCATGCAACCTATCCAGCCTGATCCACCAGGCTGGGCTAGCTGTGGATGGTGTGGGAGCCCAGCCAAAACCATTCATGTGGTTATTATTTCATTTCATAGTTAGTTGAAACCTCCTCCAAATGCCTGGGAATCGGCTCAGGCTGGGCTTCAGGATCAACCCATGTTTTTATCATTTTATCCTGCAGCTGCCCAACATAATGCTTGGGCACAGAGTTTCTTGCACTCCCAGGTCTGAGATTCTGAGATCTTGGCGCTGGAGATCTGGAAGCCAAGCCACTGCCCAACCTCCACTGAAGGTGGTGTGCAAGAGATGGTGCACCTTGGGAATGAAAGGATGTGTCGTGGGCAGGTAAGGGAAGAGGCTTCCACCAACTCCCGTTGGCATCTCAGCGTCCCGCTCTCTCCTTCCCCAGTGCTTTATCTAGGCAGCCATCTAAGTAAAAGTCAGGGCCCCAGACACAGCCCTGCCAGAAGCTGCGACTGCTGCTCCTCATTTGCTCATCTGCTTGGAGAACTGCATGCGTCAAGGGTAGGGAAAGGGAAGATTGCACCTCTGCACTGTTCAAAATCCAGTTTAAAATCTTCATGTGTACAGATTCTATTTCAAATGTGTTTTTAGATGTAGCTTCTTTAAAATAGCAAGCATAATGTGCCACGTTTACATGTTTTCAAGGTGGATCACATGGGTTAAACAGCCCCCAAATAAAGTCTAGAAATAAGGCGGCAGCAGCAAAACCGCAAGCAAACCAACCAAGCAAGAACCAGCCACCTGCCTGCAAGTCCCAGAACAAGCAACAAGCATCGACCATTAAACATGAAAGCCTGGACAAACTGTGAGTCTTAGCAGGCTATTTAACGCCCAGCAGAGTTGTTGCTCTGTGAATACCCTGGGCTGGTAGAAAGATGAACACGGGGGCCCTGGATCAGGTCAAGCCAGAGTGTTCCCTAGAAGCAACAGTAACAAAACTGAGGCTGTCGTGCTTCAGACACACCATGAGAAGGAAAGACTCCCTGGAGAAGACAACTGGGTTAGGGCCGTGCTTTTTTTGTAAAAAAATCAAGGGGCCGGAATGCCCTTACCAGCAGTAAGCACGCGACCACACACACCAATCCCAAGCCAAAGGAGAGCAGCCCTCACACGAATCCCAAGCAGCCCTCACTGTCTCACTAGCAGATAGCAGATAGCAGTCACAACAGCAGCCTGCAGGCACTATGTTAATGATGTTTGCTGCTGATCTGCTACTGATCTGCAAAGTCTGATCTTCAAAATCAATCCGTAAAATCCATTGGAAAAGAAGGTGCCGGAACGCCGTTCCGGTGCGTTCTATGACAGAAAAAGCCCTGGGTTAGGGCAAGTCGAAGGCAGAAGATGAATGGGAGGGCCAAATATGAGGTGCATGGAAGCCATCAAGGAAGCCGCAGCCTTGAACTTGACCTTGGAAGAGCTGGATGGAGAGGCCCTGGTCAGGCCCCTTTGGAGGTCCTTCATCCATAGGGCCACCGAAGAGGGAGACGACGTGATGGCGCAGCACAACAAAAACACAGAAGTTGCCACATGAGGGTTTCAGGCGGACTGCCACCAGCCCTCTTTTGCAAGGCGCATCTCTCAGTTCTTGGGCCAGTGAAGAATACGGCTGTGCGAGGCCAGGGGACAGTGGTGTGTGGAGGGGACAAGACTGGCCAGGGTGTTGACGGGGGGGGGGGGGCTGTGTGGGGGGGGAGGGAGGGAGGTTGCTCAAGGAAGGCAATCAAGTTGGAACAAACGTTACAGCAAACGTTCTGCGCAAGGCATTTACTGTCTGCTCCTTATTCTGCACTCCTGATGAGGTATTGCTACTCGACCACGATTGCTCCGTTTCACTTCTGCTTTTAAGAGAGTGGCGGGTTTTGCAGCTCCTGGTGTTTTCTTTTGTGTGGGAAACTGGTCCAAAGGTTGTCAACCCCTGGTTTAGGGCAAGGTCAGAGTCTGTGCCTCCACCAATGCTCTGTCACCCCATTTTGAACGAGATGAAATTACCAGGCCGTCTTTACAGTTATAACTCATGATAAGCAATACCTTGTTTCTCTATATTATGCACGGGCAATTGGCAGCTTTCTCACAACTCCCAATATCCATCAGCATTGGCTATGTCTGCTAAGGCAGGTGGGAGTTGTAGGCCAAAACTTAGAGAGGTCCAGAAGTTGTCCACACCTCCCTTATAAGATGAAATATTATGCCAATAGTTCTCCTTTGCTGGTTATAGCACAAGAGAGAGGAGAAAAGACCAGATTAAAAACATCTCTTTGAGAAGTGCCTCTTCATTCATTCATTCATTCATTCATCTGAATGGTAGGAAAGCTGTGTGTTAGCACTATGATCCTGGGTGCCCACTTTGAGAGCTCCTACAACCTCATCTGCAAATACGCCTGCCATGTAATATTTTTCTGCTTTCAAAGTGTTCAGAAAAAAGCAAGTGACAGACAGCGATGGCACAGACACTGCAAGAGCAAACCCAGAAGCGCCCCATTGTGATGCCCACTGGGACAAAGCTTTTCTTTGTCCGGAAGAGCAACTTGTTGCCAGATCGTATTTTGCCCAGGAGAGCAAAGGAGACTTGCCCATGAAACTATTTCATCCCCATGTTTTGTTCTGGAGTAACATCAGCAGAGAAATATTTTGCCCAAATCCATGTTGATTTTTGCCTTGGAACAGATAAAGCCCAATGTATAGATGAGAAGCTGAGGCTGAGAGGGAGAATTGTCCCAGTGTCATGAGCGCTGGCTTTCAACCAACATCCCAGAGGTCTAAGATTAACTCTTGATACTCCTGGGCAAACCATTTTTCCTGCATCTTTGGGACTGCTCAATAATTGATGAAACAGATGAAAATCTCCTTGCATCTAAACGTTTTGGGGGAATTACTTTTCCCAGGTCAGATGGCTTGTATGATTTTATCTTGCTCATTGCTTTGGAAAACATCACCCAACCCTGGGAAAGGGTAATGACCTTTCTCTAGAAAATGATCCCAGTTTTCCAGCAGAAATGGCAGAGTAACAGCATCTCTATGTGCCTCCCGCACTTTGAGATTATTTTTAAAAAGAAGTTCAAATGAAATTCATAAACATTTTTGTGCACTTTTCTTCTAAGACTTGCATTTTTGTTTAATATTCATATTTTGCAAGGAGGTCTGGCTTCTCTGGGGAAAGGGAAAAGTCCCTCCAAGAACCTGCCAGATGGTGGCTTGACTAAAGCTGGCCTTCTAAGCAGGAAATTTTATTTCACAGCACCACGTCCTTGATGTTTTCTTCTTTGAATGACTTTTCCAAGCCTTCCTTTACTTGCGCCTTGAAGAAATCCCTGTATGACTCCCAGAAATGAAAGGAGGTGAACACCAGGCCAACTACACAGCTAGGACAGCTTAATTCACCCAGTCCTACCTTGGTCGTTAAAAGATGTCCCCCGCAGTCACCCACCCCACACTAAAAGCCTCTGGAATTAGACACTTGGAGATACACTGAATAGCAAGCACTGAGTAGCCTTTCCTACAACGCCTCTCTGAGAAGGGGATGAAAACAGCAAACTCTCTGTGCACCTTTCCATAATGGGAACCCATCAGCCAGGGGAAAAATCGCTCCCCATTTTTGAGGGGCTGATTCTGCAGCTTTCCCTCACTGTAGCTAAAGGCTGTTTCACACATTACACTGTAGCAGGTCTGCATTTCTAACCACGTGTAGCTTTATAGGAAATTGAACTAAATCCTGCTTCTGTGATGAGTACGGGGTGGGGGGAGGGTAAGATGATCTCCCCTGATGCATTGGGGGACACCTGCACTGGTGTTCAGACACCATCCGGGCTCCCTACCCCAAAGTGCTTTAGGGGCCCTCCCTCGCTCAAGTCAGGGAGCTTTTTCATGGCTTGAAAAGCATGCCGGTCGCCTCGGGTCATGCTGACCAGGGGTGGCTGAAAAGCTGCAGCTCCAACGCCACCCTGCAGTCACCTGTACGGGAACTGAGGGTCAGCCAAACACCCTTTCCCTCCGTCCGGTTTCCAGGTCCAGGTTTGCACCACTTGTTGTTTGTCGCTGCTTGAAATGTGTTGCAATGTTGCTTTGCATGCATGATATTTGTTGCATTTTACTGTTTTGTTTTTAGGCATTGTTGTAAACCACCCAAAGAGTTCCGGCTATGGGGTGGTACAGGAATGAAGTATCGAATAACTAGAATGAGGAAGCATGCAGGTGTGAGTCATGCTTTCCAGATTTCTATTTCCTGCCCGCAGCCGAAGTAACGCCAGCCACAAAACCAGCCACCCTGTTGCAGGAGGAAATTGCATGAGATCAGGGTTCTTCCACACATCTTGCATGTAATGGCATCTCCTCTGAGAATGTAACAATAAAAATGGAATGGGAGGCTCCCCACACTGTTTGGGACATTCCCCCATATTAATTTCCTTCCATTGACTTAAAAAGTCATGTTAGAATGCATGAATCAAGAATACACCAAGGAGGCTGTTTATGGCTCCTTGCCGATCGTTTCCCGCATTGCAAGCCTTCCCCAACTTTGTGCCTTCCAGAAACATTTGGACTGCAACACCCAGAATTCTCAGCCAATGGCCCTGCTGGATGGAGAGTCTGGGAGTTGCAGTCCGAATGCCTCTGAAGGCCTCCAGGTTGGGGAAGACTGGCCTATGGTGCACCAGGTGCAGGGTAGACACCATGAAGAACTTCCTCATGGGCAGAGCAATGTGACTGTGGAAAGCTGCTGAGCGAGGCTGTGGGTCAAGAAGCTAGACTGCTGAGTGGGACTGTGCGACTGGCATCCTGCCCCAGCAGGGGGTTGCACCCAGTGGCCTCCTTGGCCCCTTCCGACTCCACTATTGTGCAATGCAGATGCAGGATTCAGCGAATTAAAATGAAAGCTGGTATTCCTTAGTCTGAAATGTGTCTTTGGGCTACTTAACTCATTGAAGTTTTAGCATGTTGCAATGCCCGCTCTTGTTGTTTACCTGTACAACTGGCCTTCCTGTTGTTTTGCTTTTCTGGTCCCTTGAATCCAGGAAATGGTCTGGATTTTAAACAGACTGGTAGCTGGATCCACAAATACATTCCACGCAGGCACATCGCTAGACATTTTTCCTGATCACTGACCTTCTGGCTCAAAATGTCACAACTGGCTTTGACAGAAACTCTATTTGTTGGAAAGCAAGGGCAGCCGTGGGGAGGGTGGATGGATGTTTTTTACTGCCTTATTTTTTTCAGGTACTGGGAAATGGAGTTTTTGGTTACAAGGGCTGAACTGGAATGTGCGAGATCTGGGTTTAAGTCCCAGATTTGGGCCGGTCATTGCCTTCCACCTACACCACACAGGGCCATTGAAATGCAGAAAAGTGTCCCTCCCCGGCAAGCCTCAAGCAGGCAAATATATTTTTGCCTTTTCGGTCCAAGCACAGCAACACCGAGGACTGGAAGGCTTGTCCAACCCTCCACTTGAACCATGTGCTCAGAAGATATGGAGCAAAAACCGATGACCGATTGCAACCGGGTGGTCGATGCCTCCTGGATTTTTCTGCAGATGAGCTGATGATGAAAGCATTCCCTCAACAAAGGACGATGACCAAATAGTCATTATGCATTTTATTTATAAAATAATGTATGTGCCAGCTTTTGATCCTCCACAGAGTCTCCATTGTGGTTCACAATATTAAAGCAAATCTGAGTAAACAAAACCCGAAACATTAAAACAGTGCAACAAAATAAGAAGTAAAATGAATCAGAAGCTTCACTAAAAAAAAATCACATCCGGCTGCTTCCGTATCATCAATGAAGGATTCGATCTGATGTCCCACAATCAGGATGCTACCACCAAAAATGCCTCGTCCTGCATCCCAGTCAATCAAGTCTATCTCGGTGGTGAAACACAGAGTCTCCAAAACATAATCCAATCAACAGAGGCTTCTGTGCGGGGAGGCTGCAATCTTAATATCCCAGGCCTGGCCTCTGGAGATAATGGATAACTAGTCCCTGGATATGAACTGGAAACCCATGAAAAAATAATGCAATCAGAATGATATGCTCAAAAATGAGCACAAAGAGTATTTTGGCTGCAGCAAGTGCATCAGCTGGAGTTTATGAACACCTTCCCAGGGCAGCCTGTGTAGGGCATGCTAGTCATTCAAATATTATTTTTAATTTCATTTATACTGCCCAGCAGGAAAACAGGATGCTGGATTATTTCCGTGTTTTTGGAATCTGCAAAAGGGCGCCACTTTTCAAGGATCGTAGGTGGAGCAGAGAGAAGAGGCTGAACATGTTTGCATAATGTGCCCATCCGGCACCAACTGCTTTCAGTCGCTTTTGGAAATGAACATTCTGCTGTTTGCTTTTCCCTTTTGATCTCTTATTAGGCAGAGATACATTTTACCTTCTGTCAGCAAGCTTTCCTGTGAAAGGAAAGAAATGAATTTGGGTCTGAGAGATCAGGGTAGGATTTTTGCTCAGGCACAGTGGCCTTTCAGGCAAGCCATGTCTCAGTTCTCCATCTGTAAAGTGGGTGCAGCTCTTGGGCTAACGAATATGAGTTGCAACACATTCTTAGCACAGTTGCAAGCGTACTTCAAAGCGCTCTCTTTCCAAAAGCACCATCTGGGGAGCTAGTGAGTTTGAACACAACATCCTGGAGAGAAGGCAGCTAAGTAGCGCTTCCTTGAAATATAATTGCATGGATCGTCAGTGGTGGGGAAGGCAGGCCTTGGACAAGCTGAAATTGGAACTGGATGTCTGCAAGAGGCTGGAAGGGAAGTGTGTGGTTACTGCAAGCGACCGTGCCCACAACGGATGCTCCACCAGGGTTGGGCAGATGGTGGGCTATAGAGACAGACAACTGCCTAGGCCCTAGGGAAATAGGCTAGTGGCAGCCCACTGATGGGAGGCTGCAGGAATTCTTTGCCCCTGGAAATGCTTGCTCACCTGACACTCACCTGGCCAATACAGTGGAGTGGTGAGAGCAGGAAGCAGCTGATGCCAGTGCCCCCTGGCTCACTGCATGACGATGAGCAAATGGCAGATGTGACGGAGGTGGGACACCAGTGGGTGGCCAGAAGGTGCAGACGTACCTCCAGCATCCAGGACCATGTGCCAGCATAACCCCGTTGCTGGGGAATATGGACACTGCTGCTCACGGGGTTCTGTGGGTGGTTGTCCAAGGTGTGAAGAGGGCCTAGATGGACCTTAGCCCACATTGCCAGGGATTCTCTTCTATTTTTAAGTTCATCTTGTCAAGGAGTTAAGGAGGTCCAGCTCCACCCCACAGAATGGACCTGGCTCAAGGCATTGTAGGGGTGGCACCAACCATCCAACCCCCCTGGGGTTGGTTTTCTTCCCCATCGATGCCCCCCCCCAGTGCTTTTGCCGAGCAAGGACCCTGTCTGCCCCCTTCTCTGCCTCCCCTCTTGGGGAGCACCAAGGAAAGGGGGCTCCTTGGCCCCCCCTCCCCCTCGCCTTGGCCCTTCTTTTGGTCCAGCAGCAACTGTGTTCGGTGTCGGCAGGATGCCGGGCGTGGGGCGAGCTGAACAAAGCAGAGAAATCCGCCAACACCCGTGCATGCGTCAGCTCGTGAGTGTTCCACGGTCTCTTCGCGCGTGTCTCCGCGGACACCGCCATGTGGAAGAGGGATGGAGCGCATCGATTTCAGAAAAAAGCGTCAGGCAAGGTGCGTGAAAGGCGCGGCGGCAGGAGGAGAAGCGCGCGGAGGCAAACCGGCAGCTACCCAATGTTACTCCTCTGAGCCCCTGAACCTTTATTTCGGCAGGAGCGCCTGGGCGGCGGAGCGGGCGGCAGGTGGCTAAGAGGGCGCAGGTTCAGCCCCGCGCCCGCCTCGCCTCGCCTGGGCCCCGGGGCCTCCTCCCGTCCGCGCCCAGGACCGGCGGCGCGCCTCCACCCGCTCGCTCCGCGCGGGAGGCCCCGGCCCGCTGGCGCCGCGGCGGGGCTGCCCGAGCTCGGCGCGGAACCGCCCCCGCCGCGGCCCGCCCCCGGGACCGCCCCTCCGCCTCCTCTCGCGGAGCCCAGGCGGCGGCGGCGGCGGCAGCGGCAGCGGCAGCTCGAGAGGCGGCCGAGGAGCGCCGGAGCGCGGGGCGGCGAGGAGGCGGCGAGCGCGGGCGGGCGGGCGGCCCGGCGGCGGGGCCGGCCATGGCAGCGGCGGCGGCGGCGCGCCGGAGGCGAGCGGAGCGCCCGCAGCCTCCGTCGTAGGGCGCCTGGGTGAGCGCGGCCGGGCGCCGCCGCCGCCGCCGCCGCCGCGGCACCCGGGCCCGCGAGGAGATGCAGGGCACGGCGAGCCGCGGCTCCTCCGGCGGAGGAGGCGGCGGCGCGGGCGGCGGCGAGGGCGACGGCGGCGACCCGCAGGGGGACGAGGCGCGGCGCGCCAGGAAGAGGAAAAAGAAGGGCTCCTGCTTCTCCAGCATCCGGATCTTCCTGGCGTCCGAGTGCGCGCTCATGCTGGCCCAGGGCACGGTGGGCGCCTACCTGGTGAGCGGCCGGGCGCGGGGCAGCGCGGAGGGGGGCGGCGAGGTCTCCGAGCGGGACGCGCGGGTGTGGAACGGCGGGGGGTCGTGCGGCGCCGAGCCCCGGTGGCCCCGTCCCAGGCTGCGGGAGGAGGAACGGTTTGGGGGCGGCTGGGGGAGAGGGCGAGGCGCTTGCAAAAGTGAAAGTCACGCGAGGAGGCTTCCCGGAGCTGTCAGCGCCGGGCTGGTGGCCTGCGCGGCGACAGCGGGCGCGACCTTCGCGCGGCGGGCTCGGCTCGCCGCGCGACGCTGCCCTGGTGCCTCCCCGCCTCGGGGTCGGGGCAGGGCCGGGCCCGAGGAACGGACCCGGTTGCGTGGGAAAGAGGAGCGCTCCGCCGCGCTCCTCCATGGCTCGGTGCGCTGCGCGCGTGTGGCGGGCGAAGGGGCGCCCGGCACGCGTGCCCAGCGTGGGCGGGTGGTGGGTGGTGGGTGGCGTGAGCCGGGAGCCGCACCGTGCCCGGTCCTGCCTCCCTTCAGCTGCCTGCGGGCTCGGGCGTCCGGGCCAAGAGCTGCCTCTTGGCTTCCCACCCGGCCTGTCATGTGCTCCTCCTTATTCTGGCCTCCCTTCTGCTACTGATGCAAAGGCAGTCCTAGATCCCGTGAAGTGCTTCAAACACTGAAGGCACATCTGGACAGGGAGAAAAGTACTCCAGACCCCATCATTCCCCAGCCTGGTCTGCTAAGAAATGCTGAGAATTGCAACCCCCTTTTCGGCCCAAACCTGCCCACTCCCACACGTTGAAAAGTGCGATATGATTAAGCCTCTTTGCTTGGCTGTTCCCAGAGCAGGCCTGTGTAAGTGCTTTCGAGCTATATCACTCTCATGCATCACTTTCTTTTCCCTCCCCTTTGTTCTTGCTCTTTCCTGCATCTCCATGTAAATTGTACATTGTAGGAATGGCTTGCCAGCTGACTGCGGGGAGGGGGACATTGCCTGCCTGGTCAATGCGCTGCAGAAACCAGCAGGAATATCTCCTCACCGCATGGATAAGCACTATCTGTCACCTGCTAATTCTGTGAATCAAAGCCCTGTTTGACTGCACAGACGTAGGGCTGCTAAACAAGAAAGGAGGGTGGCAGCGGCAGCCCTAGACGCAAGCTTGCAGGGGCGGCGGCCTTCCGTTTGGTTATGACGCCCCATCTTGGTGGATGGTGTTGCAGTGAGGGGGTGGAGACAATCATGGGTGCAGAACCTGTCTTTCGATCCAGCAGTTCCCAGGATCCCGTGTGGCGGGGGCGGCATGCTGAGCGTGGCACCCCACGAGTCGCCGTGGCCCAGTTCCATGCTCCAGGCTCTTGGCAGGCCGATGGTTGGCTTCCCTGTGCTCCAGGAGCTCCTTTCACTGGCAGTGGGAAACGTGATCTCATCTGCTGCACTTGTGCGACGCCTTCTTGAGCGGGTGTTGAACAGTGCCCTTTGCGTCTGAGGCACTTTGCTCCGGGGCTGAGGGGAAATGGGCCGCCTGTGGGGAAAGGCTCCCCCTGGCCGCTTGGCCCCGAAGCCGCCTCTGAGGCCTACCTCGCAGGGGCAGGCTGCAAGCATGCTTAATGCTCTCATAAATGACTCAGCGTCTGCTGGGGGGCGGGGGGTGTTTGCCTTCTCTTTGTGTGGGGCAGGAGTGGGAGGAGAGTGAGCACCCAGCGGGGAGAGGAGGCGATTGTGTTTGCAATCCGAGAGGGGCATGAAAGGGATCACGGACAAGCTTGCCAGGGCGACCAGCTGCTCTGCTCCAAGATCAGTTGGTCGAGTACCTGTGTGCTAGCACCCCAGCTGGAAGATGACGGGATAGGATAACTGGCCCTCCCCTCCTGTGGCTCTGCTTCTCCCTGGGGGACCCGGGTGGCAGTGCAATGGTTAAGTGCTCAGGAGAGGCCTTGTGTCTTGGTCATGCAGTGCGCTCAGCATAAACCTGCATGTTTGCTCTTGGCCAATTCTGTCCCGCTTGCTTGCGTGTGTGTCATTCAGGAGGGGTGGCAAAGTCCTTTTGCCGGCTCTTCTGAGCAGAAGGAAAACAAACAGTGCGAAGGGTTGGAAAACATCTTTTTCAAGGCACAAGGGCTGGGGCGTTCCACATGGTGATAAGAGACAGATGCACAGATAACTGGAGAGAGGTGGACTATCAAACTGTTCTGCTTTGCCGGAAGAAAGCTCCTAGTCCACTTGAGGGACCTTTCTTGAATTACATTAGCTTGGAGCCTTCCTACTCTGAGCTTTGCTCCCTTAATTTGTCTCCTTGCATCGCTTCTTGGTCAGATTTTAAATTAACCTTGGCGGCAAAAGGGTTGATTAAGCACAGGGTGTTGCATTGCTTCAGAACAGAATGACTGGGTTTGGTAGCACCCTTTCTTATTTCAAGAGTGAGTGACAGTGGAAATTGCACTTTCTGAGTGGGAGGTTATTGAGAAGACCCACGGTGGATCTCTAGGATGCCTTCTCTGGATGCACGTTTCATGTACGGACATGTTCTGGCATGTGCTGCTGATTTGAGCAAGCCACAATGAACTCACCCTGACCTTTCTTAGCCGCCATCTCTTGATGCCGGTTAGTTAAGAATTGTTTAAGCCACCTGGTTTGCATGACCTAAAGAAGCTGCTGCAACCACGGAAGCTACATGGCTGCTTAGCATTTTGTGGGGGGCTGCTTTCTGCTGAGCTACTGGGGTATTTCTGAGCATTCTGTGGCAGCAGCTCTGAAAAGATGCAGCAGCTAGTCAGCTCTTTAAATGTGGCTAAGAGCCTGCCTGGAAGGCTACTTGCCTACCTTTTATTGCCAAGGCAACTTAAAGAAATTGGACTGAAATCTGTCTTGCCAAGGCGAACCCATGAGATGGCTGCCCACACTACTGATGGCCCCCTCCTTGTACTGACTAGCTCTCTTCTGCCGTTATTTCATGATGCAAGCCGTTTTGCTTACGAGAGGGGCCAAATGCCTGATCTATAAGCACAGGAGCCGGGATCAGTCCTGCAGAAGGCCGAGGATAATTTCTGCTTCCATTTGGTACGGTCCAGAGGAGGGCACTGGGCTCCTTAAAGGAGGGATGCAATAATAATAATAAAGGAGAGAGAAGTAAGAAACTCAACAGGACTGGTTGCAGATCAACAGCCTCACCTACTTCTCAGTGCTGTTGTAAGGATAAGCATGGAGGGGAACCCTGGGTTCCCTGCAAGAGGAAGAATTCAAGGATATAAATCCAGGCTAATAAAGTAATAATGCATTGTTGGGAAGGGCCTAGAGCAGTTTGGCTGCTGAGCAGTATAAAAATTAAATGCATAAATGAAAAAAGAAGGGCTTGTCAGGCTCACTTGTCCCAGAGATGGAGGACTTGCCCCTGATCAGGGGCCCACGTGTCTTGGCTGGGCTTGGTCGCCAGCAGTTTCTTCCTTTTGCACCCACTGCCTGGTGCTGGCATTTTTCAGCGGAAGAAGAGGGAGCAGCATTTGAGCAGTGTGCTTGCAGTAACCTTTCCCTTGAACCCGTGGCACTACGTGCCAAACTAGAGGCGATGCAAATAGCAGTCGCAGGGGCTGCATCTCGACCATGGGGGGCTGGTTTTTTCTCTTCCTGTCATGATCCCTATGCAAATTTCCTCCTCTCTGCCCCCCCCCCACACCTGTTTGTCTTGGAATCAAAGCCTCTGTCTGACTCCACATTCTGGTTGCAAATAGCAGCTTGGGGTACATTGTGATGTTCACTGAGACCTTGGGTTTAACTCCTTTCCAGCTCCCCGCAGGTTCAGTACTGTTTGCTCCCCCTCCCCTGCTTTGGGGGCTTCCGCTTCCACATCAAATGAGCACAGGCACCTTGCATTCTTGCACAGAACGCCGAATCCCCATCCCTGCACCCCGGTGCTCTTTCGAAGGAGCCCATGTCTTCTTCCCCACCCTGCCTGTGGCCCTCGCAGACTTGATTACTCCTGTAATGTAGCATGCATTAGAGGCTGGCTACGGGAGTTAAATTTATGTTTGCTCCTGGCTGTAACTAAAATGCATAGACAAGGCTGAAGTTGGAGTAACTAATGATGGTAGAGGAAAAAGCTGTCGTTGTTCAGAGCATGAATATAATTTGGCCAAAGGACATCATTTCTTTACCTGTGATGAGCTGCACAGCAACATGCAGTCCTTAAAGCCTGGTGAGGTGTGCAAAACAACAGAGAGGTAGCTTCATAAGCAAGTCCAGAGTGTCTGAACGTTTGGTTTGCCGGCACTCTAAGTTTGAAGCATCTTCTCCCCCTCTTTTGTATAAAGCTTCTCATAGATGCTGCTCACAAAGGTGTTCAAATGACAGGCTTATCTTTGATCTCAAAGACCAAACTTAATCTTGCGTTGCATCAGTCATTCTTTTATTTTACAGCACTTTAGTTGTGCAAACAGAACAAAACAGAAACGCTTTACTATTCCAGATGGAGAGAACAATGGTTCGAGCAATGACACAGATGGGTTGCAGTGTGCAACATAATTTGCAGAGGGCATCTTGGGCCCTGGGGTGTCCCCAAGAGGCCTGGCTGGCTGGCTGGAGCGTGTTGGGGTTGCAGCTCCACACATCTGGATGGCACCAGCTCTAGGAAGGCTGCTTTCAGATGCAGTGTGGAGAGCTAAGCATCGGCTAACCTATAAACCTGTGGCTAACTCTCCATTGGAGCAGGTGACTACTGTGATGTTACAGTAGGATCATGGGCATTCTCCTGCATGCTGGGAAAGGGTCAGACAGAACCTCGCCTGCCAGTGCAGCTTCTCTGGGGAAAGTGAGAGGACAGTGGTGGGACAAAAGCAACTATTAGGTTTCTCAAAAGGTACCTGTTCTTTTGAGAAACCAGACCTTTTCTTGTAATGCATGGCTGCAACAGATGTACCCAACTGTGTGCTGGCACAGTTGTGGGGAGGGGAAGGCCCAGTAGGCCTGTCCTATGCACTCTTGCTGTGCATTGTGGGATGATTCCCAGAATCCTTTGCAAAGTGCAATGGCTTCGTCGGGGGCATGAAGGGCAGGTTTGGTGCCTCTACAGTCCTGCCTCTTCTACCTGGCAGCTTCTCCCAAGTGGAAGAAGGTTCCACCTTGTCGCCTGCTACCCAGTCCTTTCAAGAAGAGTTGCTCGGGAGTTTAGCCTGGAAGCTTCTGCGTCTCTTCCACGGGGCCCTGGCTTCCCCGCTTCTTTTCCTCCACAGACCTCATCATTCCAAGTGTGCATTAGGATAACTGCCTTCCTGCTAAACAGAGTCACTTTCAAGGTGCGCAACAACGGAGGAAGAGAATACAATGGGCAAGTGTTTAGCCATTAAATGCCAAAAGACAAGAAGCAGCTGGGCAGATAAGCAAACTTGTAGTTTTATTTTTACAACATGTGGAAAAGGCTTCTGAAGGGGAAAAGTTGGAAGCGCGTGGCGTGATGAGCCCTCCCTCCCTTGCTAGCAACACAGCGTGCCTGCGGCTCAGTCCCGCCCCCCCTTCTGATGTAGCCTTGGTAACATCTCCGGGAACATTGGGCAAGCCAAGCGGTGGAGCAGGCGTGTTTCTGCACAGCCTCGCGGTTTCTCCCAGCTGAAACGTGGTGCGTTTGCAAGAGGCCGTCTGTGCGGAGCGCTGCCCGCTTTGCGTAGTGCACGCAATGGAAGCCCACGCTGCTCGTTCGGTTTCCAAGACGGTTGTACACACCCTGCTATTTTCCTGTTGGCATAATGTTCTGTTTATATTCTTGTTTGGTTCCTGCCTAATTATCCCATAAACCCTTTAAAAAATAGAAATTACCGCGGACTGGAGTGATGTTGGGAAAGTCCCAGCTAAGGCTGTGTTCACACAGTTAGGCTAAACCCAAGGGACGTATTAAACCCATCTTCAGTCACCTGCACTTGTTGCTAGTTGCCTTCTGGGCTCCCTTAAACTTAAACACACCTTAAAGGTGAGTTTTTAAGCCTAAGATTGGGCTCCCCAAAAGACCACCTGTCTTGCTTGGAACTTGCCTAACCAAAGAGCGTGAAGACACAACTGCTTTTGAATTCTTTCTTTGTTATATTTATATTCCTCCTTTTCCCCCTCCAATGAGACTGACATGACAACCACCCTGTGGGGTAGGGGAGGCTGAGAGTCAGTGATAGCCCAAAGACCCCTAGGGGGTGTCAGAGTTGAGTGAGGGCTAGAAACCTGTTCAGTACTCTTAGCCACTCTGCCACACTGGCTCTCAAAGTAGCTGGCTTGATAGAGCTGAATGGATGTGTTTGTTTTAATGTTGCTTCATTGTTCTACATAGTTTCACTTCAGCTCCATGGCTTGTTAACAAATACAGTAATGTTTTCTGCAAACATTTATAAATAACAAATAACAGCACTGGTTTGTTCAGGGCAAGCAGACTGGAAATGTTATGTGCGCTTTTATCTCTAGTGGCCCTTCCATTTCATTTCCTTTTTCTTCTCATGGATTTTCTCTTTTATTATCTTTCAAGCAACTAGTTCTCATGTATACAGCTTCCCAATCTGTTGGTTTTTTTTAAATGAATGTTGAAAAAATGCATCACCAGGAAAGATGAATAAGGTCAGGTGGGGCAAAGTCTCACCTGTTGGCACTTGTTGTCAAAATGAGACAGGAGAAAACTTCAGGGAAGTTTTGAACAGGCACCACTGCAGAAAAGACCCTGCTGCAGATTCCCAGATGATCTGCCCCCTTTTGGCTGCCTTCGGTGGTGCAGGGGCTTGAACAGGGACTTGCAATGAAAATCTCCATATCTGGGGTAGTTTGTGTGAACCTGCATACCTTCCTGGGAATTCTGATATTACACGGTAGAAGTATTGGACTACAACCTCTGACATTACTAGCCATGTCAACTGGGGATGATAAAATTGGGTGAAAGTCCAACAGTGTGGTGTAGCAGTTAGAGGCTAAAACTAGCATTGGAGATACCCAGTTTTAGACCCTGCTCAGGCATAAAACTCCTGGGGTGACTTGAGGCCTAACTCACCGCCCAATATCCCTCACAGGGTTGTTGTGAAGATAAAATGAAGAGGACAAGGACCACATATGCTTCTTTGGATTCTTTGCAAGAGGAAAAAAATGGGGAAGCAGTGTAATAAATAGAATACAAGAACGCATCAGGAAGGTCTGCTAGAAGGCTCTGGAAATTTTTTAATTTTAATTTAAAAAAAAATAAAAATTAAGAGGCAGCTTGCTTTGGGTTTGGAGATAGCCAGTCAAGACTGGCAAGTTCAAAATAGAAATGGCAAGCCAGGCCAAGGAGCATTTTCCGGAGCTGTAGGGGAACCCCAGCCAACATGTTTATAAGACCCCATTCTTGCACCCAGGCTCAGGAAAACTCTGACTTTTTCTTCTGGCCTTGGCTTTTTCACCTTTAAAATGGGGATTGGCACAAGCCCTAATAGTTATAAGAACAGATAGCAAAGCATTTGGCTGTTCTGCACTGGAGAATATTGACTAGGAAAGAAAGGCGAGGGACGGTGCCTGCAACAAGGTCCGTGTGGGGCATTTCCTACTTCCTGAACATCCAAATTATGGCGATGAAACACATTCTTGTGTGTGTTGCCTCACCTTTTCACCTGCAAAATGGGACAGTACTTTTGTCCCACTTTGAGGTTGGTGTAAGTTGCAAGGGCCCTCTGAGGCGCTCCAAGCACAGCTGCTAAATATTCTTCTTATTACGGCTGTTAGCCAATTAAAGCCACTTTTATAGATTAATCATCTGCCTTTGCACTCTTAATTGATGTATGCCTCAATTTTAAATTCCCATCCATATGTGTATTGCCAAACCCTGAATACCACTGTCAAGATGGGAAGTGTGGTGGGAGCTGAGCCACCCAGAAAGCTGGAAAGATGCAGGACAATTGTATTTCCACTTGTGCCAGGGTTCCGGAAGCAGAAAAGCAAGACGAACCCTTTCCCAGCAAGTGGGCTTTTTCCTTCCTTCACAGAGGCCCATCTCCCCCCTCTGATGAAGCCCTTGCTTTTCTAAGAGCAGATTTTTCCTGCCTACCACACCAGGTTCATGCCACTGCAGGATATTTTTGGTTTTGCTGTTGTGGTTGTTCTTTCTCACCCTGATGCTGAAATTCGGGCTTAGCCCGAGGTGAAATCATCCCTTTAGCAGCAAGCAGCAAAACTCTTGGTGTCTGACAGCTTCCCAGGTTTTGGTTTTTGCTTTTGTTTTGCATTTCGCAGAACAAAGAGCCTGATTTGATTTTCTTTCTTTGGTCTTTAGCCTCCCAGAGTGCAAAAGAGCTCCGTTTTGTGCTGACCTAGTTGCAAGGACCCAACATCTGCTAGAGACGGGGGCGCTCAGATAAAGACTCTCCATCTGGGAGGGTGCTGCGGAAGGCAACAGCGCTGTGCGTGCTGCGCGGAGGCTGCTGCGTTGAGGTGCTTGTGATGCCCCGCCACTGGCCACCGGCCACCGCTGCCTTTGAATCCATGGGGGCCGGACCGTGTGGTTGGAAGGGAAGCGGGAGGCTGACATGGCAGGGAGGCCTGGGTGCTGCATGGGAAGTCTGCCAAACCTGGTTTGGGTGCTGGGTCCAAGCCTTTGCACAGTGGCTTGCTGAATTCTGAAGGGCAGGCACTCATGGCCGCATTCCAGGAGATCCCAAAAATTCAGACAGGCCCTGCAGAAGCAGCCCGCCCAAACAGTGTTCCCCCGCCACCAGCAGGGCCTGTGCAAAGTTCGTGGGTCTTCATTGCCCTTCCAAGCCAAGCCAGCTCAAGCGCCTTGGCCTGACCATGGGGAAGATAGAGCCTCACAGGGAAAGTTCTTCCCACCGTCCCACCTGGTGAAGATTTCAGCTGAGCTTCCAGGGAAACCCAATGGATATATATGTGTGTGTGTGTGTGTGTGTGAGTGAGGAGTGACAACAGTGTTCCTACTCATGACAAGGAACAGGTGCTCAGCCCTCAGAAGCTGGCTGTGCTGTACCAACCTCAGTTTATCTGCCTGTCACAGCCAGTTCCCTGCATTTAAATTTCTTTGCCACACTTGCACTGTCTGACTTGGTTCACATGTTGATTGTTCATGGCACGATTCCTGTGCCAGCTTCAGGCCGTCAAGGTTCAGGATCTGGCAAGCATGGCTGTGGGTCCTGCTGAGACAGAAGCAGGTACAGGTGCAGCATCGCACCAAGAAAGCTCTTTGGCGTCCCCTGATCACGGGGCTCAGGTGTCAGGTCAGTTCTAGTGCCTGTCCATTAAGCTCCTCCCCTTCCACCTGCTCTTGAGGAGACCCCCTTAGCCTGCTAGCAGGGTCTGGGGACACCACACAAGTGGCAGGGAGCTGAAATGTAGCTGGCCTGGTTCACGGAATACCAGAGACCGCTGACCTTGCGTTCACAAGCCAAGCTTAGCAGAAGCAGGTTAAAGGACTGAATGGAAGCCACAAAGAAGTCAGTGCTGAGAGCTTGTGAGAGTCAATGTATGTGCTTATAGCATCGACTAAGTGGCCATTTCTCCTTTGTTCTACATCTAAGTTTTGAAATTCAGAGAGCACTGAAGAATGTGATCCAGCCTGAAGAATGTGATCCAGATAATACACACATGAACCCGCTGACAATATACCGGTAATTCCCGGTGCAGTGGTAATTATCGTTAGTGCAATTGGACAAATCATGGGTACGAGAAGGATTGCGTACACTAACGAGGGAACCCCTCCATATAGAGTGGCTTCCGCAGGACTCTGGGTGCGCAGTCAGCTGCACCTTTTGTGCTTTATGGAGGAAGAAATAAATTTAGTGGGTAAATTTAGCATGCTTCAGAGTAAGGGGAACCTTCTTACTTCCCGATGGCTAGAAAGTCACAGCAGACACTGGCAGGTCTCCAGGCTACAGAGTTTGGGGCTCCAAGTGACTTAGAAACAGACAAAAAGGGTAATAATGAGAACGGTTGACTGGTCAGGCCCTGGTGAGGGATCCTTGAGCTCGGGTTGTAAAGATAAATGGAGAATGGAGAACCCTGAGGCAAGGTTCCTGTGGGCCTGGCTGATCAGAGGGGAGGGAGGAAGGGGAACCGAGGGAACCTCAAGAAGCTGGCCAAACATGCAAAAACTGCTCCTCCAGGCGGAGGATGGGTGGAGGGGGACCGAATGATGGGCACCACACTGAGTGGGCTGGAGGATCCTTGTTTCCTCGGGAGCAGGCCAGCAGGGCTACCGAGCATTGTTTCCCAGGAGCTCTCTGCACAGGTGAAAATATCACACACAACCAAAGTGACTCCCCAGCGGTTCTAGCTCAGGTGTGCAAAAGTGTGCCCAGCCTCCGTTCCTTCCAGGTGCTTTTGGGAGTGCAAAGAAGGCTTGCTTCCCGTTGGCTTCCGGAACGCTTGGAGCAGCCACACGTTGAGCTTCCATCCCATAATGGGCACCTGTGTCCTTTTGCATCCTAGGCTTCTGGGGCAGGAACCATCCTGCCCCTGGGAGTGTTTCCCACAGAACAATCTGCTAAGCGGCAGCAGCCAGAAGCTGAGCAAACTGCCCCTTTGCATAGGCAAAGTCAGCTGGTGCTTTGAAGCAGAACGAGAGGCAGTGGATTACCTTCAATTAAACAAAACTAAATTGGGGGGAGGGAAATGAGGGGGAAATGGGATGGTGGGAGCGTTCGTGCAGGATAAAATGGATTAGAAATGGTAACAGAAACAAAATGAATTCCAGGTGATGTGGGTGTTTATCATGGAACCAAATGCTTAAAGGTGGGGTGTGCTCAGGACCATAGGAGGGCTGCTAAAAATAGATTGGATGGAGTGCTCATTACAATAAAATAACAATACATTCACAAAATACAAAAGGTGCAAGGTAGGTGCAAGTGTTTTACCCAAAGAAATAGGAGGAGATCAATGGGATAACAGGAAATACTATAGCAGGACCAAGATAAGGGAACATTAATTCTGACCGGGCTGGCGTGAGTCCCTAAGCGCCAGCTGCCCAGCAATGTGGGTGGGTGTGTATGGATAGAGAGACATGTTGGGAGCCAAAAAAGTGTTGCACCCTTGCTGAAGCTTGCCCAATTTAATGGTGCTCTCCTAAATCGCTTGATTAAGGGCATAACCTGGTGGTCAGGAAGGCAGCTGAGGTGTATCTGGCATCCCTCAGCGTTGAACAATGCAGCCGGATACACGGACCGATGCAAGTCTGTTGCATTTAAGTCCAGCTCTCCAGTGCCTGGTCCTGCTACTCTCAGCTCTCATGGCCTCTTTGAGAAGACTGTGCACTTCAGATGTCAAGCAAATGCCAAGCTATTGCCTCAGTAAGACATGACTCCCCTCCATTGTCACATCCCCTGTGAAGATCAGCTTATCTCGTAAGATGCGGAAAAACTAGAAGAGGTCCAGAAGAGGGCAACAGAAATGATCCAGGATTTGGAAGCACTGCCCTGTGAGGAGAGACTGAGAGAACTGGGCATGTTCAGTCTTGAGAAGATTGAGAGTGGGGGAGACATGATATCCCTCTAGAAGTACCTCCAAGGCTGTCACGGAGAGGAAGGGCGAGATCTCTTCTTGCTGATGCCAGAGTGCAGGACACAGAAGAATCAGTTCAAGTTGTGACAGCCCAGAGTCAGGCTGGACATAGGAAGAGCTTCCTCACTGTCAGAGCAACACAACAGTGGGACCCGCTGCCTGCAGAGGCAGGGGGCTCTCTCACACTGGAGACATTCAAGGTGAAACTGGGCAGCTGTCTGAGTGGGATGGAGTGACTTGGTGTCCTGCACCAGCAGGGGGTGGACCCACTGGCCTGCTTGGCCCCTTCCAGATCTGCTTTTCTATGACATTTGAGAACTTGGCCAGGATGTCGCTGATGGCCAGCTCCTGCGATAGATGAACTCACACGGTGGGGTAAAGCCAACAAAGAGGTTGGCTCTCCTCCCCTGCACCATCCATGTATCTCGGGCAGAATTGAGACCAGCTTCCCCAACTGGGTAGTCCTGACGCTCCACAAACTAGCAGGAAATGGGCAGCCAGGCATGGCTGTACAGAATTGCCTTTTGTATCCTGAAACCTTACTCATCTTTGCAAAATGGTGTCAGATTTCCTAACTAATTAAGGAACAGCTTTTCTTCTTCACACCCACACCTCCACGTCCCCATGAGCTGTGTAGGTGTTTTAACAGCCTGACAGGTAGGGGGTGTGTGAGAGAAGGAGGGAAAGATGCTTATGTAGGTTGCTCATGTACATAGTTTTGGCTCCCAGATATTCCCCCCTGCCCAGAAAATAAGGAACAAGTGAGTATAATCTTTTGTTGCATCTGGCAATTAACATGTGCCGAGAGATCACTAGGTACAGATTCGAGCTGTTTATTAGCTCCTCCAGTAGAACCTCACTGTCCTGGGAGATTTGTTTTGCAAATTATTTGGCACGCAGGACACATAAGCGAAGCATCCTAGCACATTCGGCACCTGCTGGCTCATGGCTTCCAAGATTAAACACCCACCTCCTGCCCCACCTTGTTCTTGATTCATGTGGCTGAAGTTTATTCCTTCTCTCACTCCTGGCTGCTTATCCAAAGCCAAGTCTGTGATGCCTCTTTGACTGGAGACCTGAGGGATTGGGCCCGATGTGCTGCCCCCTCAGTGCTGGCCAAAGTGGGAACTGCAGCCTGAGAAGGAGGCATTCTCTCTCCCATCAGGCAGATGGTACATGCTGACCAGTATAAAAAGGAGATTTGTTTTTCGTTGCCCATCTTAATTTCATGGGACCCAAATCAGATGGTCACTGACTGACTTTTTTCTTTACTATTTTATTTTTGCCTTCCTTCTTTTATTCTTCAACACTTTCTAGTCTTGGAGTGTTTGAAATGCTTGTACGTCTTGCTTCTGTTGTCTTCTTTTTTAACGTTGGGGTACTACAAAGCCATTTAGGGTACACTGGCTGCCAACACCTTAAATTGGACCTGGACTTCAGTTGGTAGCCAGTGTAGGTGGCAAAGGACTGGTGTTACATGTGCATATCTACTGTTGTACAATTTTTGCAAATCCTTGGGCTGCACGCCTGGCTTTTCCTGCCTCCCTCACAGGATGGATCCCTCTTATGACAGGGAGGGCCTTTGCGGTGCTGAGGTCAGCAGCTTTGCATCATCCTGCTGCCTCTCTCGGGTTGGTGAGCAGGGCTATCTGCTGACATTAGAGGTCAGAATTTGGGACAAGGGATGTCCGGAGGCACGAGAAAGTGGGAGGATGGGTCTGTGTACTGAGTCAACACCCAAAGGACCTTGTTAGAATAGTAGTGATTTCTTTGCATCGGGCGGGTTTCTGAAACAGATTCTTGTAAAGAGAAGTGTACTTGGGGGAAAACCGGTTCTCTAATTCCCTTTGGAAATATTTTCAATTTGCCATTTGGAATGAGAGTCTTCTTTGCACAAATATTTTTCTGGGGGAGAGCCTGTCACTTGGTAGCACAGCATGTGCTTTTCATGCAAGAGGTCTAGATCTGGTCCTCACCTTGACCAGTCAAAAAATTTGCCTCTGCGCTAGGCTGGGCAAAACCTCATTAAGCTGGATAAGGTGGGGAGCCACTCTGGGCCAGCTGAACTGATTGCCTGAATGTCTGTCGTGCAGCTGCCCTTCTGCTCTACTAATTTTTTCTGAATATATGTATGTATTTATTAAATGCCCATCCAGCTGTATGAGCCCCAAAGCTGGTGAGTGCTGCCTAGTAGTTACAGCAATGGACTGGTACTCGCAAGATCCATGTTTCAGTCCTCACTTGGCCATGAAGCTCAGAGGGTGTTTTGGGGCCAGGCACTCACTCTCAGCCTAGCCTCCCTCGCAGGGTTGTTGTGAGGTCAGGACGGAGAGGGGGAGGAAGTTATGTAACTCATCTTGGGTTCCGTGCACAGACAGAAGAGGGATATGAAAATAATGAAAGGCAAAGAAAGATGGTGCATAGAAACGACCAGGCCTCCCTTTGGGCCTTTAAGCACTACCAGTCCAAGGGCATTGTGCAAGAATCCCTGTTTTTCCTTCTTCGATAATTTTTTATTTTGCCTGGGAAACAGGCAAATGTGCTAGCCGATGGCCTTCACATCTCTTACTGCCGAGGTGCCAGAAGTCCACCGCTTGGCCGCCAAAGGCCATCCTTTGGCCTCTGAGATGCTCACAGGCATCGACTGCCCATCCTGCCCTCCTAGGGGCACCCGTGCTGCTCCCATGCATAAAGGAGAGCTGCAGTTCTCCCGCAGGGGCCGCCTGTGCTGCGCGCAGCCCTTCCACTCCAGCCGCAGCACTGCTTTGTGAACAAAGCTGGTGAATCTGTCGAGAAAGAAATGGGGGAATTTGATGAAAGGGATGCTAAACGTCAGATTAGCATCTCAATATTTAAATCTAAATTCACGGAGCCAAATTCAGTGCCTTGGAAGGACATGGAAGGAGTGCAACGGTGGGCCCGGCCGGCACTCAGTGTGCTTGCATCACGGTGCCACGTGGTTCAGGAAGCCCTCCTGGGCTGCCCTCCTTGCACGCTGGTCAACACCTATTGCTCCAGCACCTTTGCTGAAATTCCCCCACGGACCTGGCATCCCAGCAGTGCTCAGAGCTTCCTTGCTGCTTTCCGATGGGCACGATCCCTGGGCCGTTGTCTGGGCTTGATTGAGGGGCACGGGGCAGTGCAGGCTGGGTGCCAAAGAAGAGGAAAAGCCCAGGGGGGTCCTGCCTGCGGTCGGGGCCTTCAGCAGGTGACAAAGGAACACCGGCTCCGTGCAGGCTTTACTCGTGCTTGGATCAGGAGCTCAGGGAATGAATCCGAGCAGCTGCCATTCTCAGTGTCCTGTCATTTTTCCAGGGCACGCCAACCATTCCTGTTGACTTATGCACACGGTCTGAGTTGCACAGCCCGCTATGTTGAAAAGCTCTAGAGATGTGTGTGCGTGAGGTGTTACTTGTGTTTTCTGGTGGCCAAGAAGTGTCTTTGGGGAGAGGGGAGCGTGCAGAGACTCCGGAGTGGATTATGTAAGTCTGTCCCAAGAGGCCTGAAGCAGGAAGCAGAATTGCGCAGGGATACGCTGGCTGGAGAGCGCTGCGTCTCTCGGCATGCTCTGGCCTCCCGTGGATGAGTGGCAGTCATCACAATTCTGCATTAGGCAGCATTTTGTCATCTTAAGGCGAGGCTGCAGCTTGGAAGAAAATGTGCTTTCCCGCTGGATGTCTGGCAGCTGATGATGGCCGCCAGGGCTCCTATCCGCTTGGCTGCCACTTACTTGCGCAACTTACTTACTGCAGTCCCTGTGCCCTCAGCTTCCCCGGGTTAAGGGCAGGGACGTCTTTTGCTCCCGTTTAGCCATTTGTCCAGGGCATCTGCTTCTTGGCTCATTGTATTTGCGTCCTATGAGAGTGGTAAGAGTGGAGTGTTCTCTCAGAGGAACCTGTCTAAATATTATGAGCCTGTGTTGGAAGTTTGACTCTGAGGGGAGCTGGACAGCCACTGAGGCAGGGACTTTTCGGTGGTGGTACCTTTGCCCATGTGTACAGTATGTGCGTATGTGACTTTCCCTAGTATCCAGTGTGCTGTGCTCTCTAAAGACTTTCTTTTTTTCCTGGCTTTAAGAGGTTCAGTGTACTGTGCGAGAGGTTTTAGCAACTTTTGTGGTGTGATCTTTTGCGGTGTTAGAAATGGCAACTCTTATTTTGCTCGACTATTTGTTTATTAAACATTACACTCCTGACTTCCTGGTGCAGCAAGAAGTTGCATGGGAAATGATTTGAAAGGACAGCTCACTGGAAACATATGGCAATTTTATATCATATGCCTTTATTTACAATCAGAAAAATACAGCATATATTGGAAGCAGCACTTATGGGAAAATATCAGGGCCAAAAAAGACTTTCTTTTAAATCCATATCCTACTGCTTTCTCTTTTCTTTTTTACTCTCTGGTGGGTATAGTGGGCCCAACTCCCTCTTACAAGCCCCCCACCCACCTAACCAGGGTCCTGATCCAGATCAGTGCAGGGAGGCTCTGTCTCCTTGGGAGTAACGGCGAAAAAAGACACTGCTGCTAGATGTGGCTTTCAAGAAGTTCTGGCTTGAGATGGCTGGCTGCACCCCAAGGTGCTTCCGATGCGCCAAACGGATGTAGTTTGCACAGAGGCTTCAAGTGGTTCCTTGACTGAGCAAATGGGAAGAGGCATCGTCTTCCTGCCGCACCATGGAGAAAACTTAAAATCGCCTCCTGGGCGATTCACCAAAACCTCCTTAAAGGCGTATCCAAAGGGAGCCCTTCCCTGAACGATATTGGCGAGGAACTTGCCTGACCAATGGGATGGCAGGACCAGCATTCATCAGAATACAGATTTTGGAAAATCCTGGAAAATGCCTTCCTGCAAGGTGGTGTAGGAAGCAATCGCCCTTCCCCGCATTTTTCTGGCTCTGTGTCAACTTGCTGGCAGGCCTGAAACAGGGACTCGAGAGGAATGTCCTGGGGGCACAGTGGCTGCCCAGATGTGGCGGGATGAGCAGAGCAAGCCTCAGGCTGCAAGCCTCGGGCTGCTCTTGGGCCGGCCTGGGAGCCAGGGGTGCACCAGAGGGAAGGCTCTTCAGCTTGAGGGCTCGGGCATCGGGCTGGAGGAGGAATGCGGCAAGTTCTCACGCGCAGTAAGCGTACTCACTCCAGTGTGCCTGATTGCGTCCTTCCTGCTGTTCAAATTGTGCGCCTCGTGACAAATGGTTACACTGCACCTCGTCCTTTTCAGTGTTTTGGGGAAATGTTTATTTCCACTGGGCTGCATTAGGGCATTGCAAGCGAGGCAGAAAGGGCTGAGGGGCCCTTCTCTCGGCTTCCTCTATCCACCTTGCTCCTGGCATGGTTTGAAAGCCGGTCTGGGCTCCAGAGTAGCAAGATGCTCCCCTTTCCGAGGAGGGGCTGTGGACTGGTGTGTCCAGCCCATGGCTGGCCTGCAGCCACTCTCCGCCCCCAGCACCTCCAGTTGCTCCAGGATGAAGCAACTGCAGGTGAGCAGTCACCCTCTCCCTGGGACAAAATGAGGTGCCGCCAATTCCGGGCCCCTGCAGCCAAAGGCACCCCAGTGCTGTTAAGCCATCCTTTCCACAATCCGGAACACTAGTGATGTGTTGAACTACTGTCCCCATCATCCCCAGCCAGCATGGTTCTGGCCAATGCTTGCGGGGGTCATGTGAAGGATAGCTAACCAATCTGAAGGACAGCAGGGTGGGGAAGTTTGTCCTGGAGAGCTTAGGAAACCCTTTTCTTTAGATATTCCTTACCAAATAATACTGAGCTTGTTAACTAATGCTTTCTCTTTCTCTTGTCTGGCGAGTTTGGAAGCATCCCATCTCTGACAGCAGCCCCTCAAAGAGGACAGAGGCTTGCTTTAAAGAGGGATGTTGACAAAAGCTGTGTTTGCCTCTGGTCCAACCCATTTTTTCCATTCTCTGGAGGCAATCTTTTTTTCCTTTTTCCTTTTCCTTTTTCCTTTCTTGCTCGATTTTAATTTAATTTTAAAGTCTTTGTATTGCTGTGCTTGCTATAGAATATTAATTGCACTCCAAAGTGGTTTCTCATACGATCTTTTCGAGAACAGCTGTGCATCCCCTTGTGCACTGGAGAGAGCCATTCAAAATGGCAGAAGGGGAGAAAGTTCTGCACCAAGATGTATGGACCAGGTGTTGAGTAACCTGTCTCAAATCTTTCCCTTCCCACACAGGTGAGTGTCCTGACCACCTTGGAGCGAAGATTCAACCTCCAGAGTGCCGACGTGGGCGTGATCGCCAGTAGCTTTGAGATCGGAAACTTGGCCCTCATCCTTTTTGTGAGCTACTTCGGGGCCCGCGGGCACCGGCCACGCTTGATCGGGTGTGGAGGGATCGTGATGGCCCTCGGGGCCCTGCTCTCGGCATTGCCCGAATTCCTGACCCACCAGTATAAATATGAATCTGGGGAGATCCGGTGGGGAACCGGAGGGAGGGACGTTTGCGTGATCAACGAATCTGCCAGCGACGAGGGACGAGACCCGGATCGTATCTGCCGGAGCAGGACTGCCACGAACATGATGTATTTGCTTCTCATTGGCGCACAAGTCCTCCTGGGGATTGGGGCCACGCCTGTGCAGCCGCTAGGCGTTTCCTACATTGATGACCACGTGAGACGGAAAGATTCTTCTCTGTATATAGGTAAGCGATGACGCTTCCTGGAGGGAAGCCTTCAGCCCTTTCAGTCGAACTTGCCCTCCCGTCTGGTGAAGAGGGCCAAACATAGGGTGGAATCGTGTCCTTTGGTTCGGCAAGACGCCTCTCCCACCCTCCACAAATAGCGTCGCTCGGTCTTCTCCTGTCTGCTGCTCTCCAGCTGTGAGAGTCTACAGTTCCCATCATTCCTAGGCAACATAGCCAATGTCTGGGAATGATGGGAGTTGCAGTCCAACACATCTGAAGAGTACCATGTTGGAGGAGGTCAATGCCACATGTTTCAGGATGCTTCTGGCATTTACTCTGTGCCAAACTCCCAGCAGCCTTGGTCCTGGCATTTTTTGCAGCTGTACAAAACGGAGTACAAATTGGATTCCTTCCTTTTCCTCTCTTCATGTTCACAGAGGAGGTTGGAGGCAAACACAATAGGGTGTTCACTTAGGAATCTGCTTTCTGAACCAACAGACACTATTTGGGGCTGGCTGGCTGGCCCTGGCCACGGCCACGGCCACGGCCACGGCCACGGCAGAAATAATGCAGACGCTTTCTCCAGCAACTTGCCTGCTCGCTTCATCCTGCAGAGAGGGAAAGAAGTTAGCTCAGATCCTGGCTGTGTCCTGTGTGGACGTAGACAGCGAGAGAGTGCCAGAACCTGGCTACCTCTTTGATTCCTCTCGTGGCAGCGTTTGTGCTTGTTCTTGCATCCGTGGGCCTGTGTAGCTTAAACGAAAGGACAAGTTGTCGTGCATCCCTGTATAAAAGTTCTCTCTTCAGTTTGTGGTTGCAGCAGGACTCCTCTTCCACTGGTCTGGAAAAGGCCTCGGTGACCACGGACCCTCCTTGTCCATCTTCTAATTTCATAACACACAAGGTGCCCCTTCCTCATTTCCCAGGTATAGGCAGGAAACCCAGCCAGAAGGTTAACAATGCCCCAGTGGGCTGCTTTGTAGGACTGGTGTGTTGCACACAGTGGGGTGGATGGGTCAGTAGTCATTGTAGGCCTACTCTAGAGTAGTCTTCCCCAACACGGTCCTCTCCAGATGTGCTAGGCTACAGTCTGGCCAGCATGTGCATGCAGCTGGCTTCCAGAGGTTGATCTTGCAGCATCTATCGCATTCGGTCGTGTCTGGGTGTCTCCAAATTCTGTCGCCTGCTCCCATCACCAGATTCCCTCAAGTCTGACGGTTGTTCCCATTCAAGCTGAGATGGGGCTTTTTGCGTCTGTGCCACTGATTAGTTTTGGGCCACATTTTTTCCTCCAGACTTCCGCAAACAGTTGTTTGCTTCAGAGCAGAGATGGGCCTAGTCCATAGACCAAAAGGTTTGTGACAGAAAAGCAGTAACATTTGGAAACTAGATGTGTTTTGTGGATGTCAGCGGTGAGTGGATGGCAGCAGAGAAGACGTGATTACGGATAACCCATCTTGCCTTGTCTTTCTGCTTCTCTAATTGCGATGGCAGAGTGGAGAAGGCCGTTGCTTTTAGTCTTGGCTCAAGGCCTTGGAGAAAGCTGCGGATCTGCTAAGAGCCCCTTTGGTCTGAGAACTGCAATGAGGCTGCAGGTAGCCAGGAGGATATTCTCCAAATGTCCTCTGACCGAAGCACCCAAAAGCCGGCACGCTTTGGAGAAGTTTGGACTGACTTGGCATTTATTGATTATTTATCTATTATATGACTTATGGGTAGCAATTATTTTTATGAGTATTAGAACCTTACATTTACATCCCACTTTTCTTTCTCTTGCAAGAAACCCACAGCAGCTTACAAAGTTTTCCTCCTCTCTGTTCTATTCTATCCTCCCAACAACAACCCTGTGAGGTAGGTTAGGCTGAGAGCCCGTGACTGGCCCAGTGGGTGCTGTGGCCAAGTGGGGACTAAACTTGGATTTCCCGAGTTCTGGTCCAAAATTGTAACCATTGCCCATGCCGGCAGTCCCATTCCACACGGCTCCTCTTAATTCCCCTAAGGGCAAATCCCCGCGCAGGTTTAAACAGAAGCAGGCCCTGAGCTCCCAGAATGTTCCATGCGAGCCACGGCTGTAGGACTTGTTTCTGTCTCAACATGCACAGATTGCGCCATAAACCAACCTCGGGGGTGTTCTTTCTTAAAGATTCATGACTGGGGCAGGATGGAGCATCTTCTGGTCTAGTGGGAAGGACGTGTTTTCTTTCCAAGCTTGCAAGTTGTGTAGGCATGTCTTAAGGGTTGGAATTTTGTTTTGCACTTGGGACCAGAAATGAAGACTTTGCATGAGCTCTCTCATGAGTAACAGTTGTGGCTTAAATTTTGGCCTGCAGTGAGGACAGCTCACAGTGGAGGATGGGCCAAAAAGCGGGTGGCCATGTTGAAACTGTAGCAGGAGGCTGGGATATGGGAGAGGGTGTTCTGCCTGGCCTGGGGCAGATTCTTCGCCAGATCTGGGAGTCCAGGATCGCTGCTCCCAGCCCACCTGCCTGCTTTCCCTACTCTTTTATTGACTATGAAGGCTACTCCATTTCTTCTGAGGGATTCTTGCCCACAGTAGTATACCTGTTGGTCATTTGGATTAAATTCACCCATTCCTGTCCATTTTAGTTCATTGATTCCTAAGATGTCGATGTTCAGTCTTGTCTTGTCTTGTTTGACCACGTCCAGCTTGCCTTGATTCATGGATCTTACAGTCCAGGTTCCTATGGAGTATAGATCTTTGCAGCTTCGGACTCTCCTTTCACCACCAGATACATCAGCAACTGAGTGTCCTTTCGGCTTTGACCCAGTCGCTTCATTCTTTCTGGCGCTTCTAGTACTAGCCCTCTGCTCTTCCCCAGTGGCATATTGGACACCTTCCGACCTGAGGGGCTCATCTTCCGGTGTCATATCTTTTTGCCTTTTGTCCATGGGGTTTTCATGGCAAGGTTACTGGAGTGGGTTGCCATTTCCTTCTCCAGTGGAGCACGTTTTGTCAGCGCTCTCTGCTATGACCTGTCCATCTTGGGTGGCCCTGCACAGCATAGCTCACAACTTCATTGCGCTGTGCAATCCCCTTCACCACAGCAAGGCAGTGATCCACGAAGGGGATGAACCGCTAAGACTCATTGAAGGCCTGTTCCTGGTGGAGGCATGGACCAACACAACTCCCTGAATGTTCAGGCCCTCTCCTTGGGGGCATCACATCCAGGTTCGCTTCAACACTTGCCTTTGCATCCCTGCAAGAGAGTCTGTTCCCCCACCCTACCACCCAGGTCCTGGAGGATGAGTTGGAAAACAGGAAAGAAAACCCCCCAGTTGCAGGTGTGACAACAGGTGAGCCTTGTAAGACATTCCTCTGCCAGAAGACGCAGGCGTTGAGCACCGTGGATCCCCGATCGGAGTGCTTCATGATGGAAACATAGAAACAGAGCGAGTCAAAAGGGGCCTCCCGGGCCATCTAGTCTGACCTCCGGCACCAGCCGGCTCCGCTCATGACATGCCCACCATGTGCATGTCCAGCCTGTCTTTGAACACCCTCACCGATGGGGCCTCAACGACCTCCCGTGGAAGCCCATTCCACGCCCTCGGGGTCCTAACTGTCAGGAAGTGCTTCCTGGCATCCAAATTGAACCTTGGCTCCCTGAGCTTTGCTCCTTTGGAGCATGTCCTGCCTTCCTCTGCAGGGGAGAACAGGCCTCTCCCCATCTCCATGTGACACCCCCTCACATACCTGTATGTCGCCAACAGATCCCCTCTGAGTCTCCTCTTCTCCAGGCTGAAGAGACCCAGTTCCCTCAGTCTTGCCTCATACGGCATCCCCAGCAAACCAGCCACCATCCTTGTGGCCCTACGCTGCACTGACTCCAACCTGGCTATATCCTTTCTGTAATGAGGGGCCCAAAACTGAACACAATACTCCAGTTGCGGGTGCACCAGAGTCATGTAGAGTGGTAGTAATACCTCCCTTGATCTAGAAGCCACGCTTCCTGCTATGCAACCAAGGGTGGCATTCGCCCTCTTGACCACCGCATCACACGGCTGGCTCATGTTCAGCCTGCAGTCAACCAGTACCCCAAGGTCCCTTTCACAAGTGCTGCTCTCCAGCCACTTGTCACCTAACCTGTACTTATGACAGCTATTCCTATGCCCCAAGTGCAAGACCTTGCACTTCTCCACATTGAACGCCATCCTGTTGTCTCCTGCCCACTTCCATAGTCTGTCCAGATCCTTTTGGATCTGGAGTATCTGCTCCTCACTTGTGGCCACTGCTCCAGTTTTAGTGTCATCTGCGAATTTGATCAGCAGACTGTTCACCCCTTCTTCCATGTCATTCATGAAGAGATTAAACAGGATCGGCCCCAGGACAGAGCCCTGGGGGACCCCGCTTGTCACTGGCTGCCATCCCGACGATTCCCCGCTAATGGTTACCTTCTGCTTTCGGTCAGTCAGCCATGTCCATGGAATGTGCAGCCTTTGTGGTGTGCCTTCGCCACATGGATTGCAGTAAGGAGTGAATGGGGAAGGTGCAGTGGGTCTTTGTAGATTCTGTTCTGCACTTGGAGACTTTGCAGAGCCCCAGTCTGCTGATGTGTCCCCCACAGGCGTGCATTTCTGCCCTTCCTGCCTCAATGCACTGTGAGTGGCTGCCAGAAGGGGATGTCTGTGTGAGCAGGACCTTCGGTGGCTCCATGACCTCTGGTCCCGAAATACAGTGGGCAGAGGGTGACTTGGCACTTGGACCATGTGGGCTACTATTTTGGCCTTTAGATTTCTGCTGGATGACCTCATCACTGTGGAAATGACAGGTGATCTCAAATAGAGCACCTCAACCAGCTGGCCGTTTGGCTCCTCATGGTGGCGGATGCCCACGCCAACCTGCTGCACCAAACACCCAAGACGTGGAGAGGCCCAAGGGGGAGATTCTTGCAGAATCCCACTTCTGCATGATGTCTGTATCTGGAGCATCCCACAGCTTGATCAGAGTTTACAGATCTCTCTCGTGCCCCCTCCCACCACACCTTCCGTTTGATCCTCACCCTTGAGCCAGGTGAGACTGAGGGATGACTGACCGTCAAGCCAAGCTCCCCTGGAGAGCTTCATGACAGAATGGAGAGTAGCACCCGGCTCGGCAGTCCAGGTGGGACAAGGGGAGCTGCCCCAGGATGCTGCACGGATCCTCCCTGCCTGAGTGGGGTGCAGCCAGCCACTCCCGCTCTCCGTTCCAGCTCTGTGTGCTGAGCATGCACCGCCTTCACTGGGCCCTTTGCGAGGTCGTGATGGGTCTGACTGAGATTTTCTTTGAGGAGCGGTTGCATTTCGTCCCCTGGAGCCTTCCGGTGCCGCTCTCCTGTTTCTCACCAGCATTTTGGCTGGTGTTCCGCCAGCATTATCTCAAGAGTGGTGCCAGGCCTTGTCAAGACATTTTGCAAGTGCAGCAAATATTATCAGAGACCACAACAGAGGGTTGCTGTAGCAACAGGCTATAGGTTTGCTGTTGTTACATGCCCTCAAGTCATCTCCAACGTATGGTGATCCTATGAATGGGCTCCCTCCAAAATGTTCTGCCCTTGAGGTTCCTGCTCAGCCCTTGCAAATTCAAGGCTGTGGCATCCTTTATGGAATTGATCCATCTCATACTTGGTCTTCTTTTTGGTCTTCTGCGTAACTTTGACTCTCCCTGCCATGATCGTCTTCTTCAGGGAGTCTTGTCTTCTCATGATGTGTCCAAAGTAGGACAGCCTCAATTTTGTTATTTGCTTCTAGGGTAGCCCCTGGCTTGATTTGGTCTAGAATCCCCTTGATTTGGTCTAGGGGGTCTAGGGAATCCCCTTGATTTGGTCTAGGGGGTCTAGGGAATCCCCTTGATTTGGTCTAGAATCCCCTTTCGTTGGTCCAGGGCATTTCCAAAGCTCTCCTTCAGCACCATCAATCTTACTTCACTCTTCAGCTTTCACAGCCAGACATACTAATGGCATATACAATGCGGTGGATCATCTTGGCTTTCTTATCTACAATACAGAGTTTTGCCCTCTCGTCCTAGGAACTTCCTCATATCTACTTTTCATCTGTCACTTCGATGGGATGGTTCATCTCTATTCATTCTAAGCAAACTCACAATTTTCCTACTCCTTGAGCAGAGAAGAGCCCAGGTCAGTACAAAGCACTTGGTTTCCATGCGGAAGGTCCTAGGTTTTATCCTCTTGAGATGGTGGACTGTCCATGGTTCGAGTCCATCTTGCCATGTCACTCATGTCTCTTGACTGGTAGTACTTAGATCCATCTGTTCGCAAGCACCCTCACAGCACAAGGCGGCTGAAAAGATTATTTTCTTTTTTAAGCCTTCTAGTATTACCTGCTATTGTTAAGCCAGCCTTACTCAGGAGTCCTGGCCAGTGATGTTTGAATACCCAAAGACCTGCGAGTGGTTCCCTGGCCCCCTTCTGTGCACAGCAAGGTGTCAGAAGCTTCCTTCCGTTGAAAGGGAAACTAAGATGCCCACTCTGAGAAAGTGCCCTTTTAAATGTCATTTGTCTTTCAACATACAGAACATTTATGTCTTGGGGAAGCTACACTTAACCCTTGAAGCACTACTGAGTGGTGTATAGCCAAATTTAGGGTGTGTCTGTGTGGCTCCAAATTGTGCAGCCCCAGCAAGTCCGAGGGGCAATGATGGCCCCCTGAATGGACCACCACATTCTTTATTGGAACTCCTCATCTATGGTCCTGCACCAGCATCGGTCCCAGGATTACTCACAGTAGTAAGAGCTGACCTGCCTGCCTCAAACATTTAACACAGTGTTGTAAAATGGATCAGAAAATAAAGCACTATGTTCAGTCATTGCAGCCCTCCTGAGAAATAAGCACATCGCAGAACGTTCTTGACAGCATTTTATTTCGGTAGTTCCACATGACGGCAGCTTGATAAAACTCGCTTATGCACTGAGGAGGGAGTGCGGGAATCATCGCAGCCTTTGGCGCTCTTCTCAGAAGCCCCATCCACTTGTGCGAGGACTGATCCCAGCGCAGGACGGGCGCGTTTCTCATTTGACCGTGCGGGCGCGTTCCTGTCAGGCCGAATGGCACACCTGCACAGGCGTGTCCCAGCAAGCCTGCTGCTTGGAGGGAGGTTGTCGATCCCCTGATGGCCCCGACCCCCTCGATGAGCCGCCGGGAGCAACACACAAAGCCTCCAGAGGTGCAAATGGGCCAACGTGGCAAATGGCCATTCATGCAAATGGCTGTTGGTCTATTTCCATGCCAGAGGTGGTGTGCCTCTGCGCACTGGGTGCTGGGGAACATGGGCAGGGGGTTAGACAGGGTGCTGGACTGGGTGGACTTTGGCCTGATCCAGCAGCGCACTTTCTCCAGAGAAAGCCGCCTTGCTCTCCTTCCTTAGCGGGCCTGGATAGATCTTCTGCATTCCTGCTGGTGATGGCAAGAAACCAGAAAACTAAATGAAAACATGAATAAGGGTGTAGTTCATTTGGGGTCATAGCTGCAATCAGTCAGGGAATGGGAACCCCCTTTTGTGGGGTGAAGCTGTGGGTGCACTTAAGCATTTACTGCATTAAGGAGGAGGAGGATCACCCCTCCAAGTCCCCAAAAGGATCACAGCAATTGCTTCCCTCACATCATTTTGCTAATTGCTTTCCTGTGCAAGCCACGCGGGAGGCAGGCAGCATCCCACAGCAGGCCTGCCTTCGCTGGATCAGCCACCTCGTTCTTTTGTTCCCACAAGCATCACTCCACTCGTTGACGCGAGTGGGCGTCACCATTACCAGGCAGTGAAACGTGCAGTGGTGTGAGGAGCTGCCAAGATTTTGCAAGTTCCAGAATCCCACAGGACACTTGATTTGCATGTTATGCAAATAGGATTTGCACACAACCTGTTGGCAGGCTACTTGGTTTTTCTGTTCCCAGGAATAAGAATCAAATGAGATGATGCATAAAGTACGTCGCATGCAGGCGTGCCCTCTTTGGTTTTTTAATTTACAATTCACACACCCTGCCCTGCCCCACAGCCGGGCCCCTCTGTGCCGGGGGAGGGGGGGAGCATCCAGAGCTCCCAGCTCAGCCGCTTGTTTCCAACCCTTCCCTCCACTGGAAAGGCGTGGCTTCTTTTGGCCCACAGCTGAGACTCTTAAGGGCCACTGCACCGTAAATACCGTATTTTTTGCTCTATAAGACTCACTTTTCCCCCCTCAAAAGTAAGGGAAAATGTCTGTGCGTCTTATAGAGCGAATATGTGTGTGCAGTAAGTCTGTCAGATGTGCAGCCCATGGGGAAGTAATGGGGAATGTGCCTGTGATTATGTGCCCATTTGATTCAGAATATTTTTTTTCTTGTTTTCCTCCTCTAAAAACTAGGTGCGTCTTATGGTCAGGTGCGTCTTATAGAGCGAAAAATACGGTAAATGTGGGCAATTTTTCAGATTGTGCAGAAGTGGGGAAAATATACACATACCATAAAAATGTGGACTTTTTATCATTTTTGCTGCAGCAGATTCCTGCACGCAAGGAGTGTGTGCGGATGATTTGATTCAGCCTTGTTCCTTGCCGGGACTTTCTTGTTAGGAGTGAAGTGCTGATTCTCATCACTGGGGGTCAGAACCAGGCAGGAGCGGCTTTGTTTGAGAATCATTAATGCAGAAATGTAAGACATGGGCTTGGTTGTTTTTTTTTGATAAGGCCATGTACCCAATGCTTTGCAAATAGCAAAGACAAAAAACAGGGTTTGTCCCAAAGGTGTTTTCATTCTGGGAGGGGTTTTTTTTTTAAACATTAAATCATAGAATCATAGAACAGTACATTTGGAAGGGGCCATGAAGGCCATTGGGGGCCAACCCCCTGCTGTTTCAGGACACCACATTATACCATCCCGCTCAGGTGGCTGCCCAGTTTCGCCTTGAATGTCTCCAGGGTGGGAGAGCCCCCACCTCTCCAGGCAGCGGGTTCCATTGTCCTGTTGCTCTGATAGTGAGGAAGCTCTTCCTGATTTCCAGCCTGACTCTGGGTTGTCACAGCTTGAATTCTGTTTATTACAGTCACAGAATGCTACTTTTAAAATACAGTAAATAAAACATTTTGATGAAATTGTTATAAAACAGGTTGGATGCATTTCCCCCCAATTTGCATTGAAATAAAAAATGCATTTGCAACCCTTTCAGTGATGCAGGTTAAATCTTCCTTGGGAATGAAGATGGGAAGCTGAGGAAAGACTATGAAGGCACAAACATGCCGCCCAGTTGCGTTTCCATATGCGACCGCTCTTATTCGGATGCAGCAGAGCTACTCGGCTGCCACATCTCCCACGTGGGTTTCTCAGCTTCCAGTTAGAAGCATCATGACTTTCACAGAAACGGAACGGGTGAACTTCCTTTGGGGGCAGTTCATTCTTCTTACAATCTAAAAGAAAACCTCTTGTAGGATGCTAGAATCCAAGGGCATGTTATAAAATAAAAGCATGGTAGATTCAGAGCAGATCCAAAAAAGTTCTTCAGTTTTAGACAATGGCATTCACTTCTGTCAGATGTGAACTGGTGAATTGATGGCCGCCAATTTGGATGGCTTTAAAAGGAATTTGGGAAGTATTGGTGGTGGGGAGGGGGGGAGCTGTCCATGGCTGTCAGTAGGGAAGATCACTTCTGGACCCCCACTCTGTGCCTCTATTCCTGGCCATTGGAATGGGGCATCCAGCATCCCTCCTTGTCACAGTTTCTTCTTAGCCTTAGCATCTCCCTGCTTCCCTCTGACGCCACTTTGGGCAGGCGATAAGAACAGAGGAAGAACTTGGTGCTAAAGATATTTTCCAGGGCTGTCAGGAAAGATTACTGCAGCTGTCCTTAGCCAAATGAGCAAGGCAGAGCTTTTCAGAATTCAGCAATGCCCTTTTCACCTTGGCACAGGGAGCTGAGCAATAAGCTGCGTGATGCAGGCGGGACATGCTGGAAGAAGAGAATCTTTGCCTTAATCACTCGCTATCTAGAGAGTCTGCAGCGTGGAGTGGCTGGCCCAGCCTTTCCAAAGCCGTGGCCCCCGAGGTGCTGGCTGGCAGGCTCTGGTGAAAGGCTGAGCTTTGGAAACTTTGGTGGGAACGGTTGTCCATGAGGTTCATTCCAGGGGCTTGGAGCTTGAAGCACCTCCTCAGCCTAACCTGCCCCATCCAGAACTGTACCTGTCATCAGGAGTCATGCATGGCATCGAGACAAGAGTGTGATAATGTTTGGGAAGTTCAGTGCATTTACGTTAAATCCATTGATTAAATCCCATACATTAATTGAAGTTGCCCACAAAGAACAGTGCCAGGATGGAAGGGCAGGTGCGCAGGCTGTGGGAAAGAGTCGCACACCAATCCTTCAGGGGAGTGGGGTGCAGGGAACTTTCCTACATTTAGTATTCCATTATTGCAATTCCATGCTGTTCAATAGCAAAAGCTCTCTGGAGAGTTTGTAAAAGATCCATAAAACCTGTAAAGGTTTAGAACTTTTTGACACCAGAATAAAATAAAAAACCAAATCAAGGCCAGCAGTTGGGCCAAACTCAGCACAGAAGAGTCCACAGAACACATTGAAAGGCATAACTGAAGGTCCAGAGGGCCTGTGCGACGCCAGGGCGGAGGACTTTTCACCAGCAGCAAAAGCACAGCAGTGCAGGGGGCAGGGAAGCCCCTTGCAGGAGGGCTGGGGGAGGGTCACCAGCAAAAAGATGCTTTTTTTCAGTAGACACTCGCCTCACTTGGCAGTGGCAGCAGGAAGAGGAAGTCAGAGGAGAAGTGCAGGCTCTGGGTGGCTGAATGTGGGGTTCAGCACAGCCAGAGTCTCTGCGCATGATGTCATGCAGGCAAGGTCAGCCTTGCGGGCGTGCGCCTCCCGCTTGCTTCTGTGCCACCCTGTCTCCAAAGCATTCTGGGCAGGTATGATTAGTCCATACCAAAGAGATTGGTAAGGACACAAGTGGACATACAGGCTGGGTTCCCAAGTTGGGAAAGCAACCCTGCATGGTTGTGCCTGACAGGCGATCAAGGGGTTTCCATCCTAGCATGGTTTCCACCCTCCTTGCCCAGTTGTCCCACTGCTGGCATGTACCCTATGGGCCACTGCCCCTGAAATGCAGCCCCTTGCTGGGTGGCTGGAACAGCTGCCGCAGTTGCTGCTCTTTCCAGGGGACTTTGTGGCAGCTGCATCCCAGGACTGCGGAAACCATGATGCCGAATTCAGATGATCAGTGAAACCACGGTGAAGTGTGGAAACCACGGTGAAGTGTGGATACTATTAAACAGGCTGTCGTTTCTTTTAATGGTTTCTTAAAAAAAGAAATGCACCACCCTGAAGTACCGCAGCAGGTTTGGACTACATGATAGATCATTGCATGCAAGAAATCGCAATGGTTTGTAGGATGAAACTGCATCGGTGTATATTTAAAGAGGGCATCTGCATAAGGCCACGCTCCCTTTCTGTGTGTTTACTGCAACAGACTGACATCACTTTCCCTTTTGCATTTGTCAGATGGATTTTCAGGTGCTGGGAAACTTCGATAATGATATTTGTTCTTGCATGGAATCAAGGAGCACTTTGTGGAAACTTTGTTGCTTGTTAATAAACAGCTTATTGTTAGGGCGTTCGGCTGCAATGAGAGCAGCCCCTTCACAGGCCTTTGTTGCAGGACAATGGGCCTGTTATTCTTGCTCCCCCGGCCCCCCCGGCCGTGGGATCCATGTCCCTGGTGATTAATACGATCGTGCTCAGTCTCAGCCTGTATCAGCTTGGCCCCTTTCCAGAGGCTTTTTAACACCTCGGACTCCTGTGGCAACCATCTCCCTGCTGCGCGGCATTTGTGCCTCCCCTCTTCGGGCAAATCGTCTGAGCAGTGATGGGCAGAGCCGGTCCCATTGACTCCCAGGCTGGACTCACTGTGGCAGCCCTTCCTCCTTGGACACTTCCAGGTGGAGCTGTCAGCGTTCAGGGGACTCCGTCTCGTGGGGGTCAGTTGGATGGTGTCTCCCAGCAGGAACCCTCCTGTGCGTTCCCACTGCTTTTTCATCTTTCTCCTGGCCAGAAAAAGATGTTTGGTAGAGAACATGATGGAGAAGCTGTGCAATGATTGCCTTTTGGCTGGGGCTGCTCAGAACTGGGGGTGCCCTTTGCTAATGCGCGCACACAGTCAGGATGTGCTGTCCTTTCCAGGCAGTGTCTTTGCACATTCCTTTTCAGCGTGAATGTCATGCATGAGGTCTACAGGATGCGCACACATGCAGAAAAGTTCAGTTCAACCATCTGCCACAGGAGAAGCTACTTGGAGTAGGGCTCCAAGTGATGGCCTTGGCAGACAACGAGAGTCATACCCAATAGCTGGGGATAGTGGGAGTTGTAGTCCAACACATTTGCTGGGCACCAAGTCTCCCGTTGGCAGCCATTTCCTAGGTGCTGTTTGAAGATCGTGGCTTAGAAGTACTAGAGGTTTCTCAGTGGCCTTTAGATGCCATTGCAGATAGAACCTCCGTGTTCAGAGACAGTGTACCTCTGGATGCCAGCTGCTGCTGCTAAATGACAAGGAAGGGATTGTATGTCCTACCTGTGCAGTTTTGGAGGCTCCTGGCTGACTCTTGGCAGCAATGGACTGCACCTGATATCCTGTGATTGTTGATCTCCAGACTGATGATCCTTTGGACAGGTAGCATTTCCGATGGGCCTTTGATTAGCAGAGGTTTGCTCCTTGGTGTATTTCCTTTCCATCTTGATTTCTGAGCTCATGGCTTCTTGTGTTTTCTCTTGAAAAACATTCCCAGAGCTGTGCTAAGTATCACACGGTCCTGCATTATTTGCATTAGTGAGGGATTTAAAATAAACTTGTTTAACATAGAAAGTAAATGCAAATAAACCCAGTTTGCTCTAGCTAATGTTATTTGTAATTAGTATATGTTGCAATTACCCAGCAATCAAGACCACCTGGATCTTATTAGCAGCCGGCTAACTATAGGCAGTTCTCCTAATTGAATCCTTTCTGAGCATCAGAGGAAGGAAATGGTAGAGAACTTGAAAAAGTTGGCTGCGTTTACAGCTGTGGGCCATGAAGAGAAGGGCTGATGGGCTCTGTGGATAGGTGGTGGGTGTTCAGGTGGGAAGCAAAGCGCCTTTTGTCAGTGGCAAAGGACTGAGCAAGGTTTGTTTGCCAAAACCAAGGCTCAGTTAACATTCTAGAACCTGCACACCAGCCTGTGGTCGCAGTTTGCACGGCAGCGGAAAGGCTGTGGGCCTCCCTCCTTCCTCTGTAGCTGGCTAGAGGGAAACCAGCCCGTGCCTACAGAAATATCTCTGAGCAGGCCTGTAGCTAGTGGTACAGCTCCTGAATACATTACCAGGTATTCGTAGCTTGCAGGGCCTTCCCTCATGATCCTAGAAGGCCCCTTTCAAGCAGGAACAGGGCTGGCATTGATGCTAGGCACGGGCAGGCAGCTGCCAGGCACTGGCACCCTGATATGAGCCCTGCCACAAAAGCCACCCTGACCTGTTTCACCTTTCCGCCTTTGCAACCTGCTCCTTCCCCTGCCACCTGCCTTGGTGGTGCTGGTGAGGAGGAGGAAGGTGCTGCAGCTGCCGGGTTTGTTGGCTTTCGGGTGTCATGCAAACAAGCCCCAGCCATGATGAGGAGAAGCAGCTCTTTGCCCAGAAGGGTGTGTCTGTATTTGCTGAAGGACCTTCGAGAACTGGAGCTGGTCCTTTGCTGGGAGTGAAGGGTGACACTGACAGGAGATTTGGGGAACAGGGGACTGGACCTTCCTCCTGCTGTGATTCAGCAGAATGTGACCTGGGGTGCAGGATCTATTTCTCTTCTCCATTTTCTAACATATAATGTTTCTAGTCCTTAAGGCTGGGAAGAGAGTTTGAATATGCACTGGTGTTGCCTGCCAGAGTCTCAGAAGCTGACGGGAAGGGGCTAACCAAAGCCCCTGGAAGGACCTTGTAGTTCTGCCTGGGTCCTTAGCAGAGGGGCTGAGAGTGAGGGGTGAGCAGCAAGAGGGAAGGGGTACATGGTGTGCCGCAGCTGCTGACAGGTGTTTCTCCTAGCTGGGGGGACTGTGCTAAGCATGGCCCTGAACCTGCACAGAAAGCAAACCTCAATTCAGTGCCACTTGCTGCCCATCCCTGCCTCACTCAGGTGACTGGCGGGGACACCCAGCAGCAAGCGGGCGAACACAGAGAGCTTTGTGCTTCTCCATCAACAGCTGGCTTGCTTCTGAGTTGCAGTCCACGCCCTTGGGAGGAGGGAGGAGATCTGAGAAGCTGGCTGGGAATTTCTGGCAGTCCCCACCTGGCCTGCGTGTTCACCCCTGGGCTGCAGTGCAGCAGACCTCCTGCAGCTTGCCCACAAGCCCGGCTCTTCTCACTGCATCAGCTGCCGCACCGTTCGCCTCCTGTGAAGAACTCGACAGGTGTGAGCCCGTTGACTTGGGACGGCCCAAGCGGGCCTAGCGCTGCATAGGACCCAGTGCAAGATAGGTAGATGCTGGGCATTCTTACTCGCTAGTGTGCAAGGGTTGGGTTCAGAAAACACAAAAGAGGCCAAATATTGGGCGGCTCCTAAACTCTGGGTTGTTGCTGAAGCAAGAGTTACTGTGCTGTCTGAACCCTGCTGCTCTAACAAGCCATTTGTTACCCATAAAGAGCCCAAGAAGAGAACCATGGTTTCTCGTTGGGTTGTGAAGTGTGGGTTGTTCACCATGGCTTGTTATCTTGCATGGGTTCAGACAACACGGTAACTCACATTCGGTGACCGCTCACACTGAACCCTTAACCATGGGTTATTGCGTTGTCCGAACCCCATCAAAAGATCGAAGACTGTCCATTATATGGGACTTTGTAATGATTTTCTTGTGGGCTACTGGAAGGAGAATGCTGCTGATTAGCCTGAAAAATAAGCATGGGCATGCACTATTCAGTGGTTTACGGATTATAATGGCAGCTCCACACATCTGTTAATGTTGATTTTTGTCGCCCCCACCCCACAAAAAAAAAAATTGGGAAAATTGGTGGAGAAATGCTGCAGCCCTTAGGTAAGAGGTCTTTTGCAAGTTCAGCAGAAAACTTTTCAAAGTCCTATAATTGTCTGTTAATATAAAATTGCTATATCAGAGATACCAAATTCGAAACAACAGGAGCAAAAATGGGCATTTTTGAGAGATTGCTTCATATGGTAGAAGCTCTCCATCCTCAGATAAATTTTATAAATTGTCCTTTATAAATTGTCATTATAAAACCCATTCAAATTCATCTTTATAGCCCAATAATATTTTATGTTCATAGCTTTTAAAAACTGTTGTTAAAATTGGTGCCAATTCATGCCATCCTCAGTTCAATATTTATGTCCCAATTAAGTCATAATAATGACCCGCAAGTGGGTTTAGATTTCGTTATGTTCTTTTTTCTTCAGGTAAAGTTGTGAACCTTCTAAAAACCAGCCTGTCAAAACCATCACCTACCATGCTAAACACTAACAGAGAAGATTTGGAATATTGGAATATTTGGAATATTAAGTCCCTCATTCTTCATTCTCTGGTGAAGCAGCAGTGAAATTCCGTCTCCCTTTCTTCTCATTAATAATATTTTGAACCATATTTTCAACTTGTCAGTTGCAATTTGTGTTGGTTTTTGTCTTTTGCAGTGCCTTGTAGAAGTACTGTCTCCCCTTTGACTTTCCACATTTTGTTGCAATACAACCTAGAGCTGAAATGGGTTTAATGGACACTGTGACCATTGGGTGGATGCCACACCGTGAGAGTGCATTTTTGTTTTGACACAAAACTTAAGAAAACAGAAACAAACTGCCACTTCTTGGCTACACAATCATTCATTCTGTTTGGTGTGACTGTGGTGCAACTCATTTTCTCTCCTCCAAAACAGCCTCCTGGAGCTGGCACCGAATATGCCCCGGGAGGTTTGGGCAGTATCCAATGGAGTCATTTTGCACATTCAGTGGTGCTAGCAGAATGCTGCCGAATCTTTCTGCTGTGTCAGCAGTTTTCTGTTAGGCTTGTGCAGATCAGGGGCAAGGCTTGCACGACGGTTTCTGCAAGCGTGTGCAGCTGCTTGCATGACTGTGCATCTGCAAAGCAAAAAACCCTAGAACTGTCGAGTCGGAAGGGGCCCTGAAGGCCATCGAGTCCAGCCCCTGCTGGTGCAGGACACCAAGTCACACCCCACCCCACTCAGGTGTCTGGCCAGTTTCTTGACTGCACTTGGCTTCTGCTTTTCTGCATGGCCAGGCACCTAGTTCCCACTGGTGCAGTGTGCTACCAGAATGACACTGCTGGATACAGACTGATCTGCAGGCAAGGAGAGAGGAGCGCTAGACTTTTCCTTGCGCGAACACAGCCCTCTCATCTAATATAATTTTTTGCAATAAATTGCCAGCAGTGTGTTCATCAAGGCCAGCCTTTGTATTGATTCATTGTGCTTTCACACTGTACTTCCTCCAAGGAGCTCAGGGAAGTGCACACAGTTCTTCCCTTCCTTTTCATCCACCCGTCAGCCCTGCAGGAACTTGAGACCACACGCCTGTGGCCGCACCCGAGCTCCAGAGTCTCATCTCAGGCTGGCTGGGAATGCCGAATGCTGCAGTTGTTTATTTAAAGCATTTCTGTTCTGCTGCCCAGGCGAAAGGGATCCTGGAGAGGCTCACACCAGCCTCCAAACAGGAGGAAATCCTGGCCTGCAGGCCCACAGGGTATAAAAAGTCACAGCACAAAAAGAAAACGGACAGGGAGTGAAAAGAAGCAAGTGTCTGTTCAGCAAAACTGCTGGAAAACATCTGGAGATGGAGCAGTTTGCCACTTATTTTAAATTAAATGCTTGTTCCAAGGCCAATGCTTTAAGGTACAATCCTAGGCATAGTTAGACGGAAGGTCCTATGATTTTGCTGTCTTACAAGTCTGTCTGCATCTGCCCTAATGTCCTAATTTATGCTTTAAGGAGTGGCTGTCATAAATTGGTGTAAAGCGGGTTGACACGCGCATTATTTTGCACAGATGGTTTGCTGTTAGCAAACAAGGGGTTCTGTCAGTGTTCCGGACAGATAAGCAACACAACCAGCCCTGCTGTTCTCCGGCCCTTCAGCATCCCCAGAGGGCACCCCTTTGGAGAAGAAACCTCCAGGCTTTGCACCACAGAGAGATCAACCTAACCTCTGTCTTGGGTCGGGGAGAAGAGTGTGAAGACTGTTTCGTGAGCATTTTTGCTGCCATTCAGGCTTCAGTGCATTCTGGAATCTGCCTCTCTCACTTTCTCTCTTCTTGTCCCCGAAATAAAAATTACAGCAGTTTGAAGCAAAATTCAGCATCCGTGCCATGTGGTTCTAATTAAAATGAACAAGAGATGTACAGCTAAAACTCTGCATGAGCCTTCTTAAAAAGTGCCATTAATAACCCTGCCTCCTTTGCAGCTCTTTTGGAGAAAAGAATTAATGCTCCTGAATACAGGGGACATCAAACAGAGACTCTGTGTGGAAGAATCCATTCTCTCTAAGGAAAAAGATTTGGTTTTCTACCCTAGAGCAGAATTCAGGGGTGACCTATCAAGGGTATATTTATGCTGTGTAAGTATTTAGCATAAATTGCTCTTACCAGCTGTTATTGGAATATTTGTTTTAAACTTGCGATCCTGTTTGCTGTGCTGAAAGGCTTCAGGGTGACTTGCAATGCAAAAATGAAGCCATTTAAACGCGCGTGTGCACAGCAAGAACACCCTGTTGTTATGTGCCAGCAAGTTGTCTCTGAGTTCTGGTGACCCCACGAAACACACCCTCCAAAGGCCCTGCCCTGGAGCCCCTCCCAGCTGCCTTCATGCAGACCACCCATCGCACAGCTGGTCCTCCTTTTCTCCCTCTGCATCCCATTTCCCTAGCATGATGGTCTTCTCCAGGGAGCTTTGCCTTCTTGCGATGTGCCCAAAATGCATGTCAGGAGTGAAAGAAGCCGCCCAGGGGGAGCTCGCTGGGGGTGGGCGATCAAAAGAACATTTGCAGCTTCTTCGGACGTGCAGGAAAATGGCTGCCGGCAGCCCGTGAGGGGATTGCCGAGTTGGACGCTGCACAAGATGCTTTAGGACCTGCCAGTTGTGTGCAGCTTGGAGGAGGGGTTGGGGGTCAGGCGGTGGGGGGGGGGTGACCGGGCCCTTTGACAGAGGGACAGTGGAATAAAGCCACAGGGGATGAACATGCGGGTGAGGAGGGACGCAATGCCAAGGGAAGACCCTTCAGGAGAAGGCAGGTTGGCATGGCTGAGGTGCCCCGCTCCCCCAAGGAAGCCCTTTTGGGCCAGGGAGGTGAGCGTGTCTGAGGCACACCTGGGAAGCGAGACCTGCCACGCAGACCAGGGCTCCCATCAGCTCTTGAGCCTAAAGGCTGCTCGTACAGGGCCAGGCTTTCAGCGGCCGTTTTATGGCAAGCTTTTGCTCGCTTCGTCCTGGCATAAGACCATTTGGTCATTTTTGCTTTTAGGGAAAATTCTGGCTTGATTTGATCTAGGATCCTCTTGGCCGAAATTCTGCCAGTCCATGGTATTTGCAAACTCTCCTCCAGCACCGTCTTTCGAACACATCAGCAGAGCAGAGCTAGCTGCAAAATACTTCTAATTTATGGCCAGCATCATAAGTTCCTCCTCTGAAATTGATTCTTAGCATGGGAAGCTTTAATCTTGTGTGATCCCTGACTCCATCTCAAAAGAGTGTTGACTAGCTCTCTATGGGGAGGTAAGGAATTTTAACTTAGCTCAGATCATTGGGCAGTTCTTGGAACTAGGCATCTAACATACTATCTTCCATCCATAGTAATTTCTCCAACCCACCATTCTCATTTAAGTTAGACTACAGTTCCTATCAACCCCAGCCAGCAGGCCTGTGCTTGTTGGGGATGATGGGGTGGTAGTCTAACAGACCCAGATGGTGTCAGGTTTGGAATGACTTGCAGCATCCTTCTGGCCACCATCTTGAATTTGCCCCACGTGCCCAGAAAAGCACCATCTTGGAGCATGTGGAGTGGAGCGAAAGAGGGAAGCTTGAGCACTCTCATTACCAGTTAGAGGAAGAAGAATGGAAAAGTGGCGAGCAGAGCAGAATGGCGTGATCTGGAAGGGGTCATGGCCAGCCAGCTGGCATACCAAACAGGAGTGCCCCACACTGCTGCATTTTGTCCATGCTGCAATGCTTCGTCGCAAGCCCACAAATGAAAACCGTTCTGCCGTTAGCTGAGGGGCCAACATCACCTCCTTGTGCACAAGGGATATGCTTGGCTGGTCCCCATTTGCTTTCCCACTGCCAGCTGCCACCTGGCTAATGATCTCCAATCTGCAAGACTGGTGGCCTTCGTGTAAGTGAGCAGCTCAAGTTTCTCAAGTGAATTCTGGATCTCGGACCGGATCATAATGAGCACACGCTGCCTGAAAGGAGGTGCTGCATCCCGTGATCCCCTGAGCTCAGCTCCCTGGACCTTGACCCGTTTTGTGGCAGTCGGAGCCCCTGGCAAGCACGTCCAGCATTCCTGGAGCGCCTGCCAGGACCTGAGGCTCAGCTGCTGTGCAAGGTGCAGCCCTTCCCTGTGCCGCCCGAAGCAGCTGCAGCAGGAGGCTGGGGTTCTGCAGACATCTGCGTGGCGAGGCGGGGCTGAGCCAGGAAAGAAGGCCTCCAGTGTTCGGGGGCCCAGCTCCAGTCCTGGCTGGCCCCGGCTGCTGGAGCTGGCTGCTCAGCTGCTCGTCAGGCCGCGGGCGGCCCGGGCACGGAGGCTGTGGCAGCACCATCTGGGATGCTCCACACCTGGGAACGTGCTGTGTCCTTGCAGCAGGGGCCGCCCTCTTTTACTCTCTGTATCCTGAGATGCTGCGGGAAGCACGGCAAAGGTTGTGAGAGCAGGAATACGCAGAAAGCCAAGCAGCCCCTGATGGGCTTGGGGTTTGGACGGCTGGACACCAGCTCATGGGCACCCTAATCCAGAATGAGCCCCGGAAGCCCCCATTCATTCATTCATTCATTCACATATATTTATAGGCCCCCTATAATTGCTGAGGCCTTTTTAGGTGGCTTACAAAATAAAACAGTAAAAACACATTAAAATCAATTAAAACATAATAAATTAGACATCTATAAAAGCAATTAAAAAGGGCTGCAGCACGCAGGCTAAATGTTAAAAATTTTCCAAAAAAGATATGTCTTTGCCTGGCACCGAAAGGAGAATAGAGACAGTACCAGGCGAGTCTCCCCAGGGAGGGAGTGCCAGAGATGGGGGGCAGCAGCGGAAGAGGCCCTTGGGCTGGTTGCCACCCTCTTCTCCCCTCTCCCTGAGGGGTGGTTCTCCTAGAAGGGCCTCCTGAGCTGGTCTAAGGGGACAGGTAGGCATCCATGGGTATAGACGGTTCTTCACATTCCTCCCATGTTGGGAACAAGCTGACCCACTGGTGTTCTGCTTGTTATTTTCGCCGTGCAAATTTTTCCCTGAAGCTGATTCTGGGCACTCTGCCACCCAGATGGGCAAGACCTGAGTGGCTGAGCAAACCTATCTGGGCCTGGGCCGTTGCAGTGGGGACCCTGACACAGGTGTGCTACAGGTGGGTGGGTACATCAAGTTGTGGCGTGTGCTTTGAAAACTTGCCCTTGAATCAGGTCTTTAAAGCTTGATCATTTCAAGTGGTATCGTTTCTGCATAGGCCGATTTCCCAAAAGAAAGCTTATCTTTGACATCTTCTAAAGCTGTTGGAGAGAAAAGCTTAAAGTTGCATGATCAGGGAGTTACCTTTCCATGGTGGTACTTGCATGAAGGCCACAGATGTCCCAATTCTCCTCTGGAAGCTTGACTTTCCCGCAGTTGAGCTGCTCAAGAAAGCAAGCCAGTCTGAGGGAATTCTTAGCCTGCAGAGGGAGCGGGTGGGAAATGGATCATCTTCTCTTGCATGAAACCAGTCTGGCATTTCAAGAACTCCAGTGTCCATCCAGACTATGGCAAACAGGGCAGCTGTTCTGTGCTCATCAAACATGAATCCCTAACGCATATAAATAGAAGCATGCAACAGTTTTCTCAGGGGCTGAAGGGCCCCCACATCGCTGCCCCTCGGGTTGCAGGAGCAATAGAAAGCAGCGCAGCTTCTTGGCTCCTTCCAGACCATTCCCACCTGGCAACCAAACCTTCCTCAGCAGGTGACAAATGAGATGACATCCAGAGACTTTGGATGGGGTTTGCCCATAGTGGGTGACCCCCTTGTAGCCTGAAAATTGATACAGAAGTGCTTCAAGAACTGGGTGATATATTATTCTGGAATTCCTGCTTTCCAAACTGTGTCAGTTTGACTTAACTTTCCCTTGGCCAGGCTTGCTATGGCAGATGTGCTAAGCAGAGCTCTTTATAGTTTTCCTGAGCCAAATTGGAATGGAAGTTGGGGATGGGGAAGGAAAGTAATGCATCAGGCAGGAAAGAACCAGAATAGATTAATTCTTTTGCTGTGGACAACTGTGGACTGCTTCTCCTATATCACCAATATTTAGATTCCTATTAAAGGAAACAACAAGGTGAGAAGACTTGGAAAGCTCTATTCAAGTTTATCTACTTCAGATCGAAGTCATGTTGTTTCTAATGACTCTTATGCGTCTCCAAAGAGAATAAGAAATTTCCTATTCACTTGTGAGTTTGACATGCTTTTGGCAATGACAAGGAGTTGTTGCTACCAGGATGAGTTGGGCTGAGTTCAAAAGAGTCAATGTATTCTGATGTTTTTAGGTTGGGTGCAATTCGAGAAGGAGAAGCGCAACATTTTCCAGGAGGAGGGAACATGGTGAAAATGAACGATTGGGAAGGATAGATGGCTAAGACAGTCCTGACTGAACTGGGCCACAATGCAATGCATCTTTAGAGAGGCGGAAAGTCTCACAGCATGGCTGGCTGGGGGTGCTGTGAGTCATGGGAGGCTTTTCCAGCTAAACACGTATGGGAGGGGAATCTGGCATCCCTCCGGTGGCTCTCAGGGCCAGCAGAGCTGCATCAGGACTGAGCAGCCGGTTTCCTAGCCATCTTATGCTGCCAAGTGCAGCTGGAAAGGCATGGCAGGAATGTTCTGTGCACAGTTATAATTCACAAGGCTGTGCAAGAACCGTCCTTTGCTCAGTGCTGGGGCCCCCACTTTGCACAAAGCAGGCCTTTGGCTTATTCCCTCAAATCTGAGCTGTGGACATGTGCTTCAGAAAATGCTCCAGAATTTTGCTGTGGTGCCGTGGCTCTGTGGCAAGATGGGTGTGCGTTTGGAAGCCTTGCACACTGAAAAATTGCAAGAGGCAGAGGCTGGTGGGGGTTGGCCCCTCTTACTGGACTGACCCACATTCAGCTGCTGTGCGAAGCAGCCCATGTGGGGGCAAAATGCCTTCTGAATGACACACACGGCCCTTGCACATGTGTGCAAAACTTTGGTGATCTCTCGGTGCATGGGGGGTTCAAGCAAACTCCCAATGGGGAAAGGGTTGCTAATGTGGAAACATTTGAAATCCAGGTTGCCACAGTGCATGAAAAGAGTGCAGGGAGAGAACGAAAGCTTGGTCTGGCCACACACCACCTTTGCATCCACACGTGTCCCAGGCCCAGAAAGCCCCCGGGCGTGTTTCACTTTGAAACTCGTGGAACTCCGGAAGGAGCCGTGTTTGCTTGTACTGCTTGGAAGGATTTTCCAGATCTCTGATGTTTGAAATGATGGGGTGGCATATTGCTGACTGAGTTGTCAGAAGAGAATCGAGGGATATTGTTTTTGACAGTGTTTGCTTTCCCCTGGCATGTTTTCTGCGTCCGTCACTTTCCTGGGCCTTCTCGGATTTTTATTCACTGACCCGGAATGCCAAACTGTGCAGATCAAAGGCTGCCGCTCAGTCTGGATGTTGTGGCTTGTTGAGTTATCAGCTGGGTTTAAGTCAGTAAAATCACCAGATTTCTTCTCCCCATTCATCTTTTCTCCATTCCAACCCCATGAAATGCAGATGTACAGCCCATGCTGGGGAAATGATAGGAGATCTTTGGAGAGATACTTCAAGAATCTCAGTGCCTGGGGAAATGACTGAAGCTTGCAGTGTGGAGAAAAGGAATCCCCTTCATGACACTTTTAAGTCTGGGGACGGGGCAAAGGGGCACCAAAAATGTGCCAGGAGAGGACAATGATTAGAGTGATGGACTTGGGCTCGGGAGACCCAGGTCATTTCCACTTGGCCATGAAACTCACGGGGGACTTTGGACCAGTCAGTCTCACTGACCTCACAGGGTTGTTGTGAGGATAAAACAGTGAGGAGGACCATGTTTCAGCTGCTCTGGGTTCTTCACAAGGGGGGGGGGTCTTGCTAGTGCAGTGGATGCTTCGCTGCCCCCATAGTTGTTGCGTTGATTTGCTGCATAAGTCTAAGTATTTTAAATTGTTATACTGTTACTTGTTTTGCTGTAAAACATTCTGAGAGCTTTGAATGCTGTGAATGGTACACCAAAGTGGAAGATAAAATAAATAAATATTATTTATTACAGGGCTTTCTGAGAGGCTCACCAAAAGAGGAACTAGCAATAAAACCATAAAACCATAACAAGATTAAAAGAGTTACACCCAATGCAGTTTAAAATCCAATGAATATAAAATGCGGAACAGGAGGGTGTGTGCACAGAATGATAAAAAGCAAGCAGCAAAAATAACATCATAAAACCAGGGATTGTAGAGAAAACAAGTACTGGATAACAACATGACGGAACCGGAGTTGTGAGGGTGCCGTGTGCGCCTCCGTAGGAAGAGCACAATAGCAGGAGGGGCTCTTTCCTCCCCGTCTCCCCCTTTACTTTGTTTAGGGGACTCACAAAGGAGGGCCTCCATGGAAGATCTTAGAGGTTCAGTGGAGATACATGGAGACAGGCGGTGCTTCGGAGAGAGCGAGATGTGCTCTCTAGGACAGGGGTCCTCAAACTTTTTGAACGGGGCCAGTTGAAAGGCTGCGGTGACCATCATGGGCCGGTGAGGTGGGGGTGCCTGGGGGTGCGGGCCGGTGAGGTGCCATCAGACACGCGCAAGGAGGCATCAGGCGTGCGTGGTGGTGGCTCGCTTACTCGATCTCCCAGCGAGTCCAAAACCATCTCCGAGTGAGCAGGCCACGGCGAGCCGGACCCGTCCCGCGGGCCGTAGTTTGAGGACCCATGGGCTAGGATAACAACATGAGTTAAATGTTAACTAATTCCCATTAGGGAGAATTTGACCTGTAAGGCAAGCTGGGGCACATCTCCCCAGGACTATATTGGCATCCCGGATGGACTGATGGAAGGGAGGGAACAGGAGGGAAGGAATTAAGTTTTATTTGGCAAAGTAGTTCAGTGCATTGGCCCGTGGGATGCATGTCCTGTCCCCCCCTCCCTCTCTCTGAATTTTTTTATTTTCTTAACATAAACATGTTCCCAAAGAATATGAAACAGGACAAACTAAAACGAACAAAGTTGCCAAGGGAATTATAAACAAATGCAACTTATACATTCAGCCTCCCCAAATCCATCTATCTTCCTGTCTTTCAACACTCTGTGAGAGGTTAACAAAAAAGAAATCATTACTCTACACAACAGCAAATCTTCCAATCACTTTAATCCTCTACTGCTTTTTCCCCTTTCCAAACTCCCTTCAGAGCCCATTAATCGTGCTGAGCATAGTAAAATGTCCATTTATCACTGAATTCTTCTAATGGATTTCTATTTACATAGTTAACTTGCCAGCACAGCGTATTCTGCTGGTCTGCTTCGCCGTTCTGCAATTGCTGCGAGCGCCAGTGATTTCCATTTTGAAGCAATTGTGATTCTTGCTGCAGTTGTCATGTACTTGAATAGCTGCATATTCTTGCAAAAGCTCTCTGGCACTATATTCCAGAGCATGTCTGGTCTTTTTCCAGGGGTGGAAATAAGTAAATATTCTACGGAGTTGAAGGGGGTGGATCATTTCCTTCCTATACCGCCCAATGGCTTGACATTTTCTGAGCGGTGACAATACATTAAAAACAAACCAGCAAACCAACCTCACACAATACGGATTCAATCAAAACAGCATAAAATTCCATTTGAAATTTTCAAACCAAATTTTCAAACCTTTTAGGTCATTAAATAAATTTAATAAATGAAGTGCCTACAGACACAAGCCCCCTAAATATATTACATGACTCCACATAGAGTGTAGTCCTAACCTAGTGCCAGAAAGAGTTGGAGCCCGGCAGGCCTCCGTGGAGGAGGTTCCGCAACCGGGGCCACCACTGAGGAGGCCATATTCTTTTTTGCAGCCAACCAAGCCCTCGGAGTGTCTGGGTAGATTCTACTTGCGGCAGGGACCAGAGTCCTGGGGTGGGTGCCTTGAATCAGCTTGGAAGTGTGCAAGCTGCCAGTGCAAGTGGGGCAGAACCGCAAGCTGCTGCTCCACCCACCAACGGAAGCAGGAAGGTGGGTGGTGGAAAGTAGGCATTTGTGAAGCCTCCAACGGAGGCGGAGAGGAAGATGGCGCGAAGGCGTGCTTTGAGGGCGCGTCAGTCTTGCGAGTGCGTGCGGCATCCCTGTGCGCTGGTTGCCGCGGCAACAGTGGGGCGTTCATCGCCTGTGAATCCTAGCAACCTTAGACTTTTCCAAGTGCATCTGCAACTATTGTCTGTGACATTTCAAGCTAAGTGTCTCACCAACTTTTGTGTTTTCGGAGCAAACAGACTGGAGCAACGTTGCGCCAGCAGGTTTCCTTCCAGGATCTCATCGTCACACTCAAGAGCTTTGGAGCAAAAGCAACGGAGTTCTGTAATGTTGCTGAGGACAAAAAAGGAGAGGTCCCTCTTGTTTTGTGTCGGACCTTCAGAGAGACACGCAATGCCAGCACATAATTTTGTATTAGAAAGACTCTTTTTTGGAGGTACACGCTAACAATAGTGTGAGCCCATCTCTAGCCAGAACCAGGCGCCATGGTCATCATGCATAGCAAATTTGTATGTTTAGCACTTTGCACTGTTTAGTAACAGAAAACATCACAAAGAAAATGTTGCGTTACTTGACCTACACTTCTGGTGTCCGAGCATCTGCCTCCAGGCTTGTTTTTCCAAATTCTGGCCGCCTTGACAGAGATTTATTTTATAATTTTGACTCTTGTGTCTCTCTGCAAGAAGCCTAAGGAACTGACCCTTGTGGTTCGGCCATCAGGAAAAATTTGTATTCTTCAGCTTCACCTTTATCATGGATAACCATCACCACTCTTGCCATGTGGTCCAAGGGCAGCTGATGTGTGGTGTGCCAGTCCCAGCTCGCTCACGGGTGGAGGTCAGTAGAGGAAGAAAAGGCAACGACATGCAAAATGTACCCAGACAATTTTATGTATTTATTTATTTGGATATTTTTTTACCCCATCCAATACCTTGTGGGTCTCTGGATGGCTTACATGTAAAAGTCCAATAAGTACATATATACCCAAATAATACAGAATATTCCAGGGCTGAGCATAGAACGTAGTTAAAATATTAAACATTAAAAGTACGGAAGAATAAAAAAGTATGAAAAGCATATAACACTGGGGCCGGGCAGACCTCTCTGGGGGGAGCATTCGTAGCCAGTTCAATTTGAAAGGTGTGCCGGGTTTGCACCATGACTCTTCAGTGACGATGCAGCAGCCTTTGGCGAGGGTGCGGTGGATTTGGGGATATTCTAGGGAATATTCTTGGCATGGGAAGATTCCTGGCCTGAGCTTGCGGGCTCCCCTGCCCCTGTAAAGAGTGTGGGACTCACTGCATGCTCAGGAGCTAGAATGAGACATGTGGATGGCACTTTCCTGGAAGAGATGATAAAACTTTCACGGAGGAAAAGCCGCGATAGGAATGGCTGGACATGCAGCTCTGCAAAGCATTGAAGAAATGTTTGGCTTGTCTTGCTGACAACTTAGAAAGCGAAAGGACAACGAAGGGACCCGCTCCCCTGACCATGCTCGACCAGCAGGAAGGCACAGCAGCTGAAGCAAGAGTGCCAGGAGCCTCGCGGGAACGTGGCCCTTTCATCTGGGGAGAAGTGGCACAGGCTGCTGGAACTGAGCAGGGATGGACATGTTTCTTGCACTTCAGGGAAGCTGGTTTCCAAACCAGCTCAGAGAATTGCTTAAGAGGGATGTCAGATCCCAGAAACGGGAATTCCAGAGGCATGATTGCAAATGATTCCCATGCAAAGGAAAAATAGGGGACCTAGAGGTATTCTGCAGAAAGGCTCTCCTGAAGACATTTTGCTTTGCAGCTGGGCAAGGTTACAAGCAAAGCACCGACATTTTAGGAGGATGTGTTTGGAGGGGCAGGGGAACTTGGCAGGCCCTGAGGGAGGCATTGGTGGGCGCGCCACTGCCCAAAGGCACCAAGTGCCAGGGACCGGACCCAGCAACACCTCTTGTCTGCAGAGTATAAAACCCAGAGCTGCAGTCACGGAACACAGTTGGCGGAACACCATTTTCTGGCAAAGAAAGAAATGAGGGCAGGAAGGTGTCTGGCCAGTTGCTAGTCCGTCATGCTTCAGCACCTGTTCCGGGCCAATGTGGGAGGAATCCATGCGAGGGGGGCAGGCAGAACGGGCTCCTGCGCTTCTTGGGAGAGGGAATGGCCTGCCTGTCCTCCGCAGTGGCCACTCAAGAGCCGCTGCATCTGCATCCATGGGCCTTGCTGAGCAAAGTTCTGATGAGAAATCCTGCAGGCAACAGCTGAGGGGAATGCTACAGTCGCACCCCTCTGAAGGGGGTGGTGGGCAACACTTCTCCAGAGAGGCTGTTTTTAGAAGCAAGTAATCCTGCTTCCTCCATCCATGGTGCTATTTTTAACCAGTTACACTGCAGAACGCCTGGGATTTGCATGAAGGACGTGCCGTGTTCTCAGCGTGTGGCTCGCCGCAGTCCCACCGTGTAGCGGCTTCTCAGAGCCGCGTGTGTCGCACCACCTCTTGTTTGCCATTTGCACGTGCCTTTGGGGAGCAAGAAGGCATTGGCCCTGCGGACTGGCGCTTGCCTGCTGTCCAGGCCAGGCTGCGGGGGATCCCCCTTTGGTGTGGCCTGTGCTGCCTGGAGAGGGAAGCCTCTGCAGGCATGCTTGTTGTGAGCTGGAACCTGAGGCCGGGGGTCGGTTCAGGCGGAGGAGATGGACGGACAAGGTGACATTCTTGGAATGTCTGGGGGACCATTGGGGGCTGGCTTGTGCTTCGTCAGGCCCCTGGCCCACCTAGCCCAGCGGTGGCCAAACCCGGGGTCCCTTGGCCATCTGCACCAGTGCCGTCTGCACCCTCTCCTGCGGACGGAGGGACATTTCTGGTGGCATCCAAAGCAGCTTGGAAGCTCTGAAAACTCCTACCAAACTTGTTCATGATGGCTTGCAGTTGCTACGGGGAGCTCCAAGGCTCACTCTGGGTGCCGCCTTGTCAGAAGTCGAACAGTGGCCAGGGGATGTGACGCCTTGCCAACACGGAGCAGCAGCCAAAGTCCTCTGGAGCAGCAGCACGGCAGCTGGGCTGGCTGTGAGCTGCAGCACCTCCTCATCCCAGAGGTGGGGAGGGGCCCTTTCCCACCGCCCCACCTCTCGTGTGTGGGAGAGGAAGGGCAGGGGGGATCCTGGTGCAGGTGCTCAGGAGCACCATGCGAAGCACCTGACGGGCGAGCTCAGCCCAGAGCTCTCTCCCCCCATTGAGTGTGTGAGCCAGGAGAGCTGGTGATTCCTCTCGCGCCCTGCACCTGGAAACCTGCCCCCCCCCCCGAATTGGGCTCAGCAGCTCTACGGGGGAGCCCCCCGAGCCAGTGGGTGGTTGTGGGGCACAAAGCAGGCCCTGCTCCACGTGCTCGAGGGCTCAGCACGACAGCGCAGCTTTCCAGTACCCTGCAAAGCAGGTCAATGATATTGTCCTTGTGCTGATGTGGAAGATGCTGAAGCCAGAGCCGGCGTGGCTTCATGTGGCCCTGGAAGCCACAGGGAAATCTGGCCGTGGTGGGCCTGCTGTGTCACCTGGACACGCTTCTGGAGTTCCAGGACAATCGGATTCGTGTTCTCAAAGCGCCCAGAGAATCCAGGGCCTGTTCTCTAAGCCAAGGTTTCCATGCTTTGTTGCAGCTTCTCTGGTCGCCTGGATCAAGGATTGCCACTTTGTCGTGGTTGAGATGGAAACACCATAGCGTCCTGCAGAAAAATAGCAGCCGTAGAAAAGAACCCATGGGTTGTGAACGGAGGGTTGTTTATAGTTAGCAAACCATGGTTCACATGTCCCAACAACCCGTGATTCAAGAACAACCCACAATCCTCAACCCATTCACTTCCTTTGTTGTTTGAAGCAGGTCAGGTTGTGTGAGCAGTCTGGTGTAGCAGTTAGAGCATGGTCCTCAAACTATGGCCTGTGGGCTGGATCCGGCCCGCCATGGCCATTTATCCTGCCCACCTCAGAGGCGAGGCACTGGCTTGCTCTGCAGACATCGTTTTGGACTCGCTCGGAGGAAACGGTCACCAAGCAAGCAAGCCGCTGCCTCGCTGCACGCACCCCCCCCTCGCCCCCTCACTGACCTGCGCCCACCGCCGGCACCTTTCAGCTGGCCCCCTGTTGAAAAAGGTTGAGGACCCCTGAGCTAGAGCATCAGAGTGGGACTTGGGCAATCCAGGTTGAAGTCCTCTCTCAGCCATGATGCCCGATGGTGACCTTGGCCCAGCCATGGACTCTCAGCCCCATCTTCCTCACAGGGTGGCTGCTATGAGGACGAAGTGGAGATGACCTTGTAAACTGCTTAGGTTCCTCCAAAGAGGAAGAAAAGTGGGATATCAATAGGATGTGATGACACCAATAGAAGTAATGGAGGGAGTTGAACTGGCCGCTTCTGGCTTCACCACGGATGCCTTTTGCTGTTATGCTACACCAGCTTGAAAGAACTCACTTCTCATGGGTTTCGTTGTCAGGCGCAGGGGGAGGGAGGGAGAAGGAGCAGTGGTAATTCCCTCCATGCTTGATTACAGTAATCTCAAACTGATGAAAGCGATGGATTGAGCTAATTGCCCCTTCCCTCGCTCTCGAATGCAGAGGTCTCGCTCGGCCTCCTCGCAGGAGGAGCGACTGGATCTTCCCTCAGCCGGTGAAGCATTTGCACAAAGGCCTTTGGATTTACTTAATGGATTGTACGGAGTGCGCTTCAGTGCCTCAAAAGAAGCAAGTGGCGCTCAAGGAGGGGTTGCGCTGAAGCCACGGGTGAGCCTTCCCTCGGCCGCTGTTCTTTCCCCAGTTCTGCTCCTGAGTAGTAAATGCGGAGCGTCCACCGTCCACAGAGGCCCGGGCAGCCCTGAGAAGCACCTGCTGCCGCCTCCACAAAGCTGCTGGGGCCACACGCTGCGCCTCCCCAGATCGGTGCGCTTTGAGCCAGGCCGGCACTTCTGGGGACTCGCCTCCTCGATCCCACGGGCTGCTCCACCGGCATTTGATGGTGGCTGGGGACGGGTCAGGCCAGATGGGAGGGGGAAGGGCTTCTTGGTGCATGAAGACCCTTCCTTGGAGCCAGGGTGGGCCGTTGGTGGCCTTCCTGGCGTTTTGTGTTGCAACTCCTGCCAGCTGTGACCAGTGGTGAGGGAGGGTGGACACCGAAGGCGCAAGTGGCTGGGGGACCACAAGCTGCCGCCACGGCTTTGGGGCCCTTTAAAGACTCCTCCCTGCTCTCCTTTACGGGGCCGGTTTCCCCTCTCAGGCTGTGCGGGGGCCATGGAATGCAGTCCAGTGTGTGTTTTCAGTGCCCTTGCGGGTTATTTATTTGGTTTCCATCCAGCTTTTTCATATAGCAAACTCAGAGCAGCTTATGCCATCCCCCCCACTCCTGCCCTCCTCCACCACAACAACCCTGTGAGGTAGGCTGGACTGAGAGTCTGTGACTGGGCCAAAGTCACCCAGTGGGCTCCATGGTTGAGCAGGGACTCGAACCCGGATCTCCTGAGTCCCAGTCCCACACTTTACCGCTTCACCACACCGGACCGTTACTGTACCTGCCCTGGACAGAAAAGATGATGCCCTGGTTTGGGGTGCAGAGGAACAAAATAGCATGAGCGGAGCCAGCTACAGCCGGGGTCAGACTAGATGAACTAGGAGGCCCCTTCTAACTCGCTCTCTTTCTGTTTCTAAAATGCATTGGCGGAAGTGGCTGCTCCAGGCAGCTGATAGATTTCAGTGGCAGCTTCATCAAAGCATTGTTTATTCTTTCCTTTCTAGGCACTGCAAAGAGCCACATTGTTCAAAGGAAGAGAATGAGATTTTCTTTCTTTTCAAAGGCAGGTGAAGGCAACACGTGGCCCGTGGACTGCCACGTGGCCCCCTCTGTTCCCGTCACCAACGCTGCTGTCCCGATAGATTGGAATGACTCCTGCCAGTGGTAGCCAGACTCTTCCCACTGCATCTCCCTGTGCCGTTCGGATAATTCAGTCAGTTGCCTGGGTCAGTCCTGAGAAACGGGCCGGCAGAAGAGAGCGCTGCAGAAGTTTTGGGCTTCGGTTCCCAGCAGCCTGCTGCCAGCATGTCCGATGGTCAGAAAGGCTGTGAGTTGAAGCCCAAAACATCTGGAGATCTTCTTGTCTTCCCATCACATCTCACAGTGCAGCTTCCTAAAAGCACAATCCCCCTAAAGTGCCACTCCTGCCTGGCCTAGAAAAGGGGAAAGACGTCGCTGTGCAGTGTTTGGCTATAACTTTCCAGTTGCTTTCTAGGTAATCAAGGAAGGTAGTGGAGGCTGGACTGAGCGGAGGTCAGTGCGTGTACATGTGACACATGCGCAGCAAGATTTCCTCTGGAAATACTGCTCCCAACAATGCCCCAACTTCTTCCACGTGGCAAGAGAAAGAGAAACGCTTGCAGTTTGGCAGGACAGGCCTCGCCACAAGCTCCCGGGAGGAACTGGGAGAGCTTGGTTTTGCTGATTCACCCATCCCTAGAAAAGGCAGACTCAGACCAGTGCCCGGCCGTAGCCAAGTCCTCACGGATACTGGGGGACTCCACAGCTGAACACCTGGCAGGTTTCGAGGGGGTGGGGGAGACGCTGCGTGCTGCAGCCTTGCACTCAGCGCAGCTGCAACGAGCCACACATGGGTGCATGTTGCACTGAGGAAGAGCTTCAGGATGTGGGGGCTTTTGTTTCCTCCACAGCGGCTCTGGCGCTCTGCCCAAGTAATTAAATCAGAGGGAAGGAGCTCCGTGTTCCCTGCCCACGCTGGGCAGGCACCCTTTGTCTGTGCGACAATCATGCACCTCAGGACCTGTGAGTTAATTATCATCTTTTGGGGGACCTAAATGGCGGATAATGGTGCAAAGGGCTTTGGGGCGTTAGTCTGTAATCAGTTTATTAGGGGACAAATGAAGACACCACAACAGAATGGCATTGTTCCTAATGAAGGTCCTGAAAATTAAATTGCACGGTGCTTATGCATAATTTGCCAGTACAAGAATCTCTGGCAATGCTGCTCTTGCCCACTGGTTTGTCTTTATCTTCCTTTTGGGCTTTTTACATTTTATTTTAAAGCTGCTTACCCAGAGAAAAGATAATAGGAGGGCCTTGGCAAATATATTTATGCTGCAGCAGCCTCGGAGCAATGGTTTTAAAGCCTTAGCAAATCCTCCCTCATTTTATGTGGGTTTGTGTGCTTATATTTTTATGCCACTGTTTGGTTCCAGTGTGGGGGGAACCCCACCCCCAGGTAACTAACCATGAAAAGAAAACTGTAAAAAGAGACGTCAAGTGTGCAGGGAAACCGCCCACCAGTGATCCTGGATTTAAGAAAGAGCCACCAATGTACCATGGTGTCCCTGGGCAAGTAACATCTTTAGTAGAGAACATTTGCCCTTTGGTTCAGTGCCTTCCCTTCGAAGGAAAACAAATCTGAGATTTGCTCTTGGGAACAGACTGGTCTGATTGCTTTTCGGACTCTGCCTGGCTTTGTCCCATAAAAGTCAATGGGCATCGCCAAAGGTTCAGTTCCCCTTGATCTGCATAGACCACCTTTTCTTTTCACCTTCCCAGGTGTCTTGATCCATGATTTTGATCTATATCCTTGCCTTTCCATACATAAACAGCACACCAAGTGATTATCAACAGATAAAACAAAGAATAAAACACAGCAATCCCCCCACCCCAAATGGAGTCGTTTAACTGAAGGCAGTAAAACTTAAACGCCTCCGGCGGCCAAGAAAGCAAGTCAGTGTAACAGGTGATGCACTTGACCCCATGGGGCAGATGCAGAAATGGCTGCATCCCACGTTTGCATCCTCGGGAGACTCTGGGTTCTGGGAAGACTGATATCAAAGCCAGGTTTCTAAGGAAGAAGGTGGTCCACAGTCCTGGCCCTGTTTTCAGGTGTGGCATGCATCACACAATCCTCTATGCCATGTTTCCCTGAAAATAAGACCGGGTCCTATATTAATTTTTGCTCCAAAAGATGCACTAGGGTTTATTTTCAGGTGATGTCTTATTTTTTCATGGACAACAATCTACATTTATTCATTTATTCATGTACAAAACTCAACATTTACTCAAATACAGTCATGCCATCTTCTGGAACATCGTCATAACTCTCCAAACCCTGAATTGTGTTGCAACGGACGTTCTAAATGTGTCCATCTGGCTGACGATCTTTACTTGGGCTTATTTTTGGGGTAGGGCTTATATTATGAGCATCCTGAAAAACCATGCTAGGGCTTATTTTCTGGTTAGGTCTTATTTTCGGGGAAACAGGGTATTGCCCTAGAAGCTGTTGCCCCTCCCCGTATTTCTCCACCCACCCGTGACTTTCGGATGAGGGAACAACACGTGCAGGGCGGGCTAGGGAAGTGATGCGATTTCGTAGCGCCTGTCGCTGCCTGACGGGGAGGGATGGCTTTCTGGATTAATTTGCCAGCCCAGAAATGCGTGTGAATGTCTTGCTTAAAGGAGAGGGCTGTTGGATGGAGGGCAATGGCGATGCAAGGCTGCTCTCTGCTGGAAGGGAGATTACCTGCTGGACCGTGTTGTCGTGATTAGTTCCGTTTCTCTTCCTCCTGGTCCCACTTTTACCCGGAGCAGCTGGGATGTATGTGCTGCATTTGCTGGTATTAGTAGCCCTTGCAAACCATTGCAGATCGACAGACGCCGACACAGCGCAGGCCGAGATGGGGATCTTTTGTCCCAATAAAAAAGTATCTTTTCCACCCAAAAATCGATCTCAAGTTTGTGAGAGCCACTCGGTTCCGGCCTGAGCAATGCTAGGCAGCCCTCCTGCTCAGTCCTCGCCTGCTTGCGCTTGTCTTGTCTTTGGTTTCCACCACGGGGAGGACTGTTGGCGGAGAAATTATCGACTTGCAAACTCACAGCAGCAGTTTAATAGCCCTTGGATGCATCAACCTAAAGCATTGAAGAACAAATGTGGGACACGGGATTGCAGATCAGGGGATGTTCTTTCACGGAATACCCCTTCCCTGGGAGTTAGGTATTTGTGCCTGCAAATTATCTGACCAATTTAACAGCCTTTAAGCTTAGCGAAGCTTTGACGTGGGCTCAGCTTGGTGTTTTTCCATCTAGGCTTTTAGAAGGAAGGTTCAGTATCATAAATACGCGTGTCCCTGTGATGGAGGAGAAGTGGAAACCCTCCAGTACATCCTGAGAGCGCTCCCTTTATGGAGGCACACTTCTTGCGTTTACTATAGCTATTTTACAAAAAGCCCGCAACCGATCAGCTTTCTTCTGTTCTTTTGGATCAGGGTCCTCAGATGACAGCCAGGGGACCAGGCAGCAGCCCGCGCATGCCGCAAACTTTTGCAAAAGGATTAATTCAACCAGCGAATGTGCCAGGGCTGCATTAACCTTTTGAAAGTATTGGAATGCATAAGAATGTCGTCTGTAGCTGTTGCATCTTCTGTGTGCTGAGCTATGGTTGTCATAAAATTGATCTGTCCTATTATTTTTGTTTCCAGCCCTGCTGGGTTGACATTTACTCGTACCATGTCATGTTTTGTGTGAAGGAAAAAGTGAGGGCTGTGCGGTAATTCTGACATACCGTATTTTTCGCTCTATAAGACGCGCCGACCATAAGACGCACCTAGTTTCTAGAGGAGGAAAACAAGAAAAAAAATATTCTGAATCAAATGGGCACATAATCACAGGTACATTCCCCATCACTTCCCCATGGGCTGCACATCTGACAGACTTACTGCACACACACATTCGCTCTATAAGACGCACAGAAATTTCCCCTTACTTTTGAGGGGGGAAAAAGTGAGTCTTATAGAGCAAAAAATACGGTACTTGCCACCTTCTCTTGCACTACTGGGAGCAATTTCCAGTGCAACAGAACAGTAGTGCTGGCCTGTGCAAGTGGAGATGGCCCCAGATGCCTGAATGGTGACGTCAGTGGTTGTAGACAGAATTCTTCTGACTTTCCCATCCTGGAAGCAGCTGACTGGGGTAGTTTCCTGGCTCAGGCTAGCAAGTCCTACTTTGGTGTTATTCCGCAAGTGTGGCATTCTTCGGAGCAGCAAATTGCCAGCACTGAACTCTGCCCCTTGTACACACACCCACAGAGTGTGCATAAACTCAATGGGCACCTTCAGGCAATATGAACTTGCCAATCTGTTTATTATATGTGTGATGATGGGCCGTGACTTTCCAAGATTTCAGCCAGAGCTTTTTCCAAATCTGCTACCAAGGATCATTTAAAAAGCAAAGCCTGGAAAATAATGCTGGGAATTGGACCTGGGGACTTCTGTGTGCTCTGCCCTGGCCTCCCACTGCACCATGACCACTGGCATGAGGCAGAATAAATAAGTCTGTCATTAAAGGACCCGCAGTCCCTATTAACCCCTGAATTTGCTGCGTGGTGAAACAACGATGTTTTAATTCTCTCATGCAAGCTGAGCGTATTGCAGGATGGCTGTGACCAGCTGGCTGGATGTTAGCAAGGCTGGAAAACCGATGGTGCTTTTTAAAACAATCTTGTCCCAGCAGGACTTCAGCAGTTGGGGATTAAAAGCTGGAAGGGTGGTGGTTGTGAGGTGAACGTGCTCTGGATTTCTTTCAAGGGAGGCAGAAACAGACACAATGTGCAAGAGGCGATGCAGAACCGGGAAGAAAGATGTGAAAAGGTCAGTGTGGAACAAGCAGCCGTCATGATTTGTGAAACACAGAGAAATTGGGAGTACCATTCAATTTCAATAGTATTAGCATCCGCTTGTGTAGCTACCAGCAGACTTGAGAGAACCCCAAGCTTTGCAAAACAAAACATCTTTAGAGATTTTTTTAAAGCATAAAATTGGGTGGGAGAGGGGATAGATCTCAAAGTGCAAAAGGTGGGCTGCAGCTGAGTTTTAAAAAAACAAAACTCATGACTACAGAATTGCTACAGAACTTTGTGGTCAGTAATGGAGGCATCAGAAGAAAGACTTTGTGTACCTTGGTTCACTCTTCAATTCAAATGGAGGTTGCAGCCAAGATATTCGAAGAAGACTGAGGCTGGGAAGAGCAGCGGTGAAGACAATAGAAAAGAGCATCAGATGGAGGGATGTGGCACTGGGGACCAAGACCAAGATCATACACTCTGCTGTAGTCTTGATCGTCATGCATGGCTGTGAAAGTTGGACAGGGAAGAAAGCTGGCAGGGGAAAGACCGATGTGCTTGAAACATGGTGCTGGAGGGGAGCTTTGTGAACACATTGGACCAACAGAAAGATGGACAGGGGGTCCTAGATCAGATCATGCCAGGGCTTTTCCCCAGAAGCCAAGATGACAAAACGGGCTGCCATACTTTGGACACTTCATGAGAAGGCTATCCTGCCGGGGGAAGTGAAAGGCGGATGACGAGAGGGAAGGCCAAGTAAGAGACGGATGGGCTCCATAAAGGAGGCCACAGCCGTGAATTTGGAAGAGGTGAGCAGGGCTGTCATGGACAGGACCTTTCGGAGGGGACCGCGCGGTGGCCATGACAGCTACCGCCTGAGAGCACCCCTGTGCAGACGGCGCATGCTGACTAACCAGGTGAGCGGGAGGGAAAACAGGTGGGAAAGGGACTGGGCTGGAGCACGGAGATGGGCATGGCCGGCTGATGTGCTGAAGAGAAGCCCTCTGCGCTGCAGCATTTCATCACTCTTTCCGCTTTTTCCAGAAATTGAATTCGGAATGTAATGAATGAGCACAGTAGAAATCCAACTGGGGTGGAAGATACAGTACTAGTAGAACTCCAGAATCAAAGCTTTTAATTCACTTTTTCCAAGCGTATTCCTGGAAAGCAGCGTTGTTTATAGAAACATAGAAACATAGAAACAGAGCGAGTCAGAAGGGGCCTCCTGGGCCATCTAGTCTGACCTCCGGCACCAGCCGGCTCCGCTCACGACATGCCCACCATGTGCATGTCCAGCCTATCTTTGAACACCCTCACCGATGGGGCCTCAACGACCTCCCGTGGAAGCCCATTCCATGCCCTCGGGGTCCTAACTGTCAGGAAGTGCTTCCTGGCATCCAAATTGAACCTTGGCTCCCTGAGCTTTGCTCCATTGGAGCGCGTCCTGCCTTCCTCTGCAGGGGAGAACAGGCCTCTCCCCATCTCCATGAGCACATGGAGAGCACATCTTTTCAGGCACACTGAAATTAGTTTGTCAATATCCTCCAGTGCCTTCATTTCTCCAATGTTAAATTCTACATAATGTAAGGAAAGTTTGTGAAATTAGTTGTCTAATTTCATGTGCTAAAATATTGACAAGCATTCCAGTTAAAATAAATGCCAAGTAAAACCTGGAATGTGTTTACTTATAATATTTAAACCACATTAAGGCTGCTAGCATGTAGTCACCACCAGGACGTAAATGCCATTAAATTTCATAGGATATACTTTCGAATAGATTGAGACCTCAGTGACCTTTTCTTAATTATCCGTCTGATATTTCTGTTAAGCCAGGGTTGGCTGTCCATTGCATTTTGTGTTTCCAAAGTCTTCCAACACAGATCTCAGATCAAAGATGTAACCAGCGTCTTCTTTAAGATGTGTGCTTTTAGGAGAAATGCATTTATGAATGTGTAAATTGAGGAAAAATCTGTTCTGAGAAAACATACACTTAGAAATGCATAGTTAAGTGTGTGCGTGCATCTCACAGATTTAACTTGGACATGGGATAGAAAGGAATGCGTACATATCAGGGTGACCAGAAATAGTGCAGCCTTTCTGTCTCTGCCGTGACTTCATCGATTCCTCCTCTGGACCACAGAGTTGAAGGGCAGGCAACCTTTTCTGCCTGGACAATGTTTTGCCAGCCCCCCACAGGGAAGAGTGCACCCCTGTTGCTTGGTTGCCTGGAGGCAGATAAGATCACCACAGATAACCAGGCTAGGGGCCTCTAGTAAGTCTGCCTGAGATACCTAATAGGAAAATGGAGTCCCTGCCCATTAGCATGTTGCTCCAAGGGCTCCCCCAGCCTTAAATTTTCCTCGCCAGGGGCATTCTTGTGCACATCTGTGGAGACTGCAGAGCTACGCACCCTCCTTTCCCCAACTTGCATCCTTTCCTTCTCTGGCCACCCTGCCCCACATCCCTGCGACAGCAGACCCCATGACCCATGTGGAACAACGCTCTGCTCAGAATCACTTTGATCCCCTTGAGAATAGAAGCCAAACATTTGAGTGGATCGACTCAGCCTTGCTGCTCGTTAATTAACCGCTGCAGGAACTTTGGGCATCTCTCAGGGGTACTGAGCATTCCCTTTGCTCCAAGGACTGCAGCAAGAGAAGGGCATAAATCAAAGTGAGCTATTGCTTTAGCAATATCTGCAGGTTCCTTCTTTAGCCTGCCTTGTTTTAGCAGCAGCAGCAGCAACACGAGGTTAGAAACAACCGCCAGGCGGCCAATCAAGGCGGTGCTCAAGCGTCCAGGGAAACTACGGATTTATTGTACTGATTTATTGCATCTACACCCCTCCCTTTCCTTGCCAGGGACCCAAGGCGGCTCACATAGTGACCCTCCTTTTCTCCAGGGGAAGGAGCCAACACGCACCACGACTCCTCATGTCACTGGTTGAGGCACCTTCCTGTTTGGGCAGGGCTGCGGCTCAGCGATGGAGCGCTTGGAGAAGGTTCTGGGTCCAGCCCAAATATCTTTGCCTAGGGCTTGGAAAGGCACGGTCAGAAACCCAAGGGAGCAGCCACCTGTCACTGCAACGTGGAATGAGGCCTTTTTTCACCTTCCGCAAGAAGAGTTGCTTGCTCTGTGGTGGGGCAGCCACTCTGAACGGCCGAGGCTCCCAGCTCGGTTCCCCGCTGGGGTTGGGAAGGAGCCTAGGACTGAGGCCCTGGAGGGCCCCCCAGTCTGTGCAGGGCAGGTGGGAATTTTCTTCTTTTCGTTTCTCGACACAAGCTTCCCCAAATTCTCAACTGTCTCTGTGAACAGGACAGGAAGAACGAGGGGTTGTCAGAATTGGAACTGACAGCTTCCTTTGTCCAGCAGAGGACTTTCCATGCTTGCCGCTTCCAAGTTTTCATCAGTGCCACCCTGCATTCAGACGTGCTTGCAGGACTGGATTAGGGCCCCCCTTTCTTTTCTGAGAGGCCCCCGTTCTCCCCACACTTGGCATGGCTTGCACCCATTGAATTTGTTGGGGTAGATGGGTGAGAATCGCTGCTCGGCTGTTGGTCGAGAAGAATTCTCCAATGTTTCCATAAACAGGATGCAAAGAACTTGGATTTTGGAAAGGGGTGGGGGAGAAAACAAAATGGACTCATGTGTTCCTAGTCCATATTGATATAGAGGAACCCATAATTTGTCACAGCATAAGGTCGCTTCTTACAGCCCCAGCCAGGCAAAGTGAGGGCTCCCTCCACAGATGCTCCTCGGCGGTGAGGGGGAGCTCTTATGGGGAGTCCACCCACAGCCCAGCAACGGGGCAGTGGCGACAGGGCCTGTGCCCCAGTGTGTGCTTGGGGATCTGCTCCTCCTGAGCCCATCATTGCGATGCAGCAGGAGGGACGCCGCCCCGCAGGCTTCATTTCCAGGCACCAAGAATCGGTGTCAGCAGCGGCCAGCGGCCATCTCCATCCCGGCAGCGCCTCCGCACACGCAGCCAGCGCAGTTAAATATATCCCAGTAATCTCTCCTGTAGGGGAGACGGGCCCTTTTAATATCCACCCAGCAGCAGGAAAATGTGGGGCAAGCAGGGTTTTGAGATTAGCCAGGGCTTTAAAGGGGCAAGCGCTTCCCTTTGGCCACCGAAGCAGTTTCAGAGGGCTGGAAAGTAGCTCAGGAGGGGCCTTGGGCCCAAAGTCCTGGGTCCAGGCATCGTAGAGGCCCCCAGACCAACCCACCTGGGAGTGGGTGGTGCTGAGGTCATTGGAGCCACAGAAGCAGACTGTGTTCTATTCCTGTTGTCATTACCAGATGGTTATTTTTGTGATGTGCCATCAAATTGTCACCAACTTTTGGTGTCCCTGTGAATGAAAGCCCTCCGGGATGTCTTGTCCAGAGCAGCCTTGCTTGGATCTTGTCAACACCGTTCGGAGAGTGTTTACTACGGAACAGTATATAAAAGCTTTAAATAAGTAGATAAAAAACCATGATGAGCCTTCTTCGATGGAATTGATCCATCAGAGAGGAAGGGTGAGAGCTCTTCTTGTTGAGGGTGAGATCAGTTCAAGTTGTGACAACGCAGATTCAGGCTGGACACCAGGAAAAGCTTCCTCACGATCAGAGCAATGCGACAGTGGGACCCGCTGCCTGGAGAGGCGGGGGGCTCTCCCACCCTGGAGATGTTCAAGGTGAAACTGGGCGGCCACCTGAGTGGGATGGAGTGACTTGGTGTCCTGCACCAGCAGCGGGAGGACCCGATGACCTTCACAGCCCCTTCCAGCTCTACTGTTCTATGACTCTATGATCGATCTGCTGTTTGGTCTTTCTCCTGCTACCTTTGGCATCCTGGTCTTCCCCAGCAAATCATGCCTTCTCAGTGATTATTTAAGGAGTCTAAATGCGACATTGCACACACTCAAAGTGGTTTCGGTTTAAATTGGGGTGGCAACTGTTGTTGTTCTGACATATTAGGAATGTAGATGTCATTTCAAAGGAATTGCAGTTGGAAGCGGGAGAAGAAATGTTAGTAGCCAAAGCCACATGTTTATCTTCTTGGCCTCAGGTTAAGACCTTCTCTTCTCAGGCATTTGGCAACATATAGTGTGGTTTTTAATCACAAATTGATTTTGTTCTTGTTGATTGATTGTTCTTGTTGATTGTATACATGTTTTTAGAAATCTCTCTCTTCCTCTGCGTGCATTGTCTGTTTTTGTGTTTGTACAATTATACTTGGTATCATGGAATCGTTAAGGTTTTCCTCTTTGAAAACTGCCCAGTTGTGGCTTTGGGAAGATAGAGAAAACTAATAAATGAAAATAAAGTGTTTGCTTCAAAGCAGTGAGAATACCTATGGCCATCTGGAAAGGCAGGGAGCATAAAGTGATCGAGTCCTGTTCTGGGACACCAACTCATGCTCTCTTCTCCCAGTTTTGAGTCTAGTGAACAGGTCAGTCAGTTTGGCGCATAGTTTGCAAATCTGCAAAACCTCTTCCTCGGAGAGGCAACCTAAACTAGGATATTGCTTGCATAGCATAAGCTGCAGTTGCTGTAACAGCAGAGTCCCAGGCCCTGAAAAACCAGGCAGGCAATGGAGGGGCAACATTCCTTTTTCCAACGTGTCATGATGAAATTTGCCTTTTGTCAACAGGTCTGTAACTGGCTCTTCAGCCAGAGCTTCAAATAACTTAGAAACTGCTTTAACCAATCCACTGGGATTGTATAATCCATTGCAATATTGATCTAATGGAGAGTCAGACTCCAGCGCGGTTTTGCTATATTGCAATGCAAGAATGGTACCTTCTGTCTTATGGCATACAATTAAAGTATCAAAAGATGCTTACTGACCCTTTTGAACATGTAATAAACGTTGTATGTGTTGAGGGCTGAGAAATCCATAGGCTTCTATGGGTGCTTTTTCCCCTCTTAGGGTGAATATTTTAGCTCACAGCACTCTCTAGTGGTGGAATCTGGAAAAAGAACAAAAATTCTTCAGTAATTCATTCATATTTTCTCAAATATTTTCTTTGTTCATGCTCCAAATTTGCTTTGGTTCCATTTCTTGGAGGGCGATTTTTACCCTTCTGTTTGCAGTTTTGTCAGAAGGGGGAAATTATCCTGCAGGGGTTCCGTGTCCCTATTGAAACTAGCCCTCCTTTTCGAGCAGGGCTCCTCAAGCTTTTCCAACAGGGAGCCAGTTGAAAGGTGCCGGTGCTGGGCGCCGGCCGGAAAGGCGGTGCCGGCGGGCGCAGGCGTGGGCTCAGTGAGTCCAAAACCTCTGAGGCCGGCTGCATGGCGGGCCCTAGTTTGAGGACCCATGGTTTAGAGCAAGGCTGACTGAAATTTCATTTTATCGTGTGCCTTAACACCGCCAGAACTGTGTGGTGTTTCCAAGCCTGACAGGTTTGCAGCAGTCCCCACAAAAAGCTGAACGCACCCACAAGAAGCCAGACTGGGAGCCTTCTCACCGATAAGTTTGACTGTGAAGGGAACAGTTTGGTCTGGCTGACGCTTAAGCACATTCTCCCCACCCATCTCCTCAAAGTGCCTGCCCACAGTGGCACAGCCCTGACAAAGTGGTACAACTTGGCTGCATACTTTGCACTAACTGCTGCTGTGTTGTTGTGTGTTTCTTTCCAGGGATCTTGTTTACAATGTTGGTATTTGGACCTGCCTGTGGATTTATTCTGGGCTCTTTCTGTACCAAAATCTATGTGGATGCAGTCTTCATCGACACAAGTAAGGGCGCTTTTCTTTCCCTGGGTCTGAAAGAGAAGTGGTTGTTCTTCCCATCATGTGAGATGCAGTGGGCAGGAGGCAAACCGCTTCATTGGGAAAAAGCTGGCCTGGGAAGATACTGTGTTTTTTTCCATGGGCTACAGAGGGAGCAATCCCATGGGCCACAGAGTATTTCAGATTCCCAGAACTATTCCCAGCTGGAGGCGGCACTGGGGAGCCAGGAACTGGAGCTGCAGCGCCACCCCCTTCCCTTGCACCTGGCGCTTTCAGAAAGCACACCTGTTGCTCTCCGAGGACAGAAAAGCAACTTGGGAGAGCGGGGGAGGGGGTGTTCTGGAGGGCTGGCAGGGGAAGAGGCTCAAGGTGCCAGAGTGTGAGCTATCTGGTGGCCTTCCCAGCCTCCTTCATTCCCCCTCCTTTGTTGCCAGATGGGCAAAAGGACAGGGAGGTGAAAATTGCCTCCACTGCTCCTCCCACCTAGGAGCTTCTGATCTTTGCAGTAGAATTGCACCCTTAATTGCTGAAACAACTCTAGACTTGTTCATGCTTGTGGGTCAAGGACTGTTGCTCAGCAGAGAACACACGTGTTACATGGAGAAGGTCCTTGGTTTGATCCCTGGCATGTCTAGGCAGGGTGGAAAGATCCCCCCACTGGAATGCCTGAAGAACTGCAACCAGGGATTGATGGAGCCACAACAGCTTCTTGGTTTCTGCTTTAAATCTTCATTTAGAATCATGAGGACTGGAATTTATTTTTAAAGGAAGGTTTTGTAGCAAATGGGCCCACCTCTCCCAAAAGACAGCATTGTAAGGTGGCTACCACTGAGTCTGAATCCGAATTGAAAGAAGAGCTCAGGGTGGAATTCTTAGCCTGGAGATAAGTCAGGGCTGGAGAGGACTACCACTGGTCCCGGGCAAGGCAGTGCTGCCCAAGCAGAACTAGACAGGGGCAGATATTGCAGGATTGGCCCTGCTGCCAGGTTTAAGGTCAAAGGGCAGGCCAGCTGAGTAGCATCTGGCATTCCTGCCCTTGTGGCCTGCAAGCAGCAGGAACCTTCCTGAGGGTAGAGCTAACTCTGGTTGGTTGGGATGGGACGAGCAGGATTCAGACTGGAACTGGCTTCCTGGTATGAGCAGCGATTTCCCAGTGAGCTGGCTTCTGACTTATAGATCCTCTGCAATATTCCCTTTGTATCACTGTAACAAAATAAAAGTGTAGGGGAACGCCTCCTGTCTTGGAAGGAGGACAGGATGGGGCTCGACTGGGCTGCAACAGCTTATAGTTTCATGCATACAAAAGGCTCCAGGTTCAGTCTGCAGCAGCTCCTGGTAGGGCTGGGAAAGGTTCCCATTTCCTCAATCCCTGGAGGAGCTGCTACTCCTCGGCCGGACAGAGCAGGCATCTCCTGCCAAGGAGCATGTGGAACATGGGACATGGGTGGATCAGACTTGAAAAGACCTGAAAATACTAGCAATCTTACTGGCTTTTTCAGCCTCTGGTTCCTTAACTCTTCCAAGCCCCAAAGTCCTCCAGCGCAAGTGTCTCGACACCAAAGTTCGAAGGAAAGGTCAGCAGAGGCGGTTGAGGCCCCATCGGTGAGGCTGGACGTGCACATGGTGGGCATGTCATGAGCGGAGCCGGCTGGTGCCGGAGGTCAGACTAGATGACCCGGGAGACCCCTTCTGACTTGCTCTGTTTCTATGTTTCTATGAGATGAGGAACTTGCATTCATTCCTCTTAACACGAGTTTGTCCAACAAGCTGTGTTGCTTCACCTCCCATTCTGGAGCAAGTGTGCAGGGTTGTGATTTTGGAAGGCGGACTTTTCCGGCTTGCTGCTGCTGATTCCTTTGGCCAGCAGGGGGACCATAAAGCAATGATTTCCTCTCAGTGGCATTCCTCACACTTTTGTCCTTCCTTGCAAAATTTAGAATTTGTGCACCACCTGTGCTTTTAACATCATCCAGTCCCCACGGACCAAGGTACACAACATTGTTGACCTTCTGGGGTCAGCTGAGGGGGGTGGGCTGCTCTCACACACCCTTACACCCCCCACATCTTCCCTCCGTCCCCTTAAGTCTAGGGATTGCTGGGGAAGGGGGAGGTTAACGCCATTCCCACCCCCTAAGCCTCACCACCAGTGCTGCTGCTTCTTTTTCCATGCCGGGAGCTGGAAACCAATGATCTTGGAGGCCAGGGAGCAGTGGCCCCCCAGTGTGTGAGCACTGCAAAATGCGTGGGGTCCTCCTGGCATTCCTCCAAAGAGCCTTGGGTCTGTGGAACCTGGTCCTGGACCTCCACAGTCTGGCTGCCTATGGAGCACTGTTGCCATCCAAGGAGCTTTGAAGGCCTCACTCTTTGACGGACTCCCAGGACCACGCTGTAGCTGAGAAACTCAGCGCTGACTGCTCCCAGGTGCTTGCTTTCGGAAGGGCCTTCTGGTGAGTTAGGCCTTCATTGGGCCAGCGAGCCTGGTCTGGTGGTCCTTGGCTGGCTGGGGCCTGCAAGCTTCAGAAAGGGGTCTTTCCAAGTCCCAGCTGGAGAAGCTTTCAGCACTGACCTTGGGACTTTCCAAATGGAGTGTCTCCCTCCTTCTGCATCATCACCCCAGTAACTATAGGCAGCCTGGTCTGGCTGGGGCAATGGGAGTTGTAGTCCAGCACATCTAGAGAGCACTTGATTGGGGAAAGCTGGTCTGCAGCGGCCTCCTGGTCCTCTGGGGAGATTCTCCACTCTGTTGGAGGTGCCGGTAACACACGGCCCCATCTTGCTAGGGTCACATGCAGTGAGTGAATGCGACCTCCCTCTCGGTGGGCATCAAGAGCCTTCTGGAGATGAAGAGCTTGATGACTTGAGTCCTGAGAAGCTGGGGGGTCAGAGGCCTTTGAACACATTCCCAGGCTGGCCAGAGTGCAGGAATGCTTTAGAAGGGATGGGAGGGGTTGACAAAGGAGAGGAGGGGTGGCTGTTGCCTTGCTGGGTCCCTGGCCCCAGGATGAGGCAGCAGGAGAAGTCTCTGGCTGGCCCTTCACACCCAGTACCACCCAGCACAGAGCTCTGGAAAGGGTGGGATTTCAGGGAGAAATCCCCACTTCGGGTTTGACCTTTTTAACATGAGCCAAGCAGAGGCTAATCTTCCAGCTCACTGGAGGGTTTAGAGTTGCTTTGCCTTGTTGCTGCGAATGCCAATAAAGATTGGCATCGCAGAGAGACTGTCTGGTGTTTTGGAGCCTGTGGTCAGGAAGGGGAGGGCTGAGCTCATGAGGAGCTCAGCCTTGGAGCTTGCTTTCTCACTTCCTTAAATCCCTTCTACATTGGCATGGTTCCAGTCCAGTCTGTGCACATGTACACTGAAAGCAGTGCCCAGTCCCAGTGATACCTGCCTGGACCCTCAGATCATTCTCCGTGGCCCTTCTGTGGGAACCCCTGTGCTGGAGTCAGAAGGGAGTGGCTATGAAGAACAGGGTCTTTTCTGCTGTGGCACCTGGCAATGCAATGAACTTCCTAGGGAAGCTCTCATGGCACTCACATTGTATTCTTTCCAATAAATGTTCCAGGAATTTTAATTTCAGTCTGTTTTAAATCCTGTATTGTATTTGAACTCTATTCTACTGTACTGTATTCTTAACTGCTGTTTTATGCTGTCTTTTGTGGTTTTGAATGGTTGGGAACTGCCCAGAGATCTTTGGCTGTTGGGTGGTATATAAAAGCAGAATCAGTAGGTAAGACAAGACCTACTCTGCATCACTAGCAGAACATTCAATGTGGGCCCTTATTAGGGGGCTTCCAAATGAGGGTGCTTTTTGTCTGCTATTGCCTTGCCTTAGTTCAGTTACAAAGTTTGTAAGAGGTCCAAACAGGGCTCCTTTTCACCCACCAGCCTTTTTAAGGCAATCAGTTGCTATTTTAAAAATGTGAATTGGCTGGTTGATGCATACAAGAACATCAATGTACATGGTCCTTTGCACACTGGGAATTCTCTGGTCCCACCAAACCATCTACAACAGGGCACAACTAGCTAAAAAACAAGCAGGCAGTCCTTGTTGTGAAGACCAATAATGATATTAAAGAAGTCCTTCAGTGTTCAGAATCATTACTGAAATGCCAAAATAGCTTTTCCCAGCAGCTCCTGGCATTCCTGACCATTGGCCCTGCTTGCTGGGGCTGATCGGAATTGCAACTGAAAACATTTAGAGAGCACCAGGTGGGGGAAGGCCATGCTGAACTGCAGTTTCTCCCCCAGGTTCTGATGTCTTCTTCTGGTGTTCTCAGCTCGCTGGCTGACATTTGGGTTGTACATTTTCCCAGTGTGCTTTGTGCAAGTGTAGGCAAGCTTCCGATGGAGGAAGATCAAAAATGCACTGAAATTATTTTCTCCTCCATCCCTGCTCTTAAGGGTGGAAGTTCCGTGACTCAGGCCAGGTTGCTTCCTTGCACTCCACCTTCCTTAATAATCAGCCTGTCTTTTTTGTCCCTTGCAGGCAAGCTGGACATCACCCCCGATGACCCCAGGTGGATTGGCGCATGGTGGGCGGGCTTCTTGCTCTGTGGTGCCTTACTTTTCTTCTCGTCTCTCCCGATGTTTGGATTCCCGCAGTCCCTGACGCGCCGGCCAGAGCAGATGACAGAGGCCGAGCAAGCCATGCTGCCCGAGGGGGACTATGAGCGGCCGAAGCCAAGCAATGGGGTCCTCCCGCACCACCCCACGGGAGCGGAAGATTCCACCTCCTGCTTCCAGCAGCTGAGAGGTGACCCACTTCCCCACACCCCAGGGGGTGTGCATGAAGGCTGGCAGGTTAATGGCTGGTTAGATCCATCACCAGGCCCAGGAGCAGGCTAGGTCGCTCCCACACCCCTGGCTTCTCTCTCTTTCCCGGTGTCGTCAGTGCCATGCTTTCCATAGGGAGCTTCCTTCCTGGGGCTTGGAGTGTGGGAGAACTGCAGCTGTTGGCTAGCTACTCTTAGGCACAGAATGCAAGACAAAGAGCTTCAGAGGCAGCACGCCCGTTGCCGTGGCACATGGGCAGAGGGGCACCATTGCATCCATGTCTGGTAGGTGGGATCCCGTGTGCAGCTGGCTGTTAGACTAGATGAGCTCCGGGCCTGAACACAGCAAGGCTCTCGCAGGTAGCGACATGGTGAGACTGCCAAGGGGACCCCGTAACCCCTGAAGGAATTGCCCCACTGGCTTCCATCGCATGGCAACCCATCAGGGGTTGACCAATGCCCCAAGTAAGCTGTGGCTTGCCAGGGTGGCTTGTGGTTTGCAAGCAGGCTCTGCTCTATAGCATGATGTGGCCCTGAACGACCCAGCAACACACAGCGACTGGCTACTCGTGAAGGACCTTGTGTTGTGCGGGTTGAGCCAAAATGAGGCTTTCCTGCCTCACACAAGGGCACAGCTGTCCCACCGGGGCAGCGACGGGCTGTCTCTCCAGGGAGGTTTCTCTGCCGGGATGAACAGATGCGTTTTATGTCTGCAGTGGGGAAAGGATGCCTTTGATCAACAAATGCAAACGGGGAAATGGCATTTCCTTGATGTCGAGCTTATTGCGACGGCAGGAGAGGCAATATCTTCTGTCCCAGCATTGCTCTGTGTGCCCTCCCCCCACTCCTTCCCATTGACTGGCTAGAGCTGGAGGAGCCAAGCCCCCCACTCCCTGGTCATATCTTACCAGCCCGTATCACTTCCATCTGCAGTTTGCAGACCAAATACATGCCTTTTGGGCCACATTAAAATCTATGCCCTATCTATCAAGCGTGGGGACATGTGACCCTGTAGGTGTTGCAGGATTGCAATTCCCAGCAACCCTCACCATTGGCTTTCCTGGCCGGGTCGACCCATCCAGCAACATCTGGACGGACACACGGCACATCGCTGCTGTGCATCCCGGACCAGCATGTCGAGAAGAGAGAATGTAAACACACCTGCCTCACAGCAGGATGTGGGTGGAGTTTGCCCACTCCTGTTTCTTGCCCCGGCTACGTTATCCAGGAGCTCTTCAGGTCTCTAAAGCACAAAGCAGAGTGGAAGCAAGGCTGGGGGTATTTGAAAAGGGGAACAAGCCCTGTGTTGGCTAGAGAGATCATTTTCAGAAGTAACGATTTTCACATTTAATTCACGGAGGAGTTAGTCGCCAGGTATCAAGGCAAAGTGAGGTTCTTCTTGCTCGCATTAGCATTCCATCTCACTCAAGCTGTGTTATCTCCAGAATAATTAAAATGCTCGCTGAAGTAGAAAATGCTCTGTCTGATTCATTAACTTAAGAGTCACTTTGTAAAGCAATCTCTCTCGCTCTTTCTCTCTGCTCTCACTTTCCCATCTCAGAAACAAAGAGAGCCTCTCGTGGAAGCTCTGTGGCTAAAGGCCAGGCTTTGAGGAGATCTTGGCGATGAACACGGGAATCCCACGCATGTGTGCACATGCACACGTGTGGATGGAATGCTGCTTGGTGCAACTAGTGCAAGAAGTGCAGGGGTGCGATAGTGGAGGCAACAGTACTGAGGGCCCCAGGTTGTGAGTCTGTGCTGGAAAGGCGTGTAATGCAAAAGGTTGGATTTCAAAGAATTTGGTCAATTCTCCATGGCACCGTAGAGGCTGTTGGACTCCCAGGATTCAGTTCATCAGCGGATGCAGCCCAGATGTTCCCCTTCGAATCGCATTCTCATTCAGCCCGGACTCCGGCGTCACCAGCCAGAACTAGAGCAACTGCATAGAGCCAGGGATGGAGAGGGCCCCCACAGCTGGGAGAAAGCACCACTTAAGTGCCTTGGCAATGGAGAGCTGGTCCCTGCAGGCTCTCTACGTTCCACCACCAAGCCTCCAGCCCCACTGGGGTGTTTCTCCTCGCGCTCGGTCAGAAGCCCCCTGTCCGGAAATGCGCTGCTAACTTGGAGCTGTCGTCAGAGGCTCACTTGGGAGCCGCTGGCCTGTCAGCACATGGGCATGGGTCACTTACATGGCCGGCGGAAGCAGATCTTCCACCGGGAAGCAACAGCCACGGGGTCCCACCACGCAGGTGGCAGGTGCCCCAGCTGGGCTGCCGGGTAGCCAGCAGAATGTCTCGGGTGCTAGGAAGGCTCCGCCAGAACGCCATGCTGACCTCCCTTCCCTCTTCTCCCCCCCCCCCAGTGATCCCCACAGTCACTAAGCACCTGCTGTCCAACCCGGTGTTCACGTGCATCGTCCTGGCGGCTTGCATGGAGATCGCCGTGGTGGCTGGCTTCGCCGCCTTCCTCGGCAAGTACCTGGAGCAGCAGTTCAATCTCACCACGTCATCTGCTAACCAGCTGCTGGGTAAGTAGCCATGGCGGGGATGGGTGCCAAAAGGGGGCGCCACGGGCCCCTGCAATGAGTCCGTGTTCCAGCAGGGGCCCCTGGAGGAGAGGCCCCAGAGTGCCACTGCCTGCAAACTCACAGGCTCACCACCTGCCAGCAAGCGAGCAGTTGCCATGAGGAGGAAGAGGAAGGGCAGCTGATGGGGGTGGCACTTTCGGGGAGAAGAACTGATTGAGGGCTGCACTTCCAAAGCCTGGAGCCAGCGCTGCTGCATAACGCAAGGGGCGGAGGGCTTCCTCTACATCACATGAGACCCGTTTCCAGGCCCGATTCAAGGTGCTGCTGCTCACGCGTAAAGCCCGAAACAGCTCTGGGCTGGCACACCGGTGAGAGTGTTTGCTTCTGTGCGGCCCTCCCTGTAGGCAAAGAACAACTTCAGAGACTTCCCTATATGCTCTAGGAACAAAAGCGGCAGGGTGGCAGCCTAGCACCCCAGTGATGGCATCTTCCCGGAAGGCATGGGCAGCATTTAGTAGGCTGTGAAAACTTTCTTGCCCCAGGAGGCATTTGGTGATTTGAATGCGTGAGGGAAGGTTTTCCACCCTGTTCCCTTTGATTCGTGGACTTAGGCTTTTGGTTTGCTACTTGGCGGTCATGTTATCTAAAGGGCCTCGCACGATCCACTTCACTTTTGTGTTTTTGGACCCCAAAACCTTTTTACTTTCCCAATGTTTTAAGGCCTGACTGTTTCAATTGGGGTTTTAGTGTTAGTTGAATTTTAGGACACTTGTGTTTTATTTTTTTGTATTATTAACCCATCCCAAGACTTCGGTAGTGGATGGTCTAGAAAAGTAATTAATTAATTAATAAATAAATAAATAAATAAATAAATAAATGGCGGCATGCCTCTTCTTGACTCATGCTCTCCATTTGAGAGCCAGCAGCCAAACAGGGCTTGGACCCGGGCTCTCTCTCCAGTCCTCGCCTGACTCCCCGCCCCCTGCCGTGTTTGCAGGCATGACGGCGATCCCCTGCGCATGCCTCGGCATCTTCCTGGGAGGCCTCTTGGTGAAGAAGCTCAGCCTCTCTGCGCTGGGCGCCATCCGGATGGCCATGCTGGTGAACCTGGTGTCCACGGCTTGCTACGTCTCCTTCCTCTTCCTGGGCTGTGACACAGGCCCCGTGGCCGGGGTCACGGTGCCCTACGGAAACAGGTGAGTATCGCGAGGCTTTCCGGCAAATTTCAGGTGTGGAGCTTTAGGGGAATGCTTTCCCTAGCCTCAAAAATGAGTAAATTGGGACCCCATTTTGCAAGCATGGATTCTAAGAAGCACTTTCGCAACAACAGTGCACTCCAAAAGAATCTGAATTGCAAAACCTGATTCAGGAAAAAAATTAAGTCGACTTAAATGGGCTTCCCTGGACCAGGGTTTGCCCGAGAATCTTGAGCGCAGCGGCGTTGAACCTGAGGGATACATTTGGTTTCAGAAAAGCTGCCCGGGGCAGGCAAACAGGGCAGGGCCAAAGGGGACTGGGCCAGAGTTACCAAAGATGCCAGCATGTTTTAGCTGAAGGCTCGGACCATCAGTAACGAAGCTCCAGCATTTCAGCCTCTCTCTGGCTCCAGGCGAAACGGCCAATGGGGTGACGGAGGCCTTTGGTCTGATCCAACCAGGCTTTTGTGCCCCAGGGACCCCGGCTTGGCACCCCCAGATCTGGCCCCTGCAGGGCTCCGCGCATCTTTGGCTACTCGGTGCCAGGGCAGTCCCCGCCAAGCATCGCTCCGTTATCCCAACATCCAGCCATGCCAGTTGCGAGGAAGGAGGCTACTCAGAGGGAGCTGCCTTCAGGCTGTGCCGGCCCTTCCATTCCTTCCCATCTCCCCTGCAAGCAGCAGCTGTAAGGACTCGGGGCTTCTTGGAAGCCATGGTTCTGGGGCAGGAGGGTGTGCTGGGTCCTTCTTCCGCCCGTGCCACCTGCAGGCTCCTCATCCACCGAGCCCAAACCCTTTCCTTCTCTTCCAGGTCAGGGCTGTCCTCCAGCTTGGCCCCATATGCTGCCTGCAATAACCACTGCAAATGCCAAACAGATTCCTTCACTCCCGTCTGTGGGGCAGATGGAGTCACGTACCTGTCTTCATGCTTTGCCGGATGCAATAGCACGGTAATTATCGCGTCCTCCCTGTTGTTGTTGTTACTGCGTTTATTTGCTGCTGTTTGCCTTCTGCCTTCTGCGAGGAACCCAAAGCAGCTTGCTTAGTGCTTCTCCACTCTCTTCGCAAGGCAGGTCAGGCCGAGAGCGAGTGACTGGCCCAGAATCACCCCGGGAGCTTCCTGGCTGGGTGGAGATTCCAACCCACGTCCCCAAAGTCCATGATCTAACCCTTTAGTCACCACTGGCCAGCCGTGTTTCTTCATGGTCCTAGGGCTGCATTTAATCATAGTATCAATTTGCAGCCACGTGAAGGACGAGTTCCTGCTCTGGGCACCACAGCTGAAGAAAGATGCAGGCACACTGGGAAGGATTCCAAGGAGGGCAACAAGGATTATTCCCGGACTGGAAACTAAGCTCTGTGAGAAGAGATGGAAAGAACTGGGTGTGTTTGGCCTGCGGAAGAGAAGAGTGAGGGGAGCTAGGATAGCAATATACAAGTCCTTGAATGGGTATCACAAAGAGGAGTGAGAGAGCTCACAACTCTCTCAGGTCAGGGGTTCCATTTGTATCCTGCTCCAGCAGCCGGGAAGATCTTCCTGACATCCAGCCAGAACCTGGCTTCCTGTAACTTGAGCCCATTATTCTTTGGGATGATTGAGAAGAGATCCTGGCCTTCCTCTGTGTGACAACCTTTCAAGGACTTTCAAAGTGCCATCCAGACTCCCCTGGAGGTTAAGCACACACCGCTCTTTCAAACTCTCCTCACAGAGCTTTGGAGGCCTCCTGAACATCAGGAAAAGGTGGTGACCACCAGCACCGATTGTGGGAGTACTGGCCCCTGAGGTGACCACCTTCAGATTTGTCCAGGGAGATCGAGTTGGGGAGCCATTAGCTACAGAGGACTGCTCCACCTCCCAGTTGCCTTGCTTGCGTTTCTCTTGTCCACCTCCATGAAAATTTCACCGATACTCCATCCCTTGCCAAAAATAAGTCAGATTTTCTGCACTCCCAGAAGGGATGGAAGAACCAATGGGAGAAATGCAGTAGAAGAGCTATTTGATTTCAGTGTCGCGCAGTCAGGTCCTTAAGTGCCACAGCCTGTGTTTGCCTGTGTACATTTTCGATTGCTGAAGATGGAGGGCAAGCCTGCTGAAGCAAGAAGCTCTCCTCTTGGCAGCGATCACCTGGATGGCCACACTTTCCGAAAATAGGGATGAGGCGATCCTGCTGAATGCGAAAGGAGCTCGGCAGAGCGTTTTGTATGTCTCAAACCGCAAGGATCACCAGATGGCATTATCCCCAAGTGCTTTGGTCCTCCTTTTCTCACCAGACGTAGTCCTTGGCTGTCGCCTACTCCAGCAGTACCTTGGAACGCCTTTGCCCGCCTTCTCCCCAGTCGCGCATGTCAGGGCGTCGGCGAAAGACCAAGGCTCCTCTTAAGACCCCCTGGGGAGCGGTACAGAATTGCCGCTCTCTGAAACTCTTGAACAGAAGGTCTTTTTTGTTGCTGCTGTGGCCTGAAAAGCCAGCAGGGCAGGCTTGCTTGTGGCAATATTGCTGCCTTCTGGCCCAGAAAAGGACGTGCTGGGATGTGGGGAGGAGGGCACGTGGGAACCTTCCGGAAAAGCACACTGTAGTCTTCCAGGGGCAAGCAGAAGAAACATCTTGTGACCAGTCACTTACCCAGGAAGATTAAAAAGTGCTTTAGTCAGCTCCATGTTCTGCCAGAAGCAGCTGGGCTCTGCCAAGACTCCACCCGTCCTGCCACTTTGCCTCCAGAAGCCTCACAACAAAGGAAAAACACGAACATGGAGTTCATGCGCTGACAGAATCCAAGAAGCATTGAGTTGGGAGGGGCGAGCCCTGTCCAGGTTCAAGCTTTGCTCCCACCTGGCGCTCAGACTGCATCTTGAAGGTCTCCGGTGTGGGAAAACCCACCAAGGTCCTGGGTTCCATCGTCATGTTGCCCGAACCGTAAATTCAGCCATTACGGATCTTCAAAGCATGGCGTGCAAACTCTCTTCCTGGTGGGAATCTATTCCAGTTCAGTGGATTCCTTTTATTGTCCTTTGTAACGGTGGTTTTCAGACAGTGCGAGGAGTAACCTGGGCATCCCTGAGAAGTCTGTTTGGACTTCTCCATAGAGAAGCTCAGTAGCAGCAGGCTGCCTTCCATCCCAGTATTGCCGGTACTGACCGGCAGCAGCAGCTCTCCTGGATTTCAGGAATGGGTCTTTCCCAGTGCGACCTGAAGATGCCGAGGGCAGAAGCTGGGAACTTGCTGGCTCATTGGTGCACTAGTAACATCCTTTCCAGACCGCTTTAATGAGCTGTATGTGCAGCTGCCTTTGACAACTGCTCAGAAATGTCAGCTGGAAACTTCAGCTTCTTTGTTACAACAGCTTCACTGGATGCGACTTCTGGACACAATTCCAGAGCCCTGTGAAGGCTTGGGAATAGGGTGCTGTCTCCCATACCAGCCTGCTGGGGATTTAAGATCCTAATTCTTGCAGGAGATCTTTTTCATGTGCAGCAGGGCCTTCTTGGTGGCTGCCCTCAGGCGTTGGAACGCCCACTAAGGGGCACCTGGTTGGCTCCCACTCCATTGACTTTCCTCTGGCAGGCAAGTACATTTTTATTCAAGCTAGCCTTCAGCATCTGTGGAAAGGGTTTGGTTTCTTTCTTTCTTTTACCCAATTACCTGCTGCTACTTATTTCTTTGTGGTTGGGCTAGCTTTAATTTCATTTCCATTTGCCTTTATGCAGCTTTAATTAAGATTTCATTATACTTAGGTTGTTATTGTTGGTCATGTTACATGATGTCCTTTGGCAGAAAGATGGGATATTAAAAAAGTAACTTCCTCACGCAAACAGGTGCCGGCCTCCAAGGTCCAGCTCTTTCCCAAGGGTTCTGTACACTATGGAAATTTGTATATGTATGCAAAGCTTTTGGGTTGCAGGAAAGTTCCCCCGAGCCTGCACTTGCTGCCAAAATCCCGTGTTTCGAAATCCACTGTGCAAAGGATTCCCTGGGCAGGGAGCCCCTTGAGAACTGCGCCTCCCCAAGGAAGGCTGCTGCAAAGCCCGCAGCCCAGTGGGCCATGGGTGGTTTACTGGTGCATCACTGACCTCTTCGCCCTGCTGAGGTCCTGTCCCTGCCCCAAGGACAAGGAGGGCAAACCCAAAGGAGGGCAGAACCTAAACGGCACATGAAGTCCCTGCTCAGTTGCTGGATGAAAGGGGAATGTGGCCCTTTCTTTCCTTTCGGATTCCTGTCGACTCCAGCTTATCTTGCCCGCTTCCAGCGCCCAGACCCTTCCAGGCCGGCACTCTCCATTGCCCCACTGGGGTAGAGAGCTTGGTCTCCACAAAGGGTTCGGACTTTCCGCAAGGACAGGGGGGTGGGGGGGGGGTTCCTTGTCTCTTCGTTGTTTGGGGGCATTGAAAGGAGGCTGGGAAAGGCCTTGCATGCGTTCTTTTTAATGCACTCCGGCATAATTAGGAGACGTGGGTGGAAGCGGGGGAGAATCCAAAAGTAATTAGAAGCTTTAATTTGGAAACGTTTTAGCCTAATGCAGGGACAGAGAGTCTTCCTTTTATCCTTGTATTCACAAGAGGTCTGAGCCAGTGGCTCTTTTCCTGCAGCTGCGCTTCTTTCAAAGGCTTGGGGTAGCCAAGCGGAGATGAAAGGGAAGGGCAAGGGAGGCCACTGATGCAGGCGGACTGTGACCGGACCCTCCACATGGCAGAAGGGCAGATGGCGTGGCTTCCTTGCTTCCAGGGCAGCCCTCCAATAGTACTGTGGGGGAATTGAGGCACAGACATCAGGAAAGGGGAGAAGAACCCAGCTTTACACCGTGGTTCTGCTAGAAAGCAGCTTATGTTCCAGGGTGGAGGCTGTCGTTCTTTTAACAAAAGACAAAGTTTTTAGCCCTCGTGGTTCATGAAGACATGCCTGGTGGTGTGCTTGCAGGAATGTCACATGCCAGAATGATAGTGCTGAATGCAGTTAGGCAGTGCCTTGTCCCCAAAGCCAGCATAAGGTGGTGCTCCCATGTTTGATGGACATGCAGACCAAATTCAAAGTTGAAGATGGAGAGCCTTCAAGGCCCCCATAGTTGCCCCTCCATGCTCAGCACCCCGACAGTAGATTGGACAGGCATGGACTGTGGTGACACATTCTGCATTTCTTTTAAATTATAGTCATTGCTGCTAAATGTGCACATAAAGGTTTGCAAATGTAAAAGATGCGCCGGCTGGAATCTGCTTTTGGCAGGGGTGCTGCATGCACGGTGCCCCCAGTTTTGCAGCACAAGCATCCGCAGCAACCTCCCGGCACGTCTCTTCCAGAATCTCACTGGATGCGCATGCCTCACGTCGGTCGCAGCCGAGAACGCCACGGTCATCCCCGGGAAGTGCCCCAGCCCCGGGTGCCAGCAGGCCTTCCTGACATTCCTCTGCGTGATGTGTGTGTGCAGCATGATCGGGTCCATGGCTCAGACGCCGTCCGTCATCATTCTCATCAGGTGAGGCTCACCTGACGCTCAGGTGCTTTCGCTGCAGGGGGACAAGCAGACGTGGATATGAGCTTCTACATCATTTGTGTTTATTTCTATTCTTGTATTGGCTGTGGTTTATTTTGATTGGAGGTGCATTTCTGTTTCCTTCCCTGTGACGGACTTCTGCCCCGGTTCTCTCCATGGGGTGTTTCTGGGTGCAGCAACACCAGCCATCCTGTGAGTGACAAAGTGTGGCAGCTGCGCGAGAAGCTGTGCGCTTGGCCCCCAGAGGTGTCGCTTTGGCCATGCCGGTCACGGCATCTGTCACGTAAAAGGGTTTCCTACTCCAGCTCTGTCCTTCTGAGAGCCCAGGAGCTCTCCCTGCCTTGTGCTCTTGCTATACCTTCCATCGGTGTGTCTGGCCGCTGGCGCAGGGTCCCGCCGTGCCCATTCCCTGGCTCACGGGCTCCCCGTGCTTCCATAGCTGAGATCGCAAGTTGGCACCGTTGGGCGTTCGTGCAAGGAGGCGCTCTGTGTCCTCACCTGTGCACCTTGCCTGTTCACCTGCCCTTCTCTCAGGCCTGGAAACTGGAAATTACAGTGGGGGGCAGGCAATGGGGAGACAGATGCCTGGATGGATGGAGCAGGGCATGGAGAGCATCTCGCCTCCTGCCCTGCAGCAAGCGCCAGATATGGATCGTGGCCGCTTGCAGTGGTTCTGGGGACATTATATTAGGGTTGAATTGCTTGGGATTGCCTTGTGGAGAAGGGCTTTTTGGGGGGTGGGGGGAACGCTGAGATGGAGGATACAACCCTGCCCAGCTGCAGTCCTGGCAAAATCCACCCTTCTCCTACTTCTCATATCCTGCAATTAACAGATTTGGGGAAAGGTCCCACTGTGCTGCAGAGCATACAGAGAGCAGGCATGAGGAAGGGAAGGGTTTAACCAGAAGAAAGCACACAGAACCACTCAGGGTTAAATGCTTCAGGTTTACTGACGGATTGCAAGCTGTGAATCTCACATGACATGCAGTCAGGTCCTTAATGGTTGTTTTCACATGTTAAAGCCCCCCCCCCCCCCGCTTCCATTTGCTGCTCATATGAAAAGTGCTGCAGGCCCTTAATTGTTGTGGTGGCTGTTTTCAAGGCAGGCTGCTAAATTCAGGCTTTTTCCCCCCACCCGGCCAGTTTCTAGTGCCACATTCAGTTTAAGTACAAGCACAGGGGGCGATCGATCCGATCCGCACCCTCCTTCTACCTCAGCCGTGCCTGGAGGAGGATGAAGGAGGCCCGCAAGAAGCTAACTGGCACGTGCTCCAGAGGCGTTCCCAGCTCGGCTTCAGAGCTGAGCCAGCACTGTGATCACAGCTGGCTTCCATCTGCCTCACCTTGAAGCCAATTCAAAAGCTGACTTCCCTTTCGGAGCAGCGCACGGAGTGTGGGATGCTCTTTATCCCAAGCCTCCGCTGCCCGGTCCTGCATCGCATCTGACCTCAGGCTAGGAGATCGGCTGCAGATGGATGGCACTTCGTGAAAGTTTGTGCCAGAATAAACAAGTTGGTCTTCCGCACGCCGTTGCACTCTGGTTAGTTCTGCCTCGATAAGCGATTGTAGCCGCCCCCTGCGAACCTCTGAGTGTGGATCCCCTCCCCACTCTGCCTTCCTCGCAGGGTGCTAGTATCTGAAAGGGTTCCTTTTCTCTTTGAAACCAACCCAGTCCCCCAGTGCCCCCCGTTAAAGCTTTCCTTTGGGCATCTGATGGCACAGGACGGGGTTCTTGGATGCCAGTCCTGGGAGGTTTCTTCTCAGTTGTTCAAACTGTAGTGGGCCATGCAGAGGCAATGACGGATGAATGAGCGATGCCTGCTGAGCAATCCTGATGGTCCTGAGCATCCCTCAGTGTGTCCCCCTCCAAGTCCGCAGGCACCACTGCTGTTGTTATTGCGACTGCTATTTACATCTATTCTCTGCTTTTCGATCACTTGCCAGGAAATCAAAGGGGTTTACGGCGTTCTTCTCATGGGATTTATGCTCAGAGCAGCGGGGTAGGGTGGGCTGAGCGTCTGAGACAGGGAGAGTCATGGCTGAGTGGGGACTCGGACCGGCATCTTCGGGGTCCTTGTCCTGCACTCTAGCCACTAGGCACTAGTGGCTGTGCCCATGGAAGGGGGACACTGGGTTTAGATGCTTGATGATCTCAGAGGCCTGTCAAGCAAAAAAGAAGAGAGGATAAAAGGAGGGTGAAGTGACAAACATTGAAACCTTTTGAAATGAGACACTTCTATTTAACAAGAGAGCCATCCACAATTTATTTAAATGCACTGCCCTTCATCTCATGGTGCCAGGCACTTTGCAGAAAGTAATGCATTCTTTAAAAATCCTGAGCAAACCCCACCAAAAAGACCCTGTACTCAACTGGGCAGCAGGCCCTGCAGCGCCAAGCAAGTGCATTTGGACCCAGAGCTAAGCAGACTGGGGTGGGGCTGCCAGCCCCCACTCCATGGAAAGGGCAAACTACCATGGCCTCACCAGCCCATTCTGCACCCGGTCTGTAGAAGGGATTCGCTGTAGCAGAGGACAGGAAGAGTCGATTTTGCAGGAGGTGCCCATTGCAATTCTGTAGGATTCACTGTTGATGCTTTAGTATATTGAGGAATGATTGGTATATTCATCACGGATTATTTATTTCTTAACAGACAGCTGCAGCTGTGATTGTTTTCAGTCCTGGGGCGGGGGGGGGAAGCAGAGTGGGAGCGAAAAAAAGTCGTACAATTATCTGATTTTCTGAAGAGGAGCCGTGTCATCTTGGCTGGCAGCAAAACTCCGCTATCAGGGTTGGGGGGCAGGTGGGTCTGTTAATTAAAGCTTTTTTGTGGAGACGAACACCGCTGTCCTGAAGCATCTGCCTGTATGTATTCATTTCTGCCTGGATGTCTCTCTTCTACAGAACAGTGAGCCCAGAGCTGAAATCCTACGCCTTGGGCGTTCTCTTCCTTCTCCTCCGGTTGTTAGGTGAGCACAACCCTGGCGGAATGATACACTCGCACCTGCTAAACTGGTTTCGGCTGTTGTCCCCGAGGGCACTGCGTCAAGCCGGGAGGCTGGGGCAGCTGCGGCATCAGCACTGATGGCCAGGCCACATGGGAAGATGCCATGACCACGATGGGCACAAGGCCCCCGTCTTGATTGCTCAGCTGACACCCCACCTCTCCACAACAGTGAACCCTCTTTCTGAAAGCCTCCATTGGTGGCCCCCCACCCACAAAATGCCTCTATGCTGCAATCAGGCCTTTTGAAAAGGGGCCTTTTTTGTAGAGTGAGAGAGGAGTACAGGGAGACCAGGACAGGGGACAGGTGGGGACTCTCCGCAGGCCGAACATCCATCTGTGAATATGCATAGCCATCCCCACCCTGGTTCTAGATATCAGTTGCTTAGGAGCATGAGGGGAATGCCTGGCTGGGCATGGCGGGGACAGTTTTTGGTCTGCTGCTAAGACCACTCTCTTCTCGTTGATACCAGAGTGTAGGACATGGCATAAGCAGCTCAAGTTGCGACAACCCAGGTTCAGGCTGGACATCAGGAAAGGTTTCCTCACTGTCAGAGCAATACGACAGTGGAACCCACTGCCTGGAGAGGTGCTGGGCTCTCCCACACTAGAGACATTCCAGAAGAAACTGACCAGCCATCTGAGTGGGATGGTGTAAACTGGTGTCCTGCAGCAGCAGGGGGCTGGACTTGATGGCCTTCAGGGTCCCTTCCAGCTCTACTGTTCTAGGATTCTATGATAAGTTCGTAAAGGGCTCAGAAGACAGTTAGCTGACTATGCAATAATGGCAAAATTCACTAACTACATTAACAGAAGGCCAGTCAAAGATGGGAAGCTTACTGTAAGCAATTTCATTAATTGCTAAAGAAAAACAGTTTTTATAAATATCAGTAATTACTACTTTAAGGTTAAAGCAATAGACTGGACAAATTTTGTCTGACAAATTGAATTCTTTTGATGGGATTTCAGCTGAAGAGATTGTTGCTGTTTATGGATGTGTTTAAGTGTTGCTGTCACCTGCTGTATTTCCGGATACATTTGTGGACCTTTGGACCTTTTCCCCCTATATCCTCTTTCCTTCCTTATTGTATCTTGATCGTGCCTCCCCCTTCTCCTCTAGGACCCCGAGGGCGTGGAACAGGCTCCACGGGAGGTGGTTGAGGCCCCATCGGTGCGGGTGTCCAAGGATAGGCTGGACGTGCACATGCTGGGCATGTCGTGAGCGGAGCCGGCTGGAGCCGGGGGTCAGACTAGATGGCCCGGGAGGCCCCTTCTGATGCGCTCTGTTTCTATGTATCTTGTGAAAATAGTTTTTAGAAGATTTGGTGGAAAGGGGGGACTCAGAAGTGCCCCCTTTAAATAAGTTCCAGCCAGCATTAAACATCTGTTTCCTACCTGCACAGGTTTTATCCCGCCTCCCCTCATCTTTGGAGCGGGAATTGATTCCACCTGCCTCTTCTGGAGCACGTTTTGTGGCGAACAAGGAGCGTGTGCTCTGTACGACAACGTGGTTTACCGGTACCTGTACGTGAGCATCGCAATCACTCTGAAGTCACTTGCGTTCATCCTGTACACCACCACCTGGCAATGCTTGAGGAAGAACTACAAGAAATATATCAAGAACCATGAAGGTGGGCTCAGCACGAGCGAGTTCTTTGCCTCCACTCTGACCCTGGACAATCTGGGACGGGACCCCACTGGCCAGAACCCATCTCACAGGACAAAATTTATCTACAACCTTGAAGATCACGAGTGGTGTGAGAACATGGAGTCTGTTTTATAGTGACCACAAGGGTGGATTGCTAACCCAAAAGTCCTTTTTAACGTCAAAGAATAAAACAGAGAGATGAAAAAGTGTAATATAAGAGACAAGACATTTTAAAAGACACAAGCAAAATGGCGGCCAGCACTGTATCTCGAAAATACCACGATGTTCCAGAATACCCTCATGCATAGGTAAGAACAGCGGTGGGCCTCCATCCTTTTCTCAGGCGCAGACCCAGGCAAGATTCAGGAGAACAGGATCATGTTCAGTGCCTGGGGTGAGCCATGGAGGCACAAAGATGTACCTCAGTGTGCCAGACACGTTGGCAGGTGGCATAAAGGATGGGGAAAGCCGCTCATGCTCTGGGACCCCCTTTCACTGAGGGCTGAGCAAATGTCTGTCCTTGAGCATCAAGCGACAGCAAACCCAAAAGCAAGAGAAGAACGAGCCAGAACTATTTCTCAAACACGTGCTATTTGAAACTCAAGGACCACTGGGGTAACCTTTGCAATACGAGCTACAAAGGACGTACACTTGGGTGCTATTCGGTGACAGCAGCCTCTCCTCTCCCGAGGTCTCGGAGGGAGCCGTTTTGGAATCACTGTGCTGATTCAGCATCATATCACCAGCCCTAATTCCAGACAGCGGCCGAAATGGCCCGAGCCCACCTGTCATCTCACTGCTCTTCAAACACCAGCATCACTGCATTCGCATATTTCAGAGTCTGGTTCTTTGGGGGATGGGAATGGGGGGGGGGGGTACCATGCCAGAAGAGTCTGGGTGGGGGCATCAGGCGACCCTTGCCAAACATTCCATAAGAATTTAACATTACGGAGGGATGAAGCTGGTCTAAAGGTGGTAACGGATGTTGCAACTCGAATGGGCAGTGGTGTCATTGCTTCTGTGACCAATGCCCATTTTGCTCTCCAGGTGTGAGCCCCACTAAGAGCAAATTTCTGGTGTGAGAGACCTGAGACCGGGGAAAAGTTGACCACAACCTGGGAGTGTCAGGGGCAGTGATCCCGGAGCAATCTTTCAATCATTTCCTCCTCTTTTTTTAAAGCTTTCTATATGCAGGACAACGCTGGAGGTGGGCATAGCCATCTTCCCAGAGGAAGGGTGGTGCCGATCTGTTTTGTAGGTGCTCCTACCCCCAATTTCCTGCCCTGTGCATGGATAGGGAAACGGAGAGGCCATGCTGGCCATTTTCCAGGGGTTGGCAGTAAAATCAAAACATTTGGAGGGGTGATTGTCTTTACTGTCGATATACCGGCTGTCCCTCTGGGACACTCTCAAATGCTCTCTCCCTCCAAAGCAATGAGAGGGGTGGGCTTCCCACCCCCCGCCTCTTGTAACATTGGTTCAGGGTGGGAAAATGGCAGCAAGCTGGCCTGCCCTCCCCTTGGTGCCCCCCCCCCCAGGGACAAATGTTGTGAAGATAAAAACTGCACTGTAGGTCAGGAAACTGTGACTCCCACCGAGAGGCTGTCGGTGTTTTCACTGGGTTCGCAATGCGCTCGTGTGCATTCAGGGACGGGTCGCACCGTAAATTGCCGGCTGGGCTCCGCAGGCCGCACTCCCATCCGGCCCACTGGCTCCCCCCGTCCCCCTGCAGAGGCCCTCGACTGCTAGCTCCGCTTACTCCCATCTGGACACTTGGCCAACTTGAGTCGTGCTAGAGAGGTGCCCAGTGCAGAGCAGAGTGGGTGGGGGAACTGCCCCCCCACCTCTGGGCTAATCAAGCCTTTCCTCCCCAGCCCAGCACCAACCCCAACTACAACTCCCATCCTCCCCAGCAAGCACGGAGTGTCAGGGCTGACAAATATTTCCTGGGCAATTTCTGTGGTTATCTGGGATTCCAGGTTTTTGTTTTGTGGCTGGAGGAGCAGCAGGTGCTCCGGGTTCAAACGAAGGGCTCCCTCCTGGGAGTGCCGGTGTGCCACGTGGGTTGTACAGTGCCTTCCAAAGCAGCCTGCACGTTGCAGGCAAGGGAGTGAGGACGTGTGTTGGGGAAAGCCACCCTCCGAGGAACACGCGTCCCAAACCACACTTGGTGCCCAGGGCCAGTTGATTTTTCCGGACGGCATGGGATGCTCTGAGCAGCAGGCCTGTTGGGGTGGCATTCTGCGTAAATGCGAAACTGCACAGACTGCAAAGGCTCCGGACCACATCATTCCGCTCTGAATATGCGCGGGGCTGCATTACACAATGGAAAACAAAAATACTTCCCTCTGTATTGTGAACTGGCAGGGACTCCCGTCTGTAGCACACCGAACTCTGTCGTCCGAGCGCTGCTGCTCCCTGGGGGTAGGAATTTTGTTTTCCATGGGTGAGTGGGGCTGGGGTCGGCGGTGGGGTTCAAAAACAAGTGTGCTCCACGTGTCCAGAGCTGCCAGGCATTCTGCAGGAGGCATTGAGGGGCTCCAAAAACCACTTTGGAGAGGGGAGCAGTTGATTAAGCTCAGCTCAGAGACTAGCGGGGGCTGGAGGCAACATGACCCTGGCCGTGGCTTAGCCCTTTCTAGAAGGCTTTTGCTGGAATGCCAGGCCCACCCACTGGCTGCCACTTCAGCAAAGCCAATTGCATATTTTAAAAAACCGGTGGACCCGTCTGCTCACTGGTTCCAGAAATCAGCCCTCGGATTTATAATTTCAGTGAAAACAGGGAACCAGCAGAACTTCTCCTGGCTAGGATTGGTTTCTCCAGATCAGTGCACATCCTTTAGAAAGCAGCTTGCCAGCTGGTAAGAAATGGGCAGGTGGGTATGATGGGGGTCTGATCCTTTGTCTTCCTGTTTTATTATTTTTTAATGTCTCCTCTCCAGTTCTTTGGATGTCTTAGCCAAGATAGTGCAGCAGCTTCCCTGTGAGGAATACCTTTTCCTATCAGTACGTGGCATCAGCCACGTGTCCAGTGGGACGCACAAGTTGAAATTATATTGCTGCAGCATTCAATCCTTTCCTGTTTGTGTGTGGAACTTCACAAATGCCTAGAGAGGAACTTCTGAATGGGTGGGACTATTCTCCCGAGGCCTTTCCAGATGTGTGGGACTACTTCTCCCAGCATGTTGGCTGGGAATGATGGGTAGCAGGAGGACACTAGGCTGGAGAAGACCGAAAGGGCCCTGGTGTCAGGTGCAGCACTTTCGGAATCACCTTAGACAACTGGCATCTTGTGATGTAAGAAAGGGCAGGATGCGACCCCAGCAGAAGCTGCCACTCGTTCCCATGTTTCCTTGTTGCAGGCAATGGAGACTATAAAATATTTGGGGGCATAGCAGTTCCACAGACTGCTGCACCCCAGTTCTAGAAACCCGAAGAACCCTGTCTGTTCATGTTGGTATACAAAACAAACAGAGAATGTCTTCTTAGCTCTTTTTCAACATCAAGTATCGATGGAAGACCTTCCACAAATGGGAGAAGTGCTCGAGCTTTGGACTCCCTTTGAGAAAGGTTGTTGCACATGAGTAGAACACCTCCTTGGCATGCAGGGAAGGGTGCGGGTTCACTCCATGGGGAGGCAGGGAACACCCTGTTGGAATCCCTGAAGGTGCCATGAATGGACCAGTGGTCTGTCCGCCACTAAGGCAGCTCCCGGGTTCTTCGGAACATCGGTCACTGTGCCAAACACTCAGCACATGCTTTGGCAGGTCCAGAGAGCTGCCTCGGTGTTGCTCTCGGGATCACAGGAGTACTGGGCCTCTCTGGGGCCACATGCAAGGCCTGGAGCTGGAGGGGCCAGGAGGCACGAGGGTCTGCTCTCTCGACTTGGCCAAGAGGGCGACCAGGTCCTGGTGCTTGTGAAAGGATGAGTCCACCAGCCCATGGACTGGTCTTCTACATCCTTTTTTACTTCCGTGCCAGAGGAAGGCCTGGGCAGTCCTTATTTTAACATCTATCCAGCCTTTCTACATATACTAGCCAAAATGGTGAATAACAAAAATATCTAAAGGGATTTTATAATGAGAAGATAAAGCCAACTGACTCCCCACAGTTTAAGAGAAGCCCTTAAAAGCGGGGTTCAGACCATGAAGGGCACAGTGTATGGTCAGTCCCAGGCAAAACACGAGTCTTCCTTCTTCTCCCTATCCCAAGTTTCGCCCCTCTGTTTTAAAGGACTGCCAGTCCAAAGCCCCTGTAGGCGTGTGGAACCAGCTGGTTGGATCTCTGGATCCTGGCTCGTCAGTTCTGATTTGCAGAGCTGGGCTTGGAGCCACAGGTGCCTAGGCTTTCAGTCTAGGCACCTGGGGAACAGAAAGCGAGAAACATCACACAGAAATGCCGTGCCATTTTGGTGCCTGCTGGGTGGTCAGGCTGGCTTTTTATGTTGCAACATGGACACAGTTTCACTGCAGCTGGTAAAATCGCTGCAATGGTGTACCGAAGCCAATCAATTAATTAATTGAGGGCATCAGTCTGCATCTGTCTTATGCCATGTCTGTGTAAATGGCAAATGCAGCCCTCTAAACTGTACCAATAGAGACGCCATCATGTGTGTGTTTTTAAAATAATACTTGAAAAGTTTTCTGTGCTGAACTTTTCCACATTTCCCACCATTCCCATTTCATTTGCTAGATGAGAAAATGATTTGGAAAAGAAATCCGAAAGAAAACATTTGGGAGAAAAATTCCTCATGGGTTGGGGGGCTTACTTATGAGGAGAGACCTGAGGGTACCCTTTGATGGCAGTCACCTTTCCTACAGGCGACGGTCTCAGCTTCAACACGCCACTTAATGCTCAGGGGGAAGTGTCACGTTTCCATGAGCGCATTTCTTTCTTTAATCCAGATTAGGAGGCGCGAGCAGCCTAGGAAATGGGGCAACGGAGAGGTGTGTGGCAGGAGGGAAAAATGTCCTTTGGCCACCTTACCGTGATTCGGGACACTCCGAAACATTCAAAGCTCTGCTCCAAGCATTGCCAGCTGTGAACATTTTGTGTGAAAAACGGAGGACTTCCCTCCACCTGGAGCAATTCAAGGAAATGGCTCCCTCCCCTGCCACGATTTCTCTGCCCACAAATAAGGTGGCGCATTTCAAGTCTGTCTGCTCTACGTCTGCTGCATGCTCTGCCTTTCATGCGAGGTCATTCTCCCACAACGCAGCAGTTTAGGGCCAGCCAGAGCTGCACAGTGGAGAAGGTGAAGAGTGCATGAGGTTGGCTTGATTGCCTCCGCTTTCCCTGGGGAGGTCTCACGAGAAGCCCTCACGTTCTCCTGTGGGTCCAAAGAGACCAGAAGCATGTCTGTTCAGTCCTCAAAAAGCAGCATGTGAGACCCTGTTCCAAGCTGCAGCATGGTCTGCTGAGGGAGTTGGCTCTTTTCTCCCTGCACAGCTTCCTGCTGGAGACCTCCATCTTGACTCTTGCTCTCCAAGTGCAGATGAAGACTGGACCTTCTGCTGGGAGCTGATTTCAAACTCCTCCATAGCTGATAGTTGAGAGAAAGCAAGTGATTGTGTGGGTCAACCAAGAGACCAGATCACAGGAGTTGCAACTTTGGACCCATGGCTCAAGTCTGGCCCTGTGAGGGTCCCAGTCCCCTCCAGATTCTTCTGGAGGCCAGAAAGCCTGTCCTCTGATCACACGTGGGTCTTATCAAGGTTTTCCATGCTCTGCTTTCCCATCTAAAGGGTAGAACTGCTTCACCTTAGGCCTAGTTATTGGCAGGAAGAGCAGTAAACGGAAAACATGCTGGGGTGTTTGCACGCTGGCCCCTCCCCTTTGGCCTCTGGCCCCGCCCACCCCAGAATGAGGTCCCAGAGGGTTCTCTGAAATTGATTTGGGCCCTCAGGTAGAAAGAGGTCCAACGCTCTTGCTGAACTGGGGCAGCAGGCCCAAAGCCCAGCACCTTCATGCGGCGTAAGAGCCCCTTGGTGTGCGGATGATGTTGGACTGGGGGCCTGGGAGACCTGGGTCTCGCCCCCACTTGGCCACAGAACTGTCTTGGCGCCTTTGGGCCAGTCATTCAGGCTCAGCCTACCCTGCCCACAGGGGTGTCGTTCTGAGATTCAGATGGAGCCAGGTGAGCCACCTGGGCTCTTGGATGGGATGGTGCAATAACAGCCACAGTTCAAGGATAATTTCACACAGCCCGGAAATCAGCCCTGTCCTGGCCATGAATGTTTACGGTTATCAAAAAAGCACCGGCCAATCCTGGGTCCCTCAACCTCCAGGCAACATTTCAAGCCCTCTGCTTAACCAGCCCATCCACTTGTTGCCATGGAAGTTCCCAGAGGGATGTGAAACCCCCTCCTCCCTTATATGTGCTCTTACAGGAAGGGGGCAAGTTATTCTGTGGCTTAAGCCCTGATGTTGTGTTTAATTTGAGGGTTTGACTAAAGCAAAACAAAACTGGGGCCAAATCCTAACAGCGGCACCTATGCAGGAGTGAAGCACTGCTTGCCCAAGGCCTAAACAGCCAACAACCTCTCTTGCAAGCGCCGCCCAGCAAGGGCAAAGCGCGGTGCAGGCACATGTGCACTGACGTCATGAGTTAACCCGTGTAGGTCTGCAGTCCTGCGTGTCTGTACCTGGGACTTTTTGGTACATGGTGTTGTCCCTCTGGGAACAAGAGAACACCCCCGTATTTCAAACAGCCATAACATTTCATAGTGTTCTCACCAAATTAATAAGAGTTCTCATCAAATAAGTGCATTTTCTAAAAAAAAAATTACAAAATGACTTAACTGGGATCTACGACCCCCACCTGTAATTGCGACAAACTCGATCCTGTGTGTGTGGAGAGAGAAAAGCCCCGCAAGTCCCCAGCCGCCTGGCTGCCACACAGGAATTTGGCAGAACTGGGCCCTGGTTTTGGAAGTCAGGGTGAGCTCATATCTGCGCTCTCATTTTCCATTTCTGTTCCCTGACAAATAGGGGGGGGGGCAGTTGATTTGGGGAGGGGGAGATTGGCAAGGGAATGGCCCATACATTTGAAGAACCGACCATCACGAGGCGGGAAGAGAGGGTGCACGTACAAGTGTGGAGCCACTCGGCAGAAATGTGGGGAGGGTCAGGCTCTGGCGCTTTTTATTTCAGGGTGATTTGAAACAGATGCTTCTCCATGTGGAGAATGCATCTGTCTTTGAGCTTAATTCCTGATTGTTGCAATCCAATTTTGTCATTTGGATTCCTCTCCCACAACCCCTTTGTTAGGAGCAAAGGGGGTCCGAGAACAATCCAGTCCACTAGCAAATTTAACCAAGCTCTTTTTGCGTCTGCAGGGTGTATGTGAGCAGAGAATGTGCAGACACCCGTTTGTGGCAGGCGGAATTGAGACGGCAGGTGGAAGGACCCAATTTTAAGGACTGAACTGCTGCTTTTAAAAGTTCACGGCCCTTATGCATTTTTCTTTCCTTCACCAGCTTGCCTTGGCTTTTCATCTTTTTTGTACCATTGCTAAAGTGCCTTGCCTGACTGCAATTATATATTTTTTGTTCAACTATCACACAACTTTTTAGAAAGTGCCCAGTCTTAATAACCAGACTGGGTTCATTCACCAGGGTTCCAACGTCCTTAGTGGGAAAAGAGGTGAATTCATCTCTCTTAAAATCAAACAGCTGCGTGCAAGAAAGGAAAGAGGAGCCCTTCCAGCCTCCCTCCAAGAAATGCAGCCCATCTTCCCTAAATGCTTTTGCTTTTTGCCAAAATTCCTCTGATTTTTTTCCACCCAGAATTTGCTTTGAAATGCACTTTGCATGAAATCCTGAGTCATGCCATAAGCCACAGCAAAAGACTTTTGGCTTCCACTGATATTCTTTAGCTTGGACATAATGCCACGGTACCACAGTAGAGTCGTGAAGTGGTAGAGGGAACATAGTGCTAAGGGGGTCTCGTTTCTGAACACTCCTCTTTAAGCAAGCAAGCAAGCAAGCAAGCAAGCAAGCAAACCAACCTTCTGGTGGCATAGAAATGGCATGATGGTGATGAGAATTGCATTTCATCACATCCAGTGGGGACCAGGACAGGGAAGGTTGTGTTACCCCTATTCCAAAGTTCATCTTCCCCATGCATTTAGAATGGAAGGAAAGAGACAGCTGGGCCAAGCCTATCATCCCTGGCCTCTCCCCAACATCCTTGTTGCCCAGTTGTTGTGACGGAAAACTGGCTGTGCTTTTGTCACCCCCTGCATAATCTCGAGCCCTGGAAACCCAAAATGGCTTAAACCTGTTATCCAGCAGCTCTGCCTTCTCCCTTTGCTGTTACTCCAAAGAACAGAAGAAAGCCGCGTGGTCCGTTCACACAGTTCTAGTCTGATCCCTGGGGCCTGGCAGTCCAACTCCGCATCTCTGGCTTGGGTCTGAATTCTGCAGGAGCTATCTGTGGTCCTGAAACTTCTTCCAAAGTCCGTTTGGCATCAAGGGTAGTTCCTTTAAAATTTAGACTGAAACCTGAAGAAGAAACATCAGACACTGGAGCCAGCGGTGCCTCGGGGTTGAGGCAGTGCTTGGAATGCAGGGCTGTTGCCATTCCTGGGGACACTTGGGGCCTGCTCTCTCTCTAGCTTTGAGCAGCTGGTCAGTTGTGTTGCTTGAAGGGACAAAGATCATAGTAGGAAGCACTAGGTGTGATATATGCAGGCAGTTGTCCAAGCAGTGTGAGCAAGCCGTCCTGCATAAGCAAGCTTGAGCCCATTTCAAAATATATCCTTTACCAGCAAAGTTCAAATTGCATCAGCTAGAATTCAGAATTCCAATAAGAGTAATAAGAAAAAGCCACAACCAGGATGTTTCCCCCTAAACTTTGATGCTGCAGAGAAAAGAGCCAGGGTTGGGGTGCAGAATCTTAAGTCCTGGGGGCCACAGCTGTCCCTTGGGAGGTCCTAGCAGGCTGAGCCCCCTTCCCCCAACACAGATTACTTGATGGTGTCCAGCTTTTGCCCAGTGGTTTAACAACTGTTGTGCCATTTCTGACTTCGCTACTGCCAGACCAGCTTTAAGGCAGCATTTGAGGCATGGTGTCCCTAAACCCTTTTGCTTTCAGCTCAAAGCTTTTGTCCTCAGCCCTGCCCCCCATCAGAACATGGCCCTCGAAAAGGCAAATCGTCCTGCCTCCCCAGGACAAATAGCACGTTGGTGGAGTCTCCAAGCCAGAGGAAGGCCCTTAAGCGCTCTTTTGTTACAGCTGAGCCACCCTAAATTTCTTTCTCCATCTGATGCTGGGGAGATGGGCAGGCTGCTTTAGGGGCTGAGATTGCTCTCGTGCTGTGCCGTGCATCTGTTGTCGTCGTCGTTCCTGTTCCTGTTGTTGTGTCGCGTGTCACAGGAAGAGTGAAAGCCTATATCCACAGTTTTGTTTCTGTCGTGTCTTCTGCAGGAAAAGTCTAAGTGACTCGAGTGCCATTCTGAAATGGCCATAAGCAATAAGAAATGTATCAGGTACAGCTTGTGAGTTAGAGCAAACAATTGGCCAGGATGGTCATGGCCTCACCTTTCCTTCCCCTCTGGAAATATTAATATAATTTGCGAAGAGGTTCCTCCGATCTCTGTTTCATGTGACTGACTTGTCTTTGTTCGTCCTGACTGATGGGAAAGGGAGAGGAATAGGCTACATCTCTGTGTTGAGCACAGGCCGGTGCTGGGAGAAGCTTCTGATCGTACTGGGGCCATCCTTCAATGATGGGGCTGGATGACAAAGTGTCTGGTTAGAATAATCCCAGAAAGGGGTGGAAGTGTCTGCATGAATGCAAGCAGAGCATGCCTGCAACTGTGGCAGATGGTCCTAGGAATCCCCAGACATGGTCTTCAGATCTGCTGGAGTTAAGTGGGCTTGGGTCTCATCAGGGCATGAATGGAGGACAATCCAGGAACTCCCTGAGTTCTGTGAGGGAAGAAAAGGTGAGGTTGAAATGTACCACACAAGGGCATTTGATTAGTGCAAAGTAAGCCATGGACGTCCGGCACGTCCCTTGTGAGTGAGGGGGTCATGTGTGAGCAAGCACATTGTGTGCTGCAATGGAAGCAGATGGTGCCCAGAAGAATCCTGTGATGGTTGCTCCTTTGTTCAGTGTGGTTCTCCTGCCCCCTTGGTATCAATAGCCATGCTGGAAGATGCAGGTGGGCGGGAAAGAGTTAATTCTGCAGTATGGCTGCATCTTCACATGAGCCACTTCCTACTTAGAGGAGACCCATTGCAGCCCCTCTGCTCAAAGAGAGCTCCAGGATATTTCTGTGGAGTGAGCAGAAACACAATGGGAGCATGGAAAACCAGGAATTTCTATATTTGGCTTTCATTTGAAGAAGAGCAGGCATCTAAGCTTCTTGTTGCTAAGTTATGCTTGTTCATGTGTCAGCATTGCCCCCAGAACTCTGGGAAGTGCAATTTCTCAGGGCCTTCATTCTCCCTGCGACTGGCTAAGCCATGAATATATTGTGCAGAGTGTTCAGAGCGACAGAAGAAATTATGCAAAATAGGAGACTGTGCCAATATGTGTAATTTTTACTGATTGCAGAACTGAGATATCCTTAGCACTGGATTTGGATTACCTTGGTGCAGAATTTGATTAACAAGCAAAACAGAGCCAGCAGAGCTGTTTGCACCACCTCGAGTTCTTGGGGCAAGAAACTGGCACTTCTGGGCAGAACCAGGCTGAAAACCAGCCAGCTCATGTTTGGGACTTTGCCACTCTTCCTTCTTTGGACTGAGGCCTATCACTAACAAGTGCAGCTTGAATCCTTGGTGGGACCAAGCATTGGAGATGTTCCCACCTCAGGCGCATGGGCCAACTATGGGTTTGCAGGAGGGCTCCAAACGGGGCATCCCTTACCCTTTTCTCCTGACTATTTGTAGATTTCCAAGCTGGTTCAGCTTCCCCCAGTTCCAGACGGCTGAAATGGCTCTTACTGGTAGTAAGAGCTTTAAGCAAAAGGATGGTGCCTTTTTTTTTTTTTTTTTTAAGCCCGACCCCTTTTGTATTTGTCCTCACTCAGCACTAAAATGTTGCTCCCAAGAGCTTGTCTGGAACTGAGATCTGATGCCCTTGTGATAAATCCATTCTAAATTGATGTAGCAAAGAGCAGGAGAGCTTCTAACCTCCCCAAATGGCAGCAAGACTGGGGTAATTGATAAACCAAGTGCAAAAGACAGCAGGGTTTTTCCTTGGGTTGGCCTTGTCCCTCCTTATCCACAGTCCACATATTAAAGCACATCCAAATCCAGGAGAAACTTCCCCGTCCCTCTCCTTGATTCGTTTACTCCCAAAATCCAACAGCCTCTCCCTCCTTTGCTTCCAGGGGCCAAAACCTCATTTTGTTTGGTGCTTAATTGTCCCACCCATGAATCCCCCGTTTCGCCTAGTGAATTTGCTTTGAATTTATCAGGTACCAAACAGAGGGTTTGTTCCAAAGAATAAGAAGGATGTGTTTTTAAGCATTCCTGCCTTGGCTGGTTTATCACTTGAGGGGGTTCTGCAGACATTTCCCTATTTTAATTTGGGGGGGGGTAGAGAGATTTATTTAAGAAATGAGAATAATCTCACTGTATATTTGACTGAGGGGGAAGCAAATTGAAAAGACAAAGAAAAGCTGCGCTCAGTATATTTGGAGTGCTGCATTCTGTATTTTTGCAAGCTTATTTTTTCCAGATGAGTTTAGAAATATGTGATGATGTGAAATACTGTACTGTAAGTTTGCTGTAAATGATATTAAAAGCACTATTTTCATTCATCAGCTGTGTCCTCAGGGGAACTTTCTGTTACACACACTCAACAGGGTCCCTGGACTAGAAGGTGGGGCACGTGGGGATGGACACAGAGCTGGCTGGGGCTGAGGGTGGCAGGCCACATTTCTGTCTAAACTTCCGCAGAATCCCACATTCCAGATCCCATCCAGGACAGGGGTTGGCGCCCAAAGGAGGGCCTGGGGTCCAGGCAGATCTCGCCCCCAAGGCATCTGAACAGCTGCGGGGGCGGGGGGGGATAGGGCAGCCCTCTGCAAGTAACCGTAAGGCTGTCACAAAGAGGAAGGACAAGCTCCCTTCTTGGCCATCCCAGAATGCAGGACACAGAATAATGGACATAAGTTCAAAGAAACCAGATTTAGACTAGACCTCAGGAAAAGTGTCCTCACTGTCAGAGCAGCACGACAATGGAGCCTCCTACCTGGGGAGGCTGTGGGCTCTCCCTCGCTGGAGGTGTCCAGAAAGCGTCTGGACAGCCGCACGGGGGAATGGAGCAATTTAGTGGCACACCAGCAGGGGCTGGGCCTGAGGGCCTTCCTGGCCCCTTCCAACTCTACTGCTCTGGGGTCTTATGCTCGGAGGAGGCTCCTTGCCCCAGAGCCAAGGACAGTCTCCTGCCCCAGGACCCACCCCTCATGGAATGAGCCATGCTGACCTCGGAATAGACAGAGGGTCTCTGAGGTCAGACTCCAACCCTGACCTCAGGGTGTTTTTCTGAGGTCACAGCAGAGCCTTTGCCCTATCCTGGGACCCCTCAGATGATGTTGGGGGCCACAGGGCTGCCCCGAATGACCACAACATCTGGTGGCAGCTGGCCTGCATCAACTGCGGAGGAACTCTTCCAGTCCAGCGGAATCCCTAGCCAACCCCCTAAGCTTGGACGACTTTGGGGTCCCTCCAAAGCAGACGAGACCAAAACGGAATGCTCCTGCCCAGTCAGGAGCAAGTTGGGCTCGAAGACCCGGACAGCGTGTTTGTGCAACCGGATGCATTTCTCCCTGAGCTGCCCCATTCAGAAAGGACACCAGCGGAAGGGAAGGAGAGGCTGCGGGCTTGGCTTTTCAGGACTGGCAGCCCTTGTTTCTAAGCGCAGTGCATAGTTCAGCAGGCTATCTGATCCCATTACTGTGCTGGGGGCAATTTTGGAATAGAACATCGAACATCACAAGGCTGCTCTTTGCTCAGTCTCTCCTCCAGGCACAGGGCCATTAAGAGAGGCCAGCGGGGTGGGGATTGTGGGCCGTGGGATTTCTGCAGCTCTGGGTGCTTGCTTGGAAAACACGGGATATTCAGGTCTTGCTGTGGGGGGCACATCCATCAGCCACCCCTGCCATATAGAATTTCTGCCACTTTAGGGCCATTTGAGCAGAAAATAGGAGAGAAACCCTTTCTGTGTCATCCTGACTCCCCAGTCCCATCAGCTCTCCGACATTCAACAGGCTTCTCACCTACAGGAACACCTATGAAATTTGGTGTTTCCACACATTTTGTCCAAGTGTCTATTTGGGGAAGACAAGGACAAACGGGAAGTGAATACCCTCCAAATCTGAAAATTTTGACAAAACAAACAAAAATTGCACTTACCTTCTGAAATGTTGCCTGTATGTCATTTTCATCACAACAACTCAGAAAACACATCCTTTTTGGGAAAACCCCAATTTGCAAACAATCCTGTTGCACTAAAACAGGGAGGGCCAGTCATCTGAATCTTAGCAGGTTCAATCTTTTCAGAAGAGGAAACAGTCCCTGCAGAGTTCATCTAATTCTGTAAAGCAATTAAGAAGTTTGCCTCACCCTGCATTTTATTTTATTTTCTCTTTTCTCTCTTCTCTCTCATTTATTTATTAAAATCATCCATTAAAGACATTTAGCATGAAAGTCCTTACAACTATCTGGCCTTTTCTGATAATCAGGGAATAAAACTGTAAAGCCATTTGCTGAAGCCCTGTTAAAGCCAAGGGGAAGATGTGCATGCGCTGGATTGGCTCCAGAGCAAGCCGCCTTCCATATCAGGCCAGGCCAAGCTGGGCTGAACCAAGTCCCGTGACTGGCACATGCCTCCGAACAGGTCAGGGCAGCTTTCGCAAACGCGGAGCGCTTTTCGCAGCAGGATCCCATGTTTGCTTAGACTGAAAGAAGGACCTGTTGGAGGCCCCTTCCTGGCCAGACATGCATGAATTGTGCTTCCATTAGGTCTCCTGCTGTGTGCTGATCCGTGGTCTTGCTAGCATGCAGAATTGCTGACGATCCTTGTGCAGGAATCATTTGGTTCATAGGCAGAAGAATTCCTGGCACGGATCAGGACGAGCTTCCAGGCAGTCCACATCATGGAGCATTCCCACCAAAGACAGACCTGTCGCCCAACCTGCCCACACCTTTTCTGGGCAGGTCGATTTGTTTGGCTGCATTGGAGGCTTCTTGCGTCCCCCCACCTCCCCCCACACACTCCTTGAACTCACCCATGACCATGGAAAATGGTGGAAGAGTCCCCAGAGGAAACAGCAAAGGATCTCCCTGCTTTTATTCTCTCCACCCTCTGCACGAGACGACAACCCCCCTCCCCTATTGCCAGCTTCACTGAACTATTGTTCTTTTGAAGGAAACGAAATCCCCAAAGAATTAAGCAAAAAATCTATAACACAACTCCAAACAGAAAGCATGGTGATATCCACTCACTCTCCTAGAGGAGGGAAAACATGTTTCTATTGCAGAGCCTCTAAGGGAATGCATATTTTGACATAAATTATGTGTGCATTTGGGCAAAAAAGTCCCACAATTCCTGGTTTATACGATTTTTTAAAGCCACAGTACTATGGGGCCTTAAGCAGGTTAGTATTTCCACATTTCACTCTGCCCTGACCCCATCGCAGTTCACTGGAAATTGAGAGGTTCTTTTCTAACTACATTTGCTGGACTCCAGGAGAAGGGGAAATGGCAAATTACCCAGTGTGCACACTCCAGCCAACCATGGGTTAATTCCATGTGGATTTTGGTTCTGCAGCCAGCCCAGGAATGCTGTGTTCCCAGGTTGTTTGTGGTGATGCCAGATTTGTAACTCTGGAGTAACCAAAGGTGGGACAACGTAGTGTTTTAATCCAACAACAAACAATGGTTTGAAACTCTGAATTGTCTCTTTCTCAGCAACCCAGGGTACTGGGTTTGGACCTTGCAGCAAGCAAGCAAGGATGCTTTGCTAAACCGGATGCAAAGGCAAAGCAAGCAGGTAGTTGGCTTGCCCATCCATGGCCCTGGCAGCCCAGCAGAAACAGCCCATGGCTGTTCTTGTGCACAAACCTGGCTACTGTGCCCTGCTCTCCTGCTTCCAAAAGTAAAGCTTTGAGATCTCGTCTTGGCTTGCATTTTGAACAAGGGCAGGAGCATCATCCAAGTGGGAGGCATTGGCGTTGCCTTCGTTTGCACGAAACCCATGCATTGGGCTGTCAGGAAATTTCTACAGTGGGTTCAAACATGTTTGGATTTCTGTGGACCTGATCAATGGATCCCACAGTGGACTGGCATATTTAGAGGCACATGGATTCCATGGGCCTGAGGACTTTTTTGTTTTTACTAACTCAACAGCAAGGACAACCAAAACCAGGCATTCCTCCCATAGTGTAAAGTGTAAAACTGTGCGTTGGGGGTGGGGGTGGATTTGTACATGTTGGGAAGTGCGGAAAGGAAGCATAAATGTGAGTATGATGCCATTAAGGAGCAGAAAAGATTGCCGGAACGGTGCTCCTAAATTCATGAAGCTCAGAGAGAAGGGATTTCACAAAAGTCTCGCATCTGTAATTGGGAAGGATCCAGACTTAGCCACGGTAAAAGTCGATGCACTGCAATCAATGGGACTTCAGTTGGTCATGGTCCACCTGCATTTCATTGCTTTCAATGGATTTACTCTAAGTGTGACTGTCTGGAATGGATCCAATCCATATGTCTTCCCACAAAATAAAGTAGTCTGGTGTTTGACCGGGTTCATGTGACACAGGCAACTCACCACGGGTTGCTACTGCTACCCATGATGGGTTGCCATGTGCAAATGTCCAAAGTCCCTTCCACCTTTACGAACTGATCCTCCACTGGTGGAGATGAAGCTTGATTTGATTTATGGAAACACAGAGCCACCCTTTAGCTTTTGAGATTCATCAGCAGATTTCACTTGAAATGACATTTGCTCTAGAAATTAGCTTGCCACTGGCAGCAGAGAAAACCACTGGCCATCAGCACCGGCTGTGACAAAACCTAACAGATTTTGCCCCACAGAAGAGAAAGGTCCTCTTACACCCTGGCATTTTCCTGTCTGTAGAAGTGTCTCTGCACCCAGCAGCCGCGCTGCGTGGTTATGTTGACTGAACGAACCCTTTTCTTTGGCAATTGTCCCTGGAACTCCCTAAGTACCCACTTTCTCATTGCTGCTGTGATTCTTTTTGCAGTCGTTGTTTTCCGGTTAGCTGAGCACCTGTCTTCTCTCTGTACCAAATTCTGTCCTCCGAATGGAGCAAAGGTGACCACAGAGGAGGCAGCAAAAGAAATGCCTCTTTCTTATGTAACAGAGAGAAATAGAAACCCATCCTGTTATTATGCATGTCAATTACAACACTCGCAGACGCCAATTAGCACACTCTTATCTTATCAGCTTGCTTTGATGATGATCCTTCTTGCATCAAAACAAAATGTGAGATGTGGCAGTTTCCACATCCTGAGTCTTCTCAGGAATGCGTGCTAAATTGTCTTCTCAACACACACACACACACACACACCGCCCGCCATACCTACCGTTGACCACAACAATATTCAAGACCTGACTAGCTCCTCCTTCTAGAAGATCTTGATAATCTTGGGGAAGGGTCCTTAAAGCCACAGATGTGGATGAGTGTCGGTCGATTGATTGGGGAGAGGTTAATTTTGCGCAGGTGCTGGTGAGGCTGGACTAGCAGTGATGAGGCAGGAGACCTTATTCTGGGTCGCCTGATGAAGTTGTCTAGCTGGTGTGTAACCGCAGTGAAAAAGGCAAATCCTGCATTGCGAGTAACTTACGCAAATCTGTCCTCCAGCCAGACCTGGTAAACCCTTCCTCAGGAGCGGTGTTGTACATCTGGGAGAGATGCAGTAAAAGCAGTCGGGGGATTTTTAGCTTAGGACAATGGCAGGTGTTTAAAATAACGCACAGCATGGATCCAATGGACAGGAGAACATGTTCTCCCAGAGCCCGGAGCCAAGCAGGGAGGAATGGTGGGACTTCTTCCCAAAGGGCGCAAACTTTGCTGCCACAGCTCAGAAGCAACAGTCCAAGATGCTGCTGGGGAACAAGGGAAGAAGGGTTTTCCTGCCCTGCTTCTTGGCCCTTTAGAGGCGCCGGGGCAGACGCTGTGGGAGCAGGCAGGCTCTTTTCACATCCTTGGGAGTCTTTGGCTATAGATACGGACTTTGAAAGCGGGGCTGGCGGGGGAGGCATGAGGCTTTTTGCTGGTACAGATCTCATTATGGAGCATACGGTGCAATACATCCGCTAAATTTAAAGTCTTTCTGGGAAACAGAGGCCTTGGCCTTGGCTTGCCCCTTCCCTGAGCTTGCTGTGGGGACAGAGTCAGGAGGAGATTTCTCGGGCTGGGGGGAGTCCCAGTGTGGCCCCTACAAAGCTCCTCACGTCTCCCTGCCTCTTCAAGCATTTGTCTCTGATTTCAAAAATGCGAAAGGCATCGCCCCTAGTTCCCCCAGGTCTGTTTTTCTCCCAGTTCCTGGACATTCAGCACATCAGCTGTTCAGAAAGTGGGGAGAGCAATAAAGAGGCCCTTCCTGGCTTTTCAAGTCTTCTTCCGCCCCCAGACTTTCCCACTTTGCCCTCTGTCTCCCCATCCCAGCCCCAGCCTCAAAATGTCTCTCTACTTCACTCCTTGTCTCACTACCTCTCTTCCTTCCCTACTCATAGTTGTCCTCTCTCGTTCCCTTTCTGATCCTCAGCCTTGCTTTCTCTCCCACTCACCCCTTTATGATGCCATTTGGCCCTGGCCATGTCGAGCCCCTCCTCTCTCACACGCCCCTCTTCACCCCACTGTTTCTCTGCCTTCTTCCTCTTCATCTCACTTTCCCCCACCCTCTCAGCCTCTCACCCTCTCTCTCCATCCCCTGACAGCTCTTTGATGGGCCAGACACCCTGGGTAGCTGTTCTCCAACCAGCCACATCCTCCATTGCAGCCATTTTGTGGTGGTGCCCACAGCAATTTTTCAGACTTCCAACTGTGCCCAGAATAGTTGTGTATCCAACAAACCTCTAGGGCTTTGGTGTCTTCCCCTCTTGGAGTATCTAGGAATGACATGGAAGCAAGAGAACCTGCTGAGACCATAGGCAGAGCCTCTTTGCCAATGGCGAGAATGAATTACCGGGACCTGCAGGGAAGATTGGATCACCTTGAACCCAGAGTTTTTGTGGGTGAGATCATCCAGGCCCCTGCAGTTACAGCATGCTCTGGGGTGGGTGGTGCTTCGCACCTCCAGCTACAGGCTTTTAGAACTTATACAGAGTATTTTATACATAGTCACATGGGCCCAGCAGTTGATGACAAAATAAGGTGAGGCCTGCAGAGGGGGCTCAATACAATGGCATTTGATTGCTGGAGATTAACATAACAATCAGTGAGGCACTGGAATTATTGTGAGTCTTGGCATGCAAATGCGGGTGATTGTAATGCTGTTAACCTGGCTGCCTTATCAGCAAAACAGCAGCCCTGGCAGCTTCTTGGGGAAGCCATCAGGTCCCTCCTCTTAAAGCAACAGCAAATGCCAAACAGCAACCTGGCTTGGAATTGTGGGTGCTTCCTGAGAAAGGGGTGCAGGCATTTAATAACACAAAGGCACATGAGCAACCCTTTTCTGCCAGGATCTATCTGAAGTTTCTCAACAGCATCATACCCAAGGACCCAGAAAAATGCATATCAGTCTCTGATAGAGCAAGATGGGATCCAAGGAAGAAAGGAAATGCAGCTTCCATGGATCTTCAGCTCTCGTGTTCCATACAGAGCATGCTGACGATCCTCAGATGTGTCAAAGCTGGGTGCTTACTCCCCTGGAGCACCACGCAGCTCCCCATGCGCTCTTGCTCCACTTCATGGGGAAGGAGCGCCTCGCGCAGGGCCAGACAGCATGCTGTCCGGTTCCTGGCCAGCAGCTCCCATCTCCACCGGGAAAATGGCACCTGGCTAGCAGTGAATGCACTGCTGGAGCCGAGGGGAAGGGTGCTGGGGCTCACCAAGGGCAGCAGCACGTCCAGCAGGGGGGAAGGTCAAAGGTGGCCCCACACAAAAGCAAAGGCACTCCGCATCTGCGCCAAAGCAGCCCCTTTCTTCCCCCAGGCGTCTTCCCTAATTGAGTCATCCCAAGCGCTTCCAGGCCTTGGCAGCGCTCCTTGGCCCGGCTCGGAGTGCGGCGTTCCAAGCCTTCAGCAGCAGCTTTGTTTCATCAGATGCCACCCTTGTTTGGCTTCACACGAGGAACAGGCAGAAACGGAGTGCCGGAGCTCCCTCCCTGGGATTCGGGAGCACAACGGCTTCCGTCTGGGACTCAGGCCCTTTCCATGAGGAGCAGCCCCAAAGTGACCTCGGAGGAAGATGTCTGCCTTAAGCTGGGGCAGCTGATGGTAAAGAAAGGGGTTGAGGGATGGCCCTCCTTTGCAAGACAGTCTAATAAAATGAGATAGGAATGTCAACCATTCCCAAGAGATTCCCAACCATCTCTTCTTTCCAAAGCAGAAGTTACAGTTTATCAGAACATTTCTTTAAAGGAAGGAAGGAAGAAAGGAGGAAGGGGCTTCTTACTTTAAGATTGCCAAATATTTCAATGTAAATCCAAGCTTTATTAAAAATCATCTTGATTAATACATGATTTAAAAAATAGACCATTAAAAATAAGAAGTGGATTAAAGAAAAACACGAAAGAGGAGGCAAACAGTCCTATTGAGAGACAGTTCTGTGCATATTTAGCCAGAGGAAGATCTCACAGTTCTTGCCCTCCCCAGCCAGCATTGCTCACATGGGGGGGGGGGCAGGGGGATGGGAATTGTAGGACCCTTTTCTTGTGAGACATGCACAGGATTGCATCTGCAATTCATTAATTACTGTGCTTTCACATTGCTTTTCAGCCACAAAAATTCTCCCCTAGAAGCTAAGAAAAGATCCCCTGGTTTCAGGCTTACAGTCTAAAAGGAGAGAAAAGCAAAAAAGGGGGGGCGGGGGGAGTGATTTTATAAAGCTAACTCAGGTGTGTTGAAGTTACAAAAGTCCTTGCAATGGAACCGGAAATGGTTTAGGAAAAGGGGGAGCCAAAAGGAAGTGGCCGTGGCGCTCCTGCGGAGCCTGCTTTCTCCTCTCCCTCAGCTGCAGCCTGATGGAAGGTCAGTTGATGGAAGGAGGAATCCAGCCTGGACGGCTTTTCTGCAGAGCGACCGGACGGCCTTGTTTCCCTCCACGCCCTCAGTGGCAGCCTGACGGAACGGCCAGCTGGACGAAGAAAAGGCCCGATGGAGCTTACCTCAAGCAGTAAGAAATGCAAACATCCAAATAAATTTGGAATAAGTATATGCCATCTTGGTTTCCCATACAGTCCGGCTGTTCCCATTTAGTAGAGACAATGTTTAGCTTTGGGTACCATTCTGTGGTAATGGACCATCCCTCTTTTGGCCTTTTATGGGTGCCTTATTAAAATGACATTTGCGTGAGCTTCTAGATCAGCTCCCCTTCCAGAATTTCTGCAAGCGAATTAATGCACCGCAGCTCTTTTAAAGGCAGTTACAGCTTTTAAAAGCACATCATTAACAAAAGGACTTTTTAAATCACTGGAGGACAGACCTCCTGCAGAGTAAGGTCCTGCTGAATTTGTGCCTTGTTTTGTTGGAAGGAGGTTGCTGCTGCAGAGTCGAGGGAAGAAAAAATACACCAGAATAATTTTCATCTGAGAAAGTAAGCTTAGATCAAGATTTACACCGGCCGACTGCACCGCTTTCCTGCCTCCTCCTCCTGCAGCAGCCCCTCCGGTCCCATGGGGATGCTGCACGGAAAGGCCGGCAACTCTGCTGTGCAGGGAGGGCCCCCAGAAATTGGGGTAAGCCCCCACCCACAAACAGAACCCTTCTTCTTGCAGAAGGCAGATCCCGTGTCCAAGTCTGAACACCTTTCCCAGGAGAGGGAGTGGAGCTTGCCTGGAAAGTGAGCAGGATCCAGGACCTCTGCTCCAAAGTCCTGTACTAAAGTGAATTACATCATTGGAACATGCAAAGACAACCCCCTCAATGGCCATCCTTCCCTCCCTCTGCTGTGTTCCCTACTCTCTTTTAGACTATAAGCTCCTTGGGACAGATCTCTCCTCTCCTCTCCTTCTCCCTTCTCGCACACCTGTGAAATTCTGAGTGCCTCTGTTGCCCACATGAGGTCCCAGCCCTGGTGTGCAAAAAGCCCAAAATACACAACAGGGAAGGCTTCCTTTTTAAAGATTGATTATCGAGAATAACTTGGCTGCCAAAAACTTATTCCAGATGGTGCACCTAAGCAGTTCTCTGCCTTCTGTTGGCCCTTTTATGCATCGATCATTGATCATACACTTCGCAGTTAACACTTTTTAATAGGCCATGGAGGGGAACAGTCACAATGGTGTGATCTTTCCCACTTGCATACCAAAGCAGGAGGAGGATGGAGGGGTGGGGAGCATGGGGTGCTCTTACACAGAGGAAGAAGGGGGGGGGGGCGGCTGGCATGTGCTGGCCTTGAGCTGCTGCTACCCGGCCAGTGCCAACCAGCTTTCTCTGGACTGGAGCCTGGCCAGTGTCAGCCACGTCTGAGGATGCCCACCTGCTGCTTCCTAGAAAAGAGGGTTGTTCTCTGGTCTGTTAATGTTTGCATGATTTTACCTATGGAAATTATATCTATTAGCGTGTATATCACTCCTATACCATGATATATCTAGTGAGCTCATGTCAAAGTGAGGTGCTGGTGTGAATGGGCCACCATGAACACGAGGCCGGGAGCAAAATGTTCGTCTGGTGGAGGCAGCCCACGTGTTCTATAGGCAGCAAAACGCGCGTTGGGGAATTAAGAGATGTTCCCAGAAGGTGTTCAGGTGCGCTCTCTCGCTCCCCCCCCCACTTCTTTCTCTCCCCCCCCCACACACATGCAGGGGGAGGTATCACTCTCCTTCCTCCATTCCTCAGCCATGCCCCAGACAGCCTTTGAAAGCTAATTAAGCTCAACAGTATCATTGTTTCTATCACATTAAGATCCCGCCCGGCTCCTGGCAGCATGGTGCGCCAAGTCAACAGCGCCAAGTCAACAGCGCATCTTTTAAAGAGAAACAACAGATTTCGGTTCAATTAAAAATTCGTTAAAATGCAAATTTGTTCATGGCCTCCCCTCCCCATTGGATGCTTTACTCCGTGTGGCATTTTTAATCACAGATGGAAGTAAGAGGCAAATTCTGCTCATCAAGGAGGGTGTACATGCTGGAACGGTGGCGGGGGGCGGGATTCTCTTTGTTGCTTCGCACGCACAAGTCACTAGAAGAAATCGTCGAAATGCAGGTTAATCTGCCCTTTCCACCCACCCGCTATCACTGCTCTATCACATTGAGATGGCTCTGTGGCTAATCGCCACCAGGACGACCAATCTGCTTATCCGCCTCTGTCACAGCACCTTTTATTCCAGGTTGATTTAGCTGAGCCTCGCTCCGCGAGACATTTCGCTTCTGGGTGTCTTTCGAAAATCCGCCGAAGGCACAGGAGCAGAAAAGGTGGGCTCTCGCCTTCTGTTCGGCCCGTTGGATGCCCCATGCAGGCATGCCTTTCACACTGCCAAAGAGTTGCCTTCTTCCTTCCCCTTTGCATTTCCGTCGCTCTGTTTTGGAAGGGGAAGCTCGCTCAGCAAAGGAGGAATGGGCGCCCTCAGAGGCAGGGCGAGTCTGCCGGGACCTCCAGAGGACCCTGCTCCACCCAGGCTGGTGCTGCCTGCCTTGCCCAAGTGGGTCTCCGGGGCCAGAGAAGGGCTGCTTTCCACCCCGGCCTGAAGAACCAGCACCACCCCCCGCCACGTGCAAAGCCGGCGTGTCTGCCTTCTCGCCCAGTTCTCCCTGCCGAAAAGTCCTCCTTTGCAGTAAAAGCCCTTGGAAATGGAGTCCACATGCCCCCGGCACCGCCCGTCCAGTTTAACCGGGGCCAGGACTGGGGACGCAGGATGCCCTCCCTTGGAGCCAGGCCCCCGGTCCGTCCTGCCCAGGGCTGTTGGCGCTGGCGGCAGCTGCTGCTCTCCGGGGCTTTGCGCAGAAGGCTTTCCCAGTTCCAGGGGTGGGACCAGGCACCCTTCGGCAGGACAAGCAGCACCCGCCTGGTCACTTTCGCCCTCTGGCAAGGTCCCCGCACTTTTAACAGGACGGTGGCAAATCTTTCCCCACCTGTATAGCTCCACAGCGGTGAGCAAAGCTGCCCCGGGGTTGCTTTCCCCCATCCTAGGGGCATTAATGGCTCAGGAGTCCTACCACAGGCCAGGCTGTCTGTCTGTCTGTCTGTCTATTGCATTCGGTGCCAGCCCATAGTCCAAGGGCTCTCTGGGTAGCCCACAGGTTGCACCTAAGGTCCATCTCCTTCCCTTCATGATACCAGCCAGGGAAGCCCATGGGACACTAGCCCTTGCCGGATGTTCCTGTCCAGCATAATGATCAGATAGACTGCTTCTGAACATGGGGGCTCCACAGCCATTGCCTAATTAATCCTCTTTAGGGTGAGTGTCCTAAAGCAGTTTTCTGCCATTGTTTGAAGGTTAAAAGAAAACTCTGGGAAACTGAGTAGGTAGAGAGATCAAACACAGAAGGGATCTATAGAAGAGGGAACTATAACAAGAATCATTCCCCTCTAGAAATCTTCTCTCCTCTGCACCAAGTGCCAAACTATATCTCTTTCATATTTGATAAGGGTCCCTTTGCACATGAGAACACACCCTCTGAATAGCCTCGGAGTAATAGCAAAGTCCCAAGTAAATACTCTTCAGGTGTATGTGCATTTTAATACGCTCTGAAGTTGTTTTGAAAGCTTTCTGACATCTTATCTATGTCAGTCAAATCTCTGCAGCAAGTTCATTAGGTGTCCTTAATTGCCCAGCAACTGTTCAGAATGTAAGGCGAATGCAACTTAATTGCAAGCTCATTGTCTTACTATAGATCTCTTGAGCAGATTAAAGAATAAAAAGAAATATTGGGCCTAACATGAACAGTAATAAACTCATTTTGACCTGACAGAGAGCTGGGATCCCAAATGAAAAAGCATCTTTTTACAAACCTTCGTGCTAAGAGAAACTCTGCAGAGTCGGACTTAAAGGCAGGTCAGAGGAACTGGGTTCAGGGAAGCCATGGTGGCACTGTCTATCACTGGTTTCAGCCCATGCGCCATTGGCATGCTTCCCCTGAGAGATTAGCCCCAGGAAATGTGGGGTGGGGGGGAGGAGAAACAGCTCCCTAGATCTCCTTTCCCAAAACACAAAGGTATCCAGCAAATTTTAGGGCCAAAAATACCCACTGTTCCTGTTGCCAGCAACTAAGCCTTAAAGAGGAATTTCAACCTGTTAGGATGGGGTGGGATGGGGGTGGGGAAGCCAAGAAATGACCAGACATCACTGGAAACAGGACATGCTGGGGGCCAGGTTGGGACCCTGGTGGAGGGCAATGGTCCAGCCCCCCCCCCTTTCCAGGGCATGTGCGTGGCAGGAGGAAACCCCACATGTAAAGCATTCCCGGCCTCACCCTCTAAAGGAAAACCAGGGTGCTGTTCTTACAAGGAAAATCCCCCTTTACAGAAGACATACAATGCCACAAGAGGACGCTGCTGGGGCGGCCGCTTGCATCCTGCATCTCCAGCGCCTGTTGTGAGTTTCGTTCGGAGCTGGCATGGAGCGCAGTGCAGGATACAAGCCGGGCTCCCCACCAGCCCTGGCCGGGATGCAAAACGGGGCTGCTTCAGCCCTGGGAAGTCACTCCTCCCATGGTGATTGCAATTCGTTGCTTTGATCAGCTGCAGAAGCGATGATGCTGGACAAGAGCCGGACCTAAAATGCAGGCGAACCTCAGCCCTCCGAGCCCAATCCGGCCTGCCCCCAGCCAACCTTGAGAAATGAAATGTTGCTGTTACTAAGTGGTAAGGTGAAAACCAAAGAAAGGGTGAAATACAGAGCTAGGGCAGGATCATCGAAGTCCCTGAAGGCCAAAAGGCCTGAGGATGGAACCATGTAAATAGTTGCACTAAGGGTAATAGTGCTTCTTACATCAAAGTCCTGAAAAATGCCAGAGAAGGTAAAATTGGGGGACAGCGGTAAAACTGTCGCCTTCGGTGGAAGAGAGCAGGAAACTGATTGCCTTTGCATAACTGGCCGCAATGGGCCTGGAGGAAGGCCCATTCTTCCTATCTCGTCCTCCCACAAGATTTAAGAAGCAAGCAAGAATCTGCAAGGCCACTCTGACCTGTTGAAGTTTTAGAAGGTACTGTGCATGCTTCATAGGTACATGAATAGTAACTGACACACCTCTCACAGGTAATGGGCTCATTAGCATGAACATGGGATGTATGTGCGGGAGGGGGAGCATATCAAGGGGTCGTATGATGTAGGCGGACGGAGAAGAATGTACCCTCTGAGTAGCCCAGCCAATGGGAGAGAAGAAGGGTCTGCGAGCCGGGAAAAGGGAATAAAAAGCAATGTCTTGTGTGTAACCGGCGCGCTGCCTGTGTGGTGGGCGCCCGCTCTTGCAAGAACGAATTAAACTGTACTGCTTGGTACTCTGCCTCCGTATCGTCACTACTGGGATTTACTCCTTACAAAAACCCAAACGAGTTCTGCAGACAGCCGCTCCTTTTCCTACACTCCCTTGACCCCCAATTATTTGGTGCTTCCCTGCCTTCTGTACAATTTCCTTCCCCATCAAAAAGGCTGAACTGCTGGTTTGGGCAGCAAGAACTTTTAGCCATAAGATGCAGTTTCGGACTTTGACCCTTTTGGCCTTGGGTGCTGCCACCACTGGGCTCCAGCGCCCTCGAATGTCTCCAGCATGGGATTTGGCCACAGGCAGAAAGCAGATCTGCAACCCGCTCAAGATGCAAATCCAGCCCTGCGTCCGCATTATTGTAGATCCAGGATTTGACACAAGATTTTGAGGTGGCCAGTAGAGCTGCAGGAAGTTCCCGGCAAAAGCAAGCAATTAGAGCCTGCATTGTAAGGGCAAAGGATACTAGAAGATAAGGAATTCATGCAAGGGCTGCAATTCATGAGATTCTTTTATTTTAATTGCTATTATTAAACTACTGGGGGTCAGATGCACCTGACAATTTAGCGTAAATCACCCAGAAATCCTGATGGCCCTTCTGCCAACTCCTGGGTTAGGTGGAGATAAGAACTGGCCAAAGGCTACCCAGCAACTCTGTAGCCATGCCAGGAGCTGGGTGTGTGGCTTCTTGCTTCACCTCCTTGCAGACAGCTCCACGATGCCTTTGGATCTCCTGTCTCAAAGCAACCAGGAAGAATAAACCAAGAACCAGATGATCATCTGGCCAAGGCTCAGCCTAAGAGCTGCTTTTCTCTTGATGTGGCCAATTATGCCTCACTGAAAAAGCCAAGATTTGCATGAAATGTGCACACTGTAGTTTACAAATATAGCTGCAAATTTGAAGTAATGGCTGCAATTTAAAAAGAATTACAATAGATCCTGCAAGAAGCAGACAGTTGTTTTAGATCAAACATTTTGCTCCAACAATGGCAGGTTGTGTACAACCAAGTGAAGCATCCTATAATTTTGCACCATGAGAAAGGCAGGAGAAAGAGGAAAGCAGGTAAGTCTCCTCATTGCGAGTTCATCACAAATGACAGTAAAATGGCTGTTTACACAACCTTTTTAATTTCTCCCTTTTTCCAGCAAAAAGAGGAATGCACACACTTTTAAAAATAGACGCATCTGTTTGTTTCCACTGTCTGCATTTTGCATTTGAAGTTCCCTTTTCGCTGCTGGAAAATGGAATTATATTCCCTGCTGATTCTGATCCCTTTTGTTCAATGTTGTGTATTTCTTCTAGCTTTTTCTAAAGCATACACTGTAAGTGATGCATTGGTTGAGCATGGGTCCTGCTTCATGAGAATGGATGGCGGGGGTGGGGGGGTGGAATAAGCTTCCCCTTTTTTTAGTGGGATGAGCTGAGATAACACATCACAGAGCATCTGGTTGAGCATGAGAAGATAAGATAAAGATGATATTGGGAATCGGAGAGAATTTAGTTCAGGAGAGATTTAGATAAGAAATGACCAAGATCAGTATATGAACTAGAATGCACTTATCCCTCAGTATTTGCCTTCTCAGAATTTTACGTTGCCGCTCCCTGGTGTAATGCACACAAATCGTATGTTAGGGACAAGGGTGCAACATGTTTATGTTAGAGGGAAACATGAAAGGGAGATGGAAGGGGAAACTGCCTGGAAAAAACTGTTAGGCAAAATTGCATACAGAAATACAAATATCGGGAGAAGAGAGCACAGAAATGTGGACTTTTTAAAAAGTCGCAAATATGCAGACATGGGACCGCACAAATGTCAGGTTGGAAAAATGAGAATTCACAGGTAGCATGATGCCTGTTTCACAGGAACAATGGTTTGTTGTTTTAGTCTTGAATTGTTTTGCAGGTAAGCAAACTGTGGGTTGTTCTCCCTATTTATGTCCCCCCACTGATTTTGTCAGCTTTCTGAATGGTTTTCTTTTCAAGTTTCACCTGGCAAGCAGCCTGTTTCAGGGCAGAAAACACCACAAACAAGCCAGAAAGTAGCCATGCTTGTGGGTTCAGACATGCGACAGCTGACCCCGAGTGGCCCACTCAGCCAGGCCATGCTGGCTGTATCTTGCCCTGGTCCAAGAATGAGACATCTCCCTTTTGCGATCACATGCAGGTTTCTGCTTAAGTGAAAGGCCAAGTGCACACCCATAACAAAAAATAAAATAATGACGTATTGAGCCAATGCAACCAATCAGTGTAATAAAAACCAACATAAAAATACACCTCTAGTCAACAGTTAAAATAACAGGAAAATAAAAAGGGTTTGACCTGGTGCTGAAATGTGCAGTGTTGATTCCAGGCACAGCTCTCTGGAGAGTTGATTCCATAGATGGGTGCTGCCACTGAAAAGGCCATTCCCCTCAGAGCCACCTTTCTCGCTTCCTTTAAAGGTGGCTCTGGGGAAGGACCTCCATTGAAGACCTCAGCGTCTTACCTCACGGGTGAGCTTTATATGCAGTTAGATGCAGCAGAAAAATTGAAATGGGTGTTTGCCCATCCGTTGATGGGAGCCAGCTCTTCCGCCATTTTGTTTCTAGCAGCAATCAGCTGGTTTTCGTGCTCCGTGCTGTCTGAGCCAGTATCCAAACGGCTCCCAACTGCGAAAAGCCATGTACCTGTCAAAGGTTGCATTTGGCCCTTCCTGGCCTTGTAAGAAGCAAAGACCCGAAACACAGGTAGAAGCTGCCAGCTGCGTCTTCCCTACCCCTTTTGTTTTGTTTTACTCTAGAGTAAGTGCATGACTGCAAATCCTCTCTCATAAGTTGGGGGGGCTCTAACCACTGAACACCACAACCCACACACATGCACACATACCAGCACAATCCCAACCCAGACCTGCCGCTCTTATTACAGAGGAAATCCACAAAGCCCCTGATCAGACAAGGATGCAGGGGTGGGGAAGGGCCACGCTCTCTGCCCCTGAGGCCTTCTGCCTCCCACTGCAACGGCAGCCTCTTTTTTGAGCAACATATGCCTGCCCCTAAATGAGGAACCCCCCATCCCGCAGGAGTGAATCCCTCAAGGGAAGTTAATTGCGTGTTGTGCGAACATTTTGCTCTTCCTGGAATACAGCGCTCCACATGCTCACACGTTCCCTTCTCCTGGCGGTCTTCTACATCCTTGTGTTTGCTTTCGCTAAATATTTGAATCATCTCACGCAGTCATCCCATGCTGTTGCGAATGCGGTCTCTGGTGCCACACTGCTTCTCCATGACTTTGTGGAACCCTTTTTGGACCAAGTGACGTCACATTTTTGGAGATCAACCTGCACCTCCTGAAGAAGAAACCTTGTAAAATGCTCCCAACAGGAAGGGAGGGGTTGCTCCCCAAAGAGGAGGCGATGGCCAATGTCCTGCGTTGATTAAGCGGAGTAACTATTTTGCAAATGTGGCCTTCCGTCTGGGTTCGCAGGGGGCGATTTTAGTGTGAAGATTCCCCCTTTTCCTGGGGGAAGAATTGATTGATTGATCGATCGCTACAGCACCCAACCACCAAAGCCCTCTTTCAGGCTTGTGCTACCCCCTCATCCGGGGCGGGGGCGGGGGTGCCAGCCAGCACAGAGGAGGGGAAGTGCCTCCTTCGCTAACCTCCTTGCAATTTCACAGGCAGGGTGGGTGTGGGGCTTGCTCAGCAGGGTCTCCTTGGAGGGAGGAAGCCTTGCCAGAGGGACTGCCCAGGCCTGGGCAAGAGAGGGCAGGGGATGAGCCCAGGGGGCGTGTGACACGGAGACGTGTGCCAAGGGCACCAAGAAAAGCCCCCTCCTCCCAGGCAGAGGCAGGTGCTTGAGCCACAGGATGCTGCCAGGGGTGTGTGGAAGCCGTGGGGGGGGGGGCTGGCCCCCGGGGGGGCTGCCCACTTTCAGCTGCGCTCATCCCCAAGGACCTCCCCCAGCCCATGCCCAATGATTTTATAACACCCTGGGCTTAAACCATCCCCCGAGGCCACCCCTTATGTGGATAATGGGCAACCGCATACACACATTCCTGGCAGAGCTGTGCTAGTTTTGCTCTTTGATTTTCTGGAATGATGCGACGTACGAAGGTTATTCCCACTACCTCGGATCTTGAGCTGGTCAATTGAAGCCCAATTTCTCAGCTGCACACGGTGACCACTCTCACCGCAGACACAGGAGACTGAGGGAAGAGCTATTTAATCAATTCATTAATTATTATCCTTCTTTTTTCTTGCAATGAACGTGGAGCAGCTTAAATCATTCTCTTCCTCCTCCTTATTTTATATATATATGTATTTATTATTTATGCATTACATGTATATGCTGCGCCTCTTAAGGCAAAGGCCTTCAGGGCAGCTTACAAAAAAGAGTGAAACAATTGTAAAACAGTAAACATTAGCGGTAAAATAATGAACAGGAAAAGAATAAGGTAGTTCAAACAGATCAATAAAATTCAACCATCAAATTACCAATAAAACCATTAAAACAATATTATAAATATAAATGCAAATACAAAATACAAATATATAATCTGGCCACTAAACACTTTATAAGGTAGCAGCAACAATATAACTATTAAAGCCACTTATTCATCAAAGTGACTATGAAATAAAAGTCTTCAGTCAGCACTTGAAAGAACGACGGGAGGGCGCCAGGAGGGTCTCTTTGGGAAAAGGTTCCAGAAGTGAGAAGGCCCTTCTGCTGGCCATCTCCCACCTCTCTTCACTGGGGAGACGAAGCCCTCAGTGATCAGGCAGGAACATACAGATAGGTGCTCCTTCAGATATCCTCTCTACTTTATCCCGGCAACAACAACCCTGCCAGGTAGGTTGGGCTAGGAGTCTCTGGCTGGCACAAAGGCACCCACTGGGCTCCATGGCTGAGCAGGGACTGGGACCAGGTCGCCTGAGTCCCAGCCCCGTGCTCCTGACAACTGCATCGCACTGGAGAGACAACAGCACTTGTCGAATGCTCAGAAGGTCTGGGATTGCAGAGCATAGGAGACAGGAGACTGGGCATGAGTTACAGGAAGCCAGGTCCTGACTCAAGATCAGGAAAAACTCCTTGGCCATTAGCTGGAGCAATGGGGCCCATGGCCTGGGGAGGTGGTGGGCTCTCCCGCCCTGGAGGCCTCCAGGGGGCAGCCAGGCAGCCATGTGTTAGGAATTGGAGTCCTCCGCTGGTCTGGGAGTTGGACTCAGCGGCCTTGTGGTCCCCTTCCAACTCTGCTGCTCTCCAATTCTGTGCCCCGGAGGGGCTTCTGGGCAGATAAACTGAGCCGCCCCGAGGCTAGTTGGCATGGGGCGGCATAGAAAATTTTTCTAATAATAACAATAATAACACCACCAGTGAAATGCATTGTGACTGAAATTTTTATAGGGTTATTTTAGGTTGGAAAAAGGATGGATGAATGGGCAGATGTGACAGACAGACCAACAGACAGACAGACAATTCTGCATGTGGTAGAGAAAGCCAGTGAACCGTTGCTCTTCTCCCCGTTTCATGGAGTCAACCGATGAATCTGAAAGGTGGGAGCTTTGGGACATACAAAATGCAGTAGCGAATCACTCAGCACACAGTTAAAGTACAGGATTTACAGCCGCGAGATGTGGTGATGGGAACTGGTTTAAAGACCGTTAAAAGCGGAACAGGATCTGTCAACAAATGTCAGGTGTCCAGGTGTCATGCCTGGTCCAGCCAGGACGATGTTGCTAGATGACAACTGGGAAACCAAGGAGCCTTGTGCATTCTCTTGCCACTGATGATCCGAGCACCTCCAGGAGAACTACCCTGTGGAGAGACTGGATGGTTCCTCTCAGGATCCCACAGACGTCCCCATGGTGGGAGAAGGCTGGGCATCGGCCCGGCCCTAGCGTAGGCTCATGCTGGATGGATCTTCAGGCCCACACTTGGTAGTGAAGCGCTTCACTACCCTGAGCGCACCCTGGGCGCTCAGGCACCCTGGCCGGACTGTCCTCCATGAAGAGGACCTTATCACGCACCTGTGACGAACTTCACCTGAGCATCAGCTTTCATTTGGAACTTGAAAGTTGCTGGAAACAGCTTGTCACCTCAGTGCTCAGTGCCCGGTTCCCTGATGTCTCTGGCTGTGTTCTGTGGCTGAACTTTTCCGCTATTAATCTTGGACTCCCAAGACTCAGGTTCTTGGACCGTGTCCATACCATGCTTCTCATCTGTGCTGGAATCTTCTTTCCTGGTTGTGCTCTGCCTTTCCCCACTGCCTGATTCCCATAAGGCTGAGCTTGAACCAGCCTAAGTGAGACAATGAATAAGGCCTGGTATATATGGGAATGAAGCAAGACATGCACCCTGCTTAGAGAGTGGTCTTTGCTATTAAAGAAATGACTGGTCAGGGGATGATGCAGTCCTAAAGCCATGCTCTTTTGAGCAAGAAGTTCAGAACTAGGCCGACAAATCTAGCATTGGTCGAGTGCACATTAGACATGGCTTGTAGGTCGACCATGGCTGGTACGTTAACCATGGCTTACAGGAATGGCCACTTGCTGTGTTGCTTGCACAATGGAAAATGCAGAGTAAGAGAATGTGAATAAGCTTTCACATTGTATGGCTTGTGGATATCTTTGGGAAGGAAAACATGGTTTAAGAATTTTGTTTGTGGTGGTTGTTTTTGAAAGAAAGGAACAGAAGTGGGTGTAGCGTGTCAAAGCCTCCATCTTCCATGGCAAACAGTTTTCTGGCATGACACAGCACACGGAGCCCTGGTTGTCACACACCTAGGCTCACCTTTCCTGACGCAGCCCACACGTTTAACTTATCTGCCTATCTGACAATATTTCATAAGAAATCATTACAGTTTTTCCACCACAGGAGTTGAATGAAAAGGCAACCCAGTGCAACTTTGAAAATAGATTACACGAGCCACAAAACACACTGCTTTACAGTTTTTCCTATTAGTCCCACTTTAATCAAGCTGACTAAGGTTTTTAAAGAGTATTTCCCCCCCTTAGGCCTTGGTCCCATCCCTGTCTGAATAAAACATGCTTCTGGACTAAGGGGAGAACCGCTCCAGCCTAATGGCTTAAAGGTGGGGAAGTCTTCAGCAGGCATGCTGGTGCCCCACGTCTTGGTACCGGTGCTGCTGCTCCTCGGGAGCCTGTCTCCCACTCCTCGGGAGCAGGGGAGATGGCCTACCTTGCGAGGGTGTTGTTGGGATCGCCAGGCCATCCGAGGGCTGCTGGCTCCCGTGCGGCTGCCGCCGGGACCGGGCAGCGCATCTCCGCTCCTCGCGGACGAGGCCCCGGAAAGACGCGCGAGGAAAGGGCTGAAACTTTGCGGAGGGCGGGCTGGCGAGGGAGGCGAGCGAGCGCGCGCGCGGGGAGGGCGCGGGGAGGGAGCTGGCGCTGGCGGCTTATCTCTTGCGCTCCGCCGCTCGCCGCGCAGTATCTGGAAACCTTGGGGAGCGGGTTGTGCCCCGGCCGCCCCGCACCGGAGATGCTCTGAAGGCGAGGGGCAGCAGGCACCGGAGGCCCCCTACTTGGCGGGGGCGCCTCTCCCCGCGCCGCCTGCGGGAGCCGGCCAAACTTGGAGCCCCCTCCCTCAGGTCCAGCAGAGGGGAGCGCAGCACCCCGGCTCGGGGCTCGCAGGTGGTCCCCAGCCCCTCCTCCGCCCCCTGGCGCGCGCCTCGCTCTCCCCCTCGCCCGGGCTGCGCCCCGGAACCCACCATGCCGCTGCCCTGCCGGAGCTGGACGCTGGCGCTGCTCACGCTGGTCGTGGGGGTCCTCATCTTTGCGGACATCTCGGAGATCGAGCTGGAGATCGGGTAAAGCCGGCGCGCGCGCGAGACCCGCCAGCCCCTCGCCCGCCCCGGCCAGGGGCGACTCTCCTCTTGCGGGGGGGGGGGGCGCCCGGAGCGCAGTTTTGGAGAAGGACGGAGCCGGCCGCCCGCGGAAAGGGCTCATTCGGGGACGGGGGCGCGCGGGGGGAAGCCTTTCCCTGGGGGGCCAGAGGCGGAAAAGGGCTCGAGGGGGAGATTTCCAAGCAGCGGCGCTGGAAGGGGGCGAGGGGGAGCACGGAGGGCGTTGCGGGGGGGGCACGCATCTCTGGATGTCGGAGGGGCTCTTTGGAGAAGGACGAGGCTCGCAGGGGAAGGGGGAGCGGAGGAGGGAGGGGTGCAAAGAGGGGAGCCGCTGGGGGGGCCGTGGGTGGGCTGCGAGAGGGAGGGGGCGCCGGAGTTTCTTTGTCTCCAGCCGCGGCGGCGGGAGCGGCGAGGAAGCGCCGGCGCGCCGGGAGGGGTGCGGGCTGATCTCCCCCTTTGCGCGGGATCGGGCCGCGTTGACCCGCTGCTGAGCCGGAGGTGGGGACTGCAGAGCCATGGGTCTTCTCGAGGGTCTGGAGCGGGAGGGGGAAGGGGCGTGGACCTGCCTGGCGGGCGGGGGAGCCGCCGAGCAACGAGCCGCCTCCCCTCCCGGCAGGTCGAAATGGGGACCGGCTGCTTTCGCGCCAGAGGTCCGGAGCCGCAAGCTTTGCCCTGGAGAAATGTGGCAAGGGAGTGGGGTGCATCCAGCGCGGTGCTCAGTTTCAGCGTGCGGCGGCGGGGGGGGGGGGCCCTATTGTTGGCCAGCGCGGCCGCCCTTAGGAGCGACAGACTGGGCAGACGCAAAGCGCCTCCGACCCGCACCTTTCTTCCTTGGCGCTCGTGGGGGGCGATCCCCACGCTCCCTCCAGGTGTGCGCGCATTCTGCGAGGGATGCCTTGACCCGTGTGCAGTGAAGACCAGGCAGCCCGGGAAAGAAAAGTAGGCACCATTTCCCCCGAGCAGGTGCAGAGTGCAATTGCCCCAGCACTTCCCCATATCAGGAACTCCTGCAACTAAACGCACAGAGAGCAGGAGGTGAGGGCGAAAGGCCCTCCCCACCCAAAACCACTGTTTGAGCCAGGCAATCTTTGTGGTGGACTTTGGAACCCCCGGACAGGCTTAATACAAGGGTGGCTCCCAGGCAAGAGACCTGCTTCCGCGTGGGAGATGAGTGGGAGCGGGGGAGGCCTCAGCGCGGCTGTCAAACCCCTGCTTTGCATCCCGAATGCACCAAGTTCAGCCTCTCCAAACCCAAACCCTAAAATTCTGAGAGCTCCGCCCATCAGCTCCATGGGCAGTGGCCAACTTGAAAGGCCTTTCAGGAAGTGTGTGTGTGGGGGGGGGCACCCACCTTGCAGCCAGGTCCCAGTCAGGTTCCGCCTGGAAAGGAGCAGGAACTGGACATGGCCTGAAAGCGAGGGCTGCTCAATGCTGGGGTGACCTAGGGCTCCGAGGAGACCAGAAGGCCCATGCTGAGGGGTGCTACTCTGCCGGTCTGTCGCCCAAAGGCTGGGCCCCAGCCCTCCTTTCTGGTCTGTGAGGCTGCAAGTTTGTGCCGCCGGAAGAGATCTTCCTTGCGCAGACCATCCTTCCTGCCAACCTGAATCTCCAGTGCTGGAGACAAAGAAGATGGGTGGGATGCACCTTGTGACTTTACCCCTTGTAAGGTGGACTTTCTAAGGGCTCGGGGGATGCTGCTCCCAGCTTGAGCTGGACCCTTGCAGAATTCATCTTCAAACCAGAAGGCAATCTGTGCCTTTCACACGATCCGTGTGAGCAGACTGACTTCTTGCCAGAGGTCCAGCTCACAGCGTGGGAGGGGCGGGGCTCAGGGAGGTGGGGTTTGCAAGACCTGTGTGGCCACCAGCCAGCTCTGTCCAAAACAACCCAGGGACAAAGCAGAGCTTACTTTAAATGCATGTGCAGCCAGGTTTCTTGGGTTGTTTTCCATTTTTGCTCCAACTTACCTGCATGTTCCTCATCTAAACGGGGCCGTAGCTTGGGGTCAGTGGGGCAGCTTTTAAGATCCAGACAGATTGCAGACCAAATCCTCTGGAGGACTTCCGGTTACACAATATGCTCTGGCATCCTCGGAAGAAAAAGGTGCAATGGATTTCTCTTAGGTCGGCCGTGCCGTCTAAGGCTTGCTTGGTAGCCGCAGGTGAGCAGGAACTGCAGGCAGGAGAGTGGGAGGGCTGGTGGCAGTCCAGATGGAAGCCTTGGGCTAGGAGACCTTGAGAGGCCCCAACTGAAGAGCACCCGGCCGTGAGAAACCAAACCTCGTTCTCTTCTTTATCTACTCAGTGGAAGTAGAACATGGCTGCAAATTTAGCCTTGACAAAAAGATTGTCTATACATTCATAACCTTTAATAAGTTTACCAAAGTATGAAATTAATGAAGAGGTTAACACAGAATGTTCAGAGGGGAATCATAGCTAGGTTATAACATTACAGTATATACAAAGTAAGAACTCTTCCTTTCGAGCTGGTTTGGATGCAAAGTTATCAATTTTATCATTCAAATCAGTAAATTGCACTTTATCATTTTCTGTTAGATCAGACAACCAACCTTGGGATGTTGTTGACAGTGGATCATTCTTTATTCTTTGTAGTCTGGAAAACAATCTTTCACCAGTGCACTTAGTAACCATCAAACACAGGAACTATCTGAAAATTGTTTTCACATGAGGAAAAGCTGTCCGGATTTTCTCCTGGAATATTATTTGATGCATATCTTGGTGGCTGAAATTTTCTTCTTCAGGATGAGCTTGCTTGACGTTGAGGTGGAAGTGCAAGGTTTTTATTGTTGCAGAGGAAATAAAATGAATGGTAATTTTGAAAAATTGGCTGGAGGCCCCCCTTAGGTTATGAGGCCTTGGGCTGCGGCCTGCTCAGCACTGACTGGCAGTGGAGGGATGGTGTGTCCTGTGACCCTTCGGTGCTGCTGGAGAACAATGCTTGCTCGCTCGCTCCTCCACACCCAGCGCAGGCCATAACATTTCTTTTGCAGGCCTGTAACTTTTATGGGTCTTATTTATGAGGCAGTCTTTGGTTTTGCTATTGTAAATGCTACATTAGGCAGCAGAGAGGGGGGAATGAAGATTCTCTACTTTCCTCCTTCCTGTGGGATGGCGTAGACCAGGTGGGACCAGGCTGGGGCTCCGGATTTAGGCTGAGATGCAACGGCAGGGTGCAAAACTGTTGTTGCTGAATTGTTATTTCATCAGATCAAGGCTGACTGGGTCCTAAAGGACTTGTGCATAAAGGAGGTTGGCTGAGGTGTCTCTGCATGATGTCTTGCCCTACCCTTGCCTCCTAGCACATGCAGAGGGCCGGGAGGAAGCCTCACTGGATAATTCTTTCATGCTTTTTAAAAGGCACATCTTGAGAGTGAAGGATGCTTCCATTTGTAATTCAGAAAGGAGGGAAAAAACCCTCTGCTAGCAGGCACTAGTTCAGAAGGGGGAGAGGCTCACCGACTTTGCAAAAAGGTGGTCTCCAGTCCCACCCCTGCCGCCTCCAGAGAGGACTGAGAGAGACCCCTGCCTCAAGGCCTGATGAAGCCCAGCCTGCCAGTGCAGACCGGACTCTGCCAGTGAGGACTTCGCTGTCCAGGGCAAGTGGGAATTGTTTAAGATGGGGGTCCTCAAATTTTTTGACCAGGGGGCCAGTTGAAAGCTGCCGGTGCTGGGCGCGGGCCGGAAAGGAGGTGCCTGGTCATGTGCGCAGGCCAGCGAGGGGGCAGGGTGGCACATGCAGGCGCATGTGCTGAGGCGGGGGTGGGCACACACCACGAGGTGGGCACACAAGGCAGCGGCTTGCTTGCGTGGAGATCGTTTTCTCCAAGCAAGCAAACCGCTGCCTCCCACACACAGAGGGACATGGGCGGCAGGTCCAAATGGGCATGGTGGGCCAGATCCGGGCCCTGGGCCCATGGTCTAAGACATCAGGTTGGGGAAAGCTGCTGAGAGCCCTGAGGATGGTGGGAAGGTGTCTGGCTCCAAAAAGCAGCTGCTTCCCGGTCTTTGCCTACAGCAGGGGGGCAATTATTCTTGTTATTTATTTGATTCTGATGCCGCCCAATAGCCAAAACTCCCTGGGCAGTTTAAACAATCCATCAAATATCATAAAATACAATATGAAATACAGACATTAGTAAAAACATCATCAGCATCACTACTACATTTAAAGACTGGATTTAAATGTCAAATTTGAATCACTTACATAGCTAAGTTAAAACAACAGGACCTTTAAACAGCTAGCATAAGGCCTTAATATACTGTTTAAAAAGCTGCTCAATGTCTTGGTGTGAAAGGCAGTTTAAACCTGGCACTGAAAAGATAGCATTGGTACCAGGCGGGCCCCAGTGGGGACCTTGTTCCAAAATCGGGGGGCTGCCACTAAGCAGGCCCTGCCCTTGTTGCCCCCAACTGAACCTTCCTTGAAGGCAGTCTAGGAGGATGACCACAGATACCACCTGTAGCATCCAGAAAGGAAGAAGCTGCTGGTCCAGCTTTGAGGCAGTCGTATCCTTCATTATTTTTCTTTCTGGAATATCTGTGTGCTTCATAAGACGTTATATACCACAAAAATAACCCAGCAATAATACTCATCATGATTAAGTATGTGGGCTGCTGATACAGCAGATCAGCTGTTAGGGTCAGGGTTCAAGGCTGACGAAAAGAAATACTGCCTCGCACAACTTATCGTAGGCTGAGATGAGAGGAACGGTGAGTGCAAGCTGACACATGTTTAGAGGGAAAAAAGACCCAGATCCCTTCACATGCTGCAGGCCAGCTTGGAAAGAAGCAGCCTGGATTGCCAGAGCTCTTTCAGCCCAAGGGGTGACTTTGATTTCAGCAAAGCACTTAGAGGAGATCCCAGGACCAAAAACAAAGGCACCAAGGAACACTCCGGTTCTAGCCTAGTCTACCTCAAAGCTCCTACTGCCAGGAATTTTGCTTTAAGAGGAGCATTCCAGCCTTGCAGAAATGGGAGAAAAACATGGAAGTGGGGGAATGTGCTGACAGATCACTGGTTGGGGGAAGGGGTTACGCCGGGAGGAGGGGAGCTCCCCACCCAGCATCCCTGCAGGCCAGGTGGTGGGTCTGCTAGCCTGGAGCTGCCGTGCCCATGGAGAGAGCGGCTGCTGGTCCATTTTGGCCAGGTGAGCCAAAGGCGTGCATTCCCCAAGAAATAACCAGGGGCAGCTCCTACTGTTGTCCCTGCACGAGATCTTCCCAACGGGCTGAGCTGGAACGCACCCGGCACAGTTCCTCACCGGAAGGATGAGCGGCCAAGCCAGGTCCTGCAGTCCTTTGCATCCGGAGACTTCCAGTTTGGGAAGACAGAGTGAAGCCAGCTAAGGAGAACGGAGGCAGCGCCTCCTTTTCCTAACCAGGCTCCCCCACCCCAGAGAAAAGCCCCCCCACCCCACCCCGTGCTGTGCTCTTTGTGTGCTGTCTCTCCTTCTGATGAAAGAAATCCACTGGGCAGTCCAGATTGCCTTTGGAAAGCTGCCCGGTTTGTGCCTGATACGCAGCTTGCTGTATTTTTAAAAAATTAATTTGTCATCTCCCCACTTCTACTACGGCATGATACAGCATGAATGATGGTGGTGGGTACATGGCAGCGGCTGTCGAAGGGGGAATAACCCTCCTTTGAATGAACGAGCCGCAGCCGCCAGAAGAGCAAGGATGAGATGCAAAATGGACTCTTGGTCAGTTCTGGTCTGACTGGCAGAGCAGAGCGATCGATCGTGCTGCTCGGTCTGTCTGTTTCTCTGCCGGGCCCGTCCTTCAGAGAGGGATGAGCAAGGATTTCGCTCCCATTCACAAATCATGTGAACAGGCCCAAAGAGGAAGGAGAGCAGGAACACAACGCTCTGGAAATTTCCCCAATTTCCCGGGCTTGTATTTACGTTCAAGTGTGTGCCCTTGCACAAATTCACATTTCCAAAAAATACACATTTGTGTAAACACCCACAAAATCCATGTCCTCATGTTTTAGTCTGTGGGGCAGGAGAATGTGCATATCTGGTCGGCAAAACTAATGTGCATTTTTCAGATGGCAACAATACACATGCATTTCCCCTGATCGCTTTCCTGTCACTGCTCCTTCCAGGCTTGAGTCTTGAAGTCACTATCTATCTATCGCTTATTTGGTTGAGGTTGTTAAGGGTTTCCTCTTATTTTCTTTCCCTGGCTTCCCAAGTACACATCCCATACTGTGAAGAAAAGAAATACATGGTGCTTTGGAAGGGTTATTCCGAGCTAATTTAATCTCGCCTCTCCTTTAAGCAACATCTGTATTTCTTTTGAGGTGCATTTGGGGGATATTTGGACAGCCACCAAAGAACAAACAAACCTAACAAGGTACCTTATTTTCACTGAAGCCCTTGTCATAATTTGGATAAGATGGGAAAATATTAGAGGGAAATCATGAGAACCTGATTTAGTGCACCTGATCTGAGAACTTGATTTATTGGTGAGCCTGGGAAGATGCTCTGATCTACCTTTCTCAGAGTAAGAGTAATAATTTAATCAAAATATAAAAATGTAACATATGGACTGTAAGGAGGCATTCTAGTAACCTTAAAAGGAGCTGAAAAGTTCCAAGTATCTGAACCGAGATAGGTTTCCGTGCAGATCAATAATCTGCCATAATAAATCAAATATTATGTGCATCATCATCATCATCATCATCTCATTTCTATACCACCTCACAGCTGATGCTTGCTGGGCAGTTTACAACCATCCATAAAAGCAGACAATAGAAGTACAACACAGACATCATGAAATCAGAACAAAAGTATTTTGAAAGTTCAAAACATATTGCAGCGTGCATATTTCTAGAGGCTCCGAGTGGCGAGAGGAAGAAAATGTGGCTATAGGATTGAGGACCAAGAAAAATACCAGCATTGTCCAGATGGGGTGGATGGGGGGATATTTGAAGGAAAATGGGGCAGGAGGGAGGGAGGGAGGGTTCAGCCATGCATCTTTGCCTTCTATGTTCTAAAATGCTACGGCCCCAAGAGAGGGCTGTACTACGTCCTGTGTGCCACTGCGAGAGCCAAGGTGGGGCTTTGTGGCCGAAGGAGGATGTGCAAGTGACTGGCTCTGCCATTCTGAAGTGCCAATGCACCAGCATTCCCGCCCCGCGCATCATGTGGCTCAGGTCTTGCGTAAAGCTTTGCGACTTGTGGAGAGAGCCATTCCGTGCGCATCTCAGCCCCCCCACCCCCCATTTAGTGAAGAGCCAAGTTTGCTTCTCAAGCTCCAGTGTGTAACTGCAGGAATAACGGGGGGGGGGGTCCCCAAGGATCGTTCTCTTCCTTCTGTGCAGAGAGCACAAGGAATGCCACCGAAAGTTTATTCAACTGCAAGAAGCAGCCCTGGCCTGTTATGAAGGTTAAACTGATAAAAACAAGCCTTGCACATTCCGCAGAGATTTTCCAAGAAAAATGGAAAATCCCCTGGGGCTGGAACCGGGCTTTAAAATGGTGCCCACCTGAGAGGGCCAGACTCCCTGGAGAAGACAATCGTGGTAGGGAAAGCTGCAAGCAGAAGGTGGCCGTGGAGCCCAGTGACGAGGCAGATCCATTCCATCAAGGAAGCCGCAGCCGCCGTGTCTGCAAGAGCTGAGCGGGGCTGCCAAGGACAGAGCCTTTGTAGGGCTGCCGTAAGTCGAAGAGCTTCTGACAGCACTAATCACAACACGGGTATCAGTGCCCGGGCAAGGTTGACTGCCAAGACTCTGCTGGAGATGGTTGTTATTTAAGGTACACCCAGCCTTCAATATACTCACTGCTAAGGGTGGATTAAAGGCAGGTGTGATCTCGGGGCACACTACTTGATTAAGCGTTAAGGTTCTTCCGAAATGCATCCAGACCAAATACATGCATGGAAAAGCTGATGCTAAAGCATGGAAATGTGCATCTTGCAGGGTGTGCCTGCTCAAATGTGCATTCTTTGAAGCTGAAGCTGAGCACCATTTCTTCCAGCAAGTCTTGCATGTCACACGCCTGAGTTTTCCCAGAATCCGGTGCGGAGGGGCATAATTTAAACAAGAGCCACCGGTCTCCTGTCAAGCCTTGTCTTATTTGGCCCCGGTGAAAGCAGATGATTTCTAGTGAGAGCAACAGGCATGTCTTGACATTACTGGCACAGATGCTGCTGGAATTCACTGCCTTGACTTGAAAGAGGGATTCGACTCCCAAGGTAGCAACTTGCTATTTAGGAGAAAGCTTTAGCAAACACCAAGTTGCCGAGCTGTGACAACAGGAGCAGGTGAGATTTTAAACATCTACGTATGAGATCTCACGTGCCTCATTGAGGCAGGAACATGTGGCCCCCTACTCCCCAAAGAGGCACTTGTGCTTTCCACAAGCCAGACTGTTTGTGTGTTCTCTCACACCCCCTGTGGGGTCCTTCCTTAGCACCACACACAGAATGCCTGGAGGACAGCGGTTGGCGCATGGCCCTTGAAAGCAGCTGTCAGGCTTTCTCCTTGAGGTGAATGTTTCCAAGGATAAGTGGCGGAAGGAAAATATGGCGCATGTTGTCAGCTCCACATGTGTGCAATGGGCACATCTGGGCCACGCGAGGGGCTCTGGGACACAGACCCTGTGGACTCTCACATCTCGGGCTACGTTCCTGCAGAGGAATGAGAGCAGAGGAATGAGAGCCTGCCCTGGAGTCGCCCCCAAACTCTCCACGGCTGAGCATGCTGCATGAGGGGCAGACTGGGAACAGCCCTTCAGAGGAGCTGGGCAGCCCCACAACTGCCCTTGCGGGAGAATCCATTATAAGCTTCTGGGGACAGTCTTTGTGTGAAGGACCCGTGAGCTTATCCGGGTCTTCTTGCCTCTGTCTGGGCCCTTCTGCCCCCACCTCGGGCATCCTGCCGATGGCACGCATGCGCCTGGGTGCAGCAAAGGCTGCCGCTGGAGGGCCTTGCCTGCACAGTCCTGCCTGAGCTTCGTCCTTGCGCTGGGGTGCTGGCACTCTTCCCGGGGAGCGGCACACTCTGCCTTGCCGTGAGGGACCATCGCTCCATTCGAGCAGGGACTGGCTGCCCCTCCCTAGGTCTTCCTGCTGTGCAAGGGCCCAGCCCTCCCTCCTATGCACGAAAGCCAACTGGCACAGTCGCGTGGTCGGCCGTGGGACCAGGCGCAGCACCTTGGTCCTCCCGCCGACCAGTCCCAGAAACGGTTATATCGCTTTGCTTAATAATCTGTACTACTTCACATAAGTCTCTGAGCATACACAAAGTAGCATGTTGCACCCTGTCCACTGCTCATTCCCCAAAGCTCTCCTCATGAACCTTGGAGGAGGCACACTGTGGAAATAGGCATGGCCCCGATCCCCGCAATGTGCCTCCGGGGGACTCTTCACCAGGATTGGAAGTGAGCCACTGGGTCCACCTCTGAAGGTGGTCTCCATTGGAAAGGTCTCCCACTGCAACATCCCCTCCTGCAGGCTGCACCTCCCCATTGCTCCCACGGTCTGTGCGATCTGTGTCCTCCATCATCCTAGATTGTGACATGGAATGATGGACTCAAGTTACCGGAAGCCAGATTCCAGCTGAACAGGGAATCCTGCGTTTAGGACAGGGCAACCATGCCACCAATGAGGGGCTTTCCCACGCAGGAAGCACATGTGAACCTGGAGTGCTGCACTGAGCAGTGAGTCAGGTGGCCCCTGTGGCCTCCGTGGCCCTTTCCAGCTTTGCTCTTTGGTGAGTCTGCACTGCCATGAGTTCTCCCTTGTCTTCGCTTCTGAGCTCCAAGCCTTGGCTGGCGACTGTGCTGGCTGCTCTCCGCTCGGGCCTTTTCCACACACCTCTGCTGATGGGCTGTTACTCTGTGTTGCCACTTTCTGAGACCCGGTGGCATCGTGGTGCAGCGGGAGAGAGCAAGTGGTTCTTCTGCTTTCCGACTCCATCCTGCATTTCCCTGCCTGGAAGAAGAGCAAAGAAAAAAGAAAAACCCTTTGCAGAAGAACTCATTAGGCACCGACGTGAAAAGGAAGGTCACAGCATCTTCCGAGGAACCCAGAAACAATCCTGCGGCTCCAATAACGAGCGCACCACAGAAAGGCCCACATGTGCGTGGCCCTTTCAGGCCTGCGGAAAGCAGGCCCCGGTTCAGTTTTGACCCATCCCAGGAGAGCTACCTCCTGGGCTGCCTGTGGCAGGAGCCAGACAACACTGAACGTAACAGCGCCACGTCACACATTGGGTACCAATACATGTACTGGGGCAGAAAGGATGCCCTGGTGGAGATATTTACTTACTTACTTACTTACTTATTTATTTAAAGCTTTTGCATGCCGTCCCTTGTGCCCCGGCATCTCAGGGCGGCTCACAATCATATTGGCATGAGCCACTGGGCCATCCATGAGGAGAGGGATCTCTGGTGCACAGCGCCGTTCGGGCAGTTTCTGAAGTCTCCCGCCATGGCCAGTGCAGCAGGGCCGCCTCGTCCACCTGAAGTAAGCGGTGCAACGCTGTGCTGACAACTGGGCCCTTGCGTGGCCACTCAGGCTGGCTGACTGACACCACCAAGCCCTCCTCGTTTGCCAGGTCACAACTCTAGATCCTCCCGAAGCAAATCTTCTCCCTACACAGAACTCTCAGCATTCAAGGCTGTCCTGAAATGTTTACAAAAGGAACCCGAACAGAACCCCAAGACAGGTGGATCCCCACGGGCTCCTCGTAAGAAGCCTTCTCCTTCTTTCGAGGGAAGGTTCCTCGAAAGGTCAGCCGAAGCAACCCGCACAGGCACACAAGTGAACGTGTTGCGGGAACCAGAGCAGAGCGGCTCTTTGAAAGATGCCACAAGAAGCACAAAGAGGCAGCGGACACAAGCACGGCAAGCATTGTGCGAAGTGAGCAGGAGCTTCAGCTCATGGGGTGCGGGAGACCACCTCCATGCCGCCCCACGCATCTCCCTCCTCGCGCCATTGCCGGTCGCTGCAACAGCACCCTGTTCTCTCTCCCTGCCAGCCGGCCAGCCATGGCGTCTGCTCCTTCGTTTCACCACTGCCACTGCCGGGATGGGAACGAGAGGCAGGTGAGCCGGCAGGCTGCGAAAGCAAAGTGGAGGCCTGATTCCGGGGGCTCTCCTGGTGGCCCCGGCTGGAGCGGGGGCCTTTGGCAAGACCCGCACGGTGCCTCCCCCAGTGCCGGTCTGGCTTATTCCACCTGAGGCCTGCGTTCTTCCCTTTGGACACGCTTCCCTCCCCTGCAAGGGCAAGACCAAGGGCAAAAGCTGCGTGGCCAGGCACAATTGCAAGATCAGCATCGTTTGGCCTGACGTGCTAACTGCCAATAAAGACGCCCGGAAGAGGCGTTCCAGGATAGAGGGAATGCACAAAAGCTGGGACACACTTGCTGGTTGGGGCACATGGGTGGCCAACCATACTGGGAACCTTGGAGGGCAGGTTTGGGACCCCGGCAGGCATGATTTGGGACTGCGCATGAGCTTCCCCCGTCCTGCCCTCACTGGGTGGACACGGTCCTTCTGGACACGGAAAGTCCCGAGCTGAGGCTCTTGTACTCTTTGGATGGTTCCCGCAGTCCTCTGAGGTTTAAAAGGAATTCTGTGGTGGGCCACTGCTTCCTCTGAGGGTACCAGATGGCTCAGCAACTTTGCTCTCTGTGCAACTGAAAAAGAACCGGGGGTGCGAACGAGAAGGGAGAGAGAAACAGCATGGGTAAAAGTTGAGTCTCCGAAGTGGCTTCGCGATCACAGGAGGAGAGGTCCGGGGCGAAGCTGTCAGAGAAGCTCCGTTATTTTAAAGGAACTGAGGAGTTCTCCTAGGCCTGGGGCCATGTATGCAGGCATTAACTAGAATCCCTCATGACCCCAGATCATCCAGAAAAGCACCTGGGAGGGATGTGGCCCTGTCCGCTGGGTGCCCTGTGCCAGGAATAGCCAAAGTGAGCTTCTCTCAGGGATGCTGTTAGACAGTAGCCCAGCTGAGCTTGAGGCAGCATGGCAAATGCATGATGGGAACCCTGGAGTCTGACAATATCTGGAGGGATGCTGGGGTCCCACCCCTGGAATAAATGAATAAGAAGTTGGGTGAGTGTGCCCGAAACCAAGCTCCCCAAATCACTGTCTCAAGGAAAGGTGCCTCTTGTACCCCTGATCCAATCCGGATCAGTACCCCTTGGCTGCCGTGACCAGCAGCTGAGGCCTTCCTCTGGATGCCTTTCCTGGAAGGAGGCAACGGGGGGAGGCTTCTCAGTGGTGGCCCCTTCAACTATGGGAAGACCTCCCACTGAGGCCTTCCTAGCACCAACTCTGCCTTTGTTTTGGCTCTCCCTCAAGACTGCCCTCTTCACCCTGCAGCTCAATGGCATTTCAGGCTACTTCATGGCATGATGAGACCTTCACACCAGCTGCATTTAACAGGACTTGTTTGTACTAAAATTCCTTTAGCTTTTAAATTGCTTTTATTGGGGGAATCACGCTGTTTTTATTGCATTTATGGTTTGTGTTTTTACGAATTGCAGGGACTGCCCACGGAGCTTCGGCTGTCAGGCAGCAGAGAAATGAAATACTGAGAGTGGCAAGGAGAACCCTCACACACATACTAAACACCCAGCGGATCTCCCAGCATTGCCTTTTGCCCTGGCTTTCTTTGGCAAGCTCCTTCCACTTGGGTCTGTGCGATGCTGGCAGCGAGCAACCCAAGGAAAAGGTCCAGGCTGCCATGGCGCTGCGGCTGACGGGACAATTCCGGCTGTTGCTGGTTTCGTGGCACATTTCATGATGCAAAAAATACGCACTCGCAGATGTCTTACTTGCGATTAGATTAATTGGAGGGCTGCACAAGGAAGGTGTGAGCTAAAGAGAGCAAAGCTTTCAGGTTCAGAGGAAGTGTGCCTCTGAATACCGCCGTTTTCCCAACCTGGCACCCTCCAGATGTTTTGTACTACAGCTCCCATCATGCTGGCTGGGAATCATGACACTTGTGAGCCAACCCAGCTGGAGGGGAGGGTCACCAAGTTGAGGAAGGCCGCTTGCTCAGTGCTCTCCAGTCTGGATGGGAGCTGGGGATGTTCAGGTGCTCCGAAATCCTCCAATTTTCACGCCAAAGTTCACTTTGCTCACTCCCATTTTCGCCTCTGCTCTGCTTTTCAGTCGTCTGACTAGGAAAAGCGCACCTTTCAAATGTGTGAACACACATATTTTTAGTGTGTGTGTCTGATTGGCAAACTTTTTTTAAAAAACAAGATGCATTCCTTGACTGCAGCTTCCCAGCTTGGATATCCGTGAGCTGAAGAGCGCTCCCCCCGCCTCCCCGCCAGCAATCCCGTCCACAGCACGGGGGGTGGGGTGGATTTGCCTATTGAGTAACCCCGTTTATAAATAATGCATTTCCTTTGTCTTGTAGGAGTTCTGGAGGCAGAGGTGTCCTCCCATCCGCGGTGAACGGCTTACATAGCAAAGCTAATAGGTTCGTAAATTAGATTTTGTGTTCATTTGTTTCTTGTTTGAAGAGAACTATTAATCTACTGGGTCCTCTCCCTCTCTCCCCCTGGGGGACAGCGCTCTCTCCAATTACCTCCCGGATCAGTTGCTTCCCACTTTTCCTTCCAATGTTTTAAATCTCCCCTCCCCCTCTGCCCACGATTTCTCTCCTGTCTGATCTGCGACAACAATTTAGCAATAACTGAGAAGTTGTGCTGGCAATGAGAGCAACAAAGCAGAGGCTTCAGTCTTACCCGTGGTACAATGCAGTACCTGGATGGAAAACCCAAATGAACCCGGTCAGCTGTGCATGCGGCACATCGTTAAATTATGGCATTGATTGTTACAGGATGTTCGAATAGCAACCGATCACAGGATCTAGAATCGTATTGTTTGGGGAGGGGGCCCAAGCTATACTACCCTCTCACGCAGCTGTCCAGCTGCATCTAAAGGCCTCCAGCTGGGCAAGCCCACCACCTCCCTCAGTCTTGGGTCCCATTCCTGTACTGCTCTCCCCCTTAGGACATTTTTCCTGCTATCTAGCCAGAATAAAGGGGAGTCAAAAATACATGGAGAAAGCCATCCGTGTCGTGCCGGTGCCAGGGACAGTGTGCCTGGGAAAACAGGAGAGAAGCCTGATGGCTACCGGCACATCAGAAGACAAAAGAATGAGCGGGCATGCGTAAAATTTGCATGTGCTAATTGATGATTTAGAAATCTGAAATGCCATACCTCTCACCAGAGCGGGGAATGGCCCCGTTACCCAGCCCCATGGCCTCCAGGCCTTCTGCTCTCCCCTGATGGGTTCTTTATGTCAGTGCAGCAAAGGGCCACTAGGATGGTGGCTGGTTTGCAGGGGAAGCCAGATGAGGAGATACTGAGGGAGCGGGGACTTTTCAGCCTGGAGAGGAGGAGACTCAGAGGGAGACCTGTTAACAGCATGCAGGTACGTGAGGGGTGCCATGCAGAGACGGGTCATGACCTTTTTCCCCTGCAGTGGAGGGCAGGACGTGTTCCAATGGAGCAAAGCTCAGGGGACCAAGATTTAGGGTGGATACCAAGAAGTACTTCCTGACGGTTAGGACCCCTAGGGTATGGAGTGGGCTTCCAGGGGAGGTGGTTGAAGCCCCATCGGTGAGGGTGTTAGACAGGCACATGGTAGGCATGTCATGAGTGGAGCCAGCTGGATCCAGGGGTCAGACTAGATGGCCCAGGAGGCCCCTCCTGGCCTCTGTTTCTACCCACAGCATGCAACCATCTTTGCTTCCACAGTAGAACCCACCGTCAATTCACACATGCAGGGTGCCCTGTTTGATGCTCACATGAGAAGCTTCCTGCTCTCTTTCTAGCTCTGGTAATTGTATCAGCTTGACTGCTGGTCGGCTGGGACCTGAGAGCAATGCTTTTCCTCTCCAGGGTCGAAGTAGCAATCAATGGCTCATCATCTCCAGCTCTCGTAGACAGAAGCAATGAAAGTATAAGACACCATCACAGGCCAGCCCCGTCCAGCTGGAAGCACAACCAGACACTCTCGCTGAAGATCAGGTACTGACCGGTCCCTTGAGAGGCGGATCTGAGTCACACCGCAGATGCTCACAAACAGGCTCCCCGGAGCCCCCTAAAGATGCTCAGAGTTCCCAACTCACCTGGGGATCCTTCGTAGGGTTCAAACTTGGGGGCAAATGGCCACTGTTAATAATGCGATTGTCCTTTTTTGCATTTAATTTCCTTACTGTTTACCCTTTCCACCATCACCACATGGTGCTGTGTAAAGCAACCAGAAAAGCTGCATGATGCTCCAAGCATCTGATGAGGCGGGCAGTGGGCTGGGAGACATGCCAGAAGAAGGGTGCCAGCAGGTAAGGTCCCCGAGACCCTTCTGGGAAGACCAACTGGCCAACCTCCTGGGAAAGCTGCAAGCTTCATGAGGCACCAGCCCAGTGGCATTGGCCAGCCCCAAGGCCAGGCAGGTCTCGCCAGGTCCCACAGAACATCCACAAACATCAGCTCCCGAAATTCCCCCATTTACCCGTCATGCTTCTTCCCCTGAAACCTACGAGCCAACACTGCTGGTCACATTGTGGGTTTATTATTGTAATTTTGTTGGGTTTGGTCCTGCTGCATCATTTTACTGAATATTGTGAACATTTGATATTGCTCAGTTTTTGATATTATTCTCTGATATATTGTTGCATTACTATTTCTGTCATTGTTGCATTGCTTATTTTGAGATTGTTTGCTATTTTGCTATTATTCCTTGATGTATTGTTATGTCTATATGTTTTTCTTTCTTTTTGATTCTTTGTGGAACCTACCTTGGATTTTGTATACTGCTTTATGTGCATTTGTCAATGCCCAGGCCGCCCTAGAGGGCTGTGGGGCAGGTCAGCGATAGAAATGGAAATGAAATGAAAACATTGAGGAGAAGCATGTGATGGGACTGCTTGAGACTGCTCAGATTGGAGCCCTGCCTGATATTCCCGGGTGCCCCTTTCCCTCCTCTCTTTCAAGAAAGCAGATCCTGAAGTTTCTGGATGCCGAGAAAGACATCTCGGTGCTCAAGGGAACCCTCAAGCCGGGGGACATCATCCACTACGTCTTCGACAGGGGCAGCACCATGAACGTTTCCCAAAACCTTTATGCCCTCTTGCCCAGGACCTCCCCGCTGAAGGGCAAGCACTTCCGGACGTGCGCCATCGTGGGCAACTCTGGCATCCTGCTGGACAGCGGCTGTGGGGAGGAGATCGACTCGCACAGCTTTGTGATCAGGTGAGGCTGGGCTGCGAGAGGCGGGGCTCTCCGTGGTGCTGGGAAGCTCGGGCCGGAAGCAGGCCTTTTCAGTGTGCGAGAGCAAGGCAGAAGCATGGGGCGAGATGGGAACAGCCCGGTCCACCCACAGGGGCCTGACGCACCTGATGCAATGCAGGTGCCAGCTGCTTTTCTGCCCCCTAAGCCCAGTGCCCCCGCCAGGGTGCCTGGCTTCTCATGTGAAGCCCCCATGCCATGGACTCCTCCCCGTCAGGCATTTGCAGGCACGTGTTCCTGGGGCTGGGGCTGTGTGAGCTGACGGGAGAGGCTGGGAAGCCCCGCTCCCCGTCGGCCTGGTCAGGGGCTGCCTTTCAGTAGGACCTGATTGTCGAAGAGGCGAGGCGGTGGAGCAGAAAGGCCCAGCGGGTAGCGAAAGGCTGCCCAGTGCCAATTCCAGGGGACTGTGCTGGCTTGGCCAAAGGGGATTTGGAGCCGTGTCCTTGGAGAACCCCGAGAAAGGCTGGCGAGTGCAGCTGAACACCAGCCAGTGGAGGCATCGTCACACGGCTGGCCTTGGACGTTCCCCACCGGGCCTGCGTGTCCACATTCGCACAAGCAGTCTCTGCCCGGCGCACGGCCCCTTGTTTCCCACGGCTGCATCCACTTCTCACACACAGGTGCCTGCACCCCATGTCGCCCCCGGCCCTGCGTCATCTGCTGGGGGCTGCAGGGCTTCTTCTGCCTGAGCGTGCACAGGCTCAGGCCCATGTGCACCCGGGGCCACAAGGCCCTTACTGCTCCTGCTGCGGCAGGCTGGCACAGCCACTCCCCCTCGGGAGAGGGCTGGGCCCCACGAGCCATCGTTGCGAGTGCGCCGAGCGCTTCGCCATGACTGAGCATCCGGGGGAGGCCAGGGGCATTCCGCTGCCTGGCTACCCTTGGCCAAGCAGGCTCATTCCCCATTGCTCCTTGCTTTTCTAAAGCTTCAGGGGCACTGTTGCCCGGAGCCAGCACTGGGGAAGAGGTGTTCCAGCAGCCCGCTCACCTTCCAAGGGGTCACTCCCACCAGGTTTGGCTCCCCCAGTTGTTTCTGCCTGCCTTTCCCTCTCCCCGCAAGTCTGTGCTCTCCCCACGCTCAGAAAATGCCAATCTTCCTTCCCACCATTCTTCCCACTTACTTTTCTTGCCCCCATCTTGCCCCTCAAGCAGCAGCGGCTTTCTGGAGCTCCCTTTCTAACTTTCGGAAGACTTGGTTGGGCTGCGGTGCAGGACACATGGCAAGTAGCAGGATCAGGTCCCTAGCGCACCTCTGGGGCCTGAAGCCCCCTAGAGACCACCTGGGGGAATGATGGTACAAGTGCGTGTACCTCCGGACCATGCCTGGCCTGTTTATATGGGGGTTCTTCAAAAAGTTTTTGCATTTTTTAAACTCCTGTTTATTAAGAATTTCAAAAACAAATTACATCATTTTTCTACATATTCACCTTCCTTTGCAATGCATTATTCCCAGCATCATACCAACTTTTTAAGCCATCAGAAAAAAATAAAAATAAAATCTATTTATAAAGTATGAAATATAAATGTGCGGAAACTTTTAGGAGACCCCTCGTATATTGAAAGGGAGAAAAGAAAGCGGGAGGAGCCAAGGGTGTTGTGGTGGTGCCAAGGGACCGGCAAGTGCAGGGATTTGAGGAGAGCGACAAGAGAGGAGGATGGAGTGAGCAGCAGAGAGCTGGGCGGAGGTCAGCGGACCAAGGTGAGGTGAGGGAGGGTGCGGCTGCATGGGCCAGGCAGAAGATGGCAGAGTATTTTTCGAGGGGGAGGAAGGTCCATATTTGTGCAGTCATCAAGTGGAGGAGCGGCATTTGAGGGCATGGGCAGAGTATGAGGAGAGAAGAAAAGGGGAGATGCGAGATAGTATTCATTCTGTTCACTGCGTTCTTGCCCCTTTGCAGGAAAGCGTTGTTTGCAAAGGCAACGTAGATCAATACGGGGGAGTGGCTGTGGGGAAGTGGAGGGCAATCCATTTTGGAAAACCATACAGGGGCATCTCCACACACCCGCTGCTGCTGTTCTGGAGGCAACAGTGCTCGTGGTCCGTTGCCCCTTCTGCCTCTGGATAAAGCCGGAGCATCTTCTGCCCGACAGGAAGCGAGCTGCCTGCACTGCTGCTTCTCTGCTTGACGGCCGGCCCAGGCTGGCCTCTCCCTTGCTTTGAGGGGCGGTGGAGAAAGGTGAGGCCAGCTTGATGCACTCGGTCAGCTTCACTCTGTCTGCTGCCATAAGCAGTTTTGCGTTCTTTTCACTGGCACAACAAAATGTGGATTTGCTCCTTTGTTCTTGCTTTCCTCCTGGCTTCCCCATCTCCCTGGGATGCCTCTTTGCTTGGGGCATGGCAGAGCCCTGCAACATCCTTCGCTCTGCTTCCAGCACACAAAGTGGCTTTCTCTCGGGGAAGGAGCCTGCCACCGTTCTCACCTCCCCCCGCCACTGGTTCTTCTGTGCTGCTATCCTTTCCCTGGTTTGTGGCAGGCTGCCGTGTGGGTGCAAGCTATCCGACTGCCCTGCCCGTGACAGCCCTGCAAGGTGGCAGCTCCCTCCATGGGCTCAACCATCCACGTTGGTCTCCTTTTCCCCTCTGCCTTCCACTTTCCCTAGCGGAATGCTCTCCTCCAGGGAGTTTTACCTCCTCATGAGGTGCCCAGAGTAAGGCAGCCTCAGTTTGGCTATGTTTGCTTCTAGGGGAAACTGGCTTGGTTTGGTTTAGGGCATCAATCTTCTTCCTGTCAGTTTTCTTCCCTGTCCAGCTTTCACATCCATACCTAGCAATTAGGAATACACCATGGGTGATCTTGGTCTCCAGTGAAACGTCCCTATACTTGCTCTTTTCTAGTTCCCTCATTGCTGCCCTTCCATGTCTCAGTCTTTTTCAGATCCCTTGGCCGCAGGCTCTCTTTGAATGAATCGAATTCAGTGACAGAGCCAAGGGATGCAAAATCTTTGGCAACTTCAGTTTCTGCATTCTTAACATTAAATGCTCTGTAATTCTGCTGGAGGCTTGGCATTTGCTTGCTTTTTCAGTGTGATTTTTGCTCAGTTCCAGTCCTGCTTATGCACTTCTTTCGCTTTCATCCATTTGTCATTTCAATTTATTGCTGCTTCCTCCCAGGAGTCTGTTATCATCAGCATATCTTAAATTATTGATGCGTTCTGTCAATTTTCACTAATTCCTCTGATTCCAAACTAGATTTTTTATTATATGTTCTGCGTACAGACTGAACAGACAGACAGATAAAATTCAGCCCTTTCTGCAGTCCCGGATCAAAGCAACTGGAGGCCCCGGGAAGGAGACCTTGGGAAGTCCAGACTAATAGCATCTGATCACGAGAAACAAAACCCTGTTCTCTTCTTTAGCTACTCAGTGAAACTAGAACATGGCTGAAATTTTAGCACTGTCCATAAAACAATTGCCATTCTGTTTCCCCATATTCTGCCTTAATGGTAGTTTCTTGACCACAATGTTGTTGTTGTTGTTGTTAGTCGCGAAGTCGAGTCCGACCCATCGCGACCCCATGGACAACATTCCTCCAGGCTCTCCTGTCCTCCACCATCCCCAGGAGTCCACTCAAGCTCACACCAACTGCTTCAGTGACTCCATCCAGCCACCTCATCCTCTGCCGTCCCCTTCTTCTTTTGCCATCTATTGTTCCCAGCATTAGACTCTTCTCTAGGGAGTCCTTCCTTCTCATTAGGTGGCCAAAGTATTTGAGTTTCATCTTCACTATCTGGCCTTCTAAAGAGCAGTCAGGGTTGATCTCCTCTAGGACTGACCGGTTTGATCGCCTTGCGGTCCAAGGGACTCGCAGGAGTCTCCTCCAGCACCACAACTCAAAGGCCTCAATCCTTTTGCGCTCAGCCTTCCTTATTGTCCAGCTTTCACAGCCATACATTGCAACTGGGAAAACCATAGCCTTGACTATACGCACTTTTGTTGGCAGAGTGATGTCTCTGCTTTTTAGTATGCTATCTAGATTTGCCATAGCTTTCCTCCCCAGAAGCAAGCGTCTTTTAATTTCTTGGCTGCAGTCCCCGTCTGCGGTGATCTTGGCGCCCAGGAAAATAAAATCTGTCACTACCTCCATTTCTTCCCCATCTATTTGCCAGGAAGTGAGAGGACCAGATGCCATGATCTTAGTTTTCTTAATGTTGAGTTTCAAGCCAACTTTTGTGCTCTCCCCCTTCACCCGCATCAAGAGGCTCTTTAGTTCCTCTTCACTTTCTGCCATGAGAGTGGTATCATCTGCGTATCTGAGGTTGTTGATATTTCTCCCAGCAATCTTGATTCCAACTGGTGATTCATCTAGCCCTGCCTTTCTCATGATGTGCTCTGCATATAAGTTAAATAGGCAGGGTGACAGTATACAGCCTTGCCGAACTCCTTTCTCAATTTTGAACCAATCAGTGGTTCCGTGTCCAGTTCTCACTGTTGCTTCTTGACCTGCATATAGGTTTCTCAAGAGACAAATAAGATGGTCTGGTACTCCCATCTCTTTAAGAACTTGCCACAATTTGTTGTGATCCACACAATCAAAGGCTTTAGTGTAGTCAATGAAGCAGAAGTAGATCTTTTTCTGGAACTCCCTGGCTTTCTCCATGATCCAGCGTATGTTGGCAATTTGATCTCTAGTTCCTCTCCCTCTTCGAAATCCTGCCTGTACTTCTGGTAGTTCTCGGTCCACATACTGCTGGAGCCTAGCTTGTAGGATTTTGAGCATCACTTTGCTAGCATGTGAAATGAGTGCAATGGTGCGGTAGTTTGAACATTCTTTGGCATTGCCCTTCTTGGGGATCGGAATGTAAACTGACCTTTTCCAATGCTGTGGCCACTGTTGAGTTTTCCAAATTTGCTGGCATATTGAGTGTAGCACTTTAACTGCATCATCTTTCAGGATTTTGAATAGCTCAGCTGGAATGCTGTCACCTCCACTAGCTTTGTTGTTGCTCAGACTTCCTAAGGCCCATTTCACTTCACATTCCAGGATGTCTGGCTCGAGGTCAGGGACCACCCCATTGCGGTTATCAGGGACGTTAAGCTCTTTCTTGTATAGTTCTTCTGTATAATCTTGCCACCTCTTCTTAATCTCTTCTGCCTCTGTTAGGTCCCTGCCATTTTGGTCCTTTATTATGCCCATCTTTGCATGAAATGTTCCCTTCATATCTCTAATTTTCTTGAAGAGATCTCTGGTCCTCCCTATTCTATTGTTTTCTTCTATTTCTTTGCACTGTTCATTTAGGAAGGCATTCTTATCTCTTCTAGCTGTTCTCTGGAATTCTGCATTCAATTGTTTGTATCTTTCTCTTTCTCCCTTGCCTTTCGCTTCCCTTCTTTCCTCAGCTATTTGTAAAGCTTCCTCAGACAGCCATTTTGCTTTCTTGCATTTCTTTTTCTTTGGGATGGTTTTAGTTGCTGCCTCTTGTACAATGTTGCGAACCTCCGTCCATAGTTCTTCAGGCACTCTGTCTATCAGATCTAATTCCTTAAATCTATTTGTCACCTCTACTGTATATTCATCAGGGATATGATTTAGGTCATACCTGAGTGGCCTAGTGCTTTTCCCTACTTTCTTCAACTTAAGCCTAAATTTTGCCACTAGAAGCTCATGATCTGAGCCACAGTCAGCTCCTGGTCTAGTTTTTACTGACTGTATAGAACTTCTCCATCTTTGGCTGCAGAGCACATAGTCAATCTGATTTCTGTGTTGACCGTCTGGTGATGTCCATGTGTAGAGACGTCTCTTGGGTTGTTGGAAAAGAGTGTTTGTTATGACCATCGTATTCTCTTGACAAAATTCTACCAGCCTGTGTCCTGCTTCATTTTGTACTCCAAGGCCAAACTTGCCTGTTATTCCGGTTATCTTTTGGTTTCCTACTTTAGCATTCCAATTCCCCCATGATGATAAGGACATCATTTTTTGGAGTTAATTCTAGCAGGTGTTGTAGGCCTTCATAGAACCGGTCAACTTCAGCCTCTTCAGCACCAGTGGTTGGGGCATAGACTTGGACTATTGTGATGTTGAATGGTTTGCCTTGGATTCGAACTGAGATCATTCTGTCATTTTGGAGATTGTATCCCAGTACTGCTTTCCCTACTCTTTTATTGACTATGAAGGCTACTCCATTTCTTCTGAGGGATTCTTGCCCGCAGTAGTATACCTGATGGTCATCTGAACTAAATTCACCCATGCCTGTCCATTTTAGTTCACTGATTCCTAAGATGTCGATGTTCAGTCTTGTCATCTCTTGTTTGACCACATCCAGCTTGCCTTGATTCATGGATCTGACATTCCAGGTTCCTATGGAGTAAAGATCTTTGCAGCATTGGACTTTCCTTTCACCTCCAGATACATCGGCAACTGAGTATCCTTTCGGCTTTGACCCAGTCGCTTCATTCTTTCTGGCGCTACTAGTACTAGCCCTCCGCTCTTCCCCAGTAGCATATTGGACACCTTCCGACCTGAGGGGCTCATCTTCCGGTGTCATATCGTTTTGCCTTTTGGTTTTCATGTCCATGGGGTTTTCATGGCAAAGATCCTGGAGTGGGTTGCCATTTCCTTCTCCAGTGGATCACGTTTTGTCAGAGCTCATGAATCAGGACTGCTGAACACTTGCAGGACGACCCGTAGCTGCTTCTGATCAATGCAGTCAAAGTCTTTGCTGTAGTCCAGAAGGCGCTCACCTGTCTTCTGAAATTCTTTGGTGGTGCCAGTAACCAATGTAGATTTTTGATGTTGGTTTGTTTGGGATATTTCTAACCAATGATATGCTCTCCAGTGCCACTTCCTTCTCAGAATCCGAGTGGATTTCTCCCTCCATGCAGGGCACTGTCCTTTGGTGCAACACCTGAGCATCACTTTGCTTTGGACTGCTTCACTCTCTGGAACTTGGGATACTTCTCTTGGTACCCCTCCTACCTGGGTGCTTTGTTCCTCCCAGGTGCTTTCAGAGCAACTTTCACTTGACTTTTGAATATCGCAGGCTATTCCTCATAGGGATCCCCTCTGAAGAAGTCTGTCACTCTTTCCTCTCCTTTGTATATTCTTTCGACCATCTCTTACTTTCCTCCTGGTCAGACAGTGTGTCCCCTGCTCGTTGTTTAGCAGTCCTAATCTAGATTTGAATTTCCCTTTGATTTCCTGAATCTTCACAAAAAGGTCTCTTATTTTCCCTCTTCTGTTGTTTTGATCAAATTTTATTATTTTCTCCATAAGTCCAAAACTAAAACAACAATTATGCAGAACATTGGACATACTGGGTCGACATCTCACTCTTTTTTACATTCAACAGCCATCTTTGATTCTACTCATAGTCCCATTTCTCTAACCAATGACAGAAAATATTCCAGGTTTGATAGAAGTATGTATCTTCCTCTTCCTTCAAAGACAAAGTCAATCTGTCCATCTCTATGCAATCCAAACTCTTTTTTAAAATCAACTCTTCAGTACGTTGCTCTTCGCTTCTCCTATGCTGGGCAAATGCAATCCTCGCCACAGTAGTTATATTTTCCCTCTTCTGTTGTTCTATATCTTTGCAGCAGTCATTCTAAATGGTTCTTTCTGTTCTTCATGTGGACGTCAAGCTGCATTTCTGTCATTTCTATGTATTTCTAGGTTTCTGTCATTGTTCCTTTTTAGCTTGAATTTGATTTTTGATATCAAGAATTCAGGGTATCTACTGAAATCTGCTCCTGGTCTTGTTTGGCCAGTGAGAGTAGAGCTTCTCCATTTCCTGCTTCTATTTACACAGCTTATTTGATCGCTTGAAGAATTTATTTGCAACAAACTGTTGCCTTCACAGAAATCTGTGAGCTGTTCTACTGCTTCATTTCTTACCACAAGACCAAATTCTCCTACAATATTTGATTTGGTTTGTTTCCTACTTCTGCATTCCAGTCACCTGGGATTATCAGCACACTTAGTTTTGGTGTGTTATCAATTACCTCTTGAACCCCTGCATGAAAGTTTTCAGTTTCTTCTTCAGCAACTGCTCTTGGAGTGAATTATGGTTATTTTGATAGGTTTTCCACAAATTCTGTTTGAAATGATTTGTCAGGTTTTGCATCATAGCCTCTTACTGGCTTTGCTACTTCTGGCATACTATCAAAGCCACTCCATTTCTTCCGAGTTTGCCATTTCCAGAGCAAAACACTTTGTGTTTGTCTGGCTAAAAATGTCCCACTCCAGTCCACTTTAGCTCGCTCATACCAAATGCTGCAGTGCTTCCATTTCTTGCTTTCGGGTTCCCAGGTCACCCTGATTCACACATTCACATTTCACAGGCCAATCGCATGCGCTGGGCAGCACCGGACTTTCCTTTCACCTTTGTACCTGTCAGCCACTAGCCTTCCTTTCGGCTTTGATCAAGTTGCATCGTCAGCAACAGTGCTATTCACGCTTACTTTGCTCTTCCCCAGAAGCTTGCTGAGCGCCCTCCAGCCTGGGGTCTCCTCCTCTAGCACCATCTTTTGCTTCATTTTGGATTTGGGCTTTCGAGGTAAAAAGGTCAGAAGTGGTCCGCCATCGCCTTCTTCGTGCAGGACCGACCGGTGCCAGCTTGAGCATCACTGCTGTTGCCTCTGCCAGTTCCCACTGCTGCTCAGCAGCTGCCCGTCTAGAGGTTCTCCGCCTCCATCTTCATTGGCGAGATCCCATCTCTCCTGCTGAGGTGAGGGTGGCTGCTTCTTTGGCTGGTCCCTCCGCCTTGACCATCTCACCTTGGGGGACCCTCCTAGGAGACCAGCCTGGCGGCATCGCTTCCAGCTTCTCCCACACTCTCAAGCCTCTCGCCACCTCCAAGTGTGCATCCGAGAAGGCCCCTCCCATGCTTGCTAACTTTTAATAATCCAGACAAGGGGTGGGTTTTCCAGCTGCCTGGAGAGGTGGCAGCTCTCTCACACTGGAGACTTTCAAAAATAAAATGGACAGCCACCTGAGTGGGACGGTGTAACATGGCGTCCTGCAACAGCGGGGGGTTGATGGCCTTCTGGACCCTTCCAACTATGCAATTCTATGATTTCTGTGATTCTGTGATACCAAGCAAGGCAGGGCGCAACAGGAACCAAATGCAGCAGCAGTCAGGCAAGGGGCAGGCACTACAGCGAGCAGGAGGGTCTGTGCTGCTGAGGCAGCATGGCAAGGCAGGATGCAAGGCAAGATGCAGGAACCGGGTGCAGCGAGGGCTGAGCAAGGGCACGCACTACAGCAAGCAGGAGGACCTGCGTGGCTGAGGCCGGTTTGGCAGAGCAGAGCTTGCTCTTGCAGGGCTGTTCCTCCAGGGCTCCCCGCTGGCACTCATCAGGAGGCCAAGAGCTCCAGCAGGGCCTGGCCAACCCTGCAAACGCTGTGGTGGTCGCTTCCCTTCTGACCACCAGACCAGCGCAGGTCCTGAAACAGGTGAACCAGCAGGATGCAGTGGTGGAGGAGGAGTGGCGCCAGCAGCCTTCAGTGGGTGCCCGAGCACACCTGCCCTGCTTCTTCACACATGACCTATCCACCGATCCTTTAAGCCTCCTCCTTTCGTAGCTTCTCCAGTGCTGCCACATCCTTTGCAGACTGTATTTTGCTTGTTTGTTGGACTGGTTGGTTGATTCCTATACTGTCCATTAACGGCTCTGGGCAGTGCACATCGCATCATGCCGTAAGAGCCTCCTGGTGTTCCACTTGCAGATGCAATCTTGCCCCCGTCCAGGAGTACAGCCAAGACGTGGGCTCCAAGACAGACCTGGTCACCATGAACCCCTCGGTCATCCAGCGCGCCTTTGAGGACCTGGTGAATGACACCTGGCGGGAGAAGCTGCTTCAGCGCCTGCACGGCCTCAACGGCAGCATCCTGTGGATCCCCGCGTTCATGGCCAAGGGCGGCAAGGACCGTGTGGAGCGGGTGAACGAGCTTGTCCTGAAGCACCACATCAGCGTCCGCATGGCCTACCCTTCCCTGCGCCTGCTGCACGCCGTGCGAGGGTGAGCCGGGCCTGAAAGCACAACTGGGCACAGGGTCAAACGCCGATTCCAAAATCTAACATTTGGGGACGTTCGGAATTCCCCTTTGGGCCAAACTAGATGAGGTACGGGGGCATTCTCGGACATTTTCCTGTAATGCCGCCAAGGCAGGGGTGGGACAAGGCGAGTTTCATCAGAGCAGAGTTGCTGGAGAGAAAAGTGCATTTAACCTTGCCTGTGGGAGCGTTTTGCTCCCTTTTCCCATTTAAATTGCATGCCAGCCTTCAGCAATCTTCTTCATCTGCAGGAGGAAATATAATTGGTCCACATATCCTTTGCCCTATGAGAAGAAATGCTATCTGGAGGGGTGAATTGTACACACACCCCCCTCTCAAGGAGAAAGAGAGCCTCTCTTTTTGTCCACCCTGAGGAGGCTTTAATTGAATCCGAGTCCCCACCTCTGTATTAAAACAGAAACAAAGCAGGCCTCCCTTGTCATGCCTGTGCAGCGGCCCTGGGAAATTAGATGTTGAGCAATGACTTATAGAAACGGAGGAGGAGGCAGGGCCTTCACCTTCATCAGATGACCAAGCTTTGTCTAGTGTTTAAATGTTAATCTGGTTTTTGTTTGACTCACCTCCTGGTGTTTTGTGGTGGAGGGCAAAGGCTCCGGTTTGGAAGTCCCCTTGAAGGGCTTGTTTCCGATGCCCAGGGAGCGGTGTGCTGTGCTGGTTTGCAGAGGAACTGAGAAATCCCACCCCTTGAAATGGGACAGGTTTAACAGCATGTCTGAATATGCAGATTAGCTGTCAGTGTTGATAGCTGCATGAGTCCCTCCGAGAGATGCTGAGGTGGGGGTAGAATTTGACCCTGGACTGCCTGGCCAGACCAGGCAGGATCAGAAGAGCTGCAGTTGCAGCTGGAAGGAAGAGAAGGTGTCAACATTGGCCCAGGCTGAGTGACACCCTGAGGAGGGAGTGGCCCCCGGTTGCCCCCACCAAAACGCACGTGCAGGCGAGGAGGCCGTGTGCTCCCGTTCAGTCTGAAGCCTCATCCGGCTTCCCTGTGGGAAAGGGAAGGCTGGACGGGACCCAGCCTCACTGTGTGTGCAAATTGGAGGGGGAAGAAAGGGGATTACTCCCGCCTGCTCCTTTTCAAGCTGTAATTAAGTGGTTTGCATGAAATAAGCCCTTTAAAGCATCGGCTCCTAATCCTGTGATTGCTTGTGTCGTTGGCTTGTGCTGGAAGTTGTCAGCAGGATACCCGGTGCAGGAGCGGAGAGCGTTTCTTTTGCTGGTTTGTCCTGCAGCAGCCCAGGCCCAAGAGCAGCCGTCCCAAGTGAGGCTCACTCGAAACAGCCCTCGAGCCACACAGACAGAAGCGCAACCGTCCTTCTCGCGGAGGTTTGAGATGGGGACATTCCATAGCAGTTGCATGGAGGGGGGGGAGTAAGGATTGACCACCCCAGAGGTTTCCCTGTCTAAATTTGGGGGTGTTGCAACTTGTCACAGCCTCCACCTATGTCAGAGCTGGCAACGTTTGGGGGGCCAATCCCCCCTGAACCCATTGGGAGCTGTATTCCTGCCCCCTCTCTGAAATTCAGCAGTGCAGTGGCAAAGAAAGAATCGATGTGGGCAGCAAAGAAAAGATTGAAAGGACCTCTTTGTTTTGCTGCTGCACAAAATGCAGCCGCTACCCAGAGCATGTTTTTTAAATGCATGCATAGGGAAAGTGCCTCCTTTTTGAGGCTGGATTTCAGTGGAGATGGGGGGCACAACAGAGGCCGGGGGGCTGCACGCTGGGACTGCCCCCACTGGCCCTGGAGCTGGCTCTGCTGCTTCCCGCCTCTCCGAGGAGCACGACACTGGCGTCCGTCCAGGTGTGCAGACGGGTGCGCTCAGCAGAGGAGGGCTGTCCGTTGCAGGACGCATCCTGCAGTCGCGAACAAGGCGGAAGGCGTGCAGGTGCCGAACGGAGCTAATTCAATCACAGCCCCAAGCGCTGAGAGGCTGAGAGCTTCAGCCAAACGAAGGCAGCAAGACAGGCACCATATGGCACACGCTGTGCTGCAGCAGGAGGGGAGCATCAGGCTTAACGCTGGTGGCTAATTCAGCGTCCTCTGCACCCGAGGGACCGCTGCCATCCCCGGCCGTGCTCGTCCTTCTGGATGGCAAACCTGGCGACTAAGCACCAGGCCGAGCTGGGGCAGAATCTGGGCGTTGAGGACCCAAGGATGGGTGGTGGGGTGACTTGCAATCTGATAACTGGAAGCCGGAGAATGACCAGGGTCCTTTAAGGACCGGGCAAACATGGCCTGACCCACCCACCCCATTCTGGGTCCCTGGAAGCAATTCTCCTCTCACGTCTTGTGTTGAAATGGTGGGCACAGTGGCTCGCTCAGCACGAGCTTTTCAAAACCATGCATAAATGCACAAATCCTGCGTGTATTGCGATTGCTGGGGAGGTAGCTCAGCACCTGGTTGGCATGCAGGAAGTTCCAAGAACGGCTGGGCAAAAAGAAGCCCTGGAATTTGGAGGAGTTATTGCTGCCAGTGCTTCCTCCTCCTCCTCCTCCTCCTCCTCTGTCCTCTCCCTCTGCTCTCCCTCATTATTTTTTATACTGCCCAATAGTCATAGGTCTCTGGGCAGTTCACAGACATGCTTCTCTAGACCAGTGATGACTCAAACATAGAAACAGAGCAAGTCAAAAGGGGCCTCCCGGGCCATCTAGTCTGACCTCCGGCACCAGCCGGCTCCCCTCAGGACATGCCCACCATGTGCATGTCCAGCCTATCTTTGAACACCCTCACCGATGGGGCCTCAACGACCTCTCATGGAAGCCCATTCCACACCCTCGGGGTCCTAACTGTCAGGAAGTGCTTCCTGGCATCCAAATTGAACCTTGGCTCCCTGAGCTTTGCTCCGTTGGAGCGTGTCCTGCCTTCCTCTGCAGGGGAGAACAGGCCTCTCCCCATCTCCACGTGACACCCCCTCACATACCTGTATGTTGCCAACATATCCCCTCTGAGTCTCCTCTTCTCCAGGCTGAAGAGACCCAGTTCCCTCAGTCTCGCCTCATACCCCATCCCCTGCAAACCAGCCACCATCCTTGTGGCCCTACACTGCCCTGACTCCAACCTGGCTATATCCTTTCTGTAATGAGGGGCCCAAAACTGAACACAATACTCCAGTTGCGGGCTCATCAGAGTCATACAGAGTGGTAGTAATCCCTCTCTCGATCTAGAAGCCACACATCTGGCTATGCAACCAAGGGTGGTGTTCGCCCTCTTGACCACCGCATCACACTGCTGGCTCATGTTCAGCCTGCAATCAACCAGTACCTCGAGGTCCCTTTCACAAGTGCTGCTCTCTAGCCACTTGTCCCCTAACCTGCACTTATGACAGCTATTCCTATGCCCCAAGTGTAAGACCTTGCACTTATCCACATTGAACGCCATCCTGTTGTCTCCTGCCCACTTCCATAGTCTGTCCAGATCCTTTTGGATCTGGTGTATCTGCTCCTCAGTTGTGGCCACTGCTCCAGTTTTAGTGTCGTCTGCGAATTTGATCAGCAGACTGTTCACCCCTTCTTCCATGTCGTTAATGAAAAGATTAAACAGGATCGGCCCCAGGACAGAGCCCTGGGGGACCCCGCTTGTCACTGGCTGCCATCCCGACGATTCCCCGCTAATGGTTACCTTCTGCTTTCGGTCAGTCAGCCATGCCCTAATCCACCGGACAGTGCTTTGGTGTATCCCAAAACTCCTCAGTTTCTCCACCAGGATATCATGGGGCACTTTGTCAAAGGCCTTGCTGAAATCCAGGTATACCACATCCACTGCATCCCCTCCATCTAGCCATCTTGAAACCTTGTCATAGAATTCCACAAGGTTTGTCTGGCAGGACCTGTTTCTGCGGAAGCCGTGTTGTGTGGCTGTCAGCCTCCCTTCCCTATCTAGCATCACTAGATCTCTCTCTATTATGAGCCTTTCCATTGTTTTTCCTACAATGGACGTAAGGCTAACCGGTCTATAATTCCCCATGTCCTTCCTGCTACCCTTTTTGAAAATTGGGACCACCGATGCCACCCTCCAGTCCTCTGGAACTTCACCCGTTCTCCACGAGGCCTCAAAAATGGAGGCCAGCGGGCGTGAGAGAACCCCTGCCAACTCTCTAAGTACTCTCGGGTGTAACCCGTCAGGGCCTGGCGCCTTTGTAATGTCCAATGCCCTGAGGAGCCCCTCGACTTCAAGGGGAGTGACTCTAATCTCTGCCCCTAAATCCCCAGCCTCATCTAATCTCCTATATGGATATCCCCCGTCCTGCTTTGGGGAGAACACAGAGGCAAAATAGTCATTTAGCATCTGTGCCTGCTCCCTCATATCAGTCACTGGATCTCCTTCCTCCTTATTTAGTGGTCCCACCACTTGTCTCCCCTTCCTCTTCCTATTTACATGCTGAAAGAAGCCCCTTTTGTTGCTCTTGATATTCTTGGCAAGTCTCAGCTCATAATCAGCCTTAGCCTTATGAAGAATCCTTCTGCAACGGGCCTCCTCCTCCCGGTATACCCCTTTGTCTATTTGTCCCAGTACCCATTTCCTATGGAGGTTCCTCTTGCATCTAATCCCTCTAACCACCTCCTTTCACATCCATGGCGGCGCTCTCCTCCGCATCCCCACCTTACTAACTAGAGGTATCATCAAGGTTTACGCCTCCAAAACCTCCCTTTTGAGTGCCATCCACCCCTCCTCAACTCGCTTACCTTCCAGTAACCTATCCCAGGAGACTTTCCCCAGCCTGGCCTTCAGTTGGCCAAAGTTGGCCCTCTTGAAGTCCCAGCTTCTAGTGCTCGCCCTGCTGCACGGCCCCAGTCCCCTGATCTCAAAGCAAAGCATGGAGTGATCACTCGCATCCAGAGCTCCCCTAATCTGTACTTCATCTATCAGCTCCTCCCTATTGGTGAAGACCAAATCAAGGATGTTTCCCCCCCTCATCGCCTCTCAGACCCTCTGTGTGAAAAACTCTCCCTCAATAGCTTCTAGGAAGTGACGGACCTGGCTGTCACCGCCAAGTGAGTCTCCCAAGTAATATCCGGGAGGTTGAAATCTCCCATAATTACTGTGTCTCTCCCCCGAGATATCCTTAGAATCTGGCCTGTCAGGACATCATCCAGGGTCTCAAGTTGACCTGGAGGGCGATAACATACCCCCACTGCCAGGTCCCATTCCCTGTCAAAACCCCTAAGTTTCACCCAGACTGCCTCTACCAAATCCCCATCTGTGCTGCATCCTATCCCTTCCCTGACATATAAAGCCACACCCCCACCTCTCTTTCCCTTCCTGTCCTTTCTAAAAAGGTGATACCCTTCTATGTTCACATTCCAGACTTGCCTTTCATCCCACCAAGTTTCTGTGATTCCCACCAGATCGTATCCTCCTATTCCCAGGAGAGCTTCAAGCTCTTCTGCTTATTACCCATGCTCCTAGCATTGGTGTACATGCACCTCAACTCCTTCCCACTGCTTCCTTTCCTTAGAGTGCCCAGCATCCTCCTTCCTCCCATCCTCCCTGGTACCTGGCCCCTCTCTGTAGAAGTCCTGTCAGTCCCTGCAGTACCTCTAAAACCCTGCTCCCAGAGCCCTGATCCTCCCCCCACATTTGTCCAGTGCAGACACGTTTCTGGGGAGCCTGAACCCACCCCCCACTGGCTCAGTTTAAAGTCTTCCGGATGAAGCTCGCTAGAGCATCTCCAAAGGACCTTTTCCCCATCCTCGTGAGGTGTAACCCGTCCCTTGCCAGAAGTTCATTGGCAAGAAACCGAGTGCCGTGTTTGAGGAACCCGAAGTGTTCCTTCTGGCACCGCACCCTAAGCCAGTCGTTCACCTCGGAGGCCCTCCTGTCCCTTCCTGGCCCAAACCCCCGCACAGGTAAGATTGACGAGAAGGCCACTTGGGCCTTCAGCTCCCCGAGTTTCTTCCCCAAGGCCAAAAAGTCCCTGGTGATCCCGAGCACCCCCTGCCTGGCCACGTCGTTTGTGCCCACATGGATCACTAGGAGCGGCTGGTGACCCCCGGAGCGAACAAGACGCTCCACTCTGTCCTTCACATGCCGGATGTGCGCACCCGGCAGGCAGCAAACCTCCCTTGTCTCCAGGCTGGGGCGGCACACCGCCGCCTCAGTGCCCCTCAGCAGGGAGTCCCCAACAACTATCACCTGCCGCCATGCCTTCCCGGTGCTGGTGGGCAGCCGTGCCCTGGTCCTCGCCTCTCCTGCAGTGGCCCCCTTGCCACCTGACGTCCCAGGCTGGGGTCCTGCTGGTCCCCAGAGGCCTCCTCAGCCCCAGCCTCCCCAAGTGGAGAGAACCTGCTTCCCGGCTCCAGGTTGGCGCCAGGAGGAGGAGGCCTCCTGTGGGTGACATGCCTCCATGCCTCCCTGGCTGCTCCTCCCATGGCCCCTCCGCCAACCCTCTGAAGATAAGGGAATTTTGCATCTTGTGCCAGTGTGGTGAGGATCTCTGCTAGAGCAATGGGCACATGTGGCACCGGGACCAGAACTGTCCCACCCTCCATGGCGTCCCCTCCCCATTCCCCCCATCAGCCTGAATGCCTGGCTGAGTGGGGGAAGGAGTCGCTTTATTTTGGTCTACTAAATAGACTCCAACTTCTTTTTCTACAAGACGCTCAAGCAGTGTACATGATTTTCTGTCTCCCTAAAGGCACCCTTATGGCTAATGGGGCAGGATGAACATCAAAGCAGCAAATTCCATCCTTGCAACATCACTGGAGGGCCAGTTGGGTTGAGAAGGGGTCCCCGGGGAGCTTCAGGGCTGAGTGGAGATGCAAACCTGGCTCACATTTGATTTGGTTCCAGTGCTCGTCCAACATGCTAAGCCAGACGTCCCCAACCTGGTGCCTTCCAGGAATGTTGGACTGCAATTCTTTTCATTCCCAGACACCACGACCCTCAGCATGGCTGCTGGAACCACTCCACCCTGCTAGCTCCCCTGACAAATTCTGACAAATGCCTTTCTGGATTCGGAAAAGTGAGCCCTGGAAGGTTCGCTTCCCCTTGCCTGCACATGCTTTTTGCTCTTCGATAAATCCCACACCCATCTTGACTGAGTGGAATTTTAAGCTATTGTGTCTGTTTCCACCAATTACCACCTGAACTTAAGATGGCTTCTACCCAGTTCTGCTCTCCTTGTGCTGCACCCGCGGTCTCTCCGGGATCCCAGTGACTTAAATTCCCAGTCCTTTATTTCCACAAATGCTCTTTTGCAGGCTTAGGGAAAAGCGTTCTCTTTGCCAGAACGGCTTGCTTGAAAAAGGAGGTATCGGTTGGCAGGTGTCTCTGAACGTTCTCCCAGCTGCCCGAGTCAACAGAAACCGTATGCTTAATAGCTGCGCTGATTGGTGCAGCCAATCGATGGTGGTACTGCAATAATTACAGCCTTTCTCAAGATTGCTTTGCCTTCTAATTAAAACCTGGAGTCTTGCTCAGTAATGGTTTGCCGTTGATGCGGGATCCCACATACCCCCAGCGCAGCATCAACTGTGGCTGCAAAATTAATTAGTTTTCGTTACGGTCCCCAGCTGTTTTGCAAAACAGGAGAGTGCCGTGCTCAGGGGGACTGTGGACTTTGTGGGTAAAAAGAGGATGCCCGTTTCCTCACCATCTGCAGCCCTGGCCGCACGGCTGCAACGCATGATCCAGATGTGCTGCCCAGGGGCCCGCTCCCTGAATGGCAAGGAGCCCTGGGGCGCACTGCTCGGATCGCCCCACGAGGTGCAAATGCCGCGAGTCCGTGTTTTGCGGGCTTCGTGTTTGCAGATGCCTTTGGGCTCCTTGAGGCGTCTTCCAGCAGCAGGACGATGTCACTGCGATTTTGTGTGGCGGAGGCTGCATCTCCGAGTGGGACCTTTTTGCCAGCAGGAGACAGATCTTGGCTGTGTGAATCCTGGCTCTTCTTGCATTGTCTTCAAGCTCAGGGAGCTCTCAGATGAGCTCCCTTCAGACCCAGATCTGGTGGAATGCAGGACTCCCCACCAGTTTGCAACTTTCAGGCTTCGTTTTTGCTGGGATCATGTCCCGGAACCCTCCTGGATATTTTCAAAAAGGCTGAACATGGAAAACTGCACCGGAATTTACAACCTAACCTTCTGCCTGGCACAATAAATAGAGGCGATTTCCATTGCTGAGGGTTTTCTTTTCGCAAAGACAGCATGGTGTAGTGCTTAGACTTGTGGACTGGGGCTCAGGAGACCTGGGTTCTAGTCCCCACTCAGCCATGAAGTTTCCTGGGTGACTTTGGCCCAGTCACAGAAACTCAGCTTCACCTACCTCACAGGGTTGTTGTTTGGAGGATAACATGGCGAGGAGGAGAACCTTGCAAGCTGCTTTGGCTTCCTTGCAAGAGGGAGAAAGACAGGATATAAAGAAAATGTAATCATCCTCCCAGCAGGGAATATCCTGCTGCATCCTAGGAGCAGCTTCCCCATGTTGGTCTAGACCAGGCCTAAATCTAGATCAGGCCTGGCTCTTTCACCTGACTGCACCTGCACACATTTCTGAATTTAAAACAACAATAACTGACAGCCCTTGGTAGACTACTAAGACTTCGGGAAAAAGCAAAGAACGGGAAGACACACTAGAGGTGCAGAGAATTAAAGGGGTGTTGGACAGATTCATGGTTGGGGGGCGGATTTGCATGGCTGTTGGTCCTAATGGCTTAATGCTACCCCCCATATCTGAGGTGGTATGGCTATGTGCCCCAGTTGCTGGGAACATGGATGGGAGGATGCTGTTGTACCAAGGGGTTTTCTACAGGCTACTCTGTGAAGAGAGTGCTGGACTTAACTGATCCAGCTTAGATCTTCTCAGGTCCTCATGCTCTTTCCAGTAAGTCCCCTCCATTTGAGTCCTTTCCCCTGCAGGTTCACCATGTGGTGGAAGCACATGCAGCAAGGTCTGCAGCTGATGGGAACTTTCAATTTTAGCATGAGAATATGAGGTGCCTCTACCACCTGGGCCTGATGCCTCCTGCATGCCCATTTATCCTGACTCTTGCAACCTCCAGGACCAGTGGCAGAATTCTCCTTCTTTTCTGGGGCTTCTCGGGTCCCCGGGGCATTCTCTCAGGAAGGTAGAGACCCGACACTGACTCCACATGCTGGTTTGAGTGCAAACTTTAAAATAAGGAACAAAATCAGCACGAAATAAAGCCGGATGAAAGCAAGGAATAAAGCCTTTGTAAGACTTGCAGCAGGCCTGGGCCCAAAAAGCAGCACAGCCGTTCTTAAAGCGCCCGGGAGGAAAGGATCTCCACGTGGCACCAGCAAGAGCGCCTGATGGGGGCTGGGGAGCGTCTCTGCGGAAGGCGGCCCACAAGCCCGTGGCCTGTGAAAGCCACCTGGCGGCAGCCCGCCTGGTCTCACTGCGCAGGCGCAGGCTTAGGTTTAGGCTTAGGCTTAGGCTTAGGCTTAGGTTTAGGCTTAGGCTTAGGCCAGACAGGAATCCAGGCCCGAGCTGCTCAGGGCCTTCATGGCTAACAGCAGCACCCCGGCAACGGGCCGGCAGCTGTGCAGATGGAGCAGTGCTGCGCAACCTGGGGTCGCCCTCTTACCATGTGCTTATTCCCTCCTAGGTACTGGCTGACCAACAAGGTCTACATCAAGCGCCCCACCACCGGCCTGCTCATGTACACCCTGGCCACCCGCTTCTGCAACAGGATCTACCTGTACGGCTTCTGGCCCTTTGCCCGGGACCAGGCCCAGCGCCCGGTCAAGTACCACTACTACGACAGCCTGAAGTACGGCTACATGTCCCAGAGCAGCCCGCACACCATGCCGCTGGAGTTCAAGGCCCTGCGGGCGCTGCACCAGCAGGGGGCGCTGAAGCTCACGGTGGGGCAGTGCGACGGGGCCACGTAGGGCGTCGGCGGCGCGCTTCGCGGAGGCTGCGCGCGGGGAGGACCGGGAGGGGGAGGCGAGGCCGGGCCGGGCCGCCGTGGCGGCGCGGGGTTTCTTTGCGGCCGCCTGGAAGGGGCGCGGAGAGGGGCCGGGCGTTGCTCGTGCCCGCGGCTGGCGCGGCGCCGTCGGGGGCTCACCGGGCGGCTGGCCGCGAGGGCAGCACCCGGGGGGCGCGTTCCCGGGTGGGAGGCTGCGGGGCGCCGGGCGGAGGCGGGCGCGGCAGCTTTCCTGCCTCCCGTGGCTTGGGGAGCCGCTGTGGTTTGTGTGGGTGCTTTAGCGTGGCAACGTCAGTGTTAGGCAAAGTGTCGTGAGTGGTCTGGCGTCCGTAGACGGGCCTGTTGGGCGGGGGAGCCGGGCTTCTAGCTTGTGTCGTGTTCTTGGCTTTGTGGTGGTGAGGGGGACTTCGGGGTGGGGGTGCGTCCTTGGATCGGCCTCAGACGCGGAGCGGCGCCGCCAAGAGCGGCCGCAGCTGCTCCTGCGGCAGAGCCGGTCCGCGCGCGTTCGCTCCTCGCGTGGAGCTGTTCCAGGAGCGGAGCGGAGCGGAGCGGGGCGGCAACAGGAGCGCTTGCGTCGCAGACAGCGGCCGGTGGCTCACGAGGACATCACCGGGAACGGACGCCGGGAGATGTTTTGAGACCAGGCGGTCGGTCGGGTTTTCTGCCGTTTCAGAGGAAGAGAAAGCGTGCCTGGCTCCGTGAGACCGGGTGGCGCTGAAGGGCGAGTGACGTGGACGTAGCGGAACGCTGCAGTTTTCCTTCCTGTTTCTTTTCCTCCTTTGTAACAAGACGTCTTTGGGGTGTAGTACGTAGAGGATGCCAGACCAAGCTGTTGGCATCAGGGCTTCCCTCTTGTAGAAGACGGGGACTCCCCTTTGAATAGGGTTCATCCCAAGGGTTCCTGGGCTGAACCAAACTACAGATGTTGAAAACCAGTCGGATTTCATTGATCATCCAAAATGACTGATGGTTTAATTGTGGTTTAATGGATTTGTTAATAAACCCATTTTAAAGTCACTGCAGCCATCCTTGGTGTTTTGTTTCGTTTCGTTTTGAATTGGGGCCAGGTGGTCTCCTTCATAAGACCCCTCCCCATCCATGCAAACAGAAAACTGGCATGTCAGGAAAGCCCGCCCTGGAGCCATTGTCCCTTACATGCCACATTTCTGTCTTTATCCTGTTGCACTGTTTCCACACCATGCATAAATTTGTCCACTTCTGCCATGTCTCCCTCACCTCCTTTCTACTCTCAACAATCTCAGCAAACCTTCCTCACAGCAGCTGCTCCAACACTTGGATCCAGTTCCCCCTTTTCTGCCCTTTCTCCAACCCTCCAATGCCCCCTTTTCTGGTACATTGACCAGAACTGTGCTTAGGTTTCTAAACCGAGTTGCACCATAGATTTCTATCAGGGCAAATAAGACACTGGTACTTTCATTTTCGATCCCTTTCCTAATGATGCTTAATATGAAGTTTGCCTCTTTTTAAACTGCCTCTTTTCCCTGCACACGTTTTGCCTTTTTTCGCCAAAGATGTCAGCTTGTGGGTTGACATGATCATCCATCTGCCTACTGCAACCCCAAATGCCCCTTCTTGGCCCGCCACTCCCCGTTCCAACCCCATCACGTTGCACTTAAAGTTGAGACTTTTTGCCCTAACCTCCATCGCTCTGTGCTTGAATCCGCATCAGCCCATCGGTTGTGGTTCCTCAGGATAATTTTCAGTGGTATCTCCTAAGCAGGCGAAGAGGAAAGAATATACAGAGGGAGGGGTGCTCCCAAATGTTAGCAACCCCTGTGGCAATTTTTGGTGAGGCCACGGCTTTTCTTCCAAAATGTCCAATGTGCCCAAAAGCCCCAAAAACTCCTAGCACTGCGCCAGCCAATGGAGGTGTTTTACCTTGCCAGAGGTATTTAAAGATTGTATGGCATTCCGCCAATAGGATTTTACTTTGTATGCAACCTTGAGAAGGCTTCACCCTTAAAGCTGTCCAAATGTAGGTTCAAATAAATTCATGCAGATGTTTCTCACAATCAAAGGCTGAACTGCATGGGGTGGGGGTGGGGTGCTTGAGAAATTGGTTTTTGTGACTTCAGATAGGAACTGGCTTGGTCCACAGTTTCCAAACTAGCTATGTGTGGGAGTACATGCGAACAAGTGCAGCGGCACGGCTCGTGTGTGTGGATGGGGTGCCCAAGAGCAAAGAGTAGCCACCTTGATCGAACGTTTGCCTTGCATGGTAAAGCCTTTCCTGGACTTCGCCACTTCAAGCAGTCGGGGTGTGTGGAGGGGTGGATTTTCCACCCCACCGAAAAAGCCACCAGTAAGACTTGGGGAAAGAATGAAGCCAACCCTTTCTCTCCTTAAAATGCTAATCTATAAGAGAGTGTTCTCCTTAGACGGGTGGGGTGCTTGGGATATGTGATTCCATATCTCCAGTGAGAAATGGCCCAGTCTAAGAAAAGCTACACTTTAATACAGGTGTGTGTGGTCCTTATCCTTGAGAGTTTACAGTAACCTTGAGTCTCACAGGTGAACCATGACAGAGTGTTTGTGAGAAGCCCGGAAAAAAATACCAGTGTAAAAGAAGCCCACTTTGTTATGATTGGAGACACCGCAAATCAGCAACTTATTCCTGGCATTTTTGGTATGACTTCAGGAGGGAGCAAAATAACTACCTCTTGTACAGAGACTCTCCATATTTGGATCAGGGCTTTGATTATTTGACCAAACAGTCTTGCCATTGACCCAGTAATTCACGCAAAATCACTTTTTGGAGGGTTCCTGATCCTTCAGTCCATTTCTTGGAGAGAAAAGCTGGCTCAATTCAACAGCGTTGGCTTCTGGTGTAGAATTACAGTCTTACTCACGGAAAAAGCTGGGATGCCCTTTAAACATTTAGGTCTGCTTTGGAATACGGCATCTTGGAGAAATGTCCACTTTCAATTCATGACTGGTGTCTTACAACCTTGGCTCTGGCTAATGTGATTCAGTTGACTAGCATGAGCAGAGCTGGCGAGAGCGATTCAGAGAAGATCAATTTATATGGAAGTGGAGACTCTTTATATTCTACAGTGTTAGAGGTGGAGACTGAAAAAGCTCAGGAATCATTAAAACCTCCCTTCTTTACAGGGGATGATTTAATGACCGGTTTTGTGTGAAACCTGACTGTGTTTAAAGTCTTAATGTTGCTTTTAATTTGTGACTGCCTTTGAGGTTAAAAATTTGATCACGGTGAGCAATATTTGGTATTTATTACATATTGGGTGTTATGATACACTATGCTATCACATTATTACATATTTGGTCTTAAAATATCATTACTATAAAAATGTAATGATTAAAAATAAAGCATCAGCTAGGGCTTGCAAGCTGTTTTCGTATAGGAAAGGAAAGAAATACAAACATAAAGTATTTTTTAAGCTGTTCGGGTTTAAAATAGGTTTGCATGGAATGAAACTATATTTAACTAGACTGCCTCTATCACTGCTCTGCCTTGGAAGGGATAATTAACATTTGAATCCAACGAGCTCTTTGAAGTGTGCAGGTTTGTCTCTAGATACGCAACATCTCCCCACTTTAATCTGTCTCCAGTAGGTGGGCAAAGAGGTGATTTCTGAACCCCCATCTGCTCTCCAAAGTCCCAGCTTTTGGGGTGGCTTTGGAACACCAGCAGAAAGTGCCTGAGGCTCTAAGAAAGTAAACTCCTCAAAAAAACCCTGGAATTTGGACTTTTCCCTCAGGGAATTGCAGTCAGCATAAGCTTGACCTTCAGTTTTCAGCAAGTCCAGGTCATTCATTCTTCTATTCTTGCTGAGGCCACACAAACAGAAAATATGTGTAACCATGGCAGACCTGTTGACTTTTCTCTGCATAACAATGGTTTGGCCTGCAAATGTAAAACAAAAGCAAAAACAAACAAAAAACCCCATGCTTTTCCTCTATGGATTTTTCATCTGTTTGCTGGAGGTTTTAGCTGAAAATCTTGGCTCTAAAATGAGATCAAGATGATCCTAATTGAACCTTGCTTTGCGTCCTTTGGGGGGGCTTTTGTCTGGGGTCACAAAGTCACCCCACCCAGTTATTACTGTGGCGCTTCTAGATAACAGTGTCGCTTTGGCACCTTATTGAGTTTTACTAATTTGCTCGGGAGATTTCTTATGAAAATGAGCATACATGAGGTACTATCCAATGTTAGTCTTACACAGAGTAGATCCATGGAAATGAATGGCACTTCAGTTGGCCACATTTAACCAAATTCCCACTCATTGTCATGGGTCTACTCAGTGTAGGACTAACACTGGCCTGGTGTTTCATTGTTCAAGGAAGCATGAATAAATTATCCCTGCAGGCTAAAGAGCTGCCAAGTCCAGCTCTCCGAATAAGCTCCATAGATTGACTCTCCATGGTCACCAGCAGGGCAACTGGAAGAACAAAACCTTTCCCTGATCTCTCTGTCCCATTCGGTGTTAAACCTTGTGGCTGGAAAGTCTTGCTTGCAGGTCAAAACAAAGGTAAGCAAACTTCCGAAGCAGAGGGGGCAGCAGAGTGGGTTGGGCTCCTTTAAAGTTGTCATGCTTGGTGAGGGAGGGCCCCAAAAGAGCTGGCAAGACAGCCGGTTCTCGATATTTTGTCATTCTTCCATGTGCCGTGGCACAGTGCAGAGTGAAAAGACGCAGGGCTGCTCCGGATGGCTCTGAGCAAGCAGGGGCGACCTAGTGGGTAGCCGCAAGGGCCCGAAAAACCAGGTCCTAAAACCCCGAGGAGCAGGAGGCATGTTTCAAAGGGAGGGGGGAAGCAGCACCTCCAAAACAAACAAAAGCCAAACATGGTCCCAAGAGGCACTGATGCAACAGGTGTGCTCTTTTGTTGTAATGAAAGTGCACCGTGACTTTTCTGCGGGAACTTTGGAAAACCTCCAGCAGCATCCCCTGCGTGGCAGCCGGGGAGGCAGCTTCTGGCATGTCTCGGGGCTGAGTTCATGGCCCCATCCACAGAGGGGGGCCAACCCGGCTGAGGTGGAGACGGCAGTGGGGCACAGTCCTCTCGCCTGATGACGGAAACCCAGGGCCGGGGCCGGGTGTCCCCAAAGACAGCAGCCCACGACATGCACCCTGAATGTTCAAAGAAGGGGGAGCGAGGGACCCAACCACCCCCACTAGCAGCTGAGACCAGAGGGGAGAGCAGGTCATGGGGAAGTCAGCGGGGCAAGCCCCACAAGCTCCGACTGTGGCCTGGCTGCAGGGAATTGAAGAGACTCACCAGTGGCAAGGGGGATTTGCACTCAGAGCTCAGACTGTGCCCTGAAGCAAGACACCCTGAGCTTGTGCAGGTGCCTCCTCTCCCACCAAGTGCCCCCGCCAACAAGGCACAGTCCCCCAGTCAGAGCTGGAGAGGAGCATCTCGCTTGCTTGCTTGCTTGCTTGCTTGAGACTTTTCATAGAATCATAGAAGAGCAGAGCTGGGAGGGGCCCTGAAGGCCATCGAGTCCACCCCCTGCTGGTGCAGGACACCAAATCACGCCATCCCACTCAGGCGGCTGCCCAGTTTCGCCTTGGACGTCTCCAGGGTGGGAGAGCCCCCCACCTCTCCGGGCAGCCAGTTCTACCAGCTGGTTTTCTATACCATCCACTACCAAGGTCTCAGATAAGCAGGGAAAGTACCTTTGCTACTGGTAAAAAAGCTATTTTGAGTCAAGGTTAGAAATGTGTTCCATTAGTATTTTTGCTGGGAATCGGGGTTGGGAGCTAGGAGCTGCAGCTCTTAGGAAGCGAAGCTCACCCCCTTGGGGAGCAGGATGAGAGCTGGCTTGCCAGATGTCTATGGGCCCATCCGGCTCGGGGAGCCAGCAGCTCAAGGAATCACTCCATGCCTAATTGAAGCCCCTCCAACAAAGAGAAGGGGGCCAAGGGGGAACAGATGCAGCCCAGGTGGGAATTTTTATGTGTGCAGCCAGCGGGAACATCCTTAATAGCATCCCAAGTGACAGAGCAGCGTTCCAGACCGTCTGGGCCTCTCGCTCACCCTGTCTCTCCCCAGCTTGCTCATCCCCGCCATTCTGCTAAGCCAAACTATCTTGTGCATCGCCTTCTCCTGCTTCTGAAATGGTCCTCCTGCCCTCTCTCTTAATGCATGCCCACCTGCCCCTGGTTTATGGAACCTGCTGGGAGTGTGGAGCTGGGGGATCTATTTCAAGTATTCCTTTGTGGTGTTTTGATGCTGCCTTTTCAAAATAATTGCCAAGGAGTGTGGAATGGATTCAATAAAAACAGCAGAAGCACATTTAAAAATAAATAAAGTTGTACAGAAGCATTAAAATAAGGTTGCAAAGTCACAGGCAGAAATTAACCAGAACCCCCATTTAAAGGGCCTCATTAAAAAGAGACGCATCACGTTCGCCTTTGGGGAGGCGATCCAGCCGCCTGTTTTTTCCAGCATGCCTTGCACACTCCAACACATGTGTGGTGAATTACAACTTCCATCACTCCAGTGGATGATAGGAGTTGGAGACAGCACACCTGGAGGGCACAAGCTTGCGGAAGGCTGCGCTAAGATTTCTATCCTGCTCCCCACCCCTTGCAAGTCTCTCGCACCGAATTACTGAATAAGGGGTGCATATTAAAAATATAAAATCTGATATTCTACTTTACCACAAGCCTGTGAATTTTTATTGTTATCTGGTAGTTTTACAGCAAGTAAGTTTGTTTTAAATGTGCTTCTAAATTGATTGCTATTTGATATTTTTAAGTACTTTCTGTACACTGTTCTGAGAGCTTGTCTAATCAAACAGTATAGGAATACCTTGGATGGATGGATAGATGTTCATGGCAGAAGAACAGAGCGAGCTAGCAATAAGATAACAGAGTAAAAACCGAATTGGCTACCAATCCATTTCCTCCAAGAGTGCCTGGAGCTGCCCGGCCACCCCTCCCCGCCCCCCATGAGTACCTTACCCAAGGAGGGAAGGTTGGCTATGGGTTGCCGGTTATTTACGTCCCCTGGGTCCAGGTGTGGCTTTTGCAGGAGTGGAGAAATCGCAGCCTCCTCTAAAGGGGTGGCCCCGCTCCTTCACTTGAGAAGGTGCCCGCGCCTCCTGGATCCAGGTACAAATCCCCTCCTTGATCTCCCTTAGAGCACCCAGAGAAGAGGCGGTCGCCTCCCCCTCCCCGCCAAGGCAACGATGCCCTGGCCCCTTCCAGAGACTGAGGAAGGAGAGCCCACAATCGCCACTGCATCGGAACAACAGTGGGGGGTGGGGATGCCCCCTTGCAGCTCACCGCTCCCTTCTGGTCTTGCAAGATGGATCTCTTTCTACTCCCCTTCCCTGCTCTCTTTCTGGTTTCTAAGCCAGATGGCAGCTCCCCACCCCCACTGCTTTCACAGGCAACCACGTTCTGCAAATGGAATTGGAATGCAGGAAATAAAACACACACGCGCCTTGGGGACCTCTTTTGCTTCTTTGCTTCCCATATTCAGCCCATGGCCGAAAGACTCCGGCACTGTCTGCCCGGCCTTGTCCAAGCTTCTCCGCTCTCCTCTTCCCTTACCTCCCTTGGTTCAGTTCTTTGCTGCAAAGCCACCCTCTTGCCACCAGGATCCCGTGACACCTTCTGCCCCACCCCACGCATGCGTCTCTGCCTGACTTCAGGGCCCTCCATGGCCTCAAGAACTTCCCCTCTCCATCCCTGCCCATGGTCAATGCGGTCTCCTGCTCCACCCTTCCTGTCCCTTAGGCCCAGAACTGCCTCCTGGGACAGCGCCAAGAGGCCACCTCTCAGACTTCCCTCTGGTCACTCCTCACATCTTTTCTGTCAAGCTCTTGCAACAGCCCCTCTGCTCCCCTGCCCCAATGCATTTTGGACTGCCGCTCCCATCCTTCCCACGCCACCCTGACAATGCTGGCTGGAATGATGGGTCTTGCAGCCCAGTACATCTGGGGGCACCGGGTGGAGGAATGGCTGCCCTACGGTAAGGCAGCAAGCTGAGGCTCACGTCCTGAAAGCAATTACCCGAGCAACCACAACACGTGAGTTCAGAAGGCTGCTCTGGGTTATGTCCTTAAAGTGTGAAGGCAGCTGCAACAGAAACGAAAAACCTGTCTTGCTGTTGATCAGAAGCGCCGAATTGTCCTCTTCGGCCCTTCCCAAATCCCTTCCCAAAAACCCGGGCACTTAACAGCCTCCACGCTGCGAGGGGCAGGACTGCTGCTTCCTGCATCTTGGCATAAAGTATGCCTTGTGACTTCTGCTTGGACCAGACTAGCTGAGCCACACACCCCTTTGCAGGGCTGAAATTCCCAAGCCACCCCCAACAGCAGGCTCCCGACAAGTGCAGTGAGGTCGTCCAGCCCCAGGGTGTGGAGGGCATGAAGGACGCGTGGAAGACCACCACGTCCCGTCAGATGGATTTTGTGGGAACAGTTTTGAAACATTTTACTTCCGTTGTTCTAAATATTTTTATCTGCAGAAATGATGCAAACTGAAATGTACACATAATTAGGCTTCATTTATGCCAGGAGCAGAAGTTAGCTGTAATTACACATGTTTTAGAAAGCAGATCGGCTGTGTAGATTAGATGTAATTAAACAACCCCCAGCTTCTTGTTGGCTAATAGGAACAACTCCACATGCTTCCAGGTACTGGGGGAAGAGAGAAGATATCTAGATCAGCTCCTTGGTGTCCTGTCACTTGGATCGCTTCCTCCTCCCCCTCTTCCTCTCTCTCGCGCTCTGCAACCAAGAAGGAAGTAACACGGACCTTTTCCATGACAGAAGCAAGCAACCAGGTCTCATGTTTTTCTTTCACACTCTTACGCTCATGCACTCAGGTTCAGAGGGTGCCTTGTAGTTAAACCTCATTAATTGGTCTTCTCCAATGATGTGTATGAAAGGGGTAATTAAAGTAAGTCCATTTGGTCCTCTTTCAAACCAAACTGCATTCATTGCCTCTAAAAATTGGATGTCATGGATCACTAACTGGTTTAAGAACAGATGCGAGAGCGTGGGAATCAATGACAACTTCTCCCAATGGAGATACCAGTGTTCTTTATTGGGACCAGTGCTTTTCAACCAATTCCTCAATGATCTGGAATTAGGAGTAAGCGCTGAAGTGGTCAAAACTGCCAACAACGCTAAACTATTTAGGGTGGTTTAAACCACGAGGGATTATGAGGGGCTCCCATGGAAATTCTCCAAGCTGGGCGAAAGGGCACCAAAATGGCAAATTCTGCTCAGTATAAGCTGGTGTGGATTGATGCATGTTGGGGCCGAAAAATCCAGCTTCAGCTATACACTGATGGGATCTGAGCTGGCAGTGACTGAGCCAGAAAGAGACCTTGGGGTAGCAGTGGACAGCTTGATGAAAACGTTGGCCCGGGGCACAGCTGCTGTGAAGAAGGCAAACTCCATGCTGGGGGTAACTGGGGACAGACTAGAAAACTGAACTGCCGAAATTTTACCTCTCTTATCCAAATATTTGGTGTGACTGTGCTAGGAAAATTGTGTTTTATTTCTGGTCAGTTTACCTGAAAAAGGCCATTAATGAGATGGAAAAATTGCAGAGAAGGGCAACAAAAATGATCCAAGAGCTGGAGAAACTCCCCTCCAAGGAGCAGCTATGACAGCTGGGATTGCTCAGCTTAGAAAAAGGGTGAGTCAGGGGAGACATGATGGAGGAGTTTAAAGCAATGCACAATGTGGAGACTGGGAGGCATTTTTCTGCCTCTCCCATAACACTCGAACCCAAAGGGGTCATCCCAAGATGCTGATTGGTGGGAGGTCCAGGACAGAGGAAAGGAAATCCTACTAGCTACTCACCTTGCAAGTTATGTGCTACCTCCTTTATCTCCTTCACACCAGTTGCTGAGGAGGTCCTGCACTCATCCTGCTGGAGGGATCCTGCGGGCAGCTGGCCTGCCATGGAGCGCTGGACTAAATGGAATTCGGGTCTGATCCAGCAGAACTTTTCTGATGTCCTTCACATTCTTAGGTCTCATTAATATGTTTTCTTTTTATCAGGGGCCTCTGGCTAAGTCACACCAGAATATCCAACACTTCTAGTGTCATGGTATTGTCCCAGCCAACACACGTGGGACTCCATTGCCATGAACGTCTGCTCTGTGTGAGAGAGAAGCGGTCATGGACTGCTTTTCTTCAGCCCCTTCCTGTTTGATGCCACCCAGAAGACAATGGGAGGGCTGAGACATCCTACTAAATGGAAAACAACTTCACGAGAGCTTGTGCCTCTGACTTTTCAGGTGCCTTCTTGATGCACGGCTTTAACTGTCAAAGGCTGGGGGTTTCCCTCAAGAGTGAAAGGGAAGAGTCAAGAAGATGGACTGCATGATTGGCTACCACTGGAACATCGAAAGCTGCCTCCTACAGCCCAGCTGTCAATGGCCCATCAGAAGCTGCCCATCCAGCCCAGTATCGTCAACACGGACTGGCAGCAGTGGCTCGCCAGGGTTTCAGACATGAGTTTTGCCAGGCCTTCCTGGAGATGCTGGGATTGAACCCGGAACTTTCTGCATGCAAATCTTGGCCCTTCCACTAAGCTGCAGCAACCAAGTTGCTTGACAGAACTGCAACTCAGTCCCCAGGCTGCCAAGCTCAGAGGTCCTCTCCCCTTTGCCATTGCTCACAAGGCGTATATGAAGCTTGCTCTTGCTTGGACCACGGAACGGTCCCCATGGTTCTGAGCCACCAGCACTTAGGAATCCTCTTTCGCTCTTGCCTTAAAACAGTAGCACTGAAGCGAGAGGCCACGTGCCAGTCCTCTCAAGGGGGTCAGAGACACCCCTCCCAGAGGCTCTGGGTGCAGCCAGGTCTCCCCCGCAACTGGGTTAAATGGACCGCAGTGTTCCCCTGAGCGACTGCGCCATCTGCTGTGGACACCAGCCAGGCCCTTTCCCCGTGGCAGTTTCAATATTTGCAGACTTTTCCCGGTATCTCCATGATTCCGCTGAACCAGCCAGGAGGCGTGCGGCAGAAGGGGAAACACAGGTTCGCTTAACGGCTTTCGCCTTCGTTGGCAATCGCCTTAACTCTTCGCTTCGACACAAGGACTGTTTTGATGCTAGAATAGGTGACACATTTGTCACAGCAAATGCCAACAAAATGCCAATGGTATTCCACGTCTCAAAGCAGGACACCAGCATGCAGCTTCAGTGGGGGTAGGTGAGGCGCTTCCACTTATTTTTGGATGAAGTCATTTTGTTAATTGCACATTTGAAATGGTGCAATTAGAATGGAGAGAAAATGAGACAGCAATGAAGAAGACATTATTCCTTGGCCACAGAATAGATTAATACTAAGTATCCATCATTATCTGATGTCTGTGTAAGTCTGGGAAAGAGAATTATGAACAAGGAAAAATGAACCTTCATTTATATGCTTTTAATGTGAAACAGATCACATAGCTTTTCCTCCCTCCCTCCCTCCCTCCCTCCCTCCCTTCCTTCCTTCCTTCCTTCCTTCCTTTCCAGCTCTCTCGGGAGGCCTTCATGACAAAATAGGATGCCCACCGCCTCCAACAGTCAGTTCAGGTCCTGATCAACCAATGTGATTGGGTGATGGATTGGGTCAGAGGCACACGGTAATGAATAGAGCGAAGGGTACCATTCAGACCAGACAAATAGAAGCAGTTGACTCTAATAGGCCATCTCTCTCTGTAGGTAGCTATGGAAACTTGGAAAGAAGAGTACCTTTTCATTCGTTCATCCTTTGTTCCTGAGCCTTCCCTGATTCCTCCATAGAATCCTAGAAGAGCAGGGCTGGAAGGGGCCGGAGGGCCATGGGGTTCAACCCCCTGCTCAGTGCCAGACTCCCAGTGAAACCATCCCTGACAGGTGGCTGCCCAGTTGCACCTTGAATGCCTCCCTGTGCAAGAGTCCACAATCTCCCTAGTTCAGCACTTCCGTTGCCATATTACTTTAACAGTCAAGAGGCCCTCCCTGATGTGCAGCTGGAACTTGGCTTCCTGGAATTAGAGCCCGTAATTCCATGTCCTGCACTCTGGGATGATTGAGAAGAAAACCTGTCCTCCTCCTCCTCCTCTGTGACAGCTCTCAAGGGCTTGCAGTGCTATCCCACCTCCTCTCCGTCGTCTTGAGGCTCAGCATGCCCAGCTCTTTCCATCTCTCCTTGCAGGACTGTTTCCAGTCCCCGGATCATCCTTGTTGCCTTCCTCTGACCTGCACTAGAAATCAGCCCGATAAATGCTGTTGATCCCATGACATCTATTTTGTAGGGAGTGACAGCAACCCACACACCCCCGTGAGCAGTCCCAAGGAACTGAGATGGTAGAAGCACCGCATGTTGAAGTTTGCTCACGTTTCCTGAGATTCACTGAGAATCTGCAGTCCTGAAAATGAAGCTAGCCAAATCAAGGAACTGGGGGAGGGAGGGAGATTCATGCCAATTAGGACTTCTTCTGACAGATAAGCTCTATAGCGGCTCAATTTGACATGTGACAGCTGAGATTTTTTAGAAAATGCTTGCAGAAAGCTAAAAAGATGTGCAGCACAAGGGTCTAAGCAAGAAAGACATAGATTTCTTTTCTTCTTAAGGCTTTCTCTCAAGCTGTTCCTTTCTTCCTTGTTTACTTGTGATGTTTCTCCTCATAAATTTCACTCATGAAACTATCTCTGTCAACCCATCCCACTCTCTTAAAAAACACACCATGCCCATTCTCCTTTTGTTCCTTCTTCCTTCCTTCACAAGATTCAACCCCAACTGCATTAAAGCCCAAACACATTTTCCAAAAGTGTAAAAGATTGCTAGCACAAACAAATAAAAGCAACAAAAACCTCTGTTGCACAAACTGAAATGAGGTCAGAGTAAAAAAAAAATGTTTCCAAGGCCTGCTTAAAAACTGGTCCTGATGGGGATGATGGATGCCCAAAGGCAACTAATTCTGGGGTGCAGAGCCAATGCAGAAAAGGCCCTCCCATGGGGGTTTGCATGGTTTGCCTGGGTAGGCAAAGAAAAAGGTCCTTTCTTGAGGTCCGCAAGGGAAGCCCTTCTCGGAGCAGGTGACAGCACACAAAAGGGTCTCCTCCACACGGTCCCGCCCCTGCAGATCTTTGAGGAGGCCCGGAAAGCGTATTTTAGTCCAGCCTGAAATGATGGGACTTCTGCTGTTGTTATTTTGTGGCTGGCCTCCCTGCCGTCGGTGGTTTCGCTGCTAGCTTTACGGCTGGTTCTTAGTGGGTTCTTACTGTGTGTATGGCTGGTTTTGATCATTCTTACGTCGTGCTGCTGTTCTCTGATTTACTGCTATGTGCCACCTTGGAGGACAGAAGAAGAAGGCCAAGGAATACTTTAAATCTCTTTAGGAGTGCCAGTCAGGATATTCTTCCCCCAGCCTTACATAGCCCGCAGGGAAGCCAAGAGTTCCTCATATCTACTGCAACAAAAACAATTTCAGAACAGTTCAGATGGGACTATGTATGCCTCTTAGGAGAAATTTCAATTTCTGTTGGACACCTCTGAAAAGTATCCATTTCTAGAACCTGCCAGGTCTCTATAAGCTCTTAAAGCCCAGGAAGGCTGCGAGAAACACTGGCTCCCTTCAAATGAACGATTGCCAATGCATTTAGGGCTCTAAAGACTAAATCCGTGCTTTAAACTGTGCTCAGACATAGGTAAGCAACTAGTGTGGTGGTAAAGGGTTTGAAATGCCTGGTCGCATATGAAATCCAGCAGCTGCAACCTGGACCAGGGCATCGCCGTACCGATCCTCAAAGGCGGTTGCTCGCTGCATTTCAAGGGTTGAGCCGGCGCATAACCAGCACTTCTGCAAGCAACGCAAGGATCTGGCCATAGTTCTGCCCATCCCCCAGCACAGAGAGGCCGTCGGGACCGAGGGATGGTGTTTCCACCATGGTCCAGCACCAGGTGCTCCCACCACAAGCCACTCATGGCCGAGCGATGGCTGCCCTGTCTTCCAGGAGGAGCATCAAGGGAACGCCAGGGGTGCTAGTCAAGATATTCTTCCCCGCAACCTTGTATACCCTACAAGGAAGCCAAGTCTTCCTCATATCTAATATGGAAAAATGAACTAAGCTAAGTGGAAATTCCCCCTTTCTAGTTCCTTCTGTATTATTTTTCCTGTATTGAGCTGTAGTTTGCAAGAGCTGTGGGCAAACACCTGCTCTTTTGTGTATTGTAAAACTCCAAATTATTATTTGTTATTAAGACCTGCAGTCCTGGGGGGAAGGAAAGGAAGTAAAGTGTGGGGAGCCAGCTGGGGGGCGGGGACTCTAGGGAGTGTGATGGAAGGTGAGCAGACGGGGACAGAACCAGTGAGCCCATGAAAACCGAAAGGTGTCAGGAGCCAGAATGCGCAAATCTACTTCTGTTTCGCATCAACTCTGCATGTTTTCAGCCATAATCGGTTCTATTTCTGCTTTAATGTGTGGTTTTCAAGAAGATCCCTCTCCAATTAAGGCCCCTTTCCATTGTGGCATCCTATAGATGGAGGTAGTGACAGATTTTATTTTCCTGGGCTCCAAGATCACCGCAGACAGGGACTGCAGCCAAGAAATTAAAAGATGCTTGCTCCTGGGGAGGAAAGCTATGGCAAATCTAGACAGCATAGTAAAAAGCAGAGACATCACCCTGCCAACAAAAGTGTGTATAGTCAAGGCTATGGTTTTCCCAGTTGCAATGTATGGCTGTGAAAGCTGGACCATAAGGAAGGCTGAGTGCCGAAGGATTGAGGCCTTTGAAATGTGGTGCTAGAGGAGACTCCTGCGAGTCCCTTGGACCGCAAGGCGATCAAACCAGTCAGTCCTAGAGATCAACCCTGACTGTTCCTTAGAAGGCCAGATCCTGAAGATGAAACTCCAATACTTTGGCCACCTAATGAGAAGGAAGGACTCCCTGGAGAAGAGCCCAATGCTGGGAACAATAGATGGCAAAAGAAGAAGGGGACGGCAGAGGATGAGGTGGCTGGATGGAGTCACTGAAGCAGTCGGCTCAGCGTGAGCTTAAGTGGACTCCAAGGGATGGTGGAGGACAGGAAGGCCTGGAGGAATGTTGTCCATGGGGTCACAATGGGTCAGACATGACTTCGTGACTAACAAGAACAACACCACCACCACAGATGAAATTTTAGAGGCTAGGTCTAGATTTTTATGGCCATTTTTCCATTCTGTTGCTTCTTGTATCCTTTTAAATATTTGCATTGTGCCATGCCATTCTCATGGTTTGCATTGCATTTGGAACTGTTTGTAAACTGTACCAAGGTAAGGTCTCGGAAGGGTTACAGATGGCAGACCAGGAGATGGCCTTGGCGGGAGTCACGGGTGTTGCTGTCCGCTGCGAGAGCTGCGACATGTTCGCCCTTCTCCCCCAGGAGAGGCAGGGATACACTTGCCCTCGGTGCAAGATGGTGACCCTGCTAGAGGAGGAGGTGAGGTGCCTGAGGGCCGAGAGAGCTCTTCAGGCCCCCCCGCAGCAGCCCCCCTCTCGACAGAGGGCTGAGGGAGAGACCACGGGAGGAGCAGCTGCGGAGACATGGAGGTATGTCACCCACAGGAGGAGGAGGCCAGCACGGCCTCCTCCTTCTCCTGGCACCAATCTGGAGCTGGGAAACAGGTTCTCTCCACTTGGGGAGGCTGGGGCTGAGGAGGCCTCAGGGGACCAGCAGGACCCCCAGCCTGGGACATCAGGAGGCAAGGGAGCCACTGCAGGAGAGGCGAGGACCAGGGCACGGCTGCCCACCAGCACCGAGAAGGTATGGCGGCGGGTGATAGTTGTTGGGGACTCCCTGCTGAGGGGCACTGAGGCGGCAGTGTGCCGCCCCAGCCTTCAGACAAGGGAGGTTTGCTGCCTGCCGGGCGCACGCATCCGGCACGTGAAGGACAGAGTGGAGCGTCTTGTTCGCTCCGGGGGTCACCAGCCACTCCTGGTGATCCATGTGGGCACAAACGACGTGGCCAGGCAGGGGGTGGTCGGGATCACCAGGGACTTTTCGGCCTTGGGGAAGAAACTCAGGGAGCTGAAGGCCCAAGTGGCCTTCTCGTCAATCTTACCCGTCCGGGGATTTGGGACAGGAAGGGACAGGAGGGCCTCTGAGGTGAACGACTGGCTTAGGGTGTGGTGCCAGAAGGAACGCTTCGGATTCCTCGACCACGGCACTCGTTTTCTTGCCAATGGACTTCTGGCAAGGGATGGGTTACACCTCACGAGGATGGGGAAAAGGTCCTTTGGAGATGCTCTAGCGAGCTTCATCCGGAAGACTTTAAACTGAGCCAGTGGGGGGTGGGTTCAGGCCCCCCAGTAACATGTCTGCACTGGACAAGTGTGCAGGGAGGATCGGGGCTCTGGGAGCAGGGCTTTAGAGATACTGCAGGGACTGACAGGACTTCTACAGAGAGGGGCCAGGTACCAGGGAGGATGGGAGGAAGGAGGATGCTGGGCACTCCAAGGAAAGGAAGCAGTGGGAAGGAGTTGAGGTGCATGTACACCAATGCTAGGAGCATGGGTAATAAGCAGGAAGAGCTTGAAGCTCTCCTGGGAATAGGAGGATACGATCTGGTGGGAATCACAGAAACTTGGTGGGATGAAAGGCAAGTCTGGAATGTGAACATAGAAGGGTATCACCTTTTTAGAAAGGACAGGAAGGGAAACTGAGGAGTTTTGGGATACACCAAAGCACTGTCCGGTGGATTAGGGCATGGCTGACTGACCAAAAGCAGAAGGTAACCATTAGCGGGGAATCATCGGGATGGCAGCCAGTGACAAGCGGGGTCCCCCAGGGCTCTGTCCTGGGGCCGATCCTGTTTAATCTTTTCATTAACGACATGGAAGAAGGGGTGAACAGTCTGCTGATCAAATTCGCAGACGACACTAAAACTGGAGCAGTGGCCACAACTGAGAAGCAGGTACTCCAGATCCAAAAGGATCTGGACAGACTATGGAAGTGGGCAGGAGACAACAGGATGGCGTTCAATGTGGAGAAGTGCAAGGTCTTGCACTTGGGGCATAGGAATAGCTGTCCTAAGTACAGGTTAGGGGACAAGTGGCTGGAGAGCAGCACTTGTGAAAGGGACCTCGGGGTACTGGTTGACCGCAGGCTGAACATGAGTCAGCAGTGTGATGCGGTGGTCAAGAGGGCAAATGCCACCCTTGGTTGCATAGCCAGAAGTGTGGCTTCTAGATCAAGAGAGGTATTACTTCCACTCTACACGACTCTGGTGCGCCCGCAACTGGAGTATTGTGTTCAGTTTTGGGCCCCTCATTACAGAAAGGATATAGCCAGGTTGGAGTCAGTGCAGCGTAGGGCCACAAGGATGGTGGCTGGTTTGCAGGGGATGGGGTATGAGGCGAGACTGAGGGAACTGGGTCTCTTCAGCCTGGAGAAGAGGAGACTCAGAGGGGATATGTTGGCAACATACAGGTATGTGAGGGGGTGTCACATGGAGATGGGGAGAGGCCTGTTCTCCCCTGCAGAGGAAGGCAGGACGCGCTCCAATGGAGCAAAGCTCAGGGAGCCAAGGTTCAATTTGGATGCCAGGAAGCACTTCCTGACAGTTAGGACCCCGAGGGCGTGGAATGGGCTTCCACGGGAGGTCGTTGAGGCCCCATCGGTGAGGGTGTTCAAAGATAGGCTGGACATGCACATGGTGGGCATGTCATGAGCGGAGCCGGCTGGTGCCGGAGGTCAGACTAGATGGCCCAGGAGGCCCCTTCTGACTCGCTCTGTTTCTATGTTTCTATGTTTCTATGTAATCCACCCAAAGAACGTTTCGTATTAGGCAAATTCAAAGTATAATACATAAATATCTAAATATTTGAAGATGCTTAAATGGCTGAGAATGAATTGCAATGTGCAGCAAAGCCTAAAAGAGAGCGGATCTCTCAGATCCAGCCTGTATGTTAGCCTAAAACAAAGATGGAGTCTCTCAAGCACCCATTGAAGGAAGGATCCTGTTCGATTTCTTGTTAACATAAGTTGTACTTCTGGATGAAAAAATGGGATAGAAGTGAAACAGGCATTACTCAGGAATATCATTCCATACTATAATGAACTGTCTTCCCCTTGAAGAAAAATGGGGCTAGTTAAACATCAAACATGTTTGGCTCAGCTTTGATTTCTACCTGGAGGCTGTGTAGTATTTTATGCCAGCTCCTGCTTCCTTGCTAGCGACCCCCATAGCTCTCTCGTGACACTTACTGGCAAGACTGGTATGCATCCTTTGCATGCCAGGACTGTATGTGTGTATTTGACAATTATTTGGACGTTATTAGCATTATTCTATTTCTATGCCACACAATAGCCAAAGCTCTCTGCGCATGCACTGGAATACAGTGTGTGGGGGTTTGAGGCCCCTGGAAGAAAGAATAAACTAGAAGATCTGAGTTCAGAGAATCCTGGAACTGTTGAGTTGGAAGGGGCCAGAAGGCCATCGGGTCCAGCCTCCTGCTGGTGCGGGATACCCAGTTACACCAATCCACTCAGATGCCTGTCCAGCTTCTTTTGAATGTCTCTGGTGTGGGAGAGCCCACAGCCTCCCCAGGGAATTGTCAAACCTGCTTCAGTCCAAGGGCCAAATTTTGGAGAAGTTGTGGATGAGGTGCAAAGCTCATCCCAGTTGGCGGAAAGCAAGAGAGGTAGGGCCAGACTAACAGCATCGATAAGTGACACCTTCTTCCATCTAGGTGTCCAGAATGGAAGAGAAAAGCCCCTTCCAAAAACCAGGGAAAGCTGCGGAAAACCAGCACAGGTATTAAAAATAACTGGGGCAGCTCTGGGAATCACAGCCTGCTATTCACAGAGTAAAAAGCCATTTATTTTTGGAAAACAGGAGTCAGTGGAAGGTGAAGCAGCGACTCTTTGGGGGAAGAGCTGAACTACGGAGGTTGGAAGGGTAACAAGCAGGGAAACAGAGCTGCTTAAGGCATATTCCAGGTGTCGAGATGGCGGTTGTCATGGGAAGCATGCCGTCCCGAAGGTCTCTGCCTCGACACGAGATCCAGCCAGGGAATTCTGTTGTTCAGACTCGGCACCAATGTAGCATTTTCTGGGTATCTGCATTCCCCTCTCCCCACACAAAGGGCTCAAGTCCCTCCTGCTTCTCTGCAGTGCCTGAGTGCCAAGCAAGCTCCTCGGAGCAGAGGCTTGCCTTTTTAGCACATTGCTCTGAAAGAATGTGTTCCACCCGGGTGGCAACGTACTCAACAAGGAGCCCGCCAAGCCAGGTCATCTTAAATGCATGCGTGCTCCCTTCTGTGCAAGAGCTGGATTTCCAGAGCCCGTTTCCTGGTTGGAGGGCGACAGTCTTGCAGGCGATGGCCACACAGGCCAAGTTCTACAGCAGGGCTTGCTTTGTGTTTAGACTGAGGTTCGCCTTGCTGGCTGTTTGTCCAGGCAGGGGGCAAAGACATGGCCTGATGACCTGCCTCAGCAGCCACATTCACATGACACGCTAATCCGGGTCTCCAACCCTGCAATGGGTTGGTCAGAGGTTTAAATCTGGCTTACAGAAACACAGAAACAGAGCTGGTCAGAAAGGTCTTGTAGTCTGACCCCCGGCTCCAGCCCCCGGCTTATAATCTACCTGTGCAGATGCAGCTTTCTGTTGGCCCTCGGACTATTGTGGAGTCAAGCTGCCACAAAGCCACTTGGCACAGGGAGCAAAACTCCCTGCAACTCCTGCTGAGCTGCCTGCAGGCACCCCAGTTGCCCACCACCCCAAAAGTGCCCAAGCAACACTTATTTATTTAAAACATTTCTACCACTCCTTGACCCAAACAGGTCTTGAAATGGCTCACAAGTCAATCACAGTACATTAAAATGCAGTATAAAAATAAAATTCCTATTTAAAACTCACTTACCCTTAATGTACTGGGAAAATAAAAAGGTTTGGCCTGGCCCAGAAAAGAATGACGCTTTGGTGCCAGGCACACCTCTTTGCAGAGCAGATTCCAAAACGGGTGCCACCACAGAAAAGGCCCTTCCCCAGGTAGCCACTCCTTTCAAGGAGGGCTCCCAAAGAAGGACCTCGGTGCAAGATCTTAAAGTTGGGGGCAGCTGGCAGAAGCCTCCCCACTGTGAACCTCTTTGGGATGGCCTTTGTGTGTGTGTGTCCATGCTGAACAAAATATTTGTCAAAAAGCTCTTAAAAACATCACTGGGAACTCTGGTGCTTTTGCATGTTCCCCAGATGCTAGCAAAGCTTGCAAAACTGAAGAGACACAAGCCCGCCAAGGTTCCTGTGATACAAGCCATCCTTTTGCAAGCAAGGGATGCAGCGAGCTTTGGAAGCATTTGGCAGGTGGTCTTCTGAGAGCTGTGCAATGCTTGGCATTGGCGGATCCTGCTCCCGTTACAGCAACTTGGGCAACCACAGGCACTGTTACATGAACCAGCTGTCCTAAGAGTTGGAGTTACAAGAATTAAAATAAATTGTTGTTGTTGTTGTTAGTCGCGAAGTCGAGTCTGACCCATCGCGACCCCATGGACAACATTCCTCCAGGCCCTCCTGTCCTCCACCATCCCCCGGCGTCCACTCAAGCTCACACCAACCACCTCAGTGACTCCATCCAGCCACCTCATCCTCTGCCGTCCCCTTCTTCTTTTGCCATCTATTGTTCCCAGCATTAGACTCTTCTCCAGGGAGTCCTTCCTTCTCATTTGGTGGCCAAAGTATTTGAGTTTCATCTTCACTATCTGGCCTTCTAAAGAGCAGTCAGGGTTGATCTCCTCTAGGACTGACTGGTTTGATCGCCTTGCGGTCCAAGGGACTCGCAGGAGTCTCCTCCAGCACCACAACTCAAAGGCCTCAATCCTTTTGCGCTCAGCCTTCCTTATTGTCCAGCTTTCACAGCCATACATTGCAACTGGGAAAACCTTGACTATACGCACTTTTGTTGGCAGGGTGATGTCTCTGCTTTTTAGTATGCTATCTAGATTTGCCATAGCTTTCCTCCCCAGAAGCAAGCGTCTTTTAATTTCTTGGCTACAGTCCCCATCTGCGGTGATCTTGGAGCCCAGGAAAATAAAATCTGTCACTACCTCCATTTCTTCCCCATCTATTTGCCAGGAAGTGAGAGGACCAGATGCCATGATCTTAGTTTTCTTAATGTTGAGTTTCAAGCCAACTTTTGCGCTCTCCCCCTTTACCCGCATCAAGAGGCTCTTTAGTTCCTCTTCACTTTCTGCCATGAGAGTGGTATCATCTGCATATCTGAGGTTGTTGATATTTCTCCCAGCAATCTTGATTCCAACTGGTGATTCATCTAGCCCTGCCTTTCTCATGATGTGCTCTGCATATAAGTTAAATAGGCAGGGTGACAGTATACAGCCTTGCCGAACTCCTTTCTCAATTTTGAACCAATCAGTGGTTCCGTGTCCGGTTCTCACTGTTGCTTCTTGACCTGCATATAGGTTTCTCAAGAGACAAATAAGATGGTCTGGTACTCCCATCTCTTTAAGAACTTGCCACAATTTGTTGTGATCCACACAATCAAAGGCTTTAGCGTAGTCAATGAAGCAGAAGTAGATCTTTTTCTGGAACTCCCTGGCTTTCTCCATGATCCAGCGTATGTTGGCAATTTGATCTCTAGTTCCTCTCCCTCTTCGAAATCCTGCCTGTACTTCTGGTAGTTCTCGGTCCACATACTGCTGGAGCCTAGCTTGAAGGATTTTGAGCATCACTTTGCTAGCATGTGAAATGAGTGCAATGGTGCGGTAGTTTGAACATTCTTTGGCATTGCCCTTCTTGGGGATCGGAATGTAAACTGACCTTTTCCAATCCTGTGGCCACTGTTGAGTTTTCCAAATTTGCTGGCATATTGAGTGTAGCACTTTAACTGCATCGTCTTTCAGGATTTTGAATAGCTCAGCTGGAATGCTGTCACCTCCACTAGCTTTGTTGTTGCTCAGACTTCCTAAGGCCCATTTCACTTCACATTCCAGGATGTCTGGCTCGAGGTCAGTGACCACCCCATCATGGTTATCAGGGATGTTAAGCTCTTTCTTGTATAGTTCTTCTGTGTAATCTTGCCACCTCTTCTTAATCTCTTCTGCCTCTGTTAGGTCCCTGCCATTTTGGTCCTTTATCATGCCCATCTTTGCATGAAATGTTCCCTTCATATCTCTAATTTTCTTGAAGAGATCTCTGGTCCTCCCTATTCTATTGTTTTCTTCTATTTCTTTGCACTGTTCATTTAAGAAGGCATTCTTATCTCTTCTAGCTATTCTTTGGAATTCTGCATTCAATTGTTTGTATCTTTCTCTTTCTCCCTTGCCTTTCGCTTCCCTTCTTTCCTTAGCTATTTGTAAAGCTTCCTCAGTCAGCCATTTTGCTTTCTTGCATTTCTTTTTCTTTGGGATGGTTTTAGTTGCTGCCTCTTGTACAATGTTGCGAACCTCCGTCCATAGTTCTTCAGGCACTCTGTCTATCAGATCTAATTCCTTAAATCTATTTGTCACCTCTACTGTATATTCATCAGGGATATGATTTAGGTCATACCTGAGTGGCCTAGTGCTTTTCCCTACTTTCTTCAACTTAAGCCTAAATTTTGCAACCAGAAGCTCATGATCTGAGCCACAGTCAGCTCCTGGTCTAGTTTTTACTGACTGTATAGAACTTCTCCATCTTTGGCTGCAGAGCACATAGTCAATCTGATTTCTGTGTTGACCGTCTGGTGATGTCCATGTGTAGAGACGTCTCTTGGGTTGTTGGAAAAGAGTGTTTGTTATGACCATCGTATTCTCTTGACAAAATTCTACCAGCCTGTGTCCTGCTTCATTTTGTACTCCAAGGCCAAACTTGCCTGTTATTCCGGTTATCTTTTGGTTTCCTACTTTAGCATTCCAATCCCCCATGATGATAAGGACATCATTTTTTGGAGTTAATTCTAGCAGGTGTTGTAGGCCTTCATAGAACCGGTCAACTTCAGCCTCTTCAGCACCAGTGGTTGGGGCATAGACTTGGACTATTGTGATGTTGAATGGTTTGCCTTGGATTCGCACTGAAAGCATTCTGTCATTTTGGAGATTGTATCCCAGTACTGCTTTTCCTACTCTTTTATTGACTATGAAGGCTACTCCATTTCTTCTGAGGGATTCTTGCCCGCAGTAGTATACCTGATGGTCATCTGAACTAAATTCACCCATGCCTGTCCATTTTAGTTCACTGATTCCTAAGATGTCGATGTTCAGTCTTGTCATCTCTTGTTTGACCACATCCAGCTTGCCTTGATTCATGGATCTGACATTCCAGGTTCCTATGGAGTAAAGATCTTTGCAGCATCGGACTTTCCTTTCACCTCCAGATACATCGGCAACTGAGTATCCTTTCGGCTTTGACCCAGTCGCTTCATTCTTTCTGGCGCTACTAGTACTAGCCCTCCGCTCTTCCCCAGTAGCATATTGGACACCTTCCGACCTGAGGGGCTCATCTTCCGGTGTCATATCGTTTTGCCTTTTGGTTTTCATGTCCATGGGGTTTTCATGGCAAAGATACTGGAGTGGGTTGCCATTTCCTTCTCCAGTGGATCACGTTTTGTCAGAGCTCTCGGCTATGACCTGTCCGTCTTGGGTGACCCTGCACGGCAGAGCTCATAGCTTCATTGAGCTACGCAAGCCCCTTCGCCACGACAAGGCAGTGATCCATGAAAAATACTTAAATTAGAAACTACATAACGCCCATCTCCTTAATAAGACATTTCTTTAAACGCAAGTTAGTGGATGGGTTTCAGTTTAATACCAAAAGCTGAAGTTACTGGGCCTATTATCTGGGATGCAAGGAAAGCTTATGTGGAGCTTTTGCACGGAGGAAAAAAAGGAGAAATTAAGCAAGATTCTTACTGCAAAATGAGCAATACGTGGAAACTGGGAAGAAAGAAGAGGATGCAGTTACTCAGCCATGCAGAAGTTTAACTGGCCAAAATAAGACCTCCTCTTCATAGGGATCTTTAGTACAGGGATGTTGTTGGACTACCATCCGTCCGAGCCAGCAAAGCCAATGGTGGAGAAGGATGCCGTCCTGAACGCTCTGGAAGGACACAGCCCGCTAGTCCGCTGCACACTGAGTCGTCCGCTTTTCATCTAGGTTGTGCTTTTGTTTCCATTGAAAAAAATGTTGCCATTAGCTTTACTTTTACTGTATTGGCTTTATTTGGATTGATTATTGCATTCTTGTAGTTTGGACCATATAATTTTTAATGACTGTGAGCTCACAAGTTGAAAAAAATGAGATGCTTCCAAATTGCAGCTTGCCACCTCTTAGAAGCAGTTGCAGAAAGTTCAGTTACATCATGACCATAAACTTTCACCATTCTCTCGTATAACAGAAGCAAGAAAAACAGGCGGAACCCACCAAGAACTGAAAAAGAACGCAGCAACACAGCCAACTGCCGCATGGCAAGCGATGCGGCCCCACAGTCAAGTGGTCTGGGACACCGAGAAGGAATTTTACATCCACGAAGAAGCCAAGTTCTCAATTTTTCTCTGGGGAGAAAATAGGATTTGGTTTGATAGCCCATTATTTCAAATCATGAAAGCTCTATTATGCCTGTTTTATAAGAAATAAAAAATAAACATTTCTTATGCGGTTGTACGCTGGTCATCTGAGTGCTCTAGAACTCTTCCACTGAACAAACTTGTAGAACGTTTTGATCAGACACCACTACCAAAATTTAAGTTTCATTAAGTTGATGATGATGATGATGATAAAAGCTTGCAGAGACAGAAACTTTGGCCTCATGCCTGCCACTGGAACCAAAGACCAGTGTTTTGCATCTCTGTCAAAGGATGTACAACTGCTGTTTTGACCAGAGGAGGTGGCAATGCAGGGGAGTCCCAGGGCTGGCTTATACATAACCCTTTCCCTAGATTAAAACAGTCCAGCCTGCTCGAGAGAGACACAAAATGATCATTCAGGGGTTGGGAACTTGTGGGCATGCAAGTGCTGTTGGACTGCCAAGCCCATGTGCCCCAGCCTGGCCAATGGTGAACAATGGATTGAAGTATCAGGGCTCAGTTCCATGCTTAATGGTTCTAAGTGAGCATGCCAGGGAGGATTCTAGCCTTCTCCCCCATTGCCCTGGGTGAGCTGGGGGGGTTGTGGGGGGGACCCTGAAGCATGCAGTCGTCCTCCTTCCAGTGACAGATGGTGCCAAGGTGCCCACGGACTGTGCTGAGAGCCGAGCCCCCCAGTGCATTGTGCCTTGGAGCACCACCATCTCCCTTGCCAACGACATTTAGGGACAGTGCCTTCAAAGAATTTGATCCGGTGAGGGTGTTCAAAGACAGGCTGGACATGCACATGGTGGGCATGTCATGAGCGGAGCCGGCTGGTGCCGGAGGTCAGACTAGATGGCCTGGGAGGCCCCTTCTGACTCGCTCTGTTTCTATGTTTCTATGATCCCAGTATTTGCCACTTCAAAGGATTTGATCCCTATTTGCTCTCTGTGCCTTCAAATGAAGTTGATCCCATATCTGCTACTCGGATGAGCACAACCAAACCGGCTCCTGTGGAAAAGCAACCACGAGTCCACGAACTGAAAAAGGCATGGAGGATTCGGTGATTTCAAGGCCAGAGTCGCCACAGGAAATACAATAAAGCTATAAACATGGCCATTCTCACAAAAGGACTGGTTCGCATCAGTTGCACTCTCTTAGCCAGAGGTTGTGACTTAGAAACCAGTTCCTGATAAAAGCTAGTGAGCCTCAGAGATTGCAAAAAGGCCCCCCGCACCAGCTTCAAGACCAGCCAGATTCCAGGAATTCTTGAGGACTAGAATCTCTGATTCCCACCAATGCACATGCGCCACATCCTGCATGATGTGGAGCCTTCCAGTCTGTACAAGCTCTTTATTTTTACAGAACTCTTGCTCTAATTTCAGCAGATGCTCTCTCTGAGTTAAGACAGGGAAAGTCTGTCCAGGAATTGGCTTCCTGCTTTCTTTCGTGAGCTTCTGCTCAATGGGACCAGTCGCATTGCAGCAATCCAGAAAGGTGGGTGCAGTCTCATGGACTGGCACAAAATCCAGCCAACTGGGCCACAAGGATGAGAGCTCAGACATGAAATCAGATGCAAACAACCCTGCTGGACGATGGGTGCCGATTCTGAACCCGCATTAGAGTCCCCCTCTTGGGAAGAAGCACTTTGACAGAAGAGGTAGATTCAGTTGGACTGACCAAGAACACAACAGACAAGCTTGGTAAAATAGGCAAGACTTTTGCTCTGAAGGCTTCAGGGGATCACTTTATGTGGAAAGAACCGTGTGCAGTGGCTGGAGCAGTGCCAGCCCCGGGTTCTTTTAAAGAAAGCAAACGGAAGCTTCCTGTCCCAAAAAAGAAAAATGCAAGCGTTGCGGGGCTTGTTCGGAAATACCCTGAAAGCAGCAATACTGTTGGTCCCCTTCTGTCATCCCCGGGTCAAGAAGGGCTTCTCAGCAGCAAGCAGCCCAAGTCCCCAGAAAATCCTAGGGACTGAGAAGAGGCTGGTGGACAGAAGAGAACTTGCAGGAAACCGGTATGACAGCAACGAGGCAGGGAAGCTCCTCGAGGTCCAGTCCCCAACCTAGAATATTTGAATCCCAAAAACGGTGGAGGTTCACTGGGCAGAAGAGAGCAATCCGAGAGAATCATACTAGCGCCTGCTTCACAGTGCACAAGTGCTCGAACACGGATCACTCTTTTCCCAATTCTGGAAACAGGACATTGAGAGAGAATATTTTCTCCCATAGTTCCACTGCCAGTGTGGGTTTGGAATTTGCAACGGGAGAACTTTGGCTGGCAGTGGGGGAAGGGGGAGAATTTCTGTGGGGGAAGCCAGCTTCTTCCCAGCGCAGGTCCCGATTTACACAGAAGCAGCCCTTTAAAAAGACAAGCAGCAGAGTATATAGACCTAGTAAAAGCGGCAAGGAGGTGCTTAGCCCTCTGGACGGTCAGGCGGCAGCAGGGAAGGTGTCGCCATTTTGGCTTTTCAACACGCCAAAAATGGAGCCCAGAACTAAAAAAAACCCTCCGCAGCCAAGATAAATGGCACCCAGCAGTTTCTGTGGTTGTTTTAGGCTGGGAGCGAGACTATTTGTGCGGGAGTCTAAGCGGGAAAGCAGCCTGCCCTTGTTTCAGTTTAATGCCATCCACTGCAGATTGTCCTGAAACAACGTGCTGGAGACTACGAGGAGCCCAGGCAGAAGCAGGACCACTCTTACTGCAAGGTCTGGATCCTTCTTGAGCAGGAAAGAGAGGAGGTGCGAATTGCAAAACCACACTTCCTTGCACTCCGGCTCAGCTGCCTTCTGCTGCTCCCAGAGCTCACTTTCCAGAAAGCTTTCCAAGGGCATCTCCCTGGAAAAGCCAAGAGAAAAACGGTAGTGCAATGGACATAAATCAGTAGCAAGTCCTTGCAGCTGCTTATGTCTCACCGCCACACACACACACACACACACACACACACACACGGGATTTACCATCTCAGCACTGTCTGTACACAAGTCCCAAGCTTTTGCATAAAGAGCCTGCATACTCTGCTGGCCCAGAATCACCCAATCCCAGAAGTTCTTGGTGCAACAGAAACATCCATCCAGTTTAATGTTTAGAGAAGAGAGTCCATGAGGTGCCTAGGAATCTTCGAATAAACATTTGTGCTTCTGTCCTGGGGACACAAGATTGGCCTACAGTCCTGATTCTGTTGTTCATTACAGGCATGCAAACCTGTAACGGAACAACTAAAAAAATAATACTCTCTCGTCTGAAAAGCTGAGGCCAGAAAGAAAGCATCCTTCCCTGTTTTCAATCTGGTACACAGGAACGGAGTAGCAACGTCTGATCGCTGGCCGTTGGACGAATGCAGAATTCTCAGGTCTCCTTAGCTGGTTACAGCTGGGCAACGTCCTTGACAAGAGACCTTATTCCGGACAGGCATCTATGCAATAGACTCACCTAAGAAAAGGGGGGGGGGATATGGTAGAATTAGAGAAGCATGAAAGAGGGAGACCGTAAACATTAGCCACTGCTGGAAGAGAACCACATGGTCCCCAGTGCTTATTCCCCATGGCTGGTGAAGGCCTCCACTGCCCCTGGATGGCAAACAGTGCTCTGGGAGCCAGGAAGCCCAATATGCTTCTTGGAGGTTTCCCTGACCTGACTGGTTTTAGATGAGACTTCTGCATCCCATTACAATGGAACCGGGATAGCTCTGGTTTGCAGCTAACAGGGTGAAGTGACAGCAGAGAAAAGGAGAAAGGAAATGCATGGCCTGCTGCTCCTTCCAAACTTTGTAAACCACAACCCCAAAAGTGCCAGCATGGTGGATTGGTTGGTTGGGCTCAGATATTGGAGCGGTGAGGGGAAATCCCACTTCAGCCAGACTTAAACCTGGGGGTTGGTTTTGGCCTCGCCAGCATGGCAAATTAAGCGGTGCATGCCGTTCTCTCAGAAAAAGCCAGAACACTGCTGTGCCTCCAACAGAAGCAAATGAAACTGGAACATAGACTCAATACAGAGACTCAACAGGCAACCTCTTGAGGGTGCCGGTCAACCTGCTGCGTCTCTGCATCCGAAGCGGCTAGCTCACTCGATCCCTCCTATAGCAAAGGCCATTGGCTGCAAGATTCCCAGCAGTAGCAGAAGCAAAAGCTTGCTAAAGGCAACCATCTTTTTTTTTTTTTATCCCACTTTGTCCACACCACCTAACGCACCTCACAAGATCAGGGAGGGACCAAACTTTCCTTGGCATTCCTCTAAAATTACAGTGCTCCTCACAGCCAGAAACATTGAAAGCGTCCCACAGAAAGTTGCCTTGGGGCAGCCCTTGCTTGCCAGGAGCACCAGGGTGGAAAGAGCCAGAGGCAAGGAAAAGCACGCCAAGATTTCTACTCACAAAAAGTGCCTCATTGACTAAGCCCAACGTCTCACGAAGCTGTGAGCAAGCTTTCATGTTCTCCAGAACTCTTCTTCAGTCTGGGTGTTAAACAGAAAGGAGCGGGTGGGGAGAAATAGGGCCCGCCGTTTATAACAGGAGCAGTGAGTGAGTCCTGGAAAACCTCAAGGGAAGCATGAGAGGCCAACTGCTTCGGTGGGATGGACAGCTCAGATGCTGGTAATGAGATGATTGTGGAAAAGGACCCAGTTCCTGCTGCAGCCCGAAGAGCTGGGTCCCCGCCCAGGGGAGGCTACCCAGGGGAGATTGGTTCGGGGCAGCCGAGGGGCCCGGTCAACCCACCTGTGGGACGGGGGGATAGCAACAACATCCTGAGGCAGGAGAGCTGGAGATGGGGAATCTTTCAGTTGGGGAACTCCGGAGATGGACCTGATAGTCCGTCATCACAGCTGCCCAACTGGGGTCTCAGAGGGAGGAGTGCAGAAGGCCAGAGAGGGCTGAGCATCGCACTTGTGTGTAAAATGAAGATGTCTGACAAAGAAGCGCTGGTAAGACTATTACTGCTGGGAGAAGCACTGCTCCTGACAGGAGTTGCTCAGAATGGCTATTCCCTCATACATACAAAATCCAAGTGCTCCCTTGGTTCCACTCCATTCCTTACTTTTTATGGTGCCATTTACAATCACACTGGGGGATGTCTTGCAAGTCCAAGTGTTCCTCAGGTGTGTGGGTTTAGGGGTGCCAGAAGTGCAGGCCAGGTGCTTTTTTGTTGTTTGGCCTCCAGGGGCTTGGAGCTGCCCCTCCCATGGTTCACACGGCTGCCTACAATTTATGCACCTTTTGGCAGGAAAGACCTCGTCTCCCTCCCCTCATTCAGACGTCATTCGCCACATTGCAAAGCCCCCGCGTCGATGCCTCCTTGGCGACAGAGGGAAACAGAAAGCTTCCCCATTACCTATATTTGATATCAAACACTGTGGAATCTTCGTCGTCGTCTTCATCTTCGTTCAAGGGGGCCATCTCCACCCGTTCTGCCGGTGTCGTGATGATGTCGTACTTGCGGGTTTTCTTCATCTTCCGGCCAGACCTAAAACGGGAGGGTGGAAAATTATGCTTTGATATTGCTGATGCCAGAGACCAGAATGTCCTTGAACTCAACCAAATGGCTCGGAAGAAGCAGACTGAACAGACCCTGCCCCCCCGCCCCGCCTGCCATGCCCCCGGCTCCATCGAAAGCTGCCCAGAAGCTGCTCTGGCTGGCAAAAGAAAGGGCTGCTGGAGGTAAGGGGAAAATAAGAGGCTCTGTTGTTAGACCCTAAGTGGGAACTTGAACCCAGGTCTGCCCAGCTCTGGGAACAATTGACGGGAAAAGAAGGGGACAGCAGAGGATGAGGTGGCTAGATAGAGCCACTGGGGGATGGTGGAGGACAGGAAGGCCTGGAGGAATGTTGTCCGTGGGGTCGCGACGGGTCGGATGTGACTTTGCAACTAGCAACCACTGCCCAGCTCAAGCACAACAGGTGGCTAACAGCCTGGCATGCCCCACCTGCTTTTCCCCATCGATGCACGACTTCGTTTTGTGCTGGTTGCATTCCATTTTCTTTGCAAAATGCAGACCGGCAAAGGAAACGTCACTCTGCATTTAGGTTCATCTGAGGGAATCGGTATAATAAAGCAGGCATTGCAAGAGAAAGAGCTGAGGCTGCCAAAAAGTGTCCCTTGAAACAAGGTCTGTCTCTCCCCACATACCCTCCCTTGGCTTCAGAGACAAACAGAAAGCCATCCAATTACTAAGCAATGTGAAGGATATGATGCTCCAATTAACAAACCCTTCTCTTTAAACGGCTTGCTTTGATGTTGATTTACAATGGACACAGACATGTGGCGCAGGTCACATCCTGGATTAGCACAGAAAGGTGGTCTGTTCAGCATCCAAGAGGTGTCCTAATTGCCTTCTCAGCTCATCGCAGGGTCTCCTCTTCCACAAGGCCTGGCTGACCAGCAGATGCTTCAGGAACCCTGATGTTCAGAAAGCCCCACAGGCACCCCCCCCCCCGCCCATGGAGATGCTCCCCTGAACCAAACCATGCACAATATGGACCAGGACTAGATAGAAAGTGTGTGTGGGGGGGGGGCACCGCTGCCGTGGGCACAAGGCAGGGGTGAATTCAGGTAAGGTCCAATCTCGGCGGAGTGGATGGGATGCCCCGCTGCCTCCCTCTGACGATGGCTTGGTGGAAGGGCTGAGGCCCAGTGGCACCTCAGGCGAGGCCGCATACCCTTCCCCAGGTGACAGTGCAATGCCCCACCTGCACTAGGGCGATTTATGGTCCTTAATATTACTACAAGAGACAACCGGGCTATTTGTAAAGAAAAAACCACACACACACTTGCAAAACAAAAGATAGTTGCACACCACGAGAAGGGGCACGGACCAGCTTTCTTTGCTGCATCAGAAGCAAACTGCGAGGAAAAGCAGGCGGGCAGGCGGGCGAGGGAGTCCAAACTTTGGTCAGGCCTCCAGCCCCTCCTAGAGGGCCGCTATGAATGCCTTTGCAGCAGGAAACAATGCCATCTCTCCGTGCCTCTGACCCGATGTGCTTTGCATCGGCAAGCCAAGGGCAGGGACTCACTCGGGGACCAACTGGCAGCACGAGCAGAGAAGCCGTTATTTTGCGCGGTGCGCTAACAGCACACTCACCCCACGTCACGTGGCCCAGCCGACAGTTCAGAAATCACCGAAATCCAGAAGCCCCTTGATGAATTGACCCAGCTAGTTTAAACCAGCTAGTCCACAGGGGTTGGGATTTAGACCTCATCATGTTGATGAGACCTAGAGGAGCTGTGTGGCTGCAGAAGCGCCTTTCTGATGTGCTTCCCCACCTTTTGGGATAACGCAGGGAGGCAGGGTGTGCGAGTCGGAGAGGAGAGAGCGAGACACTTCCAGGATGCACACGCACTTTAAACACCAAGCCAAGGTCAAGGGGCAACGGCAGCTCTGAACCAGAGCAGGGCAAGAATATACACCGTCCTTTGCCCAGCAATTCCGCCTTGCCAGCTGAGGTCCTCCGGGAAGGATCTTGTGAAGTCTGCTCTGCCAGATCAGCCTCAGCTACCCAGCAGACTCTCTCAGTGGCTGCCCCAAACTAAGAAATGGTCCCCCGGCAGATGCGTCAGCTGTTCCCGACTGTCACTTCCAAGCAGGAGTTAAAGACATACTTCCTCTGACAGGCCCTGCTGGATTCGTGCAATTTAATGTGCCTGTTTTCAGTCTACATTTGAATTGCTTTTGGTGTTATTTCTTCGTAAACTACCTATGGGAATGGTTCACTATATAAAAATCAAAATAAACGAACGAACGAACGAACGAACCTGCCAGTGTTCTTTTTTAAGCCGTTACACTGCAGTAAGTGGAATAAGCAATGAACAAGCGGGCTGCTTGCAAACTTATCGGGAGAACCCTGCCGAAGCTGCGCAAACCTGAAGCAAGCACAGTTCAGCAGTCTGTGACCACCCACAAGCAAGACATGGGTGCCCTCCTGCCCATGCTCCCCAGCAGCAGTGTGCACAGCAGAATGGTGATGGAGGGGCCACGCAGCCAACAGAACTGTTGGACAGCTTTCTCCTCTGGGAATCGGTCCAGTCCCCTTTCAACACCACGCAGTTCATCCCAGCATCTTGTGGCGGCAAATTCCGTACTCTAGAAACGCGAACGTGGACACTGCTACCTGTGTAAACCGCTTCAAAGGTCCCCATCCTGGAATCACAGTCTTGGGGCCGAGACGCCTTTGGAGAGCACGACTGACCGCCATGCTCACTGCGAGACGCGCCACACCCCTCGGTGCCCGTCCTGCTCTGCTGGGTCCCCCAGCGATTTCCATCTTCCGTCGCCAGTGAGCGTTCTGGGTGAGGGCCGGGAATCCGCCGCTCCAGCGTAACGCATCCCGCGAAGGCGAGTCTTGCCACCACTTAAGCATTAATTGAAAAGCTTGCTCCATTTCTCCTGCTGATTACCTGAAATCGGCCTCCAGCTTAGTTTCCACCCACTGTTTCAAGGCTGTCCCCTGGATCAACTGAGCAGCTCTGCTCCATCTGCCTTCCCGCCAGACAGCGCCAATTTCAGAGGAACGGAGTCGCCTGGAGACTAACTTCGTAGCCCTGCTCAGGAGGACTGCCTGCACCGTGGCCAGTTGGGCCGAATCGCTGCAATTCGGTGGCAAGGCCAGGACTGTGTGTGCGAACAGCCAGGCATCCATGTCTTTGCTTCCTGGGGTGCAAAGTCAAGGCCTTGGCTAACAGCCCACATTGCACCCCCCCCCCCAAGATGCACGCACCACGAATATCTGCAGCCCTGATTTTACATAAATTAGGGGATGTAATTGCTGGTGATTTAGAAGTAGCCAGTGTTATCTGGTGATTTATCTGTTCAGCTGCTGTTTTAAAAAGCTGCTTTGAAATTACAATCAGGGGCAACATAATGAGCTATTAAAAACCACTATAGCTTTACAAGCCGTTTAGGATGTGCTCAAAACATCACACTATTTATTCTAGATTAAGCAGTCTAGAAAATAAAATAGCCTCATGCTCTGGCCCCACCTCCGTTAATGCTGATTAGAATTACTCCTCAGTGCCCTGGACATGGATTAATTTAAAACAATTTTTTCTTTACTTATCACAGGCTTTCTTTGTAACAAGGCCTTAGGGTATGTGGAAGCTGCGAGAGCTTTTCCCTACCTGCTGCCCTCCAGATGCACTGTATCACAAATCCCAGTGGCCACGCTGCCTGAGGATGATGGCCACTTCAGTCCAATACATCTGGCTGGGTGAAACCAGCTTAAAGTCGGCGGAATTTCCTTCCCCAGACATTTATTTCTTTAAAGTTTTTATAGACTGTTCTATGGCAGATGCCCTCAGAATGGTATACAAATATTTTAAACATCAGAAAACTTGGTAACATTAGGAAACATAGTAACACCTGGAAAAAAGAAACCAAATGCATCGATGCAACATGGGGAATATGTGGCTCAACGGAACTGACAAAGAAAAAGATCTTGGAGTAATTCTGGACAATAGGCTAAACATGAGCCAACAGTGTGTTGCAGCTGTCAAAAGGGCAAATGCTATTTTGGGATGCAGTAACAGAAGTGTAACTTCCAAATCACAAGGAGTAGTTCCTCTATACTCCTCACTAGTCAGACCTCACCTGGAATAGTGTCCAGTTCTGGTCACCAAGATTTAAGAAAGATGCAGGAATATTAGAATGGGTCCAGAGGAGAGCAACAAACATGATTCAGGGTTTGGAAATATTGCCCTGTGAGGAGAGACTGAGAGAACTGGGCATGTTCAGCCTTGAGAAGGGAAGGCTGAGGGGGGACATGAGATCCCTCTAGAAGTTCCTCAAAGGATGCCACAAAGAGGAAGGTCAAGATCTCTTCTTGCTGATGCTGGAGTGCAGGGCACGGAATAATCAATTCAAGCTGCGACAACCCAGATTCAGGCTGGACATCAGGAAAAGCTTCCCCACGGTCAGAGCAACATGACAGTGGGACCAGCTGCCTGGAGAGGTGGTGGCTCTCCCACCCTGGAGACGTCCAAGGCAAAACTGGGCAGCCATCTGGGTGGGATGGTGTGACTTGGTGTCCTGCAGCAGCAGGGGGATGGATCGATGGCCTTAAGGACCCCTTTCAACTCTGCTCTTCTATGATTCTATGATTAATGTATACACAAACTTGTCACAGCAGGCTTCTGAAGGTCCTCCTTGATCCTCTTTGGGGCCAACACATAAAAGGCCTCGATCCACCAGGAACAGCAGTGAGAGGACACAATGCTGGTAAAGAAGCGCTCTTCACCGCCTTCACTGCCAACGGCTCAACAGAGAGCTCTTGCCTGTGTTCGGCCAGATTCAGCCTGGATTTTGCTTGCCCTCCATGTGCTTCATGGCCCGCAGTGAAGTAGCCCAAAGTGCCACATGGGCACTGCACATGGAAACAGGGCGCTTAGGCGGATCATGTCAACTGCTTGGGTCACTTCCGAGTCCTACAGAGCGAGCTGGGCTTCATCACTGTCACCAACCGAATCCGCCAGAAACCCCTCGGAGCCCTCTGGAAAGTGAATGGATCCATCAGATGCCGAGATGGACCACTGCAGTGGGTTGCCCGCCCTTGCAGAAGGAATCCGCTCTCAGAAGTCTGAATCTCCCGAGGAAGTGATCTGACCATGACAAAAGGGGTCAGTAACAGACCCTCCCAAGCACTTCCAGATCACCACCTTCCTGCTCAGTCAAAAAAATCAGGTTCTTCGTGTGCTGAGAGCCCCCCAAGTTTGTCATGGCAGCCATGAGCTCCTGAGTTGCCCCAGACAATGCAGCCTCAGTATGGAGGTTCAGGTTCCCCAGGAGCACCACCCTGGGGGTCCTCAGCACCAGATCTGAGACCCCCCCAGTGAGAAATCTGGCAGGCAGTGGGTGGGCAGAACACAAGCAGAAGCCCCAGTCTATCTCGCTTGCAGGAGTGAATTCAGGTACGGATACTCGGTGTGATGTCCTTCAAAGCACTCACTCCAGTTTTCCCTGTGCTGAAGTTTAGACTGGAAGTTCCTTGGGGCAGGAGCCTGTTTTGTATTCTGAAGCTCCCTGCACACAGATGAGGCAGAATAATCATGAAGAACAATGCCACAAGAACAATGCCAGTCCAAGAGAAAGCGGCACCTGGGAGCAGGGAGCGAGTGTCCAGCAAGGGACTGAAACCCACTTTCCCCACGCATGCAGGAAGCTTTTGCGTATGAACTTAATCTCAGGACTCCGTAAGAAGCCAGCCAGGAGGGAGGAGTGAAAGAGGCAGCGAGAGGCAGATCCCAGCCCAGCCTCACCTCTTCCTTCCTCAGCAGCTGCCCTGCCGAGGCACAGAGTCACAGGAAGGGTCAGCTGCTCTCTCATGCGCCCGCTAAAATCCCTTCAGACTGATCTTGAGCCTTTAATCTATTTCCAGTCAAACAGCCCTACGGATGAAAAGCTCCCCGCTTGACCGCACGATGCCAAAGGTCTGCAGATGCCTCCTCTCTGTGGCTTGCTGCTTCCTGGTTTGACGGAGGAAAAATTCAGCCTCCGCTGCTCACAGCTACTCTCAGCTCCAGCTCCAGCTGCCTCCTGCAGGCTGGAGCTCCAGGCAAGGCTAGAGGTGGGGGCAGAGAGATCACACACATTCCCAGAAATAACCGGCCCGTTCAGACACCCTCCTCCTATAAAATCATGGGATGGGTTTTCCTGACCTGAGGCCAAAATGCTAAGAAAGGTTCTAGTGATGGATCAGCCTGGAGCTCCCCAGATGTCTTGGCTATGCAAGCTGGGGATGATGAGAGTTGTAGTCCAACACATGTAGAGGGCTCCAGGCTGGGGAAGGCTGAGTTAGAGGATGTTGGGAGAAAATGACTGTAGCAGAACTGCAGTGAGGGTGAAGGGACCGGCTGGGTTCACACAACCACTGCTGTAGCGACCACTAAGGTTTTGGGCCATGATCTGCCTGACAGAAGGTCAAGAGGTTTCTGCTTTCTCATGGTTTCCATTCTCCCCGCTATCTTTTCACACTGTTGGCATATTTCCCACCAGCCACTGTACCTGAAATTTAATCCCAAGGTGCACCACTCCCTGCCTGTGTCACCTGCCTCTTTCTCACTGGTCTGCACATAGAGGCTAGGTGGCTGGAGCGTCTCCTGCCACTCTTTCCACAAGCCTCTGTGGTAGCTGCATACCAAGACCATGCAAACCAGGATCCTGGGTTCAGTCAACATGACAAGCCACAGGGGCACAGAAGAAACCAATCTTTCTAACGATGTTCCTAAAGACCAAACTCACCATGGTGAAATACCAAGACTGGTTCAGACAACATGGCAGATAAAACCACCGCAGTTTTACTGTTGTCTGAACCTAGCCACTGAGATGGAGGGGGGCAATGAGAAGCTGAAAGGGCACTAGGTGCTGGGGAACCCGGGCAGGAGGGGCTCTTGTGTTCCAGCCCTGCTTGCGGTGGGCAATGTGCCCAGAAAGATATTCGTTCAGAGACGGACACAATCATGCCTTTTCTCTCAAGGCACAACCAGCTTCTGCAAATCACTGCCACAGGAGGTGGCCGCTGGCATTCTGAACCTGCTGCATGAATTAACAGGCAGACGGCTCAGGAATGATCTTCCAATCAGTCACACGGCTCATCATTCAACCTGTTTAAATCTGGCACCACTTCCTGGCTCCTACAGCAGCAGCTGGGGCGACTAGCCCCCGCCCCCCCGGGAATTCTGGCCAAGGTACGGGTATGCCATCAGCCAGCAGCTTTCCTTGCAAGTAAACTCCACTCAGGTCAGCAGGACGTGACTCGCAGGGGCCCAGGAAGCTCCCACATTTTCATCAGTATTATTGCTGTGACACACACGCTCCGTTCTGTCAACTTAACCAAGCAAAGGCACCCAAAAGGACTCTAGCACTGCGACGGCATTAAATAGCGAGAGCTTCCTGCTCTGAATGAAGACAAGAGCTAAACCTGATGCATCCCCGCGAGAGCCACTGAATCTAGTTGCCCAACCAAACTCCCTCTGCCATTTTCCAATAATTTTCGATAGCCATGATGGGAAATCTCTCTTTCTTACAGCATTGAATGCCATTCTGGAAAAGTTTTGGAGGGCAGATTCCAGCGGTGGATGGCTCAGAGGCAAAAAGAGAGGGAGCAAAGAGAGGGAGCAGGTGTGAAAAGCCAGTACAGTGTATATTAAAGTTCTTATTGCTAGGATCTCACCCCCAGGAAAGATGTGCACTTTTCCAATCTTGGATGGGGGAACGGGGGATACAAAATGAGGAAAGGGGGCTGAGCCAGGGGAAGTGGGTGGGACCCACCATGAAAGCTTGATGGACTGCACCAGAAGGGATTGGGCTCTTGCCCACAACTGGCCCACTCATGGGCTTCCTGGACAAAGCAGCAATGCATGCGCATCCTGGCCAGGAAAGGCTGCAGGTGCGCCCAGAGGGCATGGAAGCGAGGAAAGAATGCACAGGTGTTGCCTGCAAGGGGTTCCAGGTTGAACCCTCGGCCCTTCCAGGTGGGGCTGAGAAAGGGTCCTTGCAGAAAGCCTGGAGAAATCCTCCTGGGCCATGAAGACACAGCTGAACTAGGCTGACCGGGGCTCTGGCGTATGCATGGCAGCATCCCAGGTTCCTGATGGGGACCTCAATCATTGCTTTTGGCACATGCCTCTAACATGCCTCTCTCAGTTGAGGGCTGCCAGGTACAATCCTGTCCATGATTGGACAGTGGGGAAAGAATGCGAATTGTAGGCCCTTTTCTGTCCAGACATACAAGCCCTTCAGTTACAAGCGATGGGCATTTCCCCCCTTACAGTTAGCCCTGCTTTTTCTTTTGGCGCTCCTCCAAACTTGCACCTGGCCTGGAGCAGAAAGAGGCTCGATGCCCTGACTTAGCTCGACCGGGCCTGGAGCAACAGAAGGCAGTCTCCTGCACATCTTTCCAGCATTACAGCTCTCCTGTCACTTCACACACACGCCGAGCAGCCACTAGTTGCAACCTGCGGGGCACCTGCAGACACGGAACTGCATGGGCATTTCCTGCCAGCGCACCTTCATGGCCCGTCCTTTCAGACAGGGCTGCACAAGGATGACTCATGGCAAAGAAGCAAGTTATCCGGAACAGAACAAACAGAGCAAAGGAGGGCGCTTTGCTCCAGGTACCAGGCAGTTAAAAGGCCGCTGCCGACAGCTCTGGAATGGCCCGTTCTTCCCTGCTGACACCGAGTTGGGTCAGATTATTGTTCTCCTTCTCCAAAACATTCCTGACAGGGAAAACAAATCATGACTGATTTCCAGAAACTTTCACAAGTAGGACATGTTTGGACACAGATGTTTCCTGAAAGTAATGATTAAAATTTTGGAAGAACCATCAAGTTTGAGATGGCTTTTTCCATGCATTGCATCCTTAGGCACAGAAAAGGCCCAGTGAGGCCCAGTAGTTAGAATACAGGACTGGGAGTCAGGAGATCCGGGTTCTGCTCCCCACCCAGCTCCCTGGGTGACTTTGGGCCAGTTGCTGCCCCTCGGCCTAGCCTACCTCACAGGGATGTCGTGGATGGCACGGAGAGGAGAAAACCGTGCAGGATGCCTCAGCAAGGACTGGTGCATCAGAGGCTGATGCTAATCGGATCCGCTGTCTCCGGTGGAGGAGCCACCGACAAGGTCACACTTTCCCTTATGTGTGCTGCTCCTGCCTTCTCCTATCCTGGGGCCCTCCAGAGTGACTGTGACTCCCATTGTCCCCAGCCAGAGTGGCCAACTGCTGTGCAGGCTGGGCTGAGGGGCGCGGTGGTCCAACCCATCTGGAAGGCACGAGGGAGGGCTGAGGGGACCAAAGGTTCCCCTCGGAACATGAAGCCTCGCTGAAAGGTGGCCCGCACAAGTCAGACGCAGCCCAGCAGTGCTGACACAGACTGGCAGCGGGGCTGCTCAGCATTTCAGGCGGGAGTTTTCAATGCCTGGGATGGAACCGGGGGCTTCTGCGTGCAAAGCAGGTCCTCCGCGGACCCTCTAGGGCGTTTCTTTTAACAGTGAAAGTAAGTTTATACAGGTCTCATGCAGCGGGATCACTGGACGTGCTCCTACGGCGGGAGCAATGCGCTGTCCTACCTGCTCGGGCTGTTGCAATGGCTAGCAAGCCAAGGCGCACGCGTTCGCCAAGGGGCTACATCGCCCTTTAAACGACCTCGCAGAAGACGCCCCCCGCCCGCCCGCCCGCGCCCACCGCTCCCCCCAAGAGCTGCCAGCCGGCGCCCCGGAAAGCGTTGGGGGCGCCCCGAGGGACGCGCCCCGGCGCCGCCTCCCGCGCCCGCCCCGGCCCCGGCCCCGGCCCCGCACCTGAGCACGCGGCAGAGCAGGCAGGCGATGAGCCCCGCGCTGGCGGCGCACGCCCCGACGACGGCGGCCTTGAGCGCGGGCAGGTCCCGCAGCAGCGCCGCAAGGGGGCTGCGCAGCGCGCCCCCGCTGGCGTTGCGGGCGGGCGGCGCCGAGGCGGGCGGCGCGGCGCGGCTGTTGTTGCGGGCGGCCGCCGAGGCCGAGGCGGAGGCGGAGGCGGCGGGCGGCGCGGCGGCGGCGACGGAGGCGGCGGCGGCAGCGGCGGCGCCGGCGAGCAGGAGCAGCGGCAGCAGCTGGCGCGCCGTCCGCGGCGGCCCCGGCCGGGCGGCGGCGGCGGCGGCGGCGGCGCGCATGGCGGCGGGCGAGGCGCGAGGCAGCGGCCGCTCCTTGCCCTTCGTCCCTGCCGCGCCCGTGGCCGCGCTCTTGCCTGCCGGAGCCGAGCGAGCGAGCGAGCCGAGCGGGCGCGCGAGGGGGCGGGCAGAGGAGGAGCCCCGCGCCGCGGTGAGCAGGCGCAGCCGGGCCGGGTGGACTCGCGCCGGGCCTCCCTCCGCACCTGCGGAGAGCCGGGGCGGGGCGGCGGCGCCCCTGCGCGCGTGCAAAGGGCCTGTCTGCTCGCGCGTCGTCTGCGGATGGGAGGCGTGCGGCAGGGATTCAGTCACTCAGGTCAAGGAAGCGCGGGGATGCCGAGAAGGGCCTGCCCGGGTCCATGCAAGGGAAGGCTGCCGACCCGCAAAGCTGCGGGTGCAGGATTCAGTCAGGAACGCGGTTGATCAAGGGCACCATCCTGCCCGCGTTTATCCTCGGCTGCCGGACTTCCAGCAGTTGCAGGGCGTTCTCCTCCCTGTCGAAACATGCCCCGAGTGGATTTGCCCGAAGTGCATTTAAGCCGGCGTTGCTGGTTTACATTGAATTTACCTGCCGGAACCACGGTCAGGTGTTGCACAGGTAGGTCGAGTTATCTGTTCTGAAAGGAAGCATGCGTGGCCAGCTCAAGAGTCCTTTTCGTATTACTTTTAGAATCAGAGATTTTAAAAATTCTCTTCCTCAGCAGGCAAAGCCTTCCCCAGCCAGTATGCAAACAAATACCAAGGACAAGAGAGCCTCTGAGTGTGTGCAAAGGCTTCTTAAGGGATGCCTGGCATCCAAGAGGTGGAGTCCTCAATGATGGCACCCCGTCCCTTCTGGGCTGAGTGAGGACTAGAACCTGCATCTCCTGAGTTGTGGTTGGACACATTTGTGTAGCAGTAGGATTTGAGCACCAAAACCAAAACCTGCTCAGTTGAACTCATGGCTTCACATTAATTAATTAATTAATTAATTAAGACATTTCTATGCCGTCCCATCGCAATAAAGCCTCGGGGCGGCTTACAACATTATATGAAACATATAAAACAATTCAATTAAGCCCCCCCCCCCCGGGCAAAACCTTTAAAATCCCACTTATCAAATACAATTAACAATTAAAATACAATTTAAATAAAAAGGTCTTTGCCTGGTGCCGAAAAGCAAATAATGACGGCGCCAGGCGGACCTCTCTGGGGAGCGCATTCCACAGATGGGGTGCCACCGCAGAGAAGGCCCTCCTCCGGGTACTCACCCTCCTAATATCCTTCACAGAGGGCTCCTGGAGAAGGGCCTCCTCCGCCGATCTCAGGGGGCAGGGGGGGCATATATGGACGCAAGCGCTCCTTTAGATGTTTTGGGATTCCTGGAAAGTGATGCGCCCACTCCAGGTTGAAGTTGAAGAAGATTATTTTTTATTGCAATCCTATCAAACGCTAGCTAGACTGTCAATACATTTAGCAGCAAGTCATTTATACGCTGCAGTGTGGACCCCTGCAAGGGAGGATTCCCATCAGCTGCACTCAGATAGAAGAGCAAAATCCCCCTTGGAAGGAATCTGGAGCAGAGCACCGAGAAAGCTGCTGGCTTTGATTGAGTACAGGCTTATGGCATTTTACACGTGCATGCAGCATTCTATACGATTGAAAGATAAGATCACTGGAATAGTTTTGATAGAACTATGCACAGGTGCCAAGAAATAATGAAGTACAGTGAGCTAGTAAGGAATATTCCTGTCTTGGACGGGCAAGGTTTCATCTCTGCCTGACGTCAAAGCAACCGCTCTTTGCTGCTGTTTGCCTGCAGAGGCAATTCCTGGAAGGGAACATGCAGGGCTGCAGGTGTGTGGCGTCCCCCTATCAGAAGGGAGCCTCCTCGATCAGGAAATTGCTACCTGAGGCTCTGCAACTGTTTTAAAGAGCTTGGGAGCCAGGCCTGGCTTTTGAGGGAAAGCAGTAGGAAAAGCAATAGATGCGAAATAATTTGGTTTGCCAAGGCTTCAAAAGGCAACTCTCTAGCTGCAATATAATAATGCACCTTGAAAGTTTGGGGTGGGGCCCACAGCCCCCTAACTGTAGATCCCAGAGCCACATAATCAAACAATTGGACTTGCCTTCTGTTAGCTTAAGAAGAGGCCATCTACGCAAGCAGACAGATGGCCCATGTCATTATTTTTAAAGGCTGCCTGGAATGTTGACTCCTCCGACCAGTTCTGCTGCTTTTTTAGCCCAAGGGCGCCTGCACTCAGCTTCAACAAACTGCCAAGTACACCCGCAGTTGCCAACCTGCTGCTAATCTCACTCAAGCCCTGAGAGCGACAGAGACCTTCACCCTCCTTTCTGAACTCTGATAATCCCCCATCTTTGTTTCAGCCCATGTCACCTTGGCTGATCCTGGTTTAACGAGGTTGTTTACAATGGAAGCTACCAAAGGGGCGAGCTTGTTTGCTAACATCAGAGCAAAAATGCACATACACATCTGGAAAGTAAAGCTGGAGAGTTCCTTTTTAAATTCTTGCGATTCTTAAAGGTTTGCAGAGTTAAACATGGCAATGCATCTTCGCCACTCCTTAGCCAGTGTGGCAGAAAGCAAAGCATCTTCTTTAGCCCTTCATCCTATTTTAATAATAGCATCTAAATCAGTGTGGGGATACCTTTTATTTCCAAAGGATTATGGCCTGGGAGCTGGCTTGGGGTCCCTTAATGGCACAGTTATTGATAGCAGACACACCTTGGACAGCGGCTCTGGGTGATCGGCTGCCGAAAGTGCCTTGCAAGGATCGGTCGCAGCACAGCACTGGCTGTGTCTCCAGCCACTTATCGGGAAAGTCCACAAAGCCTGGGATAGCTTTGCTTGGAAGGAGGTGAGGGGGGGAGCGCATGATATGGGTGTACAAAATTATGCAGGGTATTGGAAAGTGTCCAGGTACACATTTCTCTCTCCCTGTCCCCGTTATGATACTGAATTGTATTAGTACATGAGGCTGAATGGTGGGAAATTCAGAGGAAATAAAACACTAAGTGCATCGTGAAGCTATGGAACTCACTGCCACAAGGAAGGCGGGATGGCCACTGACTTGGACTGGACAAATTCACGGGGTGCAGCTGTCCATGGCTACCAGTCCGAATGGCCAGGTTCAACCTTCACGCTATGCAGCTCGGGGCTGCACCATCGTAGGGCGTGCCTTACTCCGCACATCCTGCCCATGGTTTTAAGACCACCAGTGGAGGCCCTCCTAGAAGTGCCTCTCCCTAGGGAGGTTAAAGGAATAGTGAGGAACAGGGCCTTCTCTGTGGTGGCACCCCCAATTGTGGAACACCCTCCCATCAGAGATTTGCCAGGCACCTACTTTTACTGTGTTTTCAGCACCTGACAAAAAATTTCCCGTTTCGATGCACCTACAGCACTACATAGACCACCTATATTGCAGACACTGGTTTTAATTTATTAATTGTATTGATTAATGTTTTGTCTAATTTTATAAATATAGTGTTTTGTCTTGTTTGTTTATTATCAAATTTTAACTATTATTTTATTTAATGTTACTGTTGACACTTTTATTGAAACGGCTGCCCAGAGAACATGGTGCTAGTGGGCGGCTTTTATACAAATCTAATAAATAAAGTAAATTTCAGAGGCTGTATCCCGGGTGTTGGAGGTCATGCATGGGAGGATCCAGTGGTTCTGATGGAATCTTATCCCACAGACGATCTGGTTGGCCACTGGATGGAATGAACCTTCTTAATTTCTTTGCTTGAGCATTTATGTCTGCCTTGGGACCTGCTGAATCCAGACCCGACCATACACAAGCAATATGCTTCGGTGCAGCTCTTACAGCAACATCACTTGACGAGTGCTGTCAAAGTGTTGGCCCACAGTTAATATGCATCCTAATAGTTATCCCAAAGGTTTTATGGACAGCTAGGTTGAAGAGAATTACAGCCATCTTGAATGTATTTAGGGTAATCGCAAACAATCAATAATGAAACCAGATGGGCTCATTGCAAGTTGAGCTGATGCCTTCTTATCCATTAGCCCTTCTGTGGTGAGAAAACGGAAACTCAGCCATCCAGGATGGCCCAAATCACTTCTTCCTTCTCTGCATTTGAGCACCAGTGTGGTGAGTGCGAAGAGCGTTGGACTGGGACTTGGGAGGTTCAAGGTTCTAGTCCCCACCTGGTCATAAAACTCACTGGGGTGACTTTGGGCCAGTGACTCATTCTCAGCTTCACCTGCCTCTCAGGGTTGTTGTTATGAGGGTGAAATGGAGCTCTGTCGCGATTCCTTGCAAGAGGAAACAAGGTGGGATATAAATGCAATAAATAATAATTTAGTTTAAAGTAGTAACATGCAGCCTTTTAAGCCAGCACTTTGCTGAGGTTCTAATTCCAGAAGCTTGTTGACATTGGGGTGAGGCTCAAACACACCTGCCATTTCCCCCAGGAGGGTTTTTTTTAAAAAATATCTGCCTTTGCATACATTTCAATACACGAGGTGCAATTGTGAAAATGCCCAAGCATCTCATTCTGGCTCATTCCGCCTTTTCCCAATAATATGCACCTCCTTGATTTAAAAAGACAAGAGGATGACAATGTCTCGTAAAGCCTCCAAACTACTGGGGGGACTTGTGAGCACACAGTAAATGCTTCATTTGGAGTAACCCTCCAACCCAAGTTAAAACTGAAATTGAACTGGATGCATCCCTTCATACAGAAAGACACTTGAAAGGTTTATAGCTATAGAAACAGCTTCTGATATTAGCTTAAACCAACATTTCAGCTTCCAGATGCTTTTAGATCTCCTGAAATAGCAACATGTTATGTGCTTCTACTAAAGAAATAGTAGAGACAAGATAATAGCATTTTGGGTGCTTTCAGAGGTCCTTGCAAGGTTTCCCCTTAGAGACATTTTCAAGCTCTTTCATCCATTTCCTTTTCTGCAGTACAAAGCAAAAGATGGGGGAAATTTTCCACTGGGAAAATTCTGCAGGATTGTGACCCTTAAGATTCCATGAACGGAACAAGTCGGGGATGGTAGAACAGATCCTCACCTGTCCGTAACTCCGTTGAGCATTTTACAAAAGTGACACTGCCATTTATTTCCAGGGTTGTGCAAGAATCTAAACCAGCTAGAGGTACAGCTGCAATTGTATTGTGTGTGCACAAAAAGCAGCTGCAAACGGCAGGGATGGAAACCCGTGCCGAGTGTTCGTTGCTGTAATCCCCCATCACGGACCACGATTCCAGGCCAGCCATTTTTTAAAACTCGGCAAAGAATCGAGCAGTTTTTTGTGATATTGCACTGATAACAGGTAATGGATTTCGCTGCAGGTGCAAGATAGGATTCTTCCACTTCATTCGTCTGTACTCTCCTGCCTCTTTCCACTTTAGCATTTGATGCTGCATTCATGAAGATCAGGGGCTGGGGAGGTTGACTCTCCCATGTTGGCTTCTTTCCATTTCTCATTTTTCTAATCTTACATTCTGTTTTGTCATAATATTTAATTGTTTTTATTGTAGCATCCCAGCAAAGCCAAACCAACCAAGAAAAGAAAAAGACTACCCAGATTTGATATATCGGTTTCAGCCCATGCACATGACGTGTGTGCATAAAAGTGCAGCTTTTAAAGAATTATACATAAACTTCAGGAAAGACTGACTATAGATCCATATAGGTACCGATATAAGGCAATGCGTCTAAGCCACCTGCTCAAGACATCTCAGGGCCTCAGTCTTGCATTGCAGGTCGGCAGAAATCCTTCCAATGTTATGCCATCACTCTTTGAGCTGTCAACAGGGCATGGAGCATTCACTTCCCGGAAGAAAGTAGATAATTTAAAAGGAAGCGGGCCTCAATACCCGTGGACCCGTTCATCCGTGGACACGCTTCATCCCTGTGATCCTTCCTGCCGACAGGAGGCAACTGCCGGCCATTGCCAAAACGGAGCTCCAAAGTGAGCAGCTGCTGTGCTGCAGGTCCAGCCATCGCCTCGGTCACCTGGAGCCTGTCGTCTTCGCCACGCCAGGTTTCCAGGCAGCTCTCCCTTCTCAGGCCTCTAAGGCTTTCCTCAGCCACCCACAAGCTCGCGGGGGGTTGCCAGGAGGCGCAGAGACACCCTTTTTAGTATCATATGGATGGATTTTTTAAAATCATTTGCTTTTAGCTGTTTCAACCCTTTCACATTTTTCTTGATTTTTTCTGACATTTTAATTGTATTTTTATCACGAGTTTTAATTGATTCTATACTGCCCAGAAAGCTCCTGCTGTGGGACAGTCTAGAAATGAAAGGAATGAAGGCATGAATAAAGGGTAACTTGCTCAGACAAACCCTAAAGAGACCTTGCGATGTCCAATAGATGCAGGAAGAATTTTTGTTGAATAAGACCTGAGGTCCACGGGTGCTTCCAGACAGAGATGCAAAGGGGGATTCATTGAGGAGGCAAAATTCCCATTCCCCATTCCATCACCTTCATCTTCATCTCTATACTTTGTTGAGCTGCAGCTCTCTGGGTGAGTTACAGAGACTTGAATTTCATATTTATCCAATGATAACATGCATTTTATTCATTCATTTATTGATTATCCATATCATTTTTGTATCACCCAACAGCCAAAGGCTTCTTTGAGGGTTATTATAAACATGGATGGTTGGTTGGTATAATGACCACCCTGGTCGCTGACCTCAAGCCAGACATCCTGGAATGTGAAGTCACATGGGCCTTAGGAAGTCTGAGCAACAACATATTGAGTGGAGGTGACAGTATTCCACCTGAGCTATTCAAAATCCTAAAAGACGATGCAGTAAAAGTGCTACACTCAATATGCCAGCAAACTTGGAAAACTCAACAGTGGCCACAGCATTGGAAAAGGTCAGTTTACATTTTGATCCCAACGAAGGGCAATGCCAAAGAATGTTCAAACTACCGCACCATTGCACTCATTTCACATGCTAGCAAAGTGATGCTCAAAATCCTACAAGCTAGGCTCCAGCTGTATGTGGAGCGAGAACTACCAGAAGTACAGGCAGGATTTCGAAGAGGGAGAGGAACTAGAGATCAAATTGCCAACATACGCTGGATCATGGAGAAAGCCAGGGAGTTCCAGAAAAAGATCTACTTCTGCTTCATTGACTACGCTAAAGCCTTTGATTGTGTGGATCACAACAAATTGTGGCAAGTTCTTAAAGAGATGGGAGTACCAGACCATCTTATTTGTCTCTTGAGAAACCTGTGTGCGGGTTAGGAAGCAACAGTGAGAACTGGAATGATTGGTTCAAAATTGAGAAAGGAGTTTGGCAAGGCTGTATACTGTTGTCCTGCCTATTTAACTTATATGCAGAACACATCATGAGAAAGGCAGGGCTAGATGAATCACCAGTTGGAATTAAGAATTATTAAGAAGAGAAATATCAACAACCTCATATATGCAGATGGTATCATTATAATGGCAGAAAGTGAAGAGGAACTAAAGACCCTCTTGATGCAGGTGAAGGAGGAAAGAGCAAAAGTTGGCTTGAAACTCAACATTAAGAAAACTGAGATCATGGCATCCGGTCCTCTCACTTCCTGGCAAATAGATGGGGAAGAAATTGACATAGTGACAGATTTTATTTTCCTGGGCTCCAAGATCACCGCAGACGGGGACTGCAGCCAAGAAATTAAAAGACGCTTGCTCCTGGGGAGGAAAACTATGGCAAATCTAGACAGCATACTAAAAAGCAGAGACATCACCCTGCCGACAAAAGTGCGTATAGTCTAGGCTATGGTTTTCCCAGTTGCAATGTATGGCTGTGAAAGCTGGACCATAAGGAAGGCTGAGCGCTGAAGGATTGAGGCCTTTGGATTGTGGTGCTGGAGGAGACTCCTGCGAGTCCCTTGGACTGCAAGGTAATCAAACCAGTCAGTCCTAGAGGAGATCAACCCTGACTGCTCTTTAGAAGGCCAGACACTGAAGCTGAAGCTCAAATACTTTGGCCACCTAATGAGAAGGAAGGACTCCCTGGAGAAGAGCCTGATGCTGGGAACAATAGATGGCAAAAGAAGAAGGGGACGGCAGAGGATGCGGTGGCTGGATGGAGTCACTGAAGCAGTCGGCTCAGCGTGAGCTTAAGTGGACTCCGGGGGATGGTGGAGGGCAGGCAGGCCTGGAGGAATGTTGTCCGCAATGGGTCAGGTGCAACTTCATGACTAACAACAACAACAACAAATAAAGCAATAAAGGGTAGAGTGCAAACAAACTGCCGTGAGCCTAGACTGGTTCCTGATCCGGCTGAGAGGGGGACCAGCCAGTACCAGTCATCCCTAGCCTCTTTTTCCACTTTCACTTACATGCATGAGCAAAATGCCTGGATTCAGCTACCTCCCACTCTGTTTTGGCCTCTGCAGAGCAAAGAGACACGTGGCTCTCTTATTTCACCTGCGTTTGTGCCAACAGAGCTCACCAAGAGGGGTTTCAGGGAGAGGGCTACACACTTGAAAGACTAAACACGCTGCCTTCAGTGACAAAGCAACAATCGCATGGGAAGGCTGAATGACACCTGGCAGTGCACAATACGCGATTCCTCACCAGGTGCTGGCCAGTTCTTCTTCTAATGGGCTGCCCAATCGTGAAAGGACTACTGGACTTGCCTATTAATGGCTGGCTTTATATCTCTTTTCCTAGCATGACAATGAATGTAATCCTGTAAGCTGCATTTTCTGAAGATTGCACTTCATGGCTGTGCAACAACAAGGGTCATGGGCTCTGACGTATGCATGTACATAGAATTTTTGTGCACTTCTACTCCCAGGTAAACCTCCCTTACTCAGCGCAATGGAGCCTCCTCCCATTTAATTGTGTTCTTGTTGAAGCTGCTAAAACTTTATTAGGATACACCCCATTTTCCCAGCATGCCTGTCATAAACAGGTTCAGGCAAATTCTGCTTGCTGTAAAAAAATATAAAAATGCAGAAACAGAGCAAGTCAGAAGGGGTCTCCCAGGCCATCTAGTCTGACCCCAGGCTCCAGCCGGCTCTGTTCACGACATGTCTATCGTGTGCATGTCAAACCTTGGGAGTGTTAAAATCACTCTTTCCATTGGAAGAGAAAAATATTCCAAGCATGCAGAGAGTTCTTCTTTAAAATTTTATTGCAACAAAGGGAACAGAAGGGAACGGTTTCCTTCCCATTTTCCTGTTCACCTGAGCACATGTCCACACCCCCCTTTTGGACCCTGCTCCGGGCCGCTTCTCCCGCCTCCTTTCCCCGCACTGGCTAATGGGGCACCGGGAGTTTCCCCTCTTCCGCCCGCCTGCTCCGCGCTGCCCCAGCACCGGCCCTTCTTCCCAGTCCAGCCCTGCCCCCGGTGGGCTGCAACAGGCTCACTTTGCTCTGCCCAGCTTGTCAATGAACAGTCAGGAAGTGTTTGGCCCGCCTACTTTTTGCTGATTGTGGCCCCTCCCCTCCTTTGGGCTAAGTAATTGTCTTTGTCACCTTTTAAATCTTTCTACTCCCTTGTGTCAAGTCATCCTGTCTCAATTCCTCCCTTTTCTTTCCTTCACCCTGATTTGAAACAATTCCTAATTCTTAAATCTTGATGCCATCATCCTAATCGTTTGCTCCTTGTCTGTGCATTTCCCCCCAAATGCATCCCCTTATTACATGGGGTGCAGGCCAGTATACTTTGTAGGCATATGCAGCAGATTATGCTTATGGTCATTATCCCCAATATGAAAACAGGTGTTCCAGCTGCATAAAGTTGGGGAGCCATTATGTCAGCCGTTCTCCTATTCCTGACTCCTGCCTTATTTTGATCCCTGTTATTACCTGTTGGATTGCTCTTAAGTCTTTGTTGACATCTGTTGTGTTTCAATCCATCTTGCAGGTGTGTCCGATCGCCCCACAGGCCCCTCCTTTGGTACTAAAACATAATTCAGAGCCACCCTATTTTGGGGTGTATGTACCTCCATTTGTTGCATCTCTCCAGCCGGCTTCCCCAGCATTTGCACAGTAGCATTTCCAGGAGCCGCTATGGCACAGGCCATTTGCTCCTGGAGATGCGCTAAATATACATGAGTAGATACTGCAAAGGAGGCCATTCCAATCCCTGCCGCCCCTCCTTTTGTTGGGATTGTTAGTTCCTTTCCCACACAACCTTCTTGAGTTACCTGTATGTCTCTAGCATGCCTCTGTGAATCATGACCCTAGTAGGCTCCAGCTGTATGTGGAGCGAGAACTACCAGAAGTACAGGCAGGATTTCGAAGAGGGCGGTAGGAATTTTTTTATTCCTACCGCCACTCCTGTACCTTCCTTATGGTAACTGGAGAATCTCCCCCACACCCCCATTTTCAAGAAAAAAATATTCAGCAAGGGTTACACATCCATCCTTACATACATAGGTGCCAACCCAGTGTAGCATGACTGGGTTGGACCTCCTCTTGTGATCTCAGATTTATCACACTTCCATCCAGTTGTGTTAACCAGTAAAGGACTCCATTCTCCCCAAACGAGCCCTGAGCACACACTCATTCACCTGTATGGTCCACCTGTAACAGTCCCTGGTGCACCCCCATTTTATACATCTAGTTTCATTCTTCAAACACCCCCTTTCCCATAGATCCGCTAACCTTTCAAAAGAGTTTCTCTATCCAAGCCACTTTTGACTGCCTGGTGCAGTCCTAATCTCCCAGTTCATTCCCCAATTTCCTGCTCACTCATATCCAAAACGCCCCTTAATGATCTGATGGGGCCTTTGATGTCCAAAATGAATTCCCCCTTATCTTCCTTTGCCCACCAGCATCAGTGGGCATCCCTGAGGTCTTGCCGCACGGCTCTCCACCCTGGATCAGCCGCCCACACTCGCGCTATCCCAGCTCCCACTGTAACGCCGCTGTAAAATTGCCACTGAGGCACAGGGGTCCCTGTGCAAATGAGGGCGATTGCAGTGCTGTCTATCTGGCAGCTTTATCTGCCCTATCCAATCAGCAAAACAATGGCCCCAGCAGCCCCTATACAAGCCACCAGTTCCCATCCTCTTGAACCAACAGCCAATACCAACAGAGATCTGACCTTAGCACATATGAGCAACCCCCCTCAGCCGGGATTTTCATATTTCTCCAACAGTTCCTCCTTTTGTGATCAACCAAACAAATCAGCCAGTCCAGATAACTCCTGGTGCTTCCCCTTTCTCAGGAAGCAGGTTCTATCCCTGCAGCTCAGGTGGGGATTGTCTGAGTCAAACCCCTTGATGTCTTCGCCCCCTCCTTTGGCTGCGAGGAACTCGGGGCCAGCCTGCTCTCACCTCTAACCTGCTCCCCTGCGCTTTTGCAGCGCTGTTGCCCAATCTATTTTGAGACCTGGTTCCTTTGCTCCCTAGACCCCTCCTTTTGACCCATTGATCTAAAGATATCATCCTCGTTGGGGCTGAGACCCCCACGATGGTGAATACCCTGTCTAAGGCCACCATCCCTCTTGGTCAACAGGCTTGGGTTAGCCTGCTTTGCAAGGTGGGAGCAGTGTGAGATGAGGCAATGGCCTGATGTCCAGCTCAGTTACCTGCTTTGCCCTTTGAGGCAATTGGAGATTTCATTGTCTAGGTTTCACTCGATTTCTGGACTCAGCTGTACACTTGGCTGTAGGACTTGCCTCGCATGGTTTGCCTGGTTAGTCCTTTGCTTCCTCATGGATGATACAAAGAGCAAGGCAGAACACAGGAATCACAGTCTTTGCAGTTCCAGTTCATCTGGTGTCTGGAAAGTACAGCTCAAAAAACAGGTGGATTAGGAAAAAATACCTTTACATTCCTTCACAGACACTGGTTAACCACATTAGCTTGGAGAGAAAGTTGAGAAATCTTTGTCCTTTTCAAGCCTGGTTCCCCCACAAGTCTGTTCAGCGCAGTCTCAAGAAAAATGTCTGAGATGTTGAAATCAAATCCAACCCATGCCAAAAGTGCACACAAGAGAAACCCCTTGTTGAACTCGCGTGCTTCACAAACCCATTGCTTGCCTTGGTTAAAGCAACATGTGCCTTTTGATGGCCCTTGTCCAGTGAGAACATGGTATCACACAAATTTTTACAGAGTTTAAAAACCCCCCACATACATAAATACAAAAATGTCCCAAATCCATTACGTATACATGCAATTTATGTAATACATGCAATACCCGCCCCTTACGATCAGCAGCAGATGCCCTTCTCTGGGAACCCTCCGTGAGGGAGATTAGGAGGAGGGCCTTCTCTGCGGTGGTGCCCCGACTTTGGAATACGCTCCCCAGAGAGGTCCGCCTGGCACCATCGTTATTTGCGTTTCAGCGCCAGACAAAGACCTTTTTATTTAAAAGTTTTAATTGCTAGTTAGTGATCGTATTTATAGTATTTTAATTGATTATTCGAGATGGGCCAATTTTAAATTGTTTTAGAAACATAGAAACATAGAAACAGAGCGAGTCAGAAGGGGCCTCCTGGGCCATCTAGTCTGACCTCCGGCACCAGCCGGCTCCGCTCATGACATGCCCACCATGTGCATGTCCAGCCTATCTTTGAACACCCTCACCGATGGGGCCTCAACGACCTCCCGTGGAAGCCCATTCCACGCCCTCGGGGTCCTGACTGTCAGGAAGTGCTTCCTGGCATCCAAATTGAACCTTGGCTCCCTGAGCTTTGCTCCATTGGAGCGCGTCCTGCCTTCCTCTGCAGGGGAGAACAGGCCTCTCCCCATCTCCATGTGACACCCCCTCACATACCTGTATGTTGTTTTAAATTGTTTTAAATTGTTGTTGTTTACTGTTTATGTTGTGAGCCGCCCCGAGGCTTTGTTGCAATGGGGGCGGCATATAAATGGTTTAAATAAATAACTAAATAAATAAATTTGAACTAGCACCCTTCACAATCAAACAATCAATGCTTATGCATCTGGATGAGCATGACTGCTTATGCTCCCAGCAAGAAAAATAATTAAAAAAAGACTTTGCCATTTCCTGGGGCCAGCAACATTAGCCTACTGTAAGGAAAACTCTCTTTAGCTCCATCAATATTCCCTTTTTGTACAAAACACCCTCCATAGCTGTCTTTCCTTGTAAAATTTGGGGCCTGATCACAATATTTGGCAACATTGCAAAAAGGAAAAGGGAACAACCCTCTTGTTGAACCCACTGGGAAAAGTAGTCTTCTTGGGGGTTTTGAAAAGAACCCCTCCCACTGTGCACCCCTGCGCGCATGCACACCCCCAACCACAGCCCCAGTTCCACCCATTACCCCCCTTCCTCCACTCTTTTGTGTTGTGGCACAGCCACAAGATGGTATACCCAGAATCCAGAACACATTCCCCTTCCACTTCCACACAAAACTCCTGGTCGCCAACACAAACAGTTCATGCATGCCCACAACACTGCTTCCGGAAGGTTTCCCTCCCTTAAAAATTCCCCCCAGCCTCCCACCGAGAGTGCTCAAGGAGCTTTTGTTTCAACCCAATCCCTTCCCATGCAGATTTTTTCCTGAGGCAATACAGGCTTTGAACACTCAAAGAGCCTCCAATGTCTCACCTCAGTTGACTTACCTTACTGTTCTCCCCCGCAAGATTTAAACACCCCAAGATTCCCTTTTAGAGTTTTCTAGACACCCCAGGACCCATTCAGAGAACCAGTGCAAGCCTGCCCCCCCAACTTGTGGCTGGAATCAGCACTGCCCCAACTTCCCAAAGCGCTTTGAACTCTGCACATGCTCAGAGGCTCTTGTGTGTGCACTCCCTCTGCAGCACTCACAAAATGGTGGTACCTCCTGCCAGAGCATTCCCCTTTCTTGGCTGTGTGGGGATGGCCAAGCCCACAGAGTCAAAAGTCCATAGTTCCCAGCACACATTTCCTGGAATTCAGCTGGCCAGACCAAATCCAGAAAAAGCTGCAGTTGCTGTCCCTTAAACAATGGGGTGCTCTTCAGCAAATGAGGTACACCAACCCTCTCCCGTTTTTTTCCTTCTTCTCTTTACCCCAAATGAAGTGTGTACCATGGCGCCCTGCAATAGCAGGGGGCTGAACTAGTGGCCTTCGTGGCCCCTCCCAACTCCTCCATTTGGTGCTTCCATGAAAAACTTCGGCAGTTTCATTCTTTACACGTTTTTTTTTTAATTTTGTACCAAAACACTCAGTCACCATTTTATCCAAAACCCTTAAAAAGCCCACTCACACCCCAAGCTCCAAGCCCCCCCCCAGCAAGGAATTCCCGCAAAATCAGGACCTCACAGACGCGCATCCTCACGTGGCCTCCAGCACAATTTGCCTTTTGCCTTTTACGCCCCACGCACCAAACCATTGCATGCTCAACAGGCAGAGAAGCCAGATGGGCCCAGAGAAAACCAAGTACCTATTTACTACCCGCCTGACAAGGTGGCCTTCCAACAGGAGCCCTTATGTGAGAGGGGAACTGCCAGGCCTAAGCACACGGGGCCTGCAACCCGCCCCCCCATGTTCAAACTTCACTCGTTGAACTCCAGTCTGCCGCTGTTTAGGCTGCTGGCTAAACGCAACCATCCCGTTTCCACTATTTTCCCAAAAACCTCCTCAACACATAAAACCCTTCCCTTCTGCATCTTTGTTTCACTTTTCCTTCCTTTTTCTTTTTTCTTTCTCTGGGAATCCCCTCAGGATAAGCAGGATCCCCCCCTTCCCTTTTCTTTCATTGCCACAATCCATCTGCTCACTTGCCTCTTTCTACTTGCAACATCTACAAAATCCCAATCCAAACCATGAAATTACAGCCACACCACACAGCGCTTTCCCTTTGCACATGTTTCCTCCTGTACAAATCCTCTTCCCTCTTTCCTACCATGCCTTCCCTCACAAACTGATACTCCAGCAATATCCGATGGGCTGGATTTCCTGAACGCATTTCCCCTTCAGCCTCTGCAGCCCCTCAGGTGCAGTTTTCACCTTTCTTGGTCCAAAGTACACTTCCTAATTCTAGTTCCTTCTCCAAAAACAACCTGCTAACCTCACCTCAGCAGCACTTCCAGAGAGTTTGAGTAGTTCTTTCCTGAAAGGCCCCACACTTTAGGCCCAATCCGCAAGAACTCCCTATTGTCACACCGATTCGCAAAACAATGGCTCGGAATCAGTTTCTTGTCAAGGCAAACAGGTTTATTTACAATTGAATACATGGATCCATGGGTGCCTAAGGTAGGAACCCCTCATGTTAATTTCCTTAGGGTTATATGGAATACCCAAAAGGGGAGTGAATACAATACACAGGAAGGTGATTGGATACTTTGATATGGCTATGAAAGTGATTGGATACTCGTCACAACGCCATAAGGAAAAGTTACATTTCATTCTAATTAGATACTCTTGACAGGCCTTCTACACTAAAGTTACCTGGAACAGGCTGGCCGAGTTAAGTAAACAAAAAGGTTACATGTGTGAACTTACATGGTTAGGGAGGCACTCTGGCACACCCATAAAATACAAAGATAGCAATTGACAGTTACCCACTAATGAAGTGGGGTCATTTGGTCATTACCACCAGACACTGAGGAACCCTTTGAACTGTTTATGGCGAGGCAGTGTGGCGGGATTACATATCTTGTTTCTCTGGGTACACTATTAACCATGACTAACAACAGCAACAACAATTATCCCCCCCCCCCATTTATTTAGGTGGGATTCCCATCAAACACCTACAAATACACAGTAGTTTTCCATTTTTCCTTTTCCAGCCACCCCAACCCAAACCCAGGACCTTAAAATCCTCCCCAGGAACCTTCAAGGAAAGCATTTTTCCTTGGCCCCTTTACCCCTGTAGAAACCGAACGGGTCCGGAAGGGCCTCCTGGGCCATCCAGCCTGCCCCCCGCCCTTCTTGAATACTTTACTCCCCATTCCCTTTCCCTCAGGTGAGAAATAAAGATTCCTTACCTAAACTTAGATGCATCCTATCAGATTTACTCTACCTGTTTGAGTAAACCCCCTTTGAACCCAAGGAGGGGTTCTAGAAGTCTCTGCTGCTGGATTTTCAATTAGTTTTGGGCCTCCGATCGCCCTCGTTTCAGCCTGAGACTCACTTGCGGGACTGCCATAACCTCAGCAGGGTACCCTCCTACAGAGACTCACCGATCCGACCCGACAATGGATTTAGGAGATGTCCCGGACGAGCCCCCAGGTTGTTAAAAATGCTCTTTCCTTTTTGTCGGAAGAGAAAAAATATTCCAAGCATGCAGAGAGTTCTTCTTTAAAACTTTATTGCAACAAAGGGAACAGAAAAGAACGGTTTCCTTCCCATTTTCCTGTTCACCTGAGCACATGTCCACACCCCCCTTTTGGACCCTGCTCCGGGCCGCTTCTCCCTCCTCCTTTCCCCGCACTGGCTAATGGGGCACCGGGAGTTTCCCCTCTTCCGCCCGCCTGCTCCGCGCTGCCCCAGCACCGGCCCTTCTTCCCAGTCCAGCCCTGCCCCCGGTGGGCTGCAACAGGCTCACTTTGCTCTGCCCAGCTTGTCAATGAACAGTCAGGATGTGTTTGGCCCTCCTGCCTACGTGCCCTTTCCCCACACCTTGTGGTACCTGATTGTGGCCCCTCCCCTCCTTTGGGCTAAGTAATTGTCTTTGTCACCTTTTAAATCTTTCTACTCCCTTGTGTCAAATCATCCTTTCACACCCATCAGTTGGGCTTAGGTTCCACCGACATTTGAACACAGATCGCTGGATGCAGAGTCCAGAGTGCCAGCCGTTGTACCACGGAAAATGTCCGTTTGTGCTTATTCACTTTGTGTGCTTTTATTTATCATTTCACAGCCCAAAGTTTCTCTGGACAGCTTACAGAGGCTACGACAGCATGCAGTGCAGTGATAAAACAATAAAACAGATAAGAGACAAAACCATAAAACAATAAATAAAACCATCTCATGATAAAATATAACCACACACATCATAAATATAACCAATCAACAACCAAAATCAATTATATGCTACACTTTCTGGGAAAATTGTACAGTCGAAGGAGTGACAAATTGTGTTATAAGAATTTTCAGCTTTTCATTTAAGGCTGCTTGTTGCTTTTTTCAAAAGCTTTTTTTTTGTAAGAGGCATGCGAAATATTGTGGTTCTTCAGCGCCATCTATTGACTGCGTAATGAAACATATAGAAAGGTAGAGAAGATGAAACCTTGGAAGAAAACACTGGTAAAGGAGCAGATCTTAATCTCTGGCAGTCTCAAGAGAGGGTTGAATTAACTCTACAATATTATCTTAGCCATTAAAGAGGAGAGTAACAAGGTATACTTTCATGAAGACAGAAACTCTAATTTTTAAAGGTTTACTCAGAGCTATATGGCAGAAGTATTGAACAGAATAAAGTTGCTTTTTCCTTTCATGTCAATCTTCTCCAATTAGTTTCCTTACAAAGACAATCTCTCTTGGCACCTTTGCATAGTGAGGTCATCACAAAAGCAATAACTAATATGACAACCAGGGCACCACCAGGCCCGGTGGGCTTCTGATGAACAGTACAAGGGCATATTCCAGCTTCTTAATTCCAAAGCGTCAGTGTTTCTACAATTTTATTTTGAATTGGGATTTCTATCATCAGGACTCAATCACACCTATATTATTGTGATTCCTAAACCCACTTGGATCACAGCTTCTGTGCTAATTATTGACATTTCCTTATTTATTTATTTATTTATTTTCTGATTTATATCCTGCCTTTTTCCTACAAAGGGCTCAAGTTTCGTTAATCAATATTGACATTAAAATATGAGTGGTGATCTTGGTTAATAGTTGTAGCAGCTTATGACAACATTAGTCCAAGCAGATCAGCTGGGTTTAATCAACAATAGATAATCTCAGATTGCTTGTTGTCCTAAGATTGCCATTGTTCCTTTGGATGCAGAGAAAACTTTTGACAAAATTTATTGGAAATTTATTTTCGCCATGCTGAGAAATTTGGACTTTCTTGTAGAATTCTATAATGGAACAAAATCCTGTGTTCCATCCAAAGAGTAGGAGTCAAGCCTCACAGCCTTTCTCTCTTTTTAGTTGTGGTAAGTATCAGACACTCCTCATGGATCACTGCCTTGTGGCAAAGGGGCTTGTGTAGCTCAATGAAGCTATGAACTATGCCATGCAGGGTCACCCAAGACGGACAGGACATAGCAGAGAGCTCTGACAAAACGTGATCCACTGGAGAACGAAATGGCAACCCACTCCAGTATCTTTGCCATGAAAACCCCATGGACAGCACCAAAAGGCAAAACGATATGACACCGGAAGATGAGCCCCTCAGGTCGGAAGGTGTCCAATATGCTACTGGGGAAGAGTGGAGGGCTAGTACTAGTAGCGCTGGAAAGAATGAAGTGACTGGGTCAAAGCCAAAAGGACACTCAGTTGCTGATGTATCTGGTGGTGAGAGTCCGATGCTGCAAAGATCTGTACTCCATAGGAACCTGGAATGTAAGATCCATGAATCAAGGCAAGCTGGATGTGGTCAAACAAGAGATGACAAGACTAAACATCGACATCTTAGGAATCAGTGAACTAAAATGGACAGGAATGGGTGAATTTAATTCAGATGACCATCAGGTATACTACTGCGGGCAAGAATCCCTCAGAAGAAATGGAGTAGTCTTCCTAGTCAATAAAAGAGTAGGAAAAGCAGTACTGGGATACAATCTCCAAAATGACAGAATGCTTTCAGTGCGAATCCAAGGCAAACCATTCAACATCACAGTAGTCCAAGTCTATGCCCCAACCACTGGTGCTGAAGAGGCTGAAGTTGACCGGTTCTATGAAGGCCTACAACACCTGCTAGAATTAACTCCAAAAAATGATGTCCTTATCATCATGGGGGATTGGAATGCTAAAGTAGGAAGCCAAAAGATAACGGGAATAACAGGCAAGTTTGGCCTTGGAGTACAAAATGAAGCAGGACACAGGCTGGTAGAATTTTGTCAAGAGAATACGATGGTCATAACAAACACTCTTTTCCAACAACCCAAGAGACAACTCTACACATGGACATCACCAGACGGTCAACACAGAAATCAGACTAACTATGTGCTCTGCAGCCAAAGATGGAGAAGCTCTATACAGTGAGTAAAAACTAGACCAGGAGCTGACTGTGGCTCCGATCATGAGCTTCTCGTTGCAAAATTTAGGCTTAAATTGAAGAAAGTAGGGAAAAACATGAGGTCACTCAGGTATGACCTAAATCATATCCCTGATGAATATACAGTAGAGGTGACAAAAAGATTTAGGAATTAGATCTGATAGACAGAGTGCCTGAAGAACTAAGGACGGAGGTCCGCAACATTGTACAAGAGGCAGCAACTAAAACCATCCCAAAGAAAAAGAAATGCAAGAAAGCAAAATGGCTGTCTGAGGAAGCTTTAGAAATAGCTGAGGAAAGAAGGGAAGCGAAAGGCAAGGGAGAAAAGGAAAGATACACCCAATTGAATGCAGAATTCCAGAGAATAGCTAGAAGAGATAAGAATGCCTTCTTAAATGAACAGTGCAAAGAAATAGAAGAAAACAATAGACTAGGGAGGACCAGAGATCTCTTCAAGAAAATTGGAGATATGAAGGGAAGTTTCACCGAAAGATGGGCATGATAAAGGACCAAAATGGCAGGGACCTAACAGAGGCAGAAGAGATTAAGAAGAGGTGGCAAGATTACACAGAAGAACTATACCAGAAAGAGCTTAACATCCCTGATAACCACGATGGGGTGGTCACTGACCTTGAGCCAGACATCCTGGAATGTGAAGTCAAATGGGCCTTAGGAAGTCTGAGCAACAACATATTGAGTGGAGGTGACAGTATTCCAGCTGAACTATTCAAAATCCTAACAGACAATGCAGTAAAAGTGCTAAACTCAATATGCCAGCAAATTTGGAAAACTCAACAGTGGCCATAGGATTGGAAAAGGTCAGTTTACATTCCCATCCCAAAGAAGGGCAATGCCAAAGAATGTTCAAACTACTGCACCACTGCACTCATTTCACATGCTAGCAAAGTTATAGTCAAAATCCTACAAGCTAGGCTCCAGCAGAACTACCAGAAGTACAGGCAGGATTTTGAAGAGGGAGAGGAACTAGAGATCTAATTGCCAACATACGCTGGATCATGGAGAAAGCTAGGGAGTTCCAGAAAAACATCTGCTTCATTGACTATGCTAAAGCCTTTGATTGTGTGGATCACAACAAATGGTGGCAAGTTCTTAGAGATGGAACTACCAGACCATCTTATTTGTCTCTTGAAAAACCTACATGCAGGTCAAGAAGCAACAGTGAGAACTGGAATGATTGGTTCAAAATTGAGAAAGGAGTTTGGCAAGGCTGTATACTGTCACCCTGCCTATTTAACTTATATGCAGAGCACATCATGAGAAAGGCAGGCCTAGATGAATCACCAGTTGGAATTAAGATTGCTGGGAGAAATATCAACAACCTCAGATATGCAGATGATACCACTCTCATGGCAGAAAGTGAAGAGGAACTAAAGAGCCTCTTGATGCGGGTGAAGGAGGAGAACGCAAAAGTTGGCTTGAAACTCAACATTAAGAAAACTAAGATCATGGCATCCGGTCCTCTCACTTCCTGGCAAATAGATGGGGAAGAAATGGAGGTAGTGACAGATTGTATTTTCCTGGGCTCTAAGATCACTGCAGATGGGGACTGCAGCCTAGAAATTAAAAGACGCTTGCTCCTGGGGAGGAAAGCTATGGCAAATCTAGACAGCATACTAAAAAGCAGAGACATCACCCTGCCAACAAAAGTGCGTATAGTTTTCCCAGTTGCAATGTATGGCTGTGAAAGCTGGACCATAAGGAAGGCTGAGCGCTGAAGGATTGAGGCCTTTGAATTGTGGTGCTGGAGGAGAGTCCTGCGAGTCCCTTTGACCGCAAGGCGATCAAACCAGTCAGTCCTAGAGATCAACCCTGACTGTTCCTTAGAAGGCCAGATCCTGAAGATGAAACTCAAATACTTTGGCCACCTGATGAGAAGGAAGGACTCCCTGGAGAAGAGTCTAATGCTGGGAACAATAGATGGCAAAAGAAGAAGGGGACGGCAGAGGATGAGGTGGCTGGATGGAGTCACTGAGCTTGACTGGACTCCAGGGGATGGTGGAGGACAGGAAGGCCTGGAGGAATGTTGTCCATGGGGTCGCGATGAGTCGGACACGACTTCACAACTAACAACAACAACAAAGTACCAGACAGGGGATTTCAGTTTTTCTATTGTTATTTGATCTATGTTTAGAACCCCTGGTGTTTGCTGTTCAGCAGCAAGTCAGTCATGGACGCAACCTGCTATGAAAGTGGGTGGATTTGGCTTTCCTGATCTTGTTTTTATATCATTCAACTTATTTCTTGACAGTATTTAATTTTGGACTTTTTCACTCAGATTAGACCCTCCCGCCCCAGTCAGTTTTGGAATATTTTGTATTTTCCATCATGCCAAGTCAATAGATTGCTGCGTGTGCATCTGTTGTGTCTAATTCAGCAAAAACTTAAATTTTGGGCATATTGAATGTCTTTTTTAATGCAGGTTGGCTAAATCAGTCAGCTGTTGAGGTATACCAGAGCTTATCCTTATGGTCTGGCAATATCCCCGTGGCAGCATCTTTTTGGGAGGAGGTAATAAAATGGATAAACTTTCAGATGGAGATCTCTTTAATAGTTACTGGTGTGTATGTTCTTCTCAATTATCCTCACACTTCTTGGAACTTAATGCAAGGTGACATAAATTGAATCTCCACACCCTTTGAAGACTTTAAGTGCAACATTGGAAGGACAAGTGTCCACCTTTGCTGACACAATGAGTTGATGAATTAATGATATTTCTGATTTTAGAACAGGTGGTCTTTAGACATAATCTAGAGATTGAGAAATAGGTGGATATTTGGTCTGCTTTTGTGGAAGTCTGTGCATAATCATGCATGGCATATCTTGCCATATGTAAAACATATATGTACACATTTGTGTGTGTAATTATTGCACTGGGGAGATCCCAATCTTATGCTGGAAATTTGCCATAATTTGTGTTATTTTGTGGGGGGTACTTTTATTTTTTGGTTTGTATTTGTTTTGATTTGATTTCTTAACATTCCTGAATTAAAAAATAATCCTATTGTGTTATCCAGGCCACACGTTGCACTGACCATGGTTGACTTTCTTTAAAAACGTATAAATGCAAAAGCCAGTTCAGCAACCAGCAGTTTTTCTGACCCTCTAACTGTTGCTTTGGTGATTTGAGTGCACTTGAGTCACCTCCCCCAAAAGTGCATGATCCACAGAGTCTTTTAAAAAGCGGTGTGCTTGGGATCTCTGGAGGACTCTCCTGCACACACCGTCCTGTGGTCCAGACTCAAAACGTCTCAAGCTGAGCTGGAGACGATGAGCGAAGCAGGTCATTGCAGGAAAGAAATCCGGGGATATCTGCCAGATGCAACCAGGGAGTGGGGGAGTTCAAAGTGGAGCAGTTACCAATCAGTTCCTGAATTTCTGCCTTTGAAAGATTCCAGAGATTACAGAAACACGGAACACGAAGGTGCTTCCTGGGGAGGCGAGACTGCAATGCTCCGTTCACGGAATTCGAAGCAGAGCAGGGGTCTTTGACAACAACCTTGTTCATTTGCACCCGGTGATTTCCTCTTTCTTTTCCCACAAAAAGTCCATTCTGCGGGAGAAGATGAACGAGCTTGTACAGTGCCTCTTGATTGTCAGCACTCGGAGCTGTCCGTCTAAAAACCCCAGCTGTGGGCTGGACGCCCCCACCTCCACATGTGTTGCTAGGGAGAACAACAAGTGACTGCTGCCCTCTCCTGGACGGAACTGCAACTGCAACACATTTTGTTGGGGTGTCCGTCCATCTCTCACCCCTTGCCTTGCGCTGTTTGAGAAGCGGGAGATAATAGTGAGCTGGGCTGAACTGCTCCCTCCCCACAACCAGTGCTTTTGAGCTTCCCGTTCTCGACTCAGCTGCATCTCCTGTGAAATCTGGGAAACACTGGCTTAAGAAGAGGTGTGTGGAAACTCCCCAGTTGCCAGAGAGCTTAATGGGCCACTGCAGAGAAGAAAAGCCCCCCCGGGGGGGGGGCTTTGTAGGCTTACCACCTGCCACAGCAAGCATGCCCTTGTGCGAGCCACCATTCAGTGGGACTGTCGGGCTCATGACTGAAGCTCGGCCTTGCAAAGCGCGCAGTGCAAGCGGATTTAAACACACGGCTTTAAAAAGTGGCAGTGCTGGGGACCACACCAAGCGCCACCAGAATCAAGAGGTTAGGCATCCCCAGACAGGGCTGAGCTGCAGGGCAATTGGAGCGGCTGCCTGGAGTTGCCTGCAGAGCTGGTCAGGGATGATAGGAGTTGTAGTCTTCTGTGATTCAGAATTGTAGATTAAGAGGAGGCCGTCTGCGAAGAAAAGCAGGAATTCACCCTCCCAGCCTGCGATGGGAGGCCCTGGAACATTTCTGGATGAACCTGAGGGAAAACCAAAAGAAAGCTGCAAGCCGCTGCTCCCCTAGTCCAGATTCCCCAGATTGAGACAAGCGGCAGCACATGATCAAAAGGCCACTCAGTTTACCCAGAAGGGCCAGGATTTATGGGATGAAAAGGGAAGTGAATCAAAGGGGATTATTTGCAAAGAAATGGGGGACGGCAGCAGGAGGAGACAAAAAAACCTAACCATTACATAAAGTAGTCTAGAGTCTTTTGTGCAAAACTGCAAGCTCAAACAGCCAAGGCCACCTAATCTATGCTTTACATTGCCCTGGGAGTGGCTACCTCGTAGGGAAAAACTCAGCCAGGATCCGTCCAACGAGCATTCATGATAAATACAATAAATAATAAACAGTAACGCAATAGCACATTTTGCCACTAGAGGACTTGAATCCTTTGCAGATTCTTCTCCTTCTCCTTCTCCTAGTGACACCTACACTTTTCCGTCTCAATATTTGTCATTCCAAGCATTATAACAAGGCCACATTACTGAAGGATTTAAAGATAACAAGTACAGACACGATTTAATATGCTTTCCTTTGCAGTTGGAGTGGGGAAACTGTTAGGACTGTGGCTGGATGGGGCTGGGGTGATGGGGAAAGCTAGCCTGGGGGGATGGCATCACAGCTCCAAGACAGGAAGGGAGGCATCTTTAGGATTTTTTGGTCCCCATCATGGGGCACTGGGCCATTCTGTGAAGCACCGGTAGGTGTAGAGCCCCTGCAGGATTGGTGGGGCAAGGCAACCCCCAAGTAGACCACGGATGCCTACTCTACCTGGCCTAAAATGAGCAGCTCCACTCCACTCCCGTGTCAAGGCATGTCTTTCATGTGCTAGTCCTCTTCTCTGTATTCATCAGGCAACAGAGGTGTTGTTTTGGGTTTCCCCCGCAAGTTTTTATTTGCTATTTATTATTTATTTATTTAGAAAACTTCTATGCCGCCCCATTCGCCAAAGCCTCGGGGTGGCTCACAATCATAAATCATAAACCTGTTGGAATTGCAGGTTTGTTTTATGTGTTGCATTTGATGGATGCATTCATTTAACAGTATTTATGCATTCCTTATTTCCAAGAAACTTCAAAGCAATGTCCAAGAGGTCTTCCTGCAGAGGACGAGATGACCTTCCTGCCTGCTGGAAGGGCTTTTAGAAGGCCCAGAAAGGGCAGAAAGGTTGGCAGATGCCTTGACGTGTGGAGGGAGCCCAAGCCATGATCCCCCAAACTGCATGCCAGCAAGGCAGTGTCATTCTAACATGGCATTGGTTCTGTTCTGTTTGGCGCAACCAGGAACCAGTCTCAGCAAGAAGTAGTAGTACTTCTGCTTAAAAGGACAAACTGATTAAGGAGGACAGCTTCCGCATCTTCAGAGGGGAACCCTACAGCCCGCCCCAAGCAGCCATGCCAGCCAGGGCATGCTGGGCGTTGCAGGCTCCCCCGCACTTCTGAAAGAGGCACCACCAGGAAATGTGAAAGGGCTGGAGGAGGGAAGCCTGCAGGAATGTCCACGGCCAGCGCCTCACTTTGCAGTCAAGACCGTCCAAAGCCGGGAGGGGGGGGAACCAAGGGAGAGCGTTTTAGGGTTTTAGGCTGGGGTGCAAGGCAACATGGCTGCACTCAGATGGCACGGCCAGTGGGGAGACCTCAGTGTGCTTTGATGTTCTGTGTCACACGCCTGATGGTTCTAATGCCCGGGAAGCTGCATCTGTAATAAGGGCAGCTCATTCCCAGGTTAGTAGATTTATATATAATGCAATATATAGATGCTCCTATTTATGAAAAAGCTATCCGTGTAATATAATTCGCTATCCGTTTTACGGTGCATTTGAAGAATTGTCACAAAAGCAGAATCTAAAGGCAATACAAAGCATTTGCACTGTGCCAGTCGCACCGCATACGTACAGAATTCATATTTATACGCATATAAAACATTTATGTGGGTCAGGGAAACGCATGAGGTGCAACAAGGGCGAGCCAAAGACGCGGCTGTGCCTGCAAGGTGCGGCGCCTCCGCCTCCGCCGCGGCCCGGTGACCGCGCATTCCCGACCCTTCCAGAAACGGCCCGGGCCGCGGGGCTGGCGGGGCTGCCGCGGCGCGTCCCAGAGGCCCGCCCAGGCGTCCACGGGGTGGCAGCAGCGCCTCTTTCCCTTGGCAAGCGCCCTCCCCTCCGCGCTAGGATTCCTATAGCAACGCGCCGAGCACGACCTCACGCGCAGGGCGGAAGGAGAAGAGCGACATGGCGCGCCGTCTGGCCAGGCGGCGCGGGCGCCATTTCCCTGCGTCCCGACGAGGCGCGCCCGCCGTCTGATCGCGCAGGCCTTGCTTCCCACCCGCTAGGAGATCGGCGCCCTTCCTTTGCCCTTGCTGGCAGGACGATGCTGAGGCGGCCACTGGCGGCCCTCGGGCTCGGAGGCTTTGCAGCTTCGCCGAGCAGCCTCACAGGGAGAAGCGCTCCCGCGAAACAAGTGCGGTGCGGAGAGGGGCCCCTCCGCCCCATCCCTGGGAACAGCCCCCGGGGCGGCAGTGGGCAACCCTGGATGCAGGGCTGCTAATTAATCCATATCGAATTGCCACTTTAGGTTTGGCCACTTCGAGGTTTGAGGCACGGTGTTGTGGAGGGCTTCGATTGGGACTCTGGAGATCTGGGTTCAAGTCCCCCCTTGGCCTTGACACCCCCTGGGTGACTGCACCAGGCACTGACTCTCAGCCCATCCTACCTCACAAGGCTGTTGTGAGGAAAGGAGGAGAGCCTTGCAAGTCACCATGGGTTCCTTGGAAGGAGAAAAGGGTTGGGATAGCATCGGAGCTGTTGCTGAGCTTCCAGTGTGGAAACAATTCATGGATTTAAATGGGGGACACCAGTTGGTCATAGTAGACCCACGGGGGATGGTCCTCCGATGGCCGTAGGGGCTGGGCAGGTTGCTAATGGGGAAGGCACTTTCTCGGACCTCCCTGGCCCCAAGTTGTTCCAGACGTTGCCCAGCAGCACCAAACACTTAAGTACCCACACAGCCACCTTGCTAAGTCACTTGGCTTCACTGGCCCCCACCTGCGAGTCCTGGCCCTGTGTCACACTTGTGCCAATTCTCCTGATTCCTTTGCTCCAGGAAGATGGAACCACAGTCACCCATCCCACGCATACAATCTCAACTAGCTTTTGGCTCATGGAATAGAGAAGATACCTGGCTGCAGGTTTTGGGAGACGAGCAGCTTCTGTAGTCATGCTCTCAAGCGACGTCTGGGACGGGTCTCTTCGGGCTTATCCTGCCCGGCTACACTGCAAAGGGTCTGCCTTCCGAGAACGGCCCCACAAACACCAAGCCTGCCTCTGCCTGGAGGAAGGTGCCGGGAGTCCCTGGGGGGCTTTGGGCTTGTGGTAAGGATAAATGGGGCATGGGAGGTTTGTGGAAGCTACCGTGGGTTTCTTGCATGGAAAAGGGGGTGACACGGAAGGTAAGAAACGCAGAAAAAGCGACAAATGTGGCTGCAGTCTCATTGTAGGTTCTAACCTGAGCCCTGAATGCAGAGCAGAGTGTTCGGGAACTACCCTGCTCCTGGTAGGTCACACTTTCGCATAACGAGGTCAAGGGATTAAGCATGTGGGAAAGATGAACACATTCGCACCGCACCCCATCCCATCCAGGTTTGACACTCAGGCCCAGGTTTGCAAACAATGGCAAACTCAGGATGAATTCGACCCGGCCAAGGAGGGATTTAAGGCTGTCCAACAGTAGAGAGGGCACTTTGCTGCAGAAAACCCCAGGATCAAGTCACCAGATTAAAACAAACTGAAAGGTGCAGGTAGCAGGTGATGGGGAAAAGAGCCAGTGTGGCAATGTAGCAGTCAAGGGCACAGGTCTGGGACACAGGAGCTGTGAGTTCCACTCCCGGCTTGGCCATGGAGGCAGTGGGGTGACTCTGGGAAAGTCAGATTCTCAGGCCAACCTACCTCACAGGGTTGTTGTTGTGGGGATAAGATGGAAAGCAACTGGTGGGATATAAATCTAATGCATGCATGTTTCCTTTTCCTGAGACTCTGCAGAGCTGTTCCAATCTGGATGAAGACGGCCACTCTGGTGGGCACAAACATACCAGCTGATCTACTAGAATAAGTCCTGCGTCCAAGCAAGGCCTTTCTCCTGCTATGGCCGGGCATCCTTCCCAAAATCTCACCAAGGATGCAGATGTTACCTTCTCCCACTCATCACAGCCCTCCTGTGCTTCTGCTTTCTGATTGCAGAAGTGTGGGAAGCTGCACCCAGTGTGGCTTTCTGACCCTTAGGGCAAGGGGCCCTCTCTCTGCAAACACCCCACAACCGGGGCTGCTCTTCTGAACCTCCACAGCAGGGGTGGAAGGCTGATGCCTGTTGGCTGATGCGTTTTCAGCCTGGGTGGGCCAAGAAAGGGGCAGGCAGGTTCTGGAGTGGTAAAAGTGGCAAAGAAGCCGGATAAGCCACAGAAGAGTCCCTTGAAGGCCCCAGTTCATCTTGTCTGATGCTCAGTGATTGAGCTTCCGCTCACCATCTTTCTAGGAACATGCCCTGGGCCCAGGGCTCTGTCTCGGAAGCCACACCCCACCTAAGCTGGCTGTGCTCAGACACTGAAGGAACAACATGGGGAAATTCTCAAAAACACTCTTGAGAAGCCCAGATGGGGGTGCGGGGAGGAAGAGAAGCCGATTTCCTGACCTGTGGCCCAGCTGTTCCTCTCCAAAAACCAGAAGTGGCCCCCGGGGTGGTTTCTGTTCCCTGCCCCCACAGCCTCGCCCTTTTGGCAATCCATATACAATGAAACCTCTCTACAAACAAGAGGTTTTGGCAGAGCTGACTTGGCAGATTGTGACTAATCAATACCTGGCCAGCTCGATCCAAAGAATTAGTTTTCCTGAGCAGAGATAAACAGAACGTTGGCTTCTGTCGCAAGCAGCCATCTGGCTCGGAGGAATTGCAGCATGGACCAAGAGTGCCTCGCTCAATGTTCCCAGACATCCCTGGAACGAGGCGAAACGCTCTCTGCACCCCCTTGCTCAGAAGGGCCCTAGTTCCCACCGGATGATCAATCCTGCATCCTAAGCGGCCGCCCTCCACATGGGCGAGCAGCGCTTCACTTTGGTGAAAGCAGCTTTGACGGTTTAACTACGGGCTGTGCAAAGAAGCCCTTTTTCCATCTGTCCTGAATCTCGCACCCACCAGCTCCTGGGGGGCCTCGCCGGGGAGGACCTCACAGCATGAGGGAGGACCGATAATGTTTTCATATCCACTTGCTCCACACCACTTGCAGTTCTGTAGTTTGAGAGGACATCTGTAGGGTGAGGCGACGGAGGGAAGACAGAACAGAGGGGTACAAAATCTTGCATGGGGTGGACCGCTCCCCAAGGCTCAACCCCGGGAATCTTCGGTAAGGTCAGAAAAGTCTGCCTGCCACCGCAGAACTCCACCACTCTGCGCTGGCCTGGTGTGCTGCAGCACCGTTTCTGACGTCCCGCAGAGACAAGCTAGTGCAGGAAGGGCTGAGGCACCTCCGCAAACCCTCCTACCCCCATTGTGCTGCTGCCGCTGCCGCCACCAAGGAGCCCATGCGTGGCTGGAATGTGGATTCATGCTCACGTGAGGCTCCCAGAAATTTATTTATTTATTTTTATTTATTTATTTATTTATTTATTTGGAAATTTATAGGCCGCCCCTTGCCACAAGAAATGGTTTTGTCACCTGGTTTTAAAGCAAAAAGGTGGCTTTTTGGCTGCCACTGGGTGGTTGTTGAAATTCGACAGCAACTCAGCATTTATTTATTTATTTATTTATTTATTTTTATTTAAATATTTTTATGCCGCCCCTTGCAGCAGCCTCGGGGCGGCTCACAACAGTAAAAAATATGTTATCAAACATATACCATATTTAAAAATGTGATTTCAGTATGTATGCATGGTGGAAAATCGCTTCCCTGGCCCCTCCAAGCCTCTCTAAAGTTGCCCACCCCCTGGGCCACTGGCTCACCAGTACAGAAGCCGCCTCAGGCCTGAGCAGGGTTGCAAGACCTCATTTGGGGGTCTGCTTGTTTCTTTTTACCCAAACTCCAAGCTTCACCAGCCCAGCCGGGCCAGGCAAAAGCCACGGATTCAGGCAGGTGGCCACAGGGTAAGAATTAAGCAGCGGGGTGCCTCATGCTGAACGGTCAGACCAGTGCAAGGACGAAGCTCACGGAAATTTCCTCCTCTGGCTCACACCAGGAATTCTGTGACATCCACACACAGTTGTGTGTGCTGGGAGAGGGTGAGCAACTGGGCTTCAGAGAGTCTAAATCCTGCCTCCCACTGTTCGTGGTTTTCCCCTCCCACTTTTTTTCCACCTTGCTTTGTTTTTCTTACATTGGTAGCTCATATTCATTTAGCTTATCTTCTGCATTAATTAGTCCGTAGGACTCTCTAAGCAGATTATATAAAATTGACATTGACCAGAATACGTGTTCCTTTAAGCCATTTCCTATCCCCCTGAACAGCACACCTGCCCAAGGTCAAGGGCATTTCTGGGCTCCTGTGCACAATAGTCCAGGTGCAAATGCACCTCCGTGAATGTCAACCAATCCTTTTTCAGCTAGCCAGTGTGTCTCACAACAAGAACGAGTGATGATAACATATTTCTGAAGGTTCGTGGGTGCCTTTATTGTAAAGAACCTCTAAATGTCAGGGATGAGGTGTCTAGGATTAAGCCTCTCTTCACTCGCTCCGAATACGAGAACCCTTTGGAGGCCTTGCTGGCAAATAAGCACCCCAGCATGACAGTTTCCTGCTGGTGGGTACTGGGGGGCGGGTGCAGAACAGGCAAAGGGGTGCTGGCCCTTTAAGGAAAAGGACTGCAGTGAATTCCCACCCTTCTGGTTATGTGACAAGAATGGTGCACAGGGCACATGATGGGAGAGGCCCCGTTTCGGATCCCTTTTCCACGGTTGCCGAGCAACTGGTTTTGGTATGCAGGCTGCGTGCCCAGCTCCTCCTGGGGGGCCTTTATCCTCCAGCGGATGTGGAGGCTGAGCACTAGCAAAGACCCAAAACCGGTCTCTTTGCTAGAGAAGCGCTTGCAAAACACGAAGGCTGCCCAGAGTCTGTGGACAGGAGAGTGATGAACGGCTCAGGCATGCAGGCCGGAGCGACCACTGTTGCGTCTCCCAGAATCTAGGGCCGATGTGAAGCAGGAAGGGGAAGAAACCCAGAAATAGATTCCTTGGCCTCCTCCCTCCTCACTGCATTGTCCTGCAAATCTTGCTGCTTCCAGAGTGTTGTTATCAAATATGCTGCTCTCCCACTCCTCCAAGGAACTCAAAACAGTGTGGCCTGTTCTCACAGCTCCCCTCCTCACAATGACCCTGTGAGGTAGTTCAGGGGAGGAAAGAAAGTGTGGGGGGAGAGGAACACTAGCCAGAAGTCACTCAGCAAACTACTTCCCTGAGTACAAATTTGAAGCCAGGTCCCCAGTCCTGAAAGGATGTTCTGCTCCAGGGTGTGGAGCCTTTGACCCAGAGGCCAAATTCCGCTCTCCTGGGATTTCAAACTGGTTTTCTGGACCCCCCCCCCCCATGGCCCCACTGTATTTCCACCCATTGCTCAGTAGTTTCCTAGCTTTTGTTAAGTTATCTTCCTGTTTAAATAAGTTGGCTTGCTTCTCCTATGGGTTAGTTAATGGCAGGCAGAGGTTTAAGGAGCAATGTGCTGGCATTTCTTTGGCATTTGCTAGCAATTTTGGCCCCAGCCATTGTTGGACTGTTGACCCCAAGAACTGCCGGACATAAAATTCAGCCATCGGGGGAAAGGCTTCCCCTGCCTGCTGTGCTCACTACACCACACTAGTCCTCATGGCAAGCCCTTTCCGGCTCCCCACCCCCATTACAATTTTGCCAAACAACCTGGAGACTTCCAAGGACTTGCTCTTTATGCCACATTACAGTGGTACCTCGGCTCACGAACGCCTCAGTTCATGACCAAATTGGGTCACGAATAAAAATTTCAAAAAATGTTGACTCCGGTCGCGAACTCCACATTGGGTGGTGACCGCAATTGGGCCATCTCCCCGCACCCCAAGTGGGGCGATGGCCACGATCGTGCTGGGGGCAGGTGGGGGGAGATGGCCGAGATCGCACCCATCTTTCCTGCATGAGTGTGCCTATGATTGTGCCTGATTTTCCTGCATCGGCACAACTGCAATCTCGGCCATCTCATGCAGGGATGACGGGCGCGATTGCAGTCGTGCTGGGGGCGAGGGGAGATGGCCACAAGCTTTGTTGTTCTTTGTCACTTTGCTTCTTCATATTTTTCTGATTAAAAAAAATAGTTGCTGAACATAGAAACATAAAAACAGAGCGAGTCAGAAGGGGTCTGCCAGGCCATCTAGTCTGACCCCCGGCTCCAGCTGGCTCCGCTCATGACATGCCCACCATGTGCATGTCCAGCCTATCCTTGAACACCCTCACCCATGGGGGCTCAACGACCTCGGATTAACCTAATTTACATTGAACCTTATGGGGAAATTTAACCTGCCTCATGACCAATTTGGGTCACGACCAGAGTCCTGGAACAGATTAAGTTCATGACCTGAGGTACCACTGTATTTCATTGTATACATTATTATATTTCTCACATGTAAACCTCCCTTTCTTTCAGGGAGCCCACAGTGACTTCCATGGTTCACTTCCTCTCCACTGTATCCTTGCTACAACAACCCTGTGAGGTAGGTTAGGTGGAGAGTCAGGGACTGACCCATGTCACCAGAGAGATTCACGGCTTAGGGGAGCATAGCCCAGGCCTCCAGGGTCCCAGTCCGGCACTCTAACCGCTATGCCACTGCACTACAGGGATTTACTTGTTTTTCTCACAGTCCAACACAACAGTTTAAGAACGCTTTGGATGAATTCCCAGGGAAGTGCTCTGGATGCATCTCCTTTCCAGCAGCACGGAGAGCTTGCCGGGTTTTTATTTATCAAGCACCACCTATGTAGAAAGAGCAATTTGTCCCCAAGGGACCTACAATCCAAAAATAGACCTGGGGAAACAACAGCGAATAGCAAGGAAATGGAGGTAGGAAAAATATGCATGGAGCCGCAGAAGAATATGCCCTGCTTTTAGCCGCAGCAAGGTGTTCCGCCCAGAGGCCTGGTCCTGCCATGTCACCTCACTTCCCATTTGGGGATGTTTAGGAAGGAGCAAAATCACCGGTGTCCAAGAGGACGCACAGTTTATCGAATACTATCAGTTGAAATATGGAGGAAGGTTCTGCTTTTGCCCAAACAAGCAAATGAGAAACGCGAATGCAAACCTTGCAGACATCCCTTTTGGTCCAGAGTTTTCTGGTGTCGCAAGTGCTGCTGCCAGGGAGCTAGTTACTGGGAATCTTGCATGCTCCTGGGTCCTAGTGGAAAACCAGAGTGACGCCTCTTGTCACGGATTTTATACAGCTCCTCTGCTGCTTCGGAGGCTATGTGTGGTCAAGTTAGTCCCCTTCGGGAGCCGGGGAAGTCAGAGGGCCAGACTTGCTGGATAACTTCACCAAACAGGACTAAGCATCCTTACCTCCAGGACGAGGTGAGTGTCTGGGGTGTGTGTGGGGCTGTCCATTCCTTCACTACAGATTCTCGCAACCATGAAGCCTAACACGTCCCTGTGCCTAGTGCCCAAGCCGGACTCTGGGCACTGCTCACACATAACTTCTCCGCACATCTTCCACAGATTGAACAAATCATCCTGCAGCCATGAAAGCCCCTTTCCATTCGGGAATACCTCCAGGGCTGGCAGTGCCACAAGATTTTTGGCATTTATTTATTTTATTAATTAATTAAAAAATTTCTATGCCGCCCCATCGCAATAAAGCCTCGGGGTGGCTTACAACCAACATGTGGTGGCATCTCCTGTTGTGTCCCATGTGGAATCAAAATTCTTTCAGCAGGGCTGGTGGATGGGACAGGCACACCAACTGGAAGGCTGCAGGGGGTGTTTCTAAAGCATTTTTTAACCCCCACCCCAAACCATCCTAAAGGAAATCAACCCTGATTGCTCTTTAGAAGGCCAGGTACTAAAACTGAAGCTCAAATACTTTGGCCACCTAATGAGAAGGAAGGACTCCCTGGAGAAGAGCCTAATGCTGGGAACGATTTCAGGCAAAAGGAGAAGGGGTGGCAGAGGATGAGGTAGTTGGATGGGGTGACTGGGGCGGTGGGTGTGGGCTTGGGGGAACTCTGGGGGATGGAGGAGGACAGGAGAGCCTGGAGCAATGTTGTCCATGGGGTCGTGAAGAGTCGGGCATGACTTTGCGACTAAACAGCAGCAACGCCAAAACCAGACTGGCTTCGGTCAATGTGTTGGCCTGTGTCCCAAAGCTCTTAACGTGTGGTGGCACTTCCATCCCTGGTCCTCACCGAGGAGGTGCACCTGGCCATCAAAGGACAGACAGTCCTTACTGATGTTGTCTCAGCTTAAAAGCAAGCGTGGATTGGGGGGCTTCGCAGGTTGGAGGGGGGAAATTCTACCCTCTCTCCCTGTGCCATTTCTCCCTCAACCACCCTACTCCCTGCTGCTATTCAACCCACAGGGGAAGGCGCCCAGGTGTCTTGGGTACCTGTATATTTTTTCTTGGGGGTATAAGGCGGATTTGTGCATGATCTATAATAGGAAAACACATGGAGGGAAGAGACAGCGTACATCCCCAGTGTAAAAAATATTGTGGGTTGATGGTTGAATCCTGTACCTTCACAGAACTCCATTTCCTTAGCATCTCTCTTCATCCACTGTCCTGCAATGGCTTTTCAGTTTAAGAAAAACTGCAGGGATGTGGTTCCTGCCACATTACTGGGACAGCAATCGCTGTAGTTGAATGCCAGCCTTACCAGTCCCAGGACTGAATGCCTTTTCTTTGTAGCAGCTGATCAAACAAGTCGCCTCCGAAAAGGATAGGGCCATTGACCTTTAAGTCAGATATGCCAAAGAACCCATCCCAGACTGGGATTCCTCTGGCTTACTCCTCCTGGGTTCCTTCCCCTGTGGAATGGAGCTGGTACCAGTTCGGGCTTGTTTCTGCAGTGTCAAAGAATGACGATGAAAATAAAACACCGTTAGCGCAGAAATCAGCATGACCCATCAGATAATGCTGGACTTGCACCACAGAATTTGGAGTTTGACTCAAGATTCATTGCACAGCTTTGTTTATTATTTAAAATATTTCTTGGCCATCTTTCAGCACAAGAGCCTTCCCAAGGTGGCATGTAAAAATAAAACATATAATAAAAATGATGCAAGGATGGAACAGTAAATTGGTAAATGCAGTAAAAGCAGATGTATGTACCAGGAGAGGTCCACAGTAAAACCATGCTTTCAAGCCTTCTTCCAAGCCTGCAGTGATGGACCCCCAAGGAGGACTTGCTCTAGCGGTCCCACTCACAGGCGCTACGTGATGTGATCACACATCCAACTGCTTTCAGGAGTCTTCCCTGGTGATTTTAAAGTGAAGGCATACAGATACGGGTGGAGGAAATCCTTCAGAGAATAGCCCTCAGCAAATCAGTATTACAACTTCAACTTCCAGTGATGGAAAATCCAAACAGTAGCAGTAGTGCAAAACATTTCACAGGAAAACCAGAAAGGGAAAAAAGGACAAGTATGAAAGCTTTCAACTTGCACTGAACTCTTCATCAGAGAAAATGGCAGACAAAATTATGAGGTGAGTGGAAGGGGCAGAGAGGGACGAGATGAATAATAAGGGAAGGTTGACATGGTTTCTTTGTCCCGGGCTGCTTCTGGGTAACCTGAGATCTGTTCCTAGGGTGGGGGACAAACTTTGGGCACAATCCTATGGCCTCACAGATTTAAGGGCACCCAACATGGAGCAGGAGGTGCATCGTAAGCCAAGTTCACACTCCCGGGGGGCGGGGGGTTGTCCATCTAGCTGCAGGGTCTCAAAGTGGGGGAAGGATGTGGCTTCATGTCCTGGCCTCTCCACCCTCCCCTCCACCCCCTGAAGTGCCCTGCTTCCCCCTCCCCGAGGTTGCTTTCTCAGCCTTGCAGAGCAGTTGGTCCAATTCCTTCCAGGATGGCTTCGAGAGCGAAGAGGGTCCAAGCTCTGATTCAGAGCTCCAGGGTCAGCGTATATCTCCAACCACAACTATCCTGTGCTCCCAAGATGCTTTCAAGGGGCCACAGGCTGTTTCTGTCCCCACTTTAACAACGCCCCATGAATCACCATTTTAAGATGCTCACATAATTATTACAGATGCGGCTTCCACCACACCTTCTGCCAGTAAGATTTCTCCCCTTCTCTCCCCAGCTCAATTTTTTTGTTTGTTTAATATCTGAGGAAGAGCTGTATGGAAGTCCAAAGTCGGAATACCAGGCACTCTGAGACTTCGGAAAAAAGTAGAAATAATGTTCATGCTGCTGTGTCCTCTTTCTGCCCAAGTCAGATTTTCTGGGTTCCTGAAGTAAACAGAAGCGGCATGGAAGCTGTGCAGGGAATCCCTTACCTACTGCTGATTTCCATGCCTTCACGGGCGGAGGGGTGTCTAATTGTTACGTGTACGCAAGGGAACCAAGCTCCATTCCTCACGTTGCTTTCCCACGCACACTTCCCAGACCAGTGCTAGACCAGGGGATAAATGTTCCAAGGAACAGCCAAGGGGCACAGTCCAGCCGAATTCTGCTGTACAACTTCCGTTGTAAAAGCAGAGCTAGTCCCATTTTCAATGTGAGTGAATGGATTCAGCTCCTCCACTTGCATATAGTTTTGCCTTGAGTTGGTTAGTGCTAATAAAGACACAACACTACTATTTTTCCCTTAGTGATCAGCAAGTGTGTGTACATTTCTGTGTGCATATGTGCACATGCATGTGCACATGCACACACACGGCAAGAATAGAGTGATTATGTGGGACTACAGTGAAGATAAATCAAGCGCAGAATTGGGGTCTGCTTTGGAGAGGTGCTGTCTAAAAAGATGGCCCCATTTGTGCTCCCCCCTCTGCCGCACGTTGAATCTGTGGGACGTATTTCCACTTGAACCATTTTAATCTGGAGAGCTCTGTGCCTGTTAAGAAGCTGCCAGCCTCTTGTGCCTGTAACTAGGGCAAGGGAGAGATGGGGCCCATCCGTAGAGAAATGACGGCTCTTTGCTAAGACTTCATTGGCTAGGAAAGGGCTGGAGAGAAATCCATTGCAAAGCAACAGCTATATTTAGTGAGCACAGCTGCAGCAGGCGGTGTAGAAACAAGAAGCACTTGTAATTCTCTTGCTTTCCTGCTAGGTTTTCTGCCCTCCAGCAATTTGTGGGGAAGGCGCGTCAGCCTGGAATTTAAACTCATGCTACAACTTGAATGTCGTCTGGTTCTTAAAACTGTACTGTTACACCCACCCCTCCACATGGTGAATCATTCCCAGGCAGTGCTACTGGGGTCTGGCTTCCTTTAGAAAGAGAGATTGCTGAAGACATAGGGCGTTTTTCTAATATTTTATTTTCAAAAGTACAAGCAGGGCACAAGTAACAGGGAAAAGGATGGTGCTAAGTATGGAAATCAGGACTACAAGGTGGGGGAAAGAAGCATACATGTGTTTTTAAAAGACTTTGCCTCCTCATGGCATCACTATTTGTAAAAAAGGATGTATGGACAGGAAAGAGGGAGAGGCGCTAACTGGCTTTCAGAAATGCAGCTGGGCAGCAGGAGATGAAGCATGTGTGAGCAAAAGCCTCCTGGGGGTGGGGGGGTCAGATGTGACAGAAATAATCATGGCGGGCCCTTGTACCTTTATTTCAGCAAGTGCCCCTGGATACCAGGGCAGGGGGACACATGGCCTCCCAGCCAGCTGGGGCTCCGGAGCTAGTGGGCCATTTCCTAACCCCACCTCCGACAATCAGCGGCAAAGGAAAATAGTGATCACCTTCCCACACCAGATCTTCAGAGAGATGCTAATCTGCTCTTGCTTAAAGCTCATCTCTGTCGCATTTAATTCCTGAATGAAGAAACTGCTTTTTAATAGCTCCCTTAAACATGTATCCATCGTCCTGGAAGGAACTTAATGTCCAGATGGCAAACTCATAATAAGGTCATGGGCACTACAGTAACCGACCAAACAAGTTAGGCACTCTCAAAAATGCCAGCATGGCTCATCTGTTTTTTTAAAATGCAAAACAACAGAGGAAATATGCAAGTGGCAAATATGCAAGTGGCAGTATCTGTGGCCTAATTTCTTTCTACTCCCAAGATGGCTTTTGCTCCACTGGTAGAAAAACAATCACTTGCACAGCAATCTAGGTAGACATTCACAAAGCGCATTGTTAAACTATGGAATTCACAAACACAGCGTGGCTGCCATCTTGAGCAGCTCAGATTAGACAGACTGGACTAGGATCATGGAGGATAAAGCAACACTGGCCACAGTTGTGATGGCTGCATGCGATCTCCAGCGTCAGACACACCAAACAGCACTTTGCTAGAGAACATGAGTGGGAAGGTACCATTGCACCCACGGCTTGTTCCTGGGCATCCTGGTGTCGTGCCTTGTTGGATTGGATTTGGAATGAGAAACCAAAGATTCCATAGAACGGACCCTCCTTCCCACACTAGCTAAGTCCTGGACTCATCCAGCACCCCAGAAGAAGCAGCTTCCCTCATCCTAGGAGAAGGGAGGCTTTGAATTTGGACATTCTAATTTTGGCCTAATTTTGAAAGACTACAGTTCTTGGGAAAAGAAGATAGTTGTCACCTGGTGCAAGAAGACCACAGTGTTGGTGAAAGGTGACCCTCTCTTGGCACAGGTGGGATGTTGCAACAGAAGTACCCCCCCCCCTTTTAAAGTAGCTACATACCTTGTGTCATTTGGCAGGGGCTACTGGAGAAGAAATTAATTTAGTATTTTAAGGAATTGATTACATCCAGGAATAACAATTTATATTAGAATCCTATTTTGTGAAGGGGAACATTTCTCCAGCGTTTGGGATCAAAGTGCTAACTGTTGTCTCCTGAAGATGGTAGAAGATGTTGAAGTTTAGAGTGTAAAACTGGGCATTTCATTGAGCCTGATGGAGCTATGAATCTTAAAAGCCAGGTGCTTCTGTGTCTAGTTAGTCCATTAGCAGAACATTTAACTTAATCATATATTTCCATCACTGTTTTTAATATTACCCATCAACTGCATTATGCCCAACCTTGTGACTGATTCATAGCATATGAATTAAGGTCATCATTCATTTATGCCTCATTTGGAAACAAAATACTGGGATCAGAAACACCAGAGTTGCCCATATTCACTTTCATTCTGTGTTCGAAAGTCTGGTTTTGCAGCAGCTGAATAGTTAAAGCGAAGACAAGCTTGTCTGCAGAACTCCAGTCTTCTGTGACAGATTACTGACACAAGAGCTGCTTCCTCTCCCATCCTCCACGGCTGCAAATGCTTATCCTCTGTTGCAAAACTGAGTGCTACGTGGCACAGTGCAGCCGGAATACTTTAGTCACATGACATGTGCGCACACAGGACTTATTATATTTGGGAATGTAAGGAGAAGATAATTTTTTCAAACGCCATTTTGGGTTGTGTAGCAGATTCATGTATTTCCCGAGACCAAATTATTTGCAAAATTAATGGGTGTGTGGCTCTGGCATTTGACAGCTAATGCCCATTAAGAGGGATGTGAAAGAGGCAGCTTGCAAGCCAGAGACAAGAGGTGGCAGTTTCTTCTTAACAGTTCTGCATTTAGCAGGCTGCAGTTTTGAGCTTCCTTGTTTGAATATCAATGTGCAAAGGAAATAAGGTTGGCAATAAGCAAACAAACACAGATCAGGGCAACAAAAGCACGACTTTGTGGGAGGGTGTTTTTCTAAGTGAGGAAACAAAGTTTCAACTGTAATGACACATTCACCCATCTGGAGGGCCTTGGAAGATAGCAAAGGTGATGCGTTTGCTAATTTCCTTAGAAGAGATCTGTTACCACACCAAATTTCCCAGTTTGAAGTTTCCAGTTCAACAGCCTTCCACCTCACCTCTTCAGAGAGATGAACAGTGTGTTTGGTCTTGTACTCTGTATACTTTAACATCCCCTAGACAGATTGTCTTGGTCTGAGCTCTTGACCAAACTTTCTGTGAGAATGGCAGCCAAGACCAATGGAAGTGGAGTCGGTGTGTGTTAGAAGTAATTGCACCATGGGTAATTTGAGCCGATGTGTAACATGGAAGCAAAATAGCTATGCTTGAAATAACCAGGAGAGGAAAAGCAGATGGGAATGTCATTCCACAGGAATAACAACATGAATGCAAACTCTTCTTAGATTTTTCTTTCAAAATGTTATGAAGAAAATATTGCAACGGCCAAATATGAGTTTTCCAAACTACTGAGGGCCTCACTGTGACATTCTGTCTGAAGTTCATTATCTGGAAAATAAATTCACTACTGCTGAGATGATTACCTCAGAGTGTAACATTTCTCCGAGGCTCTCTCATGTTCTGCAATGGCACTTAGAAAAGACATTCGAATAATAGAAAGAAACAATCTTGTGAAGGAAGTTTCTGCCCATGGGTTATCCTCAAGCATGAAATAACCAGTTCCTCACTTGCCTTTTGGGGAAGCTGATCAAGCAGAGCAGTTTTCCTACACAAAAGACACAGTGGAATAGCTTGGATTATCGAGGCTTCTTTCTCTCTGGCACTCGACGGCTTGCTTGGCTGCCAATATTTCCATAGAAATCGTCACTGCACCTTAGTGATCGTATTAGTGGCGTAAGATACGGTTGACTAGGAGGTGCTGATATTGTGTAGGTTTTTCTCTCTTTTTGGCCTTCCAGCCCTCTTTTTTGAGTGCTTCTCTTGTCCATGGGGTCGCGATGGGTCGGACATGACTTCGCGACTAACAACAAGATTCCTCAGACAAATCCCCAGATAGTGATATCCCTGTATACCAGTGATATGTTCAAGTCCTTGAGTCCAGAGTTTAGTCTCAAGTCTTTCAAGTCTGAGTTGAGTCTCAAGTCATTGCAAGAAATTTTTGAGTAGAGTCTCAAGAGCCAACTTTAGCAGTAAAAAGCGTGGTGGGCTATGTGGAGAGGTGGAAGAGTCATAACCCCCTGATGTTCCCAACTGTCCTTCTCACAGTGATTCATCAAAGTCCTTTACTCCAACCATGATTTAGTTAAACAAACAAGTGTCCAGGCCTCCCACTTGGTCATTAAAAAATGTAGAAATCTCGAGTTGAGTCACGTTGAGTCAAGTCCCTAACATGACTTGAGTTGGACTTGGGAACAAGGTGCTCGACTCAAGACCCCAACACTGCTGCATATCACGACAGAAATGTAACTGCTGTTTTCATGCAGACTTGCCAACCCCCTGGGGAAGAAACCCTTTCATTTGGAGGGTGCCTGGCCTTCCAGTTGCCAGACCAAGTGGCCTGTTTGCCCACTTCTGTCCATCTTTGCTATTTTCATTAATTCGTTCAGAGGCCTGTTTGAGTGGAACTTGACTCTTCCTCAAGTGAAGCACACAGACTACAGGACTCCCTTTGGTTTGCAATATTTGTCTGTCCATTAATCTGCGGTTGTTACATTTAGCTCTTTGTATTATTTTGTTTTCATTGTAAGATGCTTTGGGTTCCCTTTTTAGGGCCCTAAAGCAGCATATCAATACTACTATAGATTGACTGAAGTGTTTTCTTACATTCTAATTTTCTTCGTTTTGCACGTCTTGAAGTAGATGTGAAAGGCTGCTATGCCAAAGCGAGGAAGAATCAACAAGGATTCGGGTTGGGTGTTGTTACGGTGTTGTAATGATAAGGCAGCCTACCATTCAGGGCCAGAAGTTGAGGGGAGGGCAGGACGGGGGCATGATGCACTGCAGAAGCAGCTCCACAGACCCATCTGGAACCTCGGCAGTGAAGACTGCTGCCTGAGGGTGGCTTGTGCCAATCCTAAGACAGTGCAAGCAATCAGGTTCAGTTTGTAGAGACATTTCTCCCATTGGTTAGGTGTTTCTTGGAAAACAGTTTGCCACTTTAGGTGTGTGATGTCCCTGGGCCTCAACAGATGTTTGCATGTTCTGAAAATAGTGCGATTACTCTCCCCAGTGAGCCCCCCAGCTCATAAAGAAACTTCTGTCTCCCCCACCCCTTGCCAGCTAGCAGATACTTGATAACCCATCAACTAGTCTGAATGCAGCAACAAACCAGAGTTTGGGTTGCTATTGAATTGTGAGTTGTTTAATTGTGGATTCAATTGTTTGCTGTTGGCAACTGATAGTTGAACCATGCTGCAGGGTTCACATGGAAGGTCAGCCTGCAGTGCAACCATGTGTGGTCAATCCATTTTGTAATGTCATTAAAGGGGAACCTAGCAGCTGAATCCAGTATCCCTCCCAAGTTCTGGATTGCACAGCTGAGGTCATGTTTTATTTTAAGCAACAACCACTCTGACTTTAGGAAACACTAAACTCCTTTTCCTCTATTTTATTGAGCACTTGAAGGGCTTACTTTACATCTTTTATTCATTTGTGCCCTCTTCATCAAGCCGGCTTAAACAAGAAGACCTTTTGAGTATGAGTGTTAAGAAAGAAAAACATCAGCCTAACTTCTTTCTCTGCATCATGTATAATTTTGTGCATTTCTAACCCATCTCCCTTGGTTGCTTTTTTGGTTTTGTTTTCCTAGGCTAAACAATCCTAGATTTTGTAACTTTTCCTTGTAGGTTGGTCCTTGCACTTGTATACATTTTTCCTAACTGTATGATATTAGGCGCAGTTATCAGAACAGAAACAGTATTCTAAATGCACCACAGAATTATAAGATCAGTATGATCTTGGCAGTTTTATTTTCAGGTCCTTTCCTAATCAGGTGCAAAGCAGAATTCGGCTTTTTTTGCAGCTTCCCATGCTGGGCTAACATTTTCCTTGAGCTGTTCACTACAACCCCAAGAGCTCTTTCTTGGCCAGTTACTGCTAGCTCATATCCCATCAACTTGCACTCAGGCTGGGATTTTTTTTTGCCCCAGGGGCTTACACCCTCTAACTTGACATTGGCTATTTCACTGCTCTTGCCTAATTCCAAGTTACTGATGAACACGCTGAGAGGTGCTGTTTCCAATACAGATCCCTGTGGGTCTCAATTCACTGTTTACACCGCTTCCCTGGGAGAATTTACCATTTATTCTTACTCTCTCCTTTCTGTTCTTCAACCAGCTATTGATGCAGAAGAGGACTGCTCCTCTTATTCCATGACTAAGATTTCTCAAGCATCTTTGGTGAGGGCCTTTCTCAAAGGTTTTTGAGAGGTCAAGTAAGTCTACCAAACCATCCCTGTTCATATGTTCTTTGGCACACTCAACCGTTAAAAGGTTAGTAAGACAGGCCTCATCCTTACACAAGGCATGTAGATTCATTCTCAGCAGAGCCTTTCCTTTTATATGCTAACTAATGTTCTCCTTTTAAGGAATTAGATCTGATAGACAGAGTGCCTGACAAACTATGGAGGAAGGTTTGCAACATTGTACAAGAGGCAGCAACTAAAACCATCCCAAAGAAAAAGAAATGCAAGAAAGCAAAATGGCTGTCTGAGGAAGCTTTAGAAATAGCTGAGGAAAGAAGGGAAGCGAAAGGCAAGGGAGAAAAGGAAAGATACACCCAACTGAATGCAGAATTTCAAAGAATGGCTAGCAGAGATAAGAATGCCTTCTTAAATGAACAGTGCAAAGAAACAGAAGCAAACAATAGAATTGGAAAGACTAGAGATCTCTTCAAGAAAATTGGAGATATGAAGGGAACCTTTCATACAAAGATGGGCATGATAAAGGACCAAAATGGCAGGGACCTAACAGAGGCAGAAGAGATTAAGAAGAGGTGGCAAGATTACACAGAGGAACTATACAAGAAAGAGTGGGGTGGTCACTGACCTTGAGCCAGACATCCTGGAATGTGAAGTCACATGGGCCTTAGGAAGTCTGAGCAATAACAAAGCTAGTGGAGGCGACAGCATTCCAGCTGAGCTATTCAAAATCCTAAAAGATGATGCAGTAAAAGTACTACACTCAATATGCCAGCAAATCTGGAAAACTCAACAGTGGTCACAGGATTGGAAAAGGTCAGTTTACATTCCCATCCCAAAGAAGGGCAATGCCAAAGAATGTTCAAACTACCACACCACTGCACTCATTTCACATGCTAGCAAAGTTATGGTCAAAATCCTACAAGCTAGGCTCCAGCAGAACTACCAGAAGTACAGGCAGGATTTCAAAGAGGGATAGGTACTAGAGATCAAATTGCCAACATACGCTGGATCATGGAGAAAGCTAGGGAGTTCCAGAAAAACATTTACTTCATTGACTATGCTAAAGCCTTTGATTGTGTGGATCACAACAAATTGTGGCATGTTCTTAAAGAGATGGAACTACCAGACCATCTTATTTGTCTCTTGAGAAACCTACATGCAGGTCAAGAAGCAACAGTGAGAACTGGAATGATTGGTTCAAAATTGAGAAAGGAGTTTGGCAAGGCTGTATACTGTCACCCTGCCTACTTAACTTATATGCAGAGCACATCATTAGAAAGGCGGGGCTAGATGAATCACCAGTTGGAATTAACTGGTAGAATTTACTCACCAGCTGGGAGAAATATCAACAACCTCAGATACGCAGATGATACCACTCTCATGGCAGAAAGTGAAGAGGAACTAAAGAGCCTCTTGATGTGGGTGAAGGAGGAGAGTGCAAAAGTTGGCTTGAAACTCAACATTAGGAAAACTAAGATCATGGCATCCGGTCCTCTCACTTCCTGGCAAATAGATGGGGAAGAAATGGAGGTAGTGACAGATTTGCAGGGGATGGGGTATGAGGTGAGACTGAGGGAACTGGGTCTCTTCAGCCTGGAGGAGACTCCGAGGGGATCTGTTGGCGACATACAGGTATGTGAGGGGATGTCACACAGAGATGGGTGGAGACCTGTTCTCCCCTGCAGAGGAAGGCAGGACGCGCTCCAACTGAGTGAAGCTCAGGGAACCCAGGTTCCATTTAGATACCAGGAAGCACTTCCTGACAGTCAGGACCCTGAGGGTGTGGAATGGGCTTCCACGTGAGGTAAGGGTGTTCAAAGATAGGCTAGACATGCACGTGGTGCATGGGAGGCCCCTTCTGACTCACTCTCTTTCTATGTTTATTTTCCTGGGCTCCAAGATCACCGCAGATGGGAACTACAGCCTAGAAATTAAAAGACGCTTGCTCTTGGGGAGGAAAGCTATGGCAAATCTAGACAGCATACTAAAAAGCAGAGACATCACCCTGTCAACAAAAGTGCGCATAGTCAAGGCCATGGTTTTCCCAGTTGCAATGTATAGCCGTGAAAGCTGGACCATAAGGAAGGCTGAGCGCCGAAGGATTGAGGCCTTTGAATTGTGGTGCTGGCAGAGACTCCTGCAAGTCCCTTGGACTGCAAGGCGATCAAACTGGTCAGTCCTAGAGGAGATCAACCCTGACTGCTCTTTAGAAGGCCAGATAGTGAAGATGAAACTCAAATACTTTGGCCACCTAATGAGAAGGAAGGACTCCCTAGAGAAGACCCTGATGCTGGGAACAATAGATGGCAAAAGAAGGGGACGGCAGAGGATGCGGTGGCTGGATGGAGTCACTGAAGCAGTCGGCTCAGCGTGAGCTTAAGTGGACTCCAAGGGATGGTGGAGGACAGGAAGGCCTGGAGGAATGTTGTCCATGGGGTCACAATGGGTCGGACATGACTTCTCAACTAACAACAACAACAACAACAACAACATTCTCAATAACAAATAATTTACCAGTTCATGGGCCTTCATTTTCCTGGATTCCTTTTTAAACACTGGCCATTCTCCAATCTACTGGCCCATCAACTGAAGGACATGTTGCATCCTTTAATGAAAAGATCAGCATTTTCACATTGGAGTTCTTGAAGAACTCTAGGGTGGATGTCATCTGGACCTGGTGATTTGCTAACTTTCAGTTTATTTATTCACTCATTTCTGCATGTATATGCTACCTTCTACTCCAAATTGAGTTTGGCTGAGGACACCAACTTTTGCCCTGTTCCTCAGACTCTCTTCCTGAAAACTTCAGCCCAGGGGCAAACATCTGCTTTGTATCCTCTGCAGTGAAGGCAGCTTCTCACAATCTCCTTATCTTCAGCATCCCTTTAACTCCTTTGATGTGCAGTGATTTAGCTGTTTGCCCAACTGGTTCTTACATTTCCACTATCCTATGAAACCCCCCCCCCCCCAAAACTCCTGGCTGGGCATGCTGGCAATCAGGCCCTCGTTTCTCTCATGCACAGCATTGGACTATTAAACAATGATTTATGGTTGACCTTGAAGTTGTTAGCATTTACTGCTCAAATCCTTTTTCTTTTTTTTTTGCATTTCTTATTGTCTGTTTGCCATCACCTTTGTGCCAATTTCTTGGCAGCCAGCCATTATGGACTATTTAACAATTCCTTAAAGTCTTAAGGTTGCCTTGAACCTTATTATGTTAAGAAGGATAGGTTGAGGTGGTGGGAAGTTTGCCATTTTATTTTCTGCCCTGTATCTTTCTCCTCCATTGTTTAAAAACATTGCTAGGATTCTAACAACATTTCTGACGTAGAAAACGTCTTCATGTCCTCTTTTCTCTGCAGGGAAAATTTAGCCAGCTGCAGTGATGCTCAGTAAGTATGCTTATTAACAAGTAAATCCCAAGTTGAAGAGATGAAAAATACTTTGCACCTGTTCAGTGAAACTGCAAATGTTTTATAGATTTAAATCATTTATTAAAATATCCCCCTGAACCAACATGCAACAAAACATAAGTGTCTGTGCATGATCCATTAAGGGGTGAGCACCATTTGTTTGTTTTTATTGTGTATTACTAAACCAAACCACACCTTAGTGGGAAAAAGTAGATCAAGTAAAATATAACAGTATATCTTGCTATATAGAGATGCATAGGAGTATATAACAAACATGCATTTATTTATTAGATTTATATGTAAATTTTAGATTTAGATCCAGCTCCATTAGTCAAATAGATCTGATAATTAGTGCTATGAATCTTTTAAAAACCTATCCAAAGGGGTGGGTTGCTTTACTAACATTTTTTCCCATTCAACTATTTTACTGTTTTCTCAAGTCATCTTGGTTAGTATCAACTAAAAGGGCAAATATACTTGCACACAAACTCTTCCAGCAGAAGGCTTTAGAGTGCAAGCTGATGCGTGCTCAGCCAGAAAAAGATCCTACAATACTCTTATCACCTAAACATGCATAGGATTGTTTTATCCTCTTGTTAAGACTCTTGTTTTAATCCTTTTCTGCAAGCTTGATGTGTGGTAGGCTGTGTATTCCTTTATTAGGTATCTTGATTTATTTCATTTCTATATAGCCTAGTTGCTGAAGCTCTCTGGGCCATTTACCACAAACATCAAAACGATACCGAAAAAGCTGCATGACAATTTACCAGAAAAGAAACCTGAAGAATTAAAAGCTGCTCAAACCCTGCAGTGTAGGAAAACCCCATAAAGGGAAAGCAGCCTGGGTGGGCAATCCCCTTGAACCATGCAGAGGGCCATTTTGACCTGGTGCCAGGGAGATGTCAAGGGGGCTGCCCCGGTTAGGCCAGGCAGCGGAGAAGCAGTTTGGGGTAGTGGTTAGGCCGGGATGAGAACTCCGGTAGAGCTGGGTTCGAGTGCCCGCTAGGCTACGGCGCCCAAGTGCCACTGGCCAGTTGCAGGCTCGGCCCAGCCTACCTCGCAGGGTTGTTGAGGGAATGAATTGCGTGACCTGCCTGGAATACAGTCAATAACCCATGTGGGTTTTTGATTAGCTTTTCCTACCACGAACTGCAGGCGGCTTACAGCCTTCTCCTCTTCGGCTCCCCACAACACCCCTGCGCGGTAGGCCATGCTAAGAGGGTCTGCAGAGGGTCCAGCGCCCCCCACGGCCGAGCGGGACGAGAACCCGCGTTGGGAAAGGGCATTCCGACGAATGCGTGTTTTCTGCCTTGTTTGTTCTGCTTTTATCCCGACCGCGAACCCCCAACGGGGTCGCGCGGCTATCGCGGGGCCGCGCCTCCCGGGGCGCGCGCAGCATCCCCTCTCCCGCCCGTTGCATCCTCGGCGGGGGGGGGCGAGGCAAAGCGGGAAGAGGGCCCGCGAGTAACCCTCCCCCAGCCAATCAGAAGCCGCGACATCCGCGGGCAGGGGAGGGGGCGGGCGAGGATTCGCGTCATCGCGCTCTATGCAGTTGGCTCGCTTGTTTTCAGGCTCTGGTTCTGTTTTTGAACCTGCAAGCGACCGTTGGAGGGCAACTGACTACAAGACGGCGGTGGGAGGGGGGAGGGAGAGGAAGCGGGGGGGGGTGGAGGGAACGAACCAATCACCGCCCGCAGCTGCGCGTCGGGCGAAAGCCAGGCTGCCGCCAATAGCTTTCCGGAGAAAGCGGGTAGCCAATCGAGGCGCGGCGTCTTGCGCATGCGCAGGCGGAGAGCGCGAGGGGTGCGGGGCCGGGGCGCCGCCCCCGGCCCGCCCCCTCCGCTCCGCTCCGCTCCCCTCCCCCGCCTGCCGCAGCAGTGGCCGAGGGAGCCAGGCGGCCATTTTGTGGCGCTGGGTAGGGGCGCGGATGGGGGAGGGGAGGAGAGGAAGGCTTCGCTGAGAGACGGTGAAGACGGGCACGGGCTTCCCTTCCCTCACACACACACGGCGCAAGATGGCCGGGGAGGCAGCAGCTGCGGTCGGCTGCTGCCGCTGCCCTCCCTCCGCGGGCGCTGCGCTCCCCTCGCCCTTCCCTGGCCCGCGCCGGCCCGCGGCTCGGGGGGCTCCGGCCGGGGCCCACCCCGGCTCGCGAGGGGTGGGGAGGTCCGTCCCGCCTCGCACGGAGGCGCGGGGCGGATCGACGGCGATGGAACCCCCAAGAGGCAGCTGAGGCGGCGGCCGGGCTGGCTCGGCTCGCCGCGCGGCTGCCTTGCAGGGGCGGCCGCGGGAAGCGCCGGCGCGGCGGCCCCCGCTCGGCGTGCCTGAGCCGCTCCCCTCGCCTCTCCGCTGAGGATGGTGAGTATCTCCCGTCCCTCGCCCTCCATGTTCCCTCCGCCCTCGGCCGCCATTGTCTCTTTGTCCTTGAGAAGGAAAACAATATGTCCTTGAAGCCGCCCGGGAGAGGCGGGTGGGGAGACGGGCTCCGGCTGGGGAAGGACGCCCTGGACGGCTCTTCTCGCCCCAGGAGAGGACCCCAGGCTCGCGTTCTCCGTTTCCAGGGGGTCCCCCGCGGCTCGAAAGGGGGTGCCCGCCTTGGGGGCTTGCCGACGCGGGAGTGGATCCCGAGGTCGGCGAAGAGAAGGAAGTCCTCCAGCAGCCGTCTCGACCTGGGCTTTGCTTGGTGAACGTGGGAAGGGACCCCGCACCCCATTCCCTATTTCGGGGTGGTTGTCCAGCTGCAATTGGGGGTGTCGGATCAGAGCGGGGGCTGATTCTGGGCAGGAGACGAGGAGAAGTTTCCTATTCCTCCCTCACTTTATCAGCCTCGCTTGGGAAGTTTCCAAGCTCCCCGTTTGAGTGCCCGTGCCTAAATCAAATGGGGGTACCGAGGAGGGGCTTCTGGGGTGGGAGCAGAATCAGAAAATCAAGGCTGGGAAAGTCTCCTCTGCCCTTTTTCGTCTGTCTGCGGTACTTGAAATGCCCGTTAAAATATCCTTTTTCCTCAAATTGGAGGAGTTCTTCAATTCGGGGAGGGGTTCCAGGGAAGGGATCCTGGGCTTCGGTGCAGAACCTGAAATAAAAGGTTGGTGTCAAAGCAAAGCCGCCATTGGAGCTGCAGAGTTCTCTTCACCCTTCTTTATCCACCCCCCCCCGTCTTCTGCAGCAGAAATGGGGGGGGGGTTTGCATTTCCCCCAGCACAAAAGCCTTATAAACTTCATTCCAATGCAGACTGAAAAGTATCTATGGGGGTTCCTGTAAATTATTTGCTTAAAGAGACTGCCAGTGGTAGGTATCTTTGCGGACAATTTGTTACTCTGATGCAGCATTTGTGTGGGGCTTGACAAGATGGGGGGCTGCAGCAAATTGAGACAACACCCCTCCAAAAATATTTGTGGGAGGGAAGTGAAAGGTGCATTATGACTCCGTATATGTCTACCACAAGCTCGTAAATACTTTAAAGGGTGGTAGATCTCCCTTGCTGCTGAAAATAAAAAAAGAAACAACTCATCTATTTTTGTAGGAACAAAAGACGCCATGTCTGTGTCTTTCTCTCAAATTTAAAACTTGTTTTTCATAGGTGGGGTGTTGCCTTTTAACTCTTTTTAAACTAAGAATTGTTAACAGGCTTCAGAAAAGGCTGTTAATTTTCTTGGTTCATAGGATATGTAAAAATTGCTTTTATGTTTTGTGCTTGCGATGATTAAAATGATCTCACTTAAATGCAGGAATCTTTTGCTGGTGTCAAATATATAGCTGAGTAAACTTCAATGTTAAAATTGGAATCTATGATCCGTGGAAAGCGTGGTTTAGTAAAAAGGAATGCAGAGCAATAAATACAATAAATTCGCTGTGTAAAATTGCAAAAGGCATTTTTCTTTAAGTGTCATTATCCAGATCTTTCATAAGCTTGAATTTTCTGTCATTTTATTACTGGAGTTAGTTATAAAATCCCTTTCCTTTTATAGTAAAAGCGTAAACAGAATATTTAGCCATTATTTTCTTTGGATGCATGAAGTCTTCAAATGTCTTCTCTTTGCAAGTTATACTTTAAAATTTGACATTAGTGTTTGGAAGAACTGCAGTGTTACTTCGTTCAACTTATGTGGTTGCCAATTTGTCAATTTTCTAGATTTTTTTGTTTGCCATGGTGGTAACATTTAGGATGTGTTAAACCTTGACTGAAATAAGGCGTTTACCAGGAAAAACATTGTAGCATGGAGCATTTATTTGCAATATTTTAGCATGTTTGCAAATTTTTAAAAAAACTATTGGGGTCTTACTGGTTTCAATTAGGGAATCAAGAGATGTGTTGTGGCAAATTCCACCTTATTTCTTACGTGTTTTTTGTTTTTTGTTTGGTTTTTTTTTTTTTAAGAATTGGTATTCAGTAGTAGCTGGTGGTCCCTTAAAACTATGCCTATGGATTTAAATTTGTGTGTGTGTGTTTTTAATTACTAGCAATTTGTAGTACTTGGTTGTGCCGTTGGGAATAAAGTTAACGGTGACCAAGTTACATAAAGATTTTTTACAGTAGTGCAAGAAAATAGGACAGAAATCAGGTGTAAATATGGAGGTAGTAGAATTCATTTACTTCAGGGGAGTGGTGAAGGTGAAACCTTCAAAGTCTCAGAACCAGACACTGAAGAATAATTGATGGCATTTCAGTTAAAATGGTGTGATTTGTGCCTTCATGTAGAGCATAGAAATCTTAGAAAAGTGTTTTCTTCAGATAGCAGGAATGATCTTGAGAATAAATATGAAGGCTAAACCATATTTGATTTTGCCTTCTGATTTAACTAGCTCAAACATTGATTTTGAGAGAAACATCCATAATGATACCTCAGACATGTTTTTTTTCTTGGGAGCTGGTGAAAATAAGCTGCAATGAACAAAACTATTATGCTTTCAGTATCTGTTGTAGCAAACTATTTAAAAACATTGTTCAACTGTAGAGTCTCTGTAAATTATGAAAAAACTTTAAAATAAATCTAAATACATTTTTCTTTGTTCAGGTATTCTGCAAATGTTTACCACTTCCATATGTAGTGGCTTTCAAGGGCTGTGTAGAATGCTTTTTTAAGGTAAGAATGAGTTTGAACTTGTTTGACTGTTTTACAGTTTTAAGCCTGCTTGTGCATTGTGTATATTGTTACCTAATAAAAGACAAAATTCTGTTCAAACTGAATGCAATTTGATTATATTTAAATTGGTGCCTAACTGATTTTTAGTTAAAGATAGAATGGCTTCAAACTTGTTTGAACAGATGCTTTTCAGTTTCTGAGCATAGTTGTCCATTATGTATAATTTTCCTTAGACTAAATAGTAAAACACCAAATCCTGTTAAAACTGTGAATGGAGTGTGGTTTTTTAAGTTTCCCTTTTAACTTAATATTTTATTGAAGTACCTACTTTGAAGAAGTCTTCAAATATATCTCTTAAGTGACTTGGGGTTACAATCTTAAGATGGCAATCAAACGTGTTTAAGAAAGTCAGCCATCAGTAAGTGAGCTTTATTTCCAGATAAATAGGTATTGGATCAGGTTGCAAATTCAGAAAGTGATTTTGCATATATCAATGGGATGGGTGACGTAAGGAATCTTAATACTGAGAAGAAATAGATGGAGAACTCTAAATACCAGTTGTAGGTTCAGAGAAGGCTAGATGAATGAACACTATTTAAATAGTGTTGCAGTCTAATAAGCGCCCCATGTACAATTTTTGAGAATACCTATCTGCAATTAAAAAGCAAACAAACAAACAAGACAGTTGCTCTTAGGTGAGTCTCAGAAAAGCTTCTGCCAATATAAGCCTCAACATTCTACTGCTTAAAAAATGACAGCTGTGTTTTGATCACTTGATACTTGGCATTCATGAGATCTACCATTTTGCAAGGGTGCTGGAAATTGGCACATTTGTATTTTGACTCAAAGCCTGTCATACATTTCTTTCACATACTGGTGAAAAATGCTGATGTATGCTGTCTGGACTTGTCTAGGGAGTGTACCCTTTATTGGCTTGTTGACATTCTGGGTAGTGGTTCAAAGGTTAATGTCTTTTATCTGATGAAAGGCCATAACAGCCAATGCTGGTAGAGTTAGGTTGGGCATACTCAGTTTTTCTCTGAAGGTAGACTGCTTTCAGTCTTCAAATGTCTTGAGAAAAACAGTTCACTTGCATGCATATAATGCCTGTACTTTTAGTTATGTAATGTGACCTCACAAGGTCAGACTACATGTTATTCCCTGAGTTAGAACTGTAACATTGTGGTAGGGAGACAGTATTTTCATAGTTGCCGTAGTTCTACTCTAGCTCCAGTTTACTTTGCCCAAAAGCAAGTACTTGTAATGACAATGGCAAGGATCAGGCAAAAAGTTAAAATCAGCTGCTGTCTGATGAGGGTTTATCTCTATACTGAGTGCTGTAAGCTTGCTTTTGAGTAAAATAATGCTCCAAACAAACATAGCTTTATCTTTAAAGTAACATGCAGTAGGACACACTGAAAACTCAGGATGGGTGTGGTTGGAGTGAGCAGGTAGTGGTAGCAGAAGAATCAAGGAATTGACAGCAAATGCAGAAGTCTCCCAATTCCTGCTTTTTCTGTGTGGTGAGAAAAGGACATGCAAAGATAATGTCTCACGCTAGGATAGCATTTACATGTTACACTGAATCTATGCTTGCAGTTTGTGTATACTCATCCAGATAGTATTGAGAATCTAGTCCTGGGTTATACTCATTGTGTATGTCATATACCCAAGGAAGGGAAGTGAAGATGAGCTTGCTAACTTGACCCCTCTGCCTTGTCTTGATCATTGTTTCTTCACATGGACGACAGCCATTTGCATAGTGCAACTCCTTTATATGTGGAAATTCCTTAGATTTTATAATCCTGCTTCTTGAAATGTTATGATTACCCAAGCAATTGGTAAACTTCCAAGGAAGCAGGTTTGGGTATGTTGAGACAATAGAATTGCCAGCACTGTATTTACAAACTTTTCAAAATCCAGTAAAATTTAATGATAAACTGCCAATATTAGATTAAAGACTATTTTGTGTAGTCTTTAAGCGATAAAAACTCAAGAAATTGGAAGCTAATGCTGATGCCTTAATTGATGTCCTCTGTGATCAGTAATGGCAGTGTGCAGTATCAGAAATTTGTGCGTGCTTACATTTAATTTTCCTGTGCACCCATACTTTTCAGGTCCCAAGCCAGATGGGAAGGCAGAGTGCCTGGAACAGCAAAGATGCTCCATTGTCGTGATCTTATAATACCTTATGAAGCATCTAGTGTTACTATTCAAAGCGTTTGCTCCCTGTTTAACTCACCCTGCCCATTTCTGACATCAGGAACAGACTGGCTTGTGCCAGTTCAGGCAGGTTTCTTAATACAAGGCTCAGGTGCTTCCTAGGGCAATATGGGACCAGAACAGTGTGGAGCTTCTTTGCTGGGCCAAGGCATCTTTCCTATCTAAATTGGGGCCTGAAAATTCAAAGAGTTGAGTGCATACAAGGTAAATTGTAAGTAGGAGCCATTTGTGACTTAGCACCACATCATGGACCTTCACAGGACACGTCAATGAAGACATCATCCATACTTTCCAATTTCTTGGGTTTGTGTAGCTTGAGCAAACGTGAAATAGCTTTGATTCTGAAAGGATTTGTAGTAGTAGTAGTATCAGTACTATCGTGCTGGTGTTGAATGTGCTCATCACTGCAGCTGTTTCTTGTCTATGTTGAATACCCCTTGTTTGACACTCTTATGTTTTCTTAAAGGTTTGCATCAGGCTCTGATTTCTGGGAAGATTCATATAGAGCTTGAAGAGAACATGATGATTGGTTCAGGTATGTTTTATTTATGCTGAATTTGGTGCTTTGTATTTTCAGTTCTTTTGTAGCACTCAATCTTTTAATAGAGAAATCTTGCTTTTTTAAAAAAGTATCTTCCAACTATTAAATGTAAAATCCTTAGTAGAGTTCCTAATGCCTTCTTTCAAACAGCTGTCAACTTCACAAATTTAATCATAATTGAAGGAATTGAAAATATCGGTATCTTTTAGCATTAGAAATGAAACATAAGAACATAAGGAGCCATGTTGGATCAGATCCAGGATCCATCTAGTCCAGCATTCTGTTCACATGGTGGCCATCCAGCTGTCTGTGGGAAACCTGCAAGTAAGTCATGTGTGCAGAAGCCCCTTTCCACCTGTCTTCTTCAGCAGCTGGCATGCATAGGCACGCAACCTCTGATAGCTAGTATACAGTTGTCATGACTAATAGCAGCTGAGAGCCAGTGTAGTGTGATGGTGAGAGTGTTAGACTGGAACCTGGAAGACCCAGGTTCTAGTCCCCACTTGGCCATGAAGCTTACTGGGTTACTTTGGGCCAGTCATTCACTTTCAGCCTAACCTACCTCACCGGGTTGTTGTTGTGAGGATGAAATTGAGCCACGTCTGCTGCCTTGGGTTCCTCATAAGAGGGAAAAAGGTGGGATATAAATGCATCATCATCATCATAGTAACTGATGATCTGATCTGCCATTAATGCCATTTCATACCCTTTCAAAGCTACCCAGGTTGCTGGCCATTACTCCATCTTGTCATAGCTAATTTCATTGTTTAATTAGGTGCTATGTGAAAAAATGGTTCCCTGTGATCTGTCCTGAATCTCCCATCATTCAGCTTCATGGGATAAGCTCAGGTTCTAGTATTGTAAAAGAGGGAGAAAAGTAACTCCCTATCTACTTTGTCTACTTAGAGTATAGTTTGGTGCACTTTTCTGATGCCCTTTTTCTTGGCTAAATACCAGTTCTTGTACAGTTTCATCGTAGAGAAATTGCTCCAGCTCTGTTTATTTTGGTTTCTCTTTTCTACATTTTTTCCAGTTGTATAATATCCCTTTTTAGGTGCAGTGAGCAGAATTGTGCACAGTATTCCAGGTGTGGCTGCTCCAAATGTAGCTGAGCAATTCAAAATGATGCCTTGTTTTATAGGTCACGCAAATGCCCAAAGTGACTTGCAGACATTAGCTCAGTAAGCTACACAACCAGGTATAGGACATATCATGGCAGCCTAAGGCTGCTTTCAGCTTACATTGTTGGGCTGAGATTTTAATCAGAGACTTGAGTCTTAAGCTTCAAAATACTCTATTGACCTACTTCTTCGATACTATCTTAAGTAATATCATATTTCTTTATGTACCGCACCAGTTTACATATACACAATTTACGACCATAACAACAAATTACATTTTTTACCTTAATCTTGTTGACTTAACAGGAAATAGGCTGTATGGTAAACTCAGCTACATTCTGTCTTGTCTAATCCAGAATGGAATGATTTTTCAATATGTATGTTTTCAGGTATTCCTGTTGCATGGTACTTTAAAAAAGGAGCAATATAGAATTTGGATTCTGAAGTTAATGTTTGACAGGATTCAAACTTTTCTTTGAAGTGTTAAGCATTGGACTGAAATAGAACAAAACAATACTTCTGATTTCCTCAGAAGAAAGTTGACATGTCTGATACCAGTTTAAAATGATTGAAAAACTGTCTCTTTAATGATACCTAAATCAGTTTGCTCGCTGTTTAACTAAACATTTTGTTGCTATGTGTGGAGTATTTTTCCATGTGAACCTGACTTTATCCATCTAACTTGCAAATGAATTAAGAATAATAACACAGCCCAGAGAGTCCTGTGAGAGACTATTGGGTGTGGCTTATAAAGCCAATAAATAAAATAGCAAACATGAACTAACTGGTTAGTATGATGATAATTAAAGACATAGTGGAATCCTGTGCATGTTTACTCATAAGTCATTCCTGCCTAGTTACTCAAGGTTAATTATGCAAAGGACTGCAATCATAAATTAATGACAGCAGTTTTGAGAACTGGGAATCTTTTGCTCAAATATAGGCTGCTACTTAAGGAAATATTCTGCCCAGTATGTAATCTTTAGAACCAAACTTGTGGCCTTTGATCGGAAGCACTTTATCTTTGGAAGAATTCGTACATTATTATCTTGTTCTTCCTCCTCTGCTCAAGGTGGTTTATGCTCTCACTCCACATCTTCACAATAACCTTGTTTAGTACATTAACTGAGTGGGGATTTCAACCTCAGCCTACGTGCAATATTATAACCGTGCACCAGACTGAAATGGGATACTTTAAGCATTTAGGAGTTGTAATACTTACGTGAAGATGTCAACATATTTTTCACATCCTTTTGCTCTAAATTTTAGTCAAATTGTATGCTTAATGCAATGTATATGTCCTGTAGCTCTGTAGTGAATATCATAGAATGTAGACTGTGGGTGTCAATCTTAAATTTTAAAATTCAGGTCGTTAGAGTGGGCTTCTAATATTGTTCCATACATTCCTGATACAAGTATGCTCTTGATTGAAGGCAGCAGAATGGAGTTTATTCCTGTGATGCATCATGCACAGGGAAAAGATCAGAGTAAATTCTAGTATAGATAGGGCTGTAAGTAATATAAAGAGTGTTAGTAGATGTATCAATATAAGCTTAACCTTGGTGGTTTTTGTGTTATGGGTTGGGTTTGTTTTGTTTTTGCTAGAATCCTTGAATATGCTGCTTAGTCTTTAGAATAACCAAATGGATGGCTTTCAAACAAATGTTCAACTTCAAAAGCCTTTTGGTAGCCTTTTCAAGTCAGCATATGCCCTTCCCTTCTCTTTGAGCACCAAATGGTTCCTTTAATTTTGCCCTAACTAAATGCTTGAGGATGACTTGGCTGGATTTACATTTGGCTAATTTACGTGCTCCAGGAGAAGTTGGGTTCCAAACCCACATCTTGAAGACAATAGCTCCAAATTTCTCATAAACTACTTCTGGAATAGCCTTACCAAAATTTCTTGTGGTGCACCATAACAACTGTGGCTGTGACCTTGCTTAGTTAATCCTTTGGCTTCTGTAGCACCATATGATGGTAGATGTACCTAAATAAAATGGTTTTTGTGTGGTCAGTCCAGAGCTGAAACCTTCTCTCAAAACAGTACATTCTCAGCTGAACAGTCACTTGGAATTCTTCAGTTCTAGTCTTAGCCACTTTCACTGTTGAGTTCTTCACTTGTTAACCTTGAATGTTTCCATGTTGTATCCTAAATTGCAGCTGGATTTGCATGTTAAACTGGAAGTAAGAAACTCCTTGACCTTCCATGGACTAATTATCCCTACATATTTGTGAAGTTGATAAATATGTTTTGATAAAGTCTTTGTGAGAAGAACATTATGTGCCAGCTTCTTCACTAAATTAGCTTAGGTTTGAAGTTGCCTTGAATTTGGAATTTCAAGATGGTGCCTGAGTGCATTCCAGACCTTCTCTTGGATTGGCAAATCTCTTGAAAGACTCAAATTATTGTTACATAGCCCACAGTGACAGCATGCTGGGAGTTGCTGCATTATACGTTGCCCCTTGGAACTGTGGGTCACACCTTTTGGAATAGATAGGTACAGTTGAAATTGGGCAGGCAAAGATGAAAGCACAGCAAAGCCATCTTAACCAGTTGTTTGTGATTGGCTATCCACATAGAATTCACCCTGAATAAAAGTGCATTTCAAGTGTTGAGGCATACTTCAAGAGAAGTAAATGGGAGAGGAGCACTTGTTACCCCAGTAATAGCTTGCGTAAATAGTATTGCTGACAATTGCTGATCTAAATAAAATATGGGAACCTGTTTTTCTCTCAGGCATTCTCGTGTAGTCTTAGCTTAAGCTTTATATATAACCAGTTATATCTTCTGGTATATTTGCATGGTCACCACCTTTTCTCAGCTTTTAATTGAATCCATAAGTCTTTAGGAGCAGGACAATATACTCCTTGTACTGTTCTGCTTGCTGTTCCATGTATATTTTGTCATGCTTTGAAACCTCCATTTTGTTGCATGTATTTGTCCAGACCATTTGTCACATTTTGTGATTCCCTTTTTGCTGCATATATAACTTATAGTCCATTAGCTTTGGAGTCCCCCTAAACTCAACTCTGCACAAGAGTTTTTAGAAGGGAAAGATTCTCCTGCTATACCACAAAACAGTATGAAATCAATTAAAATTTCACACAAAAAAGAATGGTTTTTAATAGATATTTAAAGGACTTGGAAATGGAACTATTATATCTTTACATGATTTTAATAGTGAAATGTGATGTGTCAAGAGCTATCATCTTCCATTTCTTACCAGTGAGCTAGTGGTTCAAATGTCAATTTTTATATTCAATAGAGGCATACATTCCCCTTCCCAGTAGTAATCCTGAAAAGCAATGGATAGAAACTGAATTACTAACATTACCAATTTTTACAATGTTTTAGTCTTTTTAAACATATGTTGAAAATGTGTCCACATATGACAGTTGAATGTTGGTTGCTTAATTTAAGGATAAAATTACCTGTATTCCAACAGCATTTTTCTTTTAATTTTTTTATAAAGAGACCAGACAAAGGAAGAATCTGAAAGGGAGACCACGAGTTCCAAATCAAGATGGCAGTTCTACTGATTGAGAGGTTGAGGAAATGAACTAATGCATGATTGCTGATTATGTCCATCCAAGACAGGGACACTTTAGCATGGACTACGGTGTTTTCTAAACCAGAGAAGATTTGGGTTAATGACTGTGTGATCAATGTTTTTTTTTATTAAATAATTCCAGTATCTCGTTCAAGAACTCATTTGAAAGTGGAGGGATGGAATGGATTGGCTAAATTTCCAAACCAGGATGTATACATATGTTTGTGCCCATTTTATATGACAGAAGTGCAATGCTATTTTAAAAGTTAAATAAAAGTGTTTTTTTTACATTTTTATTCTTGTTTGTCGTCTTTCAGGCTGAACAAGTCTTAATGTATTCAATTTCTTCTGCCACTGGTAGTAGTAGTTTTGATGAGAAATGCTTTATTTTACTGAGGGAATTTAAAATTCTGCAAAATGATGCTTCAAGTACTGGTTCTCAATGGCTCTTTAGTTGCCTTAAGTTCTCAGTAGGGTTATATTCTTGGTTGGGATTTTACTTTGTGTTTTCTGTTTAGTTGCAAAAACTTGAATCCTCTAATGCCTGATTTAGTTATATATCTGGTTGATCTAGGTTAAATAATGTTGGACATCTGCAAAAGAATGCAAATCAGTACAACTCTTTGAATGGTACAGATTTAGTGGTATGCTCAGTGACCACACACTGTGTGGCCTGGAGACTTCTGTGAGAAACCTAGGGTTAGATCTACACATACCTAAAAACTGGTGGTCTTTTTCTGAACACCTTTAATGCTTGACTTCCTCCCAGTAGTTTTAAATGTATCAATGTTTATACAAATGTCATTATGGTCCTACTGTATTGTCCATGTTATGAACGTTAGTTGGTTGAACATGTTGGGCTGAACCCACTTCTGATTGCCTACATAACACCATTAAAGCTAACCTTGATTTTATTGCGTTACTAATGACCTATTCCTGCAACCAAATAATCATAATTGATGCATACCTTTGGGGTTGAAGATCTGAGGGCAAAATAGATGAAAAATGACATAAGTTTGAATGGTGGCTTTTATTGATAGTGCTAATAATGATCATGGTTTTGAAATGTTGCAAAGATTGCCCATTTCTCCCTTCTTAATGTGTATCCTGACCCAGTATAGTTGCTTAAACGGTGATGCTTAGCAGACATCACACCTGAGATTCAGGCTAGTAGCATTCTTTGGATATTTAATTCAGGTTGAGATACTCCTATCTGTAGTGCAACTAACATTTGCCCAAATGCATTAATGAGTTGGGAGACAAAGGGCCTATTTGCAAGAATATCTTGCCACCACTGCAGGATTCTCAAGCCAAATCCTCAAATTGCTCACTTCAAAAATGTAGTAAGGACTGAAACGATATGGGGGAAATGGCAACTGATTATTGATTTTTGTGCTAGAACCTGAACTTGTTGGGACCTTCTGCTGTGTGGTTGTAGGCCATGGCTCTTGACGAATTGTCAGAAGTCATGGTGTGGTACATATCCAATACTTGGATGAGTGTGAAGGTGGTTAATGGACAAGGAACTGTGCTGTTGCCTTCATCTTAGAACTTGCAGATGGTTTTGTTAATCCTTGATCAGTGATGTGCAGAAGACTTTTGGGACTGGAGTGTGGCTAAAATACAGATCCTTTAAAGAAATGGCCTGCAAGAAAATTAATTGATCTAGTATGATTTTCAAGCATTCAACTAATGATGTTGAGTTGAAATGTGAGCGATACCGTTTTGCTCCTTCCCGACAGAACCACTAGGGAGGCGCCATTGAGTTGGAGGTTAATTCACCATCTTTTTAAATCTCCATTGGGATTACTTTTCTAAAGAGGATGGCTTACAGTCACTTATCTCACATGGCCCATCATAAATTTTGGAGTACCTCATTTCTTCCAAAGCTACCCTCTGGGGGTCCTTGCCAAGCCCTGTAGACTACAGATTGTACCCCAGTGTGCACAAGTCCCTCTTAAACTCCTTCAAAATGGCTTACTATACCACAACTTCCTGTCCAGGGAGGAAGTAATTTTAGCCCAAGGACAGAATTCTAAGCCAATCCTCTCCAACAAAAGCAACCAATAATCTCTCCCTTGGCTTGGAAAGGGTGCCTGAACCAGATGGGGTTAAGTTTGCCCCCTCTCCATATGGGAGTTGGTTGGAGATGCTAGTGATGGGGGGTGAGCTCCCTTCAGATGGAGGCTCCCTCTCTTTTTTTGGGTGGAAATGAAGGGGTGGGTCTATGGTACATCACCTGAGTTGTGGGGTAAATGTAGAGAGTGTCAATCAAAGGCTGAGCTCAGAGCTGGGAAGAAAGCTCTAGATGGCGGCTGTGCCTTGGAGAGCGCGCTGAGTCTCCCTGCCTTTTTTCCCCCCTCCGCCACTTTTGCGTAACTTTGCCCAACTTTTGGGCATCCTCAGGGGGCTCTGGCGGCCCCTGGCCTCCCGCGAGGGCTGGCGTGGAGGGGATCGAGCGTTTTTCGGGCAGAAAGGCAGCTTTTGGGGGCTCTTTTTCCTCGCCTGGTTGGAAAGAAGCAGCCGTGGAGGCAGCCCAGGTCGTTGTTTTTCCCAGCTTGGAAGCCATGGTGTACCTCCATTTTTGTGCGCTGTCCTAATGAGCGTCTCCTCCGGATCTTCTTCTTTCTTTTTGGCTCTCATGGTCGCCTCCGGCGATTAAACGAATGCAGATCGGTTGGGATTAAACGCGTATTTATGAAATTTTCTCGAAAGAAAAACGGCCTTTTCTCCGTTGGGCTTGCCTTTGAAAGATTTTGGAGCTCATGTTTTCCCACGACCTGAAACTAAGATCGGGCTGGACCTGGCGCGGGTGCCTGGATCAGGTAGGTGGGCGATGATTAACTATCATTTCGAGGGTTTTTTCCACCTTTTTGGAATACTTTGGATTTATTTCGTTCAACCGATTTGAACGACCCTGGAATGACGCAATAAAATACCGAGAATACTTTGCTTCCAGGGTTACTTCAGGAAACTTTGTAGCATGCTCCCCAGGGCTGTGTACCCTGGTGTGTGTGTGTGTGTGGTTTTTTTTTTTTTAAAGAAAGTGTAAATATTCTCCGTTTTTCCCGTGCTGATGAGCCTTCTGCATTATTGTAACAAATATCATTGCAGCGTCAGGACTTTTTGTTCTTAGTGTTGAAAGCCAAAGGCTTAAACTGGGACCTTATCTCTCTTTCAACTTTTGACAGTAAATACCTGGGCACAGGACTTCAAAGCAAACCAGCCATCCCTATACCTTTACCTTAATATTTAAGAATTAAAAGATGATGAGAAATACGGACAAAAGCCAAGGAGAGGAGGGTTCTGTCCACAGCAATGCATCGAGGTATGCTCTATCAACTTTTATTATTTTTTTATTAACCTGATCACACTGCTTACCTTTTGACAGTCTTGCCTTACTCTTGATACAGAAGCAAAATACCTATTTTAATGCTTTTGATTCTTCTCATAAGGAATGACCTTGAGATTGCTAATATGCCACACCCTAATTTTTTTGGTAGCAATTTTCTGGAAGTTGTGGCGTGCCTTAAAGGCCGCATGCCATAGTTAAAAGGTAAAGCACCTTTGTACAGATGCAACCCTTTCTTGTATATTATGCAAGTTTCAGTGGGTAAATTTTGTGGTTTTGAGGGGTTTTGTGCTGTGAAAAATGACCTTGCCTTGTGTAGCTGTTGGTGCATTGCACCATTTTACATACAAGGGATTTTTTTTTCCTTTGGAGAATTTATGAAGTCTAAACTTCACCTGAAGGCCAGAGAGAAGCCTGATGGTATTGTAAATAAAACTACAGGAAGTTCTATGAATGAAAAAGCATAGATTTTAAAATAAAAAACAGAAAGTGTATGCTCGGTTGACACCCCTTGCTTTGATATTCAATTTGTTTTTATAGATATGTGGTACTGTTTAGGTATTTTAAGATATTTTGATACACTTTAACCATGCTTTCACTCTCATTGCTTTTGCTTCCATGATTAAAGGAGAAATAACTAAGATATTGAATGGGCTCTCTTGGCATCTTTGCTATTGTTTTTAACTCGATATGCACTTTGTTTTGGGATTTATGTATCCTTCCTTTGGGGGGTGATGGGTGGCAAGCAAAATAAAACAATATATGATTTTTAATTTGTTTGTGACTCTTTTCACTTTAATGCTATAGAAAATGAAAAGGGAGCCCCTGAGGAATCTTAATACAGTTTTCAACAACATATTACTTACCTTTTTGTTGTTAATTTTTTCAGCTTTTGAATAGTTATAATATTCAGACTCATGTATTCAGACCTGTTCCTTGTTACAATTGTATGACTGATGCTGTGTGATGCCCAGATTTTACTCCATTACGTATGCTTGGATTTGAATGTATAGCCTATAGGAAAAATCCTTGGAGGAGGTGTAAGAGTGTTTCCTGAAGTATGTTAAATGTTTTTAAGAAATTTCAAGGGTGAGAGATTCAAAATATTTCTGTGGAAGTGGGCATAATTTAATTAGAAATTTGAACTGATTTAACTGCAGTTTCTGATGATGGAAAAATCTATTTAGTTCCCACACAAAGATATATGAAAGCTTGGATCTCATTTAAATCACTGAATTAAGTAGCTGGATTTTCAACAACTCTGAAATGCAGTTCTAAAGGCTGAAATTACTGACTTGGTGAAAAAGCTGATTTTGAAACTGAAAAAGCGAATGCTTTCTGATGACAGAAATAAATGCAATGTGTTTTTTAATCAGTGTGACACATGGAACAAAGGGTTTTGGCAGTGTGAAGAAGACCAAGCTAATAAACTCTGCAGCTGAGTGATTGAGGAGTAAGATAAGTTGAGCCCTCTAACATTTTTGCCCCTTGGGTATAGTATTTGCATAACCTCCACAGAAGCACTTTTGCTTTCTTGGTAACAAAAGTATGTGTTCAGCATCAAGCAATACTTTAACACCTACATTAAAAATACTCCTTTTCATCAGACCGTATTTATATATCTTTATATTATATTTACTATTGGCAATGCGCAATCCACATGTACTCTGGGAAAGTATATCTACATGCTGTGTATTTTTTTCTTTTTTTGAGGCTTGCTTTTCTGAGCAGCAAAAGTTGTTTTAGTGTGAAAAGTTCCCTTCCATCTTTGGGTAAGATTTCGGAGGTGTGTCTGGGGACATTACGTTTAGGAAGGCTGATTGAAACTTGTGTGTGCATATCACACTTGGAATTTCCTTTCTGAATGAGACTTGGGGGTGTGGGACCACGTAATCCACCCATGACATCAAGTCATCTTTTGATTGGAAGATAAGTGTGTGTGTGTGCTGCTGCTGGGACAAGATCTACATAAGAGATGTGTGTGATTGATGCTTCTATACCTTATAGGATGGTTAGTAGAAAAAATCCTTTCTTCTACTGCTCATCCCAAAAAAAGACTATCCCAAGTTTTTTCTCCTCAAGTGTGACCTGTGGTTGAGAGTATAAGAATCCATTGTGCAGAGAACACAGGCTCCTTCTGGGAAATGTTTGAAAAGCACATCCTATTCTTCCGGGAAGTGTTGCATTAACTTTTGCTCCACATCTTTAGGAAAGAATTCGCCCTTTCATTTGTTCTCCCTTCCTTCAGTATTGATATACTGGAGGGGTTAAAATCCCCCAAACACTGACTTCCTGGAGAATGCTTCCTGTTGCTACTCAGATACAACTTAGCATTACCCAAATTGTTGCATGTTACAGAAGTCACGTGTTTCCTTGTTTTTTTTAACCATGAAAGCTTTTCATAGTTATAAATGTCTTAATTCACCTGCAGCCTAATATATCCTAAACCCAGGCCAAATTTCTCCAATTTGCTGCTCTTCTAATGTTTTGGGCCGAGCTGTTTCTGAGCCCCAAGTGGATTTGACCCGCATGGCCTTGGTGAGCAGTTATGGGAATCACATCTGAAGGGCACCTGGTTGGGGAACCTTACCCCCAATATCTACCCATGACCATGAAAGAGCTGTTTGTTGTTGTACAGCAAACATGTTATGATAAAGATGGAATGTACACTGCGGTTCATCTTTTTCTAAACACAACCTAATTGGTGTTTTGCCAATGAAACTGTAAGATGTCTTTAACACCTCCCCAGTTAATTCCTTAAATTCTGTACCACTCCATAGCAAAGTGCTCTGAATAGTTTACAATATAATTTTTGTAAAAAAAGATAACACACACAGAGTATGCAATATTAAAAAACAAGCGCTGAAAGTTCAGAGATCCAATTGTGCTTGCTATGTAGGGGTAAGTTCCGTTGAACTCAGCTGGACATGCAAGTAAACAATCTGAGGCTTGCTATGTTAATGAAAAGCTCTTTGAAATGCAAAGATTGCACCTGCTGAGTAAAAGCCAGAAGGAAGGCTGCCAAGAGAATCTTTCTGGCATGGGAGTTCTAGAACTGGGTGCTACCACCAAAAAGCTCTCACAACGTGCATTTATGTATCTTAAATAAGTACGTATTATATATACACACACACACACACTAAATATGTATATGCCTCCTGTTTCAGGTGGTTGGGGCATCTTCAAGAGCTTTTATTTTCCTGTAAACTGCAGGGGTGGAGAGTTGTGATGCCCAAGAAGTAACCCAGGACTGCCATTCCACTTGTGTTCTCAGCCCAGTCTTAAAAAGAGGGTTACTCGGAAGTTGTTTTGAACTCAGTGGGACTTGCTTCTCCGTAAGCATGGCTGGGATAGGCTTTTACTTGGAAGGAGCTCCGACTGTAATCAGTGGAACGTGTTCTGGATGAACTGTGCAGGATCGGGGCATTGGCGCAGCCAATGGCTGCGTGAGGATGCCGTGCAGCGTGGTGCTTTTGCACGGGGCGAATGGCTGCGTGAGGTTGCCTTTGTGCTCTTCGGAACACGACACAGTTCTGCCTGCCCATTTCTCCCTTCCCGCAGCAAAGCCTGAAGGGCTAGACAAAGAGCTTAGCGTTAGAAGCAGCGCTTTCTCCGGCGGGGAGGGAGCGGGGTCTGCTAATGCTTGCAAGCTGGGGGCTTTTTCCGCGTGCTTTCTCATTAAGTGGCTACGTGTGGAGCTGCACGTTGCAGGCGTCGCTTAACAAGCACCATTCGCTTCGTGGCAGCCATTTTATGTAGCCACACTGCTTTTCGCTGGAGGATTTTCGCCGGAGACAGCTCAGGGGCCGGGGAGAGGAGCAGGCGGCGAGACCCTCTTGCGTCTCCCGCGCTGCGGTGCGCTCGGCGGGGGCTCGTTTTGGGCAGAGGGGCGCGCTGGGCGGGGGAGAGCCCCAGCAGCGCGCCCCGGGCTCGCAGGGCTCGCACGTCTGGACTGTCGCAAAATGGCTGTTCCTTTGTGCCGCAGCGCTGACAGCCATGTACTGCATTGCACTGTGCACCCTCTAAAAAAACCGCAGCAGGAAGTTGCTGGTGGGGAGTTCAAAGGCCCCCGGGCTGGACATGCGCGCTGCCTGGCTGGCTCGGCAGCCGCAGCCCCGCCTCCGTGACGTCGGCCGGCAGGCGGCAGGCAGGCGGCGCGCCCCCGCGGCTCGCAGCCTCGGCGGCGCTGCTGGAGGGGGCGGCGCCGCGCCTGCTCGGGAGCGCGCCGGGGAGCGCGCGCGCCCTGCCCGCCGCCCCGGAGAGCCGCGCGGGCTGGCTCCCTCGCTCTTTGTCCGCTGGCGGGCGGCGCTCGCCCTCGCGCCGAGCCACGTGCGCGGGGGCCGCCGCCGGGGACGCGCCCGGCTTGCGCGGCGGGGCTGGAAGCCGCCTGCCCCGGCGGGCCAGAGCGCGAGGGACGCGCGACGCCCCCCCCCGGGGCCTTGCCCGCCCCTCTCGGCGTCCGCCGGCCGCGCGTTGCAGCCGAAGGCAGCGGGTTGGACGAGGCTGCGCTGCCTGCCGTGCGCCCGTGCCTTCACGGGGCAGGAGCTGCTTGTGGCCTCGGTCCCGCGGCCTCTGTTGCCTCCCGTTTTCCGACGAGTCGTGCTGGTTTTGTCAACAGAATCACTTTATTTTCGGTAACGGATTTTAACCTACAGGGATGCTCTTTTGTTTGTTTGTTTTTGGTGTTTGGCTGCAGTTCCACAAAAGGAAGTCCGGTCCTTCACGCAGTGGGCTGGTGTTTCTCCCGCAGGCTTCCTTTTTCCTTTTTAGGAAGGCATCGCCCAGTGGCCTGTCAGACTCGGCTGCACTGGGAGAAAGGCTAGGCCGCCGGTCCTGCCATTTCAGGCATCTGCACGATTGTGCTGCAATTCAGATAAAACACCATTTACAAGCGATTACTTAACTGTTTTGCAATTAGATGGAATTAAATATTAAGTTCTCTTCCACTAGGCCTGCCTGAAAATAGCGCCACCTTGTCCTTGGAGGCTCGCCCTTTTAATTTTGTAGGGGTGCTGGAGGAAATGTACTCCGCCCATGAGAAATGCTGTTTCTCGGAGTTTGCTTGCAAATAGGTTTTGGGGTTCAAGTCTGGTCCCAGGGTAGGTCCTCACTCTAATTTAGCCATTTGAAGCATTTGAACCAAAAATAAGACTTGTGTGGTTGCTGGTGAGCAATTTCCTTTTACACATCCATCTCGATCCTGCAGTGGTATTCCCATAACCTTTGAACGCTTACACAAGCTGGCTTTTAGGTCTCCAGTAGGGCAAATGTAAATGAGTTAAGATGTAAGAGATTTGGAATGCTATCAGGCTGGTTTCTTCACCCTGGCTTTTCTGCCTTAGCCAGAATGATAGGTGCAATTTACAGGTGACCTCATTTTTGTTTGTCCATTGTTCCTGGAAGCAAGTTCCTGTTAAAATGGCATGATTAGGCCAAATACTGGCTGGTTTTCTGAAGGAGGAATCAAATTGCCTTGCTCTAGGTAACTTTTAACACTAGGTATTCTGTCCTTCATAAGCTAATTGAACTGTAGGCAGTCTTACAGGTAACTGGAACGCAACTGATCGGAGTATGCTACATTTTTAGTAACTTTTAAAAATCATTGATTCCTGTGACTTTCTAGTGTTTTGCAAACTTGGTTTTTGTTTTCCTGAAAGGTGAAAAACACTTCTAGAGCTGATTTTTTTAATAAGGCAACAAGATGGTGGTTCTTTGTGGACAGTTCAGAGTTGGAATGAGAAAAGCCAATGGATCAAACTCTGTGAAACCTTTGAGAGTAGAAAAATGCAAACCTATCCTGAGCTATGCAATTACTAGGAAGTATTTACATTTTACATGAGGCAAAGCCAACTCATTTCTCATCCAAAGAATCCTAAATAAAACAAATGCTTCAACAAACCAATGGAAAACTGTTTTTTTCCCTAATGTATATTGCCACACAAGGGGAGATTTTCTTTTGGGTGTATTTTCCTCCTCGAAAATTATCCCTGTGTGGCAATTAAAGGTGCGTCTCTGTGTGTCTTCAGACAAAAAGGATGTTCAGGTCCCAGCATTCCTGGCAAGCACTGGAGTAAACAGATTTGGGGCAGGGGGTCCCACTGTTCCTGCTATGCTCCTGCCTCTCCTCCACCGTCAGGGCAGCTTGCATTTCTTCTTTGCCCTCCCCATGACAGGTGACAACTAAAAATTCCATGCAACACCCTCATACTTCAGAAAAGCGCTCATGAAATAAACAAAGGTAATCTGATTTACATCTTACTTTTTTTTTGCTCCTTTACAATTTCCAGCCCAAACAATGGGACTGTAATTTTGATCTGCTTGAAAGAGGGAAAGGTTCTTATCTAGCTCTTGATGTGGAGCACAAAGAGTTTTGTGTGTGAGTTTGCTTTAATGTAGGAGAGTCTGCAAGAACGTGATCCACCCGTGTGGCACAGGTGATGTGTACGGATCCCAGCCCTTGCATGCACTCACTCTGGAGCTCCTGATGTCGCACAGGTTTTTTTCCCAACAGATCTGCTGCCTTCTAGGCACGTTTGCTTGGGCACGTGGTTACGCCATTCTGCTTCTGCTGTTTTGGAGGCAGGTGGGAGGGGGAGAGCCTGTTCACACTTGGGAAGTGACACTTCCAAGGCACGGCTCAAGGGTGTTGCTCAAGGGAACAGCTTCAAAGTCCGTATGCTTGTGGGGGGGAAAGGAAGAAAGGCCTCTTGCAGAAGTGCGGTGTTTGCTTATAGAGGGCCAAAGCCTTAATCCATACACTGAAAAACTCAAGAAAGAAGGTGATGCATTAAGTCAAGCTACTACCAAACGGTGTGAAGTTTTAGAAAACATTTAAAAATGTTTTAAAAAAATGTATTTCTTGCTCTTCTTCACTTTGGTTTTGGACTTAGGAAATTTTTACTGAGTTAGCATCACCTTTTAATCTTTGCTTTTTGCTTAGATGCATTTGACTGAAGAAAAGTTCGGCATCTAGCATGGAATATCACGGGCAGGGCAGATGTGAAGGGGCATTTATCTGTTTTAAAAAAACGATGGTTCCCATCACATTCCTGGGGTTAGTGCAGAATTATATTCTTCGTTTCAGTATAAAATCCTCTTTGCTTTTTCTTTAGTCAGGGTGAACTGGAATGTGACTGACCACACAACAGGAACCCATTTTAATCATTTGATGGGAGGGATTTTTTGCTGATTCCTTTCATTCTCACCCTTCTTCTTTGTGAGCAAAGGCCTTGTTCACAGGGTTGGATCCAGGCAGCTTCCCCTCGGGGTGTTGAAATTCCCAGTTCACTGACTCTTGTGATCCTGAAGCTTGGAGGACCACTTGGGTCTAGGAGAGATTCCTTCCAACTTACAGGCACTCACTGCGGGGCTGATTGTCACAGCCTGGAAACACCAGACCTGAATTCCGCATTGGGCAGCAGTGAAAAGGAATAATGAAAATTAGAACCCTGAAAATTGTTTCTTTTTTTGGCTTTTTTTTTTGGAGTAGGGGAGGGTACAGTTTAGGGGATGATACGGTTTCCTTCCATAAACTAGAAAGAGGTGTTAAAACAAAGCTCTCTGCGTTAGCTCATTATTTTAAAAAAGTGACCCTACTCTGTATTCTTTTTGGCACCTGGTGAAGACCTTTTTATTTTCCCACTATTTTAATGATTTAACTTTATTTTTAAAATTGCATTTTATTTTGTATTGCTACCATGCTTCTGTGCTGATTCAATTGCAGTTGCTATTGTGGTTGTGTTTTAAATGTGTGTATGTATGTTTTTGTTGACCACTCAGAAAGCCTCAGCTATTGGGTGGTATAAAACAAACAAATGAATGAATGGATTAACTCTCTAGTTGGGCAATATTTTTATTGGAACCCACCAGACTTCCAAAGGCTAGATGGGCCAATGTGAAACTGGGAGAAGAGATGATCAATGGCGGACATAATTACTTACTCCAAATGCTTCTGTCCTGCAGAACATGGAGAATAACGATTGCTGCGGCAGGCAGGGCAAAAGCCAAGTGGGTATAAATAGCGGAACATGAGGGGGAATTTCCTACCAGTGAGAGCTGCTCAGCGGTGGAAGCAGCGGCTTCTCTTTCGCTGGCGTCATTTAAGCAAAGGTGCCCCCTGCAGTGCAGAGCCTGCCCTTATCCCGGGTCAGCTAGATGACCTCCAAGGTCCCTTCTAACTTTTATGATTCTGTTTTAAATCTTAGCTGCTTTAAGAGCCCTTGGAATGCTATCCAGCGGCCTGTGAATGTGAAAACAATTTTTAAAAGACAGTAGGCGATGTGGCGGAGGGCAGGGCAGCTTGTTGAAAAATGGACATTTGGGTAAATTGGAACGTTTCCTGGCTCCAGACTTGGAAAAGGAATGAGGCCCGTGCCTGCAACATTCTCTTACCTGGGGCCAGGTGTAGCTGCTTATTTCCTGGAGTTCCACCCTTACCTGGAGCGCTGACTCAGGTTGTGCTGTTCAGTGCCCAGGAGGCAAAGAGTACCTGAAGCAAGAACGAGTCAGGTGGAATTTCACAGCACTTCATACAGAGGGATGGTGGCTTTAGCCATAAGGAAGGGTGAGGATTCTGGGGGAAGGGGAGACCCTCTTCATCTGGGCACATTGCATCATTGCTTCTGCTCCCTTCCCTCACTTGCCCCACAGCAAGCATGCTGAAATGCAGGAATAACCCTGCAACAAACCCCCCACTTAGGGCCCTTAGAACTGCCTCTCTGCTGAATTATGGGTGTAATACTGGGATTTATCGTTAGATTTATGTCCCACCTGGCGTACATCATTCTGCAGCTCTCAGCCTTAACCCAACAACAAGCCTGCGAGGTAGGCTGGGATGGGATTCAGTGACTGGCCCAAGTCACCCAGTTGGTTCCATGGCTGAGCGGGGACTAGAACCCAGATTGCCTGAGTGCCAGACCCACACTCTTGACTGCTGCACCTGCTCACACCTGTGAGGTTCTCCAAATCCTTCAGTGAAGCTTGGTTTGTCCTTCCTGAACAGGAACTTAGACAAAGAGCTAATTGGAAAAGGGTCCCTGAAGACCACGGTCAAGATCCTCCACACTGCTGCATTCCCGATCACCTTCTGTAGGTGTGCGAGCCGGCAGAGAAGACGGGGTTGCAGGGAATGACAGGCTTAGCCCTGGGAGTGCCCGTGCACAAGTCCGGCAGTGGGCGGGCCTCATAGCACGTTGTTGGCACCGTCCAGAAGCAGCTCGGCAGTGCTCCCATCGGAGCTCTTTCCTCCCCGCCAGCAAGTGAACTGGGCCCCTGCTGCAACGAAAGCGATGCTGGGCTGATGCACCCCAGCCCTTCTCCGAGGCGCCCCGGCATCCGGTGCCAAGGCTGCAAGGGCCACCCTGTCCTGCGTGGCAGCGGGACCAGGGGCTGGGGGCAGAAGCTGTCCCTGACCTGGCTGCAGAGGCTGGGGGTGTGGAGGGAGAGCCCCGTCACCCCCATTGGGGGAAGGCAGGGTGCACATTCAGAGTACAATAGCAAGTATCTCTTTGCGAGCATCGTTCATTTTTGCAGGGGAGAAAGCAAGCCCTGCCCCCTTGTCTCTGGGTTGCTGATTCGGGCGTCTGCCTGAGTTTGCAATCACCTTGCGAGGTGCCGCCGGACACTACAAACCAGCTGCCCCGGGGAGCTGGCGAAGGAAAGGGGGCTCCGCTGGCTGACACTCGGGCACGGTGCACCAGAGCACCTGCATCCAGACGCCGGGAGAAAATGTACTGAAGATATTCTGTGGTTTAAGATAACTGGTTTAACGCACCCCCTGAGGAAGGCGTGCAGCGCCTTCCTGGGTCGCGGTTCCGGAGGTGCTGCTGATCACCTGGCCGATCGGTTGACTGGGTTCCCAGCAGGGCAACGCCGCGTGGGTGGAATTGCTAGAGCTGCTTCCCCCACCAAGGCTGCCCACAGCACTGGAGGCTGTTCATAGCCTGGCGCTAGAAGGGGAAGCCCCGTTCCTCGCACTGTGCTGGGAGGCTCATTTTGCAATTCTTTGGTGCTGCTTGGTTTGTGGTTTGAGCTGGGGAGCTGCAAGGCCCGTGGGGAGGGAGACTGCTTCCGGACCTTTGGCATGCCTTTCCCCGTTCCTCTTTGAAACCGGGTTGGCCTCTTTTGTTTGCAGAGATGGGGCTAATCTGAAGGACTTGTTGGCTTAAACTGCAGCCTAGCAAGGTATCTGGAATGCCTCCTATGCTGTGTTACCAATGAATTTCTATATATTTCCTTCCTGTGACTCTGGCGTCCCAACTGAGATTGCCAAACCGATCTGGCAAAACACAGAAAGCGTGGGAGCAGACTAACCTTTATGTTAGTTCTCCAGAAGCAATTAAGTTTATCTCTTATTTTGGATCGACTGTACTAGAAGAAAGGCGAGGAGATTATTAAGGTTCAACAGGTAAAGTAGTGAACGTTTCCAGTATCCAAAAGCCAGGATAGTCTCCTGAAGCCATGCTAAGCCTTAGTGGTGTCCAGCTTGTTAGGAAGAGCAGCGGCAGAGAAAGCTGGCTTGGAAGTGGCTCCCCGCAGTCGTTCTGTAGAGAAGAGCTGCTTCTGCTGTGTAAAAAAGACTGTTTGCTTTACCGAAGCAGCTTTGCCATGCCATGTGCCCTGAAAGGCGTGGGAGATTGGAGACTATAGGGGCAGAGAAGAACAATATGAAATCCATGGCAAGAAGCATCGTCTTTTGTTCTCGTGTGAGGGAGAAGAATTGGCCACTTATCCAAGCAACCTGGGAGGCCCCAGAGAGCCAATATGGCTGCAAACAATGGAAATACGAGCTTTCTTTCACATGTTTATTTCTTTAAGAAACTGTTTATCAAGTTCGGACAGCCGTTCTTGTTTCTTCCTATGTATTCTTGAATTTAAAGTAAGGTGCCTCGGCTGGACCAGGCCAAATGGTCAAAACATTTCCAAACAAAGCACTGCTAAAAGCACAGGGTTAAGGAAATGGGGGACCACGAAATGTAATTCATGAAGTCTAACTCTTTTTTGTGGTTTGAAAAAGGACACATTTTTAATATATCAAATGGTATTTGACAATCAGTTGATAGTTGTCTGAGTTTGCACCCAGTGATGTTTTGTGCATGGCCACGATTAAACTAATGATCACTGTCTGAGCTTCTGACCAGCTGACATCCCCTTTCCCCCTGCCCAGACCATCGTGTACCCATGAATCTGTCATTTTGAGGATAACATCTCATGCGCCTGATGCATGGACACAACAACTTGTGCCAAATAGATCTGCTTGTCCTTAAGGTGCTGCAGGAATCTTGGTCGTTTCTGAAACACTGCTGTCCCTTCCGTCGTCCTTTTCCTGCACCAACCTGGGTCTGAACTCCTCGTCTCAAAGGATTTTCAGTGCCTGTTTCAACTCCAGAACCAGTTTGAAATATCAGCAGTGGGTGAAGCAAATAATGCACAGGCATCTGCCCCTGAGAGCATGCAGAATGCGTTCCTCCTCATATCTGCATTGTTGCAGCATGGTTAGAATTAAGGAGTGGTGCGTGTAGGTTTAAAAGAAAACTCCCTTGGTAAGCAGAGTCTTTTACATTAGGGGTGAATGTCCGTTTCCTTTTTCTTCTAGCACTTTTACTTTCTGAGCTTTTATCTGTCTCCTTCCTTCATGCTGCCTCTGGAGCTCTTGCAAATGTAAGATGTGATCTTTAGCTTTTCCCATAGGAGGGAGAGGAAAATACATTTCTGTTGAAATGCTCGGTTTGTTACAAGTTCCAAAAGCTGCTCCCAGCCTAGGCAGATGGTCAGTCAAATGGCGTTGTGTAATTATCTTGTGTTCCCCTGCAACTTTGTGTGGAAGAAAAACTGGGAAACATTGGAAGCTTATGGGATCTCCGAGCAATTGCGTGATGACGGCTTCTCCATGAATCTCTCAAGCATGCTCTTCTGAATCTCTTCAGTCATGCCGTGGTCTTAAGGATGTGGTGAACTGTGTTCTCCCCTTACGGGGCTCCTTCACCAAGGCTGCTTAACCTTTGCTTGCTCCCTGGCTGAGCTTTTATTGTGTAGTTGGCTTGCCTCATTTGCAGATTTTTGACAGGGCTCCAAAATGTCCCGTGTTCTCCCAGTACCACTTCTCACTTCTTTCCTTACCACAGAAAAATTATCAGATGGAAACGGCATTTGATGGGGATGCGCTAGAATCCATCCCTATCCAGCATCTGCATCTTTCTCCTATACTCTATTTTAACTCCCAGTCTCCATTTTTAGTCCTCCGCTCCAGCTTTGTTTATCCTCTAGCCTAACCCAAAAGTGTTCTCACCATTTGGTGACATTTTGGTTATTATGGGTAAGGATATTGCCCTACTGTGGATGTCATCTTGCCTTGTTTTTTGAATAGGGGAGCATCAATAAAAACTGAAAATAATCCTAGCTTTAATTAATCTGAGCTAGTTCAGGTTAAATTCCTGCCAAAATGCAGCATGCTATATTCTGCCAGAAATACATGTGACTACTGGGCATCTTTCTTTTCCTTCCACCTTGGGAAATTTGGCAGGAGTCACAGGACCTTTTGGTGGTGATGTTGTGACTCTGGAATGCCCTTCTGGCTGAAATCTTCCAGGCCTCCTCTGTATCTCACCAGAAACTGAAGTTTTACATTGTACATTTTACTGTAATACCTAACATTTGGGCTGTTTTAATATCTGTTGCATCAACAGGCACCTGAATTTGCCTCCATTTTCCTGTTTATAAAATATATGCACATGCTTTTCTATGACATGCATACAGATTCCTAGCAATTACAAGTAGGCTTCAACAGAAGCAGCTCAAATATGGACCACACATCACTGCCTCCACCCGCAGACACCGACCTGCCTGCTGATGCCGCCGCTGCCCAACAGACGGACGGCGGCCACTGGCCCGCGGGCCCTCCATCTTGGCCGGCGAGTTTCTCCACGAGCCCCGCCCTTGCCCCCTCCCCACCTGGCATGGGTGGCAGCTGTGCCGGATTGGGGGCGGGGTGCAGGGAGGGGCCGCGGGATTAACTGCCGGATGTGGCCCAAGGGCATCATCGCTGTTTGGGGCCGTGTGGGGCTGGGCCGGGCCAGGAACTTTGTGCGTGTGTATGCGTGTTTTGTCATGGGTGGGTGGGAGGGTTTTAAACTGTATTTTATTGGATTTGTTTTTAGTGACTCCACATCTGGCTGCTGCTTTTATGGGATTGCCTGGGGAATGCGTGGGCGCCACCATTGGGGTGGTGTTAGGCAAGGGTCGATATGGCGTTGGGGGTTTTGCATGTCGGCGTAGAAGAAGGAAGGACAGATGGTTGACACCTGTTCCTCCTTCTGGTTATTCCCCCAACTGAAAGGTTCCAGGTAAGCTTATCAACCGCCCCTCGGGCCTGATGGTGCTGCCAGTTAATGCCAGGTCAGTCCATAATAAAACATCCCTCATCCACAACTTGGATGAGGGGGCTGACCTGACTTGTATCACAGAGACCTGGGCGGGAGTGAGGGGGGGGGGATGTAGCCCTCTCTGAGCTGTGCTCACCCAGGTATCTAGTTTGGTACCAGCCACGTCCGGACGGGAGGCGGGGGGTTGCTTTAATTGACTGAGCTTCTATTTCCCTTGCGGGGCTTCCTGTCCTCTCGAGGCCAGGTCTAGAGTGCTTATACCTGGTGCTGGGTGACCGAGACAGATTGGGGATTCTGTTGGTGTACCGTGCACCCTTCTGCCCATCAGACTCCCTGCCTGAGCTGAGGGAGATCGTCTCGGACCTGGTGTTGAAGACCCCAGGATGTTGGTCCTGGGGGACTTCAGTCTCCGTGCCGAGACTGTTCTGACCGGGGCGGCTCAGGACTTCATGGCCTCCATGACGGCCATGGGGCTGTCTCAACATGTCATAGGCCCGACCCATGAATGTGGTCACACGCTGGACCTGGTTTTCTCAACGGGGCAGGAAGAGGGTGATCTGAGGGTGAGGAATTTGTGTCTGATGCCCTTGTCATGGTCAGATCACTTCCTCGTGAGGTTTGAGCTCGGAGCTGACCCTTCCCTCTGTAAGGGTGCGGACCAGGTTGTGATGGTCCGCCCTCGGAGCCGGATGGATCAGGATGGATTCCTGAAGGCTCTGGGGGGCTTTCCAGTTGATAAAGCTGGCGCTCCTGTTGATGCTTTGGTTGAACTGTGGAATGAGGAAATGGCCAGAGCTATTGACACGATCGCTCCTAAGCGTCCTCTCCTGTGGGTTGGGAGACATCTAGAGCATAGGTGGAGGAAATCACGGGATGAATCTGACCGAACACGCCTACGAGCTCATTATCGAGCCTATGCTGTGGCGGTGAGGGCGGCGAAGAAGAAATTCTTCTCCACTTCCACTGCCTCCTCACAGTGCCGACCAGCGGAGCTCTTTTGAGTGGTACATGGGCTGATACATCCTGGCCCTAAGAAAGATCCTGTACCACCTTTGATGGCCTGCTGCAATGACTTTGCCCAGCACTTTAAGGAGAAAATCACTCGGATTCGTCACGAGCTGGACTCCACAAGTGATTCAGATCCTTTAGGGGAGATGCCAATGACTCCGTCTGGTCAGGCATTAATGGATGAGTTTCAGTTATTGCAGCCTGATGATGTGGACAAGGTGCTTGGACAAGTACGTCCCACCACCTGCTTACTCGACCCTTCGTGGCTGCTGACCAAAGCCAAACGTGGGATTGGTGCCTGGATCCTGGAGGTCATTAACGCCTCTCTGAGGGACGGCCGGGTGCCTGCTCCTTTAAAGGAGGTGGTAATCAAGCCTGTCCTACAGAAGGCGTCTCTGGATCCAGAGATGGCCGTCAGTTATAGACTGGTGGCCAACATCCTGTTTCTGGGCAAGGTGCTGGAGCGGGTGGTGGCGGGACAACTCCAAGCACTCTTGGATGAAACTGATTACCAGGACCCATTTCAGTCCGGCTTCAGACCCGGGTTTGGTACTGAATCTGCCTTGGTCGCCCTGTATGATGACCTGGGAGAGAGACAGGGGGAGTGTGTCCCTGTTGGTTCTCCTGGACCTCTCAGAGGCTTTTGATACCATTGACTATGGTATCCTCCTGGATAGGCTGGTGGGACTGGGAGTAGGAGGCGCTGCTTGGCAGTGGTTCCACTCCTACCTTGATGGCCGATTCCAGAAGGTGGTGCTGGGGGACTTTGGCTCTGCGCCAAGGCAGCTATGCCATGGAGTTCCGCAGGGATCCATCCTGTCCCCCTTGCTATTTAACATCTACATGAAACCGCTGGGAGAGGTCATCAGGAGGTGTGGGCTGCGGAGTCAGCAGTACGCTGATGACACCCAGCTCTACCTCTCTTTTTCAACTGATCCAGGCGATGCGGTGGCTGTGCTGAACCGGTGCCTGGCTGAGGTAATGGGTTGGATGAGGGCCAATAAACTGAAGCTCAGTCCAGACAAGACGGAGGTCCTGTTGGTGGGTGATTTGAGCTCCTGGGTAGGTGACTTAGGACTTGTCCTGGACGGGGTTGCGCTCCCTCTAAAGGACAGGGTCTGCAGCTTGGGAGTGCTCCTTGACCCAGAGCTGTCCTTGGAAGCTCAGGTGACTGCGGTGGCGAGGAGCGCTTTCCTTCAGCTTCGGCTAATCCATCAGCTGTGTCCCTACCTGGAGGAAGATTGCCTAGCGACAGTGACACATGCATTGGTTACTTCCCGGTTGGATTTCTGTAACGCGCTCTACGTGGGGCTGCCCCTGAAGACAGTCTGGATATTTCAGATGGTACAGAACAGAGCTGCCAGGATGCTGACGGGGACTGGGCGTTATTCTCAAATAACCCCAGTCCTCTATCAGCTCCGCTGGCTTCCCATCAAAGCTGGGCTCAAATCAAGCTGCTGGTTATTACCTATAAAGCTCTAAATGGCTTGGGACCTGGATACCTAAAGGAGCGCTCGTGTCCATATATGCCCTCCCACCCCCTGAGATCAGCAGCAGAGGCCCTCCTCTGGGAACCCTCTGTGAAAGATGTTAGGAGGCAGAGTACCCGGGGGAGGGCCTTCTCTGCGGTGGCGCCCCATCTATGGAAGGCGTTCCCCAGAGAGGTCTGCCTGGCACTGTCATTATATGTTTTTCGGTGCCAGGTTGAGACCTTTTTATTTCATCAATATTTTAATAAGTTTTAATATGGTATTTTTAATATTATATTTTAACTGCAGCCAGAGTGGGTCGATTTGTTTATGTTGTTGATACTTTGTTATAATTTATTTATATTGATATTTGTATTTTATCATGTAAGCCGTCCTGAGACTTTTGCAATAGGACGGCATATAAATATCACAAATAAATAAATATCCAACTAAGTATCTTTTTAATGGTAGATCAAGAGCATTGCCAGATCCTCAATCCATGGCATTATGGGGGGTGTGTGCATAGCCTTCCAATTTTATAAAACCAGACTTTGAACTCTCTAAAGGATTTCCATTTGTTAATTTCCATAAAGCAGGTGGATAATTTAAAGAGTACGTATAGTAGTGAATATAAAAGACTGTTCCAGGACAAAATTTATCTGTGTAATACCCTCCTCCTCAAAGGACGGGGCACTTGCACCCCACTGCCAGCGAGTAGCTGAATGGAAGAGACTTTTAGCTGTTCAGCAACGAGCCATACCTAAAGCAGGTAGAGGTCATGGTGGTGATTCGTTGATTTAGCATTTTGAAGTGTCCACAACAGCTTGTCAAATTCCCAGATATTCCCATGGACCCGAAAAGGTTGGGGACCTCAGTCGAAGGAACCTCTCCTCTACGTACTTGCCTGGACCCTTCCACCATCTTTTCAGGACCTTCTCAGTGGTGGCACCTCATCCCAGAAGTCTCTTCTCAGGTGGATTACCTAGTGCCTGCCTGCCTAGGAGGAACATTAGACTGAGAGAATGACTGTGTGAGAGCAGATGGGAACTGTGGAAGCTGGGTTTTTCTGGTGCTAGTCACGGGCTCCTTCAATTCACTGCCCCCCAGCTGAGAGTCCCAAATTGTTGGATTTTTTGTCTGTTTACTCAGAGTAAAATAGGCACACTGCTTGTGTACATTTTGCTTTAACTGCATGCAGCTAGAACAGAAATTGCCTCTTTCTGTCTCACCAAAGTCGAAAGCCTGGATGGTGCCAAACGATGCATTACCTGGCCTTTACACAGCAAGATGTGAAGCGGTCGTTGTGCTACCTGTAATATCTCCCACCTGGCCTTTTTCCCCTGGAGCAACAGAATAAGAGGTGGCAGGTCTCAGTGCATCCTTCTGTTTTTAGGTGTCCATCCTTGCATTTATTTGTAGTCCAGGTAGAGTTTTTCAAGGGGAGAAACAGGACGGGGGATCTGTAAGATGGTGGAACGTGGAAGCGAGGATAGATGTAAAATGGCTCCTGGTTTACTTCATCTCTGCAACTGGTCCTTTTCTAGCTGTTTCCCTGCTGCCCCCTGCCAGTTTCCCGAAGAAATGCATCTTATTTTCACTCTTTCATGATTTTCCCTTTAAATAGTTCACCTTTTGAACAGGCTTTTAAATGCATGTTGTACTGTGTTTGAAAGAAGTATACTTTTAAAGCACTCAGCATTCAGTATGTTGTTACAGATAACATTATTTTACATTTGGCCACATATCATTGTACTGAACTTGAAAGTATTTCTTAATTTCAAACCCCTCTTCAATAATTTAGTTAACAGACAGTCTTATGCATGTTTAGACTGAAATAAGTTGCATATCTACCCCACATGGACTGGGGAAGGTTTTGAACAGTGGAGGTTATTTTCCTCTAAGCATGCATAGGTTTGTAGCTTAGTCAACTTGAAGAAAACAGCTTTTTTTCAACAACAGCAACAAAAAGGGCCCTTCTGGAAATCTACAATGTCCCGTGGGGACAGGAAAAAAACATGCTGATGAGTCAGGAAAAAGTCTGACGGACTTTAAGATCGGACAGCTGAGCTTCTGAAGCAGGACAATCTTAACATGCTTTAACATTGTTTATATATATATATTATATTTTGTGTACCGCATTTATTTATATTTATTTATATAGCGATTTATATCCTGCCTTTTTCCTACAAAGGGCTCAAGGCAGCTTACATCATTCTCCTCCTCCATCTTATCTCCACAACAACAACCCTGTGGGGTTGGTTGGGCTGAGAGTTTGTGACTGGCCCAAAGTCACCCGGTTGGCTCCATGGCTGAGTGGGGACTCGAACCCGGATCCTCTGAGTCCCAGTCCCACGCTCTTAACCACTACGTCACACTGGCTCTCCTAATTCTGCATTTGCAGAATTTATGCTTTCTCGGAGTCACTGAGAAAGAAAATAGGAGACAAAAATCATCATTGTCTTGTTATTGCAAGAGTGTAGATGTGTGAGTCTGTGTAGTGCATGCAAGGAAGACCTGTGGTATCTTTGTTGTTGTCTTTGTCATGTGCTGTCAAGTTGTCCCTGGCTTATGGCGATCCTCCGAATAAATGTTCCCCAGGATGAGCTGTCCATGGCAGTGCTGCTCCACTTTTGCAAGCTCAAGGCTGCAGCTTCCTTTGTGGAATCGATCCATTCCATGGCTGGTCCTCCCTTGCGTCTTCTGACTTCAACTTTCCCTAGCAGATCGGTTTTCTCCAGGAAAGTCTGGCCCTGGTTTCATCATTTTTGCTGCCAGGGAAAGCTCTGTCTTGGTTTGATCTAGGGCCCTCTTGTACATCTTTCTGACCGTTTAGGGCAGGAGTCCTCACACTTTTTCAACGGGGGGCCAGTTGGAAGGTGTGGGTGATGGGCGCGGGCCGCCAAGGCGGTGCAGGCAGGGGGCACAGGCTGGGCCGGACCAGGGGGCACGCGAGTGAGTCCAAGACGATCTCCTTGCGAACAAGCCGCCGCTGGGTGTGCGCATGGCGAGGTGCCTTTTCTCCAAGCGAGTCCAAAACAATCCCCGCATGAACAAGCCGCCGCTGGGTGCATGCACAGTGAGTCCAACACCTCTGAGGTAGGCTAGATAAATGGGCATGGCGGGCTGGATCCGGCCCACGGGCCATAGTTTGCGCACCCCTGCTTTAGGGTATTCCCAAAATTCTGCAGCACCATGTTTCGCATGCATCCGTTTTTTCCAGGCAGTTTTCCACTAATGCATTTGTCTCGATAGAAACAATTCTGGGCACTGTCCCTTTCTTCTCATTACCACTACCACCCCCTCTTTGCTGGAATGCACAGATCTGTGCAAATCTATGCAAAATGCTTGTGGAGGAAGGGCTCTGATTTTAACAGAAAGGTGATTGGGCCTGGATGGTTAGATGGATGGATGGATGGATGGGAAATCAATCAATCAATTCATTGATTTTAGGACGGGACATAGGAAACTGCCGCATCCTGCTAAGCCAGGCCCTTGGCTCAGGATTGTCTGCACCACACTTCTCCTTCCTGGTGCCCCCTGCCCCCAGGTGTGAGGGACGGCCTGGCTCCCCGGGAATGATGAGGGTGGCAGGCAGCACACCTGGAAGGTGCTGGATGGGAAGGGGGGTTTTTAGCAAAAGGTAGGTTTGGCCCCTTGCATCCCAAGTGGCTGCATGTTAATTTTGCTCCATAGGAGTGGATGGAAGCTGCTGAGAGCCCAGCCGACTGCCCTGGCTTGGCTTTTGTAGCTCGATGACCCTGGAGCGTGATCCTGATGTGTGGGGCCCAGGAGGATGTGTTGCAGCCAATAAATCACTAGCGTGTCTCGCACACTAACATTTGCACTGTCAGCAGTTCTCCTGGGGTTCAGGTGTGGGGGCTTTTCCCAACCAAACCTAAATATTTTGAGGATCACAGAAATGAGTAATACATGGTACCTCAGAGCAGGGGTCCTCAAGCTTTTTCAACAGGGGGTCAGTCACTGTCCCTCAGACTGTTGGGGGGCCCGGACTATAGTTTGAAAAAAATATGAACGGATTCCTATGCACACTGCAAATATCTTATTTGTAGTGCAAAAAACCAGGAGAAAACAATACAATATTTAAAATGAACAATTTTAATCAACATAAACTTATTAGTATTTCAGTGGGAAGTATGGGCCTGCTTTTGGCTAATGAGATGGTGACACCCCAGAAACGAGGCCACAGCAACACAATGAGCAACACAACACTGATAAGGATTAGGACCATTTCTGCAGAGAACAATCACGAGCTCATCATGAGCACAGAGCTCATTTACGTATGTGGTACCGTGATCCACAGGGGGTCGCTTTTTGGAAAGCGATGGACAGGCGGCGATGAAGCGATCTGTCGCCTCCACACCACCTGTTTTAACCGCCATCTCCAATAGCAACCAAATGACACTCATAAATCTGCACTCACATCAGTGCACAGCCATAGAAAAACATGACGTGTGGCATCCTGCATCAAAATTTGCATTACAATTTATTTTTCATGAGCAAAAATGAGGAGGAGAGATGGAGGGGAGCAACTTCTGAATCTGCTAAAAATGATGATTTTTTAATTAAAAATAAAAGAGCTTCAAAAAAAAGAGAAACTCGCTGAATATCCGCTCGGTCCTGCAACCCAGGTCTATCTCTGCAAATTAGGTCTCTGCATATAGTTTGCAAAGATGGAGTTGGGTCGCAGGACGTAGTGAATCTTCAGTGAGTTTCTCTCTCTTTTTAAACCTGTGTTATATTTTTTTAAAGTAAAAAATGTTTGCTCCTCTCGCTTGGGCTGCAGCAGAAACCCAAGATGACGGTGCGCGGCTGCCGAAGGGGAGAGCGTGCCCCGGGGGGAGCCGTGAGGTTGGGGCCGCGGGGCTCCTCGCCGCCGGAGGAAGGGAGGTCCCTCGCAGGTGCTGGCGAGGCTGGAGGGGCGGGCCGCTTGCCGAGGCGGGGGGGGGGCGGGGGCCGAGCGGGGCGCCTCCCGCCTCTCCCTGCCGCGTGGCGGCCGCTCCGTGGCGGCGGCTTGCTCAGAGAAGGCCGTGGCGGAGGCGCGGGAGCCGCGGCCTGCTCCGCAAGGCGGCCGTGGCTCGGCCCGCAGCCTGGGGACGTGGCTCATACTTTTGTCGTTAGATTAACCTTATTACATGGAACATTATGGGGAAATTTGATTTGGTTTGCGACCAGTTTGGTTCATGATCAGAATTGTGGAATGAATTAAGTCCGTGAACTGAGGAACCACTGCATTTAGGAAATAAAATAAATCTGACACAGAAATATTCATTAATACAAGTATTATATAGTTAAAAATATATTTAAAAAGTTATATTTTTCTTACCTTCAATCCTTTTTTAGTGTCTTCGTCTCTCTCCCTTTCTCTTCTGCCCTCCTCTCTTCTGTATTCCCACTCCGTATTCCCGCTCTGTATTCGGAGCCAGCGCATGTGTGCAATAGGGGGAAGAGCCGGCACATGCGCAGTTGAAGGGAGCTGTCACGATTTGGCACGTGCGCCGGCTCTCTGCTAGCCTCCAAAACTGACAGAGTTTCAGAGAGTGCCTGCGCCAGCTCAGAGCTTTTGGACTCGTTCAGAGATTGTTTTCTCCGAATGAGTCCGAAAGCTCTGAGGCGGGCCGGGTACATGACCTTGGTGGGCCATATCTGGCCTGTGGACTGTAATTTGAGGTTCGTTTCCTCAGAGCATGTGCAGATTGCGTCTTCACTTAACACCTGTGGTGCATATATGTAGTATTAATGGGTGGGGGGGGCACAAAGTCCCTTATTCTTGCCCCTCCCTGATTGCTCCCCCCTTCGCACTTCTGTTCATGGTATTAAGTGTGTCTGTGTTGTTCTTGATCATTTTGGGGAAGGTTCTGTTTCGTGCATAAAATGCCGTCTCCAAATGCTGTACCAGAGAGAGCCAGCATGGCATTGTGGCTCAAACGCTGGATTGGGACCCGGGGGACCCTGGTTTCAGTCTCTGCTCAACTGCAAAGCTCCTTGTGTGACTCCCTGCCAGTCCACGGATTCTTAGCCCACCTCACAGGGTTGTTGCTGTGAGGATAACATGGGGCAGAGGAGAACTTTGCAACCTTGGGTCCCTTGGAAAGGGAGAAAGTAAGTGGGACTGCCAGTAAAGGGCATTGGGCTCCCACTGGTTTGCTATTATTTTCCCGCTGGAACTGGGGAGCGAGCCATCTCAGCTCACAGGCAGAGGGTCTTGCATGCTGAAGGCGGCCTATTTCGGATCCTGGTCATGGACCAGTCTGAAGAAGCCCAGGCCTGCTCACCCCCTTGACCCTTTCCTGCCTTTCTTCAGCACAGAGACGGCCCTTCTTGCCGTGCTCTCCTCCCACCAGGCTGCTTCCCCTCCACTGCTGACCACATCATCATTTCCATCATTTCCTCCACATTCATGAACGTTTTGTTACTGGTGCCAAGAGCTTTCAGGGCACAGTGGCAGAAGTTTCGGGCCTTTTGACTCTGTCCTTTTGCTTCAGCTTCTCAGGAAGCATTTCGATGCCTTAATCCCGGTATAAAGGGATTTCCTGCTGCATGGAGACAGGGTCTGGCAGATTTGTATAAACCTTTGCACCAGGCGACTGCACAAGTGTTTGAGGATGCGGGAGCGTCAGTGTGCCTGAGTGATGCTGAAATGCGCTCTCTTTTTGCCTCTAGTCACTCGGCCTCTGAAGAAGCCTCGGGGTCCGACTCTGCCAGCCAGTCGGACAGTGAGCAGGGCAGCGACCATGCAAGCGAATCCAACAGCAGCTCGGAGTCTTCGGAGAGCCAGTCGGATTCGGAAAGTGGGTCAACGGGTTCCAAATCTCAGCAGACACCCCGGGAAGCCAAAGAGAAGCCGGCTTCCAAGAAAGAAAGGATAGCGGATGTCAAAAAAGTACGGCACTCCCAGACTCCTTGTACATGTGGCTCAACAGTATCCATGGCCTGGTCTTGGGGTGAGGTGGCCGGGTGGCCTGGCCACACAGCCAAGGAAAGGCCTCCTGCTCTTTGGTCTTTGGGTCTGGGTGGCCAGCTCCGCATGGATCTTCTGGGTTCCTTCCACCAGAGGTAGTGTGTCTTGCAGGGCCCGAGCCCGAGCGTCTCTGATACAGGAGTTTGAGCAACTGCAGGGATGGATGGGGAAAAGAGCTTCCACAATGATCGAAAGGAAATAGGGCAGAGGGATGTTCAAGCTGCCCAGGCGCAATGTCCAAGAGAAACATCTTGATGCTCTGAGACACGAGGGAAGCAGTGCAAAGCAGAGCGACTCAGCCCACTTTCCCCAACTCAGTGTCTGTGAGCAGCAATGGCTGGGGTTGGAGAGAGTCCCAGCCTAAAACCTTCGGAGGGCACCAGGCTGGGAAAGGCTGCCGTGAGCATTTATTACCTCTGGCATAAAAAGCGTGAACACTTGCTATTCATAGCTATTTCTGCTTGTGTGGATCCATGGCATCCCTTATAAAGGGGCTTGTAGACGAGGTTTGCCATCCGTTTATGACAGTCACTGCAATGCAGCACTGCAATTCAGACAGCTTGGGGATTTAAAAGGCGATTGGACCAAATCATGGCGGCCTGGTCTCCTCCTTCAGCCGAGCCTCCATAGGTGGATGCAGTCTACTTCCCGGTGCTGGAGATGCAAAACAGATCCAGTCGTCTGGCACTGGTTGGGTGCACTTTTGGTCATTTGGGCCTCATGTTCTTCTGAGCACTGAATGCTGCTTTCTGTGTTTGGCCAGTGCCAGAAGAGAAGGTCCATAGACTTCTGTTTGCATGTCCAGTGCTTCCTTCAAGCTAACGTGGGACAAGTTCTTTCCGTGCACTGGTGCAAGTGCATGTGTGGAGAGGGGAGCTTCTTACATTCAGGGAACGGGGAGGGATCCTTCTTGGCTGGAATCTCTAGTGCACTCTGGAGGGTGGTGTGGTGGATCTGGGTCCAGTGGATCCAGGTTCAAGTCCTGCTTAGCCCCAGAACTTACTGGAGGGCCTTGGACCGGTCAAGCTTTCTCCGCCCTACCCCTCCTCGCCAGATCCTTGTGGCAAAGTTTCTTAAAAGTCCCCTGACCGAAGGATGGCTTGCACCCCACGATTCTGGTTTGCTTGCAGATGTGGGAAGAGTATCCTGACGTGTATGGGGTGAGGCGGTCGAACCGAAGTCGGCAGGAGCCTTCGCGCTTTAATATCAACGAAGAGGTAAGGTGGGCGGGGAGCAGAAATGAGAGGCAACAAGCTCTTGGCCGGGATGGAAAGAGCCCAGCTGCTCTGGCCAGTGTTGCGTTGCAAACGTCGAGCTATTGGTGAAAACATGGTGGTCGCATTTTGCAATGTGAAGCGCCGTTCCTGCAATCTGACTCATCTGTGGGCTTCCCACGGCCAGTCGAGCGCTGAGGGGCTGCACACGAGGCAGAACCGTGCAAGCCTAATTGAGGTTCGGAGCGATGCAAATGAAATGCAGGGAAGCAGGGACTCTGTTGCAGGAACAGCCTGCTGGGGACGCATGGGGAAGGGTTCTTGTGCATGTCACCAGTGCGAGTGTGTGCGCGGTTTTGTTTTCTCGAGCCCTTCCTTCCCCTTTGTGTCTGTAGAGTAGCCCTCGCCTGAGTTCAGTGCATGAAACGGACTGAGGGTTTTTTCATCTGTCGGCTGCAGCATCTCCCTCCCTCCCTCCCTCCCTCCCTCCCATCATGTTGTGTCGAGCGCAGTGTGGTCTTGGGACGCGCCACTTTTCTTTGCTGTTTTCGTGGGTGGCTGACGCTTCTTCGTATCTATTTGGTGCATATCTTCCCCCCCACCACCACCACCCGACTCACAACACGACCGATTTCGAAGGAAGGAGGGTAAGCAGCGGTTTCCCCTTCTGTTTTTTACAGATGGAGAAAATGAGGCTCAGGAAAGTTCAGAATCAGACTGAAAATGTCCAAGTTGGAATTCCAAAGGTAGGCACCTAAATTTATATTCAAGCACCTGAAAATATAAGCGGCACCCGGCGCTCCCATTGGGGAGTCCACTAAAAATGGGTCCATTTATGCTTGGGTGCCTATATATGGATTTAGGTGCCTAGTACCAGGCACCCGTGTTGGAATGGTTTGCCTCAGCATTTAGTACTAGGACCCTCGGCTCTTCGCATCCATCTCGAGGTCTCCTTCAGCGAGATCTGATTCGCGGCACTGTGCCATGTGGCTGACCTAGGAAAGCGAGTCTGTTTCCCTCTCTTGGAGGTCTTTTCTCTCTCTTTGGGCCGACCTTTGCATTTTCTCTGTCTACCAAAGCACTCGGAGCAGTCTCCACGGTTTCTGGTCCTAAGTTCATTGTGCCAAAGTGTCGGTGGAGCTCAGCTCCCCCACACGGCGACACACGGTCACACGGCGACGCTGCCGCTTTTCGTCCAACTGCGCCGCTCTGCCCCTCCTTGGATCCGTGCCCACCATCTCACCTGCTCCTCTCTGCAAGGAGACGGCAGTGTCCGTATGGAGCATGCTTCACCCACAGGGCGGCTGTCGATGGTGGGCTTATCGCTGGTATTATTCACGGTGGCTTCATCATCCTTAGCAGTAATAGCATTGCTCTGAAGTGTGGAAAGAGCTTTACGGGCATTAGCAAGTCCGTCCTTACAACAACCCTGTAAAGTAAGCCAGGGTTCTTACCGGAGGTGAGTGAACTGAGGAAGGGGCGTGAGAAGCATGACTGCGGCGGCTTAGTCCATGAACTGTACGTGTTCAGACGAGAAAGAGACCTGCTTTCTGCCTGAAGCTGCTCAGGAGCGCACCCTGAGGTGAGCGGGTGGCAGAGGCAGAATTAGAAGCAGGCTTGCGGTTTGTGGCATGTTTGCAGGCACAGTCCTCCGTCTTGCGTCCCTCGCGACTGTGCCTGGAAGCCCACCACTGACCACAATACCCTGTAGCCAGCCTGTTAGCATTTCCCCAAACCTGTTCCGGTATCTTGGGCGGCACTGTCCCCACGGCCCCCTTCGTCTCCTGGTCTTCCTCGGCACTGTCATGGGTGGGGTGGCCGCGAGGAGTGGCCTTCCAGCCACATGGCCTGGTTTTTCCTGCTGGAACGCCCGCTAGGGCTCTGTCTGGGCGTGCCGGTGACAGATTCTTCCTGCCCAAGCAGGTTGGAAGGGTCGGGCGGAAAGGGCAGCCATCATTGACCTCCGCTTTTGTTTCCCTTTTTCCAAGTTCCACCACTGCCAGGCTCGCTGGCCAAGCACACCCCCACCCCAGGGCTCCGCTGCAGACCCGAGAGTACCTGTTAGGGGCTCAGGTAAGTCCCTTCCTTTTTTGTTTTACAATATTATGTGGTCTCACGTAGGATGGGCTGTTTGCTCCCTGATACCTCTGTGGGTTACGCGACCAGCCCTGCTTTCTTCTTTGAAAAAAGATCCTTCGTCAGCAAACTTGGCTATGCCACACAATATTGTAAAAGCCAAAAAAGAACGCTGGTTTCCCTTCCGGAGGCAGAAAAGAGCTGTCAGCAAGCCCACCGCCTCAACGCGGAAGAAAGTGCCTTCTGTATGAGCCTGGCCCAACCCAATCCCGTTCGGATGTGCCAGACAGCAGCTGAAGGCTCCTGGGAATTGTAGGCTAGCTCATCCGGAGGGGACTGGGTTGGGAAGAAGAGCATGTGCCGCTTAACGCTGTACAAGCCTGACTGCAGGAGAGGAGTCCTGCCTTGCCGGGGTTTCTGCCAGTGAGTGGATATCGTGCTCTAGGAGGGTCCGCACAACCCAGGGACGCTCAGCAACAGTCCTTGTGCTGGCAGTCCGCGTCCACCGATTCCCTGGCCAGCCACGGCTTCGCGGGAAGCCGGAGCACCCACGTGGCCGGGCGCTTCTCAGCCCCCTGGGACCAGTGCTCTTTGCCAGGGTCGCTGGGTGGGGTGCACAAGGACAAGTTGCCCCGGCATGGGTAATTAGGGAAACAGAGCAGAATGTGTCCGGGCGGCCCGGGTCGCTTGGTGAGTCTCCGTGGCTGATCAGCCGCCGTGCGAGGGTGAAGCTGGCTGCTGAATTAGCACCGGCGCCTCCCGTAACCAGCACATTCCTGCGCCCCATGGAAGAGTGGGTCCAGGTGAGCTTTCCCCCCGTCGTGGAGGCTGAGAACCTGTTTCTTGGCTGGGCCACTGCAGGGCGAATGCTGAGGGAGGCATGACGCAAGAGCTGCTCCTCAGCGCAGCTGCAGGGGCCCTCCGGTTTGTCGGAGGCCACGTGCTTCCGGTCGGAATTGCCCCTCCCTTGGCTCTTTGCCTCTCGCGCTCTGCCTTTTCTGCTTGGCACCTTGGAGAGACGCCCTCCTTGATGATGCACGAACAAGGTGTTCTGACTAGCCGAGGAAAGGAGAACGGGCAGTTGCGTCGGCGCTGGAGGTGCGCAGCGGGCACGCCTGCAAGCGTGTGGTTCGCAGCTCACGTCAGTTCTGGCTGCCAGGGGGAGTTGCCGGCCAAGTTGCCTGCAAGGCCCGAAAGGGCCCGAAGAATATCCTGGAAGAAGAAGCCCTGGTCTTCCGTAAAAGAGGCTTGCCCAAGAGCCTGGTGGGCCAGCGTCCTTACGGCCAGAGCCCTGGTTGTTCCCCGGGGCTGGTGTGAGTCTGTGGATAAGCAAGGCCCGACGACGGTCTGTCCAGGCCACCTGGGCCCTGAAGAGCTCATGGGCTTACGAGAAGTGTGGCAGGCATCCACCCCGAATGCTACCAGCTCTCTCTCCTGCCCGCCACTTCCAGGCTCGGAGTGCAGCGCCTGCCGGGGTTCTGCCTGGCTGCAGAGTTTTCGAGGGCCAGGAACCCAGCAAACCGGGGCCGGTGATCAGCCTGTGTAAGGAAGCTCTTGTCTGCAGCGGAATCTGGTGGAGGAAGCAGCGTGTTCCCCAGCATGGCCCGGAGGCTTCACAGTGAATGGAAGTTGGTAGAGGGAACAGCCGGGCTGGGGGTTGTGGGGACCTAGGAACAGACCAAGCCTCAGTGTGCATGTGGAAGGATCTGTGGGGGTGGGGGAGCAGGGGAGTTCCTTAGAGTCGGAATTGGGGGGTGTTTAAAAAGGGGTGCAGGCCATTGCTCTTCACATGCTGCATGCAACCTGTATGTGCATGAACTGAAGACCATCAGAGGAACGGCGCTCTACGTTAAGCACCTTTCCTTACCTGGAAATACAGAGACCACAAACACGTCAAACAGTCACACGTCAAATTCCGGCCACGTACAGGTCCAGTTCTCGACAGCGCTTCTTTTGCTGCCTTTGCTGTCTCTGACCCTCTTGGACTGTGCACCCAGCTTAGCTTCTTCTTACCTCAGGCTGTTGGGCCACGCAGTCGCTTTTGCTCTCCCTGCTGAGCTTCCTTTTGGGTGGGTGGGAGGCTTAAATAAGAACCCCATTCCAGCTGGCTTTTTGTGCTGCCCACCCTCTCTCCCACACCGATCTCTCCCAGCATCATCCTTCCCACTAAAGAAATCAGCAAACAGGGCGCCCGCCCGCCGCAATCCACACGGACCCGGCTTCCGCTCTGCGGGTGGGTGTGCCCCCTTCCTTCCACAGCAGAATCGCAGCTGCACGGGCATGAGTCTGCAGGCGATTGCTCTCTGCCGGAGCAGCTCCACTTCTGCCTGTCTGCTGGGTGATGCCCCTTTGCTAAGGAGCTGCGAAGCTTGCGCCTCTGAGCCCGCAGGCCGGGAGGAGGCTGGCCGTGCAGCCAATTTCCAGTCCTTCCCAGTCCCTTGCTCCCAGGCAGACGGCTCGCTCCCTCCCACCCTTCCCCCAGGCAATGCCCGCTCTTGCCCTGCTTGGACCCTTTTTGTCCCCGAGCGTCCGGAGCGTGCTGAAAGGTCTTGCCCTTCCCACGCTTGCCCTGCGGCAATCCCGTCGTTACGTTCTGGACGTGGAGACGTCTGCCATGATGCCGCCTCGAGGATCTGCGGTGCTGAATCTTAGCATTGCAACTGTGTTCAACATTGCTGTGCTGTGTGCATCACAAGTCAGTGTCTTTGTCGGGGCCACTGCGCAATGCCAGGCATTGGAACGTGGTGGAGAAAGCCAGCCAAGCGTGTATGCGCCCTCTTTGGTGTAAGATTCCCCCCGTAAAGGAGGAAGATCCTCGAGTGAACTGAAGCTCCCAGTTTCTCTCTGATTGCCCCACAGAGACTCTGCTGGGCATCTTCTTGCTGGATTATTTATTTAGTGGTTTTATTTAAACCTTTTCTATCCTGTCATTTATTCTAGTAATCTCATGAGGGTTTACAGCAATGAGATTAGCTTGTGAGCCTGAAGGACCCCATGGTCTGCAGGCTCAAACTTGAAGCCTCGGCTCCTCCAGGCAGAGATGAAAAATCTCTCCGAAACCCTGGAGAGCCACTGCTGCCGGGCCGTGTCTGCAGTACTGGGCTGGATGGAGCCCAGCATCCTGCAGCGTAAAGCAGCTCCCGATATTCCTAGCAAGCCACGCATCCCACTCTTCCTCTCTTTAGTTTCTGCTTTTGGTTTCTTGTTGGGCACTTGTGACTCCACCGTTTGTACATCTTTGGTGCAGCTGGGCTTTTCCAGAAGAAACTGCCGGTTGTGCCGGCACCAAAGGCATTGCTTTGGCAGGCGACGTGTGCCTAGTAACGCCGAGCGCACCCCAGCGTCTTGTCCGTGTGGCGCAGTGTTGCCATGTGGGTGTGAACGATTGTGCGTCTGATTTCCTTGCACTGGCTGGGCTTGGAGAGCGGGAAAATGCCTGCCCCGACCACCCTCATTTGCTGTTCTCCTTCTTCTCTCCTTTCATTTAAGGGAAATAGCGAGTCTGAGAGTGAAAGCCCCAAAAGAAGAAGCCAGAAGCAAGTGAAAAAAGCGTAAGTTTGGAGAAATGTGCCTTGTTTCTGAAGAAAACGCGGGCTCTGTTTTTGGGAAGAATTCTCAGCTGTGCGGAATACTTCTGAGGTTCATTGCCCCCTGCTTTTCTGTCCTCTGAACAGCCCCATGTACGGGTTCTTTGCTTACCTGGAGCAATGACCCAACACTGTCGAACGGGGTGAGCAACCTGTGCACCCTCACCCTTTTGGCAAACTACCCCACATCTTCCAATTGCGTGCACTTTGTGTGGAAGCAAAACCGCCCTCCCGGACCTCTGAGGAGCACGGTTCTGCTTCTGAGCAAGGCGTGCCATCCACGTTACCTTTCCGTGTCGGGCTGCAGGGTCTGTCGCGGCGCGTTTGGCACCGTTCGGTGCGCTCTGGGGAGCGGAATCGCCCCCGGTGGCCGGGCGGTTCACACGCCCGTATTGCTGGGCTGCCTCCCGGCCTGCAGACTTGCCAACTGCACCTTTTGACGTCCTCAGGCCTGTCCTCTCTCTGCAGGGTCCTCCACACGCTGCCAAGGTGGCTGGGAGGCCACGGGGCGCCTGTCAGTGCAGGTCTGCGTGATGCAGGGCATTTTGGGTGCCCCAGCTTTGCTCATTCTTCTTGTGGCCCCCCTTTTGGCACACCAGCTAAAGCAGAAGGAATGCCTTCGCGTCTTGGTTCTGCCTCCCCCTTTTTCAGTGGGGAGGGGGAGGAGGAAACCCCCGAAGCAAAGGAGGAGTCCCACGGATGCACTCCTGCCTGCCTCTTCTTCTCTCCTGGTCAGACCCTGAGCCGCCAGTTAAAGACCAGTAATGCTGTCTAAGTGGTGTTTGTTTGCACCAGCGATGACAATAAGGATAATAATGGCCTCGGGCCATTCTGCTTGTAAAACTAGAGACAAATGGAAGAGGGAGTGCTCCGGGGATGACGATGAAGATGAGGATGGGCACGAGCAAGGCACCAGTGCGGAAAGCGAGGCGGAGCAGAAGAAAGTGAAGGCCAGGAGACCGGTCCTCAGGAGGTGAGAGGGACTGGGAGGGGTCCTCCTTGGGGTTGCCACCCCACGGCTCCTGCGCCTTTTCGGCTCACTTGGCGTACGGATGTTCAGCAAGAGGGCATTTTCCCAGCCTGACATAAAGCAATGGGGAAAATGCCACCCACTGCATTTCTGCAGCCACTTTGCTGTTGAGAAGCCTGAAAGGGGGCCAGGACCTCCAACGCGAGGACCCTCCCAAGGGGGCGCGTGGTTGATTTTGCGGCTCGGCTTTGTGGAGGGCTCTGATAGCTGTGCTTGGCCCCTCATTTCCTCCCCACAAGCCCTGATCCTGGGCCCAGGACCATCCTGGTTTCTGTGGGGCCCAGTATACCTGTAGAGATCTCTGGTGTCCATCATGTTCCTTACCTATTCTGACTTTTAAAATACTTTTAATTGCTTCTTTAAAAAAGCCTGGGTGTTTCCCAAGCCCCGTTCTTATTTAGGTTGAAAGGAGCGGCTTCATATTTTGGAAATCAGACACTCAGCTTCCTCCTGGACAATTAACGTCCCTTGCAGCCGCTCCATGCTTCCTTCCGGGAAAGGAGAGTTTTGCGGCCAGTCGTGTGTCGGCCTGGGCCATCTGTTTCGTGAACGCATTCACAATTTGTGCGGCTGGCCCCAAAGGCGTGTGGCTCCCTGCCCCGTGTTTTGCATCCTACAAACTGCATTATATCTTCCTGTCTGTTGCTCATTTTAGAGCAGTGGGCAAAACCATTGCGAAGAAAGTGCACAAGCCCCAGCGTGGCAAGAGGCGACGGAAGACGGAATCGTCGGAGGATGAGGAGGATGAAGAAGACGATGAGGCGCCAAAAAGGCAGACCCGGCGCCGAGCAGCTAAAAATGTCAGGTAATGGGGTGGGGTGTGAGCCCGTGTGTCCAGGTTGAGTGTTTGGTGCCAAACCCAAATCCAGGCACCATCTTTGCTCCTCTCAGCAAGGGTGGGAAAATGGTCCGTCTGGCTCTGCGGGTATTTCTCTGGAGGGTTTGTGGTGGACCAGCCTGGATCCATTTCTGGCTCCCAGTGGCTTCACGGCGGCAGCAACCAAGTGCTCCCACCCCACTCCTCGTGCGCAAATGCAGAAACGATGCTGCTTGTCTGGAAGGCCTCAGCCAACCAGGAGTGGATTTTCCACACTGGGACTTCTCCTCGGGGAAGGAGTTCCGGTGCGCAAAATGAATTCCTAGGCCCAGAATTCTGTAATTCAAAGGGAATGTCTTTTGCAAGCAGCTCCGGGGGAGTAGATCTCAGGGTTGTGGTAAAGATTGTGATGGATCTGGCAAGCTCGAAGGCTGCTCTACTCTTCTTCGCAGTTCACTGAGAGCAGCTGCGGTGCAGCCGCTTGTGCCCTGAGGTTTCCACGCAGGGTTGCCTTAGGCAAAACTTTCTGGACGGTTTTGTGTGGTGCAGTGAGCCATCCAGTTGCCACTTGCTTGACACGGGCAAGTGGGTTGTGGGCAGGGGCCTGCTTTGTCCGCACGGTCCTCTTGGAGGTATTCCAGGGGATACCAAGATGCCTCACCCCACCCTCGATGCGGCCAGAGCAGGCTTTGGCTAGCTTTGTGGGTTTTTTCCGGGGGCTGGGAAGGATCTTTCTGCTGGCTTTGGAAATCCTGTTGCAGGCAGCCCCTTCAAACTATCCCACCATTTGACTTGACGTTTCTAAGGGCTGGGCCGCCTCTCCTGCATCCAGTCTGCGTGAGGTCCGTCTCACTCTCCTGCGTGTCCTGACAGTGCTTCTCCGGGGCTGCGGCAGCACCCCTTCTGAAAGGGTGATGCCTTTAAACTACGCTGCCTGTTTCTGAGCCATCTCCCCCCTGCACGCACACACGTGTAAGGACAGTGCTGGCAGGATGCCTTTGCAAAAGCGTGGCCAAGCGGCTGAAACGTTGATGCCTTCCAGTGCTTTGCAGGACATGATCGTCCAGTTCAGGGCTGGGGAAGGCGTGGCCCTTGTTCCTGGATTGTAGCTCCCATCATCCTGCACCATGGGCCTGCTAGCCAGAGCTGATGGGCACATGGTCAAAGGGATGGTGCCCACCCACCCTTGGCCCTGTCTCCTGGAAAAGCACGGTAGGGTGGAGACCCTCACTTGGCCTCCTTTTGCTCCCACCGCAGTTACAAGGAAGACGACGACTTTGAGACGGACTCGGACGACCTGATTGAGATGACCGGGGAAGGCACGGAGGAGCAGCAGGACAACAGCGAGACCATCGAGAAAGTGCTCGACTGGCGGGTGGGCAAGAAAGGAGGTGAGTGCGTGTGCCTAGCCTTGCCCGGCTCCGCTTGCTCTGGCCCAGTGGCACTCGGTTCAGAGGGCGAAACGCTGCAAGGGGTAGGCAGGGCACGGACAGGGATGCACGAGGGGCCTGGCCACGCTCAGTGGGGTGACATGAAACCACGGCGCAAGAGAGGGGATTCTGGCAGCCATCCTGGGAGGCTCTTGGGAGGCTCCTGGCAGCGGCCACTTGCAGGCCAAAGGATGTCCGAAACACAGCCGCCTTTGCTTGCTTTCGGGAGGTGGCAGAGAGGGCGAGACACAGCCTCCCTGGGGTGGGAGCTGCCCAGCCTGGGAGCAGCCACCAAGCACTGCCGAATGTGAGCGCTCTCCAGAGAAGGACCTCTCCTGATGGTCAGAGGGACCGGGCAGAGTCGTGCGGTCCTTCAGCATCCTGCTTCCAAGCCGCACGGGGCGTTATAAGTCTTAAGCAGCACCTTGCACGGTAGCCAGTGGTGCTGCCGGGGCCAGGGTCTTGCGTGCTCCCTGCGGCTGGCCTGTCGATGCTGCGGCCACGCCGTTCTGGGCCAGCCACAGCTTGTTGGGGTAGCCCTGCCTAGAGCACATTTCTGTATTGCAACAGGGGCGGAACTCAGACCGGCTTGAAACATTCCAGCTGCATCAGGCCAACCCCGGCTGTGCAAATACACCCGTAGCTCCCACCGTGGGCTGGGCATCCCAGTTCGTGCTAGAACCCGAGAGCTTTCAGCCGGCACATTTGAGCAATGACCCGCAATCATAAAAATGCCTCCCAGAAAAAGTCTTGGGTGTGTGGGTGCAGTGGAGAGGGGGCAACCCCAAAGTGGAATGAGACAGTGAGCCGGTGTGGTGCAGTGCTTAAGAGCGTGGGACTGAGGCTTGGGCGAGCTGGGTTCAAGTCCCTGCTCAGCCATCTGGGTGACCTTGGGCCAGTCACGGACTCTCAGCCCAGTCTACCTCACAGGGTTGTTGTGGGGGTGAGATTTTGAGCAGGAGGAGGAGGAGGATGTAAGCTGCTTTGAGTTCCTTTGAAGGATAAAAGGTGGGGTATAAATCTAATAAATCAACACATGGAAAGTGCTCTGCGTACTCAGCAGGGACAGGACATGGATGTCTAGTTGGAGGGGGAGAGGCCCCAAAATGCTTCCGCACAGGAACGCTCCGGTGTGCATCTCGGTCGGGTTTGGTCTCTCCCCTCTCGGCAGCCACCGGCGCATCCACCACTGTGTATGCGACAGAAGCCAGCGGCGACCCCTGCGCCGACTTCGATGCGGAGAAGGAGGAAGGCGAGGCCCAGTTCCTGATCAAGTGGAAGGGCTGGTCGTACATCCACAGCACGTGGGAGAGTGAGGACTCCCTGCAGCAGCAGAAGGTGAAAGGCCTGAAGAAGCTGGAGAACTACAAGAAGAAGGAGGAGGAGGTCAAGCAGTGGTACGTTGCCCTGCCGGGCTCTCTGGGTGGGGCTCCTGACCTGGCCTGGAATCGCGCCAAGCCCAGGTGGTACTTTCTGTGCCAAGCAGCCTTTGACGTGAAGACAGCTTCTGCCAGCCCCTTCTCTGCAAAGGTCCTGATCCGCCTCTTCCCGTACAGGCTGGCCAAGGTGACCCCCGAAGACGTGGAGTATTACAACTGCCAGCAGGAACTGGCCTCCGAGTTGAACAAGCAGTACCAGATCGTGGAACGAGTAATTGGTGAGAGCAGCGGGTTCTTTTTGCCCCGTGTGCTGTGGGCAGTGGGAGTGGGTGAGATCAATCGGTGAAGCCTTCACTGGGTCATTTGGTGGGGAAAGCCTTGAGCAATGGGGCAGCCACTGAGTAAGGCCTGCCGTCCTTTCGAGGCTGCTTTGGTTCTGATGCTGAAGGAGGTCTTGTTGGAGGTTTAGAAGATGGCGCAAGGGTGGCAGAGAAATATTTTAAAGGAAAACTATAAGGATGGCTTTCGTTTGTTGAATTGAATATTGTACCCCAGCCTTCTGCAGTCTGTACCTTGCAGAGGTTTTGGGCTACAAATCTCATCATTCCTGTGCTGGCTGGGACTGGTGGGTGTTGTAATCCAACACATCTCGCAGGCATCCTATTAGGGAAGGTTGCTGTAACCTATTTGAACATCTCGGAAATCTTTGTATAGCATATCTCAATTTAGAGCATGAGTGTATCCATATCTAGAGAGAGAAAAGTCCTATGGCTCCCATTTGTGGGACTTTTTCCTGCCTAATCACGTGCATAATTGCAGCCGTAACTGGTTAATTACAGCCAAAAATTCCCCATTACTGCATAAAACACAGGGCAAGTGTCAGGAAGGTTTGCAAAATACAAAAGGAGAGAGAAAGGACTGAAATGGAACTCTCCACGATCTGCTCAAAGAAGACTGATCAGACTCAGTGGGAACACAATGCTGACTTTGTCTTGCGGGGCAAAAGAGAAACCGTGGCGGCATGGCGTGGAGTACCTTATGAAAGGACATGGCTGGCTGGAACCTGGAATAGCAGCACTTCATGCCGCTGGTGTTTGCTTCAAGTTTGTTTATTTGTGCTACAAAATTCTTACAGAATGTGTGCAGTTGGCTCAGTTGAAAGCAGAATTGCAACGTGCTGCAACATAAAACAGGACATAAGTACATCATAACCTGGCGGGCGTAGAGAGAAAATTGAGAATCAGCTAATTAGAGTAATGGAATTGTAGGGTTGGAAGGGGCCTAGCAGGCCATCGGGTCCAGCCCCCTGTTTAATGCAGGACTCAAGTCTCCCATTCAAACTCTAACCAGGCCGGGCCCTGCTTAGCTTCTGAGATTAGGCAGGATCAGGCACTTCAGGCTATAGAGCACCAGATGTTAAGGGCAATATCCAAAGCGATTATTTGACCAGACTAAATGTGTCTCATGGAGCGAAGTGCTACGTTCGCAGTGGTTGCTGAGACGCTCAGAAGGGAGATGGTTGAAGTACGCATAGCATGTGTCAAAGGCACGGTTCCTAAAAACCTGTTTCTGTAATTCCTTGGTTTTACTTATTGAAACAAACAAACAAGTCAACCATGTATCTGGACCTTTTGGAGCCTTGGAATGACCCAGCCAGTTTAATGAACACATGCAAACAATTACTTCCTTGATCTGCTGAAAGCTCAACTTGGTTCTATCACTTTTCGAGGAATCACAGGAGCCTTCCTCCAGGGGCAAGGCTGTGATGCAGCAGTGTTGTGTCGAGAAGGCTCTCAGAGCCCATAGCAGGCTTGCACTGAAGCGCTTTCTCTTTTAAGCACACAGTGCAAGCTGCAAACACATTCCATGCTTCCATGTCTGTGGCGAAGGCCCTCAGTCACGGGATTAATGGATGCTCTTCTGTCCTTGGTATCTGTAGCGATGAAGACCAGCAAATCGGCCACACCGGGGTCTGAATTTCTAGGTAAGCTGGCTTCTTAACATTTTGACTTGACTTGCGTATAGAAGAACAGGTCTGGTAAAAGCCCACAGAGCCCTCATTTCAAAGCTTGCCCAGGTCGTCGCCCATCAACTGCTGCATTGTAGCAATGCAGGGATGGTTCTTTACCACGCAAGGTTCTTAAGACGCTTCCTATAGGTGAAAGAATGGCCAAATTGCCCTATAGTAAGGGAAATGTAACCGGCGGCCTGGTCAAGAAACCCACAAAAGCCGCTGGCCTGAGAATGGATGTCCTAGCCTGCTAGGAGGCTACCAAGCGCCATCCGTCTGCTGCTGTTGCCCGGCCGGGTTACTCACCTGCAGGGGCTTCTGGGCTGCTTTGGGTAAACCGGCAAGGGAGGGGCTTGGGCCATTTGCGGCTTGCCCAGGAGCCCCCTGGGCTTTCGGCTTGACCTTCCCAGCTCTGCCCCCGAAACCAGAGGTGGAGACTGGACTCTGGAGTTCTGAGGAATTCGTCTCCCACCAAAGCAGAAGCCCCTGCCACACTGCTCCCTTGTCTCCCCACACTGTCTGTAGCTCACAACCGCAAAACTCCCTCCAACGAGCCGGAATACCTTTGTAAGTGGATGGGGCTTCCGTACGCGGATTGTAGCTGGGAGGACGAAGCCCTGATAAGCAAGAAATTCCAGCACTGCATCGACAGCTTCAACAGCAGGAACAACTCCAAAACGATGCCCACCCGGGACTGCAAGGTAGGCCGTTCCCCCACGCTGTCTTTAAGTCTAGTTGCTTATTCATTTGATTTGTGCTCCACCCCCTTAGCCATAGGCTCTCCGGGTGGCTCACGGCACAGTGAGCAGCAATGACATCAGTGAATTCAGATGACTGTCACAATAGAATGTAATGGCCAATGAGAGACAGAATAAAAGCAGCACATGACATTGATAGAATAAAATGAGCTAAAATAGAATAAGATGATATAATATGATATAAGAGGGACATTTCAAATTAAATATTGGCTCTACATTGAAAAAAGACTGGGGCTTTTTGATCATTGTACAGTGGATGATTAGCAGTTGTTTTCCGCTATAGCAGAAAGAAGTGCCGCTTTCAGCCTGGGGAAAACTTCCTTTCCATCCCATTCCGTAGAAGGTCTTGGGCTGTGTTTTGTTGGTGGGCAAGTTGGGTAAAGGGGTGGAACTGAGGACAGAAAGGACGGGACCCATACATTTAGCTGAAACCTTTTGGTGCCAGTAAGTGATTCTTGGCAAAGGCAATCCAGCTTTTTAGAATAAAGAAACATCTGTACAACAGCTGGGAAGCGAGCCCAGGTTGGTGGCTGGGGAAAAGGGCAAGGGGCCAGCAGAAGGAACATGGCCACAGAGGGAATCCCCAGACCGGAGGTTCCACACTCCTGCTTTTCAGCTTGAAGACCCTCCTTGCTTTGCAAAGAAGATGCCCCCCCCCCCACACCCACACACACAGACACCCATTGCAGCTTGCTTGTGAGTCTTTCTTGTAGAAAATAACTCTGTGGATCTCCTGATTTAGGGTAGCATTTGCGTTCCAAACCCAGCTTCCTTCTCTACCTCAGGCCAAGTGTATCGGTGCCTCCTCACAGCAAAGCTCATTCAGCGCAACCCATGCGTACAGGGTACTTCCCCCCTCCCCCTTTTAAAATGCACAGCGGAGCACCCATCTAAATCTGGAAGGCGATTCCTTGAACAGGTGCAGCAAATCACCTTCCTTGTTGATTGATTGATTGATTGATTGATTGAATTCCATTCTGTGCCACCCCATAACCCAAAGCTTCTCTGGGCAGCTTACAGATGCTGCAAACAGCGTATAATACAATGGATAAAACAGATAAAAATGGTACAACTAATAGGTTGTAAGCCTCTCACACAATCAAATTATAATAGCACTCACAGCATGAGAAAATACAATCTGTAAATTAGCAGCCAAAAATTAAATTAATAACTGACAACAAAATGTAAATTATACATTGAATGAATTAAATAATAAAATTATGGTGTCAGCATTCACTATAGAAAGCCGGCCCTTCAAGCTGGAGCAGGTCTTCATTGGATGCTTGCCAGCACACACAGGAAAACTATTCCGCGTGCTCCAAAAGGCGCCTTCATTATCCTCGTTTCTGGCAGGTGCCATCTCAGCCGAGATGCACCCTCCATGATCACAGAAGAGGGGCTTGGGGTGCTCTCGGCTCACTGCCTGATTCCAGGGTGGTATATGAAAAGGCCCCGATCACTGCACCTTTCAACCCTTGTGGCTTTCTTTGGTCGGCCTGAGAGTCTATGAACTTTCTGTTGTAGGTGCTGAAGCAAAGACCGCGGTTTGTGGCCCTGAAGAAACAGCCTTCCTATATTGGTGGCGAGAACTTGGAGCTCCGAGATTATCAGCTGGAAGGCCTCAACTGGCTCGCTCACTCATGGTGCAAGTAGGTGAAAGAGGGGCTTCACCAGCGTTGCTGTGAATGGAATGGGGACCCTCCAGCATGGGAATAAAGCATCGTGTTTCCGTGCTCCTTTGCTGTGGAAAAGCCACGCTGTGGTTTATTAACCGCCAGGATGTTAACAGGGACTGGCAGGTATTCACATATAATGCCGGTCCTCTACCGGTTGCAATGGCTGCCAGTTGAAGTCAGGGCTCAATTTAAGGTGCTGGTATTAACCTATAAAGCCCTAAATGGCTTGGGACCAGGATACCCAAAGAGACATCTTTTCCCTACGTGCCCTCCTGCCCCTTAAGATCTGCAGCAGAGGCCCTTCTCCGGGAGCCCTCCCTGAAGGAGATTAGGAGGGTGGCCACCTGGAAGAGGGCCTTCTCTGTGGTGGCGCTCCAACTATGGCATATGCTCCGCAGAGAGGTTCATCTGGCACCAATGTTATATTCTTTCCGGCATCAGGCTAAAAGCTTTTCATTTCCCCATTATTTTAATGTTTAATTGATTTTAACTGGGGTTTTATTATTTCATTTATTGGGTGCTGTGATATTTTGTTTTTTTCTTACTCGTTTTATTTATTGGGCATGTCATGAGCGGAGCCGGCTGGTGCCGGAGATCAGACTAGATGGCCTGGGAGGCCCCTTCTGACTCGCTCCGTTTCTATGTTTCTATGTTTCTATTGTAAGCCATCCTGAGACATTAGTGGGGATGGGGTAGCAAAGGGGAATGGGGTAGCAAAGTTTTTAATAAATTAATAAATCAATAAACCACAAACAATCCAAGAAGAGAATCTCTGGTTTGTTGCTGGGTTGTGCACTGTGGACCATGTACCATGGACTGTTAGCTCACCTGGGTTCAGACAGCACATTTCAACAGCCACCCACAGTTCAACACAGCCCATGCTCAGCCCCTCTTGAATGGGGGTTACCATATTATTTGAACCCGGGCAATAATGAGCCTGATCTGAGTGGGTACAAAACAGCTTCAGAGGTTCCCATGGGCCTACTCCTCAGAAACGCTTATTTTTCCAACCGCATGACTGGGGAATTGGAAAAATCCTTTGGCCTTCTCGATGCTATCCAGTGGGCCATAGGACTGGGCTGTTGGCCTTCATCTTATCTGAGAATGGAGCTTGAAGCTTCAAGCAGAATTCTGGCTGCTTTTCTTACTGAAACGGATCCTTCCTCACTTCCTCCCCCTTTCCTGAAAAGTTGATTGGCGTAGGCTTGTGTTATATGAGTTGTCTTTCCATCCGTGACACACCTGTTCGTCAAACATTTCCTAGGCGTAGGGTGGGCTTGACGTTAATGGGGAACCAAGGGCTGCTGTGGCTGGTGCTGCCACCTTTCCTCTGTCTTTCTAGGAACAACAGTGTCATCCTGGCAGATGAGATGGGCTTGGGGAAGACCATCCAGACCATCTCCTTTCTCTCCTATCTCTTCCACCAACATCAGCTGTACGGCCCTTTCCTGATAGTGGTCCCTTTGTCAACACTGACGTCGTGGCAGAGGGAATTTGAGATCTGGGCCCCGGAGATAAACGTTGTGGTTTACATAGGAGATCAGATGAGCAGAAACGCTGTGCGTAAGCTAAAGCCAAGGAAGCGCGGTGATGGAAGCGGGCAGTGGGGTGGCTATTTGGGGTGGGCTTTTGTCTAAAGTTGTGGGCATCTGTTGGCAGGGCAGGGAAGGATCTCTGTATCAAGCAGGCTCCTGCATTCTTCAACAATTGGAACCTCTCCTGAGGACTTGAAGCTTTAAAGCGCTTCTCCTTCAAAAAGCTGAACAAAAAGCAAAGAAGCTTTAAGTGCATAGCTTGCATTTTTATGTGCAAAGGGGAGGCAAAATACTTAGTGAGGGAGGCTGGGATCCTTGGGCAGGGGCTCTACCACATCTGGTTACTTGAGCAATGCATCAGTCATGTTATAAAGAGGGTTTTGCTCTGGGATCTGCTTCCCACAAGAGGAGAGGACTTGTGGGTTCTCTGCGTTCCCCTGCGGTCAAGCTCATCCCACTCAGGGTGACCTAACAGCCATGATTTGGGGGCTGGAGGGGCTGCTGTGGGAAAGGGTCTTCTGGAAAGACCCTTCCAGAAGGCCTCTTCTGTCAGCACATTCGATCCAATTTGCATCTGGATCCAAGTCAATGGAGCAGATTTATGTTATGTTCAGCCACAAAGTCATGCCCGACCCCTCACGACCCCATGGACAACATTCCCCCAGCCTCTCCTGTCCTCCTCCATCCCTCGGAGTCCCCCCAAGCCCACCCCCACCGCCCCAGTGACCCCATCCAGCCACCGCATCCTCTGCCGTCCCCTTCTCCTCTTGCCCTCAATCGTTCCCAGCATCAGGATCTTCTCCAGGGAGTCCTTCCTTCTCATTAGGTGACCAAAGTATTGGAGCTTCAGCTTTAGTACCTAAAGCTAAAGAGCAGTCAGGGTTGATTTCCTTTAGGATTGACTGATTCAGACTCTTTGCAGTGGAGCAGATAACTGGTGCTTAATTCAAACCCCCCAACCAACCCAAACCCCAGATAGGTCGTATACCTGCCCAGGCAGCTTGAAACCTGTGAGCGACCAAAAAGGTCCCTCAGTTCATGTGTGCCAGCCTTCTGCAGCCTGGTGCCACCCCGATGTATTGGACTGCAGTGGCCATCATCCTCAGCCCCTTGCCAAGAGAGCAGTGTCTTGCATTCCTTACACACCGCTGGGGAACTCTGACATGCAGGTCTCACTCTCTCCATCAGATCCGTGAGTACGAGTGGGTCCATGCGCAGACCAAGCGGCTGAAGTTCAATGTACTCATCACCACGTATGAGATCCTCCTGAAGGACAAGGTGCGTCTGGTGGGCATGGGAGGGATGTGGAGGGCAAAGGCTATTTTGGGATGCATTAACAGAAGTATTACTTCCAAATCATGAGATGTAGTAGTTCTTCTATGCGCCTCACTAGTCAGACCTCACCTGGAATACTGTGTCCAGTTCTGGACACCAAGATTTAAGAAAGATGCAGGTAAATGAGAAAGGGTCCAGCGGAGGGCAACAGAAATGATCCAGGGTTTGGAAACACTGCCCTGTGAGGAGAGGCTGAGAGAACTGGGCATGCTCAGCCTTGAGAAGAGGAGACTGAGGGGGGTCATGGTATCCCTCTAGAAGTACCTCGAAGGCTGTCACAAAGAGGAAGGCCAAGGTCTCTTCTTGCTGATGCCAGAGCGTAGGACACAGAGCAATCAATTCAAGTTGCAGCAACCCAGATTCAGGCTGGACATCAGGAAAAGCTTCCCCACGGTCAGAGCAACATGAAAGTGGGACCAGCTGCCTGGAGAGGTGGGGGGCTCTCCCACCCTGGAGACATTCAAGGTGAAACTGAGCAGCCACCTGAGTGGGATGGCGTGACTTGGTGTCCTGCAGCAGCAGGGGGTTGGACTCGATGGCCTTCTTGGCCCCTTCCAACTCTCCCATGATTCCATGAATCCACGCTGGGGTGACCATCTGGCGTGTTCCCCAGGTTGGGCTCCCCAACTCCTGCTCGCCTCGTTGCAACCCTGCATCCGAGTCCCTGGCAAGAGCACGCGTCGTGTCACTCGCCAGGGACTGAGTCCTGCACATCCCCTGCTGCGTGTGATGTGGAAGAAGGCCCTCAGCGGGGCAGCCTTCCTGCCACGAGGACTCGCAGGCTTCTTCTCAGCTCGACTCGCGTTCTGCAACCAGGCCAAGCCCGAGAGGAAGGCCACGAATGCTGGCGGGATGGACTGGCTCATGGAGCCTTGTCAGAACACGAGGCCAGGGCAGGGACGCGCCTCTCGCAATGCAGTGGGATTGTCTGCCCTAGTCTGCCATGACAGTGTCCGTTTGGTACTGTATCTGTGCAGCTCCTGGTAGAAACATTTGGGACCAAGTGACTCTTGCAAAGGCAACGTGCTTCCTTATTAGGTGGGATCCATAAGCTGCAGCATTTCCTCCTCTTAATTTATCCGGCTCCTGGCTTTTAACCTTGCAAGGAGCCCAGTCCATTATTTTCCTCCTCCTCTCCTTTTTATCCTCACAACATCCCTGCAAGGTAGGCTAGGCTGAGAGTTGGCGACTGGCTCATGGTCACCCAGGGAAACTCTGGCTGAGTGGGAACAACAGCCTGGACTGCACATCTGAAAATCCTCTCTGGAGTATTTTGCATCGCAGGGATGTTTTGCCGCTGGTGTGCAGGGCTTCCTTGGCAAAAATAGAAAGTTCCTGGGGCTTGTCGTAGAAAGGCTGTGAATCTCCACGGATGGCAAGGCTGAGTGCTGACATTTGGCCTTTTCTTGCAGACGGTTCTGGGAAGCATTAACTGGGCCTTCCTGGGTGTGGACGAAGCACATCGCTTGAAGAACGACGACTCCTTGTTGTACAAGACGTTGATTGACTTCAAGTCTAACCACCGGCTGCTCATCACCGGGACTCCGCTGCAGAATTCCCTCAAAGAGCTCTGGTCCCTGCTGCATTTTATTATGCCGGAGAAGTAAGCCTCCTTCCCGTTTTGGAAAGTGACTTTTGGCCGTAGGACCAGCTGCTCCTCCTGTAGCGCAAATGCAGGGCTGATACGATGAAGCACGCAGGTTTTGCACCAATGGGCGTGCAAACATTGGGGAGATGCTGGGTCACGCACGTTGTGCGAGGGAGCCGTGTAGGGGTGTGCGGATTTCATTTAATTTGTTCCATCTGGCTTTAGCAGCTTGTCAAATGGCTTTTGTTCCATCGTCTTGATGGCACTGCACTTTGCATGCGCCATGTGCTTTTCATCTGCTTTAGCACACGCCTCTGCAAGGAGTAAACCAAACGGGGTGTGGAATCCGTGCAAGTCAGGAAAGGCCGGTCTGTTGTAGAATTTGCAAGCCACAGTCATGGAAAGCCATTTTCATACGCGGTGGATCCCCCTGACCTCTCTTGTGCCAGGGAACTGCAGGGTTTGATCATTCCGTGCAGTCACTTGAATGTTCAGTCCCTTTCTTAGCTAGAAAAATGGATCGTTGAACCTGAGACCGAGAGCAAAGCTTTCGGAGCACACGGACGTGGCAGATGAATGGCCCATACCCTGATATGTAGGCGCTGGGCATGGGCAAAGTGCCAAGCAGCTTTGAAGGGCCAGATTTGCTCATCTTGCAAGATTTCTTTTCCTGGAGCTCCTGGCCTCAGCCAGTGCTGTGCTGAAGAATAAAAGGCTGGAGAAGGACACCACTAGGCGCCAATGCACGAAAGGTCGTGGCATTCAGCTCGTTGTGGCTTGGATTATGAGGTTCCTTGGGCAGGGGGTGTGTGTGTATGTGTGTGCAAATGTGAGAAAGAAAGTGAGCACACACAGTGTGTGAAGCTAGCTAGCTCATCACCTTTCCCTGATGTCTCCCAAACCTCCCCCGCCCGCCCTTCCCCACCTTGCAACCACTCTGCATTCTTGCCAAAAGCGAGCTGCACCAAACGCCTCTTTTCCAAACCTGCGAAATATTCATCAAGCATTTCAGTATTTCAGGAGGAAAGGGAGGTTGGAATGTTTACCGTCCATGCGTCTCACCGGACCTCTTTTCTGCCCTGTTTTCAACCACCAGGTTTGAGTCCTGGGAGGAATTTGAAGAGGACCACGGGAAAGGGCGGGAGAACGGCTACCAGAGCCTCCACAAGGTCCTGGAGCCCTTTCTGCTGCGTAGGGTGAAGAAAGACGTGGAGAAGTCCCTGCCGGCCAAAGTGGAGCAGATTCTCCGGGTGGAGATGTCTGCCCTCCAGAAGCAATATTATAAGTAGGTGCCCTGGAGGGATGCGATGTTGTGCCCAGAGTGTGTGCCATGAGACAGTGGATCGATCGGTGTGCAACGGGAACTCGGGGAACAGGGGGCCGCAGGGCCTGGGTTCCCCCCCATCGAAAAAGGCTGCCTAGCGTGGGACTCACTCTGGCTTCGCTTTTGGCCATGGGAAGTCTTGGAATTTTCCCTCTTTTCAGCATGCCGTCTGGAGCATTCTGTCTTTCCCTCTGCAAAGACGGAATGACGTTGACTTCCCCTCCGTCTGCTGGGAGGGATGTGCTTGCTCGCACCCTCAGAATACCCCCAGGCGCAGCTCTGCTCGCAGCTAGCTCTCTGAGCCACTCATTCTCATCCAGAGGATACGCAAGCGAGAAGCCACCCTGGGCAGGGCCCTCCGGAGAAGGGCGTGCTTGCTCCTCACACCCTCCCTGTCCTAGTGGTAAGCAGGCATTCCAGCGCTGAGGCCAGGGGGCATGGCTGGTGCAGGGCTGCCCTTGTGCACATGCGTGCGCCCACGAACACCCCACCCTCAGTGAACCGGACCGCTCTTGGCTTGCCTCGCCTCTCTCCCCTCCACGCTGCTAACAGGACGCTCTTTCCTCGTTGTTGCTTCCTGCACGGAAAGGGCCCGAGTGTGTGCCTCCCAGTTTAGCTAAAACTAAGAGTCTCGAGTTGGAAATCCAGGAGGCACCTTCCAGGCAGCATGGAGTGTTCTGGCACCGGGCTGCTTGGAGAGCACGCAGGTGAAGGTGGCCTCCGGCAGCAGGTGGATCGAAAGCCAGAATCGTCCTCCCAGTCGCCCCATGTTGCGCCTCTGCAGACTCGCTGCCATTTCTGCCCTGCAGTTCTGATTCTCTCCCCACGCGGAAGCCTTGCAGCGGATCTGAACAGAGCACCCTTGCCTTTCTGTGTGGCTGCAGGTGGATTTTAACCAGGAACTACAAAGCCCTCTCCAAGGGGGTCCGAGGGAGCACGTCCGGCTTCCTGAACATCGTGATGGAGCTGAAGAAGTGCTGCAACCACTGCTTCCTGATCAAGGCCCCGGAGGAGAACGAGAAGGAGAACAGCCAGGAGATGCTCTGGGTGGGTGCTCGGGGGCTCGGGCGCGGGCCGGGGGGCCTCACAAAGGGAGCCCAGAGCGGCGGTTCCTCAAGGAAGGCCTTTCTCTGCACCATTGCAAGCCCAGCTAGCTTGATAGTTGGCTGACAAGCCAGTTGCGGGGTTGAGGAAGTGACGGTCCCTGGCATCCGATGTGGCCGTAGCCCAGGGTCTCCATGTCAAGGGCCTGGGTGCCACTGGAAGCCACGGCACTGCATGCGTCTCCTGAATTTTAGTTTTCTTCTTAGTTTTTACACACACACACACACACACACCTGGGAGCTTGTCACAGTGCAGAGGCAGAGGGCTTTCCTCCAGCCCCATCTTTAACCGAGTTAAATAAAGGAGCCCTGTTTCAGGATTCATTTCCTACTTCTACCATGCACTGAGGGCCTTGAGCAGGTTATTTTCGTTTGCATCTCCCCAGCTTGCCTTCAGAGACATCAGCGTCATGTGCTTGGCCGGCCGTATCAGCCCTGGGCAAACCCCTTCCTTGTGGCAGCTGCTTTGGCAAAGTGCTCCGGAACAATTGAGGTTCCAGAGGCACCCGCTGACTAGAGGAGCTTGCAAAACCACCCATTTTGATGGTTTGGAACGACGACGGCAATCCTAGCCATGTTTAGCCAGGAAACAGCCCTTGAATTCCCAGCCTTCCTTGGCCAGCATGACTAGCTGGGAAGTGCTGGGAATTCGAACCCCTTTTCTCAGCTCAACGTGCTCAGGATCGCATCCTTAATGGCTTTGTGGATGGGGGACCAGTCCACGGCTATTTCTGTGGCCGGAAGTTCCCTGGTGAGAGATGAAACACCTGGGAATAGCAGATGGGGAGCTGGGGGAGCACAGCGTCTCAGCTTCCCAGAGGCATCTGGCCAGCCTTGGGCAAAGCAGGATGCTGAGATGCATGGACACTTCCTCCGTGTGGCAATTCACTTATGAGCATGTATGCGTGCATGCATGTATTGGCATTCCAACCAGTCCTATTAGCCGCACGGCTCCCTGGGTGGGTTGCAACAACATCCCTTGCGAACAGTGGTGGCCCCTGTGTTAGCCCGCAGGGACAGGAACAGATGAGGCGGCGGTTATGCGGCCAGCTTACTCAAATACAGATGCGGCGAGAGCAGCTGCCCTTTGCAGCGGTTACTGGCTTTGATCCCTTCCTCAGGCTTGGCCTGCAAAACAGTGCATGGATCGAAAAACAAGTGGCCAAACATCCCAGAGCTGATGTGATCAGCGCTGCTTTCACCAGAGAAGAGGGGTTTAACCGGTGCTGCCACTGAGTCGTGAACACGCGATTTCAGAGTGGCACGTGGTCACTTCTCCAGAGAAGGGTTGGCATGAGGCGGAGAAATGGCTGGCAGTGAAGCTGATGGTGACGCATTTGTATAGTGCTTTCAAGTGTTGCAAGCACTGCACATTCTCCGGTTGAGTGCCACCCGGCCCTGTGGCATTATGCCCGTTTCACAGATGGGGATGGGCAACTGAGGCCGCACGAATGAGAGGGAGAGCAGCTGGCCAAGCATTCCTTCCTCAGGTCCTCACAGAGCTGAGATTCAAAGAGGGGACTTCCAGACTGGTAGCCCAGCCTCTTGGCTGCTCTGCTGCATCGGAGTTGGAAGCACCCTGTGCAAATGGCCCCTGTGTTCCCTTCAGTCGTTAATCAGGAGCAGCGGGAAGCTAATCCTCCTGGACAAACTGCTGACCAGGCTGCGGGAAAGGGGCAACCGAGTCCTCATCTTCTCCCAGATGGTGAGGATGCTGGACATCTTGGCAGAGTACCTGGCCATCAAGCACTACCCTTTCCAGGTGAGGATGGGCCCGGTGGGTGGAGCTTGGCTGAATGAGGTGGTGTGGGGAGCTCGGCATGAAATTTAGGGGCTCAGTGTGGGCCTGTCTGGGTGGGAAACCATCTGCCCCACGCTTGTGCCCCTCCAAGCCCCGGATGGACAAGCAGAGCCTTACGGTAAGGAATATGGAAGGAACACGTGCACAGCAAGGGAAGCTCAGAACGGAGTGGGGCCACTGACCTCGGAGGCTGCACTGAGTGGGGAGGTTTGCAGAAGAGGCGGCCGTTGAAAGGCACCGGGATGTGCGGATGATCCTCTGCCCTCGGCCAGCCTCGGTTTCCCTCTTGGCCTGCGCAGGCCCCGTCCGCACTACTGCAGGTGGGCCAGCGCTGCTGCGCAATTTGCTTGCTTTGGGTTGCTGTTCATGTCCAGCCTGACGTGGTTCGATCCCTGTGCAACCCTGTGCAACCGGGTCCCCGAAGATGCCTGGTTGTGTGGAGTGGTCAGCGCCCTGCGCCATGGGGCCTGCGCAGACCTCGCTGCTCCACACAGTGGAGGAGTCTGGGGTGTGGGGGGCAGGGCTTTGGGGTGCTCCTCTGCTTCCGTGTGGAATTTTAGCTCTGCTTCTGGGTTTCGTACATGTTACTGTTACCCCAAAAGTTCCCACTCTGTTCTCTTCTGGTGTGTCCAATCCATCTCAAAGAGAAGGGACTCATTCTCCTCTGGAGTAGGCACTGAATTCCTGAAGGTTCTTGACTGGCTGCCGTTGGGTGCAGTTTCATCTGTGGAAAGTTCTGTGTGTGTGTGTTTGGTGGGGAAATGCTTGTGCATAAAGCACAAGTGTGCTGCAAGCTCTCCATGGGCTATAAAATTCTGCAGGAGCAGCAAGCAAGTGTGGCAGAGTTTAGCTTCCTGAATCTGAGCATTCATTTTAAAATAAGCGTGTTCCTAGATCTCATGGCTGCAAACACATGCTTGAAAAGTATTGTAGGCAATGCCGGAATCTCCAGAGCCAGAAGTGGGGCAGGGTGTGTGTGGGGCAACCGAGTAAGAGTGCAGCCATGGGTGGAGCCGAGGTACGACTTTACTCCCCTGGAAGGTTCCTTGACCCTTCGATTAGAGAATCAAAAGAAGACAGTAAATAAGACATGCAGCACGGGCCTGTTTTTGTGTGACTTACACGGCCTCCAGCTTTTCTGGGAATGGAGCATGGCCTTTCTGGTGTTGAATTTTATTTTTAGATAGCTTGGCTGCATAATCCTGCAAAAGCCCCCACGGCTTGCCTGCCTTCCACTCACTGGAAAGATGCAAGCATTCACTACCTGCCCTTGATGAGCAAGTTGCATGGGAAAGAATATTTACACAGTCAATTTTCAGCAGGATAACCAAACAAAACCATCTGTGGATGCAGGAAACTGCCTCAGTACCCACCAGGAGTTCCGGTCCCTCCTGCCTGGCCGCCTCTCTTGTATGGCAGAGGCCCAGCTGGGTTCCCCTGCTTTGCCTCGCTGCATCAGAACCCGACCTGAGGATGCGGGGGTTGGACCTGGCCCTGAGGACTGAAGTCCTGCTCAGCCACCGGGCTCACCTTGCCCCCTCGCTCTGCTCGGCCCCATGTTCCCTGGCCCAAAGCCTGTAACAGGAGCTGCAGTCACCTGGTGCTGGCTGAGGAGCTGCAGCGCCTTCCCCTGCAGCGGCACGGTTATTTTTAATCGCTGTTATTTTTGAAGTGCCACTTTGCTCCTAGCCGGAGGGAGCAACACTGGGGCGAGGGCTGACTTTCCGGAGGAGCAGCAGCCCCCTCCCCGGCCAGGGGGGCCACGATTCTGCAAGAGCCCTCCTGCTCAGCTGCCCTTTCTCTTTGCAGCGCTTGGACGGCTCCATCAAAGGCGAGATCCGGAAGCAAGCACTGGATCACTTCAACGCAGAAGGCTCCGAGGTACCGCGTGGCCCGTGCGGGGCAAAGACAAGGGTGGGGGGCTGTGGTGGCGTGGCCGAGGGGAAGCCGCGGGACTTGGGTGCCAGAGTGCACTTGCCTGGCAGCTGGAGACTCTATTTGCAAGCGTGCGGGGGCCTGAAAGTTTGGGGGCTTCCTGTAAAAACCTCCGGGGTGAGGCTTGCTCCCTCCATCCAGTCCAGGCTCCTGTTGTAACCCAGCTAGAGAAACACGATCTCCTTCTTGGCTGTCACCCGAACAGGGCTGGCCTTGCCTGCATCGGGAAGGGAAGGCCGGGAGAAGAAAGACGTGGGCAGCGGGCACGGCTTCTGCCAGGCCTCTGCTCTTTGGTTACCAAAGACACTTCCCAGTGCGCCCTCAGGGACGCGTATTCGGAGCTAAGCCCCGCTGTGTTTACATGGAAGTGTGTCCTGGATTGCAGTGGGGCGTTCCATCAACGAACGATCCATTAAATGAGCATGAGAGAGAGAGCAGCAAGGCAGAGGAACATGGACCGTGCCCCACATACTGGCCTGTTGTTGCCCGGGGTTCTTGTTGCTAATAATGAAGTCTTCCAAATAATTAAGCCTTATGAAAGCCATTTCCACCTTTTGGAATGGAGAGAGGCTGCCCAACGACCACCAGAAAAACATTAAGCCATGGTGGGGTGTTGTCCTTTTTTTTTTTTTAGAATTTTTTATTAAAGTTTTAAACTAATACTAAAAACATCAATTCTCACATACATCAGATTTACTGGGTCAACCCCCTACTACATATTTTATTTAACATTCTATAATCGTATTCAAATCAGTTTATAATAACTTGAAAACATCTCTAAATTTACGCCAGGTCCCGTTTCTCCAGCCAATTATAGAAAAAATCCCAAGTTTGATAGAAGTCGGTGTCTTCTTCTTCAATGATAAAGTCAATCTATCCATTTCTGCACAGTCCAGAAACTTTCTTAGAATCAGTTCATCGGTGGGCAGTGCCTCACTTTTCCAGTACTGAGCAAGCACAGTCCTCGCCGCTGCGATTAAGTGTAACATCAAATACATTTCCTGTCTGTTAATAACTTCCGGTATGATGCCAGACAAGAAAACTTCAGGTTTAAAAGCCAAGGGTGGGTGTTGTCCTTCTGAACCTTGGAGTGCTCCTTAGGGTGGATGCGGCCTTCCAGTGTCAGTTCCCTGACCACGTTTTGTGGCTGGGCTGGGCCAGTGTGACCCGCCAGATGTTTCAGCCTGCAGCTCCCGGCATCTCTCACCGCTGGCTGACGGCTAGGATGGGTGGGAATGGCAAGCTGGGAACCTCTGGCTTTAGCGGCATTCCTCTGCTTCGCATCATGCCTTTCAAGAAGCTGTCTTCCCAAGGAGGCCTGGGCCAAAGGCAGCGGCCTGGACCGCCTCTCCTTGGAGAGAATGCGCCAAGGGGCAGGGCCCCACTTGACGGGGTGACTCACCTTTGGCCCTTTGCACAGCAACTGGTATTAATAATGCTGGTTTCCAAATCAGCGAATTAGTCCAAGGTGAGATGTACAAAATACAGAAGGCCGGCCAGGTCATTTTGGCACCCGAGGCAGGAAATTCCACGAGTGCCCCTGCTTGGGCTGCCCCTGGCATTAGAGACACCGCAGCAGTGACCCGCCATATCTGTGTATATCCTGCCTATTCCCAGGGACTGGGACTCATTTGCTAACTTTTCCAGTCCACCTGCCAGAGGGCTGCCTCATGCTAATGCTCTGCCAAACGGTAGGACTGGCCCTGAAGCCGTGTTGCGGATGGTCATAGGCGGCTGCACGGTTACAGAAATGTGCTGTGAACTGAGAGGTGTCTGCTTCTGGACCTTGCCCCTGCCATGGGCTTGCTCAGTGGCTTGAGCTTCATCTGCCTCTCCCTGCAACTTTGCTTCTTTGGTTTGCCATCCTGGCCTGCTGCAATGGATGTTGTGGCTCTGGGGGTTTCTCTTTGAGATCTGCCTAGATAGAGTGTGAAGTACCAGTGTTTGACTCGGCTTGTGGGAGGCACGTCCTTCGGTCAGAGCAACTGCTTGGGTCAAGCACATCGGCTTAACATGTGGCCCTCTGGTTGTGTGCCCAGGACTTCTGCTTCCTGCTGTCCACACGAGCTGGAGGGTTGGGGATCAACCTGGCCTCTGCTGACACGGTGGTGATCTTTGACTCGGACTGGAACCCTCAGAATGACTTGCAGGCCCAGGCGCGCGCTCATCGGATCGGGCAAAAGAAGCAGGTCAGGAGAACACCTGGGTGCTGGCTGGGCTGGGGGCCGCCGGTGGGCTGCTTTGGATCCACTCAGTGTTCCTGCAGATACCTCCAGTTGTGCAAACATAGAAACATAGAAACAGAGCAAGTCAGAAGGGGCCTCCCGGGCCATCTAGTCTGACCTCCGGCACCAGCCGGCTCCACTCATGACATGCCCACTATGTGCATGTCCAGCCTGTCTTTGAACACCCTCACCGATGGGGCCTCAACGACCTCCCGTGGAAGCCCATTCCACGCCCTCGGGGTCCTAACTGTCAGGAAGTGCTTCCTGGCATTCAAATTGAACCTTGGCTCCCTGAGCTTTGCTCCATTGGAGCGCGTCCTGCTTTCCTCTGCAGGGGAGAACAGGCCTCTCCCCATCTCCATGTGACACCCCCTCACATACCTGTATGTTGCCAACATATCCCCTCTGAGTCTCCTCTTCTCCAGGCTGAAGAGACCCAGTTCCCTCAGTCTCGCCTCATACCCCATCCCCTGCAAACCAGCCACCATCCTTGTGGCCCTACGCTGCACTGACTCCAACCTGGCTATATCCTTTCTGTAATGAGGGGCCCAAAACTGAACACAATACTCCAGTTGCGGGCGCACCAGAGTCATGTAGAGTGGAAGTAATACCTCTCTTGATCTAGAAGCCACACTTCTGGCTATGCAACCAAGGGTGGCATTCGCCCTCTTGACCACCGCATCACACTGCTGGCTCATGCTTAGCCTGCGGTCAACCAGTACCCCGAGGTCCCTTTCACAAGTGCTGCTCTCCAGCCACTTGTCCCCTAACCTGTACTTATGACAGCTATTCCTATGCCCCAAGTGCAAGACCTTGCACTTCTCCACATTGAACGCCATCCTGTTGTCTCCTGCCCACTTCCATAGTCTGTCCAGATCCTTTTGGATCTGGTGTATCTGCTCCTCAGTTGTGGCCACTGCTCCAGTTTTAGTGTCGTCTGCGAATTTGATCAGCAGACTGTTCACCCCTTCTTCCATGTCGTTAATGAAAAGATTAAACAGGATCGGCCCCAGGACAGAGCCCTGGGGGACCCCGCTTGTCACTGGCTGCCATCCCGACGATTCCCCGCTAATGGTTACCTTCTGCTTTCGGTCAGTCAACCATGCCCTAATCCACCGGACAGTGCTTTGGTGTATCCCAAAACTCCTCAGTTTCTCCACCAGGATATCATGGGGCACTTTGCCAAAGGCCTGGCTGAAATCCAGGTATGCCACGTCCACTGCATCCCCTCCATCCAGCCATCTTGAACGTTCGCCATGTCTGATGGAGGAGCCTCTGGGGACCCTGGGAAGCGTTGGGAAGCTGTAGGGACAGGCCTTGGGCTGAGGGGAGAGAGACGGGACTAGGTCTGCCCCCAGAGCTTTCTGGCAACCCATGTCCCTCTGGGTGCCTTCATCACGGGCGCCAGTTGGATGCCACCAGGGTGCCATTGTGCGTTCCTCCACTGCGTTTCAGGAGCAGATAGAATTCTGTGTCCTTCTTGGTGGAGTTTTGGATTTTACTCTACAGTGGGCCACTGATGGGGAGGATGTGCTAAGCTACGAAAGCTGCCTGGCCTTAAGCTCTTCAGCCCCAGGAGAGTCAACTTTGGAGATGCTCCCGCAGGTCATACTCCAGTGGTTGGAGAGCCACCATCTCTTTCTAGCTGAATCTCCTGCTTTTGATCACTAAGCCTTTTAGGATGGAAGAACAAATGGGATAAAAGCTGGGAAACAAACACATGATCAGTGGTTTGGGAGCACGGGGTGGGACCCGGGAAAGGAGTGTAGCCATCATGGGCATCCTTGAGGTCAGGACTGGGAGCCCAGGTGGGCCTCGGACTGAGGATCTGCACCCCTACCTCAAGGTCTCTGAGCCTCCATCGAGCTTCTGCAGGAGAGGAATAACAGACAAGTTGCCATTTTGGGCACAGCATTTGTCCAGAGCTAAGACTTGGATGCATGTGTGGCGTCTTCTAAGGGTTCCATAACTTTGGGCCATGACTCAGAGGGTTGAGTCCCTGACCATCTCCACTTCCAAAGTTCTCAGGCATCAGGGATGGAAAAGCAGACCTCCTTTGTAGGGTCTTGGAGTCCATGACTGCACTCCGGGAGTAAGGCAGCTCCGTATTGTTGCTCCCCCTACAGGTGAACATCTACCGCTTGGTTACGAAGGGGACAGTGGAAGAGGAGATTATTGAACGAGCCAAGAAGAAGATGGTGCTGGACCATCTCGTGATACAACGCATGGACACTACGGGCCGAACCGTTCTGGACAACAGCTCTGGCAGATCGAAGTAAGGAGCTGAGGAGGGAAACGGAGTGGCTGGAGATGACCTGGGACCTACTGCAGACTTATGGTAGCAGTCTTCCTTTGGTAGACACTTTCCTCATCCATGGAGGCTGGTACCAGGCGGGGGTTCTCCCCCTGCTTGTTCCAGTTGGCAAGCTATGCAGATGCAATGCAGCCTGGAACAGAAAGGCTCCTTCTTCCGGTCTCGAGGCAGCCCCTGAACCTTCGGAGCTCTCTTGTCTCCCTGCCACTGTAGGAGACGGATAGATAAGGACTGCCAAGCACCTCAGGGTAAATGTGCCAGGCCTTCACTGGTGGGTGCTGCTTGTTTGTTCTTTAGTGATGTGTTTTTTAACTGATTTGCTTCTGTGTTCAAAGTATATTTTGGTATTCTGGCATTGTTCGCTGCCTTGGTGGGTTATGAAATGAACAAACAGGCAAGCGAGCTTGCTGAGCCCCCTTCCTGCTGAGGAATCACAGGGACTGGGTGCCACTGTCCGAAGAGGCAACTCTCTTTTTGGTGGAAGGGCTTTGACAACCCATCATGCACTCCTCTTGTTGACCAAAAGGTATCCTGGTGTGCCCATGCCCAGAGTGCACAACAGGGGAAGGTTTTCTTTTAAAGGGTTTATTCTTGAGACTAACCGGCGACCAATGAGTCATTCCAGCCAGTGCGCCTCCTCAGCAGGCCCTTTCACGCGTTGATCAATGAAGCGTTGCGCATAATGCAGCGGACGCTTTCCAATAAGTTACAGAAGCAAAAAGTTGCAATGGCGTGATCTTTCCCCCATGCATGCCAAAGATGCTCCGAAGGAATGGGAAGGATGCGGTGCCCTTACATGGATGAGGGGGGTGGGGGGGCTGGTGTGAACTACCCTTTGTTTGTGCTGCTGCTACCTGGCCAGTGCCAACCAGCTTTCTCTGGGCTGGTGCCTGGCCAGTGTCAGCTCCGTCGTGAGGACGCCCACGTGCTGATTCCTAGAAAAGAGGGTTGTTCTCAGGCCTGGTTCTGTCACCGATCACATGACTTAAGCAGCGAGAGTTCCGCCCATTGATTTATGCATCGCTCTAGTGGTGGTCCAGGTTGGAAGGCTCAGAGGGAGGCTTCTCAAGCAGAAGGAGCCTTTCTCACTGCCCTGGAGAGCAGGACCAGGCCTGCCCCTTTCCTGGTGAGCAGAGTCTCCAGCTCCGATCCCTGGTGTCCCCAAGTGGATCCAGGAAGAATATATGCCTGAAACCCCGGAGGGGCATTGCTCCCCATCGGTGCTGATAATACTGTGCTTGGTGGAGTAACCGTCCAACTCAGCACAAAGCAGCTTCCAATAGTCTTATGGGTAAGCTGAGCTTTAGGAGAAACTTCTGGACAGCAAGAAGTGCTCAGCCTGGGCAGAAATGGCCCAGAACAGGGCTGGGTTCTGCCCTTCTAGAGATCTCCAAGCAGAGACTGGACAGCCACCTCGGAGGGGCAGGTGCTCTGACTCTAAATTTCCTGCATTAAGCTAGGTTGGGCTAACCCCCCATTCTGCGATTCTAAGGCCTCTCCTCCCTGCACAGTGCTAAGATCCCGTGGTGCATTCCCGTAGTTGTGCGTTTGCCATACCATTGTTGCTGAGCTCAGCTGGTCACCCACTTAGGGCGAACCCGGATGGACCCCAGAGCCCGAGTCAAGAGGAGCCCGAGATGAGACTGAGCGCCAAACCAGCTTCATTCTAGTGCACTACAGAATAAAGGGAGATGAAAGAGGACACACCCCAAAGCAGTGTTGCACCCCAGTACGCGTGTTTTATACCCCACATAAGCAATTAGGTCACCTAATACACCTCTAATGCATCAATACAGCAATCTATGCACCGCCTCCCCTGCTTCAAAGAGTCCTTTCTTCTGTCAAGGACTGGCATTTCTGGTTCCTTGTCTATTTCGTATCAGCTCGAGCTTCACAAGGGCTTGCCTTACTCCCTGCACATTTGCAACTTTCATGGCGGCTGCAACCAGTTTCCTCTGTTCCCTTGAGTACCGTATTCAAGGTCAGGCTGGCTTGTTAGCTGTGGGTCACACAAAGCTCATTTATTCTTATCCCCCCTCCTTTCATTCACCCAAATCTGCTTTATCTACTGGAAAAGGTCTGGATGGAACAGCACAGGGTGGATAATTAATGCACGGGAGCCCGTGTCATGTCCAGCTTGCTGGGACCCTCCTTGCCCTCAGGACAGCCAAAGGAGTAACGTTCCTCTGTCCTGGGAATCCACAATGGGTCGAACACGGAGCAAGGCTGCTCTTGCTGTTACCACTGAATTTCTCTGCTGCAGAACATTATTTTCAGCCCGATTGGTTAAAACCACCAAACGTGGCTTCTACCAGCGTTTTTGTTTGGGGTTAGGGTGCATCATCTGGAATTAATCTCGGCTTGCTTTGTTGATATAAAAACAGCCTCCTGCTGTTTCATTGACCAAGGAATCGGAGAGCTATGTTTCTTACTTTCTTCTTCCTGGCAGCCCTTGGGAGGGTCGCAGGAGTAAGTTGAAATGATCCCTGTACCTGCTACGGCCTAATTTTAATGTCTGTGGCCTTCTCCTATTTTCCGTCCGAAGACTGTAACCAAATACAAGCTCCATGGCCAGCTCGTTGCCCTCCCTGCTTGTTTTCTTTTCCATCTTGCTTAATGAAGAATTCTGGAGGACTCGAAGGGCGCTGCACAGCATTTCTTGACCTGTAAGCTGGCCTAGAAAAGACTGCGATGCTGATAATTGATTTTCGCATGATCTCCTACATTTTGTGATCAGCCGTCGCCTTCTCTGTTCCTCTTTCTTGCTGCTGCTAGCTGAGCTGTGTGTTTGCTAGGGATGTGTCTCATTCCCAGTCCCAGCTATGTCATTTTTTAAAAAAAACTTTATCTGCTGATATCTGCTTTCAGCACTCTCTTCCACCACTGGTAACATTAAAAAAAAAAAAAAAAGCTTCTCAGTATGGACAAGGAAGTGACTTACCTAGAATGAGGTGGTTCTTTCTACCCTTTATGTAAATCTATGTCCTCCTTTTCTGGCTACATTCTAATCCCTCCTCCCACCAAGCTGGCAGTTTTTTCCCTATTCAGTTAGTTGTTCCATGAATTCCTGAGTTCTTGCAGGACTTTCTGTGGATTGGGGGTTGTACACCCTTAACTTTTTTTCCAGACAACCCTTTACATACCTTGAAAGTTTAGGTTACACTGAGGCTACAGTCTTCTCTCTCTTGGTAGTGTAGTTTTGGCTACATCTCTGCTTACATAGAAGAAATAAAATCAGTATAGTGTATATATTTAAGAGGTAGGCACAATTCCTACCTTAAATAACTAAGTAGAGGGTAGGATAAGGAAAGACAGAAAGCAAAAAAGGTAACTTGATGGAGACTTTTAAGGGAAAATGAGATTTTATTTAAATTTATTTCTTAATGTTTAAAATTATTTAAATTGATTCCATTTTGGAATTTTTCCATTTGATACATTTAAATTAACTTGGTCCCAACAGATATTTGGAATGCTTGATGAAATGAAAGTACATCCTTCATTTCTATTTTAAGTTCATGGTTTTGTGCAATATGTGATCTTACTCAAGAAAACATCCAAATATTTTTTAAAAATCAAAGTGAAAAATGTCAATGACATCGAATGCAGCTCTGTAATGCCTCGTTTCAGCGCAGGCTGCAGGGCTGGAAACTGGGTGGGCTTCATTGCATCAGAGGAACCAAAACTGTTGGAGTCCTGTCTCAGGAGCAAGGAGAAGGAGCCGTTCAGGTGCCTTTCCACCATGGTTTAGTGGGATCCTTCCTGAGTGAGACCCTGTGCCTTTTTGTACCTCCACAGTTCAAACCCTTTCAACAAAGAGGAGCTGACAGCCATCTTGAAGTTCGGAGCAGAGGACCTCTTCAAGGAAGCAGAAGGGGAGGAATCAGAGCCCCAGGTGGGATGGCACTAACGACCTTGGTCGATAGCATTTAAGCCTGATACTTCATGGGGAACAGGCTGGGCTTTTTCAGTTGTTGTACATTCAGGTTAGCTGAAGAAAATTCTAATTCCCAACCTGGTATCCCACAATGAATAAGGTGCTTCATTGATTAAGGAGGACCAGCATGCTTCAATGTGGCTGCATCCCATGGGTCTTGCTGATTCCACTGCCCTTACCATCCTTCTGAGGTGGAATATCCCTTGCTCCACTGGGGATCTGTGAGGAATCCATTTAGGGGATGGGAACCCTGTGGATTCTTTGGTCTTTGGCCTGCTTCATTGCAGCTGCATGCCTGAGTTGCTGGTGAGCACACCCAGCGTTCGTTCAAGCAACGCTTGGCAGGACTTGAGCCCTGGCACATGCCGCACAAGGGGTGCCCTCTTTGCAGCCTTTGTTCGTGATGCCGTGTGTGCTGTGGAAGAAAGTTGCCGGTTGCACAGCTTTTGTTCCATGAGAGTTCGTGGACTTCCTCTTGGCTTGGCTTGCTGGCTTAGCCTGGTCTGAGCACAAGAGAAAGTCTGCAAGTGGAGAGGAGCTGGATTCCAGAAAAGATGGTCACAATGTGAAGCTCCACTGAGGTCGGGTGTTTCTGCTCCTCATGCTTCAGGGGGCAGAACCAGGGCTCCTCAGAGAGCCACGACCCCTCCTTCTGATGGCCGGTCCTGATGATTGCCCTCCTGGTAGGTTGCCAGATATTGTGCTGTTTCTAAACGGCTTGGTCACCGGCAGGAGATGCTCCATGTCTCACCTTGTTCTGCCTTCCTCTCTGCCACCTCTGGAGTGCAGCCCCAGAGCCCTTCTGCAAAATGGCATCCCAGCCTGGAGCACAAATACGTGGGTTCCTCACCGTACCTTACGGGGCTTGAAAGAAGCTTTTTTTTGGGGGGAGATTGACTCAGGTTGTCCTCTTCTTCCATTTTTGGCCGTGTTTCTCTCGGACCCTCCACCTTTTCCATGCTGTCAGGAAATGGACATCGAGGAGATCTTGCGCCTGGCTGAAACACGGGAGAACGAAGCGTCCTCGAGTGCGACAGATGAGCTCCTCTCGCAGTTCAAGGTAGGGGCACGGGAGGGACGGAAGCGGAGCTGTGCAAGTTTCAGGGGGTGGGAAGGCCCGGGGGAGAAAGCTTTCCCCAAGGCTGCGAGCCGTCGTGGATATTGCTCTCCCGGACTGTGGTGCTGGCGGCTGCAGCACTGTGCCCGTGGATTTTTTCTTGGTGGCTACAAGCCTCCCTGCTTTGCTCGCAGGGTTTGTGTCATTGTCTCAGTGCAGGGGGGTGCCCTGCGTGTGTGTGGGAGCTCCAGCTCCCCTCTTCCTGGAACTTGGTTTCTTGAGCAAGTCCTTTTTCTTTTGAGTCTTACTGAGTTGGCCTTCTCAGGGCTTTGACACTGGCCGCACCCATCCTGGCCGTCATTTTGTGACCAGGAAGGCTGTCTTGTGGCAGCCATTTTGCGAGAGTGCTCGTGACCACCCCAGAATGTTGCACGGATGCCCAGTGCGTCCACCAGCCAGGAAGCAAGGGGATCCATGGACCTGGAATGGCAGGATCACAGGATATTTCCGCAGCATGGCTCGAACCATCTGTGCCTTGGCGGGGACTTGGGTACCGAGCTTACAGCCCTTCTGAGTCAGAATGCCGGACTGCAGGCGGGCAGTTTGGTCTGACCCGGCATGGTAGTTCGTAGGATGATGGTTCATAGGGTGGAAGCATTTCAGATCTCTGCAGGCAGGATGAGCCAATGCTGCTGTATTGCAAGTCTGGCCACCCGCCCACCCAACTCCATGGTCGTTGCAAGAGGCAGCTTCCACCACCTGCAGCGAGCATTGCCACTGTCACGCTGGGAGTCAGACCAGCACACCTGTAAAGCTGCCCTGTCCTCACAGTGGCTCGGGGTGCTCCTGCCGACGTGGAGACGCTCGATTCTGAGTATGGCGTGTTCTGCCTGGGAAACGGGTGCCCAGGGCCACTTAAACTTGGCCCGCTCCCCAAATCCCTCAGTTGCTAATCTTTGTCTTCCCCTGGCAGCTTGCAGCATAGGACGGGTGGCCAGGTTCCCATTTTGGGAGGGGAGAAATGCTCCCACTCCACTTATTTCAAAGCCTGCCTAGCAAGTCTGAATTGCTGCAGCCACTGGGGGAGCCACAACCCCCTCATGCTCCAGCTGGTGGTGGGCTTGTTGGGCCCAGACTCGGGTTCTGGTTTTGCCCGGGGCTTTGGAGAAGACGCAGCCCTGCAGTGGCGGCTTCCCGGTCCAAGCCGGGTGGGGGTGGCGGTAGCAGTGAGGTCACAGTGTGGGGAGCCGGTGTGCTGCATCTTGGATGTGCTGCGGAGCAGGTGGCAACGGAGACCTTTTGTCGCAGGTGGCGAACTTCACAACCATGGAAGAAGAGGAAGCTGAGCTGGAGGAGAAGTCCCAGCGGGACTGGGATGACATCATTCCCGAGGAGCAGAGGAAGAGAGTGGAGGAGGAGGAGCGCCAGAAGGAGCTGGAGGAAATATACATGCTTCCCAGGATTCGCAGCTCGGCAAAGAAGGTACTGCTGAGGTGGCCGGTGTGCCGCGCTTTGGCAGCAGAAATGCTGGGTGTGTGATGGGTGCAGCTTCTCCTTGTTACCGTACTCATTAGGGGCAACCCGGGTGGACCCCAGACCCCAGGCCAGAAGGAGCCTGAGATGAGACTTGGAGCCAAAACCAGTTTTATTCTAGTGCACTTCAGGATAAACGGGGACAGAGCAGGGCTGCCTTAACAGCATTATGGGCCCCGGGCAAAGCAGTGTACTGGGGCCCCTACGGCAACTACTCACAGGAATAAAAATGTAAATGGTCGATAAAATTAAACATATATTTACGATACAAAGCAGAAAAGAACTTAATTAGCAATTAGTGAAGTACCTATACGCCTTTGATCGGTATGCATCAGATACGATACAAGGAGCACTGAAGGGTTAACATGCACAGATTTGGGTGGGGCCCACGGGCAGGTGCCCATCAGGCCCACGCACTGAGACGGCCCTGGGAGGGAGGGGGAGCTCTCCCAAAGCAGAGTCCCGCAAGAAGCACGTAAAACGTCCGTTCTGCACCCCACGTCACAAGCATGGTCTGCGGATGCGAAGTGGGTGCAACTCCTATACTGCCGATCATTTCCTTTTGTCCGTTTGCAGACGAGCCCTTTAGTCCTCCAAGGACTTCCTTCCCCATGTGCCTGCTAATAGTCTCCCAACCATCCACGCCCACCTCATGTTTCTGTACCTGCTGTAATTCATAATGCATTTTGCTACTGTTACTGATCTTGGGACTGGCTTGAGGGGCCATGGGCTCTCCCCATTTGATGACTAGGCACAGGAGTTCCCACGGGATTCACTACTCTTTTGTCCCCGCTCCCTCCTGGACAGGAAATGCGGTGTGCCTACATTTCTTCAGCCATGTGCTCTTCCTTAGGCTAACCTGCATTAGGGGTTTTTGGGGTGCTGTTACTGGTAATACGTGGATGCTTCCTTCAGCTAAGCAAGTGTCTAGTTTTCTGGGGCATCAAAAAGCCTTTTGACAAAAATCCTGCCCTCCTAAGTAAACTTGCAGGTGAGAGGGCATGTGTAAGCTAGCACGGTGCAGAATTTTCTTTTCCCTCCTGAAACTCGGAGCTCCAGTATAAACCAGTTGTCCACTTTGCCTCTCTCTGGAGAAGAGCAGTTGGCAATTCCAAATGACTCTAAGGAGTTCTAAACAGTTGCAAACTGTTCTAAGCAGTTGCTGGTCCTTCCGAGCTCCAGTGAGCTTGCTGCCCAGTCAGTTGGCCTCTCCCACAGGTTGTGAAGCACAGCGTTTGTGGGTTTGCGGGAAACACACCTGTGGTAGGTGATCTGTAGCGGTCCGTTGCCGTCCTGGTTCCTGCAGGCTCAGGCCAACGACAGTGACTCGGACGTCGAGATGAAGAGAAAATTGCAGAGGTCTTCGGGCTCAGAGAGCGAGACGGAGGACTCGGATGACGATAAGAGGCCGAAACGCAGAGGGCGTCCCCGGAGCGTTCGGAAGGACATGGTGGAGGGATTCACAGACACAGAAATCAGGAGGTCAGCACTGGGCCCGAACTAGGATTGCGGATACCGGGACAGCTCCAGATTCACTGCTTCCCCTGCCTTTAATGTATCCTTAATTGCCCTTACTTAAAAAAAATTAAGTCCCTGCAGCATCCTTGGAGGGCTTTGTGGCCACCCGCCCCCAAAACAAAGGACTCCTGCTTTGTATAGCAGTTGTTGTAATCCCACTTTGTGCACAGCAGTAGCTGACCACATGGCCCTGGCAGACTCTTGCTCCCGTGCAATAATGGGGCCTGCCAGCAGCTGAAAGGCACCTTAACGAATGGATGGCGTGATTCCGTGGGGCTACCTGTCCTCCTCTGAGCTGAACCATTCCAGCGAGGCTGGGAGGGGTGCGGAGGGCAAAACACAGACGGCCAACACTGCCACAGCTCATAAGGAGGGCAGGCTGAGGCTCTGCCAGGATGCCGTGTGTCCCGGCAGAGTGTCACTGCCCCCCCCCCCCCGCCCAACACTGACTCCGAGGTTGGTCTTGCAGCCTTGGGACTGCAGCCAGCGTGGAAGCGACCACGCTGCCCAGGAGGGAGGTGCTCCCACGTGGGTTCCCAGCCGACCCTTCCGGTGGCCGTACAGATTCTGTGTAGCAGTCAGAGGGCTGTGCATGTTTTCATGCTTTGTTGAGAAATCCAACTGTGTGTATGGACAAAAACACATTTCTGGCTCCGATGGGACAGGGATGAGCATGCATGAACCGTGGGCTCGTACGCTTCCCCTGTCGCTTCACAGCTACGTATGACGAGACCGGATGCTTCTGCCGTGGCTTTCGGGCCAGCCACAGCTTCCCCATTGTGTCCTAACTTAATGAGTGGCTTCTCCTTAAACCTGTGTTACTGTGAGATCAAGTTGGGATTGGAAACAAGTCCCACCCTGACAGGAGCAGGAATCAGGGTCACGGGAAAGCGCCTGGGGTCCCAGGTTGTCAGCTGGCCCCGTGTGCTTCCCTCGAGGGTCAACCCGCCTTTCCCCACCACTGATCTTTTGCTGGCTTCCTGGCTTTTGAACAAGTCCCGCGCTACCCCATTTGTTCTGAAAATAAAGTATTTCACATCAGTTGCCCGTTGAGTTGGGTGGACAGCGGTAGTTGAATTTGCTTCCTCCTTTGTAACACCACTCTGCGTACCTGATCAGCTGATGAAATGCTGCAGCTGTTCAGATTTGCAAGCTCCTGTGATGTCGGCCGACCCACAACGTGGTGCTGTGCCTGCTCACATTTGATGCATGCACGCAAAAGACAGCAAAGGGGCCTGGAGGAGACGCATTTCATGAATCACCGTTAAGGACGCTTTTGCAGATTAAATGGCCCGGACCCTAAAATGAATTGAAGGGGCCACTGTGCAGCATGGGGCACAAGTTCTGTGTGTGCCAAATCCCAGCCATGGCAGTTAACTAGCCCTGCACTTCTGCTGCCATGCACAGGGTGCATCTTTTGCTAAGGGTGAGTGGTCCACGTTTGTTTGGGTTTTTCTAACTGGCGCATTGCTGAATTTATTGCTTGGCTGGGGGTGCAGGTTGTGGGTTGGGTGATGGCAAGTTTTAGACCCACGCAAGAGTTGATTCAAATAAAGGTGTTCCCGGTTGCTACCCCTGATAGCTTCTGCTTTTCTGTTTCTTGGATTTCCACAGGTTTATCAAGGCCTATAAGAAGTTTGGCGTTCCTTTGGAGAGGTTAGTGTGGAGAGATTTGCTTGTAGAGTCACCCTCAGACCTTCTGCACAGGGGCAGAGGCCCAGAGCCCTTGGCTCACAGGCCTCATCCAACCCGCAGGGCCCCCAGGCCAGCCTGTAGAGCTATCCAGAGCTATTCTTCTGGGGGACAGACTTGGCTATTTGTTGTGATGGGGGGTGGTCTTGGTTTTTGATGGGAGGAAGCAGCAGGATGCAGGCAGTGAGGGACATGGTTGGCTCTAGCATTAGCCCTGGATCCGTATGCTGCTCTCCTTCTGTGTGGGGGCAGTCCAGGGGGGTATTAAGTGAGGGTGGGGAACTGCAGCCTAAGGGTCCCCCATGGGCCTCGGGCTGGTTTCCCGCTCCACCCACTATGCAAATGCTGCCTGTATTGGGCTCCGGCCCTGCCCCCTGCTGGGGAGTGGCCCTCAGCCACGAAACAGCTCGCCACCCTTGGCCTGGCTGGGCATCAGTTATACTGCCCAGTGTGGAATCTCTGCTCAGCTGCGAGGGTCAGTGGGCAACCTCGCAGGAGCCATTGTCCCTCGCAGGGTCGTTGTGGGATAAATTGGGGAGGGGAAGTCGCGTGGGGCTCCTGTGAAGTCATTGGAAAGAAGAAAGCTAGGATGGAGGTGTGACATATGAGAAGCATTTGCATAAATGGTGAATGGGTGGTTAGCTACTGCAGACAGCCATCGCTTAGGGGGGAACTTGACGCTCCCATTGAGTGCCATCAGCACTCTAGCCACTACTCCACACTGCCTCTGTAGCTCTGGCCCTTTAGAGTGAAGAGGACCAGCATACAGTAAGACAGGACAGAGGCAGTATAAATACTTGTTTCTTTGTTTACACCCTGCCTGCTCCCTGCGAGGTACCCAAGGCAGTTCCCACAGTCCTACCTTGCTTCCTCCTCTTTCATCCTTTGGGCGGAGAGTGGGTCACCCGGTAAGCTTCATGGCTGAGCGGGGATTGGGATCCAGATCTGCCACAACACTCTAACCCATGGGACCTCCAACTATGGCCTGGGGGCTGGATCCGCTTGCCATGCCCATTTGGACCCGCCGCCCACCGGCCACCTCGCCCCATGCATGGGGAGGCAGGGGTTTGCTTGCTCGGAGAAAAACCATCTCCAAGCGAGCAAGCTGCTGCCTCGTGTGCCCGCCTCGCGGCGTGTGCCCACCCCCACCTGCCCCTCGCCTCGCCTCGCCACGCGCCCACACATGCCACCCCGTGCTGGCCTGCACACCGCTGGCACCACCTTTCTGGCCTGTGCCCAGCACCGGCAGCTTTCAACTGGCCCCCTGGTCGAAAAGCTTGAGGACCCCTGCTGTAACCACTAGACCACACTGGCTCAGCCTTTGGAATGCCCCTTTCGGGCTGCTCGGCACCCCTTTGACCTAACTCTCCGCCTTCCGCTCTTCTGCCCAGGCTGGAGTGCATTGCCAGGGATGCCGAATTGGTGGACAAGTCCGTGGCGGACCTGAAGCGGCTGGGAGAGCTCTTGCACAACAGTTGCATCTCGGCCATGCAGGAGTACGAAGAGCAGCTGAAGGGGAACCCGACGGAAGGTACGCCGGCTTCCTCTGCCGGCTGGCCGAGTGTCAGAGCTGGGTTTCTCTGGGCCTCGGACTGCAGACAAATCACTGCGATTTCTAGGAGGCAGGTGGGCAGAGCCTCCGTTATTCGGGTTCTGTGCCAGGTGAGCCTGTAGTTCTGCTAAGGAAAGCAGAATTCTGCTGGCAGCAGAACTGCCGAGGAAGCTCGTTGGATTTGTTTTCATTAAGTCAAGGTGACAGCAAGCTGCAAAGATGAGCATCTCAGGGTCGTGGGTCCCAGTCAGTTCCAAAATGGGGTGTTCATTTTGTGGGGTGGGAATGGGATGGGAGAAAAACCTCTTGGCCAGGGGTTCTGTGAGGCTCGGCAGCCCTTGGGAGTGGCCATCCTCTGGCTTTGAAGTGTCTCCAGCCAGCAAGGGAGGAGGGCATGCTCCCAATGGGGATGCTGCTCTGGAAAGGAACTGCAGGGCTTCTTTCCAGAGCTGGCCAAGGTGGGAACAGCGGCTGAAATGGGTGGCCATTTCTGCCCGGAACTTCCATCACTCCTCATCTGCACAAATTGCACAATGAGTGCAATTTGCTGCCTCAATTTTTTCAGGACGTTTCCTTCTTGGATTAATCCCAAAGCCAAAGGAGTGCTTTTGGGTGGCGTTCGCAAAGGCACGTTAAAGTTACAAGCTCACAAAAGCATTGCTAGCCTTCCTGCCGTCAGAGCCTGGGACATGTGCAGCAGAACAGCCAGGCGTGGGCACCTGGACCCGGGCAGCCAAGCCAATGCCCAGATGCCAGTCCTAACCCAGTCCAGTCGGCCAAACTCAGAGCCAGGGTTAGCAGAGGCACAAGACAAAGTGCAGCCCGCTAGATAATAATGTAGTCAAGGCAGGTCGGGAGTTAGTCACTGAAGAAGCAATGCAAGCAGGAGGGGGTACCTTGGGACCGAGGCAGGAGACAAGAGCCAGGAGCAAAGTGCAGGAATGAGAACGGGAACTGAGGCAGCAGCAGCAAGGAAGCAAGAAGCTCCCCAGTGAACCAGGAGCGCTCCCTTGCCAAGGCAGCTTCTGGGGTCCGTTCCTGCCCAGCTTTTCCCCAGGGCTCCCAGGCAGTGCTCTTGCAGGGCCCTGGCAGCTGCTTAGAGTATGGGACCAATCCTGCAGTGACCAGGGCTGCTATTCTGGTGCTCGGCCAGTAGGAGGAGCCATGAAGCTGCTGCAGATCCTGACACCTGCCCATGGACACTGGTGTTACTCAGGTGTAGCCGAAAATGCTTTCCGCAAAGCGTTCCTGGAGTATCAGCAATCTGGCCAATGGGCATTTGCGAGCTGGGAAGGGCATGCTTCAAAGACACGCATGACAGTGCTTTTCGGAAATGGCACAGGGCCGAGAAGCAGGCTGCTAGCTGCTGCGGGGCAGGGGCTTTGAAATGGGGGCTTTGCATCCGGCCCCTGCTTTGTGTCGCTGACGCAGGGCTGGCACCTTCTGCAGGCAAAGGGCCGGGGAAGAGAAGAGGTCCCACCATCAAGATCTCCGGCGTCCAGGTGAACGTGAAAGCTATCATGCAGCACGAGGAGGAGTTCGCCTTGCTGCACCAGACAATTCCGAGGGACCCGGAGGAGAGAACCAGGTGTGTGCGGAGGCGCAGGGCGGGCAGGTCGCGAGGTGTGAGGATGGCGTGCGGCAAAGGACCGCGCCTGCCTCTCCCGCGTGCAGCGAAGCCCAGGAGCTCAGTGGGATGGCTTTGGCCAGCCACGGCGGGGTTTGTGCTGCACAGGGACTGGGCTGGCAGGGCTGCCGAGCCCCGGGAGGGACGGTGGTGTGGTGTGTCATCTCCCTGCCTCCTGGGGAGTGGCGACAAACCGCTGCAACGAGCCACAACTTGCGCTGGGGTCTGTCAAATCCCCTGTGGTTGGGCACGTCCCCTGGGCCCGGGCTGCCTGCAAGGCTGGGCTGGGCTGGGCTGGAGGAGGTCCTGGGCTGGAGCCGCGTGACGGGGTCGCCCTGCAGCCAGGGCTGCTGCAAGAACGGCCCGCCACAGCTCGGGGACCGCGTCGGGGGTGTTCTTCTGCTCCCCCTGGGATCAGCCGGAGCTCACACTCAGCCCCGTGGGGGTGTGGGATGAGGCTGGGAAGCCGTCCCTGGGTTGCACCCCTTGCAAGGGTCCTGCCAGCTGCTGTCAAAAGGGAGCTGATTTGAAAGCTCCCGCTGTTGCAGCGCAAGGCACAGCAGCTTTGCTTCTCCTCAAGAGATCCTTGCCGTGGCAACACTTGGCTTCGTGATAAACGGATGCGGCATCGCTTTGGCTAACTCCTGAGCGCCATTCCTGCCCCGTGTCTTGTGATCCGGTGTGCACATGGCCAGGGAGTTGTGGCATCTCACCTGCCTGTCCCTAGCATAGTTATCTTCCTTCTAGGCTGCAAGGCTGTCCGGAGCAAAGCTCAGGGAGCCAAGGCTCCATTTGGAGGCCAGGAAGCCCTTCCTGACAGTCAGGACCCCGAGGGTGTGGAATGGGCTTCCAGGGGAGGTGGTTGAGGCCCCATCGGTGAGGGTGTTCAAAGACAGGCTGGACATGCACATGGTGGGCATGTCGTGAGCGGAGCCGGCTGGAGCCGGGGGTCAGACTAGATGGCCCGGGAGGCTCCTTCTGACCCGCTCTGTTTCTATGTTTCTATGCCTCCCAAACCTTCGGAAGGTGTGGAGACACGAGAGAGCCACACAGTTGTCCTCTGCCCTTTCACCCTCCTGCCCCAGAATGTCACAGAAAGGGTGTGCCTCCAGGAAAGCGCTCCTCATCCTCTGCTCTCTGATCACCTTGGCAGGTTCTGCCTGACCTGCCGGGCCAAAGCTGCCCATTTTGACGTGGACTGGGGAGTGGAAGATGACTCTCGCTTGCTGCTCGGAATTTACGAGCACGGCTACGGGAACTGGGAGCTCATCAAATCGGATCCGGAGCTGAAATTAACCAGCAAGGTACCAGGAACTTGACCCTCAGTGTTGTTCTGTGCATCTCCATGTTTGGCATCCCCCAGACATCTGCCCGGCTTGCTTGCCGCGGTGGCAAACGATGCGAGGCGGAGACCTTGGCGGAATGCCGAGTTGCACTCGGAGTGGAAAGCAGAGGCCCGTTCACAACGTGATGAGCCGCTCATTTCGCTTTCAGCCACACCTCGCAGAGCCACTGCAGCCTGGTGTTTGCAGCGCTGGCTGACAATCTAACAGATGCACCCAATACCCCACCTCCCTCTGGGTTCTTGCCAAGTTGATCCTCATTTTGATAAGGCTCCTTGTTCCCTGTGTTATTTGTCTGCAGTTGGCAGCTCTTGGGTTTGGGTTCCACTGATGTTTGCATGCTTTAAAAAAATTCTTTCCAAGATCCTGCCTGTTGAGACAGACAAAAAACCTCAGGGGAAGCAGCTCCAGACCCGAGTCGACTACTTGCTGAAGTTACTCAAGAAGGACATGGAGAAAAAGGATAGCGTGAAGGAAATGGAAGAGGTCAGTTCAGGCAGGGCCTTGCATCTCCTCTGCCTCTGCTTGGGATCCTCCTGCGTTCATGCAAATGTCAAGCTTCTAGTCCTGGTGGTGGCAGGTCTGAGCTTGTGGATGTGTGGCTGGTACTTTGCAGCATCTCCCTGCGCTGGGCAGAGCAGGGTCTCGGCAGGGCTTCTGCAGCGGACGGGCAGGAGGGCCCCGTTTGCCTTGCTGGGTGCTGAGGGCTGCGCTGGCCTCTTGGACCTTCCCCTGATCAGCATCTCTCCTGCCTTAGACCAAGGTGAAAAAGAGGAAGCCCCGGGGAAAGAAAGAGAACAAGTCTCCCAAAGGCCGGGACGAGCACGGGAACGAAGTCTCCTCTCCCCGGCACTCAGACAACCAGTCGGAAGAGGGGGAGGTCAAGGTAAATGGGGTGTTGCCCGGCTGCTGCGATGTGCCCCCCTCCCGCTGGCAGGAGCTGACTCACGTGCCAGGGACCCCGAGTTCAAGTCCAGGGGGCAGCAGCCCCCTCTGGGATGGGGGAGGGGGACATGCCTGAGCCACCCCAGAGTGGGCCTTGGGTACCAAAGCCTGACTCCTTCATGGGCCAACCAGCGACCCTGTGGACCCAACTGGGCAGCTTCTGGTAGGGTCACTGTTTGGACTGAGGCTTGCTGAGGATGATGGGTCTCAGGGAATGCAGCCAAGAAAGTCAGCTAGCGTATTAAGCCCACCAGTCCCTGCATGTACATGCCAGAAATTTGGGGAATGAGCTGCAAGAGGGAGACAGGCATCTCATGGAGGATGCCAGAGGCTGCTGCCAGCATTTCGAGTTCTTCCCGAGAGAAGTCACCTTTTCTGCCTCTTTAGTGGCCTTTGGACATGTTCTGGTCTTGCTTGGTGTTCTAAATTTTGCTGCTGCCACTTTCTTTGCTTTGCTGTTGTAAACTTTGCTGCTCCTGATTTTTGCCGTTTTAACTGTTGGTGTCCTGACTTTGCTGTTCTCGGCCACTGCTTGCTAGCCGCCTCAAGGTCCTTTCATGGGAAGTAGGGGCAGTTTCTTTTGGAGTAAATATGTTGGGTGCCTCTCCCTCCCTGTTTCCTTTGCAGGAGGATGGATTGGATAAGAGCCCCGTGAAGAAGAAGCAGAAAAAGGAGAACAAGGAAAATAAAGACAAGCAGGCCACAAGCAGAAAGGAGAAGGAAGGAGAGAAGGAGAGGAGGAGAACGAAGGAGAAAAAGAAGGTACTGGATGATTCTCACCTGGGACTGCCAGGGCCCATGGCCTACCCTAGACTAGGCCATGCTGATGTTCCTAAGAAAGGTTCACAGGTGCGAGTGGGCCTCATAGGGGCAATGCCACAAGCAGAACTAGAGATGTGGAAGCCCAGGAGAGGAAAACAGGAAAAAACCATTTTTTCTCCATTGTGTCCTGAAGCCCTTCTCCCCAGAAATGGCAAACATGCACTATAGAACATTTCAGGATGCGGGATAACATATTCCAGACAAGGTGTCTGTGCATTTGCTCCCACAGATCTTTTCTAAAGACTATGGAATGGGTGAATGTGGAAGACAACGTATCAGGGGGAAGCAGCTCCTTGCTTGTGAACGGAGAGTGCCGCTCTCAGAAGTGGGTGCAAGATTTCTTTCTGCCTCTCGGGAGCATTGCCGAGTGCAGGAAGGAGGCTTCAGCTCCTCCTTTGCTTGTTGGCTTTGCGTTGGTACAGTTGACGGGCTTGTCTCTGTCCCTTTGACTAGGCCTCAAAGGACTGGAAGAAAGTGCAAAGCCACAAGAAGGAACGCAAAGCATACCTATGTGAAAGGTACGCGCTTAAGTTCATCTGACTACTGTAACTGCATTTGTTCACCTTCAAAGCACAATTACATTCCTGCTAATCAGACGCTTTGCTGCCATGCCGCAGCTGAGTGTGTACTGACAGCTGGTCACTGAATGACTCTTTTTTTCCCTCCGTTCAGCAAAATGACCCCAACATTTAGCCTATGAAGGCCTTCCCACACTGCAAGTACTTTGGAGGAAAGAGGCATCCTGTCAGGTGTGCATTTCTGGACGCGACTGGGATGACAAAGCAGACCCTCGCATCACGTGAGGCTTGAAAGCGGCCTGGAGCCACCTGGTGAGAGCGGGCTGTGTTTTCCCAGCACTCTTGTTCCAGAAGTCCCCCTCCAGCTCCAGCATCCTTGCTGAGAGTTTCTCCAGCAGCAGCGTCCTCAGGGGAAAACGACAGGACCCCCAGATGCACAGGAGATCCATTTGTAGGCACGATGGCACCAGAAGACCGGCGGGGAGGGATTGCCAGACCCGTCTGAGAGCTGCACATTCCTCTGGAGTCCCATTGTCAATAACTGAACGTGCGACTTGGCGGGAAGCAGCTGAGTTCCTAAGAGGGCCTCACTGTGTCTCAGAAGATCTTCTTTGCGCAAACCCTCTTTTCAAGTCAGAATGCAAGAGAAGATCAGCTTTCGCAGTTCACACAGGCAGGTGGACAGTTGTGAAGGTAGAAGGAACGGCAAGCGTTGTGGTGCCAGCAGTTCATCCAGCTTGGTGCGGAAGCACTGGGACAGGAGAGGACAGAATTCCTGCAGGGTTTAGCAGCGTTGCACTAGGTGGTGTCCTGCCAAAGACCGCGCAGGTAACCCGAAAGCAGTCCCGGAGATCTTAATGGGCAAACGTCCATGCGTTCCTGCAAGAGGGCGTGTGGGTCCTATCAGAACTTACTCCTTAAGGCTATCACGGAAGCGAGACAGATCGAAAACAGGCAGAAGCAACTCGCACACTCTTCCCAAAGAAGCAAGAAGAAGAAATGCAGAAGTCAAACAGTGAGAGTGAAGCTTTGCACCGAAACGTGATGGGTGGAGTGGAGAGCGCCTGCAAAAGTTTGCTAAACAAAACAGAGATGCTCTTCCAGAAATGGTGATAGCTGAGGATCTGGAAGTACCCAGAAGGTGAGGAACCCTTTATGTGATCAGGAAGCCTTTTGAGTTCAGTTGCAGAAGATCTCTCTGACAAGCCCAAAGCCAATTTCTTCAGCCATCGCTGCATCCAGATCAGATACTGCATTTTGTCAGAAATTCCTTACGCAGTGGCCAACCCTCTTTGAGAATCCAAGTATCTTCATTGACAGTACAGAAGAAAGGAAAGCGGAAGATTTCCTGAATGGGATGGGGAAAATTTGGACTTTTGTAGCCTTCGTCATGCTGCGGCAGATGCATCAGAGCTAAGATTCAAAGGTAGAAATGTACGTGGTGAGAGCACAAACGCTGCGTTGGACCGGATTGCACAATGAACAGCAACACCTTGTTGATTTGGTCCAGGAATGGCATGTGGCAGCAGAGCGTTTGCCGGACCCGGCTTCTCCCGCCTCTCCCTTCCCACCCGCTTCGGATTCTTCCCTCTTCCACAGCATTTGAAAGAAATGGGCCTGTGCTTGGAAATGCACCAGTGAAGAAATTCATGTGTGAAAGGGGAGAGATGCTTGTCTCCCTCTGAGCAGGCCTTTCCTTTCTTGAAGTCTGTGGTAGCCATGTGGAAGTGGAAGAATTGATGCTTTCTAGCCTGCTTCTTACAGATGGGCAAAATCAAAGAGGTTACATACAGTCCAGGACATAAACAAAAATAAAGATTTTGAAAAAGTGAATCCCATTTGTAATTATTGTCTGAATAAGCTGCATTTGTAATATACAAAACATAATTGTATGCCAAATCAAATTAGATCTAACACATTATCTATTCCTAAAGTAACCAAACAGCTTTCCATTCATAAAGGATACTAGTATTGCATTCACCCCATTTTTCTGGAAACACCTTTTTTTAACAGAAAAAAAAATGGAGAAAAAATGGTTTTATTCCACTGCTTCAAAGTTTCTAGAAACATTAGACCTCTAAACAGGAACCCTCTTTCCCCTTGAGAGAAATGCATTTCAGTGATTCAGTCTAATTATTATTATACTGCCAGCTATGAAATGCCCACTCATTATGCAATTAGCATTGAGTTGTCTTCCTTCACACAATCCATGCTGGCTTTGCTAGTTGTTAGGTGAGTGCGGGAGTGATGCAAGATTCTGCACTTCTGTCTTTGATCCTAGGAAGATTTTAATCCGTGAGCCCGTTGGCTCCTGATGCTTCAGTACTTCTTCAGAATCATCAGGTCTAGGAACTTGTTTCCTGTCAGCCCGCTGTGTGTGTATCAGCAATTCCTGGGTGGTTTAATTGCATGGCCTCCCCATGCGTCTGCTTCCATTTAATAAGCCAGGAATGTTTATCCTGTTTTCCTGTGGGGTCCAAAGCCTGCAACTCTGGGTCGTTCACCTGAAAGCGGAAACGTGCTTGCCTCCCGGTGCTTTGTCCCCATCGATCCGCTGGATCCTGCAGCTCTCACATCACGGGGCCCTCCCCGTTTTGGTGCGTCTGTGAACTCTCGGAAGTGTGGGTTTTGCGCTGGGCCTCATTTTGCTCTCTCGCAGCCCAAAGGTGGTGAGGCCAAATCTGGAAGCAAAGGGAAGCAAACGCAGGGGCCCGTTCATATCACCGCGGGGAGTGACCCCGTCCCCATTGGGGAAGACGAGGATGATGACTTGGACCAGGAGACCTTCAGCATAGTAAGTGTTTGCGGATTCTGTTCAGCGTTGGGGCTGGATGAGTGGAGGGTTGTGGGACCCGCTCTGTGTTCGGATGGGTCCTTTTACGCACGCTCTGGGGTCCAGGTGCAATGTAGGGTCGTGAACTCCGGAGCAAGGCTTCTGCGCCTGTGTGGTGGGATGAGGCGTGAGGGAGGGGCTCTGGGGGCCCGTACAGCAAGCGCTGCTTTCCCAGGTGGCCCCTGCTCTGTTGCCAGCCCCCTTCTTGCAAAAATAAAGCTGGCAGCCGCCGCCTGTTGTGCACTGCCCGTGGCTTGCCGTTGCATCGTCTCCCTGCTGCTTGGTGGATCAGCAGCTTCGTAGAAGGGAAAGCCGGCTGTGAGTTTGCCCATCGCTCGGCTTGCTGCTTGACACGTGCTCCTTTCCGGCCTCCTCAGGCAGGAGAAAAACGCCTCTTTGCCAACGGGAGCCGGGGCCCCTCCCCGTTCTGTGGCAAGCCACTTGGCTGCTTGTTTGCTTCACTGCCACACGGCCCCCCCACCAAAGCTCTCTGGGTGGTTTCCGCAATCCCTGGCCGACCGTCCGCCCATCTGGGTAGATCGGTCACCACAGCCCTTCTTCCCATTCCCAAATCCAGCTTGGCACGTCCAGCCCCAAGCGGAGCGCTTCCAGCTCGCGCCGAGCTGCCTTGGGACTCTGCGTACCCTGGGCCACCCCCAAAGCAGCCCCTGAGACTGGGGCAGGGTCAGACCCAGGAAACGCCCCCCTGCCCTCTGCCCCACACGGCTGACCTGTGGCTTTGCTCTCTGCTCTTCCCCTCCAAGTGCAAAGAGAGGATGCGGCCGGTCAAGAAGGCTCTGAAGCAGCTGGACAAGCCGGACAAGGGGCTGTCAGTGCAGGAGCAGCTGGAGCACACGCGCAGCTGCCTGCTGAAGATCGGCGACCGGATCTCCGAGTGCCTGAAGGCGTACTCCGACCAGGAGCACATCAAGCTGTGGAGAAGGTCTGCCTGGGCCAGGAACAGGGTGGAAGGGCCCCGTTGTGGGAGGGCGGGGGCACCGGCGAGAGCCCCACTGGCTGGCCCTGGCTTTGCGGGTGTTGCAGGCCGATGCCTTATCTTGGTTTCAAAGACCGTGCAATAGTTTGCTTTCTGTTTGTGATGTCAAAGTTGCGATTTTAATAGCGTTTGTGTGTTGCGTTGTTTCATGAGGGTGATTCGCCACCCTGGGCTCGTGGCAGGGAAGGGCACGATATCCCTCAAATCACTAGCAATAATCATAATATTAAAAGTTGTAGGGTTTTTTTGTTTGTTTAGTCACGAAGTCATGCCTGACCCGTCGCGACCCCATGGACAACACTCCTCCAGGCCTTCCTGTCCTCCACCATCCCCTGGAGTCCACTCAAGCTCACACCAACTGCCCCAGTGACTCCATCCAGCCACCTCATCCTCTGCCGTCCCCTCCTTCTTTTGCCCTCAATTGTTCCCAGCATCAGGCTCTTCTCCAGGGAGTCCTTCCTTCTCATTAAGTGGCCAAAGTATTTGAGTTTCATCTTTACTATCTGGCCTTCTAAAGAGCAGTCAGGGTTGATCTCCTCTAGGACTGACCGGTTTGATCGCCTTGCGGTCAAAGGGACTCGCAGGAGTCTCCTCCAGCACCACAATTCAAAGGCCTCAATTCTTTGGTGCTCAGCCTTCCTTATGGTCCAGCTTTCACAGCCATACATTGCAACTGGGAAAGTCGTGTCCAACCCATCATGATCCCATGGAAAACATTCCTCCAGGCCTTCCTGTCCTCCACCATCCCTTGGAGTCCACTTAAGCTCACACTGAGCCGACTGCTTCAGTGACTCCATCCAGCCACCTCATCCTCTGCCGCCCCCTCCTTCTTTTGCCCTCAATTGTTCCCAGCATTAGACTCTTCTCCAGGGAGTCCTTCCTTCTCATTAGGTGGCCAAAGTATTTGAGCTTCACCTTCAGTATCTGACCTTCTAAAGAGCAGTCAGGGTTGAGTTCCTTAATAGTGGTAGTAATAGCCAGGAAAAGATGCTTTGCAGTCTTTTGTCCTTGCAATATGTAAGCCTCCCCTTCTTGTGTTTATGGCCCTTCAGAAGGTCAGACATTTTAATATTTGTAAGAAAAAACAGAAACTGGAACAAAGGGTTGCACTGCGAAGCACTCTTGTTCGCATGCCAGCTAGCTAGCCAGCCTTCTATGCCCCCTTCTGGGGTACTCCATTCCATTTCTTGTCCACTAAGCTTGTCCACTGCCTCCATTGTGCTGTTTTTGCATCAGTGCCCCATTAGGGCTTGTTCCTTGAAGCCCTTTGGTGTGTCTGCAAAGCTTGGCATTCCCCGGATGCCGTCATCCTAACCCATTTTGGTAGCATTGGAAAATGTTTGCCATTAGTATATTAACAGCGATTAATATGAGGTGTTTGGATAGTGAATGATCAGAAGGTTTAGGTAAACGATGCAAGGTTCCCAATGCAGTGACCAGGTGCTGTTTTCCCCACACGGAGGCCACAGAAGAGAGCAGCTCACTCGCCTCCAGCTGTCCAAGCGCGGGTGTGGCAGAGAGGAGATCTGACCTGGGACATTCAGCGGTTTGAACTCTGGCATCGCCGCTCCAACAGCATGCATGTGTGAATTGCAGGATCCCCACCCCGAGAAATGCCAGCAATCTTTGGAAGCCGGCCGGGGGAGGTGGGGGAGTTGCTGTTAAGGATGTAAGGACGCGGGCCCCAGCTCCGCCGGGCTCGGGTTTGCTGGGTCAAGGGCAGGGACTCGGCCTGCGTTTATGGCGTTGCCCGCCCGTCTCTGCTCAGGATGAGCTTGCTTGTCAGGACGGCCTGCGTGGCCGCTTCCCGCTAGTGCACTTTGCCACGAAGCCAGAGGAGGGGCCCCTGCCGTCCCAGCGCTCACTAGGGCTGGGTTGCCCGGCGGAAACCCTGGAGAGCCTTGGTCAGTAAGGAGGCAACGGCCTCGTATGACTTCCAACGGGCTGATGCAGGCATTCAAAACAGCTGAAAATCGAAATACCAAACAAAGCCAACACTGGGGCATAAGCCAAGCCATTGATTCACTTGCCCCGACATGCCTGGGAGCAGGGGAGGGACGGCAATGTTGGTGCCCACTGGGCCTACCTGGAGAGACTGTTCTGCAGTTTGGGGGCCGCCACTGAGAAGGCCCATCTCTGGTTGCCATGCTCCAAACCTCCCTCGGGGGACTCCTGAGGCCACGCCGAAGTCGTTGATCATGACGAGTGGCTGCGCTCATCCTGGGAAAGGCCACTCGCCAAAATTGTCACCCAGACCCATGTGTGCTTTGTCTAAGGTGACACAATTTGGCACTAGGCATATCAATGGGTTCCTATGTTGTGTGCTCTGGATGGGGCAGGATCAAAAGGCAACAAAAACGAAACTGGAGAGGCAGCAGAAGCTATTTTTGGGCTACTCTGGCTCAGGATTTTGATTTAATCAGCTTGTAAAAATAATGATTTTAGCCCAGGTGTGCGTAGATATCTGGACAGGGATGTACAGTGCTGAACACTGAAGTCCCTGGGCTTGGTTTGATTTGAGGATCTTCAAGATGGGAACATTCGATGCTCTCAGAGGAGGGAGAGCATTTCTGAACACGTGCCCAGAAGGTTTCCCTGCCACGGTTTCATTATCTCCAGCTGCACCAAACTCATCGTGTACTAAGGGGCGGCGCTTCCAGGGCAGCCCAACAGGAAGAGTGTGGGCTGCGGACGGCAGTTCCGGCGTTCACCAGAGCAAGCGTCATTTCTGTCCTCCTCTTCCCAGGAACCTGTGGATATTTGTGTCCAAGTTCACCGAATTTGATGCCCGGAAGTTGCACAAGCTGTACAAGATGGCTCATAAGAAGCGGTCCCAGGATGAGGAGGTGAGCACGGACGTGGGTGGGGGTGGCCAAGTACTCCTTTGGCTGTTTTGTAGCTGCATGGCATGATCCTGCTCTAAATGAAGAGGCAAGCAAGGGGACATTCTGGAGAAGAAAAAATGTGGAGCACACCCTCCCAAACAGTTCTTCCTTCTGCAAGCAGCTTCCTTGCCAGTCCATGGGGTTGCAATTCCCAGCATACTGGCAGGGGAGAATGGGAGTTGTGCTGCTGTGCAACACAAGGGCCAGGCTGGGCTCGAGAGAGCCCAAATGGAGCTCTTTCAGTCTGCTCTGGAGCCCGGCCTCTGCCCTTAGCCCCAGCCCCCCTCCCACCGTATCTTTATGCCCTGCTCTGCGTCCGGATGCAGCCCAGTATCCATAGATGCAGCAGGCAGGGCCCAAACCGGCAGCACTGAACTGGCTTTATGGAGTGTGGCCTACCGCCGCGTCTCAACTGCTCAGGTGTGCTGGCAGGTGCCAGGGGGTGGGGCCTGCTGGTGGAGTCACAGGTGCAGTGCTCCGCTTCTGCCCGGAGACCCACCTGCACCGCTCGTGGTCAGCTCACTCCACTCCAGGGCCCCAAAGCCTTTTCAGGTGTTCATCTCCCCTCCTGTCCCCACGCAGCAGGAGCAGAAGAAACGGGAGGAGGCCACGGGAGGCAAGAAGCTGTTCCGGCCGGAGCCTTCCGGATCCAGCCGGGATTCCGTGATGTCCCAGATCCCTCACAGCCCTCGTTCCCAGAAGCTGCACCAGCCGCTGCCCCATCCTTCCCAGATGCACACGCAGCGGGACAACTACAACCCGAACAAAAGGCACTTCAGCAACACAGGTGAGAGCGCGGAGGGAGAGTGGAGGAAAAGCGTCCCTTCTTGCTTCTGGCTGTGCCAGCGCTGCCCTCTGAAGAGGCTGCAGGAGGCAGGGAACGAGGAGGGAGGGACGCCCGTCCCTTTCCGGAGCTGCCCCCCCCCCCACAGTGAGCCCTGCACTGCCTCCTCACGCCAGACGGGCCTGGAGCAAAAACCCTCTTCATGGCGCTTTTTGCTTTGCCTCTCCGACCGGAAGCCCTCTGCCCTCGCCTCGTCTCAGGGGCTCACTGCAGGGGAGCAGACTGAGCACAGACACCCATCCCGCCCTTCTCGGCAGTAGCGGCCTGGCCTCGGGATGGGGACGGCATGCCAGGTGTCACCTGGCCAGCCACCGGAGTGGGAAGTGGTGTCTTGCAACAGCAGGAGGCTGGACCTCATGGCCTTCTGGTCCCTTCCAGTTCTGCTCTTCTGGGATTTTAACTCTGTTGCCATTGGTCACCGGGCTCAGGCTCTGTTCTTTTCCTGAGCCTTTACGAAAAGATAACCTCTGCGGCTGCCAGCGGGTTTTACCAGAGTCCTTTTTTTATTGTTGAGTTGGGCTTTTCAAACTATTGTTGCCACCTGGCCTTGGACTTTTTTTTAATGACGGGCAGGCTGTGCATGAAACGAAGACGTGTTACAATGCATCAAGTGCTGCGGATGCTTTGGCTGGAAGGTGACCTAACCAAGAATAAATAAAAAAGAGACCACATTCAGCTTCTGGCTAAAGGAGGCAGCGTCATTCTAGGTTAAGTTTGCGCTCTCTCATTTTCCATGGGGGTGGGATAGGAATTTCTGCTGTTGCAGCTGAGGATTCTGGGAAGAGATGCAGGGCTTGTGTAGGCTCAGGTAACCAGTGCGTTATCTAGGTGTTGTCGCACCCTGGGAATCGCGTACACACCTCGGGCTGAAACTTTCTCTTGTGGCTGTGCCGTTGTTGCCCCTTTCGTTAGAAGGATAGAAAGAGCATGTCTCACACTTTGATCTCAATCGCTGCCTCATTCCATAGGATCGCCCAGTCATAACAAAGGCAATAAATAGGGAAGTACTTAATGAAAGGGCAGTGTTCCACAGGTCACTGAGGGAGCACCGTTCCAGGAGAAGTTCGTGAGAAGCTTCTAAGGGTCCCTTAGGAGACTTCCCTGTTCTTGCTACAGAAGCCTTTCCTTCCCCTTCCCCTTTTCAAATTTATATGCTGCTGAATAGCCTGACAGGGCTGTCTAAGCAGCTAACAACATTAAAATACATTAATTACAAAAAAAAAATTAATCCAACATTAGAATTACAAGTACAGGCGGAGGAGATAAGTGAGAAATCTGCCCGAGCAGAGTGAGCTCTTACAATCAGGTGTTAAAATCCAGCCTCGAAATATCCGCAAAAGAGGGCAGTTTTCGTCCTGGCACTGGAGCAAAAGTCGTGATGGCTCCATGCGGGCCTCTTTAGGAAGCCCGTCCAAAGCCACCGAGAAGGCTCTCCTTCTAACTGGCGCCCTCTATTTTCCCCTTCGGGACAGCTCTGTCAGAAGAAATAATGTCTCATTTTTATTTTTTGTATCCCAACCAGGATGGCAAAATTTAGTATCAGTCATAAAATACAATGACATTCTATTATAATGCCTGCCCAGACAGCATGATGTGAATGGGTGGCCTTTAAACAAATTTAATAAATGGATGGATGAATGATAAAGGAGAAAAGTGGCTACAGCATAGCGAAAACAGACCGATGCTGCAGATTAAATCGGCTTTGGGTAAAAGTTGCCCATCTGATCAAACAAGCTGCTGCAGTTTCTGCTGTGTTGAGAGACAGGCAACTAACTGAGCCGCCCGGGCTAAGGGATGCCGCAGGAATGGTGTGGCCAGGAAAAGGTGCGTTTTCCCTCTCACCTTCCTGGATGGGGCCCTGCCATAGAGAAGGGGATTTCTGAGTGTGGCCCGGCTGACCGGGGAAGAGCCGGTCCCTCTGTGTGCCTGACCCTCCAAGCATTTCGGCCCTACAGGGCCATCACAGGCGCTCTGAATGGTGTGTGGGACAGGTGTGCTCGCAGATTCGCCGCAGGAGCATCCCTGCAGGGCTGGCCCTCGGGACTTTCGCCTTTCCTCCTCTGCTGTGCAGATCGGGGAGACTGGCAGCGGGACCGCAAGTTTAACTATGGCGGGAATGCCAGCCAGGTGTGGGGTGGTGAGCGGCACCACCAGTACGAGCCCTGGTACAAGGACCACCACTATGGAGACCGCCGGATGCGTGGGGAGCCGCATCGCAGCTCGGGGAACTACCGGCCGAACAACCCACCCCGCAAGCGGCCGTACGAGCAGTACAACAGCGACCGGGACCACCGGGGCCACCGGGACTACTATGACAGGTGAGCGGTCTGCCCTGGGCCTGGTGGCCGGTGCTGAGGATGGGAGGGGCCGTTGTTCTTGGTGCATGTTTCAGGACACGGACTCTTGGGAGGGGAAAGGGGAAGAGGCCAGGAAGCGGGGCCTCCAGGACCGGGATGGAAGAGGCGGGGGTGCCGCTTGCGGTCAGTGCCAGAGCTCCGTCTGGATTTGGTCAGGAACGCGCTCCTGGTCGTCTTCTGCCTCTGAGCCCTTTCTGTCCTTGCCTGCGGTCTAGGCACCACCATGACTCTAAGAGGCGGAGATCGGATGAGTTCCGGTCCCAGAATTACCACCAGCAAGAGTTCCGGAGGATGTCCGACCACCGGCCCCCCATCGGCTACCACGGCCAGGGCCCCTCGGACCACTACCGGCCTTTCCATCCAGACAAATCGGCCGAGTACAAACAGCTGCTCCTCCCTCCCCATTCCCAAGTCTCGGATCCACGCTCCCCGCCCTCACAGAAGTCCCCACACGACGCCAAGTCCCCCCTCGACCACCGGTCGCCCCTGGACCGGTCTTTAGAACAGAAGAACAATCCGGAGTATAATTGGAGCGGCCGGAAAACATAGAGCGTGAGGGTCGGATGGAGAGGAGGGAGAGCCGCGCCCGAGGCCCCTTGGCCGGAGCTGAACGGCTGCTTCTGCTTCGCCGCGCCCGGATTCAGAGACTCCGAAGATGCTGCCGCCGGGCTCCGTGTTTGCAAGGGAGGGTCGTCGGAGCTGGACACAGCCGGGGCCCAGCCTGGCTTCCACCCCGGCCTCTCTTCCCATAATCCCGCTGGCTGGAGGGCGGGAATCGTCTTCCCCGCGCACAAGTGACCCGTCAAGGAAAAGGCTGTGCCCGCCCCGGCAATGGATTTTGTGTCGGAAGGCCAAACTGGACTCCCACAGATGTTTCATGGGGATGGGATGGAGGACTGCCACATGGGGCGTGGAGGGAGCAGTGGCCCGTGTGGCTTGGCGGCCGCGGGTCATGTTCCTTCTGGAAGGGTCCTGGCAAAGAGGCGGCCTGAGCCCCGGCTTTAAGGGCCCGCTCGTTGAGAGGAGGGAGATCCAGTCTAGGGGCGAGTGGGAGGGATGAGTTCCCGGGAGGTGAAACAGCCTTTAAATGAGTGACCCTGGAAATCCAGCTGCAGGTGCCTGGGAATTCCAGCTCCCAGACCTCTTCTTTCAGTTTGCAATGCCAAACACAGACGCAACCATGACAGCAGTGCACATGCGTCTCCGCAAGTCTGTGGCTTTCCTCCCCGACTCGCTGTTTCCCTCCCCGTCTGCCTTCCTTGATCTCGGCTGCATTGCTGTGTGCAGCAGAACCAAGCGTGGTCACGGGGCCCAGGAGAAGGATGTCCTCCGAACCGGAGGATCTTGCCGGACCCGCAGAATGGTTTCCCACTGCTACCACCGCCGTTTGCAGGGTGGCTTTGTGCAAGATGAAGAGATGGAGGCCTGCTGGTCTGGGGGAGTCACTCTGAGAAACAGTGACGTGCAAAGGCGTTCTCTCTGGGAGCCGTGCTTGTGGGCGCTGGCCTAAAATCTGCTCTTTTGGGGTATGGTTGGTTGTCCTGCAAATGCACCGAGCAGCCCCTCGTTTCCGCAAATCCTGGCTCCGTCCTCACGCCTGCAGTTGCCCTGGAAGGGCGTCCTTAAGCTTTCTGCTGTCGCTCGGCATCCACCGACCAGCCAGGAAGTAGTGTCTGCCGCTCCCCATTGCCCACCCCACCCCAAAACACCACACCCCTGGTTTGCTTCCTGGGGGGACGGGAGCCGAAACGTTTGTGAGGCTGTGTTAAAGTGTCAAAGTTAACTACAGAAGAAGGAACGATAAACTAAAGTGCAGTATTTTCTCCTAAGTTTCAGAAGGGTTTGGAGTGTGTGCGTGAGAGAATGTGTGTGCGAGTGACGTGTAAGCACGCGTGTGTGTTTCACATACTAGGTTTCCTCTGATTTCATTAAGCTGTGATGGTAGAAAACACACTATGGAGTTTCTTAACGAGGTCCTTTCATTTTCACATGGGGTGGTTGGCTTATAATGTGAATTCTGAATGCCTTCTCCCCTGCTGGGAAGATGGAGGGGGAGCGAGAAGGGCGTTCATAAATAACAATTCATTAGAACGGTTATTATTCATTGGGAGTCATAAAGTGTTGCTTGAAGGATGAACTGTACCCCGTGCCATACACTCGTCGCGAAAGGCAGGACTGACAAGCGGGGTGCGACTGTAGCCTTTGTCCTTTCCTTTTCTTTAAATTTAAATGCCCGATCCACAAAGTATTACGGGTCGGCCAAAATAAACTCAGCCAATCCAGAGTAATGAGACTTGAATTAGGCTGTGAGGAAGGAGGCATTACGTGTTCAAGAAGGAAGGCCAGGTCGGAGTGGTAGGCCGGGACTAGAGTCTAACCTGCGACCTTTGCCAAAGGTGCACCCAGGTGAGGTGAGGTGAGGTGAGGGGTGGAGGAGGCATGCTAGTACTTGCCAGGTTTTGTATTTTAGCAAACCTCAGATTCAGTAACCGTCCCGAGTGTTGCTGGATTGTTACTGCTGTAGAACCCCGGGAAATGTCCAACATGGAAAACAGTTGTCATTGTGAGGAGTGTGTGAGGGTCAGCAGCAGCCATGTTTGCTTCTACAACACACCTGGCGTCTCCCTGGCTCAGTTTTCAAATTGCTTCCATCTCTCTGCAAGCAGAATTTCGGGGGTTTCGTGGGCTGATCTTTATTTCTCCTAAACATGGACTTAACTGCTAAGGCTAAAAGTAGCTCGAGCTCTTACTGCTGGGTGTGTCCTGGAGGTAAGGAAGGTTTACCCAGGGGATCCAATTTACCATTGGATTATTCATGGATCTTGTGGCGACCTCTTTCTATCACTCACCTAATGCTATGGCCAGTGACCCTGTTCCCCCCGAAAAATCTGTGGGTGGAAGAACATGCCCATAAAATCATGGACTTAAGGGGAAAAAATATGCCCTGTTGATGAAAGAAAAAGAAAACAGTAATTAATATTAATTTATATTTGTGACAAAACTTTGCCACTGTCCTAGTGATTTCTGATGTAAATATGTTGTTTATAGAGTATGCATTAAATTTTCCTACATTGTAAAACAGCTGTACTTTGGATTCTTGTATATTAAAATGTGAGATGGACATTTTCACAAATCTGGCCACTGTCTGATTCTTTTTGCTGCTGCCACTGAAGCAGAGAGATTCTTCCGCCCGTGTCTGCTGAGATTCCCATCTTGGCTTTCTGTTCAGCTGAGTGAGGTTTTAGTTACCTGAAGATGAATTTGGACTGGTCCATGGCATAGCAGACAAGGTCTCTAAAGGCTATAAAAATGCAGCTGAGAGGCAGAGGGTTTTGGGATGCACACTCCAAACTTTCCAAGCACTGCTAATGTCATAATGTCCCCTAGGTCCAAATCCCAGGCAGCCAGAAAACTTCGGCCAGTCTCCAAAGTTCAGCTGTAAATATATTAGCAGTCTAACTTGTGAGTTAAAGCAGTGCAACATGGACGGGGTTGACTTCCGAAGCTCAGCATCTCCAGACCTTGCCATCTGCTACATGGTTTGGACCTGGCTTGAACTTCCATCAGCTCCAGCTGGCTAATAGGAATTGTAGTACTGAGTTCAGAAAGGCTGGTAAGAAGACGGGCAGACTACAAATTCAGGCAGTTTCCTGGACCACACCCCCAGAAGGTGTACCTACTTCTGCCCAAATCCAAACACCACTAATTTCTTGAAAATGTGGTGTTGTACATGCATGTAAACCACTAGGATAACAAACACCACTCGCCAGCTTCTTTAAGGGGAGCATTTGTCGGCTGTTTACATTCCAAACTGCACAACATTCTTGACTTTTTAATCTAGCCCTGCAAGGAATACCTTCACTTTTGCCCTGCCCGAAGCTTGCCTGAATGACTCCACTCCCAAATGTGCCACTTTCCATTAACTATAGTACCTTTCCCTCAGTCGGCGCCCTCCAGAAGTGTTGGACTACCACTCCCATCATCCCCAGCCACACGGTCCATGTGTGTGTGATGCCACTGATGTCTACAGCAGCTTTCACAACAAACCCACCAAGAGCTGTCCTGTGTCCAGCCGCGCCCTGCGCCCCCGCCGCTTTCCTCTCCAACAAGCTTGGTTCACGAAGGGACCGATGATGCGCATCACCTTCGCGCCCAGCAAGCCGGACTGTGCCTCCTGGGCCGCACGGCGGCGCTTCCCGGCGTCCGTCCCCGGTGCCCATGCGGGCTCGCCCGCTGAAGAGCTTCGTGGCGACTGCGGAGGCCTGCCCCGTCTTCATGGCTGCCCACCCCAACACCCGCAGCCTCCGAGGGGGCCCTTTGACCGTGTTTGGCCACCGCCAAGCGAAAAGGCTTCTCCGCGAGCCAGGGGCACGTCACCTGGCGGGGACAGACACTTGCCCACAGGAGCACCTCTGCAGTGCTTTCTGGCTCCATCGCGGCTCCTTCGTCCTGTGCTTGTTCTTGGCCACCTGGTTTGGGCAAGGTCAGGCTGCCGAACTTGCCCAGGCGTTTGTCTCGCCTGGTCGCTCGCCGTTTCTGCCAGGGCTTTGTCACCGCTTCCTTCATCCCACTCTCCTAAGAGTGAACAGAACCCCTTTCTTGAAAGGGGAAGGTCATCCCCCCCCCCACACACACCGGGCACGGGGTAGAAGTGAGGAGTGATCCCAACAAAGGATTCCCCACACCTGGAAGTAAGTGCAGCAAAGGGAACTTCACAGCTGAGCCCTGTTCCACACGCAGCCGCTGTTACACTGGAAACACTGACTCAGCCGTTCTTTGCAGTGGGTTTGCACAGGCCAGCAGTCTGGCTCTGCAAAGAGGCCCCAGGCTGGAGCGGGATTTCATCTGAATGCCGGGCAGGTCTGGGGGTAGTTGCCCAACCTCCCCAATTCACACCTCCTCTTGTTCTCCTCCTCGGTCTCACACCCTTCAGCTGTGTAAATGCATCAGCTCCTCTGCTTGGAGTGACTCTTGCGTTTCCTTCCTAAAGAAGGTTCCAGCAGTTACCTGAAGGTGCAGCTACTGGACAACAAAGACTGAAAAAGGCAGAACTGGGTCCTGCACGTGCCAGGCTAGGCCGCCAAGACAGCTCTGCAGCTCAACTCTCTGTAGCCACAGGCCAAGGAAGGGCTGTCCAGTCCTGCAAAGAGGGTGATAGATCAGGATTCTGTCAGCCCCCATAGACAGTGTCCTAAATTTGCCTTTATTGTGAAGCAGGAGTGTTCCTGAAGTATTTGGTCTCTTCCATGGGGAAGATACGGTGTGTTCTTTGGCAGAGCTTGTGGGGAGGCGTGTGATCTGGGTCTAGCTTGCAGCTATGGAACTGGGAGGCCGCCCCTTTGGCAAAGGCCATGAGGAACACACACTTGGTGCACCGAAGGACCTTGGTTTGGCCAGCGGGGCCAAGGCCTGCTTGGGTATCAGGCAGCAGGAAGCTGTGCTACCTTGCGAAGTAGTGATGGGCCGACTCTTTTGGGAAGCCCTTTGTAAGCTGGATGTCTGCCGCAGATTTGAACCCAGGTTCCTCGCAATGTGGCTTTTGCACTCTGGTTTGGCATGAAAGCGCTGGATGTAGACGCAACTTGTCTTCACGTGCTGCATCAGCAACAGAAGGTGGAGCCACATACTTTACGCTTCTCTCTAATGTTCCAAAGTCGGGGAAGGCAACCTCTGGCCGCTGTGTCTACGGGCCCAACTCCTAGTGTCGCTTGCCACTGACTGGGCAAGTTAGAGCTAGTGGGAGGTCCATCCCAGTGCTTGGAAGGCCCATGGCCTGTTGTCCGCCACTGTTTTAAGAAAAGGGTGATTATTTGGAGTGAGGGCTGTTGTCCTAACAGACACAACTATTTGCAGAATCTACCATCTGCAAGACTCCTGGAATGGAAAGACATTCACTGCTGCATTTTTGGGAAGGACGTTTTTACTAGCATTTTTGTCAATAAATAATTTACAATATTTACATCAATACCCCACACAAGTTCTGCACACACAAAACAAGCGAGAAAGGAACGGGACTTGTGAGGTTGGCTTTGTCTTCAATTTTTTTTTTTTTTAATCTGTTGTGTCTTCGCTGGCTCCATTTCACCTATGAGCCAGAACTTGGCCAAACGTATCCAAAATAAAGTGCCTTCGATTATTATTTGAGCATTAAAACGGATACTCCAGCACCAGGAAATGGATGCGGAAGCAATTAGATGGTTCAGTCTGGGATGAGGAAGAGGAGGAGGGAACGAGGAGAAAAGCATCAGCTGAGGAAGCCGGACCCCACCTACCCTAATTTGGACACCTTTTTAATTTCTGGGGAAGATGCTATAATTTATTAATAAAATGGAACATTGTGTTAAAATTACAATTCTCCACGCAATTACAATATGCCACACCATAATGGCATTTTCCCAAGCACATCACACGCCTGGTAGGCCTGCATGGGAGAAGGCCCAGCCACCTCTGGGATTTCTTGGTTTCCAGAAGCAAGCACCGAATGCCGTCTTAATCTGCCCTTCAATGCCCTGCAGTGGAACTTGGACTGTGGCTCCTCCCAGCCTGGGGACACTTTCCACTTGGCCCTGGACCACTGGCTGAATTGCAGGCACAGCAGCCCTGAGACTGGCTTCCACCCTGTGGGCCAAGCTGCGTGTGTGGCAAGCAAGGGCCAGAGGCTCGGCCACAGCGACAGGCCACCTGTCATAGAGATAGTCTTGCCTGCAGCTCCCATGAGCCATGCAAGCCAGGAGGCTGATGGGAGCTGTAGGCCAAAGGCATCTGGGAGACTACAAGTTGCTCACACACCCTGTCACACATTGCCTGTCTGGGTGAGGCCAAAGTCAAAGGATGCGGGAAGCCAGCCAAGGCCAAGAGCAGGAGGGGATTGAGGGAAGGGGCAAACGGCGGGGAAGGGCTCCTTCGGGGCAAGCTGCCCAGCAATCTGCAGCTAAGCCCTCTCGAGGTGGCACCACTTCTGCAGAAAGAGATTGGGTGGGCGCCCTCCTGCAGGACTGGAGTTCAGTTCCCATCAGCCTTCAGCCAGCCGCACTCTCTGATGCATGGGGGGGGGGTTGCAAGTGGGAGAGGCAGCCCTGGGGGCGGGGGTCAGCTGCAGCAGCAGCCTCGACCAGAGGAGGGGAACTGCAGGAACGACTTCGGGCATCCTGGGCACTGGCCAGCTCCTTCCCGTGTGCCCTTTCTCTAGTGGAGTATGGGACAAGGGGGGAGGGGATTTCTGAAGCCTTGGGGGCACCTGTGCCAAGACAGCTGCCAGCAGCTGCCCAAGTCATGAAGAGCAGGCCAGGGGTGCACCAGCAGTGGCTTACCTGTGCCCAGACAGGTGCCGCACAGGTGAGGGGGTGCATAGCTGAGGAGCAGCGTGTGGGGCCCAGGTGGGACTCCTGGGCTAAGCAGGTGCATTGGACTGAAGGCCAGACACAGAAGGAGCAGTGCTTTTCCGATGTGGGGTCCCTTTCCATGGAGCTCCTCTCCTCTGGGCCCAGTCACACCCTGCCACTCCTTCCCTCCACCTCTCCACAAACTATTCAACTTTACACAAACGCCAACGTCACGATCACCACAACCACTTGCAGTACAACAAAAGGAGGGGGCATCAGGGTAGGGAGCGAGGAGGCTCTTCCCATCCTCCTTGGCAACGGGAGGAAGAACTGAGAGACGGCTCATGGTGAGTTCCCGTCGAGCACGTCTTCCAAGGAGAGACGGGCCTTCGTCTGTGGAAGGCCTGCACGCTCTCCAGGGGTTGGTTTTCATGGAGGGAGGGGGCTTAATAAACCCAGTTGGCTGGGCCTCCTCCTTCTCCAGTCTGCAACCCGTTCGTTCACCATTCCGTCAGTCTCCCTGACTTGCGGAGCCCCCTGTGGCTGAGGCCTATAAGAAGAGGGTGGCGCACCCACCCAAGCACAGCGCCACCACCAGCTGGAGGAGGAGCGACCCGGATGGCTCCGAGGCAGCCTCGTTGCCTGGCCCAAACTCTCGTGTCCTCTCGTACAGGTGCACCTTGTCTTTGTTGGAGTGAAGCACCTTGACGTCCTCGAAGGCATAATAAGCAGCAAGGGTGAAGTTGACGTCGCCTGTAGTCAGGAGGTCGAAGACGCAGGACTGGAAGTACCAGTCCTCCACCGGCAGCTTCTCTCTGCACTTGGCCGTGGCCATCTCGTAGGTGAAGGCCTCCGGTGGGGATGGCGGGCTCAGGCCTTTCCGGCGAACCCGGTTCTCTGTGCTCTGAGAGGCGGAATGGAAGGCCTGAAAGTCTATTTGCTGGTTGAGAGGGCAGCCGCGGAGACAGAGGTACAGGCCCTGATTGTCTCCATCCTCCACAGCTTTCACCACCTCCTCGGGCATCCTCACGGCAAAGGTGAGGTAGCGGCCAACTTGCCTCACCACGATGGTGGTGCCAATGTACTTCGCCTGGATCTCGATGTGCTGGCCGGACACCTTCTCCGTGATCTTCAGGCTGTTGGCACCATGCTTGTCTCCCCCATTCTTGGAGCCATCTGCGAAGGCCGCTGGGAGCTCGTCCATCTCGGCTTGGTACACTTTCTGGTCCACGCATTCCTGGAAGCTCTTGAAGATGATGGTGAGCTGTGCAGAGGCAAGAGGGTACGGAAAGGAAAATTCACTGCCATTGCCAAGATCTCAGTGATAACCCAGCTCTAGGCCTTCTCTCCGCTCCCAACCCATCTCTTTTGGGACACATCTTTCGATTCTGATTTCCTTCAGTTTGTCCTACCTCAAGTCCACTTTATCCTCAGCTTTGAGAATTTCTCCTGTTCTTATCTTATGCTCAGGTCATTCTGGAGACTGACTAGGAGAACTTTGTTTTTCACGTTCGAAGCATTTTTGTGCACATTTCTCCCAGTGAAATTATGCATACAATGTACACTTTTCCCTAATAAGCACATCTTTGTATGCATGTGCGTTGTATGCTGGCGAACTCCACCAAAGAGAAAGTTTTGCTTTGTGCCATGCTTTGAAAGACAGAAATGTGCGTTTCGTTTTCCCTCACTGGGAAATGGCAGCACCTGGGCCCTCGGACTAGCCTTCTGGAACATTCCAGCCAACTCAAGATGTTCCGCTAATGAAAGGTGATTTTCGCATCAAACAATGTAGAGCTCCAGGGGCCAGGTTTTATGTACCCTCAATGGAGGGCAGTTCGGCTATCCCAGAAGCCTCTTGGCCATGAGGGTCAGGTGACACCAGAGGGCCAATCCCATGCCACTACCTGATATAAATTGCCCTTCTCCACCGAACTCCCTCAGTCTGGGCAAACAGTTGTGGCTGGAAGCCACTTCTCCACATTACCTGGCTAAAGAGGCAGGAGAAAGGTGCTAATTGCAAAACTAGCTTACTTCTTAAAATGTTAGCTTGGACCCAGATGGAATCATTCTGAGAACAGACCTGTGCAAGGCTCAGGGGCAAAATGGCCCCTCTGTGTGGGGGCGTGTGGGGCTCTTGGCAGAGAATTGGGGGTCACCTTGTCAATGTCCCACAGTCTCCCAGAACCATGCTGCCATGGGCTTTGTGGTAGATCAAGAGAATGACTCATTCTTGTGGCCTGACACTGCTCTGGACGCCAAACGAAAGAGACCACATGTTCCCAAGCCCACGTCTGCCTGCATCTGGCGCCAGCCCAAGAACCTCCAGTTCCACCTGGCCTTATGTTGCCTTTCTGGCTGCCCACAAGGCACTCCTCTGCTCCACGGGCCCGTCCCTCAAAGTCCTGCAGAACACCCCAGACATTCATGAGTAGGTCCTGTTTCGCTGGTTATCACGTGGGTGGCAAAGGTTCCACCCTTGGAAAATCTTCCCACTTGGAAGGTTTCGCCATGGCATGGGCCACACCAGGCCCGTTCCACAACCGTGACGGCCCACTTGGCACAGTGAGCTCCCCTTGCCTCACACGTGGGCCCTCCGCGGATGCAGCCCTGCGACAAATCCAGATGACATATTTCTCTGATGAGACATGATCACCCCTCTCACGATCAGCAGTGGCGTTAATTGTTTTCTGCAGGTTAGACGAGGGCAGCTTCAACTCCCTTCCCCCTGCTGTGGCACCAGTCCGACTTAAGTCCTGTGCACCTGCTAATTCTGCTGGGAAGAAAAGCCCTATTGGCACGAATGGGAATATGCCTTCCCGTGGCGGCAGCAGCGCTTGGGCTTCCACACTGGATTGGGACTGCAGTGGAAGACAAGCGCTAATTGCCCCAGTGGTGCCACGTTTCGTTTAGCTAAATGCAGATCCAGAGTTACTCAAACTTAGTTTAAACCTATGGAGCTCCGTGGGAGTTAAGTTGACCAAACTCTGGACCCAACCCGTTGCAAGAAATAATAACCTGGAAATAACCCCTCCTGGAGCAAGCTACAAGAGTTGCGGTGACCAGGGTGCGTGTGCGTGTGTGTACCGGGCATTCTGGGAGGCAGCAGGAGGCGGCGTACAGCTTCATGGAGACGGACCTTCTAAGGACTGGCATACAATTAACAATAAAGTCCTTTCCCAGAAATGGCGCATAAGGTTGCAGCCCAAATGTTTGTCAGCATGTTAGGAGCTCAATGCATAATTGTGGTTCCTGCCATGCTGCAGCGGCAGGCGGTTCATTGCCAAAGCGAGGGGCATGACAACAGTATTTCGTGTTTGTGGTGATAATTAATTGCTAGGTCTCTTGCCAGTTCCCCAGTACATTAGATCACTGTATTTTGCTTCTGATATCTTTATAGCTGTTCTATTTGCCCAGATTTTAGGATAGCACTCTTTTTAATGTGATTTGAACCCTTTCCAGAAGGAAAGCAGGGGGCCACGGGCACAGCAGCTTCAGGAATTTGTTCACTGACATTTCAGATTTAAACTGACCAGTCCACACTTGGCAGTCCACAGGATGGATCGAGGCGCAGCGCTCCTTCTGGCTTAGCACTTCTTAGAATTCACAATGTACATCCGGGCTCAAAAAATGTTCCAGAAGTACATTCAGCCACATGCCTTTAGATACGTTTTGGTTGCGTTTAATTTTACATTTTTAGTGGGACAGAATGATGAATGAACGGAGGCGAAAGTGACTCGAACAGGAAAGGAACTATCTGTCCACATCTATTTCCCAATTAGTCTTCTGTTTAGTGTTCATCGCAAGTAGGGAGAAGGGCCTCTTGGGAAGCCTAAGCCTAGGCCTGCCCGGTCTTGTCTGCCCTCCTCACCTTGTCCTGGGAGCAGGCCTACTGAGACGCAACAGTGCGGGGCAAGTTGGCCGATCCTTGCTAGGCACCCCCTTGTGAGGGGACCTCCAATGGCAGCAGCTGCTGCAGGGAGAGGCAGAGTCTTGAACCCCCAAATGGTTCTGCCCAGAGTCTTCCACTGCATGCAGCCACAGTTCTGCACCTGGCACATGTGGCTGGACTTCAACGCTCATCATCCACAGCTCTGCCCAGAATGAGAAACGGAGGGAAGGATGCCCTAATGCAAGGGTGGCCTCCAAAGTAACATCCGGGCATGCACCACACACTTACCTTGCTTGTGGCAGTTGCCATGGAACCGGGCACGACAGGTGTGTTGGTCACCTGCACATTCAGGTAGTTATTGTCTATGAGGGGCCACGCCCCCTGGACTTTGCACGTCTGGAAAGTGTCCGAGAAAGTCCTCAGGTGGGGGTCTCCAAACAGCCCGCAGTGGGTGTAGTTGGGGGCAGGAGCGTGCTTGTGGAAGCTCTTCTCGTAGTGGCAGATCTCCGGGCTGTCGGAGCGCTCCTGGCTGTCCCCGTGGGGCGGTGGGCGCAGGCGGGGTGGTGCGGTGGGCCCGTCCTTGGAGCAGTTGTGCTGGGCCATGAGGTCGTCGATGCCGTGCACGGCCGAGTGGTAGAACAGGTCTCCCCGGCAGGCGCGTGCCGTGTGGTGGGTGCAGTGGGCGTAGGCGCGCAGGGCCGTGCAGAACTCGGGGGCCTCCTCAGCGGCCTGGGGGTGAGGCCCTGACGTGGCCGCCAGGAACTCGGAGTTGCACTTCATGATTCTGCATGGAGACATCCCTGGAAGGGGAAGAGCATTTGCAGGTGGGAAGCTTTGCAGGCTGAGCGGTTTCTGCCAAGGAGTCGCGTCCAGGTACATTTCCCATGCCATCCTTCCAGGGTTAGTCCCTACAGAAATACCGCTCCTACCCCCACGGGGCCTCTGCAGCCGGTCAGATTCCTGCATGCAGAAACTCCTCAGCACGGTCCAGCAGCACCTAAAATGGTGCTTGCTGTTGGCTGGGAGCATCGGCTGCAGATTCTCTTCTCGTCACTCCCGCAGGAACTTAGCAACCAGAGTTTAAAATCTCTGATACCGTTGTCAAGGGTGCAATGCTGGGGGCCACTGCAAATTGTACCGGTCCCACTTTTGACAGCAAACAATGGCTTGGCTGTGAACGCTGGCGGAATTTGGAAGTGGCAAAGGCCACCTGGCAGCCTCAGCATCAGAGTCGAGGGTGGTGATGAGGGCTAGGGCTGGTGGGAGCTGCGATCCAGAAATAACTGGAGGACCGCAAGCTGCCCAATTCGGACTCGGAGGCAGGAGGGCAGGCCACCTGCTTGGCACTCGGCCAGGCTTCAGGCGCACTCCGCAGGGGTGGTTCGGTTCGGAAGATGCTTCTTCCCATGCTTCATCCTGTGGCAACTGCTCAAAGCAGAAACCATGCTTTCCAGAAGGAAGCAAAGTTCCCGCACTTCAGAGCTGCGTCCTCCACCATGAGCCAATGCCCAGAGCCAACCCTCCCGAATGACAACTCCCCAGCGGAGAGGGGCCGCTACACACACACACACACACACACACACACACACACACACACACGTGTCCCTCAAGCAGGCGATAAGAGGAAAGCATTCTCAGGCCCTGCAGGGGGAGATGTTTTCCCACAGATTTCGCACAGCTCAGCTCTGCAGCAGCATCTCCCCGTCCCTTTCATCCACGTCTCCATATAAGGCCAAATTTCCAAAGCCAGGTGTCAGACATAAACTTTGACAAAATCAGTGTGTGTCTCTGTGTGCGTAGGCATGAGCGAGAGGGAGGGGAAGGCGCAAACAGAGACATGCAAAACCACCCTGCACTTCCACCTCCCCACATCCTTGTGAAACGAACACAGCCTTCCCCAACCCAGCTGTGCTGCACCTCAAAATAAGATCGTTTTAGAGGTGCATAGTTTGCTGGTATCTGCGGGGGAAACATGGCAGTACTTTATTGTATCCATTTTCGCAAACAATTGTAAGCCGCTGAAAGAACTTTGGGTATTGGGAGGTATCAACATGAACACAAATAATTAAAAAAAGACTCCGGACAAGCTCCCGGCTGGACACATTGGCCGGGGGAACCCAGAAGCCAGGATCCAGCCTGGAGGCAGCGGAAGGCTAGTTTTCCCTAGCATTCCTTTTCTCACACCCCTGGACAGATGCCCCTGGACGGCCCCTCAGCCATCCCCTCATGCGGATGCAGCAGCCACCTGACCTTGCTCCTCTGTGGTCGATATGCAGCGGCCCACCCCTGCCGGACACGGAGGGTCCATAGAGGCAAGAAAGACCAACCCACAGTCTTCTCCCCACCAATCTGTCTTGCTCAGGAGCTCTGAAGCTCCTGGCAGATTTCTGGCTGATTTCCAGAAGATCAGCAAAGCTCGCCTGACAGCGGCTGCTGCAGAACCGATCCCCAGGATCCTAGATGCGCCTGCTGAAATGCAGGAAGCCTGGGGGGGCCCCCAGGAGTGGACGGTGAGCTCTGATCCAGCCCGTTCCTGGGCACAAATTCCCAGCTCATGCTTCCTTGATCCCACCAGCCTGATCTCTGACACCCCCCAGTTCTAAGCCCCTCCTAAAGGCATCTGATCTGATTCCCATCAGCACATCTTGCAGCAGTGAAGGCCGAACAGTAACGAGGAAGCCAGATCATTACACATGAAAGCAGAACAAAAGTGTTCTTCTCCGACCTGGTGCCTGGCAGATGGGTTGGACTACAACTCCCACCATTCCTGGCTGAGTGCTTCAGCTATGGACAGAAAAGGAGGCCACCTCAAGGTTGTTTCTTGTTTGACCAGGAAAGGTGGGAGCTCTGGGGACGTTCTGAGCGTTAGAATAACCCACCCATCACCCTCACGATGGAGCCAGTCTGGGACTGTTGCCCGGCCTGCGAGCTTTGCACGACCGCAGAGCTGGAGGTGGCCCCGCCTTTCTCATCTTCCTGCTCAGAGGAGAGCAGGGCTTTCTCTGCGAAGGGAGCGTGTCCCACTGCAGCCTCTCACACCTTCCCTTTGCGCCCGCTGCCTCTGGATTGCACAACACCAGCGTGACTCAGTCGCCTTGGCAAGGGTGCTGGCTTCCTTGCCAGGGGAGGTGTGGGCAAGGAGAAGAGAGACGTGTGGAGGCAGCACACGGGACCCAAAGCCGAGGCTCCAACACCACGGGGCCAGCCCAGGTGGGGTTGGGGTGCAGGACCTGGGCAGCTGGGAGCACGAACTGAGGTGCCAGTTCGAATTCTGCCTCTGCAGTGAACTCAACCGGTGACCTCAAAGAGGCCGCCATTCTCTTAACGGCTGGTGCTGTTGGCTACAATGGTACTTAAATTTCTTCCTCTTACAAGAAACCCAAAGCGGCTTGAATCCTCCCTGCACCACTCCATTTTATCTTCACAACAGCCCTAAGAGGTAGGCTTAGCTGAGAGTCCATGAGTGGCCCAAAGCCAGTGAGCTTCCTTGACAAAGCAGCACTAGAAGCTGGACCCCTGGAGTCCTGGTCCCATGGCATGACCACCACACCGCCTTGGTGCTCAGGGCTGCTATATGGGACACCTTCAGCATTTAGGGCATGCTCCAAAGAGCAAGTGGAAAGGAAGTTGAGGGCTAAGAGGCCTGGCAGAGAATGCATTGAGATAGTCTCAGTCAGGTCTGTTGAACACTCACAAGCCTCGGTGTTGCTGTCATCACAGCTGGCTCTCTGCAAGAGCCAAGGGGCGATTGCCCCAGTCCCAGATGGAGGAGACAGCGATGTCGCCTGGGCCAATGTGCACAATTCGGTTGCCAGGGCACCGGAAAGGCATCTGGGAGAGAGGCAAAGTCTGCTGGAGCTGCTGGAGAGGAGAGGAGAGGTGGGTGGCCTGGCCTAGAACCTGGGTCTCCCCAATACCAGTCCAACATGCTTAGCAGCTTAGAAAGGGTCCAGCGGAGGGCAACAAAGATGATCCGGGGTTTGGAAACACTGCCCTGTGAGGAGAGACTGAGGGAACTGGGTATGTTCAGCCTTGGGAAGAGAAGACTGAGGGGAGACATGAGATCCCTCTAGAAGTCCCTCAAAGGCTGTCACAAAGAGGAAGGCCAAGGTCTCTTCTTGCTGATGTTGGAGTGCAGGACACGGAACAATCAATTCAAGTTGCGACAACCCAGGTTCAGGCTGGACATCAGGAAAGGTTTCCTTGCTGTCAGAGCAATACGACAGTGGAACCTGCTGCCTGGAGAGGTGGTGGCTCTCCCACCCTGGAGACATTCAAGGTGAAACTGGGCAACCACCTGAGTGGCAAGGTGTAACGTGGTGTCCTGAAACAGCAGGAGGTGGACTCGATGGCCTTCCTGGCCCCTTCCAACTCTCCTATTCTAGGATTCTATGAACCACTATGTCACACTGCCTCTGCATGGGATCCAGGACCAGCCTCCTGTGGGAGGAAGTACCGCCTGTGGGAGGCCCCCAGACCAACTGGCCAGGAGGGTTCCCCTCCTTCCACACAGCTGCTCCAGCAAACATCTGGCTCCAATGCAATGAGCACAGCAAAGGGGAGTCCCATGACCAGCATTTCCGGGGGTGACGGTCTTTCAATCTTCTGAAAATGGGAGAAAAGCTGCCCCAAAGCAGGGAAGGTACCCAAGGATCAGCAAAGGCTTTGGGAAGGGGCACAGGCACTCTGGGGGAGCCCCAGGGTGGGCTGGGACCTCAACAGTGCCGAGCCAGGTTCCCGAGCTCAATGCTCCCACGCCCCGGCTGAAGCCATTTTCTCAGGCAAGCCTCCAGTGCGTCCCCAGATAAGGCTTCTGGATTTTGGGGTCAAACGCAGCACAGGGCTGCTCCGCAGGGGCAACATTTTCCCCAGCTTCACCTCAAGGGGGTCTACCTTGACAGTCCTGGGGAGCCCAGCTTTGCGAGCCTCGCCCCTCTTTCCCTGGCTCGCCCCCTCTCCCACGGTGGCAGCAGGCCAGGAAAGCAACGCCACTTCCTGGTAGCCCAATCCTCGGCCACTGCGCTCTCTTTGGCAGGCGGCTTTGGCACAGCTCTGGAAAACGTATCTGAATGGACACCAGGGAAAAACTCGCTGGCTCATAATCCATTTTCCATTGACTCCAAATACATCTGCCTTTCAGCTGTGGATGACTTGGCACTGCTGCTTCTGCCGCTCAGGGGAGGCGAAGGTTGCCCTCTTCCATTTGCGGTGTGACAGGCACAACTGCGTGTGTGGTGCGATTCTCCGGCTCAGTTTTCTGGGAATCCCTGCTCTGATGTCTTTTTTTGCAACACACGACATCCAGCAAGTTCCTAGTCCTTATGGCTGCGACACAACGCCTGACAAACTGCTATCACGCAGTGCCTGTGTGGACTTCCAGTGGCATGCACAAAGCGCTCTGCTCCCTTCGGCCCTGATTTTCAAATGCAAATCTTGGGAAAGAATCCGGCAGGGCTCTTCCTCTCCCTTTCTAGCCCCTGACCCTGCTCTCTCCCCCCTCGACATCGTCGGATTCTTTGATCCACATCAAACGAGATTTGGGAGTGATGGACCCTAAACGAGAAAGCCCCATCATAAGCCTTTCGAGCACCCCGATATTCATGGGACCCGGTCAAGCAAGGAGGGTCTAGTGAGCTGAAAATGCTGCGCACACGCTGGAAACGACCCCCGGCGCTCTCCTGCCGTTTTCCTCCCCTCCCGCGAGCTTTGCACTTCCGGCGGCTGCCCCGCCGCCAGCCTCTTTAGGCCTCCGTGGACTCAACGGGCGCCCCGGGCCGCATCCTGCCAGGTCCCAGAAAGCCCGGCGAGGGTCTCGGGCGAAGGGCTCCTCGCAGCCGGCGGACTGGCGTCCTTCCCGGAGGCCAAGCCGCGACGCCGGGACGCCGCCGGCAGGCGCTGGTCCCGCCCCCGCCCCCCCGAAGCGCTTCGCCCCCCCGGGCGAGGGGCGCGGGGTCTCCGGCGGCAGCCGCCCGCTTCCCGCTCGCCGAGCGCGGGCTGCTGCCTCCTCTCCGCAGAGCCGGGCGGGGCGAGGGGCTCCGGGGCTTCCCTGACAGGCATTGAGCTGCCGGGCCTTTGAACTGCTCCGAGGAAGGGGCTGATTAGCAGCCCCTGATTTGCATGACAAAGCAGCGAGGCGGGGAGGGTCCCCCGAAGGTGATTTGAGGGCAGTCGCAATAAAAAGGGGGGAGACAATGGGATCTGCCATGGGGGGAGGGAGGGGGGGAGGGAGAGAAAGGCGGGCGGGCGGGCAGACTTGGGCAGCCAATGCGCGGGAGGGGTGTGGAGCGAGAGGGGCATTCCTCAAAGGGTGATTCGCTTGTGCGTGTGAGAGCGGGGCTGAGGAAAAGCCGGGGAGTGGGTTCTCTGTGTGTGTGTGTGGGGGGGGGGGGCTTCCAGGCTCCGAGGCTGGCTTTGCAGCTGGGGATGCTGCCTGTTGTTCGGAACATCTGGAGTGCACCAGGTTGGGGAAAGCTGTTCAGCACTGCTCCCTGGAGGACTCATTCTCCAAATCTGTGATTGCCTTTCCCACCTGACAACCCCTGGGTATTTTGCACTACAAATCCCAGCATCCATGGCAATGCTGGCCAGAGCTGATGGGACCTGAGGTCCAAAACAGCTGGGGATAGCTCCATGGTTGGACAAAGCACCGCTGGTAGAAGGAGGCCTCTGTCGGACTTTCTTCATGTCTGCACAGCTCAGCCCCTCCAGTGGGGCCTGAACTGTCCATGGGGCATTTTCAGAGGGCTGGACAGGTTGCCCTGGAGGAGTGGGGTCGGGAAAGTCCAGTCCCAGCAGCCCAGCTGCAAGAACCTAACTTTGGATACAAGCCCTGCAAGAAGAGGGCCTGAGCAGAGCTTAGTTTGGAGATCAAAGGGGTCCTACGGATGGGGGACCAGGCGTGGATGCCGCACTTTCGAATGCAAAAGCCCTTTCTCCCATCCCAATCATGCAAGGCCTGGCTGGGGCTCCTCAGTGGAAAAGTGGGCCCTCTTGCCATGCTCAGAGGCACTGTATTACCACTTCACACAATCCATGTTTAACTCTGTGAGGATAAAGCAGAGTGGAGGAGAGCTCACGAACCTCCTTGGATTCCTTACGAGAGGAAGGAGGTGGGATATAAATTTTATAAGAAAGCATCAAAACTGACCTTTTTGACAAAGTTTTCTGGGGCCAGGAGCGATTCTGAACTCTTTCCGACATGGAGGAGAAATTTTAAGACTTTCTCTTGGCCTTCAAAAAATGGCGTGGGAAGCAGCCTTGGCTCGGTTTCTCGACAAATCTCCAGCCTTTACTTTGTTCATCCCAAGCTGGGGATGAAACGAATCCCCCCTTTTAGGCTCTGCATTCAGCAGGCATGTCACGCCATCTTGGTATTCAGAGCTACGCTGCCTCTGCAGTGGCAGAGGCTCCTTTTGCTACGGCTGATCCCTCTCATTGCAATGCCCAGCATGACGGAAAAAAGGATCCAGATCCACCTCTCTCACCGCTGGGGTGGGAGTGTCTCCAAAATCTGCGAAACGGAAGGTCTGCGACAGCCTCTGCCAACTGCACCGCTGCACTGTTCAAATGCACTGCTCCCCAAACCCATCATCCTCAGACTAGGCTGGCTTGCGGATGCAGGGAGGACAGCCGCATTTAAAGGGGGTGCCATGGAACGCAGTTAGGGCCTTCCCAAACTAGCACCATGTGTTGGAGTGCGACTCCCATCAGCCCCAGCCAGCCAGCACAACCAATCATGAAGGACAACGGGACTCATGGGCTAAAACACCAGGAAGGTCAGAAGTGCTGACCTCTGCTTCAAGCCGGAGTGGAACCAGAGCTGACTCCAAGAAGCATGGGCTTCGCTGGCAAGGGGGGCATAACCACTTCAGCCTGGAAAGTCGGCAGCCTGTGGCCCTGCCAGGACGCAGAGGTTCATGGCCAGCAAGGGACTGGCGACTGAGACAGTGCCAGGGGGCTTTCCCCCTTCCCGCTCCAGAAGGGGCTGAAGGCGACTCCTCCATTGCAGGAGCGGTGGCCGGGGGGCTGCACCAAGACTGGGATGCCCCAATGTCCTCCCGCCCGGCGGGGCAGTTCGTGCTGGTGAAGTATGCAGGTGGAACATGGCCCCCCTGGAGGTGCCAAGGCCTCGGCTCAGACTCCCGGGTAGCAGCAGGAAGTCGCCCTCTCAACCCCGGGTGCCAGGGCACAGACGGGGCACGGTTGTCGCCTGTGTCCCTCTCACAGTGGGGAGGAGGCTGGGTGGACCCAGTGCCGTGGGCTGGATAGAGCCACTTGAGGGTGGCCTGTTTGGGGTGGTGGGTAGACTCACTCCAGAACCCCCTTTCCCTCTCAAGACCTTCCCAACGCCAAGTGCTTACCCTGGAGGCCGGCCAGAGAAGACGACAGATAAAGTCTGGGCTGGGGGTGGACATGAGGCGGCCCCCTTGCGCACTGCAGGCCACAAGCCGAGAGCCACCAGCCACGGCCACGAGCACTCACAGGAGCCCACGCGGAGAGTGAGAGGCAACGCCTGCCAGAGCCTTCGGAAGAGAAGTGAGCCTGAGACGTGAAATCATAAACTCTGGCTTGAAAAGTGCTATTTTTAACAGGTGGCCGACCTGACTGGCCCAGCCCCACTGCTGGCTGTAAACTTTCCCCCCCACTCACCCCAACCCGACAAGCTGAAACCGAGCCAGACATTTGAAGAGGGAGTTTGGCAAAACCTGATCATGAAGACCAGAGGCCTTTTAAATCTCTGTATTTCGTCGATCGCTTCTCACACACCCCATGCCTGCAAATGGACTTCGGTTATTTATTGGAGCTTATTAATCTTTCCAAGGTAGAGCGCACAGGACACACCCAAAACCAGGGGGGCACAATCTCCAGCGCTGTTTCTTTATGCAGCCCCCATTTCAAAGGTACAGCAGTGCTCCCACACAATCCTGGTTTCTCTGGAAGGATTGGCTTTGCAGGAGAACTTCCTTGTAGATCAAGTTTAGAACGATCTGCTAGAGATGTTTCTGCAGATTATAAAACTAATCAGGATCCCTGATTCCTTTGGCTCAACCACGGTCAAATAGACACTGAACAGACAGCCAGAAAGGCTTGTGCTCTGGCTAGGACTATGAGGACACAAGGCAGCTCTGACAAAATGGATCAGCTAAGGGGATACAAGCATCGCATCCTATGGATGAGGAGCAAGCCACAGTTCTGCCACTTGGCATTTGCTGGACTTCAGCCCTCTACTCCAGGCCTTCAGTCGGCTGGCCTAGGAAGTGATCCAAGCTCCAGTCAAGTCTGTGAGCGCCTGGAGACTCGGGTTGGCCCCTTCTTTGCACCAAATGATTCTTCTGCAAAGCATGCAAAGACCTCAAGTCGTGTGTGCAGAAGCAAAGCGTTCTTGCACAGCGGGTACACAGGCATTGTGCGCTGTGCAAACCAGCCACATGAGGTATAGCTGTGCAACAGGGGGACACTTCCTGCTGGATCCGTGCACAAACACTCAGTGCTAGTCAGGCTGAGGGAAGGAAAAGCAGGCTTGAGTCTGGGGAGCTGCATGGAGAAAGTCCAACAGGCTGGACTCCCTCCCAGCCAGCCTTCCCCAACCTGCTGTCGAGCTGCATGCAAATTGGGGATGATAGGACTTGCATTCCAACCCATGGTGGGGGCACCAAGTACAGAGGACTGCACGAGAGTTTAGGAAAAAAAAGAAGGCCCGTATTATGAATGGAAGAGACCTTGCATGTTAAAGGGGCGGCAAAGTGTGTGCACCTGAAAGTACACACCACCCGCAGTCCCGGGTCAGTGCTCGCGAAAGCCACCCTGCCTCTTTTTCACAGAGCAAACGGGTGCCCGTGCGTGCCTCAGGGGAAATGCACAGCTACTCTGTTTAGGGAAACTACTGCAGGGAAGCATTTATTTAGCTATTTATTACACAGCTCAACTGCTGAAGCTCTCTGGCTGCCCAGAACAACTAAAACCATAAGCTACAACATAAGATACATTAACAGAATGTAAAACACCAGTATTTGTTTATTTATTTATTTTCAAATGTATGGGCTGCTGACTAGGGCTCTCTGAGTGGCTAATACAATTAACTCAATAAAGCCTAGTGCAAAGATTGAAGATGCAGCAAAGTATTTCAAACCACAGAGACAGAAAGATGAAAATTCTTGGGGAAAATAACTGGAGCAGGTGAGCCTCCTCGGGAACGTCGTTCCACAATTGAGGTGCCGCAGCAAAAAAGGCCCTCTGTTCGGTAGCCACCCCCTCACTTCCATAGTCAGGGGTCTGCACAGGGAGATCTTAGGGTCTGGGCAGGTATATATGGGAAGAAATTATTCTTTGGGTCCCCACTTAGGGCTCTGAATGTCAATTTGAGTTGGGCCCAGACAGGGATTGGCAGCCAGCGCAGATGGAAAAATACCGGCCTGGAAGGAGCACATTGGCTGGTCCCTTTTGCCAAATCTCACCTCCCCTTTTTGGACCCCCGAAGCTCCCAGAGCATTTTTCCAAGCAGCGCCATATATGACACTTTGCAGTATATGACACCAGGTGGCGCTCTCACTAGGTCACAGATCCCCTGCTGGGCTGTGCGCGTCATGAACTCCTCCAGGCAGGGCAACAAGGCGCCCTCCCAGGTCCTTGGAAGAAACCGAAAATCCTTCCCCACATTTGCCTTTTGCCCGTCAATCACAACCCGGACAGGTGCCAGCTGAGCCAGGGGCCTCTGCCTCGGCCACGAAACTAACTGGCTCAAACAGAGGTCGTGGTGGGAGCTCACGCCCTTGGACCGCTCACTTCTTCGCAAGGTGCACACGTGTTCTTGCTTGCTCACTGCACTTTGTACAAAGGCAGGGCCTAAGCAATGCAGGAAAAGGGCTCCAGGCACATAACTCCGAACAAACACAATGCACGCAGCCGAGTCCCTTCCTGCCAAGACACGGCCGCATCTCAGGTGGAAGCGTCCATGCCAGCAACGGGCGTGGAGGATGCACGGCGAGAAGGCTGCGCAATTCGTGGGTTAAAAATAAATTTCCATGAATGGGCTGCCATGGTATGAAGCTCGCTGCTGCATTTGATCTAATCGGGGCCTGATCTCGGATCCTTCCTCAGTCTATCGAGAGTAAAACTGACAGGTTTCTCCTCTAGGGAAAATGATTTATGTGGGTCTCAGATTCACATGCCTCTACGTCCTCTGTTGAAATGCTTCCCTTCCACCAAGTGGAACTTGAAAAATATATTGCAAGATCTATCTATGTAATTTGTGGCGGGGGCGGGGGCTGGGGCTGGGGCTGGTGTTGGGAAAAGGGCCAGAGGCTCAACTGGAAGCAGGTAAGTTTGCAAGGGTGTATGAGCACCAGCAGCATTTTAAACAGGGCTGTTGAGTGTTAGTTGATGCTTCAGCAGCCTTCATGGACAAAAGAGCTTTTAAGAGCCAGTGATGCCTAGTGGTTAGTGCATTGGATAAGGATATGGGTTCTAGCCTTCAATTGGCCAGGACACTCCCTAGGTGCCTCCAGGTCAGTTGCTGGCACTCAGCCTACCCTGCCTCACAGAGTTGTTGGGATGGAAAATGGGGAGAAGGACCATGTCTTGAGCTCCTTGCAAAAGGGAGAAAACGTGGGACGTATCTCCAATACAAACAAACAAATACAGCTCACCGAAGTCACTGGAACAGTTTCCCCCAGATGGACTGGTGCTTGTCAGTTTGTCAGGAAGGAAGGAACTTTGGTAAGGCCACTGGGCCTCCTGGCATTAACCCCTCCCTGGCTACAGGAAACCAGCTATTTACAAGCCTGACTTGAAGAGGGTTTTCAACCCTCTGAACAAGGGTTGCATGAAGAGGGTGCACACAAAGCCTTCAGCTGGAAATACACCTGCCTCCCTGTTCCTCACCTGGAGCCCCGTCCTTCTGCTCTGCCGCCTGCACAGACCTGGCATCGCCTCAGCCCTTGTTGACATCATGGACTGCCCTGGGCAGTGAGGAAACCCTGAACCCCGGACGGGCAGAGGCGAGTTGCTCTGGTCCCTGGGGGCCCGGCCCAATTCCTGGGCGCAGGTCAGGTGTGGGGCAGAGCCCATGCATGCCCTCTGACTCGAGCGCCTCAGCCATGTGTGCCGAGCAGCTCCCTGCCTGATATGCAAGGAAAGATGCCACCATCAGGACTAGCAGCCCGATTTCTCGCAGGGGACAAAGGAAAACCATCACTTCCATAGCTCCGGCTTGCAAGCCCTCAAAGCTGCCCACAGCTGGATAGAAAATAGTGTGGTGGAGGGTGAAGATCCTGTAGCTCTCCAGGCATCGTCAGATTACAAGCCTAGTACAGCTCGGTCCACCGGCCCTGCGGGCTGGGGATGATGGGGCTTGTAGTCCACTCATGCCCCGAGGACGGCTGCTTCCTGAAAGGCCACAGCCTGGTCTTATGCCAGCTGCTATCCTGGCAGAGTCAGCATCCCCCCCCCCGCCCGCCATGCTCTCTAGATGAGTTGAACTACAGCCCCCATCAGCCCCAGCCATCGCGGTCAGCTGGCTCGTCCGCTGGTGCCACGAACTCCACGGGTGCAAGTGGAGGAAGCGCGCCTGGCTCCGCCGCGTGCGAGCGCAGGACCCAAGCGCCTGCAGGAGCGCGGGGCGGCCGGGCGGCCGCGGCTCCTGCCCCGCGGAACGGGCGCGGAGAGCCGCCGGGACCGCCGCCCTGGGGACGGCCCCTCCCGCGCACACAGGCTGCTTTGTGGGCGCTCCATCTTAATCACCAAATTTGACAATTGCAGGTTGCGGAGCCTTTAAAAACTGTTTATGAGCAAATCTCGGTCCTCGTGAAAGTGGAAGGGAGTCCCCGCTCGCCCGCTCGCCCGCCCGCTGGCTGTGCAGGCGGCAGGGCGAGTTCAGCACCACAGCGAGCCAGGCAGCCAGCCGCAGCACGGCCTCCGCCTTCCCCGGCCGGCCGCGCGCACTAACTCAACCCTTCAGGTGCTCCCAGCTCCCACCCTCCTCCCCGAACTCTGCCCACGCGGCTCCAAGGCCTCCGCAGCACTCGTATCGCAGTCGAAAGCATCCGGGGCACGGCTTGGTTTGAGAGAGACCCGAGCTGGTCCCGTGCCTTGCTTTGGAGGGACTGGAAGTCTCAGGCAGGCACGTCCAGGCTTCAGAAGCAACGTGACCGAGCTCTGAAATTCCCCGATATTATAGACAACAACTCTGCTGCGAGGTGCCCAAGATCTGTTGCAACTTGTTGTAATACTATCAGTTGGTAGTTACACCCAGTTTGGTGATCTATCGAATGCGCGGCAACGCAGCTCCAAGCTGGGCCTGAAGCAACCAAATGTTGTTCTTCAGGCCAAGATAATCCTTCTTTGGTATGAAAAAGAGAGCAAACCGCTGCCTAGAGCAGTTCGTGCAATACAGGATCACAGGTAAAGCATAATAATGGCAAATACGTTATCACACCCCATCAGTTTCAAGTGGGGCTAAGCTTGAAAAGGGGGAAATGGGGCAACCTTGGAAGACTGTAATGGTGGCAGAACTGCTCACTGATGCATCTAGTTTACGGATGCCAGTTTGTGTGGCACACTTCCCCCAAGCCTGGCCCCTCCAGAGCTCCTGGACTACGTATTCCCTCATTCCCAGCAAGCATAAGCACTGGCTGAGGGCAGTGGAAGTCCTGCTCCCAATGGGCGCCAAGTTGGAGAGGTCGGTGCAGACTGGGATGCTGCATCTCTTTTGGCCAAGGGGAGAATTCCATTTCCGTTCCGGGGGTGGGCCAACAGAGCAGCAGCAACAGCGAGGCCTTCGGAGAGCACTTCCAAGTCTTGGAATGGGGAAAACACATGTGCCTGCTAAAGCCAGGAGACACCCAAACCATCAGTGCTTACAGAAAAGGTGCAGGCTCGAGGCCACCTGGAATTCCAGAGGGATGGATTGGGGCCCCAGCTGGGCCTGAGGGTCCTGGTGAATAGCCTCAGCTTCCAAGCCTTCAGGCAGAGAGGGCCTTCCCAGTCTGGCGGCTGGAGCTGCCACGCAGAGTGCCGGGGACCTTCCGCATGGAAAGCCAGGGCTCCAAGCCCTGCTGTGGCTCCTTCCTTAACAAAAAGGCAAGCCACGCAATGCTGGTGCCGTCCAAACCTGAGTTATGGCTTTCCTCTCCATTCCGGACAGCCAGTGTGGCTTTATGGCACCTCGGCATTCTGCTTATCGCTCCTCTGCGATCCCAGGGCTGGGAGGGGGAAGTCAGCTTGGAAGAGAAATGGCAGAGAAAGGATGCATCTAGTCTACATCCAGCCCCCAGAATGCACAATCCAAGTGGGGCAGAGATGCCAAGCCTGCTGCACCAGCCTGATGGGGGTGCTATAGCACTAAGACTTCTCCGCAAATTGAAGTCAATGACGTTCAATACCCAAAGAATTCCAGAAGGTCCAACCAAGGCTATTCTGTTCACACTGGGGCCAGGCATCTGCCTATGGGAGCCCACAAGTGGGACCTGGGCACAACCAGACCTTCCCCAGATATTCTCCAGCGACGGGTCCATGGGCATGTCCCTTCTGATACTGACAGTCATTCCATCCCCCTTTTAAAGCAGGGCTAAGTGGTGCATGGCTGTCCAGGCATTTTGGGCTCACTAGCACTGGCGGTGAGAGTGCGCATAGTCAAGGCTATGGTTTTCCCAGTTGCAATGTATAGCCGTGAAAGCTGGACCATAAGGAAGGCTGAGCGCCGAAGGACTGAGGCCTTTGAACTGTGGTGCTGGAGGAGACTCCTGCGAGTCCCTTGGACCGCAAGGTGATCAAACTGGTCAGTCCTAGAGATCAACCCTGACTGCTCTTCAGAAGGCCAGATCCTGAAGATGAAACTCAAATACTTTGGCCACCTAATGAGAAGGAAGAACTCGCTGGAGAAGAGCCTGATGCTGGGAGCAATTGAGGGCAAAAGGAGAAGGGGACGGCAGAGGTTGAGGTGTCTGGATGGGATCACTGGGGCGGTGGATGTGGGCTTGGGGGGACTCCGGGGGATGGTGGAGGACAGGAAGGCTGGAGGAATGTTGTTCGTGGGGTTGCGATGGGCCGGACATGACTTTGCGACTAACAACAAGCACTGGCGGTAACAGCTGATGGGAGTTAGGATGGTGCCAGGTTGCCAGTGGCTTAAGTGCATGATTCAACCTGGCATGCTCCGTATGTAACTACCCCCCTCCCCCAACAGCCCCAGTGTTAGTGCCACTGCCACGGTTTACTGCACGGAGGAGGCTGCTGGGCTTCGCTTCCGACCTGCCTCGTGGGCTGACTCCAAGGTTCTGGAGCTGTGAGAGGGAAAGGTGCAAATATTTCTAACTGCTTCCCCAACTCATGCTCCACAAACCTGTTCAGGTCTGCACTGCAAAACTGAACCAAGAAGCCTGATCCTTGTAGCCCGGAAGGCGGCATTTTGGTGCCTTCCAGATGTTTTAAACTATAGCTCCAATAAGGCCAGCCATGGTGGACCACGGTCAGGAATTATGGGAGCTGTAGTCCACAATGCCTGGAGGACTCCAGGTTGTCCACCCTGACATTCCCCACAGCTCTCTGGCCACCTCACTGCTGGCCGGGCTGCAGGAAATTATTTTCCAACATCACTGTTCAGCACTTGTGCCCTGAAATGAGATGCCAGCTTGTAAAAAATTAACTCTGTGCCTAATGGTTTGGATTCCTCGTCTGCATCCCAAGGGGTGCCGGGTGTTTTCTTTTCAAAGGATAGTGCTCTATTAAAGACAAGGAACCAGATTTACTGACGTCGTTTGTCAGGCTGAGCAACTGAAGATCAGACTGATCGGATCAGCACATCGCCTCCTGGCCAGTCTCCCACCCTGTGTGGAGATGCACTACATTTCTATTTCAATTAAAACCATTATTTCAAATCTGTACCTACACATACTAATTGCACATGCAAATCTCTCCTGTAGGCCATCTACACGGACGCTGCATGTCCAGTTCCCACACCTGGCTCTACCCTGCTGGATCCAATCCAAGATTCATCATAGTCCAGTGTCCTTCCTGCTGGAACTGCTCTGGGAAATTCACAAGCTGGGGCTGAGGGAGGTGCCCCCGGCTGTTCTCTTCCAGAAAGGGATGGCGTGAGGTCTGAGCACAGGGGATCCATGCAGAGCTCGGAGTGGATGCCGTCGGACTCTGCAGGAGACCCTCATCCCCCAAACAGCCTGCACTTCTCTTGGACATTTTCCCTTCACTCCACCACAGGATGGGGGATCCCTTTGGGCCCCTTTAAGAGCAGAGAAGGTGTTTTGGCATCCAGCAGAGCAGCTCTGTCCTGCTCTGAATTCCAGCTGAGCACCCGGAATCACTTCTCCTGCCAGACAGCTCAGAGGCAAAACCCATTAGCAATTTACCAATTGGCAGGGTCTTATCTTGGCTGAACCACATTCTCTGCATGGAGAGGCAGGCGGGCAGAGGAGCTCCACCAGTCCAGCATTCTGGCCTGAACAAAAGAAGGATAACCCAGAGAAAAGCAGGGCCCCCCAATGGGCCTGAGCCCTCATCCCTGCACAGACACCCCTGTTATTTCAGGGGTGCTTCTGAGAACCAGGTCTGGTGCTGATGAGGTTGCAGTGGCTCTAATTCACATTCTACAATGGCAGAAATGCAGCCCATTTCAACTGACTCTTGCACACACATCATGACCATCACTATGCTCTGAAGTTTAGAGCTGGATCGCCTCAATCACAGCTTGCAATTCAAAGAAGGGCCCTATAGTTACGTCTCCTTCACCCCCAAGTTCCTTGGCCTAATAGTTGTAGGTCACCAGGAAAAATGCTTTGGTTTTCCTTTTCCTTCTTGTTCCTTTTCCGTTTTGACCATGAACCAAAGCCAAAGGAGCAGAGCTTTGCTGCTTTCCTTCAGGGACCAGGCTTACAATTCTCCACCCCACTTCTGCCTAGCCCAGGACAAAAAGTGGGAGTCACCCAAATATTATTTATTTCTTAGATCCTGCCTTCCCCACAATGAACTCAGAGCAGCTTGCAACATTCTCTTCCTCCAGCTTTCAGTCCCCACAACCACAACCCTGCGAGGTAGGTTGGGCTGAGAGTCGGTGACTGGCCCAGAGTCATGGCTGAGCAGGGACCTGAACCCAGATCTCCTGACTCCCAGGCTGCTAACCACCACGCCACACCGGTTCTCAGAGCACCACAATTGCTCAGCATCACTTGCGTGTGTACATGCAATCAATGAGTAAGGAAATGAATCACCGCTCCCCTCCCCTCCCCTCCCCAGCTGACACCCCTCAGCTGCAATGCGGAGTGCATTGAACCCGGACCTGCTGCCACAAGGGCCGAGCCCCTGCGGGCCGGAGCGGACGCCTGGCTCCCTTCCGCAGGAGAGGCTTCCCCACCTCCTGCTGGGTGGCTCAAGCTTTGCTCCACGGCCACGGAATGAAGACACGTCCTCTGTGGCAACGCAGATGCCAGCACCAGGGGCAGAGACGGTCCAGCCTTCGGGTTGGATGTCTACGCAATTCATGGGGAGCCGTGCAAAGGGGGGGGACTTCCTTCCCATAGCAAAAGTAAGCTGAACCTTGCACAGAGACGCACGTTCATTCAGGGGTCATTTACATACTCCAAAGAGTCAAACGAGGCATCCACTGCCGTGACAGACCTGGCCCTGGAGGCCACAACCCCCACCAGCCACCAGCTTCTGCAGTTCACTGCACCTGAACAGGCTGAGGTGCGCCTCCGAAGGGTTCCCAGCTGGCAGCAAGAGATGCCAGCCGAAAGGTTGCCATCCTCACACCTCCGAGAGCATCCCTGCTGCTGATGTGGCCTTCCGAGTGGGAAGAAGTCCCCTGTCCCTCTGCTTGGAGAGCACAGAACGGGCCCTGCTGTACCCACCACCGTGGGCAGGCGACAAGGGATACGGTTCCCTTGGACCAACATGGCACATGGCTGAGGGGCTCCCTGATGTTTTGGCCCACCGCACCTATCAATCCGGGTGGGGTGGCTCATGGTCTGCAGTGATGGGAGGCACTGGAAATCCAAGCCATCAAAGCAGGTGAGTGGGGAAGGCCAGCCTCGAGCTTGTTTACTTGGGAGGAACGCCCACCGGGGTGTGGCCAGGTGAGGGTCTGGAAGGAAAGGCAGAGGGGGGCCTGACCAAAGCACGGGCGCCCCACGGGACGGTTTCCCGGCAAAGCTACGGTAACTTTGGGCCTGCTGGAAGGAAACCCTTCATCACACAATGTAGAATTTGACTGGCAACGTGGGAAGGAGTGCCCACGCCGGCTGCAATTGTCTTACGGCTCCGCAAAGCCCATTCCGAGTGCCACCCGATTCCCGCGGAGACAGAAAAGGGCCTGCAGGGCTCTCCGGGCCAGGCAGACGCACTGGTGCGCCGTAGCCTGCACTTCCATCGGAATGCACGCATGGCCAGGGGTCTTCACCCAGCCCAGCACTCTCCAGGCGAGCTGGGCTTTGATTCCCATCACTGGACAGCTGGGGATGGTGGGAGGCAGAGTCCCAGCACACCTGGCAATCCCAGGTGGGACTTTCGGCTGTGGTGGTCACCAGCTGTGGTGTGGCGGGTGGTCAAGATGGCTTTCAAGGGGGCCTAGGCAAATGCATGGAGAACAGTGTCTGTCAGCTACTACCGCCATCAGGGCTGAATGGTCCTTCCACGCAGTGGGTGCCTGGGGCAAACGGAAGGACCCCGCTGTGCGTGTGAGCACCCAAAGCTTTGCCCCGGCCCCGAGGAAAGCAGAATGCTTGCTGCACAGATGCACTGCCTGATTTAAGAAAGCTTGCATCCGGAAATCGAAGCTGGTCCAGTGAGGGGGCTGCACAAATATTCGGGTCCAACTTTTCCTTTTCATGCCTAGGATTGTGGGCAGTGGAGTTAAGACGTTGGGGGACAGACAGGAACAAGACAACCCTGTTTGGAACATCTGTACTCCTGTCCCATAACCTCCTGGTTCTACCTCCTAAAAAAACAAAAACCAGAGTCGAGACTGCTGCACATCAAGGCCCCAAGCCACTCTCGGTTAATACATCCTCGCCGCTACAGGCGAGAATAAGAAAGCGTACGCACGCAAGTCACCACACACCCGGATCGAAGATCAAGTTCTTTCTTGCAAGGTGATCTCAGCTCCGGCATGTTTCGCTTAAAAAGAATTCAGTAACATCTTGGATCCAATAGCACCTTCCCAGCTAATCTGCACAGAGGCAGCCAGGCTCTGCCCCCCACCCCCCCACCAAGGCAAGGCGAGGCTGCGCAGTCCGGCCCGAGCGGTTCCAAAGCATTTCGTCAGAATTGCTCCGGTGTGTGAAGATGGGGCTGTCGCTGAACGCTCGACCAGAGCAAATGCAAAAATAACTAATTTCGGTGTGTGTTTTGTTTTGCTTTTTCAAGAGTACTCCCTTTGGCACAATCCTTTCACATGTTACAACGTAAAAATAGTGCTGCAAAGGCAGAATACGGTTAAGTTAGCAAAGGCTATCAGAAGATTCAACTCCTAGAGCGTTAATAATTCCTTCTACTCCCACCCCCAAACTTTGCCTTAAATGAAGGTGGGGGGGGGCATAGAGGCAAAGAAACCGGAGAAGTTTGGAAGGAACAAACTCTCCCTGTGTGAAGTTACTTTCCCCTCCCCCAACAAAAACAAGCCCTCGGAGCTCTAAGGAATGTGCAAGCAAGAATCGCCAGAAACATTGTGAAAAGCAATGGGGGGAATTCATTGGAAACAGATGGCGTTTTCAGCTGTGATTCTGAAAATTCGCTCCTTTTCTGACACCATAAAAACAAACCGTGCACTTTGGGGGGGGGGGGCGAAGAGGGAGGGCAGTGGATGTAGTCCGGAATGCTAGCAGAAAGGAAAGTTAGCTCTTCTCAAAGAAAATAAGAGAAGGGGATTTGAAGGGAGGTGGTTGAAGAGATAGTGTGCGTGTGTAGCAGACACCCCGTTTTTAATTTATTTATTGCCTTGGAATGTTGATTAGAGTAACATCTGGAGACCTCCATTCGGCTAAGGTTTCTCACCAGGTAACCAGAGACAGCAGTCCAGGGCAGGTTACGGCAAGGAAATGCATCTGGCTGCCTGTTCCACCGATTTTTTCTTTTAAAGGAAAGGAGGCAGTGTGTCCAAAGGGTCATTCCTTGCCTACTGCCCCAATAGCAAACTCAGCAATCTGGTTTATCCTACATAGAACATGTTAGGACACGACCCATGATTTGATGGGTGCACGGCAATATTTCCGAACCACTTATTCACCCTGAAAGAGCACCCTGAGAAACCTTCCATTTTGAACCTTGATACACATTTTAAAACCTTGCAAACCATCTCATAATACAGTAAATTAAGAACAGGAGAAAAACAATATTTTATAAACAAGAGGCTAGAGTTAATATGCAGAAAATCACTCAGAAGCCACGCAGAACAACAACAAAGGATTTAAAACTGAACAAAGGAGAGGCCAGTGTGACCTCCTTAAGCGAAGGTTTTCACGATTGGGGTGCTACCACAGAGGAGGTCCTGCTCTGCACTCCCCCTGGACTCAGCCTCTCTTGGTGGTGAGATCCACAGAAAGGCCTCCGAGGCAGAAGTCAAGTTTTGGGCAAGCTTACAGGGTTGCTCTCTCCAAATAATTCTGGCTCCAAACCACTTTGGGTCTCACAGGTATGAACCGCACCTTGCTTTGTGCCTGGAATCAAACCGGGAAGCGTGCAGCAGGTCCAAGACTGGTGCATTGCAACAAAGCCACAAGGAAGGAAGCAACCCGGCTGTTATCTACGCTTGTGTGAAGAAAAATCTTTTCCCCGACCAAATATACCCACGCAACACCTCCTGGCCCGGGTTCTCAAAGTTGCTAAGTCCAACAGTGTTTGAAAGGGAAATCCAGACAACGGTCCCTCCCAGCTTCGAAAGAAATACGAAAAGGCCTCTCTGGGGCTCGCAAAAAGGCGTGCAGCCTCCTGGCCGATGCGCTCGCCATCCCTGCGGCAGGCAGCCAGAAGGACCTGGCCGGCACGAACCCGCCTGCGCCTTCGTCACGCGCACCCACCGGGGCAGCGCTGCTGGGGAAGCCCGTGCCCCGCGCCACGAAGCGGAGCTTTCCCCAGCCGTTTGCCCTCCTGGTTCTGCGGGAGGGCAAAAGGCGCCCGGAGGCGGCAGGCCAGCGACTGCGGAGCGGGCTGGGCAGCCGGGGCAAGCGCGAGGGGATGGGGATGGGGATGGAGAGCTCGCTCGGGGCGATTCCGGCTGGAAGCGACCGCCGGCGCTGCGCGCATGTGGCCAAGTGCCGTGAGCGGCGCATACAGCCGAGGCCGCGGGAGAGGCGAGTGGCGGGGACGGAGGGGCGCAAGGAACCGGGGCCGGGCAAAGGCATTCAAACAATCCGCGGAGGGGAGAAGGCAAAACGGGAGCCGCGCTCTTACCTGTCGGGAAGACGCAGAGAGAGACAAAGAGGGTTTGCATCAGTGCCAGGGCTTTCGCTCCTGCCCCTCTCCCCATACCCATCCATCCAGCTTCAGCTTTAACCACTAGGCTCTCCCTATAAGAAGAGTTGTTTCAGACAGAGAGAGAGAGAGAGAAAGAGAAGGGAAAGAGGAGCGGGGAAAAGCGATCAGTTGCAAGGAGGAGGCGGCAGAGAGGAAAAATAAACCAAGAACGCGGCAGAAACGCGCCCAGAGGAGAAGCAGAGCTCGGCTGTGCGGGGAACTGCAGCCCGGGGAGGGAGCGAGCGCGCCAGACACCCTTCTCTCCCGAGGAGAAAGCCCGGCCATCAATCACCTCTTGCTGCCTCCCAGTGTCTGCGCAGCTGCTGCGGCTCTCGCGGCTCCGCCACTCAGAGGGAAGGTTCCGCCCGCGTCGCCAAGGCGCGCGTCTGGTTGCACCAACGCGAAGGGGCTGGCGAGGAGGCGGCGCCAGCTCCGGGACGCTCCACAGGCCGTCCCTGGCGGGGACGCGTCGCCGGAGAGGAGCTTAGGGCGCAAACGCGGGAAGAGCCCGCGGCACGGAGCCAAGGCCCGTCCGCCCGGCATCCTGTTTCCAACGGGGGACAGCCAGAGCCCCGAGGAGCTCCCTCGGGCCGGCCCCAGCATTTGCTGTCCAGAGACAGCCCAGCCCTCGAGAAGAGCCGCCAGCCGACCCCCCAAGATCAAGAGGCGTAAGGATGTTTGAGAGGTCTCCCTTCCCAGGGGCTGCGTGGGGAGGCGGCCTTTGGAAACCACGTCTGATGGGAACAATTCCCGTAAGGTGGCTGAAGGGCTAGAATCAGTGCGCACTCCTGAGTGCGGCTGCCTTGGCCTGCAGTCACAATCCACCTTGTCTGGCTGTCAGCTTTTTTGAAACCCCTGGAGGAGAAGCAGCAGCTGGGGACCAGCTGGGGGGGTATTTTGCCCAGGGACCCTCCCAACCCTGGGAACAGCACAGCGCCCGGGGAACAGAATTGCGGCTTGCAGCTTCCAGCCATGGGAGCATTCCATGATCCCTCAGAACAGCCTTCTTCAAACCTGGTGGGTGACCATTCCATGCCAGCGATGGCTGATGGGAGTTCTAGTTCAACACACCTGGAGGGAACTAGGTTGAGGAATGCCAGTCCAAGACATAAGGCAAAGGGTTCTTCCTCCTCCTGGCACCTGCCAGATGTTCTGAACTTCAATTCCCAGCAGCCACAGCCAGCACAGCCCATGCCAGAAGTTCTGGACATGACAGCCAGAATGTCTGGGGCACAGCTTGCTGGTTTAATGGTCCCAGAATGGGACCCGAATGCAAACCTGCCCTTTTGCCCTTGCAGGCAGATCTTACCTCCTGCTTGAATTAAACCAGTGGCTGTTGCATCCAAACGGCTGAACTAGGACTGGGGAATGCGAGGCAGCCTTACAGCCCGGCTTGCTGGCTTGCAAGGCCAGCGTAGGGGTGTTGGTGCATGAGGTCGCACAACTACATTTTCAAAGCCAGCTGGCCCAGGTGCCAAAATAGTCTTCGTAAGCCACAGGTGGAAGGCCTCCGTGACACTGCCTGTGAGAGCCAGCATGGCACAGTGGTGAGACCTGGACTGGAGCTTGGGCAAGCTGAGTTCCTGATTCCATGAAGCCCACTGGGTGACTTTGAGCCTGCCATGGACTCTTGGCCTAGCCTACCTCATAGGGTTGTTGTGAGGACAGGGGGAGGGCCACGTAAGTTGCCTGGCATTCCTCGCAAGGGGAAGAAGGTGAGGTAAAAATACTACATTGCATATATAGGTCGACAAACTGGGGTTTTGTTGTGCGTGAGACCTTTGAAATGCATTGGGTGTTCGCTCTTTATATTCATTTAGAAATTATAGCACAATTATATGTGCAAGTTAGTTTATCCACTTATGTTTTAAGCCTGCAATTACTCAGAGACATGCACCTTTCCCAGTTTGCTTCTCCCAGAGCTTTCATCAAATCCGTAAGACGTAACAGCAGATTGATGTTGGATAAAACAAGGAAGCAAAGCGCTTAGCTTTGTGTGTGACAAAACAGGCAGTGAAGGGAAGGAACACTTGAGTTCGGAGCTAATTCCAGTGGTCCTTCAAACTACACGGTTTGGAGGATATTGGAATGCAGCCTCGTGAGATGAATGGCAGAACTTCCTTTGCACATCAACTCTTTCTTCTTCAATCCATAGAAAGGCAGTAACTTTCCCCTCACTTTTCCACATGACAGGGCTGTTCTCTTTTATACTCGGGATCACCAGGTGTTGGTGGGTCTCCAGCTGTTTTGGACTCCAACCACAGTAAGCCCCTAATGGTGTGGCCAGTGGAGTTGTGGTGGTTGGACTGGGATGACATGAGAATGAGGAATTCTGGAAGCAGCATCTGTTCCTTCCAAGCCACGGCATGTGGACACTGAATCTGGGCATGCCAAAAGATCCATCATATGCAAAAGCAAACAAACATACAAAGATGAGGTTGCTGAGACGTACTGGATGCTGCAAACTTTGACAGAAGGCACCCAGAACTCAGCCAGGAGAGGGACGTGGGAGCAAGCCAAGCACCTCTAGCTTCAGGCCGACTTCCCCTTTCTGCTCCCCGCCTTTCCCCTGCTTGGGTGCCACGCCTTCCTTTTTGGGGAGCGGATTACTGCTCTGCCTGTGAGCCCCTCCGGGAGCCCTTCTCTGGGGCTGAGGAGCTGCCTGAAAGCCCTTTCAATAAATACATCCGGGCTTGCAGGCCCCGGGGCTCCCCAGCGACGCCCACCACACGTGCTGAAGGACGAGGCGAGGCTCTTCCAAAAACCTCCTCACGAGATGGCACAGAGATATTTGTGATGGAACAAAGCCTTCCTTGTATACACAGTTTGGCAGATGGCGTTTCTTTCTCGCCTCCTCTTGCAAACAAGATATAAACTTCACACATCACGGGCTCCTGCTCTAAACCATTCCACAGTGGGCTTGGCTGCGATTTTCCCTCTGTATATTTTGTTCTCAGCAGGGAGCCACCCTTACCTATCCATTAGCGTTTGTCCCAAATAACATTCCCCAACTGTACATATTTCACATCTCGGCTACTCTCTAATAAACAGCTCTGCACATTTGGTGGCTTGGGCCAAGAGGGAAGCTTGGGGGAAAGTGTGTCATGTTTGCAAGGCAGGAAATTCTGTTCTGTTGAAGCCCAACTGGGTTTCTCAGTGTTTCCATTCTGGGGCTGCAGTGGTTTTTTGATGATTCTGGAAAGAGTGTGGGCATTTTTTCAGAGTCTACCAGTTGCGCAACTTGCACAACATGAGGGGTATCTTCAAATACGGCACAAATTCTGATGCGATTGTTCTTTAAGTGTTTTTAATTGGCAACCTTGTGCAAGCTGCTGTGCATCCTTCCCTTCTGTCCATATCTTTGTTGGGTGCATCCTTCCTCTACCTTGATTTAGCTCTGCAGAGCCACATTCCCTGCTCCGGAAAGGATTTTGAGAGCCAGTGCGGCGTAGCAGTTAAAAGCTTGGGACTGGGACCTGGGAGATCAGGGTTCGAGTCCTGGCTCAGCCATGGGGCCAGCTGGGTGACTTTGGGCCAGTCACAGCCCAACCTACCTTGCGGGGTTGTTGTCAGGATAGATTGAGAGGAGGTAGGCTGAACTGAGAAAGATATTTCTAGGAGCAGGGTATGCCTTTGTGGTGGACTTGCAAAAGATAGCCAATTAAAGTACATATATCTTAAAAAAAAAAAAAGATCCAGGTGATCCCACTGTGTGTGTGTGGAAGCAAACTGAATGAAATCCAGACCTAAAAAGGAGGAATCTGTTGAGTTTTTACCTACCCTCCGAACACAATGTTCTTGCATCCTATCACGCTATGCTACAAGTCTGGGGAATTTCTACACTGTAAATGGCCTTGAAGCCCAAGGACTTAGAAAGTCGCACCTTTGATCATATTGCTGCAAAGATGAGAACTTAAGGCTAAGGTTTGTTGCCGAATTGGAAAGGCTATAATTTGGGGGGCTTACAGAATTCCCTCATAGCCAAGCAAATGAGTATTTCATTGGAAGAAAGGTCCTTGATTCAAAGACTGTATACCCTTTTGCAACAATGGACATCCCATTCAGAAATGCACACATGGATTTCTAAGAAAGGCTTGGCTAGGATCGTGGCATGGAGGCATGTAAGCCCGAAGGCATGAATCCTCACTCATCTTTGGTTGCCACCTGACTAGAAAAAAATACTAGATTGATCTGCTTCTTTGTCTTTAACGTGGTTTTATTTTGTAGGACTCGGTTGCTGGGCCTTTTCATGGCAGAGAGACAAGTGCGGCAAGCTAAGCTGCTTTATGGATTCCAGGCCCATAAAAAGTTGGTGATGCCACGCAAGGTTACTTTAGCTAAATGCTAAAGGTGGCTTACCAGTCCCAGTCTGAACTAGTTAGGCCCTGTATTCCATCCAGGAGCTTGCGTCAGGAAACGTGGCAACCCTGCGAGGTAGGCCAAGCTGAGAATAGCAACAGGCCCAAGGTCATCCCGCTGACAAGTGGTGCACTCAGGGCAAGCATGGCAGTGAGTATCTAGGGCCCCACATGCAAGAGGACTTGCGTGTCACTTTCTGGAGCTGGTGATACAAGCCACATGGCTGCCTAAAGACGGTTCCCCAGAAGATCAGGCCTTCTGGAGTCTCTGATCTCAGCTGTGCCGCTTCCTGCAGTGCAATTCATGGCAGCGCAGATTCAGGCTCGGTTCTGGCATTCAAACCGAGGGTGAGGAGGTAGCATCAAAAATGTCTAAAGGTAGTGGTTTATTGTCGCCTGCTCTAACCACTGCACCACTGGCTCATTTGGTCAGCTCCTACGGCTTCTCTTCCGACCGGGAGTCCGACTCATGCTGCCTCCCTACTCGGTGGAGCGTGTGTGTTGCGAGCGGGCGAGTCTCCTGCAACCCATGGCGGCTCTTCCAAGCTCTGGGCACGGCTTCCCCTCCCCGTGGAATCCACCGCCTCATGCTTGGCCTTCCCTGGCCTCTTCGTCTTCCGCCTCTGCCTCTCCCTCATGTGCTTTTCCTTTCTTGTCCAGGGAGTGTTGCCTTTGCACGATGTGTCCCAAGTAGGACAGCCTCTGGTTTGTCATTGTTGCTTCCAGGGACAGCTCTGGATCGACTTGCCCTTGGGCCACTTGTTCGTCTTCCTGACGGTCCAGGAACGCGCAGCTCTCCTCCAGCACCACGCCTCGAGTGCAGCGCTTGCTTCTTGCCAGCTTTCTTCTCCGTCCACCTTCATACGTGCAGCCTTGCTTTCCTTCCCCCCGATATTAAATGCAGTGTTGGGCGCCGTGATTCCCAGCAGGTGGCGTTGCTCTCCCTGGACCACGGCGCGGGGGCGGGCAGGGAGAGACCCGTGCGCAGCCTCCCCAAACCACACGACATAGCAGCCGCTTGCAAGCCTCCCATTAAAATCTCAATTTGGGAAATTGATTCCACCTCAGAGCAATTGCAACGCAATTACTCCAACAGGCGGCAATCAGGGCTCACATCTAAACAACACCAAACTTGCATCTCCTGCCTGCACACTACAACTAAGGACATTAAACACACACCTGCTCATTTTGCAAACACAATGGAGACTTATTAAAAAATGAGAAAGGCATTGCAACATGTTAGAGGAGTGGCCAAAACCAGGAAGGAAAGTGTGCAGTCTGTGAATTTGTACTGAATGCCACCAATGGCTGAGAGGGCGCACCTTTTATCAGTTCCGATCCACCGTGTTGGCTAAATATATAGTGTGCATGTTTCAGTCGATAACTATCCAGAAATTTCGCCTTATTCCTCTGGCTTCCATACTTCCACCATCGGAATGGTTGCTCAGATGCCCATCATGCTATTTTAACTCTGCATTGCATTTAAAAAAAAATAGCAATCTGTTGAAGCACATCAGGGATCCTGTGTAAGCCATCCCCCCCCTCCCCGGTATATCTTTTGGAATTATATATTGGTATGTAGCCTGAAGTACCTGGTCCTGCCTAATCTTGGAAGCTAAGCAGAGTTGGACCTGGCTGAAATCTGGATGGGTGCCTTAAAAGTTGTGAACAGCCCAGAGAACTCTGGCTTTGAGTGGTATAGAAATATAATAGAAATAATAATACAATTATTAAACACAACTATTTTTAGCAACCCTTCATGTTCCTTGGGATGTTTAGATGGTGTAAGTTAAAAACAAACACACACCACCAGATGCTTGGGACCTCACTTAGCAGTGCCCTTTCCATATGTAAACTTGTCACTCACCAACCTAGATCTGTTATGATACCATAATTCTGCATAGTACTTGTCCTTCACCACTAAGGAATCACCTGCTCTTACATACTTACAATGAAATTCTGTACATGTTTGAAATGAATCACACTGAATTTAAGAAGCCTTCCTCCAAAGGGAGTTGCAAAGATTGCAGGTGTAGAATGAAAGAGCAGGGCTTCCTTCCCAGGAAGAGGCTCCCGCAGAAGCCCGACTAACTGCACCTTTCCTTCGGGGGAAAATGAATTCTGCCTCCTTGCCTTTGAGTTCATTCAGTAAAAAACAAAAGCCAATTAAAATCACCCGGGATTGATGCAAACTGTTGATGCTATTGCTGTGTGAGAGATGCTCCACACCTGCACGGAGCATCTCTTTAATGCGCACTGAGCACTGCGCAAGAGGGAAAGGGTCTGGGCCCACTCCGAGCGCTCTCCTGCGGCTGCCCGCACGATCACCGGGGCTTAGTTTGCACGGGGACGTCAGAAGAGACTGCAGGGACACATTCAGACAAATGCGCAGCGAGCCACACCTAAAATCATGTTGCACTTGGCACCATGTATTTCGCATAAAATCTCACGGCCCATCACTCAAGCGAATGCGCTTGGAAGGATGGGGTGGCCGGGCGTGGGGAGCGAGGAGGATGTCCGTGTCCAAAAGAAGGCGAGAGCGAGCTGTGCGGTTTGTTTCACAGAGCAAGGCCTGCGCGCACCCTGCGTCTCGCTATTGCATCCGTGGGGGAAATCCAGGAAAGGAGGTTTCTTCTAATGGTTGCGTGTAAGATGCGGCATTTCTCTCTCTGTCTCTCTCTCACACACAGAGACTGAGTCTTAGGAGTTACTCATAAAGCCAGAATGCATAGGCTAGCGGGCTGAGATGTCTTGTCTACTGCAGGCTGACTCACAAGTAAGCCTATCCGGTCAACAGGAGGCAAGTGGGAGCAAAATGACTCCCTGTGAACGTTCAGGCTTCAGGTGCCTGTCCAGCCTGTAGCTTAACGCGTGCAAGCAGGTTTGCTGAATCCGGGAGAGTTTCAGGGCTTCCCCGGGTACCTGGGCGCACGCGAGTGCTCATTGCACGGTCACACGTTGCTAGCCCACCTGGGAAGAGGCGCCCTTGGCTCCCGCGGGGCTTACTCCTGAGGAAACGCGCAAGGGGGCGAGCGCGACACCTGGCTGCAGCTCTTCCTCTCACGCCCAAGGGGGCGCCGCGGGACGTCCTCCGGAGCCCCCCCAGGTGTGCCCCACCTGGGTGGTTGTTTTAGGAGGAGGGTCTCCTCGCCTCTTCGCTCCCGGATCGTGCGCGCTCGCTCCCTCCCTCTTTAGGAGCGTGGCAAAAAGTGCCTTTGAAAAGTTAAACCGATTTCCAGCGCGTGGAGACAAGAGGTCTCGTTTCCTGCGCTAACCGGCAGCGGGGAGACAGAAGGGCGGGCAGCAGGGAGGCCAGGTGTCGCCCCCCCCCCAAAAAAAAGGTTGGGTTGGGAAAGGAAAGTACGCGAGAGGCATCCAACGGGGAGGAATGGAAGGGGGCGCGCGCCCTGCCTCGAGGAAACTGCCCCCAGCCCCCCCCGCGCCGTTATGCCCTGCAGGCAGGAAATCGCCCCCCCCCCCCGCGGCATACCTTGGCGGCTGCATGAGCGCTTCCACCTGGCGCGAAGGCAGCCGGAGCGGGCGCTGCTCGGGCGAGGCTCGGCGGGCGAGCACAGTCCGCGACAAAGCGGCCGCCTCCCTTCGCGCGGCGCCTCTGCTGCTCCGCTCGGTCCTGCAGCGCCCTTCGCAGGAGGGAGCGCCCGCCGCTGCATCTCTGCGGAAGGAAGGCCGGCGGGGCGGGGGGCGAAGCCGGGCAGCTCCTCGCCCGGCCCTGGGCTGGCGCGGGAAGGTGGGCGGCGGGCTCCGCTCATGCCACAAAGGGGGATCAGTGGTGTGGATGGGTGCGGTGGGGCGGCCAGGGCAAGCGAAGCCGATGGGGTGGGCGCTGAGAGCCACCCAGGCCACGGGGGTGGCGTACCTGGCTTCCCCAATTTGCAGGGGGAAAACGGGGAGATAGCCTTGAGGACTAGCAACTTGCCGCTCCTTTATGGCTAGGAATGCCACCTATGCCTGCCTAATTCACCATAGGAAGGCTCATTTTCTGTGTCCTGAAGGGTAATTCTATCGTTGTTCTGCAACTCGGCCTGGCCAGCATGGGTTGAATAGCCTCGGGAATTATTTTGGTGAAAATATGTGGTTGGGGTCAGGGGACGGAGAGGCCCCTCAGTGGGTGTCAATATTCAAAACGGTGTGTGGGGAGGAAGGCTCCGCGCTCCCTGGTGCTCTCCAGAGAGAACTCCTGTGGCCTGGGGCCATGAGGCTCTGCTGCAGATGGGAGGCCCTTGGTCGAAGCGCTCCTCCACAGGACCTCATCTGTAGCCCTCAGCAAGCCACCTTCTTCCCATTTCAGCCCTCCTTCTGGCTGATTTCTTTTCCAGGGTGGTCATTTGGATTGCGACTAGATAATGCACATGAATGCTTTGAATCCTGAAAAGTTTTTTCATATGGAACCCCACATGTGTGCTAAGATGAAGCTTACAGATTTTAATTTTAGCCCCAGGAAGTCATTTTGAAACCTTAAAGTTGGTTGCAAATAAAGAGATCTACAGGTTGCCTCGGAAGCAGAAATCCAAAATCCCCCAGTCAGGCAATGTCTTTACTAGGGTCAACCCAAAGGGCACCAAATCAAAGCAAGCTTTCAGCTGCTCCAGGACTCGGCATTGGGACCGTCATCAACAGCTCAGCAACATGCAAGGCCAGTTTGCAGATGTGCTGAGGTGGCCGAGACAAACTTGAAATTGTCTGCTCCCACAGTGTTTGGAAAAACTTTTAGTGGGACCTTAGATTTAACTGTAGTCCTTTACAGTAGTGCAGGGTTGAAATACTGCTTGGCTGTTGAACATGAGTCAGTGGTGGGGTATGGCTGCAACAAATGACCAAACAAAAGCACCACTGTGATTTTAAACCCCACTAACACTGTGGTTGCCAAGAGCTGTTTTACACAAGGTTGTTAATATGCTTCACCTGCTTTCAGTTTGTTGCCAAATTGAAATCCAAGTGCCTCATAGAGCATTTCTACCTGCATTTCCATTATGTAACCTGTAGGTGGCACTGTGGTATAGCAGAATAACACAGATGGAGAAAAAGCAGTTTCTTCCACTTCTACATTTGAACACCACATTTTCCCTGCTCTGGGAAAAGCAAAACAAACTTGCCAAAAAACAATGCCGAAGAGTCACAGCATTGTCTAAAGAACCTGCATATGATTCTGAGTGGGGAGTGATGAGCCCATGCTAAATGCCTCCAATGGAAAAGCCACAGGTCATAATAAGTTCCACTTCATTCTCTGGTATTATGTCAGTTCTGGGTTTAGGAAGGACACTTAAGAAGGATATGGACAAATTGGAAGGATTCACAGAAGGCACCGAAGATGGCCAGTAATATGGTAACCAGTCATGTGAGAAATAGTTGAGGAAGGTTGGCTTGTTTGCCTGGAGCAGAGGAGGTGGAGTAGGGACGTAGTTTGAGTAGTGCAGATTCCCAAAGGGCTGGCACATCAAAATGGTCAAAAAATGGACATGTAAAATGCCAACAATAACTGTTTTTACACAGGGCATTTAAAATGCTCAAAGCCCTTTATGCACATTGGCTATTTAATTAAACATCCCATTTATCTCTCCTTAATTTTACAAGAACCCTATAAGGTAGGGTACACCATCAAGGGTGTCTGAAGATCAACCCCTGAACTGTATTGCTATGGGGGCAAAGGGATCGCGAACCAAGTCTCTTGCGTCTAACATTGTGTCTCCGCTCAGCACGCCACACTGTTTTCTGGCGATTCTTAAACCAGCTTTGTGAGAACATATTTCATTCCCCCTGTTTTGCAGGAGGGTTTAGATCAGCCCAGAAGAAACTCAGGCCATGGGCCCAGTCCAGTCCCACAATCAGTCCATGGAACATTTCGATAAAATCTCTTCTGCCCCAACTAGCAGCTGCCTTGCCTTTGTTCTGGATTGAGTGAGTGCTGGGTGGGGTGACTGCATGTAGGCGCCCTGAGTTTACAGTGGGAAAAGGTGGGGCATAAACTCAAATAAGAACTATAGAAACAGAGTGAGTCAGAAGGGGCCTCCCGGGCCATCTAGTCTGACCTCCGGCACCAGCCGGCTCCGCTCATGACATGCCCAGCATGTGCATGTCCAGCCTGTCTTTGAACACCCTCACCGATGGGGCCTCAACGACCTCCCGTGGAAGCCCATTCCATGCCCTCAGGGTCCTAACTGTCAGGAAGTGCTTCCTGGCATCCAAATTGAACCTTGGCTCCCTGAGCTTTGCTTCATTGGAGCGCGTCCTGCCTTCCTCTGCAGGGGAGAACAGGCCTCTCCCCATCTCCATGTGACACCCCCTCACATACCTGTATGTCGCCAACATATCCCCTCTGAGTCACCTCTTCTGCAAGCTGAAGAGACCCAGTTCCCTCAGTCTCGCCTCATACCCCATCCCCTGCAAACCAGCCACCATCCTTGTGGCCCTACGCTGCACTGACTCCAACCTGGCTATATCCTTTCTGTAATGAGGGGCCCAAAACTGAACACAATACTCCAGTTGCGGGTGCACCAGAGTCGTGTAAAGGTAAAGGTAAAGGTAAAGGTTTCCCCTTGACATTACGTCCAGTCATGCCTGACTCTAGGGGGCGGTGCTCATCTCCGTTTCCTAGCCGAGGGAGCCAGCGTTTGTCCGCAGACAGTCTCCGTGGTCATGTGGCCGGCATGACTAAACACCGAAGTGCACGGAACGCTGTTACCTGCCCACCGAAGTGGTACCTTTTTATCTACTTGCAGAGTGGTAGTAATACCTCTCTCGATCTTGAAGCCACGCTTCTTGCTATGCGACCAAGGGTGGCGTTCGCCCTCTTGACCACCGCATCACACTGCTGACTCATGTTTAGCCTGCGGTCAACCAGTACCCCGAGGTCCCTTTCACAAGTGCTGCTCTCCAGCCACTTGTCCCCTAACCTGTACTTATGACAGCTATTCCTATGCCCCAAGTGCAAGACCTTGCACTTCTCCACATTGAACGCCATCCTGTTGTCTCCTGCCCACTTCCATAGTCTGTCCAGATCCTTTTGGAGAAAGTAAGGGTTGATACAAGGTTGTCTGTCAGGATATGAGAGAAATTGAAATGGCACCTTTCCTCCCAAAGTTATTACACCCAGTTTAGTTCTGACTATATATTTACTTAAACCTGCATTAATACTGAGTATGAAGACGTTGCAAGTATGCTGGCGAAAGCCCACGAATGAAACTTGTTTGGACAAGTTAGTTTTCTTCCAGTGCAAGAGAACAACACATGCAAGGCAAGGCAAGCCTTGCCAGTGAATGGGGTTGGAATAGGGGTGCTGGACAGGGAAAAGATGAGTGTCTGAATTGCTCTGGTTGATCAAACACATAAAACCAGGAGCGCTTTTGCAGCCAGTTGGGCAGGAGAGCGTGCATTCCAAGTTCGAAGTGAAAATGAAAAGCTTAATATTCTTGCAGCGGATTCTGTCCATCTTCCACCCCATCTGCAGGTGAGTAAATGTCCTACTATTAAATCAAATTAAATGCAAACTTGCCTCCATGGAGGGGTGTGAAACCATTTAGTGTTGTCAGGGTTCTTGAGAAATTAATGCTGCGATCCTCCAAAACGTCACTCAGCAGCCAAGGTGCCCTCTAGGAATGGGTGAGCAGTTTCTCCTCCTCCTCCTCCTCCTCCTCCTCCTCCTCCTCCTCCCAGGGACCTTGCTTTGCTGGCAGAGCTGCACCTATTAAATGGGGCTGGGGCAGTTGGAAGGGAATGCCTCGACAGGAATTTATTCACACGCACACTTTTGGGATGGAAAGAACTTGTGATTTCAAACAAATTGAATGCAGGAGACAAGGACCTTGATGGATGTGGCGACTCCCAGTTATGGGAACAGGGTGGGGAAAGGGTTCAGGTGAAGACTATGTTTGTAATCTGAAAAAGTTTAAGACTTCATGTACATTGTAAAGTTTCAGAAGGAAGAATTATAAAGTTAAACTTTCCTAAATAAAAGAAAATTCCTAGCCTGGGGCCTGATCCATAACAGCTCTTCTCGTGCTCTTTATTAGCAGTATAGGATTTCTCGAGAGAGATTTTTGTTCTGAGCACTCTTCTTTTTGGTTGCCTCAATTTTCAACTTTATATCAAAGCAAAAGAAAATTCCCTTGGGGGCGGTGGGGAAACGTGCCATGTTGTGCATGGAACACTTGGCAAGCTGCTTGCCTGGATCCTTCTAGTGATGGGCACGTCATGGGAAATGTGGACCAAGGACTCGGACAGAGCTGCAACACTTCGAGGGTGCGGAATTGTGTCAGTGGTTGGCAGGCATCTTGGCCTTGGGGAAATGATGTCCCAGTGGCCCGTCTTGCTGCTGCTTCGGCATCCTCTCAGTCACTGAAACATGAATTAGAAGGCACTGAAGCGAAGCTCAGCCAACTCTTCAGGCCTCTGGGCTCGCTTGTGGATCGCTTCTTGGAGTTGCTGCTCATCACAGAGACTGGTTATTAGCATCATTATTAGTGTCATTTTTTCAGCTGGAGATGAGGCCTGATGGGTTGGGGAACAGAGCCTCATCTAAACAGAGAGGTTCACCAGAAACCGAGCAGCATGCAGGTTGTTTTTTATACACAACTTGTGACCCACAGTTTCTTTTCGAAGGTGCGAGAATGGTGGGAGACCTTTCCCAGGTTGATGGGAGGCTTTTCTCCACTCAGATAGTTGAAGCTGACTGAAGGGAGGCGTCCTTTCCTTCCATGTGCAGCTTTATTTTGTTCTGCTGCTGTTTCTGGCCAAACGGGTTCACGGGTGTTTTGAGGCAACGTGAAAGGGCTTTGATGGGAGCTCCTCATGGGGCGGCCAAGTCTCCTACCTACCAGACCAAGGAATGCTGTAGGGGCCTTGAAGTTGCGCATCTTGGTCAGGTCCTGGGTAACAAACTGAGTGAGTCTCATGGGTCACTTAGTCATTATGCTATGATGTATTTCTATTTAAATTATAGCAAGTGCTTTTAAGTGCGACTTCATACATTTCGATCAACACGCAAAAAATGGACTTCTGTGCACTTCATTGCCCCCCCCCCTTTATTTTGGTGGGGACATCAGTTCACCTTTTGGTGATGTATAAGTGACTTATCCTATTAACACCCCACAAGTAGTAGGATTGGTGTTAGGGGTTAGTAGTTAGGGTCAGAGTCCACAATTTGAAGGGCCACATGAATTCCGCATTCACTCAGCCTGCAAATGATCCTTCCGGATTCGGCAACTTTAGAGGTGACAAATGCTCCTTTGTAGGATTATGCAAATCATAGAAACTTAGAATTCAAGATCATTTATACTTGCCTTCCCTTTGGATAATTGGTTCTGCAATTTGAAATATTTTGCATAGCGTAATGCCGTCCCCTCCCCTGGCTGTTTCAGGCTTGCAATGGATGTGGCCTCTGCGTGGGGCTTTTGATCACACAAGGGGGGATGCAGCTTTGAGGAAAGTGCACCAGGCCCGGAAAGGGCTGACCCAGCGTCTCCCCCGGCACCCGATGAGGTAGCTCAGCCTCAGGACAGAGCAGGCCCAGGGGTTTTGCTCATGCGACTGACCACTTGCGTGCTGCCTTAGGGCCCTAGAGCCAAAGGATCTCTTGGCCTTCCTTTTGGGGATTTGGGTGTTCCTTCTTAAGTGGGGTTAAACACTCCGCTTAGGTAAGAAAGTCAGGGAAGGGACGAGCGTCGGGGATGATTCCAGCCCTGAAAATTGAAGCAAAGCTGCTCTTTGGATGCTCATATTTTCAGGGGAGAAACAATCCAATTGTCTTTGGAGCGAGATAGATGCCTTGTATGTCAATGTGGGTGTTACTCTTAGAAAATTCCAAAGGCATTATGGGGGGGGGGTGATTTAAGAGGCTCACTTTTCTCCTGTATCAGCCCTTTTGCTCTTCTCAGGTGTAATTAAAGACATATATTTACAGTCATTTGAATTTCAAAGGGGGGAAAGCCTCCGCCCCCCTCCCCCAGACAAAAATAATGACACTCCTGGAAATTTTGCCCAATTTCTGGGCTACCATTTCCACATGTAGGCGTGCTATGTCATATGTACACTAAAGAAGAGAGAACAAGCCCTTCTCAGAGAAAAGTAGAATGAGAAGACGACTCTCAGCCACACCAAAATATTTCCCTCAGAAAGGGAGAAGTTGTCTCCCAGGGAAGCAACCACAGTAAGAATGCTCTCTGAACCAAAACAGACTCCCCCACCCCCGCTTTTGCCAGGCCAAAGGAGGTGGTGGAATGGGGTGAAGATGGGGATCTGTGTAGTCCTTCAGAGAGAGGACTGTCCTCTGTAGACGCCTGGCTACCCTCCTCACTGCCTGCATCATATTGCGGGGAGGGGGCCACAGGCAACCCACCCTGTATGGGCTGCCTCTACGCAGAGAAAGGGAGCACTGCAAGTCAAGGATCGCGACCCGCTGGCCTTCTTGCACTGCAAAGGGAAGACGACTTTGCCGGGGAGGGACAGATCTGGGCCCCCTGAAAGCCAGCCTGGCTGGGGGTGCTGCCGGAGGAACAATAGGACTTGTTGCTTGAAGTTACGCAGAGACCCAGTGGGACCCAGCCTCCTTTGTACGCCAGCAGGCCCCCCTCCCCTGCCCACTCTCCACTGTGCTTTGTTAAGAGCACACACCAATTCTGCAAAACTGGGGGCTGAAGGAGGTAAATGATGCATGAAATGAGGACTCCAAGCCTAATGCCCAGAGAGAACGAGCGTTGCTCGGAAGCAGCGCTGCTGAATTAACCGCACTCAGGCGCAGTGTGAGCAAAATCCTAAGCAGCAGACTAAGAAAGCCATCATGAAATCAAAGCCTTCCAAACTCAATTAAGGCCCAGAATGGAATCCCTGAGCTCTGATCCCTCTTTGCCTGCTCCACTTTGTCTTTCCCTTCCTGCATTCTCACACTTTCGTCCCCCCTGAGCCAACCCTGCCTCTTCAGAAAAGGCTCTGCAAGCGATTTAGGTGCAGAGGGTGAAGAAGGGAGGTGTGATATGCCAAAAGCTCCGAGGATCCTGCGAGGTGTCTGCCTGGATTGCAATGCTGGAGAGGAACAGGGACCTCAAGGCTCGTGGGGCTCGGAAGCCTTTGCCCACGAGGAAAAGTGTGAGATGGCGAGAAGGCAACTGCACAAGGAATGGTGGCCTTTCAAAAAACAGACTGAGCGGGGTGCCAAGGGCATGGGATGGCCCAGGCTTCGGAGGACCAGGCGTGGCTTTTGCCTTGACTCCTGGCCCTGGCTACAGAATCTGGGGCCTCTTTTGGAAAGGTTCCCTGTGGCACATTTCTGCATGAGAGTGGAATGTTTCTAACCACGCACCCAGCCTATCAGGCAGCACAGGAACATTTTGTGCCAATGCCTCTCTGTTTCCCGCCCCCCTCTTTCTCTGCTGATGCCTCTCCTTCCCCGGAGCTGTCCCGTTTCTGGCGACTCCTCTCCGTGCCGTCCTGTCCATCTGCTTGCCCCGTGGCCCCTGCATTCAGCAGCAAACAGCTTGGAGGGTGAAGGCGAGGCAAGCTGTGGTGACCGGTCATCTCGGGTCCAGCTCTGCTTGCACGTCCCAACAGGGCAGCCGGTTGTGCCACTGAGCGGGAAGGCGGTGGCTACGGCTGGGAGAAGGGACGTGAGACTTGGAGGAAGGGGGAGAAGAAGTGGCTGGTCCCCCCGGGGAACACCTGGAGCACACCTGGAGCACTACCTGAACATGCCAATTCAGGGGTGTGGCCCACAGCCGCAAAGAAAAGTGCTTCATTTCCCCTGGAGGGTTCTTGCTTTTCTGCACCTGTAAAATATACGGCAATACAGAAGAGAAAGTGAGTCACTACTGTGACTATAGATTAAAATGTGGGGTACTGTGGAGGGCAGGGAGAGGCACCCCCCATAAAAGCACCTTATCTGAGGGGTGGGCTCACACCTAGGATTGTCTTTTCCAGCCTTACCGTGAGGTACCAGAGAATGATACCTGTCTGTCTGCGCAGAAGCTCGCTCTAGTCTTCCTTGCCATGTTGAAGGTACCTTCTTGGCACCTGCATGGCCCCCAAAACAGGTGCCTTTTCATCCATTCTGAAGGGAGTGCTGGAAGAAACCACTCTCCACAGTTCTGCTGGTTTTGGGCACAGCTCAAGATGGGAATGTGACCACATCCCTTCTTTCTAATGGCTGGTATCTTGCATTCCTGATTCTGATAACACCTTGTGTTTCTGGCGGAAGGAAGAAAGGCGAGCCAGATATGAAATAATAAATTTTCCAGAAGGCTTATCAGGCTAGGAATGCCAAAAATCCTGTATGGGCACTGAAAGTTTAAGGCCTCCATCAGTGCAAAGGGAATTCGCTTTCCAGATGTGATTCCATTTTTCCCACTCAAACCCTGGCTGGAGTTCAAAGGAGGTCAGGATCACAAGCATCTGATGTGAGTAATGTGACTCCCTCGGGTTGTGCCACTGACCACAGTCACAGGGAAACGGTGGGCCTGGGGCGGGAAGTGTTGCTCAGTTCAGAAGCCCTGTTTGAAAGACAGAAAGTCAACAGCTTCCTCCAGTGGGAGGAACAGGCAGTCATAAGCCGGTCCCTTCAGCAGTATCCCCCTGCTAAAAGCTGCACACCTCGGAAGTCGGAGAGAACTGCTTACAGCAATTGCTGGAGCTGCTGCATGGAGCAGGGTCATCTCTGTCCCTTTCACACTTGCCAGACTTCTCCTGGTTCCGAAGCTGTACCGTTACATGGGAAACCCACTGAGAAGCACTGCCTGCTCTCTGATTCGTGCACGGTGATGCACCAGCAAAAGTTCTACTTTGAATGCTTAGTCCCACCCGCAAATCCTCATCATGCTCTTCTTTGAAAAGCAAAAAAGGAGGCGTCTCTGGCGTTTTGCAAAAAACTGGCACTAGAGAAACACAGTTGGCCTGCAGGCTGGAGCAGGAGTCCAAATGGAAGCAGTCTGGACATGTGCGATTGGGTGGCGCCTTAGCACTGATGCGCAATGTGACGAGATGCATGAGCATCGCGGTCAGGAAGCTGCCCGCCTCTGTTCCCACATCTTCGACTGCAGATCGAACTGCTAGAGCAGGCGTGGGCAGGCTTCCGGCTTGTGAGACCCACGCCATCACTGGCATTTATCTATTTATTTCGTTTCCATAGTGCTCCGGCAGCCGAAGCTCCCTGGCAGATCTGTACTTTTGCATCCGTACTGAAGAACATCTGAGAAGCCGGCTAGTCCAGCACTCCGAATTCACAGTGGCAAAGCACTGTCTGCAGGATCCCTCCAGCAGGATGGGTGCAAGACCTTGAACTCCCTCTTAAAGCCATCCAGACTGGGAGCCATCACTACTTCCAGTGGCAGCCAGTTCCGCAGTTTAACTTTACGCTGTGTGAAGGAGGGCTTCCTTTTATCTGCCCCAAACCTCCCACCAAGCAGCTTCCTGGGATGACCCCTTTGAGTTCGAGCATCATGGGAGAGGGAGAAACACGTCCCCCTCTCAACTTTCTCCACACATGCATTATTTTCAATGCCTCTGTCATGGTCCAGCTGGAAACAGTGCTTGCCTAGTGGGGCAGAGACCTATTCAGAGACTGGGAAAGGCTATCTTTGAGCTCAGCATGAGGCTGTTTTTGGGCAGAGCTGAGCTTTCTGCCTTTTCGCACAAAAATCCCTTGGGTCCCTCTCCATTTTTTTCCTTTCAGCAACTGGAGAGAGAAAGAAAGGGGCAATGCTTCCACACAGGGGCCTCGTGCCCACAAGCAGAAAACTTTTGAGTGGAGTTGGATTGTCTTCTTTCATATTTATTTATTTATTTGGGTATTTTTACCCCGTCCAATACATTGTGGGTCTTTATCAGCTGCGAGGCAGCAGGCTCCAATGTAGTCAGGGTGGTGGTGAATGTTTCTTTTTCAAGAAGAGTATCCCATAGGATGGACGCATATCTTCATAAATAGGGGAGAACGAGCCTGAGATTAAAACTGAGAGAGCAAAGAAGTCGCTGGATGGACGTCCCTTTCTCTGGGGATTGGAGGTGGGGTTAAGGCTTAGTGCTTGCGGGGAGTTGCATTGCCTCCGCCTGTAAATAAGCTTCGGGCAAAATTCTAGGCGTGTTGAGACAGAAAAACATGATGCACCCGGCTGGGGAATGCTGGGAAGAGCGTCATTTTTTCTGTCTCAACAGGCATAGGATTGTGCCTTAATGATCTCTCTTAAACGGAACCAACCACACCTCAGAGAGGAATGGGTGCCTGACAATAGAGCAACTTTATGGTGTAGTGGTTAGAGCATTGGACCGGTGCTCAGGAGATCCAGGTTCTAGTCCTGCATCAGTCATGAAACTCACTGTGGGACTTTGGGCCTGTCGCCGGCCTTCAGCCTGACCTACCTCACAGGGTTGTTGTGAGGAAAATATGGGGAGAAGGATTGTGCTACGATTTCCTCGCAAGAGGAAGGAAGGTGGGATGCAAAGGTGGGGACTTGTGGGGCTTCCAGTATTAAAACAAATTCCTGCTTTGAAGGGCTGCTGCTCAAGTTTCTGCTGGCCACCTCTGCGGAGGACGGAGGTCAGCTCCAGCTGCAATCTGTTTTAGCTCTTCTTGGGATGCTTTTGTATTCCTACAAAAGGACCCGGGACGCATTTCTTCCCTTGTTTTTCCTGTTCCTAATTCATCTCCGCTGGCCTAATCAGTGCCCCAGCGTCGCCCAGACGAAAAAAGCGAGCGAAACCATCACAAAACAAGGCCAGCTACTTTCGCACCTGTGTTGCCCCAGGAAGCCCAAAACAAAAACGCAGAACAAAGCAAACAGCTCTTTAAAGTTTGCAAGGGCCCGGCCCATGGAGAAAGGGGGTGGATGAGCATTATGGGGTGGCAGGGGAGGAGGGGCTCAGCTGAACCACCTTCTTTCTTCTGAAAAGAAAAGGGGGTGGAAACTCCACAATAAGAACATCTAAGAGAACCGACGGAGGCACCAAGAAAAGGAGTGAATGAGTGATGGAGGCAAGCCGGTGTCCAGAGAAAGCTGTCCCCTCAGAGTTTGTCACTGCTCTCAGGACGCTTGCAAATTCAAGTCTGGGCTGTGGATTAGTGCGGCCTCTTCTCACACCCGCCCAGGAGCGGGAGGAATGTTTGTGAACCTTTTAGTAGAAAGAAAAGCCTGTTTTCTGCATATGGGTGCTGGTGAGTTTTCCAGGAGCAGGGGAAGATGGGACCTACTTTTCTCCCCCTTGCATTTCCCTCTACGTTGAAGGTTTGTGTTGTCAACATGAGAGTGCACTTTATCAGAACCCGAAAAGCAATAAAGGAATGGTTTGCCAATGATAATTGGGAGAGGAATTAACTAAAACCTTAATTGAATTGGGCTCATTTTAATTGATTAGGCTGAAAATGAAGGGCACATATCTTAATGTCTGTTGATGTTTAAAAAGCTGTATCACAACCAGGAATTAAACTGTTGTAATACTTTTTCTTCTTCTTACCCATATGATTGCTTTTGTTTCTTCATTTTATGTAATTTTATAGTTCACTCAAGTTCCCAACAAGACCCCTGGGTTGAGGCTTTGGTAAAAGTAGAAAACTTCATTTCCATTTAATGGCTCAATGAACTGATCAGTTCATTTGAAGATGAATGATTAAGCAATTAAAACCTCTAATTGGTTGAACCCATGAACTTTCTTGTACTGCATCACACCACTGGCTCGTCTCCGCTGAGGTTGCTTCAGGAATCAAACGGGTTAAGCCCCTGCATGTTCTGACCAGATCCACATCTGTGTCCCTGAGCTGTGGGCCAGAATTCAGGGCCAAACTACACATTACACAAATTGTGTACCATGGAGCAGAAGCTTGTCTCCATTTAAGCACAGGCGGCTCCAATTTGGATCAGGGCCCTGGTGCTCTGGCACAGAAAGGTTAAACTCCTTCCCGTCTCTGCCCACCCCATTTCTTGGGCAAATCACTTCTCCTTTAGTCACGCACCAGTTTGTCTTCTGAGAAATCAAAATTTCATGGCAGCTCTCCAGTACTCAACATTTCAGGTATGTCCACCTGGCTTTCAGAAGTTGTATGCCACTGCTGTGTTGTACAGCAATCTAAATAAAACACTTCAGCTCGCTTGCTTGCTCACGGTGTGTGTATTTTGGGTGAGAGTTAGAAAAAGCAGGAATGGTTTGGGGGCTGGGAAAGGAAACACCTTCCGGCTCCCATTGTGCTGTTGGGTTCTCTGCCAAATTCCCGTCTTCTCCTTCTCAGAATCTTACTTGATATGGAAATAATATTGAATTACCTTTTTTTTTGGAAAAGAATAAAATAAACTGGGACAGGGGCCTTCTGGAATTGCCTGAGAAGAGCAGCTGCGGCGTATCTCGTAAGAGCTTTGCAAATCAGTATCCAGGCATAAGATTTGGAAGCAAAGGGGTAATTATCTCCTTCCCAATCGCTGACCATCACTCCCTTATGAGGTAAAATTGGTCTCTGTGGGACAGCACAATCAAGTCTGTGCACAATTATCCACAATGCAACTGTGGGCTGCGTAGCCCTATGCCTGCACCTGCGGATCTGCATGGAGAGGACAGGGAGGCAACCGACAGCTTGAAATGATCTGGGACAGGATCAGAGAAGAACTCCCCCGAAGCAAAATTCTCCACACTTAAGATTGCCCTGCAGAACCTCAGATCGTATCCCAGTGCCAAAATCGTTTGCCTCTCTCATCAGTCAGGACGAGGGATGCCTCTCCTTAAATTCCTCACACCAGTTTAATGAAAGTTACGGGAATACGAGTTCAGCTCCCTGAATATCTTGGACCTCATCCAAAATGCAGAGGTAATTTGGATGCCTGGATAAGCCCAACACTGAAGCTAGCAATTTCTACAGCTTGGCAGCTGTCCAGTTGCAAACCTCTCTTCCCTACTAATTGGTTGCAGGGACATATTGTGAATGGCTGCTGCAATTCCAGGCTCCCATGGTTCAGATAGACTGCTCATGTTTCAAAGGTGTTGGGTGAGGAACAAGCGCACAAATGAACAGAACCATCGATGGCCGTCACTGTCCCACATTACCTGTGGCTGATTCCCCCCTACTTCCACTCCGGCGGGTTCAGTGGGCCAAATATGCTGCATTGCATTAAACTGCAGACGCTGCAGAGTCTGCAAGGAGAGGAAATGTTTCTTCTTTGGCTTAGCCTGCTGCCCTTGCTGAGCCTCTGACCAAGAGCATGGGGCATGGTTGGGCATCTGAGCCCTCCATATTTGGCAGGCTTGTTCCAGACTGCACCCAGCATTAGCTGCCCGTGGTCCCTATTCTAATTAGGCTGCAAGAAGTTGCTTTAATAAGATCGCTTTATTCATTTCAGCAACAGGTGGAGACCTTTTCATTTCCCCAATATTTTAACAGCTAATTGGTTTTATTCCTGTTTTTATCTTCATTATTGGATGTAGTGTGTTGGTTGTTGTATATGGTTGTTTTGTTTTTGTTTTTTGTTTTTTTGAAAGCTGTCCAGAGACTTTTAGTATTGGGACAGCATATAAAAACTTTAAATAGATAAAATAAAATAAAATAAAATAAAATGAATAAAAAGTTTCTTGTGGGTATTTGAAAACTGCTATTAGAGTAGAGTACTCGGATTTGTGCAATATTTCAGATCTAGGTTACAGACATCCAGCTTCACTAGCGGTCCCTGATCATGTGGGGTCAGTGGGAACATATTGAATGTTTTCAATGTCCGGCATAGAGACTCTTACCAAAGGGCTGCTGTTTGATGCCCATGCATGAAATGACTGCTGTTATGTCGCAAAGCACTCGTTTTTCAGCCCACAAAACCCCCGTGTGGTAGGCTGGGCTGCATGCGAGCGACTGGCCCCGAGTCACGCAGGAAGCTCTGTGGCCAAGGAGGCACTAAAACTTGGATACCCCGGAGCCTCCAGTCCAATGTTCTAACTGGCGGGATGTTTTTATCAGGTCTGGCATCTCAGGTTGTAGCTGTTCTAAATTGTTATAACCTTTTGCACATCCAAGTTTTTTATACACGATGCGATTTCTGGGGACTGCCCAGAGTATGTTTGGCTACTGGGTGGTATAGAGATGATGATGATGATGATGAAGAAGAAGAAGAAGAAATAAAGGAATGAAAGCCCAACCTGTGCATATGTAGATAGCATGTTGTTTAGTCGCAAAGTCATGCCTGAGCCATCATGACCCCATGGACACCATTCCTCCAGGCTCTCCTGTCCTCCACCGTCCCTCGGAGTCCCCCCAAGCCCACACCCACCGCCCCAGGGACCCCATCCAGCCACCTCATCCTCTGCCGTCCCCTTCTCCTCTTGCCTTCCTTCATTCCCAGCATGAAGGTCTTCTCCAGGGAGTTATGTCGACAGCATACAGTCCTACAAATCTCACAACTGCCCAGCTTCTTTCTCTCTTTCTAAATATTCATTCAGGAGTCAGTCCTATGTATATCTCACATGCAGTGTTGGTTCCTTGATTTCACTTGCATGAATTTGGGGGACTTCCACGGTAGTTCTTCAAGCATTCGCTTCTTCCCGAGTGGAGCACACCAGTGTTTAGTCGAGTCAGTTGTGTGCATGTGATGAGGGGTGCAGAACAAGTGCACTGCTGTCCTGGAGTCGCCCTCTCAGATTCCCCAGCACCCCAGCCGTGGGGAGAACCGAAAGTCCTCGGCCTCCTTCCTGCTGCCCACACGCTGCTGGGGCAAGAGGGTGTGTCCAGGCAGCTGAAGGGTGGAGAAAGAAGCATCTGCATTTGAGAGGGGCCTCCAGAGGAAGCTCGGAAATTTGGCTCTGGCCGAATTTTGGGGTGGGGATGGGGCGAGAACTGTTTCTTACATGGACGGGCCAAGTGAGGGGGAAAGGAAAGGGGCCAGTGCTGCACCCAGAGGCGAGTATATTGGATTTCTGGACCCTCCCTTGGTCGCTGCTGCTTTCCGTCCTCCGAAGCCTTCCCCTTAGGAAAGCACGAATGAACTTTCCCAGGGCCGACAGAGCTCACCGACTGCTGTCACCCAGAGACGCTTTCTGCTTTTGTGCATGCTGTCCATCCATGACATCAGATGGATGCTGGACTGCTTGGATCCTGTTTCAGAGGTGGGGTCCCTTTATGCCGGGAAGACTGCCACCCGGAGCAGCCTTTCCAGGAAGTAGCTCTCATTAAATTCAGTGGGACCTTTGCCAAAGAAACATGTTCAAGATCAAGTTGGATGAGATTTTTGCGCTCCTTTATTGCAGAATTCAGTCCTTGACCTTCGTATCTGTGACACGTTTATTCTATCACAGAGGTGCAACCGGTCCCCCTTTCATCTGCACAATGCCCCTGTAGGGTAGGCCAGGCTGAAGTGCCACAGTTGACTTCACGACTGAGGGGGATCTGGACACAAGTCCTCCCAGCTCAGCCCAGTGCTTTAACCACTGCACCGCACCACATCCCTGCTTGCTGTGGGAGACGGAGAAGACGCTGGTGAGCCGTTGGTGAGGCATCGGGTCTCTCCCTTGGCAAGTGCACATTCTGGTCAATGTAGAGGACAGTGAGTAGCAGTTTCTTTCCAGGCTGGGTTATTTAGTTAAAGGGTGGGATTTTTTTTAAGGATCTAGGCCATTACTGCTGTCTGCAGTGCAGCCTTTCCAAATCTGATGCCTTTCAAACATGTTGGACTACAGAATCCATAATCTCATCCAGCATCCTGTTGACAGTACTGGCTGGGAATAATGGGGGTTGTAGTCCAAACAGACAGTACCAGCTTGCTGAAGGCTCATGCAAGTGCAAGATAAAGTAGAGCAGATGAGTCTTTCCTGCTAGCCCACCTTACCAAGATTTTTGTCAGGGTTAGTGCAACGATATTTATTTCCAAAAATCCACACTCAAATTTATCCTCTTTTAAGTTTCTTGGATAGCAGGGACAAATTGAGTGCATTGCCTTCCACTGTCATTACTGAGTTTTCAGTAAGGTAATTCATACTGTGTACACCTGTTATAAAACAAACAAGGAAATAAATAAAAAAGAGAAGGGTTTCTTTTTTATTCTTGTTCTGGAAAAAAACCCTTTCCTCCTTCTCTAAAGTATGTGTTTTTGTGATACTTGTACACCTTCATCTACAACAAGATCCTTAATTTTGCAGGTATAACCTGAACCCACCTGGCCCGAATGGGCAAGGTCAGCTCCATGTTTTTTGTGGACAAACCCCACTCCCCCAGACACCTGGCTTTTGATCAGCACTTCACCTGCTCTTTCTCATCCTAGCAAGTTCTCATACCTGGTTGGCGGGCTGCAATCTCACATCTTCCTACCTTCACCCCTCCGGACCCCCTCGATCTGGTCAAGCCAAAGTCATCAGGCAAAACACGAGGGCAGATCCTGCTTCTGTGAATCATGGAGACGCTGCAAATGAAGCCATTTCCTCCTCTGTTTCTGGGCTCTGAATTCCTTCGGCTTATTTCATACCAGGCAAATGAAACAAAATTATGGTTAATTGCCTTTCCCAAGGCAGGGAAAGGTAATCCAGCAGGATGCCTTCCTCCTCTTTGACACGAGATGGTAGCTCATCCTATTCTTAGCCTCCTGAAACTAAATTATGGGTGAAGACAGACACGTTGGGGATTAAAAACGAGCCTGATGGGCATTCCCTGCGACAGACTGTGCAGAGCTCAGCTACATAACCAGCCCATCTCTCTGAAAGCGTCAACGGGGTGAAGGAAGCGGGCAGGTGTTTCCTGGCAACGAGCATCCAGAGAGCGGCCCAAGGGGACGGAGGCTTGCTGACCTGAGGAGGTGCTAGCCCTGCGCCAGGCTGATTGCCCGATTGCCCGGAGGACTCGAGTGGGAGGGGGCACGAGCCCACGCATAAGCCCCCCCTAGTGTGCCCGGTCACTGGTTAGGACAGCGTGCGTGAAAAGTCTGCATTCAGGTGAACGTGCCCACAGTGCTTCATGCAGGATGCATTGCGTGCACACCCAGGTTGGGCACCTTGAGCCCCATGCGCGAGCGGGTGAATGGGTACTGGGGCTTTTGCATCTTGCAGCACACAGTGAGCCCACATTGCCTCCAACAATATCCTGCATTCCAGTGAAAGGAGGACTGGACAAGCATTTTTGAAGAGAGCTGTGCTTCCTCAAAGATCACATCTCATTTTAATCTTATCGTGTTTTGGGTGGTCTGGAGCCAGATATGCTATTTTAGAGTTCAGGGTGGATGTTAAAGACCCATTCTTGAGTATCACATCAAAGGGCTGGAAGGGCTGTCACAAAGAGGAAGGTCAAGATCTCTTCTCACCGGTGCTGGAGTGCAGGGCACAGAATAATCAGGTCAAGTTGCAACAACCCAGAGTTAGGCTGGACGTCAGGAAAAGCTTCCTCACTGTCAGAGCAATACGGCAGTGGAACCAGCTGCCTGGAGAGGTGGGGGGCTCTCCCACCCTGGAGACATTCAAGGAGAAACTGGGCAGCTATTGGAGTGGGAGGGTGTAAACGGGTGTCCTGCAAGAACCAGTAGTGGGCTGGACTTGATGGCCTTCATTGCCCCTTCCAGCTCTACTATTCCATGATTCTAAGGGGTCTTGGAAGTCAAGCAGTCCAGGTTGCAACTACGTTTTGCTGCCAAATGAAACATTATGTCTCGTTTCTGGGGCTCAGCACGGGATCCTTTGGGCAGGGATCAGGCCCTGCAGTCCAGCACCTTGCGAGGATACCTTTTCTGTAGCCAACAGCCCTTCTTGTTGGGTGTCCAAATGCTTAGCCATTTTGCAATTTCCACTGCATTTATTTTAGTTTTGTCATCCTTAGAAACAGGGAAAAATCTGCTTCCTCTTCTGCTTGACTGCCCTTTGAATATAAAGTATGGAAAAGGAATTATCTGGATTGTGTGTTAATGCAAACTTACCTAATTTTGTGCTTTCAGACCAACCTAGAAATCCAAAATTCTGATCCTTTGAAATGATCAGAATTTTGCAATATTTGAAAATGCATATAAAATGCTATTTTCATGCTATTTTTATGTTAGTGCTCAGGAAAACACATTTTAGGTTTTAAATGACAATAATGCATTGTTAGGGAAATAGCTTGCCAAAAATGTGCATATATACATTTGGGAGAAACTGAGTTTTACCTTTTGGATATTGGAAAAGGAGAAAGTGAAAGAGAAAGAGAAGAAAGGAAGAAAGAAGAAAGATCAGTATATTTTAAGATCCTGCAACGTGGTGACTTTCTAAATCTTGGAATGTAAAGGAATTCACAGGAACGTCCCTGAATCACATTTCCCCCAACTTCCATTTTACTGAGGACTTTCTACAATTCTTACAAGAGCCTGTCAATGCTCCAGCAACCACAGTGGCTAGATGGAACCTCCATATTCAAAGGCATTCTTCACTTTTGTACAAATACTGGGACAGCCTATAGAGGAAAGTGTTGCCTTCATGCTTGAATTGCTCTGACCTTTGTCTGATATAACAAGGTTTGTTATATTTTCGTTCCTTTCCTTCAGCCTCTGTAGAAAAGAATTTACAACTTGAATTATTATAAATGTTGTGAACAGGTTTTTCAGCCTAAGGGTAAGACAGGTGTATTTTTAAAATGACTTACCTTTTAGACTTTTACAGGAAGCTAAGAGAAGGAAGGTGCATTCGCAAGCCCTTGCAATCATAATATTTGAGACAGCATAATTCCATTTTAGCAATAAAAACATTTCCCCATCATATCGGCAGGCAAAGAAATAAAGCAACGCAGACCTCCCCTCACACATGTGCACGCACTCCCCCCCCCCCCCGCGTTCAACCAGATTCTCCACCAGGCTGACTCATGGGATTGCTTCTATCTCATTAAGAACGTCTGCTGTGAAAGCCACTGTCATCCGAAGTGGCAGGCACGATTGCGCCTGATTAAATTAAATTGCGCTGGGGTGTGGGATGCAGTCTCCGCTCGCAGGAGTGAGCTCCTGCCACTGACCTTCAGCGGAAGAGTGAGGCTTCCGCATGGCCTCGGACGGTCTTTGGCCCGGGGCAGTGGTGCGCTTGCGCGGAGCAGCTCTGGCGTCCTTGCTCGCCGCTGGAGTGAGGAATCCAGGCCCTGAGCCATGCGAACGTTGCCATTGCTGCAGCTCATCAGCACATTGTGCTCGCCTCCATGTGTGTTCTCCAGACATGCTGGACTACAATGCCATCATTCAGCGCAAGGATGAGGGAGTGGCAACTGAACACATCTGGGGTAGACGGGGCTGGGGGGTGCCTTCATTATGCGGGAAGGGGATTGGGTGTGGGGGTTCTTGGGGCCTCGAACTGACGGCCTTGGGCTCAGTGGGAATGATGGGCACGGAGAAGCAGGGACTGGCAGGCAGTATGAAGCTTTTCCATTGGCCGCCCTGGGGCAAATCCGAAGACCCTCCTCCTGTGTTTTCCCCATCTTGGCTGAAAGCAAAATCCCCTCTTCTGAATTCTGGCGGCAGAGACACCAGGCTGGAGGGGGACACCAATGAGGTTCTCCTCATTTGTGGAATCCCACGTGAACCTAAATGGAAAACCCACCTACTCAGGCAGAGCAGCAAATAGGGAGCGGAGCAGAGCCAAGCAACACCCTCCCCAGGAGGCGCTGGGAGGGACACCAGGCCCTTCCACATCACAAGGCCTCCTTGAGCTCACGAGCCGTGGATTTGGCGCAGTCTTAAGAGGGTTGTCTGCGCTGCAGCAGCGCTGTTAGCTCGCTCCATCCTCGATGCTCCCGGCCCCCACGGCAAAGCCTGTCTGCTCACATCATCTCGCTTGCTGCCTCCCTCCACCCGATCCATAATTCACCTTCCTTTTGATTGGTCTGTCATTCCGAGACTTTAGATAATGGGCCATTATTCTCTGAATATTGCTATTATAGTTTATTAATAGGCTTGGGGAAAATTTATCACTGCAAGCTCAAGGAGATTAGCAATGGGAGTGCTGTCATTCTTCTGATGGGCAATTCATTCCATCTCCCCTCTTTAATTTGTAGCAGCTTTCTTGCAAATCAGGCAGCCACTGGTGTCCAACCTGGACGGAAGCGGTGCCCCCGAAAGAGAGTCAGAACTGCTGAGAAGGCCATGCTGGTGTGAGCAGCTGCGAAGGTGTTTGCTCTCCTTCTCCTTCTCCCTCTGGGCAAGGTGCTGGTTAGCCATTTCTTCAAATCTCTCCCATTCTGTCCCACACTCTTGCTCTTCAGGAATTTGCCAATTCAGTTTTCTCTGTCTCAATTTTCCAATCTGCGGTTCAGTTCACCCTGTATTTGGGAATTTTTATGCTCTTAAGTTTGGTCAGTCCCAGACTTTGATATTTTTTCAAAGTTTCCATGGAAGCCCCTACACAGTTCTCCCAATACCGGCATTTTTATGCAAATTCATCAAAATTGCATATCTTTGCAGGCACTTTTTCCTGCTTGTTGTGGATCATGGATGTTCTAGTACGACACGTCTGCTGGGTGTTTGGTTGCAGAAGGCTGGTTTTCCGGCTCTGGGAAAAAGTCTCTTCTGCCCCGGAGATCTGGGAAAGCCAATGAATGGCCTCAAGGCCTCATATAAGTAAAACATGGAGCTGCACTGCTCAGTGGGACCAAGCGACCGGGGGGTCGAACTGGCCAGGGCTCCATCAGTGCTGCCAGAAGAAAAGGCCCCCAGTCCCCTCACGTGATGTGCATAGGTGGAACGCAGGTGTGATGCGAGCACCACCTGCAGAGAGAGACAGCCAGCCAGGTGTGTCCTGCAGGGTTCCCAGCCTGCTCCCGAGGGTGGTGGGTCGTGGCAAGGAAGGCCTCCTCGGTTTGGGGTGTGTGTGGAATTCCCCTTCCCTTCTTCTGCTGCCTTTATTGCCCTGCCCTACTTGAGTGAGGTCACTGGGTTGTTCTTACTGTGGAGCAGAGCCAACACAAACATTTTGGGCAGGGTGGAAGCCTTCCAGCTCAGCCTGCTTTGAACAGTGCCGTTTGTCAGCATTTCTCGTTGCTTTGCCTGCTCTCACCTGGACTAGGAAGTGTTCCCTGTTTAGCTTTATTGGCACTGAATTAGTTGCCCAGCCTGGGGGTGCTGCTGAGGGAGGGAGAGATGTTCTCCTGTGATGAGCTTTTCTCTTCACCTGACAAGTGCCAAAGTTTGGTAACGAACGGCCTCAATGAGAATAAAAAGGTGGAAAGTTCCTCCCTTTTTCCTGGGGTTCCCTCATCCTGATGGAGGCACCGAAGCAATGTAACCAAGGGATAATAATGTGGACAGTAGCTCACTTGCCCAGAAAACTAATCGTTCTCTTGCATGACGGTGGAGTAAAATGGCTCAGATTTAATTTCTAATTCCTTATGTATGCATAAAGCATAGTCCGGGTCTGGTGTTTGTCTCCTCCTCCTCCCCCCCCCGCCCCCAGCAGTTATCCCATAAATATTTGGTCTTTAAAACAAAGGTTTCAGCCCCTTAGTCAAGCTATTTACCCAGGTTTTCTCTGTGTCTGGGCAGGGAAGAGCAGCTTGGGGCTTTCCGGATTTTAGCTTTTGTTACCATCAGTGCTAGCCAGAGTAGCTAATGGTAAAGGCTCTATGGGATTTGTAGGTCCAAATACCTGCAGAAGCACAAGTTGCTCACCTTTGCTCTAGCATAACCCTTCCCTGAACTCCCCAGTTGGCCTCCAGCTCCCAGAATCAGCTCTTTTGGAATTGCTGAGGGTACCTTACCAAGAGTTCAGGGGCGAGCTCTCCTGTCCTTGGTTGCCCTTTGGAGAAAATGGTCCAGCTGACTCCTTTGGAGGAAGGTCCAGGTCCAGGTCTCCCAGCATAGGCTTTGTGGGCTTGGATGACCATGTATGGGGAGCAACTTGCCTCGTTTCCTTCAGGATCTCTAGGAGTGCTTGGTGCCCCATAAGTCCTTCTCCTGCTCCATGGGGCTTCTTGGAACATCTACCACCCCACCCCATTTCTTCCCATTGGATGCCACATTGGGTCTCTATGCTGGAATGGTTGTATCAAAATGTACTTGTCATGTTATTCTCCCACCCTCACCTTTTCCTCCAAGGAAATCAAGGAAACATCGGTGGTTTTATCCTCACACCAACCCTGTGAGGTAACTGGGGATGGAAGATAATGACTAGTTCAAAATCAGACAGTGAACTTCATGGCCAGAGAGGGACCTGAGCCCAGGACGTCTTCGTCCCAGTCCAGCATTTTGCAGTTGTGCAACTCATTCATGGCTGGATGCAGCCATCTGGTCTGTCTTTAAGAAGCCATGCCTCAAGTGGGATATCTGGCCTTTTTATTTATTTATTTAACAAATTTGTATGCCGCCCCTTGCAAACAAGCCTCGGGGCAGCTAACAACATATGAAAGTACAATTACAAACAATACATAATATAAAACTGGCCCATCTCAAAGTCTAAGAAAATAAAACTATATAAATATAAACAATAAGACTAAATAACAATATAAAATTAATAATTTAACAATTAAAATATTTCTTAAATCAAAAGGTCTTTGCCTGGTGCCGAAAAACAAATAATGACGGCGCCAGGCGAGCCTCTCTGGGGAGCACATTCCATAGGTGGGGCGCCACCGCAGAGAAAGCCCTCCTCCGGGTACTCACCCTCCTCACTTCTCTCACAGAGGGTTCCCGGAGGAGAGCATCAGCTGCTGATCGTAGGGGGCGGGAGGGCATATATGGCCGCAGGCGCTCCTTTAGGTAGCCAGGACCCAAGCCGTTAAGGGCTTTATAGGTAAGAACCAACACCTTGAATTGGGCCCAGACTTCAATGGGGAGCCAGTGGAGCTGACGGAGAACTGGGGTGATATGAGAACCACGCCTAGTTCCCATCAGCAGCCTGGCAGCTCTATTTTGCACCAATTGAAGTATCTGGACCGTCTTCAAGGGCAGCCCCATGTAGAGTGCATTACAGAAGTCTAACCAGGAAGTCACCAACGCATGTGTCACTGTCGCCAGGCAGTCAAACTCCAGGAAAGGATGCAGCTGATGTATCAGCCAAAGCTGATGGAAAGCGCTCCTCGCCACTGCTGACACTGGGCTACCAAGGTCAGCTCCAGGTCGAGGAGCACTCCCAGGCTGCGGACCCTGTCTTTCAGAGGGAGTGCAACCCCATTTAAGACTAGGGTCAGGTCCCCCACTCCGAAGCCTGATCCACCCACCAACAGGACCTCCGTCTTGTCAGGATTGAGCCTCAGTTTATTGGCCCTCATCCAGCCCATTACCTCGGCCAGGCACCGGCTCAGCACAGCCACTGCCTCACCTGGATCGGTGGAGAACGAGAGGTAGAGCTGGGTGTCATCAGCGTATTGATGATTCTGCAGCCCACACCTCCTGATGACCTCTCCCAATGGTTTCATGTAGATGTTAAAGAGCAAAGGGGACAAAATGGACCCCTGTGGAACCCCATGGCATAGCTGCCATGGCGCAGAGCCATAGTCCCTCAGCACCACCTTCTGGAATTGGCCATTGAGGTAGGAGCAGAACCACTGCAAAGCAGTGCCTCCAACCCCAATCCCGCCAGCCTATCCAGAAGGATACCATGGTCGATGGTATCGAAAGCTGCTGAGATGTCCAGGACGATCAACAGGGACGCACTTCCCCTGTCTTTCTCCCTGCACAGGTCATCATACAGGGCGACCAAGGCAGATTCAGTGCCAAAACCGGGTCTGAAGCCAAACTGAAATGGGTCTAGATAATCAGTTTCATCCAAGAGTGCTTGGAGTTGTCCCGCTACCACCCACTCCAGCACCTTGCCCAGAAACGGGATGTTGGCCACCGGTCTACAATTGGCGACCACCTCTGGATCCAGGGAAGCCTTCTTTAGGACTGGCCAGACTACTGCCTCCTTTAAGGAGGCAGGTACCTGGCCGTCTCTCAAAGAGGCGTTGACCACCTCCAAGATCCAGGGCACAATTCCGTACTTGACGCTCTTTAATAGCCAAGATGGGCACGGGTCCAGTAAACAGGTGGTTGAGCATACCGATCCAAGCACCTTGTCCACATCATCAGGCCGCAAAAACTGAAATTCATCCATCAATGTGGGACAAGCCGGCACGGTTGGCCCCTCCCCAAGAGAATCTGTGTCAACAGTGGAGTGCAGCTCGTGACGAATCTGAGCAACTTTCTCCCTGAAATGTGTGGCAAAGTCGTCACAGCGGGCTTTCGAGGGTGGCACCAGATCTTTATTGGGGCCAGGTTTAATCAGCCCCTGAACCACCTGAAAAATCTCCGCTGGACGGCATTGTGAGGAGGCAATGGACGCAGAGAAGAATGCTTCTTCGCCACCCTCACCACCACAGCATAGGCCCGATAGTGGGCTCTAAGATGTGCTCGGTCGGATTCGTCCCGTGATTTCCTCCACCTCTGCTCTAGCCATCTACCAACCCGCTTCATCGCCCGTAATTCAGGTGTATACCAGGGGGATGAATGGGCTCTGCCCGGTTGGAGAGGGCATTTAGGAGCAATCGTGTCGATAGCCCTGGTCATCTCCCCGTTCCATATATTGACCAGGGCATCAACAGGAGCACCAGCCTTGTCAACTGGAAAATCCCCCAGAGCCCTCAGGAATCCATCCGGATCCATCCGGCTCCGGGGGCGGACCATCACAATCTGGTCCGCACCCTTACAGAGGGAGATGCCACTCTCGAGCTCAAACCTCACGAGGGGCTTTTTTCCCCTAAAAAAAGCACACGATTCCCTAGCAATTTCCAGAGAGGGAGCAATCCCAGGCTGCTGCAGGTACACACACACAAATGCACAAACAGTGAAAGTAAACCTTTCATTCAGAAGGAAATGTTTACTCTCCTCCACACCCACGTACATGTATATTGTATATACCTACAACTTCTTTGGATCTACCGGCACCTTTTTGGACATGTTGAACTACAGCAGTGCAGCCCATTGGGAAACACTGCTGCAGCTGCTCTGTGATACTGGCAGACACGGTGTGAATCCTTCCCGGTCCTTCGAAAAGGCAAACATTGCTGGCTTGCTTTGGTGATGCGCCATTACTGCCCTTCAGGAATCGCTTTCCTCCAGCTGCTGAGAGTTGTTGAAAGTTCCCTTGCACCAGGCAAGCGTCTCAGGCCCCTCTGAGGAGCATATGTAGAATATGGTGGCAAGAGCATTAATCTCCTGAACAAACAACAGGAGCACAGCTCTTGCTATTATCAGCACAGCTCTTGGCCTGCTTGGCTCTTTGAGGAACCATGGGGCACCCATGGAAAACACCCGCTTTGCTCTGTTTATCCTGTCATTTGCCATGCCCTCCTTCTCTGGGCAGAGGATCCCTTCAGAGCTGCCATAAAAAATTTCCCTTTGGGGAGAGATCACCAAATTATTTAGAAGAAGCATCTGGATTCCACGGAGGAGAAGGGTAAGCTACTGGGCTGGCAGAGTTGGAAAAAGCCCCAGTCGTCCAAGTTGTAGTAACCTACATTTGCAGTGCTCAGAAGTGCGGTTTTTGGTGACTCTTCTGCCCAACTCAGACATCTGTCACTCTCTGCACTGGATTCTGACAAGCAGGACTGCTTTCTTCAGCCTCCTATGCAGTCGGGCCAGCACAGGGAGCAACATTTTGGTGGCTACCAGCCATTCAAGCCTCTTAAGAAAGCATCTAGAGAGAAGACTGCCACTGTCTTGGTGGGCAGATGGGGAAACTAAACCTTGGGAAGAACGACTTGCCCCAGGCCATGTGACAGGCTGGGGAGCCCCCTTCAGCCTGATTCTGCTTCCAAGAAACTCTTGTGGGGTTTATTCCAGTGAAGTGTAGGGCCAGAGGCAACAGATGCAAAGCCAACACCAAAAATACCAGCCTGGTTTAACTTAAAGCCCTGAAAGCCTTCGGAGAAGCAATTCAGCCTTCTAGAATGGGAAAATCCGAGCAAAAGCCTGGAAAACAGTGGGGAAGGGGAGGGGAGGGGAGGGGCAAGGGAAGGAGACATGGCCAGAGAAAGTGGGCTGTATTGTTAACCATCCCAAGAGCATGTCCAGAAGGGACAGTCCAGAAAATTTTTAAATAAATAAATAAATAAATAATACTGATGCTACCAGTCCCCAGCTCCTTAGTGAATCCAAAGCAGAACTGAGCTTTGAATGTGGGACTCCAGAATACAAATTCTGCTCTTTCTCCACTGGACTACAATGCAGGGACGGGACTTTGGGCAGCTACTCCCATGCTCCCCAGCAATTCAGGAAGCTGGGATGAAACAAGATGCATGCCTTTCAGAGAACCAGCTTTCTTCATGGATGCACAGAAGAATGCAGGAGCCCTTGGAATATTTTGTCCCCATTTCTGGGAGTCTGCTATTTCTCCTTGCATCGAGAGTGACAGCCCTTCCCATTCAACGCATCCCATCTTGTCTGCAAAGAAGCAGGCCTGTTGGATTTTGCTTCTGGGCTCCCCCAAACCTGATTCATCTTCCATGAATGTCCCAATTGTGCTGCCTCTCCTGGGTGTCCCATTGGGAGGGAAATGCCAAAGAATTCGAGGGATGGCCACTTTTGTGTCCCTGTGTGCGTTATTTTGCTTTTTCTTACTTTGGTCTCTTTATGCTGCTTCTCAGCCTCTTCCCTTGCCCCCCCCCCCCCCAGCCTCCTCCTCTCCTCCTCTTTTCCCTTCCCATTGAAATGTCAGATGCAGGAGTTCTCTGCAGTTGAAAGAGGGGCGCCCTGCTGGGAACAAACTGCCCTTCTAACCCTGAGGATAAATAGAGGCTGCTCCGTCCCTTTGGTGCGCCCTTCGGTCCCACATTGCGAACAGATCTTGCGTTTCCACCAGCCAGGGCAGGCAATCAGGAAGCCGCTTCTTTTCACCTGGCGGCGCATGAATGAAGAGGCAGCAGTCCGAATGAGTCTGTTGTTTTTCCCACAGAAGGAAGTCTTGGTGTGGAAAGCATATTTGTCAGGGTGCCGGCTCAGAAAGACTCTTATCTGGTCTGGGCCCTGTATTTGCAGCACGGAAAATTATTCTAGCTGCGGAGAGCTTATTTGTGTGCGTGCGAAGAACCAAGTGTTCCCTCCTATACACTCCACACAGTGCACACAAATGGAATATTTCCAGAATCTAAGAGAATGTTGCTGAGCCGGAAAATGCAAGGGCTAAGAAACTATAGACCTTTTGGCTTGTACTTCTTGTGCTTCTTGAAATGCAGTCCCCTTTGTTTTTGATAAATTGACATGAAAACGATTCAGCTAAGGTGGGTCCACCGATTCAAATGGTGACCAATGTCTGACTACCATAGGGCTGAGCAACGGTGAGGGATGATGGGAGATGTAGGGCAAAACATCTGGAGGGTCACGAGCTCCTCATAACTGGCCCAGTCCAGGATCTGGTTTCTCCAGGTGTCTCTGGGAAGCCCACGAACAGGGAAGGAAGGCCAGAACTCTTTCCCTGTTCCCATAACTGGGAACTGCACCACCCTGAGCATGGGGCTCCATTGAGCTGTCACATGACTCATCTCCTCCATGAATTTGTCTAGAGTCTCCGAAAATCCATTACATCTGGCAGAGCACATGGCCCAGCTGTGGCACTGCCCTGTGTGAAGAGAAGAATCCTGGAAGAGTAGAGCTGGGAGGGGCCAGAAGGCCATCAGGCCCAGCCCCTGCTGTGGCAGGTTGCCAGGTTGCACCGTCCCAGAGCCTCTGCTATGCCCGCACCCCGTTGCATGCCCATCTGGCATGGCGAGAAGGAGATTGCATGCATTCCCCATGCATTTTCTGCATCTGATGGCTGTGATGCCCCGTCACTGGAGCAGGCCTTCCCCCTAAGCCAGGATGGAGATTGCCTGTCACCTTGCCCACAGGTGACCTTGGGACAAATGCAGGTGTCTCCTCCAGGTAGCAAGGCTGGCCTGTGGTTCCCCAGCAGCCCACTGGGGGTGAGGGGAAGAATAGGGGGGCAAGAGTGCAAGAGACCTAGGGAGGGCTATGAGAGAGAAAGGAGAGACCAGGAGAAGGAAGGGGATGGGGGAAAGGGGTGACCAAGAGGGAGGGAGGTGACAAGAAGTGAAAAGGATCGGGGCAGCTGAGAAACAGGAGGGTGGCAGAGAAAAAGGTCATTCAAATTATGATCCTCGGCTTTGAGGGGAGACATGACGCTGGTGCATTCTGATTACATTGTCAGTGCAGACCACAGTCTCTGCCCCAGAGAGGCTACAAGCCCGCTAGGGTTCAGGTTGTTTCCCCAGAACCGTGCTGAAATGAAGAGAGGCTTTGAGGTTGCTTGCTACTCTTAATCACTGCACATCCTCTGAGCCTCCAAGCTGTGAAGGCAGGCTAAGCGCTTCAGAGAGCGGGCTGCGTGCTTTGGTATTCTGGCTCGTTGGCTCCTAGATCCCCCCCCGCCCCCCAACTCGGTGCTTGCCTTTCCCTGAGCTGCACCGCTATTCCTCCTCTGCGCTCTTGAGCAAAGACACTGAAAGATGGTGTCTCTGTCCGGGCCGGGCTGCCAAGTCCGAGTGGACGTTCCTTAGCACGCTCCCGCTTCTTGCGGAGAGCCGGGGCCGAGATATCTTGGCAGGTGCTGAACCGCTCGGTGGGCTCGGTGCTTTCCCACAGCGCTTGGCAGTCGGGGCTCAAGACAAATGAGGTTCGGGAAGAAAAGGCCCCGGAAGGCATTCCTGTCGAAGGACATGGGGTGGTTGAGAAAGGGGAGGGTGACCGGGGGGGGGGGGAGAAGGACTCCGAGGGAGGAGGGTGATCAAGAGGATGTGAAGAACTGAGGGGGCAGGGAGGGAGGGGTGACTAAGGAGGAGGGGGCAGTGAGGGAAGCAGCCAGACAGATGGACAGACAGACAGGGATGGCAGAAAGCAAGATTGGGAAGGAGTAGTCCCTCGTACTCTGGCCTTGGCTCTGGCTCCCGCAGTGCGTTACCCTGGAGGCGAGGCAGCCATTGCAAGGGTGGGAAGCCCGAGACAGCCGAGACCAGCACGGCCGTTGCTGGGTTGCGGCTTGCACCGTCCTTGACCAGGGCCATGCCGGCTGGGCCAATGGCGGGTGGAATCCAAAAACGACTGGAAGGCCGTGGGTCATTCTGCTTTTTGTGGCTGAGAAAAGCTCTACTGCCTCGATCGTTGGGCCCTCATTTACATCTTGGCCATGGCTGGGCTGCCAGGTTGCATTTTGCAATGGCTGCAAAGTACAGAGCCAGGCCAGGTCTCTTCTGCTTCCTGTTTGTTTCTTCTGCATGTCTGAGTAATTTTTGCCAGGGCTCTGCAGAACGGCAGCTGTTTGCTTGGGGAAAAGTAGTTGTGCTTTACTTGCGAAATGTTTCACCTTGGTGTACCTTATTTCTTCTGGGCATAAGAAAATGTCGCATTGTGATGGGAAAGACAGATTGGCACTGTGACATTCCACAGCTCCTCTCTGGGTATTTTGCAAGCAATGCCAGGAGTCATTCTGGTCTCTCTGGTACATTGATTCTGAATGTTGAGAAGTTGGGAAACAGCCATTTTAAAGCGGAGTGTCCATTCTAGTCAAAGCACCTTTTGTCTTCTGTTTATGCACGCGGGAAGTTTTTCAAAATACACACACTCCTTGAAAGAATTAAAGGTGCATTCATCTCATTCGATTGGAGACACCACTTTCTTTCTGGTAAGAAAAAATGCTCCATTTGTCTGGTCATTTTAATACCCTTTCACATCACTAGATGAACTGGGATGAAGCCATGTCCCGAATGGAAGAGGCCTCGTTCACCGGCAGAGACCCAATGTCACTGGCGCAGGCTTGCCTCTCTTATTTCTCCTTCCTGGCATTTCCAGTTAAAGGTGAGCAAGAATCTAAGAAAAATGCAGCCAGGTCAGGTCAACAGTCTATCTAGTCCTCTATCGTAGCTCCCAAAGTGGGCCACCAGGAGCCTACTCTGTCCTTGTTCTCGGCTCCAGCAACTGGGCTTCATCTTACCTCTCCCAAATGAACCTACCTGATCCCAGGGTCTTTCTTCACAGTGGGAAGCAAGCTGGGAACGATCCATTTCTGTGGCAATCCCAAGTTTGTGGAACACCTTCCTCAAGGAAGCTAGCTCAGCATGTTCGGTCGTTTTGGGTTGGCCTTATGGCATTCATTGTAGGCTGAGTTTCCCCAGATATTGTGGATGAAGCCTTGTTGTATTGCATCAAGTGTTGACAATGTTTTTAGGGTTTTTCTTTTATTTGCATTATTGTGTTGATGCTGATTTTGTTTCCCTGCATTTATAGCAACTATTTGCATGTACATTTCTTCATTTATATATGTAAACACTCTGAGGAGGGTGTTTTCTGCACATGAGCTGGAGCCCTGGAAAACCAGTGTGGAGGACGTATGTCCAAAGAAGAGTGTCCTTCCTGCAGAAGCGAAGGCTGTTAATGCGAATGTGACGGAAGGCAAGGCCTGGCGGGGTTCTGTCTCCCACTGTAGGCTTGCGAAAGACCTCTGGAGAGCTTCTGCCATTCATGGGCCAGAGACACTGATGGGCTGACTCAAAGACAGCATTATTCGAGAATTCAAATGTTCTTTTGGGCATCTTGGGCTTGATTTAAGGGAAAATGGCACGGTGAGAAAGCTCTAACTCTGTGCAAGGGGATTCTTGGCACTGGGAATCCAGCCTGCTAGGCAACCAGCAAAAAGAGCTTCAAGGAGCTGTCAGCCAGTTCTCTTGTCTCTCCTCTGGAAGCCCTCCCTGGGGAGGGAAGGAAAGATTTCCCACCAGAATGAACGGCACCAGAAGTTTTCTTTGCTCACCTTCTCCTTGCTGCATTATTTTCTTTTCAAACCAATGAACAGAATTCTCAGCCCTGAATGTCTTTGGCTCTGAGTAATGGAAGATGTTCTAAGTCAGGGAAGAGAATCACATGGCCTTCGTAATGTAGCTCATGCCATCTTGAACCATTGGCTAAACTGGCTAGGGAGGATGGGAGATGCAGTCAAACAATATCCAGTGGGCCACATGGTCCGATCCCTCTGCTACGTCCTCTCTGTTTATCCATAGGCTGAGAGGATGGGCATCTACATGGCAAATGCACTTCAATGTAGAGTAATGCATGTTTGGGGCAAAAAAACCCAACTTCAGACATATTGAAGAGGTCGTTGAGGCCCCATCATTGAGGCCCCATCGGTGAGGGTGTTCAAGGATAGGCTGGACGTGCACATGGTGGGCATATTGTGAGCGGAGCCAGCTGGAGCCGGGGGTCAGACTAGATGTCCTGGGGTCTGATGGGATCTGAGCTGGTAGCAATTGATCAAGAAAGGGATCTTCAGGTAGAAGTGGGCAACTTGATGAAAATATTGACCCAGTGTGCAGCTGCTATGAAGAAGGCAAACTCCATGCTAGGCATAATCAGGAATGGAATAGAAAATGGAACAGTGAAAGTCTTACTTCCCTTATATAAATACTTGGCATCACCAACCTTGGGATATTGTCATAAGTTCTGGTCATGGCACCAGAAAAAGGACATGCTTGAGTTGAAAAAAGTACAGAGGGGGCAACAAAATTGATCAGGGAGCTGGAGAAACTCTGCTCTGAGGAGCGGCTACAGCTGGGATGTTCAGCTTAGAAGAAGGGTGAGTCGTGGGAGGCATGATGGAGGTTCTTAGAATAATTCAGTGTGGGCAAAGTGGGGAAGGAGGCGTTTACCTCTCTGTCCCACCAGAACCTGAGTCATCACATGAAGTCGATTGGCAGGAAGTTTAAGACAGATAAACAGAAGTACTCGTTCAAACAATGCATAGTTAAGCTATGGAATTTGCTGCCACCGGAAGTGGAGATGGCCGCCGAGCTGGATGGCTTTACAAGGGGACTGGGCAGATTCATGAGGGAGGGGCTCTCCGTGGCTACTAGCCTTGCAGGCCTTGTGCTCCCTCCCTCCTCAGAGGTGCTTGCCTGCATGCACCAGCTGCTGAGGAGCTTGGGCAGGAGAAGGCGAGCCCGTGGCCCCCTGGATGGCCACCATGTATATAGAGTGCGGGACTAGAGGGACATTGGGTATGATCTAGCATGGCTCTTCTTTATCTTCTTATGTTCTCTTATGTTCTTACCATCTTATCTCATCCTCTTCTCTCTTCTTATCTTCATCAAAACCAGCCTTGAATACCTTGTGCTCACACCTGACCTGATCCTACAGATATGTCAGGAAGAGTTTTACATAGCTGTGGGACTGCAGGTGGCGCAGTGGTTTACACCAGCTGTGCTGCTGGGCGGGTTGATCAAAAGGTCGTCGGGTGAGCTCCCGTTGCTCCATCCCAGCTCCTGCCAAGCTTGCAGTTCGAAAGCATGCAAATGCAGTAGATAGAAAGGTGCCACGTCGGTGGGCAGGTAACAGCCTTCCATACACCTCGGTGTTCAGTCTTGCTGGCCACATGACCACAGAGACTGTCTGCGGACAAACGCTGGCTCCCTTGGCCAGGAAACGGAGATGAGCACCGCCCCCTGGAGTCAGGCATGACTGGACATAACGTCAAGGGGAAACCTTTACCTTTAACAGGGTCCCAAGCCATATAGGGTTTTGGGGTAGTAATCACTGGCACTTTGAATTGTGGCTACTTTCAGATCGGCAACCAACAGAGAGGTTTCAATAATGGTAAGATTTACTGCTTAAAGATCGATCCAATGAATATGTAGCAATGCTCTTTGGAATGGACATAAGATCTGGCTTCACACAACACTTTAAACTGTGCAATGTAAGCAGGAAAACCTCAGTGGAAAATACAATCGAACCAAAGAGAAAAACAGCTTCTGCACAGTTTAAAAAATATATAATGACTATATAACTAAATGGCCTATTTTTCCAAATGTTGACTATCTTTTATTCAATACTATTTCATGAGAGAGTGGGAGCAACCCCCATGGAATGGGGGGAGCTGAGAGGTCAAGCAAACCTCTCCGGGGAGCATGTGCCAATGCTGGGCTGCCAGCATTGAACAAGTCTCCTCTTGTGCAGCTTTCACCTCAGTTGGTGGGACTCCTGGAGGAGGACCCTGGAGACGCGCTCAGCGTACAGCCACGTGTGCGCTGAATGATGGATGCTGCATTTCCTCGAACCCTGAAGGCCGAAGCACATCATTTAAATCATGGGTCCTCAAACTATGGCCCGCGGGCCGGATCTGGCCATCATGCCCACCTAGCCAGTCCACCATAGAGGTTTTGGACTCACCGCATGGCAAAGTGGCGACTTGCTCGTGTGGGGATCATTTTGGACTCACTCGGAGAAAAGGATCCCCTTGCAAGCAAGCCGGCGCTTTGCTGTGTGCGCGTCCAGCGGCAGCTTGCTCGCAAGGAGATTGTTTTGGACTCGCTCGGAAATGATCTCGGTGCGCACCCACCCCTGCCTCTCTGGGCGCGGGCCCCCAAGTGCCCCCTGCCCCAGCCCGCACCCTCCGCCCACACTGCCTTGCTGGCCCACGCCCAGCACCGGCACCTTTCAACTGGCCCCCTGTTGAAAAAGTTTGAGGACCCCTGATTCAAATTATGATCCTCGGCTTTGAGGGGAGACATGACGCTGGTGCATTCCGATTACATTGTCAGTGCAGACCGCAGTCTCTGCCCCAGAGAGGCTACAAGCCCGCTAGGGTTCAGGTTGTTTCCCCAGAACCGTGCTGAAATGAAGAGAGGCTTTGAGGTTGCTTGCTACTCTTAATCACTGCACATCCTCTGAGCCTCCAAGCTGTGAAGGCAGGCTAAGCGCTTCAGAGAGCGGGCTGCGTGCTTTGGTATTCTGGCTCGTTGGCTCCTAGATCCCCCCCGCCCCCCAACTCGGTGCTTGCCTTTCCCTGAGCTGCACCGCTATTCCTCCTCTGCGCTCTTGAGCAAAGACACTGAAAGATGGTGTCTCTGTCCGGGCCGGGCTGCCAAGTCCGAGTGGACGTTCCTTAGCACGCTCCCGCTTCTTGCGGAGAGCCGGGGCCGAGATATCTTGGCAGGTGCTGAACCGCTTGGTGGGCTCGGTGCTTTCCCACAGCGCTTGGCAGTCGGGGCTCAAGACAAATGAGATTCGGGAAGAAAAGGCCCCGGAAGGCATTCCTGTCGAAGGACATTGCTTTCCATTTTCTCAGCTTCCTCTCATCATGTGGAGCTACTTCCACCTTTTTATCAACTCGTCCGGGATAAAAGAGTCCATGTTCAGAAAATCAGCATTTCCTTTGGAGAAAGATCCTTTCCCCCTTCTCCCTTTCTCCTCTTCTCCCCTTTCCCGAACAAGGAGTCCAGTTGTGTGACTTAAGGTGGGCCTCAAAAGGCAGTAACAGTGAACTGTGGCCCGGCCTGTGGATGCCATGAAAGCAGCCTTCCTGGCCGGTGCTCCCCAGATGGGCTGGACTGCTGCCAGCCGGGTTTGCCCTTCACGCGGCCAAAGCATAGGGTGTCCTTCAGCCAATGCTCCCTGTGCTCCAGTGCACTTCCAGCAGGTGCAACCAATCAAGAATGAATCTGAGCATGCGCAGAGCAGTTCATTGAACCCAGTCTAAGGATTGCTTCCCAGCAGTCTCCTTTTGAGCAGCCCTGGGGCCCCTCCTCTGGGTTGTTGCTTTGGGAAGCAGGCGAGCCTGTCCTCTGCCCACCGGCCCGCCATGTGGCCGGCCTGCCTCTCCCCGTGCTGCGACGTGGAGTCAAGAGTCGTGCCAGGCTCAGCTGGCTGAGGGTTCTCCTCCCCGCCCCTTCCCTGCGGCTGTAAATCCTGACCATTCCCAACATCCCCCTGAGCAGCTTGGAGGCAGCCCTTGGGAGAAGCCCCTTTGCTTCTTCTGTTCCAATGCCTGAGGATTCTGCTTCCCAAAATCACTTGGCGAGTCTGTGTCTGCCTGATCTTGGAACATGTGCCAAGATCTTCCCTTCCCTTTCCTTCCCAACATGTGTTATGACCATAATTTGGATTTCTCACTGGCTGGGGGTGATGGAAGGTGTAGTACAGCACATCTGTGGGTCAGTAGGGTGGGAATAGAGAGTTCAGTATGATTGTTCTCTCCTGCAGATATTAGAGCTGAAGATGAGGTTTCCGACTCTGTGGGCAAATGTGGGAATTTGAGAAATAGCTCTAGTGGAAAAAGTGGCTGGACACATACAGGCCACTGTGGGCCCTCCTAGCCAAAAGGCAAGTAATTCCGTCAAGACGCTGGGTGCAAGCTTAGGAAAGCTCTGAACGCCAATGCTGCTCCGTGCACCTGAGCCTGAAGAAGCCCCACTAAGCGGCTCTGCTGCAAGGAGAGGGGCTGCCCCACTGGGGCCGACAATCCCTCCTGCTCCCCACCCAGAGACCCCACTTGGGAGGCAGTTCTCCTGGGGAGCGAGGCCTGAACTTTTTCCAGGACTCGGATTCTGAGCAATCCTATTCCGTGCCATGCCGCTTTACTGGATGGCGTTTCCATGTGCCGCGGTTCTCTGTGGGGGGCCCTTACTGCCCTGGGGGCTTTGGCTAGTGGATAAGGCAGAAGTGAAATCAGGAGGCACCACTGCCCCTCGAAGATGGCGACCTTGTGTGGGCTTGCCCGGAACTTAACGGGAATTCTCTCTCCCTCACCCAGTTTGGATGCCCTAGAAGGGGATGGAACAATTCCTGCAAGAGAAGGCTGTCAATGCTACTAGTCCTGATGGTTATGTGCTACCTCCAGCATCAGAGACAGATGTGCTGTGGGGAGCGTGGGGTGAGGATGCCATGTCCTGCTTCTGGGTTTCCTGTGGGCAGCTGCTTGGCACCTGTGTGACCACAAAGGTGGACGAGAGAACCCCCGCCCCGATCCAGCCATGTTCTTCTTTGTTCTCACACTCCCCAACCTGGCATATTCCAGTTAAGCAGGACTGCAAGTCCCAGTATGCCCACCCTGACTGGGGGATGCTGGGAGTTGGACTCCAACACATTTGGAAGGTGCCAGGTTGGGGGAACGTCTCTCCTAGTGCTTCTCTACAGCTTCAGGCCCAACATCTCTTTGTGTCCAAACCCATCACTGCTCAGATTTAAAAATAAAGGAATCCCCAGGATGGAGGGATGGTGGGGGGGGGGGGGTCACATCCTGCATCCCTTTGGGCTGTAAGGAAGAAAACCAGGAGGAATGCAGTTAAAGGAAATGCATTCCTACCTGTACCTATCTACACATGTCGGAAATGCCTTAATTCTGAAATCCTGTATTCCAGTATGTGCTGATTCTGATGTTCAGGTGCACCACATGTTTCAGTCATTCCTCCAGAATGTACCACCTCCAAATGGGAGCGCAAGGGCCAACCTTTCCACAGTGGATTTAGGCAGAAGATTCCGAAGGAAAGGTCATTTTTAAAACCTTCACTCTCCATATGCTGGTGGCTTCAGTGCACACAGACATGTGCATCTCCAAAATTATCTTAGGACTATTTGAAAGTACTCCCTTACAGAGCCTTTCTCTTTCAAACATTGATGGATTGATTTATATCCTGCCTTTTCCTTTAAAGGGCTCAAGTCCGCTTACATCATCTCTCCTCCCCCATCTTATCCCCACAACAACAACCCTGTGAGGTAGGCTGGGCCGAGAGTCTGTGACTGGCTAGCTTTCTACATACAGGGACTTTCTGATGCAGCAGCCCCTTCAAAGGAGCAGTTGCACAGTTGCATTCTTAGATGGTATAGTCCAGTGAAAGGGCTGCACCACATGCCCAATGTCTGAATCAGTCCATTGGGATCTCTACTATTCTGCAACAGGGCTGCATTCCTTATATATGTAAATGAACCAGGCCTGATGCACCAGTCTATTTAAATCTGCTGCATGGCATTAATAATAGGCAGGGTGTCTCAATTAATTAAGTGCTTAATATGTCATGTGGAATCCTGGGAAGGAAGCTGGGATTCATTTTGCAAAAGCAACACATGTTACCAGAGCTAATTATTTGTCAGAATAATTTTTTCCACCACTCAAAGTACTGGAGCAAATGCACCATGTGCATTTGTGGATATTCAATTATCACGAAGACTCAGAGAGATGAGGAATCTGACCTGATGTGCTCTTAAGTGAAATCTCCTGAATTTTGTTAGTGGCCGTAAAGAATCCATTATTTTGAAACAGCTGGATCCACTTCAGGTTAGATAACTATAGGAAATGTCACTTGTAGGGCTGTTAGGGTGGTGGAGAGAGATTGAGAGCGAGCGCGCGATCCCTCCTGGCATCCAAAGCTGCCAACGGAAAGACCTGGTGGAAAATCACATCTACATCGACGGAAAGTCACTTTGAGATTCCCCGTTCCTCATGTCAAGCGTCAACTTCTTAAGCCATGGGTTTAGACCCTGGTCTGTTGGGTTGAGGGCCTTTGTGAGCAGGCAAGTTGTGGCCCATTCATACTTTATGCAGAACTGAATTTGTGCTTGTTGAGACAGAGCTGAGGAGACTGCCTGAGGGGGACGATAGTGCCTCCAGCTGTCCCCTGTCCTCCACAGCTGCCTCTCCCTGTTGGGTAGAAGTGTGCATTCCGTAGCATCTTCTGGAGCCCCCTGAATTGGCCTGCATCCCTCGGGTCCGGCAGCAGAAGGCCAAATCCTCGTTGCCACATGCAGTCCAGTCAACTTCTGTGTGGGCTGGTGGAAACGATGCTCTTGTGTGCTTTGCCTCTGGTGGCAAAACATCTTGGACCAGTCCTGGATAGGCCTAGAACTCTGACCCGCAGCCCAGAGGGTGGCCTGAAGGCACCCAAGGCATCCGCCATGTTGAAGGTAAGCTGGTCTGGGACTGACCTGAGCTTGGAGGGGAGACAATCCCCCTGGACAATCCGGCTGGTCTCACGCGGACAGTTCCCCACGGGGTGCCAATCAATGCCTTGAACTGCGACTCCCATTATCCCCAGCCAGCATTCCTGTTTTATAGCAATCCCAGGTCAGTGGTGTCAGTGTTAAGTGGGTTCCATGGTGGAATGGTTAGCACTCTGGACTCTGAATCCAGCGATCCGAGTTCAAATCTCGGTGGAACCTAAATCACCCAAAAGTTTTCGCCCCATCGGTGAGGGTGTTCAAAGACAGGCTGGACATGCACATGGTGGGCATGTCATGAGCGGAGCCGGCTGGTGCTGGAGGTCAGACTAGATGGCCCGGGAGACCCCTTCTGACTCGCTCTGTTTCTATGTTTCTATGTTCCTCTGGCGGGATGAGCAGGGCTGAAATTCCATGTGCGATTACAAGAGCTAAGTTCTGGCCAACTCACCAAGTGTGACTTCCAGAGAAACTGCCTGGCCAGTGATTTCCGTTGCTTGTAGCCCTGGCTGTCCCCTTCATATACATTCATTCAGGCAAACAGACAAACAAACATTAATGATCCTTACATTCGCTTTGCTTCCTGAATTTCTGGACAATGACTGCCCCCTGTCTACCTTCCCAGCCACTGCAGGAACCTCTTGGGTTAGTTGGCAGGGGATGAAGTCTTAGAATTAAATACAAATTTCCAGCGAGGTCGAAAAGGTCATGCTTTTCCTGGGAAAAGAACGGTACTTGAGCTGATCAAAGGAAAACCATCTGGACAGGGGACACATATTTGTACAGCACACATGGGTTTGCTTGGCCAAGGCAAGCGTTACTTGTGGGTCGTGCGCTTTGAAGCAAATCTAGACAACCGGCAATAAAAAGCACAGACTTCCCCTCCACCCCAGCTTCTTGATATGCTGGACTGGTGGCGACTAATCAAGACAGTGGTCTCAGGGTCGCAGTCGACAGCTCAGTGAAAACATCAACACAATATGGCAGTGATTAAAAAATGAACCAGGGGGTGGGTGGGGGAGCTCCATGCCAAAGAGCTTCGAAATGAAGCTGCCACTGTCTAGAAACCAATGGCGTGGATGCGGCGGGGGGGGGGGGGGGGGGAGCCTGGAAGCAGTGCTGGAAGCCTCAAGTCACAATAATACAGGAGGCTGACAAAGAGGGCATGGACCTGCTTTATTTTTAGGTCTTGGAGGCGCCAACTCCCCCCAGTCGTATCTGCTGCTGGCTGCAGCTATCCGTGGTGCTGAACCATACTCTCAGAAGACCATGAATAGCTCCTTTAATGTTTGGGCTACAACCCAAGGTGCCCATAGGGCTCAGGGTGGCAGGAATGATCAAAGCGTATTAAATTATGCTATGGTTTGGTCCAAGTCAGTGGGACCATGCACCCCCCCCCCCCCCGGGTAGCAGAACTCGGGATTCCCCAATGAAGCTGATGGGCTGAAGAGTCAGGAGAGACTGGAGGGAGAGATCCTGTTTAACGCATGCAATCCAGCACCACAAGATTTGGTGGTGGTTTATGTGGCTTTTGAAGTGGGATAGACCAAGGCATAGAGGACCATGGGGTCTGTGAGCAGCTGTTGCTCATAACAGCTACTGCAACCTCCATGCTCAGAGGAAATGCACAGCTGGGTCAAGGATCCTCACATGTTTTGGGTCACTGAGTGCATTTGGAATGTTGCGAGACTGTTTGGGGCACTCTCACAAAATGGCTGTCATGGTGGGGGTGCTTGTGCATTCATAAAACAGCGCTCATGATGGGCATGGCTTGTCATGAAACACTCATTTCCCAGATGGCAATCCAGCGAGGCTAAACAAAAAATAATTCTCCTCCCAAACTCAGTAAAAATGCAGAGCAGGAGCCTCAAATGCCTCAGTATTCACCCTGAATAAAGGTGGTGTTGGAAGGCAGCCCTTTGCTTTGAATCCTCTCAGGCACTTTTAAAGAAATAATCATAAAACATAATATTAGAAAATCAAATTAAAATCAGGAGGGGAAGGGATCTGGCAAAGACCAAAGGAGTGGCTGTGAGCACCTGGGTGGGCACAAGTTGCAGAGCTTGTCTCTGGAGAGCTTTTCCTGCAAGCCCTGCCGTGCATTCTGGAAAGTATCCTCACTCCAAGATTTTTAATGGCTGCTTTGGACAGCATCCTGATCTTCCTGTTTTGCTTCTGTGTCTTGGTTTTTAGAGCAAGGTATACATGAAAGGGGGAGAAACCACTTCTGTATTTGGACTACTTCTCTCTTTTGCGGTGCCACATAGGGATTACGCCACAGAAGAATGGGAAAGGAAGCACTGGGTCATCTGAACACAGCAATGAACAGCCCAGAGTTCACAATCCAGCAACAACCCACAGTTTCTCTTCATGGTTGACTGTGGTTAATCAGTTGCTCTGATTCGTCACGAGCTGGACTCCACTCTTGATACAGATTCTTTTGGGGAGGGACCAACCATGCCTGCTTGTCCCTCGTTATTGGATGAATTTCAGTTTTTGCGGCCTGATGATGTGGACAAGGTGCTTGGATCAGTATGCTCAACCACCTGTTTACTGGACCCGTGCCCATCTTGGCTATTAAAGAGCGTCAAGTACGGAATTGTGCCCTGGATCTTGGAGGTGGTCAACGCCTCTTTAAGAGATGGCCAGGTACCTGCCCCCTTAAAGGAGGCGGTAGTCTGGCCAGTCCTAAAGAAGGCTTCCCTGGATCCAGAGGTGGTCGCCAATTATAGACCGGTGGCCAACATCCCGTTTCTGGGTAAGGTGCTGGAGCGGGTGGTGGCGGGACAACTCCAGACAACTCCAGGCAACTCCAGACAAATCCAGACAAATCCAGGAAACTGATTATCTGGACCCATTTCAGTCCGGCTTCAGACCCGGCTTTGGCACTGAATCCGCCTTGGTCGCCCTGTACGATGACCTATGCAGGGAGAGGGACAGGGGGAGTGCATCCCTGTTAGTCCTCCTTGACATCTCAGCGGCTTTCGATACCATCGACCATGGTATCCTTCTGGAGAGGCTGGCGGGATTGGGGGTTGGAGGCACTGCTTTGCAGTGGTTCCACTCCTATCTCAATGGCCGATACCAGAAGGTGGTGCTGGGGGACTATGGCTCTGCGCCATGGCAGCTATGCCATGGGGTTCCGCAGAGGTCCATTTTGTCCCCCATGCTTTTTAACATCTACATGAAACCGCTGGGGGAGGTCATCAGGAGGTGTGGGCTGCGGAATCATCAGTACGCGGATGATACCCAGCTCTACCTCTCGTTTTCCACCGATCCAGGTGAGGTGGTGGCTGTGCTGAACCGGTCCCTGGCCGAGGTAATGGGCTGGATGAGGGCCAATAAACTGAGGCTCAATCCAGACAAGACGGAGGTCCTGTTGGTAGGTGGGTCGGGCTACAGTGTAGGGGACCTGACCCTAGTCTTGAATGGGGTTGCACTCCCTCTGAAAGACAGGGTCCGCAGCCTGGGAGTGCTCCTCGACCTGGAGCTGACCTTGACTGCTCAAGTGTCAGCAGTGGCGAGGAGCGCCTTCCAACAGCTTTGGCTGATACATCAGCTGCGTCCCTTCCTGGAGCTCGATTGCCTGACGACGGTGACACATGCGTTGGTGACTTCCCGGTTGGATTATTGTAACGCGCTCTACGTGGGGCTTCCCTTGAAGACGGTCCGGATACTTCAATTGGTGCAAAATAGAGCTGCCAGGGTGCTGACGGGGACTGGGTGTGGTTCTCACATCACCCCAGTTCTCCGTCAGCTCCACTGGCTTCCCATTGAAGTCCGGGCCCAATTCAAGGTGTTGGTCCTTACCTATAAGGCCCTAAACGGCTTGGGCCCTGGTTACCTAAAGGAGCGCCTGCGACCATATATGCCCTCCCGCCCCTTACGATCTGCGGCAGAGGCTCTCCTCCGGGAACCCTCTGTGCGTGATATTAGGAGGGTGAGTACCCGGAGGAGGGCCTTCTCGGCGGTGGCGCCCCATCTATGGAATGCGCTCCCCAGAGAGGCTCGCCTGGCGCCGTTGTTATTTGCTTTTTGGCGCCAGGCGAAGACCTTTTTATTTAGACAATATTTTAATAGTTAATATTATGGTTAATTTATGTTTAATTTATGTTTAGGTTTAATTTATGTTTAATTTAAGTTTAATTTAAATGTGTTATTTATATTTTTGTTGTATGTTTTTATATTTAATTTATGTTTAGGTTTAATTTATGTTCAATTTAAGATTAATTTAAATTTGTTATTTATATTTTTGTTATATGTTTTTATATTTAACCTGAGATGGGCCAGTTTTTAAATATTTTTAAATATTGTATATGTTTTTAGTATTATATTTGTTTTGGTATTGTGAGCCGCCCCGAGGCTGCTGCAAGGGGCGGCATATAAATATTTAAATAAATAAATAAATAAATAAAAACCATGGCTTGCTAGCCTGGTTAGGTTCAGTGAACTTGGCAATCCACATTTCACAAACGACTTGCATACACGGACCTTGAGTGTGCATTATTAGGTTGTCTGAACCCAGTTCAGAGAGCTACTCAGTGTAGGTTCATGCATGCAGCCATGAGCTGTTAAGCAGAAAGGGGAGAACTGAGGCATCAAACAATGTATGTGTCAGGTCCTGATAGTTCCAGTAAGAAAGAAACCCCTGGCTGAGACCTTTTCTTTAGGAACAGAAACCTGTTTAGGTGGATCCCGTGACTGATGGTCCTCCTTCTGCACCACACACACAAGACCAGATCTGACATGGCCTGAGATCCTTCCTCAGACTGAGTTGACCTCAGGACTGCTGGTGAGTTCCTGCTGTTAAAGAACTCACCAACCCACCTCCAGCTTAGAAAAATGAATCTTGCCAGTTTCTCAGGACCTTGCCCAGGGAGACCAAAATACTGCTGGAGCCTTCCCTAACTTCGTGCTCTGCAGATGCTTGGGATGAAGGCTCCTTGCCTATCAGACCATCAGTCATGCAAGCTGGGGCGGAAGGAAGTTGAAGTCCAAAGCTCCTGGAGGTCACTGATGGTGCTATTGAACATCAGGGGGGAGGGGGTTGTCTCTTTCCCTTCCCCCAGTTCAATTTGTTTATATCAGTTTCTTGCAGGCCAAACCACAAATCAATCCATCTCAATTAATCAAGCCAATTAAGGCAAAACTAGACACAATAGGGGTCTAGTTTTGCCGAAGCATCTCTGATCTCTTTGTGTGTGTGTGCATGTGCGTACGCATGGCAAAGAAATTTGCTTTGCTAAAAGCAGGCTGTGATGCAGGTGAGGGGGGCAATTTGCAGGGGTGGGAAGACAACACTTGAATGCTTTGCCTCTTGAAGCAAATCATTTCCTTCAAAGCTCTTTCGTGGCTGCGCTTTCTCTTCTCTGGATAACAGTGGCTCCGGGAGGGAATTTTCCATCAGGGCCATGGCATAAGGGACGGTAGGGGTGGGGGGGGATTGTTCCACTTCTCCCCCAGCAACATGTCCCCAGTCCGAATGCCAGCATGAGGCTCTGGTGGTAGACGCTGGAGGGTGTAGTGACTCTTTCTCTTGAGCTCCAGCTTTGTCCTCCTCAGGGGACAGAACTGTTCATGTCCTGTGGAGAGTCTTGGGTTCTCCACTCTAGTTGGTTGCCACAAGTGCAGTGGGGATGCCACCTGATCACCAGACCCGCACTAAGATTTGGTTGCCAGGCAAGTGAGCTTCTGGAGGTGGCATGAGGAGGGGGGGTCGGGGGTATCCTCTTGCCTTTGGTTTGCATAGTGCTGGGAAACTTCAGATGGATCCTGGCAGAAAAGGGTTGCTCATGTGCCTTTGTGTTATTAAATGCCTGCACCCCTTTCTCAGGAGGCACCCACAATTCCAAGCCAGGTTGCTGTTTGGCATTTGCTGTTGCTTTAAGAGGAGGGACCTGATGGCTTCCCCAAGAAGCTGCCAGGGCTGCTGTTTTGCTGATAAGGCAGCCAGGTTAGCAGCATTGCAATCACCCGCATTTGCATGCCAAGACTCACAATAATTCCAGTGCCTCACTGATTGTTGTGTTAATCTCCAGCAATCAAATGCCACTGTACTGAGCCCCCTCTGCAGGCCTCTCACCTTCTGGACTGCAGTCACCTTATTTTGTCATCACCTGCCCAGCTGCTGGGCCCATGTGACTCAGAATCTATAAAACACTCTGTGTATGCTCAAAGGTTGTAGTTGGGGGTAGAGACCACTACCTGGGAGCATGCTGCCATAAGTCACTGTAGGGGCCTGGGTGATCTCACCCATAAAATGCCGGGGTTCAAGGCAAGTCGACCTTCCCTGTGGGTCCTGGTAATTCATTCTCGCCATTGACAAAGAGACTCTGACAATAGCAAAGTATCTTGGGCTGCCCTGTAGGTCCCCTCCCCAACAGCTCCCAAAAAGGGCAAGACCAAGATGAATGCACACGAGTCTAAGGGCAGGGCCAGCCTGAGGAATGTGAAGTCACATGGGCCTTAGGAAGTCTGAGCAACAACAAAGCTAGTGGAGGTGACAGCATTCCAGCTGAGCTATTCAAAATCCTGAAAGACGATGCAGTAAAAGTGCTACACTCAATATGCCAGCAAATTTGGAAAACTCAACAGTGGTCACAGGATTGGAAAAGGTCAGTTTACATTCCCATCCCAAAGAAGGGCAATGCCAAAGAATGTTCAAACTACCGCACCACTGCACTCATTTCACATGCTAGCAAAGTGATGCTCAAAATCCTACAAGCCAGGTTCCAGCAGTATGTGGACCGAGAACTCCCAGAAGTACAGGCAGGATTTCAAAGAGGCAGAGGAACCAGAGATCAAATTGCCAACATACGCTGGATCATGGAGAAAGCTAGGGAGTTCCAGAAAAACATCTACTTCTGCTTCATTGACTATGCTAAAGCCTTTGATTGTTTGGATCACAACAAATTGTGGCAAGTTCTTAAAGAGATGGAACTACCAGACCATCTTATTTGTCTCTTGAGAAACCTATATGTGGGTCAAGAAGCAACAGTGAGAACTGGACACGGAACCACTGATTGGTTCAAAATTGAGAAAGAAGTTCGGCAAGGCTGTATACTGTCACCCTGCCTATTTAACTTATATGCAGAGCACATCATGAGAAAGGCAGGGCTAGATGAATCACCAGTTGGAATCAAGATTGCTGGGAGAAATATCAACAACCTCAGATATGCAGATGATACCACTCTCATGGCAGAAAGGGAAGAGGAACTAAAGAGCCTCTTGATGCGGGTAAAGGGGGAGAGCGCAAAAGTTGGCTTGAAACTCAACATTAAGAAAACTAAGATCATGGCATCTGGTCCTCTCACTTCCTGGCAAATAGATGGGGAAGAAATGGAGGTAGTGACAGATTTTATTTTCCTGGGCTCCAAGATCACTGCAGACGGGGACTGCAGCCAAGAAATTAAAAGACGCTTGCTCCTGGGGAGGAAAGCTATGGCAAATCTAGACAGCATACTAAAAAGCAGAGACATCACCCTGCCAACAAAAGTGCGCATAGTCAAGGCCATGGTTTTCCCAGTTGCAATGTATTGCTGTGAAAGCTGGACCATAAGGAAGGCTGAGCGTAAAAGGATTGAGGCCTTTGAATTGTGGTGCTGGAGGAGACTCCTGCGAGTCCCTTGGACCGCAAGGAGATCAAACCGGTCAGTCCTAGAGGAGATCAACCCTGACTACTCTTAGAAGGCCAGATAGTGAAGATGAAACTCAAATACTTTGGCCACCTGATGAGAAGGAAGGACTCCCTGGAGAAGAGCCTGATGCTGGGAATGATTGATGGCAAAAGAAGAAGGGAATGACAGAAAATGAGGTGGCTGGATGGAGTCACTGAGGCTGTCGGTGTGCGCTTAAGTGGACTCCAGGGGATGATGGAGGACAGGAAGGCCTGGAGGAATGTTGTCCATGGGGTCACGATGGGTAGGATGCGTCTTCACAACTAACAACAAAAGCCTGAATCTTCATTGCTGGGATGCCCACAGGTTGGTGGAGGGCAGATCTCCTGAGAGAGGGGGCTGGATTGGCTCCCTCCTAGGTGGGTGGGATTCTCTTAGGGCTGGTTTCTCCACTATGGTGCTCACCCAAATAGAAGAACCAGCTGTCCAATTCCTTTGGTGGATCGTGCTAGGAATCTCTGCCTGGAAGTGCCGGAGCCCATCTTTTCCTCCTCAACAAATCCAAGGCAGCTCACAATAGCACAGAAGGCAGCAACCAGGTGAGTTGTGCACCTTTTACTTCCTCTGCAGTCCAGATTCTAGCTGAACGGCAGGGGTAGGCAAGCTTTTAGGGTTGGCAGTCTGAGAATCTGTCCTGGCCCCACTGTAAAATGGGTGCACCACAGAAGGAGTTGTCAGCCTGTAGCTACCTGACACCTGCATTTCCTAAGAAAGGCTCTGAGCCCAGAAGAATTCGAGGCTGAGGGCAGCTACACATCCATATTTTTCCAGGAAAAAATCCCAGTGGCCTTTAAGAAACATGATCTTTTTTCAAAGAGGGCAGGTAGAACAACCTGGTGGGCACCAGGGGAGGTTTCCAGGGGTGCCCTGGTGCAAATCATTCATGGAAGGAGCTTGCACAGCCTGCAACCTTTTCCCACATCATGTGCAGCAGTGCAAACAAAGGGCTGCTGCATGCGACCCAGAAGAGGAACGTGGCCGGCACAGCTGCCACATGGGACTCAGTTCCTGGAGAGCGAATGCGCCAGGAACTTGATCTCATGCTCCAGGAAGGCAGCCCAGACCTGGCCAATTCCTGCCCTGGAACAGATTCCGCCAAAATCCTTAAGTGCATCATCCCATGGGCCAGCTCACAATTCCCACCCCACTCCTTCTCCTTTGTGCTTCTGCAGGCAGCCAAGTGCAACGGACACAGTGCTATCCCTTCCTTGCCAGGGCCTCTTCCAGGAACCCGTGTGCCCCGTCATGCTCAACTGCTCCCTCACACACTTACAGGGAGGAAAGTGCACGGCCACGCAAAGCTGGGGGAGGCAGGCCCTTTGACGGCAGGTGCTGGGTGTGGGGAAGCAGCCACGGACAGAATAGGGGTGCCCCCTAAGTTGGCTTGCCGATTGCAGGTGCTGTGGAGAATGCCCTTCCCTCAGCATTGCTGAGTCTGCCGCTTATCACTTCATGTGGCTTCTGTGTTTGGCAGGCGAGGGGGGAATATGTAATCCTACACTCAGGCAGGCAGCAAAAGATCGGAGTGGGCTCTGGGATTATTGCTGCATTTATTTTGTGCTCAACAAAACGAGCTTTAGAGGGCTGGTCCAGGCGCCAAGCGCCCTTACTGCAGAATGTTCCTGCAACTGTGTGTACTGCCACCACATCTCTGCAGTGCATCACACAAGCACGGTGCATACATCCCTTGTCTTTGCAGCCTTCAGGGCTAGAATCTTGCTCAGTTATTTTGGTTTTGCAATGATCCCAGAGATTTCTTTAGATGAACCAGTATTGGTTGTAGAACTTGATGGAGCGATAGCGGAGTGACAGGTCAGAGATGTGTGATGTTAGTAAGTACCCCGGGGACACAACCGTGTTCTGGAGCAATCGAATCCAGCACGTTAGAAGGGCATGTTGTGAGAAAGCCAAGCGAGGAGACCTCATTCCCTGAGTGCTGGAGGAAAAGCTGAGGTGAGAACAGAGAGGATGACGCACAGAGTGAAGCAGAGTCCGGGGGTGTGCGCAGCCAAGACAAATGCTTCTGCCCCTTGCTCTTGCAGTGGGGTTTGTGCAGATGTCCATCTGGGCGGATTAATGTGCTGCACACCCACTCCTGTTAATGAGGCCTGCAGCACGCTGAGAAAACGAGGTGGTCAGGCGGCCACACACTTTGCGGGCTGGCTGGGGTCAGCTTTGCTGCACAGTGCTATTGGAAAAATGGCCAGACAGTCCGGGGGGGGGAGCAGGAAGACCACCCCCCATCACCACTAAAGGCCCCGCCCCCCGCCCCGTTCCACCTTGCAAACTTGCAGGAGGCAGTTGCCATCCTTCTGCCAATGAAGTCACGTGGCCCTGCTTTCCGCATCTGAAGACAGTGGGGAACCCTCAGCCCAGTGCACGTGGGACTGTGTCACTGGCAACGCTGGCACTTCCTCTCGTTCCCATAATTAGGGCAGGGTGAAGTGGGATGCGGGAGGAGTGGAATGTACTTCCAGTGGGCTTAGCTAAATCACTTTCTGCTTCTATGTTGGCCCCAGGCCTCTGATCCTGCATGGAATAAAACCGAAACGAAATAAAAACCAAGCATCCCGCAATTATGGTCTGCCGCAGCAGCTGATGCTTTCCAAGGAGTGCCCTTGAAATCGGGGAGGATGCACTGCAGCACAGGGTCCCCGGTGCCACCTCCTGAAGACGCTGGTGGCTCCCTGCTGGAGTCGCCACCATGAGCCCCGAGGGCAAGCGCCTGCCAGGGCTCTGCGGTTCCGTTCTGGCAGGTCCAAGCAGGACGGGGAGGTCCACCTGCCTGAAACCTGGACAGTCCCAATCAGTCAGGGTTGACAAGAGCCCAGACAAAGCAGCTTCCTGCCTTTCCTGCTTTGTGTGCAGAAGTTTTCCAGGTTTCATCCCCAGTAACTCCAGGGACAGCTGGCAAAGAGCCCTGCTGCCAGTCAGTGTGAAACTGACCCAGTTGGACCAGTATTTCAAACACAGAAACACAGAAACAAAGTGAGTCAGAAGGGGCCTCCCTGGCCATCTAGTCTGACCCCCGGCTCCAGCCGGCTCAGCTCATGACATGCCCACCACGTGCGTGTCCAGCCTGTCCTTGAACATCCTCACTCTTGAAGCCTCGGCCCTCTCCTGTGGGAGCCCATTCCATACCATAGAGCAGGGGTCCTCAAACTTTTTAAACAGGGGGCCAGTTCACTGTCCCTCAAACTGTTGGGGGGGAGTGGACTATTGTTTGAGAAGAATATGAACGAATTCTTATGCACACTACATATTAAAAATTAATTAAAATTAAAATAAATTAAAATTTAATTAAAAATGTAAAAATAATTAAAAATTAAAACATGTTTGCTCTGCTCCTGCCAAGCCCCAGGGCAGCCGCTCGATGGCAGTGGCGGCAGCTCGCCCATTGAAGGCCATGGCTCCTGTGCCTCTGCCACAAGCCACCTTGCCAGCCCCGGGGGCAGCCTTCTATGGGCAAACCACCACCGTCATCGGGCAGCTGCCCCCGGACTCAGCGAGGCAGCTGTGGACGTGGCTCACATAATTAAAAATAGATTTTAAAAGTTATATTTTTCTTACCTTCAATCCATTTTTAGCGTTGTCTTCTCTCTCTCTCTCTTTCACCCTCTCTTTTGTTTCCTGCTTCGTATTCCCACTCTGTATATGCATGCAATGGCGTGGGGGGGGTGCGGGGGAAGAGCCTGTGCACATGCAGTTGAGCTTTAACAATCCAGCGAATGCACCGGCTCTCTGCTCAGTTTCAAAGAATGCCTGCACTGGCTCAGAACTTTTGGACTCACTTGGAGATCATTTTCTCCAAGCAAGTCCAAAAGTTCTGAGGTGGGCCGGATAAATGAGCATGACGGGCTGTAGTTTGAGGACCCATGCCATAGGGGCCCTAACCATCAGGAAGTGCTTCCTGGCATCCACCCTGAATCTTGGTTCCCTGAGCTTTGCTCTATTGGAATGCATCCTGCCCTCCACTGCAGGGGAAAAAAGGTCATGACCCATCTCTGCGTGGCACTGCTTCACGTACCTGCATGCTGCTAACAAGTCCCCTCGGAGTCTCCTCCTCTCCAGGCTGAAGAGGCCCAGCTCCCTCAGTTTCTCCTCATATGGCTTCCCCTGCAAACCAGCCACCATCCTAGTGGCCCTTCGCTGCATCGATTCCAACCTGGCTGTATCCCTCTTGTAACAAGCAAGTTCTCCCTCTGAACTGCCGTTCACTGCCTGCCCATCACCTCATTCACATCAGTGCCTCAGCCTCTGTCCCAGGTGACCTGAAATCACCTGGATACCACATGGCACACCTGGGCAGCTCTCCTTGTGCTGCTCTTACAGGTAAGCAAGCATTGCTATATCTGCACACCTCACTTCCAGGACAGGTGCTTAAAGGTCATTCCTCCATGTACGTCAGTTGTACTTTATTCTAGTTAGGGCTTCGGATTTTTCAAAGCTCATCACACATTTCCCCAAAGATGACACTTTATCTCAGTAAAATGGTATTCGGTTGAAAAGCAAAACAGAACCGCCCTGACTTTACTTCCTCCAGATTGATCTTTGCCTGCAGCCAAGAAACTGCTTCCGAAAATGATGCTCTCTTCACAAAGTGACAGGCCAGCATCCCTGAGGAGCAAAACCAGAGGAGCAGCTGAGGTCTGGTGTGAAGGTCAGAGTGAGCAAGGCCTTCGCAAAGGTTGTGTGTGACGAGGCAGTCAGTGGGAGGAAGGGACCGGGTGGGTAGCCACTCCTTTGGGGGCCGTTGCAGGGTTTGCACCACATGGTCCTCCTTAGTGGTGCGGAATTTGTCTCTTCTTGGCCTCCTTAGCCAGAAGAAAAGGTAACAGCCTTCACTCCAGCCAACGGTGGGGAAACAGCACGAGCCTCCCCTTTCCAGTCTAGGGTACAGAAACAGGCGTGCTGTCATGCTCCTCCTCTCCGGGTTTGGTCTTCTGGATCACGGCCTCGCTCTCTCTGACTCTCTGGCCGGGCTGGCTTGATGCTCTGTGAATTTCCATTGGTCCGACTGGCCTGGAATTCTGCCTCGCAGATTTCTTTCTGGACCCATTTCTGTACGCTTCCTTGCCAAATCCAAAGCTGCTCTCGTGGATCAAGTCACGGCATGACTCCTCACATGCTCTGTTTCTTCTCTGCTTGTTATATTTATACCCCGTTTTTCTCTTACAAGGAACTGTAGGTGGCCCATATGGTCTCCCTCCCCTCTGTTTATTTCCACAACCACTCTGTGAGGCGGGATAGGCTAAGAGGCATCCAGTCAGCTTCATGGCCGAGTGGAGCTAGAACTCAGTCTCTGAAGACCATGCCCAGCCCTCTGCTCACACTGCCTCTTTTTGAGGAGCATCTGCTTTGCTGAATTTTCACGAAAATCCTGTCACTGGGCCAGGCTGTTGGCCAACCTGAACTTTGGGCACATCCCTTGGAGAGGCATGAGGTATTTCTCAGCAAATGCCAGTCAGCTATGGGCTTGGCCAGAGAAGTCTTCTCATCACAGGGGGTCCATCAGCCTTCCTGACTCTTCTCCTTCATCTTGTAGCTCAGCAGCCACTTGTGGCAGACAAGGTGGGAGAGGCAGAGTCAGCCCTGCAGCACGAACCTGGTTTCCAGAAGACTGTTTTCCCAGACTCTGCTCGAGGAGAGGAAAGTCCCTGTTGAAATGGTTGAACTTGGAGAAGAGATAAGTGATGGCATGAATCAACCTTCTCCACCTGGGTGCCTTCTAGATGTACTGAATTATAATTCCCAGAATCCCCCAGCCAGCTGGACTGCAATCCTGGGACTGCCATCCTTTATTAAGGAAGGTTTCCCCCTCCCCTCCCCGCCCCACAAGCTGCATTTTCAAGCCCTGCCTATTGCTTCTTTGGAAGGAAGGTTTATTTATTTATTTATTTTTCGATTTATATCCTGCCTTTTTCCTGCGAAGGGCTCAAGGCAGCTGACATCATTCTCCTCCTCCATCTTATCCCCACAACAACAACCCTGTGAGGTAGATTGGGCTGAGAGCCTGTGACTGGCCCAAAGTCATCCAGTTGGCTCCATGACTGAGCGGGGACTAGAACCCAGATCGCCTGAGTCCCAGTCCCAGGCTCTTAATCACTACACCACACTGGCTCTCAGGTTCCTTGAAGTTCCACAGGGTAACATCTTTGTGGGTGGAGAAAGGCGAAAATAACTTGTTGTCTGGTACTGTGCTCATTGTGCAGGGCACTCAGAGAGACATTTTTATCTTGCTTTCTTTTTCATTCAGAGAAATCAGATTTTGAGAAAATCTGCACGCATTTGACTGTTCGGACCATGGTAGCCACTTGGTTTCTTTGCGAAAATGGTTGCATTTAAAATCAAATGGAATTATGGATAATCATATATATTAGTGGTGGAGATTGTCTCGTGTTATCTTTTCACTATGGGTGTGTGTTGAGGTTTGCCATGATTTTGGATTTCAAGCAAATTCTGATGGATGGATGGATGGATGGATGGATGGCCAGCATGCTTGGAGCCATCAGGTTTGGAAAAGCTGATAAAAACCCTCAATCTCCTTCCAGGCATTTGCTCCTTCATTTGAGCAGCACTGCAAGCATCCCGCTTGCAGACACGGTGCCGCCTTCCCTCCCTGCAAGATCCGGCCATCTTGATCCATGCCTGTGCCGGACTCTGTATCTCCCTGCTTAATCCTTCTATGCTAGCATCTGACTTGCACCCACATGTTCATATCTACAATATTAAGTAACAACTGGTTGTCCAATATGATGCCCCAGAGAAATCCCTCTTCAAATGTGGTGCTTTCGCATGGGATGAATCCATCCATTCAGGTGCCAGCCATCAAGTTAGGGTGCAATCCTTTGGCCTTCCAATATTGCCTGGTTGGGCCATAGGATCCTTTGGCGTCCTAGCTCTGAGGTCCAGCTGGGATAAGCCTGGAGCCCCTGCCCTGCTCCCCTTGAGCCAAAGCAGAAGCAATCATTCTACCTGCCTCTCTGTGGTCATACATTGGTGGGAAGAAGTGGGGAGAAGCCGGGGGGCATGGCCTATGCTGCATCCAAATGGTTCCTCCACCTCCTTCCTGTGTGACCACCACCTTTGTCCCACCTTGTGCAAAGCACTGGATGCGGACCAGGCTGCAAGTTTCCATGTGTCAGTGCATTGGATCGTCTCCTTTGTGTGCAGTAATCCAGTCGTGTATGAGCGTGAACTGAAGTGTGGAGTGGAAGACCCGTCTTTCATGGAATGATTTGCAGGGCCATTTCACACATGCCAGACACTACTTGAGGTTACAGCCATGCAGTTCACCATGCATGTGTGAAGTGGCCTTAATGAAGATATTGTGCATTTATTCCACACCTTTCTTCCTCTTGCAAGGAACCCACTATGAGAGTCACCCCAAGCTTTGGTTGGTGAAGCTGATGACTCAAATAAAAACAGCAAGTGTTTAATCTGATCACAAGTTCACTTTTTCAGTCTTTTTAATGATGCACATTGCACTTTTCAGGTCTAATTTTCACTGGGAAGGCGGGTGATTCTAATTAAATTTGCTGCCTGGCCAGAGGTGGCTTTTCTGGCCTGCATGGAGGGTCTGAATGAAAACAGAAGTCCTTGCTCCCTTCTCTTGCCTCCTGGCATGCAAACAATGTGCCTCTCGCTCATGATCATTACCCACATGAGATGATGGCCCAGGTGACCCACACGGTCCCACAAATGAGTCTCTTTCATATCAGAGAGAGAGAGAGATGGGCTGGCACTTTAATCCTTGACAGTTAGTAATAACCCCCTTTCTGGCTGGATGGCTTTGATGGGCTGCTGATTTACTCTGTGGCCTTTCTGTCTGGCCTGCCTGCTTCATGTTCAGCCAATTTGCTGCTGGGAGAAATTCATGCGAGCCGTGGAGAGATGCGAGTTAAAACATGCACCAGGCATGCTTTGTGGAAGATGCTTTCCTGTGCTGAGAAGTCGGAAGACACATACTTTGTATAATGGCTAGTGTACTGGGGCAGTGGCTGAAGTCAGGTTGGGGATCAGCCCTGTAACAGCCAGACCCTTCCGGACTGAAATACCATGCTCAGAAGTGTTGTCTTCAGATTCTTGCTGCAATAGATATTATCCCTTGGCTTCCTGAAGCTGGTGATGCTGGAAAATAATTCCATCAGAAGTATACTAAAACCGGAGCAGTGACTACAACTGAGGAGCAGGAACTCCAGATCCAAAAGGATCTGGACAGACTATGGAAGTGGGCAGGAGACAGCAGGATGGCGTTCAATGTGGATAAGTGCAAGGTCTTGCACTTGGGGCATAGGAATAGCTGTCATAAGTACAGGTTAGGGGACAAGTGGCTGGAGAGCAGCACTTGTGAAAGGGACCTCGGGGTACTGGTTGATTGCAGGCTAAACATGAGCCAGCAGTGTGATGTGGTGGCCAAGAGGGCGAACACCACCCTTGGTTGCATAGCCAGATGTGTGGCTTCTAGATCGAGAGAGGGATTACTACCACTCTGTATGACTCTGGTGTGCCCGCAACTGGAGTATTGTGTTCAGTTTTGGGCCCCTCATTACAGAAAGGATATAGCCAGGTTGGAGTCAGTGCAGCGTAGGGCCACAAAGTTGGTGGCTGGTTTTCAGGGGATGGGGTATGAGATGCGACTGAGGGAACTGGGTTTCTTCAGCTTGGAGAAGAGGAGACTCAGAGGGGATATGTTGGCAACATACAGGTATGTGAGGGGGTGTCACATGGAGATGGGGAGAGGCCTGTTCTCCCCGGCAGAGGAAGGCAGGATGCGCTCCAACGGAGCAAAGCTCAGGGAGCCAAGGCTCCATTTGGATGCCAGGAAGCACTTCCTGACAGTCAGGACCCCGAGGGTGTGGAAGGGGCTTCCATGAGAGGTTGTTGAGGCCCCATTGGTGCGGGTGTTCAAGGATAGGCTGGACGTCCACATGGTGGGCATGTCGTGAGTGGAGTCGGCTGGAGCTGAGGTCAGACTAGATGGCCCAAAAGACCCCTTCTGACTCACTCTGTTTCTATGTTTCTATTTCTACTGTGTCTTTAGTGTTTGCCAATGTTGCTTCCAGAGTGGAGGTTAGGACTGGAGCAACTCAAATCTCAGGGAAACCACATACCCCATCATTCTGCTGTCCATGGATACTTGCTGAAATGAAGGTCCAGGGGCCCTGAGGATCTCTTGCACCTGGCCCCTTGGATGAACTGGGTCTTTGCTCACATGGGCTTCCAATTCGAGCTGCTTCCCTCACCATGAATCCCTCCACCGGATTGTCTTCTCCTGAAATCCGATGCCCTCCCCCCCCCTGCATGCCCCCTTTGTGCACATCAGGGCATCACGTGGGAAAGGGCCCTTGAAGCCTGGACCTGCCTCAAAGCGCTCCCAGCCTGGCTATCTCAAGGAAGGCCTCCTTCCACATGCACCTATCCAGGCTCAAGGATCGTCAGCGGAGGCCCTTCGCTGAGCGCCACCTTTAAAAGAACCGGGGAGGAGAGCCGCTCGGAGAGGGGCCTTTTCAGTAGTGGCCCCCCATTTCTGCAACCAGCTCCCCTGGGAGATGCGCCACCCCTATCACTTTGCACACCTTATGGGCCAAACCCTTTTTATTCTTTCTCCTGCAATTGTTGAATGGATGTTATGATTTTGATGTTTTTTGAATCAAGATTGTCGTTGGGTCAGGCAGTGCAATGCATTGCCTATTCTTACTTCATACTGTTGATGGGTAATTTATTCTCCTTGTATTTTTGTGATTATTTCGATATGGGTTTTATATGGGCGGTATGTGCTATCTATGTTTTGAACAAGTGTAAGCCATTCTGAGAGCATGTGCTGATAGACCAGTCTATGAAAGTGTTGAACAAATACGTTATGAGAGAGGCCTTGTGCAGATTTGTGGATTTGCTTTGGTGCTGCGGGTGGAGCCCGGGTCTTTTCCGTATTTTGCACCACCCGAGTTGTGTCTATTCTGACCAGCCACCAATGGACCGGGACAGATCAGCCCTTGGCGGGTCCTCAGTGGCTACAAGCTGAATGCAGTGGAGGCGGTGCCAGCAATGCTCCCGCCCCGCCTTGGGCCTGTCCCGCCAACTGACTGGGCAACCCTTGCATTAATGCATGCACAGTTTTGACTGCAGCACCGCAAGCCACTATTCTGCATTTAGCATGTGTGTAGCTGGAATGCAGGTGGCGCAGTGCTTTAAACCGCAGTGCTGCTGGGCTGGTTGATCGAAAGGCCGCCGGTTCGAATCTGCACAACGGGGCCAGTTCCCGTTGCTGCATCCCAGCTCCTGCCCACCTTGCAGTTCGAAAGCATGCAAATGCAAGTAGATGAAAGGTACCACTTCGGTGGGCAGGTAACAGCGTTCCGTGCACCTCGGTGTGTAGTCATGCCGGCCACACGACCACGGAGACTGTCTGTGGACAAACGCTGGCTCCCTCGACCAGGAAACGGAGATGAGCACCGCCCCGAGAGTCAGGCATGACTGGACTTAATGTCAAGGGAAACCTTTACTTTACCTTTTAACTGGAATGTGCACAGGAATGCCTGTTTCTGTCATGCACAAAATTTCCAGATCAGAGAGTTGCATGTGATGCCGATTTGGGGGTTAAGGGACACCTGCATGCATGCGCGCACACACACACATTGCATCTGCTTATAGTCTATGCACACATATAGGTGTGTACACAGATGTACACTTTGCAGCAATCTTAATGCAGATTACTTGTGTGTCACTCCACGAGGCTGGTTGGTGGGTCATCATGCCTTATAGAATGAGGACTTTTCTCATGGTCTTTGTAACAAAGGTTGTTGTTTTGTGCTGTCAAGTCATCTCCTACATACAGCCCCTGATGCATGACGGCCCTCCAAAAGGTCCTGTCCATGACAGCACTGCTTAGGTCTTCCAGATTTAAGGCTGCAGCCTCCTTTATGAAGTCCATCCATCCCATCCCATATGTGGTCTTCCTTTCGTCTTCTGCCTGTGACTTCCCCTAGTGTGATGGTCTTCTCCAGCCTTCTCCTGATGTGTCCAAGCATGATAGCCTCAGTTTTGTTATTTTCCTTCCAAGGAGAGTTCTGGACTGATCTTGCTCATCTTTCCACTTGTTTGTTTTACTCTCTGTCCAGGTATTTGCAAAGCTTTCCTCCACTGCCATGTGTCAAATGCATCCATTTTCTTCCTTTCCTTGTCCACCCTTCACACCTACACATAAGTGATCGGGAAAGTATTGTATAGTGAATAGTGTGATTGATCTGGGTCTCGGTCTCCACGGAGACATCACATACTTACATTTAAGGGCAGGATTACCACTGCTAAGCTGGATTGTAAAAGAATGAGCAGCCCGGATCCAAAATGAAGAGCCGTTTGGCAGGAGAACACCCAGGTGCTGCCTTGGATTTCTAGCAAGGGTGCTTTCGTAACTGCCGCCGGCTGGTGCGAGGTACCAGAGCTCCAGTGCTCCACACGCCCCAGAGAACACAGGCAGCAGCAGCAACAGCAGAGAAAAGGTCTTCTGCTCAGCCACAGGTGGTGTAAATTTCCAGCACCAAACCCTGAACTTCAACCATCTCCCCATAAATACAGAAAACACCCCAGCAAGTAAAAACGATGCTGCAGCTACCAAAAGCGAATCCCAATTGCTCCTAGATGTTTTACTGCGTAGCACAGCTCATTTGCTTTTGGCTGGCTTTGTAGCTTCTTCCAATAAGCGAAGCACCGACTCAAAAGCCCCAAGCAATTGTGTCCATGTTGCCTTCGTAAAGAAAACCTATAAATAAACGCTGCTTGCCTCCACACGCATTTTTCCTGGCATAACCTTCCGGCTGTCCCTGGAGCAGCCTGGGTGCTTTGCTTTCCTCTCCTCGGTGGTTTTGGAATGTTCTCATGGTGCGGCATCTTGAGCTCGTGCGTTTCACCTTTTTGCAGCAAGGACGGAGGTCCGAACAGCCCTGCAGAGCAGACCATGCTGTCTGGCCACACGGTGGCATGTACGGGTGACCGAATAAATAGGTTGCAAAAGGCTATCCAGAGTGATTCGCCTTCAGGTTCTGGACTTGATTGAGGAACCTGGGAAATACAGGGCAAGAAGCAGATCAGCTGAGGAGTGCAGCCCTACTGGGGCAGGACTTTGGGGCAGACACACCGGGCTCCATGGGGCAGAATGACTAGGAGTTTCCTCCTACTGACACATCAGCATTGGCTCACCACATTTTGAAATTAAGGGTACATGTTGTCACTCAAAGACAGGAGCCCTGTAAGGTCCTGCAGTCCAGAATCAGCAAGTGCCTGGTTATAGCACTGATGGTGCTGAGACTGAACTACTGATTCAGGTCTGAGTCCAAATTTGGGGGCAACTGGCTGAACTACTGTATGAATAATGAAGAGCTGCAGGGGGCTGCAAGAACCATTTGACACCCATGGCCTGTTTCTAGGTTCATCAGTAGAAGACCAGGAAGGCAGAGAATTATTTCTGTTGCTCTTGTCGGGCAGCGGAACAGGGAGAAAAACGAGGCGAAGCACGGACACCATTAGCCATCTTTATGTTGCAAATAAGTCCCACTCATGCGCCTGTCATGTGCATGAGTGAACCTGAAGGGGAAGTGGAAGGCAACTCCAGCTCTGGAGAGGAGGAAGGAAGAGGGGGATTGCTTCGGAAAAGCAAGTCTCCGAGAGGTACCACCTAGTGATGGAAACCATGGTGATGCAGCGTGAATCAACGTGACGGTCTGGGGTCGTGCCCATGGGCTGTTTGTTTGTTTTTAAAAGCAGTCTTGTGAAATATTACAGCTGCCTGTGAGCTATACAGATTGCTCTAGCTTTTATTTCTCTGCGATCCCATTTATATCCCACCTCTTTCCCCCCTCCTCCTCATCTTCTGTCCACCGCAAGATGCTCAGAGACTCTCTCAAATTCACCCAGTGAGTTTCATGGCTCTCAGTCTAGCACCTGAACCATGCTGGCTGTAGTTGGGAAGTATGACGGATTGTGTCTGGAAGGTTCTACAAGCCCAGGGAGGACTCAGCCACTCAACTTCTCTGGTGATTTGGGCGAGGGAGTTCATGTGTCCAAGCTTATGGATGGCAGTCCTTTGGTTGAAGGCATCTTGTACGTGAAATGCTGTTTGATGGTAAGAGATACTCAAAGGGGAGCTGATATCCCCATAGCTTATCCTCAGAACAGCCATGTCAAGTAGGTTAGGCTGAGAGGGAGAGCGAGAGAGAGAATCTTCAACCCACTGCACACACTGCCCCAAAGACTCTTGCAACGATCTTACAGTGGTACCTTGGCTCACGACCAAATCAGGTCACGAACAAAAATTTCATAAAAATTTTGACTCAGGTCATGAACTCCACATTGGGTGGCAGCCGCGATCACAGCCATCCCCGCCCCCAAGTGGGGAGATGGTGGCAATCGTGCTGGGGGTGGCGGGGAGATGGCCGAGATCGCGCCCGTCTTTCCTGCAGGACCGCAACTGCGAGCTCGGCCATCTCCCTCCCCAGCATGATCGCGCCCGTCCCTCCTCCAGCGTGCCTGCGTTTGTGCCCATCTCTCTCACCCCCCAGCGTGCCCTGTTCGCGCCCGTCTCTCCTCCCCCCGACTGTGCCAGGATGACGGGCGCCATTGCGGTCGTGCTGCGGGGGCGGGCAGGGAGATGGCTGCGCTCGTGCTCAGGGTTGCGGGGGGAGGGGGAGATGGCTGCGATCTTTGCTGTTCTTTGTCACTTCACTTTACATTTGTCTGATTAAAAATAGTTACAGAACAGACTAACTTTATTTACATTGAACCTTATGGAGAAATTTGACTTGGTTTGCGACCGATTTGGGTCAAGACCAGAGTCCTGGAACTGATTAAGTTTGTAAGCCAAGGTACCGCTGTATTTTAAGAAAGGGGAGATGTCAGAAGAAGTGGGGGGAGAGGAGGGGAAATGCAGCCAATCTGTTGCAAGCGGGAATGAAGATGGGCAGGTGAGGGGATGGGAGGTCCAGCCCTTGCATTAGGCAAAGAGCAGAGGCGGAGAGGCTTGGGGTGCTGTGGGGAGAAATGGCAGCTTCTTGATTGTTTCTTTTGCTCCCCCTCTGCCCCCGTGGGTGGGATTGGACAGGACAACCAATTTTTGGGGGGAAATGCAGCAGAAATGGAGTGGAGTGGGGCAAAGCCTTTGCCTTGCCTTTTATAGCAAAGATTCTCCTCTGGCTCAACACCGGTCCTTCAGGCGGGTGGGTGGATGGTGGGTGGGTGGCATTTCTGTACCGCTGCATCTTCAAACAGAATGCTGAGGAGTATAAGGTTAAACAAACAAAGGAATAAAAACAAGACAGTGACGACATTTGTAAACAAACTAGTATTAAGACCATGGCTGGTCATCTGGAAAAGGCTTCCCGAAATAAGACGGTCTTTCGCAGGCCCTGCTGAAGCACAGTGCTGGTGACTGCCTGCCCTCCACAGGCCGGGAATTTGGACGAAGTGGGGCCAGCACAGTGAAGGCTCTTTCCTGGATCCATGGAACCCCCATGAAAGGTCCCCCAGGGACCAGGCAGGTTGGTAAGAAAGGAAGAAAGAAAAGTGGGAATTATGTTTCCCCTGTCTATTCATCTGAAATAAAGTGCGGCTGTTGGCCTGCCATTTTGCTGCTTCACCTCAGGTAGGAAGTTTCAATTTTCAGCATAATCATAAACCATTATCATGTATGCATAAGAACAGTCCACAAACTCTCTGAATCTATATCTAGGAGAGGCCACAAAACCAGTTCCATATAGAAACTGGCATGTTTGATTGTCTTCAGCATGGAAACGTGGCATCCAGGGTTGTTTGTAAGTGTATAACCCTGAGAACTTATGGGGCAAGTCATGAGATTAAACCCCTTAAAGCAAATGTACAGAGCATTCCCTGTTCCATCATTGTTCTGTCAATAAACTTCCAACCAACCTAATCTTGGGAGAAGAATCCCCCAAGGTTAGGAAAGTAATTTGATCTCTGTGTTCTTCAATCACCGTGTCCCATCTGAGATATATTTCCAATTCTTCAGCACCGTTATTTTTTAGTTGGATGGATTTCTTTCTCCTGCCAATACATAACTTTATGGCTATATGAATTTCCTCCGGCAGATTGTCACTGCTTCTTCTGTAACTTGATGAACAGTCCAAGGCCAAAGAGATTCATCTTATCCACGGACTTGCCGAGGCTGCTTGGCAGTGTGGCAAACCTGGGGGGTGGGGGACGATGTGTTTGTGAGAAAAAGATGACAAAAGGTGCTCCACATATGATTTTTATTTGTGGAAGAAAGCAGGCTGGGAGCTTCCGCGCTCCAAAAATAGTTGCAATGGGTAGCATGCAAGAGAGAGCACCGAACAATCGGAACTACTGTGCTGTCCAGCTCACCCCAGTGCTGCTGCAGGCAGAAGTCAAGAACCGTTCCTGGTGGGCCCAGCTCCAGGGATGCCGACGGAATCCACAGCAAAGTCAAGTGGGCCCAGTTTTCTATGGATTCGAGTGGAGGATTCTGCAGTGGAGCAGCAGTTTTGGAATCACATGATCTGCACAGACTTGCAAACTGGATTTTCACTTGGGGCGTGTGTCTCTCTGTGTAGGGAGATTAGAGCTAATTCATTCTAAGTAATTTGCATTAGCTCATTTGAGCAAGTGCACATTAGTGCTACTGAGCGAGATCCTCGAGATCTGTCACCCAGTTCAGTTCCCTGGCTGACTGGATGACAGATGCCTTGGAACCTGCAAAATGCAGACAACAAATTTCATAAACCCCACACAGAGAAGCATAGAAACTAGGCAAGTCAGAGGGGGTCTCCTGGGCCATCTAGTCTGACCCCCGGCTCCAGCCGGCTCCACTCACGACATGCCCACCATGTGCATGTCCAGCCTATCCTTGAACACCCGCACCGATGGGGCCTCAGCCACCTCCTGACCATCATGCTTCTCTAGTTATACCTATCCATCCTGGGGCATGACACCCCCATTTTGGATGGCAAAGAGCATTCTTTACAGTGCTAAAAGTATACAAGCACAGCAAAAGACATTCTGTCGGTTACTCTGTAGAACGAAACGGCTGTCAGTCTTGCTGACCAGGAAACATGCACTGAACATGTAAACCAGGGTTCCCAGTGTCTTGTCCTTCTCACGGCACCAGCAAAACGGTTGATTTAATGGTGTGGGTGTTCCTGAGAAAAAGCATGCGTGCATTGATTTCTATGAAATGGATGCAACTTAACAATTACCAGCAGATTTCAATCCGCAAGCAGTGCAATTATCCAACAAAATACCAGTTTGATGATAATGTGTATATTCCACTCATTCATATACCAAAAACGAATTCAGGCGCTCAATCCATTGCATCATCATAGGAGCTGAGCTTATCCTTTTAATTTGTGAAAGGAGTCTTTTAGCTGTCTAAAGGCAGCACACCATCACTTTCTCCAATTAACAAATATGTGAATTTCAATGAAACAGCGAAGCAGTTTGATAAAGATCATGTACTCCAGTGAATATTAAAGACAGTTCCAGGACAAAATTTATCTGGGCAATAACCTCATTCAAGCATATGTTTAAAGGGGGACCAATTGCCCGGCACTGCCAGTGAGTAGCTGATTTAGATAATCTAAAGAGATGTTGCAGCATCCAACAGACATGGAAAAAAACCCTTTTGCTGAATAAGATGCGGCCCAACAGCCGTAGATGCAACGGGCAGAAACAAGGGGTGGTCCGCTCCTGAGGCATTTGGCAATGGTGCTCACCACAGTTTTTCAAATGTTTGAATTTAAAATGTTTAAATTTTGTACGTGCATCTGTTCAAATCGGGATACCCAACTGCTTTGGACCGTGTTGTCTCAAAAAAATCCTGATCACATTGCCCCCTCTGTAGCTACAGATGCAGCCAGACTGTCTTATACATAATTTTATATATGTTAGGGCTTTTTAAATCTTTGTAAACTGCCCTGGAAGCTTTGACTATTTGCTGATAGAAAAATTAAATACATGAAATGAGGGTGTCACTTTGCATCCGCTCTGAAAAGCTGCAGGAAACAAAGCAAGCTGTGAACCTGATTGCATTAGGAATGATGGGATTTGCAGGAATCCCAAAGGAGGCTAGCTCCCTGCAGGTATGCAGAAGCCCCCCCCCCCCCCCAGACTGCAGACAGCACCTGGCCTGAAGTGACAAGTGCTGCATGTGTTCCACGCCTGGAAGGCAAAAGGCAACACCTTGATGTGGGCCAGAAAGTGAATTGTTTAGCAAGAGCAGTTTCTGCAACCATTTCCCTCATTTCATTTTACGTCTGCAGCACACAATACATACAGAAAGTAAAATACAACCTCACATTTCAACATGCACCATGTAAACAGTTAAAACAAAGTCAATCAAAAAGTTGGAGGAGGATAACAAGGGAAATGCTGCTAATAAAGCCTTTGTTTTAGAACAGTGAAAGCTTTACGGTCAAATGTACACACATTCACATCAGTTTTCACATGTGCAGCGAGGCAGTTGTGAAGTTCCCAGTGTGGCTTTGGGCCAGTTGCTGGCTCTCAGCCAAACCTGTTTCACAGGGTTGTTGTGAGGATGGCATGGAGATGATGAGGTTTATGTATCCCCCTTGCGTTCCTTGCAGAGAAAAAAAGGTGGGGTACACATGTAATCTTCCTCCTCCCCCCTGTATTTGAGGCAGCCTGTGACAAAGCACTAGTCTTGCTTTCAGGGTTACGGTCAGTTGTTTTAGAGCAAGATAGGTCATCCCCAAATAAGTGTCTGTTCCCCCATCATCTTAGTTCTTGGCACCATCCATTGCTTGGCTCTTAACCAGGTCAATGACTCTTCATAAAGACACACTACCTAGTGAACGGGACGGTGTTTGGTCTGATGCAGAACTGCAGCTCGGTATTACAGGGGTACCTTGATTCACGCACTTAATCCGTTCCAGGACTCTGGTCGCAACCCAAATTGGTCACGAGCCAAGTCAAATTTCCCCATGAGGTTCAGTGTAAATAAGGTTAATCCGTTCTGTAATTACTGTTTTTTTACTCACAAAAATTTGAAGCAAAGTGACAAAGAAGAACAAAGATTGTGGCCCTATTCCCCCCTCCCCAGCATGACTGCGATCGTGCCTGTGTTCCCTGCATGAGCACGACCACGATTGCAGCCATAGACAGGGGCAATCGTGGTTGCGCTCGTGCAGGGGAGACGGGTGCGATCGTGATTGTCCCCCGATGCGGAGTTCAAGACCCGAGGCAATTTTTTCCTGAAATTTCTGTTTGCGACCCGATTTGGTTGTGAACTGAGACGTTCGTGAGCTGAGGTACCACTGTATTAGAATTCCTTAAAAAATAGGCAACCTGGTCAGTTGGCAGAGGTCGTTTTATTGGCTGAAAGGATGGTGGCTCTGAAGACAAATTACGGCAATGGAGAATGAAGGAAACTGAGGAGCACTGAATAGGAGGACCCCACGCCTGTGGACTCCGCAGAAAGCCTCCGTGGCGCCCCCTGGTGCCCCCTCCCAGGTAAAGGGATGCAGAATTGTAGCCTCTGCAAATATTATTTTGCTGATGCGATCAGGAGTTGGCACAGCCTGCAGGATGGATGGGGAGTCTTTCCACTGAACCTGGGTTTCGACTCTGCTTCTCACATCAAGGTCCTTGCACAGACGTCGTTCCCCTGTGCCCAGTGAAGCAAGTGCTCTAGAAAAAGGCCTAGGATTGCAGCCTCAAACAGGGCATGCTCCACCCCCCACGAGGCAGGTCTCGGTTTTCATGCCAATCTGGATGGCTGGTCCTTAGCTCGTACAAAAGCTTTGCAATCATCTGGCAATTAATTCAGCGAATATGTCGAAAGCCCACGCGCGTGGTGTCCAGAGGCCCTTTCCCCGCGTCCTTCTCCGAAAGGGCCTCAGGGTCTTTGCCTGGCATGCCTGGCATTGCAGCTGCTGGGATTAGTTGTCCTTCTGAACGCTTTTACATGGCCCGAATCAGAGGAAATTCTCACAGCCCTCAGATCTTCAGCAGGCTAGGAATGTGCAAGGAGGACAGCAAAGTGGTTAAAAGCTGAAGGGGAGGAAATTGCAAAATATGTGCAGCCTGCTGACAGCAGTTTGATGTTTGATGTCTGATAAAGGATTTTGTGTTTTATTAGTCTGGTCTTTGAAATGCAATAAACTTTCTTCTGGGGGATGAAACACCACCTCATCACCCCCTCTCTCTAACACCAGAGAGAAGGAGGGGAGCATTTTTGGCTAAGCATTTGAACATGTGTTCATTAAAAAGGGGTTCTCCAAATGTGCAGGGTTTTTTAAATCACACACCACACACATTAATTGCAAACCCTGTTTCTTTATGCAGATGAGACGACACCACCCACCTAGCAAGGGGGGGTACTAATGGGCAGTGGCGGGGGGGGCGGCTATCATCACGGAAAACCCCATCATGTGTTGAAAAAATGAGCACCCCTACAGGTGTGTGTGAACTCTAAACACCGTGAATGAGGGCGAATGCGTGCAGTGGCCAGGAAGCACCGGCTGGCCGTGGGAAGGGAAATGTCCGCGGCGTGGGCGGAGTCTTGGACAGAAATGCTGCCCGCTGCAGTGCTGGGCTGCAGCTCCCACCCGATCGTCTGGGCCGCAGGTGATCTCAGGCACTGAACGAAGAAGCAGGCACACTTTCCAGGGAAAGGCGCAAACGGGAGGAACAGACAGGCAGGGGTGCCGCTCTGCACACACTCGGTCGTTTCGCGCAGAGTGGCTTCCATCTCCTTGTGCTGCTGCAAAAAGTGATTGCCATGCCAAAGCAGGTTGAGAAAGCTGCATGTGCACCTTGAGAAATGCATGGACTGTAAGCAGAACTAACCACTCCTGGGTGCGGGTCATTACGAGAGCTTGCTTTGGGTCTCCCTCCTCCTGATTACTGGCAACAGCTTGAGACTGAAAGGCTGGCCCTGTTGGTAATTTCGGTTCTACCCTTTGCCTTCAGCTTCAAGGAATCAGAATCTATTCACATTTGTGTAAACAAATTTCCTCCGTTGTAATATATTATCACGTTTGCAAGTGTGTTACATCGCACAGGCTGCAGCAGGTTCTCCTAGATATCTTTGTCAGTTTTGTTCTCCCACTACTGTGTCCTTAGCCTGTCATTTATGCACATTATTATTATTTTAAAAGCTCAGGGAATTTGCACAAATTTCAGACTCCCCAGTTTGCATAAATTTTCTGAACTAAGCAAACAAATCCTCATGCAAATTACAAAACTTTCTGTTGCTGCTTCAGCTCACGGCTGACTGAGCCAACACCAGTGTGGAAGAAACAGAATGGAATGCAGAAAGCCAAGTCGGAAAAATGCTTTGAATTGTTACTCCCCAAAATGGCTGCTTTGCACCTCCTTGCACAACCAGGCTTACCATTTTGGACGTTTCAGGATGGAGTGCCTGTACCGAAAGCCAGTTCCGAGACCCAAATGGGCACACACCACTGAGTCACAGGCAGGATCTATGTTCTGCATTTCTTGTACGGCGATTCAGAAACACGGTCCCAGAATGCCCACGTATGGCCCTCACAGAAGGCCTCCAACCCGCAGGACCCTGTGACTGCTTGCCTTCCTACTGCAGTTAAATTTAGACCTCTTGCTGGTCTCAGCATTTCTGGGGCTACCTTGCTTTACTGCGATCAATATCAGTCTTGCGTCTTGGGACTAATTTATTGCCGATTAGCTCATGTCAGCCAGAAATTAAGGGAAATGCAGAGCAGTTGCGCTTGCAGCAGGCAGTGGTCCCGGACTGTTTTCATCCATTCCTAATCGAAATGATAACCTTGAGCATGACAGCTATATAATATTTCCTTGGCAGATTGGAGAGAAAAGAAGTGAATCCTGAATTTATTTCCAGGCGACTGTTCTGTGAAATCTCCTTCCATTAGAGACTTGCTTGAAAATCCCTGCAGTTTGGTTCCCTTTTTGGAGCACGCATAGTAAGACCAGGGCTGTTAAGTCAACCAGTCCCAGGGGGCTTCTTTGGTTTTGCTGTAGCCTTTTCCTGGATGAGTGACTTTGCAATCATATGCAGAAAAGGGCCCCATTGTGTCGAGTGCCTTACTCCTTAGGAAACCCGGCAGGGTTGCAGCTTTGCAGAGGAGCAGGGGCATTAGTCTTCAGACCAACTGTTTTGGGAGGGACTGCATGCCAGTGATGGGGCAGGGCCCGCCCCTGCCCCCCAGCCGCCATCGCTATCCATTTATAGTAGAAAACTTGGCTGCTGGGAAGCAAGCAAGACAAGGCTTGGACAGGTGCAGGGCTGAATCACTCCAAAGATTCTTTCCTTGAAGTTGCATGATCATTGTGCAGGGAAAGGCTCATCTCTCCAATCAGCAACCGATCAAAGATGGATGATCAAGCTTGTTTGGTGCTAAGGAGGGAAAGCTCTGATCTCTGATCGGCTGCTGATCAGAGACAGCAGCAATGGTTCCTCTATGGGTGTGTGTGGGCAGAAGAAGTCTGAGCAGGGGATCCTTGTGGGACGGATCAGGGCGGTGGGCTGGAGGGCTGCTTCCCTGCTATGAACACTCGAGCATCCAGCCGTGCCCTGCTCTGAGCAGGGCACAGTTCCCTTTTGCCCTTTAAAGAGATGCTCATGTGCCAAATGGTTTCAACTTGAAATGCCAATGGCACCACCCAGGAATTGATGGAAGGCCTTCTAGGGGGCGATCCTATGGTCCCTGGAACAGTGTCTGAGAGGCCAGACAATAGGTGCCGGGATAGAGAGAAGGTAGCTCTCCAGATGTTTTGGATTTCAACTGCTAGACCAGTGGTTTCCAACCTTTCCACAGCTGGGGACTGGCAAAGACAGGAAAATGGCCCTGGGGACTGCTGAGGCAGAAGCAAAAAGCACCATACATATAATACAGTATTCTGTGCTTAGTTTCCAATACCAAATGAAAGAAAGAAAGAAAGAAAGAAAGAAAGAAAGAAAGAAAGTTAGTTCTCCAAAACAAGCAGCAAGTGAGCAACAAAAAATGCCAACGAAGGAACGAAATACCAAACTTGGCAGAACACAGCCCCCAACCGCTCCCGCTGAGCTGTCTCTCCCTCCCTGGCCCCCTGGTGGCCACAGTGCACCCCCCACGCATGGGGGGATGACCAAGGAGGAAGAGGTGGTGGGGCACAGCCAGCCCCCGCGCTGGTCCGTGGCCAGTGGGATGCAACCCTTCCATGGACTGGCAGGAAAGCTCCTGCAGAACAGAGCCAGTCCGGTGACCAGCTGCTGAAAACCGCTGTGCTGTACAATCTTGCCAAAATGGCCAATGGTTAGGAATTGTCTTATTCATTTATTAGATTTTTATCCTGCCCTTTAGCCATAAGGCTCCTTGGGCAGGTTACAAATAAAAATGTACAACACTCAATCAAACAAAATAGCAATATATAATAAAACATTAATATAGCAATATTAAAGTGTATTAAAACAACCAAAACTGCACCAGTGTAACACATTACAGAAACCACATTAACATAAAAGGCATCGGCACAATCTATAATCAGCTACAACATTTAAAATGATTAAAATCATTTTAACAGATAAAACACTGGGAAAATAAGAACACGACATTTGCCTGGAGTCAAAAAGAATGCAAAGAGGGTGCCAGGCAGACCTCCCTGGGGAGCTGGTTCTGGGTGCCACCCCCGGAAAGGCCCTTCCCCGAGTAGCTGCCCTCTGCATTTCCTGAGAAGAGGCGTCCTGCAGAAGGGCCCCATGGTTCCGAAGGGGCCAGGTGGGAAGAGGACATGGGAAGAGGCGCTCCTTTAGATGTCCTGGCCCCAAGGCAGTTAGGAATGCTGGGAACGACTTTCTGCCCACCCCGATGGATTGGCTCGCCCGCTTCAGGTTGGAGAGAGCGAGCACTCAGTCTTGGGAAGAGCTGCTGCGCCCTTCCTGCTCCTGAGGAGACATCTGCCTGGCCACCTCTCCACTAGGGAGGGTAGAAAGTCTGCAGTCACACCTCCAACACAGGAGATAAAGATCAGTGAGAGGGATGTGGTAACACATGAGTACATGCTTCCTCACACGCACCACGCCAGAAGAAGGGAAACGAAGGCCCGGTCTCCCACACTGCCCAGTTGGCAGGAATCCAGCAGGGCTCTTGGACTATTGGAGGATTTGGCACTGGAGTAGTTGGAACTTGGAGACAGGGCTGCCTCTAAGATTTCGTTTTTCTCACCCAAGTCCTGTGGCAACAAAACAGCCGCCGAACACAAACAGTTCCGCCCTGAGTTTTCAGTCTCACCAATCTGGCAATGCTCTTCATCGAATGAAGGCTGGTCCCCAACGGTATTTCACGAAAAGCCCTTCCTACTAATACACCTGATCTAAAATGTGCAGCCTGCATTGCTGATCATACAAATTACACCAATCCATAATATAAAGGGTAAACACTTTTTATTTTCCCAATGTTTTAAGACTTGATTCTTTTAATAGGGAGTTTTATTGTTGATTGGAACATTTTTATTAGTATTCTGTGTTTTATTCTATTTTATTTATTGCTAAACTGTCCCGAGACCACGGTAGGGGATGGTCTAAAAAGTTTTAAATAAATAAAATGAATATTGTTGCCTAGCACAAGAAACACCTAATATGTTGCAATTATGACATTAACTTGGTGAATTCTCAAGTACTAAGTGTTCATACTGATGCTTATTAATAACTGACAAAGCTCCTATTGCTGTGGGATGGCGTTTTATATTTCACTGGCTCCTTCCTGCATTAGTGTCTGGATCTTAGGCGTTCATCAGTGGATAAAGATGGATTGAAGCTCTCATCCAGACAAGCACGTGTGGAACATGATGGGAGCAATTCTGACAACAAAGCCAACCACAGTCGGGGTGGGGGGGTAGGGGGGTGGGGGGAGCCCTCTCAGCCTTCCCTTCCCTCTGGCTTCCTCCTCATTTAGAATGCATCCTGCATCTCTCCTTCCCTGAAAGATAAACCATCCGCTGCCCTTGACACCTGTTTCCTTGGGGTCAGATCTCCCCCTCCACCTATCTGCTCTGCCTTCCAAGGTCCGCCTGCTGTAACCCTAGCTTTATCAATTTCACACCGTCCCCCCAGCTCGCTCTGCAAGGACTTCTTGCAATGGAAAACTGAGCCAAGCACACTTAACCATTTGTGTGTCCCGCCTAGTTGGAAGTGGCGTGAGCCTAAATGATGGGGAGGCTGACACAAGGCCAAGCTCTGTGGAGGCAGGAGGCAGGGCTGGCTGCAGGGTTTTGAGGGCCCTGGTGCAAGCGATGTGAATCGTGCTGCATTCATGGAGCCGACCCTCTTGCTGCTCCTCATCTGGTCTCTCGTCACGGCTATTCCTCGCTCGCTCGACAGACAGAGAACAAGGGGGCTGGGGCATCTCCCGCCCCTCCTCATTGCCACTTTTGTTGCCAGGGCACAGGGGCTTGCAGGGAGCTTTGCAACACCTCCAATGCTAGAAAACTGAGTTTAGCACAGGCTTCTGGGTAGTGTTACTCATTTATGTATTCTTGAGTGCATGTACTGGCCATCTGGCGGATCCTCCAAGAGAAGTTTGTGGGAAAGACAAACAAACCCACAACAGAATCAAACCCCCAAACAACACCACCAAACCAATAAAGCAGCAACCCAAATAATAAATCACACAATGAAAACATCATGCTCATTAGAACATTAAAATGCGGAGGAGACATTTCAAACTCCCAGATTCAAGGTCCGAGGCAGGGCTCCAGCGCCAAAGCTCAGAATCAGAGCTCTGCCCATCTCCCCCTGCCCCCCTCCCTGGCCTGTGCTGGAAGAACGAGGCCTGCTTCTTTCTAGGGATGGAGGCTGACCTCGGAGAGGGAGGACTCCTGGTGTGTGTGGTGGGAAGGAACTTGGAGGGTGCCTTGGAAACAGACTTTGAGGACTCCCAGAGAGGTCCTTTACCATCTTCCCTTACTCACTTTCATGGCTTCAGTCAAGCAGCAGAGGGGTGGCCTTCCCCTCGGATGATCAACCTGGGCCATCGGACCAACCACGAATAGTTGCCACTTTCCAAGTAACCCGGAAATCCTGTAGCCCTCGGAAATGATTAGCCCTTGCTGACTTGTCCCAAAGCTGTGGAAAGCAATATTTATCAGTCTGTTCTGTCCGTGCAAAGACCTTTCCCCATGCTGTAGCCCTGTGGTCTGATAAATTCATGCCGAAGCTTTTGTAGAAGTTATCAAGTCCAGATCAGGCTGCTTCACGCTGTTGCAGAAGACTGAAACGCGGAAGGTGAGACGCAGACCGTGAAATGATGCTAAAGCCATTCTGACCTGCGGAAGTTGTGGGCATTTGGGGGATCCAGTTCCAAGGAGATGAGTCTGCTGCTGGTGCTGCTGTTTCAAATAGGAATGGCCACCTTGGTGGTCCTGACCCAAGGACGTCGCTGATCATGGATGGACTCCTTACCTTTGTGCCACAAAGAGAGTGGAAGACGTTCCACCTGAACTTCCTTCCAAAGTCTTGTTGGTCTTTGCAGAGGACACAAATCTCATGGGATTCTCGCATTGGCACTTTTTGTATTAGCAGTCGTGCGGACAACTTCTGCCCCCTGCTGAGATCCCCTGTTCCCTCAGAGCTTAGTTGCCACTATACGTGGGCCACCACTTGCCCCTTTTCGGTGTAGCCTGGCCAACCCCTGGTCTCGCCTTCATCCAGCTTGGCCATCTTGTGGCTTTCAAGCCCCTAAGGCAAGAAATCTGCTCCACTTCTAACCTCATTTATGTGCAGCTCCTAGCACTAGGTGGGCACCAGATAAATGACAAATGACAGCGGTTGTAATGGGCACTGCAGAAATTGAGAGGCCAGGCCAGCCTCGTGGTTGTATTTCTCTTCGATTTTGGAAAGAAGAAGCCAGAATAAAAGCAGCAAAGCCCCCAAGCAATCCGGGGGCTTTCAGTAACGATTTGCACTGCAACTGGGGGCTATTCTGACTTATTAAGATTGACGTGACACCTCATTTTAATTATTCCTTTCACCTTGCGATCAATACTGCAATAAAATAAATTCTCTGGAGATGCTGGTTTCTTCACTGCGGTCTGTTCCTAGCATCAGTCGGGTCTCCCGCCGGTTCAGAAAAACCTTGTCATTGCAATAGCACATTTGGTGACCTTCTTAAAAGAACAAAATGAAACAAGATCCTGATGATAGATATAAATTTTCAAAGGACAAAAATAACCTTCGTTAGTTACAGTAATATTTAAAAGGTTTAACAATAAGATGCCTTTGCTGCAAGCCTATACTTATTTACTTATAAGTTAGTCCCATTGAAATCTATGGGACTGACTTCCACAAAGAGTTGCTTACAGTTGTGGATATTAGTAAACACAAGACTCAAATGATCATTTAAATTGTGTGCGTGTGTGTAGCCTGATACTAGGAAGGAAATAGCAAATGTTGCCCTCACTCCTGCTGTGAAAAACCTGGCCTGTGGTTTGGTTCTGACGCTGAGCAGGTTTTTAAAAACCGTGGCATACAACCAAGCCGGGCCCCCTTCCTGGGCAGCGGCCGAGGCGTGCGCGCCGATCTCAGAGGGGCACATTTGAAAACTGACGCTGTCCCCGTCTTGCCAAATGCAGGGAACTAGCCTCCATTTTCGCATTAAGAAAATTGGATGAGGGGCGGTGTGCGACTTCCGGAATAAAAATGTGCCAGAGTTGGAAAGGCAGCCATTTCCCCTCTTCAGCTGATTACGGCTCCGCTTCGAATGTTCCTGCAAGCTCCTGGATGAGGGTCCTTGGCTGCCTGCTTGGACCCTGGGAGGAGGGAGGGGAAGGCTCCATCCATCCATGCCTGGGACCCCAAAGCATGGATGGGGAGAGGCAGTGATGCTGGTGGGGCCGCTGGTTAGCCAGGTGGGGCAAAAGCAGCAGGGCAGTTGCCCTCTCCTCTCCCGCCACCCCAGCTGCAGAGAAGACGACGGGAGCTGCGCTGCCCCTTCCCTTCCTTTCCCACATCAGCGATGCTGTGGTACCACCACCCATCTTTCTCTCCTCCCATCATTCCTGTGGCTGCCCCCTCTTCTTGCCCCCCGACCATGATGCTGGTGGGGGTGGCTTTCCCCCTCTCCGTGCCTCTTTCTCCCCATGAAGAAGGTGCTTCTTCCCCCTCTTCCATTTCCCCAGCTGTGGCTCTCTCTTCCCGGGCCGTGATGACATCAGCTCAGGCAGGGCCTCCTCTTCCTCTGACGTGGCAATCATGACCCTCCTGCAACAACTGGCCTCCCCACCAGGGGGCGTCCGTCCCCAGTGGAAGGCTTTGCTGGGAGCTTTTTCTGGGGGCCACCCTTGCCATGGGCTTCTCCAAGGCTGCGTCCCAGCCAAGGCCTCTGCCTCAGGAAGGACTTCACCAAGAGCCCTCCCCTGAGCTGCGAGCGGTCCTCCAAGCCCAGCGTGACATCTTCTGCCCCAGCAGGGTGGCCAGCGTGGCTTCTGGAGCATTCGGCTGGGACCCTGGGCCAGGGTGTAGGGAAGATCCGGCCTCGCACAGGAGGAAAGCAAACAACAGCCACCACCATCCAAGGGCTGAAGATGAGTTGGCCTGCTGGGTGGCACCGCTGTCTTTGCCTCCTCTTTGAGAGCGAGACAATGAGGATGGGACAACCAGTCCGGGAGCCTCTCCGCCCCTTCCGAAGCTCAGATTACCTCCCCTTCGGAATCCAAGCAGCGGGGTGCTCCTACCCACTTGGGTCAGGGCCATGGGCAACCAGGTCGAAGTTTCTTGGAACAGTGGGGGACTCTGATTCTGGAGCAAAGTTATACGAAGTCAGGAACCCCCCCAGAAGCCTCCACTTAGGCTGACGCAGGAATCCTTCTTGTGCTGCTTGGCTTTCATTCAGGCCGAGCTCTGTCAACCCCGCCAGAGCAGCAGATGCATCCAATACACCCTGTCACACCTTCCAGATCCTAAAGGCCTGTGCTGTTTGCCTACAAAGCCCATCTGTGCTCCGGTTTTCCTCCCCCTCCCCTTCATCTTCAGCCTGCCCCTGTGCAGATAATTAGCAATTGTCCTTCTGCAGGGAGGGAGCGAGCCAGATGCGTCCTTTGGCTGTCAGTGCGGATTTCGGAATCTGCAGAACAAAAGCAACATTGCTAGAATGGCTCCAAATCTCTCAGCTTCTTGCTCTATCGTGCTCGCAAAGCTTCCGTGGAGGGTCCCAGGCCGTGGTCCACCAGGTCCATGTGCCAGGGTTACAAATAATATTGGACGTAGCTTTTCTGATGTTCAAAATCCCAGTTCTGCTATCTGAAATACCAGTTCAAACATGTCTGGGTAAACAGTTTTGAGTTTTTTCTGCACTGGGGAAAAGGCAGTCCATGTGTCCCAGGCCAAAATTGTTGTGACTGAAGAGAAGGCATTTGCTAAGAACCTGTGAGTCAGTGAGGGGCTTGGAAATAAACAATTTAACCAGCATCTGAGTGTATCAGCTGGACTGCGGAGTCCACCCTGGTGTTCTCTGCTCCACCTTGACTTTTGGCTTCAGAATTTTGTTAATAATTCTTTGCTTGGTCTGATAGGTTTACTGGAGCCCTGTAGTATGAAAGCTTTCTCTTTTTTGGTTCTGCTGCATCAGAACAGGAGTTTATTCTATTCCACACCTCACTGGAAAATAACAGACACGAGGCATCTTTGTGAGTTTACATTTGAGCCTTTGGCTGGGTTTGCCCCAGCCAGAGGCTGAAAAATATAAAATCACAAGTGGAAATAATGCATTGCAAAACTATTTCCTGAATCGGCAGGAAAAGCCAGTCAGGTAAGGCAAAACTTTTCACAAACAAACCACACACCGAGCAATGGAACAAGGCATTTATAGTGCCCGGGCACCTTTGCTGATAACACTCGCACTGTTGTGTCCCTGGCCAGCTGAAACCCTTGCAAGGAGAGCCGGCGGATGAAGTTGGCTTTGGGGGACTGAATTCATCACTTCTGCCCAAGGAAAGCACCAGCCGCAGTCAGAAAGGAGGCCTTTAAGATGGCAGGCAAGGACTCAGGGACAAAGCTTACTTGGGGGCGGGGGGCATTTGGACATTTTCTGGGGATCAAGACCTGCAGAGGCTTCATCACCCCCACAATGTGCAGTTCTGCACTGAAGGAGGTCAGATCCTTCCTGTGAAAACATGTGCCCCAAGGGACTGCTGAGAGGTGAGGATGCGTCTGAATCAGCCCCAGGCCTTGCTTTCGTTCTTTGAAAGGGCCGTGTAGTAGTTAGGGATGCAAAGATGGGGCCACTCGGTCTCTTCCATGTGCTCGTCGGACTTCTTTCCCACACTTGGCCCTGGCCAGGAAGTGAGCTGCACTTAGTTCAAGTCCAGGGACCCTTGGGAATGTTTGCCGCTTCTTTGTGCGACGCACACCAAGCGGACTTCCACATGAGCTCACTTCCTGCTGGGTGCCCACATGGATACTTGGCACAGAATCATAGAGTTGGAAGGGGCCCTGAAGGCTGTTGGGTCCAGCCCCCTGCTGTTGTAGGACACCAAGTCACACCATCCCACTCAGGTGGCTGCCCAGTTTCTTCTTGAACGTCTCCACTGTGGGAGAGCCCACCACCTCTCCAGGCAGCTGGTCCCAGTGTTGTGTTGCTCAGACAGTGGAGAAGCGTTTCCTGATGTTCAGCCTGACTCTGGGTTGTTGCAACTTGAATTGATTATTCTGTGTCCTGCACTCTGGCATCAGCAAGAAGAGATCTTGACCTTCCTCATGAAGTGGACTTAGGGAAGACAGCAGCTGGGCTGGGGTTTGAATAGCTGAGAGGAGGAAATCTGATGGATCCATGTCCCCAGACCAGTAGTAGCATTACAACAAAGTTGCACAAAACCGACCCACTAGCATTAACCTTTTTATTTTCCCGTCATTTTAATGTTTGATTTTAACTGGGTTGCTGTGGTGTTTTGTTTTATTCTACTAAGCTGTCCCGAGACACTAGTGCTGGATGGGTTAGAAAAGCTATAAACAAACAAACAAACAAACAAACAACTAGCTAGCATCCAAGGACCTCCTCATATGCTTGGCCTGGGGCTGAACTGAGAAAACAAGAAAGCGAGCTTCTTGGAAGGCGAGCTGAACTGAGCTTTGCTGAGCTGAGTGGCAAGGAAGCCTGCAAGCACTCGTAGAACAACTGGTGATCTTCTTCCGTGTTCTGTGCAGCAGCACAAGCCACGGCTGCCGCGCATGATGCGATGGAGGGATGCTGCTTGTGTAGCGGTTGTGGGGAGCTGAAAGAAGATGGAGCACCAGGCACGCTTGCCAATTGCTTGGACTCCCGGCTGCGTCAAAGTAGAGCAGAGTCTGGGGACCTGAGCTGGGGGATCCATCAGCTCCCCAACCCTGGCAGTAGTCGCCGCATGATGTCCCAAAGGGGAGTGGGAGGGAAGGTCGCCTCGAATATTCATTCGTTCATTCATTCAATGCATATGCTGCCCCACTATCCACAGGCTCTCTGGGCAGCTTGTATCATATGAAAACGCATAACACAATACAAAGACAACATGGCAATATACAACGGAAGGACCAGTAGCAATCAAGTCATAAATGAACTATGAAGATTCAATATATCCAGAATAAACAAAATAAAATAATACATAAAATATATAGATAAATAGAGAAAACCCACAGATGAGATGAATCCATTTAAATTTAATCATTTCAAAATGTAGGATTTAAGACATATTAAGGGCACCACAAAACATTAAAATTAAGATCAAACATCAATTAAAAAATCCAGAACTCACCTAATATTGTAAGATGGGGCACTTAAATCTGACTTTTACATTTTGTAGTATAACTTCGTTGACATTTTCCTGTGATTTGTGTTTTTGCATTGTATTTGTATTGTGTTTTATGTGTTGATGCAAACCACCCAGAGACCTTCAGCTATTGGATAATTTAGAAAGTTTAAAAATACATTAATAACTTTGTTCTGTTTGGCTGGGGATTCCAGCAAGGTGGAAATGAATGGCTGGGAAAGCACAGTTAAAGGGTAACTGTTGACAGAGGAACTGAGTCAGAAGGAGGGTTACTTTGTGGTAGTCTGAGAAGGAGCTCTGCTGATTGGTATGTGGCATCATAAAACGGAGTAGGAGAAAGTGGAGGAAAAAGGGAATCGCTGTTCTCTCTCTCCGGGATAACCACAGGTGGTAGGTGAAGAGCAGGAGCAGGAAGCCGGGGCTGTGTGATGCCAGGAGGCTGTGCCATGGCCTTCCCCGAAGGAGGTTACCCGAGCAGGCTGCAAAACCCCACAGAAAATACCCAGCAGCCAGGGCTACGACAAGAGGAGCCTTTGTTCCAGAGGACGGCCAGTCTCAGCCTGCAAGGCTATTTGGCTGGGGTGGAGGTTTAGGGGATGTGGCCTGAAGTAGAAGAAGGCCTTAGAGGCTTTGAGTTCCAGTTGCAGAGAGTTCCTTAGGCCCAGAAATATAAACATTGGGTATGAATGAGAAACTCCATCAGTGGGGCTATGCAGTGAGGCAGCAATTTCTCCATAGGTAGAGGCAGTAGTGGGGAGAGGAAATTCCTCATGCAGCCTAGGAAAACTCTCAGTTGGCCTCGCCTCGCCCTGCCCTGCCCTGCCTTTCTGTCTCCTTGTGATCTTTCCCCCATATATATAATATCAGAGTAATATCGCTCTTACTGCATAGGGTGACCAGAGGTGGGAAAGAAGAAGGCTGCCTCTTGCACAATCAATAGAAGAAGGAGAAGCTCCAGCAGGTGGAACTGGCATGTTGAGTGACCACCTGAGGCTGTTACAGTTCCTGTACACAACCGAGAAGACCAGAAGGGGCCAAGCACTGATTTCCAAGAGCTCAGTGGGGTTCTGGGCATGGCAGAAAAAGCATCTGGAAACTGGAAGCTCTGCATTCCCTGTTGGGTCCGTCCTTGATCCCAAATCCCTGCAAACTGCTCCCTGTTCCCAGAAGGGAAGATCCCTGCTCCAGGCCATCTCCTCCCTGCCTGCCCTGCCCTTCCTTGCCCAGGACCCCTTAGGGCTCCAAGGGCACATCTCCAGGCCCTGGCTTGAGAAGTTTTCATTTATTTACAAAGTGTATATACAGCTAGTCTTGAGATTCTTTTCATTACCATAATGACAAATTATATAAAATAATCAAACAATATATTAAAAATAAAATAAAACTGAATCAATACAACTGGAGCTGGGTAATTTGAGAAAGCTTCCTGCAAGAAAAAGCAGAAGGCAGCGAAACCATCATCTCCGGTAGCAGAGAGTTCCACAGAAGTCAAGCCCTGGGAACGTGGGCTGGGGAGGTTCCTGGGTACGCTACCGAGAACACCTGCAGACTTCGTTCAGACTCCGTTCTCGTCCTTTGGGGGCTGAGCACAGGAAGAAGTTCCATGTGTGGGCATGAAGCAGGTTCTGGAGAGGGCTGGGACATCCCTACTGGGTACATGCTGCTTAGGCTAGGTTGCTTCATGAAACAAGAAGACTTGTATCATCTCGGTTTGTCCAGGAGGAAGCTGTGATGTCATCCTGAACTAAGCTCTTAGTTAACTTAGTCATCCTTAGTTAAGTTCCTGAATTCTGAACTCGTGCTGCTGCCTTTTAGAGGCAGGATGGGTTTGATTCTGAATTATTATTCTTATTATTAAGCCCAGACTTGTGTTAAGCTTATCTCAGTGGGAGGTTGTCCTCTGTGTATCATAAAAATAGCCACCCTGCTTTGCCTGTGCATGTTATTTATTTATGGAGACAAACTGCAAATCAGCGGCAGCATCTGGCGGTAAGCAAGAGGCCATTTTCTCTCCCGACATTCCAGCTGCGTTGTCCCACTAGGATATGAAAAGGTCAACAGATTCATCCAGGCCCACACAAGGTGAGAGTCTGAGCTCAGCCATTTGAGTTAAGCCAGTTAAGCCACTTGAAAGTTCACTCTTTCCTCTAAGAACAGATGATATTTATCACGAAGGAAAGCTGTGAAAAATGACACGACACGCCCAGTGCCGAGTCAAACTTCTTGCATACAAAATAATGCAAATATGTTTTCCCAAACTTCTACCTCCTGTGAGCCTTTTACAATATCAGCTTCTTTGCCAAGGGGTTTCCGCAGCCCTCTTCACATCTGATGGATCGTGAGGATGTTTGTGTGCCGCAGAACTCCAGCGCTTGGAGGTGGGTTTTGTTAGGAGGCGGTTGCCCTAAAGGGCCCCACCATCAAGCATTTTGGCCCTGCAATGTGCCTGAGAATGTCTATGTCCCTGTTCTTCCAAAGGAGGCTGTATAGGGATGGAGAGGAACTACGGGGAGGTAAAGAGGCAAGACTCCTGGAAGGAGACTTGCCAGCTAGAAGGCCAGCGGTTAGATCCGTAGGCACAAGAGAAGGCCTGGTGGCAAATCGGACAATGGCAGAAGTTAGTCGTTCTTCAGGTAATGACCCAAGCCTGACGTCGAATCATTTCTAACCAGGCCAGGCAGGGTTGTGCGGGAGCTGCTTGGGATCTGCATCCCTTCTGTTCGCAGGCTTCCTTGCATGCTTGACCCTGTCTTAGGAAGTTTGCTGAGCCCAGCGGAAGTCTGTCCAGCCTCACAGAAGGAGCGTTGCACAACCAGCAACCTTCTGTGTCATGGGCAGTGCAAGGAAAAGCTGCGTCGTGTGCCATGCATGAGGGATGCAACTTCTGCAGTGTTGAGGTGGGCTCGATGCTGTGCAAATGCTGGGCATGTTTACCAGAAACTTGGATTTATGGCCACAGCAAAGTAGGCCAGAGTCTGGGGAGCTGAGGCCCCAAAAGACAGTCCTCGCACATTCCTCAGGTCAGAAGAACCAGTTGGCATCCAAGGGATGGGCCATGTTGACACCTGGAGAGGGAATTCTAAATGTTAATGACCTGCAAGATGCATATTCCTCAAGTGCAGGCAGCATAGATAATGGGTAGACTGTATGTTTCACATGGAGAGGATCCGGTGCAATTAGCTTTAAAAGATTGGGCATTAGCAGGTGAGACAGACCCAGTGGCACAGTGAATATTTCAAAATGCAGGTAAGCATCACAATGGTCTTCAAGGTGAGCTCAAAATGGCAGGCAACCATGTTCATCCCTAAATCTAGCAGCTTTTGTCTAGGAACTTTTCTGTAAAGCTAATGGGTTTTTAATTGTCTGTTGAAGTCCAAGCCACGCCAAATACTTTGTCTCACAGCAGGGGTACCTCCCAACAATATACTATTGCTGGCAAAATCCAGTTAAACTTGCAGGGAAAAGAGAAGGCTGGGAGGGACAGATGTCAACAAGCCTTGGTATGTTGACCTTGTGAGCCCCAATTCCACCACAGCACTGGAAACTTCTCTTCCTGCTTGGGACTCTGAATAGATACTCGTAGTCAGAGTGGACTGTACTCGGTTATACGGGCAAATACTGTGACTTACTATAAAGCCACTTCCTACATTGGAAGGGGAGAAAACAACCTCTTCTCAAATGAATGTCCAAGCTGAGCTGCCAGCAAATCTTGGAAGAAGAGTGTTCCAAGACAAACCCTTTTGCATTATCAGACTAGACTGCCAGAAGTGCATTTTAACAGCCTCAATCCATATATTTTTGCAAGCAGAGAATGGACAAATGGTTACAAAATCAACATTTGACATGTTCCCAGGTGCAGGGTTCAATTATGCATGGCAGCCAGATGTTTTGTACTGGGACACTCGGTTCAGCTGCTTCCAAAATGAAGTGTCATTTTCGAGAGGAAATGCTTGCTATGGTTCTCCCGAATGAACAGAATGTCAAATCCATTTCAAGAACTATATATATGCAGGCATATTTGAATCTTTTTGCATTGGGCAGAACACCAAGTGAAATAAACATGTTAAACCTGACCTTTATAAAATTAATGACTTCAGGGCCATAAAAATTTGAACAGGCAGATTAACATACACTGAGACAAATGTCTCTCTCCACTTCCTGTTTTTTAGCAGGAAGTATTTTGAACAGCAGCTCTGACTTCCATCCCATGGAACTCACTGGGCTGTGGGAGGTGCTCAGACCAAGCTTTCTGCCGGTGAAGTGCACAGACATCTCTCTGGCTTCCACAATCATCGTGGGTAGTTTCTTGGAGATGTGTGTGTGTGTGTGTGTGTCCAAGGCAGTATTCGAGGGGAGACCCTCGGGGGCTAGAGATGGCATCTTTCACTTGGGACCCCAAATCTCTTTCACTTGGGACCCCCTCCTCCTGCTGTTCATGGGCTCTTGGTGAAATGAAGATACAGAGTCCTTGATGAGTTCTGCCATCTCCTACAATTAGCTGGCAGTTTGCCCCCATTGCATGTGTTTCACCTCCTGACACCCCTCACCCAAATTTCTCTCTGTATTCCTCCCCACCCCCCAAAATCCAGTGCCTGCCTCTTTTGCACCCCTTTTTACAAACAGGGGCATCCTTAGGAGACTGAAGTCCTTTAACGGCACACATGCTCAGACTGTGGATCAGACGGAAATGAGTGCAGGCAAATTTGTGCATTGGTTTCTTGTCCCGGGGGCCTCAGCCAGGGATTGTTTTGGTTCTCAGCACCAGGGTTGGGAAGAAGCCCTCTGGAATCCGTCCCTCCAGCATCCATGCGTTTCTTCTTGTGCTCGGCCCGATCTGGCAAAGTGAGCCAAGCCACGGGGAAGTCTGGGAATGCTTCAGAGGCCCAGCTGTGCACCTGGCAGCCTTTCCTTTCAGGAGCACTTGGATGTGGCGCTGAACATTTTCCCACTCTCTCCATCAGGCAGCAGTGGTGATGCTCATGGAAATGGGGCACGGGGGATGCACTCTGGTGGCCAGGCCTGGCGACCGACCCTCCTTCCCACTCACTGCTGCCGGCAGTGACAAGTCCCCTCTCATTTGCAAACCTGCTTGCTGCTCCTGGCCTGATCTCTCAGCCTAAGCTACCTGACAGGACTGTTGTGCTGATACAATGATAGAGGGAAGGACCTTGTTTTTGGGCATGTCACCCCTTCACAGTGAAGGACACATCCTAATTCCTCTTCTTCCATCCCAAATTAAGACACTGACACATCAAATATTGCAATTATTCAGTTTGTTGTCTCTTATTGCGGAGAAATTTATAGGGTGCTCAGGCTTTTATCTTAGTTTTCATGGCATCCAGTGCTATCACTTCCTGGCAAATAGATGGGGAAGAAATGGAGGTAGTGACAGATTTTATTTTCCTGAGCTCCAAGATCACCGCAGACGGGGACTGCAGCCAAGAAATTAAAAGACGCTTGCTCCTGGGTAGGAAAGCTATGGCAAATCTAGACAGCACACTAAAAAGCAGAGACATCACCCTGCCAACAAAAGTGCGTATAGTCAAGGCTATGATTTTCCCAGTTGCAATGTCTGGCTGTGAAAGCTGGACTATCAGAAAGGCTGAGTGCAAAAGGATTGAGGCCTTTGAATTGTGGTGCTGGAGGAGACTCCTGCGAGTCCCTTGGACCGCAAGGCGATCAAACTGGTCAGTCCTAGAGGAGATCAACCCTGACTGCTCTTTAGAAGGCCAGATGCTGAAGATGAAACTCAAATACTTTGGCCACCTAATGAGAAGGAAGGACTCCCTGGAGAAGAGCCTGGTGCTGGGAACAATTGATGGCAAAAGAAGAAGGGGACGGCAGAGGATGAGGTGGCTGGATGGAGTCACAGAGGCAGTTGGTGTGAGCTTAAGTGGACTCTGAGGGAAGGTGGAGGGCAGGAAGGCCTGGAGGAATGTTGTCCAAGGGATCATGATGGGTCGGGCACGGCTTTGTGGCCAACAACAACAACAACAGGTGTTTATTATAGGGTGCTCAGGCCTTTTACAAAACCCTTAACTGGACTCTTCGTCCTTTGCCCAACCAGCCATACCTGGGGTTTGATTCCATGGCTGAGCAACTGGGAGAACACATGATACCTGCTGATTATTCCATTTCTAGGTGGCTTCGTTTGAGCCATTCATTTGGGTCTCTCTGTAATGAGGGGATTGGACAGTAATCACCAGAGACTTGACGACTTGCACATTGCCTCAAGATCCTTGATTACCAGAGGGGAAGATATAAAGTTTAATAAAGACAAAGCCATGATTGAAAAGGTGACTTTTGAGGAGAGAATGAAAATCCTTTAAGTCCTCTTTAAGTCAATGGCCATCACATCCCTGCAATCTGAGAGTTCCTGGATTAGACCTAAGGATGGGGAAGAAATTTGTTCAGTTAATGCAGAGGTATCTAATTTCAAGCTTAAGAACTGCTGCCTGAAGCAAAAGTCAGCGATCCATCGCAATCTGCACTTTTCCGAGTTTTGGATTCGCATTCAATGCGTGCATAGAGACATGCAAGTCTAAGGGAGAATAACACTTGAATAGCAGTTTATGAGGAAAACTGCTTGCTAAGGGTGTGAATATTAGGCAACCTGTGCATGAAATGGATATAAGAAGAGAAAGGTACGAAGCCTTCTTATGGATTTTCATGGAAATTTGCGAAAGAGCATCAACATGAAGTGTGGGATGAACCCAACTGTAGGCCAGCAAAATTCCAGACTGAACTTAAGAGTGCAAAAATGAGAAATGGAGAGAAAACAAAATCCATCCTTCATATCCATCCTTCGTTAGATCCCAGCGGTTCTGTTCAATTGCTTTTAAGCCATTTGCTCTAAATGGGTGAAAAACCAACATGCAATAAAAGTTTATGAGCGGGACAGGATCGAACTGTTGTGGTACCACTTTTATTGCTAACAAGACAAGCAGTGAAATCTGAGATTTCTGCCTCTCTTCTCTGCCTGCCCTTTCCATCACACTCCATTCCACCTCCAAAGCCCTAATTTGTGGTGCTCTTCTTTTTTTAACGCTGAAAATGTTGATTGGCCCTCTAATTGATCAGAAGTGCTTTGTGGGAGGAAACACACTTGGGTCGGGTTGCCAAGCTCTCACAAGGAGGACCCTTGTCTTCAAGACAGAGCTGTGCAAAAGATAGCCTGGGTGTTTGACATACTGGAAAATTAACAAGCCGAGCTTTTCATTCCTTTGCCTGTAACAGGGTCTGGAATCGATACGGCAAAGCATGAAACAAGGCGAAGACACACGGAATGGAGGAGATGACCTGGCTGCCGATCCCCAAACCATAATTATCACAATGCTTTCGGCAAGTGGAGGGTTACCGTCTTTGGCAATCACAGGCAAGCAGCACTGTGGGGGGGATATCCCCCCATCTCCCTACTATGTGGCCAGTATGCGAACCCCCCAAATCACCTCCTGAAAGAAGATGCTGCAGCTCTTGGATCCCCCCGAAATAGAGTTTCTGTAGCTCTCTCCTGGGAGTAGGAGCATGTGGCACAAGGTTCCAGCTCACACCTTTTCACATGAGGCGTCACCCATCCATCCGCAGCTGAGGCTGTTTTCCTCTCTGAAAAGTTCATGGTGCAGAAGACAAAAGCCATCTAAAGTGCCTTTGAGGACATTATAGTGGCTGATTCCACATCCAAGTATTATCCCTTTTAATTTTGTAAACAATCACTTCAAAGCTAAGGCTCTGAGAACAAACACGCAGGAGATATCCAGATTCTTCGCTGAGCAGCTCCAAGGTCCTTTGGAATGAGCCTCTGAGCACATCTCCAGAAACTGACTAATGGAAAAGGGCTTCTTGCAGGTTCTCAGCACTAGGAGCAGTGGTCCACAGTTTTTCAGAACAAAACTGGTGGACAACATTTTCAGACTTTCTCCTTTCAATCCTAAGTGGTAGAAATTCAGGCGTTATAGTGATGGCCTAGAAATCAGAAATTATTTAAGTTGGATCAGTGCTGTGAGTTGGCAACAAAGAAGAACATATGCAGAGTTAGATCTTTCACAGCCTGATCTCACTCCTTTTGATACTAGAAGGCTTTGGAGTCTGAATTTCAAGCAAATGTTAGTCCTGGCTTCTCTGCTCTTAGCTATACAGCCATCATGTTTCGTACTCATATCAAGGCTCCTCCCTTGATATTGGATAAACACTTACATAGACCTCTTGAGATTTTTTCTCCAGGCACTCATAATGAGCCTGCAAGAAATAGGAGAAGGAGGCAGAACGGGCAAGATCTTACTGTGTTTGGAGTGCTGTTGACACCAGTGGCTGGATAGGTAAATTTGTTTAAAAGGAAGAGCAGGTGTTTATGGGACTAAATGGGTGGGAAAGAAGACTGCAGGATTGGCCGGCTGGACAATTGGTTAAAGGCTAGTTGATTCTGATAATGATCCAAAGGCAGGAGAAGGGATAATCTGAGTAAACTCCAAAGCAACACTTACACTACATGTGTGTGCGCGTGCATGTGGCGTATTGCCAAGTGAATGATCTTGCCTTAAATGGTAGAATTTAAAATGCTATAGTCTCCTAATGCAGTCCCTCTCCATTTTACTGGAGCCAAGATGAACAAGCACTTAATTTAGCACATTGGCACATGATAATGGTCAAATTAGCAGATCTGCTTGATTGAGTGGAGAGAGAAATTGACCCACGCACAAGGGTTTGCAGGATTCAGTTTTCCTGAGTTCAGAATTGCAGTTAGTGCTACGGCAGTAGCACTGTGTTTCAAATAGGAACGTCTCTGAAGCCCAAGGGATGGGGCCGGCAAGAATTTGAAATAATGACGAATACGTATGCGTCTTGGACAGCCTTATCCAACCCAGTGCCTTCCAGATGTGCCAGTCTGCAACTCATTGAATTCCTGACCAGGCCAACACATCTGGAGGGTGCCAGATTGAGGAAGGCTGTTCTTGTGTCCCTTTGTCTTCTGCAATCGTTTCCATCTCTCCTGAGCCCACCTCATCCCTTTGGGGCTTGGCAAATCCAGAGTGCCCATCAAGAGAAGGATTCCCCTCCTCACTGTTGGCTGCTTGACTTCCTCTCGGCTGTTGCTGTCAAAGTACCTTTCCCAAGGTGGTGTCAAGAGGACTGGGAGAGCGTTTCAATGGCCATCTTGAGCTTGGAGTTACAGTGCTGCTTGATGGAATAAATGCAACTAGGAGAGAGAGCAAATGATCTGATATGGCTCAATGAAAGGCAGCCGAGAAAGGGATGAAGATGCGAGGATCTCATTGACAGTGGAACCAAGGGGCCTGCTTTTTCCACCTGTTTCCTTGATAATTCATCCCCTCGCCACATCAGGCTCTGCAACATGAAAATGTCTTATATCAAAGTTGTGTGGAAGCTGGTCTAACTCTGACTTGAATACAGACTGCTTCATGAATCTGTAAAACGCAGGTTTGCTGAAAGTCTCCAAATTCTTGTTCTGACTTGGTTCTGTCCTCGATTGTTATGCTTTTGTGTATTAAGCTTTTCTGTTTGTGTGAGAATTCCTGTATTTCTGTGCCTATTTTTCAAAATATATGTATCAGTTGTATGCATCTGGAATGTAAGCAGTCTTCTCCACATGTGTAAGTGCAGTTTTCAAAAGTCTGTATTTTTTCATGTACATTTGTGAACTGCTGAGAAAGCTTTAGCTATTGGGTGGCACAGACAGGCAACGGACAAAAATAAATGCTGTTGAAGGCACTTGTTTGGTCTGCTAATCAGATTGCAAGCTCAGAAATGTACAGGTTTGACTGCAGTTTGAATGTGAGTCTGTGAATGGTCCTGAAGGTGCAAATCCTGATAAAAATGAATGGGAATGAATTTCTGAAGCATCCTTATTCCTGGGACAGGTTTCTGAGATTTCTTGAATGCTTGTATAGCTTGGACTGCAGCGGGTCCTCTACCTCCACCACAATGCTCTCTTTTCGCTAACGTTGAATTCAGGAGGTCATGAAAGCCGTGGCACCGAGGAAAGAGCTTGGATGAAGACAGGCTTGTCTCTACACTCCCTGCCATCAGGAAGCTGCTGAACGTTTGGCTGTGTGCGGATTCAGCAGGGTCTAAACAGCAGATTTGGTGAAGAGGCTGTTTCTTGCACCCGGATCTGATGGAATCCACACTAGGAAACTTTCCAGAAAATGTTGTCTAGAATGGTTCATTTATCCACCGACAGTCCACATGTGAGCTGCGTGAAGGAGAGAGGCCACAGAGAAGGCCTTGGCTTGTTGTTAGATGGTTAACTTAGAGAGAAGTGGAGGAACATGCAGGCGAAGGGGGGAAGCTGAACCACTTGCGGGAGCCTTTTGCTTTCCTAGGTGAGGTGGGAGGAGAAAAGGGGCTGGAAAGAGGCAGTGAGGTCAGTCCCCTTTCGACCAGAGCATAAACCCCTCTCCTCCCACTCAGATGGCAGGACAGAACCCTGAAATGCTCATGTGCCTGCTTGCTCTTTTACCTTTTCAAAATGCAGCCATTTAATGAACCTGGAGTTGGCCTTCGCCGTCTTAGCGACCTTCCTTTCTCTGTGTGTGGGAAAGGGGAGATCATGCAGTTCATGGACCGGGGATGCATGCTGGGAGCTATCGGACTTCTTTTGCCAAACATGCGCAGGAAGGCACCCTGCGGTTATGAGAGCTGCCACCAATTAAGGAAAGGCACCACCAGAGCTTTGAGGCTGCTTCCCGATCGACCTGCAACCAGACAAGGCATTCAGCTCTGATGCTGAGCTGTCGCAAATTCTTCTTCCAAGTCAGAGCCAAAATTGTTCAATTTTCCTCTTAGGTGAAAACGCCCTTGGCGTTGCCAGTCCTGTGAAGCAGGCGGCATAAAAGGAACGCGGTGATTTGAGCAGTTGGCAAATGGCACCGGGGTAGGTCACCATTTTCAGCTGCTCTGGTGGCCCCATCCATTCATGCATCAGGCAAGGAAGGACTCTGCCAGCGCCTCTCTGTGGCCCCTCCTGCAAATTACGCTTGGCATGATTCATGGGCCTGGGTCACAGAAGGGGCCGGCTGTTCCGCCTTGGGAACACCCATCCTTTCTCTTCAATTGAGTCTCCTACGTGGATGACCGTTCTTCACGGACCTTCTCTGAGCCCATGTAGACAGGATAACTTTTCAGACACTGGAAGGCAGCATGATGGAGATACCGTTGCTTCTGCTTACACGTTAAGCCTTTCAGGTTCCAACACTCCTCAGTATGCTGTCTTTTGTGGGGGTTGTTGAGGACTGGCTGGTATTGGACCCTGTGCCACCCTAATTTCGTTTTTAAAAGAGTGGGGGCATTAAGAGCTGCTCTGTACAAGTTCTCCCACTGGGCCCACCCAACTCAATATCCCAGACCTTTTCTTCCAACCTTCCTGGGTTTGAATCTGGGACATTCTATAGGCAAAGCATGTGTTCTACCACTGCCCTGTGGTCCATTGGCTTGGAGGAGAACAGCCAGCATTCATGATGAACCGGTGTAGCTCACCATAGACACAGCTGATGTCACGCATCTACCACAAAGCAGCCACGTTCTGTGTAGTGTCCTCTTGGCCCTTGCTCAGGCATGGATCCCAAAGGAAGATTCTGTGTCTCCTTCATTGGCATCAGCTACATTTGGAAGTAAAATCAAACCATAGTTTAGTGTTACAGGAAGAACCTCAGGCAAGTCTTAGATTCACACATTCCCTGCAATATTTTAGCTCCATCACTTCGCCTTTGGCAACACTTGCCACTGAAAGTGGCTGCAAAACGGAATTTGGCCCTGCAGAAAACTGTCATTAGTAGGTTAAGGGAAAAACCCGTGGCCCCCTCAAAAATGTGGGGGAAGGGCAGAGAAGGGCTTTGGTGAAGTTGACTCCCCTCAAAGTGTTTTCCTGAGTCACACTCGTTCCCTCTCTCCTCTTGCTCACAAATACACAGAGAAGCCCATATTCTCCGGGCTGCGATTCCATTTGCTCATGCTTGACTCATGCCAAAGCAACCATCTCAGTAAAACAGAAGGGGGTGGGCCAGGCGAGAGAGGACCAGGAATACTGAGAGATGTTGCCTTAATCCCTTCATGGGGAAGGACAGCAACACCAGAGCAGAATGGCGCTGAAAACCAGAAGGTACAACGACCCAGAGGCGAGCATTTTTAACTTAACAGCTTAATCACGGTAAAATTTCAGCCTGAGAGCGATGGACAAATGCGCCGATCAGTCTCCCGGGCAGCCTCATTAAAGCAGCAACGAGCAAACCCCCAAAGGCCAGCTTATTAAAAGGGATTAAGGCTGGCTGGTTAAAGCCTTCCTTGCTTCCTGGAACTGGTGCCCAAATTCCTATTGCAACCTTTTCATATTCCACAAAGTTGCCCAATCCCCAAGCTGGTGAACTCTGGATGCTTTGTGCTGCAACCTGAACCAGCTGTGGCCTGAATAACTATGGTTCAAGGGCTATGGGAGTAGTAGTCCAAAACGTCTGTGCATCTTCATTTAATAAAGATGCTGACAAGCTGGAAGGAAACATGGAAGCATAGGAACAGAACAAGTCAGAAGGGGTCTCCCAGGCCATCTCATCTGACCCCCAGCTCCAGCAGGCTCCACTCATGACATGCCTATCCTTGTACACACTCACTGATGGGGCCTCAACGACCTCTCGTGGAAGCCCATTCCACACCCTCGGAGTCCTAACTGTCAGGAAGTGCTTCCTGGCATCCAAACTGAACCTTGGCTCCCTGAGCTTTGCTCCGTTGGAGCTCATCCTGCCCTCCTCTGCAGGGGAGAACAGGTGTCTACCCACCTCCGTGTGACATCCCCTCACATACCTGCATGTCACCAACAGATCCCCTCTGAGTCTCCTCTTCTCCAGGCTGAAGAGACCCAGTTCCCTCAGTCTCGCCTCAGAAGAGTTCAGAGGAGGGCAACAAGGATGATCTCGGAACCTGAAACAAAGCCCTGTGAGGAAAGGTGGAAAGAAGTGGACCTGTTTGGCCTCCAGAAGAGAAGACTGACCAGAGGTAGGATAGAACCCTACAAGTATTCGAATGGCTGTCCCAAAGAGGAAGGCCAGGATCAATTCTTGATCCTCCCAGAGTGCAGGACATGGAAGAACAGACTCAGCTTACAGGGAGCCAGATTCCAGATAGATATCAGGAAATTTTCGTGAATGCTGGAGCAGCGTCCCAATGGAGTCCATGACCTGGGGAGGTGGGGGGCTCTCCCACACTGAAGGCATCCAGGGGGCAATTGGCAGCCACTTGAGAGGGATGGTGTAGCCCTGCCCTGATGGGAGCCTGGACCTGACCGAGGGCCTTCTGGCCCCTTCCAACACTACTTTCAATGGTTTTACGACTGGGGGGCACTCGCTCGCAGAACCATAAAGCTTTTAAGATCTTGGCTTTGGGGGGAAAATGACATAGTTCTTGTCATTCCCACTGAAGAGCTCGAGGTTTACTTGGGAGCAAATCCCACTGAATTCAGCAGGACTCACTTCCTCAAATACAGGAATAGGTGCACACCTTGCTGATGAAATTTCCAGCTTATCAAAGACTTCGCAAGTGGGAACTGTTATTATCATTGCACTTTGATGCAAAAGCAGGGTTATAATTTTTTCCTCATTGCAGATTGCCAAAGGGAAAATGTAGAGATTTTTCAGTGATTACAGTATGTGAATCCCAGTAAAGGAGGAGTGTAAATGCATGTGCAGCTCCAGCGCCTTTTTGCACGGCTGAAAGTCAGGCACATCATAAAAAATGATGCAGGCTCAGGGCCTCTGGCTCAGGCATAGTTCATGCAAACAGTGTCTTCAAGGGAAGCATTAATCATCTTTCATCTCCTTAGCGCTTTTCACAGACTGCTTTGCAGTAAACCCTGCCTTGGACATGCAGGAAGCGAAGGGTTCAGTTCATACAACCTGCATATGAGGAAGCCAATGTCTTTGATCCCACTTGCTGTTATGACTGCACCTCCTGTTCTGTTCCCTGCTCTGGCTAATGCTTTCTGCCCAGTTCTTCTCCAAACAGCTTCTGTTGTCCTTCAAAACTTTTCCTGGTTTTGCTTAGTTTCAAAGGGCAGGTCCCACTCACAGGGCCCCTCCCTCCGTGAGCCTACCTTCTCGCCTCCTGGGACATGGTCTGAACCAGCTATGGAGGAAGAGACCTTAGGATGGTGGAGAATGGTGGGCTTGGAGGGCACAGACCGCAGGCAGGGATGGATCAAGGTGCTAACGCTGAGGCAGAAGAGGTGGCCCTGAGGGCAAGGGTGGTGGTGCTGTAATGGGAGGAAGACGGGGTGCTTTCTGCCCTCCCTGGGGCCCTGTTGAGCCCTTCTGAGGTGCTTCGGAAGGCCACGTGTGTTTCTTCGCAACCACACACCATTTGGTGATGTCCTGTCTGCTCTATCGTTTCTGCCCTCCATATCATGTTGAAATGATTCTCACGGATGGCAAGCACTCACATCTAACATATACACGTATGCAGTGCTTTTCGCCTTAGTTTGGCCCTGTCCTTTTGGTTTTGCCCCATTCCCATGGACACCCCCTACCAGACATCTCTGCAATTGAATTCTGGAAGAAGGATGGATGGAAGAAGCCCAACATGCTTGGTGTAGGGATTGAGGGGTGGGGGATCCCTATGACCACAGCACTGGGGGACGTGTTTGACTTTGGCAGGAGTCAATCAATGATTGCTGTTGATGGGTGCAAGAGGGCTAAGCTGAGACAAGGAGGTTTCTATTTTCATCTGTGAAAAATTGGGCCAATAGAACATTTTGCGGGTGGTTGTCTGGCCCTTCCCTGAATTTCCCAATGGCCCAGGGACCTGGAATATACACCCCATCCCGTTGGCAGGCCAGTTCTTTTAGCGAGCTCCCAAGGAACTCTGTATGGAGAAAACTTGGACTCTGCTCCATGAAAACACTAGAGAGCTACAGGAAACCATTAAGCCCAAGGTGTCACATTTTCTCTAAGGGCAGCCCCACACCTTCGGTGCCAAATTGTATTTGACATTTAATGTAAAAATTCGTGTAATGCAACAGCTAAGGCCAGCGATGGTAGGAGTGTTCCATTGGACCGTTTTTTTAAAAAGTCTGTTTGCTTTCATTTCCTCAGCACTCAGGAGCCAAGTTTATCTGGAACTGAGAAACACTTTGGGTGTACTTTTCTCCCCCTGCACCTCCTGTTGTTGTTGTTAGCACAGCATCAACGGAGTGGGCTGTTAGGCTCGGCCTCCGTTATGGCTTCAGGTGTCCTTAATTAAATAAAATAATGTACGGGAACTGAGTGTCAGTGAAAGACGAGCCAAAGAAAGTCGGTGTTTTGCGCTGAATAATACCAAAGTCAAACACCAAATTCCTGGCCCAAACAAGCCCATTCAGCAGGTGTAATGTGGAGAAGAGAGGCGCATTATGCGCTTGCAAGCATCGCGCTGCAGCTTGGTTGCATGGCTCAGTCCTGACCCAAGGCAGCCTTGGCAAATTCCGTTGCCTCCAAAGCAATTTTTATGCTGGCAGATAACAGACGCTGTGAAAGGTGAACCATCTTTTGTTGACTCAATTGTTCTCCACTGATCTCTGCAGAACTTGACACCATAGGTCTTCCCTCCATGGAGGGGAGAGCTCTTCCCATCTGACTTCCACTCGAAGGCTGGTGGAGATTATTTTGTTCCTAAATACCTTTGCACAGTTACATTGTTGGTAAATGGTGTCGCTTTTCTCAATGGAGCTGAAAATATGATTCATAGTCACACAAGCCCGCATTTTCTGGCATAAAATGCAGAGAGGCAGCCAAGATGGATGGCTTCCGAAAAAGATATTCCGGTACATGGTCTGGGGTGAGGGTACTGTTCTTAGCATTTTTTCAGACCATGATGTAATCAGTGGCATTAACGTTTAATTTTGCATATATAACCTGGCACTCACTTTCCCCAAACATTCCCAGAAGCTCATAGGGCAAGCTGTAAAAAATGAACACAATAAATGCAGCGATAAAAAGAGAGAGAAAATAAGGATCACCAAACATAGCGAGAAAGTGGCATCTCTGTCGCATCCGCAGGTGCCTCTTCTTCCCAGCCCCTTGTCCAGTCGCAAAGTCCTGGGAGGAGAGCAAAGGAGCTTGCCAGTGGCTCTCCCAGGGGCAATTAGCCAGCCAGCCAGCCCTGTCTTGACCTGCTCTGCCCCACCCTCCGCACGAGAACAAAACCCGAGGAGCCGGCAGGATATGTGCGTGGGGGAAGAGATTGTGCAACGCCAGGAGTCCTTGGGTGGTGGCTCGAACTAACACGAGGCATCAGGGGCAGCTCTTGAGTTGGGCAGGTCCTGGGGAGAGAGGCAGGGCAGAGGGAACTAGCAGTCCAAGAATGGACATGAGAACTCCTGTGGAACAGCTCAAAAATGCCCTGAGCCAGGACTTTGATTTGCTGATTCATAGAAGGCGATGGAGGATATTCTCCCATCAGCACCCACCTGGACCCTAGATCATCTGCGGAGAGCATCAACCCTCCTCCAGAAGCTACTCTTCCCCTTGGAGGGGAAGGGCCTTCTTGGCTGTGGCACCCCGTCTTTGGAATCAGCTCCCCAGGGAGACAAGCCTGGTGCTGACACTACCAACGTTTTGGCATCAGGTCATTTTCTCGCCAGTTTAACCACTGATTTTTAAACATTGCTCTGGCACAGTGTTTCAGCTGTTGTTATGCACTGTATTATCTGGCTTGGTTTATTGTTTGTCGCATATGCCTGCCAAATTTTACCATTATAGGGATGATTTATGGCAAGTGACTCTGTTTTAAAGTGCTGTTATTTTGGTATATTTCAATTGCTTTCTGTAAAGCGATCTGAGAGCATTATGCTAATTTGAACAGCATAGAAATGCTGAAAACAAATGAATAACTAAATGCATGTGCTACTTACTGGCGGTTCACTGGTGGCCGTCACTGCCTGGGGAAGTGAACTCCCAAGTGGCCTCCAAGCGGGGTGCTGGTTCCAGCCACTGGCCACACTGGCTAGGAAAGAGGACAGTGGTGGCTAGTTGCGGGCACCTGGACTGAGCTGTCTGATCCCAGACACAGTGCTTTGCTCCTTGAGGGCTGGATGCTTTTCTCGGCCCCGCCAAACAAATGCTTATCTGCCCCTGTTGCTTTGTTTTCTATTTTATTTATTAAAAATTTTCTAGACCGTCTCTTACAGAAGTGTTGGGACGGTTTAACAATACAAAATGCAAAATAAAACACAGTGTCCTAAAAATTCCAGCTGACAATAAAACACTGATTAAAACAATCATTTCTTAAAAATTGGGAAAATAAAAGGGTTTTAGCCTGGCGCTGAAAAGAATAAAGTGCTGGCACCAGGTGAACCTCTCTGAGGAGCAAATTCCACAATCAGGGTGCCACCGCAGAGAAGGCCCTTCTCCAAGTAGTTACACTCCTAGTCTCCTCCAGGGAGGGCAGCCAGAGAAGGGCCTCCGCCCCAGATCTTAGGGGTGGGTAGGCATGTATGGAAGGAGATGCCCCTTCAGGTAACTGGGCCCTAAGCCTGGTTTTTCTCTTGTGTGTGTTTTTCCTGTTGTTGTGATGGATTAGTCCAAAAGGCTAAGGTTTGATACCCTGTGGGCTGCCGTGTGTGTGTGTGTGTGTGTGTGTGTGTGTGTGCATATTTCACAATTCTGTCATTCACCCAGGCATCCTCTTGGTCTTCCCTGACAGGGGCTCTGAGAGCCATTTTCTCCATTTCTGCCCTGGGTTTTGTCTGGGTGCAATTTCTTGGCTGTCTCTCTGTCCACCATCCCTGCCGCTTTCCCCCATGCTTGCTGCATTCACCTTGGTCTCCAATCCCCATCTTGCTGGCTCTCTCTGAAGCTCACGCCCCAGCATCCCCACCGGGGGAAGGGTCCTCAGTCCCTTTGAGCTTCTGGGACAAGATCAGATTACAAGGCTCCTCTGTCATCATCTTGGCTGCCCATTTGCCAGGCTGCCCAACTCACAGGGGCAGAATGAAGTGAAGCCGGCCTGCACAATGAGCAAGAGGCAGTCCGTCCCCCAGCAGTGCATCTCGCGCTCCACCAGTCCAAATCCTTCTGCTGCTGTGGCGCTAATCGCCGATAGCACATGCCGCATCAAACTTCCCCAGTTAATGGGCCAGGTGGGGGATGGTGCACCCAGGAAATGATGCAGCAAGACAATTATTCCCCCCTCCCATCCTCCACGCCATCTGTGTTGTTCTCCAAATAATGGCAGGGCAGACAGATTTTTTGCAAGTGTATTATACCAGCAGTATAGTCCTTGTTAGGAAAGAGTAGGTAGGGTGCTTTTTGATCCTGCTGGTAGCACGTGGCAGTGTGCAGTACAGCCTCCAAAGGGAAATTATTTTTTCATGTGCTTCCTGAAAACCCGGCCTTCAAAATCCCACCTTCCTCCAGTCTTTGTCAATTTTTCTCTCTCCGTTCGACTGACCCTCCCCGTCTTTTCCCCGTCACAGTTTGCACAGCACAACAAAATATTATGAATGCGACAGTAAACTGATGTATGATGTCCTGCTGCAAGCAGGAGTAGCTGGATCAGTTAGAGGTTGTGGTTTGTTTAGTGTTACATGGGAACCAAGGACTCTAGCAGGTTTCTCTTCAAACAAGCAAGAGAAATAATCCAAGGACCAACCATAATTCCCCCTCTTGCTTGTCAGGGGAGAGACAAGCCAGAATTCCAGCTGAACATGTAACACTAAACAAACCATGATTTGAAGATCTAAGAGTTCTTTAGCTACTCTCAGTTGCAGCAGGAATGACTGAGCACCATGTAGCCCATGTTGCAGCTCAAGCATCTTCCCCTTTAGAAGTTGGAATGCAGGCAAACATCCTTTGACATGCACAACAGCTTTGCATGAATATCCATGCAGAATGCAGCTGCTGATGCATCTATCAGCGGTCATATATTTCTGTTTCGAAGGCATTTAGGTCAAGGGATCCCAGGAGCATCTGAAGGGCTGGCATATAAAGAAATTTATTGACTATCATACAGATTTGATTTTTCTCCTCTTTCTTATCAAGGTCATCCTGTCTTGTATGTAAATAAAGCCACAGTCAGGCCATGTTAACGTGAGGTGTCCCACAAGCACAGGCTGCATTACCTTATCTAGTTGATTGGCCCCGACTGGAGCTCTGCGGGAGCCAAACTGGGAGACAAGAATGTCATGCTGATATTAGTGGGGGGAACTGAGGGATTTCCAGGAAGGACATTGTATGTATACATGTGGTTTTTGTTAGATTATTTCCTTCCCATGACTGAGGTTGTTCTCCCCTTCACATCCTTGGTGTGGAAAGTTACGAAGAAGAAAAAATAAAGAAAGAGAAGAAATAATGAAGGAAGAATCACATCCCACCTCTAAAAACTGACCTGCCCCTGCCCTTCTCCCTCATGCATACACAGCTGGGCTTCCCACAGTGAAGAAGTGCTAGCAGTCTGGCATGCCATCAAGCTTGCTGTGCGCGTCCTCCCCACTCCAAGGAAATGTGCCTGGTTTTAAGAAGTCATGTAGCACCGGAAGGATGTTCCAGTCAGGCTCACAGAGATAGTCTGGGGAGGGTGGAAGCCCCAAGCCCCGCTTTTCCAGCAAACCCCTCATTTCTCCCCAGTGCCTCTTGTTCTTCTGATGTCCCAAACCTGGGGAAATTAACACCACTCCACGGGGCTTACTCTCAGCAAGGTGCGGATCGCTTGCAGCTAAAAGCTGTTCTTCCAGGCCTTCCACAACTCAGCCTCATGCAAGTGGACTGGCTCAGTCTGGTTTCCACCCAGCGGATTGGGACTGCCACACCTGGCCTCCTGTTACGGGAGTTTCAGTTTAAAACATCCAGGTGATGTTTTTGTTATGTGCTGTTATGCTGTCTCTGACTTATGGAGACACGGTGAATGGACGGAAGTCCCCCAGAATGTCCTGTCCTTGGCTCAGCTCATGTAAACCAAAGGCTGTGTTATTTTTATTGTTTTTATGATTATTATTCACATTATCGTCCTTACTAATTTTGTTTCTCTACTGCCTAACAGTTGAAGCTATCTGTTCTCCACAGTCCCTCTAGCTGCAGCTGGAGTTCTGCCGACCAACAGAAGGGCAAAAGGACGCACTCTTGGATTTTACAGCATGTTTTTAAAGCAGTCAAACGGGGCGTGGTTAAAAGACTGAGCCACACATCAGGAACTCCCATCAAACTGGATTTCTGAAGTGGATCAGGGTTCTGCACTGAATGTAGTGTAAAAAGGTAGCATGTAGTTAAGCTCCACATGGTAGCTTTCTAGATCTGTGATGCATGCATTAAGCTGAGCTTGGGTTTTTGAGTAACCCCAAGCATTCTGGAGGGTTCTGATCCTCTTGACCTTTCCTTTTTTATTTTATTTATTTATTTATTTTTCGATTTATATCCTGCCTTTTTCCTACAAAGGGCTCAAGGCAGTTTACATCATTCTCCTCCTCCATCTTATCCCCACAACAACAACCCTGTGGGGTAGGTTGGGCTGAGAGTCTGTGACTGGCCCAAAGTCACCCAGTTGGCTCCATGGCCGAGCGGGGACTCGAACCCGGATCCTCTGAGTTCCAGTCCCATGCTCTTAACCACTACGGCAGACTGGCTCTCTCAACTTCCTTTTTTATCTGTGCCCTCCTTTTTGAGTAGTTTCTTCTTCTGAAGTCAACTATGGCTTGGTTGACTTCCAGGGAAATTTCCCATGTAGGCTTCGACTTGATAGCACTGTGGCCGTCCTTTCCAATGGATTTAGCTGCACTTGCATTGCACTAGATCCTGGGTCCCTCTTCTCATGGGTTCCACCCGAGTAAGATGCTCTTCTTCTCTATACAGTGGTTGCATCCAGAGCTGGTCATTTCCAAAGAGTTCTCGTGGTGAAGCTCAGTTCCCGTTATGCCCACCATGCCAGTGTTCCCCAGCCAAGCACTCCAACTTCCCTAGTCTGGCTTAGAGCTCTCTAACCTTTGCACAGAAGCACCTATCCATGGCGCCCCTCTACAAATGTCTCTGCTATGTGCATCTTTCAGCATGGGCGCATCACCTGGCAATCATGTTCTGCTGGACACCTGGGGCTTATTTCTGGCCCATAAAAACATGTTTGCCCTCATCCCTTTAGGAATCACTATTCCTAAACTGGACACAGTCCCCAGCTCCTGCCGTCTTTCACCTGGGTTTTGCAGGTAGAGATAATGTACATTGAAATGCATGTGTAGCTATTTTAACCTTCGAGATCACGGGCACAGCCGTGATTAATATTATTTATTTTTATAGCTCCATTTTAAATGAATTGTACAGGAACCTTATCATGAATACCTCCGTGAACATGCCTCATTTACTGCTAGCTCCAGAAATGGGGTATTCCATCGGTGTTGCTGCTGGCAAAAACAAAAAAGAAACATCCTGGGGCATAACTTTGGGATGGGGCGTCAGATAATGGATAATGCCCAGGTGACAAATAGGGAACATGTGAGGCCATTATCTAGCCCTGCGGATAATGAACTTCACCTTCTGCAGAACGCATCATTTTCAACCTGCGAGGTGTCAGCCGCAGTGATAAAAACAACTTTCCATTTCCAGCCTATAATGAGGGGAAAATGGTACAAAGACAGATGAGTTAAAGGTCTGAGTAATCTCTCATGGCGCGGGTGAAACAGAGGTCCATTTGTCTCCCCCACTCACTGGCGACTCCAACAAAAAATCACCGTGTAATTGTCTTAAGCCCAGACTAGGAGGCCCTGAGAAGCATGACGGGGTTGGCAGTCTCCACCAGCCTAGCTGGGATCCCGCTGTTTATTTTTGTTTTTCAAATTTCTGTGGCAGAGAAGTGCATGTACATTTATCTGTTTCTCCCGGCTGTGACTTCCCTTTTCTCCATCCGCCCCATGTCTGAGGGTCGTCCTGATGGCAAAATCCATCTGCCCTCCTTCGACTGCATAGTTCCCAAGGTAGAGGATGAGATTTGCCACGAGGCTGTGGCTAATGTGGGGTCAAAGCCTCTGGCACCAAGCAGAGCGAGGCAGCCTGCATCTAGATCCTGAGCGACTCTGGCGCTGAGCAGAGCAGGAGAAAGAGGACCAGGCACACGAACAGGGCTGGGACACCCAGAGGCGGCGTTGCAAACTTCAGAACCAGAAGTTAGAACAGCTGGGCTACTTGACTGTATTCGCGGCATAACCTTCAAAGGGTTGCCTTGCAAATGTGGAAAGAGAAAAATCATCTTGCAGGAACGGCAGCCAAACTCTTCTCCCATGGCAATTTGGACTGGATTTTGGGGTTTGGTTAAGCGATACTAGAGCGGGAATGCACTACAGGCCTCTAACCATGAAAGGAAAGCCTCCATGTTAGGGCAGCCACTTATACCTTGGAAGAAAAGAAGAAATCCATCATCAAAAAGAAGGATAAAACAGGAGGCTAATTTGCATGGCATTTGCATATGGTTGCATGCCTATTGAGAAACACTGTCATTTAAATAGAAATACAAGAGATCTCACCACGGTGAAGACAGACTAGGTGATGTGCTTGCTTGCTCCACCTGCTCTCCAGGTACCATGGCTTGATGGGCAACTTCATGGTCCCTGCAGCTTTCTTCCTTTATGGCTTTTTGACTTTGAATTGGACTCGTACTGGACTACCCATCAGGCAGAGGAACCTTGAAATAGAGAACTGCCCTGTATCTGCTCTTTGAATATAGAATTGCCCTCTATAAAGTCCAACTCATGGCCACCCTACCTAGGTTTGGTAAAGCAAATCAATGACGTGTTTGCATCATGTTGATGCGCAGACTTGCTGTTCATACTCTGCAATGTCTCGTACCACCAGGTATCAGTCCATATTGCCCCCTGGCCATGCAAAGCCCATGGCGTGTGCAAGCAGTTTGGGCCCCATGCAACATGGCATCAATGGCTGAGATAGCATCTTAGCCATGAAACTTTAGGGGAGTCTCTCTCAAGCTCAGCCCTCGCTTGAAATAGAGGGAAAATAAGATGGGCCCAACCTGTGCAGGTTGCTGTAAGGCTGTTGTATTTTCATATAGCACTGAAATAATTTTGAAGAAACTGTTGGAATTGGTGATGTGGTGTGGGGAATTGCCACGTTCAGTCAATTAGCAGCTTAACTTCATTGCTTAAAAACATGCACAACACAATCCTATATTCAGCAGTACAGACTGCCTGGCAAGTATTTATAAGATCACAGTCTGAATTGATAACAAGCTTCCTGAAGGACTTGTCAAAACTGTAGGAGGAGACAACCATCCGAAGATAGACGCCCCACACTGCATAAGTGGGCCTGCTTTGTCTGCACTGACGTCTATTAGCAACACGTTTCCTTTATCATCCCAAGCAAAATAGGCTTGTGGCCACAGAACTGGGTTTGTATTTAAGCTGAGAGACACATTTAGGCAAACAGAGTTAATAGATTAGCCTTTAGGTCACCAATGCAGCTCCTGAAGGCATCACAGCACCTGCAGACACCCCCAAAGCTGCCCAGAAAGTGATCTTCCTGCAAGAGCTGCCCATGGGTACTCCATTAAAAAAAAAAAAATCCAAAATATCATTCCAATTTTCTCTTTTTTTGAATTTTTGATAAATAAAGTTTGTTTTTAAATGCAACTTCTTGAACTTCCAAGAACTTCTGCATGGATTTGCATGAAACACATACAGCTTTCCAGCAATTAGCCATAGGTTTCAGCAAAAGTAGGCTAAATATCTAAACATGCAACCATCTGGTGGTAGTGTGTATAAACCCCCAATTCATTTATTGAAAGCCTCATGAGTCCATTGCATTATAGGAGGTGACTGTTTATCTCTCCAGTTGTGTAAAATCATTCAGTTGCCAAAAGGATTCTGAGAATCCTTCCCCATTCCCTTTGTTAATGTCCACGAAGCTGGTATAATCTAGAAGAATTTGTACATAATGGAATATACAAGACAGTTCCAGTACAAAATTTATCTGTATAACAACCTCCCCCTACCAAAAGAAGTGATTTCAGGACATTACCAACTGTATGTTCAAAAGAAAGATTAGCTGTTGGTACCACCAGCAAAGTGAAGAGGAACTAAAGAGCCTCTTGATGCGGTTGAAGGAGGAGAGTGCAAAAATTGGCTTGAAACTCAACATTAAGAAAACTAAGATCATGGCATCCGGTCCTCTCACTTCCTGGCAAATAGATGGGGAAGAAATGGAGGTAGTGAGAGATTTTATTTTCCTGGGCTCCAAGATCACCGCAGATGGGGACTGCAGCCAAGAAATTAAAAGGCTCTTACTCCTTGGGAGGAAAGCTATGGCAAGTCTAGACAGCATACTAAAAAGCAGAGACATCACCCTGCCAACAAAAGTGTGTATAGTCAAGGCTATGGTTTTCCCAATTGCAATGTATGGCTGTGAAAGCTGGACCATAAGGAAAGCCGAGCGCAAAAGGATTGAGGCCTTTGAATTGTGGTGCTGGAGAAGACTCCTGCAAGTCCCTTGGACCGCAAGGCGATCAAACCGGTCAGTCCTAGAGGAGATCAACCCTGACTGCTCTTTAGAAGGTCAGATAGTGAAGATAAAACTCAAATACTTTGGCCACCTAATGAGAAGGAAGGACTCCCTGGAGAAGAGCCTAATGCTGGGAACAATAGATGGCAAAAGATGGAGGGGATGTCAGAGGATGAGGTGGCTGGATGGAGTCACAGAGGCGGTTGGTGTGAGCTTAAGCGGACTCCGGGGGATGGTGGAGGACAGGAAGGCCTGGAGGAATGTTGTCCATGGGGTCACGATGGGTCAGACACGACTTCCCGACTAACAACAACAAAACTACCAGCAATTAGCCAAATTAGCCGATTCCTTATTAAAGAGAAGTTGCAGTCAACAGAGAGGAAGCAGAAGCTGTCACTGAATAAGAGGTGGGCCGAAATGCATAAATGTGGCAGGTGGATGCCAAAGCAGTGATGCGTTGGGGTAGCATCACTTCTTTGGAATGGGGCGTCCCCAGAAGCTGAAATTTCCAACTGCTCCTGCTGAGGCTGGGGACCCTGGATTATCCAGTTCGCTGGGACAAACAGATGCAATTAATTTCTTTAGGCAGGGGCAGATGAATTTTGAATACCAGAAAATAAGACATCAAGCGACCTCAATCTGGGGCAGTCCGAGTGTGCTGGACAACAGGTCCCATGATCACTGCCAGAATGTTCCCAAACGTCCAGCAGTTCGTGACCACGGCCCCAATCACATTGCAAAGCTTGCCACGCACAAACTGAAGGAAGGGTTAGCGGGCTGTCCCTCTGCAGTAAAACTGATGTGCAAGCAGATGGGAATCTGTGACTGGCTCCTCTGATGAAAGAGAACAAAAGCCGAGATGCGACCACGCACTTGAAAAGGAGCCTTGCGGAGGGTAAGATGAACCCGGGCAGTGACTCTGGGGAGAAGGGGTCCGCTGGCTTCGGCTAATTTTCCCTGTAGCTCTGCTTTCAGCCCTTCTGTGAGAAAGGCTGGTACCACACGCTCCGTTCCCCAGCCATCCACCTGCTCCCTAGTGGGATTACTAGCTCCATTCCGTTCTCTGTGCTGTGAGAGAGAAAGGCGAGGTCCTTCATCTCTCTTAGAAGAGAGAGCCATTATAAATACACACTGCACATAAAAGTGTAGAGGCAGCAACCCTCGGTGGGGTTACTGGAAGCAGCAGCTCTGATGAGCCTGGAGGAAGTGTGGCCGTTCCCAGCACTGACGGGATCCTCCAGGACGGTGACCTCTCCAAGCTGAGATGAATTGCAGGGGGCTTGCAGTTGCTACCTCTGATCTCAGGTTGGAAGCAGTGGCAGAGGTCCCTCCAGGAAATCTCCCTGATCGGCTGCATTAGGCCCACAGGCTGTGGGTTCTGCACCATGCAGAGAGAGCTTTTCTTAAGACTGAGCTGAATAGAGCATGGATTAGCCTTGGTTTAAGGCAGCTCCCTACATTCTCCTGTTTGCTGCTCTAATTGAAGTGGCCTGGAGGTTAGAGACTTGGGAGATCTGTGTCCTAGTCCCCATGAAAGTCAGGGGGTGATTTTGGTTCAGCCGCTGACGTTCAACCTCACCGAGTTATTGCAAGGAAAAAGGCAGAAAAGGGCTACCACATCAAAGCGTCTCCAGTTCGTTGCAAGAGGAAAACAAGGTGTGATACAAATGTAATCATACGTTTTAAAAGCTTTCAAAGGTCTGGATTTCTTTTTCGCTCTGAGGTCTCCAGTGCCACAGCTGTTTTGCCTCTGAGCTAGGCTGGTGAGAGACAGACAATAAGAGGGAGCAGGGGCAAAATGCATCCTCCAGGGAAATGAATGCCGAGCAAAGACACACAGGTCACTAAGAAACGGGTTTTACTTCTCCGGCCCACCTTATCCCTGGTCGTGTAGCAGAAGATGGGATTTCTGCACGATTCTCCTCCAGACAAAACCCCTGCAATGTCTTGCTTATTTCCTGCTGAAAAGAAACATTCCAGCTGTTACCAAAAGCTGGCCGGGCTAAGCCAATCTATTCTCTCTAGCGGCCTTTCGAATAATGGCCTCTTGCTTCTTTGATGACCATAATGGTAGGTTAGGAGGCTCAGATTTGAGCGCCATCACTAAAAAGACTCATTCCAGACCTTTAACGTGACTGGCAAATTCGTTCCAGTTGTTTGAAACACGCCTCGGCCCCACGGTGGGCTGGTCCAGGTGGCTTCCCACAGCAGCCCCCAGACCCAACCCTGAGGAAAGAGCCGTCTGCTCAGATAATGAATGATGCTCGCCAGGTGTGCCCATTGTCCCTCTCCCTCGCTCCAGCCCATCCAGTCCCCGGCTGAGAATCCCGCAAGCTCATAAACATTTACTGCTTTGCTAAGTTTTCTGCTGGAACTTCACACAGTCTCGTGCTGGGATAAAACTGACAGCAGGTGATGGCCCTCCAGGAAACAAGCACCACCACCACCGTCTGCTATCCTCTATATATTGAATGTATCTCTTTTCTTATGTTTTCCTGTGTAATGGAACCAAAGCAGGTCATGTGTGCATTTAAAGTGGCAGACCAGCTCAGAATACACTTCAAGTGCACATCTGAGTGGGATGGTGTAGTCGGCGTCCAGCACCAGAAGACTTGATGGCCTTCTTGGGCCCTTCTGACCCAAAGATTCTATGATCTTCCACACTGTCCAACACATTGTGTCCGTGTGTGTGTGTGTGTGTCCGTGTGGATTTTTGTTTGGAAAATGACGGTCTTCATGTACTCACAGATTGTGGCGGGCAATCGCTGGTGATCCATGTGCCAGATAGTCCCTGCACCAAGCTGGTGGTCAGGTGACATCAGGGCATGGGCCAGGCACCACAAAGATGTTCTTCCTCTAGTGATGTCTTTTGTCTTGCCCCACCCAATTTTAATTTCTCTCGGCCTTGAAAGAGGTCTGTGCACCTCTGTAGGTGGAGAAAGGTCCTTGGCTTGGAAGCCCCGACGGGCTGTCCACGCTCCTTGAACCTGGTTTGAAATGCAAGGAGCGTGGGAAGGGGATTCACAACCACCTGCCGGGGCTGCCTCCCGTGACGGTGGAGTCATCTTCCCATGAGCATTTGGGGGCTTGGGCCATGTGGCATGTGTCACATGGGAATCAGCAGTTCCTCTCTTACTGCAGGTAACCAAGGGATGCCCAACAGTTCTCTCCAAAGGGATTCTTGGTGTGGGAATACGAGAAGGGGAGGAGACTGAGGGGCAGGGTGAAGGATCCAACAGGGTGCTCTGCTCCATGGGCTGACAGAGTCCTCACTTGCTATGGATGAGTTGGTGGTGCCTTGTGAGCAAAGGCATTCAAGAAGTGCGGTGCCACTCTGGAGAAGGCCCTGCTCCTGCTGGACGCAAAACTAACTTCCAAAGGAGGTGACAAGCATAGCACAAGCATAGTGCCTTTCCAGAGGGCGAGAGGAAGATGTTTCTGAAGTCAGGGCTGTCCAGTGTTCAGGAGAATTTTAACGTGAATTTTTATCTTATGACTGTGAGCCGCTCAGAGGTGCTCTGGCAAACTTGGACGGCATACAAATGTTTTAAATTAATAAAGAATGTCCTCAGCTCTTTCTGAAGACTGTTCTTACCAGGGTGTGTATCTCTAGGATCGTACTGAACGACACGTCTCATGTCCGGTTGCATTCACGGAAATGCCCTGTCTCATATGCTGTGCAATCACACCATCCTCGTATCTGTCGTCCAGTCTGATTCTGCCAGGGTCCAGTGCTTGATTGTTCCTGGCATGCAGTCTCCTGCCTCCTCAGGCAAGCTCCACTGGGGCATCATGCTCCTCCCCCGTCACGCACCCTTTCCCCTTGCCCTTGCCAGGGCAATGCTGGTCCTACCGCGAGCCACGCGGCTGCCACACCATTGGGAAGCAGAGTTGAATTTCTGCACGGAGGAAGAGAGAAACTGACACAGTGGCTTGAAAGGAAGGCCACAGAGGGTGGGCTGTGGCTCCAGAGAGCCCCACCAGATGCCCATCCGCAGCGGCAAATACCACATCCGGATCGCGATCTGGAGGTGGCACAGCAGCAGGGGTGGGGGGAAGAAACGGCTCACGCCACTGCTCCTCCCACGCCACTTCCTCAGGCGGCCTCACCGTGTTTCACGGGAGGGCTGGCCCTTGTCTGCGTCGTTCCTCGAGGTTTTCACGCAGTATTCCTTCAGCGATTCCAAATCGTACCACCTGCTGACCTGGGGAGTTAATATTTTCAGTGAATATCACTAATGACCTGGCCACAGGTTGCAGGAATCCAGAGTGAGCAAGACAGAGAACAGTTTCAATGTCTGGTATTTGGAGAATCCACCGGGAATATCTCCAGATGGGAGTCAGAGGCCATTCCCATTAACTGGCTGTTCTAACCTGTCAATTGCATTATAGCCTAATGTGTGTGGATTCCATGAAGTGTGAGAGAAGCTGAGTGTTAGCAGGGAAGATACAAGCCATGAAAATTAGGCACTAGTCCTGGGCTAAGGAGTCTCATTTAAATGGAAGAATGTGCGAGGCTAGGAAAAGGATGAAAGACAGCAGATGATGTGCGAGGCTATAATTCTATTGCGAAGCTCCATTAACATCCTGAAGGCCTTTCAGCAGAGAATCATAAAATTTTCCCTTCTGGCTTTAAAGAGATCAGCTGAACCTGAAGCAAGCAGAAGGGGTGATGCCCCAACACTTTCTTGCTTGAAAATTTTGGTTCCACAATACGATCAAAAAGCAAAGAAACACGATCAAAAAGCAAAGAAACCCTCCTTGAAAGATTTTGTCTTCTAATGAGAGTAGCTCATAAAATATTCTGAAAAACCGTGTTTCTGCCTTCCTTTGCACCATGTAGTTTTGAATACAAATCACTGCTTTTCTTTTCCTTTGAAGGCTGGAATTGTTGCATTCAGCTGACCTCCTTTAATGGGTTTCTTCTGGAGACACTGCATAATAAAAACAGTTAAGTGGATCGCAGAGACAATTCCTCTGAACCTGAAAAGGCGTCTTTTTTCTTCATTCTAATATTTACGCTGATGGGACTGCGTGAGGCTCTTAACATGAGAATTGCACATTTAATGGCCAATGAATCTACAGCATGATATCGCAGCAAAGTGATAGGGATATTTCTATGTCTACAATGGCTGAAATGAAGTGTGTTAGAGATCCTTGCCTGTTGAGAGTCTTGGGAATATGGATACAAATGGAGCACATGACGGTTTTGATCTGAATTCTGCAAGCTTATCAAGGGGAAATCCAATTCAGGCATGCAAATCAGGGAGAGGAATGTAGGGCAGGTGATTGAGCCATGGCTAAGATGGCCAGAACTCTTGGAATGTCATCCTGCATTCCGTGCCTGATGTCGGCCTATGTCTGTGACGCTGCTCAAATGGGAGATCAAATGGGAGCTTTGCAAGAACAGAACTTCTTCGAATTTGTGCAAATGGGGCTGAATTGGACTGTGAAAGGTGTTTGCACAAATAGAACTTGGAAGTGGGGATGAAAGGAATGTGAGCATTTGGTAGATAGCTTGTCAATCGCTTTGGCAACTGTGTGCTTGTGCTCACTTTTGGGATCCACTTTACAAAACTGAAATTCTCACATCCTCCAAAAGAAATCACAAGATGAAAAATTGCTCTACTGGATCACACCCAAGGTCCATGTAGTTGAGCAATTTGTTTCCCAATGGTTAGTCCAAAGGTCCTGGAAAAGTCATAAGAAGGGTGTGAATAGGGTGGACTTAGGGAGAACCATTAGAAGATGTCCTCTACTGAGGGGCTGTCCAGTCCAAGGGTAGCTGTCTAGATAAAGGCCTCCGAATGTCCCCAATCACAAAATATAGCACACCTCCCCCCCCACCATAGATTTCCCATGGTCAGAAAAGAAGAGGAGAAAAGCCGCAGTGAAACATGCAAAGCTTAGAGAGAGAGATTTGTGGGCAACTTTCATTCTATCCTCTGTGCATTGACAGAATCAGATTTCATGCAGCTGCATTTGCACAAATTCACACTTCAAAAATGCACAAATTGGTCCAAAATACACAGATCCCCCCATGTGAATTTTCATGCTATGCAGAGTTTCGATCTTTTTAGATTTTTATATTTTTGGTGACTAAATTTTGAAAAAATGTAGAAAGTAAAACAAAACCGTCTTCCGAATCTGTGCGACTTAGGAACAGTTGGTGGAATGTGCAAGCGAGAGAGACCACAAGTGATTGATAACTATTTCTAGTCAGGTTGCTGCCTTTCAGCCAACTCCTAATGAGGATCTTAAACGCTAGTCCCTACTCTGCGTTCTTATGCTTCCAGATGCGGCCTTCCTCATGTCCTGCCTCAGGATGTCAGACAAATCTGCCATGGACGCCAACGAGCTAATGCTGCTCTGTTATTTGAAACTGCTTTTCAGGGTTCAGTGCTGAATCCTCAGGTTCAGATGAGGCTGCTGCAACCCGCTGTGAAGTTGTCCCCGCTTATGGTGATCCTACGCATCGTCTCATATTGGCCTTTCTCTTCTTCCTCTGTGCTTGATACTCCCTAGCATGATGGTCTTCTCCAGTGAGTTTCACTTTCACATGATATGCCGGGATATGCCAGCTTCATTTTTGTCATTTTGCCTTCGAGGGCCAAGTTCTGGCTTGAGACCAGCTAGGATCCACTTGTTTGTCTTTCTGCTCACGCTAATAAATCATTCCTAATACACTGCAAAATGGAAGCTTCTATAAGCCAGAAAAGTCTTATTTCTCATGACATCAAAGCTTGCTGAGGAGCTCCAGCCCCCTTGACTAATGGGGCTGACTCCGTTGTGACAGATCAGATCTTTCCCATCTTCATCACCAGCCACGCAGCTATCCTGGACAAAGGAATGCCTTCCTACACTGAGCTGGAGTTTAGCTAGGTGTAGTCATTAGCTGGGTCATACAGAGATGGACTTGGTAAAAAGTCGAAGCTCGTTCCATAGATCTAGTATCTGAAACAAACAAGCCAACAAAAACACAATCCAGTTTATGATCCAGAAAATGCAATGTAAGAGCCCCATTTCTTCCTGCTTCCCGTAACAAACAGATGGTATGGACTGTCTCCTGATTGCCTTCACATAAAAATGGTGGGTGCTCCTGCAATGTTTTCTTATTTCCCTACCAGAATTCAAGCTGCAAGGCCAAGTGTGGAAAGGGACCCAGAGGGGATTTAAATCAGGTATTCACATTTTTTCTTATCCATGGATATAAAATACACTTGAAGTCCAGGCCGCCTATAGTGGTTCACCACAGAAATGCACAGAATATTCTTCCTTGCGAATTTCAGATATCTGAATGGTTAATCATGCCTCTGCTTTTGACAGCAGCGATTGCGCTTCTGTGCAATCACTGCCTATGCTCTCTCTTTCTTCCGTTCTCCTTCCCACGGCTGTATTTTATTAGGCCGCTGTGATGACACGAGGACATCTAGATCCCCCAGGGCTGTGGCGCAAGGGTGAGGCAAGAGAAGGAGAAGCACCAAGCCGAGCTACTCGGGGTTCAAAATGAAGGACATCCTTCCCCCGTAGGCCTCATCTCTCCAGAAGATGGGTGAGGATGAAACTAAGAAGCTCTCCCAACCAATGAAGCAATGGACGCTGGAGCAGGTACGGCTCAAAACTTCCACCTGCACTTAAAGGGCTTTGCTTCTGGGTGACACTTTTTGCAGACAAGTGGCCATTTTTAAATGGCGAAAAACATGCAAGAGAGCCGAAACCTTCAGTGGTGCAGAAGGCAATTCCCAAGCCACGTCTCCAGGATACGGTCTCAAAGTCTGGGGAGTGGGGTTGATGCTGGGGGTGTGAAGATCAAGCTGGACTCTCGCTTTTCTCGCTGGACTTCTTTTCTGGGCTCAGGCCTGGCCAGGAAGATGGCCGCACCAAGATGACGCCCGCGGGTGCTGGGGGTGCTCGCAGAGGCGTTCTCTGTGCTGAAGCGGAATTCCTCTTGCAAAGCAGGTGTGTGGTGCCAGGCAGCAAGTGTGCAGCTGGCCCCATGGACTTGCTTGGAGACGCACGGGGGGGGGGCTTGGGGCAAAGAGAAAGGGGGCTGGAGCCTGGGGAGCTGAGCCAAGATCTGCTGGAGGCCCATACACTGGCCAGATTTCTCACACGCCATTAGCAGATCTTTCTCTCTCCTCTGTCTCAGCTCTGTCTCTGCAGAATGGATGGAAGCTTACATCATTCTCCCCCTCCAGCTCTCAATCTGACCCTTGCAACAACAACCCTGCAGGGTAGGTTGGGCTGAGAGTCTGTGACTGGCCCAAAATCACCCAGTTGGCTCCTTGACCAACTGGGGACTGGAACCCAGATCGCCTGAGTCCCAGTCCTGTGCTCTTAACCACTACACCACACGTGCTCTTGGTATTTATCCCATCTTTCCACCCAGGAACCCAAGTGATGTCCCTGATCCACCTCCTCTTCTCTCTTGTTCATCTTTACACGAACCCTGTGAAGTAGGTTAGGCTGAGAGTCAGCGATGAGTCCAAAGCAGGCTTTGTGGAGACAAGCATTGGGATGGTCAGCTCCAAACACTCACACACATTACTTGGCAAGTTATCCCAAGCCAGGTGTGTTGGGCCACAAATCCCATTTTCCCCAGCCAGCGCAGCCACTGTGCAGATGGAATTAGACTGCAATACAAGCAGAGAGGTTAGGGCAAGCTGCCTGTGGCTTTATGAGGACAGAAGAGAAATAGGGGCAAACATCCAGAATGATCCAGTAGAATAAAGTGAAGAAGTCTGAGGATGATGAAAAATATCAGGGATTTTATTCCAAAGAGTACACCTCTGTGTTATATGGCTAGTCTCTAGGGGCCTCTTTTAATATATATACAGTAGATTCCCCCTGACAACAATGAAGAAGACCAGTCTAGACTGTTGCAGGTTTCATCTTGGAAACTCCCTTTTCTAGAAAACTTTGCTGGCATTCATGTGTGCATTTGAACAAACCCCCGAGGAAGGCCTGAGAAATGGATGGGCCCTTGGAATAAAAACACCATTTTTTTGTCTGCCATCCGCAGGCTTCCTTTCCTCATTCCGGGAGAGAGATGGACCCAGTTAATGAACACTGTAACAATGCAAGTAATTTCTAGGCAAGGTTGAATGTCTCCATTGAATTACTCCTATGGTATCGTTTTGCCAAGCCAGGGAGTAGGTGAAAGCGATTATTCAAGCAGATAACATCTCAGAGCAGTTCTGAACATGGTTTCCGTGTACAAGAACATGCACCTTTGCTTTGAGCTGAGTGGCCTTGAGTATTTGCAATAACGAGAAACCTTATCTTCAGCACCACACACAATGTTAATTTAATAGATTGGCAATTAATTACTTTCTTTGTGGCTACTGGCTGGGTTTTTATTAACCTGCAAATCAAGGGAACAGGTTTAAATATGACATGCTAATTTTTTTTAATGAGGTATGCCGTCTATGTTTATCTCTTTTTATTATTATTATGCATCTGTTTGTGAAATTGACTGTTCAGGGTGGGTGGAGAAAATATAAACTGTAGCTTGAGTTAAACACACACAGAGACACACACCTCTGAACTGGTGGTTGTTCCGGATGCAAACAAAAGAGCTTCTTTTTCTAGAAATTCTCCTCCAGGTTGGTCTAACACATTGTTAGGAGACATCTCTTGAACGTATTATACCTAACCCAGGAGAAAGTTCCTCGGAAAATGACAAAAGGGTTTGCACAACAAATGCTTGTCCCTTTGCTCTGTTGTCTAGTGGGATGGACTGGTTGAGAAGTTCAGCATTGCTGTTAGGCTGGGAATGTTTCCTTTCCTTTCCTTTCCTTTCCTTTCCTTTCCTTTCCTTTCCTTTCCTTCATTTAGCATATGTAGGACTGCACTCTTCTGTCTGCCTAAGTAGCTCAACAAGATACACGGATAATCTCATCCTTGGAGCAGAACCCGTTTCAGTTGGTCCATGGATTAAAACTTTGCCTACTCGTTAATCAGCTGAAGATTCAGTTTATTAATCCACCAGTTAGGATATGCAGTCCTGCTCTGGAGTATGGTGGAAGAGGAGAAGCTGAAAAAGTATCTGGCCTTTTCCTCAATGCGTATTTTGTCCTCAAGATCAGCACTGAGATGTCAACTTGCTTCTTTAACTCTTAACCCCATAGATATGGGAGCCGCATAAGCATCCTTCATTATTCAAGGAAATCATTCTACTCGTGCTTTATGACACGGTCTCCAAGTGCCCTGGGACTGATTCCAAGCACTAAGAAGAGTTTCCAGGGCTAATTCCTGCTGAGTCCAGGCTTCAAAGGGCAAGCCACCCTTCCCATAGTCTTCAAAATCAATTCCCCAAGCTTTTTTTAATCCATTGCAGTGTTTAGTAACTGAAAAAGACAATTCTTTCAGCTGCGCCAATGTGCTTATTTAATTTCTGAATTTTCATTATCTTCCTATTAATGGCTAGAGCTGGTAACAAAAGCTCAATTTAAAATGTATAAAACAGCATCCGTTCTGTGCAGCAAACTCACCAGGCTCTTGGTTAAATTCCCACAAGGGTGGAGAGGGAGGAATGGCAGGGTTTTTCTGCTGCAGAGTGCAAGCGGGATTTTGATCTGATGCAACATGACTTGCTCACAGTCTAGGTAGAATATCCCACGTCACTCCAGTAAAATATAAAACTAGCTATAATCCCCAAGCAGTGCCCATTGTTCTGCCAAAGCCTGAAGGCGGTGAATAATAGGATGCAAATTGGGGATTTGGTGGGTATATTTTTAGCCTGTTCTCTTTGATTACAAAGGCGCCAGGCCCTGACGGGTTACACCCGAGAGTACTTAGAGAGTTGGCAGGGGTTCTCTCACGCCCGCTGGCCTCCATTTTTGAGGCCTCGTGGAGAACAGGTGAAGTTCCAGAGGACTGGAGGGTGGCATCGGTGGTCCCAATTTTCAAAAAGGGTAGTAGGAAGGACATGGGGAATTATAGACCTGTTAGCCTTACGTCCATTGTAGGAAAAACAATGGAAAGGCTCATAATAGAGAGAGATCTAGTGATGCTAGATAGGGAAGGGAGGCTGGCAGCCACACAACACGGCTTCCGCAGAAACAGGTCCTGCCAGACAAACCTTGTGGAATTCTATGACAAGGTTTCAAGATGGCTAGATGGAGGGGATGCAGTGGATGTGGTATACCTGGATTTCAGCAAGGCCTTGGCAAAGTGCCCCATGATATCCTGGTGGAGAAACTGAGGAGTTTTGGGATACACCAAAGCACTGTCTGGTGGATTAGGGCATGGCTGACTGACCAAAAGCAGAAGGTAACCATTAGCGGGGAATCGTCGGGATGGCAGCCAGTGACAAGCGGGGTTCCCCAGGGCTCTGTCCTGGGGCCGATCCTGTTTAATCTTTTCATTAACGACATGGAAGAAGGGGTGAACAGTCTGCTGATCAAATTCGCAGACGACACTAAAACTGGAGCAGTGGCCACAACTGAGGAGCAGATACACCAGATCCAAAAGGATCTGGACAGACTATGGAAGTGGGCAGGAGACAACAGGATGGCGTTCAATGTGGATAAGTGCAAGGTCTTGCACTTGGGGCATAAGAATAGCTGTCATAAGTACAGGTTAGGTGACAAGTGGCTGGAGAGCAGCACTTGTGAAAGGGACCTCAGGGTACGGGTTAACTGCAGGCTAAACATGAGTCAGCAGTGTGATGCGGTGGTCAAGAGGGCGAACACCACCCTTGGTTGCATAGCCAGAAGTGTGGCTTCTAGATCAAGAGAGGTATTACTACCACTCTACACGACTCTGGTGCGCCCGCAACTGGAGTATTGTGTTCAGTTTTGGGCCCCTCATTACAGAAAGGATATAGCCAGGTTGGAGTCAGTGCAGCGTAGGGCCACAAGGATGGTGGCTGGTTTGCAGGGGATGCCGTATGAGGCGAGACTGAGGGAACTGGGTCTCTTCAGCCTGGAGAAGAGGAGACTCAGAGGGGATATGTTGGCAACATACAGGTATGTGAGGGGGTGTCACATGGAGATGGGGAGAGGCCTGTTCTCCCCTGCAGAGGAAAGCAGGACGCGCTCCAATGGAGCAAAGCTCAGGGAGCCAAGGTTCAATTTGAATGCCAGGAAGCACTTCCTGACAGTTAGGACCCCGAGGGCGTGGAATGGGCTTCCACGGGAGGTCGTTGAGGCCCCATCGGTGAGGGTGTTCAAAGATAGGCTGGACATGTACATGGTGGGCATGTCATGAGCGGAGCCGGCTGGTGCCAGAGGTCAGACTAGATGGCCCAGGAGGCCCCTTCTGACTCGCTCTGTTTCTATGTTTCTGTGTTTCTATTACAGCAGCTTGTTGCATCTGATGTCATAATGCAGTAGAGATTCTGGACTGAGCTGATGAGTCGTTCGCTCAGGGAAAAAACAAAAGGTTTCACATGGGGTGGGGACTGTATTATTCTCAGGGACTGTCAACATTCCCCTGCCTGTGAAATGGGGAAAGAATTCCCCACCGAGGGCATTTCTCAACCCATCTCACTACCTTGTATAAACTTAATGGAGAACCAGCCACGCTGGCTGCACATTGCAGCTCTCAGGAAGCAGGCTGGGCCCCCTTGGTCCGTAGCTCCTCCTCACTCCATTTTTCCACTTTCCTCTCCCGGTTGTCAGCCAGCCAGCATTTCGTGGCCCCGGAGTCCTTTCTGTCACCACAGGCCTGGCTTTCCCCTTCACCCCGTATCTACACTGGCGCAGCAGAGCTGGGCTTAACTAGGACGCCGCATCAGTGCTTTCCCCTTCTTTAATTAGCAGGCTCAGCCATGTCTTCTGCTAACCCCCTTCGGAATTCTCTGCTCCCTCTAAGCTGCACTGCAGCAATAGGTTGCTCCCCATTGTGATGCAAACCCTTTTATGGCACTTGGTCTTGCATGGACAATGGAGGTCTAAGAGGTGGACAGAAGACCTGCTCCTGGGGCGTGTGGAAATGCTAGCTCTGGCTTGTTGCTATGCATCTGTCTGAATCCTTGGGAACAGGGCTCTTTGGGTTCTCGGAGGAGCACCTTTGCTTCAGAACTTTCCACCATGCCACTGACAAATGCAAATTTTGGATTTCCTGGTGCCTCTCTATACATTCTTTGTGTATTTGGATGGTGCCATTTTGGTGGTCTAAGGCTCCACATTCTGATAAGTATATAGGAGCTCTATCTTTGAGCCTTGTCCAGGCCAGAATTATTTGTTAAGCTGCCAGAGAAAGCAGAGGGGCGCTACACTGCCCTATGAGGAGAGACTGAGGGAACTGGGCATGTTCAGCCTTGAGAAGAGAAGACTGAGTGGGGACATGGTATCCCTCTAGAAGTACCTCAAAGGCTGTCGCAGAGAAAAAGGTCAAGGTCTCTTCTCACTGATGCCAAAGTGCAGGACACGGAATAATCAATTCAAGTTGTGACAACCCAGATTCAGGCTGGACATCAGGAAAAGCTTCCTCACTGCCAGAGCAATAGGACAGTGGGACCATCTGCCTGGAGAGGTGGTGGGTGCTCCGGCACCAGAGACATTCAGAAATACACTGGGCAGCCATCTGAGTGGGATGGAGTAATGTGGTGTCCTGCAACAGCAGGGGGTTGGACTCGATGCCCTTCATGGCCCCTTCCAGCTCTTCTATGGTTCTATGGTACAAACACCTGGATAGGTGGCTTCCTCTAAGGCCTCCAGAAGTCTGAGGAAGAGGAAGTCACCTTTGAACCTGACTGTCTCTATTCCACTTTGTTTCTGATAGGGCATGGGTCCTCAAACTACAGCCTGTGGGACGCATCCGGCCCGCCATGGCCATCCATCTGGCCTGTGCCACCGTTTGCTCCCCGTGAGTGCACTTGCTGCGCAGGCGGGAAGGTGGTGGATCGCTTGCTTGGAGATGGTCTCCAAGCGAGCAAGCCACCGCTGCTGCTGCCGCCTGCCTCCTGTACATGCGCGCTCACCGCTGCCTCGCAGTGCGGGCGGGGAGGTGGGTGGCTCGCTCGCTTGGAGATGGTTTTGGACTCGCTGGGAAATCTCTGAGTGAGTGAGCGAGCCACTGCCACGTGAGCGTGACGCCACCTCACGTGTGCCCAATGGCACCTCACCCCCAGGCACCTCCACCTCACCGGCCTGTGTCGGTCACCACAGCCTTTCAACTGGCCCCCTATTCAAAAAGCTTGAGGATCCCTGCGATAGGGTATTGATCTAACCAAGACAGACAAGGAACCTCAGTTTAGATTTGAGAATACTTTGGAAGAAATCAAGCCACCTGCATCAAAGATTCCCAAAGAAGTTAATTGACATACAGTTTATTAAACACAATTCAAGATACAGGATATAAAGAAGTGAAAGTGTATGTTCCCATTTCCTGTGACTATACTGGTTCCCCACATAGGCCAGAGGAAGCTTTGTGGGTCTCCCAAGAGGTCACTCCTTCTCCCAGGTCAAGAGTGAAGGTCAACAACTCTTGTTGTGGACTTTGTGCAGTTCTCCTCTCCCACTATTGCAGAGTCCGTCAGGATGCACACAGGCTCCCACCTGTTTCCTCTATTCAGAACAGTTTTGTTCTCCAGGTGAAAGCAGCTCTTGTCTACAGAATAGCTCGGGGCCGCTATTGGCTAAGGCAGCTTCCAGGTCGTGTTCTCTGCTGCTGCTCTTCCTAACAAGCTGAAGGCCAGAAGGCTTTTGCACAGTGGCTTCAAAAAACCTATCCCGGCTTTTGGACCCTGGGGAAGTAGCACCCTTTAAAGCTCAGTAATTCTTTGCATTCTTGCAGTGAAGCATATCCAATGGAGGTGTCCAGGTTCAAAAGCGGACGGGCCTCCTCCCCCTTTCATTGCTGCATAGAAGAGGGGATTTTTGCAGTGATACCTTGCCATGCAAGCTGCACCTGCTGAAATTCTCTCTTCTGCATGACCATTAAAGGGGCAGGAGCCTTGTTCTTTGCCTCAGGCCATCCACCCTGGGCTGGCATGAAAGGTGGGCACATGTGGATACCTGCCAAGGACCCACACCCCACTGAGGGCCTCCTCATTTTAACCACTGCAACCATCTTTCTCCCTTGCTTCTCATTCTGGCCCAGACCCTGGAGCTGTTGTTCTGAGATGTCCGCTCTGATTTATGGTGTCCCTATGAAGGAAAGCCATCCAAAATGCTCCATCCATGACAACAGGGCTAGCTGAACCAAGTTTGCTGCATAAGATGAAGAACTGTGCCCATTTCTTCTACAAAAGCTGATTGATATGTGAATTTGTATTCCATGCCAATGATGGAATCATGTCCACCTTGAAGGCAGCAGGCTAACATTGCACAGGCCGCAAACTACTTCTTTCTCCCGGGAACACTTTGCAGCTGCCTGCCAGACTCTGCTGCCTTAGCCAGGGCTCTGCCTCACCTGGACGAATGTTAGGACCAGGCATGCGAGTGACGGATGTGCACTAGGTGCTTCTGTTGACCTGGTTGCTGGCTCTGCTGGTCAAACAAGCAAGGGGTACTGATGATACAGAAAAGGGAACGGTGCAGCATCCGTGAGAAGGCAGGCTTACTTGGGAGAGGCCCATGGAGGAAGCGTTGGCCAAGAGCTCCCCAAAATCTTAAAGCAGGATTGTCCCAGCCCTATTGTCCAAGCTGCCCACTCAGTTTTGCCTTGATTTTTCCTGAATATTGGCATGACTGTGTTCTGTTGCTGGATACCTGTGGCATCCAAGATCAACTTACATCCACTGCAATGGGATGGGATCGGTTTACATCCTACCCAAAACCATTTGGGGTGATACTCCCCTTCACTACAAGACCTGCTTCTTGGCCAGCTCTTGTGCTGTTAGCAGCAACCTTTATACGCAAACACAGGAGCTGTTCTTTTCTGGTTAGTTGGCAAACATGATTTGTGTATTCAATAGACTACCTGGATTTAGAGATAGGCAGAGGGATGCTGTCAAATATTTGCTAGAGAAAAAAAAAACCTTATTTATTTCTGCTCTTTATATACTGCTTTTCGATTTTGGTTTATAATAACTTGAATGTGAAACAGTAATAAACACAATAAAACAGTTCACTAGAAGGAAGAATGCATGATCTAAGCTTATATAAAATGGAGAAGGCAGGGTCGTAAAAGCAGTATAAAAATTGTACATTCAGAAGTAAAACCCATCAGAAGCCTTGGAGAATACAGTGGCCGGGGCCCGAATGATTGAGACAAAAGAAGGCAAAGGAAAAGGAAGGCAAGGCAAAAGAAAATTGGGAATGTCACACGCTCCTTCTAGAGGGCAGTTCTGCAGAGGACGAGGTGAAAGCCGTTAACCAAATCCTAACCAAATCCTTACGGAGGCATCCGCTGTCTCTGAGGATGTGGAGATGTGGCAGGGAAACTGTTCGTATAGGGGAAGCGCCTTCAGAGCAAAATGCCTCCCTTCCAAACCACACCAAAAATGTAGTCCAGGGAATGCCAGTGCAGAAAGGGAAAGGCACAGCCGGAGACTGGAATCAGGGGCTCTGTGTGGGTAAAGACATACCTTTGAGGAAGGTGCTGTCCCTGTGTCAGCCTTTGCCCAGGTGGCAGAGCTGTCCCTGAGGTCGGACCCCAGAGGTTGAAGCATCATGGCCTTCCATTTCAAAACAAGGTGCCAGCGCTAGAGTTGCCTTGCATGCAATCTTTGCAAGATGAATATGCCATTCCACATTCCGGAGATTCTACAGAAGTGTTGCAAGATAAAACAGACCAAAGAACAAAGCAGTATGTTAAAAATAGAATCAGTAAAGCTGAGATGGATGAGATCAGGAAGGGATCTTGAAAATGTTTTCAGGAGACACTGCAAGCAATAGCTCTTGGGGCTTGGCTTCCCAGTGATCCCTCCAGATCTTCTTGTGTTTGAAGTTGGACCTTAATGTTTGACCCTCTATGACTGTCCAAGCTCTGCTCAAACAGGTCAGCTGCCCACCAAACCTGCCTAGCAGGTTGTCCTAAAAGTGGGAAGCCACTACATACAAGACCATCTTCCCAGTCACAGCTTGCCTCCCTTCTGGAGCTGGAGAACATGGATGAGAAGTTCTGAAAGGGATGCCACTGAGTCTGGTGGGAACTTCCCCCCCTAAAAGGCTGGCAGCAGTGCAGGGGGATGGCGATTTTTATTGGGACCAGTGCTGGGGAGAGGAGGGTTGAGGCCTTGAAAGGCCTTCACTAAACTCTGCAATGCAGAAAGAAACCCTGATACAGGCCATTTTCTGATACGATCCTACCTGTACATTGCAGGTACCATGTGGGATCATCCTTCAAGAGAATCTTCCGACACAGGTCTGGAGGAAGGTAATAAGGAACAGGGCCTTCTCAGTATGGGCCCCCCAGTTTGTGGAATTTTCCCCAGGGAAGTCCACCTGAAGCCACTGTTGCCATCTTTTCAGTCCCAGGTCACAACTTTCCTCTGCTCCCAGACATTCGACAGCACCCGATAATGTCTTTTCGTGGGTCCTTAGATTGCCCTTGTAGCTTGTTTAAATTTTTTTTATAAGCATGTGAGTCAAGTGTTTTATATTATGCTATTTTATGGTACTTTCAGGTTTTAACCTTGGTTAAACCTGGTTAAAGAAAACATTGGCTATTTGGCTGAATATGAATGTAATGAATGGCTGTACGAACCTCCTCTCCACCTAAGCAGCTATGAAATTTATAAACGAAGTTTACTGCTTCACATAATTTCACTTTTTGAGGTGATGAGCTTTTCCGAGCTCCAGTTTGATGCATGCCTTCCACAATTGCAAGGTTTCCCTTGTTCTCAGAATAGATATCTTCGCAAACATTCCCTCCCCCTGCAGCCTCCTTCCCACTCCTGGCTGGCAGATGGAACACAAAATAGTGCCATGTTAAATCATCTCTTTGGTAGTTCAGCGCTGGCTTCCATGATAATGAATCTTTAATGCCATTAATTGGTTGTCTGCCTGATGACAAGAAAACCGGTAAACACTCTTCACAAATCAATTTAATCCTCCTTCTGACCAGCTTGTTACATTCCTGAGTACAGAAACTATTCTGCCGTTTTTTGATTGGACAAGGAGTCATTTTTGGGGGTTGGGTACAAATGTGTCACCTTGCTGAGTTTCTCACTTTTAAATATGTCTCATTAAAAAAAAAATTGGATGGTGTCAGATAGGTACAAAGCAACACCAAATATAAATAATTCTTTTTTGGTTTCTTAGCATGACTTAGGTTAGGCTACCCCAATCTGATGTTCTCCAGATGTGCTTTTCTATGATGCATTGGCCATGTGGGCTGAAGATGATGGGAGTTGTAGTCATGGGTGGATAATGTGTTAGTGGCAAGCGGACCCGAGCCAAAGCTGGCAGGTCACTCTTCTGCTGGCATGTCCCTTCCTCTCTCCGTCTTTCTTCACTCACTGCAGCTTTCTAGGAAGGGGCAGGTGCTCAATCCAGATGTTTGGATGGATCCCATGTTGAGGGATTTTGAGCTTAAGGGGAGTGCTTCCGGAAGTTGTGGGCCTGGGCAGCAGGTGGTGGTCCCTGCAGCCAAACCCTGTGTCCCTTTTTAGCACAGTTCTCCATGGAAAGCTTGGCTCGTGACAAAATATGAATGTGTAGCACAGAAACTGAAATGAAGGCACCTTTTAACATTTGTCATTATCTCTGAGACTTTCCCATTGCACACTCTTGAAAGGTTGCATCTTTTATACTGATTCTCACAGCCCTGGGAATACTTTATGATGTTCCTGCACTTCCTGTTTCAGGTCCCTCTGCCATCAGAGTACTGTGATCACTTCCCAGGACGGGATATTTTCACCAGTGGAACAAAGGGCCACATATCCAGGAGTTAAATACCCAGTTGTGCCACTTTTTGCTCACTCTCCCAGCGCACATACTTGAAGGATGTGATCTCCTCAGAATGTTCCAGAACATGGTCTAGTATGAATGACTCTCTTTGAACTTCCCTTTTAGCAAAGAGTGCTGCTTTATTACTGCTGTTACGCGTGTCTGAAGGTTGATTGGTTTTTTCCCGCATGTGTAAATGCTTAATAAAAATGCAGTTAATGTGCATATTTGATGTAGATTTTGGAAATGCATGCAGATTGATTCAGAAACTGATCTACTTAGCCTAAAATGTATGAAAAAAGAATCAATGAGATAGAGAGATAGAAAGAGAAAATTGCTTTTGTGCAAAAGGAATCAGTGAAGGTTTGTCTTTTTATTACCTCCAACAGAAGACAAACAGCCCCCAGTGAAGGAGATCATCTTTTCCAAAATGCATTGGGCAATTCTAAAAGGCTTTTCATTGCTACATTTTTGTTCTCTCTCATTGGTTCTTCTTCCTCTTCCTCTTGTTTCTCCTTCTCCGCTGTATAACCACTCAATAAGCTGCCATCTGTGTTGTCTTGCTAGGAAGTGAGGAAATAAATCTGTTGTTTCATCAGAAAAATAAAGAAATCTGTTATTTTTTTTTCAAAAATCCATGAATATAGGAAGGTACTTCCTACCATTTTACACAACAGTAGAAATGATCCTCCTTCATGGATCACTGCCTTGTCGTGGCGAAGGGGCTTGTGTAGCGCAATGAAGCTATGAGCTCAGCCGTGCAGGGTCACCCAAGACCGACAGGACATAGCCGAGAGCTCTGACAAAACGTGATCCAGTGGAGAAGGAAATGGCAACCCACTCCAGTATCTTTGCCATGAAAACCCCATGGACAGCACCAAAAGGCAAAACGATATGACACCGGAAGATGAGCCCCTCAGGTCGGAAGGTGTCCAATATGCTACTGGGAAAGAGCGGAGGGCTAGTACTAGTAGCGCCGGAAAGAATGAAGCGACTGGGTCAAAGCCGAAAGGACACTCAGTTGCCGATGTATCTGGAGGTGAAAGGAAAGTCCGATGCTGCAAAGATCTTTACTCCATAGGAACCTGGAATGTAAGATCCATGAATCAAGGCAAGCTGGATGTGGTCAAACAAGAGATGACAAGACTGAACATCGACATCTTAGGAATCAGTGAACTAAAATGGACAGGCATGGGTGAATTTAGTTCAGATGACCATCAGGTATACTACTGCAGGCAAGAATCCCTCAGAAGAAATGGAGTAGCCTTCATAGTCAATAAAAGAGTAGGAAAAGCAGTACTGGGATACAATCTCCAAAATGACAGGATGATCTCAGTTCGAATCCAAGGCAAACCATTCAACATCACTGTAGTCCATGTCTATGCCCCAACCACTGGTGCTGAAGAGGCTGAGGTTGACCAGTTCTATGAAGGCCTACAACACCTTCTAGAATTAACTCCAAAAAATGATGTCCTTATCATCATAGGGGATTGGAATGCTAAAGTAGGAAGCCAAAAGATAACGGGAATAACAGGCAAGTTTGGCCTTGGAGTACAAAATGAAGCAGGGCACAAGCTGGTGGAATTTTGTCAAGAGGATACAATGGTCATAGCAAACACTCTTTTCCAACAACCCAAGAGACGACTCTACACATGGACATCACCAGATGGTGAACACAGAAATCAGATTGACTATGTGCTCTGCAGCCAAAGATGGATAAGTTCTATACAGTCAGTAAAAACTAGACCAGGAGCTGACTGTGGCTCAGATCATGAGCTTCTGGTGGCAAAATTTAGGCTTAAGTTGAAGAAAGTAGGGAAAACCACTAGGCCACTCAGGTATGACATAAATCATATCCCGGATGAATACACAGTAGAGGTGACAAATAGATTTAAGGAATTAGATCTGATAGAGTGCCTGAAGAACTATGGACGGAGGTTCGCAACATTGTACAAGAGGTAGCAACTAAAACCATCCCAAAGAAAAAGAAATACAAGAAAGCAAAATGGCTGACTGAGGAAGCTTTACAAATAGCTGAGGAAAGAAGGGAAGCAAAAGGCAAGGGAGAAAGAGAAAGATACACCCAATTGAATGCAGAATTCCAGAGAACAGCTAGAAGAGATAAGAATGCCTTCCTAAATGAACAGTGCAAAGAAATAGAAGAAAACAATAGAATTGGGAGGACCAGAGATCTCTTCAAGAAAATTGGAGATATGAAGGGAACATTTCATGCAAAGATGGGCATGATAAAGGACCAAAATGGCAGGGACATAACAGAGGCAGAAGAGATTAAGAAGAGGTGGCAAGATTACACAGAAGAACTATACAAGAAAGAGCTTAACATCCCTGATAAGCACGATGGGGTGGTCACTGACCTCGAGCCAGACATCCTGGAATGTGAAGTCAAATGGGCCTTAGGAAGTCTGAGCAACAACAAAGCTAGTGCAGGCCACAGTATTCCAGCTGAGCTATTCAAAATCTTAAATGGTGATGCAGTAAAAGTGCTACACTCAATATGCCAGCAAATTTGGAAAACTCAACAGTGGCCACAGGATTGGAACAGGTCAGTTTACATTTTGATCCCAACGAAGGGCAATGCCAAAGAATGTTCAAACTACTGCACCATTGCACTCATTTCACATGCTAGCAAAGTGATGCTCAAAATCCTACAAGCTAGGCTCCAGCTGTATGTGGACCGAGAACTACCGGAAGTACAGGCAGGATTTCGAAGAGGCAGAGCAACTAGAGATCAAATTGCCAACATACGCTGGATCATGGAGAAAGCTAGGGAGTTCCAGAAAAACATCTACTTCTGCTTCATTGACTATGCTAAAGCCTTTGATTGTGTGGATCACAACAAACTGTGGCAAGTTCTTAAAGAGATGGGAATACCAGACCATCTTATTTGTCTGTTGAGAAACCTATATGCAGGTCAAGAAGCAACAGTGAGAACTGGACACGGAACCACTGATTGGTTCAAAATTGAGAAAGGAGTTCAGCAAGGCTGTATACTGTCACCCTGCCTATTTAACTTATATGCAGAGCACATCATGAGAAAGGCAGGGCTAGATGAATCACCAGTTGGAATCAAGATTGCTGGGAGAAATATCAACAACCTCAGATATGCAGATGATACCACTCTCATGGCAGAAAGTGAAGAGGAACTAAAGAGCCTCTTGATGCAGGTGAAGGAGGAGAGCGCAAAAGTTGGCTTGAAACTCAACATTAAGAAAACTAAGATCATGGCATCCGGTCTTCTCACTTCCTGGCAAGTAGATGGGGAAGAAATGGAGGTAGTGACAGATTTTATTTTCCTGGGCTCCAAGATCACTGCAGACGGGGACTGCAGCCAAGAAATTAAAAGACGCTTGCTTCTGGGGAGGAGAGCCATGGCAAATCTAGACAGCATAGTAAAAAGCAGAGACATCACCCTGCCAACAAAAGTGTGTATAGTCAAGGCTATGGTTTTCCCAGTTGCAATGTATGGCTGTGAAAGCTGGACCATAAGGAAGGCCGAGCACAAAAGGATTGAGGCCTTTGAGTTGTGGTGCTGGAGGAGACTCCTGCGAGTCCCTTGGACCGCAAGGCGATCAAACCGGTCAGTCCTAGAGGAGATCAACCCTGACTGCTCTTTAGAAGGCCAGATCCTGAAGATGAAACTCAAATACTTTGGCTACCTAATGAGAAGGAAGGACTCCCTGGAGAAGAGCCCGATGCTGGGAACAATTGATGGCAAAAGAAGAAGGGGACGGCAGAGGATGAGGTGGCTGGATGGAGTCACAGAGGCGGTTGGTGTGAGCTTGAGTGGACTCCGGGGGATGGTGGAGGACAGGAGGGCCTGGAGGAATGTTGTCCATGGGGTCGCGATGGGTCGGGCACGACTTCGCGACTATCAACAACAACAACAACAGAAATGATCAGCTTTGGGCTACGGGAGGTTGGTCTTTGAGCAACACTTCTAGAGGTATAAATCCTCCTAGTTCTATGACTCCATTGTGGCCGAAGATAAAGGAAAGGAAAGAACCCTGAACATTGTCCATGGAGTAATGAGGGAGTTTGACTTCCTGGGTCTGAGGCTGGGGCAGCGCTCCAACCCTGGAGCCAGAGTGCGGAATCCCTTCGACTTCCCTTTGCATCTGGTGCAAGGAGAGCTGTGCTGGTTGCATTCCGAGGTTAGCAAAGTGGTCCTAGAGAGGGGCTGAAGGAGGAATTCTTGGAAACAGAGACGGGAGGAGAATGAGAGCCAGCCTCCTTCCAAAGGGGACTCCAGCTGGATCCAAAGTGTCCAAACTGGACATCGGGGGGGGGGGGATGCTCAAAAGGAGGGAAAGGGAGGCAAAAACTGCTCCTGCTGCTCCTCCCGCATCACTCAGATGCCTGTTTGCTCAGCATCCTCACTGGATTGTACCCATGGATTGCAGTCCTAGTCATATTTACATGGGAGTATCTCCCACTGAACTGAACAGGACTGCACCATTGAAGAATTCACAGGTGAACTGTGGCAGGGAAAACGTGAGTGCTAGTCCTGGCTTAGCCAAGGTGGCATTATCCACACACGATGGGAGACATCAACAGGCGTGCAGCAATCCCGAAGTCTACAGACAACTTCTGTAGGAAAAATGACACTGAAGTACACAATTATTCATCTACAGAAATTCTACACTGCTCTGTATCTGGTGAGATTCCGGAGCATGAGCAATAAAGTGAAAACAGGGAATTAAAACACAGAAGAAATATATTACACCAGTTACAGAGATTATGCCAATAAAACTGTGCGGGATCGATTAAGGAATGTTTATTTCAAATAGAAATGTCTCCAGCAGGCACCGAAAACAAATCAGCATAACATAACTAGGTAGGCGACTCCACAGAGAGGGAGCCAGCATACTTAGATCCCTATTCGGAATGGATTCCAGGTAGATCCCGCCAGCCCACCGCATCCGACGACCTCAGTGTTTGGGCAGGATGGCAAGAGAGGAAGCAAGCCCGTGCAAAAACAGCCCAGCGGGAGCACTCAGTGGCCACGGAAAGCAAGCTGATGTGCACATGTGTAGAATGGGAAGCCAGAGTAAGGGGCCGGAATGGAACGTCAAGGAGAGCATGTCTGATTTCCAGCAGCCATGAGCTGCAGAACATCCATGTCACTGATTATTCCTGCTCGGAATGGTCCCAGGATTGATTTGCATCTCTTTGGGCATCGCGTGGTATTGTCCCAGACAATTGTTTCAGGGCTGTGAGACCCGGCTGTTTCTCTCTCGCTTCTTCTCAGTAATTATCCTTCCAACAGTGCAATTCGATGGAGCTGCTGGCAAGTGTCTGAATTTGGAGGTTGTGGGTATTCTGTGCCAGGTGGGGAAGGCAGGAAGGTGTGGGCTCAGCGAGAGGAGGAGGCTGGGGGTTGGAGGGGCTGCCCTCTGAAACACCCTCTTCCCCCCTTTCCTGAACTCCTGTTACGACTTCAGGGACCCATCCCATGGCGTTGTTTCTGCACCAGCTCTGGGGGTGTGTGTGGGACCTGAGTTGCAGATCTGTTGTGGGCATGTCGTGAGCGGAGCCGGTTGGAGCCAGGGGTCAGACTAGATGGCCCGAGAGACCCCTTCTGACTCACTCTGTTTCTATGTTTCTGTGTTGCATGCCACCCAGACAGTCCTGGCTATTGGGTGGTATAGAAGCAAGCAAGCAAGCAAGCCAACCAAATGATCCAAAAGTCCTGCAGACTCTGTCTCGAAATCAACTTATTGGCCTGTACACGTATTCATCTAAAAATCTAACTATCTTCAAAGGAAGCCTTCAAACATCAGACGGAGTGAGCTTTGGTTCATAGACGCTGACTCAGTTTGTTGCCTTGAAGTTGTCACAGCACTCGTTGTACCCGGAACACCTGCTGTGCATGCGGAAGGTGCTCCCAGGTTTGTTCCTTGGAAACACCTTGGTCTGCAAACCCAGAGAGCTGCTATTGGAGGCAATGCTGAACTAGGTGGACCCACTTCCTTCTGTGGGGTCCTCCTGATTTTCCAGTCAAGAGGACTAGAAGCACAGTGACAGGCATGTCTGAAGAGCTGCTAGCAAGGGCTCTGAACATCCCTGCGTTCTTGCGGTTTAGCTCCTTCTGGTTTGGAAGCAACTTGATTTATGCACAGCTATGCAAAAGTTCAATGCCTCCTTTGGTTGGGATAATGAGGTTTTGTTCTAATTGGCTAATAAAAAAAGCCAAACATTTCCAAGGAGTTCTTATATCACCCTCATTAGTGCATTCTTGTGGGCTCTTAAATGGTACTTTATATTGCTTATTTGCATACTCTTTCCCAGAGTTCTGAGCATTATAAGTCACCATAATAAAAAATAGATTAGCGCACCCTTGAGACTCATTCATGGGGATTCTCTTGCTCTCTCTGCTGCAAATATGATCCTGCATCATACAGATCTACTCTGTTACCATACCAAGGCACTTATGACAAAGTTAAAGGCGCATGATGGTGGCGGGGGGTGGGGGTTATAATATGCTCACTCTCTCCTTCGGTGTTTCTAATTAGGTTTGGAATCACTTTGCAAGTGCAGTGAGCACGGGACTATAATTAATATAAAATATGTTACTTCAAAGGAATGTTTGAGGCAAGAAGGCACCACTCTGAGGCTTGGCAGTGGTTAAACCCAGTCGGTTGTTGCTCCATGGTGTAGGGCCATTAGGAAACTGACAGCTAATTAATAATCCCAGAGAAGCATTAAAGGGCAAAGATATCATTTGTAGATGTCTAGAAGACAGGGACCTGTTTGGAAGTTGATTGGCAGCCTCGTTGTCAGAGGAGTTTGAAGAGCAGACCATGTGCAAAGCTGGGAGAATAAGCTGAGAGCGCTTGATGTGGGAGAGGCCCCCTGCCCTGTGAAGCCGTCTTGCAATTTCCTCATTAGTGGCAGGAGAAGCTGCACAGACTTTCACAAGAGAAAAAGCCTGTTTTCATAACTGCCTTTGAAGGTTACTTTAGCATTGGGCCAAATTCTACCCTGCATTTATTTATTTGTTAAATTTGTTCAAAGGCCTGCCTGCTAGGTGCTCTCTGGGCAAACATTACAATAAAATTATCGATCGGTAACAATAAAAATTTATCCCAGATACTTTCTTTCCCTGGAAAAAAAGTCCCCCATGTTCTGTGTTTGGCTCGTTGCTGCTTAAGGAAATAATTTTGAGTTATGGGTGAGCTGTGAAGCCACATTGGCTGATGAGGTCAAATTATTGAGGGTGGTGAAAAAAAAGGGATGGAGCAAAGGTGCAAATGTGCCGATCCAGACCGCCGGCACAGACACCAAACTGGCACAGGGGTTTGTTGTAAGCAGGTGTAAAGTGATCCAAGTTGGGCAGAGAATCCCACTTCACAAATAGAGTGATGGGGTCTGAGCTGACTAAGACTGCCAGGAAATGGAACCTGGAGCTGTGTTGGGAGTTCAGGGGAAATGCCAGACTGCCGGGCCGAGTTGGTGAGCCACACACTGGAGACCATACTCATTGGAACCCAAAATTAAATACAGTGGTACCTTGACTCACGAACGTAATCCGTTCCAGGACTTTGGTCGTGACCCAAATTGGTTGTTAGCCAAGTTAAATTTCCCCTTAACGTTCAATGTAAATAAGGTTAATCCGTTCTGTAACTATTTTTATTTTAATCAGAAAATGTGAAGCAAAGTGACAAAGAACAACAAAGATCGTGGCCATCTCCCGCCCCCGCAGCGCAACCGTGATCAGCCTGTCATCCCTGCATGCGCCCATCATCCCGGCATGCTGTGGGGTGGGGGGGGGGGAGAGATGGGCACGATCGCGGATGTGCTGGGGGATGGAGAGACGGGTGTGAACGCGGGCATGCTGTGGGGGGAGATGACTGAGATCGCGGTTGTGCTCCTGCAGGAAAGATGGGTGCAATTTTGGCCATCTCCCCCACCCTGCCCCCAGCACAATCGCGGCCATCTCCCCACTCGGGGGCGGGGGGGCAATGGAGAGATGGCTGCGATCGTGGTTGCCACCCAATGCGAGATTTGCGACCTGAGTCAAAATTTTTGTTTGCGACTCGATTTGGTTGTGAACTGAGGTGATTGTGAGCCGAGGTACCTCTGTATGCCAATATCATCCGGTCTTTAGCCACCGCTCCAGCCACCACACCTTAAAAAGGATGCTTTGGAGCTAGGTGTGTAAAGAGTGTGAAAAGGGGGTATCAAAATGGCCAAGGGCCCAACACAAGCCCTGTCTGAGGCCAGCTTACTCTGCCTTGGACTGATTGGTTTAGAAAAAATGGTGAATACTGTGTGTGGGGGGTGGGGGGGGGAGGGTTGATAGAGATGTGGAATATCCTGCCTGGTGGGTCAGTTTTACTCCTTGTCCCTGTCCGAAAAGCTGAAAGGGGAAGTTTCATGGAAGTAAGAGGAATTGTCTTTCCCATACTCTCGGAGGGAGAGAAGGGAAGCTATTTCATCACCTCTCTTGAGAGACCAGCAGTATGTGGCTTTCCCACTGGTCCCTGCATGGCAGCCATACTGGGAGGCTGCCCGAATTGTTCCCATCCCTGTTGGCTGATAAATGGTAGCTTGAACTCCGATTACCCAAGCTTGCTTTTTTCCTCTTCCTTCCCCATCGCCTTTCCTTAGGTGCTGTGATTACTTTTGAGGGCAAAGATTGCCTTTTAGCTGATATTTGCAAGCTGCTCTGAGAGCCCTGCTGGCTACAAGGCAAGGCGAGGGTGCTTTCCAGGAATGAATGAATGAATGAATGAATGAGGGTTGTGTCCTGGTTAAGTGGAAGCCACTGGTCTCGGAGCCCATGTCCAGCTGCACTGTGGTGCTTTTGGGCCAATGATGGGGATGATGGAACGTCTTTCCAAAATTCTACTGTGGCCCTCCAAGCCTGTCCAGAGCAGCCATGCTGCTGGGACTGGGCTCAAGATGGAAAGGCTGTCACTATTTTTTGTGCCCTGCATAAAGCAACGGTCCCTTGCTGCTCAACGGTCCCATGGCTGCTTTGGAGACCTTGGAACACGTGCCCTGTGCTTCTTTCTGAGGCGCCCAGGGGGAGGCAGGGGCTGATCAGATTCTGGAGTCCCCATTCCAACGGCATTGCACTGCCTCCAGAGAACCTGGGTCCCTGGGTAAATCAGCAAACCCTTCGCCTTTCCCGCAGCGCTCCCGTGAGCAAGCCAGGCAGAGAGCGAACGGCTCTGGGCTCCCCCAGGGAGTTGCTTGGCTCAGCAAGGATCCGAACTTGCATCTCCTCAGCCCAAGTCCCATGTCCTTATTCATTACACCACCCTAACTTATTTTCCTTCAAGGGCAATCCAAATGCACTGTGCATGCTTGGTGGGCATTGACGCAATAATAATAATAATAATAATAATAATAATAATAATAATAATAATAATTTATCATTAATAATCTTCCCTATTGTGGCTGAGTGCCTTGCTGGTCTAATGCAGGCTTCCACATGGCGTGAAGCCGCCAGCCTCCTGTTAGTTAGCAGCATCACCTGTCCCCTGCCCAGGGAACGTTTGCTCTCGCGAAGAAGCAAACCACCCAGACTTTAGAGCTGGGATGTATGGCAGCGCAGATCTAGTCTGTCGTTGTTGCCTCCCGGTGCACTGGCCATAACGCACTGAGCAGCTGAGAGCACAGAATTGCATCTCCTTCATGGCAACGGAGCACACGGTCATTATGCACGACAATCTGTCCTCTGGCTCCCTAAATATGCAGTGATGCAGTGGATGTGGTTTACCTGTGGATAAAGTAGATGTGGTTTACCTGGATTTCAGCAAGGCCTTTGACAAAGTGCCCCATGATATCCTGGTGGAGAAACTGAGGAGTTTTGGGATAGACCAAAGCACTGTCCGGTAGATTAGGGCATGGCTGACTGACCGAAAGCAGAAGGTAACCATTAGCGGGGAGTCGTCGGGATGGCAGCCAGTGACAAGCGGGGTCCCCCAGGGCTCTGTCCCGGGGCCGATCCTGTTTAATCTCTTCATCAATGACATGGAAGAAGCGGTGAACAGTCTGCTGATCAAATTCGCAGACGACACTAAAACTGGAGCAGTGGCCACAACTGAGGAGCAGATACACCAGATCCAAAAGGATCTGGACAGACTATGGAAGTGGGCAGGAGACAACAGGATGGCGTTCAATGTGGAGAAGTGCAAGGTCTTGCACTTGGGGCATAAGAATAGCTGTCATAAGTACAGGTTAGGTGACAAGTGGCTGGAGAGCAGCACTTGTGAAAGGGACCTTGGGGTACTGGTTGACCGCAGGCTAAACATGAGTCAGCAGTGTGATGCGGTGGTCAAGAGGGCAAATGCCACCCTTGGTTGCATAGCCAGAAGTGTGGCTTCTAGATCAAGAGAGGTATTACTACCACTCTACACGACTCTGGTGCGCCCGCAAGTGGAGTATTGTGTTCAGTTTTGGGCCCCTCATTACAGAAAGGATATAGCCAGGTTGGAGTCAGTGCAGCGTAGGGCCACAAGGTTGGTGGCCGGTTTGCAGGGGATGAGGTATGAGGCGAGACTGAGGGAACTGGGTCTCTTCAGCCTGGAGAAGAGGAGACTCAGAGGGGATCTGTTGGCGACATACAGGCATGTGAGGGGGTGTCACACGGAGGTGGGTAGAGACCTGTTCTCCCCTGCAGAGGAAGGCAGGACGCGCTCCAATGGATCAAAGCTCAGGGAGCCAAGGTTCAATTTGGATGCCAGGAAGCACTTCCTGACAGTTAGGACCCCAAGGGCGTGGAATGGGCTTCCACGGGAGGTGGTTGAGGCCCCATCGGTGAGGGTGTTCAAAGACAGGCTGGACATGCACATGGTGGGCATGTCGTGAGCGGAGCCGGCTGGTGCCGGAGGTCAGACTAGATGGCCCAGGAGGCCCCTTCTGACTCGCTCTGTTTCTATGTTTCTATAAATACCGTTCCTGCTCATTAAGCATCCCTCATGATGCATAATTACACCAAACTAGGAAAAACCACTGCAACAGGCGGGATACGTTTGTGAAGCAGGCGTTTCTAATGCAAATGCACGAGGGCTGCACTATTCAGCTATTAGATGCCTCAGCCTCCTTTGCAGGAAAACCTCCAAGGTCACGGGCAACCATGGTGAACCACAAACGATCTGGATCTGCGTCTCCGTGCAAAGCAACACGCTGGCCTCCAGCCTGGCAGAAGCATCCTGGTTATGATCTGACGGCTCACTGTCAGGGACAGGCAGCAAGAGCTTTGCCTGCACCACAACAGTGTCGCTTTTCTTCACAGGCACTTTTCCCATGCAGTTGGATGGTGACCACTCACCTGGGGGAGAAACTGGCGCAGTTGTCCAAAGGCAGCACATGACATGCTCTAAATAGTCTCATTCCACCCCTTCCTTTCCTCTGCACAGTTTCTGGGTCATTCTACCGAAGTGGTGGACACATAGCCCAGTTCACCAGGGGTCCTTTTGCTCCCCAGTGGGAAGGAAGTTGAAATTCTGGTAATGAATTGAAACAGAATTTCGACCTATCCTTAGTATATGGAGTATGGATAAGCAAACTGTTTTTCCAGGTTTTGCTGGAGAATCCATGGGGTTGAACAATGTTCCTCAAGCATCACCTTCTGGAGTCTCCAAGTAGGAGCAGAACCATAGCACTCCCAGTGCAGACAGCTGCTCCAGGAGGATATCGTGGCTGATGGTTTTGAAGGCTGCTGAGTGGTCCAGCCTTAGCAACAGGGTTGCATTTCTCCCATCCTGCTGCAGGTCATTGTATGGACAGCCAAGGCTGTTTTTGTGCCGAAACCCAGCCCGGAACCCAGCCCGATGCCATGCACAAAGGACACTGCGTTGCACACAATTGCACACAATTTGCACATGCTGATGTTATCTTTAATGGCACTGCTCCTACTGCATTTCAGCTCTGCACAATATGCATGTGCATGGAGATGCCCTTTCGAAAGGATGGCTGTGCTTGGAAAAGAAATGCAATACAGGGGATTTTGTGTGCTTTCCTGACCCATCTGCTGCCCAGGTGCAGCCAGTTGACTGGTGCCTTCCTGGCCCTGCTCTCCTGGCTTCTTGGGGTTCCTTAACTTTACCCTGGGCTGACGCTACAGAGCCCTTCGGATAGAGGAATGTCCTGTCCAAGCAGGTTCACCCCAGCACTGGAAATGCCAATCCATTATGGGAAATCTGACATGTGGGGAAAGCAGGCTTGTGGTTTGTAGATCGGATTAGGACTTGGCTGACAGGACAATCACGAGCTCTCCTGACGGCCTGGAAAGCAGAGAACTGGACAAGAGACCCAGTAAGGGCTGCTGACTTTCTGCGTTGCTTCTAAGCACCTGCAGGTCTCGGTGCTGTGTACAGAGGAGCCTTTTTTAAATACCTGTCTTTTGCCATGTGGTGTACCTGCCAGATGGTACAGTTTCAGGTGGCAGAAAGAACCTGTGTTCAGAAAATGGCGCTACTCCCTGCTTGCACATATGTGAGGCCACATGTCAGGGAGATCAGGATTGGCCTAACCTTTCCTCTTCTCTGCAAAGTTACACAAAATCATGCAAGCAAGGGCGGGCTTTTTGGTAAAAATAGCACTGCTTTGCATGAAACAGTAAGCCAGGATTCCAGAGAATCCTGGACTATTCTGAAGGACCTGGGTGTGGTGCTTACAGCCCATAATTTCCTGCTTTGCATCTTTCTCCCAGTATTTCTTTCTGCTTTCCTTTCCCCTGCTTTGCTTTTCTTGTCCAGCTCTCCACTAGCCAGGAGATATCCTCCCCAATCCAGTGTCTTCCAGCTGTGTTGAACTACAGCTCACACCACCCCAGCCCACCTCATTGGAATTGTAGTCCAATCAAAGCAGGGCATTGGATTGGATCTGACGCTGAGAATGGATCCTCATGAAATTAACAATCTTCCACATTACTTACTTTTTACCCAAAACAAAGTAAGACCATGAACCTATATAGTCACTTGACACAAATAATGATAACAATAACATCAGCACACAATCCGAACCACTGAACAAACAAAGGAAGCACAACTGGGAACGCTAATTAAAAAGTCTTATTTTGGGAAAGTTTTGCAAAGTTTCCCCAGCAAGATGCCTGGCTAATCTCACAACACACACGTCAGCAGCTATACAAGTGTGAAATTAATTCAGAAGGACCAATCTTTTTTGCTCACTTCAGCAGGCTACCGGTTTTTATCTCGGCATAACGTTCCCAATCATAAAATCCATTAACTTCCACTATCGAGGGTTTACTGTATTATGTGCAAAATTCCTGGCAGCCCTTTGATACCCGCTTCAAATATCTTGTTGATGGCAGTCATAGAAACTGGCTTTGATCGGCAGCACAATTTTTGGACTTTGGATAAGGAAGTGCTGATAGGAGGCCTCGCAGCCGCCCCTGATTAAACGATCTGTTAAAACGCGATGGAACAGATGATGGCAACACGCTCAGAAAGTTGGCGAGAGGGATGGGTTGCTTAAAGCCTGACTCCTCCCCAGCCAGGGTGGGGCAAACTGGTTTGTTCCCAGTGCGTAGCACTTTCAACTATATTGCATACAAATGACCCAGAGCGTGGCCCAAGGGTGCTTAAGGCACCCTGTTGAAGCTAAGCAGGCCTGGGCTGGCCTGAACTTGGAGGGGAGACCACCTGGGAAATGCATGGAGCCACCTGGAGCCCCACAGTGGGGGGAGGGCGTGATATAAATAGAACAAATGCGTACAAAGGCCTGATTCTTCACATTTCAGCATGAGTTTTCCGCTTTTGTTTTGAGCTGTCCATGTTGCTCCGTGGTGGTGAACCCATTTTGGAGGTGGAGTTTAGCATCCTACAGAGCTCCTATAAAATGAAGGAGGAGGAGGAGGAGGAGCAGAGGGTATTTGTAAGTTAGTATCTACTTTTTCCCATACCAGTGCAGAACTGGAGCTGAGGGTTAGGGTGGGCTGTCCAAAATGGGCTCTCAACGTCCACAAGGATGTGATGGGGTACAGGGTGGAATGCGACACAGGCAGTCTACGAGGAAATTGATTGAGGCTGTTCTGGTGATGTCCTCTGGTGATGACCTCAGTGGAAAGGACCACATCTGTGTAATGATGAAAGTCACTGCCAAATCTACTGATGGTAAGCAATACTCTCCAGGGGTTAGATGAGCCCCCAGTTGAAGAGGCTTGAAGAAAGACACTTGGACCTACAGTATGGACTCTTCCAATCCAAAATGAGAGATAATAATCAAGAGACTTCGGCTGTGGAGTCCACTAGCCAAATCTAACACAGATACCTACAAGTAACTTGCAGGTATAAAAGAGAGTTGCTGGCACCCTGCTAGCTGCCTTCGTCTCTTTTGGAAGCCAAGCATCTGAGCTTGAACTTTGAGCTTGAAAACACGTGCAGTGTCTTTTCATATGCAGCATTTGCCTTGCTGGAGGGACCTTGGCTTCTGTCAAAAGTGACCTCTTTTGTGACGAGTACTCGGGTTCGTATTGGCGCAGGCTGAACAGTTTCCTGAACAATCAGCCATTGCTAATATTTTCTGTTCCCTCTTCCTGTCTCTTCCTGTCTCTTCCTTCCTTCCTTCCTTCCTTTCCTTCCTTCCTTCCTTCCTTCCTTCCTTCCTTCCTTCCTTCCTTCCGATGACTGCTGGAGAATATTTTTCAGACAAAAAATGATATTTACATGATGCAAAAGGAAAGAAGAAATGATACTAGAAGAACACAGAGAGGAAGAAGCTGACCGAAGCAGAGCTTGTACGAGGGATGGTGCAATACATCCATTTCCCATTTCCTCTTGACAATCACCCCGTCTCTGGGGTGGAAGAGATCTCTGCGCTGGATCGGGTTGCTTCTAGGTGCAAGGAACTGGGCAAGTTCTGGAAAGAGGCGATGGTCCTTAGGCATCAGCAAGCCATTTATTTCTTGAGGTTTTCATATCCCGTTTGCTAGCCCAGGGCCGTCAGAACAGCAAGCGGCTTTCCATCACAGCCACTGCACTTTTCCCGTTGTTCGTGTAGCTAATGATAATGATAAAAAACAGAAAAAGACAAGCAGCTCCAGTTCTCATGCATAATTCAGGCCACGGAGAGCAAACCATTAGATGCTGACCCAACACCAACCTCATCCCATCAATCTCCATTTCTGAAAGAAATCTGGGCCAGGATAAAATTTGTTGGGCAGGGCACCGCAAGGCAGGTTTGATTTGCAAGCTAAAGTAGCCCTCCAGTCAGGAAAATCAATTCCAACATGAGAGCGACACGGGCGTTTTATTAAGTCAGCGCTGCCAGGGCGGCATTATTGGATAAGTATATCTACGATGACCTCTGCAAAGGGTTAAAACCAGCAGCGGTCAGGCGAGAGATGGAAGACCGAAAGCACAATATAATTTATGGCTCCCTGGTGTGATATACAGTTTGTTTTGCTCCCTCTTTGGAGGGGTGCCGTGGGGGGAATCATAAGTGATCTCAGGACTCTTTCAGACTGTATTTAGCGCACGACGGTCTGAGCTCCCATGAGCTTCCCCCACAATCTTTCACTCTTTGCAAAAGCTTCAGCCTGGGGCTGTCCCCAAATGGGGCTGAAGCTGTCCCTGAACGGTCTCACTGCAAGGCACTGTGCCCAGTCTGCCTGGTCCGTGTGTGGTGGAGACACACACTCTATTATATTTTAATGTGGACATACCTACTGGTGCACTTTCCTGTCCTTCCTGCACTCCAGTCTGTTTTGCGGCGGCCCGAAATCTGAGTTCCTGGCCAGTGCAGTCGGGGTTCATTGAGCCCCTGACCTGGGCAACGCACACCGGCCCGGCCCACAGCAGTGAGTGGGGTGGGAGGCTGGCTGCAGGGGCTGCCACCTGGAAAGGTTGCTGCCACCCAAGCGGGGTGCACGCGTGTTCGCGGGCCTCCTCTTGGCTTGCTTTGCAGGACTGCATGGAGCATGGGAAGCCTGTGTATTCTGGAGGAAGGGATTCTTAAAAGGCTCATCTCAAGTTTCCTGGTTTCAGGAATCTCCCAGATGGAGGTGTTAAGACTGAACCTGGGACTTGGCATGCGCAACGCTTGCTTTGTCAGTGCGTGATGGAGGCAGAGTCAGGATTCTTTGCGATTCTGAGGTGGCGACTGGTGGAGCCGTGCTCGGAGGTTCCCCAGAGGCTGTGGCCAGCGGAACGGCCGAGCTGGTCCAGTGAAGCAAGGAGAAGCATCATTCTCAGCAGCTCTGATGCATGTAGGTATTTCTGAGGAGCGAGTAAAAAAAATGCAGCATGGCCCCAAAGGAGAATGAAGGGGAGGTTTGAAGGCAAAAGAAGAGATGAGGCCTGCTTTGTAACCACTCGCTGGCTCACGCAGCAACTCTGGGGCAGTGGAAAACGCAATTTCTTTGCTGCAGCCAGTCACTTTGCGTGGTCAGGTTGGTGCATATCGGCGTGTTTCACACCCCTCCCCTCCGTGGAGGTTATTCATCTCAGGTGCATTTCCCTGCAGAGTTCTTTGAAGAGCTCAGCAGCTGCTGTGAGCACTTCCGCATTATAAAACCTCAAGCCTCGCTGGTAATGTTTCTTGTTTCTCCTGACAAATTCACAAATAAAATCAGTTTGCCAGGAAGTTAGAGAGGACATAAAACAGGGAGAGTGTGACAGAGAGAGACGAGCGAGAGACAGGCCTGTCACTTATCCGGAGCAACCCTGATTTGGCAGCCGGGATTTATCCGTTGCGGATTCTTCAGGTGTGCCACAGAAGTCTGGGCATATGATGCAAGGATTTGCAGGCAGGACTGAAGAGCATGGAGAATCCATCTTTGGAAGCTTGGAGGCCTCCTTGTTCCATGGAAAGGGAGCCAGTGCGGTGTAGTGGCTAAGAGCGCGGGACTGGGACTCAGGCAACCTCGATTCTAGTCCCCGCTCAGCCACATGGAGCCAACTGGGTGACTTTGGGCCAGTCACAGACTCTCAGCCCAGCCTACCTCACAGAGCTGTGGTTGGATAAGAGTGAGATGAGGAGAAAGAGAATGATGTATGCTACTTTGAGTTCTTTGGAAGAAAAAGGGTGTGATAGAACCTAATCAAATAAGTAAAGATGACTTCCTTGGTCTTGCTTAAACTTGACTTTTACAAGTCATATCGTACTTAACATTTAAACTTGAACCTCCAGTGCACAAGACATTTTTGACCCTTGTAGACTGCAGGTGGCGCAGTGGTTTAAACCGCTGTGCTGCTGGGCTGGTTGATCGAAAGGTCGCCGGTTCAAATCTGCACACGGGGTGAGCTCCCGTGCTCCGTCCCAGCTCCTGCCAACCTTGCAGTTCGAAAGCATGCAGATGCAGGTAGATAAAAAGGTACCACTTCGGTGGGCAGGTAACAGCATTCCGTGCACTTCGGTGTTTAGTCATGCTGGCCACATGACCACGGAGACTGTCTGCGGACAAACGCTGGCTCCCTCGACCAGGAAACGGAGATGAGCACCGCCCCCGAGAGTCAGGCATGACTGGACGTAACATCAAGGGGAAACCTTTACCTTTACCTTTTTTTAGGGTCCTGATTAGACCCCTTCCCCAGGCGGCCATACTCCTGCCCCAAATCGGGGGCAGCTCCCCAGATTTTGTGGACCCCGGTGTAAAAGAAGTAATCATCTCTCTTTATTCTCCACGAGAGCTTTGAGCTAAAATATGTGGGTATTTCTGGTCCCACCCCTTTTCTTTGACTCCACCCACCACTGAAATACGGTCCCCGGAGCGTCTCCTAAGGGGGGATGGTCTTCTTATAGAGCAATGGAGCTGCCGCGCTCCCCAGTGGCATTAGGCCAGCTCTTTGCCAGCGCAGGACGCTCTTTGCCGGCAGCTCTGAGAGGCTGCCTTCCAGCCTCTGAGGAAAAGCAGCCAATGCAGGAGGGCTGCGCATCTGCCAAGGCAACCTGGTCCACCACTGACCTGAACTTCAAGGGCTCCTTCCTAACCTTCAGTCCACAGGGGTCCAAGAGAGCAGTGCGGTATAGTGGTTAAAGCCCTGGACTTGGGAGGCCCACGGTCTGGTCCCCACTTCGCTGTGAGGCTCACTGGGTGGCTTTGGCTGGCCACTGGTTCTCAGCCTGGCCTGCCTCACAGGGTTGGGGGAGAAAAGGGGACAGGAGGGTTGTGTCAGCTGCCTTGGAAGAAAGGAAGGGAGGGACGGAGATACAGTGAATAAACACACTCCCTTTTCTTGGAAATTTAACTGCTCAGCTCGGCTTGGCTCTTACTATCTGAATCAACTGCGAACACAGTGGCTACTGTTATTACTATCATAGTTGTTACTCTTATTAGTCCTATCTAAAATTCCATAGGGAAAACTGACGGGATGAGACCAGCTGTGCGGGGTTGATGCCATCAGGGGAACCGCAGCCTTGAGAGCAGAACAGCCAAGTGCGGCTGTTGGAGGCACGGCCCACAGCAGGGCCTGCATTCATGGGGCTGCGAGCGGACAGCATGGAGCAGTCCCTGCGCCGCATGGAGAAGGTCCTTCAACGGGGTGTGTGGCCAGCCTGCCCCTCAAGCATCCCTCGTGCAAGTCCGACGCCTGCTGTGATGCTCCTCCTGGGACTTTGGGCAGTCCCCGCCCCAGAAAACTGGCAATGTTGTGAATACTTGTGAAAATCTCACGGTTTCTAGCATCCCCCAGCCAGCATGGGAGTTGTAGGATTGCACCCCAAATCTCTCTCCTAACAGGGGAGTTCCTCCGGAAACAGAAACAGAAACAGCGAGTCAGAAGGGGTCTCCCAGGCCATCTAGTCTGACCCTCGGCTCTGCCCAGCTCCGCTCGTGACCGCCTACTGTGTGCATGCAGGAATTCCATTTGTGAGGGTCTCCACACACACACCAGCCCTCCTCTTACAGTGCCCTGCTGTGTCGGCCATCCGCAGACACGACTGTCCTCAGTGTTTGAATTCGGCTCGTGACTTGGCGACGTGATTGTGGGAGGGCCTCCACATGTGGCGTCCACATGCTTCCTCTGCAGTCATCAAAAACAGAGCATGTCTTGCCTTGTGAGGCATGGGATCAAAGCAAAGAGCGAAAAGCGGACGGACTTCAAGCAGAACCTCAAGGAGGTCTCTCCTCCAAGTGATGCGGCTGGCTGTCGGGAGAGCGCCAGCAGTCAACTCCGAGCAAACCCAAGAACGTCCAGAACGATTTTGATTAGAACTGAGTGGAAATTTTATTGCTCTCAAATGAGTCTTGAATTCCTTGGTGCCGGAAGGTTGTGCGCCACTGGATTTTATTTTCTGTTATTCCACCCTTTCTCATGATTCAGGATTGCCCCTGCTTGAAGCGAAGCTGCTTCAGTCTAGTATGGTCATGTGCATGCGAAGGACCCCCGATGGGGCAATCCTTTTGCCCCACAGCCCTGCATCTTGTCCCTGGAATCTCTTACCCCTGCTTCTTATGGAAATAGCTTCCCCATCACACGTGGCATCTCCACACCGACATGTGGCTTAACCAACCTTTGCCCATCCATCACCCAGGGGCATCTGGGAATGTGAATGAGGGTCGCTCAAGGAGAGAATTCGCATCACCCCACACAAATAACCATCCATGGGATTTATTTGGGGAAAGCTATGATCCCGAGACGCTGTCATGAAGATGCACCCACTGATCTGTGCATGAATCAGAAGCAGAAGGGAAAAGATGGGCATGGGGTGAATTCTGATGCATTTTATTCAATTCCATTACTCTCCCAAGGGACTCAGAGTGGTGTAAGGTAATTTCCTCTCTTCTGTTTGATCTGCACTACACTGGTAAGAGGTAGGTTAGCCTGCAGGGGCAGGGAGTGCTCCTACAATAGGAATCCTCAGAAATAACAAGCTTGGTGAAGTGCAAAAAGGTCATTCATAGTAAGCAAGCAGGAACTCAGAGGAAAGCGTTGCCTCCATGCATCAGCCCTTCCCAAGCCAGGCTATTTCTCGTGATAGTTTTCATAAAACCTTTTTTAGTTCAGCTAAAGTTGACATTGACTCTGTCGCCATCATTTGAGAAGCCCTGAGTGCGTCTGCACCTCCTGCATCACCTCGGCTGAGATTCCTCCCACTTGGGGGAGGAATCTAATGCCCGCGAACATTTTATCTCCCATCCAATCCCCCCAGCCAGATGCTTTTCCATGACACCTGCTACCTCCTTGGGGGACAGACACTCGCTTTGATTCCCCCCCCCCCCATGAGCTGTGAGTCAAGACGATGCCGCTAGAAGGAGTAACTCCTGGCTAAGCTTGGCTGGCTTCGCATGGTGCTTCCACAGAGGGGAAACCAGCCTTGAAATCGGGATGCGATTGTTGGCGGCAGAATTCTCATCCCATCAGCCTCGTAAGACTCATCAGGCTGTAAGAAGAGCCACAATGCATCGGCCTGGCATCCTGTTCACTCTGGGCCAGCTAGAAGCCCATAGGTAGGGCATAGGCAGTGTTGCCCAGTGGTTAGATTGCTGGTCTGGGCCTGAGGAGCTCTGAGTATAACCGTCACTTGTCCATCAAGCTCAATGGGTGGCCCGGGGCCAGTCACGGGCACTCAGCCTCACCCCCTCACAGGACTGTTGTGCTGAGGATAAAACAGAGAGGACAAGAACCTGGTGGGGTTGCGAGAAACTTGCATTCCCTTTCCGCTCCAGGAAGTGGCCTCTCTGGCCAGCGGGACTAGTCGCTGTGTGCAGGAATTCATCTCACGCCATTCTGAAAGCCACTCAACCTGCGGGCTGCCACTGCATCCTGCGAGGATAAATCCCACAGTTTCACTGTAAGCCTTCTTCTTGCATTCGGGTCCTTAGAGAGGAGTCCTCTGGGCCCGAGAGAGCATCCCAGTGATCACTGGATTCCTTGGGAGGATCTCCCCAAGCAGCAGACATAGGCACAAGTGCAAAAGCGGGACTCTGGACTCAGATCCCATATTTCACCCACACCCACCACCTGCCCCTGCACAAAGTACTGCTCGGGTTGCTTTCCGGGGGTGCAGAGGAGACGGGTGTGGGGATCCAGCCTGGGCCAGGCACACCAGCATCCCTCCTCTAACAGGGTCCCTCGAGGACTGCCTAGAAGAAACTTGCCTGCCTAGAGGAAAAATTCCTCTGCCTCCTGTTCGGCTGCTGACAGTCCAGCCAAGCCCTGGATACTCCAAAGCGTCTGAGATTGGGGGCTTCTGTCTAACCAAGTGCAGCTCCCAGGGTTGTGCTTTTACTTACTTGTTGCTGAGTCAGCTCTGAAGTCAGCAGGGAAGGACGGAGAAATTTGTGCAGGCTGAATGTTGATAGAAAGGAAACATTGCGCCTCCCAAACCTTGGTGCCGACACACTAACATCCACACCTCGCAGAACTTTGCAATGCCCTTTGCAAATTTGGAAATGCTCACCAAAATGTGGCGGAAAGGTGCACATAGAAATGTATGTCTCCGCTTTTTATAAACATGTGATTAAAATGTGCACTCGCCAGGAAATGTGTGTGCAAGAACAAGCGGGTTGAAAGAAGGGTGCGTGGAACGACGTACCACTATTTATGCAGGCTCCTGGTCCTGAATTGATGATGAAACTGAAAAACCGAGGGAAATGCTGCAGAAATTGGCTGCACCTGCTGGACGTGTTCCTGACATGCACTTCTTGAATAATACTTTGCGCTTTAGCAGAGCACTTCATAGCGTGCGAAATGCTAGCAATGAGTTCAGAGCTTAATTTAGTCCTTAATTTCTGAGTTCCTGGCAGAGTAAATTTGAACTGGTTAAAAGTCTCCTGAAAGCAGGCAAGATTAGAGTCCCCACCAAACTTGCCTAAACGGTGAAATTTGGATGCAGATTTTGTTTTTGAGAACATTTGAGAAATTTCAAGGAAGGCAAAAAGAGTATGAGTAAGACAAGGCTGATTTCTCAGGCAAGGCTGTTGCCCAGCCCTGGAAAATCCACACTTCTCATCATGGTGTAGGAGACGCTTATTTTGTAGGCTGAGCTATCTTTTCCCCGGAGAGCAGAGGAAAAATATCAAGGAGCGCTTCTGACGCTTCCGCTGTCGTTCATTCTCAAGCTTCGTGATTTCTGGGTGGGTCATTTGAAGGACTGGCATGCAGCATTGATGGTGATTATGTCCTACATACAAAGGCAGGGAAAAGCCGATAACAGTTGAAAAAGCAATAAACTCATTCCCTGGGTAAGAAAAGGCACAATGCCCTGGGGCTTTCTCTGATTGTATCCTATTATCTTTGCGCAGGATTTCTTAAGAAATGTCAAGTGTTATGAATATTAATAGTTTCTTTCTTTTTTAGGAATCCTTTGTCATCATTACTCCAATTTTCTGTGATTACAGCAAAAAAGCATTCACTCATGTATTTATTCTAACAATGACAGGTGCTGTTCAGCACTTTCAGCCAAGTACTTAAAAGTTCTGGAAATGAACTCGGCAAGACCTGAGGGAATTGCTTAACTATTTCCAGATAACAAAGACACGCTGAGTGATAGCCCTGAATCCAAGTGGAGAAAGTGCTCGTTAATCGAGCAAGGAGCTTTTGGATCCTGGCAACCTCAGATGAAAAGGGAAAACTTTTGGGTGGGGGTTTGTCCTCTTGCTTGGCTGCAGCTCTTGGGACCAGAGATGAATGCCAGTATGTGGAATGCGGCTCATAATGTTCATGTTTCCTTGAAACAACTCAGTCACTCGGATTTGCTTCCTTTGTGCCTTCTCCTTAAATTGAATAAATCATTTTTATTGCAGTGAGAAATTCTGTCTCTGGAAAAATAGGTTTGCACTGACTTGGATATTGAAAAGGCTTCCTCTTCAGAAAGTCCTTTTGTCAGTTTTTTGAGGATTGCCCTCTGCCTCGCCTCACCCCATTTAGTGAGGTTTCCTGACTCTTTCTGCACCATTTCCAGGGTGTAGGAGCTTCTGCTATGAGGTCCATGTCCACCAATGTCCTTCGTCCATGTTAAATGAAGGACAAACGAAGATGGATCTGGATCCATCTTGCTGCCTGGAACTCCAGCTGCTTCTTTGGTCCAGGCACAGTTAAACATGACAGCAGATTTTTGAAAAACACAATGATCCAGTCCAATATTTAAAAGCAACTGTACCTTGTATTACTCCAACCTTCAGGGTCGTCTTCAAGAGCAGCTCCCCACAGCATGTGCTACAGTAGTCAAGCCTAGCAAAGTCAATAGCACACATCCACACTGTGGAATGTGCTCCCTGGAGAGGTTCGCCTGGCGCTGTCATTATATGCTTTTCGGCGTCAGGCAAAGGCCTTTTTATTCAAGTCTTATTTTAATTGTTAGTGTGGGTTTTGTTTATAGTTTATTTGTGTCTAGTTATTTATGGTTTAATGGTTGTTGTATTGGGTTGGTGTGTTTATTTGGTTTTTAAGTGGACTTTGTTTATTTAATTTATTTGGTTTGGATTTGTACTTAAGTTAATTATATTTTAAGTTGCCGAGATGCACCGATGGGGGGAGGGATAAACTAATATGATTTATTGTTTTACTGTGTTTTAATTATGTTGTAAGCCGCCCCGAGGCTTTGTTGTGATGAGGCGGCATATAAATGTTTTAATAAACTAAATAATAAAATAAATCCACACCTGCGTCCTCTTTCTCCACAAAGCGGCAGAGGCTCTGCAATTCGGCAAGCAAGTCCTCCACCCCAATTGGGGAGCAAGATCCCCAACCCATCAGCCACAGGAAAACCAGGCCCTGAGAGCCGCAGGGTATTTGTAATCCGGACAAAATCTTGAAATTAAAAGAAATCGGCAGGGGCTTTTCATCTATTCTCTTGCAGCGAGGACTTGCAGGCTGATTTCATGCCCATTACTGCACAGTGATGAGCAACCTACTTGCTTGTACCAAAAGGTGATGCTGGAGTTTAGGGGATGCTATTCAGAGCCCTCTAGGATGAGGGGCAAAGAAGCAGTGGTGATCCAGGACGTCCATTTCGAGAAGGCTGAGAATTTCTCCCTCCCTCCCCCCTGCTCTCTCTCTCTCTCTCTCATTGCTCCCTAACCAACAATCCTTTACAAAAGCAGCGGTAGATTAAATGGAGTCCCATCTCTGTGAAGAGATAATTGGGATAGCCTTTGATCAGTGCATGCTAATTTGCATGTTCTTCCACCAGATCCAAATCATATGTAAATTTATCAAAGGGGTTTTGTTGGCTGTAATGTAAAGCTACATGCAGCAACAGTAGGGAGGAATATGCGGAACCCGGGTGAGACACATTTCCATGAAATCTTGTTTCCAGGGTGATGCTGAGGTGAGTTGCTGGAGTGAACGCAGCTGATTTGCAAGGCGAAGGGTGAATGACGTCACCAAATATTGAACGAGTCAGCGCGCTGGTCAAAGCTTGTCTATTTGTAATGCTCGTTTTTGGAGCAAGCCTGGATCGGTGTTTTATGAGCTTGCTGCTCAGATTGGAACTGACTGAAAGCTTTAGAGCAACTCTGTGAACAAGATTATTAAGGAATAATATTCCTGGGCATGAACTAAATTGGTCAGATTAACCCTTTTCTTCCTTAGGGTAAAATGTAATGATGTCATTTTAACTACAGCCAGTCCAAGAAATAGCCCGGCAGTTTATGAATAGCCTTTTTCTCCATTTACAGGCTCTCCTGCATAATTTGTGACAGATGGCAAGTAAACGTTACGCAGAAAGAGCATGGAAGAAGAGGTGGTATTAAAGAAGAGCTCTCCTCTGAGGTAACCCGGGTGGATTCTTTCTGTTCCAAGGAAATACAGAATTCACCCAGATAAGTTCACCATCACTACAAGGGAAGCGTTTGCAAACTCTGTAGGCAAGTGTCCTGTATTTTCCTGCATTGTGCAACTACTTGCGTGCCAGATGCCATTTGGAGAGGCACAACAGTGCGGTGACGGGACTTCTGGGAGGCATTAAAGCGGATCCCTCTTGACAGCCATGAATGTGGGCACTGTCAATGACCCCCCCATCTCCCCCTAACCTATCTCACAGGGCTGTTAGGGGGATAAAAACAGGGAGGGGGAAGGTGTCATGCTGTGCGGTACCTTTCTTGCAGGAAAGGTGGAATGCAAATATAATCCCAGAAATAAATCCCCCAGCTACCCCTCTGTTTATTTTTGATGTCCCTTTTCTGTTTCCAGTTAGTTGCACCCAAATTCTAATAATTTCCCTATACTTGGTTAGTTTGGATCTAAGAGATGAGTCCAATGGGGAAAACTGAATGAACATCAGGATATCGGGCCTGCCAATTTTCTAATAGATTGTTGAAAGGGTCCCCATTTTATAGCCAGTTTTGAAAAGTACACACTCTCAGGCTGGGTTCAGACAACACAAATAAACTAGCAACAACAAACCACATTCAAGCCATATTTGACCCTTGGAAGCACTGGAGGAATGTGAACCCAAAGATCACAATTCAGCAACAAACCATGGATTCTCTTCCTGGCTTGTGTGTAGTTAACAAACCCTGGTAACAAAAGCAATAACCCACATTTCAACAGCAATCCATAGTTAGAAACATAGAAGAATAGAAACAGAGTCAGAAGTGGTCTCGTGGGCCATCTAGTCTGACCCCTGGCTCCAGCCGGCTTCACTCACGACATGCCCACTATGTGCATGTCCAGCCTATCTTTGAACACCCTCACTGATGGGGCCTCAACGACCTCTCATGGAGCCCATTCCATACCCTTGGGGTCCTGACTTTCAGGAAGTGCTTCCTGGCACATAAATGCAACCTTGGCTCCCTGAGCTTTGCTCCATTGGAGCGCGTCCTGCCTTCCTCTGCAGGGGAGAACAGGTCTCTACCCACCTCCGTGTGACATCCCCTCACATACCTGTATGTCGCCAACATAACCCCTCTGAGTCTCCTCTTCTCCAAGCTGAAGAGACCCAGTTCTCTCAGTCTCACCTCATATGGCTTCCCCTGCAAACCGACCACCAACCTTGTGGCTCTACGCTGCACTGACTTCAACCTGGCTATATCCTTTCTGTAATGAGGGGCCCAAAGCTGAGCACAATACTCCAGTTGCGGGCACACCAGAATCTTATAGAGTGGTAGTAATCCCTCTCTCAATCTAGAAGCCACCCTTCTGGCTGTGCAACCAAGGGTGGCATTCGCCCTCTTGAGCACCGTATCACACGGCTGGCTCATGTTCAGCCTGCAGTCAACCAGCACCCCGAGGTCCCTTTCACAAGTGCTGCTCTCCAGCCACTTGTCCCCTAACCTGTACTTATGACACCCATTCCTATGCCCCAAGTGCAAGACCTTGCACTTATCCACATTGAATGCCATCCTGTTGTCTCCTGCCCACTTCCATAGTCTGTCCAGATCCTTTTGGATCTGGAGTACTTGCTCCTCAGTTGTGGCCACTGCCCCAGTTTTAGTATTGTCTGCAAATTTGATTAGCAGACTGTTCACCGCTTCTTCCATGTCATTTATGTAAAGATTAAACAGGATCGGCCCCAGGACAGAGCCCTGGGGGACTCCACTTGTCATTGGCCGCCATCCTGATGATCCCCCACTAATGGTTACCCTCTGCTTTCGGTCAGTCAGCCATGCCCTAATCCACCGGACAGTGCTTTGGTGTATCCCAAAACTCCTCAGTTTCTCCACCAGGATATCATGGGGCACTTTGTCAAAGGCCTTGCTGAAATCCAGGTATACCACATCCACTGCATCCCCTCCATCTAGCCATCTTGAAACCTTGTCATAGAATTCTACAAGGTTTGTCTGGCAGGACCTGTTTCTGCGGAAGCCGTGTTGTGTGGCTGTCAGCCTCCCTTCCCTATCTAGCATCACTAGATCTCTCTCTATTATGAGCCTTTCCATTGTTTTTCCTACAATGGACATAAGGCTAACAGGTCTATAATTCCCCATGTCCCTTCTACTACCCTTTTTGAAAATTGGGACCACCGATGCCACCCTCCAGCCCTCTGAAACTTCACCCGTTCTCCACGAGGCCTCAAAAATGGAGGCCAGCGGGCGTGAGAGAACCCCTGCCAACTCTTGAAGTACTCTCGGGTGTAACCCGTCAGGGTCTGGCACCTTTGTAATGTCTAATGCCCTGAGGAGCCCCTCGACTTCAAGGGGGGAGTGACTCTAATCTGTGCCCCTAAGTCCCCAACCTCATCTAGTCTCCTATGCGGATCTCCCCCATCCTGCTTTGGGGAGAACACAGAGGCAAAATATTCATTTAGCATCTGTGCCTGTTCCCTCATATCAGTCACTGGATCTCCTTCCTCCTTATTTAGTGGTCCCACCACTTGTCTCCCCTTCCTCTTCCTATTTACATGCTGGTAGAAGCCATGATATTATTTGCAAGTCTCAGCTCATAATCAGCCTTAGCCTTGTGAAGAATCCTTCTGTAATGGCCTCCTCCTCCCGGTATACCCTTTTGTCTATTTCCCCCAGTACCCATTTCCTACGGAGGTTCCTCTTTCGTCTAATCCCTCTAACCACCTCTTTCACATCCATGGCGGCGTTCTCCTCAGCATCCCCACCTTACTAATTAGAGGTATCCTCAAGGCTTGTGTGTCCAAAACCTCCCAGTTCAGCCATAACCCACACTCAACCCGTACTCAACCCTCAAATGTGGATTATTATGCTGTCTCCTAGGAGTTTCTGCTTTGTAAACTGAGAAAGACTTTGGCCCTGTGAACTTGAATGCTTTCTTACTCTTTCTTCCATATTCATATGAGCTTCCCTAGAGATGCATGGAGGGTCTTTCTTCAAAAAATAAAAGGGGAGGAGAGGAGAGGAGAGGAGAGGAGAGGAGAGGAGAGGAGGAGAGGAGAGGGGAATGCTTCCAATGCAGAGCAGATAAAAGAGGAACTAATGAAGAAACTCCTTCATGAATCACTGCCTTGTCATGGTGAAGGGGCTTGCGTAGCTCAATGAAGCTATGAGAAGGGCCACCCAAGGCAGACAGGTCATAGCAGAGAGCTCTGACAAAACATGCTCCACTGGAGAAGGAAATGGCAACCCACTCCATTTCTGCAGTCAAGAAATTAAAAGACGCTTGCTCTTGGGGAGGAAAACTATGGCAAATCTAGACAGCATACTAAAAAGCAGACACATCACCCTGCCAACAAAAGTGCATACAGTCAAGGCTATGGTCTTCCCAGTGGCAATGTATAGCTGTGAAAGCTGGACCATAAGGAAGGCTGAGCACCGAAGGATTGAGGCCTTTGAGTTGTGGTGCTGGAGGAGACTCCTGCGAGTCCCTTGGACCGCAAGGTGATCAAACCGGTCAGTCCTAGAGAAGATCAACCCTGACTACTCTTTAGAAGGCCAGATACTGAAGATGAAACTCAAATACTTTGGCCACCTAATGAGAAGGAAGGACTCCCTGGAGAAGAGCCTAATGCTGGGAACAATAGATGGCAAAAGAAGAAGGGGACAGCAGAGAATAAGGTGGCTGGATGGAGTCACTGAAGCAGTTGGTGTGAGCTTGGGTGGACTCCAGGGGATGGTGGAGGACAGGAAGGCCTGGAGGAATGTTGTCCATGGGGTTGTGATGGGTCGGACATGACTTCACAACTAACAACAACAACAATGAAGAAATATAGAAACACAGAAACAGAGCGAGTCAGAAGGGGCCTCCCAGGCCATCTTGTCTGACCTCCGGCACCAGCCGGCTCCGCTTACGACATGCCCACCATGTGCATGTCCAGCCTATCCTTGAACACCCGCACCAATGGGGCCTCAACCACCTCTCGTGGAAGCCCATTCCACTCCCTCGGGGTCCTCACTGTCAGGAAGTGCTTCCTGGCATCCAAATGGAACCTTGGAATGGGCTAAATGAAATGAACGGGTTAACATTTGTTTGTTGATATTGATTCAAATGCAACTCTGGATGCCTGTAACCATGAATGATTTAATTTCATTTGCACATTTCCCCCTTTGTCTTTCAAAGCCACGCATCCCCTTACTGTACTCTCTGTCACCTGTTCAATTACACTGCCTCTCTGGGAGTGAATTCTGTCTTTATTTGGACTGCAGATCTCTCAGCTCTTTTCCAAGATCCAACCCAAAGCATTTGGAACAGAGCAATCAGGAGAACGTGACTGGCTGCACAAGATGGATGGATTAAGTCTGCAAACATATACATGCTTTCTTGGGAACAGACCTCGATGACAAACATGGGACTGTCTTCTGTGTAGCTATGCATCGAATTGCAGGATCGAACGGATTTCCTCTCTTCGAACTGTAGAAATGCCGTCTTGTAGGACAAAACCATTATCTGCAAGTTGGCCATTCTGGAAAAAACAAACAAACAAACAAACAAACCAGCTTCATAGATTTAATGTGAAAGAGCTGAGCAACAAGTTATCCAGAAATTCAGGCCCTGCCTGTGTGGTTTAACCGTGCATGGGTTAATCAACTCATCAGTGCAAGAATGTATAGGTTCACAGAATCATAGGATCCTAGAATAACAGAGTTGGAAGGGGCCATGAAGGCCATCGAGTTCAGCCCCCTGCTATTGCAGGACACCACGTTACACCTTCACACTCAGGTGGCTGCCCAGTTTCACCTTGAATGTCTCCAGGGTGGGAGAGCCCCCCCACCTCTCCGGGCAGCTGGTTCTGCTGTCATGTTGCTCTGACAATGAGGAACCTTTTCCTGATGTCCAGCCTGAATCTGCTGTGCTGTAGTTTTAGAAACATAGAAACATAGAAACAGAGCGAGTCAGAAGGGGCCTCCTGGGCCATCTAGTCTGACCTCCGGCACCAGCCGGCTCCGCTCATGACATGCCCACCATGTGCATGTCCAGCCTATCTTCCCTCACCGATGGGGCCTCAATGACCTCCCGTGGAAGCCCATTCCACGCCCTCGGGGTCCTAACTAGTTCATTTAGTTCATTGTTCCTACATGCAGGGAGGAATGAGAAGAGGTCTTGACCTTGCTCTTTGTGACAGCCTTTGGGGGGCTTGTGGAAGGATGCCATGTCCCCCCAATGACTTGTGAATGATCCTTGTGAATACAGTAAATATGTATGTTTCTGTATTTGTTCTCTTTGACCTTTACTTTTTCACTCCCTCTACCACCATCACATATGTGAACTGAAAATTACAGGATAACATCTGATGAAATGGGCTTCCGTCCACAATTAATGCCTGCACTCAGTAATGAACTAGATGGGCCAATCAATTGAAGCAGAATCCTGGAAAAATGGAAATCCTGCTGGTGAGGGGTTCCTGAGTCTGGGAGAGCAGTTCTAAACTGAAAGATCAGGTCCAGAGTCTGGGGGTTCCCCTAGACCCACTGGACTCCCAGCCAAATGGAACAGCCCTGGAGTCCTTTTAACCATCTCCAGTTGGGGATGGAAAGATTCTCCTTGTTGCAACTGTGGTGCCAATGTTATCACTGTTGTTGTTCAGCTGTTCAGTCGCATCCGACAATAAGCGCTCCCATGGGCCAAACCTCGCCACACTTTCTGATCCCGTGCCACCTCCTTCAGCTGAACTGTGCTCTGGCTCGCATCTTCTTGATGGATCTAACCGCCTCGCTGTTTGGTGATCTCTTGGTGCTGACATTCCAAGCATTATATCTTTTCCTAATGAGCTTGATCACATGATGTAGCCAAAATAGGTAAGTCTCACCTTTGTTATCTTGCCAACCTGGGATGCATCTGGTTTAACGTGCTCTAGCTTGTTTGTCATCCCTGATGTCTGTGGAATGCACAAGAGCCTCCACAGTGCAAACTTTCAAACCTATTGTGCAAGAGTATGCAAGATGTATGTTTCCTGGCTCCTTAGAAGATCTGCACAAAGCAACACCAGAGGTGATCACCTGGTTCGCTGAACTAGACATCCAGTTATGAGGCTATTAGTGCAGAAATTTTGTGTATAGCTGTGTGGACTGTGTGTATATATTTGCTTTTTTCTTGTTATAAACTCATCATATACTAAATAATAGTTGGTTAGTCAGCTATGGCCTTTCTTGGACAGGAAGGCTTGGTCTCTGGCACTATTAGCTCTGCATATGTGAGAGCTAACCCTACAAGGCTTCCAAGAGCTTGGTTGTTGTCAGGATCTGATCCTTTCTGCATGCAAATCTTCTGCTGAAGGAACCACACCTATTTGCTACCAGGAGAAATTTAAGGTTCAGAAATTATTTATTTATTTATTTCATTGTATAACCCAAGTGTTTCATTTCCATAACCCAAGGGTTCTCTGGGCAGCTTAGAAATGCTACACCGGCATGTAAAATAATGCAATAAAATTGATAAAAGCAACAAAATTAATAAAACATTAAAGTGTATCCCACGTGATAAAGGATAATACAGAATCATGCACAAGACATAGCCAAATACAACCAAGTAAATTATAACAACCGAGAATTATGTAAATATTCAGCAGCAAGGTGCAATTTAAATTAACCAAATGCTTGTCAGAACAAAGATGTTTTTAATATCCATGTAGATTAATCGAGTCAGTGAAGATGGTAGTCAAGAAATGGAAAAAGGGCTCAGAAAGATAGCAATAAAGGATCAGGAAAAGATAGTCAAGGGTAAGTTTCATGGGAGATCAAGGCCAAGACTACCCACACAATTGTGTTCCTGATCTCTGTATCTGGGTGTGAAAACTGGGCAGCGAAGGAAGCTGACAGGAAAACTGATGTGTGTGGAAACCTGCTCCTGGAGGGGAGCCTTGCAAGTACCTTGGACCAGCCGAAAGACCAACAAGTGGTTGCCAGCACCACTCAAGCTAGAGCTTGCTTTGGAACCAAAAGCGGCAAAACTGAGGTTGCTGCATTTGGTACTGGAACAGTCTTTCATACTGAGTGACCAGCAGGACTTCTGTTTACCTGCTTCATGGCAATTGAGAAGTGGTGGACATGAATGGATTCTCCAGGTCCTTTTGACAGCTAGAAATGTCAGCACTCAACTCCTGTCCTGCAGGAGCATGTTACAGTTTCCACACTTGGAATGTGACCACCCACAAGCAGATGTTCATCTGAACACCTTCTTTCCTTTTGTTGATGCCTTTGTAAAATTGCCAGTAAGGAATACACACACACACACACACACACACCTTACTAGCAATTATCTATACATACATTCATGTCTTATTCATTGCTATGCGATCTGTTTAGATGCAAAGCAGCATATAATTGCTGTAAATAAATACATGAAATGTGCAAATTAAGGTATGCATAGCCTAACTGCACCCTCCAAAAAGGACCATTTTACAAGTGCCATGGATTTCAAAGGCCATGACACTGATGACTGAGCCGAATCTCTCTTTTTCTCTGTGTACCCCTACCGCTGGGAATGGGAATGTTCTTCTGCTTAGACCAGCACCAATTCAGCCTTGGTTCACTTCAGTGTGCTTTGGAACCTGAAGGTTCATTATAAGGGGAAAGCACAAAAAGTTATGGGTTGCAGATTTACCAACACTTAGTGTATACCCTGTGGGGAAAAATGGATCTGACTTAAGCCTTATTGGTATCAATGAGTCTACTCCACGTATGGCTAAAATTGGGCACTACCCATCCTCTTTTTCGGTGCGTATATTTACTCATGAGTATTTGTGTACAGGTATATATGCATATACTGGATGAAAAGCATCAGTAGATAACCGAGATGCACCAAATGGTTATTTGTTCACATTTATCTGCAGCGGTTCCAAGGAAATCTCTGCCATAAATATCAATTCGAAAGCGCAGACTGCGATGAGGGATGTCGCTGCAGGTTTTAGTGGGCCGCTGTAACCGATCAGCGCATTGATGGCCCGGGCTTTTCCCATGGTCCATTAAACCCCATCAGCCTGACAAACATCCCTGTGACGGGGATTGATCTGTGACTGCTCCTCTTGGCGCGATAAGCCCAAGGTGGCTTGAACAGGCATCCTGAAGGTGAGCAGGAGAGACTTGTGATCCTTCTTCCCGCTGGGTGCCGGCAAACCATGAGGTGCAGCGGAAGGCATAACATTCATTTGACCTTTTGCTTATCTACACATGTAGAGGGAGCTTTCCAGACCCTCCCCCAATTCACCGAGGAGCCATCGTGGAGAAATTTATTTCCTTTCACTAGCCATAAAAATAAACGGCTCCTCACAGAGGCAAATTCCTCCTTCCACTGCAGCCGACAGCCAGTCACGAGACGGCTACGGCAGAGCTGTGTTGCTCTGCACTGTCGTACTCGGGCAGCTGTGTTAGCACACTCTTTGTGCAAAAGGCCACTGGAGGGAGGCTGCGCACGCTGCACCGCCTGCCTGCGACTCCACGCCTTGTGCCCGCACAGGGGCGATGATACCGCTGCTGTGAGTCCAGCATCCTCCTGGGATGCGTTGGCCTGGACCACCAACAGCAGGCAAAGCTGGACACCCGCCTCACTCTCTGCTTGTCAGGATCAGGGCTGGGGTGACCTGGCAAGAGCCTGCAGAATCAGGAGCGCCTTGGCCGGGAACCCCGAGGAGCAATTCTGCAGTGCAATTGGAGGCTCCGGAGACCAGCAAAAAAGGCTTCCTGGCACTGCTGCTGTTTGCCACAGCAATGCAGTGGGTCCTGGGACTCTCTTGTGCTTGGTTGCTGCATCACCAAGCCTTGAACCCGGATCCTGCCTTGCTCTGGCTTTCTCCAGTCGTTCCAGCCTTACTCGGGTTAGTCCCTGCCTTGTTCCAGCCTGTTCCTGCCTTGCTCCTCTTTGCTTCTGCCCGCCCTAGTCTTCCCTTGTCCTGCTCCTGTGTGTTTGCGCTTGCTTCAGTCATTCCTGCCCCGCTCCAGCCCTCTTGTGTTGGGGCCACCCTTGCATGACTGTTTCCTGGCATCAAACCCCTGGACTGTGTGGGAACAGAGTAGTGGCCAGGATGAATCCTTGGCCAGACCCAACAGAGCTTTTCTGGTGATCTTGTGGGAGCAATTCCAGCAGGTGAAAAGGGCAGTGAGAAGGCTGTGTTTGCTGAGGAGAGACACCTTGGGGGCACATCCCCCAGAGTCCTCTGAAACCAGGATCCAGCCCTTCGCCTGGCCTATTTGTGAGGAGGAAAGGAAATCTCCTCTTTTTCTTTCAAACATGCATAGCATGCTCTCTAAGGCATTTATTTGTATGTCTTTATTAGTAAAATTTAGAGTCCACTTCTCCATTAAATGGTGTCCAAGGCTGCAAACACCAATAACAGAAATTAACCATGACATAAATTGAAGAATAAAATCAAATTAGCAAAAGGAGCCTTTTTGTGGTCTGCATCTGCAGCAGTAAGCAATAAAAAGTGTACATTTTAATCCATTACATGTCAGTCGCGGGTGTCCCTGACTGCACGCCAACCCTCTGCTCTGCAGCACTGGCCGATGATGATGAGCAGAAGGGGCATGATGGCCAGCCAGGACTTGGCACGTGGTTCTGGAGGAGCAGATCTCCTTCCTCTCACCCTCCCTGTAAGGCCGGTAGCGCCTCAAAGCTGAATGCCGGGGGGAACACTCCAGCTTGCTTTGCCAATTAATTGAAGGCTGCCTTCTAGATGGGCTGGACCATGATTCTGGAAAGTGGCCACCTGGAGGTGAGGTTCGGGAGTGGTTCACCGGGGCTGGAGTCCTGGAGCATTCATTTGGAGCCCCAACCTCTGGGAGGTCCCCTGCAGCACCCCCCTGCCTTCCAGGGGTGCTTGCTGAAATAGCGGGTCAGAATGCCCCATCTTTTCCATTGTGTTTGGATCCCCTAGGAGGAGCTGGCTTTTGGTCCACATGAGCTTCACCTCCTACTTCCCCTGCTGTAAATCTTTCTACCTGAAACTTGTTTCTGAAATCCAGTGTCTTCCTCTCCCCTGTTCACACATCCCTTTTTACAAATAGGGGTGCCCTTGGGAAAGAAGGTCCTTTGAATACACACACCGGGCAAGGCTGGAACCTAGCTATCCTAGCACATGAAATCCATGGTGGTTTTTAAGTACCTTCTGGGCCTGAACCCTGGATCGTTTGGGTACCCTTGCACTGTCCCTAGATGAGTCACCCCTCATCTAGCAGAATGGAGGGGCCTGGAAATAGGGCCAGCTTCCCCAACCTGGCGCTCCTCAGGTGAGTGTTGGGGGCATTGCTGCCAACACATCTGGAGAGTGCCAGGCTGGGAAAGGCTGATGCACAGCTTGGGGAGCAATAAAGTCTCTGTGACATTCTGAAGAAGATATGCAGGCTTGCTCTTCATTGCCTGATTCTCTCTCCCTCTCTCTCCCCCTCCTTTCAGATGCCCATCCAGTGATGAAATTGCCTTGGAATTTGATTATGCATACCATCATTTATCTATTTTTTACAAGCATCTGCATGACCTGCTTTGCAGTTCTTCTGAAATAGAGATTTCATATGTCGGTGATTTCTCTGTTTTTCAAAGTTTAGTCAAAGTTAAATCTGGTCCTGAATAGTGTTTCTGTCTTTTGTTCCTGGAACAACATAACCTGCCAAGACACTCTGGGCTGGGGCTGTTTGTTTTATGACTCTATAAATCTTCCAAGCTCCGAGATGAGGCTTAAGATGAGGCTACCTCCGGCGTAGGTGAGAACTGCGCTGCTCAGGGGGCGGGTGCAGGGTGCGGAGGGGCCGGCGGCCTTGGGCCGGTGGCCGAAGGGCATCGGCCTAAGGGCGGTGACGCCATTTGGGACCGTTTGGGGCCATGTGGGGGCTGGCCTGGCCTGGGACTCTGTGGGTGGGCTTCCTTAAGCTGTAAGTCAGGTGGCTGCGGGTTTTTAGTGTTTTTAATTGTTTTTAGGTGATTTTATTTTGCGTATTTTATGGATTCAGACCTGGCTGCACCTAGGGAGCGTATGGGCACCGCCATTGGGGTGGTTTTGGGCAATGGATGCTATGATGTTGGGGGTCTAACAAGTCTGCATAGAAGAAGGCAGGACAGATGGTTGACACCTGTCCCCCCTTCTGGTTACTCCCCCAGCTGGAGGGTTCCGGATAGGCTTGTCAACTGCCCCTCAGGCCTGACGGTGCTGCTGCTCAATGCCAGGTTGGTCCATAATAAGTCATCCCTCATCCACAACTTGATTGTGGATGAGGGGGCCGACCTGGCCTGCATACCCGAGACCTGGGCAGGAGAGGAGGGGGATGTGTCCCTCTCTCAACTGTGCCCACCCGGGTATCTGGTTCAGCACCGACCACGCCTGGAAGGGAGAGGCGGGGGGTCGCTTTGGTTTACCGAGCTTCCATCTCCCTCACAGGGCTTCCTGTTTTCTTGAGGTCGGGTCTAGAGTGCCTCTACTTGGTGTTGGGTGATCGAGACAGATTGGGGATCTGTTGGTGTACCGTGCACCCTTCTGCCCAATGGACTCCCTGCCTGAGCTGACGGAGATCGTCTCAGACCTGGTGTTGAAGACCCCCAGGATGTTGGTCCTGGGGGACTTCAATCTCCATGTCAAGACAGATCTGACCGGGGTGGCTCAGGACTTCATGGCCTCCATGATGGCCATGGGGCTGTCTCAACATGTCGTTGGCTTGACCCAGGAACGTGGACACACACTGGACCTGGTTTTCTCGATGGAACAGGAAGAGGGTGGTCTGAGGGTGAGGAATTTATGTTTGACTCCCCTGTCATGGACAGACCACTCCCTCATGAGGTTTGAGCTCGAGAGCAGCCTTTCCCTCTGTAAGGGTGCAGACCCTATTGTGTTGGTCTGCCCTCGGAGCCGGATGAATCTGGATGGTTTCCTGAAGGCTCTGGGGGAATTTCCAGTTGGCAAGGCTGGTGCTCCTGTCGATGCCCTGGTTGAACTGTGGAATGGGGAAACGACCAGGGCTATTGACACGATCGTTCCTAAGCATCCTCTCCCACTGGGCAGAGCCCATTCATCCCCTTGGTACACACCTGAACTATGGGCAATGAAGCGGGTTGGGAGATGGCTAGAGCAGAGGTGGAGGAAATCACGGGATGAATCTGACCAAACACACTTAAGAGCCCACTATTGGGCCTATGCTGTGGCGGTGAAGGTGGCGAAAAAGAAATTCTTCTCTGCTTCCATTGCCTCCTCACAATGCCGTCCGATGGAGCTTTTTTGGATGGAACAAGGGCTGGTTCACCCAGGCCCTAAGAAAGATCCAGTACCACCCTCAAAGGCCTGCTGTGATGACTTCGTCAAGCATTTTAGGGAGAAAATTGCTCAGCTTCATCACGAGCTGGACTCCACTAGTGACTCAGTGCCTTCAGGGGAGGAGCCAATGTTGCTGTCTGGTCCACAGTTGATGGATGAATTTCAGTTATTGCGGCCTGATGATGTGGACAAGGTGCTTGGACAAGTACGTTCCACCACCTGCTTACTGGACCCTTGCCCATCTTGGCTACTCAAGACAGCCAAGGACGGGATAGGGACCTGGATCCTGGAGGATGTCAGTGCCTCTCTGAGGGAGGGCCGGGTACCTGCCCCTTTAAAGGAGGCGGTAGTCCGGCCTGTCCTAAAGAAGGCTTCCCTGAATCCAGAAATGGCCACCAGTTATAGACTGGTGGCCAACATCCCGTTTCTGGGCAAGGTGCTGGAGCGGGTGGTGGCAGGACAACTCCAAGCACTCTTGGATGAAACTGATTATCTGGACCCATTTCAGTCTGGCTTCAGACCTGGGTATGGTACTGAATCTGCCTTGGTCGCCCTGTATGATGACCTGTGCAGGGAGAAAAACAGGGGGAGTGTGTCCCTCTTGGTTCTCCTGGACCTCTCAGCGGCTTTCAATACCATTGACCATGGTATCCTTCTGGATAGGCTGGCGGGACTGGGAGTAGGAGGCGCTGCTTTGCAGTGGTTCCACTCCTATCTCAATGGCCGACTCCAGAAGGTGGTGCTGGGGGACTATGGCTCTGCACTATGGCAGCTATGGCGAGGAGCGCTTTCCTTCAGCTTCGGCTGATCCATCAGCTGCGTCCCTACTTGGAGAATGACTGCCTGGCAACAGTGACACGCACATTGGTCACTTCCCGATTAGACCTCTGTAACACGCTCTACGTGGGGCTGCCCTTGAAGATGGTTCAGATACTTCAATTGGTGCAAAACAGAGCTGCCAGGCTGCTGACGGGGACTGGGCATTGTTCTCATATCACCCCAGTTCTCCGTCAGCTGCACTGGCTCCCCATTGAAGTCCAGACCCAATTCAAGGTGTTGGTTCTTACCTATAAAGCCCTTAACGGCTTGGGTCCTGGCTACCTAAAGGAGCGCCTGCGGCCATATATGCCCTCCCGCCCCTTACGATCGGTGGCAGATGCTCTCCTCCAGGAACCGTCCGTGAGAGAAATAAGGAGGGTGAGTACCCGGAGGAGGGCCTTCTCTGTGGTGGCGCCCCACCTATGGAATGCGCTCCCCAGAGAGGCTTGCCTGGCGCTGTCGTTATTTGTTTTTCGGCACCAGGCCAAGACCTTTTTATTTAAATACTATTCTAACTGGTAAGGTTGATTTGTTGATTTTAAACTGACCAGGCTGTTTCCATTATTTTATTTTATTTTATTTTATTTTATTTTATTTTATTTATTCGATGAATTTTTTGTATTTATATGTGGGATTTTATGATTGTAAGCCGCCCCGAGGCTTATGCGATGGGGGCGGCAGATAAGCTGTCTAAATACATAAATAAAAATAAGTTATGGAGGAGGTCCATGGCCTGTTCTCCCCATTCTCACACCTAAGACTTTTTCTGACAACTGAATTATTTTGGCGGTGCCAGCAGGGTAGGACTTTTGGGCAGAGGTCCAGGTCTCACTGCTCAGGATTAGCAGGAGGATAGCAGCTTTATCAAATGTTAAACCAAGTGAAGTGATGCACCTCACCACTCAAAGAGGGGCTGGAACATAAGACTGTGAAATCTGGGGTATAGAATGTCTTGCATGCACAATGCTGTCATAGCGTCTCTCTTGTATTGCTTCCATCCAGAGTGTTTGTGTGATTCCTAAGCAATGGTGATCATCATTGGGGTATCTGAGGGAGAGCCTTTTTCCACCTATGCCCCCTCCCCCATCCACTTAGATCCCCCTTGGAAGTTGTCCTCTGTTTTCCCTCCCCTAGGATGATCCAAGGGGACAGGACTGTGGGGGGGGGGGCATTCCCAGCAGCAGTGCCCAGACTCTGGAATTCACCCCCAGGGAGTTCCACCTGGCACCCACTCTTCTTTCTTTTAGGCACCAGGTGAAAACTGTTTTTTATTTAAGCAAGTTTTCAGTTAATTTAATTTAATCCTTTAATATTTTGCAAAGGATTCTTTATCTTAATTTTGGTTAATTTATTTGTTATGTTATTGGTGTGCATGAGTATATTATTATGAGGTGTTTTATTTTATTTTATTACCATTTTATCTGATTAATAACAGTTTTACTGTAAGTTAGCTATGTTTTATGCTGGACTAGCACTGTAAGCTGCCCAGAGAAACTTTGGGTTATGGGGTGGCATAGAAATGGAATCAATTAAATAAATAATCAAAGCCACGATCACAAAATGGGTTGGAAGAGGCTTTCAAGGGAGGGACACCTGAACAGCCTGACTTCCCTGCCCTCACCTTCCCTTCGCAGCACTCGATACGTGTACCCCAAACCTGCTCCGGAATATCTCCCCACCCGCTGGAGCAGGTTCAGGGCACGAGCCCATGGGCTGCTGGGGGCGGTGGGGAGGGATCCATTCCATCAGCTGTTCTCTCCTTCTGGGGCAACAAGACAACTAGAGAATCAGATTCTAACACGTTCAGCCAGATCACCCGAGAGTATGAGCAGAAAAGCCCTGCAGAGTCTGAACCAGGGTCCTTCTAGTCCAGGATCCTGTGCACACAGTGGCCAACCACCAGCTGATGGGATCCCTCCAGCAGGAGAAGTGCCAGACCTCCCCCTGTCCAGCTCCTCAGCAACTGGTGCATCTAGGCATGCCTCCTCCAGTGGCAGAAGTAGCACGTTCCTGGACAGAAAGCGATGGTGGCGATGACAGCAAGGAAGCCAATGGACACAGGACCACCTCTCTCTTGTCCAGTGGGGGACCTTGGCCGCAAAGGCAAAATCAGTTCAAAACTGGGAGCCCAGTGGATCTGCGGCTAACCACATCAAGGGGGGATTTACCCTGGTAAAAGGACAATATACTGTATGTTTGCACGTGCATGCACACACACACACACATACGCGTGCGAGAGAGAGAGAGAGCAAACAGACATCATAAAACAGTCAATGTAATAACATTTTAGGGCATCCGAATTCACTGTGGGACCTGGAACTGCTTTCACTGGGGCCATGTATCCCCAAATATTTCCACCCAAAGGACCAATCAACGCATAGTAAGAGAGTGTGTGAGTCTTGTGCCAGTCTGGAAAATGACCCCACTGCCTCTTAGGTGGGCCTTTCCTTTTCAAGCTTTCCCAAACAAGCCATGCTCCTCAGGATGAATCCTTGCATCACAGTCTCTTTCCAGAGCCCCGCAGGAGACCAGAAGGAGGAGAAGGAAGAAGCCGTGTGAGCTGGAAACTGACACTGACAAGATGAATTATTCAAGGATTAGCAGCTCCCACATGGGGCTGCGTCCTCCTCTCCCTCTTCTTCTGGTTAATTCATGCACAAGGAGCATGGAAAAGGCAACCTTCTCACCTGGCATTTAATTTCATGGAGATTGCTTTGTTTTAATAAGGAGAAAGCAGGCTGAAGACCGCAGTGGCAAGTATTCAGAGTAGCGTGCACTCCACGTCAAAAATAGGATAAAATAAAACACAAGTGAAAGTTTGCACCCCAGTAATCCCAAATGGGGAGACATGCATTAAAATGTGAGCCCGATGAATTTCTCCTCCACCCTGACGCATAACTGAAACGGCCTGCCTTTCACTTCCATCACCTTTCTTGGCTGTTTCTTTCATATCAAATCTTAGATTTTGAGCAACTTGACAGAAGGTGCCCACTTTACATTCCTCATGGCCACACCAGGTGAAAACTTGTATTTTCCTTTAGTGTCTGCTTCCTCCATGTATTTGCTCGCTTGCTTGTTACATTTGCATCTTGTCGGTTTGCTTCCAATGAACGCAAGCAGCATGCAGCCTCCTCCGCTTGCTCTCGATCATCTCCGCACAACAACAACCCTGTGAGGTAGGATGGGCCGAGAGTCTGTGGCTGGCCCAGAGTCCCCCAGTGGGCTGCATGGCCGAGCGGGGACTCGAACCCGGATCACCAGAGTCCCAGAGCTGCGCTCTTCACCACTCCGCTGGCTCTCCTTTCGAACCAAGACCGTAGATCCTCTCAGGAATCCATGTGATTTCCTCGCCCATAGCACAGCAGATGCTTCTTTCTGCAGATGCAGAGAATTGTGCGATACACACGGCACGCAGGTAAGCGCTTGACATCTCCACAGCACTGATGTCTCATCCCACAGAGCACGGACCGGAAGAGCAATTAGCGCTAGGGATAACGATATTTCTTAGAGCTGGGGGTCAGACTAGATGGCCCGGGAGGCCCCTTCCGACTCACTCTGTTTCTGCATTTCGTATCCTGCCTTTGCAATTGCCCCATGCAATTGGCAGTGGGTGTGTCAGCAGGCAAAACCTTTAGAGTCTGCTGTTCCCCCTGCTAACACACCCACTGCCAAAGTGCAAATGTTGAATGACCACTTCCAATTCCTCAGCCTGTTCGAAAGGGCCTGTGTGCACAACGTCACAACCATGCACCAAAGTGCTGCGACTTTCCAGCAGACGAGGGGCTGATCCCTATTTGTATTCCGAGCAGCCGTTCTGGCTCCCTTGGAGAGGCACGGCTGGCTCAGGATATTATGCCTCTGCAATCACACTGATTGCAGGAGGCAGGGAGCTGCTTTCCGATTCTCCTTTCACAAGGCTGGAATGCTAAACCGCGATGCCCCTTTGAAGCAGCCTCCCTTTCAGAAGGTCAGCACTGTCAGCAGCAAACGCCAAGTCCCCGACCCCTGGGGAGGGCTGTGCGGCTGGTCTGTGCCCCTCCCGAGCAGCTCCTCCATTAGCAGGCGAGCACAAAATGTCAGGAACCAACCGGCTCGAGCGTGGAGGCTGAATTGCCTGTAGGAAATGCTCCCAGGGGATGTATTTCGATGGTGGTCTGTCGCGGCCAGAGTTTTGCACAAACCTGAAATTAATTATCAGAAAATTCAAGGTGGCCGAGGAGGAGCGCATGCGTGTGCCATGGGAGGAGGAGGTCTATTTACTGCTTATGTTCCATTCACATCAAGGACAACGCTTTCCTTCTGCCTTCCCCGAGGCCTGACCTCACCTGACTCCGCAGCAGAGTTCGGCAGGTTAGCCTCACACAACCCACTGGGGAAAGGTGGGAGCTCCTGGCCACCCACTGCTGCAGAGGGATCACAGAGCCCTGGGAAGCGTCCTGTGGGCCTTTCAGCTCCCCCCTCGATAGAGGAAATCCAGAGCTATCCCCGGAAGGATGCCATCCCATCTTCGCCCTCCAAGTTGCTCTTCCCCCTCATGTGAGGCTGAAGTCTGCCAGCCCGAGGGCAGCACAGAGCAAGTCGTAGATGTGGCTGCGCTTGAAGTGTTTGGAGGACAGCGCAGCTCCAGGGGTGGAAACATCTGGGCATCCTGGCTGTGCTTTCCGGGTGGCTTGCTTCCAGGAAATGGTGGGGAGGTGATTGCTCCATGTGGCTGAACCAGCTGCTGCAGCAGCAGTGGCGTCTCACGCCTGGGCAGCCGACGGCGGATCTCATAGCCCATTTCATCCACCACTCCTCCCCAGAGGCACCAGGAGCTACAAGCTCTTTGGCCGATAAGCAGAGACGCTCCCCCCGCAAGGGAGGAGTCCGGCCCATGTGTTGCAGGGGAACATGGCAGACCTCTTGTGCAGGGCAGGTTCCATCTTTTCAAGCAGGCTCCTTCGTAGGGAGAAGCGCACAGCAAAGGTTTACTGCATTTTTATGGATATTTCTATGGTCAGTGATCTGACCGGATTCTGGTCAGGCACAGGGTGAGTCAAATCAGTTAGGCAGCCTCAAGCGCTGGTGCCGCAGCCATGAAACAGAAGAGTGTTTGGCTGGTTCAGCATGGCGTGGCATTCAGAAAACCCAGGCCTGCTCTGGTCTTTGCTGTCCCAGCCTCCCCACACGCCTCGCAACAGGGACCTTTCCCTGTGGGTCTCCAAGGTTGGCTGGCCCCAGCCGCAGCTTGCTCTCTCCAGGGCATCCCCCGGTTCCAGGGGAGCATCTTCTTTTCTAGTTCCCTGGCTGGTCCTTCCTTCCACAGACTGTCACCAGGTATTATGGTGGCAATCTCCCACTTGAGAGAAGCATCATGCATGTGCACTGGCAGAGCGGATGGAATCAGGGGGCCGTGGGAGTCAGGCGGTGTGTCCATCGCAGGGGCATTTAATCCGGTGCATCGATCGGCGCAGCTGGAGATGGGGCAGCAGGCAAGGGTGGAAGGAGCGAATGGTATGAGGAGGTGCATTTTCGTCAGCAGAGCACTTTGATGCCCCCTGTTTTGGCACAGTGCTCACGGCAGGGTTGGCTCTCTTGCCACATTTTAGGGACCTTTGTTGGACAAACATAGAAGCGGCGCGAGTCAGAAGGGGTCTCCTGGGCCATCTAGTCTGACCCCGGCTCCAGCCGGCTTCACTCATGACATGCCCACCATGCGCATGTCTAACTTTAGAGCTGACTTTGCACTTTGCCCCCATAGCCAAGGACCAACTGTTCTTCTGGATTCAAACCAGAACCCTGCTCTACTCCTCTCAGCCCTCCTACACAGGCACTCTCCTCACTTCTGAAGGAATCCTCTGGGAAACCCAGTCCAAATTCCAAGACAAAAAGGCACCCGCAGGCAGAGCTGAGCGCTGGCCTTGCTCATCCATAACCAGCAGCCTCGCTTCTGCAAGTGGCGCCTGCGAATGTTCTGCAGGCTGTTGTCCTGGTTTTGGTGCTGCGTTTCTTCTGTGCTTTGCTAAGGACACATCGCCTGTTTTCAGATGATTTGTGAGCGGGGCCTAAACTCCTCAGGAGGCCCACAATTGCTCTGCTTTTGTCCTCCTGCCCACTTGTTCCCCTCTCCCTCCGGCTTCTGGAAAGGTGGTGTAGGCAAAGGCTGCATCATTTGCTCACTCGCCACATCTCTGGATTGGGCTCAGATGGGGGCAAAAGGAATGGCAAGGAACAGGATCGGGGCCCTGTGGAGGCGTCTTGCCTGAGGCAGGCCTGACCCGAGTGCTACTCATGAGCGCACGCTGATCTGGCGCAGCTCCTCACTGGAGAGACACGAGTGCAGAGCCCTTGGCAGCCCTCTCCGGGGGGCAGGTGATCCTCCCCTGCAAGGAGGAACCAAAGGGGTGTGGGGCAGGATGAGCCCCACCACAGCCAGTGGGAAAGGGGCAAGGCCGGAGGCTGAGACTCAGGCAGAGATGCCGCAGGTGAACTGCGGGCTCCCGCCATGCTCATTTAGGCAAGCAGCGCTGGCAGCTGTGCGATGAACGTGGAAAGTTCCCTCACAGGCAGTGCTTCTGAATTCCTGTTGGAGGAATGCAGGCTGCAGATTTAGCTCCTCAAGGGTTGTCAGGGGGCATCCAACCCCTGCAATGAGAGCCTTTTGGCTGGGGAGCGACGGAAAACGGCTTCACGCAGGTTCATACGTTTTGTCACTCCTGCTGAATGCCGCTCTAAAAGTTCAGGCCTCATCTACATGGGAAAAAAGGAGCACGGGGGCCATTCCTCACCCCCTCCCCACACACGTGAGTGCACAGAATTGCACACCCCCCTACTGCTCTCTGCAGCTGTTCGGTGCATGGAAATTAAAGATACTTCTTGTCAGCACAAAAATGGCCAGAGCCGTCGTCATAAATTGCACCTTGGAAGCCTGGTACGCACTCCAGAAAGTCTGGCCAGATAGATTCCAGATCCCTTCGCCTGGAGAGAGCAGGGCTGGGGGAGGGAGACGAAATGTCACCTTCACTCATCAGTCCAAGTGACTAACGCACCACCTTTTCCTGTTAACGGCGGAGGCAGGTGCAGCTGTAAAAGCCCCGCAAAGGCTAGGAGGGCCTGCACATCCTTGCGGCAATGCAGCCCTGGCAGCCACCCCGGGGGGCCAGGGCACTGCGGGAACTGGTCCCCATCTTCTGGTGCGGCAGCTGGATGGCATCAATCTGGGAACACAAGCGGGCGTGCCAATGTTTGCAGCTTGCCCGGCGCTGCCCTGGCCTTCCGTGCCCATCAGATAGACGTCGCACCTCTCCACCTCACCCCTCCCATGCCCAGCTCTGTTTTTCCACCAGTTCCTACAAAGAATTGAAATGTGCAGGAAGAGCATTTAGCTCTTGGCCTCACTATAATGCAAACAGATGCAAGAGATGCCCTCGGGAAGTGGGGCCCGACGCTTTCCACAGCAAACTCGTGCAGTGCCCTCTTGCCTGGCTTTTCTGACTTGACTCACACAGAGACAGGTTTCTGCTAGGGATGCATGAGAAATGCAATTTTCTTGCACAGGATGCAATCCCAGGTATTGGACCAGAAAGATCCCACAGCTTCTGGCATGTTTGGGGTTGTAGGACACTTTTCTGTCAAAATGCCCACAGGATTGCATCCTGATGGATCACAGTCTATCTAATTCCCACCTTCCAAACTCTTAGTTTTCCATGCTTGAGCAGCATTTCATGGAGCAAAGAAACCACCTTTGAAAATTGTACACCTTTGGAAAAAACACATATGGGGAAAAGTGCCCTTCAGACAAATGTGCACAAAAATGCTTTAATCTCAGCTTTAGAGATACTGCAGGGACGGACAGACTTCTACAGAGAGGGGCCAGGTACCAGGGAGGATGGGAGGAAGGAGGATGCTGGGCACTCCAAGGAAAGGAAGAGGTGGGAAGGAGTTGAGGTGCATGTACACCAATGCTAGGAGCATGGGTAATAAGCAGGAAGAGCTTGAAGCTCTCCTGGGAATAGGAGGGTATGATCTGGTGGGAATCACAGAAACTTGGTGGGATGAAAGGCAAGTCTGGAATGTAAACATAGAAGGGTATCACCTTTTTAGAAAGGACAGGAAGGGAAAGAGAGGCGGGGGTGTGGCTTTATACATCAGGGAAGGGATAGGATGCAGTGAGATAGGATGCAGCACAGATGGGGATTCGGTAGAGGCAGTCTGGGTGAAACTTAGGGGTTTTGACAGGGAAAGAGACCTGACCGTGGGGGTATGTTATCGCCCTCCAGGTCACCTTGAGACATAGAAACATAGAAACATAGAAACAGAGCGAGTCAGAAGGGGCCTCCTGGGCCATCTAGTCTGACCTCCGGCACCAGCCGGCTCCGCTCATGACATGCCCACCATGTGCATGTCCAGCCTATCTTTGAACACCCTCACCGATGGGGCCTCAACGACCTCCCGTGGAAGCCCATTCCACGCCCTCGGGGTCCTAACTGTCAGGAAGTGCTTCCTGGCATCCAAATTGAACCTTGGCTCCCTGAGCTTTGCTCCATTGGAGCGCGTCCTGCCTTCCTCTGCAGGGGAGAACAGGCCTCTTCCCATCTCCATGTGACACCCCCTCACATACCTGTATGTTGCCAACATATCCCCTCTGAGTCTCCTCTTCTCCAGGCTGAAGAGACCCAGTTCCCTCAGTCTCGCCTCATACCCCATCCCCTGCAAACCAGCCACCATCCTTGTGGCCCTACGCTGCACTGACTCCAACCTGGCTATATCCTTTCTGTAATGAGGGGCCCAAAACTGAACACAATACTCCAGTTGCGGGCGCACCAGAGTCATGTAGAGTGGAAGTAATACCTCTCTGGATCTAGAAGCCACACTTCTGGCTATGCAACCAAGGGTGGCGTTCGCCCTCTTGACCACCGCATCACACTGCTGACTCATGTTTAGCCTGCGGTCAACCAGTACCCCGAGCTCCCTTTCACAAGTGCTGCTCTCCAGCCACTTGTCCCCTAACCTGTACTTATGACAGCTATTCCTATGCCCCAAGTGCAAGACCTTGCACTTCTCCACATTGAACGCCATCCTGTTGTCTCCTGCCCACTTCCATAGTCTGTCCAGATCCTTTTGGATCTGGAGTACCTGCTTCTCAGTTGTGGCCACTGCTCCAGTTTTAGTGTCGTCTGCGAATTTGATCAGCAGACTGTTCACCCCTTCTTCCATGTCGTTAATGAAAAGATTAAACAGGATCGGCCCCAGGACAGAGCCCTGGGGGACCCCGCTTGTCACTGGCTGCCATCCCGACGATTCCCCGCTAATGGTTACCTTCTGCTTTCGGTCAGTCAGCCATGCCCTAATCCACCGGACAGTGCTTTGGTGTATCCCAAAACTCCTCAGTTTCTCCACGAGGATATCATGGGGCACTTTGTCAAAGGCCTTGCTGAAATCCAGGTATACCACGTCCACTGCATCCCCTCCATCTAGTCATCTCGAAACCTTGTCATAGAATTCCACAAGGTTTGTCTGGTAGGACCTGTTTTGCGGCAGCCGTGTTGTGTGGCTGTCAGCCTCCCTTCCCTCTCTAGCATCGCTAGATCTCTCTCTATTATGAGCCTTTCCATTGTTTTTCCTACAATGGACGTAAGGCTAACCGGTCTATAATTCCCCATGTCCTTCCTACTACCCTTTTTGAAAATTGGGACCACCGATGCCACCCTCCAGTCCTCTGGAACTTCACCCGTTCTCCACGAGGCCTCAAAAATGGAGGCCAGCGGGCGTGAGAGAACCCCTGCCAACTCTCTAAGTACTCTTGGGTGTAACCCGTCAGGGCCTGGCGCCTTTGTAATGTCCAATGCCCTGAGGAGCCCCTCGACTTCAAGGGGGGCGACTCTAATCTCTGCCCCTAAGTCCCCAGCCTCATCCAATCTCCTATACGGATATCCCCCGTCCTGCTTTGGGGAGAACACAGAGGCAAAATAGTCATTTAGCATCTGTGCCTGTTCCCTCATGTCAGTCACTGGATCTCCTTCCTCCTTATTTAGTGGTCCCACCACTTGTCTCCCCTTCCTTTTCCTATTTACATGCTGGAAGAAGCCCTTTTTGTTGCTCTTGATATTCTTGGCAAGTCTCAGCTCATAATCAGCCTTAGCCTTGCGAAGAATCCTTCTGCAACGGGCCTCCTCCTCCCGGTATACCCTTTTGTCTATTTCCCCCAGTACCCATTTCCTATGGAGGTTCCTCTTTCGTCTAATCCCCCTAACCACCTCCTTTCGCATCCATGGCGGCACTCTCCTCCGCCTCCCCACCTTACTGACTAGAGGTATTGTCAGGGCTTGCGCCTGCAAAACCTCCCTTTTGAGTGCCATCCACCCCTCCTCAACTCGCTTACCTTCCAGTAACCTATCCCAGGAGACTTTCCCCAGCCTGGCCTTCAGTTGGCCAAAGTTGGCCCTCTTGAAGTCCCAGCTTCTAGTGCTCGCCCTGCTGCACGGCCCCAGTCCTCTGATCTCAAAGCAAAGGATGGAGTGATCACTCGCATCCAGAGCTCCCCTAATCTGTACTTCATCTATCAGCTCCTCCCTATTGGTCAAGACCAAGTCCAGGATGTTTCCCCCCCTCATCGCCTCTCGGACCCTCTGTGTGAAAAACCCACCCTCTAGAGCTTCTAGGAAGCGACGTGACCTGGCTGTCACCGCCGAGTGAGTCTCCCAAGTAATATCCGGGAGATTGAAATCTCCCATAATTACTGTGTCTCTCCCCCAGATATCCTTAGAAGCTGGCCTGTCAGGACATCATCCAGGGTCTCAAGTTGACCTGGAGGGCGATAACATACCCCCACTGTCAGGTCTCTTTCTCTGTCAAAACCCCTAAGTTTTACCCAGACTGCCTCTACCGAATCCCCATCTGTGCTGCACTCTATCTCACTGCATCCTATCCCTTCCCTGACATATAAAGCCACACCCCCACCTCTCTTTCCCTTCCTGTCCTTTCTAAAAAGGTGATACCCTTCTATGTTCACGTTCCAGACTTGCCTTTCATCCCACCAAGTTTCTGTGATTCCCACCAGATCGTATCCTCCTATTCCCAGGAGAGCTTCAAGCTCTTCCTGCTTATTACCCATGCTCCTAGCATTGGTATACATGCACCTCAACTCCTTCCCACTGCTTCCTTTCCTTGGAGTGCCCAGCATCCTCCTTCCTCCCATCCTCCCTGGTACCTGGCCCCTCTCTGTAGAAGTCCTGTCAGTCCCTGCAGTATCTCTAAAACCCTGCTCCCAGAGCCCCGATCCTCCCTGCACACTTGTCCAGTGCAGACATGTTACTGGGGGGCCTGAACCCACCCCCCACTGGCTCAGTTTAAAGTCTTCCGGATGAAGCTCGCTAGAGCATCTCCAAAGGACCTTTTCCCCATCCTCGTGAGGTGTAACCCATCCCTTGCCAGAAGTCCATTGGCAAGAAAACGAGTGCCGTGGTCGAGGAACCCGAAGCGTTCCTTCTGGCACCACACCCTAAGCCAGTCGTTCACCTCAGAGGCCCTCCTGTCCCTTCCTGTCCCAAATCCCCGGACGGGTAAGATTGACGAGAAGGCCACTTGAGCCTTCAGCTCCCTGAGTTTCTTCCCCAAGGCCGAAAAGTCCCTGGTGATCCCGACCACCCCCTGCCTGGCCACGTCGTTTGTGCCCACGTGGATCACCAGGAGTGGCTGGTGACCCCCGGAGCGAACAAGACGCTCCACTCTGTCCTTCACGTGCCGGATGCGTGCGCCCGGCAGGCAGCAAACCTCCCTTGTCTGAAGGCTGGGGCGGCACACCGCCGCCTCAGTGCCCCTCAGCAGGGAGTCCCCAACAACTATCACCCGCCGCCGTACCTTCTTGGTGCTGGTGGGCAGCCGTGCCCTGGTCCTCGCCTCTCCTGCAGTGGCTCCCTTGCCTCCTGATGTCCCAGGCCTGATGTCCCAGACCCTGGATGATATCCTGACAGGCCAGATTCTAAGGCTATCTCGGGGGAGAGACACAGTAATTATGGGGGATTTCAATCTCCCGGATATTACTTGGGAGACTCACTCGGCAGTGACAGCCAGGTCACGTCGCTTCTAGAAGCTCTAGAGGGTGGGTTTTTCACACAGAGGGTCCGACGAGGGGGGGAAACATCCTGGACTTGGTCTTCACCAATAGGGAGGAGCTGATAGATGAAGTACAGATTAGGGGAGCTCTGGATGCGAGTGATCACTCCATCCTTTGCTTTGAGATCAGGGGACTGGGGCCGTGCAGCAGGGCGAGCACTAGAAGCTGGGACTTCAAGAGGGCCAACTTTGGCCAACTGAAGGCCAGACTGGGGAAAGTCTCCTGGGACAGGTTACTGGAAGGTAAGCGAGTTGAGGAGGGGTGGATGGCACTCAAAAGGGAGGTTTTGGAGGCACAAGCCCTGACGATACCTCTAGTCAGTAAGGTGGGGAGGCGGAGGAGAGTGCCGCCATGGATGCGAAAGGAGGTGGTTAGGAGGATTAGACGAAAGAAGAGCCTCCATAGGAAATGGGTACTGGGGGAAATAGACAAAAGGGTATACCGGGAGGAGGAGGCCCGTTGCAGAAGGATTCTTCACAAGGCTAAGGCTGATTATGAGCTGAGACTTGCCAAGAATATCAAGAGCAACAAAAAGGGCTTCTTTCAGCATGTAAATAGGATGAGGAAGGGGAGACAAGTGGTGGGACCACTAAATAAGGAGGAAGGAGATCCAGTGACTGATATGAGGGAACAGGCACAGATGCTAAATGACTATTTTGCCTCTGTGTTCTCCCCAAAGCAGGACGGGGGATATCCGTATAGGAGATTAGATGAGGCTGGGGACTTAGGGGCACAGATTAGAGTCACCCCCCTTGAAGTCGAGGGGCTCCTCAGGGCATTGGACATTACAAAGGCGCCAGGCCCTGACGGGTTACACCCGAGAGTACTTCAAGAGTTGGCAGGGGTTCTCTCACGCCCGCTGGCCTCCATTTTTGAGGCCTCGTAGAGAACGGGTGAAGTTCCAGAGGACTGGAGGGTGGCATCAGTGGTCCCAATTTTCAAAAAGGGTAGCAGGAAGGACATGGGGAATTATAGACCGGTTAGCCTGACGTTCATTGTAGGAAAAACAATGGAAAGGCTCATAATAGAGAGAGATCTAGGGATGCTAGATAGGGAAGGGAGGCTGACAGCCACACAACATGGCTTCCGCAAAAACAGGTCCTGCCAGACAACCTTGTGGAATTCTATGACAAGGTTTCGAGATGACTAGATGGAGGGGATGCAGTGGATGTGGTATACCTGGATTTCAGCAAGGCCTTTGACAAAGTGCCCCATGATATCCTGGTGGAGAAACTGAGGAGTTTTGGGATACACCAAAGCACTGTCCGGTAGATTAGGGCATGGTTGACTGACCGAAAGCAGAAGGTAACCATTAGCGGGGAATCATCGGGATGGTAGCCAGTGACAAGCGGGGTCCCCCAGGGCTCTGTCCTGGGGCCGATCCTGTTTAATCTTTTCATTAACGACATGGAAGAAGGGGTGAACAGTCTGCTGATCAAATTCGCAGACGACACTAAAACTGGAGCAGTGGCCACAACTGAGGAGCAGATACATCAGATCCAAAAGGATCTGGACAGACTATGGAAATGGGCAGGAGACAACAGGATGGCATTCAATGTGGATAAGTGCAAAGTCTTGCACTTGGGGCATAGGAATGGGTGTCATAAGTACAGGTTAGGGGACAAGTGGCTGGAGAGCAGCACTTGTGAAGGGGACCTTGGGGTACTGGTTGACCGCAGGCTAAACATGAGTCAGCAGTGTGATGCGGTGGTCAAGAGGGCGAATGCCACCCTTGGTTGCATAGCCAGAAGTGTGGCTTCTAGATCGAGAGAGGTATTACTACCACTCTACACGACTCTGGTGCGCCCGCAAGTGGAGTATTGTGTTCAGTTTTGGGCCCCTCATTACAGAAAGGATATAGCCAGGTTGGAGTCAGTGCAGCGTAGGGCCACAAGGATGGTGGCTGGTTTGCAGGGAATGCCGTATGAGGCGAGACTGAGGGAACTGGGTCTCTTCAGCTTGGAGAAGAGGAGACTCAGAGGGGATATGTTGGCAACATACAGGTATGTGAGGGGGTGTCACATGGAGATGGGGAGAGGCCTGTTCTCCCCTGCAGAGGAAGGCAGGACGCGCTCCCATGGAGCAAAGCTCAGGGAGCCAAGGTTCAATTTGGATGCCAGGAAGCACTTCCTGACAGTTAGGACCCCGAGGGCGTGGAATGGGCTTCCACGGGAGGTCGTTGAGGCCCCATCGGTGAGGGTGTTCAAAGACAGGCTGGACATGCACATGGTGGGCATGTCGTGAGCGGAGCCGGCTGGTGCCGGAGGTCAGACTAGATGGCCCGGGAGGCCCCTTCTGACTCGCTCTGTTTCTATGTTTCTATGTTTCTAATCACTGTGACAAAAATGCAAACTGCTCCGTCTTTGCCAAAATGCTGGTTTTCATGCCCCAAACAAACAGAGCTCCCAGTCTGACAAGTTGGAACGAGCCTCATGCCAGTTGATTTGCATATCCCCCCCGCCCCCCAAGGAGAAGCTGCTGCATGTGGTGGGGAGAGGAGATGGACCTGCAAAGCAAGCAGGTTTGGGGCTCCCACTGCTCCTCCTTTGTGGCAACGCTCTCCTTTGGAAACTGCTTTTCCTTTGACAAAGGGGCCATCAAGTGCCGCTCTGTGTGTTGGCTGAGAAATGTGCTCTCCCCTTCTATTTCTCACAATTTCTTTGTCACCTTCTTTTTACGTTCAGAGCAGAGACTCCTGGGAAGCCTAATTCCTAATGTACTGTGATGGTTGGCAACTACTATTTTCCAGCTTACTGTTCAGCCATTGTTTTTCCCGTGCCATTGGAAAGAGATTGAGCAAGGGGCGCCTTCTCCTTTCGGGAAGGCACAGCGTGGGCGGGGGGTTCAGGGTGCGATTCTGCACACGTTCCAATAGGACAAGGGCCTGCAGCGTGCAGTGTTGGCTTGGTGGGAATGCCTGGAGCTGTAAGCCCCTTGTGGGCCCCCTAGGGCATGGAACGAGCTTCCACGGGAGGCGGTCAAGGCCCCACTGGTGAGGGTGTTTCAAGGACAGGCTGGACGTGCACATGGTGGGCATGTCGTGAGCAGAGCTGGCTGGAGCCTGGGGTCAGACTAGATGGCCCAGGAGGCCCCTTCTGACTTGCTCTGTTTCTATGATTTCTGTTTAAACCACACCATTAATTGGCTAAACTTCTGCCTTATCATTCAGTTGTGAGAAGCAGAGGAGCACTGCAAGAAAAAAGCTGGCAACCTTGATGCATTACCAGGGTAGAGGGAGGCTTTTCCAGCACCAGGGCAAAATACATGCCATGTCTGCAGGCTTGTCTTGTCTTCTCAGAAGGGTTGCAGAACAGAAAAAGACAGAAACGCACCAGTCTCTCTCCTATTCCAGCTTCCTCGTCTTTGTTTTGATAATAGAGTTAATGCAGGAGTCCTCCTCCACTGCCACCCTTCTACTGTCCTGATGAACTGATGTATATGCTCCCTTTATCATCCTGGCTTTTAATTCTTCTGGAACTTCGACAAAGCAATTGGGGGCTAATCAATTCCTTTCCAAGGATAATGTCCACTGCAGGCATGGAGACTCACATCTGGCAGCCTCAGCCAGTGAGGTGAAGCTGGGCCTGGGCTGCGAGGATCCCGAGAGATGCTGGTGCCCGAAAGCCGGACCCTTCTCTTTCCTCAATGAATTGGCTTGGACAATGGATTGAAAACACGAGCTTGGTTAAAACTGAAGGGTCCAGTTGATTAGGCATTGTCTGTCCATCAGAGGGATGGAGAGAAAGAGGGAGAAAGAGCCTGGGCTGAAGCTCGGCGATTAGAACACCCCCCTTGCACGCAGAGCACCCCAGTTTCAATCCCCTTCTCCAGGAAGGAATGGGAACGCTGGAGGAAGGCTTGCTGGTCAGACTGGATCAGGGGGCCACACAAGTGTGGATATGAGGGAGGGGTGGCAACCAGGCGAAGGGCCTTTTCCGCTGCTGCTCCCCATCTCTGGAACTCCCTCCCTAGGGAGATTCGCCTGGCACCAGGCAAAGACATATCTTCTTAGGAGTTTTTTTTTTTACATTTAGCTGCCATGCTGTGACCCCTTTAAATTGCTTTTATAGATTTAAAAACCAATTGTGTTTTCATTGGTTTTTAATGTGTTTTTACTCTGTTAATATGCTTTATGCATTGTAAGTCCCCTCGGGAGGCCTGGGCAATCATGGGCGGCCTAGAAATACATGTGAATAAGCAAGCAAGCAAGCCAGGGTGTGGGCAGGCGTGTGGGGAAGGGCTTGGCGTCTTCCGTGTTGCCTGCAGGGATCAGGGAAGGAGCAGGCCTTCCCCGTTCCACCGCGGGCGGGCGGCTCCCAGCAGGTCTCAAGGTTCAGCACCCCAGTGGAGGGGAGAGCGAGTGGCCATCAGCCACGGATGGAGGCAGCGTCCGTGCCTCCAATGCACATGCGGAGTGCCACTGCTCCAACCTTAGATAGCTGCTGTTGAACACAAGGCTGCTTAACCCTTTCCTCCCTGCAAAGGACCTGATGAATTCTTTCCCACCACGCAAGAAAACTTCTGTGGGTGGGGAAGGGGCGCTTTGCAAAGAGGAATCAGGTGCTTGCTCTCAGGGACTGCTCTTCTCTGCTTCCCTTGATGCCCGCACGGGAGACCCAAGGGAGAACCAGCCTAGGAAAGCCTCGTGCTTCCTTGGCAGGCCGTCCTGGTTGTGCGGGAGGAGAAAGGTGCGCGGCGCTTCTTTCACCAAGAGAGGAAACATGCTTGGAACTCTTGCCTGCATTATTAAATTTCTGCTTTATGGACCATGCCTGGGGAATTCCTCGGCCTTTTCACAGGCCCAAGCCATGTGCTTTCTTTCTGCGCTGGGTAAGCTGGAGGAGCGGGGGAGGCACTCGAAATGCATTCTCAGCCAATGCCAGACCTGCTTCCTTTCCTGAGGAGGAAAAGAAAAGCATGCACAGAGGAGCGTTGCCAGATGTTCCACCGGGGAAGAGAACCCTGTAAGATGCTCTCAAGATCTGTCTTCCTATTCCTGGGAAGGATTTATGAAAAGTGTTGCTGTTGTTGGTACAAGAGGATGCCAGCAGCTTTGTGAAATGTTTGGTGTAAAAGGGAAAATCATTGCTTCCCTTTCCTCTTAAAAAATTGGTAGCATAGATGCCAGTTCACACCACCTTGTTAGCCTTGAAAAGGCAAAAGTGGGGGACCCCAAGATGAGGCAGGCGTCCCGTTCTCATTCCAGCAGTGAGGGATGTTGGGATTGTACTGCATGAGGGGCATGGGTGCACTTGCCCAGTCGGCCCCACATCCTTGCCACCCTGCCCGGATCAATGTCACCATGCGTTATGGGATGTCATAGGTCCAGGGGTTCGACGGCCATCTTATATGCCTTTGTCCCTGCTCTGCTCTGGCTTCCTCACAATGAGGGCACATGCTCCACAAGTGGACCTCTCACGGACCGAGAGTCCTCTGAGCAAAAGCTGTAGCTCATGGACTACACAGAGAAGGTCCAACGGTGAGGTGGGGGAAGATCTCAGCCTGCAAAAACTGGAGAGCTGTGCCACCTCAGATTAGGCAGTACCAGGCAGCACAGACTCATCCGTGCCGTGCCATGGCCTGCTCCAGCCATCTCCTAGGTCCTGCTGATCTTTGCGATACTCCAGCAGGCATCATTCAGTGTGCCCTGCCATCAGTCCCAGATATCGTGTGGGCAAAACCTGATGCATTTTTTCCCAGCCCTCCATATCAGTAAAATGCCATGTTCATTGGTCTGTTTGTCCATTTGTTGTTGTGGGAAAAGTTGTCCATTTGGGAAAGGGAGAAGTCGTCTGTTTGTACTGTTGTGACTGATACTTCAAACTCCAATCGGGAAGCAATTTTATGAGGGTTCTCCTTTTCGCTTCTGATCACAATGCTTTAGGAAGGGACAGAGAAAGGACATACCTGTGGTCACTCCTATGCACCCATCAAGATTTATCCCATCGACATTCTAATGTTTCCACCAACCATCCCCTTGTGTCCAAGTTCCATACAGGTTCTTACACCTGCAACTGCATTCTTTGCACATGCCTTTGTTGCGTGGATTTCACACACACATATTTTTGCATGGAAGCACCCACTGACCCAAGGATGTCTCTGCACTTTAGAAGCATGTGCTGTTTTTCTTGGACTTTTTTCTAAATGTTTGCATCTTATTGGATAAATTGTTCAATTTCACAAAACGCACCATATTTTGAGAAGCGTACAGATTTCTGATTGCAGGTTGCCTTTGGATCCATTGCTGATCTGGAAGGAATGAACTGGGAAAATCTGTCAAAATGGATAAATTTGGAATTGCCCTTGCTCCTATGGCTCCATGCATTCGGTGCCTATGTGCGCTAAGCTTCCAGTTGTGGCTTGTGAGCCAGGATGAAACAGAGATGCCAGGACACACCTCCAGCAAGCCTCCACTAACACCTACTCCATCACCTGGTCTGTGGAATTTCCCAGAATCTCCCCCACCTAAGGTCCCACTACACTTTTTTTCCTTGCTGTCGACAACGTCTAATAACAGCCCATACTCCTAAGACCTCTGGAGAGATCAAAGGACTATCTCAGGTGGACAACCTGTGATGGTCTGGATGGTTTGAGAAATCAAAATACAGGCCATTAGAAAACTTTAGACATCTTTAAAGGCCTCAGCACAGAAGGCTGCCTTAACTTGGTGGGTCTTAGTGGAGAGATTATCTATGATTGAGGGGCTGCTACCAAGAAGGCCATTGCCCTTGGCATCTGAGGTGGCTTGTTGCTACTTTCTGCCTTAGAGCTGGTAAAAAAAGTCAGAATAAAAGAGGTGGCAACCCTGAATTTGCACCAGCCTGGTTGAATCCACGGGGTTCAAACCCAAATTCTTAAAAGCAAAGTGCTCAAAAGTCCTGAGCCTGGGGAGATGATCTGTCGGTTTTTGTTTCTCCCACATTCAAAGCATTTTAGTCTCCAGTTCTTTCTGAATAAGATTATGAAGAAAACTTTGGCATGTCCTTATCAAAATTGAACTGCAGTGAATTTCTTACCCACCCCCAGGCCCAGCCCTTTGACTTGGCATCAGATCTTTGACTTGGCAAGCCACTGACACCCCCCCCCCCCCTTTGAGCCTTAGGCTTTGGGCAGCAACCTTGCAAATTTAGGTGTATTGCTACACATATTGGGTGAAGAGTATCCACCAGCCTTTCATGGATGGTTGATGTTCATCAAACATCTTATGCGAGGCGCTTAAAGGCCCTTTTCACATGAATAGACAGAGATGAAAGGCTGTTCAAAGCCTGAGCATATGCCAGGGCTGTAAATCAAAGCCGTAAACAAGGGGTTGCTGCCAATGGACTGCTGAGCGTGATTTCCAGTGAGCTGCAAAACGTGGAGCTCTCTCTGTCAGGGAGAACGACACAAGCCTTCCCCGCACCCATGAGACACTGCTTGTCTGATGAAAATTGTGCAGGCTGAAGGTTTTTCTCCCAAAGAGAACCTTCAAATCTGACCCCAATTTTGGTTCAAGCAATATGTAGGGATGACTTAGGGATGGTTGAAACTCCTCTGAGAAATATTATTGATGGTCCTTGACTTGAGAGCCGCTCCTGTTGGAGGAGTGGTCCAACCACAATATGGTTAAAGGTCACAATCCATAAGAAGGGACAACAGGGGTCCTAAAATTGCCCAGCCACCTAGCACCTGGTCAGCAGGTACAAAGAGCTCACCTGGACAGAAACAGTAATTCCTATTATGGGGAGATGGAGTGTATTTCTCTGCAAGTTGCAATCTTAATTCTTAATGTGTATCCAAATTTGCAAATGAGCACAGGAAAACTACTGCTTCTGAGCAGTTTTTCTAAAAACTGTACTTCAGATGTGGCAAACTTCTGTCGTAATGTGTTTTTAAATTCTTAAATTATGACCTATGGGCTATTAAACCAAATAAACTTCAAATCCCTGTGCATAGGAAAACTTGTACAAAACTTTGCTTTCGTTTGTCCTCTGCCTTGGTGATGCATTTCTTCCCTTAGATTTGTGGCACAGTTGCTGTTATGTATCTTTAAATGACATGTTCTGTTGGCCACACCCCTTTCCCTGGCCCCACCCTCTTCCCCAACCATGGATCATTCATGCTTTCTTGGCTCTGGCGCAGCATTCTCCCCATTTGGAAAGGTTGGGGTACCTCTCCTAGGGCTTTCTCACTGGCCAGAAGAAAGTTAAATGAAAACATGCTGCTATTTTGGAATCAACCGAACCCGTTAATGTTGGTGCTGGTCACCACTGGAATGCAGCACTCAGTAGCTCCTCTGGACTAGAAGTCAGAACTAAGGCTCACAGAGTCTCTTCCTTCCTACGTTATAGGGCCTGATGCCTTTGGCATGAACTAGTTAGGCAGGCTGGTGCTTAGACAGAGCTCCTGAAAGTGCAGGTCTCGGCCTGAGTGGGGTGAGACGCATGCCTTGCCAAAACACAGCAGAAGAGAGCAGGAGAGAAGGTATATCACAACAGGAGGACTAAGCAGGACGTGGATTTATTCATAGGGTCAGATGGATAGATGCAGGGAGAATTAAATAGAAATACAACCCTTCTCACCAGCTTGGCTGGGTGACCTGTTATCGGCTGGTGTCAGATGGTTTCATATAGTTGATGCTCTCAGACATAGGACTGCTCTTTACCATCCCATTCTCTGCGGCAGAGGACACCAGGCAGGCTTCCAGTGGAACCAGGAAGGAAAGTGTCCGACACCCAGGCAAAGAGGTCTTTTCCATGCCCTGCTCAGCCATGCATTTGGCTTCTCTCGGGTTTTGTTCACCTGCACAGGAAACTCCAAATGTGCCTCGGATTTCAGTCAGTGGCTTTCCCTGAAAGAAAGGAATTCAACCCACCAGTGGGCAAGGCTCTGGAACGAAGTTCTGGCATCTGGGCTCCTTAGCAGGCAAGGTCTAAAAATGTATGACCAATTAGCTTTCACATTTGCTGACACTTTTTGTCAAGAAGACATGGGCTAATGGCATTCATAAAACTGTTAATTAACCCGTACTGTAAATCTGATTCATTTTGTGGCTTTGACAGAGCCAATCAAGGATGGCTTGCTTGTTTGCTCATTTGGAAAATGACTTGGATTTCTATTTTAATTACAGTACAAAGGTTTACAATCGTCTTCTTAGCGGCACCCTCGGTTTCTATGGTATCTCAGTGGCACATGTGCATATAATTAGGAACCTCATCTTCTTAGCTGAATATGTAAACTCACTTAGTGCCTGAATTTTATGCCTGTAAAGAGAGATAATGGATTAAAGCAACACAAAGGCCATCCTAAAAGCCTAGGCAAATGCCCTTATAATAAAAGCTCTTCCCCATCAAAACAGGGTTCCGCACCACCGTCAAATGAATCACAAAGTTGTGAGAGTTTTGGAGGACACCTCCCAGCCATACGTGACGCTCCATGCAGGCAAGCGGGTGTTTTGATGGTGGTGAAAGTGCGATCTGAGCTCTCCGTTTTCTGTGGACAAAGCTGTCCAGGTGTCCCATGCTCCACCTCAGCACCACCAGTGCAAATGTCAAGAGGCAGCTAAACGTTCCCTCAATACCTGGTGACAAACGGGCCACCAGGTATTGTGAAGTTGCTGAGTGTGATGCACAGGCAGCGTGGAAAAAGTCCTGCAGTAGCCACTACGCCTCAGGCGGCTGCGGGGTTTCGCTTGTCTAGACATGCCTGGAGACGATGCTGTGATCTGGAGCCAGCACAGAGAAGGCCCTTCTCCCAGGACTGAAATCTCATCCAAACAAGCCTGAACATGTCCAGGGGCACTTCTACACCTGTCCAGGTAAGTGCTTTTGCCCACCTGGTTTGTCTTCTCTAGCATTTTTACGAACCTCACAAATAATGCCTGGCCCCTTCAAAGCAAAGAAGTTAAGGCCTGGGAGGCAAATGCTTTTCAGGGAAACTTCGACCAGCCTGGGAATTAATCCAACGCCTGTTTGCTTGGGCTGCAGCTGTGGACACACTTCGTTCTGCACTGACTGCGTAAAATGGTGCTGCAAAATAAAACCTGCCTGGTTTTATTTGCAAATCTATTTTGGGTGGTATTTTTATTCTGCCTACGTTAAATGTTAAAACTTCAAGAAACAGAATGGCTTGTCTTAGACTCTTGAAGAGCTCCTCCATCCCTCCTGCTGCAAAATGTTTCAAGTTATCTTTGGATAGTACAAATGGAAGCGAGGGTGTCAAGAAAATCTGACAACCTGCCTTTCCGTCACTTACGCCCCCACATAGAGACACAAATGGAAGCAGAATTTATGAGGGTGTAAAGACTTTGCTCTCCAAATGTCAGCAGCCACGCTGCCTTGTTCTGACACCCTCCCTCTGCCAGTCCCATGTGTCTGAGACGGGACAGGGTCAGCAGTGTGGAACGTTTGACAACTGGACGCCAGCGCCTGGGCAGGTTTGGGAAACATGGGTGCCCTGAAAGGACAGGATATGCTGTTCTGAAAAAAGCCAGCAGAAACAGGTTTGGTACTGCGAAACACAGCGGGGAACTGGGAGTTTGGGGCTGATTTGGCTGTGGTTATCAGTACTGCTAATCTTTCCTTTAAGTGTGCCTCTTAAAATGGCAATTTGGGAACACAGACTGCAGAGATCCAAGAAGGCATGCAGTTGCTGATCTCTCCCAAAAGCAGATTTGGTGAAAAGCTCCAGAGTTTTTAGCAACGGAGAGGATGCCTGCATCTAAACTGGGAGGGAGATTTTTTAAAAATCATGAGCAGGTAGCAAGTGGAAGGGAGGGGTGAGGCCTCTTGTCTCTGCTTCCTCCCCCAAAAAAGACCCATTCTTCTGATTTTTCTTCTAGCAGGAAAAAAAATCTAGATTTGAGTGGTTTAGAAAGAGATGCTGAGATGAGGAAATTCACCATCCATTCTCACACATACTTTGCTTCAAGGCTCTCCCTGAAAGTGCTATTTATTTGCAGAAGATGAAAAGAAATTAAAATTGCTTTAGAAATTTAGGCTTATATGCACATCAAAACAACTGGATAGATAAAGCAAGTTGAATGGCTAATGTGCAGAACAACTGCCCAGAATCATCAAAATGTTTATTGCTTTTGCTATTGGCCTTTTTAAACAATATAAGAGTAAGATCTCTGAATTAAAAAGCATGAAACATGTCTTTTTGGGAAACCTAATTCTCATGTGACACCAGCTGTAACTAGGATGCAAATTGCATGAAGACATAGGTGCTGGTTTTAACTCATAAAGTCTTACCGAGATTGATGCACCTAGACATTAATGCCCACGTCTGACATCTTCCTCCAAATGCCACCCCCGAGGGAGGCTTGGCTGGTGACAACAGGAATGTGTGACCCACACTGGCTTCCTAGATATTTATTTATTTATTTATTTATTTATAGATTTATATCCTGCCTTTTTCCTACAAAGGGCTCAAGGCAGCTTACATCTCCTCCTCCATCTTATCCCCACAACAACAACCTTGTGAGGTAGGTTGGGCTGAGGGTCTGTGACTGGCCCGGTCTCCCACTGGGCTCCATGGCTGAGCGGGGACTAGAACCCAGATCGTCTGAGTCCCAGTCCCACGCTCTTAACCACTACGCCACACTGGCTCTCACACCACACTGGCTCTCCATGCTATATATCCATGCTGGGTAATATTCCGCCATGCACACATGCCATCACACCTGAAGCAACGCAGGCTGATGTCACGATGGATTTCAGGCCCAAGACAGCTTGGGTGAACAGGTACATTTTCCACATGAATCTGAAGCATGACGCACTTTTTGTCTCTGAATCACATGCGCGGAATGTTCTGGTGGGTGGGTGCCATGATGGGCCATCACCAGACAATGCACTGTTGGTTGTGGAAAGTTCTCCATTAGATCTTTTGGCCTCCTTGAAAGAAAGAAGGCAGTCAGCCAGCCTCAAGTTGTTCGGAGGTCTGCATGTCAACAACCAAACTTTGAACATGGCCAGTCGCTAATACACAGCCAGTCAAGTTATTGAGGTTCTTGGAAGTGAAGCTGTTACATAGGAGCACTTGCTGGGTATTCTAGCTGCTGCCTTCTCCACTCACTGTATTTCCCAAACCTGATGCAAGGGCAGCCCACATAAAGTGCATAAAGTCCAATGGTGAGGTAACAAGACACAACCCCCCATGACTATCCAGGAATGGACAAAGCTGGCAAACCAGTCAAAGCTGGAAATGAGCATTTGGGGCCACTGAAGTCACCAGGGCCCCCAGTGATCGAGTAGCTCTCTTGGATGACAGACCTGCTCCGTCAGGGGAGTGCAACTCCACCCAGAATGGGTGAACACTCTAATTGCCAGATGTGGCAACCATGTGCCTTTAGCATCTCTGTCTTAAGAGGGTTTGGCATCTGCTTAGCAGCCCCTGTTCAGCCCATGATTGGATCCAGAAAACACTGGAGAACACGCATGGCATCTCCTGATGCAGATCTCACAGAGAAATAGTGCTATCCGTGTTGGGTCACCCATGCTGCCCAGCCAGATGTCACACCGAATAAAGGTATTTCTGAGAGACACGGAAGACTTTGCAGATGTTTGTTGGAGACACCCAGAGAACACGCAGAAGTGCGCCTGGTGGCAGTGGGAAAGGAGGGCCAACAGGAGCCGGCCGCGGTATTTGGCCTGGTTTCCCTTCAGTGCTTCAGGATGTGGCCGGTCACAGGACAGCGACCAATATAGTTTCTTGTAGGTTTGGACTCTTTTTGGGAGTCTATCTGGGGAGAGTGACCTAAGGAGCTCTTCCACCTCAGGATTTACCCCTAGAGAGAGCACAAGAGAACGACGAGGCCGGGGAAAGATGTCAGGGAAACGTCCTGCGTCTCCTGCTTCCGTGGCAGCAAGCGTGCGATTCTGCAGAGGAGGGGGGCCAGAAAGCCAATAGGAGCCTCCTGCCCACATGGGCTTCTCTGCTTCCTTCCAGATGAAATGTGGCCTGAAAGACTTCTGCCCCCGAAGTGTCTGTTCATAAAATCGAGGCCACTTCTTTCTCTCCCCACTTCTGAGCTGGATTAAAATTGTGGTCATGATTGCTAGACCAGACGCGGAGGCTAAGTGAAGAGGCTATTCTTACTCTTTCGTGAATTTAATTTACGCTCTGTGATTGTTCTCCAGTATTGATGGCAATGCAGCTTCAAGGGACGCTGAAATAACAGCCGGCAAGTATTATGTTAAAGCTTCTCAATTGCTATTGAATTTAGAAAGCTATTTCAGTGGCTATGAGAAATATATTAACAGGGAACTTCTGGTTCCTTGAATCGATGTGAATTCATGCTCCATTGGCTCTCTGCAATCACTGTGTATTTAAACAACTCAGAGGGGAGATGGCACACCCTCAATATAAAGCCGAGGAAGCCGGAAAAGTGGCCGCAGCGATTTCTGCATCTTATTTTTTTGTGATATTTTTGTGGCCTACAAAGGAGAAAGCCTTACCTTGAAAGCAAGGGAACGGTGCAAATTTGACCTGCACATTTATTCACTCCCTCTTCATGTCCATATTTGCTCTCAGATAATTTCTTAAAATAACCTACACTGTGCACATGCTAGTGTGAGCTGAGGGGAAGAGGTAGCAGACTTGTACTCTGGGGCTATCTCCACATCTCTTCCTTACTTGTCAGAGCTCTAGGGAAATAAATTCCCCTGGAGAAGCCACCTGGAAACAAGCGAAGGAGCAGGGAGCATGCCCAAGTCAATGAACATGACTTTTCAAGCATTGCCTTAATCCTGAAGTTTCAAGAATATACAATACTAAAAAGGAGAAATGCAGCAACATAAATTTGAGCGTATCCATTTCAGTGCACACCTATGAGGTACATATTTGGATCTTCATGAGAAAACGTGGCTTTCTAAGAATTACACAAAACTCCAACAAAAGCCGGCCAACAATTCAATGGCCCATTTGCAGGTAGTATGTGAACGTCATCCATTCAAATGCTGAAGGCTTTTATTCTTTCAGTGTTGCAATGTCATGGTAGGCAAGGTTCCTTGAAAGACAAGTGGTCCTTGGCTATCCATCATCCCTTAGCTTTTAAGCTCAAGGAAAACTCATCTTTGCCTATGAAAATGTTCTGCAGATCTGCATTACTGGGGGCCACTTTTGGCAATTTGCTTCCTTTTTTGCAGGGGCGGGTGTGTGTAAGTGGCCACCCGAAGTACTGACAGCCAAAATTCACCTTGAATGGTCACAGGCTGGTGTGGTGCAGGGCACAGGATGGAGACCTGGTTCACACTCTTGTGCAAAACTTCTGCTTGAGCTCCACCACTCCAGACTGCAGACCACACAGCAGAATGCACGTTTCCTTGTGCAGGGGCTCTCAAGGCTCCCAGTCTGAGATTTGTATAAATTTTCACTGCAGTGAGAAAGTGGGTTCAAAGCCTGGCTCATCACTGGGGCTGAAGTCTCTGCTCTTTCCCAGCAGCACCTCTCTCATGGGTTTTTATTGGTTGGAGCACATTGGTATATGGTGCCACTCACAAGACAAGGGGGACGGTGTGTTGTGCTGTAACTGTGCATCAGGCTGTCTGCAGCTTATAGCGTCCCTATGAATGGAAGCCCCCCAAAATGTCCCATCAAGGACAGCCCTGCTCAGCTCTTCCAGGTTCAATGCTGCAGCTCCCTTGAAGGAGTCAATCCATCTCTTGCTTGGCCATCTTCTTCCATCAACTTTCCCGAGCAGTATGGCTTCCTCCAGGGAGTCTCACTTTCTCATGTTGTGCCAAGAGTGAGGCAGCCTCAGCTCTGTGATTCCTGCTTCCAGGGAAAGCACTGGCTGGTTTGATGTGGGACCCACTCGTTTGTCTTTTGGTTGTTCCAGGGTGTTCCCAAACACTCTCCCAGTGCCAGCCCCATGAGGAGTAGCACCAAAAGCTGAATTTCTTCCACAAGTGGGGCAGAGAACCCCACAAATCCCCACCCCCCAGCCTTGGCAATAATACAACAATGACAATGATGATGATAGCGCAACAGTAATAGTGGTTTGTTGCCCAGTGACACCCAGGACTAGTTACTTGAGGTCAGCCCAAGAGGATAAACGAGGAAGAACACATGCGCTGGGCACAGCTTCTTAAAAGGAAGATGTAACACATATTGAATAAATTCGTGGAGGGCACCTCTCCTCTGAAAAAGGCCACTGCTCCACATGAGCTCTCCCAGAATCCTTTGCAACATGCAGCTGAGCCATGGTAGCTGTGCATAATGTCTCAGCAAACAAATGTATGGGATCTATGAAAAACATGTTTTTAGTGGCCTTCACTGTACACACACACAGGCAAGAATATACATTTTCATAAACATTCTGTTCTTATTCCATGCAACGGATGTTGCTGGTATTCCTACATCTGCTAAGCAACCCTATTTTGATTGTGTTGATTCCAGTGGTTTGAATAATAAACACAATGTTTGTCCATCCAACTGGATTGTGATCCAGCACAGCTCTTCTTAGGCTCTTCTCTTCTTAGGTTCACAGCTGCTGGAACTGTCCTCGGAGACTGAAATGGTCTGCACGACCCAGAAACATCTGGCTCAGAAGTGCCAGCACATGCTTCGGTGCCTTCTCAAATGATGAACTGCTGGAGGACAGTCCGGAATCATCCAATATGGGGGCATTGGGGGAGGAATTTTTTTAAGCAAATGAGTCACTAGTGCCTCTTTTTAGGCATGGTGGAATTTCATGCTGTGGTTGAGAGTGACCCATTTGTGCAGTCCTGACCTGTGGAAACCTTAGAAGATGCCCCATGATTTCAGGAAACAAAAGGTAACACCACAACTGGGCCACACAACACAGGTGAGAAATCAACAGCACTTCCTGTGATGTGCACAACTGACCATTGACTGACTTTCCAGAACTTCAAGTAGGATAGAATCTTTCCCAGCCCTACTAGAGGTGATTGGGATTGAACCTGAGGGGCAACTTCTGTATGGAAGCACTTGCTGTCCCACTGAGCTCTGGCCCTCTTTCCAAAGCAAGACTCCAGTCCTCGTGGTTCCAAATAAAGGCCTAGTTTAAATAGGACTCCAGGACGCAACCAGCACATCTGGCTCAGTGTTCTTTACACTGACTAGCTAAGGGTTTCAGATAAAGTCTTTGGAGAAGATCCCCAGAGTATTTCCTTAGAAAGCTTGCACTCTGAATTCCTTGCCAATCCTCCCCACTTTTGATTCAAGCACTGTCTTTGGCCAATGAGAACTATGAGGTGTTCAGGGCACACGGTTCGTTCTGGAAGGGTGTTGATTTGCATTGGAGTTTGCTGTATTCCCCTTGTCACTCAAATCATGCACTCTTCATTTTTAACTGATGGTACACTTAGACACCCACAATCCAACTGCTGTTTTTTCAAAGGATGCGTTCTGATGTTGTCAGATGAACATCTGTATTTAATGTTTAATTAGTTTTTATCCGTGCCATTTCTGCCTCGTTAGGAAGCCCACATCAGTTATACGACATCAATAAACTGACAAGTACTTCTCAAGCCAGGCTCACCATAAAATCCCCGGAATGTGCCATCAACGCGAGGGAAGACCTGCTATTCGAAGGCTCCCACAAATGGTTTATGGCAGCAGTGCATGGTCCCATTGACTTCTTATAGCTCATAAACACATGTGCTACAATTACTTTTGTTAAATGTATGCATGGAAAAATAACCCATTAGGTTTACTTAGGAGCATTATCCATCTGCTGTTGAACCAATGAGCCAAGTCTGATTTACGACTAGCTTCCATTATGCGAAGGCATGCCACAGAACGCATGTGCCCCAAATCTCCCACAAGCATCTTGTGACAGGGCTTTACGGGGTGACTGGGACAATAATCAAATTATCACCAAAAATACACCCTTCATTGAAGCTGTAGCCACCCTACCCATCCATGCTAGGCTTTACAAAGAAAGGTTAATAAATGGATGTACCCCTGAGAGTTCAAAGGGAAGCCTTCTTGGGGTTTCTTGCTCCTTTTTAAAGGGCTATAGGAACCTTCCTTTACTCAACTACTACAGTTTTCCACAAAATGTCATAAAGCTTATTTTAGGAAGCAGTCTCAGATCCTGGTTCACGCATAATGCTTGCTAATGATTTATTTCACCCATGGCTTACACATTATCTGCTGCCCTGCCCAGGTTTGTCTGGCAGATTATTGTACAAACTGTAGTTTGCTTTCTTAATCCCTGGGTTGGTTGTCTGTGGAGCAGATTTTCTTAACCACCTTTGCTGCCACCTCTGTCATCGGGTAAATCAATCCATGGTTCTGGGTTGTGTAATGTCAATCCATGTTTCCAGTGACCCCGAGTTCACAACCCAACAATTAACAATGGAAGCTCTTTCTGTTTTCTTCATTTTTAGCAAAGCATAGTTTTCCATATTCAAGTGGATAAGTACACGGATCAAAACAGCTCAGAATTCAGAAATCCATGGGTTAAATAAACCATAGTCTAGCATTATGTGCAAATGGTCTTTTGAGGGCAGAACCCGTCAGGGCACTGATACCTCCACCAATTCTGTGGTTGCTTTGCGGCTTCTGTCCCACCAATTCTGCTGTATGAGCAGGCTCTGTGCTCCCACAGAATCAACTGAGCTCTTCCCTGAGGAAGAGTGAAAATCTTCGTCTCTTGATAGGGCAGATTGGTCCATGAGTTTGTTGTGTGTGCCAGACCTTTGAGTGAAACAAACATGGAAGTGTAAATCCAGAGTCTCCCGAATCACTAGTTTTTACAAGGATAGGCTGCTGTTCTGCTTCTAATATATCAAGCCCAGCCAACATGGCCAATGATCCAGAATGCTTGGAACTGTAGTCCAAAATGTAGTCCCGAGGCTTGTGGCAAGGGGCGGCCTATAATTTCCAAATAAATAAATAAATAAATAAATAAAATGTCTGGAGGGGTCCAGGTGGGAGAAAGTTATTCACAGATTCGAATGACTGTATCATAAATTAGCAGAGTTGGAATTGTAATATATCCTTTCTGAGCACTGTTCAGATGCTATGCAACCACTCTAAAATCAAGTAGGCACTGCAGTACATTTTAACACTCGAATTCCAAGTGCAATACAAATGCAATTTATAAATGCAGTGCAAATTCTCACTGCTGTCATGAAAATGAATGTTCGGAGCACATTTGAATGGGATAGCTCCCCAAGATTTTTTGTAAGCTGGTGGCTCCAGATCCGTGCTGCCTCCTCACCCCTTCCCCAAATTCTGTTTGCTTGCTGGTCCCAAAAGATAGATCCAGCTTTACGAGCGCCGTTCCACACCCCTTTCCTGCAGTGATGCTTGTCGCATGCTTCGCCCTGCCAGTATCTGCTGAAGCTTTTCTTTTTTCTCTGTAATTTGCAGGGACAGAGTTCCATTTGTTCCACATCTGCCTGGGCAACATCTGGAGCTTCAGGAAACTCAGCTGCTCTGGGTCTGATGTTTCAATGAAGCATTTTTTCCAGGCACTTCAGAGGAGAGTCAAGAGCATCCTTCCAACCAAACAAGCCCTTTTGTTCTCCTCTAGCAAGTGTTTCTCATTAAAAATGTCATCTCCCTAACAAATTGCCTCATTTTTGCTGCAGCTGGACTGATCATTTTCCTCCGGGCCTGTATTGCTGCAGCTTTCCTAGGGAGTGTAAACTCGAGCAGAAGGAGACTTTGTCCCTTCCCTGATTCCATGTTGCCTTGTATGAAACATTCTGTGTCCCTCTCCTTTCTGCTCTGTCTTAGCGGCATCCTTTAAAAAATAGCATTGTTTTTTTTCCTGAGAGGGCATTGTTTTTTGCAGGACAGTTTCTGCAGGCAACTCACAAGCTGAGAGGAGAACAACTGTCCCCTGTTAGATGAGCCATTCAAAGTCAGGAGAGCCTGCCATGCCCCTTGGAGCAGTGGGGTGGTGGGATTTCTTCCACTGAGTCCTGCATTTCGCTTCCATTCCAGTGCTTCAGGTATATGGAGGACTGTATTTGGCCCTACATCTGAGCAGTCCTCAGTTTGGTGGAAGAGCTACATCAGTGCTGTGGTCCAAGAGAAGAAAGCTCTGTGTGGGGTACCTCATCACAGAACCATCATCATAGAACAGTGGGGTAGGAAAGGCCCAAGAAGGACACCCGTCCAACCCCCAGCTGGTGCAAGGTGCCAGTAACCCCATCCCACTCGGACAACTGCCTGTCTTCTTCAATTGCTACCTAAAGGAGCGCCTGCGACCATATATGCCCTCCCGCCCCCTACGATCAGCGGCAGAGGCTCTCCTCCGGGAACCCTCCGTGCGTGAGGTTAGGAGGGTGAGTACCCGGAGGAGGGCCTTCTCGGCGGTGGCGCCCCATCTATGGAATGCGCTCCCCAGAGAGGCTCGCCTGGCGCCGTCGTTATTTGCTTTTCGGCGCCAGGCGAAGACCTTTTTATTTAGACAATATTTTAATAGTTAATGTCTGTTTAATTTATGTTTAATTTATGTATTAATTTAAATTAATTTAAATTTTTATTTATATTTTGTTGTATGTTTTTTAGATAATAACCTGAGATGGGCCCGTTTTTAAATATGGTATATGTTTGATAACATATTTTTTTTACTGTTGTGAGCCGCCCCGAGGCTGCTGCAAGGGGCGGCATAAAAATATTTAAATAAATAAATAAATAAATGTTGCTAGTGTGGAAGAGCACACAACTGCTCTTGACACACTTGGTGCACCTGTCCTCGGTGACACCATCTTCCCTCGGCCACTGTCATCAACTGCTCTTGCCCCTCACCCTTCTTCATCATTTGTACCATCTGCCTGCCCAAAAACCAATCAGCCAGTGAGGATGTTGGCAGTCCCATGCTGGGGACGGCATTCTGCTTGATGGAGTGGGGCTGGGACTGGGAGTGGGGCTGGGGAAATCCGGGTTCCAGCCCCCACTCAGCCATGGAGATCATGTTGGGCCAGTCACAGGATCAGCCCAACCTACCTCACAAGATTGTTGCTGTGAGGACAAGATGGAGAGGAGAATTTTTAGAGTTCCTTGGAAGGCAAGAAAGGTAAGATATAAATTTAATAAATAAAATAAATTGATTGAATTTAGCTACATTTGATGAATAGAATGCCCATCACTTGCCTGCCCGCTTGTCTCGCTGTCTTTCTTTCTGTCTGTCATTCAGAGATTATAATTCCAGGTGATTTATTATAAAATTTTGGGGAGAAAATGACAGCACTGAACATTGCAGGTAGATGTGCCCCAATTATCAAGGTGTGGTAACTAAGGAGGCCTGTCTCCATGAAAAGACTTCCAGTCTCTCTTGCACTGCCTGTGCCTTTCAGTATCCTCAGCTTGGCTTTCCAACATGGGGTGAGTTAAAACAAGAAAAACTAACTGCTGTGACTTGTGCGCCTTGTGAAGGTAGGAATCTTTTAGTCTGTAAAACAGCATTCATTTAGCCAGTATTATGACTTTTCCAAAGAGTTGCTACTCCTTATGGAGAAGTTTTCACAACTTCTGCATGAACTTCTCTAGTTCAAACCACAGTGATGTCATTATGTTTTGTATATTAAAAGGGTGTGTGTCTGCATGTATGAAAGAGAGAGAGAGACTTTGTGTAGCTGCATCCCATGTAGATCTTTCTTCTTTGCTTGCACCCCAGTTGATCGTCTGCCAGGCCCTTTTAAAACGATGCATGAGCAAAAGTGATGTTTGATTGATGGACCCCAAATGGCTCTTTCTTGTGACTCTCTCTCTCTCTCTGTGGTTGCATTTTCACCATTTCGTGGGAGACTCCTCGCATTCTTTGTTCACGCTGACGTCTCTGGTGCACCCTTGCACTCAGGAATGCTATCCCATGGCCCGCTCTTTCAGCTGCAGACCTCTGTGCTGTGAGCTTTGTGATCTGCGACGGGAGAGGGCTCCCCTCTTGCCGAATCCCAGAAGAGGGTGGGGAAGCGCTTCCAGTGAGCGTGTCCCTGCCGAAGCAGCAGCTGGGGAAACAATGCTGATGAATGGGAGTGAAACAAGGCGCACATTTGCACAGTGTAAGCATTGTTGGGGAGAAATTTCCAGCCCTTCAAAATTACTAGCATCAGTCCAAAAATGGAAAGTGGAGAATATTTGGCTCCGCTCTAGGAACAACGGCCTGTTTATGATTAACGCAGCTCCAAAATATCCAAGTTCGGCCAGGTGCAAACGGCTAATTCCCTCAGCCTACACATCAATTTTAACCATAATTCCTAAGATAGCCCTCTTTTCCCAACATTAACGGGAACCAGCTGCCTCCTATTAATAACACAGAACAGGCCAGGAGGGGGGTGGGAATGGGGTGCATGGGGGATGGGTGACTGAAAAGAAACATATTTTAGCCTGGCTTTTTGGCAGGCCCCACCAGCAGATGACATGCAAAATTATTGTGGCATAATAATCTGTTGAAAAATCTTTCAGGTTATATGTGCACAGTGGGATTTTTCTGTGTATGCTCAGAGCAAAGCCCGGCTTATCTGAGAACCTGCATTTTTCTGCTTCAAGGTAACTGAGAGGGTATGTTATACCGGTGCTGTATTAGCTTGCTTTGACCCAGAGTTCCTCCTCCATTCTATCCTTTTGTCATTGTCATTGTCGTCTTCACCTTCTTTGTTGTTGTCTTTGTCGTCTTCTTTGCCTTCTCCCTTGCCTTTGCCTTCACCTTCTTTGTTGTTGTCTTTGTCGTCTCCATCTCCTCCTTCCGTCGATCTTTTAGTGTGCGTGTGTTGCAGTTTCCTGCTACAGCATTTGCCCATCATATCTCTGCTATCATCTGGTCCCATTTGATTTCTGGGAGGCCAAAAGACTAGAAATCGTCCCTTGATGTGTCTGCACCACAGTTTCCAGTTCCACAGTGACTGCAGACCGCTTATGCTCATGTGAACTCTATGGCCTTCCAGATTCACATTTCATGAATTCTGAGGTTTCTCCTACAGCAAAAGGGGCATTTTCCAAGGTGCTTCATAACTGGATGCAGTTTTAAATTTTCCAAGTGGACAATCTGGGCTCTTTGGATACCGCAAAGGATTTCTCTGAACACACACACCATATACACACATTGCAATCCAATCTACTTTGATGCCGCTTTGAAAAGTCAGGCAGAAATTGTGACTCCAGGAAAGGTGAGATCGCACTAAGTGACTTCTGAGTAAGTAGTATTCTTTTGAGTTGTTGTGAATTAAAGCTGCTGGCAGTTCCTGAAATATCTGAGCTATTCCCATCTAACTGCAATGTTTTGGATACAGGGAAGCCAAGCCCCTGCGTGCAGAAGGAGATTCACAGCTGAAATGACAGGATTTCTGTTGGACAGAATTGGCCCCAAGTGGCCCCAGAGAAGCAACGTTTGTGGTTGAACCAAAATACCTGTGGTCTGTCAGTACATTCCGCCTCTCACTATAAACTCTGTATTTGGCTTTTTAGTATTAAAAACAGATGCAGAAAGTAAATAAAAACAAAACACCCACCAACTCGGCTTCTGTGTGGAGGAGGACTGACTTGGGGAAGGTCTGATCTTATTCATCTATTTTATATGCGGATTTCTCCTCAGAGTTGTTTAGGGTGATGTGGCCTGAAAGGGGGAGAACACCTCCTCAAACACAGATGACAAAATTGGACCCATTCTGCTGAACATTAGTGCATGTTAAGGTCTGTGAGCCATGCAGAGATCCCAGGTCACTGGTCTCCTGACTTATGGTCCTTTCTCCTGAAACGTGGTGGTCCTCTTTCAGAACAGGCTGGGTGGGCATGTGTGGGACCCCGAGCTCTCTCCGGCCAGGCCAGGCCAAAGTTTCTATCAATGGCAGCTCCTGCTGAGGTGGGCAAAACTTCCCCGCCTACACTTTCCTTCTTTCTGGCTACTACCTGCTTCATATTCTCGTCAGTGCTAACAGTCAGGATCTCATTTTTTCACCCCATAAGAAGAGCTGAAAGCATTGCCCTGACTTGACTTTGGGCCTCTGCACATGGTGATGTCATGAAACTAGTCCTGATGAATGTGACCCTGCCCTTAATCTAAACCTCCCCACCTCCCTCCCTCTCTCTCTCTGTGTTAGTAGGATCAACCAGCAGCTACAGCTCAATCCCCATCCCCATTAGATTTCATCTGACACAATTGCCCATTTGTGCCTTGCTCTGAAATGCCACGATGCCATTCCAAAAATGCACAGTCCCAGATCTTAGTGGTGAAAAGGGGAGCAGTGAGCATGAGTTAGGCACTCAGATATTTTATGCTTCAAAGAGGAATAATGAATTCCAAATAAAAATAAATGTGGGATCAAGAAAAACAGCTAAGGAGAATGGAAGACACACAGTTCATAACAAAGTGTATATCCAGCCCATGGCAGCATAACCTGTGAGTAACTGTGTAGACCAGCCTATAGCAACTACCTGCCCCATCAGCCCAACTAGCATGGGCAGTGCTCAGAGGTGATGGGAATTGTAGTCTAATGCCTCTGGAGGGCACCAGCTTGAGGAAGGACCATGTGGACCAGACCAACATTGATGGACCAAAGACAGAACGCAGCTTCCAGCAGGCAAAAGTACAGAGCGCAAGAAATAGTTTATCTTGCCTTTCTCTTTTTTGACAAGAAATATCCACACTGTGTTCCTGGAGCGCTGCAAACTGGTAAGCATCAGGTTAGTGGCATAATTGTTTTGAAACTAGGCAGACCTTCTGTGTTTAGCTTTGGCAGGGTTCGTGTTTTTGGCTGGTGGCCATGTTGAAAATGTGTTTAGTTAGAACTGGCCATCATGTCAACATTGGAGATTCCAGGTAGGTCCTTTCGAAACCCCAAATGTAAATGACAGTATTTCCATCATCCAGCACTGGCTCTGTAGAAAACCAGATAACGCAGTTACTTTCCTGTACCTCATCTACACGGCTTGGTTTGTAGGATATTTTGCTTAGATCGGGGGGATCTAAATCCCCTCCATTCCACAAAGCTCTGTGCATTATCTGTCAGCATCTTTTTAATTATTTCATCATCATTATTTTCATTACAAAAGTAGAATACGGAAAAGGAAAAACAAAAAGGATACCAAGCAATCTTACACAAATATTACATATGCTATTAAGATAAAAAAATCACAAAAGCCATAATTGTTATCTCTTCTACAGCCAGTTAAATTAATTAGTACTTAATTGAAATTTATAGAACAATTATTCTAATCTATAATTCTTAATATTATTTTCCATTCCTTTTACATTGATTTGAAATAACAACAAAGCATTTGTATGAAAATTATAACTGACATGATATTTTTACAAGCTCTATTAATTGTATGTAATAAGCTAAATATCATTAAATTCTTCACCTGGTCTTCTACTGCATATTCAGCTAGGTTTTTTCCTGTCTTTTTTAGTTGGGTAGTCTTCTGCTTTCCATTTTGATGTTGTTATAACTCAAGCCACTGTTATCATATATTTAAATAACTACCATATTCCTTGGCAGAGTTTCTGGTACAATGCTCAGTAGCATATTCTTAATCATTCATAGGAAAGTTAATTTTCAAAATTTCCCATTGATAGAAACAAGTTTCTTTCACAGTCTTCTTCAACCAACTTGTTCAGTTTCAGTAGCATATTGGAGTAATTATTTATAAATTCATTCTAATAGGTGATGTTTTTGCTGTGTAATCAACTTTTCAAATTCTGTCAGGTCTCTTATAGTACCTTTTCCTGTTTGAATTTCCCTTTTCAATCTTGCAACCAAGTGGTAGTAAAGAGGCCATTTTATCTTTTTTTCTTTCATCTTCTAGTTTTTTTTGCCAAGGCTTCAGGCCTCCTTGTCAATGGATCATAGCTCAATATTATATAAAATCATTGCTTTTCATTAAATGCTTACCATAATATGCATCTGTTGGAGACATCAGAGGAGAAATTGGAGGGCTAATTCTTCTTCTTACAGAATATCAAATTCTTATTACACTCTCTCTAAATGTGTGGCTATTGTTTTGCATTAGTGTTTTTGATTGATCCCTTAGCCCACAGATAATTATATATTCCTTCTACCAAATCTGCTGTTTCCTATTTCATTAATCCTTCTTTAGGTTTTATATAATCCAATCTGTAATTCAAACCAAGGGAGCTCTGTAATAATATAATTTGACATTAGGTACTGCAAGACCTCTTTTAACATTCAATTTGGGTAAAACATTCATTTTTATAGTGGAATATTTTTTCCAACCAGGAGACTTTCAATTTAGACCATCTCTGTAGAACTTTTTAAATATTCATCCACATTATTTTGTAATTGTCTTGAAATAATGCAATGTAACATATTATGTCCAGTCACATTTATTCCCAAGTATTGCAAGTTATTTCACATCCTGAAATTCTTTTAATATTTTTCTTTTCTTGTTTTGTTGTTAATTTTAATATAGTTTCCATGTTCTTATTAATTCTACAACCAGAAAAAGACCCCTTTTTTATTTGATCTATTTTATACTGAAAGGATAGGTGTGGATTTAAGATCATTAACTCTATATCATCAGTGAAACTATTCATTTCATATTCGCCTCTGTCTACCTTCGGGTCTTTTATTTTGGGTCTTGTCTTACTTCTGTAGCTAATACTTCCAAAATAAGGATAAACAAAAATGGTGATAATGGACATCCTTGATATGATACTTTTCCTGCTGAAAACTATCAGTCAGTACTCCATTTATTAAAATCTTTAATAAAGGAAAGAAGGCATGTTTTGTATAAATTGCTTGTATTCAGTTTATTAATCTTGGACCACAGTCTAAATATTGGAGGGTTTTCAGTACAAAGGACCAAGACACATTATCAAATGCCTTTTCAGTGTCTAAAAAGATACATTTCTTCTTCTTCTTCTTCTTCTTCTTCTTCTTCTTCTTCTTCTTCTTCTTCTTCTTCACAACTTTGGTTGCAATAATGACAAAGTGAATATTAACTTTCATAAGTTTCTTTGGTACTTATGAAATCAATCTGACCTGTATGAATTTGCTTTGCTATGCATTTTCTTAGTCTTTTTGGCATTATTGATGTAAAGAGTTGGTAATCCACATTTAATAATGAGATGGGTCTACAGCAGTCTGGTGCAGTAGGAAACATAGAAACAGAGCGAGTCAGAAGGGGCTGCCCAGGCCATCTAGTCTGACCTCCAGCACCAGCCAACTCCGCTCACGACATGCCCACCATGTGGGTGTCCAGCCTATCCTTGAACACCCGCACTGATGGGGCCTCAACGACCTCTCGTGGAAGCCCATTCCACACCCTCAGGGTCCTGACTGTCAGAGAGCGAGAGCAGCCAGGAGGAAGCAGGGGGCAGGGCCACTGGCCTGAGGGACAGCTCAGCCACTGCAAGCCCTTTTGGCTCTGGCCTCTTGGCAGAGCAGCAGAGGCACAGGCTGGGAGAGAGCGCTGAGTGGCCAGGGGACTGGCACAGGCAAGGCAGGAGCTGGGCAGGTGGGAGCAGGGGTCCAGGAGCAGCAGAGAGGGAGGGGGTGGGCCAGAGAGCGAGAGCAGCCAGGGGGAAGCAGGGGGCAGGGCCACTGGCCGGAGGGACTGAGAGGGCCCAGCTCGGGCGTCGTCCCTCGTCTGCGTCCCTGAGCTGCGGTCCGGGCGGTCCAGGGACTCCCTTCCCTGAGACACAGAGGTTGTTTGTTTGATTGTTTGTTTGTTTTTTGTTTTGTTTGTGTGTTTTTGTTTTGTTTTGTTTTGTTTGCACTTTGCTTTGCTTTCTTGTGCTTTTTTTTTTTTTCTTTCAATTTAAATTTAAGTTTATTTTCTCCTTGTGTGTGTGTGCAAGTGGGGTTTTTGCCTGGGAGAACTGGGAGAGTGAGAGGAACTGCAGGACTTACAAGACAGGGGACCAAGGTAAGGTCTCGGAAGGGTTACAGATGGCAGACCAGGAGATGGCCTTGGCGGGAGTCACGGGTGTTGCTGTCCGCTGCGAGAGCTGCGACATGTTCGCCCTTCTCCCCCAGGAGAGGCAGGGATACACTTGCCCTCGGTGCAAGATGGTGACCCTGCTAGAGGAGGAGGTGAGGTGCCTGAGGGCCGAGAGAGCTCTTCAGGCCCCCCCGCAGCAGCCCCCCTCTCGACAGAGGGCTGAGGGAGAGACCACGGGAGGAGCAGCTGCGGAGACATGGAGGTATGTCACTTCTACAGAGAGGACTTCTACAGAGAGGGGCCAGGTACCAGGGAGGATGGGAGGAAGGAGGATGCTGGGCACTCCAAGGAAAGGAAGCGGTGGGAAGGAGTTGAGGTGCATGTACACCAATGCTAGGAGCATGGGTAATAAGCAGGAAGAGCTTGAAGCTCTCCTGGGAATAGGAGGATACGATCTGGTGGGAATCACAGAAACTTGGTGGGATGAAAGGCAAGTCTGGAATGTGAACATAGAAGGGTATCACCTTTTTAGAAAGGACAGGAAGGGAAAGAGAGGTGGGGGTGTGGCTTTATATGTCAGGGAAGGGATAGGATGCAGTGAGATAGAGTGCAGCACAGATGGGGATTCGGTAGAGGCAGTCTGGGTAAAACTTAGGGGTTTTGACAGAGAAAGAGACCTGACAGTGGGGGTATGTTATCGCCCTCCAGGTCAACTTGAGACCCTGGATGATGTCCTGACAGGCCAGATTCTAAGGATATCTCGGGGGAGAGACACAGTAATTATGGGAGATTTCAATCTCCCGGATATTACTTGGGAGACTCACTCGGCGGTGACAGCCAGGTCACGTCGCTTCCTAGAAGCTCTAGAGGGTGGGTTTTTCACACAGAGGGTCCGAGAGGCGACGAGGGGGGGAAACATCCTGGACTTGGTCTTGACCAATAGGGAGGAGCTGATAGATGAAGTACAGATTAGGGGAGCTCTGGATGCGAGTGATCACTCCATCCTTTGCTTTGAGATCAGAGGACTGGGGCCGTGCAGCAGGGCGAGCACTAGAAGCTGGGACTTCAAGAGGGCCAACTTTGGCCAACTGAAGGCCAGGCTGGGGAAAGTCTCCTGGGATAGGTTACTGGAAGGTAAGCGAGTTGAGGAGGGGTGGATGGCACTCAAAAGGGAGGTTTTGCAGGCGCAAGCCCTGACAATACCTCTAGTCAGTAAGGTGGGGAGGCGGAGGAGAGTGCCGCCATGGATGCGAAAGGAGGTGGTTAGGGGGATTAGACGAAAGAGGAACCTCCATAGGAAATGGGTACTGGGGGAAATAGACAAAAGGGTATACCGGGAGGAGGAGGCCCGTTGCAGAAGGATTCTTCGCAAGGCTAAGGCTGATTATGAGCTGAGACTTGCCAAGAATATCAAGAGCAACAAAAAGGGCTTCTTCCAGCATGTAAATAGGAAAAGGAAGGGGAGACAAGTGGTGGGACCACTAAATAAGGAGGAAGGAGATCCAGTGACTGACATGAGGGAACAGGCACAGATGCTAAATGACTATTTTGCCTCTGTGTTCTCCCCAAAGCAGGACGGGGGATATCCGTATAGGAGATTGGATGAGGCTGGGGACTTAGGGGCAGAGATTAGAGTCACCCCCCTTGAAGTCGAGGGGCTCCTCAGGGCATTGGACATTACAAAGGCGCCAGGCCCTGACGGGTTACACCCAAGAGTACTTAGAGAGTTGGCAGGGGTTCTCTCACGTCCGCTGGCCTCCATTTTTGAGGCCTCGTGGAGAACGGGTGAAGTTCCAGAGGACTGGAGGGTGGCATCGGTGGTCCCAATTTTCAAAAAGGGTAGTAGGAAGGACATGGGGAATTATAGACCGGTTAGCCTTACGTCCATTGTAGGAAAAACAATGGAAAGGCTCATAATAGAGAGAGATCTAGGGATGCTAGATAGGGAAGGGAGGCTGACAGCCACACAACATGGCTTCCGCAGAAACAGGTCCTGCCAGACAAACCTTGTGGAATTCTATGACAAGGTTTCGAGATGGCTGGATGGAGGGGACGCAGTGGATGTGGTATACCTGGATTTCAGCAAGGCCTTTGACAAAGTGCCCCATGATATCCTGGTGGAGAAACTGAGGAGTTTTGGGATACACCAAAGCACTGTCCGGTGGATTAGGGCATGGCTGACTGACCGAAAGCAGAAGGTAACCATTAGCGGGAATCGTCGGGATGGCAGCCAGTGACAAGCGGGGTCCCCCAGGGCTCTGTCCTGGGGCCGATCCTGTTTAATCTTTTCATTAACGACATGGAAGAAGGGGTGAACAGTCTGCTGATCAAATTCGCAGACGACACTAAAACTGGAGCAGTGGCCACAACTGAGAAGCAGGTACTCCAGATCCAAAAGGATCTGGACAGACTATGGAAGTGGGCAGGAGACAACAGGATGGCGTTCAATGTGGAGAAGTGCAAGGTCTTGCACTTGGGGCATAGGAATAGCTGTCATAAGTACAGGTTAGGGGACAAGTGGCTGGAGAGCAGCGCTTGTGAAAGGGACCTCGGGGTACTGGTTGACCGCAGGCTAAACATGAGTCAGCAGTGTGATGCGGTGGTCAAGAGGGCGAATGCCACCCTTGGTTGCATAGCCAGAAGTGTGGCTTCTAGATCAAGAGAGGTATTACTTCCACTCTACATGACTCTGGTGCGCCCGCAACTGGAGTATTGTGTTCAGTTTTGGGCCCCTCATTACAGAAAGGATATAGCCAGGTTGGAGTCAGTGCAGCGTAGGGCCACAAGGATGGTGGCTGGTTTGCAGGGGATGGGGTATGAGGCGAGACTGAGGGAACTGGGTCTCTTCAGCCTGGAGAAGAGGAGACTCAGAGGGGATCTGTTGGCAACATACAGGTATGTGAGGGGGTGTCACATGGAGATGGGGAGAGGCCTGTTCTCCCCTGCAGAGGAAGGCAGGACGCGCTCCAATGGAGCAAAGCTCAGGGAGCCAAGGTTCAATTTGGATGCCAGGAAGCACTTCCTGACAGTTAGGACCCCGAGGGCGTGGAATGGGCTTCCACGGGAGGTCGTTGAGGCCCCATCGGTGAGGGTGTTCAAAGATAGGCTGGACATGCACATGGTGGGCATGTCATGAGCGGAGCCAGCTGGTGCCGGAGGTCAGACTAGATGGCCCAGGAGGCCCCTTCTGACTCGCTCTGTTTCTATGTTTCTATGAAGTGTTTCCTGGCATCCAAATGGAACCTGGGTTCCCTGAGCTTTGCTCTGTTGGAGCACATCCTGCCTTCCTCTGCAGGGGAGAACAGGTCTCTACCCATCTCCACGTGACATCCCCTCACATACCTGTATGTCACCAACAGATCCCCTCTGAGTCTCCTCTTCTCCAGGCTGAAGAGACCCAGTTCCCTCAGTCTCGCCTCATATGGCATCCCCTGCAAACCAGCCACCAACATTGTGGCCCTACACTGCACTGACTCCAACCTGGCTATATCCTTTCTGTAATGAGGGGCCCAAAACTGAGCACACTACTCCAGTTGCGGGTGCACCAGAGTCGTGTAGAGTGGTAGTAATACCTCTCTTGATCTAGAAGCCACACATCTGGCTATGCAACCAAGGGTGGCATTCGCCCTCTTGACCACCGCATCACACGGCTGACTCATGTTTAGCCTGCAGTCAACCAGCACCCTGAGGTCCCTTTCACAAGTGCTGCTCTCCAGTCACTTGTCACCTAACCTGTACTTATGACAGCTATTCCTATGCCCCAAGTGCAAGACCTTGCACTTCTCCACATTGAACGCCATCCTGTTGTCTCCTGCCCAAGGCAAGGATCATTGCCTTCCTTGTTTATCAATGCTATTTGTACTTTTGCCATGCTGGGAGCAGTGATTTCTCTTTTTTATTGTCATTCGTTACTTTTTGGAGTGATGCCACTAATTTTTCTTCTAAGCATTTGTAATACATCGCTGTAAAGCTGTCTGGTCCAGGTGCTTTACCATTTTCAGGGGGTTTTTTAGGGGTTGTGATATCTTGTGACAGGCTCTGTGGTGCAATGGATAGCACATTGGACTTCTAGATCAATGATTGGGAGGAAGTGATTCAATGGTTGTGGGTTCAAGTCCCATCAGTGTCGCATTTTGGAATACTTCCCTTTTAAAAGAGAGATTCTTGAATTTAAAAGAAGAAGAGTTGACACATCCCAACACTGCTGAGTGAGTGAGCAAGAGGAAAGTTTTTGCAATGAATTCAGGAAAAGTTTTCTTGTTCCATTTCCTGCCCCTGAAATTTTGGACATGAACATGGTAGGCATGTCATGAGTGGAGCTGGCTAGAGCCAGGCATCAGACTAGATGGCCCCGGAGGCCCCTTCTGACTCACTCAGTTTTTATGTTTCTGTCTCTTGGATGGTAATAGTGGCATTCAATATTTCTTGATTTACAGATGTAAATTTTTCAGTATGCACGTCTTCTATATATTGTTCCATTTTATCTTCTAAGACAGGGTATTTTTTATACAAATTTGAAAAAAAAATGAGAGTGAACTACTCATGTATTTCTTTTTCCATATGAGTAATTTTGTTCTCTTTCTTCACCAGTTACCATTCCCTTTTCAGTTTCCTTCTTAAGGCAATACCCTAAGTATCTTCCAGGTTTATTTGCATGTTCAAAATGCTTTTGAAAGTCTTAACTTCTGTACCACTTCTGTTTCAATCAAATCTAAGTGACTTCTTAACTTTTTAAGCTCAGCTGAAGTTGACATTTAGCCATTTTTGTGATGTTCTTTCAGTGCTTCAATTTTTTTGAGTAACTTCTTAGTTTGTTCTAACTTTTCTCTTCTCTTCTTTGAAGCTATAGCTATTAGGCTTCCTCTCATATAAGCTTTACTAGCTTTTCATATTGTTGCTATGGGAATTTCACTTGTGTTATTTATCTGAAAGACTCTTTCCCACACTTCTTCAAAATATCTCCTTGTAATAATAGGTTGCCATTTAATCTCCATCTTCTTCTAACTTGCTCTTCTCACCAGATTTTTTCTAGTGGATTTTGATCAGAAAGTAAATTTGGTTGAACTTTTAAAGTCCCTAAATTCATGATTGAAATTTTAGATGTCCAACACATATCAGTCCTTGAATATATCTGAAAAGAAAGTATAATTTCTAACTGTTGAGTTTTCAAACTTCCATTCTTTCATTTGTAGCATTTCCACAAAATTAAAGCCATTTCCTCCTTTAACCTTTTCAGACTTATCCTTGTTGGGTCAGTAAGTCCAATCATATCTCCAAAAATCGATATCTCTCCTTGAAAATCCAATAATGATTGGGAAAAAAATCATAATTTTCTTTTGCGTTATTTTGGTCATATACTGTTGCTAATGTACTTCTCTTTCCACTCAAAAATATAATCTTAAGGATCATAAATTTTCTTCAGAGTCTTTTAGTTCTTCTATAACAAGGCTCCTCAAACTTTTTAAACAGGGGGCCAGTTCACTGTCCCTCAGACTGTTGGGGGGGGGGGTGGACTATAGTTTGAAAAATTATAATTAAAATAAATTTTAAAATAATCAAAATTAAAAAATTAATTAAAATTTTAAAATGTTTGCTCCGCTCACTCAGGCTGCAGCAGAAGCCCAAGATGACACTGTGCTGCCCGCCGAAAGGGAGAGCATAACACGAGGGGGAGCCATGAGGGCATGCTCACCTCAGTTTATTTATTTATTTATTTATTAAAACATTTATAGGCCGCCCCATCGCATCAAAGCCTCGGGGCGGCTTACAACAATTAAAATACAATATAATAAAATACAATAAAAACATAAAAATCTAAACAATAAGCACTATACCCCTCCCCCCTCGGTGCATCTCGGCAACAACAACAACAAAACGTAAGGCTTTCCTTATGGCCTTAGTTGAGGCCTTCCGGACTCCTCACCACCACCCTGCTTCCGAGCTGGAGGAAGGTCCCCTCGCAGACGCTTGCCCGGCTCCTGGAGGGGGAGCAGGAGTGGGAGGCTGGAGAGGTGGGCACAGGATGGCTCCCCTGGCTGGGAGAGGCCCACAAGGGGGGAGGTAAGGGCTGTTTTCAGGATGGGTGCCTCCTGTCTCTCCTGCTGCAGCGGGAAGAAGCACGGTGGCCACTTGACAGTGGCAGTGGCTTGCCCATAGAAGGCCATGGCTCCTGCGTCACTGCCACCACCATCACGCGCCTGCCCCCAGGCTCGGCTTGGCTTGGCAGCCGCAGCTCACATAATTAAAAATAATTTAAAAAGTTATATTTTTCTTACCTTCAATGCTTTTGTAGTGTCTTCGTCTCTCCTCTCTTCTGTTTCCCGCTCCGTATTCCCGCTTTGTATATGCATGCAATGGGGGGGGGGGGGAGAGTTGGCACACGCACAGGTGAGCTGTTGCAATTTGGTGCATGTACCGGCTCTCTTCTCGGTTTCAAAGAACACCTGCACCAGCGCAGAGCTTTTGGACTCACTCAGAGATCATCTGCATGACTCCAAAAGCTCTGAGGCGGGCTGGATAAATGAGCGTGGCGGGCCGGATCCAGCCCATGGGCCATAGTTTGAGCACCCATGTTCTATAACATTTAGGCCTTGAATATGAATATAAATTGCAACCCAGTTCTTTTTAGTATCTGCAGAGACTTTGTAAATTGTGTGCAATTTCATATTATTTAAAATATGACCCCATATATATTTACACACACACACACACACACACGCATGACTTTCTGCTGAGTGCTATTATGGTGTCTCCCAATAAGTGCCAAATGAGGCAGCTATTTTTCAAAGTGGTAGCCATTTTGAATTTCCCAGAATTCAAAAAATGTCTGAGAACACAGCTTTCTGTGAAAAAGAAAATGGCGGTCATCCCACTGACTAAAACAAATCAGAGCATTTCTGGATGGGTTAACATGGCTGAGAGATAGTCCTTGTCAATTTGCTTCAGCTGTTAGACCTTTCCACCATTTCTCCTAATAAGGGCTTCATCCCACTTTGATTCCAGTTTTCCTCACAGCAATATCGCACACCATATTTTTGGCTGCTTATGGCCAACCACCAACATACATCTGTGCAAATGGAGTCTACCAGGAAATGATATTATGAGCCTCCTCAAGAGCTTCACGTATTATTTGCTGAGAAATGTACACACAAGCAGACACACACACACAGCCTTAATAATATGCACAAGCTGTATTCCCCATATTCAGAAAGTAGCTCCCCTTTCTCCCCACTTTGGTTGCCATTAAAATGATTTAGTGAAATTCTACATTTGCCAGTACTACGGGAACACATAATATTCCATGCTGCTTCCAAGGGAACCATCTCCAAGCCTTGGATAAACATTTCATAGGCATGGGGCTAACGGAATTTACATTAACCTGTTTTCCTTTCATAGGGACCTGCTAATGTTTGTATATTACTTTGAAAAAGTCAGCCATGTTTCTTCTCAAATCGAAGGGCTGTAAAAAGAATGTGTTTGAAGAAAGGGAAAGGAATCTGGACTAGGTATAATATTTATAAGGTCCCTCCATATGAATGTCTCATAGACAGCTTACTTATCATAAACTGATGAGTTGTATGGTAAATATTTGAAATATATAACTGAAGTGCCATTTAAAAAACCCATTCTTTTCAAACAAACACACACTCTAAATTCTAGTCGAAAGAAAAGTCACTGGCTGGGATATGTCTCCAGTTTACTAAGCCATGCTCCTTTCCTGCTTTGTGGCACGTCCGTGTTGCCCATTGCTAATTTCCATGGATTTTAGATCAGCCTTCCCATAAAACAATGCTGTGGACCAATGTGCTGAACAGACAACATTGCAATGCTGCTGAATTGCTCATCCTCGAGGAAATCCAAAGGGCCATGTCTGCAAGTCCCGTCGACCACTCATTGGCTCTCCACAGCTCATTCTACCAGAGAAGAAACCTGCAATGGGGAGGCTCTCAAAACATCCCAGAATCCTCCTGGCCAAGGGCATCAGGTGACACTAGTGCACCAAAAATATTCGTTCCCCCCGCATACCTATAAGCTCAACCTTCTGACTGCCAGGGGAGATGTAAATGAACGCAATTTGCACAAACACATAACGAAATGAGTGCGTTTTTTTAAATAAGGGGAATTAATGGAGTGGTGAAATTAATGCTTTCCTTTTCTTTCCCCATGTATACAAAGATGGCTCCTAGGGATGTGTGAAGAATCCATTTGGTGGATGGGAATCTGTTGGATTCCCTGAGCATGGCTTCCTAGACTCTGGTTGACTTTGGAGTGGCCCTGAATCCAAGTTCCTGGAGAGCATGCCCAGTGCTTGCATGGTGCTCCCCAAGAATTGAGTCCCACGTACTGTGCAAGCAGCATGCCTTTGCACACCAGGAGCAGCTGCTCAAAGGGCACTCGGTTGCCAGGGGCTCGGGAGGAAAGCAGTCCCCTGACCACTGAGCAGGCAGGGTCCCTCTTCCACAGAAAAAACCTACAGGTTGCAAACGGGAGTTGAGAGTGTTCGTAGCTCAGCTCACTTTGGAAGGCCAGGCTGAGCTGTCTCTTAATGCATGGTTATTATTTGATATGAGGGCCTTTTAAAACTACTCTTTAACCCATAAGAGATTGTGTACTCCACTTCAAGAGCTGCTATTTTTAACTTCACTCACCTATAATTAGCATTTATACTCCAATCTGCAATAAAACCAGGACAGCTGCATAGTAGAACAGCTTTAAATTAGGTCCTGCCAGGCCCTCCTCTCTCCCTTGCATCCTGAAGGATTTTAAATCTAATCCTCAGCTTGTTGCCATTCCAAAGGTCTTTGCCAGTCTTAGAGAGTTTTTCTCAGTATGGCAATTGGTATCATCTGCTGTGCCTCAGTTCTCTCTTTCTGCAGTAGGGGCTGCTGACTGTTGGGAATACTCTGCCTCGCACACCCCTGGGATCCACCCTGCATGGCCTGCCCGGCCTTCCACCAGGCTTTCTGCATGTTTCCTCCAGGAGTCCTGCAAATTGCAATTTGGTGATGATGCTCAGACAACACTGACAGAGAATCCGAGCCCCTTTTGGAGAGCGACTACCTAAGAGAGTCTCTGGGAGCGGAGTGTCAACTCAACTCGGCACTCACTTTCCCTGCCTTCATTTTCTTTTCTCTAGCAGGTCATTTAATTGTTATATGAAGACACTACGTTGCAACCTCTCCTGGGTGTCTGATTTGCAGTCCCTGACTGAGACAGCTCTAACAGCCCTCCCCTGCTGCATATATCTTGCTGGATCAATACCGCTTCTTGCAATGTGGTTCTTGAAACTGCAATTAAAAGCCCTGTCCAACTAGGGAATGAATGCTGATACATCTCCTACCCTAGAGCCATTTAAAAATAATAATGTTATCCTAATTATCTCTTGTTAGGGAGGTGCAATTAAGGAGCCTGGTGGCAGGTGATGAGCATCCAGAAGACTTCCCCTAGCAAGCCCGTATCATTACGACCGTGATGCTTAAGTGTGGGAGGCAGGAGAATAAATGGGTTGTCATTGCAGCATCATTAATACAGTGAAGGCCCTTAACAGGTACACGGTTCCTTTGAAATGGAAACTGCACATGGCAGGGAGGGCTTGTCAGAGAGACCAAGAGAGGGAGGGGGAGAGGTTGAGAAAGCTTCTTAATCAGAAGGACAGATAAGAGGTTTGAGAGCTCAGCAGACACAGGGCGAGGTGCACCGCAGACCAGCGAACATTATCCACTGCTCTGCACTGGACACTTTCCCTTGAACGTGTGCTCCCAGGAGGTTGCTGGGCTTCTGCGCTCTCCGGATAATGCCCTACGCTCCGTTAGCAGTGCTTTTGTCCCAGTGAAGTTACGACGTGAACTCCCCCCTCCCACTGCCCCAGTATTCCCGACTTTTGATTTGTTGCTTCTTCCTGGGCTTCCAGCAAAAACACTGCCCCAATCTCCTTCCACAGGGCTGGCACGGACTTGCAACATGGGCCTGCTCTCCCCCATGATCCTTTGCCTGTTATGAAAACACTGGACGGTTGGCTGGTTTCCTGCAGCTTCTTTGCATCCCTTTGTTTAAGTGTCTTACATTTCCAGCTGCCTCATTGGTATTTATAGGCCAACATGAGAGCACTGAATGTGTGCATGTTTAAAATATATCTATGCACTGACAGATGTCTTTAAAGCACCATTCCCTAGTCAGCTCCCTGGGGTCTATTCAATTCTTCATTGGACTCTGGAGAATCAAGCAGGCACTAAGATACCAGATACACGGACAGCATTACATCTCCTTGGGTGGACAAGAATGTCGGGTGCTGGAAACTCGCTTCTGGGGGCCAGGCTTGTTTATTTTATGTGCAGTAGCTCTTAGGCATCTGTTTGTGTCCCCCCCCCCCCACAAAGAGGACATGTGTCACCAAGAAAGGACCAAAAATGTAAGCCGTCCTGAGGCCTTCGTGACAGGACGGCATATAAATATTCTAAATAAATAAATAAGCCAGTCTGCATAAATATGCATGTGGATTTTTAATTCTAAATACAGACTTTGAAATAATTGCTGTGATATAAATAGGATGGTCATACACCGCACCATACTATTGCTTAGGAATATAGAGGAAACTCTTTTGGGGCTGGAACCCTAAGACAGGCTGGACATGCACATGGTGAGCATGTCATGAGCGGAGCCGGCTGGTGCCGGAGGTCAGACTAGATGGCCCGGGAGGTCCCTTCTGACTCGCTCTGTTTCTATGAATCTGATGGATTCCTGACACGTGGATTCCCGGGTCTCTCTTTTGCTCTGCCACAGCTCTGAATCCAAGTCCTTGTCAAGCGCTTCCTGCATCAAGCAAGCCCCACATGCCACGCAAGCTGCTTCCCTTTTCCGGGCCATGTGGAAGAAGGCTGTTCTAATGGGGGGCAGCAGAGAGGGGGCCCCACATGACCACGGCAGCACCCAATGAGAAGACGCTTCAGGCTGCCCAAGCTTCATTCCATGATCATTCATGGACTTCTCCATGGCTTGGCTCATCTTCCAAGACCAAGCCAAGCACAAGAGAAGGTCTGCAAAGGCTAGAAGGACAGATTCTGGCGAGTTTCATCCCAGCACTGGTATGGATAACTGTAACCCAGAGAGCTGCCATCTTTCCTGCTCGCTCTTCTGGCCAGGTGTTTTTGGCCAGCAGCTTTGAGACCCAGCTCTCCCTTCTGAATCTTCTTTATCTTGAAAGAAGATGTGGGCTGGACATTCCTAACAACAGGATCATCAGAATGGAGGGAAGTCCGCCAACAGCCCTACAACTAAAGTACAGTTCTCAGTGAAGGGGCACATGGCCACCTCACTGCTCTAAAGGGCTGGGTATGGATTTGAACATGCCTATGTATGGAATAAATGGTCTGTATCAAATTGCCCATGACAATCACTTGTTCTTGGAATTTTTCTTCTCTGCCTTCAGAGTGAAGCTACGCAGGCTTGCATTGTGGAGCATAGGAGTTTTGAGGCCTCTCATTTTTCCAGTGCTTTTCAAAAATTAAAATGGTTGCCCCAGATGCTGCTTCCTAGGAAGGAAAGAGATATGAGGTCACTGTAAAGTGTGCTGAGCTTTTTCTCTATTAGTCGCACCAGTGGATTCATACCAGCAAACAAGTGTGACTTCCCCGGAACTGAGCTAGCAAGTGTGGAGAGAGAGGGCAAGGAAGGCTCAGGTAGCTGTTGGACCAGCCCATGAAGAACAAACTTCCGAGCAGGAATCTCATCCTGCAGCTGTGAAAATGCCTCAGTGCATTTGTATCATGTGCATTGATAAAAAGCACAACCCACAGTGACTCAAGAACGGACACGCACGCTGTCGCTCAATGTGAAGACTAACGTCAGTCTTGGGTCCATTGACAGCAGGGCAGGTGGAAAGGGACGGGGAGGCTTGGAGACCCAGAGAAAGCATTCAAAGAGGGTTTCTGCCCCTCTTGGGGTGCCTATTTATTTAAGTATTTAGTCAGTCAACTTATATTCTGCTTTAACTAGTCTGAAGACTGTCTAAGTGGATTGCAACAATTTTACACAGACAGCTGCTTTAGGAGAGGTGCTCTAATTGCAGAGGGGAGTACGAGGGTCCCCTAAGGAAACCCACAAGCTCTCTTGACTCTTGTGGTTGGGTATGTGTCCTAAAAGGGTGTCGGGATATCTAGCCCCTCCAAAACGCTGACAATGGTTAGAAATTCCTAGACATTTCTTTTGGATGTTCTCCATTCCACATGCAATGCAGGACAAGTCAGTCCTTCGGAGGCTGCATCGAATCCAGGCCATCTGCACTTGGAGCCGCAACTGTTTGGAAGTGACTTCCATGATCACTGCAGCTGGAAGAGCGAGTGGCTCAATTGCTGAAATGGCTGGTGAGAAACTGGGGCTGAGTCTACAGGGATCCCGGTTCACAAGCTGCCTGTTCCAGACGGGCGCAATCGGGGAGGCTGTTGCCAGCACAAATCCTAGGAAGTCTTTTCGGCACCCAAACTTTTCTTTGGCATGGGGTCTCCTCCTTCTGAACCTGCTTGCCCAAGGAGGCAGCAATGGCTGCATGATGCCACCTTTTCCAAGGTGGCTTGGCAACTAAATACTGGCTTAAATGTATGTCTAGTAAGTCAAGGATATCTCTTGAGTTGGCAAAGGATAGGGTGACACTCGTGGTGAATATTATTCTGTGCCATTTAATTAGAAAAATGCACCACACCTTTCCAGGAACAACCTTTCATCTCCCTTCCAGTTTCCTCATGTCCTTGGAGTGATGAACTCACAGGAAGCCTGGGAAACCAGCACCTGACTTGGAAGCTAGTGCCCTGAACTCCAGGCTGGCTGGGAAGTGGAGACAGACTTGGAAGCACTGAGGTTAAAGGGGGTTTGGAGGAGCACACGACACGCTGAAGGTATAGTTTTTATGATGGGATCCCCATTCCCAGTGGAATATTCTGTTCCTGCCAAGCCTGCCACAAGCACCCATCCTGTGGTACCATGAGTGGTGTCCTGGTCCAGAGTCAGAGAGTTCTCAATACCAGAGGAACTGTCCAGCAGCGAGTTCATTGGAAAAGATGCTTCTTCAGCAACATCTAGGGCCCAAGTGAGAAGACTGATGGGTGATGCTGCTGTTCCCACGTCCTCTGGCTTTGCAGATAATTCCTGGATCCACGACATACTTCCTCCTTATAGGCAGGGCTTGGGGAGAATTGCCAAGCCTTGGACTCCCCTCTGGGCTGCTGTTGCTTCTCTTTCTGGGCCTTGGAGTGATTGATGGCTGAGGAGCAGGGAGAGAGGAGCACCCTGGGTGTTTTGGTTTCCCCGGTGCCACAGCCTTCTCAAGAGGAGCATTCCCTGTCATAATGGCCTCGGGAAGAATACTGACATCTTCTAACTCTCCTTGTATCCCACAAGCAAGATAAAGTGAGAAGAAGCTCTTTCTTCATTTCAGATGGTTCTTCTAGGAAGGTGATGCAAGATGACCGGAACACAAGATGCTGCACTGGGTTGACTTTTTGTCTCCTCTGACCAAGCTCTTCTCATCTTCTTGCATATGGACTGCCCTAAAAGTATGAAGAAAGTTGCTCTCATGTGACTCTAACATTGTAGCTCCCACCTGCAAACTTATTAAGCACTATTCTTGAAGTTACTTGCCCAGACGGGAAATTGATGTGAATGCAGCTATAAATCTATCATTATCCTTTATTTGTTAACCAGGGAATATGTATTGCTTTTTTAAAAAAACATCCTTACCTTCCATAGTTCACTCGAAAGACTTTTATGAAGCATACGAGAAACTGCCTGGAGGCTGAAGGTGAGGGAGCAAACCCCAAAAGAGAGAGCCATAACTGGAAGCCAAAGCACCACCCAGTTTCTGTTCTTGCAGTACATTTTCATGTCTGCTAGCCTGCTTTGTACGGACTCCGAGGTAAGATGCAGATCTTTAGCTGAGATAGGGCTTTCTTTCCTGCAGCTCTTTATTTCATGCTAAAGACTGTCAGTACAAGCCTTTAGCTACCTGTTGGGCTGAATGTCTCCCCAAGCGAATCCAGGTGCTCTGTTTCTCTCACCACGGGGCTTGTCAAATTCCATTGCTGCCAGCTTTTTACAGATATGGCTGAAGCAGGTTGCTTCTTTCCAGAGGCCTGAGAGTACCGGTGGGAAGAGGAGGTGGTAGGCAGGTATGCATATTTGTATCTGTGGTGGGATGCTTGAATGAAGAGGCAGAGCACTCCAGATTGTGCAATACGGCACTGGTGTCCATTGTGGATCCACACCAGCAGCCGTGCAGTGGTACGTTGGGAAGTGAAGGTGTTCACCTTGGCCACATTTCCAAGGCACGTTCAAGCAGCTGGTGATCTGCGCCAACAAGCCTCATCCAGCAGTTTTACCTCCACCAGGAGGAGCTTTTCTAAAGGCTACTAAATCTTATTGCACACAAGGTGTCCCCAAATTCTTGGCATTGCAATGGGGAGGACTTACAGCACTGACTGGCTACAGGCGTCATGGACTGTGGTTTGTCACTGAAGCAGGAGCTCTGGGTGAACAGGAAGTTGCCCTATTGTCTGAACCCAGCTGCCCTGACAAGCCAAGTCTTGTTAACCACAGACAACCCATGAAGAGAAAGCCACCGTTGATGTTAGACTGTGAAATATAGGTTTTATTTATTTATTTTTATTTATTTAAACCATTTTTATGCCGCCCCATTCGCAAAAAGCCTCGGGCGGCTTACAACATTAATAAATAAACATCGTTATATAATTAGAGTTAAAAAATCGGAAACATCTTGGCATGTACATAAAAACCCAATAAATACAATTCATAAATTAACAATTAAAATAAGTTTTAAATAAAAAGGTCTTCGCCTGGCGCCGAAAAACAAATAACGATGGTGCCAGGTGGACCTCTCTGGAGAGCGCATTCCATAGGTGGGGCGCCACCACAGAGAAGGCCCTCCTCCGGGTACTCACCCTCCTAATATCCCTCACAGAGGGCTCCCGGAGAAGGGCCTCCCCTGCCGATCTCAGGGGGCGGGAGGGCATAAATGGACGCAAGCACTCCTTTAGATAAGCAGGTCCCAAGCCGTTGAGGGCTTTATAGGTGATAACCAACACCTTGAATTGGGACCGGACTTCAATGGGGAGCCAGTGAAGCTGACGGAAAACTTGGGTTATATGAGAACAACGCCCAGTCCCCGTCAGCAACCTGGCAGCTCCATTTTGCACCAATTGAAGTATCCGGACCATCTTCAAGGGCAGCCCCACTTAGAGCGCATTACAGAAATCCAATCGGGAAGTCACCAGTGCATGTGTCACTGTCACCAGGCAATCATTCTCCAGGTAGGGACGCAGCTGATGGATCAGCCGAAGCTGAAGGAAAGCGCTCCTCACCACCACCGTCACCTGAGCTTCCAATGACAGCTCAGGGTCGAGGAGCACTCCCAAGCTGTGGACCTTGTCCCTAAGAGGTAGTGCAACCCCATTCAGGACAAGGTCCAGGTCCCCCACCCCGAAGCCCGAACCACCTACCAACAGGACCTCCGTCTTGTCTGGATTGACCTTCAGTTTATTGGCCCTCATCCAGCCCATTACCTCGGCCAGGCACCGGTTCAGAACAGCCACTGCCTCACCTGGATCGGTGGAAAGCGAGAGGTAGAGCTGGGTATCATCAGCGTAGATAGAGGTAGAGCTGGGTATCATCACCACACCTCCTGATGACCTCTCCCAGCGGTTTCATGTAGATGTTAAATAGCAAGGGGGACAAAATGGACCCCTGCGGTACCCCATGGCATAGCTGCCATGGCGCAGAGCCATAGTCCCCCAGCACCACCTTCTGGAATCGGCCATTGAGGTAGGAGCGGAACCACTGCCAAGCGGTGCCTCCAACACCCAACCCAGCCAGCCTATTCAGAAGGATACCATGGTCGATGGTATCAAAAGTCGCTGAGAGGTCCAGGAGAACCAACAGGGACACACTCCCCCTGTCCTCATCAGGATTCATCAGGAGGTTCCTCATCAGGACATCTTATCTCAGCTGGGTGGGAAGAATGTGATAGCTCACTTTTCAGAAACAACCCACAGATTGGGGACAATCCATACTCAATCCATAGTCAACCCTTGTGCTGAGTTATATCATCTGAACGCAGTTTCTGCAAAGTTGCTGGAAAAAGTCCATTTTCAGCCAGCTGTGGTGGGGATTAAAACTAAGCCCCAAGGCACCGGAGAAGCCCATTCTCTCTCTCTCTCTCTCTCTCTCTGTGCGTGCTCACGCATGCGGGCAAAACCACCACCACCACAGTTTTAGTGCTTCGATCCTGTCAGCCCCAGGGATGGAAGGAATGGAGAATCCTCAAGCTCTCTGAAGTTCTCCAGACTTTACAACAAAGGTCAGTTTGGCTCACCTGCGATCTGTTATCTTTTTCTTTTTAATTCATTTGAACAGGAATAGAGTGCACTTTCCTAAATATGGACATCTATAAAGTGTGCTTTTTCTGAAGTCATGCATTCTGCTATCCTGATTCTTTACTTTGAATCAATATCTTGGCTTGATTCCCAGCCTGCCCCTAGATTATTTTTTCTTCTTCATGTTCACAAAGACCTCCTTTTGCTGGCTACTTACTCATCACCAAAAAAGAGGAAAGCATCACTTAAAAAGTGGCCAAAAGAAGATAAAGTTTTACATAAAATGCATGTAGACTGATTTTCCTGTGGAAATGCAAATTAAGAAATGATGGTAGAAATTTGTATAAATATACAATACTTAATATCATAAAAGGGATTAAACACTGACTTGGCTTATCCATAATGCTAACTCATAGTTGTTGCTATGCAGCCCACAACTAACCCGTTATGCTAACCCAGGGGTGGTTGAATGCTGAGTTGTTGTTACAGCGAACTGTCCAAAGATGGTTATTGGCCATCATAGAAATTGTCTTGCACTCCATGCAGAGTAGTTTCAGCACCAGCTTTTTATCCAACAAAAAACAAACCCAACGTGCTGTTTGGAGATGATTATAAACAACAACACCCCAGAGGTTTCAGCTTCTCGCCTCTAGATCTGGAAAGCTATTTTTCAGGCTGTCCAATTTTGTCATTCATAGTGCATCTGCTCAAATTAGATTCCGAAAGTGGAATAAATGAAAAATATTGCTCATGGGCTTTTAGCTTTATCAGAAGAGCCTTTGAAGGAAAGACAGGCGGGTAAAGGAAGCCTTCTTCAGGAAGTCTCTCTCTGCTGATCTGAAATTAAAAGTGGCTGAGGCTAAATGAATTGAAACAGGAGACGGACTCTGCAAAATGAGGAGGCTAGTAATGCAGCGCTTGGAGATTAAATGAGCATGGCGTGTGAGAATAGAGCCAAAAGATGAAAGCAAAAATCAAACCCAGCTTCGGAGAAGTGGTCGCCAACAGCAACTTTCCCTTTCTCCTCCTGATCTCTCATCTCCTAAAAATGAACATCTGATTGGGTCAGCTGTCCTGCTTGGCTGAGGGACTCTCTCTCTTTTGGGAAGATGGCAGAAGTCCTCTCTTCGAAGGTGTTCTTGGAGTTGCTTGGTCCAAATCTGGTTTAAAGCCAATGACAGCAGGGATGGTTCTTGGAGTTCTCCACCATCACCAGCACCCAAGGCAGTGGACTAAGGAGACACAGAGCTCATGTGGCCACTTTCCTCCACCGTGGTGTGATGCACAGCTTGCCTATTTAAAGTAGTGCTGTACCAAAAGTCTCTCGCCTATTTCTGGACCATTCTCATTCCACCTGAGAGCAAAAAATAGATTTCAAGAAGTTCAGAGTAGAAGAAAATCCTGTGGACATTCTCAAAGTTTGGCATACATAAGAGGGTACTGTGCAGTTGTATCCCGAATTTCATTGCACAGTATTCTCCATCACCTGCCGATGCTCCCACTATCTACCATGCTTCTGTTAAAGCCCAAGGGAAAACGAGGTAGGATCTCCTATCAGGCCTTCTAAGTGCAGGTAACCTGGGAGGCCGCAGAAAAGTGGAAAGATGAGGAAGAAAGCACCCATCCATCATCCTCCATCACTTCACAGAGATGCAGTGCCCCCAGACTGATTCCAAGAAGCTATAAAAAGCCCCCAGGATAAGGCAAGTGGAAGGTCTTAATGAGGAAAGGAAACTTCCTGGAAATTGGAGGACAGGTTTGGACTCAGCATGTGCCCCACTTCCTTTCTGGAGTGGGGTGCATCCCAACCACCCTGAACCCTTTATGATGGAAAAGGCAAAATGGCAGCCAGCTGCCATCACCATTGATTCTGTTTCCAATGGCAGGGTCAGTGCAAAACCCCAAACCCCTGGGGAATAAAGGAAGAAGTTGTGCTAAAACTTGTACCCTGCCAGTGAGAAACTCTTGGAGAATTTCTCCTCCTCCTGCAAAAATTTGACAAACTCCTTTCTGCAGTTTCTCTGCCCACAAGGTGAAGAAGCCCTTTGTACAAGGTCTGATGGCAATTATAGTTACATGAGGAATGCTAGCAGGTGCGGTGTTTACAGGCCAGAACCACCAAAAGGAAATGAGTGCACTCTCAAAATAGCAATGGATGACATGACTGGGAGGCACAAAAAGTTCTAGGCATTGTTTTATAGACATGAGCCCAAGGCCAGCCTGATGAACTGAAAGCTGGGCTAGCATCTCATCGGCAGTTGCTGGTCTTCATGGGTCGGAGTGGAGTCACACAATCCATTTGTCAATTTCAAATTCTGTTCAGAATGTGTCAATTTCCAACAGAATATGTCAATTTCCAAGTTTAAGTCCAGTTTGGGCACTACCGTGTACCCTGTCCCCTTGACACATGGAAGACTCTGGATTCTATGCTGGGGACAAGGCATGGTGGTAGGAATTTCTGCTGTCATCCCATCTCACACTAAGTATTTTATCTGGAGGCTGGTGTTGGCCTCCTAGCAAAAGCACTAGCGATGGAGAAAGAAAGAGACCAGGGTACCTTCATCTCCAACCTCCTCCCCTCCCAAACCCTGGCAGGCACTCTTTTCCCCCTTGGAGGTCCTTCCTCTGGGAGGGGGCAGCAAAGGACGGCTCCTCCCAGTCAGCTGTGAGGAGCTGGGATGAAGCTTGATCTTCAGAGTCCCAGATCTTGGACGGTCATGGAGCTGGGACTCCAAAGTATGGACTTGCAGGTAATGGTCCTTCATCATGTTTTCACATCCGTTCGAGCCTTTAAAGATCTGCATTAAACAATCTACAATTTTCAACATTTTCCTTGAGATATGCATTTTTGTGTGCAGTTTTCCACCACGTATACAACTTCTACAAGTCATTTCCCCTGATGCAAATGTTTTTTGATAGTGTTTTCACTCAAGTTTGCATTCCCTTTCCCTACCATATGAGTTTGTACTTGCATTTCTCCTGACAGAAGGATTGTGCATAGCGGTGTTGCTACATTGCAGCTTGTGGATCAGTTTGAGAGGAGCAAATTAGGTAGGTTCTCATTACACTGAAAATGGAATAATTCCTCTTCCACTGCTAATGGGAAAGACTGCCGACTGGCTAGATTACCCCCGTGCTCGTGCGTGTACCAGTTTTGCTTCTCCTGCAACTTCTTCTGCTCCTCTCTGGCAGACATGGCTTACCATGGACATGCCGTACTAACAACATGGATGCGCTTCTATCTCGTGAGATCCATTCAGGACCCCTTCCCAAAATGGAAGCTTCATCTTTGAAGACACTGCACTGCGCTCCAAAGAAGAGCCTTTTGTATTGAATGTCCCACTCATTCCGCAGCAATATTTGGCTGCCTGCCCTTGGAAAGGGACAGAACATTAATCTGAAATAGTGCTATTTGAGGGCTAGTTTGTTGCAAATGACTCAGTCCTGTCAGTAAGGAGAACACCAAGGCTTAGGAATATTTCCTTTTTCAAATGACTTGTTGGATCAGATCCAAAGATGTTTTAGTCCAAGGTTCTCTCCCAGGCAGATGCTCCTGGAAAACTGGCAAGCAGAACCACGGAATCCTCTGTTGGTTGTCTCAGTACTTGAGGGCCATTCCTTCTAACCATTCTGGCATCTTACGGTGCCCTCAATTTCAGGCAGCTCCCTTCCAAGATTCACACACGTGAGCCCAGTCTAGGGAATACCTCCTGTGCATCCACATGTGCAGAACTGCAACTCGGTTCGTAGGCAGAACTTCCCAGCGGTGCGCAACCCCTGGCTGCCCATGTTCAAAACTCCTCCAGCCTACTTGGATTTATGGAATCCTGTCCTGGGATCTGTGTGAAAGGACCAGATGTCCAGAAATACATAGCACAGAGATATCCTCTTGACCCTGGCAAACAAAGTGAACTCCAGGTTTAAACGCACATGAAGGATCTGGTTCACCTCCTCTGGGGGATTTGCTGATGTCTACCCGAGAGCCAGTGTGGTGCCGTGGTTAAGAGTGCTGAACTGAGACTCGGGAAATCCGGGAGCTAGTCCTCATTGGGCTATGGCACGCACTGGTTGATCTTGGGCCAGTCACAGAATCTTAGCCTGATCTACCTCACAGGATTGCTGTGAAGGTACAATGGAGAGCAATTGCAAGCCACCTGAAGTTCTTCGCAAGACATGTGGGGTAGAAATGCCATTTAATAAGAATACTTCAAGGCCAGAATGCAGCCTGGAAGTTTGCAGAGCAATGCAAATGTGCAACAAAAAGGCAAGACACGGGAGAGTTCCGCCATCTTGCTGGGATAAGATAAGCTCAAAACACCACAAAAAGAAATCCAAACACAATTGTAAAATGCCTTGTGGGTGAGGCATGAAAATGGGGGTGAGGGAGGAAAGTATTCAGGGAGGCAGATTTGGGAGCTGGGACCATCACTTTCCTGGCACTGGGCACGGCGATGCCTTCTGCCCTCACGCATCCCTCCAGGGCTTCCTGGAAAGCTGTGAGATTGTTATGAGCATCATTCCCAGGGACAAGCTGCATCTGCAACCTCCTCTTAGAAAGTTAAGTTTTGGAAAATCCTGGGAAAGTTCTGAACCCAAAGAATTAGCAGCAGAGCTGAGCTGAATTTTCCCATTTTGGCAGTTTCTGCCCAGACCAGATCTGTGGTTTGCAAGGTAAGCCCTTTTGCAGAATGTTCTTTGGGGTTTCTTTACCTTTCTGTCTGTCTGTCTGTTTTTTCTTGGTGTGATGGCAGCCATCCTTCGCTTTCCACACCACGGACTATCCCAGTGCTTTGTGGAAGCTGAAAAATGTAGGCTACTGCTGTCGTAAGCTGCCAGGCAATGCTACGAAAACCCACAAAAAGAAAGGTAAGCCCTGCTGGAGACTTCCTCCTCTCTCAGGAGATATTCAGTGAAATGCTTCACCCAGGTTCTGGGCCTGCGAATTGGGAGGAGAGTTTGAAAGGCCCTTGACAAACAGCTCTCCTGAAAACAAATAGCTCCCACTGATCTGCCTCACAGGGTCGTTCTTGCGAGGATAAAATGGAGCTATGGGAGCTGTGCTGGGTTATAAGGCAGGATATACAAGCGGGATATAAATGCAATGGAAAGTTAATAATAGTGGTGGGCAGGGCTTTTTTTGCCATAGAACGCACCGGAATGGCGTTCCGGCACCTTTTTTCCAATAGGTTTTACGAAGTGATTTTGAATCAGCAGCAAACATCGTTAACATAGTGCCTGCAGGCTGCTCTTGTGTCTGCGACCTGCTATCTGCTAGTGAGGCTTGGGACGCTGCTCCGCTGCTTGGCTTGGGATTGGTGTGTGTGGTTGCACGCTTACTGCCAGCGACGGCGTGAGTTCTGGCACTTTTTTTTTTTTTTTACAAAAAAAGCACTGGTGGTGGGCAAGGTTTTCCTGCAGTTTCCGGCAGAATAAGTGACGGGGATCAAAGGGTCCTTCTCCTGGAGTTGGAGGACTTGTTTGATTGCATTGCTATACATTCCCCAGTTCTGGTAATGCTTCCAAAAGAAGACTGAGAACAATCCTGGCTGCCATGCAAGCTTCTTCCCTGGAAGACAACGAGCGCAAGGCTTTCAAGGGACGTTATGCCACTGTGTGAGGAAGTTTGCGGAGCATGAGCGGCGGGAGCATCTCTTGAGGAGGGGAAGGATGTCGTGGCCCTGGGCCAAGGACACGACATGCCACTGCTGTGATGGGGCAAGTGCCTAGGGGCATTGTGGGTATCCAGCTGTGGCAGCTACCTGTGAAAGGTGATGCCACATGAGAGCAGGTGGGGACTCCAGACCAGAGGACGAGAACCGGGTGAGTCAAATGCAGCATTGCCCTTGGCACAGGGTAGAATTGAGGCTGCATAAGTTGCCTGATAGGAATGAGCCATTATCAGGGGATGATGGAAAGTGTAGTCCACGACATTGAGCAGCACGTGGTTGGGGGAGACTCCTGCACTCTGATTATTCAGCTGGTTTCTAAGGAATCGCGTAGGGGTTCCCCTCCTGAGTGCTACCTGAGACTTTCCCCGACCAGAAATATGAAGAATTGACTCTGGGGAGAGCTATGCAGGAAGCCTGCATTCTGGCATTTAACGATCTTTGGGATGATACATTAACATGCATAAAATAAAACACTGAATAAAAGCAGTTCATATGAAAAACAAGTTATAAACAAGAATAAAAACACTGCAGCACATAAAGCAGTTTGTAAAATGCCCGTTTGTAAACACTAAAGAGAACTCTTTACTTGGTGCCAAAAAGGCGAGAAAAAAGTGTAAGGTGTAAGAAAAAGGTGAGCCTCACAACTGGGTGCCCCCACTAAAAAGGCCCTCTGTCTTTAGTCTCTTGCCTCACCTTGTTTGTTTGTTTATTAATTATATTTATATGCCACCTTTTTCCTTTTGAGGAACCCAAGGTGGCTTCCATCATTTGCCTTCTCCTTAATCTTTTTTTTTAATATATATTTTATTAAAGTTTTAAGCTAAAAACTACACATATCAATCAGTACACACATCAGATCTACTGGGTCAGCCCCTACATCATGTTTTTTAACATACTATGATCTTACTATACTCCTTTTTATAATAATATAAAAACATCTTTAGATCAAGACCAAGTCCCATCTTTCTAGTCAAATCATGGTATAATTTCAAATTTGATAGAAGTCACACTCTTCCTTCTTCCATAACGTTGATCCCATTTTTCTCCTTTAATAATAAGTTTCATCTAGACATTTCTAACCACTTCAAAAATTTATCTATTTTTTAATAAAAAAGTAACTTTCTCCCTACCATAATTAATAATAACTTCAAAAAAAGAAAAAAAATCTATTTAGCATCTCAATGAACATCCTAACTAGTCTGCTAAATGATAACTTTACACCAATCTTCTTTAAACTCACTAACATTTCATCTGAGCTTAGACTCCATTTAATCAAACTAGTTACCTCCATATAGTATCACATATAAACTTACCAACCCATATAAATCATTAATATTTTTTTTGTAGAATAAGTTCCCCTATTTTCAATTTCAGATATAATCAGGGATATCCATTTAACACTGGATAACATTGAACACGGTTTCATTAAGCTAAGTTATTAAATCAGCCTTTCTCTATCTCATGTCTACATACCAGTCTATTTAAATCATCTCTTTTTAAAATGAGACCTTCTCCTTCATCTTAACGACAGCCCTGTGAGGTTCAACGTCTGTGACTGGCTCAGCCAGTGGCCTCCATGGTGGAACGGGGACGCGAACGCAGGTCTCCGGAGTCCCAGCCCTGCACGCTTAACAATGGCGCCACCCTCTGCCCACTCTGCCATCACACGATGAGTGTCGGGGAAGGTCAAGACGGGGTCACTCTTCCAGGTAAGTTGCCCCAGGCCATTTAGAAAGACTCTGGACCTTGCTCCTTGTCGTGCCACAGTAATATTAGGCTCCCAGTCCTCACCCCATCCCTTCCTGCTTCTCATTGGCTATCAGCACAGGTAAGCCAGCTGATTGCGGATTCGGTTAAGGTCAGAAGAAGGTTCTCAATGTGTTGCATCTCCCAGATTTTCAACGTGAGCATCGGACATTTCCCTGGCCTAGTACCTATAGTTGCGTCTCCTTGAAAAAGACATTCCTGCAAGGCAAACATTTTCCTCCCAGTTGTACGCATAAGAGGTTACTAAATATTAGCTTTCTAAGACATTTGGCATGCCCCATGTTTACTTTGAGTTTGAGTTGCCTCTCCTTGAAGTCCACAGAAATAATTCTGTTTGCTCAGGCATGCTCTTAAGGGCCCAGCGCACAGCGCTGCAGAAAACGTAGAACAACACGGATGCACGAACCCTGTGCATGCTTAGGCAGCGAGAGGTTCTGCCATTCCCTGCATTCCCCAGCCGCCCATGCAAGAGAGTGGCGCCCTGAAGAGCTGGAAGGCCCTTCTTTCCCACCGGTGCTCTTCCGAGAACTGAGCAGTCAGGCAGGAACCCGGCGTGGGTGCACCGCCCCATTCCCATCGGAGCTGCTTGCCCTTGCTGGTCGGGCATGCTTCATTTTCTCTCTGGAGCTGCTATGAATGTCCGGGGAGGAAAGAGAAGACTAGGAAAATGGGTGGAACTTAATTTTGGGGGATATCCTGCAAGGAGGCAATGGCTCCTGTCACACAATCCAGTGGCCTGTTTAAAGAATACTAGCAGGCCATCTGACTGTTGAACACTTGGGGGCGGTGTAGTTGCAGCCCATGTTGGGTGGGGTGAAGGACCCCAGGCCTCCGGCCCAAGCTTGGCCCTGCAGGGTTGCCCAGGCCGCCGTTGTTCGCACCCTTCCCTTCCACCCATTATTTATTTGTTTGTTTGTTTATTTATTTTTAATTTTTCGATTTCTATCCTGCCTTTTTCCTACAAAGGGCTCAAGGCAGCTTACCTCTCCTCCTCCATCTTATCCCCACAACAACAACAACCCCGTGAGGTAGGTTGGGCTGAGTCTGTGCTCCATGACTGGCTCCATGGCCGAGCGGGGACTCGAACCCAGATCGCCTGAGTCCCAGACGCATGCTCTTCACCACTACGCCACACTGGCCCTCCCAGCTTTGGTGGTCTCCCAGCTTCTGCGTGGTGTTTCCCTCACCACAAAGGGCTGATGGGCCTCTCCTAGGGCTTGGTGGGTGGTAGTAAGACGTTTAAGCTCAAATATGCTGGGTGAGATTCTCCTTCTCCTGTTGTGATGCTTTGTCCCTGTCCATTACGGAAATGTTGTTTGCAAGAGCCGCTCCAAAACCGAATTCTGTCCTCAGGCTGAAAGGCAGGCAGACTCTTCTGGAGCCAGCACCCCAGTGGGCTGGGCTGGCCTGAGGGAGTGCTGGATTACAACGTCACCTGCCCAAAGCCGGGCTAGGCAGCTCCAAGGCAGCTCCCTCGCTTTCTTGACCCAGTTTAACAGGACAACCTGTTTCAGGTTGTATTTTCTGGTCTGTTTTTACGAACTGATGTAAGCCACCCAGAGAACTTTGACGTCAGATTGAATCGAATCGAGTTGAATCACAAGGCTTTTTAAATGCTGTGCTTGCTGGAAGATCCCACCACTAAGCTGACATGTGGCTTTGAAGATAACTAGGAGGCATGGTGAGTGCCATCAAAATCCATCAAGCACCATCAGTGGACGATGGAACCTATTACCTGGGGAAGTTGAGGGCTCTCCCTCACTGGAGACATTCCAAAAGCGTTTGGAGACTCACCTGAGTAGGATGGTGTGAAGGGATGACCTGCAACAGCAGGGGCTTGGATCTGCTGGCCTTCTGGCCCCTTCCAAGCCTCCTCTTCCATGAATCCATCACTACAGACCTTCAAGAAAGTGCTGAAGCCTCCTTTCTTTCCCATGGCTTATCCTGAATTGCGCTTTTAGGGCGCGACTGAGAGATTGGACTGTGACCTTGCCTTGGTCTCAGTAGGGGAGCGGGGTCCGGGAGCTGGTGGAGCCCATTTTATACTTGCCCTGGCATTCATGCATTTTGCTATTTATTCTTGTTGCCATTCCTCAGTCTCACTTCAGATAATGGTCTTGGCTGTAGAAAAAGCAGCCTATGAGGGTGAATCTTCACATTCCTGGAATTGGTGGAGAGGTCTCCCCATTTGGTGCTGGACAGAAATTGTGTGCGCGTGTGTGTGTGGGGGGGAGTTTAAATCTCCCAGTCCCCAGGATCACAGGCTTGCTCTGAATTGGGGCCATGAGCTTACACTGAAGTAAATGAGCCTATGGTTATCTTTGAAGGAGCAGTTTGGCCCCGATTTGTCCCACGGGCTGAAGAGTGGATCCATCCGTGAGGCAACGCTGCCATCTTCTGGATGGCTCTGAAAATCCAAATCCGCATAAAGGCGGTTTGCAGCACAAGCATCACAGGAGGAGAAGCTCCTGTCACAGAAGCAAATTGCTCAGGGAAGGGGAGATGCACGCGGCAGAAACCATCTGCTTTAGCCAACACCCCAGAATTAGCCCGGAATTCCAGTCACTTCAAGCACCCCCTTTTCATGGAAAGGTCAGGTGTTGCCTTGCTCAGCCTTGAAGGACAACATATCCAGGTTTTTCCAGCATTCTTTCCTTTTTTACTCAAACTACACAAATTCTGACCTTTCTACTTATTCATTTAATTTCTCTACTACTCCAGAGCAGAAATTATCTGCATGGAATTTGGCCATGCATAAAAATAATTCAAAAATATAAAAAACATTTCACAGAATCTTATCCAAACAGACATTAAAAATTAACATTTGTTTTTATGGATTGAGTAAACCCCTGAGAGAGCTTTGGCTGCGAGGCGGTACAGAAATGAAATCCGAATAATGATGAGAACAATAAAAACAGCTAAAAACATCTAGCAAAGAATGACCCCGTAAAAGAGGAACTCCTGGAATGGGTAAACCCACTCAAGCCCCCGGATAGCAAAGGGGATCTTTAAAGTCCTTGGCATGGAGGATCGTCCTAGCCTGGCGCTGGGAAGACGCCAGGCAGGGTGCAGTGGGGAGGTCATTCCAGAGGCGGGGGCCAGCGCATGAGCCTCCCTCGGAGCTGGCCCTTGAACGCAGGCCCTGGAGGTAGATGGTGGTTGGGGGGCAAGGGAGCAGCCGTGCAGGAATCCCTTTCGCACTGCTCTTCTGTCTTTCGGGATCAGGAGCGTGTCCTCCACTCAGCGCAAAGAGGAGCAGTGAGTGCCCCCTTCCCAGTGAGTGATGCACACCGTCGTCTAAGAGGGTCCCCGTACAAGACCACCGAGTCCAGTTCTGCGAGAGCCAAACCCAATGGTACCACTGCCCGCAGTCACATGGGAAGCACCCTACCTGTCCTCACTCCTCCAAGGGGGACAGTTGCACCTGGGAAAGCCCTGGGCAGTGTCTGAAACAGTGCTTTGGCACAGGTACAGAAATATCTGTATCTTTCTTTCCCCAAGATTAAAGCTCCTGAACTCTGCTGCTCTGCAAGTTCCACTATCAAATGGATACTAGCCTTCCCTGGCCTGGCTACCCTTTTCCCTTTGTTGGTCCGTGAGATGTGATGGATCATGTCTCAGATGCAATTATCTTCATGAGCCTGACAACTAGAAGGCTACGGACCCTGCTGCCAATGTTCAGCTTGCAGGCCTCTCTCACTACCTACAACATCCCATGGGAAAAAAACTAATAGAAACATAGAAACAGAGCGAGTCAGAAGGGGTCTCCCGGGCCATCTAGTCTGACCTCTGGCACCAGCCGGCTCCACTCACGACATGCCCACCATGTGCACGTCCAGCCTATCCTTGAACACCCGCACCGATGGGGCCTCAACGACCTCCCGGGGAAGCCCATTCCACACCCTGGGGGTCCTGACTGTCAGGAAGTGCTTCCTGGCATCTAAATGGAGCCTTGGCTCCCTGAGCCTGGCTCTGTTGGAACACGTCCTGCCTTCCTCTGCAGGGGAGAACAGGTCTATACCCACCTCTGCGTGACATTCCCTCACATGCCTGCATGTTGCCAACAGATCCCCTCTGAGTCTCCTCTTCTCCAGGCTTAAGAGACCCAGTTCCCTCAGTCTCGCCTCATCTGGCTTCCCCTGCAAACAGGCCACCAGCCTTGTGGCCCCTGCACTACAAGGTGGAGTTTTAACTTCCCATTTGATAAGTTGACTTGCTCAGGAGGATCTCACTGCAGGAAGCAATTCCTTTCAAGGCTAATTGTTGCATCTCCAGTCAAGGTCAAAGCAAAACCAGCCTTTTCACACACTCTGTTCCAACCCTCCCAACTTAGTGCCCTCCAGATTCATGGGACAAGAGCTCTCATCTTCCCCAGTCAGCCAGAATGATGGGATCTGTGGCTGGGGGAGAGGTTCATTCTGCTATCCTGTTCCACCAAAAGTGGACAAACCTCACACCAATGTGTCTGTGAAGGCACAGTTTAGAACAGCTTAATGTTTGGCTGCTCAAGAATTATTGGAGTCCTCCTTGCCCCAGACCCACTGCCCCACCAAAGCAGGGATATTAAAAGTAAGTCGCAAACAAACATGACAAAAAGTTTCCCAACAGATGCACAAATATTGCTTATAAAAATAACACCTTTTATGCAAACGATGTATAATAGGGCTTCCATAATCAACCTGATGAGGTCTTTAACTGTGCGCAAATTCAAATTGATAGAAATGGACATATCGATGCATTTATACTTTGTCTCCAATTTGCAGCATACGGCATCATCTGTTTCTTTCACATTTTGCTTAAAACTACATATGAACCTTTCTCGTACTTGTCAAGGAGGCCGTGGTTCGTTAGAACACCAGAAATGCACTTGCTTCTACCTCTTGTCCTTGCTAGGCTCTTGCCTAGGAGACGGCTGGCTTCCACACTCAGCCAACAGGGTCTTGAGTAAGAGTGCTGCCCTGGGACGCAGGCGATCCGGGTGCTCGTCTCTGTGCAGCCAGGGAGCCAGCTGCGCGACTCTGGGCCAGTCGCAGACGCCCAGCCCAGCCTACCTTGCTGCTGTGGGTTGTGGTCGTGGGGATTCAGCTTGAAGGGAGGAGACGGGTGCCTGCTGCTTTGGGTTATTTGTAAGAAAAAGGTGTGATGGAAATCTACAAAACAAACAAACATTTATTCTGGACTCATAAGCAGCTGAGAGGTGTTTGTTATAAATCTGATTAAAAACCTTCCTCTCTGAAACCAGCACCACCAAATTTTCATGAAATTTTTGTGTGCCTGGTATTCCCCCCCCCCCGCCCCGCCCCATTTTGTTTCTGTTTCAGGTTTTTTGCGAAAGCGTCGCTGGGGATCGTGTACATTTGCTATTTCTTTTCATTTACAGACCTGCATACCTAGAGGACCCGAGAGAATTCGCCAAACCCTGCCGAAGTCGTCCTCAACCTGGTGTTCCCCAGATGTTTCAGACTACAACTTCTAGCATTCCTGACCTTTGGCCCCGTTGGCAGAGACGGATGGGGGCTGAGCCAACCCTTCCGAGGAAAGCGGCTGCAAGCACGTGCGTCACCCGCCGCTCTGTGCTTGGCCCGGCAGACCATGCTTCGCTCAGAGCTCATCTGGGGGAAGGGATGCCTCCGAGCAGAGCGTCCTGTGCCGGGCTCCTACCTGGCTGGCCATCGGCTCTGGAAGCTGTACCTCCATCTGCGTCATAAGGCACTGCTTGGATTGCTTTGCACATGCAAACGCCCCTGGCCGCATCGTTCCCAAATCCACCGTCCATCAAGCCAATCCATCCACAGGGCCAAGCCAGCTCCTGCCACCGCCTCACGTGTGACGTCACCCATGGCACTTCTTAACAGAGTGAAGCGCATTTTCTTCCTTAAGAAGAAGATCGTTTGGCATTTATCTGTCGGGGAAGAGAAAGGGTTGCCTTTGCACAGAGTGTCCTCTTGAGATTGAAGACCGGGAGGCTGAAGGTGAGGAAGTTTCAAAGTTCCATCCAGCCTTGCCCTGGGTTGCCACACAGAGTGAAATATGTGATGCAGCTTGTCTCTCCTTCCTGGACTTCACCAGTCACCGAGGAGGGATGCAGAAAATAAAGAACAGAGTCGTGCTAAAAATGACCCAAAGATCTGTCTCTCTCAGTTGAGGCAAAATGGGCCCCGTGCGTGTATCCGAACACGATGTTCTTGGTGGAGTTATTTCCCCCACTCCGATAATTCACTCCTTGATGCTTCCAAAGATATCCCTGCTCCTGTAAGAAAAAGGCGCTTGAGGATATCCAGGATGTGTCTTATGCTTTTTATGGTAGAAAAAGGATTTGCTAAAATTGCTGCTCAGTTGCAAAAGGTCCCACAGGCTCTGTTTGAAAAGTGTCCTTTCTGTGAAAAGACCACACGGTGAACATTATGGCTTTCTTACAAAAGTGGTTGAGGATTATTAGTGTGTGTGAGAGAATTGAGCCCAAATGTACTGGTCTTTCTTGTTCTACATTCTCAGGGTTTATTCTGTTCTCAGAGAACCAAAGTCAAGCAAAGTCTGAATTTTTTGCAAGTATAGTGTTATGGGTTTGCTCTTCTAAGGATCCCTTAGAGTTCAGTGCATGTGATAGCAAAGAAGCTCAGGACCCCTTCCGTCTATCTAATCATTGGCCCCGATATTTTTGTAAGGAGGGTTGCTGATGTGGGAGCTTTGAGGCGATGCCTCCGAAGCTCTGACAAGGATGGTTGATGGCCAAGAACCTTCTGAGAACGGATTTCAGTGGACCCAAGAGGGGGCAGGCGATGGGCGGCGTGCCTGGACTTTCTTCCCGGGACGAGACAAGGGAAGCTGTGAAGGAGGGTTGCAGGGGTAGCAGGAGCTTGTCTCTTCCATCTGCTCTCTGGGTGAAACCCCATGGTTCCTTCGATGGAGAGCAGGGATATCTTAAAATGGTCACGCTTTCAATCCACATCTTCTGCTCATGTAGAAATGAACCTCCCATCACAGGAACGTATCAGCCTCCAACTAAGAAAACCAGAGCCTCACTCAGTATCTGGCAGCCTCCAGTCTCCACTCACCTGCAAGCATGAAGATGTTGATGCGCCAGAGACATGCAGCCAGCTGGGGGAGCAGCCTGGGGCCCTCCTGACTCTGACTCCCATCACGCCTTACCCTTGACTGTGAAGGTTGGGGATGACGGGAGCCGAATTCCCAAACATGGGCAGTGTTAGAGAGCTTGGCACCAATAGTCACTGCCTGCTTCCCACAGGATCCACTCTGTTAGCAGGCCAGTGTGGAGGGCTGGATGACGGCAGCAGCCTTTTAAACCAGAGTGGGGACGGCCGCTTTCCCTGCCGTGATCTGAGCTCAACTTAGCCAAACAGCACCATGTCAAACAGTGTTCCCAGAGATTGCCGTGCTCTGCAGGGACCTGCCCAGCCAATTGCTCCTGGGCAATCCCACCTGCACCCTGAGCCACTGCAGGCAGGGAGGCCCTGGTAAGAGCAAGGGTAGGGGTGTTGGCCATGGAAATACCAAGCGGAGTGCCAGAGGCCCTCTTCATCTGTCCTTCCTGCAAGGCGGGCCAGGCCCCTTCCCTTGAGGGAAAGCCTAGCTGAGTTTGCAGGCAAAAGGATTCTGAATGAGCAGCAAGGTCTGAATTAAATGCAAGGCAATGCAGGAGTCCACAGCTCGCCTGAGGTGTCCGGAGTATTTCAGCTCTGCAGGCACACTTCTGGTGTGCACCTGATCTTTGCATTTGCATTTGGCCTCCTTTTGGTTTGTTCATGAACCTCCTCGGCATCTAAGTTTGCACTAGTCTAGGAAACAGTGCACAACTGTGAGAGAAACGTCGGAGCATCTGGTTCTTCTCTGTTCAAAAGAAACTGGCTTGTGTCTCCAAGACTCACAAATGCACTATGGCAAACTCACTTTCATGGACAGGAATGCACTGCACAGAAAGCCAGTTTGAATGAATTTCGCAGCACTGAAGAAAAGAAGCACTTGCTGAAAGAAGCATGCGCTGACCCTGACGAACTTTGTGGCTTCTCCTCCCCCTGGACCGGTTTGCATGTTACCCACATGTGCTTCCTCCCTGCAGCCTGCCCCTCCCCAAACCTCCCTGGGCATGCAGGATCCCTCCCTCATAGAAATTTGCAGGTCTGGGGTCAGATCCGGCTTGCCCCTGCAAGTGCCTGCAGAACCAGGGCCCTGCTTGCAGAGACCAGCAAGGGGCAGTGATGCGGTGCAGCTGGGAGCCCTCCAGCGCTGCATAAAAGGCTTCATCACAGAGCTGCTTGCTGCAGTGGCCAGGCTCCGGCTCCGGCTCCTTGAACCAAGCCCTTCTACCTGCTTAGCTCTGGCCTGTTCCTGCTTCCAGCCACCCCCTGCACTCCCAGGTACCAGTGCTCTCCTCCCTGACCTCTCTGTGCTCTGGAACTTGACTGTTTTTCTGGTCCTGGTCCTTTGAAAAGTATGATCTTAGACTCTGATTTTTGCCTGCACTTTGTTGCTTGTTGGCTCTTGATCTCTGTTTGTTTGAAGACGTGATTCCTCTTTCTGACACTCTAAACCAGCCACCTGCATCTGCTCCATGGGCCCAGCATCTTGACTGTAGCCACCTGCTCTCCAAACCAGGGTCTTTTCACAGTGTCTTCTGGAGCCTCTCCTATGTTTTCCAGTCATTTAAGCATTGCTTTAGCTTTAAAGCAAGGAATATGTGGCATGAAACTTCTGATAAAAACAGGCTTCTCTATTGCTGCAGATCTGCCCTTCTGCAGTACGATTTTGTGGCTGGTTAACAGAATGCACAGGAAAGCAGAGAAATATAAACACTAGAGAGGAAACAAATTCTGTGCAAAGGATGCTGTTTTCCTCCTTCAACAAAAGCAGGGGAAGCGTTAAGTAAACCAGTAGTTCTCTGCCAGAAGTTTCTCTTTTCAAAATCAAAAGCAGCAAATTACTTACCATATAATATATTAATTGTCCTTGTATGTTTACTTCCAGGGAAAAGGAGAAGCATTTGCCAGATTTTCTGGCTCAGGAACTGAAGCACTTGAACGGACTTTGAGTGTGGGGCTGGCAGGGAAGGTGTCATGGGGGCTTTCTCAGGCAGCAAAGTGCCTTAAGGGCAGCCTTGAATGTGGCAAGGGAAACCTGTGGGATAGGAAAATGTGGCTGAGATGGTTCAGGGAATTCTGTGGGATCAGGAGACAGGAGAGTGGGGGAATACATTCCCAAGACTGCAGCAAAATGCTGTGGAATTTTGCTGGAATCCTGGAGAAGTTTACTCAGGAGAAAGTTATACTAATTTCATTAACTCCCAGACCAATGCTTGTAGGATTGGAACCTTTCTTCTTAGAAAATGCATTCAGAGCTGCAATTTGCCTTAGCCATTTCAGCAGAAACATGGGGAATAATCAGATGGGTAACTTAAAGAACAAACAGCCCAATGCCAAGACTGCCATGAGAGTCAGGCAATAATTTTATTAAGAATTTTGTTTGATCCTAATAATGGTAGGTAGCTACATGTTTGGCTGCTTTAAGAGTCACAGAATCAGCTTTTCCAAAAATTAGAACCTGTCTAGACTGTCTATTAGAACTGCATATCTGTAAAAATATTCTAGAATTCCAGAAACTATGGAAATAAAGTGTTTGAAATGATACCCCCTGTGGTTCCTTTTTCATCTTTCTCCCTCCCTCCTCACCTGGTCCAAGCACCTGGACCAGTGCAGTTGTGCAGTCTGTTGTGCTTGTTGATGATGGCTGGGAAACAGCATGTGAGGATTTACCCAAAAGTAAATCTGACTATGTTTAAGCGCCACTGTTCCTTTCTTACAGTGTAGGTTTGCAGCCTTTGAACATGGGTGATGGTAATATTAGTGCCTCCTCACATTCTCCTTTGGGGGGGTGCCAAGTTCAGTTTGCAATTAGTAAGTACTTCCTGAAAATTAGGACCCCGAGGGTGTGGAATGGGCTTCCATGAGAGGTCATTGAGGCCCCATTGGTGAGGGTGTTCAAAGATGGCCTGGACATGCTCATGGTGGGCTTGTCGTGACTGGAGCCGGCTGGAGCTGGGGGTCAGACTAGATGGCCCAGCAGACCCCTTCTGACTCGCTCTGCTTCTATGTTTCTAAGTGCTTAAAGAAGCCTCAAGCACTGCTGGTCCCACCAGGTGCTTTCTCTTCCCCATCTGGATTTGGGCCTGAAAGACTAAGGAAAAGTGTGGTGTCTGGAAGATGAATCAGAAGAAAGCACAATTTGTGGCATTGCACATTTCTGAAAGCAAGGAAGAGCTTAATTCACTTGCTTTCAATGAAATGTAAATAATAGGCATTATTTCTGACTGGGCATGTATATTTGCATAGGTAAAGCACTATGTAAGTCACACATGAGCAAAATGCCCAGGACCAGAAAAAAGGGGCAGAAATAATCACAGCCGGAATACAACATGTTTAGCTAAAAGGGGAGGGAAACTGGCCCAGGACTGGGGAGAGGTGGTCCTATGGTTTTCTAGCAACTGAGCTGGGATGTCTCCATCCCCAACTTGGAATGCACATGCCAACTATTCAGCTCTGGCACAGCCTTTCCTAGCCTGCGCCCTCCCACATGGCTTGTGCTGACTCTCACTGCTGTGCGAATAGGTTGAAGGGTGCCAAGTTAGGAGGCCAGTGTGGATATTTTTGTTTGTAAACACTGTTGCTCAGAGCAAGTCCCCCAGAGATTCTTCTGCAGAAAACAGGCTTTGCTTCTCCATTAGTTTTTCCTTTGTTTGCTTGGAAAGGCCTGCCCTCCCCACCCCTCCCTCCCTCCCTCCCTGTGTGTGTGTGTGTGTGTGTGTGTGAGAGAGAGAGAGAGAGAGAGAGAGAGAGAGAATATTTATGTTCCTGAATATATATGCAGAAACAAGCGTTTTACTTCAGGCTGCAGCTGTGCACACATTTAAGTAGCAGCAAATTCGGCTGAACTCCATGTGACTTCTGAGGAATTCTGCATTGTGCTGGATTGCATGCCTTCACCACAGTTTGATGGCTTACATAAATTCCTGCACAACCACAAAGATAATTTCCCATAAACTGTTGCATTGTGCAAACATGAAGGTACCTTGCAAGGTCCTCACTGGCAGGATGTGAACAACTGATGGTCTCATCCAACTGAGAAACCCCCAAGCTGTAAAAATAACTGATTATTTTAATATTTCCTTGCCAACGCAGAATTTCCGGGATGGTTCAGATGCTCCCCCTGACTTTTTCATTTCAGATTGGTGTGGAATCTTACTGGAAAAGGTCCATAAAGAAACAATGAGAACTGAGTTAGCAGGATAAGAGCCTTTGATCACATCTCAGATATATATATGGCATTCATAGGAAAACCATCAGGTTATGCTAGTTTCCTTCTGAGACATGCAGGCTGCAGGAAAATGACTTGTTTATGTACAGTCTGATTCCTCTTTGAATTTCTAGGCTTTGGGCTACATTGTGGGGCTGCTTTGAGTGGACTGCCAGTTTAATGGTAAACTTCGGGAGCTTCATGGTGAAACCGATTTCCATTTTGGAGAAGCTTGTCCGGTGGGGGGGGGGGGCACATTCCATAGACAGGCAACCAGGAGCTCAAACCATATGAAAATAGTGGCAAATTAAGGGCTACCTCTTATGCGTGTTTAAACAAGAAGTAGTCCTGGAATTCCCAGCATGCTGGGAATTGTAGGACTTTCTAAAGCTGAAACAGGGAGTGGATTTCACCTTAGAACTCTCACAGGTAGTAACTGACCTGCAGCGAAGGCATTAATTATTTGTTTAAAGTTATTAAACAATAACTTTTAGTTATTTGTTTAAAGTTGCTATTTGCTGTCCCAATGCTACAAGTCTCTGGTTGGCTTACACAAAAAGCAACCACATACAATGCACAACACACTGCATCCAATAAATGATGACAAAAACAAGGATAAAACCAACTGACTGTTAAAATATTGGGAAAATAAAAAGGTGAAAAGAATAAACCTTATAAAATGGGTAGAGGGAATGGAAACGCTTGGAAGCAACCCAATGATGGTGGCTGGGGGAACTCCAGAGGGTCCACTGAGGTCCCGAGGCGGAGGGCAGGCGGGCCCCCGGAAGCCGCATTTCCCCACCCTGGCCCTGAACCTGCTGACTAGGCCAGGAGGGTGCCTTTGATGGTGGGGGCATCCTGAAAAATGACCCCACGGACCCCGGGCAGGCAGGCGGCCTCATCGAGGGCTGCCCCTTCCCGGTCTGCCGTGCTGAGTGGATTGTGGCCTGCCCATTGATGGCGGAGGACCTCCTCCCGGCAGGCCCGGGTGGGCAGCTGAGCCAAGGATCAGGCTGGGCCCTTTTGGGGCAGAGTCGCGCTGGGCTTCAGCCGTTGGGGTCCTGTGAGGATGGGAGCGCCTCCGGTCCCATTCCCGCATTTCTGGTCCTCTGTGCAGAGAGGAATGAGCCATTAGGAGCTTTCCGTAATGCTTTGCCAGTCGGGGAAAATCAGGGCCATGAGAGTTTTTCTCAGGTGCTGCCTTTCCTTCTCGGTCCGCCTTCTCCAGCCTGGTGCCTTCCTAATGCATTGCACCAAGCTTCCCATCATTAGCAGGATAATAGTGGGATAGTCAGATGTATTCCAGCACATTGAGAGCCAGTGTGGTGCAGTGGTTAGAGCACGGGACTGGGACTCAGGCGATCTGGGTTCTAGTCCCTGCTCAGCCATGGAGCCAACTGGGTGACCTTGGGCCAGTCACAGACTCTCAGCCCAACCTACCTCACAGGGTTGTTGTTGTGGGGATAAGATGGAGGAGGAGGACGATGTAAGCTGCCTTGAGCCTTTTGTAGGAAAAAGGCAGGATATAAATCCAAAAATAAATAAATAAAATCTCTCCCTGCTTGGGAAAGGCTCCTTAGAGGCTTGTGCCCTGGGACCAAACTCAGTCTTCCCCAGTGGCCACATGCACATGATTCCAAACCCTTATTTTTAGCTGTAATAACCTGCTATCCTTCTGCACAGCAATGCAGTGACTCTGAAGTACGTGTTCTTAGGATCAGAGCAGCAGGGGCAAGCCCTGTTTTATTCCAGGGGTCCTGAAGATAGACATGCTTTTAAAATATGGCACTGCAGATGCAGTTTTTCTCTTTCAGAGAAGATGGAGAAAGAGTTGTTTTTAAATAAGGCTTTGCTCTAACAAATCAGGCCTGTGGAAGCAGTTAGCTGTGTTTTTGCAGCCGATGCACGACACGGGACGTGCATTCTAACGCCACCTCGCAAGTCCAGGACTGTCTAGTTTTACCACATCAGAAGAAGGGCAACCTTCGAGCAACCTTACCCTGAAGCCTGCCTACCTGAAGCACCTTTACCTGTTCCCAGCTTACTGCTCTGCGGAAATGGCGAGGAAAGCGTTCATGCCAATGCTCTGGTTTTCAGACCTTGCTGCAGGATTCTCACAATTTAAATCTTTGGGCCATGCAGGGCGCTTTGCATGCCAGCAGGCATCCTGAAGAATGAGAAGGGATCCGTCTTGCCTCGCGGGCTCAGTCACGAATAGTGCACATGTGGCTGCTGCCTGCCTCTTTTGTAGCTGCCCATCCAGGCAAGACATGTGGCTGGATTCCAGGTGGCGGCTCTCTCCTAATATGGAACCTTAGCCAGGTTTGGACAGGAGAGAGCCCTGCCTTGCCTGGCACTCCTCAGTCAACAATCTCGGTAGGGGTGTCCTGAGAGCCTGAAGACGTCTTTTTCTGAGCATGACACTTCTCAGAATGCTTTGGGAGTCCCAATCCCCGAGGTAATGGATGAGTCGATCAATGAGAAGTGCAGCTTCAGCGCAGGCATGGGCCCAGGTGAGGATGAACCCACCAAATACCCAAGTCTGTTGTGGCTGAGCAGCTTAGCATGTCCCACAGGAAGAGTTTGACCCGGTGCTTTCAGGCAGGGCAGAAGAGTTCCTGCCTGGACAGCCACTGTTGCCCCTTGATTTCCAGAATGCTGTCCTGTAGACCAGGGGCCTCCCCCGCTACGGGGGCACCTTCCTGGAGTCCTCCATCTCTATCCCACCTTGCTGCTTGCACTAAAGGGTTTTTCTTCAAGAGGGGTTTACGCTGCTGCTGTGCAGAGCTGCTTCCATGTCTTCTCTTTCTCTTTTCCTTTTTTCCCTTTTTCTCCCCGCCCCCCCCCTTTTTTTTTTTGCAGAGGGAAAATGCCTCTTTGACATGGGACTTTTTCTGGGCATTTATATTTCTGTCCTTGCATAGATTCTGTTAACTAACCACAAGCTGCTGTGAGTGTATAACTGCATTATAGCTGATTGTAATTTCCCCCCACGAGGCTTTTGTTCTGGTTTTTCACAGTTTAAAACTGAATACCAGGGTTTCCTTGTTCTTAAAAAAAAAGCCACAAAAAGGGCTGCAAAATTGAGGAGAGGCCTTGGAGCATCGTTAAAATATACTGAAAATTATAATCGAAGCTCCTTGGAGGCAGAGGGCTACAGTTTTCCCTTGTAATATTTTATCAACTTTCATGTGATGGTTACAACTTCTTCTGCATGGGGAATCAGTATATGGAACAAATAGAAAAATATTTTCTACAAGTTCACTGCTTTTCAGCTCTGTTTTTAAAATAGATTGCTCTTTAGTGATGACCTTGAACAGGATGACAGCTTGTGGCTTGCTAGTGATCATTTGGGTGGTTTAATGACAGAAACGTGATGTTTTTTTTTAAAATGAAAGCTTCCAATGAAACCTGAAAGCTGTTGAGGCCAAAAACGGAGGTTATCTTGATGGTTTCTGCTTCCTTTGCTATAAGGGTTATTTTTTCTTGGTTCAGAATTTCCATTATTAATATGCAGCAGAATGGACACAAAGAGAACGTCTACTGTTAGAATACGGGAACCATCCTGCTCATGCCTCAGACCTGGAAAACACCCTAGAAACAATCCTGGTGGCGCACCAGCCACTTTTGGATCAGCGACGACACCGCGTGGGCACGCTCCAAGTTGACTGGAAGTAATAAATAGGCTTTTCTTAAATGGGCTAGGCATGAATGCGAAATTTGCATCCTCTCGGTTTTTAAATAGCAGTTGGCCCAAAAGGGAGGAATCCCCTTCCTTGCTCAGGAAGTCATCTGTGAGGTGGAAGGCCAAGCCGCTCGTGATGTGGAGAGCCAAATTAAGGCACTCGTTCACGGGCCGGCCGTGGCTTTCCATGCCAAAGTGGTCCGGTGGGGACACAGTGCCCTGGAACCATGTCTCCAGTGTGCTGCCACTCGTGGTGCTCTTCTCCCAGCTAAGCAGCCTTCAGGAGGTGTGTGTGGAGCAGAAAGGTTGATAAGGTGGCGTTCATCTTTCCCGGGATTAAGCCAACCAGCCAAGCAGCCGCCTGAAAAGAAAAGCCATAAGGCAGAGGAGATAATGTGGTCTAGTGGTTAAGAGCATGGAGCTGGGACTCAGGAGATCTGGGTTCTAGTTCCCACTCAGCCATGGGAGCAACATGGCAGTGGGACCAGCTGCCTGGAGAGGTGGTGGGCTCTCCCACAATGGAGACATTCAGAAGAAACTGGGCAGCCACCTGAGTGGGATGGGGCAACGTGGTGTCCTGCAGCAGCAGGGGGTTGGACTCGATGGCTTTCGTGGCCCCTTCCAACTCGACTGTTTTATGATCCTATGAAAAGGCTTTGTTGCAGGGAGTTGCCTTGGCCCAAGCAATTCCTCCACCTGCCCAGCCTTTCATGATGTCAAAGCCAGCCTTCCAGGCTGGCAACATCAGAGCTGGGATCAACTGACATTATGTAAAGAGAAATGAAGTGGAGCCGTGTGTTTTCTGTACCCCGTGATAGTAACTTCATTCCCTGTGGAGAAACTGCCTTTGGCAAACATGAGAACTGGGGAAGAAGCCCATAAAAGAGAGGCCCCTGGCTCCAGGAGGGGCCGCCTTGTTTGCATTTGCAGGGAGGGACATGTGTGCCTTTTCCTGGTTGAGCCTTCCCTGCAGTACACACTGTGTGTTGGTGGGGACTGAGGAGCGGCACTCCCTGCTCCTCGGTGCGGAAGTGAAGCAGGGCTAGCTCTGGGAGTTAACAGCGTGCAAGCAGCGTCAGCCAGCCATTGCGCAACTTCCACGGAATGCGAAGACAGGCTGGAGCAGTCCCTGGCGAGGACCAGCCGAGCCCTGGCTGTCTCACAGGGCTGCTGACTTAGGGATGGAGCAACCGCAGCTCCCCGGCATTGCTCCTCCTTTGCAAGACTGCAACCTGCCAGTTCACCCACCTTTTGCTCTGGCCTACAAACGGGTGTGAAGAACAGGCATCACAATCTGTTTGCACATGGCCTCTTTGCCTGCCAAGTGAGCTGCTGGTAGCAGGGATGAGAGAGGAGAGGAATCAAAGCAGTTGGTAACGATGGTGCTGAGAAGGTAGGCCCACTGGGGGTGTGGACTCCTCAGAAACCTGGGCTGGCATTCGAGGAAGCAAACTGACCAGGTGGTCCTGAAAATAGAACCCAACTTCCCTAGAATCTCAGCTGTCAGTATGTGTTGGTTTGCTTCCTTAGAAAAAAGATTCTAGTCCTCATGGATGGCAAGATATGTGTGAAAGCATTTGGATATTGTCTGCTGAAATCAGAAGCCTGAAAGGTTTCTGCCTAAAAACCTGGGGGGGTGGGTTGGGGGGGGAGTGCCTTCCTTGTCTTCCTTACTGCTTCCCACAACTTAAATAATTTAGATGGACTGTGCAAAGCAAGAGGGATCAGGCAAATATGTTTACATTACATAATTTTACAAGTTTTCAGGACTGTTTTCAGGACAGAGCTGCATGAATGTGAATGGTACAGGGCAGGGAGAGACGCAGGGTGAGGCACGCACAGGCGGGATGAAATAATTGCTCTGTGAAAGCTTTCGAGAAAGGGAGGCGGGCGTGTGCGTCAAGCTGCTCCTCCAGAATCCATTGTAAAGTGTGCGGAAGGGAGCGATCGACCAAGGGCACTTTCCCATCCTTAGCAGGCCCTGCACTCAACCGTGCCCAACCCCCGGGCAGCTGGCATGGTTTGTCCTGGCAGGCCGTGACAGCTGAATAGAAACCTGTGTTCAGAAGCTGGCCCACCTGTTAAAATTGGTCTGTCCTGGCCAGCATTGTCTCTGCTAGCATTATGGGAACAGCAAAAGGGATGTCTATGGAATGAGAGGGACTCCCCTTACTTGTTTAGACAGAGAAGTCCTCCAACTCCCAGCATTCCCTAGGCACTGATGCGGGTAAAACCGTTTCCAGTCTAAAGCTGCACAAGATCGGAGAGAAGCCGGGTGATCACTCAACACTACACAACTCTAGGCCTTCCAACACGGACACCCTGAAGCTGCAGCAAATTGCCAGGGCAGCAAAATGGACCTCTTTCCAATTTCCCAGGGCAAAGTGAAAATGCCCGGTGGTATCTGACAGAGCATGATTTAATTGTGCACAGTTACGGGCATATGCAGCATGATCTATCCAAGCATTTTAGGAAGGGACAAAAGGAACCTCTTGAAGCAGCTAGTGTAAAATCAGGGGGGAAGCATGTTCTGCCAATCAAATGCGATCTGGATGTGCTTCTCTTTTTGTTTGTATCTTTAGCTGACTTGGCATTTGGGAAATTAACCTTTTAGAATCAAGGGTGTGATTTTATGCCCCCGAACTCAGAGGCTTATCTATGCAACAAGGATGTGGCAATCTAGATGCCTGTTTTCGGGCAGAGAAAGGGAGAGGAAGAGGCTGGGCTGTCAACAGGACTCATTGTAGGCAGGCAGGCCAGACCTGGCCCTGGCATAACCCCTTCCCCCTCCCCCTCCCAGGTGCATTTCTGTTCTCCAAGGGGTACCTGACACAGTCTGTCTGCAGGACGGGCAGGGCAAGGGCTCCACCACCAGAGTTGGAGCACCGAGACTGCCGGGGCACTAAAGAATCCCATGACTGACCAGCTAAGGGAAGGCCAGAGAGCTGTGCTTTCAAAAGCACAATCCTACATGTACCTATATGTTCTGTTGCGCCTTATTCCCAGTATGTGGCCTAGCGCTGCGCCCTACAGTTTCACAGGTGCTGTGCTCTCCTGTTGCTCCAGATGGGGAGGGTTCTGAGCGATGGGAGGAATGCGAAGGCAAAGGCTGTGTCTATGCATCCCTCGCCCTGCAGCCTTAGACGGCTGATTCTGAGGAGCACTGAGCCCGGTTTCAGTCTTTTGCTCATGGGAAGGATGGGCTGAGGGTTAGGGTCAGGCTGCATCAGCTCCTTCCCTCCCTGCCCCCTGGAGAGCCCACCAAGTGCCTGCTCTTCCGAACTTGGAGCTGTGCTGGTTCCACAGGTGGACGTTGCTCTGGATTTGGAGTCTGGATGGGCACTGCGTTTCCCAGGACCAGTTAGATTCCACTCAGCAGGTGGAGTGTTATGCCCTTAGTTACTGACGTTGGGGAAATCCAGATAAATCCTGGCAGAAAAGGGTTGCTTTATGTGTCTTTGTGTTATAAAAAATCAAATCGGCACCCCTTTCTCAGGAAGCAGACAAAAATTCCAAGCCAGGGTCCTGTTTGGCATTTGCTAAACTTTAAGAAGTGAGACCTGATGGCCTCAAGAAGCTGCCAGGGCTGCTGTTTTGCCCATCAGTAAGGGCTGATAAGGCAGCCAGGTTAACAGCATTGCAATCACCCACATTTGCATGCCAAGACTCACAATAATCCCATGATCCTTGTGTTAATATCCTGCAATCAAATGCCATTGTACTGAGCCCCCTCTGCAGACCTCGCACCTTTTTCTGGCTGTGTTCACCTTATTTCGTCATCACCTGCCCAGCTGCTGGGCCCATGTGACTCAGAATCTATAAAACACTCTGTGTATGCTCTAAAAGCTTGTAGTTGGTGGTGGAGACCACTCCCCGGGAGCATGCTGCCACAAGTCACTGCAGGGGCCCAGGTGATCTCCCCTGTAAAAACTCTGGGTTCAAGGAGGTCCAGTCTTCCCTGTGGGTCCTGGTAATTCATTCTCGCCATTAGTGAAGAGACTCTGACACTGACCAATGGAAAATCGCAGTCGCTGTTGATGCGCTAGGCTCACTTTGCAAATCTACTCTAGTGAGCGAGCCTTTTGCTTCAGCGATGAGCACAATGTTTGTTTTGCTTGTCAGTTGTATATGTGCAGGGGGTCTATTGAACTTGCCTTGTTGGGAAAACAATCTCCTGTATTGATTTGAACTATGTATCTTCCCAATCATGTGGCACGGAGCCAACACGTCGCTTATCAAAGCGGAAGGCGCCCTGAGTCCAATAGACCAGAAGCCGGAAAGTCAAGTGGTGTTTGTATTAGCTTGGAGGTTTGTTTGGCTACCAAAGCACTTGGCTTAGGCTACAATCACCAGGATATTGCACAGAAAGCAAGTAAGCGAGCGAGACCTTCTGGAGCTGGGAGGGAAAGGAAGTCAGCGCCTCCTAATGTGCTGGCAGGCGAGAGGAACAGTTTGTTTATTGGCAGACCAAGTGCTGTGTGGCTGTGGAGGACGATGTGCAGCCCAGTCTTGTGCCCGTGTGTACAGGGAAAGAAAATGCCTAAGGCAGGCTATGGGAAGGCTGGGACTGGGAGCAGCAGCTTGGTGCAAGCGCGGAAGATGGAGGATGGGAGTAACCTGGCAGGCCTTGGAACCTGGCAACTCTGGCAGCTGCTAGCCTCGAGGCAGCTGGCCCCGGGTGCTTCCTTCGTCCCGCCCCCCAACACACACACACACACACACACACAACTTTGTACTCTGCGCGGCTCCAGGAGAGCCACCATTTCGATACCCCATCAAGGCCTCAGCATAGTCTTGCTGCGAGGTAGCCCTCTCGATGTGGGAGTCTCTAGAGATGCTGGACTACCACCCCCATTATCCCCAGCTAACAGGGCACGGAGGATCAGAGTCGCAGTCTGAGGCATTTGGACAGTGCTGCTCTAAGGCAGCCCCCCCCCCCCCCCGGCAACACGCATGGATCCAGTTTGGGAACTGGAGAAATGGCTCCCAGCCCTACCCTGAAATGCCAAATCAGGAGACAACCATGTTGCCATCTGTGGGCTTGGGCTGAGTCTTACCCCGCAAAAATATTGGACACAGCAATGTCTCTTTAACGAGGGGTGATCTAATTGGCAGCTTGCTGGCACTGGTGCTGCCGAGGCTTCTTCTAAACAGCTACTTTAGCAATGTCTCGTAGCGGCTTGTTTTGCGGAGGAGGCTATTACACTGATAAATTTTGTACTGGAACAGTCTTTGATAGTCAGTGATGCGCTCATGCTTTTAAATTCTTTACCTGCTTCATGGAAATGAACCAAGTGTCAGGGGGAAAGGATTTTCTCTGCTTTTCTGACAGCTGAAGGGCCAATGTTACAGATTTGGAAGGATAAACCCTTGTTCCTATAATTCAATGGATTAAGGAACCTGCTACACTGTTGATACATGAAATGAGGCTTCTAAGTGCAAGCAAGTAGATACTTAGTGTGATATTTGGTTCTGAGAGCTTTGCCCATCTCCACAGCAAGGCAAGAAAGTCCCGGTTGGATTGCATAATAATCAACATTTGTATTTATTTATTTGAAGTTTTTATATGCCATCCCAGTACTAAAAGTCTCTGGATAGCTTACAAAAGACAAAAAGCCAAAAAGCAAAGTGAACCATAACAACAACAGCACACATAGAAACATAGAAACAGAGCGAGTCAGAAAGGGCCTCCCGGGCCATCTAGGTTGACCTCCCGCACCAGCCGGCTCCGCTCATGACATGCCCACCATGTGCATGTCCAGCCTGTCTTTGAACACCCTCACCGATGGGGCCTCAACGACCTCCCGTGGAAGCCCATTCCACGCCCTCGGGGTCCTGACTGTCAGGAAGTGCTTCCTGGCATCCAAATTGAACCTTGGCTCCCTGAGCTTTGCTCCAAGGGAGCGCGTCCTGCCTTCCTCTGCAGGGGAGAACAGGCCTCTCCCCATCTCCATGTGACACCCCCTCACATACCTGTATGTGGCCAACAGATCCCCTCTGAGTCTCCTCTTCTCCAAGCTGAAGAGACCCAGTTCCCTCAGTCTTGCCTCATACGGCATCCCCTGCAAATCAGCCACCATCCTTGTGGCCCTACGCTGCACTGACTCCAACCTGGCTATATCCTTTCTGTAATGAGGGGCCCAAAACTGAACACAATACTCCAGTTGCGGGCGCACCAGAGTCATGTAGAGTGGAAGTAATACCTCTCTTGATCTAGAAGCCACACTTCTGGCTATGCAACCAAGGGTGGCATTCGCCCTCTTGACCACCGCATCACACTGCTGACTCATGTTCAGCCTGCAGTCAACCAGTACCCCGAGGTCCCTTTCACAAGTGCTGCTCTCCAGCCACTTGTCCCCTAACCTGTACTTATGACAGCTATTCCTATGCCCCAAGTGCAAGACCTTGCACTTATCCACATTGAACGCCATCCCGTTGTCTCCTGCCCATTTCCATAGTCTGTCCAGATCCTTTTGGATCTGGTGTATCTGCTCCTCAGTTGTGGCCACTGCTCCACTGCACACAACACACTGCATCCAATAAATAGTGATAAGAACAAGGATAAAACCAAATTAACTGTTTAAATATTGGGAAAATAAAGGGTGCGATCCTATGCGTGGTCAGCCTGCAAAGCCGCACCATTCTCACGGCCCTTTCTCCATCCATACACAAATAGGATCGCAGCTTGCGACTGCCAGGAACATGGGGCTCCCCGGTGGCTCAGCACTAGGGACTGAGCCTAGTGTAGCTAGCACAGTGGTTTCAATGTTAAGCTGGAATCTGGGAGGTCGGAGTTCTAGTCCCCACTCAGCCAAAGCAACCTGGGATAGCCTAACCTACCTCACAAGGTTGTTGTGAAGGTAAGGTTGAGAGGAGGAGGGTTATTACACAAGCCTTCTTGGGTTCCTTGGAGGGGAAAAAAGGCAGGATATACATTCATTTATTTAGTAGATCTGTTTCAAAGCCGCCAGTTAGCATCCTGCTCTCTGGGAGGCTGTTACAATAAAAAATAAACCCATTATCCCCGGGTTACAGATGGCAAGAGGAAGCGCTGATGCTGGTGGGGCAGCTGAGGCCAGGAGAGTATGGTTGACCTCAAGGTGAGCCCAGCGCTTGCAAAATCTTCCCCTCTTGGATCCAGCACTCCCCGATCTGGCCAACAAAAGGAACAGAGGCCCAGCTTAGTGCAGGGGTATTGAATTGCAGCCCAAAGGCCAGCCTGGATTTGGGAAGAATTCTCAGGCAGGCATGAGCTCCGAGAGGGGCAGGGACAAACGTACCCATGTGCTGTAGCTCAAAGCTGCTTCTGCCAGCAACGAAGCCTCTGTCCATCCAGCCGTTTGCAATGGGGAACAAAGAGCAGGTGTGCCTCTCGAGGCGGTGGTAGAGCGTGGTCTGATAGTGCTGGAGCCCCAAATCTTTCACTTGGCACCCCAAAACACTGGGAAGCTTGGATGCGGGCAGAAATGAAGGTCCAGGTACCCCAAATATCTCTTGTGTCAGAGACCCTGAAATTAGCTGCCGATTTTGCTCACATGTACTTTATCTTGAGATCACTTTTCCTACTGCAACCAACAGTTGTGAAAGTTTGACTATGAAAAAGCCAGACAAGAGGGAAATGGACTGTTCGAACTGCGGGGTCGGCGGAGGCTCTTGTGCGTTCCATGGACAGCGGGGGTGACGAACGAGCTGGAACTTATTAAACCTGGTTGGCAAGATAACAAAGCTGAAACTCACCTATTTCGGCCACCACATCATGTGATCAAGCTCATTCGGAAATCTATAATGCTTGGAGCGCTCAGCGGCAAAGGGAACCAGGTGGCCAAAGAGTGAGGCGGTTAGATCCGCCAAAGGGGATGTGGCCAGAGCACAGTTCAGCTGAAGGAGGTGGCACGGGATCAGAGAGTGTGGCGAGATTTGGCCCGTGGGACCGCTTATCGTCGGACGTGACTGAACAGCTGAACAACACTCCATCTCGTGCTGACCCCCACCCCAAACCCTTTGGCCTGAGAGTTATTTCTGTCAATGCGTCCCTTTTATAAAAATAGAAGCGTCCTTTGGAGACCGGGACCTCCAGGTCCACACAGACTTTATAGCTTAAGTAAACCTATGCAAAGCTGCGCCGCTGCTGCTGATTCCTTTGGCTGTGAGCCGGAGCCTCTTGGTACCTACCACTGCTCCTGCAGGCTCCGTTTCCAAGAATAAGGGCTGCCGGGTCTGAGGCTTACGTGGGAGCCCTGTCCTCCCTCAGGCCCTTAAAGGAAGCCATGCTCGCTGGGACGTAGGCTGCGGTCACCCCAGGGAGAGCGCAGCGCTCTGCACATGCTCGAGCCGCGTTTCCTCCGCGCTTCTGTCGCTTTAAAGAGAAGGCAGCGCCGAAGCGAGGGGCGGGGCTGGGGCTCCTGGGCCAACCCGAGCCGTAGAAAGTTTCTTACAGGAAAGAGCAATTAAAACAAGCGCAGCAGCTGCCGCGGGACCGCGTTGCGCTCCCGGTCTTCGCGTCGGGTCTCGCCGCGGAGCTTCCCGCGGGAGGGACGGCGCGCGCCTCCCTGGCACCCTTTCTTGCCTGACACCACCTTCCCGGCCCCGCTGGCCGCCTGTCCCCTTCTCTCTGCGGGTCGGGGGCTTCGGGAGCCCCGGGGAAGAGGCTGAGGGCGCTCCTCGCTCGGAGACGAGCCCCATGTGGGCGCAGCTGCGCGCATGGCTGGCGCCCGGCAGGTACGTCCAGAGATGCGCCCGCTGCAAGCGCAGCTCCGGGAGGGCGCTTTGGGGCGTGGGGAGGGAGAGAGGAGGGTTGGGGGAAGTCTCTGCGGAAGGTCCTCCTCGCGGCCCCAATCCCTGCCTGGCGTGAGGAGCCTGACTCTGAGCAGGCGGTGAGGGAGGGAAGGGGCGCGTTGGAGAGCCGAGCTCGGGCAGCGTGGGGACCTTTGGGAGGCTGGGCGAAAGCGGAGCGAGGAGCGTTTGGGGGGCTCCTCCTCGCAGAAAATCGAGCAGGTGCGGGAGCAGCGGATCGGGCCCTGGAAGGCGGCTGGGAGCCGGCCTATGGGTGCTGCGGGCGCGCGGTTGCCGCCCACCGGTGCCCAGAAAGCACCTTCCGAGTCGCTTGGCGCGACTCCCGGGCGAGACTCATTTTGCCGCCACCTGGTCTTAGGATCGCTCCAGCAGGCTTCGCGGCGGGTGGGCGTGATGTGCAGCCGGGCTTCGCTCTGCCTCCAGGTGAGGATCCGGCTGCCTGGCTGATCCCCCAGCCCATCTTGAGGGCATGTTAGCATAAGAACCTGCTGGGTCAGCTGTTATCCGCCCTCACGGTGGCCAACCAGCTCCCCACAGGCTCCTTTAAACAGTTGAACAGCTCCTCCTGCCCAAGTTCCCCAGCAACTGATGTGGCTGAGCATGCTGCCTCTGATAGTGCAGGTAACACCCAGTCATGAGGACTAGTAACCCTTAGAAACTTTGTGTTCCATCACTTTCTCCCTTTGAAATTGGTGGCCACCACTACTTCTTGTGGCAATGAGTTTCATAGTTATATGCTGTGTTAAGAAATTCTTCCTTATCTCGAAGCTCCCATTGAAATTGGAGGTATCTGCTCATTCTGCATCCATTTCTGATTCAGCTCTTTTTTAACCAGCCTCGATGAACAGAGAGATCTAAACCGGCAGCAGATGCTTATTTCCATTCTGAGCAAAACTTCTAATGGCTGGTTTCTTGAATCTGTGATGCTACACAGAGTGCCAGCCTGTTCTGGCCAGTAGGCAGTCTCGCTGAGTCTGGGGCCGGGATCGAGGCTCAGACTCTCTGGAAAAGCAAGCAGGGTTTAATTAAATCCACTCACAGTGCATGTGCTCCTGCAGCCTTCCAGAGCCATGAAGAAGTTGGGGTACCCTGGAATAAGAGTTCTAGCTTGGGAGAGTGCTCCCCAGTTTTTCGAGCTAGCTCTTCTGCTGGAGAGATTTGTCTGTCTCATGGGTTTTCCTCAGCAGAGATGGCATGCAAAGGAGCCATGTCCTGGCCAGAGGGCTGGGCTGGTTGGCACACGATGTGATTCTCAAGTGGAAATTCACAGGTAAACATTGAGACCTCCAGGCTCACTGCGATTCTGAAGAAATCCACACGGTGCCCAGTTGGCTGCCATGGCAAAAGTGTATGGAAGGTCCTTAAAGCAGTTTCCCCTTTTTTTGTTTTGTTTTAAATTGTCTGCTCTTAAAAAACAAATTGCACCTGGCCTTTTGGTCCAGAATGGTGACTCAGCTCCATTATATAATGCATTGCACAAGGCCTATGGAAGTATGGCGCTAAAGAGCCAAGCCTAATCATTGAATGGGGAAGTGCATTCAAACCAAATGCCCTGTGAAATAATGAGGCCTTTACAACGTACCTAAATGACATTAAGAGGGAGCCAGCATGCGTGGGAGGGAGTTCCACAACTTGGATATGCGGGACAAAAACCTCATTCGTGTCTCACTTAGCTAGACAGCTGGGGTGGAAGATGGAGTTCACTCTCCAGCACAGCCATTGATGGGACATGCAGTGCCGTCAAGCTTCTGCAAGAGAAGATAGTTTTGGCTCAAGCCATTTGTCAGCTTTCCACCTTCTTATTTTTAAACCAGCCCAATTTGGGCTTTCAATAATTCCTAAACCCCAGGCAATCAGCAGGAGAAAGTTTCCCCATCACTTTAGTTTTGCTTGCTAAGGCAGACAGGACTGCTGGCCCTTTTGTACCCTTTTGTACCTTTTTATCACAGTACGATGTGCAATGTTTGCATGATGCAAAAGCACAAAGGCCTGGAGGTAGATCTCATGGATCTTGCCTTGAGGGCACAAGCACACGGGCCTGTTTGAGATTTGGCAACCCTGGCGTGACGTGGGCAGGGGTTAGGGATCTGGATCTTCCAGATTTTCCCTGGAGGCGTCCTACGGTCTCGGTGTCAAGTGCAAAGGCCCAGAGCGTCCTCCTTGGCGCATGACGCACTTGGGAGGTGAGGCTGCTGGTGGGAAGGGACCCTGCACTGTGGGTTCTGCTCCTCACTGATAACGGACGATAAAGGGCAGCAGTTGCTGTTGTGACCGCTTTGGGGTAATGCATTCACCATTCTGAGCCAGTTTCAGGCCGGCGAAATGAGGAGCGCTCGCCTGGTGGAAGTGGCGTGCGGGGGAATTGAATGCCGAGCGATTGCAAGGTCCCGAGCTTGCGGAAAGGGGAACCCAATGAGAAAAGAATGGGCCTTTCTGCCGTGACGAGGGTCATCTGCCGCTTTGGACTGGAGAGTGTTTGTGCTGGAAGGGCCAGGGATGGAAGCGGTGCCGGCAGCACCTGTTTGTTGATGGCACTTCGCCGCCTCGCTGCAGCCCCTGGGCTCTCCGGGCGGTTCACAGGGTTAGTGAGTCTAACTCAACTTAGGATAGTCCTGTCTAGTTAGCTCAGGGCCTGATTTGGACAGGGGAGATCAAAACTGGCTGGGAATTGTAGGCTGCTTTCGTGCTTGAACATTCATTCATCCTTATTTATACAGTCACCTTAATTAAAAAAAAGAGTGTTCTGCTAAGTTTCTCTGGAGGAATGGATCAAGGATGGGTCTTTGGCTGTCCGAAGGGCACCTGAAGATTGAAAAGCAGGGTAAAGGAGGACCAGGGTCCCTTTCTGATTTTTTGTATTTACAGCCAACAATTTTTCTACAATAATAAATATAATATTGATTTATTGTATTTATAGCCAAGCCAAAATGCAACCCCTTGCCCTCTCGGTTTTGTTTTCACAACAACCCTGTGAGGTAGGATAGGCTGAGAGTCAGTGGCTAGTACAACGCGGCCGGTAAGCTTCACAGGGATTTGAACCGGGCTCTCCAGAGTCCTGGCTCAGCATGTGAATTGCCGGCCTCTTCTGTCTAGCCTGCCCTGCAGTTGAGAGCAACTCTGAGCATGTGGAATGGGGCACCTTCGGGTCTCGAGAGCAGCCTCCCCAACCCAGTGCCCTCCTCCAACTTCCATCTGCCCCAGCCAGGATGCTGATCAGGGGACAGGTGGACAGCCAGCCTGGCATTGGTGCACCAGGTGAGGGAGAGGTGGGTAAGGGCACAGGCTGATGTGTGAGGGCACAGAAGAAGGTCCTGCAGCCCCGAGCATCCCTAGGCAGCCGTGGATCCCACCCTTAGAGACGTGGACTTTTGAAAATGCAGAGCAGGCCCCCGGAGAACGTTAAGGGATCAGGCCCGTGCATGGCACCCCTTGCCTGATTTCTGGTCTCTGTCCTGGGAACGTCACCTTTTCCGTGCTGCAGCTGTTTCCACCAACCACCAGGCTCTCACCTGCAGGGAGTTGCTTTTTTTGTGAGCTAAATTGCTGCACGTTTGTGGGAACCGAATTGAATTTCTGCCGTTGTGGGGTCATAATTGGCCTGCGTGACTTGTTAGCAAGAGTTGGGGGACTTGGGCAGAAGTTATGCCAACAAAAGGCTAAAGCTTGGAGTTTTTTCTTCCCCGGCACCCCAGTTGATCTGATCTGATCTGATCGTGCATTGAGGATTCGGGCTGTGTGTCTGCAGATACCTACCTGCCTGGCAGGTTGTTACACTGAACGGCACGGGAGGTTACTAAATCAGTCCCCCTGAAATTATGGCTTTGTGGGATTGTGCAGCATTTAGACTGTGCATCACTTTAACTGATCGCTCTTCTGTGGTGCCGCTCTCTTTCTCCCCCGCCCTCCTTGGCCCGCACGCACCGTGCCTCTTCCTGGGAATACAAACCAGTGGCCGGGCGCCAGATTCTATCCTGGAATGCATTATTTACCGGGCTTCTTGCGCAAGAGGCCTTTCTTATCAGGCTCTACCTTCAGGGTGCAATCATTTTTCACGGAAATTGTATTTTCTTAACTGGGGCAAGTTTACAGTTGTGCCACTTGTGTGGGGCTGTTGGGGAGGTGCTTTGCGCTGCTCGGGAAGCCGGTTCAGGGGGGCCCTTTACAAAGGATTGTTGTGTTAGTCAGTGGCCGCAAAATCAACGGACTCCACGCAAGGGGCTTGTGGTCCCTTAAAGATTAACACTCTGGTTATGGCAAGCCTTGGCTCTAACCCATTTCATCAGATGCGTTGTTGTTGTTGATTCCCACCTTGCATTCCTGTCCTGCTTTTTCCCTCTTGTGAGGAATCTGCTTTATCTGCACACCAATAGCCTTGTGAGGAGGGTTAGGCTGAGAGCGAGGGACTGGCCCAAAGTTGCCCTTCATGGCCGAGTGGGGACCAGAACCCTGATCTTCCAAGTTCCAGTTCAGCACTCTGACCACCACACTCCACTGCACCTCCTGTCCCCCTGCCAGCATGATAGGATTTGTAGTCCAACATACCTGGCGGGCACCAGGTTGGGGAAAGCTGAGCTAGAGCGTTTTCCCCCAATGAAGCAATTTGCAAGGAGAATTGTGGAAAGTTTCTGGTGGCAGGGAGCAAGGAAAGCGAAGCCGGACAATCACGCTATTACCAGAGTGCAGCTTCTGCAGCTAGCACGGCCCCCGCAGCTGCTCTTCACCCTAAATCTGGATTTACCCAAGGTGCCGCCACCTTGTGGGTCCGGCTTCCGTGCTGTCAGGGCGCAATCACCCAATCCATGTGCGAGGAGTGGTGCTCACAGCCACTTCAGGCCTCTGCCCGCATCACCTCTGCACAGCTGTTCAAAGAGTTGTGCGCTGCAGAAATGGTCCCAGCCACAGGGGCGCAGTTGGGACAGAGCCGGGCTCTTCCTCTCCCTCTCCCTGCAGCCGACTTTGTACAGGAAGGGTTATCGCAGGCCTGGGAGCAGCAGGGACCGTCCTCTGTTACCTGAATGCCACGCACCTTCCAAGCATTAGTTGACACCTGCTTGCTTTTGCGGACTACAGTCCTCTGTTTGGAGGTGCAGCTCTGCTTTACTTGTTATCATGGTGCATTTATTATGCTTAATTTCCACTGGTTTTCCTCTTGTAAGGACCCCACAGTGGCTTCCATAGACCTTTGAAGATGATCTATTTCCACCAGAAGGGAAAGCGAGCTGCCTTCAGTATGCAGTATTGTGGAGAGCTGTGTGGTGTAATGGTTAGAGCATTGGACCAGGAGAGTCCCCTCTTGAATTGGCTATGAGGTTCACTGAGTGCCTTTGGCCGGAGGCTAACAGCGATCAGACACAGACTGTGCAAGCCACCCTGGACTCCTTGTGGGAGGGGGAAAGAGGCAAGATAGATGTGCGGTAAGCAGACGTTTCTGCTGTGGTGAGAGGCATTGCATTTTTCATTTCGATAGGTGCCACTGTTTCTGAGATTGCCTCTGTGCACATATTGTGGCATGTGCAGATGCTTTGCAAAGCCCCATTCTCTTTATCATCCTCTTGGGGCAGTTTGGAAGTGGCTGCCTGGTTGACCCCGAAATAAGAGCTGGGGGGACACTAGGTTAGGAGAAACATAGAAACAGAGCGAGTCAGAAGGGACCTCCCGGGCCATCTAGTCTGACCTCCAGCACCAGCCGGCTCTGCTCACGACATGCCCACCATGTGGACGTCCAAGCCTATCCTTGAACACCCTCACCGATGGGGCCTCAACGACCTCCCGTGGAAGCCCATTCCACGCCCTCGGGGTCCTGACTGTCAGGAAGTGCTTCCTGGCATCCAAATTGAACCTTGGCTCCCTGAGCTTTGCTCCATTGGAGCGCATCCTGCCTTCCTCTGCAGGGGAGAGCAGGTCTCTACCCACCTCCATGTGACATCCCCTCACATACCTGTATGTCGCCAACAGATCCCCTCTGAGTCTCCTCAGAAGCTGCCCTTGGAGCTCCCCGTCCTCGTCAGTCTTCTCCCGGGGAAAGTGCTCTCCAGGTTTGCGCACAGTCCTTGGAACCTCTCTCGAAGGTCTCTTGTGGGGATTGGCTACCCTGATTTGGATCGCCTTTTTGCCAATGCCCTGTTTTGAACTGAAAAGAAGACGACACGAAGTCCAGCAAATGAACCAAATGCTCTTGCCTTTAATTGGTTCTCATCGAGGCCTTTTCAGGAGAAAAGAGCAACCTGTCTCCATTTGGTCCCTCCTGCAGGTGCTGCAACGGACGCCATCACCCCCAGCTACTGCTGGGCTTGCTGGGAGATACAGTCCAAGGGGTCTGGGGGCACCAGATGGCTCTAAAGACCCCTAAGCCTCTGCTATCTTCATTTCAACCCTTCTGGGTCCGACCTCCCAGGCTTAGCCTTCAACTTCTAACCCACCTCTGTGGGTTCATGTTCTCTTCAGGGTGGCAAGGAGCCGCCATCCTGCCCAGGACAGGATGTGGGCAGGCTTAGTGTGCATGAAGAAAAGACAGGCTGCGCCTTATGCAGCCCCTCTGCAGGCCTGCCCTGAAGTCCAGGAGCGCCCTCCTCCTCCGCGTCTTGCCACCCTCCTCCTCCATTTCGTCTCCCTTCTCTCCCAAGGGTGGGCACCTTGTGGTCCCCTGGATCACTTGGCCCACATCTCCCATGGTCCCACACAGTTGACTGTGCTTGGTGGGGCTGATGGGACTTGTAGGCCAAAAGGGCCAGATGGCCACAAGTCCTCAGATAAACACCCGAAGAAAACAGGCGAGAACCAGTTGGAGGTGTCATGGAGGAGCCATCAGCACCAGCTGCAATCATGCTCCAAGGTAGCCAAATAGTTAAAGCAGTCCAGAAACTGCTAAATGATGAACTGCAGGTATTAGGTTTCAAGGATAAGCTGGCAAATTCCAGCTCAAGCACATGCTTGTTTGATTTGGCTTGGAAATTAATTTTCGTAATTGACTTGATTCAAACTTCTTGGTTGTGAGGGGGAGGAAGCGACGGCGCGTCATGGCTGTGTGTGTGTATGTGTGTTTATCTGCACACAGACATGTTGCTTAGATTTTATGGCTTGGTGGATATACAACGTTGCTAGTCCTGTGACTACAGGGAGACCAGAATTGCTCTGTTGACTCATGTACTCCCTGTTTCTCTTCTCTTCCTGCATGTGAAATTTCCGCTTTCCTTTTCCCTTTCAGAAGCTAATTCTGGTGCTCTGGCAGGTTTGCCAACCACGGTTCGCTGCAGAGACTTTGCAAGCAGATGCATGACTTGGCTTGCAAACTGCCTTGGCGTGGTCTTTGGTTTGGACATCACGGAGGTGCAGCTGTGCCACCAATCCAGCAACAAAAGGGAACGGGGAGCTTTTGCGTGAGCAGTAATGAGAGGACGGGCATGCCGAGACCCTGGAGTACTTCTGATGGGCAGTGATATCAGGCACACCAAAGCTTGCCAACCCATTTTAAGCCAAAATAAGTCACTGCTGAAAATGTGTGGTGGTTTCTCTCGCATGGAAACTTGCCGCTTCTGTCAATCACGTGTTATAATTTCTGGGCATCTGTAGCAGTCATGACATGGCACTGAGGCACTGCTGCGTGGATTCCATGTGGTCTTGGAAAGTAGGACTGTCTTAACCTTCATATAGCCTGAAGTACCTGATCCTACCTAATCTTGGAAGCTAAGCAGGATCAGGCCTGGTTGAGACCTGCATGGGTGACTTAAATGCTGTGAACCACCCAGAGCACTTTGACTATGGGTGATATAGAAATGTCTAGATGATGATGATGATGATAACCACATGTTAGAATGTACACTACATCTAATCTTGCTTAGTTTCTATTGTGTGGTTATTGCATAAAATGGGCCCTGGTGCCAGGAGGGATCGGCTCGTCGTATGAACAAGTCTTCCTTCCAGGTGAAGGGCCTGCACAGTGGACTCAAGCAGCTAACATGGAATGCCATTGTTGATAAGCTACTTTGGAGCCACCTTCCCTTACACAGTTTTTCTGGATTTCAGATCTTACTGGTCTCAGGAAGGAGGAGGTCTTGCGCCTGGGCAGCTGGCCGGCTTCCTTGTGAACGGAGTGCTGGACTAGATGGACCTTTGGTCTGATCCAGCTCGGCTTTTCTTAGTTTTCTTCTGTTCTGTGATAGCTGGCTGCCCAGCTTATGTGATTGCTTTTTGTGACCCGTGAAAGTTCATGCAAGGTGTGAGTTGTTTTATACTTGAAAGTGTGCGGTGTTTTATGTTATACCATTAAATTAGGTTTATCCTGCCTTTAGGAGTTAGGCTGCTTGAATGATTAAAAAAAAGTGAAAACAAAGCAGCATTTGATTAAAAGGCAGCAAACCTCCAATAATTATAAAAGTGGTGGGAAAAAATCAAGGCACTGAAGAGGAAGCTGAACAGAGCTTTTCGAAAGAGTTTCAGAAGACACCTCGGAAGTACACGCTCCCAGTGGCTAATCTAAATGTTCTTAGTGGCCATCCAAAAGTCTGGGTGTGCTGGTATGAGTGTACGGGGAGTCCTTCAAAGAACCTTCCCAGGAGGTGCCCTGTTGCTGGCAAAAAGCAGCCGTGAATTGAACGACCTCCTGATGAAAGTGAAAGAGGAAAGTACAAGAGCAGGACTACAACTGAACAGGAAGAACACAAACATGACTGCAGAAGTATTGCACAACTTTAAGGTCGACAATGAAGAAACCAAAGTTGTGAAAGATTTTGTGTGCCTGTATCTATTCGAATAGAGACTGCATCCAGGAAGTTAGAAGAAGACTGAGACCTGGAGGGGCCGGCAGGGAAGGAGCCGGGAAAGATGATCAAGTGTAAAGATGCTCCCCTGGAGACCAAGGCCAAGATCATCTGCATTTTTGGCAAAAAAGGCTGGTAGGAAGAGCACGGACACATTTGTACTGCAGTGCTGGAAGAGAGCTTTGTGGGGACTCTGGACTGACAGGATGACAAACAGGTGGGACTTAGACCAGATCAGGTCAGAACTCTCCCTGGAAGTACAAGTGACAAAACTGAAGTTGTTGAACGTGCGAAGGTGAAACTCCCTGGGGATGGTGAACGTGTTGGGCAAGCCAAAGGCAGAGGAAGAGGAGGAGGGTGGATTGAGTCCGTGAGGGAGCCGCAGCCTTGGGTTTACAGGAGCTGGGCAGGACATTTAGAGCAGGGCATTTGGAGGGCTTTCGTTCAAAGGGGCTCCGTAGGTTGGAGGCAACTTAACGGCCTGTGCCAAAACAGCAAAACCATTAGGGATGAGAAAGTGTGATGCCAAGCTTTTAAACTGAACCTGGAAATGAAGCATGATACGCATTATGCACCAAATTTCTTCAGATGTAGAGGTGGGTTTGGGTTTGTTGTCACACATGTGTGTGCATGCAGCTCACACTTGAAATGTGCAAAGTCCTCCAATAATGCGAGAAGGTGAACACATTTTGAAGACTAGGTTAGCTTCCTGGGTGAATGCAACTTGCCTTTGACCTGCCCAGTGGATCGCTGTCTCTTTAAATGTGAATAAAGAACAGAATGAATAGTTTCTCTTTGTTTTCCTTTTCTCTGTCACACATCATCCTTTCCTTGCTATTAAGCAGACAAGGTGTTCTAAACATTGGGGACTCCAGGAACAGGAAATGTTTGTGCCTTTAGAGAGATGGATGATGAGCGATCCTGATTAGCAGGGCTTGCAGGGTGGAAGCAAATAAAATTTTGTGGATTTATGGACAAGTGCAGCTGGTATATTTACATGCTTATTCAAATGTATTTGCTTCATTGCGTTCCAGGATAAGATTAGGCTAAGATATTTCGGAGTAATGTGCTGTGTGTTGTCTCCTGTTGGACTTCAGTGGTCAACTTTGGCTTTGTGGTTTGACGGAGGAGTTAGGACAAGATCCAGTCTTGAATTTCTGGCCAGCCCATTGCTAGGCCTATTGGTAGCCTGCCTGCATCATGTCTGCCATATTAGTGACCCGAAGAAGGAGGCACCAAGTTTCTTACAGCTTCTGTTAAAGAGCCGTGTTGCTTAAAAGCAGCTTATTGATGGAAATATTTATTCTGTGCATTCCATCCTAAAAGAGTCAGCAAGCTGCTTTGAGGTCCTGTGGCTATTTTTTTTCCTCAAGGAAAGAACATAAACTATAAGCAGAACCCCAAAGCAGCAGCTGTTGGGTGAGTAATACCTGCTACTCAAAGTACTGCATTTGCAAGCCTGGGGGAGGGCTTTGCATGAGCCGGGTGAGCATTAAGCGCACCCCCGCCAATCGTTGGAGATGATTCTTTTAGGAGATGCTCTTCCGACAATTGACTGAGAGACGTAGGCTTCAAAGAAGCAAATGTCAGAATCCTTGCACCTGTGTTGCAGAATGCAGAAGCCGGGGTTTTATCCGCTGTGGGGGTCCATAAAGCCAACCCAGGTTCTCCACCATATTACAACTCGGGGCCGAGAATTTCTTGTGGGGCTGTTGCCAATGCACTGCAAAAAAGAAATGCGACACCAAAGCAGAGCGTGCCCACTAGCATAACATCTGCATGTGCTAATATGAAGAGATGCCTGCTCAGAAATAATAAGTACACATGAAATAGAAATTCACCATGGTGTAGGAGACTAGAGGTGACCACGAATGGGCAACTTTGGAGCCCCTGCTTGGCCAGCCCTCCTTGTGGGTCTCTAAACCAGGTGTGGACTGATAGCCCCTCAATCTCAGGATGCCCTTCAGAAGTCTCTCCTTTGCAAGGAGATGCCCGGGCACCCTGTGGGGGTTTATAGGATTTAATACAGAGCTAGATCGCTTCTGAAAAAGCAAGGTGGTTCCTTCCGATCTTTGTAACTTTATTGGTAAGGAGATGATATGGGATTAGAGTAACTGCTCGTGTAGGCAAAAGAAAATGCATTGCGTCTCTCCACCCCTTCGCCCCTGCTTGCTCAGGCGGGGTTCTTCCCCAGGCCCCAGGGTGTACTCTTATGGGATTGTTGGCCAACTCTGGCCTCAGAGACCAGATGTCCCCTGCAAATATGCCGTTTATTCCACATTCTATGTAGAGATTGTTGCTGGAGCGAATGACTAGGAGGAAGCAAAGCTGGTATCTTGCCATACTCAGAACTTTGCACTGCATGTAGAAAGCTGGCTTGTCAGGAGTAAAATGCCGCTCCTGAGTCCGGATTTTATGCATGCAACAGCAGCTTGATATCCGAGAATGCAGAAACATGTTAAGGCTTCATTATTACCCCCTTGTTGCTGCAGATCAAAGGGCTGCTCAAAGTCCCATTCAAAAGTTGGCCACTCGTGAAGGGGGAACCTAAAGCTTCTCATGCACAAGCGGTTGCAAGCAGGACTCATTTCGAGACTGATTCTCTAGGATAAAATACAGAAAGACCTTGTGCTGCCAACAGGGTTCCTTTTCTGTGCATTCTGCTCTGCTTTGGGCATTCAAGGGGCACCTGCTTGCTTAAATACTGGTTGCCTCTTTCCCTACTCTGAATGGTATGGGGAGAATCAATGTGTATTTGGCCCTCAGAAGAATGGGCTGAAAGCTAAATGACCATCAACCTCCAGGCACCCATGTTCTTCACATGCTCCTGATGGGTTACACGTCAACTTGTAAGTGTTCTTGCATGCTCTTATTTGTGTCCAAAACTGTTTTCTAGGAAAAAAAAACACATTTTAAAATCATTTTAATATCTATGTGTATTAACCTTTTCAACCTACCCATTTTTATTTTTAAAGCATTTCAGTCTATAGAGTTTGTAAACTGGATGAGCCATGGGTAGTTTTTTCTTTTGGAGGGCTCCTTACCTGCATGTTGGTTGATTCTGGATTCCCAGTGAGGTCTGAGTGCCACACTTCATGAATTCATTCATTCAAAGTTTTTATAGACCGTCCCATTACTTATGTCTCGGGATGGTTTACAAAGCACAATGGTATAGATTAATTGGAAGGTGTCCAACAAAGGCACTGAAGATGGTCAGAAGTATGGGAGAACAAGTCATAACAGGAAAAGTTACAGGAAGATGAGTGTGTTCAGCTGGGGGAAGAGAAGCCTGAGCGCAGACTGGAAGGTTTGGGCACAAAGGAGAGCAAACACTTGTTCTTGACTGAAGCGTAAGGCAGGCCTAGAACTTACTGGGCTTAAGTTACAGGAAACCAGATTTTTGTTGATTTCTTATTTGCGTGCAGCATTGTTATGGTGCACTCTGGTCAAAAAGGCTCCCGGACAAAACAATCCCCACTACAAGCTATGGCTTGTCCAAGCTTAACACCTTCTGACAAGGACTGTGACAGCAGGGGTTGGGCCCGATGGACTTCTGGCCCCTTCCAACTCTACTCTTCTATGATTCTGTGCTAATCCAACGCTGCTTATAAGCTAACATGGCACAGCAAATTGTGTGATCCCAGTCAGTGTCAGCAATGCTGGGCTAGGTAGACTCAGGGTCTGGATTTCTAAGGCAGCTTCCAGGTTTGCTATCTAAAAAGAGGAGACATGGAAGGAAAAATGAATGGGGAGGAAGGGGAAAGTCTTTCAGCAAGAGGGTCTTTCATGCCAAAGTCTTTCATGCTATGGCTCCACCTTTCCTTCTCACCTTCTTCCACATCCCCTTCTTGAGTGGCTGTTGGTGGCCCCATTAGGTTTTTGTTCCAGAGTTCAGTTGAATGTTAGGAGAAACTTCCTAATTCCAAAGGTATTTTATTTCATAATAAATAAAATTTTATTCCTGGGGACGGCTTCTGTCTTGCTGAAGGTCTTGAGGAAGAGGCTGGGGAACCAGTTCTTGGGGTTTTATAGGCCTCAGTTTTCTGCAGAAACATAGAAACAGAGCGAGTCAGAAGGGGCCTCCCGGGCCATCTACTCTGACCCCTGGCTCCAGCCGGCTCCGCTCATGACATGCCCGCCATGTGCATGTCAAAGACGGGGCATGGGGCCAGATTCTGAATCTATCAAATCTGCGCAGGTTGCCTTCGAGCAGATCGATGCCTTGATTGCTGGACTTCGTGGAGGCCATTTTACGGTTACTGGCACGCCCCACTGATCTTGTTTTCCATACCTGTTCTCTCACTAGGGTTTTCAGCGTGATGTCTGTCCCCTGACGTCCCCCCTCTATACACAGGATGTTTGCTTGTTTCCTATTCAGTTTTTGGTGTTTGCATTTGCAATGTACCATCACAGGTTTTTCCTTCAACAAAGGAACAGAATCCAGTTTCCTGAGAATAAGCTCCACTGAATTTGGTGGTTCAGAGGATAGGAAGTTAATATTGTTCACCCATGTGAATGCATTTGCACGTGCCTTTGAGGCCAAGGGCATTCTCCCCACCCCAAAGTTAACTTCTGGGATGCAGGGGACAGGGCTGGATGAGTGAGGTGGGGTTTCATGGGCTTTGTGCATTAATTACACATTAGAGGCAGTATCTCTGAACAGGGTGCTCATTCTCTGATAGGACTGGACCTGAAATGAGGCCACTGAGAAATAATGTGGGGGCATCCACTGCTTTTAATCTTTGAAAATACAATTGTAGGACCTTTTCCACCCCTCCAATAACCTGAGAACGACTGAGCATGCTAGTATTGGAAACCAGAGAGAGGGGAGGGTGGATTGGTTGGCTTCACCTCTGTCCCTGTCATGAGGCAGAGGTGGCAACCCCCAGCCATGTTTCTCAATGGGAGGACAGGCCTGTCTGACATCACACGCCCTGACCTGGCTCTGGTAAATTAGATGACCACCTTGGGTGTTGGGCAGGACACTCTACCCGTAGCAGCTGCAGCTGCCAGTCCAGTCTGTGGGGCTGGTGCCACACTTCTGGGTGGCTCCACGTTGCTGGTGTCCCCTGGCCCCCCTCCTGCTTTCACCACCTCTGCTGCGCTGCCTCCCCCCCAATCCCACCCCACCATCAACTACCTGGTTTTGAGCATGGGAAGCTGGTGCTTCTTGCTCAGTGGGACTTCTCATCCACTGAGGCTTTCCTTTTGAACTTTATTGGAGCTGCTCCCATAAAGGGGGATGAAGTTCAGAACTGTGGATAGCTCTCAGAAGGCTCCTGGGACACTCCCGAGAGCAGCTGCAATGGGTGAAGAGCCCTACTGACCTTGGAGGTAACAGCCCAGCTAGCTGAGGTGGCCATCCTCAAAGGCAAAGATTGTGGAGACCAGAGAAGTGACCTAGGAGGTCCTGGACAATCTTTTGGGGCACTTCTTCTCCACAATGGCTACCTGCCTAGCCCTGGCTCAGCAGAGGATGGGAAGCTACTCCTGAGAAAAGGAGGAACTAAATTTCTGCACAAAATGCCTCCTGAGGCTCCTCTCCGGGATCTACAGTGCCTGGTTCTGAGGAAGGGATTCCTCCAAGCTGCCATCTGGGCTAGGCTGAGTCTCTGAAGAGCCACGTTAGACACTTCCTTCTCCTGATCTGGCTCTCCTGGGGTCCTTTGGAATCTCTGTCCCTGGCAGTCACCCAGTCTCTCCTCTTACGTTTTAATGTATTTTTATTGTGCATTGCAACAGCCAAACCAAAGTGATTAAAGAAGAATGGTCGGCTCTTGCAGCTGTTCAGCCTCGATCACAACCTCCAGTAACACAGGTAGCGCTGAAACAATAAAATCTGCAGGACCAGGCCTGGATTCCTGTGGGAGTTTCTGCAGGTCACGTATATTGCAATGTGGGCAATTCATATTTAGCATGTGAAGCAGAAAGGAGCAATGATCCTCTGGAGTAAAGGTCATGCTGTCCACCCAAAGCGACCAAACAAATGTTGTCTTACCTCACTTATCTCTCCCATAATTTATTTGTGTCCAGTCCTTCTGACCCCTGGCAGATGCCTCCCAAGCACAGGGTATGGGGCCAGCTGTCCTTTGATGGTGCCCTGGAGAAGGACATGGTTGGTTGACTGGGATAGAAGCACTTTCCTTGGGGGTGAGGAGACATGGAAAGAATTGTTGCAGATCCAACTTACTCGTACTGCAAATTGTCTCCTGCAATAGCAAGGGGTTGGACCCAATGGCCTCTGGCCCTTTCCAGCCCTACTACTTCAGGAGTCTGTATAGGAGGCAATGATTTACTGGAGGACTGTTGCTGCTAAGTAAGGGCATCGTTCAGAGCTGATGTGGCTTGACAGGACCAGGATCTGACAACGGCATGAACCAGCCTCAAGCTTAGTTCTCCTCGATCGTGCTATTTACAAATGGAGTATCTCTACCTTTGCAAATATTTTCTGATAGAGCACCAGCTGTTCGCTTGACCATTCATGGATTCTGTAAATCCTTGATTGTGTGCAGTTTGGAGAGTGGGTGAGGGTAATGATGGGTGGATCTGGAAAGTGTCTGACTGTCACCAGGTGCATTTTAGCTGTGTTGAAGAACACAAATAGGTTCAGAGCTCTGCAGGCTGGCCCTTTATCCAGTTTTCCATTCTGCAGGAGCGGAAGCCAAGGGTAGGAATAAATGGTAAATTCTCCCAGTGGAGGGGTGTAAGCAGTGGGGTCCCAGGGGGATCTGTAATGGGACCAGCACTTCAACTGGCTCCTAAATTATCTGGCATTAGGGATGAGAGCCGAGATGGTCAAATTTGCTGATGGCACCAAATTATCTAGAGTAGTTAAAACAAAAAGTGGTTGCGAAGAGCTCCAGAAGGGACTCTCCAAAAAGGTAAAATGAGTAACAAAATGGCAAATGTGGCTCAAATATAAGCAAATTTGACTATTTTATATCTGGGCAAAAAATCCCAACTCCAGCTATAGGCTGATGGGATCTGAGCTACGCACTCTTGGGGTTGTGGGTGTCATAGCGAACATGTCAGCTCAGGGTGCAGCTGCTGGAAAAAGGCAAATTCCGTGTATTTTTCAGAATAATTTAAAATTTTGAATTTTTATTTTTGTTGTGAATTTCACCAAAGCAAAGATAATTTTAGAAATATAGATAAAAAAGAAAGCTTTTATCTATTCTCTGTGCTATCTGCTCAAACACTGAAACTGTGGTTAGGTCCCCAATTGGATAATAGGAAGTGAGCGTTTATGCTTCCGATGTTAGCTCTCAGATGGGTACGGAGAATCCACTGATATTGACCATATATTAACTTCCAGAAGAGGCAGATTATTTAAGAGGACATGTGCCTTAGAAAACATCATGTTCCTATGCAAAGGCACCTGCTGGACAATTGCAAAACATGAAAACTCACGTGACTGCATGTGCCACAATACCATTAAGAGTTCTTAAAAATGGGTTTTGGGTGAAAGAGCCCTAGCCCATCCACCTCCGTTGCCTTCTCTTCCATCACATGCCAGTTTTTTGAAGAGCAGGCAGGACTTTCTCAGAAAGCTTGCTGAGCTGCAGAACTCTCCAGCCCGCAGTCTCTGGAGGCATAGCTCAGGGAAGGTAAGCCACCTCTGCGGGAATCGGGCTTATACATAACGCAGCTCTCCTCAATCTGCTGCCTCCAGGTATTTTGGGGCTGCCACTCCTGTAATTTGCTTGCTGGGAATTATGGGAATTCCAGCACCATCGCATGGAGAGGCCACCAGGTTGAGGAGGGCTGTTGTAAAATCATTTTTGGCATGGATTTGGTAAGGACTGGAAGCATTTACAAACTGCCTCCTCCACACCGTGTTTCTAACTGGATATTCAGCTATTAAGAGACACCCCTTCTGTTGTTCTTTTCCTTTCATTTTTAGCCTGGTTTTATTCTATTTAAATGATATGTTTGATTTTGCTATATTGCTTTCAAATATCTGAATTGCCCTTGCTTCCCCTACCCGCTTGCTCCCACTGCTGTTCTGGAAGCCTCTGGATGGAGTTCAGAAATGATTTCAATAAATAAACCCAGTTGAGGTAACACACCATAGTAAAAACACTTGTTCATAACCCAATAATAAACCACAATTTCCATTCATGGGTTGGTTGTGGTTTAACTACCCATCACTAGTTAGCATGTTTGGGTTCAGACAACACGTTAACCCATGTTTTAGCAACAAATCAAGATCCACATCCGCAGCTCCCAGATTCAGCCTGGACTCAACTCTTGAGTGTGCGTGATCATGTTGTCTGAACTTAGGCCTAGTTTTTTTGCTCAGTCTGGCTGCCTAAGCATCATTTAAAAAAAAGACCTTGGGGTTTAACCTGTGTCGTGAGGTCGTAACTCACGTCTCCAATTAACTCACACAGCAGCCGGCAGTGAAGCGAAAGACTTTAATTGCTATTCACTACAAGATTTACGATGTGACTGATAAGCTCTAATAACAAGCCCCTTACAGTCCAGTTGCTCCCTCCTTTCTGGGCTACCGCAGGAGGACCACGTGGCATCAGACCTTCCTGTCTCGCCTTTCCGCTCGTGGGTCGTCGTAATTAGACTTGTTGCCTTAAAGTCCTCCTAATTTGGGCATTTGCCAAATTCCCCATTATGCCTTCTTGTTCTCCTGAACTCTGCTCAGCAGCTTCAGAGTCAAGAGTCAGGAGCCAGGGCAGGCGGGGGCGGGGGGGGCACTTGTTCAGGCAGCTCAGAGCCAGGATGAGAGGAAGCTCCTCTTTCAGACGCCTCCCCGTCAGCCCGTGGGGAGGCCATTCGCTCAGGGGCTAAGGGGTCAGCCCGTGGGGAGGCTACTTGCTCAGAAGTCTCAGAGTCAGGCTGCACAGGGGCCGTCTGGGCACTGGGCCTCAAATATAAGTCCCCTTGCTCCAGTGCCTGACTCTCACTGTTGGCTCCTGCCTCTTCCTCATGAGTAGACATCTCTGTCGAGCCATCAGGCACAACATCCTGGGACCTTCAGCATGCACATCTTACACCTTATGGCTGCAAATGATCATCCTTCATTTGATCTTGGTGTCGATGCATTTTTTAATCTATTGCTATCTGAATTGTGCCTGCCTACAGCTGGCATTACCCAAGAGGGAGGTTATTTATAATTTTTAATGTGGTTTTTCTGGTAATATTGCTTTCATTTCTGCTTCATGAAATATCACTGGATTGCTCTAGCAGGCAGGTGGGGAAGATGTTAAAATTTAGGTTTGGTTTAGCCATCTTAGCATTTGTTCTCCCCAGGATGTGGTAAAGGCTGTCGCCTTCCCGGCCAACAGCCAAAGGGGAGTTAAACAAGGGTATGGTAGGTTGTTTTTCCACACCGACTGGCTCTTGAAAGGAAACGGCTTTCCTGTTTGAAATTTTAATTAGAGAGCGAAAGCAAAGCCTTGTAGACAATTCGCAGCCACGGTGTAAAGATAATCAGGAAGACAAAGTGTGAGTGGCCCGACCAGCTCAGTCCCACATGAAACATCTGAGAGCTGAAAGCTGTCTCATTTTTCTGAATCCAGATTGGACATTCATCTGATACCTCTATACCCCTAAACATTTACGTCCGGTTAAAGCTCAGTGTGAGAGTCCCTGCAAGTGATTATCCGCGGTCTGTTGGGCAGGGATGTGTCTGCAACATACAGAATTATTCCGGCATAAGTTTTCATGGCCTCTGCTTTCTCAGATCAATAGGGGACCATGAATGATGAAGCACGGTTACTTTTGTTGATCTTTAAGGTACCATTGAACTCCTGCTTTTTGCAGAGACAGATTCACACAGATGTCCCTCTGGACAACAGACAGTAAGGCAGCATTCACTGCAGCAAGTTTCTTCAGCTCACGGCTGAATTTAGGAAATGGAGAAGGTGGCCAGCCTAAGGTACCAGTTATGGGAACAAAACCAGCGAAACGTGTCACAATCCTCTCCATCAGGGGGATGGGTGTTGTTCAATCCCATTCAGGCAGTAAAAACTTCAACAAAGTACCTGCATTGTAGGTCTTTAGTCCATGTTTGGACAACTTGTAGTTCTCCAGGTGCTTTGGCTCCCATTAAAGCCAGTGGTGAGGGATCATGGGGGTTGTAGGCCAGAACATCTGGAGAGCTACGTCTGCTTTAGCCTATGGCCCTGGTGTTACATTATAACTGAAGGATTCCTAGTTTGGGGCTCTCTGAAATACCTGTGCTACTTCTAGGGCTTGGCCCACCCTCAGTGAGAAGTCGGTTCCCCTTTCCACAGCATGCAGTGCGGCAATTTGCTGAATCATTCGTGGTATTTGGGAATTCTCATGACGCGTCTTGGAGAACATCAAAATAGCTCCTGCTGGCTATTTTTATCCTCATGACTTGTATAGGATTTAAACAGACAATTTCCTTTCTAGTGGGAATAACACTTGTTTTTGATGGTTGTTTTTTTGGTTTATGTTATAAAAGAAAACAGTGGGAGGAATTAGTAATGCAACATGTTTTCAAGGTGCATCTATTCAGGGAACCTCCCAGAGACATTCTAATTCGTGATCCAGATCTGTGCAACTCTTTCATGCCGCAGCTAACTCCGGTTCTCCCTCTGTTTCGTTCCTCCAAATGCTTAGGGGGCAGTGAAAGGCTCAGCGCCAGAGATACCACGGAGCTCTTGGGAATCCAGCTTAGCCATGGATCTGGAGAAGCCCTCAGTCTGGGGATCATTCAAACAAAGAACGAAGCCTTGGCTACACAACCTGAACATCAGAAGGACCAAGAAAAGCTCTGTCAAATTCTTGGAAAGGAGGCCGCGCCATCCCTACAACCGGTGTCTTAGTTCTTCCGAGCCGGACTTGTTGAACGTTGACATGGTTGTCCAAGAAGAAACCAACTATTCGCGTTCCAAAGCTGTGTCTGCTTACTTCCCAAGTGGCTTTACCTCGACGGACTTGTTCCTTCAGAACAGCAGGAGGTCTTCCTTCCAACAGAGTGGGGAGGAATGGCAGTTGAACCAGCAGGAGAAAGTGCAGGTAGAGATTCGGGTTAAAGGAACAGAGGCACGAGTTGGTGGCCCGGACTCAGAAGTGAAGCAGAGGTCCAGTGAAGATCTGGTGGAGCTGCTACACCGGAACAGTTTCAGCAGTGACCTCGCAGAAGATGCGCTTGAGGTGATGTGCACGGGGTCCCACAAAGTCATGTCAGCAAGACCTGGTGGAGGGAGGAGGGCCGCTTGTGCCCTTCCAGGGGATATTGGAATCCCATTAGCCCTCACCATTGGCTGTGTTCGGTACGGCTCCTGGGATTTGCAATCCCACAATGGAAGGATAACAAATCCCTCACTTAGAAAGCTGCTTCCTATTGTGTTTGTAGGACTGTGGGCAAGTCTAACTGTGATCCTTATATATTTGTGCAAAGATTCTTCTATGCCTTACAAATACTTGCTTAATTCACACTAAAGGTATTTCTTTTTAAAATAATTTTTATTCATCTTTCAATCTTAAATGTAACCAAAGGAACCCCTAGATCTAAAATAGATACACATAAAGTTAAACATACAACCGAAATAATTCTTAGAATACAGTGCCCCCCCACCCCCAGAACCAAACTGATGATGCAGGTTACAATCATTTTAAAAAAGCCCTCATTCAAGCATTTCAGGACATCCCCCTCCCACTTCCCAAACTGTAATGATTCTTGATTCTTTCAAAGGCTCAAATCCTTTGCTGATGTGGAGTCCTTGAGTGTGTTGCACAGAATTTGCCATTCATGATTCATTGCCTCCTGGAAAAAACTGGGCATCAGTTTTTCGGCAGGGCTCCACAGCCCTTCCAAGAGCTCTTGAGCATCTTTGAACCCTTCGGCTCTCCAGTTCACGGTGACTTCCATTGTCATTTCTTTTAGATGGTTGTACAAAACTTCCCTTAGATGTTCACCAAAATGTAATTAGAACTGTCACTTGACCTGCAGCTGCTCAAAATGAAAAGGGTTAGCAAAGGTGGATAAATAATCTCACGGCTGAGCTGACTGAGCGCTTACTTGACAAAGCTGAACAAGTACACAGGTTTGTTCCTGGGATCTGACTGTTCTTGCATCGCAGCTCCTTTAAATGTTGAATCAGCAGAGCCCTGCAACTATTCTTCATGAAGGCCTACACGCAGCATGATGTTTTGTTTATTTATGTATTTATTAAAACATTTCTATGCCGCCCCATCGCAATAAAGCCTTGGGGCGGCTTACAACAATAAAATTTCAACAATACCCTTAAAACCATTCCACTCCCCCTCCCCTCGGTGCATCTCGACTAACCCTACAAAATACAATCCCAAATTAAATATGAACAAATTATAAAAAATTAAACAATAATGAATACAAACAATTAAACTATACACAAAATATAAACAATTAAACTAGACAAATAAATACATACAAATAAACCATAAAGCAATTAACAAAATTAACAATTAAAATACAATTTAAATAAAAAGGTCTTTGCCTGGCGCTGAAAAACAAATAATGACGACGCCAGGCGGACCTCTCTGGGGAGCGCATTCCATAACTGGGGCGCCACTGCCGAGAAAGCCCTCCTCCGGGTACTCACCCTCTTAATCTCATTCACTGAGGGTTCCCGGAGGAGGGCCTCCGTCGCTGATCTCAGAGGGTGGGAGGGCATATATGGGCGTAAGCGTTCCATTAGGTAACCAGGTCCCAAGCCGTTTAGGGCTTTATAGGTCAAAACCAACACCTTGAATTGGGCCCGGACTTCAATCGGGAGCCAGTGGAGCTGACGGAGAACTGGTGTTATGTGAGCATAATGCCCAGTCCCCGTCAGCAACCTGGCAGCTCTATTTTGCACCAATTGAAGTATCCGGACTGTCTTCAAGGGCAGCCCCACATAGAGAGCATTACAGAAGTCTAGTTGGGAAGTCACCAGTGCGTGTGTCACTGTCGCTAGGCAGTCATAGTCCAGGAAGGGACGCAGCTGATGTACCAGCCGAAGCTGCAGGAAAGCACTCCTCGCCGCTGCCGTCCCCTGGGCCTGTAACGACAGTTCCGGGTCGAGGACTTCTCCCAGGCTGTGGACCTTGTCCTTTAGAGGGAGTGCAACCCCATCCAGGACAAGGCCCAAGTCCCCCATTCCAAGGCCCGAACTGCCCACCAACAGGACCTCTGTCTTGTCTGGATTGAGCCTCAGTTTGTTGGCCCTCATCCAGCCCATTACCTCGGCCAGGCACCGGTTCAGCACAGCCACTGCCTCACCTGGATCGGTGGAAAATGAGAGGTAGAGCTGGGTATCATCAGCGTACTGATGGTTCCGCAGCCCACACCTCCTGATGACCTCTCCCAGTGGTTTCATGTAGATGTTAACGAGCAAAGGGGACAAAATGGACCCCTGCGGAACTCCATGGCATGGCTGCCATGGCGCAGAGCCATAGTCCCCCAGCACCACCTTCTGGAATCGGCCATTGAGGTAGGAGTGGAACCACCGCCAAGCGGTGCCTCCAACTCCCAATTCTGCAAGCCTATCCAGAAGGATACCATGGTCGATGGTATCGAAAGCCACTGAGAGGTCCAGGAGAACCAACAGGGACGCACTCCCCCTGTCTCTCTCCCTGCACAGGTCATCGTACAGGGCAACCAAGGCAGATTCAGACCAAGCCAGGTCTGAAGCCAGACTGAAATGGGTCCAGATAATCCGTCTTATCCAAGAGTGCTTGGAGTTGTCCCGCCACCACCCGCTCTAGTACCTTGCCCAGGAACGGGATGTTGGCCACCAGTCTATCAATGGCTGCCACCTCTGGATCCAGGGATGCCTTCTTTAGGACTGGCCAGACTACTGCCTCTCTTAAAGGGGCAGGTACCCGGCCGTCTCTTAAAGAGGCATTGACCACCTCCAGGATCCAGGGCCCAATCCCGTCCTTGGCTGTCTTAAGAAGCCAGGAAGGGCATGGGTCTAGCAAGCAAGTGGTAGGGCGTACCCATCCAAGCACCTTGTCCACATCATCAGGCTACAGCAACTGAAATTTATCCATTAAGTGTGGACCAGACGGCGTCGATGGCAACGCCCCAGCAGAATCTGATTCCAAAGTAGAGTCGAGCTCGTAGCGTATCTGAGTGATTTTCTCCCGAAAATGCTTGGCAAACTCGTCACAGCGGGCCTTCGAGGGCGGCACCAGATCTTTCTTTGGGCCTGGATGTACTAGGCCCTGCACCACTCAAAAGAGGTCCGCCGGACAGCATTGTGAGGAGGCAATGGAAACGGAGAAGAATTTCTTCTTCGCCATTCTCACCGCCACAGCATAGGCATGATAATGTGCACATAAGTGTGTTCAGTCAGATACCTGTCGTGATCTCCTCCACCTGCCCTCCCAGCCTGCTTCATCGCCCGCAATTCGGTCGTATACCACAGAGATGAACGGGCTCCGCCAGGCTGAAGAGGACGCTTGGGAGCGATCGTGTCAATAGCCCTGGCCATCTCCCCATTCCACAATTCAACCAGGGCATCAACAGGATCACCAGCCTTATCAACCGGAAAGTCCCCCAGAGCATTCAGGAATCCTTCAGGATCCATCCTGCTCCAGGGGCAGACCCACACAATCTGGTCCGCACCCTTGCAGAGGGATAGGCCACTCTCGAGCTCAAACCTTATGAGGAAGTGATCTGACCATGACAAGGGTGTCAAGCTTAGATTCCTCACCCTCAGATCACCCTCTTCCTGTCCCGTCGAGAAATCCAGGTCCAGAGTGTGTCCACATTCATGGGTCAGGCCGATGACATGTTGAGACAGCCCCATGGCCGTCATGGAGGCCATGAAGTCCTGAGCCGCCCCGGTAAGAGCCGCCTCAGCATGGAGATTGAAGTCCCCCAGGACCACCATCCTGGGAGTCTTCAACACCAGGTCCGAGACGACTTCCGTCAGCTCAGGCAGGGAGTCTGTTGGGCAGAAGGGTGCTCGGTACACCAACAGAATCCCCAATCTGCAATGGCCATGCAGTGGTTGGGCACGGATAATCTGGCTTTCTGCCCTTGTGTTCTGCCATTCTTCATTGTGGGGACCACTGTGCAAGCTTGCAATGCAGCGTTGCAACTTCAGGGCCGGCCCTGCTATGAAGTCGAGTGAAGCAGGACATGGAATGGAAGGAGCTGTATGTACCATTTGACCTGCTCTGTGCCTCCTCGACTCTCCTGCTGTCCTCTGCTACAGTGCAGGCTGCTGTCCTGTTGGCAGAGTAGAAAGGTGATCAAGCCATCAGCCTGCCCAGGTTCTGAGCATTGATTCGGGCCAGGGAGCTGAGATGATGGTGATGGTGATGATGCACAAAAATATGTTCATGGCTCATCAGTCTTTCTTAGAAACATAGAAACAGAAACAGAGCGAGTCAGAAGGGGCCTCCCGGGCCATCTAGTCTGACCTCCGGCACCAGCTGGCTCCCCTCACGACATGCCCACCATGTGCATGTCCAGCCTATCCTTGAACACCCTCACCGATGGGGCCTCAACGACCTCCCGTGGAAGCCCATTCCACGCCCTCGGGGTCCTGACTGTCAGGAAGTGCTTCCTGGCATCCAAATTGAACCTTGGCTCCCTGAGCTTTGTTCCATTGGAGCGCGTCCTGCCTTCCTCTGCAGGGGAGAACAGGCCTCTCCCCATCTGCATGTGACACCCCCTCACATACCTGTATGTGGCCAACAGATCCCCTCTGAGTCTCCTCTTCTCCAAGCTGAAGAGACCCAGTTCCCTCAGTCTTGCCTCATACGGCATCCCCTGCAAACCAGCCACCATCCTTGTGGCCCTACGCTGCACTGACTCCAACCTGGCTATATCCTTTCTGTAATGAGGGGCCCAAAACTGAACACAATACTCCAGTTGCGGGCGCACCAGAGTCATGTAGAGTGGTAGTAATACCTCTCTTGATCTAGAAGCCACACTTCTGGCCATGCAACCAAGGGTGGTGTTTGCCCTCTTGACCACCGCATCACACTGCTGACTCATGTTTAGCCTGCGGTCAACCAGCACCCCAAGGTCCCTTTCACAAGTGCTGCTCTCCAGCCACTTGTCACCTAACCTGTACTTATGACAGCTATTCCTATGCCCCAAGTGCAAGACCTTGCACTTCTCCACATTGAACGCCATCCTGTTGTCTCCTGCCCACTTCCATAGTCTGTCCAGATCCTTTTGGATCTGGTGCATCTGCTCCTCAGTTGTGGCCACTGCTCCAGTTTTAGTGTTCTCTGCGAATTTGATCAGCAGACTGTTCACCCCTTCTTCCATGTCGTTAATGAAAAGATTAAACAGGATCGGCCCCAGGACAGAGCCCTGGGGGACCCCACTTGTCACTGGCTGCCATCCCGACGATTCCCCGCTAATGGTTACCCTCTGCTTTCAGTCAGTCAACCATGCCCTAATCCACCGGACAGTGCTTTGGTCTATCCCAAAACTCCTCAGTTTCTCCACCAGGGTATCATGGGGCACTTTGTCAAAGGCCTTGCTGAAATCCAGGTATACCACATCCACTGCATCCCCTCCATCTAGCCATCTTGAAACCTTGTCATAGAATTCCACAAGGTTTGTCTGGCAGGTCCTGTTTCTGCGGAAGCCGTGTTGTGTGGCTGTCAGCCTCCCTTCCCTATCTAGCATCCCTAGATCTCTCTCTATTATGAGCCTTTCCATTGTTTTTCTTAGTTATCCTACCCATTAATCAAGGCCCTTGTTTGTATTCCATTTGCATCTCCATGATTCCAGTTGGCTTAATGCTAACTAGTAAGTCAACCGCTGAGCTGAAGTTTACAATTCTCCGCCCACTTTTCCCAGAGTGAATGCAGTGGAGTCACATCTGGGTAAACATGCATGGTAATGCACTCTAATGTTGGGCAAAACAGAACACAAAAGAAGCAGCCCAGTGCCTAGCACATGTTTTGGACTACAACTTTAATCGGCCCCAGGCAGCATGGGCTGTGGAAGTTCTAGTCCAGTTGGGGAGCATTGCCCTGTGACCAAGGGGCAGGAGCAAGCGTGGAGCTTCTTCTGAAGTGATTATTGCTTCACTGGGATTAGAGGGAAATTGTTGGCTGGGAAGGACCCCCTGAGTCCTTAGGGGGGTCCTTGGCTGGGAGGACCCCCTGAGGGCCTTCAGATGTTGACGAAACACCATGAGCACTTTGGGCTTCCTTCACATGGATGGACAGTGATCTGTATTTTAGGAGCTGATTTCTGAAATGCTGCAAATTAACTTTACCTAATGGCATTTGCAGTTTAAAGACCCCATTACAGAAACATGTCTCCTGGACCTAGGATGGGCTGTGTATTTCAGCATGAAGCTCCTAGGGCATGGGTCCTCAAACTATGGCCCAGGAACCGGATCTGGTCCACTGTGGCCATTTATCTGGCCCGCCTCAGAGGTTTGCAATGTGCCACGTGTGCGCCTGCCTCACCCGCTGCACGGGGAGGTGGCGGCTTGCTCGTGAGGAGATCGTTTTGGACTTGCTTGGAGAAAACACTCTCCAAGAGAGCAAGCGGCTGCATTGCGGTGCCCCCGCCTCGCCTCGCCTCCCCTCGCCAGCCCACACGCCCCGCCGGCACCGCCTTCCCGGCCCGCGCCCGGCACTGGCACCGGCACCTCTCAACTGGCCCCCTGGAGAAAGAGTGTGAGGGGCCCCGTCTTCAGGCCTATGATGAGGTCTGCAGAGAAGCGTGTTGACGTTTTTCTAAAAGGCTGACAAAGCACCGAGCGACTGGTGGCTGAACAACAGGCCATGGGGCAGGAGGAGAGCATGTGGGTATGTGGCAGACCCCCAAGCAGGCCAGGTTTGGCCCCCTAGAAGAAGAGCTGTCCATCTGGTTAGGAGCAGTTGTAACAATCAGCTGCTGTGAACAGCTGGGCATGCCGAATGGCATTGTTGCGTCCACTGCTTGGGACTTCCGAATCCCTCATGTTGTGTCTTTCTTTGTTCAACAAATCCATAGAAATAAATATTTTTTCTCCTGGGACTAATTTATAGGATCCTCTTTATGTCAGGGGTGTGGAACACCTTTGCAGAAGGACATCTGCAGGCCTCAGCTTGGAACAGCTGGTCTAGACATGGGGCAGGAGGGGCTCTTTCCCTGGGCACCTCGCCAGGAGCAATTCTGGGTTGGGAAGGACTATCCCCACCCCAGTGACAGGACAGCGCATAAATGCATGTAATGAATAAGGAAGTAAATGCATGCTAGACCTTCAGATCTTAATGCAACCGCCTGGGCTGAATCCACAGCCATTGTGAGTACAGAATACCTTTAGCTTCACCTGCCCTGAATGATAGGAATCTGTGTTCATTCACATGGATTGGCAGCGATCCTGAGTTGGGGCTCATCGTCCTAACTCTGGGTCACCAGCTTGCAGCCTGCAGGTGTCAGGATGTCCTCAGGCTCCTAGCCAGACAGGAGCCAATGTTTGCTGTCCTCTTGATCTCCATTTCATTTCTAAAGATAGATTTGCACTCAAGCAAATACTAACTAAGGTGTCGTGCTCCAAGTTAAGTTGCCCACCTGTGATTGGGTTCAAAAGAGTGGCTTTATTTATTTACTGCGCTTTTATGCCACCCCATGGCCCACAAGAGTCCTGTGATTGGCTGTACTCACCATGGGTGCCATTTTATGCATGGCTAGGCCCCCATGGCGGCCATTTGTGAGAGATCCCACAGCACTGCCTGGAAGTTCCCAATGTTCCCGCCAGCCCAAAGAGGTTGGGTCCCGCTGCCTTAAGTGGCTGTACTCAAGTTTTATGCCCCCTTTCTGTGAGTGGATGGCTTGGGGCTTTCAAAGTTGCTGCCTCAGCAGCCCACTTCAGGCGTTGAAATGCTCGGTGGTCCCATTTGTGGCATGACGCATAGTCTCCGTTGCCCAGTGGTTTGTCCCTGAATTTTTTCTCTGCTAAAGCATGGGAGGAGGGGGCTGTGTCTCATTGACAAGGGGCATGCAAGTCCACAGCATCTCCTGGGAGGGGTGCAAAAAGCAACTTTCGGAGCCCGTTCTTGCAGGAGTAGCTCAGCAGCAAAGCCCCAGCTTTGCATGCTGACTGCCCTGAGTTTAATCTGTGCCATTTCCAGGTTAGGGTCCATCAGGAAAGCATCTACCAGACTCCTGCAAGTTGTTGCTTGCCATTTGTACTGGCTAGATGGGCTTGATGAACCAATGGCCTGTCTCCACATAAGGCAACAGTCTAGGCTCCTCAGACTGTGTGTATTGGGCCCTTCTGCCCTGTAGCCACTTCCCCTGAAGCGCCTGTGCTCAGTAGGGGACCTCTTGAATGCCCACCCTCTGTCCATGTGGATCACTATGCCACCCAGTGACATGGCTCTGGACAGGCAGTTTCGCCTCTCCTCATCCATCTTGGGCATCGCCTGTGTGGAAGCCAGCCAAGCGTTGGGCGGCAGCACGAAATGCCATGTCAGTGCAGCTTTGTTCACGGAAGTCTCCTTGGTCTCAACAGCATTCCTGCAGCAGTTCCAACCTGGATTCGTCGTGTTCGTCTCAGCTCTTTGACGAGCAGCCTGTAAGTGATCCACAAATGCATGAAATGTGTCTGGAATCCCAGAGGCTGAGCCTGGGCTTGTCTTGCCAGTACTGGGGTACAGGAACGTATTTCTGGAACCCCCTCAATGCAATACCTGCTGCTGCATGTGCAAAAGCACAGTGTGGGGCTTGCGGATTCTCCCTGTGGGGAGAATTCTTAGTCTCTGTGTGGGGATCCTTGCATGGCTTGACAAGGGTGAAATGAGGATTTTGTTTATGTTTGCGAATCATGCATGAATGTCTTATTCACAGCCCCAAATGCAAACATGAGCAGGGACGTCTTGTCTGAAAATGTTTGCACGATCCTGCGCATGTTTAGGCCGAAAGAAATCCTGAAACTCGCAGTATTTCTTTAGCCAGTAAGGAACTGGGAATTCCTGGGAACTGGAGGATTTTCCTTCATTTGAGCACGATTGTGCCCTCATTCTGCTTGCCCTGAAAATGTTTCTTCTGCCCTGGCATTCATGTCATCTCCCATGAATGCGAGTCTCCCATGGGACTTGCCTGAGATAATGGCCCAGCTCAGCTTTTGCTGCCGACCTTTCCTTTGCCCATCACAAAGTGCTTCCAGTTGTCTGCAGTCATCTCTTCTCTCACATGCCTTGTTTTGCTCCTTCCCATTTTAAATGGTAGCTTGCCTTTAAGCCAGGACTGGACGCCCAGTTCAAGCATTGTCTTGGGCCTGTTGGGAAAAGGGGCAAGGAAATGGAGGGGTACAGATGGGCCAAGGAATGCAGTCACCTCTCCACTGTGGTTTCCATGCAGGGCTGAGATGAGCCAAAGTGCGGTTTTGCTTCATTGCGGTCAATTCCTAGAACTGTGATAGAATTTGTCTGCTTTTTGGAAGAAGTGAAACTGATGCAATTTCGTTTTGCTTTTATACCAGGCATCTGAGGAAGGAAGTGATTGTTTGAGTAAATTGCCAGCTCAATTTGCATATCTGTTAATGATACATCTGAAAGCAGGCAGAAACTTGGTCATCAGAGATCGTTGTGGTGAGTCAGTCTGTTACCGTCTGCAGTGGTGTTTAAAAAGTGTTGCACAGCATCTGAAAGGTGCTCTGGTTGAACCAACAGGATTATAGGTCGAATCCTGCCTCAGTTGGGCTTAAAATAGCAAAAGCTTTTCAAAACCCCAGAGTCTATTTCCAGTGCAGAGTTTTGCATTCAGGGATGCTTGCATAAATATGCATAACATTCATGTTGCTTTCTGGGATAGTAGCAAAAGAACTGGTGGAAGTTAGTTCTTTCCATCCCTAGCTAGAATCCCCTTTCCTCTAAAAACATTTCCTCCTTTTCTAGTAAATGTTTTTTCAACGCATGAAGCATCCTAAAAACTCCTGCAAGCCGAGACAAATCCTGTTCTGAAAGAACTTTCCGTAACAGAGCTACAGAGGAGTCAAATTAATGAAAACGTATAACCTTTTGACTGGGCAAATGTCTTTTCATGAGAATGTCAAAGGATAGTCATATCTCCCCGCCCACACGGCCCTTGGTATTTCATTTCAGAAGTTGTTCAGGAAGTTCTAGAGTTGCTCTGAATGCTAAAATGCTAAATTCCTTGGGCTGGTGTGCGCTAGATAATGGCAATACTGCTACTAAAAATGATACAATGATAAAAACGAATGAGTTCTGGGGATTTGCTTTTGTTCTAATGTGGACTAGGTCGCAACTTGCCACATTGCTGTCTCTCCTGTCTGAAGAACTGTTTGTTTCAAGGCATGGCCATATTGTGTTTGCAAAACTGGCTTTATCATACTGAAAGCACCGTCATGAGTTGCAGAATTCTTGCGATGCTGGGCCCCATTCCCTGGTTGCTTGGTAACGGGTCTGATCCTGTGCATGAATAGAAATGGCAGATAATTTTCAAGATTGTCCTTCCGATAAACCAGGGTGAGGAACCTCATTCAGTCTGAGGGCCAGATTCAATTTCAGAGACGCTCTTGGGGCCGGAGTCACAGGCGTGGGCAGGACCAAAAGCAAGACGGGTGGGGACAACCTCCTCCTTCCAATGAGTGGGATGTTGGAGGACCGGTGAGGTGCAGTGGTTTGCCTGGTGGCCTGGGACTTGGAAGGTCTCGGTCCTGAGGCCCCCTAGCTGATTTTGCACCAGTCACAGACTCTCACCCTAAGCTACCTCACAGGGTTGTTGTGAGGATAAAATGGAGAGGAGGAGGGTCATGTAAACAGCCCTGGGTTCCTTGCAAGAGGGAAAAGGTGGGGTATAAGTGTCCCCAAAAAGTAGCTTAAAACTCTTCCTTCCAGGAGCTAAGCTTCATATCAACTTTTTGGGATGGGAAAAAACTGTGGAGAAGCCATGGATGCACTGAAGAATCAGAGATCTGAGAAGCAAAGCAGACGGCCCGTAAGGCTTGCATTTGGCCCTGTGCCTGCAGTTCCTCACCTCCCTCCATAAAAGCATATTTTCACAATTTGGCGCTCTTCTTTGCTGTAGAACTGTAGGCCAGTTGCAATCCCGGCAAAGCCTGGTAGCATTTTTAAATGCCCATGTTGCGTTGGGTTTTGCATAAATTCTGGTCAAACTTGGAGAGCCGGAATCAGAACCTGGAAAAAACACGTTATGACTTGCATTCTCTTTGTGCATGTTGAAGACTCTTAGTTAGCGAAGACTCTTTTAATCTGGTTCTATTGTATAATGATTTTGAAAAGGCTTTTTAAAAACAGCATTTGAGATATAAATTTACTGGTATCATTATATCAGTTGTTGAATGCTAGAGAAAAATGCTGTTTGAGTGCTGTCCTCTTGTGGTTGTTTCATAGCACTGCGGGGTATTAGAAGGATATTTGTGTGCACTGACATTGGAACACCTTTTTAGAAACTTAGAAACACAGAAACAGAGTGAGTCAGAAGGGGCCTCCTGGGCCATCTAGTCTGACCTCCGGCACCAGCCGGTTCCGCTCACCACATGCCCACCATGTGCATGTCCAGCCTGTCTTTGAACACCCTCACTGATGGGGCCTCAACGACCTCCCGTGGAAGCCCATTCCACGCCCTCGGGGTCCTAACTGTCAGGAAGTGCTTCCTGGCATCCAAACTGAACCTTGGCTCCCTGAGCTTTGCTCCATTGGAGCGCGTCCTGCCTTCCTCTGCAGGGGAGAACAGGCCTCTCCCCATCTCCATGTGACACCCCCTCACATACCTGTATGTCGCCAACATATCCCCTCTGAGTCTCCTCTTCTCCAAGCTGAAGAGACCCAGTTCCCTCAGTCTTGCCCCATACGGCATCCCCTGCAAACCAGCCACCATCCTTGTGGCCCTACGCTGCACTGACTCCAACCTGGCTATATCCTTCCCGCAATGAGGGGCCCAAAACTGAGCACAAGGCTCCAGCTGCAGACGCACCAGAGTCACATAGAGTGTCAGCAACACCCCTCTCGATCTTGAAGCTGCACATTGGACAGACTGGCAAAGAACTGCCGTACGTGTGTGCACATGACTCATGGGAGATGGAGTGGTCTTGGCAGGAAGGGTAGCCCCTTCTTTCCCAGGGCTGTGCTTTTAATGGGAATGTGTCTTTCTTGCTGTCATAAACATGACTCATGTGCTCATGTCGCGGGCTCACTTGTGGATGAACATGGAAACTACAGAAGTGCTGGCAGGGAGCGCAGAATCGAAAGAATTCTGGCTACTTTTCAGGGCTCAGGAAAATGCCTGCTCCCTTCGTCCGCACCATCACCGCATTAGACTGCAGAAGCTGCGGGGTCAACAGACAGAGGCAAAGCCAAACCCCACCCTTCAGAGTTTGCTCCTTCAGTGCAGGCTGGAGCACATCGTCCAGACTTGGTGACCACTGCAAGGCCTCTGCTCTCCATCTGCCGATGCACCTGCAATTGCTGGCTGACACAATCGTTGCTCAGCCTTCTGAAATCTTTCCTCTATCATAGTGCTCATCTGAACCACAAAACCCGGCAATTTTTCCACAGTCTGGATGCTAACCTGAGATATAGAAACAGAGAAGCAGAGCGAGTCAGAAGGGGCCTCCTGGGCCATCTAGTCTGACCCCCGGCTCCTCTCACGACATGCGCACCATGTGCGTGTCCAGCCTATCCTCGAACACCCTCACCGATGGGGCCTCAGCCACCTCCTGTGGAAGCCCATTCTGTACTCTAGGGATGGACTGTATGATTCTCTTCTTCATTTAGGAGACCTGATTTACAAGCTTCTGTTCTCAGTCCAGTTTGGAAGAACTCGACCAAGTGTTGGAGAAGTCCCTTAAGTTCTTAGGGGAATCACAAGGGAGTCGGGGGGACCGGTGCCCAAGGAGACTGAAATTACTGCAGAAGCTCTTTCTTTTTAATATCTTGGTCACTGCAGGCTAAACGTTTTCAGGTGTGCAATGATTACCCAGCGGACAATTAGAAAGAATTTATCCTAAGGACCAACTCACGCAATATATTTTTGCTTCATCTGTGAAATCTGTGCAGATAATGATGCAAATTTGAGACTTACGGCAAAGATAAGCATCAGTCAGAAGTCACTCTCTGTTGAGCCAGGGTTCCCAATGCTTCTGGGCCCAGGGGCGCTTCCACAATTTTGAGAGAGCACTGCAGGTGGCATCGTGAAATAGGTTCCGTGAGGGACGTGCGCATTCATGGTGCTGTGCGCAGATCCGGGGAGAGGGAGGCACAAAGCACAGACCTGGAGAGCGGAGTGGGAGAGAAGCAGGCATTCTGCTTTCCCCTTCTGTGAAGGAAGAGGCTGGAAAGGATACGGTTCCCACCTCTTCTCTGGCAGCTGGGATGCCAACCTCAGCCTAGAAAGGAGCCTAGTGTCTGGAAGGGGGGGGCAATGCTCTTCTCACTTCCTTGTCCTTCTCTCTGCCCTCTACGTTGCTTCCTTGCCACTTCCGATGTGGAGGGAGGGGTGCAAGGGATCCGGAGGTGCCCTGAGAGGGCTTCCTGGGCTCAGTTGTGCTTGCAAGTGCCTCTAGAGGTGCTCGATCTGGGTTGGAGTCCCCGCTCAGCCATGGAGCCAACTGGGAGACTTTGGGCCAGTCACAGACTCTCAGCCCAACCTACCTCACAGGGCTGTTGTTGTGGGGATAAGATGGAGGAGGAGAATGATGTCAGCTGCCTTGAGCCCTTTGTAGGAAAAAGGCAGGATATAAATCGGGAAATAAATAAATAAATAAATATGCTCTGTCAAATATGTCTCTGACTTATGGTGACCTTGGGAAAGATGTCCTTCAAGGGATGCCCGGACATCCTATTCAGCTCTGTAAACTCAAGGCTGTGGCTTCTTGATGGGACTGATCCATCTTACAGTGGGTGCTCCACTTCCTTTTCCACCTTCAGCTCTCCCTAGCAGGGTTTCTTCTCCAAGGAGTCTTGTCTTCTCATGATAGGCCCAAAGTAGGACAACCTTAGTTTTGTCCGTTTTCCTTCCAGGGCAAGCTCTGCCTTGATTTGATCCAGGACCCCTTGTTCATTTTTCTGTTGGTCCAGGGTATTCACAGAGCTCTCCTCCAGCATCATGTTTTTCAAGACATCCTTTTTTCTTCCTGTGTCAAACTACATTTCACTTAAATATGGATCATGCATCTGCCTTTCATATTTTTTACTTTCTCCAAGGAAGGTGGGTGAGCTCCCAGTTCAGTCTGGGGCCTTCATATGCAAGGAGGTGAGGCTTAACCCTTCCTCCTTTGATTGCTCCTCTCCTGCAACTTCCCCTGTGAATAAATTTTAGCAAAAGGAGAAGGGTCTTCACAAATGGATGGTTAACAATAAAATAAAATGCTGGATGCCTCGTGGGTGGGATTACAGGGTGGAGAGATTAAATCTCCCCTCACTATGCTAAGTGGTCACGGTCTGGATTGGGCCCAAGTGCTTCCTTTGGAGTAAATAGAAAGCCGAGACTGAGAGTTTTATGATCTCCATTCCGGGTGATGTGTACTTTGGCATTGGCTCTTGGATTACCCAGTGATCCTAGATTTCTATGTTTGCGCTTTGCTTTCCTCAGTACAACAACAACAATTTATCACGGTCAGTGACCAGCTAGATCTTAATAAACAATTTACAAATAACACCATAGGTTAAAACATTCCAACTCTTGAAAGACAAAGTAACAATAAACAAATGATATTAAATTGTTTAAAATTACCTGTTACAATTCTTAATTAAAATGTTAAAACATTACATATAATATCTTTGTGGAACTTGCAGGCAGCTGCAAAAAAACTAGTACGACAAGCTGTTAACTGGGCATTGGTGCCTGTAAGGAGCTTCCTAGCAAGCTCTGCATCATTCCCTCCATAGCATCAAGCTTGGCTCACTTGCTTGAGTAACCGGAGTTCTACTCACACCTTGCTGCAGGTATTCACCTAAGCCAGATTCTCAGTGCTTGAGGAAGCCTTTTGTAATCTCCAACATTTAGTTGCACCTTTCTGGCTTTATCAGTGTTCAGGTCTAGAAAAAGATGTGTCAGATGTAAAAGCCTTAAGCTGCAACCTGGTGGAAAGAGCCAGTGTGTACTACCTGGTTATTCCTAACCTTTCTTCTGAGGAAAATGGACTGTGTAAACTGCTGTATCCCCTCCATCCATCCACCCCATTAATGTATTCTTGAAAATGTTAGTGTTTTTCCTTCCCTTCTTTTAGTGCAATGGACCTTCAGCAATGCACAATTTCCCAAGGACACACAGTAGCACCTGAAATTATCACTGACTCTGTGCTAATTTCCCATTATATAAAATGCAAATATGCTTCTAAAAGGAAACGGAAGCTAGTGTGCTTTGATTGTGATTGCATTCACATACGATCCTTGTGAATTCAGTGTGTTTGTACTTGTATATATGTGTGTCTACACCTATTTGAGAAAGAATGTATGTGTTAGTCAAGCGAGAGAAAAATGCAACTTGAAGCACAATTGTAAACTCTGGAGAAGTTCAGAGCCAGCAGGAAGTGGAACTGCTTTGGCAGTTCCTATTTTAACTGCTAGAGGGCAGCAGTAGCTATTAAGAGTACATTGGACATTCCTTAGAAGCTAAATTGCATCGAAATAGTGTGGGAGATGGTGTTCTCCCTGCTTCAGACCCAAGAATGCAGGAATACCAACTGCAGTGTACAAAGGTGTATAGTAATTAGCAATGGGTGAGAAATTTGTTCTGTTCACATTTCACTGCACACTTTCGCAATTTATACTGTCTGAAACTTATGTAATTTGTTAGAATCTGCACATTTTTGAAGTTTGAGATGAAAAATCTGGCAGAAAATGTGCGTGTGTTTGTGGGGAAGGTGCATACATAAGATTTCATTTATTGACAAAAATGCATGTTTGCAAGTGTGTACAGAAAAATGTGTGCAATTTGAATAGATCTGTGCCTGAACAATTGTTCAAATGGAATGCGCTCCCCAGAGAGGCTTGCCTGGCGCCGTCATTATTTGCTTTTTGGCGTCAGGCGAAGACCTTTTTATTTAAGAGCTATTTTAATTGTTAATTTATTAATTTATTCTTGTTATATTTATATATTTGTATTTTTTATAGTTTGACTTTGAGATGGGCCAGTTTTTAAATAGTGTATCATCTTTAATTGTAATTGTATTTATTTATTGTTGTTAGCTGCCTCGAGGCTTTTTTGTGAGGGGGCAGCATACAAATGTGTAAAAGAAACAAACAAACAAACAAACAAACTAGCACCTCTCTTGTTCTGGAAGTGATGCTTCTAGTTATGCATCCCAAAATAGCGTTTGCCCATTTTGTGGCTGTGTCACAGTGCTGGCTCATACTAAGCTTGTTGTCTACAACAATTCCAAGGTCTTTTTCTTTTTCAGTGCTGTTCAGCCAAGTATCCCCATCTTGCATTGATGCATTTGGGCTTTTCCCCCCAGGTGGAGAACTTGGCAGTTGTTCTTGTTGAATTTCCTTCTGTTGCTTTTAGCCAGCGTTCCAGATCTAGATCACCCTGGATCTTCTTTCTGTCTTCCGGAGTATTGGCTATGACACCCAGTGTCTGAAAATTTAATTTTTGTTCCATGGACTTCCTCATCTAGTCCACTAATAAGGATGCTGAAGAGCACTGGTCTCAGGACTGAGCCCTGTGGCACCCCGCTTGTTGCCTCCCTCCTGCTTGAGAAGGTGCCGTTGATGAGCGCTCTCTCTGAGTGATTTTGTAGGCAGTTGTGGATCCACCTAATCCTATTTCTGTCGAGCCCACTGTTTGCTAGTTTGCGAATCTAGATGTCATGGGACACTTTGTCCAATGCTATGCTGAGGAAAGTGGCTCCACTGTCCATTTCAGTGGTTACCCAATTAAAAAGAAAGAAAAAGGAGAGATTTAGTTAGTGCAGCGTGACTTATTAAGAGATCTGTGTGGGCCTCTGCTCATCATTTTCTTCAAGGTGCTTGCAGACTGACTTTTTAATAATTTTTTCCAGTGGGTTCCCAGGGATTGATGTTAGACTGACTGGTCTATAGGTCCCCAGTTCATCTTTTCCCCTTTCTTGTAGATGGGGGCACCATCAGCTCTTCTCCAGTCATCCAGCACTTCCCCTGTTTTTCAAGTTTTCTCAAAGATTATAGGTAGTGGTTCAGAGAGTTCTGCCAGTTCCTTTATCACTCTAGGATGGAGCTCAGGTCCTGGAGATCTGTACGCATGAAGCTCATCAAGGTGTTCCTTGACCATTTTGTGTTGATCTTAGGTTGCCATCCATCCCTTTCATCTTGTACTTCCTCCTCTGTACATAGGACATATTTTCTCTTGTGAGAGAAGACTGAGCTGGAGTCGAAGTTAAGCACTTCTATCTTTTCCTTGTCACTTGTTATCTTTTTGCCATCCACACTGAGTTGTCCCTTCTCTTTCATTGTATTTTGTTTCGGATGTAACTGAAGAAGTCTTTGTTGTTTTTAGCAAGCCTCACTAACCTCAGTTCATAACCTGATTTAGTTTTCCTGACTCCATCCCTGCAAGTCTCTGCTATCTGTTTATACTCTTCTTTCATGGCCTGCCCTCCCTTTGTCTCCGTCCCCATCTCTGTCCCCTTCTCGTTCTCCTTTGTCTCCACCGGCCATCACCTCCTCCTCCTTGCTTTCAAGTTGTCTCTCACCTTTTTGTGGAGCCATGAAAGACTTCCTCCATTGTCTTTTGCATTTTTTTGGTTGGAATTAATTCTTGTTGTACTTTGTGATCTTTTAAAAAGATTTCTTGGGCTCTTGGGCTCCTTTTCCCTTTAGAGTGAGTTGCCAGGGTATCTTACTTATCATTGATTTGAAACTCTTAAAGTTGGCCCTCTTGAAATCTAGGCTATATGTTTGGTTATAGTTGCCATCTTCACAACTGAGAATTCAAGAATGAGAAGGCTGCTTTCCCCAGGTAACCTCTGGCTATTGGTCTTCCCAGCTGCTAAGCATTAGGTTGAACTCAGCTGTCCCTCTTGCCCTTTCCTGCACCTTCTGGTAGAGGATGTTATCAGTGACACATGCCAGGAATCTCTGGAGGGGCCATGTTTGGCAGCATGTGTCTCCCAGCAAATATCAGGGAAGTTGACGTCCTCTATGAGGACCACATCATGCTTCCTTCCAACACTGGCAATTTATTTTTTGAAGATAATGTCCTTGTCCTCATGGTGGGCATGTTGTGAGCGGAGCCGGCTGGAGCCAGGGGGCAGACTAGATGGCCCGGGAGGCCCCTTCTGACTCGCCCAGTTTCTATGTTTGTGATTGGGAGGACAGTTTTTTGCTTCCCTTAACTCGGCCCAGATGCACTCGATGTGACTGCTTAGCTCCTACCCCTACAATACATTGCGGATATAAGTGATTTTAATGTTTAGTGCCACTCAACCTCCCTTGTTATCCCTTCAGTTTTTCTTGGAGATGTTACATCCATGGATTTTTTAATTCCATTCATGGGAGTCATCCTGCCACGTTTCGGTTATTACTGTGAGGTCGTAGTTGCCCTCGTGTACTTAGAAACATAGAAACAGAGCGAGTCAGAAGGGGCCTCCTGGGCCATCTAGTCTGACCTCCGGCACCAGCCGGTTCCGCTCACCACATGCCCACCATGTGCATGTCCAGCCTGTCTTTGAACACCCTCACCGATGGGGCCTCAGCGACCTCTTGTGGAAGCCCATTCCACGCCCTCAGGGTCCTGACTGTCAGGAAGTGCTTCCTGGTGTCCAAATGGAACCTGGGTTCCCTGAGCTTTGCTCCGTTGGGGCACGTCCTGCCTTCCTCTGCAGGGGAGAACAGGCCTCTCCCCATCTCCATGTGACACCCCCTCACATACCTGTATGTCGCCAACATATCCCCTCTGAGTCTCCTCTTCTCCAAGCTGAAGAGACCCAGTTCCCTCAGTCTTGCCTCATACGGCATCCCCTGCAAATCAGCCACCATCCTTGTGGCCCTACGCTGCACTGACTCCAACCTGGCTATATCCTTTCTGTAATGAGGGGCCCAAAACTGAACACAATACTCCAGTTGCGGGCGCACCAGAGTCGTGTAGAGTGGTAGTAATACCTCTCTTGATCTAGAAGCCACACTTCTGGCCATGCAACCAAGGGTGGCATTCGCCCTCTTGACCACCGCATCACACTGCTGACTCATGTTTAGCCTGCAGTCAACCAGTACCCCGAGGTCCCTTTCACAAGTGCTGCTCTCCAGCCACTTGTCCCCTAACCTGTACTTATGACACCCATTCCTATGCCCCAAGTGCAAGACCTTGCACTTCTCCACATTGAACACCATCCTGTTGTCTCCTGCCCACTTCCATAGTCTGTCCAGATCCTTTTGGATCTGGAGTACCTGCTCCTCAGTTGTGGCCACTGCTCCAGTTTTAGTGTCGTCTGCGAATTTGATCAGCAGACTGTTCACCCCTTCTTCCATGTCGTTAATGAAAGATTAAACGGGATCGGCCCCAGGACAGAGCCTGAGTTGGAGCTAGGAGCTTGAGTTTGTGTTGTCTGCTTCCCATACTCTGGGCATTGCTATGGAAACATCGCAGTTCACTTGGGTGGGAACCTGGTTTTATTCCTATGTTTTTTGGGAGACTTACTAGTCCCTGTTTGAGGTCCCTCCACACCCCCGCTGTGGCAATATAACACATCGCCAGTTGATGGTGTGTCCTGATGCACATCTCCCCGCCATGTGTGATTTAGTTTAAGGCCCTCCTAATGAAATTCTTCCTGTTGTAGCCTAGGGCATCTTTCCATACTTCAAGAGATGCAACCCACTGTTCCCCAGTAGTCTTTCACCTAGGAAGCTCAGCTTGCAGTCCCAGGAACCAAATTTCTCTGCCTGGCACCACTGTCATTCACTGGGAATAGTTTTCTTTCCCTGTCATTTCCTCTTTCTCAAACTGGTAGGATTGGGAGAAGGCCATCTGGGCCCCAGTGTTCCTTATTTTCCTCTGTAGAGTGCTGAAGTCTTCAGTTATTTCCTCAGTATTCTTCTTGGCTGTGCCATTCATCCCCACATGGATGAGAAGGAAGGGGCGCTCATCAGCGGGTTGTAGGAGATGTATCCATCTGCTGGTTATCTCTTTGATCTTGGCTCCAGGGAGGCAGCAGCCCTGATGTTTCCACAGGTTGACTCGGCGTACATGTTTTTCCCTCCCTCCCGGTAGGGAGCTTCTCATATCTAGTGCTTTCCTGTTCTTTTTGTTGCCTCAAGCTTGGGAAGCATTTCTTATGCCAGGTTCATTATTGCTGCAGTCTTGGGCCGCATCTCTCCTATTTTGTTGTCCTTTGTCTGGGTAGAGTCTCCTGTGTTCAGTTTTTCTTCCATCTCTTTTATGGGATTTCTCAGTGTAATTAGAAGTTCCTCCATAGCCGGCTGTTCTCACATCTCTCCCTCTGGTATCTGGAAGCAGTCTGAGATTTTCTGCACTTCCTCAGTTGTAGAGTGTTTTCCCTCTGTTAGGGATTGCCCATTTTTCAGGGTGCTTCGTGCCTTTTTCTTCTCCTATGGAGTTCTCAGTCTTTGATGGTTGGCGCCCCAGGATGTCTTAGTTTTCCTTTCAGTTTGAGGGAGGCTAGTTGTCGCTCAGTTGCTCTCAGCTTTTCCTCTAGCAGAGCAAAGTGCTTGCACTTTTGGACCAGTGGCCATTGCCACAAGCCACAGTTCCCCCTTCGAGAATCACCAGCCACAGACTTTTTCCTTGCAAACTTTATCACTTCCAAGTGCAAATCACACAGAACAGATCTCTGTGCCTGCACAGAGTGATTTCTTGAACCCAATCTCATGTTTACCTCCAAGAATCCTCCTTATGAACATGGCTGGCCCCCTCCCCCTCAGGATGGGCTGTCTGTGAGCAAGCATGGCTCCTCTCCATGGGCTACTCATTCAGTAGGGCCTCTTGCCTCTGTGGACATCTTGCCACAGGGTCAAGAGCAAGTGAGGGGGCTTGCCCTGCGTCTGAGAATTCATCCTACAAGAGCCCCACCACTGGCTGTACATCCTGATCCTTCCTGGGAATGGCCTGGCTCAGCAAAGTGTCTGGCCCCACCTCCATCTTCTCAGAATCTTGACCTAGCCCATCCTTGACAATCCCACTGAAATCTATTTCATTTTCTGATTCCAAAGGGTTGTCTGGGAGGGAACCAGCAGAGAACGACGGCCCAAGATGGCCCCTGCTCCCTCCCAGCAGCCATTTTGAATATTCAGCCTCTAGGATGAAGTGTGCCACGGTTGGGCACGTCATTCAGACAGGGCAGAATGGGTTTTTGAACAGAAGGCCGTTCTCTAGTGGCCTCTGAACAGTCCACTGGTTATTGGAGATGGCTCCCCCTCCAAGCCATGCAGCCTGGGTTTGGATGATAGAGCAAACTACGGCCACCCATGCTGGGGCTGGCAATTTAAAATGGCTGCCAGCACCTGCTGCAACCCAACCATGGCATAAGTAAGCCAGACTCATCTGTGGTGTGCATGGAAAACTGGTCAATATCTGCACTAGTTTCTGGGGAGCATGAGGGCTGTTGCACTCGAATGCTCCTTGTAGTCTTCTTGAAGAGTATTTGCTTGGCACTGTGGGAACAGAATGGTGGACAACGTAGGCCTTTGTTCCAATCCAGGGGGGGCACTCTTACGTTCTTCTGAGCTGCATGGTTCTTCCCTGTTTTCCCTTGAACAATTAGGGTTTAGATTTCATGCTCCGTTTCACCCTTCCCCTCACATAGATGCCAATTTGTGTGTGAAGGTAATTTAAGGAGTTGCTGCTTTAATTGTGTGGACCACAGTTAAAGCGTGTGGACCATTATTTTCATGGATTCTGCAAGAGGAAGCCAGAGGAGAAAATAAGCACACCGTTGCATTAGGAAGGAAAGACCCCTCGTCATTTGGAATGTCCTTCCGCCTGGGCGCGAGAAACGTCGCTTGATGTATGTAAGAACTCATTTACAGGGCTACCCGCAATTCAGAGTTTCTCCTTCTGTGCTTGCCTAGCCAGAGATCTTGACATTGCAAGAGGCACGCAGGATAGAGCAAACAGCTCAGCAAAGCTGGGAGGGATGGTCCCACGGCTTCTCGAGGAGCAGAAGGGGCTTGACACCTGATGGGACCTCAGCACCCAAGTCAGGAAAACGCCTCATGGAGCCGTCATTTGTACAGCTGCTGAAAGGGAGGTTAAGCCCCATCTGTTGGCTGACACCGGCCTGCAGCACTTGGCCCTACCTGGAGTCGCATCCTTAAGCAGCCGGGTTGCCTTCCCGTTTTCCTCGGAGGCTCTCCCCCCGCCCCGCCCCGCCTGCCTAGTTGAGACATTACTTTCTCGACAGCAAGACAGGGCGGGAGTTTTCCCTTTCTTCGCCTTCGGGCTGGGGGCGGCTGTGCGCAAGCGAAGCGCCCGCCGGCCTCCCCGGCTGAATTCTGCCTTCGCGGCTTTCCTCTCCCCGCCTCTCAATTACTTCCCCTTCACAATTAACATTCCACTAACTTGACACGTCTTCCCCTCGCCTTGGCTTTGTCAACCAGCGCCCCCCTTTCCCTATTAATTCCAGACATTAATATTTTCTTTCACGTGAGTGCCGCCGCTCACCCGTGAAACAGTTTGAACATTATGTAGCTGTTAGGATACTTAGGGATTACCCAGGATGCCTTGCGTCCGTAAGTGACACCACCGAGGCTGGTTTGGAGATGTTTGTTTTGAGAGTAAAATGACAAGCATGAAGCCTGATCCCAGGGAGGCAATCTCATTTAATTAAAAGACTCTTTCATTATACTTGGCCTCCTCCCCAGACAGCCACCCCCCACACACACACTTGCACACGCGCACACTCTAGTTGTGCGTGCGTGCGTGTGTGTGTGGCGTTTCTAAAGCTTGCTTTGCAAGGACGGCAGGGTTTTGCAGGAAGGTTGTTCCCACAGCCACGGAACGTCAACGCTGAAGCGAGAAGCCGGGAACACTCCCCTCGGGAGTGGCCGTGTTTAGGTGGCGGAGGGCGCAGTTTGGGGGTTAGTATTGCAGGCACTGCGCCCCTCCCTTTGCGAGGGTCTCTCTAGGTTTCTTTTCAAAGATGCGCTTTGTTGCCCGGCTCTTGTTCCATTGAAGAAGCAGATGAGTCTTGCCTCTGGACCACCTGCCCCCGTTGCATTCAGGTTTTCATTCCATGGGCTACTTTTTTCTCGCTTTGACATCGTCTCTTTCATGGAGCTAATAGTTGAGGGAATTTTTTAATATTATGCCAGGAGGCCCTGCTTATCAGGAAGATAAAGGCACTCTCTCTTGTCTTGTGTTTCTTGTTGTCCCTTTCCCCCATTTTTTGGAAAAAGAAGGGAGAGAAGTGATTGGAATATTCAAGAGAGATTAACAAAAGGAGCCCCATTCGTTTCATTTCTGAGCACCCTACACGCGTGTACACACACACACACACACACACACACACAGAGCTTATTAGAAATACTTCGTACTCTCTGTTTATCTGGGCAACTCTGACCTTCTATGCAACACGCACCATTCAGATTCTTCCTCCTGCTGCTTTTTCTTCTTCCTGGCTGTATGCTTGATAAGTGGAGATCACATTCTGAGTGCGCTGGTCACTTTCTGTGATCACATTCTGTGGCTGAGCCACAGAGGGAGGGAAAGACGGGCAGGGCAGATGTGGGAAAGGTTTTCTTGTTGACGATACAAGTTTCCACCCTTGCCTTTTCTTCACAATAGTATTTGCCTGCTTATTTTCCACGGGCATCCTGTATACATCTGTACATCTTCACGGAGATGTGTATAGGATCTCAGCCCGAATGGGGATCCCACAAAGGACTGTGGAAAATGGGTTGGCCAAAAGGCAGCTACCCAGTTTTCAGTGGTTCCTCCCTCAGCAGATGCTTTGGTGTCCTTTTTGGAGGACTCTTGCCTTCAGTTTTGGCCTGTTTGCTCTCCAGGGCAGTGACCATGGTTGACGTCTCCTTTCTGTCCCACACCTTTATCATTATGACCACTATGTGAAGTAGGTCAGGACTGTTCCAAAAATACGCTGTGAATTTCTGCGGTAAGCAGAGAGTAGGCAGGGTTGAACCCTCTTCTCCTCACAGTTTGAAATTCCTCCAGGACACGGCCTTCTCCCGCATAGTTTTCCAACACCCTTTGGTTTGCAACTTCCTTTGAACTGCAACTCCAAAGGCACCCAGAGAAAGGCAGTTTTTGAATGACTGTATTGACTTGATGGTATGTGGAATGTTTTCTGGGTAAACCAATTTCATTTTATCTTTCATTATTATAAGGTACAAGTGATCCATATGTGAAGTTTAAGCTGAATGGGAAAACCCTTTACAAAAGCAAGGTCATCTATAAGAACCTGAATCCCATCTGGGATGAAACGGTTGTGCTGCCGATACAAGCTCTTGATCAGAAACTCCGAGTGAAGGTAAGTTGTTGATCAGAGCTGTCACTGTATCCCAAGAAGCATTTGGGAAATTTTTGCATGTTCCTAATTGAGTGAAGACATCAGAAAACTTGAGGCAAGGGGTGTGAGTTTAATTTTGACAAGTCGAATTTAATTTCTGCTTATTTGATATGTTGTTAATGTAGATTTGGAAAAAAAGCGGCTTTCAACAGCAACCTTCCAAGGCTAAGAAATTCTCTCTTGAGATGAGATGTTTATCCTTCAAATGCACAGCATACAATCCTCTTAACCACCATGATTTTTATGAATAACATCAGCAAATTCATTTTCTTACTCCTCCAAGGAGGTCAACACACTGTTTTGATAGTTTATTCAGAGGAGCTGTTTTGTCCATAGGTAGAATCTTTTATGTGCCAATATCCCATAGGTTCATGGGATGCTGTTTCCCTCAAATGTCCCTTCTCTCAGAAGGCAAGGTTTTGGCAAGGATCTAAAGCATGCAGGCCTTTAAAAGCGTTCCACAAAACAGTCTGTTGGATCAAAGATGGGAAGGACCAATTATGGTCACTCTGGTCTCTAACTCATAGAGTGCATTCTTTGCATCTAGGACATCCTCACCTGGAATTGTGTGTCCAGTTCTGGGCACCAAAATTTAAGAAAGATGCAGGTAAATTAGAAAGGGTCCAGTGGAGGGTGACAAAAATGATCCGGGGTTTGGAAACACTGCCCTGTGAAGGAGAGGCTGAGAGAACTGGGCATGTTCAGCCTTGGGAAGAGAAGACTGAGGGGGGACATGAGATCCCTCTACAAGTCCCTCAAAGGCTGCCAAAGAGAAGAAGGTCAAGATCTCATCTTGCTGATGCCAGAGTGTAGGACACAGAATAATCAAGTTGCAGCAACCCAGATTCAGGCTGGACATCAGGAGAAGCTTCCTTACTGTCCAAGCAATACAGCAGTGGAACAGGCTGCCTGGAGAGGTGGTGGGCTCTCCCACAATGGAGACATTCAAGAAGAAACTGGGCAGCCACCTGAGTGGGATGGTGTGACTTCGTGTCCTGCAACAGCAGAGGTTGGACTCGATGGCCGTCATGGCCCCTTCCAACTCGTCTATTGTATGATTCGATGATTCTATGATCCTAGACTCATTCCCCAGAATCTGCAGATGAGCAAAACCCTGTCAGAAACCCTGAAGAGCTGTCCCCACTGTAGTGAATATTTGATGAATAGTATAAGACAGCCGCTTATATCGCCGGTGTTCTCTGGAAAGTCATCTCTATCCGTAGTTATCTTCAGGCTAGTAGCTGAGAAGAACATTAATGGAACTGTCTGTTGCTAGAACCACTTGTTGGCATCACAGCCTTTATAAATTGGGTAAACCAAGGCCAAAAATAAATCTCCAGATGTTCTGGACTTCAATTAACTTGCAGGGACTTAGGGGAGCAGAAGCCCAACACATCTGGAAACCTACCTTCTGTCCATTCTGGGTTTGAGCTACTGGCATGCAAGGTCCTGTCTGTTTGAAGGCGCTAAAGGCAGAATGTGCCCTTGCTTTCCAGACAAAGTGAACAGACAGACATTTTTAAAATTGTCAAATTTTCTTATTTCGTTTGAGCACTTCCCCCCATCAAGTGTTCATAGTTTTTTTTTTCAACCAAAAAACAAACACACTCCACACAGCGCTTGCTCGTGTGCTCTCTCTCTCTCCCTCCCCATATATATGTATATATGGAAAAATACGTTGGGGTCAGCATGGTTTTAGGGGGAAACAATGCTTACTTTGCAAAACTTCTCAATAAACAATATTCAACAACAAAAAGGGCAATTAAGCATTGTGTTTCACATTAATTGTAAGGGGTGACATTTCACTCCTTGTATGTTTGTATGGTGAAGTCTGCGATTGCTTTCATTTCCTTTACGAACAGGGAACCTGAATGAGAACAAATTGTTCTTTGATCTGACAAGAAATTGTTTTCAGATGCTCATGTTTGTGCTTCGCCCACTTTTTCCTTCTCCATATGCATCAGGTGTATGATCGTGATTTAACCTCTTCGGATTTCATGGGTTCTGCAGTCGTATCATTGGGTGAACTAGAACTGAACAGGTATACTTTCCGCTTATGGAAATCCTTGTGTCCCTTTTCATACATAATAAGTATATTGATTATCCATGATAAGAGACTTGGCTGAAAATGCCCAACGTTACATCATTCTCATTTGGTTTGCTGAATCTTTTAGCTTTTTCCATGTTTGCTTTCAAAAATCAACAACACGGAGGCATACATAAACCTAACAAATGTGCACACTCCTGATTGATTTTAAAGCATTGTTATTGCTAAATTCAATAAGTGATCTTTAGTATAAATTCTCTAAATTAATATTTTCTTTCCCCAAGATTTCTAACTCTATAATTGGAAACAGAGAAGCAAATCATTTTACAATGATGACCTAGAATAATGGCAAGCAAATTCAAATTAGAATTTTCTTCATAATATTTGTTTCTGAATTTATGGCAGCTCTATGGTATATATTAAGCTCCTAAAGTGAATGGCGCTTGTATTATAAGGTTCTGGGGGTACTTTATTAATAATAATGGGTGATAAAGAACTGTATAATGTCTGTATAGCACCAGTTTCACTGTTAACTAATTTTCAGATGCCCAAATTGTTACCTTCAAGAGGGAGTTAAGATGTATCTCTTTCAACAGGCTTTTCCAGAATAGTTCGTGGATTAGTTTTATTTCTTTTTCATTTTCTTAACATGAACAAAATACAAAAATAAGAAAAGTATAAATAAACTAAAATAGAATAAAGTTGCCAAGGGATTTTAAACAAGTACAACCAATACACTGAAACTCACAAATGTATCTACTTTTCTGTCATTAAGCTCTCTGTGGGTGTGCGGATTAGTTTTATTTCATGTGTTTGTTTTTAGTCAAAATTTTAATTACTGTTGGTTTTAATCTCTTGTAAACCACACAGAGCCTATGGGAATGGGGTAGGATGGATGGATGGATGGATGGATGGATGGATGGAAAGCGAGTGTCACTGCCGGGTGACTTCCACAGCAGTCTGCAGCCAAATATCCTCCAGTTTAGCTGTGACTCTGCTCTTCGGTGGTGCCTGGTTGTAAACCAATCCATTGATTGCCACTTCATTTTCTGCTTTCAGGACTGTTGAGAAGATTCTAAAACTTGAAGATCCAAACAGCTTAGAAGATGACATGGGTGTGATAGTACTGGACTTGAGGCTGGTTGTGAAACAGGGGGACATGAAAAGAAATGTAAGCAGGCCAAGAAATGGATCTTTATTGTTCTCCTGGCAAAGTTCCTGCTACTGTTAAGGTTAGGGAAAAGGGGGCTGTATCTGTGGCAGAGCAGTGGAGGCAGATAGAGCGTGTGACTTGATCTGCATTACAACTTCCTCAAGATGGGACTTGATCACTAACTGGCCCAACCCTCTCTTTTTGTTCCCTCTCTTGGATGTTCCATGCTAAATCTCTGCAAACAGAGATGGGTGAACCGAAGAAAGTGCTCCATACCAAAGGTAACCCAATGTTCCACTCCTTATGCATGATGTTTCCTATGTAAGGTGCCATTGCTTTATGTGGCTTTGTTTAATTGCTCTGGTAGGGTAAGTTCTCCAGTTTTGGGGTGCAGCCTGGGGTTTGGCTTTTTTGGGCCCATGGTGGTCATTGGCCAGGATATCAGAAGGGGCTGCCTTCATCCATCTAATCCTGCTTGCATACTGAGCAATTCATTGGCACCCATCCACAAATGCATGTGCCATCAGAAGTCACAGGGGAGTGTAAATGCAACCCTTCTTGTGGTGGCGCCCAATTGCTTGGAATTCCCAGCCTTGTTTCCTTTGGCAACCTTCTTGGGTCCATGGAATCATGGAAGAGTAGAGTTGCAAGGGGTCAGGAAGGCCATTGGGTCCAACTCCTGCTCAGTCCAGGACTCCCAGTTAAACCATCCCTCTCACATGGCAGCCCAGTTGCATCTCAACCATCTCCAGTGTGGGAGAGTCCGCCACCTCCCGGGGCAACTGGATCCGCTTGGGTTTTCCACTTCGTCCTAATTGCCTTGCTGCCTCCTCCCCACACAGTATTGCTGCCTCTCCTCTCTCCTCTCGGTCCTTTGGCTTCCCTTGAGAGGGACCTGTGATTCCAAACATTCACAGTTCAGGCTTTTTGAAAGCCCTTGTCCTAGTTGTTCTGTTTGTTTTTTGTTGTGTCTTTTCTCTGCACTATAGTTTTTAAAAATCTCTTAAGATAAAAGTTGGTGTGACAGGTCACCCAGTTCCCAAGGTTTTGCCAATAAGTTTTGAGATGCTCTCCCCAACTTGTTTCATTTCCCCAAAAGAAAATTACGAGACCCCAAAGGGTGATAATGGAGTGTGTGTTGCAGAAGCAAGATTATGCCATAAAAAGAGAGGATGGGAGAAATTGGAAAAGAAAAATTACAAACCTTTTGCCTTTTTCTGTTGCTGTCACTAGAGGGTAGGAGAGCCTCAGCACACCGTCTGTGAGCAAGAGTTCAGACTCCGGAGTGATCTTTTAAGGGGGAAAAAGGGAAAGGAGGGGGAAAAAGCTGCTGTGGCCATTGGAGAGGCAGTAAAGAATTTCCCAGAAAGACTACTTGGGCAACACTTGACAAAGCAGTATTTCCTAGTTTATTGATTCTGCTGCCACACTAAAACGCCAGCGTTGTACATCAATAACTATCTTTAGTTAGGAAGCGCCAGGCTGTGGAAACAGCCTGGGCTCTTCCCCACCCCCTCCCCTTTTTTTGTAGTAGAACATAAAGGCTACAAAGAAAAATTGTGTGCTTGGGGAATGGAGGTGTCTTGGAGAGGCATGGGAGGTTACGGAAGAATGGTCAGGAGGAGTGTGATGGGGCAGAAGATATGTGGATGGACTGGATTAAGAGACCAGGAGGGGATGAAAAGCAAGCTCTCTAATGGATCCATATACCTGGCGCTGCCATATTCTCTCCCCCTCAACACTCACACACGGCTCTCTTCTGGCCAGGCGTCTGAAGGAGGAAGCGCTCAATATTATGCTCTCTGTTGGGAAAGTTAGTCCCAGGTTTCATTCTGGCTCTCCCTGCTTCGGCTTTGTTTCTCTCCTGCCTGTTTTGCCAGCCTTTAGAGCGCTTTCATTTTTGGGCTGCTCTTCTGGGGTACCTCCATTTTAGGGCAGAGAGCAGTGCAAAATTCAGGGTTCAGGCCTCGTAGCTGGTCGTGTCCTGGGGAGCGGATTTGCCTGAGTATCGGCACTGGCACAGCCTGCTCAGTTTTGCAAACCCAGAACACTGCAACTGTTCATGGTTTTCTGGTGGTGTATTTGCCAAGCTGGCAACCCACCCTCTCTGGCATCACAGAAAATGGCCAGCTGTAGTGAGAAGGAGTTTCTGCAAATCTGCCCAGCCTGTGGCAATGGCTTATTCTCCTCCTTGCTCATGCACCCCTCCCTGGTCAGTGGTGGAGTAGCTGAGTTGCCCAGGCCAGACTGTAGGAGCATTAGGTGGCTCCATATTTCATGAATTGTGGTCAACAGCATAACCAGGCTGGTGAGAGACTCCACAGGCCAGAAGAAGCCCCTGGGTCGGGGGTTTCGCACCTTTGCTGTAAGGTGTGGTGGTTTTTCCTATCCCCTCCCCAATTCATTCTGGGTAGTAAAACAGGTAAAGACCTGTTCTCCCCTGCAGAGGAGGGCAGGACACGCTCCAACGGAGCCAAGCTCAAGGAATCAAGGTTCAATTTGGATGCCAGGAAGCACTTCCTGACAGTCAGGACCCCGAGGGTGTGGAATGGGCTTCCACGGGAGGTCGTTGAGGCCCCATCGGTGTGGGTGTTCAAGGATAGGCTAGACATGCACATGGTAGGCATGTTGTGAGCGGAGCGGGGGTCAGACTAGATGGGCCGGAAGGCCCCTTCTGACTCATTCAGTTTCTATGTTTCTATAACAAGCTGAATAAGGCCTGTCTCTCAGGCACTTATAACATGAAGAACAGTTGGTCCTTTGCACTCAGTCCTTTGCTGGAGCAGATGTGCCTCACATAAAAGGTGGGAGGAAAGATTTCTGAAATCCTTTGCTGCTTCCTGGGCTGAGGAGATGTGGCAGGGTAGCGGGACACTTTCTGATGAACCCATTAGAGCATTTCACCTCCGGTTTGCTCCTGGTGGGCACATGCCTGGAACCTCTGCACCATGGGGTGCCCTTGTGCCATTGAGTCATCATGGTGTGCTCAGCGGACAGAGGTTTGGCGGCTGGGCTCGCTCCGGGGAGATGGTGCCGGCTTGCGGCGTTTCCACCCTCAGTGTAGGAACCAAGCGAGGCAGCGCGCACCTCGGTGTCCAAACTATGGGCTGAATTGACTGAGAAGTGGCCTTGAGCTGACGTGCGGCACCCCCTTGCGCTCCCGCTGTGTATGTGTTTGTGCATGTGCTCCATCCTGCACCCGCTCCTGGTCCTCACCGCCTGCCTTGCTTCGCCCGTCTCTCGCAATGCCTCTGGGCAGCTGTGCTCCGCTCCTCCTTGGACGTCGCAGGCAGCTGCGGTGTTCCGTTGCCACGGGGTCACGAGCCGCTGCTCGACACTTCGCCTGCCTTCACCAATCCTCCTCGCCTCTTTCCCACAGGGAAAGTTCTTCTGCAGAATGGTTTCCTGCCTAATGAGAAGAGCTGGGGAAAAATGTTTTCCCTTCAATTTGTGTTGCTCCTTTAACCCATTCACGGGTCTTTCTGTTCCAGTGTCTCATCCTTTTAAGGTTAGGATTTGGAAAAAGGGGGGGGGGGAATAAGCATCATCTTCATTTGTGTATCTTTCTGTTTATTCAGGGAGCTTCTTTGACAGGGCAGCAATGCTGAATTGGTTTACTTGGAACGCAGAACTCTGCTCATTTAAAGATTTACTATTATTGTTTTAGCCTAAAAACATGATCCCAATGTAAGACTTCACTAAATGACATAATGAAAACCTATCTGAAGATTACATTTGTCTGTTACCCCATCCTGCCCTTTGCCAGCCAAACTCATGGGGTGTTTTGTTTAAGTCTTGCATTTTGCACGGCTTTCTCAGACACCGTCCAGTTTTTTGGAACAATGGAAATAGTAAATCAGATTTTGATCTGTGCCCAGTTCTTGCCCTGCAAGGTGGGTCTTGGAAGTAGGTCCCACATAGCAAAGTGCTGACCTGATCCAGCGACTTCCAAACATAATGTGCAAAGTGACTGCAGATCCAAGTTGGGAAATGTAGACGTTCTCACTCGGCTGGAGATCGGCAAGGCTAGCAAGAGAGGCAGCTTGAGGCTGTGAGCTACTCTGGTGAATATGCAGGACTTGACAGTAGTGATCTAAACGTCCCTTGCCATCACTTCTGAGGGACGAGAGGATGTATCTTGCTTAATGTCCAAGGTGGTTTTCTTGAGATGAATGGGCCAGAATTGCCTACTAGCCAGCAAAGTGGTGTGGCTGCAAAAAAGAGCAAGTGCTACTTTGCGCTGCATCAACAGAGGTATGGCTTCCAAATCACATGAAGTCCTAGTTCCTCTATTTGCCCCCATCCTGAGTATTGTGCTCCACGGTTTAAGAAAGATGTGGACTAACTGGACGCGTTCAGAGGAGGGTAACACGGATGATTTGGGGACTGGAAACAAAGCCCTGTGAGGCAAGATGGAAAGAAATGGGCATGCTTAGTCCCAGGAACAGAAGCCTGAGGGGAGATGTGATCGCACTCTACAAGTAGTGGGCAGGTTGTTGTCACACAAGGAAGGACAGGATACCTTCCGATCATTTCCATGGAATCATGGGCTTAAGCTCCAGAAGCCAGATTCTGGCTGGACAATAGGAAAAAACTTACCAACTGTTAGAGCAGTATGATGGGGAACCACTGCTGCAAGGATGTTGTGCACTCCCCTGCACAGGAGGCGTTCAAGAAGCAGATGACCACCATCTGAGAGGGATGGTGTAACGTGGAGTCCTGCACTGAGCAGGGGCTGGACCTGAGGGCCCTCTTGGCCCCTCCCAACCCAACCCTGCTGTTCTATGATTCTGTCCCCACCCCGAATGTGTCTCTGGTCCCTAGGGTTTGCAATGTGACTTGGCAACGGGGCCTGGTGCCATGGATAGCAACAGGACTCAGTATCGCAAGAAGGAAGATGGCCTGGAGGACACAGGCTGGTGGGAAAGGTTCGGAATGTAGGAAGCTCCCTTACGTTGAGATAGACCAGTGCTGCCTGCCCTGTGAGGGCTTGGAGCAGCTCTGCAGGAGTTTCAGCTATGGGCGCTTTCCCAGCCCTACCTGGACGTGCTGCAGACTCACTGCAGCTAAGCCAAGGCCCTGAAAGGGCCTGGAGGGCTTTGGAAGGTAAGCCTCTGTACCGTGTGTGTGAGCCCAGTGGAGGGGTGGGATAGGTGTGCCGCCATAATGCCCAAATGTCCAGGGATGGGTGTTCATACCATAACTTGGGATGGTGTTTAAACTTGCAAAGAAAACTCAGCTTACGACCCTATAATCTTTTTTTAAAATATGTGTAGTGTAAATTTATCATTAGAAGTTTGTGGGTCCCTTTTTGGGGGACGCTATTGAGTGGAAAATGTAATTGAGCTCAGAGACCTCCAGAGAGGTCACCAGCATGATCTGCGAATGAGAGAGCTCCCCATAATTTAATTTTGGGGGGAAACCCACCCTTTTTTGCACCCCCCTTCTTGTTTCCTTTCCTCTGAGTCTCGATTTCCTGTAACAAGTTGAGTATGTCAAGGAATGATGGAACGTTAGCGGTGGGGATGTGAGTGTGGGCAGGAGGGCTGGGGGGGTCTCTCTGGGAGCCAGCCTCAAACATTTCCTCTTCCTCCTGCCCGCAAAAAGGAGAAAGACTAGCCAGGGGTGTGTGTGTGTGTGTGTGTGTGTGTGTGAGGGAGGGAGGGAGGGAGGGAGGGTGTTTTGGATCTGAGCACGGCGAGTCCCGCACATCAAACGCGACTGCGCTGTGCACTAAAATGTTCAAAGTACGGTGGAGATAGATAAAGGGCTTTGATGGGAAGTGGATATTTCCCAGGGACATTACAAGCAATAATCCAGATGTTCCACTGCAATGCAACGAGTGTCCACGGTACAGCGGGAGCTCCCAGCCAAGTCGGGCCCTGCTGTAGTCCTTGGCCTCCCTGATCTCATGCTGTCCTGCCGTATGGAAGCAATCTCCCAGCTCCTTTAATGGCCAGCCTCGGATTCCATTTTCACAGGCCTCACAGAGCTTAAGTGGGCCTGTTTTTATGGACGAGTTAGAAAGAACCCTTTCCAAGACAAACATCCAATTCAAAAAATTAGGACATACCAAGCCGCAAAATTATTTTAGGGCACATTTCACGGAAGCGCGGCCGTTATTCTTCAGCAATTGGCAGATTGCAGGCTCGACCTTTGATCCTTTGCGGACATTTCTTTTCTTTTCTTTTCTGTCCCCACCCCCCCAAAAAGGGAGTAGGAGGAAAAAAAGAAAAAGAAAATGGAGTTTGAAATAGTTTGCTGCTTTTAGGGAGGAAGAGATCTGCTGGGACTTTGAAGTATGTTCATGGGAACATTCGTGCTTTAATCGTTTTGGCTTGTGAGACGAAACCTTTGAAAAAAATGGTCTGCAGCTGGATTTATGAATCAAAATCTCATTTTCTTTGTAGAAGTGGGAGTTTTTAGCCTCTGTACAAGACGAGTCAAATTGTATAGTTTAAATGAAATCCTGTGATTGTGCGGAAATCAATGGATCTGTGTGTGGCGTCGCGAAGACCTGGGTGACCCGTCTCAGTGCTCTCTCTGTGTGTGTCATTTTGTGACAGGGAGCTAAGCAAGTCCTCATAAAAAGGCCAGTCTCTGTTCTGCGATGCTTCCCCAGCCCACCCAATAAGGTTAGATCTACATAGGCAGTGTAGTAGAATATTTATTATTTATTTATTTATTTAAAGTTTCTATATGCCGTCCAATACTAAAAGTCTCTGGATGGCTAACAAAAAACAAAAAACAAAAAACAAAAACAAAACAACCACATACAACAAACAACACACAATGCAGTGCATCCAATACATAATGGTAACATCAATGATAAAGAGCTCGAAGACAGGCTAGGTCTGGGAGGTCTGCGATCAAATCCTCACCCAGCCACGAAAACCCCTCCAGTCTTAGCCTGGCCTGTCTCCTAGGGCTGTGGCAAGGATAAAAGGTGGAGGCCCGTTGCGTACGCCCGTGTGGACTCCTCAGGTGACGGGGTGGCTCTGAGAGACAGTAATTCAGGAATGCATGTTCCAGCACACATGGCGGGGCATTGGTCAGTTTTTGGGGGGCACATATTAATAAATGGGGCTATCAGTATAGAAAGCCATATTTTCCAGGCTGCAGCATCCAGGGCATTAGCCGAGTCTGTTGGTGGATGCATGTTTCCCATCTCATCCAACAGGCAGAGCAAGTAGGGATAACCTCTCCACCCAATTGAGGTTGCTGATTAAAACAAGTTAAACGTGGATGCTCTGGAAACCAAGTGCCTGCTTGTCTCGCTCTTTAGGCCAGCTTCATGCGAAGCACCCAGCTGGAGGACTCTTTGCGCAAAAACCAGCTGTGGAATGGCACGGTCACCATCGCACTGCTGGAAGGGAAGAACATCCCCGCCGGGGGCATGACACACACATTCGTTCTGTTGAAGATGGGAGAACAGAGGTGCAAGAGCAAGGTAGGTGCTCCATGACGGAAACTGTTGCCCCTTGTGTGGTGTGGTGGCTCTTCGGGAAGCTTGTTTTCAGTAGTTGCTCCATGCATGGCAAGACTGAAATGCCAAAGCCTGGCGGGATGGAAAGGAATTTTCTGCGGGCCGAAGGAGGTGTAATGCAGCTCTCCAGGCTTACCTCTTTTGCCTTTCTTTTATTCCCAAAAGGCACCTGACAGCCACTGTTGGTTTGCTCAGAATGGTGGGTGAGGAGTTGCCTAAGTCTTCCCCCCATGCCACTCTCTTTCAGGATGCTCTTTGCTCCGTGAGGAGAAATATCCAGGAGAAGGAAACACCTCCCTTTTCTCTTGTTGCCCTATGAAACCGTGTCTCTCTCTCTGGTAGTCCAAGTCCTGCTTCCAAAAACCAACCGACGAGTAAAATTGAATCCTCTGGACTTTGGTTACTGATCCATTTGGGATGAGACATGTTCTTGTGGGTTGGTGTTTACTCTGCGCTCCATCCTTTCTGAACCTGGGCTTCCTCCTGATGTTTTGGATGCCTGTTGCCCCATTGCTCCATCTGTGTGGCCTGGAGATGCAAGAATCGTTGTCCACCACATCTGGAGGACTCCCAGGTTGGAGAAGGATGTTCCAGCCGAGGGTGAATGACATGCAGACTGCATGGGCAACGTGTCCTGTGCGTGCCCTTTCTAAGGGGGCATACCACTGGTTTTTTCCACTCGATTGTAGCTTGCTGTGTAGGGTGGCTTTGCCATATGGGCCAGTCCTGCCCTCTGGGTATCTCCTCAACAGGGTAGCAGAGGTGGCTCTCTGCAAGTGTACCTTTGCACATGCGTTTCCCTTCAGTGCCCACGATTTGGATTCTCTTGTTCAGAGCATACCAAGGGCGGTAATGTTGCAAATGGCTTGCTTCCACAGGTCCCTTGTTTGTAGCCCCCCACCCGCTCCCCCCTTTCTTGTTCTAGGTAAGCCTCGGCCTTTTTTGAGAAAAGCAAATCTTTGTAACTGCATGTTTTCCAGACAGTCTGCAAGAGCGCAAATCCGCAGTGGAGGGAGCAGTTCGATTTTCACTACTTCTCTGACAGGATGGATGTGTTGGAGATGGAGATCTGGGGAAAGGATAACAAAAAGCACGAGGAGGTTTTGGGAACGTAAGTGCTTCTTTTTAAAAGCGCTTTGAAATGGCTCGCGCACGAATGGTGCGGATGGAGGCATTCCGTTCTCTCTCAGGGCACCTCCACGGATTTATTTCTGCCTTATCCCTTTTCTGCTGCTTTGACTTTCCCCATGAATCCAGGAACTGAAGTTTGTTGCGGCTGACATTTGCATCGACATTCAGGGTCACATCTGGTACCACCTAGTGGGAAGGAAGGGATGAGGCCAGGCGCCCCTTTCCAGGCATAGTTTTCCAGCTTTCCACAGTTTCCCTGAAGAGAGGAAACAGTTACTTAAATGGGCAGTTACTTAAATGGGGATTTTGTGGCTTGGCTTCTAGAAGTTTCAGTCTTCATGGCCCACCAGGCCATCAAGCAAGCCAGTGGTCAAGGTTGGTGAGAGTGGTAATCCAAAACATCTGGATGGATCCATGGTAGGTGAGGCTGGTTGATACCAGCCTACCACCCCCTTCCAGTAGTCTACAGGTCCCATAATCCCTAGACAGCTGTGTAGTCCAACACATCTGAAGATCAGGGAAGACTGGTTTGTACCATGAGTGCCTTCCATGGGGTGTTCTGCTGGATGTACCCCCTTTCCATGACAAGTTCCATTCCCCCAAAAGCAGGGGAAGGCAAGCAATTGGTCTCTAGATGTTTTGGACATCCACTCCTAGAATTCCTAATCCCTGGCCATGCCAGCAGAGGCTTCTAGAAGCCGAAATCCAAAACATGGCCTGGTTTCTCTGGTGTCCGTGTGAACCCGGGTACTGTGTGGGTCGCCCGTTCATTTTGTCCTTCCAGGCTTGGCCTGGCCTGGCCTGCTGCTAACCAGAGTGGGTCTCCGTGGCAGCAAGACAGAGACAACAGTTCACAGGCTGAGCAGCTGAGGCTGTGATGGCTGGGGTGGGAGGCCCTCACCTTGGGGCGACCACCTTGGGGCTTCACCACAGCAGCGCAATGGTGCTCCTGGTCTTTAACTCGAGCAGTTGGGTTCCTCTGCATTCCATCTGATGCTCGAGGGGTGATAAGGGAGGGGAAAGGACGGCAGCGCTGTGTGGAGAAAAAGCACAGTGTAAACAATTAGACATGCAAGTCGTTAAACAGCTGGATTTGCACATTAAACTCAATATGTGTTCTGCGTTTTACTGACATGTTCTCTTCTTTCTGTGCTGTTGGATTAGTTAAATTCAATTACTTATGTTTTAAGTGTACACATGTCTTTGAGGGGTTCTGCCGCCTCGATGCAGGTGTGGCAGTGTTTGTAATTCCTTAGCAAAACTGTTCAATCAAGTTTAGGCCTGTGGGGTGAGTGATCCCAGATGGTTTAGAGAGTTAGTCACTCCATGCTGAAATCTGCCGGGGCTGGAGAAAGCGGCACTTAGCTCTGCTTTTCCTGATGGCTTCAGTCAGCAGGAATGTATCAGCCACCACCCACCCAACCCTGCATTTTGTCTGTCCTTTCTCCCCCCCCCCTTTATCTTTTGCTCCAATTACCGATCGGTCCATTGATTTTTACAGTTCAGTTTGTGAATATTTAATTTTAACATTGCCTTAGCAAACTTGTTAATTTTATGTTAATACTCATCTGACTCTGATTCCTCCCTTCTTCCTTCTTCACATTTTTTGCATTTTTATTGTACTTGGAGGCCATCGGTATTCCACAGGCATGGATGGCAGAATATAACTGTTTAGAAATAGCAATAAATTGAAAAAGGCAAAGAATGGGTTCTGTGACATGGAGCTGCATGCTAGACAAACCTTTTTGGTAAGGCAAATAGCCTCTATTAAACAGGTGGCTGATTTAAACATATTTACATCACAATCCTATGCAACTCTACTCAGACAACTGCCTCATGAATTCACAGGACTTAATTCCTAGCAAATGTGTTTAACATTTCAGCCTTAAAATGTTAAAACTGGTATCCAGGAACTACAAAGTTTGGCAGGCCCAAAGTATGAGACTAAGAAGACACTGTAGATATTGGTATATAAAATGACCCTTGAAAGCAATGATATGAAAGCAAAACTTGGCAGTCGTCTTGTATGCCAGGTGAAATTTGTCCTTAGTTTGTCTTCATTCTTCCTCCAATCTCGCACTGTCTTCTCAGTCTTGTCAAACCTTTTAGCCACATTTTCTTAACTGTCTGAAAAGCTCCATTGAACATGCACTGTGGCAATCTAGTTTGGATGGAGCTGGTCCCACCTTTACTTCCTCAGTGATCTCGAACAAGTTTCCACGAGGGGCCATGATGCTCCAGAACACATTTTAGACATAATTCTATGCTTGTTTGGACAAAAAGAGGCTCTCAGCAAGCCCATATCTCTTGTCTGGTCAAAAGAGGAATTGTTTTTCACCATGAGTCTGCTTTGGACATAAGTACTCTCGGTGTTCGCTCTCGCTCTCTCTCTCTCTCTCTCTCTGCCCCCTTCCTTTCCTCACTCCCCACCCTCAGTAAAGTTGAATGCTCCATTTAGGAACGAACTTGCGATTCGTTTGCTTGGCATCAAGGCCTGCAAAGATATGCACGGCTGAAGCACTTCATTCCTTCAGTTTAAGGACTTGTGAAAATAACTCACTGGTGGGTGGCTGAGCCCTGCTTCATACCACTGTTTCACCAGCCCCCATCCCTTCCCTGGAATGGATTTGGCACAGGCATTTAAGGGAGGGAGAGCTTTGTGTGCCCTCCCTTGCTCTCTAAAACCAGTGGTTTAAAAATGGAAGGTCTCTGCAGTTTATAGCAGACAGGTACCAACTACGCAGGTTCTGTAGCAGGCCAAGGGGTGAGTCCCGAGTAGGACATGCCCCATTTACTTAGAAGGAATTCACCTGGAGGACTCCTAAGATCTCTCTCTCTCATTCTCTCTCTCTCATTCTCTCTCTCTCTCTGCACCTATTAAGAAAACACTTTCACAAGTTTTTGTTTAAATAAAAACCTGTCGACAGGCCTTAAGTGCCTAACAGCCTCTTCCAAATTCTCTCTCCCCTGCCTCTGTTTGGAAACCTGACACCTGCCGCATACCAGGCAGCAAAATTCTCCCCCTAAGAGTCTTTCTTTGGTCTGAAGCGGCAAATGTTTGCTCAACGTTTTCTGCAAGAGCTCAAATCCACAGAGCTCCTTGAAAGCTGCGCTCCATTTACTTCCGAATAAAAGGAATTTTTACCATTTACCAGTCTTTTCACAGCTATTAATGGGAAGTTTCATCTTGTCCCTTTCCCCAGTTCTTGAAAACAGTTTCAAAGTGTAAAATGTTTTTGTCCCCACCCCCTCCTTTTAAAAAAAGTTCCGCATATTTTTTTTCTTGATTGAAGATGCACATTGTGGGCCATTCTCTTTGGTTCACCACTTTTAGGGCAGCCCAAGTGTGGTTGCTTCTGGAGTGCTCACCTGGTTTTGGGACTCACTCCCTATAGAGGCGTACCTGGCAGCGAGGTTCAGCGCTGCTTAAATACAGAGAGAATAGACCCCGATTGCTGTCATGTAACCAAAACACTGGACAAGTTAGGTCTTTGGTCCAATCCAGTGGGACTACCAGCTTGTTCTTCCTGGCAACCCCAGTCATGAGCCATACTGTTTCGAGCGTTGCGGCTTTTCTTGTTGCGTTCCATCACTTCCCCCACCGCTCACCAAAGAGCCTTGGAAGACGCTGCGGAGCTTCTGTGAGCTCCTTTGAAAGCACGGGCAGGCTAAGATTTCTGAAATCATCACGTCTGCAATGCCGGAGAGGCCAGCTGTGGTGCTGTCCAAAATGCAGTTGTAAGTGGGTCAAAATTCAAGATGGAGAACCAGGGTCAATGTCTATTAGTTCAGACTGGGAGTGGGCAGCCAATGGCCCTCCAGAATTCCCGTCCTACATCTTGTTGAGAAAGTTTCGCTCCCTCCTTCACAAGTCCGTATAAGGTAGCACTGTTTGCATTTGCAAATGAATGTTGGCATTCAGCGATGTGCCCCCAGTAAGTTGCTGTGCCAGTTTAGATTCTCCTGGAATAAGCTGCTTGCTGCATGGATCAATCACTTCCCAGAATGCTCCTGGGGGGAAGGGCGGATGTTCTGATTGTGCAAGGTGTGCAAGTAATGGGCAGTATGCTAGAAAGAGTACTTGGGTGCCTCCCCTCCCTTTGTGCAAGGTATGCACACACCCATGCGATACAAGCACACCTCCTGAGATGGTGCGGTCCTTCTGAGTGCTTCTGTTTTGCTTACTTTAAAGATTGTAAAACAGTCCACGCATAGCACAAGGCATATGAGCGACTGGTAACACGAGAGCATGTTTTGCTGGGTTGAAATTACTCTCCTGCATTAACATGCCCCCCTTTGGCTTCTGTTGCTTTAGGTGTAAAGTTGATGTCAGTGCGCTGCCTGGCAAGCAAGCAAACCTCTTGGAGTTGTCCCTGGAGAGACAGCCAGGGTCCCTGTTGATGGTCATCTCGGTTGTGCCCTGTTCAGGAGTTTCGATCTCGGATCTGTGTGTCTGCCCGCTGGGAGACCCCAGTGAGAAGGAACAGATTTCCCAACGCTATGTGAGCTTGGCTGTTTTTCTTCTCTTCAGGAATATCATGGTGGGCTAGAGGGCATGGGAAGGCTCTAGAAAACAACAGGAACCCCCCCCCCCAAGTTGCGTGTCTGTTAATCAGGTAGGGGTGGTGTGGAGAGAACAGCACACTGAGTAGTTGGAGGGATGAGGTGCTCCATACATTTAGCTTCCCAGCCTCCTGTGAGGTTCTCAAAACAGTAAATTCCTTTGAGAGCACAAGTAAGAGATGGAAGATGGTTCTCCAAAATTCCCACAAATCATTCACGACTCCATTTACTTTTCCTGGGCCTCCGTTTGCTGTCCTGGCGATTTGACTAAGAGTGCCATCCTGGGCAAGCTGAGACAGCGGAAACGGCCCCGAATTCCCAGCGTGGCCCAGCCATCGTGGGATTGCACCCGCGACCCCCTGGGACAAGGATGGGCAATTTGAAGCCTTCTATGAGCTGTGGGACTGCAACCTCCATCAGCCCCACCCAGCAGTGCTTGGGTTATGGGAATTCCAGAGCCTGCACTGGAAGATGCAGCGGGAAGAGCATGTGGGAATGTGGGTATGGCAGTGCCAGTTGAACCGCTTCCCATCGCATTGGAAAAGCATTCCGGACATGTAGCAAGCGAGCAACCCAGAGAGAACAGTTCAGACTAGCCCGCTCCCTGCTGTGTTGTGTTTTGGTGCACAAGGTTTTGTAGCAACAGCCTGCTACAACTTGAGGAGCATTCAAATATGCTGCTGCTTTCTCTTCACCTCCCACCAAGGTGCCATTCAGGAAAGGCTGAGGTAGAAACTGTTTCCTAAGGTCCAGAGTTATACCGTTGTAAGAGCAAATGTAGCTGGTTCCTAGCATTGGGGTGATTCTCACTCACTTCAGGGAAGGCTCCCAATCATATGGGTCATGGGGCACTTCAGGAAAAGCCCTAAGCACCACCTTCCCCGTCTGAGAACAGAGCTCTCTCGGACTTGGAGGAGGACCCCCCTGTGGCTTCTCTGTCCCTCAGCCACACAGAAGCATGAGACTCGAGAGAGACCAGCACGTGCCCAGCAAGCATGACCCACTGAAAGGCCATGCCCTGCAAGCCTTCCGAAGGCCACAGTGGGCCACAGCCCTCTGCTGGGACAACAGCTCCTCTTGGGAGACCCTTCTCCCAGCACTTCCTGCAGTGTGCTCGCCAAGGTGCTGTTGTGGCACCTGAGTTTCCCGAAGAGACACAAGTACTGCTGCGTTTGTAATCTGCTTCACTGGGGCCTCCCACCTAGTCAGGTTACATCCCTGTGGAGCTTCTTTCCAAATTCATCCCTCCTCCATCGGTATTTATTTCAGGGGAATATGGACAGCCAGTCGGATGTGTTGTGGGTGGTAAAAGGGAATATGGAAAGCATTTAGAGTTCTGTGGATGGCTGCATTGAGTCAGTGGTTGGACTAGAAGGTTGGATTCAGCCTTCTTCCATCTTGATGGCTTGGTATATAGAGATGTTGGAGATCTGAAGCAATGAAACCTGAAATTCCTATTCTGGTACAAGTAGGAGTTAACACTGAGAGTTTAAAAACATGAACATGATTCTCAGTCATTTATGCAAATTGAAGGTGATTTCTAATAAAACAGATGTTAATATTCAATTATACTATCACCAGAAAATCATGAGTTTCTTGTTCATGGGTCTTAGAGTCTTGACTAGAGTGTTGAATAGGCAGTGATGTAGTTTACAATGAAAAGATTTCTTGTTTTTTATTTAATAAGCTGGTGTCCAAATTCTTAATTTTGTGAAGAATTTGTCCCTAAAAGCCAGAATATAGTTGTGTAAATTCAAAGAATTATTTGAAAAATATTCTTCTAATAAAGATTTAATTTCCAGTGTGTAAGAAATTCACTCCGGAACATAAAGGATATTGGATTCTTGCAAGTCAAACTTTTAAAAGCTGCCGATCTGCTAGCTGCAGATTTTTCAGGTATGAAATATTGCTTCTTTGAATGCTATTTTTTTCAGTGTGTTCTTGTCCCCAGGGCCAGGATTAATTGGAATAGGAACTGATCTGTTCTTTTCTTTTATTACAAGAATTTTTTTTAAAGCAGAGCAAATGCTTATATAAAAATAGCAGGTCTAATAAGAACCATACATTTTCAGTTAACTAAATGTAACAGAGCTATTCTATATCCTGTACAGAGAAAAGCATGCGTGAAACTGGTAATTCCCCAATATGATCAAAAGAATAAAACCATGAATGTGCAGTTTTAATGCCTCCTCCTCCACCGAGTTCCGAATAATGTGTGCTGGATGGTGGCAGTTTCTTGGGAGAAAACCCCATTTGAAGAATGTGCGGGAGAGTGATGCCCCTTGCAATGGCAATGATCCTGGTCCCCTTTCTGCCCCCATTTTCCCCAGCGAAATGCCCACACCGCGATGGTACATTTAAGCATAGCATCATTTTGGGGAGGCTTCTGTGGCCTCCAGTTATTGGAGAGAGTGCCACTGCTGGTGAGTCAGGCTGAGTTTTGTTGTTGAAATCCCCCCTCTCTGCAAAAGAAAGCCTTTGCCAAAACCATGCCCACCCCCATTTTGTGAATGCGGTGAAAGGAGCGGGTGCATTTTGGTCCAAAGGTAAAATCCCCTTGCCTTTGTGAGCTGCAGTGAATGCAGTGCTCAGCATTTCTGCCCTGGTGCTGAGTTTCGAAACTGAGCCTACAATTCATTTTCTTGTTTTCTTCCTCTCTAGCCCACTCCCAGCAACATGAGCAGTATCCTGAGTAGCAGCAGGCAAGAAAGCTCATGCAGGGATAATGCATACAAACAAGCAAATACTTTTAATGCTCACAAAAATGTATATGCATTTTCTTGTGGGTGGCAATAAAATTGCAATCTGCAACAGGATGGGATGAATTTAACATGGGCTGCCTGCTCCGGCAGCTGTGTCCCATGACTGCCGGCCCACAAAAACCATCCTGGAGCAGAGCCACCCCCTCCGCCGCGCTCATCTCCCCCCACGCGATTCTGCTGATGGCAGCAACACTGGGGGCACTGGAGAGGAGGAAGAGAGAGAGGACGGGCGAGAGTGGAGAAGGAGCCACACCATGCCTGAATCAGGGAGGGGTGGCAGCCATGGGCAGTGGCTGAAGGGTGGTTCCAAAGGGCATTCGGTGCCCACGCTGGGCTGCTTGGGTTGAGACTTTTGGCTAGTGGACCGACTAAGATTACTGCCCAATACCAGGTACAACACTATTGTTTCCATAATGTGTCTGGAGGCTCGAGGGGAGCATGGGGGTGCACCTGTCAGTATGGTTATGGGTAGTGGGATTAACAGGTCAGTGAAGCAGAACAGGGGTTAGACACCTTACATCTGTCCCCTCTTCTGGTTTTTTCTCCAGACAAATGATTCCTCCCAGCTGCACTGGTTTGCCCTCGGGCATGGTGTTGCTTTTGCTGAAAGCCAGTTCAGTCCTCGGTAGGATCTTCCTCATCCATGATCTGGTCGTGGATGAGGGGCCGACCTCGTCTGTATTGCTAGGGCCTGAGTAGGGGAGTTGGGAGGGGTGGCCCTCTCCCAGCTGTGCCTGCCTAGGAACTCAGTGCAGCACCAGTATTGCCTTGAGGGTTGGGGAGAGGACGTGTCTGTATATAGGAATCCAGTCTCCTTCTCCAGGCTTCCTGTTTGTTTGGGAGCCGCTCTCTAGTGTTTGTACCTTGGGCTCGGCTCTTGCGACAGACTATGGGTTCTGCTGGTGTTCTGCCCACCCTGCTGCCCATTGGTCTCCTTTCCTAAGCTGATGGAGGCGTTCAGGATTCGCAGGATCTTGGTCCCCAATTTCCATGCAGAGGCGGCTTTATCTGGGGCAGCTCAGGACTTCATGGCCTCCGTGGGGCTAGCTCAATGTATTATTGGGCTAACACATGTCAAAGGACACACTCTGGGCTTGTTTTTTCTCAATTGGACAGGAGGTGCATGTTTTGATAGTAGATAGTGATTAGCTCCTTTGTCATGGCCACATAATTTCCAATTGAGGTTTGGTCTTTCAGCCATTTTCCCTCTCTGCAAGGGTGGTGGACCTGTTAGGACAGTCTGCCCCCAGACACTAAAGATCTTGATGGTTATTGCTCTGTTGGATTTTTATTGTTTTGTATATGTTTTGACCTACACACTGCCCTTGAGGGCTATAGGTGGTCTGGAATACAATACACAAGCAAGCTTGCAAAAGAATCTGGGTGAAACTGACTTTGCAGATTTGACCCTTCCTAATCCCAAGGGAATATTTTGACTAGTACTGAAGATTTAACCTGCTGAAGAGGCAAACAATCACTGTGACTAAGGTGTAGTTTGCGTGGAAAAGCTCAAGCGGACAGGTAGTTTTTGGAAGGCTGTGGGATGCGTGAAACAAGGGTTGCTTGGGCAATTTACAATAGATACTGACAAGTTTCTCTTTGATGACCATTTTTAAAAGTATCTACCTGTGCTTCTTGCTTCCCCTTTCCAGGCAAAAGTGATCCCTTCTGTGTACTAGAACTTGGAAATGGCAGACTTCAGAGTTACACCATTTACAAAAACCTGAATCCTGAGTGGAACCAAGTCTTCACCTTGTAAGTGGATTTGCAGCTGCAATGCATGATGCCAAGAAGCACTAGCATCTGTGGGAATTAGGCCAGTGCAAAAGTTATTAGACAAGCTAGCCATTTTTAAAAGGGGTAAGGTTTTCCCCCTTAGGCAAGTTTCTAAAATTAAATGTAATATTGTGCACAGGATTTATTTCCCTTAGAATTGCAAACTTTTAAAAGATAAAGTTCTGTGTCTTTTGTAGCCTTCACGGATTTTGTCGCATTTGCACTGCTCAGGCTGTTTGTTTTGGTGCTTGTGACCATGAACCTTCATAACATGAAGCTTGATGCAAACGAAGTTGGTTTGATTGGCCCTGGGATTATAACATAAGCAAGTTTAGTGCTGTAAATTGGCACCTTGTGGCCCTCCTGGAGTCTGCAACTCCCATCATCCTTTGGTGTGCGCTCAGGAGAGTTGCTGGGTAAGGCCTCTGCAGAGCTGTGAGCCGAAACGTTCGGAGGGCGGCATGGCTTTCTTAACTCTGTCCCATCTGTGTTTTGTGGATTGCGTGATACCTTTTCCCCCCAATCATTAGCTAATTGGCAGCTTATTAAAAAACCAGAATTTCCTTCCACTTGTGCTAATTTACATCAGTGCTGAACTGCACTGGGGTAAATCGCCTATGAGCAGCAGGGAGTCCACAGAAACTACGTGGCTCACAAAAAAACAAAACAAAACAAAACAGTTCGATGTGGAATCTACAGGTGGGATCCATGGAAATCTGAGGCTAGTCAGGTAGTTGCAGATCCTCTGAAGTGATCCAGGCTTAATTAGGGACTATGTACGGTCAGCTCTTTCCATGGCAGAGAAAACATGTGCTCATCATTCAACTCAGCCTGAATCTCTTCCCAGCCCTGTTAAAGACATCCATGACGTTCTAGAAGTGACAGTGTTTGATGAAGATGGAGACAAACCTCCCGATTTCCTCGGAAAAGTCGCCATCCCTTTACTGTCCGTAAGTTGTTTGCTGTGTGTATTTTTCCAGCTGTGATGGTTTCCATGTATGATGCCCACATCACTTTCCTCTTGTAACAACATGGACAGAAAGAAAAATTGCGCTGTATATACATTTCAGTCTGTCTTTATGATGGCCCTTTCAACCATTCTGATCATTTGAGAGTGAGCGAGAGAGAAACGCAGATACAACGTTGGTTCATTGATGCCCTAACCTGATTTCCTTTTGGAATATAATGTTTCGATGCGTCCTCTTTCTTGTTGGTCTGTTTTCCTGCGTTCTGGCTGGCTGTTTTCCAAATTTCAGGGGGATTATAGCAAATCTTAAGTATTATCTCTTCTCTTTTAGGTAGTTCCTGTATTTGCTCAGGCACCTGGTTTTGCCCATTTGTTAGTGAAGAAAGACATAGTATTTAAAGAGAATTTGCAAACTGTTTCTCACCATGGTGTGGGGGTTCCTTCTCCCCAGCTAGCAAGTTGCATGGTTGGTGTACAAATAGCTGATGCAAATTGCAGGATAGTGGCCAGTCTTGGTGTTAGGTGGCTTGTCTGATGTATAGATATGCGTATGTGTGTGCATGCAATTTCCACCTGTACCTTATCTGGTTGCATTTTTTCTTTTGCATGATAGTGGGGGAAAAGCTTTGCAAATCCTTAATACTATTGTAAAGCTCTTCCTCTGGGGAGGTAGCAAAATTGCCACTGATTCCTCAGGCACAAGCCAGGTCATGTCATACGCAGTAGATCTTTGCTGAAAATCCAGAGTGATCCAATTACCTTCCAGAGCTCAGTTACGGAGACCAAAAGCTAGGTTAGTGAATGTGATGAAGGCACTCACAAACTATCTGTGGATGATCGATCCATGTTTTCCTTGTATTTATGCATTTAACATTAGATCGGGCCACCTTTGAAGTTGAAACCCACCTTTTCTTTCTTCTCAGCTCAGCCAACCAGGGAAAATGATTTCCAGAATATTAGGACCAACCTTGCTGTGTTATGCAAGCTCAGCCCTCCGTTGCCTCTGGCAAACAGGTGTTAGGTTTTATAACATTGCGAAAAGTGGCAAAGTGGTTTGATAGCAGATGAGGGAGAAGGGATGTGCAGCCTGGCCTCCTTCCCCTCCCAGTTTTGCTGCTGCTCTTGAGTTTTGTGACCAGCAAAGAATCTTTTGCCACATGTCTGAGTAGCAGCTTCGTGGCAGCATAACCTTTTGTTAACATGCGTATCACAAGTGCCATCCTCAGTGAAAGTCGGACTCCGGGGCAATCCTCTGCAATCTGGGGAAGCATCCCAGGGATGGTGGGATGCCCCCCAGTTGCTCCTTGCAGCCCAGAGATGGTGAGCAGAGATGGTGCTCCAGGCTGAGAAGGGAAGTCAGAGAACTGTCTCCACTCGCTGCCACCTTCTACCAGGCGTGGAAGGAACTGCACTGGCTGCTTCTCCAAGATCAAGAAGTCAACCCAGAGGGAGAAATGGCACGTTCTGCTGACTGGGGAAGAAGGAGACGAGAGAGACCAGGAGGTGACTTCTCATGAGCCTCCCACAAGCCTCCAGCACCCCCTCCAATGTGCCGTCGCCTGGCAGCTTGAAATCCCATCCCCTTTTGGGATGGAGGGTGTGGAAGGGAAGGACACCTCTGCTGTTCCACTTGCTCGGCTGGCCCCAGCGTTTTTGGGCATGGAGATCTCAGAAGCCTCCAAATTTGCGGCTTACAATCAGTGAGGGCGCAATCCACAGGGCCATGCCTTGAACCTTTTAACTTTTAGAAGCTCTGTCCTTTTACAATCCTCTTTCCATTCACCTCACTAAATATTAAAGTAATTTGGAAAGGTTCATTTTTTTCTCTGGGCACGTCAGCAAGTTTCTTAGATGTAGAGGAGTCTGGAATTACTAGAAATAAATAAATTTGCGGAAGGTAATGAGATACTTTTTGATTTCCCCTTTCAAAGAGAGATGTCACATAACTAGAACAAGTGACAGAAACATGAAAAATTTTGTCTCTCTGTATGTGTAAAAGGTGGCATTTTTTCAGCCTTGAATTCAGATGCTTCACATACAGCCTCCCTCTAAGCTACTCACACAAGCCTTCTTTGCAGTATCCCCAACTTCTTAGGTTGGGGGCACCCCCTTTCTCGCCACTGTTCAGAGCTTGCTTTTTTTCTTTTTGAATGGCTATCAAAGCTTGCATCGTGCGGCGGACTGTTTGATGTTTACAGGGAAGGAACAACTCCTTAACATCTTTTATTCAATTTTTGATGACTCTGTTAATTTCTCCCCGAGTCCTCGTATCCCTGATGTTACTGGACGAGAGTGTTGTGAGCAGCTGGTCTCCTGGAGAGTGACTGCTTGCCAAATGGCCTCTGCACGAGGCAGCCGGCTGTGTGGGCTGACAGTGAGAAGACGTTAGGTTTTGATTTTTTTCCTCTTGATTTTATAGATATTTGTCAAGCTCCCTCGAGAATCGCATAACAGGGCAGGCAGCAGAGGCTGTGGGCAGGAAAAGCAGTTTATGTGCACTGTAAGGGAAGACCGAACTCCATTCTTCCTCGCTTCTTTGTCCAAGGTGTTAAGAACAAACAGCACTTATCTCTGGCATGGCCCGAGCGTGGTCCAAATCTGCCTCCCACCGCACCATCCCACAGAGCCACTTTATTTGGGTTGTGGGGGTCTAACAAATTGGGGTCGAATTGTGTTGCAAGTCTTGCTTACAATGCAAGAAAGAGAACAAAATGCAAAGTTTGTCTGGTGTTCCACTCAGAGAGGAGAAGGCTTTATGGATACAGGAAAAGTTGATTCCAGTGCATTTTTTGCTCAGGATTTATGCCGTTTGTATCTCCCAAACTAAATACAAATTCAGATGCAAACTGCAGTCGATGCCCATGCGCACCCAAGCTTATGGACAGCGACACAGAAACAAACAAAGAAAAAAGAAGCATTTGAATATGTGCATGACAAAGCCATACTTTTGGACAGTGTACACAGGCGAGCATTAATCAACAGGAGGAAATGCTTTCTTCTCTGAGATTGGTCCATATATTGGAAAAACCGTATATTGGTCCATATATTTGGAATTGATCCGTATATTTGGAAAAGCCCAAAACACAAAGCCTGTACTCACAATCCCGTTGGAAGCATAACACAGAAGTGTGAAGTTTGGAGAAGGTTGACAAGGTCAAGCTTTGTGGGTTTGCATATCCCCAGCTCAGTGGAAGAGCAACTGTTTCATATGCTGAGGTTCTTGAGATCAATCTCTGGCATTTCCAGCTCAAATGATTTTCAGTAGCAGGGTTGGGACAAATCTGAATGCCCAAAGGAGCTAGGCGAGCTGATCATCTGACCTGGTTTGAGGCCGCTTCGTGCTTAAGTTGTGTTACCGAACTATCTTGTAAGATTTCTGGAAAAATGAAAAACTGTTGCTTCCCTGAAGGCCCCCTTTATGGATAAGAATCAATCTCAGAAGTCCACCTCCCAGCACTTAGAAACACAGAAAAAAAGTGAGTCAGAAGGGGCCTCCAGGGCCATCTAGTCTGACCCCCAGCTCCAGCTGGCTCTGCTCATGTAATCCCCAACAAGTGTTTGTCTACTGCCCCTTCTGATCTCAGCACTGACCTTGGACTGAAATCCATGTCTGTGAAGGCTGTGGTGGCAAAGCCAGCTTGACCAGACTTGGCCCATCTGTAGAGATGTTGCTCGGCTTCTGTGCATCCAAAAATACCATTGGCCATCCACATGACCAATCATTTACCCCCAGGCTTTGGAGCTGTGGATTTCCCGGAGCCCTATAAAGCTGTAGACTCTGACCCTTGACCTTGATCCTGGGAGTACTGCGGGATTTGTCACTCCCAGGATGCGCCTTCCCATAGCTTATGATAATGCCCGAGGGAGGTCTGGAAGGTGGCAGCTACGGACTGGGCCTTCTCTGTTGTGTCACTCTGATTGTGGAATGCATATCCCAGAAAGCCAATCTGCCGACAACATGGCCACCCTTTTTGGTGCCAGGATAAAACTCTACTCTCAGGCATTTGATGGCATATGATGGCTCATCTTCCCTTAGTAATTTTATGGAGTCTTGTCCTCAGCTGTTTGGAATTGTTTTAAATATTTTTTATGTTTGAACTCCTGCTGCAGGAATCCTGCTTCTTTCTCCCTCTCTTTCCTTCCTTCCTCCTTTATTTTTTAAAACAAACATGTCTCTCAACTTTAGCAAATGCAATCAGTGGAACCTTGCTTACTATTCTGTCACATGTAGGTTGGTTCTAAGAAATTTGCTGCTCAGCTGTGATGCTTGAACCTCAGGGGACCACACAATTATCTGTATTTTTTAGGAATGGAAAATAGCAGCAAACATGGTGTGTGTGTATTGTGATGTGCTGTCAAGTCCTCTGACTTAAGGTGCCCAAGAGTGAAAGCCCTCCAAAAGCTCCCGTCCATGACCGCTCCATCCAGCTCTTCCAGTTCAAGGCTGCGGCTTCCTTGATGGCTTCCATCCATCTCATGTTTGGTCTTCCCATTCATCTTCTGCCTTCGACTTTCCCGAACACAATCGTCTTCTCCAAGGAGTCGTGTCTTCTCCAGAGAGTCTTGCCTTCTCATGATGTGTCTGAAGCACGACAGCCTTGATTTTTATCTGCATGTAGGGGGAGTGAATATTTTCACCCTTAAAACATTTCTACCCCTGTAGAATCTTCACACAAAAAAACCATGGAAGATCATGTTGGCAGACCTTCCTCAAGCCCTTTCCTCGTGCTCAAGGGAGCATTTGGTAGACTCAGTTTTTATGGAACTATTTTGTGTTGTGCCATCCCTCACAGGCTGGGGATGCGCACTGGAGCCAGGCTTGCATCAAAAGGCTCTTAAGTGAATGCAGCAGGATGGGGAATGAGCAGAAGTTGCAAGCCTTTCTCCTTCAGCGAGGAGAACCAGAAAACCAGCCTTGTGCTCAAGAGTCCTGTCTCCACCCGTCTCCGGCTTTGTCTATTGCATTAAAATTCTCGGGTGGTCAGAAGGGTTGCTACTTAATAGATTTAGCATTGTCCATCCATGATTCCCCTGTGTCCCTTTTCCCTGGGATGTTTTGTACAAATGCTTCAGCAAACATATCCATTAGTTCTTGGGAAATCTGCCGTGTATTTGGATGAAGTTTGACAGCTTGTCTGGATGGTTAGATGGTTCCATTCAGCTGAGCTTGGAAACCTCCCTACCAATCATATTTGCCTTTTCATCTGTTCAGAAGACCTTCGCAATCCCTTACTTCAGTCATCCTTGCGGCAGGACTTGGTCTGCGTTGTTTTTCCAGCATTGCCAAGTCTAAGAGGTGAAATGCAGGTGTAGCTCTTGTGTGGAAGGGTGGTACATAAACAATGAATTACTTGGGTAAAGCTCGGGGAGGGGGATTTGAAATTTTTGCATGTGCATGCTGAACTGGAATTAGTAGTCTACCAGAACTTCCTGAGGCACAAGTCTATAGAATGCTTCATCACAGGGTCGAGTTTTACTCCTCAAGTGGGACTGGACCACACACATTTTGCATGAAGAAAATTGAAGCTTTTATCCCTGGCATCTCTCGTGGAAAACCATTAGGTAATTGGTTCATGTATATGTCCCTCTGTCCAGAACCCTCAAGTGCCATTGCAAGTTGGCACAGACAGTGCTGGGCTAGAGGTCCAAATATCCTGACTTGTTCTCAGGATGCCTCCTCTGTAAATCCGATGAGCACATCTTTAGTTGAACAACGCCTTGAGAACTCTTGGCCAAAGTAAACCAAATCCGGTCCAACCCGTACTAAGTGAAGCACACAGAATCCATCCAGACCATGGAAACCCGTTTAATCCAAGGAAAATTGTTCCAGAGGTACTGAGTGTGACTGTTAAAATTAAATGCTTTGAATGCATTCAGTAGACGATTACAGCTGTAAAAACTAAGTCTGCCTTTTGATGGATGGATTTGCCCCGGTAATCTGCCATTTTCGCAAATCAATTACATGTAAACAAACGTCCCATTTTAGCAGTTGTTCATGGTCGCACTTCTTGGTTTACTCTTGGGGAGCACAGTGCTGCTTAAAAGACTAATAGGGCCTGAAGATTTTCAGTCCCTCAACCCACGTTTGGACTTCCATATTCATAAACGAAACGGGTATTACAAAATACTGCAGACCTCGGCACGCGTGAGAAAGCTGCATGTAGGAATTGTCTCTAACTTCTTCTCTCGTGTGGGACTGTGCACTCCCATGCATAAATAAAGGACATTTCCATTGTCCCATGTCATGGCTCTTTTTCTTTATTTCCTCCAACTGCAGATTACGCTCAATTTGCACATTGCTACTGCAATATCCACTTTAAATATGGCTGCATTTCCATGCACATAAATCTCTCCTGTTATTTTTTAATCTTGGAGCATTTCATTCTCCAAAGGATTTATTTTTGTGGTAAATGGGAGCTTTTATGTTACTGCCATTCTGAATTGAGCTGATCTTCATCCTGAAAAAAACAAACAAAAACAAAAACCAAAAATAAAAAAGGAGAAAAATTGGGGAAGAAGAGCCAAATGTTTAATCAGTACTTTTCCCAGCATATATAATAAATGTGTTTTGCTGTCATGTTTTAAAACGGAGGCCACCTTTTGTGATGAGCCAAATTAATTGAGAAATGATTTCCATTTTTAAACAGGCATCAAACACATCAGGGCCAGTTGACAAATTAAGAACCTAGAAAGCACATTTAAAATTCTCAGCAAAAGCTATTTTTGGAAATAGTCCCCTACATTTTGCTTTGCGGATTTTATTTTGTAGATCTTTTTCCAATTGTAATTCTCCAGATTCTGCATGGGACAAAAACTCCATTTTTTTACCATGATATTTGGTAGTAATTTTCCTTCATGGGTTATTTGGGAAGGCTTTTTTTCTCCCACCCTCTGCTACTTGGAAGGAAAAGAGCTGTTTAAAATTGTAAATAGCAGGAGCTAATGATTTCCTGCTGGCTGAAGGGGTTCCAGGCCATGTTTTGCTTGCTGGCGGTGCTGGGTGTATTTCAGATTTGTAACAGTAAAGAATAGCATCTTCCATGTGAAGTTGGGCCCTGCTATTTTAATATCTAATATTTTTCCTAGCTGATTATGCCATTTAAGGCATTCAAAGTTCTGACTGAGTGTTGGCTCATGCCCTGAGTTCTCCTTTACATTGGCTGCCCAAGGGGATGTTGCTGGAGAGATTGCACCAATTCAGTTTTTGGCTGGGAAGTGCCTGATTCCTAAGGTACTAGCATGAAGTGGGCAAATGTTTAGGGGGCATTGAAAATGCCTTCATTCCCATATCCACCATATATGCCATCTATTACTCAGGAATTCCTGAGTCCCACCAGATGAAACCTGCGCACCAAAATAGGCATGATGTTGATTGCATGAATGAAATTAATGTGCATGTCTTTTGTTAATTATGCAGCTGCTGTGGAAAAGTCACAGCAAGTTCGGAGAGCCAATTTATGTCAAGATCATGGGGAGGGTGGAAGGGTAAATTTCTGGTCCAGGCATGTACTTTGACCTTAAAAATCCATGTGATGCTAAAAGAGAGGTAGGGCTTTGCTCCGCCCCAGCTGTCATTCAGACAGACCAGAGTTGTTCTCTGTTGCTCCAGAGGGCAGGACCACAACCAACAGGTCCAAATTTCAGGGAAGCAGATTTGACTCAACATTAGGGGGTGCTCCCTAACACAGCCTTCTCCAACCTGGTGTTTTCCAGATAGGTTGAACTCCCAGTATTCCCCAGTAGCCATAGGGGAAGTAGGCAAACGCACCGAGAAGGCATTCGCAGTGAAGAGGGGTTCCCTAAACTCTTTTGGCTGTGTGACAGACGGCGTCGGGATGTGGGCTCCCTTCACTGAGACATGGAAGCAGAGGCTCCACTGTTGTCTCCCAGAGATGCCCAAGCTGCACTGGAAGCCATGGCCTCTGCAGAACTTCCTCTCTGTGTTTCTGTGAAAACTGGGAATGATCCACATAGAGCATTAATTCCACTGCTGTTCCAGCATCTGGATAATCAAATGGATTAAGCTGGAGTGGAACTGCATAAGTGCAGGCCGAAATGAGGGGCTGTCAACAGGGTGAAAGTTGTCCACCCCCAACCCTTGCCTTCCTGCCCTGACTCCAGAACACCAGACAGACTTTAGCAATGGGGACCTTTATTCGCACATCAAGCTTACAAGACAGTGCAGCGCTCAAGGGCCCTTAGCAAGCGGGAAAATGGTCTCAGCTCATGTATGAGTGAGCGCTGAACCCAAACTGGAGACTTTCCCTCGGTCCTTTCATTTTTCAGGATTCATCCTCAGCCGCAAAAACCAGCACAAGTCCACTCAGTGGCTCCAGATGCCTCATCAGGGAGCAGACATGGCAGCTGTTCTCCCTCCTCCCTGGGGTCACTTCCCGTCTTTTCCAAAACAGCTCCACTCTCACCATCAGCCTGGGAATCTCTGGGCAAGGGCTTTGGTGGAGCATCGAAGGCTCCTCCGTCCTTGGTCCCCTGCCCTCCTATCACCTCCTCCACGGTGCTCTCCTCTTAGAGCCCAATCACGGCGGTGAGTCCTCCCTGGTCCGCTCACTGTTGGTTGTGGGACGGGGTGTTCAGGCGGAGCCATGGCTATGTTCAAAAGTTCCTGCTTGCTTCCACCGGCGCTCTGCTTGTGTATTTTGCGCAGAAAACAAAACACACCTTGTGAGTCTTTGGCATCCTCTCATCCAAACGAAGCATGACCTGTGCAATGTAGGACTCCAAGTCCTCTGAGCGATGGGGAGCATGCGATAATATTGTATTGAGACTTCTTTTCTCATTCTGTTTGTGTGTTTGTTTGCTTTAATTCCAGATTAGAAATGGGCAGCAAAGTTGCTACACACTAAAGAATAAAGATCTGGAACTTCCTTTGAAAGGTGTGATTCATCTGGAGCTGGACGTCCTATTTAATCCTGTAAGTCAAATGTCTGTAGAAGAATAGGGTCGAGACAGTGCAATGTCACCAAACCATGTGTTATGAAGTCGGTGCATGTGCAACCAAAGTTGAGGTTGACCCATGAATCAAAAATGGACATGAAAGCTTCCCACTTCTTCCTTTTAGCTACACCAAAGGAAAGGATAAAACAGGGCTCCTGAGCCCAAGGTTCCTTGTGGCTCATTGCTTCAAAACTGACCCTGGTTTATCACAATTGTTTGTTGTAGGAACATTAGTTATTGGGAGGATTAGAAGTGAGCTAGGCAAGTAAGTGAATTTTCCCAACCTTGTGCCTTCCAGACACATTGGACTGCAACTCCCAGAATTCCCAGTCAGTGGCCCTGCTGGATGGGAATTCTGGGAATTGTGGTCCAAATGCCCCTGAAGGCCCCCAGGTTGGGGAAGACTGCTCTATGTTGTCCCACAGGGGAATTTCAGAGCCCATGTTGTCGGCTGATTTGCCCATTCACTGTCAGTGTGTTGCACGTTAAAGAGAAATGCTTCAGCCGTGAAATTAAGATGGTTCTAACGAGCATCAACACTGATTCCATGTGACTTTTTTTTCTTCCTCAGGTAAAAGCAAGTATCAGGACCTTCACTCCACGTGAGCGGCGGTCCCTGGAAGACAACCGCAAGTTTTCAAAGAAGGTGTGTGCTCTTTGGCCTGGAATTCACCCGTACACAGGGTTACCGGGTAAACCTGCTAACTGTTGGGAAGCGCCTGGCACCCCCCACGTGTTTTGAACTGCAAGTGCGAGCGACCCTGTTCACTGGCCATGGAAGCTGAGGTTGATGGGAGTTGAAGCCTGGGACATTGGAGCTCAGCACGGGGGAAGGCTGGGGTGGGGGATAAAGGGTCAGACTGGTCTCGGGAGATGAAGGTTCAAGTCCTCACTGACCCATGAATGCTAATGAAGGACCGTAGATGGATTGTGCACTTGCAACCTCTCTCTCACACCACCTAACTTAATTTCCAGGGACACTGTCAGATTCACGGGGTGGGACGGGAGAAGCAGGTCTGTTGCCTTGAGAGCTGTGATGCCTTGAATTTCCTGGGAGTAGCAGCATCTTGCACCTGATTCCACATGTTCCTCTTCATGATCACCTTGTTCCTGAAGCCTTTGGAGCAACTAAACTAAGGCTAAATATGTACCAAAGAAATAATGGGAATTTTCTCTGAGGTTCCCTTGTATCGGTTTTGGGTTGGGGCACGGCCTTCGTGAATTGCCAGCTACGTAAATGCCAGTGTTCTGAGAACAAGTATGGGGCGCTGTTGTGGGTGTTGGCCTGGGGGCCCAGGAGATCAGGGTTCTAGTCCTCATGCACACATGAACTTCCCTGGGTGACTCCCTCCCAGACTAGCCCACCTCATGGGGTGGCTGTTATGAGGGTCAAATGGAGCGGAAGAGGCCTTTGTAAGCCACCTAGGGTGCGTCTCAAGAAGAAGAAAGGCGAGATACAAATGCAGTGTAATAGCAATAATATATCCAGCATAAATCCTAGGAGGGTGTTCTGAAAGGAGTTTCTTAAAGCCCTTGATGCAGGATGCTGGGCTACCCCATTGGACGTTCCCTCTTCACCTTTTCTCTTCACATCCCAGGATTTATGTGCACAGGCAACAGCACTGGGGAGTTTCTAGATTCTGGGTTGTGCGAAGCAGCGACTGGGGAAGTCTGTTCTGATCATTGTTGGGATGCTGAGCACCAGATTCCTGGATCAAACTTTGTAACATCATTTTATTGATGGAACAGTTTGCTCAATAACCTTCACCTTCTCCTCCAGGGGGGAAAAATGCACCAAATCTTGTTTGTCTGACTTTGGGTGGCCAAAGACTAGCAGGAAGAGCTGCCAATGCATTTTGTATTCTTGTGTGAAACATGCCTACTTTATCAAGGGAGGACAATTCCTAGGCAGAAAGAACAGACCAGTATTCAAGAGATTTACATGTTTATGGATTTGATGCATTTTTTGTCCCCTAATTCCTAAAATACATTGCGAATTTGAGCTTGTTCTTTCCTTTCATTTCTTTTTAAACACATTCTTGTCTTTATCTGTTCTTCCTTTCCACTGGATGTTCTTCAGATCTTATCAAAAAATGTTGATCGTGTGAAAAAAATCACCATGGCAATATGGAACGCAATACAGTTTCTCCGGAGCTGTTTTCTCTGGGAGTCCCCCGTAAGGAGTGTGATCGCTTTTGTGGTGAGTAGATTTCTTCACACACATAATTAAATGTATGTTCCTGAGTCTCTTTTACGGTTAGATAACCAGTGAAATGTCCCCCGTTGTGACGGGCCCCTACGTGCGTTCCTGGAGAAAGGTTTGCATACTGTACCACTAGCCCTCTGTGCCTGGGCAGAAGGCCAAATCCTGAGAAGGGCCAAATTTCACACCCATTCGGCTGTTGCCCAGTTCTCAACCTCTCTGCTCTGTCTCAGAGAATATCAGTGGATACCACCGAGAACGAAAACAATTTTCATCTCTGTCGCCATGTCCCTTTTAATTTGATTACACTTTTATATCGTGCTTTTCCAGTTCCAAAATGGAACAACCCAAGGCAGCTTACATAATTAAAAACCAATGAAGCAACGACACAATTATAATCAACGTTTACAAATTGCATAAAAGCAATAAAGGGCCAATAAACGAGGAGGCAACCAGCCTTTCCGAGCATCTCCGTATCCCAGCCCTGCGTTCTCCCTCTTAGTGTGACGCTGGAGCATGAGAGCTTTGAAGAGGGTGCAAGAGGGAGAAGGTTGGGAATGTCGTTTTGCTCCCTCAAAGAGCACACACAGGTGATGAGCCGAAACAGACTCACTGAATCACGGGGCAGGGGAGGGGAGGGGGACTGGCATGCTGTGAAACAGCAACTGGAGGAGGGAAGGCTTCGCTCAGGCTCCTTACTGCTTCTGTTGCCCTTAGAGGAAGCCATGACTAACTGGCTGGAACCCTGAGCATGAGTGTCCTGGGGAGCAGGGCGGATGCACTGTAACATTTTGTTGCAGTGCATAGTTTCTCTTTCATAGGTGATACTGAAGTCCCTTTGCGACTGTTTGCTGCTTGCTTGGTGCTCTGTGGTATTGTGCCCAATAAGTGGCTCATTTATCAGCTCTCCTATAGTAACACTTTTTTTTTTTCATCCTCTGTTTTCTGAAGCAATTAGCAATTAACTCAGTCTCTGTCTTTGTTTTAAAAAGTTCAAGTTTCCTGATGATCTTTTAGAAAAGCACATGTGCGTAGACCATATGACTGCAAAGACAGGTTTGGAATTGTGTGGGCAACATTTGAATATAGGAGGAAGAGTCGGAAAGTGATCCATTGACTGGGGGTGGAGTTTTTCTGCCCCCCCCCCCATACAATCAGGCATCTGACAATAGGTGCTAAAATACGCTTTATGGGCCTGGCTTGGAGCTAGGTATCTGCCCAGCTGGCATAATTTGAAATGCGAGCAACAGGATCCAACTTCCTTTGATGCAAATCTTGACCTAGATGTTTGATGCCTTCTAAACTGTGTGAAGATGGCTGGTGCTAAGCTTCATGGATGGGCTTGCATTGAGAGAACATTTGTCTAACTCAGTATAAATTAAGCTGCTAGAAGAAACAGAGAGGTTCAAGACCAAGCCTGAAGTCCTTGCAGGATTTTAAAAACCTTTTGTCAAATAAAATATTTGCAAATAAAAATCTAGCACATCAGCCTGAAAAAGGCGGTTCTTGTCCCTGCCATGCTTGTTTTCCATGTGCAGGGATTTATATTTTTATTGTACGGAGGCGTGTTCAGCCATGTGAGCCCCCAGCAGCCTTCTGAAGTGGTACAGTCCAACCACAGATTGCCCCCTCAGTGGGAACTAAGGCTTCCTTGACTTTCAGCGATCTTCATGGAACGACATCAGATTAGCTACATCATGTCATGACATAACCTTAAGTGATACCTGCTGGGTTTGGATCAACTGAAGTAAAACAGAAACACTGGTAATGTAAAGAAAGAAACTGGTACAGAAGCATCAGCGCACAAGGGGAGAGAACCCATAGTTTGTGCTTGGGCTGTGAACTCAGGGTTGTTTGTAGTAGAGTGCAGGGTTCATACATAACAACAACCCATGATTCAGTTAGAACCCATGATCAACAATGGCTTGTTCTGAGCCTCCATTCAACTCATACTTGGCTTGTTGTTTCATGCAATCCAGTGTAACGGAAGTTAAAGGAAGAGCTGAATGTCATTTTAATGATGGGTTTGGGGTTTTTGAGCAGTGGATATTTCTGCCTTATTTCATGCCCTTTCAACCACCTCAAAATGGGAGAATATTCAGCGGAACCATCAAGGAGAGCTGCTCACTCACCTCGCTCCAGTTCTGAGCCCATTTCCAAATTTTGACCTGCCCAGTTTGGGTAGATAAACACTTTGGCTTGCTACCAGTTATTCTGGATTTGCCAGGATGAGGTTGCATGGACCTTTCCATTCTATTGCTTGAGTTTCAGCAAGATCAACTTGCCCCCTTTTTCTTTTCTTGTAAATTCATAGCATTGCTACCCCCGAACAACTCGGGCTGTGCCATTTCTCACAGTGCTTACAAAAAGCAACTCTGCCCTGGTTTTTATTTGTCTCCAAGGATTCTGACATGCCTGAAATAATAAGAACAACAATAATCAGAGAGACTAGCAAGAGCTAGACAGCCAAATGCCTTTTTGTTTTGTTCTGTCAATGTCATTAATAAGGGTGTTCAAGGATAGGCTGGACATGCACATGGTGGCATGTCATGAGTGGAGCCGGCTGGAGCTGGGGGTCAGACTAGATGGCCCGGGAGGCCCCTTCTGACTCGCTCTGTTTCTATGTTTCTATTCCCAGACCTTATCTCCACTTCCTACACACATGTGCAGAGTAACTCCTTCACATGTTAGGTTAAGGGTTTGGGTTAGGGTTTGGTTAGCCTCTCCAGGTATGTCTGAAACCCTGAAGAGCTGTCACTGCCAACAGTGTCAATAATGCTGAAAGGTGACCTGATTTAAGGCACCTTTCAAACTGCTAGGTGGTGAAAACCAGACCTGGATCCAAAATTCCTTTAGGGGCAGTCTCCAGAGATGTCTTGGTTTTAAATTCCTAAAAGAAGAAAGAAGGAAAACCAGTTCGAGGGCCATTAATCCCTAACTGGCTACCTTCCAGTTGTATTGGACTACCAACTTCCGTCATGCACAACCCGAACTGCTTAGGAATGATTGCAACTGTAGTCCAACCATGGATCAGGGATCCCATGGACATGTTTGGGAAATTTAGCTTTTATTTTGTTTTCTGTATATATAACATGCAACTGATGGGCAAGTCCATCACTGCATTGTAATCTCAGTATTTTGTTTTTCTCACTGGGGGGAGCCTCCACACCTCTCAGTACTCATCCGGAATATATGCAGTGGAAGCCAGATGGGGCCAGCACTGATTAGCTAGCTCCTGTGAAGTGCAGCAGAGATACCCTTCTGCAAAACTGGTTTTCCTTTGCCCGTTTGCTTGCTAATGAGCAGGCATGTAACTTTACTAATTTACATGCAGTGATGTCTGTCTCCAGCCCTGCCCCGCTTTCTTTCTCTAAAGGCAGCAAGCCAGCCTAGAGGACGGAAAAAGCACAAGATTGCGATGATGTTCCTTTGCTGGTATATACCCTGGTTCTTTTAGATTTGAGGTTTTGCTGTGATACCTGCAACTACAGTGCCCATCATGTGCTGTCTCCATTTGAGATTTGATGCCAACGTTTCAGCACTTCCAAGATTAACACAGGGAAAAAAATGTGCCACCAAAAAGTTCTGTCCCACAATGTTTTGCTCTTTCTTGCGAGGCTTCAGAGCTGAAGGCAGAAGAGAACTGCTTAGAAGGGCAAAATAAAGTTTCGCGACATCTGAAGAACAAGAGATTGTAAAGAGTGGACAGATCTGATGGTTATGTTTTTCTTAAAAAGAAGCACACCGTTGGCAAGGTAGTTCAAGAGCTGTTGGAGAAAGCTGGACAGGCAGGCGAGGAAGGCTGCGGGCAGGGGGGCAATTTTCAGCCTAAGCAGCCACAGGGTGATGTCCTCCATGTGGAAGCCCTCCCTCTCCCTGCTCTGGTGTCCCTGCTCCCCCCCTTGAATTCTCCCCCTTCCAAGTCTCTTCTGCCAAAGTCTTTTTTCCCTACCCGCCACCCACCCACCTGTGAATTGCTGAAACTGATGTATAGAAATGTTTGGCACAGCACTAATTAGTTTTTCCTATGAGAGCAGTAGTAGGATAGAGACCCGCCCGCCCGCCCGCCCGCCCGCCCGCCTTCCTTCCTTCCTTCCTTCCTTCCTTCCTTCCTTCCTTCCTTCCTTCCTTCCTTCCTTCAAGTTGCCCTTTATCAATCTGACTCTTGTGCCATTTGGAATCATGTCTGCGGCCCCAATGAGCCTCCAAAAGGGCCTTTCTGTCTCGATTTGTTTCATCCGGCTGGCTGTTCAATAAGTTGCGCAAACGTTTTAGTGAAGGAGGGAAGGAAGAGTGCCCAAACCTGCACGCAGCAGATAGAAAAACAGTTCCAGTGGCGTACGCCGCTGTAACCTGTCAAAGAACCATGCTCAGCGGTTGCGTTTCCAGCTAACTTCCTTGTGTGTGTGTGTGTGCGCGCGCGCATTGTTTCTGAAGCTTCAGAGCTTTATCATTTCATCTCTGAGCTGTCATTTTTATGGCTCTCCCTGGCTGCTCCTTTTTTGGACTCCCTCAGATGGTGCATCTTTCCCTTTGTATGCCGGGACTTGGCAAGAGGCAGGTCCTTTTTCACTGCAATATGAGGTAGGCGTGCTGGAAGCAGTAGCCTGTAATTATGCCCACTGCAGGTGACAGTTACAAGAGAACAGCTGTAATAATTTTAGTGCCTGATCTGATGTTTTCCGGGGAGAGCACCGCCCCCCCCCCCGGGCCGGTTTCCCACCTCTATGTCTCTCCCTTGTATGCTTAGCTCCTTGCTACTTTTTGCATCCCCAAGTGCTTTTCCTGGTGATCAGCCTCAACTTTTGTTTGCTCCATCCCTTTATTCATGCCAGGAAAAGGCCCATATTGGCTGTGTGTGTGTGTGGGGCTGGGCTGCTTGCACATCACGAAGACCCGTGCGGAGCGCAGTGTCGATCTGGGCATGATTGCAGTTCCTGCTTCCCAAGTAGCCCGGCCACCCAGAGAAGGGTTGGAAGGGCACAGCGGTGGGTTTAGGAGAGCTGTGTCCTTGCCCTTGTTTGTGCCATATATGGGTGGAATCTGAGGGGCGAATGAGATGGGAAGCAGGCCCTGTTCTTGACCCAGCTGGTCCCAGCCCCAGAGAATCGAAGTGGCTCTTTGCCGCAGAGCTGGGCTGTTTCTCAGGGATGCCAGTGGAAACGGGAGGGACCACGCCTCCTGAAATTGGTCTCTGCTGGTTGGCGACAACTGGGGCTTAGAAACACAAGGACAGGAATTGGCTTGCTTTGGGGCACTCAAAGGAGTTTACAAAAGGAAAAATAAAGACATCCCAACCCTAAGGGGGAAGCCCTCCCCATCAAGAAATAAATAAACCCATCCCAATAAAAGTGCAGCAGTCTTCAAAGATCCGGAAGGCAGAAGGAGGGAAGAGTTGGTCTCTCTTGCTGCAAAGATTGGAAGGAGCAAGTCAGCGGGGCCGGGGAGCAGCTCACGGCTAAACTGTAGGAGAACATTCTGAATGCTGAAAAGTTTGGCAGTGGAACAGACTGCCTGAAGAGGTGCTGCATTCCCTTGCTGAGACTGCTGAGGTGGGGAAGGGGAGCCATTTGCAGCGTGCACTGCAGAACCCTTGAAGAAGAGGTTGGACTGGATGGCCTTCAAGGGCTCCTCTGCCAGTGCCTTTATGAATGAGGTGCAAGGCCTCCGAATGCTCAGACCCAATTGTGCTACGTGGCAAGTCTTGCTTGTTTATCGGGAGGGTCCTTTGGTGGAAGGGAGGCGACGCCTGCTAAGCCAAAAGCGGCAGCCGGGATTTCGGCGTGATCTTCTAGGAAAAGGAAATCCTGCAGGTGGCGATGCAGAATCATGAATGGCCGGAGAAGCCCAACTTTACCCATTCTCTTCCCCTCACCCTTCTCTTTCTTCCTCCTGGAGAGCTTTGCCCCAGCCCGCCCTACTCCAAGTTTTATTTTTTTTTAGCCTTTTCTGCTTATCTGTTGCTTCAGCCCCAGTTTTCAGAACAGCCTGCAGGAAATCTCGGTAAGCAGTTGGCCATCCAGACTTAAGCATAGCTCAGCAGAAGTCCTATTAGACTAAGATCTCTTTGGGTTGCCAGCCGATCAGCAATAATCTGGACAGGCAGCCCATTCCCTCCTTAGTGGGACATTGGTGTTAATAGCCAGAAACATGGGATGCGGGGTCCAGTTTTTGAGCTTTTTTAAAATCTCCCCAGCTGTTTCGCTAGGACTGGAGTAACATAGAAACAGAGCGAGTCAGAAGGGGCCTCCCGGGCCATCTAGTCTGACCCCTGGCTCCAGCCGGCTCCGCTCATGACATGCCCACCATGTGCATGTCCAGCCTATCCTTGAACACCCTCACCGATGGGGCCTCAACAACCTCCCATGGGAGCCCATTCCATGCCCTTGGGGTCATAACTGTCAGGAAGTGCTTCCTGGCATCCAAATTGAACCTTGGCTCCCTGAGCTTTGCTCCGTTGGAGCGCGTCCTGCCTTCCTCTGCAGGGGAGAACAGGTCTCTACCCACCTCCACATGACACTTGCTCACATACCTGCATGTCACCTACAGATGCTCTACTCTGCAACAGAGGAGACAGCTAGTCCGGGGTGGATGGGCCAGGGGGTCTCCTCCCCACTTGCTCTGTGAACTTCGTGATTTCCGGGAGTTTGGCTTTCCCCAGCATGTGCAGAGCCAAATGAGAAGTGCTCCTCTGGCCGGTGCAGTTGGCATGTTCTTCCCCCTCCTGGTTGTCTGCACTCAACCATCTTGCACCTTCCACACTGGGATAATATGGGGCAGGAAAAGGGCTTTGCAAGCTGCTCCCCCTGGCAATCGGGAGTCCTCTCCTCGTGCACCGCCTGCTCCCACTGGGATTGGGCACAGCATGCTCAGGAATGCCCTGGTTGTCACTGATCAGAGGGTGATTCCCGCATACCTATAGATTGCCTATAGGCCGGGCTGGGGCTGTGGGGAGGGATAGATAAGAGAGAGCGGTTCATGAAAGGACTCTAAGTCTCGGCCACCAGGTGAGCACAGTCATGGACCAGAGGTTATCCAGGAGCACAGGTGAAGTATCTGAAAACCCCGACCTGTACTCCAAGCATCTCTGTGCTGATCCAGCCACCTTCTGGAATATTTCATGTCAGGTGGTCACACACCTAAGCTTTCTTGATGGGAAGCAGCTGCGAACTGCCCTTCACATTTGAACCAATGCAAGAAGTTTGGCCTGAGGTGCGTGGATGCATGCATGCTGAAAGTTTCATTTCATCTTTCAGGAGCTCAGGATGACAGGCAAGGATGCCCTCCATCTTTATTTTATCCTCCCAACAACCTTATGTGGTGGATTAACCTCAGAGGCTGATTTTCCTAAGATCCCTTGGCAAAATTCATGGCTGAGTGCAGGATCGAAGCTTTGGTCTCACTCATGAAAATATGCTTTAGTTCCCATGCCATGTTTGGAATTCCAACTTTTTCCTACTTCTGTCAAAAATATTGTGCTTGTGGAACAAACAAACCTAGGACACACTTCAGGGGCAAGAACTTCATCATTCTAGGCTGCTTAAAGGTAGAGATAATCAAAGCAAATGACCCTCACCACACCCACCAAACAAAATACCTGATCTTCCAATATATTCCACTTTCTAATGTCTTGGTGAGGAGTCACCTGCGCAATTCTCCAGAATGTAGGATATTCTGGGTGCATCCAAAGCTGCTTATATCAAGTCAGATCCTTGGTCCATAAAGCCTGGCATTGTCAGCATGACTTGGTGGCAGTGACTCTGCGGGCTTCCTGGGGACGTTGGGAGTTGAGCCTGGGACCTTCTGCATGGAAAGCATGCCTGGGTTCTGCCACTGAGCTGCAGCCACTCCGGCGTCCTTTCCCTCTTCCGTAAGAAGGAAGGACACTTCAACTGTTGGATTATTTTCCAGACCTTTTGCTCCAAGGATCCAGAGGTAGTGCATAGAATACTTCCCTGCCTTTTGTTCCCACACTAACCCCAACCCAGTGAGGAAGGGAACTGACCCAGTCACCCAAGTGAGCCTCACGTCCACATGGAAATGAGACTCTGGAGCTGCAGCGTCGCAGTGCAACACTCCTCTCACTGTGGCACATTGGAAGAGTTCTCTGGTGTTCAACAGCTTGCATCTTTCCCACCTGCCTTTTCCCCATCATCTATTTTACATTTGTTTTGTTTTGTGCTTGTTAACTTGAGTGGAAGTACAGAGCTTAGGAAAGTTTTGGACAGGTGGAGTGAGTCAGAAACATCTGCAGGTAGGAGGAAATTAGGATCAGTCTCTAGTAGTCCAGTGAGGGGTTGAGAGGAACAGCTGCCCTTTCCTTCATCACATCTTGGATGTCTCAACCGGTGATGCGACATCTGGCTGCAAGTTGCCCCATCGACTCCGCTGGCAAGCACTGGATGTGGAACATGGGTGCCTGCAAATGTCGTCACTGGCTGTCATAGGCCCAACCTGTACGGTCCATATTCTCCAAATGGGTAGTGAGTGTGGACGTCGATCCCATGAACTTTAATGTTCTTGTATATTGAAGAATATTATATTCTTGTATTTAATATTCAAACCCGGGTTGATTATGAGTCAGCTTTGTCACAGACACTCCAGTGTTCGTTGTTGTGTTTTTTAATTAGTAAAGGAAATGTAAACCTCCCATTTGCAAACATGAGAGAGGGAAAAGATTTTACTTCAAATCTTTACTTGCCCAAACCAATTCGTTTAAAAGTTTGAATTTTAAACTGCGCAGCAGCCAAAAACACTTGAAGAAATGTTTTTAGTCAGTGCATATCCACTCCTTGTTCTACATTTCTTTCACACTTACTAGTCCCTGGACTAGAATAAACCAACAGAGGATGTGAAAAGAGCCAGTTAGGGAAGGTATACATGATGATGCATGACAGGGTTGGAAAATATTGTACTTCAGTGACCTGCGTGTGCAAGAACCAGCAATTTTGTTGAGGTTTCCAATCAACAGAGAATGTCTGCCTGGGTTTATAAGGATGGCTATGGAACCTGGTGAATGAATATGGCTTTCTTACAGGGCAGGTATGGCCATCATTGAAAGGGATTGTGGGTAAGGATGCTGTTGCCACACGATACCTAGAGGTTCTTGGGAATATGAAAAAGGATACATCTGATTTTTTTTGGCAACAGTCTCATGCTCTCCGTAATGGCTAAGTTCAGATTCCAGAATTTGCATTACGCTGAGAAAAAGTGCTTCACTTCCATGACAGTCTCTCTCTCTCTCTCTCTCTCTCTCTCTCTCTCTCTCTCTCTCTCTCTCTCTCTCTCGTTTGTCTAATTGTAAAGAAAAGAGCAAGCAATTGTGGTAGGTATCAGAGCTTTCCGATCACCCAATAGTGGTTTGAGCAGTAAATAGCAGGCCATGGCCAGTCCTACAAGCAGAAAGCAGTACCTCCATTGCCCCAAATGGAAAGAAAAGTCTGCTTATGATTCTTTCTCCTTGCTGGACTGAGCTTCAGGGAAGGATTCTATTTATTTAGAGCTTCTAACCCCCCCCCCCCCTTTTCAGTTGGGAAGCCTTTCAGAGTGGATTACGGATTAAAAGCACCACCCTGCATTCAGGCTGTCAATCTTAAAAAACAGATGACACACAAGGAAACACAGATGGGGAGGGAAGAGGAAGATTCAGGCACCTGTTTGTAAAGTTGTGCTGTTTTTGTAGCAACCGGTGGTGACATAGATGTGGTGATGAAATGCTGTAGGATTGCTTTTGGTCATTTTGTCATGGAAGGAACCAAAGGAACCAAAGTTGCTGCCATTTCTCAACGGAGCCAGTGAGATGGCTTGGCTTGGTGTCTTTTCTGATGGAAGAGCTCCATCTCACGGCTGAAGGCCTTGTTTCTGAATGTGGGACAGATGGCAAGGCTGCTTTCTTCCCAGGACCTCTCCAGCCTGACGGGATGGCTCTGCGTGAAACCCTCCCAATGCAGGTTAAATTTGTCAAGCGTTGAATGACCGCAAGAGTGCCTTCCGTTGCATGGCAGTTTGGAGGAGGCTCATGGACCGTGGTGGGTGGGCACAAGCTAAATGGAGGAAGGCTGACGGCAAAAGTCGAAGGGGCAAAGATGCAGAGCATCCCAGCAGATGGTACCCTCAAGGTCATCCTGCTAATTAAGCATCAGGAGAGCTATGTCAGCCGTTGCAGGATGCGGAAAATCTATGCCAAAGTTGGTCACCCAGCATACAATTATGATGGCCCAAGGGAAGGTGGTGTGTGGACATCTGGAGATCCCTGGAGGTGATCCAGGGGGTCCAGACCTGGGGCTTCCAACCCTGGTGTGGATAAATTGAGGAGAAGGAAAGGGAGATGGTCAGTGCATGGGTGGAGGGTGGAACCTCAAAGAGAAGCTGTAGGAGGGCAGCTGAGTGTCTTTCCCACTGAAGTGGGATCAAGATGTGAGGAACAGAGTTACAGTGATAGCTGAAACCCGGCGACGTTCCTCTACACCTGGTTGGGTCCTGGCTGGCTTAGTTGGAAAACCCCCTTGGTTGCTTACAAAGCTTTTCCTCCTGTCTTCCCTGGATGATGATAAAAATGACTTGTCTTCTTTCCTTCCCTGCTTTCGATCACAGTAACAGCGCTGCCCCTTGGCTTGGCCATGTCTGCCCTTATTCTCCTGCTGGCCACACTCGCTTCATTTGGCACTGCTGAAAATGTGTGTGCGTGTGTGCGTGCATGTTGTACTTTCTCCACAATTACTCTTGATAGGACGTGGAAGGCAAGGGCTTCACCACTGGGCTGAGCTGCACTGCATTTTAAAATTTGCATTCATTTGAATAAATTAACATGTGCAAATTCCATGTAAATACGCCCCCTTTTATTGTCCTTCTTGTAGTGCATCGGTAGCCCCACTTAGACCGGGACACAGTCCCTGCCCCCGTGGGAGAGAACCTGGAATTTTCTAATCCCAATGCGTCAGTCAGTTTTCATTGTGAGACGCAGGTAAAACTCAGCTGTTGTCACATGTCCCTCATGTGGGGAATGCGAAAACCATGCGAGCGTGCCTCCTCTCCTCTCCCCCGCACCCACCAGCGCAAGACTGACTGACTGCGCAGGCATTTCACTGGGCTCCACAGGCATTAATGTAGGTGCTGCATGGTGCTCATTGCCGCCCTCTCCAAAGGATCAAAGCGGTGCCAAAGCATTTCATTATCACATTGGTCACCTGGGCGATTTAAAAGGGAGTAAAGAAGACATGCCTGTGTTAGAGACAAACCGAAGCACAAGAAATCAGGGTGCTAAGCAGCATTTCAGTCATAGTCACTTTTAGGCCTAGCTCAATGAGCCTTCCTCAGGCAGAGCTGTGGCTGTGCTGGCTGGGGATGATGGGAGTTGTAATGCAGCATGCCTGGAGGGCACTGCGCTGAGGAAGACAACAGTAGACTGTTTATGGGAGGGGGTAAGCAGCCGTGCTCCTGTCTTCTGCCAAAAATAGCATAGAAGGGGCCTGCCAGGCCTACCAACCAGGGAGCTTTGGCTGGGGCCAGTGAGAAATGAAAGACGGCATCATCGGGTCCAACGCCCTGCTCGGGGCAGGGCCTTCCGTTTAAACCTTCCCTCTCTGGTGGCTGTCCAGGTGCACCTGGAATGCCTCCAGGGTGGGAGAGCCCACCACCTTCCCGGGCCATGGGTTCCATGGTCACGCCGCTGTAACAGTCATGAACTTCTTCCTGATATCTAGTCAGAATCTGGCTTCCTGTAGCTTGATCCTGCTATTCTGTGTCCTGCACTCTGGGAGGATCGAGAAGAGATCCTGCCCTTCCTCTTGGTGACAGCCTTTCACGTACTTGTAGTGCGCTATCCTTTCTCCACTCAGTCTTCTCTTCACAGGGCAGAACATGCCCAGTTCTCTGCATCTCTCCTCCCAGGGCTTTGTCCCCAGTTTCTGTTTTATGCAGGCAGCCCCATTTATGTCCCCCATTTAGCAGACCCTAAGCGAGAGGGAGAACCCTCCATCCCAAAGCCCGCTTCAGGGTCTACGGTGCATGGAGGGCTTCCTCCAGCCTGATCTGCCCACATCAGCGGGGAAGGTCTGGAGTGAGGCTGTAACCATGTTCAGACGGACATGATGCCATCTTCCCCTGGATCCAGAGAGGGGCAATGCGACCAGCTCGTGGATTCCCACCATGCCTTCGGTCTTCTGATGCCTAAAGGTGTCTTATGAATTCAGCCTCCTTCACTTCATCCTGGTGAACTCATAGATTCATGGAACAGTAGAGTCAGAAGGGGCCGAGAAGACCAAGGGGTTACCCAGATCAGTTCCTCCACACACAGGACAGTGCAAACACGTCCCTTCGCCTTCCACCTTCGTTGCCAGCAGTTTTTGAGAAGGCGTGGGCAGTGCTGGACCACTGGGCTAATGCAGCAGGAAGCTGCAGGCTCAAAAGCAACCCGGAAAACGTGGACATGCTTGTTTCCAGAGCAAGGCAGGTCGGCTACATCTGCTGGCCTGTCCCACTCTCAGAAGAGGCAGGACCGCGTGTTTCCGGGGCTACTTTTGGAACCACTCGCCTGCTGCTTCAAAACTGCCTGGCACCAACGCTGGCATTCATTTGGCGCTAGGATGAGGCCACCCTCTTCCTGGAGGCACATGGGAAACATTTCCAGCACCCCTGTTGCATGGCATTTATTTTAGCCACTCACGTGGCTGTCTCAAGTCTCCCATGCGGGCGTTTTTCGCTGCTTTCATTGCACTCGCGGTTTGGCCTTTTCACGGCTGGTTGTGAAGCACAGGGAGGTACAGAGGTGAGTCTCACAGAAATTCATTGCCATCGTCACAGCCACTAGAGGAACCTGCCCAGTGTTAACTTCTGCGAGGCAGGGATGGTCACTCTCCCTTCCGGAGATGCTTGAAAGGTATGTGTAGGAGGAAGTACCTTGCATAGCAACCCCCCACCTCCCGGCTCCTGTTGTGTAGGCAGAAGGTAACTTAAGGTGCCGTTTAATGCATCGTTTTTCTGCCTGCCCATGTACAGGATTGTGTCCTTGATGTGTTTAATGTGGGCTTTCTTTAATTGGACATAGTGGTAGGTGCTTTTTAGGGCTTTTTTTTTTTTTTTTTGTCTCTAGCCTTCCCTCATTATGGAATAGCATCGCCAAGAAGCAAGAATTTGCATAAATGGAATCCCAGCAATAAGCTGGGTTTCTCACTGCAGAATGCTTTGGCTTTCACTTCAAAGACAGGCTTCCCACCAAACTGGAGTGCGCGAGGCGATGTGGTGGGTCCCACGAAAGGAAAGGAGACTCATCCTCGTCGCTTTGTCCCATGGGGTCAGCGTGGGTTTCTTTGGCAGACGGTGCTCTGTTTTTGGTTGGGCTGTTCAGCCTAAAAACCTGTCAATATCTCTTTCATGGAGACTTTGAACAGATGCCTAAAACAGTTGCTCAAAGGAGGGAAGGATGGGGGGGAAATAAAAAATACCTTCTCTAAGTACTGAAACCTGTACTGGGCACATAATCATCCAAGAATACTCTGCTCATTCTGCTACTGACAGTTCGTGTTCTGCACAGAGTGTTACCTCTCTGGGTTGCTCCAGCAGTCCCAGTGTTTCATCTATATCTAAAAATTAAAAATTCAAACAGAAATCTGGCCCTCCTGAACAAAGGCCCCTTCTGGGCATATGGTTCATTATTCACATTTGTTTAATTACTAAAACACCCGGGATAGCTCTCGCTCGCTCTCTTTCGCCTGCCCTTGCTTTCAACTTGCAAAGCTGGAGCTGTTCTCCAGGAAGAGGATTCGTTCTCATAAAATTAAAGGCCTGCCATTTATTTTGTATTTCAAGATGCAAATGAGAAGATGGATGCTCTCTGTGTATGTAATGCACACGTATGGCTGTGAGTGGATAATTCACATGCATGCACAATTGATATAAATTAGGATAAAGACCAGCAAACATTTAGGATGCTGAAAGCATCACCACATGTTACATGTTCTCCCATGCAGCACTCTTCAAAGTCTTGCGTTCTCATCTGGCAAAGCAACAGTGGAAAGCTTCAGAAACAATGAAGCAGCAACATGGGAAGGGGGTGTTTAACCCCTTCTTCCACAGGTATTCTCTGCTCTGAATTGCATCAGCCAAGCTCTTTACCTCTTCAGAAGTAAAAGCTGCATATTTTTGATATTCTTTAGGAAGAAAAACTGCTAGCTCGGGGCCAGCCCAAACTATTTTTCTGCCTGAAGCAATGAAGAAGTTGGCTCTTTCCCCAATTCTGTGTACAGAAGCCAACTGGAGGAGGCGCTGAATTCTTCAGCGCTAGTGATGGAACGGGGCCTTCCAGCACACCCCAGAGAACCAGACTAGCTGTGCAGGAGGGCAGCTGCGGGGCAAAGAGTTCTGTCTTCAGTTTCTCAGCACCATCCGCTGCCCTGCAGTATCTGCTCTTGCTTGCTCAATCATAGCACCGGCCTTAAGCCGGAGTGGTATTGAGCAAGCCAAAATGACTGAGAAGTAAACAGCTCTGTCCCTGCTTTCCCCAGTTCTTCATCCGTAGTCACTTCAGTTGATAAGAGTCTCCTGAAGTCTTCTGCATATGCAGAAACCACACAGTGGGGATAGACAGATCTGTTGGCTTTTCTTTATCTTCCACTGAATTTTTAGAAAACTCCCTCCCTCTACCCTCTCTGAATTTTTGTAAATTCTTAGCAGAATGAAGTGGAACAAAATTCACTTCTGATCTGCAACTACTTTCAGTATCTGATCCCTGTCTGGGGTGTCCACATGTCCTGCCGTTGGTAAAGAGGCGACTCCCAGGCTGAAAGCGGGCCATTTGAAGCCACATTTGAAGTACCAAAGTGCTCAAGCTCCTGGCCTGATGGACCAATCTGATCATCTTGTTTTCTCCCCAGTGCACTCTTAAAAACAAACCTTCAATGTTTTCATGCCAAATATGGAGAACTCTATCCATTTTAGTGAATTCTTAAATGCATTTAAAATGTTATAGACTGTCCCATTTCTAGTGTCGCGGGACAGTTTGAATTCTTATCAAAACCAAATGGCTATGCTGTTCTTACCCATTCTGTCTATGGAGTTGCAGAATTCCGCTGAATCCACAGCTCCTGCTTCTTGTATGCACAATACCCATGGCTTTACAGATTACGTGCACTGATCTGTGATCATTATGAACTCTCTGCCTGCCTATTGTTTAGGCTCCGTCAGGTCAGCTCTGGCCCAAGGACACTTGCACAGTTAAGTGATGCCAGTGCCCAGCGCATCAAAGGTTTGGCTCCCGGCAGTGCTAGTGTCAGGGCCGGGATGTGGGTCGTGGCTGGGACGGACAAAACGCTAGGACCAGGGTGCTGGTGTGAAGCCCGGTCCTGCAGCTCAGTAGGGCCGGAGGCTACTGGTGTGGCCAGCAGTCCAGGGTCAGGGTCAAGGCAGCAGGCAGTCCAATATTAGACAGGTGAGAGGGAGAGCTCAGTCCAGAAACAGTGCAGTGGGCTGATGCCAGGGAAGCAGTCACATAAAGGTGGTCTGGCCAAGAGGGAACTGGAGCAAGGCGCAAACAACCGGGAGCAGGACTGGAGCAAACTAGGGCACCCAGGATCAAACGGGAGCAAGACGGGCGCAGACTGGAGCAAGGCAGGGACTAACCAGAGCGAGCAGGACCAGACCGGAGTAAGGCAGGAAGAGCTGCAGCCACCAGGACAACTAAGGACATCAGTCCCAGAAAGCCTTTTCCTGCGCAGGCCTGCACAGTTACCTTGAGCTGCTCCCTGCGGAGCCTGCAAGGTGCTCTGGCTCTGCGGGCGCTTGCAGGGCCCCAGGGAGAGTCCTGGCCTGAGCCGTATGGGGGCATCGCCAGCCTGGGGGACAGTCCTGAAACAGGCGGCCAAGTCCCGTGGGTCAAAATACTGGGTTGGCCAATCAGAAATAGTGACCTGAATCTATTGGTGTATCAATGCATTGATTTATCACACTTCAACACTGTCCAATAGTAGAAGCTGTTTGGAGTTGTCACAACAACTGAAGCCATTATGGCATATGATCACACTGTAAAAGTTTAACGCCACAGGATCAAACAAGTGAAAACCAAAGTTAAACCTAGCAATGTGAAGATTCAAAATGCAGCAAAAGGTTTGAAACAGAAACAGAAAGACTAAAACGCCCGGGGAGTGAAGCAGGTACCCTCACCTGGTGCATGAAGGAGAGCAACATAACTGCCAGGTGCCCCTGTCTGGGAAGCTCCTTCCACAACCATGCGCCACATTAGAAAAGGCTCAAGATGTGTTCACACTGAGAAGGAATCCAATCTTGCTCTTTCCTGATCACAGAGACCTTTATTTTGTGAAGGGCTATTTTTGCAAATATCGTCTCTGCGCCGTGTCATTTGAGCCACGTATTCCGATGTCCAGTCTAGGAATGTTACGTATTATGGTGACATAACATTGATGTGATTTGGATCTTCATTTTCAACATGCAAAATGTCCAGGAAACTCTCACTTTATATTTCAATCTATGCATTCCTTTTGCAAAGGCACTCATGATCGTGTGTGGGAGATTTCTTTTTATTTTTGTGTACTTATTTGATATTACTCTGCTTCTTATTTAATTATTTGAATCCATGTAGCTATTTAAGCTTGTTCTCACTGTTGTGTCAAGCAGAGTTGTGAACATGCGGCCACCGTTAATATGTGGGTGAGTAAGGTCAAGAGATGGGTGGGTTGGTGGCCCACAGAGTTACAAATTTATTCAAAATGGCCCTCGTGATTGGGTTTATTTTATTGTTTTTACCGAGGTAATTGTTGTTGGATGTTGGCATGTAATTATGGACATCCATATTTTTAGTGCTGCTTTTCTGTAAACTGTTCTGGGAACCATTTATGACTGTTGAACGGTATATAAAATCAATCCATCCATCCATCATTCAGCCAGTTAATCTACTTTGTAGCCTTCTGAGAGATTGAGCGATGGGGAGTGGCGAATTGAATTGGGCTGAATTGAAGCCCAAGACTCAAACCGCTACATGATCATGAGCCTTTCCTTCTATGGGAAAGAAAACATTTGGTCACTCTGCAGTGTAGTCAATGACCGGAAACTGCCTGAGTAGCTTCGTTCTCTGTGCAACTCCCACAGACCATTCATTTATTATTTATTGAAAACTTTTATGTGCCATCACCACAGGCCTCAGCATCTCGGGATGGCTCACAGCACATACAGTGAAAAACAGTAAAACAACAACAAATTCCATAAAATATTATATAAAAAGAAAAACAAAAAACAAAAAGTGACTGTTAACTATAAAATATTAATTTTTAAAATAGCAATTAAATAAAAAGGTTTTAACCTGGCATTGAAAAGAATATAAACTCGGCACCAGGCGTACCTCTCCAGGGAGTGCATTCCATAATCTGGGCGCCACCACAGAGAAGACCCTGCTCCGGGTAGTTGTTCTTTTTATCTCCTTTACAGAGGGCTCCCAGAGCAGAGCATCTCCTGCAGATCTTACGCCCCTTAAGGGCATTATTTATTTATTTATTTAGAATTTTTGTATGCTGTCCCATTCGCATGAGCCTCTGGATGGCTTACATACAATAAATAAGCACAATACAAGTAGTGCACATAAAGTCCAGATTCACCCTGCAATTCATGTAAGGGAAGAGGCGCTCCTTCAGGTATCCTGGTCCCAAGCCATTCAGGGCTTTATAGGTTAAAACCAGCACCTTGAATTGCACCTGGACCTCAACTGGAAGCCAGTGTAGCTGGTGGAGGACCGGCATTATGTGAGAATAACGACTGGTCCCCGTCAGCAGCCTGGCAGCACTGTTCTTTACCAGACAAGTTCTTGAGCAGTTTGTAGCGCCTATCCTTACACGGCATTCTACAAATTGGAGGTTTTAAGTTTTACGAGCCTTTTGACTCTTACTTACAGATTGCCAGGATAGTGTGAATGTAATTGACGTTTCACAGCAAGGAGGCGGAGATAATTTAGGGCATTTCCTTGGCAGCGGCATATCATTTGATTCAGACATGGAAGTATACTTGAAATGTTGCCATATTATCCCCATGCATTTTGCAGTGCTGGAGCTTTGGATCAATAAAGCCAGTATGAGCATTCAGGCCTCCCGTTTATTCATAGCTACAGGACATGCTGGGGACTGGGCAGGAATGGCATCCTATAGGAATGAACCTTGGGATTCATTAGCAACATTCCTAGAGGGTTGTAGCCTTCTTTGTAAATGGCATGGCTTAAATTTAAACTAGGAGTGCACCGGAATGTTGTATCAGCCCACAAAGCCCTCAGAAATGACTGGTTTACAATCTCAAATGTAAAGAGATGCACACATCTGAAATCGGTAAATTTGCAATCTGCAGATTGTGAACTGTGTGCTTTACATTCACTTGCACCTGCAAAATGCACACTTTTTTTAAAAAAATCCCATTTTTATAAATGGCAGATCAGGCCTTGTTGGAAGGCATTCATTCACAGGGGTTCCATCATTTGGAGGTGACTTGATAGCTTGTGACAGCAACAAGAAAAGTGCACAATTTTGAAGAACCTTAACCCTTTCCCACTGGAAATATGTATTTCACCCATTTGTAAGAGCCAATTCAAAGGCTGGCAAATGAGAACGGGAACCAAGCTTTGAAGTGCAGTTCAGAGAACTTTGACAAACTTGATCATCCCTAGTTCTACCATCTGTAGAACAAGCCTTTTGGGGTGAGAGGGATTGAACTGGAAATGCTGTTCCTTTTTAAAAACCCAGGGGCAGCAATACAAACTCACATTCTTTACTCAAAGAATACTTTATATTCTTTTGAGTAAAACTTTAGACATGTTGCTGCCCTTTCCTTCCTCAACGTGTTCTGTCAAGGCCAAATTTTGGAGAAGCAGCAAGTTATGATCTATCATGTTTGGTAGAGCAAAGAAATGATTGGGCAAAAGTTTGTCTTGGTGCTTGTCCTGAAGTCAAAGCCAAGATTAGATGGCACTGCCGGAACTCCAGATAATGCAAACTAAGTGCTGCTTTAAATCAAGTAGCCAATGCAAGATCCATCCTGTGTGTTGAATCCCAGCCCAAAGAATACAATTTTGCAGCTTTCAAAACGAAAAAACCATCTGGTACAAGCAAGCTTGGGGCTTATTGATCTCGGGGAAGGGACCCCAACCTCTGAGCGGCAGCTTCTTTAGGTGAACTTGGCACATGGATGAAGCAGGACGTAAGAAATTTGAGCTTAGACCCTGCAGATGTGTTTCTTTTATTTAGGGTATTTATAGACTGCTCTGCATCCAAACCAATTCCAGAGTGGTGAATTAAAATGTATTGAATCTCAGGGCATAGGGCTGATCCACCACTAACTACTGGATTTGCCCATACATGCCTGTGGGGTCTTTTCTTGTCTTCTGAGTGTTTTTGTGGGAAGCTGCTTCCCAGTGGAAATATTTGCCCCCAGTTCCCAGCACATCTGCAGATGGTGAATTGGAGGGCAGCCTTGGGAAGGGTGAAGTTTGTTCCCCCCAAGAACAGTTTTGTAGAGACAGAGCTCTCAGTGACAGTGGGATTGGCGCTTCTGACCCCAGATGCTCACAAATCAAGGAGGACAAACGTCATTGTGAGTGGCTCTTTTCTCTCCAGTTTGGGATTCTCCTAAAAGGCTCCCTCACTTCAAATCCTGAAACAGAACAAAGCCTAGCAAAGATCCAGCCCCTTTTACTGTACATATGGCATCACTTCTTTGGAATTTCTTTTTTCTTTAAGCAAGAAAACAGGTGATCTTTTGGCAAGGGCTTCTGTACCAGAACTTTGCCACCTTAGGCGAAAGGGGACATGGCTTTCCTCCAGGAAAACCAAGAAACAGAAAGCAGCTCAAGGGAAAGAGTTAAATGCCACTAGGACCAACATGTCTTGGTCCTGAGCAAGGGAGGCTGTGCTCCAGCTTAACTACCTGGAACCGAGATTTCCCCTTCCGTTCTGCTCCTGCAGCCTTCGTTTCATTTAAAATGAACATGGAACTTTTGACACTTGTTTAGGTTGTTGTTGGTGGTTGCTTTTAACCTTTCTCTGATTTTCTTCTTTATATCTGTGTAGGATTATGTAAACAATACATGTAAAAGGAGAAGGTGATGCTAGCAATCTTTATGGATAGATCAGGGCACATGAAACATAAAAACAATTCAGGCTGATTTATCTTTTGCAAATATAAAAGCCTGGGTGGAGGGAATCAGAGGTGACTGGAGATTCAAGGATGTGTATTTGCAAGAATAACATACTCGAAAGCTAACATATACTCGAATTCTCCAAGTCTCTCTCCTCCATCTTTTGCTCCTTCTATTTAATGCAAATGATGCAAATTTCTCCCATAACCCTCTCTGTCTTGCTTTGTTTGTAGGTGTTTGTGATCACTGTTTGGCATTTTGAATTGTACATGGTGCCCTTGGCATTGTTGTTGCTTTTTGCTTACAACTTCTCCCTGCTCACTCCAGAGAAAGTCGCCAGCATGCAAGACCCCCAGGTAGGTAAACAGTGCTTCATATTTCAGGACCAATTATCATTTGCCCTTGAACAGTGGAGAAAATTAAGGCTTTGAGTATGTTCAGTTTTATGACAACAGCTTGTGCAGTTGGATTTCTAAGTGTCACTTTAAAGTAGGCACTTTCCTCCCCATGCAAAGAAGTCCTGTGTGAACTAGGGAATAAAGAGCCTCACACTTTTAAGAATGGTTGCTACAAAATAGAAGTCATAATTTTATTTTTATACTTGTAATTCAGAAGCTGCCCTCGTGGATGGGGGTTCTGCCTGGATAAATGGTCCCTAAACAAACAAATCCAGAGAAATCGTGGCAGGTCCCCCTTTGGTCCCATCAAATGTGTGCTTGGGACCGTTCAGTCAGAACATGTGTGGGGGCTTTGGTCAGCCTTTCATGAGGTTCCCCTGGGCACAGTAGGCAATTGGGTACGGCAGGGAAGAGGCACCCCTTCTTCCTCTCCCATCCCCCAGAATCTCATCCCACTGATATCTCAGGAGACACTGAAGGGACGCTGAGTGGAGCGGAGTGGGGCTCCCAGCTGCCTGAAGTGCCAGCTGGCTCATGGTCACTCCTGGTCACTCAGCATGGGCAAGACTGTGGACCGGGGAAGATGGAGCATGGCGAGGAGGCAGGTTTGGGAGACCCAGGCAAATGTGATGGCTGTTCTCACTACCGCAGCGAGGGTGGAATTGGGCACGTTTGCTACTCCCCAGTGAAGGCCCAGCCAAACTTGCTGCTCTACCTGCAGACTTCCAGGCCCCAGTGAGTTCGGTGGTTTGGCGCATGCTGCCCAAGTCCTAAGCAAGGGTTGGAAAGACGGTGCACGTGGAGGATAGTAATAGTGGCAACAGGTAACGATGACGGGTTGGGTCCAAACTAAGGTAGTTGCACATAAGTCTCACTGAAATCAATGGGAAAAGTTAGTCATAACTTAAATGTCATTGATTTTGAGTAGGAATTCAGTGCGATTAACTTAGCTTGAACCCTACACATAGTGTGCACAGATTAATGACAATAATAATAAAGGATTGATGTGGAAAGAAATGCAAGGAACAAGATATGTGTTAGGAACCTTAAAAATGTTTGAAAGTTGCAAATGAACCATTGGTTCTAAATCTCAGGCCCCCCAAAACTTTTGAGAAATTATTATACAATGCATGTGTATGCAGGCACCCACACCGTCCCAGATTCCTCATGCGGATTTGCAAAATGGTAGGAATGCCATGAGTGGGGACAGGGTCAGACTAGGTGACCCAGGAGGCCCCTTCTGACTTGCTCTGTTTCTATGTGTCTAATATTAGGTTAGCATCTCAGGCCACAGAGAAAGTGAGTCTAAGAAAATGTCACTGAATTAAAACATCTAAAAGCACGTGGCACAGAAATGGCATGTCAGATGTAGCTGTGGTTGTCCTCTTAACTCATGTGGCACTTACAGAGTAGATGACTCCCTTGTGCTAAACAAGAGAATGCAGCGCCATCACATACAAGGAAAATTGCTGCTTTCTTGTCCAAAGCCAGTTAGCTGGTCATCTGTAATTACCATACGACCAGGCAGAGAATCCATACAAGGAGGTATTTATTTATTTAGAACTTTTGTATGCCGTTTTCTGTTGCTTTTTACCTCTTGCTTTATGGAAAAAGTGAATCACCCGCTTTCCTTCTCCAAAAAGAAACACGAAGTGGCTAATGAAACATGCGGACCACCCCCGCCCCCAAAAAAGACAGCAACCCGTTAATTACAGATCATGACAATGCAGCACCTCCAAACTTAATGGTTTACTAACACTTAAATATACAAAATAAAACAGCACTGAGAACAACAAAAGAGCCAAAATTCAGCAGGACAGTCAGGGTTGTTAAATTCAGAACCAAATGAGTTTCAGGAGTTTGCTGAATATAAGCAAACTTTGTCTAAACGTAGGCAAATTGCATTCCTGCTTGCTTGCAAATCATGCCACCAGATTCTGTTTCCGATCCTAAATGCAAACTGGGGCAGGAATGCAATTCTCAGAAATTTTCACAGTTTCTTGGAACTTCCGTCACATTTGGAAGTTCACACCCGTGTGAAAGTGTGTTTCCAAAAATGAGCATGTGCTCAGCACATACTTCAATTTCATTTTAGCTTCCTTTTGGGTCAGAATGTATGAGGAATCCAAGCAGGAATAAAATCTGACCAGTTTTCATGATTTATCCCCATGCATTCTTGTTACCTCACCCAACACAGACACTGGCTTGGCGTTGTGTGAGTCGAGCCAGATGGGACATCCGTCTCTATGCTAAGCTGTGCTTTGTGCACAGTAAACACCAGGGCAATTTCCAAAAATCACACTGTTTCTGCAAACTGGAAGCTGAGAACAACATGTGACTTGCACCCATCACACTAGAAGAGTGTAGTTTTCAGCTTCAGATTGTGTAGATCTTGCACCTTACTTGTGTTCATCAGATCAGAAGTGGGCAAGAAGTCTGCTGAACTCCAAGAAGAAGCTGGACCTCCAAGTACCATCACTTGTCCACCTTATATAGGAAACCTATTTGACCCTTGTTGACAAGAAGGTATTTCATACACCTCCCAGGAATGCTAACATGCCACCACAAACACCATTTCTTGACTCCAGACTGTATTGTTAGCATTCCTGTAGTTTGTATAAAACCACAACAAAGGCTCTTAAAATACACTGCCGTTTAACTTGAATTAAACTTAATTCAAGACAGCTCTTGAGCTTTGCAGAGAAACTTGCTTTTTCTTCTCCTGCCTCCCATTGAGGCAGCTTTCCTTGGTGCTTGTGCTCTTTTGAAGTGGGCGAGCCTTGCCTTATAAGAGCCCTTAGGGAACGAAGCGATAGGACGGATTGCAGAAATGAGTTCTTTTGGGTAAGAGCCATTTGAAAAAATGGTGCTGAGAGCTCAGATCCTTGGAGCTGGAAAGAAGTGTGGATACTTGCCCTATTGGAGAGATGTAAGTGGAGACACTGTTGGTGAAACCTTCAGGAAAGTCAATCACACTTGCCCACGTGGAGAGCAACTTTGCGATCCTTCTGGTTGATGTGAGCTTAAAGGAAGGCAGCATATTGTGGAACACGGGAGTTCCGCTGGCAGGGCCCGTCGTGTGGTGAGCAGATACATGTTCAGCGCTTCAACGGTCCCAGGTTTCCTCTCTTGCAGGGCTTGGAAGGTCCCCATGCCTGAAAACCACTGCTACCAGTCGCATCATCATACGGGGCTGTGCAGGCCAGGGTTCTGTTGCAACTTCCTACCATAACTGTTGCTTGTTGTTATAATATTACCTTTATACCCCTCTCAGGGCAACTTGCATTGCTGACTTGGATTTGGGGAAGCCAAGCTCAGGGAATCTGGCAGATTCCATCTCTCAAACTGGTTTTCTTTCACATACCTGCTGTGAGGCAGGCTAGGCTGAGAGTAGCCCAAAGTCACTGGCTAAGCGGGATCTAGAACCCAGATCTTCCAGGTCACAGGGCCAGCGCTTCACCACCCTGCCACAGTGGTTCTCTCCTAGCTGCCTGTACAGCTGCGGATTCTTCTGCATTTGTCCAGTTTTGTTTTGAGCATCTCTCTTCCCACCCACCCAAGAGAAAACAACTTTTCAGTTAACCAACCATTTCAAGACTGCTGAATATGATGACAAATGGTAGGGGACTACAAAAACAACATGCAGTCCCAAGCCCTACACTTGTATCCATAAGGACATTTAACATGTCTTTTATTACATCTGGAAAATGGGAGTTTTCTGCACTAGATGGAATTTGGGACAAACAACTCATTAAATACAAAGGGGGATATTTTAAAAATAGAGTATAACGTATTGTGGAGCTGAACAAACCTGATGAAAGTTGTCAATGTAGAGTTAAAAACAGCTGCTCTCCATCACTCATTCTCTGGTGGCACATCAAAATCTAAAATGTTCTCTTCACCACTGCTAAGCGGGTGATGGATGCTACAATTTGCTATACATTTTGCTGAGGACAATATTTTTCCTTAGATCACCTTCCATTATCTATCAAACCTTATTTGGGAAACTTTATCTTTGGAGAATTCATGTTGAACCCTCTTGCACACTAGAAGAACACGTGGGGACTGGAGGGGTTCCACCAGCCATGTCCCTTGCATACAGAAGGGGCCTGCAGGAGGGGGACCATGAATGGTCCAGGTGTAGAGGAGACCTATGTGTATACACGTGGGTGCTTGTGGGAAGTGATGGTATGGCCAATCCATGCATCACTGAGAGGTGGGAGGTTGCTCAGCAAGAACAAAATGTGCATTCATTGTTTAAAGTGCCTTCACTTCTAGCCTCATCTATCAGCCTGGGTGTATTGGACCATCCCTGGGCTCCTTAGATCAGGATCACCGAGATGTTCCTCAGAGCTACCTTAACTATACACGAGCTTGTTGGCTGAACCCTCTTTTCTGCTGTGATTCAGCTCCATCTCTCACATGCAAAGGACTGAAATGGTTTCCAGAAACATGGGGAGCTGAACTACATATAACCTTTAATGGATAGCAGGGACCTACAGCTGTACTTCCTTTCCTATTCACAAGTAAACATGGGCCGCCTGGTCCAAATAGAGATGATATCATCCAGTGTAGAGGGAGTTTAACTACTGCTGCCTGCAATGGTCCTGATCCATTCTGAGAGCCCTGTGTCTGCAGTTTGCATAGGGGAAGGAAACTTCCAATGAAGTCCCAAAGATTTTGCTCATGTAATAGTTTTCTTTCAATTCCAGTGGCCCAGTGTAACCAAGTCAACTGCATTATTTTTGAAGATACTTAGAAAGAAACAAGGACATCTTTGCCAAAGATGAGCTGCAATTTATTGAATGAAATTCTGAAATATGGATGTGGTGTAGAAATGATTTAAAGAAAGTGTATTAAAGTGTATTAAAGAAAGTGTTAGAGATCAAATTGCCAACATACGCTGGATCATGGAGAAAGCTAGGGAGTTCCAGAAAAACATCTACTTCTGCTTCGTTGACTATGCTAAAGCCTTTGATTGTGTGGATCACAACAAATTGTGGCAAGTTCTTAAAGAGATGGGAGTACCAGACCATCTTATTTGTCTCTTGAGAAACCTATATGCGAGTCAAGAAGTAACAGTGAGAACTGGACATGGAACCACTGATTGGTTCAAAATTGAGAAAGGAGTTCGGCAAGGCTGTATATTGTCGCCCTGCCTATTTAACTTATATGCAGAGCACATCATGAGAAAGGCAGGGCTAGATGAATCACCAGTTGGAATCAAGATTGCTGGGAGAAATATCAACAACCTCAGATATGCAGATGATACCACTCTCATGGCAGAAAGTGAAGAGGAACTGAAGAGCCTCTTGATGCGGGTGAAGGAGGAGAGCGCAAAAGTTGGCTTGAAACTCAACATTAAGAAAACTAAGATCATGGCATCCGGTCCTCTCACTTCCTGGCAAATAGATGGGGAAGAAATGGAGGTAGTGAGAGATTTTATTTTCCTGGGCTCCAAGATCACCGCAGACGGGGACTGCAGCCAAGAAATTAAAAGACGCTTGCTCCTGGGGAGGAAAGCTATGGCAAATCTAGATAGCATACTGAAAAGCAGAGACATCACCCTGCCAACAAAAGTGCGTATAGTCAAGGCTATGGTTTTCCCAGTTGCAATGTATGGCTGTGAAAGCTGGACCAAAAGGAAGGCTGAGCACCAAAGGATTGAGGCCTTTGAATTGTGGTGCTGGAGGAGACTCCTGCGAGTCCCTTGGACTGCAAGGCGATCAAACTGGTCAGTCCTAGAGGAGATCAACCCTGACTGCTCTTTAGAAGGCCAGATAGTGAAGATGAAACTCAAATACTTTGGCCACCTGATGAGAAGGAAGGACTCCCTGGAGAAGAGTCTAATGCTGGGAACAATAGATGGCAAAAGAAGAAGGGGACGGCAGAGGATGAGGTGGCTGGATGGAGTCACAGAGGTGGTTGGTGTGAGCTTGAGTGGACTCCGGGGGATGGTGGAGGACAGGAGGGCCTGGAGGAATGTTGTCCATGGGGTCGCGATGGGTCGGACACGACTTCGCGACTAACAACAACAACAAAGAAAGTGTAAAGAAAGGATATACAGTCCTTTTCTGTAAGTACTGTATATCAGTTCCTTGAATAAGCTGGGGGATGGTTAATGGACCTCCAGAGTTGCCCAGGTGGATTACACGTCAATTCCTCTCCCCAAGCCAAAGAAAACTCTTGCCACACTTCCTCTGTTTCACTCTGTCCCTCCTTCCTGGCAAGAGGACAAAGCTCCCTCAAGACAAACAGTTCCATTCTCAGAGCAAAAGCAGCTCTTACCTGCAGAGTCACTGGAATGGCAGCTTCAAGGCCATCTTCTCTGATGCTCCTCCTAATTCAGTGGTGGAGGGGGCTCTCCTGAGAAGGTCATCTGGGAGGCATCCATTCATCAGGCTGCCATAAGTAAGTTGGAGATTACTTGGTGGCACATGGCAAGGACTAGCAACAAACCTGCCCAGCTCAGCTCTGCATGGAGCTTGCCGTCCAGTGTTTAGGGCTTTGCTTCCAATTTCTGGTTATTGTAATTATTGAACAAAGCAGCCTTTAATTCTGTTTTAGCACATCTTCTCCGTAGTCATGTGTAAATATTTTTATAGTGGGGGTTTTGGGTAGAAAATATGTATCTGCTCAAAAACCAACAGCCCGGCTAGTCCAGGAAAACTTCATTTTATACATCAGTAGCAAAGGAGAGACATTGAAATTCAAGTTGCCCCTGACACCCCCATCCTAACCTGTTTTCTTCTTTTTTTATCAAATCGAGTGATAATGCAGTATAGAATTTTGTATCTGATTCTTAAGATTGATTATGTGCTTGCTAATGTATTTTCTGCCCCCTAATGTTTTGGTAATGGCCCTAAAGGGAGAAACAGCCATTGAAACAAGCAAGAGGCTAGAACAAACCGAGTGCAGAATTCTCAGCCTTGACATTCCAACTGGTTCATTTGTCAGAGAAAGAACAAAGCTGTATACTGGCGGTAAAACTTGGCAATGAATTAAAATAACATAAAATAGCATCCCAAAGCCTCTTGCCTTTAGAATGATTAGGCTGCATCTGTTTTGTTTAGATGCATTTTTTTTTTTGTCTTACATGAGGTTTGTTTTGTACTGATGTTTTCTGATGGGCAAGGGCTGCATTCCAAACTAAAAGCCTCAAGTCCTTGAGAATGATAAAGACTTCATAAAATAGTCAAAATCAAATGTTACCTTTAAAGGAATGTGATTAAAATCACACTGTCTTGGTAAGTGAGTGAGCACATTGGTGGGGTTGGGAATGAATTCATTCTCTGCTTTTGCTAATCCTTGGCCTTTCTGCTTAACAGCTTCCATCCCAGTGTCAGCTAACTGGACTGGAACTGGAACAGGGAGGGTTGAGCAAAGGACAGAACTAGCAGTGTCCCTGGACCAGCTTCAAAGGGTGGAGAGATCCACCACATTTTAAAAAAAAGACCTAAATGAGGTTTTTTGCCCCACCAATAAAACTGTTCCAAAGAAAAGAAAAGAAAAGAAAAGAAAAGAAAAGAAAAGAAAAGAAAAGAAAAGAAAAGAAAAGCAGAAAGCATGTGGGTTTGGGGTGCAGAGAAGGGACTAAGGCGGAGGACTGGGAGAGGGAAGATTCTTGATTTCCTCTTGCGTTCAAGCCCAGACCTTGTCGATCCAACACAGCACGGTCCGAGCTAAATGAGGGCTGGTCTGGGACAGAAACCTGAGCCTCTGCCAACTTTCAGCCCTTATGTACTGAGGGCAAATGCCTAAACAGAGCTGTTACCTTTGGTAGAACTGTATGCTTATTCTCCATTAGACATACAGCAAGAGACCAGGTTTCCTGCTCCATTTGACTTTTGATTCACAAAATAAAGGGCCATTCATAGAAAAAGTGTTTCCAGCATCCCACTAGAGCTTCTGTTTGTTTGTTTATTTGGGAATGGCAGTCAAAGGGATCCTGTTTGTTTTGGCGATCCATGCCAAGTGCTGAAAGGGCTACTAATTCGATGCAGTTTGTTTTGTTTAAAAAATGGCATGAAATGGTTTTGGATTCCTAACTTTAGGAAAGATAGCCTGGTACCATGACTGCTATTTATTTCCGGTGAACTTTTGATAACATTGCAACTAAGTACAGTTTCATATTTTTTTTCTGACCAACATACACATGAGCACAAAATAACAAACACTTGCACACGCTCCTTCTATATGTTTTATGAACTGTATTTTTCGTTCTTTCATTAGGTGTTCCGCTTCTGCTTAGGCCATTTTACTGCCAATATTTCCATGAGACTATCAATTATAGACTCAGAATATAATGAGGAATTCCTAGGTTTCTTCAGTGATCTTGATTTATTATGTCTGTTCTTTTTTGTTGCCTTTATTGATAACTTTATTCTGAAATAAAATAACGTGTCCTGAAATAGTCCTGCTGGGTACTTCATCTTCTCTCCCACTGTTGTGTAAATGGTTAGCAAAGGCTGAGACAGTAAAATTACCGGGGGCAAAGTCCACTGGGTGCTGTCCAGAAGGTTGGGACCACAACTCTTCCCATCCCCAGTGGCCCTGCAGACGGGAGATAATGGGGATTGTAGGCCAACTCGTCTGGAGAGCACCCAGTTAGCACAGGCTGACCCATGCATGGCCAAGCCTCCCATAGAAGGAAGGCCTCCCCCAGTATCTAGTTTCTCCACATGTTTTAATCCTTTCCCTACCTTTTGGAGGTGAGATGGGCTCCTTTCCACAAAGGCACACAGATTATGGTATTTAATTCCAGTGCACATTTCCTTTCAGAGAACACATACAGCCTCTTTAAAAATCCTCAAGGTTCTGATGGCATTTAACTTTCAATGGGTTTTGTCCTTTGGGTTTTATTGGCTACGACTTCTTTCCCATTGTCTGTGTTTATTAGGCTACATTGTGTGTGTAACTATTCTTTGCTCTCTGCCTTGTGGGTGAAAATGGGTGGAAAGGGGAAATACAAACAGTAACCTTGCATATAAATCAGGCAAAGCGTGCTAACAGGCTGATTCTGCTTTTTGTTTTTGTGTTTTTGCCTTTAAAGGACTGCATTGTTGTGGAGGATGATGAAGATGAAGATGACAAAGTAAGTGTATTTGATGAGAAATGCAGACTGAAACTATCGAAGGACAATAAATGTGGATTATGTAAAGCTCTCTCTCTCTCTTTTTCTCTCTCTCAGAGAGTGAGCAAGAGAGAGAGAAACCGATTGGTGTATTAGAAATATCCCACAGAAATACTCAGAAAACGATACTCTTAGGAGGACCAAGCTCAGTCATAAAATAGTACGCTGATGATACCCAGCTCTACCTCTCGTTCTCCACCGATCCAGGTGAGGCAGTGGCTGTGTTGAACCGGTGCCTGGCGGAGGTAATGGGCTGGATGAGGGCCAATAAACTGAAGCTCAATCCAGACAAGACGGAGGTCCTGTTGGTGGGTGGTGCAAACTTTGGAGTGGGGGACCTGACCCTTGTCTTAAACGGGGTTGCACTCCCTTTGAAAGACAGGGTCCGCAGCCTGGGAGTGCTCCTCGACCCGGAGCTGACCTTGGTAGCTCAAGTGTCGGTGGTAGCGAGGAGCGCCTTCCATCGGCTTCGGCTGATCCATCAGCTGCGTCCCTTCCTGGAGTTCGACTGCCTGGCCACCATGACCCATGCGTTGGTGACTTCCCAGTTAGACTTCTGTAACGCGCTCTACGTGGGGCTACCCTTGAAGACGGTCCGGATACTTCAATTGGTGCAAAATAGAGCTGCCAGGGTGCTGACGGGGACGGGGCGTGGTTCTCATATCACCCCAGTTCTCCGTCAGCTACATGGCTTCCTATTGAAGTCCAGGCTCAATTCAAGGTGTTGGTTCTTACCTATAAAGCCCTTAACAGCTTGGGTCCTGGCTACCCAAAGGAGCACCTGCAACCATATATGCCCTCCCACCCCTTACGATCTGCAGCTGATGCCCTCCTTCGGGAGCCCTCTGTGAGAGAGATAAGGAGGGTGACTACTCGGAGGAGGGCCTTCTCTGTGGTGGCTCCCCACCTATGGAATGAGCTCCCCAGAGAGGTCTGCCTGGCACCGTCATTATTTGCTTTTTGGCGCCAGGTGAAGACCTTTTTATTTAAGAGTTATTTTAATTGTTAGTTATTAATTTATTTTTGTGATATTTATTATATTAGTTATATTTATTATAATTGTTGTATTTTAATAGTTTAATCTTGAGATGGGCCAGTTTTTAAGTAGTTTTAAATTAGTGTTATTGTTGGGGTCTTTAATGTATTTATTTACTGCTGTTAGCCGCCCCGAGGCTTTTTTGCGAGGGGGCGGCATATAAATTTGTAAATAAATAAATAAATAAATAAATAAATAGTCTGCAGACATTCAGCTCCATCAGAACTCTTATTTGGATGGAGGGTTAAGCAGAGCAGAAGCAAAGGTGGAACGTGGGAGAGAGAACTGTTGAGCACTAGAAGTAGCCCTGCCTGGCTGGCAGTCGGTGAGGGTGGGGGCCAGTGCCTGCCCAGGCCAAAGAAGCCAGCCTCCAGTTCCCAGCACGCTCTAACCAACGGCAGGCTCTTTTTTTGTGTGAACAAGCACAGGGTTGCATCCTAGGATTGCATCTAATGCTTAAAATAGGGTGAATGTACCAGAAAGAGGTAGTTGCAGTTATTTGATTGCAGGCCCGGGGCCAAAAGAAATCAAATAAGCCTGGTTTCCAGCCAAACATGCTGCGTCAAGGAAGCCGTGGCAGCCCCCCTTAGACACTGGTCCATCCATCTTGTAGTTCCCCCTGCACAGCAGGCTAGTCCAAATGGGCCCCAAATGGACACCGGTGGACAGTGCCCTTTGGCCACCACCCGAGTTTCCCTGGGTGGCACCTGCAGGAGAAAGGCCTGGCCTTCAGTGCCCTGCCCAGGTGGTGGATCCGGTGCAGCGTGGCGTAGTGTCCTGCTGCCAGTCAGCTCCTGCTGAGCTTTCTCCCTGCACCGGCATACCTCTCACAAATGCGATGCTGACTGAGCATGAGATGGTCCAGGTGTGGGGAGGACACAGCTAGCCTCTGTGCTGGTGTGCGGTGGGCGGGATGTGATGATGGAGGTCAAAAGTGAGATGGCCAAAAGTGAGAGACTGTGATTATCCTTACGCCCTTATTCTGGGGTCTTCCGAGAAAACAGGATGCTGAGGCAGACTGGCCTTTAGTTTGATTCAGCAGGGCTCTTGGGTTCTCAGGCCGTCCTTCAAAACCAAGGCATTCAGGAATGTGCTAGATCATGCATGGTCTAGTTTGGTCCAGATGTCTTTGTTGGCTTTCTGGATCAGAGTAGGCAGCTTGTGTCCCCCAAGAACCAGAGGGGATGGTTTTTGCCCCTCCAGAGCTTTTGGATTGCAGCTCTCACAGCACATGTAGTCCATAGTGAGGAACCATGAGATTTGTAGGTGGAAACATCTGGAGAGTTTCCAGGTGCTCAGACCTGCTTTGATGTTGTTGGACCAGAACTCCTATGGCCTGTGGCCACACTAGCTGGGGCCTGTGGGAACTGGCAAATGACAACATTTGGGTGGCCATCCCCATCTGGATGTTAAGGGATTGTTTGGAAGTATGCTGGAGATTCTGAAGGTGCACGGTATTGCCGAGAAATACTGGGGCATTATAACATCTTGCTATTATGTTACTGAATGGCATAGAAGCAAATGTTATTAAAAACATTTCCCCCACAATGCAGCAATTCCTAAAATTTGGGAAAGCTGTTGGCTGGGATCTGCCACAGAAGGTCATGGTTTCTATCAAATGTGTGTGTGTTCTGTCAGAGTATACAGAGAGCGGGGGAGAGAGAGCATTCTTGGATTCTGTTGCATGTCAGACGCAACAGACCGTGCTTCTGGGGATTGTAACACACCCTCAGAGACTAACTGTTTATGACTTAGCAACACATAGACACTTAGTTCAAAACCAGAGGAACCGATTAACTCCCTTCCATGTGAATGATCAATCTTTAAAACAGAAAGGCTGAGTTGCCAGCTCCCTTTCCTTTCCAAATATCAATGGAGGAGACTGTGCTGGACGATATCTGTGGTACATTCCCAGTGCATATACCTTCCGGCGTGATTTTCTTTAGCATGGCTTTTTGAAACAGAAAGTTGAACTGCTTTCATAGTAAGATATCTGAACCGGCTTCTGCTGGGAGCACTGTTTCTCCTCCACCTACATGCTGAGACTTATTTATTTATTAGACTTCCCTTCCAGATGTAGCAATCAAAGATTTAAAAACTATTAATTGTTTTCATCTTTCCATTAGAGGAGGGCCAAATGGAGATGACTTTTGGTTTTCATGTTGAAATGGGCTTGTTTGGAGAAGAAGGAGGTTTGCTTTGTCTGTCAGCTTTCCCCTAAAGTCCTGGACACCAACTGCACCTCAGCCAGAGATTTGGAATAACCTCCCCTAGGATTGTTTTAAGGTTTCAGGAAACTGCAGTCCCTACGGTGTCCGTTGTACGGTGTCAGAGCTTGGCTTGGTTCCTATAATGCAGCACTGCTTCCACAGCACACAGATGTTTGCCTGAACTGTCAGACGATCCCGTGGGTGGTGATCCTCCGGGCCTCACCACACACCCTGGAAGCCCCCACGAGCCAAATCCCCGGCCTTCCCCTATGGACTCCAGCAGCCTCCTCCTGACTGGCCCACTGCGGTCCTGAAATGAGTCCCTGCTTCCTCCTCCTGATGGTACCCAAAAGCTCAGCACCACAAAGATGTTTTCTTACACTTCCCTGCTTCTCCCTGCATATTTTCGTGTTGTCCATGTTTCCAAAAGTAAACAAGGAGATGGAGAAATTGTTCTGCCAATGAGGATAAAGCAAACAATGAGGTTTCTGTAGCTAGTGAGCAGAGGCAAGTAAAAATTGAAGGCTAGGAGTGGCCCCTTCTGCAATCACTCTTGCCAGGTGTCTCTACGGTGTTTCCATACCAAGAATGGTAAAATGGTGCTTTGGGGTCCAGGTGAGTGAAGAAGTGACAGGGAAGTATGAAAACCTGAGAAAAGACTGTTGATTCTTTCTATGGTTGCAGAAGGCTAATCCTATCATGCAGATGCTCCAGAAAGGGGCCTAGATGGTGCAACAGACTGACCAGGACAGGATTTTACTTTGGTTTTTCATTCTGGGTGAACCCACCAAAGCAGCTGCAGAATCCTTGTGAATGACTCACCAGGCTTGGACTTATACATAAGGCCGAGTTGTCACAGAGGCACCGTCCCTTTGATTTAGTCTGTAAGCCGTAGAAGCAGGGATAGCTGCCTTAGGCCGAGTCCACTGCCAGCTCAGTTCAGCTCAGTGTTGTCAGCACAGTGATCCCTCTGGTTTCTGGCCCTTCTGTCCGTCCGTCTGTCCTTCCTTGCCCTGTCTGGAGATGCCAGGGACGGGACCAGACTCTTCCTTGGTGCTCATCACTTGCACTAGTCTAAGCCTCCCCAGATTCCACATCTGTCGACCAGCTTTCAAAGCCCTCAATCCCTCTGGACATATTGTATTGAAACTCCTAGCCATCATGGCCCCTGTAGGCCAGCTTCCTGGGATGTGTTGGATTACAACCCCTGTCATCCCAAGCCAAGCAAGGCGACAGGAAGGGGGTGAAGATTCCTTCCTATTCCTGCTAGTTTTTTTAATCTTGAAAGAAGGATAATGAAACTAAAAAGCACTTTCACCTTAATTCTGCTTCATAGAATGCCATTTACTTGAGTGACTGCATCAGTGGCTATTTGAATGGAGTAGAGCTGTGTCGAATGCTTCTTTGCTGAGGTATCGAACAAAATTTCCAGATGGGTTGAAAGCCACCGTAATTATGTCATAGAATTACGTAGGACCTGGGACTTGCCTTGAAAGTATATGATGAGTTTCCACTGCAATTCTGCTCCCTTAAGCTGCCTGGACAGAGATCACCTGGAAGCCGTCTTAGACTCTTGTAGGGAGAGTGACAGAGTATTGCTGTGATCAAGAAGTTTAGAAAGCTCATAATTCATATGATATGTTTTGAGGCCTCTGTCAGACAGTGGCAGTCTGTACTGTCGAGTATTGGATATCTTTTTTACTAACAAGGATTTTCTTCTGCTTTTGTCCAGACATGCAGGTAGAGAAACATTAAGTGCCCCACTTTCTCACTGACACTAAAACACCACGGTAGCTTACAACTATGCATTAGCACCCATCTCAAAAATGGGGTTTATTATCTAATCTACGATTTTCCAGTGCATGTACGCATAGCCTTCCCATACGTATATATAATTCTTGGAAACATCACAGGACACTAAAATGTATTACAATGTGCATGCATTATGATGCATGCAATCACAGAAATATCATATGCTATATCGTGAGCTCCCATGGTTAAGGGAAACTCATCCATCATCCCTTAAAAACCTGATGGGCTCCTCCTGCTTTCACCTGCCACTTTAGGTCCAGTAAGCTCCGTCTTGCTTTTTGCAGCACCTTAGAAAATGTCACCCCATAACCCTGCCTACAGAGGAGTTCAGAATATCATTTTTCCTTTGGCTGGTGGAGGAGAACTGGACTTCAGCAGGAGAGCTGTGCTGAGAGTCAGTCTAAGTGATCTGCATTTTACTTATCCATAGCTGAAATTTGCCGATCTTCAAAGGGGACACAATTATGAGCCTCCTAGTAGCTTTAGGTGCAGGTCCCAAAGCAAGCCGGAGCAGCTTGCACTTCGTTATCTGCTGTGGACTTGAGCCTCTGCAGCCCACATGGTCATCCAAGTGAACCTGTTGGGGAACTAGCAGATGTGCCACTTCCTCGTCCTGTTTGCTCGGAGCATCTCCTGTGTTGCTCCAATGCCCAGGACCCTCTCCGCTCTTGTCTGGGCCCGTGACACACTTGGCTTCACTAGCTGCTCCCTTCTTGTTTCAGTCTTTGGACTGCTTCCCAAACAGCCTCAGTGTGCTTGACCCCCATGGACCCACCTGCCACAAAACCTTCTCTTGATCCCTCTGAAGTAGTTCCACTTCTTCCTGATCCCCAAAGGGTTAACATTGCAGAGATGCTCAATTCCCATCCCCAGGAGGACCAGCTCCTGCAGGAAGGTGCTGGATCCCCTGAAAGGCTTTGTGCTCAGTTGTGGTGTTGCAAAGCATTGGAATTGTGGGAACACCCAACACAGCCATTGTGAGCCCTTGCCTGCTTGATAAAAGTTGAGATCATGAGCATTTCAGCTTCCCTTGGGCAATGGCCATGCATCTCATTTCCCAAGTTCAAGCAGAGGTGAATTACTTAGACACAGAAGTCTTTAAATTCTGATGCAGTTCATCTAAAAAATAAAAATCTTTTCCCCCTGCCACGCTTCCCCAGGACCGTCTTTTGTAGTTTTGCGCAAGCAATTAACAGAGAAAGAAGGTCTGTCTTAGCTCCAAATATGAGGGGAAGATTTTAAGTAACACACCGATCATGTAATTAATTCTCAGTTGTAAGTTCGTTTTGATGGTTTTAATTCTTTCCCAGAGGCTGAGGGCTACTTTCATTCTGCCCAAAGTGCTGCAGTTGGCCAAGAAGCCGCCAGAGTAAGAAAGAGGCTGCAACGACGTGCAGGGGACCTCTCTGCTTAGTACAGCCTGAGGGAAAAAGCTGGGAGGACAACTCTGTGCAGGCAGGGAATTTCTTCTGGCCTTTGGACAAAGATCTCCGAGCCGCAGGTGCCTGGTCCCTTTGCGGATGCATGTGCTTTGTCTGTGAGCCAATTCAGATGTTGGCTTAGGAGAACCAGGTCACCAAAGAAATCTCCGTACAACCCCTCATAAGATGGCTGACTCTGGGGAGGAATGTTATCCTTGAGTGCAACGCAGGCATAGTGGCCCTTAGAGTGCACGCTTTTGCCCGCTGAGACCAGAGGATAACTGCTTACTCAATGGGTGTCCGCCCCGTCTGTGGGCCCATTTGGCCCATGTGCCCAACGATAAGGGCTAGATCGAGTTCGCACGGGTGGCCCTCCTTGCAGTCTGTCACCCAGCCTCCTTTGCTCCAAGGCCAGATGGGATCCAAGATGAGAACGGAGCACTAGCTGGGAGAGAAATCCTTGGATAATGAATGGTGGCAGCCAGGGTTTAGCCCAGTCACCCTGCCCGTGTTTTGGCTTCCTCCTCTTCCCATACACCTGCTTCCTGCTTCCGGCATGCTCAAGCGTTAGCGAAACACTCTTTAGCTGCCTGCACTGAAGCACTGGATGGCTCTTCTGCCTGCTTTCTATTGCGTTCTGCCAGGAAGCAGGTGCAGGTGCTGCAAACGACCTGAGAGCCAGAACGACCATTTTCAAGTTTTCCATCTACCTTCAACTCTTTATGTAGACTCAGACAAGCCTCTTATTCATACCTACCCTCCCTCCCCATCTGTAGTATACTGGCCAATACTGGCCAACCTGGTAGGGCACCTGGCAAGAGTTCTAAGACAGTGTATGTGAAGTACTAGATAAATCATAAGCATTAAGCTGCCACTTGGTTGCAGGATTTAACATACCTGTGATTGGGTAGCAGCATGTTTCAGACCTGCCATTTCCATCCCAAACCAAAGGTAGTAACAAAGACATTAATGCCTGTCTTTGTTATTCGGTATGCACCTGGATATGAATATGATAATATAGATGTCACATCTTCAGATAAGATGCCATTGTTGAGTATTTTACTTTCCAAGCACCAGTAAGATTTTGTCAGACCTGAAATCTCCAGGTCCTTGGCCGCTTTAGCATTTTCAGAGTATTCGACTTCTGTATATCCATGTTCCTGTGGGGTCTGTAGAAACCTCTCCTTACTTGCTACTGCAGAGATCCCGCTCCCCAGTATGTAGCATGGGGGGCAGGGGGAGAATAGCACCCTACTGCTCGGTTTCATTCTCAGGAAGAATGATGATGCTTGGTTTGGCCCCAGGGTTCATCTGAAGAAAAGAGCGGTCCACAAAGGAAACAGAAATTTCTCATGGCCATTTTAGCCATTCTTTAGACTAATAGCCAGGGCACGATTAATGCAATCTCCTTTGCTAGCGATTTTTTGACTCATTTTCCCGTGCCCTTGGGGGAATTTCATGCTCTGCTTTAGAAATGCCACCATCTTCTTTTGTATGTGCACTTCATTTCTTTGGGGTAGTTATAAAACGCTTTTTGCCCTGCCAGGCCCCTTAAAGAAATGCACCATTTGCAACATAAATTCAGCAACAGGATGAAATTGCAATGGCGAAAGAAGCAGAGCATCCTTAGAACACTAACGCCCATCCATGTCCTGGCAAAGCGGGGCCATTCCCACTGCCCACATAAGCCTTGCTGAGGATGAAGCCCCGGGGGGAGCTCCATGGACTAGGAGCTGCTGCAAGGAAGACCCTGCCTAACAGACCTTGCTGCTCCTGGTGGTGGAACATCCGTGCACACTTTTGTGTCTGTTGCTCCAATGATTTGTCTGCCAGGAAGCTGCATAGGATGTCCGTCTGAATAAATCAGTCCTTCCATTTTAACTCAGCCTCTCATTCTTAGACAGTCGGGATAGCTTGCAACAGAAGATGTAATATTGTCTCTGCTAAATTGTGTTATCACCACGTTTTTGTAGCACAATCTAAGACGTGTAAACAAAGCCAGCGGGGTGCATCTCCAGCTGCCAGAAGATTGTCTTCACAGTTCCAGGTTGCAAGATAAGGCTTGCCCTGGAATATCGTGCGTGTCTGGCTGTGCTCTAATTCAGTCACAGAATTAGATGGAATGGACAAAACACTGGACAGCGAGCGCCACTAGATCTCTAAGCCAAGAAGATCTCTAAGCTCGTCTGCTGCAGCTTGGAAAAAGCATCCTGCAACCTGGGAGCATTTTCTGCCACCTTGACTCGGAGGTCGGTGCTGCAAACGCCTATTCCCAAGCATAGGTAGACTGAGATGGCAGGAGAAGGTGGAAAGGGGCAGGTTCAACTGATCCCCTTCCGTAAGTTCCACCCACCCCACGGTATGCTCCAGAGGGGAAGCACACGCATGAGAACCCCTTTGTTTGCCTTGGCTATCCCTCAGGAGCAAATTGGGAGGACCACGTTGTGTGTGTGTTTCTCCAGGAGAAGTTCTGGGTTCATGGCATTCCACAGAGAGATCCATGCATCTCCCCTCTCCCACCACATGGGAAGGACCCAAGCAGGCCTGGGGGCCACAGGCTAGGGCCTGCTGCCAATGTGTGCCATGGCCATGCCTCCTGTCTCCATCGTGGAGGGACGTGTGTGTTCCTCCAGGAGTGCAAACGGCTCCACATGCACACAGGTGTTTGCCCACACTCAGCTCTGCAATGCAATGCACGGGGAGCCCTCGCCCAATCCGCAGCGCCTGGGGCACCCTGTGAGAATGCACAGCAATCAGAGCCTTTTCCTGGATCAGTTGAACCCACGAGCAGAAGGCAAGTGTTTCTACACGACTGCTGGTGGTAGGGTGCGAGGCCATGGCACACATCAGTGGCGGGGAATAGCCCAGCCAGCCTCGCGTCCCCCACGCATGTGTCTTCCAATCCATGGGGGCAGGGCAGTGATGGGGTCCTTCAAAATCAGGGGCCGAGGCCCACAGGGCGAAAGGGAAACACACCTATTTGCATGTCCAGATGCTCTCAGCTCTGTGTGTCTTTGAAGGACCCTGTCCCCTAAGGGCACCCCTGTTTGTGAAAAGGGGTGCATGGACAGGGGAAAGGAGGGCACTGGATTTGGGGGGTGTTGCCCTCAAACTGAAAGATTCAAGGGGAGGCAGCAGGAGAAGGAGGACACGTAGGGCGAAGGCTGCTATCCGGGAGGTTCAGCTGAGGCAGAGATCTTCAGGGCCCTTTTATTCCACCACGTGCCCATGGACAACAGGGGGAGGGAGCAGATGCTCTCCTGAGATTCAGGGCGCCAAGTGAAAGCCCAACCCTGGTTCTCCATGGATGGGGGAGGCTCACATGCACTTCTCCCCCTCTTTCTCCACTTCTTTCTTAAGCAACCCTAAAATGCAAAGACATTTCAGCTGTTCTAAAGGAAACTTTCTCTGAAACACTGAAAGTGGGAGAGTAGCACTTGCTATCGTTTTTTAAAGAGTTAAAATTAAATGTGGCATTTAACAAAACACTGTACATTTCCAGGCTACAGACTGGGGCCATGTGAGCCTTTGGGTTTTAAAGTTTGCTGTGATAAATACTTTTGCCAAGTATCTTGTAAAAACCTCTCTTATTGCCATTATTGTCCAGGACAGTTTTAGGAGATAACTTACAGGTTTGTTTGTCCTTTCCCCCCTTTTCTCCTCCCATCTTTTTCCGTAATCCTTCCAGGAATCTGAAAAAAAGGGCTTAATAGAAAGAATCCACATGGTCCAAGACATTGTCATAACAGTCCAAACTGTCCTGGAAGAAATTGCGTCTTTTGCGGAGAGGATAAAAAAGTAAGTGAAAAATGTGTTCCTGTTTGCTTTGAAAAACCTCTGAACATCAGGGTGGAAAACAAGTGGAAAGATTTAATTGGGAATTACTGGGAGGCAAGCATGGAAGAGCAGAAAGGTCATTGTATAGCCATGGTTTTCAACCCACTAGTCACAAGGCCCAATATTGTAGCATTTATTCATTAATTCCTGATTTTGTCTGCCTTGTTCATTTAATTATGACCGGGAGCTGGTGGAAAATTATATTTAAGCTGAAAATATGGCAGTACATTCTTGGCCGCATTCAAGTTTTCCTGGTGAATGCTTCAGCATCCTCGCCCTTGCCCCATCACTATCAAATTGTGATTTGTGTAGAGTGTTGGGACCACAAGGGCTCTTAGAATACAAGTCCGCCAGGTAGGACATGCAAACCATCAAAACTCAAGCTTGTTGATGTTCCCTGAATGCGACCTCCATGCTTGTTCCAGCTCACATGTGCATGCTTTAAATGCACAACCCTGTCAAATGCATGTGGGGAGGGGGGGGGCAGCGTGGAAATGTGCAGTCTCTGACGGCAGCCTGCATCTTAGTCTGTGTTGACCCTGGAACGTGTGAACTGAAGGTAAATCCTGATGGAAAATGAACCAAAATGCACTTCTCATACAACTGCGGCATTCCTGATTCTTGGAAATCTCTTCCTGCAGAGCACTGTGAAAGAGAGAGCGTAGGGCATTTTCCAGAAGCAATGGAAGCCCCTAAGGGGGACGCACGGGATTCTCGACTAGTCTTTACGAACTGTGCAAAGGGCTCTAGCACTCCCTCCCTAGGGAAATTTGCCTGGCGCCCTCTCTCTTTTCTTTTTCGTGCCAGACAAAGACATTTCTTTGACAAAATAATAACAAAACTTAGCCCTCCTGTATGCTGTGGCCTTTTTATATTATTATTGTATTGATGTTCTTAATTTTTAAGAGTTTTAATAGGTTTTTATGTGTTGTTGTCGTCGTCTCTGTCTGTCTGCCTGCCTGCCTGCCTGCTTAATATATTGCAAGCTGCCAAGAAGGCCTTTTGGCAGTCACAGGTAGCCTATAAATATGTGAATAAATGAATAAATAAAGAAGCATGAGCAGAGTCCTTCGGTTCTCATTCTGAGGTCGTTCAACCCAGATCTCCAGACTGATTCCGGGTGGTTTTGGCTTTTTATAATGCCATCTTACTTCTGGGCAAGCCCTGTTACATAGATGACTTCCCTCTAGCTTGGCCTTGCATTTCAGAGGCATTAACTACTATTCACAGTGCCACAAACTCGGCACAACTCACGTATGGTTTGCCTCAACTTCAGCAGGGCGACTTCAGTCTGTTTCCCCTCCCGTTCTCTGGCTGAGCTTCCTCCCAAGCAGAAGAAAGCAGTCGTCCTTTTCTCTCCTACGCTGGCGCAAGTGTGTGACCCTCCCTTTTTAAATACACAAACGCACCAGACACAGATTGAGTCTTGTCAACAGTTCCGCTCTTTAAAGAACAGCCGTGTGGGGTCTAAAAATACGACAAATCCATGTGTTGTGGTTCAGCAACATCTGTCGCAGCTGTACCGGAAGTGGCCAAGCGGAGGGTGAACAGAGCACTGTTCTGTGTGCAGCTGGATGGCAGGAAGACCTGGAACCATCAGCTGGCTCTTAATTCTGGCATTCATTTGGATGACAATGATCCCTCAGAACCCAAGGGGGCATTAATAGGGCTGCCCTGCCTAATCCCCCAGGAATCCCATTGTAACTTAATAGTAATGTTGCTATGGACAAGGGGGATGGGGGGGAATCCACCCAAGTGGGTTTAGCAAGTGTCGCAATGGTTTAGATAAGCACTTCCATCTGTATAACCCTGACTATCAAAGGGCCCCTTTTAGCACTTGATTCGGTTGGGCCTGGTGGATTTAAAAATACTTCCATGTACTTAAGGGGCAGTGCTCACCCCTGCTTTAATTTAAATTGTGAAGTCCTTATTGAAGCAGAGAGAGATGTTATTTCCTCTCCTCAGGCAGTAAGACGGTGTATTCTTCATGGCCCTATCTGGTACTCCTCCGGTTTGGCCCATCCCGTTGCCTCAGCACCAGGCTTTATGTCCTTCCAGGAGGCAACCCTGGGTCATTGCCTTCAGACAACCCTGGGGCTCAAAGGGCAGAATGCAGGTCTGGGGGCTTCTCATAGGGCGCCATGACTAGGTGCGGGGAGCTCTGCCTGATGCACATGGTCACTCCTGGGGATCTCGCTCCTTTTTGCAGAGGGGAAGAGAGAGAGGATGTTTGCCAGGCTGGGGCACACACACATGCGCCTTGCTCGAGTTCCTCCCCACTTGCAAACCTGTGCGGGACTCAGGCATGAGAGCAGCAGCGTAATGGTGTTTGAAGAACACTGGCAATCTTGAGCATCGCTCCTTTACTCAGAGGTCGTTTCTTTTCTCCTGAAAAAAGTATTTGGGGCAACAACAGCACTTGAACTTGTCCAAGTCCTTGAAGAGGCCAGCTGGAGAGTTGCACACAGAGATGTCTATGCGTCCCCAGCAACGTGATTGACAGGCGTCTCCATTTACTGGATAATACACTGTTCCCATAACGTCCCATGTCAGCCCGGACATGTGAATGGACTTTGGGGAACGGGCATGTGCTTTACGTCTGCTGCCAGTCCCATGTGCCAGCGATTGAATGCAGATCCAGGGAAGACCTTGCCCCTGACATGGAATTGGTTTTGGTGGCTTGTCACTTGGGTGGACACCATTTAGGAAAGCAAAATAAGTGCTTCTGAGCACCTCAACATTGTCTCTCCTCCTCTCTCCCCATGTTGGCCCACAGCACGTTCAACTGGACGGTTCCTTTCCTCTCTGTCTTGGCCTGCTTAGTACTTGGCGTAGCAACAATTGTGCTATATTACATACCACTAAGGTACATCATTTTAATATGGGGTAAGTTCACCTTTAATGCCATCCTAATTCAGCCGGGCATTTTGCAAGCATCCCCTGCTCTGTGAAGGTGTTTAACCTCTGGCTGCCCAGCCAGAGTTGGCTGGAAGGATTCTGCATGAGCTTTCCAAAGTTCCCTCTTCCCATCCTACCACAAATGGATTATTTTTAGTTGAGGGTAGTTCCACTAGCAATGACCCCCAAGGCTGCAAGCAGTGTGATCCAGGCTTTTGTGCAGCGTTCCCCCATCCTAAAAGGCTGGGATGCTTTAACTTTAAAAACACAGTATTTCTTCAAGTACAGGCATGCACATGGATCATTTAGCTAGAATCTCGATCTCCTCCTAGGGAACATTTGCGGCACTTGCTGGAAACAGGCCAGTAAATGAACTTCAGGTGCTCAAAACTAGTGAACTTGAACCAGCTCCTTATGATGTCCATGGTTCAAACTTTGGTTTTTCAAATAACCCTATACATGCAGCCCATGAGATCCCTAGGAGAGATTCTGAGAGTGAGGTAGAAAGCCAGGACCCAGAAGATCTTCCAAGAGTAAAAGAATTTGGACATGTACACCTTGATATACCACCAGAAGGACGCAATAGAGCGACTTTGCCTCCTCTGGGGGTGAGGACTTCCATGATCAGATGCAGAGGGAGAGGTGAAGATGTATCCCACAAGGGATCTCCATCCTACCCTCCTAATTTGCCCAATTGCGTTGGACTCTCTCTAGTTTTTTGGAAAAGTGGGCAGAACATGCTGTGATCCAGTGGGTCTAAGTATTCTGAGCCCTCAGATCGGTTTGAGAACATTATCCCAAATATTCTGACCCAGCCACCCACTCGAGCCCAGGTTCACTCCAAGTTCTTCCAAGCTGATCTTTGGAGTGCTTGCCCACCTCTGACCCTCTCTAAGCTATGGTGCATCGTAGCTTGAGGATGGCTTTCATACTAACTTGGAGGCATATGCTTAGATATCAGGGCATTTGTGTATCAGGCCTGTTGTGAAAGGCACGCCCACAGAAGTTGTCTCTCCCATCACACACACACACCTTGGAACGCACGGGGCTGAGAGGGAACCTTTGCAGTCTGCAAGGTGCGTCCCAGGTTTTCTCTTCGGGTGTCTCTCTGAGTCCTCCCTGCGACCTGCTAAGCTCTGGGTGAAGCCGCTCCTGCTTGGTCGCCCCCGCTTTTGAACAATGGGATTTTTCATTGCTGAGGCGAGCCGGGCTGCTTTGTAATAAACCTCCCACTGCTTCCTCCAAGGAAAGATGTTTGTGAATGATTCCACACGAGAGCAACATGTGCCTCGCTCGTCTGTGTTTTCACACTAATTTTTTCTTGTAAAATGCATCCCCCGCACCCCAACGCCTTCCTGCCTGAGCCTGTGGAGGCAATGGTTGTGTGTGTGTTTTCACCTCTTCTCTCCCTTTTCAAACCATTTTTGTTTTTGCTTTTCTTTCCCAGGCATAAATAAATTTACAAAGAAGCTTAGAAATCCATATGCCATTGACAATAATGAGTTGCTGGATTTCCTCTCCAGGGTACCATCCGATGTTCAAAGGGTAAGTAATGAATGGCTGCTTCCAGCAGAGGCCTGGCGGCCCAGGGAGCATCCAGGTGTGATGCTGGAGAAACACAATGCAGGGCAGTTTGACCAGCGGAGATAAGCATCTGACGGAACCATAAGCCAGGATAGAGAAGGAAGGGGCAGGCCGAGGGAAAGGGGAGCCTGGAGACCTTTGTGGGAAGAAACTGTATCTCCCAAACAACTCTTTATTTGGAATTCTAATGGGCCCAGAGTGCTTAATGGAATTACCAACCTGATCTTTATATTTCTCTCTCTCCCCCCTGCCCCCCGTGTATGCAATTTTGCACACCTGCACATAGTGCAAAACACACATTTGCATCTCTTGGCACACTCTGGTCCACAAACACTCTTGCCATAGATTTCTCCAAGTTTCTCATTTTTCCAATGTTAGGTGCAGTTGGTCTCAAAAATTTCAAGATTTGTAAACACTTTTAATGTGAAAATTCAAAAGCATATCTACATACCTTTTTCTGAATACACGTAGTCTGGCAAGCATGCATGTCTAATGGCCACATTTTTGCAAGCAGTTTTCCTAACATAAGGCATTTCTGGAAGTCATTTTCCCTTGCATAAAACACTTTTTTTTTTAGAATGCATTGCAAAATTCAAAGCAGCACATTGTGGAGGATAACTGATTTCAATTCATATATAACAACAGCAACAACTACAAAAACAGCAAGAATAACAAAACATAGGGAAGAAACCCCAGAGGAAAAACAAAAACTAGCAGGGAAATAGAATGTCTACATATTGATCTTTTCAAAAATAGGCATTCCTAGCACACACAGAATCTGATTTTTTTCCCGTCAGTCACAAAAGGACGATGGTAAAAGGAGCAAATTTCTGCTGATGCAGTTGCCAATGTGTTCTGTGTTTGTTTTTGTTTCCCTTCTCACATGTCCCTTGAGAGAGTAAAGCAAGGACCACAACAGGCACGACTTTAGTTCTGTGACTCTGTCTTTATTTTTCTATTCTGTAAGTACCTCTGGGGATGCAGTCTGGACCTTTAAAGCCCCACGCCACTTGTGCCATTTCCTGCTGCTCTAGAATAAAAATGCAAAAAAAAGAAGAAAGTAGTTCTTAGACAGAGGTTTAAATCCTGCCTGGTTTAGGGCCCCATCCTTCAAAATAAGTGTTAACAGAGACTGCCAGGCATCTGGATGGGGGATAAAGGATGCAGGAAGTGTAGCTCAGGTGATGCGACAAAGTCTCTGAAGCGCTGGTCCCAGCACTGTGCGATGGAGGTCTGGTACGCTCAGGATCTGCTGCTCAATGTTGCCCAGAATGGCCCCCCCCAAGGGGTTGTTGCTGGTGTTGCTTTAACTGCACAGCCTTAGTTGAATTTTTGCTCCTTTGCACATGTCTCTCGACCCGAAGCACCAAGTTCTGCAGGATAGTTATTAGGGAGGCAGCGCGAATGCCATCTTGAATCCGGATTTATTTTAGATTAGTCCTTCCCGTCTATAAAGTCATTAAACCTAAATGCACTTTGCACTCCCCTTCTGCTTTTGGCTCCAACTCTTTCTTCTGCAGGACGCAGAATTTGCAGTGGCACATGCATTAATATTTATATGTGAAGATAAGCTGCTTTTCTGTTTGTTATACAGGAGGTTTGCATTTTTAACATTTGCCTGAAATGGTTTCTCTTATCCTCAGTGACCTGAAAGGAAGTCGGTCCTAACGGGTGGCAGAGAGCAGGGGAGAGGGGAGAGAAGGAAGGTGTTGGGTTCATTGGCAAAAAGGCTTCCACAATAAAATGTTGGGGAAAAAGGTCTGAGTGAAGTACCATGTACGGGCAACATTTCTGATCTCCCAACACCACACATTCTCAGCTCTCTCCTCGCTGCATAAACATCTGACTCGTTTTCTTCTTCAGAATTAATCCTTGTCCGATCTTGCATCTGCAATGTCTTCAGAATTATCCACGGTTTGCATGACACACACTTTTGCGATCGTGCATAGAAGGATGTTAACAGATCTTAGCTGGAGTTAATTCAGCTTGCTTAAGTTTCACATAGGCATGCAAGTCTAAATGTGTTTAGCTCTGAATATTTGCGTACATGAAGTTAGGAAGGAGGAAAAGTACACAAACGGTGCTTTTAGCCTTCTTGTCATCAAAACTGGACAGAGTCAGAGTTTATATCTGCCCTCTTAGCACCTCCAGGTGGAAAATATATACAATCCCTGGAATATCACTGTTTGTTTCTGTTATGCATGCACAGAGAAATTCTTGATACATAATTCCAAGAACTGTATTGGATCAGTTCTAATTATTTCATAGTGTTCCGTGAGCTTTTGACTTCTGCAACATACTTTGATGAAGATCTTTTGGAGTGTTCATGTTGGATTTAAAACCGCTATGCCCTCAGACAGAGGGGATCCAGAAAGATGCTTAAATGTGTACAAAGATGTACAAGCATTGCGTTTCTGGAACTGTATCCTATGTCTAACACCCTGTTGCAAATAAAATACCTTTTGTTGTTTGTTTTATTGTTTTAAAAAAACTATATGGAAAGGAGGAGGAAAGGTTCCTATGGAGTGTTTTGATCTTAGAAGAGTTAGTTGCACAAGTCTGTTGTAGCAAAAGACCAAACTTGTGACAAGTGAAAGGCACGAACTTCAGCTGCCTTCATCACATGTGTGAAGATAAATATATTCATTTCATCTGAAGCAGGGATTTGGAGTGACTGTTTTGCAAGATAAAGTTTAAAAAGTTTACATGTTGTAAGCCGCCCCGAGGCTATTGCAAGGGGCGGCATATAAATTTTTAAATAAATAAAAATAAATAAATAAAAAGAGCAAGCACACAGAAATGAAAGATTCTGTATGTGACACAATGCAAGTAAATAGCATCCCATCACAAAGCCTGTTACTTCCAAACTTTGGGTAAAGTTTGACTTTTCTCCATCAAATAGACACACACACACACCTCGCTGTGTTCCCCGAGATCAGGACAAACCCCACCTCGATTGTATACTGTGTTTGTGGCAGTGGGTGAGGAAGACTCTGAGAAACAGAACTAAAGCTAAAATGGAATTTGGCCTTCCCCGCCGCCTGCCAAAATCAGGTGGAAGTCCCCTGCCCCAGCCTGGATCATCTCATTAGGAAAAAAAATCTGGTTTTAATATTTTGGCTTTCAAGAAATGATGCATGACTTCTCAAATCCTTCCTGCAATTAATCCCCCATGTTACTGTGTTTAGAAAATGATTCATTACTTTTGATCCTTCCTTCGTTTTCCCTCAGTTTGTCCGTGGGGAGCCATTAATGCACAGTGGAGTGTGCTTGAGTTACCTTGTTGCAAACGTGACGTCTGCTTGTTTTCACAGGTGCAATTGCTGAGCTGAAAGTGTGTGGCAGTTCCAGCCCTGTTAGGAAGAAACGGAGTGCTCTCTAGGACACGGCGCTCGGAATGTGGCACCCCTCTCCTTTATCCCCGCACCCCCGGGGTCTCCCACACCCCCTTTGGATCAAGTCAGCGCTGTTCTCACTGCCTCACATCCCAGATATTTCGTCTGGAAGACACACGCGCGCGTGCGCGTGTAAGAGACCTTCCCAGTGTGTTTGGTTGTTTCTCCAAGTGCACTGATTTTCTCCTGCAAGAAGAGAATCCAAACTCAAATTGCCGGAAGGGCAAAGGAAACCAAACTGCATGGGTGCCTTCCTTTTGTTTAATATAAAAGAAAAGACCTTTTTTCCAACACAGCAAATCAGCAAAGCTGATGGATACAAGGCATTCTGGAATTTTTATTTTTTGTAAACCTATCTCCCAGATTTGTATCAAGATAAAAAAGGTGGTTCATTCTTGTGCAAAGTTACCATGTGTGGATGGTTTTATGCCTTGAATTAATGAATCTTTGATACCTATCTGCAGCTTTAAGCAATTCATAGTTTACAGTTTTGTTTTATCGTAACTACAAGACAATTGTAAGTCCTCGATTTTTCATGCTGCAGTTGCTGCTGATACTGCCAATAACGGCAAGAGACTGGAGCAGCTCTGCCTGGAAGGAGTCGGTTGCTGGCAACGGGCGTCCCTTAAGCTGCCCCCAAACAAAAATACAAGGACCAAATCTTCCACTAGACCTCCGACGGCTCTGTTCCTGTTCTGCCTTTTAGGATTTCATGAAAACACTTCACATGCAAAATACTTTCTCTGACCTTCTAGAGACAGAAGTTAAAAGGACATGTGTAACGAAGATACCTGTGCTTTTTAAACGAGCTCTTCTGGTTTAATCACGCAGTTCAGGGCACATGCTGTGTTGCGCTTTACTTGGATTTGGGGCCGCAAAAGGCGGGTGTCTTGCTGCAATTACCCATGCTACTGAAAAGTACATCTCTGACCACTGAGGAGTGGAGTTGATGGTTGAAGCATTAATTATAAGCCCAAACTCACTGAATGCTTCAGTTATTCCCTTAAGCCACAGGTTGGTTTAGAGCACCCTTGTCCAACTTTAGGCCTTAGATGTTGTTGGACTATATTGCATGTAATTCCCTCGAATATTGCCCCTGCTGGCTGGGGATAATGGGATTTGTAATCCAGGATACAGGGACCTGATGTTGGGAACCAACTAGAAGCACCATTCTTGCTGTGGGCAGGAAGGTTGTTTTTGATCCTAAGGATTCAATTCCCAGACAAGTCAATTTTCCAAGGGGACATGGGAGGTGGGAACACCTTAAAAGTAGCAATTTCAGAGATGGCATTTGGGAAGCCCCTACAATAGACTGTATTGCTCTTTAGCTGATTCTGCAAGGCAATGTATAGGCCTTGGGTTTCTATGAAGCAGCAAAGTGATACAGGGGAGGGGACTTCCTATTGAAATAAAGATGCAGATAGTCCTGGCAATTTAATATCAGATGCTGATGATCCAACTATCTGAAGTTATTAATCACCTTCTTAGATTTGAAGACACATGGAAGGTTCTGTGCATGCAAAGATAACAGGCTTTAAATCCATATTTGAGTGGGGATTTCCTTCCAGTGTTCACTGTCCTGGAATTTTGCACTCTTTGGGTCTTGCAAAATACCATGTCACACAAACAGAATGGGAAATTCATATTGTATCACTTATTTGGGATCTGCTTGTGTTCTGTCAGACGTAAGCTACTTTAAGAAGTTGTTGGAATGAACTGAAAGTTTGGTTTATGGGAGATTTTAATTTTATAAAAAATATAATTTGATGACCCAATAAAGATCGAACTGGAGTAGGTTTACTTTAAAGGACAGGTGGTCCCCTTCTCCTCCCCCTCCTCTTGTGTGTGTTCTTCCTTCCATGTCTGCATTTCTGTCTGCATGCAAACATGCTCTGTGAGGCACCAGTGCCTTCCAAGCATGGGAGCATGGAATTGCACACATGGCCACCTCTCGCTTGGTGTGGCTTCAGCAGAGACGGCAATTTTCTCCATGTTTTCATTGAAACAAATGAAGAATTCTTTCCTTCCCAGTGTAATGGCAGAGTAACCATACCATTAAATGCATCGTATAATTAATATAAGTATAGTTGTGAAACAATTGCACCATGGAATATGTGTAGTCCTGGATGAGGTGCATTGATTGAGAGCCAGTGTGGTACAGAGTGTCAATGTGTGGACTTTCAAATTTCTTCTCATCCAAGAAACTTTTCAGGTAACTCTACACCACTCAGTGTCTTTCTGTCTGCCCTACCACAAGGGTTGCTGGAAGAAGCATCTACTTCTGAATGGCTCGGAGAAAAGATGGGATAAGAACTGTAATGAGTAATTTTGAAACTGCTCATGGGCTTCAAGTCATTTGCCTCCAGTGGGCCTAAATGAATGCAGTAGCTTTTAATAGTTGCAGTATTTCTCTCTGTGTGTTTTTGAAGCATGTTTTCTGAGGCAGAATCTCTCAAAGACATGTCAAATATTTGAATGTTTTCCTATCTTGCATTGTGTTTGTGGTGAAACCTCTGACAAGAGTCAGTGGAGATGGCCCCAGGAAGCTTTCCTGACTTAGTTCCCCCCAGATGTTTTGGATTTCAGCTCCCATCAGCCTCAGTTAGTCTGGTCAGGAGTGCTGGAAGTTGTGATCCAAACCATCTGAAGGAAGCCAGGTCCAGCTTCGGTAGAGGAAAGGGAAGTACTCTTACCTGGGAATAATGCTGCTCATGGGCCTTAGTGATAAGAATAGCAGTGCGTGAGAGGCCAAGTATTGGGAGGATCTCTTGGAAAGGGGAGTCTAGGGTAGGTTGCACAACAGTTTGGGTTTGCTTGCAAGTGTCCAAGCATGCTCTGTTGGAAGCTCAAAAGTGGCCATGTGTACTTGCATTCGATTTGTGTGATTTTCCCAGTTCACTTCTGCCAAATTCCCCTGCAGACTGGCAGCAGCTGTGCAACACGGGGAACTTGTCGCATTTGAGCACGAAGGACTTCAGGCCTATTTCTGACCCAGTGACCATGAGTGAGCCAAATCGGTGCACCAGAAGTCGTTCCCAGTCATTCCCAGCCTTCTTCCCTGCTCACTGGTGGCGGCAGGCGCAAAAGAACAGCACTGCGCATGGTGCGTAGATTCCTGACGATCACCCTTCTCCCCCACTCACTGCTGGAGGGGGTGGCTGGCATGCCAGGAACCATTCCTGGTGACCGACCTTCTCTGTCCACCGCCGTCAGCAGTGGTGGCCGAGGGCACAGAGGAGGGCCACTGAGCCCAGGGAATCCAGTGGATGCCCACCCCCAGATGGATTCCTCTCCCCTCCCTAATATCAATACTGACGTACAGCAGCTGCCCATGGCTTCAGGAGGGGTTCTTTTCTGGCCCCACCTGGGGAAGCCAGGATTGAGCCTGAGACCTTGTGCTGCAAGCAGAGGCTCTGCCACTCGGCCACGCTCAGTCTTCGATCTCGACTCAAACACCAAGAACTTGCCTTTGGGTGCAGCAAAGGTGAAGATGTGGGGGCACTCACAGAGAAGTCCTCCTGGGTTGCTTTTCCTCCACCAGAGGTGGGACTAGGACTTCTCAGAGGACGTCGTTGCCCTGCACGAAACACCCACTTTCACTTCTACCTAGGACCTAAGTAATTATTTGGGCTTCAGGGAAGCCAGCACTAAACATGACCTGAGACTTGCCAAGAATATCAAGAGCGACAAAAAGGGCTTCTATCAGCATGTAAATGCGAAGAGGAAGGGGAGACAAGTGGTGGGACCACTAAATAAGGAGGAAGGAGATCCAGTGACTGATATTTGGCTCTGGCCTTTTGGCTCTGGCCTCTTGCAGAGCAGCAGAGCAGCAGAGGCACAGGCTGGGACAGAGGGCTGAGTGGCCAGGGGGCTGGCAAAGCCAAGGTAGGAGCTGGGCAGGGGAGCAGAGGGCCAGGAGCAGCGGAGAGGAGGGGGCGGGGCCAGAGAGGCTAGAGGGGCCGGGAGGGAGCAGAGGGCCAGGAGCAGCGGAGAGGAGGGGGCGGGGCCAGAGAGGCTAGAGGGGCCAGGAGGGAGCAGCGGGCCAGGAGCAGCGGAGAGGAGGGGGCGGGGCCAGAGAGGCTAGAGGGGCCAGGAGGGAGCAGAGGGCCAGGAGCAGCGGAGAGGAGGGGCGGGGCCAGAGAGGCTAGAGGGGCCGGGAGGGAGCAGGGGGCGGGGCCACCGGCCTGAGGGACTGATCAGGCTGCGCTCAGCCACTGCCAGCCTTTTGGCTCTGGCCTCTTGGCGTCGTCCCTTGTCTGCGGCCCTTAGCTGCGGCCCGGGCGGTCCAGGGACTCCCTTCCCTGGGGTGCAGGGGGGTTTCCTTTCCTTTCCTTTCCTTTCCTTTCCTTTCCTTTCCTTTCCTTTCCTTTCCTTTCTTCTTTGTTTTGTTTTGTGTTGTGTTGTGTTGTGTTGTGTTGTGTTGTGTTGTTTTGTTTGGTGCTGTGCTGTGCTGTGCTGTGCTTTGTTTTTCCTCCCATTTAAATTTAAGTTTATTTTACCCTTGTGTGTGTGTGCGAGTGGGTTTTTCTCTGGGAGAACTGGGCAAGTGAGAGGAACTGCAGGACTAACAAGGCAGGGGACCAAGCCAAGGTCTCGGAAGGGATCCCGATGGCAGACCAGGAGATGGCCTTGGCGGGAGTCACGGGTGTTGCTGTCCGCTGCGAGAGCTGCAACATGTTCGCCCTTCTCCCCCAGGAGAGGCAGGGATACACTTGCCCTTGGTGCAAGATGGTGACCCTGCTAGAGGAGGAGGTGAGGTGCCTGAGGGCCGAGAGAGCTCTCCGGGCCCCCCCGGAGCAGCCCCCCTCTGGACAGAGGGCTGAGGGAGAGACCATGGGAGGAGCAGCTGCGGAGACATGGAGGCATGTCACCCACAGGAGGAGGAGGCCAGCACAGCCTCCTCCTCCTCCTGGCACCGATCTGGAGCCGGGAAGCAGGTTCTCTCCGCTTGGGGAGGCTGGGGCTGACGAGGCCTCGGGGGACCAGCAGGACCCCCAGCCTGGGACATCAGGAGGCAAGGGAGCCACTGCAGGAGAGGCGAGGACCAGGGCACGGCTGCCCACCAGCACCGGGAAGGCACGGCGGCGGGTGATTGTTGTTGGGGACTCCCTGCTGTGGGGCACTGAGGCGGCGGTGTGCCGCCCCAGCCTTCAGACAAGGGAGGTTTGCTGCCTGCCAGGTGTGCACATCCGGCATGTGAAGGACAGAGTGGAGCGTCTTGTTCGCTCCGGGGGTCACCAGCCGCTCCTAGTGATCCATGTGGGCACAAACGACGTGGCCAGGCAGGGGGTGCTCGGGATCACCAGGGACTTTTTGGCCTTGGGGAAGAAACTCGGGGAGCTGAAGGCCCAAGTGGCCTTCTCGTCAATCTTACCTGTGCGGGGATTTGGGCCAGGAAGGGACAGGAGGGCCTCCGAGGTGAACAACTGGCTTAGGGTGCGGTGCCAGAAGGAACGCTTCGGGTTCCTCAAACACGGCACTCGGTTTCTTGCCAATGAACTTCTGGCAAGGGACGGGTTACACCTCACGAGGATGGGGAAAAGGTCCTTTGGAGATGCTCTAGCGAGCTTCGTCTGGAAGACTTTACATTGAGCCAGGAGGGGGTGGGTTCAGGCCCCCCAGAAACGTGTCTGCACTGGACAAGTGTGGGGAGAGGATCAGGGCTCTGGGAGGTACTTCAGGGACTGACAGGACTCCTACAGAGAGGGGCCAGGTACCAGGGAAGATGGGAGGAAGGAGGAGGCTGGGGACTCCAAGGAAAGGAAGCAGTGAGAAGGAGTTGAGGTGCATGTACACCAATGCTAGGAGCATGGGTAAGAAGCAGAAGAGCTTGAAGCTCTCCTGGAGGATATGATGTGGTGGGAATCACAGAAACTTGGTGGGATGAAAGGCAAGTCTGGAATGTGAACATAGAAGGGTATCACCTTTTTAGAAAGGACAGGAAGGGAAAGAGAGGTGGGGGTGTGGCTTTATATGTCAGGGAAGGGATAGGATGCAGTGAGATAGAGTGCAGCACAGATGGGGATTCGGTAGAGGCAGTCTGGGTGAAACTTAGGGGTTTTGACAGGGAAAGAGACCTGACAGTGGGGGTATGTTATCGCCCTCCAGGTCAACTTGAGACCCTGGATGATGTCCTGACAGGCCAGATTCTAAGGATAGCTCGGGGGAGAGACACAGTAATTATGGGAGATTTCAATCTCCCGGATATTACTTGGGAGACTCACTCGGCGGTGACAGCCAGGTCACGTCACTTCCTAGAGGGAGGGTTTTTCACACAGAGGGTCCAAGAGGCGACAAGGGGGGGAAACATCCTTGACTTGATCTTGACCAATAGGAAGGAGCTGATAGATGAAGTACAGATTAGGGGAGCTCTGGATGCGAGTGATCACTCCATCCTTTGCTTTGAGATCAGGGGACTGGGGACGTGCAGCAGGTCGAGCACTGGAAGCTGGGACTTCAAGAGGGCCAACTTTGGCCAACTGAAGGCCAGACTGGGGAAAGTCTCCTGGGATAGGTTACTGGAAGGTAAGCGAGTTGAGGAGGGGTGGATGGCACTCAAAAGGGAGGTTTTGGAGGCGTAAACCTTGATGATACCTCTAGTTAGTAAGGTGGGGATGCGGAGGACAGTGCCGCCATGGATGTGAAAGGAGGTGGTTAGAGGGATTAGATGAAAGAGGAACCTCCATAGGAAATGGGTACTGGGACAAATAGACAAAAGGGTATACCGGGAGGAGGAGGCCTGTTGCAGAAGGATTCTTCCCAAGGCTAAGGCTGATTACGAGCTGAGACTTGCCAAAAATATCAAGAGCAACAAAAAGGGCTTCTTTCAGCATGTAAATAGGATGAGGAAGGGGAGACAAGTGGTGGGACCACTAAATAAGGAGGAAGGAGATCCAGTGACTGATATGAGGGAACAGGCACAGATGCTAAATGACTATTTTGCCTCTGTGTTCTCCCCAAAGTAGGACGGGGAGATTCGCATGAAAGATTAAATGAGGCCGGGGACTTAGGGGCACAGATTAGAGTCACCCCCCTTGAAGTCGAGGGGCTCCTCAGGACATTGGACATTACAAAGGCGCCAGGCCCTGACGGGTTACACCCGAGAGTACTTAGAGAGTTGGCAGGGGTTATCTCACGCCCGCTGACCTCCATTTTTGAGGCCTCATGGAGAACAGGTGAAGTTCCAGAGGACTGGAGGGTGGCATCGGTGGTCCCAATTTTCAAAAAGGGTAGTAGAAGGGACATGGGGAATTACAGACCTGTTAGCCTTACGTCCATTGTAGGAAAAACAATGGAAAGGATCATAATAGAGGGAGATCTAGTGATGCTAGATAGGGAAGGGAGGCTGGCAGCCACACAACACGGCTTCCGCAAAAACAGGTCCTGCCAGACAAACCTTAGAAACATAGAAACACAGCGAGTCAGAAGGGACCTCCCGGGCCATCTAGTCTGACCTCTAGTCTGCAGTGGATGTGGTATACCTGGATTTCAGCAAGGCTTTTGACAAAGTTCCCCATGATATCCTGGTGGAGAAACTGAGGAGTTTTGGGATACACCAAAGCACTGTCTGGTGGATTAGGGCATGGCTGACTGACCGAAAGCAGAAGGTAACCATTAGTGGGGAATCGTCAGGCTGGCAGCCAGTGACAAGCGGGGTTCCCCAGGGCTCTGTCCTGGGGCCGATCCTGTCTAAGCTTTTCATCAGTGACATGGAAGAAGGGGTGAACAGTCTGCTGATCAAACTGAGGCAGTGGCCACAACTGAGGAGCAGGTACTCCAGATCCAAAAGGATCTGGACAGACTATGGAAGTGGGCAGGAGACAACAGGATGGCATTCAATGTGGAGAAGTGCAAGGTCTTGCACTTGGGGCATAGGAATGGGTGTCATAAGTACAGGTTAAGTGACAAGTGGCTGGAGAGCAGCACTTGTGAAAGGGACCTTGGGGTGCTGGTTGATTGCAGGCTAAACATGAGCCAGCAGTGTGATGCGGTGGTCAAGAGGGCGAATGCCACCCTTGGCTGCATAGCCAGAAGTGTGGCTTCTAGATCAAGAGAGGTATTACTACCACTCTACACGACTCTGGTGCGCCCGCAACTGGAGTATTGTGTTCAGTTTTGGGCCCCTCATTACAGAAAGGATATAGCCAGGTTAGAGTCAGTGCAGCGTAGGGCCACAAGGATGGTGGCTGGTTTGCAGGGGATGCCGTATGAGGCGAGACTGAGGGAACTGAGTCTCTTCAGCCTGGAGAAGAGGAGACTCAGGGGATCTGTAGGTGACATGCAGGTATGTGAGGGGTGTCACATGGAGGTGGATAGAGACCTGTTCTCCCCTGCAAAGGAAGGCAGGACGCGCTGCAACGGAGCAAAGCTCAGAGAGCCAAGGCTCCATTTGGATGCCAGGAAGCGCTTCCTGAAAATTAGGACCCCGAGGGTGTGGAATGGGCTTCCATGCGAGGTGGTTGAGGCTCCATCGGTGAGGGTGTTCAAGGATAGGCTAGACATGCACATGGTGCACATGCTGGAGCCGGGGGTCAGACTAGATGGCCTGGGAAGTCCCTTCTGACTTGCTCTGTTTCTATGAGCGCCTCCAAGCCTTGTTTTTATTAAGTGCTTGAAAAGTGCAACGCTTTGCAGGCTCAACAATGAGATGCCTGTGCATCCCAAATTTGCCTTGATTCTTTGGCTGGAAGCTTCAAGTCTTGCATCTGCTCTTCATATTATATCTTTCTTTTCCTCCTAGCCTTCCTTTCTGGCTTAGCCAGCTCTCTGTCTGAATTGATTTACTTTCAAGATAATGATGTTCATTGGAAAGAATCGCAAAAGTTCCAGCAAGTCTCTGCTGCTTGTACATGTAATAATAATAACATTTCCCCACTCCTTTAGTGCAACTGCTTACTCAATTTGCTCTGTCAACAATGTCTAGTTCCCCCCACCAAAGGTCCTCGTTCAGTTTCCCATACCGTCAATTTGTCAAAACAAAGCCAAAGCGTAAAGTCAAGTGTTTAAAAGGAGACTTGTGAGCCCTGATCTGCAGCTTCCCAACCACAGTGAATCATCTTAATTGTTCAAAAACGGACGATAGGTATTTTTGCTTTCTCCTCTTGCTGGGTTTTTCGAAACCGATAGGCTGTTGGAAGTAAGCTCCCCCTCTCTTACTAATACTCTACCCAATTTCAGTTAATTTCCTATTTGAGCACAGAAGGTTTTTGGTTTTTTTAAATCTGGGGTTTGTAGCTGGTGCCAGTAGCTCTGTTGGTATCAAGTGGGACTATTTAGATGGCTTTAAAAATGCAGTGAACATAGATCCAAGCCATGGTAGAATGCATGTGGGGGATTTCACTTTAGCATCCAAATTCCAGACCCGCACGGTGAACCGATCCAGAGCTTGCCAACATCTGTGTTTTCATTTCCGCCACTGTGTTTGCACCCATCTGTTGGCAAAGTGTATTGGAAGATCTGTGGGTATATCCCCCACCCCAACACCTTGTTTTTGTTCTCAGTGGCCTGATTTTCTGTTCCTCTGGACCCAGGCAGTTGCGTTTTGAAGAGGGAAAATGATGCTAGACCCACACCTTCTGGTATGGTCCCCATTGTACTGTGTACGCAGAGGACACCTTTTTTGGTGACTTGATTTTCAGTCTGTTTGCAGAGGAACTTGCAGTAGGTTACCAAAGGTCTCCCCTGGTTAACAAGAGTGGCAACATAAGCCCTAAATCAGGCCACTGAAACGACATGGAGAAGCTTGGAGGAAAACCTGGACTCCACATTTGTAGTACTGGAAAGGAATTCCTGGAATAAGCACGCACCCAAAAGCCTTCTCCTTTTTTCCAAGTGTGTTCTCATCTCTTTCCAAGACAGTTTGTTGCCCATTTTCAGCAGATGAGTTCTATTAAAAATCCAGGGTTGATCCCACAAGCCTGAAGTTACCTTCTGTTATTTGAGGTGTATCATTCTTGTTTATTCTTCACTGCATGGCTAGGGTGGGTGTAGAAGCCCCCAACAGACAGAGAAGGCCCTTCTCTTCAGATGGTTCTTCTGCATGCATGGAACACAAGAAGAGCCACAATGGAGGGAATGAACCTAACACATTTCCCCCGGAAGGTTTGAACAACACACTTTTTAGAAAGCCTGAATAAGCCTTTAGTGTGAGCCACACACATCACAGAGAGATTTTCCATGGAGCCATTGCACACATGAAGAGACATCAAGTGAACCTGGACTGCATGCTCAAACTGGCCAAATATGCTTGGGCAGGACCACAAATGTTTGAGCTTGGTGGAATTCTCCGAGCTTCCCTTTGAAGCTCAGTTCAGTTCAGCTCACTCCCTCCACCCCAACACCTTTTTTGTTTTGGGTGGCCTGGTTTTCTGTTCTTCTGAACTCAGACCGTGTGCGATTTGAAGAGGGAAAATTATGCTAGGCCCACACCTTGCATTGTTCTCTACCGTAGGCACAGAGGATAACTTTTTTGGGCCTTAATTCTCAGTCCATTTGGAGAGGAAAATGTGTATTTTGAAGAGGAATGTGTACACTTCTGCATGCATTTTTAAAGGTATGCCTTTCCCCAGCTCCCTTTGACACCCGTCTAAAATTTCATTCTTTTACCCTTATGGAAAAACATGCTTTCTAAAGTACATGTTTTAAAGTGCATTTTTTGTCAAATGTAATTGCAAGTTCAGGAATGCGCAAACATTGTTAGAGAAAGCACCCCCTTCACACTGGGAGAAGAAGTGAAATGGATGCCTGGTACATTCCTAAGACCACCCAGGGCTTATTTGCGGGGGGGGGGTCTTCCAAATGCTATTCACCAATGCAGAGAAGTTACTCTGATGTCCCCCTTTTCCTCCACGTGATGCTGTGACCTGAGCCAGGTGCTGTAATGGCTCAAGGTTTCTTCTTCCGGACACTTCGCCCTTTTTCTAATCAGACAGATCTCCACATTCTAATACTTCTGGCCTTCCAAAGGTTTCTCCCCTACCTCATTTAATTTTTGAAATATTCCAAAGCAGCATTCAGAAGCAATAAGAATTAAAAATTAAGATTAATGAGCTGGTGTAGGGGTGGGGTGGGTTGTCTAATGTGTTAGTGCTTAGAAGGCTGGACTAGAACTTGGGGGTTTGCTTTCTAGTCCGCACTTAGCCATGAATCTCACCCAGTGACTTTGGACCAGGCTCAGACCCTCAGCCTCACTCTCCTGGTTTTTGTGTGGACAAAGTGGAGGGGCATGCAGGGCTGTATCCAATCTTAACAAGAGGTCAGCAGCTATGCCTGTGGCCTCTTGAGGTACCTCATCGCTCTCAATCCCCCTGCAAGAGAAATAATATAGAAACTGCGGCTTGACAGCCCAGCAATGTGTTGCCCCAGTAATTAGCAATTGTGACTGACACATCCACTGGTTGCTGCGAATGTATCCTAGGCAATTTGGGATAAGGAGAGCTGCTGTTCTGTCCAGGGGGCCTATGAACAGAGGAGGAGGGAAGACCAAGCAGGACTCTCTAGTGCAGAAAACCTTGCTCCTCCACCACCAGTGCCCCAGAGCCTAGGAGGTCAGAAAGGTGGCATGTCAGGAGTTGACTGGCCAAAGGGCTGGCTCCAGCTTTCTGTTCCTCTGGCGTGCATTTGATGGATAGCAAATGCACCGACCTGAGAGTTCTGGCATATTTATTTAAGGACACAGGAAAATATGCAATGGATTCTGATTTTTGTGACTCTGTCCTGCAGATTCCACAGCAGAACAGCTGTTTCTAGGTGGCACAGATTCTACAGACTGGTGGGCCAATTTTTTCATCCCAGAATGGTACGGGAATGTAAAACCATATCATTAATAGAGCAATGGCACACTTTACGCATCTCTGATTCCTCTTCAGCCTCTGCCGTACAGCAATCACAATTTTTTTTGTGCATGCTCTGCTCATTGTAAGTAGTGTTGGATTTCACTCCCCTCCCTTTTTTTTGGCATGGTTCTCCTTAGGGGAAAAGCAATGCAAATCCAACAATGAACAGATGACTATGTCAAAGATGTTTGACAACCCACAAAACACAGATGGAATAGATTTAAGCACATCTGTACATCCCCATGTTTATGGGTATAGTTGGCTGTGGGGTTCTGAGAGTTGTAATCCAACGATCTGGGGGACGCCAGATTGGGGCAGGCTGAGTTAACGCCACCATCTCTTGTCACATCTTGGAAGTAGAGTTGTCCTGGGACTTGCCTTGGATTTTAGGATTTCTGAACCATCCTCAAGAGTTGTAGCAGCCATATCAAAGTCTGCTCCATTTTGAATGAGTTGGTGGAGTGTTCCAGCTGGGCCAGGCCATTCCTCATCGCTGCACCTTTACTTCAGTCGCAACGGTCTTGCAATGCGTGCGTTCTTCTGACACCTTGGTGGGCAAATGTGATCCTTTCAGCATCTCTTCAGGTCCCACTGTACTGCTGAGGCATACATGTGTGTGCGCAAGAATGAAGGCGTGTCCCATCAGCGACACAGAACGTATTGTAGTGTGGTAGAGTAAGACTCACCAAAGTGCTGGCAACTAGATCCACAATGCCCATGAGGGACATGGGATATGTAATTGAACAGCAAAGTGGAACCAGCTGAACGTGAACGGACAAGTAGATGATCCACGGAGATCCAACTGTGGGGGACTCGGCTGAATGGAGAATCCACTGACAAGGAGGCTGAGGCTGGAGCTGGGGCCATTCCATGCGGCCGTCTGCAAGAGGCCTCATTTCCATGCATCGTTGTACAAGCTTTTGTATTGACGGAGCAGCGGGAACCCGGCTCCTGAAGTGCACATGTGCAAAGGAAATCCCGGCGCTCTCCGAGGTGTCACGCTGGGGTAAGTTCAACTGTCGCATGCTTTAAGCCTCGCTTTGATCACGGCCCTCTTTCCTCCTCCCCCTCCCCGCTCCCTGTCTCTTGACCCACCCACCCATATGTCTCGGGCTCCCTTGAGACTTCCCTAGCCAAGCAAACAACTTCCTAAGAAATGGGAAGCCCAATTGGTGAGGGGAGGAGGATAAGGAGGGGGGCAGGATCACAGCCCCCCCACCATTCCTGGCAATGGTTGACTTTACTGAAAGTCAATGCCATCCACTCGCATTTATCACTGCCTGTCTTCCTCTGCATATTTTTTGGTATTCGCCATGCATTGTTAACGGTGATTGTCATGTAATTAAATCACTGCTCATCATGAGAGCCGATTTTTATGCTGAGATAAGCATCCAAAGTCTGCAAAGTCTGCAGCAGCCTCCCCCGGATCAATAAAGATGTTCCCTGTAGGATTACAAATAGACTGAGGTTGTGCAGGGCACCAGAATTAATTAGGAATTATTTCTCTCTCTCTCTCCTTTTCCCTCTTTCTACTTTCAATACATTTATAATTGTTTATCTATTCAAGTCCCCCCCCCCCGCCCACCGAATATCTTTCCTTTAGTAATTGACGGCTGTTTTGCTTGTGCTTTCCGGTGCTGGGGTGGAGGTAGCCGTGTGCATGAAGGCAGTCCTTGCTTTGGCTGGGGGCTCCAACCCTCTTCTCACTTGCGGGTGGAATTCCATTTTTGAAAATGGCTCTGCTCCAGAGGAGGCATGCCTGACACTGAAATGGGTGGGGTTGGGGCATTTGGTGTATTTTAGCCTGAAGCTCCTACTTGCAGTAGCAAAGCCCTCGGAGAGGCAGTTCAAGTTGGCGCACAAGCTGAGAAATCACTGCTCTATCAGTGGTTTGGGGAACGGAGCCATGGACCTTTGTGGTGGACCCTGGAGGGCTAGTTTTGGACTCATGTGCATTCAGTTCAGTCGATGCACCTGAGATTTGACGCCTCCTCTTTAGAGGGATGCAGGTGGTGCAGTGGCTTAAACTGCTGTGCTGCTGGGCTGGTAGATCGAAAGGTTGCCGGTTTGAATCTGCACAACGGGGTGAGTTCCCATTGCTCTGTTCCAGCTCCTGCCAACCTTGCAGTTCGAAAGCATGCAAATGCAAGTCGATGAAAAGGTACTACTTTGCTGGGAAGCTAACAGGGTTCTGTGCACCTCGGTGTTCAGTCATGCTGGCCACACGACCACGGAGACTGTCTGCAGACAAACGCTGGCTCCCTCGGCTAGGAAACGGAGATGAGCACCGCCCCCTGGAGTCAGGCATGGCTGGACTTTAATGTCAAGGGGAAACCTTTACCTTTACTTTAGACAACATGATAACCCTCAACCCATAAGGTGTTGAACCATGGGTTGCTGCTGAAGTTTGGGCTGTATAAACCCAACCACACCAGTAAGTCATACTTGTTAACTACAAACAGGCCATGGAGAGAATCTATAGTTTGTTGCAGAGTTGTCTACCATGGGCTGCTCACCATTGTTTGTTATCTCAGCTGGATCGACTCAATAACCCATTATTTTGAGAAGGCTCAACTAGAAGACTAGTGAGCAAATTCAACAGGTAGTGTAGTGAATATTCCCACTGTCCAAAAGCCAGGGGGGAATTTTGGTGCTAGCCTTAGACTTGTGACCTTCAGCTTGTTAGGAGGAGCTCAGTAAACACCTTTGCTAAAAATTTTATGCCTCCCTTGTGTCCCAGGAAGCAGGCCTGTGTTGTAATGACAACCTCTGAAAAGGGGGAGAGAGGAACTTTATACAAACCATGGCAAGTGGTATTGTCTTTTGCACTTAGCGTAAAGAAAGGAGTCACCGGATCACTCACCCACAAGATCCCAGACCTGTTGAGGGAAGCTCTGCAGTCACAGAGGAAGGTGGTGTGAGCTTGCTTTTGCTTGTTTATGTGCTGCATCTCTGTTTCATCAGTGAATTGTATATCAAATTGTATATTTGACACAAGGAATCTTGTTCCATCCTCAGTAACCTCAAATCCGAAGTGAGATGCCTTGACTGGGCCAGCTCCCTAAGATTTAACGCACCATGTTTCAGCTGCAACTGATGGTTCAATGACAGCCCACACTCAACCCTTGAATGTGGATCATTGTGTTGTCTGAACACAGTCAGAGAGATGCTTGTTGACAGAGTGGCTTGTGCAGAGCCTGGGTGACTCCTGGGCTGAAAATGGTTCCCCACGCTGCTTGACTCCCACCTTTATTGCTGCAAATTCCACACTTCACAGAAGGCAAACTAAGGTGGCCTCGAGACCAACAAACTGCTCATAGGTGCACATCCTGTTCAGTGAGCAAAGACGCACACTTCGGATACAGCCCAAACTCGGTCAGTTCGTGTTACAAAGTTTGCCTGTTCATAATTCCTCTAAGTACAGCAAGCTCTGGCTTTGATGCCCCAGTTATAATTTGTTTGTGATTGGAGCAGGGATTAAGTGTGCCTTGTGATGTCAGAAAGAGGATGTTGCACAAAGCCCACCATGTTCCCAAGGTGGTTCCATGTTCTCTGACGACACACATGTTCTGCTATTTAAGCATGTTTCCAAACCCCAGAAACCTGGTCAGCTTTTGCATGCATTCATGCCACTCAGCTTGTCAATCAGGTGCCAAGCAGGCAGTAGTCAGGGCTGCAGGCACAGACGTTAGCTGCCCACAGCCTTTCCACTGGGAGGTAGGGCTCTGCGTTCGCCTTAAATTCTCATAGTAGCATCTACCTTTGAATCAGCATCTCTCATAATAATTTAAGGGGAATTGATGTTCTCTTTCATCTTCCCTTTTTGTTGAAGTGTGTTCTAGTGTTTTTGTTTTATCTTTCTTTCTTTTTGCCGTGGCGGGGGGGGGGGGGGTGAATTATGAATGGCTGCCCTGTATCTGGCTCAGCCAATATGGCCATTGTCGGTATAGCATAACAACGGCAGCAGCAGCAGCAACAGCATTGCAGCTATACTCCACCTTTCTTCCTTTTGCAAGGAACCCAAAGCAGTTTGCTGCATCATCATCATCATCATCATCTCACATTTATATCCCACTTTTTCCCTCCTGTGAGGAACTCAGAGCAGTTTACATCCTTACAGCAACCTGCAAAGTAGGTTAGGTTGAGTGTGAATGACTGCCCAAGTGACCCAGTGAGCGTCGTGGCTGAGGGGAGTAGAACCCAGGTCTCCTGAGCCCCAGTTTGACATTCCAGCCACCACATGGCAAAGGCTCGCATACAATCATAGAAGAGTAGAGTTGGAAGGGGCCATGAGGGCCATCGGGTCCAACCTTCTCCTGGTGCAGGACACCAAGTTGCAGCATTAGGTATAATGCAAACTGTCGGCCCAAAGATCTGGAAATGGCAAGAACATCCTGTCTCCAAGGGGAGAAACTGTACATCGCCCCTGTTGTCCATTCTGGAAACCCACAGCCTGGCAGCTCCACTTTCCAGAGCACTCTGGGCAGCAGGTGGATGAGTCCAGGAGCTATCCATGGTCCTGAAACCGATCCTGAAACCATTTGGCATCTGTGAAGTTCACCCTGAGCTCCTGAGTAGGTGCACAGCCCCACTCACCAGCCCCACTGAGGATGAGAGAGTTGGGCATGGCAGAAATCTGTGGCCCATAAGAAATCTGGTTGCTGCCACCTGACTCAAAGCTGTGGAGGATGTGCTCGTTGGCTCTGTGGCTGCTGATGCTTCAGGACACTGGTAGGTTTTGGTACATTTATCTTTGCCTTGTGCATTACTACTTAATATACATTGCTATTGAGTCTTAAATTTCCATATTGACTGTTTTGCAATTTATTCATTTCTGTTTTTTTAACAATACTTTTATTTTTCAATAAGTTTATTGTTTTAACCATAGGTCACAAAATAAAAGTGCCTTAAAATGCCATAAAATACTAATAATAAAACAGTAATACAGTAAGATTATAAAATAAAATAATAAAAGTTGTAAATAAAATGTTACACCAAAGTAGGGCCAATGCTACAACAAAGAATTTTAAAAAATCTAAGTTTAAATGAGAGCAAGGAAAAGATGGGAACTTGATTGCTGACAGTTGTGGACATGTTTGCAAGAAGGTAGAATAGTTTTTCAAGATCTGAGCCCTTAAATGCTTCTACCTTGAATAATTTGCTCCTTAACTGGCAGTACTTATATAAACATCTCTAAGTCGTCCACATATAAATATTAAAACTCACATCTAAATACAGTATTAAAAACAACATCAATTAATGATGGCTGTTCAATTTAACCATTTGAATTGTTAGCAGGAGCCATTTAAAAAGAATTGGAATGAATGGTGTGTGTGTTTCGTGGGGATGATGGATTAATGAAACTGGTGTATTGACACGCTTCCTTACTCGTCTGCTCTTGTTCCTTTGTGGTGAGCTTTTTGGGGGCCTGCACTGTGTAGACAAGCTGCAAACACAATCAAACTAATGGTGTTGGTGAAGGAAGGTTGTTTTAATGCAACAACCAAATGTGGAATCATTGTGCTCACGCTCCATATGTATTGCCACTAATGTCCAGAATCATTTCCCACACATCACTCTTCCCCAATCCTCCTCGATTTGTGGGGGAACCGAGCCCACTGTCCCACCATGGGGAGAAACACATTCATGGATGCCGCGCAATGGCCTCTCCTCACGGTGGTGTCCCAAGTGCCTGGCTCCAGCTTGACTAACATTTTGGAGACCCGTTCATTAATCCAGGTGTTCCTGTGACGTTATTTGCCACTGCACTTAATTGGGACTTGAATCTGCTGTTTGAGATTTGTTTTCCCTGATCATCAGAAGCTTATTGCTTGTATTTTACTCTTGGTTGCTTTCAAGATTGTTGGGACTTACTTGCTTTGGACTTTTAAAAAAATGTTACTAGGCAGGATATAAATATTTTGTGCACGGATTTCCTCCCCTACCCCTGATCTGTGACCCCCTGGAATAGTTATTTCCTTTCCACACATTCCTTTCATTTTGTGGTGTTCAGTCCTGGGTGATTTCTGCACTGGGGGTGTGGAGGAAGGGAAGAGCTGTCAGGAAGTCCTGCACTTGCCATAAATGCTGGCCAGGTCCAGCCTGCAACTCCTTCACTCTACCACTCTCAAGAGGTGGGATTCAGCAAAGAAAGGCTAGAAGCTAGAAGAAATTACCTGGTGAATCCAGCACATGTTGAGCAGCCAGAGCCAGGACCTCATGCACATATCCATGGATTTATTTTTAATTATTTAAACTTATCTATGCCGTCCTCTACCAAATAGTCTCAAGACGGTCTTACTATAATTCAAAATAAAACTCGGCATCAATTCTGTGCAATAAAACCCCAATTAAAATCACAGTCTAAACCAGGGGTCCTCAGCCTTTTTAACAGGAGGCCTGTTGAAAGGTGCCGGCGATGGGTGCAGGCCACCCAGGTGGTGCAGGCAGTGGGGAGCGAGCCGGGGTGGGGGGGCACGTGCGCACATGCGGCAGGGTGCCGGCTGGCTCACAAGGAGATCATTTTCTCCGAGCGAGTCCAAAACGATCTCCTTGCGAGCAAGCCACTGCTGGGCACATGCACTGTGAAGCAGAGGCTTCCTCGCGAGGAGATCCTTTTCTCCAAGCGAATATCTGCACGAGCAAGCCCCCGCCTTGCCATGTGCACAGCAAGTCTGAAACCTCTATGACGGCTGGATAAATGGGCATGGCAGGCTGGATCCGGCCCTTGGGCCGTAGTTTTAGGACCCATGATCGAAACCTTAAAATACTGGGAAAATAAAAAGGTTTGGCCCGGTGTGGAAAAGAATAAAATGTCAGTGCCAGGTGAACCTCTCTGGGGAGCATATGCCATAACCGGGGTGCCACCACAGAGAAGGCCGTGCTCCGGGTACCAGTGTACCTGTGAGTATGGCCTTACTCTTCTTCCATAACCAGCACTGAGGGGATGCAATAACCAAACAGGGAGTGCAAGCTGGCTGCAAGTTAGAGAGGAATGGACCTGCCGTCCTTTCTTTTGGCTCTCAGATCCTCTTTTCTAATCTTCATTTGGGTTCATCCAGAACTCTAAGAATGTCTCCATTTCCACCTGCATTTCTGAACTTGCAGAATTATGTTAAGTTTGTTTGAAAGCTCACACGTATTTAGCACACATTTTTCTGAATGCATACATATTTGCCTAATACAAATTATTTGCCACATGCACAAATAGCAAGCGAGTTGCCCAGTGTAATGCATTTTAATGTTATATTCCGTAATGTGGCAAACCCCACAGAAAATTTGGGGGAAGTGCAAATTTCAAAAGATAATTGAATTTCAATTCACATACTGGTTTGAAAGTACACAGCTAAATATGTTCACTTTAAATGTGAACTGAATGAATGTTTCTCCCTGCTCTGTATCAACACCACTTGCACACTTGACTGGGGCCTACCAATCCCATTTCTGCACTTCTGGATTACGTTTAGTCCATCCATCCATCCAAGTTTCCCCTATGCTGCTTGGCATCCTAGGACTTTGGGGAGCTTCACCTAGTGCCACATCAACTCAAATAAATGCAGTAGCGAGAATTTCATTCTGCCAGGGGCTATCCCCTCGTGCGGGGTTGGGAGGGCTGTGCAGGGGAGCTGGTCATAGGGGGAGAAAACCTAGAGGGCTGTTTGGCTCAGCCCCTGGACTACAGGGTCACCTACCCAGTGCTGGCATCAATCACCTTGCTTGGATAGGCGTTAAGCTGGCATGTGGCGTCTGCTTCTAAAGTGGGCCCCGATCTGTGATTTTATTTTTTAAGCAGGGAAATCTGTGCAGAACATGGCTGCAACTCACATAAATAGTGCCACAAATTTACCAATTGCACCCTCTTTTATGCCAGTTTCCCTGCCTTTGGAATATGTTTGTACGAGCAGAAGTGGTGACCCACTTTCAGAATCGAAGCTGCAAGTTCTTCAGTGCTGCCCATTCCTAAAAGGTGGATATTTAGTGTGCTAAATAAATAAATAAATAAATAAATTATCGGGCCTATGCTGTGGCGGTGAAGGCGGCGAAAAAGAGATTCTTTTCCACTTCCATTGCCTCCTCAAAATGCCGTCCAGCGGAGCTGTTTCGGGTGGTTCAAGGCCTGGTTTATCCTGGCCCGAAGAAAGAACTGATTCCTCCCTCGAAGGCCTGCTGTGATGAGTTTGCCCAGCATTTCAGGGAGAAAATCGCTCAGATTCGTCTCGAGCTCGACTCCACTAATGATTCAGAGGCTTCTGGGGAGACTCCAACGCTGCCGTCAGGTCTACATTTAATGAATGAATTTCAGTTATTGCGGCCTGATGATGTGAACAAGGTGCTTGGACGAGTACATCCCACCACCTGCCTATTGGACCCTTGCCCATCTTGGCTAATTAACAATGCCAAGCACGGGATTGGGACCTGGATGTTGGAAGTGGTTAACGCTTCTCTGAGGGAGGGTCGGGTACCTAGTCTCTTGAAGGAGGCGGTAGTCCAACCGGTCCTGAAGAAGACGTCACTGGATCCAGGGAGGCCTCTAATTATAGACCGGTGGCCAATATTCCGTTTCTGGGCAAGGTGTTGGAGCAGGTGGTGGTGGGACAACACCAAGCACTCTTGGCTGAAACTGATTATCTGGACCCATTTCAGTCCGGCTTCAAACCCGGGTATGGTACTGAATCTGCCTTGGTTGCCCTGTATGATGACCTGGGAGAGAGACAGGGGGAGTGCGTCCCTGTTGGTTCTCCTGGACCTCTCAGTGGCTTTCGATACCATCGACCATGGTATCCTTCTGGATAGGCTAGTGGGATTGGGGGTCAGGGGCACTGCTTTGCAGTGGTTCCGCTCCTATCTGAATGGCCGATTCCAGAAGGTGGTGCTGGGGGACTATGGCTCTGCGCCATGGCAGCTTTGCCATGGAGTACCACAGGGTTCCATTTTGTCCCCTTTGTTGTTTAATATCTACATGAAACCACTGGGAGAGGTCATCAGGAGGTGTGGGCTGCGGAGTCATCAGTACGCTGATGACACCCAGCTCTACCTCTCGTTTTCTACCAATCCAGGTGAGGCAGTGGCTGTGCTGAACCGGTGCCTGGCTGAGGTAATGGGCTGGATGAGGGCCAATAAACTGAAGCTCAATCCAGACAAGACGGAGGTCCTGTTGGTGGGTGGATCGGGCTTTGGGGAAGGTGAATTGAACTTAGTCCTGAATGGGTTGCACTCCCCACTAGGGACAAAGTCCGCAGCCTGGGAGTGCTCCTCGACCCAGAGCTTTCCTTGGAAGCTCACGTGACAGCAGTGGCGAGGAGCGCTTTCTTTCAGCTTCGGCTGATCTATCAGCTGTGCCCTTACCTGGAGAATGACTGCCTAGCGACAGTGATACATGCGTTGGTGACTTCCTGACTTGACTTCTGCAATGCTCTCTACATGGGGCTGCCCTTGAAAACAGTCCGGATACTTCAACTGGTTCAAAATAGAGCTGCCAGGTTGCTGATGGGGACTGGGCATTATGCTCATATGACTCCAGTTCTCTGTCAGCTACACTGGCTCCCTATTGAAGTCCGGGCCCAATTCAAGGTGTTGGTTATGACCTATAAAGCCCTAAACGGCTTGGGCCCTGTTTACCTGAAGGAGCGCTTACGCCCTTACATGCCCTCCCGCCCTCTGAGATCAGTGACGGAGGCCCTTCTCCGAGAACCCTCCATGAAGGATATTAGGAGGCTGAGTACCTGGAGGAGGGCTTTCTCTGCGGTGGCGCCCAACCTGTGGAACGCGCTCCCCAGAGAGGTCCGCCTGGCGCCGTCATTATTTGTTTTTCAGAGCCAGGCGAAGACCTTTTTATTCAACTGCTATTTTAATTGTTGACATTTTTATTAGTTTTAATTTTGGCCAGGGCGACTCAGATTATTTTTTTAGATGTATTAATATTTAATTATTTATTGTTAATTTTGAATTGTTTATCTTTTTCTGTGTGTGTGAGCTGCCCCGAGGCTTCGGCGATGGGGCGGCATAGAAATGCGCAAAATAAATAAATAAATATTTATTTATTTCCTGGCACTTGGGAGCTGCTTTGTTCCCTACGCCTGCTGTGGTGTGCACTGAATTTTGGTAGGTCAAACAGCTAGAGGCATTTCCCAACTCTACCCTGGTGGATCTTTTGGTTCAAACATCCATTCGTGTAATGCTTGGAGCACACAGACACCCACAGGTAAGTACAAGCATGCGCTTCCCTTGAGATTCAGTCATTCCACCGCTGCTGTCTTGTTATATAGAAATAATTGAAACTGCTAGCACTTGCGTGTGTGATTCAATCTTTTTCTCTTCTGGTTTCCCTTGGCTTTGGATTCCCATTGCTTCCTCCTGGGGAACCAAGCACCATTTCTGATGCCTGGAACTTTTGTCTTTTCCATCCAACCGGAAGGAAATTTTCAGGCACCCCTCTAACCTTTCAATCTGAGACAAAAACAAAAAGGGGTCCCTGTATTTGGGGCATTTCAAAGGACCTAGTAACTTGGCGACTATCAAAATGAATTTGGACATGCTGTTACACTTTGATTTGGATTTTAATGGTGATTTTATGATGTATAATTTTTATTAAGGCCATTTTAGTATTTATTAATTCTTTCATTTTATGTTGTGACCCATTGGATTATTTCCGTCGCATTGCAAGCCATCCAGAGAACCTATGGCTAATGGGGTGGCATACAAGCTAAATCAATAATAAATGACTGAATGTAGAACAGGCCCTGGGCACTGAGCTCCAGAAGCAGTGCCTGTGTGAGGTCTTGGGAACCCTTGGCAAGACATTCTTAGGGTTATCTTAATTCTCAGTAAATTTATGGGTCTTCTCTTAAGTATATTGAAGTCTGGGTCCCATTCCACATTGATTTGTTTGGTTGAAATGAAGCAGAACCAACTTGATGGGCTTCCCAAGGGTGGAGACAGAAAAACGGATGAGGACAGAGTAGCTCAGACGTGAAATGCTACCAGTTCAACTTGGCTGAGTCCTTCATTTCTGCAAGGATGACTGTTGGTTGCAACCTTCCCAAGCAGAGGGGGAGCTGAAAAAACAACTTCATGGTTTCTCTCTGTCTCCCTCTCCCACCCTCCAAGCTGTCAGGATGTTTTAGAAATAACACTCCTCTCAGGAAGTCAGAATAGCAACGGGAAAATGAGTAAAACCTATTATAAAACAGTTGTCCAAGAACTTAGGCACGGCACAGGGTAGAGATCGATATGCTGTGAAGGTTAAATCTATTTTCACACTGTGTTCCATTTCACAGTTTAATGGTGTTTTAATGTGTCTGTCACCGATTCTCCCCTTCATGTAACACAGGTAGAGCTTTTACAAAGGAGGAAGGGACTCAAATTTCCCCCATGCTTTGCACAGTAACATCTTATTTGCCAGCTAAGTTCTGACACCTTCTCTCCTTTCCTCTCCAGAGATAAACCAGACTCTGGTTATTTTAACTTTCAAAGGCATAATGTAGCAGCTGCCTTTACAGTAATTTCAAATTATCTTTGTCAAAGGCCTCTGGGGTTGTGGAGATGGTTCAGCAATAAGGTTTTAGGACAGGGAAAAAATCAAATGGATATTTCTAGCAGCTGAACACATTGAGGCAAATCAGAATCAAAGTTTACTCCTAAGCTGGTGCTGGCAGATCTGGCTTGCTGTGGTGAAGTAAGGCATGCAGGCCCCCAGGTTGAGATGGTCAAGGGGTTTCCCACCAAGAAGCAGAGTGCGTGTGGGCAGATGTTCACGTGGTTCCCTTCTCCCTGTCTAGTCTTCTGCTCTCACAACGCATCTCAGAAGCTGCAAGAGCAAAAGTCTCTGGATTGTACTGTTCCCTCTGGAGCAATTCCTGATTGGTCTTCTGAGGTTTCTTCTTCTTCCTCTTCTGAAGATGATGATTAAAATAGACCCTTTTGCACATTCACCTACTTTCTCCCAGCTTCAGAGAGTAAACAGGATAATCGACATATTACACAGCCAATAGAAAGAAAGGGAGGGATGATGTGTGTGTTGCTAGGGAGCTGTGAGCAGCAAAACTTACATTGCTAGAGCAGCCCTTCCCATTGCTGCTCTTTCTGTGAGACTTTATGGTCTTTCTTCACCACTAAGAGTAAAGTGAAGTTCCCGGATCCAGAAATCATGCGAGGCCTCCATGCTTCACCTCAGAGCAAACCACCGAACTTCTCTTTGTACTACGCTGAAGTGCCATGACTGGGTTCCGACTGCACAATGGACCTAAAGCAGTAAAAAAAATACACCATGGCTTCTCATGGCATGTGAGCCCAGCCTTGCAGCTGAACTGAAATGAATAATGCCCAAATCAGTCCTGGGTGGACAGGGTAGCTTTCTGAATGCCCAAACTGGGATCCAAACTGAATTTTGTGAGCGGTCGAGTCTGTCGGCATCATTTTGCACTTTCCCCCTCTCTTCTGAGGTGTTAACTCTCAGTTTTATGTCACCTAGAGAATTTTCTCCAAGCTTTTATCTAAGTCATTGATAAAGAATATTGGGTTCTGGAGACAGCCCAACGCATCACACCCAAATCTTCCTCCCAGATTAAGGGAAAACTCTGATGAGCTGCCTTGCAGTTCAGTCATCCTTTAAGTTCTGTGAGTTCATCTGACAGGATCGTCCTCTAGCCTGCTTTGAACTGATTTGCAGACAAAATAGCATGAAGAATGTGTCAAATGTATTGCCAAAATCAAGAACAATTACTTCTATAGCATTCCCACAATCCACTAAGCTAATAATCTGGGAGAAAGAGAGATTGGACTGTTGAAGTTTCTTCTGGACAAACCTATGGTGGAGTTGTCTACCCATCACTGGGTTGCTGTCAAGGGGCTTGTAGACAGAGTCATATGGTCTATCACCTTTGCTAGTCCTGAGGTCAGATTGACAAATTTGGCGAGATCTTCCTGCTTGCCATTTTGCAGATACCAGCGACACTTGCCTGGGTCCAATCCTGTGGCATCTCACCAACCATCCAAGCTTTTTCAAATGAATAGAACATCTGATAGTACAAGTCCCTTTAGCACCCTGGGACATGATTCATCTCTCCCTGAATACCTGAACTTGTTTAAAGTACCCAGGTGTTTCCAGACCACCTGTTATCTATCTTAAGATGCCATCCTGACCTTTCTCCAGTTCTGCCTTCGGGAGCTTGTTGTTCTTACTGCTCCTTCTTGAGGAAAAGGCAGAGGCAAAACCGGGGCTGGCCAGTTCTGCTTTCTTTTTGTCACCCCCTCAGTGTCTCAGTGTCCTTACTGAACAGTGGAAAAGCTCTTTGTAATACTCCACTATTCTGAGCTTCATCTTTCCTGACACTGAGCCTGCAAGTCTTGGTGATTTGCCGGCTGTAGTCCTTGACAATCTGCCCATTTTTATACAAATCTTGCTAAAATTATTTCCAGCTCATCATTAAGCTTTTTTTCCAGTCATACTGATTTTTTAAAAAGATGTGTCCCTTTTCCCCCCTCAATGGATGAGTTTGTGCTATTGCATTTAGTAACTCATTGGAATATCTGGTTACAAAAACCTATCTAGGATTTCTTTGAGCTTATTAAAATCAGCTTTCCTAACATCCAGGGCCTGTGTTTTACCACATGCACCTTTAGCTTTCCCTAAGATTCTGAATTTCAACATTACATTTTCAGTTGATCCTGAGTGTCTGATACTTACTTTCATTGACCAACCCTTCCCTGTTGGATGATGCTTTCTTTATATGATTGAAGGCATTGATTATTATGTATCGTGATTTGTGTGCTCCCCTAAGGCTCTCTTGGAAGAACAAATGGTATAATACTCTATTATAATAACTGTATTATTACGGTATGAAGATCACTCTGGAATTTGACTTGATAGGGCTTGTTGGACTTCTTTCCCATGTTGGCCAGGAAGCAAGTGGAGCTGAGATCAACTTCTTGGGAAAGCTGATGGGTTCTCTGCAAAGTAAGTGGAATACATAGTTCTTTTCACCAAAAAATAAAAAATACAAATACAGATTACATAGTTCTTTGTGCGAGGTACTGAAGTACTCAGAGCCCACCAGCCACTGACGAGGAAGCAGAAATGTGCTGGAATCGGCCTCCTGCCACTTCCCATGTGAACACTTGCCCTGACTTAGGGCAGAAACAGAGTGAGCTGGAGTCTGGGAAGCTGAGCTCAGGGGAGCTGACAGATTCCCACCCTGGGCCAGAGTCCTCACAAATCTCTAATTAGCAGCAACAGCCAGAGGTCAAGGGCACTTGATCCCCGCATTGTGTCTTCCTTTCTGAAGCGGTTTGGGAGGCATTTCTTAGATATTCAGTGCTTAGGAAAAGTTGCTTCTCAGCAGGTATCAAAGTCACTGTAGTCCCTTATTAGCACTGATTCTTGTTCCCCGCAAACAAGGACTAGATTCATCCACATCCTCCTCTTGCCTTGGCTGCCAGGAATAGACTTCAGCCACAACGTCGCTTTTATTACTTTTCCATTTCGTCTTGACTTAGATGCACCCTGCAGGGAAACCTGGCCCACTGCCTCGAATCCTGTGCAGCCAGAAAAGGTTGCAGGCACTAGAACACATGCATTGCACACGTGAGGTTGTGTGCTTGGCCCCTCGCATCTCCAGGCAGGGCAGGCAAAATTTCTGCTGGGAAAGCCACTGCCAGACAGTGCCAACAATATTGGGCTGGTGGACCAATGAGGTGGCCCAGTACGAAGAAGGTGCCTGTGTGCCTGAGTGGATGGACTTGGGGCAAATGAGGCTGTTGCAACTCCTTGCTTCTCATTAGAACGCCCACCACATCCTCCCCTCCCCTTTCCACCAAGTGGCATTTGCTACTGCCTGGGTTCACATGCCACCGGTGCTCATGCGTTGCAGATCAATTCGCATGAGCAGCCCTGGCAGCCCATAGCTTATTTCGGTCGCTTTGTGGGTTGGGCTGCCATTTTGAACCCAGGGGACCATCCCTCACATGGGAGTGGAAAGTGAACCATTGGGCGAGAGTGGCTAAGACCCCTTTGGCGAGAGTGCCCTGAAAACTCCTGTGGAATTGTACAAATGCCGCCTAAAAATGGACAGGGAAAATGAACGTATTTGTGCAAGGAAGTGTGGAAAAATGAAAATAATAATAATATGCCCCTGCTTGGGCACTTTGAAAAGGCTGCCAAGACACAGGTCAATGACACTGGGCATCAGGGTGGCTTTTGTGATCTTCCCACAAAAAGGACTAAAGGGAGAAAGCTGCAGCAGGCTCACCTTGGCTCCCGAACATGGCTAGGAAAAGGCAGGCGGGTTGGCCGTGCTGCGTCCCCCCCGCCCTGGTGCTCCCACAGGAGGCTCCAGGTGGAAGACTAGGGAGTGGGGGCCAACAACTCACAGTGAGCCCATTTGTCTGATCAGCAACTAACACACACTGGCTTACTCCTGGGGCAGGTCAGCATGATGTCCCAGTGCATCCTTGGGTGTTCAAGTGTTCCTTGAGGCCGGGAAGGGATGTTTCTTGGCAGGCTCTCCGGAGACACTCTCACTGGTGCAATGCAGATACAAAATCTGGGCCTGCAGGGTTCAGAATGCCTTCTGGCACATCTGTTCCTGCTGGCCACTCTCATCCATGCAGTTTCTTACCCATCCCATTGCTGACGATGCCATCCATCATCCCAGAAACTGGGCCGTGGCAGTTGTTCTGTCAGTGTTCCCCTGAGAAATGCTGAGGATCTTCTCTGGGTGACCCATTCCACACTGTGGCTAAAATGTGGAGGGGAAATGTATCAGCTCCAGATGAGAGACTGTTGGCGGATCTGGCGGGAGTCATGGGCTATCTTCCAGGGGTAACAATTCATCACAGCACTGCAAGGGCTTCTCTGAATAGAATGATTTCCATTTGGGGACATCCAAGGTGGATTTGGAGAAGGTTTAAGAGGCCTGCAGGGCAATTCCAGTGAGTGAATCTCTGGATGTTGTTTTTAAATAGGTTTGTTTTTACAAGAAAATAAAACGCATTGCTGAAACATTTCATGATACAGACGCATCAGACTATTTTCACTGAGCAAGGGTGGTAACTCAGAAGCAAAGCAGTCGCTCCCTCGCTCTGTCTCTAGCATGTCCAGTGAAGGCTCAGAAAGGCCTCAGTCCCCTGAGAACTGCTGCCAGCCAGTGTAGATTACACTGAGTCCCACAGAGCAATGGGCTGGCTTGCTCTAGGACAGCTTGCTGGGTCGTTGTCCTTTACTATTCCATGGAGGCACTTGCTTATCAGGTGCCAAGACACAACAGACCAGTTGGGCATCCTATTGTTGGCCAATGCTCCTGATTTTTTGATAGGCAGAAGATTGCTCCCAGAGAATGAACCCTCATCCTTGGAAGGTTCTGGCCCCTTGTCCATAGAAGAGAAGGCTCTCCCAAATGGCTTGGGACCTGGATACATGACAGAACGCTTACGCCCATATATGCCCTCCTGCCCCTTGAAATCAGCAACAGAGGCCCTCCTCCGGGAGCCCTCTGTGAATGAGATTAGGAGGGTGAGTACCCGGAGGAGGGCCTTCTCTGTGGTGGCGCCCCACCTATGGAATGCGCTCCCCAGAGAGGTCCGCCTGGCGCTGTTGTTACTTGGTTTTCGGCGCCAGGCCAAGACCTTTTTATTTAAAACTTATTTTAATTGTTAAATTATTTATTGAATTTTAAAGTTTTTACCCGAGATGCACTTGGGGGGGGGCAGGTTTTAATTGACATTTTTGTATTATTTTAGTATGTTGTAAGCCGTCCTGAGGCTTTGTTGCGATGGGGTGGCATAAAAATGTTTTAAATAAATAAATAAGGCTCTGGAGTTACCTGTCCAGAGAAGAGATGAAGTTACAGGAAAACATGGCAAGTCTTCCACTCGCCCTGGACCACTGCTTCCAAAAGATCCCTTCTGCATCCAGAGAAGGTTGCACTGCCAATCCTGGACTCCCATCAGTCTTTCACTCGGAAAGACTCTACATTTGGTCCCCCCCCCTTTTTTTCCCCACAGTGCCTCCTCCTAGAGGGGAACAGCTTCAGTACTAGGCATGGGATTTCTTACTGTCAGCAAATACCTATTTTTCAGGACCTACAAAACTCTCTGCCACTATAACTCATAATTCCACAACCTGATCATTTTCTGCTGCCACCAATTCTCTTAGAATGTTCTAAATACTCCTAATAGGTTGGCATAAGAGGTATGCTATGTGCACAAACACTAGAGAGCAGATGGAGCATTAAACAAACGGATGTATTCATGGGCCGTTTCGTACATAAGGGATGCTAATATTTACTTCACATTTTGCTTGCTCTCCCTCGTTGACTATCAACAGACTTAATCCACTGTGGATGCTCTTCCAGCGATAGAACGGCCAGCTTGTGTGGTTGCCTGGGCCTTTTCTATTGGAGGCGTTTCAGCTGTGGAGGCCTGAGGGTGTGGACATGGTGCCTGGCCAAGTCTGGTTGGCCACCCATGACTTCAGATAGGGAGGGGATATCTAGCTAGGTCAAACATCTGCTTGAGAGAGGGAGTGGTCCTCCACTGGGTGGTTGCTGGCCAAATCCAGGCACTCTGAAATGAAACAAATTGTCTAGATCCATTGCAGTTGGGCTTCAGAAACTATCTTGGTTCCCCTGCTGGGTAACCTTAGCTGGAAAAGGGACAAGGGGATTGTGGACCTACCGATTCTTTGCTGGACTTTTCACTGGCCTTCTCAGTGGTTTTTGACTCCATTGACCATGGTGTCCTTCTAGATAGGCTAGCCTGGTTGGGCGCTGGAGACAATGCTTTGCAGCGGTTCTGCCCCTACCTGGCCAATCGATTCAAGAGGTGGAACAAAGGCTGAATTCCAGCAGGTGCCACTTCTCACACAGAGACATGAAAAGCTGCATCTGGTGCAATTCCTTCTGTGCAACTTGTGCAAAGGGCAAGACTTGTTTTCAGGTCCCTCCATTCCCAAGCAGCCCCTCATAGTGCTAAATGGAAGCAGGCTTGCTGGGTTGGCTTTGCAGCAGGGCAGTCCAACTCTACCCTTCTATGAGTCCATCTTTCCCCCCCTCTCTTTTCCTTTCCTAGCATGTCTCTGGATTCACCCTAGCCGTTTTTAATTAGAAGACAGGAAGCACAACAGGAAATTAATATTTCTGTCCTCCTATGCAACGTGACATTAAAATTGGGGAGGCATGCGTGTGTGCGTACACGCACTAGCATTTACTGTTCCACAATACTGCTGTTATTTTGCACTTGCTTGGATTTTGAAATGTTGTTACAGCTGTTCTGAAATCCTGACAAAGGGGAACGTTTCTTCTCAACCTTCTCTCATGCTTTTTGACTCCTCTCTGAACCGTAACCATAGTGATCCATTACAATTTATCAGAGGGATTTCTTGTTTTCCTGGTGTGAATGGGGGAGAAGACAAGTGGAAGGGGCAGCAGGAGATTGTGGGGAGAGAAGAAAGGAGAGAAACTGTATTCAGGGCGGAACTTTCTCAACATCTTCCCCCACCCCCTGCACCCCTGTCCCCTGCATAGAAATTAGTTCTTGACTAAAGAGTTGGGTGGTTTTCATTTTCGAGAGCTTTGCATGAGAGGAAAAGCCTCCATAGAAAGATCCCCTTTTCTCTGGAAAGAGAAATGCCAAAGTTGTTGGCTGCTCTGCTTGAAAGAATGGATTGTTCTTGGAAGGGCCGATAGGAAGGCTCCATTTTTGTTTTTCTATTGGAAACGGCATCCTTGTTGAAGGAAATTCTTACGTGGAAGGTGGCTGTCAGATTCAAGCTTGCTGAACTCCAAGGAAGGGGTGTCCCTTAAGGCTTTTGGGGTTTTCGGGCGGCCCTGGCTTGTGAGATTAAAATGGCTCGAATGTGGGAGAAACATAAGCCATCAAAGTGCTCTCAGGCACTTCGCTGGGCTGGAATCACCGTGCGTTCAAGCGTGCAGCCCCCTCTTTCTCGAGTGGGCAGGTGCACCAGGGCACTTCCCAGGCCGGAATACCTGTCTCCACTGGACTTCGCCTTCACACGACGGGTGGGAACTTTGCTTCAGTTGGCTTTTTTGATCAGAAGTTGCCAAAATAGTCACAGGAGAAACAGCTTGGGCTTTAAAGAGCAATATAAATGCAGGGCAAGGCGAAGCTGATTCACCATGGGTTAATCTGCCATCCCATAATGCATCCTATTTTACATGGATTCAACTGAAATATCGCTGAATGGCTGCTACAGGAGAATGTTTCTGATAGTTCCACTCAGTGTGGTGTTCGGAAGGCACAAGGAGGAAAGCTGCTATTGTCAGGAATGCTGTGAAATGCACAGCTGAAAATTAATTTTTTGTAATTAAACCCCACATCTGTGAGCCTTTTGCTGGAAGCCCGAGTTCTGCTGATAAATGACATTAACGCCACGGGGCCATGCGTACCAGCAAATTTAAAACCACTTTTCTTCCCGGGTGTGCCACTTAGCACAGCTGGGAGAATGGGCTGTTTAAAATTTAAAGGGCTGCTGAATCCTTGCAGAAAATGGTTAGAAAAACAGCATTCCAAATGCACTGGTAGAGCATATTCTTTCTTGTTAGCAAGGAAATAGTGGAGCTGCAAATTTTAATCCAGGGTGAGCGTCTGCTTTCTGGCAAAACTATTGAAGGGAGTCGAACCCTCAGATCTTTCAGAAATGAAAACAGGGGCATGCCTGTAATATTCAAGGTATTGGATGTTACAACTGGACTTTAAGCGCCTCAGAACTTCTGAATACTTTTGGTTTGGACTACTTAGCTCTTGCTAAGCTCTTAAAGAGCTCTTGCAGTAGCAAACAATAAAATAATTTGCTGCAACAACTCACTCCTTAAAATGCAAAAGAAGGTATCTTGGGTTCCTTGAAGAGGAGGGAAGATGAGATATAAATACAACACCAGCATCATCAGATGAGCAATGCCTCATGGGCACAGACCAAAAACCACCTAGTCAAGGGAGGGAACCACAAAAGGTAGTGGTGGGGAACTGTCTTGCATTAACAGCTACTACCACATCTTTTTGCACTGGGTTCCCTGTGTTAATTGTCCTGAACCTTCTCTCCCAATTGACTTTCGTAGGCAATGCTAAGCTTCATATTACTGAAAGTGGAGCAGGGTAGGGAAGTCCTTTCCATAATTCTTTGGCCTTGTTCTCACTCTGGTGGTCATTTCTCATTTGAGCAATTTCTCCTCAAGATGTCATTGTCACTGGCAGGTGCACTATACAAAAAGGAGCTTCTGGGTCCTATCCCATCATTTTCTGAGCTGCGCTTGCGAACTATGTAGGGTCTTCTTGGTGGTGGTGCCTTAGCTGAGATCCATCCTGCAGGAAGATCACTGAGCCCCTTCCTTCCCAGCATTCAGAAAGGTGTTTACATTTGCTGTATTCCTTTTTAGCTCTCTGATCTAGAGAGCTGATTTCAGGAACAGTTCCACAATACAGATCTACCTTTGACCAGCATCTGAAACAGCATTGCAGGCTTCCAGTTTGCTTCTGGGCCCAATTTTTTGACCCTCAAAGAGCTTCCATGTAGCCTGAAGTGCCTGATCCTGCCTAATCTTGGAAGCTAAGCAGGGTCAGGCCTGAGCAGAAGTGGGATGGGTGACTTGAGTGTATGATTCTATGATTATTGCTGTCAACTGCCTAGAGAGCTTTGGCTATGGGCAGTATAAAAATGTAACAATAACAATAACAATAATAATAAAAAAATCAGCTTGTGGACCTTCGGATATTTTGGCCTACAGTGCCCATTTGTCCTCTCCATTGTCTATGATGGCCAAGCTGATTGGAATTGTGGTCCAAAGCATCCCATGGGTAATTCACTCTCAGCCTGAACGGTATGAGAGATGGGCATCTGAAGGACCACCTCTTCCAACTAATCAAGGCAGGGGTAGGGAATGCGCCACCTGTTCTCCCACTCAGTGTGAGGGTTGGCAGATGCAGACATGGGCAGGGCCTTCTCGCTGGTAGCACTCACAGCACCCCAGGAATGTCTCACCCTAGGACATCTCACTAATGCCTTCTCTGGTTTGGCTCAATGGACAAGTCAGAATGGCAGATTTCTTTGCTCTAGGCCTGCTGTTACTCATCTTGCAGCTGTCATGATGTGAATGCTAGTTTTGACTCTGTTATGGAGAAGGGGATGGAGCTAGATCAGTGCTACAGCCCCTGGTTGGCTCCATCCCGGTGTCTCGAGGCAGGGCTGGGAAAACCCTTGACTTCTCTGGAGGGAGGCTCCCAGAGGGACCTGACTTGCCATGGGGGGGCGGGGGGGATAGATAGTTAGGTTTTAATGCATTGTTTGTATTTTTTATATGTTGTAAGCCGCCCCGAGGCTTTGTTGTGATGGGGCAGCATATAAGTGTTTTAATTAATAGATAGATAGATAGATAGATAGATAGATACATAGATACATAGATAGATACATAGATAGATAGGCCTGGCTCCTAGATCCTGTGTCCATTTTGTGTTCTTGCTTTACCATTTGATACTGTGACCTTAATGTTTCCTATTTGGGATTGGAAAACATCCAACCCATCCATGACCATCCTGCATAGTGTAGACTGAAGGATGGTCATGTGATAGCCTTCAAACCACACTAGTATGGGGGTACCATCTATATCTCTCCCTCTTGCATGTATTCATTTCAAATTATGCATAATGGTGTGGTTGAGAGCTGCTATGGCAGTTTCCATTCTGCTTTGTACACATCTTCCCCTGAACATGCACATTTGGCATGCATCTTTCCCTAACATTGGCATTTCTGAACTTCTGAGCTGAGAACTGGGTTGCAAAACTCAGAGAAGCTTGCAGTCTGGAAGGCAACTGTGCTCCAATCCAACTATCAGTCTGGGGTACCCGAATTGGGTTTGCTCCCCTCAAAATACACACCACATGGCATTCTTCAGTGACCCTGGAATGTGGGTGTTGCATTCTGGCATTAGATCTTTCCCTTCCGGAAATAGTTCCTCCTGGGCTGGTGTCCTAAGGGCCGCTCCAACTGCATCTGCTTTGCCTCGATGGCGACAAAGGGAGGGATGGAGGGCAGGGGCCTGGCGGAGCCCGTGCCACCATCTCCCACATGTACACTGCTGCAGGGAAAGTGGCACCGGCGCTTCTCAACCGTCACACGTCTTGCTGGTGGTCAAATGCAGTGATTTAGGAAGCCTTCTTCCCCATCCTCTCCCTTGTTGATCCATTTGATAGTTTAAAATACGTGCATGCTGCCCTTCAAAGAGAAGCTTCCAGGATGGTTTACACACCTTGGAAAATGTAGTAGAACCCCTGTGATCAGCAGAGAGGTTAGCAAGAGAAGGAGAGCCCGGACTAGATGATGATGATGATGATGATGATGAAAGTTACAGGTGACTTTTTGAAGAAAGGCAATTGGTCACAGGGGCTCCCACTACCCATCCGATCAACATGGGCTGCTGGGCTTTCGCGTGTGGGTTGGATGCTTGGAGTCTCTGTGCAGCAGGGTGCCTTTGCCGAACCGTCCCTGCAGTCCCTGCTCCATGCGAGGCGGTTGTCGCCATGTTTCCTGGGATGCGGTGTACGCAGGGGTGGAGCCGCTCGGAAAAAATGCCACCTGGCAATGTGAGCCAATGCAGAGCAAGTGCATTGATTGGCGTCAGCACAGGCCTTGCTGCGCATGGACAGATGCCATTTTTATTTCGGATGGACCCTGTTAGGCTTTTTTAATTTTTAAATTATTTTTGGAAAACCACGCAGTAGGATTTTTTAAAAAAGGTGAGGGGGAAGGATGAAATGCTGGGAATAAAAGTTAATTAAAAATAAAAATCAAGAGAAATGTGTCTCAGAGGCCATGTCTTGCTTAGCGGCCACCTGTCAAGATTTTTGTTGCCCATAAACCCAAGACCAGGAGCCAACCTCCGGTTCTGTTCTTTAATTTTTAATACCTCTTTCTCTTCTGGTCTCCAAGGTGGCAATGACAGACGGAAGCTGTCATCTGGATAGCCGCAGATGCAAGCAAATGTAGCCAAGCACATAGACCGAGCATTCGAAGTGCATGCAATGTTGTTTGAGCGAAATGCTTGAGCAGGGTTTTAGGGGCGATGGCTCAAGGTTATCCCAACGATTTTTTCCTCAGGGTGGTTGCTGCTCAAGAGCAAACTCAGCCACTCCTGGTTAGGCAATGACAGAGGTGGCCGCACTTTGCAGGCACCTAGAAGTCAGAAACTTCTTTGCTTTATGATGCAACCCCTCTTTCCTTGAAAAGGTGGCAGGATTCAGAAAGAGGCCTGTGCATAACCTGAGACCAGCTGGCCCTGGAGGAGGTGGGTCTGCAGTAGATGCTTCTCTGCTTCCTGGGCCCAATGTGGGGAAGCTGGGATAGAGAATGTTTGCACGTACTTTCCATGGAAGCAATGAGAAAACATTGCAGATAAAAACCTAGTGATGCAGTCACAAAGAATCGTTGGGTAGGCAAACATTAGAAGGAATCCATGTACAGGCAGTTCAGATAATTATTTATCATGCTGCAAACATGCTGATTTTGTTCTGACTTGACTTGTTTGTTTGCTCATCGATTGTTGTGGAAGGTCTGTCTCACTGTCTCAACATTTAGGGAAGTTGCATTGAGTGGTGTCAAAAGACAGGGACTTTTCCATGGTGGCACCCTGACTTTGGAATGTTCTGCTCCCAGAGCTTCACTTGGTACCAACTGTATTGCTTCAGGGGCAGACTGAGATCTCTTTGTTTACCTGGTTAGTTTATGTTCTCTTTGTTTAGCTTCTTTAGTTCATTTATGCTGGTTAGTAGTGATATGGATGGATTGCTTTGCTTCTCAGATACAAACACAGCTCAGATCGCTCCCCTCCCCTCCCCTCCCCTCCCCTCCCCTCCCCTCCCCTCCCCTCCGGAAAGGTATGCTACCAATGAAAACAATGCTTAACTATATAAATAAATTATGCAAGTATTTCCGTAATGGAGTCTTTCAGTAGCAAACATGAAGGCACATGTTAGCCCGGGGCCGTCCTTTTTCTCCCCCCTGCCCACTTTATTCTGACACTGCAGTCGGTTTCCTATCACATCACAATCTACATTAGGGTCTGTCCATCATTTCAGAGTATATCAGAAGTATTACAGAAGCCCATGAAATGCCATTGCTTTGAGGTGCAGGGCCTGGAGGTGGGTCCTCCAACCTACAGGACAAAGAGGGCTCTTGTGGCATTCCCATCCGACCCTGGGTCCATTCGCAGTGACATCTGTGCCACACGTCTGTGAATGGGTTTCCCTTCTTCCTTCAGCAGCAGAGCAAACTGCCAACAGGGCATTTTTTCCAAGGGTTAATTGACAAGTCTGGCCCATAATCGCTGTGAGTGAAGAGCCACACCCCACCTGCCGCCGTGCCGGACGCCATCCCACTGGAGTGAATGGGGGATTGTTCAAAGTGCACCGTCTGCCTGCGAGTGTGCGTGAGAGCACAAGCGGATGTAGGTGTTTGATTGTGTGTGGATGGATGGATGGGGTTGATGTCCGGAGGAGAGGAAGCATGGCTGAGAGCTGTCTCCCTCCCAGCATCACTCACCAAACAGGTGTTAAAGAAACAACAAACTCCTTTCTTGCACCAGGAGAAAAATGCAAGCACTTCCCCAGAGTCCATCGGTCGGAGTGCTTCATGCGCCCTAGTTCAGAAGAACTCCAGTACTCTAAACACCATCCCAAAGCAGGGCCTTAAACCCCAGCAGCAGCGTCCAGCGCACAGAATGCACGACACCCTATCATTTCAGCTCCAAGAATAACTCGGCAAAGTGATTAGGCTGTGCAGGATTTGCAGTGTTCACCTGGGCACAGGCTTTTATGTGCAGTGGTTGGAGTCCCACACTTGTAATCCTGAAAGAGGAATAGCATGGAGCTGAGGACTTCGCCCACTTGGCTGATTCCCCTCTTACTTCTTCCGTCAGTGGCATAGCCTAGGAAACAGTGCCGGGTACACTGAGTCTACTTCCTGGCCTTCTGGCAAATTATGGTCCCCGGGGGAACTGGGCACTTGACTGCTTTCCCCCAGGCCAGGTCTGGCTATTGGGAGCAAAGAGGAGCTGCACACAGGCTACCCAGAACTGAGCTAGGCCCTAAATCGGAGTCTTCCGCCTCTTCTCCTAAAACTGTGGACTGGGGGAAAGCATGATTCCCTGTAAGGTGGCCATGCATTTTGTGTCTTTCGCTCCTGTTGATGTGGGTGCTGGCCCATTATCCAGGAGGGCACCACTGGCAAGGACGGACTGCCAGCTTGCCAGTGATGTGGCATCATTAAAGAGAAAATGCAACAGCCGTCAAACGGACATCAATGTGCATCGCATTTGCCTGTGCCAAATCTGACGTGTAGGTGCAAATTTAGAAATAGGAACTATGATTTAAATAGAAACGCGACATACCTCATCACTGCTCCTCTTCCCATGGCTGCTTTGAAATGCCCACGGTTGCTTGCCACAAAGTTTGCGTCTCTTTCCTGTGCTGAGTGGGAGGCCGATTGAAGTCTCCGAAGGGGAATATGTCTTTGCTTAACAGCCGTCGTTTTTATATAAAATCAAAGGTATTCATATTACATCTTCATCACTTCAATCTCCAACTAGTAACACTGTTGCAACTACTCCCTCCTGACAACTATATTCATTTCTCATTAAAGATATTTCATGTTTTATTCAGGAATTTAAATGAAGCTATCAGAGTCTGTAATAGCATCAGTTTGGGATAATTGTATCTCAAGCCTCCAGAGTTCTAATTAATATATATTTAGATCTCTGACTGTCTTTAGAATGAATGGCTGAACGTAGAAGACATAAGAAGAGAAGTGATTAAGAAAAGAAAAGAACAGAACATAGTGATGTTTGGATGAGAAAATCTCCTTCCAAGGAGGAGAATTTGGGTAATAGCCCACAATTCTGGTCCCCCTCCCCTTTTTCTTTGTGACTGTTTTCGCATCAGAAATGGCTTTCAAAGCTGCACAGACTTTCCCAGGAAGGAAAATTATTGCTGCATCACTTGTAAATTGGGGGGAAAGTTCTCCATTTTCCTTTCTCTCTCCTGTGACATTCCCTTCTCCAATTTGCATTCCTTGGCATCCGAAACGTCTTTCTGCAGCCCTAGTCAATTAGAATCGGGCTTGTGCAGTCTGCACTGCAGCCGGGTGCCTGCTGCCCCTCTTTTGGGCATGGCCAACATTGCACTCGCCCTGATTCTGCCTAGCTAGGCCTCACTGGATGCACACCTGGGCCTGGAGCAGTGAGAAGGTTGCTGGCTGCATCCAGGATGCTGAGCTCTCAATCGGTCCCCCTCCCGTGAATGCACTAGGCCATCTTCCTACACTGGGGCTCTCTAGGTGAGGCATTTAGCTCAGCACGCCTCCAAAGCTTCTTTTTCCATGTTCTTTGTGGAAGCGCATCCTTTCCAAGCGTTTCTTTTTGGCCAGGGGCTTTTCTTTCTCTGTCTTCATATGCAGATACCACCTTAGACAAAACCCAATTGTTCCAACATTCATGCAGTTTATTGCCCATTCCTAGTTACGGAGAGTAATAGCATTAGACTACTCTGTGTGTGTGTGTGTGTGTGTGTGTGTGTGTGTGTGTGTTTCTGCCCCTGCTTTTACCTTCATTTTCACTGCTGCTGCTTCTTCCTGCATCTGTCACTGAAAGCTTTGCCAAAATCGAGTTTGGCCCTTGAATGTTTAGCTGTATTATTGAGGGATGTGCAAATCAGCCAAATCTGGGTGTGGAGAGTCTCCAGATTCCCTCTTTAACCTTCTTCCCAGTCACAGTGGCATCAGATCGAGAACTTCTTGTTTCTTCCTCGTGTGAACATTCATGTGCGTGTTTGTGTTCTCTTCCCCAAAGGTATGCGTCGGTTGTGCACATTTTTAAAACCTATGCATTTTCTCCCACTACTTAAGACCTTTCTGTGCATATTTTTCAAAGGTTCAAATTCTTTCCCTTGCATTTTTCAAGAGTACACATTTATGAATGCATTTTATGTTTTTGTTCCGTAGCTTGAATTTCATGCTCAGAAATGAACAGATAACAATTGCACGTTGTGTCTGGAGGGCAAACTAGGTAAATTCTCATTAAAAAAACTGAAATGGATTTCTTACACATCCCTAGTATTATTCTCAGAACCCTGGAAAGGTATCTCAAGGCATGTGTAGTTTAAACACACATCTTTATAACCTCTGTTTTTCCTTTCTCTCCTAATGACATCCTTTAAGAAAATGTCAATCTTTAGCTGTAGGAAGAGGCTGGAAAGGAAAGATGGAGAGGGAGCGAAACCCTCATGTGTTATTCTGTCATCGGAATTCATAGCTGTTGTATTCATTGATGAGCCCTGAAGTAGTTTCTCAGATCACTTCAAGTCTCAGAGATACTCTTAGACTGCAGTTTATAAATCACTTTCGTGATGTTGGAGAGATCAAGATGCCCCCCACCCCCAGAGAAGCTGGAGTTGTATTAAATTGCATTGTGTGTGTCTTTAGACTGGAAGGAGTGGTGGAGGGGGTGGCTTGGGGTGGTATACAATGGGCCTAATTCAGCTCACACTTGTGTGGGTCAAAAGTACTAGATAAGATGATTGCATTTGTTCTCAGTTCTACCACCCACGAGTGAAACTTCAAGGGGAGGGCATCCACTTAATAGAGACCAGGGAGCAGGAGATCAGCTGTGAATTAGTCCCCTTGGTAGTGAACTTAGGAAATGAGTGTCAACAGAAAGGTAGCCAAAAGAGGGTTGGTGAGAAACAAGAGGGGAGAAAACAAGATATTTTGGGACTCCCACATTTGCACAAATGCCTGTGTCCCCTGTCCCACCCCAGAAGAGCAGCTCAGTAATCAATATATTCAGGAGCCAGAGGAATGTTGAGAGAAAATGGGTGAAGGGAAGTAGAATTCAGGACAGTGTTGTTTGGTTGAAACTCTGGAAAGAAACACTCCTGCGAAATGGTGAAGGCACATCAATGTTTTGTAACAGATTCACTTGTTCTTAAGGACCATCCAAGTTTAGAATGAGAGAGAATCATACAAATCATAGAATTACAGAGTTTATATATGCCAATGGTTTTATTGATTAGGGATGCTTAGGAGTGCCTGTATTTACCTTTGGAAAGCAATTTTAGCGACGCAAACACATTCCTGTGTGACAGCCGTTCTTTCATCACCACCCAGGGAATACGTTTTGCTGGATACATGTGAGATGCAGGCCTTTCATAACCACCGCAAACATCCTGGTGTGAGAGAAATGCAACATGCCATTCAACCTTCAGAACTTCCGCAAAAAAAAAGAAGCAGCAGCATTGCTATTGTGCATTTATGAACACACCTTGACCTCTTCTTCGGAAAATGTGGGAGGAGATGGACTGTGGGATACATGGCTGCATGGAGCAGCTGAGGAGGCAGTGGTAACAGTGTGATCAGGTTAGACTCTGGACTTCAAGGTCTTCCACTGCCTCTTTCGTTGCTGATGGGTTCACGTACTTCAAAATGTAGCATGCTGGTCCTTCTGCGTTTGGTGGCTAACCAGTTTTTCCTGCTTCTGCCCTAAAGTCGTTCTAGATGCCTTCAGAAAGACCTTCTTTGGTGGTCCCAGTGCTGAACATGTTCCTCTCCTTGGGAGAACTGGTGCGTAAAGAAAGACCTGTGCATTCAGGTCTGTAGAATGCTGAAAAGAGAGAGCATGTTCTTTTGCGTTTTTCAGTCCCCTTTGACCCTTGCAACGCAGGCAAATGTATGTGATGAACCGCAATTTTTGTTAACTGTCCTGGCTCGTTTGTGAGTAAGGAGGCATCACTGGAAGGATTTCAGATTTGCGGAATGGCACATTGAGAAGAATAAAAAGAAGGGGCCGACATGGGAGATTCCGTACAGAAATGGCTTTCAGGTGCATGCAGGTGACAGGAGTGGAGGGGAGCCAGCAAGAAGTGCCTTCGGTGTGAATCATCTTCCCTGAAATCAGTGGCATGGCTAAGTGCTGCCCCCACCCAGGGCCTTCCCAAATGACCGCCCAGAAAGGAGCAAGGGCTGCAGCAGGAGCAAATCCGGTGTTGTTTCTGCAATAATGATTGTGTTATGATTTAAGGGAGCAAGTGTCCATGTACTCAGTGTGTGTGTGTGTGTGTAGGGGGTGGGTGGGTTCAGATTGCATGACCAACCATGGTGGATTCTTACCATTGTTGGTCTGTCATGCTGTCGAAACCCAGCTGTGGTGTTCCACCATGGTTAATTTAGTCATTAGAAACCATGATAAGAAACAACCTTGTTTTAACATTCCGCTACACCATCATGGCCTGTTTTGTTTTCTGAGCCCAGGATCATGGTTTCCCAGGTCCTGGGATGCAACTTGTTTAGAGTCCTCTGAAAAGAACAGCAAATGCAGAAGCTGTTCTAGCTACTCTGCTTCTGTGTGTGGACCAATGGGGAAAAGGCACATGACATAGGCAGGGAGTGAGGCACCCTGGGATTGAATTTCAGGCACAGTGGCTGATGGGATACCTGTCAACAGCAGGAGGACTGAGCTGCCGGGATGGAAACTACAATAATGTTGATAGCACTTGATTGTCAGGGAGATCATGCTAAATACCTTTGTGTTGTGTGTTGTACCTTGAAAGAGGGCAGGATTAGCAAATATTCCAGTAAAAAATAAACAAATAAGCAGTTCTAAAGGAGGAAATGTCAGCTGGAGAGGGAGAAAAGAAATGTTAATTGTGTGATTCCCAACTGGAGTGATAAACAAGGCCGTGCAAAAGGTGGGGAGAAAAGACCATTATATCCAGGGACTCAAACGACCTAACTGCACCTCGGCTTAATGCACACGCAGAGCTGACAAAACCGGAATGCAGTGCTCGAGAAGTAGTGAACCTGATGACAACACGAGGAATAATTGGGTGCTATGGAAGCTGGAGTAGCTGCTCTCCATGTCTTTTGAGGGGTGTCTCGCCAAAGCAACGTGCCCTGCCGTGTCTTCATCTCCCATGCTTCTAACATCTGTGCTTCATTGATTTTGTTTGCAGGAGAGGCAGAGAAATACAGAATATAATGCCACGTCGTGATCGAGGCTTTTAAAAATTCTGAGCATCATTGCCCAACGAGATGTGTTAATTAGCTTACCCAACACTAGGATGTTTGTGCTACCAGCAGCAGCTCCAAGAGCGAATGACCACCATGGCTAATATCACAGCCATTTTCTGTTGCTTCTACTTTCCAATTTCTCCTTAGCTGTGGTGGTTACATCCCCTCCCAATGCACAATGGGACATTATACCTGCAGTTCAGGATAACAGAATAACATTTCCTTTGCTTGTTAGTATTTAAAGTACCCCAAAACAGTAAGCAACAATGTCAGTGAGGGCACGGTCCAGTGGCCCCTCACCTTCAATGCACAGAGCAAGCCAGAGCCACATCCCGCCATTTTCAGCCATCTAGACCAAGCGGTGTGGGGAAGAGGGATGGATCCCGGGGCTTCTCTGCATGCATCAGAAGCTCTTGCCCTGAGGCTCCTGCATGGCTTTGTCTCCGCAGCAAGCCTTCTTTCCTCCTCGCCAAGGCCAAGTGGCTCCCTTCGTCCCTCATCAAGAACAGAAGATAGAATTTCATTCCGGATTGACTGAGTCAACATGGGTCAAAACAGGATTTGCTGATATTTTCTCTCTCCACAGAGACCCGCCCCTCCAGGATAATAGTTGGGGACATCTGCACGTCCAGCCAATTTGGGGCCATTTTCACTCAGACCTAAGGGAAATGTGTGTGAGTGTGTGTGTGTGTGTGTGTGTCTCCTCTCCTTAGGAGAGTCATAATGTTATGGCCATATAACTAGAGACTCTCCAGCCGATGGGCATCTAGGAAGGAGCGGGAGAAGCTTTGTAGCTCGGGGTGTATTTTTTATGGGCAATCACCCGATGCCCATTTATTCAGGCATCGAAGCAGGCCCATCCTCAGAATAGCCTGCTGCCACTAGAGCCGTGCCAGACGTGAGATGCTGGCATTGCCACACGCTGATACATGGCAGCTGTAAAAGCTGGCCTTGCAGGTGTGACTACTTGCAGCTCACACCGTTCAAAGTCCAGCAGCCTTGGATTTTATGAATGGAAGGACAATGCTGTGGTTTTGCACAGCCTGGAATATGAGGACAGACAGAAATACCGTAATAGCTGGAAACCTTGTCCCAGACTTGGATGCCATACAGTACAGTTGATGGAAAGATGGTTTGAAGACGTGTGCACTTTGATAAGAGAAGAAACGGGAAATGCAGCAAACTGGGCAAGCAACTTGGAGCCATCGAAGGCTGCGTCTTGGCTTTCCTGGAAAGGGGGAGACTGACCTGGCCCAGCCACGGTCAGGGGTGCAGCACCTCAGGGTGCCTCCCGCCCCACCTTCCACCAGAGGAAAAGACAAGGAGTGAGCAACAGGGGAAGAGAGGCACGCTCTGATCTTGTCCACCAGCCATGGAGTTAAGTACACCAATCACTGTTCTGTGCAAGAGCACCAGCAAGGCCAGCCCTGTGCGAATGGAGAAGGGTGTGTGTGTGTGTGTGCACGCACACCTGTGCATGGGCACGGAGCTGATGGTGGTTGCTCAGAGCAGTGGGTGTAGGCAGCAGCTGCGTGCCCAAGGGATCCTGTGGGCTAAGGGGGAGAGGCAGCTGGGGCAGGCAGGAGTGGCTGGAGAGCAGCACTTGTGGAAGGGATCTTGGGGTGCTGGTCCATTGCAGACTAAACGTGGACCAGCCGTGTGATGCGGTGGCCCACAGGGTGAACGCCACCCTTGGATGTGTGGCCAGAGCATGTCTTCTAGATCGAGAGAGGTATTACTGCCATTCTATATGACTCTGGTGCTCCCACAGCTGGAGTATTATGTTCAGTTTTGGGCTCCATGTTACAGGAAGAATATAGCTGGGTTGGAATCGGTACAACGTAGGGCCACAAGGATGGTGGCCGGATTACAGGGGAAGCCGTATGAGGTGAGACTGAGAGAACTGGTCTTTTCAGTCTGGAGAAGAGGAGACTCAGAGGGGATCTGTTGGTGATATGAGGGGTTGCCAGACAAAGGTGGGTGGCGACCTGTTCTCCCCTGCAGAGGAAGGCAGGACACACTCCAACGGAGCAAAGCTCAGGGAGCCAAGGCTCCATTTGGATGCCAGGAAGCACTTCCTGACAGTCAGGATCCCGAGGGCGTGGAATGGGCTTCCACGGGAAGCGTTCAAGGTGAGGGCGTTCAAGGATAGGCTAGACATCCACATGGTGAACAAATTGTGAGTGGAGCTGGCTGGAGCCAGGGGTCAGACTAGATGGCCTGGGAGACCCCTTCAGACACACTCTGTTTCTCTGTATCTATGATTCCCAGCTGCAGGGATTGATTGGCTACATGATGCCATTTGGAAAGAAGATGGAAGCATGTACAAGTGAATCATGAGTAGACACAGGGGGCTGTGTGACAGCCCCCTGTGTGACAGTGTGGCTTTGCTTAGCATTCTGTGTGACCTCAGCCAATGTCTCTGGCCTTGAGCCGAGCTCTCTGCCACCTTTTGGTTACTTCCCCTCTGGTGCACATCTGCATTTGCCTGCTGGCCCCTGGGGAACGAGGCGCCTGGCATTATGGGCTGGATGCTTCAGGGTGTTGCACAGAGAAGGAGCTGTCTGTGGGGTTTCTCTTGTGGGAGTCGCAGTTCCGCAGGGTCAGAATTGCACTGGACTTTGAAGTCTAGACCGTGTGCCTTTGAAACCAAGTGTGCTCAAGGCTGTGGCCATGAGAAGGGCAGCTCTGGAAGGCCCTCCAAGCTTTTCTGCCGGGAATCTGATGCGAGCCCGCCGATCACGCTGCCTCCTTCAGGCGTCGGCACGCTTCCACAAAGCTCTCTGTTCATGTCTGTACATGCACAGAAATTGCAGGAGCTCTGTGTGCATCCAGGCGAGAAGGGTTTAGTTGGTTTGCATGCTTGCCTGAATTGACATCATGTATATTTATGCCAACTATTATGTGAAAGATAACACAACCTTAGACTGCACACTTTTGTGAATTTCCAGCTGCAGTAGTCAGGTCAAAACTCGTGTCCCCCCTGGCCCCCAAACTGTATTGGATAAAATTGCATGCAAGAGCAAATATATTTGAAACAGTTGCATATGAATATGTTGAATTAATTCATAACATGACACATCAATCGGACAATATGCACTTACTGGCTGAATATGTGTGAAATGGCATGGATTACACAGAAAGGGGGTCATCCATTCATGGTCCTCAAGGAACTGTCTCCTTCCAGGAAACGAGTTGCATCAGACGATTGTTCTGGAACATCCCACCGCTCTGGAGAAGGCAAGGTCCCTGTCCATTTTACAACTGTTGTAGCCAAGCTTGTTGCTCAAACTTTACAATCGCGTCCCCAATCTGAGGAGTTATTAAGGTTAAAGAAGTATGGATGCTGTACTGAAAAAGAAACATTAGCAGACGCTTCTCCTCCTTCTCCTTCTTTGTCATCATTGTCTTTGCCTCCCCGCCCCCCCTCCATCTTTGTCGTTGCCTTCTTTGCCTTCTCCTTTGCCTTCCCCTTCCCCTTCCTGGTTGTTGTCTTCTTCATGGTCATCCTCTATCATCATTGTCTCCTTCTCCCTTCCTCCTCTTCCTCATTATATTGCATTTCTATCCTAACTTGTTTGGGAACCCTAAGCAGCTTATAATATTTTCCTCCATTCTGTCCATCCCCCACCCGCCGCACCCTCGTGAGGAATCTTGGCATGAACCAGATGAGGCCAGGACTAGAACCCAGATCTCCTAGATCCCCAGACAAACATTGTGACCACTAGGTCACTGTGACCGATGTCACCGCCCCTTCCCAATGCGCTCTAATCGACTGGTGGGCGATTTCTCAAGAGCAGAAGAAAATGTCCCTTGAGTTAAAACCCCTGTGCACCTCTAAGATCACTGAGCATCTTTAGGCTACTCACTCCTCAGTTTCCCTTCTGTAAAATTGGGCAGCAGCAGCAGCAGCAGCTGCCTCTCTCTCAGCGATGCAGTTGTGAAGAAGGTAAGTGAAAACGACACCTGTGGCACGAAATGTTGACAGTGAGGGTTCCTTATCCGTCTTGTTTTGACTTCTTCAGATGCGGTATCTCTTCTTTCCTGTCTTTTAAAATCATCCATTCTTAACTTGGAAATGTGTTAAAAATTTTCACAGCCACCAACGTGCAAACCTGCCAGATTGCAGAGGGAGGGAGCGGCAGAAAGGCAGCGAGGGACAGGAACGCCCGTGTTTGGGGGAAATGGGTAGTGGAGATCTGATGAAAGGATCGAAGGGGAGCAAGGAAGCAGGCGAAGGGCGAGTCCTAGTCTTTTGCTTCATGGTTCATGCAGCAGCGCTGGGCGCGCTTGCCCACACACAAAGCCAGCCGGAAGGGCCCGGAGGACCCCAGTCCGGGCGGCTGCAGCAAAGCCCTTCCTCGCCTTCAGGAACTGGCTTTCCCTCCCTCGCCCCAGGCTCTCCCGCCTGCCTTGCCCCCGATCCGTCTCCCCCGCCCCGCACTACCTGGAAACGTGCTTTCAGAGGCTGGGAATCAGGCCAGTGGCTGCTGATGCTAAAAGGACATGACATGCATGCGAGGCCGGGCAGAAGTGCACAGAGGTGCCGCTTGAACACATCTGAGTCAAACACATCACCGCCTGATTAGTAACGATGGGAAGTGTATGTGTGCACTGGCGTGCTTCTCTTGTTGTCGGATTGCTTTTTCAATCAATCCCCCAAGCTCTCTCTTCTTGATCGGTCTCCCTCCCCGATCTTCTGCTTTTTCCATCCCCGCTTTGCAACTTCTCTTTCCCTTCCTCCTCTCCTCTCCTCTCCTCTCCTCTCCTCTCCTCTCCTCTCCTCTCCTCTCCTCTCCTCGCATCACACACACACACGCACACACTCTTTGCGTGCCTTTGCTCCTCGCTTCTACTTTCTGCACTGAGCTTCTTCTCAGGAGAGTTTGAAGAAACCTGGAACCGCGGGGCGGGGGGACCGGGACGCAGCAGCCGCGGATGCGCCGAGCTCTCTGATCTTTCTGACCCTGCCTGCCTCGCAGCGGCTCGTCTGCAGCCTGAGTGTGTGAACCTTTTGAGCTGGCAAAGTGAGCGTGCAGAGAAGCTGCCTGCATTGAAAAGGCACGTCTGACTGTGGGGTGGGGTGGGGTGGAAAATCCGCCGGGCCAAAGGCACTGATATGGACGTCTGCTCTGTGCAGTCAGCATCGCCTTCTCCAGGTACAAACTAGGCTGCCTCACTGAAGCAGGTGGGCCAGGATCCAAAGTGTTTCCGAGAGGAAGATTTTGGGTGAACCCTGGAAGAAATGTCTTGATGGTAAGAGTGGTTTCCCAACAGAGCCAATGATTAGGGATGGACGAATCTGACACTATTTTTGTAAAAATGTTTGTTTATTTTTATTTTATTTATTAAAGGCTTTTCTAACTCACCCACTACAGATGTCTCAGGATGGCGTACAAAAAAGAGTAGAATAAAGCAAACACCACAGCATCTGACAATTGATATACTAAAATTCCAGTTAAAATCAATTAAACATTAAAATAGCGGGAAAACAAAAAGGGTTTTGCCTGACTCTGAGAGGAATATGACGTCGGCACCAGGCAAACCTCTCTGGGGAGTGTACTCCACGATCAGGGTGCCACCGCAGAGAAGGCCCTCCTCCAGCTGGTCTGCCCAGATCTCAAGGGCTGGGACAGCACCCAGGGAAGAAGGGCTCCTTCAGGTATCCCAGACCCAAGCCATTTAGAACCCATTTTTGCTTTCCAGCTCAAAAGAATGTTGAGTTCTTTCCGTCCCAATTATGAAGAAATTACTGAATTTTAGCCACTCCATATCAAGAAACAAGCTGAATTAAACAATCACTTATCCCCACCGATTTCTGCAAGCTTCTGTTTAGCCTGAGGTCTGGAAGCATGGGAGACAGACAGCAATTTAGCTGGGGTAAGCAAGTTTTGGGCTTCCTACATCAAACAGTGGGGTGGACTAGAAGGCTCACCCTGCAATACTATGATTTGTATTTCTAAATGAGAATCAAAGTGAAACTGTTCCCATGGCTCCTTTAATTTGCATTTACTTATCTCAGTGTATATTAATTGGAAGCCAGGCTGTGATAAGGTATGTAGAATGAGATGGGACGGGGTGTATGTACTATACATTATGAAAGAAGATGGTAAAATTTGTCTGGTTCACATTTTAAGATACCAGCAGCTCCCAAGTTAAAAATGCCCATACATGTGAATGAACTGCCATAAAGCCTATTCGTTATTTTTAAAATTATTGCAGAAAATGGTTGTTACCACAGAGAGAGAGGAAGCAACAGGCAAGAGAGGTAGACCTCCAAAACTTGACTTTTTGCACTGCCCATCTGGAGAGGGAAATCTCTCCAGCATTTCCTTGCTGCAAAGAGGAGGTACGGTTGAGCCTGGGTGGTGGGGGGGTAAAGACAGATGCATTTTTTCCATTTTCATGGGGGTTCCAAACTATTGATCCCCAAGAAGGTGGAGGGCCAACTATATGTGAATTAACTTAAGCCGAATTTCTGTTTTCTCAGGAATGGAGCTCATTCATATTGTCACTTCATTTGCACTTCTGGAATCAAGTCACAAATCAAGGTGCCATTATCTTTCAGTATTTACACTTGGAATTTTGCAGTGTGCTTTTTGAATAATAAACTATGTTGAAAATGCATATGTTGGGGTTGTGTTAGACAGCTCAAAGAAGTTAGGGAGCAGTTGCTGTGAAGAAATGAATGAAAAATAACACTGCTATGGTACATCTGCCCTTGGAATACACATGCACACACACACACACACACTTACAGGCCACTTATAATTGCTGAGGCTTTCCTAGGGGGAATCTTGGGTACTCGGTATTGTAGAATTGGGAAAAAAGGCAGAAAAGGGCAAGAAGGATGAGCGAAGAGTTTTAGCATCTCTGCTACGAACAGAGGTCCAGGTTCTAAGTGGTCACTGGTTCTGAAGGTTTAGTGTGGGTTCTATGCCAGGTCCATCTGTGGAAGCTCGCTCAAGGAACATGGGTGGAAGAGCTGTCACGCTCATTTTCTGTTCGACAGTTTCCTGCAGGCAGCCTGTTGGTTGTGTGAACGGAATGCTGGACCAGATGAGCCCTGGGTGGATCCAGCAGGGGACTTCTTTCGACAGAACAGGGAAAATTAGAAGAGGGAAAGCCATGCTTGCAAAAATGGGTTTATTAGGCAAACGTTGCATAAACGTTGCATAGAATGGGCATAAAATGCATCCACATTTTGTGTCAGCTTGTGCAGACTGATGGGGAAATGGGAGGAGACAGGCTTTAGAAGGGAAAAAGGATCGCCCGATAAAACCGTTCCTATACACCACCATAGGGGGCACATTTGGCCATGTTTGGCCCTAAAATTCACTGGGTGGCTTTGGGCCAATCATTTGGGCCACATTTGGGTCAATGTGGGTGAGTGGGAAGGAAACCCACAATGCCCTGGTGCTGGGCAGAGGAATGTAGATTGTATGAGATCAGAAAAGAACTCCTTTTCTCTTCCCTGGAAACCTCACACACGATCAAGTTTTTACAAATGTGTTATGAAAGTTCCCCTCCTTGTAAATGCTGCTATGAATCCAGTGCTTGAGCTGTGGGGGGTTTTTGACACCCTAAACAATATTGCTCAATCCTGTAACCCGGCCTTCATCTCTCAGACATTTGTACTATGACTCCCATCAGCCCCACCCAGCAAAACCAAGGATTGGGCAGGATAGGATTTGTAGTCAAGAGGACATCAGATTTAAGAAGGCTGGTAGAATTGATGGGTTGACCAGATGTCCAAATCGAGTGGTGAAATTCAGCTCCCTCAGTTGCAGTGCTTGGTGGTTTCTGAGCGCTTTTCGTCCGTGACCCCCAGGACTACAAACTCCAAGACCTCTTTGCCTTATAGTCTACTGGCCCTCCAGGAACTCTGGTGAACTGATCAGATTACAACTCCCATCAGGCCCAGCCAAGAGAAACAATAGTTGGGGATACTGGGACTTGCCCACCTCAGCTATGATGACTGGCAGAGACTTTCCAGGGCAAATGCCTTTCCTGCAGCTTGGATGGAAGACATGGGTGTGACCTTGTGCACGGCTGGTGAAGTTGCACGGAGCTTCAGTTCCTGCCCTGCAGTGGAAGCGAGGCCTTCACCAGGTTCAGTCAATTCCTTAAAATATACCAAAACCCAGAGGTATTATTTCATTTCATGTCTGTCCTGCCCAACAGTGAAAGTTCTCTGAGCGATCCACAAAAATTACATTGCTTTGTGTTTTAAAATGTACCGTAACCCAATTTGATGACTAGAATGATGTCAATACAGTATTAGCGGGCATACATACCCCACCAAATCCCAGTAGAGGGCAGTCTTAACCTGGTGGTGGCCTCAGGGGGCTCAGTGGGGAAGTCATCCCATAACCTTTGAGAAGACCCTTCCAAGTCCCCTGGCCACTCTTCAGGTGTTGGTCACAGTGTCCAGGGTGGCTCGTCTTGCACAGGTCTGAGCTACGGAGGGCTCTAAAGGGCTTGGTGTTGGCTCTAAAACCAACTACTTCCACTGAGTTCAGAAACTTACAGACATGCAGGTGGAGCAGTGCTATAAACTCAGACCTTCCAGACCCGTTTATCATTCTGGCTGCGTTGTTTTACAGCACTGGACTCAAACCGGGATATTTTCCTTTTTTTTTTGAATGCAAGGTGGTATATACATCTCCTACAATAACAAAGCAAAACTATGATGAAGGAAGGGGTGCCTAAAGGGTAGGATCCAAACTGTTCTCACTTCTCCATGTTCTTCCTGTATTTGCATTTCCTCACTTAATTGTGTTGCTCTTTTATGCATTTATGCCGAAATCCCACTGAGTGCTGTGAACTTGTTCCAAGGGAAGTTCAGCAGGCCAGGGGGTGAGAACACTCCTTGCACCCTGAAGGTCACAGGCCTATCTATCTATCTATCTATCTATCTATCTATCTATTCATTTGATTTATATGTTGCCCAATTAGCCATAAGGCTTTCTGGGTGGCTTACAATTATAGTTAAAAGGATGACAATACAACTACTATATAATAAAATACAATTGCAGTAAAATGAGCAATTGCAATAAAACCAATAATAGCAACGAAAGTAATAATAATCAACAAATGTAATGAACAGCTTCTCTTCCAGTTTCTTGCCCAGCTTTAGAGGATCCAGTCTGGCAATGGATGAGGCCGAAGGAAGTGTTCGTCCTACATTTCCTAAGCGTTATGCATGTAGCACCAGAATCTGCCAAGCAGTGTGTAGGAGATCACCCGTTTTTGCATCACACAAAGCTCTTCCTGAGGCTAGTGGGGGGATCCACATTTGAGCCCCTCCTGCTAATTGGGCCTCTGTCAAGGTACCCATGCCCCCCCCCAAAAAAAAAAAACAAGAAAAAAGAAGAAAGTGTATTTGCCATTTTTAGTTACAGGCCATGGAACAGTGCGATTTCCCCTCCTTTGAATGTGAAATTGAAACAGGAGGAGTTTAGAGGATGAAGCCTGCCTGGGAAATGGCCCTTTTAAAAAAAGTTGGGTTTTTCCATCTATGCAAAGGTGCAAACAAGAAGAGTTTCTTTCCTTTCCTTTTTTTAATCAACAGCTCATCCTGCCCCCTCATAAAATCATAGGGAAGGAGAGAGACTGGAAGAAGCCAGTGGGATCAGCATTCCCATCTTCCATCCACCCTAAAGCAATTCCTGAAAGCAAGAACAATGCTTCCCTGCTGCCTTTCCCAAGAATATCCGCCACTGAAATCAACATGTTTTACGTCAGAGTGAGGCCATTTATGATAGAACATAGAACATAGAAACAGAGTGAGTCAGATGGGGTCTCCCAGGCCATCTAGTCTGACCCCCGGCTCCAGCTGGCTCCGCTCACGACATGCCCACCATGTGCATGTCCAGCCTGTCTTTGAACACCCTCACCAATGGGGCCTCAACGTCCTCTTGTGGAAGCCCATTCCACGCCCTCGGGGTCCTGACTGTCAGGAAGTGCTTCCCGGCATCCAAATGGAACCTTGGCTCCCTGAGCTTGGCTCCATAATATGATGTACTTCTGAACAGACATGCTGAGCAGTTCAGCACAATTTCAGCTGGTTGTTCCTTGAGACAAGGGGACAAAGGATGAAGTCCAAACTTTATTTTTCCACAGGGAAAGGTAGAAGGGAGGGCAGCAATGGTGCAAGTTAGAGAGGTAAGCTGGTGGGTGGATGATCCTTTCACTGGGGAAACAGTGGAAGGATCTTCAATTGTTTGCTGTTTTGCCAATAACTTGGAAGGAGATTTCTTTTCTCCCACAGCCCTCTTAACCCCTCCTCCTGGGACTAGACCAGTCACACACACTTAGCACACGCGTACAACAATAACCATGTGGCTAAGCCAGGCAGAGATTTTGAGGGGCATGACCTGGTCTTAAGCCCCACCTACAATTCCAATCTTAAAATTGAGGAAAACTTCTGAAGATGAATTAGGGTAGAATTTTAACTGTGCCTGATAAACACTTCTTTCCTTTCAGCGCCAGCTGAAACCCTTTTTATTTTCCCACTATTTTCCCTGCTAATTTATCTTAATCTGTGGTTTTTATATTTATTATTGCATGCTGTGCTACTTTTCTTCTTTCTCTTGTTCTATTGCTGTTATTGTGAACTGTCCCGGGATGTCAGTGATGGGATGGTATACAAAAGTTATAAATGAATAAAAGATCTCAGCACCATCCTGGGCAAAGATATGTACAAGCCGAAGTTCCCCCTTCAGGCTGTACAAAAACTGCAGCTAGCAGCCCTCCTTTGAAGGGAAGAAAAACATGGCAGTCTTGATATTTTCAAAGCTGGGGGTTAATTTGTGAAAGTGCAGCCAGAAATGTATCAGGGAAACTCCCTTGACATGACCAATTTTTGCATGGCTAAAGTAAGAGGGAAAGTTGTGGAAAAGCTCGCTCTGGGACTTGTTGCCTTCCTCACCATTTCATGTAGCATGACTAAGCTGTCACAAATTGATTCGCTTTTATGATAAATAATGACCCACATAATGTCCCGGGCTCTTCTCTTTTTATATGTTTATTTGCTTTGTGGCGAGACCTATTGAGTCTCTTTAATGTAAGCTCGGGATATATTTCCCACAGCTGCTGTGACCGCACGGCTCTGCGTTTGCATTTAGAGCACAAGCAAAGGAAAGCCGATGCTTCATAACTTTCAGGATTATCAACGACTCGGCTCATTGATTCAGTCCGACTTGCTGATATCCCAAGCTTATTAGAAGTTGTATAAAATCCTCAGCTAGAGGAAGTTGTGCCCAACACAGTTGGGTCCCCTAGGAACGGAATGAATGGTTTTGACATCTTGAAGTCCCTTTATATATTGCTATTAATTCTTGGGGGTTGCATTTTTGTTAACATTAAAGATATTGTGGAAGGTGTGTGTGTTGGAGGGAGTGTTATCTTTAGGTACAAGGAAATGGCCTGCTCTAATTGATATGGAAACCCTTTTCAGTGTAATCTGAATTTATGTATGGTCCTGCTAACCTTGTATTACTACTAAATTAGTCCATGTTGGTTTAATGTACTGTACACATTACTCATCTTGGTAATGTTTTTGACCACCTTGTAAGGATGGCCAATAGTATTATATACTGTAATTATTTATATACAAGAGATTTGGGGTGCAATTTTGTGCATGCTGAGGTGGAAAAGGGCCAACAATTCAGCCAAATAAGCTGGGTGGGGTGTGCTGAGCACTGTAGGACTCCGGTTTCGACATACATAGGATTGTGTCCTTGGAAAGATAGGATCTGGGTCTTCTTGAAACATGGATCTCTTGCTTGTACTCACATCCCCATTTTGCAACATCCTCGACGTAGCACTCCTAGTCTGTGGGTCGCATCCTGCATCTGCTTCCTGTGTGAGCAAGAGCTCTGCATGTGGAAGTTTCCTGATTCCTCCTTCCACACCAGGGCTCTCCCTACTTATTTATTTAAAGCCCATGCCTATATTTCTGGGCCTAAGGAACTCTGCGCCACTATTACTCAGAATTCCCAGGCTGACCATTTCCCACTGCCTCCAATTCTGTCTGTCTGTTTAAGACTTTCTGGGAGCTGGTAGTAAAGGGCTGAGGCTTGAGAAGGACACCAGTGCTGGAAAGCAGCAGAACTATTGTTGCAAACCTTCTGGACCGCTTGGCCACTGAGTGGTAGAACAGGACTTGGAGATTCCAGGTAATTTACTGAGGAGGCAGTTTGTACACAAGGGATGACTGGTGCATCTTTGGGGTTTTGAAAAGAATGCTGAGGGACCATTCTGTAGGATAATTCTCAGGAGACATTGCTGCCCTTAGAAGTTGGGACTTCTTCAACCTCCAGCCACATTTCCTAGCCCTTCACCCCAGCCAAATACCCTTATGACCAGGTCTAGCCTCTGGTGCAGGCTTCCTCCAACATGCAAGCTCTCCTTGCCATATTTCTGAATGTGTGGAGGTTTTTACTGCCTTTTTCTTCTAGCAGGATCACTTCCTCTAGCATAACTTAGGGTGGCCTCCTGGAATCACACAGCCATGGTTTTCCTTTTCCTGATCTTCATCAGCCACACCAAGTTGGCCAGCCTTACCCATTTCCTGTCTCCTGAGCTTTCTCTTTCCACAAGCTTAACCTGGATTCCCCACTCTCTGCTCTTGTGCCATAAGTGGCATTTCTCAGCTGATCTTTCCCACCTAACTAGAACCCCCCAGGCAGTTGGAATCAAATCGATCTGATCCAGGGCCCACCTAACATTGTCCAAAGTGACATTTTCCTCTGCCCCTTCAGAATGCAATGAAGCAACTGCTCCACAGGACTTGAGCCATAGAAATATGTTCATGTAATTCTGCAGTTATATTCTGGAATCTCTGCACCGGTCCTGCTCTTGTTCTAGTGTATGTGCACTGTCATGCTTAGTTTTCCACCAAATGCAGCAGGGCAGTGCCTACACCGCAAGGACCACTTTGGTCTTGGTGATACCAATCATAACTGCAAAGAGACCCTCTCCTTTTCTACCACAGCCTACATCTTGCCTTCAACATCCTTTTGTAAGCCAGTGAGATTAATTAATCTTTGAGAGGCTTCTAGTCCTTAACCTTTCTCATCCCTTGAAAAACAATGTTTTCTGAAAGAGCATAAGCTATAAGAATATACACAAAACTCTTTCTCAGTGGAAGGAGAAGAACCAGTCCATTGTCCTTCCCAACCAACTGAGAGGGAACATGAAGTCAGGAAATAAGAGAGGGTTTTTTTTTAAAAGCCATTAGAAGCAGATGGTTCTATTTTTAAGAGGGACGGAGACTGAGTGAAGCAACTTCAGAACCATTTACAATCAGGTTTCCTGCAGGCAGTAAGTAATTCTACTTCTGTTCTTTGGAATCATAGAAATAGGGAAAGGAAAAGGTCCTCCAGGTCATCCGGGGGGGCGGGGGGGGTCTCCTGGCAATACCAACTTGTTCCTCTGCTACTTATTCGCATCCATGAATGCCTTTGCCCAGTCTACTTTAAACTAAATCCAGTGATGGGCCTTCCATGGCCTCCCATGGGAACCCGTTCCATTTATTCTCCACCAGCTCACTTTATAGATTTTCCTTTTAAAGTATTATATTTATTTTCATTGACAGACCAAGCAACACAGATTGATCTGCTGCTCTTCAACTTCTGTGGATTTCTTGATTTGGAAGTAAAAGCCGAGAGATGCCACTTCTCCTGACAGTGAGATATCACAATGCCATGTCCGCAGAATGTATCTTGCTCATATCTGCAATGTCATCCCATCAGTATTTTTTAAAATGCTTTTGTAACCTGAAATATACATTTGTTCCTAAGGAAACGAACATGAGAAAACCCCCACTGGATCCGACAGCATCAAGTCCAGCATCCAGTTATCTGCCAGGGGCTTCTGGGGAAAACACCAGCAGAGCAGAAAAGAAGAGCAAGCATGTGGACAAAAATGCACATTTGGGGGAAAGTGCCATGAAAATGTGTGCATTAGTGGAAAAGTGCAAAGAAGCATCATATAGGGGTTTGAAAAACTAGCAAAATGCACAAAAATGGCCAGATTAAAAGTAACGCACATAGAAATTGGGGGTGTGCGAATTGGGTAAACTTGAGCTTATTGGGTTCTGAAAATTCTGCCTCGCAACTTGATCCAACTCACACCCACATCAAATTATAGGTCTGTCTTAAATTTGTGCTAAGATCCACAAGTATTTTCATTCATTTTCCCTAATTCATTATGCACATGTTAAATGTGTGCATTTTCATTCAGCCATCAGTCAGTTTCTGCACATTTTTCAAAAATATGCTTTTTTGGCTCTTTTTTCAAATGAGAGGATTCTTGATACTTTTTTATTTTGGGTTTCTTCATTGCATAGCTCAGAAATGTACAAACATGCACTGTGGGCTGAGTGAATTCTGATTTAAAAAAATAACCTGAAGTAGATTTCTCATACATACCTAGCAGAAAGATATATAGTTTCTTACACGGACCCTTTTTTCCAGGTTGCTCATTATGCAAGGGACACCTCAGCTCACCTAGGAATTGCTGTAGCCATCTCTCTCCCCACACCCCCACCCCCCCCGTGTGTGTGTGTGTGTGTGTGTGTGTGCATGCAGCAAACCAGTCTCCCCTGGGGAAAGTTCAGAGAATTTTCAGCAGAACATTCACATGTATTTCACTGTCCTCTTCCATTTGCAAATTTGTCCCTGCCTGTGCGGTCCCCCTCCCCATGGTCACCGGACCGGTCCTTTCCTCTGATCCTTCTGCACTTGAGAGCTTGGGATGGATGGAGTTAAACATGTAAATCCAATAAATGCCCAAACAAGACTCCAGGTTGCCCAAAGCCTTAACAGAGCGATGGCAGGCTGAGATATTTGCTGGAGGAACAGCAGGACCCTGATTGAATGAACCCTGAGGCCCAAACCCGGCGCCATTCAGCGAAAGGATGTGTGGAAAATCTTTCTTGGGGATTTGAGCATCTGCACAACAAGTCCAGGCAGACATAATGATATGTTTGCTTATCATCCACTTAACCTGCTCAACATCTCTCTAGGCCCGCACCGTAACCTCGGGTCAAAACTATTTGGGGTAGCCGTGGCTGGCGATAAGCACGTGCTTTGCAAGGTGAGTGGGGACAACAGCCTTCCTGCTTTAGCATTGCCATTATTAGCATGCATTCGGGCGGGGGTGGAGGGAAGATAATTCTGACAAGTGAGGAGAAGTGCCATGTTTTCATATATAACGTGATTAAAAAAACCCTTTCCTGGCACTGAACTGTACTGCTTACATGGCAAATATTCGCTTTTGCAGATTGAAATCTGCTGCTGGCTTCGCCATTAAATTTGAGAGCTGGGCTGCCTGCACTGTGTTTCGGAGGATGTGCAAGTATTTCCTTATGTAATATCAGGGCTGGGCTGCCACAGCCTGAACCTGCAGGGCTAGGAATATAGTCACAGGGAGAACCTGTTGCCCTGGGACTCCGGGCTCTGCTATGGGAAGGGCTCCCAGGAATGGGCAGCTTTAGACCTAGCAGCAAACTCTAGCGTGATGCGATGTGAATGAAACAGAGTCATAAGCTCCCACTGCCCTCGTTTCTTTCTGCACTCCTCCGAGCAGATTGGATGCATCCATTTACTGTTTCTAATGAACTGTGCTTTATTTTGCATCTGGAAAGGAGAAACTTGGTTTAAACGATGGGATATTGATCAGAAAACCACAAGCCTGCTTCTTGGCCTGCTTCAAGCAACCAGTCTTTACACCAATCAGTGTTCTGAGTCCTGGAGCAACACTAAACACAGGTTAGCTTAAGCATGGGGCAGATGATGCTAATTGGCTGTGGAGGGGAGCAGGAGCCATCTGCTGCACATGCAGTGCTAAACCATGGTTTGGTTTACATCTGAACTGGACCACTGAGCCATTTATCATTTGGGTCAAAGCTGAGGAACGGTCTGAAAGGGGCAGGTTGTAAGGAGCTGGCAAAGTGGCATGTAGGTCAGCTGGATTCGAGGGACCCAGGAAGCTCCCCTTTTTTGTTGTTTAGTCACAAAGTCATGCCTGACCCATCACAACCCCATGGACAACATTCTTCCAGGCTCTCCTGTCCTCCACCATCCCCCAGAGTCCCCCTAAGCCCACACCCACTGCCTCAGTGACCCCATCTCACCACCTCATCCTCTGCCATCCCCTTCTTCTTTTGCAGTCAATCATTCCCAGCATCAGGCTCTTCTCCAGGGAGTCCTTCCTTCTCATTAGGTGGCCAAAGTATTTGAGTTTCATCTTCAGGATCTGGCCTTCTAAAGAGCACTCCCCTACTGTGTGTCAAATCATTGGCCAATTTCGCTCAATATTGTCTTTACATAGCCAAAGAGATGCCCTTCAGATGGTATGGACTATAGCTCCTATAATCCTGGACCACTGGGCATGCTGGCTGAGGCTCATGGGCATTATAGTCCAGCATTTCTGGACAATACTAGCTTGCTTACCCCTGAGCTACACTGCTTTGCAGAAGCTCTGCTTGGGAAAAGGGTGTTATCCAAATCTGCCTGATGACCTCAGAGACTCAATTTGCAATTCCTTCCTTCCTTCCTTCCTTCCTTCCTTCCTTCCTTCCTTCCTTCCTTCCTTCAGACAAGCTATAAGCTAGACTGTTGCCCAGCCAAAAAGATCCAAATTTAACTGGAGACACTGGATCTTCTGGAGGATGAAGTCATAATAAGCTTCTCCATTCCAGGCATAGATGATGAAGGTCTGAACTGAACATTTTTTTGGTGTACTCACAACTGCCTTTTGAAATATTTGGGGGGTTCTCACTTTTGTCTTTGATACCTGATAGACATGCACAATCATTGCCCAAAGGTGGCTTCGTAAGCTCCTGAGAATGTGCAGATTTTGACCTAATTCAAGACTTGAGAACTTTCAGAACTTGGCAAGCTCCATGTGTTAACCCTTATAGCTGTCTGTCTGTCCGTCTATGCTGAGCATGTGCAGTTTGGGATCTTCATCCCCAAACACTGCCACACTGCATGGATCAAATGGCTTTTTCATCGACTGCCTGATGTGAAACTCGGTTTCTTGGAACTGGGCATCACTTCATTGCAGAAAAGGATAGTATTAATATATCCTAAGCGGCCAGAATAAAGTGAGCATCAGTAGATGCAGGCATTCCCTGCGAATTGCTCCTGGCCATCCCATGGGAGCAAGTCCATGCTTCCCATTGCACCAGTCTGCTGTCCCACCTTGCTGGTCCCTGGCTGCAGCAGTCTGGATGCAGCCCTAACCACTGAACTACCCTGCGCTCTCCAGTCCGGCTTTGCTAGTCCACCATGTGCTGCGCTTTCAAGCATTCTCAAGACAGCCCTCATCTATATTCCCCTTCCATAACTAGACCTTGAGCTGCCAATTCTTCTCCAAAGGTCCTCTCCATGAAAGGCGGAAATAATGCCCCTGCTGCCCCTTCCTATCTTCTCTCCTTCTTTCAGCAAAGGACATTCTCTTGTTCTCTGACTCTTTTCTTTTTGTTCTTCAGCCCAGAGACGGTGCTGGTGCACACAATAAATACACTGTATCAGCCGACAACTTTCCAGTGCAATTATAATAATCCTATTGTAGGAGGCTTCCTACAAAACTCAGGAGCAGTGGGCCTGCAGTTTTCATCAAAAGTGATAGCTGTTGTGGAGGGTTTCTTGTTGTCTCATTTGTGGCAGCATGAAGAGCGAATTTCTGACACACACAGAGAAAAAAGACATTCCGTCTTTGAGAAGGATAAACTCCCTCTGGGTTTACACTCTCCTTTCTTCTTCTGACAGTCTCATCTGCAACAAGAACTGAGGGGAAACCAGAAAGATATAATTTCTAGGATAATATTGCACAAAAATCCCCACACATGGCTGACTCCTGGGCCTGGAATTCCCTCCTACAGCAGCCATATCATGCGACCAGACTCTTTTCCACCAAAGTCTTTCTCAGAGCCCACCTCTTCCATGCCTAACCCGAACTCTAACCCTTAAGCCTTGCTTTTGGCTGGAACTATCCCTAAATCTTAAATGAGGGTGAGGGGAGATGTATCATTATTGATGGTCTTCTTGCTAGGTTGGAACAAATAGTGCTCATCCCACACCATCCTTCCATGTGACTTCTGCCATTGTATTCTCTGTTTCTTTGGACTAAGTATATCACAACTTTTTAATCTCTTGCCTTTTTCCTGAGGAATATAAGCTAGTATGTGCTACACCTGAGGCTCCTAGACCGTTTTGGGGGATGGCATAAAGTATATCCCCCAGATGAAGTTGGAAGCAGAGTTCCAACCTCGAAGGTTGGGGTTCGGGCCCCAATTCTCCTCCCATCCCCTCTCACCTGTGCCCTTCTGCATCCCTCGCACCTGGGCAGCCCTGAAGATGGGCTGAGGGAGACATTCCAGGGCACCAAGTGGCAAGGGGAGGCGCCCTTGGCTCATGCACTGTCCCAACCATTCTTCAGCCTCTTTCTTTCCCCTCCAAAGCACCCCAACTAGACTGCCAAACTCCTTTCTCTGGCTGACTCACAGTGCAGGAGGAGCCAGAGTCACCTCCGTTCTTTCCCCCATTCCTCCAGGTTTATGAAAATAAACACATGCGTAAATCAATGGATAGGAGGGACCTGCAGATGGTAGGCATGTTGTGAGTGGAGCCGACTAGATGGCCCAGGAGACCCCTTCTGACTTGCTCTGTTTCTGTGTCTCTGTACATAGAAAAGAACAGGAGGAAAGAGAGTTCCTTCATCAAGGAGGTAGACAGCAGTGTGAAAAATCGAGCCTCAAAAAATAAGGATTGAGAAGGAAAAGGAAATCAGAGTATTAAAACAGTGTTGTGCTGAACACCAAGAAAACAAAGCTCGTGGATATGGGCGAATTACAGAACTTTACAGCCAATAGTGGAGAAATCCAAATTTTAAAGATTTTCTCTACCTTGGTTCAGTCATCAATTCACTGGGAAGACAGCAGCCAAGGAATGCAACGAAGGCTGAGCATTGGCAGTGAAGGAATTGGAAGAGGCCATCAAATGTGAGGCTGTTTCACTGGGGCCCAAGGTCAAGACATCCACGCCGTGGGATTCCCAATCGCTGTCGATGGGTGCGAAAGCTCAGCCATGAAGAATACGGACAGGGAGGACTCTTGAGGGCTAGCGGATTGATTGTGCTCTGGACTTCCATGGACTCATGTGTGCAGTTGAGATTGAGCCTGGTCCTTCTATAGACAGAGCCATCCCTTCCCCACTGGCTCCTCAGCCCTTTTGACCCGGGCACGCATGTCTTGATGTTCCTAGTTGCCCTTCCGTTTCACAATCTGAACCAGCCCCAAACTGGGCCTGTGTGATGTGACCCTTAGAACTGTTCATTTGGGGTTTGGAGGAGTACTATTTATGCTGCCCATAACTGCACCTTCCTCTTTTCTCCTTGCTATTCTCCCAAAAGATGCCATTTTTGGGAGGGAGGGGGTTTTCTTCCATAGTCTTAAAAGGGTAAATGAGTAGGCAGGGGGGGTTAGAACGGGGAGATCAGAAGGCCATTTCTCCCAGAACTGCATCTTTTCTACCCCGTGCCTGTACACAATAGATTTTCCACATGAGATGAAAGGGCAAACACAATTTGCTATCAATTTTGACTCTGTAGTGCGATGTAGCATATAATCTCTTTATTTTTTGCTTGCAATTTGTTAGAGATGGTTGCTAGGTAATGCCTCCTGCCCCCCCCCCCCCCCCGCAATACACACTAAGCATCAGTGATCTAATGTGAGAATATGTTGTATTATATAATTAAGGCCTCGGTGATGTCGACATCCGTGTGAGAAAAGCCTTGAATCTCTCGTTCACACTAGCAGGAATGTTATTAAAGCGTCATGCGTGGGCACATGACGACTCACTGACATCTAAAATGCTTTCTCCGCTTCTGCCTGTACTAAGAGCATCAGCAGGCCAACTCTCGCACAATCAACAGACAGGTGATAGGCGCTTTTGGACCGCATCTCTTTGGTGTTCAAGCAGCCGGAGAGGCACTGTATGCGCTTCCCCCTTGGCATCTTTGTCTTTCATGCACAAGCATGCACTTATTCACACATTTTGGTAAGGGGAGACTTGTCACACCAGATATCATCCAGAAGGAAGTTGTGCGTGTCCTAGGAATGGGCAACCTATTCCTAGGAATCAAGTCTCTTTCTTGCCTGTGTTACTTTTGCATGTAAATGCCCACATGCTCATATTATCCCATGAGCTGTGCAGAGAACCCAGATATGGGCTATTGTAGTGGCATATAAATTCAGCAAACAGCAATCAAACACACAAACAAGCAAACCTTGTTTTTGCATGAACCTGCAGAAAAATAAAAGGTGTGATCATTCACATGGAAATACGTATAAGTGCCAGGTGGAGCCTGACCAAAGGCTTACTGTGTGCAACACTTTGGTCACACCATGGGCAAGCAACTGCTCGTGGAAACGCACAAGCCATGCGTGAATGTACCTTGCCGTGTGTGTTCCCCAAAGTGGGATTGAGAGGTGCGTTGCCTCCGTAAGGGAGGTGATAAGCAGGCTCCAACCAGTGACATACGGATTTTGTTAAATCCAGCCGGTCTGTGCATTGTGGCTTGTCAGACATCTTTTGTTGGATCATCTTCTCATGGATGGAACCAGATCCTCTTTTAGAGATGTATGAAAATGTTGCTGCTCTCTGCAAAGGCACATTTGTGTAACCTGCCCTCCAGGTGAAGAAAAAAAAGGGGGGGTGATCCTCAAAGACATGTTATTCGCATGACTCAGAAGAAGCCAGTGGGCTGCAATTGTGGGCCATCTCTGTAGAAATTAACATTCTTCTGCATAGTTTGTCAATTTCTTTGACATCCCTAATTCATGATTAACACTTGCACATTTCTGTATATTTTTGAAACTGCATTTTCTCACAATACACATTTATAATAAATTTTCTCTTAAGCCGCACATTCCTAAATATATGTTTTTCCATGGACTTATTTTCAGTTTTTAATTTTTGCTGCCTGGGGTCAGCATGTAGAAAGGCAAAGAGACCTGTGCTGTGCTGTGCTGTGCTGCATAAGGGGTGGGGAAATGTGGATTCAAATTCTGTCTTCACATAGCCATCTATTAACATGGCTTGCCCTGTGCCATTTATTATCTAAGCATGGCTGACCTTACAGGGTTGTTGTAAAAACACAATGGGAAAAATAAGTTTATTGGGGGGAAGGGTGGGCCAATACAAATGTGATAATTTGATTTGCCTGAAATAGAACTTGGAGGAGTGGCAGAAAGCCAATTTATTTATTTATTTTACAAATTTATATGCCGCCCCCTTGCAAACAAGCCTCGGGGCGGCTAACAACATATAAAAAAATACAATATAAAACAATACACAATCTAAAACTAGGATGGGATGGGAACAAGCTTGGGAATTAGGTCAGTATATGTATTGTGGATGCTACAGATTTAAGAAATGACAACTTGACCTATTATTTACTTAATCATCATCATCATCATCATCATCATCATCATCATCTATTGGCTTCTGAACTCTGCAAGAGGTGAGTATGTTTTTGCAGTGCCAGGACTTCCACTGACCTTCAATATTGGCTATAAGGTAAAGGTAAAGGTAAAGGTTTCCCCTTGACATTAAAGTCCAGTCATGCCTGACTCCAGGGGGCGGTGCTCATCTCCCTTTCCCGGCCGAGGGAGCCAGCGTTTGTCCGCAGACAGTCTCCGTGGCCATGTGGCCGGCATGACTGAACACTGAGGTGCACGGAACACTGTTACCTGCCCACCTCAGTGGCACCTTTTTATCTACTTGCATTTATATCCTTTCGAACTGCAAGGTTGGCAGGAAATATTGGCTATGCTGACTGAAATATCTGGAGGTCCACAAAGTGACCAACCTGGGGTTAGACGGGAATGTTAATCCACCCCATTTGTGTTTTGCAGGTTGCCTTTCGTTCCGCCATCCACTCATTGACAGCTTCGAATTTTTTCCTCTTCAGAAAAGAAGGCAAAACTATCTGCTGCAGTTCATGACACTCTCACTGATGTGCAGTATTCGTAGTCCTTAGAAATGACGCAGATCTTGGCGTACACCTGTATGATCCCACCTGGCCACTAAGAGCAGCTGTAGAGCTCCTTCTTAGGGAGCTGCCCCCAAAGAGGTGAGGGGGCTGGCAAACAGGAGAAGGGCCTTTTTGGGGGTTGCACCCGCCCCCTGAGAAGTATGCCTGGTGCCTTCATTGCTACATTTTGGTGCCAGGCAAAGGCGTTATGCACCAGGCATTTAAAGAATTGCTGAATCAAGACTTTACATGTGAAGGAATTTAATGGCTGTTAAATCACTGCTGGGCCAGGGCATTTTATTGACTGCTGTTACTTTAGGAATTTGTACTGAATGAACTTTTATCATACAGTGACTTTTATTTTTTGTAAGCCATCCTGAGACGCTAGTAGTGGACGGGTTAGAAAAGCTGTTAACAAATAAATAATACATAAATATCATTTGAATGTTATTGTTATATATTTGTTTTGGATTGTACACTTCCCAGAGAGCCCTGAAAGGCCAAGGGAGGGGTTCATAAATGTAACACGTAACTAAATGTAACAACTAAATATTTCCCAGTGACAATTGTACTTTGACAGGATTAAATTCACATTCAGTCCAGAAAGCATGACGCCTGTTTGCTGCATCCGTGTGACTCAGAAGATGCCTTCCTGCTGTGGAAAAGGTGGTTTGAATGCACAGAAATGCAAATTCACTGGAATCCATTTGCGATTTCTCTGCTATCTCTAGTTTCAGGTGGAGTTTGAATGCAGGATCTTCTTCAGGACCAGCCAAACTCATGGGTTCAAGCACCATTACTCAGTCCACACTGCATCGGGCACATGAGAAAGGATTCCATGCCTGGCTCCCAGTGAATGGATCCTGCCTCCATCTGCTGTGCACGGATCCCTGATTGTATCATTGTGAGTAGCATTATTTATCTGTGGAGGCAGTAAGAAGAAGAAGTGGAGCTTGACCGAGCCCTTTCCTTAGCTCTGAATGGATCATTCATGCTACTGTTGCTAATACAAGCAGGGCTGGGAAGATGGGTTCACATCACAGCCAGGATGTCTGGTGAACGTTCGGGTAAATATGTGAGGAAGCATAACTCAGAGGAGGTGAAATGGCCACATCTCGTGATTACCTCATTCCGTATCCCGTAGCCTCTATTTCCCCCTCCACAGTCAGAGATTACAAGTCAATCAAAGCACTTCTACTTATACGGTGTTAAGTAACACGGCGCTAAAACCAGCCGATTTCCACGGATGGACGCCTCATGTTGACAGATACACTTATTGATTGTTTAATGGGACAAAGCTAGCATGTTCAGTTGATGTAACAATGGGGAAACAGTGGGTAGCTTTGGAAGGGAGAATGTCTGTTATTTTAAGCTCATCTGGCATGCAATTTTTGATCTACTAACCAATTGCTCAAAGCCTGAAGTTCATTCGTTTTCTGGCAAAAGGAGGCTGGAATTTTCTCCTTCAATTTGCAGGCAGATTTTGAAGATGCTGGCTTAATCTTTTTTTTTTTTTCTCCCTTCCTTTCTCTGTTACTTAGCCTGCTGGAAAGACGGCTTTTGCAAAACAGGATGGTATCTATTAATTTTAATACCAAATGTTGAATGCTTAATAGAGGTAAATTTTTCCATGCTGTAAAATAATAAAACTCTGCTGATGAGATGGCCTGTTCCCTAGAACTGACACATCCACAGAGAATTGACACAAAAAACGGAGTCTGGCATTGCAAGCAGAATAGCTCAAAAACGTGGAATAGACCTGGAACTACCCGACAAATTATAGCTTTGTCTACATATGCAAGCCCTCTTTTCTGTGAAGAAATGCAATATATAATTCATGGAGATTGATCAGGGAATACGAAAATGAGTCTTGTGGCACTTTAAAGTCTGACGTATTTATGATGGCAAATATGGCTGCATAACAGTCCATTTCAACATATGCATTGCTATCCTAAATTGGCATGCTTCAATTGCCATGTGTGTAGACAAAGCTGGCAGAGAGATTTACAGTAATTCCCCAAAACTCGGTGGCATTTTTGTCTTTGACCATGGGATTTTCAGTCTTCTCCTGAACTACAATGAAGCAGTTGTTCATCGTAGTTGAACAACTACTCCTCTCCTTCTCACTAATAAGAACAAGCTTTCCTTCCCTTGCTTTTGAAATATTCATTTTATAAAACAGGCTGCTAAAGAACCAGCTGGTTTGGCCAGCCAGTGGTCGAGTGCCATTCCCTGAAATGCTAAACTGGGGAACAAGCTGGGAAAGGGTTGGCACCTTTTCCTTTGAGTGCCATGCAAGGAATGTCTGTGGAAAATGTTTGTGGACTAGTGCGTGGGAGTTAAAGGAAGCAAAGCCATTTTAAGTGTCCCTCCCTCTTTTGTGTGGTGGATGGTCTGCGCCCACCACCCTCAAGTCATCTTCTGGAATACGGAGGAACGATCTTGCAATGAGGATCTTATCCAAGTGTTATTGCGTCCTTCCTTATATAGGACAGATTGGACTTGCCCCCTGAGAAGCACAAGGATTTCACAAGGCAGAGTCCCAGGAAAGTCTTCCTGGACTGAATTATGCCTCCCATTTTATTTCTCCTCGACATCAGAGCCTTGCGGCTCCCCGATTTCTCATTTGTTTCACAGACATTTCTACTTGTGCTGTCCACTTTCTTAAGGAAACTGTCTTGCGCTGCCTTTGTTATGCTCCTGGGATTTTGCTCATAGTTTATGTCTTTGGTACAGTGCAAAAGGCTGATGGAATCAAACCTTGCAGGGAATGCGAAGCATTGTAGGCCTTAATTTGAAAAGCCACCGCTCTTGCCTCACCCTCGGTGCCCGGGCGCAATGCCGGCTCGGAGCTCTGAGACACGTACAATGAGATACAAGTGCACTCCTGTCTCCAGCTCATCTTGCATTCCTGCCCATATCCTCTCTACATGCTATTATCCTTGTCGTAGGTAGGCGGAATCAGCTCTAGCTACTCTGCAGCTTAGCTGTTCACAGGTTGGGGGGCATTGTAGTCTAATCAAATTCACTTCTTTGTTGCTTAAGTGCTAAGACACATTGTGGATTAAACTGCTGAGCCACTGAACTTGCAGTTCAAATTTGCCCAGCTGGGTGATCTCCCATTGCCCTGTCCCAGCTTCCGCCTACCCGGCAGCTCAAAAGTGTGTAAAAGCGTGAGCAGATAAATGGGTGCCCACCTCAGTGGGGAGCTGGTGACCTGCGTGGAAATGTGAGAGCCAGCCCTGTGTCAGACCTGGAGGGTCAGACCTGCAGCAGCAGCAGTGGTGGAGAGCGACCAGACGATGCCAGCATTCCCGCAGACCAGCGCTAGCTGCTTTGTGTGCAAAGCCCCCGTGGTGCACCGTGGACAATGCACGAGCATGAACGGACGAGCCAGCAAGCTTAGGCAACCAAGCTATTCTTCATCAGCACTGTAGACCTCCTGGCTAATTGTACCAACACCATACAAAACAAAGAAACAAATCAACAAACACTGTATTTATTTATTTCTTTGTTTGTTTGTTTATCTGATTTTTATCCTGTCCCATCAGCTATAAAGCTCCTTGGACAAAATAAACAGAAAAACTGGATGAGTTACTCACTCTCTGGGTGAGTTACTTTCCTGCAAGGGTAGATGCAAATTCAGGATGGATCAAAATTGAGGTACGGTTCCTTTCACCATGGTAAGAAAGACTGTGGCCAGGGGTGCTAGGCACCTGCTGGTCCAGTCCTTCGCCCGGGGCGAGGCACAGAGGGACCACCATGCTTAGGGGGCTTTAGGAGGCAGGAGTAGCCTGCATTGTGTCCACCCAGACAAAGCCCCATGATGCTTCTACAGGGTCCCCCTCATGGGTCCGGGGCAGTCACTGCCAAGGGGGGTCTTTGAAGGCTTGTGGGGCAACTTTATGCTGAGAAGATGGGGTGGGATGGCATCCTTAGAAGCAGAGCTTGGCGGTTATTTCTGAGAAGCAGCAGCATCACAGTCTGGTTTATGAAAGAAAGAAAGAAAGAAAGAAAGAAAGAAAGAAAGAAAGAAAGAAAGAAAGAAAGAAAGAAAGAAAGAAAGAAAGAAAAGCCACCTTTACATCTTATTGATTTCTGTGCTCGCAGCTGTCACAACTCAGTAGGTCTGTTCTGGCAAAGACAGCGAAGAGCCCGGCCTGCCGTCTGCATCGCTCCTGCCCTTTGACCGCGTGGTGGGAGGCTGTTGCAGCAGGCTGGGCTGCCTCTCCAGGAGACTCAGCCATCAGTTCTCTGGCAGCAGCGTGACCCTGCTCAGTGCATCAAAAGTGCGCCATTTTGAGAGGTTTCATTTGGAGCTGCATTTCGTGCCATCCCTTCGGAGCCCTTTGCCCTAGTTGAAAGCCCGGCTCGGTTGCATGGAGCCGCAACGCAGAACCTGCGCTGGGCTGCCAGTTGCACAGCAAACTCTGGATAAAACAGGATAAATGGTCTGATTCGGCGCTTGCACCTTCCGTAATCCACCTGAAATTCATTGTTGAAGAGATCAATTACTCTTCTCATTTGTCGAGTGATGAAAAAAGAGATGACTGAGTGGCTGGGGAGATGAAGAGACGGATGGAACGCTGGCGGAAGAAATAATACCATTAGTACTTAACCACTGCTACTAAAATTGTCATCACTTCCACAATTAATTATTAGATCCCCTATAAAATAATCGGGATAACTAGAACACGGTTTAGGGAGGGGCAGCAATAGATGGAAGAGAGAGCATTTCTAGGAGAAGGCCCTTGTGGCCCATTCCGGCTCATGTTCGCTCATACATACATCCCTCCTTGAAGAGTGGCAACTGGTGCTTGAAGGAGGCTCCTGGGTACTTTAAAATAAACACAACTGGGGCTGAATCCTTGACGATGCCTGCCCACACGCGCTGCAAGGAAAGAGCCCCGGATCTGAGATGGCATCCTGAATTTTGTATTCTGCCTTCATCTCAGAGCACAGAAGGGAGCATGCCTCCCTCCCTCCCTCCCTCCCTCCCTCTCTCTGAAAATTACAGTAGCCCTTCAATATGGTGAACTAAAGTGCAACAGTCCAGGAAGTTTTACCAGACTGTATTTTGGGTTGAATAGGCCACTCCGGAATGTTTTCCATAGACTGCTAGGGCGAGCTTTCACATTTCAAATGGTTACTATTTTTGAATCTCTAGAGCATTATTTTCAACTTGTCCAGTTAAAATTTGACTCCCTCCCACCCCGTTCTTTTCTTTTCCCACTCTCATGATTTATTTCTTTAATTTATGGCCCACATTCTCCCATCAAGAGACAAATACAGGACAGATATTTGCTTATTCCAGATTTATTGCCATTACGTCAGTGGGCATTGTAGGGTAGCCCTGTGTAATGCTTCATAAATTACATACAAATGATAAATGTTACTGAATAATGTGACTTTTGTTTGTGGGCTTTTTGAGTTGAGTGGGCTTGTTAACATCCCTTCAGTCCCCATTAATAACTTGTGCCTAATTTTTGTCCTTTGCAATTACCATAAGGACATTATATATCATTTGGAGAGTGTGCACACATGTGCGTACACTGACACGCGCACGCATGTGCACACCCACACAGAGGAGAGAGAGAGAGAAAGAGAGAAAGTTGGTTCCTTGCGATACCCATTGTCTAGTACCGTCCATTGTCCTAGTGTTGCATTCTACTTCAATTGCAGGCTTATTGGTGCATTTAAAATGGGGAACTCCAAGAAGCGGGCTATGGTAGAAAAATCCACCATTGAGGCAGAGGAGAAAAATGTGACACAATTAATGCTTAAAACAATAAAAGACTTAAAAACTGTAAAACTTGTAAGCTGCTGTGTATTTTAAAGGGCTAAATGAAGGTGTTCTGCCCAGCCTGTTTCTCAAAGCTTAGTGACTGGGGGCCAGTCACAGTCCGTGAGGGAATGCCATCCGGATATTGGAGCAAAGCCGGAGAAAGCCCTTTATACGTGGATGACAAAGAGGACCGCACAGCTAATGGAAGCTTGTTTCACTTGCATACGTTGAGCCATTGCTTTTAGAGCATTACATTATGAGAATCAACTTTCCCCAGCCTGTTGGCCTCCAGAGGTTTCGGACTGAAATGCGCAGCATTTCTGACCTTTGTCTACAATAGTAGCTGGAGAACTGAGCCTAAAAACACATGGAAAGCACCAGGTTGGAAAGGGTTGATCTAACTCTGCATGCTGCTTCTCATGTGGTCCATCACTGAAGAAGGTGTGTGCTTCAGAATTCTGCTGGCAAAAACCCCCTGTTCTGTCTACATTTGTGACCTCATCTTTCCTCTTCTCTTTCCTCTTCTAGTAATGCCCAGTCCAATGCATGAAGGTACCTGGTCTCTCCTGCTGTAAGCATCTGTTGTTGTCCCTGAACATGGAGGTTCTACTGACATGTTGATCATGTGTGGAAGTCACCCACACACATGTGATTTCTAATTGCTGCAAGGTCTGGGGCTTGGGCAGGAAGCTATCAAGACTGGGGTGCCAGGACAAGATCATGGGTGCAAGGTGGATTCCTGCAGTGGGGTGAGATGGCCAGAAGCAAGAAGGATGTTGGTTTAGCAGTCCAGGGTCAAAGCCCTCCAGAAATAGCACACCAATCGCAATAGCACACCATCCAAGCCCACGATCCAAGAGAACAGTCCAGCAGTCAAGTACCGAGAAGGCATTCGTACCCACAGGTCATCTAAGCACAAGCAAGACAATCAATACGTGGACCAGCTCCCCCCACTTCTCACGTTCGTGCGGGTTGGTTTACACCTGTTTGCGGTGGTTGTGCACCTACCTGACCTACCTACCTGATTCTGGAAGTTGGTGCTGGGGATAGTTGCTCTGCCCCATGGCATTTGTGCCATGGGGTTCTGCAGGGCTCTGTACTGTGCTCTTTAACATCTATCTGGAACTGCTGGGAAAGGCCGTCTGGAGGTTTGGGTTGAGATGTCAGCAATATCCTGACAATATTCAGCTGTACAGCAAATCCAGGTGAGGAGGTGTCCATTCTGAGCCACTGCCTGGGCTTGATGACGGGGTGAAGGCCAATAAACCAAAGCTCAGTCCAGGAAAGTTGGAGGTACTGTTGGTGGGTGGATCATCTGACGGGTTAGAAGGGCTCCCTCCTGCCTGGATGGGGTCACACCCCTAAAGGACAGGGGTCATAGCCTGGGAATACTCCTGGATCCAGAGCTAACTCTTGAGTCTCAGGTAGACTTGGTGGCCAGGGCACCTTTCTTCCGCTATGGCTGATTATACCAACTGGGTCCTACCTGGGCAGACAGAGCCTGGCCAGAGTTAACCATGCACTGGTAGCATCCCGGTTGGACCACTGTAACACTCTCTATGTGGGCTGCCTTTGAAGCTGGCCCAGAAACTTCAACTTGTTCAAAATAGGGCTGCACAGTTGCTGACAGATCTGATTCATGTTCTCACATTACACCAGTTCTGTATCATCTGCACTGGCTACCACCAGGGCTCCAGGCCCGATTTATGGCTGCCCAAAGGAGTTTGCCAGGCACTCTCATTCCTAGCATTTTGGTGCCAGGGGAAGATGGTCCTACTTTTTCCAGGTATTTTAGCAATTGATAAATGTCAACATTTCTATTTTATATTGTTTATATGTTTATGGTTTTTAATTTATTTTAAACTGCTATGCTTATTCCTATTGTATTATTTGACTTTATGTATTATTGATTTTTAATGCATTGTACAATGCCCAGGGAGCCCTGAATTGGGCTCCATTTGCAGAATATAATTTAAATAAATAAATGAATAAATCAATGTGGGCCTTGGGCAGAAAGAGGAAGAGTACCTTCGTGTTAGACCGGGGTGTGCATCCTTCAGCTCGTGGCTCTCCATGCAGCCTGAGAGATCACCCACTTTTCCCAGCGGTGTTGATGGCTCTGGGGAAGCAACATCGACAACTGGGACCACTGGGATGGGAGGGACATCTAGTCTGCCCCTCCCTCAGGACTCTTGAAGCTGCTTCCCACCCTTCATCCTAGAAATCTTGAACAGGGTTGCTGAGGTGAGGGTAAAGCCCCCTCCAACCAGTGCAGCGATCCAGTCTCAGCAGGGCAGAAAGGCTGAAGCCCAGAACAAGAGGGCATGTGCTTTTCCGTAAGTATGTGCTGCAAACCAGATTTGTGGCTCCCTTTCATTCTGCAGCCTTGCATTGGGTAGCAGGGGTTTTTCTGTCTCTGCTATACCCAGAATCAAAGCCATTCATTCATTCATTCATTCATTCATTCATTCATTCATTTTTAAAGCTTTTTAGACCGTCCCTTACCAAAGTCTCAGGATGGTTTTACAGCAAGACAAAAAAAATAGAACAAAACACAGCATCCTAACCACAGCATTTAGGGGCTTGAAGGCAGAAGGAAGCCACCTTAGTATGACATCAGCAACAATGCTGTTCTTTTCCATGCTTGTCATTGCAAAAATACCACCACTGGGGGTCTTCTCTATTACTGAGCATTCTACTGACCAGTACTGAGGATATGAGGAGCATGGTTTCTGTCTCAGGCATTGGTAAGAAGTCCTTATCTCCCTAATCAATAAAACTGGGATATTCAATTGCAAGTACTAAAAGAGGTGAATTTGAGTGTATCTGGTGTTGCTTGAGCAGCAGGGCTATTTGACCCACGGTATAATGACATCCATGGTAGGGATGCACTGAAGCTCCGTGGACTCTATCCCTTTAGCATTTCTAGACTTCCTCTCATGCTTGGCCGGGCTTGGGAAGCAAGTCGCGCCAAGGGGAAGGCTGCAAATGTTGCAGAATGAAGGTCGCACAACTGGCAACCTCCTTCCATCTCTCAAGCAGCAGCACAGAGAACGACCTGGTGCAAACAGCCAGAGAGGTGAAGCTGCTTGCCCAGCTCCCACGAGGGGCTCCATTCCTGGTGAGCCAAGAGCTCAGAAGCTGGGTCTATCAAGGTCCAGGGAGCTGAGCCCAGGGAACCCGCAAATTCCCACCCCAGATGCATTCCTTGCACACCCCAGTTCGTGTTGACAATTCCAAAGTGGGCTTTCAATGTTCCACAAACTAAGTTGCATAGATTGTATAGTCTATCATTTACTTGCTTTTTTCTGTAAGTAAATTTGTTATGGCTCACGTTCAAACAAATATAGGCAATTAAAAAGTAATTAGAAAATGAATTAACAATGGCATTGGAGAGGAAGGTGTGAACAGACAGAAGGAAGGGAAGAATCTATTTTGGGTTTATCCCTCCAACTTTTGAACTTTCTGATGTACAGGTTCATTCCATTCCATTTCTGCATCTGTTTGAGATTTTTATTTTTTTGGTGGGGAGGGGGGGAATATCTGTACGAAAATTTCTTATTCAGTTTTGTATGCCTTTCTCCCAATTTGCACATTTAGCACACTTTCTTCTCATGATGCAATTCTGCGCACAGTTTCCCTGGCTTTTGTACATTCTTTTAAAATAATCCGATAATTTCTTTGCAAAATTTGGAGAAGTACAAAAATTGCATTTGAGTTCTTGCACCAGTTCAGGAAGTGCAAATACCAAAATATTCCTCCATTCTTACCAGGCAGCATCACCTGCAGAAGGAAAGGCAAATAATGCGGAGTACCTGTGCAACCCTATATTCCCCTGGCAGTGACTGGGGGGTTTAGGACTCTTGGGCATCCCAGGATTGCCCGATGCCCAAACTCTAGTGGCCAGACCTCTGCTATGCCTCCCGCAGTGTGGAAAGAACCAAGCCATCTTCCTCCCCAAGAATGGGAGTGTGTCCTTGGCAGCGGAAATGGAGTGCGCTGAGAGGTGGGGAGCAGAGCAGGCTGATCCAATCTCAGTTGTTGCCCCAGACTCCTTCTTCCCCCTCCCTGGTGCTGTAACTAAAAATAGCTAGGCTTCAATAGAGGACAGCTGTGATATAGAAACATTGGAACAGAGCGAGTCAGAAGGGACCTCCCGGGCCATCTAGTCTGACCCCTGGCTCCAGCCAGCTCTGCTCATGATATGCCTCCTATGTGTGTGTCCAGCCTATCCTTGTACACACTCACTGATGGGGCTTCAACCACCTCCTGTGGAAGCCCATTCCATACCCCACGGGTCCTAACTGTCAGGAAACACTGCCTGGCATCCACCCTAAATCTTGGTTCCCCCAGCTTTGCTCCATTGGAATGTGTCCTGCTCTCCACTGCAGGGGAAAAATGGTCATGCCCACCTCTGCATGGCTCCCCCTCACGTACCTGCATGTCGCTAACAGGTCCCCGCGAGTCTCCTCCTCTCCAGGCTGAAGAGACCCAGCTCCCTCAGCCTCTCCCCGTATGGCTTACCCTGCAAACCAGCCACCATCCTCATGGCCCTTCGCTGCACCGATTCCAACCTTGCTATGTCTCTCGTGTAATGAGGGGCCCAGAACTGAACACACTCCAGCTGAGGGTGCACCAGTCGTATCGAGCAGCAGTAAGATGCACGGGGCAAGCCATGGAAGAGGTGGAGATCTCTGCTGCTCTTCCTTGTTCTGGTCGTAGGATGCATGGAAACCTGCAAAGGTTTGTCTGCATCTGAATGCTAGCACACTGCTCTGTGCATGAAGCTTGCTGCTGTGTGCATGCAGAAGGAGCCCATCTCGTGCTCCATTAGGACAGAACTTCAACAGGACCTCTGAAGACTTTGGGGTCGGGGTGGGGGGCTGATCTGTGCTCTAGGCCCTGGAAAAACCTTAACCTTAAACAAAGCAAGACACTTTCATTATAATAATGTAAATCAGCAAGTTGACTACAGAGGGAACTGCTTTATTTCTTGTTTATTTCAGTTCAGGTTTTCTTGTATTGCAGAACTGGCAAGCCAACCTAAGAAGGAAAAAAAGGAGGGTGGGAAGTAACAAATAATTCAGCTGTTTAATTCCAGATTAAAAATGGCCACAGAGGTGCCCCTGACTGGCAGGGTAACGCAAACACCCTGCTTGAAGCTGGTCTTCGTGAAGGACCCATTTCCACATTGTCTCAAAGTATTTCAGGAGGACTCGCAATAGTGCTAATTCGTACATTTAACAGACACAGTTGGCAGTGGCCTTTTGGCAGGCGTGTGCGTTCATTTTGAAAGGCATGAAAGAGAAAGCAAAAGCACCCACAGTCGCATTACATTCCGTGTAAATTAATAAAAATGAGTGTGGGTGCCTTTGTTTTTATTTTGGTTAATTGCCTCTAAAAAGCAATCCTTTGTGCCATCTGTCTGGACTTTGGCAAGTCTGATGCCCTGGGGGTGTAGCAGAATGCTTGCAAACATCATGTCGCTTGGTGGAACATGCTAGGGATGCAAGATTCAGGGAGCATGACTTGGTTGACGTTCTCCAAGTTCCTCATCAAGGCACTGCCCCTTGTTCCTGACCCCCCACATCTTTGACTGGGAAATGCATCCATTTGTGTGCACTGCAGAATTAGGAATGCATGAGAAGCAAAGGAGACAAGGTCTGGGCCAGAGAACCCAAGGGTGTTTGTCCCACAGGAAACAGGTACTGTACATGATGCATAAGGTTGGCATAACTAACAGCATAGCAGGGGAGGCCTAGAGCACAAAGAGAGGATTCTACCAGAGAAAAACAGAAGCAGATGTTTGAGGTACAGACCTAATCTCTGCCATCCCAGGTTTGATGCTCCGGGAGAAAACCAACAGGTGGAAGGTTTGCACAATTCAGCAAATGGCTATGGGCGAGCAGCCAAAGTTGCCATGTTGCCTGGTCCTGGGATGGGCTGTGCACCGGGATGGTGGCTTGTTTTGCCTTGTTTGAGGCCACTTGGGCCTATGGTGGGTTGCTCGTGTCATTTGAACATCAGCTGGGTGATTCCCTTTTGAATTTCCAGGAAGAACTACATGGTAAGAGGAGCAAAAAGTCATTCTGCCCATGGCTCATGATCTCACCAACGACTGTTTTGCTGATGCTGGAATGGCATTTTGGAAGGCACATCCATCATTTCCTAGCTTTTATTTTTGGTGCCCCAAAATACACAATTGGGGTTGTTGTGGTTGTGGTTGTCAGTCTTATTTGCCTCTCAATTTGCCCTTGTCAATTTGCTTTTCTGTTTCACAAGAAGTGGTGTAAGAGACCGACAAGGCAAGAATGCATATTTGTGCAGAGTTGCCAGGAACTGATTGCTGATAAACCCTGGAAAAGTGCTGGTGAAGAGGGAAAGGGTGCAGAAGAAGGCAAGTCGGAAGGATGGGGGATGATGTTGTCCCCTTGGCAGTGCAGTCCTTTCACCCCCCTGCCGGACGGAGTGTCCCTAGGGTCTTCCGCCTTGTCAACACTTCCCCAAGGCCTGGGCTACTGCAGAAAGGAAAACGTTGCCTCCCAGCTCAGTTTTGCAACTCCTTTCGGAGCACTTGCTGCAGGCATGCAAGTTTCCCCTCCATTTACTCCCCAGCCTTTAAATTAGCACAGATTTCCCCTCCATTTATTTCCCAGGCTTTAAATATGCATTTTTGAGCTATGAGGCGACCACAGCAAGTGCTCAGAGAAGGAGCTATGAAGCTGCAGGAAAGCGAATAGCTTTTTTCCGGAGTAGCCAGAAACTTGAAAGAATGTTTAAAAGGTGTGTGTTTTGGGGGGGGGGGGGCTCGGAAACCTGTCATTTCAACACTTAAAATCAAAAGGATTGCATTGCTGGTGGTGGTGGGGGGGAGCTCAAACACCCTTTTGGTACACCTTTTTTTAATCACTTTTCCTCTTTCACCAGGACTTTTCTTTGCCGGTTGGTTCTTGACAATTAGTGTATGTGCGATCTTGCCTAGTCAATGTATTAGCCACTCCATTTGGTTGTCTCTTTTGACAGCTGAAACAGAGAAAAGAGTTGAGCGGGCCTCAAGCAACCCCGAGAGCAATCTTGCAATAGACCACCAGCACCTCCAACAAACAATTGCAAATTTTCTGGGACCGAAACGATGCAATCCATGTGGGTTGAGGCTTGTTTGAGGCTCTGAAAGAAATGGTGGTGAATGAAAAGGGGTTGGGATCACAGAGAGGAGAGAGATGCAAGACCGGTTCTGCCACAAATGTCACCGGGATGGGGCAGAGTCAGCTGCTGGACAGAGGAGAAAGGAGGGTAACAACCCATGGCAAGATCCATCATCTGTCAGGCATGTCGTGCGTTATTCAGGGAACAACTAAACTACCTTGGCTTGTTTGCAGGGTGGCTCCCCAGTGAAGGCCATAAGTGGGAACCAAAGTGGTTTCCCTGAGCTGACCACGAACAGTTAATAGGAGGTGTTGATGAGAACTCTGATCTTCCCTGCAGAGGGAGTCACCATCATCAGATGTCACGTCCATTTCCTGATGGAGGCAACCCACTTCTGGAGAAATGTGGATACCCTTAGAAAAAAGGCCATGTTCCCCATTCCCCACCATGTTTGTGCAACTTGAATCAAGTGCAATGTAGCCCAACAGCAGACCAGGCATGGAGGTCTGGCAAGGGGGCATCACATCTGGGTTTGCTGCATGAAAGCAAAGCTCAGCACAGCACAGCACAGCACAGCAAAGGTGCCTTTGGTAAGCTCCTGGAAGGTCAGAATGAATAGCTGCTTTTGGCTTGATGGGGGCAATGTTTGATGGTCCGTGGTTCTACCTCTCTGGGTAAAAGTTGCCCTGGTGGACCATGAGTGTCCTTGAAGGGAGGCTTGGAGAGATGAGTGATTGGAGATGGGCCAGCAGCTCAGATCTTACCCTCAAATGGGCCTACTGGTACAGTTCCTTGCAACTTCTTTTCTTTTGTACCTAGTGAAGGACTGGAAGGATGAAGTTAGTTTTCTCCCACAGGCTTCCAGCTGCTGATCTTCCTGAAAGCACTGCTTCCTGTGTGGGTCCGTTATCTCTTCTACTTCCACAGCCAGAAATATTTCAATTCTTAAAAAAAAAAAAGGCACAAGGAAGCAAATACCTTCTGTTGTTGAATTTCCGAGAAATTGCACATTAAAGGGTGCTGTTGATTGGCCGTTTGTTTGTGAAGAAAGCTCAGCTGCCTTCAGCATCTAAATGCCACCATAAAACTGATTACTCTCAGAGTAATATATTTCTTGTTTCGCTGGCAATAGTCCTGCTTTCCTAAGCACAGTTAAAAATAGACTAGCCAGGGAAAAGTTACATTTTGAATTTAGGAGCATTTAGGCTGCTGTGTTGAGGAACACGATGCCATTCCCACTAAAGACAACCCTCGCCCGCTCGCTAGTCAACCTTACCTGCAGGATGTGATCATATGATAGGTACACCAGCTCCAGTAGATTTAAAAACAGGCAGCATATCTTCGCAATTCGGGGTTTGAGTCATTCACGATCCAGCAAATGTGCTTGCCTCTTTTTTCCAGTAGAGGGCAGTGAGGTCACGTGGCAGAGAGGGTCCGTTCTCGCGTGTGCCTGGAATGGCATGCGCTTCCGCACTGCATTCGGTTTCTCAAATCATCTGTTCCTTTAGCTGTGTGAAGAAAAGGAAGAAAAAAAGAGAATCCGTTAAAATTTTCCAAGGATTTCAAGAAAGAGCAGAAATGATGGCAGCTTCTAAGATGCCTTGCTTTTATCAGTGCTGAAGTACGGTTTTTTCCTAAATTAAAAAAAAAAACAAACCCTCAAGCAGTTGAAATGAAAAAGTCTAACTCAGGCAGCAGAAACAGTTTAAGAACTTGCTGTTTTCTATGCAAATCACACTTTCGGAGATTCATCTACTACCTTGAAAAAGTTTAGTTAGGCTTGTTTTAATTCTTCAGTTCAACTCCAGATAAGTTTAAAAAGTGTGTGTTACAGTTTTGCTGTAAAGAAAGCAAAGGGGGGGGGGACACAATGAGGCAACTGCTTTCCCCCCTTCAAGAGATATATTTTTATTAAAAAAGAAAACATATGCTGAATGGAATCGGAAGCTGTCGTGCATCGCAACGAACCATTTATCCCTCCAAGCCAAGTCCTGGGGTAGTTGTGTTCCTCCTGCTGGTCACACTGGCCGGGCCCGTTTGCTTTGATGCCAGATGCCACGTAGCTCTGCCGCCTGGGCTGCCTGAGGCATGCAGGTATCAGCCGGCCATTCTCAATATAGGGAAGGAAGGATAACATGAGCTCAACAGATTTTGAGCATAAATTCTTCTTCTGCAGCAATTGTAGGCCCAATTCCTGGTGCTTTGGTCTGCGGTCCTGGTTCAAAAGCAGCTGGGAACCAAAGGTGTGAAATGTTTCTCTGGAGAAGTATATCTCTTTCCATAATCATGATGCTCTGCAGTCCAGATGCCTCCTCTCTTCCTATCCTGTGATTGGTGCACTCCTGTTTTCCTCTCCCTCACCCAGAGCATTGGCCACAGAGCAAGAGGATGGACCTGATCCATCTGGCACAAGCCCATGGCATGACGGTCTCTTCTTGGGACAGTGTGCCCTGGTCGCCATCATCCCAGCTTCTGTCAGTGGTAAGTGGTCCCTGGTCAGGATGGCATCTCCAGGAAGATGCTTCTCCTCTTCCACTGGTCAAGGATCTAAAGGAAGGTGCACAGCCATTGTTGCTGTGGCTGCATGGAGACTCCAAAGCACATTTGTAACTGCCTCCCTCATGTTCTTCTGAGCCAAAATGATGATCTAATTTTCAGCTGTTAATTCCAAGGACCCCAAAGGAAGCAGAGCTTGGAGGGCCTCAGAGGGGCTGGCCCTGGGTTTCAAGAGGAAGTGCATATCTGTGTGAAGAATGTTTGCGTGGGGGTGTAGCCCCTCTGCTCATGTGTGTAGCCCCCATCCTGCAAACTGCAACGGCGTATGACATTCAAGGCCAAAAATGTTGAGTTCCATCTAAATCCAGCACGGGTGCAAGGAAGACCCCGTGTCTGCCAAAACTCGTTGCAAACTGCCAAATACATGGGTGCGTCATCTTGTTTGCAGTTCTTGGTTTGCTCTGTGCACAGTTCTGATTCGGCCCTGCTGCGGTCTATGGAGGAAGCTGGTGCACTCTGGGATTGGTCCATGCAGGTCTCCTGTTCGTTGTTGCTTAATGTGGGGACATCTCTCGTCCCATCGCTGTTTGGTCTGCATATGTTTCTGGTTCCATTTGTGGTCATCACAAATGGAGAAGTGTGCCAGGTGTGAGCAGTGAGGCAGTGTTCAGGGTATTCCAGTGATCTAGGAAGCCGTCGGTCCAGATGCCAGGCCATCTACACAAAAATGTTGTGCACTCCTGGTCAAAAACATTCCCGAACAAAAGACACAACAAAATGGTTGTCTCCACAAAAGGCACCCGCACAATACTTCCAAAAGCATAGCCAGCCATAGGGGATGGGGAGCACACTTGGAAGGCCACAGGGCTTCAGACACGTGGTCCACCATAGCAACCTAGGCACAGTATCCATTGGCTCCCTCCGCCACCCCCCACTGCAGTTGAGTCATCAGAGTTGCGACTTGGGTGGGACAAAATGGCCTCCCCAGCAAACATGCGCTGGACCATGGAAAAGGAGTGGAGCTTCAGCCAGGCCTGGTGTTTGCTCACATGCTTCTCCTGGCCCCCATGTCTTCATCTCTCGTTTAGGTTTTCTTTCTACTGCCATATGATTTCAAATTAGTGTGAACTGCCCGGAGAGCAGCAGCTGATGGGAGGTATAGAAGCACAGCAAACAAAGAAGGACGTGCATTTGATTCCCCCTGGCCAGGGAGCGATTCCCTTTGGACGGAAGGGCTTTTCCCACACAGCAAGCCCTGCCTCTCATCACCTTGCCTTTCTTTCCTCCCACTCTTCCATTCTTTCTTTTCCTGTTTCGCTCCTGGAAGAGTAAGAAGTGAGAGGTCAAGCCTGTGTTGCCATGGCAACTCCACAGCAACAGTCTTTGCGCAGATGAAGGAAGGTGATCCCAGGGCTGAGGTTTCGTCTTCAAGTGGCTAGTGCTGTCAGCATCTGTGTTGTGGCACTCACACCATGCCCCAAGTGCACCTCTCGCCTCGAAGGCCGGGTCAGATGGTTTTGATTTGATGACTCACTTCAGGCAGGATCCATGGACCTGGCACATTTTGGGAAGTTCTCCAGGATGTTGAATGTGGCAGATTTTGGCCAAGAATGATGCAGCAAGAGGGTCTTCCCGGTACGCTTTGGTCTTCCTGTATCAGTGACTCAGATGCTACATGTGTCCTGGTGATGGAGCCCCGCTGGTTCCCAGCACCCGCTCTGTCTGCTGATCAGAGCCCTTGCTTCTGAGTTGGTCTGCTCTGCTCCACCCTGATTCTGCATAAGGTTCGGATTACCACCATGGTGGAACGAAGCCATACACTTGTCCAAGCTGCTGGTGTGAGCATTGACCCTATTTAGCTGGGCCTCTTTCAAATACTTTAGTCTTGACTCACTGGAGAAGACAATCATGCTAGGGAAAGAAAAGGCAGGAGAAGAAGAGGAAGAGCAATTACGAGATGGATCAGTTCCATCAAGCCACAGCCTGGACTTGACAACAGCTGATCAGGACTGCCAGCATTTTGGAGGATCTTCATTCATAGGCTCAGCAGAAGCCAGCAATGATTTGTAGCATGTAACAGTCACCTGGAGAGCTTCCCAAGGAGAACCTGTCCACAATATTGTCCGCATTAACTGTGGAACAGAATACCGATCTTGTCTGCTGCCTTTGTTGCCCAGAGGACCAGCACCCCCTGGGGCTCAAGGCCACATCCCAGGGATGGAGCAGCTGCTTTGCATGCCAAAGGCCCCAGTTTTGATCCATAGCACCTCCCGGTGAAGCTGGGAAAACACCTGCCTGAAGCCTTGATAGGCCGCTGACAGGCACTGGACAAACCAATGACCTGGCTCAACTGAAGGCACTATCTCGTGCTCCTTGCTCAGGGTGCAGGGTCCCTGGTCTGTGGGCCCAATCCGTTGCTCAGAAGCTCTGCATGCTCCATCTCAGTAGGTCTTGACTTCTTGGGCCTACAAGCTCTGACTCTCCATTAGCTACTCTCCTTCTGCAAATGGAGATAATAATAATACTTCGTTATTCAGTAATATGACTGGGAGTCTTTGAACTAATGGATGGTGTAAAAAATAAAATAAAATAAAGTGTGAAGCATGAAGTCATAATGCTTTTGACCAAGACACAAAATTCCTTGGATTCTCCCTCCTGTGTTTGAGCATTCACAGTTCCAAGCTGCATATTTGGAAGGGCACTTGGATCAAGGGGCTGCTTTTCAGGAAAGCTTTGGACAAAATCTGCCTGATTAGAAATTTTCTCACTGCATTCATTCCCATTGACGTGACATTCAGATATGCTTGGAGCCAGGGCTGTGCCGTATCTGGGCTAGGAACCCACCAGATTTCCAGGGCTTGGCTACCTGAACTCTGGTAGCCATTTTCAGAGTTTGAGTTCCTAGTGAGCATGACCAGCCCTTGAGTGGCCCTCACCAAGCAATGAGCCTCATTTGGTGAGCAAGCGGTGCCCTCTTCCACGCCATCTGCAGTGGCCACTGGTGCTGCTGGGCATGATTCAGGAGAAGGATGTCCACTGTGGTTCAGGGCTTGGGCATGGGCAGCAGGAGGCAAGAAAGCTGCTGGGACCTGACGTGGGGCAGAGTCCGAAGCTCAAATGTTCAATGGCAAGTCTGAGTTGTAGTCATGGTACAGGCTCAGATCAGGAGGGGAAACCAAGGCGAAGGTACCTTGAGGTTAGATAACTGGGGCAGGATGCACAGCAAGGCAGGATCCATGGCAAAGGCCAGGCAAGCATCAGGATCCGGGCAGCTTCAGGGAACCTCCTGCTGGGCAGACTGCAGATTAACATCCCTGGAGGTTTCAGGATCTGTCCCAGACTCTGCTGCAGCTGCCAGGGCCTTCACGAGAACCACATGGGAGCCCTCAGCCAAGAGCTATTTAAGAAGCGGGTCTTCCTTCCAGAAGCTGCCTCAGCAATACCGGCTTCTGCTATGCTGAAGCTCTTTCGCTGGCATCTGGTTCCTGAACACCGTGGCTCCTCTTCCTGCCCCCATTCTTTCTCCTGTACCTTGCTCCTGCCCTGGATCCTGTTCCAAAGGTATCCCTGCCCTTTTGCTATTTCTTGGCTCCTGATCTGTGCCTTGTTTTGACTATGCTTTGCTTTGTTTGCTTCCCTGGGAAAATAAACGAGGTGGATAGTCGGAGCAAGGGATATGTGAAGGAAGAGAAGGCTGCTCCACTGGGGAAACACAGAGTTTGGAGTGGATTTTCCTGTACCATTGACTCATTTGCAGATGTAGAACTACTGCAAATGTATTGGTATACATTTGCACAAATTTGAGCTCCTGAAAATGCTCAAATCCTCCATAACAGGTATACTACACTTTATGGGGGATTTGCAAGTTTTTATCCATTTAAAAAAATACACCTAAATTAGCACAAAAATATGGGCGTGTTTGCAGAAATGATCTCCAAGCCCTGGGGATGCCACATGATCCAAGGTACTCCACTGAGGCTTCTGTGGGGAAATCTCTTGCAGATTTCCACCAAATTCATGGATGGCATCTTACCTGTCAGTGCAAGGCCACACAGCGCAGGCAGAAGTTTCTCGCCCTTGGGTTGAGAAGTCCTAGTGGGTTGCAGAGTCCTGGACTTCTGCCCTCACGTCCAACAGGGATGGAGCCAATGTGAACATTCAGAAATACAGAAATGCCACATGGCCCTCAAGGAAATCTTGAAAGCTCTCAGCAAAGGTAAGCATGATCTGTCCCTTCCCTGGAAGCCCACTAGAGGCAGGAAGACAGAATGAGAATGAATGAAGGAAGGAAGGAAGGAAGGAAGGAAGGAAGGAAGGAAAAGAGGCGATCCACCTAACATTTATTCTTGGCTTTTGTCCTTGCCATCACTGGCTTCATTTGCTGTAATGGAGGGCTTCAGGTTATATTGTGGAAGATGTAAGCTAATTTCATGGACAGCCAAATAGTTTGGTATTACGGATAACTGGCACTTATATGTGGAGATACATGAAGTTGGAGGCTGCTTCTGAAACAAAACACCTGAGAAATTTCTCAGCAAGCCAAAAAGCTTTGGGCAAGATTAGCCAATTTTACCCAAAGAGCCTTTGCACCTCTCCTTGAATCCAGCGGGGATGTGAGTCCGACATATTTGAGGCTTAACTCAGTTGCATGCTGTCTAGAAAAGCAGCCGTTGTTATTTCTCAGCTTTCCTTTGCATTGTCTTTTTATCAGAGTATATACTGGAAGGTAAGTCTAATATTGCTGCCCACAGGTTAGAGGGCAAGCATATCGGTTGAATAAATGGAAAAGGCAAAGGGGCGTCTGCTTCCTTTTGTGTCATGGAATGTGAGTACAAGGGCGCACATTTGTGTAGACTAGGACTTGTGTAGATCATTGCTGTCCTTGTGCAAAGATTACCAGGAGGATTCAATATGTCTAATTGTGCATGGTTGTGCCCTTTAGTTATGGTCTCAGCAGAACAAGGAACAGTTTCCAAGACACCTACAAAACGTCATCACTGGGGCGTTTGTGGTGCAGGAGAGCCAAACCATCTTTGTTGGGAAGCGGTACCAAAAGAACAAATACATGTCTGGCGGATTGAAGCCCAAGTAAGTTTTCTCATAGGTCTGGAGTGAGATGTTTTGTTGTTTGTTTGTTTGTTTGTTGTAGTTTTTTTTCCAGCTGTGGTCCAACTCTTCACATGGACAGAACCTACTCCCACATATTAAAGAATTCCACACTTTCATTTCTGCTGGTTGGAAACCCATCAAGCTCAATAAAAGCTGCGCTTCTAAAGTTTTGTCTAAGTCCATGTGAGAAGGCATAGGGCTTGGGTGAGAGATGCACTCTTGACAGCCACCTTTTGGTTATTTGGCTGTCGGCTTATGGTAGCCACATGACTGGCAAAACCATCCACCATTTTGATTTTCCCATGACAGTCATGGAAAGTCATGGAGCCCTCAGGCTCCAGTCAGGTTTCAGGGTCATAATAAAGATAACCGAGGTGATGAATGTGTACTGTTCTGGGTGGTAAGGGTTGGACTAGGACTGGGGAGACCCATGAAACCCATGGGCCAGTTAACCAATCTCAGCTTCTCATTCTTTCCCAGGATTGTTGTATGGATAAAGCAGAAAAGATGAGGACTGTATTGGCCATCCTGGACTCCCTGCAGCAAAACTGAGATCAGAACATGACAGATCAACAAGACAAAGCAACAAGTAGGCAAACTATTCTCAAGCAGTCTTCCCAAACCTGTTCTCCTCCAGATATATTGTACTACAATTCCCATCCTTCACCACTCTGGCCATGCTGGCAGGGGCTGATGGGATTCATTGCTGCATGTGTCAGAGGGGGGTGGCAAGCACAGTCAGAGAAGACTGCCGAAAAGCACCACATGAACCCCAAGTGCTCGTGTGATAAGCATGGGGAATGGTGCATCCGGCAGCCCCAAGGTCGGCTGAAAGCTGTACTTGTTCATTGTCTGATCATGACTGATTAGAAACACATCTGCCACTGGGTGATATAAAAACCTGATTATCCTTTGCTGTTTTTTTAGATGTTTTTGTGTTCCCATTTCATTTTTATCTGGTTTTTTTTCCTGGGGGGGATAGGATAAGCACTTCACTTTTCCACTCTCCATCCCCATCCATTAGTGGGATGTAATGCAATATGGCGTTTGTCATCTGTTTCAAAGACACAGTGATGTGATACAGGTATGCCAGATGGGTAACCCCTAGTGTGACTAATTATTGTGTATTTGCCTTTAATTATTATCATTTATTACTGAGGAAAAGACAATAGAGGTTCCCAGACTAGGAGGAAGAGAACATTGGCAGAAGGGAGTCTGCGTTTCCCCTACTTTCCAGGGGCCGATATACAATAATACCAAATAAAAGACAAAAGGAAAACTGTCCAGGAGGGACTCTCTGCATGAGGATGGAAGCAGGCACAAAGAACTTTAGATTTATTTATCTGTTTCAAGTAGAGCTGAGCCATAATTCTCCCTCTTTCCCTTTTGTGGGATGATTTGCTTGGTACAGGGGTGTCATTCTAGTGAATGTCTGTTTTTCTACAGTAGGAGCTGCAGAGGGAGGAAGTCAGGAGGACCCTGGCATGGGGGTGAGCAAGTGTGGGAGATCTGGGTCGCGACACGTGAGGGTTCTAGTTTGGGAGTGGAGTCCATGGGATGGCCCACTTCCTCCCTGCCAAAGTCTGTCTTGTGCTGAGCTTTCCAACGGAAATCTGGCAGGAAGTGAGCCCATGTGAGTTCACGAGGCCAGCTTGTGCACACATCACCCTGGGCAAGCTTCCCCCTGCGTGCCTTGTTGGCTTGGTGGACTTTGCACTAAGACTTCTGTGCTTTGCCCCAAGAAGCCACAGACATTCCCAGACATTTCTGGACTCGATCTCAGCTTGGCTTACTTCCAGGACAGGGCCAAGAACAGGAACGAATTTTGGCAAGCACAAGGGGGCTAGATTCTGGCCTGATTGTCACATCCCTGGGGATGTGGTCTGTGGATCCCTTTTGCCCTTCCATGGACAGTACCCTCCAGAAAAGTAAAATTAGTGGGAAAAGTAAAATTATCTTCCACCCACCTCCCGCAACACTGTGAGTAGCGACTGTGGAAAAAATGTGTTTTAAGGAAAGTGTTTTAAGGAAAAATGGAATTTATCAAGCTCTGCATGGTCAGATTTAGCTGATTAGAAAGCCGACTCACTCAAAACATCAATCATACTGGGAATAATCAGCAGAAAAAGGAGAAGGGGCCGCTCCAGCACCCGTTGCTGGACACCAAAAAGGAGGACACTGGTATGACCATGGCAGACTTGAAGGAGGCAGTGGGAGACAGAGGGGCAGGGAGAGCGATGATCCATCGGGTGGCCAAGGGTTGGGCATGACTGAATGGCTGACGATGATGAGAAAGTGACATTAGACCACTGGTATGTTGTGGTTATTTGGTATTAGGGCCAGATTTAGCTATTGCAGATGTCTGTCATTGTGGAAACTGAAGGAAGTGTGTGATATAGCAACTGGGAAGGGGCTAAAGTTTGAGGGAAAACAGGTCCCTTCCCCAGGTTGGTGTGTAAAATCAAATGCAGCTCTTTTGATTCTAGGCACCATTTTCCGTCATCGTCCATCAGTGCAACAGTGACACCAAGAAAAAAGCACAAACATGACGCTTGTCTCCAACATCCAGACCTTCAATGGTATGTTGACTATTACGCAAAGCTAAGAGCCATTGATAGCCTTGGTCCATATAATGAGCAGCTCTCTTTTATTGTAATCTAAGCTTTCACATAAAACAGAAAATTCACATGGAAAGCATGGAGGTTCCATTGAGATGCTGAGCGCTGCTGTTCCTGCCCCGTTGCCACATGCCTCAGGACAACGCTCACTCTGTAGCCTTGTGGAGACCTGTTCTCCCCTGCAGAGGAGGGCAGGATGTGCTCCAACGGAGCAAAGCTCTGGGAACCCAGGTTCCATTCAGATGCGAGGAAGCACTTCCTGACAGTCAGGACCCCAAGCATGTGGAATGGGCTTCCACGGGAGGTGGTTGAGGCCCCATTGGTGAGGGTGTTCAAGGATAGGCTGGACATGCACATGGTGGGCATGTTGTGAGCAGAGCTGGCTGGAGCCAGGGGTCAGACTAGGTGGCCCAAGAGACCCCTTCTGACTCGCTCTGTTTCTGTTTCTAAAGCAAAATGGTGGCAGGCGGCCAGTGGAGCTGCTACTGTTAAGAAGAGCCCTGCTGGATCAGACCTGAGATCCATCAAGTCCAGCACTCTGTACACACAGTGGCAATCCAGTGTCCACAGGATCCCTCCAGCAGGATGGGTGCAAGAACTGCACTTGCCCAGCCTCCCAGCAACTTGCCTGTTGCTTGCCAGGCAACAACAAAACTGTAGTGGCCGTGGGAGAAAGAAGCTGCACTCAGTCCTGCCTCAGCAAAACTGTCTTTCCCACTCTTGGAGAAGCGGGGTGAAAGCAAGGTGGCAAATCGCGAGGCACCATTTCTGCCTGGATCTTGCATTTGTCTAGTCATCTGTCTGATCCTTCTTGAATGGACAAGAACAATGAATTGGACAAGCCACAGGATCCTTTAGGGCTATTTTTTTAAACAATGGTTTAAAAGCCACAAACTAAAGAAAGAAATGCCCCCAGCCAGCCCTGAGCGCAATTGACGATTTGCAGGCAATTCTGACAATTTCACGTATTCACGTTGCTAAATTCCACTCACTCCATTGCACTGCGTGCACACGCACACACACACAATAATTGACTCTGTAATTCTAATTCAAATTGAATGTCTTTCTTACAGATCAAGGAAAAATTCTCTCCTCCTAACCAAAAGATTATTGCATTAAGTTGTCTGACTAAGCTTTGGCTATGAAGCATCAAGCTAATGAAACGGCTTGCCTTTGGTGGTAAGAGCTTTCTGCGTTCCATAAGAAGATTTGGAGCTAATCATACTTTCAGCTCTTTCCTTCCAAGTCTCTTTCCTCAACTTTCTTGGTTCCTGCCCCTCCCCTCTCTTGTTCCTATTATTGTTCGGATATTTGCAGGATTTTTTTTCTTTGACATGATAAGTGAATCAGAAATTGGGTCTAAACTATGCCTAAGCAGGAATAAATGCATTTCTAATCCAATTTTTTAGACAATTTCCTTTTCCCTTTCTTTTTGGCTTTATGTAGAATGGCCCGTTCTGCTTGGTTATCTCCACATAGTAGCATCTTGGGGGAAGAAATGAAAATTTCATTTTCTTTTCACTTTGGAAAAAGAAAATAATGTATTATGGGAATAAGGGTTGTTTAGCATCATTAGATCAATATGCTACTTCTGTAATATATGACAAAACGGAAAATGACAGGTTCTTCTCTTGCCTTTTGGTCTGATTTTCTTGCTCAGTTTTTCTGTCTGTGCTGGACCTGAATGCATAAACCATTCGGTAAGCAACTTGAAGTCTCAAGGAGGAGACCCACAACCCAAGGCCAGGGTGGGGGGCAGCCCTTTACTTTCAAGGGCTGCATTCCCTCCCAGGGCAGGGTCATCCCTCTTCTTTCTCACTGTGTTTCCTCTCACAGATTACTCCCCCCCACAACTCCCACCTGTCCCTGCTTCTTTTACACCTTCTCTCTCTCTCCTTCCCCCACCCCCTTCTCTGTTTCCGGTCATATTCTTTCCCTCTGCCCTCTTTCCCCCACTGGTTATAGGCAGGCAACTGGGAAACGGACAGGTTGCTCTTCCCAGAACTATGAGTCTTTTGGGGTTTGGCCACAAAGCACATGCAGCCTGTGGGCCTCAGGTTGCCTGCCCCGGTTTAAGAGCATCCCAGAGGATCTCACTCAAGTTTGACATCACAATTCACATCAGAGAGAATTGAAGGCCAGTGTTGCTCATGCAGAAATGTTGCTTAGTTAGAGAGTTCACGGGAAGCCAAAATAATTTCAGTAGGCCAGTAAAACCTCTCTAGTCTTGCCACAAGAAGATATAAACTAGCATTCCGCTGTCATTCTGCTATCTGGTTCTTGGATGAGTTAGTGGATGAGCACCCGGTTGCAGGGAGGTTAGAGTTCCTTCAGGAATGCAACATGAAATGCAAAGCTCATGACAAATGCAGGGGGTAAGACATCACAGTCTGGCTGCTGGATCCCCAGCTCAGTGCCTGGCACCCTCCGTTGCCCAACCGACCAGATTTTGTTGAGTCTGATGGAACTGGATTGTACAAACTCCCATGATCAGTTGCTGAGATGGCTGGACCTGCTTTCCACCTGCTTTCCATTTTGCCTATTTTTGGGAAGATGTTGCTGTTCAGTTCATCCCAAATTTTCTTGGCTATTACAGCACCTGACGAGGAACTGCTCCCGCTTTGGGCCTCCTCTGGTGGCAACTCACAAAGGTGTGGAATATTCTGGCAAAACCACTGTGAGACTTCTCTTGAAATTCCTCAGGCATTTCCTTCGTTTCAGGGGGTTCCTCCAAATTCACATGGAATTTCACTGGAGTCTAAATTCCAGCATAAGGTGTGAAAAGGAAATAATTATCAATTCTCATCTAGCCAGTAAATGATTCCTTGATCTGAGCTCTTGAGGAGCTTCAGAGGTTTTCAATTTAATTATGGGGAGGTCTTGGGAAAGAAACCCTCCAAAATATTTGCTCTTCACCTTACATTTTAGCCCACCTTCTTCCCCTCTCCCCCACCCCCACCCGTCCTTCTGTGCATTTCTTTATATGTCTATGCCAGCCCTCCTCTTTCCAATTCTTCCTTTAAGGTTTAATTTAACAATAACATTTGCGACTGGGGTCCCACACATCTCAAGGGCATTGCGCTTGAAATTGCACACGCACCGCACCATTTATCATAGCCTGACATGTGTCATGTTCCAGACTGCAGCTTCGAGAGGTTACAGCTCGCGACTGCTCCTTTGTTGATCAGCTGCTGAGACAACTGAGATACCATTTTTCCCTCTTTCATCCCCCCACCCCCATTATTAAAGCTGCCTTGTTCCCTTTTCTGAGTGTCCAACTCGGCTCCTGTTTAGCCATCGAAGAACACAGAGTGCCTGTGGAAGAAAAAAAGGAGGAGAAGAATCAATGTCTTGCGTACAGAATGACTTCGAGGGCTCGTTAGATCCCTCACCTTTTCATCAGCCAGATTCACATTGCCGAGAAGTGACTTGTCAAGCCCCGATGTGATGCTGAGAACACCTTCCCTGCTCCGTTTGTACGGAAGGCTTCCTCAGAGCTCCGTCGCAAGGAGGCCCATATCGTGCGAGCTGAAGATGAGCAAATAAGTAAATAAAATTGGGGGTGTTGGCAATCACAAGGCAAACCGGCTTCCTAATCATACTGGAAAATGCCAAATATGCCTTGCTGTATTTACTCCGAACCGAGCTGGCATTTCTTAAAGGTGTGAGTGCTGATGGTGCATAGGCCAGGGGGAAAGCCCTGCTTTGGACCTAGGTTCAATTCACAAATTGCCAGGTAAGTCAAGGAAAAGTCTTGCTCAAAGCCCTAAAGACTGACTACCAATCACAATTGACCATACTGGGTGGGATGGACCAAGGGCCCATTCAGTATAATGGATTTGATTCAGCATAAGCCAGTTTCTTATATCAGTCACAACCAGTGTTGGACTGCTCAGACATAGGTTTGCCAAGGAAAAAACAGTTGGTCACTCTCCAAAGCGAACAGAGTCCACATCAGGTATATGACAGTTTGTCAAGTGATCAATAAACTAGGAATGGGGGAGACATTCATTCTGGTTCATATTTTAATGGGAACGTCTTGATTTCATACTTTTGAAGCAAGGCACCAATGGACATTGAGTTATCCTTTGAAATTAACATTTCTACACATTTTACTGTGGAATTCTATAGCCTTCCCCCTCCCCAAAACCATGTAAAAATGTGAATTTTATGGAAAGGTGCCAGCAAAATTGTGCAGTTTTGTGAAAATAACATTAACAATGGAAATACTTCTTGCAAAAATCTATATGATGACCATGATTGCATGCAAAGATGCATGCATTAGAAGAAATGCACATGCAGCTTTATGAATTTTCATGCAAATGGTTACAGAACCAATTCTTATATTTTAGGAAGAACCAAACTTAAAATTGAAAACAGCCCCATCATTCAGGAGGAGCCAAACTTACCATTAGGGGAGTGAGGAAAGTGAGGGGAATGTGTCCGTCATATTACAAATTTGTTTTTACCGCTCTTCTGGGACTGTTCGGAAAAGTGCCAGATAGGCCACAGAGCAAGGCTGAGTGGGCGAACTTGTCCTTGGTGGATCATTGATTTGTGAGCCGGCACTGGAGGGTTTTGTTTCACAGTGTGGATACAAAGCCTGAGGTGCCAGTGCAGCCCTGTGGGGGCCCAGACGAGCTCACTGAGGCTCCCCAGAACTCCCTGGGCCACAGGACCTTTCTGCAAAGCACCAACTGGTTGGTTGTCTCCAGGTTTTTCCAAGCCAGGAATTGCAGAAATGTGGGGAGTAATTGCTAGTAATCAATTGGCAGTGACCCCTTCAAGCACACCTGTGTTGGAACGCATTTGGGGTGGTTTTTCCCACTCCCCTTTTGCCTTCTGCACTATCCACCACTGCAGCGTGGCCCTAAAAGCATCTCCAAAAAGAGATCTTGTTCTTGGGCAGAAGAGGTTCGGCACCTCCACTTTAGAGCAAACGAGTAATCAGAGCAGATATGATGAGGACTGATCAAGTTTTTGCTTGATTTTTATATTTTTGGCATCCCAGATATCTGAAATTGAAACATAAATATATTCCATGCAGCCAGTAGCTTTGGTTTACTACACATTTCTCTCTCTCTCTGTGAAGAATCAACTAGATCTTTGTAGTTGCCAAATAAATATAATAAGAGTAGAAAAGATTTCTCCCCTCCTGCTCACAACTGCCATCATCCTCATCCTCATCAGCATCTCTTTTTAAAAATCCCACTAGACAGGCTTCAGTAATTACTTTCAAAGGCATTTGAATGCAACCATACCAAAAGCCCAAGATGTGATAGAAAAGATTAATGGCGTGTAAATGGTAAACACACACTGCAGGTTACAATTTATAACAGGATGTAGGAAATAGACAGGACTTACTTATGATGCTGTTCTCCACTTTCCCTCATGTGAGTTTCTTTGCCATCTGCTGACAGAGGCACAATCGTGCTTGTGTCCACGCTAATGCACCGTTTTGGTGACAGAAGTCAGCTTCCGGCTCCCTCCCTGCCCCATGCAATGAAGTATCCACCAACTCTGGGGTGAGGTGCTGGGAAGTGCAGGCTAATAAGGCCCTGGGTGTGCAAAACTGGGGGCTCTGGGGACCGGTGTGAACTTCCTTGACCACATTGCCACCACGCACCACTACCCTTTGGCTGTGGCAAAGCATCCCCAGGTTGCTGCGAGATTTCAGCTGCAGCAGTGGCCCGAAAAGGGTACCTTTAGCCCCAAGACACAGGGCAGGGTTTGTTTCAAACCAAACCTGGCCTGCTCAGGCCACCAGTCCAGCAGCAAAGCACCAGTTGCTTAGACTGTGCTCCTGCCACGGCAACCTGGGCGTGGTGGAGGTCACCTTCATGGCCAGGAGGGCTGCACATGGCCTCAGAGTGAAGTTTGCTCTCCCTTGGAGTGTCTGTAGCACCACACCTGCTGGCCAAGGAACCACAGCAGTGCTTGACAAGGCTCTCGCTCAACGGCCCAGGATCATTTATTTGGCAAGCTAGGAAAACAAAATATCTGGAACGTGTTCCCTTCCTTCAGTCTGGGCAATACTTCTGGACTTTGGCTGCTCTCTGAACTTCTGACTTCCACCAGCCCGAGTCTGCCGGCTGCTTTTCCATTTTCTGCAAAGGCTTGCACATGCTCAACTCGGTGCTAGTTTTTGCACGCCGGGTGGTCTGGCCACCAAAGAAGCTGGGTTAGTGCCTAGGAGATGCAGGATCTTCCCAAGGGTGGCCCCCTCCTCCACTCAGCATTCGCCTTCTAGAAAGTTCTAGAAAGTGGGCAAGTTTTGTTCTGTCTGCCTGGCCCAACAAGCAAGTGTGTTTCATTCGATCATCCGTTCCTTACCTGGATCTGATTATTTTGACCAGACGTTTGTTCTACTTGCTCTGATTTGCATGTGCAAATTAGTTCATTAATACTAATGCAGATTGGCATGCAAGGATTAGCCCAACTACCCTGCCCCCGTCTAATGAAAAATGGGCCCATAAGTCTACAGAACCAGCATGATTCAGAAAAAGTCAGTCCACAGAAAAATGCTTGGAATCCAAACTCATTTGCATTCATTGCAGATTCCGCTGACATTATTTTCATGCAAACTTTTTAGTATAAAATTTATCAATGTTCTGGATGAACCAGTCTTAAGACTGGAGAAACTCCTGAAGTTAAAGAGGAACTGAAGGAACAACAGGACAAATAAGAAACTGAGAAACTGAAATGGACAGATTCATCTAACCCTAATTGGGTGTCATTTCTTTGGCAGGATATGATGGATAAGATGCATGGGACTCGCAATTTTCTCTTCCTCCTGATTCAGTTTAGGAGAAAACCACAAACACAATAGGATTCCTTACAGAAATAAGGAATGGGGGTGGAGCATATTTCAGCTGAAGAGGAGCTTCGCTTTTGACTAGGGACACTTCCCATTTCTGGCTTCCCTGCTCCCCCAGGGCAAAAATAAAGGCTTTGTTGGTGAATGGGGGGGCGGCGGCTGGTAGATGAGGGCTGTCTTGGAGGAGTTTCACTGGATCAACTCCTTTTTGATGATCCAAGCTGGAGGGGGACCTGGTACAACCCAGTACATTGGAAGCTTCTGGAATGAAGTGGGAAAGATTCTTTCCAGTGCAACTCCATTCTGAACTGACCTTTGTCTGTCATTACTGTGGTGAGGGATGGGAAATGGAAATGAGAAATGAAAGGTGGACTGCGGATGAATCATAGCTTTTTTTCTAAAAAGGCAAGAGCTTTTCAGTGGGCCCTGTTGCATTTCTACCATGGGCAGGTTTCCAATGGGGGGCCCAAGGGATCCAATAACTGCAAATTACTATGTGAACAGGGTGGGAAGCATGAGGACTTGGTGGACTACAGTTCCCATGCAAGCCATCCTGGTCCTAGCCAGCACAGTCGGTTTTTGGAGATGATGGGGATTGCAGTCCGATGGCATATTTCCCATCTCTGCTCCGCTGCAGAGTGTGAACTGCATACCCAGGGCCAAGACATGGCCCATGTGCTGCCCAGGGCTGGGGAGACTTGGATTCAAATGCCCTTCTGATCGTGCTAAAAGAGCAGAGGTCTTTGTTATTTCTGCCCCAAGCTCTGGAGGACTAGGAGACTGAGCAAGCTGCCTTCCTTTTTATATTCTGAACTAACCAGTATGAGGTCATTGCAAAATTAGCAGAATGTTGCCACATAATACCTTGTGGAAGGATCTTCTCAGTGGTGGCACCACATTGCAAACAACAACAACAACAACTTCCTCGCGCAGTTTGGGAGGCAGATAATTATTCATCATTTTAAATGACTTCTGAAAATTGGAAGGTTTCCTTGGCTTGCAATTAAATTAACTATGCTATTGCATTTTACTGCTCTGTATTATTTTATTTTTATTATTGTTGTGTTTTAAAAATGATTTGAATTTTAATATTTATATGGAAACTGCTTCAGAGATTTTTCTTACTCTTTCGCAGCATTTAAATAAATAACTAGATAAATTAGGATTAAATAAGGGACGGAGGAACTGTGTATGTACACCTTTTTGAACTCCCTTAGAGGAATGGGAAAATCTTCTGTCTTGAGCTTATTCTCCCTGAAGGTCTCATTCTTCTGCAACCCTGATCCTGACTCAGCCCCACATCACCAAAATTTCCCCTCCCCACATGTGGATTTCAACCCTCAACCCCGCCAAAAGCTATGCATTGTATCCACGTATTTCTTAAATGCATGCATTTTAAACAACTCATTTTGGCCATTGAGAAAAGTAGCCATCTTGCATCTTTCGGATGCACACACTCTTGCTTCACGCGTTCCAGATGCACAGGGGCTGTGCACCCCTCCTTACAGAAGTCCCCTTGTTGCAAGCCTCAGAACTGCACAGCCTTTGTTAGCAAGATGCATGCTATTCTGTATTTACTTCCAGGAGGTGTGAATTGTGTATTCTCACATTAAAATGTGAACCCAATGAATTTCTCACCCATTCCTACTGTTGATCAAACCATGGGATGTTGCACTGCTTGGAATATTGTGACACCTCTCTCTGCAGTTTAGCATTTTGAGAAACACAGGCATGAAAATATATGCACTCCCGCAGATTTCAGGAGGAAACCTACACATTGAAATGGTATTTGTGCATGTGCTTTGAGAGGGGTTTAAAAATACATTTGTAGATTAATACACAAATGAAATGGAATTACTGGTAAAGAGCACAGGTGTGTGAGATGGAGCCCTGCACCCTAGATCCAGCAAAATCGGTGCCAGCTCAGACGATTCCCTGCACTGCACTTCAACTAAAAGCTAAAAACAAAAGCTCATATACAGGGCAGGGGGGGGGGGCGTCACTGGAAGCATCCCAACTTTTTTATTTAGATCTGTGCAAGTCTCAGGGAGTTGAAAAACCATTTCAGGTACTTCGTGGTAAAAGGCAAACTGCTGCCAAGAGCGAGTGGGTTCGGCAAAGTTTGCAGGTGTTTTGGAGGTGAATCTTTTCATTGGCACACAGCCCTCGTTTGACCCGGCTATTTCACATCATTACCAATTGCACTGTTCCTCCGTTTCTGGCTTCCTCCTTGCATTTTATTGGCTTTTGCTCTAGCTGACCTCTTCCAGCAGTTTACTTTCTAACATCCTGAAAGCTTCATCATTGCTGTCGCTCCGCTTGTCTCACCTTGGGCTGAGATTAAAAGGCAGTGGGGGGGGGCATAGCAACAAAGGGGCCAGAAAAGCTCTTGGCAGCATCCCGGAGACAATGTGGACTCGGCAAAAAGGGCTGGGCACTCACCCAGAAGAAAAGCAGGAGAGGGGAGAAATCAGACATGAATTGGTTCATGCACAAGTGGGATGAGGACAGGGATTAGGGGAAATGGCACACTGAGTAGTTCTTAGAAGAATGGAAGAGGCGGGGTGTTGATTGCTTACTCTAGGAAGGCAAGAACCCATCCCTCCCAGCGCACACACACGTTATTCCAGGGCGAGGAGGAGAAAATCCAGACGTGCAACGGGAGGAGTGGCTGGCAAGGCAGAGACGGCCATTTCGTCTCTCGGGTTTAGGTGACACGTTTGATATTTTTCATATCCTGGAAGACACAAGGTGGGTGGGTCATCAGCTCAACAATCGACAACAGAGTGCTATTTTAGGCAATGCAGGATGTTAGCAGGATAAGACAAAATCTCCATCGCACGCTCTCCATACATAGACACTCGCACACGCTCTCACACACAGGGGCTGAGCACCTATTTTGCTCAGCGTTTCCTGGTAGAACTGGAAGATCTTCTGCCCACATCCCAGTCAGGGCCTGCCAGGAGTAGGAGGCTAGAGAGATGAGGCTAGAAGGTAACTTTTCCACCAGCTCTCTTTCTTGCTCCCCACCCACACATGCACCTTGGATACTAAACTACGGATTGGCCCATTTTCTTGCCAGTGAATAATCTGGGTTGAGACACCAAGATCCAGGAACATGTTTGAGAATATGCCTGCTCCCTCTTTCATCTCTCCATTTCTTCAAGGGTGGACAGCCCCTGGCACAGAGGTCAAATCCAGGCTGGAGAAGTGTCCAGGCTGCACACTACAGAAATTGTCCTCAAGGCCGTCTCCCTCGGTCAGCATTGGAACGAGGGCAGCTTTTCCCTAATGCTGCGAAGGACTGTGCTTCTTCACACACACAGAGGCAGGTGGGGTTCGTCAAGGTCTGCACAGATAGGCCCTCCTGAATGGAGCTTCATGGGGAAGGCTTTGAGGTGAAGGAGGACAACTTGGAAGGCCATCCATGGAGTAAGCAGTGGCTTTCCTGAAAGAGCCTGGTCATTTTTGAGCAGTCCATTGGACCAGGACTGGATAGACCTGAGCGCAAATCTCCACCTTGTCATGAAGGTACAGATTCTGGCCAACTGTCTCCTTGTCCTGAGCCAACTCAGTTATGAGCAATTGGCAGGAGGTGGGTCCAATTGCTGCTCCCTCCACACATACCCACTGTTCAAGGGGACTTCCACTCCTGCATATGTGACTTGTGGGTTTTGCATACTCTGTGTAAGAAGGACCAACACCAAGGAGCGACTGAGCATCTGTGGGCCTGATCTCAGCTCAACTCCCTCAGGCCAGCATGGAGTGCAGTAAAGAAGACCAGCAAGTTGAAGAGAGCAAGCTCTTTAGATCCCTGCTCCACTGCGTTGCTCTACACACATGTTCATGGAACTCTTTGGGGCATCTGAAGGAGGCTTAAGTGTCTTATGAATCCGAGAACTAGTGTGCTGCGGTGGTGGACCGAGGGCGCGTGGGATCCAGGTTTTTGTCCCTGCTTAAGCGTTGAGCTCAGTGGGTGACTTGGGCCAGTCACTGATTCTCAGTCTAGCCTACCTCACAGGGTTGCTGTAAGGATAAAATGGAGTGGAGGAGAACCTTGTAAGACAGAGAAAGAGAAAGAAAGCCAGGATTTAAATGCAATGTAATAATAACATAATCATCAGCATATGGAGAATGGTATGTCTGTGTGGGATATAGATACAAGGCTCATTCAATTAATTTATTACATTTGTATTGTACCATTATTTTTGAAAGCATTCAGAGTGGCTTACATCCTTCTCCTCCTCCTGCACTCATCTTATCCCCACAACAATAACCCTGTGAGGTAGGTTGGGCTGAGAGTCTGTGACTGGCCCAAAGTCACCCCTTGAGCTCTATGACTTGAACCCGGGTCGCCTGAGTCCCCGTCTGGCGTTCTTAAAAACGGCAGTGCACTGGTTCTCACACTGGGTTTTATTTTGCAATATGCAGAATGAAGGTTTGGGAATTGCCTTATTCATTGCGAAATGAATTGTATATCTGCATTCATATCTGTGGCACACAAATGTGTGTGAACCTGGATTGTGTGTGTGTACACACATATCCCATCAAACTACAGAATTCTGCAGATAATGCTCTCCTGAGATTTGTCTCTTTCTTAGACAGCCTTTGCTGCAATTGTATTTTAAATTCCTGCACCCCGCTCCCTCCTTCCCCAAAATGGTAATCTTACACTCACTTACCCTGACGTTCTCCCCTCTGAACTTGAGGGGACTTTGTTCTGAGTAGGAACATATAGGATTGTGTTTTTACACCTTCCCTACCACCAGAAATTGCTTTGATTTGTTTTGTTTTGCTCCTGAGAAAACCTGAAAAGAGAATTCTTCTTTGCTTAAACTTCCTGCCTCTCAGATAAAAAACAGCAGCAATTTTCTGCTTGAATTTCTCACTGACTAAATCCATTGATCATCCTTTCTCTCTGTGAGTGAGGAGAGTGTTTTCTGTTTAATAACTCCTATCCTTCTCCACAAGGCTTTTCCCCCTCTTCCCATCTCTCTCTCTCTCGCCTTCACTTGTTTGTGTTGTGTTGGTCAGTCCACCACACTATTCCTCTGAGAGGTAAAGAGAGCGCAAAATTGAAGTTATTTTATGCTTGGGCTCCCTCCATCCCAATTTTCAGATCTTCATGTCAATTTTCACACATCAGTGTCATGCAGGGAATGCTATGGAAATTTCACCAGAGTCCTTGGAAGACGATTTATACATGCCCCCCCATGTACCGTGTGCTCCCCCCGCCCAGATGCAGATGTGTTGCAGAGCTCCGCTCGATCCACAATTACTGTGCATTCAAGAAATGCAACTTAACTTGGACTTTTAATACTTTGCGTGTTCTTCAACGCCTTGCGTTTTCTTGCTGGCAAATTGCCTCATATTAAAGCTTTTGGTGAGAGTAGATCCATCCACTCACACTTTTGTTTTTCTTCCGTTGAACATACTGTAACGATTATTCATCATGCAGGCTAAATTTTGCTCAGTGTCTCACACCTACTTAGCTGCCTCCAAACATGTGAGCCCTTTTTGGATGGAAATGAAAAGTGGGTCCTTCAGACCCAAATGGATGCCGGGATGGTCGCTTAACATTTTATTTATTTCTTTTGAACATTTGGGTGCCATCCAGTTGTGCCACAGCACCTCTGGGTGGCTCAAAACACAAAATAAAAAACACAATAAAGCATATAAAAACCATAACACATTAAAAACAATTGGTTATTCAAATGTTTTTTAAAGGAAGGTCTTCTCCTGGTGCCGAAAAGAAAGTAAGGAAGGTGCCAGGTGCATCTCCTTGGGGGGAGCATTCCAAATATGGGGAGCAGCTGCAGAAAAGGGTTCGGGTTAAATTTTGAAAGCAGAGTACGGGGGCGGGAGGTGCACTGCGGAAAGAGAAAAACGTCTGCCAGTGAGAATTCTAGAAATGGGCCTTTCCCACTGGGTGGAGCAGATGGGGCGTGGAGAAGGCACCGATCCAGAGCCAGGGTCCAGGGATGACTGAAAGGAGCATGGACTGCACTGAACCCAGGACTGGATAGAAGCGCGAGCCTTGTGGGGATGTAGCGCGCATTCGCCTTTTCAAAGGATAGGAAGCCCTTTTGCACATTTTGCCAGGCTTGCTGGCTTTGTGCTGCTGGGGAGACAGGTCTCCCAGGCGGCAGAAGAAGCCACTCCAGGCTGAGCAGCCTCATGCTCGTCTCCTTCACCTTGCCCAAGCCACTCCGCCTCCCCCACTTGCCGTGCTTAGCTGGCCACTTGTGCATCACCAGAAAGGAGGAGAAGCATCGCCGAAAGAAGAGGGCGAAGTGGCGTGTCGAGTTGGCTGAATGTGGACATGCTCGTTCACAAGGTTTCGAAATGGGGGGCAGAAAGGACTGGCGGGGCATCTCGGTGTAGTGGGGAGGCTGTGTCCGGTGCACTGTGGGCCTGTGCAGTCTTCTGTCCAGCTGGTAGATGCAGCTGAGCAATGCTGCGACTTCCACTTTCCCTCTGTACAGATTTTATGTTTAAGGTGGACTGGATGGAACAGCCTTCAAAAAGAGGACCGTATTTTATGGGGTAAATGGCCACCTACTGGATTTATGGGCATTCAAAGACGCACTCACAAGAGACTTGGATTCAGGACTGCAGTGAAGCAGATCAGAGTCTGGGGAGATAAACCAGTGAGTGGGTCCTAGTGGGTCACTTCCCCACTGCACACTCCAAGCCAGCTCAGTGGGAAAGCACAGGCTGTGTATGTCAGTGGAGCCCAGGATCAATCTCTCATTTCCATTTTTAAAGGTGGTAGACCTTTGCCATGACCAAGCAGAGCCCCTGCTAGGCGTGTGAGCTAGGCGCGCATCAAAAGGCATTTTAGTTCATGTATGATCTGGGCTGTACCCACTTTGCACCATCTGGACTGAGACCCTGGTCATGAACATGCATCTCCACAAGCCCTCCTAATGTTCCCATTTGATGCTGTAATTGCAAACAATCATACAGTTAATCTCAAGTTTATTATTTTTGGGAGCATCATTAGCATCTAATAATATTAAAATGAATTAATAGCAAAACAAGAAAATGGAAAGCATGAAAAAGAAAAAAAGGGAAGGGAGAGAAGCGGGGAAGGGGGAGGGAGAAGCTCCTGGAAATAGCTGCCTTCCAGAGACAGACCACGTGCCCTTTGGACTTCTTTGGAAGGTTGCTGTCTTCTTGCTTTGGGGCAGATAATCGCGGCCGAGAGGTGTGTGTGTGGGGCAGGAAGGTGAGCTATGTTTGAGATGGGTGTGCGAATCACCCAGAGTCTCCTGCTTTGTTTCTCAGCTGCTTGAACATGAAACATGGATGGTTCCAAGCAGATCAGATAAAAAGGAATTTAGTTGCTGTTGCGATAATGCAATCTGCTTTCTCTTGCCACTTCATGTGTTTTACTGGACAGAAAGGAGAGGGGGAGAGGCTTCTTTAAAGCAGATATTAGGGAAGCAAAATGAATCTACAAAATGTTCACAATTCTCTCTGTGTGTTTGTGTGTGCATGTGTGTGTGCATGCACATGCCAACGGGAATTTGCACCACTGCACACACCAAATAGTTCACCAAGCCCACTCCCCTTCGGTTTCATGAGCAGCCCTGGGATGCAATAGCTGTATCCTAATTGTTTTCCCCCTTCGATCTGAGCATGGGAAATGAGCTGGATGAACACGCTGCTGCGCCATGCGGAGATCAGCCAATATTCTCTGCAGCTTTCCTGCCAGGATCTCTGGCAACGATCTACTGTAGCACAGCAATGTTTAACTAAAGTTATCCTCCGAAGGGCTGTAGAAATTCACAGGCTTCTGGCCCAGAGCCATTCTGCTCCCGGCTGCGATATTTTCATTGGAGCAAGTGGAATGCCGAAGGAAGGAAGGAAGGAAGGAAGGAAGGAAGGAAGGAAGGAAGGAAGGAAGGAAGGAAGGAAGGTGATGATGCTGGACCGGGAAATGGAGTGACAATATTCTGCTTGCATCACTGCTGAAGCACACAAGTCTCAGTGGCCACTGGAGTGGGTGTCTATCCCAAGTGCTACGGACACCCTTGGGCCATTGAAGCCACCCTCCAAATCCAAGTCCAGCTTCTGCAGCCCAGCTCGGCCCCAAGACCACTCAGAGAGTGATGCCTGGAACAGCAAACAGGCCTGTGTCAACACCTGGGCAAACATGGGGATGAAATCACAGCAATGTTGCCTAGTGGTGAGGGTGCTGACCTGGGAAGCCAGAAGATCCAGGTTCCCCACCCAGCGATGAAGCTCACAGGGTGGCTTTGGGCCAGTCCCTTGCTCTCAGCCTGGCCTACCCCACAGGGGTGTTGTTATGAGGAAAAAAAGGCTTGGAGAAGGACTGTGTAAACCACCTCGTCATACTCAAAGGACGGGGAAAAGGTGGGATGCAAATGAAGCAGAGAAGCAACAGCTTGGGATAGTTGGAGGCGGCTCTGCAGACCAAATTTTATTATTTTGACTGAGCATGCATTTGGCTAAAACCCTCGCTGGGAACCGAAGGGGAGGCCGAGGCCTTTGAAGCACCTTCAGGGTTGTTGCTCACAGGTTCCCAGGTCAACCGGGGAAAGTCGAAATGTTTTGGAAGGGATGAGAAGGCGGAAAGGGAGAAGCCCTCAGCTTGGGCTCCACTTTCTTGCCATGAGCAGAGATAAGCTTCCAAACCGGTCAGAGGGCTTTCAGGGTTGCTTTGTCTTGCAGCTGTGAATTGCCAATAAGGTTCTGCCATGCAAAGAGATGTCCTGCTTTTTTGGATCCTGAGGGCAAGAAGGAGAGGGCCGAGTTTGCGATGGGTGCAATTAGTGTTACGTCGTTGCATGTGTACCGTGCCTCTCTTCCTCTTGCAAGGAACCTCAGGTGAGCCACACGCTTCTCCTTTTAGCCTCACAGTGACACCCCTGTGAGTGGATGAGGCCTGCCCAAAGTCTCCCACTGGGACTCAACCTGGATCTCCGAGCCCCAGTTGCACTCTCTCTCCACCCCATGTGTCTCTAAGTTTGCATTCAGAAAACACGTGAAACACAGCCACCGGGCGTCTGGGAAACACTTCCAAAGCCACTTTCCATGAATCCAAGGTGGTGGTTGTGAGTTGCTTGGCTTACGGACAACTGAAACCCTCGGCTGCCTAGTATTCGCTGGATATAAATGAAAGTCAGAATGAGAGACAGAGGGGGAGAAAGCAAGGCGTGCCCTTGGCAACAAGCAGCAAAGCTGAAGCTGGAGCATCTGCTGAGGGCAGAGTAAGGTGGGGCATCCGGCTGACCCTCCTCTGGAGAAGGAAGTAGTTTCTCTATGTGCCTCACTACTCAGACCTCACCTGGAATCCTGTGCCCAGTTTTGGGCACCAAGATTTAAGAAAGATGCAGCTAATTAGAAAGGGTCCAGCGGAGGGCAACAAAAACGATCCCTGCTTTGGAAACACTGCCCTGTGCGGAGAGACTGAGAGAACTGGGCATGCTCAGCCTTGAGGAGCCTTGAGGAGACTGAGGGGGAGACTGAGGGGGGTCATGGTATCCCTCTAGAAGGACCTCAAAGACTGTCACAAAGAGGAAGGTCAAGACAATGCCAGAATGTAGAACACGGAATAATCAATTGAAGTTGCAGCAACCCAGATTCAAGCTGGACATCAGGAAAAGCTTCCTCACTGTCAGAGCAATACGGCAGTGGGACCAGCTGCCTGGAGAGGTGGTGGGCTCTCCCACACTAGAGATATTCAAGGTGAAACTGGGCAGCCATCTGGGTGTGATGGAGTGACTTTGTGTCCTGCAACAGCAGGGGGCTGGATTCAATGGCCTTTGTGGCCCTTCCAACTCTACTATGCTATGATTCTACATTCTGGGGCTTGGATCGGGCGAACTGGCAGCTGCCCCACAAAGTGAGGAATCAAGTCTGCCACTGGAGGGTCTCTGCAGGATTCCAACAATTCCCCTGGTGTCTACACGCAGAACCTCACTCTGGAGTAACCAGAGAGGGGAACTAAATGGCCCAGATCATCTATGGGAGAAGGCTCCTCCATTTCATTTCATCCCTTTCCTTCACGCCCCCCCCACCCGCCCCAGACCCTCAACCGTGCATGGGAGTCAATGGCTTGCTGAATTTTTCAGGAAAGGTACTGCATTGTAGCCAGCCATGAACAATTTGTTTGACCTGCCTGGCCCCCCATTTGAATGCCTTTTTTCTCTGCCTTTCCTTTTCACAGCACTTCCTTCAGTGAAATGCCAGCACAGAAGGGAGGAGGGCAAGAAAGCCACCTTTGAATGCAGGTGTGCGAGGAAAGCCTGCCTATTTGGACCCAAGAACCTGTTGCCCCCAGTGGCATACCACCATAGCTGGTGGCCATGTTTATGGGGCCCAAAGACTGAAACCAGTGCCCTAGTCCCTCTTCCAAGCTCACGGCTCTGCTTCTGTGTGGTGAAATTGAAAGAAACAATTGGTGCTTTGCAGGAAAATTTATTTATTTATTTATTTGGGATATTTCTAGGCCATCCAATCACTCTGTGTCTCTGGACGGCTCACAACAAAATCAATAAATACAACAGTATAAATATAAATATCATAAAACCCCCAAACAATAATAAACCAAATAACCCACAACTGAAATAAAAATAATTGAAATCTATTGAACATTAAGATATTGGGTGAATAAAAAGGTCTTGACCTGGTGCTGAAAAGCATATAATGACAGTGCCAAGCGGACCTCTCTGGGGAGCGCATTCCATAGCCAGGGCACCACCACAAAGAAAGCTCTCCTCCGAGTACTCTGTCTCCTGACCTTCTTCAAGGAGGGTTCCCAGAGCAGGGCCTCTGTTGCAGATCTTAAGGGGCGGGAGGGCATGTAGGGAAAAGACGTTCCTTCGGGTATCCTGGCCCCAAGCCGTTTAGGGCTTTATAGGTCATAACCAGCACCTTAAATTGGGCCTGGACTTCAATGGGAAGCCAGTGAAGCTGGCACAGGACCGGAGTTATATGAGAGTAATGACCGGTCCCCTACAGCATCCTGGCAGCTCTACTTTGCACCATTTGAAGTATCCAGACAGTCTTCAAGGGCAGCCCCATGTAGAGCGCGTTACAATAGTCCAACCAGGAGGTTACCAGTGGATGTGTCACCATTGCTACGCAGTTCTCCTCCAGGTAAGGATGCAGCTGATGGATCAGCTGAAGCTGAAGGAAAGCGTTCCTCACCACCACCATCACCTGGGCTTCCAAGGACAGTTCCGGGTCAAGGAGCACTCGTAAACTGCAGACCCTGTCCTTTAGAGGGAGTGCAACCCCATCCAGGAGGGGGCCAAAGTCACTTACCTGGAAACTTGAATCACCCACCCACAGGACCTCCATCTTATCTGGTTTGAGCTTCAGTTTATTGGCCCTCATCCAGCCCATTACCTCGGCCAGGCACCGGTTCAGTACAGCCACTGCCTCACCTTGATCAGTTGAAAAAGAGAGGTAGAGCTGGGTATCATCAGCATACTGATGGTTCCACAGTCCAAACTTCCTGCTGACCTCTCCCAGTGGTTTCATGTAGATGTTAAAGAGCATGGGGGACAAAGTAGAGCCCCGCGGAACCCCATGGCAAAGCTGCCATGGCGCAGAGCCAAAGTCCCCCAGCACCACCTTCTGGAATGGGCTGGCCAGGTAGGATCAGAACCACTGCCAAGCAGAGCCTCCTACTCCTAACTTGGCCAGCCTATCCAGGAGGATACCATGGTCGATGGTATCGAAAACTGCTGAGAGGTCCAGGGAACTAACAGGGACACACTCCCCCTGTCGCTCTCCCTGCACAGGTCATCATACAGGGCAACAAGGCAGATTCAGTACCATACCCGGATCTGAAGCTGGACTGAAATGGGTTCTGATAATCAGTTTCATCCAAGAGTGCTTGGAGTTGTCCCACCACCACCCGCTCCAACAGCTTGCCCAGGAACGGGATATTGGCCACCGGTCTATAATTGGTGGTCACTTCTGGGTCCAGGGACGCCCTCTTTAGGACAGGCCTGATCACCACCTCCTTTAAAGGGGCAGGGACCGAGCTCTCTCTCAGTGAGGCGTTGAAGACCTCCTGGATCCAGGTACCAATCCTGTGTTTGGCTGTAGTAAGTAGCCACGAAGGGCAAGGGTTGAGTAAGCAGGTGGTAGGACGTACCAGTCCAAGCACCTTGTCCACATTATCAGGCCACATCAGCTGAAATTCATCCAACAATGCTGGACCAGATGGGGCTCTGGACACCTCCTGTGATGGAACCCTATCAACTCTGGAGTCCAGTTCGTGACGAATCTGAGCAATTTTCTCCTTAAAGTGCTGGGCAAAGTCATCACAACGGGTTCCCGATGGTGCCACAGGATCTTTTTTAGGGCCAGGATGCATTAGGCCATGCATCACTCAAAAAAGCTATGCTGGATGGCATAGGTGCAAAAGTATTAGGAGAAGCGCTTGGCTCTGTGTTCTCTCTTTCCCACATGCTGACCTACCTGAGTGCCACCAGCAGGAGTGCCCTTAATGTGAAAGGAGGGCTGGCGGCAAGAAGAAAGATGGAGGTTGGAGGCTTTTTCAAGGAATCTGGTAGCCCCCAAGACAATTTCCAGCTGAACAGTTGCCATTGAACATTGGCTCTGGGACTGAGCCTGGCCTAACATTGCAGCCTGATCCAAAGTGCTGTAAACACTTTGACATCTCACAGTACAGCATCTCCACCATGAACATATAGTAAAACATTAAGGCCTCAGAATGCTTGTTGTGCTAAAGGTGACTTCTAGATACAGGTAAAATCTACTGCTAGAGGTAATGCTTACCAATGTTTACCAATATTAACAAGGGGAGCTCATGGTAAACTTGACTCCAGTGGATTTATAGGGTCAGATTTTATATTTTGGTTTGCTGAAAAGAACTTCTTGTTTTTGTGTTATGCACATATAATGCTTGGTGTACGCAGATGTTATACTTAGTGGGAGAACCATTTGCAAATGATTGCAAATGACTACAGATATGATCTTGACTTGGATTGCTACCTAGGCCAGGGCAGGACATGGAGAAGAAGTCCAGCAAGCTTAAGGAAGCCAAACTCTGGGTGCATCTTTGCATGACTCGTGGCCACCATACTAATGGGCAGGGCAAGATAACACAGAAGAGCTGAGAGAAGCCTTCGGAACTTGCCAGGTGCCATTCACATTTGAGGGAGGCATTTCCAATTTCAGATGTTCATTTTAAGAATGCATGTTGTTTTCACCTCAACATTCAAGTGCTTTAAACTTCACATCTCTTGCTTGTTCTGGTTTTGGCATTTTGCATCTGATTTGAAGCCTCATAAGCTGTCAGACATTAAATATTAAAATCACTTTTGCACATCAGCTATCAAATACACCCAGATACGAAACAACAGTACTGAAATACTCTCAAATGCAAAATACTATTACATCAGCTATCAAAACCTGCCAAATAATGCATACAGATTGGAAAACAAAATAAAAATGAAAGCATCACATCAACACCTGTCAAATACTTATATCGAGCACTTTGTGAATATTCAGCAGCGTGGTGCAGCAACTGTGGAACTGGGGCTCAGCAGGTCGGGGTGCCAATCCCCACTTTGCCATAGAGTCCCCAGTCTGGGCCACTCATTGAATCTCAGCCTAACCTACCTCCTAGGGCTGTGCTGGAGACAAATGGATAGAGGCAGGATCTTGCAAGCTCCCTTAGGATCCTTGTGAGAAGAAGCAAGACATGGTATAAATTCAGTGATGGTGATAAAACACACTTTAGTACAAGGAATTTTAAAACTTTTTTAAATGATCGGAGTCAGTTAATAAGGGCTAATATTATGGAATCTTGTTGAGCTCGGTGGGATTCTGAATCACCATATACATGCAAAGCACATTGGGACTGGGGTGCATTTGCAGCCAAAGTGGAAGGGGTCATAACCCCACGTGGTCCCTGAATCTCACGGGGTGACTTTGTGCCAGTGGGGGACTTGCAGCCTAACTACCTTGCAGGGCTGTTGCAATGAGGAAGAAGATCTACTGAGCTGCTCTGGGTTCCTGGCAAGGGGGTGCATCAGTGAGATAAATCAACATGCGCAGTCATGGCGACTTTGAATCGAATGACCATCACAATTCAAAGGAAAATCTCGGGGGAGGAAAAAAAGAAGCAAGTTCATTCTTCCAGGGAGTATAGAAATGTCCCGCCCCAGCTGGGATGTGGGGTCACATTTTCACAGAATGCAGGAGTTGAAAAATGCCTAACGAACTTCTAATGAGTGGAGACTGGTAGTTCCAATGTCAAAGAATACAGAAACAGAGCGAGTCAGAAGGGGTCTCCTGGGCCATCTAGTCTGACCTCTGGCACCAGCCGGCTCTGCTCATGACATGCCCACCATGTGCACATCCAGCCTATCCTTGAACACCCACACCGATGGGGCCTCAACGACCTCCTGTGGAAGCCCATTCCACGCCCTCGGGGTCCTGACTGTCAGGAAGTGCTTCCTGGCATCCAAATGGAGCCTTGGCTCCCTGAGCTTTGCTCTGTTGGAGCACGCCCTGCCTTCCTCTGCAGGGGAGAACAAGTCTCTACCCATCTCCATGTGACTTCCCCTCACATACCTGTATGTCACCAACAGATCCCCTCTGAGTCTCCTCTTCTCCAGGCTGAAGAGACCCAGTTCTCTCAGTCTCGCCTCATACCCCATCCCCTGCAAACCAGCCACCATCCTTGTGGCCCTACGCTGCACTGACTCCAACCTGGCTATATCCTTTCTGTAATGAGGGGCCCAAAACTGAACACAATACTTCAGTTGCGGGTGCACCAGAGTTGTGTAGAGTGGTGGTAATACCTCTCTTGATCTAGAAGCCATACTTCTGGCTATGCAACCAAGGGTGGCATTCGCCCTCTTGACCACCGCATCACACTGCTGACTCATGTTTAGCCTGCAGTTAACCCGTACCCTGAGGTCCCTTTCACAAGTGCTGCTCTCCAGCCACTTGTCACCTAACCTGTACTTATGACACCCATTCCTATGCCCCAAGTGCAAGACCTTGCACTTATCCACATTGAACGCCATCCTGTTGTCTCCTGCCCACTTCCATAGTCTGTCCAGATCCTTTTGGATCTGGAGTACCTGCTCCTCAGTTGTGGCCACTGCTCCAGTTTTAGTGTCATCTGCGAATTTGATCAGCAGACTGTTCACCCCATCTTCCATGTCGTTAATGAAAAGATTAAACAGGATTGGCCCCAGGACAGAGCCCTGGGGGACCCCGCTTGTCACTGGCTGCCATCCCGACGATTCCCCGCTAATGGTTACCTTCTGCTTTCAGTCAGTCAACCCAGTGGGAAGTAGCATATTTGCATTTTAGAGGTGCTCTCCAGAGTGCTGAACCAGACCCCAAATCATTTCAGTACCATGAACAGCACCTCCGAAGCTCTGAGTGGGTGAACCAGCAGAGATGTTGGACCATACACCCTCCACTATCTCCAGTCGGAGGTGTTGCCTGAAGGCTGGGTCGTCTACAACAAATGAAGCCATGCGAGCAAGACTTCCAGTAGACAGAGGCAAATAAGCAAAGCAAAACACCTGGAGAAAGCCAAGGATGCAAGGCGAGAGCCAATATGGCTTGGAGAATTCCTTTGAGCTCCCATGTATGGTGATCCTCCTAAACACCAGCAAAACTGGTCCATCAAGTGAGGGATTCTGAACTTCAGTCCAGATTCTATTTTTGAGTCTCATTCCAGGAGTGATCAGGGTCAAAGACAGACAAACTATGATTATGATTGTATTACTCTTACATGGCATTTAATTATCACTTCTTTCCTCTTGTGAAGCGGCTTACACACCTCACATTCCTCCTCACAACAGCAACCCTGCAGCATGGTTTGGGCTGATGGTGAATAACTGGCCCAAAGTCACCCAGGGAGAGTCATGGCCAAGGGGAACTAGGATAGGATTGCCCAGGTCTGCAGTCCAGCACTCTTACCACAATGCTGCAGGTGTTGTACAGGTGAAACAAAAATACTACAACATGTTTTAGCTTAATGCTTTGCCTGCTGGTAGCTAAGCACTAGCAGGAAACTGCACAAAAGCCAAAAGGCCACAGAATGACTGGAGGTTGGAAGAAAGAGGTTGGGACCGAAATGGGAGTAGGGGAAGGGGGGCTGACTAGCTAGGACCCCTGGAGGGTCAGCAACAGGCTCTGGGCTTGTGTATTTTGCAGTAAGTCACCCAAACAAATTGTATGGGGAGGAAATGAGCTTTCAATATTCCAGGTGAAATTGGTGGTGAACCTGGCTCCTTCCAGTATGGCGGCCTTCCAGTCCCAGGATTCCCTGCCTGCCTGCTTGACTCATCATCCAAGGGCTTTTTGGTGGTATGTGATCCATCAAATAAGTTTGGAGAAACAGGCATTTTGGGGCAGCCCAGGGCTAAAAGATGTCTGTGTTGCAATTGGGAATGAAAAGGACCCTTCCCCGTGTGGTCCATGCTTTAAGCCGGGTACCCCTTCCATGCAGAAGCACGGCAACTAAGAGTTAAGATGGCAACCCTTTAGGGTTGGGAGGGGGGAGGGATACAATAACTTGTGCAGGGCTGGTCTGCAGAGTATACTTTGAAAGAACAACAAAGAGTCCCAAGAGAGAGGTCACGGCAGCTGAAGGCTAAAGACAGTTTCTCTTTGTGCAATCGGAACCGTCAGGGTCATGTCAAACTGAGCTAATCTAAATGTCAGCTTTCTGGCTTGCAGTTGCAAGATCCTCAATTAGGTTGCAACGCCACTCATTTGCGGTCTTCTACTTTGATGGCTGCCGGTGGCGAACGTGCCTTGTGAATATCCTGGAGGTGCCGAAGGGCCAAAAAGGGGCAGGGCCAGTTGGGAGTGCTCTGCCATTCATCATATTGGCCAACGCGCACACACACACAGAGCCATGGAACAAAGACTGGAGATTCTTTAGTATGTTCCCAGCCATCAGCTATCAGTTATTCACAGGCAAATTGTAGCCCTATACGGAATCATTTAAGCACATATCCATTTTCTGAATTCGAATTCTGATTTTGCAAGCTTTCGGGATCTCTGGATTAGGCTCCTTGTTGCAACAAGTAGCTTGTTGGTGGCACATAAGAAGTGGGGGAAGGTCAGATGGGATGTTGTAGGTAGGATGCCTGAATAGTTGAGCTTAAGAAGACATGGAAGAAAAGGTTTAAAGACATTCCAGGTGGGCTCTGCTATTTGGTAGGAGAGTTGCAGGTTCCAATGTGCCTGGCACCACTGGGTACAAGAAAGAACCAGGCAACTGTTGATCTTCTGGCCAAACAAACAAACCAACAAACCAACAAATGAAGTAATCCAAACCTGGAATGGTTGATAAAAAAACAGAAGTACAGACTAACCAGGGCAGCCTTCTCCAACATCCTGGTTGGGAGATGATGGGGTTTGTAGTCCTCTACATATGGCATGCTCCATGTTGGGTGATTCCTGCGGACACATTCAGGACGCCCACCCTGAAGCAGTGCAAGGGTCAGTCTGGGTGAGAATGGAAATGGAAGCACTGCAAGGAGAGCATTTGCTCTCTCCAAAGAAGCGCTTCCCTTTCAAAGCCCCCCGCTCCCTTTTCTTCTGATGAAATGATTTCCCTCCTCCAAGGGAGGCCAGCTTGAACACATCACACCCTGCGGGAATTGTGGGGCATTGGTTGCTCCGATGAAGCCCAACACAGGCCTATTTACAAGAAAATGAAAGGGGATGGTGGGGCCATTTGAAACACAGATGGGCGGATTCTCCCCTCCCTTCCCAGATAAATCATCTAGCTAAAGGAGCTGCTCTCTGGAGGAAGCCACGTGTGATCTCTTCCTTCCTGGAGGGCAGTCTGAAGATCCTGTGATCCCACCACCCACCACCTGCAGGACTGTCTTTGGGGATGGCAGATTTAGACTTCACAGAGCGCTGCCTGGGAGCCCTGCCAGAGGAGCGTGTGCCGAGCGAGTGTGTTTCCCGGGAGGCCCACACTGCAATGCGTTCCTCTAACAGCAGGAAGCCTGACTGCTCCTTGGCAGAAAACAATATTTTGCTGGCAAATGGACTGCACAGTCTTGCACCTTTCCTGGTTTCTCCAGCCACTGGAGTTTCTTTTGCCCAGTTTTGGTTGGTGGGCGGATGTGGTCCTTCCTGGAAAAAGTGGCCTTGGTCACCTCTTGATTCAATCAGCATTGTGCATGCTGTTCTTGCAAAACATGGCAGCCAGGTTTCCCCAGACACTGTTTGAGTATACACCAGCCTTCCCCAGACACTGTTTGGACTGCAACACCCAGAATTCCCAGGCAATGGCCCTGCTGCATAGGATTGTTTGTTGTTTGTTTTTTGTTTTGTTTGTGTGTTTTTGTTTTGTTTTGTTTTGTTTGCACTTTGCTTTGCTTTCTTGTGCTTTTTTTTTCTTTTTTTTTTCTTTCTTTCAATTTAAATTTAAATTTATTTTCTCCTTGTGTGTGTGTGCAAGTGGGGTTTTTGCCTGGGAGAACTGGGAGAGTGAGAGGAACTGCAGGACTTACAAGACAGGGGACCAAGGTAAGGTCTCGGAAGGGTTACAGATGGCAGACCAGGAGATGGCCTTGGCGGGAGTCACGGGTGTTGCTGTCCGCTGCGAGAGCTGCGACATGTTCGCCCTTCTCCCCCAGGAGAGGCAGGGATACACTTGCCCTCGGTGCAAGATGGTGACCCTGCTAGAGGAGGAGGTGAGGTGCTTGAGGGCCGAGAGAGCTCTTCAGGCCCCCCCGCAGCAGCCCCCCTCTCGACAGAGGGCTGAGGGAGAGACCACGGGAGGAGCAGCTGCGGAGACATGGAGGTATGTCACCCACAGGAGGAGGCGGCCAGCACGGCCTCCTCCTCCTCCTGGCACCAATCTGGAGCTGGGAAACAGGTTCTCTCCACTTGGGGAGGCTGGGGCTGAGGAGGCCTCAGGGGACCAGCAGGACCCCCAGCCTGGGACATCAGGAGGCAAGGGAGCCACTGCAGGAGAGGCGAGGACCAGGGCACGGCTGCCCACCAGCACCGAGAAGGTACGGCGGCGGGTGATAGTTGTTGGGGACTCCCTGCTGAGGGGCACTGAGGCGGCGGTGTGCCGCCCCAGCCTTCAGACAAGGGAGGTTTGCTGCCTGCCGGGCGCACGCATCCGGCACGTGAAGGACAGAGTGGAGCGTCTTGTTCGCTCCGGGGGTCACCAGCCACTCCTGGTGATCCATGTGGGCACAAACGACGTTGCCAGGCAGGGGGTGGTCGGGATCACCAGGGACTTTTCGGCCTTGGGGAAGAAACTCAGGGAGCTGAAGCCCAAGTGGCCTTCTCGTCAATCTTACCCGTCCGGGGATTTGGGCCAGGAAGGGACAGGAGGGCCTCTGAGGTGAACGACTGGCTGAGGGTGTGGTGCCAGAAGGAACGCTTCGGATTCCTCGACCACGGCACTCGTTTTCTTGCCAATGGACTTCTGGCAAGGGATGGGTTACACCTCACGAGGATGGGGAAAAGGTCCTTTGGAGATGCTCTAGCGAGCTTCATCCGGAAGACTTTAAACTGAGCCAGTGGGGGGTGGGTTCAGGCCCCCCAGTAACATGTCTGCACTGGACAAGTGTGCAGGGAGGATCGGGGCTCTGGGAGCAGGGTTTTAGAGATACTGCAGGGACTGACAGGACTTCTACAGAGAGGGGCCAGGTACCAGGGAGGATGGGAGGAAGGAGGATGCTGGGCACTCCAAGGAAAGGAAGCAGTGGGAAGGAGTTGAGATGCATGTACACCAATGCTAGGAGCATGGGTAATAAGCAGGAAGAGCTTGAAGCTCTCCTGGGAATAGGAGGATACGATCTGGTGGGAATCACAGAAACTTGGTGGGATGAAAGGCAAGTCTGGAATGTGAACATAGAAGGGTATCACCTTTTTAGAAAGGACAGGAAGGGAAAGAGAGGTGGGGGCGTGGCTTTATATGTCAGGGAAGGGATAGGATGCAGTGAGATAGAGTGCAGCACAGATGGGGATTCGGTAGAGGCAGTCTGGGTGAAACTTAGGGGTTTTGACAGGGAAAGAGACCTGACCGTGGGGGTATGTTATCGCCCTCCAGGTCAACTTGAGACCCTGGATGATGTCCTGACAGGCCAGATTCTAAGGATATCTCGGGGAGAGACACAGTAATTATGGGGGATTTCAATCTCCCAGATATTACTTGGGAGACTCACTCGGCGGTGACAGCCAGGTCACGTCGCTTCCTAGAAGCTCTAGAGGGTGGGTTTTTCACACAGAGGGTCCGAGAGGCGACGAGGGGGGGAAACATCCTGGACTTGGTCTTGACCAATAGGGAGGAGCTGATAGATGAAGTACAGATTAGGGGAGCTCTGGATGCGAGTGATCACTCCATCCTTTGCTTTGAGATCAGAGGACTGGGGCCGTGCAGCAGGGCGAGCACTAGAAGCTGGGACTTCAAGAGGGCCAACTTTGGCCAACTGAAGGCCAGGCTGGGGAAAGTCTCCTGGGATAGGTTACTGGAAGGTAAGCGAGTTGAGGAGGGGTGGATGGCACTCAAAAGGGAGGTTTTGCAGGCGCAAGCCCTGACAATACCTCTAGTCAGTAAGGTGGGGAGGCGGAGGAGAGTGCCGCCATGGATGCGAAAGGAGGTGGTTAGGGGGATTAGACGAAAGAGGAACCTCCATAGGAAATGGGTACTGGGGAAATAGACAAAAGGGTATACCGGGAGGAGGAGGCCCGTTGCAGAAGGATTCTTCGCAAGGCTAAGGCTGATTATGAGCTGAGACTTGCCAAGAATATCAAGAGCAACAAAAAGGGCTTCTTCCAGCATGTAAATAGGAAAAGGAAGGGGAGACAAGTGGTGGGACCACTAAATAAGGAGGAAGGAGATCCAGTGACTGACATGAGGGAACAGGCACAGATGCTAAATGACTATTTTGCCTCTGTGTTCTCCCCAAAGCAGGACGGGGGATATCCGTATAGGAGATTGGATGAGGCTGGGGACTTAGGGGCAGAGATTAGAGTCACCCCCCTTGAAGTCGAGGGGCTCCTCAGGGCATTGGACATTACAAAGGCGCCAGGCCCTGACGGGTTACACCCGAGAGTACTTAGAGAGTTGGCAGGGGTTCTCTCACGCCCGCTGGCCTCCATTTTTGAGGCCTCGTGGAGAACGGGTGAAGTTCCAGAGGACTGGAGGGTGGCATCGGTGGTCCCAATTTTCAAAAAGGGTAGTAGGAAGGACATGGGGAATTATAGACCGGTTAGCCTTACGTCCATTGTAGGAAAAACAATGGAAAGGCTCATAATAGAGAGAGATCTAGTGATGCTAGATAGGGAAGGGAGGCTGACAGCCACACAACACGGCTTCCGCAGAAACAGGTCCTGCCAGACAAACCTTGTGGAATTCTATGACAAGGTTTCAAGATGGCTAGATGGAGGGGATGCAGTGGATGTGGTATACCTGGATTTCAGCAAGGCCTTTGACAAAGTGCCCCATGATATCCTGGTGGAGAAACTGAGGAGTTTTGGGATACACCAAAGCACTGTCCGGTGGATTAGGGCATGGCTGACTGACCGAAAGCAGAAGGTAACCATTAGCGGGGAATCGTCGGGATGGCAGCCAGTGACAAGCGGTGTCCCCCAGGGCTCTGTCCTGGGGCCGATCCTGTTTAATCTTTTCATTAACGACATGGAAGAAGGGGTGAACAGTCTGCTGATCAAATTCGCAGACGACACTAAAACTGGAGCAGTGGCCACAACTGAGAAGCAGGTACTCCAGATCCAAAAGGATCTGGACAGACTATGGAAGTGGGCAGGAGACAACAGGATGGCGTTCAATGTGGAGAAGTGCAAGGTCTTGCACTTGGGGCATAGGAATAGCTGTCATAAGTACAGGTTAGGGGACAAGTGGCTGGAGAGCAGCACTTGTGAAAGGGACCTCGGGGTACTGGTTGACCGCAGGCTAAACATGAGTCAGCAGTGTGATGCGGTGGTCAAGAGGGCGAATGCCACCCTTGGTTGCATAGCCAGAAGTGTGGCTTCTAGATCAAGAGAGGTATTACTTCCACTCTACATGACTCTGGTGCGCCCGCAACTGGAGTATTGTGTTCAGTTTTGGGCCCCTCATTACAGAAAGGATATAGCCAGGTTGGAGTCAGTGCAGCGTAGGGCCACAAGGATGGTGGCTGGTTTGCAGGGGATGGGGTATGAGGCAAGACTGAGGGAACTGGGTCTCTTCAGCCTGGAGAAGAGGAGACTCAGAGGGGATATGTTGGCAACATACAGGTATGTGAGGGGTGTCACATGGAGATGGGGAGAGGCCTGTTCTCCCCTGCAGAGGAAGGCAGGACGCGCTCCAATGGAGCAAAGCTCAGGGAGCCAAGGTTCAATTTGGATGCCAGGAAGCACTTCCTGACAGTTAGGACCCCGAGGGCGTGGAATGGGCTTCCACGGGAGGTCGTTGAGGCCCCATCGGTGAGGGTGTTCAAAGATAGGCTGGACATGCACATGGTGGGCATGTCATGAGCGGAGCCGGCTGGTGCCGGAGGTCAGACTAGATGGCCCAGGAGGTCCCTTCTGACTCGCTCTGTTTCTATGTTTCTATGTTTCTATGTTTCTATGAATTCTGGAAGTTGTGGTCCAAATGTCTCTGAAGGCCAGCAGGTTGAGGGAAGCTCACATGGAGAGCCAGTGGGGATGGGGACGCAGGAAATTCTGGGTTGGGGTCCTCACTCAGCCACTAGGTGACTTTGCACCTGACCAACTTTGCAAGGTTGTTGTGAGGATAAACTGGAAAGGAGGGAAACCATATAAACCGCCTTGAGCAACTTGCAAGAGGAAAAAAGATGGAATATAAATATAAAATAGAAAGGCAGTGGGGATGGCTGTTCGAAAGCTGCAGCACCATGGCTGGAGTGTTGCTCTTCAATCAGGCATGCCTAGTTTTAAACCCCTCTCAGCTATAAGGTTCACCGAGTTGGATCAGATTTATTAGATATATATCCTGCTTTCTTTTTAAGAACTCAAAGCATCTTACACCATTCTTAATATTTACCCCACAATAACAACCCTGTGAGGTAGGTGGGTGAGAGTCTGCGACTGGCCCAAAGTCACCCAATTGGCACCATGTCTGAGTGGGGGCTAGAACCCAGGTTGCCTGAGCCCCAGACGGATGCCCTTATTCACTCCACCAGAGCAATCAGGGTTCAGATTAACCCTTTTGGGATCAATCCCTCTACATCTGCTGCCCTCCTCTCATGGCCTGTCTGGTCCTTGGTGAGCCAAGCCAAGAGAAAGGCTGTGGATGCTCTTAGACCCTGCTTTTGGCACCCAGCATCCAGCAAGCTTCCCTGTTAGGAGCAGCTGCAGGATGCAAAGTGGAGTTCCGCCAGCAGTAATTCCAGGTGCTTTTCCAGTGAGCAACGTTCCTCCCCTCTTGTGGCAGCGATGCATGGGGGAAAGGGATGCTGCTTGCAAGGTTCATGAGACTTGGGTTATGCCAGGCCTGCTCACCAGGAACTCCAACGCACCAGGAACTTGGACTCTGGGCTGCTGCAATGCGGACTGCAGCCAGGGAGCCAAGCTCAAGGATGCTTCCAGATTCCCACCTGCAAACGGATTTCTTGCACATCCCCGCATGCAGCCAGCCACTGCCTCGGGTTGCTTTTAGGATGCCTCAGGTGAGCAGAATACCTGAGTTCCCAAGGAAGGCTCATACAATGAATCATAATACAATGATCAATCTGGTAAACATTGCTATTGTGAATATGAGATATTAAAAACCTATAAATACACCCGTTCTTTCCATTTATTCTTTTCATATTGAATGCATACAAAAGTGTAGTCGTGACTCCATAATCTGCAGTCCTACTCATTTACCAGGAGAAAGCCTCAGTGAACACAATAGGACTTTCTTCAGAGTAGACAAAGGAGAGCATTTACTTCTGTTGAAATTTCAGTGGCAGAGTGAACAAACAAACCCCCATCTCTGCTGTCCTGCCCACCCATTTCAGTAGTATAATCCTTGTCAAACTTCTTCCAAACAAGCAACAGTCCCAGTATATCTTCTTCTTACTCCTGCAATGAACTGCCTTGTACCTTGGCTTCTCCACCCCATATAAAATACACCCATTCTGAAGTGTTCCCCTGTATCACAGCTAAGCTCTTCTTTTCTCTTTTTTAGGTCACCTGCCTAAAAGGCAAATAAAAAACCCCCTTTTTTATTTTATTTTATTTTATTTTATTTTATTTTATTTTATTTTATTTTATTTTATAATTGTGCAAGGCAGCAACTTTTCAGTTAGTTCTGCTGAGGAACAACAAGAAACAAATAAGGCCACTCAATTGTACTTCTATATTCACCCAAATTCTTTTCAGAGAACTCACCTCTCCTGTTGACAGCCATCCATCACCCAGATTAAACATGAGTAATTGGATGGTGCTGACAGCTGAATAGCTGTCAAATTTAGACCCTACATTGGCTGTTTTGACTTTGCACAACCAGACAGCAAGTATTAGGAGAGAAACTGCCAGATCCTTGCTTACCTTTTCACCCCTTTCTCTGGGGTTTTGCCCATATGGAAATGACAAGAAGGAACTGACCAAAAATTTAAAAAAAAAAAAAAAAGTGGGGGAAGCTTTCTAAAAATGTCCCATGTAATCCCTGGAAGAAAAAACATAATTTGTAACAAGGGCTGCTTTTCCCATTGTTTTTGAAACTTTTGACAGTTCTTTAACATCTGTGAACAAGCAAAGAGCAGAACATTCCCCCAGGTTTCTAGGGCAATTATATTATACTGTGGACATTTTCTGCTGAGGTTTCCATTTGGGCATTTTGTGCCTGGTTTCCCCTGAGGGCTTGGTGCTTCACAAGGACTCTCTCTCTCTCTCTCTCTCTCTCTGCAGCCTCCTCAGACCATTCCTCTTGGTCTACCTCTGCTCCGAATCTAGCAATTACTTCCTTTAAGTGTCAGCAGTACACCAGGCCTGGAGAGCGATATAACCTTTCCCCACGTTGACGCTGTTAAACCATTACTTGAAACTGAGGCGTTGGTTGACAAGTGCTACTGCAGTCACTAATAACCACTTCCGAAGTGCAAGTAGTCACTCCAGCTCTTAATGTTGCAGCCAAGGGCTCGGGGAATGTCTTTGCAGGTCATTCAGAACCATCCGTCTGATTTGTAGCAAGATCAGTCAATCTTTGCCGTGGAGAGCATCACCTCATCATGGCTGTTGGCTGTGGGGGTCTTCTCTGTTGTCTCTCCCCCTGCCCACTTCCCTCTCCTTGGCCTATGACCGAATATGCCAAACCATCTCAGATCCATGATTTCCAGAGAATGACCTTTTGTAGCATTTTCCGAGCTGGTTGTTTCCCCCTCTACATCTAAGGCAAAGCAAGATCTAAGTCCCAGTAATTCATATATAGCTTGAGCAGGACTGTGGCTTCCCATGCTGTGGCAGATTATTGGCAAATCACAAGGTTGGAAGGGACTTAGAGATCACCTAGTCCAGCCTCAAAGCAAGTTCTGAAATGAAGCATGCATCCGCAGCATCCCTGACAGATGGTCCTCCAATCCGAATACCTCCAGTGAAGGAGATCCTAGCACTCAAGGAGATCATCACCACTCAAGGCAGCCTCTTCTCCTGCAAAACAATGCTTGATGTTAGGAAACTTCTTTCAATATGTAGCTTAAATCTTCTCCTCGCAAGCTTCCAGCTGTCAGTTCTAAGCCTGGCCTTGAGCAACGAGAACAACTCCACTCCATCCTCTGCTGGGTAGTCTTTCAGATATTTGAAGACTATCATGTCTTCTCTTCTGCAGGCTAAATATTCCGTCTGACTATAGCTTGGGCACCTCATCAAATGAAGCACTTAACATGGCAATACACAGACCCTCTGTGGTTCACCCTGATGCTGGAGAGATCCTGAACACCTCCAGCATCAGTGGAGAAGATTCATAGCACCCCTTCTACAGCAACAAATTCTGAGGGGACCCTCAGGACTGCTGCTTACTTGTGGGGGCAGCACCTGAGTGTCCATTCAACCCTTGGGTGCCACCGACTCCAGAAAGTGGACACCTAGCTTGCTATGTAGAAACAGAACATGTGTCTCAAAAGTCAGTGTAACCAGATTCCTCAAGAGTAAGGTTTTTAGCAAAGTGTGGAGGACTTACAGCTGAGTCTTTGGACAGGACTCTGAAACCTCTCACCATGTTATTTGTTGGTCAGTACCTGAGAACTGCTGCAACATGGGCTTACCACCTGCCCTAGGACCCTGCACACCTGGCTGGAACTTCTCACTTTTGGGATTCTGTTGGGTACTACTTCCTGAACTGTCTTTGCATTTGACAATTTACCTGTGTTTGGACTTGCAACCAGCTGTAGTAGGATGTCCGATTTCAACCTTTGTAGGATTTAGTTTCCAGACACCTCACCATTCTGGAGACTCACAAGTGTCTAGATTGTTGCTAAGCTCCTAAAATAGGAGCACTTGATTTTATTTTTTCAAGAAACCTAAGCATGCTCACTTTTGCACTCTCCTCTTGGTTAAAGCGCAGCATCATGGCAATGACAAAAAATAAGTGGAGTTTGCTGCTGATGGCCACTCTTTGGGTGGACATTTGGCTCCCACCACAGCCTGGTTTAATTAATTGATTAAAATGGATTAAATTCTAGCCTGCCACATTAGCCACATGGCTCCCCAGGTGGATTACAAGCAATAAAAACAATACTAAACCTTAAGAACACTGAATTAGATATCTAACAATAAAAACACACCCTATCACATCTATCTATAGGTGGCGCAGTGGTTTAAACTGCTGTGCTGCTGGGCTGGTTGATCGAAAGGTCGCCGGTTCGAATCTGTACACGGGGTGAGCTCCCGTGCGCTGTCCCAGCTCCTGCCAACCTTGCAGTTCGAAAGCCTGCAAATGCGAGTAGATAAAAAGGTACCACTTCGGTGGGCAGGTAACAGTGTTCCGTGCACTTCGGTGTCTAGTCATGCCGGCCACATGACCACGGAGACTGTCTGCAGACAAACGCTGGCTCCCTCGGCTAGGAAACGGAGATGAGTACCGCCCCCTAGAGTCAGGCATGACTGGACCTAATGTCAAGGGGAAACCTTTACCTTTAACCTTATCACATCTTACCAGATCCTACATAAAAGTCATGCCACATTAAAATGCACACCATTAAAAAAGATTAGCAATTAAAACACTGGCAAAGTTTTAAAAAAGGGTATTTGCCTGGCACAGAAAAGAATATAAAATGGGTAGCAGGCAAACTTCTCTGGGGAGCTCATTCCACAGTCATGGTGCTACTCCCCAAAAGGCCCTGTTCCAGTTGTCACCTTTCTGATTTCCTGGAGAGGAGACTCCCTTGGAAGGGCCTCCCATGCTGATCTAAGGGACCGGGCAGGTTCATATGGGAAGAGGAGCTCCTTTAGATACCCCAGCCCCAAGGCGTTTAGGGCTTTAAACACCTGGAATTTTCTCCAGACCTAAACTGGCAACCACTGAAGGTAGAAGAGAACTGGCTTTATATGATCATAAGTGCCAGTCCTTGCCAGCAACTCAGCTGCCCTATTCTGGACCAACAGAAGTTTTGGGACAGTCTTCAAGGGAGACCCCAAGTAGAGCACATTGCAATAGTCCAGGTGAGAGGTTACCAGTGTGTGGATAACTAGTCCAGGTCCTGTCTGTGCAGTTAGGGTCACATCTGATCCATCAGCCTTAGCTGATAGAAGGTGCCCTGGCCACTGAACCCACCCAGAATTCCAGCAAAATTCAGGGTCCGGAAGCACCCTGGTCAGGCCCACCAATAGCTGCACCACTGATTATATCTGAATCCTTATTTAAAATAATGAAAAGTACAAGATAGAGGCTGACATAAAATAAATCCCAGTGCTCTTTTCAAGCCCATATTCAAAGCCTCAAAGCTCCTTCCTTGCTTATGTTTTAAAGAGGTGTGTACATGTGTGTGTGTGTGTGCTTTAATTATTGTAAAAAAACCTCATGAATTAGGAGGGCTGATTGAAGCTGCATCCGTTCCAAAACAACATGCTTGTCTCCAGCTAATTTTGGCTCTGCAGTGCCTCCAAACTGCTAAATCTAGCTGTTTGTGGAGGATGATTTCGTTTTGCAATGGTGCAAAGCAGCTGTTATTTTTTTCTGATGACTTGCCTTTTTTCTGGTTTATGGCTCCGTTAGCTGCTGGGTTGTAAGGAAGGCTGGTCTGACAGGCAACTGAAAAGGAGCTGTAAAAGAGAAAACGGCAGAGGAGGCAATTAAAAGGGAAAAAAGCAGGCGTGCCGTAACTTTAAGGATAATTTCAGGGAGCTACATGGAAGACAGAGCTTCTGCCTGGGGCTGTGTGTTGTGTGGCACATTGAAGACCTCTGGACACGGTTATTTCTTTCGTTAAAATATGTACGTATTTTGCCTTGCAATGACATATAATCAAAGCAGCTTGCAATGCACCATAAAAAGGAACTCACTCCAGATTTATGTTACGCTTATGTGTAACTGTATATCACTCTGGCACCTTGTCACTCTCTTCCAAAAAGGTGAATGAAGACCTGCTCCACCCAACTGCCCCCCTCCCCACACACACAACTGAAAGCCTTGGGAAATAGGGATGCTTGAATGTAGCACCCAAAAGGTGTCAAGTTTTGTGCCAAGGGATGGGGGAGGATGTCCCAAATGGGAGGTGCCAGCACTGAAAAGGCCTTGTTCCTAATAGCCATGCACCTTGCTTAGGAACGTAGGAGCATTTGACCAGCTTCATATGCTTCAATATTCTGATCCCAGACCACATTGGAAGGTGCAGGTGCAGGTGAAGCTGTTTCAGTTTTGTCCAGAAGTAAACTGGCCACCTGTAAAACTCTTGAAGTGTTGGACAGTCCAGGTTATTCCTGGATAGGTTACTGAACAGCCTTGTGTGTAGCAGTATTCTGGATGAACAGGCGCTTCCAACTGTGAAGGGAGAAAGCTGATTTCGACAAACCGCAAAAGAGAAGCAAGTTTATCTATTATTATTTGCTTGGTCTGTTTCTCTGCTTTAAAAGGCAAAGTTTATAAGAAGAGACTGTGCTTTGTGGGCACATCTCCCTAGTACAAAACTGATAAATCAGGTAGCAGGTGAGTGGACTGGGTCAAGGACCTCTTGAGAGGTGCCACCAATCAAAGGAGACAAATATGTTCTAGACAGACAGATGGTCTAACCTATGGCAATGTTTTATGTTAAACTGAGACACAGATTTTTCCCATGTTTTTATCTACAATTAGATACATTTGAGACAACCAGGGATAACAAACAGAGGTGGACCATGTGTCTGCCCCTGCCCATGATTGCAGTAGACTCCAATTCCCATCTGTGGACTCTAGTTCTCCAATTCCCATAATGAATGCTTAGGAATTATGTGCATTGGACTCCAACAACATGTGGAATGCAATAGGGGTTCCTGCTCCTGGCATAGCCTACAGAAGTCGGCATTACTGGGTCACCTAACTCCAGGCAGAATCACCACGGAAATTTGTTAGCCTTTGAAATTTGTAATTTCTTCAAATTATGCTTCAAATTAGGACCCTGAGGGTGTGGTATGGGCTTCCATGGGAGGTGGTTGAGGCCTCATCGGTGCGGGTGGACATGCACATGGTGGGCATGTCCTGAGCGGAGCCGGCTGGAGCTGGGGGTCAGACTAGATGGCCCAGGAGGCCCCTTCTGACTCGCTGTTTCTATGTTTCTGTGCTGCAGAGTTCTTTAATTAAAAATGGTAAAATAATATAGCCTTACTAACTTAAAGAAGCATCATTGTTTGAAAAAATGTGTATTTTAGGTAAAACTTCCAAGTATTATAAGAAATTTGTGCAAGAAAGCATGTAGATTTTTATGTACTTTAAAAAAGTTTCTCAAAATTCAGGAGGAGCCAAAGTTAAGTTTACCCAAACACCATGATCAAGATTTGGGGCTTGCCTCCAATTAGCACTCCTGAGTGAGACTTGATTGGGGTCAACAAGGAGAAACTCTTCTCAGTGGTAGTCCCCAGCTACGGAATTCATTCCCCATGGAGACCCGCCTGGTGTCAGCTTTGATATTGTTGTGGCACCGGGTTAAGACTGTTCTCTATGATTGGACAATTGGGAAGCATTTCACTCAGAGATGCCAATAATTACTTAATTATTATTTATTACAATTTGCTCAACAACCAATGGATTCTGGGCAGAGTAGAAACAGATCAAAACTGAAAGTGTCAGAAAGACAGTTCAGATGTGGAACACGACACAACTATTTAAAAGGTGAGAGGCAGTCACAAAACAACAGACACCAAAAACCTAGGATTGATGCTCTACAAAGCCTAGGAAAAGAATAATGTAGGGGCTAATGCGGAGGAGGGTCCACAAACAGTGTCCCACAACCAAGAAGCGCCTCTTTCTTATACTGGCCTGTTTGGATTCCTCTAGTTAGTTATGTCGCATGGCGATGGTACATCAGCCAGGAGGTCTAAAATGCTATGCAGAGTAGTTTGGCTGCCTAAGATTGCTAGCTCTTAGGTTCATGCTCATGCACTATCCATGATGCTACATGGAGGGCAACCTAGCTTTGCACACAGAACAGCTAGCATGAATGGGGTCTGGGCAAGGTTGCTCTTGGTACAGTCGAGGGTCCATGAATGTTCGTGGACTTCTACCTGGTACGGCCCGCTTCTTTAGAGAGGGACAAGCACTGGAAGATGTCTGACAGGCTGTTATGAACTGGTTTGCAGAGAAGCTTGGCACATATCTATGGAGGACACTTGGAGGAAAGTCTGCAAAGATGACATAAGGGTCTGCAATGCATAGAGGAGAGGTGGCGGCTCTCCCACCCTGGAGACATTCAAGGTGAAACTGGACAGCCCTCTGAGTGGCATGGTGTGACCCGATGTCCTGCAACAGCAGGGGGTGAACTCCATGGCCTTCAGAGCCCCTTTCAACTATACCATTCTATGAGTCTATGATTCCTCCTTTTTAACAATCTGGTGCCAACCCATTTAGGGCTTTGAATACCTGCCCCAGTTTATTTGAATTTTGAATTAGGTTTGGAAATGTACTGGAAGATAGCTCATGGCATCGTACACCCTCCAATCCTATTTCCTAACGAAGCAGCTCTGTTTGGAGCTAAATGAAGTTGCTAATGATCTTCAAAGAGACCCCTACATACAACACGTCGCAGTAATCCAACCTGGGGTTTACCATAGCATGGATAACTGTCACAAGGCTAACTCCATGTGACCAGGCTTTGAGCAAAAAATGAAAAATCAGATCCACTGCACTCTGTCCAGCAGCACGTAGTAAAGATGAGAAGATGTTATCCTTGTATGTCAAATGGTGTAATCTCCTCACGATTTCCTTAAAAAAAAAATCTGACCAAACTTGTAGATTCCTTGTTAAATGGAATAAGTGTCATCTTTGCCATTTACAGGATAAAGGGTTCCCCTCCCCCAACCTTCATTTCAGGTCAAGAGGCCCTTAAATGTTATGAATCACAATATATTTGGCAGCTGACACTTGTCAAAAGCTTTGGTGATCAATTGAGATACTAATCTGACATGAGGAGGTTTGCAGGAAAGGGGGGAAGAAGCAGCTCAGATCCGTGTGAGAGATAAAGTCTAGATTTAATGCAAACCACAGCTGCACCTTTTATCTCCCTCTGCAATTGATCAGGATTGGCGAACGGAGGAAGAAGAAAACAGAGCATTCATTTTGGTTGGAGAAGTTTAATCACTATGTTTCCCCTGGCAATAGTCTCTTGGCAAGGAGGCATGGATCCTTCTATCTTTCTCTGCACAGAACTTAAAAATAAATAATAAGGCACTTAATGGAGCTGTAGCTTTGTGATAAAGCAAATGCAGGTGGTGTCAGGTTCCATCTAGGCCATTACCAGGTTGGGCTGGGAAGATCCCTGCCTAAAATTTGAGGGTGGATGCAGCCAGCAATTGCAGAGAGAACTCAGCGAGAGGGTCTAACCTGGTCTAAAGCAGCTTACTAAATCCACTTACTATCTGAATTACATGCAAACCAGACCTCCTAATCCACCAAATCTTGAATAATAACGTTTTCCCAGGAAGAAAAGGATAGCTTTGACCTATCACACTTTAAAACAAGGGTGCTTACAGGGAACGGCCTTTGAAGAGGTCATCTCCATTTCTTTCTGCCATGGCAGCATTAGTGGCAGGAATGTGCAGGTAGGGATCATAGCTTCTAGGGTCCGAAATTAAGGGCTGGCTAATGGATTCATTTGTGATCTGGACTGCAGGTTGCATGGCCCTGCCTTAAAAGGCATTTTGCAGAGATGGACAAGGTGCAACAATGGGTAACCAAAGTGATTGGGGATTTAGGGTTATGGTTAGAGACTGGGACAGCTTTCTGAGGAACAAAGGTCACAGTGTTTCGGGTTCCTTAGCAGAGAAAAAGGGTAAGTGGGCAAGTAATAAAGGGTTATAAAATTATAAAATTGAGCCGCCCCGAGGCTAGTTGGCAAGGGGCGGCATAGAAATTTTTCTAATAAATGAATGAATGAATAAATAAATAAATATAAAATTATGCATAGCTTGGGGAAACATAAAAAAGAGCGAGTCAGAAGGGGCCTCCTGAGCAATCTAGTCTGACCCCTGGCTCCAGCCAGCTCTGCTCATGACATGCCCACCATGTGCATGTCTAGCCTATCCTTAAACACCCTCATCGATGGAAGCCCATTCCACACCCTCGGGGTCCTGACTGTCAGGAAGTGCTTCTTGGCATCTAAATGCAACCTTGGCTCCCTGAGCTTTGCTCCGTTGGAGCGCGTCCTGCCTTCCTCTGCAGGGGAGAACAAGTCTCTACCCAGCTCCATGTGACACCCCCTCACATACCTGTATATGCCAGCAGATCCCCTCTGAGTCTCCTCTTCTCCAAGCTGAAGAGACCCAGTTCCCTCAGTCTTGCCTCATACGGCTTTCCCTGCAAACCGTCCACCAACCTTGTGGGAAAATAGATAGGAAGACATAGGTTGGAATGGGTGCAGCATAGGCCCACAAGGATGATGGTTGGTGTGCAGGGGGAGCCATATGAGGTGAAGCTGAGGGAACTGGAACCAGATGGAGCTGGGGGTCAGACTGGATGGCCTGGGAGGTTCCTTCTGACTTGCTATGCTTCTGTTTGCTCCTTCTCCTATTGTCGTAGCAACCAGGGCCATGCAATGGAGGTGAATCATGGGAGTTCTGAGATAGATAAAGTCCTGCCTTGGACCATCCACTTATTGTGCTGCAACACATGCTCCAGCCCTGCCATTTTCCATCAGGTCATCTGTCACCCCATATCAGAAAGCCTGGAAATTCGATAGCTGTTGGTCGAAATGGAGGCAAAATCAGACAATCATGCTAGGGAAAGCTGAAGACAGAAGGAGAAAAGGAGACCCATTATGAGGTGGATTAACTCACAAAGGAAGCCACAGCCTTGAGTTTATGAAACCTGAGCAGGGCTGTGAAGGACAGGACATTTCAGAGCGATTTTCACAGGCTCCCCCTAAGTTGGAGACAACTTGAAAGCACACAACAGCCACGGCAAAGGACTCTACACAGGAGTTGGAGAACATGAGCAGGGAGGCGCTTGATTTATGAACTTCCCACAGGTGCTGATTAGCTAATGACAGTGCTGGACTGGTGGGCCTTTGAACTGACCCAACATGTCTCTTCCTATGTCCCGACATTCCCTTGTCTCATTTGGCTTCTACCAGAGGAAAGAGAACTCCTTATACAACCAGGGGACCTCCTGATGGCCCAAGGACCTCACCAGAGGACAATTGCATGAGCTCTCCCACAAATATGAAGACAAGCATGCAATCCGCTATTTAAAAAGATAGCAGTGCCCAGGAGTCTTTGAGAAACTTTATCGCCTGAATGGGCAGAATCTCAGACACACCAGGGATAGTGCCTGCATTCATGTCATTGCTGATTTCTTTGCAATGGGAGAACTTAGCATCACAAAGACAGAAAGTCCCTAATATTTATCTTTTTTTGGGGAGGGGGGGAGGTTGGCATGGAAAACAGCTATTCCAGGCTCAGCTACACTGAGATTTATGTTCTCCCATGCACAGATAGAAGAAGATCACTTCTTCTTCGTGGTCTCTGTGCAGTCACACCCATGGGTTTGCTGCTGAGTGTGAGGCCTCGATCAGATTAAACACTTCTCTGTGTCACCTGGAGTGGCTGTAGAAGCTTGTGTTCCTGGTAGGAGTGATTGTGAAAAGAATCAGTGTATTTCGGCCCCACCAATGGCCACTCATACACTTGTTGAATTAAAGAAATCAGGGAAAATAATTCATTAACCCACATAAGTCTCTTGTTACAATAATTAATATTGAGTGTCAATAATTATTATTTATTAATTATTATTAATTCCTCTAAGAGAAGGCTTTGCCCTAAAATATACCTCCGACTTGATCACATTTCAATGCAAATGCTCCCAGCTGCACTTTCTGAATCAAATGCAGTTTGCAATCAAAACCACACATTTCCTAAGTATCCAATACATTTTTACCAAACCACCATCCATGTGTGCATTTTTAGAAAAGTGCACAAGGATGTGTATATTTAGCAAAAATGTGTGCAAAAATGCATGTGTCTAAAACCTCACGGAAAGCTCTCTTCCTTGGAAGTCTGCTTGAAAAACTGTGCGCATCTCAGAAAGGGAGCATGCACAAAACCGTGTGTCATTCGAACAGTCCTGTTCCAAAGCTCCACTGCTTCTTGGAGAATTCGCAAAGGGAATGGTCAGCACTTGCTCCTTGGGGGTTTCCCTGAACTGCAGCTCCTGGGGTCCCTGAAGACTGGGCAAGGTCATCGCTGCCTCCTCTGCTTCCTCCTCTTCCTTGTTAAGAAGACTTTTGATAAGAACGATCGCTTCTCTCACAGAGCTCAGGTACTCCGCAAGCAGTACTCACAGAGCTCAGGTACTCCGCAAGCAGTACCGCAAGCAGCAGAACCAAAGGCATTTTGCACTCAGTTCTAGTCAATGCAACTAAAAAAAGAATAATGTAGAGCTGGAAAAAGTGCAGGGAGAGACAGCTGAAGTGGGCTGGATCAGCTCCCCTATGAGGAACGGTTGCAACGACTGGGACTGTTGGGTTTAGAAAAAGGGAGAGTGAAGGGAGGCATGATGGACAGTGCGGAAAAAGTGGAGCAGGAGGCATTTTTCTCCCTTTCCCACTAGAACCTGGAGCCATCCCATGAAGCTGGTTGGGAGGAAGTTTAGAGCAGGTAAACAGAAGGGCATTTTCATACAGTGTATAGTCGAGCTGTGGAATTCGCTGCTGCTGGAAGAGGTGATGGCAACCATATTGGATGACTTTGAAAGGAGATTGGTCAGATTCAGGAGCGGGGAGGCAGTCCATGGCTACTAGCCTTGCTGGTTATGTGCTCCCTCCTTCCCCAGAGGTGGCGAGCCCGTGGCCCCCTGGATGGCCACCATGCATATAGAGTGCTGGACTAGAGGGACATTGGCTATGATCAGGAGGACTTTTTTTATGTTCCTATGGCTCCAAAATTCTCCCTCCTTCCCACAAATTTTGGGTGTAACTTTGAACCTTCCCTTCCAACAGGCGGTTGAAACATCTAGATGCAATATTTGTCACAGTGCTATTTTTAAGCACACAGATGCTTCAGTCCATCCAGGATGGGCCCACCGAGCTGTTCTCTCAGCCCAGCAAGCCACATTCTGCACTTGTCCAAGAACTTGTCAACTTTATCTGCCACTTTCACAGTTCCCGGGTAAGAGACCCTCTTGTTGTCATTCTTCTGAAAAAATCTGTATTGATGAAGATGAGAGAATTGTCCTTTTATGTCATGATATCATAACATAATCCAGATATTATGGAATACCCTGCCCAGAGAGTGGGTTCCTGCTCTCCTCATTGACTGCTTTTTAAAATTAATGTCTCTTTTATTTTTCTTTTGATGTCAATTCCCCTTTCCCAGTCTCTGCTTTTTTCATTGTTGATGGTTTACCATTTGATCTTATCTTGCTTTCTTGTATTTCACATAGGCCTCCTCAAATGAGCATTTTGCCTAGAAAGATGGGATATGCATTTTAATTTTGAACCAACTAACAAATAAGGAAAATGGAAATGTTCTTCCAGCTGTGTGGAAATTGGGCACAGGTGAAGCAAAGCCCACGTGAATATCTAAAACAAAATGAAGAAGTCATAGATGGTTTTCAAGTGGTGAGATCCCCATTCTGAATGAAGTTCTGTTCTGTTCTGTTCTGTTCTGTTCTGTGATGAAAGGCATTAAAAATAGAGAATGATAAGGACCAGAAAGTAATTCAGATTTATGTTGTGACATATCTGGACTGTCCGATTTCTGCCCGATAGCCTCTGGGGCAAAGAACTGGACAGAGCATAGATGGCAGCCGAAGTTCACTGAGGCCAGGTTTGCTGAATCAAGAACCTTGACACTTGCAAAGTAGTCTGTCAGGAACATTAAGTATCCAAAAGTGATAAAGCTTCAATTTGCTAGTCCATTAGACTAATTACCGCAATAATTAAGTAACTACTTGATTAGAACTAATGGGTACCTAATTATGCAGGAGAAAAGTATCAGGTGGCAATTATCAGGTGGCAATTAATAGACTGGAGTTAATGTCTTTGCGCTGCCTTTGTATGAATTCATAAGCAAGGTAAAGAAAACAAACAATAACTTATTAATATTTATTGGTGACACAGTGATTTGCGGTTTCTTTCATTTACACAGTGCCAATTAGTGCTGCAAAGATGGAAAAGTGAGCAAAGCAAGGGAACAGTGATATCCAAATATAGATATCTACATGTATTATCCTTTTTAAAGCAATAGGACACCCTTTCATGGATCCAACATGCATGCGTGTGAGGGGGTAGGGTAGGGGTAGTGCTTAAATTGCAGCCCCCCCCCCCCGCCAAGAAATCTTCAACATCTGCAAGGGGCTAATATCTAGGGCTAAAGGGAAAATCTGTTCCTTTCACTTGTGAATGCAAACCTACCTAATTTTGCATCTCTCCAGCAAGACACAAATCACAGCTGAGCTTTTCCTTCAAAATTTGCACTTGTCTGAATTTTGCAGCAGAGTTAAAAAGACGTACAATGCACTCCCCTCCCTTTCATGGGCCTTGTGAGTGGTGTCTTCACCTTGTTCCGAAACCAGTCAGAGGAAGTGCAATCCTTCCTGGTCTCACTGGGGAATTGTGGGAGAAAAATGGTGGCTGTGGGCACAGGAACACCACCCAGTGGTGAAAGGGCACAATGGTCCCTTGCGTGCCTCCCTGGGTGTGTTTTGTGTTTACACCCTGGAAATGGGGTAGGGAAATGATGGAGATTATTCCCCAACCTTTACCTATTGGGCATAGGAAGTCATATGAAAGCTTGCTTGCCATCCCTTGGGGAACCTCTTTCTCCTACTTCTGCCCCCAGCAGAGGTGCATGGAAACCGCCTCTTTAATCACACAATCATCACCACACATGATTCAAATGTGCAGGTGACAAATGGGGAAGAATCCAAAATGTATAGCTCACCCCCCTTTGCATAAATTGCAAAAACCTCCTGGCACATGGAAGGTGTGTTTTAGGAAAAATCATTGAGGGGAGCGTTGGAGAGGGGAGAGTGGATTGAAAGAAAACAGCCCAGCTGGGCTTCATGCCACCGAGCCCAAATTCCTCACTTGGCTGGGGTAATATATTGCCTGCCCCTGCCTTATGAAAGGCGTAATTGTTGTTTGACATCAGAGGGGTATTAAGTCTAACCTGGGTTTATATATGTACAAATAGGAAGAGAGTTGAACGCAGAAACGGCTGCCTTCAGTGGAACTACAGCCATTTTATTAATGTTTGAATAATAACTGCCTTGAGGGTCTGATATAAATTAGAGGGACGGATTGAGATATAAATTTTTATGAGGACTTAGTTATACATTTCCATTATGTGTTTAAAAAGGAAGGAATTACTGCAAGTGCCTGGGCCCCCAACATTCATTTCAGGTGATCTGGACAGAGATGAGGAAGGTACCGCGAAGGAAGCAGCGTGCCGGCTGTAAGAAAGATGTATCTGTCCCTTTGAACAGATATATCATATGTCATGCATGAACTGCGTTCAACGGGAGACTCTACTCTGCTGCTGATTTCCCATGATTATTTATTTGACAATCACAAGTGATGATATATCAGTGAATTTTAGGTCGCTTAGAGTGTGAGTGTGTGTGTGTGTGTGTGTGGGGGGGGGGAAAATCAGGAGGAGCACCCAGCCACTGCCTGAGCACAGGTCTATGGAAGTATGAACGGAGAACAATTATATTCCTGTTCTCTTCCTCCATTTCTCCCCAAGCTCTCTCCATGAATACTCCGCAATGTTTTCTTGAGGAGCCAACTTCTTTAATTGAAACAGTGAACATGCCTAAAGGGCAGTACTCCTGCTTATTATTAGCTGAGTTAGATCTGTGTCCTTATTGAAAGATTAGGCATCTTCATGGAAGGATTGGTTGATCAATGACTCTCACCATGATAACTGAATAGGACCTCCATGTATAGGGCTTGCCCACCCACATCCTAGAAATATGACGGTCTAGTGGGTGTTATACAAATGATTCTTCCTGGACTGATGGGCATGAGTCTGCTGGTCATGGGGAAGCACCTTAGGTCCATGGTGCATCTGAAGGGTTCACTCTGCCTAGAACGCCATATTGCTTGGGAGCAGAGAGCTTCCACCAGCTTTGTTGAAGGCCCTTCCCATGGAGATGTTCCTTCCTACAGCCCTCTCCACCAGTAGCCATTCTGGGAGGCTGTTGAGAAGTAACTGGGAATGGTCACCAACCCAGATGAAAGGCGACTTCTTTTCACTCCATCCAGCAGGGGTGCTTTAGAGGGGGAGGAAAGAGACCAGAGGAGGCTTAGGAGAAATTGCATCCTGGCCTCTCTAGTTTCCTCCCTTCCCCACTGCCTGGAATGCCCCTTTCCTCATTGGAAGTTGTTTTTCCAGTCTTGGAAGGGCAGCCAGAACCCTTCTCTCTGCCCACACTGGCTGTGAGTGGTTATGGACAAACAAGATCTCCGACTGGGCTTTTTGAGATTTGGCACTGCCAAGGCCCCAGAAGAGGCCTCCGCAGTGGTGGCAGAGTTGCCTTCTCCATCAGCCCATCATAGAGAGATTTCCCAGCCAATCCTTCCTTTGAGGAGAGCGACGAGCACCGTGAAAGGCAGAACCTGCCTGCCTGAATTCTGCAGTAGCATTGGATCTGGTGTTTCCTCTGGCCAGAAATCTATTCAGTCAAGCTTACAAATCAAGGTTGAAATGGTGCTTAAGGTGGGGTTTCTCTGTCAAGGCTCTTCACATAATTGCTTGAAATTATCAATAGCACAACGAGACCCTTGGCCCGTGGTTGCTCTTCAGGGTATGCAGGGTTTTGCATATTCTCTATAATTAGCAGGGCAAAAGATGCCAGAATGTTGCTCTGTGCTTGCTTTTGGCGAAATTCGGAAGCACCCGAAGTGCAATGTTTTCTTGATGTCGCTCTTTCATTAGGTTATAGATGCACGGCTTTGGAAAATACTGTGGACTGAACTGGCTCCTCTTACAGGCAGAGGCTTATGGGGGCGACACATACATCAGGTGTTCTCGGCAAAGCAGCAGTCGTGCCAGCAAATCATAGACATTTGTCATTCCTTGGAGCCGTCTGACAGTTCTGACAATTCATTAGACCAGGCTGAAAAGAGGTTTAGAAAGCAAGAGGAAGGTTCACAGGTAGTGGAGTCGTTTTCTTCTCCTTTCTTTGCTTTTTTGCATGATCCGGTAATGGCTGATTGGTATCGTTTTGGGTGATGGATGCACTGCTGAGATTACATTCAACAAGGTCCTTCCCCTCCCTGCTCCCCTCCCAAACCACTTCCTTCCTCTTTTTCCTTTGTTTCTCCCATCAGTCCCCACCCCAAAATCTCAAAACTTGAACTCGCAAGGAAACATTCCCTGTATTAACTATCACTGCTGTAAGTCATTAGGTTGCAGTTATTCCCTGCAGTGAGCCTGCAAATGCTAAAGAGACAGGGAAACAAGTAAAAGCAGGCATTGCCCTTTCTTGCCATGTGTCTGGAATAATTCAAAGAAAAGATGCATGCTGCAGCTGTATTTCTTGCATTTAAAATCCGCATGGTCAGTTTTGGGGTATGTGTGTGGTTTTGTGCATTATTGCCTTCCTTAAGGGCTTTGATGTATTAAAACTGCAGTGGCATAGTATATAAGCAGTATTAAGATTATTTGAATACTTAGCTATGGGCCAATGGTGAGTCTCATGAAATTATGCATTGCAGGAATAGGAATGTGTGAACAGGGTGTCAATTCCTTCAAAAGCAGGCAAAGGAGTACTTTCCAGGGTAGGAGGCAGATCCTGGACTCAGGCCTGAGTCACGTGGGCTCGGAGGATGAGGAGGCTCCATCTCTTGGTCTACATTGCCATTGATCCTTCTGCTGGGGACCACAAAGGGTGAGGCCCAGGACATGGTGCTCACGTTGGAAAAGAATGCACACCAGCATGCTGTGAAGATCTCATAGCTCACCTGTGTATCAGCATATGGTTATGTCATTTGGCAATTAACCAGAGTCATATGACTCTGGTACGACCACTGCTGGAGTATTGTGCTCAGTTTTGGGCCCCTCATTACAGGAAGGATATAGCCAGGTTAGAGTCAGTGCAGCGCAGGGCCACAAGGATGGTGGCTGGTTTGCAGGGGATGCCGTATGAGGCGAGACTGAGGGAGCTGGGTCTCTTCAGCCTGGAGAAGAGGAGACTCAGAGGGGATCTGTTGGTGACATACGGGTATGTGAGGGGGTGTCACACAGAGGTGGACAGAGACCTGTTCTCCCCTGCAGAGGAAGGCAGGACGCGCTCCAATGGAGCAAAGCTCAGGGAGCCAAGGTTCAATTTGGATGCCAGGAAGCACTTCCTGACAGTTAGGACCCCGAGGGCGTGGAATGGGCTTCCACGGGAGGTCGTTGAGGCCCCATCGGTGAGGTGTTCAAGGATAGGCTAGACGTCCACATGGTAGGCATGTCATGAATGGAGCCTGCTGGAGCCGGGGGTCAGACTAGATGGCCCAGGAGACCCTTTCTGACTCGCTTTGTTTCTTTGTTTCTGTTTCATGTTGCAAAACCAGAGGCATGTCTGACTGGAGAATGCTGAGAGTTGAGGATTTCTACCCCCTCTTTGACCATGCACTGGATTCTGCACTGTATATAAAAGGTGCGTGATTCTGCTTTCATTTCCTTCCTCCCATCATACTTTTCCCCAATCCTTCTTTGCTTCAAGAATTTGGCATTTGGAGAGGAATTGCGTAAACACAGCCAAATTTGTCAAAGCAGAAACAAAAACTCTGCTGGAAAATGACAAACACTTGTCCAAAACAACAACAAACCACGCACATGCATGAAGTTTTCCTAACTGCCTAATCTCCAAGCAAAAATGATTTTTTTGCTTTCTTTTGAACATGATTAAAACTCCATCTGCCTAAAACCCCATCTGCTTTTTCTACAACACACCCACTCATTAGCTGGCTTATTTGGCTTTCTTTTATTTTCTATAATATAGCATTATATATAAATGAATACAAATTAGTCTAGTGTTAGTGTGATGGTTGGAGTGTTAGACTGGGGACCTGGGAGCTCTGGGCTCTAGTCCTGGCTCAGCCATGGAGCTTTGGGCTAGTCATGGACTCAACCCAACTTACCTCATGGGGTCCTTGTGAGGATAAAAATACAGCTATGCAAGCTGCCCGGAGGAGGGGAAAAGGTGGGGTATAAATGCAATGCAGTGCAATAATAATAATAGCCACCATCATCAAATGTAAGCACATGGGGATATGCATCAGATATGGGGGCTAAGTAGGGATCCAATAAACCTTCTCCTCTGCCCCCAGCTATTTTACCTGTGAACTATTGAAGCTCAGATGAAGCCCTGCATGATATTTCACTCCTTTCTTAAGCCAAGCATAGCTTACCGAGGATCCAGAGTGATGGAAGATGCAGGTGAGTAACACCCTTAAAGAAATCAGGAAATAGCCATACTCTTTCTGAAGTGTTCTCCAGGAACAGGATGATGGCCTTCTGGAAGTGTCTGGTGGCATATTCCAAGTCCCACTTCAGAGGTCCTGTGACTGCAGACCCTCATTCAGGGCGAAGAACCTCACTGGCTCACCCCTGAGGTTGGAGATTGACCTCAGAGCCATTGGGCAGGGTGGGAGTAGGCTTTCACTGTATCCAAATAACCCCCCCCCCAGCCTTTTCCCTCCCTCTATGGTGCTTCACCTGGACCATCTAGGAAATACCCATCCTAATGAAATTCAGGACATGCAAGCAGGATGGGAAAAACGGCCTTGCATGATGCCTTGGACGGATGCAAGCATCCATGTTCAGAAGCTGAGGTGCATTGGGGGGGGGGATGAAAAAGGACGGTTCCCTTCCTATGTTGTATGTTTGTGGGTGCAGCACTGGCAAAGTCCACTTGTTATGTGTGCGGGGGAAATCACAGTCTACTTTGTGGGCCTGGTGGTCCTTGGGGAGAGAAATCCTTTGCCTGCTTATGCTGTCCATTGCCTTCCCAAGGCTAAGCTCTTGACTCTGCTCCTCTCCCATGACAGTCTGACACAGTCTGAACACACCTGTGGGATTGTCCACCTTGGGAGCCGGGGAACTTGACCGGCCTTGGATGCCACACACCTTGATTTGAGGAAGGGGAACCATTCTGCCCCTGGCTGCCAAAGGTCTTGGGTCATGATTGTAGGTTTCTCCTCTCCCGCATGCACAACTGGGGATTGGCTTGCTTGTTAGGGGTGGGCATCTGACAGAAAACAGCATGATTGTAGCCTAAAGATCTAGCTAATAGGGCAGGATCATGGGGCAATCCAGACCCATGATTAATGTGGAGCATGGCAGGGCAGTTGGCATTTAATGCCGCATGCCCAGATTCTTTTACAATGCACAAGACCCCTGTGGTAGGTAACACAGGAATTTGCCGGGAGGCCAAGCGAATGGAAAAGGAGTGAGTATCCGAAGGCAGAAAGTTCGAAACCCTCCAGCCCTAGAGAATATAGCAGTGCCTGAGGGAACAGACATTAGCCCTCTGTTATTTGAAAGGTAGATTTCAGGCCCCAAGAGAGGAAATGCAGCTTGCTGTACACAGAACTCTGTATACTAGTGACGTTTGTTGTGGACATGCAAGGTGCTGAACGGCTTGGTTTCACTGCTGTACACACGTGCGTCTGTGCTTTTCTCTTTTCCTTCCTTTATTTGTTCTCTTATCTGCTTATGAGCATTTCCCTGAGATGCTGCTTGGAACAGAAGTGGGAGAGAAATGCACAAAGAGATTCTAAGGAAAAGGTTGATAAGATGCATTCGGTTATCACTGGGGCAGGGATTGCCCCTTTTATTCTTCCCCCACCTCCACCCCCTCCCACAGAGAGAAAACAGTTCAGAGAAACAAGAGAGGAGGTGCAATAGATACACTCGGTGGACCAGAAACGACCCTTGGGTAGCATTCTGCACGCTCTTGCTTGGCACGGTAGTTCCTTTTGAGTTAGGTTGGCTGACTCTTAATAATGCCCATCTTGGGTTACTGATGTTGTTTCATGGCATGTTACCCTCAAAGGGTTTAGCTCTCCTCTTTGGATTCATCTGTGGACAAACAGGCATTCAGCAGGAACCAGCTCTTAAAAATCAACAGATTCAGTCTTCTTGCTCGAAATGACACATTACCCCAGTCTTTTCTGAAACTGAATATTAGATTTACCTGCAGATTCAGCTGCGACTCTAAAACAGAAAATGTTTTGGCTGTTACTGGCTGTAATCTGTTGTCAAAAGGCTGAGATCTGGTCAGCAAATCAGGTGGGTTTGTAGGAATGCAGCTTGCAAGGCCTGTTTCTGGGAAATCCCAGTCACCGTTCCTGCGACATCCCAGGGCTCCAGTGAACCCATCCAGCGATATTTCATATAGGGGGAATAATATATTTTGGTTTCGGTGTGTGCAAATCAGAAAACAATCACACATTGCTGGAAGTGTTCTGAATTCCACCTCAAAGCTTATTCTGACTTGTGCCTTTAACAGATTGAAAGCTACTTTCCCCCTGCGCAGAGACATTAAAGTGCATTCCCATGCATTTTCCCCTAAATGTTCGCATCAGCTGAGAACATTTTGGAATTGTGTGCATTTTTAGAACATGTGGCTCTGTTGTATTGATTGCACTGCAAAATCAGAAATTTACACATTTGGACTGTACATTGCACCCTACAAATTGGGTGAATTCTGCTCAAAAGCAAACCGAAATTAATTCCACATGCTTCCTTCTTGCCCGTCTGTCTAACAAGGGCTTTATGTGCAAACAAGCAAACAGAAAAGCTAGAGCTGGGCCAAATTTTCTCTGAAAATAATTTTCCAGGGCATTTTCTTAGGTAACAAAACACAATGCAATAACATTTATATGAAACAGAGAGAGATCTATTGCCCCGTGACTTACAAAAGAAAAGGCATGTGTCGTGAGGCACGAGAGTTACATTAGAGGCTCCCAGCTGGTATTTCTCTTATGAACCACACGTCTCTTGATCTGGAGGATTTAGACTTGAGAGTGCCAAACAAATTCCTGGAGCATGATAGATGGATGCTTTAAGAAAAAGTTACCCAGGCATATGTAGCTTTACTGCTAGAGCAGGGGGTTGATTTGGTACTTAGGATGGTTACGTGGGGCACTCAGAAGCGAGTCCTCTATTTGGCATTGCAAGCCCATTTTCAAGTCCAGAAAAGCCAGTGCAATGTAGTGGTTAGCATGCTGGACTGAGGAAGTGGATTTATATTCAAATTATGTTTTTAAAATCCTGCCCTTTACGATGCCTCATACAATATGCGCCTGCTTGACTGTGAAGCTCACTGGGTGCCTTTTGACCAGTCCTGAAATTTCAGCCTAACCTACCTCAAAGGGTGCTTGTTATGCAGTCAAATGGAGAGAAGGAAGGGACTTGTCTCCATCACCCCGTGTGTTCCGGGCAGGAAAAAGTGGGATAAAAATAGTAACCAATTAATTGAATCAATAAAGTTAAGGAAGGAGTTCGGGAACCTTAAAGGCGGCCATCCCAGTGTAGCTGGGATGGCCGCCTTTAGTGTGTGTGTGTGTGTGTGTGTGTGTGTGTGTGTAGTGTGTGTGTGTGTGCAAACGTTACGCAAGACCTGTACAAACCTCCTTTCCCCTCTTCTCCAGCAATTTGTGACTGGCCAGCCCACTTCAGGAAAGAAGGTGCTGCTGCAGAGAACGTGGCTCATATCCTGCTAATCCTGGAAGGGAAGTTGAGCACACAGGAATCCTCAGGACACAGCTTAACATGCTTCATTCAGCATAATCACTGGAGCTAGAAAGAAAGAATGTGGATAGAACAAAGCTCTGCATTTTTCACCCAAAGTCTCCTTATGAGTGGGGGGAGGATGTTCAAGGATGAAACACAAACATTCGGTGGATGAAGCATTCTGTGTAACTTAAGAAGACTGCATGCAGGAGAAGCGGAATGACTGGTGCTCTCTGTGATGATCCTTTATGTTTGTATTTGCAGAAAGCAGACAAGAACACACCAAATATGGAAAAGGGGGTCCTTGTCCATAGAAGTAACCTTTTATTATTGTTTTCTCTTCCCTCCCCCATCCATGTCTCTAAAAAAAGGTAATCGGTAGGCATCTATGAAAATGATGTATGGGGCTATTGTCTGGAAGGGGCTGATGGGCTGTAAATGAAACTAATTAAGGAAATGTCAAACATAATTAATAAAACAGCTTTAAGTTGCAAAAGCACTGTCAGCGGAATGGATGGGGCTGGGCTGGGCTCCCACCATTGTCTCTCTGTGTCTATATCTGTACGCATGCACTTACCCTTCCCTGGACTGCTCTTTGATTTACCATGTTCTTCACTTGGCTCTCATAAGGAGATTTTTTCCTTTGTTTTTGCTTTTCCATGGAGCCTCATCCTGCATTCAGGTCCGTGGATCTAAATTCCTCCTGCTTCCAGGGGGTGGGGGCTTGATAGTGGGGGTGGGGATAAATTGCAATCTCTTCATTGTTCGCAGGTACCTCGGACATTAACATATTCGCTTGGCTCCTTCATGGCTGCTAAATAGAATGTCGGGCCGACTTCAGGGCAGACTCCGGCCGTGATGTAGCACCACCGGGTTTCCATAATGGTTCAAATATTATCATTCGGCATGATTCGCCAGATCCTTATTTATGATCAATAAGAACACGCACGCACACACACACTTCTTGGGGTGAGCGACCTATAATTATGGCAAGCAAATTAGGGTATGCAGCAGAGTCAGTTACATTTGCTTAGGAGTAATGATGCAGGAGACCTTTTCGCATCCCGAGAGACTAGGAAAATATAATGGATTCCCTTGCAATTGCAGATGGGGTAGGAAAAAGCTGTCAACCAAGATGATGCTTACATACGTTAGGCTGAGCAAAAGGCTCGGAGGCCTGACTCAGAAAGCTCAAGTCATCTCCAATCATTTCAGCTACTGAAGCATACGCCCTCCAGGAAAAAAAAGAAGGGGAGAAAACAGAAAGGGGGAAAGGAAGAACTGGCCGGCGAAGCTGAGCTCCACGGAGAAGCCAGAAGCCCTGCTTTGCTTTGAGCCTTCTGGGGATTTCAGGGATAAAGCAGGGGTCTCTCCCACCTGAAACCACAAGACTAACCGGCACATAAACAGAGAGATAAAGATGAAAGGTGGTTCTTAATTCAGGGAAAAAATTAAAAGCATTTTCCACCCGAGAGTTCGGAGAGGCACTTACGCATGTAAGCACGATGCTGCTGTGATGAAAAACTAGAGCTCTGCTTTCAAGCAAGAGGCATTATAGAAACAGCGGCTGGATATTTTATAATTTCATCCCTGCAGTTTCATTCCTGTTAATCCAATCAAAGCCTGATTCCGCCCACTTCAAAATGAAACACAAGGGGAATCTGACCTGTTACTAGGTGACAATTTCCAGTAAGTTTTTCATTAAACTAGCATGTTGAGGTTGGCAGTATCTATGTAAACTGTTCAAAAATGCAGGTCTCACTATGAATAAAAGAAGAAATATCTTCTAGAATTTTCAGACCTGTTTTGGGAACTTTGTTCAGAAAGGGAGCAGTAAAGGTAAAGGTAAAGGTTTCCCCTTGACGTTATGTCCAGCCATGCCTGACTCTAGGGGGTGGTACTCATCTCTGTTTCCTGGCCAAGGGAGCCAGCGTTTGTCCACAGACAGTCTCCGTGGTCATGTGGCCAGCATGACTGAACATCGAAGTGCACAGAATGCTGCCCACCGAAGTGCCACCTTTTTATCTACTCGCATTTGCATGCTTTCGAACTGCAAGGTTGGCAGGAGCTGGGACGGCACACAGGAGCTCACCCCGTGTGCAGATTCGAACCGGCGACCTTTCGATCAACTAGCCCAGCAGCACAGTGGTTTAAACCACTGCGCCACCTGGAGTCCCAAATAACTAAATAAATAACTAAATAAATAATGCACATCACTGAGAAATCAGTGAATAGGAATGTGTTGTCTTCTGTCCAAAATTACCTCCTTCTCTTTCTTCTCCTACTTCTGTCCTCTTCTGCTCTCCAAGACCTGTGCGATCAGTCTCCTCATGGTCCCATTCATTCATTGTGCCCAGAACAGACTAACTGCAGGCATGTGGTTGCAATCCTGACTCTACTGCCCTGCAAGTAACTTTGCATGGACTGCAGAATAAGCTGAATTGGGCCAAAAGTCTTCAGGTGCACCCGAACATGCTTGTTCTCATTCATGAAAAGCACTGCCTTGCCCATGTGAATGAAGCAACACAGATCCAGTGATGGGGAATCAGTTGCGGCCATTTGTACTCCTTGATGATTTAACCTGGTCTTTTGCCAACTCCCAAATCTTTGAAAAGGAAGTCATGGATGAGTCCCTCCTCAACCCACAACTGGGACAAATCCAGTTGTGTTAACTTCCTGGAATATTAAGCCATGGCCCCCCAAGCCTTTCCCTAAAGTACACAGAATTCTTCCAGAACATCCGTTGTTCTTTGTCCATGCAGTGTTGGTGGTCATTTGCTTGGTTTTTGAAGTTAAATATTCAAAGCAAACAATCCCATCTTTGCTAGATTGTTATTTCTGGTTTTCTCACATTAACACATTTTGCCCATGTTTCTATTTGATTCCATTTCCAAATTAAACTGTGCTCCCTTAAAAAAAATCCTGATCAAATACACCTGGAATTGTTCACTTGCGAAATATGAATGTTCTCTCACTGTATTTATTTATTAGATTTATATCCCACTTTTTCCTTTGAAAGAAGTCAAAGCAGCTTACCACCTCCTCTCCATCTTCTCCTCACAACAGCAACCCTGTGAGGTAGGATGGGCTGAGAGTCCATGACTGGCCCAAAGGCACCCAGTTTGTTCCATGGCTGAGTGGGGACTCAAACCCAGAACCCTGAAGTCCCAGTCCCATACTCTTCACCAGTACACCGCACTGGATCTCAGTAGCATTTAAATGCACATGTTCTCATTTGGTATATTTAGCTGCCAAGACCATGTTGCATGTTGGAAGAAGTGCAAAATCCGATGGGTAGCTAAGTTCTGACCCAGACCGGAAAAGTGCTCCAGTGCTGTAGGCAGCATTTACAGATCACAATACATCGTCTCAAGCTGGGAAATTTGAGTGGGGTGGATTGTAGCATCCAGTTGCTACTCCTTAGAGGCATAATAAGTCGTATGCAGCTTGTCCCAGGCAGAGTTGTCTTCTCCAGTCAAGATCAGGTTCCCAACTTAGGTGGTGAGGATGAGATGCTCTTACCTGGGATATTGAATTGGCCTTCTTGGTCTGGACAGAGATAACCTCTCTCTCATATTTACTCTCTTTCTGGTGGCATCTGGGTTAGATTACCACCATGTATGGTACACAGGGATCTTTGGAGATGGGGTTGTATAGAAATGCATTAAATGAAGACTAATCATACATAATTTGAAGATTGTGCAGATATCCAGCGATTTTAGAATGTAAGAATGAGTTTCTTGACTGGGCCTGACAGTTTGAGGCCTCCCGGGCCTCCATTGTGTTTCCAGGCTCTGGTAAAAAGAGTTCCTAAAAACTTAGAGCAATGAATCCGAAAGGTTACTTTTTGATATGCACCTGTCTAATCATTATAAATGGCTTCTGTGGCCATTTTCCAGGATATTCCCACTTTTGAATATGAGGAGGGTGGCATATGGGGAAAGGGTACCCCTAATTTTATTCAGACCACAATTTAGAAACTATTTTATTCATCCCGACTTTTAATGGGTGGTCCACTGCTCTAGTTTCATTTTATGACTTTTATTTGCTGTGTTTTCTTTATTTGTTTTCTTGTTACTTGTGCTCATTTGGGTTTTGGTGTTTCGGTGTTGTAAACATTACTGATGATGCTGTATGGTTAAAAAATGAGCTGTAAATGCCTAAAACAGACAAGCCAAATGATGGACACAATGGAGATGAAGATTTGGACCAGCTTGGAGATTCCCAGTTCATAGTTATTGTTCTATGCAGTATTATCTGGGTTGAAAGAGCTTGGCAGAGCTCAGCCTAATGAGCTTTATGGCCGTGACTTTGTTAGGTCCAATTTCAAAGGAAATGAACTTGCTTTGCACTTTGTGGCCTACTACATGAAATGGACCATGGTTTTCCTTACCATTCCTGGATTAGATGGGCCCTTGACCTGGTTCTGTATGCCTTATGTTCTTACGTTAAGCATTACCAGTGTTCTATTCATTGGCCAAGTTGCCACATTTTGCACAAGCTGAAGTTTATGGTGAGGACTGGATCTTAGAGATGATGCTTATGTACAGGTCTGTCATGGAGATGGGTGGAGACTTGTTCTCCCCTGCAGAGGAAGGCAGGACGCGCTCCAATGGAGCAAAGCTCAGGGAACCCAGGTTCCATTTGGATGCCAGGAAGCACTTCCTGACAGTCAGGACCCCGAGGGTGTGGAATGGGCTTCCACGGGAGGTCATTGAGCCCCCATCGGTGCAGGTATACAAGGATAGGATGGATGTCCACATGGTGGGCATGTTGTGAGCAGAGCTGGCTGGAGCTGGGGGTCATACTAGATGGCCCGGGAGGCCCCTTCTGACTTGCTCTGTTTCTATGTTTCTATGTCCTTTTTGCCAATGTCTGGTATTGTCAAAGCTCATTGCAGAAATCATGGTTCTGGATCTAAGGCAATCAAATCTATGTGGAGCTGGCATGCAGAGCTGAATGGAAGAGAGAGGGCAGTGTGGAAAACATTTTGACTAACTTCAGATCAGCTCCTTGCAGGCAGATTAATTGTAATGTGAGTAAATTGTCTTAATCAGCGTGCTTTAGTATTTCATGACCAGCCATTCAGGTTTATCCCTCTTAAATGCTCAGATAAGCTTGAATCAATGACTCCACAGTCTGCTTTGGTGTGTAGCACTCACAAATGGCCAGGTTCCACGTTGTTATAGGGGCATGGCTGTTTGTATCTGCCCTGGATACCTCTTGTGCATGGAGCAAGGATGCAGTTTGTTACAACTCAGCCAAAGAAGTGCGACAAAACATGTATGGGTTAGCCCTAAATCCACTCTTCTAGTGGAATGCTTGCGGAACCTTTTATTTCACTCAGCCCTGGCCTAGGAAGTGAGCGGAGCTGAGATGAAATGTGCCAAAGATCAGGAAGATTAGTGGGTCCTCTCTCTCTGCAAAAATGATTCTTGTACAAAGCACACAAAGCTGGCAAGTCGTGTGTGTGGAAGCAGAACTGCACTTGCACACTGGGTGCATGGGAGGCATGTGCAGAAGCTGGCCTTGCTAGTTATACTTGGACAAGAGTTGCGCCCTCTTCCTGCTCCATGAGCACATGGGGCACAAGTTGGACTTAGGGCAGAGTGAAAACAGGCTGGTATCCAGGGAATGGAGCTGAGAAAACCTGGTGACATCCCACCCAAGCAAGATCCCTCACACATCAATACACTCTGCTATATAGCCTCCACCAGTAGTTTGGGAAAGACCAGAGTGGATCCAGTGGATGGGGTGGGTGAAATGCTGGCACTAGCAAACCATGCTGGACCAGCCTTAGGATCAGAAGCAGAACAACCACCACTAAGTCCAATGAATCAGTCTTGGCCCTGCTGAAGCTCTTGGCCTCCTGAGGACCACCAGCTGGGAGCCCTGAGAGAAGAGCTATGGAAGAGCAAGCTCTTCCCTCCAGTGGCTGCCTTAGGGCCAGAGGTGTTTCTGTTTGCTGCCGTGCCTTCATCTTTCCTGACCTGGATCCTCCCTGGTTGTCTCGCCTCAGCAGCATGGGTCCGCTTGCTGGCTGCGGTATGGCTCAGCTCCGTGCTGCATTTCGTTCCTGTTGTGCCCTGCCTTGCTGGGTATCCTGCCCTGCTGCATTGCCTCAGCAATGCAGGTTTGCCTGCCAGGTGTGATTCAGCTCCTGCGTCTTGCCTGACCCTTGCTGTGTATCCTGCCCAGTTGTCCTGCCTCGAGGTACCTGCACCTCTATTTGCCTTCCTGTTCTTAAGCTTGGCTTGTTCATGCCCATGTCTTTGTCCTGCCTTGATGCACCTCCTTGCTCCTGACCCTGGTTATTGGACTTCACCACTGGGCTTTGGACTCTGTCTTGTCTCAAGTTCTGCTGCTCCAGCCCTGGTGCCTCTCTCTTGCCTCCTGCCTCCCACGTCCTGGCCCAGCCCTGGCACTCAGCCCCCCTCCCCATCTCCTTTAGGATGCAGAAAGAACCCAGTACCTCCAAACAGAAGAAGGAACTCCCTGTTCTTCTAACACTGTCTTAATGTCAAGGTTTCTAGTTGCTGTATGGATTTTCTTTTATTGTGAGAGTTTATCAAAAGTTAAAAGTTTGTTGCTTGTATTTCCTGTTTCTTAGTATTTAAGGCACAGTTTTATTCATTTTAGAAATTATGGGCCTTTTTCTGTCTAAATATGCATGGGATGGCATGGAGTTCACAATAAGGAAAGTCTTGACAAATCGCCATCATCATCGGTGTAAGACCTCTCTACTTTTCGCTTCCTACAACAACTGGACTAGTTTAATGCTCCAGTCAAAATATGGAGAAACTTGAAAGGGGGTTTTGAGCACTGAATGTGAAAACCCCAAAGCCCAACCAATTGCATTCCATACAATTCCTTCCCATGGCATTTCCCCCCTACGAGTCCCCTGTACTCTGGGGCAGAGAGGTAGCCACAGGCCATGGAAGACCCCCTTCCAGCCAAGACCTCACTTCCTTCCAAGGGATCGTGGGGCTTCCAATTTTGCATGAGAAGCATTCCGTGTTTGCATCATGTACTTCTTCCCATGAACTGCATGTGCATGTGAAACTGTAGCAGCCATTTCTTAAATGGATGCATGCATGAAAATGACAGCATTTTTGAAGACAACAAAACCCATGATGCACCTATACTTCGAATGAAGTGTGCTTTTGCAAGAAGTGGCTGGGGTCTTGCCCCGAAGGAGTGAACAGACCAGATATCCATACCAGTGTTTCATCTGGTTGCCAGAAGCCACCCTCCTAGCAAAGATACTTCATGAAAGTGTTTATGGAATGTTGCTGGGAAACAACTTTAGATGTTGCACATGACTCGCCCTGGAGGCAGCAAAGTGCAGAAAAATGACAGGATCACCTTTATCTCCTTAAATAAAGACATATTTTTATTTTTATTTAAATTATATGCCAGCCATGGCTCTAATTAACCTATTCCCTTATCTTTCCTCTCTCCTCCCAAATTTTCATTTTTGTGATCTCAATTTCACAGTAGAGAGGAGGCAGCAAAGAGGTGTTCGGTTGCTTTATTCTATTTAAGAGCCAGGCTCTTTGCTAGGGGTGACAGTCCCTTCTTTTTTGTAGAAAAGGTCATTTATCTAATTGCTCTTTGCAGATAAGAATTAATTAGCCTGATTATTTTTCTTGGTTTTTGGATGGGCTCCCCACCTGGAGAGAAGAAATTTCTTCATGTCAGTGATTAATTGCTTAGCCAGAAAGCCCACTGACTTGAATTTGTAATTCAAATTCTTTAGGTCACATTAGGAATCAGGCAGATTGTAGGGGTGTGGGTGTGATTTAATATGTGCAATAATAAAGCCTCCATACAAACAAACTCATAGGTGTTGATGAAATATTTTAATATCTTCACGCCTAGAGGACTGGGAAACGTCCATCCAGAACGTCTGTCGATGCATCGTGGCATTGCTGTCTATTGATAGCATCGACTTCTGCTCATAAAGGGCTTCCTGGGATCATGCTTCCCAGGTTTAGGGAGTGAACCACGGAAAAAATGATGGAGGCTCTCTGTGTGTGTTTGTGTGTGTGTGTGTGTGTGGCAGAGACAGAGAATGTGGGGGTGGGTAATAGAACTCAGCACCATTCCATACTTCTGTGGGCCAGTTTGGAGATACACTAAGTGAGTTCTAACTTGAAATTAGAGGATTTCAATAAATGCGGTAAGGGCATTGGTTTGGAATTAAATTTCCCCAGTTCCAAATAGGGAGGTATGTGGCATCTGTCTGGGGTGGAATCCATCAGTTTCCTTGGGATCAGATCCCTGGATTCTGTCCAGTTTGGCCCAGAGTCTGAGTTGGTGGGGAGCACACCCTGTGTTTGTGGGTGGAGGAATGTGTGTCTTGCCTTTCAATGACTTCTCCAACAGCTTGTAGGTTCCTCAGTTTTCTGCACATGTCACATGGTAAATCCTCCCATAAAATGTGTGTGTTTCCCCTCTAGATTAGGACATGCAGATAGTGTGGGAAAAGGCAAAGCAATGGAGAGATCATAGAATAGCAGGGTTGGAAGGGACCAAGGAGCCCACCAGGTCCAACCCCCTGCTGGAGCAGGACACCAGTCACACGGTCCTACTCAGCTAACAGTCCAGCTTCTGCCCAAGTGTCTCCAGTGTGGGAGAGCCCCCCACCTCTCTCAGCAACTGGTTCCACGGTTGCATAGTTCTGACAGTGAGGAAGTTCTCCCTGGTGTCCAGCTTGCCAGTTCATTGCTCCATGTCCTACAATCTGGAAAGAGTGAGATGTGTTACAGAAAAGGGGTGGGGGATCCATGACACACCCGCATACACCTTTCTGTGGCTCAAAAAGGGCAAAACCTTCCTGTGGAAAACTGCTGGAGAATGCCTACTTTCCTTGGAGAAATTCAGTGGCATGTCATTGTTATGTGCCATCAAATCATCTCTGACTTAGGGCAGCCCCACAAATGAAAGTCCTCCAAAATGTTCTATCCTTGACGGCCCTGGTAAATTCAAATTGTGGCTTCCTCTATGGATTCAGTCCATCTCATGGTTGGCCTTCCTCTCCCTCTCCTGCCTTTGACTTCCCCCAGCAGGACTGCCAGTAAAATCCTCTCCTCAAATTTCTCTGCCTACAAATAGGACAAAGAATTTCAAGAAACCATTTGTGGATGGTTTCACATTGATACAATTGTAAAGTGAATTAAACTGACCCTAATTGACCTTACATAATGCCTAAATATCTCCAGTGGATCATATTGTTGTTTGTGAGGAGGCAGCGTGGCTGTAGAGTAGGGACATGTGTGTCTTCAAGGCAGATTTCTCAGAATTTCTTGTTCCACACTGTAGAACTGCATAGTGAATTCATCCATCTGTCACCATGTCAGCTCCTGACTGCATGAGGTGGACCCCCAGTCCCAGCCCTGAATGCAGAGAGCTGGGTTAGCCTCTCTAATGTCATGGGCTGGAGGAGACCACAGCCTCTGTAAGCCCAACCGTGTAGCTCCTGGTCCAGTGCCAGAAAATCCCACTAAAGCAAGCCTGTTTGCTTGCATGATGTTAATTGATGTTGTGCATCGTGCCTCTTTCACTAGTTCCCTTTCAAAAGTATACAATCATTGGCAAAAAAATAATGATTCCCTTTAAGTCTATCAACTCACTAAGAGCAGCATCAGGAAGAGAAGCAGCCTCAACGGGAACCATGTCTTGCACATTCGAAACCCACTGCGTCCGAACAAGGACCGTCTCATGGGAGCCTGGTATTGCAGGGCAATAGTGAGGGATGAGGTTCTGAAGATGAGAGGAAACGGTGTTGCTCGGAGCCACCGAAAGAGATGCTGCCTGAGATGACTGCTCAGGTCCCGCCCCCCCAGCCCAAAGGGGAACGTTCTTGCATGCTGCATCCCTCCTGTCCTTGGGGTGGGCGAGTCGCAGCACAGCAAGCCACAGGACAGGCTTCAGCCAGGCAAGAAGGCCACCCCCGTGCATTTTCACCCCACTGGTTTCCTCCTGCAGCAGATGAGCTTCACCCATCTTGCCTGGCACGCTGGACCCGCCGTTTGAGTACGTGAGAGTTAGCTTTTCCTAGGGCAATTCCCAAAGGGGTGGAAATGCCTGTTTCTGGAAATCAGCAAGCTGGCAAAGCTTCCTTGTTGGAATTCCACCAACCTGCACCATCCAGAAACATTCTGGAAGCCCTGGACAGCCATGCTGCTCATGGTGGGGATCATGTGCATGATGGGGTTGTGGGAAAGGTAGAGGAGAATTGGTAGGGGCAGAAAAATCTTGTTAGATTCTGCCCATCTGAATGGTTAAGCCAGTTGAAACAGTTAAAGGCAGGTTTAGAGGTGACTGAAATCAGTACAGTGGTTCAGATAATTTTTAATGAAGCAAAGTCCCCTTAACACAGGGGAAAATGAGGCAGGGAGGATTTGGGTATGAGGTGACACTTATTCTCAAAAGCAGGACTTCTTGTGACAGCTACATCGGTTTCACTCAGAAGTCATGTTCTTGGGGAAATCTGCGAAGGATTGGAGTGAGGTTTGAATTCTAAAAACCCTACCTGCCCATGCTTCACTGGCACATCATTTTTCTGAGTCACACAGATTCCGTGGATTTCTCAGGCTCTTTAAGCCTTTTGAAGGGTTTTGCACACATGTGCAAAAAATGAGTCCAAAAAATGGACAACGGAATTAAAATACTTCAATTAGTGCAGAACAGAGCTGCCAGGCTGCTGACGGGGACTGGGCGTGGTTCTCATATCACCCCAGTTCTCCGTCAGCTGCACTGGCTTCCCATTGAAGTCCGGGCCCAATTCAAGGTGTTGGTTCTTACCTATAAAGCCCTCAACGGCTTGGGTCCTGGCTACCTAAAGGAGCGCCTGTGTCCATATATGCCCTCCTGCCCCCTACGATCAGCAGCTGATGCCCTCCTCCAGGAACCCTCTGTGAGAGAGGTGAGGAGGGTAAGTACCCGGAGGAAGGCTTTCTCTGCGGTGGCGCCCCACCTATGGAATGCGCTCCCCAGAGAGGCTCACCTGGCACCGTCATTATTTGCTTTTCGGCGTCAGGCGAAGACCTTTTTATTTAAGAGCTATTTTAACTGTTAATTTATTATTGTAAATTTTAAATTGCTATATTTATTGGATATTTATTGGTTATTTTAATCTTGTGACTATGAGATGGGCCAGTTTTAGTTTTAGTTTTAGATTGTATATTGTTTCAGATTTATGTATGTTGTGAGCCGCCCCGAGGCTAGTTGGCAAGGGGGCGGCATAGAAATCTGTTAAATAAATAAATCTGTTAAATAAATAAATCTGTTAAATAAATAAATAAAATAGCCAACAATCTGCAACACCCAGATGGAGCTGATTTATCCAAATCTGTTCTTCCCGACCACTGAGCCCCATCAACCAGTGTCAGTTGTCCCCCTGATGGACTGGTTTATTACAAGGTGTATCTACACCTTGCACTACCTGACTGTCTTCCCAGTTTTACTGCTGCCAGCTCATCGAAGTAAAGTTGGACAGTGAGATCAAATGTGAAATCTCCTTGAATTTGTTAAAATGCCATGCATTATTATTAAAAAAATAAAATTTTGCATGCATTTTCTCCATTGATTAGCATCAGGTGATTCAGTCCACAGGGAAAATTAGCAGTGATAGGAAGATTATGCAAGAGCAAACTGGGGAAATTGCACAAATTAAACTCAAGCACTTGTCCAGCTAGTTGCAAACAATGTTGGCAGCCCTGTGCTTGAGTTTGCAATTGTCTTTATAGTGTGCGTGCATGCTTTCAGAGCAAAAAGCAAATAGGCAGCCAACTCCTACATGCTGGAGTATCTCAAACCTTCACAGGCAAGCTAGCCCATCAGCCTGAGCAATGCAGCTTGGGAATGAGCTTTCTGCCTGCTTCTGTTTCCTGGCTCCTGCCTGGCTCCTGCTTATGCATGTCGTGAGTGGAGCCGGCTGGTGCCGGGGGTCAGACTAGATGGCCCGGGAGGCTCCTTCTGACTCGCTCTGTTTCTATGTTTCTATGTTAGGTTGTGAGACCTTCCTACCTTCTTTTGACCTTGCAATTGCTTCTGGCCACTTTGGCCTTTCATCTTGGAACACACTCTCCTGCCTCACTCTGATTCTTCACTTCCTTCTGGCTTGGAATCAACAGATATTGCTAAATCTATCCTGCCTGTGTCAGTCAGCTATCATACCGTCATCCACGCATTGACAAAACTGGATTTTTGTAGGACAACAGTATTTGTTTGCAAGTGCTCCTTTGCACTAATGCACACTTGCTGCTGGGGGCTGGTGCGCAAGCAATGTTTGAGAATATCATGATTATCCAAACACTGCTGTGCTGCTCTCCTTGTGCTCAATTTCCATTTGCTGCTTGCTCTGTAAAATAGGAAACTTGTCTAAATTGAATGGAAGATTCATGCAGGTTTCCACACTTTTCCTCCACAGTCTGAAGAGGGGCTGATTCAGTCCAGGGAAGAAATGTGCTCAGCTTAGGTAATTTGTACAAGCTGAACTGGAAAACTGGAATGAGATGAACACAAGCACATGTTTGATAGTTATGAACATTCGTAGTTGACACATTTGCATTCATGATCAGTTGCTTCAATCATTGCTCACAGGTTTGGTGAACCAAAATGAAGTTCTTGTAGAGCCTAAAACATACTAGTTTCTTTGCAAGCCTTCTCGCCCTGCAAAGAAAAACAAAATTTCTTCAAGTCCATGGTATCCATGCAATTTGCAGGAAAAAATGGTTCCCTGTGGAAACCATAGGCTGGATCTACAGAAATCCAAAGTCATTTAGATCTGTTGTGGATTTGTTTATTTAATTTATATATTTGATACATTTCTACCCCATGTTTATCCAGAATGGATCTCAAGACAGCCTACAAACCAGTAACAGCACATTAAAATACAGTATAAAAATACACAGTAAAATTTCAATGATATACTAATCAACCCTTGAAATACATCTATGATAATTTTGGCCTGTAATAAGGAATAACATGTCAGTGCCAGGTGAGCTCTCTGGGGAGCAGGTTCAGAGCCAGGGCGCTTCCACCGAGAAGACCTCTTCCCCGGGTGGCCACACCATTAGCGGGGAATCGTCGGGATGGCAGCCAGTGACAAGCGGGGTCCCCCAGGGCTCTGTCCTGGGGCCGATCCTGTTTAATCTTTTCATTAACGACATGGAAGAAGGGGTGAACAGTCTGCTGATCAAATTCGCAGACGACACTAAAACTGGAGCAGTGGCCACAACTGAGAAGCAGGTACTCCAGATCCAAAAGGATCTGGACAGACTATGGAAGTGGGCAGGAGACAACAGGATGGCGTTCAATGTGGAGAAGTGCAAGGTCTTGCACTTGGGGCATAGGAATAGCTGTCATAAGTACAGGTTAGGGGACAAGTGGCTGGAGAGCAGCACTTGTGAAAGGGACCTCGGGGTACTGGTTGACCGCAGGCTAAACATGAGTCAGCAGTGTGATGCGGTGGTCAAGAGGGCGAATGCCACCCTTGGTTGCATAGCCAGAAGTGTGGCTTCTAGATCAAGAGAGGTATTACTTCCACTCTACATGACTCTGGTGCGCCCGCAACTGGAGTATTGTGTTCAGTTTTGGCCCCTCATTACAGAAAGGATATAGCCAGGTTGGAGTCAGTGCAGCGTAGGGCCACAAGGATGGTGGCTGGTTTGCAGGGGATGGGGTATGAGGCGAGACTGAGGGAACTGGGTCTCTTCAGCCTGGAGAAGAGGAGACTCAGAGGGGATATGTTGGCAACATACAGGTATGTGAGGGGGTGTCACATGGAGATGGGTAGAGACCTGTTCTCCCCTGCAGAGGAAGGCAGGACGCGCTCCAATGGAGCAAAGCTCAGGGAGCCAAGGTTCAATTTGGATGCCAGGAAGCACTTCCTGACAGTTAGGACCCCGAGGGCGTGGAATGGGCTTCCACGGGAGGTGGTTGAGGCCCCATTGGTGAGGGTGTTCAAAGATAGGCTGGACATGCACATGGTGGGCATGTCATGAGCGGAGCCGGCTGGTGCCGGAGGTCAGACTAGATGGCCCAGGAGGCCCCTTCTGACTCGCTCTGTTTCTATGTTTCTATGTTTCTATGTTTCTAACTCCTTCAGAGAGGGCTCCTGAAGAAGCATCCCTGTCTCCTTTCACCCTCAACTCCAGCTTCATTGCTGAGCTTCTAGCAGGGACCTCCATGCAGCCCTTTTCAGAGCTGGTCCAAAAGTGACACTTGTGTGGGTTCAGTCCACTCTTTGGCTATGATGTGCAACCTTGGGCCAGTCATTCTGTTATTGGGGTGGCTTGACATGACATGACACACCTTTCTCAGACTGTTATTCCTCCTTGTTTGTTGCTTGTCTGAACCCCACCATGGTGACAGGACATTGTCACTTATCATTGTTGTCAACCATGATGGGACAAAACAGCCTGTTCTAGGGTTGCTCCTACCAGGCTTGTCACGATGTCCTACCAGGAACAGCAGTGGTCCAAGAGTCCTGCAGATTTGCATGGAAAGATTAGGAAAACACGCAGCTGGTCATGCTCTCTCTAATCCCAATATCTGTTTGCTTGGTTTTGACAAGGTTTCTCCTATTATAAGGGGCTGTACTTGGATAGGAATAGGAGAATTTGAGTAATTATCAAACCAGAAACATTGGAACATTGCTATACTCTGCTGTAGGGAACGGCCTTTAGAAGGGGATGCGTGAAGCGTGTTATCTTGAGTGTAGCATGGAGAAGAAACGTGCCGCGCTGAGTCAGGGAAACAATCACACCAACATTTCACTCAATCAGTTTTATTGATTCATTTATTTATTGTAGGATGCTTTTTACTTTAGCCATCTGTCTTTTTCTTTCCAAATGAGGCTTGTTTTCAAAACAAGTTCCTGCAGTGGAGAAAAAGGAGAGTGGTCATTTGGGAGGTGGCAGGGGGCCGCAAGACAAGGCTGAACTGTGGCTGAAGCAGTGAGAAGACCTTTGTGGGAGGAAAGGTGTGGAAGAGATCTACTTAAGGTTTGGAACACTGGGGGGCAGTAGGAAGGATGGGGCCCCTCTGAAGGTTCAGGGGTGTGAGGTGTGGGAAAAGTCATGTAATTCTAGAGGAGTAGAGTTAGAAGGGGCCTACAAGCCCATCGAGTCCAACCCCCAACTTGATGCGGGAATCAAAGTTGAAGCATCTCCAAAGATGGCTGTCCAACTGTCTCTTGAATGCCTCCTGTGTAGAAGGTCCCACAGCCTCCATAGGTAATTTCCATCATTGTACTCTTCTGTTAAGAAGTTCTTCCCATGCTTAACCAGGACCTGACTTTCTGGAATGTGAGCCTGTTATTCCATATCCTGCACTCTGGGATGATTGAGAAGGGATCCTGACCCGGGGATTTGGGACAGGAAGGGACAGGAGGGCCTCTGAGGTGAACGACTGGCTTAGGGTGTGGTGCCAGAAGGAACGCTTCGGATTCCTCGACCACGGCACTCGTTTTCTTGCCAATGGACTTCTGGCAAGGGATGGGTTACACCTCACGAGGATGGGGAAAAGGTCCTTTGGAGATGCTCTAGCGAGCTTCATCCGGAAGACTTTAAACTGAGCCAGTGGGGGGTGGGTTCAGGCCCCCCAGTAACATGTCTGCACTGGACAAGTGTGCAGGGAGGATCGGGGCTCTGGGAGCAGGGTTTTAGAGATACTGCAGGGACTGACAGGACTTCTACAGAGAGGGGCCAGGTACCAGGGAGGATGGGAGGAAGGAGGATGCTGGGCACTCCAAGGAAAGGAAGCAGTGGGAAGGAGTTGAGGTGCATGTACACCAATGCTAGGAGCATGGGTAACAAGCAGGAAGAGCTTGAAGCTCTCCTGGGAATAGGAGGATACGATCTGGTGGGAATCACAGAAACTTGGTGGGATGAAAGGCAAGTCTGGAATGTGAACATAGAAGGGTATCACCTTTTTAGAAAGGACAGGAAGGGAAAGAGAGGTGGGGGTGTGGCTTTATATGTCAGGGAAGGGATAGGATGCAGTGAGATAGAGTGCAGCACAGATGGGGATTCGGTAGAGGCAGTCTGGGTGAAACTTAGGGGTTTTGACAGAGAAAGAGACCTGACAGTGGGGGTATGTTATCGCCCTCCAGGTCAACTTGAGACCCTGGATGATGTCCTGACAGGCCAGATTCTAAGGATATCTCAGGGGAGAGACACAGTAATTATGGGAGATTTCAATCTCCCGGATATTACTTGGGAGACTCACTCGGCGGTGACAGCCAGGTCACGTCGCTTCCTAGAAGCTCTAGAGGGTGGTTTTTCACACAGAGGGTCCGAGAGGCGACGAGGGGGGGAAACATCCTGGACTTGGTCTTGACCAATAGGGAGGAGCTGATAGATGAAGTACAGATTAGGGGAGCTCTGGATGCGAGTGATCACTCCATCCTTTGCTTTGAGATCAGAGGACTGGGGCCGTGCAGCAGGTCGAGCACTAGAAGCTGGGACTTCAAGAGGGCCAACTTTGGCCAACTGAAGGCCAGACTGGGGAAAGTCTCCTGGGATAGGTTACTGGAAGGTAAGCGAGTTGAGGAGGGGTGGATGGCACTCAAAAGGGAGGTTTTGCAGGCGCAAGCCCTGACAATACCTCTAGTCAGTAAGGTGGGGAGGCGGAGGAGAGTGCCGCCATGGATGCGAAAGGAGGTGGTTAGGGGATTAGACGAAAGAGGAACCTCCATAGGAAATGGGTACTGGGGGAAATAGACAAAAGGGTATACCGGGAGGAGGAGGCCCATTGCAGAAGGATTCTTCGCAAGGCTAAGGCTGATTATGAGCTGAGACTTGCCAAGAATATCAAGAGCAACAAAAAGGGCTTCTTCCAGCATGTAAATAGGAAAAGGAAGGGGACAAGTGGTGGGACCACTAAATAAGGAGGAAGGAGATCCAGTGACTGACATGAGGGAACAGGCACAGATGCTAAATGACTATTTTGCCTCTGTGTTCTCCCCAAAGCAGGACGGGGGATATCCGTATAGGAGATTGGATGAGGCTGGGGACTTAGGGGCAGAGATTAGAGTCACCCCCCTTGAAGTCGAGGGGCTCCTCAGGGCATTGGACATTACAAAGGCGCCAGGCCCTGACGGGTTACACCCGAGAGTACTTAGAGAGTTGGCAGGGGTTCTCTCACGCCCGCTGGCCTCCATTTTTGAGGCCTCGTGGAGAACGGGTGAAGTTCCAGAGGACTGGAGGGTGGCATCGGTGGTCCCAATTTTCAAAAAGGGTAGTAGGAAGGACATGGGGAATTATAGACCGGTTAGCCTTACGTCCATTGTAGGAAAAACAATGGAAAGGCTCATAATAGAGAGAGATCTAGTGATGCTAGATAGGGAAGGGAGGCTGACAGCCACACAACACGGCTTCCGCAGAAACAGGTCCTGCCAGACAAACCTTGTGGAATTCTATGACAAGGTTTCAAGATGGCTAGATGGAGGGGATGCAGTGGATGTGGTATACCTGGATTTCAGCAAGGCCTTTGACAAAGTGCCCCATGATATCCTGGTGGAGAAACTGAGGAGTTTTGGGATACACCAAAGCACTGTCCGGTGGATTAGGGCATGGCTGACTGACCGAAAGCAGAAGGTAACCATTAGCGGGGAATCGTCGGGATGGCAGCCAGTGACAAGCGGGGTCCCCCAGGGCTCTGTCCTGGGGCCGATCCTGTTTAATCTTTTCATTAACGACATGGAAGAAGGGGTAAACAGTCTGCTGATCAAATTCGCAGACGACACTAAAATTGGAGCAGTGGCCACAACTGAGAAGCAGGTACTCCAGATCCAAAGGATCTGGACAGACTATGGAAGTGGGCAGGAGACAACAGGATGGCGTTCAATGTGGAGAAGTGCAAGGTCTTGCACTTGGGGCATAGGAATAGCTGTCATAAGTACAGGTTAGGGGACAAGTGGCTGGAGAGCAGCACTTGTGAAAGGGACCTCGGGGTACTGGTTGACCGCAGGCTAAACATGAGTCAGCAGTGTGATGCGGTGGTCAAGAGGGCGAATGCCACCCTTGGTTGCATAGCCAGAAGTGTGGCTTCTAGATCAAGAGAGGTATTACTTCCACTCTACATGACTCTGGTGCGCCCGCAACTGGAGTATTGTGCTCAGTTTTGGGCCCCTCATTACAGAAAGGATATAGCCAGGTTGGAGTCAGTGCAGCGTAGGGCCACAAGGATGGTGGCTGGTTTGCAGGGGATGGGGTATGAGGCGAGACTGAGGGAACTGGGTCTCTTCAGCCTGGAGAAGAGGAGACTCAGAGGGGATATGTTGGCAACATACAGGTATGTGAGGGGGTGTCACATGGAGATGGGGAGAGGCCTGTTCTCCCCTGCAGAGGAAGGCAGGACGCGCTCCAATGGAGCAAAGCTCAGGAGCCAAGGTTCAATTTGGATGCCAGGAAGCACTTCCTGACAGTTAGGACCCCGAGGGCGTGGAATGGGCTTCCACGGGAGGTCGTTGAGGCCCCATCGGTGAGGGTGTTCAAAGATAGGCTGGACATGCACATGGTGGGCATGTCATGAGCGGAGCCGGCTGGTGCCGGAGGTCAGACTAGATGGCCCAGGAGGCCCCTTCTGACTCGCTCTGTTTCTATGTTTCTATGTTTCTATGTTTCCTCTGTGTGACAGACTTTCAAGTCCTTGAAGAACTCTATCCTAACTCTCTTCAGTCTTCTCCTCATGAGGCTGAACATGTCCAGTTCTTTCAATCTTTCCTCACAGAGCTTTGCTTCTGGTCCCCAGATCAAGCTTGTTGCCTTCCTCTAAACCCTTCCCAGCATGTCTGCATCTTTCTTAGACTGTGCTGCCCAGAACTTGACCGCACTCCAGGTGAGATCTGACTAGTGCTGAGTATAGTGGAAAGAGTACTTCACATGATTTGGAAGTGATGCTTCTATTAATGCAGCCTAAAATAGCATTGGGGGCCTTTTTTGAAGCCACATCACGTTGTTGACTTTCATTCAGATGGTCATCTCCACCCATTAGAAGTCAAAGAAGTATATGTGGACCTAGGCATGGAAGGTGGGGGAAGGGCTGCAATAACGGATCCCCATGCCCGAGTCAAGTGGGAGGGTTTGGGAACACTAAGAGGGGCCTTGGCGGTATGGGCCAGCATGGAGAACAGAGGGTGTAGGTGGGAACAAAGCACTCAGACTAGGGGCACCAGGTAGCGTGTGGGAGATGTACAACATGCGAATACACATCACCTGTGTGGTAGATCAAGTAGGAACAAAAGTAGCAGGAGGAGAGAAGTTAAAAGGTGTTTGTGGCAGATGGTTGGGTTGGATGGAGGTAGGAAAAGTCAAGCTGCATCTTAGAGGTGCCAGGAACAGGTGTGCTTGGGGATGGGGATGGGAAAACTGCTTCTTTGTGATGAGAGAGAGAGAGCCAGGCAGAGGCAGGAAAAGTGACAGGAAGGGAAGCACGAGCAACATATGCAAGGATCTTTCAATGGGGATAGACCATGAAGGGGATATTGATCAGCTGTGGTGGGCAGTACAGGATCCTTGCAGAATAAGGATGAAAGGACTGCTCAGCAGACCAATCCCAAGCAGGCTGCCTACACAGACTGGGAGTGATGGCCTGGGATGTTTATCTGAAGCAGGAGGACAAAACCAGGATCACGTGCGTAAGCAACAGTAACGACGATCTGCCAGAATCACTGTGGTGACCAACCACCAATCAGGGCAACCACCCACCATGGCTAGTCGTGATGTGCAGACTCATCCTTTGTGTCTCTCTCAGCCTAGCCTGACTCACAGAACGTTGTGATGATAGATTGGAAGAAAGTGTGTGCCATTTTGTGCACCTTGGAGAAAAGTGGGATAATATTCATTTAGGAAGGAAGCAAGGAAGATCAAGAAAGAAAGAAAGAAAGAAAGAAAGAAAGGAAGGAAGGAGGGAGGGAGGGAGGGAGGGAGGGAGGGAGGGAGGGAGGGAGGGAGGGAGAGAATCTGTCCATAACTCCGGTGTGTTTCTCTTTGGTGTGGGGGCATTTTCCTTTTTGAGATGAAAAGTCCACTTGGTGCTCTGTAGTCATTTGTCGTTCACTCAAAGTCCTCAGTGGAAGAAATCAAAGCGGAGCAATTCTGTTTCTTGTCAAGCTTTTTGATCCTCCCTATCAATTACCTGTCAGAAGATGAGCTTATGCACCTTGTCGTTAATGAGCCTCACTGTGGCAATTAACAAACAAGTCCCACAAAGGATTAAATCCTTGGCTCAGGTGACCAACTGTTCGATAAATATTGACATTGGTGTCAGGGAAAGTAGATCATATGTGATCCTATGCACTAGATTAAACACAACAGCAAGGGAGACCCAGAAATGGGGAACATTGTTTGATGTCCTCTTCAGCTAAAGAAATATGAAATCTCAATGTATTTATTCTTTCTCATTAATGTGCAAAACTTCAGTGCTCCTAACACTTTCATGTATTCCTTTTATGAGCAAATATGACTGCCATTAACATTCAGCTCAACTACTTTATGAGTCTGTAAATGGTTGATCAGCCCAATCTTTTGCCCAGATGAAAGTGGAGAAAGGACAGCTCCCAACAAGATGTATTTATCCTCCCCTCCCCCCTCGATTGTGCTGCATGAAGGTGCTTAACTCAAGCACTGTTAAATTCAGGACACTTTTGAACCTGTGCCCTCCTCTCCAAAGCCAAACTGCAATACCAGCGCAAGAGAACTTTTGCATCCTTAATTCCTCCTTAAGGATTCCCCTAAAAGGTACCTTCAAAAAATTCTAGCAACATGAGCTAACTTGCGTAACTGAGCTTTTTGTACCCTTTCTCCTAATTGCAATGCACAGACTTGTTTAAAAATGTTTACAGTGCGTTCAGGCAGGATGTGGGGCGTTACTTTTTTTGGAAAGGTCAAATGCTACTCTTAATGCGCTAAGAATATGGCATGCACCCAAGAAAGAATACATAACTCAAGATCCAGTGTGACCAAAGGAAAATATCTGGGGTCTTCACGCAACGTGAGCGGCTTTGGAAGGGCCACTGAAATGGAAATGTCTGGAATTTAACACAGGATGGATGGATTTCCCACAAAAATCCAGCACTTCTAAGAAAGGAAAAGAAGGCACGATTCCTCATTTGTGCATCTTTTGCTTTAATTTGAGCCACACGACACCTTTAAAGCCTCTGTTTTCCTTTGACCTTAAGGAGATTTATTTGGATGGGGTAGGGGGTGGTTAGGAGCAAAAGAAAGAAGGTTGCCTTCCAGCTGAAATAAACCAGCAAGAACTTTGTCAAGGAATGAACTCTTACTGTAACCCACACCTCATTTGTCACCCTGATGGGCTGAAGGAATGTGACATTTACAAACGGGGGATGCGAGCACATCCATTTCACCAGCCTGACACCCTGATATAATAACTATTTACCTTGAGAAAGAGAGAACCGAGATTTCCGATTCTTGTGAATCTTCTCACTTCGGCACTTATTTTCTCACTCTGTCAAACATCCCCAGATTAATGGAACAATTTGTTCAACAAATCATATTAGCAGAAAGCGCACAGGGTAAAGAGAGTATAGGTGGGGGAAGCCGGGCATTTTTCTGCTCATTCATAGCAGTAGTATCTCCGCAAATAAAAATGTAGTTATGCCTGACATTTACAGAGGTACAATGTGAAAGGGAAAAAGTGTAATGACTTTAGGCAGTTGAGAGATCACTTTACAAGAACAGTAGTACTCAAAGGGGAATAAGATAAAGTTACACACAACATCTAGATTGAGCTTCTTTCTGGAACATATTTGTCAAACACAACAGCAGGAATCTGTCTGCAGTTGCAGGGGTGTCGGAAAGAGGAGTTTTCCATTAAAATTAAGCACTTTGTGCTTACCTGGTAAAAGAGAGAGGTAGGTTGTCATATGAGGCTACATTTCTGAAAGGCTAGCTATAAAAAGATGGAGACTGAAATAAAGTGAGTTGGAAGCCATCTGGTACATTTAGACTGTGCTTTTAAAGAGCGGGCGAGTCATCTTTCAGGATCTTGGCCAGTTGAGTTTTCATGACATCGGTTGACTTGGGGCCACAATCCTTAATGCCACAGATCATGCGTAGCTTCCCTTCATGGTGCTCCTGCACAAAGGAAAGGATGCTTGCTGGGCTCTGAAGAAATCTGCTTGCTGAATTAGGATTTTCATAGTACGAGTCCATTAATATGCCCATTAATTATTTGAGGCTGGGGATCAGAAGACGGGTTCTATAATCCATTAGAGGAGAGGAGAATCTGGAATAGTCTTCTTAAAACAGTTGTGTTAGCAAGCAAAGTGCCTCATTAGCTTCAAACAGAGTTAACAGAATAGATGAAAGGATTAGATAGAAATGGCACCAACATGCGCATCTCTCTCTGAGTGAAGGTGTTTCAGAATGCAATGGCAAAATGACTGTTAATGCCACATATTGCACATTGCTGTTTGATTCCAATATTATGATCATCCATCTAACTACTGCCTGGATTCATTTGCACTAGGAATTCTATTTTTCTATTTTTCTTTTTTGTTGTACCAGACCACCGTGCCATGAAGGAATTGATTTTGAAAGTCCTGTTTGTGTCACCCTTGCTTTGTTAGGTGATGGGAGGGGCTGAACTTGGACGAACATAATTTTGGCCTTGAGGAAGTCATGGTTTCAGATAAACCAAGTCTGACTTGCTGAGGCCTGTTCAGAACCTCATTGCAAGCCCCTTCAGGGTGCGCTCAATTCTTCTGCAGTGCTTCTAAGCTGTTCACATACTGGGCATCATGGTGACACAACGGGATGGAACCAACCAAATTTTGCTCTTGGCTGATGCACCTCTTGAAGTGAAGGCTGTGCTTTTCTTGAAAGCTTTAAAATTAATTTAAAATGTTTCTTAGCCTTCTCTTAATGATACCTGAAACATGGCCAAATGGGAAGCTCCTTTGACATTCTGATGAAGTTGCTCAAACCTGCATGATGGATTTCAGCACACCACAAATATCGATGTTTGCTTTGCAAACTTTCATGCTCCTGAAAGTATTTCACAATCTTTGTAGAATAAAGCTGAGATCCAAGGAATAAATTGTTCCACTGTCCTTCAGCTCCACTCATTTTAAGCCAAATAGCTCAGCTATTTGAATCAGTCATTCACAAGTTCACCTTTTGTGCAAAATGGCAATGAGAGCTACTTCTCTCTGACATCCGACTGAGAGATGAGCTGTGCTTTTCCCAGGTCTTTGGTAACTCTGTCAGGCCTTGCAGCTATGAAATGTGCCAAGTAATAATGGAGAAGGAGAGAAAGCCGAGAAAGTCCAGCAAAACCAAGATGCAGAGCTATATTTTCCCCTGACATTCAAGGTCACAGCATAAAAAAACCTGGGACAAGCATGTGTCAGTTTTCATTGTGGAGGCAAGGTACAGTAGCATTGTGCCAAGCACATGGTGATAAATTAATGTCATGGCAAACTTGGAGCGTCCTTTCAAAAGTATGGGACAAATGATGCACCATTACATGGAGCATTTTCAGGGCAATCAGAAAGAGGCAATACTTGGAAAGTAAAATATAACTCCAGGTGGAAGAAGATGGGAACAGCAATGGCAGAATCAACACAGGGAGAGCTTTGTGAAACTCTCCAAGGTCCACGGTGAAGCTTGTCCTATCTCAGTTTCATTCACAAATAAGAGCTCTGCTTTTTGTTGTTGATCTGATGGGAAAACTCCTCATTTAAATATGCCTTTTAAAAACATGCATACTTGTCTTCTATTGGATGAAGTGTGAATATTTTCTGCCCAAAAAGCACATTTCTTCTGCTGAATATATTTTGTGGCTGCAATCACAAGCTTATGAATATGAGAGCCCCTGTCTCCCCGCCCCTCCAACTGTGCCCATCCTCATATTCAGAAATGCAGGTGAGCCAAGCTCTATTGTTTAACAAACTGGAAAATAATTCATGCATCCCTAGATAGAAGGCATTTGATGTTCCTACACTAAACAAAGTAAGTGGGGAGCTGGAACTGGGCCTTCTGGCATGGTGCAGAAACATGTCTGGAGTGGATTCAGAACCCACCAGAGTCTTACACTTTGAGTCCTACTCTGGAAACATAGGAAGGCCATAGGTGCAGGAAAACAGAAATATGTTTTCATCCTTCTTCTAGTCCAGGAAGTTTTAGGACTTGCAATGCAGGGTTCCAGTGCATTCCAAATAGCTGCAGTGAGTTCAATTCCTGGCCACTTCTTCCAGAAGATAGGGAAAGATCTCCTCTCTAAAACCTGAGACAGCCACTACTATCAATATAGTCAAAACTGAGCTGTGTGGTCCAGTGATTTGGCTTGTTGGAACAAGTCGTCCCTAACTTTCTTCTATAACTGGAGGATACATTTCTTAAAGGTTCTTTTCAAAGATTTTCTGGAAGACCTAAGACCAGAGGTGGGCAACTTGCAGTCTCCCAGATGCTGTATCCTACAGCTTCCATCAGCTTTGCATAGCCAGTGGTGACAGATCAGAGGAACTGTAGGCCAAAACATCTGGAGTGCCACAAGCAAACCACCCATGCCTAAACCATGCGCTGAGAAGAAGTGTTAGAACATCTGCCTGTTCTAGGAGTCTCCCCATCACATCACAAATGACTTAAATCTAGCAAGGAGGAGATTCTTGTTTTGAACCCACATCTTATGGAAGCAGGATCCTTCCCACTGGGGATGTGAAATGTGTTTTGGAACTGAATGTCTGTGCTGTGGTGAGGAGCAGGACAAAACCCTGCCCCCTTATTGAGGCAGTAATTTAGTAGAAGGTGATTCCATTCACTCTTAAGATGATGATGATGATGATGATGATGATGATGATGGAAGGATCCCAGGGACCCTTCTGAGATGCACTCAGCAATTGCATTTGAATTGCTGCTAAATGTTTGCAGAGTGAAACTGGAGGCGAATGGATTACAATTCCTTCCTGGCTGCAACATCTAAAATTTTCTTAGCGAAGGAATACATTTTGAAAAAGCAAATGGTGGTTCTCAAATGGCTTCTGCATATTTCTGGAACTTGGGTTACTACGAGATTTGGCCAAGCCTGAGGACAAGTTCTTCTCCAAGTTTTGCCAAGACCAAATCTCTTTCAACTTATTCAGAAATGATTTTGAATTAGGTGCGAAGTAGCCAAGTCTGCTGATAACACCAAAATATTTAGCTTGTTTAAAACCAAAAGGGACTGTGAGGAGCTCCAAAGATCTAGCCTAGGAGACTGGGCATCAAATGGCAAATGTCGTGCACTGAAAGCAATTACAAAATAATGCACGTTGGGGGGAAAATCCCAACTTCAAGTATAAGCTGATGTGGTTTGAGCTAGTAGTGGCTGATCAGGGAAGAAGTCGTGGGGTGGTGGCAGATAGCTTGGTCAGTTGACTGAAAATGTCAGTTCAGTGTGCACCTGCGATGAAAAAATTAAACCCCATGTTAGGCATACTTAAGAAAGGAACTGAAAATAAACTTCCAAGATTGCAGAAGAATCTTTGGTGCAGCCAGACTTACAACATTCTGTGCAGTTCTGGTCACCACACCTGAAAAAGGACACTGTTGAGTTGGGAAAAAGTGCCCAGAAAGGCAATTAACTTGATGACGGCGTTGAGGCAATTCATTTATGATAAATGATTCAGCAGTTGGGATTGTTTAGCTTGGAGAAAAGGGTGAGTGAGGGGAAACATGAAGGAGGCATTCAAAATCATGAATGGTGTGGAGAAAATGGAGAGGGAGACATTTCCCCCCCTTTCTCCCGTAATATCAGAACCTGGCAGCGTCATTCCATGAAGCAGATTCGTGGGAGCTTCAGGACATGGAGAAGGAAGCCCTTCTTCACGCAGCACAGAAAAGCAGCAGCAGGAGCTGTGGAATTGCTGCCACAGGAAGTCATGGGGGCCACCAGTTCGGAGGGGGACTGGCAGATTCCTGGAGAAGGGTTTGCATGGCTACCAGCCCAGAGGCTTGCATGCTACACCTGGCATCAGAGGAGGGCACCTGTGTGCACCTGTTGCTGGTGAGCAGGGCAGGGGGTGGCTCTTTGACGCGTCCAGTGGGCACCTTCTTTGCCACTCTGTGGACGCGATGCTGGAGTGGGGGGACACTTGTCCCAATCCAGCAGGGCTCTCTTATGGTCATATATGCTCCCAAGCCAGGCATCCCTCTGCCTCTTCCACTGCGACCTTCTCGATTCACAGCCCTGAATATGAATAGGAGTGCATTTTTTTGAGAAAGGGGTCACCTATTCTGGAACTTGTGGTTACATTAAAACACACACACACACACACACACACACACACACACACACACACCACATGTCATCAAAATGCTTTTTTCCTCTCCCAAAGGGGTTTTAATCAATGGAGTCAGGGTGCCCTTTGGGACTTGCATATGGAGAAGCAGGCAGCAAATGAAATTAAGAGAGAGAAAAAAAAATCAGTTTTGGGGTTGTGTTGGAGAATTGCACTGAGTTTGAGCACCCTTGGTTGTCTCATTCCTTGACACCCTCTGGGGCTGTTGGGAATGCTTGCACCACAATTTCTATGGCTGTAAATCCTGTGATAGCAGTGGTTAAAATGGTGAACCATGGATAGTTCCCCTAAACCATGTGCTCCCTTCTGTGTCTGCAGATGTTCGTAAAAAGATCCACTTCTGCCCCATGTTTGCTGAAGGCAACACTCGGTGGGTTTTGGGTTCTTTTGCTCAGATAAGCCTGGATTTCCAGGGACAAGATTTCCCAGGGAGAAGCATCCTCCTGAGGCAGGCAGGACTTAACAATGATAATAACCATCAACTAGATACACAGGAGATTTTCAATGCAGAAAAAATATACTCCACAGACAGAATGCAAAGAATCTCACTTTAGGCATTGCCTGATTATTACATAAATTGCCAATGCCCATAAATATGCATTAATTAGGTATGACTTGACTAGTTTCATGAATCATTTAAAATAAGGCAAGGAGTCATAGCGGGCAGCTTGGATTGTCAATTATGCCTTAACATATCGATGGGTAAATGGGCACTGGACACCCACACATTCGGAAATCTAAATTGTCTGTGAAACCTCGGGTTAATTCAAAGACAACGGCAAGCGTGTCACATGTTCTGCTCTCCCGCACCCAATCTGAAGGAGCCTGCTTCGTGAGGGCATGGATATAGCCTCATGATCAAGCGTTCTTCCCTCTCCCTCCTGCTGAGTCAGAAACAGGCTGAAGTGTTTAAGCCGATACCTGCTCGGCATGTGGCGTCCTAATCAGCATCACCCTCCAACACCTCTTCTCTGAGCTGCAGCGCTGCAGAGGCACTGACCTCCAGAAAATAGCTTCGCTTCCACGCTCAGAATTTGCCTACATTACTCATGCCTTTAACTCTTTCAGAACTTGAAGGATTCCACACCTTCTTGCAAAGGGGAGAAGGGGGAGGAGGGAGAGGAAGGGGAAGGGGTAGGAGAAGGAAGACAACAAAGAAGATGATGAAGATGACAGTGTTGAAGAAGGAGAAGGAAAAAGAGAAGAACTGGAAGAAATGTGAGCTCTTGTGATGAGGTGTGTGACCTGTATTACTGGTGGCTGTCACCACACAATAGGCTGAGGCAAACAACTCTGGAATGCCACTCCTGGAGTATCTTATCCAGGTGGAGGTACCACTTTCTGAGAAGGTTGTAGAGCTGTGATCCAACTCTGGCCCATCTAGAGCACCAATGTAACCCTCCAAGCTGCCTCAAAAGGTCTGGGCTAACTCCCCGTCCACCCGCTGCAGACGGTTTTGCAGTTTCCTGGCCATAGTTCATTTCTTCCCTCATTCTGAAAAGCTGAAGTTCCTCCCACAAGACTTAATTGCTACCAATAGGAACTTTAAGCTAAAATATGCAGATATTTTTTAGGGTTTTCCCCCCCGCTCTTTGACCTCATCTCATAATGCCTTCCGTACTTCCAACCACTGGAATGTGTTCTCCACAAACACACTCACAGAACTTGAATTAAGCCCTAGGTTGAATAGAAATGAACTCTTCTGCCACAGACCCAATGGGAAGAGCAATCAGGGCAGTGTGGGAGATGGAAATCCGAAGAACACTGAAACAAGCTGAAGGGAAGATTAAAAGCAGGCATGGTCTTGATAGCTGAATATCTTAGCAGCTGCTGAGCAAATGATAGGATGGACTTGTTCTCCATTTCTCCAAAGGGTGGGGTTAGAACCAGTAGGCTGGAATTGCACAGAAGCAGACTTTGGCCAATGTTAAGACACATTTCCTCAAGGTAAGTCTTGTTAGCTAACTAAAAGCCTCAGAAGATTCAGAGCTCTGTTCCTCTGGCAGCATTTAATTAGCAGTAGTATGGCCAACTTTCTGGGATGTTGTAGTAGTAAAAATTAGCTTTTATCACTGCCTTGTCATGGCGAAGGGGCTTGCGTAGCTCAATGAAGCTATGAGCTATACTGTGCAGGGCCACTCAAGATGGGCAGGTCATAGTCGAGAGCTCTGACAAAAAGTGATCCACTGTAGAAGGAAATGGCAACCCACTCCAGTATCTTTGCCATGAAAACCCCATGGACAGTACCAAAAGGCAAAAAGTTATGTTGCCGGAAGATGAGCCCCTCAGGTCGGAAGGTGTCCAATATGCTACTGGGGAAGAGTGGAGGGCTAGTACTAGTAGCGCCGGAAAGAATGAAGCAACTGGGTCAAAGCCGAAAGGACACTCAGTTGCTGATGTATCTGGTGGTGAAAGGAGAGTCCGATGCTGCAAAGATCTATACTCCATAGGAACCTGGAATGTAAGATCCATGAATCAAGGCAAGCTGGATGTGGTCAAACAAGAGATGACAAGACTGAACATCGACATCTTAGGAATCAGTGAACTAAAATGGACAGGCATGGGTGAATTTAATTCAGGTGACCATCATGTATACTACTGTGGGCAAGAATCCCTGAGAAGAAATGGAGTAGCCTTCATAGTCAACAAAAGAGTAGGAAAAGCAGTACTGGGATACAATCTCCAAAATGACAGAATGATCTCAGTTCGAATCCAAGGCAAACCATTCAACATCACAGTAGTCCAAGTCTATGCCCCAACCACTGGTGCTGAAGAGGCTGAAGTTGACCAGTTCTATGAAGGCCTACAACACCTTCTAGAATTAACTCCAAAAAATGATGTCTTTATCATGGGGGATTGGAATGCTAAAGTAGGAAGCCAAAAGATAACCAGAATAACAGGCAAGTTTGGCCTTGGAGTACAAAATGAAGCAGGGCACAAGCTGGTAGAATTTTGTCAAGAGAATACGATGGTCATAGCAAACACTCTTTTCCAACAGCCCAAGAGATAACCCTACACATGGACATCACCAGACGGTCAACACAGAAATCAGATTGACTATGTGCTCTGCAGCCAAAGATGGAGAAGCTCTATGCAGTCAGTAAAAACCAGACCAGGAGCTGACTGTGGCTCAGATCACGAGCTTCTGGTTGCAAAATTTAGGCTTAAGTTGAAGAAAGTAGGGAAAAGCACTAGGCCACTCAGGTATGACATAAATCATATCCCTGATGAAGATACAGTGGAGGTGACAAATAGATTTAAGGAATTAGATCTGATAGACAGAGTGCTTGAAGAACTATGGACAGAGATTTGCAACATTGTACAAGAGGCAGCAACTAAAACCATCCCAAAGAAAAAGAAATGCAAGAAAGCAAAATGGCTGTCTGAGGAAGCTTTAGAAATAGCTGAGGAAAGAAGGGAAGCAAAAGGCAAGGAAAAAAGAGAAAGATACACCCAACTGAATGCAGAATTCCAGAGAATAGCTAGAAGAGATAAGAAATGCCTTCTTAAATGAACAGTGCAAAGAAATAGAAGAAAACAATAGACTAGGGAGGACTAGAGGTCTTTTCAAGAAAATTGGAGATATGAAGGGAACATTTCATGCAAAGATGGGCATGATAAAGGACCAAAATGGCAGGGTGCTACACTCAATAAGCAAATTTGGAAGACTCAACAGTGGCCACAGGATTGGAAAAGGTCAGTTTACATTCCGATCCCAAAGAAGGGCAATGCCAAAGAATGTTCAAACTACCCCACCATTGCACTCATTTCACATGCTAGCAAAGTGATGCTCAAAATCCTACAAGCTAGGCTCCAGCAGTATGTGGACCGAGAACTACCAGAAGTACAGGCAGGATTTCAAAGAGGGAGAGGAACTAGAGATCAAATTGTCAACATATAACATCTACTTCTGCTTCATTGACTACGCTAAAGCCTTTGATTGTGTGGATCACAACAAATTGTGGCAAGTTCTTAAGAGATGGGAGTACCAGACCATCTTATTTGTTTCTTGAGAAACCTGTATGCAGGTCAAGAAGCAACTGTGAGAACTGGACACGGAACCACTGATTGGTTCAAATGTGAGAAAGGAGTTCGGCAAGGCTGTATACTGTCACCCTGCCTATTTAACTTATACGCAGAGCACATCATGAGAAAGGTGGGGCTAGATGAATCGCCAGTTGTAATTAAGATTGCTGGGAGAAATATCAACAACCTCAGATATGCAGATAATACCACTCTAATGGCAGAAAGTGAAGAGGAACTAAAAAGCCTCTTGATGCGGGTGAAAGAGGAGAGTGCAAAAGTTGGCTTGAAACTCAACATTAAGAAAACTAAGATCATGACATCCAGTCCTCTCACTTCCTGGCAAATAGATGGAGAAGAAATGGAGGTAGTGACAGATTTTATTTTCCTGGGCTCCAGGATCACCGCAGACGGGGACTGCAGCCAAGAAATTAAAAGATGCTTGCTCCTGGGGAGGAAAGCTATGGCAAATCTAGACAGCACACTAAAAAGCAGAGACATCACCCTGTCAACAAAAGCGCCAAAGAATTGTGGCCTTTGAATTGTGGTGCTGGAGGAGACTCCTGCAAGTCCCTTGGACCGCAAGGCGATCAAACCAGTCAGTCCTAGAGGTGATCAACCCTGACTGCTCTTTAGAAGGCCAGATACTGAAGATGAAACTCAAATACTTTGGCCACCTAATGAGAAGAAAGGACTCCCTGGAGAAAAGCCTAATGCTGGGAACACTAGATGGCAAAAGAAGAAGGGGACGACAGAGGATGAGGTGGCTGGATGAAGTCACTGAAGCAGTCGGCATGAGCTTAAGTGGACTCCGGGGGATGGTGGAAGACAGGAAGGCCTGGAGGAATGTTGTCCATGGGGTCGTGATGGGTTGGACATGACTTCATGATTAACAACAATATGGCTAACTTTCCAGGATGTTGTAGTAGAAAAAAGTAGCTTTTACCATATAATCAAGTGCCACAATTTCTTAGCCAGATTGCACCATCAGAAGGCATGTTGTTTCCAGGGTACAGGAAGAGAGTTCCCTGCCCCAGATAACTTACTATCAAAGAGTCAGCATCAGAGGAAGGAGAGAGAAGGGGAGGCTGGCATAAACCAGAGAAACATAGAAACAGAGTGAGTCAGAAGGGGCCTCCCAGACCATCTAGTCTGACCCCCGGTTCCAGTCGGCTCCACTCATGACATGCCCACCATGTGCATGGCTAGCCTATCCTTGAACACCCGCACCAATGGGGCCTCAACCACCTCCCGTAGAAGCCCATTCCATACCCTCGGGGTCCTATCCATCAGGAAGTACTTCCTGGCATCTAAATTGAACCTTGGTTCCCTGAGATTTGCCCCATTGGAATATGTCCTGCCCTCCACAGCAGGAAAGAATAGGTCAGGGTCCTCCTCCACATGACATCTCCTCACATACTGAAACGTCTTTAAAAGATCCCCTTGGAGTCTTCTCTTCTACAGGCTGAAGACTCAGTTCCTTCAATCTGTCCTCATATGTCATCCCTCCCAACCTGGCTCCCATTCTTGTGACCTTGCACTGAACTGATTCTAACCTAGCTATGTCTCTCTTATTATGTGTAATCCAGAACTGGACACAGTATTCCAGCTGTGGGCATACAAGAATTCTACTTTTTGTAGGAGTTTGGCACACTTAGGATCCAGTGTGGTGTAGCAGTTAAGTCCCACAGGACTGGGACTAAGACAAGCTGGTTTCTGTTCCCTGCTCAGCCATGGGGCCAATTGGGTGACTTTGGGCCAGGCATAGGCTCTCAGCCCAACCTACCTTGCAGGGTTATTCTTCCTGTGGGGCTCAGCTTGCAAGCAGCAGGGGGAGAATGATTTAAGCCACTTTTGAGTTTTGTTTTGTTTTTGCAAGAAAAAGGGCAGGATAGAAATCTAATAAATTGCAAAGTTCTTCCTGTTTGGAAAGGAAAGAACATGGAAGTTGGAAACAAACACAGAAAAGCCAAAGTGTCAAATGCACCCTCCCCAACTTAGTTATTAGCTAAGATATTGTAACACTTGGGAATGAGAGGGCTGAACTGACATCTTTATGGAAAATGTGAGTTTAGGGGAGGGATTCAACAACGAATGCATGCTATGAGGTATTTTCACAGATTATTTTTATTAGTTGTGGCATGTTTATGCATTTGGGCAGAAAAATCTGCTGTATGCACTGTACATAGCAGAACATTGAAAGCTTTGATTCCTTTCTTCACCTCCCACCAAACATGCCAAGCTCCAAGTTCAGTGATTGCCTAAACCCGTAGCGATGGGCCAGTTTCTACCTTTCCTCTCTTTCCAGGCAGTGAGCAATGACACCATACAAGTTATTGTAGCTCCATCCTTCCAAGCGAAGAGACACAGAAGAGTGCGGGAAATATCTGGGTGGGCAGATGGGTGTGAAGCTTATTCAATCAGCCAAGAGGGACAGCTCTGCTCATTGCTGGGCAGAGCGTCCGACGTCCCCTCTGGTGCTACCAGAGTTCAAACAGCACAGTCCCAGGGCTGGCGAGGTTCAGAGGGCTTATCTTCTGATCCCAGCCCTTCCGCCCTGCCTGCAAAGCACGTGGAAGGGCTGGCATGCTCCTCATTCCAAGCAGCAAGCCCTTCCGATGGGAAGTTGCTATTACAGCCTCCTCCAACGTTGGCCCGCTGGCTGCGAAGAGAACAATCTGGCCGCTGCAGGGACTTCCTTGTATACATGCGCTGGCCTTCGATCCCTTCCTGAAAGGGCGGCAGGCGGGTTGGCGTTGACCTCCGGTCTTCAGGAAACAGGCTGTCGGCATGTGATGTTGGGTAGTAGGTGGGATGGCCGGGGAGGGGGGAGCGGACAAAAAGAAGTGTTGGCTGGGTGGCTGCAGCACCGACACACGCCGGCCAGGCCTGGGGAAAACAAAAGAGGGATGTCGGCACGAAAAAATGGCAGGAACTGAGATAGCACGGGGGACTCTAGAGACTGACAGAGACTGGGCCGGGCCTTCTCGGTCATCCCCTATTGTTTAATTAAATACACGCACACGCACACACACGACTGCATCCTGTGACTTCCTATCATGCCATCGGCTAGAACAAATAAACAGCTCATTCATTCCCAGGCCAAGGGTGTTTCTTGGAGTGGCTGCAAGACTCATAAAATCCTTCAGAGGAGCTGACTTGGAGAATGCCTGGGGAGGGCCCTCCCTTCTGTTCTAGTGCTCAGATGGATTTGACAACCGGGTGGCAATTAGCCACTTCGTTTGCTTGCAAGGCTGTCTTCCGACCTCAGTTTGGCTCTCTCTTGTTTCCCCCTCCCTGGGGCTGGCTTTCTCCGCGTGTTCCACTCAGTTCCAGCCCAGCAGAAGCGTCTGTGGAACAAAGGAAAATGCGATCCAAGATGGGTGCATTTGCTTTACTGTGGGCAAGCACAGACCTGATTTAGATGAGCGCCATGAGGATGACTTGGGAGAGGATGCTCTGAGCTTCCGCCTCCCCTATCCTTGCAAGGGGTGGAGATTAAGAATTTTAAAAAATCTTAACCAGAATCAATGCAGAGTCTTTTGAGACTGCTTCATTCAGGGGTTGGATTTCAGGATGATGGGCGAGAGCGTTACATCTGCCCTTCCAAAGCACATGGTCCAGCTTGCATGGACTTTCACTAACATGCATAAGCTGATTAGCAGAAGGTTTAAGTCTCTTCCTGTGTCAAGGCGGATGAATGCTTTCTCTTCTTGTTAAACTGGGCAGCCACCTGAGTGGGAGGGTGTAACGTGGTGTCGGCAACAGCAGGGGTTGGACTCAATGGCCTTCACGGCCCCTTCCAACTCTCCTATTCTCGGATTCTATGATAAACTTTTAAAAGTTTGCCAGCCCCTTGAATGTTTCCAGTCTTCCTTCCCTTTTCTCTCCCTTTCACTCTGTCTAAGGGTTGCACCAGCCCCGCTTCCAGTATGACTTTAGGTGAAGTGTTGTGGCCACATTAGCCTATGGAAGTCTCTATGGACAAGACAAGACCTTCTGTCCATTGGGGCACAAGGCTCCACCACCTCACCAAAATTAGAGGAGCAATTTTTACCTGGCTTGTAGCAGAAGTTCACCCCTGCCTGCCAGCCAGAAAATTAGTGCTCTGGAAAAGGGATAAGTGCTTTGATATACTTGTGCAAAAAAAATCCTGCCATGAGGAAAAGCATGTTGCATATTTTCTCTTCCCCACCCCCTCCTGCTTTTTTCCATAACGCTGATGGTGATGACGGTGAAAGATGATCTGATGTCTGCAAAGAAAGCTTCAGAGCTTGGTTTTCAGTGCACAGCTTGGCTTGATGTTGTCTCGTATATACAAAAACTGTTCTTTAAAAAAGTTAGACAAATATTTATACATGCGGCTAATGAGAGCACCTGGCATAACAGGTGAACATGCTGAAGGGGAAAGAAATGAGATGCCAACTTGACTATGCACATGCTGTGCGAATCACATCCCTGTCTCTTTGTAGCAGCATCTGATGGAAGAAAACTGTTCCACTGGGGAACAGATGTGCTCATTTGGTAGCCACATGAGATTGTCCCATAGCTGCCTCATTCCCAGGTTCCATTTTCCAGACTTGGGTATTCTTGAGGTATTTGATCTTGATGAATTCCCATATGGATCTAGTCCACACCTTTCAGACATGCAGGTTGGGGCTTAGCAACCCACAAAGTTTCTCACTTCTTCAAGCAATGTTTAGGGGTGCATGAGAAAATCATTTCATCTCGGCTTTGATCAGGTTCTATCCAGCTCGCTTCCAGATGGAATACATAATCAAGCTAAATCTGCAGTTGAATTCTATGCATGTGCGATTTCCCCTTGTTAACATGAACTGAATCTTTGGCTGCAGTTCTTCAGTCATGATGGGATTTCCTTTAACGCGTAATAACGTTTCATGCAAATGATTCAGGCCTTGGCTTAAAAAGCACCGATCGCTCCTTGGTTTTCCAGTTAGCATTTTGCCATGTGCTGATGCGACGCTTTGGACTAATGCAAACAATGAACCTGCCACAGATGTCCTCTTATGAATGTTTACGTTTTACCATATGGAACCTATCTGGTAGAATGGATTGAGAAGGATGAAGGAACTGTCAGTGCCTAAGAATAGAGGACTGCCTGACCACAGGTCTGCAGAGGGTGAAACCCACCAAACTGAGCTCAGAGGTCCTCTTACAGTTGTTTATCTCTCTCTCTCTCTATTTATTTATACATGCTGCCTCATAAAAGCAGGCAAAGTATGCATGCAAATTCGCATGGCACTTGCATATGCTACTGTAGTTGTGTGAATGCACATTTCGAAATTATCAGTCTAATTTATATTAGAGAGAACCAGTGTGGTGAAGCTGGTACAGTGCTGGACAAGGACTTGGGAGATCCAAATCCTTGTCCCCTCATGGCCACAAAGTCCCCGATTCTCACATAAGGCACCATGAATGGTGGTTGTGCAGGAGAACTTCCTGCTGGATTAGCTCTGCCTGCTTCTTGCTCCATAGCCTTCATGGTGACCACATCTCCTGTCCTTTTGGTGCCTTTCTTGCCAGTGTCCTGAGGGCAGCCCTCGTCTACTCTGCAATTGTTTCATGGAAACTTGGAGGCCACTTCATTGATTTATAATAATATTGAGAACCAGGGTGCACTAGTGGTTGGAGTTTTGAAATGAAACTTAGGAGACCGGGGTCCTAGGCTCCACTTATCCATGAGGGCTACTAGCAGACTGCAGGACAGTCACTGACTCTCATGCACAAGGTGGTGTGCATGTGTGCACAATGGCAGAGGGGGGAAGTGCATGTGAGTCACTTCAGGTTGCTTCAAGAAGAAGAAAGGTGGTATGGAAATTAACAGATTCCCACAAGGTCATTAAAAGAGAAACAACATGCAGTTCACCATAGTGGGGAAGACTGACCAAGTGGCCCATGGGCATCGGAACTGCTGAAGTGTTAGAGCATTGATGCACCCTTCAAGGCCAGAGGACTCTATTCTTACAGATTAATCTGGATGGAATGTGGCAGCCCCTCTGACAGGGGATACCTTCAAACAGAGGACTCATTTCTGTAAAATAGGACACTGACCATTCTAGTTATTGAGCACAGCCCAATATTGACCTGGGAGGTGCTTGATGGATAATGCGCCCATGTTTGGAGTCCAAGGCATGGTGGAAATGAGAGGAAACAAAGTGGAATAAGCTGAGCAAAGCCAAGTCGAGTCAAGATGAAATGAAATGAGATGAGACAAAACAAAATGAGATGAGATGAGACAAGACCAAATGAAGTGGCTCAGGCAGGATGAGATTAGATAAGATGAGTTGGTTGAGCTGTTGATGGACAATCGACCACACGATTGCTGGACAGTTTGGCTTGGAGAGTCAAATCCCTTGCAGAGCCTGGTGCAACCCAATAGCTTATCTCGTGGCTAAATGCTGCTCAGTTTTAAGCAGCAGGAGCAGCAGGTACGAAAGTTCAGCGGGAAGGACTGACATTTGCTGAGCTCTTCCAGCAACACTATGTGAAGGTCCAGGACCTTGGAATTTGCTCTGGGGCTTGTCCAGAAGACATTCCAAATGCATCATTCAGGAGATATTTCTGAGGGATGTTGCATTTTCAGGTTCCAGTCAGTCATGTCCTTCTCCAAGAGCCTCCACGCCAAACCCCTGTCCTCAGATACTGCGCTGTATGCCGATAAGCATTTTCAATCCTTGTGGCTGAGTGGATGGGAAGGTCTCACCCTTTGCCTCAGCCAAGTGTTCTTCCAGTGTGCTCTCATTTGTTGTTGGTGCCGTTGGTGCTCACCAATTAATTTGAGTGTTAAAGGGAATGCCTCATTCTCACATTCAACACAGCACTCTTGGTGCCTAGGTGCATGTGTAAAACTTCCAAAAAGATATGTTGGAAGCTGAGTTGTGATGTGAGGGGACAGCATGATCCCATGAATGGGTTTCCAGGCCATACTAGCTGATGTAGCAGGGTATAGGGAGGAAGAAAATCAAAGGGGCAAATTGGTGGGGCAGGGGCAGGGGCAGGGGCCGCTCCAGTGCAAGAGGCCAATGCAGTTCTCCATCTGCTGTCTTGGCCAAGAAGTGTGTGTGTGTGTGTGTGGAGAGAGAAGTTTGTGCCACCTCTCCAGGGGAAGAGAAACTCTTACCTGTTACAGGTAAGACCTGCTTTGATGGGGGTTGCCACACCACTTCTTTCTTATTGCCTTCAGGGCTTTTTGGGCTAGTGTGTTGGCACATTGGGTTGGTAGGTTGGCTCCTATTTTGCATGCACCACAGTAGGTCCCACCTGCCAATTTCCTGAAGTTTTCTTCCCCGACCCTCCATGAAAGAACCTTCCATTGTTCTTCCTCACTCTCTGGGGCCAGGTTCACACATCAAAAGAAGGAATGGTGAATTCTTACCACTGTTGGTTTGCAGGGTCAACCGAGCCACAGTGTTTCAGCAGTATGTTGGGTTTCCAGAAACTGCAATGTGATGGTTCATTCTAAGATTTCTGTGCTTAACCACGGCTCCTCATGATGCCCAGGCCTGTTGGTGGTGAGGAAAAACTACCGAGTCTGGTGGAAAACACAACAGCATAAGGGAGACGAGCCAGGCCAGGGGTCAGAAGGTATGAAAACAGAGAACCAGAAGTCCCTGTGCAAGTAATGAAGTGATCACACAGAGCTCCTACCAGGGACTAGAGGGAAAGACTTCCAGATCAGAGAGTGGCATTTCCAGACAGATTTGAGCTCTGACATCTTTTTCAAGAAAATAAAACTAGTCAACTTTCATACTAATTTTGTGCTATGCGGAATGCCTGTCATTAGTACAGCTCCCTCTCACAACAGCGACAAAAAACCTACCCTAAATGTTTTGACATTAAGCAAGGAGCTTATAATTAAAGGACGCTGCCATTTCACCAGGCTTTCATTTCTAGGAGAAAGTGCAAATTCCGTTCCACGTGAACTTTCGATACTTCCAACTTTGTTCTTTGTTCTTTTCTTTAAAGCTTTGCAACAAATGCAGGCCCATATGCTTATATTAGTTAATCTCGTATTAAACATATTGGCTGCGCAAAATGTTGGCATGCATTAATAAATGTTTTCTTTTTTTATTCTTTCTTTCCCCCTCCTTCTTCACTTTAGAGTCTTCCTTTGACTATACCAGCAACAGCTGTCTAGCTTCTCGTTCAGTTCTGGATCTAATGCCTCTACCGAAATCTAGGTCAAAACACTTGGAATGTATGAATATCAAACAGAGTTTTCAAAACAGCAAATGAATACATCTTTAACTGGTGACATTTTCCCACAGCATATGGCTGCGCGCTCAGGGGACTTGCCTGCATTTTTGGTGGACTGTTTTGTTTTTGCTTTTTTGATGAATATGCTCCATCAAAAATGAAGGAATGGCACTAGGCTTATATCACCTTCTGTTTCCCCTTATCCTGCAAGCTTTTGCCACGCTTATGAATTGTTGGCCTTTTGTTTGATCCCGAAGTGCTGTAAAGATGGATTGTTGCCGTAACTTTGGTCCGGTTACAATGGAGGCATCAGCTGCAGAATGTGGACACGTGTAAGCCGGCATCACCAGCCGTGTCGCTCCTCCTGTTTCTCATCATCACTTCCTTCTTGCAGAGAAGCGGGCAGCAAGCCAGCAATGGTGTCTTCTCCTGCTTTGCTCCACAAATATCGTCCGGGCCAGCATCAGGTTCTGCAGAGCCATGGCTTGGCAGAGGAGGAGAAGGCATCATTGCTGGTTCCCTGTGAGTCCTGCAGGGCTTGTATCGGGCCCAGAGGGGCTTGCAGGGATCCAGGCCTCTGAAATTGAGGAAAGCAGTGGGGAGGCACTTGCGGGGCTATAAAGGCTGATCATTCCTGCATAGGTTTGCCACTGCAATATCAGTCTTTGTTGTGCACCTCTGAGCAGGTGTTCACCTGCAGTTCACCTGTGCTTTGGCTGTTGCTTGTCTCTGCCTCCCCCTTTGCTTCTGGTCCTCCCACACCATTGCAAGGAGTCTGGTGCCGCCTGACAGTATCCGACCCTTTGTCTGTGGCTTGCTGCATTTTGCCAAGACTGCCCTCATCCTGCCCAAGAAGCAGGCGCCTGCTCTTGACAGGCAGAGGCAGGGCAACCGGCAGATTCTCAGGGTACAGAGCAGAAAGACTCCAAGGGGCTCCCATCCATGGTAGCCACGTGGCTGTGGGCTGTTGCAAAGGACCAGCCACATCAGCCTTGCAGTTGCCTTCTGACACCTCAGGGCTACCACGGGTAGCATCTCCCTGGTCTGCTCACTTGCACAGGCTATTGAATCTTATCTGTAGGAAAGGACTATAAAGAGAGCTTATGGCTATTGTGTTAACAGTGTGGGTCATAGGAACGCATGCAAATAGATGTTTAGAGAGGTCAGAAAAGTAATCATGGGGCTAGGAAATAGCCAGGGGTCTCTGGGTGGTTTACTTTTCCAGCAAAAACAAATATACCTTTCCAAATATATTGGGATTCCAAATACATTTCCAAAATAAATATACAACAAGAAGAGAGATATCAATCTACCTACCATACAAAAATACAACGACATCATGTATTAAAATAACGAACCCAAAAGAAATAACTACAGAGTCTAATGAACTAATCCCAGGAACAACCTCCCACCTTAGTCCACTGGCCAGAGATCCGAGCCTGAGCTGCACCAAGTGGGCTTCGAATGGGAGGAAGAAGGGTCTTGGCGTTGGAAGATGCCACTGATGGGTGAGGCGGTGAGGTCGTGATGGCTGTGGTGGAGGAGAGGTGAGGGTCCGGCCTGCCAAGCACACGGGCACTGTGGAGGGATTCGTCACATGGTCCCATGAATGTCTAGACAGGATTGAGTTACGTTGTAAGTCATTGTTGATTGCCTGCATACTATTCATTATAGATGCCAATCCAGGGGCATCTCCCATAGTATTAGACTCTCCTTCCTTCCTTCCTTCCTTCCTTCCTTCCTTCCTTCCTTTCTTTCTTTCTTTCTTTCTTTCTTTCTTTCTTCTTTCTTTCTTTCAAACTTTTCTATACCGTCCCATATTTAGACATCTTGGGACAGTTTAAAACCAGTTAATCCTAAAAATAGAAATAAGAATAACAGTTGTCCGGCATCCAATGTTAAAATATAAACCCACTAAATGAAACAAATTAACACTTAAAATACTGGGAAAATAAAAAGCTTTTCTCCTGATGCCAAAAGGAAAGAAGGGTTGGCACCAGGCGGACCTCTTCTAGGGTGGGCAAACCAATTGCTCAGGCTCATTGGTATTTTGCAAACATCACCTTGCTCCTCATTTCTCCTCTATTTGCACCAGTGTTAGCAATTGCTGCTCCTTTTGAACAATGAAAAATTGTTCAAAAGGAGGCATCAGATGCAAACAAGCAGGTATTGGATGCAAACATCATTCAGCTAGTTCCCATTTTTTTGCTAATTTCCCCTGCAGATGAAAGGCTGGTGTGCATTCCAAGGAGGTTGTGCCTTTGGAGCCTCCGGAACACACTTTGCAAACATGAAGAAAAGTTCTGGGATTTGCAAATGTTTTCTCATCAAATGAGCTTTTGTTTGTGTTCATCTTCTGGATTGCAAACTGAGCATTTCTGAGGGATCTTTGAACTGAAATGCATTTTCCTGCATCCCTGGCAGACACAGTCATCTGGGATCCCACATGTGGAAGCACAAAGCTACAAGCCTTTTCTGGGCATCGCAACAACTAATAATGTCGCTACGTGAGTGATCCAATATTTAGAGAAAATAACAGAAGGCAGAGCTATGCCGCCTTCCTCCGCGGAGTTTGTTGGGGGAGTAAAGCAGTGGATTTGGCGCCACCCCCCCAGTCTGGCAGCTCATGCTGACCAGGACAAGGGCGTGTGTGGTGCAGGTGCTCCTCTATTTTAGAGAGGAGAGTTCTCTGTTTGAAGGGGTCTTTCTCTGGTGGACTGCCTGGTCCACCAGAGGAGGTGGAGGCCCCTTCTGACGAACTCAAAGGAAAGAATGCAGGCAAGGCAGGAGACTTGCTTACCAGGGACAGCAGAGTGTCAGTTTCGTCTTCTAGGATGAGATGGATTGTATTTCTTTTAAGCTATACTTATTTCTATATCTGCATGCTATCGCATCCCAGTGTTATGCTTTTTGTCATGCATTTCCTGCTTTTGCAAATACAAAAAGTGGCCACAGCATGCTGAACCCGGAAGACCACACAAGACCGTTTCTGTACCATTCTGCATTGTTACATTGAAATCACTGGGGGAAAGTTAGCTGTGCCAACTCCAGAGAGATCCAGTTGAGAAGATCTGACCCTTTAGCTTCGTGGGGGAGAAGATCTTGCATGCACCGCTTCTAAGCCATCTCTTCCCTCCCCAGGAGTGTCCCAGTCTGGGGCCTTCTGCTGGCTATTGGCAGATTTTAAAATGTCGGATGGACCATGTGGGTTCAGAGCCAAGGTCCACCTAGCCTGGGCTTCACTTCACACAGTGGCCTCTGGGAATATGGAAGGAACACCTGTCTTGCCGTGTTCCCCAGCATTTGATGTACATACGCGGTGGAACTAAGCCCATCACCACATCTTAGTGACATGATCCCCATAACTGAATACGAGCCGCATGAAGTGTTCCATCTTTTTATCTTAACTTCCCACCAATCAGCTTCGTGGGAGGGTCCTGGGTTTAAGTATTATGAGAGAAAACGTCTTTCTGTCCACACCATGCCTGATCGTGCAAACCTCCACCTGCCTTCTGTCCGTGCTACACAATCCCAAGTGTTGTGACGGTCTCTCGCAGGGGAGACACTCCACAGCAGCCATTGTTTGGGGTGCTATTTACAGCTCTTTCCCCAACTCTGCAGGATCCTTTCGTAGGGCAGAACTATACACAGTGCTCTAGTGCAGTCACACCTTCCATCTGTACCTGAGCAGGCTGATCCTGGCAGTTTTGCTTCCCTTCCTGATTATGAAGTTTGCCTTTTTCACAGCTCTGCACACTGGGTTGACATTTTCATTGAGCTGCCCACCACAGACCCAAGATCTCTTTCTTGGTCAGGCGCTGACAGCTCTGATCTCATCAGCTTGCACTTCAGGCAGGAAAAATCAATGCACCAAGAATTCACATACTCAGAGACTGTGTCTGTTTTTGTCTTCCTCAGTAAAAACTAGACCAGGAGCTGACTGTGGCTCCGATCATGAGCTTCTGGTGGCAAAATTTAGGCTTAAGTTGAAGAAAGTAGGGAAAACCACTAGGCCACTCAGGTATGACATAAATCATATCCCTGATGAAGATACAGTAGAGGTGACAAATAGATTTAAGGAATTAGATCTGATAGACAGAGTGCCTGAAGAACTATGGACGGAGGTTTGCAACATTGTACAAGAGGCAGCAACTAAAACCATCCCAAAGAAAAAGAAATGCAAGAAAGCAAAATGGCTGTCTGAGGAAGCTTCACAAATAGCTGAGGAAAGAAGGGAAGTGAGAGGCAAGGGAGAAAGAGAAAGATACAAACAATTGAATGCAGAATTCCAGAGAACAGCTAGAAGAGATAAGAATGCCTTCCTAAATGAACAGTGCAAAGAAATAGAAGAAAACAATAGAATAGGGAGGACCAGAGATCTCTTCAAGAAAATTAGAGATATGAAGGGAACATTTCATGCAAAGATGGGCATAATAAAGGACCAAAATGGCAGGGACCTAACAGAGGCAGAAGAGATTAAGAAGAGGTGGCAAGATTACACAGAAGAACTATACAAGAAAGAGCTTAACATCCCTGATAAGCACGATGGGGTGGTCACTGACCTCAAGCCAGACATCCTGGAATGTGAAGTCAAATGGGCCTTAGGAAGTCTGAGCAACAACAAAGGTAGTGGAGATGACAGCATTCCTGCTGAGCTATTCAAATTCCTGAAAGATGATGCAGTTAAAGTGCTACACTCAATATGCCAGCAAATTTGGAAAATTCAACAGTGGCCACAGGATTGGAAAAGGTCAGTTTACATTCCGATCCCCAAGAAGGGCAATGCCAAAGAATGTTCAAACTACCGCACCATTGCACTCATTTCACATGCTAGCAAAGTGATGCTCAAAATCCTACAAGCTAGGCTCTAGCAGTATGTGGACCGAGAACTACCAGAAGTACAGGCAGGATTTCGAAGAGGGAGAGGAACTAGAGATCAAATTGCCAACATACGCTGGATCATGGAGAAAGCTAGGGAGTTCCAGAAAAACATCTACTTCTGCTTCATTGACTACGCTAAAGCCTTTGATTGTGTGGATCACAACAAATTGTGGCAAGTTCTTAAAGAGATGGAAGTACCAGACCATCTTATTTGTCTCTTGAGAAACCTATATGCAGGTCAAGAAGCAACAGTGAGAACTGGATACGGAACCACTGATTGGTTCAAAATTGAGAAAGGAGTTCGGCAAGGCTGTATATTGTCACCCTGCCTATTTAACTTATATGCAGAGCACATCATGAGAAAGGCAGGGCTAGATGAATCGCCAGTTGGAATCAAGATTGCTGGGAGAAATATCAACAACCTCAGATATGCAGATGATACCACTCTCATGGCAGAAAGTGAAGAGGAACGAAAGAGCCTCTTGATGCGGGTGAAGGAGGAGAGCACAAAAGTTGGCTTGAAACTCAACATTAAGAAAACTAAGATCATGGCATCCGGTCCTCTCACTTCCTGGCAAATAGATGGGGAAGAAATGGAGGTAGTGAGAGATTTTATTTTCCTGGGCTCCAAGATCACCACAGACGGGGACTGCAGCCAAGAAATTAATGGATGCTTTTGTCTTCCTCTAGAAACACTTTTCCAGTGCCAGACGCTTTTGTCTTCCTCTAGAAACACTTTTCCAGTGCCGGAAGCTTTTGTCTTCCTCTAGAAACACTTTTCCAGTGCCGGATGCTTTTGCCTTCCTCTAGAAACACTTTTCCAGTGCCGGATGCTTTTGCCTTCCTCTAGAAACACTTTTCCAGTGCCGGAAGCTTTTGTCTTCCTCTAGAAACACTTTTCCAGTGCCGGATGCTTTTGCCTTCCTCTAGAAACACTTTTCCAGTGCCGGATGCTTGTGCCTTCCTCTAGGAACACTTTTCCAGTGCCCTGTCATGCATCGCTTTGTATTTGCTTGCCTTGGACAACAGTGATTCAACCTACTGAACTTTCTGCAGGAGGAATTGGAAACTTGGGGCACTGTGCCTTCCTGGACTACTGGGTTTCACCCTAGCCATCAGACCTGGAAGTTAGAATTAGGATTACTCTGCCAGAAAGCCTCGAATCTGTTTCCTTCATATGCCCAAGAGAGCCAGAAAACTGGACCTCTTGTGGAGTGATTGCAAAACACTAAGGGGAGTAACAAAATGTTTCTCCAGCTTCTCAAGGAGGACGAAACCATTTCAGCTCAGATAGCAATGCTCATGTGTTCTATGGCACATTTTATTTTTCTCAAATCAACATTAAAAAGTTGAGATATTAATTACCCATTTACTGCCAATGTAGTGGAAAATGTAATTTATGGCCCCCTTCTGAAAAGAGTGTGTGGGGGGGAAGGACCCAGTTAATTTACAAAGGCAACTGATTCAAATAACGCTTGGAATTTGATTATTCATATAATTGAAATGTTGCTCTTGCAGCCAAAAAAGGCTTCTGTTCGCATTGCAGTGGTAGCAACAGTTTAAATAAAAGCTTGCTCACTGGAAACGAACAGAAGAAACAAGAAACAATGAAAGAGAACAAGGGAGAACAAATGGGCCACTGAAGTCAAGGGACGTGTACTCGGCCTGCTATGCAATCCAGGGCAAAGCACAGACCTTGCAGATAAGCTGGACAGGTCAGCTATGGCCAGTGCAACTTCGGAGAGGCAGGGAAGGGGCAGAGGACTCTTCACCGCCCACCAGGCTTCGGCTGCACTGGGACGGCACGGGGGGGGGGGTTCAGGGCAGGAGTCTCCAACAGAGTGGGGCCCATGTGCACAGCTAGAAGGACTCTGGGCACTCTCACAAAATGGCAGCTGTGGAGGCAGCAAGCCCGTTCATGCAGGGGATGTCACAGCTGGCTGTGGTGCACCCATTGCCCAGAAAGCAAACTAGTGAGCTGAACAGAAACGGAACTTTCTCAAGAAGAGAACAGACGACAGAGGTGAGTTCTGAGCTCCTGGAGATAAATCACTTTACTTGCATCCAAATAAAGGTGGTGCTGGAGAGCAGCATGGCTCTTTTAGGAGAGCAATTGAAAGAGAAAAGTAATGGATAAAATAAAGACCAAGAAGTGTCGGGAGCTTGGCAGACAGCAGGAGAGGTCTGGTGGTTCCTACAGGCACCATGATAGAGAACCAACCTTCAGCGGAGCCTTTGGGGGCTATTTGGAAAGCAGGACTACACTTTCGTCCTAAGACGAATGAGATCTCTTTGCTCTATTTGAAGAAGGACCCTTCACGGAGTTTGAGCAAATGCGCCGAGCTTCACTCACTTCTCACTCTGCAAACAGGAAAAACTGTGTCTACATCCAGGAGAACCTCACCCAGTCGAGGGACAAGTCAAAACTACTGACATGGGGGAGCATGGAAGTCTGAACACCATCTGACAGCTAACCTTGCTTTATTATCAATCAATCAATCAATCAATCAATCAATCTCAAGTGGGTTTTTATTTTGCCTGGATTCTTTCTTTCAAGATAGAATTTGCCCATTCCCTGTGTATTTCTCTTTCTTTCTTGGAGGAAGGGGTTAAATTAAGGCCTGATTAAGCTGCAAATAGCTGACATTTTGATATCAAGGAGGGATCAGCAACCGAAGTATAAGCCCAAATGAGTTTCAGTGAAGGCTTTTTCAAGGCGAGGCACCCCCTGTCAGCACTTCCCATCTCCCCTCATCTCGTGTCCCTGCATTCTATTATGCAAAGAGGCAAATTACAGCAAGGGGTCTCCTCTCCCACTGCGTATTCCCACTTTCGAGGCTTCGCAGCTTGATGTCAAAGCCCCCAATATTCTGCCTGAGGAATTAAAGGTGGGCTGATTAATCCCAATGGAGGGAGCTTATTGCCGAAGTGCTTCGGCCATCAGATTGGCAGCCAGCTGAGGAGAAGCAGAGCTCAGCGAGGAAGGTGGGAAAACGGACACAGCTTGGCAACACAGAAGGGGCCCATCAACCACTCTGGAATCCCTGGAACAAGGCTCCAGCTGTCTGCCCAGTGTCCCATCTGATGTTCCTGGGGCAAAGGAAAAGTTCTTTTCTCTGAGAAACATATGAAAAAATCTGTTTCCACAATCAAACAAACTCGCAGTCCTTCGCAAGTCGCATGCAAAGAGGAGGGAGGGCCCTCTGAAATGAAAAGCGCTGTAAACTTCAATAGAGAAAGCGGCATGAAGTGGCCCATTGTCTCCACTCGCCTTCTCACTATTCACATCCTCAAGGCGGGGAGAGGAGAACGGGAGCACACAAAGAGCTGAGAACGAGAAAGAAAGGGGCTGGGGGCAGCAGCGAGGCCGACAAATGCCCTCATCATCGGGTGGGGGAGCTGCAAGGGAGGGCTTGCTCTTTGCCAAGGAAATCGACTCCCGCTCTCCAAAGAAAAGCAAGGCGTGCCTTCCTGGATCAGGCTGCAGGCCAGCGCCCGCTTTTCCGGAGTAGCCGCTGGGATAACTTGGGGAGTTAGAAACATGCAGGGATGTGGCCTAAAGTCCGAAGTGGAGGGATCCATTATGCCAGTTAGTGCAGCTGCATCCGGAAAGGGATCGAAATGGCAGGGAGCTGTGGCAAAGGCATTCCTGAAGACCCCTTGGAAACATCTGAGTTGGCTGCTGGAATGCTGCCTGGGTCGCAGTGCTGGGCACACATGGCCGTGTGTCTGAACAGCGGTCCTTGGTGTGCATCTGTTTCCAAGTGCAATTCAAGGTTCTGGTTCTTGCCTTGAAACCATGCATTCTTTGGGGCAGGAGATGGCAAAGGGGTGAAGGGGCACGTCTAGTTCCAATGTTCTGAATACAGGCCAAGCCAAAGCTCAAGCAGGTGCCAAGTGCCTGATCCTGCCTGATCTTGGAAGCGAAGCATGGTCATGCCAGGCTGAAATCTGGAGGGTGACTTAATGTTGTGAACCACCCAGAAAGCTTCAGCTGTGTGTGGTATAGAAATGTGATTGATGACGGTGATGACGACGACGACAATGATGACAACAACAATTGATCTGGGTTTGGGCTTCACGAGCGTTTACCAACGGTCTCTACATTGAGAACACAGAGAACTTGAGATGTAGAAACCTGAAGATGGGAGGAAGCAAAAATGAGACATGGGTTCATCTTTGTCCACTGAGATATTAGTTTTTGTGATTCAGAGTCCTTTGAAGGAACTGTGACTATTGGATGGGATGGAAGTTAAATAAGTAATGAAAATAATCCAGTCCTCAGGCTTCAAAAACTATGCTCTTGTGTCATCAGCCATGCTAGTGCTAAATGAGGGTCCCCCCTCTTTTTTCTGACATGAGCCCCAGCTTTAACTGCTGTGCGACAGGCACTTACTTCTTTGCCCCATCATGCTAGGAACGGCTGTCCCTCTGGAACTAGGCTCATGTAGATGGGTGAGCATTTCAGCTGGGTCCCTTTTTTGGCAAGACTTTCTCAAGTTCCCTTCTCCCTTATTACACGGAGACATTTGCAGATGCTGGTCAATGCAAGACTGCAGTGTGGTGCAATGGATCATTTCACCCACTGCTGTCCCACAAAGGGGGCTGGACCTGGCTTTGATCAGACCCCTCCAGCAAGAAAGAGCCCACCTGGTCACCTCCAGACAATGGGTTCCACTGTCATACCTCTTCCTGTCAATATGCTTCTCCTAATGGTCAACCAAAACACATGTTCCTGGAAAGGATTGTTTTTACTGTTATCAAATGACATGTTTATTCCCTTCTTTCTTCCCATGAAGAACCCAAGGTGACTTACATAGCCCTCTGCCACCCTACTCCGTCCTCATAACATAAGCCTGTGAGGTGGATCAGGTGGAGAGTCAGTGATTGGCCCAAAGTCACAGTGAGCTTCATAGAATCAGAGAAACAGAGAAACAGAGCAAGTCAGAAGGGGCCTCCTGGGCCATCTAGTCTGACCCTGGCTCCAGTTGGCTCTAATCATGACATGCCCACCATGTGCATGTCCAGCCTATCCTTGAACACCCTCACCCATGGGGCCTCAACCACCTCCCATGGAGCCCATTCCATACCCTTGGGGTCCTAACTCTCAGGAGGTACTTCCTGGCATCCACCCTAAATCTTGGTTCCCTGAGCTTCATGGCCAAGCAGGGACTATAGCCTAGACCTTCTGGGCCTCCCATTCAGCACTCTCTCCACTACACCACACTGGTTCTTAAAAATTAAGCCCAGTGAATCTACACTTGCTGTCTGAGATAATAAGTCCTTGATTCCTCCTGTGGCAATCTTATTGGTTTTCTCTTTTCCAGGCTGAATGCACCCAGCGCCTGAAAGCTTTCTTTGCTTTCTGTACCTCTGAGCATCTTAGTTGCCTTCCTATGAACCTGCACCAATTTGTCTCCACCTGTCTTAAATTGCAGTGGCCTAAACTGGACACAGCACTCAATCGAGATCCGACCAGTGTAGAATAAAGTGGGACTATTATTTCTCATGACTTGGAAACTATGGTTCTATTAATGCAGCCTAAAATTGCATTTCCTTTTTTGAAGCTGCATTGCACGGCTGACTTATGGTCAGCCTGTGATTTATTACAATCCAGAGATCCCTTTCACATACACGACTGCCAAGCCAGGTGCACCCTGTCTGAACCTGATATATTTATTTTTATTTTGGTCTGAATGAAGAACACTGCATTTGTCTCTGCTGAATTTTATTTCGTTAGTTTCAGTCCATGTGCCCATCCTTTTGGGGTCATTCAAAATGCTATTGCTGCCTCCTGAAGGGCTAAGTATCCAACCCACTGGCAGAAGAAGGAAAGAAGGCAGATGTTGTTCCAGTGGCCAGAGAAATGTTGGCAAGGGCCCTTCTGGTCTGAGTGGGGGAAGGCTGCAGCAGCCGGGACTGACAGTGGGAGAGAAATGCTTGGGTGAGCCCTTCCCACACCAGCTGGGTGGGGAGAAGTGACCCAGGTGTTGGGGGTGTGGCCAGAACCTTTAAGGTGAATGCCCCCTGCTTCCTTCAGCAAGGCTAATGAGGCACTATTGAAAGAGGACAAGACACTCCGACCTGTTGTCTATCTTCTGCACCTCAATGTGCACAAACACAACTCTCCATGGAACCACCAGAGGTTTATTATTATTATTGCTTAAGATGGTGGTGTTGATGTTAGTGATAATTTAAATTCAAAGAAATGTGATTCAGCTGGGACTTGGCATGTCACAATGGCCTGTCCCAGCCCTATCGTTATTTGGGTTCATGAGAAGAGTTTCATGTTTTGTCACTCGGTCCCTCCTCTGCCTTGTAATTTATTTTATTTTATTTATTTATTTAAAAATTTATATGCCGCCCCTTGCAATAGCCTCGGGGCGGCTTACAGCATGGTAATATCATTAAAAACATATAACAAAATTAAAAACTGGCCCATCTCAGGTTATAATATAAAACATAAACAGAATTATGAATTAAACCTATTAAACAAATTAAACATTAAACATAAATTAAATAAACATAAATTAAACATAAATTAAACATAAACTAAAACCAAGACAAAAACCTAAATTAAACAGTAATATTAATTAAAATATTGCTTAAATAAAAAGGTCTTCGCCTGGCGCCGAAAAGCAAATAACGACGGCGCCAGGCGAGCCTCTCTGGGGAGCGCATTCCATAAGTGGGGCGCCACCGCTGAGAAAGCCCTCCTCCGGGTACTCACCCTCCTGATCTCACGCACGGAGGGTTCCCGGAGGAGAGCCTCCGTCGCTGATCGTAGGGGGCGGGAGGGCATATATGGTCGCAGGCGCTCCTTCAGGTAACCAGGGCCTAAGCCGTTTAGGGCCTTATAGGTAAGAACCAGCACCTTGAATTGGGCCCGGACTTCAATGGGGAGCCAGTGGAGCTGACGGAGAACTGGGGTGATATGAGAACCACGCCCAGTCCCCGTCAGCACCCTGGCAGCTCTATTCTGCACCAGTTGAAGTATCCGGACCGTCTTCAAGGGAAGCCCCACGTAGAGCGCGTTACAATAATCCAACCGGGAAGTCACCAACGCATGTGTCACTGTCGTCAGGCAATCGAACTCAAGGAAGGGACGCAGCTGATGTATCAGCCGAAGCTGTTGGAAGGCGCTCCTCGCCACTGCTGACACTTGAGCAGTCAAGGTCAGCTCCGGGTCGAGGAGCACTCCCAAGCTGCGGACCCTGTCTTTCAGAGGGAGTGCAACCCCATTCAAGACTAGGGTCAAGTCCCCTACACTGTAGCCCGATCCGCCCACCAACAGGACCTCCGTCTTGTCTGGATTGAGCTTCAGTTTATTGGCCCTCATCCAGCCCATTACCTCGGCCAGGCACCGGTTCAGCACAGCCACCGCCTCACCTGGATAGGTGGAAAACGAGAGGTAGAGCTGGGTATCATCCGCATACTGATGATTCCGCAGCCCACACCTCCTGATGACCTCGCCCAGCGGTTTCATGTAGATGTTAAAAAGCATGGGGGACAAGATGGAGCCCTGCGGAACCCCATGGCATAGTTGCCATGGCGCAGAGCCATAGTCCCCCAGCACCACCTTCTGGTATCGGCCATTGAGATAGGAGTGGAACCACTGCAAAGCAGTGCCTCCAACCCCCAATCCCGCCAGCCTCTCCAGAAGGATACCATGGTCGATGGTATCGAAAGCCGCTGAGATGTCAAGAAGGACTAACAGGGACGCACTCCCCCTGTCCCTCTCCCGGCATAGGTCATCGTACAGGGCGACCAAGGCGGATTCAGTGCCAAAACCGGGTCTGAAACCGGACTGAAATGGGTCCAGATAATCAGTTTCCTCCAAGAGTGCCTGGAGTTGTCCCGCCACCACCCGCTCCAGCACCTTACCCAAAAACGGGATGTTGGCCACCGGTCTATAATTGGCGACCACCTCTGGATCCAGGGAAGCCTTCTTTAGGACTGGCCGGACTACCGCCTCTTTTAAGGTGGCCGGCACCCGGCCGTCTCTCAAAGAGGCGTTGACCACCTCCAAGATCCAGGGCACCATCCCGTCCTTGGCGGTCTTTAATAGCCAAGATGGGCACGGGTCCAGTAAACAGGTGGTTGGGCGTACCGATCCAAGCACCTTGTCCACATCATCGGGCCGCAAAAACTGAAAGTCATCCAATAACGTGGGACAAGCAGGCATGGTTGGCCCCTCCCCAAAAGAATCTGTATCAAAAGTGGAGTCCAGCTCGTGACGAATCAGAGCCACTTTCTCCTGAAAATGCGTGGCAAACTCGTCACAGCGGGCTTTCGAGGGTGGCACCAGTTCTTTATCGGGGCCCGGTCTCGTCAACCCCTGCACCACCCGAAAAATCTCCGCTGGACGGCATTGTGAGGAGGCAATGGACGCGGAGAAGAATCGCTTCTTCGCCGCCCTCACCGCCACAGCATAGGCACGATAGTGTGCTCTAAGATGTGTTCGATCGGACTCATCACGAGATTTCCTCCACCTGCGCTCTAGCCGTCTCCCAACCCGCTTCATCGCCCGTAATTCCGATGTATACCAGGGAGACGAACGGGCTCTGCCAGGCTGGAGAGGGCGCTTAGGAGCGATCGTGTCGATGGCCCTGGTCATCTCCCCATTCCATATTTCGACCAGAGCCTCCACAGGAGCGCCAGCCTTGTCAGCCGGAAAATCCCCCAGAGCCCTCAGGAATCCGTCCGGATCCATCCGACTCCGGGGGCGGACCATCACAATCTGGTCCGCACCCTTACAGAGGGGGAGGCCGCTCTCGAGCTCAAACCGCACGAGGAAATGATCTGACCATGACAAGGGCGTCAAACATACATTCTTCACCCTCAGATCACCTCCTTCCTCACCCGTCGAGAAAACCAGGTCCAAAGTGTGTCCACGTTCATGGGTCGGGCCAGTGACATGTTGAGACAGCCCCATGGCCGTCATGGCAGCCATGAAGTCCTGAGCCGCCCCAGTAAGGTCAGTCTCGGCATGGAGATTGAAGTCCCCCAGGACCAACATCCTGGGGGTCCTCAACACCAGGTCCGAGACGACTTCTGTCAGCTCAGGCAGGGAGTCTGTTGGGCAGAAGGGTGCTCGGTACACCAACAGAATCCCCAATCTGTCTCGATCGCCCAACACCAAATGGAGACACTCCAGCCCCGGTCTCGAAGGGACAGGAAGCCCCGTGAGGGAAAAAGCAGCCCGATAAACTAAAGCGACCCCCCCTCCCCTCCCCTCCAGGCGTGGTTGGTGCTGTACTAGATACCCGGGCGGGCAAAGCTCCGAGAGGGAGACATCTCCCCCTTCGCCCGCCCAGGTCTCGGTGATACAAGCCAGGTCGGCCCTTTCATCGATTATCAAGTCATGGATGATGTTTGCCTTGTTATGGACCGACCTGGCATTGAGTAGCAGCACCGTTAGGCCTGTGGGGCAGCTGACAAGACTCCCTGGTACCCGCCGGTTGGGGGAATAACCAGAAGGGGGGACAGATGTTAACCATCTGTCCCGCCTTCTCCTAGGCGGGAACGTTAGACCCCCATTGCGACCATACCGACCATTGCCCATCACCACCCCGATGGCGGCGCCCCCGCACTCCCCAGGTAACATATTAACAACTTGCCTGAGATGGGCCTCTAAAATAGTTAAAATATCAACATTAAAAAACCCCACCCACTTACCCTCTCAGCCCAACATGGCCGAGGTTATTGTGGAGTCTAGCCGGAGCCCCAAGACCAAAAGTCCCGGCCAGCCCAGCCCCCCAAGGCCCCAACGGCCCTAACGGCGGCGTCACCGCCCTTAGGCCGACGCCCTTCGGCCGCCGGCCCGAGGCCGCCGGCCCCGGGCGGGCCCGTGGCCTTCAAGGCCCCGCGGCTTCCGCTTCCGGCCCCGGCCTCGCCCCGGCCCGCCCACCTCGGCGTGCCTGCCACTCACCGCGCGAGGGGGCGGGTGCGGAGCAGGGCCTGGGAGCCGGCGGGAGGCGCGGAGCAGCTGGGCTTCCCGGTCCCCGGCGGCCTCCGGGGCGACGGCGACGGCGGAACGGCGCGGGCTCCGGCTCCGGCGCGGCGCGGCACGGGCTCCTCCGACGGCGGGTGGGCGGCTCGTCGGTAGCGGCGGTATCAGGCCGCTCGGCTGCCCCCCCGGGCGGGCCCGTGGCCTTCAAGGCCCCGCGGCTTCCGCTTCCGGCCCCGGCCTCGCCCCGGCCCGCCCACCTCGGCGTGCCTGCCACTCACCGCGCGAGGGGGCGGGTGCGGAGCAGGGCCTGGGAGCCGGCGGGAGGCGCGGAGCAGCTGGGCTTCCCGGTCCCCGGCGGCCTCCGGGGCGACGGCGACGGCGGAACGGCGCGGGCTCCGGCTCCGGCGCGGCGCGGCACGGGCTCCTCCGACGGCGGGTGGGCGGCTCGTCGGTAGCGGCGGTATCAGGCCGCTCGGCTGCCCCCCCGGGCGGGCCCGTGGCCTTCAAGGCCCCGCGGCTTCCGCTTCCGGCCCCGGCCTCGCCCCGGCCCGCCCACCTCGGCGTGCCTGCCACTCACCGCGCGAGGGGGCGGGTGCGGAGCAGGGCCTGGGAGCCGGCGGGAGGCGCGGAGCAGCTGGGCTTCCCGGTCCCCGGCGGCCTCCGGGGCGACGGCGACGGCGGAACGGCGCGGGCTCCGGCTCCGGCGCGGCGCGGCACGGGCTCCTCCGACGGCGGGTGGGCGGCTCGTCGGTAGCGGCGGTATCAGGCCGCTCGGCTGCCCCCCCGGGCGGGCCCGTGGCCTTCAAGGCCCTGCGGCTTCCGCTTCCGGCCCCGGCCTCGCCCCGGCCCGCCCACCTCGGCGTGCCTGCCACTCACCGCGCGAGGGGGCGGGTGCGGAGCAGGGCCTGGGAGCCGGCGGGAGGCGCGGAGCAGCTGGGCTTCCCGGTCCCCGGCGGCCTCCGGGGCGACGGCGACGGCGGAACGGCGCGGGCTCCGGCTCCGGCGCGGCGCGGCACGGGCTCCTCCGACGGCGGGTGGGCGGCTCGTCGGTAGCGGCGGTATCAGGCCGCTCGGCTGCCCCCCCGGGCGGGCCCGTGGCCTTCAAGGCCCCGCGGCTTCCGCTTCCGGCCCCGGCCTCGCCCCGGCCCGCCCACCTCGGCGTGCCTGCCACTCACCGCGCGAGGGGGCGGGTGCGGAGCAGGGCCTGGGAGCCGGCGGGAGGCGCGGAGCAGCTGGGCTTCCCGGTCCCCGGCGGCCTCCGGGGCGACGGCGACGGCGGAACGGCGCGGGCTCCGGCTCCGGCGCGGCGCGGCACGGGCTCCTCCGACGGCGGGTGGGCGGCTCGTCGGTAGCGGCGGTAATTAGGTTCTTGGCATCTGATGTTTCTTTTAGTCTCACACATTGGCTTGCTTCTTGGGAAATAAGAATTTTGGGACTTCCAGTGCACACCCTGGTGCATATTTGACGAATAAGCAAAGATCCTCCAGGGCAGCCATTTTGTGAGAGCACTCCTCTACAATTCAAAATGTGTTCAGAATTTTGGGTGACATGGATGTTCGCTCCACTCCTGAGATTAATGGCTCCTGAGATCCTTCTTCTCCAGGTCCTGCTCACCTGTGTGTGTTACAGGATAAAAGGAGTTGAAGACCGTCGAAAATTAATAGGACGTGCTTGAGGACCAAATAAACTCTGTAAAAAGCAAGCCAAGATGCTAAAGCTCTTTAGTCCTTTAAAATCTGCTATAATCTTGCATATCTATTCTGAAGTCCAAGCTAAAATAAAATGTGATTTATGTTTTACAAGGAGTAAGATATTTATTTCTCCAGTGACGCGACTGGGCTGACATGAATGACTGTCTTCACCTCAGGAAGATGCACCTTGTTTTCCCTCAGGCTTTATTTTTCCTCAGAATGGGGGAAGGCATGTGTCTCTATAAATGGACACAGAGATAAAAAACACCCATGCCTATGAGTGGCTTCGTGTGCTGAGGACTTTCGATTAATCCTGTATTAAAAATGTTTGCAAAACTGGTAATAATATTCTGCAACATAGGTCTGTTCCTAACCATGCCCAGGTTTCCCTGATAAGGACCATCAATGCCCATGGTCCCAGGCTTCTTCCATGTGCCTTGCTGGCTGCATCCAGCCATCTGGGTTGCCACCATGATGTCAAAAAAGAGCTGTTTGCAGCCAAATGTAAGCAGCAGACAACTGCACAGATTTGACTGCTAAAAGCCCATTTGAAAAATGAAACCCGGCAACAAACCGCTGGTGAATTTCCTCCAACCTTGCAGTGGTGCCTTTGCAGAAGCATGGGGGCCAGCCCCCTGAGGGCCTGAGCTAGTCCAGCCCTGCTTTACTGGCATTCAGCCACAATTTTCTACCTAGCAGGTCTCTCAGCACCTTGATCCACTAGCAGGAGGAACTGATGGGGTAGGCTTCGAACAGGGATGGGGAAGCGCAGGGCTTTCAAAAGAGGATCTACCCTGCTGATGCTTTCCTCCTGGTCTGGGTGAGCAGAAACTGGCTGAAGAACTTCTCTTGATTTCTTCCCAAGCGTGTACCCTTCAAGCACGAGACTCCATTTATTTCCGATGGCTAATAACAGTGAAGAGGCCTTCTCCTCCTCCATGAATTTGTCACATGTGCCTTTAAAGTCACTGAAGTGACCAGCATTCCAACTATTAGTAGAGTATTCAAATAAAATCGCATGCCCAGTCCTTGTAACAACCAATTCCGTTTGCGTGTTCACTGAACAATTCCTTCCCATAAAACATTTTTCTGATAAAATGTCAGAGATGTAACTTTTTTTTCTTTCCTGAATGGTTGGAGAAAAGATATGCTTTGCCCCCTTTCCCTGAAAACATTCCCCATTATTATTATTATTATTATTATTATTATTATTATTATTATTGAGGTGGCCACAAAATGGATAAGCAAACCTGCAAAATTGGAACTTGGTGTTCCATTTTCAGCCCATATCAGACTGTGAACTTTTCTTTTTGCATGTGAATGTCTGTGTGCAATTGTTGTGTATATTTTTCAATATGCAAGCATTAGTTGGCCACCTCTTTGAAAGGTAGGTGCTTGTCTCCCATTGATCTTATGCCTATTTTTAAAAAGTATATTTTTCATATCCATACTTGAAATATATGTCTGCTAGTGAACACAACTTCGGGGAAGTCTCCAAATGACCTTGGCCTTGTGTGCGTTGGAAGTTACAGGCTTTGACTAGGAATCGCATTCAAGTCCATGCGTGAATTGGAAGGCATGGACTGAATCATGACAAAACATAAACTGAAACAGATTTTTTTATATATCCTGAGACATAAATGGAGCGTGCAAAATGTGCCTGGCTGCCCCCAGGTACCTTACAAAGTGCTCATGGTACCTTACAAAGGCATCAGGGAGAAACAAAGAAACAGAAACGGAGAGGAGAGGAGAGGAGAGGAGAGGAGAGTGCCCTTCTGCCAGTGCTAATACTGAGCCTGATCCCTAAGAAACTATAGGGGAATTTCTTACCCCTGTGGGTGAAGCTGTCCCCATGATTTCTCTGCTCCAAATAGAGCCGATAGCTTTGAGAGGCCATTTGTGCGTGTTCCAGTTTGAGCACAGGGAGCTGCTATAATGGCAAAAGAGCACATTCATGGTTTCCTTAAGATCTGAATAAAAAACACAGTTATTTTTAGCATTAAGAAACCCCAGGAACTCCTGGGATTTTGTTTTTAAAGGATGCAGTGTCCTAAACATTGTACCTATCAAGTTTCCATCCATTTCCCTTTGACATGTGCAAGGTGAAATGAGCAAATGGTAGACAACATCCCAAGATTTCTAAGAGAGGTGAATTTAATATTTAGCTCATACCAAGTCCATTCTTTCCATCCTGCATGTAAGTTATGAACCCGTAGCGGTAATATTTCAGGAGAAAGGAGTCTTTAAAAACGCGTTCCTTTGATGGATCGCCTTTTAACACTCCCCTGTATGTGAGTTCTTTTTAAAGTGGAAGCCATAAATAAATAAATTTTAAGCCCTCTCTTAATAGACTCGCCAACTCCTTGTGTAGGCCTTTTACTTGTAAAAAGCGCAAGGGTGTATAATTACCCCCTCACCAGAGAGGCAAAGTTAGTGACTTGTTGAGCAAAATGCTACACTGTGTTAATAGCACCTTCAGAAGAAATCAGAGAAGTTAATCATGTGTGGACGCAGGGTTAAAAAGCAATGTAACAGACTATTAAGTTTAATATAGATATTTGATATAAGCATATGCAGACAGCCATTAGCATAAATTCATGTTTCAGGAGAGCAGAGCAGAACACACGCCCTGCAGTGGATTTATAACATCCACAACGCTCTGCATGGGCATCAGAATGAGGGAGAAGTAGGTCAGGTGAATCTAGGCCTGGTCTGCACTGGGAATAATCCAAGCAGCAAAACCAAAGCTTGTCAGGGTCTCGGGATTCCATTATATCACTTGTGCTGACTTGTGCGTCTATGAAATTACGAACCTTGCCCATTTTTGTGCAAAAAAGCACGTTTCCTAATACATTTTCCAAATCTAGATTGTGCATCCTTTAATCTAGTTATTTCTCCCATTTATTAAAGTTGTGCTGAGTTTCTTTTTTCACGCACATTTTCCAAATGAATACATTTTTCAAGCATATTTGTCTTTTGTTCTGCAACTTGCATCAGAACATATAGGCTTGGAGATATATGGACTTCAAGGAAAACTGCAGTCCCCATGCACTTCCAGGAGGTGCAAACTGAATCTGGTCAGGAACAAACTGAAACAAATTTCTTCACCATCACTAGCCTAAACATGCAGCAGCAACAGAAGTTTGAGTCCTAGCTGATAGAACAGTCACTGTATTATTGCAGAATAGAAGTGGCATATGATTTTTTAAAATATTCCCTAAGGATTTTTAAAAATCTTCCTTTAAATAGTGATGGAGAAATCTGTCAGTTTGGGTTGCTCTCAGTTTTTATTATTTGCTTTTTTAAAAGTTTAATTGGTCTTGAAGACTGAATATTTCTCCAGTCTTTAGTTCAATTTGTCCCAACCTTTGAGACTAAAAGGATGTTGGTATAAAAATTAAAAAGCATCGTTGTGCAAGGTTCTCCTAATATATGCGTGTTTGCATTTGCTTCACAACATTTTTCAAGCAATCTTCCTAATATAATGCATTTATTTGTATTTGGTTCATGTTCACAATGTTGTGCCCATGTTTGGATTAGAGGGTTCTACCACAAAGTTCAGACCAGTGCAAATTTGAACCATTCACAACATGGGTCACTGGGGAAAATTTAGGCAAATTGCAAATAAACTGAACAAATATCTATCTGCCAAACAGAAACTGAGTGAGGAGCCCTAATTCTTTGTTCACTGTTGTGCTAATTATCTTCTGGCAAAGAGTGTTTTTAATGCCGGAGCCCTCAGAGCAATCATCTTACGTGACAAAGCCCAGGAAAGACCACCTTGGAATTTGGCATCGCTGCTGCACGCATCGGACTGGTCTTGCAAAAAATATGAATGAGAGCTGATTTGCATGTGCTCAAAAACAATGGGGTGTGTAATTTGGGCCCTGTGTGGTGTCAGATTGGAAAATAGGGTTTAACCTGTTTTGATGGTTCAGGCATATGGGAGAAAAATGGATTCCACATGCGCAAAATGAACCTTTCTGAGATAAGGGTAGATTAGGAGCTAGCATGAATGTTGCATGAGAATATTGATGCCAGAAAACATTCAGGTCCAACATCTTATCTGCAGTCTGAACAGGTAGCGGCCCAGATAATCTGTGCCACTTGATTTAATAGATCTTGAGTTAAGCACAACTGGGACTGATTTGACAGGTCAAGGTTTTGTTTGTTTGCTTGTTTGTTTAAAATAATGTTACCCAGAAGACCACATGTCAGAGGAACTGGCTTTCCTGGACTCATTCGAGAAGAAATGAAACTGTTAGAATGGCCCAATCTTGGGCTTTCTCTCAGCATTGCCGCCTGTGCCTTGGAGAACAGCTGATGGAACAACAAACTGGAATTTTTTGGAGCAACTCTTCAAAATCATGATTAATGAGGAGGGGGGAGAAAAGGGGCACAATGATCATTGTGGGGTTTGTGTGTTTAAATTCAAAGTGGGTGAAAGTGCAATTCTATGCATGTTTAGACAGAAAAAGGGCTACAGTTCCTAGATCTGTATGCATTTTGGTACTGGGATGACCTTCCCTCCCTTCCCTTCCCTTCCCTTCCCTTCCCTTCCCTTCCCTTCCCCCTTCCCTTCCCTTCCCTTCCCTTCCCTTCCCTTCCCTTCCCTCCCCTCCCCTTCCCTTGTGCATCCCCAATTGTTGTGAGGTGCTGGGAAATGAAGCAGGCATAGGGCAGCCCCTCACAGTACCAGCAAAATGTGCTTGTTTTCTTTTCAAAGAAAATGAGAAGTAAGGCCCTAGCCCCGTTCTCTGGAGAAATTACTGGATGAAGCCTTGCTTTTCACATTCTGTCAAAAGGGCTGCAAAAGCGAAGGGCCTTTGTGTATTTTCCTAGTCGTGCATCAGGGTTTGGGTCATGACAAGAACAGCAAAGCCTATCATTCATAGGGTTCCTTTCTAGCTCTGACCTAACCTCCATCATCCACAATTAATGAGACCTAAGGTTCTGTATGGGGAAAGGGAGGCTGATCCAGTTCACCGTGGTGCAGAAATTGCGCTGCTCTGAAATCTGATTTCCAGTTCCCTGGGTGTTTTCTTCCTCCAAAAAGCCTGTCGTTTCTCTTCATCTTTCTCAGGATATTTGTACAATTGCTTGCACGTTTCTTGGTGTTTTTGAGCTTCCCTCCTTGCTTGCAAGGTGGCTTTTTCCTCCTTGCCTGTCCTTCCTTTTCCTCTCTTCCCACACAAACTGTGTCCCGTTGTACATCTCTCCACAGCCCCATCTGCATATGCTTCCTAATCCAGAAAGGCCTTCAGGGGAAGGGTTAATGCAGGGGGTCTCCTTGGCTTCCATGGAAGTGCAGGAGATTCCTGTACAATGGAGGGCAGGTGACCCTGAAGGTCAAGTGACCACAAGGGCCCTGGACTCCCCCTGGAGAATGCTGCTGAAACGTTCTTCTTGGATCCCCCCTCAGAAAACCCACACACAATTTCTCTTCTATAAAATGGATTGAGAATGGTAAAATAAGCAAACACAATGCAGAAGAAAATGTAAGCATCGCGCCAAAGCAGATATGCATTCAGGTGTGCATTTTCATCAGCCGTGAGGCCACGGCTGTTTTGATCACTCCTGCCTGCTCAGCTGAACCATGCCGACTATATTCTGAACCACGTTTTCCATGGCTTGCTCTAGACGGAAAAGAATTAAGTGTGGCGAAGGGCCTTTTTAAACCTCTCCCAAGACTCTTAGAATGGTTCCCGGGGGGGGGGGGGGTCTGTGCGCGTGTGCACGTGGTGTCTTTCCACCCCATTTTAAACAAGTCCCACCTACCAAATACCAGATTCCAATCCATCACATAAATTGCCTTTGCTTCCCCACTTTTAAATAGAGAACACCCCTATTTGTTATTAACAATTCAATTCATCACAGTGATGGTTAGTGGTAAGATGGCAGAGAATCAGCTCCCTTCACTGCTAGCAAAAACTATTCTAATATTGCGTTTTGCTAGAACGCCTCCCTGGTGCTCTGTGTATACGCAATCAATGGGTTAAGTTAGATCAGTAACGTATGTTCCGTGACCCCGGAATGCTTCATCAAATGTACTCATTACTGAGCAAGCGAGCGAATGAGTAGTTAGGAGCTGCTGTCTAAGCGCTGATGGGATTGTATGCAAGCCCTGACGTGGCCGAGGTATTTAAATTTTGATTTTTGTAATGGGCTCTGACATGTTTCATTTCCTCCGAGGGAACACTCAAGACCTCGGAAAGTAAATGTTGCTAAAAAGTCATCAAGGCAGAATATTAAAATGCCATCAAATGAAAATTTCGCTAATGCAACCCGGCTCAGGCTTCAGGTACCAGAGCGAAAAGGGGAGGGTCAGAGGTCCAGCTTCTTTTAGTGAAACATTATTTGTTCCTCTTCACTGCCTGTTTCTACAAATAAATTATTTAAAGTCTCTCCCCCCACCTCCTGGACCTTTTAAAGTTCAACTGTGCTGAGAGGAAGAGGAGGAGGTGATCGCGATGGAACAGGAGAAGGAGGCGTCCTGTTGAGAAATCAGAGCAGCCCTGGGATGCCATCTCCCCCTCCCTCCAGAATTTATTTATCCATCTATCCATTTAGATCCCACTGGGAGATTTGAGTCCAAACTTCAATGCAAGATCGCAACAAGCATTTATTGAACTACATGGCTCCAGACTTGATCTTCTTCTTCCTCTTCCTCCTCCACCTTCCCTCCCTCCCCTCCTCTTCTTCCTGCAAACATTTTCAGCAGTGCCCAAAATGTGCCCCAACAGGTTTTGCAAGACTGGGCCTGCTTAGCTTTGAGCGGAGAAGACCAAGACAAGCAATGATGGGACTTTTCAGATATTTGAAAGGCTGTCACAGGAGCATCTGAAAGGACAAGTGCAGGACATGGAAGGAAGGGCTTAAGCCATAGGAAGCCAGATTCTGGCTAGATATCAGGAAAAATCCCAGTCTGTGAGACCGGTACAGCAATGGAATCAATGGCCTGATGAAGTAGTGGGCTCTCCCACACTGGAGGCATCCAAGATGCAGCTGGACAGCCCTTGGAGAGGGATGGTGCAACTTGGAGTCCTGCGCTGATCAGAAGGTTGGACTCGATGGCCTTCTTGGCCCCTTCCAAGTCTACTATTCCATGATTCAATGAACTTTTAAAATCACACTCATTCTCAAACACTCTCATTAACCCAACAAGAAGTCAAATGTGATTGGTTGGGTTGGTCCATATGATGTCAGTTTACACCATGTGATCTCATCAGCACTTCAGATATGGTAACCTGTTCAGTCTATGCAACAGGATACCAAATCAACACATGGTATTGATGAATAAAGCCACATGAACCAACCCAACCAATAGCCATTGGCTTGGAGTTGGAGGACCCAGAATCATCATCATCATCATCATCATCATCATCACATCTTTATATTGCCCATCACCAGAGCTCTCTGGGCAGTTTATAACAATAATCACAAAATCATGCCTTCAAGTTATCCATCCCAATTCTGACCAGGCCTGACCCTGCTTAGCTTCCAAGATTAGGCAGGATCAGGCACTCCAGGCTACATGGAAGCTACATGGAAACAGGCTATACGCACTGTTCCAGCTCATTAACCCACAACTGTCTCTAGGGTCTGACAGTAGTCTCCAGGGTTTAAGATGGGGCACTTCCCAGTCCTCTCCGATGATCTCAACTGGATTTGAAAAACCATCTGCATGTAGGACTAGAGGATTAATAATCCACAGAACAATCCATGGTTATTCGGTATTAAATAGTGCAAGCACTGGGGTCGTGATGCCGGAAAGCATGTCTCAAGCTGTCACAGATCATTTTGGAGCAATAACTGGGAAAGGGAAGAAAATGATTGCCCTTTGAGAATCTGGGAATGTGTTGATGGGAAACAGAAAGTTTTCTAGCTGAAAATTCATTCCATCCTCAGGTTGGAATGTTCTGGAAAGTTCTGAAGTTGTCAAAGCCCTAGCCAGTTCTTGCACTATTTTGAAGCGAATGGGATTTGACAAAGGCACTCAGCATTTCAAACCCAGCAAAAGATGTTTGGCATTGCTTTGTAAGTTTGCATCTTTACAGTTTACGACACATTTTTAAAAGGGAGAAGAAAACCTCAAGAAATCATATTTTTTGAAAGATTTTTAAACTGTTGGTGGGAACATTTGATGTACTTTTTCCCCTCTGCAGCACAAATCCCACCGGCCCCGTTTCATTTCACATGGCACTTTGAAGTGGTGAGTTTTGCAAAATGTATCTTGCTGCCTATTTTTTCCCACTTTGCAAACTAAAATCGATACCAGAGCTTTGCAATATTGTGTGTGTGTGTGTGTGTGAAATTACACTCTACCATCAAATCTCGATTTGGAGTTATGCACTGGCATTACTGAGAAAGACCTATTAAAGCAAGCTCTTAGCTTACTCTTGTTACGTCGCTCACATAGGCGATGGCAAGCTATTTGCACTGCCCCTTTCTAAACTTCAAATGGATATTTGTATCTTGTATCCTGATACTGTTAGATGCTTCAATGGTCCTGTTGGGCTATTGAGTGGCATATACATTTGAAAATAAACAAAATAAAATTTGAAATAATCAGTCACCCTCACATCCCCCTGATTCCTGCATAGAGTCCAGCAGAAGAAAGGATTTAGCCAGTGATAGCATTCTGATGGTCATGTGCCCAATTCCCATTAGGGCTGAGAAAGAAGCCCCTTGTGGATACGCTTATTTCTGTATTTACTCTGCTGATATACTAGCTTGATTAATCTCACCAGGAATGCAGATCCCAATTCCTGCTGGCCATGTCTCTTTTATCCAAAGCCTAGGAGGATGCCTGGACAAAGAGCAAGCAACCGGCTTAAAGCCATCCAGAGATCTTCCTGGCAGAGCAGGAACTTGAACCCAGATTGCCCAAATCCCAGTTCTGCATTCCACCCGCTCAGCAAGCCTGTTTTTCTTCAAGACCACCTGTCCAATGGGATGTGATTTCCCTGTTCCACAGAGTGCCTGCTTCACTTGTCTCTGTGCAAAGCAGGGGCAGGAAACTTGGATTTATCTGGAGGAGAGATTGCAAACCCTCCAGCCCAAGCCTGAATGATGTCAAAGCAGTAGGGCCTGCCCCAAAGCACCAGCCCCACCTTGACATCATCACCCCCTTCTTTTCTTCCTCTGTACAGAGAGAAGCAGGGAGCTCTCTGCTTGGGGCAAGAGACTGAGCACGTGACTGGAGGACCTGGTCCAGCCAAGCCAGGTCCCTGCTTCATGCTTGCCTGTTTGTGCATCGGAGCAGGTGAAACAGGGGTGGCTGGGAGGCCTGTTCAGCATCTGCCCCGTCTCCAAAATTCCCTCTTTCCCCTGAGCTTAGCAGCAGTCCTCACAGTAGCTGTGGAGAGTGAATTTCCCCAGTGACAATGCCTGGCTCCCCGTCATAATGCAAAGCATTTTGGATTGTTTGCCATTTGTATTTGCCCTTCAAATGGGCAATGTGATCCCCTTAGATTCCCCGAAGACTTGCCCCTGAAGCAGATGAGACCTGCTGGAAGTGGTTATCTTTCTAATCTGGGTTGGCATCACAGCCTGTAAGCTTGGAGTCTGCTTGGAGACAGAAAGGGGAATGCCAGGGTGAATACCTGCAGTCCACAACTCACCACTGCACCTCTCTCTCTCTCTCTCTCTTTCTGTGTGTGTGTGATAGAGAGAGAGAGAGAGAAAGAGAAAGAGAGAGAGAGAGAACAGAAGGCAAAAATCAAACATGGCAGCAGCGTGAGCTTTTTCCATGGAATTTGCAGCAGAAACATAATAAATGAGTCATAGGCCATTAGGCAGGGACAAATTTTCCTTCTGTATTTTTTTAATCATGATCTAATTGAAACTTTAATTAGTATAAATATGAACTGCGTTTTGGAGATGCGTTGAGCACATTTAACCCACAGGGCTTGGTCACAGGCTGCGTCCCAGGAGCTCTTTCGACAGACCTGCTTCCCATCCCCTTCGGAGTGCTAATAGAATGGAGCAGGTCATCTTGCATTAGCAAGAAGTGCCTTAGCATTCGAACGGGGCAAAATCTTGCCAGACCACGCACATCCTGGAGCCAGTAGGCAGTGGCTCCTTTCACGTTGATGAATGGCTTTTTTCAAGCGTTCTGCTCCCTAGTTATGAGAAGGGTGACCCGGTCAGGAGACGACTTTATGAAGCTATAAAAAATGTATGTCACTTTGGACTCTCTAATGTCATGGAGGAAAGAATGAGCAGGGAGAGAGAGAGAGAGAGAGAGAGAGAGAGAGAGAGAGAGAGAGGAAGACAAGAAATTCGTATGCACTCAGGAAAACAGTGGAGAAGGACAAGATAATGAATTGGGATGCCATTTTCTATCCTGTCGATGTGAGGTGTGCATATTCAGTATTGTCAATAAGAGGCCCAAGCAGACGGTGAATTTTGGAATATGATTCTTGGAATTGAAACAAGACGAACCAGGCATTAGATACATAAGGACATTTGCAGCTAAGGCACATGGATGGAACCGCAACAAAGGTTTTCTTTTGTGTGCCTCTAGTAATAAATAGTTCTGTCATGGCTTTGTGTCTCTTTCTTTTAACTAGGAACATTGCTTGCTTTGCTGGGGAAGTATTAGTAATTGCACTTTGAATAGCTGCTTTTTGTGGGCTGCAAATTTCTACGTTTTTAAATGTTCGTGAAGCTTGGAAAAGGGGGTTCAGGATTCCAGCTTCTATCCATCCATCCATTCATCCAGTTTTTCAGACAAAGATTATCTCACAACATGGCTCACATCGATTACCCGCCCCCCCCCCCCGCCCCTGGAAAACCACCTGGGAAAGAGATCTCAAATAAAAATAAAAAATAATGTAAAAACAGAGGTAAATATGAATGGTCAGAATATTGGCTAAAGAACCCATAAACAACCGTGAGGGTCTCAAGAAAGCCCTGGAAGAGCTCACAATGGCTTTATTGCAGCCGTGCCAAAGTCGCACACTTGATTTTGCTCCCAACTTTCCTGTTCTTTGTTGTTGTAATAGAATGGTGGTTACTTTAATATGGTAAAAACAAATAAACAAATAAAAGGCACTTTTATGACATAGAATGCTCATTACAGTTCAAAGTTCTCTCTTTGGTTCCCTCCGCCAGGGCTGAAAAGCAAAGGCTACGGTCAGCTAAAATCCAGTCGGAGAGCAAGCCAGCATCTCAAGGCATCCTGTGAAAGCACCAGGCCTTGCTGTATATGGAGAAAGACGTCACTATATCACAAAGGCTGGTGACATGGGCATATGTAGAGGACGTATCTCCAGGCCATATTAGGACTTGCCATACTGGAGTAAGCTCCCTGGTGATTTATGCAAATAGCCACGTTGGGTCATCACCAGCTTCTGCAATGTATTGAAAACTGCACTCCAAAAATATTTTAGAAATGTCACGCCGAGGTTCTCTGCAGGCCTGCCAAAAGAGGAACTAACTGTGCATTGTAGCTCCTTTCAATTTCTCATTCTTCCAATCGTAGGGTCAGTTTCCCTGAAGTCTAAATATCTTCCATCAACATTCCTCTTTCTCCAAAAATGAGATTATTTTTAAAGCCTTTATGAGAATTCATAAGTAATTTTGGGCATATTTTCCTTGCCATTTGCATGCGCAGTTTGGGTTTGTATTTTTGCCTATTTCTCACTTTTTGCATGCACTTTTCTTAACACAATGCATTTTATCATTATTTTTCCTAATGCATTTTGTTCGTTTCTGCTGAGAAAAATCCATTACAGAATGCAGAGATGTGAGAATTTCAAATGATCGCTTAATCTCAGTTTACATAGTAGTTCAAAAGGGTCAATTAGGAAAGTTCACTTAGAAATGAAGAACTGAATGACTTTTTCCTTCAGTCACTTCAGAATAGTTTCTGTAATATGTGGTGTGGAATTGGACCAAATCCTTGGGATGCTCTAAGTTCTAGGCTCAGGAGAATGATGGAAGGCCTTACCTGGGGGCTGAAGAGAAGAGGTAGGGACAGGTGACGGGTACCAGCAGGAATTCTGGGTGGGCCTTACAGAGGACTTTGTCTTCCCACCCAGTTTGAGAACCATGAATCTGTGCCTGCCAGCATTTAAAGGCATACACCTAAAATAAAGAATGAAAAGAATTAGAGATGGGATCCACTCAAGGTGGCCCTGACTTTTAGTATGCAGAACAGCTTGAAAAGGAGGTAGTACAAAAAGCAAACGTAGTTTTGCAAAGGGGTCTTTCATCTATTATTTCATACAGCATTGCAAAGAATAAAAAGTAAAAAGGTTGCCAGGTAGGCTTGGCCCCATGCCTTTGGTTGAATACTCTGGAGTTTAAAGATACTGCCATGTAGATCTTTTTTAAAAAACAAAGGCAGTCCTCTCTAGATCCATAATTTAGCATACATTGAATTCTTTCCATTTCCTTTCTGGCTTTGATATGCATATTTAGGCACATTCACTGCTTTCTTCCGCCACCTCTTAGAAACGTAGCACGTTTTGTAACTGATGTTAAAATGTTAATTTGCACAAGGTAAGTGGCCTAGAGGATTAAGGTCGGAGGCCTCATCTTTATTAGGGCTTCAATTAGTCGTGCTCAAGATTGGGAATGCCCAAGTTTTTGGAACCAGAGGAGAGCTGAGCATTAAGACAGCCATAAATTTGGCTTTGCTATTTTCCCTGGCGGTATTTTCAGATCTTTACTTCCACCTGGAAGCGGAGCAAGCTGAGTGATTTTCCAGGTAGTAGGAAGACTCATTAAGGTTGCAATTCTATGTATGGTTACCTGGGAATAAGTCCTGTGGGGCATTCTTCCAAAGAAAGGAGCTGTCTTGCTTGCAATCCTATCCACACCTGTGAGTACGGTGCCAGTCCTATCGTCTGTTGACGATGCTATGCAGTTGATTGTGAATGTCATAAAGGACAGTGAATTGCTGGTTATTCAGTTCATTGCATTTCTAATGGTCAGGGTCAGAGCTTTCACCTATGAGATTTCTGCCTTAGGTGTCAAAAGAAGCTTGGCTGTTTTGCAGGTTGACTTCAGGAAGGTGTCTCTTGTTGTTCTAACACAGGCAATACACTGTCTTGGTTCCTCATGGGAATTAGTGCTTCTAAGTGGATATGCATATCATTGGGATGCTTGGTTTAAAATCTTTTAAACAATGTCTTGGAAAGGCCTGCTTCCTTGCAGACATGGGTTTCACATTTTAAAAATGTGAGGTCTGCTTGAACCTGCTTACAAATATGGATGCAACCCCTATTTTCTGCACTGGAAGAAATAATTTTGCAACATCTCTCTAACATGCTTGAGAGATTTTATTGTTGTCAATTCCAAGATGGCGCTTTCAGCTGAAGAGAAATCTTTAGTAAATTCAGAGCTGGCCAAATTTCACATTGGGGAATTGGATCTTAGCCAGCTCCATACCTTAACAAAAACAACAACTTCATTGTGGAGGAATTTTAGGGATTGCTGTGCTCCCCCTGTAGAAGAGCCTTCAGAAGTTGTGGAATCAGATTCTGCATCTGAATCTGCTGCAGAAATGCCAAGGCCAGGGGAAGTAGAAATAATCCAGGCAGCCACTGAGAATTAGGCAAATCTGTAGGAAAGAGCCTGCTGCTATGGGAGGGGATGGTTTCAACATCATGTATCGGATTAAGAGGGCAAGTCAATCAGAAGTGTCCGATGCTACTGGTGATTGGCTCATAAGGAGTGTGATCCTTCCTGAAGGTGGAGCTAGCTCTTCTTGGGAGGAGCTCAAGCTCATCTCACTAAGCTTTGTCTGCCCCGAGGCTTTGTTGTGATGGGGCAGCATAAAAATGTTTTAAACAAACAAACAAATAAATAATAATAAGCTTCTTTTTCCCAGGGGCCGGTATTCTAATCTTATTCATGTTCTTAGTGATTAACTTCGCAACGATCTTCTTCTGCGCCACGAAGGCAGTCTAGCTGCTCAGCTTTAACATGACCAAGACCTTTCATTAGAAAGCCTTTGTCCTGATTGGTTTGCATGGGAGGCAAGGACTCAGGACAGGTACCCATTCGATCTTATTTTCCCCTGAATGTTGCAGTGCATTCTTGGTAGCTTAAACATAGCAAAATGCATATATAAATTTGTGGAAAATGTACACACAGAGATGTGAACATGTCTATGCAAATATAAGCTGCACTGAATTTAATGGGAATAGGGAAGATTCTGAGAGAAATGAGTACAGGGTTGCAAGCTCAGTGTACATGCGCACACAGAGGGAGATTCAGGGAGCCTGGGAGTGGTTTTTGTTTTAATCAGATTAATGCAGAAATGGGGCAGATTCGTTTGTATAAAACCCTGCATAGTTCAGTCCAGCTAGAGGTCAACAGACTTGCTGTCCATCCCTCATCAGGTGGCTTAATGGTCTTGGATTCTCTGGTCTCTTTGTCTTTTTGACGATCCAGCCGAATGCCACTTACTTGGACCACCCCCACCCCCACCCCACAACATGCATTATTTGGGTTTGGTTGTTTTTTGTCTTTCTATTACAACTAACCTCGGGCAGCTCCTGTGAACTGGAAAAATGGCTGTAAATATTTAAAACAAACTTATGCCACATTGTTTGGACCAAACCAAATGTCCCACATCTTGATTTTTTGGTGGCATGGCAAGATCACAGCCAGGCCTGTGTGAATGAAGCCAGGAGTTTCACCATATCTCACCATATCTTTGGCTAACATCATGTAAAGTTCTGCTCCATTTTCCTCCCATCTAAGCTCAATAGCACATTATATATATCTATATATAAAAGCAGATTTTTTCCCTTTCTGCTTAAGAATTTATTAACAATTTACATAATTGCTTAAGTAATCTGCATAATTGACAGAAAGTTTAATTTGACCCTAGTTCAAACGCAACACTTATGGTTTTAAATTGAAACGGGTATAATTCATTTATGAGAGTAATTAAGCCATAGTGTCTAACAAATACAAGGTATGCTGCCCAGGGCCTTCCAGGCCAGAACATGCCATTAGAATGTTTTATTTAAATATGTCAAGTCAGTTCATCTGCATAGCTGCCTGCATTAAAATAGATCAAATGTCTAACTTGACCTTTAATCTGCCCCTCTGAAAAAAGGGGGCGCAGGAGAAAAGGGATAAAATTGTATTCTACCCTGTAATGACTAACACACACACACACACACACACACACAGAATGAGAGTGAGAGAGAGAGATTTAAGGAGTCATATATGCCTTAAATGCCTTAAATGTACTGTTGATATGATACAGAAACAACAGTCTGGAAGAAAGCAAGAGACACCGACATTCAGAATGGATATACCTGTCAATTACAACTTCTCCCCATCTCTCATTTTTTCCAGTCTTAAAAGTAGTGTATCTCAAAGTTTAATGATTTCTCTAGCCAAGTTCATTTAATCCTGTACTCAGTTTTTTTAAGTAGTCATGAAAATTCAAAACATATCACTGCTCTTCCCCCACACATACAATGCATGAATTCTATATGCATTTTTGCTTAAAATGTATATTTGTGCAAGCATTTTATTTTCCTCAAGAGAAGAATCTTTGTAAACATGGTTCTACTCCACTACAAAATTTGGGCAAGTGCAAATTCGGAAGAATAACTGAGTTTCAGTTGAAAAGTGTGACATCAGGTCAGTTCTCATTAAAATGTGAACTGATTGGATTCCTCCACCATCCCTGTATCTACTCCATAAAGCAATAGTATTTATCATTTGATTTACAGCTTCCAATATAAAAAAAGTTTTGAGTGGTGAACATGAAAAAGAAAAGAAAGATTAAAAGAATGAAACATTATTTTAAAGCAGAAAGTCAGTTAACAAAAATAAAAATAAAAAAAGCAAACAGCAAACCAACTGGCCTACCAAGGAGAGCTTCCTGAAATAAAGTTATTTTCAGGAAGCACTGGGAGCAGCTCGGCATCTGACCCTGCCTGACCTCCAGAGGCAGGGAGTTCCAAGGAAATGGGGCCACAAAGGGGTTAATATATCCCAGGACTGCATTCGACTGGTGTGATGGATCCAGCATCTCAAGAAGGACGTTGTTGTGATGCCTCCAAAGAGCCACTGCCCTGCAGAGGTGCTTCCGGCAGGGTGGGATGAGCAGCAGAGGTGGGTTCTTTCTCTAGATGGACTCCTGAGTCAGCCATGCTGCTGACAACCGGGTTTTGCATCCTGGCTCTTCTCTGCGGTTCTTCCCTATGGCACCCAAAAACTCTGCTCTTCCCCGGCACTGTAAGGCTGAGCCCTAAGACTGCCCAAGGCATAATGGTGGTCCAGGTCAGGCCACTGCGTGGCAGCGATGAAGCTTCCCTGCATGTGGCTGCCTAGCTAAGGAGAAGAGCCCCACCCGTACCTCTCTCCCTGGCATCAGTGATCTGTTTTAGGAATGCTTAGTTCCATGTTTGTCTAGATGCTCCCTCCCATCCTGTCCCAGGATTCTGGATCAGCTTGTTCCTTTTTAAGGTGGGCAGATTTACACTAATAGACATTGCCCATAATGCGTGCTCATGAAAATGCACAGCTGCACATTGACTGGTCTTTTAGAGAGAAACCGCTGCAAAACTTTTCCCTGCTGAGAATTTCAGTGAAATTGTCTGCCCCAATTTCCCTGCCCACACATTGGGTGAGGTTATTGAGAAGTCCCTTCCAAACGGCACTAAACATACCATTCCTTATTTAGACTGATAGCAAGACAATCATCACTATTTCCAACATTCAGGGCTTCTTGACAAAGCGAAGGGGTGCTTGTGAGGTCGGTCGGTCATGGGTGTCTTCAAACAGGGGACCCCACAGCCATCTACTTGTTCTCCGTCTTGTGGAATGCCCTCGCCTGAGCATAAATTGGCTAAGAATTCCAAGCCAAGTATCATAGCAGCAACAGTGTGGTTTTCAGGAAAGGTCACATTTGAATGTCAGAGTGGGGTCATGTTTCTGCTACTGTTGTGTCAGTGAGTGGGATTATTAAATCTATGGGATTTTTTTTTTTAAAGAAGGTTTTTACTAGCATTCAATTACATCTGGGTGGAAAATCTTAACTGTGGCTGCAATCTCCCTACCTGGCATTTAGAGCGTGTGCTGGCAAAGAGACAATTGCAGGATGGAGTGGAAGAGGAGGAGGAGGAGGAGGAGGAGGAGGAGGAGGAGGAGGAGGAGGAGGAGGAGGAGGAGATGTTCCTGGAACAACTATGATCCCTGGATGGAAAATGGCTGTATTTAAACAGGACTTTGGGCACTTACAACATTTCCCTCTTGCTTCCCTGTCACTCACTAAAGCCCCATTATCAAGCCAGCTTTGCTTTCTATGTGGAACACCAGAAACATGGGTTTTCTCTCCTTGTAAATGGATAAAGCATTGCTACGTCACAGGTTGCGATAAGGGAATATTAAATAAGAAGTAAGCCTAAATGTTTCTGTCAAAATCTTGCAGGAACGGATGACGTGGCTGGTTTAATTGAGAAACAGCCTGAAGGAGCATCTGGATCCAGATGAGTTCTGGATCTGGCAAGGTGCTGCCATTGGCACGGGCAGCCTTCAGATGCAAGACAGGACGAGGTCTTCCCTGCAAACTGCATTAAAACTAGGCGTAGTTTTAAAGGAAGGCTTTTTGCTTGTTGGCAGAATGCATGGTTTACATGCCTGGAGGAATGTTGTTCATGGGGTCGCGATGGGTCGGACACGACTTCGCGACTAACAACAACAACATGGTTTACATGGATCCCATGTTCCATGTCTGGCATTTCTAGGAAGAGCATGAAAACAGTTGTGCTCCAGATGGGCCCATGGTGTCATGCAGAGCAAGGCGACCTCTTGTATCCTTACACCTGGTTGTATCCCAGCAGGACGGATGAGATAAGAAAGTAGGTTGCTGAGGTTCCCTCTTGGAGGGCTTTTATTACAAATCAGAATGCCAAGCAAAGGGGAAGGGGAATTGGGTAAGTAACTCTTTTTGCTCCTCAGAACAACAGAAAAATTCATTCCTTTAATAAAATCTCAGGAATTAGGCCTGTGTGCACCAGGTGGCAGCAGGAAGGGGGCGGCAGAGGATGAGGTGGCTGGATGGAGTCACTGGGACGGTGGGTGTGGGCTTGAGTGGGCTCCAATGGATGGGGGAGGACAGGGGAGCCTGGAGGAAGGTTGTCCATGGGGTCCTGAGGGGTCAGGCATGACTTTGCAACTAAACAAACACACCAGTTGTGAGAGTAGATGCACGTCTTGCTTGTAGGTTTCCTGTGCATAGTTGGCTGTGTAAATAAAATCTAGATTCGAAGGACTTTGGTCTGATCCAGCGGGGCTCTTCTTATGCTCTTAAGAGATGTTGGCTGGGCATTATCATCCAGACTTGCTATAGAATGAGTCATAATTCCATATATTGTAATTCATGTTGTTGTTGTTGTAACAATTATTAGTAGGCTTACACTTATACCCTGCCTGTCTTCCTCTCGCAAGGAACCCAAGGCAGCATACAAAGTTCTCTTCTCCTTTTGATGCTCATCACAACAACTGTGACTGGCCCAAAGCCACTTAGTGAGCTTCATGGCTGATGGGAGACTAGAACGCAGATCTCTGGAGTCCCAGTTCATTACTCCTAACAATTACACCACACATGCCCAGCCAGCACAATGGATTGTGATGGTTGAGGAAGGATTTGAACCTGGCTCAGTCTGAATCATGCCCAATATTATGGCACAGTTGCTCTGGATTGGGTGCTAATGGTGGCCAAGCCAGCTTTGCAATCTGCCACTCTGATTATTGTTTGAACACATAGTTTGGACCCTGTACAATCTACCAGCTCTCTAACTGGGCATCATATTTGCATCACTGCCCTAGTACTTCCTAATTACTAAATACACGGAATGTAGTTTGTGTTTGACAACTTCTTTGTGTAACATTCTTAGCAGAATGTGAATGATTAAAGGAATTCCTCCTAAACAGTCACAGTTGCTTAATGTTGGACTGGATGCTAAATGCGGCAACTGGAAATTGGAAAATCACACACATGCTCACACTGGAATTACACTGGAATCACTCTCCTGCCAAAAACATTCAGCAACTAACAAGAGGTCAGCCATTTGGGCTTTTCCTGGTCTGGGCCATTTTATACTTGCTTTGAAAACCTCCAAGGTGGTGCTGAATGGATTTCAGAAGGCCTGAGTAGAACTGAGGCCAGTAACTGTGAGCAAAAGTAAAGGCCACTTCAGCAGAAACAAACAAACAAAAATATTATTTCAGAGCCTAAAATGGCCCCAATAGATGAGCCTCAAGTCCCTCTCCTGTGAGCCTTCCCCTTACTTGGTGATTGCTCTATCAGAGGCTTGTTTTTCCCTGTTTAGTTTCTCTTTCATCTACTCAGTGACTCCCCTCTTCATCCTCATTGTCCTCTTTCTCCTTCCAAGGAAGTTGGTAGCAAGTAGGTGATTTGGAAAGGGGAACTCTTCCATAGCTTGAATTAAAGAGCTTGGGTTTTCTTTCCAGACTTTCAGAGTCAGCTTTGGTGGCCACTGAAGAGAATGCATTTTTGGTAGCCATGAAACTCCTTCCCGAAGAAGTCTAGGTCTGATCCGACTCTGCTGCCCTTCCACTAGTAGGCATTTAAGAAAGCTTCATTTAAGAAAGCTTTTAGCCTGTAAGTGGGTCTGGTGATTTCAGTGTTGTTTTTAATATTTGTTCAGCAGTTGTTTTGATTGTATTTTATTGTATTTTATAGACTTTTATTTCATTTTGGCAGAAAGGCAATGTGCAAATGAATGAATTAAACTGAAACTGGAGAGAGACTGAACCAGACTAATCAAGGGCTGGGACAACTCCCCTATGAGAAACAATTGCAATGTTTGGGTATGTTTAACTTAGGAAGGTGGAGAAGGTGGAGGGAAAACAACAAGACCTGGGATCATCCACTAAGTGGTGGGAGCTCTGAATATTTCTTCACATGGCATATCATTTACCTATGGAATTTCATAGCACCAGGTAGGCCCCAATCAGGTGATGGACACCAACTTGGGTGGCTTTCTATGGAGATGAGGTACGTTCATGAAGGATAAGACTATCAATGTGCATTAGTCAGGAGGAGGAGCATGTAAGCTGCTTCAAGTTCAGTGAAAGAAAAAAAAGCAGGATACAAACACACAAACAAAATTTACTTATTTATTTTTGACATTGTCTGCCACTACTTACGCCAAGTAGAGTCCTGGAGTAAGAATAGTTTAGCACAATTCCCATATCTAATTGAACATAAACATTGTGAGTAATGAAGATTCAACTGCAAGGAATTATCACTGATGGAAGTATTACTGTTCTAGCAAAGGAGATTCTATAATCTTCCTGAGATAATCAGAAGGCTTTTTCTTATGACTGGACTATCTGTTCTTCCTATAACTTAGACCTATTTCATATGCACCCATTAAAAGCCACACAAATATTAGGTGGGGAGACAGAAACCTGAGCACAGTATGGCAATGGGAGAAGAGTTTTAACCAGCCAAATCAATATTTTATTGGTCCAGCAAATGAAACTATTTTTTGAGGAGCCAACACTGGGACCAGGCAAATTTAGTTTTCCCTTACTGTTATTCACCACACCAACTCCATTTATAATCCAGCATTTGTCTTCGTGTTCTGTCCCAAATCTGCCAAATTTTACAGAGCTCCACCATTAACCTTGGTGCAGCAAATATTCTGACTTTGGTGGGAGCACATATTCTTGAAATAGCAGGTTGGGGAGGGGAGGAGGAGGAGAGAAACAAGCCAAGCTTCAATATCGCACTGTCACAATACTTGGGGCAAACAGTAATTGCAAAAGGTTTTAAATACGTGGGCCTGCAACTTAGTAACACCTCTTGGGTCAAGAATGCAGTTGAGGCAATGGTTTCGTATAACATCAGCACTTGCTTGGGTATTCATTTCCAACTCATGGAAGCAAAACAGAAAAAAGAGTCTAGAACAGTGTAAGAGCAGCTGTCAGATATCTCAGCCTAATCCCTGCATAGCTGCCTCAGTACAATTTGGGTGATGTAATTCAGAGTATAACCTGACCCCGACAGTGAGCCTGCCCTGTTAGCATTCTGCCCTTGGGAGGTACACAAGTAAGGTTGGACGTTTAAAAATTCCCCCTTAGGTACTTAGGCAAAAGACCTACTGCTGCTCGCCACTGCACCTCTGATGTGCTTGTGCCACTGTAGTGCGGAGATCTGTTTCTTTCCAAATCATTAAAGCTTGCCATTTCAAACACGGGCTCCTGGGAGAATGTCCTTGCCTTGCAGTGCCTTTTTTTTCCTGTTGTGACATGAGATGCTTCAGGCTGGATGTGCGCCCCTCCGCTTTGGAGTGATGCTGCCTTGCGCAGGCGGTGGGACTGTGACAATTATTGACACGGTTTTCATAGGTGTGAATGTTGTGAGGAAAGCACGAGGGATGAGGGGAAAGATGAAGACACAATGACTTCTGGGGGCAGGAGAGTTCCAGAAGCAAAGGACTGTTCACTGGCAAATAGAGAGCATTTTCATAGCAGATCGATCTGTGCAGGACTGCAAAGACAGGTGGCAGAGTGACTGCGGAGCGCCGCTTCACAAAGGCTTACATGGTCCAAACACCAGCCCCACAGTGATGTGCCTTAGGGCCTGCTTTTTACCTAGACAGGGTGGAGAAGCTTTCCCCAGGTCTTGCTGGAATCCAGATGCCATCAGCACCTGCCAGCATAGCTAATGGTCAGGGGTTCAAGGAGCTGTAGTCCAACAACCCCTGGAGGGCCAGAGGTTCTTCATCTCAATCTATACCAATGTGTGTGTCATGCTGCATAGAAAACCATGTGCAGAAAGAAGCAAGGATTTGCCCCATAGGACTGAGAATTAAGGTCTCTCTCTCTCTCTCTCTCTCTCTCTCTCTCTCTCTCTCTCTCAGCAATGTAATTCATTTCTCAAAACTTTTGGGACTCCCATGAAGGCCTGCAAATGATTTGCCCAGAAGGAGCCTCCAAATTGGAATTTGCTTCAGCTGTAATCTGGGAGGAGTTCTTTGTGGGGACTTGTGTGTGTGTGTGTGTGTGTGTAGGAGGGGCTTGACCCTTTCAGGAACGCTGCCCATTTGCTTTTCACTCAACTCAGTGCTGTCCATGGACAGAACCAAACCAGTTTCTTGTATACAGAACCCTGTCCTTTTATCTGCACAGTCCCTGCCTGGCCAAGATTTCACTTTAACCCAACTTGAGAACCTGCCAGAGACTAAACCTGGGACAGCTTGTACGCATGTCATGCTGTCACTTTGCTCAAGATGCTTCCTATCCATTTGATACATCCCTACATCCTTGATATAAACATATCAGGGATAACTAGGTCAGGGTGATGAGAGTATATTACCAAACACTGGGAACACGGCCTGTCCAACAACAAGGAAGTTGGGCATTTGCTTATCTATTTACCTATATATAATTGCTAAGCTGTTATTATTTTCCCCAACCCTGTTTATGATGAATGGATGGACTGGTGGACGGATGGACGGATGGGCAACGTTTCCATATTCTTGCATTACTTCAATCTCTGTGAGATATTTCAGCTCACTGAAGGATCAGTGGGCAGTGAGAAGGAAAGCAATTCAGTGGAACCAGCAGCTTTCTGATGAAGCAGCTAATGGACTCCATCAAACAACTTCTGCTTCCTTTCTCACCTGCAAAAGAGCCACCTGCATTGCTGCTCATGCTGCAATTGCCATTTACCCCACCAAGCTTTTACGCCAAAGAAAAACAAACACAATCAAAGGAAACCCTTGCCTTTTCACCACGATGGCTGCTGCCCCTCTCTCCCAGCGCCCCATGTTCTGTCTCTCTTTTAAAAGGTGCGGCATTGTTACACTTGACTGGCTATAACAGACTCAACTCCTTTGAAAGTAATGGAATTACATCTCCATCACAGTTCAGTGGTCTGCCTCATTTTGGAAAAATTCATCTCTCTTAATGCCTCAGCTGCAGCAAAGGCTCAGCGGTGGCTACTAACCTGCAAAATCTTGGAAACACGAACCCCGTAGCACGTAGGCCCTGGGGATGGCTTTCTACCAGCTGGAAGGCATCTCTGGGGGCTACGAGGAGAGAGTTTGGATTGATAGACAGGAGGGCCATTCAGTCCGATGCCTCCTGAGGGAACGGAGAAGAAACAGGCCTGCTGTGGCTTGCCGTGCTACCCTACTGCATGGCTTTCCACTCTGCCAAAAACCACATGGCAAGTTCTCCCTGCTTCAACATCACACTTCTCAAGACTCTTTGGATCAGTACCTTAAGAGGGGTTGTGTGAACTGCCTGGGGTTCCTCACAAGAGCAAAATCAGGTAGGATATACATGCAATTAAAACAAAAGAAACATGTGCAAGCTTTTGTGTTGTTTGGGCAGCTCTGTTTAGGAAGAGCAGTCCTGGCTGAGCAGTAATTGCACTTTTCTCTATTACTCTTATAGGTTGCCTGGTTCCAGGGCAGTGCATGGCACCTTTAAAGGGCGGGAAAGCCATAGACTGGCCATGCTGCCAGGTGGAAGATTCCAGCGGCATTCAAGCTCCTTAGATAAAGTTGTCCGTTGCTTTTGAACGCAGTCCCAAGCTTGGTGAAACTTTGCTGTGGTCCCTGCCACTGGCCCTCCGGTCTGCCCCCTCTTCTGGTAATCAGCCAGGGAAGAAGCAGTGAGCTTAGGGAAGGGGTTAGCTCAGTGACAAGACATCTGCTTTGCATGCAGAAGGTTTGGGGTTTGATTCTTGGTAGCATCTCCAGGAAGGGCTGTGAAAGAATTTCCAGAAACCCAGGAGTTCTGCCACCAATCAGTGCAGATAATACTGATCTAGGCAGATCAATGTTCTGACTTAATGTGGGACACCAACAGGGTCCAGTACCCCCTGGCCTAAATGGGACACATCTTGACCCTTTAGACCTGGAGTATCTACATGCACCTCCAGACATAAGATTAGCTGTGAGGCGGGGAGAGCGCTTCCTAATGAAAACCTGCATTCAGCTCAAATAGTTAGGCAGGGCTGCATCCAGTCCCTGCTTTTGCCTGCATGATTAACCATTGCCCGTGTTTCTGGGTGCCTAAGCCGATTACAGAGGACCTGTGTGCCATTTCCTAAGTAGGACGACTGATCGATTGATCAAGGGCAGATGGGATGTGACAGTAGAATATTATGGCAGACTTCTTCTCATGATGAATGGGCCCACCTTGACACAAACTCCAAAGCTTTGCCTCTCAGTAATAAATCTCAGCATGGAGGCATCTGTCTCTGACCTGACGCTTGAAATCAACAACTTGGGATACTGAAAATTTCATTGTCTTTATGAACATTTAAGTTGGCTCGGTGGCATAAATGCGCACCTTCAGCTTTCAATCTCTTTAATAGTGGCAGGCTCCATATTATTACTTTTTTGTTGTTGTTGGTAAAAGGTAGCAATTCAGAAGTGATCCCCCCCCTTTTTTTTTTACCTAGCCAGCCGGCAAGTTCTCTGCTAATATAGAGGTTACATCATTTTAATGAGCTAGTCATTGGGGAAGGACTGGGATACAGAAAATAGCATTTAAGATTGATTTAGTAAGTGTATGATATAGCCAATGTCATAACACCAGATGCCAACAATAAGCAATCCTTGATATTATCAATTCAAGCTGGGGAGTCCAAGGTTTCATTGCACAAGCATGAAATCAAATACCTGAAGCACATTCTGGAGACTTTTCCATCCTTCTGAGTACAAAGGAAAACTTGCAGCGTTGGTGAGGGTCCCAAAGCGGCTGCTAATAAATAAATAAATAAGTAAGTAAGTAAGTAAGTAAGAGTTGGGAACGATCTTGTGAGAGAGATAGTACTTAATCTCTAAAATGCAGGTTTATGTTATACTCTCTTACTGGTGGCACAACTCTTGTGATTATTAGTAGATATGCCAAACTTGTGATTACTTGCTCTGTCCTTCAAATCACAGCCATGTGCAATTCCCATACGCAGCCCATACCCTGACTTTGAGCCACTGGGATTGCAACGCGTTTGGGGCACAGACAGCCATTTCTCTGAATTGACTCCTCCTTTCTGCCCCTGAATTGCCTGCATAGTTAGGTGGCTCAGCAGCCCAGTTCCCCCAGAATGTTTGGGTCTAGAACAGGATGGTGTGATAAACAGCGATGCAGAAGAATTTTTTGTTTGGTTGGTTTGATCAGCATGTAATCATTTTGCACCTTCCAGACTGCAAGTGGACTGAGATGCAATCTGTAGTAAATATTGCATATTTCTATGCTTGCAACATGGGCCGTGGATCCCCAAAAATGCACTCCCAAAATGTAAACAAATGCACGTTGATCAATGAGAGAAGAAAGGACATTTATTTATTTAAAATGCTTTTCAGCCTGTCTGGTATCCAAAACAGTTCTCTAGACAGCTTACAATGACCAAAACCATAAAAGCACAGGATGAAACAAATTTTCAATATATAAAAATATACAGTAAAATAATTCTACGTTGTATAGTAAAAATCATGCAACCATTAAAATGCTGGGTGAATGCTGGGTCTTGGCCTGGCTGCAAAATGAATAAAGTGCCAGCACCTGGCACAGCTCTCTGCAGGGAGGTGCAGCTGGGGTGCACCTTCCCCAGGTAGCCAGTCTTCTAACCTCAAGGGGGATCTCAAAGAAGGACCTCAGCAAGAGAGCTCAGACGTTGGGCAAATGTATCTGGAAGGGGACATCTTCCACTGGGCCGGGATGTCAATCAGTAAGCAAGGATGCTACGCGTACGGTGCTGCAGCTTCTCCGCATCAGTGTTGGCATGGCCAGTTGGGCAGGGTGCTGGACGGTCCTTGGACATCCCACCTCCCACTCCCACCTCCATGAGTGCAGCCCTCCATCTCTGACAACCGCTCCCACTGGTGGGAGGGGAGGCTGGCAGCATTTTCGGGGTCCTCAGCCCAGTGGCCAGATGTCACAGCAGGGCAGTGGATGGCTTGCACGTTTCAAAGACACACACCGCTGGTGAGCTTTAGGAAAAATATGCCCAAAGGCATGCATGGATTTTCATACGAAAAGAAACAAGAAACAAACCTCCCAGCCTGGTATAGATGCGGGCCCTAGTAAGCATGGAGATGGAATCTGGAGGACCTGAGCAAGCTCTTGCTCATTCATACATCCCAACTGATGTCAGCCAATGGTTGCAGCATTCTGGGACCTCCAAAGATCATGCAATGTTGCTGCTGCTTGCCACTCATTCCTTTCAGGGCGACTGTGGTTGCCTCTTTCTGGAACTCTCTGCCAGTGTTTAAGCAAAGCACATTAATCTTAGCCAACCAGAGAAAGATGCAGTGCGAGACATGACAGGGGTGGAAAAAGAAGACCAGGTGGAGCATATCGCATTCCAAAGATTCTGATGTGTTAAACTATGGTCAGATGGGAGATCTTTTGCCTGAATCTACGGAGCTGTACGCTTCTGCTTTAGAATGATGCTGGGTTCACCCATCACTCATTATAGGCCTTTATGTACCAAAGATGAATAATCCTGCATGGGGAAGGCATGATCAGAGTGTAGCTTCAAGATGACTTATCTGATGACGCAGTCCAACTGTGGGCAGCAGAACAGGTGTGTTTGGAGGGATTAAGCAGGCTGAATCACAAAATCTACAAAACTACCAAGGTAAACACTCCCTGCACCTGCAAATTTGCCTTGCATTGGATTGGACTGAAAATGAACTAAGCAGTTTTGTAGTTCTGGTAGAACCCCACTCACCCCATAAGGCTTCCCAGTATCTCTTTAATGACTGAAAGCAGCCCACAGACAGGAGAGGAGGAGGATTCCCCTCTGGCATCAGGGTGCAAACCCCCCATAGCTCCTGAGACGATGGCACCATGCCTGGTATCATAAAGAATAGATTGGGACTGCTCTCCTCCCCTCTCTCTGTGGTACCTTGGCTTATGTGGGGTTCCAACTGCAGCAGGCACCAGAGGGAAAGGCTCAAGAGATAAAAGTTCATTGAGAATCCTCAGGTATGGAAAGGTTTCATGGGACTTCCATTTCCCTACCCGTTTTCTATAAAAACTTCAGGGTCCACCACTTCTGAGTCCAGAAAAGCTGCATCATCATCCTCAGGCTTGATGATGCAAGCCATGAGTAAACGAGAACATCTCAGCCATTCTCCACAAGTAGCCCACAATTGCCAAAACCTGCCAGACTTTAAAAGGCAAGGCCTTGATCCATATTGGATGTGGGGCCATCACCCCAACTTCAGCCAATTTTGATTTAAAACTTGCTGGTTGCTGATAGCCCTTAGAGGATGCAGACAGCCTTGCCTAACTCCAGCCCCAGTAGCACTTTGAGCTGTCCATGGTGCTGATCTCATTTCCTGAGAAACCTGCTCCCTGCTCCATGTCCGATCCAAACCAGGGCCTGGCAACCAAAGATACATCATCCACACTCATGGCCTGAACACATACAGGGACTGGCAAGGGGAAGGTGGGAGTAAAGAAGGTTGGGGGATTGGAAGGATGCTCAAGAGGAATTGCTCTAGGACTCTGCTTGCAATCCACACCAGTTAACAATTCAGAGCTTGCAGTGCTTGCCTTGTACTGCAATATCTCCATTTTCGAGCCCTGAAGTACAAGCTTGGCAAGACTATCTGGGACCTAGATGATGCTAGAAAACAATGAGAAAGCCTCGAACTTAGGTAGACATAGATTTCAATATAGCAAATGCATTTCCCCCAGAAATCGATTGAAGCCCAGGGAGGTAGGCTTGGCGGTAGGATAATAACCTTTGTCTTCTATCCTGTCTTCATGGAGTTTAATGCTCTTTCTGTGTGTTTAGCCATGCACATTTACATTGCGAGGCTGAGAAACATCTGCATATAAGAAAGAGCTATCCACGCATTTGTTCTCTCTCAGCTCTTGGCAGATAGGACACTCATTATAGCTCACCGAATTCATCAACTGATGCCACTGAATGACCTACTATAGGCGTTTCCAGGAAATGGGGTAGCTAATAGACCATTTTGGAGTAGTGTTAAGATCACAGCAATCCTCTGTTTAAGGAGGTTAATATAAAACTAATTGGGGCCTGGGTGAACAGTTCACAAGACAAATGCATCCACCTGAATTTTGAAGAGCTGGCACAGTCTTCAGCTGCAACCCATATTCATCCCAACTTTAGAGTTTTTTTAACTAGGAAGGAGAAAAAAAAAATAAGGGTATTATAATATGTGAATCTCTCACCTTCATTTAGAGAAACAGGTCTGCTACTTGTCAATAGGAAGGCAAGCTCCCCACCCCCCACCACCTCAATAGTGGGTCCATCACACTTTGTTTCTTCCTTGCAACAACAACAAAGAATGGAAGTCAGACCTATCAAAAGCTTTCAGAGCAACGTGTGCAAACTAGAAATGGTAGGGTGAAAGATGCTACCAGACTTTTATCTATAGTGACATTTTGGCCAGATGTGCAGGCTAATCCATGGGTAAATTTCTGAGGAATTTCAGAAGGGCTAAAAAGAATAGGGAGTCTTGATGGAAGTCATGGGTTGCGTCTCAAGGAGGATCGCTCTATATTTCAGTTGCTACTGAGTTTTTCCTGAAGTGAATATGAGAGGTGAATTTCTGTGGTCCTTGCTTGGGCAAATAGTTTTGGGAATAAGGCAAAGAAGCACTTCCATAAGACTAGAAGAAGAAGAAAAACATTCACAGGAAGTTCTGTAGAAGTTGCATAGGTGGGTTCCTCCCAGAAGGTTCTCCCAGGGAAGGGGCCATAGTTAAATGGGAGAGTGAATGCCTTACGTGCAGGTGAACAAGTCTCAGTATCAATCCCTGGTGTCTTCAGGAAGGGCCTTCCAGATGCTTGGAGAGCTACTGCACATCAGCAATGATATTAGGCTTGATGGGTCAATGGTAGGAAATAGTGCTGGACAGCCCACATAATGTCTCTGCAGTTCCCAACTCTGGGCATCTCTCTTTTGTGTCCCTTTTCTCTCCCTGTTGTCCTTCCATTACCATCTTGCTCTGTCTGATTTCCCTTCTCCTTCATTTTCCCACAATGCTCTCTCTTGTTTGCTTCTCTTCCTAGGCCTCTGCCTCCACCATCCTTTCCTAGCTTCCAGATTTGCTTGGCTTTGCTTCCTTTCCACCTCCAAAGAAGTCTTGAACATTTACATTAGGTATGGATAAAGCTGTTTTGCTCAGATTCTCATTTTATCATTACCCAAAGCAACTATAGTCCATCACTTTGTGATTTTTAAAAACCTACACAAGAATTCATGTATATTTATTTATAACATTTCTATCTTGCTCTTTTTCTTCTTGCGAAGGAATCTAAAGCTGCTAAGATGGTCTTCCTTCTTTCCAGGTAGGTTGGGCAGGGGGTCAGTGACTAGTTCAGAGCCTCCTAGTGAGCTTCCTAGATGAATGGGGAGTAGAAACCCAGCTTCCCCTGATGGAGTCTGGTCCTTAATTCACTGTAGCAGAGTGGGCCTTAACCTTTACACCACATTCTTGTGCAAATTCTCCTAATAGCTGCATTTTAGTGTATATGTTTGCTTAATATATGGTGTTTGTTTACAAGCAAAGCATCTTACAATAAAACATGTTGCAAAGTAATGCAATTCATTTCTGCATTTCTAAAGTATGCTTTAATTTGTAAGAGCAAGTTAAGCAAACATCTGAGGAACTTCAAAGGAAGCCCAAAGAGTTTCAATAAGATGAGATAATTTTCTTGGGGAGTTTTGCGCATGCACAGAAAAGCTGGAATCTGGTTGCTTGTGAGTGGCACCACTCACCGTCCATGGCTGGCCTGTTGGGAACTGGCTAAGGCTAGTGATGAAACTCCTTCATGATGGGCTTAAGCTAATGGCACCTGAGAATGGACTTGAGTTTCTTTTCCTACTGAATTTCACTGAGAGAAAAACCAAACCAAACCTTAGAACTGACTTTAAAGCTTCTTTTTGTGAGAAGGGAGGCAAAAAAGAGTTAGTCATAGAAACATAGGTTATTATGTATTTATGTATTTTAGTATTGTTTAAATGTGGGTTGTATTTGGGTTTAGAGGTGGATGGTGTTTATTTACTTAATTTACTTGGTTTTTGTTTGTATTTAAGTTAACTGTATTGATGTTGCCGAGATGCACCGAGGGGGGAGGGATAAATTAATTTAATATATGCTATGATTTTATTGTATTTTAAAATTGTTGTGAGCCGCCCCGAGGCTTTGTTGCGATGGGACGGCATATAACTGTTTAAATAAATAAATAAATAAATAAAATGGCGATGCTCTGGAATAATGGGGAAATGTGAAACATCAGTCAATCTGCACAGAAGAATTTGGCGAAGTTCTTGAGAAACAGAGTGAGGAACAAGTACTTTCAGGGAGTGAGCTATTGTCCACCCATTCAAAGTTATGAGTGAGGGAGTGGCCCCTTCCAATGGCAGCTGTGGATTTTATTCCCCTCACTCTCTCTTGCAATGGCCTTGCTCTTTCTCCTGGCATTCTTGCATCGTAAATCTGCCATGGGATTCAGGGCAGCAAGCTGCACAGAGTACAGTATCATGGAGAATACTGCAGAGGCTGTCTCTCTACCCGTGCACTTGCAAGGGGACTGAATGTTCCAAAAGACTCCGCCAACATTTTCAGCAAAGCCAGTGACTTACAAGACACTCTGTGAAATGCAAAGCTCATGCTGCATCGAAGGGAGGCTTTTTGAGCCAAGGGCTGGATTCAAGATTGGAGAAGCTCTTGTGTCCATCCTTCAGTGGCCAAACCAAAGGGACCAAGGGTGAAACCTCTAAAAATGTCTGCTATTGCAGCTTAGAAGTCTTATTTCCATGAACTATGATTTGGGAAGGGTGCCTTAGCCTTTTACAAAAGGGGAAAAACAGCAGAAAAGGTGGGAAACTGCCGGACAGTTGGCAGTTGGGTGAAAGTGGTGGGTCTAGAGGAAAGGTGAGGCTCTCTGTGGGCAGCCAGGCCCGAGGGCCCCCACTGCCGAGTTAGGGATGTGTCATTGCCCAGTCAGGTATCCCATGGCATTACTTCCTTTAGGGATGGCTCTTTCAGAAGGACCACTGTCCCTGGTTTCACGATGCAAGTAGAAGTATATAGGAAAAGGTTAGGGTCCTTCAAGTAACCAGGTCCCAAACCATTTAGGGCATTGTATGTTAGAACGCGCACTTTAAATTGGGCCCAGGCTTCAACTGGAAACCAGTGTAATTTATACAGACTCAGTGTTGTGTGAACACGTGAAATGATGCATGACACTGGGTGCTCCGCTCATATGAAATCTCCGGATGATCTTCAGAGGCATCCCGTTCTTAGAAAGCCATCCAGCCAGGTCAGAGATACATTGCAAAGTGTTGCAAACCACCCAGAGACCTTCAGCTATTGACTGGCATGGAAACGTCCCCAGTGAAGTGGAAATAAAAGGAGGACACAAGAAGGAGGGGCCAAGAGATGCAGCCTTGGAGAGACGCTCGCCTGCACTTTGCCAAGGCTTCACAGAGCTTGGGGAATGTGCCCTTTCTTTTTCCAGTTTTGAACACAAACTTGCGGGTGTAGCCTCTGTTGGAATTCTCTGCCCTGTTTATGGGCAGAGAAACTCGATGGGGCTGGGGACACCCACACCATATGTTGCTTCATTTTCTCAGTTTTTCATGGGAATGATGTAGCATTAACCACACCAACTTCACAGCCCTGATCTTTCCTGACCACCATCCACATGCCCCCACAATGCCCCAGGGGAGAGTCAGAGTCAGGGCACTGTGGGGGAGGGGACACGCCTTCCCCCGTGGCGATCTGGGTGATCATCCTGGAGAGGATATTTGGAAAGGCCTTTTTTGATGGCAGCGGTTGTGTGTGGATGCACGTGGAGTGGATAAAAGAAAAAAGAAAACACTAATACGCATTCTCAGAAAGAAATGCCTGAGACTTTTCAGCTCACCTCTGGAATAAGCAACTGCTAAGTGGGAGAAGATCTCAATCTCCTGGTTTGGGTAGAACCCAGCGGAGATCCTAATTGTTTTCCCCGACTCCTCCTCAGCAACCTCCTTAGATGTAGCAGCGTACCTCTGCTTCCAGTCTACCTGCACAAGGGGACACAAATGACCTCTGATGGAGATGAAGAGCCACAAACGTCCTTTGAAATACTGGACTGCAGGAAGACCACTTAAGCACGGTACTGTTTCCTCTACTTCAGTGAAAGAAAGCATCCACTCCAGCATTTCACAGAGGAGATGAAGGGCCCTTGTGTGATTCCAGCTCCCCTTTTCTATTCTCACACCAAGCATCCATGCTTGAATCGCCTCTCGTTGCAAATTGCGTTTTCACTCACTGTAGGTTAAACTGACTGTAACAGTTTACATTAAAATGGGGTGGGGGAAGCGTTTAGGGATATTCATCAGAACGTTGAGTCTCAGAAAGGTTGTACTTGCCTATTATTGTTATAGAACTGTTGCGGTTCAAGTGAATTAAGTGGTATTTATTGCCTGGATTGGGCATTATGGCAGGCCCATGAAAGGAATGTGATGCAGTGTCTCTCTCTGTATGCATTGGTATGTTTGCACATTGAGATGTGTCAGCTTGCAGAGATTTAGCTGGAAGGCCGGGACAGAAGCAAAACCTACATAATCTCGTTCATTCATCCAGCTACTTAGTTAACAAATGTACACAACAGCCAATGAGCAGATGCCCTCAGCTCAGTTTAGAGCCGTAACAAACCTCAGATAGGTGAATAACATAAATACCACCCTGAAAATATCAAAGTATGAAAACACCGAAAACATGGAAGAGGCAACAGTAAAATTAGAACAGAATGGATGGCGGCTTCAACGTCTGCTGGAAGAGGACGGTCTTACCTGGCTAAGCTTAGCAAGTGCAGTCTTGAGGTGGTTCACCTGAGAGGGCCATCCCACAAACAGGGATGCTCCTTCTAATGTAGGCTTGCTGTGTCTACATTCTGATTTAGGGTGAAGTCCTTTTCCAGTTTAGACAGAAGGAAAGTCCCACAGCTCCTACCATGGGAAGCATTGGGATTGTGGGATGTATTCTGCCCCGATAAGCCTAAGGTCATACCTTTAGGGTTCGATGCTATGTAAGTGTAGGCAGAGCAAAGGTACAGTTTCCAGCAGATCCTGGCCAGTCATGATGATTCAGGACATCCTGGCCTGCGTATCCCAGCCAGGCACACACTCACAGCTGCCTGAGGCATGCTGGAAGTCTCTGCCTAAACATACATGGGATTGTGCCTTTAGTTTTTCTGGGAATAGGAGGCCCATGCATGAAAGGATGGCTTGGGAGGGTGCACCTAGGTGGAGAAGAAAGACAGGTGTTCTCTGAGCCCAGGACTTCTGGTTGTCTCCCAAGCTTTCTTTGTTTCAGAGGCCAAATTCAGGCTGGTGGTGAGGAGCTTCATGGCTGTTGCTGCTGTTAGACATGTGGAAGTCCAAAAGCCTCACCTTGCTGCTGCTCTCCTGGAAAACCAGCAAATTTCCAGGGGATGCTTCCTTCCTTCACTGTCACTGTTTAAAGGGAGCGATGCATGTTCAGTTATAGTCTTCAGTAGCAGTCTGCCCTCCTTGATGAATTTGAATTTTGTGCCGACTTTTGTGCCCAAGAGAATGAGCTTCTGCTTGCTTGCTTGCTTGCTTTCTAGTTTTTATGTACTGTCCACTGTAAGCATCTCAGGACTGTTTTACAATAAAAGCAACACAACATTTATACACTCAAAAAATTATAAAGATTGGAACAAACAGGTTTGCCCAGGTTTGGGAATGGAATGGGGCTAATCAGTTTCCTTTGGTTGCTGGCATTTGGGCACTGGTCTGTCCATCTGTCTGTCTGCCTGTCTTTCTTTTTTGGATGGTTTGGGTGTATACCTCTGCAAATAAGCACCCACAAGCCACCCACTTAAGTTGGTAGCAGATCTCAAGCACACAAGCGTTTTTAATTGAAACCCATAAATTTGGCCTACTAAATCTACCAACGATTCATTTTAATTAGGAACCCAGCTGCTTCCCGAGATTTTGCAGTCTGGGTGTAAGAACTTTAAGCACACTTCAATGAGTCTCCCGTGAGCACCTCGCCAGCTTTTCAAAAAATCAGCATTTTCTCCAACTTGTTGAGAAAGTTGGATCTCCAGAATATTCCACATAGATGTGATTGATGGTGGATGCACTCATTGCTGGATGAGTGATGCTTCCTCAGAGCCTGGACTAGGTATTCTCCTTCAGCAACAGGGATGGCGTAAAATGAACCAGGTTTTGAGCATTCAGCAGCTTTGCAAAATATGCCAGGCTAGGCTCATCTTCCGTACATCTTTCATCCAAGTTTCTGACATACCAAACAGGAAAATAAAAGATATTAGACTGGATGTTCAGCATTTACCCTTCACTCCCCCTAGTGGTTTGTCAGAAGAACAGCTACCTTCAGCTCATTCTCACAGGTAAGAGCAGCACACCTTTGGAAGCAGAGAAGGAAAACATCACTTCCAAGATGAATCTCAGGCTGGACACAAAGACATGGAAACACAGAATGCCTCTGGGGATGCAACAGTGGAAAACATGCCAGCTTGTCTCTCCCTGCACACACACATTTATACTTAGACACTGTAACTTACTGTTAAAATTTAGAAGATAAACTTCTTTAGAAAGGAGCCTGCCTCATCTTGCCTTGGAAAATGGTGCCCTCTGCACTGAGTATTCTCTTGCATGAATTTGTCCAATCTCCACTTGAACTCCTATAAACTGGTGGTCGTCGCTCCATCTTGTGCAACGGAATCCCACAGTCTACCTTTGCACTTGGATTTGCAGTTCTCCTAATTTTGAAATGCGTTTCCTTGCCTCTTCCTTGGTGGGCAAGACACACGACCTGGTTTCAGTGTTCAACTGAGATGATTAGAAATGTGAGAAGACAACAACATGTGCATAAGTCTAGAGTCTTGCTGAGTTCAGAGGTCTTGCAGAAACCCGAATTCTGAATTTCAATATTTCCACATCTGGAATGCATCATTCTGCATCCTACACAGAAGCTACATTAGTGCTGATTAATTCCTCACCATTAATTCATGTCTCATCCATCAACTGTGAGCTTGAGCAAATGATTAAAAGCCAGGAATCAAATGCATTCTGAACTCCCCGCCAGTGGAAACGAGCTAGTGGCAAACTGGCGGGCGAGTATTAAAGGATCGCTGGCTGCTATAGCATGGCTGCTATTACATGAAGAGCAAGTTGAGTCCCCATCTCACTGAGCTGCCAGAAGGTGGCAGTGTTTCTATGCCAATTTCCCACTTTCTCGGACCCATTTGTAGCCCATGACTAGCAGTGCATGCATGTGTGTGTGTCAGAGTTCCTCTAATTTTCAGAGGGAACATGAAGAAAAGAAAAGTGTCCAACTCTCCCACCCACTCATTTTTATCTCCACCCCTTTTAATCTTATTTTACTGCAGTGATGGCAGTTATTCAAAGCCCGTGCCTGCCCACTCTCCCAGGTGTCCTGAAACTGTGCTGTACAGAGATGTAGCCTCATTCCAAGGACATCACTGGGGAGAAATGGTCATGCCCTCGGCCGCCATGTTTTTGCTTCCAACGGTGCACCAGAAAAGATGCACAGAACCTATGGCTCTGTTCAGAAATGCTTTGTAGAGAGGATGTAGCCACGGGTTGGTTCAGAGGAGCACCAAAGCTGCAGTAGACAAGGTGGGTTTTCGCTTGGTTCAACTATGGGGAAGAGGAGACAATGCCCTGGCTGCCGCTTTTCTGGAAAACTCCCTGCATGGGTGGGAGTTGATGCCTACACCAACAGTAGGCATTATCAGGCTTATGACAAAGGCCCACAACCCTGCAGGGGTCTTCTGAGAAAAAGCCCTGGATAAGCTCTTCCTTGTCCTAGCAACTGACTTCACAGAATCATGGCGTGGTAGGGTTGGAAGGAGCCAAGAACGCCACTGGGTTCAGCCCCCTGCTGTCGCAGGACAGGAGCGTCCATGACTTCTCTAGGCAGTGGGTTCCACTGTTATATTGCTCTGACAGTGAGGAAGCTTTTCCTGATATCTGGTCTGTCTCTTGTGCGTCAAGTCTATCAACTTGTCCATCTGTCTCATGCTGGGACCCATGTAGTGATAGTGGTGTGGAGGTGCAGGAAGTTTCCCAGACTACGTACTCCCTAGATCTCTGCTGGTCCAGCAAGCCTGTGGTAGCAATGCTGAGAAAGAGGATGAGGACAAGGGCCATGCCATTTATCCTGCACGAGATGCCCACAATGTGAGAGTCTACATCTTGTACCCTGGACTCCTCTCCTCTCCTCTCCTCTCCTCTCCTCTCCTCTCCTCTCCTCTCCTCTCCTCTCCTCTCCTCTCCTCTCCTCTCCTCCCTTCCATTTCTCAGTTCTGACATTTCAAACCACATAAAATAGCCTATTGATGTGTTTACAATTAAAGGTCAATAGAAGGTGCTGGTCTTGGTGTTTAAAGCTCTAAGCAGTCAGGAATTCATTTCAGGGAACCTCCCCTCACTTAGGTCCCACCTCCCACAAACATTGAGATCAGCTGTGGAGTCTTTACTTTGGGTTACAGAAGGTGGAAAATTTATTTAGTCCACATTTTTTCTGTGTCCCTACTTTCACACTTTCAACCAAAGCTCAGTGCATATTTGAAATTTCCACTCTTCCAAGCTTGCAGTAGAGTTCGCCAATGTGTTTTTGAAAGAGCACAAAATGTATAGAATAGAGAAAATAATGTTTAAATATGCCTTATCTTAGTAAAACTTGCTTACAGAAAAGTGTATGCTTGCATGTATGATACAACGTGGGCAAAAGTGGTTAGATCTTCTTAGGAAATGTAAACACACACACAAATCCAATTTCAGGACAAATCAGACAGGACTGGAGAGATTCTCATAGTCTGAGATAAATCAAGCTTGAGAAATGGGGTTGTGGGGACACACTATATTTCCAGAGTTGACCTTCTCTTCTTTGGGTGCCATTGCTTGTGGACATCAGGGGACAGCAGATATCTGTGGGAGCTCCAGTTCAGTTCACAAAGCATGCGAATTTGTTCCAAATACAAACAGAAACAGAAGATTGTTGTTTCTTTTTTTGGCAAAATCAGTTTGGCGTATTCCCGAACTTGTGACTTTGCCTGCAATTATATCTGGGGGGAAATGCCCATTTGCAATGCACTTTAATAGGCCCACACGTGTTGTGGTCAATGAGAGCAAGCGTGTACTTTCCCCCTTTGAACTGCACACTTTCCACTTTCAAACAACCAAGAACCTGAAATCAAAATACAAGTGACCCAAACTGAGCTTTGAAGTGAATTTCAGAGCATTGTGTTTAATGCGGGTATCCCCAGATCTCCAATTCCAAGGCAACATCTGCATTTTCAGTGCTAGCCCTGGAACGTTGGAATGCCCCTCTCTGGGAGTTCGCCATGCCTTTTCTCATATCCTTTCCAGGCGAGGGGAAGGCGCCAAGCCTCAGGGGAGATGTGCTTTGAAAGGTGTGCACCTCCACCTGCTGTTTCCACTTCTTGAAAATTATGTTGCTTGTGTTTTCTGCACAGGAGGCTTTCCATTGGTTCACGTCTGTTCCTCCAAACTGCTTGGGGCCCCTTGGCACAGGATCAGCCCTTTGTAAGCATTGCAGACGAAGAGCGCCTCTGTCCCTCCACAGAGAGCTCCTCCTGGAGGGACTCTCGCTGCCCAAATCGTAGGCTGGGTTCCGCGGAGCACAACAAAGCCACTGGCCACAGTTCCTGGGGTGGGAGTGAGGAGGCAAAACACGAACAAGAAAAAACTTAGCTGTCTGATGAAATGTTTTAAATGCATAGGGTTCACCTTGGGGTTGGCTTCTGCTCAGATTTTATCCATTAATAACACACAGGGCTGCCACGGTCTTCTCAGGGGCTGATAGGAAAAATAGTACCACTTACCGCTCCTTTGGCTTGCCTGAGGGAGCAAACAGCAACCCCATGCAGTCGCTCTCATACATTTAGGAACTAGAATTTGCTCCATGAATTTGCTCTATGAAGGCGTTCTGCTCAATCAAAGGGCAGCCGGAGAAGCATGTACGCCTGGGGCTATTTGTAGCCCAAGGGGGCTTTTCTGCGTACCATATCATGGAAAGGGGGCCAGGATGCCACTGGGCAAAGGGTGCGCTTAGATTAAGTATTTTCTCCCCTCTCTCCCTCCTCCGACCTGCCCCCTTTTCGCTAACAGACCCTCGGGTTGATATTTGACCCAGCTAGAGGGTGGGAGAGAAGAGGAGGAGGATCCGACCCCAGCATCCAGCCGGCTTTAAAAACAGAAAGCAAACGGTGACGGCATTCCTCATCAAGGCTGCCCCTGGTCATTTTTATGTTTAATTTCCCCTGCCATGAGGAACAATTCACAAGAAAACAGTCATCAAAAGGAGGATCATTAACTGATTAAATTGTTGTTGCTGGCCGGCACACAAACGCACGGCATACGCTCTAGGCAAAGTGATATTTTATTCTTTCATTTGGTGATATGGCTAAGGAAGCCTTGTGTGCCCAAATTCCCCAAGCATTAATGTTCTGAAGATGTTTGGGTTGGGTTGCATTGTTTGGCCTTCCTTTCACAGCGTGGCTGTTCACAGCCCTTGGCTTCCAGGAATTATTGTTATTTTTTGTAAGGACAAAAAAAAATAACCATCATCATGATATGAACCCTATTTTTACAGAGAGGAAGGGCATGTTTAGATAGCAAGGGCTGAGATTGTGGAACTAGCCTCTCTAGAAATCAGTCAAGGGACGGGAAATTCAGGTTTTGCTGTTGCTACGGCATGGCTGATGGGGCCGGGGAGTCCATTCATGTGCATTTATCACCTGATAAGTGGACCTTCATGTTATGACTTGCATGTGTGAATGGCATATCTCAAATATAGAGAGTTTTAATCCATCTCACATCACATTGCCTGCTTGGCTTCTTAAACCAGGGCCTTCAACTGCCTCTGGAGGTGACATACTGGGGACAAATCCATGCCACTTTTGGGTGTGTTCTGTCAGCTAAATTGCATTCCATTTTATGCATTTTAACTGCTGGAAGTTTGCACTTGATTTCTGTGCAATTCCCCCCAAAGGGCATTTTTACACACATTTCTTCTGAAAGCTTCACCTGTATTTCTCCATCCAGATACACATTTTCCGTGGATTTCCCCCCACCCAATGTGTGTGTGCATGTATTGTGTGCATATTTTTCCTTATCATGGCTTTGGTAAGCATTTTTACAGCTGGGAAATGCATCCCAAAACTCAGTTCACAGACAAAAAATGAACTGCCTTCTATTTGAATATGATCCAAGGGAGTGCGAATGAGGTTGTTCTGCTGAAAAATGTGATCCAGAAGGAATGTGCCGAGAAACCTCTCAAGGACTTTGGCTGATGCTGGGAATGAAAGAGGCAGTTGTTCTTGGCATGTGCTTAAGGATGGGGAAGTCTAGGAAGGGAAGCCTGCAGAACAGAGGTGTGGAGTGGGGAAAGCTCATTTCATGGCTGCCGTCGGCAGGTGTTCAGGCAGACTCTGGAAGTGGAAGACTTTGGAAATGATAGGAGGGGACTTGGGAGAGGATCCAGAGAAGCCTGGTCTGATGCCTGACCTCATGGCATCAGGAGAGAAGAGCTGGGCAACCAGGGGGGCTGCATACATTAAGGGGGCTTGCCAGTCTTCAAAGGGGCCCTCCCAGGGGGGTGGGGTCCAAGGTTACTCAAAAGGAGGGCACTTGAAAATAGTTCCTAGTTGGGGTTCAATGAACTCCTCTGTGTATGCTCAGAGACTCTTTCTCTGCTGGCTATAACCTACTGGATATATGTTGGAACTAAAGAGATTGTGCCAAGGAACTGCCTGTTTTTGAGAGAGAAATGGGGGGGACCTAGCTCCTGACCGCTAAGAGATGCTCAAGAAACAACCGAAATAAACACTCTAATAATGCAAACAAGCACTGAGCCTGGAATGGTAGAAATATTAAGACTGTGTGGATCTTCCTTGATTCCCCCCCCCCCACAAACTACATTCTATTTGCTGGTTAATTAGACAAAGAGGCTGGGTGAATGTGGATCCTTGTGCTAACTGGAAATTCCTCCAAAGCAGATGGGCACATGGGTTAAAACGTGGGACAAGACCCTTACAGTGTAATGGAGCTCAGTAGTTCAGTCCAAAGCTTACCAAGACCAACCCAGGACTTTGGGACTTTCATAGAACTGGGCCACCTTTAGATGGGAGGAAGGCCCATTTCATGTCACATGGCCATGCAAAGCATATCAATGCATTCATTTTCTGCAAAGCAGGAACATCATGGAAATTGGCCACAATATGTTCTCCCGGATAATTCCTGCTCTTTTCTTTCTACTGGACAATTGTCATTAATTATTGGGTTTTCTCCTGCCTCAATTCACTGCCACCTACCATTATACATCAAGGGATGCAGGTGGCGCAGTGGCTTAAAACTGCTGTGCTGCTGGGCTGGTTGATCGAAAGGTGGCCAGTTCGAATCTGCACAACGAGGTGAGTTCCCGTTGCTCCGTCCCAGCTCCTGCCAACCTTGCAGTTCGAAAGCATGCAAATGCAAGTCGATAAAAAGGTACTACTTTGCTGGGAAGCTAACAGGGTTCTGTGCACCTTGGTGTTCAGTCATGCTGGCCACATGACCACGGAGACTGTCTGAGGACAAACGCTGGCTCCCTCGGCCAGGAAACGGAGATGAGCACCACCCCCTAGAGTCAGGCATGCCTGGACTTAAAGTCAAGGGGAAACCTTTACCTTTACCTTTTACCATTAAACATCACTACAGAGAAGTAGAAAAGAAGCAGGCAGAGAGCCTGGCTAAACTCCATTCTCCTGGACATGCTACATTATTACTTGCAGAGAGGGCTAACAGTGCTGTGCACCTTAGGGATCTACCAACTCCTTCTTATGTAAGAGTGGACCTCGCCCGAGCTTCATGCAGGACGAAGGACAAGTATAAGCAGAGAAGGTGAGCGAAAGTGCCTGGCATAGTTGTACATCTCTAATGAGAGCATTTAAAAGCAAACAGCATCACTTCTGAGTAAGTGAAAGCAGCAGAAATAAAACTGAATTGCCCTTCTTTAGACTTAATTGTATAGCTTCACTTTCTTTTGATGTCAGCACAAATTTTCTTCCCCATTCCCTCTTACTTCAGGAAGGGGGAAGTGTTTAATACTGGGCCTTAAATCTTATCTTCACTAACCTGGGTGTAAGCCCCACTGTACTCAAGGAGACTTACTTCTGAGTAGATGGATTGCACTATGAAATTGCTAAATATCGGCAAATGGAACTGATAATGTGCCAGCTAGTTTTGCTGTCAGAGAACGTCTGCAGGGGAGAGAGAGACAGAGAATGAACACTGAGGATTTGACATCCCTTGGCATTTTGTAAATAGCCTGCATGAATCTGCACCTTAAAAGTGCCAACACCAGCAAAAAAAGGTGCCCAAGTTTCTAGTAAGTTGAGCAAGTAAAGTGGAGATGTGAAATGTGCATTGAATATAAAACTCCAAGAAACCCCCAACTGATCAGTGAGCATATTTTCTTTCTTTCTTTCTTTCTTTCTTTCTTTCTTTCTTTCTTTCTTTCTTTCTTTCTTTCTTTCTTTCTTTCACAAAATACTTTGTTTATTTTTTGGGAGGAAAGAGGAGGAAGAGAAGTTTGGGCTGGTTTTCCTTATTTCATGGAATTTGCATATGTGCATGTTCAAGAAACAGGTACAATGAAACCTGTGTGTGGTATGTCTAAAAAGCCAGCATATTTTGAAAAAGGAAAGGCTTAAAGAACTGTGATGATCTTTTCCTCTGAACAATGGAAATCTGTGATAATCTTTTGGCCTGAATTTCCATCACATTCTCCACACTTCATCACTGGGAAAAATTCTAGAGATGCTTGAAGAATATGATATCTGAGAATTCCTCTATGAAACAATTGATCAGCCCTAAACTGTGAGGGCAGTTCAGTCCCTCCTAAAGGAAATCAACCCTGACTGCTCTTTAGAAGGCCAGATACTGAAGGTGAAGCTCAAATACTTTGGCCACCTAATGAGAAGCAAGGACTCCCGGGAGAAGAGCCTAATGCTGGGAACAATTGACGGCATGAGGAGACTGGGGTGGCAGAGGATGAGATGACTGGAGAGGTGGGTGTGGGCTTGGGGGGATGGAGGAGGACAGGAGAGCCTGGAGGAATGTTGTCCATGGGGCCATGAAGTGTCGGGCACAACTTTGTGACTGAACAACAAGAACAGCAGCAACAACAAGAACAACAACCATAACTGTGAGGACCAGGACTTAGCTATCCATCAGATTTGGCACTTCTCTTAACTTTGTGATGTCATTCACAGCAGTTTACATGTTATCAAAATATGCATGCAATTCAATTTGATTCCAAATTGAAAAAAGATACACAGTTAAATATATATTAAAATGTTTTTTATTTAAATATTTATATTGAGAGGAAATAAAGAAAGATACTCAGTGATTAATATGGAAACTAAATGGAGTGGAATTATGGGTGACAGACTGGAAAGTTTTCTGCAGTAGTTAGGGGTGTGAAAATCAGGCCAAGATCCCTCTTTCCTGCTCTTAGAAACATAGAAACAGAGCGAGTCAGAAGGGGCCTCCTGGGCCATCAAGTCTGACCCCCGGCTCCAGCCGGCTCCGCTCACCACATGCCCACCATGTGCATGTCCAGCCTGTCTTTGAACACCCTCACCGATGGGGCCTCAACGACCTCCCTTGGAAGCCCATTCCACGCCCTCAGGGTCCTAACTGTCAGGAAGTGCTTCCTGGTGTCCAAATGGAACCTGGGTTCCCTGAGCTTTGCTCCGTTGGGGCACGTCCTGCCTTCCTCTGCAGGGGAGAACAGGCCTCTCCCCATCTCCATGTGACACCCCCTCACATACCTGTATGTCGCCAACATATCCCCTCTGAGTCTCCTCTTCTCCAAGCTGAAGAGACCCAGTTCCCTCAGTCTTGCCGCACATGGCATCCCCTGCAAACCAGCCACCATCCTTGTGGCCCTATGCTGCACTGACTCCAACCTGGCTATATCCTTTCTGTAATGAGGGGCCCAAAACTGAACACAGTACTCCAGTTGCGGGCACACCAGAGTCGTGTAGAGTGGTAGTAATACCTCTCTCGATCTAGAAGCCACACTTCTGGCTATGCAACCAAGGGTGGCGTTCGCCCTCTTGACCACCGCATCACACTGCTGACTCATGTTTAGCCTGCGGTCAACCAGAACCCCGAGGTCCCTTTCACAAGTGCTGCTCTCCAGCCACTTGTCACCTAACCTGTACTTATGACAGCTATTCCTACGCCCCAAGTGCAAGACCTTGCACTTCTCCACATTGAACGCCATCCTGTTGTCTCCTGCCCACTTCCATAGTCTGTCCAGATCCTTTTGGATCTGGAGTAGCTGCTACTCAGTTGTGGCCACTGCTCCAGTTTTAGTGTCGTCTGCGAATTTGATCAGCAGACTGTTCACCCCTTCTTCCATGTCGTTAATGAAAAGATTAAACAGGATCGGCCCCAGGACAGAGCCCTGGGGGACCCCGCTTGTCACTGGCTGCCATCTCGATGATTCCCTACTAATGGTTACCTTCTGCTTTCGGTCAGTCAACCATGCCCTAATCCACCAGACAGTGCTCTGGTGTATCCCAAAACTGCTCAGTTTCTCCACCAGGATATCATGGGGCACTTTGTCAAAGGCCTTGCTGAAATCCAGGTATACCACATCCACTGCATCCCCTCCATCTAGCCATCTCAAAACCTTCTCATAGAATTCCACAAGGTTTGTCAGGCAGGACATGTCTTTGCAGAAGCCGTGTTGTGTGGCTGTCAGCCTCCCTTCCCTATCTAGCATCACTAGATCTCTCTCTATTATGAGCCTTTCCATTGTTTTTCCTACAATGGACGTAAGGCTAACCGGTCTATAATTCCCCATGTCCTTCCTGCTACCCTTTTTGAAAATTGGGACCACTGATGCCACCTTCCAATCCTCTGGAACTTCAGCTGTTCTCCACGAGGTCTCAAAAATGGAGGCCAGTGGGCGTGAGAGAACCCCTGCCAACTCTCTAAGTACTCTCGGGTGTAACCCATCAGGGCCTGGCGCCTTTGTAATGTCCAATGCCCTGAGGAGCCCCTTGACTTCAAGGCAGGTGACTCTAATCTGTGCCCCTAAGTCTCCAGCCTCATCTAATCTCCTATATGGATATCCCCTGCCCTGCTTTGGGGAGAACACACAGACAAAATAGTCATTTAGCATCTGTGCCTGTTCCCTCATATCAGTCACTGGATCTCCTTCCTCCTTATTTAGTGGTCCCACCACTTGTCTCCCCTTCCTCTTCCTATTTACATGCTGATAGAAGCCATTTTTGTCGCTCTTGATATTCTTGGCAAGTCTCAGCTCATAATCAGCCTTAGCCTTGCGAAGAATCCTTCTGCAACGGGCCTCCTTCTCCCAGTATACCCTTTTGTCTATTTCCCCCAGTACCCATTTCCTATGGAGGCTCCTCTTTCGTCTAATCCCCCTAACCACCTCCTTTCGCATCCATGGCGGCACTCTCCTCCGCCTCCCCACCTTACTGACTAGAGGTATCGTCAGGGCTTGCGCCTGCAAAACCTCCCTTTTGAGTGCCATCCGCCCCTCCTCAACTCGCTTACCTTCCAGTAACCTATCCCAGGAGACTTTCCCCAGCCTGGCCTTCAGTTGGCCAAAGTTGGCCCTCTTGAAGTCCCAGCTTCTAGTGCTCGCCCTGCTGCACGGCCCCAGTCCCCTGATCTCAAAGCAAAGGATGGAGTGATCACTCGTATCCAGAGCTCCCCTAATCTGTACTTCATCTATCAGCTCCTCCCTATTGGTGAAGACCAAGTCAAGGATGTTTCCCCCCCTCGTCACCTCTCGGACCCTCTGTGTGAAAAACCCACCCTCTAGAGCTTCTAGGAAGCAATGTGACCTGGCTGTCACCGCCGAGTGAGTCTCCCAACTAATATCCGGGAGATTGAAATCTCCCATAATTACTGTGTCCCTCCCCCGAGATATCCTTAGAATCTGGCCTGTCAGGACATCATCCAGGGTCTCAAGTTGACCTGGAGGGCGATAACATACCCCCACTGTCAGGTCTCTTTCTCTGTCAAAACCCCTAAGTTTCACCCAGACTGCCTCTACCGAATCCCCATCTGTGCTGCACTCTATCTCACTGCATCCTATCCCTTCCCTGATGTATAAAGCCACACCCCCACCTCTCTTTCCCTTCCTGTCCTTTCTAAAAAGGTGATACCCTTCTATGTTTACATTCCAGACTTGCCTTTCATCCCACCAAGTTTCTGTGATTCCCACCAGATCGTATCCTCCTATTCCCAGGAGAGCTTCAAGCTCTTCCTGCTTATTACCCATGCTCCTAGCATTGGTGTACATGCACCTCAACTCCTTCCCACCTCTTCCTTTCCTTGGAGTGCCCAGCATCCTCCTTCCTCCCATCCTCCCTGGTACCTGGCCCCTCTCTGTAGAAGTTCTGTCCGTCCCTGCAGTATCTCTAAAGCCCTGCTCCCAGAGACCTAAGGCTTCTAAGGCTTCTGCCCTCGACTAGGCCCCAGGCAGGAAGTGAGGTGAGAGTGAGCCTGCAAACACACAGAAACACTAGTAGCTTTTTTGTGCCAAGTGTGCAAAGTACACAAAGTCTACAAGTCGCGTGTATAGAAGCAGAGGGATGTACATGGGTCAGCCTTGTACACTCAGTAGATCGGCTTTCTGCTGGCTTCCCATGAAAATTGGATGCCATGAAATTGCTGACTGGTTTGGTATTTTTGAGGAGGGAAAAGTACACAAATGGGCACTTACACAAGTGTGAATTAGCACAAGCTCACATTTGCAACAAAAAAAAAAAATTAAATTCCTGCAGAAAAAATCGGTTTCCAAGAATAAGAAGAAAAGATGCTTGACAATCCATGCAACATACATGAGAAGATTTCACAAATGCTAAACATCCATAAAGTCACTTTTAATCTGACCATTTAAAGTATTATAGTTTTGAGGTTGTTTTTAGTGTTTTACCAATGTTTTTATTTGATTGCTGTTTTTTTATCATCTAAATGTTCTTATGAACAGCTTTCACTGGGTTAAAAAAGCAATATAAAAAGAACATTAAACAATCATCTTAGAGAAAGGATATTATGCAAATATGATGAATAACCATTCAGGTCTATATTTGCAACCTCGAGGGTGAGAAGCCCAGTAGGAAGTAAATTCGTCTTCTTCTTTAGGTCACATACTGAATTCAAAGGTTGTGCAGTATGATTGCAGTGTTTTGGAAGATCCACATGCAGTCTGTCCTTACTTTTAAGTTCTTCCTCCTTTGAGAACATTAAGGCAATGATAGTTGTATTGTAGGTTGTGTCAAAACAGTCTTAGCAGGGAAAATGCAAGTTCCAAGCATTTCTGCCCATTCGACCTCTATTTGCCGTCGTGGGAGAAGGAAATGCTTTCCTGGATGCTATTAGAATGCAAAAAGAGATGGAGTGATGTGTCTCTGTTAGAAACCACCATTCCTAAAGAAGACACACCCCTTCATTCATCATGGCCCTTAAATTTCAACCACTCATAGAGGATGAGGTACACAAGGCATTTGGATTGGGCTGCACAAGTCACAGTGTGTATGTGCATGTGTGGAGGAAAGCAGTTGTGCCTTCCATGGACCAGAAGAGATCAGGGGCATGGTCATGTGCACTCTGTCTTTGTCTCATCCCCCTGCCCATTTCCACATCCTTTATACTGAGGAGACACCCTGAATTCTGTTCCTTGGCTTCAAGAAAAGGATTCAGTTTTTCTTCCCAGTATTAGCTGAGTCTCCAGATTAGCTGAGTCCCCAAATTGGCTGACCAGGAAATGCCCCATTGTCTATGAAAGGGAAAACTAACTAAGAAATTGACCGACTCCATCAAGGAAGCCATGAACTTGAGCTTACAAGAGCTGAGCTTTGCTGTCAAGGAGAGGACATTCTGGAAGGCGTTCACTCATAGGTCACCATAAGTCAGAGAAGACTTGGCAGTCTTCACAGATCAGATCACATCAAGCCAGAATTTGATGTGGAAACCAAAATGATGAAACTGAAATGTCATAATTCAGGCACATCTCAGGAAGGCAAGACTCCCTGGAGAAGACAATCATGCCAGGGGATGTTGAAGGCAGAAGAGGAAGGCCAACTATGGGATGGACCAATAGCATCAAGGAAGCCACTGGTTCTGAGTTCATGAGAGCCAAGCAGGGTTGCCAGTAACAGGCCATTGAGAAGGCATCATTCAAGGGTCACCTTAAACCTGACAGTGCACAACAAGCCCAAATTCGGGATCTTGGAGAAATCCCAGTGAATTTAAATGGGCGGCATTTCCATGATTCTGGTCTGTGGATTCCACATTATACTGACTTTCCTGAAGCTGCATAGATTCCATGGGCTGCTGGACTGGTTTTTTTTACCTTTGCTTTCAGTATTTTTTATGCAAAATGTAGTCATAGAAATATTTGAATAATAATAAAAACTAACTAAAAACCCGTGCTTCCTCCCATAGCTTAAAATTTGAAAATGTGCATTTGACGGGGGATTTGTATATTTTTGAGGCATTTGTGCATTTTCAGGATGACAAGTCTGTGCTCAACTTGGTCAGTGAAGAGACAACTGATACCTGACAGTCTATGAAACACAGATGGAATGGACTGAGCCAAGTTTCTATAGTCCTCACTGGACTGCTTGCTCACTGTTACCTACAATGTCAGATCAGAAATAGCAGGGATTATTTCCAGGACACAGGGCTTGGAGGCTAAGCCTTGTCCCCTGGAGAAGCCCTGGGAGGTTCTGTGGGCTGGACTGGTTGGCATCCCTGCTTTAGAAGGAATTCCAAAGCCCTTTGGAAGGAGCTGATGGAAATAGTGACCGCACAACCACTCGTTGTGAGGATAATCATGCAGCAGAGAAATGGACTCTTCCCTTGCTTTGGCAGAGTTCAAGAAAGGTCCTTTTTCTGGCATGAAGGCTTCAGCCCTGGCCACCAGCAGCCACTGACAAGTCCAGCATATGGCAAGAGAGAGTTCTTCCGCCTACCCCATCAGGTAAGTGCCGTCTTCCTGACTACAGCAATGATCAATGTCATTCTTGGAGAGGGTTGACTTCTGGGAAAGGAGCCAAACAGCCAACTGGCCACTACAAGTAAATAGAGTCAGTGCAAACAAGGCCTCTGGGGGAGATGAGCTTGAGTGTGTGACCAGGAACTGTGCTTTTCTAATAGACTTTCACATTTGCATTTCTGGCTGCAAAACTGGGCTTGCAAGGTTTGCTCAGCTTGCATTGGAGGCCTTTAGAGAGTGGCGTGGAGGCTTGCTTGTCCAACATTCTTGTTTCAAGGTTTCACACCTGACTTCTTTTTTTGTTTGTTTCAAATCCTGCCAGTTGGGAGCAGGAAACCTTGAGAGTATAATTTCTGGGTACATTCTGTTGAGGAATCCGAGGTCCATTTGGACTAGGGCTGGCCCAAGATATTTTCTTGTCTAAAATGAAGGGTAGTTGTGGTTTCTACCCATCCAAGCACAGCCTGACTGGACTGACAGTTGAATTGTACTAGAACTGTGGGGATGCACTTGCTGAATGTAGAGTAGCTCCAGGAACAGGCAATATGTCAGCTCACAGTATCCCACTGCAATTTCCTACACCCCAGAATCCACTGCTGAAAGCAATTAACACACTTTGCCGAATGGTAAAGCCGGACCACATGTAGGTCTTCCACATGTGCTTTACATCGAGAAGGTCCCAGGTTCAACCCCTGGGATTTCCACTGCAAAGGAGCTCAGATAGCAAGGCAAGGAAAGGAAGACCTTTGCCTGCAACTTTGATGGGCCACTGGCAGCCTGCTGGAATGGCCAGTGTGGTAACCACACCTGGAACCAGGCGGTGCACCAGCTGGAACTGAGGGATGGAACCAGAGAGCAATTCAGGACCAAGGGCCACCAAGAAGGCCTTTTGACTCAGAGAAGGCCTACCTGGAACATGGCGTCTTGTTGAGGGTGATCACACTCCATCAGGCTGATGGCCACTCTTGCTTTGCCTAGCTTGAGTCTAGGAGAGGTGCCCAGCCTCTAAACTACGATATTGAACTTCCATTTTGAGAAGGGTCAGGTACCAGCCCACTCAGAACTCTATGAAGAAAATGAGTTTTGTTCATCCTGCAGCATCACTTGCCATCTCAAGCCTGTTCTGATTCAAAGAAGGATTAGCCCTCTCTTTCCAAATATGGCCACTGGCCATAGCTTAACTTACATAGCTTCACGACTTCATGCGCCATCCTCTTAGGCCATCAAATATCAAGGAAGCATCACCCGCCCAACTCCCCTTGGCTTCCTTTTACCAGCCAGAGCGAAAGTGAAACCACTCCAGGTGCTTCCACTTCACAGGCTCCAAGAAAAACCACCGGTCTGGTGCTTGGAAGCTAACAAATTTGCTGTGTCACGATTGATAATCAACTCGAGTAAAAGAATGTCCAAATCAATTGAGCTTTAGCGAGGGCAAACTGACTGGACACTGCGAGGCTCCCAGCAAAAAGTAGGCCAAGCTTGATAAATTTGCCCTTATTATAGCTATCGATGTTTAGATTTCTTCAGGGATCTTGCTACATGGGTGCCTGGCGGTGACAGAGGTACGATGACCTCCTTCGATCCTTAATCTACACCTGTTAGTTGGTTCCCCAGTTGCCTGTGAGTGTATTCCAGTTTAAAGGTTAACAAAAAAGAAAAACAGACCAAGTTTATGTGCCACAGCTACGGATCAATGCAGAGTAAATAACCTTCTCTGTCTTATTTCCCTCAAGCATTATTGATCCTGTTTCTTTGTTCTTTGTCATGTTTCTGTCTTCTAATCCCATGAGACACTGAACGATCGCCTCGTATTGGACACGTTAACTGGCACATTATGACAGCTACCATTTTGTCACTCAATACTGTCCTCTCTCTGTAAAAGCAGGCCCCATGTTGGGGCTTCGTGGGAGGCTCCCTCCCCGCACTGAATCATGGATTTCAACTTGTGCACATTTATTTATTTGCATTTCTTCATTTTAATTATGCCTGACCTTTAACAGCAAGGCCTCTAAGGAGGCTTGCCACATTTTTGGGGGTGTGCAATAAAACATGGTAAAAGCATGATTAATCACGGAGAGTTAAAAGAAGCAGGTATGACAATAAAACAAGCAAACAACAATGGCATTCAGGGAATTGTTGACATGGAGCGAGTGCTTGGTGCTACAATTGGCACAGGAAGTCCAGGGAAGAGGGTAGCAAACAAGCTTCCATAGTCTTGGTGCTGCTACCAAAAAGTCCTTGCATTGGTTCTCTGCACCCTTGGGAATGGTACGGAGATTCTTGGAACACCAAAAGCATTTCCCCTCTTTAGTATAGATAGCACTGTTGGAGTTGCAGGCAGATTAGCAAGAATTCATCTTGCTACCCACTCAGTTGCAGGCTTGTACCTGCAGTAGGCCTGGAGAGGGATGCACTTGGATGAGCATCTTTGCAAGGGCTGTTGAAACATGCTCCAGTTCCCAGCATACATGCCCCAAACTCATAATCTGGCTTCTGCAAAATCAGAAACACACACACACACTTTTATAGGCCTATCATATCACATTACATGTGAGTGTAGCACATAACACAAGTCCTAAAAAATACTTCACCTCCCACCCCCCTACAAAATAAAACCAAAGACAGAAGTTGAAGAGAACAATCCTATGGCCCCAGACAACATCTGGGGAACCGAAGGGTAATTTGGATTCCCAGATCAGAGTTTTGGAATGGTGCTGCAATGTCAGAACTGGGAACCAGAGTTCTGGCTACCCTCCACCTCATGGCCAGCATGGAAAGATCCACACCAGTCGCTCTACTGGGTTAGATTATTGGGAAGGGTGGGGGGCTCTAGTGAGCAGTGAAGAGAGGGTTCTGGAGATGCCAAAATCTGCATTATTCTCAGGACCCCCCCCCCACTTCCTGTAACAAATACTGTTTCTAGATGGGCAAAAGCTCTGCCCAGAAAAAATGCAGGGAGGGGAGCCAGGAGGGGGAAGTCCTCTTCTACCACTGTTCCTGCCCTGCACAGGAGGATCATAAAGCTTCCAAGCTTGAAGACTTACAGCCATCACTAAAGAACTGCAGCCTTACTAGACTACATCTGGCTTAAATAAATCAACAAAATCTATCAAGCCACAGTTTCCCTCGCTCCTGCCACCTAGCAATATTGAACTCTACTCCATCAGGTGTCTTAGGCATGATCTTCCACAAATATCTTGAAGATAAAGAGGTACTTTCCCTGAGCCAGGCATCCCTCTGCCCTTTTCATCTAAATGCAGGAGAAGGGAGGCAAATAAAATCTGAAATGAAGTGAAACAGAGAGAAGCTGGAAAGGTGGGGGCGGGGGGCAGACACAAGAAGTACCTGAAGGGCAAAGGCATAAACATCTGTGATGCTATCTTTGCATTACAAGGCAATAGCTTTCTATTGATTTCTCCGGGCACACTGGCTATCCCCTTTTTAGTGACTAATGTTTCCTTCTTTGGGTTATGATGACTCTACATTTCATGGATCTGTTGAGAGAAAAATGCCTGATTCATCCACTCCTTGGGCTGTTTGAGATACTGTGGGCACAGCTCACCACGTTGTCCCGTACTCAAGGCAGGCTCTACTGAACTGAACTGAACTGAGCTGAACTACTGTGTCCTTTTGCAGACCCCATTCATTGTGATGACTGTTGGTCGGTTGAAGACCTCTCCCCCGTGTTAGTACAGACCTGCCCTGGCTATGAAAAGACTTTTCTCCTTCCTCCCTTTCTCCTCCAGCACAGTTCAGTATCAAAACAGTCTGGAGACAGCCAAAAGGCTTCAGCATCCCACAGCTCAAGTTATGCGGAGCTCTGACCACCTGGATGGAGGGGACTTGGCCAGTCTGGTTGAGGCTAGCTAAGGCTGAGACTGACCAACCCACCAGAGCAGCTATTTTCGGTACTTCATTAAAGCAGAGATCTCCAATATGTCTTGGAGAGCAAGCAGGTTATTCTACACTGGGAGTTCAGCTTGGGTACAAAGACTCACCGTATCTTAAACTGACTCACCACCACCACCATTCATGTAGCTAGATCTCTTGAAAGTGTAGTTTTGCATCTCCTGCAAGTGGGAGGAAGATTGTCATGAAGTTTGTTGACTCCTGGTTCACTCAGAACAAGAATGGCCATGATCCATTAGGCCCAGGATCTGCTGTTCTGGCGCTTCTTTTCGGGTCTTCTGGGTCAGTTGCTTTTCAGTCCCTTTTGCTAGCATTTCTCTACCCAAGGCTCTGATATAAGACAGCTCCGGGAATGTCCCCCAGATGTTGAAACTCAATGGCTGATGGCCCTACAATTAGGGTGTCCAGGTGTCCTGCTTTACAAAGGGCAGTCCTCTATATTAGGATCTGTCAAAACAAATTTCTCTCTTTGAAGGTAAGAACCATAAGGTGGGAGATCAGGATGAGTCCTCAGATTATTCCACCAACTTCAGTCCCTGAGCAGGCACAGGAATTAATTTTGTCTAGCATTATGTGTTATATTGTATTTGCATTTACGTTATAATTAATTATTCAAATTTGCATTGATATGCATTTATTTTATTTATTATTTATTGGTGCTTTTATAGGCTGTCCACACTAGCTAAATGGCTTTCCAAACACTCTCTCTCTCTCTCTCTCTCTCTCTCTCTCTCTCTGTGGGTATGGGTTTTCTGTCTTCATTGCCCAACATCAGGTACAAACACTCAAGATCTGTCTGGGTGAGCAGGAAGCCTAGCGAGAGGAAATGCATTCCTTGTAGGCCCCCCTCCCCGACTTCCCAGGGTAGGCCGCTGCTGCACCGAGTATTGGGCTGCCACAACTGGGAGAGAATGGCACCTTCTGCCTCTCCCACCCAGGGCTCCACAGTGCAAGCTGGGTCCGCCCCCTCTATTGTGGGTGAGGGAGATTGTATTCTGAGCTGGCCTGACACTGAACAGTGGCTGCACCAAGCCCAAAGGGAGGTTGAGTTGCCCGAAATCCTTCACTTGGGGGAAAGTAGACAGCAGGCAGGCCTAGGACCCCTCCTCTCCTCTGCGGGCCAGTCAGTTCCCCAGTGTCACACCTCCCACTACCCATGGCCACACTGACAGGGCACCCTATTGCCCCCCCCCCCGAATGATATTAAAATGTGTACAATTGGAAAAAAACCCTAAAACCAGATATTGTTATGCATCAACACTATGGAGAAAACAAGGCCGCTTGGTGTGGAAACCTGCTGGAGGCCCTTCCCCTGGTCTGCAGGGCACTCGGACCCTTCCCGCTTGCCGCCCCTCTCGCTGACCAGGAGGCAGGCTGGGAACTCGAGTGGTGGGCAGCAGCTATGGGGGGGGGGCATGTGGAAGGTGGAGTGGGGCTCCGGTGAGGCAGGGGCGGGGCAGGCACATTGGTGCATGCAAGTGTTGGCTGGTCAACGCTTCTTTAGTCTCTTTTTCAGAGAGGCACCACCCCCATTTTATCTTCGGCAATGTGTGCGTGCCCCCCACACCGAGTCGTGCTCTCCTTGAGGGCTGCCTTGCTCCTGCTACAATTGCTGAAAGCATCTCTGGAACCTAAATAAAAGCAACACTTTCTTCCACTGGCAGAGAAGGAAAATACGGCAGGCAAGCAGGAACAGGGCCATCTCAACGCGTGGGCCTGATGGGCACGAATCTGTGTCTGTTAACCCTTCATTTTTACATGTTTATTCCTGTGAGTAGTTGTAGTACACTGCCTTGCCCGGGACAAGACGGCCCTGAGCGGGACAGCAGCTTTGCTGCCTTGCAGCTCGGGGCTTGGGCACCCCGAGCAATGGGTGGCGGCCAGCTGCACCCCACGCTACTTTGCTGCCTGGCGCTGGGCTGTGCCTTCTTCCTATCAGCACCTATCACACAGCACCAGTCCCATCATTTCTAACTTCCTGCCTTTAAGGCTCCCTTGCTCCCAAACTGGGGGTCTGCCCTCCATGAAGCCGAGTGTTGTAGTTGACTCAGGCAGCTGGTGCTGAGCATCACAAGACTGCAAAAAAGTTTAGCTAATTAGTATTGATTTTTTCTCCAGCCAGTGTGGGAGGGAGGGGGATTTGGCAAGGCTGTCATCCCAGGTGCCAAAACTGCCTGGTTACTTTACACCTTGAGGCGTGTGTGCAAGCATGTTTTGCCTTGGACAGCAATACTCCAGGCCAGCCCTCCGGGGTGGCACTGCCTGATGGAGGTCACTGGCTGGACTGTCCCAGGCTGAGCGCTCGGCTGTTTTGCTGCGGAGCTGAGCTTTGCTCTGTCCACTTTTTACTCTAATCCCCAAATGCTCCAATCCTCAAACCTCTAATCCAGCACTTGCACCCAATTGTTAGGGTACATATCCACACCAATTCCACCTTTTTCCCCTTCTCCATTTCATGCCCCCCTCCCCAAATTAATTGATAGTTGCCAGAAAAGAAAACGCAGAGAGACGCTGCACTCCGAGCTGCATGCAGGAGTCATAAATCTAAATTTGGTTGGGTGCCATGAAGTCTGGACTAAGAGCAGATGGTGAATTCGCCGAGCCAGGGAACAAGGGACGTGGTCTTGCCGCTATTGGCCGTGCAGGGTAAGTGAGAGATTGCGGAGAACGGTGGCAGTGAGCACCTGCCCGGGTCAGCCGGGGTCAGCATTCCCTGCATTGCTGGAAAGCACAGCTATTTCGGCTCACAAGGAGGGAGCCAAAGCGATTGCGAAGTCATTCTGTTTCTCCTTGCTGCTGTTGCAGCCAGCTCTGGTGACCCCCATCAGGTGATAGATTTTGAGTCCAGTGGAGAAGACTATAGTGGAACCCTCCCTCTGGTCTACCAGCTAATGGCCTGGACAAGACATTCCCATGAGGGAAAGTTCAGGATTTTCTGGTACTTGAGAGGTAGAAAATCCCAGAATGTCACTCACTTGGTGCCTTTGCTTGTGGTTTTGCTTCTGTCCCGCTTTCCCTCCAGTTTAATCCCAGAGTGGAAAAGGCTGGGAAGAGGGAACAAAGAAGCACTGGCTGCAGATGCCCACGGATCTCCTGCCAGCCTGTCTCTTCTGGAACCAGAGGTCTTTGCTCAGCAGAAGAGGTCCTGGTTTGCATCCTGGAAGTCCCAAGTTCAAGCCCTGGAATTTCCAGTGGAAAGAAGCGCAGGATGGAAGTCTTCTGCCTGAGATTTTGGAGGGGAGCTGCAGACCATCAGGACTAAGGCAGAGGCAGCAGGCAGATAGGAGCCACGAGAGGGAAGGCAGGAGCTGAGTACAAAGCCAGAGAACAAGTCAGGACCAAAGGGCTCGGACATGATATGGGAAGTAAGAAACATGTTTTGCTCAGAAATGGGTTCACTGGAGCTGGTAGTTCTCTCACACTTCTTCTTAAGAACATCAGAAAAGCCCTGCTGGATCAGACCCGAGGTCCATCTAGTCCAGCACTCTGTACACATGGTGGCAAACCAGCTGTCCACAGGATCCTTGCACAGGATGGGTACAAAACTTCCCCCTGCCTAGCTCCTCAGCGACTGCTGTATGCAGGCATGCCTCCTCTGCTGGAGGAGGTCACACATGGCCTCCTCCTCCATGAATCTGCCCAATCCCCTTTTAAAGCCGTCCAAATGGGTCACCATCACTACTACCTGTGGCAGCAGATTCTACAGTTCAACTATATGTTGAGTAAAAAAGGACTTCCTCTTGCCTTCCTAAGCCTCCCACCGATCAGTTTCATGGGATGACCTGGGTTCAAGTGTTATGGAAGAGGGGGAAAAAGGTCCCCTCCTCCAATTGCTCCACTCGTTGCAACATTTTAACCACTTCTGTCATTCCTCCCATTACTCACTGTTTTTCTAAGTGGAACAGTCCCACTCTGCTGTAGTTGCTGCTCACAGGGGAGATGCCCCAGCCTCCTCTGTACTTTTTCAATGAAGTCCTTCTCCAGGTGAGGTGACCAGAACTGGACACCATATTCTAAGTGTGGCTGTACCAAAATTTTGCATAAGGGGAGTAAGATTTTGGGACAGCTCGATGCTGTTCCTAATTTTTCCTAGCATGGAGTTTGCCTTTTTGCACAGCAGCCATGCACTCGACCAATCTTGTCATTGAGATGTCCACCAGTACCCCAAGGTCTCTTTCTTTCTTGGCCATTACTAGCTCAGATCCCATCAATGTATATGTGAAGTTGGGATTCTTTGCCCCAGTGTGCATCGCTCCACACCTGCTTATACTGAACTGCATTTGCTATTGTGATGCCCATTCTCCCAGCTTGGGGAGATCCTTTTGGATCCCCTTATTTTATTTATTAAAGATATTTGTATGCCATCCTTTGCAAGAGCCTCAGGACAGCTTACACAAATAAAATTCCAATACATAACAGTATAGCAAAAATAAATTAACAACCTACTCTGCAATTAAAATATGGTAATAAAATTCAGTATTAAAACTTGTTAAACTATTGATTAAATAAAAAGGTCAACCTGGCACCAAAAACATAATGACGGCACCAGACAGACCTCGCTGGAAAGCACATTCCATAGATGGGGCGCCACCGCAGAGAAGGCCCTCCTCTGGGTACCCTGTCTCCTAATATCTTTCACAGAGGGTTCCCGGAGGAGGGCTTCTGCTGCTGATCTCAGGGGGCAGGAGGGCAAAGAGGGAAGAAGTCCTATGGCTTAGACCATCCTGTATAGCTTGGTGTCATCACCAAATTGGTCCACTTGGTTACCTACTCCTAATTTCAGATCGCTTATGAGTAAGTTGAAAAGCATTGGTCCCAGTACAACCCTGTGGAACTCTACTGGTTACATATCTCCACTGGAAGAAGTTGCCATTCTGTTCAAATCAGTCAAATTCTCTCCTGCCCCTTGTGTGTCCCAATTAAGATGCAAGAAGAACTGGACAGAGACACTCAGTTCTGTTGCAAGTAAAAAGAAAGACGGGTACCACAGTGCCCACAGCAGCACAGGAAAGACTGGGCTTCGTCGAGGAGTCCCGCCCCACAGAGATCTGGTTGTTAAACACACATGAAATACTTTCTCTCACATTTCCTCTACATTATGGAAAGGGGCTGCCTAAAGAATTATAATCACAATCCGTCTACCCTTAAGAAAGACCATAAAATGCATCTGTTCAATTTAGCTTTTTTCACATGTGCAGTTGGGATAGTTTTGCATTATGTTGTGTTTTATATTGCTGTGCAGCAGCACATTTTGAGGTAGCAATTGTTGAGGTTATCGTGCACTCTGTGTGGGGCTACCTTTGAAAGTGGTCCGGAGCTTGCAACTTGTCCAAAATCAGGTAGCACACCTGCTGACAAGGACCGGTGCCAGTGAGCACTTCATGCCAGTCCTATGCGAGCCACACTAGCTGCTGGTTGCCATCCAGGCCCAATGCAAAGTGCTTGCAATAACATACAAAGCCAGAAATGTCTTGGAGCCAGGTGACCGGAGGGAGCGCTTTCCTCATGCACAGCAGACTGATCGCTGCAGTCTTTGTCTGAAGCGCTCCTTTGTGTTCCCTCCCCTAATGAAGCGAGGTGGGGGGGAGGGATTGCCTATGGCTAATGGGGCGGCATATACATTGAATAAATAAATAACATAAATAGAATGAATGTCACAGCAAAGGATCAATTACTTTAATACTAGTTTTTTCCAACTGGGTCATACCTTGAGTCCCAAGAGCTCTTGTACCTTCTGTGCACTGGCTAGAGTTGAGTACCACAGTGTAAAGTTGACACTTAAGTTTTCATCTTAAGTTACCAATTTCATGCTTTTGACCAAGTAACCTCCCAAATGGACAGTGGGAATGCTGTCAATACAATCTCTCCGGACTGTAGCAAAGCCTCTGACCAAATGCCTCACAACATCCTGTTTACCCAGCTAGACAAAAGTGGTCAAAGTAGTGCAACCATTAGGTGAAACCACAACTGGCTGCAAAATCGGACTAAAAGATGGCTCAGCAAGAGCAGAGGATCAGGCAAGCAGGATGCTGCTTTCCCAGGACTGGGACTCCTCAGCATTTGCATTAATAATTTAGAAGAGGAAGTAAAAGGAAAGATAATTAAATTTGCAGATGATACAAAGCTGGGTGGACTAGCAAATACCCTGGCAGACAGGGATTATATACGGGGTGATCTTGATAGGTTGGAACGCTGGGCAGAGAACAGCAGAATGAAATTGACTAGGGACAAATGCCAAGTCCTCCACTTTGGCACAAGAAACCAAATGCGCTGCCACAAGATGGAAAGAACTTGGCTCAACAATTTTGCAAAGGAGAAGGATATTGGGGCTGTTGTAGATCACAAGCTAAAAATGAGCCGACAGTGTGACAGTGCTGCAAAAATGGCAAACAAGATTTTGGGCTGCATTAACAGAAGCATCACTCCCAAAACATGTGAAGTACCAGCACAGTGTTCAATGGGGATAAGTGGAAGGTCCTCCATTTGGGATTCAGGAATTTTGTGAATCACTCGGACAATACAAGGGCACTTGCAACATGGTTCTACCCTCATAGGGTCACTATCTTGACCTTAACCCTAACCTGGGCCTTATGTCCCACCCTAATTTCATGCTCAAATAGAAGTGGCATACCAAATTTGCAATAGGTCTCCTTCAGTGTTGGTTTTCTGCATGGCTCCTTCTTTCTGTCCCATCCAAAAATGTTGCAAGCATTGGTTTGTACATGTGGTCCCTTATTTTCTTACTCCTAACCCTAGCCTGTTGCTTAACCCTATCCCTATAATATGGCTCATGTGGCAGTGCCAAAGGGGATTTCCAAAATGTCTACTTTATAGGGGCCATAGGTATAGGCTGGTGGACAAGTGGCTGGAGAGCAACACTTGTGAGAGGGATCATGGGGTACTTGTCAATAGGAAGCTAAACATAAGCCAGCAATTTGATGTAGCAGTTAAGAAGGTGAATGCCATCCTTGGATGTATAACCAGAAACACATCTACCAGATCAAGAGGGGGTTAGTATTGCTGTATAAGACTCTGGTGCACCCGCAACTGGATTACTGTGTCCAGTTCTGGGCTCCACATTGCAAGAGGGACATAGCTAGGTTGGAATATGTTCAGTGCAGGGTCACATGGATGGTAACCTGATTGGGGGACATGTCACGTGAGATAGAAACATAGAAACATAGAAACAGAGCGAGTCAGAAGGGGCCTCCTGGGCCATCTAGTCTGACCTCCGGCACCAGCCGGCTCCGCTCACCACATGCCCACCATGTGCATGTCCAGCCTGTCTTTGAACACCCTCACCAATGGGGCCTGAACGACCTCCCATGGAAGCCCATTCCACACCCTCGGGGTCCTAACTGTCAGGAAGTGCTTCCTGGCATCCAAACTGAACCTTGGCTCCCTGAGCTTTGCTGCATGGGAGTGCGTCCTGCCTTCCTCTGCAGGGGAGAACAGGCCTCTCCCCATCTCCTTGTGACATCCCCTCACATACCTGTATGTCGCCAACATATCCCCTCTGAGTCTCCTCTTCTCCAGGCTGAAGAGACCCAGTTCCCTCAGTCTCGCCTCATACCCCATCCCCTGCAAACCAGCCACCATCCTTGTGGCCCTACGCTGCACTGACTCCAACCTGGCTATATCCTTTCTGTAATGAGGGGCCCAAAACTGAACACAATACTCCAGTTGCGGGCGCACCAGAGTCGTGTAGAGTGGTAGTAATACCTCTCTTGATCTAGAAGCCACACTTCTGGCTATGCAACCAAGGGTGGCATTCGCCCTCTTGACCACCGCATCACACTGCTGACTCATGTTTAGCCTGCGGTCAACCAGTACCCCGAGGTCCAAGGCAAGGTCTTGGAAGGGATACCGATGGCAGGAGATGGCCTTGGCGGGAGTCACGGGTGTTGCTGTCCGCTGTGAGAGCTGCGACATGTTCGCCCTTCTCCCCCAGGAGAGGCAGGGATACACTTGCCCTCGGTGCAAGATGGTGACCTGCTAGAGGAGGAGGTGAGGTGCCTGAGGGCCGAGAGAGCTCTCCGGGCCCCCCCACAGCAGCCCCCCTCTGGACAGAGGGCTGAGGGAGAGACCATGGGAGGAGCAGCTGCAGAGACAGGGAGGTATGTCACCCACAGGAGGAGGAGGCCAGCACAGCCTCCTGCTCTCCTGGCACCGATCTGGAGCCGGGAAGCAGGTTCTCTCCACTTGGGGAGGCTGGGGCTGAGGAGGCCTCGGGGGACCAGCAGGACCCCCAGCCTGGGACATCAGGAGGCACAGGAGCCACTGCAGGAGAGGCGAGGACCAGGGCACAGCTGCCCACCAGCACCGAGAAGGTATGGCGGAGGGTGATTGTTGTTGGGGACTCCCTGCTGAGGGGCACTGAGGCAGCGGTGTGCCGCCCCAGCCTTGAGACAAGGGAGGTTTGCTGCCTGCCGGGCGCATGCATCTGGCATGTGAAGAACAGAGTGGAGTGTCTTGTTCGCTCCGGGGGTCACCAGCCACTCCTGGTGATCCATGTGGGCACAAACGACATGGCCAGGCAGGGGGTGGTAGGGATCACCAGGGACTTTTTGGCCTTGGGGAAGAAACTCAGGGAGCTGAAGGCCCAAGTGGCCTTCTCGTCAATCTTACCTTTCCGGCGATTTGGGCCAGGAAGGGACAGAAGGGCCTCTGAGGTGAACGACTGGCTTAGGGTGTGGTGCCAGAAGGAACGCTTTGGGTTCCTCGACCATGGCACTCGTTTTCTTGCCAATGGACTTCTGGCAAGGGACGGGTTACACCTCACGAGGATGGGGAAAAGGTCCTTTGGAGATGCTCTAGCGAGCGTCATCTGGAAGACTTTAAACTGAGCCAGTGGGGGGTGGGTTCAGGCCCCCCAGTAACGTGTGGACAAGTGTGGGGGCAGGATCGGGGCTCTGGCAGCAGGGCTTTAGAGATACTGCAGGGACTGACAGGACTTCTACGGAGAGGGGCAAGGTACCAGGGAGGATGGGAGGAAGGAGGATGCTGGGCACTCCAACGAAAGGAAGCGGTGGGAAGGAGTTGAGGTGCATGTACACCAATGCTAGCAGCATGGGTAATAAGCAGAAAGACCCCGAGGTCCCTTTCACAAGTGCTGCCACTTGTCCCCTAACCTGTACTTATGACACCCATTCCTATGCTCCAAGTGCACCTTGCACTTATCCACATTGAACGCCATCCTGTTGTCTCCTGCCCACTTCCATAGTCTGTCCAGATCCTTTTGGATCTGGAGTACCTGCTCCTCAGTTGTGGCCACTGCTCCAGTTTTAGTGTTGTCTGTGAATTTGATCAGCAGACTGTTCACCCCTTCTTCCATGTCGTTAATGAAAAGATTAAACAGGATCAGCCCCAGGACAGAGCCCTGGAGGACCCGCTTGTCACTGGCTGCCATCCCGATGATTCCCCACTAATGGTTACCTTCTGCTTTCGGTCAGTCAACCATGCCCTAATCCACCAGACAGTGCTTTGGTGTATCCCAAAACTCCTCAGTTTCTCCACCAGGATATCATGGGGCACTTTGTCAAAGGCCTTGCTGAAATCCAGGTATACCACATCCACTGCATCCCCTCCATCTAGCCATCTCAAAACCTTCTCATAGAATTCCACAAGGTTTGTCAGGCAGGACATGTCTTTGCAGAAGCTGTGTTGTGTGGCTGTCAGCCTCCCTTCCCTATCTAGCATCACTAGATCTCTCTCTATTATGAGCCTTTCCATTGTTTTTCCTACAATGGACATAAGGCTAACCGGTCTATAATTCCCCATGTCCTTCCTGCTACCCTTTTTGAAAATTGGGACCACTGATGCCACCTTCCAATCCTCTGGAACTTCAGCTGTTCTCCACGAGGTCTCAAAAATGGAGGTCAGCGGGCGTGAGAGAACCCCTGCCAACTCTCTAAGTACTCTCGGGTGTAACCCGTCAGGGCCTGGCGCCTTTGTAATGTCCAATGCCCTGAGGAGCCCCTCGACTTCAAGGGGGGTGACTCTAACCTCTGCCCCTAAGTCCCCAACCTCATCTAGTCTCCTATGCGGATATCCCCCGTCCTGCTTTGGGGAGAACACAGAGGCAAAATAGTCATTTAGCATCTGTGTCTGCTGCCTCATATCAGTCACTGGATCTCCTTCCTCCTTATTTAGTGGTCCCACCACTTGTCTCCCCTTCCTCTTCCTATTTACATGCTGGAAGAAGCCCCTTTTGTTGCTCTTGATATTCTATGCAAGTCTCAGCTCGTAATCAGCCTTAGCCTTGCGAAGAATCCTTCTGCAACGGGCCTCCTCCTCCCGGTATACCCTTTTGTCTATTTCCCCCAGTACCCATTTCCTACGGAGGTTCCTCTTTCGTCTAATCCCCCTAACCACCTCCTTTCGCATCCATGGCGGCACTCTCCTCTGCCTCCCAACCTTACTGACTAGAGGTATTGTCAGGGCTTGCGCCTGCAAAACCTCCCTTTTGAGTGCCATCCACCCCTCCTCAACTCGCTTACCTTCCAGTAACCTATCCCAGGGGACTTTCCCCAGTCTGGCCTTCAGTTGGCCAAGGTTGACCCTCTTGAAGCCCCAGCTTCTAGTGCTCGCCCTGCTGCACGGCCCCAGTCCTCTGATCTCAAAGCAAAGGATGGAGTGATCACTCGCATCCAGAGCTCCCCTAATCTGTACTTCATCTATCAGCTCCTCCCTATTGGTCAAGACCAAGTCAAGGATGTTTTCCCCCTCGTCACCTCTTGGACCCTCTGTGTGAGAAACCCTCCCTCTAGGAAGTGACGTGACCTGGCTGTCACCGCCGAGTGAGTCTCCCAACTAATATCCGGGAGATTGAAATCTCCCATAATTACTGTGTCTCTCCCCTTAGAATCTGGCCTGTCAGGATATCATCCAGGGTCTCAAGGTGACCTGGAGGGCGATAACATACCCCCACGGTCAGGTCTCTTTCCCTGTCAAAACCCCTAAGTTTCACCCAGACTGCCTCTACCGAATCCCCATCTGTGCTGCATTCTATCTCACTGCATCCTATCCCTTCCCTGACGTATAAAGCCACACTCCCGCCTCTCTTTCCCTTCCTGTCCTTTCTAAAAAGGTGATACCCTTCTATGTTCACATTCCAGACTTGCCTTTCATCCCACCAAGTTTCTGTGATTCCTACCAGATCGTATCCTCCTATTCCCAGGAGAGCTTCAAGCTCTTCCTGCTTATTACCCATGCTCCTAGCATTGGTGTACATGCACCTCAACTCCTTCCCACTGCTTCCTTTCCTTGGAGTGCCCAGCATCCTCCTTCCTCCCATCCTCCCTGGTACCTGGCCCCTCTCCGTAGAAGTCCTGTCAGTCCCTGCAGTATCTCTAAAGCCCTGCTGCCAGAGCCCCGATCCTCCCCCCACACTTGTCCACACGTTACTGGGGGGCCTGAACCCACCCCCCACTGGCTCAGTTTAAAGTCTTCCAGATGACGCTCGCTAGAGCATCTCCAAAGGACCTTTTCCCCATCCTCGTGAGGTGTAACCCGTCCCTTGCCAGAAGTCCATTGGCAAGAAAACAAGTGCCATGGTCGAGGAACCCAAAGCGTTCCTTCTGGCACCACACCCTAAGCCAGTCGTTCACCTCAGAGGCCCTCCTGTCCCTTCCTGGCCCAAATCCCCGGACAGGTAAGATCGACGAGAAGGCCACTTGGGCCTTCAGCTCCCTGGGTTTCTTCCCCAAGGCCAAAAAGTCCCTGGTGATCCCAGCCACACCCTGCCTGGCCACGTCGTTTGTGCCCACAATCACAAGATGAGATTGAGGGAATTGAGACTTTTCATCTTGGAGAAGAGGATACTCAGAGGGGATCTTATAGTGACATGCAGGTATACAGAGCGCCATGACCTGTTCTGCACTGTGGGGCAAAGTGCAAGGAACCAATGGAGGCGGTGGAGGCCCCGTCAGTGAGGGTGTTCAAGGAAAGAGTGGACAAGCACATGCTGGGTATGACATGAAAGGACCTGTCTGAAGCTGAGGTTAGGCTTGATGGCCCAGGAGGCCACTTCTGACTCAGTATGTTTCCCCTGTACTCAGTAGTGGTCAGACCTCGCCTGGTGTCCTGTGTGTCCTGCAGGCACCTACTTTCTAAAACAAGCAGACAAGCGGGAAGAGTGCAGAGGGGGGGGCAAGGGTGATTCAGGGACTGAGGGCAAAGCCCTACAAAGGAAGATCGAGAGAGCCAGTGTGGCCTAGTGGTGAAGAGCGTGGGACTGGGACTCAGGCGATCCGGGTTCGAGTCCCCGCTCGGCCATGGAGCCAACTGGGTGGCTTTGGGCCAGTCACTGACTCTCAGCCCAACCTACCTCACAGGGTTGTTGTTGTGGGGATAAGATGGAGGAGGAGATGTAAGCTGCCTTGAGCCCTTTGTAGGAAAAAGGCAGGATATAAATCGGAAAAAAAACCCCAAAACAACTAGGCATGTTCAGTCTTAAAAAGAGAAGACTGAGGACAGACATGGTATCACTTTATGTGAAAGGCTGAAAGGCTGTCACAAAAAGGAAAGACAAGATCTCTTTTTCACGTTCAAAATACAAAGGTGGATTGGTTGTAGCAAGATGCTAGAACTTTGGCCAGCTTCCTTTGTGTGTTCATTCCAGAGTGTAGAACAAGAATAATGGACTTAAGTTAAAGGAAACCAGATTTAGACTGGAGAGCAGGAAGAAGCTCCTCACTGTCACAGCTGTACAACAATGGAACCTATTACCTGAGGAAGTTGTAGGTTCTCCTTCACTAGATACCTTCAAAAAGCATCTGGACAGTCATCTGAAAGGGATGGTGTAACTTGGTGACCTGCCACAGCAGGGGGTTGGACCCGATGGCCTTCTGGCCCTTTCCAACTCCACTGATTTATGATTATGTACTTCTGTGATCTAAGCTAAGTCTACAATTGTAGGTTCTTTCTTAGGTGCCCCATCAGGATATTTGTTGAACTGTTTGCACAATCAGCTTTACTGAAACAGGTCAAGTGGGTTGTGGGGTGGGAAGCTGAGTCATGTGGTGTCATGCAGTGTCTGGGAGGATATAGTTGACAGGTTTTGGGTTGGAGAGTTACTGCAGAAAGCTGAAGGAAGCCTCAGCTGTAACTCTGATGCAGCATAAGGTGGTTCCTACTTTTTCCCTCACTTTGCAAGTTGCCATTAGCAATGCCGACAGTTACTAGATAAAGTTAAAGACTCATGTAGCGATCTTCACCCTAATTGGACTGTAATGTATAGCCTCGGTCAAGCAAATCTCTCCTAGCAGTCCTCTCTGCAGACAGCAATCAAGCCATTTACTGAAGATGCATTGGCTGCTGGGACCCTGGAGCAACCTTAAGCTACACTGGCCTTTTAGCAGAAAACACAATTAATTTTGATACTGAAGGGCAATTAGACTGGGGTTAAAACAGGGGGAAAAATCCAAATGGAGAATGTCAGAGACTGCAGAAGGGAAACAATTTCCCATGGAATCTTTGTTTCTGTGAAAACTCAGTGAGTTCTTGAGCACATCACAAGGAATTTCAGGTTTGTGTTCTGGACTGGATCACTGCAGATATTCATGCCTGGCATGAAATGAACCAGCCAATCAGGAAGAATTCTTAAGCTTTGCCCCAATCAACTATAGAGGGAGGATTGAACACTGAACTGGAGGTGAAAATCTTAGATCATTTGTAATAAGTTCTACTTGGTTTGGTGGGTGAGCATTCAGACATATGATTGCCTCCTCAGAAGTGGGCCGAATTCTAGCATCTTGGAATAACCAATCCTCCTATGTATTTTGCCAATCATCTCTCTGAGCAATCATTGGATCATGGGGTGCTTTGCAATTCTCTCCCTCACACACATGCGCACAGAGAGAGAGAGAGAGAGAGAGAGAGAGAGAGAGAGAGAGAGATTAATCCAGAGGTCCTCAAACTTTTCAAACAGGGGGCCAGTTCACTGTCTCTCAGACTGCTGTGGGGCTGACCTATAGTTTGAAAAAAAATGAACAAATTCCTATGCACACTGCACATTAAAAATAAATTAAAAATAAAATTAAAATTAAAAATTAATTAAATATTTAACAATGTTTGCTCTGCTTGCTTGGGCTGCAGCAGAAGCACAAGATGATGCTGCGCCACCTGTTGAAAGGGAGAGCATGACACGGGGGAAGCCGTGCGGGCCGCTCGCCTCAGCTGAGGCCTTCCTGCCACCGCCCCACTTCCAACCCAGAGGAAGGTCCCTCGCAGGCACTCGCCCAGATCTGGGAGCGGGAGCAGGAGCAGGAGGATGGAGGGGCGAGCATGGGGTGGCTGCCCCGGCCAGGAGAGGGCTGTGAGGAGGGAGGCAATGGCTGCTTTCCGTGGGCCAAGGTGAGGGGAGGGACAGGGCCACAGCCAGCCGAGCGGGGCACCTCCCACCTCTCCCCTCCGCAGGGGGAAGAAGCATGGCGGCCGATCAACAGCTGCAGCAGAGGTGTGGGAGCCGCGACCCCACTCCTGCTCTGCCTCGGCCCATCCGCCCCCAGGCTTGGTGAGGTGGCCATGACTTGGCCTGTAGCCCAGGGATGTGGCTCATAAAGTTAAAAATATAGTTAAAAAGGTATACTTTTCTTACCTTCTATCTTTTCTTTAGTGTCTTCGTCTCTCTCCCTTTCTCTTCTGCCCTCCTCTCTTCTGTATTCCCACTCCGTATTCCCGCTCTGTATTCAGAGCCAGCGCATGTGTGCAATAGGGGGAAGAGCCGGCACATGCGCAGTTGAAGGGAGCTGTCACGATTTGGCACGTGCGCCGGCTCTCTGCTAGCCTCCAAAACTGACAGAGTTTCAGAGAGTGCCTGCGCCAGCTCAGAGCTTTTGGACTCGTTCAGAGATTGTTTTCTCCGAATGAGTCCGAAAGCTCTGAGGCGGGCCGGGTACATGACCTTGGCAGACTGTATCCGGCCCATGTGCCATAGTTTGAGGACCCATGGTTTAATCAATCAGACATGGAATAGCAAAGAGGCATCATCAAAACAACCCTTCTCCGTTTTGCAGTCATTTGCTTACTATTTAAACTAGTTCTTTTTATTGACCATGAGGATCACGATGATGTCATTTTATTTAGCATCGCATCCCTGATTGGCTGGGATTGGCAGTGAAGCTTGTTCTCAGAGGAAGGTTCCCAGTGCTGGCAAGGAAAATATGGGACCACTACCACAGTGAAAGAAAGTCATTCACTTATCATCCAGATATAGTTTCAGAAAATGTTTTGCTGTCCCCAAAACGACTTCCAGGCCAATCATGTCAAGGGCCGCTTTCAAGGAGCCATTGCACCCTGCCCCTTGGCCCACTATTCCTTTTCCCAACAGTGTTTTCCCAAAGGCATCTGCTTTCCTCCTTCCCCTTCCCTCCCCCTCCCCCCACTTCCTCCCCCGAAGCAGTTGAGAATCATACTATTTTAATTGTTCAGGACCTGCTAATGGAGCTTGTAAGATCTTTTAATTCAAACCACAAAACAAGTGGGAAATAAGAGAAAAGTCAGTATTTCATGTTGTTTCAGGGCTCTGCACAAATATTGCTGGTGACAAGCAAGGAATTTTTCAGCACAATGAGTGATTTTTAGTGGTGCAGACGGCAGTACTGAGTGTTTATCTCATTATCTTCCTTCCATGGTGTTATTTAAATAGATCATCAGTTAATATACCACAACCACTGATGTTTAAATCTGCTACACTGTGTAGAAGATTTAAACATCAGTCCTCATGCATTGCAAATGTATTCAATTTTCATCCTATGTTGTTAGGTAACTGGCACACATTCTGCACTGTAATTTACACAGAAGTAGTTCCACAGAGTTGTCCTTCCAGGACATTGTCACAAAGAGCCTTGTTTAAACTTGGGAGCCAGTGTGGTGTAGTGGTTAAGAGCGTGGGAATGGGACTCGGAGGATCCGGGTTCTAGTCCCCGCTCGGCCATGGAGCCAGATGGGCCAGTCACAGACTCTCAGCCCAACCTACCTCACAGGGTTGTTGTTGTGGGGATAAGATGGAGGAGGAGAATGATGTAAGCTGCCTTGAGCCCTTTGAGGAAAAAGGCAGGATATAAATCGAATGAATGAATGAATGAAAATGTCTGATCTTTCACTCATTTTCTTTCTTTCTATAAATCTAAATATGACCATAACCCAAAAGTACCACAGAATCTGTAGGAATGGTTCTATGGGGTACTTTATACCCAAGTAACAGGTACCAAACAAAGGAACAAAAGAACCTTCAGTACAGGGTATCTCAAACCTTTAAAGTGAAGTTTCTTAGCCAAAGCCTTCAGCAAATAAATGGAGCACTTTTCTATGATTTGTTATAGTAGGCCAAATTATTGTTATGTAGAACAAAGGTCAATAGACCAACATTATTATACAGGTTGTCCTGTTTTTGCATAGCTTCCTGAAGGATTAAACCTTAAATTATTTCTACTTGCAGAGAGCAAGTGCAGGTTCCAATTGTCTACTTGAGGTTCCAATGGTCAGTCTTACTTATTTATTTATTAAAACATTTATATGCCGCCCCATTGCAACAAAGCCTCGCATGAACATTGGGACTTCCTGGGGGTGAGGAATTTCAACCAGAACAAAGGCATTCCATATTCAGAACTTTCCTTGCAGGAGGCACTTTTATCTGGGGTCATGAATGATCCCAAATGAGACCAATGCTAGTTTTTGTTGACACAGGATGGTATTGCTATCATCTTCACCACAGATCTTAAAAGATGTTTAAGAGGCACATGAATGTGGGATTCCAATATGCAAAGGACCATGATGGGAAAAGCAGAACAGAGTTGCGTTCTGTTGCTGCAGAGAACTAGATTAGAACCAGTGGACAGAAAATGTAGGGAAGCACATTTTGGCTAAAAATGAGAAGGAATGCCCTGGAAGTGAGACAAGGGAAGAGGCAAGGCGATGAATTCTCCTTAACCATAGTATGACTGTATGTTGGAGATGCTCTTCCTTCCTTACATATTCAGCACTGAGCAGAATATCAAAATTTCCCAACTCTGTAATTCTTAAAAACTCTGCATAGAGGAGCATCAGACAGATCGATTTTCTACCTGCAAACAGTTTCGGAGTTCCAAAAGGAAACAAAACACCCTTGCAGGTCCATTTACAGTTGTGTCTTGAAATCAACCGTACTCCAGTTTGTTGCGGTTCTCCTAATTCCCCTTTGAAGTTCATTCTGATTTCTCTCCCTGTTGTGTTGTGTGCTTTACACCACACCTGCATTTCAAAGCTTATTTTGCAAAAAAAGTTGCATGCATTTGTGAGAGCCTCAGATTTTTCTCTTATTGAAATGCATTTCTGTGTACTTTTTGAAGATCGTATTTTTTCAGGCAATTTTCCTAATATATTTTTTTCAAAGAGGTTTATTTTTTAAAAATTGACAAAACACATGGCAAGGATGAGGTGTATGGACTCTGACTGCAGATATAATCCAGAGCAATGCTCATTCCAAAAAGTACAGATTGAGTTAATTCTAATTAGATCAAACTGGAAAAATATATCATTCATCTCTAATTTAAACAGTGACCCCCGTTTACCTCTTCCTCTTAGAGGAAGTATAGTAGACCTTTTCCAACTAGGACGCTAGGATTGGGACAAATGTTCCTTCCACTTTCACTCAACATCTGCAGAAGTACCAGGAGGCACTTCAGAGAAGGGGGAATTTTTATGTTTTATGTTTTGCTTTATTAACAAGGCAGTCTGAGCTTTTAAAGAGAATGTTAACCTTCTTTATACAGTGTGAAAGGCAAGCCTCAGGTTCAGTGATCATGCGGTTTTCAATCAGAGCTACAAATGCACTGGGAAACACATGTGTACATGAAAGTGTGCAAGAGAAAAAAGAGCTGTGCGCTAGATTCTTACCGTACTCCTTGCAATTTGTTTTCATAATTTCTGCAGCGGCGAAAGAATCTGGTTGATATGGCACCTAATGAATCTAATGCATGAATAAAATGTGCCATTGTTCCAATGGTCATATTGCAGAAGCAAAACAAAATGACGGATGCCCCAGTAGGCCCAGGGGGGCCTCCCCTCCCCTCCAGTCTGTAACAGCATGCAATCCTGCAAAATGGTGTTATATAATTGCATGGCATCAGTTTTCAGGGGTATTTTAAGATCCAATTCCAGTCTGTGCAGTGGCCAGGTAGCTACTGTCCTGTATACGACAAAGTCACAGCTTGCCTGTGAAACTCTAAAAGAAAGGACAAAATTATTGTCCTTGGTAATATTGTAAATTTGGATATCCTCTTCCTGACTATCTGCTCTTTCTACAAATGTCAGTTCCTCCTGGTTTTCGGGAGGGTTTCTGCTTCACTCTGAATATGAGGAAATTGGTGGTTACTCTTGGAGACGGCTCAGTCCCAGCACTGAGCTCTCCTCACTGAGATCATTCTGAGTATGAAAATCAGCCAAGGGTTGCCCTGTCCAAAGTGGCAAGGAAGGCTCTGCTTCTACCTAGGGTTCAGGAACATTATCTGCTTTGAAAATGGATCCTTGGAGGGCTGAAACTCTGAGGTCGCTTCAGCTGCAAGCCTTATGTCAAATGCACGGAAAGGCCTCTCTTCCCACTCCTGGCCAGATTCCCAAACGCCCCACCCTGCAATGAGGAAAAGTGACGACCCCCACAGGTTAGAAGACATGCGCCTGGCACCACGTCAGATACTTAACCTTTAACACCTCCCATTTTTGCATGGGAGATAGGACTTGTTGGAAGCTCGCAAGAGGAAACCCGAGTGGACAAAATAGTCCCTCTGCCCTTTGGGGCCAGCCAGGAGACAGGGCCGGAATCTTCCCGACAGCTTCAGTTAGTCTCTGACAATAATGATCTATGTTTGAAAGCCCTCAGCATTGACCTAATGCTGTCCTAGTTGTTTTGCCAGCTGTTTTGAAAAGTGTTTCCTATTCTGCATTGTAAGACAATGTCAGGAGTGTGTGTGGAGGAGAGTCTTCTGTTGGTTTGTTTTGTTTGCTTGTTTAAAGAGGAAAGAACATCCTACAAAAATGGCCTTTTCCTACAGCTTGAGGGGGGTTCAAATGGTAAGATTCCTCTCCTCTCCTCTCCTCTCCTCTCCTCTCCTCTCCTCTCCTCTCCTCTCCTCTCCTCTCCTCTGCCTCACCCTCTGTGAACTCCAAATTTGAGTCAGTAATTTTGTTCCCCTTCATTTCCTCATCCTGTGTCCAGACTTACAGGAAGTGGGTTGTGACCTTTACAGATAATCTAACACATGGCAAGCAGGAACGGAAGACTGAAATCCATTTCAACAAAAGCTCAGAGGGCTGGCATGCCCGCATTCCGGAAAGGACACATAGGAAATGGCTTTCATGTTGCCAAGGTGCAAGAGGATGTGGGCACCAAACCGGTATGAAAATGTTAGGTCAGTAAGAAGACCGAATAAAGTGAGAGACAGAAATAGTGAGAAAAACCAAGACCCCCAAACACACACAGCTTCAGCATTCAGCAGGAGATAAGATGCAAAAACTCTCATCTAAGTAACCGTTCAGCATTTTTCTGCAGTAAAGTCAACAATTGTGCCTGCCCATCGAGGAATGATCCCGTGCCTCATGTGGGCAAAATCACTTTCCTTTTCTCTCTTCAAAGCCAGGATGATGTCACTGGCATGCTAGGAAACTTTCCCCAAACTGGGGTCCTCCAGGTGTATTGAATCACTGCTCCCAACCTCATGATGGGTGTTGTGGGTCAACACATTTGGAGAGCATTTATTTGGGGAAAGTTCCATTAGGACCATGCCCCAGCTGATGGCAAGAATCCCATCATAATCTGATACCTCCCAGAGTTTCCAAGCAAAGAAGGCCTGCAGTCAAGGCCTGTCAGAGCATAGATACAAAGGCTGCCTAGAACTCCCATGAAATTTGATAAGTAATCTTGGAGAAATGCCTCTTAACGAGTCCTTCTGACCGGGGCTCCTAAGCTTCCTTGGAGAAGACAGTCATGGAGATAATGCAAAACATGGGCTCTAGCACTGAGGCATGGCTAGTGATGACTAAAATGAAATAAACGCATCTCAGGTTCTTTCTCTCCTGAATTTGTGAATTTTATCCAAAACAAACTGAAACAGAATTCTTACCCATCTTTACCAGCCAAAATGAGTATGTGTTGCTCTTCTGACTACAGAGACAACCATGATTTTCCTGCATTCCTATAGACTGGGATGCAGAAACATCATGGTTATCTCTGTAGTCAGATGGAGGGTTTGTCAGAGAAAAAGAAGGGATAGAAGGGAATAGGTGGAGACTCTCTGGAATCCAGTTCACACCTGTCCATCAGACTTCTTCTGGAACTTGTTCCCCTCTAGGAAAGGCAGCTGAACTTGAGGTTTGTTGGCATTGGCAGGCCCTGGTTGGATCATTCCAGTAGCCATTCCAGTAGCCAATCTCCCCCATTGCTCACCACTCCTGGTGGCAGCATCCCCAGTGGCTCAGCCATGTGACTGCTTGCACGGCTGAATTCCTGGCCCACATCCCACCCTGGGTGTGCTCACCAGGAGCTCAAGCTCTGGACTCCTGCAGAGTCCAGGAACGTGAAAACCAGGAATCTGACAGATTTTCCACCCTACACAGATTCCTTGCACACCCCTTGTGGCAGCCCTGAAACCCCAGTTAAGCAGTGACCCACAGACAGTCCAATCCAGATTTATAAGAGGAAACATTGGGTCTGGTTAGATGATTTCTCTGGCATGCTATTTTCTGTAACCACAGGTTTGTTTTGTCCTGAATATGGAGAATGTTTGGAATGATGGCCAATTCTTATCAGAACCGAACTGAACCGAGATTCTTCCCAGTAGCGCTGCAGTGGGTCACTGGGGAACAGGCAAAGGGAGCAAAAAGAGGGTTGGGGACTGGATAGCTGGGAACACCGAGGCTGTAACACTAAGCTCTTGTGTGCCCGGCACTGATGAGCCCTCAGGTCCAATCCATACGTCACACCTCACATGTGTCTCATGCAGCGTCTTCCCTGATGTTGTACCTTTAGAAGGTACAAAATGTTTCCAGGTTGGGGTTTCAGTGGACAAAATTCAGCCAACCTGCAGATCTTTGCCTCTTTGCTTGCAGTGGTTTAAAATGGGTTCCCAGCCAGGGATGTGAGATGGTATTTCAGGAGGTGCAACGAAGAGGGAACTGTTAAATCGTGACATGTTTCACCAAAAATTGTCCCAATTATAAACATATTATTGTTATTTTGGTTGCATTTGGAGTCAGTTCTCCTTCAAGCAAGACAAAATCTAGGAATTGCCCAAATCCATAGGCAGAATCAGCAAGGAAGTTCCACATTTTGACAAAATCATGGATGGGAAGCCAACACAAAAAAGTCATTGAATTTTATGTTTACAATTGATTTTACTGTTTACATTTTTTCTAATTGCTCGATTTATATTTGAATTGTATGCACTGAGTTAGAAACTTTTTTTGAGTTCAAATTGTCCCCCCACAGTACTGGATGTGGTTCCATCTGGAGTACAAAAGTTAGAAATTTGACTTTTTCAACTTCAGATGTGATGTAGCAGGTGCAAACATGAATCACACATTTCTGAGGGGCACGGGGCATAGAGGAGGCTGGGAAGCCCTGGTTTAAACCTATAGCAAAAGCGCTGAATTTCATTCCACCAGTGGTTTAAAGGAACAATAGCAGGTCTAAAGGAGCAGAAAGGGCCCCGTTTCTTATCTCTTGGCTGCCCAAAAAGAGGGGAAAGTTGAGTTTTCTTTCACCACAGATTCCTTCCAGCTGGACCGCACACCGTATAGCAATGTTGCCAAGATTTGTATTTTGTTCTCATTCAGAATGTAAATCTGTCTAGTAAGCCAGTGCTCAGACATATTCGGAACGGAACGCCGTTTCCCTCAGAGAATCTTCGCAGGCCTGGAACACTACACACTGAAAAATCTCATTTGTGCTGCCGGTTCTGATCCCAGCAGAGGATGGTTGCTGTGACCGGCACCAAACCTCTGATAGTGGGGAAGTGTCCCGGCTCCCTCAAATGGATGCATTGGTCAGATTGGTCAGAAAACAAAAAGAAGGTGGCCATGATGGGCAACTTGAAGCGGTTCAGATGTTGTGGGTTGTGACGCCCAGCATGTGTAACTAGCAGACCCATTGGTGATATATGATGACAGCTGTTGGCCAAAACTTGGAAGGACACAAGTCTCTCAACCCTGTCTAAAGCGAATAATGGTCATAGCCAAGTCTGATATAAAGCTTATGCATTGCAAAAACTTTGTAAATAATTTCTCTGACCACCAGGACCCTCAACATCATACGAGAATTAAAGCAGAGATAAACCACTCTTTAAAAGGAGTGCAAATGACATAAAAATCCATCCATGTTCCAGCAAAGTGGTACAGTCCCTGCTGACCATTTAGAACTTGCTAGGGATGGATCCCATCTGATCTCACTTGGGAGGAGGGTCCCAATGGATGGGAATGTTGGCGAGAGTGATATTGGGGCCCATTTTAAGCCATTTCCCTGGAGAAGGGCTTGGGCAAGACAGTGTACAATCAAAAATGCCCCCTGGACCTGCTTTGCATGTAGAATGAGGTCCTCAGTTGCATTCCAAGCATCCCCAGGCAGGTACAGAAAATCTTCTGACAGAAACTAAGAGAGCCAGTGTGGTGCAGTGGTTAGAGCATGGGACTGGGACTCAGGCGATCCGGGTTCGAGTCCCCGTTCAGCCTATGGAGCCAACTGCGTGACTTTGGGCCAGTCACAGACTCTCAGCCCAACCTACCTCACAGAGTTGTTGTGGGGATAAGATTTATTTATTTATTTATTTATTTAGAAATTTATAGGCCGCCCCTTGCCACAAGCCTCGGGGCGGCTCACAATAAACAAAAGATGGAGGAGGAGAATGATGTAAGCTGCCTTGAGCCCTTTGAAGAAAAAGGCAGGATATAAATCACAATATAAATAAACCAACCAACCAACCCTGGAGTACAGCTGCCAGTCAGTGCTGACAATACTGTGCTGGCTCGGATTAAGACAACTTCCTGTGTTCCTAATTGAAATCTCCCATTTGCCTTATTTTGGAACATTCTCTTCTCTTGCTTTTCTGTGTTATCCTCCCATGCTAAGAGAAGAGTGACAGGCAAAACTCTCCTCAAGTCACAGAGAGCAGGGCTAGGAAATAATATTCCATTCAAGTTTAAGTCTGTGGAGCAGTTGAACAACTCAGCAGATGAATTCATGGGTGATGCCAAAGTGGGGGTGGTGAGCACAGTTGAGGAGCAGGTGATCCAAACCCAGAAGGATGTGGAAGTGGGCAGGGGGCAACAGGATGGCACTCAATGGATGAGTAGAAGCTCTTGCACTTGGGGCACAGGAATGGGTGTCACGGGTGCAGAACAGGGGACGAGTGGCTGGGGAGCAGCGCTTGTGAACGGGATCTTGCTGACAGCAGGCTGAACCTGAGCCAGTAGTGTGATAAGGTGGTTAAGAAGGCAAATGTCAACCTTGGAGGTATAGTCAGAAGCGTGGCTTCCCGATCTGGGGAGGTGTTGATCCCACTCTACACAACTCTGGTGTGTCCGCAACTGGAGTCCTGCATCCAGTTCTGGGCTCCACATTACTGGAAAGACAAAGCTAGGTTAGAATAAGTTCAGCACATGGTCACAAGAATGGTAGCTGGGTTGGGAGGGATGATGTATGAGGAGAGACTGAGGGAACCAGGCCTTTTCAGCCTGGAAAAGAGGAGACTCTGGGGGATCTTTTAGCAACTTATAGGTATGTGAGGGGACTTCATACAAAGCTCAAGGAACCAGGCTTTGGGTTGGATGCCAGGAAGTACTTCCCGATGGTTAGGACCCCTAGGATATGGCATGGGCTTCCAAGGGAGGCGGTGGTGGCCACATCAGTGAGAGTATTCAAGGAAAGGTTGGACAACCACATGTTGGGGATTACATGAGTGGAACCAGCTGGAGCTGGGAATCAGACCTGATGGCTTGAGAGGCTCCTTCCAACTCACTCTGTTTCTATGTTTCTAATTCCATTTAAAGGAAGTTATCCGGGGTTGCATTCCAGCAGTGGGCAAAGGGGTCAGACCTAAAATACTAGAAGTAGCAGCCCATTTCAGCAAGCCTTAGGGGAAGCATTTCAACCATTAGAAAGGCAGGAAGAACATGCTAAATTTCAGAAACCTCCCAATGATCAGCAGACAAGGGACCCCCAAGAGGGAAGGTTTGGATTAGGTGGACTTGGTTTGACCCCAGACCTGAGGAGTGACACTCTTGCTACAACATCCAAGAGAAATGGCAGATGAGGTTGAGGGAAGGACTGAGACATTTTCCAGAACACGAAGAGGAGAAAACCAGCATGAGGAAGCTGAGGGGGGAAGCAAAATTGGGAGATGGGATGGGCAGACTGAAGAGATGAGCAAAGCCGAGACTCACAAACGGTTTTGAAATAATCAGTGAAATTTTTGGCTGCAGGCTCAAGATCTCTCATATTGTCCTTGGATTCTGCTCATGCCCTTCACTGAAATTAAAACCATCCTCGTTTGCCCCCCTCCCATGGCCTTCATTTTAAATCTTTGCTTCCAATACTCTCCTGCAAGACAGAACATAATTTATTTCTTTTATTACGTTCTCTCTCTCTCTCTCTCTCTCTCTCTCTCTCTCTCTCTCTCTCTCTCTCTCTCTCTTCTCGTGTGTGTGTGTGTGTGTGTGATCCCATGGCCTTTCCACCCTTCTTCCATATGTGACATTGGATTCTTACTTGTTTACTGATGCATTTATTTATTTCAAAACAGAAAATTTCTCTCCAATGGGAACTGGACTCAGGCTGAGTCATGGAGATGAAAGGAAGGGTTAAGTTTACTTTCACTATTACAGGAAGGTTTGGAAATAGATATCGAGGTTAAAAAGTCCAGATGGTAATTCAACGGCATCCTTGCTATAAAAATGATTTGATTTATTAGAGTCACTAATGGTATCTCCATTTAGATCTGGACAGCTTGGCTTTCCCTCATCTGCAGCCTTTGAATGCACTGGATTTTCTCACTCCTGCCATCAATCCTTCACTACAAAGGGATACTATTATCAAGAATTTGGGAGTTCTTAAAATGCCAGCAATTGATAAATGTGGACAATCCTAATCCATGCAAATTACTACCTCCTTTATGTGTAATTCAAAGAGGATGTGTTTATTCAAAGCCTCCTAAATGAACTTTGACAAGCTCCAGTTCATACATCCGTATCTCTATCTGGAGCTTCCAGCCTCCACCTCTCACCCAGAAATATAGCACTTTCAGTTTCCTTACAAGGTTTAATTGATTAATTAAATTATTAAATCTGTACAAATTGACATGCACCTAGAATTCTAGTTCCAAAGGACTTTCTTCTCCTGTTATTTTCTTCTAACTACTGACATTCTCTCCTGTGTGAGCAGAAAAACAGAAACAATTTCTTACTTACCTCTGCCTACCACCCACCCACCATTTTTACTTATATGAAAGTACTTAACCTTTATTAACCCCAATTAATTAGGTACATCTTTTTACCATTAAGGAGGAGGGTTAATCAATTAATCTAATCAGTTTGTTCAGTAAATTTCGCAACCCTAATTTTCAGTGATGTTGTTTCCTCACATATAACTTTATTATTAAATTATTGGGGTTGAGTTGAATATTCTCCAGGCTTGTGCCTGGCCTAAGAAGTATTGAATTTCAGCTGTTTGTTTCCAAGTTGTTAACAAGGGTTTGCAGACAGTTTTTTCTCCTCTCCTCCTCATCTCTATTTTTGCATAGTTTGCTGCATTTAAAAAACTGCGTTGCAAGTCATTTTGCTTTGTTTCATCCACTGAGTCATTCTCACTTGTCAGAGATAATGTACGGGATGTGATCCAGCCACAATGCTCTGAGGGCAGCAAGACATGTGATGATGCTAAGAGAGATCTACACTAGAACCCCTTCTTCTGATCAGGAAACCCTATTATGTCATTTATGCAAAATGCATGTACTTCCATTGGGACACCTACTAACAAATACACACAGTTTCCACTGTGTTGAAAATGTTACCTGTGCCACACATGAATACAAGCATGGGACAAGCTGGAAAGGCGCTCTGTGCAAGGAAATGGTCCCTTAGGTTGATTTTTTTTAAGGACCCATTAAGCTGTGCGCTCAAATACTTTGGCCACCTAATGAGAAGGAAGGACTCCCTGGAGAAGAGCCTGATGCTGGGAACAATAGATGGCAAAAGAAGAAGGGGACGGCAGAGGATGAGGTGGCTGGATGGGGTCACTGGGGCAGTTGGTGTGAGCTTGAGTGGACTCTGGGGGATGGTGGAGGACAGCAAGGCCTGGAGGAATTTTGTCTGCAGTGGATCGGACACGACTTCTTGACTAACAACAACAACAACAAGAAACTGTACACAGGTTCACTGGTGCAAAGAAGCAGAATGTCCTTTTCTTTTTCTTTTAGGTAATTCCCAACTCCTTCCTGAATGCTGACACAGTCTCTCCTCGCCTCCATTACAACTTTTTCAGGAGTAAACAGCAATGCCATTTGCTTCTTAGTAGACCATGTTGTTGGTACCTCACACTGCTCACCTCTCCTGGTGCTTGAGGAGGTCTTCAAAGTCTGCTTTCAGGATCTCAGCTGACCCAACTCAGCAGGTGGGGAGCTGAGATTCCCCTAATATTCCAGGGATCTCCAGAAATCAGCTGACACCATAATCTGTAGCTGAGATTTTGAATAGGCGGGCTAAGAAACAGAAAACAGAAACTGCAAAGGAAACCAATGCTGAGTGTCAGTCCAACATAGGGTGCCTTCAGCATTTGTGATTTGGCCTGTTCTCTTCATTTTGGTCCCTTAGTTAGAAGTTCCAAGAACACTGAGAAATATCCCCTAACGTTAAGGCAATACATCCCGGAGAATGCTAACAATATAGTTCCCAGGATACTGGCAGTCATTATTCATAGTACTAAAAGAAACACAGGTAAACAAAGGGTTGCTTACAAGCAAATGGATCACTCCATGCAGAATTCCTTGCTCCAATTCCGGACTGAGCCATCAGCCATGCCTCTTATACAGCATTGCCCTGAAGAAGGCTGCCATGCTGAATCCATCCCCTTGTTCAACTACTCCTAAAGGGGCTGCTGTTTCATGTATCGCTTCCAGGAGGTGCTTAGTTTGGCTCCAACCTCGCTCTTGCTTCACCTCCATATCAGGCACTGCATCATTTCTTTACATAAGTTGCAGTTGGTTAAGAAAACTTATTATATGTTTAAGATAGATGATAATGTATATTGGGACATCTTGGCTTGCTTTTTCTTGCAGGCCCTCTCCAGCGCTGACTTTTGTAGGAATAAGTACCACTGAAGGCAACGGGATCTACTTCTGAATGTACATTTCTACTGGGATGTTTTCAAATAGTTCCACATCCAGTACTTGAAGCAATGTGAGACTTCTGCGTTATTCACAGAATCCCACTCCTGCAAATTATTGGTAGGACACCTCCTCATTGGAGAACCACTTCCCCTAGAAGGCAATTTTCCCAGAGCAGTACCAAAAATTTAGCACACGCTGAAATGCATGACACAAGGGAGGAAATGCGACTTATAAACATAGTGTTATGACTGGTCTGTAGAAATCTAATATCTAATATTTAATATAAGGACAGAAATAGTGGGATGAGTTTAGTTTGGGGGTGTTTGTCATGTGACACACCAATGTAGGTTTGCCCTAAGTTTGGGTGATGCTTTGTTTACATATGATCCTAGCCAATCAGGGATCACATGGAGAATTAAACTGCTTCTCAGTCCTCTCAGAATGATCTCCAAACAGTGGCAAACTATGTCTGGGTGAGGAAGAGTGTGATGGTGCTTTTTGTATATGGTGTACATGTGAGTTACCTTGGAAGCTCTGAAAGGTGAGGTTAAATCCTGAAAATGAATGACTGAATGAATCTATCTCCTTCCCACTATCAGTGACTCAGCACTGATTATTTGCTTTGTTTGGGTAAAAAAAGGAAGGCAGACATTATTGCAAATATTACTATAATTTGGCTGGAAAGCCATTTCTGGGCCACGACAGCTCAGAAATAATTGAATAAACAGTAAGAGTACATGAGGAATGTCATAAGACAAACATCATCTTTATCACTTTTCTGGTTATTGTTTTAAAGTATCAAAGTTAAAAAGCAAATAAAAATGAATCCGTGGTGGGAAGCATGAAAGAGATATGCAGAGCTGAAGAGCCATGTCGATACTTCTTCTTATCTTCATTGTTTCAACATAAGTCAGCGCTGATAAGAGTGGGCCGCCATGCTTCCCATGTCATGCAGGCACCTGCCTTGGAGCCCCACTGGAATTCATGCAGAGCAAAGGTTAATGTAAAAAATAAAGGGCTGCAGTTCTTCAGAAGGAAAGCGGTTGTGGTGGCTTCCAGTTACTTCTGCAAATGGTGCTCCCTCCATGTACAGAAAACAGTTTTTGCATGACTAAGAATGAAATTCAGCGAACTTCCATTGAGAGAGACATGTATGCACACTACAGACAAGCAAAAGAAAGCATACATGCCCCTTGTCTGTGACATTCTTGATTTCCTGAAGAGTTCACGATACTGTTGGGGAGGCTACCAGGGTGTGCACTGGGTCCTTCTGCTTTTTCTGGGGGCTATGAAAATGTCTTGGTAAGGGAAATGCTTTTGTTCGTACCACAAAGGTCTGCCTTATGCACAGGATGATTAATGAAGGCAACCTATGGCCAATATCTTTGTTGCTTTGCTTAACAAGGCGAAGGCCACAAGCCCTTGGCAGACTTTTCTGGAGCCATGTTGGCTTTTAGACATTGCAAGGGTTCACTACATGGCCTGCTGAACCTCAGTTACCTCCTCGCCATACTTCTGGTAGAGCCTGAACAATACAGAAGAACTGTTACAGATGGAAGAAATAAATAACATTACCATCTTGTATGTTTGTTTATTTATTTATATGGAACATTTATATGCTGCCCCATTCACAAATATGTTATTTGTGGAGGTGAGAAATGAAATGGCTCCTAAAGGCAACATTTTTCCATTGATCCCACATCCAGTTGCACAGCTGAACTAGTGAGAATGGGATGCCAAAATTTCTAAATTTGCATGGGTTTAGAGCTCATTTTGCACCAACTCCAGAGCACTGCAGGGACGGTTTTCTTCCCTGCCTCAAAAATGCAGCCGAATGACCAATCGGGCCTCTTCTGAAGAACTGTTGCATCATTCCACATTCTGGACATAGGGACTTTCTTTACTATTCTGCATTGTATTGTATACCCTTGATGGGTTTGTATGTGAGCCAGTATATAAGTATCATCCATACATCAAAATAAGTAGACACTTACATGGGAATCCATGTATGGGATAGGTTGTTTTTCCACTCCAGTTTTTCTGATCTCTGCTCTTCATGCCCGCTCTAGGATCCTCAAATATGCCCAGCACACCTGTGCAAAGAGAACATCTCTGGATGTCCATTAACACCTGGGCCGTGATCAAAGTTTTGCTTTTTGCCTAGAAAGCCCAAAACTATATAGGACCAGAATGCTTTACCTTTTGCTATATATTCCCAGTTGACCTCTCAAGCCTTACTAACTGTTCCACACCAGTGCGATGGCATCAGCTAATAGGATCTTCTCTGTGGTGGAGCCCATACTTTGGAACCCTCTCCTGGTTGTAAGTCAGGAGGCCAAAAAGGCGGCATATTACAAATATCTCTTGTAAACCAATTTGTTTTTCTGACCTGTGATGCATTGTCATCACATTGTTTTACTGTTAATTTATTGCCATGTTTTTTTCAAGGTGTAATATTTTATTGTATTTTCATGGTTATATCATATTTCAATAGGAACTATTCATAGATTTTATCATATAAAGCAGTATGGCGTATTTTGTCAAATAAAATAAATTTTGAATACAGAAAAAATGCAGAATAAACTTCTGCTTATAACTTGTTCTGAATGAACACAGAATAAGTTTTTAAAAGATGCAGAGAAGCTAGAAAGGGTTCAGAGGAGGGCAACAAGGATTATTCAGGGACAGGAGGAAAAACCCTGTGAGGCGAGATTTAGAGAACTGGGCATATTCAGCCTCAGGAAGAGAAACAAAACAAAAAACAAAAGCAGAGCGAGTCAGAAGATTGAAGGGAAATATGAAAACACTCCACAAGAACTTCAAATGCTGTCACAAAGAGAAACATAGAAACAGAGTGAGTCAGAAGGGGTCTCCTGGGCCATCTAGTCTGACCCCCGGCTCCAGCCGGCTCCGCTCACCACATGCCCACCATGTGCATGTCCAGCCTGTCTTTGAACACCCGCACCGATGGGGCCTCAACGACCTCCCGTGGAAGCCCATTCCACGCCCTCGGGGTCCTGACTGTCAGGAAGTGCTTCCTGGCATCCAAATGGAACCTGGGTTCCCTGAGCTTTGCTCCATTGGAGCGCGTCCTGCCTTCCTCTGCAGGGGAGAACAGGCCTCTCCCCATCTCCATGTGACATCCCTTCACATACCTGTATGTCACCAACAGATCCCCTCTGAGTCTCCTCTTCTCCAGGCTGAAGAGACCCAGTTCCCTCAGTCTCGCCTCATGCAGCATCCCCTGCAAACCGGCCACCATCCTTGTGGCCCTACACTGCACTGACTCCAACCTGGCTATATCCTTCCTGTAATGAGGGGCCCAAAACTGAGCACAATACTCCAGTTATGGGCTCACCAGAGTTGTATAGCATGGTAGTAATACCTCTCTTGATCTAGAAGCCACACTTCTGGCTATGCAACCAAGGGTGGCATTCGCCCTCTTGACCACCTCATCACACTGCTGACTCATGTTTAGCCTGCGGTCAACCAGTACCCCAAGGTCCCTTTCACAAGTGCTGCTCCCCAGCCACTTGTCCCCTAACCTGTACTTATGACACCCATTCCTATGCCCCAAGTGCACCTTGCACTTATCCACATTGAACGCCATCCTGTTGTCTCCTGCCCACTTCCATAGTCTGTCCAGATCCTTTTGGATTGGGAGTACCTGCTCCTCAGTTGTGGCCACTGCTCCAGTTTTAGTATCATCTGAAATTTGATCAGCAGACAGTTTACCTCTTCTTGCATGTCGTTAATGAAAAGATTGAACAGGATCGGCCCCAGGACAGAGCCCTGGGGGACCCCGCTTGTCACTGGCTGCCATCCCGACGATTCCCCGCTAATGGTTACCTTCTGCTTTCAGTCAGTCAACCATGCCCTAATCCACCGGACAGTGCTTTGGTGTATCCCAAAACTCCTCAGTTTCTCAACCAGGATATCATGCGGCACTTGGTCAAAGGTCTTGCTGAAATCCAGGTAAACCACATCCACTGTGTCCCCTCTGTCTAGCCACCTCGAAACCTTGTCGTAGAATTCCGCAAGGTTTGTCTGGCAGGACCAGTTTTTGCAGAAACCATGTGGTGTGGAAGGACAAGTTCTCATCCATCCCAGAGTGTCGGGCATGGAATAACAGATTTACGTTCAAAGAAACCAGATTTAGACTAGACATCAGAAAGAAGTTCCTCACTGTCAGAGCAATATGACAATGGAACCTACTACCTAGGGAAGTTGTGGGCTCTGCCTCACTGGAAACATTCAAAAATATTTGGACAGTCAATGAAATGGGATGGTGTAACTTGGTGTCCTGCAACAGCAGCAGGTTGGACCCGATGGCCTTCTGGTCCCTTCCAGTTCTATTATTCTACCATTCTATATTTCCATGGAATTGGAGCCTGGAATTGTAGGTTAGAGCCATGCACTGATTAGGCTTGGAGGTCAGTGACCAGAAAAGGCAGAAATAATGTGCTGATAATTGACTCAGATCAATGCCAGGCTTCTAACACTTGCACTGGATATGGTCATTCCAAAGATTACACACCACTAGACAATTGCGGGTGACATATTCAGTGAGGAGTGACAAGGTGTAGCAGATCTGAAGGCCAAGTGTCTGACTCAGGCAAATTCAGGAGCTCTTATTCTTTTGGTGCCAGTAAGCAGATTCGAAATGTTGGGTGTGTGTCATGGGAGCTCTCACAAAAGGGTTATCATGAGGCTGGCATCCCATTGCCAAAATGGCTACCACAGTGGGGCAGGCCAACCACAAAGTAGCCATTGCCCAGAAATCAGACTGGTGAGGCTGAAAGAAAACTTTGGCGTTGTTTGTTTGTTTGTTTTGTTTTGGCTAGAGCTTTAAGGACAAGGCAGAAGTGAATCCTGACTTTCCAAACACACAGCAATTTTTGTGGGGTGTCAGTCTCCAACAAGTTTCTTTTTAAATCAACTTATAAAAAAATCAGGAGAGACAGAGATCCTGCCAGGCATCCAGGGAGGGTCTCCATCCAGGCTGGGCTTCTGCTGTGCTCCTGTCTACAAGTTCTGCTAAAGGGGACAAGTTTGAACAAAGAGAAAAAGAAAAGACGGAAAGGATGGAAACACCTGCTATTCTAAAGGATGAGTAGAGGAGGGTGCAGTTCTCATGTGGGTCCCCAGGGCCCATGGAAGTCTTGTTGTGTCAGCTTCAGATGCCCAAGCAGGCACTAAAATCGCAAGAATCCTGGTCCTGTTGTCCACATCCCACTTAAGGATTCGTCTCCACCTTCTCCTGTTCAGCCCTTGCTTTGCTTTCATCTAAGTGCAATTCCATCCTAATTCGATTACGTTGCTATTACACCGTGTCACTCTGAGTCACTTTCCTCCTTATTGGCATATGGCTCTTTTCAATCTCGTTGCTAATTCTTTTCCAGTGGACTTGTTTAAAACATACTCATTTTCTCCTTAGACTCGGCGTTGTTCACGCATCACATTTCAGTGATGCCTCACTAGCTTTCTTGGGAGTGGGAGAAGGAGGCGGAGGAGGGAAGGAGGGGAGAAGAGAGCCAGGGAATCACTGGGCTCTGCACACATTTCCCCAGATTTAGAAGCCAGATTGTCAAAATACAGACAGGGAAAGGTGAGTTGCGCACCCCATCTGCCGAGAGTTTTGTATAGGCAGCAGGTCCCAGTTGGACTTTGTCCAAAGATGTGGGCAGAAGGGAAGAGGAGACCTGGTCCACTAAACAACATTCTATTCATAACTTCCTTGGGGTTTAAATTTCTTCCCCTTGGCTGTGCATGCTGCTTTGTAGGAGTTGGATTTTGGGTGGGAATTATGATGTTGCTATGTACATAGGCTCTCTATGCATAGAGGGACAGCCATACATCATTTTCACCCTCAGATTCCATATGCATCCATGGGTGGCAGATAAAAACAACTGTCTTTTATTCTGGTGAATACATTTTTGTTTGCGTGTGTGAGAGAGAGAGGATTTGGAAAAACTCATTCAGAATCTGTCCCTCTAGAACCTGTGGACTTCCTCTTGTGCTCGGCGTGATCCTGTGAGCTGAGCCAAGATGAACTTTGCATGCACTCGTGGACAGCAGCCTCCCCATCAGAAGCGGAGGAAGACAGGACCTGTGAGCAGACACATCAGCCACCCTTCCTGGCGACCACCTTTCTCCTCTGCTTGCTGGTGTCAGCAGCAGCAGCAGCAGCAGCAGGAACAGCAGGGGTGGGATAATAGCACTGCGTGAGCTGCAAATGGGCCCTGAACCCATTTGGGAAGTGCCCCTGAACCCTACATGAACCCATGAAACTCGGACTCTTGGCTATTGCAAAGAGGTCTGGAGTCCGGCTGAAACCAAGGAATCCAACAGGTTTTCTGCATGAGATGGATCCTTGCACATCCCTTGTGTGTGTGTGTGTGATTTCAGGATGAAAATGCATGCATAGAAACTGAACCCTCCTCTCCAGAAGCATCATGGGTCCAGCCCAGAGCAGGACTCTGTGCAGTTGTCAGAGAGGAGGGCTGAAAATCACACTTAGCTCCACTGTGTGTGATGAATGAACGTTTAGTTTGGCCCCAAATCTCAGGGCAAGACATATAGGTAGAGAAAGTTCTTCATTGCCAACAAATGCCCTCTACTCTTGGAAGGCACTAAGGATGGCTGTGGACTCCTGTTTCCCTTTGCAAGTGTCTGAACAGGGCTCAAGAAGGCCCTGCTTATAATGAACACGGGTTTGATCTCACAGAAATATTAGTCTGGAAAGAACTAATGAAATGGAGTTCCTTCAGCAATTCTCACTGAAGGAACTCTAGCTGACCTCTATCTGTCTCACACAGGACATCTCGTAGTCCAAGAAAACAACCTAATAGATAATATCATTTGACACAGAACTCTTGCTAGATCATAGCACTTCACTCTGGAGATGGTGAACTGCAGGTTGGAATACCCTTACAGTTCCTTCATATAGAATACTAAAAGACAATGGAAGTCTTTGCCCTCTTCCCCCCTCGCCCCAAAGTCATTAGATTCTTAAAGGGAGAGTTGAATGGTCCTACTTGCATCACACTGTCTGAAGGAAGCTCTGTGAAGCACTGGGCATATTTGTGGTTCCCAGAGAACTACACAGGTATCTCCCATTCTTCCAAAAAGGACTCCAAAAGGATGTGGCCTCATTCCTTCCATCTTAAAAATGGTGAGGTGCCACACAGGGCAAAATTTCATTGACTCAAGTAGACAACTAAAGAACACTCAACAATGTTAAAAAAACAGCCAATGCCACAACAGTGGATACAACAATTTCCCCCTTTTGCCCCCCTCCATGAACACACACATGCACGAACACACACACACACACACACGCGTGCGCACATGTTTGCAGTGTCTAGTAGATTATGGATTTATGGTTTCTGGAATCAACTTCCAGCAATAGAACAAGTCTAATATGGAGCACCATATTGGGTTTCCATATGGCCGCTAACCTCTCAGGTTGGTAGCAGCAATTGCTGTGACAATTAACCCTGAGGAAGAAGCCTGAGGATAAAACCGCTTATCACTCAAGCATGCTATATAATTGGCTACAAAGCATCTTTTAAAGAAAATGTCTCTGAAACCAGATGGATTTGAAATGTTCCATTATTCATAAATGTTTCTCTCTCTCTTGCTCTCTTTCTCTCTCTCTGTCTCTCTCCCCTTCTCATCTGAAATGCTAGTTCCTTACCCAAACATCCTCTGAAAAAAATGAAATGAAATGAAATAACTGTGTCAAATGAAGATATTAGAAGAGGACAAAGTCTTCATCTTTTCTTTTTTTGAAACATCGACTCATGAAATCTTTCTGTGCCAGTAATGTCTGTGTTACAGGAAGTGTTTATGTGTGAGTTCTAAGGGTTTTTCTGAGCTGTACAGGATATTTGCTGTTGATCTTTCAACTTCTCTGCAGTTGTGAAACCCCAGACTTTCCAAGCAACAACTACCCTCCCTTCTATTATTCTACTGACATCCACTGTTATTGTCCTGACACTTATGTGATGCCTCCCCGCCGCCAAGTTTTCCTCCAAACTTACACACTCATGATACAGTATTGTCCACCATGCTTGGACTTATATTCCAATCCCCTTCCATCTAGGCATACTGCAAAATGCTAAAGCAAGGAAATACAGATTGGCTTTTGCTGAAGATCAGCATTTTCTCTTGTATAATGGAAGCACAAATGTAGAATTCAAGTAGCACATTAGTTGTATGTTGGGATGGAAGAGTCTGTTTATTTCAGTTTCTCTTACTTTCATATCTTCTCTGACTTCTGGTCTGCTCACACCTCCCTTGCAACGCAATGGAACATTAAAAGGGGGATAAGGAGATTGCGGGGAAGCAGAATGGGTTCATCTGTCTTTGCTTTAGAAAATCTAGGGTGGATGTTTGTGGCAGAAATTATTTGCTATTGGTGGGTGGTTCTTTTGCGTGGATGGAGGAAATTCAACCTGCTCTAGATGGGGCTCCATTCCCCTTGAAGGAGCAGGTTTGGAGTTTGGGAGAGTGCTCCTTCAGTCATGTTTGTCACTTGAGGCCCTTGGAGTGCCTTCTACCAGCTTTGGCTGGTGGCCCAGATGTGTCTCTATCTGGGCAGAGATAGCCTGGCTTCAGAAATCTATGCTCTGCCCCTGATATTAATCCGGCTGCCACATCCTGCACACATCTTGCTGCTTCTGAACAGTCTTCAAGGGTTGCCCATGTCCATCGGGGAGTGGGGATCTGGGAAGTTATGCCTCTGGAAGTTACATGTTATGGGAAAATTAATTCAAACCATTATTATCCATAAAAGCAAGTTGTGTCTCGCTACCCTTTTAGAGTCCTTTGAGAGTGTTATTAAATTCTGGGACAGAGGTGATCCAGTAGACCTTGCATACTTGGGCTTCCAAAAGGCTTTCAGCAAAGTCCTTCATCAAAGACTCCTGAGCAAAAGGTCTTCTTGGGGTTAGTAACTGGCTGAAGAAAAGAAGACAGAGTGTAGGAATAAATGGGAAATCATCGAATGGGAGAAGTAGGTCCCACAAGGATCTGCACTGGAACCAGTGTCTTGCAATTTATAGAAAAATGATCTGTGATTAGCAGTGAACAGTGAAATGGCCAGGCATACTGATGAAAACACAATTGCAAAGATCGTTCTCTTCTTGTAGAAATCAATGGTGCAACATACTTCAAATATTCTGCCTGCCTGCCTGCCTTCCTTCACTGCCCAATTGCTCTCTGGGTGGTTCATAAAACAACTCCAAAAATTCATGTTTTCCAAAATGTAAAAAATTAAATGCAAACTAACAAAAACAGTTGAAGCAACACAGGATGCAAAATTGCCCCCTCAGGCTTGTGCCCTCAGTGTGGAGTGTTCGCTGTCCTTTCAGCAATTACAGGAACTGGTGCCACTTCTGGAACATCTAGGTAGATTGGGGGTGGGGGGAATCTGCCAATGGAAGGGAAATGCATCCTACCCACCTGGAAAACTTAGCAAAAAGTTTCTATCTGGTAGTATTGGGCTGGAATCTCATTCACAAATATCTCTGTCCTGAAGGATGGGCGGGGGGCTTTATTTGTGGAGGAAGCTGGAAAGAAATCTTTTCTCCCCATGTGCTGTTATAACCCCCAAATGTAGTGCCTGTGAATTAGGGGGGGGGCATTGCTTCACATTGCATGAAGTGCAGATTGGTGGAGATTTGAGTGAGCTGAAAACTTCATGGACAGTGCTCCATACAAAATTATGAAATAATTACTGTTATAATTATTATATTGCATCCCAACATCCCAAGGTAACTTCACTGTCCATGGATGGTGATAATCAGAATTATGCAGCAAGATCTTTCAAGGGATGGTCAGGAAGTGCTCTTCTTTATACAACATAATATTTTGGTCTGGCTTCTGTTTGGATGCTGATTTGGATTTGATCTGGTTCTGATAGGGAAATTCTGGATGCCTCCCAGCTAATTTTGGAGGACACTAAGGAGCAGAAAAAGAACAGTAAATTGGCATAAAAATAAAAAAATTCTGCAAGCTAAATTCCTGATTGGGGAAATCATATCCTTCCTCTCTTTAGGCTACAGGCGAGTCCTATGTGCACATTTTAATATCACTCCACATTAAAAAATACATGCCCTTTCTTTTATAAGAAGAATATGCATATTAAGAGTCTATCTCCACTTCAAGTCATGTCTTTTTCGCAAACCTGCAGTCTCGTTTTGTGCATTGTCAGCAATTTCAATGTAGCGTAAAACACTTATTTTATGGTGTACTGGCTATGCTGGAAAGTTGCATGAATCTAATAATTTCAGGACAGTAAAACAGTTTAAAAGCTTCCATGATCAACCTGAAGCTGACCTCTTAACTCTTGAACAAAATGTGCTTTTATCAACATGAGCTGCCACACAAATTTTGAATCAACATCAACAAATAAAAAAATAAAAAAGCAAAGCAGGAGGGGATGTACTCAGAGAAGAGAAAGAAAGAAAGAAAAAGAAAGAAAGAAAGAAAGAAAGAAAGAAAGAAAGAAAGAAAGAAGAAAGAAAGGGAACTGGAGGGAAAAAGGACATCCATTTGATAGCATGCCTTGGGCTTAATCCAGAGGCACTTGGGAACAGCAATTTGCCTGGGGCTGTGCATGGGGGTACACAAATTGGGTTCAGATTCCTCCCCTCAGAGTTCATCAAAAACGGCTTTTGTTTCCCATGGAAATCTTCAAACCCACTTCAGTGTTGACAAAGAATAAGGGCAGAATATGTTGGGTTTTTTTACTGACTTTGGTCTCACTTGTCAATCTAGCAGAGTATTTTTTTTTCCATCTCTAACAGGCAGGAATGAATAAAATATTTTCTTTCTCCAACATCTATTAAAAAAACAACAATAACAATCAAGTTCTTCAAATATGAAGAAATGTATGAATTTGGGTATGTTCTTATTGAAGATGAGCTAAGATGAAGTATTGTAGGCAGAGATGGAAAAATCTTTCACAGTTTCACTTTCCCCTGCATTTGATTTAAAAGAAAAAACGTTCTTCCTGGTTGCTATATGAAAAGGCACATTTTCTTAAATCCATATGAAAATGGACCAGAACAGGACCCTTACCAATCTGAAATGGCCAAAAGCAAGAGACATGGAGCTGTTCCCAGCTGAAAGAGTGACCCTTCCCATTGCAGTCTTGGATAATGTGCTCACACTCCAGGCCTTTCTCTCAGTGCCAACTTCAAGAGAAGCTTGGAGAGTGGCAACAAGTGGAGAGGACTTTCTCTCTGGTGGCCCCTCATCTATGGAATAATCCTGGCCCCCCACTGCAGGCTGCTGATGCCAAATTTGTCATCTTTTCAGCACCGGGCTAAGAAGGTTCTTCACACTGAGGTCTTTAAAGACCTTCTTGGGTGCTTGAGAGGATTAGCCGTCCCAAGTGTGAGCTGGGTTCCTTTCTTCTTCCTTTCAAATGTCAGACAGTTCTTTGGCAATGAGAACTTTGTTTCCAAAGCACAGCCAGCAAACTAATAGCCAACAGAAGAAGAGACTCCAAGCACACACAGAACTATGCAGGGCCTCTAGCTGGATAGCCCTGCTCTCTCTCTGCTCTTCTCCCATGCCCCCTTTGGCCACTTTCAGACTATGTCAGTTCCCAGAGCCTGCCTGGACTCCTGGGATGGTGGCTTGGGGCAAACTCTCCCTCCTTCACCATCTCTGTGTCCACAGAACTCATTTCTCAGGGCAAAATGTCCTCATTAGAAGAGCCGGTACCACCCCAGCCCTGGAAAGTGTGCTCAGAACAACTGCCTCTTTCATTCCCAATATTTGCAGAGTTGTTCTTTGTTCTTGTTTGTTTAGCTGTTTAAAACTTTTAAAAATGTTTTTCTGCTTTTATGGTATTTTATTACATTTCAGTGTGTTTCATGGATTATTATAAACTTCCCAAAGAACTTTGACTGTGGGGTGGTATAGAAATGATGGTGGTGGTGATGGTGGTGGTAATTTGCACTTGGTTTCAAATGTTCTGGATCAGGGTCCTATCAGGGGAAAGAAAAAAGATGGCTAAAACCACAGGGATTCAAACTCAGACCCTGAAGTGCTATGAATGCAAAGCCCTAGGCCTGGATTGAAAAAATTGTCCATTTTATTTTCTCCCACACTCCTTTAAATCTGTCATCTATTTGCCCATCTGTCTGTCTGTCTGTCTGTCTATCCATCTATCTATGTAGCTATCTACCTGTCCATCATCCATCCATTGAAATATCTATCTATCTATCTATCTATCTATCTATCTATCTATTTCAAATAATGAAGGAATTTGTGAATTTTTGAATATCCTCATCAATCATGAACTAAAACAAAATGTTCCCCAGTCCCTACAGAGTGGGATGGTTCTTGAAGGTGGTGGGAATGGACTGCTCACCTCTCCAACTTATTACCTGTGCTCCTTTAGTTCAAAGTCAAGGAACTTTTTCATTCCAAAGCCTGCACTGCATCTATCAAAGCTGGTGCTGTGTATGGGAAAAATGAATTTCCTATGGGAAAAAGAAATTGTTACATTTTGGAATGGTGCTACATGGAAGGCAACCAAACGAGCCTGCCTCTACCACAATGCCTCCAGGTCCATCCCCACTGAGAGAACTCTCCCAGGGGCAGGATATGTGTGCCCCCATCCTTGCAGCAAAGAAATTCTCCTCCCTGTAGACACACCCATCACCACAGTGAGACTCCTTTTGCTAAATTTTAACTGAGCCTGGTCTTCTGCTAAGATGGAATTTCTGGAATGTTTGTCTTCAGCTCCATGGTCCAACTAGCCTTTTAATAATAATTTAATATTTGGCAGGTTTTCACTTGTGCAAGAGGAGGGATAGAGAGCAAGAAGTGCGGGAAGGTTAGAAAAGGGAAGCTGGAGGAGAGACAATGGCATTCAATGTGGGGGGAGTGGGGGGACAACCCTGTCAAAAAATGACAACTGATCTACCGCCTGTTTTATGCTATTCATAGAAAATGCCAGATTCTTCAAATAGTAACCACATGCATGGCATTTTTGCAGACTCAATGTTCTGCAGCAAAATGAGATATTCTTCATTTTTACGTGTCATCAAAGGTGGCGGAAATATCATCCCAGGCTTCTAGGTGGAAGCCTCCATCTCTCAACAATGCCAAGTTTAATTCAAGTGTGGTGGCAGGCAGGAGGAGACCAAGGGGGCTGTGGGGGACAGGAGTGGGGAGATAACGGCACCCCTTTTTGCATCGCAGTCCTTTCTAATGGAGCGACCTAATTGTTGGACATTTGATCTTTCCATCAACTAACAGCAAAAATCACATTCAAGCTGGGTAATCAGTATATACAGTTTAACAAACCCTTGCTTAAAACACAGAATAATAACTAAACACATGAAGAACACAGGTAAAGCAGCATTAACTTGAGCTCAAGTACAGGTCAGAATTTTGCCTGTAACGACTTCATAATGATCACTACTCCAGCTGAAATCTGGTAGAGACATTGGAGAAATGTGTCTGGAGAGCACGGCAAAGAATATAAACAACACAAGAATACGCGGAATGCAAACAACACCAACCCATTTCCACTTGGAAAGATGAAGAATTATTTTCCTATGTCAGGCTTACCTGTGCTTCCCTGTCACTTCTGACAGCACCCAGCTGGAACCCTTAGGGGAACTCACAAATCGGAAAGGGTGCGACATCCACCTTGCTTTGCTTGCCTGCAGTGACTGGTTTGCCAAGATGCGCTGTTGTATATGGGGGATTGATCTAGCGATCTGGATGTGGGGAAAAGTTTCCACAGAAAGCTCTCAGCTAAGTTTCTGTCTGGGCATCTTGTGACAACAAACATCAAATACTTTTTTCTTTTTCTTCCTTTCTTTCTTTAGTTATAAAAGTGTTTGTTATGGTGGCCTATTAGCTATTGTTTTAATTATTGTATTTTATACACTAGTTTTAAACACTGTAAGCTGTCCTGAGCCATTCATCAGAATAAAAATGTTTTAAATAACTAAAACAAACAAACAAACACCGATGGTGCATTCCACAGAGCTATGCATCCTTTCTTGAGCCTGGCAGCACAAAAGCTCACATCGTGGCCACAACCAGCGAGTTTGCGCAAAGCAACCCTGCATATGTAAATGTCGGAGGGTTTGGCGTCTGGTTTGCAGGTCAAGTTTTCCCGCATCCAGAAAATCTCTCTCGTGTTTGTTCCTCTTCTCTTTTCATTCCCATTCAGAAGGGTTGGCTTTCCTGTCTGAAAACAAAGGCAGAATGTGATTTTCTTTGCTGTTTTGGAGGGATGGATGAATGGCTGTGGAGTGGTAGATGCCTGGCCAATATTTCTTTTCAGCAGCCTTTAAACAGAGCACTCCTTCCATGCCGCTGATGTGATGGGAAAGGCTCCTGCTGCTTTGTGTGGAACTGGGCTCAAGTTGCAAACCTCCGCTGGAGCCTCAGTTGGCTGTGATGCAGCTGCGGAACACTTCCAGAATCACAGTGGCCACCAGCTTTGAATAAGTCCTCTTATTCCATCTTCTCCCCTTAAACAAATTGCCTTTACAACGGCTACAGTAAATCTCCTTTCGCTTCAGGACTGCCAGGCTGTGGGGGTTCGTACCCTCACAGGCTTAGCTTTGCCAAAGCTCCATCCAATGGCTGGTCTCTGGGAACTTCTGCACAGAAGCAACATCTTCATTTTACTGTTAAGTGTGGGGGAAAATCTCTCCTGTATTCATACAAGAAAACCTCTCCCGCATTCATCATTGATGGGTGGGAAGGCAGGGAAGAGGCCTTGGAAAGAAAATATGAACAAAACCAGACACCTATCAGGTTTGCCAACATCAGCTTCTCATGCATGGAATATTTGGCTTTGAATTGTCCATTCCAGATGGCTGCATATTTCTGCTTTGAAAAGTGTGTGGGAAGGACCCACAGATCGATTTCAGTAAGGAGTCACCCTGAAATATCAGGGTGTCTGGGACAGAGTTCCTTTCCTGTTTATTAACTGATGTGATTTTCAGAGGGATATAGCTAACTGTTTTGATGGCGGATGATTCCTTCATAGCTTAGAGCTGGGAACACAGCTTCTTCCTATCAGGGATGAGAATTGTTCTGGCAAGGGGTGGGGTGGGGCGGGACGGGGAAAGCTGAATGAAACAAAAATGTTTTCCCCTCTGGTGGAGTGGAGATGGCTTTAGTTTCATTTCCTTAGAAAGTGAGATCCACAATCAGGATCTAAAGGCGTGATCCCGAATGAAGGTACTACCATAGAAAAGGGTCTATTCTTCCTTTCCTTCCTATCCACAAGCAAAACTTTCTTGGTGACAGGTCTGGTGAAACAGGGCTGCTGGAGAAGGTGAGGGGAAAGTTCAAATCAGAAGAGGTATCCTAGACTATTCATGGTTTTATAGGTTGAAACTAGCATCATGAGTAGTGTGGCACCCAGAAACATATTGGAAGCAGTTGAAACAGGTGTGACACTAATTATATATGAATTGTAACACATGGAACATTGGGGCCATTTCCCTTAGAGGCAGATTTATGGCGTGGTTCACTGTGACCAGATCTTTCTTTTTCAGGAAGAGTTAAAATAGCAACAGCAGATGAAGCTGGGCCAACCTGGACGACTGGGCAAACAGGAACTGAATTAGATCCAGAACACCCACCTGGGTGGACTTGGGGGACAGAGCCCTACCGTAACCTAATTCTCTGTATAATATAGCTATGCAGGCATTCCATTCAATTTCTATTCCACCTTTCCAACAATGGCAAAAATAATAGCAAAACTTCCCTTATTTATTTGTTTGTTTGTTTGTTTGTTTGTTTGTTTATTTAAACATTTATAGGCCGCCCCATCGCATCAAAGCCTTGGGGCGGCTTACAACAAGCTGAGTAATAAGTAAATACAGTTTAATCAATTAATTAATAATCAACCCTTATTTAGAACAGAGAATAATAACTAAACTCATGAAAGATACAGTTAACATAAACTTGAGCTTGAGCACAAGTCAGAATTTTGCATGCGATCATTTCTTGACCCTCACCACCCCAGCTGAAATTTAGAACAGATATGGAGAACCATGTCTTGGGACCATGGCAAATAATATAAACAACCCAAGAATACGAATAGTACAAGCATCCCCCTTCTTTTCTTGTCTGCACTGTCTGGTCTTCTGAGACATTTGTTGTATATGCATTTTGCTGTCAGAGACATGGAAAAAACTTCTCCATGAAGGGCTGCTGTCCTTTCTAAAATCTGTTTCAGCCAGTTTCTATCATGGTAACTTGTGTGCAGTCAACATCACAAGCTAACTGTACATTTCATGAAGAAATGCATCCTTCCAAATGGAAGGGGAACAGGTCAAGGACACGATGATAACATGGGCACAAAACTTTGGATATAATATTGAATTAGAAAAGTGGCAAAAGCTGTGGGAGAGAAATAGTAAGGTAACTTTAGCAACCTCGTATAAAGAAAATTTATATAAAATGTTCTATAGATGGTATTTGTCGCCAAATCAATTAGCTAAGATGTTTCCAAATATGTCTAACAGATGCTGGAAATGTAAACACGGTATGGGTACATTTTATCATATGTGGTGGACCTGTGAATATGTGAAAAAGTATTGGATTAAAATACATAAATGGCTTGAGGAAATGCTTCAAAAATCTTTAGCCTTTAAACCTGAAGTTTTTTTGTTAGGCATGGTACCGGAAAATATTAGTAAACAAGAAATGTATTTGATACTACATTTAATCACAGCAGCGAGGATCGCACTTGCTCAATACTGGAAGAGTGAGGAACTACCCACGGAGGAACTGATTTTGAAAAAGATTCTGGATTGTGCAGAAATGGATAGACTGACTCTATCACTGAAGGAGAAGGAAGACACTGACTTTTACCAAACCTGGGACTTTTTTTACGACTGGCTAGAGAAAAGGGGCTTGGCTTAGATTTAAAGATGTCTTTAAACTTTTATAAATTGATTTGATTATGATCATAGAATGCTAAAAGATATGTTATAGGGGGCTGACCCAGCTTGTCTGATGTATTTGATGATTGATGTTTTTAATTTGTAGTTTAAAACTTTAATAAAATCTTATCAAAAAAAATGCATCCTTCCAACAGGTAGCCTCCACCCTGAACAACTGGAATACCCTTTCCCAGATTATCTACTGACCATTAGAAGCTAGTCCTGTTTGGACTGAGACTCAACTTACATGCCCTGAAGAAATGGTGTCCTGATGAGGCAGGGCTCCCAGACACTGGATGACTTCTCTTGGTGCCTTCATGTAGGTAGTCAAAACAAAGGGGATAAAATATACCCCCAAAGGATGCCATGGGGCAACAGATAAGGAATTCAACATACAAGCCAATAAATAAGCCTCTAATACTATTCTTCTAGTACCATCTAGATAAATAGGTCCAGGACCACCTGAAAAGAGTCCAAAACTGCCAGACAGACAGCACCGTTGATGGACTCAAATGCTACTGAGAGGTCCAGCAGAAGCAAGGGACACAAGCAGTCTGTCTAGTTTCCAGCTTTGGCCATTCCCTGAAATGCCCAGGCTATTTCAGTCCCTAAACTGGGCCTGAATACAGGATGGAAAGGACCTGAATGCCCAGCATCAACCAAGAAAGCCTGGCCTCATCACCTCCTCCAGGACCCTACTAAGAGAGAGGGGAGAAAGGTTGTAGCCTAAAGCGATTGCCAATATTCAATTGGCAAGTCGTGGGCTGTGTTCTTTTCCTTTGCAGCAAGCAACCAATCTACAGAACCCATAGCAGGAGTTTGAACTTTCTGCTCAAGTGAAGGCATCCTTGAACTCCCCTTCCCTTTCCCCTTCCCCTTCCCCTTCCCCTTCCCCTTCCCCTTCCCCTTCCCCTTCCCTCATTTTTTGTTGTCTATCCTGGAACTGCAGGGACATGAAGCAAAATGCACACTCACGTGCCCTCAAATTGCTGACATTACATGTTTACAGAAACTGTTTACACAGAAAATTAATCAGTTACGGTTTTAAATTTTAATTAAAGAATGCTTTCTGAGGTTATTGCAAAACAGACAAAAGCCCATAAAATGTATATTTGACTGCCATGCTGTGTTGTTCTTGGACTGGGGAACAAGCGGCTGATCAATCATGCGTAAGGTGTGAGTGTGTAGATTCACTCTTTCCATTTAGCAAAGCACTCTGCACTTCAGCAGCATTATTTTCATGGGCACTTTTCAGAATACCAGCAAGAGTGAATCACATTTGCACACAGCAGCCCATAAAATGCATATTTGACTCGTCTTCGAGCTGGAGAACGGCCAGGAAATCAACCGTGATTCGGAAGATGCCCCGTTCAATAAACACGTATTGCTTCTGCCACAGCTTTACCCCGCAAATAGGGAAGTTGGTGAGATTTGCCTGAATCTGGCTTCAGGAACTAACGGAAGCAGCAGGTTAAAGCTGAACTCTAAATGGAACCCACCTTCAACTTTCTCCTCCGGCTTGGATTTTATTCTAGGCTACCTGAACCCTAACCCCTTCCTACCAGCCAAACACATTTCCAGATCTACAAACTCCTGCCTCCTCCACATGCAGTATTTTCCTCCCTCCCTCACTTTTGTGGTCCCTCACTCAGCCCCTCAGAATGAATCTTTGTGCCCCTTTCAACCTTCTCCTCTGGGATGTGATGGAGTGATTTCATTCCAGAAATTCCTACAGGGGAGGTTAGAAGAGGGCCAAGAGTAGAGGTTGCTGATGCTGGGAAATCATTTTAAAGCTAAGGTTTGATCTGGCAAGCAATAGAAATAGTACCGATCTCTCTCCTTTTTAAATTCTATGAGAAATTTGCAGAAATTATAAGGTCTTGGAATTTGCAGAAACTGCATATTGTTTGTATTCATATATGATGCGCTTTCATAACTGCTCTCCTGCCACTTACATGGGTTTGAAATTCAAAGCTGGAAGTGTTTTCTGCTAGAGGGCAGGAGAGACCTCCATGAACATCGAGAAAACAAGCCCTTTCAACCTCTCCCTCTATGATGACTTTGCTCGAAATAAATAAATAAATAAATAAATAAATAATTAAAAAATCATAGAGAGAAGGCTAGAAGGGGACTGAGAGATGTCTATGTTTGCCCCCATGTGGGATGAATGGTGATGGTACTGGTTTTTCTGAGCCCTTGGTTCTCTTGATATTTTTTTCTGATTCATATTTCGAAGAATACATGTAATTTCTGAATAAATCTAGGGTGCTCATCAGAGCTTTTGCCCATCCCTAACCTCGGCACTGCAGGCTGAGCATGCATGCGTGCGTGCCTGCAAACAGATGCCTACTCAGAGGTTCCCTTCCTTCCGGCTGCAAGGAGTTAGGATTGGAGAGCACCCCCTAAACCTGACTAAAGCCACGCAGTGGGGCTGATTGAATCCCGGAATCCTCCAAAAGTTCTTTCTCCGCAGCTGTGAGTTCAAGTGAATATCCCCCCACTGATCTGGGTTAGACACTTGGACAGTGGTAGGGGGAGGACATTGCATTGCCTTGACAAGGTGGTCTAAACGTTTTTTAAAAATATTTTTTGTGATTCCTTTCAGAGTTTAGGAGGAGCCCAGCATCTACCTGAGCATTGCACCTGGGTCCTAAAACATCCCTGGGAAATTTTACTCTTGCATCATCTCAGGCATGTTGTGTAGAAAAAAAGATGATTGCCCCACGAGGCCCATAAAGCAGGTTAAGCTTTTTAAGTTTAAAATTTCAAGCTGCTGTAAACTCTGCACTCACCATCTTGATGGCATATCTTGATTTTGAATATTTTTATTTTGGATTAAACATGCCCAATTCTTTTCATTTTGTTTTATTCTTCAGCATTCTTTTTTAAGATATACGGCAGAGTATGCATTTGATAAACCCAAGAACACGAATAAGTAAAAGCCTGATAGAAAGCAACTATTTATGGTATGTTTCAAAGAAACAGTTTATCAGTATCGGCACTAATAGAGGAACAGTTGGACAATAACCCCTTTGGTCCCCACAGCCGTGGGACAGAACAGCCAGGGTAGGCAGGTGGTTAGAGCATTGGACTGGGTTCTAATCCTGCTCAGCCATAACGCTTGTTGGGTGACTTGGGCCAGTCAGTCGCTCTCTTACTTGCCAAGACTCTTGTGAGAATAAAACAGAGAAGGGGATCCTGAAAGCCAGCTTGTTTTTCTTATAGGATAGAAAAGAGCTAACTAAATAATAAACAGGGATGATGATGGGTAGGTCATAGCATTGGATACCAAGTCCTGTTTTCTAAGAATCTCCACTTTCCTTTTAAAGCCAGAAGCAAAGATCTATCTGAACATAAACGGGGAAAGGCCACTGAAATCCGGAGAAGGGAGTATTAATTAGCCTTCGAGTGTCGGGGTGGATTTTGTACCTTCCGCATCTCCAGACCACTCCCCGTGACTGTGAGACCTATATGCAAAACAAACTCATCTCTTTCCAGTTTGCTTTTTGAAATGATGTTAATCAAGGGAATGGCCGGCCATTTTCCTTATTCTGATACCACATTTTGATCCTGCTTGATTCCATCAGTTGCCTCTTGGTTTTATGTTTGCTTTTAGGCTTGAATTATAATGGCAAATTGTTTTCCTTTGCATATTTTCCAAAATACCATCAGTGCAGTTGTGGCTGAAAGAGTGTCCTTGCATATTGCAGGTGAACAAGCAAGAATACACAAATAAAACAGTAGAACAGAGGATACAAAATTAATGAAATGAGGCATGTTTATTCAGTTTTCATTATTTACCTGTAGGTCAAAGCAACCAACTTTTCTTGGTGCAGAACTCAGAAAAGAACACCTCTCGCAGTCCTGACCAGGACTGGAGGAGTAAAGTCTAGCCTGACTTTCATCAGCCATTTTCTTGACCTTCATTTATTTTCCTAACCTTCACATCAGTGAGTCTTTGAAGTCGCACAGACTGTTTTCAGAGAACATGAGCAAGCTCAGCTGCCAAAATGTTCTTGGTCATCTCGTGCATTAGCTTGAAATTGCCCAGGGAAGGCTACTTAAAGTGGCTTCTTTCCCCAGTGCAATTATGTACTTAACGATTCAACCATCAGGTAATAAACCACAGAATCATTCTTTGACCTCGTGTTTAGAGAAGTCACCTTTCAGAATCCTGGGTTAACTTTCCTTAAAAAACTTTTATTACACCAGTCCAAACTGTCAGTTAATTCCTGAAATATTGTCTGTTTCTTTTTTTAAAAATGACTTCTAAGATGTTTCATGGGAGCATAAAATGTCCAGCAATTATTTTGAGGAGTGCCTGCAATGGAAGTCAGACTCCCCAGCTAAGTACATTTTTGTGCTAATTAAATATTCCAAATTTCTATCAAGATGATTGCCATGTATGTAATGGTTCATTGAATTTATGACTCATGGAAACTTCCTCTTTTATATTTCCGTCAGAATAGTTATAGCACCTATTCTGTAATGATGAACTGGAAACCAGTCTGAGGAGGTGAAGGAACCTCCTCCAGGCTGGCCTGTTACCATTCACACCACTTTCTAACTTCACGGTGCTGAGATGGCACTGATAAAGCAACAGTGAACGATTTAGCCCATGTCTGTGCCTGGGACAGAGTTTCACATAGGGCTCAATCTGAATGCATAGCCCAGGACAGGAAAATTACCTAAGGCACCATGTTTATTATGGCTTTCTTTTGGATCCTCTCCATGCTCCGAGAAACTCTCAGGGACGTACCTGCTGCCATCCTTTTTATCCTCACTACAGCCCTGTGAACTAGGTCAGGCTGGGAGAAATGGAAAGAGAGACCGAGAGAATTCCTTACCTAAGGATGCCTGGGCAGTGCTATGGCTGAGCAGGCAAGCAAACCTAAAGTGTGACGTCTCCAGGGTATTTGGGGAAAGGATACCTTGGACTCTGAGGGGGTGATGGGTTTGGGGAGGGAATTGCCTGATTCCCTATATGCTGATCCCAGATATCCTCATTCCAACCAAACCCTGACAGTAAGGACTGTGCTCAGAGTCCAAGACCCCAGTCCCAAAACATGGTGAAGTCACCTTTTCCCTTATGCCATCAGAGCTACTTTTACCACAGAAGCTTCCTAGATATTGCATTAAGCAGGTCAATTGCTGTTCTTTTGCTTGTGCCGCTGCACATTTTGACCGACCTATTGCTATTGGATTCAGTCTCGTTGCCTGTTGGTTTGTATGGTTGCTTTTTGGCTTGAACTGTAGACTCACCTAAGCCTTGGTCTAGTTTCCTTGTTGTCCAAGCTGCACTGTGTCAAGATCTGAGGAAGCTTCAGGGGTCCCTCTGCTGGCCAAGAGCCAGAAGAGCAGCCCTGGTAGTTGCAGGATTACTGCCCCAATCTCATGCAGCCACCGGGGCTCTCATGAGCACCACCTGGGAGCCTTGGGGGAAGCACTATGCAATCACTGGTTCTTCCCTCCAGAGGCTGCCTCGGCAATGAAGGTCTGCTGATGTGCTGGAGTGTTCCTTGTTTGTTGGACTCTTGGACTTTGCACCTGGACTCTGCTTGTGATCCTGTTCCTGCTCCTGGACCCTGCCTGGCTTCCTGATTCTCAGCATTGCCTCCTTGGTTTCCTGGCTCCTGGCTTGATCAACCATGCTTGACTGATTCTACCTTGCTCTCCTATTCCTGGCACTGACCTCGGACAGCTTGACTATGCATATATTGAACCTTGACCGGGTTGCCTGAGTCCTACTGTCCCTGCCCATTAGTCAGCCTTCCATGCCTGGATGCTGACACTCTGGGGGCAGCTGCAGTGAGTTTGAAGCCTGAGCACCACTTGGAGCAGTCCCTGGTCCTGCCTTTGTCAAGGGTTCTTTGTGGGCAAAGCAGCCTTTGAGTCTGTTTGTATGAGTCTCCAGTCGGAAGACTGCTTTAAGATATCCAAGGAACTGTTCTGATCCTGATTCTCAATGTGTCAGGGTCCTGACTCTTCAGAGGAAGAGGTCCAAGGTTTTCCAGAGCCTTCTACTCTCACAAAAGACCCAGAGCATGTAGCAGCAGACCACAGGAAGCCTGAGAATCTCACAAGGTCGCCTCATCAGTATCTTCCAATAACCTATTCCTTTCTGAGTTCTAGATCAAGCCTCCACCAGAGTCAAGGTGACAGCAAACATAGTGATCCACAAGTCCTCCTGGGCCATCTAGTCAGACACCTGGCTCCAGCCAGCTCTGTTCATGTAATCCCCAACACGTGGCTGATCAATCTTTCCTTGAACACCCTCATTGATGCCCCCCCCCCACCTCCCAGGGAAGCCCATTCCATATCCTAGGGGTCCTGACCTGATAGGAAACTCAAAATCACCGGCAGAACACCCATTTGGCTGCCAGAAGGTCCTTTCGCAGGGATTGGCTGAGGAGACAAATGCCATAATGGAGAAAGAACGTACTTAGGGGAAGGGAAATACCCTGTTTTGCGTGATGAACCACCAGAGGACAAGGCAGTGAAGGCACTTCCAAAGTGCATATGAGTACTTCAGTCCCTCTGTACCTTTGGGCTCCAGTTCCAGTGTGTGGATCATGGGAACGGTGGACATCTGGCTGTGGCTTCCCCCCAGCACTTTGCCCACTGTGCTGTCTAGGCTTCTAGCAGTGCTGCGAACCAGTGGGCAGCAACGGGTTTCTGTGTCATCAGCCCCTGACCCCCAACCTTGCATAATTTTCACAACTGTGCAACCCAAGTCTAGACCCTTCTCTGCCCAATCCCTCCTCCCTCACTGGCTTGCATGTCAGCATTTGGGGCCAGGGCCAAACCTTACTCCCTGATTTGCATTTTCTGCCTTTTGAATTCTCTAAACCAGGGCTAGAGGAGGGACTTAGAGGGGAAACACAGGCTTAGATGCTTTTGCAGAAAATGTAAATTGGTGGACCCAAGTGAGCATGTGCTTGCACGTACACACAATTACCATCATGATTATCACCTGCAATTAGCCAGGAGACCCAGGGCCATATAGAGGCTGCCTTCTATGTACCGCAGAAATAACATCAAACCAAAAGGGAGGCCATCCCTTAGCTGGAAGGAGCAGTTACACCAGGCTGGCTCCTCTGATACACACAGCCAGAAAGAGCACCCCATTCCAACACACAGATGCTGTGCGAATGCTGAATTGAGCAGTGGGTTTGCTGTACATGGCCTCATCCATCAGCTAAAGGAACAAGAGCATCACTCAAGTAAGGGGAGATCAGTTTGGCCTGAAGTGCATTCAGATGTCCACTCATCTTGTTCTGGCCTTGAAAAACGGATCTCTTTCTGCTTCCTTCCACTCCCCTTCACCGTGCGTTTCTTGCCTTTTTAGTTTCTCACCCTTACAGCAACCCCCTCTCTCTATTGATGTCTGTTGCTTAAGAAAACATCAATTGCCAGAAAAAAGGGATAAAATAAGGTAAGAAAGAAAGCAAGATCCAGATAGAAATGTAAACGTCATTCATTTCAAAAGAAAAATGAATGCCATTCTTAAATTTCTCCTATTTAAATCAGCAAGACTTCAAAGTGCTTGACTTTGGTTGGACAATGGCTATAACAACTGGCAACATCGTGCCTTGTAGTGATCTCAGACTCTGCCACCTGAGGGGAACTGCCTCATGAGCATACTGGCCCTGCTATGAAGAAGTTGTATTTGTGATGTTTGTGAGGTGAGGAACTGCCACTGGATTGCTTGGGGTTGTGAAAGGGCCCACAGTGATCTGTTACGTTTCGGGCACATTCTCCATCATTGGCATCCCTTCTTCCTTCTTTTCTGTGTAAGGTCCATGAGACAGCCTGACACACATTTTTTCTAACATATATCATTATGAGTACTCACCAGATAAATGAGATCTTTCATTGTTTGTGATGGTGTTAGACGATGACACCAATTTCCCAGATGTTTCAAAAAGGGCAGACAGCTCAGCACCCATATACAAGATCAAGTGTGTACTGGAAAAAATGAAAAATCATTGCTCATTACATGGGGAATCTCACACTGACGAGAAACCTTAGATGAAATGCCAGGCTAGTGCAGGAAACCCACAGCAAAATCCAGGATGATGGCCAAACAATGATAAAATATGAGCACCTTCGGCATACTAGTTATCAACTCTAAGTTCCAGGGAAGGGCTGGGGACTTGATCTCTTCCCGTTATTCTTTGACCTTTGCAGTTGGGAAAGGGGTGCGTCTTGCCTTAGTCGGATTTTCTGGAGTGCTTTGTTTTGTTTGGTTTGGTCTGGTCTGGTCATCTGGCTCCTTTTTTGCTATCTTGAAAAAATAATTTCTCCTTTTCTTCCTTCCTAGTTTGGACTAAAAGCAGCCACAATGAGATCTGCTCAATTATCTGTATTCTCTCTGTGTGTTATTTCTGATCAATCCCAGCACTTCATTTGTCCAACTGATTCTATGGGCTGGGCCATCCAAGCGATGCCACCGCTTGATGAATGTGATGCGTTATTAGTGGAGCACGTGAATGGGCCATCAGCAAATGAACAAGACTTAACGATAATACTTTTTTTTTTACCAGAGTCTGTTTACACACCTAGTAACTGATCAAATATACATCAGGCAATGATAAGACACCTATTCATCATTTGCATGACAAATAGAGATTTCTTTAAGTAGTTCTTGAAGAAGACAAATCTGGGCCATTCTATCTACAGAGCATTAGATTTTCTTTACTGCTTGGTGATGACCACTGTCTCTTCTTGGTCAATGGTAAGAAGGAAGATTGAAGAGGTATTCAAGAGCTGAAGAGCTTCCTATTTTTCTTGGGGGGGAAAAGGTGCTTTTTCATAGATATTGTGGAATTGTCACCAGGCAATTTACATCCCACAAGAAGACGTGGATGGCAAAAGATTTAGCGAAGAAAGTATCTTGGTCTAACAACACCAGCACTCTCAAAAGCTATAAGAGCAACAAATAGAATGGAGGTTTTGTTCTCTGTCTTGGGGATTTTCTATGCATATTTTACTGTCACTTTCATGACATTTTTGTCAGCTCAGATCCAGAGGGCAGAGGTGCCACTAGCAGGTCCAGCAACATTTTTATTCTCCACTGTATTTTCAGGGAATAAATAAAAACAGAATGAGCAAGAGAGAGCAAGAAACAATTCAGACATGGGGAGAAGCTGAGAGGTTATAGGGACAGCTTATAAGGAGGCTGTGTGGATATATCTGTTGGAAAAAATCCTTTGAGTGCAAAACATCCAATGAAATGCCATGCTTTGGTCTCAAATCTATTTTCTTGACATTTTGAATGAAGTGAAAGTTCTTTTTATTTTATTTTTAAGACCCCGTTGTGATTTCTCCCAAGAGAAGCAACTTCCATCTTAATTATGTCAAGCATCTAATGACTATGCACAATTTTTCTTTCATGTTCGGAAGTGCATCTTCTGTGCTGACTAGATTCAACTTGGTGAATTGGAATAGTATTTGGGGATAGGGGATATTTAAAATTAATTCTTCCAAAGCTGACATTTGTTTCATTTGTATTAAAAAAGGTAAAGGTAAAGGTTTCCCCTTGACGTTACGTCCAGTCATGCCTGACTCTAGGGGGCGGTGCTCATCTCCGTTTCCTAGCCGAGGGAGCCAGCGTTTGTCCGCAGACAGTCTCCGTGGTCAGGTGGCCAGCATGACTAAACACCAAAGTGCACGGAATGCTGTTACCTGCCCACCGGAGTGGTACCTTTTCATCTACTTGCATTTGCATGCTTTCGAACTGCAAGGTTGGCAGGAGCTGGGACGGAGCACGGGAGTCATTTGTATTATGTTTGTGCAAATTTGGTGGATGAATCTTAGATCGGTTTGCAGACCTGAAATATTTAGGTATTTATTTTATATATTTAGCTGTTCTTAAGGCATGTCCTTACATCTTAACAACAAAAAGCACAAAAAAGCCAACTGAACAGCCATTTTAGAAAGAGGAAGAGTTTTGCATTAGCCGAACAAAGTGAGATTTGGGATGTGAGTGCATTGAGAGCCAGTGTGGTGCAGTGGTTAAGAGCGTGGGACTGGGACTCAGGCGACCTGGGTTCGAGTCCCCGTTCGGCCATGGAGCCAACTGGGTGACTTTGGGCCAGTCATAGACTCTCAGCCCAACCTACCTCACAAGGTTGTTGTTGTGGGGATAAGATGGAGGAGGAGAATGATGTAAGCTGCCTTGAGCCCTTTGAGGAAAAAGGCAGGATATAAATTGAAAAATAAATAAATAAAATTGGTGGACTGGGAGATAAGTGGGTAGGATGAAGTGGCTTAGCAGTGGCTGCAAGATTTACTGGTAACATTTGGCAGAGTCTGGCTGGCCTAGGGCAAGGATTCGATCAGTTCCACCCATGGCAATACCCCCGGGCCAGCCTGCATGTTGATCACGTGGTAGGAATCTCAGGCTGGCACTTTGAAGAGGTAGTTGAGGATCGGGAATGGGAAGGAGCTTATGGAATGGATACAGATGTGGAATGGGCTTCCATGGGAGATGGTGGGGTCCCCATGAGTGAAGGTGTTCAAGAAATACTTGGACACCCAAATGTTGGGTATTACATGAGTGGAGCTGGCTGAAGCCTGTGGTTGGACTAGACGGCCTGGGATAACCCTTCCAACTCACTGTTTCAATGTTTTCTATATTTCTATCCCATGTGGGGATCTGCCAGTGCAGACCAGAAGTGTACTTTGTATCTCACCTTTGCAGTAGGTTCCAGCACCAAAAAGGATGGGGACAGCTGAGTCCACATAATTCTCCATGACTTCTAATGCAGTTCAGCAGATCAGCAGACACATGACCAGTTGGCGTGGCTGGTCTTCCCATGCAGTGGAATGACTCCATTGCCTCAGGCTGACCTGGAGCTGGGGGCCATCCTGCACCATCCACCACTGGGTCCTGCTTGTGCTGCTGCTGCATGCTTTTCAGAGGACTTGGGTGGGCCACCACTGAGGCAGCCCCGCTAGTCAATCTCCTCCCAGAACAAGGCATTCAGGGGAAGGCAGGTAGAGGCAAAATCTGGCTCCCTCAAAGTGTGAACAGCAGGAGAAGGGGTCCCAGAAAGCCCACACAAAGCAGATGGAATACATTTAGCATAATCAGAAATCTGCTGGTCGTGGTCTATCAATACATCATGTGGCAGTGAACAGTTTAATGCTGCAATGTGCAAAGAAGTACTTTCTGTTATCCATCTTGAATCTCCCTCCATTTGGTTCCACTGGATGATCCCAGGTTCCAGGATTATGAAAGTGGGAGTCATCTGGTGGAACTGCATGCTGGGCATGCACAACATTATGCATACTCTGGAGAGGCTGGAGAGGGAAATATCCCTGGCACCCCATCAACTTCTCTAACCCATGGGTAAGATTGTGCGCATCTATCCTGTCTCCCTTTACTTGCTCACCCCACCCCCACAAGCTAAGGCCCCAAAGATTGCATTGCTCCTCACACAGCAGTTGCTGCTGCTGCTTAATCACTTGGGTTGCCCTTTTCTGCCCCCTTTCCAGCCCTACAATATCCCTTTTGCAGTCTAGTCAGCAGAACTATGCGTCCTATTTCAGGTGCGGCTGCATCTTAGATTTGCATAAATGCATGACAATATTGACAGTTTTATTTCAGATTTCTTTGCTAATTATGAACTCAGAGTGGGGTTTGCTTGAGGCACTGCTGCAAGGCCACAAGAAAGAGATGAGAATGAGAGATGAGAGCAAGAACAAGAACAATGGTTCTCGGTCACTTTTGCAGCCTATTTCTACACACCCCGTTTCTGTTCCTGCTCTATCGCTGAAAGTGCTTTGCTTATATTGGTATTGTTATTGAACAATTTCAGATAAATCAATTTCAAAGCTAATGTGTTTGGGTGTTTGGGAGGGGATTCCAGTATTCCAGCAAGATTTGCATCTTTATCATTTTGCTCCAAGCAAATGTCAATATGAATTAGAAAGGCACCATGCATGGAGGGACAAAGAGGGAGAATACAAAGAGCACCCTGAAATTAGGAAGCTCCCGCTACTGTAAAACCACTGGTTGATCCAGGGAAATATCACCACACTGATGCTACTCGTGTGAAATAAACTGTGGCTTATACCCTTCAGCTGGGATGCGGTGTGCACATTTATCCGTCATTCAGCACAGATAATTCTGACTTGGGCCGGCATGCAAATGATTTTTGAGGGGGGCGGGTAAAGGAAAACCTCATTTGCAGCCTAAGAGTGATTCCCTTGCTTCAGATACAAAGAGATTTTTGTAGCCTCTCATTAATCTGCCCCCATGAACTTGCAAAGGACACAAAGGCATTTTTCATCAGGCAAACCTCTCAGAACGCAGTGTGGGAAGTTAAACTTTTCTGCTGCCCTCGAAACTGCTCTGATGGGAGTTTTCTGTGTAAGAAAGAGGGGGTTCCTTAGCACAGCCTCTCGTCTCCTCAGTATTTAGAATTGTCCCGAGGAAAGCTGCCAACCTATTCACTTACATGGGAGTAAGACCCACAGAACTCAACAGGACTTCTTCCTGCAACCCAGTAACATGGCTCACCGTTTCAGTCCCTGATTACAGTGATCTAACTGGGCAGCGATATTGGTAAGATATTATGTATGTATGTATGTATTTATTTTATTTAAAACTTTTCTATACCACCCCTTCACAGATGTCTCGGGATGGTTTACAACAAATTATTAATAAAATAGAAATACAAGTATCAGTTGCACAGCATCCAATGTAAATATAAAACCACCAATTAAAACAGGTTAACAATTAAAATATTGGGAAATATCACCACATTTCTTCAGGGGGCAGAAATTCTCAGCAGTTTTTCAGAGACAGGCTCACAATGGCAGGACTTCTAACAGGGTTTTTATGGGGAGAAGGGGTTGTGATGCTGTTGTCCAAACGAGAACCTGTTCATGGCCTGGTCTGTCATTGGACAAAGAAGATGAGGCGTGAAGAGATTTTGCTTTATTTTGCAAAGGAAGCAGCCATGACCGATCCCTCCAAGCTGAGGCCCTGAGATGCCCATGGTGCCTCCCTTTTATACTACTTAAAAAAGCACATATTCCATGGTTGTATCACATGTGTAGCAAAGGATCACATGACTATGGCTCACCTGGTTAGGGTTTTCCTAACCATTTCTCGTTTCTCACTGCAAGCAAGCAGGCCGTTTTCAACCACATTTCCAACCACCTGATCCAGCTGAAGACCTGCCAATACCAAGCAAGACGCCTTCACCAAGCCCAGGGAACCAAAGTTCAGTTGGGATGCCAGGAAGTACTTCCTGATGGACGAAGCTACAAACTGTCAGAGAGACTGCAGGATGCAAACAGGGCACTGGCACTCCGCAGACACCTCTTAAATCATGTAAGAACAATTTACCCTGACTGAACCCATGAGAATTCCTCCAAAATGTTCTTCATCATTACATGTCACTTGAAAAGCAATCCAACTGAATGAGAAGGGCTGAAAAGAATGAGATGAATTTTTGGCACAAAACTCCCTTAAAGGATAAGTTAGAATGATTGCTGCTTTGAAATTCAGAATCCTGCTTGCTGTATTGCATCTACAGAGGCCATGATAGGTACTTTAGCCTTGTAGCAATACTTTAGCTTGTCAATACTTTGGTATTTCTGAAAGCTTGCATTTGAGCAGCTAGTATCTTCGGAAGTGATGGAAATAAGAGTAGGATGGGGATCTCCTCATTTCTGCACCAAACAGCATCATAAAGTGTGTGAAGCAATGCTAAACCAGTTGCAAGTCAGTAATTCTTGTCTGTGTTTTTGTGACATTGCCTTTTTTAGAGCCACTGGTATGGTTGAAACAGAAGCGTATCTTGGATTCTATCAAGGGTCTACTCTGACTATACAACTGGCCAGTGCTTTTTTTGTAAAAAAAAAAAGGTGCCGGAACTCACGTCACCGCCGGCAGTAAGTGCACACACCAATCCCAAGAGCAATTGCAGCGGAGTAGCCTCCCAAGCAGCTATCTCTCACTATCAGATAGCAGATCGCAGACACAAGAGCAGCCTGCAGGCAGTATGTTAATGATGTTTGCTGCTGATCTGCCACACCCTTCAAAATCACTTCGTAAAATCCATTGAAAAAAAGGTGCCGGAACGCCATTCCGGTGCATTCTATGACAAAAAAAGCCCTGCAACTGGCTTACCAAAGGAAGAACCTCTCTTTCTCTTTTGCTGAAATCCAATAACTTTGCAGTGTACATCTGCAAAAAGTCCGACAATCTGGGAAAGTAATGGTGGTTAGGGGCTGATGCCTTGAGAACCAATGTATCTTCCTGGCTTTGTCTTATGTGTGTCGTCATACAACCCCCGGCATTTCTTATGGGAAAGGTTTGTAGGATGGGGGCAGGGGAGAAAATGAGAAAGAGAGAAAGAGAGGGAGGGAGATCCTGTTTGGAGAGAAATTCTTTGGAGTGTTGGAAAAATGGCAGATGGAAGGACATCCCCATGGGCTGAAAGAGGGAGAACCCAAGGTAGAGAAATCTCACATCCAAAGCCTTCATGAGTTCATGCTGATCGCGTGCAAACTGTATGTGGGAGAACAAGGATGCCAGCTCCAGGGCTGGTGTACTTCTTCTCCTGGACTTGTGGTCAGTTAATGGAAGAGGAGAGGTCTCCCGCCCTTGTCCCACTTTTCCCACAGCTCAACAGCCAAGAAACAAAGGTGGGAGGTGGTCCTGCACCACTTCCTGCAGCTAGAAGGCTGGCAGTGATGGATCTCCTTCCCTGTCCAGGGACGTCTTCTCAGGAGATCTCTCTCTCTGTGTTGAATAGGAGATCCACTGTATCCTATGACCCCCCCAGTGTGACTTCAGCCTAAGGGAACTATCTTCTATGTCTTTAGACAGAAAGAAAAGTCACAACATCTCTCTCTTAATGTGCACAGGATTCTGCCTTCAATGTCCTCACTTTCAAACCTGGGGGGGATTAAAACCAGAAGCTGTGCATGTGTGCAGTAAAAGGTGCCGACTCCAATTACCAAATTAGGTTCAGCACCATGGACAGGTCCTTTCAAAGTTCAGGCTGAAGCCCAAAATGTCTGCCCCACCACAATGACGTTAGAATGCAAAGTCTCAGTTGTATGGTTGCCTCATTTCTCATTCCTGCCCTAGCACTGCCTTGATTGTTTTTCAGTAGGTGAGGTGATAGATAAAGGTTAATAAATATGCCAGCTATAGAATACCATCCCAAGAGAGACCCAGGGTAGAGACCTGTTTTCCCCTGCAGAGGAGGGCAGGATGTGTTCCAATGGAGCAAAGTTCAGGGAACACAGGTTCATGCTTGGATGCCAGGAAGCACTTCGATGGTCTGACAGAATTAATTCTACTCTAGCTTATACTCTATAGAGCCAGGAATTGAGCTGCCTTAGTCTTTCCTGCAGCACAACTCCAATGTTATACAAATGTTCCATGAGATTAATAACCATCTTAAGCCTCTTCTTATGAATAGCAGGCAAAAAAATTGGATAGCTCATGCTCAAAATGGCTGGCTCGATCATGACTGTAAAACCTTTAGAAAAGAACTGCTACGACACAGGAGGCAAGTAAGGTGCCGTAGGGAAAGTGGGTTGTCTAATCTTTTACTACTCCTGTCCCAGTATAAAAACTTAACTAAGCAAAAGAAGCTGGAACATGCTCAGTTTCTTTTGCAAATAAAAAATAAAAAAATTGGGAACTGGTCGCAAACCATACGAATAGTCCTTATTGCCAGGTTGAATCATACATACCCGGCCATATCTGGTTTTCTTACTTTAGTAGTGTTTCTGGTTTCAACAGCCACGGGAAGGTTTTTTGTCACCCAGGGGGACACTGGAATGGTCGCCTGTTTTGGTCACTGAAATCAGAGATCTAAAATCCTGAAATCTGGCAAATCTCCTGGAGAGAAGATGCTGCCCCCTAACTTATTTAAAGCCTTCCTGGAATGGCGGGCCCCAATTCTGGCCAGTGTTCTCTCTGGTTAACGAAGCAGACCAGACCCCACCTGGCTGGAAGGTAAGCATCATAGTTCCAATCCATAAAAAGGGGGGTAGAACAGACCCACTAAATTATAGACCAATAAGTTTTGATGTTCCAGCAAAACTGTATAGGAAATACCTGCTGTTAAAATTGGAAGATTGGGTGGATATGGCACTATGCTTCTAACTGCTGCTTTTGTGATAATATAGAGATAAATGAACTATACAGAAACATACGGAATCTGCATGTCTCTCTGAAAAAGGAGAAAGGGTGAGGACTACTGAACGCTGCCTGTTGGTTCGGTTATCTTTCTCTGTTTAGGCCCCAGAATGGGCTGGACTGTGAAGAAAACAAACAACAGTACATGAAATACTGGAGACTGTAAAGTAGGGAGGGGTGAATGCGGTGAGAGAGGATTCTTTATTTTGAAATGTTTATATTTGTTTCCCATTAAAAAAGAAACAAAACAAAACCAAAAATCAGCTCTCCTCACCTGCATGAACATTTTGTTGTTACCTAGATCTGTCCCCACATCCCATCATCTGCTTTAGTTATACTTTAGAAGACCCAGCTTGACTGCCCTCACTGAATCTAATTTGGGCCAAAATGCAACAGCAAACAGGCATTTATGAGTCATCTATTAAATTATGGGTTGAGTTTACTCAACAATTAGATGCTTTTACAACTGAAGCTGTAGTAAAAGCACAGAAACCAGCATAAAATCTACTCTTTTAAATGCAATTGCTGATTTCCACTCACCTGCCCTTTGAACTCCCCTCCCCCAAGCATCAGTGTTAAATGCAAATTGGATGCTTTTACCAGGGCTTTATAACTAAAAGCATTTAATGTGTATTTACTCCAGAGCTTTTGGGAGGACTGCTTTTGGCATCACTCTGGGGTCACAATTCAAGAAATACTGGCATGGGGAAGGGGTTTAGGGAGATATCTTTTGCTTAAGCTGCAGTCCACTTGGGAGGGACCCTGCACACGCTTAACTCACTGCAGTTCTCTTTTTTCCAAAGCACAGGAGTTGCCCTAACCTAACCGAGGAAGAACATAAGAGCATAGGAAAAGCCCTGCTGGATGTGGTGAACGGTCCAAGCCTTTTGTTCACACAGCGTCCGGCCAAGTGTCGTGAACCTTCACACATTCAAAGCCACAGACCTCTCTTGCAAAACACACTTTATTGCTCAACATGTCTTCCAGAAGCACCAACAGCCAGAATGGATCTCGGAGCATGCACATAGCAGTTCATTGATCCTGATCTGCAGGCCTCCTCTCTGCACAAGGACATGCTAATTGGGCCATGCTTCTCTGTCCCATCACGGGGTCAACCACTATGTCTGCCTCATCTGTCTCTGAGAAACTCCCCTGTGGTAAGTCCCCTCCTCCCACAAACTGTGCATATTAGTTATTCCCAGAGGTTGCCTTGTACCCCTGAGGAGTCTGGCCTTGCGATAAGCTTGCCTCACCTCTGCGTCTCAGGATGGGCCACATGCCAAGGTCCCCTCCTGTGTTTCTTCCTCCTCCAACTTCTCTTCTGGAGACCTCTCAGCACCCTTGAGAAACTCTGCCCAGGGCATCCACCTTTCTCAGCCCCAACACCAGCTGCCTGCAAGATCCCTCAGCAAGAGATGAGCACAACAGTTCCCTCTTGCCTGAGCCACACAGCTGCTGGTCTACACCAGGAACAAGGTCTCTCATAGCCACCAGGATTGGTAGCCATGAAGTCCAGTACCCTCCTCTTCCATGAATGCCGGCAATCCCCTTTTAGTGGCCATCTCTACTTCCTGGGCAATGCAAGCATGCACTGTGTGGAGAAGCAGTTCCTTTTATTTGTCCTGACCACTCAGCTTCAGGGGATGAGCCTGTTGGAGTCTAGTATAATGGGCGAAGGAAAAAATAAAATCTGTCTCTCCACTTTGTCCACGCTAGGCATAATTTTGAACACTTCTCTTCCCTTAGAGCATTAAAAACTGCCTGGGGTGCTTTGCATGGTTTGTCTGCATTGTGATTAGCATCCAGAAACTATAAAACCGGGCTAGAAATCATGGCAAGCGCGTTGTATTTACCAAAGTGGGATTTGCTGCTAAGTAAAATTATACAGGATCACTCTGTTGAATTAACAGCACATCCTTCATAGATGAAAACCTCATTTTACATTCTGACTTGATCTGTCATGCAGCCGATCTTTGCCATTAAGGAAATCACAAACTTTTCCATCTGCCCAGCACCGGTGCAGGATTCCTGTGATTTTCATATGATGATGATGATGATGATGATGATGATATCATTGCAGAGCAAATTTCAAAAAATATAGCCTGTGTACAATTGCATAAAATTTGCAAATTTGCAAAAAATTGCACAAAGTGTCAGTGCAATTTGTACAACACTTGGTTGCATTTTTTGTGAATTAATCAAATGGTGGAAGTATTTTGTACACATTTCCCTGCCTTTTAAAATGAAATACAAAACTTGTGCCCCCTTTTTAAAGCAGGAGAGAAAAGAGCTACAAGTCAGCTGATTCTTGGTTCTTGAGTTGGCAAGGTGGGCTGAAGGCTGGAGGACCAAGGTCTCAGTGTGGTCCATTCTGGCCTTGCTCATCTCTAGAGCAAAAGCCTGCAGAGGTTTGCAGAAACTAAGCTCTTTGCCAATGATGACGCACTGGGGGACATTCCTGGGTGCACGTTTAAACATATTCCATCCGCTCCCACGGACTAAGCATGTTTTTGTGCACTTTTAGCGAGAAGATCATTTTTGTGTGCAATTTTCTGATGTGCAGAATCTCTTCCACACAGTTCCACCCATGACAAACATACTGCAAGCTTTGGAATGTATAAACTTTGATCATGGTTTGCTTCTGTGGTCCTGCTGGGGTTTGGGAGGTGTGCCATGGACTAAACTCTGGTCATTAATCAGGAGCCAAATCCAGTTTAAAAATTCGGAAGCCCACCTTAGGAAACTGACGGTTTTCAGTGTAAGTGGCGCAGCGGGGCAGGGAGAGGGAAGATTTTAAGCTTCTGTACAGAACGTGGCTTACAGGAATTAGCAAACAATATGAGAGGAAACACCATGTTGAATGAGCTTTTGATGATAACGATCTTCCATTTATATAGAACATTGTTTAGCCAGATGGACTCCAAAGTGTTTTACATGCTTTGCTGGGAGCACAAAGTACCTCTAAAAAGCTACTTTTCTCCTAATGAACTGCAGCCGTCTTGTGGGGAGAATACGAGGCACCCCGAAGGAGGATTCTCACAGGGCTTTTAAATAGGTGCAGTTAGTGTTTGGGAGGGGGCCATTTTCCGATAAGAACTTACCAAACTCCACACGTTTCTCCACATCAGGAAGGGGAGTAATTCTGTCCATTCAAGCTTAGGGCTTGGAGTGCATCACTCTTATATGGCCTTGGATCCCAGTATTCGCAATGCCTTGTGCTGAATTAGAGCTTCTACCTCCTTTCTTCCCTAGGCCTTTCCTGGCTCATTCTTAGCAGCTCCATGTGAAGTGCATGCAACAAGGTCACCTCTGTTCTGGGAATAACTCGGTGGTCACTGGTCACTGAATTTGGTTGGTGCAGATGCGAAAAATCACTTTGCTTTTCTAAAACTAGCATCTGGCCTAATATTGCATGGTTCATATGCAGGTGAGGATAATCTGAGCAGGGGAGGTATAGAGATTTGGAACTACCCTGTTTCCCTCTGCCTAAATCCATGTTTTCAAAACAGGTCTTAGTTCTAACCACTGTCAGAAGCAAGTGTTAGTGAGGGGGTTTCTCACCGTCCCAAGCATCTGAAGTTGCAGGAATGGGTGGAAAACTTGGATCCTGGGACCCATGGGGAGACATGCAAAATTCCAAGGATCTCATATTAGATTGCCTTGAAAATGTAATCTACCTGTTTTGTGAGCCAGCATTATTTGGGAATTTGGTTTTTACTTGATAGTTACATGTCAAAGGAAAGTTTTTAAAAATGACACCCCTCTGGAAGCTCTTCTAGAAAGGCCACCTTCCCTTTGCTTTGCTGCTCTGCTGCCATGGTCACAGCAGTTCCAGGACAGCTTAAGACAACAATGGTAGCAGCAACAAATAAGCAAGCAGTGAAAAACAAAAGTGTTAGCAAGATATGCACAAAGGTAATGGGTGGGAAATAAATGAAGGGGAAATTTGTGCCAATTTAAGGTCCAGGAATTAGCAGAGATGTAATTTACACACCTGCCATTAATGCTTGGAGAGCAGGAAATTTCATGTATTTCCCCATTTTGGAGTAGCTGCAGGTGCAGGAAAGTGTTGAAGGGGAGGCATGGATAATTGTTCAAAATCAAGAGTGTTAGGGTTAATAAAGTGATAAGGTTCCCTCCCACTGTTGCTGCATCGTCTTTCTGTGCCGCCATGTACCCCAGCTTTTGCATTGCCAGCTGGCCACTTGGTCCCTAGAGCTACACACAAATCGGCCTATACACTCTGTTGTCTTCCGTCAGATAGTGAGCCTGCTCATTCCCCTGAGGTTGAACAGAAAGTGTTGTTGTTAATACCCAGAGCCTGATTGTGCTTCTTTGCAGGCCCAAAGCATAGCTTTAAATGGGCTTTTTTGGTCACAGAACACACTGGAATGGAGCTCCGGCACCCTTTTCTGATGGATTTCCCAAGTTTTAAAAGTAACTTGAAAATTTGATGTTTGGTCCATGTGGATTTGAATCGCCCTGTTGAGCCTAGCAGGTCAGCGGCAAAATCATTAAAATGGTGCATGCGGGCTGCTTGTGTGTCGAATCCGAGGTGTACTTCGTCTGCGCTGGTTGTGATGGCGCTGCTCGGCTTGTGGCGCTGCTTGGCTTGTGCTTGGTCATGTGGTTGCTCACTGAGTGCTTACTGTGGGCAGCGACCATTATGTTTCGTTACACAACTGATGTGTGTGGGTGTGTGTACAGTGATTGACTACATGCGAAAGGTAAATAAATTCTTTATTTTAAAAAAATGTTGGTGAATTGAAAATTTAATTTTTAGTGTAAAAGTGTGACCCCAAATTTAAAAATGAAAAAACAATTACTAATTACTTCTCAACCACCAGTGCTGCTAATAAAAAGGTCAGAATATTAACAGACACAATGACAGAACACATAGATACGAACAGCAGGGAAAGGAGTTGAGATTTGTCGGATGAGAATTGGACAAAATTTTGGAATTTACTATGAACATTTGCCTTAAATACAATAAATTAAATTTGTTAAGAAATGAATATACATATTTTTTAAATAAAAGATTAACACAATGTGAGTTCCAGCATCATTTTTCTTACAAAAAAAGCACCAGCTTTAAAGGGCCGTGGCAGTTCTTCTGAAGTTCTCTTTCTGCTTCTGTGGAACAGGAGCCACCAGCGAGATTACGAAAGCAAACAGCTGGGGAGGTGGGGTGGGGAGTTTGCTGCTCAGGCCATTGGGCTCTCCAGCCTTTCCCAACAACCTAAGACAAAGTCGCCATGCACGGTTCTGATGACACAAAAAACTCATGGGTTGAACAACCCAACAATACTATGGATAACTCTGAGACAGAAAGCTCTTTACTGTTTGCAGATGCGCACATTGTTCTCAGTCTTGGGATTTAACACAAGGTTAATATTAATGGATTCTCTTCAAACTTTTGACAACTTAAAGACCAATATGATAACAATGGAAGAACAAGTAACTATCTTCAGTAGTACGATGGGTTGGGTTGAGGACTTCATGTTGCTTTATGTTTTGGATGGGTGGTCTTTAGGCATAATCTGCAAGTGGACATATCTATAGATATTCTTCCGACTTTGTTGATTCTGGCATAATTATGCCAAAGGATAAAAGTATACTTTGCCATATATAAAATATCAAGAAGTACAAGCTGCATATATTGCAATATTTTGAATTTTTGCTTTTTCTGCTATTGTTTTATTTAATAAAATTTACAATTGAAATGACGAAATGTGCCACTAACATGGATAGTGCAAGTTTGGGCCCACTCATTAGATTCAAATGTCTTTGTGGTATTTAATGTGTTGCTCATGGAAGCAATCTTTTTTGCTGCATATACAAACACTTGGTGCTGGCCACCTTGAATTTTCCTCTAGTTACTTTTGTATTTAGAAACATAGAAACAGAGCGAGTCAGAAGGGGCCTCCTGGGCCATCTAGTCTGACCTCCGGCACCAGCCGGCTCCGCTCACGACATGCCCACCTATTTGTTCAAAATAGGGGCATATTTTGCTATATACACAAATTCATGCAATTTCTGCATTTTTCTTTTGCAAATTTATGCATTTTGGGAGTTTGCAGAGCACAGATATGAAGTTGGCAAACATTCCTCTAATTTTTAAAGTTAATTACATAAATTGTAGATTGTTTTAAAAAGACCACATGCTGGCTTGACTTGCATCAGATCAAGTCTTCATCTGTACAGGGCTGATGGAATAGAAACCATATAGATGAGTAATGGAAATTCATTAGATGTTCACCCCATATTTGATTCCGCACAAATCCCTGGTTGCCTACCCATGTTGTATTGTCAGGTCATGCAAATTCGATTTCCATTTAGTTACACAATCTAATAGCAATTCAAATGTATATTTCAATTCACCTGTAAACCAGAGATGGATGGGGCAGTATATTAATGTGCTGAAGTATGAATTCTCAAGCAGTTCTTTTATTTCTTAAAAAAAGAAGAAAATGTGTGAAAACAGAAGTATGGTTGAATACATGGAATATATTATGATAAATACAACATGTTTCTTCAAGGTGCATATATTTTATACACCTTTCCCTGTAAAAGGTGCATTTGGTGGGTCATTTTTCTGATTTGGGAACTGCAATTCAAAATTCAGGATACTGCACTGTCTAAAGGAGACACATAGCCGCTTCTGACATGTAAATTTGGTTGGTTCTCTTAAAAAAAATTCATCATCATTACTGCAAATATTTTTAGTTCATGCAAAAGAAATGTGTTCTACCAACAGTGGGAATTGCAAATGCATTTAACTCGTCAGTTCCATAAAGCTTTGTTTCCCTTGTAACTTTACAAGAAAAGCACTCTTGGCTTCATTCTTCCAACCTGTTTTCTTGGGAGTCCATTGTTCAATCCACACGCTGACCTTTCCTGACCCTGACTTGTGCCTGGTCCTGATGGGAGCCCAGCTAGAAGCAGTTACAGCTTCATCAACTGTACCTTTCACGATGAATCATACGCTAGCCCTGACAATCTTGCTAGACAACCCCATGCTGACAGTGTGAGCTAAGAGCGATGCAACAAGAAAAAAGGAGTTTTCTATCCACTGACCACGCTCCATCCTGCAAATTTGCTTTTCCCTGCATTAGCTGAAAATGGAATATTATGACTCATGAAAAGACTGAATCACAAACAGGCGCAGGGCTCATCCTTCATCGAGGCCCACACACAGTGCTAGGCAAGGCCTTTTGTCCCCCCACTTTGATGCAGTTGCCTTCCCTGTCTATTGCTTTACAACATGATTTGATTCTTACGGTGTTGCTCTTTCCCTCCCGGAAATATACACCTCTGGCCACAGCTCCAGTCTCAAGGGGCGTGAGGGGGGCAGCCCTTGGCAGTGTGCCTTGCCTGTGTCCTCTCTGACATGGGGCAGGGTGCAGGTTACCCCCTGGGTCACAGCCAAAGACACCATTCAGACTCTCTTCTCAGGTGTGTTTATGGTTCAAACGACTGTCTGTACGTTGCCGATGGAAGGTGGTATGAACAACACGCCATCCACCCATATGGAGGCCAACTGCATCTTTTTGCTACCATATAGATTGGTGCAAACCATTTGACTTTGGGCCACCATTCTGGCCTTATTGCATTGACCTCCTGTTCTAGCCCTGCCATGCCTAGAAGGGAATGAATCAGAGAGCCAGTGTGGCGTAGTGGTTAAGAGCCTGGGACTGGGACTCAGGCGATCTGGGTTCTAGTCCCCGCTCAACCATGGAGCCAGCTGGGTGACTTTGGGCCAGTCACAGACTCTCAGCCCAACCTACCTCACAGGGTTGTTTGTTGTGGGGATAAGATGGAGGAGGAGATGTAAGCTGCCTCGAGCCCTTTGTAGGAAAAAGGCAGGATATAAATCAAATAAATAAATAAAATACAGGAGTGCACAAGGAATAGTCATGTGTGTTTTAAAGGAAGAATGGAAAAGGGATTCCTCAACTGCCCTTAATAACTTCCCAAGATGTGTAGACTAGAGACAAGTTTGCTACATCCTCCTATAATATTTTTGGAATAATTCTCAAGCTGTAGAATGTTGTGAACTGTTGTTTCCTTTCCTCTAAAACCATTACTATATTATGCATCTCTCTCTCTCTCTCAATCTCTCTCTTTCTCTCACACACACACAGACTTTGCCCTAAAGCATTTGGCACTGTGTGGACTAGTTTCCTTTAAGCCAACAACATCCCAAAATTTAACAACTGCAAATTCTCCAGTGGTTAATATCAAGCAGAAGTGGAAATGTTTTCCGTCCATTAGGAACTTTCATAAGTGACTTTTGGCAAAGGTCTATGCATAGTTAATAAGAAACTGGGTGGTATTTATAGGATACTAAGGTGGTCTCAATGTATCAAATTGGAAAGCAACATGCTTTACGCCTTTGTTCTCCCTCCCTCCCTCTCTCTTCCTGCACACCTCTTCCTCCCAATCTTTATCCATTCACCTCCCACCACACACAGAAAAAGATTTAACTAATTGTGTTTGGGTTGACTAACTGCATCCTGGACAGGAAGAATTAAACTTGGAGTTAATTGATAGGAGACAAAAATATATGGCTTGAATTATTTCGCCCTCTCTCTCCATGCATCGTGCAAGTCTGCATAGGCTACAGGGTCATTTTCCTTGTAGGGGTGGGTATGTGTGGGGGCAAAAGCACTGTCTTTTTTTTTTAATAGTGTCTTCATAAAATTGTGATTCTCTCCTAATTTTTATCAGTGCATAAGCTGAAGAAATAAAAGGTCCAGATGCTTCAGAAGCTACTTCTCTTGAGCGCTAAGGTGCCCAGCACCAAACAATTTCTTCTCATCACATCTATGACTATTCTAACTGGGGCAAATAACGTAATGATTCATTAATAAAGTCATATTAATTTATAAATAGAAAAATCCCTTGCTGTATTAATACTTACATATTAGTTTATTAACTGCTTGGAATGATCACATCAATTCATTCTTTGCTTCCTATGCTTCTTTCATGGAACCGAGGGTTGAATATTATCCCATTTTATTTCCTGGCTGTTATGAAGCCCCTAAGTCTGAGAGAAGCTGATGGTTTCTGGCCACCCAGAAACTTTTCTGGCATGGTGTCACAAGAATTATGTCTTGGGACCTTTTCCCACGTGTGGGCAAAGAAAGACTCCAGTGGGAAGAGACATCTGTGGGATGCAACCTGCTACATGCAATGGCCTAGGCTCTTTCTTTCCTCCAGTTCCAATTCCAAAACCCCTGGAGCAGGAAATGCTGGTCCCTGGATGCTCTGCACTCTACCACCTCACTAAGTGTATCCTCAGGCAATGAAGATTGCAAAGCTGTGGTAGATCAGGCGTATTTAACCTCTTTGGTCCAACAGCCGAACTCGGTTGCAGATAAGTTTCCAGAGACAGGGTGAGGACACCCCCAACCAAGGAGCAGCCGGGGGAAAGAGTGTGCGACTAGGAAAAGGGTGAGTGGTCACTGGAGTAACCTGAGGGGGTTGGATTGGACCCACACGCCTCTGAGGTCGACACCAATCTCATGGGTCCTCCAGAGCCTTAGCAGCACTTATGTCAGGCTGAAGTGAGGGCGTGCATTTCTCAGCCAGCCCTCTCAGAATTCAGGGCCTCCAATGGAGAAGGTGTTTGTGGGTATTTAAACCATGGCCCATCAGTTCAGGGGTTTCGTTAACCCTGACGGCCAGCTCTAGGGGCTGATGAGCCCCCACCCCTCTGTCTGTCTCTGTCTGTCTGTCTGTCTCTCCCTCACACACACACACACACACACACACTCTTCTGGTCTAAGCGGAGATATGAGGCCCTGAAAATGCATAATTCTTGATAGTTTGTGGGCCAAAGTTCAGGGCAAACTATGCTAACACAGTACATGTAATGACACTAGGTTTTTCCCCTACTCAAAGGGTGGACAAAGCTGTCAATTTCCTTTTTATCCATCTTATTGCTTTCACATTCCATTCAATCTCAATCGTTGAGATTTTTCTGTAAAAAGAAAAGTAGGCATTTTAAGATCAGTTCTGCTAACACAGTATTGTGTTCTACATTTTTTGCATTTGCATTTTTAACGTTATGTTAACTAATATATGGGTTTTATGTCCACTTCCCCTGTGCAGTACACATGTGGATTAAAGCTCATGAGCATTTATTTATTTATGACATTTTTGTATTTTGCGTGCATTTTGTATGAAGTTTTTGGTTGGGGAAGTCTGTAGGCAGAAAAATCAGTGAAGGGCAAATTTAGAAGGAAAACTGAGTGTCCAATATAGTTTGCACATTGGTTCAGAGCATGAAATTGGGCAAGGGTGCATTCAAGAGTGATCTGAATCCATCTCTCTGTCATCTCTTATCTCACTGCTCCGAAATAAGAGCAGCACCTTAGCTGGGCAGATCGCTATCCCAGCGTGAGAGCAATGGGTTCAATCTGGAACCAGAGATTGAGCTGGAATGAGTCCCTTCCCTGTGCAAACTGGCAAAACTCAACTTTGCTGCGGCTGCTCCAGATCCATCCTGAAGCTAGTTCCAGTCTGAGCCCATGGTAGGGCACAAGCTCTTTCTGCCTCTTCCTCCACATGGGTCTCCCCGCCTCCTCTCCGGACGGATGCGTTGACTGTCTGCAGCATTGAATAGATGCATCCTTCCCCACTGATTAAAGCATGCACATGTACACATTTTAAAAGCAAACGTTTCGCATCCTTAAATGCAGCGGCCATGAAATACAATGGGCAGGGATGGAAACAGTTAATGGCAATGAAATATTTGGGCCGGTGAGCTTTCTTAGCCTTGCGACCTCCAGGCATACACCTGGCATAGGGGGTCAGATAACAGCCAGACTTCTTGATCAGCAGGTCAGGACCTGGCTGGCGATAAGAGACCCTGGACCCTCCTTCACTACCAGCAATCACTTAAGGAAACAAGAGAACATTCGGGGGTATTAAATGTCAGTCTTTCTTTTGGATGTCCTTCCCCGCCTCTTCTGGCAATTATAATGCAAGGTAAACATGAAACAGCCCCGAGAGTCACGAGCCAGGGATAAAGCAAGAGCTGTGTTCAGGAACACGCTCGCTAAGCCTCGGCACAGAATCCTGGCTGGTGGCAATGTGCGGAGGGGGTGGCAGTGGAAATTAGACATTTGTAACCTGCCCTATTAAACTTCACTGAGCTGCTGTTAATTATAATCCTGGCTCGAAATTGCATTGCTCTGGATTGTACATCTGGGCTCTTTGCTACTGCAAGCTCATTTGCAAAACTATGAAGAAATGTCAATGCCTGAGAACCATCTGTTTTCCAAATGGAGAAACCCAGAAAGGAGAGGGGGTGCGGTGTGTCAGGCCCTTCTGCCGGTTCCTGCCTTCTCCTCCTTGCTGCAGCCGCTCTCCTGGACAGGGGGATGTGGGAAAGGACCCCAGCTCCGATCCCAGCTTCTCTTTGTCATTGAGAAGCTGGTTGGTACCATGAGCCAGGATTTTGCATTGGAATCTGGGGCAGACACGGTGGGTTGGCACCTTTCACTGTGAAATTGCACCAATAAAAAAGAAACAGAGCACTACATAGGTGGAGAGAGGAGAACACCCTTTCACTCCTCCTGTGGCTTATCCTTGCTTTTCAACATGTCACACATGAAATAGGGAATGCTTCCAAGGTCACGCATTTTCATTCCAGTGAATATGTGGAGAGTCCTTTGTCCTTCCCAGTGAACATGCAATATTCACATTCATAGGATTTCACATAATTCTTTCTTGGATTTTGACTTTTGCCTCATTTTGTGTTACCAAAGACAAATTGGTTTTGTTTTGCAGTTGAGAATAACATGCATTGTTGAGAATAAATAAGGACATGGAGGGGATTTGCACTTCTGTGCAAGAGTGGACTTGTGCAAGCGCACACACGGAGAGTTTGAGACATGCACATTTGCGCAAGGGTGGAAAATGGCAAAATGCCTTGAGAGCAGCTTTCATGTATTCATCTATGTTTCCAGTTGTGAGTGGCACATTTTCAGGATTTCCGGAATAAGACAAAAGTGCCCTGCAAGTCCTGGCTTTCCTCCCCTGCTGCAGATTGCCAGAATCTCTTCGCCACCTGGCTCCACGCCGCACTCATGTGTTCTGCCACTGATCTGAGAGACCTCAACTGGTGTAAGAGTCATGATGGTCAAGCTTGACTAGTCAACATTCAACCCCTCCCGGTCCCTTCAACAGGTTGGATGTTGCAAAGACGGTACACAATGTGTGAAGCAAGGGGGACTGGGAGAAAACTGGAGTTGATTTGATATTGAAGTCCTAGTTTCCACATGACCACAATCTTGGTATGGAACATGACGAAATGAAAGGAGTGTTCCCTAGGGAGGGAATTCGAATCCTCTGGGGCTGGGCCCACCAGGTACTTTCTTCCGGGAGAGTCTCTGTAGGGAAGAATGGAGGACTGGTGGCCCTCGCATTGTTGCTGGACAATGTCACCCGTTATGCAGGGCTGATGGGTCTTGCAGCCCAACACCAAAAGAGCCACGTTTCCCACCCCAACCTTAGGAAGGTGTTCCATAGGATACAGGTGCCCAAACCACAACCATCTTTGAGCTGCCTTTCTATCAGTTGCACCATCAGTGATCAGAAGCTTCCAACCACCTCGGCCTCCCAAGCCTCCCACCTTCCCACAGACACACCCCTTTTCTCCCACCTCCAAGGCTGCTTTCCCAACTTTGGAAGGCTGCCAGAATGGTCCTTCTCACCCTGCTTGCAGTGGGACAGGAGAAGAAACCCTTCCTTCTGAAATCAGAGTGCTGCCTGTAATTGCAGAAGACAGAAATGAAACAACCCTATGGTACAAGGACACTCACCCAGGGACCCTGGGATTCCTTTCATGGAGTCAAACCCGCCATTTTGCACTGAGCCCATAAACAGCCTGGGAGCCGGGAGGAGGAAGAAAGGGCCGGCATGATGGATTCAATTTGCCTGGCCCATGTTAATCCGCTCACTGTCGTATTTTGCACCTGCTGCAGCATCCAGACTGGTTTCAAAAGTGCTCTTATGGGAATCCAATGGAATGCCAACCCCTCTCAATAGATAAACATAAACGGGAAGTTTCTAGGCCACTCGTTTTCTGACTTGGATAAAGACAACCAGACATGATGCCATCTTGGAATAGTTTGACTGCCTGAAGTGATATTTGTGCTTCCCTCTCCCCAGCACACCCCCCTCAGGGCTTGCTAGGCCCAGGCCATTGATATAGCTATAGCAGCAGAGCAAGTCAGAAGGGGCCTCCTGGGCCATGTAGTCTGACCCTCCAGCTCCAGCCAACTCTGCACATGTAACCCCCAACATGTGGCTGTCCAATCTTTCCTTGAACACCCTCACAGATGGGCCCCCACCACCTCCTGTGGAAGCCCATTCCATATCCTAGGCACCTAACCATCAGGAAGTCCTTCCTGACATCCAACCTGAAACCTGGTTCCTTGAGGTTGGCTCCATGGGACTGCATCTTGTCCACCATCACAGGGGAGAACAGGTTATGACCTCCACCATGTGACACTCCTCCACATACCTGTATGTTGCTATAAGATCCCCTCTGAGTCTCTTCTTCTCTTGGCTGAAAAGACCCGCCTCTCTCAATCTCATCCCACAATCCAGCTGCCATCCCTGTGACCCTGTGCTGGACTGATTCCATTGATCATGCTGGTCCATTTCAATCTGGGGGTCCATCAAGATTTCTGCCTGGAGAGGCCTATTATTAGTCTACACTGAAACCAAACTGTGGCTCCCACAAGCAAAAGGAAGAGAAAGAAGTATAAACCCCCAGAAACAAGAACACCAGAATGACTTAACAGACTGAAACTAATACAACTAATTGCCAACTTGTTTGGCAAATGGAAGCGATTTCAAGGATGGGACTGCAGGAATTAATGGCATCAAACTAAAATTTAACTCCATTGTTAAGGTTAATGTGACTTTAAATCTTTCGTGGCCCTTTGTAGTATATTCCCAGGTTTCAAAAAGCAGGTTCTTTCCATTAAAACTATAAACTTCATTGGCATAATTAAAACTGATTTAAAGTAAAATTAAGCTTGACACATCATGGGAGAAGTTACACCATTAATGTTTCTGCTGTGGTAGACAGAAGATAAATGGAGACTGCTAGCACTTTGTCTCTGCAAAGGCTGTTGTGTTGTCTTAAAAATGGAGGCACCACCCAAATTTCACCACAACTTAGGGATGGGAGGACCCAGGGTGCTTGAGCTCACTGAAAATCTGTGAACTTCAATTCCAAGCTTGTCTTGGCGTTCACATTTTCATTAGTGACTTGTTTTTTCAGTTCACTTAAATGGGAAAAGTTGTGCATCTTTCAAGACTACCATGAGTAAACATGAATGCAAAGACAGAAATTTGTGAACAATTTTGAAGAAAATGTGTTCTCATTTGCATTTGGCATTGCAAATACAAATGGGTGGACTTTGGGTATATTTTAGTGATATGCAAGCAGATAAAATTGCCATGCTTCCCTAGCAGAAGTGCTATTCAATTCAGGGGGAAGACATCTGAGGTGTTTTTAGAAAAGTGAGAAAGGCATCAATATCATTAACAAGTTTTCTCATGAACAGCATGATGCATTATAAGCATGTCAGTGGTTTCCACTTGCAATAAAATTGTGGGAATGGGTGCTCTTCTCAAACAAACCAGAATTCTAGAGAAAAGTCAAAAGAATTTGAATAAGTCTGCCATAATTTCTTAATGGAGTTATGGATATCCTTAGGTCATAAGTAGCTCACTATCACTTGTGATCTCTCTATTTTGCTTAGATGCCTTCAGGTGAGAATTCAGGAAGCTAAGGTCCCTCCATAGGCCTGGCTGGGATCAGCTGTCAGTAGTTTCTTTAGAGCTCCCTTCAGATAAAGCTTCTATCACCAACCATTCCACCTGGCTATGAAGTGGAGTTGGCCAAAATTATTTGGTAACTGAGAACATAAATCCTTTCACCTTCACTTCATCTCTCAAAATGCTATACTTTTTCATAAATCAAAATGAGACTTATGCCAAAAATAACCCACCATATTTCAGCATGCATGCATAATGAATCAACTTAGTGATGGAGGAATCCATCCAGTTTTGGTCCAGGTCAGGTTCACATGTATTGAATTCCATTCCAGTAGATCATATGTTGATCATTAGAACAAACATTTGCATCATGTTTTGGATACAGTTTCCCTCAACAAACATATTTTGTACACAATCTTCCCCACCATGCAAGTTTTTGTACAGTTTTGAGCCAAAAACTGAATTGCAAAATTTGTAGAAGTGAGAAGTCCAATATGCATATTAAACACAGGGTAACAAATTTGTTCTGCTTGTTCATGTGTAGACCAAACTAAATTCCCCCTCAGAAATTATTTAAGAATACAGGAAGATCCCTGCTGATTTCCTTCTGAGATATGGTACATTCTGCTTTGAAGAATGGGCAGCTCCAAACATCTTAGAAGAGGTAGATATCAAGCCAATCCATAGCAAACCTAACATGCGCCTGGGAGATGAAAACAGCAGGTGATTGCTAGCAGCTCTTTCCCTTGCAAAGATGCTTGAACCAGTGGTTGTTGGTCAACGCTAAGAGTGGTACGGGATAAAATGCCATATTAAAACTAAAATTAAAAGGCCAATTCTTAAGCTACTAGGAATATAAAAAGGTTTTCATCTGGTGTCAAAAAGAATGCATGGTAGGCACCAGGCAAAGCTCTCTGGGGAGCACATTCCAAAGCTGGGGTGCCCACCACCCGTCTTCTGGTAGTCACCCTCCTTACTTTGTTTGGAGGGGGCTCCCAGAGAAGGACCACCAAAGTTGTCCTTAGGGCCCAGGTAGGTACATATGGGACAAGGTGTTCCATCACACAACCTGTAGGTTTTTAATATCAGCTGAAGAACTTCAGCTATTGGTCATTAATAAGCAGAGCAGATAAACAAAAGCCTTCCATACAGGGGTGTTGTAAAGACAACAGAGGTGCCAGTTTATTCCAGAAATCCCATGGCCAATAGCTTAAGCTCCATGGAAGAAGGGTGGACTGATATCACTGCCTCAAGTATGCCACTTGGTTTGTCGAGGCCAATTTGCTGGAGGCAGCACTGATGTTTTTACTGCTTGGTGATACGTTTGAATGCCTTGGTGAGTAACTCTGACTAAAATAAGGGGAATGACCACTGAACTGCTCTCCAGTTTCCTCATGAAGCTTCCTTGTGATGAGAAAGCCAAGTCAGAGGAAGCATCGGGCTTTCTGCCCTTTGCTGGAGTCTCATGACTAAAAAGAAAATGGTGCCCACCAGAAGCTGGAACATTGGCAGCAGAATTGCTACTGACCAGGCTGCCATTCAGGTATTGACAGCAGAAAATAGGTGAAGGACAAAGTTGTAGGAAGCATTCCCAGTGCGCCCACTTTCAAACTCTGCAGATAATCTTCAGCTCAGCCCTTCTGTGGGTTGGGGTGACAAACTGGATAGAGATGGATGGTACTGCGGAGCTCCTTCTCAGGTGCTTGCCTTATTCACGTGCAGAGTGCCAAGCAGAACTGGTGTGCATGAGTCATTTCTACTCCTATGGGAGTGGACTTTATTCTGGGTCTTTGCTCCCGCTGCCCTTACAGGAAAGGAATAAAAATGGGCAACCCGATTTGGGGGACCCTTGCTGCCTTGGAAGTTTGAATGCTAATTGTGAACATATTCATTTCACCCTGCTTATTAATCACAACCATATCTCCACCTGAAAGCAAAGTAAAGCCCCAATTAGAATAAAGAACTCCAAGCACCGTGCATTTAAAAAGGCTGTGAAACAATGGAACCAGATGTTTCCCACCGCATAGAAGGAACCTCGTGAAGCAGCTGGGAGAGATTTTGTTTCCATCAAGCACTGAGAAAACAGAGGCTTTAGCAACATGCAAGCTCACTTCCATTTTCAATATGCGTATAAAAGGGGTGCTCCTTTAACTGAAGGGATATTCACCTTAAAGGGTAGAGGAGAGAGAGAGAGAGAGAGAGAGAGAGAGAGAGAGAGAGAGAGAGAGAGAGAGAGAATACACCTCAGCAAGGTACTTGTGAACAGAACAAGGAACAGAGGGTGTAATTGTTTTTGTTTTTGTTTTAAGTGACTTTTCTTTCCGCTCATCACATTTCTTATTTACTAAAAGGTAAATGTGTAGATAGATGGGTGGGTGAGAGGAAGCCTAATAACATTTATAGCCAGAAGAGAGGAGAACATACCTTACTTCTAATTTCAGTTCCGAATTGATTCCGGGAGGACAAAGGAGCATAAATGGAAATTAAAACAGATTTAGAACAGACGTTTGGAAAACCCTTTCTCACATTGAAGGTAATAAATGAGTGGGGAATGGCCTATCAGGCAAAGTTGTAAAAGGAAAAGACACTTGGATGGTTTATGTGCCCATTTGGAGGTAAAGGAACATTTTTAAAAAGAACAACAACAGGGCTAGCATGGCGTTGCCTTTGTTTCCCCAAGGTAGTTGGAGCTCACGGGTTTTAATTATTATTTCCAGCCTTGCCTGCATTGCCTGGAAAGCCATGCACCTTTCACAACCATGTATAGGAAAGCTTCCCTGAGTAAAAGCCCGAGCCAGACCAGTTCCGGCAGCGTCTGTGTTCGAGGCTGCATTGGCCACAGAAATCGTCTGACACAGAAATGGACGGGACATTTCAAGAAAGATTGCTCCTAGGTATGGGGAAGAACAGAATTCTGCTCTAGGTCATGGTCATGAGATGCATTTATCCAAACATTTGGGTGGCAGCTTTGTTTATTTATTGTTCTATTTCTTGTAAGCCATCCTGGGACAATTTTCATATAGGATGGGGGTAGAAATATTTTTAATAATAATAATAATAATTTGACTTCACAGATCAATTGATTTTTCACCCTGATGTGAGTACTTGCTTTTTAGACACAAAAAGAAAGGTGGAGTAGTCTCCACCACCATTCTCACTCGCTGAAATGCCTTGATAGGACTCTGTATTCCATCATATTGTAGTGTTCCCAAGGCATTCTGGGAAGTGCTACTGCTGGGAAGCTTCAGAAGTAGCAGCATGGGCATTTGTTACCAAAGAAATTAAAAAGGAAGGAAAAATGGACACCCTTGGCCACTTTGTATAGTTAAGAAAGGCAAGCGATCCCCTCAAGAGAGAGAGGGAGGGAGAGAGAGAGCTCTCCCCCAAACACACACATAAGAAATCAGAAGAAAAATCCCAAGGGAAACTAGAGTGAGGATTGTCTCTTGAGATTAGAACAGGAATTTGCTTTGGAATAGAAACTGGAGCTCAGTCATTTCATTGGCTTGGGCCAATTCCTTGTCTGCTCTTCTTTCTTCTTTGCTCTTCCCGGATTTCACTTGAACCAGGATTGCTAACATTAATCCTGAAATTGTCTGCTGTGTGATGCATATGTTGATGAAACCTGGTTCAAGTAAAGTGAGTTTAAAAAAGGCACACATAATTTCCAGCAGTATTGAGGGGATGGAGGCGTGGGGGAACTCAGGAGACAGAAAGGTGAGGGGTTTGATGTGGAGGAAACCATTTTTCTTTCCATAAAATGATCCTGGGGAGGACAGCCCAGGATAATATCACATCTCACTGCCTCTTAGGGCTCCAATTTCGATGCTGCTAAGACATGCAGCAAGGAAAAAAATACCCAAATTCGGGCAACTCCTCTAAAGGCAGCCCCTGGATAGCTGCATCATCCAGTTGAGCAAGACATAGAATTGAAACATGGGAGAACCATACTTTATCTGCACCATAATCAAAGACACGCAAATCAAGTCCATTTACTTTGGGATACAGACAGATCCAATTCCTTAATAGTCCCTTGTTGGATTTATAGCCTAGATTGAGTGAGCCACATGGGTTTGGAAGAAGTGAATTTCTCTGGACATTTGTAAAGCTGAACCTCAGCTGGTGGGTGGTTCACATGGCAAGTTGGTTCCACCTGAGCTCAGAGCTGAAGGAATGGAAGACGATGATGGAGCACAGAACTGGTGACATCTGAATGGTTGCTGTAATTGGGGATTCAGTGGCAGGTGATTGATTCCTGATGGGATCCAAAGCAGCTGCAGAATATCTAAAGTGAGGTAGTCAATGAAAACAAAAGGCATTAGGAAGGGGTCTGCCATAGCAGGCCCTCACTGTGGGTGAGTGGTTGGCCAATCTTTCAGAGTTAAATTTTATTCCATTGATCTTGTCAGAAATCAATTTATATGGATTTCAGATCATGACAGTAGATTATCTAGTACTGAGCTCCAAAATGCACTGCCTGGATTCTCAAAGTGATGTTTGTTCAAGCACACAATGACAGCTGAATTTGTGAGTGGAAACTTGATGGGAAAGAACTTTGGTTGGCTGGACTCACTATATGCCTAAAGGTTCAGGGGGAGACCCAAAAAGGTAGGTGGAAGCTTATCTAGTTCACTGGCTTTTCAAAGTCAGCATTACAATTTTTAAAACACATTTGTTTCAAAAAAAATTGAGGGAAGAAATAGAATTTCAGGGGTACACCCATTTCAAGCTACAGATCTGCTGCTGATCTAATATATCTGATAAAAGGGGCAGAAAATTGATTTTAGCAATTTCAGAGATTCTCTGACTCGGTATTTGAATCCCATCTTCTCCCATTTCCTAGATCTGATTTTGCTCCTTTTTCATTTTGTCCAACCAGGAAAAAACGCACATTTTGGAAAGGATAATTTGCACATTTTTTGAAAAGTGCACTGAAAATGTATGGGGTTCCCCATAACCCCCATTTCACACCCCAGAAGGTGTGAAAATGTGCATTTTTTGAAAAAGTTGGCTTTGTTTTGACTGTGATGACAATTTTAGGGATTGGGAAGGATATTACCCCTTTCAGAGGACACATTCCCCTGCTTCTTTCAGGATTGCCGATGAGGCATGTTTTCATGATTTGAGAGCATAAATGAAGATGTTATATAAATATGCCCAATAAGTAAAATAAAGAATGTGGAACAGCTGATGCTATGTGTAGATTAAATCAGTAAATTGGCTCTTCATTTGGTTTGTTCTGTCTTGGAATAGGAATGTGTGCACGGGAAACATCAAGCTCGTCAAAATTCTCCACATTCCACTGCAAAACACTTTCTGCCTTGTGTTTGTACCCAGTTGTGCGCCTTGTGTTTTGGAGTTTTTTTCCCATGAAAATTCAAGCTTTGAAATGTGTGCATTCTTCTCCAATTGATTCAAGTGTACTTCTTAAAGTATATCTTTTTCATATGCTCTCTTCCAGTGTCAGCAAGCTGTCAATGCATGGGATTTTCATGAATCACACTGTAAACTCAGAAATGCACCAACTTCAACAGAAGATTGCTTTTGATGTTCATTTCTGAAGGTGAGAGTGGATAAATGTGAGTGAATGGAAGTGAATGTCTCATATGTTCAGATATTGTCATACAAACTTTATTGTTCCCAACTTTATTTCTGGGCATTTTCCTCAAAATTTAGCTCTCCAATTTTCATAAAGAGGATTCTGTACAACTGCAACTCAGGAAATGTGTTCCCACATCTCATCTGCATCCTCACGGGACGCTGGCTTTAGCAGGTTAGTTCTTACAAAAGCAGAAGTGGTAGAAAGCATATTTCACATACAAAAAGGCTCATGCAAGTTTGCAACTGAGCAATAGTTCTCCAAATCTCACATCAACTCTCATTCTGAATCAAATCTGTACAGGAATGTAAGCTGTGAGTTTTCTTTCCCACGTTAAACATTGGTGCGTCTTGTTCTGCATAATTTTTCAAAGGTATGCATCAATTACGCAGCTTTTAAAATGCACACCGGTGTCGTCTTGCATCCATTTTTCTTCCAAACTTACACAACCTTAGAGAGAAAAGGATAATACTGAGCCAATGGACTGGTGTTAGAAAGTGTTAGAAAGCTCTGCAGATAAAGCAACTTTCTAACGACAAAGGATGGCCTCTTCCTCAAGAACCCCAGGTTCTGCCCCTGGCAGTTCCAGGTAGGGCTGGACAAGATTCGTGCCAGAGATCCTTGGAAACCCCTGCCAGGCAGCTCCAGCCTAGAGACCCTTGGTTGGTTTTGGCAGTTTCCTTATGCACACAGTCACCTTCTCCTCACCCATCCTCCGCAACACAAGGGAGATGCGCTGGTATGCAAAATGTGTACGCAGCATGGCCTTAAGCAGCCACTTTTTTATTTATCCCTTATTAGCCTTATATTTCACCATGACTTTCGGTGGAACACTCAAAGATTTCCTGCAGATCTGCAGCAGAATGGATAGCAGTAATATGCCCTTGAAGAAGAGCTTCCTGCACACGGTTATTTGCAATGCACCTTGTTAAATAAATATTTACAATACCTCTGTTATGGCCCTCCTGGACTGCCTGGACTTGAATGACCTGGTGGGTGATTGCTGAGCATTGCAAGGGGTTATTCTAGAGTAATCCATGCAATGCACACCCTGTGCAAAAATGACTCGGGCTGTTCCCAGGTGCCAAGCATATTGCCTGCCGGTTCGAGGAATGCAGGCCGTAGATGTTTGTGTGTGTGTTTTCTTTGGAGGAAAATCCCTTTATTTACGCAATAATAGTGTTTCACAGAAGCTTGTTCTTGTCGTGTTATTTTCAGCAGAGAGAATGGAGAAACCCAGAAGTGCTTAGCAGGATGTAATGATGAAAGAGGTCGTGAATAGGTTTGCCTTCCATATGCTCATGCACCCTGGCTGTTTCCCTGTGCCTGGAAGAAACCCTCTCTCTCTTCCTGCAAAGCTCGCCTATGGATTAATCCTTTACTGCACATAAGAACGGTTGAGAAATCAGAGCTTTTCTTATTTCAGTGAATTTTTCCAAATTTGCATGCAGGTGCCATTGAACTCACACAGGAGCTGGAACGCAGTTCATGGGATGTGAGAATCTGTCCTTCCCCAGAATTTGCATTGCTGTTCATTAAAAATAAGAAAAGTAAAGATCTGTACATTTAGGGAAAAGAAGACCAATGGGTTTTAATCAACTGAAAACTCACACAAATGTCTATATTTGAAACAAGGCATAGAAACTGCACAATTTGTGAAAAATGCAAACAGAATGTCTTTACATTCATGTGCAGAAAAATGTTTAAGGTTTTATGCAGACAAAAAACTTTTCTCAAGAGGAGGACAAAATGAACTTCACAGAGTGAAAATTAGAACCTTGATGAAATGCATTCATTCATTCATTCATTCATGGGACTCCCCCCACCCCACTTCTTCTCAGCCCAAAACAGCTCCCACAGTGGCTTATAAGGAATCAGCAAAAAGGCACTTCCTGACCACAGATTTTCAGTTTAAATGGTGATAGCACACAAGGAAGAATGGATGAACATGGAAGAAGAAAAAAATCATGATGTTTCTACGGCCATGCATGTATCTCTCACTCAAGTCCAACTAGAACAGGCCCTGAAGTTCCCTTTGAAATTGCATTTCATAGATGCACCAGGGTTTCAAGAGAATTCCGTTTTGGTCTTGAAAATATCAGGAACATGCCCCATTCATCGCCTCAAATACATGCAGGCATCCACTAAAAATTTCCACGCATTGCTGAACATGAGCTGATGGTTCTTTCATTTCCATTTCCCAGGTCTGGCTGTGCAAATTTCCTAATGTGTGCCAATTTTTGCAGTAAACCAAATCAGCTCTGCTTTAGTCCATGGTGGAACTTGGCAGAAATGGGAAGGTTTGTGCAAATGTTGGGAGATCCATGCAAATCTTCCATTTGATCCCTTCTCGGTTCACACAAATCCCCCATGTGGGGCAAGCAAGTGTGAATTGCACACTCTAATGGAAATGGGGCATGGGACAAGCATGCTAGCAAGGTTCAGAGAACCCAGAGATCTTGAACAGGACTGGCTCACCAGTCTCTATGATCTATTCATCCTTAGGCCATGCTGTAAACCCCAAACTAGGTATTTATTAGTTCAGGATATACACACCTATCTTTTGCAGCTTTTCCCAAATCCACTTTCACTCCTAAGTTATCCCTGTTTATGAAGAAACCTGTGGATTTGGGTAAGGTCATACAAGCACTTCCCATCCCAAGAAAAGTATATCCATTCTTGATCCAAACTCACCCACCCTCACCCCTTCATAATCCCCAACCCCATTGTCTTCCTCAGTGCTGACATTAGAAGTATTTTGGCCCATCTCTCAACATGTGTCCCTTTGCAAACCCCCATTTCATCCCCTTAGAGACGCCAGGGAGAAATTCCTAGAGGGTTCAGGCAATTCTATGAAATGACACAGATTCCACAGAGGACCATCTCTCTAAGTCACATGACCTGCAGACTAGCTTTTCATGGGGGGCGGGTGTGGATTTGAACCTATCTCTGAATGCACTACCCTGCATTAGTTGTGCAGGCATACAAGTTCACCAAAGTGCTAATGAGAATGAGTGCTAATACAAATTAAAGGTAACAGAATTTACACACACACACAGAGGAGGGGGGAGGCGCCTGATTACATCAATGAGCAGATGATGAAACAAAAGATGTCAGACAACCCCCAAAACACTGGTGGAATGGATTGAACCAGATCTGCACATCTCTAAGTTATCATAAAGATAAGCACAAAACTGTAAACCTTTGTGAGAGGCAGCAGGGTGAACAAAAGTATTGGAGATATTTAGCTCTACTTTGATTTAGATTTTGGAAGGAAGCCAAATTAAAGTAAAGCAGAAAGCTTCACCTATGGCCTTTTCCCCAGACCACCAGGTGTGTCAAAGAAAACACAAGATCACCCAAATGATAAAGATCAAATCAATCAGCGTGAAGAAGGCTCTATATCTAATTAACTCAATTTTTTTCCTATATAGTAAACCAAAGTTGGTAATATATAGAGGTGAGGATGGGTCCTTTCAGTCCAGTCCAGATAACTTTCCAAAATATGTACATTATATTTGAAATGGAAAGAACTTGAGATTCAAATGAAATGAGTGTGGGAGAAACAGAGAGATTTCTCTACTCTGGGCAGCAGATACAACATGGTACAACTTTGTTTTTATTGTAATGGCCACCCAAAAAGCAAAGTGCTAGAGGGTGGCTTTTATAAACTTCTAATAAATTAAATAATAAATTAATAAACAAGGACTATCTATGCTGAAAATAGCACTGCCTGTTAAATTTGGCTAGTACAGATAGGTGAGAATTCAGTTTTTTAAAGAATTTGCCGAAGTTAGCATTTTTGGCAAAAGTCAAGAGAGAAAGCAAAACTGAGATGTTTTCATCCAGGCCTGGGTTTTGAAGGCTTACCTATTGCAAGTCAGTGTTTCAGTCCCGTTGTGTTCACATTTAGCATTGTGCTGAAAATTCCTTCCACATTTTAACCATCCTCATTCAATTTGTCAAAAAAGAAATTGCTTTCCAAAAGAGATCAAAAGGAGAAGAAAATTTTGGAGACATTCCTGTGACTTGGGCTTGGATTCCTTTTGCTTCCCTTACTTAGGAAGTCCAAGAGTGTCTCATTGTGCAAGCATATCTTCCAAAGTCTATGGCCTTCACAGTTGCCCATGGTTCATTTAAAACCAAGGGGAAGAAGTAACACATATTCTTCCAACTCAGGAAGTGCAGGCAGCCTGGGTGGCTGCAGGCTGATGGGACTTTTAGTCAGCTCACAGTAATTAGGCAAGCTCAAAAACACTACAGAGATAAAGGGTAAATCACTCTGGGAATGAGAGGGAAGAGTGCAGCCCTCTTTCATGGCCTTGGTTGGGGAAAGGAAGCCTCCCTGGCAGGTCTTACCTGTGAGACTTTCTCACCTGTAGGAAACTTGGTGAACTTCTCCATTCCCCCATTTCTCTGCCTGGAAAGAAGGGGAATGATTCAGGATGTTGTTGGTGCTCCATGTTTCAGCACCAAACCATCTGTCCCTTTTCAGTGAAAGGCCCAAGACTGCTAACCAAGGTCTCCCAAGCTGTGGTAAGAAATGAATCCTGTAGCCCCAGGGAAGCCCAGCATAAATGGGAGTCACACCATGCAAGTCCCCCATGCCTTGTTCAGCTCAGATCAAATTCCAGGCCCTGCAGCGATCCCATGGCCAACCTCTCTCATCGGCACTGTTACCTCATCCGACAGGACAGCTGGGGTGGAGAAGCTTGAGAGGCCATTTCTGTCCGAGCCTGTTACTAATTAACCACGTGAGTGGCACTGAATTAAGCTTGCTTTCTGACCTGCTCTTCATCTTTAAAAGATACCTGGCAGGAAGGTACAACAGCTCCTTATGTTGGGATTATGATTGCTTTTGGGATGTGAGGATCAGGCTGGAATGCAGCTGCCCCATGCTTCCCAGACTCCTTTCCCATGCCAGGAAGAGAGCCAAGCGGGGTTCACCTCCACAAATGCTCAGGAGCACTCGAGGCTTCCTTGTGGAAAATACACAAAGCACACAACTCTTTGAATACAATATACAAAGTATGCAAATCTTTGCACAAAGTCCCCAAATTCTAGAGCGGTGTGTGTCAGAGCTGTGCACGGATTTGCTTCCTTCCAGACAGCCATGCAAACTCTCAGGGCGAAGTGGGCTTAGGGAGGAAAACAAGCAGATCAAAGTCTAGGGAGCCAAGCTGAGAAAATCTGAAGCATTCCCAGTCCTAATCAGTTTCCTCACACATCCCTGGTGTGGGATGACTTTGCCCAGGGCAGCTGGGTGAGAATTTCTTTCCAGTTTGGTTTTGAGAAGAATTTACACATCACATATTCACATATCAGCAGCTTCTGCTCTTCTCCTTCCCCTGACCCTTGAGGAGTTCAGACTTCAGACTGGTTTTGGGATGTACGAGTGGGGATCCCACTCAATGGGAGATGAGTGGAAACCTGTTCTAGGCAACTCTAGACACTATATGAGGAGCTGATAGATGAAGTACAGATTAGGGGAGCTCTGGATGTGAGTGATCACTCCATCCTTTGCTTTGAGATCAGAGGACTGGGGCCGTGCAGCAGGGCGAGCACTAGAAGCTGGGACTTCAAGAGGGCCAACTTTGGCCAACTGAAGGCCAGGCTGGGGAAAGTCTCCTGGGATAGGTTACTGGAAGGTAAGTGAGTTGAGGAGGGGTGGATGGCACTCAAAAGGGAGGTTTTGCAGGCGCAAGCCTTGACGATACTTCTAGTCAGTAAGGTGGGGAGGCGGAGGAGAGTGCCGCCATGGATGCGAAAGGAGGTGGTTAGAGGGATTAGACAAAAGAGGAGCCTCTGTAGGAAATGGGTACTGGGGGAAATAGACAAAAGGGTATACCGGGAGGAGGAGGCCCGTTGCAGAAGGATTCTTCTCAAGGCTAAGGCTGATTATGAGCTGAGACTTGCCAAGAATATCAAGAGCAACAAAAAGGGCTTCTTCCAGCATGTAAATAGGAAAAGGAAGGGGAGACAAGTGGTGGGACCACTAAATAAGGAGGAAGGAGATCCAGTGACTGACATGAGGGAACAGGCACAGATGCTAAATGACTATTTTGCCTCTGTGTTCTCCCCAAAGCAGGACGGGGGATATCCGTATAGGAGATTGGATTAGGCTGGGGACTTAGGGGCAGAGATTAGAGTCACCCCCCTTGAAGTCGAGGGGCTCCTCAGGACATTGGACATTACAAAGGCGCCAGGCCCTGACGGGTTACACCCAAGAGTACTTAGAGAGTTGGCAGGGGTTCTCTCACGCCCGCTGGCCTCCATTTTTGAGGCCTCGTGGAGAACGGGTGAAGTTCCAGAGGACTGGAGGGTGGCATCGGTGGTCCCAATTTTCAAAAAGGGTAGTAGGAAGGACATGGGGAATTATAGACCAGTTAGCCTTACGTCCATTGTAGGAAAAACAATGGAAAGGCTCATAATAGAGAGAGATCTAGTGATGCTAGATAGGGAAGGGAGGCTGACAGCCACACAACACGGCTTCCGCAGAAACAGGACCTGCCAGACAAACCTTGTGGAATTCTATGACAAGGTTTCAAGATGGCTAGATGGAGGGGATGCAGTGGATGTGGTATACCTGGATTTCAGCAAGGCCTTTGACAAAGTGCCCCATGATATCCTGGTGGAGAAACTGAGGAGTTTTGGGATACACCAAAGCACTGTCCGGTGGAATAGGGCATGGTTGACTGACCGAAAGCAGAAGGTAACCATTAGCGGGGAATCGTTGGGATGGCAGCCAGTGACAAGCGGGGTCCCCCAGGGCTCTGTCCTGGGGCCGATCCTGTTTAATCTTTTCATTAACGACATGGAAGAAGGGGTCAACAGTCTGCTGATCAAATTCGCAGACGACACTAAAACTGGAGCAGTGGCCACAACTGAGTAGCAGCTACTCCAGATCCAAAAGGATCTGGACAGACTATGGAAGTGGGCAGGAGACAACAGGATGGCGTTCAATGTGGAGAAGTGCAAGGTCTTGCACTTGGGGCGTAGGAATAGCTGTCATAAGTACAGGTTAGGTGACAAGTGGCTGGAGAGCAGCACTTGTGAAAGGGACCTCAGGATACTGGTTGACCGCAGGCTAAACATGAGTCAGCAGTGTGATGCGGTGGTCAAGAGGGCGAACGCCACCCTTGGTTGCATAGCCAGAAGTGTGGCTTCTAGATCGAGAGAGGTATTACTACCACTCTACACGACTCTGGTGCGCCCGCAACTGGAGTACTGTGTTCAGTTTTGGGCCCCTCATTACAGAAAGGATATAGCCAGGTTGGAGTCAGTGCAGCGTAGGGCCACAAGGATGGTGGCTGGTTTGCAGGGGATGCCATATGAGGCGAGACTGAGGGAACTGGGTCTCTTCAGCCTGGAGAAGAGGAGACTCAGAGGGGATATGTTGGCAACATACAGGTATGTGAGGGGGTGTCACATGCAGATGGGGAGAGGCCTGTTCTCCCCTGCAGAGGAAAGCAGGACGCGCTCCAATGGAGCAAAGCTCAGGGAGCCAAGGTTCAATTTGGATGCCAGGAAGCACTTCCTGACAGTTAGGACCCCGAGGGCGTGGAATGGGCTTCCACGGGAGGTCGTTGAGGCCCCATCGGTGAGGGTGTTCAAAGATAGGCTGGACATGCACATGGTGGGCATGTCATGAGCGGAGCCGGCTGGTGCCGGAGGTCAGACTAGATGGCCCAGGAGGCCCCTTCTGACTCGCTCTGTTTCTATGTTTCTATGTTTCTATGTTTCTATACTCCCAAGCTGAGCCTAGTTTAGTTAAGAAAGAGCAAATGATGACCAGCTCAACCAAGAGTCTGCAAAGGCTAAGGGATGGGTCTTTTAGCATATTGGTTAATTAACCATCCCTTTTTTAACTTCCATCTCTGTGTTCTGAAATACAAGTGGCACTGAGAAATAGCCTTTGCTACTAGTGTAATGCTAGTGATATGATTCCCAAGACAATGCAAGTACCATGGAGGTGACTAGCCAGGTAATGTGGGACTCACCTGGCATCCTGTGGCAAGCGGCCCGCTTCAACCAGTGCTGCTTTCTCCCCCCTCCAGACTGAGTGGCTTCAGTGCTTCTTGTACTTGGTGAAGCACTGCCTCCTCCTTCCAGCCATCCTGGAGAGGGGCTGACTCAGTCCCCCGGTACAGCTGCCCTGTCACCTCTGCTGCCCACCACAGCTCCACCACAGAGGATGCTTCTGTTGCCAAACACCGCACCAGAAAAAGACACCCTTCCCTCTAAAACTGTCGCCGCCAAACATTCATTTACTTATTTCTTTTCTTTTTCTTGTAAGCCGTCCCTAGATGCTTGTAATGGATGGCCAAGCAAAGCTATAAACAAACAAACAAACAATCAGCATGTCAATTACTATTACTGCTACTATTAGTAGTGTTATATCTATAGAACCCAATATCCCAAGCTCTCTTTCATCTTGAAACTATTGCTGCTAGACAGCCATGCTGTAGAAATTGCATTCCCCTGTGAAGTGGACAGTGCTTCACATCTGTATCAGGAGCTACTGAGTCATTTCATTATATGAATTACAAGCAAGTGGCACAAGCTAAGAAACATGGTTGTATGTTGAAAATAGATGTTAAGGTGCTGCTTCCTATTTGGGAGAGACTCAACACTCTGCATGTGGCAAAAGCGAGATGGCCAGATGCGTGCCTCCCTGCAGCGGGGCAACTCAGAGGACATGTCCAAGGGTTTGATTGGAATGAATTCTCATTCTCTCTTGCCCTATTTTGTTTATTTTGGAATTGGCCCCACTGGTCTGTGGGTGACAGTATTTTATGGAGCCTGGGAAAGGACGGCTCCTACTGTGTCCCTGGGAGGAGAGTCTGAGGGTGCCTTGCTTTACGTCCAGTGGCCTCCCTTCGGGTGTCAACAGCTCCCCTCCCCCCCCGTGGGGCAAGGAGGTGGGAGCATCTTATCTTTCACATGCATGCATTTCACTGCTTGCTCATGAGCTCTTCAACCCAATATATTCTGCTTGGACTATAAAAATGGAAACACAGGACAGGAACTGGGCAGCCACCTGAGTGGGATGGAATGAGCAGGGGCTGGACCTGATGGCCATCATGGCCCCTTCCAACTCAACTCTTCTAGGATTCTTTGATTTCTTCTTATACCAAGTTTGAGTGTTGTTCTGTGTAGCTCTGCCTTGTTCAGATGGTCTGGCAATGGCTCTGGAAGTTTCAGACACAGACCTTTCCTAGTCCTGAGGCTGCTGGGGAGAAACCTGGGACTAACATCCAAAGCATAACCTCAGCCACTAAGTCTTTCCCCCATCTGCACATGCAACACAGGAAGATGACTTATCCAATGTGGAGCAGCTGGGAATAGCCTTGCCCACCAAGGGCTCAGTCTGGACCCCTTCCCAGCCCTCCCTGGAGAAGAACAGGAATGAAAGGGAGATGTTCGGGATGTACAATAAGTGAATGTGTTGCCACTGAGACATGAGGCTCCTACTCCCCCCACCTTTTAAATCAGCAAATGGTTTTCATTAAAAGTGGGTGAGATGGACGTGGCCCCCGAAAAGGGCACATTTCGCTGCCAGAGCAGAGCAGAGCACCATCCCTAACGCTCCTTCGGGGAACTTGACAGCAGGGGGAGCACCTCCCTAGCGCAAGACCATCGTCGCCGACAACAGTTCAAGGCATTTACTGGGAGCTCTCAATTTGCACAGCTGACAGCAACCCTGATTTTTATCAGTTCGACTCGATTTGAGAATCATATATCCATTACTGATTCTTTTCTCTCCCTCTCCCTTTTGGTCATGCCTGAAGTTATGCTGGCTTGCGTGGCGGATTCCACGCGTACGAGAGAAAGCACTGAAGCCGTCACTCTGCCATTTTCAAGGAAACAATTCCTTTTAATAAACAGAAGCATTCCAGTGCCCAGACTTACAGCAGCTGCTAATCTAATTATATGCATGCAAACATGATGGATTTATCAAGGCGATCAAGTGAAGCCTTGTTCTCTTGGCAGCTAGATGGGGTTAAGGACTGAGGCAGAATCCTTCTTTTTAAAATAGGTAACCCCAATAATTTTCTCCTCCTCACACCAATTTATTAGCCATGTACATAAATACTCCTCCTCTTCCTCCTCTCTCTCTCTCTCTCTCTCTCTCTCTCTCTCTCTCTCTCTCTCTCTCTCTCTCTCTCTCTCACACACACACACACACACACACACACACACACACACACAAATGCCTAGCAGTCAGCTCCCTCTTCTCTGCACTTTTTTCCTGTTCTGAGGAAATGAGGAACAGCCAGCTGTCAAAGGCAGTCCAACGCACCATAGATATAGCAGTTGTGTTGGCCAAAGACACCCTCACTGGTGAATCCAAACCCAACACACTGAATCTGAGTATTGGCAGAAGAACGGGTTGAGCTGCTCATGGAAGGAAGCAGGAAGAAGTGAGCAAGGTGGTCACTGGAGATGAAGACAAATGACTGTGCAACCCTGTACAGAAAAGCCTTTGGGGTGTTTAGGAGTTGAGGCTGATTTCAACTTCCATTGCCCCCAACTCCAGCCCTGAAAAGCAACTTTATCCATAGGGTTCAGGGGGCACCCTGTGAGCTCCCACCACATGGCAAAATGTGCCCTATTTATGGTGTAGCTGGGGAGCAGTTTCTGAATCACTTCCCAATGCACACTGAAGACTCTCCCAGTCCCACCAAATCTGGCAAACTGGTTGGTGCGGCAGTATTGTCAGTGGCTTTTCCAGGGTTCCATTTCCCCCTAAACATGCAGCAGCTTGGGGACCCTTGTACTGCTATGTTCAAATAGCCATTCCTTTTTTTCTTAAGCACAGGGAACATCACATAGCCTGATTGGCTGAATATCCACACCATTGTCACCAGGAGAAAGGAGTATTTTGCAGTCCAAAGATGCTTGCTGCTTTGGCTCAAATGAGAACTTCAGTCATCTATCTATCTATCTATTGATCATCGATCATCAGATATATCTATCCATTAACCTTAGAGGGAAATGCTGGGTCTCTGGAAATCAGCATTTCTGTTGATTTGGGCTATTCTGGGAGCATGGTAAGGGTGTACTATGGGGTTTAGCTCTACTAGATCCAGTCATCACACTTACCAAATGCATGCCAAAATTGGGTTCCTAGCCTCCAAAACTCCTAGGATTTTTTCTACCCCTTTCCAGTGGTTTCAGTGGGGTGGAAGTTCTAAAATCAAGATTTACCCAAAGGAAGATGGGGAAAAAAAAGACTAGTTCCATTCACCCAAACCCCTTGTCTGGCGAGAGTGAGCTGGCACGGGTTTCAAAGAGGTGCATCATCTGACATGCGAAAACGCCTGCCCTAGGATCATTCACAGCCCTGTCTTTTACATCTTCATTGTGCTTTTCATTTTTGTGTTTAAGCACTGAAATGCCAGACTGCAGATGGGAAACTCCCAACATCATTTGCAACCATAGAGCACTGAGGGGGCCTGCAGTAGTGCAAGATGATTGCAGCTTAAGAACGTCCACACATCTCGGTACACTCAGCAGTCAGGCTTTTCATGCAGGACAGCCTGGGTGAATTTCAAAAGGTTTTAGCTAGAACAGCAAAATGGTAGTGGAGGCAATGCTGGGCAAACTTGTTCAGGGAGCAGGAGCTGAAAGCAGGATGCCAGAAGTGAAAAGGTCTGATCCTGGGTCACTCGCTGCTCCAATAAGTATTCATTACTTTCACATTAAAAGCACAGAATACACTATCAGATAATGTGGATCTAAATTATTACTGCGCAATACCTGCTTGCTGATTCACTGTGCCATGGCCTGGGCAATTAAGCCACCACTTTTCTAGATCTCATGATAAAGTTTTCAAACATGCCGTCCTGTTCGAAGGCTTCTCTGCAGTACCAAATGCGCTGCTTCATGTTAGCAGTAGCAGGAATGTATGGACGCAGGAAGCCGTCTTATAAATATTGGTGGCTATTGATCCATCCACCAGCTTGGGCCAAGGTTGCCTCCACAGGGACCTGCTTTCCCCTTAAGTCGTCCCCAGAGGCCCTCCATGGGTGACTCCTCCAAACGGGTTGAAGGGCTCGCCGTCAGGGAGAAGGCCTCTTTGATGGTGTCACTCTGGCTGAAGAAGGCCTCACCTGGGTTCACCAGTGCTGTGGTCCTGTGGCTGCCAGGTGAAGATGGTCCAGTCCTTCCGCCTGAAGACCTGCATCGATGTGTTTGCCTTCTCTCCTCTTGCTGCTGAGCCTGCAAATGCAAAGCTAGCTTGCTGTTTCCTCACCTGAAGAACGGTGCCTGGGACGGGACTTTCCCAGCCCAGGCAGAGACTGAGTGGTGGCCTTTTGCACAGGCCTTTCCCACTGAGCTGCAGCCATTTCCTGTGGCAAACCCAGAGCATGTACTTCTAGAATGATGTGTAGTAATAGGCACAACTTACACTGGGCTGGTGGAAAGCAACACACGGTGAAATGAGCGAATCAGTGTTATCCACTGAAATGGAGCCCTGTGTCTTGACGCTGAGGTGCCAGGGCTCAGCTCCAAGTTACAATTGAGGTGTGATGTAACAGAAAGGTAGCAAAAGTTGAGGATGGATTGTCAGCCTGTGCTTTAAACATCCTTTTCTTGATGAGGCCCTCCAACATTATACAAATGTTACTTAAACATTGCATTGGGCACGTCATATAATATGCCTTCGTGCAAACGGAGGCAATGGTGGAACATTCAATCAGCCACCCTAACAAAGACGACTTTCTTACAAGCCTTGAAAGAGCTTTTGGATGGACCTTTGTTGCATAACAGGAGGCAGGTTTCAAGATTGCTCTACCTGTATTAATTAATTCCGAGCTCCACGACCTTTATGTGGCCCGTGCGATTAGGTTGCTGATAAATGGCAGAGACTTCCAAGCTTGCTGTCTTCCCAGCAGTTGCTTTGAATGCTTCCCAAACTTCTGAACTCAGGAAAAAGTGAGCTTAATAACATTTACCAAACAAAGACCTTAATGACCACTCTGACAGGAAATATATGGGAGGGGGAGAGCCCACAGGCCCTTTCGTGATGCTGATTTGCATAATGAAGAAATCCATTTTAGTTCTGTGAGCATAATTTGTTGGGGATTTCTAGTAACACAAGCATTTCCAACTGGGGGAAAAATGGTTAACAATAGAGAAGTGCTTGGTCAATGTGCAGAAAAGACATTTACAGATTAAGGAAAATCAAACATGGATTGCCTTAAACGGAGTCAGTTCATTTGTTCTCTAGCCCAGTTCCGGATCCCTGGACTGAAAGTGCCTCAACAGGAATCTTTCAAAGTCATTTTTCTTGTTGAAAGATACTTTTGGTGAAGCCACTGGTAGCTAAGAAAAGGATGGATGATTCTGTCTTCTAATTTTCCAACATTACACTTATTTCATCCAGTTTCCACAGCTGTTTGCATTTTGTTCTAAAAGGTCAGCATGCAAATCTGTATTTTTTGGTGGGGGGAATTTCTCCTAATATACATGCATTCACACACATGTTCCTAAATATACATAGCTTTATTCACATTTGTTCAACTGTATCAGTTTTTCCAAATCAGGTTCCCCAAGTATAATGCATTTCTATCTGTACCTTCTTCTAATAAATGCATATTGTTGTGTTGTTATAAATATCTTTAAGTGTCTTTTAAGAAAACTTGAAAACTACATTAAACAATTTATTTAAAAAGTGCATATTGGAATCAGGATTAATATGAAAGGGATGTAAGCTCCTAAAGATTTTTCACTTATGCTGGTGGCTCACAAATATAATTAGGTGGTTCTACCCAATTGGACACATGCATTTCCATTTCTACTCTTTTGTCCTTCTGGAGAAAATGGAAAACATCACTTATCTCTCAGTTTTAGGATGGCTCTCAGTGGGGTAGTCTTTATCTGGCTGAAATCAAGCTTCTTAAATCTGACCTCAAATGTTAGGGTTACTAGGTGATCCACCAAGCCAAGTGTGTAGACTTGAAAGGACTGGAAGTTGTACAGTAACGTTTTGTGCCTAACACTGCCCCCCTTAATATTTTGAGTATTAACTGTGAACCTACTACAGTTGACCGAATTAGGTAATGTTTTGTAAGCATTCCTCTTAAAATTAATGGACCTTCCTAATGAGCAATTTCTCATCTTCCCCTTAGAGGATGTTCGGGTTCCTGCCAAGATGCCTATCTTCCCATCCCGGTTGTTTTTCTGTCTTCACGAAGTTACACAAGGCCATTAATAATGCTACCAGTAAAAAAAGTTACCATCAAGATACCAAATACATGCTTATAATAAGTGGCATTCGTATCTTTCGTTTGCTTCCATTTTTGTGGGAAAATGTGCTTTGAGTCTACCATTTCAGATTGCAAGTGGGAAAGCTCAAATTGCAGAATGGGCTCCCAAAACCTTGTTTGTTGTTGTTGTTGGTTGTGGTTTTTGTTGTTCTAGAAGTAGCACTTTAACAGTGAAGCCCTGTAGAGCCAGAGAGGTGTGGTAGGTAGAGTGTTGGGCTGGGACGTGGAGAATTTGGTTTCTGATCCCTGCTGAAGCTCACAGAAAGGCCAGCACTGACTTTCAGCCTAACCCACCTTGCAAGGCTGTGAAGATACAGTCAAGGACACACAAGGATGATTAGATGAGAAGTTCTGGCTTCCCTTAGAAAAAAAGGCAGGATAATATAATGATCTGCCTGGACCCTACGATCCAGATGGGGGCCCACAGCTGGTGGCAACAAAGACGAGAGTCTTCTTAGCAGCAGCTCCAAATGTTATATGTGGACATTGCATCAGCTGTCCAGCAGACTGTGAGACGTAGTTTGCGTTAGCTGTTGCAGCTCTTAAAATTCAGTTTTAAATCTAGCTTTCCCATTCTATAGCCTAATTGTATGATGTTTTAACCATCATCCATATTTTTATATTGCATTTCTTTTGTGCTTATTGTGCTGCTCTGAACTTCATGGAGAATGCCAACAATTTGCTTGCATAGAAATAAAATTAATAGCATCCATGGGCACTGAATCCCACTGAGTTCATTGAGACCTGCTTCTAGAGTTGTGCCCAGCATTATGGCTTAACAGAATCCCTCTGCAGGCATTTGGTCTGTGCACAAGAGGACTAAACTGGTGACTGGCTTGAGAGTGTGCCTGCCAGAAGCACACCCTGCGACATCGCTTTCCCCCTTATAGTCCACATGAGCAGCTTGCTGGTCACACTCCTCCGCCCAATGCAGCAAAGTCTGAGCCAAGGCGTGGTCGGCAAGCAGAGTGGTGTTGTGAGGTCAGGTTGATTGCGCACTCTCCTTCCATCCTTTCAGCCTTCACATGTGCCGGCTGAACAGCTGCAAATGGCCAGGGCCATGATAGAGATGAGCACCAAACATCACTTCCAGCCCAGGGTGTCCAACATTGGAATGCCATCCATGTCTATGCAGAAATAACTCCTACTGAGTATTGCAGAATCAGAGAACCATGGGATAGTAGAGCTGGAAGGAGCCATCAGGTCCAACCCCCTGCCCAGTGCATGGCTCCCAGTTCAACCATCCCTCTCAGGTGGCCATTCAGCTCCATCTTGAATGCCTCCAGAGTGGGAAAACCCACCACCTTCCTAAGGTGTCACTCAGTCCATGGACTCATAGAATAGTAGAGCTGGAAGGGGTCAGGAAGGCCATTCGGGACAACCCCCTCTCAGTGCAGGACTCCCAGTTAAACCATCCCGATCAGAAGACTGTCCAGCTTACTTGAGCTAGTCTGAGCTAACATGGGACTTCTTAAATTATATCCCTCTGCCTATGGCCCTGCCTCTTTAACAATGTTTCCTCCCAAATTAAATGTGGTCTAGTTGTCCCGGCAGACCTGTCACTCATCACTCATGGCATTGCAGACAAGAATTCTGGCCCTACATCTCCTTCCTTGAAATGTTGCATTTTGGAAGAAGAAGGCCCAGTTCCTGCATGAATGTCTATGCACACTCTGAAATGTGAAATCAGTTCTGAACTTAGTAGGAAGTTCATTATATATCTATCCAGGCTCAAAAATGAGTGCATTACAAAGGGATTCCGTTTGGCAGCATCCTTAGTTGCACAGACAAAGTGAATAGTGAACCATACAAAGCGATGCCCATTAGAAGTGAGGCTTGCTTCAGCTCCCGATAAGAGATGGCCTTATCTGAGAGATGGCCCTTGGAATGCTGCACTCCTTGGAGAGGGTTAGGGGTAGGGTTAGAGTTAGAGTTTTGACTTTTCCAGATTTATTTTGTTTTAAGAATGACAGACAAGACAGACAGTCAGTATCTGTAAAAGGTTTGAGTACAGTTGGTTGCAAGAAGGTTCTGGGGTGATCTTCTCCTTACTATTATCCTTAGGTCCTTAGTATTAATTGTGATAATACAATGGGTTGCCAATTAATGTTGACCTTTTTGGGAAAGGTCATAGAATACATGGAAAATAATTTTCAATTGAGGAAGAAGGAAATGTATCTTCAGCTATTTCTCAGCTAATTTGCCTACTACTTGCAGCTCCATGACTTTTGTTTATCCCTTTCCCAGACTGTCTTTTCCTGGAATTTCTCTCTCCACCACTCCCAGTTTTTTAAAGTTAGAACAGCTGGAATTGTTCTGCAGTTTGGCCACCCTACAGAAATGGAATTTATTTTCCATTCACTTGATATATTTTGTTTCCTAAAAAGGTCAACATTAATTGGCAGTCCATCGTATGTAAAAGCCCTGGGACTGATAAATGTGGGGAAAGGATTCACACAGTAGTTTGCTTTGTTGTTAAAAGGAGTTGGAAAGGAAAGTTTCCTTCCCACCCCTTTATGCTGATCACCCACGTTGGATGCACCCATCTAGCGCAGGACCATTCGTGAAATAAAACATATGCTTTTCTGCTTTCTTATCCTTCTACAGAGGTACAAGACAGAATTATCAAAGGTTTGTATCAATCTGAGGCACACATCCCCGGCATGAAAAATTAGGATTCCCTTTAATTTCTTCAGATGTTTCTTCAATTCAGAAGCAAACATTAGAACACTGGAAATTCTCCTTTAAGCAAAATTGGCTGTGGGCCTTTTCCTTATCAAACTTGCCTATGAGAAGACCTTTCTGCTCTGGCCTTGGATCCCAGATCCAGCGTTGATGATTCACTAATCATACAAGCTTGACTCTCGAACCATGCAGCATTTCCCATGGCTCAGAGCAAGGATGAGAGCTATTTCCCTTTGGAATGCCAGCATCTCGTCTAGGCTTGAGCTCTGAAATTCATGCAGAAACTTTGTTTCAGTGGCAACTCTTGTGAACAGTCTCTGGGTGGCTACAAAACTATTGCCATCCAACAAACCAGCACTTGCCTCTTTTCAGAATTTTGGATCTGACTGGCTTTCTTCTCAAATGCTCCCCATCTCGGGGGATCCACACGCATGTATCAGTCTCCATGTGCTTCTTTCTCTATCTCTCAGGGACAAAGACCAGAGGAAGAGATCATGTGATTATCTCTCTCACGGAGCTATTTTAGATCAGAAGTTTCACGCACCCTGGGGGCTGCTGAGTAGTTGAGAGAGATGTACTACAAAGAAGCTCCACACAACATTATGATTTTGACAATTAATTATACATATATGCATAAGAAATAGATTGGATATTTATACCTCATCATTCCTCCTCTTACTAGGAACCCCCGGTAGTTTAAATAATTCTCTCCATTTCATTTTTACAACAACAACCCTGTAAGTTAGATCAGGTTCAAAGTCCATGGCTGGTCCAAAGGTACCAGGAGAGCTTCATGGCCAAGTAGGAGCTACAGTCCTGAGCAACTGGGTCCCAATCCAGCCCTCTAAATTAATATGCCACATTGGCAGGCATGGCTTTTGATGGTACATGATGAGTTAAGGTGAATGAACATTTTATGTGGCCTCAAAATAAGGCAGAACAATGTTCAGAAAAGGAGACGGAAGATTTTGTCTCAGCACCTGCTCACCTGTGACCTTAACTGAGTCACAATTCTTTAGGGGAAGTAGTAGCAACATACTACTCTCAGTTAGAGGCAAATTGTACCCATGATTACCCCTCAGAAACTTCATATCCAGAGGTTCCTGGAGCAGAAACTGAACCCTGAAGAATGTCAACCAGTAGTGAGCAGAAATTTCTCAGAAGACAGATTTCTCAGAAAAGTTGTGAGCTTTTCAGTGGCAATGCAAAAATATAGAAATACATTAAAAACAAGGAAGGGGTGTTGCTTCAGCCCTTTGCCAATGGGAATCCCTTCCAGGGAGAAACCACTGAAGAATGCCTTCCCTCCCTGGAGAAATTTTTTGAAAGTGTTCCTCCAGTTTTTCTTCCTGCAAATATGGTGGTGAAATTGGCATGCAGCTCTTACTGTGACCCAAACTGCCTTCCGTCCTTGAACCACCCCCTCCCAGAAAGTGCTGAACTTTCATCATGCCTTCGTCGGCCCAGACCTTTCAAAGCATGGACAAGAGCTTGGAATGGCTGCCCCTTCTTCAATACCATCCACAAGCAGCACCTTACATACATTCATTCCCTGCACCCTAGTTCCACTGTTTCTGAGGCTTCATCTGTCTGTTTCACCATAATTTTTTATATTTCGCTTTGTTCACTGGATGCTTTGTGCCTTAAATATACAGCAACCCTTCCTCTTCTTCCTTCTTCTGTCACTTGAAATGGCCTTTACTTCCTAAATTGACTTGCTTATACTAGAGGCAACAGCTCAACTTTCTTCTTTATCCTTTCCTAGTCTTCATTCTCATGAGATTTAATTTCAGTAGCAAAGAATGCTTCACACTTAATTTATACATAATTGTTCATTATCAGATGCATTCACACTTCTTAGAGTGTCTTGATTCCTTGCTTTGAATTGCTTTAATATTTCCTGTTATCTTTTCCTAGTTTTGGAGGTGTGTGTGTGTGTGGCTTTTGCTTGATTTTTTCATGCATACATGAAGAGAGAGGATAAGAGAGAGATCTCAGTGGTGGTGAGACCATTGCTTAGTTCATAGGTTGGATGCTTTGACTGTCTCCTGGCCATGTAACCAGAATGCTGATGTTGGTCCTCAGAGGAGTTCTTAGAAACTTCTGCCTGACTCAGGTGCAAAAGTGATGGAATAGGTGTGGACTAAGTGTTTTAAAAACAGCTCATTGATGCTGAAGCTCAACCTACTTTCCCAACACAGTGAAAAAGTGAACACAAGGAGGTGGGTGAGGGAGCAGAGGGCAAAAGTGGCAGAGGGATGCTGAAGACACACGTCAAACCAAGACAGCAAGAGTGGGGCAAGGGGGGACCAGGAAGAGGCTGGCCAATCCCTTGATGAAAAAGGAAGCCAGCCCTGCTGCAATCTAGAGGCCCTGGGCAATTTTCTTCCCTCATAATACAGCCAACTGCTGCCAATGGTACCTTTCCTGGTTCCATCTTCCAGGCTAAGAGTAGTGACATTGATGAAGAGAATGATGAAGATGCATTTCTAGACTATCCAAGAGCCAATGCTGCAGATGAATCTGTCAATTTTATTTTCTACCTTTGTCTAATTAGAAAACAAACAAAACCCTCAAGTTCTTTCCCTTCCAAATAGGGGGAAAAAACGGTGAATTTTGGCCCAAACAAAATTGTGACCCATCTGCAATTCCCAAAATGGAGCAGACTGTGTTGTACCTGCTTGGCAGGTGGTTTGTATATGCAGAATGTGTCTGAAAAAAGAGCAAATCCCTAATTCAGAAACATCAGCTCTGCTGAATACCCAACAATTTAAACCCAGACTCTAAAGTCATCAGTGCCTTCATTTAGATGGATGAATTTCCCACATCTGTTTTTTTTCCTTTTTGAAAATTTTCAAATCCCTTTTCCGTCCTGTTTTTTAAAGAAGTAATTTGTTATTTGTGTGTGTAAGAGAAAGATGTCAAATCAAACAAAATTGTGACCTTTCCATTCTAGGGAAGGTTTCTTCCAAGCTTTTCCACAAGTTCTTCAGAAGGACACATTAACAGAGTGATATGGACATTTTATAAAAAGGTATACCAATGCACAATATTAGCTAAATTTCCCCCAAATCAAATTTGGACAACACTTCCAGATCAAGGGAAAGTAACAGAGATGGACAGGGATGTATTTTGTGGATTGCCAAGTCCTGTTCATTCTGTCATATTCCCAGTGACAGAATCAGAATTTGTGCAAATGTTTTTGTAGGCACGTGTGCAAATTTTCATTTGTGTAAATGTGCAAATCTCCCCAAACTACACAAATTCTATCAAAGCATGCATTTGCACACTTTATCATACGAGAGGAAATGCGCATCATATGTTGATGCTGTTTCATTTTATTTTCATTTTTCTTCAAATAAAATTATGGAAAGTGGAAAATAGTCCACCATTTCCATGCAGCTCAGGATAAGGTGAGCTGCTATGGAACTCATGGGTAAGATTTATTGAAATTTGAGCTCATTTGAATACATTGTGGAATTCCCCAACACCCCAGCTATGCATCCTTCCCAGAGGTGAAGTCTTTGGTTCAGTCTTTGGCGTCAGTTCAAGATCCGACACCTCCCATTCAAAACCTCTTAGGTATCCTGGCCTGTGAAAGCCTGTGGCCTGAAGCCATGGGGCAAAGCTATCAACCAGGATGGTTAACTCCTTGGTAGGGAATACACTTTCAGGCAGCACAGCAAGGGAAGGACTCTCAAGAAGGGCAGCTGGAAAACTCTCTGAGCTGAGGGCCTGGAGAGCCCCGGACAGTCTGTGTTGACAGCCTGGAGCTGATGCAGCCTTGGCCAGGATCCCGTGCAGCTGCTTTACATATTCAGACCTAGCGGTGCACCTTATTTACAGCTCTTAGCCCTTTGCTTATTTGCACCTAACAAGCTTTTTTATTAGCTTTGCTGCAGCTCCTTACCTTAGCCAATAAACTTTAATGGGGAACCTTATCAATTCTTTCTGTTAGCTTTACATCCCTGGCATGCGCCCTTCCCCGGCCTTTTCCATTTCCCTGGCCCAGAAAGGAACAAATACATTCTACCAGAGACTCCGGCAAGTTAGTTAAGCATTGACTCGGGTAATAAAGCAGGAGTGCTGTTCCCTAAATCAACACCACCCAAAGTAGCTTTCCCTGTAACTGATATTGAAGTGGACAGGTTATGCTGCATATCCCTGTCCCCGGAGCAAACACTGTCTTTGGCTTGCACCGTAAAACTGGGTCCCGTAGCCAGATGTTTTGTGGAGAAGGGGCATTGGCGTTCATCAAGCAAGAACTTGTTGCATAATGCCTGGCATCTCAGCTGGTGTGTTTCCAGGAATCTAAAGATATAAAACAACTTCCCTGAATTTGGTGCCTGCACTATATCCTCATCATTCCCCCCATATTGCCAAAGAAGAATTCACTGAGCAGTTGAACTCCCTGTCCTTACCCCTCTTACATGATCGCCTCCTGTATCATTCCTACAGCTATTTGCATTTTTAAAGTATGTTAATTCCATTCATGAAATCAATATCATATCTACTTTGGTCTTTGCTCCTCCAGCTGGTATTGGAAGGATTACTTCTTCCTCAGCAATTAGGATACTCCCTGCACACCTGCAATTTTACCCCCATAAATGTCAGAGTGAGAGACTGAAAAGGAAGGAAGGAATAAATGAATGCAGGCATGTATGAATTTGGAAATCTCGATAAGGGGTTTAAAGTGTCCTGGTGGGGGACTGGCAGCTACCATCCTTCAATATATGAAGCATTCGTGATACTATCATCATCTTGGGCCTCTATGTGGCGTTTTATGCAGTTCGGGAGGCCAGGTGGATGCGCAATCTGGAGGGATGGGGGTGATATTGCAGGCCATCCTTGGAATCTGAGGTGGACACTCCCCATATTTTCCACTTCCAGCAAATGTTAGCATGGATTTGGTGATTCTCGCTTAAGGACCCTCATCTCAACCACACTCGTTTGTGGGGAGTTAAGGGCTCTGCTCACTCCCCACCAGTTCAAATGTTCTTCAGAATTGTACTGCTGTATATGGATCAGTTTTAGGAGAGGAGTAAAAGGTGCGGTGTGCTATTCTTCTTTTAAAGAAATTTATTTACTGATCCCATTGGTGCTATTTCTATACCACTTAATTTGAAGGAAATTCTGAAAGTGGTTTCAAATACAAATATTAAGATGACAAATTAAAACCACATCTATGATATGATTTAAAAGTAGTACAATTGTGACAAGAAGAACACAGAAGGAATACAGGACCACTAAAATGCTAGCACTTGTTTTCCATGAACTATGGGACAAGGAAAGCTTGGCTGAATATCAGGAGGCGTCTGAAAAGTGCCGGATTTTCTTCCTCTTGAACTACGTGAAGGTTCTTTTCCCCCCATCGCCTCCACATCACTATCAAGAAGGCCCACCAGAGATGATCTGATTGCTGGTTTGTATGTTTACTTCATTTTTATACCACCCAATAGCCAAGGTATTACATGCCAATGGTCCACAATTTTGGGATGACTAACAAGGCCTTCTCCAATGAGCTTAACTTCTGGTTTGGAATATACATGAGAGGGCACTCTGCTAGGAATCCGAGCCCAAAGTTGATTGGGGCTCTGTCTGACCATAATGGTCAGTGGATTTGGTGGTCATTTCATACAGTGAAGGTCTTATGTGGGCACAGTGGGGCACCCCAGAGGCCCCCAACTGCTGTCTTCTGCATTGGTGGTAGCTTCTGTGAACCAAGTCTAAGAGCAACCCCACAAGAGTCTAATTCTGAGGTTACCTGTGGCTAGATCATCCCGAAATACGAAAAGGTGCAATCGGCCTGATGGAGGCTGATGGAGGGTCATCAAGGTTACCTGGGCCTACAGTGACAAAGATGGATCTGATTCCCTGCCAGATAAGGTACTTGCAGCTTCAGAGGCAGTGCAACTGGCCAACAGGCCAGTTCCAAGAGCCAGAAACTGCCAACCCGTAATGCTACCACCTGAACAGGATTCTGCATCAGTTTATTCACCCTCCTCCAAACTGTAATGGTGGCAGAAATGTCCACAAACTCTTCCAGTGCAGATCTTGCTGATCTTCAACTGTGCCTGGTAGGTTCTGGATGGCTCCTCAGCCCAAATCTTCCGCTGACCACTCCCAAGGGCTTTCTATAGATATTAAATCACAGAATATCTCAATTCTGTAGAATGCGGAGGGTGATGTAGGTTGAAGCTCATGTGATTCAGGTCAGGATAAGATTAAAATTGGGAAGCAATTCTTTTTTTCTTTTTTAAGAGAGGTGCAGAAACACCACTAGGTCTGTATGGGATTTTCCATTTTGCTCAGAGGATGTATGAAAGTACCTCGTTAGAAGATTTGGATCTAGGCGGATCCAGCCAAAATATGTTCATTCTCCCACCTTTGTTTCGTTTCTAGTTCCCAGTCCAATATCCTCCATGGATTGAATTACTCTCCCTTTTGTCTATGGAGGGAATTCCCCCAAAGATATAGAAACTTGATCGAATCTTCCATTAGATTTTTTCTAAATTTGCAGACGTGACTTGTTCACACAGAGCATGTAGTATGTGGGAACTGAGCCCAAGAAGAGTGTTTGGGGAATCCTGACAATCTCAGGCATTACTCATTCCCTGATCCTTCCATGAGTTATCTCTCCATTAGAGTCAAATAAATTCAGGGAAATCTTTCTGGATGTAATTGAATGTTTGGCTCTGATGTAACTAAAATAATTGAAAGAGCTGCGGAAAGAGTGAGGCCTATCATTAAAATGAAGCATTTTCAATTGCTCTCAGTTTCTCATTTTCTCCCAACCTTGAGAATTTCTCCAGTTTTAAGTTTAGCTTTTCCTGAACATAGAGATTTTTAAAATAAGTGCACATGTGAGTCATACAACTTTTAGAGACATACAAATAACACAACACAACACATCATAAGACATTATACTGTAAGCAGCTTACCCTAACAAAATCCATTTTAAAATTTATTTCCCTTAATTTCTGCATTTTTCTATGCAATTGTGGTTGGAGAACCCCATTGCAAAAGTCCAGTTTTTGAGGAATATCCAAGATCCAGTTTGAAGAAGGTTCAAAATGGCCAAATTTGGCAAGTGTGCATTGAAATGTGCTGAATACGTCCCCCAGATCCCTACCTTGCACTCGTTATGCCTATCGCATCCCCTTTATTACGATGAAACTGGCCATTAGTCAGGGTCATTTGACTGGGAGGATCGTGTTTATGGGTGTAGTATAACATGTTCTGTCAGGACAGTGGGAAGCATTTCCCTCAAGGAGCACATCCCCCTGAGCATAACCAGCTGTGGGAGTGAGGCACATGCTAGTAGTGGTTGGGGTTTGAGGTAGGCCCCTTCTCTCCCCCCACTCTTGCCACCACCATCAGTTGCCCGCACCTGTGCGCAACCTGTGTGCACATCCTCCTCCAAGACTGGTGTGCAAAGGGGGCAACTCCCCAGTTCCCTTCCTCTTTTGCTTTATTCTTGCTTTGAGGGCAGAAAACCACGCTGCTTGCATCCCGGACGCATTATGGCAGTACGGAGGGCCCTGGAAATATATGGCCATGTAGGATTACAAGCACCTCCCTTTGACTGGAAAGATGTTTGAGTGCGGTGGCCGCTCAGCTCCCATCCTGCACTCACAGGGCTTTGCCATTGGCACATCTGCACCAGCTGTGCATTCTGGGCTGTGCCATGCCATGAATGCCCCCCCTGCTTGCAGAGGTTTTCTTTCCTATTTTGGGATGGGGGAAAAATCAGCTGCAAGAACAAAGCAGAAATGTTTTCTACATGTCACCCAAACCGAAGATGAAAGCCTCGTCTCAATACATCAGCATACTTCTTTGAGGTGTTTATTGTATTTTTCATGATGCGACAATGTAAACAGAGGCCTGCAAACACCCACAGACCTGTCAATGGGAACGTTTGTCTACAGCAATTTCCCTAATTTGCTTTCAGAAGGTGTTTGTATTAGTATTTGTTTGATGTTTTGCAAATCTCTCGATCTGTTCCGCTGATGAAATATTAAATCTGGCTCCTTTTGAAGGCATTCTAACAGCAGGCTGGTGCCTCCAACATATTCTTCCTGAACATTTTGCAATGTGGAGCTTGTTGCCACTGACTGACTGCCAGAACTGATGAGTTTCTGCAGCTCACAGGGATGTGGAGTGGGGAGGATATATCGGTGTGAGCGTATTGCACAGCTCTGGGCTGGACTCAAATCCCGTCCCTGGGAAGGACTCAAGCACGCATGACCAAGGAGGGAGCTCTGTGCAGCAACCTCCCACGCTGGCCAAGCTAGGGAGCTGCAAGGATTAAGCCACGTGATACTTTTAAAAGTCTTTTCAGAAGACAGTCCTAACAGCTGTACCTACGCAGACGTGCCGTGACATAAATAAAGAAATGAGCCAAATTTTTCAGGCCATTTAGGAAAATGAAAATCCGCTAAATATAAAAATGGAAATTTGCTTTCTAAGCTATGCATATTTGAAAAAAAGAAAAGGAAAGGAAAGGAAAGAAAGAGCCAGTGTGGCGTAGTGGTTAAGAGCACGGAACTGGGACTCAGACAACCTGGGTTTGAGTCCCCGCTCAGCCATGGAGCCCACTGGGAGACTTCGGGTCAGTCACAGACTCTCAGCCCAGCCTACCTCACAGGGTTGTTGTTGTGAGGATAAGATGGAGGAGGAGAATGATGTAAGCTGCCTTGAGCCCTTTGGAGGAAAAAGGCAGAATATAAATCGAAAAATAAATAAATAAATAACATAAAGTTTCTAGGCTAGATGGATGCAATGTTATTGGTGAAAGGGTATTAAAAAGGCTGCTGTGATCTCAAGGAGCTGTAAGGTGTGCTGAACAGCATTTCCAGGTATGGGGGCGGGGGGGGGGTCAGTGTCTGTAGCACTCTTTGCCTCTCCATACCTTCCTTGTCTGAGATGAGCAAGAAAAAGTCAGGTAACTTAAAAATGGAGGAAGTGTTCCTAGAAATTTGAGGAATCATACTTAGCTTGGATGCTTTCTGTCAAAACAACCAGGAAATATGATTCATTGAATGGAATCTATGGGTAATGTTTGACTTTATATGCAAATAATCTTACTGGTTACCATTACACACGTCTAACAATTAAGTCATTACAAATGCTTTGAATTAGGGTACATTTCAATTTGTTTTTGATCAGAAAGTGTCCAGTCACACATTTCAGAACTAAGAGGGGACAAAAGTCCAATCTGGGTTGGGCATTCATTGTGATTCATAGAAGAACAAATGCGTGCTTGAAAAAAGGGTTTACTTTTGGAAAGTGTGCATGAAGACATGGATGCGTGTGAGGAATGTCCTCTAGCATGCTTTAGTCTGTGGATGGGAAACGTGAATGTTTCCCAAATACGCACAGTGGATGCAAACATTTGGAAAAGATGGAAGTGACGTGCCCGATGTTTCATGCAACCCCCTGCCCACACGTACATGCACATGCACACGCAAGCGCTCATCCCAAGCTCGCAATCTGAGACAGACATGAGACAGAATAACTGTTGAAGTGGATTTCAGAGAACCTCAGTAACTTTTTGCTGAGGCAAACATTCATGCTTTAAAAATTCTGTTGAAGACTCAAGGTGACAATATTTGCATTCAGGTTAAACAAAAGGGCTCAGAATTAATTCTGAGCATCTGCTTATAGCAACTTCCTGGCCTTATGAGGAATCGATGTTGGGATCTGGACCCAACTAGAATAGAGTGAATAAGGAAAAAAATAGTGTTCACCAAAAATCTCCACATTCTTTCATAGTCATTCTGACTTGGATTGGAATATTGCGAACTTCCTTCCTTCCTTCCTTCCTTCCTTCCTTCCTTCCTTCCTTCCTTCCTTCCTTCCTTCCCTTTTTCAGGAAAATATATGAATTTACAAATGTATGCATCAATTGTGCATATGCTAAAAACTTCTGCATTATTCTCCAATGAATTAAAGGGTCTGTGAGCACGCTCTTGAAAATCCATTTTTCTCACGTGCGTTTTCCGAATGCATGTATGCTGTCGACTGCATTTGGTCTGTGGATCACTTGGTAAGCTCAGAAATTTCTGCTCCTCAACTACACATTTTGCTGGCGTTCATGTGTGTTCTGGCAGGTGCAAACTGGGTAAATCAAGAATTTTCTCAACTTCTCTCTGCAGAGACTTTTGCACAAGGGGGAACCTAAAAATCAGTTTGGACACCATTTTGTGAGCAGTTCAAAGTATAATGCTTCGCTTCTGAAAAGAAGCAAGTGATCTGGAGGACTTCTCTAAAGAGATTGCTCCTTCTCGAGGAAAAATGCTTCTGTTTTCTTCAGTCTGCCTTTTAATTGTTGTTACTCCTTCTTGCCTGAGAGGTGCAGCATCTCACTGTTTATTGTTCCTGCTTCACTCAGACCCCGTCCAAAATTAACACAGTTTTGTAGCAGCTGCCTGGATAGACCCACTTTTGCCAAAGTGTGCAGAGGAGGAAATGCCCACATGTCTTTCCTCTGTACAGTAAAATACTTCACATTTCAAGTTTGTGATCCTCAACACACTTAGAAATTCCCTCTATTCAAAAGATACAAAATGAGGAGGCAGGAGGGGAGAGAGAGAGAATGAGAGAGAGATTAGAGTCCCAGTTACATAACATAACATCCACAAACCTTTCCATAAGCCCATTCATGAATCATGTAGACAGGGGAAACTTCAGGGATATACCTTGAAAATCCCCCAATAATTTTCTTTCTTTCTTCTTTCTTTCTGTTTGGATTCCTCGATGCCCCATTCCACGGTGGGCAAGCAACCCCTGACTTTTTGGGGATTTTCGCATTTCATCTGGGGAAGGTTATTGTGGGGAAGCCTTACAATTAAATGGTGAAAATACAGAATATTGTCCAAGTATCATCCATCATGAATTTTATGCCTCACGCAGCAATGTTATCAAGTCAGGTCCCCTTCACAGAACACTTATTTTCCTAAAGCAAAACACGGTGTGTTTCTGCCAGGACTAATTTAATTCAGTTGCTCACAAGAATAAGAGTTCAAGGCACAGAACCAGTGAGCTCGTCTTTCCCAGTACTGAGGCAGCCCCAAACTGAGGGTCCTTGGGCAGCTCACTGCCAGGCCATCTTCACCTCCCTTGCCTACTCTCCTTGCTTTCCCCGCCTGCCAGCAGCATCTCCATAAGGGTTTGCTGCTTCACTGCCAAGGTGGAACTCCTGGAAGTGTGGGGCTTCTGAGCATGTGCAAACTCCCACTCATGCCACTCCAGAGCCTTTCCCAGGAGCAGAAGGGCTTTGGAGTCCACCTGTGCCCAGTGCTACCCCTCATTCGGAGAAGAAGTCTAAGAGGCAGTGGATGCAACACAGGGCATGGGCCGATCTTCTGGCCAACCTATGGACCAATCAGAGAGGACTGTCTCCCTCTGCAAGGGAAGACTTGTTTGGGGAAACACAGAGTGGCAAACGGCTAGTTAAACCAGGCCATCCAATTAACAGAAGTAGGTGGGCTCCGCTAGTTGGCCGGTCCATGATCAAGCCCAGCCAATGGCGGGCAGGTTGGGTGGTCCAAGGCAGACTGAATTGAGCGGTTGGCATGTGTCCAGGTGCCTTTCTATTCTACTCTTCTTCATGGGAGGAAAGTTTGGAGAGTGAAGGAAGCCTTGGGCACCATGGCTGTTTTTTTGGATTCATAATTGATATTGGTCATTTTAAAATCTGTGCTCACTCTCTTTGCATATCTGGACAAACTCATAAGACAAACAGCAACAATCTTTGTCTTCCCCTTCTTTCTGAGTCACTTTTCCCTGTGGAAAAATTGGATTTTGGTCTGGATCTGCAGACATTTCCACAACAAATGTGTTCCTTGTCTGTGTGTGTTCCTGAAGCCTTTTGGACAGAGAAGCCCAGAGACTGCACTTCAAAAAAATCCTGCTTTTCATTGGTTCTCCATGGAGTATGTAACCCAAACTCAGCATTGAGTTGACTTTCCTGCTGCCTCAGTTTTCTTCTATGTGAAATGGGTGTACTATCACAACTTTGCCTTAAAGCTTGGAGAATTTGGCTTTGTAGAAATGCTTCATAATGTATCCTTAAGACACTGATGTGCGTGCGTGTGTGTGAGAGAGAGAGAGAGAGAGAGAGAGAGGCAGGGGAGCAGAGCTCGGCCAGAAGAATGCCCTCCTCTTGCTTCCATGTTTTGGCAAGTGGCCTCTAGAATTGCGTTGCTTCTCTGGATAATCTGGTGGGACCATGGTGATTGTGGGGTGGTTTGAACCACATGTAAATTTGGCCCATTTTCATCCTCTGTTATCATTGCCTTAACTATTGAATTTCATGGATCACCATTGCTGGCGTTCCTTCTGAGCGGATGTACACTGTATTTCAGTCCATTGATTTCTGTATCTTTCCCTTCCCTTTGGTGGCGCCTCTTTACTCACTAAGAGCTGGTTCCATGGCTCACCATGTCAGAGGTTTTGCAATCATATACAAGACACACTTAATCTAATCACTCTTGTATTCTTGACTGACATCATGGTGCCAGGGCAGAGAACCTTCTTGTTTGGAGCAGAAATATCATCTCGTATTGTTTTGTACTGATATTTTATTCTATCCTGGGCACCAAGCAAAAGCCCATGGAGGATGCAGTTCAGAATACTGGTTCTGGGGTGTTTCCTAGCACTGGTTGCTTGAGGGAAATCACAGTACCACAATGGATGTGGTTGGGAAGCTGCAACACAATCCCTTCTCCATGGTGGGTTTTGCGATTGAGGAGCTGGGGCTAGACGAGCTCCTTCTGACAAGGACAAAATTATCCTGGGAGGACCATGGTTTGCGAGCACACAGGAGTGCCAGAAAGCATCTAGGGTGTCTCCCAGGGATCATTAACATCACTGCTACACACATCATTCGAACTTGGTGAAGGGACATGCAGATTCCCAAATAAGGGAAGCAAAGAGATTCTCTTCCAGAATTTTCTGAATTCCCTGCGTTCTTTGCAGAGCAAAAAGGAATGCCATTCTGGCCAAAGGCATGATGTGAGGACTCCCAAGACTGTCTCAGACATGATGGAAATTTCACGTCAGAATGGTGACAACAGTGTTTGATAGGCAGTTGTGGGATGCCTCCAGATAAGCAGGCAAATTCATGGCAGAATCACAGTCCGGAGGATGGAAAGTTTCTCCACATGCTGGAGGCAAAGTATAGCTTCTTGGAGTCACGGTCCCTGCTTCACAGGATCATGCCATATGGAGATGGCCCCCATAATCAATTCTAGAGTCCAGCCAGTGCTTGTGTAGCAGAATGAAGAGCAACTTGTGATGGAAATTCATGAGGGCCATCCGTTTTCAGCCCTACCTGTATCAGGCCAAGGCTGTTTCTGAGAAGTTCGTATCAAACACACAAACAGAGATGCTCAAGTACTGACTCACGACAGAAGCTGGCATCCTGTACGAAGTGGAAGAGTTCAACACTGCTTGACCTGCTTTTGCAGAAGGACCTCGAGATGGCTTGGAGCAGCCCATGGCATTGCTTAGAGCGGCAACACCAGAAGCTTCTCAGTGTCTGGTGCCCACTCTGAAGTGGATAAAGGCTTCCTGCAGAACACAGTGCAAAAGGACAATTTCAAACACCGCATGGTAGACACTTTGTAAGGAGGAAAAAAACTTCTTATAGAGGCAACTGGTCAGGTGGGGGACAGGCGAGGGTGCAGATTTAATATTCCAACAACGCTAGTGCAAAGGTGACGCATTTTGCTGCAGTTCACCGAGATGTTCTCCAAACAGCATCCCCCCCCCCCTTTTAACCCTCCCAACCTGTTTCTCTTGTCCTCATTTTCCAGGCAGAGGGCCTCCAGAGGAGCCGTGGAGCAGGAAGAGCTCTGAGTCAGAAACCAGGCTTGTAAACCACCCAGAGACCTTCAACTGGGGGCACTGTGGGAATGGAAATGAATAATAATAAGTGGTTAAGCTCTATGCCTTCCTCCCCCATGTGCAACAGCCTGCTTCTTTATATTATTTATTTGCAAAATTTATATACTGCTCTCTGTACAGTACAATTAATCAGCAGCAAACACTTAAAAGAAAGGAAGAATAATCAAAACTCAGCTAATACCCGGAGAATCAAATTATACAGATAATTGGACCTGAGTCTGGTTAGTCAGGGATGCTTGTTTAAATAAAGCATGTCTTTTAATGAACACAAAATCACTGAAAGGGATATCAGCTGAAAATGACATCAACAGCCAGGGAATTCCAAAGAGAAGGAGCCAACCCAGAGAAGGTTCTACATTGGGCGGACTCCAAATGGACCACGGGGCCGTGTGGAACCAGAGGGGGAGGCTCACCAGATTAGTCCAGCAACCGAGCAGGTGGTCAGCGTTTAGAACATCTCCCCTCTCTAACTGGCATGTTTTAACATTTATTAAATACTAAATATCTATAATCTGTATTCATTTTTAGAATCTTTCAACAACCCAAACATCAGTGGAAAGGTTCTGAGCATACAAAACACGAGTAGAACCACAAACCTGTATTCAGAAGAAAGGAGAAAATCAGAGCAAACCAAACTGAGCAAGGGCACAAAACAAGAAGAACAAAACACACAGGCAATAATGAGCAGAGGTGCACTGAGCTTGTCCTGAAAGTATTAGTAATGATATACATATGCACACAAATATTAAAAGCTCCTGTTGCTCATCACTATTCTTTCTTTCTTTCTTTCTTTCTTTCTTTCTTTCTTTCTTTCTTTCTTTCTTTCTTTCTTTCTTTCTTTCTTTCAACATTTTTAGACTGTCCTTTACCATAGTCTTGGGACGGTTTAACAGCAAGACAAAAAAATAAAAAAAACCACATCATCCTAATCAAATTCTAACAATAAAAACCATATTAGAATATTGGGAAAATGAAAAGGTTTTAGCCTGGCACCGAAAAGAATAAAGTAATGGTGCCAGGCAAACCTCTCTGAGGAACAAATTCTACAATCGGGGTGCCACCCCAGAGAAGGCCCTTCTCCGGATAACCATCCTCCTAAGCTCCTCCAAGGAGGCTCCCAGAGAAGGGCCTCTGCCTCAGATCCTAAGGGTGGGCAGTCACATGTGGAAGGAGATGCTCCTTCAAGTAACCAGATCCTAAGCCATTTCGGTTGAGGTAGGTGGACCCCATGTTTGGATGAGTGTTGAGATGAAGTTGCCATCAGTAGTATATTATTTCTAAGCAGCACTTTTGCTGTTTGCATCCTTGAACTTTGGCAATGGTCCTTCAGCTCCTTCAAACATGGTATTGCAGTGAGCAAGGGCAGTGGGCCAGAGAATGCAATGAATGGGCTGCTGGTTCCAGAAGGGAGCAGAGACTCATGTTCCCCACCCCAGATGAGAGACTTCCATTAAATCCAAGGCATGCTAATCACATTAAAAACAATATGATTTAACTTAGGGGAAATAGATTTAGGATGGGAGCACTGGGATTAGCTATCCCTTGGTAGGTCCTGCAGAAATCTAATCTGTGGGGCAAAATGCATACAAACTCTCTTTCTATCTCTCTCTCTCTCCCTCCCTCCCTCCCTCCTTTACTGGAGCTGCTACTTGATCCACAAAGGAAATGTTTCATTTCCTTGGTGCCTCCTCTGTGAGCACAAAACTAGTTTTATCTGTCCAGCAAAGCATGGATGCAGATGAGACATACTAAGGGACTCTGATGGTGCAAAAGGACATGGATGAGGAGCTGTCTTCCTGTTGGGTTTTGAATGTTGCAATGCATCTGTGTGAACTCTCCTGAGCCAACAGTTGTGCAAAGAACCCAGCATGTGAGGACTGAATTAGATGCTGGAGATGCCAATGAGAAGAACCATAAAGCTTGTAAATTGGGAGCTAGGAAGTTCCTGGTTTAATTCTGACCTCACCCCACCCCTGTCTAGGCTGTGATCGCCTTGCTGTCTCAGAGCATGGACCACCCCAGACCCAAGCAGCATGGTCTTACTCCAGTCTTCATCTCATCCTTTTTTACACTCCTGGGCTATTCTTTTTCAGACACGCTGAACATGCAAATCTGCATGCTAGGGAAGTGTTTAGACAGTGGTAGCTTGTAGCCATGGGATGTAGTCCTGGGACATAGTCCTGGGGCTCCTGCTTGAAGAGAACTGCAAGACAAGATCGGGTTGTTCCAGGAAGGTTTTGCATCTCTCTTCTGGGTCCAGTTTGGAAGTTGCGCATCAATGGCGCTTATGAACGGTTGGCTCTGCAGACTTCTACTCTCACAAAGTAGGAGTGTGGAGCATCGGCAGATGCCTAGTCTTCTCTGCTCTTGAAGCTGACCCTGCTTTCAATCTGCTGTGCAGCAGCAGGGAAATGCTGCTGCTGTTAGTCGAAAAGTTGTACCTGAACCATCACGGCCCCACAGACAACATGCCTTCAGGCTCTCCTATCCTCCTCCACCAGCCACCCAAGTTCACACCCACTGCCCCAGTGACTCCATCCAGCCGCCTCGTCCTCTGCCATCCCCTCCTTTTGCAGTCAATCATTCCCAGCATCAGGCTCTTCTCCAGGGAGTCCTTCCTTCTCTTTAGGTGGCCAAAGTATTTGAGTTTCATCTTCACTATCTGGCCTTCTAAAGAGCAGTCAGGGTTGATCTCCTCTAGGACTGACCGGTTTGATCGCCTTGCGGTCCAAGGGACTCGCAGGAGTCTCCTCCAGCACCACAACTCAAAGAGCAGAGAAATGAGGGATCTAGAAAGCCTTTGCTGCTGCTGTTTGCGTGTTCATTTTTTGAGAAGCCAAGCCATTTGCAAGCAATGCTGCTTAACTTGTGAGGAGTTTAGTGACATGGCTATATTTTGGTTGCCTGCGATTCTCTCCTTCTTCATCTGAAAGGGTCACTGGAATTCATGTGTGTGAGACCTGAAAAAGCAAAGTAAGACTACAGCTGCTTCATCTCAGGTTTGCTTTTTTAATGAAGGCATATTAAGTTGTAGCTGTTTGACGAGCGAAAGACATGGCATTTTTAAAAAGGAAGAAAAAAGAAGTGTGGGGGGAAGAGCCTGAAAAAGTCAATAAAACCAAAGAGCCTTTGGTCTGATCAGTCTCACGTTACATTGTTTTCAACTCAAATTAACTGTAACCATCAATAAAACTACAGGAAGAGGGGAAGTTGCTGTTATAAATTAATGATTATTTGCTGTGAGCTTGAACGTAACGTGTGGGCCACAGTTTTACTGTGATGTTTTATTCTTATTTGGGACAACAGTAATTGGGTCTTAAACATGATAAAGCGTCTTAAAGGCCGTCTCCGTAGCAATAGCTGTCTGCAGTAGGTTTTTAAAGTCTACTTTAAAGGAGGTTAATCAAAGCTAATGAATCTATTTTATCCATTGCCAGGAGTGTATTGCTCTGTGTTCATGTGTGGGAGTGTAAAATGGACCACCAGGTGAAGGAGCTAAAAGTGTGCATGGCTCAGCTGCAACGAGAGGTTGTTCTGCGTATGCATATGCATAAAAGTGGGGATGCTGATGGGCGCAGTGTTCTCTTCCAGTGTGTGGCTAGCAAAGCTTCAGTTTCCTTTCTTGGGTGAACGTGTCAGTCCTCAACTGATCGGGTTACTTTAGGTTTCCCCCTCCTCTGTGTGTGTGAGTGTGTGTGTGTGTGTTTTCTTAAAGACTTCCTATCTTCTTACAAACCTTGGGGTTACCTCCATATACTGCAGAAACCTCTGTCTGATCCATAGATGATTTCTTTTGGCTCTGTAAGGGCACATCCTTGCAAAATCAATTCGCTACTTGTTCATAGTTGCAGCAGTACTTTTGATCATGACTGTCGTTCGGTACTCCCAGGATGAGAGGTGGCCTACTTCGGAACACCACTGGCGCAAGAATGGGAGCAGATGCACGCTTTCGCTGCACTCGTGCCCTATTTGTGGCTTCCCACTGGGGCATTGGGTCAACCCTGTGGGAAATAGGAATGTGTGGATTTTGTTTAAATCCACTCCATCTGTGCCCTTAGTTACCTTACCTGCTCATGGACAGAACTGGGTTCTCTTCAGGAGAATTTTGCTTTGCGTGACAATGTGCACTGGCACTCGTGCACGTGCAAGAGGATGAACTGTGCAAATCCCCTCCCCGTGGAACAAAAAAGTGCACGAGAGCCTAACAAGGTGGCTTACAAGTCAACAACAGTGCTTTAATAAAATTTAGTGCAACAATATTACAAATGAAACCTCGAGAGGATCCATTCAATAGGAAAGCTCATCGTGGAAAGTCTGGGGCAACAAAAGTGCCAGGGGCTAAAGGGATTCTGACTCCCTGCTCTTTCTCTTAAGCAAATCGTAACCCCATATTGATAGAAGTCATTCCATTCTTGTTTGGAAGCTATCCGAACAGAGACGCTCCTGTGCTCTTTGGGCAACCGTCGAAGCAAGGTGCCGCTTCTGCTCATTTTAACTTGGTTTGTCTGCTTTTCATTATTGTGTCATTGCCAGTTTGTATGCTATGTTTGAATGGAGAACTTCAGTTACTGGGCAGTTTTAAAATGTAGCAGGTATGAGAGCCATGCATATTATTTTAAAGAAATGCAGACATGGATGTCAAAAGTAGGCCAATGGTTCCCAACCCACCAGGTGTGCAGTCTGTCACTTCCATCCAAACAGCGATGACGAAATGACCCTGTGCCCCAGCGCTGCACAAGCACACCTCATGCGATTGCAGAAATGGCTGCATCAAGCTTCCTAAGGGGCAATCCAGATTCTTATGGGGACATCTGCAAAGCACTGCACAGAAAAGAATCTTGCTGCCGTTTGGCAAATGCCTGTTCCGAGGTTACCAAGGTGTACCGGAGAACAAAACACAGAAGACCCAAAAGACGAGGAACAGAACATTCTTCCATTTTAGAGTCAGCTTTTAGAAATTGGAGTTGAACTCACTTCTAGAAGTACACAGCATTTCACCAGGGACAGAACGAGAAATTAAAGGTTCCTGGAACAGCGTGTGAAGATGGATATGCTTTTTGTTTTCATTTTGTGGCAAATGGGTCTTACAGGAATGGACCCTCCTCAGAGAAGGACCTGGGCAAGATTGCCTAGCAGCAGGTATCTCTGTCTGAGCGTGGATTGCTTTGCATTACATCCTGAAGAGGAAATCGCTGCAGAGTAGCAGCTATTTAAGCACTTGCACCCCTCTAATATTCCTTGGTGCACAGGCCATTCCTCAATGCCTCATGCATTGCAAGCAAAGAGGTGACTTCCATGGTGAGTGCCAATCACCTGAGTTGTCCTATTCCCCTCTTTCTGGCAGGTAACTGATTCTTGCTGAGCTTTTACAGGTATGGTGGGCTAACGACATTAACTGGGTGAGTGGAAAACTTGCATGGGACAACATTCAGCAGACAAACTGTCTTGCACAGACATCGGATTTATTGTATATCAATCAAATATGGGGCTGGAAGAAATGGGGGCAAGGTGGAGCAGAAGACAGTATGAACCACAGGTAAGATGAGGGGTCAACGGAGTTGCATTGTGAGATATTCAAACTTAACCAGTGGACAGATGGTGTTAGAACTTCATGAAAGGGAAAAGGCCTCTACGTGGAACAGAGAAGGTGCTGCGTGCCAGTTCGAGTTCTTAATGATGAACATGCATTCAATGTGTAGAGTCTTGAAGGAACTCTGAAATTGATTTACTTCCTTCTTTAATCAAGGGCATGCTCCTTTTTATGTTTAGGCAAATAAAGTCTCTTTTCTGTCTAAGCATACATAGAATTGTGCCTTAATCCCATCTCCACTTACCCGGCAGTAAATCCCACTGAACTCCATGGAACTTCCCTCTGGGTGCAAGTGTAGAAGTGCAGATCAATTCTGATTGATGAATTGATCATTCACTGTCAGTAACAGAATTACGGTAGCAGCATCGCCAACCCACTAGGACTGGGAACAGGGCGTCACATGAGATTCGGGTCCAACTCTCCAAAACTTTATTATTTGGCATTTTCTTCTAGTTTTGAGATTTTCATGGGTCCCCTGCTCCCCTTAGGCCTCAGCTAATTAGAAAAAATGAGACTCTCTCTCTCTCTCTCCCACCCCTTAGCTCTTTTTCATTTCTTTCTTTAGCACCTTTTCTCTCAAACATTTTCGTTTCAGGAGCCCTCTTGGCTAGGCTGTTTTGAAAACACGCTTTTGAATGCCGCTCCCTAATTCTTGTCCTTTGTTTTTGGGCCTTTGTGTTTGCCAGTTTGAGCATATAACACTGTGCATCTGGCACATAGTGTGTTGGGGGCTCCCCCCACCCAGCTCCCCGCTCCCTCACACTCTCTCTCTTCCAGAGATCCTATGCATAGGGCCCTCTCTGGGTTTCCTTTAGAAGCAGCCCTGCAACATAAAGGCGGTAAAGTGGGAGCATGGACTGGAGGGGAAGGAGGGCAAAGTGAGCCCCTGCATAAAGAGGGGGGTGGCGGCAGAGGGGGCTTGAAAAGAATTCCTTCCCACTTTCCCTTTTCTTCTGCTCTCCGCTCTCTACTGGACTCTGTGTCAGGCTTCGACAAGCGCTCTGTGGGAAAATGACACAGCGAGAGAATAGATCACTCATTGGGATTCCGGCAACATATCCGTAAATAAAACAAAAGTGCTGTGAGAGAGAGGGGTGGATGGCTTGGCACGGTGGTGGGGAGAAGGCAGCAGCGAGATGGAGGAGGAAGGTGCAGGGCCCACACCCAGCTGGCTGTGTGCACCCCACCTGCATCCTGCAGAGACTTATGCCGCTAGCTGCCGGGCCTCTCCTTCCCCTTCCGCTTTCACTTCCTAGGGATGCGCTGGGAGCCCTTAGGGGCTTTGGGCTCCCTAAGGCACAGAGCCATCACGCTTGTTTTCTGGATGGAGACGGCGGCAGACTTCTCTAGCTAACGCTCAGCTTGAAACTGAGGGGAGCCAGTGGACCCAAAATGTTTAGGTATCTCTCTGGCTGCTGTTTTCAATAAAAGCCGTCCTCTGAGTGACTGTTACTAGGATGACTATCCAACACACCCCTTACACACACACACACACAAGAATCGCATCAGGATTATGCTAAAGTGCAGAATATTGCTATACACTGTGTTGGACCTTTAGATCATCTGCCTTAAGGTTATTCACAAGGATCGGCTGCAGCTATTCCTTAGCTTTCCCTGAAGATCCTATGAACTGAACAGGGGACCGTCTGCCCAAAGAGCACAGTTTTTTTCTTTGGCACAATGTCCTTTGTCGCGCATCTCTGTGCTTAAATTGCATTTGCATTTTCTCATGCTTGAGCCCTGGAAAGGCAGGATGAAAACAAGCTTAAATGACTCTGTTGCTCTGTCCTTTGAGGCTTCTGGTTGCCTTCCTGGTCAGGACTGCCAGCTTCCATTCTGGAAGGGCTCCTGCGCTTACAACCATCGGCCAGCAGGCTGGAATTCAGTGAGGACGTCTTTGCCTTCAAAGCTTTACTCTGGATAGAACCTTGTGTGTTGAGCTGCTTGAGTGTTCCCCAGATGCAAACACACCCTGGTAGAAGAAATGGGGACACGCATCGCAAGGGTTTTCTAGCCAAACATAACAATTAGGTGGTAAGCATATTGGATAGTGGATGGGGCTGCCAACGGATCAGTGAGTAATAGCTTGGTAGCCCCAGTGCTTAACAATTGCTTCCTCTAGAAAAGGCAGACCTGAGAGATGGGCATGGCGAGATGCTTGGATCTGCGACTGATGTGCCATGACACACAGAGATGCTGAGGTGAAATACACTGAGCAGCCGTACTGGTGAGGTAGAATTTCACCAAGCCTCCTGATTTGGGTCTGGTCCTCAGCAACATTTTTGAAACTTTCCAGCAAGAGTCAAAGTTAGCCAAAATGGTATTTCATCCATCTTGGTTCCCGAGGAAGGAAGGAAGGAAGGAAGGAAGGAAGGAAGGAAGGAAGGAAAGAAAGAAAGAAAGAAAGAAAGAAAGAAAGAAAGAAAGAAAGAAAGAAAGAAAATCTCTGCAGGTAAATTAATAACACTATCCCCCAACTCTCCAGAATCACTGGCTTACAAACACCACTGCTTTTGGTATTTTGTAGTTCTCTGGAGTCCCAATAGCAGGTGTGAACACAACAATTCCTGTGGAAAAATAACATTTTGCCAGTCAAATGACACCTTTAAATTTCAGCTATTAACAAGTCTTTTACAGAAACAGGAACTGCCAATAACAAACTTGGTTCCTACAGTACCCTTGGTAATAATAACCCACTAATTTGACCAGGGTCCCAGTTGGTCATGCATAACGTTTATGGCTTAAAGGAACCCTCCCTACTCTCTTTTTCTTCTCATTCCCCACCACCTCAGTCTTTTGTTTGGTTTGGTGCCTTCTGCAGCCGGGAACGCTTATCTCATTTGAAAACAGAGCGTGGGCATGTGGGGAAACCATGTGGCGACCCTCTACAGGTAGGACACGGCTGTTTGGCACAGAGATGCCCTTTGGCATAACATTGATGGTTTTCCGTTCAGAGCTTCAGCATCTTCCAAGCTTTTTAGAGCAGTGCTGAGGAATTGCATTGTTCATCTGCCATCTTCACAAGGGAAAAAAAGTGGGGGGAATTGAAAGGAGTGGCACAAATGAAAGCAAAAAGGATTCAACCCCACATACTATCCCCAGGCTGTTTATTTCCCACCCCCCACAAGCCAAGATGAACGAAAGAATCCATGGGCAAAATGGCTTCCATCCCTAAGAAACAGCAGAAGGTTGTAAAAGTAACGATCTAGCTACGAGAAGGTGAGCGATTATTTGAAATGTCTAGCAGGAATCCCGGTTCCAGGTTTTTGAAGGTCCTTGAGGAAAACACCCTCAAGGGGCGCCTCCCCCCTGGGAACCTGCCCCCTCATGACCATCAGCACCAGCTTTCGTAGCTCCACACCCTCATGCTAATTGTGGAGGCCCCTTGGCTGCTGGAGAAGCTGAAAGGATGCCCTGGCTTTCCTACTCCTCCAGTCTCACCACTGCCTCCTGGGCCAGAGGAAAAGGCAGGGGATAAGTAGGTTGCAAGGGGAATAAGGGGAGCAATAGAGCCAGGCCAGGATCTATTGTTATGTGACTCATCAGAACCACATGGGTGAGGGCAGTACTTTCCTTTTGGAAATAGGCAAGGTACAGGGCATGATCCCAGGCAGGGTCTTCTCTTTCTCCTGCAACAAACACAAGATAGTGAATGCTGCAGTGAAGCATTAGAGCTCTTTGGAAGTGTAATCAGTAGCTCAGTGATAAGATGTTGGATCGCCCAAGGGGCTGCTTCAGACGAAATGGGAAAAAGCAGTCTTCTCCCTCTCCAGTGGAAAGATGAAAGGCAGGAAATACGTGGCTGTGTACGTGCAGACTGGGGTTGAGAGAGATTTAGATATTGCTAATTTCGGTTTGCATCTTCAGGAGAACACCTGGAATGTCCAGGTGCAGCATGCCAAGGTGGCTACTGCTCCTCTCCCTTTAGCAGGACAACCAGGGATGGCAGATGAACATATGGATTGCCCTTCTCCTCCTGCTTATTTCATCTGGGAAAGATCAGAACGTAGGCTGGACAAGTGATAGAGCTGTCCTTGTTGGAGATAACTCATATACAATTTAGAGACGAAAGTGAGGAAGTGGGAAAGGTGGAGGAAATTATCTCTAGGGATAAAAAAGTATTGGATAGCAAAGGCAAGTAAATGAGACAATGGGTATAAAGAAATTGGACTGGGAGATGTAAAGGCCAAACTTTCAGCAATATTAAAATATATGAGAATGAATCCACACTTGTGTCCAAAATATACCATCTTATTGGACAGTGGTGAAACTTGGAGGAGGGGAAAACAAAATACCAGATTATTTCCTGAGGAACTTCTGTCCAGCAGGAGCCTGGTCAGCCCTTTTGTAAGACTGTCCACATCCGGGAACCCTTTGCTGTACATAGAGGTTCCTCAGCAGATAAGGATTCTGTGAAGGTAGAAAACTTTGAGAAAACATGCACACACAACTTTAGGAAGTATGAAAAACCACACTTGAAGGACGTGGGTGACAGCCAATAAATGCGAGGGGCACTGGGTTGTGTTGGCAACTGTCAATCCTTTTCTTTGACTCTATTGTGCTGCTTATGCCAGAATGCGACAGGGGATGCCCTGTTCTTTGAGGCAGGAGCCATGTAAATTCCAGCTGTCAACATGTGATCAATCCTATGAACAAAGGCCAAGGATATTCCTTAGGCCCATATTTAATTTGTGGGGTTTTGCTGCTCATTCACTGGATTCCCTTTTGTTTTGTGGGAGGAGTGAAAACAACTTTTTTGTGGGGGGGGGCATTGCCTTTCTCTCTCTCTCTCTCTCTCTTTCTTTTCCTGTTTGAGAAGGAGGTATTTAAATTGAATTGATTAAAATATAGCTGACGAACACATCATGCCTGAAGAGAGGCCACTGGGGAAAATTAATTTACAGGCTATTATAAATTAAATTTTCTTGACTGCTGTTCTTGATATGCCACATGTGTCAGTTCTGTTGTAATAAGATTGTTTTGTTTTTAAATGGAAAACTCATTTGGAACACACACGTGCGTGCACACACACATGTATGCTTTACATTTCCCCAACAAATATTTGAATTTTAAGTACTTCTAGGGCTTCTGTCCAGCCTTCACTCCTTTGAGACAAAATCTTCTGTATGTTTAGACAGAAAACAGTCTTATAACTTCCTGCCTGCCCCAGTCGGCCATTCCTAAAGTTACAGGACGTTTTTCTGCCTTGGATTGCTTGGATTGCTCCCCAAATAAACCAACAACAGTGTGTTGAGTTGATTTCCTTGGCATTTGTGCTTTCACTTTATTTCTGAGAAGGACCATCAGACAAGACATTGATAGCCAGGTCACATTCTCTCTGCTATGCAAGAAGGAGAGAAGTCTTGAAAATGCTTGTTTCTCTGTAAATGTGCATACAATTTCACCCTTAATTTATCTCTAGAAGGGGGAAGTCTGCAAAACTGGAGCTTACTGTGGTTCTCCAAGTTCCATCTTTGGATGAAAAACATAAACTCCTTGAATGTATGCTGGGGTACTCACCTGGGCACACATTCAGAAGAGAGCAGTCTATCCTCACTGCAAAAGCATATTTAATTAGCACTTTTAAAAAGCACATAATTTGCATCTAGTGAAGCTCCTGAGTTTCCCTTGTTTTGGTCAAAGGTGTGCAAAAAATATGTATGTATATGTTTAATTCATTTTTCTACTGTCCAATGCAGGAAGGGAAAAAAAGATTTCCCTCTGACACAGAGATGAGATGGAACAGGCTTCCAGGTGGTCTTGGAAGAACTTCAGTGAACTCAGGTTTCACCTGCAAGCCCATCCCTGACTCCATCTTCTGGTACTGAATCCCTGATTTGACAGCTCCCAGCCTTATCAGACCATCACCAGATGTCATCCTCTAGCCTTCCAGCTGAAGAACACAGGCTTGTTTATGGGGACATCAATGCGCTCTTCTAAGCCCTTGTACACTCCTGATCTGGGGAAAATAATGACGATGCTTCTGGGCAGGTTGGGGAGGGAAGGGGAGGGGAGGGGAGGGGGCAAAATGGCAGAGAATGAAAAGGTGTGACCTCTGGACATTTCTGCGCATTCCCATGCTTATCCTGTGGAAGGAGGGATGCAGAAAACACCTTTTGGAGTCAGGAGAATACTTCATCCAGCCAGAGTGTTATAAATTAAGGGCTGTCGGTATTACAATGTATATTAATAGTCACACCTCTTTTTAATGAGTTTGGCATTGGCAGCTGAAAGGAAATACAAGTCATCTTAGCTCTGTTCATGCACACCCCGACAAAAGAATCCGTAATAAATCTTCCGCGAACAGCACTCACCATAAATATGTATCACACAAGGCGTCTGTTTTACATTCTGCATATAAATCAGCCCGGCGCTGAATAGCAATGAATCAGCGTTCAATGCCTGATTTGATAACAAATCGACTCGGATTTGAGGAGGGAGAATTTACAGCTCTCACCCTCAAGACAGATAGTCAATACTTAAGGCGAGTGCCAAGTTAACTTTCCTTTGCCCAGCAAGTTTACACAATGAGACATTTGGATACGGAAGCAAGGGCTGCAGTTTCAGGGTGCAGACAAAGCAAGACACATCTGCAGCAGTCTTGCCCCATTGCTGTTTCCCCTGGGGTGACCCCTGAGTTGACCTTGTCACTTTACCCATGTGCTAACTGTGGTGATACCCTGATGCTGGGAATAAATGAAGGCAAAAGGAGGGGGGAAGACAGAGGTTGAGGTGGCTGGATGGGGTCACTGGAGAGGTGGCCCTGGGCTTGGGTGGACTCCAAGGGATGGTGGAGGACAGGAGAACCAGGAGGAATGTTGTCCATGGGGTTGCAAAGAGTTGAGCATGACTTTGCGGCTAAACAACAGCAACGGTGGTGATAGACAAAATTTGGGCTGAATGGAGCATTTGAGTAGATGTTCCCATGTCTGGCATGGACCGTTTCTTCTGCAAATTGAACTCCAGAGATAGGGAGTTGATAACACTGGTGGAATTTTTCAGCATGGGAGTTAATGGCTTTTTATAGGCACTTTGGTTATATTTATTACTAACATTTATATGATGCTGCTGCTTTCCTTTTTGCTGTTGTAACTAAAATGGCATGCTGGCTGTACACAGCAATTTCAGACTGGGATTATAAAGCCATAAAACACAAGCCAGTAAAGACCATCAAATAATTGCAGGGGTTAAATGGAAGAGGTACGTCTCCCAGCTGGGGGCAAGGGCGTTCTTACTAGAGCATATTCCACTGATGGGAGGTGCAATAGCAAGCAGCCCTGCCCCATGTGGCTGGCAAGGGGACTTCGGCAGTCCAGGATGTGAGAAAGCCACCAGATCCCATCCTCTAGTACTTTGGACTCCAAGCAGGTACTGCATGGAATGGCTGATCCCTTGCCAGCCAGTTCATAATTCTATGCTCAGAAGTACTGGTGTCCTGGACAACAGAATGGACTCCATTCTGGAGAATGGACTCCAACAGGCTAGTCAAAAGCCCAAAGGCCAACCACCCTCTGTCAATGCCATTGCCAGTGTGAAAAAAGAGTGACTAATATCCCGAAAATGTAGTGCAGCATATGTAAACATTTCTGTTTTGACCTTGAGTGTGCTGAATGAGACAGCGCTGCACCGTTTTGTACACACCCACACCTACACACAGCTAAATAGGTCTCTTGCTTTGCTTTCCAGTCATCAAAATCTTGAATTCATGCGCTTGACCCAAAACTGCCATGGATATGCATCATTTGGCACTGCCGAAGTGAAAACTGGTGGCGAGGAGGGTGAAGCGTGGCTTAGGGGCGAGGGCCTTGTCCATGCCTTTGAATGGGGCCATGAGCTGCAGTCGGATCAATGCACATACAGCTTGCAGTGGTGCTTTGGAACCACTTTGTGCAAATTACAGATTCGCTTTCAGGAGATGAGTGTACAGTAAATCAGAAATACCTTGAGAAATCAGGGATCCTGAGCCTCGCATGTTGTTACGAAGACCGTTGCTCCACACTATTTGTGGCACGAGGAGTCCAGCACTTTACATCCTATTTTGGAGACCTTTCCAAGTGAGATAAATGCATGGGAATTGCAACCAGACAAATATAGAACTTCACTTTAAATCGGTATTTTTTAAAAAGTGCAACCAGGGCAATAATAATAATGATAATAATAATAATGGTCAATCATGCCCTGATATAGTGCCGTCCGGCCTTCCCTTTTCACCGCCTCACAGGATATCCTGTCTAGCAGCAGAAACAAAATGTGGAAATGAATCAGTTATCAATGGGTTCTCTCCCATTAGAGGAGCTGGCAGCTTTTGCTTAAGCAAGGGAAGTTGCACGTGGACTGTCAAAAAACCTGAAAGGACAATTAACCATGCTGGAGGATATAACTTTCCCTCTTTCCTCTCCCTTCCCTTCATGTTTTCTCCCGCTCAAAGTTTTTATGCACTCGTGCTCTCCCCACACCCCACACACACACTAGTGAGTGAGATTGAGAGAAACCGTTTCCATCCCTTTGGGTCCCTTTAACCAGGACACCAATTTCTTCAGACCAGTTTTGTACGCAAGGCGTAGTCTGCACCCTCTCCCTGAAGCAGCAGAAGCCAGCTGGGGCAAGGCAGAGACATCAGCACGGGACAAATCACTACTGTCTCTGTCCCACCGGCAGAGTGGAAATGAAGTGCATGGATGGGGCCCCTTTGGCCCAATGACCTAATCGAGACCATGGCCACATTGTATCTCACCCACGGAAGCTTGGGTTCCCTCAAATAAATGATCACATCTCCAGGGCTGGTGTAATCACACCTGCTTGATCTGGATTTCAGGGGGAAATTGGAGAGTTTGGGATCCTGTGGACTCAGAATCTCTCCTGCTAATGTACCTCCTGCCCTATACCACCAGGACAACATGCTTTGTGTTTCTCTACTGTTGGAATTCTGGCCATGGAGAACTGAGCTTCCCACCACCTCAGTGAGGAAGTGTGTGGTTGGAGGTGCCATTTTGTAACATTTCAGGAGCAACAGAGCTGTAGTGTTACACACACACACACACATCCCTGAAGATGTTTTTACAAACAGAACCCTCCAAATTGTGCTTCAATGTTACTAAACCAAAATTTGGAAGCTTCTGGAACCATGCTGGGAATGATCACCATTTAAGAGGAGTCATGAGAATACGTATAGTCTCTACAATCATGTTTGGTGAAAGCAAATGAACTAAAAACAAAAACAAAAGCCATGAAATATCTTATCTTTGATGCATCAAATGTGCTGGTTAAAACAGGATGAGGAAAGTCAAGATAGCTGTGCTGTGATCTATACCTACTGTTACCACAAGGGGGTGAAATCTAGAGAATACTTAACGGTGTGAAATTGTCAAAGCAAAATCTTCCTTGGCTGCATCAAATGAGATATTGTTTTCATGAACCAAAGATCAAATTCCTGAACAATGGGTGGAAGAAGCTTTCCAATCTGTGTTACTTCTATTAATCTCTCCCAGATGTGTCTCTCCTCCCCAACTAGGTCTATTTTTACTGTGGCAAAGAATAATGATAACAACAACTCGGAAGAGTTCTAGCGTCTTGTGTGTTGATTGTCCTCCCATTTGTGGCTCGGTTTCTAGCAGTCTGGGCCACCCAATGGACTGGCATATTTCCCTGACCTTACTGGGAGCTGTGGCTGGGTTAATGGCTTTGTTTTGCATTCAGGGAGATGGAATGGGCCGAGGCCGATGCTCTCTGGGGTGGTGCTGGGTGCTGCAAATTCCATTGCTTATCTCCCCAAGATCTTGGCTGAGAGAGGCAGAATTGCTTTCCACGGGTGGCCTCATCTGACCACAATTACTTCCAAAGCTCAGGGCAGGCCCAGTACCTCAGGTCTTCACCCTGGAAGCAGAACCTGAACCAAAGGTGTGAAGGTTGGGCCACCCAGTCCCTCTTTTTTGCATCGCACACTGCTTTCCTTTGGCAGCTGATACTGATAAGTGGAAAAGGAGCAAGAGGAAAACAAGGTATTCCTTTCCATGTGCTAAACAGACGATCTCACACACAATTATGTGAAAGCTCAGAAAGGTCATTGCTGCTGCCTGAGTTGGTGTTGTTATCACTGGGAGAGAGACCATGCAGATATTTTCCCCTTTGAAACCATGAGAAAGATGCGCTGTGAGCAGTTGGGGAGAAAACAGCTGATTCCCACACACGTGATCACTCCAGATGTTTTGTGTGAGTGTTTCCTGCTTGTTTTGCTGCACATTGGTCTGGTGTCAATGGAAGGAATAGGACTGTCTCTGTGAGCATGTGGCTTTGCCTGTGGCAGGTTGGCAGTGTGGCGACGGGTGTGGGGATTCCTCTCTGCAGTTTGAGGAGCTACATAATGACACTGAATTGTGGAGTGGGGAAGAAAGGCAGGTAACAAGATGCAGCGACGGAACTTTGGCCTCCTTGAGGATGTGACGACCTGGTTTGTGGTTGTTCTTATGACTCCCCCTACTTCTCTGCAACTTTGTTCCTACGGAACATACAGATGTTAAAATGTACTGCAAATGCATTCCAGTGCACCACTAGAGGCACACAGAAGAGTGGACTGAAAATACTTCGGGGCTTCTTTCCCTTTCAGTCATTCAGAAGGAAGGAAGGAAGGAAGGAAGGAAGGAAGGAAGGAAGGAAGGAAGGAAGGAAGGAAAGAAGAAAGAAAGAAAGAAAGAAAGAAAGAAAGAAAGAAGAAAGAAAGAAGAAAGAAAGAAAGAAAGAAAGAAAGAAAGAAAATATGTGTGTGCCATAACAAGTACAAGTAAAGAATGATTCGTAGTCTGTTCCTGAGTCCTGTGCCCTTGGCTTCTTCCAAACAAACAAAACAACACAGAAAAACTGGTTTTGTTTCAGGTCGCTCTGGATCAAGATTTATCTGGTGCATATTGTCCAAACGGAACATGGACTTGAGGAGAATCTGTGGTTGAAGCCCATACATTTCCAAACTTGTGATTCTCAGACTGGGAGGGAGAGAGGGAGAGAGAGACAGAGAGAATTCAACAGTACGCATAAACGTGAAGAAAATTGAAAATACAATGCATTTTTGATAAATGCACACAAATAGGCTTTAAACAATGCAGGACTGCATACATTTCAAAGATATGCATGATTGTTTGGAAAACTATGCACAGAAATGCTTCCTTTAAAAAGAACTAAATAAAGCTCATGGATATAGACCTGAATCAGTCCAAGCTTCAATGTCGAATGTGTGAATATCGGTGAGACTGGGTTTTTTGGACAGTGGAACAAAGCAACTGTGTTTCGGAAGTGTGTCTCCATGGCACATTTTCCCCATAGTCACTGCAAGACATGGCTGTTCTAATGTTTATCAAGCCAGTTTGAATGGCATTTGGTGGGCTCAGCCCTCTTTTTTGGTGTGCTCCATTCACAGATCACGTGCTGAGCTAAGAAATGTGCGCAGAAAGTTACAAACCAGCAAAGGTTATGCAAATTTCAGCAGAATGTTTAGTGCACTTTTCTGAAAGGGGGTAAATAATCTGATTTGAACAATGAACAGAGGTAGGAATGAAAGATGCCCAACAATCTGAGAAACTCAAATAGAACAGATTAAGCAGAATATATCGATCCCTAGTTGTTCTCTTTCCAAAGTTCAGTTCATTCCAAACTTAAAGAATTTTATATTTGGTGTACCCCAAGTTTTCAGATTTTAAAAAAAACCTAACATGAATGCCATTTTTGTAGTTTCTCCAAATACATTGCATTATAGTTCTAAAAATAACTTAATATACACACCTTTGCAAAGCACTTTTTCTAATTTTCACAAATACATACATTTGGTCATGCGCGGTCTCCAAATATATACACCTTTTGTGTTCATTTTGGTTCTAAGCTTGAAATTTGTTTGCTTTACATTAAATTTTGAACCAAAGAAATTTCCCCTCCATCCCTAGCTGGTGGCAAGTGCTACTGAACTGTCTGGCCATGTGGAACCCAAGGCTTCTAAGTCCCAGTCCAGTCCAGTAACGACTACACTACACTGGCTTTCATTGCACATTGCTCTTAATCCAACACACTCCCTGCTAGCAGTCTGGAAAACCATTTAGTCTGTTGGTGCATCCCACATGTCTTCAGTCATCACTGTCTGTATCTTCATCACCTCCACAAACCTAGAGCTAACCCTGGAACAGTTGATGTGGAGTGCATTTCTTCCCTGATGACCACCAAAGAATACTTTTGAGTTCTACCTCATATGATGATCACGATGGACATGAGAGGTAAACAGTGAAGAAATCTCACAGGAAGAACATAGATGCATGTGATATGTGATGCTGGAGGACAGCTTTGCCGATGCCCTGGACAAACATGTGGGTCCTAGATCAAATCGAACCAGAATGTTCCCTGGAAGCAAAAGAGGTGAAACTGAAGCTGTTGTCCTTTACGCACTTCATGAAAAGGCAAGGCTTAATGGAGGAGCAGATAATGCCAGGGAAAATCAAAGACAGATGCCAAAGCAGAAGTACGAGACAGATCAATTCTATAAAGCCACAGCCTTGAATTTAGAAGAGAAGAGCAGAGCTATCAAGGGCAGAACATTTAGGTGGGCTTGCCATGAATTGTGGATGACTCAGTGCTGCATAACCATAACAACAACCACTAGCCCCAGTCCTTTATCCTCAGACGAAAACATACCCTTAGGAACTCCATTGAATACTGTGGGATTGGGCTCATTTTAGTTACATTTCTTATTTATTAGTATCTGGGGATGTTAGAGAAATCTGCAACAAACTCAAGGAGTTCAACCTTTTGTTCCGCACCAGACGAGCATTCTCTGAATCTCATGGATCCAAAACACAGAAGTACTATTTTAAAAAAAAACCCTCCCTAATTTAGCCACTGAAAGTATGAAAATAAGTAAAATAACAGCCAAAAATGTGCACTTTCCCCTTGGCTAAACCATGGCGATACACATGGGAAGAGGACTTGCATATCTAGGCAGATTTGCACATTTCCAGGAGCCTGAATTTGCACAATGGATATGAACACGTTTGTGCTAAATTTGCTTCCATCTGTGATTGGTATAGCTAGAACAGAACTAGCAATATCCATTCATCTCCAACACTAACAAACCCTGAAGGGAGCCTCGCCCTCTGTGCCAGACATGAATTCTTGAAGCCAAGCAAGAGCTAAGAGCCGTGTGGTCCCCATGCCCTGTGGCTGCGCTAGAGAAGGCTGCCAAAGACAAGGGTCTTCCCAGACATCCCCTGGAATGCTGTTCCCCTTACTGCACATGCTACCCAGTCTCTTTGCGTTGATACGTTCTGGCACTCTTTCTTGCTTTCTGTCCTTCCCCTTTCCTTTGTCAGCATTCCAATTGGAATATAAAACTGCAAGTGGAGCCTATGATTAAAAAAAAACCAACCTCTGGAGAACTTTAGGCCTTCTCCTCCCCCACTTAATCCACCTCAGTCAATCGAAAATATGGGATGCCATCTGAGCAACCTAATTTAGCCTGTGCACTTCTATGCCATGATGCTGGGTTGACATTTATCTGGATCTGTGCATGATGATCAAGAGTAAAGCTAATGATGTAAAAGGGTGGGCGGCCATCCTCGTTGCACCTCCTAATAGCCAGGGACGTCCTCTTTTCCTGAGCACAGGCACTCCACATTCCCTCTGCGGTGACTCCCAGCGATGGCATCCTCTAATTCTGTAGCCCTCATCATATAAATCCCAGTTAATAGATATTGATACTCCAATGTTTCAAGACATGACCACAACGTTTATACCTCCCCTTGTTCCCAAGAAAAAAAAACACGCATGGTAAGATCTCTCCTGATGAAATAATAAAACCCATTTTCATCTAAGGGGAATGGGAGGGGAAAAAAAAGAATCATTATAGCAAGATGGTAATTTACTTTATATGACCTTCAATTGATTATCCTGTGCCTGCTACACAAATATCACCGGTGCTATTGATCGTAAAACCAACCAAATAGATCTCTAATAGCTTTTACGGAGAGGGGAAAATAATTATTCTAGAACTGTGGTCAAACACACATAAACCAGTGTGGAGGTACAGTATTATTACCCGTCTGTCTGAAAGACTATGGCAGATACACTTTGCAACAGGAAAAGGTACCTGAAGGTATCTAAAGGTGTAGCAGCTGCCCAGAAATTACAGGAGGTCATGTCCAAAGCTTCATTGGTATAAGTAAGCAACAAAAGCGTTGCTTAATAAAAAGACCAGGAATAAAAAGTCACTTAATTGTATCAAAGCCATGGCTCCTCAATCTTCAACATATTTTGAATCCTCCCATTCCAGCCAAAAGAAAGGGGTGAGGAGCAACTGTTTCAGGAGTAATTGTTCTTGGTGGAGCTGGTGGCCAGAAGCAATGGAAGAGATGCCAGGGTTGGCTCAATCTTAGGAAGTCTGCATTGATCCATTTAGATTGGTGCAGTGATTCAGTGCAATTTATTCTGGAAAAGCAGTGTTCCAAAGTTTCAGGAAGCGGCCATTCTCAGCTTCCGAGAACATAAAATCGTAGAAGAGCAGAGTTGGAATGGGCCTCTAAGGCCATTGGGTCCAACCCCTGCTCAAGTTAAAGCCACTCAGATGGCTGTCCAGGTGCACCTTGAATGCCTCCCCTGTGGGAGGGCCTACAACCTCCTAGGTCATGGCTTCCATTGTGATACTGCTCTAGCAGCCAGGAAGTTCTTCCTGATGTACAGCTGGAATCTGGCTTCCTGTAACTTGGGCCCATTATTCCGTGTCCTGCACTCTGGGATGATTGAGAACAGATCCTGACCCTCTTGTGTGCGACAGCCATGGTAGTTTGATAGTTTGGAAAATGCTATCAAATCTCCCCTGAATCTTCTCAAGGCTCAACCTACCCAGTCTCTCCTCATGAGGCTTGGTTTCCAGTCTCCTGATCATCTTTGTTGCCCTCCTCTGAACTTTTCTTTCTTTCTTTCTTTCTTTCTTTCTTTCTTTCTTTCTTTCTTTCTTTCTTTCTTTCTTTCTTTCTTTCTTTCTTTCTTTCTTGAAGTGTGGTGCCCAGAACTGGACACAGTACTCAAGATGAGGGCTAACAAGTGCTGAGCAGAGGACTAGAGTTGTTGGGGTTTGACCTCCGGACCTTGGACATGCAAAGCAGGTGCTGCGTCACTAATCTAAGGCTCAAATGTCATTAGGCAACCCAACGCCTGTTTTCCATACATCTGAGACAGCAATATCAGCAGGCAAGCTAAAGCCAAGCTGACATTTCTCTGAAGACATGTTTTTTCTGAGAACAGCACAAGAGCTTTCTTTTGCTCATCTGTCTAGAAAGAGCAGGCCATTGTGTAGAATCATCTTCAGTTATTCTCCACTATTAGTCTCATTATATTGGATGTCAGACAGCATTCGCCTCCCACAATACCACAGAATTATGCTTCACAAATGCCTGGGGCATCATGGAATATGCAAAATGGCGGCCAGGCTGCCAACCTTGCAGCAGGAACAATAACAAAAAGCTCGGGGAAGGAAGGAACTAATGGCAAACCTTGCACCCTGTGAAAATCCTAGCAGGCTTCTTCTGCTGTTAGATGAAATTGTCTCTTCCTTACTTTCCCCAGTTTCACTACCCACAAAGAGGGTGGAGGATTTTGAGAAAACATCTGCACACCGTTGTATTAAACTAGGAGGTGAACAGAGTGTCAAGAGGTTGGGTCTCAAAAGAGCAGATGCGATATAATTAAGTGTGGGCTGTTTGAGTTTTGCAATCCTCACTACCTAATGAAATCTCTTCGTCTCTCTGCCCACCTGGAAACCTGCAAAACTTTGCTCACTGCAAAGATGGTGGAATTTGTTAAGTTCATTTCATTTGTGGTTTTTAGATTGTCAGGCCTCTTTCAGGCCACTGTCTGCTCATTGGTGAAATTGGGTTTTTACTTTTAGAAAGGTATGAGAAGTTCATTTTGCTTGTGCATTTCATGAAGACTAATTCACTTTAGTGGATGAACAAATTTGCACTCCCATCAAACAAATTCACACTCCGTTCCCCAACTTTTTTATACTGATCTGCAAATCCACTGAAACTGTATAACTCAGAAAATCTACCAAATCATCAGAAATCCAAACTCATTTGAATCCATCGCAGATTTCTCCCACATGCTTAGTGACAAGTCACAATTGCTCAAGATTTCCTTCAGCATCAGGGAGTAGGTAAAGGGGTGCACAAACCCAGTGGGGCTTTGCATTCATGTCCTGCTTTCCCGGGCATCTTGCTGGCCACCGTGCAAAGAAAGTGCTCACCTAGATGAGAATGTTCTCCATGACTTGCCTTCTATTCCTTTGGAAGTTGACCATGCCCTAAACCTTTCACTGAAGCTGACTTTCAGACATAGCCACTGTGGCACCAACCCCTCTCCTCCCCAAAAAGTTACTTTTGACTATGCTAGGATGAAGATGGTAAACCAGCCACTCTGTACATGTCAAATCTTTCTGAGCATCTACATTTAGGCATCAAACTCTGTAGGGTGTTCAAAGATAGGCTGGACATGCGCATGGTGGGCATGTCGTGAGCGGAGCTGGCTGGTGCCGGAGGTCAGACTAGATGGCCCAGGAGGCCCCTTCTGACTCACTCTGTTTCTATGTTTCTATGTAGATGGTGGTGGGATAGATAGACCAATGTCCTGAGAGAGGATCCCATAGCTTCCTATGTCCCTTATCTGAATTCAAGTTCTGAGACCCGTGTTAAGGAAGAAACCATGACTACATTTATTTATTTCTGCAATGCATTTACATCCCTCCTCTTTACTTCTTGCAAGGAACCTGAGGTGGCTTACGCAGCTCCTCTTTACCTTGCAACAACCCTGTGAGGCATGTTAGACTGAACATGAATGATTGGCTCAGTCTCCCCGTGGGCTTCATGGACTAGAACCTGGATCTCCCAACGCTCCAGACCACCACACCATGCTGGCCCTCAATGCTGTTTCTCATCTCCAGATTGCTTCAAGAACAGCCAGACCATACAGAAGATTCTCAGAGCCAGACTGAGGCCAGAAAGAATCCACACTGCCCACCATGACTCCAAACTGAATCTAGGACTTGCATTAGCAAGGCAGCACTCCAGCCTCCACCAAATGTCTCCCAGCCTTTCAGAAACAATCGGGTTCAAATGTTAATTTTTCTTTCCTCTTTGGTCTTAGCAGTTTGGGTTGTTAACAACATAGCACTCAAAAGCCGGAGTCACTACTATCTTAGAGAATGATTTATGATTCACAGGCAAGAGATAAGCATGTTGCTTGCCAAAAAGAGAGCCCCCTTTCCTCCCACATCTTCTTAAAGAAACAGACCCACATCAGCTCATGAAAAAGTGATAAGGCTGAAGGAACTGCAGCTGCAGAGCTTCCATGACCGCAATTTTAGTGAGCAACCCATTAAAAAAAAAAAGGAACGAAAGAAAACCACCCAGCAAAAACTCAAATCCCCAGACGGTAAGGGCAGCCTCAAAATAATCTGCCACAGCCTGTCTGAAACAAACAAAAATGTCTGTACCATTTTCCCAAAGATCATCTGTGTTGGGGATTAATTATCTTTCTTGAGCACAAAGTTTTTAAGCTGCTTTGGGAAACGGAGGGTCTATCCCCACTGACCAGGGCATCCAAGCCAGGGCCTCTTTGACAGAACAAACGTTCTTCCCCAACCAACCATGCCGGGCTTGCGAAAATGCCCCAGCCTATTATTTCCCCCAAGAGGTAACTGGAGCTCTATCTGCATGGACTGGCCACTGATACCGCTGTGCATCTGTGTCTGAATCTTACATTTTTAGGCTGCAGATCTCTTTTTGCCCTGTGCTTGTTGGGCTGAGCCGGAGTTTTGGAGTGTGCCTGGAATGCCCATAGCAGCTCCGTCTGATTGCAAGGGCACCATGGACATAAGCAGTGTTATTCTTCCAGCGACACAATTGAAAAGGAAGGGAACACACTGGTTTCGAGGTCAAGGGGCAGGGCTTGCTGGCAGGTTGGAATCCCACCTGTGCTCGCTGATTGGCTGAGCCGGCTGTCAGAGTCAGCGAGTGCTCGGCGGGAGGATACGGGAATGATTAATTGCCCTGCCTCGAGAGTGGAGAGTTTTGAGCAGCAGGGTTCTCAGCATATGTAAATACTAGTGGTCTCAGCACTGCAATGGGGACCAAATGAAATGAATAAAAAGACTTGACAAAAGGACTTGACTTGGAATGTTTAGATTTTGAAGATTAGTTTCCATTATGTCCCAGTGGGGGGAAGAATATGAATGTGGGAAAGAAGCACTGCATAGGGTTCCACCAAGTTGAATTATCCCACTTGAAAGATCAGCGCTGCCTCGCAAGAGGGGAGGGCGTTTCGCATGGGCAGAGGCACGGCGGACGTCCCCCATCAGTGGCTCCAATTAGTTCTAAAGCAGATCCAAACTGGGTCTCACTGAATATCTGGGAATTATTCTCCATATCATCCAGGAGGGGTTGAGAGAAAAGCTTAGGATGCGATTAAGCTCTTACATCCCTTGCTTTCAGGCTTGTCACGTCAGTTATCTAATGTGCTTTCAGAATTAGTTCTGTACCAAATAGAGTATTTTATTTTAATTTATTTATTTTTCCTTTTTTTAGAGGAGCAGAAATTAGATGCATTTCCCAAAGGGACAGATTGATATACTAGTTTCTTGATCAATTGCTGTAATATTCTGATTTGAAAATGGTGGGTAGTGTTTTTCATTATGGCACTTTAGAACCTCGACCAAATAGATTATATTTAGGATGGCTGAAATTATCTGTTTTCAGTTTATGCCAATTTTTCAAGTTTATACTCATGATTCCATTCAGTTCTATGCCTGCTGTAACCTGCTGTAATCCTTGCAATGTACTAAATATATTACTACATATTTGAATTCATACTTTCTCCGAAAACATGTATTTAAAGATGCATATTCAAGTTAAATTACTGAGAACTGCATTGCAACATCTGGAATAGAATGCAAGCCAGGGGTTAACTAAATTCTGATCCACTCATTCATCTGAAAAGTATGAATCGGGGCATTTCATACAGGCATTGACAAAATCCAGGCTGTGAGATATTTCGTTAGGTTATACAGACTCCACTGGCACCCATTGAAATCCTTGGGCATTTTGCCCAGTGGGAAATCAATCAGTTCATTAGAAGAGGAAGAGGAAGAGGAGAAGTAGTTGCAACCCAACACAACAACCACAAAAGCTCACACAGCTGGGAGAAACCCCCATGCAGGCAGTTCTACATTTCCTCGGATTCTTTGTCACATAGGGGTCACTCCAAGCCCCAACCAACATTAGTCTAGATTTTGCTAGGGACGAAATATCAGTGTCAACGCAAATGAAGCCTGTGCTGAATTGTCATCAGGTCGGCACTCATGACTGAAATCCCACAGCTTCACTGGAATCTGAGCATGATTCGCACATATTTCTGTCACTCCATGCAAAGCAGGAAGCAAGATTTCTCACTTAATCACATGTAAATACTTGCAGTTGCTGCCTCTGAAATTCTGCATATGTTTCCTGTGTAGTCGCTCTGTTTTCCACCAAGACTGCCTTGTATTTATTCATTTTAAATATTTATACCCCGCCCTATATGCAAAAGTGTCTCAGGACAGCTTACAAAAATCAAAGCAAATAATCTGAGAGATTAACAATAATTTAAAAAAATAGCTAAATATGCCCATAGACCCAATTACATTTCACAAATGAAGGAAAATCAGAACAAAATTGTTCAGGTGTGCTCAGTGCTGGTTCATTCAAGTCTCTGCTCTGCCAGCCTTGCCTATTGCTGGCCGCCTCCATTTGTATTGGCTTCCATGGCCAGTGCTGGCTGACGTGCTGAAAGGACTGATAGGACTTAAGCTTCTGACAGCCAGTGTTGCCTAGTGGTTAGTGTACTGGACTGGGGACCCGGGACTCTAGTCCCCACTCAGCCATGAAGCTCACTGGGTGACTGGGCCAGCCAGCAGGGCCGTCTGAACAGCACGATGGGCCCCGGGCAAAGCAGTGTACTGGGCCCCCTACGACAACTCCTGTTGATTTTGGAAGCCTTCCAATTTTCCAAGGGTTAACATACAAAGTGCCCATGAGGCCCACGCGTTCAGATGGCCCTGCCAGCCAGGGGCTTTCAGCTTCCCCTGCCCCTGCTTGTGAGATAGAAACAGAGAGGAGGAAAGCCTTGCAAGCCACCTGGGGTTCTTTGCAGGTGGCAGTCAGGTGGGGCATACATGTGCAATGATGCTAATCATGCTCTGGAGCATCTGGAGGGCACGGTGTAGGAAAAGGATACGAGAAAAATATTTCTGCCGAATAGTAATTCTGCATCAAGCCCCATCATGCTGCTCCATCTGATCTCAATGCCCAGCAGCCTCATTTGTTATTTGAGAACTTCGCTTCAGGAGATCCCTTTTTATTTTGCAGCTTCTTCTATCAGAGCCAGCTATTTTGGGCAGGGTTCTCCTTGCCTTTCTGTGGGTATATACCTATGTATGCCTTTCTATAAAATGTACACCTTCTGCCTTTTTACTAAAAGGGTGGATCACAACAAACTCCTAAAAAATAACAGCAGCAGCAACAAACCCAATGAAAGCAATGCAGCTGCATCAAGGGTGCAGACAAGGCAGGAGGGAAAGGGTTAGGAAGGCCAAGCAGCAACTGGATTTATTAAAGGGTGTTCTCTTTTCAAGCCCTGACTCTGGTATCTGTAGGCTACTACCTTGGCACCTGCTCAGCTTGACAGGGGAGAAAGTGCTACAGACAGGAGGGTCAGCAGCAAGACAGACCTTCTCCCTGGTTGCTTCTGGCCTGACTCCTTCACTCCTAAAGCCTAGGTGCAGCTTTGCAGAAGAGGGAAATCTCAGAGTCCCAGTCGACCTCAAGCATGCCTCGAAAAAGGCCACTTGGCAGCCCTTTCTTGGAATAGTCTCTCTCTCGCCTTCTCTCTCTCTTTCTTGTGGTGGGCACCATGTTTCCTCCTCCACAGACAGTGCCCGGAATGATGTCTGGTGTGGGGAACGTGAAGGATGCAAAATGGGCTCAGGTTGCCAACTACAACAACGCCTCCGGGGAAAAAGTACAAAGCTGTGCTTCCGCCCTCTGGCAATCGTGAGCTAATGGAAGGGAGCTATTAGGCCATGTACTTCCCTCTGGTGTTCAGGGGAATGTCCTTTCCCTGCCCCGGTTTTTCTGCCCGTATATAAAAGGGAAAATTTGGACATTGTAGTGGGATGCCATTTGGGAGGCACAAGGGCAAAACCTTTGAAGCAAACACGAAGTCTGCAGCCTAGTATACACTTGCCTGTGTGATTTACTTCTGAGTAGGCTTGTGGAGGATTGCATTGCAACACCGAGGCAGTTTCACATGGGGGTGGAGGGGTGTAAGTATTATTGTAACCATTAACATTATAAGCATTCTTTCCAGGCAACCCTATTTCCAAGGAAAAACTGTGCATTTATAGTGTGTCTGTCTGTCTTGTGGAACAAATGCTATTTGGTCAACAGTGTCTTCATTTTAGGGACATGTGAAGGCTATATCTATATTTTTGAAGGCATTCCTCTCTTCTTTGAAACTGGTGTTTCATGGTTGCAACACCCATCTGCAAATGTAGGCATGCTGCTTATAGAAACAATAAGTAAACAACTACTAAGAGGTCATCTAGCCCAACCCCTAGCAGCAAGGGTAGAGAGCCTGTAGCCCACCATCCAGATTTTTGACCCTTCATGGTGGGGCTGATGGGAGTTTGGATCTGATACCTTCTAGGGGAGGGCAGGGGAGCCTGGAGGAATGTTGTCCATGGGGTCGTGATGGGTCGGGAATGACTTTGTGACTAAACAATCAAAAAGCAAGCAGAACCTTCTAGAGGACTACAGGGTTCCAGATCCCAACAGCCAACGGCCACCCGGCTTCTGTGTAGAAGTGAAGAACAGCTTGCTGCCTTCTTGCTTCTCTGTGGAACAGTTCTTACCATTGGAAAGTTCAGCTGACGCCCGTTTTGCTGCACATGGCAACTGCTTGCTCTAGCCCTGTGCTCGGAGCTACAGAGACCATCTGCTCCACTCCCTCCATTCTTCATCCCTGCACTTTGCCAATCACCACCCAGTGTGCTCTTTTTAATCTGTGGCTACCTGTGCACCACCTGTGCATGCTCCTATCCGTGTTTCAGTGCAGTACACATGTAGCAAGGGGAACCTGTGGCCTTGTTTTCCACCCCACTTTTCGTCTGGCATTTTGCCCTGTTTTCCCAAGCAGCCGTGGAGCGGGTTAAAAATACCCTCCCATTTTCTCACACCTTTGGCAAGTGTTCCAGTGCTTAGTAAATAAAGCAGCTGCCTGTGTCCCTCTTAGCAAAAGCCATATATCTGCTCAGACTTGTGATTTGCACTGTTTATATCCTTTGCCCTTGAACTCTGCTTATTAATGCAATGTTTCTCCAAATGATGCTGCACAAGCCTCTCCGAGCGCATTCAGGGAGACGTACACACAAAACAACCGGAGGAGGCCAGCACTAAGAGGGGGGAGGAGAGGGCAGGGGGAGAGCTTGGAAAGAAAGTACAAGAAGCGGGTACTGGAATACAAGCAATGTAGGTAAGTGCGTCCTGCATTTTGCACTGTGCAACTGCTAATATTACTGCACAGAGCACTCTGTTTAAGACAAATTAACTGATGGTAGCGGCACGTAACATAAAGACCAAACCATGCTTGACAACGTGTGCATCCTTTTCCTGCCCCTTGCATTTCATTTCCCCCCTACCAGAAGTGCTTGCAGAAGTTTCCAGTTTGAGGCATGGAGGGCAGGGTGAGGAAGAGATTCTTTATACGTGTGACCTGTGCCTGATTTTCATCTCAGAATTCATTACCTCTCCAAACACCACTTTGCAGAAGAATTTTAGCATTAGAAGTGACCTGAAAGGTCATCTAGTCCAACCCCCTGCCAGACAGGAAACTCTCTGCTACACTATCCATGATAAGGGACCTCTCTGTCTCTGTTTGGAAAGTCCTAGCCCAGCAGCATGCTTTGGCTTCCCCCATCAAACAGCTCAGACCACCAGAAGATCAAGGTCTCTTCTTGCTGATACCAGAGTGTAGGACACAGAAGAGTTGACTCAGGATGCCACAACCCAGGTTCAGGCTAGACGTCAGGAAATGTGTCCTCGTTGTCAGAGCAATATGGCAGGGGAACTAGAGGTGGGGGGCTCTTCCACACTAGAGACATGCAAGCCAAAACTGGACCATCGTCTACGTGGGATGGTGTGACCTGGTGTCCTGCAACTGCAGCAGGTTGGACCCAATGTCCTTCTTGGTCCCTTCCAACTCTACTATTCTATGAAGTTCTTCCCAGTTTAATAGAAATACAATACAAATCCCCATTCTTGTAATAGGAACTCTGTTTTGGCCCTACCCTCTGGAATGAGGAGAACAGGTATGCTCTAGGTGGCAGCCTTTCTGCCTTTCATCATCTCTACCCCAACTTCTTTCAACCTTTTCTTATACAGTTTGGCAGAACCAGCCCAAGACATTTTGCTGCCCAAGGAGAAGAGCAAGTTGGTCCCATTCTAAAAGCTGGTGGGATTTCTCCTTGAATCTCTTGTCAGCACTAGGAATGGGGAAGTATCTACCACTAACCCAGAGAGAAGAAGGCTGGCATAGGAAGTGGAGGGCAAGCTACACGAGACATCGCTCGGCCTCGGAGACTTGTTCTCCAGGATGCTTGCCATTTTTCTCACCCTTTGCTACATGCCTTCCAGAAATTAGTTTTGTTTTCGTCTGTGAGTGGAAAGAAACAAAATCGAGTCACTGGGCTGGACCCAGGCTGAATCATACTTAAAGCATGCTCTCTGTAATAATCTGCAAACATATTAATATACAGGATGGAAATAAGTTGGGATTTAAAAAAAAATGCAGGAGGAAGCAAATGTTTCTGGAGGCAGCTGTGGTCTGGGTGAAGTTGAACAAATAAAAACATAAACCAGACGAGACAGAAGATGTTGGCTGGAGCGTGTGCAGATTTGGTTGGAGGTGTGCAAGCTGTTCTAGATGAGGTGCCATTCTTGCTGAAGAAGCACGCGCATGGTTTGAGGGTAAGCCAGATGTGGCATTGTGCATGCTGCTTCTGCTTGGTGATTTACACTTTAGATTCTCCAGTACAGTTCGCACAGCTCCCCCAAATGCACAAATAAATGGTTTAGAAGAAGGTGAATCGCAATTGATGAGATTTGTGTCTGCCTGTGAAACACAGGTACAAACATGCAGAAAAAAGTGAAAAAAGAGAACATGTGAAGCTGAAATTTATTTCTATTTTTCAATTTATATCCTGCCTTTTTTCCAACAAAGAGCTCAAGGCAGCTGACATCATTCTCCTCCTCCATCTTATCCTCACAACAACAACCCTGTGAGGTAGGTTGGGCTGAAAGTCTGTGACTGGCCCAAAGTCCCCCAGTTGGCTCCATGGCTGAACCGGGACTAGAACCGAGATCATCTGGCTCCCAGTGCCATGTTCGTCACCACTATGCCATACTGACTCTCACACCTGTCCAACCACACAAAAACGCATTGAACTGATCTTCTGCAAAGTGATGTATCTTTGCAAGATATGAGGTATAGTGCCTCCCTCTGAGCAGGAAAGCACAGCATTCAACACCTTTATTCTGTATTATTAAAGGCATTTCTGCATACATGATGAACAAATCTGATCATTTCATTGTTTCTCTTATTTTTGCAGAATCAACCATGTTGGCTGCTTCTCCAAAGTCCTATGAGTGAATTTGGAGAAAGGCTAAAGGGCACCGTGCAGGGGCCATGGAGGGGAAGAGGGGGAATCTAGCAGGATATGACATATTCAGGTGGTTCTACAGCTTCCTTCCCTCTCCGTTTATAGCTCTGCAGGTTGGTGGCCAAAATCAATTGCCTACCTGACCCGTAGGTGGCCACCTAGTTGACCTATAGGAGGCCAAGGTTGCCTTCATCTTTCTCCTACTCTGCAGGGGATGCTCCTAGTATTCTGAGTTCAGAAGCACATAGGTATCTCTACTGGATTCTACCCATGATGCATCCCAATGTTGTTTCTGTTAAAAGACACATTTTTGTGCAATTTCCTTCTCATGCACACTTGGTATGCTTTTTCTAATGGGAGTGCTTCATTGCAAAGTTTGGAAAGGCAAGCATCTCAGCGAATCACTAGTGTCAGTTTGCATAGTAAAAGCATAAAATTAGGTAAGTCTGTATGATGCACACTTAATGAATTTCTCCCCACTGTCATGTGTTCGTGCATGTGTGTCTCCCTCCAGTAATCTGCAGATCTTCCCAAGCCTTAAGAAAGAAAGAAAAAATTCTGAATGAGAAATCTAAGCACTTAAGTGTGCCTACATGAGATGATAGATCAGAGCTACTTACTGGTCTCACTGAAAAGGCATTTGGCAAGCTGTTATCCCAGGATCAAATTAAATTAAAAGACATTATACATCAGGCAGAAATGGTAGTTGTCTCCTGCCCAGCCCAGATTGTGGTCTTGTTTTTAGAAGAACATCACATTTATCCTTGCTACTCAGACCGCTATTACCTTCAAAATGATAAGGTTGATGATACACTGCATGTACTGATTAACTGAATATGGCAAATGTTCGTTCATGGGAGAACAATTTTCCTGCCTAAAAGGAGTGAGGTGGGAAAGGTACGGCCTGGAATAAGACTGCCCCCCGCCCCCGCCTGCCAACCACTTGCTAGTTATTCTGCCTAGATGGCTTTGTTTGCCCATTTTATTTCTGTACTTTTTGCTGATGACTAAAACCATGGTTGATATCTATACGGAAAATCTTCCATTGCCACATAAGATTGCTAGATTTGAAAAGGACCAATGTGTGTAGGCAAAACAGGCCAGGTGTTTGCTTGTTTTGGTTTCATTTTGCCAATTCCTGCCAGGTAATATTGGCTGGCCTCCATTCAGGGTACTGGCGCTGTTGTACAGGAAGGCTTTTAAAGAAAAAATCTCTACATCCAAATCTCTCCCTGGGTTCTGAAGTTCTGAATCACGGGTTCCTGAAGGGGTGTAGATGCAGAAGACATTTTCCCATGGTACCTGTTCAAAAATAAATCAATCCAAATGGTGCACATAACATAATGTATGCACGGTTTGTCTTCACTTTCAGTGACTGAAGTTCATTTCTCTTTCCTATAGTACCAAAGCACTCACACACATTTGCTAAAAGTACGCTTTTATAAGAGCCATTTAGACTCTATTTAAGAGTCTAAATGAGCCCTGCAGCCTGCCTAAAAGAGTCAAGCAATTCAACAGCAGCAAAGTTTAAAACAGGTTAAAGAGACTTATCAACAGCCTTCATCCAAACGGAGGTTTTCATACTGTGACGAAGGTCATTGGAGAGGTAGACCATCCGTGGGTGTCCAGATGCTTTTCTGGGTGACTGCTTTCATGACCATTCCTATTGGAGCCCCGTTGCTCCAATGCCTGTTCCTCGCACAACTGGAATCATGTCGGGGACACTGCTTATTGGCCCCTCCGTCCCCATTTTTCTCCATTCTGTTAATGCTTCTTTGACATGAGAGTGTGTTCTTTTATGGTATTTATTGTCTTGTTTCTACGCATTGCTGCAAACTGCCAAGAGAGCTTCAGATATGGATCAGTATAGAAATGAAGATGAAGATGAGGATGGTGGATGCCCAGAACCCTCCAGACTCAAAGGATTATGAGCATCCAGTGCAAGACGGAAGGAGTGTGGAAGCAAAGATTGCTATCAAATTAACCATCCAAATGAAATCTGAAAGTAATTTCCAAAGGTGTCCTCCCTCCTCATGAGGAGTTGAGGCTGAGGCACTCCTGTGATTCTTCAGTCCGTGACCCCCTACACCTAAGTAGCTGGCATGCACATTGCCTCCTTAGACGGGCACCTTACAGTGCCCAACCATGGTGGAAAGACCCATGCCAATTGTGAAGGTGCTGGGTAGAGGAATCAATGTCCGGAGTCCCACCTTTGACCTCAAAGTGTTTCTCAGAGCCAGGATTTTGATCTATCCTATCCACCCCGCCCCACCCTTGCCCCAATAATATTGGAAGGCCATACGATTAAGCCCTGAGATAAATTGCTACAGACACTTTCAGCAGTCCAACTCCTTGAATGGGTTCACTGGGCTAGGTTAAGTGGGAACTGGAGGTGTTCAGGAAGGATCAGAAATGCTCCCTATCCACTCTGCAGCAAGCATAAAATTTTGCCACAGGCACCGGAGTAGCAAGTACATTCCCAAGATCCACTTTGGTTGGGCTGTAATTTCAAATACAAAATATCAAAAAGGGCCACTGTCTCCCTTACAGTCAACAGAAAAGCCACCCTTCTACACATTGAAGTCTGAATGCACACACATGCACGCGCGCACACACACACACACACACACACACCACATACCTGTGGAGTTTCTCATCTGGCTTTGCTTTGCTTTGCTTTGCTTATGGATGGGAAGGGTATACAGTCAGAATGACAACTGGAAACAAGTGCATGGATACCAATGGGGAGAAATCAAAGCAGGAAATGCGCCAAGGGGGTGGACTTTCATAAGGCCATTGAAAGAGGGGGAATTAGTATATACAGATGCTTAAATGCAAATGCTCAGAAAGATTTAACATGTACAGAGTGGCTGGTCTATCATCTTAATCAGAGTATAGAGTTAGACAACATATTACAAAACTGGTATAAGTATCTGTGACTGTACCATCCATTTGAAAAATATTTCAAGGTTACCTTGGAGTAGGGAAGGTCAGTGACGTAGAGGCAATTTGGAGGGATCCATTGCAAACAACGTAGAACCATCTGTGGAATGTCCATTTTCTAGTTCTATGAGTTTGGGAGAAAGAATTGACAAATGGGGCAAACATCCCCCATACCCAGCGTGGACTAAATACATAAATAAAGCCCCCACCTTCCATTTTGCTTTGTGATATCAAAGTATCCGGCTTCAAGCTCTGCAGAGCTACTGCTGGTCCATGAAGGCCATACTAGCTTGATGGACCTATGAACTGACTAAGGTCAAGCCTACTTTATCTGCTTCTGTGCTTCCCATGAGACTTTTTTTAGTAATGGACAACACAGAAAAATAAATAAGCAAGGAAATCAATAAATAAAGGAGGCTGGCCTCCTTTTTGGTCCCTTGCTCGATTCTAGTGTTCCGACTCTGGAGCACTGGTCCTTCCTTGGCCATTTGGTTGGGTCACGTACTCTCTCCCCTCTTCTGTTTCCAACTACTTGAAGTACTTTCAACTGTTGGCCAAGCTAGTGCCTAGTACCAGTGGCCTACGAAGTGTTACCTTCAACCTTCGCCTGCTTACTGGGAAGTAAACCCCAGAAATGTCATCAGAGTTTGTCTCCCAAACGAATCTGCTTCGAATCATGGCCTCAGTGGCATAAAAAAACAATCTGGCAAATTAAAGTAGCTCTCCTTACGCACTCAATAAATTCTACCTTTTAGAAATCTCAACCTTGGCCTGGAATGTTCTGTGAAGGTTTCAGTTTGCAGATAAGCAGAGATAATTTCATGACTCAAAATAAGTTAGGGATTTGATAGGAGGGAAAGGAAAACACCTTCTTTCCCTGTTAAAAATGTTCTAAGTCCAGGAGCAATCAGATAGGAAACAAGAAAATGAATGACTCAAGTATGGAGTGGATAGATCAATATAGGTGCAACCTGTAGGAAAAGTAAGTGATGGTGTTGTCAGGTAATTCAGAACTCACATAAATCCCCCCGCCACCGCCCACACACACACACACACACACCTGCTTGTGAAAATGAGACACTTTAAAACAAATAGACAAACAATACAGAGAGTCAGTGTGGTGTCATGGTTGAAAGCATGGGACAGGGTCTTAGGAGATTGGAATTTGAGTCCCACTCAGCCATGGGGCTCACCCAGTGACTTTCAGCCAGTCACAGACTCTCAGCCCACAGGGGTGCTGATGTGAGGATAAGATTGAGAGAAGGAATAGAATTATATAAGATCCCTTAAGTTCCTTGCAAGGAAAAAGAGCAGGCTATAAGTAAACAAAAGAACTGTTTTCAGATGCATTAAACGGAGAGTCCTAACAAGGAAAAATATTTAAAATTTGTAGGTCAATGCACAGGAAAGAGGTTTTTTTTCCAGGGCAGCTGATGGCATGTATGCTGTATTTGATCCATGATGAAGCATTCTCACATGTCGACCGTTCCGTGATGTTTCACTCACCAAGTGAAGAGCAGGCGTGTCTGAACCAGGCATGTCTCCAGGTCAGCTAGATTTTGATTCCAAATCATCAGAACATTAAGGAGGGTCCTCATCCATCAGAGCAAGGGTAAGCAAATATTTGGGGCCATGCACACGCTGGGCATTTCAGAGAATGCTGTGGGCACCATCACAAAATGACTCCCATGATAACACACACAGCAAAGGACAAGGAACCTGCCCAAATATTGCCCTTCCCCTCAAAAAATGTGATGTTCAAGAGCATTTTCTCTCAAATTCTATGCAACCGTTTGAGTTGATACCCACATTCCTCACATCATCTTCCTGTTTATAGAAACATGGGCCTCCCGGGCCATATAGTCTGACCCCCGACTCCAACCAGCTCTACTCATGACATGCCTACCATGTGCATGTCCCGCCTATCCTTGAACACCCTCACTGATGGGGCCTCAACGACCTCTTGTGGAAGCCCATTCCACACCCTAACCGTCAGGAAGTACTTGCTCATGTCCATCACTATATCTTGTGGCAGTGAAGTCCAGGCTGAATCCCAAGTAATTGGGTGACCCCCCCACAGTTCAAACACTTTAAGAGAAAGAGGAGAAATGTCTTGCTACCCACATTCTTCACCCCGAGCATAATTGGATACACAGCTGGATCATGCCTCCCCTGGGCAAATCCACTTTAGCCATTCCTCATAGGTAAGGAGGCCCAAGTCCTTCAGCTGACTGCCCCATGTAACATTCCATGGTTTAGGATACTTCAGCTTGTGTTGTACACAGACTCCCTCCCTACCAATTATATTTGAAAATTTAGCTTTCTCCCCCACCCCTCCAGCATTTTCTGAGATCTCAATACTTCTGCTGCCACCCTTCTGAGGAAATATTTGCATGCTTTATCTCCCTGAGAGTTTGAACTAAATGCATAATTTAAAGAGTTCTTAATCTGCGATGCCATTCCCATTTGGTTGGAGGCAGCTTTCACTTTATGATGTTAACTTTCCCGGCAAAGGTCAGTTGCAGGTTCTCCACCTCCTCTTCTTCCTTCTCCCTCCTTGAGGATGCACTGCAAAGCAGCTTTTCATGAAACCATTTATTCAAGATGTCCCAGCACACTGGGTGGCAGTGGAAAACTTTCTTCACCCACTGTCTTTGGGAAGCACAAAGCCAGGGAGCCAAGAGCAAAAGCAGAACAAGGTTAGTTGGGGAAAGGAAAGATACTAAAGTAATTTTTTCCTTCTGACACTTGCGTAATTTGTATTTTCTACAGGCCTTCATATTAAGGGGTCATCAATAACCAGTCCCTCTCCAGACAAGCCTTTAATCTTAGCAAGGGTGTCCCAGGGAGATGAAAGGTATGGATGCACATTAACCTGCCTAAGATATTTCACCTTTTGATGACTCAAATCGAAGGCATAGCAAGAAAAGGGAAGTCTTGGAGCACAGATAGTAACTCAAATATATGCTTCAGCTGTAACCCTGCATTAGCAAAGAAGTGTGGGGGTTTGACGACCTAATTACTTGCACATGGACATAGGAATGTGTCAGGAATCCATTTGGAGTAGAGACCCCCTGATATTCCCTGGATTCGGTTTTCTGCACTGTTGTCCAGTTTGCAGCAACCATGAGTCCCCAGAGTTTCTGGAGTGCTTCCCAGGAAATGATCCCCAGAGAGTCACTAGTAGCACCCCTTTTCTCTGCCACCGGACCTGGAAGGAGCTTGGTTGCCTGAAGCTCCCCAGGAATGGAGCCCTGTATGACTTCCAGCAGCATCCCTGTTCTGCTCCTTATGGAAGAAGGTTGACAGTGGTGCAACCCTTGCCCCTCAAGCATTCACGGACCTCCTCTTGGCTCAGCTCACTTTGCAAGGCTAGGCTGCACTTGAGAGGAAGCCCATGGATTCTAAAAGGATGGATCCATCTAGTGTTTGTCCCAGATAGCATTGGATTTCAACTCCCAGAATTCTCGACCATCAATCTTGCTGGCCTGGGGTGCTGGAAGTTGAAATCCAAAACATTTGGAGAGCACCAATATAGAAAATCATTGTTTTCATAGATTGTAATTCCATCTATACAGCTTTCATAGCTCATGGCATGGACAGAGCTGGTCCATGTCATTTTTCCTGTCTTAAGATAATTCCATCTTATTTCCAGATAGCTTTGAGATTTGCTGTTATGTACATTAAAATTTGCTTGGAAATGTGTATTCATTTTTGTGTGGATTTCTTCTCATGAGTGTGATTATTTTGTGGCCATTTACCCAGTGTAATGCATTTTAACATTCTTTCCACAAATATATACATTTTGTGAACACTTTCCCCTGTGGATGAGCAAGAGAAACTCCTTTGCAAAATTTAGAGAAGTGCCAATTTCAATTGAATTTTGATTTGTGTATTCCTTCAAAAGTGTCTCCCCCTTTCCTAAGCAACATAAGAAGTTAATACGAGCTCTTCTAGTTCTGAACCAAGTTCCACCTAATAATTCACATGATCCTGCTTCCCACAGTTTCTCAACACATAAAGGCGCCTGAACATAGGAGACAAAAACATCCAGAAGAGTGCTATGCAAAACATATATCCCTGATGAGCTAATTTGCTATATGCAGGGAAAATTGGGTGCATTTTGCACAGGGGTAGTTCCAAATTACAAACGTAATAAACCATACAGTCTGAAGAGCCGTGATATAGGATTCTAACACCTTGAGTGTAGCACTCATTCTGTGTATACTGGAGAACGGTTTTGAGATGAAGGTCATTAAAGGGTCACTCTTTCAAGTGGATTTCAGGCTCGAAATTGCCATAAATGAAGACAATAGGAAGTCAGCGGTGAGGCTGAGGAATAATATTTAGATAATTGTGAGATCCTTCATCCGGGATTCAGAAAAGTTCAACTAGATTGAACTTGGGCTCAGTAGGAAGTCAAACTTGTGTTTGAAGAGATCCTTCTCGCCTTGGAGCGTTTGCTCACGGCGAGAGGCAGAACTGTGAGTGCAGCATAAAACATCTTCTTGACCTTGGTTCTGGAGGAAAATCTATAGAGGAAACCAAACAATAAATAATCCAAATTATATTCATAATGGCCATGGCAACCCAAATACATATTGTGGCTTATTGTTCCCACATTCGTAACGACTTGAGGCTATTTAATTTTAGTCTTTGCCAAAACCTACTTAGCCAGTGTCTGCTGCAAACACCGTCCATGCCTTGCATTTAATCGGTTGCTGTAATAAACATATATAAAAAAAGATTCCCCCCCCAAGAGGGGACATAGCAGTGGCTATATAAAAGGACATGAAATGACACATCCTCCATCTACCAGCAAATAAAAAAGCCATCAGCTCATAACAAGGCGGTGATAAAAGGTGCTGAGGCCAGTAAGATTAAGACTTTGTAATAAGGTCCGGGCGCCAAAACTGACAGCCATTTTCTTTTATATTTATCATGTCTTCACATAGGGGTGAGAAGCCATGGCTCCGTCCCATTGCCAGGCAGAATTTACAGCAGCACCATTATTAGGAGATTGCGCCGAAATAGGGTAGAGGTATGGTTTTCTGAGAACACGATGATCGCCCCCTACATTATGCGGCTGACAGGTTTGTCAGCGCTTAGTAACAAGCCTTGTAAAGTACTTTAATATCATTAGCACTATTTTCTTAATGTGGCTGCTGTTCTAGCGGCCCGAAAATATCATATATCATCCAAAGAGGAGCGAGAACATTGTTATCTCTCCCCCCACTCCCGCTTCACTTGCAACCCTCCACCCCAACCGCTCTTTTTGTCCCTCCTTGATTTTCCGTTCATATATGGGAAGGTTGCTATTTTAATCAAAATAATGCAGCCCTTTCATTGTATTGATTAACAAGTAAATATGTATAAATATGTAGTTAGGGTGGGAAACCCTTTTAGGGGATATTGGAAGCAACGTAATTAATAGCTGCTTGGTGTAATTACGGTGTGTTTGTTGTGTTATAGCACACCTCTCTTTTCTTCCCCTCTCCTCTCTGCTGCTGCCAGGGAGTTTGTCCAATACACACTCCGGGTCAAAGGCCATGGAGAATAAGCTCCACGTCTGTTTGCCTGATGTTCAACCTCCTTGTGTTGCAGGAAGCAAATCTGTCATTCATGGAATGAAATGTAATTGTAGTTAAAATAGGTTGTAATCATGATAGATAATGATATTAGGGACTTATATGTATATTCCGAAGCAATGGTGGGGGATCCATTTTGATATGTTTCATTCTGGATGATGTAACATCATTAGATGCCATTGTTGTGCTCCTTCTGCTATATCTTTATTATTATTAACATTATTGTTAAAATGGGTTGGCATAGGAGGATAAGGGGGTTATTCTTCAGACTGAAGGTCAGGGTGTTAAGTCTATGTTTGAAGCACGACTGCATAAGAGCAAAAGTACAGTGGAAGTATTGTGGACAATTGTATTTGTCAGGCACAATATCTGGCTTGCTGATTTGCACATTTCTGAGTGTTATGACCCTTTTGGCACATAAAGGGTTCAAAGGATACATGACGAGGAGCTGCAGGACTGCAGAGAACACAAGGGACAGTCCTGTCAGAGGCAAAAAAGCCTTCTGCAGGGAAAGTTGGAAGGTCTTCGAACAATACAATCACACAGTTGGAAGGGGCCTAGCAGACCACTGGGTCCAACCACCTGCTCAATGCAGGACTCAAGTCTCCCTTCCAGATTCCAACCTGGACCCTGCTTAAGCTTCCAAGATTAGGCAAGATTAGGCACTTTGGGCTATATGGGAGCATTAAGCTGCCCAGGAAGGCTGCAACAGTTATAGGTGGCCTATAAGTACACGTATAAATAAATACATAAAATGCCAGAGGGTTGGAGAAAGGCTAGCTAGCACAAAAGGAGTGTCCTGGCCCTTGTACAACAGTGGGAACTTTCTGCTCACATTCACCAGAGGACTGAAAACAGTGCTTGTCCTGCATTTATAACTTACTTTTGGCAAAACAACTGTGAGACTGGCTGAGAAAGGTGGCCTGAACTGCCAATGAAGGCTGTTGAAGGACTATCTCAGCTACTTGGAGGAACTGATCAAATGGAAGTCAATCTGACCTTATGGGTAACTTTTCAACTCTGCCTTGTGGGAGAGGTTATGGAGATATAGGAATGTAGCCCTATATGAGGTGGTGGGCTGTGGGTTTAGAAATTATATTGGATAGAGTGGAATGTGTTACTGGCCCTGATTTCCTCCAGGAGCTTCTATCGGACAATGGATAGGGCAATTAACAGGACTCTGAGATAATCATGTTCTTGCTAGTGGCTATTCATTTGGAAGATGCAGAGACCTGGAAAGAATATTTGATGCTGCTTTGTTCACCAAAATATGAGAAATGGCAACTCAGAAAGATTAACTCATCACAGCAGAGTGGCATGAGGGACTGCATAATATGAACCAATTCATGGAAAGAGGGTTTCTCTTGTCACTTTCATCAATATAGGAACAGTGAATCATAAACCCCCAACAGCCCAGAAGTCACTCCGGAAAGACTTAATAAAACAGTGGAAGACTAATAAGAACGAACTGGACGTACCATTTAATGAACATAGAGCTCGGACCATTATGGCAACATGCTTTTTGTTTGTTTGCTTGTATTGATCGTGTTTACTCAGTTTTATGTTGTTGATGTATTAATCATAGTAAATCAAAAAGTTTTAAAAAATTAAATCTTTAGGACCAATGGATTTTATAGATGTGAGAGTTCTGCATGGCTCTTTATGCATTGCAAACATTTTGGGAAGGATAGGATGGTGGGAGTGAATAAGTGTTTTAGATTTATCTGTAACCTGGTGTTGATTTTGTGCCTTGTTTATGAGCTTCCCAGAAGTATCTGGCTGGTGATATCTGGAAAGATAATCATGGAAGAGATCAAGAATTGGAATTCTTCTGTGTGTTGGTGGACTACAACTTGCATTTCCCTCCACCATTGACCATACTAGTTGAGTCTGATGGGTGAGTCCATTAATGTCTTGAAGCCCTGGATTTAGATGGACCATATTGGACAACCAAAGAAAGCTGTTCCAACATGTTTTTCATTCCATGAAGATTTTCATCTGTTCCAAGATGTCTCCCATTGTTAGAGCTTCTTGAGCATTTTATGTGGTCCATATTTTTAAACAAATTTACGACAAACACTTCTTTACTACCTGGCATTGGGATCAAGTTACCTTCCATTTTTTCCACTTCTCTAAATGTTGAGATAGCTCAAAAAACAGCCCCAAATTAACACAACCCCATGTGTTCTAAGCCAAAATGAATGTGTGTTTTGGGGTAACATTCAAAGGAGTTTCACAAATATCAATTGGGTGTGTGTTTAAAATATGTATTTCTGAAGAATTTGGAAATGGGACACAATGAATTGGTGAATGTTATCTCAAACTGGCATGGATTAGAAATAGACAAATGTGTCCATTGCAGATTGGGATTAGCAAAAGAACTGTTAGTGGTCCTTTCCACTGTAGATCACTCCTGGGGCACGATGCTTGTGGCTAAAGGCACAGCTGGGGACAGCCATCCGGTTTGGCAAAGGCTGATATTTGCTATCTTAACTGGTCCTGCCTACCAGTTTAAGTTCAAGAGTACAAATTCAGGGAGTCTGACCATTAAAGGAGCCCAACAAGTATTATACATAAATAAACAAAGGTGAATGGATGGAGATGAATTATTTCAGAACATAAACAAAATCTAGGGTTATACTTTTTATTTCTTATTGTTTAAAACATCTTTCAGAACAAAAGCCCTTCTGACTCAGCTTGCTCAGCAAACACTTTCACTAACATCCCCTGACAATGAGAAAACAGCCAACATTAAAAGAATCAAGAAGCACCAGCAAGAGGCATTTAGCTCAAGCGGTTGGAATCCAAAACATGACTTCATCTTTAAAAGCCACCAGAACTTCCCAGAGAAAACAAGCAAGTCTTTATGACCTTTCTAGCAGTGTGTGACGATGAGGATCCCTCGTGGCAACCCATTTGCTGAATGTGGGGCCACTGTGGAAAAGGCTCTCATCCTGTACTTTATGTCCCTCTGAGGTAGGCAAGCGACAAGATCCAGGACTAAATCTTTCTCAAGCATCCCCCTGAGTTCCACTTATTGCCAAAGGCCCGGAGAGGTGGAAGCAGCCTGAGGGCCTCCTGAGCAGGTGAGCCCGCACTGCCCGCTCCCTTTCCTTAGATGTTTGCCTCCTGCACATAGCAGTGCGAATGAAGGGGGGTTCCCTCCTGCCCACTCCCCAGCTGCAGCCATGGCCCTTTTCAGCCAAGAGTGGCAGCACCAAAGGGTTTAATTAAGCAACACCCGTGTGAAGTGTGAACTCACCCTCGGCTTCCTGTTTCAGGGAGAACAGGCATTTCATTTTGAAAAGTTGCGTTTCTCAAACAATACCAACTTTCCCAAGGTTATTGCTTTAATAATTGCCTTTACTGAGTTCTTGCCTATAAAAATAATCTCCTGTATCCGTCACACTTCTTACCTTCAGACTGGAGACAGACAAGCACCAACAAAAAGCGATAATATTTGGAATCAGCCCCAGTGTGTGTTTTGATTGTAGAAGCAATGTAATGGACGTTCCTTTGCCCACCTGATCCAATGTTTGTGCTACCGCATCCAGATGTTTGGTTGAGTGGGATGCTGGGAGATTATCTGGGCTATATTTGGGAATCATTTTCTCGTGTGCACCCTTGGGGTACTGTCCAAGGAATGCTAGGTTGATCTATAGATGGAAATGCATCCTGTTCTAATTCTTACATGGTGTACACAGCTGAGTTTTCAGTTGCAAGGAATGTCTGAATACAAACATGGGCTGAAGTGGACAAATGGAAAATACTCAAGCTGGTTCCTTTCCACCATTAAACTTAGATTCGCATTGTGGATTGGCTTCCAGGCTGAATCCTTACAGAAAATGCATAACCTTTGCTCTTAACAAAGATGCCAAAAGCCTTACCGGATTGCCCAGCTTTTTGGCTGTCATGCAACTTGTAACAGAGAAAAGTAAGCCTTCTGTAAAACGAGGGCTCGATGCTTCAATTGTATTGACTTTTATGTCATGTTTGTTTTGGCATCCCAGTCAAAACAACTTTCAGAGCTCTTCCCGTTGTCCTGCAGGTTCAAACTGCCTTATGAAAATGAAGCTGTCTTGCTTTTGCTTCATAAATCATTGTCAAGCCTGGGGAGAGATGGAAGAAAGGAGTACAGAGATTCTGGGTTGATTATTCCTGGAGATGATGCTATTAAATATACAAAATGCCACTCGATTTTCATAAACCGTGTTGACTTAGCAGAAGCAGAATGAGGATGAGTGGGGGGACATCCACGAATAATTGGAAATCTAAGTGCTATGTCCTTCCCTTCCAGCCCTACAGTCTTCACTGCCTCCCCTCTGCCTGCTCTCACTGGCCAGCTGTCACCTCCATTGCTCCAATGCCACCACCCACAGCCGTCCTCAAGGAGAGGAGCTCCTCGTGGCTGCTGACACCGTTTCCCAGGCTGTCCTTGCTTCAATGTCGTCATGACCAGTGGCCACCGCAGCCCTACATGGAGTGGAAGGAAACTCCACCACACCATGGATCATTGATCCTTCCCATGTTCCTTCAGAGAATTTCACCTTCTCTGGCATACAGATGCGATCCACCCTACCCTTGCTTACCACCTGTGGATGGCAGGGCCATCCTCAAGGCCAGGTGCGGTCCTGCCCGTCAACAAGGGCCTTCTAGACAACCTCCTGCTCTAGATCTGCTTGTTCTCTTGCTTCCCATTCCAACATGGAGAATGGAGAAGGAGAAAAGGAGGTGCAGTTGGTGTTGCTCCTTGGACTTTGCTTGTCAAGGAACCAATTAATAGCAATCCTGAGGAGGAGGAGGAGATGCAAGCCCAGCAGGCGATCTTAGCACTGAGATGGTAGATTCGTTCCTGGAGGGAGCTGCAGCTCTTGGGGGCTCTGGCTCAGAGCTCCCAAGAGCCTGGAGCTGGAATTTGGGAATGGGGCAATGAAAACGGGCCAAGTAGCAATAGAGTGGCAGTGGCAAAACCAAAGACACCATCTCAGAGAAGTTCAGAGAGTCCCAAAGGCCCACCAGTCACCGCATGGCCCAGTCATGTGCCACAGCCCTATTTGCTGCTTCCAAGATACAGGAGAGTGACTGTTAGACTAATTCCCACTTCACAGTCATTGCAGACACAAGTTCACAGGAAGCCGTCAGCCTTATGGAGAGAAAAGCAAATGTGGGGGGAAAGCCGCATATGGGACGTGAGCAGGGTACATTGAATGTGTGTGCGGGGTATAAACAGGGCACACAAAACTCCCTCGGAGCATGTGTTTGTGTGTGTACATTTATAGGCATGTATGTTTATATGCCTGAGTGTGTGTGTGTGTGTGTCCCCTCTGCCTTGCTTCTCCCCGAAAGGAAATAAAAGCCAAGCAGATCTGTCCAAGAACATGAAGACTACACACCAAATCAACAGAAGTCAGGAAACAGACAAATTACAACAAAGGTTATTTGTCCTTTATCCAGGGTGTTCCATTATATAATTCCAAAGAATCAGAGGAAAGGCCAGAGAGAATGATCACTTTGCATTTCCTGTTGTGTTCAGTAGTCTTCTCCAACTTTGTCCAAGTTATCAAGTGCTGTTTGTGCATGAGGCCTCCTTATCACAGAATACAAATCCTGGCACATCCATACAGAAATGCCTTTTTGTGTGCCTTTTTCTGTTCACTCCATAGTTTTCCTTGTTGTTGTTGTTGAACCCGTTCCAGTACATCGAATGTCCTTTTAGTACACCCATCCCTTCCCAACTCGGTAATAGCCCCAGTTGTTCCATCCTAATCATTTCTCTGTTCAGTCTCCAGATTACTGTCTGAAGAAAGCAAATGGCCTTCCAGAACACGGAACTGGCCACTCTCTGAAATGCAAGAAGCATGTCTCGCTAAGAATTTCAGCTACTCTGAGCTGAATCCAACAGGAACATGTTCTGCCTAATTCCACTCTGTTCGTGTGCCATAAGTACAGAACTGACTCTTGTGAAAGGCTTCCCCATGCCCTTTTGACAGCTCAAACCCTGACATGACAACATTGGAAAGATAAATGCCTACTTCCTAAAGCACAACAAATTGAAGACCTAACTAAGCTTTCAGCCTTTGGTGGCCTTTAGGAACAATCCACAAATGGATACTTGTGCTGCTTTTTTGAAGCTGTATGTTCATAAGCACCTGCACTCTATTTGGTGCACATTGACTAGACACTTATTAAAAGAAATTCATTGCAATTAGTGCAACATTCATCAAGGAATTTCAGAATTAATATTTGTAAAAACAATATTGTATTTTTAAGTGTTTTAATCTTTGCAAAGTGCCCAGAGCTTTGGCTACTGCTATAGAAATGTAATCAAGGGGATGGAAGCCAATCACTGGCAGGGGAGGCAGGAATAATACAAGGTTGGAGGGCCAAGACTTCAGGCATTGGGCCAAATTTAGGGCAGGACACTGGGTACCAGTCCAGCCATTCAGCATCCCCAAGAGGTTACATACCTTCTCCCTGTCCTCCCAGTTTGCAGCTTTCCCCCCACGATAAAAGATAAAATCCTCTTCTAAGGCTCAGTAACTAACATGAGGCACAATGAGCTGGGGGCTGGGTTTTTTTGCTTTATGAATATTATTATTTTGGCCCTGTCCCTTTCTCACTGGGCCTCACTCACTACCAGAGAGCGTCTTTGAAATCTGGCCATGGAGCTGAAAGCGGTTCTGTAGGCCCGATTACTTTAATTTGCTTCTATTGTGAGACACACACACACACACCCCAGAACAAAGTAAAACAAAACCAATAAAGATAAGCCATAGATTCTAATTCAGAAAGAGCAAGTATATCAGGGACAGTCAAGAATTTATGCAGAATCTATATGCCCATATACTGCTTGGTGATGTAGTGGACAAGAGTGCGAGACTGGGACTCATGTGATCTGGGTTCTAGTCCCCACTGAGCCAGTGAGCTCCCTGGGCGACTCGGGGATAGCCCCAGACAAACAGCCCAATCCTACCTCACAGGGTTGTTGTGGTGAGGAAACTTATTTATTTAACGGTTTTGTAAACCATCCCTGTACTAGTGTCTCGGGACAGTTTACAACAAACAAGTAGAATAGAATTTAAATTAAATCAACTGGTGTAAGCCACCTGGAGTTCCTTGGAAGGAAAAAAAGACGGGGTGTCAATATAATAATAAGGATAGAAAGATAGGAAAAGGAAATGCATGGCTGTCAGTAGTGGGGAATGTTTCAACGAAGAGCGGCCCAGCGCTCTATCCATGTCTGTGTGTGGGTGGTGTCCAAATACCGCCCCTCCAATGTACCACCTTTCCAAGATCCCTCGTGTCGCTCGCTCATGCGAGGTTGCCTATGCAATCCCCTCCCAGAGTTGCGTGGCCGGCTCCTTTCGGCGTCCCCAAGCGTGGGCCAGGTGGACCAGGCCCCCTGCCTTCACCACGCTGTGGGACCGCTTCCCTACTTTTACCCCTGACCGCTTTAACAATGTGAACAATAGATTTTAACCTTTGCCACTTTCCTTTTCAGTTGTTGCAGTTTTATTACCCGTCTGCACTTCCACTACCAACTTTGCACAGGGGCTTTGAGCTAATTACATTCTGTGCGCTCGTGCCAAAGCCTCACTTGCTTCACGCTGACATTCGGATACATCTGGGCCTGCTAACAATTACAAATACTCTGAGCAAACATTACCCCCCCACACACACCAAAAAAGAGCTTACGTTTCAATGTGAAACGGCGTCTTTTACGGCTCTCGTAATGGTCAGATAAATACAATGAACTCACGTCTCTTTTAAGGTCTGCTCCCCTCTCCTTCTCTGAAAACACTTTGCAATGTTTTATTTTGTTCAGGAGATTATCCAATGGAGAGAAGACTGATGCCGTTTTTAAACAAAACAAAAAGCAAAAGAAAAAATGCCAAATTTAGCCAGGATTTTTGATTCAAGACATGCATAAAGTAAGTAACATTTAGCATACTTTTGATGTCCATCATTTCGAGCATCCAAATATTTTGGTCTACAGCAACCATCAGCCGTAGTCAGTACAACCAGTAGTAAGGGATGATGGAAGTTGTCGGACAAGTATACCAAGAGGACCACAAGTTGCCCACTCTGGATTAAGTGTTTTTAGCACAACGGATAAGTGCTTTGCACAAGGCTTGTTGAGAAAAGAAAGAAGCGCTTTAAAGCTAGGGATTTTGTTAAATTGGCTGCTTCTGTGTTTCACAGATTGTCAATCCATCATCCATTGATAGAATCAGATTAATTTCCATTTCCTGAACTTGCTTTTGGGTGCCTTTGAAGAGGCACACTTCCACACTTCAGCCTGTATGACGAAATAAGCACTTTCGGTTGCTTTTTCATATTTTTCTAGGACTGAATTTGCATAAAATTTTGGAAAGTGAACCCATGGTCCTCAAGTTCACAAAGTCTGTGTGATTTGGGAAAAGACAGTCTGATCCACGGGCCAGATTCATGGAATTCAATTCACTTGGCTCCATCTGACATCCCTACTTCAGAGCAAGTTTCAATCAGGTTCTGGATTTTCCTGCTGTTGGTCAGCATTGCTTAGGTGTTTGCACATGTACGATGTAGCAACATGTTTGCATGAGCATGATATGATACATGCATATTCTCAGCTTTTCCTCCTAGGAACAGTACTCCAACACTAGTTTCTCTTTTCTGCAGCTTCTCCAGTACAATATCCATTTCCCCTGCTTCCTTCCTTCTTTCCTTGAAATGGGGCAACAAGAACTGTACTAATTAATCCCATATTCCAGATGTGGCTACAGTGCTGAAAAGATCTGGGGCAAATGAAATGAGCCGAGCCGAGCCTGAGCCTGAGCCAAACCCAGAGAACATCCTCTTTGAAAAAAATGGTTTTAAGGGAAGACTCCCTCAGACTGAAAGGAAGCTGGAAGTGAAGCCCCTGTGGACAAAAAGCCAGCTCCTCCTGGGGAAACACGCGCTACAGGTTCTCCAATCCCCTTTGTGTTTATTGGTCTCCCAGCAAAACACAGAGTATTATTTTATTGAGCTAGTTAGTTAAAAGTTTTCTAGACTGTCCCTTACCATAGCTTCAGGATGGTTTAACAATAAGACAATATAGAAACATAGAAACATAGAAACATAGAAACAGAGCGAGTCAGAAGGGGCCTCCTGGGCCATCTAGTCTGACCTCCGGCACCAGCCGGCTCCGCTCATGACATGCCCACCATGTGCATGTCCAGCCTATCTTTGAACACCCTCACCGATGGGGCCTCAACGACCTCCCGTGGAAGCCCATTCCACGCCCTCGGGGTCCTAACTGTCAGGAAGTGCTTCCTGGCATTCAAATTGAACCTTGGCTCCCTGAGCTTTGCTCCATTGGAGCGCGTCCTGCTTTCCTCTGCAGGGGAGAAGAGGAAGACAATATAAAATAAGCACAGTCTCCTAATAACATTTCTAAGCAGCAATAAAACCCCAATTAAAACAATCAAATCTTAAAACATTGGGAAAATAAAAAGGTTTTAGCCTGGTGCCGAAAAGAATAAAGTGATGGTGCCAGGCAAACCTCTCTGGGGAGCAAATTCCACAATTGGGGCGCCACCACAGAGAAGGCCCTTCCCTGGGTAGTCTCCCTCCTAATCTCCTCTAGGGAAGGCTCCCAGAGAAGGGCCCCTGCCCCTGATCACAAGGAGCGGGCAGGCACATACGAAGAGTTTGAGTAAGCTTCTCTTTAGCACTCCACTCCCAGGACCTGAGTTATCCCACATATTTGAATGAGGGGCGTGCCCTCGTGGCCCAGTGGAGTATCTACTGATGCCCCTTTTGCACGGATGGCATCACACCATGGCCAGCTCCTCCAGGCAACCAAAATGATCCTACCCGTTTTTCTCTGCTGAATCAGGAACCCCGGCCCTTTCCCCCCACCCTGTAGCATATTTCTTAAGGTACTACAATCTTAGTCATCATCCTGGAAGGTGTTCATTAAATTGTTTTGGTTTTTTAAGAGTTGTTTTAAAGATATATTTATACTAGATTAGCCAATTTGCAAAGGCTTCTTGCCTTGGAAAGAAAGGTATAAATACCTAAGGAAAGAAATAAACATCCATCAGGGGCTGTTTTCTGAGCCAATTCAAACTCCTCCGGGTAAATGTAGTCAGGATTTTTATTGTTGTGATCATTGTGCTCACACGTGCTCTCTTGCATTTGCATGGGATTGCATGTTCTCAGGTTGTCCACTCACCCCGTCCCAGATGATACCTCTGAGAGTTCACACGCTGGATTTCACCACCCTGAATCACTTAGCATTGGCCACAAACTTGCTTACCCACAATCCACTGTTGATGAATGACTCATGGACATTTGTGAACTCGACAAGAATTGTAATGAGCATGAGACCAACCCAGGCCAGGAATCCGCATGGCCATTTTAATGCTTTAACAGTGCAGGAGTGCAAGTTTCCTGTTTGCAAAAGCCAAAAAGAAAACCCATAAACTATCAATTGGGTATGATTTCAAATGTCTGGCTGGTTATTAAATCTCTTTGACCCTGAAGTAGAAAGGGTTCTTTGAGCAACTAAATAACCGTGTGCCAAATGTGAGTGGTTTTTTCCCCCTTAAACAGACAGCATTTCCAGACATCTCTGAGTACAGGATTTAGTTTTCGAAGTTGGAATCTGTGCTGTCCAGTGACTACAATGTACAGTGTACATTTTATCAATGTACAGTGATAAAAATGGTTGAATTTCCTTTCTTCTAAAGCAGGGATGGTGAACTAGTGGTGCAAAATATACCACTGAGCCCTGAGGACAAGTTATCCAGCCCTTGGCCATCTTATCAACGTTTGTAACATGTTCTGGTTAAACAGAATGCCTGCAGTTTTACTTGCAATGAAAAGTAACTCTTTTGCAGTTGTAAGGAATAGTTGTATTCCATATCACTTGTATGGATTGCTTGCATAACATTGGCATGCAGAGGAGGAGATACAGAGCTTGGCACCATGGCTTCTGCAACAGCAACACTCTCCCTGCTAAATGAAGAGGAAGCTAAGTGTGTACCTTATGCATGCATGAGAGGGTTAATCTGTGTATGAAGGCCAGAATTGACCCTGAGTAAGAGTGAGGGATAATTTCATTTGGCTTGCATTTTGGTACCACCTTACCAAATTTTGACTTCCTGAATCAACATGCAAGGCAGATCACAGTTAACCTTCAGCATTTGCCTTTCTCAAAATGTTGTGGTGCAAGTCTTTGAATGGAAAATGCACACAAAATACATATATTAGGAAGAAGTACAAAATAGCATTTTAATGCAGAAAACCTACTTGCAAAACATTTGTATATTAGGCAAATGTGTACAAAAATGAATACCGTCTTTTGTGATGACTTCTTTTTAAAGTCATAAGCAGATGCAGAAGTGGGATAGAATGAACTAAGGACTGGGCAAATGAGAAATACAGAGAACCTGAAACTGACAGATTCATCCATCACTTGTCATGAATAGGAATGGACAAATCTGTCAGCTTTACTTTCTTCTACACCTGATCTCTCCCCCACCACCCACACACACACCTTCCCTTCTTTTTCTTTCTTTTTTTCTTTAAGAAATTCACTGGTCCTTTCTGCATTAAGAAATGTGCACATTTGGTTATGCTCCTGTCAGAAAAAACAACCGAATGAAATCCTTAGGAACCAAAGATCCTGGTAGTACAGAAGTTAGTAAATGCATGGCTTTCAAGTGAAAGAGACAAAAATGATTTGAATTCTAAATTGCCGAAAGAACGAAGTAGCCCTTTTAGTGAAATCTCCGTACTGTAGCACATCTATCAAGCATTATTTTCAACAGAGATACATAATCTGCATGAGGTAAAAAAAAATGGAGAAAGGTAACAGAAGGAAGCAAAGCTGAAAGGAATTAAAGACATTTCCTTTTAGATTGGATTGTAGTAATTGTCAGCTCCAAAAAGCTTCCAACCACAGCCTCCCTTACACCAGGCATGTTACCGTATCACCAGCCATCCATCTTTTTTAGTAAACAGTTGTACAGTCATAAAACAGAACAGCACTGCTGACTTTAACCTGGCACATTTCCCTACACTGCATGTTTATGTCTCCTTAAATATATCTTTTTTCATAGGGCTAACTGGCTATTTCACCATCTCCAGTTTAATTCTTTGGCAGAATAACAGACAGTTGCTATCAGTGTTTGCAAATATAGAATCTTCTCCTCTCTGAAGCAAAGTATCCTTGATACAACGTATGGATGGGTTTATTTCCCTTGCACTCTGAACCAACCTTTTGCTCCTCTGAAGCTTGGATTTATTCTTAGGAGCAGCTGTTTTAAGAATGACCAGTTACTTCCTGGTAACTTCTGCAGTTTTTGACTCGTCTTTTTGTTTTCATGTTCTCTCTCTGGAAAGTGGGAGTTCTTTTGTTTGCAATTTGGAAGAACACACCAAATTCAGATTTCTCAAATCAATACACAAACTGAGCCAAAACTACTTTTCAGTTTTCACATTGCTCAGCATGTTGTGATGTAGTTCTCTGAACAAATTTAAGAGAAACAAAATGAGAGACAGGGGTGTGCATTGGTGGAAAAATAGTTATGCAAGGGGAAAAGTGCTTGCCAAACTTGTGAATGTTAGGCAAAATGTATATACAAGTCAAATGCGTATATTAGGAGAAATAAGCATGAAAACAATGCATACATTTTCCTGCAGTCTTGTTGCAAGTCTTAATCTAATGCTGAAACAGGAAGGGATGGATAAATCTGTCAGTTTCACTTTCTCCCACTTTTGGATTATTTCAGGCTCATGTTCCTTCCAGGGAAATTAATGGAGCAACCTGGAAATGCTGGTAAAGTCTTTTCAAAAGAATGAACCCAATGACATTCTCACTGATCCCTGCCCAGGTTAGGAAGAAAACCTGGGAGAAACCAATACTGTAGATTCTTTCATCCCGTGTGTGTGTGTGTGCGCGTGCATGCATGCGAGTACATGCCCACACACATGTACTGTGTCTGTACAGACATACACACCCAGCAAGACACACACAGCGAGAGGGATGTGCGATGTGTGTGTGTTCTGGAAATCTAGCTTCCTGCATTCTCAGGGGTTATAAAAATGGGAATCATTTTTATTGGCAATCCACTGGAATATTGTTGAGACAAATGGAAACTCGAAGATAAGGATCCTTGGAGGTGAAAACATACAGCTGTTGGGAATTGCCAGAGATTCTGACCAATAAAGGAAGTCACTGTTTTTCCAGGCCTGAAGTGAATTATTGGTTGAGACGGGTGTTGTATATTTATGTAAGCCTTCAGCAGGGGAGTTTGAGCACCCGTATATTGCTGAAAGAGCATCATTCACATTCAGGCAAAGACAAAAGGTGGAAATGAAGTAACATCCTGAACTAAGAAAGGCTCACGACAGTATAATAACATTTCAAAGAGCGGGGGTGTGTGCTAGCCATGCAGAGGCCTCCGAATGAGGAAATGATCAAGATGCTTTGTCAGGTTTTTCAAAAAAGCAAAAGAGACTGAAAGAAAAGCTCAAATATACACAGATCCCCATTTCCAGAGGAGACTCGTCTGAGTGTCCTTGGGAAGGGTGTGCATCTGTCTTTCAGAGAAATGTATACACAATTATTTGCAAACTTCATCAGTGGAGCAGTAAGCAGTAGACGGGTTTGCCAAAAATCCTGGGGAATCTGTATATCACGACAGATACTGCAGTCTTGATTGGAGTCGGTACTATTTCTCTGCCTGGTATCCACTTTCCATCCTACTGCATGAATAGGATGCTATTAAAATTACAGAATATCTTCAGTTCCAACTTCTGCTTGGATTCAAAATGATTCATCCACCTCAGTGAATGAATAAATAACCAAAAACGTTTTAAAAGCTCCACTAATTCAGTTATTCGTTTGGTGCCCTGCCACAAAAACAGACTTTCGATTCTGCAGTGCTGCCATTCAACAATGAAGAGAAGAGATTTGTAGCAGCCAGGGCAGCCTGTGGTTCAGCAATGATGATGATGATGATCTTCTTCTTGCAGAGTATCATTTTTTTCTTGCTCCTAGTCAAACTAAACAGCCTCCATCTAAACCCTTATTCATGTAGATGTTTTTGCTTCTGCTCTTAGTATCTACAACCCAGTGTACATGATGTATTTCCAGAGCTTTTTGTACACTTAAGATTATGTATGGAGTTATATAGTCCATACTATCACCACCACCTCCTCCTCCTCTTCCTCTCCTCCTCCTCCTTTACCATTATGAAATTAAGGATTTCTAAATGATACTGCAACTGCTTTATTCTAGCAGAACTGTTGTTGACTGCTGTGTCTTTCAGTGTACTTTGTTTTATATTATGCTTCGATGGCTGTCGCCGGCTGCGAGCCTCAATGCAAGAGGCAGCCCTGCGAGGTGGCACTGAGAGAAGTCCTGCAAACAAGACGCACAGGCACGCACTGAGCGTTGCATGAACTGCCCAGAGGGCGAGGACGGCATTCTCACCCACGTCACAGTCACAAACCACCCTTAAAGGGGAAGCAAGCATCTTGTCCCTCACGAGAGGGACTGAGACCTGTTGGCTTGACAAACGGGAAAAGTGGGTGTTTGTTCACATGCACCAGAAGTGTATATTTTCATGTTCCATGCATTGGCCACAGATCTGAATGACAATGCACTGAATATGAACATCTATAATTCTGATATGGAGTGTGTGCGCAAAAGCATAAGAATAGCTGGGGTAGGGAACTTTGACTAATTAAGTTGTGAAGCTTTTTCAATATCTGCTTTTTAAAACAGCATTTTTATTGTATACGTATGTACCCATGGATGGAAAACTATGCGCACAGATGAAGGAGGAATTCCCATTGAGCATAGGGTTTTGCTTCTGAGTAAACATGACTGAATATTTCAGTCATGGAGGTCAGACTAGATGGCCCAGGAGGCCCCTTCTGACTCGCTCTGTTTCTATGTTTCTATGTTTCTAATATTAAGGAAACAAAAATCATTACTTCGGAAGAATTGCACAACTGTGAGGTCAACAATGAAGAAATTGAAATTGTGAAAGGTTTTACATACCTTGGCTGTGTCATCAGCTGAAATGGAGACTGGAGCCAAGAAATTCAAAGAAGACTGCAGCTTGGGAGGGCAGCAACGAAGGAACCAGAAAAGATCATCAAGCGGGAGGCGTTTCGCCAGAGACTGAGGCCCAGCTCGTTTGCACGACTGTATCCCTGGTCACTATCTCTGGGTGTGCAAGCTCGGCAGTGAAGGAAGCCGACAGGAAGAAGATGGATGCGCTGGGGACGTGGTGCTGGAGGAGAGCTTTGAGCACCCCTGGACTGACAGAAAGACCAACGGGGGCCCCGATCCAGATCACACCAGAACTTTGCCCTGAGTGCAAAAATGACAAAACTGAAGCCGTTGCAATTTGGGTACAACATGAGAAGGCCGGACTCCTTAGACCACCTTGCTAGGGAAAGTCCATGATGGATCCACTTCTTAAAGGAACTCAGCACCTTGAATTTACAAGAACTGAACAAGGCCATCACTTGTAGGGCATTTTGTGTCATTTGTTCATAGGGTTGCCGTGAGTCAGCAATAACTTGATGGCCCATAACAAGAACACAACATAGCATAACAGTTATAACTCTACCGATGTTGGTGCATATATATATAAAACCTTTTTAAAAAGAGTAAACATCCTGAATATGAAATGTAAGAGGAAAGAAAGCTTTAATGCCCCAAATACTGTACACAGCTGATTGATGGATCCGCTTCCTTTTTACTCAACTTACCCAAATTGCCATCCTTTATACATTAAAAAGGCAGATAAAGGGTGGGGGGGGGAGGTAAAGATCTGACATTAGTCCCCTTAGTTACAAGGAAATTGCAAAATGCACACTTGCCTACTAAGCAATTTTTGCAGTCTGCTGGGACATCCATCTTATTAATGAGCCTTGTTTATAACCTGACGCCACATTGCAGTCACCTACCCTGTTTACATCTTTGGCCCCTTTAATTAAGAGAAGAACCAGTTAAAAGAAAGTAAGAAGAAATATTAATATGATCTGATTAATTCAGCTAGCAGGAGGTTATGGGGGACCAAGGTTATTATAACTTATAAAGGCAGCACAAGCAAAGCTGTGTTCATTTGTAATTTTATTAGGCGGAGCAAATTAGCAGGACTGTGTGGCAGTGACAAAAGAGCCTTTCCTGTTTGCACTTACCCCCTGCTGAAAGGGCCAGGAGCCGAAAGTTAGGACTGATATTAGGCAAATGAGAACTGATAAATCTCAGGCACGCATCTAATGAGGCTCTCCAGATTCAGAACTCCGCTAATTTGAAAAGATTAGGTGGACTTCCCCTGACCCCCACTCCTGTCTAGTCTATCTGGGAAGTCCAGTGAACTCAATGCAGAAATTCCAGAAGGATGAGTGAGAAGGAAAAAGGAGGCTTGCAGATAAAATGGCATTAAAACTTTGGAGGGGATATTCAAGAACATTTGGAACGAGTTGGGAAAAGGATTGTGTGAGAATAAGAACTGCAATTATTCTGAGTGTGTCAAGATAAAAGCAATGCTTTTTGACCAATTTGCTTTAAAGTTGTACACAATTACCACCGCAGAAACTTCTTCTTCTTCTTCTTCTTCTTCTTCTTCTTCTTCTTCTTCTTCTTCTTCTTCTTCTTCTTCTTCTTCTTCTTCAAGTGCTTTATATCATCTCAACCTGTAAGGCTGCTTTTCCCGTCCAGATGTTCTCCGGATGTTCTCCAGATGTGTTGGGTTGCCACTTCCAACCTTCTCAGCCAACATGGTGGCATAATAGGATTTGTAGTTCCACACATGTGGAAGGCACCAGGTTGGGGAAGGTATCTGTAAGGTATTACAGACAACTAAACTCAACAGACAAAGGTTGATCTTTATTATTATCCCCATAACTATGGGGATATTCCAATTCCAATTCTCCATTGGAATTAAGCCAACAAATGAATTGGTGACAAAAGCAAGAGGTTAGGTTCAGTACTCTACAGCCCACTGTCTTGAGCATGTTTACATACTAGCTCCCTAACTCATTGCATCTGCCGTCTCTTGAGCTTGTTTCTCACCTCTTTCCCCTTGGAGGCAGTGATGTTCTTTATTTCCCTGGCATTTTAACAGTTTCACTTTCTTACTTTAGTTTTCCTACTGCATTTTATCCTGCATGTGCTGATCCAGGTGCAATTGCTGTGATTTTGTTGCTTTGTGTTAATTTCTTCTTGTTTGTGTGTTTTTAACTTTTGCTAACTGCCCAGTAACTGGGTGGCATAAAGATGAAACAAATGAACCTGCATTTGACCTTTTGAATCTTTCTGCCTGAGGTACTTTATCTGAACGCACATGTTCTCCTCTCCCTGCCATGGAGCCCTATTTGGAACTCCCTCCCTAGGGAGAGTCCCCTGGCACCATCTTCATTTTCCTTTCAGTCCAGCCAAAGACATTACCTGTTTAGGAATTTTTAACCACTTTTTAAACACTGAGTGCTGTGGACCTTTTTATATTGCTTTCATAGAGGTTTTAATTCATCGTGTTTTAATTGGTGTTAATTTTTTTTATTTTGTAACTATGTTTTATGTATTGTAAGCTGCCTAGGAAAGTCTCAGCAGTTTGTTGTTGTTGTTAGTCATGAAGTCGTGTCCGACCCATTGTGACCCCATGGACAACATTCCTCCAGGCCTTCCTGTCCTCCACCATCCCCCGGAGTCCACTCAAGCTCACACCAACCGCCTCTGTGACTCCATCCAGCCACCTCATCCTGTGACATCTCCTCCTTCTTTTGCCATCTATTGTTCCCAGCATTAGGCTCTTCTCCAGGGAGTCCTTCCTTCTCATTAGGTGGCCAAAGTATTTGAGTTTCATCTTCACTATCTGGCCTTCTAAAGAGCAGCCAGGGTTGATCTCCTTTAGGACTGACTGGTTTGATCGCCTTGCAGTCCCAGGGACTCGCAGGAGTCTTCTCCAGCACCACAACTCAAAGGCCTCAATCCTTTTGCGCTTGGCCTTCCTTATGGTCCAGCCATACATTGCAACTGGGAAAACCATGGCCTTGACTATACGCACTTTTGTTGGCAGGGTGATGTCTCTGCTTTTTAGTATGCTGTCTAGATTTGCCATGGCTTTCCTCCCCAGGAGCAAGCGTCTTTTAATTTCTTGGCTACAGTTCCCATCTGCAGTGATCTTGGAGTCCAGGAAAATAAAATCTGTCACTACCTCCATTTCTTCCCCATCTATTTGCCAGGAAGTTAGAGGACTGGATGCCATGATCTTAGTTTTCTTAATGTTGAGTTTCAAGCCAACTTTTGCGCTCTTCTCCTTCACCCGCATCAAGAGGCTCTTTAGTTCCTCTTCACTTTCTGCCATGAGAGTGGTATCATCTGCATATCTGAGGTTGTTGATATTTCTCCCAGCAATCTTGATTCCAACTGGTGATTCATCTAGCCCTGCCTTTCTCATGATGTGCTCTGCATATAAGTTAAATAGGCAGGGCGACAGTATACAGCCTTGCCGAACTTCTTTCTCAATTTTGAACCAATCAGTGGTTCCGTGTCCAGTTCTCACTCTTGCTTCTGGACCTGCATATAGGTTTCTCAAGAGACAAATAAGATGGTCTGGTACTCCCATCTCTTTAAGAACTTGCCACAATTTGTTGTGATCCACACAATCAAAGGCTTTAGCATAGTCAATGAAGCAGAAGAAGATGTTTTTCTGGAACTCCCTAACTTTCTCCATGATCCAGCGTATGTTGGCAATTTGATCTCTAGTTCCTCTCCCTCTTCGAAATCCTGCCTGTACTTCTGGTAGTTCTCGGTCCACATAATGCTGGAATCTAGCTTGTAGGATTTGGAGCATCACTTTGCTAGCATGTGAAATGAGTGCAATGGTGCGGTAGTTTGAACATTCTTTGGCATTGCCCTTCTTTGGGATCGGAATGTAAACTGACCTTTTCCAATCCTGTGGTCACTGCTGAGTTTTCCAAATTTGCTGGCATATTGAGTGTAGCACTTTAACTGCATCGTCTTTCAGGATTTTGAATAGCTCAGCTGGAATGCTGTCTCCTCCACTAGCTTTGTTGTTGCTCAGACTTCCTAAGGCCCATTTGACTTCATATTCCAGGATGTCTGGCTCAAGGTCAGTGACCACCCCATCGTGGTTATCAGGGATGTTAAGCTCTTTCTTGTATAGTTCTTCTGTGTAATCTTGCCACCTCTTCTTAATCTCTTCTGCCTCTGTTAGGTCCCTGCCATTTTGGTCCTTTATTATGCCCATCTTTGCATGAAACGTTCCCTTCATATCTCCAATTTTCTTGAAGAGCTCTCTGGTCCTCCCTATTCTAGTGTTTTCTTCTATTTCTTTGCACTGTTCATTTAGGAAGGCATTCTTATCTCTTCTAGCTGTTCTCTGGAATTCTGCATTCAATTGTTTGTATCTTTCTCTTTCTCCCTTGCCTCTCACTTCCCTTCTTTCTTCAGCTATTTGTGAAGCTTCCTCAGACAGCCATTTTGCTTTCTTGCATTTCTTTTTCTTTGGGATGGTTTTAGTTGCTGCCTCTTGTACAATGTTGCAAACCTCCGTCCATAGTTCTTCAGGCACTCTGTCTATCAGATCTAATTCCTTAAATCTATGTCACCTCCACTGTATATTCATCAGGGATATGATTCAGGTCATACCTGAGTGACCTAGTTCTTTTCCCTACTTTCTCCAACTTAAGCCTAAATTTTGCCACCAGAAGCTCATGATCTGAGCCACAGTCAGCTCCTGGTCTAGTTTTTACTGACTGTATAGAACTTCTCCATCTTTGGCTGCAGAGCACATAGTCAATCTGATTTCTGTGTTGACCGTCTGGTGATGTCCATGTGTACAGTCATCTCTTGGGTTGTTGGAAAAGAGTGTTTGCTATGACCATTGTATTCTCTTGACAAAATTCCACCAGCTTGTGCCCTGCTTCATTTTGTACTCCAAGGCCAAACTTGCCTGTTATTCCAGTTATCTTTTGGCTTCCTACTTTAGCATTCCAATCCCCTATGATGATAAGGACATCATTTTTTGGAGTTAATTCTAGAAGGTGTTGTAGGCCTTCATAGAACTGGTCAACTTCAGCCTCTTCAGCACCAGTGGTTGGGGCATAGACTTGGACTACTGTGATGTTGAATGGTTTGCCTTGGATTCGAACTGAGATCATTCTGTCATTTTGGAGATTGTATCACAGTACTGCTTTTCCTACTCTTTTATTGACTATGAAGGCTACTCCATTTCTTCTCAGGGATTCTTGCCCGCAGTAGTATACCTGATGGTCATCTGAACTAAATTCACCCATGCCTGTCCATTTTAGTTCACTGATTCCTAAGATGTCGATGTTCAGTCTTGTCATCTCTTGTTTGACCACATCCAGCTTGCCTTAATTCATAGATCTTACATTCCAGGTTCCTATGGAGTATAGATCTTTACAGCATCGGACTCTCCTTTCACCACCAGATACATCAGCAACTGAGTGTCCTTTCGGCTTTGACCCAGTCACTTCATTCTTTCTGGCACTACTAGTACTAGCCCTCTGCTCTTCCCCAGTAGCATATTGGACACCTTCCGACCTGAGGGGCTCATCTTCCGGCATCATATCTTTTTGCCTTTTGGTACTGTCCATGGGGTTTTCATGGCAAAGATACTGGAGTGGGTTGCCATTTCTTCTCCAGTGGATCACGTTTTGTCAGAGCTCTCGACTATGACCTGTCCATCTTGGGTGACCCTGCACGGCAGAGCTCATAGCTTCATTGAGCTACGCAAGCCCCTTCGCCACGACAAGGCAGTGATCCATGACGGAGAGGCAGTGATCCAGCAGTTACAGTTGGCCTATAAATACAGGTATAAATAAACAAACAAACAAACAAATAGGACTTTTCTTCAGAGGTAGGTGACCTTAAAGAGAGGTTCACTTATTGGAGGGAGGGCAGGAGAGAAAGTATTTCTATACTAGCATATGCAAATTTGGGCATTAAAACTATCCTGTGGGCCTGAGTGCTGAACCTTTTCAGTACCTAGAATAACCTCTGTGTAAAACAATCCTAAAAATGCAGAGGAATGAACAACAGCAGTATGAAGGAGCAGACATTAACTGCAAGGGCTTTAATTAAAAAACCCCCTCAACCCCCTCAACCTACCCAAGCTGTTTAAAATCCAATACCTTCTTAAAGAAGCAGGGTTTACATACTGCCTGAGACAGTGTGGCCACAGTCCAGAATGACTCTCCACTGGCTGAGCAGTTTATGAGGTGGTGCAATCAGAGAGAAGTCTCTGGACCTTGGAAAAGCCTCTCTAAATCTGGGAGGACAGGGAAGATAAAGTAGCATCGCAGAGAGTGGCCTGCGGACCACATGGAAGACGGCAGTTCTTGGGAAACACAGGTCCCAGGGCACCTTGGCTCGCGCCTGGAATAAAGCGGCAATTGAAGCAGCGCAATCTACCTCCTGCTTTTTGTGCTAAGCATGGTTTCAGGATGTGTTGACAGGGCAACCTCACTCTGAGCTTGTTCCAGTAACCTGATCTCCTGACGGGGACACCTGCAGTGGTGGGAAGGTCCACTTTTGTCAGCTGCATTTGCAGCTGGGAAGTCAACTGAAGGTGGGCAAAGGCACTTTTCACAACTAAAACTATGATATTAGTACAATAGGAAGAATTGCTCAGGATAGAGTGTGATATGTAGCTCTTTCGACAGTCTGGATCTCCTCCCCTATTTAAATTTTGAAGGCTAAAAAGTATAATTGGTTGTTCAATACATTATCACTTTACAGATCTGCTTGGTCTTGTGAACAAACCCCCAGTCATTGTGTTAACATAGAGATATAAATGAGACTTTCTCAATAGGATAAACACTGTTCCACAATGTACAGTAGGTGTGGCAATTGGATTATTGATCTTAGGTAAATGTCTTGTTAATTATGCAATAGGCTTCACATCTTGTGTTAATTAACTCACTGTTTCATTGAATCAATAAGGGACAGCCCACAACACGAAATGGCACCCTCTCCATGGATTGGAGGGGGCCAGGGGGAGAAACAGCCTAGTTCATTACCCACCAAAATGTGGGGAATGCCCATTTCAGGAAGGTAAACTTTGATAGAAAAAAAATATTTTGATTGTGTCAGCCACATGTCAAACACATTTGAAACCAAAAGCAGTGCAAATTTACTAGATGACAGAAAAGTTGATCATGTTGTGAATGAATTGTAAAGAGGCAGAGATCTTGGATGGCTTCCCAAATTATAAGGAAATGTTACAATTGTGCAGCGAAGAAATATTGCTCGGCTGGGTCAGTAATACATTGGTGGACCTCGAAAACGTTGTTCTTTCTCTAAGTACTGAAAGTTATGAAGCTGCCCAATATCTTCCCTGTTCTCAACTTTTTTGTATACCCACAGTGGAAATAAAATCACCTGCCAAAGGAAAATGGGGCACAAGTTTTAGAGCAACTCTAAATTATGTCTAAAATGAAATTTGAACTACATTGGCGAGTGCTTTTTCAGCTGGAACATCAGAACAAAATATTTTTAGCGGGACTGGCAAAATATGGTGGCATCTCTGTGTTCACAAATCTCTTGGCTGCTGGATTCTGCCTAAAGCAAAATGCAATGTTCGTTTGGAGTTGTAGAATGTTGTTGAAAGTTTCTTCTAAGCAAAACATCTAAGGAATGTTGACTTAAGAAGACAAGTTAGGAAGTGACTAGAAACAAAAATGAGCTTGGGGTGGCTATACTGAGGGAACACATAAACTCATCCTGATAAGCTCCAGTCTATGATTTATACGATAATCAAGCTTATTGAATGAATAATTGTCCAAAAACAGAATAAAATGCAGAAAACAAATTAATGGATGGATGGATAGATAGATAGATGATATAGACAGACAGATAGATGATTGATTGATTGATCAATAAATAATCTTATTAAACACCCGACAGTATGTATAATTTTTTTCTCTACTTGAATTTAAAGGATGTTTAATGGCAAAAGTTCCACACAATCAATAAGGTGCAGATTCAGTTTTGCAAAAGATACAACATTGTCCCAAATAAATTGAATTCAAATGGATGTACTCAGTAGCTGAGTATAGGGTGTGTGCTGCTATTAAAACATAGGTTGTTGAAATGCACGATACCGTGTTATCTAATCGCAGCTGCACTCGCAAGCCATGGTTTAACTACCAACAACCCATAAAGAGAACCCATGATGTGTTGTTGGGTTATGAACTGTGGGTTGTTCACCAAGGTTTGCTATCTTACCCAGGTTCAGAAAACAGCGCCCGTACCTGTACAATAACCTATGTTATTGTGTCTGAACCCACTCGGAGCGAAACAGAGTTAAACTAAATGGGCAGCAAGACAAGACTAGGAAGACTCACAAATGAGATAGGCAAGGCTCCACATTCTTAGTTATCCAGGGGAAGGAGTTGCTTATGACTTGAAAGTAGTTAGTGGGATCTTTGGAGGAAGAAGCTATGCTTAGAAAATTTTCGCTTCTAAGCAAAACATCTTTCTTTTCCTTTTCAAACTGGAGAATCAAGAGAGAATTAACATGCAGACAAGACTAAAAGTTTCTTATTTGGAATCCTGGCAGAGCCTGCTACATGTCAGACGTTTCGTATTCCCAGTGGATAGTATCTGTATATTGTATGTGTTACTGTAATCCCACCTAATAATCTATTATTAGATGATCCCAAAGTCCTAAGTGTTTTCTTGATAAAAGCCTTAATCCCTTAGTTGAAAGCCGTTAAATTGACCTTGGACATTGCAGACACTTTATGTCTTTGTTACTAGGTGGTGATCTAGAAGTTGGTGAAGATGGTGGAAGAAAATGCATCCTCAAAGGAGGAAAAACAGTGCATGTGTACATCCACACACACACACACACACACTTTTCATTTTTTCAGAAAGACCCATGTAATAAAATGGTACAAGCCTGAGAGCATTTCACGCTGATGTTTACATGAAAGCCTGTTCTACATAATTTTCTGAAGCTGTTTTCAATCATGCAAATGATTTTTTTCCTTTTGCAATATGCTAATGCAATCTGATTTATTTCAGTTGTAAAAGTTAATTACAATGTGTTTGTGAGTCCCTAAAGATGATGTATTAAATGTTTATAACCAGGATTATTAAAATGTCCTGTCTCGATTACAGTGCTTCTCTTTCAAACCTTAGAACTAATTGTAGCCTTAAATCACAACAACCTCGCCATTAAAATTAACACAAGGGCAACATTGCATAATTTTAATTAATTTTAATTTGGCCAAAGCAAATTAATTTTTGTTTTCTGGAAGGACAGCTAAACTATACTCCAGTCCATTCCTGATGAATGTGGAGTTCAAAAAGTTCCTCCCCTTCTCCTGATGCATCAACATTTATACATTGTTAATTCTTTTGCTGCTGCATATTTATACTTCTGTTTCCCATTCAGAGCTAGACTTGTTGCAGTTATTATATCCATATTTTTCACCCAAGTAAAAGTGATGAAATAATAGAACATGTCTGCTCCAGTGACCCAAAGCCATGCTGTCTGAAGGAACACTTCCACCCCTGTGAAGCCCGTTCGGCCATACGTTTGGCTTCCATGGTCATACTTTTGGTCTGCTGCTAGCCAAAACCATTAGATTGTCTATGGACATATATGTATGTATTTTTATTTACAGTTTCTGTATGCCACGGTATATATCTAAGCAGATTGCAGAGTGGTGAACATTATAAAGCTAAATCAACGAAAATAATAAAACCCAATGCATTAAAAACATGGATACCCTTAAATCCATGGCTGATCCTTGAAAATGACCTCCCAGAACAAGGAGGCATTTATAGGCAATGAAAACAGCCCAGTGTTTGAGCCTGCCTGACCTCCGACGGCATGGAATTCTAGAGACAGGAGCACACATGGAATGTTCTTCTGACTGGTGGACCAGTCAGGCCAAGGGTCCATGGGGAACCAGCAGGAGAATGTTCTCAGGGTACGTCAATGTCTGGCAAGGTTGGTAAGGGAAAGGGAGGTATTCTAGTCCTAAGTTCTTCAGGGCTTTGCATACTAATAATAAAACTGCGAATGTGGTCTTTCCACAGGGGAAGGCAGCTCCCGACAACAGTTGAGCCGTTGCATTCTGAACTCACAGCAGCTTCCAGAGCAGCATCAATGAACACATGGGTTGATCCACTCTTGAGGCTGCCAGGGCCTGCATCATGGCCAAGTTAATCCTGTCCAGGAGATACCATCCCTGATGAACCAGCTGGAAGGCATTCTGAGCCACTGCTGTTATTCTGGGTATTCAGTGTCACTCCTGAAGAACTGATCCAGGAAAACACTGTAATTGATTGTATTAAAAACTGATGAGAGATTGAACAGAATTAGCAGGGTCATACTCTCCCCTGGTCATATTATTAGGGCAACCAACGATGATTTGGTCCTATAACTAGATCCAAAACCAGGGTGGGATGGACCTAGATAGTCAGCACCCTCCAGAGTGCTCCACCAGAGCCATTCTGAGCACCTTGTCTGAGAAGGGCACGCGCAATGTGACAGCAATGTTCAAATGCTGCTGGGTTCAGAGCAGTTTTCTCAAGAATATTCCTATGACTGCCTTCCTAAGGACAGCAGGAATGATTCCTTCATGCAGAGATACATTTTCCACTGAACCCACTCAGTTCAGAGGACCCGGAGTGCCTGAGTCTACAATAAAGTGGCAGTCATGTTGACTGTCATAACTCTAGTGTGTCCAGAAAGTCATGAGAATGGAGTCTCTACACTCAAGAAGGGCTCTGTGAATGGAGAAGCTGGCCAAGGTCCCTTGGGTGGGGTGCCAGGGGCATGTTAGAACACTGATCCAGCCCTGCCAGAGTTGAGACTTCTCTTTCATGACTCCCTGCTCAAGTGTATTAAGAAAAATATGAGTTTGGAACAGCGGTATGTGATAAAATTGTGTGACATTGGGTAAAAGTGCATCAGAAACTTTGGAAATGGCGAGGGAAGCTTACAGAGAAGCTGCACTGTCATCTGCACAAGTGTACCAATGGCACAAGTTGAGATCGGCTCCACTTGGATCCTTCATCATGGCAACACACCGAGTCACAGTGCTTTGGCTGTCAGAGAGTTTTTGGCTGCAAAACACATCACAGGGTTTCCCCATCCACCCCACAGCCCCACCTTGGCTCCTTGCGACTTTTTCATCTTCCCAAAGATACAAAAATACTGAGGGACTCTAAGCACAGCTTGATATTAGCCAGTTCTAACAACCTCATCCATGCAGTGAAACTACCCTGAAGAATAGACAGTAGAATATTGTGACAATTCCATAGCCTCACGGAAACATCACTGATTTCTGATGATGGGAGACTCAGAGGAGATAAGGAACGAAGGTAGCTTGCAACTTGATTAACCACAACTACCTCTCATATTAAGGACAGGGATATTTTTCTTGCCCATTCCCATTGTAATAGCACATTTGAACTAACACTGACAAATATATGATCTTAAATTGCGCTTCACTGATTAAATCACAAAGTCAACAAACATTTGAGTTGATTAATCTACCAATTAAATGTATTTCCAGTTGAAGCTGTACTAAGTACCGAATAAATGAAAGGATTCCCCGTCGAGGTCTTGTGTGCAGGCGCATGTGTGTGCATGCACGGTGAAGCCTTAATCAACCCCATTGATTCTGAAAGTGACCTCGGAGTATACACTTCCTTATCCACACTGTCCTCATTCAAAGGGGAGAGGAAAAGATTAATGAAGCTGCAGGTTGGAGTGGACGCTCAATGACTCGGGTGATAAATCTCACTTTGAACAAACATGCCGGTGAGGAGACTGGCATCTTTTAGGACCACACGCTTGTCGCCTCAGCCGTTGAGTGGACGACCTGACTCTTGCTCGAGGGTGCTGGAGGAAAGAGACAGGAAGGAGGGAGTGTGCCCACAATTCTTGGCAAATGAGCTCCATTATGTTTCTCAGAGATCACCCCATTTCTCCACGACCTTTGGGGCTAGGGTTAGCCCTGAACTGCAGCTCTAAGAGCTGACTTTCTTGGGCTGGTAGTCACTAGATAGGTGAGTATTTTGATGGAGACCTTCCTACATAGCATGGTCCTTATGAAAACTCCCCCCTCCCACCACCCCAGTAGCAATTAAGATAAGGGAGACAAGCCAGGTACCACCAGGTAGCCCAATATAGCCCAGCTTAGATGTTTTTCTGAATCATAGTGAAGCTAAGCATGATAGGTTGTTTTACTCCATTGCAAGCTGGCATGGTCCTGATTTGGACCTGGGCCATGGTGGTCTGCTGATAGGTAGGAATTAAAACTTTCCCCCACCCATTTTCTTCCCTGAATTTCACCTCCCATAAAGGGCATCAGAAAGCGAGAGAGGGAGAACAAGGTCCCTTTGGAGTCAAAGGCAACAATTTAACCTTCCCCAGTGGGGTAAACTCACAGGATGGAAATGGAAAGGGGACAAGTACATCCTCTGTTGTGGTCTCAATCCAAATTGGGCAGCCGGAGTCAACAAAACTATCATGTGTCAGAGAAACAGACAGAACCTTACTATACATGATTGGAAGAACATTTAGCTTGGCCCTCAGTGTCACACTTGGCTTATTCCTCAAAGACAGCTCCAAGTACTGAGGTAGCAAAGCCAAATGGGAGCAAATTTATGTTGCTGTCCAAAATAACAAGTGATGCACTGCCTTCAGAAGGCACCCCAAATCTGTCTCAAGATGGTTAGTGGTGGAGATAGGCATGGCCACACTCGCGTGGTCACCCTGCTGCTCTTTTCCCGTGAGGCCCTGAGAAAAATGGCCAGTGGCGCTTTCACCTTCATTTAAATACAGTCTAATAATGGTGTTCCTCTTCATTTTCCTTCTGAATACAACAATATCTTGAGCTTTCCTGGCAGGCAGTCAAGAGGGGCCATAATGTCCACCCACAATGGACGTTGTTGCCCCATTTGGGGTAGGATGGGGAGGGAAATCGTGAGTGTAATTAAAATCTGCATTGTTCTCTGGTATGTGCTTATGCATAAGAGAGAAAAAAGTGTAATCCGTGACTTTCCTTTTCAGCCTAAGGTACGTGTGACCATGGAGACTTTTCCAAATAGAGTTGTAAAAAGTATTGTGATGTTAGATAAGGCCTATTCTCCAAAGAAGGAGATAAACAAATATGGGTATGATAGACATCTTGCCGGCTAGTCTAAGGTTTCTAGATAAACATATCTGGTGGCGGCTTTGATTTTTGGATCACATATTTCCTGCACTTCCTTGATTATAAGTAGTATTATTGTAATCACCAAAACTAAAATTGGAGCCTGTACTTCAAGAGTGACCTCTTTTTTCCTCGTTGGTGCCTGGCCTAGAAAGGTTATCAAGAATTTAAATGAAAGTTTCCCCCCTCTTCCTGACACCTTCATTGTGGCGGCAATCTCAGCGATGGCCATGAATTGTGAGAAGAAACCATCAAAAAGGAGGAAAAAAGATGCCCAGAATGAATCCCATAATTGTTCAGTTGGAGCAGCAAGAAGTTTCTCATAGGAAAAATCTCATTCCGAGCTATGCGAGAGGAAAACAAATATCACCACATTGTCTCAATGAAGCAGGCTTTCTCTCACACATCCTACAGAGAAAGAGTTTGGCAGGGGGAAAGGCATGGGCTCCTGCGTCAAGATGACTCACACCCTTGGACTCTCCACAACACGGCCCAAGGCTGTGGCCCCCTTGCGCCAAGCCAAATGCGTGTTCTCAAAATTGGAACGCGCCGTTTCCAAGGGCTGCCTTTCACGGCCAGATCACCCCCTCCCTCCTCCCTCTCCATCTTTCTCATTTCTGGTTTCTGTCTTGTCACCTAAAATATAAACAAAGCTGGGGAGTTCAGAGAGAGTAATTGAAAGGGGGCACTGGAGTTTGGGAAGAAGGGGATGCCATTTCCTGATGTTTCTTCTTCCCTCTGTCCATCGCAAACAGGAATGTTCCAGCCAGGGGGGAAAAAAAATCCATGTCCCTTCATAATGCCCAGAAGGGGGTCACTGAAAGTAAAGGCCGCTGAGATACTCCATTTCCTCCTCCTCTCCTTCTCAAAAGGCTGGCTTGTTTGGCATTTTTTTCCCTCTGGAATGGGTAAAATATTTTGCATTGAATCAAGGCAAAAACATACCTGAAACTATCTCGTTTTGCTACGCAAGAAATGCAGAGAGTTCTAAATGACCCATCCAGTGATAAACAGTAGAGAAGCATTCTCATCTCTATACAATGAGTATTCTCACAGGACTATTGGTAGAAATAAGAAGAAATTTGCAGATTTGCATATTCCTTTATTACATTTCTATAATGCCCAATAGCTAAAGCTCTTTGGGCAGTTATAAAGAGCAAAATCACAAAAACACAGTATACTTACATAATATAAAGTCACAGATAGTGTTGTGGCAATCCACTCCAGAATCTGGCCCTCTTTTGCTCGCCAGACTTCTTCTCCTGCTCAGTCCTCATTTAGGAAGTGAGCTGAGTCAAAGAGATGCCTACGAACATTTGTAGAAATCTGCTTACACAACCAGCAACTTTCTTCCTTAGCACGTGCAGTGCAAAGCCTGCAAGTCACACGTGCAGAAGAGGAATGCTTCTCGTACAGCTTTCACGTGGGCTCAATACTTGGTGGACACCCACACAGATACTTGGTGTGCTCAGCCGGATGTTGGACTCAGAGCTGTGAGAACGTGAACTGGAGTCCCAGGAGCTAAGCCCAGGGAATCTGATGGATTCCCGCTTACAAAATGGATTCTTCACACATCCCCAAAAATATAGGAACAGTTTTAAACAATGGCATGATAAAATGTCCAGGACCTGTTAAAATGCTGTACCATGCAGCATGAACCACCTGGCGGTAGAGGAAAGTCTGGACCTGGTGCTGAAAGGGCAATAGCATGGCCACTAGTGAGCCTCACTTAGAAAGTCAAAGGTCCGCCAGCACCAAGCAGGCCTCCTCCCTGGTTGCCACTCACCAGCTTCCTTCACTTAGAGGAGGGTTTCCGGTGCTTATCATGGTAGGCTCATCCTCAGTAGGTTCATCCTGGGAGAGGGTCCCATCAGGCAGTGCGGTCTCAAGCCAAGCACAGCTAGTAGCTCAAAACGTGCCTCTTGAATTGGGCTCACAAACGTATAGGCAGTCTGTGAAAGTGGTCCGGAATCCATATTCTATGTTCAGAACTTCTGGTCCCTGCTCTCCACCCTGTTCCCTTCTGATGGACAAGCTGCAGGTCCTGGGCCATCTTCAACCTCAGCCCTGCACAGAGTGGTTTCCAGGAATCAGATCTGGAGGTCACCTCCTTGAATGACTGCAGTCACACTCATCTCATCTGTCGCCTTCTGAGAATATAGAAGGGATTCATTTAAGGTAAAACTTGTGGATTCAGGACCACAGCACCTTGCCGTGGATCTAAACTAATCCTCAAGGTCAGCAGTAAAGTAGCCGTTAGTGCCATCCCGCAGATGCTTAAGTGTCACTTGTTGCAACAATAGGAGACAAGGGATTGCAGAAGTGCTTACAGAGGCGGAGAAAGGCACCTTGTCCAAATCACACATTTTATGCACTACGCCCTAGCGTTAATTGCAAAGCAGCCTTTATGTTTAGGGAAGACTCTTTCCCTGAGTGCAGGGGAACCCTTAGATCCAACCTATTATCAGCTGCAAATACAGAGATCAAAACATTAAAATAGAGTTGCAAAGTAACAAGCCAATCTCAGTTATGGCTCAATACTACACAGTACTCATAAGTGAATTTCAACAGTGCTTGGATCTAAAATGCATTATTTCTCTCTCAGGACCACCAGCAGTACCAAGAAATGTTAATCAGACAGGACTTTCTTGGTGGTGACTCCACACCTTAAGGACTCCTTTGCCAGCATGATGATTTGGCTTAAACTCCACTGCTTAAAAATTATGGAGAAGGCACATGTGCAAGGTTCTGCATCTCCTTTGGCACTTTGAAAAGCTTTGGCAGCTTCTGATGTGTGTCTGCCCATTTATTTTAATGTCAATTGTATGTTCATACATTCTGTTGTCCTGTAAGTCACTACGTGATGCTGGAGCACTTTTGAAATGCAGGTTTAAAAGCTTGCCAATGAATTAGCTCCATGTAATCTGTGCATGGATGCATGTGCTGGAGCGCAGTGGACTTCTCTTCTGGGTTGCAACTCCTTCTTTTGCATAAACCACTTTTGAAGCTGAGATTTGAGTAGATGGATTCAAGCAAGGATTTACTGTAGTGGACCTTAAACTGTGAGATGCCGTCTCTGCAAAGGAGCACCTGGGGCCAGTTTGTTGACTTTCTGGTGGTAGCAAGGCCCTGCCATTTCCCCAGGCCTTTAAAAAGGATTCCAAGAAGCTGCTTGCTCTGTTTTTAATGTTTCATGATGGATCTTTAAAATCATCTTCTCCATGTTTTCAGCTGCCCATCTGTTTCTCTCTGAAATGTGGATCCTTTGCTGCTGCATTTAAAGCAATCCATTTAAAGGTGTGTTCATGGTTTCATCCTTTGCTTTAATATTTTATTAGGTGAATTTGGGCTAGTAAAATGAGATTTGCAAGCCCTTTTATGTGTGATCCTCACCAAAGCTGGTGGATGGGTGTGTAAGCCGTCTTAACTTTTTTAGAATGGTTCTTTAGGCAGGACTCAACTTCTTAAGCAAGTAAGGGCCACCTCGGCACTGGCAGAACCAGACCTAGCATCAAAAGTAGGTATGGTGGGACATTCCGGTGGCCACACTCCAGCAGAAGCGCCTGGCACAAGGCCCCTGGCGATGGACCTCCTCTTCATCCTTCTGAGCTGCTTGCCTGTGTCTCACACTTTGGCCCAGGCCATGGCAGTGGTGAGAAGAAGCACTGCTGACCTTCTCATAGGCGCTTGACGTGTCAAAGCAAGCAGTGTTGAGAAAGAGGATGAACTCTGATAACAGCCGGTAAGAATGGTGGTAAGAAGGTAATTCACTGGTGGAGGTCAGTGGAAGGTGTCCTGTACAAAGGTCCTCAAGAACTTGGAGTCAGCCTTGGCAGAAACTCTGAATTTAGCTGTTTGGAATGCAGTCTAATTTTCTTTTGCATGTAGGAGTTTCATGTGCTCATAGACCTGAGCTATGAAACAGAGCCTGCCAATGTTTGGAAAGGGATTTTATTCATGGGTGAAACTGGCCCCAATTCCTGGCCACCAGTTTGTTGATAAGGTAGCCTGAGGGAGTTAAAAACTGCACTTCGATGTTAAAGGGTACCCTCTTTAAATTCCAGAGGTGAACAATACACTTGGATGCCACATGGCCCAATTCATTTTTTAATGTTATTAATGATGAAATGTGAAGACTTGAGGTCTTGCTAAGTCTCTCTCAACCTTTACTCGATATCCGTTTCTTTTAAAAAGCAGAAAAGAATGAAATCATATGGTTCTAATCATATTTTACAGTACTTATAACTACAGGTTGGAAACATGTGTTTCCTAGTGTACTTGGTGTATCTGGTTATTTTATACATCTACTGCAGATATTTCGTCATCCAGACATGTCTGCACCAGTTGTATAACATACATCTATTTAGTTTAGTACTTAAACTAAAGGGCAACACACAATGTAATGAACCGATTTATTTGCTGAGTAGCTTCTACCTCTGCCCACCGAACAGGTATTTTTAGACGTTTAATTCCCATCTTTTCCACTCACCAGTATCTCATTAGCATTGCTCTGCTCCAACTGAAGCCAGGCCAACTTATTTCCTTCAATAATATGTTCTATTAAGTTTAAGCAGGGTTTGACTCATACATCATCCTCATCATCTTCATCACTTTTGCTAGCAAGCATTGCCTTTTCCTTCTTGCATTGTACAACATTGCAGGTTACCGGGGACGCAGGTATTTACTTATCAATGTCCTGGAAATCCTTGTTTTCTTCTGAGAGACAAAACAAGGGAACAATCAACCCAAAATTAGCAAGGCAATCTGCATGCCAGAAGACCCACATTTAATAAGTGCTAACTTTGATTTTGCTAATAGGCTGGGGAAACAATAGCACCATGTCCACGATACAATTTGATTACTTTGGCTCACGTAGCTTGGGGAGCTGTAATATGATTAAATGTCTGAGAGCTTGTTTTTGCAGTGGCTGATAGGCAGATTCCTTCCTACCTCTTTCCTTCAGGGACCACAATTTTGTGATGGGGTTAACTCTCTGAGGACCCAGCTTCCCCAAATTAGTCTGGAAGAATGGGCCCAGGTTCTTTCGCAAAGTGCCAGAGCCTAGTCTCCCCTGCTGTCTTTTGCATGAAGCTTTGTGTTTTACATTCAAAAATAATAACAACAATAACCGTAATCCTATTATACAAATAATACATTTTTACTATGTACATGAAGGTTAGCTTGCATTAATAGCCCTGCATTGCAGATGGAAAGTAAAAGCCAAGACAGGGTGCCTTGCCAAAAGATAAATTGAACCTAACTGAACCGAGCCAAGCTGAGCCAAGCCGAGCCGAGCTGAACCGACCCGAACCAACCAGAACCAAACCAACCCAAACCGAACCTACCAAAAACCAAACCAAACCAAACCAAACCAAACCAAACCAAACTGGGCTGAGCCTACCCGAGCCAAAACACCTAGTACATTCACAAACTTTTAAGCCAGGGACACAGTTTTAATTTCATTGCTCTGTGATAGAGATGGAGGAAACCGACTGAAGACTTTTACACTTTAATAACCAGTCCAGCTGTACAACTCGCTCTGTGGTCCACAGTGCACCTTAAGAACTCCCCCCCACTTTTAGCTCCCAACTAGAGACTAACCTAATAAGTAAAGTTTCCTCCATTTTCCCTTTGAAGACTCACAACTGGCAGACTTTGCTAATCTTAACTTTTAACAGTTGTTCTCAACCTTAGGCAATGTGTGTGTGTGTGTGTGTGTGTTGGTGCTTTTCACCATCTTTTTGGAGAGTTCTGAGGAACTTGCAAACATGCCCCCTTGTTACCTTTTTAGCTGCTCCTAATAAAAATATTAAACCCTGTTTTTACTTTTGGATTTCTTCTAATGGACAAGAACAGCACACCTGGAGACAATTTGTGTTGCCCTAAAGCTCAACAGTTACAAAAATGTTATAAATACATATAAATACTCTGATCCTATAGATCTTCATAACTGTGCTATCACTAGTAATTGGTGAGGAATTTGTTCATTTTAATGTGAATTCACCTAAGTCCCTACCTTCAAGGCACTATGAAATCAGAAGCTCAGTTGTCCTTCGAAATTTGCACATCACCAATGTTTGCAAAGCCATTCTCCAATAATGTTAAAGATGCACAAAAATGCTTCAATCAGGGAAAAAGATCCTTAACCGGCATTAAAATATCTTGCAAAAATGCATATCAGATGCATGGATCGGGAAAAATTATGCACAAAAATGCACATTTTCAGGCTTTTTCTTTTTCTTTTTTTTAAGTTTGGGAGACACAGAACTGGAGAGATTATCCCAGTTTTAATTGAACTGAATGTAAGACTAGAAAAACGAAAAACAGAGAGCAGATCAACAGATTCCTCAGGGCATGGTGCCACAACGCTGCCAACCTGTGTCGTGGGGTAGTTTTCAGACTGTTCCTCATGGCTCTGTCTCTGAGCTTTGGTTTCCCTACATGGGCAGTTTTACTCACCATCCAAATAAGATGGTGCTCACCAGTTGCCCGCTAGCATACCGTTTTTTCCTCTTATTCACACAAGCTGCCCCCAACCAATAAGTCAGATTTCAAGGAAATGGGGGAAAATAGTAACATAGAGAAGAACAGAAAGCACAGACATATTTGGTTGTCATCTCTCTGCAAACAAAGGCTAATCCAGCAGCATTCCACACAAGTCACTAGCCCTCAAGAATTATGCACATGGTTATTATTTATTGGTTTCCCCCCAGTAAGGGCTCACAGTGGCTTACAGAAAAATAAGAATTTAAAAAAACTGAGAAAAATATGATCTGAGTTAAATCAAAATGTCAGGGAGGGGAGAGCTGCACATAATAATTTCTACCTCTATAGAAAATTGTCTGGGAGAAATGTTTGTAGATTACACCCCACAGATATCATGCTTGCAGTGGGGGGTGGGGGCTCTTCTGGAATAACAACTGCTTGAAAGGAGAGGTTGGGGAGGGAAAGCTTTTACTTTGCAAAAGTTTCTAGTCACACTGAGGATATCCTGGCCCAGTAGAAGTAGTAATTCATTCATTCAATTTTTAAGCCTCCCCTTCCTCCAAGGAGCTCAGGATGGCATGCCTCTTCTCCCCATGTTTTTCCTTAGAACAATTCCATGAAGTGGCTCAGATGACAGAAGGTGACAGCTCAAAGGTCACTCACAAACTTCCTGGTTGAGTGAGGATTCTGCAACAGGTCAAGCAAGTGTAGTTTTCAACCTTCTCTGAGTTGCATGGATTCTAGGGGCTTGTGAAATCATACAATCATAGAATAGTAGCGCTGGAAGGGTCCAGCTCCCTGCAGTTGCAGGACATCAGGTTACACCCTCCCCCTCAGAGGGCTGTCCAGTTATGCCTTGAATGTCTCTGGTGTGGGAGAGCCCCCCACCTCTCCAGGCAGCGGGTTCCACTGCCGTATTGCTCTGACAGTGAGGAAGCTGTTCCTGATGTCCAGCCTGAATCTGGGTTGTCACAACTTTAACTGATTCTTCCGTGTCCCACACCCTGGCATCAACAAGAAGAGGTATTGACTTCCTCTTTGTGACAACCTTTGAGGTACTTTTAAAGGGATACCACGTCCCCCCTTCAGTCTTCTCTTCTCAAGGCTGAACATGCCCGGTTCTCTCAGTCTGTCCTCACAGGGCAGTGTTTCCAAACCCTGGATCATCTTTGTTGCCCTCCGCTGGACCCTTTCTAAGTTTCTGGACCCGACTCTCTCGATAATCTTGGTGCCCATAACTGGACACAGTACTCCAGATGGAATCTGACTAGCGAGACCCCGCTAGTTCTCTCCCCCACCCCCTTGGAGATTTCTGCTAATTTGGGTGTCCTAGTTCAGGACCAAATCATTTAGGCACCCTTCAATTCAAAGCTGCACATTAAGATCAGCTGCGGAAGTTGATAGGCTGGGGACCTCCAATTTATGAAATTCATGAAACACCTGGACAATGGTTTTATTGTATTTACATGCATCCTTAGAAACATGTAAATTTATTCTAAGTGGATTGGAAGCCTCTTAAATAAGAAGGAAGGAAGGAAGGAAGGAAGGAAGGAAGGAGAGGGGGAGGAGAGGGAGGGGGAGAGAGAGAGGAATTTCTAGAGGTCACTGACTGAAGTCCTAGCTAAGACACCATGTCTTTTCTCCAAGCTTAAACTGTAGACCTTTAGATTGTGTTACAGTTAAAATATCAGTCTCGCTCAGAGAATGCGATCCAGAAACAGGCTTACTCCTGGCAGGATCTTGCACTAACCCTAAGACCCAACTCCCTTCAGAGTCCAGTGATGGCCTGAATCTGGCCCACTGCCTCCTTGGGTTCTAAATAGCATCTTTTAAGTCCAGTGGTATTGGGGAGGTAAGGAGATATCTTTCCCTGGGTAAACGTCACAGGTTTTGCCACCCTCACACCATGGAGCTGCTGCTATGACAACAATTTAAAACAAGCTCAGATTTCCAGACTTGCTAATACTCTTACGCAGAGAAGGCAACTGGAGACGCTGTATGAAATCCTGGCTTGGGTGTACCTCTTGTGGAACGGTTTTGGCTCCATGCTACTTGAACCCCTTACCCTGTCGGGCATTTTAGCCTGGGCTGAACATTCAGGTGTGAGAGCAATGTGCTCACTGAAGGAGCTGGATCCAAAGCGGAGCATCTGCTGGACAGCACGAGGCTGCTCAGCCCAGCCAGGGAGCTGGAAACACGACCAGCGCGGGATCATTCTGCTCTGCCAGAAGCCATAGGCAAAAGTCCAGGTTCTGCCTGACAGTCCTGGGGGAGGCTGAGGTTTGCGGGGCTCCTTCCCGTGGCCATCTCCGCTAGCTTCAGAGATCGCACTTTCCCAGATGTGTTTATTGGAATGCAAATAAAAAGGTCCCAGTGTGTGGCTCTTCTAGAAGCATGTTTCTGATTTTCAAAGATTAAGCTTTTCTTTTCAGGACATGCTACCTTTAAAATCTGGGAGTTTTTGTCTTTTTAAAGTAGGATTTTTAAAGAAAACAATGTTTTTCCTGCAGTCTTCTGTTTTCTGCATGAGAAAAATGTAGAAAGCAGATAATTGGAGTTGATTGTTGTGCATCCCTGCGGCATATTTATTTTATTTATTTATTACTGCAATTTGTAGGCCACTGAAGTAGCCCGTATCTGGGCTCCCTGTGCAGCTCAAAACAATTAAAACAACAAAATATTCTAAAATCAGGCATAAAATTAAGATGTTACGCAACCCATAACCATTCGCCCATCAGCCAACGGTGCACAGATCCCACTGATCATTTGCACTTAACTAGTAGCTCTTTTGTGGGAGACACCTTCCACGGGGTGAAGAACATGGGGCTCCTCCAGTCAAAGTTCTTTGCACTCTTCCCCGACTTCCTGAGCCCTGTCCCAATCAGGGCATGTTACCTGAATCCTTCAGTAGCTGCTTGAGTGGTTTGAAAGCCATCCTAAAGAATGGTTTGTCTGGGGGGCTGTACAGAGCAGGGGGTGGGACCTGATGGCCCTCTGGTCCCTTCCAGCTCTACTATTCCACGGTTCCATGAGAGTAGACAGAAGAAGAAGGCCTTCTATACTGGTGTCTTTTGCAAGACAGGAGAGAAAATTGTCTTCCAAGCAGAGGGGGAAAATGCAGGAAAGCGTAGACTTTCATCAGTTTCAGGATGGCCATATGCCACTATGTATTTACAGGGCCTGCAAAAGAGGTGCTTGGTTTCTCCAGGCATGGCACTCCACATGGTCTTCTCTACCTTAGTGCAGAGTTGTTATTTTCCCAGGTATTGGTCCCAATAAAAAGGTTTTTATACACCTGCCTGTCTCTGCTGAGTGATGGAGCACTTTGTGGGGTGTGAAAGCTTACAATTCAGCCTTGGAACCCAAAGGCAAGAGGAACAATTGTGCTGAATCTAAACAGGGACTCCAAAATAGATCATGGAGGAGGACTACTCAGTGGTGGCCCCCCATTTGTGGAACCAACTCTGCAGTGAGGCCTGCTTGGTGCCAATCTTAATGTATTTTCTCTGCCAGGTGAACACTGCCTCTACCACAGGGCATTTAATTAGTTTACTGCAGCTTAGTTGCCTAAACAGGTCTTAATTACTCTAAGATTTATTCTAAGTGATCATGATTTTATATGTATTTGAAATTTGGTTTTAAATTTTGTGCGACAAACTTTTAAAATCATGTTTTAGTGTGGTCTGTATTCCATACTGTATTTTATATGCCGCTGTAAACCATCCAGAGTGCTTTGGTTATTGGAAGGCATAGAAATGAATCACATTTATTTGCTAATTAACCAATTATTTTTAAAAAATCCTCTATTTTCTCAGAAGAGGGGGTTTCTGTACATCCCCTTGTCTCTGTTTCTCTCCCTCTCAACCATACACAAACACACCTGCACAGCACAAATGCAGCCTGAAGTTAGGACTTGCTAGGCAACCCTGGACCAGCCAATTTCAGCAGTGAGCCATGCCACCAGAATTTGGGGGGAATTGGTAACTTTTTCCCTTGGTGTAGCCCATGCTAATGATGTGCTAGGCTTGGCTTATGCTAGTGCAATGCCATTCCTACTGTTGCAGGGACGGTGCTGGATGCCAGCCCATGCCTGGACCTTGCTTGCCTCGGGCTGAAAGGTGTTGTGTTTCGATGTGTGATAAAGGCACCAGGTCCTGGGACTGGTCCTTTTGGAGACTGCCCAGGCCATGACCATCTGGGCTTCCCTGTCTCTTCACCAAGTAAGCACAGAAGGACCTGAGTGAGAAGATGCAACACGATCCTTCTCTCGCCTTTCCCTCTCCTTCTGGGAGACCGTCTAACCCAGGAGGAATGTGGCAAAAAATGGGAAGAAAGGAAGGAGACTTCCACCTCTCCACACCTGGAGTTGGCAGTGATCCACTTTCAGGAGCACCGACCTTCTGTGTTTCACCAGACTTGTCGAACAGAAAGGTGGAGGAGAAGGACAGTTTATGCACATGGAGGGGGAAGGATGAAGAAAAGGCAGGCCAGCGCCATTAGCTGGTGTGCTCTGGAACTCTGACAGTTGCCGCACTTTAAGGGAAAACGCATAAAAGGGAGCTGGGACTGACTTTGAAATGCCATTTAACCACTAAACTCTTCATTTGAATAAAAACAGCTGCCTTTGGGGTCCTGCCTGACCTGAAATATAAGCCAATAATTCAATAATCTTGATCTTACAGATTTCATTTAAATATCCCATCCTACTTTCAACCATCAAGATCTAAGCAGCTTGATTTTTAATGATTTTTTGCAGTGGGGTAGAAGTAGTTGTAAGTTGGAGCCATAATTTTATTCTGAAATGATAGGGACAATATGAGGAAGATACACGAACCTCCCCCCATGAAATTGGGATCAATTTGCATTAGCAATTCTTTCTTCTCCTGCATATCACCAAAAGTTGAAGGCACATGGGAGCAAAGCACCGAGGACGCATGAAAGGGTGTGGGGAGTGTTCTGGGGAAAGCAGCCTGAGCCTGATGTGATTCCTCCCCGGTCCCACACAAAGGAGAAGGGTTTTGCGCACAAAGGCAAGCCTATCTTTATGCCACAGGTTGAAAGAAGTCTCAGCACTTGGGATAAACTGAACCAAACACTGGGAAAAAGCTCAGGATAAACCAAAGTAAAGATTAAATGAATTGGGAGAAAATGAAATTGAGAGATTTCTTAACTAGAACTTCACACTGGAGGAAACCACAAAACCACATCATTTTGTTTTGTTTCATGTTGTTTCATTTCGTTTCTTTTCATCTTGTTTTGCCTCTTTCCCTTCCCTCCCCTTAATTCCTCCCTTCCTTCCTCTTGTATTTCCAGCAAATATTAGTCAAGGAACCTAGCAACAAAACTGTAAAATAAGATAAACTTGCTATAATACACAAGACACCTATTTTGCAACCTATTCAGAACCAAAGTGCTGTGTGTATTACCTAGAAAGCTCCAATTTCCTGCAGGAGCTTCTAAATGGGGCTTGCTACAAAATTGGTGAACAAATTAATCTGATAATGATTGGTGTAAAGAAACAGAACAACATTTTGACTGGGTTTAGGCAAATCCACAAGTTGTGGTGGTTTTTCTCCATTGTCGGCCTGTTATGTTGTTGGAACCCAGTTTGGTATGGTGAGTTTGGTCTATGGTTTGTGGGGACCAATTGAAGAAGAAACTGGCAACATGGGCAGGAAACAAGGCACCTTGGGACAGGATTCTAGGGTTGGTGGCAGATGCATGACAACAGTGGAAGAACTGAGCAGAGAGGCTGATGTGGTTACCAAATTAGAAACCATGGTAACTACACAGGGTCACCTGTTCTGTTGTGTGAACCCAGCCATTGGCATTTTGTTTGGGATATTTTGGGGTTAAATCTCTCTGTCTCTCTGTCTCTCTGTCTCTCTCTCTCTCTCTCTCTCTCTGTGCGTGTGTTAGTCAACATCAGTCAAATATTTAATATACAAATTAGCTACGATACAAAAGTTGGGATGTTTGCTCAAAAAGCCAAGAGATTATAAAGTTCAGCAGAAGATCAGAAGACAAGGGGAAGGGGAAAAGAACAACTGCCCTGATGGGTTGGGGCTTTGGAGAGGACACACTAGGTTGCAGAGATAAAAACCAAAGGCTCAGAAGGTGGAAAAGGAGGAGAAGGAGAAGGAAGGCAGAGGGAGGGAAGATAGGATCAGAGCTGCAACTGGAAAATTTACTGTGAGAACTGGATCAAAGACAATGCAATCTTGCTTGAATAATTGACTAAGCATGTATGATGAATCCATTTGGGGGCTGGAAATACCTTGGATGTCCTCAGGTGCCCCCCAAGGTTCTGAACTGTTGCCAGTGTGCTAGCATTTCCTTTCTGCTATGTGATTTGAGAGGTCTGCAGACATGCATCTGCAAAACAAGCTCTGGGAAAGCACATGCATTGGTGAAAATTGTGCATATCTTCTGAGTGATAGTTTTCCAGGTGCTGTTTTGCATAAAACTCCCCAAGTGCTCAAGCAACATCTTCCGTGTGTGGTTCTAAAAATATATGCAATCTATCTGGATCTTGCAAATCGGAATCTGCAAAAACCAAACCACAAAAAGCAAACATAAGAGTGATAAAGAGAGAAGGCTAAAACAAAACACAACCATACTGAAATGGAAATGCGAACACAAACAGAAAGCATGGCCTGCTTCCAGGATGTCAGTTTGGAATGGGTGGGCAAGTCTGCATGCTCAAATGAGCCTGATTTTCCTGTTTTGGTGCATCCCTAAAAGGGATGTGGATGAAATGGAGACACAGTTCAGTAAAGGGAGCTGGACGCATATATCCCTGACTGTTTGCCCCACTTCTCATACAGTTTCTTCTGCGTGTCCATGAGACATATGCTAACTGGAGAAAAAAGAAGACCCTTAACTGCACCCAATGCAGTTCTCAGTACATTTTCTAAATTAGAAGGGACACTTTCCCACAGCACCGCCTGTTTAATCAGAACAGCGGTGGGGGACCACGTCCTCCGTGAAACATTCCATGGACCAAAAGACCTCAGTGGTTCCTCCATGCACTGACAACATGTGGTACCTTGTCAAAGTGCTGAGAATGGAAGGCCCCCAAAATGGTTCATGTAGGTGCCGCAATAGCCTAAGCTATGTATTAACCCACTCTCCAGCTGACTGTCTCTTTGAAGTGACAAAGGAACTCTGACACTCTGAGGAATGATTACTGTTATTCTCAAGTTTTAGATAATTATCTTGCAGTCCAATATCTCGCACAAGATTGTTGAGAACAGAGAAATGGACAAAGAATCTCAGAAGAGGACCTGAGCACTAGAAAAGAAAGGATGGGTTACTGCATCAAAGAATGAATGACTGAATTAATTAATTAATTGCTGAATGAATTGCTGAATGAATGAATGAATGATTTGCTGAATGATAAATGTTTTCTAATTCATCCATTCTGAAATCAGTGCCGCCTCTCCCCAAGCCAAACCTCCAGCGTTAGACTATATGAGATTAGGAACAATTGCATTTAGTTGTAAGCATATTGGTGACAGACAGAAAGGGGTGGCATGTGTAAGTGTGTGACACATTTGTGATACACAAGTCTCTCTAGAGCTAATAAATGCCTTGCATCACATTAACTGCACAATTTGCTAATAAGAGCTGCTGACATGATCCATGAAAATTATTCTGGCACACTTTTTTTTTATTTTTGGCAAGCCTACAAATGTTTTATGGAGCACATGTGGCCTGTGAAAATGTATTCCTCCCCGCTCTTTCCTTCCCCTACCCCTGCACTTGCCCCTTCCATAAATGGTAAATTGAATAATGTGTGAATTTTTATGCTTCTTTCTTTGTTTATAATATTCCAAGCCCCTGTAGGGACTCATTTTCATGGAGATCAATGTGAAGTGCATGCGATATAGATGTGCAGAAGGATTCCCCATCACAAGAAAAGTCACCGGGCTGTCCAAAATATTTCCAGTTTCTCTGAAAATGTCTCAAAACGAGTTGCCAAGGCCGGACCACACAGTAGTTGTTGCTCCAGATGGGATTCCGTGGCAATGGAAGGCGTGTGGAAGTTCCACTTCCTTGTGAGATATTTGCTAGCTAATCATGGTGAACATCTCTTTGAGTTTGTCTCAGGATTCCTCAGGGACTGTGGTTAAGATGGATCGTCACATTTTCTTCTGGGCAATATTTGGTGGTAATGCTTACTGTGAATCTGGTGTCTGTAAGAGTTTGGTGGCTCAGTTCTCATGCAACCTCATTCTCATGGCATGGCAAGAAGTGGTTTGTCTTGTCCCCATGGATGAGCCAAAACTAGCATCAGATTCAGATGGGGGCGGGGGGGTGTGTTTTTTCACACACTTTCATTAACAGTCTTATGTTATAATTGTCAGGGCCCAGCTCCTCAGAATCTAGAGTTATGTCTGAAGAAACAAGTCAGGATAGAACGAAAATCTGGCATCCATTAAGATTTAGCATTGCATTTCTGAAGCGCGTCTAATAATTGGTACTGAGTAACAGGGAAGCAGAGATTTCAGCTAATCTGTTGGCAGATGACAGTTGGCCTATCAGCACAATGGAAAAGCTTATCCATAAATTTAAACTGGGCATGGCCAACCCAGTCTGGAAAATTTATTAATGAATCAGTCACCCTTTCTAGAGCATATTGTGGATACAGAACATGCGTGTACATATTTGTGTGTGTGTGTGTGCACACGTGCACAAGAGAGAGAGAGAGAGAGAGAGAGAGAGAGAGAGAGAGAGAGAGAGAGAGAGAGAGAGAGAGAACTTGATAGTCATTGACAAAGGCAGTTTTCTTTGAAACTATCCTAGCACGTTTGGGATCTGGGTTTTACTGTTGTTACCAAATTGCACCATTGTGATCTGATCTCAAGTTTGTACTTCGTTGTTTTTCCTTTTCTTCAAGAATTGGTTTCTTCCTTTAGGGATTTACATTTCTCTTTTAAGATTAACAGAACACTCCTTCACCCAGACAAAGGGACTTTGATTCCTCAGCAGAAACACGAAGGGCTCTGTGCGTGTCTCAGGGGAAGCATTGCCTAGGAGAATAGCAAGGTGTTTGCTTTGAGTAATTGTCATACCAAACAAGCTCCAGTCTGCTTGGTCACCTGACAAACCTCTAGACAGAGCTCTTTACCTGCATCAACCTAGAGCTGCCCCAGGTCCTTCTTTTCTCATCCAATTCCATGGAAGGGAGGAGAAAATGGAAGAAGGAAGAAGGTGGAGAAGGGACTCAGCTCTGATGTGGGGAGCTTGCAAGGATCTGGATATGTCAGGTTCATTGCAGACGTGCCCACAAACCCCCCTGATTTAGTTCTTAAATTGTCTGACATGGTGCTTATTTAATCAAATTATTAACAGAATGAAATAAAACATAATCCATGGTGAAGAGGATTCATTGAAAAAACCCCTTCTTTACTCAAAGCTGCATTAGGTCCAAGGTCTCCATTTTGGAAGAAGTTGAAAATATTTCAGTATTCAGCAAAAATGGTCCCTTCATTTTTTCATGACCTGAAGAAAAGAAAATTAAAGTAAGGCTTTAATCTATGGCTGTTGGCAAAAAGAAGCTACAGACATGGTCCTTTTCTGCAATGTCAGCAGAAGTCTTATGTAATGACGGGTAGGTGAAAGAATTCTCCTCTGATGGTGAATGAGTTGAGGATGAATATAGCCTGGACAGTAAAGGCAGACGGGATGCTATGGGGCACGGTGCAGCCAGCCCATTGGCTTATACCCATTATTTTCCCAAGAAGACCTGCCATTACACACCACACAATCACAATATGCCAGAGGAGGGGTGGCTGGGTGGAAGATTGAGCAATGCACTAATGATAGGCTACCTGGTGATAAAAGCAGAGGTTAGTGGTCATGAGAAATGTCAATACATCATCGCCACCACCCAGGAAATTGAAACCTATCTTCACTGGCATTCGAGGCAACTACCTATACTGTTTACTCAGGTGGAACAGATGAATGAAAATCACATCCTTGCAACAACACACACACAACACAAAACAAAACAAAACAAAACAAAAGGGGGGGAATGGAGGAGATGGGCTGCATTATCAGTTCTGTTTGATTAAAAGCTTGTTTCAGAACAGGGGAATGAAGAAGACATATACCAAGAAAGCCACCTAAATAATCTAAAATCTAAAATAATCTAAAATGAAACCACTACAAATAATAATATTTGGCATAAATTATTCCTAGACAAATAATAATACTTATCTAGCACATTTAAGAGTGATTTCGGTACACGGGAACAAAAATTAGTCAAAGCAAACCCATCAAAATCAATGAGACTTGTGTAATCAGCATTACTATAAGTCCCATTGATTTCAATCAGTCTAATCTATGTATGACTAATGGCATGATCCGATTCCTGTTTAGGCAGAAAAGGGTCCCACAGAGAGTCCCTCACAGGACTGGCTATGGAATGTATGGAATCGCACCATTGCCTTTCCCGCTATCTTAACATGTGCAGAGTGAAAGACCTTCAGTCTCAATCCGACCAATGCGCTCTCTGTGGATGTGTGAACCAGCTAAACTTGAAACAGCCGAGGTTCTCCAAATTCTTCCTCAGAGCTTGGGGACCTTGTATCCAATTGGAAACTGCTGAGGTTGTTCTCACTTGGATATCCATGTATATGCATGTCACTTCTGTGCATTTCTGGAGTGCATGCATGCTTCTCCCACTGATTAAGATAGTGAGAGAGACTTGACACACATTTTTCAAATATGCAGTGTTTTTATGCACTGTGAATCGTTCTGTAAGCTCTGAAACATTCACACCCCGTCCGTAGCCTGCATTTTGGTGTGCTGTTCATTCCTGCAGCTGTGGACTGGGTAAACTCTAGTAAAAAATGAACTGAACAAAACTCTCTTACATTGCTAGATCTCACTTAGCCTTACATTCTTGAAAAGCAGCCTATTTAAAGATGCTAATTTAGATGCTTTAGATGAAGAAGTTGGAGGTTTGATTCCCAGTTCCTCCAGTCAAAATATTCTTGGGTAGTTAGTGGTAGAAATGACCACTGAACCTGCAGAGTCACTGAATGGGTTGAGACAAGGTGGAGAATACATTTAATCGTTGAGTATTAGTTGGATGTGAGTTGAACTTGAACAAATGGGCTGTTGCTGAAACATGGGTAACCTAGTTGCCTGAACCCAACTAAAATAACAAACCATGTTGAGCAACCCATAGTTCGCAAACCAACAACAAACCATCATTTCTTTTCATGGGTCCTTGGGGTTAACAAGCCATGGCCTGTTAGCAAAGCTGCAAACCAGAAGCGCAATGAGCCTCCCTCCCTCCCTCCCCCCTCCCCCTCCCCCACCTCCCTCCATAGCATTTTTGTTCTAAAAAAGGAAAAAGAAAGTTCAGGACAGGAAATGATGACCACAAAGAGAAAGAGAACTAATTTCTTAAATATGTTGGCAGAAGGAGATGCAACCTCTCCTAGAGTCATTATTTCCCTACTTCCATTTCTCAACTGAAAGCACAAAAATAGTTTAAACACTTAAACCATATACTCAGGGGGATGCACCTTCTTCATGCTAATTTCATGAGAAAAGTGTTTTCCTTGTTTCACCTTTGCTTTCACTATGCCAAACATTTTACATAATGTGAGGGAAACATCTCTACTCATTCCCATCATTTGCTCTCCTATTCTCCAACACTCCCCCATGGAATAAGCACATAAATGATGATCAGCACAAGAGAGACGAATGTTTTCCTTCTACTCTTTTTCTCCCCCCACCCATGTTTGAGTGAATGAAAGAGTGGAAAATAATATGGACTTTGCTCAGAGTAGCTGTTGTATCGAACAAGCTGTAGCTTGTGGTTCTTGGAAGTATTTTCACAGGGCTGCGATTGCTCATTTCTCTCCAGCTGTCTGTGATAAAGGTTCCTATGCAGTTTTGTGTATAATTATATGAGGTTGTACAAGCAAAGCCAGGCAGCCTGGATGATGGGAGTGTGCCATTCTCTACACACTTGTTATGATCCCAGGCTCTCGAAAAAAATTGTAGACTAAATAAGGTTCCTTTCATTAAAATGGGATTTATTTGTGGTTCAATAGCCCAGGGGCAGTACAGAACAGGGTATTCCACCATTGAGTCAAACACAGCCATGAGCTTTTGCCATTTAACTATATGGTTTCTGACACCTAACCAGACTTTTCTTTTCTTTCTTTTTTTAATCATGGACAAATGATGCAATGGCAACAAAAATGCCTATCCCAGATGGAGGAGTATAAACATTCAGATGCAAAGGGATCTGGACCTGTTTTCTGGCTGAAGGAGGGTGATTCGAACCACACTTTCGTAGGATTTTATTGGTACCTGAATTAGAAATTATTAATCCAAATGGAGGTTGGGTCATGCACATAAGTTTTGTTAAAGCAGATGGATCATTCACCTGGAGCATGTTCCTCCCCTGCCCCCAGCGAAGCACAAAGCCAGGCCAGGTTTCCCTCCCTCCTCACCCAACTTCCCCCCTGCTGGATTCCTTACCTAGAAAAAGAACAATTGCTTTGTCTCTGAGACCTGTGAGCAAAGTAGCATAAAGCATTTAGTATTTGGTGCATGGTATGTATTGCCAGGGAGTCCACAATGTATTGCACAGAGCAGACATCCTGGCAACTCCAGCTGCTAGCCTTTTATTGGGCCAGTGGCCCACAGGGGTGGACTAGCTCAACGCCGGTTGACCAGCAGCGCTCTTGTGGAAATCAGCTCATCCGGGGCTCTTCTCCACCGACCCTCCATCAAAGACCTCCAGGCGGATCCAGCCTTGCAGGAAGTGGTGGGCCTGATTTATCTACTCGCAAATAGTATGCGTTGGGACTGCATGGTGGGCAGAGCTGCAGGGAACGACAGGCACTCGCTTCCTCCCACAGGGCTGGGCTCGAACCACTGAAGAGCTGACCATTCCTGATCAGCAGTTCCAGCATCATTAAGCCTCTATGCCACCTTGTCCCCCAAAAGAAGAGTGTGGTCACAATTGTTCATACAGTAACTTCAGAACCTACGTGTTGTTGACTTACTACTCTGTAGCTGGACCCAAGCACCATAAATAAGAGCATGACTCCGTGAGGAAGGCAGTTTTGTTTGGAGACTTTAGGCCACCCGCAGATGAGGTGCTCTCCATGGGCTTAGTAACTGGCAAGTGGCAAGTGGGGTTAGTGGCAGGGTTCTTGGTTGCCCAAAACCCAGAGGAGCTTCTGTGGGGGATTCACATGACAGAGTCACAAAGCCACCTGGACAGGTGTTGCTGCAGGGATGCCTCACCTGACACGTTCTTTACTCCATCACAGTGGTTGCAATTACTGGATTGGAAGCAGGTTGGAAATCCACTGCTCTCAAAGGTTGGTTTTGGGGGATGTGGATACTCATGCCAAGGATACGTTGTCTGTGAGCAATTGAGGATTTCATTGGCTCTGTGACAACCATGGGACCGTCATTCCCATGTCTGGGTCATTCCTTGTCTTCCACAGCTCAACTGGAGCTTCTACAGGTGCTGAAAAATGAATAGAATAGTCCCCCTAAAGCCCTCTGGAAACAACCAGGATCTTTTATTTATTATTTATGTACTGTCTCAAAGGAGAAGCTCTCCAGGCTCTTTAAATAATCCATTAAATGGACATTGAATACAATAAAAAGATTATAAAGGAAAAAAAAGTTCAAACAGCTAAAATAAACAATAGCAAAGAATAACTCCACACAAGGCATGAAGGCTTTGTTAGATGCTTAATCAATTCCCAAGATTCACCTTTTTAAGTCACTGGAATTTTTAATATAGGTTTTAAATTTGGTTTTACATTTTGTATGGCAAGCTTTTAAAGATGTTTTATAATGTGGTGTATTTTACACTGTATTTTTATGTGTTGTTGTGAGCTGCCCAGGGAGCTTCAGCTACAGGAGTTAAATACATGTGTACATACATAAAACAAGAGAGAGGGTTTTCTTAGCTGCACCCCCTGATTGTGACTGGTCAGAGCTGCCAAATGTTCCATCCTTTTGATGCACATCATTAAAAATACCTGATTTTATCTAATAGTTTGATGTGAGTCCCTATATCTGTACTTTCTAATATGTCTGTTCTCCCCATCTAAATAGGAGACTCTAGGATAAGCATTGGGTCTCTAATGTCACAGTACAGTTATTTATTTGTTTGCTTCAGGTATTTCTCCACTGTTTGATTAGATGACCTCTCAGAACAGTTTTCAGAATATACTTCTTTAAACATCTATAGCAATCCATTTAAAAGCACATTTAAGACAACCCTGCCTGTCATAGAAAAATGAAATAACAATACAATTTGGCAGGCCATGGTAAAACAATAACAAAAACAATGCATAATGACATAATAACCATTCCCCCAGAACCAAACCGTTTAAAACCAATAAAATCACAATCAACAATTAAAATGGCAAGAAAATAAGAATGTTTGAACCCAGTGCTGGAACATGTATAGAGTTGGTACCAGGTGTGCTTCCCAGGGGAGCTGATGGGGTGCCACAACGGAGAAGGCCCTTCCCCTTGGAGCCATGCTCTTTACTTCCTTCAGGGGTGGCTCATGGGGGAGGACCGCCATAGATGATCTAAGGGCCTGGGTAGGTGTACCTGAGAGAAGATCCTTCTTAGATATCCAGGCCCTAAGCTATAGGGCACAATAAAACCTTTGCAACAACTTCACAGAGAGATCCAGTCTTGGTTTCTTTTATTTACCAGGATTTACCAGGATTGAACATTAATAATGGGGCAGAAATTAGTTAAATCACATTTTTAATGCTAAGTTACCTCATTTGATAGCTTCAGACATTTATTTGAACTGAAACCCAGTCATCTTTTGAAACCCTTACCCCTCTGAATTATGTAATGATGTTTTCCAATTAAAAAAACAAACAAACAGGAAACAAAAAAAGGGGGTAACATTAAAGTGTATTATATTGCAGGGGATGTTGGCAAAAATGTACCTTGGAGGGGATGCATAGAAAAAGGCATGCGTTTTGAGCAATGTGCACAATGATATTTATGGATTTTTGTGCAAACTTATTAAAGTCAAGAATTGGGATGAACCAAAATCAAGAGGAAATTTTCAAAGTTCAAGGCAAATCTAGTTTAAGAGGAGAAAAACAAGGAACTCACCCAAATTGTGCAGATCTCTCCCACTTCTGAAATCTTGCTACCTTGTGATACTTTCCAGAGCATTTGCTGTGTGACCTTCTCCCAGCACTCAGCCTTGGGGAACAGTCGTGTGTGTGTTGATGAGGTGGTGGGGGGGAATCCCAGAACTCCCAGCATTCCCCAGCAAGCATGCCTGAATGGAGGAATGCTGGGAGCTTTTGGACTCTTTTCTGTATAAACATGCACAAGTTGACGATTTTGGGCACCGGGATACAACCGCTCTTAGCACACTGTGCATCATTGATTATTAAAGTTGCATCAGCAGGAATGGTGATTCTGGTCAGTGAACCATGGAGGGCAGAGGTCTGAATGCCACCAAAATATTTGAGGTTATGGTGCCCAGTTTATTCATACAAGAGACCCTTTTAAGGTCGTGCACTGGCTTAGAGCTTCCTGCTGATACCAATTCCAGTCCTGAACAGAAACAGTAGGGTTCTTTCTTTCTTTCTTTCTTTCTTTCTTTCTTTCTTTCTTTCTTTCTTTGGGCATCAGAGTGGGGGTGGGGGGATGCAGACCCTGCTCCTTTGCCTGAATTGCTCACCCCATCTGCTTGCGGTAGGGGGCTGGTAAGGAACATAATGCAGAGTCTGTAATGAGCACAGATCAAAGCTCACTCTTGTGTCAAATTGGGAGGAATAATGAACAAGGTGTTTAAGTGTTTGGGGCTCTCTTTTCCCTCTTTCTTTTCCTGCAAGTTCCCTGCATCAGGTTAATCATCCAAGGGGCTCCTAATGCAGGAGAACCCAAGGAATTACACTGTGGCCATAATGAGGTGGATGGCGTTCGTCTGGTAGTCTGCAAATGACGACAAGATGCGGGGAGGGGCCCTCCAACCTTCACCTCATCTGCAGCAACTTTTCTCTCTGCCCCTGCACCCCATTCATCCATAAATATTGCCAGAAGCAACTGAGCCGAATCCTTAGTGGAATTATCCATTTTTTACAAGACAGTGTACCTCCTTCCCTCTTGTTAATTTTACCCGCCAGGATTCACTTAGCATTAGCTTTGTGGGATATTTGACAGGAGAGATGACACCCGTTAGAAAGAAAGCCATAAATCAGAAATAATTTCCAAAATTGGCTGAAGGGCTGAAGTGTTGAATAGGCAAATACAGGTAAAAATCTCTTTATCTGGCCTGACAGGAACAGCAAAATGTCAGCAGAGGATTTCCTCGTGCTCCGGACGAGATTAATTTTGCAGGCCTTCTCCTTGGCGGCTTTTGTGCCGGGCGTGTGACTGTGCTCTAACAAGTCTGCCTGCGCCACTTTCCTGAAGGTGGCCAGGTAGGTGCTCATTTGTCCTCAATTGATGAGCAAGCAGACAAGGATGCTCTGGAAGGAAGAATCGGCTTCTTTCTGTAGCTCACCTGAAGGCCGATTTTCACCCAATGTGTTTCCTTCACAGAAGCCTTCCCTGGGAGGACTACCCGGAAACTGCCAAGGCGTGCTCTGCGACAGGCTTAAAAACTGTCTACGAGTGGTTTCCTCTCTCTGGGGAACTGTAATGGAGCGAGAAAAGACTGGAGATCTCAGAACAGGGGCCTTGAAGTAGCTTTAGCTCAGGCAGCTCCCGTTCCGCTGATGTCCCTGTGCACTGGGTTCCACCGTAGTTCTTTGCAATCTTGAGCAGGAATGGCTGCAGGGAGATTGCAAAGCCATTAGTCTAAACACATCTAGGGCACAACCTTAGGATTGCTTCGATGGGAAAAAGTTCTGCGGTTCCCAGCATTCCCTAGCCAGAACGCCGAGAATCCCCAGAACGCTGGCAGTCCGCAGGAGTTTTTTCCCCCTTTAAACATGCATGGGGTGTTTCCTAAGCTTGTCTCACTAACTGCCTTTATACATCTCCATTATCAGGAGCCATGATGAGGTAGTGGGATATGCTTACAATCCCCCATCTTTGCAGAGTCTAGGACAATGGTAGGGATGGGGGTCTCTGAGACTTTGTGTGGGAAGTTTCAATCCTTTCAACTTGCCCAAGAGACACACTACTGGTGAACACTGGAAACTGTTGAGCATGGCGGCTCTTTGGAACTTTTGAAAATGTGCATGCATTTGCCTCCTCCACCCTTTTAGCCCTCATCGTGTAGACTGAATGCCTTTGCGGACATATGTTTCCAATGATTTCTGGAAGGGAGAAATCCAGGATAGTGAAACTGGGATTTACAGTGGTACCTTGGCTCACAAACTTAAACCATTCCAGGACTCTGGTCATGATCCAAATTGGTCGTGAGCCAAGTTAAATTTCCCCATAAGATTCAGTGTAAATAAGGTTAATCTGTTCTGTAACTATTTTTTTAAATCAGAAAAATGAAAGCAAAGTGACAAAGAGCAACAAAGATCGCGGCCATCTCCCCACCCACCCCAAGCATGAGCGCGGCCGTCTCCCTGCCCCCCCAACACAACTGCGATCGTGTCCGTCATCCCTGCACATGCCTGCCATCCTGGTGTGCTGGAGGGGGAGAGACAGACGCGAACACGGGCGCTCTGCGGGGGAGAGACGGGCACGAATGCGGGGGCGCTGGGGCGTGGATGCGGGTGTGCGCCCCCAGCATGACGGGCGCAATCGTGCTGAGGGAGATGGCCAAGATTGTGGCTGTGCTCCTTGCAGGAAAGACGGGCGCAATCTCGGCTGCCACCCAATGTGGAGTTCACAACCTGAGTCAAAATGTTTATGAAATTTTTGTTTGCGACCCAATTTGGCCGTGAACTGAGGCATTTGTGAGCTGAGGTACCACTGTATGTCTTTTCAGCAAAACACTTATGTGACATCTCCATGTCATGAGATGAATGGCCATTGTCAAACTGATTCTGTGTTTTGTGTACTTTGCATTTCATTGTCCACTCATTGATGGAATTGGATTATTTTTCCATTCACCAAATATAGTTTGTTTGCACATGTGTAAATTTGCAGTGGCAGAAATTTGCACTTCCAAAAATGTATATTTCCCCTGTGCATATTTGCACACTTTAATTTATGGAGAGGGGGAAATGTGCATTAGTAGTCAGAGTTTTTTCCTCTTCGTTTTTCTACAATGGTATTTGCATACAGTTCCAGAAAGTTATGATAAGGGTCGACCAGTCTGTGAAATCTGTGTGATGTGGGAAAAGCTGATCTGCTGTGGAATCTATGAGACAAATTATGAGAAATCTGATCTCATTTGTATTCTCAGCAGAATTCCCTGTCATTTCTACCTGCCGAAGCAGAACACAGTTCCTTGTGTTTTCAAAAGCAGGAACCTGCTTTCCAAATGTGTATTTGTTGTATGGGGATGCAAATGGATTGTAACTTTTGCTGGAAAACTGATCCCTTCTTCAGGAGTGTAGAAACTCAAGTCTGTGGGTCAAATCCAGCCCTAGTCTGGCTTCCCAGGGTTTGCAGATAGTTAGTTCCTCTCTGCCTTGCCCCAATCTCTTCGGTCGCAGTCATTTACTGTTTCCCTCAATCCTAAAAGGTTGAGATGTTTCTCCTAAAGCTCAGTTGGTGTCAATATGAGCTCTCACCTAAGATATATATTTATTATATTTCTATCCCTTTTATATCTTTTTAAAGAATTCAAAGCAGCTTACATCATTCTCCTCTTCCTGCTTTCAATCTTATCCCCACAACAACAACCCTGTGAGGTAGGTTTGGGCTGAGAGTCTGTGACTGGGCAAGTCACCCAGTTGGCTCCATGGCTGAGTGGAGACTAGCACCCAGGTCATCCGAGTCCTGGTCCCTGCTTCCTCACCACCATGATCGTTTTGGACTTGATAAATGCTTTGGCAATGAGGGTGGTCTTAACTTGGAGCCAAAAAAACAGTAAAGTTGGTGCCAGGTGTGGCTTAGTGAGAGTATTCCACTCTTGGGGGGCTACCACAGAAAAGGCCCTTCTCCTTGTTGCCACCAGCACAGACTTCCTTAAAATTATTTTTCAAAGGAAGGCGTCAGATGTTGAATGTCACTTGCAATCTGCTTACAGAGCCCGTGGGCCATATTGGCTGAAAATACATAGAATAGTATCTGGGTGCATTTCCGTTAGAAGAGGCATTCCCTAAGCAGTTCACAGACAAAGATTTCAAAAGCCACATTTTAAAAATACACTCTTTTAAAAAGCGTAAGGGTCCATAATGCATTGTGGGTTTAAAACCCGAACTCAGGGGAGAAGGGCTGGTCCAGTTCAAGGAGGAGGCCACTAATCCTTCCGCACTCGCGTCCACCCTGACCCCCTCCCCTCCATGCGCAAATAGCACATGAAAAATAATGGGCTGAGCTGGGGTCCGCATTGGATCCCACACACTTCCTCTTCTTTTATTTTTTTAGAACACACAAACGCACACGCACACCAAGGTGCACACCACACACAATATGTGCCAAGGGGCTTGAGCGGCATCACGGCTTCGAAAGGGAAAGAAAGAGGGCATTTGTGGATTTATTTCACGTTTTATGACCAATGCAGTAAATGAAATTTCTAGCGTGCTGGTTCTGTAACCTTCTCTGCCAGATTCCTGCTCCATGTAGAAGTCAAGCAAATCTGATAGTAAATTGCAAAGACAAGTATGTAAATCAGTGGGAAGCATTTTCATGGGCGACGCCATAAAGGAAGCCCACGCAACAGTGCTGATCCTGTCTTGACCAATAAATATCTTCCGCAGATGGACTGCTGACTGTTAACTCTTCGGGGGCCCTTGTGGGTGTGGAGAGGCATTCGAGGAAAGGGAAAGCACCTTTCAAAAATCATTGGAAGTGGTGCTGTGCATGTTTCTGTTTCGGAGCTTACTGTACTTCAAGGCCGTGTGCTGAATGTAGAGAGGAACAGATTTTGTTGTCATCTGTGTTTTGCAGATTGTCGGGGGTCTTTGTTTGGCCATCTGCTCATTGATAGAAACAGAATTTTTCTCTGTTTCTGTGGGGGTGTGTGGACATTTTGTCCCACCTGTGCAAGCGCTCATGAGCACTAGTGTGCTATTATTTTGCACAATCTCTCCCCACACCCCTAGTTAAAAAATTAAGTCCCCAAGTTCATGGAATTTGTGCAATTAGGAAGAAGCCAGCTGATTGCAAAATCTGCAAACTGGACTCATAGAAATCTAAACTCTGTTGAAATGGTTCTCCAACATCCCTATGGATGAGTTTCCATAGCCAAGAATGACAGTGCAAACCCAGTTGGTATATTGTGTTAATCTGGGATTGACAATCAAGGCTTCAGATTAGACACAGTTTTGAGGACAAATACATTTTCTTAGTCATCAGTTCTGAAAAACAGAAATTGGAGCACTGTTTGAGGTGCTCGATGAGCCAATGTGCAGGGACAGGACACATCGGGTGGGAGGGGGATGCAAAATGTCCACAGAAGTCGTTGCTTTCAGAAGATGCTTTTTTGTGCTCAGCATTACCACTCAGACCATCTTCAACCAGCTGTTTCCCATCTCTGGGATCTCTGGGTAGGGCTTCCCAAAAATTGTTCTGCTTCTTATCTTATCTCCCTCTTGCATCAGGCTGCATCTCTCGCAATTTAAGAAGTACTTTCTATTGTCCCATATCCAAAACCTTCAGTCACAAACTAGCCTGTCTTAAATTGTAATATAGACCAGAGGGCATCTGTTCCTGAGCCAGTATGGCACCCCACTTGGGGCTTCTCTTCCACCCTCCCTCCCCTCCCTCTACTTTTAACACTAGAGTATCTCCAAACAAAGGCTCGGACCTCTAGCTGCCATCTTGCTACCATCTCCACTGAAACAGCCTAGTGCAGGTTGTGGTGGAATTTAGGGAGGCCAGCAGGCAGCAGGGGCGCACTGGAGGGAACCCGAAAGAGGAAATGTGGCGTGTGGGTGAATGGACTGAACAAATGAAATAAGTATATGGAGAATGGAGCGAGGGGCATTGTGGAGAACGACCTGAGGGTCAGGGAGGCACAGAATGTCACCCAGGAATGAGGGATAGAAGGGATCAACCTGTGTGTGTGCATGCGAGAGAGAAAGTGGCTGTATAAGAATGCTATTCGCACAGGAAATTGTGGGATCATGTCCTGCAAACACAAGCAAAACCACTTTTTCATCAAACATTTGAACTTTCCTAAATTTGCCACAGCATTACACATTTTAGTGTTAACTTTGAAATGTGAATTTTAGAAGCATTCTCATTCTTTCGTCATTGTGGGAAAGTGCATACTTTTGCAAAAAAAAGCACACAAAATGCAGAAAATACGTAAAAAACAGAAATGCACACACTTTCCCACATTTGAACCAGATGTCAAAAAGATGAAAATGGAAATGGGAGCGAGCAAAAATGAGCTTAGGAGAGAATTTCATAAAATTTGCTGAGCTCAAAATTGGCCGGGGTTAGTGGTGTTTGTATGTTGGGAGCGTGGAGTGAGGAAGGGAGAACATGTGCCTTGTATGGGCATGAACTGGAATTAGGGAGCGACCAGGGGAGGCGGGATTGCACTTTTGATTTCTTCAGCAGGTGACTTCTGTTATAGTCTCACCAGTTTTCCATTTTATCATTTTTCAATGTATCCGACCACCCCGTGTGCCGAACACCCATGGCACATATTCCAGATGTGTTCACCAACCCACAAAGTTTGAAGACCCCCAATTAAATATTTGTATGGTATGGACATAAATTGGGCAAGGAGCCAAAAATTGTGAGCTTGCATATGGAAGGTTCCAGTTTTGTACTTAGCGTTCAGGATATCTCAGATTCAGTCTACATTTTAAGTGAACTGCCCTGATCCGCATCCTCCCCTCTGATGTTATCCATTAATTTTTGTGCTTCTCTGAACTTTGTAGTATTGTTCTTGTCTCAGAAAACTGAGATTGAAATGCACATTTTAGGTTAAAGTGTATTCAAAAGTGTGTATAGTGGGTATACATTAGTACAATGTTGTTAATTTGCTTTTAAGTGCAGATTAATACAGAAACATTTTAATGTATGTTATGTTTTGTAGTTGTGTTATTCCATATTATTGCTGTTGTTTACCACCCAGAGAGCTTTTGCTATAGAGCAGGGTAGAAATTAAATAAATTAGTGAATGAATACATCAAAATGAAAAGGTCATCATGGGCTTTTAAATGAAAGCATGTGAAACTGACCACAATTGAAATAGATTGTGACTTCTATTCCTACTTGAGAGCTCTAGTTGAACTAATGACAGGCAGCATGGCTTGGATGTGGGGAAAAATCTTGAACCATCAATCATAGAATCAAAGAAAAATAGAGTTGGAAGGGGCCAAGAAGACCACCAGGTCCACCCCTCTGCTGGTGCAGGACACCAACCCCAGTGAAGAATTACTTTCAGTTGGGGTGGACAACAAGAGCCTGGAAGGACCAGTGGTGTGACTCAGTAGAAAACAACCTATCCATCTCTCCAAGTTCTCCTTTGCCCCATTGGAATAATGACTAGTAGAATTAATCTAATAGCAAATATTTCAGGAAGAACGTGTGTAGATGAGGATTTCAGAGAAGAGTTATGATGACAAATTAGGTTCAGCTCCAAATTCCTCTTCTAGGGCTGTTTCTAATGCACCGCTGGAAAGCACCACCATTTCCCTCCATCCAGGCCCCCATGCATGCCAATTAAGCTGATTGTTCTTTCCATTTTCCCTCATTAGCAGCCACTGCCATGACCACAGCCAGCTGAAGCTTATTTAGTGTGTGGGCTTTCTTTCTTGGTATAATGAATTGCAGGGATCCAGCTCAGAAACTCAAGGCAAACCATGTCTTCATCTGCAGGAGTTCAGCTTGAATTCCTGCAAATCTTACTTTGCTTCTCCTCACAGATGACACCCTTGTGTCGATCATTTTCTGGCTGTTTGGAACGGCCCTCAAATATCGGAATGGGGATGCTAAGCTGCGCTCCAACTATGGGATCCCGTGCCCAAGAAGCATGACTTCAAATTCTCATCTCAGCTATGATGCTCACTGGGTGGCCTTAGAAAACCGCCAACAGTTGCACGGCCCCTTAAGATGTAACATATATTTGGGGGAATTGGCTTTCATGGAATGAAGCCCATGGAGGTGGAAGATTTGGGCATGCCACTGTATTCAGCACAACTGGGTGAGCTGGCCACATTTGGCTCGGAGGGTCCCAAAGTCCTGCCTCTCCTCTTCTGTGCCAATTTGCTTTAGACTGCTCTGGCTTGGGTTGATTTTATTACATGGAACTCTTTTTAACAGACCTGCATTCAACTGAACTCCCAATATTCAATGCTTTAAAAACATGGGAGAAAGATTGAAGGGGCCATTTCACTGAACTTTGGGGCAGGAAATTAGGGGTGGCAGTGGACATTCCCCATCTCCTTTCCTTTTTCCTGAATAACATGTGTTTCGTTCCCTGCACCCACTTCAAGTGGCAGCAACAAGCAACTGGGTTTCCACCTCGGCCACCATTTTTCATTCTGCACAATAGCTTAGTGCTGCTGTGTTTGTGTCATGTGACTTCACTTTAAAGTCAACTTTGACTCAGGATGAATGGGTGAAAACCTTCCAAACTGTTCATGACAGTTCCCTCCAGCTTTTCAAGTCCCAGGCAGTGGCTTCCTGTTTGCTCTTCCTTTTCCTCTTCGATGTGTGGCTTTCCCTAACAGGATTGTCTTCTCCAGGAAGCTTAACTTCTCATGATGTGCTCAAAGTATGACATCCTCAGTTCTGCCATTTTTGTTTCTAGGGAAGGCTCTGGCTTGATTCGATCAAAGACCCCCTTGTTCAGCCTTCTGTCCATCTGGGGTACTTGCAAAGCTCTCCCCCAGTGCCACGTTTCGAATGTATCAATGTTCTTCCATTCACCTTCCGTCACGGTCCAGCTTTCACACCCATGCATTGTTATTGAAAATACAATCGCGCAAATGATCCCGACCTTGGCCTCCACTAAACAACCTTACACTTGATGCTTTTTTCTAGCTACTTCATTGCTGCTCCTCCAAGTCCCAGTCTTCCTTTGACTTCTCAGCTGCATCTTCCCTTGAATGGTGACTCAACTGAGGTATGTGAAATCTTTCAGTGTTTCTTCCTGATTAACAGCAGAGTTCTGTAATTCTTCAGTAGACATTCCATGGATCCTATTTTTGTTTTCTTGAGATTCAGCTGCCTTTCTGCTTTTATGATTTCTTCTTTCATTTTTGTTAGGAGTTGTTTCAAGTCGTTGTGCCTTTCTTCCAGGAAGACGGTATTCCCCTGCATGTCTTAGATTGTTGATATGTCTTCCACCAATTTTCTCTCCTTCCTTTGATACTAATCCAGCTTTCCTTCTGATATTTGCTACATGCAGATTGAACAGAAAGGGAGAAAGTGCCGTTACAAGGCATTATATATGTGTTGGAGAAATGGGGCCATCCAAATATGGTGGAGAGATTTCTGCAAAGTGTCCTTATATTTCAGGTGGAAAAGGTGAGAAATGGGAAAATCTTGGAACCTTCCCCAGAGGGTGGGGAGGAAAGTCTTCTGAGAACATTTCCTTGAGCTCCAATTGCCAGAGTACAGCACCTTCCCCAGGTTCTTTCTGATCTTAAATCCCTTAGTGGTGATTGAAGATGCATGTTGCATCTAATGTAGATGCTTTTAATATCACCTTTTCCCTGTAATGTTGCCCTCTAAGAAACAGGTGCAAAAGGAGATATTATGGTGTCCAGGCTAGGAAAGAAGTACAGCTAGAGTTATGCTAAAATATATCATCCAATTTCAGTAAAGCTTTTCCTCCCTGTATAATGTGGCTTCCATTCTTCTGCTTTATAATTTACCCTGAATTGATCTTGATGGTACTTTTGAATTTACTCCATCACTGTGCAGTGATGGGAGGAGCTACTTTTTTTAGGGATGTTGAAGAATTCAGTTCAGTTTGGATCTGGATCCAACCATTTCTTACTATACAATGTGAATGCAGTTTGGAGTACAGTCCGTGACTGGGAACTTGCAATATGTTTGCCCAATTAAAGTAATTATGTTCACCCACATGCTTACAGTTGCAAAATGCCCATGAACATGGCATGCATTTGAAACATGTCCACAAATATTAAAGTGGAAGTAGGTGTTTATTTTGAAGGTGTACATACAGAATTAGAAAATGCTTTTGGAAAAGTACTTATGAAAATTCATACAAATGTTCACATCAAAGGGAGGAAAAAGCCTACAGATCACAATCTGGTACAGACATGAGCTGGAATGAACTGTCATGCAAAATTTGGAGTACTTAGGCAAATTTGGGTTTTGTTTGTGCATGTGTTCTATTACCTCCCTCCCTCTCTCCCTCTCCATCTCTCTCTCTGTTCTTTCTATTAGCCATTTCTCAATTGCATTGCAGCCTCTCAGGAAGAAACATAGAGGAATTCTTCTAGCACTGCATTTTTCAACCATGTTTTGTGTATTTTATGCATCTTATCATTTTCGTTCATTCATTTGCAAGTCACTGTGAGCTGTATCCAGGTTTTCTCTGATTCCAAGGAAGGGTAGAATTTTATCACGAGGGCCAATTTGCCTCCCAACAGTCCTCTGGGCAAGAAAGGCAGAATAACATCAGTGGGTACCCATGGATGATAGATCTCAGATTAGTGAGAAGAGAGGATTCCCTTTCTGGGACAGAAGTTCCCTGGAGGCTTTGTGAATCTGCACAAGGTAGCAGCTCCCCATCCCTGGTCTAACTGAAGTTTTACAGACGCCGATAGATCTATTCTATGCAGGACCAACCCTTTGGCTTTATCTTTGGTGAAGAGTGTGTCTGTGTGGAGGGGCGTGGTTTCCGTCTATCCCATATCTGACCAGGCCTGATGAACAACAGCCCTTTATCTTTAAGCATCCAAGAACCTGCTCTTGGCAAAGGGAGACCAGCTTCTATTCATCTTTCATCTTTCATATTATTGTAATTGTACATTCACCCTTTTGCAAAATTCTAAACCGCCATGGGAAGGCAGTGTCCTGGAATGCATGGTCAACATATTTTCAAAAACTAATTCAATGAACCCAAAATATGCATCTTAGAAATGTGTCAAAAGAGCAAAGAGATGTTTCAGAGGGAGTGGATACAATTTATTATTTGCACAAACTTGAACTGCAACATGTGGATTGATCCATAAATGTGATGCTCTTGATGCAGTATTTGCAATCCTCATCCCTTCAATGCCCCCTGCTTTTCATGGAGTTCTCTCACTAACTCTGGATTCTCCCACTGCCCCCAAGCCACACCTCTGCAATCTGGATCTGCCGATTCTTGAACACCCACCATGCCAATGGCTAATCGGCTCAACCTACTATAATTCTTACAGACCATTTTACAACTTGAGTCTAATAAATAACAACTGTGAGAAAAAGTCTTCAGACAGTAAAGGAGTTGGAAGTCCCCCTTAATAGCCCTTTTAACTGTAGCATTAATTAATTCCATGCACTCCTACTGGATTATCAACTTTACAGTGTGACTACAAGGGGAAACTTTTAAGGCGGCACAAGGATGTTTTGTTTCTCATGACTTGTCATTGCTGCTTATTAATCCAGTGAATACACTGAAAATCCTGCTTGGCTTTCTTCTTTTGCTTTTACTAGCTTCTTCTGTGCTTTCTTGTGTTGGTTCTTGTCAAAGCTAGGCTAAAAAAGCACCAGGCCTTCCCAAATCAAGGCCTTAGAATGCCTTCTGTACTCCAGAATTTGGAAGCCTGGGTGATTTGGGGGTTTGCTTTTCTTCTTCTTCTTTCCCCCCAGGTCAGTCTTAACCATGGCAGATGAATATGAAGGATAAGTTTTAGCTTTTTATTGGAATGAAGGAGGTGAAAAATAAAAGGATGGGAACCTAAATCCTGTTCCTGATTCCTCAAGTCTGTTCTATGTAGGCATGTATTCCATTTCTATGCTGCCTTATAGCCAAAGCTCTGTGGACGATGTACAACAACGCATGAAATTGTACAAAAGAAAGCAGTAATATTCAATGCAACAGTTTCAGAGGGGATGATGGGAAAGAAAATGCCCATTCCGTTCACTTAAGGATGGGTTTCACGCAGAATGAAAGTGGTTGGAATTTGGGGGCACTGCTTCCTGCTGCACAGAGGACAATGTGCTAAAGGACTCTAGTGTGGGTCCAACTTCTGCTATAGGAAGCCCAAATGCATTCACCTTGCACATCCCTGCAAAGCACATGGACACTGGCTCTTCAGCTAAGAATTCCAACCCGCCTCTTCTTCCCATTCAGATTCCGGCGCTGTGGCAGCACCACCCTGGAATGCTGCATGTGGAAGAGGGTGGCAGATCCCATGTGACTCAGGCCAGGGACCTTCTGTGTGGGAAGCATCGACTTTGCTATTGATTTGTGTCCCCTCCCCTGTACAGCAATCTGTCCAGATGTCAGGGTCCAGGGGTGGGAGGTGGGAGGCCAGAGACAAGACCGTGGCACCAGGCAGAACTTCAGGCATGGCCGAGTCCACAAGCAAGGATTAATGACAAGTCCAATAGCAGTGTCCAACCTGTAGTAACCAAATAGGCCAAGGTCAGGAACCAGAGATACATATCAGGGCAGAACAAGGATGTGGTCGGAAACAAGCCAAGGGTCAAGAACCAGGTGGACAAGCAGAGTGCCAGTTCTTTGGACATGATATGCAGCCAGGCAGTCCTTTTATCCTAAGTACCTTGGGCAGGAAAACAGCAAGGTATGATGCGCAGCATGCACCGGGCAGAACGCAGGATCACTGGCAGGATGCACAACAAAGCAAGATACAAAGATGTGGGAGACACTTCAAGATGCAGGAGGCAAGAGAGAGCAGGTACACAAGGGTCAGGAAAGGAGGAGCTGGACCAAAGCTTGCAGGGGGGGGGGGGGCTGCATTGCTGAGGGAACACAAGAAGACAAGATACTCAACACACAGGATACCAGGTAAAGCAGGATACACCAAGTGAGGCAGGATGGAGGTCAGGCAAGGTGCAGGCACTAGAGCTAACAAGAGGACCTGTGTCGCTGAGGCAGCTTGGCAAGGCAGGAGAAAGGGGAGACGAAGGAACCAGGAGCGGTCAGGCCTTCTTTGCTGAGACCAGTTCCAGAGGGAAGAGCCTGCTCTTACATGACTCTTTCCCCAGGACTCCCAGCTGGCTCTCGTCAGTAGGCTAAGTGTTCCCGCAAGGCCTGGGACCAATCCTCCAGAGCAGTTCAGAGCCAGATGCCGCTTCTCCCTCCCTCTCTCCCTGCTTCCTCCACCTCTCCTTTGGACATAGCAATAACCAACACAGCCTGGGGGAAAATGCTGCCCATATGCCATTCCTGCAAGCCTTTTCTATCCACTCCAGTCACAGGGCAAGCTCGCAGGAAGGCGTTTGCTCCATTCCACAGGATTCCAAAAGAATGGAAGGAGACACTGAAATGAATGTGCATACCTTCTTCTCAGGCTCAAGGTCTCGTGCATGTTCTCCCAGTCTCAGTGCTCTTTTAGGTGCAAGTCCCAGGGAACTCAGTGAGCTTCCTTCTGGATGAAAATGCTTAGGATGGTGCTATAAATCAGCCATCACACACCTGGTAGATAAGATCTTTCCTGTTTCCCCCAGGCCTAAACTCAAATTTGAGACACTGCTGGAAAGTCTTTGTCCCCCTCTCCAACCACTCTTGGATAAGATGATAAGAAGATTACAAGCAAAGCCTCTGTTTAGCAATTCCACCATCTCCTGCCAGACACGGCAGGTTAAATTACAGCACAGGCCGCCAAAGAATTGCCCATCTACTCAGCCTCTACAACCTAAGGGTGAAAGATCCTGGAGAGGGATAAGTGAAGTAATCTCAGAAAAGTTTATTTGAGCTCAGAGGGGTTGAACAAGTGCATTTAGAAGACCCTTCGGAGATCAGCATGGCTAAGCTGGGAAACTGCACATTGTTCTCCTTTCACTGAGGGCTAATGGTTGGGAAGGAAAGCACCAGGATGATCCCTAGCCCCTGCACCTCTCTCTTCCACCCCTCATGCTCTACAACAGGGTCACCAATGGAGCTGATTAGCAATGGCTTCAGGGCAAACATTCCTTCCTTACGCAAAAGATCATGACAGAAAGGAAAATCAAGAGGGACCAGCAGGCCAAGTCTTGACCCAATTGCTGCTTGACCTTATTCTGCCTTCTTCCCATGTGCCCGACCAGGTTTTAAGATCACAGGGCAAGGTCCTTCATCTCCCCCCCGTTAGGGGCATGTGAGAAAGGCCTTCCTGGGAGCTCCTCCTGGGCTCTGGAGCTCCCTGCCAGAGTGGCCAAGATATCCGGCTTCTCCCAGCAGGATTTTGAATGACTGGCTGGCTTGGCTGCTGAAGCTTGTGTCATTGCTATAGATGTGCTTTTAATGGATTTGTTTTTATGCCGTAATTCTGCTTTTGCATTTTACCTCACACTGTATTGTTGTTAGAAACATAGAATCAGACTGAGTCAGAAGGGGCCTCCCGGGCCACCTAGTCTGACCCCAGCTCCAGCCGGCTCCACTCATGACATGCCCACCATGTGCATGTCCAGCCTATCCTTGAACACCCCGAGGACTGTTTCGTTGTGCTCAAGGGGATATCAGCTCAATGCTCTCAAGATACCTAGATCGATATTAAGGCCCCACATGCCAGATACCTCACTGTGCGGTGGAATCCCTCGCATTTCTTTCAGGAAGGCTTTTGTAGTTTCTTGCATTACTTCCTCTCCTTGTTAACTGGTGCCAGGTGGGGGGTGGTCATGTTGTGATTCCTCACAAGGAACTTCAAAGAGGGAAGAGAATCTTGTGCTCTCGACCACATACGCACATGTTATTCTCATGAGAACTCTGTGCAGGTGGTATGTGTTGTGATGTGATGTGCCATCAACTCACCTCTGACTTATGGAAGCCCTGAGCCCTGCTCAGCCCATCTAAGTCCTAGGCTGTGGCTTCCTTTATGGAGTTAAGCAGTGTTTGGTCTTCCTTTTCTTCTTCTGCCTTCAATGTTCCCTAGCATGATTGTCTTCTCCCAGGACTTTTGCCTTTTCATGATGTGTCCAAAATAATGACAGTCATTTTTACTTCTAGGGAAAGGTCTGGCTTGATTTGATCTAATATTCAAATATTTTAGCCATGTACTGTTATTCTGCTTATAAGCCTGCAGTGAAACTCGTAATGTTTCGCTACTGGAGATCTTCATTTCACCTATTTTTTTCTTTTGTTTTTGCCTCCCACAGGCTGTTATGACGATAGACATCTTCAAAGCTGTTCCAATCACTCCTTTTTGGGCATCTTATTTGGTGAGGTGTAGGAATGTCCACGATTTAGTTGATGCTAAAAGAAATGGACAGAAATGCTCCACTCGCAACCCCAAATGCAAGAGCAAACCAACGTGACTGCAATTTCTGGGGGAAATTGGCATAGTTTGGTTCATGCTTGGAAAAGTGTGTTTTCCTGTCATTGCTCAGAAAAAAAGAATGCTCACATTTGTGAGGCTGAGCATGGTGAATGAGCACTGGGGTGAGAAACGGAAAGCCTCCAAGAGCTTGATAATTGCTTGTTTTGCAATCCTTAATTGTGCAAATATACACATATTCACTGTTGTTGCTTCCTGATTCCCATTCATGTTTCACCTCACACAATCTGTGCCGTTCCAATATTTAAATGCCTTTTGTTGTTGTTACTTGTTGAGGAACAAGCATGTTTAATCCAAAACCAAAACAAGGAGAGATCTTTCAAGCCTAGCAAAGAGGCCTAAATGGTTGGCAACAGGTAACAGGATAAAAGTGTTTAATACTGAAATGGAGGAACTGACGTGCTTGGGAACCCTTCACGGCACTTCCATGTTCCTCAAGTTTTCTATATTCTTCCTCCTGTGTTTTCCCTCCGAACGCACTTCACTGGGGCAGAATATCTATTACAATGTGTACTTCCACATTCTTAATTTTACGGAGAAGGCGTTATGTCCTGCCTGCATAGCTATACACTGAATGAGCATGTCCAGTCACCTTTGCTAAGCAGGAAGGGTAAGGGCTGCAGGTGGATGGGTGACCACCATGTGGACGTGAAGCAGAGGGTTGGAGTTGGTGACCTTATAGGCCACTACCACCTCTACTTCTATTCTATATTATTATTTATTGCATCAAATTTATGTCCCACTGTATTCTTTTGTGAGGACATTTGTTCAGCTTCCATTTTGTTTTGTCGCAAAGCCATGCCCAACCCATCATGACCCCATGGACTACATTCCTCCAGGCTCTCCTGTCCTCCACCATCCCCCAGAGTCCACCCAAGCCCACACCCACCTCCCAGGGACTCCATCCAGCCATCTCATCCTCTGCTGCCCCCTTCTCCTTTTGCTTTCCATCATTCCCAGCATCAGGGTCTTCTCCAGCAAGTCCTTCCTTCTCATTAGGTGGCAAAGTATTTGAGTTTCATCTTCAGTATCTGGCCTTCTAAAGAGCAGTCAGGGTTGATCTCCTCTAGGACTGACTGGGTTCCATAGCTCCATTTTATCTGCATTGTATTGTTACCAGAGGGGGCAAGAAGGGGCAGAATGCAGACTGGCTGAGAGTGGACTAGATGTGACAAGATGAGCTGCAAGCCACTCGACTAACCTGGAACAGACACAGGTTCATTCTGAATGTAAGGCCTGCCAGGATAGGTCCACCACACAGTTCTTCCTGCCTTGAACTAGAGCGAGTCGTAACAAGCCATGCGCTTTGGACCATGTGACAACTACCGGCTCCCCGGTAGCTACGCCCATGCATGGGCAAGTCAGGAAAACCCAGGCTCGCTGGAGCTCTCCTCCTGCCTCTCCATGTGCATTTTTGCATGCGCTTTCTGCCCAGTTCTGTGCATCCTTGAAATACACACATCCCTCTCCTATTGTTTCAAGCATCTCCGTACACACTTGTGCAAGTGTGATTTCCCACGCACGTCTTTCATGAACCCCTGTCAATGATTCCCAGCTTGGAATCATAAGGACTTTAATGGCACCTGAGTCCATGGTCAGTCCATAGCTGTGAACTGGGTGAATCCCAATAAAAAACGGGGGGGGGGGCAATTTTCCGACACCCACAATGCCTCTCCTTCAAGCACTTCTTCCTGGCTCATTCTCTCTCTCCTGCCTCCACAGTGCCAGGTGGGTGAGACAGTTAATCTGAAGCCTGTCTCCCATTCCACCCATTCCGGGCCCACGCTTGGCGTCCTCCAAATTTGGAGAGGTCAGAACTCAGTTTGGGTGGGGATCTGTCAGCTTCTCTTGGCTCGGCTCCCTGGATTCTGCCCCACTGTTCAGCTTGCGATTCCCTGTGGTGCCTTTGCATAGACATCCAGCAGGAAGGGATCCCTTGCTGCATATCAGAGGTGAGCTCACAGGGGCACAGACCATGTGGCCAAATCTTGCTTCTACTCATCCTCACTCCAGGCTAGCTGCAAAATCAGTCAGCCCAAACAGCTCAGAACAGCACTGAGCCACGATGGGGGTGCCTGACTTCAGACTCAGGGCTCCCGCCGCCTTCCCATTCCCCCAGCTCCACACGCGTCATGGTTTCCCAGCTCCTTAGCATTTTCCTCCACTGATTCTAAAAATTTGGAAGCCCTTCCTAAGGCTTAGTTGCAAGAAAAATTGCTTGCGCTAAAATGGGCTTCTAGTTGTGGTTCGCTTTCGGCTGCCCCATTAGCTTTCAGTCTGGCCCACTGCGGAACAGGCTATGGGGCTGCGGCTGGAATGGAATTCAGCCCTTCAGCTGAGAGGGTCCATATGCTCCTGAGCCAAGGGAGTGAGGGTCTGCTATTGACCATGTCCAAAAGGCAGTGTGGTGCAGTGCTCAGTGTGCTGGACTCGGTCACAGGGGATCTTTGGACCAGCCACTGACTCTCAGCCTAACCTACCTTGCAGGGTTGTTGTGAGGACCAAAGGGCAAGGAGCAGTGGGCCACCTGGCTCCCCTGCAGAAACAAAAACGGTGGGATATACCTGTAATATGGAATAATAAAAAAGCTATTTCTGAAAATGATGCCAGTTGCCCCACCTCCTCTGGTCCTCCACCCTGAGCTGCTTCCCTCAGGCAGAGCTCCCCTGCCTGCCTCTCCGGGATCACATCCTGCTTTCTTTGCTTCTTCCAAGGCTCACGTGTCACTGCTCCCCTCTCACCAAGCACGGGGGCAGTGGGGGTGCATGGTTCATGCTTCGTTTAATGCTCATCTCGTGTCTTGCAGTGGGGGGGCATACTTTCTCCTCCCCCAGTATGCACTTCCCACCCCTTCCCTCCTTGCAAGCCCATTGGAGCACAATGGAGAACGACATCTCATCCTAAGCTTTCTGGTGTCATCTTAATCTTTCTTATTCTGCACTTTATACCATTTTGTTCGCCCGGTGAAGCTTTTACCTGAGGTGCCGGTGCCTATTATTGAAGGCATTAAAGGCACGCAGGCACTTCCAGCTGGGAATAATGCAAATCAATTGGATGTCAGTGGCCCAATAAGGATGAATTGTATATTTTCTTGAAAGTGGAGTGAGAAAATAAAAGATGCCAAACTCTCTGACCTTAACACCAGCTCTGTCTCAACATTCATATATCTTATGCATGCATGGAAGATCATCCCTACCTTCTACATCATCCAGTAGGGAAAGACGGGATCTTTCCTACTGAGGATTATTACTTCTGCTTTTTTTTCTCCAGAGGCAGTTATGATTATAGGTACTTACTAAGACAAGAATAATTGGCCATAAAAACCCTTTTATCGTTCCACAATTATTTTTGCATTGACTAAAAGTGGCAAGGAAAATCTGGTTTTATGAGCAGGTCCTTTAACTTTTCTTTCATTTAATTTCCCAAGCTCCCCTCTCCCCCCGCCCCACCCCCTGGATACATATTTTACTTTGCAGGGTTGTGAAAGAACCATTTGTTTTGAAATCCTAAAAGAATGGGGACCTCATAGTCCCAGTTATTGAGCCAGAAATGCTCGTGACGTCCAAGGTATGATGGTTTAGAGTCAAGGCAAGGCAAGGATGAAGCAAGAATTCAGGTGATGAGACTTCATGTCACCTGATCGCTGTTGATAACTTGGAGCATCCATTCTGCTCACTGCCCAGCCACGCTGGTGCAGTCCAGTAGGAAAGGTCAGCCTCGCAATGTTGCTTTCCTTCTGCCTACCACGTCACCAATCTTCAGTTCAGTTCATCCCCTGAGAGTTCTTCCAGCATTAATTCGGTTTACCCAGAACTTCGAGATTTCCCTTAAAAAAAAGAAAAGGTTTGCAGGAAACTCCACAGACATCTGTACACATTGTTCCAAACACATCTTTTTATGAAGAGTTGCCCATTTTACAGTTTTGCCTTTTTCAATTTCCTATTTCGTTTGCACATGAAATGCACTCTTTTTGAATAGTGGTTTGCCATTGCAAAAATGGGAAAATGCAAATTTCACAGGAGAACTCACTTTTGGTTCGTGTAGTTCAAAGATGGGCAACTTCGGGGTGGGGCGGTCCAGTGGCCATTTTCACTCCCAGCCCACCCTGCACTTGGCAATAGTGAGTGGGGAAAGACAGCAGGCCTGGTGGAAAGTGCATGTGGCCAGCAGTCCATCCGCAACCTGACGCTTCAGAAACGCAGATTAAGTGCACACAAAAATACACATGGGACACATTTGCCCCCCATCCATACTGTTGCCTATACATGAGATTAGGCTAGTGAGTTCATTTCTAGCTGGCAATGACTGCAGGTGCTGGGCAGGAAAATGAATGTCTGCAGGATGAATTCTGAGGTGGCCCAGGGGCTCAGCATGTTGAATATCCAGCTGGAATATCACTAATCATTGGGTGGCTGGGTGGGTGGATACCAGTATATAAGTAGTGCAATGTATATGGCATGGCAAAGCACTCCAAAGCCAACAAAAACACATCCAATTCATATGATCATAAACTCTAAAAGAGAGAGAACCCCATTTTAAAATGTGAAATACTTTGACACAAAACCACCCGATTCAGTCTTACTTGTGACTTCTTTGTGCTTCTCGTTTGTCTGTTTTGTTGTAGAGCAATCACACATACTTACGGGAGAGAAGCGGTGCCCCCTTTAGAACCTGCATACTGAAGTGGAATATTTTGGACTGTTTCGTAGAAGGGCCAGCCCCATCCAAGGACTCCGTCCTTAACAAAGCAATTTTCAAATGTGTGGGATTTTTCCTTCATTTCATTATGAAATAAAAAGGCAGTTTGGGAATGGGGGGAAAACCCATCCCCCATAGATTATTAGACATGAATGGAAGTGGAATTGCTTCACTTTTAACTGCTCCAAACAAAATCTGCAGATGAATAGGAAGCTGGGCTTTTAAGAAATTCTGCCATAAACATAAACAAACCCCCTGTGCCAAAGAGCAATTATCACTGGGTTGTTTTGTCTTTCTCTGCAGCAGGGCACCCGGGAGGGTGGGGGAAATACTCCTGCCTTATTGAAGCCAGACACTTCCAGTCCAAACTTGCATCTTAATTTCTAAAATGTGGGAATTGGTGGCCGAAGGGCTGGTAGTGAGCCCCCCTCCCGCCCATCCTGGAGATTTTTGTTCCCTCATCCCCATCTCCATTATTATTTCACTTTCTTTCTTCATTTTGAGCCAACTTTCATAACATCCTGGGAATATTATCTTTAAGAACCTTCTTTCTTGTTGAACTTTTCTGGGGGTGGAGGTTAGGTCCCAGATCTCCCAGGTCTCAAGGATAACTTGATTTTTCTCTAATTTTTCTCTATTTTATCTAATTAAAATAGGTAGACCATGCCTGCAAGATCACAGACCGTGCCTGCCAGAAAAGATGCACCACACAAAGAAGCAAGACGAGGAAGGGAAGAAGGGAAGTGTTTTACCAGGCCTTTGCTCTTCTCCTCTTCTTCCCCAGTACATCCTGCTGGAATGGCTGGTGGTGAGGACAGATAAGGGAGGAAGTGGCTTCTCGAAAAAGGCCTGCTCAATATTTCTTTGTCTCTGTTACATTTTTATCCTGCCTTTCTGTCGAGGAATACTTGCCCTCTTTTCTCCTGTCAGCAACCCTGTCAGGCCAGTTTAAATAACATGGAATTAAAAATAAATCCCCACTGTTAACCACCCTTCACCATCATGTCACATTTATACCCCACTTTCTTGTGAGTGTGCATTGCCTTCCTCCAATTTACCTTCACAGCAGCCCTGTGGCTGAGATAAGGCTGAGAGTCATCGACTGATGCAAGGTGACCCAGTGAGCCTCAAGGCAGAATGAGGACTCAGACCCCAGAACCTCTGAGTTCCGGCCAATACTCTAACCACTGCACCACATGGCACTGGCTCTCTAACCTGATTTTCATGTATATGCTATTTACATACACATGGGTTGGGTTCCTTGGTCTTGAGGAGAGTCCAGAGTGTTGTGCACGCAAATATTCCCTTCCTGGATGGTGGCCAAGGAGCTCCAGGCTCTCTTGGATGAAAGAGACTATCTGAATCCATTTCAGTTGGGTTTCAGGACTGGTTTTGGAGCAGAACCTGCCTTGGTCACCCCATGGAGAGAGAAATGGGGGATGGTGACCCTGCTGACTCTCCTGGACCTCTTGGCAGCTTTGACCATGGTGTCCTTCTGGATAGGCTGGCCTGGCTGGGAGTGGGAGGCACTGCTTTGCCATGGTTCTGCTCTTACCTGGTTGATCAGTTCCAGAAGGTGGTGCTGGGGGACTCCGGCCCTGTGAGATCACGTCACACCACTGCCCTTTCAGCTGCACCAGCTGCCAACTGGGAAAAAATGCAAAGTATTTGCTCTAACACTGAAAGCCTTGAACAGCTTGGGCCAGGTTGTCAGAAGGAACACCTACGTTCCTACTCTAGCTTTAAGACCAACTGCTGAGGTCCTTCTCAGGGAACACCTGCTAAAGAAGTAAGTGGCGTGACGATCGGGAGAAGGGCCTTTTTAGTAGTGGTACCCCATCTCTGAAATATGCTTCCTAGTGAGGTTTCCTTGTCATATTTTTAGCATCAGATGAAAACCTCTTCATTTTCCAGTTATTTTAATGATTAGGCCTTTCATGTGTTAGGTTTAAAAATTGTTTTATTCTCTTCTATGCTAGTTTTAAATATTGCTTTATTACTTCCTGCTGTGCTGGGGAGAAGGGTTAAATTATTATATTTGCTGCAGTTCTTGTCCTACGGCTCTTGCCCTGTTGTATTGTTTTATTGTCTTATAGTTCATTTAATATGAGTATTTTATGAATTGTATATATCACTTTTAAAATAGGACATATTCTGCCTGCAAAAGGTGCCACGCAAAGTTGCTTGCATTTCCAGCTTCCATCTATCTAGAGAGAAACTCAGCAAAGATAACAAAGAGGCACAAAAGCCACCAAGCACAAAAGCCACCAAGCTCTTCTGTGCTGTCAAGTCATCTCCTATTCATGGCAACTCTATGAATGAAAGCCCTCCACCATGACCCTGCTCAGCTGTTGGACCATCATCTAGAACAAAGCTAAGCAGCTTGGTGCCCCCCAAATCCCTTGGATTGAAAGTCCCCTAGCTGGCCAAATTGGCCAACCATTCGTCATGTTGACTGATGCTAGAGAGAGTTGTAATCCTACCTAAATGCAGGCATAATGGGTTGCTTTTCCATGTTCTAGATATACTTGGGCTTGAGTACAGATGCTCTGATCATAGATGAGTTCACACACGCACGCACACACCACGTACTTACAGGTTATGCAAAGGCAATGGTGCATGCAGGGCCTCTGTGCATACATGTTGCTGTGTGTTTATCTTCCACATGATGGAACTGTGGCTGGCAGCAGGCAAAAGCCCTTTGATGTAACTTGGTTTCCCCCTTCTTTACGTAAATGGGTTCATCAAACATCAGTAGAAGAGACCATTCTGTATTTTCCTGTATAATTTTACTTATACGTCTCAATTAAGATCAATTAACTTTTTGTTTGTTCTGAATTCAACCAGACTGAGTGCTCCAAACCTGGTGCTCCTAGGTGGTTAATTGTGGCCTTGACTCTCTCCAGATTTGGACTGGGTCTAGGGATATAACATGCCTTTTACCTTGACTTGGAAATCATGCAAACATGCCCTTTCCATGATCCCAGAGGAGCACTATTTAAAAAAAAGTTTAGTAAATTCTCAAGTTTGTAATTGCATTAGAAAAATATGTCTTTTGAACATGGTTTTGGGGTCTGAGAATCACATTGCAAGCTTGGATGAGCTGAAGGCTGCATCTGAGACAGAGTTTGGTCCAGAAGGTGCAAAAAGAGAGCCAGTGTGGTGTAGCGGTTAAGAGCGCGGGACTGGCACTCAGGCGATCTGGGTTGGAGTCCCCGCTCAGCCATGGAGTGAGCTGGGTGACTCTGGGCCAGTCACAGCCTCTCAGCCCAACCTACCTCGCAGGGTGGTTGTTGTGGGGATAAGATGGAGGAGGAGAATGGTGTAAGCTGCCTTGAGCCCTTTGTAGGAAAAAGGCAGGATATAAATTGAAAAAAAAATGGATAAATCTTTATTTAAAATGAGAAGAAACAATCTTTAGGCATTCCTAGGAAAAACATAGCTTTGAAAAATATGCTCAGAAACATGTATTTTCCCTATTTAAATGATCCATGTAGATTGACAGAGAGGGGGGCAGAGAGCGAGAGACCAGAAACTGGGATAAGCCAGAATTAGTTTCAAATACTTTTCAGAGAATTTAGGCAAGAATTTAGGCAAGAATTTGACACTCACTTGTTCTCCCAACACTAAACTGCTGTCCTTGGCACATCCAGCTGCAGACGAGGCTGAAACTCCACCAGGGTCATCCCATTGCGCACAGTAGCCACTTTTAAATCACCAAGAAGTGGATGAAGAGGGATGGTGGTTTTGGCATAACTGAACATGATAGGTTATAGTCTACGTGTAAATCTCAAAGTCACTATTACAATTCAATAGACATATAATGCGTCTCACTACGCTGTACAAGAATGTGGTGAGGAAGCCTTGCGTATCTTCATATTTTGCCTGCTGCCCAGGTACTAAAACTTCATCGGTCAACAGGTCTTTTGCTTCTTCATCTTTAATCTGGATTAGGACAGCAGAACTGTTCCCCTAGAGGATTCCTGCAAAGGAGGACTGGCATTTGTAGAAGAGGACACACAGCCAGCATTAAAACCCAGATAAGCTGAACACTGAAGAAAATAATATCTAATCTAGAGTTACAGTGAATGGCTTCCACTCTCCTTTTGCATTCTGGAGTGCAGGACACAGAATAAGAGACTTAAGTTAAAAGAAACCAGTTTAGCCTAGACACCAGAAAGAATTTCTTCACTCTCAGAGCTGCACAGTGACACAGCCTATTACCTGGCCGAGTTGTGGGCTCTCCTTCGCTGGAGATGATCAGAAAGTATTTGGACAGTCACCCAAATGGGATGGTGCCACTTAGTGCCCTGCAAGAGTGGAGTTGGACCCGGTGGCTGGCTCCTTCCCAGTCTACTGTCACGGGATTCCACTCTACTGATTCTAACGGTGCGCTCTTCTCCCGTGCTAGGGGAAGGGTTCAACCACTTCCCCTCCCCAGCCCCTCTTGGCCAAAGTTTTCCAAAAGCCTCCAAGTCCATCATTCTCTGTAACTTTCCAAGCTCAGCTTTACAACACGTTCTTTGTATATTTGCTTAGTTCACAGGGGTCCGTCTCATCACAACTACATACACAACATGTCATGTTGAAAATATAAATTGTTGATGGTAGAGCTACTTTCCTTGTTTTTAAACCTTTTCCAGGGGTCTTTTTGTTAAATATACCCAGACACCGTTTGACAGATGAGTGGCTAATTGCTGTGCGAATTACATCTATCGATTCCTGTTTCATGTTGAGCCAAACAAACAAAAGATATTAATGCTTCAGAGAGAGAAAAAATGAATGATGACCTTTCTCTGCAAACACAGCTTGCGGCCCCTGATTATTGGTGATTCCAAAGAGCAGCGGTCAATCGCAATAGCTGTAACGCTATGATCACTATAATAAGCTTGCATGACCTTCTCTGCCATGTTAAGTGGTTTAAATTTATTTGCCCAACAACACTGGAGCTTTTATTTAAAGTCGCAGAGCAGCTCGTTCAACTGTGAGAGGTAGTGCGGGTGGTTATTTGGGGGGTTTTAGGCTTCTTCCTTCCTTCCTTTTTTAAACAGAGGAAAGCGAGTCCTGTGGAGGGCTCATACATTAAACAGTTCAAACCTCACTAAGCCCTTGCGCCTGGCGTTAGAAATCGCCGTGTCCGTGGGGCTAAGCAAGAGGCCCTCCATGGCCACTTTGCTTCTTTCCCTCAACACCATCCGGTGTGCCTTACCTGACCTTGCAACACGGTCCCCTTTCTCATTCTCATTCCGCATCGCCGGCTCCAGTGAAGGTATCCGGATGCAAAGTTCTCAGGTCACAGGTAAGTTCTAATTGTGCAGCAAAAGATGGACACAAGATGCTTGGTGTCACTCACGTACCTTTCCTAAGAGCTAGACCTGACCTTTCACATACTTCAGCAATGCATCCGGATCATGCTCGGTGAGTCGTTCATTGACCTGTCCTCTCATCCTCCAGAGGAAAAGGACCAGTATTTTTCTGGAAGCCTGAAAAACAGGATGACAACAACAGTGATGATGATTTTACTTCCTCGTGGTTTCTGGTAAAAAGAAATTCACAGGTGTGTTATTTTATTTTATTTCAAGTATTTGCAGTGACCTTTTCCAGTTTTGCAGCTTTAAAATATAAGACTGTGGGTAGATAAACAAGCCAAGCTTGCTGGCATTCCACAGGATGCTTTGCTAATTTCTTTCCCCCCTAGCTGTGAATAGTTGCTGCTGTTTGAACAGGAAGAGTATCCTTTTTTTTTCTTTTTAAAGCAGCCTCCACCCATGTTCATTCCCCACCGCCCCGGATGAAAGTGTGCAAATGCACATTTTTGAAAGTGCAATTTTTCTATCAAATGCAATTGCAAGCTCAGGAATATGCAAACCGTGCTTGACAAATGAGTTTGCATCTGTATTTGGGAGTGCAGGCAGAGCAAGTTCGGCTAAAAATGGATAAAACTGAAATGCCCACACCTCCCTAATCAATTAGCTGCTAAAGGGCCACACACACACAACACCCCTAGAAGGCTGAATGAAAGCAGTGTTGGTGCTAGGTCAGCTACCCTGGAAGGATGCTCTGAGGAAGAGGGACGAAATAGCCCCTCTCTCTGGCTGTTCCCTCTCAGGTCAAGCACAGCAAAGGGCTCTGGTGGGTGATCAGGGAAGGTGGCAGAGAATCCTAGCCAAAGAGGCTCCTTCCGGTACTTGGAATTCAGGTCCCTTCCAGCAGTTGACCTCACTGAGAAGAGTCAACCAGAGGATTTTGAGTCAGCCAAGAGATTATGCAAATTGGCCACCCTGCTCAAAATCCTGCTGACAAAACAAGCGGAGTTTCCAAACAGGGTCCATGTAGGACATCTTAGGAGGAGGACTGGACTAGGGGCTGCATCGCACTGAGGAGGAGCGCTGGTTCCTCCAGCCCGTGGCTGAGGGTGACTGGCCGTGGCTTTCATGCAGATTTGCTCTTGGAGAAGTTGGAGTTCGGCTCTGAGATCGGCTGTGCAGCGCAGGGGCTGCAGGACTGAGTCTTGCTTTCACTGTGTCTCAGGGGAGAGCTGCCCAGCCACTAGCCCTCAGCTCAGCCAATCTCAAGCGAAACTCAAGTCTCCTTGCTGAGGCTCCCCAAGTTCCCCTTTGGCCATTTTTCCTCACCACATCCATGTTGAATCATGAGGTCTTTCTTTTCTTCCACAGGGACAGGTGGAACTCCCATTGCCCTTCTTTCTTCCCAGCATGGTTCCTTTTGGCACAGCAGCTTCACATCCAAGTTCCCCCACCCCAAAATGTGTCTGGCTGCTGGGGAAAGCCGGTGTGGGTGGAAGTGGCTTATCTGTGCAACTTCAGTCTCACAGGACATGCTTAGTACTTAAGCATAACGATTCTGCATTCTAAAAAAGGGCTTAAAAAGCCATGGTATATATTCCAGCCCACCTCCCACTTTTATCATCAGGACTGCATTTCCAGAGGGTGTGCTACAATTTTCCTTTGGAAGCCAATCTTGCCTCTTTCATCAAACAGAGCGTACATTTACAGGTTTTTTATTCCACCCTCCATTTCTACAATGTCTTTCCTTGCAGTCCAGAGCTGTGCTTTTCCAGGTTAACTGCAGCCCCAAGACGTTTCCTGAAGTGAATTTCTTCCATTGGTCAGGCCTTCGGAATCACTAAGAGAACCCCATCCATCAACATTTAATGCTTGCATAATAAGCTGCACGGAACAGCCACCTAAATGCTCGTGGGTTGCGTCTGGGAAAATGATTGTTATAAAGTAGCCCAGTTCAACTTCCACGGAGATTCTATATTATAATTTAAGGGAGGGGGAAGTGAGAGAGATTACAGGTATGTATTTAGGATGGTGGTTTCCATGCTCCCCAGTCTTCTGGAGTAGCTGTCCAACTTGTCTTCTAAAGAACACCATGAGAGTATCTGCTGCAAGACTATGCAGGGCAGACAACAGATGTGATACTTTGGTTGTGGTCAAGGGGCCTTTTTCATACTTTATATTTGGAATGTTTGAAGAATTGGATCATTCTGAATTCCAGTCAGAATGATCCAGGGATTCAAACCCAAACTTATAAGAGCAAGGTGTTCAAAACTCTGGGTCTGGATGGATGAATCTGTCTGTTTTGAATTTCCTGACATCCATTTTAAAAATGATAACCTTAAGTTCATCTTGACTTGAATATGGAAAATGTTGCACATTTTGGTGAGACTCATTTGAAATACAGTTCTCACCCATCTTTGTGTATAGGCGAGTGCATGTGAAGATGCTGTCTAGCAAAAGAAAAAAGAAAAATGTTTGCCCAGTGTACAGTTTGTGGATGGAACCCAGCCCTGAATGCCGCCTGCAGCCAGTGCAATCTCCAAGCGTGTAATGTGATTCATGGACCTGCTCCTTGACTCCAATGCACCTGACAGCATGAGAAACCTTCGAAAAATCATGCGTGAAAATGTGCAATTTTTACAAATCATCGCAAATGCATAATTTCAAATTCTGAAATGTGCTGCTGCATTTCATTTTGGGAAAAAAGTGCAAGCATTTTCATATGAAAAGAAGACCAAAGCTTGCAACCTGAAATAGCTGGACAAGCTTCAGATTTTGGCAGGCTCTTACTGTGCTGATTTGCATATCCTTAAAAGTTCACTATACATCAGGAAAGGGAAGTCCGAGTCTGGTGGCATGCCTGCATGATTGCATTGCCTTATTCTGGGTTTCAGCAATGCTATAGGACTGCATTGTGTCAAACAAACAAACAAAAAATGGAAAGAGGGAGGCAGGAAGAGGCAATTCATGAAAATCAGGGGGTGGGGGTTTCTTTGTGAAAGGACTCTAAAAACTTGCTAGACTGGGTGAAATTAGAAAGTTGGTTTGGGGTTCCATTTATTTTATGAAGACTATTTTAATGTGCATTTGTTTCATTCATTACTAGTAAGCAAAGCAATGCCAGAATAATGAATGAGTTCCAAATGCCATATATTGATTTATATATTTCAATATCTTATATATTAAATTGATTGCTTACACTGTTAGCAATAAGTATTCCCAGTGGGGGTTGCAACGTAAAAAGCAAAGGTAGCCGTGTTGATGGAGAATACCAAATGTAGCCATTCAACGGCAGAATCCTGCGGAGAATGGAGATGACTTTTCCTAGCTGGAGGTGGGATTTTATTCTTGGAGTGTCCATCCCCTCCATCCAATAGTTACCCAAGCTGACTTCCATTGCGATATATATCTCCTTTCTTAGTGTCACATTTAAATTATCTCATAATAATGGTAGTAGCCATTCAAAATTCAACGGGCCTCGTAACCACTGTCTATTTCAGGGGTACACAATTCTGTTCCCTCATAGTGGCTCAGTTCCTTCCAAGATCGTCCAGTTTCCCTCCAAACCACAGGTCCCCACTTGAGTTTTCCGAGCTTTATCACTTCATTTAAATAGAAATAAGGAAGGAGTGCCATGTTGAAAACGGCATGCTGGGGAGAAAACCTTCTCTTCACGAAGGACCTGTGGGCAGCGCGTGGTGGGTGGGCTCCCCCTGCTATTTTTGGATTCCTCGCCTTCACCATACTCAGGGGCCCAACACTGTTTGCCTAAGCGACCCGAGGCCCTGGGAGCAATGGAGCACCCAGGGGATGAAAGGAAACTGAGTATGAAGAGGGGACAAGGAAGGTGAGTGGCCTTGTTTTCCTTTTTGATGGCAATTTGTGGTGGTGCCCGGAACACTCTTTCAAAATGCCAGCTCTGCCCACGAGCACAAAAGATGGCTTATTGCTGGCCATTTTTCCCTCTTTCTTTCTGTTTTCACTTAGCTATTTCACTTAAGGAGTGCATACTTTTGAGGTGTGGCAGGTTTTTAAAATCACTATTTCAACAAGGGGGATTCTCTACTGCATGTTTGCTTGGGAAAGTTCCAGATGAATGTTGGAGCTATCAACTTCCAGGTGAGAGTTTCAAGATGAAACTATATAAGTACCTGGCAGAACCTAATTTGGACATCTGCAACCTTTTCTCCCTTTCCATCGTTGGTCTGTAACCAGATGGAGACCCAAAACGTGCACATCCACTGCTCCCCTTGTTTCTTGGTTTGTGATCTTGCCTGATGAGGAGATGGAAGGGATTTAAAAGCTTGGCCAATATTTTATTGTATTTTATTGTATTATTTTATTTTAATTTTTTGGTCTTGTTTCTCAAAAAGGCATGCAGTCTCTGGAAGTTGTACACAAATTGTGCTAAACTCCTTCTGTATGCAACAGAGCCCAGACAGTTTCAACCATGGGGCGGCAGAGAAATTAAATTAATAATGAAAATAAAATAAAAATACATACATAAATGCATAAGAGGGATGGGATGCTTAGGCACACAGGTGTGCGTACTGGGGACACATGTTATGCACAAGGACTTTGGAATGCTTTCTTGTTTCAACTTGTTGCAAGTTGTCATGTAAGTGAATTATATAGGCAGGACATCTTTCATTTGGAAAACTAATTTATGAATTGGGAGAAAGCCTCATGAAAGAGATATTGAACATAAAATTGGCTCATCCCATAGATGGATTCTGGCAGTATTGCTAAATAAAATAAAGAGAATAAAATTAAATAGTGTTTGTTTAGATAATTGATTTATTGTCACATTATAGATATTGTTCTCTTATTGTTGTTGTTACATATTGTTTAATTCTGTGTGTTTTGTACTGTGATCTGCTCAGAGAACCTTGCTGGACTATTGAACTGTGGCATAGAAATTCATCAATCAATCAATCAATCAATCACTTCTGGAAATTCTGGCTGGAGGAATGTTGAGCAAATGACCATGGAACTGCTGATATGTAAGTATGTTTTGAGTGAGCTTTGATCCTTGTACTGCTCTCTTGGGGCTTTGTTATTTATTTAAATTTGTATCCCACCAGTGATCAAGGCATCTAACAAATACAACATAAAATACAAAACAATAATGCACAAAGGCAAATGTGCACTCATGGGAATTAGCACATGAGGAACAAAAGCTTGGTTTAAAAAGGTAATAATAATGAGGCCATTCGTAAGCCAATAATGGAGCAAAAGATGCCTGACAATCCACCAAAGACCGAAGAAGCAGGTTTAACAATATCCCAACGTCCCTACGTGCCATTTGGAGTCATGATACCAAGTATGCTGCACAGCAGTTCCCCAAATATGCAAGGCCTCGCAACCCTCAAAAATTAATTTTCCCATGGGCTACTATTCTTGCAACTGAATAGCCCGTATCTGAAGGACATGCTATAGAACGGCGTTTCACCAGGCACTCTAAACAGCACAGAGAGAGGGTCACAGGGTTTAGGGGTTGGGCCCAAGAACAAGACACTGCCATGGGGATGTGGGGGCTTTACCCTGTAAATCCTCCTTTGGGCATTCTCTCCCTAGGAACAAAGCAACTCCCAGCTGCACCAGTCTGGAAACCTGCCCCAGTGGCTCTCCTTGTGATCGGAAGGGCTACCGATGCGTATTTTCTAGAGGTTTCTTTAAAATTCTGTCCTCTTCCCTCTTCAGTTATCACTGATCCTTGATTGTTCGGAGTATTGGCTTTCTGACAGGGTTTGGAATGAAGCCATTTTTATTAATTTAGTTATTTTTGCTGATATAAAAGATCGTCTATCACGTTAATGATGTATCGGTCTGTGGTACCACTGAACAATAATTACAGAATGTTCTTAATAGTAAATCATTTGTCACAATCAGGGTTCTCTCAGCAATCTTTTGTTGAGCAATAGAATACATTAGGTGAGACGCGTCGCACCTTTACGCTTACCAATTAAAAGGTCCTGGACATATAGAATTCACATGAAATGCAGGGCAAAGAATTATAAATTATGACAGCTCCTTAGGAAATCCTGCTAGGCATATAACTTGCTGCTAATTTTTAACTTGTCAGACAATTTATACATGTCTTTTCAAGTGTAATTGGAAACACAAAGACACGGGCGTTCCAGTGTGTCACTGCTGAAATCTAAGAATGTTGGAGAGGTCAGGAAATATGAAGACTGAAAGAAAGGGAACATGGGAGAGGGACGCGCTGTCTTAGCACAGACAAATGTTTCTTCTCGCAGCCCAATAAATAATTGCGTGACTTTTTACAGTGCTGAGGGATGCTTGACAATTTCTTTTGGCCTGCATTTTGAAGTGAACTGACCTTACTTGCACTTCCTAAGCTAAAACACATATCAGGATGCATATTTTAGGATAAATTTAGATCTGTGCACAAACAGCCTCTCAAAAGTTCCCATCATATTTCTGGGCATAAAATTGAATTTCATGCCATTTCTGCGGGAGGAGGAGACATTCCCCAATATTTTTTTCCCAGGTAGAGCTTGCTATCAGCAAGTGTTGTAGCACAATCCCTCTCTCGCACTTGCTCACTTCCGTTCTCTAACGTGTGTGTGTGTGTGTGTGTGCATGCACGCATGTCCATGAGTGTCGCGTCGCATCGCATCAGCTTCTGCGCCCCAACTGCATTCTCTACAGTGCCCATCCCCAGCCTCATTCCAGGGCCCTACAGTGGGAAGGGATGGAGCCATCACAAGAAATAATGGCAAGGAAAATTTGGAGAAATGCCGTGGAGAGGCCCTTATTTCCAATGTCCATGAGGAGAAGAAATTCAAATTTTGAGACTTTTCTGCAGGGGAAAAGGTCTTCTGGGAAATTTGAGCTCAGCTTTGGCTGGAATTCTTCAGGGTTCAGCCCATTCTCCAGGGTCATCTGAACTGCATGTCTTAGGATGCTGGTGAGTATATTTTGTCGATAATACAATTGAACCCTTCCTGTGCACCTTTTAGCAGAGGTAAGCGGTGTGGGGGGAGGGGTATCCCCAGCTCCAGGGAGGCGGTGGTGCTGAGGTACTACAATTGACTGTCAACTTCCGAAAAGGTTTCTTCCCCCCTAAAAGAGGATTTTCAGTATTTTGCCTCATTCACAGTCTATTTTGCCATTTATTTTAAATATTGTAAAGTAACGCACCCTCTGTTTTGTACTCACCTCAACTTTGTGAGCTTAGTTACAGTATGGCTGAGCAGGGACTGAAACTCAGCCCAGCACTCTCTGCCACATTGCCTTACATGCAGAGAGATATTCCCGCAGGTGAGATCTCTGAAACTCAGTCCCTTCCCTAATACATTTCACCAGCTCAGCCCCGCCCCTCATTACTGATATATGCAGGAAGATGATTCCTATTTCTATAATGCCCCATAGCCGCAGCTCTGAGTGGTTTGCAGCACTGTATAAAACAATACAATACAAATACCCTAAAAACAGCAAGGTTAAAATGAATGTGAGATGAATTTTAAATAGCATAAAATACATTTAAAAGACCCAGCAAAGAGGAAGACTTGACTGGATAATCTGCCCAGGCCCCTGGATAACCAAGATCCTTAAAGGCCTCCGCATAAAGGGCTGTCTTGACCTGGCACTGAAAAGACTGCAGAGTTGGCACCAGGTAGGCTGCAACAGGAAGAAATTTCCAAAAATGGGGGCCACCACAGAGAAGACCGTCCCCCTTCTTGCCACCTTCTGAGCTTTCTGTGCAGTTTCCTGTGCAGAGGAAAGCCAGTGCCTGGGTAGATCGGAGTTGGGAGAGGCTCTGCAATGCATATTCTGGTCCTAAGCCATGCAGTGATTTAGAGGTTGAGATCAGCACCTTGGACTAGGAGGCATATAGGCAACCCATTCAAGCTGGCCAGAACCGGATGTATATATTTGGTCTCATGTGTCCCAGCTATTAAGCATTCTGCACCAGCTGCAGCTCCTGAACTACCCTCAAGGGCAACCCCATGTAGCAATCCAGTTTAGGTATTACCAGAATGTAGATTACCGAGACTGCACGATAGGGGCATAGCTGTGCCAGCAGCTGAAGGTGGTGGAAGGCCTTCTGAGCCACCGAGGCTCCAGAAGATAGATCAAGCAGCATCCCCAAGTTATGAATCTGCTCCTTTAGGGGAATGCATCCCCCTCCAGAAGAGCCTTAAATCTCTTCATCCAGTCAGAGGAACTTCCACCCATAGCATCTCCATCTTGTCTGGATTGAGCTTCAGTTTGTTGGCCCTCTTCCATTGCCACGGCCAGGCACCACTTCAGCACATCCACAGCCTCACCTGTTGGAGGTGAAAAAGAAAATAGTTACTGATGGCAACGCACTCCAAAACTTCATATGGCCCCACTCAGTGGTTTCATGTAAATGTTCAACAGCATGTGGGGCAGAACAGAGCCCTAAAGAACTCCATGCGGGGCTGAACAGTATTCCTCAAGCACCAGCTTCCGCAAACAGCTCTCCAGTCAATGCAGTGCCCCCAACTCCCAGCTCAGGCAGTTGTCCCGGAAGGATACCATAGGCAGTGGTCTTGAAAGTTTCTGAGAGGTCCAGAAGTATCAACAGGGTCTCAGTCCCTTTGCATCTCTCCCAGCATAGGTCATCACACAGGGCAACCAAGGCCAAAACCAGGCCTGAACCCCAAATGAAATGGCTCCAGAGGACCAACACCGCAAAAATCGGTATTTTGATGTGGTTGCCCTCACCAGTCTGTCAACAATCTATTTAGGTAGGGTTTAGGTGCAATATCTGAGTGGGATCTGAGTGGGGTGGTGTAACGTGGTGTCCAGCCACAGCAGGGGGTTGGACTCGATGGCCTTCATGGCCCCTTCCAACTGTCCTATTCCATGATTCTGTGATCACAACTATAGATCAGTAAAATGTCACACAAAGGTGTAGTGGTGTCACCAAGCCTGCATCACATAAAGGTGTCTTCTCTGAGAGTATCAATAAAAATTATGAGGTTGGGAAGATGCAGACGAGGCAAAAGAGCAGAAAATTCTGAGAAATGGCTAGTGTTCAAAATTCAGAATTAATTTAGAAATTCTTCTAGTTTGACTAAAACAGTTGAACATAGCATAGAGAAAAAGCCATGAAACAATAAAAGATCAGAGTCTGCAAAATCTAGGCATCCCAAGAAAAGCCTCTGGGTAACACTGGAATTTGGGCTTCAGTTGAGGTATGCTGGGAATTGTACGGCTCCTTTCTGTTTAAACATGACAAGGACCACACCCTTATCACATCTTTTGTTGTTGTCCTATAATGTCAAATTGTCTCCAGCGTTTGTTGACTCCATGATTGAAAGCCCTCAAAGGAGCCCTGAACCCTGCTCAACTCTTCCAGATTCCAGTCCGCGCTGTCTCTAATGGAGTCAATCCATCTCATATTTGGTGTTCCCCTTCTTCTTCCGCTTCAGCTTTTCCTAGCATGATAGTCATGAAGTCAAAGGCATAGAATCATACACTTGGAAGGGGCCCAGCAGGACATCAGGTCCAAGTGCCTTTTCAGTGCAGGACTCAAGTCACCCATCCAAGTTTCAACCCGGCCTGTCTCTGCTTAACTTCCAAGATTAATCTGGATCGGGCACTTCAGGCTATATGGAAGCTTCTCCTGTGATTTCCTTCTCTGGGGGAGTTTGCCTTCTCAAGATGTGCCCACAAGACAACAGCTTCAGTTTTGTCATCTTTTGGCCTTGACAACTCCACAGTTGTTTATCTGTCAAGGACTTGAAATGCATGCGCACACATCTGTCGCCCACTAGACCTTTTCGTTATGCCACTTGCTTTAGAAACGTGGTCTATATCCAATCTTTTCTGTCTGAGATCTAGTTAGAGGTTTATTGATTTGTCTCTACGTAGAAGAGCGAATATACATATCCCCTGTGGGAAAGCAGAGCCCAAGGGAAAAGGCCTTGAGTGGAGAACGGTGGGCCAGACATCACTTACCAGGTTCTCTGCAAGCCTCCACAGGGACGGGAAGACCTTCAAGAATAGACATTCAAATGTCTTTCCGTCCTCCTAATGTGCTGGACACACCAGCACCTCTTGCCATGTTCTGTCCAGAAGAAAAATCCCTCCGACGCAATGGTTGTTTTTATTAAATTCTCCTCAATAAAAAGCTCAGGCAGGATTTATTAGGTACTCAGGGTGGACGTTTAGTATTTCGCCAGTTATTAAGTGAAAATCAATAGAAAGCAAAGAAAATGGAAGTCACTGCTCTGTTAGCACGGTGTTGTCGCCTAGATATTATGTCGGCTGTCTTGTAGATTCATGACAGACGCAAGCAGCTAGGAGAGGACTCTTTCTGCTTACATTGCAGAGCCAAAGTGGGGTTATTCATTAGACGAGGCAGCCGGCCAGATGGATTTCCAGCTCAGTTTTACCATTTATCTTGAAAACGCCGGTATCGAGTGAGAAAGAACACTGATATTATGTGATATCAATGGCAGCTTTATGTATCTAAATCAGGATTTATTGTTATTTTGTTCGGAAGACCTCTCTTTTTTTTCCTCAAGAAATACCATTTCACTGGGAGAAAATAATAGCTAAAACCATGTCAAAGATAACCTTTCATGAGGTTTGTGCACCATGGGCTGTAAAACAAATAGAACCCAGGGTATTAATAGGTTTAACCACATTCGAACATATCATTCCGTCTGATTGTGTGTGTGAAAGCGAGTGAGTGAGGGCATGTTGTTGTTTTTAAAAAATTCTCCAATGCTCCAAACAGGCATTTGGATTATTGGTTGTTTTCCTTGCCAGCAGTTTAACTATAAATAACATCCGAGTTTTGTTTTGTTTTAATTGCCTTTAAAACCATTAGTAGCTTTATAGCTTTGAAAGACCATAACTGTTTTGATGTTTCTTTGCTAAAATAATCAACTAGATTTTTTGTTTTGCTTTTATTACACAGCAACATAAATTACAATAGCACAAGAACAAAATCTTTCCTCATGTTTTTTAAAGAGAGCATGTGTGAGTAGGACTGTACCACTTGTGTCTATTTGACCATGGCCTGATACAGAATGAAGCAGGAGCAACGCTAGATGCTGAAGTATTTCATCCACAAGTTGGAGCCATGTGTCATACTTCTGACGTGAAATGTTACGACTGGTGGCCTGTAGCAAACATTTTTGTTCATTATATCAAATAAGTAGATGAGTTTCCGTGTGTACTTCTCAGGACTTCCCAGTCTTCTGTGGTTTTCTTCCCAGGGTAGAATCTGATACGGGAAACTTATGCTGTTGTTACGTGACATCAAGTGGTAACTGGCTTGTGATGGGGCTCCAGAAGGTCTTATCCTTGAGAACCTGCTCAGCTCTTGTGCATTAAAGGCCGAGGCTTCCTATATGAGTCAATCAACCTCAGATTCAGTTGTTGTCTTCTTCCGCCTTTAGCTTTCCCTAGCATGATTGTCTCTCTCCAGTGAGTCTCACCTTCTCATGAAGTGTGCAGCTTCAGTTTGGTTATTTTTGCTTCCAAAGAAACCCCTGGCTTTCTTTTAGCTGCTTCAGAGCTTTTAGCAGCCCTTGCATCTCCATTCTTCATGTGTAGTTAATGTGAAGTCTAAATTATCTATCTAGAAACTTGGTAGAACCCACACAGAACTCTAATCCAAAGTTCCCACTTACTTGGGAGCCTCATCTGAGAAGTATTTACCACAAATGTCTCCACCACATTGTCCAGACTGTTCCCAAGGATCTTTCAGATAGAATTGGTACCTAATTGCCAATTTAGGGGTGCCACTTTCATGGGAACACCTACACAATGAGCCCTCACACACCTGGAAGAGTCACTGAATACTTCTCTCCACCAAATGGGACCCATTCATGGCCAAATGGGGACATCAGTTGGAAAACATGTTAAACATCCTTCAACTTTCTGTTTTCTGCTGTAGCAGATGGGGCTGGACTCAATATATCTGAAAGTTTCTTTCTTCTTTTTCTTTTCTAATTCAGAGAAAAGAGAATTTATGAGTGTTCAGCAGTTGTTGAGCTTGGATTCTTGAAGAGGATTCCACTACCCTGTGAGTTGACAAATTGAACTTTGGACTTCAAAGGAGTCAAGCCAATTTTAACACAATATAGATATTGTTACTCACATGGAGTACATCCATCTTATTGAAGACTGCAGTGAGTTGCTTGACACACATGGAAATTTTCATACGCTAGAAATATGAAGAAAACTCATGTATGCAAACATGTGTATCATAAAGACTGTCAGTAGGAAATGAGGGCTGACCAATCTGCCTGTAATTTGTGTCACTTCTGCCAGTAAAGTGAGGTAGTGTTGGCCAAAAAAGAAAAATGAAACTAAAATCAATATCACTGCAATATTTTTACTCATCCATCTCAAAGATTACAAAATACTGTGCAAATTTGGAGTTTTGCAGAACTGTTAATCAGACAAGTTGGTAGACAAAGGAAAAGGTTGTGGAGTGGGGAATGTTCTTGCATTTACCTGGAATTCCACACTGATATGTGATTATTTTTGTTAACAACTTTATTCCGCAATACATAGCAAACATGTTTCAGCTGCTGAAAGCCAAATTTCAGTATTTTTTTATTTTTTAATTTATTTTCCAATTTATATCCTGCCTTTTTCCTGCAAAGGGCTCAAGGCAGCTTACATCATTCTCCTCCTCCATCTTATCCCCACAACAACAACCCTGTGAGGTAGGTTGGGCTGAGAGTCTGTGACTGGCCCAGAGTCACCCAGTTGGCTCCATGGCTGAGCGGAGACTAGAACCCAGATTGCCTGAGTCCCAGTCCCATGCTCTTAACCACTACACCACACTGGCTCTATTTGAAGAAGTTAGAAATCAGAATAAACAATTCATATAGAAATGCACTAAAGTAGACAGTGTTGGAACACTAGGGCTGGAATTTTTCATTTGGGGCCTCAGATCTCAGGGTGGCCATCTTTGCTTTCCTGTGCCTCCTTGCCTTGCTGTCTCTCCCTTTCTTGAATCCTTCAACCTGAGGCTTTTTCCGTCAATCAAAGGCTGTCCTCCCCCATTCATCCCTTTTGCAAATAGGGGTGTCCTTCGAAGACAGGTGCTTCAAAAGGTTCACACCTTGCATTTTCAGTTTTATGGCAATGAGCACTCACAAAAACGCGTTTTATTAGTAGTGGTGTTCTGAACCTGGAACTTCTCAGTACCAAGCACTACAAATGTTCACCGTGTTGGAAATCCTCAAGAATTTGCACAATAAACCTGAACAATAAAAATCCATCCCATGGTGAAGTGGAATTCACTTTAATATAAATTAAAGGTGACAAGTGACTGGATAGCAGCACTTGTGTAAGGGACCTCGGGGTGCTGGTTGACCGCAGGCTAAACATGAGCCAGCAGTGTGATGCAGTGGTCAAGAGGGCGAATGCCACCCTTGGCTGCATAGCCAGAAGTGTGGCTTCTAGATCCAGAGAGGTATTACTACCACTCTACATGACTCTGGTGTGCCCGCAACTGGAGTATTGTGTTCAGTTTTGGGCCCCTCATTACAGAAAGGATATAGCCAGGTTGGAGTCAGTGCAGCGTAGGGCCACAAGGTTGGTGGCCGGTTTGCAGGGGATGGGGTATGAGGCGAGACTGAGAGAACTGGGTCTCTTCAGCCTGGAGAAGAGGAGACTCAGAGGGGATATGTTGGTGACATACAGGTATGTGAGGGGGTGTCACACAGAGGTGGGTAGAGGCCTGTTCTCCCCTGCAGAGGAAGGCAGGACATGCTCCAATGGAGCAAAGCTCAGGGAGCCAAGGTTCAATTTGGATGCCAGGAAGCACTTCCTGACAGTCAGGACCCCGAGGGTGTGGAATGGGCTTCCATGAGAGGTCGTTGAGGCCCCATCGGTGAGGGTGTTCAAAGACAGGCTGGACATGCACATGGTGGGCATGTGGTGAGCGGAGCTGGCTGGTGCCAGAGGTCAGACTAGATGGCCCAGGAGGCCCCTTCTGACTCGCTCTGTTTCTATGTTTCTAAATGGCTCCTAGAAAAGACAATGAAGTCAAAAGCTGGAGATTTTGCTGTGAACCGAACCATCATTTTGTATTCTGCCTTTCAAAAGCATGTGTTCAGCTGTCTTTTCCCCTCCCCTCCCCTCTCCTCAATTATTAAGTTTTCTTTTCATTTTTCACCTGTGTTTTTATTTACCCAACATTTTACTTTGATTGGAAGTGGTATTGCGGCTGGATTGCTGTCCTGAGCTTAATAATTATTTGCAACAAGCAACATTGTCTCTAGGGATAATCTCTGTTGATCCCTTGGGTTTTCTCTCCGTCTAAGCCTGGAGTCAGAAACTGCTCTTTAAGAGCTGAAGGCAGTAGGATGGCGTTCCACACCTGTGATAGGTGCTCTGCGGTGTTCGCTGTTATCGCCCTCTACAAAACTGGTCTGACTATATCTTGCAAGTGTTCTACCTCCAGGAAACTCTTCCCATATCCATTTATTGATTGGGGAGACCCCAGATGTTTCCCATAGTGCCCCTCTGTCGCAGCAGTGAGATGGAAGGCCCATCCAAGATGTGATGGTGGGGGTGGGGGGAAGATAATTGAGTTGGCATTTTAATTTGAATGCAACTAATATGAAAAGAACTTGGCCAAGTCATCCTTCTCTGAATTTAGCTATCGAGTTCTCCAAACCAGCAATGCATTCAGCCACACATGCACACACACACTTATTAGGGAAAACAGCATTCAAAAATGCATTGCATTAGGATAATTCCTTGCAAGAATGCGTATAATAAGCTATAAATAGAAAAGCTACTGTATGTATAAAAGAGATAGGTGCACAACTTTTTCTGAAAACTTTTTAACATGAAGTCCATATTTGGAAGGAAACAAATTTAAGATTGGAAAAAGGGAGAGAGAAACCGCAATGCACACATTTGCTCTTCTGTGCAGCTACAGAGATGGAAAATCCAGTTGTGTTTCTTCTTTCATTGCATTCTAGACAATGTATCCTAAGCCTACAGAGATGGGCAAGCTGTCCTGAAGGGAAATATGCCCTTAATTATCGCTTTTTTATCATTGTGGACAACAGTTGATGAGCTTTTATTTTGTAGAACACCTTTTACAGATCTATTTATTTTCATGCAGAGTGTAAGTCATTTGAAATAGAGAATCCTTTGGTTTTTCATGTCTAATAGAGGCCCATATGCACCTCATTGAATCTTTTTGAATACTGAAAGTCACGGAGATGGTTTTTACACCACAGAGCAAAACTTCCTGAAAGCTGCCTGTTGAGACCGGTATGTACTGCTCTGACTGGCAGCAGCTATCCAGGTTTGCTGGCAAAGCTTTTGATATCTTCTTTCCACTGGATGTTGCATGGATGGAATGAGACCTTCTGTGTGGAAAGTATGAGTTCTTTCAAACAGCGGCATTTATTGAATTGCAATAATTCAAACCTCCCAACCACAGGAAAGAGGACAAGAAGAACACAGCACGGACACGCATGTGCACAAAATGTGCACGTGGCCCTTTAGAAATTCTTCCTCTAATGTTAAATAGAAATTCAACACTTTTCCTGAGAGCAGGGAAAACCATCTCCAGTTCGCCCATGTGCTCTCAGTCTGCTCTCAGGTATGTGTCCCTGCTCATTTGCGAATTCAAGGCTCTTTCCTTCCGGTTCTCTAATGTTCCTCCGGGCAAGGATTGGGCAGTCTTTCAAAGAGAAGAGCCCTCCAAAACCTGGTGGAGCTGTATTCCAGCTCCACTCAGCCAGAGGCATGCTGGCTGGGAATCATGGGAGGTGGAGTCCAAGATATCTGGAGCAGCAGTGTGGGAACCCTGCTGCAGGAAAAGGCCAAGAAGCCGATCCTCACTTGGCTTGTCCCAGTGGGGATGTGACAAGATGCTGAGATAGATGAAACTGCTTCTTATCCTCCAAGAAGAATGTTCTGGAAGGAAAATAATCCCACCTTCATCGGCAAGGTAGCCTGACCTTCAAGCTGGCTTGCTGAAATGCTTCCCCAAACTTTGCACAGGGCCAGCACTGGAGGTAAACTCAGTCGGGGATCACTTTAAGACTGATCTGGGTATCTTTCATTTCAGGAATTGCAATTCGACAATTGCAAGAAACGAACAAGCAAAAGACTGAACGACTTGTTATGGGCTTACTTCATTTTACAGTGGCTCCAATTCTATCTCACTGTAAGAAACTAGAAACACCCATTTTCTCTGGATTGTGCTGCTTTCTATCACTTTTATTACTGATGGCTATGTTTATGCCACTCCTTTAAATTATTCTGGATTCATTTTTAGTGGAATTTTAATTCAGTCTAAGGTGGTCTGGCAACTTGTTGAATAAGAGGCCAGAACTGTGTATCATGGATAAACAGATGGAGTGCTCTCAAGTCATAACCTTCATTTGATGGCTAACGCAACCATTTCTGCCCACGCTCCCATTCTTATTCATTCCCTTTTACATACTTGGTATCCTTTATGTAACACATGCGACCTTAATGTGAATTATGTCCATTCTTCTTGTTTTAAGAAACTTTGCCTTCACTTTCATTTACTATGAGAGCTTCAGTGATAGGATAAAATAGAAAATAAATAAATAATGAACACAACCAATCTCTTTGATTTTTGTCATTCACTAATTCATATATAGATTGAGAGGGAGGCTGAGAAGGAGAAATGGGGGAATTAGTTTAAAAGAAATCAACAAAAATGTTTGCTGACACACTTACACACTCTCTCTCACACACACTAGTGGAATCGTATTGTTTACTTGGTGTGTGTGGATTACACATGCTCTGAAGTCATACAACTCACACACACACTAAGTTGGCTTCATACCCTTTCTTACGCAAGTCCTGCTGACTGGAACTTATTCCCAGATTTTATTGCAACCTTATTGTGTGTGAGAGAGTGAGAAAACACACACTCCCAAAACATATGTATATGTTCTAGACATATGTGTACATTTCTGTATAAGTTTCTTTTACTTCCATGTATGAATATAATTATTGTGCACAAATTGAAGAAGAGAGAATATGTTAACTCAGCTGTCCTCTCAATGAATTAAAAAAAGATGAGCACCTGATTTGATTATATATACATATAAATATAATTGTTAATAAAATCGTATTTCTTAAAGAAAAAAAAACACTGAGAGAAAGGAAAGGATGGAATGTAAATGCAGCACTAATTGAATTACACTTTGGCACTGTGAGACACTAATGTAAATATCCTTGCGAGTAGGCCTAAGACACTTGGAGTAATTACTTAAAGGCTTCCTTTCAAAGAATCCCCCCTTTTATTAAATGCCTTTTAACATTAGCACTTTCTTCCTGACAAATTAAATGAAATTTCATTACTCGTCTTAACTTAATGGCATACAGCCGCTTGCCTACACCACATGTGGGTGCCTATGTGAGCATTAACCCTCTGTGGGCTGGAGACAAGGTGCTTGTGCTCCACGGTGTCCTCAAATGTCACCGCCTCCCCGGCACCGGGAGGAACGGGTCAGAACGAGCTGCCGGGAGAGATTGTGTGCTCGCCCATACGCCAGTCTTTCGAGAAGCAATTGGACAGTTATCTGATCAGGATGGTGTAACTGGCTTCCTACCCTAGCAGGGGGTTGAACTTGATGACCTTCTTGGGCTCTTCTGACCCAACTGTTCTGCGATTCTCCGAATGAAAGTCTGCGACCATGTTAGCCTTCCATATCCTGTTGGAGGCATGCTTGGCACTTGATGTTTCTCATGGATGGGCCACATTTTCAGCTGATGAATTCATACTGTTGGATTTACCCATGAAACATGGGCAAAGGGTTCTTTTACTGCTGCTGTCCCACTGTGGGCAGCAAAGGAGGCTTTTGTGAGGCCTGGGCTCAGCCAAGACATTTAGAAGGAATGCATGTTTGGCCAGTGGCTAAACTCCAGAGTCATGTGGCAACTCATCTTGCTTATCACTAAAGCTGGGGTCACCTGGCTCCTTGAATGGATCCCCTGCACCTTCCCCAAAAGCTCTACTGCCTAGCATTAAGGGAGGCCTTCCTGACTCAATTTCTTGCCTTGAAGCAGGCACTACAACCCTTAGTAGAGTGAAAATCCCTGAAAAGAGGAGATGCACCACCATTAAAGGACACCAACTGACATAACACAGGGGCATGATCTTGCATGTGCTTGCATGCACATTTAGAAATAATTGGTATAATTTACTTTCTGCCTTGTTCCAGACTGTTGCTGCCTGCTCCTGCTTCCATCCTCATTTCCAGCCCACTCTGCCTTCCTAGGTACCTGCATCCTTCCTCTCCATCCCTTTCTGCTCCAGAATGTGGATGTTTTCTTGGTACTTGACCTCTGGATTGTTTTCTTGGATTGTGATCTCAGACAATGTGTTATTGGACTGTACCTTCTTGCTGGCTTTGACCGTGGGCTGCTAAACCAACACCCATCTGGCTTCTGTCCCTCTTGCCCTGCTGCAGGAATCCACCTTGCACCCGTGCCCTGGTCCCGGGGCCCCAGTCTTGATAGCTTGCTACCCAGGCCCTGGGCCTTACCGCCTGTCCCTGTATATCCCAACTAGACCACTAAGATGGAGGCCCTTCTGCATGAGCCATCCCCCAACAAAGTGAAGGGGGAGACGGGGAAGAGAAGGGGCCTCTCCACCATTGCACCCCACTTGTGGTACACCCTGCCTAAGGAAGTGAGCTTGGCACTTTCACTACTTAGTTTTCACCACCAGGATAAGACATTTTTACTCAACGCTTGTTTGTAGTAGCTACTCCAGTTTTATCCTGTTACTATTGCTGCTTCCTTATTATGTCCTCCTGATATGTCTATTATATAATCTTGGATTTTATTCTGCAGATTTGATTTGGGTTTTTTAAAATTTTGATTTGATTGTATAATTCTTTTTATGGTTTTATGTTAGTTGTCCATGGTTTTAATTGCAAGCCGCCAAGAGAGCCTCTGGGTTATAGGGCAGCATATAAATATAATAAATAAATAACTTTAAATAGCAGCTATATCTGATAAGGACTCTCCGCCACTTCTAGCTAAGGTCCCAGTCCAAATCAGGGCCTTGTGCCTACTGTAGAAATAAAATGAAGTGGATGGAACTCATAACAACAAGGTCTAGATTAAAAGTGATGTTCATCTGAGACTTCAGGGGGTGAGCAACCAAGAACCCATAAACAAATTTGTTTCAATTGTGGTAAGAAGTCTTGGCCTTTCACACAGCCTAAAGGGAAAGCAGCTGGTCAGTCTTCTTCTGTTTCTTGGGCATTCAAAGACCAGAGAAGTGCCCATTGTCCAAGTCAGTAAGAATCCATACTGTTCTATAACAGTCCCCCCTGTTGTGATGTGGGCCTTGTGGGCTACTGTATGGCAGTACTGCGGCAAATGTAACAAATGTATTATTGTTGTGAGCCGCCCCGAGGCTTGCGGCAAGGGGCGGCCTATAAATTTCCAAATAAATAAATAAAAATAAAGAAAGAAAGAAAATTATGTGGTACCTTTGTGATCAGGTCTTCTGCTCCTGAGTACATGGCATGCTGGGCCCTTGCAAAACCCAGCAGTGACTGGTAACAGGGAGGGCTTATGTTCTCAGCTTGAACCTTGTGGCACCTGACCATGGACCTCTTGAAGAAAATACATGACAATGGAGGCCAAAAGCTGATTGAAAACAACAACAAATGGAAATCTGCCCTCTGTAGAGTAGGGCTTTGGGCAACCCTGCAAAGGTCAACTTAGTAAGCCACCCGCCATATCACCTCTTGCAGTTCGGGGGTGTTGGAAGACCTGTGTGCAAACAACCTCTTGACATTTCCTATCTGTGAGCAGAGAAACTGGAGGGGAATTTCCCAACAGCTTCTCACAGGTGTTGCTCACCACCAGGGATGGTAGCCACACAGCTCCTTTCCAAAGGATTTAGAAACATGTGTAGAAACAGAGTGAGTCAGATGGGATCTCCCAGGCCATCCAGTCTGACCCCCAGCTCCAGCTGGCTCCACTCATGACATGCCCACCATGCCTACCATGTGCATGTACAGCCTATCCTTGAACATCCTCACCATTGAGGCTTCAACCACCTCCCATGGAAGCCCATTTCATACCCTTGGGGTCCTAACTGACAGGAAATGCTTCCTGGCATCCACCCTAAATCTTGGTTCCCTGAGCTTTGCTTCATTAGAACGTGTCCTGCCTTCCACTGCGGGGGGAAAGGGTCATGACCCACCTCTGTGTGGCTCCCCCTCATGTACCTGCATGTCACTAAGAGGTGCCCTCGGAGTCTCCTCCTCTCCAGGCTGAAGAGACCCAGCTCCTCAGCCTCGTTTCCAAACGCCACTGCAAGCTGCAAACGTAGCATTCCTGCAGGCAGCCTGTGGGCCATTTTGCATAGCCCACAGTACTGCTTAGCTCTAAGGCCTGAGTGAGAGAGCAGAAGGAAGGCAAAGCCAACCAAAGCTGAGGAAGAACTTTTGAAGGTCTGCTGCAAAGTGGCTTTTTATGTCTAGAGGTGTGTGCAAAGAAAGATGCCCGGATTTTTCTGAAAATAAAAATGTCTTCTGAAAAATGTTGACTCAGCTCTACTTGTCATACTTTGGGATTCTGCATATTCCGCAGAACCTTCCCAATGTGAAATTTCTGAAGACCAACTGTGAATGCATCTGGTCTCTAATGGAAGGGCAGAGAGCTTATCATAAAATGAAGGACTAGAAACTTAGGTGTGCTTCTTGGCCATCTCTTAAGCAAGGAGAGCACAACAGTCCTGAACCAAGCACATGCCACCCCCCTGCCAAAAACCAAAAAATAAAAGGCCTTAAAATTTATTTTCAAAAGCAATTTCTTTCCTACCAGACTGAATCAGAGTGGTTGAACGTAAGGTGGAAGAAATATTCAGCATGGCACTAGATAATATTACCTGCCATGAAGACTTGCTGTAAAGCTTGCAGCAAGATAAAATGTGTGAAGTGCTTTGAGCTCAAAGAAAGGGGTTCAAAAAAAAGAAGGAATAAATTCTCTAAAACATCACCACCATTATCGCTGGTCATCAAACAGGCTGAATACCAGAACCCCCTGGCCCCAAGTCCGGTGAGGGAAGAGGGAAGAAAATGGCGATTGCTTCGTGCTTCATCCCCTTCGCTAAGGTTTCCAGCAACGCCAGGTCACTGCAGGTATGGATTTGCGATCCAGGGACCAGAGGTCACGCAGATCTCACTCAAAGTCCTCCTGGAACGTACCACACACATCGCACTGGGAAGGTCCTTCATGCCAAGCCCTCACTTATCGCGGAGGTGTTCTCTCAGCAGGCAGGGAATCCAGCTCTAAAAACAAAGACCTTGGAAAAGAAATCTCATGGAACATTAAAAAAAAAAAAAAATTGGCCAAGAACATGGGTCAGTCTCTAAAGAAAATACCTCTTTTTTCTCCACTAGAGTCATAAAGGGTTCTAAAAACAAAACTATCCTCTTGTGAGGTCCAGGTAAAACTTTATGTGCAGTCTCTTGACCAGTTGCTCCTTTCAAAGAAACAAAACACATATATGCAGATATTTCCCTTTTGTTTTATAATATAGCATAATATAATTGCAGTTGTTTATATATATCTATCTTTGTAGATATATATCTATATCTGCAACAAGAAAATGCTAAGCATGTACAAACGCAAACTAAGTGTTCCTGCCAAATCTGTTTCCTCCACAAGCGCAGCCAGAGGTAGCTCACCGGGGAGCGCCGAATCCTGGGGGTGGATGGCCAGCTGCCCTTGGAGGTCTTCCGGGACCTTCAATCTAATTGCAGCATCTTTAGTGAATGTGAATTTCAAGGTTACACCTGGGGTGTTCAAGGGCAAGCCCACGTATAATCGGTACTTAGATCATGCATTAATCTTATTTGCCATCTATTAGGTTTGATTCCCGCTTTCCTCTCCTCCTCCCTAAAGCCAGGATTATTGTGATAGTTTAAGATAATGGATTCTAACGGAAGAAAGGTCATGCCAGCACCACGATTCAGAACCTTAAGATAATATGATTAATCTAAAAGCCGCTTTCCAAAGGGGAGGGGCACCATTTCATATGTTTAATTGAGAAGAGAGGAAGGGATGGAATTAGCAAAACAGGAGTGGCCGTGAGAGGAGAAAGAACTCTGTCGTCTTGTCAACAAGTGTAATTAATGAAGTTGCTGAGAAATGTGTTGCTTCATTTCCAAGCACCTCCTGAAGAGCTGGGCTAGAGGGGAACCTCTGCTGTAGCCTGAGCGTCGTAAGTAATGTGAGGTGCCACAGACTGACTGCAGCTTCCTTTTCTTGGCATGCAGGAACCCTGCCAACACCATGTGGCATCCATCACCACCACCAGCACACAATCGTCATCCGTTGGGGTACAAAGACATATCCTGCACAATTCCGTTGGTGGCTTCCATACCATTTCTGCAATTTATGGTAGCACATCCCATTTCCCCCACACCTTGCCCCATTGTATCTGTTTCCTCAGGATGGCATGGGTCTCAGCATAAAATTACGCTGAGTTTCCAGTGACACTGGAATTAGTTTCCAGTGAATATATTTGCATAAATTTCAGGCAAATAGAAAATGGCCCCGAGTGCATGAACTCCCTATAGCTGGAGAAGGCAAGTGTTCAGCAGATCCCAAGTATGGGAATCTTAGTACTCCAAGCTCATTCGGGTCTTCCTCCATTTTGTCCTGCCCATGGGGGTCCCTCCAAACTGACCTGACACATCAGCACAAAGGTTTTGAATTCCAGGGAACAGCTGGAAGCTAGTCTGCCCAGCAGCTACCCCACCTCTTGAGAAGAGCATCCCTTCCTTCATGTGGGGAGGAGAATATCAGCCACCCATGGAAATCCCCTCTTGGTGATGTCCTCAGTGGAAATAGTGGACAACTGTTGCAGCAATCCTTTCCATTGCCTTTTTCTTTCCTCCTTCTCCTTCGAAGATCCATTCTTTTCATTTTATGCAGGGCAGGACCAGTCATGATCCAGTGTCCCATGATGTTGACCTTTGCCCATCACCTCCCATCCCATTGTGCCCTTGAGTAATTTGGGGGTGCTGCTAGGTCATTTTAGACTCTGGATTTAAGGAATGTATTGGGTGGGGAGGGTGCCAGGTGGCCACATCCTCATCCTCAATTTCACCTTTGTACTGTCCCACAACCAAAGCTCTCATGAAGTTACCTGTGAAGTACACAATGGACATTTCTTTCCCTACAGACACACACAAACGGCCATATCAAGCTGGTTTATTCCTCACACTTTATGACAACCACAAAACTTTCCCCCTGGTTTAACAAGAAAGAAATACTCTGCTCCAATACTCATCTCCTGCTCTCTGGGAGAACATAGGAGAACGGGTGCCTTTGGGGTGCAAAGGGCCATAAATATGCAACCAGGCAAATGTGAAAGACCAGAGTTGATTCTGGAAGGCTGCAGCTCAGCCTCTAGAGGGTGTAACATGTGGGTTAAGTATCTTTCACGGGATGTTTTCTGCAAAGCGTGAAATGTTCTTTATGTTTCTGAACTTCTGTGCGCACATGCACACACACACACAATATCAGTGCAGAAACTGAAACATATGATGCGATACACACATATCAAAATCGAAATGGATACATTAATGCATGCCGGTACAGCAGGAAGTATACAGCTCTGGTGATGGATGTTATTAAAAAACACTAAAATATTGACACATCAAAATAAAAAATTGGCATTACAGCAGCAGATCCAATGTGAAACAGTATACATAAATAATTGTTCTGGGGCAAAATTAGCACAAAAATTGAAAAACCTTATTGAACTTGCACAAATAAATCCTGGGGTTACTTTTTCTGTAACGGCAGTTTTGACACTCTGCTGGCATCCATCTGCAAAAAAATGCACCTTCACAGGAAAGGTGAAAATCCAGATTCTGATTTATATTTTAAAATACTATAACCCTCCCCACCATGAACGATCTGTGCATACATACCAGCACAGAATATGTTCTTAATGAGTACCTTCTTCAAAAGGTGGAACTTTGTAGTCTGATTGGCTCGCCCATCTATCCCTGCAGGGGATGCTTTCCTAGGGGTGCTTCCATCCCATTCCCATTCCCATTCCACTTCCCATCTCAGCTTTGCCATCGGAGCTCATCACTGTGGTCGTGGAGGAGCCAGTACGAAAGGCTCAAGCATGGCGGCCCCTGCGAGAGCCCACCTTCTCTGCTCTGGAAATAATTTCTCTGGGCTGATGTGGACGTGAAAGGGGAACCCTCCCCCCTTCCCTCCCCGATCTTCTACTCGTTTTATGCAAATGGCTCTCCTGAGGTCATTTGTCTGCTCTCTTTCCAAGGCATCCTATGAATCTGCAGCCAGAGTTCCCTTCATGGGCAGAAGGACAGATGCTTGGAATGTAAGAGTACATAATGTATGTATGTATGTATGTATGTATGTATTTACATGTATTTATAGCTTGCCGATAATTGTCAAGGCCTTCCTTGGTGGCTTACAATGTGTAAAGCATTAACAGAGTATAAGCATATTAAAAACCAATTAAAACATAATGAATTAAACATCTACAAAAGCAATTAAGAAGGGCCACAGCATGCAGGCTAAATGTTAACAAATTTCCTGAAAAGATGAGTCATCCCTATTTCCCTTTGGGTGAATTTCCCTAGGGAGGGAGTTCTAAAGATAGGGAACTGCAGCGGAAGTGGCCCTTCTCCTGGTTGCCTGCCCCTCTCAGCCCCCTGAGGGGTGGCGGCAATGTCATGTGCGCAACCCTGTTGAGCAGCAAGGCTGTTCCCTGCCTCTAGGATCTGGTGTTGGTCCAGTATGCACCAGAGACTAGAGTCTTTACCCTTATGTTGTGTGGTGTGCACCTGTGCAAGTGTGGGTATGCTGTGCAAGTATGCTGTGTGAGTCCTTTTCACCCTCTGGTTTGCTCCTGTTTTGGCCACACCACCCACAGCAAAAGAAATCACCAGAAGGTCGATGGTTGGCTCATGATCCAAGTTGCTTTGCCATGCCTTGACCTTGACGGTCAGTTCCAGTTACTCTGCTGGCTGCATCCTGTTTGGTTCTCAGACTACTTTGCCTGGCCTTGTGTTCTCCCTGAACAATCTCCGCCACCCAAGATGTGGGCTGCCATATTTACTGAAAACCAGGATCACTGAGAAGTTACCATAAATTCCACACAAAATCACCAAACATTTCCACATGTCTATTCCAGTAAGAAAGAAATTGATATTCAGAAAATGAATGGGAAAGGAAGAAAAGCTGGCATATTTGCCCACCCCGCAGCCCGGGCAGAAACCGCTTCTTCTCTGCTCCTGGTGTCGTGTGTGTGTGTGTGTGTGTGTGTGTGTGTGTCATTCTCTCACTCCTCTTCTCTTCCTCCTGAGAGCAGGGCCGTGTCTAATATGCAATGGGCTTGTTCATACCATCCTCAAATGACTGACAAGCCATCGAAAATGAAGAGAGAGTGGAGAGTGTGCTAATAGTGATGGGAAGCATTTCTAGTCAAACATAAAGCAAATTAATGTGAGCCCCCAATGCACCTTTCATCTGGAAATGTCATAAAATAATAAGCGGAGTGACCCCAGCCCTGTCTAGGGCTGGATTTCAATAGATTTACATCTTAAAGGGCATGGCACACTTTTTTTCTATTTTAAGAACAGCAACCCCATGTGGGTCTTATAGTCATGGACCTCTGCAGTGCATGGTACCAGCTCTGGGTGTAAGGCTATCCCAGCTGCTGGTCGCTTGTGTCCATAGGGCTTCCCACTGGTTGTTCCCGTGGTTGCTTTAGCCACTCATTGCCCAAATCACAACCGCTTGTAAGATTGCATGCATCGTCTGGCAAACTTTGTACTATTTGGCTGTTATAGAAACATAGCAACATAAAACAGAGCGAGTCAGAAGGGGCCTCCTGGGCCGTCTAGTCTGACCTCCGGCACCAGCCGCCTCTGCTCATGACATGCCCACCATGTGCATGTCCAGCCTGTCTTTGGCTGGACACCCTCACTGACGGGGCCTCAATGACCTCCCGTGGAAGGCCAGTCCTGACTGTCCTCCCTTGGGGTCCTAACTGTCAGGAAGTGCTTCCTGGCATCCAAATTGAACCTTGGCTCCCTGAGCTTTGCTCCATTGGAGCGCGTCCTGCCTTCCTCTGCAGGGGAGAACAGGCCTCTCCCCATCTCCATGTGACACCCCCTCACATACCTGTATGTCGCCAACATATCCCCTCTGAGTCTCCTCTTCTCCAAGCTGAAGAGACCCAGTGCCCTCAGTCTTGCCTTACATGGCATCCCCTGCAAACCAGCCACCATCCTTGTGGCCCTACGCTGCACTGACTCCAATCTGGCTATATCCTTTCTGTAATGAGGGGCCCAAAACTGAACACAATACTCCAGTTGCGGGCGCACCAGAGTCATGTAGAGTGGTAGTAATACCTCTCTTGATCTAGAAGCCACACTTCTGGCCATGCAACCAAGGGTGGCGTTCGCCCTCTTGACCACCGCATCACACTGCTGACTCATGTTTAGCCTGCAGTCAACCAGTACCCCGAGGTCCCTTTACAAGTGCTGCTCTCCAGCCACTTGTCCCCTAACCTGTACTTATGACAGCTATTCCTATGCTCCAAGTGCAAGACCTTGCACTTATCCACGTTGAACACCATCCTGTTGTCTCCTGCCCACTTCCATAGTCTGTCCAGATCCTTTTGGATCTGGAGTACCTGTTCCTCAGTTGTGGCCACTGCTCTAGTTTTAGTGTCATCTGCGAATTTGATCAGCAGACTGTTCACCCCTTCTTGCATGTCATTAATGAAAAGATTAAACAGGATCGGCCCCAGGACAGAGCCCTGGGGGACCCCGCTTGTCCCTGGCTGCCATCCCGATGATTCCCCACTAATGGTTACCTTCTGCTTTCGGTCAGTCAACCATGCCCTAATCCACTGGACAGTGCTTTGGTATATCCCAAAACTCCTCAGTTTCTCCACCAGGATATCATGGGGCACTTTGTCAAAGGCCTTGCTGAAATCCAGGTATACCACCCCTGCCAACTCTCTTAATACTCTCAGGTGTAACCCATCAGGGCCTGGCGCCTTTGTAATGTCCAATGCCCTGAGGAGCCCCTCGACTTCAAGGGGGGTTACTCTAATCTGTGCCCCTAAATACCCAGCCTCATCTAATCTCCTATATGGATATCCCCCGTCCTGCTTTGGGGAGAATACAGAGGCAAAATAGTCATTTAACGTCTGTGCCTGTTCCCTCATATCAGTCACTGGATCTCCTTCCTCCTTATTTAGTGGTCCCACCACTTGTCTCCCCTTCCTTTTCCTATTTACATGCTGAAAGAAGCCCTTTTTGTTGCTCTTGATATTCTTGGCAAGTCTCAGCTCATAATCAGCCTTAGCCTTGTGAAGAATCCTTCTGCAATGGGCCTCCTCCTGCCAGTATACCCTTTTGTCTATTTCCCCCAGTACCCATTTCCTATGGAGGCTCCTCTTTTGTCTAATCCCCCTAACCACCTCCTTTCACATCCATGGCGGCACTCTCCTCCGCCTTCCCACCTTACTGACTAGAGGTATCGTCAGGGCTTGCGCCTGCAAAACCTCCCTTTTGAGTGCCATCCACCCCTCCTCAACTCGCTTACCTTCCAGTAACCTATCCCAGGAGACTTTCCTCAGTCTGGCCTTCAGTTGGCCAAAGTTGGCCCTCTTGAAGTCCCAGCTTCTAGTGCTTGCCCTGCTGCATGTCCTCAGTCCCCTGATCTCAAAAAAAATATGCATGACACCAACACTTCCCACCAACAAGAAGATGAGGTTAGTGTTGAGGAAGACCCCCACAGAATTGGTTTCTCTAGTATTCTTGGAATTTCTTGCATGATCGGTCTGGTCTGAGAAAATGAGCTGTGAGAAGAAGTCCATGAACATACATGGAAGGAAGGTTGTCCAACTGGCAACATTCTTCCACATTACGTGCCACATCTTGTGCTTTGTGTGGAGTGGAAAAGAGGGGTTACTTGTGTGGTGTTCATACCAGTCTTGGTTACTAGTGAGTGTGATGTCAATGCTGGACATGCTTGCCAGGAACTCGGACTTGTGTCTGTGCCAAGGTGGACTGCAGCATGGGGAACTGGGCCCAGGGAGTCCAACAGGAACCTGAAGCAGATTCCTCCCCCATCCCTAGCTAAGGTATCTAATGCCATTCTAGGGCCCGTGCACAGAGGGGAGCACCTTCAAAGGCGGTACTTTGAAGGACATTACAAAGGTGCCAGGCCCTGACGGGTTACACCCGAGAGTACTTAGAGAGTTGGCAGGGGTTCTCTCACGCCCGCTGGCCTCCATTTTTGAGGCCTCGTGGAGAACAGGTGAAGTTCCAGAGGACTGGAGGGTGGCATCAGTGGTCCCAATTTTCAAAAAGGGTAGTAGGAAGGACATGGGGAATTATAGACTGGTTAGCCTTACGTCCATTGTAGGCAAAACAATGGAAAGGCTCATAATAGAGAGAGATCTAGTGATGCTAGATAGGGAAGGGAGGCTGACAGCCATACAACATGGCTTCAGCAAAAACAGGTCCTGCCAGACAAACCTTGTGGAATTCTATGACAAGGTTTCAAGATGGCTAGATGGAGGGGATGCAGTGGATGTGGTATACCTGGATTTCAGCAAGGCCTTTGACAAAGTGCCCCATGATATCCTGGTGGAGAAACTGAGGAGTTTTGGGATACACCCAAGCACTGTCCGGTGGATTAGGGCATGGTTGACTGACCAAAAGCAGAAGGTAACCATTAGCGGGGAATCGTCGGGATGGCAGCCAGTGACAAGCGGAGTCCCCCAGGGCTCTGTCCTGGGGCCGATCCTGTTTAATCTTTTCATTAACAACATGGAAGAAGGGGTGAACAGTCTGCTGATCAAATTTGCAGACGACACTAAAACTGGAGCGGTGGCCAGAACTGAGGAGCAGATACACCAGATCCAAAAGGATCTGGACAGACTATGGAAGTGGGCAGGAGACAACAGGATGGCGTTCAATGTGGAGAAGTGCAAGGTCTTGCACTTGGGGCATAAGAATAGCTGTCATAAGTACAGGTTAGGTGACAAGTGGCTGGAGAGCAGCACTTGTGAAAGGGACCTCGGGGTTCTGGTTGACCGCAGGCTAAACATGAGTCAGCGGTGTGATGCGGTGGTCAAGAGGGCGAATGCCACCCTTGGCTGCATAGCCAGAAGTGTGGCTTCTAGATCAAGAGAGGTATTACTACCACTCTACACGACTCTGGGGCGCCCGCAACTGGAGTATTGTGTTCAGTTTTGGGCCCCTCATTACAGAAAGGATATAGCCAGGTTGGAGTCAGTGCAGCGTAGGGCCACAAGGATGGTGGCTGGTTTGCAGGGGATGCCATGTAAGGCAAGACTGAGGGCACTGGGTCTCTTCAGCTTGGAGAAGAGGAGACTCAGAGGGGTTATGTTGGCGACATACAGGTATGTGAGGGGGTGTCACATGGAGATGGGGAGAGGCCTGTTCTCCCCTGCAGAGGAAAGCAGGACGCGCTCCAATGGAGCAAAGCTCAGGGAGCCAAGGTTCAATTTGAATGCCAGGAAGCACTTCCTGACAGTTAGGACCCCGAGGGCGTGGAATGGGCTTCCACGGGAGGTCGTTGATGCCCCATTGGTGAGGGTGTTCAAAGACAGGCTGGACATGCACATGGTGGGCATGTCATGAGCGGAGCTGACTGGTGCCGGAGGTCAGACTAGATGGCCCGGGAGGCCCCTTCTGACTCGCTCTGTTTCTATGTTTCAGTCTCAATTGGCCTTTGTTCAAAATTTATGCAAATTGTACAGTTCTCCATGTTCGGGACCAAAAGAACAGTTGAAAAGGAGGCTGTCAGAGAAACTAAAAACTTACAGAGTCGTCTTTCCAAGCCCAGGGTTTGGAATGCTGAGCTCTGGAAAAGCCTGAGGCAAGACTGAGGGAACTGGGTCTCTTCAGCCTGGAGAAGAGGAGACTCAGAGGGGATATGTTGGCGACATACAGGTATGTGAGGGGATGTCACATGCAGATGGGTTGAGACCTGTTCTCCCCTGCAGAGGAGGCCAGGACACGCTCCAATGGAGCAAAGCTCAGGGAGCCAAGGTTCAATTTGGATGCCAGGAAGCACTTCCTGACAGTTAGGACCCCGAGGGCGTGGAATGGGCTTCCACGGGAGGTCGTTGATGCCCCATCGGTGAGGGTGTTCAAAGACAGGCTGGACATGTACATGGTGGGCATGTCATGAGCGGAGCTGACTGGTGCCGGAGGTCAGACTAGATGGCCCGGGAGGCCCCTTCTGACTCGCTCTGTTTCTATGTTTCTATGAATTCTTGTATACATGACCCCATTTGGGGTGCTGAATTAGGGTTGCCCTCTCATTTTTCCAGGTAGACACCTCATCTTTAACAACTCTAGGGCAGGCAGATGGGACATGTCCTTCTCTACGCTGGTAGTAACTCTGTACCTAGTGAATTTTGGCTGATGCAAATTGGAGAGCATTTGTTTGGGTTCTGTTTGGCTTGGCTCGGCTCGGCTCAGCTCAGCTCAGCTCATTTTTTGACGATCCTGGCAAGGGAGTCTGAGAACTAAAGTCCAAAACATATTGGTATCACCCTCCTGCCCCTAAAATCAACCCCTGAAGTGCACAGTAGTGTGTTCAATAGACACATAATCTGACATGAGAGGACTTTCTTGGTGTGCTTTAATTCATTCCATCATGGAGTCTTGGAACATGTACCTGTGCATGTGTGTCTTCCTTGTTGTTGTTGTTCACATTTCTGGGGTAGAGGTTAAAAGCTTTCTAAGATGTTGCTGTGAATACCTATCTCTGCTTTTGCATGTGGAAAAAAAGACCAATAGCTGAGCAAGGCTATGATGGTTGAAAATTTTGAAGAGCCCTGAAAACTGGCAGGAAACACAGGAAACTGGCCACCTTTCTCCATCACTCCTTTATCTCTGCTCATCTTATCTCTCCTTTAGCAGCTCATTGTCCCTAGGAGTTGTGAGTCAGGGGTGCTTGGGCAGTAACAAGGACAATTACTGCTCTGGAGAGATATACAGAGATTGTTCGAGGGGAGAACCATGGCCAAAGTTTCCATGATCACCCACCCACTTTCTTGACCTGTTTCTGTACTTTCAAAACTCTTACTAGTCACATGACCAGTGGGGCATTTTGTATTGCAGGTTTGAGCTGTGCATCCTCCTGGGAGGTCAATAGAATGCACTTTTCTGAGAGACATGCTGGCTGGATTAAGATCCGCTTATTGGTTTGAGGGGGAACCGAAGCCATGTATACCAGTTAGGGCCCTTGATATTGTACTGGGCTTGTGACAGTAAGTGAGCTCTTGTAGGCTTATTGTGAACTGCCTCAAGTGCAGGAAGAGATGAGAAGCAGACTGGATAAATGCATGTACTTACGCCCTGAAATGGTATGTGTGAGAGAGAGAGAGAGGGAGAGGGAGAGCAGTAAGTACAACAACACAATACAGCATGCTCAGGAATAGGATGGAGATATTGATCTTGGGGTACCAAAGCAATATGTCTTTGGGGCATTGGTGAGCTAGCACAAGCCAGAGGGGCTAGCATCCAGCCAATGAATTGTCAGACTGCTATCAGGATGCAATATCCCTTCGCAAACAAAGTACTGCACTTATCTGATGTGGATCGTGTGCTTGTCCCCTCAAATCTATTTTTGGCATCCATTAAGCACCAGGAAGCAAATTCCTTCCACTGCAGTACAAAAACACTGTTTTGACAAACTTCTTCTAAACAGCTGCTGGGGTTCAAAGAAAACCCTCCTATCAAGTGATGGGGCAGCAACGTATGATTTAAGGAGCTGCTCACATTTATCGGATGCTGATTTATGGAGTGTTTTAGTTTTTAATCCCTCAACCCTATTCTCTTTATTCAGAGAGCTGGCTTTGTAGTGGGGGCGTATGAGAAATCTACTGCATTAAGAGTTGTGTGTGTTTTACAGATTTTCCCAATTGTCCAGCATTCAACCATGACCACTTTGGAACATCAGAGTATGAAATAGATCAAGAACACAAAATGCAGAGTTTCTTATATTTCGAATCCAACTGAGAAAAAGACAGGCGAGTATTTCGTTTGGCTTTTCAAAATAAGAATTTGCCAACATATGCACATTTCACTAATAACAGAACAGAAATAACTTGCTATTTCACACACACACAGAGAGAGAGAGAGAGAGAGGAGAAATCCAAGTGGACAGACTTATCCATCCAGATTTATCTTTGAGTTCTTAGCTCTGAAAAGTCTGAGGTTAAATCCCGATGAATTCAGACATTTTATTCAAGGAGGCAGGGAGATTGGTTCTTGTGGGATATTCTTCTCAGGGTTAGAAAAACTGGAGAAATCTGCAATGGACACACATGTGGTTCAGTTTCTATGGGTCCAAACAGTGGATTCTGCAGTGCACCTGCAGATCCCAAACTTGCCACAAGTTGCAAAGTGAAGTGAGGTGAAGAGAAGCGCAGTGAAGCAGTGCAGCACAGTGCAAAACTTCTGGTGCAAAACTGTCTCAAGGCAACTCCATCACCCCCTCAAAGAGGCCCCCCAAAGTTGTCATTGAGAGGGGAGATGTGCCGCATTTGGACATGCAAACTGGGCCTATGATCCTCGTTTTGGATTTGAGTTGATATTATGTCCCTTGATACTGTGGCTTGGGCTGCATACTAGAAATAAGAAAGTCACAGAAGAATCCTGAATTTTCACACAATTTTTTCCTTTCTCTTTCAGTACCACCAAAAGTGTCCCTGCTCTGTTGATTCATGAAGCTGAAAATGAAAGAAACCTAATATTTAAATTATCCCTTTGTGAAGCTTAAATGTCGCTTTCTTAGCTCATTAGGTACTTTGCTGAGTAAAGCCACCTCCACTGGAACAACTCCACTCAGTGGTCTCCACATGAGTCACAGTATCCAGCGAAGAACAAGATTCAAGACGGCACATCCTTCGTCCTACTGATTTTCCCGGCCTCGTCCTTTCTGCAACGTGCCATTATTTGTTCCCGGTTTGGAATATTAGGCTGGCAATGTTCAAATTGCAATAATATTTTCTCTTCTATTGGACAAAGTGATTCTCACTTAATCGAATAGTAAGATCATCTGTGAAACTCGAATGCATTTTATTGTCAGATAATGGCAAACTGCTTCCTTCACAGCCATTGTCTGTAGTTACGCCACCTCATTATTCACACTTGCATCACTGTTCCCGTGCCATTGCATGGAAAGACGTGTCAAAGAGGGACCCTGAGTGTGTTTTTGATGGGCAGGACAGAGGAGACAACGAGCATTGCTTCTGCTTCAGCCACAGTTTTACATACATTTATTCTAATAGCATTCTAAGCTATCCCACTGAATATTGTTGCCTTGAATTTATCACAGCCCTGTCCACATTAAGAGAAATCAAAAAACTAGAAACAAATCCAAGTAAAATGGGTGGAATGCATACAGAACACCAGTTAGCGTTGCCTACAACGATGCATGCTTAAGCTGCGACATTCACTTCCCCAAAATGCAGTTATGGCCACAGCCTGGACAGACTGAAAGTGCCAATGTCTGTTCTGGGCCATTGTCTTTTTCGCCTGCTTACCAGGGAGTTTCTCTGGCCTTAAAATGAGCTCCAGCCCCATCTCTCCCATTCTAGACTTCTGGAGTCGCCACTGTCATATGCTCATAATATCTGGTAATCATCACTGGTTGACTGAAGACTCCTAATATTACCTGCGAAATAACAGCCAACAAGCAATGGACAAAAAGTGGAGTGGAACTGGTTCCAGAATACCAAACACCAAGACACTCTTGAAGTGGGTTTCAGAATCTGAGGGGGAAATGGAAATAGATGTATGGTGAAGTGTACCTAAAAGAAAGGCGTTGTGAGGTGAAACCCCTATTAAGCATGGAGAACCGATGCAATGGGACCCGCGCAGATCCCCTTGCTGGGGTGCTGAAACTGTGTGGAATTAGTGGGAGTGGGTCAGGGTGAGGTCGTGACGGCTGCTTGGCCACTCTTCTCAGCCCTGCACCCACCCCAGTTTAGACGGCAGCTGCAGCCAACCAAATATGGTGACCTCACCCATCATTATTGAACTCTGGGGCTTATCTTGTGTATTAGCGCTTGGATTGGGCTGAAGTGTGAACCAAAATCTAGCATTCATCTTATTACTTCAATGATTTCAGGTTGGGGGCTGGTTTGGGTGTGCAAAGAGGTGTCCCTAAATACCAAGGGTTGGAGAGGATTCAGAATTCTTTACCAGCTTTACATTTTGGGGTGCAGAAGCCTGTCCTCCCAAACACGGAGGCAGATGTAGCGCGTACAGTGTCCCTGACCTTTTCTGTTTTGTTTCATAAGCTGAAATGCTTGTTTAAGTAATCGCTGACTTTTAATCTCTATTACCGGCATCAACGGATCAGTCAAAGAGGCAGACAAATTTACACATTCTGAAATGAGACATTTCCTTAGGGACGTGTTCTTGCCTCTTTGTTCTCAAGTGGCAGGTACATTTTCTCTCTTTGTCTTATAACTTTATCTCTATTGATTTTATAATAAGCCAGGCGCTATCTATGATCAGCGGAATTTCCCTCCCCTCACTCCCTAGATGCAAAGATAATACTTCTGCACTTATGGAGCCATCCTCTGCACTTATGCAATATAGCTTTTCTTTCCCAAGTATCCCTGAGCAATTTGCAAGCATCACTTAATGGTTGTTCATGCATTGGAAAGGAAGATTTAATAACTGACAAGGGCAAGTTGCAGCCTTGGGGAACGGGACCCCAAAAATCCAACCCCAAGATCTTCATTTGCCTCCCTTACTATCCAATTAATTTGAAAACATGAACACAGAAGAAAGGGGGTGCCAGGAAGTAGAGATCTCCAAGAAACACACGATAAATTCAAACAAGTTCACATTTCTGAGAATCTCCCATGTAGCTTCTGCTGGATGGTTGTGGAGTCTGTAGATGGGTGGACCGTTTTTAAACTTTTAGGTGTGAGTTAAGGCTGTGTCTTGTTTCAGATGCAGATGCTTCTGCTGCTAATTCCTCCCACACAGCCCCGTAGCAGGTGCAGCGGGTGGAAAATGCTGGATCCAGCTAAAGGAAAGCAGAGGCTCAATTCCTCGCGATAGCAGAGGCTTCCATCTTCTTGCCCCATTCTCAGAGTATTTTATTCTACGTTTGGAATTTGTTCTGGGGCACTTCTGAGTTTACCCAATCTGTGTCAGCTGGCTGAGGGGGCTGGCCGTGTGTTTGCGTACTGTTACACGTCACCCCATTGCTTTGTACTTTCTTGGGCTGTCGGACAAACAGCCCTGTGGGAGAAAAGCCCTTAGATGTTTTCTCTGCATTTCAATGAGCTATGAGATGCTCAGGAAGCTACACATGGTTGGAAAGGTTATGATGGAAAGAAAGACAGTCTGTGTAGTGGGTAGGAGTACTAGGCCAGGACTAATCCCCGCCCGGCCAACCAGGTGACTTCAGGCCACTCCCTGCCTCTCAGCTTAGCCTACCTCAGAGGGTTGGTGTTGCGAAGACAGGCTCTGTGCTAGAGGAAGAACAGTGGGCAATAAACAAAGCATCATACTATTAACATAATGACAGCTCACACTCCTGAAGTGCCTTATAAATCACAAGTCCCTTAGCAGAACACATTTGCCTCCCTTTATTTTTATTTATTCTGCCACCAAATGCATCTATTTTGCTCCTTTCTGTCCAATTGAATGAAAACAGGGGAGTTAGGAGAAACAAAAGCCATCGTGTTCCACAGATTTTATGAAACCTGAATTTACAATTGGATTATAAGTGCTCACGCCATTCCCACAGGTTCCCTCTCTTCTCCCCACCCCCACCGAACTTGTACTATATATTGATATTCTTAGCCACTTAGAGACTCCTGTTGTGCTATGGAGTGGCACATAAATTTGAAAATAAATAAATAAAAATAACTAAAATGTTTCAAAATATGCCTTGGAATTCATAATCTGAGGGCAGGGAAAAGCCATTTAAATATATATTATGAGATTTATTTATTTACATCCTCAAACTAAGGCCCATGGGTCGAAACAGACCCGCCATGCCCATTTAACTGGCCTGCCCACAGGTTTTGCACATGCTGGGTGTGCGTGCCAGCCCGCGGCTTGCTTGCAAGGAGGTCTTTGCACTTGCTCAGAGAAACCATCTCCTTGTGAGCAAACCTGTGCCTTGCCATGCACGTCCCGCAGCAGCTTGCTCGGGGGAGATTGTTTTGGATTCGATCAGGGAAAACAAATCTTTGCGCCCCGCCGTCCCCACCTCACCTCACGTGCACCCCCCCGCGCCGGCACCACTTTGGTGGTCCGTGCCCATCGGTGGCACCTGTCAACTGGCCCCCTGTTGAAAAAGTTTGAGGGCCCCTGATTTACATAGTACAAGTTAAGGCAGAAATGGAATGGAGCAGAACTCTGGGTAAAATCATGCAAAGGTTTTGTGGACCAGAATGAGGCAGAACAGGGCCTCAGTCTCAGTGCCTGGCATCTCAAATTCGAGTTGGCATAGAGGAGCTGGTTCGGGGCCTAAATTCCTACAAGGCCAAATATCCCCAGTTTGCCAGTCCCTGGATTAAAGGATCGGATATCAAACAATGGGGCGAGCACTGCCTTTAACATTGGACCTGCCAAGGGCGTGATGGGATTTTAGGGTTGGACGGGAGCTGGGATGTCGGTGTGGGATCCATGTCCCAGGATGCAAGCAAAGCTTCCCCGACAGATCACAGTCCCACTTCTCCGATGTGCCTGGCTTGATGAACCACAGTGGCTGCAGCAGGGCCGTGTCTTCCCAGGGCAGCCACAGGTCAGTTTCCAGAGGCACAAACCAGGGCAGGCCAAGTCAGACACATATGCACCATGGCCAGCCCCGGCATCACCCGCTGCGGAGTGCGATTGCCGGGCAGACAAGGCCCTCCAGGCCGGAAACGCCACTTCCCAAGGGCAGCTGCCAAGGGAGAAGGAAGGCGATGCGCAGGAGATCACAGTGCAGATGCTTTGACGAGCTGCCCGCGTGGGGAAACTGGTCTGCAGCAGCACCTATGGAAGCAGAGCTGGCCTTCTGTGTGGTCCCCAGATGCCCTGGCCCAGTTGGGCAGGTGAGCTGCCCTCAGAACACCTCCTGGCCTTTCTCTGCATGATGCTGCAGCTAATGCTCGTCTCTGCCTCACAGCTGCCCCACTGGGGCACCTGGCCTAGGCTGCCAAACTCCCTTCTTTGAGCCTCCTAGTAGTTACCCACCCCTGGAAAACCCCCATACTTGGGTGTTGCCTCTATTCGGTGAGATGGGTCAGACCTTGAGTAGGCCTGTTGCATATCTCCCTCTGGTTCGTTCACCCACCACTGAGATTTCTCTTACTGAATAACATCACCATTAAGCATACTATAAAACTTTTAGCAAAGGGCTAATGAAATGCAAAGCTTTCTGTGAGTCCAAGCTAGCCTTCCTATCAAATCATCTGAAATATTTATTTGTCCTCCTGAATAATTGATAGGGGCATCAGCTATCCTGGTCAATTGATTTATTAAGGGGCTGTTCAGAATTAAACAGCTTAAAGATATTAGATTTAGCAGCGACCTTGCTTGTTAGCATATTCATTTACCTACGGGAGCTCCTATTAGATATTGTTAATACATAACGTTCCTAGTCATGGCCCAGAACTCCTCAAATTGCATTAACACTGGGGCTGTTTAGCCACAGAATAACAGGTTTGATTGAGTGCCTGGGTTTGGTGTAATTAGATTTTGCTGGAGAAAGGGGGGGGGTGGTTTTAATGCGCCATGCATTAAACTAGATATGTCATCAGCATTACGTTAATTGGCAAACAGGAACATCAGAGCCCTCATGGTGCGAGAATGCTTGTGTTTATGGGTTGTCCTCTCATTCTCCAAGATACCACATAATAAGATATGTGGGCCCTTAGATTTCCATGGCCTTGATCAAGGGTGGTTGGCTTCTTCAAATAATTAGAATGATCAAAAAGTGGGATATTTATTATGAACTAATCGATCAATTTATTGCTAGCAAATGGTTCCAATTATGGGATGGTCTGTGAGGGTCACTGAGGTGGTTAATCAATGAGGAAAATGCAGTGCATTTGATCATTTGCTTGGTGAACACTCCAAGATGGTTATGGAATAAAAACCTGGGTGAGCCTAAGGAGACAAAGGAACGGATGGACATGGGAACGGAGGCCCAGTTCCTCTTGGCTCCCACCGTTAAAGTAGATGTGGTTCTGGATGGGTTCACACTCCCGCTGATTGAGCAGGTCCAGAGCTTGGGTCTTCTCCTGGAGCCATCTCTACATATCATTTTACCAGTTTTAGCCAGAAGTAGAGGTCTGTTCCTATTTATTCAAGGACAACAAAGCTTCAACCATGTTGTTCATGGAACCTCCAGCTTATATTAAGGCAACTGTTTCTGTGTGGTTGTTGGAAGCTGTGGCCCATGCAAAATTTCAGACCAATAGCAGGGAAGGGTGGATGTGAGCATAGAACTCTGATTCTGGCTGCTTGCACTGGCTGCCTGCAAGTGTCTGAGCCCAGTTCATGGTGTTAGTCTTAACCTGTAGAGCCTTACATAGGCTCTCTACAGTGTGCATGATGATGTACAGTGGGCCATCTTGATCTAGTCATTTCACTGGGCCTTGGTTTCCCATTTGCATCATTTCCATTTTATTCCCATGAGAAACTTGTTAGACAGCTTAGATGATGAGTCGGTGACAGGCTCCGAGTCACCTGGCAGAGTGGGATTGCTGTCTCAGGCTCCTGAGTCCCATGGCAAATTTCTGGGCACTACATGGCACTGGTGCACTCCTGTCAGGCCTTCCTCTGGGTGCCAACTCCTCAAGAGGCTTACGGGCCTTTTCTCTGGTGGCCCCCACATACTCCCTGCTGTGGCCTGCCTGGTGCCAAACTAGCCATCTTTTTGATGCCAGGTTAAGACAAGCCCTCTTCATGATGTGTTCTCCCTAGTTATCCAAGAGCCTGATGGGTTTTCGTTTTCTTTCTTCTTGGTTAGTTTTTTTTTACTGTACTTTAATATTTTATGCTATTTTAATTCAGTAATGTTAATCAATAATCTACAACATAGAACCAAAAACCATTTATTAATTAATAGCAAATTATTTGCTAATTAATAATCAAACAAATAACCAACAGCCAGGTATCAACCAGTTAATTAATTGATAATAGACAATTATGAACTAACTAATAATCAATAATTATCCCCAAATATCAGGATATGTTTGCTTATCCTACTGCTATCCCTGCCCCTCACATTTGTAATTGCTTGGTCTGCAAAGTCCTGCTCTCATTCCCAACTCAGACTGAACTTCACCAGCTGCAACATGTGAAAGGGTTTCTTTACCATGAACCTTCATGTATTTGCAGGCTGTGCACAAAGGAACGCATGGCCCCACTTGGGGATGCCACTTGTACAGACCTAGAGGAGGGCACTGATTCCCGAAGAAGGGCTTTTTCCAAGAAGTCTTCCAAGTCTCTCTGAAATGCAAATAAGGGCGAGATGCACACGAAATGAGAAATCGTCCTGTGCGGGGAATTGTTGCAGCAGATGCTTGCATAAAGGAAGTTGCAAATGGAGCACAGGAAGTCCTCTTTCTGAAACTCACCTGGAAGAAGTATTCAGCCTCATACCTTCTGCAACATCTTGAGGGGAGTGGGATGAAAATGCTTCCCTAGGCCAGGCCAACCTGTGGGGGTGAATGATAACTATTTAGCACCAGGGCTTGCCACTCCCTTTGTGTGGCTGGAGTGGCCTTCATTCCTTTAGGCCCTCTTCCATTGATCACTTGTCTGCTTGTAGCAGCCTCGGTGCATTCCAGGGGTTGATTATCCCTGGAATTACCACCCTGCCATGACCAATGGGGCCAGCCATCTTTTCCTGACCAAGAACAGAGCTAGGAACAGGCAGTACCATGATGTGGCAACCTTGCCAGAGCCCTTCTGTCCCAGGGATGCATCCAGGGAGAATGCTGAGAACAGCCAGTCCTCTGCTAGATGCAATGCAAAGGAAATGAAGAATCCAGCTCACCTTGGTTTTAAAAATAAGACCATGTCCCTCTTCTGAGAAGCCACAGAATTCCCATCTTCCACTTTCGTGGGTGACAAATGGCATTGGGAAAATGGAGTTGTACGTGGCTTCTCATCCACTGAGGACCACATGCCAGTTCATGTAGGCAAAACAAGTCCTTTCCACTCTTCGAGGTCCTTAGTTAATGGGGATGATTGGAGTGTCTCATACGAAATCCCCTATTAGCTTCCACTTCGGGATGCATTCTCCCCGGCTACACATTCCATCTGACCTCACCCAGCACCACCTAATCAACGGCAGAGCTGGCTTGAGGAATATTATGCAAGCATTACCCAAGAAGCAAGCTGCTTTTCTCAGGCACAACGGCCTTGAAAACAATCCCCTTTTCCCCAGCCTCCCCCTTTTTAAACATTTCACATAATGGGGTTCCATATTCCGAAGTGTGAAGCAGCTCAGCCTCCGCCAGAAGCAGGTCTGTCCCCGTGCAGCAGGCATTTCAGGCTTCCCGGGTTCATGGCAAACAATGCCCTGGCACCCGGAGCCCCGTGCATTTCCTCCGTGAGGGCTGCTGGGGGAATCGGGAACATTTGCTGCTGCTCGCTAATGGTTTAGGTAAGCCATGCGGCATCAAATGCAGCTCCTCGTGAGGCCCATTCGTAAAGGCATTACCTGTTTTGCTTGAGGGAACAGTGGCGGAGGTTGATTCGGCACATCCTTTTAAAGAATAGACCATTACAAAGTATTGCTTAAGCTTGCCTGTGTGTTGGGGGGGAGGCATATAAAGTGGGTATTAGTTCTTTTAATGCCAATATTAGTGTGTCATCAAAGACACTAATACAATGGCTTTACCTCTTTGTAGTTCTTGCACCTTCTTTCCATTTCCTTCCTTCCTTCCTTGGACATCAACAGAACCTCACCCTATCCAAGGAGAAGGAAAAGGGGAAGTCGAGTAGCCATCATTTTGAAGGCAGTCCCATTCTCAATCTCTTTTTAACATTTACTCCTTTCTTTTCTTCTTTAAATTACAATATATTTCTTTTTTTTCCCTCCTCTCCCAAAGTTGTATTAGGGATTCACTTAAGCAGAAATGAACTGTAATATGCAAATAGTTCTAATTGGACTGCTAATAGAGCGTGTCTCTGTTGTTTTTTTGTAAGGAGTTTTATGTCTATGTAATCAGTGCAGACAGACGTTAAGTAAATGAAGAGGCAACTAACAATGTCAGAAAAGAGACCGGGCGGTTCCAGCTGACACTACCCTAATCTTCCAGGACCCATTAAATGGCAGTTTCAACGCATTACCTACCATAACAGCCTTGAATATCACTGATTTTATTTGCAGTATCAAACATTCCATTTCATGCCCCATTAACAATGGGAGCCTGAGCTTTTGACGCAGCTAAACATTTTACTAACTACCTGGACTAAGTAACCAATTAACTTTTGGAGACAATACGGCCAATTAAGCGCAAAAAGGTAAGGTTGCCTTCCCCCACTAAAATTGAATTTCCTTTTTTCTCCCTGCTTCTCTCCTTGATGGCACTTAGCACAGGATTGTTAATGGAGATGTGGTCCTTATTAAAGGGATGGTGGTGATTAAGTCCAGGGGACTTGCATGCTTGCAGAAAAGGTGGCACAGCATCCCTGGGGCCACTCGATCTATCCTTAGCCAAGTCAAGAGGGCTGGCAGGGGCTCGTACATGGGCATTCTGCTGTACAACATGGCTGTCTGTGCCACTGACCAAACATGGTGTGAGGTACTCAGGAACGCCAAGGAAATCAAAGATACTTAAGCTTGCTCAGTTGCACCCCTTGGTTAAGTCCAGTTCGCTGATGATAAGCCTGTTGTTGTTACGGGCTGTCAAGTTGTCTTTGACCTGTGGCAAGCCTATGAATGAACGCCCTCCAAGAGGTTCTGTCCATGACCTCTCCAACCAGCTTTTCCAAGTTCCAGGCTGTGGTTTCTTTGATGGAGTCCATCCTTCTCATATTCCCTTTCATTTTTTGCCTCCAACTTTCCCTGATACGATTATCATCTCCGGAAAGTCTTGCCTATTGTTTCATTAAAAAAGGAAAGCTAATCATGTGAGAACATTGCTAATATTCATGCATTTATTAATTAAATATATATACCACACAACTTCCACTTGTCTTGGGGTATGTAGCAATAATTTTATTTATTTATTTAAGATATTTCTGTGCCATTAGATTCTCAGAACTTTAAAAAAATAATTTAAAAACAGATTTAGAACAATGTAACAATAAAAACTGACAATCTGTGATGAAACAATCACGAAATAATTCATAATAGCGTAATAACCATTCTACCTGAACCAAACAGTTTCAAAGTGATGATGATGATGCAAATATCAAAAATAACCTATCAGTATAATAGCAAAAAAAAAAAAAAAGAGCCAGAAGTAAAGTTAATAGGTTAAAAGTGCCTACTGAAAGATAATTAAAGGTAAAGGTAAAGGTTTCCCCTTGACATGAAGTCCAGTTGTGCCTGACTCTAGGGAACGGTGCTCATCTCTGTTTCCTAGCTGAGGGAGCCATCGTTTGTCCGCAGACAGTCTCCATGGTCATGTGGCCGGCATGACTAAACACCGAAGTGCACAGAATGCTGTTACCTGCCCACCAAAGTGGTACCTTTTTATCTGCTTGCATTTGCATGCTTTCAAACTGCAAGGTTGGCAGGAGCTGGGACGGCACACGGGAGCTCAACCCATGTGCAGATTCGAACCGGCGACCTTTTGATCAACCAGCCCAGCAGCACAGCGGTTTAAAGCACTGCGCCACCTGCAGTCCCTGAAGAAAGATAATTACTGATTTACAAATGTGAAGATGACAGGTGGGAAGGGCGCTGTGTGGATGGGGGCCCCTCTGGAAAAGACCCTTTCCCTGGTGACCCCCTGTCACACCACTGCGAGTAGCAGTCTCTGGAAAGGAGCCTTCAGAGCTACCCAGAATCACATGGCAGAAGGTGCTCCTTCAGGGAAAGCTTATACTTCAAAACATGAAAACAGGGGATCCTCTTAGAAGAGGCATGCCCTATTCTGCCACACACAAAGGGGAATGCCTCTTTTCTGATGGCCATGGCTGGTGTGATACCTGCATTCATTATCTAGAAGAAAATGTGGGGTTAGATCCCATGCTAATCTAATGCATTTCAATGGTTCTGCCAAAGTAGGACCCATTGATTTTTATTGCAGAGCAATTGTCCACGTGTATGTGCAGCTTGATAGCACATTCCTGTTTACGTGTGTTGTTGTGGTTAGTTACAAAGTCGCATCCGACCCACGGTGACCCCAGGGACAACATTCCTCCACGTTATGTGTGGCGACATAAATGCAAGTCCCATTCTGTTCAACAGGACTCATTCCCAGGAAAATGCACCTTGGGTCGCAACATTAATTGAGTGCATGGTGAAAATCCAGAGGATTAATCATCACAGATTTATTTAATTAGAAAAGAGTACTAAGAGGAAACTGAAGGTATACAAGTTATAAGGAATGTGGCTCTTTATTGATCCATCTTGTTGCTTCCTCTTGGTTCTTCTCATCTTCTTCTGCATGTTATTCCATTTGTCATTACATTTATATGCCACTTTTTAATCTTTCAAGGAATCCAAAGTTCATCAGAGAGCTTCAGCTTTGGGGCAGTATAAAAATAGAAGAGGGAGAAGGGGAGGGAGAAGAGGCAATTCTCTTTATTTCCATTTTATCCTCATAAATACCCTGTAAGGTAGACCAGGCCGGGTGTCAGTGATTGTCCAAAAGTGACCAAGTGAGCTTCATGGCTGTATGGAGACTAGGAACCAGATCTCCCAAGCCCCAGTCCAACACCCTAACCACTACATCACATCAGCTGCCACCAGTGATACTATGGAGGCCATCTCTGTGCTGGGACGTCTCCGTTTCACATTGCAATCCTGCCATCAAATCAAGCTGCTGTCTTTCAGTTGCAACGTGGGGGATAATAATATTGACTCACCTGAGAGGATGGCTGCAAAAAAGTCTCAGATTATGTATCAAAAGTTTTAACTGTGCAAGCTTATGTTCAACTAAGTGATGTTCCTTAATATTTAGCTAGGTAAATGTTTGCTTTGAAGCCCCACTGCATGCTTTGCTTCGAAGGAAGTTGCACTGGGCTGCAGCCTAGGATGCCCAATGCATGCGTAGCATTATTTCGATAATATAAGGCCCAGTGTGGATAGCAGCATATTGGAACCAGCAGAGAAGAGCCCCATGTAGGAGTGGCCAACTTGCGGCTTTCTAGATATTTTGGCTTCTAGCCATTAAAGCCAATGAAACAGAACCATGGCCATTGTAGCCAAAGGACCCAAAGGTCCATCAATTGCCCACCCTTGGATTAGATGTTGGGTTGGTGCTGGGAAATTCTGTGTTCAAATTTTGACTCAACTCTAAAAAGCAGTAGGCGAACTTTGGACTGTTTTTAGTTCTCTAGCTATCCTACCTCATAGGGCTGTTGTGTGGCTAAAATGAATCAGGGGAGAACCAAGTACAGCACTCAGAAATGATTGAAGGAAGGGTAGTGTTCAAATGAAAATAGAGATGATTCCCCTTGTGTCATCATTAAATTCTGTAAACTGCTTTGTCTTTTATTTAAACTGGTATGAGAAAGAGCTTAGGACAGCTTAGGACCTGAATATTTGAAGAAGTGTCTCCTTCCCTATGTGCGTGCCTGCCTGCCCCTTAAGATCTGGTGTGGAGGCCCTTCTCCGGGAGCCCTCCTTGAAGGAGATTAGGAGGGTGGCTACCTGGAAAAGGGCCTTCTCTGTGGTGGTGCCCCGGTTGTAGAATGCACTCCCCAGAGAGGTTTTGGCACCAGGACAACCCCTTTTTATCTTCCCAGTATTTTAAGGTCTAGCGTAAGATTTTAAGTGGGTTTTTATTGTACAGAATGGAAGCTGTCCACCACTTTGTTTTATTGTAAGACTCCTGAGACCATTTGGTAGTGGACAGTGTACAAAAGTTTTAAATCAATTAATCAATGCAAGTGGTGGTAGAAGACACTAAACATGTGTGTCAAGGAGTTGGATCCGTATCTAGCCATGCCTTGAGAAGACCTATTGAAATCAATAGGACTTACATTATTCATAAGTTGCAAGTCCCCTCATTCCCAATGGTTCTTCTCTGGGTCTGACTGAATCTGGTTCAACCCAAGATGGGCCATCGGTTGCATGACTTGGGCATCCTTGCATTTCTGGTAGGTGAAGGCGTGATTTTTTTAGAGGGTGGGGAGGGGAAAAGAATGCCTGTTGAGGCAAGACATACACAATCAGAGGAATGACTTCAAAGAGCAGCAATCTCTCCTTCCGTGCCTCATTTGCCCAGCAGTTACGCCAGCTACCAGCCCAATGGGAAATCCCTGTGAACGGTGCCAATCTCACTACATTTGGAAGGAAATCCAAAAAGCAGGCAAAGTCTTTGAAACCCTACACAAGGCGAGTGTGGTTTCTTTTGTGGCTTCCCAAGCAGCTCTGTGAATATTTGCAGTGTGTAAGACAAAATGGGAGCCCACATCAAGAAGGAGGCCAATTCTTAACATAACATAGTTAAATATTATCCCTGCCACAACACAGCTGGTTTGAGGCTGCTATTAATCTAATCTCTTAAATGCATATAATATCCAGACAAGAAAGCCAGCATGCCAATTTCTGATTTCTCTAATGGTAAAAATATGTCTTGGGCTTTTTTGCAGCAAGTTCTTACTCCGTGGAGCGTTTTTCATGGCTGGAACCTTAGCCACCATCTTGGCACTGCTTCCAGCCTCAGGATTTGATGTGTGCTCTAACTAAGCCTTCCAATTAAACCTGATTCCTTTTACTTTTTTCCCTCTCTTCTTGTCATCCCTCTAATTCATTTATACCTGGAGGGAGGAATTATTAATCTTCATAAATTGCCTCATGAGGATCAGGTGTGTTTAACAAGGAAAGAGCCCACATTTTAAGGTAGCTTGCGTGAAATTAGCCAGAGTGTAATTATGGTGTGGATTCTCCCATCTTTTGTTCTGGCTGTGATGGACCCAAAATCTCTTGCTTTGCAAATCCGAGTGTTCAGGTAGCAGAAGCAACCAAGGAGGCATTCCTTTAGTTAAACTTTAGTGAAAATCCTTCCTCTTGGATGACGTCTGAGGTGAAGACCCAAATTACTTGTAAAAGTATTTTGAGACATTTCTGTTTGCATTTATTTTGGGTAGCCATTGCTGCTAGCCCACCCAGTATCATCTTTGAAACAACTCAGGTCAAACCCAGGGCTTTTGATAGGAACCTGAACACCCCGTGAAGACACCAGGGTTTGAACCTGGGACCTCAAACTCAGAAAACAGGCACTCTGTCCCTGACCAACAGACCTTCCAGGCTGCTCTGCTAATGGTGTGATGCTTGAGTTGAGCATTTCATCTCAAGGCTCTCTGCGATATTGCAATCATCGCTGGGCAGTGGCCTTCAGTAATTCAGGGCCTGCTCTGAAGGTGCAACATCTTCCATGAACAGATGGATTCAGATAAAGATTAACAGCTCATGGAATCACAAAAATGGAGGCATCCATGAAGGCCATCAAGTTCAGCCTTTTGCTCCATGCAAAATGGAGTTTCAGCATCTCTGATGAATGCATCTCATCTTCTGTTAGGTCTTCTCAGTCACTAGATCTTGGGAAAGCTGCAGCTTAGACCTTCCAAAAGTCAGCCACTCGTATTTTCCCATAAGCTTCTCTCCTCGTTCCATTTGAAGATAGAAAGGGCTGATATCAGGGACTGTCCCAGGCCCAAAATTTATTTATTCTGTAAAATGTCCAGCGATTCCCATTATCTGTTTCTGAGGTACCAAATGCAGAACCTGCCCGCCCCCCCGGACATTTCTCTTGGGGACCCAAATCCTTCTGTCCCCCTGGATTTTGTTTATTCTTTTGAGGGAAGCTCCAGTCTCTATCCACCCAACTAGAAAGATGGCAGTCTCACAAACTTGGTGATGCTGAAGGGATTAATGGAGTTGGCATACTATCTGTTGCTCCTTTTACTCCAGGGTGATTGTAGGGAAAGATGAAAAAGCAAAACAAGAGCTCATTGCGGTGCTTTAAATGCTGCCCCAGAGTTTCTTCCAGCTGCCATCTGCATCAGATGGCAAAGGTTGGTTTTGCACTTTCTTCCCAAATATATTCATCCATTCTGCACCTTTTCCAATGCTTGTGGCCCCACTCACACACTGATAGTAGTTCTCATTTTTCAAATGTGCAGGTCTCTCAGATTCTTTTTGCAAGTATGTTCCACCAATCACATTTCAAGATCAGAAATGACGCCAAGCGCAGTTTGCACTTGAGGCCAGTTTCAGTTGCAAGAAGCGTGAACGGGATAAATTGCGATCAGAACCAAACTGAAGCAAATTTCTTACACGTTTTCAGGTTTGTGAGTGCATGTAGGTGTGCAATACCTAGACACTTGTGTCAGGTTGATTTTCTTTTTTTTTGGGGGGGGTCTCCTTGTTGTTTGTGTGTCATAATGGTGGGGGGCCGTTCCCCCCAGATGTGGTTTATGGGTGCTTTTTTTGCAGAGACTGCTTCCAGGGCACTGTGGAGGGTCTCGTGCACATGTCGGGTGGGGGAATTGTCTCTGGCATAAGGTCCTTTCCCTGAGCATCATCCATTTTATTTCTGGGAAATGCACTTTGGTTGCATCTTATTGGGTCAACTCTGTATTGGCACTGGTGACTCAGACCTCGCATCTGTCCCTACCCCTAGCTTCTTCAGCATGCAGCAGCAGCAGCAGCCTCCGCCGCCGCCACCAGGTCTTTGAGGACTAGCAGCATCCATTGGCTGAGTTAGCACAGCACTGCAAAGAACCCTGCATTGCTTCACAGCAGGCAGATCTCCTCCCATTTTTACCATACAACCAGCAGGCTCCACCAGTGGCAAGTCCATTCTTGCTTTTGGCTGCAGCAGCCTCCCCCTGATTGATCCACTGAGGCAGGTTCCTCTTTAACCCTTGAGTGTATCTGTGTCCAAAGCACTTCCCAACCACTCCAATCCCCACAGAGATTCATTAAAGGAAAATGAACAGTTTTGCTGTGATTCCCCCCATTTTTCTTCCACGTATGTGCATGCTGTCTCCCTGTTTCCAAAAGTAAACAGGAAGATGAGCAAATTTCTTGGACATGGTACTAATAGGAACAATGGTGTGTCTGCTGCTGGGGGGCTGAAGGCAGTAGAGATCAGAAGCTAGAAAAAGCCACTTCTACAGCCGCTCTTGCCAGGGGACTCTATGGTGATTTCATACCAGCAATGGTAAAATGGTGATCCTAGGTCCAGAGGACCAGAAAACAACAGTGGTCAAACCAAAGTGTCAGAGCAGACTGTGGATTCTTTCCATGGTTTCAGAAAATGAATTGTACCACACAGGAATGCCAGAACCAGGTCCAGATGACACAAAAGACCCTCAAGAATAGGATTTTGCCAGGCTTCTTGCATTGTATGAATCGGCCCATATTGTGGTGATGCCCAAGACAGATTTTTAGATATTCAAGTTTCCCCACAGGCCCAGAAGGGTTGATGACTTCTGATCTATGGTTGAATAATGAGGGCTATCACACAAGAACACAAGTTAACAAAATCTGCATAAGTGCACCAATTTCGCTTGACACATGCATACACATGTCACAATAAGCACAGCCTGAAACCAAGTTCCCCCCATGCATGGGAAAGGTGGTAAGAGCTCTTGCGTGGCCCACTTGTGATCTTACATTTCATATATATATTGACATATTTATATATATAAATCTCGGGGAGCTGATATTCATTTAATTGGGGGTACTTCAATTAATCAGAAGGGCTTGAATTGATTTATCTAACCACTTAATTGACTATACATTGCAGCTTGTTATTAATAGATATTTAAAACAAAAGGGAACTACTGAGCAAAATAATGCAGGGACTTATAGCATGAAATAAGCCTGGCCTTCAAGCTATAAATAATCATAAAGGGTAAATAATAAAAGAGAAGTCCGAGGCATGTGGGGGAGGCAACCCCATAAGTGAGAAGTTTTAAATGAAAGCTGATGCACTGTGAACTTAACACACTGGCCCTTTAGCCTTTCTGTTAACAAGGTAATCTGACTGGCATTGATTTTCTTCACCTCTGGGGCTAAGGAGGTGACGGACTGGTGTCCACATAGATGTATTGAATCAGATACTAAACAAAGAGCAACATACGGCACAATTATCAGCTTCTTGGCCTTCTGCTTGCTGATTATGACATTAGTGCAGAGACAAGGTCTGGGTAACTTACACACACAGAGAGAGAGAGAGAGAGAGAGAGAGAGAGAGACAGATCAGGTGCTCTGGGTCTGATGCTTAGCAAATTCTAGAATGTTCCTTTTTCTTGGTTCTTTCATGCTTGCACCTCCAATTTTTGTTGCTAAAACAAAACCCTTTCCACCACTGCAGTTTACTGATAGGCATTTGAGTGTAACCTAATTAATTACTTTTATTATGCTTGCTGAGAAAATAGTATAATGGAAAAGAACCGGTAACTAGCCTGCAAGTTTTCCCGTGGGTAGAGAAGGAAGAAGGAAATTTACAAGATTGGAGGAAGAAAATGGATAGCTGGAATCTATATCTATTTCCCCCTTACAGAACTGGGTTATTTCCTGACACCAGATTTTTGAATGCGAAAGCACATCATGGCCCCAGTAGTTGGCGGGATGCGTGCTGGAGAAGGCCTGGCCAGCAGGGGCGCGCCCGGAGCGGGAAGTAATTGGGGGTTTTATTTTTTCCAAGCTCAGGCAAAGCACTCTGCTAGGTCAAAGGCCAAAAAACAAAAGGGATCTCAAAAGTTAGTTATCCACAGTTTCCATTATGAAAAACACGGCACAGGGAACTGCTTCATTCTGGAGTCATTCTGGAGTCTGTGCAGCTGCCTCCTTGATCAGGATAGCCAATGTCTACTTAGCTCCCATCTGGTCTTGCCCAGGAAGTCTCAGAAAAGTGAGACTATGGTGGTGACGCTGCCCCACACTCCTTCCTTCCATGTCCCTTCAGTTGCTGAGTGTCATTCCTGTTTTTCCACCCCTCTCCCTGTAACAGAGGTATATAATCCCTCAGCCTTGGAAGGTAGGCAGTCTCACCTACCTTTCAGCCTCACCTGCCACCCCTTGTTCCTCGAGCACCTGCGGACCACTCAGCATCAGGTTCAGCTACAGAGCAGCCCGGGGTGTTCTCTGAGGGTGGCCACAGCGGTCTTGGCAACTCGCCCAGGAGTTTTGCACTCGGGGTGTCAGAACCAGAATCCGGCAAGCACAGCGAGCCTGCAGGCCTGTATCACTTCAAAAATGCGTGGTGCGGCTTCGCTCCTGTGGGACAGGCCGTGTTGGTTAACGGTTAGTCCAGAGCAACTTCTTTTCCTGGGGTCCTGCATGTGGCAAATCGTGCAGGAGACATTTTAGAAAATTAACAAAACCCTTCTGCTTCCTCACAGCAAGATCTGCCATTCTTCTGTTCCCACATCAGAGAGTCAGTGCCAGGAGACATAAAAACAGAGCAGTTTGGAAGTGTGATGACCACAGACCGGGGGCATCTTCGAAGCCTTCCCAGCCCTCGGCCTCCCCTCAACAAGGGAATATTTAGAACAGGCCAGGAGCTGGTCCAAATTGTTCCATCCTATTGCTTGCAGTGTGAAAGAAATAGGATTTCTGCTTCAGCTAGTTTTCCAGAAGGCAGCAACAGCAAAATAATGGGAGGCAAAGTGTGTGGACACATGAATAATCCAGGAATTGCAACCTGCTTTGCTTATAGCATCTTCCCCTCTTCCCCACCCCCTTTATTGGCCCTGCAGGTGTATAAACTACAGCCACAGAGTTCTAGCTCTCGGCAGTCTTCATGCACTAGGTAGCAAAAGTAATGACGCCTGGGATGCGGTATTCTTATTTTATGACATCAGAAAAAGGTATGGCATTTTCACAAGGGCAGCCCTATTCCCTGCCCTCCTCCATCTTGGCAGCCATCACTAATTGACTGTGAAAGTGGAGAACACAGTAGTTTAAGATGATCTCCTCACTGAACTTCAGAATGGGCTGTGGATGGAAATCAGCTCGAGCAAAGTGTGGCTCGGTTGCATGGGCAAGGAACAGAGCACCTGGCTGGGTAAACCAGGTAAACAGGCACGAGAGCTGAATGGCTGCTGCGTGTGATGGTTCCCACCATTGTCCTTTGGAGCCTGGAAAAGGTAACCTTGGAGAATTGGCAGGTTCAACTTCTGGTCAAGTTTGGGGGAGAGAGCGGGGAAGCCAAGGGGGAATGGGCAGGTAGCCAGCAAGGCAGGAGGCAGTCTGTGGCCAAGAGCGACCCAAGGATGTTGAATGTTAGGACCATGGAGCAAAGCAGGATTGTGGGCCTCACTCCCTTTCCCCAGCTGATGATCATGTGTTGGTTTCCCAGCTTTTCCATCTTTCCCCTAAAAGGACCTTCCCCACCCCACCCCCGTTCTATTTAGCCACACTGCCTCCCCATGCCCTGTACCTCTACCCTTCTGGCCTTTGACTCCCTTCTTCCCCTGCAAGACCGTCATCTCCAAGAACTTCTCTGGATTCCCTCCCACTGCAGGATTGTCATCTCCAAGCTTCTCTGAACTCGACCTGAAAGAGGTTTGAAATGTCTGCTTTAACTAGCCTCGCTGAAAGCATGCATGGACGAAAGATGGAGAGTAGCAATGAAGCTACACTGGCCTGTTGTTAGATGGAGATTTCTGTGCTGACCTGCCTTGTTCCCTTGTCGCTCCTTTCCTTGACTCGATAAGATGCACACAACAGGAATGCTGGCAACCCCATGTCTTCATCTCAAGGACCAGAGACCCAGATACTTGGGTAGCATCCTTCCCTAGAAGGACTGGGGATCTTTACAGACAACACAGAGAGGGAAAGAAAACCTTCAGCTTCACAGAATCAAATTGCCATGCTCATTCCCCCGGCAGCAGGGCAATAGGGGGAAATGGTTTACCAACAAGCCAAGGAAATAAATGTAGCTGTATGAGGAAGCGAACACTCAGGCAGGAGGTGAACATCTCACATGTGAAGATGTGTGTTTTGTTTTGTTGCATTTTTTGTTTGGTGGGTTGGCTGGATTCGGTTTGGTTGTTTTATCACAACGACCTTTTTGGGGCGGAGAGGAAGCCAGCCTCAGGTGAAAAAGGAATGGGCACATTTCATCTGCAGTTAGCCTTGGTGACCCTTGAACTCAACTTTTTCTCTCCAAAACTGTTTCCATGGACCATTTCTCCTCACCTCGAATAACAGACCTTCTGCTTCCAGAATGGAATGTAGAGAAACAAGTCATCATCAAGTTAGGTGTTTTCGTAATGTCGTTTGCTTTTTGATGTTTTTAATGAAAAGAAAACCACTTAACGGGTAATTCTCTGCATTTTATTTACTAATTTAAAAGTTCTTCTGGTTGACCAAACCAACTTTTATCAAAGAAGGCTCATGCACAAACTGCATGCAGCTACTTTATTTCTCTCTTGCGTGTGCTCTCTCATTCTCTCTCTCTCTCTCTCTCTCTCTCTCTCTCTCTCTCTCTCTCTCTCTCTCTCTCTTTCCCTCCCTGTGAGTGCATGTGTGTGAACATGCCCTGGTATCATCTCATCGCTTCCTCAGCTATCTCTAACACAAGAGTCAAGGGGTTTTGGAGCACACACAAACACGAAAAGAGAGATTTCCGAGAGAGCAGGCGATTGGGCTGGGGTCATACGAAAGGGTAATTATTGTTAAATGTCAGGTTAACTTGGAAGGCCGCAGCTCATCCAACTGAGAACAGATTAGTCCAGATGGAGACATTTTCCACACGGTTCTGTCTAGCCAATCAGAAGCAGTTGGGATTAGCCAAATACCTTCTCTCATCTACTTGCTCATAGAAAGGTCAGTCGCTGCTCATTTCTTCCCTTTTAAGATGTACTTTTTATTCTTCCTTGCTTTTTAAACTTTTTTTATTATTTGTAGCAGCTGCAAGCAGGAAAGCAATGCTCTTTTATCTGCAAATTAAATATTCAACATTGAAGAAGCACACTTTTTCCCCTTTTTTTGGAGTGTCAGCTTCATTCATTTCCAAGAGTACTTTAATCTCTCTTAAAAATATGAAGACTTGAATATAAGTACCAGTTTTTTCTCCTCTAGGGGAAATTAGCCAAACTTTCATTGTGTTCAATATCCTAATTTTACACTGAATCAGAAGCTGGCCTTATACTTATGGGCTAGGAATTTGCAGTTTGCCAAAATGGTTTCCCCTTGTTATTGTTCGTGAATCCTTCTGTGCCTCCCCACCCACAAAAATTGCAATATTTTGTTTGCAGTTTTTTTCTTCCTATATGCATCTATTCAAGCATCACTGTTTAAGTTCGATGGGTTTTCCTACACACACGCATGCACACACACACACACACACACACACCAGCTTAAAACAATAAGGAAAAAAGTTTTAAAAGGGGGAAGAGAAGAAGAAGAAACCCTTTAAGTCAGCCCTGGAGTGCTATAAAAACTAATCGGTTTTTATATACAGCTCTTTTTCCCAGACAGCTTAAATAAGTACACACATAAAACCCAGCGATAAAATGAACAGGAGTGAAAGAAAAATCACATTGGAAACACCATCCACCAAGATCACTCTTCAAAACCTCTAAACGTTTCCCTGAGTTCTGAATTATTACCGTTAGAAAGAGAATTCAACTCGCTTCTTTGGGAGGTTTATTTTAGACACTTGAAGGGAGGAAGAAAGGGGGGAAATCCAACCTGAAATGTCAGTTTCCAACCAGGAGGTACTCAAGCTCCACTCTCCCCTTCTTCCTTGCACCTTTTTGTGTCTTTTCTTCAAGAAATCTCCACGCGCATTCTTCCTTACCTCCACCTCAACCCTGGGGAAAGAGGAGTCAGACTTCTGGCTCATCTAGCCGATACTGTCAACACTGACTGGCAGTAGCTTGGCAGGATGCAGGAGTGGGTTTTTCAACCCCTACCTGGAGAGACCAGGGATTGAAATGCCTCTTTTGCATGCAAAACATGATCCACGCCCCTCCTCTTGTTCCCTCAACTGAGTAATGGGGCTCCAATGACTCCCAGTTGAGGTCAGAGGCTTGCCAGAGGCAGAGCCCAGCTCTGCCCCTCGCAAGCCCTACAGACCAAGAGCTGGACCATTCAGTAGACAGCCAGGTCTCCTTGACTCCTTATCTGTATATCTGCATGGTTCAGAAGCAGGTTGGCTGGCTGGCTGATGGAAGAGCAGTCAGTCATGGGATCCTGTATCTGCCATTTAAACAGGTATGACCCAAGCATGGGTTGACCACATAAAGGTAAATTAGGCCAAAGTGATGTCCCCCTGCTTTCCAGAATCCCCTCCAAGAGTATCCTCCAAAACGTACCATCTGCTCATTTAGAAACCCTATGAAACTGCTTTTATTTTGCCAGATTATTCAGCCTTCAGTTATGGGGACCAACGTGGTTTTAGAATGATTTTACAAACACCCACATAAGTTTCTAATAATCCTTACTGGATTTGCTTGTGTGCTTTGGTCTGCTTATTTTAAAGAAATGTTTTATTACTTTTGATCTGTTGTGTTTTGCTATTGTTTTTGAAAGTTGCATTTGGATATTTTGGGTCAAAACCTCAAATATAAATCTCAAAATGAAGGGAAACATAAATAAAAATTAAGATGTGATTTACCATATATAAAAGGAAAGGGGTTCATGTGAAGGACAAAAATTGGAACTCTCATATCCCTTTTGGTTTTATCTGATGTTTACTTGCACAAATAGAAAATATAGCTAAGTGAAGGACATGTAGGTTAGAGAAAATATCTTTAAAAGGTTGAGGGGAGGCAATTCGATGGGGTTACAAAAATAAGATTTCAAAAGGGACAGCTGAAATAAATTTTGTTTTCCAAAGCTCCCAAGTTATAAAGTTGCTGAACCAAATTCAAATTTAATTTATTGCCAAGTTAATTTAATAAATGAAAAGGATTTGCACAACCTGAACTTACTCATTGTAATCAAAATTAGGGTATAATTTGAATTTGCATGAGGTGGATAACTGAATCCCTTCACAGGCATTCAAAAAGGGTACTATAAACTACATTTTTGAGGGGCAGTGTGTGCAAAATCACAGTCCTTGAAACAGGAGGCATTTTTTCGTCCCCGTCAGTGCTGTAGACTGGACTTATCCTTGGCCATTTTCAAGGGAGTCGCTGCAACTGTATCAATGGCCCATGTGGCCCATCTGATGTACTAGTATCTACAGGAATTGGGAAACTGTTTCAACAATGCAAAGCATTCGTTCTTTGATTGATTTGGTGATACCTACCTCCCACTGGAAACCCTATAGAAATCAAATTTGCAAGAAGTGAGGTATCTGTCAAGGTTCCTGTAATTTCAAATTTTCTGACGTCTCTTCTTTATATACATGCGTAGTGCACAGCTATTCAAAAACTCAAAATAATCTCATGCTACACTATGTATAGGGGCATGACTATTATACATATTCTTAAGTCTTCATTTATGTTATTTTTTCATGTAAGAATTTACAGCACGCATCTTCACCCAAAGTTAGATTTTACAGAAGCAGACTTAAAAAGTAATCTCAAACATTTGGAAATTGTCAAACACAGGGGAATCAAGATGACAGGGATCAGACTATTTAGCCAGCTTTGTTAATGTGAAATGAACTGGCAATTAAAAAACATTTTAATGTGCCATTCAAAGGTAAACAAAGTGTACAATCCTTAAATAGCTCCATTTCATCCTCGCAGTGACCATCTGGTGAGGTAGAGTGAGAGTCTGTGATTGGCCCAAAGGTACCCAGTGAGCATCATGGCCAAGTAGGGACTAGAACCCAGATCTCCTGAGTCCCAGTCCCTCATTCCTGACCACAACACAAGACACTCCCCTGCGCAGTTACCATCCCCGTGATCTGGCATTTGCCACATCCACCTGGGAAGACCATTTGGGAGTGACTGTGACAAGAACCATCTTTCAATTCCATAGTAGACATGTCAACAGGACACTGTCCCAGAGCCTGAAGGGGAGCTGCTATACATTCAGATTCTGTAAATCTCATGACTGAATAAGCCAACTTACTGGTTTGCCTCTTCACAGAAGTGGAAACTACTTTCCAAATGTCACTCTGAATTGGTCTAACCATAGCTACAGGTTGAAAGAATCACCAATGTTAACTGCTGTTTCAGACTTCCAAACTCCTGTTTAAATGTATGAGGGTCAAAAACACTACGTTAAGGTAGTGTCCTGAAAGATCATAGAATCATGGAAGGATTTGGAAGGGGCCTTTAAGGCCATCACTGAGAAGAGATCCTGTGTTGGAGTAGTGACGTACTGAGACAGCCCCATGGTTGTCATGGCAGCCATGCAGTCCTAAACACCCTTTCAAAGTAGGCCTGAGGCAAATATTGAAATCTCCCAAAGGTCCATCCATTTGTTCCCTGTCAGGGATGTTAAGAGAGTGACTGGCCTGAGGTCATCTGGTAAGCTTCTTTTCTGACTTGGGATGTGAATTTCTCAAGCCTGATCCAACTCTCCAACCACTATGCCATGTTGGGTTTCAGTAGCTTTGATGGCAGAACTGCAGTCTTAGTCTTCTGATTTTTCTCTGGGTCTGAGGTATCCACACACAAAAAAATCATTTCCTCATAATGGCACAATAAGCCACACACAATCTCTCATGTTTGCCCCAGTCCCTGTTAGTTCAATATTCTCTACGATGTACTTAGCATGACAGTTAACCCAGGAATGGATTCATTATGTTCTTCTGGGTTCTTCTTTTTTTAACTGCTCTCTCTCTTTCACTGTAGGGTGGGGTAGTGGAGTAACAGGTTCCCCCAGTCCTTGCAAAAATGTTCCAGAAGGACTTCCCCAGGGACATCCAAACCCTGTCATCTACCTGGCTTAGAAAGAAAGGAAGGATGCCTCCAGCCATGACATCTATTGGTAAATGTCTCCATTGCTCCTCCCCAAAGACAACCAGGAACTGCCATTCCTTTAACCAAAGCCTGTGTCATAAACCTTGTAATTTTCTGCTGTCGTGCTCAGGCAATTTCAACACATTTAAATTAGAAAGGACTGTGCTAATTTTGCTTCATAGCTGGGGTAATTGTTGTAAGATATAATTATCTCTCTCAGTCTTTTGAGATGGAAAGAATGAATTGGGGGTTGGAAGGAAGGAAGGAAGGAAGGAAGGAAGGAAGGGAGGGAGGGAGGGAGGGAGGGGAGAGGAGAGGAGAGGAGAGAGAGGAGAGGAGAGGAGAGGAGAGAATATGGAAAATAGTTCTATTTTCCAGAATTGTATCAATTCATGCTCAGTTGTGTCTCTTTCTAGTGTGGCACAGAATGCCTCTGAGAAATTGTTACTAGACTTATCAGAATTATTTTACTGACTTCTAAAACGCCTCCAGTGTTTTGCTTGAGAAGATGGGAAGGAACCCCCCCCCCAACACACACACACACACACACCATTGCTTCCAGTTTTACTGCAGTTGAAACCTGCTAACAGCATAGAAAACTATAGGGAGATTTCCCCTTAATATATTTCCAGCACTGCTCTAGTTCAGGCTCCAGAGTTTCGGAGTGTCAGATAGATTGACAGGAGCTATGTCAGCTACACCGACTTTCATAGCATGTCTCCCTAGGATGCTAAATGGAAAATGTGAATTTACACTGGAGAGAGCTTTCTGCCTCGGGCTGGCAGACGCTGGCATGCTAAAAAGATGTTCTCCAGTAAGTGAGAACAACAAACCCCTGTGAAGCAGATTAAAATATGTTCTATGGGCAACTCCAAGAAATTGATCATATATAGCTGTTGGATCCTTGATTATATTGCGCAACAAAAATAGCAGCTGCAGCAGCAAGGACAACACCAGGAGAGATGTCTTCCGAGCAGCTACGCAGCATAATGAATTATCTTTGACCGTCACCCGTAGCCTGTAGATCATATTAACAGTTCTATTCACTGTGTTCGATCTTAGGGTTTTTGGTGCCCAGATAAGAGTTGAAAGAGGCAAGAAAGCTATTTGACCACATGGTCACTCCGTCTAGGGCCTGACCTGATTTGCTTGGGAGATAAGAAGGGAAAGAGCATGTCAGGAATTCTCGGCTTTCTTGTTTTATTAAGTCCTGAGTTTTCTTTCACCTCTGTAGTGCGGGAAAAGAAGGAATCCAGCTATCCGCAGCCCAGGTCAGTTTCACACACATCCTGGGTTGTGGTGATGATGATTTTCTGAATACTTTATGAGATGTTTTCAGTTGAATTGTATGCAGTGATAATAAAATACATGTTTTGAACAGCAGCTGTGTCGCAACATCCAGCCGAGATAAATACTGGAAGTGTGTTCCAGTCTGTGTATTAATTGGGCCGAATGCTTGAGAATCTAGGGGAAGTTGCCTACAACATTTCTTCAAGGACAGGAGAGAATTTTTCCAGAAACATTCCTGGGATAAACCCATGATATAGCTAAGGATGGAGGGAAAATGGCAGTATATCAAGTCTGGGTTCATTTTGCACCTATTCAATCATGGATTTATCCCTTCCAAATTTCCACCTTAATCTGTAAATTGGGAAAATGCATTCCCATTCCTTCTTCATCGGGATTTATCTAGTTTCTGCTTTTTAGACTAAACACTGACTTGGATGTCATTGGTTGTTGATCTACATTTCCAAACTTGCAGTATTGTCCCTCGACCAAATGAACAAGCTTGCCAGTGTGTATATTTGAAAAATGTGAATGAAAAATACATACTCTTGAAAAAAGAATGCACATTAGCTTTATACAATCTGAGAAGAATGGGCACATTTTCCAAAGATGCACACATTTGGAAAACTATCCATGAAAATATACATGGATTTTAACAGTAAAAGAAAACACACACATGCATGCACAAAGCTCTCAATCTGATAAGAACTTCAGTCAGAGCAAGTTTTCCAACTAAAGTCAGAAATCTTCGGTGAACTCCAATTACGCTCAAATCACTATCTGTGGGTTGCATTGGTTATGCATGCGTGCAGATGCATTCTTCCATGTATGTTTTCCTGGATTCTGTATAAACCAGTGGGCATCAAATAAGTGGCATTGGGGAAAAAATGGGTAACTAGGTGGATGGGTGGAAAAAGACATACAAGTGAGCAACAAAGCAAATTAATCTTCATATACAAATTTTCCTAATGTACACCTTCCTGTAATCTACTTGTACAAATGTATACATTTCTGAAGAGTGTTTCATTAAATATAACTGCATTTCTATGCACCTTTATCTAATATACATACGTGGTATGCCATGGGTGCATCAAACATAAAAAAATAGTAATTAGTGCACAATCGGTAGGAAGCATGAATTAGGGTGATCTGCATTTCTGTTTGACCCAGGAAAGCAAATTCCCTCGCATTCTCTCTCCAAGTTCTTTCTCTTCTCTACAACAAATCAACATAAGGAGGAGTTTTCAGCTTGCCATCAGAACAGGAATGGAATGCAGGGATGCCACAGGATCCAACGTTACTTCAGCTCTCTGTAGCTCCTCCAGCTTGCAGGAATTACGCTATCGCTCCCTGTGCCCCAAATGATTCTCATCTCGAAGGCGGCCGCTCTGTATTTTTTGTAAGCACGGGAATCACTCAATAAAAACAAATGAATAGTTTCCATGAGGGCAGTCAATTTGAGAGAATAATTGCCATGCTCTCCTCACTGAAGTACCAGAAATGCATTTATTTCTTGCAGATCCAACAGAAGTAATTGTCGTTTGCAACGTATGAAGGGCCCTTCTGAATCATGCAAAGGACCCCGCCAGCCCTATGGGTGTTCTGTTCCCCATAGGGGGCATTCTCTCCCCCATCAGGAACAGTTGGGGCAGCTGCAGCTTCTTTCATGAAATGGTCTGATTCCCATTTACCATATGGGCCAATGACCTTTGTTGTATCTTGCAGAACAAAAATTATTTACCATCAGCACTGATATCCTACCTTCCTACATCAATGTATATAAAAAAGCCATACATTGATATCCTAAATGATTTTTAAAAACTGGGTTCTGTCCAATTAATTTCCAGACATAGCATTCCATTACATCATATTCCAGTTCCCATCTTTTTTCCTGCAATGAACCCAAACCAATTTTCAGATCACCACTCTTCTGCTCCTCTCCAGTTTATCATCACAACGATCCTTGAGGTAGGTTAGACAAAGAGTTCGTGCTTGAACAAAATCACCTGGGGAGCTTCATGACTGAAGGGGGATATTTGAACAAGGGTTTTCCTTACAACAGCCCTTGGAGGTAGCTTCGGCTGAGAGCCAGCGACTAGCCCAGAGTCACCCCATGGCTGAGTGGGGACCAGAACCCAGATCTCCCAAGTCCTAAAACAGCCCTCTCATCCTGATGCTACAGAGGCTCTGATTGCCAGAAGGAAAACATGTCAAGAACTGCTGCCTGCTTTTGCCAGAAAAGTGGCTCATTTGGAATATTTGCAAGTTGTTGGCTCCCACTTGCCTTTGCAGGTGAAAAATAAGAATCATCCAAGCACCTACCCTTGTCTCTTTTGACACACTGTTTGGCTGGGAGGATTAAATGGTTTTGGGGGGAAGATGGCAGATGGACAAAGATTTATTGCCTGTTATGCAGACAGGGAGTGTTTATTGATGCTGTCAAAATCCGGGGGGGGGGGGTGATTCTCCATCCAACATAGATACACACGATACAATCATATCTTGCCACATGATGGGGTGGCACAAAAGGCTTCTTCCAAGCCAGGATGGAGGGAATTGCATATTGAATAGAAGGACTGGGCCAATGGACACCTTTATGGATAACTCTTGATTTTTAAAGTTAGGGTTGAAATCTATTGAATTGATTATCAATGCACCAATTTTAGGTTATTTTGTTGTAAATTCATTCCAATGATCAATCACTTCTTTTGTATATGCAATTTCCCTTAAGGTCCGTAGTGGTTAAGAGTGAGGAACTGGGACTCAGGTGATCTGGGTTCTAGTCCCTGCTCAGCCATGGCACCAACTGGGGTGACTCTGGGCCAGTCACAGACTCTCAGCCCAGCCTACCCCACAGGGTTGCTATTGTGGGGATAAGATTGAGAGCACGAGGAGGGGAATGATGTCAGCCACTCTGCATTCTTTAAAAGAAATAAGGCAGGTTATGAATCTCAGAAATAAATATGTATATGCACTTCTGCACACAAGCATCTCGAAATGCAACTTTTTCTGCACACAACTAGAGCCAAGAATTGCATCACAAAGTCTGAAGACGATCATAGTCTTCAGAACAACTGAATTTCCATTTCCATTTTAGTTTGGGCAACATAATTTTTAGAGCAATACACCAACCAAAGCTCAGTTATCCTTGCATATGAAACACAGCCTGGGAATTTGTAATGAAGTTTTCTAATCAAACAATGTGTCCCAAGATGTTCACATGATGGGAAATAACATTAAAATGTACTACATTGTTGCTTGAAAATGGGAATATTGAGCAAAACTGCAAACGAATGCAAAGTAATGTGTATCAGCATTATATGCACCCATGAACTCTGGAGTTCAGAGTGCCATTTCTACACGGGTCGTGGAAATGGAGACTTCTACTTGGATCACTTGTGTCCCAACAGGAATGCTTCTTTCTTGGGGCTGGCGGAAGACAGACAAGGGAAGTGTTCAGGCGCGTCAACAGGACAACATAATTGGCTATTTTTATTGCTCGCTCTGAGCAAAGCATCCTTCCTCTTATCTTCCCTTGTGATCAGAAACAGCAGCTTTCAATGTCTTCAGAGTCTGGCATTCCGAACCTGCCTTTTGTACTCGGCCAGACACTGCCAGCGCCCGAGTCATTCGGATGCCATTGATTATTGTTTGTTCCAACAGGAGGAATGCAATGCCCCAATAAATGCCGGTGCACGTTTCCTGACGCTGCCCTCCAGTCTTCGAGTAGTAAATAGACCCGCTAGATCCCCTGTTCTTCCTTTCCAATTTTCCCCTATGTGCATGATGGGATCATGCACATAGGAGAAAAAGGAAGCGACTTTACAAAGTTGTTGTAAAGCACGGTTGGCCAACCTCCTGCACACAGAGGTCCCCCAAGCAGTCCATGGGGACTTGCGCTCCTTCCCTTGACCGAACCTCACCTACCAGCCTGAGGTTCTCCCAAGCCCCTGTTGGCCTGGAGGGCTGCCGCCCTTGGACCAGTGCAGCTATTATGGTCTCTACAAAAAATCATGGCAACTGCAACTTGGTTTGAGTGCTGAGAAGTGTGTGAGAGATCATCTAGGCTGCCCCGAACATCTGCAAATGCATGCACGCAATTGCATCGTCCATCTTCTCACTGATCACATTTTTGCCCAGCAGAAGAGAGAACCTATCGATTCAGTTTTGGTGAGGTGCATATGCCGTGCTTGCTACATACGATCAGGCTTCTTCAAGCAGCTTGACTGCAGATCAAACTCTCCTTTCACGACAGGCAGCGTGGTGTAGTGGTTAAGAGTGTGGGACAGGCACTCAGGAGATCTGGGTTCTAGTCCCTGCTCAGCCACGAAGCCAACTGGGAGACTTTGGGCCAGGCACAGACTGTCAGCCCAGCCTACCTCACAGGAGGAGACTGAGAGGAGGGGCAGAATTATGTGAGCTGCCTTGAGTTTATTTATAATGAATAAATGCATAAATAATGCCACTGTGTACTCATTGCCTTTAAATGTCCTCCTGGTTTGTACAGTATCTGTAAAGGGCTAGTTTCTCACTTTCCTTAGGTTTGTCTTATCTTGTTTCCACTTAAGTTTGTTTTAAGTTTTCACCAAAGAAGTATGGATTGTAGTGCTCATTTCTCCTCACATATTTTCTATGCTATTTTGCTGTCTATTGCACTGGGGTAAACAATCCCCCTAAATAATTCCTGTGTGGATATTATTTCCCTGGATATGGAACTCAGTATATGAATGCAATTCAGAATTTGAATACACTGAATTTCTCTCATTTTCTTTTCTGAGTTGCTGCCCGTTGTTAATATTAGACTCACTCTTTGGACATGATGGGTCTCAAATGGAGAGAAATGATTGGCATCTCGGACTACAACTCCCACCCAGCTTTCAACTTCTTCACATGCACACACACTTGGCATGAAATTCTCCAAGTGAGTTCTTAATCGGTCATTGCAAGCAAAAAGCTTGAACGGCGCAGAGGTGGCTCTCTCTCTCTCTCTCTCTCTCTCTCTCTCTCTCTCTCTCTCTCTCTCTCTCTCTCTCTCTCTCTCTGTGGTTATCAACTGTTTACTCAAAAGTTACTTTTGCGGCAAGACGCCATCAAGAAGACCACCTATGGCTTTCCCTCCCTGCCTGGAGATGCTTATGATCCATCAAGCATGGGAAGCAAAATCGCATGAGAGTAATAGCCCGCCCTTTGGCCCAGCAGGGAGAAGCTTCACTGGCAGCAGAAGCCCGATAATGCCTTTCCCCTCCACCTTGCCGAGGGACGGTGCAGGCAAGGCATTGAATAAATTCTCCTCTGCTGATTAAGCCGTCGCAAGGGCGCGCCTCTTCTCCAAGGCTCCCTGCTTGGATTTAACCTCAAAGGGGTTAACTTCATAAAACCACAGCCCTTTATTCCAGCATGTGATTTCCCATCATACTTTAGGGCCAGCCAACCGTCCCTTCATTGATGGCACCTTTTGGCTTCACAATACAGCCAATTTGTTAGAATTCTTCACAGGTCAGGGGCTGCATGAAGCTGGAGAGGCTGCCGCAATGGCCACTGGAAAATGAAGCTGTATTCGCTTGGCAAATTATACGTCAGCCACACTTTATGAGCTTAGAGCTCTTTTCTTCTCTCTGTCTCTTTCTCCCTACCCTTCTTTATCCTCCTCTTGCTCCCCCCACCTCTGGGCGCTCTCTCTCTCTCTCTCTCTCTTTTAAATGGGAGAAGCATGTACGTGAGCTATTGTCACATATCCAGTTAATGTAGGTTAATAGATTGGTTCCAGTGACATGGATCATAATGAACAGTAAATTGTTTTATCTCTTAAGTCTTATTTGGTCAGCCAAGAAAACATATGAGGTAATATGGCTTGGACTAAATGGACCGTATAATAGATCTCTCTCTAAAGAAAAAGGACAGGGGTGACAGCGTCTCCTATGATTAATGAAAATAATAATGGTCCTGAAATTGAAATTTTTCTAATTTTTTTTCTCCCTCTTCTCTCTTGGCTGCCGCCAAAAACTTCAGTCGGTGGATGATTTGTGGACTGCGACCGTCTCTGACGTCCTCCATGGCTTTCTAATATGAGTTTAGGAAGTGTTTGGCAGTAGGAAGGAGTGGGAGGGGATTATATGGATTTCTGAGTGCTGAAATCAACAGCAGGGGAAGATGCGGATGCAGCTGGATGTCTTTGAAGACCTTGAACCATAAAACACAGCATGGCCGTGGGAGGGACTCAGCGCAGGGACAGCTTTGGGGGTGGTAGGTGGATTTCAAGATGGTCTAAGCCCCAGATTCTGCCACAAGAGAAGGCATTATGGAAAGCAGAGACACCCATGGCTTCTGCTACCCTGGTTAGTGCTGTTAAACACCAACAGTGAGTTAAGCGATGTGCATTAAAATTTGTATAGGGCGCATGTGGGAAATCTGCGGGCTATGGGCCAAATCCAGCCCTTCCAGGGCCCCGAGCCAGCCCTTGGTGGAAGCCCATGAAGCTATGGCCACTTTCCCTTAACCACGGATTGTTTGGTTTAATGGTTGAATTGCCTCTCCTAAGACGTAACTACTGGCAATAAGAATGTTAAGCTAAACTATGCTGGTTTTTGGCCCTGTCCTGTTTGCCCTCAAGCGTAGAATAATGGGTTCGGAGCGAACAGCGGCTGACCAGATCCTGAGGTAATTGTAAGAGCTCAATGAAAATGTTGGCTCAGTGTGTGAGAGCCGTGAAAAGGGCAAATTCCATGCCGGGTGAAGCTAGAAATAAATGGCTAAGCTCATACTGCCCTCGTGCAAAGGTATGGTGTGAACAAACCTTTCAGGCTGTGTGCAGGTCTGGTCACTGTGCCTAAAAGTGGATGTTTCAGATTTGGAAAAAGTCAGGAAATGATGGAGGAGCTGCACCGAGTCTCTTACAAGAAAAGCCTGCAGCCTCTGGGAGCGTTTAGCTTGCGGTGAGGTGGGGAGAATGGGAGAGTATGACAGAGGTATACCAAATGATACGTGATGTGCAGAAAGTGGATAGGAAGACATTTTCCCCCACAGATGGAGAAACTTCATCATCGCATGACTGGTAGGACACACATCATAAGAGAGTTAAACACTACGCAATACACTTCCACAAGCTGATGGCTGCACTCATTTTGGATGTCTTAAAAGGGGAATCAGAAAAGGTCCTGGAGGAGAACATTATCAACGGTCCTTAATTCTGAAGGCCACATCAGGTGGCTCTATGTCCCCTGCAGTATCAGAGGAAGGATGCTTCTATCCACCAGTTGTTGAGGAATGTAGGTGGAAGGGTGTCCCGGTTGTGCGCTTCCTTTGGACAGCTGTTCAGCCACAGCGTGACCACAATGCTGACCCACATGAACTTTTGCTCTGATCCAGCAGAGCTCATCCTATGTTGCACCTTTTGCCACGGCCCTTTTGTCTTTGTCTGCTCACCCAGCTCTGCCCACCACTGGGGACATCTCTGTAGCTGAGCATAATAATACACAAAGGAGTTCCTCTCTCCTCTGATGTGGACGGATGGGCAAGGCTGTCCATCATGCACCTGCAAAGAGGATCTATGCAGCCCTCAGAGACTTATACCACGAGCCCAGGTTTCCGTGAGATCTACCCACTTGTTACCCTTGGGATTTATTTTGCAATGAATAGAAGCTGAAACATGTTTTGTCCTCCCACATTGTTCCATTTGTCATTTATTGTGAGATGAACACACATCCTTGCTCCAAAGGTGGAGACTTCCAGAGGAGGGTCCCTGGAGAAGACTTTTCTTCCTTGAACTTTTCATATGCTTAAGAAGAGTTTAAGCTAGAACAAATGGTCATTCAGATATGCTGGCCTCAAGCTATTTTGAGCTTTAAAGACCAAGATTAGCATCTGGAGCTGAGCCCAGAAGCAAACCAGCATCCAGTACTGTTATGGGAAACAAGCAGGTAACAACCTGACCATTTCATTGTGCATCAGTTGTTATTTCCAAAGGAACACATACACACAAGGAGTTTTGGCAATATGGCCTTGAAATTCTAGAATATGGAAATTATGGAACAGTCTTTCCCCCAGGGCCAAAGTTGTCCTGAGTCCTCCCACTGTCCTCAGAACAAAGCTGGTCCAGAGCTATTGCTCTTTTGGAGCCCTCTCACCAACCTACCAACCTCCCCTGCTCTCTCAGAAGCTGGACTCTTGAGTATAAACCAAACAATCCATGATGCCCTCATTGACTTGCAGCCACAAGTGTAATAGATGGTAAATGTACTGATAAGGTCATTTGAAAAAAATGGGAAAGGGTGTAAAGATTTGGAGATGCCAGCATGAGAGTCCAGAAATGCAGTTGCACCCTGGATGGAGGGAGTGTGAACTAGGCTTGCCTCCTGCCTCCTCACACAGGTGCAACGCAATGGATCTCTCTTCCCTTGCCTCACTATCTCCTCTCGCCGTCTCTCCATCGCTTCAGTCTTGGGAGTTTTGCAGAGGTTCTCAATGAAGAATCAGGTGAGATGTCAGTCTGCAGTAGATTAGCATCCAGTATTGTCATTTGGCTGTATAAGCAGCTGGGTCAATCCAGGGAGCAGGAAATGGCATCTGCAATAAAAGGAGGGAGGAAAGGAAAATAACAGCAGTCTATTCTGAACTTCAAGGATCTGGGAAAACCCAAACTGGAGGCTCAACTTCATAAATATCCCTAATCTCTGGTTTTAAAAGCCAGAATTGTTTATGATTCATGGCATTTGATGACATTTAACAGCATGCAACCCATTACAGCCCCTTAAGTCATTACATGACAGGGCCGCAAATGTCACCGGGTGACAAGACAACAAGCCAGGTTATTGGTGGGGCAGGGTTCAGTTTGGATTAGTACAGGCTTTTGACAGATGTAGGGCTTCCTTGCAGATGGAGCCCAAATTCTGCCTCTTTGGCTTACCTAGCTAGCACATCAGACCTCCTCATCCCCAGTATTGTGCGTGCGTGCGTGCGTGCGCACATATGTGTGCAGATGCAAAACTGCATGTATATCTGCCTTCATATATTCTGGAAGACTCAACACTAATCCTTTTCTAATTCTGTTCACACTAGAACCTAGTCATCTTGCAGGGATCTTGTTTCTCATTCAGCATATTATGGCCATCTCTGGGAAATTCAAAGGCTTGCCAATCCCCCCACCAGCCTAGATTAGTATGATGCACAGGATTATCCTGGATTTAAAGAATCGTGCAACTAGTTCTATCCTTCTGGGAGCCAGGGCAGAAGGGAACTGTCCTGCCTCTGTGCTTTTAATCCAGTCGGGTTTCCATGGAATAGGGCATTCCAGGGCTGCAGCGGGGATGGGACCGACTGCTGTTTCGCAAGGTCTCCCATGGGATTGAGGCCATGCTCATACCGGAATCCAGACCTGAGACATCTGCAGCCCATTACCGGAACTGGGATTGATAAGTGAATGAGCTAAAGCTTGAACAACCAGGTCCGAGCACACCACCAGCTTTATTTATGCCTTGCCGGGTGAATCGAGAGGGTGCCACCTATCTTCTGGTGCACCCTTGCATTGCTCACTCCTGTTCCTTCTTCTCTGTGCTGAGCTCTGACACTGAGTCTGGCACACACTGAGCCCAGTATTAGAAACATAGAGTCATAGAAACATAGAAACAGAGCGAGTCAGAAGGGGCCTCCCGGGCCATCTAGTCTGACCCTTGGCTTCAGCCGGCTCCGCTCACGACATGCCCACCATTGAAATCTCCCATAATTACTATATCCCCACCCCCGAGATATCCTTAGAATCTGGCCTGTCAGGACATCATCCAGGTTGACTGGAGGGCGATAACATACCCCCACTGTCAGGTCCTTCTCCCTGTCTAAACCCCCTAGTTTCACCCATACTTCTCTGCCAGATCCCCTTCTGCACTGTATTATATCTTGACCATGCCAGGATGTTGATTTTGAATGATGGCTTCCATTAGCTATATTCCAAAGTCATACCTGCCTTACCTTTTAGGCTTCCAACACTGTGGATCTTCATGAGGCTAATTAGTTTAGGCCTTGGAGCAAGACATGCCCTCTGAGCTGCAGTGCCAGCCTGAAGATCATGGACAGATACCTCTGTGAAAGTGGACACATGAGAATCCTGTGTCCAAAACCTGAAGCCGGCTATGGAAGTGGCAGCTTTTACGATGTTGGCAAGATCTGCCCCGTGACAAAATCTGCAACAGAGGAATGGACAATTTTTATTCCTTCAGATATTTGAGGTGCACAATATCCATGATCCCTCACTATGCTGGCTATGTTGTTGTTGTTCAGTCGCAGAGTCATGTCCTTCCTTCTTATTAGGTGGCCAAAGTATTTGAGCTTCAGCTTTAGTACCTGACCTTCTAAAGAGTAGTCAGGGTTGATTTCCTTTAGAATTGACTGATTTGATCTCTTTGCAGTCCAACAGTCAATTCTTCAGAGCTCAGCCTTCCTTATAGTCCAACTCTCACAGCCATACATTACAACTGGGAACACCATAGCTTTGACTATATGAACTTTTGTTGGCAGGGTGATGCCTCTGCTTTTTGGTATGCTGTTTAGCTATAGTTGATGGGAATTGCGGGCCAAAACTTATGAAAGAACACAACATGGGTACGGCTATCTTAGCATGTGCTCATCATAGGATCCATACATGGACAACCTTTGTCTCATCAAACTGAAACCATCTTATTAGCCATATTTTCTGTCCTCTCACCCAGGCAGACTGGAGGGGGACATGCTTCATTGAGGTTGTGGTGCTCCATGTTTGCTCTGGTGGATGGATCTCTGTGTAAAGCCCATATATGAATTTTTCTTCCAAACTGTTGCAGTCTCCAGCAATCACAGCTGGTCAACTGTGATGTGGAATTTAGGGACAATTTAAAGAATCTGCTTTTCATGTATGTGTGTGTGTTCCTCCCTCCTCCCCCCATGCAGGAGTCAACACAAGTTGACCTTCTCAGCAACACTGGCACATCTTCAACCAGTCTTATGAAGGTCTCAGTCTGTTGGGTCTTTTCAAGCCCGTCTGCCCTTGAGATGCCATATGGAAAATATTGCCTTAGAAGGAAGTGAACAGAGAAAGGCAAAGGCTAAAACACAATACGGCATTTAATCTTTGTGACACCAAATCTTTTCTGTTCAGAAGAAGAAGACGAAGGAGAGCAGGGGGAAGAAGCATTCCTTGATAATTAGTTTATTTATCTTGGCATGACTGAAATTATGGTTTAAAGTTCATGCAGATATTGCATCTGCATTAAGCTTAAACTTTGAGAAGTCCACCCAAATAAATAAAAAAGGAAAGCTGGACATTGGGACTAATACTGCTAATAAAATTCTTTGCATCTGAATCTCCCCATGGGATCTGGAGTTACAAAGAACCCTGATGTTCCCTTCTGGACATTACAAAGGCGCCAGGCCCTGACGGGTTACACCCAAGAGTACTTAGAGAGTTGGCAGGGGTTCTCTCACGCCCGCTGGCCTCCATTTTTGAGGCCTCGTGGAGAACGGGTGAAGTTCCAGAGGACTGGAGGGTGGCATCGGTGGTCCCAATTTTCAAAAAGGGTAGTAGGAAGGACATGGGGAATTATAGACCGGTTAACCTTACGTCCATTGTAGGAAAAACAATGGAAAGGCTCATAATAGAGAGAGATCTAGTGATGCTAGATAGGGAAGGGAGGCTGACAGCCACACAACATGGCTTCCGCAGAAACAGGTCCTGCCAGACAAACCTTGTGGAATTCTATGACAAGGTTTCGAGATGGCTGGATGGAGGGGACGCAGTGGATGTGGTATACCTGGATTTCAGCAAGGCCTTTGACAAAGTGCCCCATGATATCCTGGTGGAGAAACTGAGGAGTTTTGGGATACACCAAAGCACTGTCCGGTGGATTAGGGCATGGCTGACTGACCGAAAGCAGAAGGTAACCATTAGCGGGGAATCGTCGGGATGGCAGCCAGTGACAAGCGGGGTCCCCCAGGGCTCTGTCCTGGGGCCGATCCTGTTTAATCTTTTCATTAACGACATGGAAGAAGGGGTGAACAGTCTGCTTATCAAATTCGCAGACGACACTAAAACTGGAGCAGTGGCCACAACTGAGAAGCAGGTACTCCAGATCCAAAAGGATCTGGACAGACTATGGAAGTGGGCAGGAGACAACAGGATGGCGTTCAATGTGGAGAAGTGCAAGGTCTTGCACTTGGGGCATAGGAATAGCTGTCATAAGTACAGGTTAGGGGACAAGTGGCTGGAGAGCAGCACTTGTGAAAGGGACCTCGGGGTACTGGTTGACCGCAGGCTAAACATGAGTCAGCAGTGTGATGCGGTGGTCAAGAGGGCGAATGCCACCCTTGGTTGCATAGCCAGAAGTGTGGCTTCTAGATCAAGAGAGGTACTACTACCACTCTACATGACTCTGGTGCGCCCGCAACTGGAGTATTGTGTTCAGTTTTGGGCCCCTCATTACAGAAAGGATATAGCCAGGTTGGAGTCAGTGCAGCGTAGGGCCACAAGGATGGTGGCTGGTTTGCAGGGGATGGGGTATGAGGCGAGACTGAGGGAACTGGGTCTCTTCAGCCTGGAGAAGAGGAGACTCAGAGGGGATATGTTGGCAACATACAGGTATGTGAGGGGGTGTCACATGGAGATGGGGAGAGGCCTGTTCTCCCCTGCAGAGGAAGGCAGGACGCGCTCCAATGGAGCAAAGCTCAGGGAGCCAAGGTTCAATTTGGATGCCAGGAAGCACTTCCTGACAGTTAGGACCCCGAGGGCGTGGAATGGGCTTCCACGGGAGGTCGTTGAGGCCCCATCGGTGAGGGTGTTCAAAGATAGGCTGGACATGCACATGGTGGGCATGTCATGAGCGGAGCCGGCTGGTGCCGGAGGTCAGACTAGATGGCCCAGGAGGCCCCTTCTGACTCGCTCTGTTTCTATGTTTCTATGTTTCTATGTTTCTCCTGTATTAGGGAACTGTTGCTTCTCCATTATTTTTATTCCTCTTTTATTCTTATTCTTTTCTATTCCTGGACGTTGCCCATTGCCAAATGTCTTGCAATTTGCTTTTCCTTTCTTGCTTTCTCGCTTTCTTGCTTTCTTGTTTTCCTGCTCGCGTGCTCTCTCTCTCTCTCTCTCTCTCTCTCTCTCTTTCTTTCTAGCTTATTTATTTATATATTTATTAAATTTGTATAAAAGCTGCCCAATTAGCATTACCAATTAGGGTTACTGATACAGATCAGTAGATACGCCCATTGATTCAACCCCAACAGAAAAGAAACTGTGATGTGATCTCATGGTCACTCTGGGGTTCTTTTGTAACTTTAATATAACCAGTTTTTCAGGTAAAAGGCAGTGTGAACCTGTGAACCAAGAGCAGCCCAGTGCACAGGGTAATCTGCATTCCACTTCATGGTATAGGGCTGAATACCCCATGTCATTAATCAACCACAATAATCACATAGTAATGTTTAGTCAATCTCAATTTATTAGTTTGGGGATGGCAGCAGAAGAACCCATGAAGACCAATAATCAATTAGGCCCAGACTAATAGTTCCCTCAACCTCAGATATGCAGATGATACCACTCTCATGGCAGAAAGTGAAGAGGAACTAAAGAGCCTCTTGATGCGGGTGAAGGAGGAGAGCGCAAAAGTTGGCTTGAAACTCAACATTAAGAAAACTAAGATCATGGCATCTGGTCCTCTCACTTCCTGGCAAATAGATGGGGAAGAAATGGAGGTAGTGACAGATTTTATTTTCCTGGACTCCAAGATCACTGCAGATGGGAACTGTAGCCAAGAAATTAAAAGACGCCTGCTCCTGGGGAGGAAAGCCATGGCAAATCTTGACGGCATACTAAAAAGCAGAGACATCACCCTGCCAACAAAAGTGCGTATAGTCAAGGCTACAGTTTTCCCAGTTGCAATGTATGGCTGTGAAAGCTGGACCATAAGGAAGGCCGAGCGCAAAAGGATTGAGGCCTTTGAGTTGTGGTGCTGGAGAAGACTCCTGCGAGTCCCTTGGACTGCAAGGCAATCAAACCGGTCAGTCCTAGAGGAGATCAACCCTGACTGCTCTTTGGAAGGCCAGATAGTGAAGATGAAACTCAAATACTTTGGCCACCTAATGAGAAGGAAGGACTCCCTGGAGAAGAGCCCGATGCTGGGAACAATAGATGGCAAAAGAAGAAGGGGACAGCAGAGGATGAGGTGGCTGGATGGAGTCACTGAGGCAGTTGGTGTGAGCTTGAGTGGACTTTGGGGGATGGTGGAGGACAGGAAGGCCTGGAGGAATGTTGTCCATGGGGTCGCGATGGGTCAGACATGACTTGGTGACTAACAACAACAACAATAGTTTAAAAAACTTTTTAAAAACCTGTTCCCTGCTACATAGTTACTACAGAATACCCAAAGAAAAAAAACTACCTTGAAAATAAGCAAATTTTGAAACTTTCGCCAACCTTCAGCAATTCCACATCTCATTAAATTATTGCTGTTATTTTTTCTACTTTTTTCAGCACTGGGAGAAAGGTCTGACGGGAAGCACAAAAATGCTCCCTAAGCCTCCTAAAGTTGCCCATCAATGTTCTAGAGTTCAACATTTTGTATCCAAACTTGGCCAGCAATATGATTTTGAGAGGCTCGGAAGTTAGTAAGAAAGACAATGCTTCCTTCCTGTCATTTGTCTGTAGCAACCAGTGCATCCTTTCTAGCTGGACCTGTTTTTGTGGAAAAACAAAAACCTTGTGCCAGACAAACCTTGTGGAATTCTATGACAAGGTTTCGAGATGGCTAGATGGAGGGGATGCAGTGGATGTGGTATACCTGGATTTCAGCAAGGCCTCTGACAAAGTGCCCCATGATATCCTGGTGGAGAAACTGAGGAGTTTTGGGATACACCAAAGCACTGTCCGGTGGATTAGGGCATGGCTGACTGACCGAAAGCAGAAGGTAACCATTAGCGGGGAATCGTCGGGATGGCAGCCAGTGACAAGCGGGGTCCCCCAGGGCTCTGTCCTGGGGCCGATCCTGTTTAATCTTTTCATTAACGACATGGAAGAAGGGGTGAACAGTCTGCTGATCAAATTCGCAGACGACACTAAAACTGGAGCAGTGGCCACAACTGAGAAGCAGGTACTCTAGATCCAAAAGGATCTGGACAGACTATGGAAGTGGGCAGGAGACAACAGGATGGCGTTCAACGTGGATAAGTGCAAGGTCTTGCACTTAGGGCATAGGAATGGGTGTCATAAGTACAGGTTAGGGGACAAGTGGCTGGAGAGCAGCACTTGTGAAAGGGACCTCGGGGTACTGGTTGACCGCAGGCTAAACATGAGTCAGCAGTGTGATGCGGTGATCAAGAGGGCGAATGCCACCCTTGGTTGCATAGCCAGAAGTGTGGCTTCTAGATCAAGAGAGGTATTACTACCACTCTACACGACTCTGGTGTGCCCACAACTGGAGTATTGTGTTCAGTTTTGGGCCCCTCATTACAGAAAGGATATAGTCAGGTTGGAGTCAGTGCAGCCACACAAGGTTGGTGGCCAGTTTGCAGGGGATGCCGTATGAGGCGAGACTGAGGGAAGTGGGTCTCTTCAGCCTGGAGAAGAGGAGACTCAGAGGGGATATGTTGGCGACATAGAGGTATGTGAGGGGATGTCACATGGAGATGAAGAGAGGCCTGTTCTCCCCTGCAGAGGAAGGCAGGACGTGCTCCAAAGGAGCAAAGCTCAGGGAGCCAAGACTCCATTTGGATGCCAGGAAGCACTTCCTGACAGTTAGGACCCTGAGGGCGTGGAATGGGTTTCCACGGGAGGTCATTGAGGCCCCATCGGTGCAGGTGTTCAAGGATAGGCTGGACGTCCACATGGTGGGCATGTCATGAGTGGAGCCGGCTGGTGCCGGAGGTCAGACTTGATGGCCCGGGAGACCCCTTCTGACTTGCTCTGTTTCTATGTTTCTAGCTTGTTCTGACATGCCACTGATGGGTCTTGAATTTGTGTCTGATAATCAACAAGAGTTTGCCATAACAGATTTCCTGTACCTTGGACCATTAGTATGATGTACCAAGCAAATATAGTAGAATCCTCCATGCCTCCAAGTTTGATAGCTAAGAAGACATTCAGTGGTCCTTCTTTTCTAACATTATGTTGCCACTTTATACATTCCATTGTAGATGATCTTGCATGCTGCAGTGAACAGAAGGTATCTAGATGGCCAAAGGATCTTTTGGAAACTCAGCTATAAGGTTAGAAATTCTACACTCTGGTTGCTATGCTTGGAGTGTCTTCCAAATATCCCCGTTTCCTATGAAACACCTCAGCCTTCCGGCTGAGTTGCAGAGTCGGAAGAATGCATGCAAATGAACTTCACCCTCCACAGGATGCCCACAATTCTCTGCATCTGGAAGGTTTTGAGCATCCAGGGGGCATTAATTCTCTCACTCACTTCATTCCAAATATTTCCATTCATGATAATAACAAGAATGATTCTACTTATCAGAATATATATTATACTAAAACATCTAGTTAAATGGATTTTTTCACTGGTTAAATGCCTAATAACTAACAAACTAACTATTTATCTATTTATTTATAACATTTTTATGCTGATCGATTATGCCACAGCACCTCTGGGCGGCTCACGACCATAAGATAAAACACAGTAAAAACACAATAAAAGACAGGACACATTAAAAAATAACAATAAGATACGAACAAAAATACAGAACAAAGGTACATGGCATTCGTTGTTAAAAATATTTTTTAAAAAGGAAGGTCTTCGCCTGGCACTAATAAGAAAGTAAGGAAGGCTCCAGGGGAATCTCCTTGGGGAAAGCATTCCAGATATGGGGGGCGGCTGCAGAAAAGGCCCTCCGCTCACCTCCTTAAAGGGTGGCAGGCACAGGAAGGCCCCCTGAGCTGCAACTTTTATTTCCTCTAGATAGTCAAGTTCAACCATCTTCTTGGTGCACCGCCAGGGCCAGGGCCAGGGCCAGGGCCAAGGCCAGCCCCAGTGGGGCATTCTGAGGGTCTCACTAAACCATCCAAACTGTAGTAGCAACTGTGCACCCTTTTGTCCTTGTGTATCCCTATGTACCTTCTCAGCATTTCTTACCTGGAACCAGTGGAAAAAAGCTCAGAGCAGAGTCTCACTGCCCTGAAGTTTTGCAAACAGTTCTGCTCTCTTCTAAAAGTGTCTTCTTTCTGGCTGAAGTTCAACAGGGCACAGGATCTTTGGAAGGAGAGGAACTAAGGATGCAATCTTATGTTATGACCTGAAGCTTATTGGTTTGAATCCTCTGCAGAACCAAAGATAGTCCAGCATGTCAGTTTTGATTCGCATTTAGATGCCCATCAGGTATGTGACTGAATGTGCAAGAGCTTAAAGACGATATAGAGACCAGTTAGTCCAGGCTGGCCCCACCTCCCATATGTTTGAGCATGTTGGTCAGGTCTTGCCATACTGCAAGAGTAAGGTACAAAGGGGAGTTTGGTCCATGCTTGCTCAAACAAGTAGAATGCTTCATGCAGTTGCTGGCTCTGTCTTATGAGGGCTCCCACTCGTGTGGAAAGATCTACTGATGTTCAAGCAAACTTGAGTAGAACATGGAGCATCCCTGGAGACATGGGCGATAAGGTCATTGTAGATGGGCAGGCATCTCTCCCCACTCATAGGTTCCTCAAATGCCAGAAAGGGGCTTAGGCGACTGCTTATAGATGCCCCTGGAGTGCAGCTCTTTGCATGTCACCTCCACGGGCATCATCACTACAGAGACCAGACTGATTAACTGGATGCGAACCCTGATGCGCCTCAACTGGACCTGGCGGTAGTCTTTATGCAGCGATGAAGAAAGAAGCCCTGGCAAGCTTGAAGGCAGGGAAATGGCATTTGAGGCAACACAAAGAGGCATAAGAGTGAAATGAGTTCCAGGAGCATTTCATCTGAGTCTGTCTTGGAATGCAATCACCTTTCAGGCTGCCGCTCTTTCTCCCTAACTCCTGATGAAGAATTAAGAGCAGTACATTTACCCTGTGCTGAACCAAACAGACTGTGTACTTGGTGGGTATTTCTGGTATTCTGACTGCACAAGTTCTGGCCACACTGTGGCACTGAAGCAGATTCTGGGTCTGGTGAGCTCTAGCTTCAGTTAAGTTCAGGTTAGTATTGATGAACTGAGAGTGTGTGAGAGAAAGATGGAGGAAGAGAGCGAGAGAGAGAGAGAGAGAGAGATTAAAGAAAGATTTTTTTGTGACTTCAACCAAGCCAAATATTTTCTTGTCACTATGCTCATAACTTCAGTCTGCCAAGGTCACGGCCTTCACTCTCTTCTTCAGATGGTTGGCAAGTGGAATGTCCCTGAGATTAGAGCTCCTTTTGTTTTCATTGGGAAGGGCTTTGCTTACACTGGCGGGTCTCTGAGACTCACCAAGGCTCTCCAGACTCTGTTTATTAGATTTTTATCTTCTTATCAGAGTCTTCCTCCTTAAATCATGTCAGGATTTTACCACTCTTTGGGGATTCCTGGTGTTTTATTGCATGTATGCTGGATGGGGGAAGTGGGAAGAAGTGTGCATGGAGCTCCTCTCCCCTCTGTGTGTGTGTGTGTGACTGTGAGTGAGTGACACTTGCCAATTCCTAATCAAGATAGCATTTATATACTAGCAGGAATGCATGCAGCAAAAATGCCTCATTTGGATTCCCAGCTCATCCAAATTTCTCATCTGGATTTTTTAAAAATGAGCAAATAGAAGGCAGCAATGCTAGAGAGAGGTCAGATTTATGCTACTGTTCTTGCTGCACAGCTGTCCTGATGGTTGCAACCAGTTCAAGCCTCCCACCAGGACGATGGTGTTTAGATCATGCTCAGTGAATCTGGAGTTTCCTCTGCACCAGCTGCAGAGGATCTTGAACTCGGGACTTAGACAACCAGAAACAAAAAACTTCCCTCTGGGTGCCTCTGTTGTAGTTTGACCATAAGAGGGAGCTGTTGGCTTATTCTCTGGTGGCCCAAGGGACCACAAGGTCAGCTGGCCAGAGGAGGCTACTGCAGATCCCCTCCTTATCATGTGGTACAGGGGAACCAGTATGGTCTCACCTGGTCCTCATCTTAAGCCTCCTGAAAGCCTGGCTGACTTTTCAATCTGGGTCCCCACTGCCTGAACGTATCCCCTCCTGCCCTTGATACTGGCCAGTCCCTCCTTTACAGAGGACAGTAATTGGTTTGAAGAGCTGCTGAAGAACTGCCTTCCTTTGGAAGGTACTGTTGTGCACACAAAGGGAAAAGATGATGAGAGCTCTGATCTGCCAATGGGAGAACAGGAGGCGGGTTCAAGGTCTGCCCCGGGTGGGCACTGAGAGTTGAGTAGTCTGTCAGATGAGGCGGCTCCTCCACCTGAGGAGGTGTTGCCAGTTGCTAGGAGGAAACACAGGTGGCGGATTCAGTCGCTGGAGCTGCAGGAGGGCTGGAGACAGCTGAGGAAGTCCAGCGCCGGTGATGGAGAAGGTCTCTCCAATGGGATGAAGATTAAGGGGAGGGCTCAGTGAGGATTCAACGTTTTACCCTGGGAAAACTCAGAGATGTTTGACAATATGGATGTGTAACAATAAAGCATTGTGAAAAGAAACTCTGAAGCAGCATGTTTACCTGGGAGAAGGACCGTGCCTCACAACAGGGCATCCTCCGTTAACAAGTCTGGCCAGTTCTGATCTCAAGATAAAGAACCGTACGAACCATCCACAGTTGCACCTGAACCGTAGACTTGGCAGGCTGATGCATCAGCTCATCGGTTCCCACATTTCTCTGGTAACAAAAGATTATGCAGTATTCCTCTTAAAATAAGTATTTCTAAATATGCATCCATTAGCACTTGCAAATTCTAGGACAATCGCTGCCCTGTAGTCCTTTTTTCTGGTGCATTTTCTTGTTGGGCACCCTGTCTACTGGTCTACAGCTCTCATGCTTCAGTGTAAATCTGGGGGCACATCAGAGGAAATTTAACCATCCGGATCCAGATTTAGTTATACATGGAATAGATAAAGGAGAAATAATGTTACTGGTGACTCCTAATTAAGGTGAGTGCTATTCTGCATGGGGCCACACTCCATGGATCCAATCCAACAGAGTTTTGCTATTAAACATTACTCTTAAATTTAGGATTGGCTTCTACAATGCTCCTTTCACAAGCTGGTGGTACCCAGTTAAATTAAAACTCATTTTAAAATTCAACTTAAATTAAAATTCATTTCATTGTGCCTGTTTTAAGGCGGATAAACCCGTGCATTTTAAACACATCATCAAGTCATTTGGCATCAGGCAAGTCAAAGCTGTACAACTGTCCTTTTTTACAAAGGAAAAGTGACGGCAACCCTTTCCTTTGAAATAATATTAATAATGATGACACTGCCTTTAGACATTTGGTAGCGTTGCCAGAAAATATGTTGTAATTAGTAAAGTAATTCATTTTTTCTGTTTTAGGTAACGTTCTTTGGGTAATGAATCTTTAATGCTGACTTCTTTTTTGAAGATAAGCATTTCCTACCCTTGTCAGAGCAAAATTTCTCTTTTTATTTCTGGTGCAACATAACAGCATTGTGATAAGATTGCTGTGAAGGACACTGGCCTTGGGTTGCTGGAACAAATGACTCATGTATAGAAGATAATCCTTAATAGAGAAGGAAGATGTGAGCATCCTTATTTTTGGTTGCTTTCTATAATGTATTACATTTCCCACTGATCCAGCAATGAGGTTGCCAAGTTGAGGTCCCAAAACTGGAACAAGAAATACGTTGATTTCCAGCTGTGCCTGACTACAACACCCATAATCCATGCCCATTTACCTGCTTGCTGGAGTTTGCCTCACCTGAAATGGACACTTCGTTGTGCTTCATGTGGACAATATGAATTTTGGAATTTGAGGCTCAGACTCCAAGGGAAATGGATGTTTTGTGACTGGGCTATTTAGCGATCAAGCAAGCTCCCTGCTCAGCAGCCATTTTGTGAGAGTGCCCACAGCACTCAGAATGTGCCCACTGGTCACAAAAGTTGGGACTCCTTTCTATCTCCTCAGTGCTGTACCATGGAAAGCCAAGCTCTTATGGGTACGGATTGCTGTCTATCACTGGTCCTTTCACCTTTGTCCCGGAAGTTCTAATCAGATGTTCTCCATCAAAATATTGGTATATAGATAGACGACATGTCCGGGATCCCTTTTTTTGCATTGCCTAAAGTCTTGATCTTCATTTGATAAGTCACCATGACCTACAACTGGGTCATATGCAGATTTCATGAGTGTGAATCAGCAACGCTCAACCTGCCTAAGACTCTTCTGATTGCATTTCAAAGTGCATTCAAACTTTGGTCCATATCAGAATCCACTTGCTTTTATTTTCAGATGAAAAGTATGCATTGATTGTGAAATACAGACATTGTCCCCCCATTCATTAAAATGCATCTGTCCACAATTTCAAAACCAAACTTTTTTTAAACTGCATTTTTTCAAATGTACTCACCCCATATTTGGGATCTGCAAATCATTGTAATGCACCAATTTTGACCTCAGATAATATCCAAGTCTATGAACTGGGTGAACTGGGCAAATCTTGAATATCCCGTACATTATTAGCCCAGAGCTATGAAAACTGCAATTAAAACTCTGCCATCTGCTAGGGGAAAACTGAACTATGTGACTTGTATGTACCATGCATATTTTCTTTCCGTGTGCATGCATGTGTGCGTGCGTGCACATTTTTCTAAAACGCATAATATTTTGCAGAATTAATTTTGCTGCTAGTGCTTGTGCGAAGGGGCAAAGGAATTAGGCAGAGCAATGAAACTCTTGCAATGCCATCTCGAGTCCAGGGCCAGTGCTGAAAGGGTCCTGTACCAATGGGACCCTGGCAGCCCAGTTGTGTCCACCATCATAGTTTTCCCAAAATACAGTGCCACAAAATCTTTGATGTTCTGTGATATTGTGGTTAAAAAAAGTTGGCAGCTACAAATACATGGCAGCCACCATGTTGAAGATGACAAACCACTTGCTGTTCAAATCAAAGCATATTTGATGCACATGGGCTGACTTTTCTAATGCAAAGGTTCGGGATTGCATATGCGAACGCACACAATTTTTCAGAGCTGGCATTATCATCAAAACCAGTGCGGTATTATGAAAATCACAGTTCTAGCACCAGAACCTTGACGATAACCTCACTCAGAGTCAGAACACTATCAGCTTCTATCAGAAACCAACCAAGCAAACAATCCAAGTTCATGGAAAACTATAAATACCTTTGTCTTTCCTCACAAGCTCTCTATTGACTAAATGAACTGAACTTTCAGGCTTACAGCGGTCTATGGGTAGCATTAGAAAACCCTTTGTGCCAAGCCAAGAAAGAGTCATAATTGTGACCTACTCAGGCATCTTTAAGGAAGAGAGCTGGGGTAATTTTATTGGGGCCACAATTTCAAGGCTAATTCGTACTGCATTTACCAATCAACAGATCACATCACAATTGTCTTTTGGCTTTCTCACTTTTCTGAACGTTATGATACAGTTTACAGCTCCAAACTAGCATGCAAACATGTGTATACTAAGGAATGTTGCAAGTGCACACAACACACAAAGGAAAACTGCGTCCCGGCATGTATATGTTGGGGAAAGTTGCATTCAAAATTCAAACTTCGTACAAAGATAAAAGTGAATGTGGGTGTGTGGCTTGACTACAGACTCAGGTGAGGCATTTGATGGAAAGGGTTTACGCCTGGATGCATGCAAAACTGAGAGAGGCCAGATAGGGATTGATGCACACATACCTACTTAAGAACAATAATTTATTTTAGACCCTTGGAGGACTTGCATGGGAGTTATTATTTTATTGCAACTTTCCTTCATCAGAAAAGTTATTTTTACTGGTTTTCATGAAATCATATGCAGTTGTCCTGGGTTTTAAAATAAATGACTGAAAATGCTTCCTATCTACGTTGCATAGACTTGAAAGGGGATGCCTACATATCTCTAGAGAGCTAGTGTTCATTGGAGAAGGATGGAAGAATGAGAGACGGGGAAGCCACCCCTTCCCAAAATGTTATCTCAACTGATACATGGCTGATTATGCCATGCCAGGTTAAACAGAGAAAGATTAGATATGCAGCAGATGGACCAAACCGCTGGATTTCATAAGATATTCTTCATGCAAAAAGCTCTTGTGTAACCATGAGCATTTTGCATCCCCAGTTCTGCGCTGTGTGTCTGAGCTTTCTATGGATCATTTTGTTAGATTACGCTCCTCCACCACCCATTTCCCCATTTTGACCTCTTATAGTCTGGGCATTAATTTAATGTTAAGAACAGTTCTTTGTTTCCCCTTTAAACTGTGCATACACATAAATTCATATGTGTAAGTTTAGGGAAGGCCAACCAGGATTTGAGTAGCAAATTCTCCGCCTGTTTGCTTAAAACCTACTTGCTAGGATTAGCCTACTTTGTACCTTCTGGATTGAAGGTTAGGCAAGGGTCAAGTAGGAGATTTCGACACGTCTGATGCGAGCTTTCGCTCTCCTCTCTCCAAGAAGGGGAAAGCTGTTCACCACTCTGGCCTAATGCGCCAGTCTCAAACACCACTTTGTTTTATTTGTATGTGCAAAGAGGCAGTGGGGGGCAGTGTTCAGCCCTTGTGCCCTCCATCATTTTGCATCCTGTAGACGCTGTGATGAGGATGCCATCAAAGGCCACAGTTTAAAGCCTTTGCATCCAGGCAGACCCCGAATGGGCTACAAAAACTCAGAGAGCGGTAGCTGGGAAATGTAATCCATTTAGAATAGCCACATTCAAATACAGAGTGAAATAGAGGACGGAGGAAGATTACTAAAAAGTCTGGAAGCAAGAAATCAATAGCAGGGAAATTTGAATGGGTACCAGTGTCGATTAGGGATGACGGACTAATATATTCAGTACACATTTTAATGTAATTTTGTTTAATTTCACACTTTCGAATTACTATATGAACCAAAACTTGCATATGCTTTGAAATTTTGAATTTTGCAATGGAGGTCTACAATTAAACATGCAAACAAATGCACATAGTAGAGAAAATAATGTTCAGATATTGACAATATGGGGTTATTGATTTCAGCAATCTATGTATGAAGTGGAAATGCATACAGCAGATAATGCAAAAATGCTTATGACTCAATTTTCATTCATGTTAAAACCAAACTGGAGGACATGAATGTGAGGCTAGAGATATTCTCACAATTCAAGATGAGCCAAATTTAAGATTGGGAAAAACAGTAAGGCAAAGGAAATAGACAAATTTGCTGATTCCCAATGTCCCCTGATTGTTGGGGATGAAGGCCTCCCAGGAGCACACGATCAGGTGTTTCAACTGAAGAAGAGTCAATTCTGGATCAGCAAAGTTCCATATCAGAAATTTCTTTGCATGTTGGAGTATGACACACAGGTGGAGGTGGAGGGGAAGCGGAAGCGGAAGCGGAAGAGGAAGGACAGGTCTTCTAGTATGACTTCCCTATTTTGTGTCTGAAGGAGAATCAACTACAGTAGCCTTTCAAAACATTTGCCCAAGACATGCAGAAATATATCCTAAGCAGAAGTTGTACTGAAAACACCACCATTAGTCATTAATCCTGACTAGTTGCAGGTCATCTACCTCTAGAACAGCATTTCTGTTACATGGGGAAACAGGACCAAAGTCTCTTGTGCCTACCAGCTGAAGTCTGAAATCTGGGGTTATCATTTGTGACTAAATGGCAAAGATGTCCAATCACTTGCTTCTTGCTGTCCTACATATTTACTCCATCCAGGGAGCATTTTACATTCGGGAGCTTTCGAAGGGATGATGCTAGCCACACCTGAAGTTGAAAATTGTCATGCAACCCCTGTGATGTGAAGGTTAGGTGTTCTACCACCTTCTTAACACCTGGACAGCAGAGAAAGACCTGGAAGCAACCATGACAGTCCAAATCTCAGCTAATTTGTCCCTAATTGTACCTGTGATTACAAGCAATGTTGAGGCTGGAATCCATAACTTTCAGAGAATAATCACATCCTAAAGTTATGGTTTTGATTAAAATAATCCAGGAAGGTTGGGGTGGGGGGAGGGAGAGAGAGAGAGAAACAGTTTTGCTCTTTCTAAGGGAACAAAACTCACTTTTCTGTCCTCAGCAGTGAAATTGGTTGGCATACAATGGAACTCCCCCTTCAACATAATTTATCTGCATGAACTCTCTCCCTTTATCACAGAAGGAGAATAAAATATGGCTATTTAGCAGAGAGCATTTTTTCCAGTTCTAAAGCAAACTCTGCTCGAACATGGAAAACATCTTCACAATAAATCCAGCCAAGGCCCACAATTCTCTTGCCTTTGCATTTTGTATTTATTAAGCGGGAGGGAGGGAGGGAGGAGAAAAGCAACCCAACAACAACCAATAGACATAATGAGGCAGTGTCCTTCTCGTGCTAGAGAAGAGTTCAATAGTTTAATTTTTGTTAACCGAAATCCCTTGTACGAAGGTAAATTACATTGCCTTTTCTATTACTAGCTCTGTTAATTGTCAAGCAGTAAGAGTTTATGCACTCATCCAGAGCAGCCGAGAATTTCCCATAATGTTACAAAATAAAACCTGACAAAGCACAATAATCTTTAGTTTATTGATGTGTTACCAGGCTGTGGAAAAGCATCAGATCTGTAATGTGCTTTGGTTAGGAAATTGGGATCTGGGGAGAAATACTGGGAGATGTGGAAGATCATTTTCCCTCTCTCCTCTCCCTCCCTCCCTCCTTTTTGCCTCCTCCTCCGCCTCCTTCTCTCTTTCTCTCTCTCGTACTCACACACACTCAGAGGCACATGACATCAGAAACTAAACAGGATATCGGACCATTTTAGACTGCATGGAAATGGCATGGAATTTTGGTGGGTCCAGTTCTCCCATCACTTTCTGAGCACCTTTGGCAAGGATATTTCCTGCTTCCGATAGTACGGCCTGCTTCATTTGTGTTTCAGTACAAATAGAGACCGGAGCAGTGGTGTGCATCCAGCAGTCTCGACATGGCAAGCTCTGGCGTGGTGCTGATGCACAATGTTCTCCAGAGGCGCCTCCATAGAGTGGACACGACGTCTATACGCGAAAGCCAGATGCTTGAACGGCACGCAAAGCATATGAGAAGCAAGTTGCTTCTGATCCGAGCACCTCACAAATTCTCAGGGGACCTTTTTGCAAGCAGCTCCTCCGACAGACACGCCCTCATTCTGGAGATCCAAAATGTGGCCCCGGTAAAAATGGTAACAGGGATGGGTGAGGATTGCATTTTTCCTTTCGTGTTCAATATGATTTTATCCAGATGTGCACGGGAAAGGAAGAACTTCAGGCACTTAGAGTTATTGCCATCACTTCCATTATCATAATTGATCTTTCAAATCAAATGTGGCAGAAAGCAAAGGTAGCTGATCATCCCCTGCAGCCCAGGCCTTGGGATGCTAGTTCTCAAAATCCTGGTTGGACCCTCACACATTCTGCAAAGTTCATGATAAGGCTTTGGGATTCCACATCCTGTTTTCTGGCAAACTCCTCCTCTTTAACAGTTACACATGGGCAGGGACAAAATGTTCTGATGAGAATAGCTGTACTTATTGAACTTGGCCTGTGCAGCTGGGTGAATATTTTGTTGGGTTCATCTGGGACAATAATATATTGACATCTGGCAATTTCTTCCTATGTTGTATGGAAAAAAAATAGGATTTAAATGTTAGAATTGGTGAGCAGGCAGAAGGAATGATGGTCTCTCACTAGCTTGTGCAAGCAATGGATTCTCTCTGTATAATTTGGATGGAACCTTGAAAAAACAAATTTGCAGTTATAGAAAGAGAGCTCTGAGTCTATGCAACTGTAGATGAGGACAGTTCTTTTCAGATGTTCAAAATTATGCATGTAGCCTAGGGAGATAGAGCCTGTGACTGTCAGAATATAACTGTACACCTATACATTCACAACTCAGTGGGAAAGCTGTATGTTCGCTGGCAAACCCAGATTTCTCAATTTGCAATGTGTGAAATTGAGATACACTTGCTGGCAACCTCAGGGTGTGTAAAATGTTAAAAATCCTCATGTCCTTGTGATATGGAGGGATGTATGTACAGATTAATGAATGCATGAGGCCCCTCCTCTCTTCTCTTCAAATTAAATTAGAAGAGGCGGAATGTCTTTATTTTTCTTACTTTGAATTTGGGGGGGGGGGGGAGAAAGAAAGAGAGCGAGAGCTGCTCCAGCCTGCAATAAAAGATGGCAAGGTGATAAATTAGTGCTCTCAACTGAAATTGATTACCTTGTGTTCCCATCCAGTTCATATGGCAGCAACACAGATGCTCCGAAGCACCTTAATGACACATTGGAGAAAACCCATCAGGTTGCCCTGTGGAACACTTTTCTGCTTTCCTCCCTCTGAAGTGCGCGGAGGAGAAACCGACATCCACTTTTTCTCTGAATCCGGAACATGCTGATGCTCCTGAAAGCATTCCCGGAACTTTCCCCTAAATGCCTCTGGAATGGATTAGTCCGATTCTGCCCAAACTTAAATCTCCCATGGAAACATCTGACATGCAGCTTAGATTTTCTAGATATTTATGGCAAATTCCATAACAAAAAGGAGCCTATTGAATGTGAAATATGACTCTTAAAGAAGAGGAAGATGCCCTGCTGAGATCCAAACAGAATATTATAACTGCAAGCGAAATCTCAGTAAAGTCACTAAAGAAAAGCTTTCAGAGGGTAACCTTTGCTGGCTTGGTCTTGCTTTCTGAAGGAAAGTCAAGGGGCAAACCATGCAATGCTTTTACATGAGCGGTGAGTGGGCCTGAATGTTTATGCCCTATTACTTCCAACCTAATAATAATAATACTAACCACGGGATGTTGAACAATAATACAAAGGGGGTGAGTGAATTAAAACACAGAACTAAAATCAAGTAATGTCAATACAACATGGGTGCTCAATCAAGGAGCGTTTTGAAAATCAAATGTCTGCAGTGGGAATACTTGAGGATCCGAAGGGGGTAAAAAACTCCTGGGTTTTCTTGACCTGGCCTTTCTAGTTCTGGTCCATCAACTCTGTGCTGGTGCTGACTGGACTGGGACAAGTCAAGCAAGTGGACTTCCGTGACAATGGCCCACAGTTGGCGTGATCTTTTTTTTAAAGAAAAGTCGAGGGGAGTGTGCAAAATCAGCCACACAATCAGGCTCCATAAAGTTTGCAGATTGTGCCAGAGGTCTTTGCTTCAGATTTGCACAAAATCTCAAGCAATCTTGGGGAAGTCAAGCTGCCCTCCCTGACTCTGTTCCTTTTGGAACAAAACATGTTGCAAGTCTTTTGCGCTCATGTAGAATGCGTTTTCCAGTGTTGCTCATCCTTGGTCCTCCGCAGGAACCAGAAACAAAGCCATCCAATGCTACAGTGAGGGAGCAAATGCACTAAAGGCAGGTAGCCTCCAAAGAGGCCACACAGGACCATTAGGAAGACTTACTCACATTATCTCAGTGATCAAGAAAGCTGGTAAGACAGACGGTGCCCCCAGTTGTGGGATGGTCTCTCCACTGAGGCCTGCTTAGACCCAGCATCTTTTGGGCATTGGGTCAAAACTGCCTTCTGTTCCCTGGCATTCAGTGGAATTTAATGGCATTTGATGGGTTATGTCAGATGTTTTAATTAGGTCTGGCTTTGCTGAAAAATGTTTTAGATGCTAAATTGTTTTATGTCTTTGTATAGTGAGATGTTTAAGCTGCTTTGATCTTGTATGTTGTAAATTTATACTATGTTTTATTGTACTTTTATTGTATCATTAGGATTTTGATTAACTGCTGTGAACCACCCAAAGGGTTTTGGCTATTGGGCAGTATATGAATGAGAGGGGGAGAGAGAGAGACTGAACATAAAGGCCCTCTTTCAAAACCCCTGGCCCCAAGTTGTTTAGGGCTTTATTCAACAGTAACCTTGAAAATGGCCTATCAATGGAAAGAAAGCAAAGAACTCACTCGAAGCCAAGCCATTGCATCTTGCTTCTGGAACAACCTCCAGAGCAACATTCAGGGCTGTCTCAAAATGTCCTATCTTCCAGTGGTTCCCGACATAGAGAAAAGGGGGCCCAGCACAAAGGAAATTGTGACTGGAAAGGAAATATGAGACAGTGGATCAAGGGTAGGTGTTTTTGGAGAGAGCCTTACTCATGGGAGGCAAAGCACAGAAGGCAATACCTGCAATAGTCGAAGGAAGTCTCCAGTGCATTCCCCCCATATTTTGCTGCAAAATAATAAATTATTTGAATCGTTCTATTATCTGTCCTTAGCTGAAACATACTGTGCCTGTCCTGGTTCTTCAAAAAGCTTGTTAATATGCAATCCCCCAGTACAACTGCTAAGTTTTTAAAGGTCACCTATGTTTTATTCATAAAGGGTGGTTTTCTGGAAGGAAAAAAAGGTTACAGAGTCATGTAATGCCATATTCCAATTGTGGTGCTGCTTCAAAAGCAAATTTAAAAGTGAATGATCCTCTCGGAAGTAGGGCTGGAGATGCAGAAGGGGGCAGGGGATCCTGTGGGGTGCGGAGGGGATGTAGACTAGAGCAGGGCATTGTGGGAGGAGGACTCAGGCCACCAAGATGACAAAAGCCATGGTAGAACGCAAAGGTAGGTAGACGGAACTCATAAGACTTGATGCTTGGCTGAATCTGTGACTTGTCAACCATCACATCTAAAAATGCAAAATGAGGCTGTGATAGATGCATTTCCATACTCGAACCTGGCCAAGGGGGAAGCCTCTCTCATGAAAGCTTCGTAAAGAATTGAATCATCCTTCCCAGTTGGTTGGGTTGTTTCTACATTTGCTTCAGTAAAGATTGTTTTGAATATCTTTAAGGTCTGCACTGGCTAGAATTCCCACGTGATTTGTGTGGGAAGCCTTGCTGTCCGTCTGAATGCACATCATTTACCTTTATGACTGGTAAAGAATATTCATGTCTGGCAGGCTCTTTAGTTTGGTGATATCATGCTCTCTAATATGGGTACCCCGATTAGCTGGGCTGACTACATGCAATTAAAAATAACAATAACTAGCCTCTTCTGAAGAATCTTCCTCAGCACCACTGATATCTGTGCTAGGATGAAAAATGGGTGATTCGTCCTTGCAGGGCTGAGGAAGACAGAAATCCCAAAGGGGCTCTTAGCAAATATACTTGGCCTTGCCTACTCTTGAAGTTGGCCCTTTTAGGAGAGACAGGAATATATCTATAGGGCTGGGGGAGGCAGTCATGTTGGTGCCTGCCATGTTTTCTTTGACATCAATTTCAACATCTTTAGAGTTAATTTAGTTGCATGCTACCCCTGGACTGAAATTTAGCCATGCCCTGAGAGAGAGAGAGAGAGAGAGAGAGAAGGAGAGCTCAAGACAAACTGAAGATGATGTTGTACCTTCTCACTGTGGTCATGACTTGCTTACCTAACAACAACAGGTGAGCAAGCAGTGACAGCAAGGTATCAGTGTGAGCCGTTGCAGGTTCCCAGTGAGTCCTACCACTGGCGCTAGCTCTAAGGGGGACCCAATAGGCAACCTGGGTGGGAGGTCACACCAGAACATTGGACTGAGCTGGTTGTGTGAGTTCTTGTGGAAGAGCCACAAAATCTTGGCCAAAGAGGACTGGGGGAGATCATCCCCTCATTGAAATGGACGAGTTCTTTTGATGTACCTCCTTTCAAGTACTCGTCATGATTGCTACCGAGTTAAAACAGTTCACACTGAATACGTGTATAGCTGCATTGGACAGATTAGAACTGAATAATGCTGAATATGAGATTTCCAACGGCATCGACAAGAGTGCTAGATTCACCAGAAGAAACGCAGGCTCCCCCGCCTCCCGGCACTCGGAACAAAGACAGTTGATGGAGTGAAACCACTTTGCCTACGAACCGAGGCTGACTGGCAGCAGTGGCTCATTTGGGCAGAGGCTGCATTCAGAGGTAAAAGCTTCTTCCTTGTTGACCTGTGGATCTGCCGTATGATTAGCATTTGATTCAATTTTGGGCAGCGTGACTTTGCATTCATAAGTGAAGGGCAAATCTCTTGGCCTTTCCCAAATGGATCAGGCCTTTGGCAGTTATTTAATTATCAAGCAAAGTGTTTGTCCCAGTTTTGGGGCTTACATTGGTTTAGTAAACAAATTGCAATGTAAATCTTGGTCATTCTGCATTCATTGGGATTGTTTAACAGCTACAGTCTTACTCTGGCAAGAAAAGCTTTCTTAGAGAGAGAATGCTAATATGTAATTAAAAGAGGGGGAATTTAAAAAGACAGTTATTAGAGGAAGGAAACACTTCTTTTGGGGGGTGGGGTACATCTGCCCTTTCCTATAGCACCCTTGAAGGTTCACTTTGTAATCTTAGTTTGGCAAATAGGCAATCAAAACAGTCTAGCAAAAAAGAATCTACTAAGCAAAGTGTGTCTAGAATTTGGAAAGCCATTAAAGTCGTCTCCATCCGCTGTTTTCATTCCCCAAGTCCAACATCATCTCCTCTACAGGGAATGTTCGTTAGTGCTGGATCCATGTCCAGACATGCAAGTGGTCTTTGTTTTCCTGAATAACAACCCAAAATTTGAAGCCGTGTACTGAAGAGACATGGCAAGATTAGCATGTCTGAGAAGGAAACAGCAGATGTTTAAGGTAGATCTCCCGACCTTGTCTACGGCTCTGCTCACCAGGGCCATTCTCTAGCTTCCTCGCACAACTGCATAAGTTTATTTTATTTATTTCATTTAGGATTTTCCTAGGCTGTCCAATCACTTTTGTCTCTGGACAGCTCACAACAATCTATAAATACAACATAAATAATAACATCTCTATCCTAAACAATAATAAATTAGATATCCCATGACTGAAATATATATAATTAATTAATAAAATAAGTTAGATTAAAACAATTAATTAATAATAATTTTAAAAAATATCATTGAAATATTGGTTAAATAAAAAGGTCTTGACCTGGTAGCAAAAAACATATAAAGACAGTGCCAAGCGGACCTCCTGGGGAGCACATTCCACAGCCTGGCAGCCCTGCAGAGAAGGCCCTCCTGCAAGCATGCTCTCACCTAAATGTGGCTTCTAGATCGAGAGAGGGATTACCACCACTCTGCACGACTCTGGTGCACCTGCACCTGGAGTATTGTGCTCAGTTTTGGGCCCCTCATTACAGGAAGGATATAGCCAGGTTAGAGTCAGTGCAGTGTAGGGCCACAAGGTTGGTGGCCGGTTTGCAGGGGATGCCATATGAGGCGAGACTGAGGGAACTGGGTCTCTTCAGCCTGGAGAAGAGGAGACTCTGAGGGGATCTGTTGGCGACATACAGGTATGTGAGGGGGTGTCATATGCAGATGGGTGGAGACCTGTTCTCCCCTGCAGAGGAAGGCAGGACGCGCTCCAACGGAGCAAAGCTCAGGGAGCCAAGGCTCCATTTGGATGCCAGGAAGCATTTCCTGACAGTCAGGACCCCGAGGGTGTGGAATGGGCTTCCATGGGGGGTCGTTGAGGCCCCATCGGTGAGGGTGTTCAAGGATAGGCTGGACATGCACATGGTGGGAATGTCGTGAGCGGAGCCGGCTGGTGCCAGAGGTCAGACTAGATGGCCCGGGAGACCCCTTCTGACTCGCTCTGTTTCGATGTTTCTATGTTTCTAACCTCCTTCAAGGAGGGTTCCTGGTGCAGGGCCTCTGCTGCCAATCTTAGTGGGTGAGAGGGCATAAGTTGCTGTGATGTGACAACATTGCCTGTGAACAGGGAGCTAGAAGTCACTGGTTCACCAGTCATACCAATCATGAACCTACTGGATATCCTTGGAATTAGGGTGGCCACTGAAGAAGATAATTTGCAGAAAATGTACGTGCAGTTTGCATAACATCACTGATTGTTTTGGATAGATGCAAATTTAGAAATAATCATCAGATTAAAAAATGCAGTGCATCATACTGTGATGACTACGATCACATGACTGGTGTGTTTGCCTCCTGTTTTGGTCTCTGGTTAGGTACCACCAGCTCTTGATGGGCAACACAGCTAGGGCACTTGGAAATGGGATGATGCAGGGCAGTGCTTCACAGTAGTCGAAGACTCGCATGGCTAGCAGAGTAGCAAAACCAACAGGGGCAAGAACAACCGGGACTGCCGCAACATCTTGCCAGCCAGCAGATGCGTCTCATGGACCAGCTATTCAGTGCACAATCACAGAACCGGAATACTCCAATACAGCAAATTTTGGGGGACTGTGACCACCCCAGGTGGCAAGAGTGGCATTTATGACTGGGCCCACTGAAGCCTGCAGTGAGGAAGGTTCCCTAGGTGTCAATGGGGTACTCCCCTCTCTGTATGGCAGACTCCCTAGGGGTATGCTCGGCTTGGAGAAAGAGTTGGGAGACAGGATTGGGATTGCGGGAAGTGTTGGTGGGGTTTGCTACCTGTTACTAGACTCCCAATGAGTTGAGCTTGCTTTTCTGGCCACTGCCAGCAGCCTGACAGGCTCTCAGTCCAGCACAGTTGACAAGGAAAGGGTACCTGGCAAGGAAGACAACCAAGTCAGTGATGTCACATGCTTTGACTCGATTGCTGTTTCCTGTCCTGGCCAAAATGAGCAACACCTAAACTGGCTGAAGGAAGAAGGTGGAGAAAGGAAAGAGGTTGTGGGCAAAAGGCGCTCAGGAGAGAGGGCAGGGAGAGGAGGTGCAGTAGAGGCAGCAATGGCAGTGGGTAAAAACCAGAATGTGGAACAGAACAGCAAAGGAGAGGGAGTGAGACCTGGGAAAGACCGAGAACAGGTATGTGTGCAGTCCGTGGCTGAGGTGCGGAGAGCTGCTGCTTAAGTCTGACGCCCTGAGAGGAGGAAAGCTTGTCCCACTCCTTTTGCTGACAAACCCTGGATAGGATTGAAGAGTCCACTTGCGAGCACTATTTCGGAGAGCCAGGAGACATGGGTTTCGAATCATGTTACATATTGGCTACGGGCTGCTGGGCATACAAAAGCCTTTCTCCACTTATTTTGTCCTCACAAAACCCCAGTGGGGTAGGTTGGGCTGTGAGATTGCAACTGCCCCATATTCCTCCAGTAAGATTGGTTGCTTGGCAGGGTTTGATGCTGACACTCCCGGGCTGTGGCCTGATGATGGAGCGACTGCACCACACTGGTTGGAGCCACTCCCCCTTGGTCAAGCATCAGCCTTTCCCAACCTTGTGCCTTCCAGCCAAGTTTGGTCTGCAACACCCAGGATTCCCAGTCAATGGCCCTGATGAACAGGAACTCTGGGAGTTGTGGTCCAAATGCCTTTAAAGGCCACCAGGTTAGGGAAGGCTGCCCTACATCTTTGCATTATTTCCAGGGGTGCTTGAGGAATCTCATCTGTGCCTCTCTACCGAAATAGCAGGGACAGTGCTGGATTAAATTGGCTATGTAAACCCAGCCTCATTTGCATCAGAAACTAGTTTCCTGGACAGGTCACACCCATGTCCCAGACCAGATACACTTGCTCCTCTGTGTGTACCCATCTGGGTTGGGCAGAAGGAGCACCAGGGCCCGCCAGCCTGCTGCTGATATCCCCCCGAGAATGTACACGCAGGGCTCACCCAGCTTTCTGGGCTGCTGAGCACACTTGGAATTTGGAGGTAAATGCGAGTGGCTCTCACAAAGAGGACAGGAGTCTTTTGCAGAAGACAAACTTTATTTATTTATCTGTTTGTTTACCAGGAAGCAATAACAAATTTAAGACTGTTCCTGAAAATATTCAGAGAATAGTCATGCCTTCACCTGGTGCCAAGTTGAAAACAAGGTTGGCACCAGGCAAATTTATTTGGGGAACCTGTTCCATAGTACTGGGGTAGCCACTGAGAAGGCCCTGCTTCTATTTATCATGCCCTTTACCTCCTTCAGGGACAGCTCTTTAGCAGGATTTTCTGCCCAGATCGTAATGGGCAGGTAAGTATATGTGGGAGCAGAACTTGTGAGGCTAATAGAAATATAAGTCCCTGACAAAGCTAAGCACAGAACAGAGCAGGTGGTCTGACCCCCAGATAAGAGAGCCATTCTTTTGGCCCGATGGTGCAAAAGACTGCCTTTTTGTGCATGTGCATGCGAAATGGAGGGGCCATGCTGCCATTCTGCCCCTTTGCAACATCCCCGGTCTTCTCGTATGTATCTTCCGAGCATGACTCTGTTATCTGACGCATGGGCTTCAGGAGCAGTGGTCAGTGAAGGAACATCCAGACCACAAGATCTTCACAGGCAGCTTCTTTCCAATCTCTCTGCAGCTTACTTTCCCCAATTTTGAAAGAAGCAAGCAAGCAATAGGAAGCAATTACCAGTGCATTTTAAGGCTGATCACAGGTGACCGTCATCTGCAATTAGGGGAGAAAAAAAATGAAACCCTGAAATATTCGAGGCATGAAGCACTTCAGCCTCCCCAGGGGAGTGTTCTTCATAGCCTTAACTTCTCATCCACCCACCCGACTCTGTCGCCCGTTTAATCAGAGAAGTGCAAAGCAGTTGGCCCATGGCTGGCTGATGATGAAAGAGAATGGAATGGAGAGCTTTCCCCCCAACACTCAGCACAGCTATTATCCTCCTTTTCCTAGAACAGATCCTTCTTCTGAGCGAACAGGCTTCAAATGATGCCCTAGTGCAGGGCTGGATTCCTGTGCTCCGCTGATGCCCAACTGTAGCTTCCTGGGGGATTGAAGAGCATTAACTCTTCAAGGGACTGTCCAGTGAGTCACCATCCACACTGACCAGTCCACACAGGCACGTTGTATGTCAACATCTGGCTGCAAGATGGCCGTTCCTGAGCCGTTAGCTCCAGATGTGGCAACAAGATGACAATTCGTCATTTTCTGTTTAATCTGTGGATATGCTTTTGTTCATAATGAAGTGTCTCCCTCTTTAAGGCTACTAATGTTGTGATTCCTTTTCTAGCCACTCTCTTCAGGTGCTAAGGGCCTCTTGGAACAGGAATGCAATCAGATCAGCACCAACACTCACTTGTGCATTGACTGAATCAGATTGTGCAAGAATACATGGGCACACGTGTGGAGTACTGCGAATCCGTGCTCTTGAAATATGCAAATTCTTCCAAATCTATATTTTTGTGCTTTGGACTTTTTCTATAGCCTACATCCTTTTCAACAACCAAACTTGAGAAAATGCACACAGCGTGAAATTTTTAGAAAGGCTTCCAAGTTGGCAGGATCTACATAACTCTGCAGATAGGGAGCTAACGTGTCCATCTAGCTGGGTGAAGATCTTCAACTGAGCCTTATTTTCCTGTTTCTTTGTATTTGTGTGGCAGGTTCTATCATCTTTAAGGGTGGGTTTGGTTTGGTTTGGTTTGGTTTGGTTTGCAACTGGTTCCAAGAAGCACATCTGGAGGTTATAGACTGGAACATCTTGCGTGGTTGTTGCATACACAGGAACAAAGAAGCACTTTGTTTTTTAAGTAAAAAATTATTTGCTTGTCATCTTCTAAGCGAGGCAGACCACCCTGGAAAAAATGTTGTTGGTGAACTTTGACTGCCCCCCAAAAACCTTAACCTTCCCAGCAGAACACACACCTACACACAAAACGGCAGCAAAGATGGATATTCCCTTCAAAACCTAGGGGATCTCATCCCACCTTTTCTCTTGACATTCCTTTGACACAGCATTTTTCATCATGTAGCCACACGTACCTAATCTGCGCATTTTTGCAAACAGGTTTTATTTAGCTATCATATCTCTATTCTATGCAATAGCGGAAGTTCTCTGGGCATATCATGACAATTAACTCTATATCACTCAACACAGTCCAATAGAAACATTTACATATTTAAAATTACAGTAAAATAATAATACTCAGTGCTTTTTTTGTCATAGAACGCACTGGAACGGAGTTCTGGCACCTTTTTTTGACAGATTTTCCAAGTTTTAAAAGTAACTTTTGAAAATTTGATGTTTGGTCCATGTAGATTTGAATCGCCCTGTTGAGTGTAGCAGTCGGCGGCAAAATCATTAAAATGGTGCATGCGGGCTGCTTGTGTGTCGAATCCGAGGTGTACTTCATCCGCACTGGTTGTGATGGTGCTGCTCGGCTTGTGCTTGGTCGTGTGGTCATGCGTTGAGTGCTTACTGTGGGCGGCGACCGTTATGTTTCGTTACACAACTGACGCGTGTGGGTGTGCGTACAGTGATTGACCACATGCGAAAGGTAAATGATTTCATGAGTTCCGGCACCTTTTTTCTTACAAAAAAAGCACTGATAATACTCAAATACAACCCAAGCATGCAAAGATTTAAATTATGGTAACCTTTAAAAGAACAGAAACCAGAAGAAGAAAAGATCAGTGTAAATTAAAAAAAAAAAAAAGCAAGTCTTTGCCTTCACTGTACAATGTAGGTATCAGGTGAATTTCTCTGGGGCATTCATTCCACACTTGGGCTACACAACCAGAAAGTCTCAGTGCACAAAATGTCCTTGGCATTGCTCCAGAAAAGGAGCAGTGAAGATGATCTTAGGGTTGTTGTTGTTAGTCGCAAAGTCGTGTCCGACCCATCGCGACCCCACGGACAACACTCCTTCAGGCCTTCCTGTCCTCCACCATCCCCCGGAGTCCACTCAAGCCCACACCCACTGCCTCAGTGACTCCATCCAGCCACCTCATCCTCCGCCGCCCCTTCTTCTTTTGCCCTCAATTGCTCCCAGCATTAGACTCTTCTCCAGGGAGTCCTTCCTTCTCATTAGGATCTTAGGGTGCACACAGGTAAATATTGGAAGAGACACTCTTTCAGAGTATCTGAGTATAATGCATTTAAATACTATCATCTCTAAGTGAGGGTTTGATTTGGCTTTGCATGATTTTCAACTAGAATGTTTTCCCCATCCCTAATCAAAGCATGTCTCTTTTATCTTGCCTTCATAATAGTTACCCTCAGTCTTTAACAGAAGGAGATGGTTTTTGTGTTCATTTCAGTATTGTTTTTTATAGTGTTTGGTTTGGTTTTTGCAAAGAATGGTTTTTAAAAAGCACCAGAACTACAATGAGCAATAACAAACCTTTTCCCAGTATGGCCATACCTGTTTCTGACTTCCAGGACTGTTCTGAGCATCGTTGCTATGTAAACTGCTTTGGACTCTCCAAGGACCCATATAAAAGCTAAATATTATTAGTACATAATGGATATCCTACTCCTATTGCACTATCAGTTCCAAATGATGACAAACTCAGATGGAGTCAGCTCCATTCCTAAATGCACCGATATCTAATCCTGTCAAGCTCTCGAGCCTTTAAAATAGCACGGGATCACAAGTATACAACACTGACTGCTCAATTAGCTACATGTCAAGCGGCTTAACAGGACTTCTCTCTGTGTGGGCTTTTCTCCCTAAATATATTTCCCAGAACCATAAACCCGAAAAAAGGTATAAAATAAAGGAGATTGAGATGGATTAGGTTAATTAATGGTTAGGAACTGGCCTTTCACCTCGACAATTGTAGACAAGTTCACCTAAGAGCTTAAATCAGGTTTTGCCATTGGAAGCTCTAGCGGACATTAATTCCCATCATATAATTTGGCAGACTTGGCCCAGAAATGAACTTGCCAGGGACGTGACCCTCCAAGTCACGGGATGAGGCAGCGCGATGGAGGGGGGCTGGGTTGGTGATGGTGAGTGGGCGGGTGGAGACATCTTTTCCAGCCACTGACCAGATGTGACTTTTTAAATAGTTTGGCCAATTCGTAATCGGGCAGAAATAGGCATGGACCTCGAGCTCCAAATCCTATAGAAAGGCAGTCTGCGTAGCTCTCTGGAGATGGCTGAGATATGTTCCACAAGCTAAGAGTAGCAGTGCAGAATTCTGCAATGCTTAGAGTCAAATTGCTCACAAACAATGCCAAATCCAATTGCCCAAGTCGAGAGAACTCACGTGCCCCACCTAGATGCATTGCTTGCCACCCCAGATCTTTGACCATCAGTGATGCTGGATGGGGAGCTCATTGGCTGAAAGGCCAAAACATCTGGGAGGCAACAACTGGGGAAGGCTGATGCGCAGAATCAGGCAATCCTCTGTTAGTGCCGATGAACTCATTTGCACGCTGCTGAAGTGTGACAAGCCCCTTCCACACTTGCCTCATGTGGGTGGTGCGGCAGCTGGATCGACTGAACACCTTGTTCCAAAACGTGCTGAAAATAGATCCTGTCTACTTTTTCAGACAGCTTCGCATCCTGCACCCGGGAGGGCTGAGAGGAGATGGTCGGGGAGGCAGGAGGGAATGAAAGAAATCCGCAAATTAAAACAGGTCAACACCAAGGACAAGGAAGTGCTCCCCACCCACCACACTGTGGCAGAGTCAGTCCACATTTTGTTTCTGCAATGAGCAAATGCCGGGGGAGACAAAGTCTCCTCGACCATCTAGTCTGACCCCGGCACCAGCCGGCTCCGCTCACGACATGCCCACCATGTGCACGTCCAGCCTATCCTTGAACACCTGCACCGATGGTGCCTCAACGATCTCCCGTGGAAGCCCATTCCACGCCCTCAGGGTCCTAACTGTCAGGAAGTGCTTCCTGGCATCCAAATTGAACCTTGGCTCCCTGAGCTTTGCTCCTTTGGAGCACGTCCTGCCTTCCTCTGCAGGGGAGAACAGGCCTCTCCTCATCTCCATGTGACACCCCCTCACATACCTCTATGTCGCCAACATATCCCCTCTGAGTCTCCTCTCCTCCAAGCTGAAGAGACCCAGTTCCCTCAGTCTCGCCTCATACCCCATCCCCTGCAAACCGGCCACCAACCTTGTGGGCCTACGCTGCACTGACTCTAACCTGGCTATATCCTTTCTGTAATGAGGGGCCCAAAACTGAGCACAATACTCCAGTTTAGTTTGCTTTGTGTCTCAAATCTTTGTGTTTTCTAGAATAGGCTTATCTGCCATTCTGCACGTCTTTGCAATCCACAGTTTGCTGGCATGCTATAGGAATAAGGACCGCAGAGGCAAATGCCGGGAAGACCTCTGTGTTCAACTAAGAGAAGGTTGGCACCCTTATTAGACCAGGTGAGCCAATCTCGTGGCTTGAATACAATTCTGCCACACAGATCGCATGCACAGAACAAGCCACAGGTGGATGGTCTGGAAGACAATGCAACTGGGGGTCATCTGCCCAGCCTTCACTTCCTGTTTTTGATACACCACTTGACCTCTGGAGACAAACAGGGGAGTGAGTGACCTGTCCACCCATTGACCCAAGGTCAGACCTATGAACCTGTCTGTAGGGCACAATGCAGGAGAGCCAAAGAGTGGCCATTCAATCAATGTCATCCCTGGGAACTGGACTGAAGGAATGAGTGTGCTGCGAGCAAGGGGAGGTGGCGGCAGCCCGCATTAATGAATGGATTAACGAACTTGCTGCCTTTTAGCCTGCTTTTCACACCCAAAGGCTCCCAAAGGGGTTTACAGAGATTAAGAGCAAGTAATCCCTTGGATTTATATACTAAAGGATGTGGCACACAAGGAAAGGGAATTGGGAGGGAGGAGGAAAGAAGCAAAACTCAGGGACCTGTTCTTAGTTCTAATGTTCTTATGGGTATTCTTTCTGGCAGGGAAGGGTGAAAAAGCTCTCTGAAGATTTCACTTTATGCCTGAGGTATGGGCATGGTTGATCTCCCTCTTGCCATCAAGTTCTTTGTGTAGCAATGGAAGCTTCTCCATTTCTCTGGCCAATGGATAAGAGCAGAGCCTGTGGCTCCAGGGAACTCTTGCAGCCCCCTTACTTCCAGGTTATGGATTCAGCTGGATCATGACCTTTTCGCCATGAATTTCTCCAGTGGTTCCAGAAACAGGCTGAACTCGGAGTGAATCCCCTCTCCTAGCTCACAGCCTTGCCTCAATGCTCTCCTCACAGCATCCAGGCAATTTGAATATTGGATTAATTATTGCCTGTGAGCAATTATTGATATCAAATAGTAGCCTGACTGATGACACTTCCATGAACTACCAGTAATTCAGTCTGTCATTGAACACTAGATAATGTACAAAAATCACAGTGTTACGTAATGATGTCTCACACTTGGGTGAGTTGGTGTATCTGTCAGTTGATCTGCTTCTGAATCACCATGCCTTCCACAGCTACCCCTTCTTCTTGTTATACACCACCCTTTCCTCTAGAAGCCTGAGGTGGTACGCCGGCAAGTCTTCTACTCTCTGTCTTATTCTCATAAGAGCCCCATGAGGCAGACAAAGCAAGGAACCATGCCTGGCCTAAAGCTAACCCAGGAATGTCACGGCCACATAGGGAGTGGATCCCAGATCTCATGAGCCCCAGTCCCAGTTCATCCATGCTGACTTTCTCTGCTGCTGCTTCTGCGCTTGCATTGGCTGGCAGGTTTGCAAAGCAGAAAGCGCTGAGAACTGGATTGGTGCAGAGACGAATGGGTTTTCTTAACACTGTTCTCTTTGTGTTTCATGAACTGCCAGGTATCTTTCGTTCATTCATGAGCTCTTGGATGGAAATAGAGATTTTATAGCAGAATTTCATTTTGTTTTATCTTACTTGCATTTTTATTTATTTTCTAAGCCACCCAGCAGCTAAAGCTCATGGCTTTGTGCAGTAATTGAGTTAATTTGCATGTGTATGAAAGCACAATTGGGTGAATGTGAATGAGTTAATACACATTTGTGCACAATTTGTCCAAAGTGTGGAGAGGGAAGGTGAAAAAAGTACAAATCTACTATGCACACATTCTTGTTTTAATCTATGGGGGCAAATGTGCATTTCGGTCAAGTTCACTATTTTTCATTGTATTTTTGTATGACTACATTTGCATACATTCCTGGAAAGTATTCTTTTTCAAACCCTGCCTGCAAGTCTGCAGAATTTATGAGATTCAGAAAAAAATGGCTCATAGCAGAATCCATAGTACAGACTTAGAGAAATCTGAATTTATTTGAATCCAGTGTGGATTTCTCAAACATCCCTAGATTAGTTTAATGCCCAAAGACACTAAATCATGGTTCTCCCAGTTCTCTCAGAGAGAAAGCTAGTGTTGTATAGTGGTTAGAGCATTGGAGTCACTAAGTTTGGGGATATATGTACGGGAGAGAAAATTGAGTTTTTTGTAAATTACTTCCTCAAGAACAACAGAGTTTCACAGATGTTCCCTTCCCTTCCCTTCCCTTCCCTTCCCTTCCCTTCCCTTCCCTTCCCTTCCCTTCCCTTCCCTTTCCCTTCCTTCCCTTCCCTGGAGTAGGTCCCAATCCCTTGCTTCCTCCATGGTAGCCATGGTAGGAATGTCATGAGCTGAGCCTGCTGGAGCCAGGGGTCAGACTAGATGGCCCAGGAGGTCACTTCTGATTCACTCTGTTTCTATACCCCTGCCAGAGGAGGGTGCTGGTCACATTCTCTCTGCTAAGCAATATCATGACTGAAGCACATGGTCCTTAGTATGGCGTTGAGAATTCGGCAGAGATAACAAGAGACAAATCATATTTCTTCTAATCCTTGAAAGCAGTTGACCCTGGTGTAATCCTCAGTACAAGTAATTGCTCCAACTGGACCTGGAATTACCCAACATGATCAGCCCTAACAAGCATTTCTTGGTCTGTTTTTGTAAAGTTTTATTATTAGCAGAACAAACGAATGAACGAATGAACAACAGAGATAAATCAGCTCAGCAAACCTGTTGAAGTCCCTCCTTCTCCAGTCTGCTCTCTGTGAGCTTCCACAGTCTAGCTGCATGCAGATTTTGGAAGAAAACAGTGGAGATACTGAATCCATAGCCTGCATGGAAAAGCATCCAGGCACTGGGGGGGGGGGGGGAAGCAAAACCAAACAAGCTGCTCATTGGGGGCTGGACAGCATGATAAACTGATTCATTGACATCTGACCTTCATGCACCCTGAGGTTAGCTCTGGATTAAATTGCAACTGAAATAATCGCAGAGGCTTTGCTTCAAAAAAAAATGTTCCGTTTGATTCAGTTTGACAGAAGTAGCACAAAGATGCCAATGACCAAATTAAAGAGAGCTGGATTGTCTGACGGTGCATCTGCTGATGGCAGGACTGCATGTATATTTTGCTTGCCCTGAGCCACTGAATGCCTGGTTTTTGTTCTCGTAACATAAGAAATCATTTATTTAAACACAGAACTTGGTCCAGCAGCTGCTTCAGCAGGCAGCCTAAAAATAATTTATGGGCTGGTGTGGCATGACATCTGATTTGCCCTTTCTGATCCTTTATGCCTGTTTTGGGATTTAATTTGTTTTTATTTTCCTGCAAACCTGGATTCATGGATTTTGGTGCAACTTGCTTGTTGCCAGCGCTGGGGAAATTACAGTCTACGTATGTCTCACACAAAAAAACTGAATTGCGATTTGCCCTGAAAAGTTCATAAAAGGGAATAATTAATGCCGCATGTTTTGGGGTCATGTGTGAGGGGAAAGTTTTTTGAGAGAAATTGGTGATGTCAATGAGGCCTGCATTTCTGAGCATGAATTTATGGAAAGCATACCAGTTATTCCTTGGCTGGGATCACCATGGGCCTGAGACCATATTTATTTGCTTGTTTACTGGACTTATATCACACTTCTTTCTTTTTTAAAGAACTCAAGGAAGCTTACATCCTCTCCCCCTCCCCCAATCTTATCCTCACAACCACCTTGTGAGGTAGGTTGGGCCAAGAGTCCATGAGTGGCTCAAAGTCAGCCAGTTGGTTCCATGGCCGAGCGGGGACTAGAACTCAATTACTGTATTTTTTGCTCTATAAGACTCACTTTTCCCCCCTCAAAAGTAAGGGGAAATGTCTGTGCATCTTATAGAGAGAATATATGTGTGCAGCAAGTCTGTCAGATGTGCAGCCCATGGGGAAGTGATGGGGAATGTGCCTGTGATTATGTGCCCTTTTGATTCAGAATAATTTTTTTCTTGTTTTCCTCCTCTAAAAACTAGGTGCGTCTTATGGTCAGGCACGTCTTATAGAGCAAAAAATATGGTAATAAGCAGAGCTATTTCCCAAGTTTGGAAAGGAAGGGGCACTGCACATCTTCAAGACAATTAGATGGGGCCTGGGGGCGACCCATCCATCAGGAAGGATGTCTAAGGAAGCCACATGACTTTGAAAGACACAATCCCCCCTTTTCTTGCAAAACTTGACTTTCTTCTAAAGCAAGAGCAGGGAGCTTACCAGCTTTGGTGCTGCTGGATTCCAATACCCAGCCATCCCAGCAAAGTTGGCCAATGGTCAAGTCCAACACCATCTTGAGGGCCACTGACTGTCTGCCTCTGCTCCACAGCAGCATTAGAAGCGTGGTCAGAGTCTGCTTCATTGGAGAAGCATTTGAGATACGCCGAGGGCGACTGGTGGACTAGAGAGATTTCCGACGTCCTCGCACATTCCTACAATCACCCATTTGGTTTATCTAAAACCTAGATCTATCACTTTTTTCAGAAATACATCCCCATGGAGAGATAGCTGTGAGGAGACACAATTTTCTCCCACATTTTCCTCCGAACTGAGCACATTGATCACACATCCTGCCATGCACAAATTGCCTTTGAAACCAACCCGAATGAGCTGGCCAGGATGGGCAGAAATCAGCACGGACAGCCTGATGCATGATTAGGTTTCGCTCCGTCTCAAAACTGCTGTGGAAGCTCCAAATTGAGGGTAGAAAGCTCAGGGCCAGGGGCCAAGCGCAGTCCTGTTGGGGTCACATGCCCCCTTGAACAGGCCCAGCCCTCTTTACCCTGACTACCAAATTCTTTGGACTACCAGTTTTGACCTGTTCTAAAAGGTCAAAGGCTTAGTCCCTGGCAAGAAGATCCACAAGCTTCAATATGTTGAGATTTTGGCATTTCTTGTGCTCCCCTCATTGCATTTGGCCCTACCCAGGTCCCCACCCACCCAGATTCTCCAAAATAGAATTCCCACCTTCAGGCAAAAAGGTTTGCCATCCGTGCTCTGAATGGACAGGGGCATAGGGGCTCTTTCGTCAGGCTCACTGCTAGGCAGAACATGCCAAACATGAGGACTTGCAGCAGCTCCTCCAGCCTGGTCTAGGCACCATCAATTATTTATTATTTATTTATTCAATTTATATGCCTCTAATTCACCATAGGCTCTCTGGTAGACATGCATACAATCAAACACAGTAAGACCAACAATACAATAAGCCAATAGCATCAATAAACCTAATGGTATTAAACACAACTAATAACAATAATAAAAGAAAATAAATATATAATAATAAACAACTGAATAATAAATTAATAAATGGAGAGGGGGCTATAACTGTATTGTCCAATACTGCAACATAATTCCCTGTGATTTTTTTAAACCATAAAGTTACAGTTACAATGGTAGCAGTAACTAGCTTTAAAATCAAGGCAAACAGATTCAATCTTTGACATCAACGCGAAACAAGGAAGCGCTCTGCTGGCATCTGAAGGGGTGGAGTGTTGACATCATTCCAATGTCTTGTGAGACCGAATGCCATAACTGGGTGCGATGCAGGAGAATGCTGGTGCGCCGTGCGTCCTCCACAGCTCCTCCATGGCAGCACCTCTTCTTGCGTAGACCTGCCATCTGTTAATTCATTCTCCAATCCGCTGCCGTAGAAGTAACAACCGCGTTTGCTATGCAGAAGAGCATGAGCTGCAGGATGATGTGGAAGAACGAGGCTGGTCTCCAGAGAAAGAGCCAGCAGAAACATCACAAATAGCTTCCCCCCCACCCCCCAATGAGATCCTCGCCTGATACCTTGGAGGAACAAAGATCCTTCATGTCCACCACCCCTTTACAAAACCCTGGGATGCCCTCTGATGCCACCCAGCCCTTGTTCACAAGTTCTAGCTGAAAGAGCAGGGTCCCAGATGCGGTCTGTTGCATCTGATCCCCCAGGATTAGCGAGCTGTTTGGGCCACGTGTGATGCACCACCTGCTGCTCCCCACCCCATCTTTCTGCCTTCCTCCTCTGAGTGAAACCAAATCCCCTCCTCTCCCCTTCCCATTGCATCCCTGGTTTACAAATAGGAGACAGAAAAGCCCTGCAAAGCCAGACTTTAGGGCCCCTGCATGTTAGCACGTGCAAATGTGCGGACTTTTTACTTTGCCAGTTTGTCCTTCAGGCCTGGATCTTGGACCTTTTCACAGAGCCCAAACGCCTGCATCCATGCACGTGTCTGCACTTCCTTCCTAAGTGTTCCTCAGTCCAAGGAATGCACGCCCCAAGTTGATGGCCATCAGGGAAAACTGCATTCCCTGTCCATGTGGTATGGTAAATATATTAGCCAGTGGCCTAGAATTCCTGGATATCCCTGTTTCAACCATTCTGAAAGGAGTACTATCTCCTTCTTTTCAGCCAGAGCCAAATTAGCATGAACAAGGAGTCAATTCCCTTTAGGAAAGAAACCATAGATCAAAATCTTTAAAAAAAAATCATCCCATAACTTTGCCAAAGATCAATCACAAACCAGCCGAAATGAGGAAACCTTAAGTTTTACTTAATTCAACTTAATTGTTCCAATGTTGTCAGGCAATTTCAAAGGATTCTAAAAGTTTGCAGTCATAAGTGTGAATAAAATTTCTTTTTAACCCTAAAAATAGTCTTCCCCATTTATTTAACAAAGTGGATGGACTCCCATGCCACAATGAATCAACCAAACGAACACACTGGCTGAAATATATTGTCTGCCTGGTGAAAGAAAACATATTTTATAACAGAGGATTTCAGCAGCGGAGGGTAGAATTCACTTTGCTGTTGTTGTTTGTGAATGCTGTGCACATTAGCAATGAATGACAAACAAAGAGTTGCATGGCTTTTGAGAAAAAACAAAAAGTTTCCCCATGCGAGCTTTTAAAAGCATGTGACTTTCTTCATAAATTCTGCAGGACTGTGAGAATCAAATTTTTTCTCATGGCATTCTGCATAAGCAGGAAATGATCCAAATGTGTAAATAACTTGAGATTAAAACACAGACTCACAACAGAAGAAACTCTGGACACAGATTAGTACTCAAGATTCCTAGGATGGCCATGTTGAAGGCACGTGCTCTCTGAAGTGCTGCTTATTTGACTCCCCATATATTCAGCCATCCTAGTACTTGCTCAGCACCAAACCCTCCTGTTTTTCTGACAGGTTCCTCCTCTTAAACAGCTTTGGGGCAGAAAATTACAACCCAGTCCTCACCATGCCGGAAATGTGTTGCACCCGTTGGGTCTGGCTGGCAACACTATTTTGCTTCATTTTGTATAAGAAGTGCCCAACAGGTATGAAGTTCTTAATATTTGGGGACAGAAGAATGTGAGATCTTTTGGAAGCAGGTGCAGGCGCAGACTAAGCACATTTGGACTATGGGTCCAGCTGAGCTCAGTATTTGCTTGGCTTTGGATTTCTCCAAAATGGGACCACAGATCTGTCTTCACTGGAAAGGCTGACGGCTGAGCTTTAGGCCCTGTGTAGGCCAAGATGGTGCCTTGTCACTGAGCTATGCCTCTTACTTCTCATGCAATCTTGCAATCATGGAATGATGGAACCATGGAATCCTGGAATCATAGAGCTGGGAGAGACGAAAAAGGCCATTAGGGCTCAATGCAATTCTTCGGATTAAAGCATCCCTAACAGACGGCCGCCCATCTGCATCTTGAAGGCCTCCCATGTGAGAAAGCCACAGTGTGGTCATATTATTTCGCACCATGAATCTGATGACTCAAATCTCAGTCAGGTTATAGAATCTCCAACCTTCTTTCTATTTGTATTGGGGGAAATGCGATAACATCTTCCTATCCTGTCTTTCAAGTGCATCTGTCCCATTTGTCAAAGGGCTCATTGGGTGCGTCCATCCTGCCTCTGAGTTTTCCAGATAATGGTTTAAATATGGAGTAGATCATGGGTGTGCTGATCCAGATTGGATGAAATTGAATGAATGAGGAATGGTAACCCTCTTTCTCAGGCAAATACACTTTGAATTTTACCCACAAATACCCAGTTCAGCTATTACACGCAGAATGAATTTCTGGAAGCCTTGAATGTAGGACAAGGGCACTTTATGAGCAATTCAGAAGGGTGTGATTTTGCTTCTCTCTGGCACGTAGGAAGAAGAAGACTGTAGAATCCTAGAACAGTAGAGTCGGAATAGTAGAAGGCCATCAGGTCCAGCCCCCTGTTAAGACAGGACACCAAGTTACACCATTCCATGTAGGTGACTGCCCAAATGCTTTTTGGATGTCCCCAGCAAGAGAGAGCCAGGTGATAGGCTTCATTGTCGTACTGCTCTGACAGTGAGGGAGTTCTTCCTGGTGTCCAGGCTAAATCTGGTTTCTTTTAACTTAACTCCACTATTCCATCTCTGGCAGGCTTGGATGATGGAGAAGAGATCCTGTCCTTCCTCTTTGTGATGGCCTTTGAGGTACTTTGTAGTAGGCTATCCTATCTCCCCTCAGTCTTTTCCCTGAGGTTGAACATGCCCAGTTCTCTTAGTCTTTCCTCATAGGGCTTTGCACCTGACTGACCTGGGCCAAAGGTATTTCTGAAAGTAGGTGCACAGCTTCTTATGGCGCCACTCTAACTCCTGAACCTTGTAAGCAGCTAACAATTCCCAGCATAAAAACATGAATATCGACAGGAAGCAAGACTGCTTTAGAACAAGACTCACATGCTGTCTCTTTTAGTACCGCTTCCTAGTGCAGACAATATAAAAGCAACACTCTGTGCACTGCCTGGTCTAGTTCTGGAGCATCCTTGTGCAAGACGCTCTTAGTGCTTCCCTTGCCTTGAGGTACTTTGCTCCATGTCAGCAACAGTCACACCTCCTGCTCCTGTTTCTCACAAGCATCACTGCCTGGGCCAGAGCGAGAAGCAGGTGAGCAAGGAAGATGCAAAGGTAAAGAGGAGCAGCAACTTCCATTGAGCAGCAACAGTCCATTGACAGGCACCCAGGCCTGACCACTGTGATGCTGGTCATGTCCCTGTATTTCCCCTGCCCCTTCTCCAGGAATGCAGATATACACTTGAAAAAAGCAGAGCATAAAGACACATACTGAGATCTGAGAATTCAATGGGAGAAAGGAAGAGCTAGCAAGTGTGAGAGAAAATATTCCATCTATCTCTGGTTCTTTCTATAAATATACAAGAATTCTCTCCCTATCCTCTGATGGGTCACAAAGGATTTTATGTGGATGTGAACTCTGTTTACTGTTAGTATTAGGGAAATAGTGGTGTTTTAACAAGTTAACTCATGCTTGGAAAAAATCCCAGTTTTGTAAGTTGCTCTAGTTTCGCTGACAATTGTCCGTGGGAATATTCAGGATGGGAAAAGTTCAGATGTTCTCCGAGAGAACTCTGTTAATGGAAAAATGGAAAGGGGGGATGGGGGGAGCTACTGTGTCACTCTTCAGAGGAAACGACAGTGAAATGTGATCAGCCCTCTCTTTGTGCAACAGTGTGTGTTTTTAAAATGGTCTTGACTTTTGCTCCCATCCATTTTAGCTTTTTGTGCAGGCCGGTCTCTTTCTTCCAAATTCTGTTCCAGCTAACTCAGAAGCAAAGCACCGGGGGACTCATTTGTTTTTGTGTTCATTTGGCAACCTCTGCATTGAATTGTCTTTCCCCTCCCCTCCCCTCCCCTCCCCAATTTACTAAATCACTAGGCTTTGAGCTGGGAATCACTTGGCTGCACTGCATTCTAATTCTAGGGAACCTTGGAATTCTGAGACAAATTCTGCAACTTCATGAATTCTGGAATGGCCACCCTGAATGCCAAAGCAGAGCATTGGCTATGAGTCAGTCACAAAACCTCAGCCTAAACTTCCTCACAGGGTTGTTGTGAGTATAAACGGAGAGAAGAAAAAACATGTACGTTGTCTTGGGTTCCTTGTAAGAGGATAAAAACAACCAGTATAGAAATGCAATGAACAAATGCATTCACATCCACATAGAACAGAATGCAGCACCCAAACTAGAGGCCATTTGAACATATATTTTATAGAAGTCTCATTGTTCCATTAATTACTTATTATGAATGCAAAATAAATACTAATGCATGACACTAGTAAACCTATATCTGTCTGGGGCTGGGTGTTGTGCTTTTGCTGCCCAGAAGCAAGCAAGAAAAGAGCAGGCACTGAAGGGATTCAATTGCTAGCCCTAATCACAGATCTTGAGAGCAAACATCCAAAGCCACTGAGTGATGTCCAGACCAGACGAGTTGCATGTAAGGGCCACTTGCTCTTAAACGTGGCCATGAGTGACTTCACATTAATGGGAGCTTTGTGCATTAAACCATCTCTACCAAGCTTCGACCCCGCATAAGTCTCTACCAACTTCTGCTTTAGGGTCATTTGGGAAGTCCCTGTTAGGGGCGCGAAAGAAGGTTGCTTCTGTTATATGGTCCCAAACTGTTGGTCCGATTTTATAGGAGTGTTGTGTGATATAGTATTGAACCTGAGTGAATATAGTTCTTCTCAGGCTCTAAGCAACAATTTAATCCCTCCCCAAAAAATTGCATTTGCTATGCACTATGGGAACTGCTTGAACATTTATTTAGATGTGTAAATTTATTTAGATGTGTAAAATAAGCTGCTGATCATGAAGACATGAAGGCTGATGTTATTTCTTTCTCATGTGAAGTTTACTAAATTAATAGCAACATGAATCTTTTTCAACTACTTTACTCCCCCACCACCCCACACACGTCACCAACCAATTCTCATTATTTGCATATTGATATATATTTCAAGTTCTGGATTCATCTGCTTTCAATTGCAAATTGGGCCAAGATGAGGAAACCTTGCCAGTTCCGAGTGAGAAATTTTTGCATGTGCAATGCTATACTAGAAACTGCTGGTTTATTTCTAAAATGTGTGTGTGTGAAAAATGAAGATCCTTTCCTTTCCTTTCCTTTCCTTTCCTTTCCTTTCCTTTCCTTTCCTTTCCTTTCCTTTCCTCTCCTCTCCTCTCCTCTCCTCTCCTCTCCTCTCCTCTCCTCTCCTCTTACAGAAAACCAAAACTCTCTCTCTCTCCATTTTAAGCCAGGAAGTTTATGCTTCATCTGAGATAAAGTTTCTTCATATTTTCACACACACACAAAGCCAAAGCGTCGGATGGCACAGGGACCAATGGCGTGGCTAACTGGGAAATACGTGCCTGCATTTTCTAGACCTCAGAGCGCATTTTTGTCGCATGATTCATTTTCATTATGGCAAAAGAGCAAAGAGCAAAGAAACGGGTGTGATGATAATATCACTGTCAGCTGCGCCCGCCTTGCGCCGGTGCTCAGAGCAGTCTGCAGCATTCAGTTGCTACCAAGACAAACACGCTCCACCAGTCAGCAAGCGATAGTCAAGATAACTTCGTGGTGGTTTAGTCGCAAAGGCATGCCCGACCTTCTTGACCCCATGGGCAACATTCCTCCAGGCTCCCCTGTCCTCCATCATGGCCTGGAGTCCCCGCAAGCCCATACCCACCGCCCCAGTGGCCCCATCCAGCCACATCAACCTCTGCCGTTCCCTTCCCCTTTTGCCTTCCATCGTTCCCAGCATCAGAATCTTCTCTAGCGAGTCCTTCCTCCTTATTAGGTGGCCAAAGTATTTGAGTTTCATCTTCAGTATCCACTCAAGATCATCAGGGTTCTCTAAAAATCATCCTGTTGTTCATCTTGGCCCCAATTTCCATTTGTGTTTCCAGTCACTGCGTGCTGCATGTGAACAGGATTTGCACAAATCAAGCAGTGATCACATTAAGCATTCGCACTAATGTTTGCACAAATGCCCTTTGGAAACTAAAGCACAAGGGACTAAAGCAGAGGAAATGTGTCCCAGTGAGGAAATTGGCACAAAACAGGCTCGGAGCAGGGAAGGAGAGGCATGTGAGCATATACTGAACCATTTGTGAACATCTTTGGTGCATGCAGACTCACTCTTTGAAGAAGGCATGGTCACATGTTCTAGAAGAAAAGAGAGCATTCCCATGTCCCTACCCAAAATATGTTTGATAAATTTGGTGTTTTCAGTCCATGCGGTGGCAAAACCCCCCCTGAAAACAAGGGGAGGGGCGTTTGACAAATGCCTGGCTGGCCATATCACAGGACTGGCTCAATTCAGTGAGTTACAAAATGCAGCATAAAGGGAAAAACCTCATTTTATTTTACAGTATTACTGTAAGGATTTGTGAGATAATGCTTGTGAGGTTCTTTGAACCCACTAAACGGCTGCTTCAAGCTGTGGCACTTGAAAGTCTCAGATGGAAATCATTACACAGTGTCCAAATAACCCCCCACCCACCACCCCATAACTGAATTTTGATTCTTTCCTATTTGGGAGTGGAACATCTTTGAATTTCAACAGAGGGCACAGAAAAGCCCACAGTTATTTATCTGTTACCAGACAAAGAGTGCAAAGAAATCTAAGAAACACTGCAGCACAAAAGCCTGAACTTTGTGACCTCTTGGGCCTAAACAGGGCCAGACAACTGCTCCGGCCTGCTTTTTCCCTCCCTCCTTGAGAACTGCTCCAGGGAGAAGGACAGAGAAAGGGTGACCATTGTTTCCCAGCCTCCCACCCAAAGCTTGAGGCTGAAAAGACCCAGAGATCTTACAACCATGTATCAATGCCGAGCAAGCAAGGGCCGTGCTCATTTTCAAGGTAGCATATTTTTTTTCAAGAGTGGGGAGTGTGGAGGCAGTTGTAAAGATCTTAATTCTTTAAAATTTAAAAGCTAATTTTGTGTCTTTTAGTCAATTTCCTAAGCAGCACGGAAGAATTTATTAACTGGCTTCTGATGTTAAATGGAGTACTAATGGGCAAGTACAACAATTCAACAGGTGCCAAGTAGAAATATAGAGACATTATATCAATATTAATGTTAGTGGCTTCTAAACGCATTTCCACCAGGGTTTAATGGCTGGTTGACAGGAAGAAGGGGCACCCAATGAACCTTTCTACACTGCTGACTGAAAATGGTTGTTGGGCCATTCGGTCATCCCAGGAACGAAAGCGGGTGAAAGCAAAGAGAGAGGAGATGGCCAGAAAAGCACCTTCACCATCTCACAATGGCTAGTGTGAGTTTCCCCAGTTCTGGCCCCAGGATTCGGAGGGTGCCTGAGCAGACCACTCAAGAGAGTCTCTTCTCCAGTGTGTCCAGCTTCTCACCACCCTTGTCACCAGCCGTTGTGCTCCTCTTCTTTCTCATCAGTGCTACTCTGATCCTCCTTCTTGCCCCACCATGATCTGGGCCAGAGCAAGATGCAGGAAAGCAAGCAGGTTGCAAGGGAGAGGAGAGGGAGCAAGTCCTGGAGGTCCTTGCTGGTCTGAAGACCATCGGCATGTTCCTAGCCAATTTAACTAGTTCCTAGTTATTTAACTTGGATACAAACCCCAGCTGATCTCTTCATCCAAATTCCTTCCTGAACTTTCTTCCTCTTGAGTTTTGGAATTGTCTTCTCCCTCCACCCATGCTTGATGCAAAAGTTCAGAGCAGCCCTGATACCCACATGTCAGAAAAGGAATAATTGTGCTCACGTACATTATCAAGAGTTCAAAATACACTAAGGAATTATGTGTGAAATAACACACATCACTTCCTAGACTTTAACTTCTCTGAATTCCTCTGCAGCAACTTTCCAAAGCTTTTTATTCACATTTGGAACCCCTGAATGGCTGTTTAGCATAATTATCTTCATATTGCTGCTTGGAGAAGAAGACAGCGAGAGCAAGGAAGTGCTTCAGGTCAAACTGAAAGCAATTTATAAAGGTACAAATATTTGGTTATACAAGCAACACCCACGAGTATGAAATCTGGATGGCCCAGGTGGGCCCAAGATGTGCTGAGACCTTCACGTCATGGCCAGAATCCCAAGAATCAAGGACCTGGTTTCCCATGTGGATGTTACCTCTGTCTCAGCCCCCTCTTGGAAACTTATGGGAGCTGGGGAAGCTGTTCACGATTGCCACCGGGGCTCAACATTCCAAGGGCAAGGGGATACTTCTAAAATCCCATTAGTGTGCCTCACTCTTTTGGATGCCAGCGAAGTAGTTCTTGGATTTTGTTCTACAACCTTGTTCTTAATCACATAATGCTTGCCTTTCACCTTGGGAACAGCTTGTCTTAAGCGTCTGATGGCCTCCGTGTGTGTGTGTGTGTGTGTGTGTGTGTGTTTAAGCAGCAAATCAAATGTTTTTACATAGAGCTTCACATGGGAGTCCTTTCCATTTCATTGGCTGCACACAAGCCACGTTCAGGCTCTCATTTCTCAGCTGTCTAGTGGGTCATTCGGCTTTATAAAGTTGATTTAGCGAGCCCCTGAATGGAGGGAATCTGAGAAGTGCTGGATCAGGGCGTGGAGAGCGGCACTGGATAAACAGGGCTAGCTCATGAGAACACGGCGAAGTGATAAATCTTGACAGGTTTACAAAACAGAATGAAAATCTCCATGAGTCTGAAGGAAAGGGAAGGCCTCCCCTCGTGCTTTGACATCTGTACACTCAACAGGTGGCAATTACTCCACTGGGGAACTGGAGCACTAAAACTGATGTGGCAAATTGGAAGTGCCACTTCTTGGTGCCTCGATTCCGGCCAGGCACGGAGGCATCCGCAACTGTGGGGCCCTCTGGAGCATGGTGGTGTGGTGGATGGCTCCAAACGACTTAATCCTGTCAAAATGCTTTTACCTCCTTAAGCGATGGCATGAATTGCCTCTCCTGAATTGTCCTATTGCATCAAGGAGTTATCTTAAGCTCCATTATCGTATGTTTGCTTAAAGTCAAGAGCTAAATCCACTTTGTGAAGCCCTCAGCAGTGAACAGAGTTAATAATAACGGTGATACCATGTTGTCTGAGGACATTGCTTCCATAAACAGGCACACTCACACCCATCCCCTCAAGTGTCGCTGCATATATTGGGGAGAAAGCCACACCACTGGTTCTCTGGGCATATCGACCTGTGCTTTTCAAAAGGATCTGGTGTTGTGGCCTCCACCAAATGAGTCTTGGCTCCAAAGACTGCTTGTTTGCTTGCTTGCTTGCTTGCTTGCTTGCTTGCTTGCTTGCAGGGGCAGGGATGGGAGGGTCATGACTTTGGCATGGGAGAAAAACATGCAATCCATGCTCCCTTTGTGACTGATACTACAGGATGCTGAACCATACTGGGACCAAGCTTTGATACACCTCCAATGATGCAACAGTGTAATCATTGTTTTATTTTTCTGAGAGCAATGTCCTTTTGACTGGTAGCAAGTCTCCAAAGTATAAGGGTAGAGGGGAACAGCATGTGTGTGCAGGTTTGGGGGAACCTGGGCAACCCCCTCTTGTGTCTCTACCTTCTCTGTACTTGGTCTTGGACCTTCCTTCTGGACAGCTTTGCCCACTATTGCCCTGTTGAACCTTCTCCCCAGCACCTCCCTTTTTCTCTCTCCTCTCCATTGCTGGCAAGAGCTGAAGTTAGAGATGGGGTAGAAACTATTTCAGTTCCCAACCTCATTTCACATTTGTGAGGACCAAGACTTCATGAGACTTCAAAATTTGAAATTTTCAGAATGTCTTAATGGAGTTCTCCTGTTTCAAAAAAAATCATGCAAAACTGTGTCAGGCAGAGTAATGTTACAATGCATCCTGCCAGCATAATTGCTCGCAAGAACTTGTCCATCTTGGCAGAAGGCATTGCTGTGAAATAGCTCCCATATCCCCTTACGCACAGTTCATCTTCCAGAACTGCCAGTGATGTGGTTTTCCCTTCATCTAGGGCAGCCTTCCCCAGCCTTGTGCCTTCTGGACTTGTTTGGACTGCAACATCCAGAATTCCCAATCAATGGCCCTGCTGGATGGGAATTCTGGGATTTGTGGTCCAAATGCATCTGAAGGCTGGGGAAGGCTAGTCTGGGGCAGAAGTGAACAGACAATAGCCATAGACAAATGTGTTCTGCATGGCCTGTATGGGTGCTCACCAGCATCGTCATGTGACATTTCAGCTGGACTTCACCAAATCCCCATGAGCTTCACATGCTCCTGCAAACCCACCAAACGATTGGCCCAGAGCAGGGAATGCGAAGATGGTGCATGGAAGAACCTTCCAATCAGAAATGAGCCCCACAAAGCCTGCCAAGCAGCCACAGGGAGGATGCCACACAGAGAGGGCCATCTCTCCCTTCATGCATCAGTCAATGTGCGCATTTTGTGTTTGTGATTGACTCTCTTTGTTTCTGAATGAGAGAGGGAGGGAGGGAGAGTGTGGGAAATACTGTGTGTCTGCAGTGGGGCAAGGAAATCCTGGCCCTGGCTAGAGGCAACCCCCAAGGTCCTGCATGTAACCTCCAGGGGGCAACATTTAGCCACCAGTGGCCTGATCCTGACATGGACCCATGACTTTCTTTAACACAGGTGTTCTGCTAGCAAGAACAGATTGCCAACTCAGGTGTATCATGTAGGTTCAAAGGCTAACCTAAAGGGGAGAAACCAACTAGAAATCTGGCTCTCATGGAATCATAGAACAATAGGGTTAGAAGGGGCCATGAAGGCCATCGGGTGAAGAACACCAGTTAGCATCATCCCACTCAGATGACTGTCTCTAGTGTGGGAGAGCCCACCACCTCTCCAGCTAGCTGGTTCCACTGTTGTGTTGCTCTGACAGTGAGGAAGCTCTTCCTGATGTCCAGCCTGAACCTGGGTTGTCACAACTTGACTTGATTATTCCGTGTCCTGCATTCTGACATCAGCAAGACGAGATCTTGACCTCCCTCTTTGTGACAGCCTTCGAGGTTCTTCCAGAGGGATACCATGTCCCCCCTCAGTCTCTTCTTCTCAAGGCTGAACATACCCAGTTCTCTGTCTCTCCTCACAGGGCAGTGTTTCCAAACCCTGGATCAACTTGTGCCTGCTGGGCTTCATTTCCATGGTTGGCCCTAGCCAGGTGGTGGGTTGAGCTGATGGCAAGCACATGGATGCTCTAGAACACTCATGACTGTGGTGTGTGAAGTACACAAAGTACATAATTCTCGAGATGAAGTACACAACTTGTGTTATTCTTTGCACAAGTTACATGAAGCCTGCAAGTCACATGTGCAGAAGCAGGACTTCACTTGAACACACTTCCTGCCAGAGCCTGGAATGAATGCTCAGTATGGGGCAGTCTTAGGGCAGAGAGAAGGTGTGTCAGAGTCCAGGAACTGAGCTGTGGAAATCCAATGGATTTCCACTACCAGACGAGATTCCTCACATACCCCTATGCCAGCTCTGCCAATTGAAATCCCTGTAGCTGGAAAATCCAGGGGTGGAATTTGGGATTTCTTTGGGGTATGTGAACTTGTGCTCTACCCTTGATCTGCGATTGCATTATCTTCCTGTTAAAATAGGAGGTAATCCAACAGACAGACGCCCTAACATTTGAGCGAGGTCACACCCACCACACGCCTGGGTAGACACACGGCCATATTTCAAGCAGAAAACAAGGCCTCCAATCCTTCATTCCTTGCAAATGAAAAAAAGAAAAAGAAAAGAAAAAACATCCAGTTAGCATAGGATTGCTGTGAGGAGTAAGCCATTTAGGCCGGGTCTTGCTCTATTTATTTCTAATAGGCTACTTTGGTGCTGTTGTTGGTTGCAGTGGAGTAAATCTCATCTTGTAAACCTCCTTAAAGCTGTTGTCTGGGGAACTATTTGCTGTTTGTTAATGGAGTTGTTGAATCACTGGAAGCCCACTTCCTGCAGCCTGCATGCAGACGTCTTGGAATCGCAGAGTTCCAAGGGCTCGGAGGCACGGGAACCCTTGTCAAGAAGCAGGAATCCATCAAAAACAAGCAGCCAGCCCAAGGCTGCTGTGCAGGGCAGCTTTGCGGGGTGCCTGTCGAGGGTCATACCCTGCCTGCTGCCCCAAGAGACCCCTGGCTTTGTTCCGCTACGCCCTTGCTGGCGCTTCCCCCATCAAGTGAGTGAGCAGTGCCAGGAATGGGTGGGGGGCAGCAGGCGATCCTTTGCTTTTGCATTCTGGAGGATGCTGGCGATACCTCCTAGAGCGAAGAGGTAGCAAATGCATGGCGGCATCCGCGGCAAGGACACTCAGACCCTAACAGCCCCCACCCCAGAAGTTGACACTGGGGGCCCCATAAATGCACAAACACAGGCACACCCCACCCAGATAACACTGGCTATGGGGAGATACAGAAATACACTATTTATTCGATGGTCTATAGGAAATCATGCCTCTAAATGCATTTCTGGCAGAAATGGAATTTCTCCAGGGGATTTGATGCTATACTCTTGGTGAGTAACAGAATGTTCTCACACTCAGAGAGCGTTCCAAGATTGGCTGCACCCTTCTGGACACATTTTTGTGATGTGGAAAGGTGTAGCCTTCTTTTCCAATGGGCAAAACTGGGATCCACCATCCACCAACCTTATGTAGTGTAATGCCATTCAGACCAAGCTACTCCATGCATTTTCAAACTCCCTTGCTTTTGAAAGCTTCTTTCTACATCAGCGTGGACACAGAAGACTCTTTTACTGGTCCATCTGGCCACCATTGTTCTCCAGAGGGAAGGACATGCTCCTTCCAGGTCAACCAGCAACACAAAGAAGGTGGTTCCATTCCTTCAGGGCTGGTGCCTTCAGTGACAGAAAGCTCAGCTTCTGAGGGATTCAGCTGGCCACCTCGCCCCTGGGAGCATCATGGACCCAAGGCCAGCTAGCAGGTTCCTTTAAGAAGTGATGCATTACTAAGGGGGACCTTTCAGAAGCAAATTCTGTTGCATGAAGCAGCTCTGGCACCTATACCCAACTGGAGAGCTACTTCAACCAATGTTAACCATATTTTCCTGACTCCAGCTTCTCCTGTTTTGATTCCAGGCTACTTCCCAGTTTGAGAGCTTCTGGACCAAACTCTGACTTGCTTCTTGTCTGCTGGGATGTCTTGGGATCCTGGTGCTTGTTACCTGGATTGAACTCTGCTCCATCTTCTGCCTGCCCTGGCCTGCTGGGTTGCCCTTAAACCTTGTTGCCTGTGAATGGGAATGCTGAGATCTTGCCTCCTGCCTGATTCCTCTTTGTGCAGGACCATGCGAATGCTCAGTAAAGCATCGAGACTCAATTTGGACCAAGATACAACATGACAGCAGCTCTCTGAGGTGATAAGCCAGAACCTTTCTGGCCCACAGTCAGAGATGTGGAGGCTTGAACTGGGATCTTCTGTGTGGAGAGCAGGTGCTTTCTCATTGGGTATGGCTGGAACTGTCAATCAGTCTCAGCCTTGGCAAGAGCATTGGTGTTTGTGCAGTCAAGCTCATTCCATCCTCTTTGTAAACTTGACTTTGTAAAACAAAACAAAGCAAAGCAAAACAAAGAAAAACGAACTGAACCGAAGCGAAACAAGGCGAAACAAAATGGAATAAGATGGGCTGAAATGAGACAAGCCGAAAAGAACCAAAATGAAACAAAACTAGACAAGACAGAACAAAACACTGCAAGACAAAGCTAGACAGATGGACGGATGGATGAACAGACAGACGGGTGGATAGATGGACAGACATTAGCATGGAGCGTTCATGATGCTTCTTTCATAGATGCATTTTCAACACACACATTTTACACTTGATCTTAGCCAAAAGGCCGAGAAGCGATTCAACGCACACATTTTGAGGGGAATCTTCCCTGGATTAGAGAATGTGCGTGCATTGTGTAAATCAGTTTTTGCTTTGTTACGTGTCCTACAAAATGTGTGCATGGTATCAAAGAAGCCTTGTTTTGCAGAAGGTATCGCAAGACCAGAGATGTAGTTTTCCAACCGCAGATGCTTTTTGGACAATGCAGATCAATGACACATGTCAAGGAGCAACAAACCTTGATGAGGAGGTTTCTTCACACGTTCTTATTTCACATTCTATTCTCCAAAGGTGTCTGTTGATCAACCCATTTTCCAGGGCCAGAAGACAGGGGCAAGTCACTGTTTGACGCCATCACCCCATAGCTTGTCCCAAGCCGAGTTCATCCCATTGGCCCTCCCAGCCCGGTACTGCCTCACTCATGGGCAGCAGCTATCCAGGTTCACACAGCACTGGAACTCTTCCGCAGAAAAGCGCCCTCCCATCAATGTGCCTGTGATCCCTGCTCGGGAAGCCCTGCCAACACTTTATGGAGATAGCCTTAGGCCTGAAAAATGTGTAAACTCTTTTGCCAAATGAAACCCACCAGGGGCTTAGAAAACACCTGTTTTTGCTGTTTGCCTGGATTTGTACAAAGCACTTTTGAGGCAACAGCGCATGGAACATTAGCCGCTTTTGTTCCAGTGGACCAAAAGTCATAAAGGCTCTCTGGAATACTGTGGGACCATTCCTTTTTCTTCTCTTTGAGGCACTTTAACATTTAATTATTCAGCTCTGTCACTTAACTAGTGCTAAGCATGGTCTTCCCATTCTTCCCCCATCCCCCCCCAAAAATCATTTCCAGAGGATAAATTGAGATATTATCAGATCAACTGTAGTCCAAGAAGATTGTATTTCTTGCTTTAATTCACCTCAGTGTTGACTGCTCTGCCTGCCTAAATGGTACTAACAAAGTTTTGCTAAATGGAACATACCAAAAGCTTCAGTCAGTCAGATTCCCGGACAAGTCTGTTTCCTGATAAAAGCTCCCTCAAGGCAAGTGGGCCTTCCATCACACATCCCTGAATTAAGCCGTGTGAATGGATGGCTGGAAAAACCCAGGAGTATCACGTTGCAGGAGATGCCTTCTATTTATTTATTTCAACTCTCCCTTGCTCGGTGCATGTAGGTCTGTGTAACTGACTCCAATAAATGGCCCCTTTTAGCTTGGGAGTTCCGAACACAAGAGAAACAAGATAAATTCCTTCGAATTCTAATTGGAGAACAGTTGACTTAATTGGTGCCCATTTGGCAGACAATAGGAGCCGAGCAGAGCTTGGCTCCAATGGCACCCTGGGGGGATATAGCCTTCCAGCGGGCCAGAAAGCTCTCAGGGACAGACTGTTTCCCGAGAAGAAATAAGGAGACCAGCGTCTGGCTTAACCCTCCAACTGTCAAGCTTTATTAGCCATAATCAGGCGAGATATATCAAGGGTTAAATGCAGGAAACTCAACTGACAATAGAGACATATGTCTCTTTTAGGAAAACAAAAAGGGGGGAGGCCAGAAAGGGAGAGAGAGAGATTGTGTGTATGTGTGTGGTGGGGAAGTAAATACATGTAAACGATGACAAAGATACTCACGCAGGTTTAAAGAGAGCTTCTAGCACACACCTCTTCCTCGTCACTCCTGTGAGCCAGTGTTGCATTGCTCATGGATTCTCTGGTTGCTTTCATGTGTACCAGCAGGTTCCTTTTTTTACCCTTGTACCTGAAAAACAACAGGTACCTTGTTTTTCAAAAAAGAGAATTGTATTTGGAGCATGTCTGTCCAGTTTTTCCTGCCCATGCAGGTCTCCAAGAAAGCAATTAAAATCACAACACAAGTCAGAACTCCTTCTAGTGAAGGCTTCTCCACATGGGAAGACAAAGTTTCAGTTGGACCATCCCCAAAAGTGATGGAGGGTGGGGTGTTTCTTCTCTGCAATGGCCAGGTCAAATCCTGTGGGTGGAAACTGGAGCATCTTAATGGGGCGAGGTGGCACACTGTACCTCAGGATGCGGAGTGCACTCCTTCCCTGGAAGAATGTGGGCAGAAGCTGATTGTCCATCCATCACGGATGTTCCAATTCCGTCCTGCGTCCTAGGTCCTAAACTGAGAACACTTGTGCCAGTTGGCCTCCAAGGATCACTGTGATTCTTTCATTCATTGAAAGGGTGCAGAGCATGGGACGGGGGCTCTGCTCCTTGTCCCAGCACTTGTGACAGCATTGTTAGCAGTAGCATTTCTTGCAGCATTACGGAGTTGCACTGGGATGTGAGAGCACAAGGGAACTTCACTTTGGCTTCTGCCGTTAGCCTGGGAAATTGTGATCATTGGGAGACTGCATCACCTACTCCACTAGAATGACATAAAGCCATTGGCTAGAGCTGATCGAAGGAGACAGCCAGTGTGGTGCAGTGGTTCAGAGCATGGGACGGGGGCTTGGGAGATCTGGGTTCTACTCCACACTCAGCCATGGAGCTGACTTTGTGACTTTGGGCCAGGAACAAACTGTCAGTCCAACCTACTTACAGGGTTGTTGTTGTGGGGATAAAATTGAAAGGAGGAAGAGAAGCATGGAAGCCATCCTGAGTTCCTCTGGAAGGGATGAAAAAAAAGGCAGGATATACATGTGATAAACAAATACACACAAGGGCTCCCTTCTCTCTCCCTGCCAGATAGGGATTATGAAACATAAATCAGAGTAAGAAGAGTCCTCCTGGGCCATCTAGTCTGACCCCCGGCTCCAGCCGGCTCTGCTCACGACATGCCCACCATGTGCATGTCCAGCCTATCCTTGAACACCCTCACCTACGGGGCCTCAACCACCTCCCATGGAAGCCCATTCCACACCCTCGCGGTCCTGACTGTCAGGAAGTGCTTCCTGGCATCCACCCTGAATCTTGGTTCCCTGAGCTTTGCTCCATTGGAACACATCCTGCCCTCCACTGCAGGGGAAAAAAGGTCATGACCCACCTCTGCATGGCTCCCCCTCATGTACCTGCATGTCACTAACAAGTCCCCTCAGAGTCTCCTCTTCTCCAGGCTAAAAAGACCAGTTCCCTCAGCCTTTCCTCATACAGCTTCCCATGCAAACCCACCACCATCCTAGTGGCCCTTCACTGCACTGCTTTTGAAATGGCTTGGGATTCCTTTTGAAGCTCCCAATGCAATCATGAGCTGCGTATGATGAAAATGTTCAGCAATGGCCAAACATGGGCTCACATTCAATTTATGCAAGCATCGTAATTCATCAGAAAGCACACGGTCAAGTGCGGCATCTGCAACCACGAGGAAAATGATAGCCTGTGGCTTAGCTGGCTTACAGAGGGACAGAGACTCAAAGAACCAGGCAACCAACGATGCTGTGATGCCGCTGTGCTCAAAGGCTCAAGCATCCCCTGCAGACTGAATCAGCCCCACTGTAGTCTGTGGGCAGGATGGGTGCGATTTAGGAGACTAGCTAAGATGTAGCGAAACGTTGTGCAGGACTGGGGCTGGGGGACATGCAGAAATCTTCCATTTAGTACTCGTTGCTGGGAACATGAGTAGGAACATAGAAACATAGAAACAGAGCGCGTCAGAAGGGCCTCCCGGGCCATCTAGTCTGACCTCCGGCACCAGCCGGCTCCGCTCACGACATGCCCACCATGTGCATCTCCAGCCTGTCTTTGAACAATGAGTAGGAGGACACTGTGCTTCGCAGAGGCTGGCAGCCACAGCACAAAATCCTGGATGAGAGAGACCTTTGGTCCGGCCCATGTGACTTCTTGACCCAGTGGAGTTTCCTCTTCAGATGTCCCACTTGAAAATGGCATATGTTTCATAGCAAATGAAAATGTCTTCAGAATTTAAACTGAACTTGGCTTAGTGCTGTAACATATCAGCACTTTTTATAGCCTGAACCAGAGAAAGAGTTATTTGTCTATTTATTTAGCTTTTTATACACTGGCCCACTCCCATTGGCTCTGGGCAGAGAGTAAAACTAAAAGTAATCCAAAATTAGATTAAATAACAGGAATATTAATTAAAATTTATCTGGGAACTAAACTGGAAGGCCTGTCTCGTCTTTAACTCGCTCTTGAAGGTAGCTACTGGTGATATCTCCAGGCAGGTTATTCCATAGTTTGGGGACAACCACTGAGAGGTCCTCAAGGTAACGGACATGAGGCCTGAAGAAGGAAGCAGATGAAGAGAAGACATGCTGGTCCCTCAAATACCAGATGTCAGAACCCTCGCTATCTACAATTTCAAATATTAGTTTTGCTATTGCTAGTGCAACAATGCTATTGACCTATTTGTTCCGCCTGATACATTTTTGGTGGTTACAATTTCACAATCTAAAACAGGAACAAAGGGACCTGCAGGCCAGACATTTCCAACCAGCTAATGACCCACTGGATTAAAAGTCTTGGGCGATGCCTTTGGGCTTGTAAACCCTGCAGGCAATCATTAACTGCTAACAGGATTCCACCACTGTCAGAAAGTAACACTTTAATTATGAAGGTGGTGCTCAGCTAGGCTCCAGAGTCCAGCAGTCAAGTGTCTGACCTTTGGTCAGTCGCCCGCATTTTAGCCAAACACGCAGCTAGGAATTCAGGACATAGCTTTCACCTGCTTTCTTGATAACATATTTGTCTCAGAAAGAAAACTTTGCTCTCTGCTTTGCTTGGTGGCATCAGTGGAAGCCGTCAGCAGGGCATATAAGCAACAGCCCCCTCCTTCTTGTGCTCCCCTGCAGCCAGTATTGCAACACACACACACACACACACGCACGCGCACACACACACACACACACACACACACACGAGTATTTCCCCTATTTTCCTTAATAATACTAAAATACCACTTGCTTAGAAAAACCTCTAGGTGGCTCACATATAAATGCTAAAAATCGCATTAAATACATGGTTAAATACCATTTTCAATGACAACCGCAGTGCATTTAAAATAAGGTATTTAAAACAACTTCAGACCACCCTAAGAATGCAAAACAGTGCAGGGAGCAGTAAGATGGAGGCACATGTATTTCATTGAAATTATTTCCAAGTATCCCCATCACCATGACTGCCTTGGTAAACTTCTCCTCCATTATCTAACTGTGTGGGCAGCAGGGTCAGAAAGTAAAGAGTCATAAAATGTCGCTGTAGTTTCCTAAGAACACATGCCACAAGCATCACAAGCCAAGGGGTTATTCCTGCTTTGACTGGGCCTTTTCTTGCCAGCAGTGGCAGTGACTTCTTTGGGCCGAACAAGTCTCCTTTACCCATCCAGAAAATGTGCATCAGGTCAGTTTGCTTAAAAAATTTGGGCTGGACCAAATCCTTAAGCATCTTCGACCATATCCAAGGCTAGCAAGTTTGATCAGAGGGCACAGACTGCCTCCAACCACTGCTCCCCAGGGATGTCCCAGTCCGCAAAACTCGAACTTGCTGAAGTTCTCCAAACCCCCATCTTGATGATGTATCTGACTTGCAAGGATGGTGTTTCCCCTTTCACACGGAAAGCCTTGTTCGTGTTCATGCCTCCTTTCCCCAAATAGATCCATCTCTTGCACTCACCTTTGACATGGATACCTTTTTCTCCCATGTGTCCGCAAAGTTTTCAAAAGTGGGCTTTTTCATGCACGGTTTTCAGTTGTGCCTTTGCTGATGAGTGCATTTTGGGAGGAAGGGTCCGCAAATCATATTTGACCACAAATGCCATCCAAGGTTAGGTATATTGAGGTAACTATAGTTATTTAGGTAGTAAATGGTATCATTAAATAAATATTATTTATTTATATATTAGATTTATATCCCACTTTTTTCTACAATAATTCAAAGTGGCTTACATCATTCTCCTCCTCCTCCTTTCAAGCTTATTTCCACAACAACAACCCTGTGAGGTAGGTTGGGCTGAGAGTCTGTGACTGGCCCAGAGTCATTCCATGACTGAGCGGGGACTAGAACCCGGATCTCCTGAGTCCCAGTCCCTCCTGTTAACCACTGCACCATGCTGGCTCTCCGTACTGCCTATCCTTTATGCACCCAATGAACTGTGCTGCTCTGGATAGCTCCTTTCGTGGCAGGCTTGCTTCTCATGGGCTCAATGCACAATGGGATCATGGGCAACTCACTTGAAGACGAAGGACCTCTTTGGCAACTTGCTTTGAGGCTGCAATTTTATACAATATAGCTTTTCCTTCCTCAGTTCTCCCCACACCCACCAGTTCCTATAATAGCAGGGGGAGAAAATGTATGGAGTTTGTAGAGTGAAAATCCTGTGACAGAACCGGCAGCAACCTTGACCTTTAGAATGGAAGTTTGGCAAGATCTGTTTTGATCTGCATTCACCTGTCTGCCTCGGCCCCTTTCCCAAAATGTCACTCAAAGGAAGTTGAGCTTATATAAGAGGTAAAATGACCTTGTGGGCAAAAAAGCAGGCCTATTCTTAAATATGGTCCTTTCAGCTCCTATTCACTTTCATGTCACAGTCACTACATGAGCAATCAGGCTTCGCTCCCTTGGAAGTAGAAGGACCTGGGTGGTACCATTCCAGAAGCAATGGATTCAACCAAGACCCTTTTATTGGTTTGTTTAGCACCACTAAGATCTGGACAGAGGTTTAAACACCCAATTCTGTCATCTGACCACTCAGAAGAGGTAACAGCGGCACATAGCTCGGGAAAGTAAGAACCCAACTGCTTCTATTCTGTGTCACCTTTAAATGTTTTAAGCCATAATTTGGTTCTGTTTCATTTTTGCATTAATCAGATTTTTTTTTGCATTCCCTCCCAAATCCTTAAATACTATTCACATGCGTAAATGTTTTGCTCCTTTCAAAATACATATTTAAGCCAGCATTTTCATGCATTGAAATATCCAGAGAAGAGTAAAACATATAGGATAGCTATATTCCAATCAAAGAGTTTTCCAAGAGTTATAGATCAGGATAAGTTTTGCAGGGATTCACAAAGATCAAATTCCTTAAGCATTCTGAGCTCAGGTAATGTGAGAATTGGCCCGTGGTCTCTAGATAATGCGAATTGTTGTTCTAAATGTACGAAAGTGCAAGTCCCTTTTGATTCAATAACTTCTGTTTATCTCTAATTCATGCCTGTCAAGGCACAACTGTAGATCACCTTATCTCTAGTCCCTGCATCTCTAACATGGAAACTAGGCTGTAGCATAGCTTGTCAGTTTTATGATCTGTAGACATATTTAACTGAAGCTTCTACAAAGGTGGTCCTGGAGGAATTAAACGGGGGAGACAAACCCACATCAACAGCCAGGTATTTCAAATGGCAGGCAATGTATAACAATTCCCTTATTGACTGGTCTAATCTCGTATAGTGTGATCTAATAATAAGGGCCCGTTCCCAAAGGTGATAGATACTCCAGTGCTCAAGCCAGCATTATGCTGCACTCTGAAACATATTAAATATAACAGAATTGCCAGGCGGTTGATACGTGCCGAGTAGCAAACCTGGCACTAATGTGGTCAAAGATGTAACAATTCGAGGCTGTACTAGAGTTTTGCAACGCATTTGTTTGTTTGTTTTTGAGAAAAGGAGGCACTTTGAGGGACAAAACTGTCCCCTGAAAAGGTGCGCATGAAACCCCAAATGGCCGGTGCCAGGATGTCCGAGGAAATGCGTGTCTCCGCGCGCAGGGACCCAGTGGCTGATGTCACCACTGGAGGCCCTCCTCCTCCTCCCTCCCCCAGTGAAGCTGAAGGGGGGCTGGCAAGCAGAAGGGACGTCTCCGCAATCCGTCGCACCCCAGCTATGGAACTGTCGCCACCCGACACTCGGTTGGTGCCCACTCTTTATTCCTTCAGGCGCACTAACATCTTGTCTCTTTCACACTCACTTTGGTGGGTGAGCGGTCTGGTTTAATGTTCTAACGGTTTGAATGTTTCTTGTTGTTTTGCTGCTGCTATATTCTGATTTTGATGCCAGGTATTTTTATTATGTATAATTTTTATTTACCTGATTAAGGTAATTTACATATATATTAGCTGTTTAGTTTTATGTCCCTTTTTATCTCATTTTGTCTTGTTTTGTTATTATTTTGCTTTACTTTACTTCACTTTTTAATTTTACTTTGCTTGGTTTTATGCTGTGATTGTTATGAATGAATTGTATTGCTTTTAATTAGTGTTAAAATATAGTTTACTATGCTGTGAGATGCCATGGCTAATGGGGCGACCTACAAGCCAAATAAATAAATAAATGCAGCCGATCAGATTCAGCTATGGGATGACATCACTGAGGCCACCATGTCCCATCCTGTGCTCTTCATTCACCTGGGTCTAAGAGGTGGAGGAGCTGTTCCTTGCTTCTGAGCAATCCCTACAATAATGGAGATTGTCCACATTGACCATGCAATGTCCCAAGATGTGCTTTGGCATCCCACAAGATGTGCGCTGGAACACAGAGCTGAACATGTATGCAAATCATATCCCGGTTCTGCCTGATGGTAGGGAAGAAGCCGTAGCATAAAGCAGCCATCCTGGTTCTTCTAAGTCAAGCAAAGGGTTAAGACTGTAACTATTAAAGGTTATACTTTTGGTGCCAACTCGGCAGGAATCTGGTGCTCAAGGTCTCAGGAGTAATTCACTCTTTGTGATGCATTCCTGGGAGCTGTCAGAGCCACAGACTCAACACACTGGAGATGGCAGAGCTAAGTGACTAATGACTGGGAGCTGGAGCAAATGAGTGGCCTCAGAGGATTGGGAGAAGCGCCATCTCCCCATGGGTCAGCTGGTCAGCTACGGGGGGATAAAGGTTGGGGAACAGAGAAGTTCTTTGTTCCTCTTTTGGAGCTCCATTTTGCTTCTCGGCTGTGCTAGCAATTCTGTGTCCAGATTAGAGGAGGGTAAGCTTGGTTGTTTTCGGGTCCAAGTGATACAAGACCCTATGAATGGGGTGTTGCCTGGCTGGTTTGGTCTGCAATTTGATGCTTTCCAACATCCCCATCCCTTCCCCAATTTACCTTGTTTTACCCCTTTTAACCACAGTGTTTTCTCTTCCTCCATTCCTGTGTTTTATCCTTTTAATAAACTTGTCTTGTTCCCCATGATTGTGAGCTGAATCCAGTGTCTGGTCTGGAAACTGAGGGGACAGGGAACTCCTGGTGGGAGTTGACCCAGTTGACCCAAGGAGCAGGGGACCCTGATGACTTTCCATTACAGTAGTGACCCCCAATGAGCTATGGAAAACTGGTACACAAGTACAGAAAACACACTTTAAAGCATACTTCAATGCAGCTTTGCAAACTGCCCAGAGAGTCATTTTGGCTAATGGGTGGTGTAGAAAACAAGCGAGCAAACAATTCATACACAGCTACATGGGGCTATCAGTGGCTACTGGCCTTGCTGGCCATGGGCTCCCTCCTTAACCCCTTTGCCTGCGTACACCAGTGGCTGAGGAGCTTGGGCAGAAGGAGGTCTTGCACCCATCCTGCTGGAAGGATCCTGTGGGCAGCTGGACTAGGTGGACCTTGGGTCTGATCCAGCAGGTCTTTTCTTATGTTGCCATTAAAGGAGAGCTGAATCAGGTGTGCTGAGCATCTGACCAGTCATCTTAGGGTAGCCTGTAGCTCAGAGCTTCTCTGTCTGACTCCTTCAGCTACAGCAGTAGATAGAAGGAGGGCTGCTCAGATTCTGTGAAATGCCCTTCATCTGTGTTTTGCATCTTTCCCCCGTGCGGCTTCACACTGCTGGATTTTTTTTCCCACCAGAATTTCATTCTACATGCCCTAATTTGCATTTGTGTTAATGTGAATTAATGCAAACTCCATCCCCCAAAAAAGTGAAAAACCAATTTGCAAGTTTGTAGACTCGGAAAGGACCTTCCTGCTGCAGGCTCTGAAGTCAGATTCACAGATCTCTGAATGCATTAAAATCTGGTGGAGATTTACGCAAAACTGCCCCTTGTCGATAATTCCCCTGCACACAGAGAACAGACAGGCCAAGGGAGAAAACTAAGCTGTGCAGCTTCTCCTGCAAAGTGTGATCTTTTCATGTACAAGGATGAGTTGATGTGAGCGTTTTCGTCGTCAAAGAAATGGGCAGTCCCCATGATTCTGGAGGTATTTCAGTTCTGTGGGTATCACACCTAAGACTCATTAAGATATCCTTGTTCATTCAAATGCAGGCTGCTTCATAACTTGTCCATGCCTTGCTTTTCCTGGATTAAAAGAAAACTGGGCAAGCTGTGAAGAAACCTTTTTGCTATAAACTCAGCAATAGATTAGATCTCAGGAATCCCTGTTCTGGTCTCTAAGGGAAGAAGTCAGGAAATGCATACAAGGTTCGTGTTCTTCACTGTCACACAGCATGGAGAAAAGCAGCAATCCACAAAAGCACATGTTCTCCCAGTTTGTCAATACATTGACTGGCAGTTTGGAGGGTTGCCAGTCACACTATGTGAGGGTATCCTAGTTTGTTAAGCTATTTTATACCTTTTGCCTTTAGGAATGAAAGGTTGAATTTCCCGTGTGAAATGCTGGACGTTCAAATCTACTGTCCATCAAACAGATAAATGCGCCTGCCATACTGATATTTGTTCCTGTGAATCCAGGAATACTGCGTGTGGCAGGCCAGTCTGAATGTTATAGTGATGTTCCAGGTTTTCTTGGAGTTCTGGTCTCTTGGAATTGCCTGGTCAATATTCTTTTAGGCAGGGTATCTGCATGCCTCAGGTTATATACCTGATCTTTGGACAGAAAGATCCCAGCCTCCCGGGATGTTCTTCAGCTCATACATTGCGAGCAGCGGAGAACTTGTCTCACTTGTCCTTACTATGGGAATATCGATAAGCACTATGAAACTAAGAACTGATACCTGCATCTTGCTTGCTTCCTTCTCCCTGCCAACTCCTTTTTCTTCTGTGTCGTGTCCTTTAGATGTTGACCCTAAAGGGAGGGTCTGTCTCAGAATTAAGCAGCTCTAAGGACTTTTGTTTTGGCTGAAGAGCAGAGTAACAATATTCTCAGTACACCACCATCACCACCACCGCCACCATCATCACATTGCATTTACACCCCATCTTTTCATCTTCTTGTGAGGAACCCAAAGTGGCCTACGTGGCTCTTTTTTTTTTTTTTAATCCTCATAACAGCCCTGTGAGGTGGGCTGAGCTGAGCATCTGTGACTGGCCCAAAGTCACCGAGTGCTCCGGCAAGGATGCATTGTTTGATTTCTTTTTGTGACCATGCAGTGCCCAATGGCTCAATGGCCTTGGGGTGGTTCAAAATAATAAGAGAACAAAACTAAATAAACTAAAGAACAAACCGCAGCTGAAACAAGAAGCACCACGGCAAAATCACCAGTACCTTGTTTGCAACATGCAACTGATATGTGTCCTTTGCAATCACATCTGTTGGGGAACGGAGTGTGGACACTTAGTTTTGGCACCTTGTTTTACACATTAATCATGCAGAATAAATAACTGAATGCATGAAAGAGCCAGCTAATAACCACACTGTATTCCATGCCTGCTGAAAAAGGAAGGTAGCTAAATATGCCATTAATGACGCCAGGCAGGTCTCCCTGGGAAGGGGATTCTGCATTTGAGGGGCCACTGCAGAAAAGGCCATTTCCCTGCTAGCTGTGTGCTGCAATCAGAGCAGACCCTTTGCCATGGGCTGCAGAACACCAACCGGCGCTCTGTCCAGTCCACATGACTGGGTTGGTTTAGGGGCCATTGGTGTTTTCTTCCTTTTTTTTTAATGAAATTTTATTAAAATTTTGAACTACAAATTAAAAAAAAAAACAATCATCAAATACATCGGACAAGCTGGGTCAGCCCCCTATAACATATCTTTTAACATTCTGTAATCATAATCAAATCAATTTATAAAAGCTTAAAGACATCTTTAAGTCTACGCCAAGTCCCGTTTCTCTAGCCAGTCATAAAAAAAGTTCCAGGTTTGATAATAGTCTGTATCATCCTTCTCCTTCAGTGATAGAGTCAGTCTATCCATTTCTGCACAATCCAGCATCTTTTTCAAAATCAGTTCCTCCGTGGGTAGTTCCTCACTCTTCCAGTATTGAGCAAGTGCGATCCTCACCGCTGTGATTAAATGTAATATCAAGTACATTTCTTGTTTACCAACATTTTCTGGTACAATGCCTAACAAAAAAACTTCAGGTCTAAAGGCTAAAGATTTTTTTAGCATTTCCTTAAGCCATTTGTGTATTTTAATCCAATACTTTTTCACATAATCACAGGTCCACCACATATGGTAAAATGTACCTACTCCATGTTTACACTTCCAGCATCTGTTGGACATATTTGAAAACATCTTAGCTAATCAATTTGGTGACAAATACCATCTATAAAATATTTTATACAAATTTTCTTTATACGAAGTTGCTAAAGTTACCTTAATATTTCTCTCCCACAGCTTTTGCCACTTTTCAAATTCAATATTATATCCAAAGTTTTGTGCCCAAGTTATCATAGTATCCTTGACCTGTTCTCCTTCCATCTTTCTTTTAAGCAAAAATTCATAGATTCTCTTGATCATTTTCTCATCTGCTTTTAACATCACTTGATCAAAGTCTGTTAAATCTTTATAAAACCCCCATATTTTGCAGTCTTTGGCATATCTTGATTGCATCTGCACCTTATACCACCATGATATATTAAGTCCCTGTTCTTGTATTTCTTGTTCCAGTTTTAAGCCTCCATCCTTATCCAAAATATCATCATATCTTATAATCCTTTCAAAATTTAACACGTTTGGATAGACGAAGGCTTCCATAGGTGAAAGCCATCTTGGTAACTTATTATACGGTTTTGGCTTTAACTTTTCCCATACTGACATTAATGATCTTCTAATAAAATGACTTAAAAAAGTCCCCTGTGACTTAACCTTCTCATACCACATGTAAGCATGCCAACCCATTTGTAAATCATGACCCCCAAGGTACAAAATTCTCTTATTTCGCAAGGTTATCCATTCTTTTAGCCAAGTACAAATAGACGCTTGATAATACAACATCCAGTCCGGTAGTCCAAACCCCCCATTCTTCTTGGTTTCTTGAAGCATTTTTAGTTTAATCCTTGCTTTCTTTTTTTTCCAAATAAATCTCGAAACTAGACGATTTAAATCCTCAAAAAACTTTTTATCAATTTTTACAGGAATCATTTGGAATAAAAACAAAAATTTTGGTAAGGTGTTCATTTCAATCAGTGCTATTCCTCCCATCAAAGACAATTGTAGATTGGCCCATCTCTCCAGATCATTTTTAGTATCCTTCAGTAATTTGTCATAATTATCTTCTTTCAAGGTTGTACATTTAGCTGTAAGATAAATTCCCAGGTATTTTACCCTCTTAACAATCTGTAAGTCCACTAGTTCTTGGAGTTCTTTTTTCTGCTTTTGTGTAAGATTTTTAACTAAAAGCTTCGTCTTTTCTTTATTTATTTTCATCCCCATGACCTCCCCATATTCCTCAATCTTTTGTAAAAGTTTAGGTATAGTTACAAATGGTTCCTCTATTATAAAGACCAAATTGTCTGCAAATGCTTGCAGTTTATATTTTTCGTCCCTAATTTTAGTGCCTTTGATGTCTTCGTCATCTCGAATGTTTCTATTCAGGACCTCTAAAATCAAAATAAACGGTAGGGTTGACAATGGGCATCCCTGCCTTGTACCCTTTTGTATCTCTATTGCCTTTGTACAATCTCCATTAATTAAAATCCTGGCCGACTGCCTTTGATAGATGCTTGAGATCGCATTCATGAACTTTTCCCCAAACTCCATTTGCTCCATCTGGTACATCATAAATTGCCAGTTGACATTATCAAAAGCTTTCTGAGCATCCAAAAACAATAAGGCCATTGGCTTTTCCGTATGTATCTCATAGTATTCTAAAATATCCAAAACAGTCCTCAGATTACTCTTCATTTGTCTTTTGGGCAGGAAACCATTTTGATCTGGATGTATAAAGTCTCTTAAAAACTTCTTCAACCTTTCTGCCAATATTGAGGCAAAAATTTTATAATCCACATTTAATAGTGATATAGGTCTAAAGTTCTGAATCTCAGTTAAAGCCATGTCTTCTTTAGGTATTAGTGTTATATTTGCCTCCATCCAAGTGTCTGGTATTTTGGCATTTAACAGTGCTTCATTACATATGTCTTTAAGAAAAGTAGCAAAAACTCCTTCAAACGATTTGTAAAATTCCGCTGATAAACTATCCAGACCAGGAGTTTTATTGTTCTTCTGCCGTGTAATTGCCTCTGTTATTTCCATGGTTGTTACTTCCTGGTTCAGCATTTTTTGAAACTTTTCTGGCAGTTTTGGCAAATCTTCCCTTTGTATATATTCTTTCACCTTCCCAGTCAGAAACTCCTCCTTCCGGTATAATCTTGCAAAGAAGTCTTCAGCTATTTTCTTGATTTGTGTACTTTGTACCTGCAGTCATCCTTCTCCATCTCTCAGTTTTGGAATCATTCTCTTCTCTCTTTCCTTCTTGACTTTATATGCTAGCCATCTCCCCGGCTTATTACAATGCACTATGGAACTATGGAATGCACTCCCCGGAGAGGTTCGCCTGGCGCCGTCGTTATATGCTTTCTGGCGCCAGGTGAAGACCTTTTTATTTAAGTCTTATTTTAATTGTTAATCGTTTATGGTATTATGTTGTGGGCTGTTATATATGTTTAATGTTTGTTTTGGTTTGGTTTTGGGTTTGTTGGGGTTATTATGTTTGGGTTGTTTATTTATTTGGGGTGTTGGGATATTTAATTTATTTATATTTAGTTTGGCCGAGATGCACCAAGGGAGGGGGTGGGATATAGTATTTTAAAATTTGTATTCTTGCTGTTTTAATATGTTGTAAGCCGCCCCGAGGCTTTGTTGCGATGGGGCAGCCTATAAATGTTTTAATAAATAAATAAATACATACATACATTAGCGTTTTCAAAGAAGTTCTGTTTAGTCAATTTCATTTGCTTAGTGAGCTCGCTCATATCCAAGAGATTCAATTTGTGCTTCAAAGTGTTCATTTGAACCCTAAGATTACTCTTTGTTGGATTTGCCTGCAATTCTTGTTCCTGTTTCTTCAGTTGTTCTATTAACATTGCTCACTCTTGCCTTTTCTCTTTATTTATTTTTGCTGAATAGGTTATTATCAATCCCCTGACATAGGCTTTAGCTGTATCCCAGACATTTTGTAAAGAAGTTTCTTCGGCTTTGTTTATTTGAAAAAATATTTGCATCTCTTTGCTTATCTTTACTAGAAACTTTTTATCTTTCAATAATGCTTTATTTAGACTCCATCTGGGCATCCTTGCAACTCCTTTCAGTGATATAAATACAGGATTGTGATCAGCCCAGACATTAGCCTCCATTTCAGCTTCTATAAAGTCTGGGATTAGGTCTGGCGTCACCCAAACCATATCAATTATGGACCATGACCTATGCCTGCTTGAATAGAAGGAGTAATTGGCCGAAGAGGGGTTTTTATGTCTCCAGGTATCTATCAAACTGAATTCCTCAATCAGATCAGAACATGATTTTGGAAGACTCTTTCTACCCTTTTTCCCCTTATTTTCAGCTCTGTAATCGATTTCCTTGTTCACAATTGCATTAAAATCACCCATTAGACACATAGTCTGATAATCCACTTGCAAGAGTAATCTATGTAGCTTCTGATAGAAAGTTTCCTGATGGTCATTCGGTGCATATATTGCCACTAAGAGCACCTTTTTAAGTTTAAGGGCCATTGGTGTTTTCCACAGTGCCCCTGACACCGTGCTGGTCCAGAGCACTGTGGAAAAGGAGCATGCTGGATAGAGTCGGCTGCTGGTTATTCTGTCTTCATTGCTTTCTTGAGTTATAGATGGGGAGTCCAAGGGATGTGGTTGCAGAGGGTCCTCCCGTGGCTCTGGGGTCACAACAGAAGGACTGGTGTGCCACAGGTGGTGTCAGCCCTGGTACATCCTGTGGAGGTCTTCCACTTGTTATAGGCACAAAGAGCAGGGAAGAGAGCCTGAAAACACTCACCAAGTTTCCAAGAAAAAAAGTTGCCATCTCTGGTTATTCATATCCGGGCTCATTTGTCAAACTGCATTCATTTCGACTTCACTGGCTAATGCAGGACAATCCAGGATTGGATTGGATTTCAGGCATCCTTAGAGATGTCCCACTGAAGTCAATGAGATATCAGTTAGTTGTAACTTAATTCCCAATGATTTTGAATGATCTACCCTAAATTTGGCTAACTCTGGCTTCAGCTGATCCTCACAAGGAATGGATGAAGGGGTCATTTTGGGGTATTCTCCAACTCGGGCTATGCTCCATTTCACCTTTTTCCATTCTCAGATTCATTCTGCTCCATGTCTGCATCAGTTTATATTGTAGGTCAGATGTACGTGCACAGCCTGCTCATTCCCAACTGTGAAAGCCATTTCCCTGACATGATGCATTCCGCACCCTATTTTCACAAATAAATGCATGTTTGTGTACACTTTTCCCAGCACTTGCAGCCTGTCATGCATTGTTAGACTCGGAAATGGCATCTCATCAGGTAACTGCTGAAGACTGACTTTATTTTAGTTCATGCATTGCTTCAGGAAGTGCAAATTAGGAAGTCTCATACTGAAATTATTTATTTATTATATTTATAGCTCACCTTTCTATCTCAAGGAAATACAAACCCAACCAATTTGTCCATCACTTCAAATTGCTTTCAATAGTGCTGTGATTTCATCCCATTGATATCCCTCTATAAGTCCCTCAAAGGCTGTCACAAAGAGGAAGGTCGAGATCTCTTCTTGATGGTACCAGAGTGTAGGACATGGAATAATCAATTCCAGTTGTGACAACACAGATTCAGGGTGATCATCAGGAAAAGCTTCTGCACTGTCAGAGCAACACAACAGTGGGACCAGCTGCCTGGAGAGGTGGGGGGCTCTCCCACACTGGAGACATTCAAGGCAAAACTGGGCAGCCATATGAGTGGGATGGCGTGACTTGGTGTCCTGCACCAGCAGGGGGTTGGACCTGATGGTCATCTGGACCCTTCCAACTCTACTATTCTATGATACTGTTGCACATGAAGTTCAACAGTCAGATGACTTGTTGATCCATTCGCTCCACAAAACCTCCTGAAGAGCAGAATCAGATCATCACAATATGAACAGATTATTAAATGGGATGGTGTAGCTTGGCATGCTGCCATAGCAGGGGGTTGGACCCATTGGCCTTCTTGGTTCCTTTCTACTCTACTGTTCTAGGATTCCATGATTCACATCCCAAGTCATCTTCATTCACCTGAGATCTTCTGCTGAGGGATCAAGTAGCACTGGAAACAGCAAAGGTGGTGGTGCCTTAAGCCTGTCCCTCTTTCTCCAGCTGCAGCATCCACCCCACTTCTGCCAACTGCTGACTATTCTTGCTGTTACCCATGGCACTGGTTCCCCCAGTTCCTTCCTCCCCATCTATCCCTTGTATCACCTGGGAAGCAAAATTCAGGGTTTATATTCTAAGGGATGCAAGAGGACACTTTCCCCTGCTGTCCCTTTGACCTAGACCTCCTCCTAACTGGTGGGCACATCCTTTTCCATGTGGAACCCAGCAGGAGACCAGTACGGACACTACTAAACATCTGCATCATATAGTCCAGTGCAACAGAGCATCTTTCAATGTCATCTATGATTAAACTGTCCATTTGGAACCACCCTCCCCATTCGAGATGATTTTTGCTCATTAGGAAGAAAACACCTAAGTATTTGCCATGCTTTCCCCTGGCCTTTGGGCTCTCTGAAGCTCTCTGCCATTTGTAACCTTTGAGGGGGAACAATATCTTAATTTGCCATGCTTTCTGATCACTTAGGCTTTTTTCGGGGTGGGGGTAACACAGCATGCCACATGTTTTCCTAACAAATTGCATTCGGACACTTTCCGACACTTTCATTATTTTAACTGAGGTAATAATTAGTCACTGTCACAGGAGGGAGTTTGCTTGTGCAAATCAGAATAAATTTACCTTGCTGCAGCAGCAGCCACAAATGAAGCAATAAATTAGACATAGCCATTTTTGTACAGACTTAGGAGATCCCCAAATCAGGAGCGGCTACCTGGAATAAGAAGGAAAGCATAGTTTTCCCCTGACCCTGCCATGTCCCAAGGCAAGCCCTGCAAATGTTCCCCAGGGGCCATGTGCAAAGGCCAAAGAAACTGCACAAAGCACGACAAAAGCAGGAACGATGTGTCCAAAAGCACAATGAAAGGCACTTAGTCTCAGGAACAGCCTAACTTGCTCGCTTATTACATGTGATAAATAGGTGAAGAACAGACATTTAACTGGACAAAAACATGAGAGAGCCTCCTTTGTGGTGGCCCCCAGCTTATGCAACTTCATTCCTCAGGAGGTTCTTGCAAGCCCTCCCGGATTATCTCAATGAGTTCTGAATGTGAACCTTTTTCTGGGGTTGCATTTATTGTTCGGGCTTGCATGTGTGTGCTTGTGGATGTTTAAAAGAACGGTTGCTGCAATATTGCATAGATTTTACAATTGCACGGATTTTATCATCGTCGTTATTTTATTTCTGGTTTGTAAACCAAGGGAAAAAACCAGAGAGCCAGTGTAGCATTGTGGTTCAGGATAGCGCCCTCCACTGCCTGTTGGAAAAGCTGCCTACCTGCCCAGCTGGAGAGGCTGCAACAGTGGCCCACAGGTGGTTCCTGACTCACTCCACTGGCGGCTGCTGCCACGGATGGGTGCAGCTGAACGGGGGCTCCAAAGGGCATCGCCCATTTGGCATCCACTCAGTGCCTGTTCATGAATGTCCAGCTGATGGGGAAAAGGAGTCCCAGAGCAGTTGTGATGGATAGGCTTAGTGGTGTAGCAGCTGGTTTGTTTCTAATGTTTCTATTTTTATCTTGCATATTTTAATATGCCTCTGGGTAACTTTGGGGAGCAAGAGTGTGCTCCTATTACTGTGGTCACGAGTGATGGAAGTATGTTGTTGGGGGATCAACAAGCCAGCTGAGGAGGGGCTAGATACCTTACAGCTTTCTCCCCCCAGTTCTTCCCCACCTGGGTGATTCCTGGCAGCCACGCCAGCCTGCCTCAGGCCTGGAGGTGCTGTTGCTGAATGCCAGGTTGGCCCAGAATATGAGTTCCCTCACTCCTGACGACTGTGCATGAGTGGACTGACCGGCCTGCATTACTGAGACCTGAGTGGGTGAGCCGGAGTGGCCCCTATGTGATGCAGGGCCAGCAGGACATGAGCGGCAGGGAGAGGGAGTGACCATTGCCTGTAAGAATACAGACCTCCCTCTCTAGGCTGCCTGATCGCGCGAGTGCAGGTCCTGGGCGCTGGAACCTTGAGCAGGATGCTCGAGATAGATTAGGGATCCTGTTGGCGAGCCACCCACCCCACTGCCCATCAGATTTCCTGCCCAGTGGTCTCAGACCTGGTGTTGAGGACCCCCCAGAGGATGGCTCTCAGCACCAGGGATCTTAGCCTCCATGCTGAGGCTTATCTATCCAGGGCAGCTCACCGCTTCATGGCTGCCATGAAAACCATGGGGCTGTCCCAACATGTTGTTGGCCCAGCACATCAAAAAGGACTGTCTTGCTCTGGTTTTCTCAACTGGGCAGGAGGGGGGTGCTCTGGAAGTGGGGGGATTAACATCAATTTCTTTGTCATGGCCAGAGCACTTCCTTTTGAAGTTTAGACTTTTGTCTCCTTTCCCCTCTGCAAAGCGGGGAAACATTATATTGATCTGCCCCTGGAAGCTGATGGATCCTGATGGTTTCCAGAGGGCTCTGGGGGCGTTTCCAGCTAGTGTGTCTGATGCTTCTGCTGAAGCCCAGGTCCTTCTGGGGAACATGGAGGTGGCTTGGGTGGTTGACTCAGTTGCCCCCAGGTGCCCCCTCCCCTTGAGCAGATCCTGGTCCGCTCCTTGATATACATTTGAGCTGAGGGCAATGGAGCAAGAGGGGAGACAGCTAGAGAAAAGCGAGGGAAGCTGCTGGGAGACTATTGCAGTTACACCATTGGGTACCGCATGGCTCCACTTTTTCCCTATGCTATTCAGCATCTACATGGAGGCACGGTGGGGAGGGTGGTGGTTCATCAGAGCCATGGATTGAGGTGCCCTCAATATGCAGATGGCACCCAGCTTTGCCTTTCTTTTCCTCAAACTCTGAATCAGTGCCTGAGCTGCATGAGGATGGATGGACTGGATGAGGACCAACAAACTGAGACTCCATCAGAAGAGACAGAGGTGCTGTCGTGGGGGACCAGCAGGGCGATCGTCAACCTGTTCTGGATGGAGTTGCACTCCCACGAAAGGACAAGGTTCTCCTGGACCCAGAATTGTCCCTTGAGTCACAAGAAGATTCAGTGGCACGAAGCACCTTTTCCCAGGTCAGATGTCCAGCAACGACCCAATCTGGACAGACTGTGCCTTGCTGTAGCAAGCCATACTCCAGTAACCCCTTTTTTGGATTACTGTAATGCTGTATGTGGGGATCCTTTTGAATATGGTCCAGTGACTTCATCTGAGCCAAAACAGAGCAGCAAGATGGTTAATGGAGAATGGCTTATGAGATCACATCTGCTCCGGCTGCCAACTGAAGTCTGGGCCTGATTCAGGGTGCGACTACTAACAGTCAAAGCCCTAAACAGCAGGGTGGGGGGCAGGCGATCTGAAGGAATGCCTTGCCCCAGATGTACCTTCCAAGACCCTAAGTGCCTTTTCAGAGGCCCATCTCCTGGAGCTTCCTCCCACGAAAGTGAAGAGCGTGGCTACCAGGAGAAGGGCCTTCTTGGCTGTGGCACCCAGGCTAGGGACTAAGCTCCCCAAGGAGAGCACCTGGCATTTGCCCTCTATTCTTTTTGTCACCAGTATTTTAACAGCTAACTTGAGTTATTACATTGTATTTTATCATGCACCTCTGATATACCTCTGCCCTGCTTTGGTCGCAACTGCTGTGGCCTTGTCGTGTCATGCCTTTTTGTTGCGTGTTTCTAACTTGGTTAACTACCAAGAGAGTTTTGACTCTTGGGCAATAGGAAAATGAAATGAAGAAGTGCTGGACTGGGACTCGGGAGACTGGGTTCCAATCCCTGCCCAGCCATGAAACCCACTGGGTGACTTCGGGCCAGGGGGAGGTAATGAGCCACCTTGGGTTCCTTCCAAGCAGAGGAAGCATGGGCCGTAGACACAATTTAACAGAAATAATAATTTCACTCCAAAGGGGGGGCTGAAATGCGCCTCATGATATGCCCAGGGGCTTAAGCTACTCCTGCGACTCTTTTGCTTGAGCAATGATTGAGATGATTTGTGGCTCAACACACCACAGACAAAATTGCAAGACTTCTGAAATGCACTCCAGTTTCCATTTAAAAATATATCACAGAACTAGAATGGCAGGAACTTGAATTCAGACTTATTCAGAGGATACCTATTAACCTCAATGGGACTTAATTGATTTAATTTATTTCAGAGAGCTTCAGCTGTTGTGCCAGGTATAGAAATGAATTAAATAGATGCATGATTTCAATGGCATTGCTTTCATTGGATGAGGCTGGATCCAAACTTTTGTAGTCACAATATTTTGAGGACAGCAACACAAATAATTCTCATCCTTTATTTTCATCAGTTTTTTCCACCTTGACCTAAGAAGCTTCAAAGCTGTTTCTTTCAAAATTTCAAACCTTTAAATTCCATTTAAAATTAAATGAATCACCCACAGTTCCTAACTGTATCATAGTTCAACATATAAACAGATCTTAGCGCTCAGAAACCTAAAGCATACACAGAGTATTGTTCTAACAATGTGGCCATTGAAAAGGCGTGTTAGATAAAGTGGATGTAAAGTGAGAGACGATGTTGTGTTCCAAAGGCAGGTTCCCAGGGGCACTGCTGGAGGGAAAAAAATTAAATGGCTGCCGTGTTTCTTATTAAAATGAAATGCATCTCTTAGGGAGGTCTTCAGGGTTCAGCGTCCTTCCTCACGCGCCCTTATATCTGCACCGTTTGTACAGATTAAATACCCAGGATATCTCTCAGATGTAAAACTGCATCTAATGTGAAAGCGGTACACTGGCTCGTAAAATCTATTAAAGTCACTCAGATGGTCCTGTCTGAGCAACACGGAGCTCATTGTCTTTGGGCTGTCGCAGTGAAGCATGGAGGGCTTGCTTTGAAAGCCTGATTAAAACAATCTGCCGAACGTAAAAGTGCACACCACAACACGAGGGCAGCTTTCAGCAGATGGGGGAGGTTCGCTTGGGGTCCTTGTTCACGCGCGTGCACGCACACCCAGACTGCAGGAAGGAAATGAGGTTGTGTGCATATATTGCCAATGGAGTAGTAGGCGTGAGGGTGAGATTCGGTGGCCACCCAAGCAGCAGTCATATCCACACCTGGTCCAACACGGGCAGGCTGGGATGAAGGATTTGGAAATCAGCAGAACATGTGCCTGCTTCAGTTCCCCGAATTCCATCTCAAACCTTGTTCTGCCTCCAATTCGTATCAGATTGTGAGCTTGGCTTTTCTCTCTTCAGCTGCAAGTGTGTGCGCCTTTTCACACAATTCTTCACATCTTTGGAATGCATGCATTGCCCTCCCATTATTGAAACGTGTGCTCAAAATATGCATTTGTTTCATGTGCACATGTCAAACGTTTGCACGGTGCCGAGTGCATCTTTCTTTGCACACGGCACGTTGCAAACTTGGAAATCGAAGGGCTTGGACCGCGGACCGTGCCTGAGTCTGGATCCAGCCCAGATGGTGGGAATGGGGTAAATCCTGACCAAAAGTGGACCGAAGCAGCTTTCTCCTGCATCCTGCACCAGAACCGGCTGGAGTTGAAGCCCATTTCCACAGCACCTTTCCTTCCTACTTTCAAAGCTGGAAGAAACCAAGCATGTGCACGGCACTTTGTTCCTTTTTGAAATGAGATGCTCATCCCATCATTTGAAAGCACCATGTCCCTTTCTACAAGCACATTGTGATGATTCCCAGAAATCATGCCTGCAGAAGCAAACTTTATTATTTTCTGTAGGCATGAGGATGCCATGATTTAGTCCTTAAAACAAGTGGGAGGGGGGTAGAATGAAGACATTTTTAATTATTTGTTTTCCCCCCTCTATCATATCAGGAATATAGGAGCTGTAAGGCATGAAATGGTGGAGCATATATGTGCAGGAAGTGGAAGAAGTCAATAGATGAGTCACTTGGATGCTTCACAGCTAAAATAAGATTCACGAAAAGAGGAGTCCCAGAAGAACATTAAGTCTAAAATTGCATAGTGACTCCACTGGAACCATTAACTGTCTGGGATCCTAGCCCTGGAGCACCTCTTCATCCACGTTAGCATTCTTCTGCCGGATGGCATCCATATGCTTCAAAGTGAGGGGTCCAAGCTGGAGGTAACGTCAGGGGTTGGAGCCACCATTGTTGCACCAGTGGCAGGACCATTACTGGAGGAACATGATTCTCTGCCCTTCCCTTCCCTTCCCCTGCAGCTCCCACTGCACACTCCAGATCGTCTTCAGATGGTCCCTCAACTCTTTAGGGCAGCTTTTGAAGGTACACCAGGGACTATTGACAGAGCAACATTATGGAACTGCATGGTCTCCAACCTCAGAAAGATGAGCAGGTGAACATAAAAGAAAACAGAGGTCACTAAGAAAGGCATTGAGAAAAATCTATCATCACATTATATAAGGTCTTCATGCAATTGCCTGGTGCCACCACATCTGAAATACCCCATTAGGTTCTGTATCTTAAAAAAAGATACTATACAGGTGGAACAGGGAAACAAAACATCTACTAGACCAACTCCTATGAGGAAAAGTCATTCATCTGGGTTTTGTTTTAATTTCATTTCAGTTTCTGAGTCAGTAATGGCAGACCTGATCAATGTTTATAAAATTATGCATGGTACAGAGAGATGGATTTTGTCTCTCCTAACACCAGAAAGTCATCCAACAAAGCCGAAGCTGAACAGACTCTAGGAAGTCCTTTGCACAGATCTCATAGTTAAACTGTGGAATTTGCTACCTTAAGGTATCTGATTAATTTGTCTAATATCCTCTTAAAGCAATCCACACTGCTGGATCAGAGAGACCTTTCTTACATTCCTCCAGAATTATAATAAGGAAGTGAGACTGGAGGAGTGATTGCATATCCCTGAAAAAGTAGGATATTCCAGGTAAGGGTTTGGTTTGTCCTCTGCTTTTGGATGGGTTGGCTTATCATCTGTTTCTGAAACTAGTTAAGAAATGTGGCAAGGCTATTGCATGTGCTTCTTAAAGATGATTGATTAAACCATTGGCAGCTCAAAATTAAATAAGATTCCTGAGGTCTTGAACTAGGCATCCCAGCAAGAGATCTCAGGTGCACTCTGCGCAGGAGAACCCAGGTACCAAATCTGACATCTTCCAGGAGCGGGGAGAGTCTGGTCTAATCTTTTCTCTACTATGGCTTCACCACAGTCAGATGATGCATGGGGCCAATGGGATTCTACCTGGTCCTAGAAAGCATATGATCTGGCTTTGCTCCTCTTCCCTTTGAAAAGAAGAAGAGACTTGGACTGCCAAGCCTTCTAGCTTACCTTCCATCAACAAGACATGACACCAGAGGTCATCTCTCATTCGTCTGCAGGTGCGTTCATGCCTATCTTTGGTCAAAGAAGGGCTCTACCTCATTGTGGTCTAGCGAAGGCTCCAGGTTCCTTCTGTGGCATCTTCAGAAGGCTCCTGTCTGAAACCCTACAGAGTCACAGCCAGGTCTTGGAGACATCATTCAGTTCAACAGGGCAGTGGTCTGGGATAAGGTAGCATCTTGTGTTCACATAATTTCCATTCAAGAACTTAGAGAAGAGCTAGCAGAAATGACAGTGCAATGGCTAGACCAAAGTGTTATCGCAAGATCAAGCATCTGCAATGATGAGTTCATGCACAATTAAAGGCACTGATCCATTGGCAACGTCTCCACTGCTGTTGCCTTAAAAGAAGGGGAACTATCTTGGTTGGAGGCTTCTGTACCCATGCAGTGGTCACAGTCTTGAAATAATCACGGGGGTTTACTTTTTTCTAGGGTAGGGTACCTTATTTCTCTTATGGATCTTGCAATGTATGTTGCTGCCTGTAATTTTCATTGCAGTTCAACTAAAAGAGTCCCTAGGAAAAAAATGTCTTGCTACCAAATTGCAACCATAAAGGCATAGCTTCAGTCTCTGCGATTTGCTTCAGATGGTGAACTTCTGGGTAATATATAACATAAAGAGTTTAATTGAATCAGCCTGCTGGGTTTTTGCCCAGAAAAAGTGGGAATTTAAATGCTGAGGCAGCTTTAGCTGCCAACACCACCAGTCAGCACTCCTTAGATTGGATTGTAAATAATCTTATTTTAGGCCATGCTGTGAGATCGGGATAGGCTTCTCCTTAAACTTGCTTGCAAAAGTAATTAAATAATTCCAGCATGTACTAGGACACATTAAAATGAAGAAGAAGAATGGGAGGGGGAGAGTGAGAGAGACAGAGACAGAGACAGAGAGAGGAGATAGTGACACTCATACCCATTCCAAAGGAAGGTTTAATTAGGATTTCCCAGAAAAAAGAGGAAGACATACTTCATCGGAATCCACCTTGCCTTGTTCTAGAACACTTTTTCCCATACTGGGAGCTAATGCAGATTAAACCAGCTTCCCCTGTGGGAAAGTCAACTTACTCAAGGAGTCCCCTCATTTATGTGGTTACATGTATGCCTTGTGAGGGGCTTTATGTGCCGACATAAACAAAAACGTACGAAGACAATATGCAATGGCCACAGAGTGAAATGCCCATAAAATCACATAAAATACAATCTGAAAGGAAATAAATGCCAGCGGCAGGCTAAATAAGCAAGGTGCCATTGAAACCCTGACTCGGTGGAGAATGCAAAGCTTCTCAGGAGCAAAAAGTTAAAAGCCCCTAACAGAGGGAAAACCTTGGAAAGTTCAACCTGGGTGAGCTTCTCGCGTGCTCTGCAGCATGGATGCCACTCTCAACGACCCACATGTGCCCAGGCAAAGTCCTCCGAGACCCCTTGCTGATGGAAATGAGTTGGGTGGCTACCCAGAAGGGGCTGTTTCTTCTGGGTCCCACTGGCTGTGGAAAAGCTTCCCGGACAGGTTACTCCACCCGACCCTGAGGTTGAGCTCTTAGTAGTACCAGGTGAAGATCTTGGTATTTTCCCCAGGTTTTTTTTTCCAGTTATTGGTTCTGGTACTCTATTTTAATTCTTCTCATTGCTGCTAGGTTTTATTCTGGCTGTTGCTGCTGCTATTGTTGTTGTTAATGGTCTTATACTCTATTTTTGAACTTTGCAAATGCTTATTGGGTTGCATTATATGCTTTAATTGTTCTGAACTGCCTGGGCAGCTTTGGTGATTCAGAGGGTGGGTAATTCATCAATCCATTGATCAGCGCATAATCCTGAAGCTTCCCACATTGTCTGGGGGTGACGTAGGATAAGTTCAGAGGTCCTGCAACCATGAGGCTGGGATTCTGAAGGCCATCTCTCTGCCCACCCTGTCTCCTTGAAGCTGGTGGGGAAGGAACTATACCATCTAATTCCTCTAAGGTGGAAAGGACACATTAGAGAGGAGGAAAAGAGGTGCACCAGGAGATGCTGAGGTGAGGGGCATGGGGCTGGAGTTTACGTCAGTTCTCATCTCCTGTGGTATTCCTGATCGTATGGGTATAAAAAGCTGGGCAGTGAAGAAATATGCTAGAAGGCAATCCTACTAGGAGACATTGAAGGCAGAAGTAGAAGAGGAAGACCAACTATCTGATCCATCAAGGAAGCCCTTCCAGGGATGAGACCAGTTGGAGAACCGTCCTTCAAAGGTTCAACACAAGTCAGAAACCACTTTATGTCACCTCGCAACAACAACAGGTTGTAACAGTTAATGGCAGCAAAAGATTAAGATGAATTATGTTGTCGATTGAGTATTTTGCTTCTGCACCTTTTACCTTTGGTCCCACCAGCCACTGAAACGCACTCAGCCTCCTCTCTCCCATCCCAAGGGCTTCTCTGAAATCGAATTTTGGGTTTAGCATCACTGGCCTAGATGTTACAGCTCTGCCTCTCACCGACCACAGCCATGGCGAACATGTGACATGGATATAAAGAGGGAGGCTCCTGGTTTTCTGCTGACATTGGTGGTTTCCCATGATTTGAAAGGATCTCCCACAGAAATGTCAGCCACTGCTAGGGGATGCCTGGTGTGCGCTTGAGCCCAAGGGAGCAGCCCTGCACACTGAGTGAGTCTCCATCTATGGCTGCAACACGCTCAGCCTGCAAGTTCAGAAGTGCGGCACAAGGATGGTGGGGCGGTCGCGCTGAACCATTTGGGCGCTCACCGGTCTTTCCAAGCAAATGAACCAAGCAAGCTGCAGCCCAAGCACCTAACTGGCAACCCAGACTTCCAGATTGCTTATTGCAGATGAAAAATAAGTTTTTGGGGGGTGGGGAGAGGGCGCAGGGGAGTGCTCTGTGCATTTCAGTCTTTCAGTGCTTGGAGAGTTGATTCCAGCACAGAAGATGATACTGATCAAGAGTTGTAGTAATGGCCTCACACAGCATAAAGCAGATGCCTAAGCTGAAATTTTCACACAGAGAACGTGACGCCTTCTGTCCCTGAAAGCCGCAAAAGTGTATTTGGAGTGAGTTTTATTCCAGTATGCTACTTAAGTGTGCCTAGATCTGGGCTGCTGAACTTCCAGCACAGGGACCAACAGGCGATCTTCCAGGGGTCCCAACAGCAATCTGGGTTCCCCCAACAGTTCTACCTTCTTCCCCCTGCCCCACCTCCTGGTCCTCAGCCAGTCCTCGCCTGGTGGTTTCCCAGCATTTGTGTAGGAGTTATTCCCCGTAAAGAATATTCAAGAGCTGCTCATGTTTGGGGCATTTGGGCCTTTTCCCTTTGACATCACTCATCCCTCCCTGGAATAGGTCCTGAAAGCTGCTTTGCAAATGTTGCTCTCAGGACAAAGAGGTTCTGTACGCCTGGCCTAGATCACAGGGTGCGCTGCCCTTCGCTCACGCTGTTCCTGGCCGACAAATCACTGAAACCGCTGGGTCACGTGATCTCCACGAGCATCACCAAGCAAGGTAGCTGGCGGACTTGGCATCAACTCTCCAAATGCAAACATGTGTCCACAATCAACTGTCCAGGTTTTGCTTCCATTAAATTAAATTATGGGTATACAACTCTTGCAAAAAAAAAAAAAAAAAAGCTTCATATGTAGATTTATGGAATTATTTTACTGAAAAAGACTTATGTTACATATTTCAGTCCCTGGTGGCTACTAATGTTTTATTAAATGCAGTGTAAATCCAGCTGCGACCAGGCAATAAAAAACCTGCAAGGGGCAAAAAGGAAAAAAAGGGGAAGGAGTGGGGGAAGGAAAGAGGGAGTTTAATATTTTAGTTGTGCCTATTTGGCTGCCTTAGTTCTACCTGCCCTACCAACTATTCATCTCAGTGCTGATCTTTAATGTGCATTTGGCATGTTGCTGCCCAGCGGAAAGAGCAGGACAACATTTTTGTGCCACCTGCAAAATTCTATAAAACTGGTGCCAGCCGAACAAAGCAAATCTTGTGCTAAGCTATTAGGTAAATACATTGAACAGTGCTTAATAGAACACACAAAAACCCAATGCATTGCATGAGAAGTAGATTTCATTACAGCTGCTGAGGTCTCGTGCTGGAACTGTGGACAGATATTAAGCTGGGATAATTAGCTTCCGCGATAAATCCCATTTGCTTTTTGGTGGTAGTATTGGTGCTTGTGGAGGGGGTTTAAAAATAATATTTTGATTTGCCCAAAGATGCAGTTTTACTCTTGTGTTCTTGGTGTTTGGATGGTTAGCTTTGCATAAAATTAGACTCCTCCAAACTGTCACCTCCACCACTTTTCTAATGTGATCGTCCCCTCTCTTGAAAGGGGATGTCTAATTGAGAATATCCATTGTATGCAACGCACGTCAATAAATAGTAGGCCTAGATATGAATCAATATTGTGTTAGTATTGGGATTAAGTGAGCTATTTTCTCTCTCCGCCCACTCCACCCATCATCTCCTCCCCATGCGGCCCCCAGAGATGAATATGAGTAAATAAAATGAGCATTTGTTTGAAATTGTGCCTGGGGATTGGGATTTGTACTTTCTTGCTAAAAGTCCAGCCGAGCAAATCCTCAATACCCAGGCCATGTGCTAACAATAAAGTTCACAATTAAGGGTACAGCCCAGCCCACAACCAAGGAGGAAACAAGGAAATTCTCCCCAGGGCCAGGTGCTGCCGCAGGAGTGAAATGTTCGGCTTCTTACGACTTTCTGTTGCTATGAATTAGAGGGCAATTTATGAGGATCTCTGGACATTAATTTATCAGGACGATCTTGGATTTTTCTCAGGCCAGCATGTTATTGGAAGAGATATGCAGTTGCAGATTGTATACCAGATCTAGCAGCATGCCAAAAGAGTAGTGCTGTGCATTTATTACACAAATATTTTATTTAAGAGATCACTCAAGACCAAGTGTCACGTTACTTTGAAAATATAGTTGGCCAATATGGCTTTCTTTCTTGCTGTAAAGCTGATGCAGCAGGGTGAGGAGGGGCATGATCTGGATTGGGACCTTTGGAGCTTTCCCCTTTTGTCCTCCGCTGTGGTCCCAATCTAGATGGGGGAAGAACCTGCGGTTTTAATTGCACAAAAGTGATCTGTGAAGACAAAGAGGGCCTTTTGGAAATGAAAGTTGGAGTGAGGGGCGATCTGGACTGAGATTAAAGGTTGCTGCTACCCTGCCCGTGCGAGGGTCCCCACCTGGGTTTGAGGATCCTTTCACTTACTTTGGGGATGAAAAGGGAGAGGAGCTGCTGTATAGGAAATTTTGCCCTTGTTGCCATAACTGTCTAGTCAGCTTTTTCTGTTTCTCATATTTCCTCTGTTGGGCTCTCGCAAACTTGAGGTATTCTTCTAATTATAAATGCAGTTCCTTCTGATATGTGATTTTTCAAAATGCTTCCATGAAAATTGCTACACATTTTCATGCACATTTACCTAAGCATATTGAGTTTTGTATGCAAATTTGCCTAATACACACAAATCTCACAAGAAAATTTCTTAACAGAATGTGCTTTTTCATATCCTTCCCCCCCCACACACACACAAATATATGCATTTTACCCATGTTTCTGAATTGTTTTAGCTTCCCTCCTTTTAAAATTTTCTTTCTATGGACTGAATTCTTTTGCAAAGAACAGTGCAAAGTTTGTGCCCTCCTTGAAAGAGAACTCTTAGGTAAATGTGCTTCAAAATGCACACTGGATGCATTTCTCCCCACTCCTGAGCTTCTAGCTGTGCCTCCAAAATCAAGTGGAGGCTTGGGGATAAAGGACTTCTGAGAGAGAGGAAGGGTTTAGATTTAACTGCAACCACATGGGTGCTGCCAGAAACAGCAGCCCCATCATGGTCTCCAGTCCTGCCTTCTCTGCCCTGGAATAGATACCAGTGAAGCAAAATTTGATATGCACACGGTAGGCATGTCATGAGCAGAGCCGGCTGGAGCCAGGGGTCAGACTAGATGGTCCCGGAGACCCCTTCTGACTCGCTCTGTTTCTATGTTTCTAAAATTTGTTGTGATGTCATCATGCTCATCCTGCCAGACCCACCCAGTGAGATGCGTGCTGGAATGGGTTTTCACCAGGCCAGGGTAAAGATGGAGCACACATGTGAAACACCTTGCCACCCGAAACCCTTCCAATGCTGGAGGAGGCAAAGCCTAGACAAGTGATGTGCTCCCTGCTTCCCTGCAGCCCTCTTTCTCAAAGTAATCTTGACCCCAGTCCAATGCAGCACCTCTGGGTGGGGGCTCTGAGGACCTGGAAGGCTTTCTGCTTCACTCTCTGCCTGCTTCCCCATTTGGCATGTTATAGCAGGTTTCTGCTCAGGGGGCAAGAAGTCACCTGCAGGGGTTCTTTATGGGGTCACCGTGGGAGGGCTGAGTGGGAAATGAAGCACAGATTGGTAAGAACATTGGCGTGCACCCTGGGCCACCTTTAAGAGGGTTTGGGCTTCTGGGCGTCACCATGAAGTGCTCCGGCACTCAGATGGAACCTTGTTCCAACCCACCTGGAACCGTGGCATTCAGCAGCAGGAGCGTCAGGAAGGACTCCCTCAGCATCTGAAGAGTATCTGCAGGCAAGGAGGTACTCACTGCATGTCATCCCATTCAAGGCCAGAGATGTGGGTCAAGTGAAATGTGGGTGTTATGAACCCAACTTCCCCTTTCTTGTCCTTAGGCTCCTCCTTACAATGCAGGTCTTTATTGGTACTTCACAGCTAAATCTAAAAGCCCTCTATTAAGCTGGAAGGTTGGTCTCTGCACATGTAAAGAAACTGGAAACTTCTCAAGTCCTTCTCTTTCAGTAATGCTGTGAGCTGCATGCTCAAGGTGGCTTCTGCTGCTGAAGAACCAGCTGGTTAGGTCTGCACAACCCTCTAACCGGGTAGCCCGTCTCTCCCAACACCGTTTAACCTGGCAAGGGAATGGCTCTTCCTCCTCGTCTTCTTGGACCCCTCCTGTCTCTTCCAAACCGTGCCTGCTCTGATGATTGGCCTGGAAAACTGCAGGCAGTGACCTTGGTGGAGCTTCAAGGGCCTCTGCTGCCCTCGGAGTTCCCATCCCTCCCATCACTGAGTCTTCAAAGTCTTCTTCAGTATCTAATGGATGATGACTCCGGAAGTCCAGCAAAGAGACAGTGCCTGGCCCACTCATCACAGTGGGAATAGCTGGAAGGTGCTCTGGCTGTTGCATTATTCCACACGGTTGCAAACTGCTTGTTTTCCGGAGCTGAAATGCAGCTGTGGCCCTGGTTAGCTCAAGGGCGCGTTCCTCCTCAATTCTTCTGGCCTGGCTGCAATGCCCTTTCCTTATGTAACCTCATTGCTGACTTCCGCTAGCCCATAGCTGACTGTGTCCACTTCTGACACACACGAGGGCTTGTGAGGAATTTTTCGATCCCTGTCAAGTTAGGAAAGTCAGAGAAATCCAAAACAGATTCAAATTACTTTGAATTTCAGTGAATTTGATTTGGGAAGGTTTTCAGCTGATGATCTCTCAGGTTTTGCAGATTCTGTGCATTTGTGGGCTGATGCTTTTACTTGTTCTTACTTTCTGGTATTGCACAGATATAGTGATATGCAAGAACAAAAGGCAGCGGGAAACATTTTAGATAGCTCCAAACTCGGCTGAAGAGAGAAAATATATAAAACAGTGGATATCAGGGAAAGTTGTGTGAATTATAGTAGACTCACTTGTATACTTTTCCAAGGCAGGGTCCAATTCCATTAATGAGTAGATGGTGGGATGAAGATTCCTGACAATCTGGGAAAAGCACACAAAACTGAATAAACAGAAGCTATACTTCCCCAGCTCACTGTCCAAACCTGTTTGGAAGTTTGTGTGAGGAATCTATTCGGGGTGGGAAACAATTGGCTTCCCTGGGCTCAGTTCCCTGGATTCTGGTCCACATTGCAGGGTCCCAAAGAGTTCCTGATGCATAGACAGGACTTCTGCTCTGAAACCCAACAGGGTTAACTTCCAGTTTAACTGGGTTGATGGGGTCTGTCCCCCTCGCAGTGGGTCACTCCTCTCCTGTTGCCTCAGCTGAGACTAGAAGATGGCACAAGCTGTTTACTCAATGAGGACAACAAACATGAAGAATTTAAGTTTTTTGGGGGGATCCATTGCACAGACATTGCTCATGTCCTGGCTCCCAGTGGGGGGTCATTAGTCTCTGGAGAAGAAGTTGGAGAAGTTTCTTGAGACCAGACCTCTAGGGCAGCTCGAGGGGGCAACTAGCTTGCTTCATGCCTCCACCCAAATCTGGGCAGCATCTGTGCCACTAGCTGGACAGGACATCTCTCCCCACTGAGGCCACTGGGACTCTGTTGTGGCTGCAGGTGGGCGGAGGCATCCCCGCCCAACACTGTGGAGGAAACCCCAAGCAGGTTTTTGAAACACAACAACCTTGTAAGCCGCCCCGAGGCTTGTGGCAAGGGGCGGCATATAAATCTGTTAATAAATAAAAAATAAATAAAACCTCTCCACAGCAGTCATGAGTAGGTTGTCCTTATGCGAACCCAGCCAAGGTGACTCATGGTTCCCCTTTCCTCACTCTTAGCGCTTCTCCCCACAGCTTCCTCTATAATGCCAGAGCGCCAATGAGCAGCTTGCTATCTAGAGTTCCATTTTGAAAGCGCTTTGCTCCTAAGAGCCCTGGTTGGCAGGGCATGCCTTGAAATGCAGTCAGTGTAGAATTGCACCACTAAGATAGACAAGCATATTGCTCTTGCTGTGGTATTTGGTCACCATTCTGTTCACAAAAGCACAAATAGGTTTCTGCCTGCCTGCCTGTTTCAGAGCAGGAGAAATGCAGTATTATTTCTGAAAGCAAAAGTAATGCACTTTCCTGCTTATATAATTGCAAGGTAGCATTATAGCATCTTTAGCACCCCCTAGTGGTTATGTAATGGTAAATATCTGAGTCAAGCACAGACCCCAGTTCCATGATGGAGCTGAAAGTTGGTAGCACAGTTAGCATGCAGAAAATCTCAATATCGTCTCACTCCAATAAATTTAGGCTAAGTTGATGATGCTTTTAACCCTTCCACCAAGGATGCTTTGGAACAGTAGTTTGCAGAAGGTGATCAGAATGCTTCCTTGGCAAGAAAGGACACTTGTGCTGCGCAGTCCTGTGCATATTTACTCAGAAGGAAATCTCACTGTGCCAAATGAGGTGTTGTCCCAGGTAGATCAGGATGTGTGACCAAGCACTGCTTCAGATTACTAAGATGCTCTGCCCATCACCTCACAACTAGTCTTGTGCCCAGTTCCCATGAGCATTGACTGTCACTACTTTCTTTGCAGAGACGGGAAACTTGCGTGAATCATGCAGCTATTTGTGCATGGGGGAATCCTTGCCCAAATTAGGAGATCTGTGCAAACCGAATGGGGAATCAAGAATGAGATGCATGCAAATATTTGTTCAGTGTATGTTCATCCGTATGTTCACACAGGGCTGTATGCATGCTTTGCAAACAAAAGTGAAATTCTTATATGGGCATAGCAATAAGCCAACACAGGATTTCATCCATCAGTTGATTTGAGTAGGTCAACCTATATGTAAATCCTTCAAGCATCTCTATCGTATTTCCACAAAAACAGACTGGGTAAACCATTTCATTAAAATTCTGCAGGAAAATTCTATTTTAGATTTCTATTGGAGAATTTCTCCAAGAGTTTCTAAGGAAGGGGACTCATTCCCAGTCATTTCAGTTGCGCAGCATCTTTCTGTTTTCCCAATGTCTCCGTTTGCACCTATACAAATGCAGATTAGGTTGGCATGTGGCTTCCATTTTGCATCTTCATTCCGGGAGATGGTGTGTCTGTGTGTGGAATTGCATCCACTATAGAATAAAACAATCAGAACTATTTGGAAAGAATACTTCAATACAGCCCTCATTTTCTAGTGAGTCAGGAAAGGAAAACCTCCATCTATTTTTTTTTTTAATATTGTGTGTGTGTGTGTGTGTGTATAAGAATTAGCTCAATTCTACTCAGTAATACAACCTGACCCAAATGGTAATATGATCTGTAATATACATGATTTTAACTTCCAGTCAGAATTCACTTTGAAGCTGAGAATGGAAATGTAATTCAAACACTAAATGGATTCATTACGGGGTTTTCTGGCTGTACTCTCCCAAACCCAGTCCCTAAAACACACACATGTAGACCCCTCTTTCCTTAATTTTGCCTTTCCTCTCAGGGGACTCTAGTTAAATATTTCTCTTGACCTGAGCTCATGAACAGCCAACACCTGCGCAGTCAAGTCTACATATTTGATTGCTGAACAACTTGCTTTTTCAGAAAACATTTAGTTAAGAAACTATGGATTATCTGATTTCACTGTCATGGTTGATAATCAATCATGTTATGAGCTACACTTAGTGATGTAGATTGTATCATGTACCTTTGTGTGTGCGTGTGTGTGAGCACGTGCGTGCATATGTGTGTTTTCATTCAGTCTTGCATGGAAATAAATACATCAATGTGTATATGTGCTTTAATTCTCGTTGCTGCCATTGTGTCAGAATTTTCAGAGGCAGGCCACAAGTTGTGCATTTGCTTAAGGAATGTTATGATTTGTGCAAACCGGAGGTCAAAAACTAGCTTGTGCTAATTGCACTAGAACATCTACGTTTTTAGCTTCTGATGTGCATAAATTGCCTGATTTCAGCAAATTGCCTTAGTTTTTGTTTTTAAAAGCACAGGTCATGGCCTGCTTTAGAGGTGGAAGTCTGCAAGTTGGTTCAGCTTCCACCACAGTCTGCCAGAACCAGGAATCTGGCAAAATGGAATGGGGGGGGGGGCAGGGGGAGAGCCATGAACATCCATCAGATTCATCGCACATTCCCACCACCTCAGCAGTCTGCAGCAGGTCCAAACGGGTCTGAGGGAATACATAACCCACTAGAGGTCTCCGATTTTTACCTAGATCTGTGAGATACAGCTGGACCTGAATGAGGCCAACACAGAAGTGGTTGTTGTTTCTGTTGTTATATCCCACCTATTCCCAGAGATTGGGACTCGACTCACAGCATTAAAATCCACACAATATAATTACATTTTCTGAAGCGGAAAAGCAGTAACTCCAGATTTTGCCCATGAAAATTCTTAGTTTATTCCCCAGATAAGGTAGGAGAAGATACATGTCTGAAAGCCTGGGGAGCTGCTGCCAGCCAGTGAGGACAACACTGAGCCAGATGGACTACTAGGCTGACTTGGTATATGGAGAGTTCTCATATTTCTGAAGTGTAGCAGGCAGCAAGTCCTGCTTCTTGGTGGGACAAAAACAGAAGAAAGGTGTTAAATGTGTGTCCGACATTCCCTGCTCACAGCAGTTTATGGGTTTTTTGTTGGTATTGTAACATGCTATCAAAGCATCACCCATTTATGAGGGCCCTATGCTATTTGTTCACCCCAGAGATAGAGGGGTGGCCTGTCGGCATTCTGACTTTCCCTCTGATTTCCTGAATCTTCTGGAAGAGGTCTCTTCTTTTCCCTCTTTAGTGGTTAACTTCTATTTCTTTTCACTGGTCATTGCAATAACCTTTTTGCCTCTCTGTGATCATTACTGAGAAGCTCAGGCCCTATCTATGTCCTGTTTTGCTTCCGCTTTTCACTTGGTCTTAGCGACTGACTTTCCTCTCACATCCTCCAGGCGTCTTGCTGCAGGAATTATGCATTCTTCCTAAAAGTGCCTCAGCTTCTCTGAACCCCTCAGACCCCCTCACTATGCTAAGATGTGCATCCAAGGAGCGAGGCCGCCTCTTTAGACATAGCACAACCCTCCAGTTTTTCTTCCAATTTAAAACTGCGCTTTCCATGAGAGGCGTGCTCTGCTCTGCTCTGCTGCAAGGGAAATGTAGTTTTCTTTGCAAATATGAAATAAAACCATGCACCAATGGTGCATAACTGCACCATTCCACTACGGAAGAGCTCTGTTTAGAGGTTCTGGAGCAGGAAATAAGGACTAACGTAGTTCTAAGCCCTCAGTCCTGCAACAGAACTAAAGGTAGCTGCAACAGATGAATAGCCCCCATTAACATTTGTTAATTTGTGTTAACATTTGCGTTAGCGTTTCTTTCCATCTTTTTCTTGCTGATACCATTGTTGGGCTGTTGTTACAGTTGCTATTATGTGTTGTTTCTGAACTTACCCTGTTGTAGTACAACCATATGTGAGTTTTTCTTTCTATCACAAACAGAAGCCCACATTTCCAGCTATGAAAAATGCTCATGTGTGAAGTCACTTCAAGAATCCTTCCTCTGAGTTTTAATTGAAGGGTGGGAAGGTTGTTCTATGCCTGGGGATTTCTACACTGAAAAGCAGGACGTGCACAGCTCAGCCATCTCATGATTTTGTCAAAATGTTCCTCTCCCTTGGACCAGCTTCTTCTGCAAGCAATTTGTCCCTATCAATCTGAATGAGAAAATTTCAGCCCAACACGAAAATTACTTAATTGCAATAATTCTTTATAATCCTTGTGATGATGTTTTGGGAGAATATTCTTGATCCAGTGCAATTGGGGCAAGGTTCCTATTAAGTACATTTGTCTTCATTTCATGGAGAATAATAATTTCCCTTCCCCATCCTCCACCCTCCCCAAAAAAACCCCTTTTATTGGCAGGGCGTCACTGCAGGACGTCGATTGCCGACAAACCTATTATTTTCCATGAGAAACATGAAGTCTCATGAGAAAACCCATGTGTTTCTGTGGGAAACCACAAAACTAGCAGGGCATCCAATCCTGTGAGAACAACTGAAAACCAACACGAGGAGTGCTTTTCCCATGTTTTTGTTTCGTTCTGTTAGGAAAAAAGAAGTTCAGATGGAATGGGAGGGAGGTAAACCTAGGTTTTGATAAAAATTAACACAGCGTGAATGCTCAATACTTCGAAAACATACATCCTGGTTATAATAGCCACCGATCTAGAGGATTTCCTATAACCTCCAGTTGTTGGTTTATGATCTTGAAACCATTTTTAAAATTGACTGAACCATAACTACATCCCCCTCCCCTGCACCTCATCTTGTACAAGGCAAGGTTTTACAGATGCCATCTTAAAAATCAATTCAAAGAACAGCCATAAACTTGAAAGCTTCCCATTTGAAGTGTATACGGCACAATGCAATTTTGTTTAATTTTAATTGACAGAGATGTCAGCCTAACAGAATATTTGAGAATATTAGCCTGAACAGTAAACTCAAGCTTTGACACTTTTATGATATAATGATATAATTCTCTGGGGGAAAGGGAGGGAAAAGCCCTCCACTGTCAGGCTTAACGCAAAACCTGTGCATGCTTAAGTTTTACTTTGGTAGAAGGATGACGAATGTATTACTAATTATGCAATTACTTTATTTCACAGAGCCTGTAATAAAAGTCTTGACAAAACCTGGCTTCATGGAAGATGGTTATTTTTTTTTTTTTACTTTGACTTTTCAATAACAGGAGCATCCAAATGGATGTTAAGAACTTTAGAAATTAACAGTTGCCATCTCAGAAAAAAAAAAACATGCTTTTATTAAAGTAATAATCACACCAATGGTGCAATTACTCACTGACAAAGGTCTTCCTTGTAGCCTCAGAGGGGTATCACTCCAATGTTTCTGACCCTAAGAGAACCCTGGCTCAATTTAAGCCTGCTCCATTTGTGCAGATGTGGCAATGGGTGTAGATTGTTAGCCAGGAAGGATCTGGAACAATGGAAGTGCATCAAGTTGGGAATCCCTGTTGCAAAGATTACTGGCTCATGCATGGCAAACATCTTGGACCTTCCCAAAGGTGTATCCATGCTTATTAGAAATGAATGGCTGATAGTAAGTCATAGCTGCCGTGTTTCAGGTATGAAGAATCTCTCCCTTCACCTCCCACTGGTGGCCCTTCATTTTCAGGCGTGTGTGCGTGCACTCCCGCCTCTTCTTCCTCTCCCCTCTTCCACATATTTTCATGGACCTGCTGCCTGTCTGAGTGCCCAGACTACCTAATCGGATAAAGCCAAGGAAAGACATAGAGCAGGAGAACTTCCCGTTGGCTCTCATGTAAGCCCAGGTTGCCAGGGATGGCAGAGACCATGAAAAAGGTGATTATATGCAGGACAGGGCGTTTACACACCACCCCATAAGGGAAGGGTGCTTACACATGAGACGTTCACGGGTACTGAATTCCCTCCCTCCCTTCCCCTCTTACTGTTTAAGGAGCCATCAATTTGGGTCAAAAATGCAGCAGGGGTTGTTTGGTGGGGAAGCAGTTCCTGCTTCATGGTGGAGGCAGTGCCTTTGTCAGACACCTTGAGCTTTGGGGTTCCTTTGGCTGAGCCTTTTTATGGGGCCCAGGAAGGAATCTTTTTATTATTTATTTACTTATTATTTATTTTACAAATTTATATTTATTTTTCTATCCCATGAGGTAGGCTGGGCTGAGAGTCTGCCATTGTCCCAGTTGGTTGCACGGCCAAGCAAGGCCTACACCCCAGATCAGCCTAGTCCCAAACATGTGCTCCTAACCACTATGCCACACGGGCTCTTTAGCTCAATTAGATGGCTTGGTCATGCGTCCTGGGGAGTCAGGTGGGTGCTCTGGAGATTTCTCCACGCCTAGGTAAAGAACAGACTGGGTCACCTGGGCAATAGGCATTGCTCTCCCGGAGAGTGAAGGCAGGCATTGCTCCAATGAGGTCTGGGGCTATTAGCTGCCTGGGCGGCTCAGTCCAGAGGGATCAGACTGGGGCAGGGGCTGCAGCTGTACCTCCCAGCTACCAGCCCACCTGGCAGATCCATCTCGAGTTTAAGGTGTAAGGGATAGTGATGTCCACCCATTTGCAAGGCTTCCAAGGGGAGCAGGGAGGGTTAGACCACTGTTGTGAATCTTTAATGTACTTTTGATTTTATTTTTATTGCATTGTAATATCTGCTTTATGGACTGTTCTGAACTTCCGAGGGAGTGCCGGCTTTGGGGCAGTATAGACATTTGACAAACTTGCTAAGATGGAGGAGATGGTTGTCCGGCTGCTAGTCCTGGCAGCTGTATGCTGTAGTGAGCAGGCCCGGAATTTATTGTTTGCTGACTTTTCAGGAAGATGGCATCCTTGGATTCGGATCAGGAGGAGGAGATGGGGAGCAGGAGCCTTTGAAGCGCCTTCAAGGTCACTTCCTGCAGTTCCCAGGCAGTCCTTGAGAGCAGGCCTCTCTTGGAGAGACAGGAGGGCTTCCAAGAGAGGAGGGGGAGCATCTGCTAGACCCAGTCCTTGACCTGGTGATGAGGCATCGGAGAAACGAGTGCTCCGTCGGAGGGCTTGTGTCGTTCTCGCCAGCTGGCTCTCCTCCAACAAGAACTACCCTGAGGGTAGAGTTGCAACATTCCTGGAAGGGAGGGACCAGGAGCAAGTGTCCAGTTAGGGTTCCACTCATCTCATCAGCTTGGTAAGGGCTATTTAGAGTCACACTGCCTTGTTATCTGTGCAATTTCAGTGCAGATTTGCACTGTAAAGGAAAGTCTTGCCTTTGGATCCTGAGCGAAAGGAGGGAAGGGACTAGCTGGTGACATTTACTGCCTACCTGGTCAGAGGGGATATGTCCGCATACACTACATGCTGTGAAACAGGAGCAAGATGGTGCCATGGCATTGATGCCCTCCCTGTGAATTTCCCGTTTGGACATTTGGGCAGTCGCTGGGCGAAAGGAATACTGAACTGGCAGGGCCCTTGGTCTGGGGCAACATGGTTCTTCCTCTGATCTGCTGTCCTTCATCTGCCCCCTTCCTTCCCCAGGGTTGTTACCGATGTGGCTGCAGTGATAAATGCCCATAGAATTACTGATAAAGTGGTGACTATTTTCAATGCATTGCAATATCTACCTCTCCCATCCCTTTAATGCACAACCACTAAAAGACCATCCCATAATGATATTGATGTCTGTCATCAGGAGCAGCTTCTGGATTGTCTTGCTAGACCATAGACCAGGTGATGTCTATCCCAGCATTCTGGAGGAACTGGGCAATAGGATCTAGATGAAAGAAATGCCTTCTCAAAAGGCTTAACCTGGCTTGGTATTGATGCTTTCGCCTTTTTTTTCCTGCAACACATGCTTTGCAAGAATGTCAGGAATCCATATTCATTCTAGATTATGATTGAACTTTTTTGAAAGTGATGGGAGGGTGAGATAATTTATGTAACAGATTGCATAAATCAGATGCAAATCAACATCCCATGAACTGCAACACTGCATTTCTTCTCGGTATTGCTGGAAATCTAGGGAACCCTCTTCTATTGGGGAACATGGACAGTGGTTGTCTGAGAGAGTCCTGGACCATCCCTGGCAGAGAATGCCTAGTTCAACAGTAAATTCAATCCCCAGAATTGTTTGAGGAAGTTCCAGCTAGTTAAAACGTTGGGCAGGGGCCTAGAAGATCTGGGCTCTAGACCCACGGAGCTCTCTGAGTGACTCTGGGCCAGACGCAGGTTCTCAGTCAAACCTACCTCACAGGGTTGTTGCTGTGAGGATGAAATGGAGAGAGGAGAACCTTGTTAGCCCCCATGGGCTCTTTGGAATGATGCCAGCGATCTTGTGGCAAACAGGATCTCCAACAATGTTTTTTCAGATTAGTTAACCTAAAGGGGGAGTCAGCCAAGTGCTTGTCCTTCAGTTCCAAAGAGATGATAAAGATGACATTGAGGAACATTCCACACTCGATAGCAAAGCAAAACATGGCTTGGGACCAAGGGGTCCCAAAAACAGCCTCTGCTGATTTTCTAGCCCACATGCATGGAGAACATGGGGAAGTCCTTATTTTAGGTGCAATTCAAACCCCAGGGACTCCGTGATGTTTTTGTGGCAAAGGAGGTTGTTGTGATTGTAGGTGGCATGGGTTTTATCAGAGAAGGTGGGTGGTCTGCCTGTCTGTCTCTTCCTTCTTTCTCTTGTCCTACTCTGATTGTCACTCTATTTGGAATCACAGTATAAAACATGATACTTCCACATTTTAAAAATGGAAATCTGAAGAGCATGCCAGCAAATGCAGCTGATTATCCTTCCCTCCAAGAATCTTGAAGATTTTAAAACACGCTTTAGAAAGGATTTCAAAATGAGAAAAGGAAGGAAGGAGCTGTTTCCTGCAATTTTAAGCTGCTTCCCCACTGCTTAAATAACTTTGCCCTTCGGTTTTCTCACTACTTTTAAATGTGTTGTTGTTTATTCTGGATTTCATTCTCTAGTGTGTAGTCCTCTGTTTGTTTAGTCAGAACACATACACACAGTATGGCTAGCCAGGGAATGCTGGGAATTGTAGGACTTTTCTGTCTGAACAGGCGTAGGGCTCCCCCTTTACTGTATGTTTCACGGATTTTATGGAAAGTGGAATATATTACATTACATTTATTCCGTTTGTATGCTGCCCAATAGGCAAAGCTCTCTGGATGATTTACAAAAGAACCTTTTATTGCAAAGCATCAAAGATTTTAGCTACAAATGAAAGATCAAAACCAGTAGCTGCAGCCAATCCAAGTCCTCGGTGCACATAACAACGCGACACATGTATTTGCATGCCTGATTACATCACATTTGCACTTTATAAATCAAGATATATGTCTCAAACTCCTTAGATGCACACTGGGGAGAGTGGGAGGATATAATGCATGAAACGGGCCTTTTTAAAACAAAACAATTACATTTGGACAGGGAATTTTTCCTCCTGAAAAAGAAGAGAAACACGCATGTGGGGGAGACCACTTCCCCCCTTGGAAAGTTCATCTTGGACTTGTAAAATAAATAAAAAGTGGTAGTGTTCAGGTGGAAAGGCTGTCACAGTGCCAGGGAGAGTCCCGATTTTAGCACCGCTGCACCAAATTTGTCATTTAGGAGAGCTCTGGTTCCCTTTATTGAGTTCCAGTGTAGCGAACAATTTCTGCCAGCATCCCTTGTGTGTCTTTTTGGTTTATTATCTTTCCCTATGACTTCGGCATCTACAATCAGTTCTGCGAGAAGCCTAATTTTCACTCACTGCTTAGAGGAGAGATGAGGAGGCCTCCCCTCCCCCCCATGCATTGCAACCCCTCCCGCCCTCCCCACATCGCTCCCGCCCTCTTTCGTCTTTTCTCCCAATGTTCTTATCGAATGAAGAATTGTGGATAAGGGTTAGGTGCGGATAAATATGAGTGTAACACTCCCAGAAAGGTCATGATCTCCCCATAAGGTGCTTCTTGTTATTCCTGACCTTCAGATTTTCATCATCAGCCCGCCTGACAACTTAATAATGCAGAGGTTCAGGATTCATCTCTCCCCTCTGAGAGAGCCAGTATGGGACGCCCTTTTCCCTGATTATTTCCCTGCTCTCCTGGCTGCCCTTTATAAGCCAACCAGAACTCCATCAATCACGCGCTTCTCTCCTTCCCTCCTCAGCCCCCAGTCCTGGAAGCTGCAGTGTCCCCTTTTGTCTATTGCTGGAACGTGCCTACAAGAAAAGCAGGGAAAAAATAATGAAACTGAAGGGAGGGAGAGGAAACCCTTCGCATTATGCCAACAAAGCCAGTGATAGATACGGACGTGTCCATCGCAGCTTCCCCACCCACCTGCACACGCTCCGCTATGGCCTCCCCTCCAAGAAAAGAAGCACGATCAGTTATTCTGGGACGGAATTTAGACTGCACTGGCTGTCTAGAAATAGCAAACAAAGTCTTGACATTTCCTCCTGCGTTGGTAATTAGCAAGACACCGTCTCCCTCCATTTTCAGTTTAACACCTGCTAGAAGCGACACAATTTTCTTCCTCCTAGCTGGGCCGTGACAAAAGTGCCGTTGCCTTTACCTGCACTCCTGGCCTCCACCTTTAACCCCGCTGCCTTGCATCTTTGGCGGACAAAAGTTGATTGCCAGAAGTACTGGCATGACCCTCTCTGCCGTCGTGGTTTATTACACCAGCTTCCTGGTGAAATCTCACACATGTCCAGCATTTCCAAAAACATCTGAAAACAGTTGCAAATCTACTGAAAAGAGCACCTCACTTTCCAATCTTTGAAAAGTTTCCCCTGTTATTACTCATTTCAAAATGATGTGCGATCAGTTTTAAACAAGCACCTGGAAAGCTGTAGAAACAACAGCAAGTTCAATGGGATATTTATTCTATTCTATTTATTTAAAACTTTTATATCCCATCTACTACTGAGGCCTCAGGACACTCTTACAATAAACAGGGTGGAGAACAGAATCCACATTAATTGCTATACAATAAAAGCCCACATTAAAATCACACTCAAACCTTAAAATAAATAAAATAAATAAAAATAAAATAAAATTAAAATTAAATAAATAAAAATAGTTTTGGCCTGGTGCCAAAAGGAATGAAGGACTATTTTAGGACACGGTGAAAGTTTCGATAAAGTTTTGGTTTGAGCCACTGTTGTAGAAGCAACACATGAACCGGTTTGGTGCTAAAACCAAAGAATGAGTAAGAGTACTAACGAGTGGACAAATCCACCTCTGACATTGCTACGGTGGACAACATTGCCTAGATGGTTCCGTCACAAAATGCGGCAAAGAAATACTTCCTTCAGGAACGGGGGGCTGCAGAGCCAGGAAGCAGGGCCAGGCTCCCTGCCACGTAATGTGTGAAACAACTCTTTCAAAAAGCAACTGGAGACGTGGATGCTACTCTGCAGGACCAGCGCCATTGTTTATCGTTTCACTTCTGTTCCGCAGGCTCTCAGTGGACTCTTTCTCATTTTGCCACACAGCTCAGGCCAAACTAAGCCGGGTATTCATGAACTGCAACAGAGTCCAGCGCAGGGCTTTTTGGCACCTCTTCACTCCACTCACAGCCATTTACTGGTGGCCATTCTCTCCTTTGTGCCGAGTTGTAGCTCAGTCGGCAACTGAAGCAGCCTTCGAATGTTGATCTCAGAGACACCACGAGGAACATGTGAAGGGGATTCTTGGATGCAAACCTTGAGAAGCTCGCAACCCTTTCTTGCCCTTGCTCCCTCCCCACCAATGACTGGAGTACCAGCGCAAAGATGTCACCTGGCCCCAACGATGCTTTGGATGCTATTCTCTCTCAGCGGACTGTTAATTAGGTAGAGGGAAAATGCAGGTTGTCTTTTGCTCAGCTTTGCCAAGAGCATATGAAGGAATATTCTGGATGCAGACCAAAGGTCCGTGGAAAGATCCAAGGTCTTGCAAATTGAGTTGGCAGGAAGGGACTCTCTTGAGGAGACAGGAAAACCAGAAAGTTGTCAGTCATTGTAGTAAACACCATATGCTTGTCTCTGAGCATCAGGCAGCAGTGAAGTGGACCAAGTCCGAGCGGCTTGAGAAGATACACACACACACACACGTGCTTGCGACACACACTGCGGCTCACGCACTTTCTTCTTGCTGATCACACTCAAGGGAGAGTGAAGTCCTTCAAAGCACAAGCAGCAACTGTCTTTGGAAGCTCTAGTAGGGTTTCGGAGTTACCCCAACTGGTTATACAAATCATACCCAACAGACTGAAGGTTCTTGAAAGTTATCTCTCTAGGGGGGTGTGTGTGTGTGTCTGCGCACACACATTTGCATATGGAGAGAGAGAGAGAGAGAGAGAGAGAGCATCTATTTGAACATCTATTTGAACATCTATTTACACATTTTGAAATGAGATTAAAATTAATTCAGATAATGGATTCCATATCTGCTTTTGATGCACTGAAATCAGAATGAACTAAAATTGTAGTGAAGAGATTCTTCCATTCCAGGTTCTGATCTTACCTTCTGGAACTTTATCTAAATTTGATCATCACAGATCAGCACATTCCAAAGCTGACTCCAGATAAACTCATCCGATCTTGCTAAATAATCCATCCTTCTTTTGGTGAACTGGTGGATGCTTATTCAAAAGAAACTGAGCCATTTTCATTATTTGCAGAGAGAGGTACTTTGTCCTCTTGTTCTTTACTAAAATAGTCTGTAAATTCCTAGAAACGAAGTCCTGTCCTCTTAAATTTTGTAGTAATGCTCCTATATCAACGTCTTCCTCCTCCTCTTCTTCCATATTATATGGAAGTTCTGCTAATATCGTACATGCATCACACATGCACACATGCTGATATCCATTCTAAATATGATAAGTTCTGTGACTTCAGTGATATGAAAGCAGGGTTTTCAAATTCCTTTAGTGAGCAGGTATGATGTGTGATTCTTGCTTGGCATAATGGCCTTTGTACTCAGACTTCTCCTTTCATTGTCTTATCCAGCTTGCTTGCTGTCATTCCTTCCAGCTTGTTGGGGGATGCCATGGGCATTCCCTTCCCAGCTTAGAAGCATCGTGACTGCAAACGAAGGATGCGCATTTTATGGTTAACACTGTGTACCCAGCACTTGATAAGCGCATTGGTTGCTGCCTGCTCCAAGCCCACATTTATTTATCATAATACTTGCTTCCAAGTCCATTTTAGCTTTCTCTAATCCTTAAAGACTGAACTAGTTTCTGAAAGGCCTGGCTATGGTGCTTGAATTATACAAGGGAAAGATAAAGGGTCCTTAATAAAATCCACAAACTCTTTATTTACTACCTCCTTGTTGTTACTAGTCATGAAGTCATGTCCGACCCATTGCAACCCCATGGACAACATTCCTCCAGGCCTTCCTGTCCTCCACCATCCCCCAAAGTCCACTTAAGCTCACACCAACTGCTTCAGTGGCTCCATCCAGCCACTTCATTCTCTGCCGTCCCCTCCTTCTTTTGCCATCTATTGTTCCCAGCATAAGGCTCTTCTCCAGGGAGTCCTTCCTTCTCATTAGGTGGCTGAAGTATATGAGTTTCATCTTCAGGATCTGGCCTTCTAAAGAGTAGTCAGGGTTGATCTCCTCTAGGACTGACCAGTTTGATCGCCTTGCAGTCCAAGGGACTCGCAGGAGTCTCCTCCAGCACCACAATTCAAAGGCCTCAATTCTTCAGCACTCAGCCTTCCTTATGGTCCAGCTTTCACAGCCATACATTGCAACTGGGAAGACCTCCTAGTTTTAGTTAAATCATGATCCCCGTACTTCTAAGGAGGAGAGGAGAGGAGTGGAGCGGAGTGGAGCAGAGAGGAGCATTAGCTAAGGGGACATGGGAAACACAATAGATCCATGGGATCTAATGAACCAGAAGCAGGCCCAGAGTGATCAAAGCAGGGTTGAGTTTGGACAGCTATTGAATAATGGTTGAGAGCCAAAGCTTGCCCTCCCGGAGGCTTCAAAAGCAGCAGAAAAGGAGGTCCTTCACAAAAGGCATGGGGAGGGACAACGGCCTTGACATACACACACAGCATGGCAAGGAACACACTGGCTCTTGTCAACAGTGGTTGCCCAAGTCGTAGCTAAGAATCCTATCCACTGGGCTCAAAATCCACCCCAGCAAGGGCTCCATTCCCATGGGAGAGCCACACGTGTGCTCCTCCACCCAGCTCCATGCTAGGGTGCAGTCTTAGCATAAACACACTGGGAACAGGATTTCTGTACAGTAACTTGCTTCCTTGCTGATTGGCGGATAGGTTGCTGCATTTCAGCTGCAGCAGGTTTCCATCAGGTTACAAAGAGGCAGGAGATGCATTTCTCCAGATGACCACTAATCTGCCTATTTCCAATAGGGGAGATCATATTTGTGGTGTTAATTGTTGTCAGGAATTTGAGAGAACGTCACATAAAAGCACAGTTACTATGGAAACAATTCTTTACAAAGCAAAGTGGGCAGCAACATAGTCACAAACAGGTTTTTAGGATGTTTAAAATAAAAATGATAAGAAGAAAGATTAGCTAATACAAGGCTTGATAGACAAGCTCTTGAACATCAAGCTTGAACTTGAAGTTCCTAAAATGTTTATTATTGTGTTATCCTGGACATATTTTGGCAGCTTTGAAGCTGCAGCGGAAATGGCTGAAATAGAATGCTCACAAGCCTGGTCTTTGCCCCTTCCTAATCCAAATATTTATTATTTCGTACACAAAACTCACACTTGAAGGCTCTCACCAGAAGTCTGATTTTCTATTTCCTGATGCAATCCAATTTCCTTCTTGACTTTACTGGATGATGAAACTCTTGTTTGCCATGGAACACAATGAATATGGGAGGTAGCGTGATTGTCAGGGCTGCAATGGAGGCATGAGGTTCTACTGTTCTCTTTGTACAAGGCAGAGACCCAACCCAGAAAAAGAGATTTGACCAGGCGTCAACCCCATGGGTACCCCAGCCCTTCCAACTGCCATGGAAGCTGCATGGCAGCCGCCTCTCCCAAGGTCAGCATCACACCCTGGGGAACTTGGAGGACAGAAAGGTTAAAAAAATGTCCCCTTGGCTGCTCTTCCAGTCCCACCTTATGAAGGTCAGAAGACTTCAAGATGGGAGCTTTCTATCCGACACATTTCTGTCCCGTAGGATTGCGCTCTGTGGTTATATTCTTCAGAGTTCTGAGATTCAGAGCTTGGTGGTTGATCCTCCACTGATACTTCAGAGCCCGCATCCGAGCCCTCATCACTGCTAGCGATACATGAAGAATCCGGCGTGGGAGTGGAAATCTGCCAGATTTCCTTGGCTCAGCTCCCTGCACTCTGGCCCTCTTCCCTCCTGGCCTAAGTCCACCAAGTCTTGTGGGTGTCCAGCCAGAAGTGAGTCTAGCTATTGCACAAGTATAATTGGTGAGGCTGGCTTGCACATGAGCACTTGTGCAAGCAGAGTTCTGCTTCTACACATGTGACCTATGAGCTTTGTGCACTTTGCACAAGAATTCAGCACTAAGAAGTGACCTGTTTGCGTTCCCAAGCACTTGCAGGCTTGATCTCACCTTGGCTCACGTCCCAGGCCAGGGCGAGGCATGAGAAAGAAGTCCAGCAAATGCAACAGAGCCAGATTCTGGGCGGATCTTTGCCTCGCTATACAACAGATAGTGTATCTATCACCACCACTGCTGTGCCCATTCACTTCCGCTCATCCGGAATGGAACCTCCAGGATTGCTTTTGCTACATTAACTAGCATCCTGCTTTAAATTAAAATGGATGCAGGCTTGAACTGATGCTCTCACCAAATAGTTTTGAAAGCCTTGGTCCTCTTACAAGCCCACAGATAAGTTTGAAGACAAGAGCCCTCTAAACAGTGGAGAGTTTCAATCACAACTGATATTCAGAGTTCTACTGTCTTTGAGCATAAATGTTCCATAGTAAGTAATAAATAAGTCATAAGTTGAGAGGGATTCAGGCAATGGGCACTCACATGTGAATGGGCTTGAACTATGTGAGCGGAGCCGGCTGGAGCTGAGGCTCAGACTAGATGGCCCGGGAGGCCCCTTCTGACTTGCTTTGTGTCTATGTTTCTAAATATGGGTGGGGGGAAATTTGTTCAGTTTGCAATTTTGTTCAACATCTACATGAAACTGCTGACAGAGGTCACCTGGAGGTTTGGGTTGAGGTGCCCCCAGTGAGCCCAACCCAGCCCTACCTCCTGGGCCATCAGACTAGATGGCCCAGGAGGCCCCTTCTGACTCGCTCTGTTTCTATGTTTCTATGTTTCTATGTTTCTACCTCTCCTTTCCATCAAATCCAGGTGAGGTGGTGATGGTTTTGAGCCAGTGTCTGGATGGTGTGATGGTCTGGATGAGGGTCAACAAATTGAGGCTTAATCCAGATAAGACAGAGGTTCTGCTGGTAAGCAGGACACCTGCCTCAGTGGGTGATTTTTGCCCTGTCCTGGGTGGGGTTGCACTCCCTCAGCTCCTCAACCCGCAGTTATCCTTGGAGTTCCAGGCGACTGCTGTGGAGGAGCGCTTTCCACCAGCCAGTTGATGTGGCTGGTCCATCAACTACGTCACTACCTGGATGAGCAGAGTCTTGCAACAGTGGCCCATGCTTTGGTAACCTCCTGATAGGACTATTGTAATGCAATGCCCTTGAAGGCACCCCACATACTTCAGTTGGCTCAGGACAGAGCAGCCAGGCATCTGACAGCAACTGGCAGGCGTGATCGCGTAACACCAGTCCTGTACACGAACATCGGCTGCCCATTGAAGTGCGGGCCCAAGTTACGTTGCTAATTATAAAGCCCTAAATGGTTTAGGACCTGGGTGTCCGAAGGAGGGTCTTCTCTCAGATACAACTGCCTCAGCCTTAAGATCTGAGATCCTTCTTTAGGAGCCCTCCCTGAATGAGGCTAAAAGAGCAGTTACCGGGAGAAGAGCCTTTTCTGCAATGGCACCCCAGTTCTGGAACCTGCTTCCCAGAAAGATGTGCCTGGTGCCAACACTTTATTCTTTTCACACCAGGCCAAAACCTTTTTATTCACCCAGTATTTTAAACTTTGGCAGCATTTTAGGATGTCAATTTTTTATATATATATTTTACACTGTATTTTAATTGTGCTGTTACTGTTGTGAGCAGTCTTGCGACCTATTTTGGTATAAATGAGATACAAATATTTTAAGCAAGCAAGCAAACAAACAAACAAATGTACAAGTATCCAGTTTGGCCTTTTTTGAAACAAAGCTCAGATATCCATTAACATTTACCAAATTATCAACTTAGCAAATTTTGCAATTGCTTAACTCCAAAAATGTGTATATTAGGACAAAATGCAGGCAAAAAATGCAACAATGATTATGAATTTTCATGCCCACTTTTAAAAAAATCTCCACATTCAGAACAGACTGAAGAGTGGAAAAATCCGAAGCTTAGAGAAACCAAAACTGAGTTATTTGTCCATCCTTAACTCAGAGTTACATCAGAATGGATGTTTTAATTATTCTCCAGAAGGATCAATGACAGCAAGCTGGGGATCTGTCATGGAGGCCTTTTCTCCCCCCTCGGATGGATAGTTTGGCAACAGTCAAGCCAAAATATAAATGGTTACGAATACGCAGAGCTGCTGAGGCATTGACGCCCTGATCTGCTCATTTTTTCGCCTCTCCCCAGCCATGGCTTTATTAAACAGTTGATCAGTTGGCTTAAAAATTAACCATATGGCATGGTTTGTCAGCCATGTATTCAGAGCTCAGGAAGGGCACGATCTATTGAGCTTGTCTGAAAGAGAAAGCATGGAGTGATAAAAGCAAAGTTCACTGGCTGTCATTGCGGGGATAAATACAGAGGAGGACCAGAACGATAGAGCTGTAACCTGGGCAGTGACAAATTAAAAAAAAAAGTGGGGGGGCTCATCTTTCCTGTCTCAGTCAAGTGTATGGACATGCGAAACACCTTGAACTGAATTAGACCAGTTTCTAGGAAAGGATGATCTGTTGGGGCAGAAAGGAAAGTAGACATCTTGCAGAATCTTAAAAGCTGGGTGCTGGAGCCAGATGAAGTCACGCTTAGAGTAAGCTCACTACAATCAGTGCTACTCAAGTGAGTACCGTATTTTTTGCTCTATAAGACTCACCCCCCACCCCACTCAAAAGTAAGGGGAAATGTCTGTGTGTCTTATAGAGCGAAGATGTGTGTGCAGTAAGTCTGTCAGATGTGCAGCCCATGGGGAAGTGATGGGGAATGTGCCTGTGATGATGTGCCCGTTTGATTCAGAATAATTTTTTTCTTGTTTTTCCTCCTCTAAAAACTAGGTGCGTCTTATGGTCAGGCGCGTCTTATAGAGAGAAAAATACGGTACTTACTAATATTACTACCATTTCCTTTCTACTACTTCAATTACTCTTGCATTTATAGCCCACCTTTTTTACTCTTGCAAGGAATCCAAAGCAAGTAACCTGCTAAAAAAAATCTTGTTCAATCAATTAATATCAGCCATTGCATTTTTTTAAAAAAAATATGAGTTTTGCATATTTTCTAGGATTTTTAAAAATATTATCTGGATTCTACATTTTAATATTATGTGTTATAAACTGCTTAAAGTGCTCCAGCTGCTGGCTAGTATAGAAATTTAATTAATAATATCCATGCTAGTAATAATAACTTGTTTCCATGCATTTCAGTGGATTTACACAGCACGTGATCTATTTATTTATTTATTAGATTTATATTCTGCTGTTTTCTTTGTTAAAGAATGCAAAGTGGCTTATGTCATTCTCTTCCTGTAGCTTTCAGTCTTATCCTCACAACTGCCCTTTGAAGTAAGCTGAACTGAGAGTCTGTGCCTGGCCCAAAGTCACCCAGTTGGCTCCATGGCTGAGCGGGGACTAGAACCCAGGTCACCTGAGTCCCAGTCCCGCGCTCTTAACCACGATGCCACACCAACTCTCTTGATCTGGATTTGACCTAAACATATTAATTATGGCATACGCTTCTGTAGATTGATGAACTCCAGGCCACAAAATCTTGCACTGTAGGGAGTTTGTCGGTCTTTAATGTCTCAGTTTCCGAGTTAAAGCTCAGCTTCGTTGAGTCTGGCACACCAAGCTGAGCCAGGAAAGGCTTCTCGGGGTGTTTGAGTGAGGCCTTGCCCTGTGCCATGCAACAGGGGACCCTCTTTGATTACCACAAGCAGAAGCTAGCCAGGCTAGCACCTGCTGCTCAGCATGGGGCCTTATAACTCACTGCTCTCAGGCATGGGACCAGGTTGGCCACACCTTGCTGCCACTCCCTGTGCCCCACCAGCTTCTGTCCCAGCTGCCTCATCAGCGGGGGCTCACTATTTGGCGTCCACCCTTTTTCCGCTGTGATGCCAGGAGCGGGACCTGCAGCAGATGCATGGGTGCTGCAAACCCATGGTCAAGTGGAAGAGGTCCACGTATCGGCTCTGGCACAGGTGCCGCTGTTGTGTGAAGTGCTGTTATGATCAAGGCCCCTGTCAGGGTCAGCCTCAGTTGAAGGTGCAGCTGGGTACTTGCCAAGGGCCCATGCCCCTTAGGGGCTCACGGCCCAGAGGCCCCTGCAGCTGCCCCTCTTCTCTGTTGCCCTTGACTCATTCATCTGTGCCAGACAACAAGAGTGGGGAGAAGCGGTTGGCAAATGCCACTGACAACTTGCCCATTGGCTTTCTGCCTGCCAGACATGTGAATGGTAGCCATGAGGAGGAGGAGGAGGAGGAGGAGGAGATGGCGACCATGGTGGTGAGAAGGCAGACTCACAGCAGGAGGGGGGCGATGGAGGCTGTGTCCTAAGCCCTCAACATCCTCAAGGAAGAACTGATCCAGTGAAGGAATTTGGGAGAGGCAAAGAACTACTTCAAACACATATTATTGTTTTCCAAAACATCCAATCATCTTTGGGTGACCTGGTGCAAATTCTTTCAATAAGAAAGCCAGATTTTTCATGGAAGCAGCTTTGTTTGTTTCTTCACTGTATTTTGTGAAACACTTTCTTAGGGGTATGGCAATACTATTACATCTTCCTTTTTCTCTATGTTTTCTTCTGCCCCTCCTTTTGTGTACAGTTTTGTTTCCATGCTGGCAGTGTGAGCGCCAATTTTCTTCCTTCACAAGGCTGTGGATCTAGTGATATTTTGGAGTATTGGGGAGGGAGAGAGGACACGCCACAAAAATGGATGACAAAATACGGTAAATATTTATTTCAGTTTTCAGGTATGTGTCACATTTACAGCCCACTTCATTCCCTCTTGGAGGAACACCACGAGCCTTCCCTTGTCCTCTCCATTTTAGTATCACAACAACCCTGTGAGGTAGATTAGACCACATATCAGTGCCTGAGCCAAAGTCAACCAGAGACCCTCACAACCTGGGAGGGATGGTTTTAATGGACTTGTGTATTATATTAATGTTGTTGTAAGCCACCCCGAGGCTTTATTGTGATGGGGCGGCATAGAAATGTTTTAAATAAATAAATAAATAAATAAATAATAAACTAAGTGGGGATCAGAGGATGGGGGTCCATTCCCCCCACCCCACCCACAGTACTCTAACCACTGCACAATGCTGGTTTTCTGAAACAGTTTTGAAACGTGACCTCCTTTTTCAAGACACAATGAGGTGGAGTGAAAACTGAAAAGAAATCCCAGTCTTTTTTGAGTTGCGTTACGCTTGATTCCTCTTCCTCCAAGCAGCCTTATTTGTCCCATGAATGCAATGAATCCCTTACTGTTGTGCCAGGAAAAGCAAACAAGTAGACAAAACAACCAACCAACAGCCAGCCAAATTACATTTTAAAGTTTTAAAGGAAAGATTGTTTCAACCTCCTTTGCAAATGGATGTGAGAACTTTCATCTTCAAGTGAATTAGAAAAATCAAATAAGAATGTGGGCCTTGCATTCAAAATGCACCCCAAATGGAGAGAACATCTTTTAGTATAAAAGAGGTTGAATACATGATATTCTCTTACATATATATATGTGTGTGTGTGTGTAATATATATGTGTGTGTGTGTGTGTGTATAATTTTTAGAAGACGTAGAGGCAGAGTCATATACAAGATGAACTACTTTCCTGGATGGAGAGCTGCACAGATTGATGGAGTTATAAGTCAATGAAAAGCTCACCTGGGCAGTGAGTGAAGGGAAGCTGAAAATCTCCAGTCATTCCAGGTGGGACTGAGGATCAGAGGAAAGGTGAACCCTTGACACTTTCTAGGCAAGCATGAGGTCATAATGTCTGTTCTATTCAGAGCCCGTATATAAGCATTTTAGATTTATATTTTGGGAAGTTTTTAAGCCTCCCCATAAAAAAGCACTTATGTTTTAGGTGGGTTCCCCCCTTTTCTTCCCCTGTTTCCTGCCCTCCCCCCCAAAAAATAGTTCATACAGCAGGAAGAAGGCTTTCAAGTGCAACCTTGGACAATCCAAATACATAAGTCATACTGAGTTTCTTTGAAGGCCTTCCTTGGCTCATGTCACATCTAGAAATGATGGGGTGGGTAGGGGGGAGAAAACACACACACACAGAATGCCCAGCTGGGAAAAATTGGAACACTGTTCCTTAGGTCAGGAAACCAAGCTTGATTCAATGAAATAATGGCAGCCGAACCAGATTGGGCTCCAGCAAAGCTGAACAGGTGCCCCAGCTGTTATCTCATGCTCTGGCCTGCTTTCGTCCTCTGGGGCATGCATTCTCCAGACAATCAGGTGTTCTGCAGCCAGTGACTAATTTCAGCTTTGTGAGTGATGCCTAACAAAGAGAGTCATTTCAAACAAGAGGTTCATGCAGGTTTGCTGAACTGTTACAGGCTTTAAAATTTCCATGCTGGTAGTCCCAAATGGGGGTGGGGAAAAGCACTTTGCACACGCCTCAAGGTTTTCTCTTCTATAGATTTCAAGTGTTCCTGGGCTACGAACTGGCCAGATTAAGCTGTACTCTTAAAGAAAAACAGATGTCCTGCATTTGTGGGCTTATTCATATCATTAACTGAGAACACTAAAATAAATATTATTAATAAATAATTAAGTTGTTATTGTTTTTGTTGCAGATAATGACTCCTCTGTCGGTTAAGTTTAACTAATGGGAAAGGAGATCACCCAACACCACTCCATGTACGATGAGATAAGTGGTGTTCTTATCCTATGTACTATCCATACAAGAGCTGCTTGAAACAGGCGCGGCTCACAGATTGCAACTGGAGTACCGAGATCACTCATCAGCCTCACAATATAACTTATACTGGCGCTCTGCTCTCCCCATTCTACGTTCCCCTGCCTATTCCATGACCCTGGCTCTATTTCTCTTTGCAATACGGCCCATTATTAAATGCAGCATCTAAATGATTGCCCGCTCTTCTAACAGGATGTCTGCAGGAGGAGGATTTCCAAAGACTAGCAGGGTCTTTACTCTGCCTGGGGACACACTGCTTGCTCTCAAAGGATAGGTTTCAGTAAGGTCCACCCATCCTTGATCTGGATGGGGATGCAGGTTATGAATCCTTTCAGGGCAACCATTGCCATGGAAATCTTCTTCAGTTTCCTCATAGGAATGACTGGATGGAGTGAATGGAGCATTCCATGGTTGCATTTAGGATCCCAGAAGAGTAGAGTTGGAAGGGGCCATGAAGGCCATCGGGTCCAACCCCTGCTGTTGCAGGACACCAAGTCACTCCATCCCACTCAGGTGGCTGCCCAGTTTCTCCTTGTATGTCTCCAGGGTGGGAGAGCCACCACCTCTCCAGGCAGCTGGTTCCACTGCCGTCTTGCTCTGACAGTGAGGAAGCTTTTCCTGATGTCCAGCCTGAACCTGGGTTGTCGCAACTTGAACTTGGGGATATCATTGGATCGAAGGCTGCCTTCGTGTCCTCAGCAATGAAGACGAAATCCTTCCTGTACACCTGTATACCTCCAGGGCTGGTTTTCTTTCTTGATCCTGCTAGAGGGGGCTGCAGCACTGAGATGATATATATGCACAGCCCACTAAAGGGAAGCCTTTGAAGAGGGCTTATAAATTAAAACCAATGAAACTACAGCAACAACAGATTAAAAATAAATACATCAAGGAAGCCGTCCCATTAATCACAAACAAAACCGAACAAAAGCTGACTGAGGAAAGCAGCAAGGAAGGAGTTGTGTGTCATGCAGCACCGCCAGCCACTGCGGAAAAGCACTTGGTGGATTCCCATCAGCCACATCCCAGCAAATGGTGGGGCAAGCAGAATGGCCCGCTCAGAAGGCCTCAGCCAATGGGCACATCCATGAAGATGAAGATGGAATGCCTGCTGCTAATTAGCAGGGCACCCGAGCCTGCTTTCTTGTTCCCTGCCTTGCAATGCTGCGCCCACCAGCCTCAGGGACAAACTTGGCATGGTGGGTAGCCATGTTAGGTTTTGGGGAGATATGATAGGATTTTGCAAGGACCTGAAAAGCTGCCACAAAGAGGAAGGGCAAGACCTTTTCTCATTCATTCCAGAGTGCAGGACACGGAATAACAGACTTAAGTTAAAGGGAACCAGATTTAGACTAGAAACCAGGAAGAAGTTCCTCCCTGTCAGAGCAGTATGCCGATGGAGCCTACTAGCTAGGGAGACTGGGCTCTGCCTCACTGGAGATATTCAAAACGTGTCTGGACAGTCATCTGGGCGGGATGGTGCGGCTGAGTGTCCAGCAACAGCAGGGGGTTCGACCCAGTAGCCTTCTGGCCACTTCCAACTCTGTGATTCTGTGATTCACAGTTCTGATTCATCCATGGATAAAGCAAAGTGTGTGGCCTGATCCTTCCCTTGTCTTCCCTTTCTCCTCTCACTGCACTGTTGCTTTTTGTCCAGTCCAGCTCTGACCACAGCAGTGAGACGGGCAAGGAAGATAAATCCTAGGAAGAGCAGTGTCCAAGGAGGTCAAGAGAACAGGGGCTCAGGAGCCCCCCTCCCATGGCTGCCCCTTTTGATGTTGGAAATGCAGAAACACTCTTGCTTTCAGTGAGGAGGAACAGCATGGCTGCCCCCGTCAACCAATCCTTTTGCCCGAATCTAACCAGGGATACCTCTTCTCCATTCCCTAAGTCGAAGCAGCACAATCCTGTGAGCTAGGATCTGCCAGGATCTCAGAAGGAGGCCTTTCTCATCCCAAAGGTGGTTCAGACATGCGTGGCTGAGACCACACCTATTTCAAGGTTCCTTGAGCACCACACGTGGTGTGGAAGAGCTGGGCATCCAGCTTTCCCACCACAAAATAAGCAGGCAGAGAAGCCGCTGTCTCATCCCATACTTTCATAGGAAGCAGGGATTTGAGCCTGTGACTCCCAAGTCCAGGAGACCATCCGCTACATTAGTGGTGGGAGAACATAGACTAGGAACAGGTGACAGAACATTGCTCAGCTTGTAGTAGATCTGCAAGGGATTCTGGGTCCCACTTATAGGAAAAGATTGGTAGCAAAATCCATCCATCCATCCATCCATCCAGCCATCCATTTATGGCTCTTATATACTGTCATTTATTTCAAGGAATCTCATAATGCTTTACAAACACTAAAAACAACAGAACAACAGCAAAACAAACAAAAACTCTACAGTGCCAGTACTTGATATGAAATGAAATAGTTTAAAATTCTGTCTAACAATTACAAAACCAGATGAATTAAAAAAGGGTTTTGACCTCACTCCAGAATGAATAAAACATCGGCACCTGGCACACCTCTCAGAAAAGCAAGTTCCACAAATCGGGAGCTGTAGCAGAAAGGCCCTTCTTGTCATAACAGCCCTCCTCACTCTTCCAAGAGGGCTCTTGGAAGAGGACCTCACAGAGGATTCTCAGGGCTGGGCAGGCTCATCCAGGTGGAGACATTCCTTTCGATATCCAGCCCCCAAAATGGATTTACCCTCCTCATTCTTCACTAGTGTCCAGAAATTGGAAGCCCTAACATGGAGGGATTTTGAAATCTGGATCAAAAGATGTACATTTATTCTAGAGTAGAGAGACTGCAGGTGGCGCAGAGGTTTAAACTGCTGTGCTGCTGGACTGGTAGATCGAAAGGTCGCCGGTTTGAATCTGCACAACGGGGTGAGTTCCCATTGCTCTGTTCCAGCGCCTGCCAGTCTTGCAGTTCGAAAGCATGCAAATGCAAGTCGATAAAAAGGTACTACTTTGCTGGGAAGCTAACAGGGTTCTGTGCACCTCGGTGTTCAGTCATGCCGGCCACACGACCACAGAGACTGTCTGCGGACAAACGCTGGCTCCCTCGGCTAGGAAACGGAGATGAGCACCGCCCCCTGGAGTCAGGCATGGCTGGACTTAATGTCAAGGGGAAACCTTTACCCTAAAGGCACGGAACTTTGGTCCCGGAGGTCGCAATCCGGCCTTTAAGTAATCCCAGTCCCACTTTTTCCCCCAACCAGTAAACTTTTGGTAGTTGGCCAACTTTTGTGCTACTTTCCCCTCTGCATTTCAAGAGGCTGAAATCTCTCTCATAATGCTCAGTTAGTGACAGAAAGAGCTCGAAACTGCAGTGCGTCTGGCATCTGGGGCCTGCCCCTTTGTCTCTTGCCATTGCTTTTTTGTGTTCCTACTCCCCAGCCATGACTGGTGAGCACACACACCACCCAAAAACCTCACCAAGATGGACTTTGGACCATTTGAAAAGGTTCTGCCTTGCTATTCTAGAGTAAAGAAGATGCAGCTTCTCACCACTGATTTAGAGTCGTGTCCATTTTGAGCCACAGGCATGTGCATCTTAGGGTTCAGCAGAACAATGGTGTCGTTTTGTCGCTGCTTGAGGGCTCATAAATGACTCTTGAGGCTCAGACTGTGCATTGACGGACATCCCCCTCTTGTGCTGGCACTGCAACAAAGCTGTTGGGCTCTTAGCTGGGGAGTTGGAAGCGACGGCCCATCGGTTCTCTGAAGACTGTGAGGAGGGAGAAAGGCGACCAAGGAGGGATGCCTACCTGAGGCCTTGCCGAAATTCACCACCCTCTGCACAAGCTGGTGAGGTTGGAACCATGGATTTTTCAAGCGACTAATTTATATGGATATCAAGGGTTCAGTTGGAGCTTTTTTAAAGGAGGAAAAGAAAGATGAAGCCAGGGAAAATATGTTGCTCTCCAAATCCCAGTGGTGTGCCACATTCGTTTTACTGGAGAATTTATTCTTTAGTACTTTCAGGGATTGACATGAGGGAGGAATTCGTATGTCAGGAGAGATAACATCTCCTGGCTGCCAAAGGACTCTATTCAGACATGCATGTTAGTAGGTTGATAACTTATTCTGTATTGCCGAGAACTCAAAGATAGACATTTCTCCTTTTATCTCCATCTCTCTGCTCCCTGCATACTAAAGATATGGCAAAACAGCAAGAAACATCTTAACTAGCCCTCTCGGAGAGAGGAGAGCATTTTCTCCCCCCTCAGTCCATGCCAAGAGGTACAAATGTAAGAGAATAAGATGTCACCCGGTCTGATAGAAAGCATATTATCAATGCTTACTTACATAAACTGAGTTTGAGGAGCCTGTGTAAGTGTGTGCGTGTGTAAAGCTAGGGGTGAAGTGGACGTGCTGTGAACATTCTCAGCAGTGCCAAAATGCTGCCTCCCTTTTCTATCCATGGCTTGCATCTCTTTGTGAAAACAAAAGGGGAGTGCCTTTTCATTCTCACGTTCTCACATTCCAGGGTCTCCATTTGCCCACCGTGTAGCCGCCGTGTCAGCACAGAATGCAATTCTGTTTGCTGCATCATCCCAACTGGGTGGGTGACCCACGCGGGAGGTCCAGGGAGCATCACTCCCTCAGCTTTGCTTGTGCTCAGCAACCTCACGGTGCCAACTTCAGCTGCCTGCGTGGTGTTGTGACCTCAAACAATTTGCTATACTAGCCTTGCTTGGGAAATGGCCCCGTTTTGATGACTCTGGGAGGAGCATGAACTGACTGCTGCAGGGATGGGGGGATTGCCTAATGGCCCGGCCAGGAACCTGGAGAGCTGTAGGGGCCCACGGACGACTCAGGCGCAGTCTGCGAGATAGAGGCACACCCACACCACCTTCTCCAAACAACAAGCAGGGCTGGACGCTCGCTCTTCCATCTCCATTTCTACCCAGGTGTTGGCGTTGAGCCTGCCTTCTGTTTGCCCATTTCCCATTGACACCCTGGGGCCAGCCGCCCATCATTTTGCCATGGTCCAGAACCAGAGCCAATCTGACCGTGTGTGACCCCATGCTGCACCGCCATCCACAGCAGTCTGATTCTTGGCAACCCCACCCTACATTTATTTATTTATAAAATGTGTATGCCGTCCATTACTTGCGTCTCTGGATGGCTTACAACATATATCAGAATAAAATAAATAAATGGACTATTCCACACTGGCTGTACTTAATAAAATACAAAAATTGAAATTCAATTACTATTAATACATATTAAAATATTGATTAAATAAAAAGGTCTTGACCTGGTGCCAAAAAACATATAATGACGGTGCCAGGCGGACCTCTCTGAGGAGCGCATTCCATAGGTGGGGTGCCACTGCAGAGAAGGCCCTCCCCCGGGTACTCTGCCTCCTAACATCTTTCACAGAGGGTTCCCGGAGGAGGGCCTCTGCTGCTGATCTCAGGGGGCGGGAGGGCAAATAGGGAAGAAGGCGTTCCTTTAGGTATCCTGGTCCCAAGCTATTTAGGGCTTTATAGGTAATTACCAGCACCTTGAATTGAACCTGGACTTCTATGGGAAGCCAATGGAGCTGATAGAGGACTGGGGTTATATGAGAATAATGCCCAGTTCCCAACAACATCCTGGCAGCTCTGTTCTGTACCATCTGAAATATCCAGACTGTCTTCAGGGGCAGCCCCACGTAAAGCGTGTTACAGAAATCCAACCGGGAAGTAACCAATGCATGTGTCACTGTTGCTAGGCAATCCTCCTCCAGGTAGGGACGAAGCTGAAGGAAAGCACTCCTTGCCACCACCATCACTTGGGCTTCCAAGGACAGCTCCGGGTGGAGGAGCACCCCCAAGCTGCGGCCCCTGTCCTTTAGAGGGAGTAAAGACAGGTAGGCAAAGGGATTGAATTCTGCCGGTGAGACATTTTCAAGGTTTGGTATCAGGAGCTTTGAGACTAAAATAAACTTTTCAAAGTTGTCACATGGACAGCAGCAGCAGGAGGAGGCGGAGGAGGAAGAGAAATATGTAGTTCTTTAATTTCATTAAGTGAAGGATTTTCCAAAAGATGGGGACTTCTCATTTGCAAGACAATTTCCTGGTTTCTAGTGATGGAGGTGGTGGTATATGTGTGTGTGTGTGTGTGTGTGTGTGAGAGAGAGAGAGAGAGAGAGGGACTGGCCGACTTTTATTTAAGACTGACTGCATTGAGAGTGTATCTAGAGGCCCCTCATTGTGGCAGCTTTACCTCCCTCTTCCCCACCACCCATCTAGCAGCATCAGCTCTAGAAGCTGTGGCTTGGCATTTTCCAAGGGCCTTAATAAGCCAAAGGGCAGGGGAAGGAGGTGGAGGAAAGCGCCAGATTTCTTACAGCACAGATGCTTACCCTCTAACCTTCCCCTTTTAGCCTGAGTGCCAATAATAGGCAGCAGGCAGCAGGAGGTGGGGGCACCCAGAAGCATTATAAATGAAGTGACCTAATTGTAGTGGCAAAAATCGCAGACGCCCTCTAAACCAGCAAGGGTGTGTGTGTGTGTGTGTGCGCGTGAATGAGGCAAGATACGTTGAACACTTTTCAGCCTATAGAAACGTGCCCATAGAATCTCTACGTTGAGGAAAAGTGCTAATATTTATAGGTTTGTTTGATTTCCAGACACTGGAAAATATGTGAAGAAGAATTGACAGCCCGAATCAGTCCATTGGCTCATCATCAATGGTGCCAGCCCTGACTCATGGCAAATGGCAAGCCATTCTACCCACAATGCATTTAGCCAGGTTTCTACATGGTGGAAGTGGGTGATTCCTTCAGGCAATTGATGCCAGAGCATGTATTGATGTATTTTCATTCTGCTTTCCCATTTACTATGCTTATATTTTATGGGGGGAGGGGGTGGAATCATAAGAAATATTTATAAAGATTGAATATTTGTACCCCAGAGTGGTAAAGATAAAAACTGAGATCTATTTGTGTATCTATGAGTTAGTTAATTGGCCTTGATGCTGTTTACAACTATTTTATTTTTCCACCAGTATCCCATTGAACAGTGTCTTTTGCTCCCTCAAATGCAAGTTTATAGCATCATCACTAATCAAGCACAGAAACCAAACATTTGCCCAACCCTGGTCTTTTCAGACCAATATGTCAGTGGTCCTGAAAAAGGGTTTCTTTTCCCCTTCTAGAGACCAATTTTGAAAAGACCAAAACAGGCACCTCTTTGCTTTGTATTGTGTCTGACTAGAAAAATCAGGCCCGGTCGGCTCTCAGGTCTTCAAGGGCAGAGGTACTGCTTTCCCAAGGAGGATGGCACCTTGAGATTATTAAACCTGGCATTTTTATCACACCTTCCTGAAGGTAGCCCAAAGTGCATACATGGACCTCCCTGCCGTTTCATCCTTACAAGAACTCTGTGAGATAGACTGCGCAGCATTCACATGTGCCATTTCACTGGCTTGTTGGGAAACTCACCACCCCCTCTGTGTATTCAGGGAGGCATTAAAAACAAGCGCGGGTGAAGCAGCAGACTTCCCGGCCTCTCCGTGGTCTTTTTCTGGCTGCTTTCCTGTTATTTCCACTCAATCATATGCATTGTGAGGCCATCTGCAGTTCTACCTGCCTAACCTGCTGGACAGCTTTGGCTCCCCTGCAGAACACCTTTGCTGAACTTTGCCACCATGGATCCATCCAGATGTTGCTGGCCACCAATTCCTGACACTCCTGGTCTTCAGCCACACTGGCTAGCCCTGAACAACCCATCTGAATGGGACAAGCTGAAGCCCCGGTGCGGCACTCTCTCTCGTACTTCCTTCAAAGAGATACATGGCCACCTGCATGGATTCTGTCTGAAAGACGCCTTTTCGGGGGAGTAGCCCAGGCCTGGAGGGACTGTGGCTAGGGATATCAAAGAAATCCTGAACGGATTCAACTAAGTCCAGATTCCCATGAGTACTGCCTACAGATTCTGCAATGGATTGGCTTTTCCTGAGTTGTATGGATTTTGTGGGCCAGTGGGCCACTTTTTTGACTTTCTGGAATTCTGGTCATAGAAAAAAATTACCAAAAATTTGTATTTTCCCCATAGGTTAAAGCCTGAAAATACAGGTGGTGGTGGTAGATTTGCACAGGCATAAACAAAGCACAAGTTCAATGAAGTCCAGTTGCATCCAAGAGGAGACAGAAGCCTGCAAAATGAAGAAGGGAAGGATTTGATGAAAGCCATGCATATCTCTGTGGCTCTCCAGATGTTGGAGGACTCATCTCTCATCATCTCCATCCAGCATAGCCAGTGGCCGAGGCTGCTGTAGCCCACCCCTGACTCTCCAGATGAGATGAAGCCTAATATTTTGCGTAAATTCATCCTTGTCCAGGCTTGGCTTTTCTGATTCTCTATCTTTCCATGCTTTGTCTTCCCCATTGCTGATGTATACACTGCAAGCTCTGTGGGGCAGAGGGCTGTCTCCTCCTCCTCCTCCTCTTCCATGAAAATCCTCCACACATTTGCAGAGCTAGGGACTTTATACCCAGTCACAAACAGCTATAAGGTTAGAAGCTGGCTGTGCACCATTTAGAGTCTAGATCCTTGGCCATGAGGAGCTGAGGTTCCCTTCTCCAAAGAAGGCAAAAAGGCTTTTCACCTGCTTTCAATTCCACAAGTCAGGCTGAATATCACCCTCAAATAAATCAGTGTTTTGTGTAGCAAAAAGTCTGCCTAGAAGGGATTCCATCCGGCCTTACATAGCCTCAGGCAAGCCTGGAATTAATTTGTGATTACCTTCCGCATGCTTCCCATTGAGCTCACTTTAGTGTCTCCACCAGCTTTGTGGATGCGCAGGGTGAACTTGACCCCAGTTTTACCCTCTTAAAGAAGCTGATAAGTTGAATTTGAATTAAAATGATTGTTCCCCCATGGCCCAGGCCTTGTCCCTCCAGTTTGTTGAGGTGCTTGTTTTTCAAGATATATTGATTGGGCTTTTGTTGTTTGTTCTGCATACTTTCTGAAACTATCTTTCTCAACTGACCCTCCCCAGTTTGATGCCCTCCAGATGTGTGGGGTTAGAAGTACCATTATTCCCAGGGTCATTTTGGCTGTGAATTACGGGAGTTGGATCTGGAGGACACCAGTCCAGGCAAGGCTGGTGCAGACTTCAGTGCACAGAGGAGCCCAGTGACAGCTGTGCAACTCTTAAGCGTTACCTATGCAGGAAAAAGCCAAGTTTTGAACCACATGGACTGCTGGAGAGAGTCCTGACAGTTGCGGTTTGGTAACAGCACTGGAAAGTCTCTTTTTTAGAGCCAAACCACACATTACATGAACTGTGTAGGTGCAGCTGTCTTTTCAGTGTGTGTGTGTAAGGTATGAACCATCCTAATGCATACTGGGACCACTGAAGGAGTAAGATATATCTCCCATGCCATTTTTCCTGAAATTAGCTTTAATTGATTTTCCTCTTTTTTGAACTCCCCAGAAAGCTCTGAGGATGGTGGACTTGGGCAAAAATGGTGGAGGAAATTTGTGATGCTGTCCAAGAACCAAGAGCAGAATGAAGGGTATCTAGCAATCCCTGGGACATTGATGGAATGGATTTTGTATGGGCCATAGAGCCTGGATTTGAGAAGGGAGAGGTTACAACCAAAATGAATGCCACTTTCATTCTTGAGGAATAGGAAACTCTCAGACAGGATCAGAAATGACCGCAGTTGAAGGATCAGGGAATGGGTATGTAGAACATTTGCTTCAGGAATGTCTTCTCTTGGTTGAACCGCCTTGTTCCTTCCCAATTCCCACAGATGTCCTGAAAAGCAGCACCAGTCCTTCCATTAAGCAATAGAAATCGGCCACATCAGATGGAAGCATTGGTGCCTTCCCCCCACACACACAGTCTAGTTCTCTTGCATTTCCAGGGTCTCCCCCTCCAAACAGCCTGCCTTGAACAGCCTAAACTAGACAGCTTCCTTGGATGAGGAGGAGGATGCAACCCAACCAAGCGGCAAGCCAGGTACATTCTGGACATGGAACATGGAGGGCCGCCATCTTGTCCTTTGCCATCCAAATATCTTGGGCCTGCTCTGCTGAGGAGTTAGGTTGGTGCTGATTCCCAGCAGGGCCTTCTTTGTGGTGTTGCCTGAGTTGCGATTCTCACATGTTCTCACAAGTGATTGACTGAACCATTGTCCATCTTTGGAAAGAACAAGCAGTCTCTTTACTTTTATTTAAAAAGGTGTCCAAATGTAGTATTGGGGAGAATAGTTTTAGTCTTCGTTACATGCATAATATTTTACACTGGGTTTTTTATTTTAAAACCATGTAAACCATCCTGAAAGCAGTTAGGCAAGTATAGAAATGTTTTAAATAAATAAGTCAATAAATAAGCAATGGCTGTTTTTAGTCCTGTTTGTAATTCACTTGGATCCACAATATACAGAAAGGCAGGATTAAAATGAGATTAAAAATCATACTACAATACAGAGAAGTATGATTTTGGCTGGGTTGGTGATCTTCCTTCTCCCTCTCATTTTGACCCAGTCTTGAAGCCTTGAATTCATCATTAGCAAGAAAACCAAAATGCTGAAAAAACCACGATCCAATGGACTGCTCCCTGTACCACTCTTGCAAGATCAATTCCAATTTTATTTTTCTTTTATTTCACTGTCTTTTCTTTTCTTTTCTTTTCTTTTCTTTTCTTTTCTTTTCTTTTCTTTTCTCTCCTCCTCCTCCTCCTCCTCTTCTTCTTCTCCTTCTCCCCTTTTGAAATCTGTCACTCCCTACTCTGCCCTGACCTCTTCCCGCAGGGCTTCTCCTTGAGCCGTGTGTGTAGGGCCCGAAGTCCCCAGTGTCAAATGTCAGACCTTGTACTGAGCTGTCAAAGAAGAGAATAGGCTGAGATGATTGATGACTGGAAAGCCCGAAACCCAAGCCTCGGCTGCAAATGCTGCCTTGACGAAGCAGAGCGAGCGAGCGAGCGGGCGAGAGGGAGAGAGACCAGGGCTACCCACAGTGGTTCCAGCCAAGGTCAGCTCACATTCCATTACACCCACCGCTTTGAGGCATCTAACAAGCCCGTGCATTCACAGAGACGTCTCTTGTGCTTCTCCGTCCCTTGCCATCTCTCGTCCACACCCTCCCCCTTTAATTCTTCTGCCAAATTTTTCAAGCACTTAATCCCAATTAAAATAGGGAGAGAATAGGGAGAGAGAATAGCCTTTCATTTCGGCTGCTTTCCCTCCAACAAGCCGCCCCCCCAAACACACACACACACACCCCCCGGGCTGCATTCACTCCGAGATGCCACAGGCGGTATTTTTATGCTGCACAAGTCAGATGACAAGATTATTAATGGGCGTGGGGCAATGTCATATCTGATTTCATGCATATTCATGAATGGTGTCATGGCAGCTGGGACCATGAGCTGCGGGAAAAGAAAGAGAGGGAGCGGAGGCAGCAAAAGTTTTCCACCCTCTCCTAGCCATGAAGAATCTGATGGTGGAGATTAAGACTGAATAGTAGTCTTGAAACATACAATTTGTAAAATAGCCCTGATGGTGGTGGGGGGAAAATCAGATAAGAAAAGGGGAACGGCTAGGGTGCTCCAATGTAACACCAACAGCCGCTTTGATTGATTGATAGATTGATTGATTGATCTATTGATTGATTAAAAGTTTTCTTGTGTAATCCAAAGACACCATTAAATAGCTAGAGTCTGAGGGCTATTTATTTTTATTTAAGATTATTTTTGTTCTGCCATTAAAAAAAAGAGAGAAAATGTTCAAGAGGGGCTTTTTCTTTAAAAATCTGGCGGGATGGTTTCATTGATCATTACATTCCAAGGTGTTTTGGTTTGTTTGTTTGTTTGTTTGTGTTTAGATAAAGCAAATAACCCACCCACCAGCAAGGATCTCCATTGAAGTTTGGGCAACAGGCAAAAATTAATGGGCAAATTAAGTGCTGAAAAGACCGCTGGTTAATCAACTAACAAACTCTTTAATTGGCTGAGTGCTCCAGGGGAACGCCCTGGTAAGCATGTGGGGTGCATTTATCCCACATTCTTCCGTGGGATACTTTATCTTCCGTCTAACCAAAGGCATGTTGACCTACTAAAGATCAACCCTTGTCCTAATTTTGGTGATTTGGCACATTATATTATATCCAAAATCATTCCCCCAGTAGTGGTTAATTTAAAGCACCATAAATGCCATTTTTCTCACTCAGGCAAACAGAGAAGAAAAAAGTGGGGAAGCTTCCAACCCACAGATTAGAACAATGGGGAGAACATGGGCAGCAATGTCAGAACAGAGGAAATAACATGCTAATGGCATTCAATATTCTCCCAGTGTCGCGTCATCAGCATTTTTATTGCCACTTTCCCGCTGAATAGAGTATCAGAATTTATTGAGCCAATATGTCTCCATCAGCTTTCATAAAATATATTTTATTCAATGAGATATGGAATAATATTTATCTATGGACTCTAAAAGAGCCCAAAATGTTTGCTGCCATGTGGAAGGATATTGTGAGTGCCAGGATAGAGGTGACATCCCACCAGACTAAGGAAAAAGATGGTCCAGGGCATGGCAAAGACTAGCAAAGCTCCGTAACATCCATACCTATAAAAACTCTGGGGCAAGACAGAACACTTGGTCTATTGTTTATAAGTTTACAGTTGTATTCTTTATTGTTGAATCCTTGTTCATTTTGCCATCTTTTGATATTTTATTTGATATTTTATATCTGTTAAGTTGTTGTTAGCCATGTCCAGCTTCCCTTTGGAGGAAGAACCACTGTACAAATACACAGTGATCATAATAAAGAAAATGCCTCTTTTTAAAATAGCAACTACCCCCAAATGTCATTTCTGGACATATCACATGGATGCTTCCAGTTGTAACTCGCTAAATATATTTGTAGTTCACACCCTCTAACCAGGACTCTCACTTGCAAGAACACCAGAGAAATCTGCAATGATATACGTAAGTCCAGATTCCTATAAATCCAACACATGGGTTGCACAGCAGGCTGACTTTTCCTGCATTGCACAGATTCTTAAGACATGTGGACCAGTTGACCTTCCACGATTTTATTCCAATGTAGTTGTAGAAAAATACTATAAATGATAATTTAATTTTTAACATATTTATGTTGTGTATTTTGTACTGTTTCCTTTCATCATATGATCCTTGTATTTGTACTCTTTTCAAAATAAATCTATGTAATTTTTAAAAAGCCACCAACCAAAATGTGTGTTCTCCCATGGACTAAAATGTGAAAACAAGCATTTGCGGGGCCAGGTTTAACTAAGTCCATGCTGCCTTGTTGTTTGGTGGTCAATAGCAAACGTAAACGCTGCATTACTCTTCGCATTGCACCACCCCATTCAGCCCAGGGTGCAAGAGTTTCCGGCTAGTAAACAAGGTGTGCTTAAAAAGTTCATGGCTCAGATTCCAGAATATTCTGCCAGGCACTTTCAAGCACCTGATGCATATTAACTCAGCAGCATCCTAAATAAGGACTACTTCAAGAAATGGGGGTTAGCATAATTTATGCCCCATATATATGCACACCATATACACACACCTCCCAATTCAAGGATGCTACTTGCTGTTCCTCTTTCTCTGGTACTCTCTGTCACTCTCAGCCACTGACTTCCAGCCTTTCTGTGAGATCTCTCATGTTCAAATGTTATGCTGCGCAAATACCTGAGCCGTGCATCACGAGTGAGCATTGAATAAGAGTGGCAAGTATCTCCTCCCTCAGTTCTGCTTTCTCTTGGGGGCACCACCATTTAGGGAGGGTGAGGAAGTTTTCATTCCCCCCCCCCACCATCAGGTGACTTAATTATTCCTCAGAATTACCTCTATTTGCAGCCTTTCTACTGGCTCCACACAAGTCCTCATCTACCAGTCCCTTCACATCCAATATCAAAACATGAGCATACCAGCCACCCATGGCCCCAAAGTTGTGTGTGCTACATACCTGTGCACAGGTGCATTCCTGCAGCAACAGAGCTGTTCTGTGTGGGCAAAATCTTCTGTGGATCCAGTTTCCCAATCATGCAGAGTCCCCAGCTGCACGGGACTCTTAAGTGTACAAATGTACGTGTGAACGGTTTGTTCATGCTGGTGATTGTCATGTACACAGAGACATAAAGAGGCCAGGACACTCAGCAAAGCCTGGACTAGACTACCAGGAGTCTCAGCTGTAAAGAGTGACAGGAGCCTGCGTACCCTTTCTGCATGTCAGAAGCCCATATTCCATGTCCTGTGATTGCCAGGTGCACAAAACCAGGAGTCCCACATGGGACTATTGGGCAAGGCACACAAACCAAATAAACAACCCCTTTCTTTTGAAAGTGGTGAGTTTCGGCGTTCTACTAGTAAATTGCTAAAAGTAAACTGCTGAAAACATTGGAAAATACCAAAACCATCACTTCAGGAGCCACACTTAAAAATCCTTTTAGTTTATTTCACAATTTGCAATTTTAATCTTTAAGCTTTTCAGGGCTTTTAACCTCTCCCACCTATTCCTGCCACACCATGAAAAAGGAGACATTCTTGCCTCCGTGTACTGAAATAAGGCATTGAGATCTCCCCGTCCTACAGTCTTTTTTCCTATAGCACAGGTATTACACAAGCTGAAGAACCAAACCAGTAATGAAAATGGGAGATTTGTGATGGCAGCTTTTGAATCTTTTCAAAACCAAAATCTATGGGGCAAAGAAGAGGCGGCAATTTGGTTAGACTAGAAAAATGGCGCACAGGTCATGTCCCACTTCCCATCAGTGCAGTGCCAGTTCAAATCATTCTCCTCGCCACCGTACTTTTTCAAAAGCCCATGCTCAGCCCTCTTTCCAGCCATTGTGTTTCTTGGCCAACTTTGACTCATCTCTTTCACTCCTCTACCTTCCCTGGATAGGCTGGGCATGCATACACTAGGTATTTCATGAGCAGGGCCGGCTGGAGCTGGGGTCAACCGAGATGACCTGGGAGACCCCTTCTGACTCACTCTGCTTCTATGTTTCAAACTTGCTGACCTCACTTTTTGTACATCCTGATGAGTTTCTGCTTTACTTCCTAACAACACATTCCAGAGGAGTTTCAAAGAATTAATGCCAACTCAACATCTATCCATGTGCATAAAAAAGATGGACACACACACACACACATATGAGGCATCAAGGTTGAACCATGTTGCAGAATGTAACTTGTGTCAGAGGTATGGTACATGGCTTTCTTCATTAGAATGAAGACTAAGCACTTTTCATCAGAATCTTGCAAAACACACACACACACGTGTCTATAAAAACCTTAGGGTCAAAGCAGATGAGCTACTGAAGACTAGCAGTCCAAACATTTATCTTTGGAAATGTCTGCTAAGTCTATTCAGGGCTAGTGTGTGCGTGTGTGTGTATGCGCAAGCACAGATGCTGAATTGGTTCTGGACTGGGATACTCCAGAGGTGGGTTCCTCTTAGGCTGTTGCATTTGGTGGTGCATGTCATTCATTCATTCATTCAAAACATTTGTACGCTGCCTATTGTGCTATAGCATCTCTAGGCAGCTCACAATCAAGCAATTAAACCCATAATAAAAGACTAAAACAGGACCCCTGATAAATATGAAAAATCCAATAGATAAACAGCTTCAATTAAAAATACAAATAAAAATAGAGAGAGGTTTGGTGGCTCAGATGTTAAAATATTTTTTTTAAAGGCAGGTCTTTACCTGGCACCAAAAGGAGGAAAAGGACACCACCAGGTGAACCCCCTTAGGGAAAGCGTTCCAAATTTTCTCCTTATGAAGACTCCAAAATTTGCCCCACTGGGAGGAGACATAGTTTCTCTAATTGGTCATGTAAAAGTGGGGAAATTGACTTACAAATGAGGAAATGGCTTACAGTGAAGGGTTAGTGGCCTTCAGTTCCAACACCGCAGTGCCTATCCCACTGAAAAGCTCTCAGGGCTGGTTTGAATATCAGATGTCCTTCAATTTGGACATCTACTTTGGCAGTCAGGGCTCCAAAGGCTAGAAATCTTTCGCCAGCCAAAAGCACCATGCTGGGCTCCTTTTTAAGTGAAACTCAAGTTATGAAACTGTCTGTGCTATCAGGGCACAGGGTGGCCCTGTGAGAAATGCCGAAGAAGAAGAAATGCGTCCTTCCTAAAGCACCCTCTATTTATAGCAAAAGGAACCAACCCTGACTGTTCTTTAGAAAGTCAGAAACTGAAGACGAAACTCAAATACTTTGGCCTCCTAATGAGGAGGAAGGACTCCCTGGAGAAGAGCCTGGTGCTGGGAGCAACGGAAGATAAGAGGAGAAATGGGCAGCAGAAGATAAGGTGGCTGGGTGGAGTCACTGGCTGTCAGTGTGGGCTTGGGCGGACTCCAAGGGATGGTGGACAGGAGAGCCTGGAGGAATGTTGTCCATGGGGTCGTGAAGGGTCAGGCATGACTTAGTGACTAAACAAAAGCAAAATCTATAGCAATTATTTTCATAAAATTTGCATGTAATCGTTATATGAATATATGCATTTCGTACTCCATTTTGGTAGTGCCCAAAAGCTCTATAGTGCAGCAGGGTCCCAGGTAGTTGTGGGCTGGCCTGCTCAGCTGGTGGTTCCAGTGCTCAATAGCTGGTAGGCAACTGTTTTTATGTTTCTTCACCTTTAAATGAAGGTTGGATTTGACAGCCTTTCAAACAAAAGACGCTTTTGAATATGGGATGGCCCAGGTAGCATTTCTAGTGCAAGACTGTCCTCTGTAAAACAGCAACCCTGCAAAATCCTTTGGTGCAATCGGAGAAGTACAGGGAAGACTTTGTGCCAACGATCTCACCAATAATTCCAGTCACAGGAATTAGAGGATTTCTAGAAAATTTGAGAGACAGCTTGAGAAAGGTATTAAAAGAAAAACAAACATTTCGGGTAAAAGACTGGATCGTGAAAATGGGTAATAAGGAAAAGATAACGGCACTGTCTGGGAAAGAAAAACTAACCTGGTTTCATGCTATGCAATTGGAACGATGGACTAGAGAATGGTTGAAGAAAAGGGTAAGTGTAGAGACCTTGCCAAATTTGAGGAGACAGTGATAGAAACATAGAAACATAGAAACAGAGCGAGTCAGAAGGGGTCTCCTGGGCCATCTAGTCTGACCTCCGGCACCAGCCGGCTACGCTCATGACATGCCCACCATGTACATGTCCAGCCTATCTTTGAACACCCTCACCGATGGGGCCTCAACGACCTCCCGTGGAAGCCCATTCCACTCCCTCGGGGTCCTAACTGTCAGGAAGTGCTTCCTGGCATTCAAATTGAACCTTGGCTCCCTGAGCTTTGCTCCATTGGAGCACGTCCTGCTTTCCTCTGCAGGGGAGAACAGGCCTCTCCCCATCTCCATGTGACACCCCCTCACATACCTGTATGTTGCCAACATATCCCCTCTGAGTCTCCTCTTCTCCAGGCTGAAGAGACCCAGTTCCCTCAGTCTTGCCTCATACGGCATCCCCTGCAAACCAGCCACCATCCTTGTGGCCCTACGCTGCACTGACTCCAACCTGGCTATATCCTTTCTGTAATGAGGGGCCCAAAACTGAACACAATACTCCAGTTGCGGGCGCACCAGAGTCATGATGCGAAGGGAGACCCAAGGTAGCATGCAAACAAGGGGGATTATCAATGCGGCAGATACACCTTTATTAGACAGGGAGGACTCAGCTAATCTTTTTAAAAGTTCATGGGAAATGGACTTAGGGAAGGATGTAGATAAGGAAGGATGGGGAAAATATGGGATAAGAGAATATTAAATAGTATGTCAATTGGAATTAAGGAACACTTTTATAAATTAGTATGGAAATGGTACATGACACCAATAACATTATTCTATATGGTTACTAAATATTCCAATAATCTAATTTATGTTGGAGATGTGGATGAAAAAAGGGTACCCATTTCCATATGTGGTGGGATTGTGAAAATATGAAGGCATTTTGGATAATGATCTTTAAGGATATTGGCAAGATATTGAACTTAAAAATTAAAGCACATCCTGATATAGCATTGTTGTTTATACTCTACAAAAAGAAATGGAAAAGGAATATTAAAGATTTAGAAGCATAGAAACAGAGCGAGTCAGAAGGGGGCTCCTGGGCCATCTAGTCTGACCCCCAGCTCCAGCTGGCTCCGTTCATGACATGCCCACCATGTGCACATCCAGCCTATCCTTAAAAACCCTATATAACAAAAACAACAACCACAACGACAAACAATTGATAATAAATTTGGTAACAGCAACAAAACTGATAATAGAAAAGAACTGGAAAGAGAAATGGGCTCTTCAGTTCACTGAATGGTATAAAGAAGTCTGGAACAGAGCTGTTAAGGATAAGTAGATGAGTGAGATTAGGGTGAAAAAAGGATTGATGAAGAATGATTTTAATGATATATGAGGTTTGTTTATGTACAAATAAAAGAGAAGGGAATTAAACCTTTGGCTGATGCAATGTTATTTTGGGCGGAAGAGGGTTTTCCTGAAAGAGAGGAAAGATGGCACTATAAGCAAACAAATGAAGGGGAAAAATGTTCTACACCTATAGTCCCGGTGGAGGGCTGCACTGAGTTTGTGTCCGGGCTCAGGTTTTTTAGGGGACCTTGTGTTGTTTCTGTCCGATGCTTTTAAATACAGGGGACTGCCTGCTACCTGGTCCGTAGCATCAGATGAGGAGGCCCTGCTGACCAAGCCATCCTTCAAGGAGGTAAGGAGGACGGCAAATATAAGCAGGGCCTTCTCAGTGGCTGCGCCCCATTTATGGAATGGCCTTCGGAAAGCCGTTCGCCTGGTGCCATCTTTTCAGCACCAGATGAAAGTAGTCCTCTTCGCCACACATTTTAATAATTGATTTTATACTTGGATGTTATTTATACTGTTTTTACCTTTAATATGTTTTAACATATAGATATCTGACCTCAGCTGCATATTTCTCTATTTTATTGTAGGTTGTTTTTATTATTGCTATTTTATGTAATATTGTTATCGTATGTAATATATTGTAATCTACTTGGAGAGTCTTTGGACTAGTATAGTGGAATACAAGTTGAATAAATCAATAAATGATAATAAATATTTTGTAATTGCATTCTTTTTAAAAATATTTAATGTTTTAATAATATATTTGTTTACGTTGTGAGCTGCCCCGAGGCTGCTGCAAGGGGCGGCATATAAATATTTAAATAAATAAAATAAATAAATTTATTTTTTAAAACCCTCTTTGGGTGGTTGCATGTGTTGTGGAAGGATGCTAGCTGTGCAGCTGGGAGTCTGTGAGCATTTATGGACTTGACTTGAGACATTTTGCAGGATCAGGCCAAGCATGAGAGGAAGTCCGTGGATGTTTAGGAGACAGACTCCGAAAGGGCTCCTCTCGGCACTACGGTTCTCTTCGCTGTGCAAGGCTTACCACCTGTGCTGGCATGTTCATTCTCCCTGGATCCCACCTCTCCATTTCCCTGAAGGAAGAATCCCAGACAAGATGCCACTACTCTAATGAAGATGTACACTATCTAATAGAGCAAGTTAGTTAGGTTCAAAGGCCTTCTAGGTGGCAAATGGCAGATGGACCCTGGAAGCAGCTGAATACACTAATCCTGACTCAAAAGATGCAAATTGCTAAGTTGATTCCTAATGCCAAGTTGACTGATTCCCCCAGACCAAAGAATTTAATATAGCACCGGTCCCCCGAGAAGGAAAAAATAGATTAAGCCCCCCTCTTGAAAACTTTGGTAGTTGGTTTTTACATACCGCGTGCCTCAGGCTTGCTACTTGAATTTCACTTCAAAGAGCCACTGCAAAGTATCCACTGTTTTCCCCTCTCCTAGCTGCCTGGTTAGCCTTTAAAGGAGAAAATTTCATTAACAAAAACCATGGATATAAAATATGAAATCAGAGATCAGCTCCTGCAGTGGAACAGCCAAACATCGCTAAAAAGGATTAGTTTCTTTCACTGTCAAGAAATTTCTCATGGAAGACCTTGGCTGCCCTTTTGATATTAAGACTTCCGAACAAGTATTACACAGGAGTTTTAAATTAGAACACACTGTCACTGGGACAGTTATAAACTGTTAAATATGCCCTTCTTGCAGGCTGGGATCCAGCAAAATTCAAGCGCACCCTGTTCTGTTCTCTGAAGGAATAGGATATATCAATGTACATTTATGGTAAGAAGACGCATTGGTTGACCTTCCTGATTGTGGCATGGGCTTTGATTGAAGGACACAGCTTTGCACTAGCAATGGAAGAACCTACCCATTTTGCATCCTCTCACATTTTTTAATGAAATCATAAAGTTATTTTCCTCCCAAATATAAACTATCAAAAGCAAACTGAAATAAAAGTCTCACCAAATTGCACTAGACAAATTCAGTACGAGAGGGAGAGCACTCTTGTATGAGAAGGCAAATCAGGGAAACTGAACTTCAAGGAAAAAGTTGGAGAACCTCAGCAAGCTTGAGCATCACATGTTCACCCTAATCTATTCCAAACTCATTAATGTTTCGCTCTTGGGAATTCGTGATATTCTCTTGGTTACAGGGCACGGCACTTCTTGCAGTGTATCATGAAGTATCATCTCCATATGACCCTCCAAAACACTTTGTCCATGACATCCTTGCTCTACTCTTCCAAATTCAAGAAGAGTATGAATTTGGCTTTCTTAATGGAACCCATCCATCTCATATTAGGTCTTCCTTTCTATTTTCTGCCTTCATCTTTCCCAGCAGGATTGCCATCTCCAGTGAGTTTCAGCACTACTACGATCTAAATCAGCTACATCTAATCAGAAAAGTCTATGTTCAAAGCGTGCTCTTCACCAAAGAAAATAGTGCATAGATCCAGTGTGTGTAGGTGGGATTGAGAATAGGCTCAAGATAAACAAAAGAGCATGATCTTTTGTACAATGATTAAGCAATATATGGCTTCAGGACATTGCAATGGCTTTAAGTATAGATTAGAAAAACTCATGCTTATTTATTTATTTTATTTATTAAAACATTTATATGCCGCCCCATCGCAACAAAACCTCAGGGCGGCTTACAACATATTAAAATAACAGTAAAAACATTAACTTTCACTATTTATCCCTCCCCACCCCCCGATGTATCTCAACAAATTTAATATATACCCAACTTAAGTACAAAAACATAATAATAAATACATAATAATAAATATATAATAATAAACTATAAACCAAAAACAAATTAACAATTAAAATACGACTTGAATAAAAAGGTCTTTGCCTGGTGTCGAAAAGCAAATAACGACGGCGCCAGGTGAACCTCTCCAGGGAGCGCATTCCATAATTGGGGTGCCACCGCTGAAAAAGCCCTTCTCCGGGTGCTTACCCACTTAATCTCCCTCACTGAGGGTTCCCGGAGGAGGGCCGCCATTGCAGATCTCAGAGGGCGGGAGGCATGTAAGGGCGTAAGCGGTCCATTAAGTATCCAGGTCCCAAGCTGTTTAGGGCTTTATAAGTCAACACCAACACCTTGAATTGGGCCCGGACTTCAATTGGGAGCCAGTGGAGCTGACGAAGGACTGAGGTTAGACAAGTCCCATCAATATCTATTAGTCATGGCCACTAATAACAGAAATGCCATGTTTAGCAGCTGCATTTCTTAAAACTATGAGGACAGCTGCATGAACATTCACCTTGTTGAGGTTTTTTGAATGTCCCTGAAAGTTCATGTTTTGTTTGTGTTCCCAAATGCATTTTAAAATGCATATGTCTGGGGATCATAGAATAGTAGAGTTGGAAGGGGTCAAGAAGGTCATCGGGCCTGATCCCCTGCTGTTTCAGGGCACCATCCCACTCACTGACCAGTTTCTTTTTGAATGTCTCCAGTGTATGCCACCTGGGGAGCCTATGGCCAGTGGGGTGGCAAATAAATTGAGCGAGTGAGTGAGTGAGTGAGTGAGAGAGTGAGTAAGTAAATAGTATGGGAGAGCCCATGACCTCTGCACATGATTGGTTCCACTCATGTATTTATCTGACAGGTAGGAACGTTTTTCTGATATATAGCCTGAATCCAGTTCATTGCAACTTGAGCTGATTGTTCCATGTCTTACACTCTGGGATGAACGAGAAGAGATCTTGTCCTTCCTGTTTGTGGTAGCCTTTCAGGAATTTGTAGAATGCTACCATACCCCCCACCCCCGTCTTCTCTTTTTGAGGTTGAACACAAACAGTTCTTTCAATCCCTCCTCATAGGGCACTGTTTTCAAATCCTGGATCATTTTTGTTGCGTTCCTCTGGACTCTTTCTATTTATTCTGCATCTTTCTTAAATCTTGGTCCTAGTAACTGGACACAGTATTCCAGATGATACCTGACTAGTAAATATTATAGGGGAACTATTTATTTTCATGATTTGGAAGTAATACTTCTATTAATGCATCCCAAAATAGCAATTGCTGCTTTTGTGGCTGTGCCACATTTTTAGCTCGTGTTTAGCCTGATATCCACAATTACTCCTAGGTCTTTTTCTTTGTCAGTTCTGTTGAACCACATATTCCCCATCTTATGTCAATGCATTTGGCTTCTTTTTCTTGGGGGAGGGGGGGCGTGTCAGTTTTTGCTTCCAGCCTAGCATTCCAGTTTATCACCCTGGGTCTTCATATTGCCCTTCAAGGTGTTTGCTGCTCCATCCATTTTGTGCTATCTGCAAATCTGATTATTGTCTCTTGTACTTCCTCATCTAAATCATTAAGAAAAATGTTGAAGAGCACAGGGCCCAGGACTGAAACCTGCAGTACTGCACTCATAACCTTTCTCCAATTTGAGAAGATGCCATTGATCAGCACTCTGTGTCCAATTTAGCATCCAATTTTGTAACCACCTAATTTTTTAGTCCACTTTTTGCCAATTTGCTTATCAGGCTGTCATGGGGCACTATGTTGAAAGGCTTGCTAAAGTCAAGGTGGATTATCTCTATAGTGTTTCTTCAGTCCATTTGGGAGGTTACCCAGTCAAAGAATGAGATTAATTTCATCTGCAGAATTTATTTCTGATAAATCCATATTGCCTTTTATTAATCATTGCATTTCCTTCTCCACTTTGCCATCCACTTTAAGTATCTGAAGACCTTTCTTTCTTACATGTCTTTTTATTTTGGATGTATCTGAAGAAGTCTTTCTTGTTGTTCATAGCATCCCTTGCTAGTCTCACTTGATTTCCCATTTTAGATTTCCTGAAGCCATTCCTGCAATTCCTTGCTATTTGTTTATATTCTTCCTTTGTGGCCAGGCCCTGCTTCCACCTCCTATACATGTTCTCCTTCTCCTTTTTCCAGGTTGGCACCTAACTTTTTGTAGAGGAATAAGGGTCTCTATAATCTCTATAAGGAATAATTTGTTGCCTTCTACACTTTTTTCTTGTTGGAATTCTTTGTAGTTGTGCATGGAGAAACTCTTTTTTCAAGATTTCCCACCCCTCTTGGGCTCCTTGTTCTGAGTTTGTTAAAGTTGACTTTCTTGAAGGGCTTGTTTTGGGAGTACCTTAACCAGGCTTGGATAGCTGTTTTGCAAAAAATAAAAAAATTACATTCTTACACATCCCAATGGTTTTCCGCCATCCTGTATCTCACATGCCAAAACATAAGCTTTTATTTCCTCTTGTCACAGCTGTCTTCATCCAATCCCAATCTACCTCTCTAGATGAGACAACCAATAGTCCATCTTAATGCAGAGGTATTTCATACTGTCTGTCAATTCCATCATCTCTGTTCTTCTTCTTTATAATCATGGACAATGGAAGAAACTTCAGACTCACAAACAGAGCAAAATATACCCTACTCTGTTGTAGACCCCTCTATTTAATTTCTCTCCTTCTTTGTTTGTTTTTGAGCCATTTTCTGACAACAATAATCCTCTTTTAAATGCTGGTTCTGCCAGTCACATAATGGACCTTCCCTCCTGTTATTTGACCAAGCTCGTAATGAGTGTTTAATTATAGTTTATACAGCCCACTTTGGTCTGGATGGAAAAGGCTGCTTTGTTACAGTCAATGAAGTATTTAAAGCTATGTCCAAGGTAGGGACGGGTTTATTAAACACTTGGGTAAGCAATAATAAACTAACATTGATCGAGCAACTTGATAGCTTTCTTTTATGTGCTTCGGGAAGGCCAAAAAAAAAAAAAATCAGATCCAGGTAGAAGAATTTAAAGCAACTTGGCACAGTAAAAGAATGTGTTTGCATGGCTGCTCCAGGAGGCAACATTGTTTGATGTAACTCAATCTTCCACTTCTCCAAAAAGTTGCTTTACCACCACTCCCCCCTCACTCTCCCCCCACTTAAAAAAAGAAGTCCTGTAAAGTCTGCATGCACAAGTGGAGGAAGAAGTGGACGGAATTCTGTGGCACCAGCTAAAGAAGAATGTTGCTAAGCACAGACATGTTTGCAAAGGAATTTTCAACCCCGATGCTCAACAGCGTTAAAAGGAAACAAGCTAGTCTCGTGGCATAAAGGGAAGGTGACAGATGGACAGGACAGATTGCAAGTGAACAAAAGAGAATAAAGAAGTGGGGAGAAGGGACACCTTATGAAAAGATAGAGAAGCGGCAGAAGAACATATGGATGGTCTTGTTGCCTGGCTCAGCATCCTGTTTAGGAAGCTCAGAAAAGTCGTAATCAATCCTTGCTGTTTCTACTCAGCATTGAGATCGCTGAACCCATCAACACTGAAGCTCCATGGTCCTCAGGGCCAAACTTAGTGTGTTCTGGAGAAATGACAAATACTTGACTACTCTCTTTCTCCACTCTGCTTTTGTTGAGTTCTTTCCAGCAGATGCAGCCACATTACTGCTGACGCTAGCATGTTGCATTGCAATGTGGTATCACCACATCTTGGGAAAATGGGATGTGCACTGAATGCTGGCGGCGGGAACCTTGGATGCATTTTCTATTGTCCACTATCATTTATATCTCATATGAACCATTCCACACAGCTCATCTTTAATCCGCATGCTTGTTAAGGAGCTTAAAGAGTAAAAATCAGTTGATTTCAGGGTCCTTTGCAGTTCAAGGTCAATGTGATTATGTCCTTCCTTTCTCTCACCCTCTTTTTATTTAAAGGCATGGTCTCATCACAGTTTCCAAAGTTCAATTCCTTTTTGGTTCTCTAATTAGAAGCTGTCCAGGAGTATATCTTCAGGCTTTTATATGCAAGATCAACCCCTTGCCCTGGGACCAATTATAGAAAAATAGCTTTACACATTTTACTGTTTGAATATCTGATGTTCATACATGCTGTCATGTTTTATGGTGAAGGCATGATAAGAAGCATACTATTATCAGCCTGCAAAGCAACTGTATTCACAGAGCTTTAAAACCGGACATGGAGACAAGATTAGCAGACACAATGTGTTGTGCATGGAGAAATGCATCAACTTAGGAAAATTAAATGATTGCCTCCCATGCTGGACAACATTCCTGACCATTTGCAAACACTCCTTGCTTCCATTATAGTTTTAAATAAATGCTGACCTCCAGAAAATTAAGACAAATGGGAGCAAAGTATTTTCGTATACTAGAGGTCTGAAACCCAAGGGCTGATTGTTTGCGATTACTCTGTCTCTGAACTTCAGGATTCCTTACCTTGATGCCTCCTGGTCACCATTTCCTCTCTCCCTATTCCTCTTGATCTTCCTTCTTTCACAGCCTTCCTTTTCCCTCTTCTGGACCACTCTTTGAACTCTCGGACCTTCGCTCTTCCAGGTTCCTACCACTTCCTTTCATAGCCCATGTTCTTCTACCTCATTGCTTAGACTTTTGCACTTTGGACCTCCGTAGCTCAGCTGATGAAAAACAGAGACACTGTGCTCAGCTCAGGCCATTGTGGCATTTTAGCTTATTACTGCCTGAGGCCTTAAAAAACCTGTGACACAGGTAAGGCAAATGGAAACTGTTTATACTGAGTCAGGCCATTGGTCCATTTGGACCAGCATTGTTGACCTTGACCTGCAGCAGGTCTGCAAGGCTTCAGGGATCATTCCATCCTTGTCCTGGGGTTGTGTTGTTAGGCAGGGCACTCCAATGGTCCTGTGATCATCCAGGACCTGGAAAGCTATGCGATTTATAGAATGTTGTGGACACACCAACAGGAGCATACCAAGTATTCATCTCATTGTCCAGAAGGGGGATTGTTTGGGTTCTCACTGAATACCCAAATGAGGTGTCCCTAGTTTTGCTGCTGCCTTTTTTTTAAGGGGCCAGCAGCTGCATGGAGGAGAATCATTGCCTAACCAGAGCTATGTTATAACCATGGATGTGTCCATTGTGGGCTTTGGGTGGCTCACCCTTCTCCCTGGAGGAGGAGAAGACAAACAAGGATGCAGAGCCACAATAGTGTGGTAGACCAGGCAAGCCTCTGCTCTTCAGTCTGTGGTTAAAGTGGTTATGCCATGGGGAAAGGACAGAAGAGGGAAAAGAAATTGGCCTCTTTGAGGTTTCAATAGTTTATAGTGGCTTGGAAGTGGGCACTGAGGTTGGAAAGGCACATGAAATGAGGTTGAAATGCATTCTCCCCATTTGCCTTCCTCCAGTTGTATTGTATCAAGTGCTCCCCAGTAAACACAGATGGGTCTTAAATTTCTTTCAGTCCAAAGGCCAAGTTCTCAGGGCCTACATCCCAAGGAGAGGCAGGATGGAAGGCAAAAGAGGTGGAGTAAAAAAGGCATGATCAAAAATATGACCGTGTTCTAGTTTAAAGTTCTTGGTGTCATCTAGGAAGGTTCAGCATCAAAGAACTGGAAAGGCTAGACTTGAGACATCATCCAGTGTATGCAGCTACATATTCCCAACAGGTAACTGCCCAGCCACTGATTTCAGAGGCATTTCATTCAACCTGAGAAAATACCAAATGATTCGTGGGAGAGGACATGGGACCAGGGATGAAAAGAGTAGGCTGGAATTCCACTCCCTTGTATTTGCCAGACTTCTTTCCCTCACCCAGTCCTGTCCAGGAAGCAAGCCAAGCTTAGATGAAGACTTCAAGCACTTGGGAACTGCAGTGGCTTCTTTGCCAATTGTACAAAAAGCATATGATTCATTGCACAAAATATGCAAATTACATCATCCTTTGCTCAAGGTATGCAAAGCCCACAAGTCACAAGTGTGGAGGCAGAACTCCACTTGAAGTCACTTCCCACTGGGCGCACATGTGGATGCTGGTGTGAGGCAGACTCAGGGCAGAGAGAAAGTGGGCCAGTGTCCAGGGAGCTGAGCTGAGGAAATCAGATAGATTCCAACCCCCAAATGGGATGCCTCACACATCCCCAAGTGGGACTAGGCAAACGGAGCATTGCCCTCCACCAGAACTCCAGGTGGACCAGATTTAGTCGAAGGGCTCTGGGGTTCTGCATCTCCTTTCACCTGAGCACTTCGTAGATTTTGTGCAAGTCCCCCCCACCCCAACATGTGCATTTTCAGTCAGTGTTGCTTTAAAACGCATACGGATATACACACACACACACCGTTTTTTTCTACAGCTAAATTTGTGAAAATCTGCATGAAAAAAAGAAGGGAGGAAGAAAAGAACAAAAGAACGAATGAACAAACGGATGAATTAATGAACTGCAAGTGCACAGAATCTGTGCCACTTGGGAAAAACTAGTTCCCTGTGGAATCTGTGGATTGGTTTCATAAATATCTGATTTCCCCATCACTTCTTCCTACAGCCACCTGAAATCCTTCCAGCTGGGGGAACGAGAACTGAATCTGCAGTCTTCTTCAATGCATACAAAATTAGGATCATAGGTAAAAAGGGTGCCTGAGTTCTTCAGTCAACTCTTACTCAGTTTTGTTCCTGCTTTGAATGCTCTGAGTAAAAACCAGCCTATCGTTTTGATTGTTGTTGCTCTTATATGCCTCCAGGTCACCTCCAACTTCTGGCAACCCTATGAATGAAGACCATCCAGAATGTACCAACCAGAGCAGCCCTGCTCACCTCATGTAAATTCAAAGCTGTGGCTTCTGCTATGGAGTCAATCCATCCCATTATTGTCTTTCTTTTTATCTTTTGCCTTCTACTTTCCCAATGGTGATTGTCTCCTTGAGTGACTCCTGCCTTCTCATAAGGTGCCTGAAGTATGACAGCTTCCCTTTTGTGATTTTTGCTTCTACAAAGTTTCTGACTGATTTGATCTAGGGTCCACTTGTTCCTGTGTCAGTTCAGGAATTCATAAAGCTCTCCTTCAGCATCATGTTGCCAATGCATCCGTTTACTTCCTGTCAGCTTTCACATCCAGACATAGTGATCAGGAATAGAGTAGTGTGAACGGTGTTGTCCTTGGTCTCTAATGAGATACCCTTATCCTTGATTATCTTTTTCTAGCTTCTTCATTACTTCTTCATTATTTACACTTGCCCTCGGTGCAAGATGGTGACCCTGCTAGAGGAGGAGGTGAGGTGCCTGAGGGCCGAGAGAGCTCTTCAGGCCCCCCCGCAGCAGCCCCCCTCTCGACAGAGGGCTGAGGGAGAGACCACGGGAGGAGCAGCTGCGGAGACATGGAGGTATGTCACCCACAGGAGGAGGCGGCCAGCACGGCCTCCTCCTTCTCCTGGCACCAATCTGGAGCTGGGAAACAGGTTCTCTCCACTTGGGGAGGCTGGGGCTGACGAGGCCTCAGGGGACCAGCAGGACCCCCAGCCTGGGACATCAGGAGGCAAGGGAGCCACTGCAGGAGAGGCGAGGACCAGGGCACGGCTGCCCACCAGCACCGAGAAGGTACGGCGGCGGGTGATAGTTGTTGGGGACTCCCTGCTGAGGGGCACTGAGGCGGCGGTGTGCCGCCCCAGCCTTCAGACAAGGGAGGTTTGCTGCCTGCCGGGCGCACGCATCCGGCATGTGAAGGACAGAGTGGAGCGTCTTGTTCGCTCCGGGGGTCACCAGCCACTCCTGGTGATCCATGTGGGCACAAACGATGTGGCCAGGCAGGGGGTGGTCGGGATCACCAGGGACTTTTCGGCGTTGGGGAAGAAACTCAGGGAGCTGAAGGCCCAAGTGGCCTTCTCGTCAATCTTACCTGTCCGGGGATTTGGGACAGGAAGGGACAGGAGGGCCTCCGAGGTGAACGACTGGCTTAGGGTGTGGTGCCAGAAGGAACGCTTCGGGTTCCTCGACCACGGCACTCGTTTTCTTGCCAATGGACTTCTGGCAAGGGATGGGTTACACCTCACGAGGATGGGGAAAAGGTCCTTTGGAGATGCTCTAGCGAGCTTCATCCGGAAGACTTTAAACTGAGCCAGTGGGGGGTGGGTTCAGGCCCCCCAGTAACATGTCTGCACTGGACAAGTGTGCAGGGAGGATCGGGGCTCTGGGAGCAGGGTTTTAGAGATACTGCAGGGACTGACAGGACTTCTACAGAGAGGGGCCAGGTACCAGGGAGGATGGGAGGAAGGAGGATGCTGGGCACTCCAAGGAAAGGAAGCAGTGGGAAGGAGTTGAGGTGCATGTACACCAATGCTAGGAGCATGGGTAATAAGCAGGAAGAGCTTGAAGCTCTCCTGGGAATAGGAGGATACGATCTGGTGGGAATCACAGAAACTTGGTGGGATGAAAGGCAAGTCTGGAATGTGAACATAGAAGGGTATCACCTTTTTAGAAAGGACAGGAAGGGAAAGAGAGGTGGGGGTGTGGCTTTATATGTCAGGGAAGGGATAGGATGCAGTGAGATAGAGTGCAGCACAGATGGGGATTCGGTAGAGGCAGTCTGGGTGAAACTTAGGGGTTTTGACAGAGAAAGAGACCTGACAGTGGGGGTATGTTATCGCCCTCCAGGTCAACTTGAGACCCTGGATGATGTCCTGACAGGCCAGATTCTAAGGATATCTCGGGGGAGAGACACAGTAATTATGGGAGATTTCAATCTCCCAGATATTACTTGGGAGACTCACTCGGCGGCGACAGCCAGGTCACGTCGCTTCCTAGAAGCTCTAGAGGGTGGTTTTTCACACAGAGGGTCCGAGAGGCGACGAGGGGGGGAAACATCCTGGACTGGTCTTGACCAATAGGGAGGAGCTGATAGATGAAGTACAGATTAGGGGAGCTCTGGATGCGAGTGATCACTCCATCCTTTGCTTTGAGATCAGAGGACTGGGGCCGTGCAGCAGGGCGAGCACTAGAAGCTGGGACTTCAAGAGGGCCAACTTTGGCCAACTGAAGGCCAGGCTGGGGAAAGTCTCCTGGGATAGGTTACTGGAAGGTAAGCGAGTTGAGGAGGGGTGGATGGCACTCAAAAGGGAGGTTTTGCAGGCGCAAGCCCTGACGATACCTCTAGTCAGTAAGGTGGGGAGGCGGAGGAGAGTGCCGCCATGGATGCGAAAGGAGGTGGTTAGGGGGATCAGACGAAAGAGGAACCTCCATAGGAAATGGGTACTGGGGGAAATAGACAAAAGGGTATACCGGGAGAAGGAGGCCCGTTGCAGAAGGATTCTTCGCAAGGCTAAGGCTGATTATGAGCTGAGACTTGCCAAGAATATCAAGAGCAACAAAAAGGGCTTCTTCCAGCATGTAAATAGGAAAAGGAAGGGGAGACAAGTGGTGGGACCACTAAATAAGGAGGAAGGAGATCCAGTGACTGACATGAGGGAACAGGCACAGATGCTAAATGACTATTTTGCCTCTGTGTTCTCCCCAAAGCAGGACGGGGGATATCCGTATAGGAGATTGGATGAGGCTGGGGACTTTGGGGCAGAGATTAGAGTCACCCTCCTTGAAGTCGTGGGGCTCCTCAGGGCATTGGACATTACAAAGGCGCCAGGCCCTGACGGGTTACACCCGAGAGTACTTAGAGAGTTGGCAGGGGTTCTCTCACGCCCGCTGGCCTCCATTTTTGAGGCCTCGTGGAGAACGGGTGAAGTTCCAGAGGACTGGAGGGTGGCATCGGTGGTCCCAATTTTCAAAAAGGGTAGTAGGAAGGACATGGGGAATTATAGACCGGTTAGCCTTACGTCCATTGTAGGAAAAACAATGGAAAGGCTCATAATAGAGAGAGATCTAGTGATGCTAGATAGGGAAGGGAGGCTGACAGCCACACAACACGGCTTCCGCAGAAACAGGTCCTGCCAGACAAACCTTGTGGAATTCTATGACAAGGTTTCGAGATGGCTGGATGGAGGGGACGCAGTGGATGTGGTATACCTGGATTTCAGCAAGGCCTTTGACAAAGTGCCCCATGATATCCTGGTGGAGAAACTGAGGAGTTTTGGGATACACCAAAGCACTGTCCGGTGGATTAGGGCATGGCTGACTGACTGAAAGCAGAAGGTAACCATTAGCGGGGAATCGTCGGGATGGCAGCCAGTGACAAGCGGGGTCCCCCAGGGCTCTGTCCTGGGGCCGATCCTGTTTAATCTTTTCATTAACGACATGGAAGAAGGGGTGAACAGTCTGCTTATCAAATTCGCAGACGACACTAAAACTGGAGCAGTGGCCACAACTGAGAAGCAGGTACTCCAGATCCAAAAGGATCTGGACAGACTATGGAAGTGGGCAGGAGACAACAGGATGGCGTTCAATGTGGAGAAGTGCAAGGTCTTGCACTTGGGGCATAGGAATAGCTGTCATAAGTACAGGTTAGGGGACAAGTGGCTGGAGAGCAGCACTTGTGAAAGGGACCTTGGGGTACTGGTTGACCGCAGGCTAAACATGAGTCAGCCGTGTGATGCGGTGGTCAAGAGGGCGAATGCCACCCTTGGTTGCATAGCCAGAAGTGTGGCTTCTAGATCAAGAGAGGTACTACTACCACTCTACATGACTCTGGTGCGCCCGCAACTGGAGTATTGTGTTCAGTTTTGGGCCCCTCATTACAGAAAGGATATAGCCAGGTTGGAGTCAGTGCAGCGTAGGGCCACAAGGATGGTGGCTGGTTTGCAGGGGATGGGGTATGAGGCGAGACTGAGGGAACTGGGTCTCTTCAGCCTGGAGAAGAGGAGACTCAGAGGGGATATGTTGGCAACATACAGGTATGTGAGGAGGTGTCACATGGAGATGGGGAGAGGCCTGTTCTCCCCTGCAGAGGAAAGCAGGACGTGCTCCAATGGAGCAAAGCTCAGGGAGCCAAGGTTCAATTTGGATGCCAGGAAGCACTTCCTGACAGTTAGGACCCCGAGGGCGTGGAATGGGCTTCCACGGGAGGTCGTTGAGGCCCCATCGGTGAGGGTGTTCAAAGATAGGCTGGACATGCACATGGTGGGCATGTCATGAGCGGAGCCGGCTGGTGCCGGAGGTCAGACTAGATGGCCCAGGAGGCCCCTTCTGACTCGCTCTGTTTCTATGTTTCTATGTTTCTATGTTTCTCTTCCTAGTCTCAGTCTTCTTCTCATTTATCGTCTACGATCTGTATTTGGAGTAATGAATGATCCGAGGTATGCAGACTCTTTCACAAGGTTTTTATGGTTGACACTCGTGTCCTATTATTCTGCCGTACTCATGATTATCGTTTTCTTCATATTCCGCTGCATCCTACCTTGTGCGATGTAGAACTCATTCCAAAGCACGCAGATTCCTAGTCAGGAGCGCAGGATTTCAGGTCCAGAGACAAATGCAGGCCTTTCCTTTGCTCTCCCACCTTTTCCCACCCATTAAGACTTTTGCTGTTTTCCCCAATTATGTGCACATTACCCCTGCTTACTAGACTTGCTGACACTAAGAGGTTTCAGGCTAAAAGGGCTGGTGTTTCCATGTACTTCAGCATGTCTCCTTTTGCACACAAACCACCTGCTACGAAAGGGGTAGGAGAAAGTGAGAAAGTGGGAAAGTGCATCTGCCCCTCCATTCAAGAGAACCCTAAAACCCCCGTGCCGAGCCTGCCTGTCCTGCAAATCGGGAGGCGCGACACAGTCCTGATTTCTTACTCGCTTCAGACTTTGTGGGAGGCGCACCAGAGGCTGAAAAAAGGCACCTTGACACCAGACAATCTGTTCGGAAGTCAGATCCAATGCCACCGGGGTTTATTAGTAATTTTGCAAATGTGAAATTTTGGGGGTCTCTCACTGGTCCTTATCCGTGGCAAGGTGCTTGGCAATAAAGGATGTTGATGGAACAAACCCGACTCCAACTGTGTCTCCTAAGATGATTTTCCAGATTCAAAAGATGGAAGGAAGCATTTTCTTCTGATCTGTTCCACTTACCCATCTTCTTGATCAGGCATCAAGACCTTCCCTAGATGCCACTCAGTTCTAGGATATAATCGGTTGAGAAAAGCAGGGGGGTCTTTTTCTGTGGTGATTCCATGTTTATGGAATTCTGTCTTGTTAAAAGTAGCAATGGACACCCAGAAGGCACTGTACTTTGAGCTAGAATATGCTTTTTCGATCCAGCCCAAAGAAAACTCAGAAGAAGGCTCCTGCATATCCCAAGTTTTCAGCTTTGAACTTGATTGTGCATGCAGTGCCAAAAGTCAACATGGGGATGTGTCAAACTGTGCAATGATACTCTCCTGGGTCAGTACATCACAGTGTCATGGCTTATGATGCCCTGTTCATTTTCCTGTATTTAGTTTACAGGTGGACTAAACAGCTGCCTGGAGAGGTGGTGGGCTCTCCCACACTGGAGATATTCAGAAAGAAACTGGACAGCCATCTGAGTGGGATGGTGTAAACTGGTGTCCTGCACCAGCAGGGAATTGGACTCGATGGCCTTCATGTCCCCTTCCAACTCTACTATTCTATGTCCATAGGAATTCATCATCACTGGATTCCAAACAGCAGGAGGAGGGGCAGGGTGGGGGATCAAAGCCTTTGAAGCCTCTTTCCCAAATAAAGGCACAATGCATTTTAATTCTGCGGAGTGCAGAATTTGCATATATCTGATTCACTTTGTTTGTCATACCTTTGGGCACCGGTGACAATCTTCTCACTGATTTCAGAGTGTAAGACACAGAATAATCAAGTCAAATTGTGACAACCCAGATATCAGGAAAAGTTTCCTCACTGTCAGAGCAATACAGCCAGTAGCACCAGCTACCTAGAGAGGGGGGCTCTCCCACACTAGAGACATTTGAAAAGAAACTGAACAACCATCTGAGTGAGATGGTGTAACCTGGTGTCCTGCAACAGAAGGAGACTGAACCTGATGGCCATCTTGGCCCCTTCCAACTCTAGTATTCTATGACTCCATGAAACAGTTATAGTAAGTAAAATTATCATTTACTTTACCCAAGTTCAGCTGTTCATGTCTGATTTCTGGGTTGTGCTGGTATAAAAAGAGAAATAAAAAATTAGCACACAATCTCTCTTTTATTATGATCATGCTACACTGCTAGTATCTTATAATAAGGTTAAATACAGATGGTCTTAGTCTCTTTCGAAAGTCAAAGGTCTGTGCTAAAACAGCAAACAGAATTAAAATTCATCAAGGGAAAGCCTTTGAATGCTGGTTTCAAGTGTGAGGACCAGACTATTGATATGCAAAGCAAAGGTAAATAGATTAGCATTGTTTTGCATGTTTTACTGTTCTGCAGAGTCTCAGGAAAGATTACATCTTGAATGACCTGCATTTGCTGAATTCTTGGTTGATACCTGCTGAGAGTAACATTCAGCCAGAACAAAGCAGTGTTTTCCTTTCCTAAGGTACTTACATCTGGGGTAGCAATATTCCCCCGGATGCAACTAATGCTATGTTCCATTTTAATTCAGGATTAATCTGGATCCAACCCTTGCAAAGTACAAGCTGCCTAATCATTATTTCAAGCTGAGCAATGGCACATTTTAGAGGCATTACTAAGTAGAAGTATTCTAAATATATTCAACGCAGACAATTCTGGTTCGACTTATAATTAGTACATTGCTGGGATTTACAACTGTCTTTGATAGGAATGCCAGGGAAATCTGCAATGAACACAATGAAATATTTGGATTTTTATACATTAACCTATGGATTCCACAGCAGGCTGGTTTTTCAGATCCCATGGCCTTGCAGACTAGTTAAAAAAATGAAAACAAAAGCAAAACAAAAACTTGCCCTATATTTTACACAAAATCAATTATAGAGAAAACTGCTCAAAATGCGCATTTCTCCCAAGAGACTTAAGGTGTGAATTTGTACATCCCAGCTTCCCGTGCTGCCTCCTGATTTATTTTATTTTGCAATGATTGGCTTTTAAATGGCAAGATGTAATATTGTGTTTATAGTATTTGCACATGTTCTCTGCTCATGGGATGCCAGAAAGACTGGATCTAATTTTATTTAAGATAAAAGGGTTTTTGTTTGTTTTATTTTTAAGAAGAAAGTATGATGCCAGGAGTATGATGCCAACAAAGTAAGCCCTTCCAAGTTGCATTGATCTGTGCAGGAGGGAATTAAGCATATAAGCATGTCTCCCGGTGACATCACAGTGACTCTGATGTCCTTAACTCTGGCTGGATCATGCCCACCATTTTTTCCTTGTTGCATTAAGACAGAACTCCAAGATTCCTACATGGAGAGAGATTTTTTTTAAAGGAGTTTATAAATTATGGAAAACAAGTTGACAGCTTGTCCTTATAAATATGAAGATTACCTTCTCTACCCTCATGAATCTGAAAAGTCATTGCTTTAAAAAAAAATTACACAAAACTACTGATTCAGCAAACTGGGAAAATAATGGGCAAGTTTTGCTGACCAGAGAATATTCAGGCAATTTAATTCTTTTCCTTTTTTCAGTCTAACATTTACTGTACATTTTTTTGCCATCCAAATATTATTATGTTTACAGAAAGAGTCCCCATTTCTTGAGAAAAGGTCCCATTATTGACAATATGAATATCACAGTGAAATATGTTTCAATACCTGAAGATGCTCAGGGAATCCAGTTAGAGTCCCTGTGGAACATTCTTTATTTGCTTCCGGCACGAAAACCTCTAAGGTGTGCCACTTTTTCGTATGCGTTGCTTCTACCTCTTGCGACGATTGACCTTGCCATGATATTAGTCAAAATTGCATCAAGCGGCGAGATCTGTGTTGCCACCTTAATGCCATCATGGGTGATTTCCAGCATTCTGGTATATGCAGAAACAAGATGCACTGCTTTTGTCAGTATGAAACAAAGGCATTTCTAGAACTCATTGAGTATCAGTCTTTTCAGGGCTCAGTCCATGGTGGGAAGATGCAACGCAGTCCTAAAGGATTCAGAACAATGGTCCGTCTAGCTTTCCACCGACTGGAGAATTCTGTACATCTGCTGCAGAGCTCCTTGCTGCCCAGGAACCCCGGCTTTGACACATGCTTCACCTCGGACACCTTTCCATGGATGCTCACATCATTTTACAAATGTATGGAATGCTCTCCCTCCGAATTCCTCCTGAACCTCCTGTTTCTGATCTACTTCCTCCCAGTCCTGGAGAGACACTGACATGTTTTCTTCTCACACGTTCTCCAGGATGGGTTGCGGAAATGTAGAAAGACCATGGTATGCGCCCAGATATTCCCTACCAAGGGTTTCGCCACCTCCATTGACTGTGTTCTCCTTTCCATGTGGGTTTTTGGATGTGTGAGCTTATGTATGATCCTATGAGATTGAGGACATGTTTATTCTCACAAAGAGAAGACTGATGGGAGATATGATAGCATTCATCATGTACTTGAAAGGGTGTCACAAAGAGGAAGGCCAGGATCTCTTCTTGATTATCCCAGAAAGCAGGACATGGAATAACAGGTTCAAGTTCTAGGAAGCCAAGTTCCAGCAGAACATCAGGAAGAACTTCCTGACTTTCAGAGCAGTACGACAATGGAACGCATGACCTATGGACATCATGGGCTCTCCCGCCCCGCCCCAGAAGCATTCCAGATGCAACTGGACAGCCATCTAAGAGGGATGGTTTCACTGGGAGGCCTGCACTGAGCAGGGTGTTGAACCTGAAAGCCTCCTTGGCCCTTTCCAACCCTGCTATTCTATGATCCTTTGATGGATCTATTTCCACTGCCAGCCCCAAATACAGATGAATAACCTGCTTCTCCTTATCCATCCTCCTCTGAAAAAAATTGAAGTTAAAAGAAATTCCCTTAATTCGCTCTTATTGTAGAAGCTTTGTTTTCTTATTGTGGATATTATAGTACTAGGTATATATAATATAGTAATATGTCCCAAAATGTGTCATTCCAGCGGAAAGATGTGGTGTTTGGAAAGGTTTCTTTCAACACACTCCCACACACCCACACACCCATCTTTGGGTATTGAATCACCTACAGCTTTCAGTTAAATCATTTCCAGCATGAAAGGCTGGGGAAAGTTCCTACGAAAAAGGAAATTGGTTTCTGCCTGGATGATGCCTCTTTCCAGTTCCAGGCCCATCCTTACGAACTCTCCATTCCTTTCAGGAGCACATAGATTAGAAAGTCACTTGGTCAAGGGCAGCAGAGGGCACTCCAGGCCAAAACAGGTTAAGTTGTGGTCACTTTATCTCTTGTTGTTGATGCAAAGGCGTGAGGCCACAGCAAAAAAAGAAAAAATAAACCTGTTTACAAGCAGGTCAAGGACATGCTGGCAGATAACCATTAGCAAAACAACTTTGCTATTGACAAAAAGAGCAAAGCGAGGTGTGTTTGCAGATGCAACCCTTCCTTTCTTGAACAATACGGTTGAATCGAAATGGCATTCTAAGGCACTGCTCAGAAGTACTTCCTCCCTCTGCCCACCCCCTCAATGAAGCCTTTGCACAGGCTTGAAAACCATAATGCTAAATCAGTGCTGCAGTTTACTGCAAGTCAGAGAAGGCAGGGATTGTTGATGCCTTTTAACTGTAAGCTCTGCTTTCTAATTAGACATATGCCTGCCTATTTCCAAGCCATCGCTCATGAAAAGGTTTCACTGTGCATGAGCCTCACGTGGTGTTAGTGTTCATGACTGCCTCCCCAGCAAGCCTCCTCCCCCACCCCAAATCCAAAGCAGGTTCATGGAAAGGTTTCCGGAAAAGTTCAGGAGTCCTTCAAGCAAACCCGAACCAATTGATGGTTTTGCACACCAGCCATGAGTCAACAGCAGCTGGGATTCAAAACCAGTGCAATTTCACCAGACTAAATGAAACTTTGTCTTAACATGACATATCCATTTGCAAACCGGTTAGCCTGGAATTTGCAAAAATATGCAGACTTTTTCCTAGCAAACATGTCTATCTGTCTATACATCGATCCACTGTTTGTCTATTGCATAATCTCTCACATACACACATGAAAACAGAGTCATGTTTGTAGCAGCTCATTTCTCATAGCAAAGACTGTTGCCCAACCTCGCTGCTAGGAAAGATTGAAGGTTTTGTTTGGTCCCTATTTTTAAAAAGGCCAACTTGTTTTGCACTTCCCAGGGTAAAACACAGTTCAGACTGTTATAGCTGTATCCGCTTCTGTGATGTAGTTTTCAGCTCAACAGTATGTGTATTTGAATATGCATAAGTATTTCAGGACAAAATGTGTACAAAAAGGCATATTTTAAGATAATACACAGAGGTGTGGGGTTTGTTGCTTAAACAAAAAATGAAAAATGTTCCCTCTGATGTAGAAACAGGATGGAACGAACATAGGCATAGAAACATCTGAAACTGATGCAGAGCAAAAATAGCTCTTTCCACCACTTCTGTCCCTCCACCGGTATTGTTCATCAGTGAAGCGTCTATCCTAGGCAAGTACAGATGTTATAAAATCCAATTTGTCTGCAGTTTTTGCTATTTGCCAGGCACCTTTTATTTTGTGGCCGGCTCATGGACAAAAGCCAGTTTGTGCCAATAGCTATGTACACTTTTGCACAACTCTTCCCTTTCCCTCAAACAATATGCAAAACCTCCCAAGATGCATATCTTTGTGCTTTAGATTATTGGAGAAGTGCACACTTTGGGTTATTGTTTTTATTAATGTTGTTCATTTTTTCTACAGTTGCACACACGTATGGGAAAATAATTTCAAACGTTGGTCTGCACGTCCATGCAATTGACATGACTTGGGAACAGCTAGTCCACCTTAGAATCCATGGGTTCGATTCTTAGAAATTCAACCTCACTTGAGTATGTTGTGAATTTCTCCAAGATCCCAGTCTGCACTACCTTCCATTCACTGTGAAGCAATCCATTTAAAAGTGACTAAAAGGCCTGAGCCTTGATGCTAAGCAGGCTTGGGGCTGGCCTGAGCTTGGAGGGGAGACCACCTGGAAACCGCATGTGACCAGCTTGAGTTCCACAATGGGAGAGAGGTGGGATACAAATATACTAAAGACATAAATATTACCAATACCAGCAGTTGAAAATATACCAATGTAGCAATGTCATGGGGAACCACAGGCTATATGCTGTATGCGTTGCCTAAATGCCAGTGTTTGTTTGTTTGTTTTGAGTATCTATATGCTGTCCTGTCTCAAAGGCCTCAGGATGGCTTACATAAATAAATAAGAGTAATATAAAACATAATACAAATGAATTTCAGAGCCACCCTGGCTGCAGATTAAAAACATATATAATCCAATATTAAAAGTTATTAAAATATTGTTGGAATAAAAAGGTCTTAACCTGGTGCCAACAAACAAATAACGACGGTGCCAGGCAGACCTCTCTGGGGAGCGCATTCCATGTAGATTTACCTACATGTAGATTATCTGCAAAATACACGCAGTTCTCAATATCTAAGGGAAGGATCTGATGAGCTACTACTGTGGACATAAATGGCATGGCACCGGTGAAAAAGATTTCTAGATCATTGCCAAAGGCACTTACTGGCACAATGGATGTGCTGGAATCCACCATCGGCATTGGGCTAAAGGGCAGCTATGCTGATACAATAATTTTTTGTTAGTGGCAGCATCAGATTGGTTACTGCTGGAAGCCGGACTCCAGCCGCTGTATTAACATTCTACAGAATGGCCACGTAGACTGCCTGCACTATCTGAACTTCCAAACAAGGTAGGCATTGCTTTGTTTAAAGGTATGTTAGGAAGAAGATAGGCTTTCTTGAGAAAATTTACTTAGCAGCATGGCATTTGCAAAGCTGTTGGCAGCATGGCTTGCAAATACATTTCCGTGTGATGGCTGGCGGCCTGGTAGAAGTCATCTTCTACCCTGGAATGGGGGAAAAGGCAAGGGCGAGGCCAGGTTGCAAAAGGCTCTTGAAGTCTGCTTCCTCCTAGACCCACCTGGGCCTCTGCTTCCAGGAGGGACCTACCTGGCAGGGCTGCCCCCCTTGGGCCTGCTGATGGTCACATGGCATCCATGAGCCGTGCTGTGTACCTGCTTTCCCCAGCTGTGCCCATCCAGCTACAATGCAAGGGACAGCTTTTGGGTGGGAACCAAAGGCCACCATCTCCCCACTGTTTCCTAAGATGCAAGGCTTGATGCTGCATCAGGCACTGCTTTTGGGGAAACGTGAAACTGGAGCTGGAAGACAAGCTTTGCTGCTCAGTGAGAAGAAGAGGTGAATGATGAGGGGCTGACTGGTAGGGCCACAGTTTGGCAGGAGGTGGCATTACTGGGGCAGGTGTGGTGGTTGCAGCAGCAGAGAGGTAGATCTGAGCCTGTGGGAGGACCTGGGGCTGTGCAACGGCACTCCAGGTCATGATGCTGGGCCTGGGAACGGAGGTCCTCTCCGAAAGCCTCGTGAGTAGAGCAAGGAACCAAGTTCTGCCACTGTCCTCTTCCCACAAGTTGCTGGGGATGGTCTGTGCTGTAACAGCAGCCTAGCAACTTGCACTAGGGATGTTCACAAGATGCCCAACCAAACACGGCCAGCAGTTTATCAGGGGCAAGCCCTGAAAACCGTGAGGGCCGGTTGGGACTTATAAGCTGCACAAACCCTTTCAAGGCATCGTAAAAGCACGGGAAAAGTACAGCGGGGCGGGGGGGGGGGCAGACATCAGTCCTAGAGGCTTCCATCCCCTTGCCCTTGGCCAACAGCCACTTTGTGGGTTCACAGCATGCATATATATATATATATGGATGAATGGTAGAACCTTTCATTGTTTCCTTGCTCTTTGAATGGTTCAAATCCACACATTTCCAGGAGTCATTCAGTATCGCACAGTAAGAGATCAGGCAATGTGCCCGCATGCATGATCAGCTCTAAGAAAATCCAGCATCACTTGCCCCAGCTTGGGTATCGCTAAATATTTTGGACTACCACTGCTTACCATAGCACATAGTGGCTGGGGTGGATTGGAGCTGCAGTCCTGAGCATCTGGAGGGACTAACTTTAGGGTAGGCTTCTGTGGAGAAAGAACTTCTGATAATTTCTCCTGTGCCAAATCCAGAATGAAATTGCAATCAAACTATCCCACCCCCTGCTGACAAAGTGCGCCTTCTCTTTTATCAGGGAAGATTGCAGGAGTCCAGCTGCCTCTTGTCACGACCTCCTTTCCGTTCCTCAAACACAGGGATGCTGAACACCCTAAAAATGAAATACCTTTTCTTTCCTGTCTCCTCTTTTCCCCTCCTCACAAGGTTGCACTATAAAAACAGACTCCATAAACTCTCCCTTTTAAAAGATGACAGCCTTGTATTAATGCTAAAAAAGAACCTTGGCTGAAAAACAACAACACCATGCCGGTGATTCTGCTTGAAGTGGAAGAAGTTTCTCCAAGTTCCTTTCCAAGCTGTTAAAGATTAGCTTGATGTAGATAAGCCTATTCCCCAAACTCATTATCTGTCTTCAAAATGCACCTTAAGGACTACTTTATAAAGTCAAGGTTATGTGAAGAGTATTTCAGTGAAAACCAGTGGATGACTGTTAATAAATCTGCATTACAGATTGGAGATTTTGTCTCTGTCTTTCATCCCAGCATTAGAGGATCCCTCTGTTCTCTCCCCCACCCATTTTTTTTTTTTTTTACAATAAACACGTGTTGCTACTTTGCTAAGGTCACCCATTTGAAACAGAGACAGGGACTAAGAAGTATTTCAATGTGTTTATAATTAAGGTTCTCAAAGCAATATATATGTGCTTGTCCAAATATGTACCTCGTATATGCATATTGTGTGTGTGTGTGCATGTAACAAACACACCCCCCCGAAAGAGAACTCTAGAGGTTTGTTGTGTCTGCAGATCCAGCAAACAACCCACTGAAAGCAACACTAATGGAAAGTTGGATGACCCACATCATTGTTCCTACTTTTAAAGGTTTCCTTAAACCGGTTTCCTCTGGCCCATCTAACATGCACGCCCAAGGCTGTTTAGATTACATTGTGATGGACATTGAAATACCATTAAGACACACCATAATTGCTTAAGTATTTTAATAAAACATTGATTTTAAAAATTACAACCAGGACCATTCCCTAATTCATCAACAAACTGAGCAGCACACGCCGTTTGAGACAGGGAAGGTCTGGGTTGTCTGATTTTCACTCTTAGTACTTTCATTCCTTTGCTGAACTGCTGTTGTTTTTATCTGGGTTTTGTGCAGAAGACTTTTAATCCTTTGCTGCTCATTTTCCCTCGGTTTCATCACTGTCCTATTTTATGCTTTCTAATTTACTTGTACACTGCTTAGAGAACTCAGGCTACCTGGACGTCTCTAAAGGTAAGAAAATTAACAATGCCTTAGAAAGCGGGGGAATATATTTTGGTTACCTGTGGAAATCTCCTAGGAGCTTTGGTATTTGTGTGTGAATGTCAGCATTCAACTTAATACTGGCCATCTGATGCCGCACAACTGTGCAACCTTCACACACGAGAGAGCGGCGTCAGGATCATCTCAGCAGCTGTGTGTGCACCTTTGCAACACCTCCCTTGAAAGCATCTTTCTCCCTCTTCGTGATCCCAGCATGCCGTGTGCCCAAGAAGCCGAGGTGAGGGAGAAGAAAAGAAGAGAAGAGACAGAGCAAAGGACCGTGTGATAGGGGCGTTTAGGCCTTCTGCATTCCCTTACACTTGTCAAGGCTCAGAAGTTTTATTACCAAGGAATTTCACTTCTGCCTCTTATTCTTAACACACTGCCCAGCATCGGGCTGTGTGAGGATTTGCTGATCTAATATAGATAGCGATTTTGTAGGTTTGTTGAGATTTATATAGACAGCACCTTGGGATCAGGAATTACATTTTAAATGTAACAAAATGCTCCTCGGCATTATTTTTTTTTAAAAAAACTTACGAATACCATACTTAAAGAAGTAAACATCAAATAATCTCTGATATCTTTCAAGAAAATGTTGACAGAGCTCAAGGAGATCCATACAGGTTCTCAAGAAGAGTCAACTTAATAAACTTACTTTCTTTATTCTGCCACTGTGTCTCATGCCTGAGAAGGTGGGAAGCTAATTCATCGATGCCATGCATATTTCTATTTTGTGCACATTCCAAGAGACTCCGCTTGGAGTAGGGTGTGGCCTACAAATGTCAAAATAAATAAAATATATTTTAAAAATTTGCATTGATTAAGCACACATGCTTCAGTATAATGCAACAACATGCAAAGGCAATCGGCATAATTTATATCAAAGCATGGCTGTTGTATGCCTATAAATATACAATTGGTCCTCATCCTCCTCACTGTAGTGAAAGTGGGAGGTTGTCATGGCTGTTATTTTTACTCCCCTATCTACCCTAAGAGCAAACATACTGCACAGAAGTAATTTGCTTGTCAAGATACAAATTCCTTGATGCAAGTTCTCCATTCTTTGGAGAGGTCATTGTGTATACGCAACGTGTTGAGCATGGGTGTCAGCAGTGCATCCTGGGAACTGTAGTGTCAGAACATCATATGCCCTTTCTGATTGGATATTTCTGTATGCCCCGTGGTTGGTAAGAAGGCTCAGGAGTCGGATGCCGTGGCTTTGCCAGCCCAAGCTGCAACTTGAGTAGAAGTCACAGAAAAACTAACCTTTCCAAAAACAAGCAGGATAGTAACTGGTTCATTGAAGAATTTCACATCCTGATGTTAAAATGGATTGGCTTGAAAAACAGTAATTAAAACAAGGCTGGGTGGCTGGATGACCTCGGAGGCATTTTCCTCTTGGGTTTCCCATTGTTTATTAATCTAAAATGAGAGAGGCATCTCCATTCCTGAACACTCCCTGTTGCCTCTCTCTCTCTTGTTTCATACACACACACCTGGACCAACAGGGGCATGACTATTTTTATTATCACCATCATGGCATTCAGAGCTATTCCAGAGCACCAAACAGATCGAAGCACACCTGTTTGCAGCAAATGTTTACCCTCTGAGGTCTCTGTTGCCCTTACCGAGTTCCCAAAGGGTAAAAATTATCTTGCAAATAAGGTGACTTTGACCCTTTGGGCATTCCATAGCAGCTCAGGGAACTATTTTGTTTGCAAAAGGAACAATAAGCACACACACAACATTTTAGCAGTGGCAGGACATGTATTAATGCATGTGAACTATTAGCTGCATGTAGCTCTCCTCTGCTCAAAAAAAGGTAAAATTGCATCATTCCATGAGCTGACTGAATGTTTCTATGTTGTTCAGGAAGAAAAGGGTTAAAGCTACCGACCAAACTTGGGACATGCACCGCTTGGCAGCCTTTCCATGTTCATCCATGTCGGCACAAAGCAAAGATATCCGTTTGCAATCAACCCCAGTTCATTACAGAGCCAGGCAGACTTAGCACACACTCAGTGGCTGTACATGTAACAGTTTCTACCAACAAACCACCTCGAGTTCTGGCAGCGTCCATAGAACGTGAGAAGTATCACCGGGGACTTCTCCAGGCTGCGCCCCATCCCTGGCATGGACAGCCAGCCTGTCCTCCCTGTCCTGGGCCATTCTCAGTCTCCCCTAAATTGGTTATTCTTTAAAGCCTGATCTCAAACATGTTTAGACAGGAAAGAAAAAACATGGCCAGTCACCCAGCTTGTGCCCAAAATGTCATATCTGGTTTTCCCGATTCAGAAGGACATACACCCTGTTTTGCTTGCTTTTAGATCTTTGAAAAAATCTCTGAGAAGGTATCCAGGGCTTTGTTGCGGTGGTACACAGACGGGAGCTTAGTCCTGCAGCCTACTTGCTGCTCCATTTGCTATTTATCTTAGAGAAATTGGGTCCCCCTTCAGGCAGATGCCTATTAGCATTTCTGCATAAAGCAGAGAATGGTCTGAAAGTTCATCCGGCATCCATCATGCTGAAGCTAAGCAGGTCCAGGACTGGCCTGAGCCTGGAGGGGAGATCCCTTGGGACCCGCAAGTAGCCACCTCGAGTTCCACAATGGGAGAAAATCGGTATATACATGTAACACTACACTACACTATCGTTGCTGTTGTATGATACAATACATGAGCAAAGCAGCCAAGGATTCCAACTCGTATCAGTATTCTGTAGGCTGCTTATTCATGGGCTCCCCACTCGCAGATAGTCTGCTTCTCTCAAAATCTTCTATGTGTGCTACTTACTTATCTATTTATTGCATTTTTATATCACTCAATAGCCATGGCTGTCTGGGTGGTTTAATGGCTAAGTATTATAATGGCTAACTGACTGGCTAGAGGCACGATATAGAAATGTTATAAATAAATAAGCGCAAGTAGGTTGCTGCAGAGTTGATCTGAGCAGTGAAGGGAAAGAACAGGGTGCCTAAATTTTTCTCTGTGAACAGTATTCTGATAGGAATCAGGTTACCCACCCACGGGCTTGGTAGCAGGAAGAATGACATTTGCCAGGGTTCTGGATTTTTCTACTTGGGTGCTGGATTCTACTTCTACTTGAGTTCTGGATTTTCCATCATTCTAGATACTATGAAGATGAGACCTTCAGAAGAAGATTGTGAGGGCGAAAGAATTTGCTTCTGTTCTGCTTCTCATCACCTGGTGAATTTGAGAGAAAGAAAGCTGTCTGTCACTGGGGAGGAAAACCACCAATACAAAGAAATATGAGATTGGGGTACTGATTCTCTAGGACTTTATTTGAATCCCTACCATCCTAATTCATGCATCTTAAACTAATAGCTAGATTTGGAGCTTCCAGTTCCACACTCCTTGGACATTTAAGATAAAATTTTCATATTTAAAATACTGCACATTTTTCCATAAAACGTGTAAGATAAATTGTGCATTTTACCATAACATTCATATGGAATGTATGTGCTTGTTTGTGCAGGTTTCTTTCAAAGAATAAAAGAATAAACAAGCAAAGTAAATAAGGAAATAGGACAGAATGGGCTTATAACACAGGTGAAACTGACACCAATGAAAATTACTCTGACTTCCCCTTCCCTGGTATGGGCCCAAATTTGCAAGCTCTAGACTGACCAAATATTTGGGTGAAGAATTTTGAATTGGGAGAGCTCACATTCTGACACTGGTACCCCAGTTCATACTTCATTCCGAGTATGTGTGTATTTGGGACATCAAGACGCTCACCTTTTTCCTTCTCTGTGGGAGCGTCTTTCACAAGCCCTGCACTCCTCATACTCAGCACTGGTGAGAAACAAACAAGCACATCCACAGTGGAGCCGTGACTTTCTTGTTGGGACATTTATTTACTTATGACCTTATATATGTCTTCAGAAAGGTTCCCCTGAATTTTTTCTTTTTCTTTGTAGGATAGACTTCCCTCAGAATTTCTCACATGTCTCATCTAATCAGGACTGTCCAACATCTTGTGCTTGCTGTTATGTGCCATCAAGTCATCCCCAATTTATGATTGACATATGCTGTCAATACAAACAAAGCTTAAAACCTTGTGGACTAAGCCCAGTTGGTACACATTTCAGTCCAAACCAAGAAGAACCCGTTGTTTTCCATGCGGTGGAGGATTGGTGACAAAATATTAAGGTGAGGTGTTATTACAAGAAGAAGGCAACATGAAACACGCAGAAGCTTATTTAAGCAGAAAATAGTCCAACGGAGAGAGGAAATATTCTCTGGTACATAAAGCATGTCTAGGAATTGTATGGGGTTTAAACAAGTTGAGAACTTACATATGGAGGCAGGAATTTACCCTGCTAATGGGCCATTGTTCTCTAACTTGGCTTCAATCAGTGAAGGATACCAATACCCAGTTGCAAAGGTGGTCTTGGTTCATCCAAGAAATTAATATCAGCATCCAATCCATCAAGGGCAAAGATAATATAATAGCCAACACCTTTTTGAGATGTGAAACCAGAAAGAAACACAATATCGATGGAGGAACCTCCAGTAGAAGCAAACAACAACCTAGGGGAGAAGGCCAAAGCTGAGATGACCTCAGCCTGGCCATGGAACAACACGGCGAGGAATAAAACATCACAGCATAGAAGAATCATGAGTGAAAGGATGAGTTTAAAATGAGACCCACTAAAGAGAAATGAACTTACCTACAGAGACTATAAAATATTCCCTATACCAGAGGAAGCTGCACACAACTCCTTGGAAAAGAGGTGTGTTCCACTTAAGGACAAAGGGTGGGGGTATGTAATGGAATTGTTACTACAGAGTCATTAGGCTGTTTGAATACCAGAGTCTCATCCTCATGCTCTCATAGCCCAATGAAGGAAGGAGAAGTTAATTAATAGGATTGGAAATAAAATCCTGGTGGTAGTGTTCTATACTGAGAGAAAGGGATGGGAATATCAAGAAGATAAAGACATGTCAGATACCAACAAATTAAAGGAGAGCACCCGTGACATGTAGCGATGGTCATTCTCACACAGGTAACCTCTCACCTGGATTCTTGCAATGCTTCCCTTAAATATGTTCTAGAAATGTCAATTGGTCCAGAGCAGGGCAGCCAGGCTGCTGATGGGAGCTGCTGGATATGACCATACAAAGCCAGTCCTCTACTGGTGGCCAATTGAAGTCCAGGCCAATTCAAGGTTTTCTATGTTTCTATGTTCTAAGGTGTTAAAGCCCTAAATAGCTTGAAGTCAGAGTATCTAAAGAACACCTCTTCCCACAAAGAATCTTAGTACACTAGAGTTGGAAGGGTCCATGAAGGGCATCGAAAAGTGTCGTCTGCAAATCAGCAGACTGTTCACCCCTTCCTCCATGTCATTTATGAAAAGATTAAACAGGATCGACCCCAGGACAGAGCCCTGGGAGACCCCCGCTTGTCACTGGCTGCCATCCCGATGATTCCCCACTAATGGTTACCTGAGCACAATACTCCAGTTGTGGGTGCACCAGAGTCATATAGAGTGGTAGTAATACCTCTCTTGATCTAGAAGCCACACTTCTGGCTGTGCAACCAAGGGTGGTATTTGCCCTCTTGACCACCACATCACACTGCTGGCTCATGTTTAGCCTGCGGTCAACCAGAACCCCGAGGTCCCTTACACAAGTGCTGCTCTTCAGCCACTTGTCACCTAACCTGTACTTATGACAGCTATTCTTATGCCCCAAGTGCAAGACCTTGCACTTATCCACATTGAACGCCATCCTGTTGTCTCCTGCCCACTTCCATAGTCTGTCCAGATCCTTTTGGATCTGGTGTATCTGCTCCTCAGTTGTGGCCACTGCTCCAGTTTTAGTGTCGTCTGCGAATCTGATCAGCAGACTGTTCACCCCTTCTTCCATGTCGTTTATGAAAAGATTAAACAGGATCGGCCCCTGGGGGACCCCGCTTGTCACTGGCTGCCATCCCAACGATTCCCCGCTAATGGTTACCTTCTGCTTTCAGTCAGTCAACCATGCCCCAATCCACCGGACAGTGCTTTGGTGTATCCCAAAACTCCTCAGTTTCTCCACCAGGATATCATGGGCACTTTGTCAAAGGCCTTGCTGAAATCCAGGAATACCACATCCACTGCATCTCCTCCATCTAGCCATCTTGAAACCTTCTCATAGAATTCCACAAGGTTTGTCTGGCAGGACCTGTTTTTGCGGAAGCCGTGTTGTGTGGCTGCCAGCTTCCCTTCCCTATCCAGCATCACTAGATCTCCCTCTATTATGAGCCTTTCCATTGTTTTTCCTACAATGGACATAAGGCTAACTGGTCTGTAATTCCCCATGTCCCTTCTACTACCCTTTTTGAAAATTGGGACCACTGATGCCACCCTCCAGTCCTATGGAACTTCACCCGTTCTGCACGAGGTCTCAAAAATGGAGGCCAGCGGGCATGAGAGAACCCCTGCCAACTCTCTTAGTACTCTCGGGTGTAACCCATCAGGGCCTGGCACCTTTGTAATGTCCAATGCCCTGAGGAGCCCCTTGACTTCAAGGGGGGTGACTCTAATCTGTGCCCCTAAGTCCCCAGCCTCATCTAATCTCCTATATGGATATCCCCCATCCTGCTTTGGGGAGAACACAGAGGCAAAATAGTCATTTAGCATCTGTGCCTATTCCCTCATATCAGTCACTGGATCTCCTTCCTCCTTTTTAGTGGTCCCACCACTTGGCTCCCCTTCCTTTTCCTATTTACATGCTGAAAGAAGCCCTTTTTGTTGTACTTGATATTCTTGGCAAGTCTCAGCTCATAATCAGCCTTAGCCTTGCGAAGAATCCTTCTGCAATGGGCCTCCTCCTCCCGGTATACCCTTTTGTCTATTTCCCCCAGTACCCATTTCCTACGGAGGTTCCTCTTTCATCTAATCCCTCTAACCACCTCCTTTCACATCCATGGTGGCACTCTCCTTCTCCTCCCTGCCTTACTAACTAGAGTATTGTCAAGGCTTGCGCCTGCAAAACCTCCCTTTTGAGTGCCATCCACCCCTCCTCAATTCGCTTACCTTCCAGTAACCTGTCCCTGGAGACTTTCCCCAATCTGGCCTTCAGTTGGCCAAAGTTGGCCCTCTTGAAGTCCCAGCTTCTAGTGCTCACCCTGCTGCATGTTCCCAGTCCCCCGATCTCAAAGCAAAGGATGGAGTGATCACTCGCATCCAGAGCTCCCCTAATCTGTACTTCATCTATCAGCTCCTCCCTATTGGTCAAGACCAAGTCAAGGATGTTTCCCCCCATCGTCACCTCTTGGACCCTCTGTGTGAAAAACCCTCCTTCTATAGCTTCTAGGAAGTGACATGACCTGACTGTCACCTCTGAGTGAGTCTCCCAAGTAATATACGGGAGATTGAAATCTCCCATAATTACTGTGTCTCTCCCCTGAGATATCCTTAGAATTTGGCCTGTCAGGACATCATCCAGGGTCTCAAGGTGACCTGGAGGGCGATAACATACCCCCACGGTCAGGTCTCTCTCCCTGTCAAAACCCCTAAGTTTCACCCAGACTGCCTCTACCGAATCCCCATCTGTGCTGCATTCTATCTCACTGCATCCTATCCCTTCCCTGGCGTATAAAGTCACGCCCCCACCCCTCTTTCCCTTCCTGTCCTTTCTAAAAAGGTGATACCCTTCTATGTTCACATTCCAGACTTGCCTTTCATCCCACCAAGTTTCTGTGATTCCCACCAGGTCATACCTTCGTATTCCCAGGAGAACTTCAAGCTGTTCCTGCTTCTTACCCATGCTCCTAGCATTGGTGTACATGCACCTCAACTCCTTCCCACCAGTTCCTTTGCTTGGAGTGCCCAGCCTCCTCCTTCCTCCCATCCACCCTAATACCTGGCCCCTCTCTGTAGTAGTCCTGTCAGTCCCTGCAGTATCTCTAAAGCCCTGCTCCCAGAGCCCTGATCCTCTCCCCACCCTTGTCCAGTGCAGACACGTTACTGGGGGGCCTGAACCCACCCCCTCCTGGCTCAGTGTAAAGTCTTCCAGACGAAGCTCGCTAGAGCATCTCCAAAGGACCTTTTCCCCATCCTCGTGAGGTATAACCCATCCCTTGCCAGAAGTCCATTGGCAAGAAAACGAGTGCCGTGGTCGAGGAACCCGAAGCATTCCTTCTGGCACCACACCCTAAGCCAGTCGTTCACCTCGGAGGCCCTCCTGTCCCTTCCTGGCCGAAATCCCCAGACCGGTAAGATTTTATTTATTTATTTATTTATTTATTTAGTAAACCATTTCTATGCCGCCCCATTGCAATAAAGCCTTGGGGTGGCTTACAACAGTAAAATTAAAAACATATAACTTCATGTAAAAACCAACCCTCCCCCCCACCCCGGTGCATCTCAGCAAAACCCTTTAAAAATACAATCTAAATTAACAATATATCAATATTAAACAAATTAACAATTAAAATATGATTTCAATAAAAAGGTCTTCGACTGGTGAAGAAAAACGACGGCGCCAGGCGGACCTCTCTGGGGAGCGCATTCCATAGGTGGGGCGCCACCGCAGAGAAGGCCCTCCTCTGAGTACTCACCCTCTTAATCTCATTCACTGAGGGATCCCGGAGGAGGGCCTCTGTTGCTGATCTCAGGGGGCGGGAGGGCATATATGGGCGCAGGCACTCCATTAGGTATCCAGGTCCCAAGCCATTTAGGGCTTTATAGGTCAAAACCAACACCTTGAATTGGGCCCGGACTTCAATCGGGAGCCAGTGGAGCTGACGGAGAACTGGGGTTATATGAGAACAACATCCAGTCCCCATCAGCAACCTGGCAGCTCTATTTTGCACCAATTGAAGTATCCAGACTGTCTTCAAGGCAGCCTGACATAGAGCGCGTTACAGAAATCTAATTGGAAAGTCACCAACGCGTGTGTCACTGTCGCCAGGCAGTCGTAGTCTAGAAAGGAACTCAGCTGATGTACCAGCCAAAGCTGTAGGAAAGCACTCCTCGCCACCGCTGCCACCTGGGCATGTAATGACATCTCCGGGTCGAGGACCACTCCCAAGCTGTGGACCTTGTCCTTTAGAGGGAGTGCAACCATTCCAAGTCCCCCATTCCAAGACCTGAACCGCCCACCAACAGGACCTCCGTCTTGTCTGGATTGAGCTTCAGTGTATTGGCCCTCATCCAGCCCATTACCTCGGCCAGGCACCGGTTCAGCACAGCCACCACCTCACCTGGATTGGTGGAAAGCGAGAGGTAGAGCTGGATATCATCAGCGTACTGATGATTCCGCAGCCCACACCTCCTAATGACCTCTCCCAGCAGTTTCATGTAGATGTTGAATAGCAAGGGGGACAGAATGGACCCCTGCAGTACTCCATGGCACAGAGCCATAGTCCCCCAGCACCACCTTCTGAAATTGGCCATTGAGATAGGAGCGGAACCACCGCCAAGCGGTGCCTCCAACTCCCAATCCCACTAGCCTATCCAGAAGGATACCATGGTCAATGGTATCAAAAGCTGCTGAGAGGTCCAGGAGAACCAACAGGGACGCACTCCCCCTGTCTCTCTCCCTGCACAGGTCATCGTACAGGGCGACCAAGGCAGATTCAGTGCCGTACCTGAGTCTGAAGCCGGACTGAAATGGGTCCAGATAATCCATCTCATCCAAGAGTGCTTGGAGTTGTCCCGCCACCACCCGCTCTAGTACCTTGCCCAGGAACGGGATTTTGGCCACCAGTCTATCAATGGCTGCCACCTCTGGATCCAGGGATGCCTTCTTTAGGACTGACCGGACTACTGCCTCTCTTAAAGGGGCAGGTACCCGGCCGTCTCTTAAAGAGGCATTGACCACCTCCAGGATCCAGGGCCCAATCCCATCCTTGACTGTCTTAAGTAGCCAGGAAGGGCATGGGTCTAGTAAGCAAGTGGTAGGGCGTACTTGTCCAAGCACCTTGTTCACATCATCAGGCTACAACAACTGAAATTTATCCATTAAGTGTGGACCAGACGGCGTCGATGGCAACGCCCCAGCAGAATCTGATTCCAAAGTAGAGTCGAGCTCGTAGCGTATCTGAGTGATTTTCTCCCAAAAATGCTTGGCAAACTCGTCACAGCAGGCCTTCAAGGGTGGCACCAGATCTTTCTTTGGGCCCGGATGTACTAGCTCCTGCACCACTCAAAAGAACTCTGCCGGATGGCATTGTGAGGAGGCAATGGAAACGGAGAAGAATTTCTTCTTCGCCATCCTCACCGCCACAGCATAGGCACGATAATGCGCACTTAAGTGTATCTGGTCAGATACAGCTTGTGATCTCCTCCACCTACGCTCTAGACGTCTCCCAACCTGCTTCATCGCCCGTAATTCGGTTATATACCACGGAGATGAACGGGCTCCACCAGGCGGGAGAGGACGCTTGGGAGCGATCGTGTCAATAGCCCTGGTCATCTCCTCATTCCACAGTTCAACCAGGGCATCAACAGGATCACCAGTCTTGTAAACCAGAAAATCCCCCAAAGCACTCAGGAATCCTTCAGGATCCATCCTGCTCCGGGGGTGGACCCATACAATCGAGTCCACACCCTTATAGAGGGAAGGGCCAGCTCCAAACTCAAACCTCACAAGGAAGTGATCTGACCATGACAAGGGCATCAAGCTTAAATTCCTCACCCTCAGATCATCCTCTTCCTGCCCCGTCGAAGTCCCTGGTGATCCCAACCACACCCTGCCGGGCCGCATCGTGTTCAACCCCCTGCAGCTGCAGGACACCAAGTTACACCATCCCACTCAGGTGACTGGCCAGTTTCTTTCTGAATGTCTCCAGTGTGAGAGAGCCCACCACCTCTCCAAGCAGCTGGTTCCACTGTCGTATTGCTTTGACCATGAGGAAGGTTTTCCTGATGTCCACCCTGAATCTGGGTTGTCGTAGCCTGAATGGATTATTACGTGTCCTACACTCTGGTATTAGCAAAAAGAGATCTTGGCCTTCCTCTCTGTGACAGTCTTTGAGGTACTTATAGAGGGATAAAATGTCCCCCCCCCGCTCCGCCCTCAGTCCCCTCTTCTCAAGGCTGAACATGTCAGTTCCCTCAGTCTCTCCTCATTGGGCAGTGTTTCCAAGCCCTGGACCATTTTGGTTGCCCTCTTAGTCACCCTTTCTAATTTACCTGCGTCTGCCTACCCAGCATGGGCCTCCCCATCCCCTTAGCACATCATCAGAGGGCATTCTTAAGGAGTCCCCTCCCCAGGAAATAAGGAGGGTGGTTGAGAGCAGAAGGGCCTTCTCAGGAGTGGCACGCCAGCTTTGGAACCATTCCCCAGAGAGGCTCACCTGGTGCCCTCTTTGTGCTCTTTTTGGTGCCAGGCAAATACCTTTTTTAAACCTTCCCTGATATCTTAATTGCCAAATTATTGCAATGATTTCAACACCTTAGTATTGGTTATCATCCACTGCTACACCTTTTATACTGTCCTTGGATCTGCAAAGTTTTATAATGGCATGGCTTTGTTTGTTGGGTGGTTACATTTTATTGTTATATTAATTGGTATTTTAAATTGTATTTTAATTGTACATTTTTTAAAACTTTATAACCCACCCAGGAAGTCTTATGGCTAATGGGGCGGGGTGAAGATCTAATCAAAAAATAATGACAGCCCTCCAAGAGCTCCTGTCCATGGCAGCTCCATCCAGCTCTTCCGAGTTCAATGCTGAGGCCGCCTTGAAGGATTCAGTCCATCTCGTCTTTGGTCTTTCCATTCATAATATTAGGGAAGTTTCATGTAGCACTAAGCATTGCCCTCGCCACCCTGCTCTGATTTTGCTTTCCGTCCACCTGCTATGCACGTCCCAGATCCAAAACCAGCAACAGAGGTGGAAAGGGCTGGGAACTGAAGCGCTACCGAGAATCCTTTTTGCAGGATTGCCCTGCAAATGACACCAGGTAGATTCCAGTCATCAATACTTTATAAAGAGCCAGTAAATCATTAACTGATGAGTTAATAAATGTCCATTCACTTGTTTCATTGATAAACTGCATAGACAGCTGTGAGTTCTTTATTCCACCCGCACAGGTTGTGCATAGGAAAGTGAAATCAACTTTCTGCACATACTTGGAATGATAGTCTTATGCTTTACAGAGGTAGAGGAATTTCCATTTTGCTCACAAAACATGCAGCTCCAAGGACATGTGTCCCCTGTAAACATGTGTACATTGTGGAACAGGTTGCTTGCATTTGTCACGTTCCTCATTTGATTGGAACGGATTTCCAAATTGGCACAGTTTTCCTCAGTAGACTGAAGGATCCTCTCTGCTCTATAGGGGAAATTTGCGCTAATAAGATTTGTGCAGATTTGAAGAGGATTGTGCAAACGTCCTGCTTGCTTGACCCTTGGTTTGTGCAAATTTGTCACTGGTACACAACCAGCAGTGACCACAAACAAAAGCCAGAATGGAACACCACATGAGCTTCATGATGGCCACTGGAGAAGCCCAGCCATCTCAACTGGTGTTCATTGGCTCACTAGTGCTAGTATTTCTTTATGCTTTATATTAACAAAGTATATCAATGATGGAGTATTAGTAATAAAAATGCTTTACAGGAGGGATGGGCATGTGATGCTCCAGATGTTTTGGCCTACAGCTCAAAATCCCTCACCTCTGGCTAGCTCGCAAGGACCACAAGTTGCCTCTCCCTGCTGGACAGGACAGGACAGGACAGGACAGCAGCAGACAGACAATGCCCTGCCCCAAGGGACAAACAATCTAAGCCTATTTTCCCCATGTTGAGTTGAAGGAGAGGAGAGCATTCTTTCCATCAGATATAATTAGGCAGCATTCCTATGCCCTCTAGACATACCCCAATGGTCATCAGAGGCCTGAACAGCTGTGCGTCAAGCTAGCATGCCCTGACACTTTTGCTAAGCTAGAGAGATGCAGGCCTGCAGCTGGATGGGTGACCACAGGTGGAAGGAAAGCCGGGGGCTGGACTCAGTGGCTTCAGGCTCTACTACTATTCTACCCTACCCTATTTTATTCCTCTAAGGCTATAGATGGAATTATGATCTTAGAGAGGGGAACCCATCATCCCCTGCTTCCTAGACACCTCAGAAAGCTCTTTAGTGAGCCCTCCCCTGATGTCAATGTCATAATCATTGGATAGCAAGGAATGGATGCACTGGGAAATGTTCTTTTAGGAACCACTGGTTTTTCCCTATATAAGATGATAAGGACTAGGAACTTGCTGGGATTCTGAGGAATCCAGCATGCCCTCAGTTCAGAACTCAGACTTAGGCTCCAGGGATAAAAATGGGTCAGTTCCTCTGACTAGAGACTGTAGCAACATCTTTTGTTTCATGGCTGCTTTCTCTCACTCCCTCATTCATAAAAAGAAACAAAATCCGGGAAAGAAAAGTAGAGATTTCCTACAACAGCAGCCAATTTGCCATGATGGCCTGGGAATCCCCCTGGAAGGGGAAGGCAGTGGTGGGGGGGGGGGGAGATTTTATGCTCACTCACTCTGATTTCACTGACTTAAAGGATTAAAGTGCTGAAGAACTGAAGAAGCAGGAAACCGAAGTCGATAAGAATGCCACACAGCCGTTGAAGCTATAGGCTCCTCCCACTCCCCCTTTTCTTTCCCAGTTAATGAATAACTCTGGATGTTGTAATTTATCTTGCTTGAACTTGGAAAAATGCACGTGGCCAGCATCCCTGAACTGATGCCTTAAGCATGTTAGACATATCTGCCTTATCACAAACCCCACAAAAAAACAAAAACTAGAAAAATAAAGAAGAGGAAGAAAGATTCCACAAATGTAGGGGGTCAGTTTGACTTTTAAGATTTCGTTTTTCCCCTCCCTGCCTGCCTGCCTGCCTCAGAGAGAGAGAGCAAGCAAGAGGGAGAAGAGAAAAGAGAGAGCTACCTGTCAAGTGATTCCGGGAAGGGTTGTTTGTTCTACCACCAGGCAGAAACATATTTGCCTTCCTGCCTGCAAAAGAAAAGGGCATGAAACCAGGATACATTTTTTTTTTAATCAAGCTGAAGTCTTCACTATGGATTAGAAACTGTCCTTGATTTGGGGCCAGCTGAGAGGATTCCCCAATCAGAAGGGGATTTCCTACCAGAAGCTGTTTCCGTGGAACACGATTTTTAATTCGGGCCCATGGAAGGGGAAGGTGCTTTGGAAACAGGACTGAAGGAAAGAGAAACAATAAGCTTCCCACCTCCCCTTCTTTAGAAATGCAATGTTTGGCTAAAGTCTAAGCGGAAACCTTTGTACTGTCATTGTGGCAGTTTTTGTGAGTCTAATCCCTTACACAGGACATTCGATCCTCAAACCCATGCCATTTCCTGCAGAGTACCATGGATAGAAACCTAGCTCAGGGATTAGACTCACATAAAGCACTCAGAAACATTTCTTGAGATTTCCCCTCTGCACTGATCCCGACGAGCCATTGAACTCCACTGCTGGGACTCAAAGACACCATCGCAAGTCCATGCCAGCACAAGGCACGTGACAGAGAAAGTGTTTGGCATAATGCCGTCTCAAAGTAGAGTCCTAAATGCAATCCCATCCCCTTAATTCTCGCATAGTGCCATTCTCTGCTGGTGTGTGTGTGAAAAGTGTTTTTGTCTCCACTCCAGGTAGTAGTGAGGATGTTTTGACATGTTGCTTCTAGGAGTCAACAAACTGAAAGTATTTTATTAAAGAGGTATTAGATGTCTAGCAAAGGAATCGCCTGGATAATCCAAAACAATGCATGAAGAAACAGGCCCTGCCTCCCCATCTCTGCCTCTTGCTTTTCTCCCATAGGGTTGTCTGGTCATAGCAAGAACACAGTGATAGAAAAACCACAATGGGCAGAATCCCCCTTCTACACAGCATTTTCAGTAACATGGTCTGCTCAGAATCTAGGCCAGTCTTCCCCGACCTGATAACCTCCCCATATCTGGGATTTCAGCCTCTGCCAACACAACCAATGGACAGGAACTCTTGGAGTTGTAGCCCAAAACTGCTGGAGGACAAGATGCAGAGGAAGGTTGCATGTACACCAATGCTAGGAGCATGGGTAATAAGCTGGAAGAGCTTGAAGCTCTCCTGGGAATAGGAGGATACGATCTGGTAGGAATCACAGAAACTTGGTGGGATGAGAGGTAAGTCTGAAATGTAAACACAGAAGGGTATCACCTTTTTAGAAAGGACAGGAAGGGGAAGAGGGGTGGGGGCGTGACTTTATACGCCAGGGAAGGGATAGGATGCAGTGAAATAGCATGCAGCACAGATGGGGATTCGGTAGAGGCAGTCTGGGTGAAACTTAGGGGTTTTGACAGGGAAAGAGACCTGACAGTGGGGGTATGTTATCGCCCTCCAGGTCAACTTGAGACCCTGGATAATGTCCTGACAGGCCAGATTCTAAGGATATCTCGGGGGAGGGACACAGTAATTATGGGGGATTTCAATCTCCCGGATATTAGTTGGGAGACTCACTCGGTGGTGACAGCCAGGTCACGTCGCTTCCTAGAAGCTCTAGAGGGTGGGTTTTTCACACAGAGGGTCCGAGAGGCGATGAGGGGGGGAAACATCCTGGACTTGGTCTTGACCAATAGGGAGGAGCTGATAGATGAAGTACAGATTAGGGGAGCTCTGGATGCGAGTGATCACTCCATGCTTTGCTTTGAGATCAGGGGACTGGGGCCGTGCAGCAGGGCGAGCACTAGAAGCTGGGACTTCAAGAGGGCCAATTTTGGCCGACTGAAGGCCAGACTGGGGAAAGTCTCCTGGGATAGGTTACTGGAAGGTAAGCGAGTTGAGGAGGGGTGGATGACACTCAAAAGGGAGGTTTTGGAGGCGCAAGCCCTGACGATACCTCTAGTCAGTAAGGTGGGGAGGCGGAGGAGAGTGCCGCCATGGATGCGAAAGGAGGTGGTTAGGGGGATTAGATGAAAGAGGAGCCTCCGTAAGAAATGGGTACTGGGGGAAATAGATAAAAGGGTATACCGGGAGGAGGAGGCCCGTTGCAGAAGGATTCTTCGCAAGGCTAAGGCTGATTATGAGCTGAGACCTGCCAAGAATATCAAGAGCAACAAAAAGGGCTTCTTTCAGCATGTAAATAGGAAAAGGAAGGGGAGACAAGTGGTGGGACCACTAAATAAGGAGGAAGGAGATCCAGTGACTGACATGAGGGAACAGGCACAGATGCTAAATGACCATTTTGCCTCTGTATTCTCCCCAAAGCAGGACGGGGGATATCCATATAGGAGATTGCATGAGGCTGGGGACTTAGGGGCAGAGGTTAGAGTCACACCCCTTGAAGTTGAGGGGCTCCTCAGGGCATTGGACATTAGAAAGGCGCCAGGCCCTGATAGGTTACACCCGAGAGTACTTAGAGAGTTGGCAGGGGTTCTCTCACGCCCGCTGGCCTCCATTTTTGAGACCTCGTGGAGAACGGGTGAAGTTCCAGAGGACTGGAGGGTGGCATCAGTGGTCCCAATTTTCAAAAAGGGTAGCAGGAAGGACATGGGGAATTATAGACCGGTTAGCCTTACGTCCATTGTAGGAAAAACAATGGAAAGGCTCATAATAGAGAGAGATCTAGTGATGCAAGATAGGGAAGGGAGGCTGACAGCCACACAACACGGCTTCTGCAAAAACAGGTCCTGCCAGACAAACCTTGTGGAATTCTATGACAAGGTTTCAAGATGGCTAGATGGAGGGGATGCAGTGGATGTGGTATACCTGGATTTCAGCAAGGCCTTTGACAAAGTGCCCCATGATATCCTGGTGGAGAAACTGAGGAGTTTTGGGATACACCAAAGCACTGTCCGGTGGATTAGGGCATGGTTGACTGACCAAAAGCAGAAGGTAACCATTAGCGGGGAATCGTTGGGATGGCAGCCAGTGACAAGCGAGGTCCCCCAGGGCTCTGTCCTGGGGCCGATCCTGTTTAATCTTTTCATTAACAACATGCAAGAAGGGGTGAAATGTCTGCTGATCAAATTCGCAGACGACACTAAAACTGGAGCAGTGGCCACAACTGAGAAGCAGCTACTCCAGATCCAAAAGGATCTGGACAGACTATGGAAGTGGGCAGGAGACAACAGGATGGCGTTCAATGTGGATAAGTGCAAGGTCTTGCACTTGGGGCATAGGAATAGCTGTCATAAGTACAGGTTAGGTGACAAGTGGCTGGAGAGCAGCACTTGTGAAAGGGACCTCGGGGTGCTGGTTGAGCGCAGGCTGAACATGAGTCAGCCGTGTGATGCGGTGGTCAAGAGGGCGAATGCCGCCCTTGGCTGCATAGCCAGAAGTGTGGCTTCAAGATCGAGTGAGGTATTACTACCACTCTACACGACTCTGGTGCGCCCGCAACTGGAGTATTGTGTTCAGTTTTGGGCCCCTCATTACAGAAAGGATATAGCCAGGTTGGAGTCAGTGCAGCGTAGGGCCACAAGGATGGTGGCTGGTTTGCAGGGGAAGCTGTATGAGGCAAGACTGAGGGAACTGGGTCTCTTCAGCTTGGAGAAGAGGAGACTCAGAGGGGATATGTTGGTGACATACAGGTATGTGAGGGGGTGTCACATGGAGATGGGGAGAGGCCTGTTCTCCCCTGCAGAGGAAGGCAGGACGCGCTCCAATGAAGCAAAGCTCAGGGAGCCAAGGTTCAATTTGGATGCCAGGAAGCACTTCCTGACAGTTAGGACCCCGAGGGTGTGGAATGGGCTTCCACGGGAGGTTGTTGGGGCCCCATCTGTGCGGGTATTCAAGGATAGACTGGACGTCCACATGGTGGGCATGTCGTGAGCGGAGCCGGCTGGTGCCAGAGGTCAGACTAGATGGCCCGGGAGGCCCCTTCTGACTCGCTCTGTTTCTATGTTTCCATGTTTCTATGTTGCTGTAGGCTGGAGATCCAACAACCCTTTTCCTCCCTGTGACAGCATCCTCAGCCCTCCAATCCCTTTTTAGCTTCCCATTTCCTACTTATCCCTCAACTCAGTGTGAAACTGCTCCAACAATCTCCAACAAATCTTCCTTACTCATTTCCTTACTAGAGACATATGAGAAAGTTCTTCAGATGGCACCTTGTGGACCAAACATGGACTCACACACAATCTGCACTTGGAATCCATTTCCTCATGTCTGATGTGTCTTTCATGCTATTAACAGATGGGTACATTGGGAAAACACACAAAGTGCACACAAATGCTCTCTAAGCAATTGGAGAAGAATGTGTACATTTCAAAGATGAGCACAATTCATGTATATGTTTGGAAATATGCACATGAAAATACAGGCATTTTTTCATGTGGAAAGAAAACAAGCAAAGCTCACAATTTACAGACTTGTATTTAAACAAGCTCTGAGATGAAACTTAGTAAACTTGAGTGTCATTGATTTTCTCCATCTGTATTTCCTTTGGATCCCTTCTTTTCAACTTACCTTCTAGGCCTACATAGAATCATCTGGATCCATTCCGTCAGTTTCAGGCCAGGTTTGGACACAGAAACTGAAGCTCAATTCAAATGCTGTTGACAGGCAAATCCTCAAACTGGTTAGAAGGTGCTCAATCCACTGAAGGAGAAGCTTGGCAGCTTAGGGTCCTCCATGATCCATCTTTACCACTCAAAGCCCAGATGGCCTCATTAGCTTGCAGGATCTTCTACCAGGTTTGATGGTCCAGCTATGCCCCTATCTGGACAAAAATAGCCTGCCTTCAGTAAACTATGCTCTAGTAATCTTGAAACTAGATTACTGCAAAACACTCTACATGGGACAGTCCTTGAAGACTGTTCAGAAATTGCAGTTCTACAGGCATGAGGAGCATCTTTGCCCCTGTGCCAAAGTGTCATCCCACAAATGAGTTAAGCAACCATACAAAGAGAAGTTAAGTGCTATTTACTGATGTCTCTATATATCTGTATCAATTACTCCAGGCAATCATCTCAAGCTCGTAGATCATTAGCTGAAGCTAATACAGCGATGTGAAGTTCATGAGGTGCTTGAGAGTTTATTAGCACTGATTCTCCTCCTAATGCAAAGTAACAGGGTCATCCCAGATCATGTTGTGTTTGGAAGCAGGTCTGGAAGCACCTCTGGAGCAGAAGCAGGGTTCACAGCATTCAGTGCATGTTCTGCTGAATGTGCTTTGGGTTGCTGCCTAGCTTTGCAGCTCACTTCTTGCAGCCTGGAAGCCAATTGCAAGCATTTGTACAGAAAAGGCAACAGGGCAGAACTAATCTTATCAACCAAGACAGTTACCATCCTATGAAATGAAGAGCTTGAAGAAGAATGCAAGGCATTTCTCCAGTTAATCTGGCCACCAAGTGCAGAACTTTTGAAGACTTCCTCACCTTTGGTAGATCATGGGGTACTTTTGCACCTCCCAGTCAAGCTTGGGCTTCTGAGGAAGAAGCCAGCTCAAGAGTTTTGGGGCCATCGTTTTGTGTGATGATAATATAAAGATTCTACAGCGAATGTTTGATGGAGAAGGATTAACATCAGATATCAAGGACAGGTGAGTAGATTCTTGGAAACCACTGACCAGAGGCACCATTGAGTTGATCTCCAACTCACTGTAGAAATGCCAAATCCTGAAATGCATGCTCAGTAGGTGACTCGCCATCAGTTAGTAAGATGAGAGTATTAGCCTTAGAGAGTGAGGGTCCTTGCAGTCCATTGATGTCTTCCCATAGCGATCCTGTATCACTTGAACTAGCCAAGTTCAAGTGATACAGGTATTCCCGAGATCAAGATGACCAGGTTGCAGCTGTCTTTCTTAGAGCAGTTAAAATGAGAAGTATATCAGAAAAAAACCAAGATTTGATTGGATTCAGTTTATCTTGCATTCAATATACTTTTTCATTTTTTCCCCACCCTGTTTATGAAGGTATTTGTCAAAAACATGGTCTGAAAACATTCCCACCCATACCTACAAAACCTGGGTGAATGTTGTGGGTTCTCTGGAGGGAGGCAGGAGGGTCACTCTGTCTTGCAAAATGTTTGGGGCAAAGATGGGGGAGTCTTTCTTGAGACAAGGCATTCTAACTCCTAGTGTGCATATTTGCTTGCTAGTGTAGGGAGGGGTGCATTCCCATAGGGCAACCCTTGATACACGGACGATGATGATGAAGAGGAACATACTAACAGCAGGAAGAATAAATAATCTCTGTATTTTGGTTTAGACCCTGTAACTGGAGGCCTTGAGGCCCAAATACCTAGGAAGCACTTCTTCCTATACCTTGTGTCTTTCGATATTTAGAAGGCTTTCCCTGAATACTCTTTTTAGCACAGGTGTATTGTGTCTTTACAAAGGAGAAAGCCTTTTCTGTGGTGCATCCCTACTGTGGCATGCTCTTCCTACTCTTCCAGGCACCTGCTAAGGCACCTGCTTCAGTTTGCTGAGGCATTTTGGAGGGGTTACTGTTTATGTGTTTTGATGCTTTTTGGAGCACTCCTAAGAGATGGAGGGTTCTGGGAGAGAGCATTGCATTGATCTACAAATTGACATAAGCTGGCTTGGCTGGTTACTGTTCTTTTTCTTCTTTAATGTTTTCTGAGGATGGTTTAATTCACACTTCCATGCACAGCCCTGCATTCCTTTTGGTGATTAAGAGATATTTAAAAATTCTCCTCTTCTCCTCTTCTTCCCCCTTTTCTTCTCCCTCTTCTTCTTCCTCTTTATCATCATCATCATCATCTATTGGGCAAGTCAATTCATTCATTTCTTCCAATTATTCAATTTATATGTATCTAAAAATTTTTTTAGCTCCAGGGTGTTGTATAAACATGTCACAAATCTAGTCACCTATGATTACAATCTGATAATGCAAACACTAATATACACATACAAAATAATCAAAGTAACATAATGCCAGAACAGAAGACAATGTGCAAGTCAAAAATATAAAAGCAACTGAAATTAAGGGTTCTCTCCTTGACATTTTATTGGAATCAAGAGATCATGAGAAGGAACGCAGTGGCGTTTGAGGGCCCAGCGCCATCTCTGTGCTGGAGTGGGAGGAACCCTTCTATTGACAGTTAGGACCCCGAGGGCGTGGAATGGGCTTCCCCAGGAGGTCGTTGAGGCCCCATTGGTGAGGGTGTTCAAAGACAGGCTGGACACGCACATGGTGGGCATGTCATGAGCGGAGACGGCTGGTGCCGGAGGTCAGACTAGATGGCCCGGGAGGTCCCTTCTGACTCGCTCTGTTTCTATGTTTCTATGTTTCTATTGAGTTGTGCAATGACCAGAAATATGCCCTACCTGTGTCTAGGACCACCCGCTGTATGTATGCCTGGCCTGGTAGGACACCGCTGACCTTGGAGAGGGCTGGAATTGCATGACATTGCTTGAAGCCACCTGGACATAAAGGGCGTTACACGCCTGCCCATCAGCGCTGAGACAGGAGCATCACCACGGCCCTTACCTACTTGAACAATATCAGATCGGGTGGCAAGTAATACTGCTGCAAATTGTCTTCCCAGTGCCAGTAGACTTCACTGGAATATCTGTCCCTTTCCCAGGAAATTTCTCTTCCTCACATCTTTTTTTTTAACAGTTGACTTAACTTTTCATGAATGTGATTTTAGCAAAGAACCAAGCCAGTGAAATATGAGGAGGAGGAGATTACATGGACACAATCGACTTAGCACTCTCCATGGAGATTGTGTTTAACGTCAATTTAATTGAATTTTCAGTGTGCCTGAAGAATCCCTGTTCTTTTCAGCCTGCCCACTTCACAGAAAAATAATAAAGTCTTAAAAGCATTTTATGCAGGTGGATATTGCTGAAATAGAGAGGGAGGGACTGGGAATGGGAAGAGGGGGCTCTCCTAAGAGCAAAAGCAAAGCGAAGTGGAAGTGCCGACATAGCAACTGAACAAACAGGATGAGGTCCTTCACCGCTGGCTGACACCCCGGACGGAGATGAAGAGCCCCTGTTAAGCTTCTATCTACCTGCTTATTTCAAACTTTTTTATCCTGTGCCTCTGCTGAAATACCTCTCAGCATAGTTTACATGTAATCTGTAAAATCAGCAGCCCTTGCCAACAGACTTCGAATGCAGACCTTCAGTGATGACACACAAGGAAGAAGGAACTCGGAGAGAAGAGGAGGGGAAAGTCTTTCAGCAGGGTGTTGTTCGCCCTTTGCTTTGTTGGCAGGGAAGGCTTTTGGCAGTGATGCTGATGAGGAAGATACTTTCCTTGGTCACTGAATCAAAAGGTAGCACAATATTACTGCCATGTTATTCTGCCATACAGTTGACTGGCAGTGTGAGAAATTTACTCAGTTAACTGTTTTGCAGGGAGAGGTTATCCAGTTCGGACCTCCCAGGATTGAACATGGCCTCAAACACAATTTGTAGGTGGAAAAAGTGGGATATAAATCAAATAAGCACAGTTGTGATGTGTTTGTTTATTCAATATGTTTATATTGGCCTTTTTCCTTTCCCGCGGATTCAAGGGGGCTTGCATGATTCTCTTCTTCTCTACCTCTTCCCCACAAGCGCAACCCTGCGAGGCAGGCTGGGTCGCGCATCTGTGCCTGGCCCAAAGTCACCCAGTGGGTTCCATGGCTGAGCAGGGACTAGAACCCAGAAATCCTGAGTCTCAGGTCTGTTCTCTTAACTGCTTCACCCCACTGGCTCTGGAGAAGGAGACGAGAACTGCTTAGCAACATGGCCTCATTTGAAAAGCATGTGACAAAAATGCAGATATTTCCAAAAGGTATACAAAGACACTCTAGTTGATGGGTGCGTGCATCTCAAAATGCATGTGTTGTTTAACAATGGGCCCACAAATGCCTCCACCAGGAAAAATACCTGCGAGTGTTTGCATGGATTTTGCTCGAAAAAATAAATAGATTACAAGCTCATGAAGAAACGGGATGTAATGAGCTGGAGCACACATCAAGAATAAGAGGAAGAGGAGGACAAGGAAGGAGGGGGAGGGGGAGGGGAAGCCTGCAGTCTTGGTTTGACAACGTGGCCCATCCCTGTGCTAGAGGTGGGCTTCAGATGATGTCATCTGCAACCAGCCGATCCCACTGCAGTCCAGAAAGGCGCACGCTCTCTACTGAGTAGCCAAGGCCTGCGCCAGAAGCCAGCAAGGGAAAATGCTGGGATCAAAACTAGCCAAGCCAAGAGGAAGTCAGCAAATGCTCGTGGACCTTGCTTTACATCAGCTGCAGTAGCTCGAAAAACCTCCCGAAAACACATTAGTTCATCCTCTCTCCACGTGTGTGTGTGTGTGTGTGATCAAGGATCTTATTAGAATACATGGTATGGAAATATTACAAATAAAACAAAGAAGGGATAGTTTCAAACAGAGGGTGGTCTCCTGGTGGTCCTTAATATAGAGGACTGTTCTCTGTAAAAAAACACACATGGGGTCACCCAAAGTGCTCTCTCTCTCCCCCACTCCTCCTCCTCTCCCCCTATATACATAAATATAGATATATACAGACACACACACACACACACACACACACACACACACAGAGTCATATAGATACCCCAGAGTAAATTCATCAAAATGCACCCAGTCCTTTGATGGTATACATCACAGAGGGGTCTGTAGGCAAAACAGGATAGTTACCCCAGTCCAGACACTGTTTTGTTATTCAGTTTGAGCAAAACCCTCCTTATGAACGCTTTGAAGCATTTACCAAAAGAGGTTGAACTGTCGCCTCTTTTGCAAGTAAATGGGAAAACAATATCTTACAAACAGAAATGTTATACCACTGAAAATGGAACGGAGACAACACAAAGTACCTGAAAAATCAGGCTTCTTGTTTATTACATTTTAATAGAAACTTGCTGTGGGTCTTATTTGATGTTGTTTGGTTCAGGGTCCATGGTGGTGCATGCATGTTTGACCAAATTGTCTTATCTTCTTGTTGCTTTTGTTCTGCTTTGCTAGCATCCAGAGCATCCTGAAATATTTATTTTCTGTTTTATAATGAAGCATTTGCCTCCCCTGTCTGGAAGGGACACAGGAGAAAGGAAAATAGCAACTTAGAAGACACCAAAGTTATCAGGGATCTCACTTGTCAACTCCATCTGTATTTATTTTTAGTAGAGCTTTGTAAAACAAACAAGCACAACAGCAAACTCACTTCTGGAGGAATAGATTTATAGAGAGAAGGACTTTAGCCTTTGAAATGTTTCGTATCAGTTTTTGGAGCAAGGGGGCTGTCATTCTGCAAGATATGCAGAGGAAGTCCTTAAACAGATTGGCGCAGGGGCCAACTAGGTAGTCCTCCCAACAAAAGACGGCAGAAAGGGGCTGAGTCTCCATGCAGAATGCAGCAACCTGCAAGATGTGATCCTGCTCCATTTCGTACGCAGCCCTTTTCCAAAGGAAAATGTTCATGGAGGGGCAGGTGACGTTGCCTGAGGAAAGTCTGATCCGGGTGGCACATGGTGTAGGGCAAGAGGGAGAGCTATGCTCTAACTTTGGGAAAAGGTGGCAGGGATCGCAGGGCATGGTGGATCCTCCACCCCTGACACCACAAAAGTTGCTGCAAGCTCAGGAAAGGGAAGAGAGGGCAGCTCCTCCCCGCACTGGCGCCTGTCATGGAAAGCCTGGTGCTCCTCCAAGATCTCAGCAGGAGCCCTGCAAGAGCTACAGGAGAGGAAAAGTGGGGCATGGCAGTGGCTGGGGGTTGAGGGAGGAGGAGAGATCCCGCTGAGCTCCAGCGTTGGAGCTTTGGGTCTCCGGAGGGGCAATCCTCTTTTCCTACTGTGCCGCGACTACATGACCCGTCTCTGCCTGGTCAGCAGGTGATTGGGAACAATTGCCACCTGGCTAGGGATGTGTTGTGAGCTTTCCCACTGGTTCCAACAATCAAGGGCATTTTTTTAAGTGGCTTTTTTTCGTAGGATTCCAGAGATAACAGAAAGGCCTGGGCTCTAATTAGCTCAAGCTCTGGCTGCTTGAGGGCAAGGCAGGGCAAATGGCTGTGCCCCCTCCAGTCGAGCAGCTCACTTCTCCCCGTCCCTCCCCGCCCCTGCCCAGGGACGAGGACTGGGTCTCACACCTGTTCCCCCTCCCCTCCTGAAAACCCTCCCCCCTCCCCCCTTCTGTCCAAAGCTGGCTGATTCCCACACTTGGACAGGGAAACTTAACTAGGCAAACTTAAAGGGGCTTCAAAGGCTCGCCCACCCCAATTGCTCCTTCTCCTCTTCAGATTCCCCCTCATACTCCCAATGTGATGTGCGAGCAACTGGCTTGCTCCCTACAGAATGGACAAGAATTTCATTTCAGGTGGGTTTTGGGGGGGAAAATATTAAAGTTTGCAAAGTTTCTCAACTTTGGGACAAAAAGAACTTGAGATCGAAAGGAAAGAGGAAGAAGCCAAAATGGAGAAGTCTCTCTGCCCAGCAGAGGTGTTTGAGGGCCATGTTCTTGAACGCTCAGCCTTCAGTAGCTGCGCATTCAGCTATTTCTGTCATGCTGGATTAGCACTGGCCCCAGCCCCTTCAGCTGTTGCTCTCCTGCAAGCCCTGGCCAAGTGGCAGCGAGTTCATCATGCTCTTCTCCAGGCTGGGGGCAGCTGCACCCAGAAATCCAGCTGGTCTAGATGGGGAGCCTACCTGCAGCCATTACCAAGAAGAAAAGAAGTGCCATGACGTCCTCTGGGGTCACGACCTCCTCCTACATTTCCGGATCAGGTGCGGAATCCTTGGAATGCTGTGTTTCCCAGTTGTCCTAGACCAGAGGACATGAGGAATCCTCCATCGCTCCATTTTCTAGTTTTGAGTTATGTACAGCAGGTCATTCCTGTGGCTTTTTCACACCGATTGGCTATTTCCAGTGCACTTCAGCCTGTCTCCATCCCATCTGCATAACCAATGAGCATTGTTAAAACACTGTGAGAAAACAGTATTGATCTGATGGAACTTATGATTATTCCAAGTGTGTGTGTTTTACTGATCCACCTGTGTGCTTGTGTAGCTATGTGAGTGTGTGTGTTGATTAAAAAAAAGAACAGGGGAAAAATCAATCTTGATCTGGCTTTATATACATATGAAGAAGGACTTGGCAGTGAGGACGGTGGCGAATGGGGACAGAGTCTTTTTGCGTTCTGCCCACTTCAATATTCTTCCTGGGAAGGTTCACTTACAATCAATTTGTTATCGTTTTGGCACCCAATGGCAATTTCTTCAAAAACCTCCCCGCCTTCTTGAAAGCATCTGTTAATATGATTTTCAGTTTCCGTTCTGAGTTTTATTGTGCTGCCGTGCCATCTACCCTATCTGTTTCCACGTTAAAGTTTTACTGCTTCTAGAAGTACCACTTATTGTCTGCCGTCTTGAGATCCTCGCTGAAAAGGGGGATTGAAATGTGCTGGATAATAGTGGATGGTTACATGTGCAGGATCTCTCATCATGCTTACTTTTTTGCAGAAGCCAGTTTGAATGTACAGTGCACCTCAGCAGATGTGAGGCTGGGTATTTTTGGAGCCACCTTCAAAGTACTTACACTTATCTTTAAAACCCTGAATTGTCTGGGATGGAAATGACTGGAGAAGCATCTCTGCAAGTACCAAACGTGGATAAGTAAATTATGCCTGTACTAAATGGAGGGCCTTTTCTGTAGTGGCACCAACATTGTGACTTACAGTAGTCGCCTGGTCAAGATGTCCGGACAAGCTCAAGCAGCTTATGTGGACTCTATTGCCCTTGTTGGATGCTTTAGGCCTTTGTGTTCTTCCAGGTTTATTCTATAAGATGGATAATAGCATGATGCTTTTATTGTATTACACCTGTATTATTGTACACTGGCCTAAACAAATAAATATGAATGAATGAACAACAGATCTATACAAGAGAGAATGGCACAAATGAAAGGAAGAAATTAAAAGCTGTTGTAAACTGTTCTAATTTTGGAACTAAGTTATTCTTTCTCATTCAGATTTTAGCAAAATTAAACACTGGGTAAAGTGGGCTCATAAAATAAAAGGAAAAAATGCTCATCCCTATCTAATTTTGCAATTTTCAACCGTTTTGTAAATTGAAACAAGGATTTTTGTTTAAATTGCACTTCTCCAAATTTAATATTGGGCTAAATAAAGTACTAATGTGTATTTGCGTAAGCAGAATGAAATTCTTGTGCACGGATCTAAAAATGCAGTTCTATCAGTCAGCAGATGACAGAGCAAAAGATGCCTAACAACCTGTGAGAAGCAGATGGAACTAATTTAGCAAAATCAGATCCCCATAGTCGCACCCCAGTATTGAAATAGATCCATCGATATTAACAAGTCATGTTTTTAGAAGTGGGTTGGCAGCCCTAAAGCTTGTGGACAGCAGAAACGAAATGAAATCGCATATCGCCAATAGTTAATTTAAAAAAGAGAAAAGCTTCCCCAAATTTAGTTTGATTTCTCATTACAACTCTCCCCTGGGTCTTCCAGCATTTCCTGTTTCTGAGAATTTGCAAGGACAAAAACATGGGAAAATAAATAACTCAAAAGTAAAAAATTCCAATTAGCTGTAGCAATATTCCTCCATAGCAAACACACACACACAAATCATTTCCCAGCCCATGTGAGACACAGAACTCAAAACAACTGGGGCAAAATGATACTCAGCATCCACATGGTTTCACCCAATCAAGTGCACAGATGAGGTGCTGGCTTCCCTTATGGAGGCATGTGAATCAGTTCTATTTCTATTGCTAAGCTAATCCGGTCCTGGAAATCACTTGGATGGGAAACCACCCAAGAACTGTATGTTGCTTTAAATGCCCCTGGAAAAAATGGAAGCGTCCCAGTTTGAAGCCCATCACTGTGCACCCAGCTGTACCCTTTGGGCCATAAATTAGTGTCCTTGTTCTGTTTGTGCCCAGTAGACCAGACCTGGAAGGAGAAAGAAGCAGCAGCCATGAGAAAAATGGCACCAAACCCACCAAAGAAAACTACGGCATTGAACAGGAGTGTGCGGGATTGCAAGAGAGTGAATATTCACTAGCTGCATTTTAGGAGACCGTGCTATTTGGGTGGAAGTGCTCCCTTTTGCCTTTGAAACTGAAGAGCAGCTCATGCAAGTTATAAATACAGGCTGTCCCCAAGTTACGAGCATCGGAGTTGCAAACACCCCATACTTACAAATGAAGTGCAATAAAACCTATGGCTTAAAATACCCTGCATGAAAACATTACCACCATGGAGAGAAAGGGTAGAGAAGGGGGCCTCCAAAGCACGTCTTCCTGCCTGGCATTTCCTTGCAGCAAAGAGGAGGCCCTGCTGAGTTTGGGCCGGGAAGAGGGAGCTATTCACGGTTTTCCTACTCTCTTGTGGGTGCCGCACGCCTAGCCCCCATGAGCGGGGAGGGCCCACTGCACTTGGCCTGACTTCCACACAACTGTGCCTTCCAGATGCATCTCCCTTTTTGCAGGAGCAGCACTCGTTTGCACCTAGCCCTGCCTGCAGTTGGATGCAGTCCCCTGAACTTGTGTCACATTTGCTTGTCACATGCTCGCAAAATTTCGGTCAAGATTCCACTCAGTCAATTACCATGAAGCCCAGTGTTGTCTCCCTGGGGTACTTCTTACGATCTGATAGGTGGTGATTTAATTGGAGATCACAGGGAACGGGCTGTGAACTTTTGCACATGTCCTACCCCCTGCTTACTGGACCCGTGCCCACCTTGGCTACTCAAGACAGCCAAGGACGGGATTGGGATCTGGATCCTGGAGGTGGTCAATGCCTCTCTGAGGGATGGCCGGGTACCTGCCCCTTTAAAGGAGGCGGTGGTCCAGCCAGTCCTAAAGAAGGCATCCCTGGATCCAGAAGTGGCGGCCATTTATAGACCGGTGACCAACATCCCGTTCTGGGGCAAGGTGCTAGAGCAGGTGGTGGCGGGACAAATCCAGGCACTCTTGGTTGAAAATGATTATCTGGACTCATTTCAGTCCGGCTTCAGACCCGGGTACGGCACTGAATCTGCCTTGGTCGCCCTGTATGATGACCTGTGCAGGGAGAGAGACAGGGGGAGTGCATCCCTGTTGGTTCTCCTGGACCTCTCAGCGGCTTTCGATACCATTGACCATGGTATCCTTCTGGATAGGCTAGCGGGATTGGGGTTGGAGGCACTGCTTTGCAGTGGTTCTGCTCCTACCTCAATGGGCGATTCCAGAAGGTGGTGCTGAGGGACTATGGCTCTGCGCCATGGCAGCTTTGCCATGGAGTTCCGCAGGGGTCCATTTTGTCCCCCTTGCTATTCAACATCTACATAAAACTGCTGGGAGAGGTCATTAGGAGGTGTGAGCTGCGGAATCATCAGTACGCTGATGATACCCAGCTCTAGAGATACCCTCTTAGGGACAGGGTCCACAGCCTGGGAGTGCCCCTCGACCCAGAGCTGTCATTAGAAGCTCAAGTGTCAGCAGTGGCGAGGAACGCCTTCCTTCAGCTTCGGCTGATACATCAGCTGCATCCCTTTCTAGACTACGACTGCCTGGCGACAGTGACACACGCGTTGGTGACTTCCTGATTAGATTTCCGTAATGCACTGTATGCCCTTGAAGATGGTCCGGATACTTCAATTTGTGCAAAATAGAGCTGCCAGGCTGCTGACGGGGACTGGGCATTGTTCTCATATAACCCCAGTTCTCTGTCAGCTTCACTGGCTCCCCATTGAAATCCGGGCCCAATTCAAGGTGTTGGTTATCACCTATAAAGCCCTTAATGGCTTGGGACCTGGTTATCTAAAGGAGCGCTTGCGTCCATATATGCCCTCTGGCCCCCTGAGATTGGTGGGTGAGGCCCTTCTCTGGGAGCCCTCTGTGAAGGATATTAGGAGGGTGAGTAGCCGGAGGAGGGTCTTCTCTGCGGTGGTGCCCCACCTATGGAATGCGCTCCCCAGAGAGGTTCGCCTGGCGCCGTCGTTATTTGTTTTTCGACACCTGGCCAAGACCTTTTTATTTAAATGATATTTTAATTGTTAATCGGTTGTTTTATTTGTGGTTTTAAATTATGGCCGAGAAACTCCAAATTTTTAATGTTATTCTATTCTTTGTTTATTTATTTTCTTTGTAAGCTGCCCTGAGGCTTCGGCGATGGGTGTGGCATAAAAATGTTATAAATAAATAATATATAAATAAGAAGAAGGAACTGGACCGTTATCTGAGTGGGATGGTCTAACTGGCATCCTGCACTAGCAGAGGGTTGGACTCAATGGCCTTCTTGGCCCCTTCTGACTCATCTACTCTGAGATTCCATGATAAGCACAGAGACTTCAAATCGCCATTGGAATCCCTGTTCAGCGAGCCATCCTGAGTTCTGGTTCCTCATCAGAACTTATGAAATCTTAATGGCCCACCTTGGGAAGAAGTTCTGGGAATGGATAAGATGTTTGCAAAGCATTAAGCATTGGGGGAATATCCTGACAATCTAAGTTATCAGAGCCATCCAAAGAGTTCCCAATAAACATTTAACTTCCTCTGATAACCCCATCTGAAAATAAGTCAAAGAGAAATGTTTGCCAAGAGAAAATGGAAAGGACCATCATGCTAACAGGAAGGGTATAGCTGCAGCATAATTTTTAAAATGTGGGGGTCAAATGGCTGTACTGTTAGTTATCAGACCTTGAGAATGGGGAATAAGGGTAAATAAGAGGATTGGTTTGGTTCCATTGGAGTGGAGAAATGAGAAGGCCTGATGTACATTAGTCAAAGAAAGAAAAATAATATCCTGGAAAATGAATAAGAGATAAGTAGCCTTGGAATAATGCTATATAAATACATTTGCTGTAGGTCACATAAAAGATTCATGACACACACATGTTCAGGTCAAATTACCTTTAAATATTAAATGTCTTCCCAGCAGTGAAGAATTTCCAATTTATGCTGTTTTCACAAGGAAAATGGATGCAACCCATCCATTAGTATTTGCCGACAACCACACAGCTTCCAGTTCAAGCCTACTCAAGGTAGACTGCAAGCAAAATGGAAGATGGTCACTGTTTCCAGCCCAGAGTTTAAGTTCCTGAAGTTGAGCCAATGCATCCTGGTGTACCAGGAAGTCGTTCCAATTCTTATGGCCAGATTCCATGCAGTCAATGTAAAATAATGATTTCTAGTTACTTCTCTGCCAGTGCTCCAGTATTGAAAGGCTTAAGTTGTGGGTTCTGCACCTCCTTGCTCTGCAACATGGGTGGGCAGTGCTCTGTGGCCAATTTTGCAGCCATGGTAGCAAAAACCACAGAGTTCTTGCAGGCGAATGAGACCTGTGAGGGTCACACGCCATGTTGGTAAACAGAACTGCTCCCCTGGTGGCATGATTCTGCTTAGAAATGTGGCATGCAGTCCCAGTGTACTAAGTCAGCCTGCAAAATCACAACAGTCATTGCTTTTGTTGTTCATAAGTCTGGCAGTATCCATGCTTGGTTCGGGGAGGATGAATCCCCTTCCTTAGAAGCCACCCACTCCTGCTCTGCAGTGTGGACAGAGGCACAGCGTAATCCATTTTCCGTGCCTTTGCTCCACCTGATTGAGAATGCTTATATGGTAAGAAAAGGGAGCAGGGGCAAATAACAAATAGGATAATTAGTAAAATCAAAAATAAAGTAATGCTGACCAAATTATGGCTCACCCAGTTGACCTACGATGGTTCATTAGGGGTTTGACAAACCTCCTGTTTTACTGTCTGACACACTGACGGCACCGTGAGCTGCATTCTCCTTGGTGGGTCCAAAGGTTTTCAGGTGACTTAGAGAATTGTATTTACTTTTTATGTTATTCATTACATGTTTGTGCCACCCAACAGCTGAAGCTCTTGGGGCAGTTTGCAGAACAAAACTTAAGCCCATAAAATATAATAGCATAATAAAATAAGACACAATATCAATGCATTTAAAAGTTTGTTTGTATTTTAGTTCAACTTACTTGATGTCTTATTTCATGGATTACGTGAGGTTAACAGGCATTATCACCTCCATGCTGCAGATGGAGAGGTTGCCACTGGAGTTTCTTGCCTACAGTCAAGCATCATCACCAGACAAACCTTGTGGAATTCCATGACAAGGTTTCAAGATGGCTAGATGGAGGGGATGCAGTGGATGTGGTATACCTGGATTTCAGCAAGGCCTTTGACAAAGTGCCCCATGATATCCTGGTGGAGAAACTGAGGAGTTTTGGGATACACCAAAGCACTGTCCGGTGGATTAGGGCATGGCTGACTGACCGAAAGCAGAAGGTAACCATTAGCGGGGAATCGTCGGGATGGCAGCCAGTGACAAGCGGGGTCCCCCAGGGCTCTGTCCTGGGGCCGATCCTGTTTAATCTTTTCATTAACGACATGGAAGAAGGGGTGAACAGTCTGCTGATCAAATTCGCAGACGACACTAAAACTGGAGCAGTGGCCACAACTGAGGAGCAGGCACTCCAGATCCAAAAGGATCTGGACAGATTATGGAAGTGGGCAGGAGACAACAGGATGGCGTTCAATGTGGAGAAGTGCAAGGTCTTGCACTTGGGGCATAGGAATAGCTGTCATAAGTACAGGTTAGGGGACAAGTGGCTGGAGAGCAGCACTTGTGAAAGGGACCTCGGGGTACTGGTTGACTGCAGGCTAAACATGAGTCAGCCGTGTGATGCGGTGGTCAAGAGGGCGAATGCCACCCTTGGTTGCATAGCCAGAAGTGTGGCTTCTAGATCAAGAGAGGTATCCTTACTACCACTCTACACGACTCTGGTGCGCCCGCAACTGGAGTATTGTGTTCAGTTTTGGGCCCCTCATTACAGAAAGGATATAGCCAGGTTGGAGTCAGTGCAGCGTAGGGCCACAAGGATGGTGGCTGGTTTGCAGGGGATGCCGTATGAGGCAAGACTGAGGGAACTGGGTCTCTTCAGCTTGGAGAAGAGGAGACTCAGAGGGGATATGTTGGCAACATACAGGTATGTGAGGGGGTGTCACATGGAGATGGGGAGAGGCCTGTTCTCCCCTGCAGAGGAAGGCAGGACGCGCTCCAATGGAGCAAAGCTCAGGGAGCCAAGGTTCAATTTGGATGCCAGGAAGCACTTCCTAACAGTTAGGACCCCGAGGGCGTGGAATGGGCTTCCACAGGAGGTCATTGAGGCCCCATCGGTGAGGGTGTTCAAAGACAGGCTGGACATGCACATGGTGGGCATGTCATGAGCGGAGCCGGCTGGTGCCGGAGGTCAGACTAGATGGCCCGGGAGGCCCCTTCTGACTCGCTCTGTTTCTATGTTTCTATCATCAGAGCTGATGTGAGATTTTGATCCAAGACTTCCAGGATCACAGCTTTGCTTTTTAGCCTGTGCATGTAAAACTTGCCAGAACTTACTTGCTTACATTCTGTCATATAAGCAAACAAGGAAAATATCTGCTCAGATCATATTTGAGCAAACATCGTTTTCCCTCTCTTGGCTTCACGGATCTTCCATTCCATAATACCACAGAATGCTGTTTAATGTTGCCAGACTGGCTAAACTGAGCTCTCTCGGAGTGTCGTCCCGTCCCGCTTCCACATTCCACACCTTCCCATTAAGGAATGCAGCCTCGCCTCCCACCTGTGTTTATTTGAATGAGCTTCAGTTTTCAAATCTCCTTAACTCAGAGTTGTATTCTTTCTCTTACATCTGATAAAGAAAAGTTGTGTGCGTGAGCACTTTCTGGAATCACCTCATGCAAAACCGTGTAGAATTCTTCACCATGGGGATTTTGTTCGGATAAATTTCACGGTCTGTGTCCTGCTGGAGGATACAGATCAACTTCACACTAACAATATCCCCCAGTAAATGATAAAGCCACATCTGAGGTAAAACTAGACATTTTATCAGCATGTTTGAACTATCTCCTTACAGCTCTGTCCTTGCCAACGGTGCATCCTTTTCCTAAATAGATTCATTGCTCATTAAAAAGGCACTTTCTGAAGCAGGTATTTGTTTCCAGAGAAGGTGTGGCTTTATACCTGTCAGAACACTCACCCTAACTGGTTCTTTTGTGGGGGGGGGGGAGAGAGAGAGAGAGAGAGAGACAGAGAGAGAGAGACTGGCCGGGCAATATCCTCTTGGCTCCAATCAAATACTGTCTTTGTGTCTTACTAGCTCGTCCTTTCATTCACAGTCTGTTGTGCTAAAGTACCCTCTCGTTGTGGAATAAAGTATTGCTATAATGAAAATCATTCTTTTGTTTGCTCATTTTAGTAAATTTATAGCCCCCCTCCCTTCCCTGAAGAGAATGCAGCTTTTTTCTTAGACTATGAGAGTTCAGAGCTCTCAAGAAGAGGTGATGAAAAGCCAGATGGCCACCAGAAAGGGGGAAAGATGCTATGAAAAATTGAGGATGCAGTCCTACAATTCCTGGGAAGGAACTCAGTGAGTAGAGCATAGAATCGCTTTCTGTGTTTGTGGGTGTAGAGAGAGGAATACCTTGGAGAGGGGAGACAGCAATGCAGGGAGCTGCTAGTGAGTCTGAGCATTGTGACTGGGGCTGCCAGTCACCTTAGCGAATTCCAGGTATGGTGACTTCCTAGACCTGCAGGTGTCGGGGATTGGACCAGGGTCCTCCTGTGTGCAAAGCTGCCACCGAGCTACGGTTTCTCCCCAGTGATCCAGAGATGCGACCATGCATGCTGGCCTCCCAGTCCTTATGGAAACCTCTGAAGCTGAGGCCCCCAGACCAATGCTCAGAGAGCACTAGAGGCAAAAAAGGGGGCAGATTGGGAAGAGTGCCTCAGGTGTACTGGAAGGGACTCTGAATGGCATCCAAAGCTCTCCAGCTCCCCAGACAAACCACAACATCCCGTGAGGACCAGAAGCATGCACGATTTGCCTTCCACTGGATCAAATGGGGCAGTGGGTGTGATTAAAGGGACAGGGAAGCCTTCTGGGTCCGGCTTCCCAGTCTGAGCATTGGATAAAGTGGTTCTTCAGCCTTTGGACTGGCTGGTCATCGGTCCAGATGTCTTGATATGCATTACTTCTCTCATCTGCAAATGACCTACAGAGGCATGTTGTTCCTGAGAAGTCTCCCTCTGCTGGGCTTCTGCTGATGGAACCCCTACCTGCTTCTAATCCAAGAATGGAGAAGTGGGTTAAGTCAGGGATTTCCCACAAATGTCTGGCTCTAATAAAGGGCAAAACAAACAACACAGAACCCCTGCTGTGGAAATTTATCTAAATTGCACAAACTAGAAGTCAGACACTGCACAGTTCTAGTACACTTTTCACAATTATGCTAGAATTGCACAGTTTGGGGCTTGCAATTTGCACAGATGGTGCGATTTTGTACACACACATGTTCTTTTGCGTGTACAAACCACAAACATCCCGGAGACACAAGTTCTTGAGCTGGCTCAGTTGCACCACAGTGTGCCTGCACAAGTGTGAGCCTAACAAACTGGAATCCAGGGAACTGAACTGTGAAGACCTGTCTGATTTTCACCCTCTGTCATATTCCTTCTACGTTTCTAATTCCCACTATCAGCAGTTTTACAGATGCGTGCACATTGTTCTAATTTGCAATTAGATGCGCAACCTAACGCAGCTACAACTTGTGTGTCTGAGATGATTGTCTGATTGCATTTACACCCATCTGTATTTCCTGCAAGTCCCTTGCATAATCCTTCTCTTCTCCATTTTATTTTCACAGCAGCCTGTCAGGCTGAGAATCAGCGGCTGGCCCAAAATCACCCATTGTCATGCGCTGAGGTTCCTCCTTCAACCAATTACCAGCCACAGGCTGCTTCCTTGCCAAAACACTTTAATTCCTTCCCCATCACCCAGAACAGATCCCTGAGCATGCACAGAGTGGTTTGTCAAACCCAATCTAATGATTACCTCCAGGAGCACACCTGGGCTCCATTTCTTTGGGAGGGGCTTTCTAAAGGTGAGCCAGCCTCTGCCCCAATTGGGCCTCCTGCCCCTGCTGATGCTTGCCATGGAGCCAAGTGTGTCTGCCTGGGGGGGGGGGTCTGCTTGAGAATTCCTTATCCCCAGGGGCCCCACCCACTGGCTGTACATCTTAGCCATTCCCAGGCTCTACCTGGCCCAGCAAAACATCGGACCTTGAGATAATTGCCTCCTCCTGCTGCATCTTAGGACCTGCATTTATTTATTTATTTATTTGATTGATTGATTGATTGATTTCTCCACCTTGAGCTAACCCATGCTCCCCAATCGCACTGAAAGACTCCTCATCCTCCAGTCCAAATCAGGTTCTGGGATGCAGCCAGTGATCCTTGCAAATGCTTGCCCAAGCCCACCCCCCCTTGCCCCCAGCATCTTGTGATCATTGAGGCTGCATAGGGAATAAGCCTGGATGTCCTGAGCCCAGTCCAACACTCCAGCCACTGCACCACACTGTCCCTCATGCCTCACTCTGTGTGCCCATGTGTGGGGGGCAGGTGCTTTCTTAACCGATGCTCCCTGTGCAGCACTTTGGCCACTCTTTCCTTTTGCCCGTGCTGTTTCCTCTTTTTCCCAGACTACAAAAAGTCCAACCTGGGGTGGGGCGGAGGGGGGGCAGGGTCTGGAGTCCTGCTTCTCATATAATGAGATCTTTGTAGGAGTGTGTCTCATGCACACTCCTCACACGCATGCACACGCGGATTTCAGCAGGTATCGTGAGGTATCAGACCCATTCGCCTACACATGTCTGCACCTTGGTACATGTTCACTATTCCGCACCTTTACCAGGGTCATTCTGGTTCCTTTCAATGGCTATTTAAATGTTGTAGTTTTCACCTATAAAATCAGTACAGTAACTATATATTAAAGCATTTGCCCATTTGGACTGAAATGAAAAAAGCAAATTAGAGCAGACAAAAAGATCTTTAGAATAATAACCCTACGATCACATTTTTCTCATCTTGAAAGTTAGCATCATTTGACCATTCCCCCTTTTTTCAGGTTTGAATTTTATGTCATCTTTCTTCTACTTCTGGTTTTTAACAATATTTAAGTAATTGTGTGATTGCACTGCATTTTTCAATTGCCACAGTTAAAAAATATTGCCTAAACTACAGCTGCCTTAGCTGTAACTTGATGGCACAGACACAATCTGCCTCCCCGATGTGCTGACTGGAAAATCTGAGCATTGAAACTTTTGAAACAAAGCTATTATCGAACGTTCTTGTTAGCTTGCTATAAAACACATGAGACTCACAACGAAAATGAGCCCCAATTGACTGTGATTTCATTGTAGATCAGGAATGGATGCACTCTAGCTCTCCAGATTTTTTTTCAGACTACAGCTTCCATAATGCCAAACATTGACTATGCCAGATGGGGCTGATAGGAACTGGAGTCCAACAGCATCAAAGAGGGTGAAAAGCTCTCATTCCTCATGTAGATCCACTCCATACAGATATGGAAACATATAGGGAACCCTATTCAGCTGCATTCTGAAGAAGAAATTCCAGCAGAATACATGGCATGGGTAAGTCAATCTATTTTCGTTTCTCTTGGTGCCTCTTTTTTCCAGACTTGACTTGTTCCACCTGATTTATACATTAGGTTGCATTTAAACATTTTTTAAACATCAGCTCAGCATCTTTGTACCCTTTTCTCCTGGTGGATGCATTTTTCCATAATAAATGTATTTAGGCAAACATTTGTGATTGCAGAATTGCCTTGCAGCATCCAAAGAAGTGTGAATGCTGAAGAAAAATGTTCCACTTCACACGTTGTTTTGGAAAGTGTGACTCTGTAAGTTTTTAACAACAGGAAAATTGAATGAAAGTCTTCCCTATCCGCATTTTTCATCTTTTATATGCATGCCGATATGTGATTCTAATGATATCCTGATCGTCTCTAGCAGTAATTCTAAAACAACCACCATACTGAAAGCAATATCATATCACCTCGCTCCTTCCCAAGAGCATATAGAAAATGTTCAACTGTTATTGACAAGGCCAAGGGGGAGAAAAAATGTTAATTGTAGATCAATGAAACTTTGATTAAAGCTCTTTCTTTTCTTCTCTACAAACCAAGTTTATTATTATTCCTCTCACTCAGGAAATGATAGGAGGCATTTTCTAAAGGCAATATACCTGTTTAGCTAGCTGCATTTTAGTAGCTCCTTGCTTTATCTGATTCCTTAATGTGTTGAGAGAATGACAGGCAGCATTTTGTATCTGCATAAGAGCTTATGAAACAATGCTTATCAGCTATCTTCATCACAGCCAGCATGTACACGCATCATCCTTATCATTTAGGATACAGCTCCACTGAAGAGGGCAATCGCATGGCAGCTCAGAATTTCAAATAGAAAAGGAGTTCAGCTATGGTGTTCCACTGGTCACTCCTGATCTCAACTTCTAACAGAGAGATGCCGCGGAAGTCATCCTGGACCAGTACCTTGAACATTCATCTTCATAACAGCTTGACCCTTGATCCCTGAAGAAGAGGCTCCAAAGTTAGCAATTCAGAGAGATTATTTATTTACTGAAAGGTTCATGAAGGTTCCACCTTCCCAGGACCCAAGTTCCCAAAGAGCAGCGGTGGGGGCCAGATCTTCTGTATCCAGCCATCGTGGCATCCTCCAGCTCTGAAGACACTGTCCATGAGGACTCGCAGGACCCAAGGCACATAACCAGCAACCTTCCTCCTCATCACATGCAGTAGAAACCCTCTTATATATTGCAAATTATATACATGGAAGAGGGAAGCAGTTTGAACAGTGACTGGGCAGAACTCAGTTCTGGGAACCACCCTGTGACTGCTTGGCATGCTTACCAGGGAGTCAGACTCACAGCCATGGGAAAGTGGACTGGAGTCCAGGAAGCCAAGCCCAGGGAGTTCAAGGAATTCCTACCCACCAAGCAGAGTCCTCACACATCCCCAGTCCCAGCACCAATCAGTCTGTGGCTCTCTTCCAGTTTGAGAAACCTGACCTAACACAACCCCTCAAAGGTTACTTCAATTGGTGCAAAACAGAGCTGCCCGGGTGCTGACGGGGACTGGGTGTGGTTCTCATATCACCCCAGTTCTCTGTCAGCTTCACTGGCTCCCCATTGAAGTCCGGGCCCAATTCAAGGTGTTGGTTCTTACCTATAAAGCCCTTAACGGCTTGGGTCCTGGTTACCTAAAGGAGCGCCTGCGGCCATATATGCCCTCCCGCCCCTTACGATCGGTGGCAGATGCTCTCCTCTGGGAACCCTCCGTGAGAGATATAAGGAGGGTGAGCACCCGGAGGAGGGCCTGCTCTGCGGTGGCGCCCCATCTATGGAATGCGCTCCCCAGAGAGGCTCGCCTGGCGCCGTCTTTATTTGCTTTTCGGCGCCAGGCGAAGACCTTTTTATTTAAGCAATATTTTAAATGTTAAGTTACTTTAAATTTTAGTTCAATTATATTGTATTTGTATGTTTTAATTCGGACCTTGAGATGGGCCAGTTTTAATGTTTTAATATCGTGTAGGCTTTTAAATTATTGTATAGTGTTTAGCCTACAAGGTTTTTGAGGTTGTGAGCTGCCCCGAGGCTTGTGGCAAGGGGCGGCCTATAAATCTGTTAATAAATAAAATAGATAAAGGTCTGACCTAGAGCAGAAGGTGGCAACCCAGGCTGTGTGGTCCATCCATAGAACTTGAACAGCTCCAAGTGGTACAGAAGCCCAGCTCACAGGTCACCAGAACAGAGTGGAAATTACATTCCCTTGTGGGATCACTAGCCTATCGATAAGATTGGTTATTTATACCAATCTCTGTGTTCTATGCTACCCTAAAAGCTTTGGGCCAAAAGAGAATAAAAGGGGCCATAGGACAAAACTATATGATTCCATTGACCCAAAAACCTTCTTCCCATACCAGCATGTATGATTCAAGAGGATTTGTAAACCAGACCAGAAAAGCCAGGATGTCTCCAATTATATTATATTGTTTTATATTGTTATTATTTATTCATTGTTGTAAGCCGCCCCAAGGCTTCAGTGAATGGGGCGGCATAGAAACTTTCTAAATAAATAAATAAATAATAAATAAGGGAAGGAAGGAAGGAAGGAAGGAAGGAAGGAAGGAAGGAAGGAAGGAAGGAAGGAAGGAAGGAAGATCTAGAGTTATGCAAGTTCTTCAGATCATCCGTGGAGGAATATTTACTTTGCACTTCAAGAGAAATTTGGCTGCAACTCAGATCCTGGAACTTGTCAAATTTGCCCACTGCTTGGACAGCTCTTTCCCCAGGCATAGGCTTGCAACAGGGCCACCAATGCTGGTGAAAAGCAGAAGGTGACAATCACAGAATCACCTGCCTGGAAGCCTGGTTTAATACTCCCCCAGTAGATGGCAAGAGTGGTAAGACCAGAGACTACCAGCTTTTGTCTGGATGTGAAGGCTTGTTTTGGTTTGGACAAAGCATATGGGAAATCCTGAGAAAAGCAGAAACAACTCTGATAAAATAACACAGTTTCTTGGGAATGCTTCTGCGTGTTGCCGGGTTGTCAACAGAGTTTGTGCAATGTGAAATTCCGAGCAAATTTGGAGGCTCCTCTTGAGGGAAGCCACTGGGGTGGGGGATGTCTGGGGATGACAAAACTGGCTAAACACACACAACAGCTTCTGTGAAAGGGGGTTTCTGTAGACACACCACTTTTCCAATAGATAACTTACAGTGTATATTGAGACGAGGTTTCTGCTATGACAACCACTTTGTCCGCCATCTTGGCAATGGGGTGAGTGAGAAGTCAACCTCTTTTTAACATTCTCGCTGGCCTTGAAAGCAATCCAGAGGGAAAGGGGGGAGCGTGACAACAGGCTGAGGGGCAGAATAAGAAAAGAAACCTTTTACATGAATAAAACCATATTATTCTCGTCTGACAGGCCTGCCCTACCTACTAACCTTGATAAACACTTAAACCTCTGTGAGGAGAAGAAAGAGAGAGTGGGAGAATCAATTTGCATTTTCTTTTCTGCAGGCAAACATAATGCTACATTTTACAGTTGCCATTAAGGGTTATTGCTATCTTTACACAACACTTTAGACAGTTTGTGGCTATTGTTTGCTGGCTGGTCCATCAGAATGGTTTCAGAGTGATGGTGTTTTTACACCGATGTTGCTTTTGTCCCATCTTGAAGCTATTATCTTCAGTGTTTTTATTCCAACCGGTCTCTTCAAGACCTGAGAACTGTCCTCGGTAAAAAACATGTCACTCATCGCCTCCTTGTATAGACTGACTGAACAATGCCGAAGGTCTCATCTAACACTCCTGTAGGAGGAAAAGCTTACCTGGGCGGTGCAGGGGGATAAAGCTTCTTAATAGAGTGAAGCCCATATGTGGTTGGGTGGCCCTGAATAAAACAGGCAGCCTCTCATAATGCAGCAGACAACATATGTATCTGCATTTTCTTCTGCCGATCTACGATCTTTAACGATGAACACACACACCCCTCACCTCAGCTTGGAATAATCAAGGCTGTTTAATCCACACTAATGCGTGCAGAATCCAAATGAAAAGAGACCCAAATGCAGGAGGCAAATGAATGCGCTTTCATGAGCGCATTCAGAATAGGCCTTTTCTCGGTTTATTTGTAGGTACATTTTGAGAAGCCAAACTGGTCTCAAGCAGACCTAGATCACCTTCAGGGAACCCATGTGCAAGGGCATGATGGTCAGCAATAGCAGTAGTTTGCAGCAGCCAAAAGGGGGCTACTTCCTGCATACCAGCACCACTGGTGGCCAGAAGGTGGTATTGCACCGAACAGCCCTGCAGGGCTCCAATGACGCAAGGGACCACTTGGATTCTGCCTGGCCCTCGAGAGATGCTCCCTCTGGCTCAGCTCCTCCTCAGTGCAACTCATCCCTGAGGCAGAGGCCAAGGTGCTCTAGGACTCCTGACCACCTGCCGAATCATCTGCTCACTTCCAGTCACCTGTCAGGACATAACCTTCTCAACTGAATGATTTTGCCCATGCCCCCTCATTTAGACATGTAGACCCAACCCTGATAGAGCTTTTCTGATCCTACAAGGGGGCCTCCTCTCTTCAATACAATCCTAACTCACCTCCTTGTATCCTAAATCTCCCCCCACCACTTTTCAACTCAAAGGAAAAAAAAGAAGAAATAAATGAAAGAAGGAAGAAATGTTATTAAAAGTTTACTAAGGAATGCTGGTGCTTATAAAACGACCATCTGTCTGCAACAAGGTATGGTTCGAAACCTCCTCAGGCTTTTTGGCAGCTCTACCTACATCCATCCCAGCAACACTTCTTTGTCTCACCATTGGATCGATTATTCCCCGAGAAAAAGGTGGGGGGGAGAGGAAGACTGTTCATTGTTCCATGTTGCACATTGCATACAAATGGCCATGGGAGATTAGCCGAGATCGCCAAACATGTTACTTACCCACTCTCTGTAGGACAGACAAATGCATTTTTTTTAAAGGAGGCAAATTCTGTGTTGTCATCTCAAACACAACCTATTATTTACAGCCATAAATGCTTATCATTACACACAAGGTCATATTTAAAATTATAACACTATGGTAAAACATATGTTCCAGGGTTATGAGGCTAACCCTGTTGCTGCAGATCCCTTTTTTATAGGAAAAGCCCTAAAAATAACAAGCGTTGTGTAAAGTCCAGGGGCCTTTTTTGCAAATGGATTTCAGCCCAACAAACTGCCTGCTGCATTGAACGAACACCCCTGTTATAGTCGACAATCATTTGGCAGCATAGGTTATTTTAATGGACACATCACTTTAAACTAAGCCTCCGCCATCTGTTCTGCCCTCTAATTACAGATGCAAAAAGAACATAATTCACAATTGCATCATAAAAAAGTAAGATATAAGTGATTTAAATGCATGTGTATGTTCTTTATTCAATGCAGCATGCAGCTGTTACGTTGTTTTCATGTTTCAGACACAAATCAAGAAGAAAATGACTCTCCTTTGATAGACTGCATTCTCATGCATAAGCCATTTAGAGTATGGTGAGGAAAAAAAGACTTCAGCAAGGATGAAATTCAGACTTGTTTGAGACCTAAATCAAATGGTACATTCTGTTGATGTGCAGACAAGAAGGGAAAAGGACACGTTGGATCAAACCGTGCTCTCGCACTGCATCGCAGGTCAAGTTATCGCCACAGCTCTGGCTTTGGTCCTTTGAAAGGAGAACCCTGCACTGGGAACGTGCCTCGTGGAAGAAAACCTGCAGCGTTCCAAGGTGAGGGAAAGGTTGAAAGAGGGAGAGAGGATCTTATCAGGTGTATTTTAAATCATGTTAAGCCATCTTCATGATGGAAGCTTCTCACGGAGAAGATCATCCATTTGTTTTCTGGTCTGGGGACCCAACAACTCTGAGCTTGCTGGTGATGAACGGTCAGATGGTTGTCTGTGCAAAGAAAGATGCCAGGTCCCATGATCCACTTTCCATTGTCTGTGATCTTCTTTCCCTACGTCTCCTTACCAATCTGGCCACACACTCAACAAATACTTGAAGCTGCCTTAACAGTGAAACAGGCTATTTCTTCTAGCAAGGACCGTCTACTCTAATTCAAAGAGGGCCTTCAAGGAGTTGGGTGAAGTGGCCTTTTCTAGCATTGCTAGCCCCTTTAACTGGGGCCAAAATTCACGCTCTGGCCAGTTGCTTACCTCTCCAACTGGGTGTGCAAGGGACTCAGACGCAGGACATAATTTCTCACCCGTGGTCCTGAAGTTGTGGAAGTCCTGGGTGGGGAGTAGTTTAGCTCACTTCTTGCACACAGGGCATCGATTGGGCATACCTGACCCCCCCCCGCCCCCGCATGGCAGTTGGTCATCCTCCAGGGCCTCTCCTATCCTTTTCAGACAATTTCTCAGCTTGTTTTAGAGGCGGGAAAGTTTGGATACTGCAATCCCAATGAGGAACAAACTGGAATGGAAGGCTAGTGTTTTATGGCAATTGCACTGTACTGAAGCTGTACTGCAGTACCGCTTGTGATTGGATAATGGAATATTTGGAAAGGTAGAAAAAGGAAGGCCCAGGAAAAGGAAGCGTAAAGGATATGCTTCTCTTCCCCCAAATGGAAGAAGAACTTCAGTAAAGAGGCATCCTGGACAAAAGCCCCCTCCCACACATGCGCACATCTGTTTTGCTTTAACAGAAGAAAGTGGTCTTTAGCAACCCAGGCAGCTCCCAAGAATTGTGACCATGGGCCATGCTGGCTGGGGATGGTGGGAGTTGAAGCCCAAAGCCTCAGAAAAGCACCAGGATGGAATCAGCCTTCTTTGCACCTTGGTCCCCAGTTTTTCCAATGATTTTCAGCTTTCCCATGAAGAAGAGTAAACCCACCCCAGCAAAGTAAGGGGAGAAAACAGTAGCCTGAAGAAGGAGCAAAGAGTGCTTCTCTTTCTTTTTCTCATGAGTAGCTACTGGATGTCTGCAGAGCAAGGAGCCACTGTCAGGAACCTTTTGGAGTTGCCCCGTCCCTCCCTGTCTGTTACTTTCCCCCAGGTCGTTGCCTGCCAAGAATCCAGTAGCAGCAAAGATGAGAAAGAGGAGGACAAGGAGCAAGAGCACTTGGTGGCAATGAAAGTCAGAAAGTAGCCTTGTGGAGGTCAAAGGACCCTCCAGAACCAGAAGCTGGCACCCTGTGTATGGAGCCAGCTGGAGCCGGGGGTCAGACTGGATGGCCCGGGAGACCCCTTCTGACTCATTCTGTTTCTCTGTTTCTTCCCCTTTTCATCGGGACACATCCATGCCCCAGGCAATAATGGAAAGCCTGGAAGGAAACATGATCTTTGGAGTGGATGAGGCTAGAGGGGAGCCCCAGAAAGCAAAGTGCTGTGATTGCATTGCAGTCAATGTGATGCATTTATGCAACTCTTCTACCAGCCCCGGTACGGAGCTGCAGTGGAGAGAGGGCAAGAGCAGCTACTTCCAAATGTCAGCCCTTTTGTGCCAGCCCCTGTTTTATGGGGCTGATGTCAAGCATCGTGCTCAATGAAGGCTTTTGTCCTAGGTGTATCGGTAGGGCAGTGGAAAAACGCTGCTCTCCTCCATCCCAGGCTCATCCATCTTCCACTCACCCTGGTCCTCCATTTTCTTAACCCTCTCCCTTGCCCGGAGAGCAAGGATTCTCCCATCTTGGGTTAATGTGCTGGAAAATTGCTCTGCATGTTTATGAGGGGGTCCCTTCCAAAGGAGAGGGAAAGCAGAAGGAAATGGCCACATGCATGTGTCTGAGTCTGTTGAACTCGGGGCAGCGGGGGAGAGCTTTCACGCGAGGGAGGCGGCTTCCCTACCCCCACACTGAGCTGGCGGGGCAGCCCCTGCTTGTGGATTCCGACCCCGAGGAAGAGGGTCCAAAAGACATGCTGCAGGTCTATTGTGCCTTTGGGCAGATCACACTTCCGCTTCATCCTGCCTCCAACGTTGGCAAGCAAAGGGATGCTTCTCAGTGGCAAATGCTCTGTAGCCCTTGCTCTGAAAGTCCCCACCTTTGCACAGAACCCCAACTCTCGGCATGTACTGGGCTCAGTCCTCCTCCTCCAAATACATCCCTTAGATTTCTGTAGCTGCAGCCCAAGTACACTAGGAAAGGGACAAAGGGTGCGCCCCCAAAGCAGACACATTGCCTAAAGCAGGAAATGCGCTTCTCCCAAGATACACATTTTTAAGAGTGTGTGCTTTTATTCTCATATATACCTCCCAGGATTGAACACCGGGGATGTGTGAATTGGGACACCTGTATGCACATTCACAGGTCACACGGAGCAGGTTCTGGCCTCAGGTGACCAGCAATGAAATTCTGGAATATCCTTGTGAGCATGGGCATCTCCCAGAAAGCAGTGGGACTTACTTCCCAGATTCTGCTGCCCATTTCCTGGGCTTCACACTAGAATAAATCCTGCCTGTTTTCCACTGAAGATTCATTGTTTGCTTCCTCATCACAGATGTGAAGATATTGGCTGGGAATTGGCTTGAAAACCAGCTTGCTCTTTCCTTGCGGGGGTTGAGTATCTTCACATGATGGTTGGGATCACATGACACACCACACAAACCCTGTGCCATGTACACAGTGCACACATTTTTGCCTAGACTGACCAGTCAAACACTTATGTGGTTAGCTAGGCAGCACAGTTTCCACAAACCCCATGTCATCCTTCTACCCCCACTTGAGCAAAATCCTTGCCCTTTCCCAAGTCTTCCCTCTGGGACGCAGCAGCTTCCTCCTGATGGCTCCACTGAAGTTCTGAGGGTGGTTCCCCTCCCCGTCCTGAGAATTTTATTAAATGAAGAATAATCAGTTTTCCTGTACTCCCTCTGTGTATGTCTGTACTGCCTCATTGTTTCCAAAAGTAAGCAGGGAGACAAGCACACCACTTGGCCAGTGGGAATAAGTGAGCAATTTTGTATCTGTTGCTAGGAAGCTGAGGGCACTAGAGACTGAAGCAGCCATTTCTGTGGCCACTCTTGCCAAGGGACTCTATAGTGTTTCCATTCCAACCAGGATAAAATGGCAATGAGATCACCAGAGGAACAACAATGAAGTGTGGAAAACTGAAAGCAGACCATGGATTCACTCTGTAGTTTCAGAAAACTAATTTTGTCATGCAGGAAGTCCAGAACTGGGTCCACATAATGCCACAGGCCCACATGGGTAAGACTTCCCCATGGCTTCTTGCACCATGCAAATCCACTCTAGGTGTCCACTGATGTTGCTGCTACAAAGATGCATCTTCACATTGTGAGTTCTTCTGCATGAGTCATGTGTTGTGAGATCATGAACCTTGGACTGTGCAGGTTCTTCACATGTCTTCATCATGGAGAACTGTCTCAGAGCTTCCTTCTGGAGGAAGGAAAGTCAGCTATTATTTCCTATTGCATCAGGAAGCACAATTTTATATATATATATATATATATATATATATTTGCAATCATTTTATACCTCAGCACCACCTTGTGGTTGTGTAATACAGTGTTGTGAGGAAGCTCTGTGGAATCCATCCCTCTAACCTTTGTGGAAATACTCTTGTGCACGACCTGGTCTTAAGAAAGTGAGCTGAGCTGAGGGGAAGTCCACAAACACTCACAGAATGAAGGTCGAGCAAGCAAAGCCTGCTGTGCATGATGTGGAAGAGGGAGGCTGCTTGTGCAACAGTTGCACAGAGCTCAGTTCTTAGTGTGCACCACAAGAAAGCAGGGTACACTTGCCAGCGACTCAGACTACTGGCTGTGCCAAAGTAGACTGCAGCCCACTGAGCTCAGCCCAGGGAACCTGACGCATTTCCACCCCCAAATAGAGTCCTCAATAAATGAATAAGTAAATAAATGTCAGAACCATCAAGAGCTATAACTGTTTTTCTTTATCCTACTTTTTAAAATTTCTAGTTATTTCCATTATATATATGAAGAAATTTACCTTTTTAAAATTTCTGATTGGAATGCAAAGCCATTAACTAACCATCCGTCCATCCATCCATCCATCCTTATTTCGGATGTATTGACTGGGTTCAGACAACACAATGACCCATACCCAAGGGCTGAATATGGGTCAGGTGGGGAATGTCAGTGATCTGTGTGTTGGTTGTGAAATACTTTGCTGCCTGAGCCCTACTGTAGTAACAAGCCATGGCTTGCTAAGTACAAAGCCATGGCTGCTGTTGGATTGTGAACAGTTTGTTCACAGTTAACAAACCATGGTTTGTGAGCATGGCTGAGTTCACACAATGCAATAACATGCATTTCAGCATCAATCCATAGTGACAACTATGGATGTGTTCAGTGACAACACATACTCAACTCTTTACTGTACATTATCATGTTATTAGAACACGGCTGTACAGATATCCTAAGAAACATGTGTGAAATATTTTGATTTCATTCAGTCTTCATCTTATTCCAGAGCAGACTGACTTTTTCCAGTATCATTAGCTCATAACTGAAAACAACAAACATGAAAACAAAGCAGACAACAAACAGCAATGCTGGGATTTAGCTGAAACAACTACACTTTTGGCAGTTTGGGGAATCTCCCCAATGCCATCAGGACTAGTAGCCCTTGACTGCTTTCTCCTCTGTGGATTTGTCCAATTTCATTTTAAAGCCATCCAAATAGGTTACCAACACCATCCATTGTAATAGTAAATGTCATACTTCCAGAGTCCCTTGCCTGTTCCTTTACATCAGCCTTCCCCAACTTGATGGCCTTCAGAGGCATTTGGATCACAACTCCCAGAATTCCCATCCAGAAGGGACATTGACTGGGAATTCTGAGTGCTGAAGTCCAAATGTGTCTGGAAGGCCACTTGACATTCCCCTTTCTCGATCTCACAAGCAGAAGCAAAACGGACAAATCAGACTGGCAAAGCAAAGCAAAGCAAAGCATTTTTAATGCAAAGTAATTGATTGGGTGAAATCACCAGAAATCCAGGAAAAACCGAGCACCCCCAGAATGCGGCTGGCAATAACACTTGTGTGGAACTAAAAGGGGTAAATGAATATTGGTAAAACAAACCAACAACCACACTGTTCTGCAAAAATATTCTACCCTACCTGCATAGTCATTTTTCAGCACCGAATGAACAATGAATCAAAGAATACTTGGGGTAAACTTGAGATAAACTTCCCTCTCCAAGCTCTTTTATAATCTCTTACCCCGGAGTATTAACAATGTAACATGCTAATCTACAATTTGTACTTAATTGTATTTGTACTTTTATTGCATTTTTGTCTTTGATTAATTGTTGTGAACCGCTCAGAGAGCTCCGGTTATTGAGCAGTCTAGAAATCAAACAAATAAATTTCCATGGCAGACTCCATGTGAATGGAGTCAAAAGAACTGAAGCAGTGTTGCTGGGATGGGTGAGCAAGCACTGCTCATGAGCACCAAGGTTCTCCAGTTGGCTTCCCTTATTCCCCATGTTTGACTGTGCCCTTTTTTCATTTTGCTCAAATGGCAGAAATGCTCCATTTCTAAACAGAACAGCGAAATGTGCGCTGCTCTCCCTCCACACACACCCATAGAGGGTGAACATGCAGGCATGCTTTGGAATGTGCGACCTTTTGGGGAATTAGGTTGTGGGCATTACACATCCTCAAATTTAAAACAAGTTGCCCAGGCAAACAGGCTTCTGCTTGGGAGGTAAACGATCCTCAAGTCTCCCCATACCCCAGCAGACAGTTTCCACTGGTGCAACATCAGCGTGGCAGCACCAAGCACCTGGGCACTCCGAGAACAGGAGTGACAGTGGTGAAAAGAGACAATTGCTGTGCAGCCTTCGCATTGTGCAAGCATTGGCCCCTCGGGATTTCCACGATCTGGCAGTGTGGGAGGTCTATCTCAAATCTGGTGGGTATAAAGAGAAATTATGAAGAGGGATTCAGGGAACTGGGTCTTTTCAGCCTAGAGCAGAGACTCCAAGGGGATCTTTTAGCAACCATGTGAGGGGATGTCAGGTGGAGGAGGGCCGCGACCTGTTCTTCCCTTCAGAGGAGGGCAGGACATGTTCAACTCCTCAAGGAACCAGGCTTCAGGTTGGATCTCAGGAAGTACATCTTGATGGTTATACCCCTAGTACAGGTTAGGGGACAAGTGGCTGGAGAGCAGCACTTGTGAAAGGGACCTCTGGATGCTGGTTGACTGCAGGCTAAACATGAGCCAGCAGTGTGATGCGGTGGTCAAGAGGGCGAACGCCACCCTTAGTTGCATAGCCAGAAGTGTGGCTTCTAGATCAAGAGAGGTATTACTACCACTCTACATGACTCTGGTGCGCCCACAACTGGAGTATTGTGTTCAGTTTTGAGCCCCTTGTTACAGAAAGGATATAGCCAGGTTGGAGTCAGTGCAGCGTAGGGCCACAAGGATGGTGACCTGATTGCAGGGAAAGCCATATGAGGCGAGACTGAGGGAACTGGGTCTCTTCTGCCTGAAGATGAGGAGACTCCAAGGGGATCTGTTGGCAACATATAGGTATGTGAGGAGGTGTCACACGGAGGTGGGTAGAGACCTGTTCTCCCCTGCAGAGGAGGGCAAGACGCACTGCAATGGAGCAAAGCTCAGGGAACCAAGGCTCCATTTGGATGCCAGGAAGCACTTCCTGACAGTCAGGACCCCGAGGGAGTGGAATGGGCTTCCACGAGAGGTCGTTGAGGCCCCATCGGTGCAGGTATTCAAGGATAGGCTGGACATCCACATGCTGGGCATGTCGTGAGTGGAGACAGCTGATGCCAGAGGTCAGACTAGATGGCCCGGGAGGGCCCTTCTGACTCGCTCTGTTTCTATGCTTCTATGTTTCTAAATTTGGTAAAAGATGTGCCCAGGCTGTGCTACACTCAAATTTTCTAAATAATCAGCTGACCACTCAAAATAATGCGATGATGTCAGGAATCATGTGATTTTTTTTTTAAAGCCAAAACATTAGAACTTCCATTTTTTCCTGGCTTCTAAGGAACTGAACTAGCATATTTTAATTGAATATTATAATTATAATTATAATTATAATAATTATTATTATTTAGTTTATTTAGTAAACTTCTATGCTGTCCCATTCGCTGAAGCCTCAGGGCAGCTTACAACAATAAATACATATAATCATATAAAAACAATATAATTGGAAATGCCCTGGCCAAAGATATAAAATCAATAAATAAGCTAACAATTAAAATGCCGTTTAAATAAAGTCTTGGCCTGGTGCCGAAAAACATATAACGACGGTGTCAGGTGGAACTCTCTGGGGAGCACATTCCGTAGACTGGGTGCCACCGCCGAGAAGGCCCTCCTCCGGGTACTCACCCTGCTAATATCCTTCACGGAGGGCTCCCGGAGAAGGGCCTCTGCTGCCGATCTCAAGGAGTGGGAGGGCACGTATGGACGTAAGCGCTCCTTTAGGTAACCAGGACCCAAGCTGTTAAGGGCTTTATAGGTAATAACCAACACCTTGAATTGGGCCCGGACTTCAATTGGGAGCCAGTGAAGCTGACGGAGGACTGGAGTCATGTGAACATAACGCCCAGTCCCCATCAGTAGCCTGGCAGCTCTATTTTGCACCAATTGAAGTATCCGGACCGTCTTCAAGGGCAGCCCCATGTAGAGTGAGTTACAGAAGTCTAATCGGGAAGTGACCAATGTGCGTGTCACTGTTGCCAGGCAGTCATTCTTCAGGTAGGGACGCAGCTGATGGATCAGCCAAAGCTGAAAGAAAGCGCTCCTCACCACCGCTGTCACCTGAGCTTCCAGTGAAAGTTCTGGGTCGAGGAGCACTCCCAAGCTGCGGACCTTGTCCCTAAGATGGAGTGCAACCCCATTCATAGAAACATAGAAACATAGAAAAAGAGCGAGTCAGAAGGGGCCTCCCGGGCCATCTAGTCTGACCTCTGGCACCAGCCGGCTCCACTCATGACATGCCCACCATGTGCATGTCCAGCCTGTCTTTGAACACCCTCACCGATGGGGCATCAACGACCTCCCGTGGAAGCCCATTCCACGCCCTCGGGGTCCTAACTGTCAGGAAGTGCTTCCTGGCATCCAAATTGAACCTTGGCTCCCTGAGCTTTGCTCCATTGGAGCGCGTCCTGCCTTCCTCTGCAGGGGAGAACAGGCCTCTCCCCATCTCCATGTGACACCCCCTCACATACCTGTATGTCGCCAACATATCCCCTCTGAGTCTCCTCTTCTCCAAGCTGAAGAGACCCAGTTCCCTCAGTCTTGCCTCATACGGCATCCCCTGCAAATCAGCCACCATCCTTGTGGCCCTACGCTGCACTGACTCCAACCTGGCTATATCCTTTCTGTAATGAGGGGCCCAAAACTGAACACAATACTCCAGTTGTGGGCGCACCAGAGTCGTGTAGAGTGGTAGTAATACTTCTCTTGATCTAGAAGCCACACTTCTGGCTATGCAACCAAGGGTGGCATTCGCCCTCTTGACCACCGCATCACACTGCTGGCTCATGTTTAGCCTGCGGTCAACCAGTACCCCGAGGTCCCTTTCACAAGTGCTGCTCTCCAGCCACTTGTCACCTAACCTGTACTTATGACAGCTATTCTTATGCCCCAAGTGCAAGACCTTGCACTTCTCCACATTGAACGCCATCCTGTTGTCTCCTGCCCACTTCCATAGTCTGTCCAGATCCTTTTGGATCTGGTGTATCTGCTCCTCAGTTGTGGCCACTGCTCCAGTTTTAGTGTCGTCTGCGAATTTGATCAGCAGACTGTTCACCCCTTCTTCCATGTCGTTAATGAAAAGATTAAACAGGATCAGCCCCAGGACAGAGCCCTGGGGGACCCCGCTTGTCACTGGCTGCCATCCCGACGATTCCCCGCTAATGGTTACCTTCTGCTTTCGGTCAGTCAGCCATGCCCTAATCCACTGGACAGTGCTTTGGTGTATCCCAAAACTCCTCAGTTTCTCCACGAGGATATCATGGGGCACTTTGTCAAAGGCCTTGCTGAAATCCAGGTATACCACATCCACTGCATCCCCTCCATCTAGCCATCTTGAAACCTTGTCATAGAATTCCACAAGGTTTGTCTGGCAGGAAGGTCAAGGTCCCCTTCCCCTTCAGGACAAGGTCAAGGTCCCCTTCCCCGAAGCCCGATCCACCTACCAACAGGACCTCCGTCTTGTCTGGCTTGAGCTTCAGTTTAAATATTAAATCATTTTCTTATTCAATAAAGAGCAGAAGCCAGACCAAGTGGGGAGTCCATAGCAGCCCATTTAAGAATAACAGACCTGACCAGAGAACTAACCAAAGACAGCTTACCTTTGATTTGTGGTTATCTTTACTAACAAACCAGAGCTCAAAACTGAGAGATGAGGCACAGCAGTCACAACGATTGCATGTCCATGTGCATCGCATTCCCCCACACCCAAAAGCAACATTGCATTCACTGTGCATGATGCCAGAGCCAGATTTTAAGCTTTCTCACAAAGTTTCACCCAAACTTTACTCTTTGGTTTGGGGCTGTTACATATCAAATGGAATTCAGGGAAAAACGAACCAACCACAACCTTGCACCCTAATTCATAATCCAGACATGATCTCTAAGAACATCTCCCGGCACCCCTGCGCGCCACGCACACTTTTTCCCCCTTTTGGTCCAGGCACTTCGGCTTCTGTTGCATGGCTTTTGATGACCAACTGGAGTTACACACATTATACCAAAATTGGGTATGCGTGTGTAGGAATTGCTGATCCTGCCAAAGCAGCCCCAGGAGAATCAAACCTTAAACTCTGACAAAAATGTTAGTATGAACATCTAATCTCTTCATTTGTGTGTCCCCACACCATTTTGGGGAGGGGGTAGGCAAAGGGTCAGGAACACTTGGTCCCTGGGGACCCTTAACAAGCAGATGTTACTGTAACATGTTCGAGGAATCAAGCATAAATATGACCTCTGACCTCCCTTGTCAGCTGATCCACTGAGACTCTTAGAAATATACTCTTAACTTTTAGAAATTCCCATTTTTTCCCACCGTCCCACTCCATTCTTCCCTCCGACTCTCCCTTCTGTTTCCAAGGCCTGCAGCCACGGCAGTGGCGCTCCCGCGGCTGCTCCGGGTCTCACCCCTCTGTTCACAGGGGTCAAAGGCCTTCAACCTCGGGGCAGCCCTCTTTTTCTTGCGAAAGGCCAGCTGATGAATCATTCCTGACTTGAAGGGAACAGAGGAGGAGGGGAGGGGCATTGCCTCTCAAAAGGCCTTCAAACAACAGCGACCGATATATCAGCGTTTTACACTGTCCTGACACTTCCAAACTCACTTTCCTTTCTGGGAACGACAATAACAAAGGAGCGAGTGAGGAGTTGGGGGGGCGGGCGGGTGGAAAACTGCAGATGATGAAAGGTCCTTGCTGACCAGACAGCGATAGAAGTCTTAATGTCAGCCTTCAGAGCCACGTTGCACAAAACATCCTTTTCAAGAAGCACACAGATGTGTGTGCAACACAACACTGGAGATTTCTGAGAGATCAAGAGGACCGAGATGCCAACTTTTCACAGATGGGAAGCAGGAAGAGTCTTGCATGCTGGGGTACCACCCCTCTTCTCACTGCGTCAGTTCCGGGTTATGACGGAGAAATAGAGAGGGCATTTTTCGTTTTGTCTGGAAATGCACAAGAAAGTGTGCATGTGTGTGCCATGAATGTGCATGTGCTTTTAACAGGTCAACACATCGGATGACGGCTTGTGGTAGAATCCAGATGGGCGTCTGTCTTCCTTGCAGGCGTGCTGTATGTCTTCCTTCATTCCAGGTTTCCAACCCACCCCAGATTGCGTGGTATGAGCGTGTGCACACACGCAAGTACGCAATGGGGTTCTTGCTTTCAATTTTCAGGATTGCCATTTGCATTCCAAAGATGGAGAAATATATCCATCGAGGGTCAAAGACCCCCTAAAGCCAAAAGCCTTCTAAAAGCTGGATCTTTAGGGGGCTCGGTGAGAAGATGAGGATGGCCATCCGCACCAAGCATGCGCTTTGCATTTAGAAGGTCCCCATTTCAGTCTCTCACTTCTCCAGCTGGTGCAGCAGTCGTGCTGCTTGACAGACGGCCATCCTTATGGAAAGATGGATTGCATTTATATCTAAATTGCAAAGATCCTTCTTCAGAGCGGGCCAGGACATCTGCACTGATGTCGACGTAGTAAAGGTGAAAGTGGCCACTCTTCCAGGATGTCTGCAACTACAAAGAATTTTTCCTGCCAGTGCGGACGATGATGAGCTATGCAGGACAATGGTCTGACTCGATGCAAGGCAGGTCCCAGTGTTCCTTCCTGTGTCTCTGGTTGGCTGCCTCTGTAAATCTAGCTTCTACCTATTGAAAGACTGATATCGTAGAATCAACAAATCATGGAAGAGTAGAGCTGGAAGGGGCCAAGAAGGCCATCAGGTCCAACCCCTTGCTGCTGCAGGACACCAAATTACACCATCCCACTCATTTGACTGTCCATGGTGGTGGGGAAAAACATGTTCATGTTTACTTAATTTTCAGACAACCAAGAAACAATAAAGAGCACACAAGAATTGAGCTACTACACTCAAGCTACTTGTGCAAATGTCATATTTGTATGTTATCACTATTGTATGTAACCTACATGGAATAGAATCCAAATACACAATGGGTAAAGAATAGCTGAAGAAATGAAATATATAGGAATGATGTTAGAATAAAGGAACTAAAGGAAAGGAATAAAGTTCTCAACTAGTACATACATGTACAGATACACACACACACACACACACACACACACATGAAAGACCACATTGCCACAGAAAGCAGAAACAAGCACTAAGTTCCTAAATAAAAATATGTTTGAAAAATAAATTGTTCCTGTTGTTAGTTGCGAAGTTGTGTCCAACCCATTGTGACCCCATGGACAACATTCCTCCAGGCCTTCCTGTCTGCCACCATCCCCTGGAGTCTACTTAAGCTCACACCGACTCCTTCAGTGACTCCATCCAGCCACCTCATCCTCTGCCGTCCCCGTCTTCTTTTGCAGTCAATCGTTCCCAGCATCAGGCTCTTCTCCAGGGAGTCCTTCCTTCTCGTTAGGTGGCCAAAGTATTTGAGTTTCATCTTCAGGATCTGGCCTTCTAAAGAGCAGCCAGGGTTGATCTCCTCTAGGACTGACAAGTTTGATGGCCTTGCGGTCCAAGGGACTTGCAGGAGTCTCCTCCAGCACCACAATTCAAAGGCCTCAATCCTTTGGCGCTCAGCCTTCCTTATGGTCCAGCTTTCACAGCCATACATTGCCACTGGGAAAACCATAGCCTAGACTATACGTACTTTTGTTGGCAGGGTGATGTCTCTGCTTTTTAGTATGCTGTCTAGATTTGCCATAGCTTTCCTCCCCAGGAGCAAGCATTTTTTAATTTCTTGGCTGCAGTCCCCATCTGTGGTGATCCTGGAGCCCAGGAAAATAAAATCTGTCACTACCTCCATTTCTTCCCCATCTATTTGCCAGGAAGTGAGAGGACTGGATGTCATGATCTTAGTTTTCTTAATGTTGAGTTTCAAGCCGACTTTTGCACTCTCCTCCTTCACCCGCATCAAGAGGCTCTTTAGTTCCTCTTCACTTTCTGCCATGAGAGTGGTATCATCTGCATATCTGAGGTTGTTGATATTTCTCCTGGCAATCTTAATTCCAACTGGAGATTCATCTAGCCCCACCTTTCTCATGATGTGCTCTGCATATACCGCAGGGCAACAGTATACAGTCTTGCTCAATTTTGAACCAATCAGTGGTTCCATGCCCAGTTCTCACTGTTGCTTCTTGACCCACTTATAGGTTTCTCAAGTCAGATGGTCCTGTGCTCCCATCCTTTAAGAACTTGCCACAATTTGTTGTGATCCACACAATCAAAGGCTTTAGCGTAGTCAATGAAGCAGAAGTAGATGTTTTTCTGGAACTCCCTAGCTTTCTCCACGATCCAGCGTATGTTGGCAATTTGATCTCTAGTTCCTATCCCTCTTTGAAATCCTGCCTGTACTTCTGGTAGTTCTCGGTCCACATACTGCTGGAGCCTAGCTTGTAGGATTTTGAGCATCACTTTGCTAGCATGGGAAATGAGTGCAATGGTGCGGTAGTTTGAACATTCTTTGACATTGCCCTTCTTTGGGATGGGAATGTAAACTGACCTTTTCCAATCCTGTGGCCACTGTTGAGTTTTCCAAATTTGCTGTAAAGTAGTACCTCATTAATAATAGAAGCAATATAAGGGCATCAGGTAATGTCCCATTTCCCTGAACTTCATTAGATGCTTCCATCATGTAATCAAAACCTTTCCTTTCTATGCACCATTATTTTAGTGCTTCCCAAAAATGGTCATCAGCAATCTAAAAGTCAAGAACTTTGGAGGACTTTCAACAACAACACCTCACTCATCTCTCAGGCACTCAGCAGACCAAGTAGCACAGAGGAGAAGCAAGGGTGGAAGTCCTAGCTAAGCCCCGAAAGAGACTTCCAGGTAGCTCAAGAAGCTGGAAAGGGCCCAAAGAGATACCCAAGTGAATCATAGAACCACAGAAGAGTAAGAAGGAGCCATGAAGGTCAGCAAGTCTAACCCCGTGCTGTTGCAGGACACCAAGTCACACCATCCCACTCAGGTGGCTGTCCAGTTTCTCCTTGGATGTCTCCAGGGTGGGAGAGCCACCACCTCTCCAGGCAGCTGGTTCCACTGCCGTATTGCTCTGAGGAACTTTTTCCTGATGTCCAGCCTGAATTTGGGTTGCCGCAACTTGAATTGATTATTCTGTGTCCTACATTCTGGCATTAGCAAGAAGAGAACTGGACCTTCCTCTTTGTGACAACCTTTGAGGGACTTTTTGAGGGACATCATGCCCCCCCTCAGTCTTCTCTTCCCAAGGCTGAACATGCCCGGTTCCCTCAGTTTCTCCTCACAGGGCAGTGTTTCCAAACCCCGGATTAAGTCTGCTTTTAGTTCAGCCATGAGACTTGGGGAATGACAAGTGTTCTTGTGAACGTTTCTAAGGTAGCCCAGGGTTGTCCCCCGCATGCATGTTTGCCCATGCATTTGTCGATGGCGGCATGAGATGATGCAGGATGAAGAGTAATCACAAACTGAAACTTATCCTTCTATATCATTCTGCAGAAATGCTTTAGGGTAGCTCCAGGCTGTGCATTCACTAGTAAGGCGCTGCATGCGGAGAAATCAGGTATGTGAGGTGGTCATAAAATTTGTTTGAAAGGCTGCCTCATTTTTACTCTCCTTTACATTTCAGCAATGTTTTCCCCCGTGACACCCACAGAGGTTTCATCGAGGGACTGTGTGCACTCTCACGGCAGGTAATCTGGGTTAGTTTTTCCTTGGTGGCTTACCAGACGTTCTGCATTCCCTGTTGGTGAAGCAAGATGCCACTGCAGCATCCCTGAGAGCCATTTGTGCATGTGGAAGTAGCCCAGTTGCTAAATTAAAAAGTAGGCTGTGGATTTCTGTGTGCCTTTTTAAAAAAAACAAATCCAACGTGTCTCTAGATATGAATAAGTACTAGGATGGGGTGAACCTCCATCATGCTGGATTCCATCACCTTAATTAAAGAGGGACAGACGACATGCAACATGATAAATAATGTAATAACCAAAATGCAACATTATGCTAAATATTATTAAAACAACAACAAAAGCAGCACAACATCCTCTAGTAATTTATTAGTACGATGTGACGGAAAGATCTGGTAGAAATCTGCTCCGGCGGAAAGGAGCGGAATTAATCATAGCCCACCTATCTCTGGATCAGTGAGCCTAATTCATTCACAGTTCCTTTGCCGAATGCTCTTACTTTTTTCACACTTCTTTTTTACATTTAGAATCCAAGAAGCATCTTCAGACATTCAGCTGGAAGGTGCGCTTCTCCTCCGAGGGGGGTGAATAAACTACACACACTTAACACAGAGGAGCTGCAATTTTCCCAACATTGCTGAAGGTGTGATGCCTCACCTGGCAACTTCCCAGCATGTTGCATGGGGCTGTCCTAAAAGCCACTCCATCTTTCACCCTAGTAGTGAAAATGCGGTCAAGCACAGAGGCACATGGACACAACCAGATGATACCCAGCTCTACCTCTCGTTCTCCACCGATCCAGGTGAGGCGGTGGCTGTACTGAACCGGTGCCTGGCTGAGGTAATGGGCTGGAAGAGGGCCAATAAACTGAAGGTCAATCCAGACAAGACGGAGGTCCTGTTGGTAGGTGGTTTGGGCTTCGGGGTGGGGGACCTGGACCTTGTCCTGAATGGGGTTGCACTCCACCTTAGGGCCAAGGTCCGCAGCTTGGGAGTGCTCCTTGACCCAGAGCTGTCATTGGAAGCTCAGGTGACGGCGGTGGTGAGGAGCACTTTCCTTCAGCTTCGGCTGATCCATCAGCTGCATCCCTACTTGGAGAACGATTGCCTGGTGACAGTGACACATGCACTGGTAACTTCCCGGTTAGATTTCTGCAATGCCCTCTACGTGGGGCTGCCCTTGAAGACGGTCCGGATACTTCAGTTGGTACAAAATAGAGCTGCCAGGTTGCTGACGGGGACTGGGCGTTGTTCTCATATAACCCCAGTCCTCCGTCAGCTTCACTGGCTCCCTACTGAAGTCCGGGGCCAATTCAAGGTGTTGGTTATCACCTATAAAGCCCTCCATGGCTTGGGACCTGGTAATCTAAAGGAGCGCTTGCGTCCATACGTGCCCTCCCACCCCTTGAGATCAGCGGCAGAGGCCCTCCTCCGGGAACCCTCTGTGACAGTTCGCCTGGCGCCGTCGTTATTTGTTTTTCGGCGCCAGGCCAAGACCTTTTTATTTAAAATTTATTTTAATTGTTAATTGATTATTTATTGGGTTTTATACTGTGTCAAAATGTCTTCAAAATTTTTAAGGTTAATTGTGCGAATGATATTTGTTTTGTAAGCCGCCCCGAGGCTTTTTGCAAATGGGGCGGCATAGAAATGTTTTAAATAAACAAAAAAACAAACAAACAAACAAACCATGCTGGCCTCCCTGGGCAATTGAAAAGCCCATGCCGAGAAGAAGTCCAAATGGTACAGCCCAGCTGAATTCCCCCACTCCACTTGGTTTCAAGAGGAAACCCATTGGAAGGTTCTGCAGCACCATGTGGAAAAGGGGGCTGTTACATTCAGAAACACAGTTTTGAGAGAGAATGACAAGAAGAGAGCCAGGTCCACCTTGAACCTTGTTCATTCATTCATGGCAAGCACCTTCACTTAGCACCCCTTGGTGGGAAAGCAAGTTGTGATGCTTGCACGTGGGGATGCTTGCCCAGCCCCACCCAACGGGCTTCACCCAAGCCTGAAAGGCCTCCTCTGAGTGCCTGGGGCCAGCTGTTCCTCCTCATGGCCGTCATTGTCTATTTGCCAGCACTCTGCAGGAATGCAAGTGGTTTGCAAGGCCCCACCCACTTGGCACTCTCTACCTGGGTAGCTTGGTGGAATGACCCACCTGGAAAAGACCTGTGAATCTGTGGGCTGAAGCACATCTCCTCCGGTGGCACCACCAACTGCAGGGGAGGTAAGGCCAAGCGTTCCTTCAGCCTGTGTGCCGTGGAGGTAGTGAAATTGGGCCTGCCTCCCTTCCACACAACTCCTGAGCCTCAGCTTTAGAAAGCAGATTTAGAGCTCCCGAACAGAATGCTCTCTGTGCTGGACGAAAGACTGGCTCCTCTACTTGGCCACCTGTCTGCTGTAGAGCATTTTACTTCTGGAAAAATAGTGCTCAGAGAAGAGAAGAGGAAGTTGGAGACCATCATAAAGCCCAGAGAGCATAAATCAGTGTTCAGAACATCATCCCCTCCTTGCTTTGTTGCTCCTCTTTCTTCCTTCTCCTCCACCTGGGTGAAGAGATGCATGGGGGGAGAGGCTTGCCTTGCTCCGGGGAGAAAGATGGGGAGGCAAGGAGACATGGTCTGCAGCTGGCACAGCCACACATCATGGGAAGAGCTGCGCTGAAGCCTGCGTGGCCCACCCTGGCTTCTTTCCACGCTCGCTCCTCATTGCTCAACCACTTCCACGTGTTGCAGTAGAGGTTGAGGTTGCTTGATCTGGGGCCCAGAAGGAAGTTTCTGCCCGTGGACCTGATTGCCCATGGAACTCAGGTCTTGCCTTTTTTTAGCCACTCTGCATAATGCACCGAGAGAGACTGGAAGGAACATATGGCATCGGTCGTGGTGCTTGTGAGCCAGGGTTCATGGGGAAGCAACGCAAACATTCTCTGTTAGCAGGAAGGCTGATGTCACCACCTCACTCATCCTTGCTTCCTCTGAGCTTAGCTGCAATTCCCACCTTAGCTGGGGAGGGAGGGGTTGATTTTCTCAGCAATAATATACTGTTCCCAGTAGCAGACTACAGTTTAGGGGAGGCTTCATCTTGATGAGCACTGAAAACGGTTGCCTTCAGTCTCTTTGGAGACACCTCTGCATAGCCTGCCATGACCAGCACCTGCTCCCCAAACTTTTCAATGTACCGCTTGGGACGGGACTTCACATGTTGCTCTTAGCAGGGGGCTCAGGCAAGGAAGGACAAAAAGAGACAAGGCCTTCTGACCAATCTTGGAATTGTTTTACAATGAAATTGGGTAACTGATTTCAACTTCCAGTTGAAGCCCAGGCCCAATGAAAGTGCTTGTTTTAACATACAAAGCCCTAAATGGCTTGGGACCTGGTTACTTGAAGGGCGGCCTTTTCCCATACACTCCTACCTGCCCGTTGAAATCTGGGAACGGACTTCTTCTGAAGGGGCCATCCCTAAAAGAAGTAAAAGGGATGGCATTCAGGAGGGCCTTCTTGGTGGCTGCCTCAACCTTTGGAACAGGCTTCCTAAAGAGGTCCACCTGACACCATCACTACTTTCATTTCTGCACCAGGTAAAAACCATCTTCCTTCGCAGATGTTATGAAATCTCAATTTAAAAATTATTTCCTCTCTTCTTCCCCCTGTACTGTTGCAGTTTGCTGTATATTGTTAGCCACTTAGAGAGTCCTGTTGGGCTATTGAGCTGTATATAATTTTGAAAATAAACAAATGAAAAATGAATGAAAATAAAAATACCACAAGAGGAGAGAGCTTTATGGTGATGGGAGATTGCTGCTTGTACCTGCAAGACCTGTGGAGGGAAGAAAGGGCACTCCTTGTGACATGGAGAAAATTGGGTGACAGTTCGGAGGGGACTCACTCAGCACCAGGCAGGAGTGGCCAGCCAGAATTGAGGAAGACCATTCCCAGGCTTTGGTGTAGGGGTAGGTTTGCGTAGTTCACCTGAAAGCTGGTGAACTGGATTGACAGATAACACCTGCCCTGGCCGGATTCTTCACTGCTGACACTCTGAGTCATCAATCAACCGGTCCCAACATATGCATCCATCAAGCAATGTATGGATGCATACGTTGGACCATAAGGAAGGCTGAGCGCTGAAGGATTGAGGCCTTTGAATTGTGGTGCTGGAGGAGACTCCTGCAAGTCCCTTGGACCGCAAGGCGATCAAACCGGTCAGTCCTAGAGGAGATCAACTCTGACTGCTCTTTAGAAGGCCAGATCCTGAAGATGAAACTCAAATACTTTGGCCACCTAATGAGAAGGAAGGACTCCCTGGAGAAGAGCCTGATGCTGGGAACAATTGACGGCAGAAGAAGGAGGGGACGGCAGAGAATGAGGTGGCTGGATGGAGTCACTGAAGCAGTTGGTGTGAGCTTGAGTGGACTCCAGGGGATGGTGGAGGACAGGAAGGCCTGGAGGAGTGTTGTCCGTGGGGTCGCGATGGGTCGGACAGACTTCGCGACTAGCATAGCATAATGGATGCAGCCTCTGTGCTTTGTCTCTTTCTTCTGGGTCTTAGCATGATAAAATTTTCTTCCTGTTAGTTACTTCTGAGTTCCCTGCTGGAGCATTGCACATGCCCAGTGGTGTCTGCCGATGGCTTGCTTATATACATTTCTGAAGCATCACTCTCTTTCCTAGCCATTGAATGGCACATACTTGAAAAAAAAGTAAGTGTCCCTCCCCTCCCCTCCCCTCCCATATTTCTGAAGATTTGCTTTCTGAAAGCTTCAACGTCCTCTAGGTAATAATGTTGTCCGCCCCCCCTCCACATTCCCCACCCCTAAACTCGATTGGTACAATACAAAGCAAATACAGCAGTGGGTCAAGGGTGAAGGGCTAGGAACCTGATGGGTGAAAGGTTGAAAAACTTGAAAGGGAAGTGTTACAGTTGTTTTAAGAAAGAGCTTTAGCAGGTTTGGGGTGTTTTAAGTATTGGCAAACAGCCAGACCCGGTGCATTCCAGGAGGTCACACGTGGCCTTCACCTTCTAGCTGCTGGGTTTTGCGTACAGTTGGATGTTGTTCATGGCTGAGAGTCCTCATGCCCTGGGAGAAGGCCACCCCAACGGCTAGGAAAATTAGCATTTGGGGAGAAGCAAGGCTTTTGCACTCTGACCATGCATGGAAACTTGCTGGCACTTGTCTTGGCCAGTTGAACTAAGCGCTTTCTAGGGGTTTTGAAGGCTGGATTTCTACGCTCCATTTTCCCAGCTGCACAACACTCTTTCTGAGAAAGGGCTGAGGATGCATGTGAAAGATGCCGGGTCTGTTTAGGAATGGGCAGGCCTTCTCAAAACCATTCTGTCTGCATTTTACAGCTTTTCAAGTGCCTTTTACCAGATGGTCCACTTTCTGGTGGAATCAGACTTTGGTCAAATTAACCCTTAAAAATCCTCCCCAAATGTGCAAATTGCAACACACAAAATGCACATTTTCACACTTTAGCATGCATTTTTCTAGGACTACAAAGCTATAAATTTATGAGAAGTTTTAAAAAATAAAATGACAGTCTGCAGAATTGGTGTGACTTGGAAAAGCTGGCCCAGTGTGCAATCCGAAAGACAGATCTGGATTCGTGGGAGCAGATTCATCCTTTCTGAATTCATCCTCTTGCAGATTTCTCCAATGTGTCTTGGTTTGGCCTCTGGCATCTACAAGCAGGGCCAGCCAGGATTCTGGCTGGAGCCTCTACTGCAGTGCTTCCCATCAGTAGAGCAATACTGAGCTGGAAAGACCGACTACCTGGCTCCCTGGAAAGTCTTTCCCCTGTTCCTTTAACAGAACGTCCTCCTCATCTTTCTCCCCACTTCCATTTCACCCCGGTGTGCATATTTGTTGTGCCAAGCAATCACTCTACTAAGTGCCATCGCAAGCCCAGGAAAATTGCCTCCCCTCCCAAAACACTCTCACACCTTCCCCACCACTCTAATTATAAGTAATTACCTGCTCTTTTTTTCCTTTAAGAATCAAGCATCAACTGCCGGCCCACCTCGGGGAATAAATATGCATTGCGCTTTGATGAAATTTTCACATAATACAGGTCAGGTAGTTAATGAAGCCATAAACTGTAATATGTCCGCGGCACTAAGCATCACCTCCCTCATCTGGCCTCAGTGTTTAAGAGAGCAAGTGATGTTTATTGGCGTGAGATACGCTCTTTGCCTTAAGGATCGCCATTCAGAGCCGGATTTTTGTAAATAAACATATAACCTTTGCAATGGTAATTTAAGACTGCGCAGTAAAGGAGCTGCAGCGAGTACATCAAGAATGGAAGAGAAGATAAACATCCTCATGAATAAAAGCTTAGAGCTTCGGGCTAAGGTGTTTATTAAGTCCCAAGCTATTTTCTCATCTTCCTCCAGCCCCTGCTTTATCCGTCACGATTCTTTCTCATTTGGCCAGAATCAAAACAATGGTGCTGTTCTGCACTGAAATTAGGGGCCTTTTGGTTGTGTGGCGAATAGAGAGATAGGTGCCTGGATCCAAGGATAGATTTAGCTTTGCAGGAATGTAAGCGGTGCAACAGGATAATAGGCATAGAAAGCGGACTTGCTTCTGGCTTGCCTTCTCCCACACGCCGGAGGGAATCAAGGGGATGGCCTGCAGGTTAGGCGTAGTGCACTTTAAACTGCAATAAATGGGAGACACGTGGTGCATGTGCAAAAGCACAAACTAGTGTGGGGAACGAAAAAGAAATGCCATGTTGTGCTTGCATGGATTGAGGAGGTGAGATAGCAGCAATTCAGGTGGAATTTAGCCTCATGAACTGTTCCTGCAATGGTCTGAAGACTTCGCCTGGATTACAGCAAAGCTGGGGAAGAAGGAAGGCACATCTAGCATCCCTGGAGTGACACTGTTGCTACTGCCAAAACCCATGTGCATATTTGCACCCTGATGCTTGGTCTGGAGGGAAAGGGCCCAGGAGAAAGAATGCTAGAACACAGGACACGGCTGGGCCAGGCCATTGCTCTATCTAGCCCAACAGTGCTCAGACGGACTGGCAGCAGCTCTCCAAGGTTCCACACAGGAGTCCTTCCTGTCCCTACCTGGAGAAGACATGGATCCAGCCTGGGAAGTTCTGCGCACAGCACAGACTCTCTCACTGTCTTGAGCACATGCTCAGCATACATAAAAGTCAACTGCTTGTGCCTCATTACTCTTTCCCAGCCCTATCCCCTCACCAAACACACTTGCACTCGCAAGGATTGTCGTGGAAGCTTCACAACTATTGTGAAAATATTTTGAACTTCTTTGTGCAGACGAAAAATGGACTAAGTATAAAGAGAGAAAGTAATGCATCATTTTAATGTGGATTTTCCTGAGAACACACTTCCAAATGACTGCTCAAATTGGAATGTGCTACTTTCTGAAATTTGCAGTTTTCCAAATTTTGCAATGGGGTTTGCCAATTAAAATATTCATACAAAACATGCACACAAGGGGCCAGAACGTTCTCTCAGTGCGTTGTATTAGGAGCTGTGGCTGCCAAAGGATTTATTTTGGACAAAATCCATGAAGGTGGTCTGCTTGCACACCCCCGTTGCTGAGGAGCTTGGGCAGGAGGAGGCCTTGCCCCCATCCTGCTGGAGGGATCCTGGGGGCAGCTGGTTGGCCACCATGTGAACAGAGTGCTGGACTAGATGGACCTTGGGTCTGATCCAGCAGGGCTGTTTTATGTTCTTGCATGAGGATAAATGGATGTAAGATCTTATGAATTGTCATGTGAGTGTTAAAAAAAATCAGTTTCGAATAAATTGAACATAAGTCTGGAGAAATATCAAAATTTGAGATGCACTCAGTTCGAGTGGAAAACATGGGGACAGAAGGATACCGAATTGAAGGTTTCATCCATCCCTAATATAGGGTATCCCGTCTCCCACACTCAAATCATAATTCAGACAATGCTAAACACTAACAAGTCTCAGTGAAATATCTGGAAGAGAGATAGACATGGGCTTAACTTCTATTGAGATGGTCTCTGACAAAGTACTTTACTGTTCATGTCAATCATATATCATATTTTTATTCCACTCTTGAGAAAGAAACTGGGCTCTTTCTCAAGAAACTGGGAAATTTAAATCCAATGTGTTTGTGCATGTGTGTAATTGCACTGATAAGCTATCATACAACTTCTGTGCATGCATCTGCTTAAGGTAAGTTGTGAAGATGAGTGATAGAGTGGGTGAAGAACCCAACATGGCTATTGGGTGCTGAACCGGCAGGGAGTCAGGGTGCAAGTTGGCGGGGACATCTTCTGCTCCTCTTCCTCACCAACACCATTGCCTAGCCGCACATGAGGCAGGTGAGCAAGCAAGCTGCCATGGTGGACAGCAGGAGTAAGTCCAGCGGTCTTTCACTAGTGGCCTCCTGCTGGAGACTGGGATGTTGGGCACTTCCAAAACATGCTGGCTGTTGCCACCAATGCTGCAGATGACCTGAACATGCAAGGAAGGGGATTGCAAGTACATACCTGAACTCCATCCTATTCATTTCCCATTCTTGTCACCCTCCTCACAATCTGGGCAACCTTCTGAAGTGGGACACCTCTTCTCGCACATGGGCTTTCCATGTGATACAAGACCCCAAACACAGTGGGGTTCCACAGTGCCTGAAGAGGGCACTTTTCTTCCTCTTAACTGCAGCATGCCCCACACGTCCTGGATCCTAGAGTTGTTCACAGAAGGGAAGGGAAGGAATCGGTAGCGGCTGCTATCAGCAATGAGTTTTCTTGCACCTGTGCTGGTAAACCAGATCCTGTGAGCTCATAAGGCTGAGGTCATCAGGAGAACATTTGTTTTCCAGGAGCAACTATCCACCCCCACCTTAACCACAAAGCCAAAAGCATGGTTTTAGATTTCTCTCTCCACATAGTTACACGTTTTTCTGCACATATAGTTTTGTATATGCATCTGTCTTTGGAACCCAATGCTTTAAATACACCACCAAACTAGAATCATGACTTTGCAGGGTATATGAAATTATATCCCATAAGGAAAATGAAACCAGAGATCCCCCTGCCCCCTGCACAGTCCTAAAAACAACAAACAAGTACAGGAGAAGAAAGAAAGAAAGAAAGAAAGAAAGAAAGAAAGAAAGAAAGAAAGAAAGAAAGAAAGAAAGAGAAAGACAGACAGACAGACAGACAGACAGACAGACCCCCCCCCCATCAATTTATCCATGAATCTTGCAGCTGGCAAAAAATGGCTTTCTGCTAGTAAATTGTGTGTGTGCATGTGCTTCATTTTGACCTGCAGCTAAAGGGGGAAAATGTCTCTGCTTTCTGTTTTTTCAGCCAACAGGGCTACATCCACATGCATCTCCCCCACCCCCGGATTCTCTCCACACACATATGCTCCTTCTGCTGCACTAATTCATTTCAGAACATGAAAGTGCAGGGGTGACTGTGAGTGATATGGTACTAGCTACAGAGATCCTCTTGGCAAAGTCTTGGTGCTCCAGCACACACGCCATCTCTGCTACAATGGAAAGAGAAGATTTTGACTTCCACGGGGATGAATGAAATAACAAGTTATGCATTGCTATGGGAAGGAAGAATGAACTCCAGGCAGACTTTCAAAAACACAAGTTGGACGTCATTTATCCATGGTTGGAACAGGTTCCAGCCAGGTGATCGAGCAACAGTGTGTGCGCGCGCGCTTGTGTGCTATCATGAAGCATTTTAACTGTCCTAAATATTGGAAAGCAAGTGTATATATAGATATATATAGATATATATGTGGGTTAAAAAAGGAGATGATTCCCAATGTATTAGGAAATGGAATTGGCCAAGTACCTTGGAGGCCTTTTTTGCACAGTTCATGTTCTTAATTTCAGATTTTTAAGTTGCTGTCTGTGGATTTTTATGTCAGTTCCATCTAACTTTCAGCTTTAGGAGAAAAATCAAGAGTTTAAAGATATAGCTTTGAATCGGTGCCAGTCTCTGATTCAGTCTGTGCTGCTGGTTTCTTGGGATGAGTAGGACAAACAAGCACTTGTTTCCTGTATCTGTTCTACAGGGAAGAAATTCAGAATGGCCACCAGCGAGTGCAGAAGACAACACTCTGACAGAGAGCCTCAGAGTCCTGGCCAAAGAGACTGAGCTTCAAACCCAACCCAGATCAATGCTGGGGTGTCCACAGTCCTTCACCTTACAGGATTATCATGAGGATAGAATTTAAATAGCCTTCTTCAAGCAGCTAAATGCACTCTATGAATTTTAAGCCTTCTTGCACTCTATATGCACAGAATCACCTTCATCTCCAGCGTCTCTTTAAAAATATTAAGAGTTGAACTGTGGTGGCCAGCGAGCTACATGCTCTTTGCAACCTCTCTCTCAATGCGTGGAAAGTGACTGACCCAAGAGGGCCTGAAGTCCCCTCCACAGGTCTTCACATGGGCATGTTAATCACGGGGCAAAGGTGTATCTCTGCTCTCCTAGAAATTCTTGATGCAAAGTTGCTCAACCCCTTTGGCCCCAGCCCCAGGCTCTGTGCATTGAGTGGAGCATCTGAAAGGGACACCTGCAGAGCTACACTTTTGCAGCTCTGTAGGTATGCATGATCCAGTGCTCTGGTTCTCTAGCAAGACCAGAAGAATAAAATGCCATCCATGGCCTGAGACAGATGTGGTCCCACCTATTCCATGCCTTTTATTTTTGTATGAATAGCCACATGGGAGGAACTAGAATGAAGTTCTTTGTTTTAAACCAGCATTCCTCCAACCTGGTCACCTTCACAGCTCCCAGAATTCCCAGGGCCATGGAGTGGGAATTCTGGGTGTTGCACTCCAGATGTGTCTGGAAGGCACAAGGCTGCAGAAGGCTGTTTCAGGCTAATTTACTGATAGAATGTACCGCCACATGAAGTGAACTGGGACGGTTATGAGCTGAGCTGGCTTTCAGAAAGAGGATGGGACAGATTCATAGAGGTGGAGAATATCTCAGTGATTACCAGCCTTCTTGGCTAAATGGAATCGCGCATTCAAGCATGCTACTGAAAAACGAACGCAAGGAATAAGTTGCAAGGGGCTTTTCACTAGGTACTCTGCCTCCACTTTTCCAGAAGGATCAAAAGTTGCTACACAAACTTTTTTTCTGGCATTTTCATGTTTTTTAAACATGCAGACCAGCATTTCTTGCTGGTAGTTTTTTGCATGGGTTCTTTTGTTTTCCTTGCATCCCGAAGAAGAACACCACTTTGTGGAAGTTTCTCCAAGATTCTCTATCATTTCTGGAGACCGTTGCTATTGATAGCAGGGGAATGACGACATGCCACATGCAGGTATAGGCCATGTCCCAGAATGCTGTTGGGCCTGGGCCATTGTGGAGGAGGCAAAATGGTCACCGCTAATGACGATGCACCAACAACAACAGTTAAGGGGGGAAAAAACAGACATTGAGACACCTGAGGAAAAGGTGGAGACTCTTTTTCCTCCCCGGAGAGAAAGGTAATGAAATTGTTGCTCTGATTTCACTGCCCACAAATTGGGTGGAGGTTTTCAAGAAGCCATCTGTACACAGGACTACAACTTCTCTTTGGCAATTCTTCTTTGTGAGATCAAGTTCTTCTTCATTCCCTTGATAGCAAGAAAGAGCATTCGGTCTTCCTGTTGTAATGGGAGCTCTGCACAGTTGGTAAGGGAAAGAGATGGCGGATTGACCCTTGTTTTGAAATCTGCAAGACATCATCTGAGAAAACAAAAATATCATTTTATTTGTTTTGCTATTTAAACAAACCAACAGCATGAAGCAACCCCTCCTTTCTCTCGTCATTACTAGACTTTTTAGAGGCCTGAGGTTTATATTACCAAGTTGAGTTTTCCAGTTCCCTGATCTCATTTGTGGTCAGTTATGACTTCTCTTATGCCTGCAGATGTATGAAATGAAGAAGAAGAGCATTCTGCAAATGGAAATATTTTTCCACTTAGACAATAAACTTTCCAGGCAGGGTTAGGGAAGGAGAGACTGCGGATCAGGGTATTTGACCTTACTTGGCAACAACATTATAAACGGACATGTTAACATCCTTCTGTTGCTTCTTCCACTTAATATACTACGCCAACTAGGGAAAAACCAAACCATGCCCCAGAATACTTTGGTGGCAGTGTGAAAAGCCACCCTCTGCGGATTCGTGCTGGCGCTCCTTGCGGAAGCGTTCGCTCATTCCTTTTTTGCCCTGCTTTGCTCTCACTGCTCGCCCTTCGTGATGGAAGCGCACGAGTCATGTCAACTCTGCCCCTCTCGTTGCGGCTTCATTCCAGTCATACCAAGTTTCACAGGAAGCTACCTTTGGGAAACTGTTGGCCCCGCACCGCCAGCGCTAAAGATGAGGATCTCATGAAAGCAGTAGAAATAGGAGCCGCAGCGCGCATAGTTAAAAAAGAAGCAATGCAGCACAGTGTGATGTGATGAGATGAACGATGCAGGAATGAATGAAGTGCCCACACAAAGCTCGAATCAGGTCTCAGCAACTAAAGCAAGGGCTTTGCCCAGGGTGGAAACTGTAACATAGGTGACAGGAGGCCCTCTCTGAGGTATGCATGCCAAGCTGGGTGTAAGGGAGGTGCCACAACTAAGCAGCCCCTGTTCTCTCGTAGCCACTTACCTAATTCCTTCAGTGAGAACAGCTGGAAGAGGGCCTCTGAAGATAACTAAAGGGTCTGGGCAGATATATATGAAAGAAGACATCCTTTAGATATTCAGGTCCCAGGTCAATTAGGGCTTTAAAGGTCCATTCCAGCACATTCAATCTGACTAGGAATTGGGCTGGAACATGATATTGCTGACAAGGCACCAGCTTTGTATGTTTACCTGGTCGAGTTCCAGTTCCCACACCGGCCTCAAGGTGCGGGCATTGGAACCTCCACCTGCAGATACACTTTTTGTTCTAACACACCATGGGGGCCCACGCCAGCTAAGATCTCACAGGTGAGCAAGACGTAGTCTGCATGTGATGAATGAGTAGGTTTGGGGGCTTTTGTCAAACCATTCCATCTGTGCTCCGATTGACTTTGTCTACTCATCGACAAAATCAGGTTACTTGTAAGGAAATTTTATTCTACTTGTGCTAGTGTGCATTACTTAATGCAGTTTTAGGCACATCTCCCCAAAAGTGGGAAAAATGAAAAAATGCCTTAATTAGTGTTTTTATACTTTAGCCTATGGAGAAAATGCACTGCTTGAGTCAGACTATTTGTAATTGTTTTGTTGTTTTTGTCGTTTACATTTGCAAAAGCTAAATGAACAAACAGCTAAATTTGTGTACAATTCCATGAAGTTGAAAAAAAATCTGCACGTCTGTTGAATCGGAACAACTTTGCAGAGCTTCTCCATTGTGAAATGCATGACCAGAACTATAGAAAGCCAGACTCACTTAAAGCTGATAGTTTTCTCCAGCATCCCTACATAACAGCCATATTGGAGTGAGGATTTTTTGCAGTTCGCCGTTTGCACTAAAGCAGTCTCCCGCTTAATCTACCACTACGCAAAGTCTGATTGACTTCAGTGGGATTTACTCCTAAGTAAAGACTTACTCCTAAGCAGGTTGCTTGTTTTGCAATATGGAGTGAAGGAGCAGGCAGAGCAAGAGCCTATTTTCTGGAGAGCAGCTGTGAGGAGGAGGTTGTATTGGCTGAAGGAGTTTGTGAAGTGTGCAAATGAGGGAGAAAAAACCACACAGTCCTAGTTAAGCATGTCTGAATGCGGGAATCCCAGGACATCTATGTGTTTCGGTTCAAAAGAAGGATGGATGTCAGTGCATTTCCCAACACGGAGCCTTAAAAAAATGAAAATAAAATAAAATAAAAATAATTGCTTCAGGGACCCCCTGAGTTAAAACACGCAGGTGTTTCGAGGGGAACATAAACATTTTTTCCTAAATGAGGCGTTGAGGGCTGGGAGAAGGGCAGTAAAATTAGTGGAATTACTGCCTGATTTTAACCAGATGATTGCTGTGCTCGGACACCAGCGCGTTTTCATTAGGGACTCTTAATTTACAAGGCATTTGCTGCATTCCAGTGGAACTCGGCAACTCCCCCAGGTCCTAAAGAATGCCAACGCTACGACTTTAATGGCAAGCAGAAATGCCTAGCCGCAGGTTATTTGAGTGTGCGCGCATATGTGAAAGAGAAAGCAGGGGAGAGAGGGGGTCTTTATTTCATTAAGGCCAACCCAACTGTAGTTTTCTACCAACTAAACCTCTGGCTAAAGGATGGAGCCAAAAGAAGCCCGGCCGTGTTTGTCTGAGTAGAGGCACTGGAAAAAGCCCGGCAAATCTTCCCTTATTTTTCATAGTCTTTTTCTAATTCCAAAGTAACCCTGATTTATGCCAGTGGACTCTCCGCAGCTACGTAGTAGCTTCTATCTTTTTTCGGAAAGAAGGGGGAAACGGATCGGCATGTCCCTGGTTTAGAAATGACCTCGCGTGATGTCATTGTTGTGCTCCCATGAAAGCCTGCAGAACGAGCACACCGCACATAAATTTGTCGAGATTTTTATAGAGGCAAATAGTGTGTACAACCATGCGATGGGAAGGGCTTCAGCACCACACTGACCTTTGGGATTTGGTATGACTTTCAAAGATATGAGAATTCACCTCGACTCGCCTGGCAATAATCAGCAACGTGTGTTCATTCTCTCTCCCCCAGCCTCTCTTTTCCTTTTCAGAGGGAGCACGCAGCTCCCTGACATTTCTCCAGTTCACTCTACTTATCTTATCCTTCCCATACTCTGAATACCCTTTTGTTATTGTTGTTCAAATAGCTCTGCTAAGAAGCAAAGCTCGCAAAAGTCACTGACTTCTGGTGAACCCCATGGCCTTTAGAATAGGTTGGAGTTTATTAAGCTTACAGGCCAACCTGCTCCGATTCTATAAATTTATACACAGCAAGCAAAAGCCCACTTTGCTCTTACCTTCCTGTTGCCCTCCATGGATATTGTGGGATCTTCAATATTGTTCTAGGGACGCCTGAAAGGGGATGCAACTTATTTATTTCATTACACTTCTATGCCACCCCATAACCTGAAGTTTTTCTGGGCAGCTTACAAATGCTGAAAACAGCATTATCAATAGAGCCAATGAAAACTAATATTAATAGGTTACAAACTTCCCCGAGCACACACTATAACACAGGTAAAAAAAAGAACTGGAGATTTTTCCACTGGGTGATAGGCTTTCTAGGATTCCTTCCAACAGCCAAAGCCCCCTTTTACAACTTCATGTGGAAATTTTGGTGCACTTCATCAAAAGGACACCAGGCAAGCAACAACATGCTGACTGTGTAGCCCCATTCCTTCTAGCTGTGGCCACCAAGTGCCAGTTTGAATAAAGGTGCCATAAGCCACTTAAGTCGATGCACCAAGTCAGATTCTGGTGAGGCCCCGTGGACACTAGATTCTGTTTTCAATGCCAAGTTTCCCCCTTGCCCTGTCTACCTGTGACAACAAATCACCTGTAAGTGGTAGATTTCAAAGGCTCCTGAACTACTGGGCCCTTGTTCCACCTAAGATATAAATAACCATTCAGCAGCTCAGTGTTCCAGCAGGACTTCGGAGCTATATTTTGCAAACTGCGATCATCCCGTGCCACATGGCAGATGGCTTTTAAAATCTGGGTATTTAGATTTCAGATGGGCATTTCTCCATCTGGAGACGGAGAATGAGATTACAGTGGTCCGATTATATTTCAGTCCAAAAGAGGGGGGAGGGAAATCCCCATGGAGCATGCTGAGATCAGTCCATTGGATCCTGGCCCTTGATTTCTCCTTTAGCTCAGAATTATGAATGGCTTGGCTTAGACACTGGGCTAAGCATCTGCTGAGCAAACATTACTGAAGGAGAAGCAAACTCACTTTGCTGTCTTAAACTGGAATAACCGATTCAGTCACTGAAAGAAAATATACTACAGAAGAATTTTGAATGAAGTACGTTGAGGTATCATTTTGGAGAGAAGAAATTTCCTGGTAGTGTTTAGAAACTCTGAATATCTGACGGCACTCCTGTACAATGGCCAATACTGACCCTTTACCCAAAAATATGTCCAGACAGATGGAGAATGAGATTACAGCGGTTTGATTTTCAGTGGCGGGGAAGGAAACCACAAACCTGGATGAGCTAATGTTGTTCCAGATGCATTATCTCATAATCTGCAAGAAGACAATAATCAGAAGATGGGAATATGGAATATTCCCTTTGGCACATACAGAAAGATCTAAAAGTTACAGTTAATCTCTCCCAGTGCTGAGGTTTCCTCCTCAGCAGCCCTCCCCTGCCAAATAACTTCGCTTAAGTCAACACAATATAACCAAAATCAAGATCCTAACTTTTATAGGGAAATTGGAGACAAATACTAAGATTAAAGTCATGGCTTCCCAAAAAGGAAACAGCGACAGAGTGAAAACACGATGTAAGGTATTCCTTTCCTATAAATATTCTGTCTCAAATTGGACAGTCAAAGAGCAACTGAGGTTTTTTTTTTCTTTTTAAGCAGCATTAATCATATCCCTGTGGAAACGGGTGCTTGCATGGAGAGACATGTTGCATGTGGGTGCATGTCTTGGTGTTTCCTACAGTTGTCCATGAAGGTTGATTTCTGATTTGTCATACAAATAGTGGCTGCTCACACCGCTCCTCAATTTGAAGCCCAATTTCAATGGAAACGCCATAAAAATAAATCAGAAAGCTGCCAAACAACATCAACTGCTACAAAAAACAAAACTCACAGCAACTCCAAAATGAAATTCACACACATATATTTGGAAACTCTGGGTGAGCACAAAGGTATTTCCTGAATAGCTGAAGGAGCGCCTCCTTCCATATACGTACCTGCCCGCCCCCTAAGATCTGGGTCAAAGGTCCTTTTCCAGGAGCCCTCTTTGAAGGAGATCAGCAGGGTGGCTCCCCCAGGAAGGGCCTTCTCTGCAGTGACACCCCGATTATGGAATACGCTCCACAGTTGGGTGTTCCTAGTGCTGACACTGTATTCAATTCTGCTCCAGGGCAAAACCTTTTTATTTGTCCTACATTTTATGTGTTGATGCTATTTTAAAGATGGGTTTTATTTCTGTTAATGCAGACGATGCTGTGCTTTTATTGTATCACTGTCCTGGGAATCAAGGTGAAGGACAGTATAGAATTTTTTTTAATAAATAAATATTTCTGAGTCACCCCAAATAAGGATGGAGTTAGGCAAACAGTTCTGGGAAAACTTGTTCCCATAACCAGGGTGCCACTGCCAAAAAGGCCCTCTCCTTGGTAGTTGTCCCCTGTGAGGACTGGGTGGACAGCTGCATATGGGAGAAAGTGATCTTCCAGGTCCCATGGTCCCATGCTGTTTTGACTTCATATGGTAAAACCAGCACTTAATATTGGTCCTAGCCTGCACTGGACACCAGTGTAGAGAGCACAGCACCAGTGTGATATGAGCAAAATGTTCTCTACCAGAATTTTCAAACTGCACTGTGCATCTTATTCTCTATCTATCTATCTATCTATCTATCTATCTATCTATCGCATTTCTATCCCATTGTAAACAAAAGTCTCAGGATGGAATTGCAATAGAGTACCATGGCAGTCTTGAACTGCTCGTTGCAACTGCTTCTGCAACAAAAGAACATAAGTGATGAGGACATGAATCCATCTCGTTTCACCTTCTGTCCACAAGGGGGCCAACCAACTGCCCACAGGAAACCCACAAGGAGGACATGAGGAAAAGCACCTTCCCTTTGTAACAGTCCAAGCCAGAGGCTACCAGAGCACAGGTAACTAACTGGGGATCAGCCATGCCTTTCCAGGTGAGGAAACCCACTCCATCGGCTTCACAAGACAGGGGAGGAAGTGGTCTAGAAGCAGCAGAACCTCCCAGGACCTGCAGGGGGCAGTCCAGAGTCCCACTCCACAGAATGAGTAGAAGGCCCCAGATCAGCCAGGCAAGTCCCCTCCAGTAAGTGACACAACATTGGTTAGGCAGGTGAGGTGGGCGGGCGGGTGAAAGAGCACTGACTTCAGAGCATAAAATGACCAGGTTAGAAACCGAGGAGCGTTCAGAAGCGCAAGGAGGCTTGGGCGGCAGGGAGAACTACGTCCTTCCTGCAGGGAGATGTAGAGAAAGGGCTGGGCAACTCTGACAGAAGGTACCTGAGAGGGCTTCAGGGATGATGCATCTGGTTCTGGCTTTAGGGTTTGGAGGACGCTGGGCAAGAGCCCAGCCATGGGCCTCTTCTCACTGCCCTGTCCAACTGCTCTTGCTTCTCCTCCTCTTTCCTCATGGTGGGCATTTGCTTGCTTGACAGGCAGAAAATGACACTCAGAAAATGAGCATGCCACAGCACTTCCTGCTCCTCTGCCTCGGCGCATCAGTTGCGTGAGGCCTTTGTGGCGAGAAGACAAAGGAGCACCCCGATTTGCATGTGTGTGGATTTATAGGTATCTGTGCGAAGTTGCAAATTATTCTTATCATTCAAACACAGCATTTCAGTGTAGCTGAAATGACATGAACTTCAGTCTACTGACCACTGATGGGCACCCATTCTGAAGATCCTTTATCTTGAAACTAGAATTGGCCTGGAACAGCTCTTCAAATAAAGGAGGCCTTCAAACAGAGGAAAGGCCTCTGTAAAAGAGGCCATGTGGACACCCTGCCCCACCACAGCAACCCACAGGCATGTTTCCCAAGTGCTTCGGCTGACCAGTCCCATAATTTAGTTTCATTTCTTAAACTGGCATAGTTATTCACTGAGACAAGTTCAAAAGAATCCCAAGAAAATATTAAGAATACAAATTAACATGATGAAACACAATAACAATATGAGAACAATACAAAGCAGTCTAGGAATGGGAAGTTTACCTCCTCACAGAGAGGGCACAAAACCATTAGTAGCTGAAATTAAAATGTATATTAATGAGACAGCAGAAGCCCAATAATTGTTAACAGCATCCAGGAGACTGGAAAAGAAAAGACCAGAAGGATGACCAAACACTGAAAAGACTGCAAGGAAGAGATAAGCTCAGCACAGCAGGGCAGGGGACTGCATCAACCCTAGAAACATATCTACCTGTCTTCTTTCATGCCCTGCAGAAAGCACAGAACCACTGGATTGGGCCCTCGACTCTGTATTATAAGTGCATTAGCATCACTGAAGGGGATACTCCACCTGCCAGGGTATCTGGAGGAATATCTTTAAGGGAAAGGACATTTTTGCGATTGACAAAAGGATACAGAGAAATCATGGAGCAAAAACACACAGAGAAGTGAAGAAATTCTCCCCAAAACGACAGTTTTAAGGGCTTTTAAAATATCGAGTGCGTCAGCTGGCAGTAAGCCAGTCTCGGCCTTAAAGGGACCAACACTTTATTATACTTTCTAATTCTTCCAAAGTCTGTCTTTAGGATATATGAGCTCGCTCTAATACGACTACTCTATTCTCATCCTCCAGTGGTGTACACAGGTCTCAGCTCATAAATTGAAAATGGAAGATCAGTAAATCAGCACCGGCCATTTCAGAGGGACACTGTGAATTTCCAGTCAAATCTTTCAGTTTATCTTAAATATTTCATCTTAATGTCACCTTTAGAAAAAATCTTTCATTCGAATAAGTTACAACAGTCAGTGCTAAACTGATTACACTTCCCCACTGACCTTCCACAGGGAGACTCCCCCGGCGGCAACAATGCTGGCTCGGCAGTGCTCTGTTATAACATTAAAAGGGAGAGACTTTTCCTAGCACAACCGAGCTCTTTAAGATCCTTCCCAGGCATCGCTGTGCAGCTGGGCCTCCAAAACAGAAGCCGCGCAGAGGTGAACAAGCCAGCTACCCCTTTTCATTCAGCAACCAAAGGCCGGGCACTTGCCTTTGGAGCAGGCAAGATCAAGGTCATTCCCATTTGAAGATAAGGGCGGGCAAGCCAGGGAAGGATTTGCCAGGCCTTGTGGTCAGGAAGCAGAAAGGGAAGCAGCCCAGCAGACTGTGCCCAATAGCAAGTAGCAAATAATCCTCTTGGCTCCTTGTTTCACCTGAACCTTGTGGGGACGGTATGTGCGTGGCTCTCATCTGACCACTTGCAAAGGTGGCACTCGATTGCAGCTGTCAGATCCCCCTTAGCTGTTTGGATCAGTTGACCTCTTTCCCAGCAGCGTCCCTTCATAGAATCACAGAATACTTGGGTTGGAAGGGGCCAAGATGGCCATCGGGTCCAACCCCCTGCTGGTGCAGGACACCACGTTACACAACCCCACCCAGATGGCTGTCCAGTTTCACCTTGAATATCTCTAGTGTGGGACAGCCCCCCACCTCTCTAGGCAACTGGTTCCACTGCTGTATTGCTCTGACAGTGAGGAAGCTTTTCCTGATGTCCAGCCTGAATCTGGGTTGTCACAACTTGAATTGATTGTTGCGTGTCCTACGCTCAGGCATCAACAAGAAAAGATCTTGACCTTCCTCTTTGTGACAGCCTTTGAGGTACTTCTAGAGGGTTATCATGTCCCCCCTCAGTCTTCTCTTCTCAAGGCTGAACATGCCTAGTTCTCTCAGCCTCTCCTCACAGGGTGTGTTTCCAAACCCTGGATCATTTCTGTTGCCCTCCTCTGGACCCTTTCTAATTTACCTGCATCTTTCTTAAATCTTGGTGCCCAGAACTAGAGACAGTATTTCAGATAGGGTCAGACTAGTGAGGAGTATACGAGAGCTACTACTTCTCATGTTTTGGAAGTAATGTTTCTGTTAAAGGTAAAGTAAAGGTTTCCCCTTGACATTAAGTCCAGCCATGCCTGACTCCAGGGGGCAGTGCTCATCTCCGTTTCCTGGCCGAGGGAGCCAGCATTTGTCCTCAGACAGTCTCCATGGCCATGTGGCCGGCATGACTGAACACCGAGGTGCACGGAACACTGTTACCTGCCCACCAAAGTGGCACCTTTTTATCTACCTGCATTTGCATGCTTTCAAACTGCAAGGTTGGCAGGAGCTGGAACGGAGCAATGGGAACTCACCCCATTGTGTAGATTCGAACTGGCAACTTTTCGATCAACCAGTCCAGCAGCTCAGCAGTTTTAAGCCACTGCACCACCTCCAGTCCCAATGCTTCTGTTAATGCATCCCAAAATAGCATTTGCCCTTTTGGTGGCTGCATCACATTGTTGGCTCATATTTAGCCTGTTGTTCACCATTACTCCAAGGTCTTTTTCACTTCTGTTGAGCCACGCATTCCCCATCTTGTATTGATGCATTTGATTTCTTTTTGCCGGGTGGAGGACTTGGCACTTGTCGTTACTGAATCTCATTCTGTTGCTTTGAGCCCAGGGTTCAAGGTTATCAAGATCGCCCTGGATCTTCATTCTGTCTTCTAGGGGGTTTGCCATTCCACCCAGTTTTGTGTCATCTGCAACTGGAAGAGTCTCTGATCTGCATCATAAATGCAAATGGATGAAAATTTGCAGTGCAAAAGTCACAGATGCCACTACTGGGGCAGAGTGAGGTTTGGGTCGATTCCACTTGTTTCCTTGTGGATGCTTCATTCATAAGATGCTTCATTCTTAGTCATTCTGAATGCAGAATTATGATACAAATGCTGGGCTGCAAATTTCTCCCTCCCGTTCTACTTTTTGCATTCATTTTAATAGAAAGACATTTATTCTGAAAATAAATTCAGAAAAGAAAATGGAGAAATTTGTCTGGGTTGGGTTCAGGATTCTTTGACTTTCTTTTGTTAAGGGGTCAAGATCTGAGTGTGCCGTCTTTCACTGAGCAATTGTTTCTCCACCAGCTAGTAACTTCCTCCACTTTCCACACTTGAATAAAACCCACAGGAAAATTTCAGGAGCATCTCCTCCCTTGGGACTTTTTCGGTTCAGGAAGTTCAGGAAGCTTGGAAGGCTGCAGTACAATAGAAAGATCTGCAGTAAAAAGAACACACACAAAGTGCATCCTCATTCACCTTACAGAAATTAGATATGGTCTACACCACCACAGAATTATTAGTGCTATTACTATAATTGCTAATAGATGCCTCTTCTGTGGGAGAAGCATTTTTTCAGGAAATAATAATAATGCTAAAAGCATTTCTATCCCACTTTTTCCCACTTGCAATGAACCAAGGTGGCTTGCAAGCTTCTCTTCTATTCCATTTTTATCCTCACAACAACAACCCTGTGTGGTGGGTTATGCTGGAAGACAGTGACTGGCCCGAAGTCATCCAGTGAATGTAATGGACAAGTGGGGAATACAGCCCAGTTCTTCCAGTTGCTAGTCCAACACTCTAACCAGCACACCACAAATGGGGGGGAAAGTTTTTGTTGGTCTCACACTTGCACAGAGGTGGAGGAAGAAGTGGGGGGATCTTCTAAGACAGATGTTTCTAGATGCGGTAATGGCACCAATAAATAAATAAAAATCCATAGGGGAAAAGGAGGAGCTTGTGCTAAAAGCCCTACTCATTGTGGACTCTGCTGCTGAGAAACTGCTGATAATTTCTCCTCCCATTGGAAAAATGCAAAGAAATCTGCTCACTCCTGCACAGTGAGTGTGGATAATTCTGAGAGGCTATTGGCTTACACCTCTCAGTATTGCATTGGCCAAAGTCCTTGGATCACCATGGATCATTGGTTTCATCACTGCTCATAAGTGTGGCCGCTGTTATTGTTTTGATCCTCTCCACCTGTTCCAAAACTGTATACTTCGTTCCAAATGGAGATATTTGCTAGAAATGGGTCAAGGGTTTGGTTTAAAATGATGTTAAAATGGAGATGCTCCACCTCTTAAATCTGTTGGTACTGGAAGGTAGCCGGCCAAAGAGTCTACTGCTCAACCCTTAAATGGTGCTATAGAGGAGATATTTCCCTGTCAATTTATTCATACAGGACTGGCTGCCACGCTTAACTCATCCCAACAAGAATGATGGTGAAGTTGCTTGTCATATGATCTTCTTGTCATATGAACTTGCGCCAGTTCCGAGGGACTCTAAATAAACCTCCTTTGAAATATTTAATATTCTTCCAATGGTGTGAGCCCTCTGGTTACCAGACTTCCCATCTATCTGTCTTAGGGACTTCTGAAGTGTGTACAGTTGGAATCCGAACAGGTAAATTAAATTCCACATTCTAAGCAACTTATGGAGTGGACCTTAAGATATTTCACCCTTCGCACCTCTGTATGTATAAATTCTGCTGAAAGAATTATGATTTTACAGTGACCATATTTCTTATATCTCACACTAAGAAATGACTTAAACTTACCACAGAAATCTAAGGCTGGTGTTGTAATAGTCGTCAAAACTATCCTTCTGGCTCAAGATATAATTCCCAAGTGAATAACAGAGCTAAAATGAACTTGCTCCCTTATTCTTCGGAATCCCCCTTTGCAAATTTTGAAGTGGAAAATTCACTAACTACTTGCCAAATATTTGCTGGATGCTTGATGGCCAAATTTGAATCCCAACTATATTTGATTTCAGTATTTGATATTTGCCTTGTTATTCTTATTTGCATAAGAGTGCAGACTCCAACAGTAACCATAGACATGCCCACCTGAAAGTGATCCCCACTGAACTCAGTGGGAATTACTCCTGAGTAGACATATCTGAGGTTGCCTTACGCTTGACAGGCAATGAGATTTCATATGTGATGCCTGTCAAAAACAAAACCATTTACGAGTACCAACAAGTCTAAAGGTTAATCCTATTCTTTCCATATCTGATATTATTGTAAGTCTTGCTTTATGTGTTTGTGTTGGTTGTTTTTTTTACTTATCTATTCATTTATTATTATTGTAAGCTGCCCAGACAGCCTCTGTGCTATAGGGTGGCATATAAATAAATACAATATTCTTATTCACATAGAAATAAGTTCCATTGAACTGAATAGGCCCACTTCTGCATAGGCATACGTGGGTTTGCACTGTAACGCAAACACTTTTTGTGAAGAAAAAAGGAAAATAATATGTATGATGAATTTGAAATATAGCATATGCATCATCATCATCATCATAAAAATAGTTCAAATTTGAGGTTAACATTTGAATTTCCATGTTGAGCATTTTTGTACACAACACTGTCATGGAAGGGTCGGCTACATTTGAGCCAAATTCTGCCTTTCAAATTGATTTCTAGTTTGAGCCTAAGGTCCCAGGCAATGACTGCAGCATCAGAGCAACGCCTGTGCTTCCATGTCCACAGAGAGGCACTGCCACCAACAGATGGGTCGTGTCACCTCACATGACCTCACAATTAGGATGCACCATGGCAGATCAGCTCATCTATCCAACTGCCAGGCCTAATTCATACCTGCACATCCATCCATGGACAGTGAAACTTGGAGGAGCAGCTTACACGGGTGAATGGGCCTCATAGACTTAACGTGATACATTGAATGAAGAATGATAAGTAGGTTTGTATGAATCAGCCCATCCCTTATCTAAGAAATAATTCCAAATGGAGCTCTGGATTCCTCTGTTGGGAGGAATCAATGCCTTTGGTTTATCTCAGTTTCTCATCTTCCCCATGTTAAATTTGATCATATGAAACATTGAGGATGGATGGAGAGATGGATGGACAGACAGACAGGCCTTTTATTATGTCCTGTAAGGGAATGGTGAGGAACTCCTTTTTAAAAACCATTTCCTTCCCCTTGATTCTAATGGGAATGAAACCAATTATGCCAAATCCAGAACTAGTGTGATTCCCTCTTTTTCCAGTGGGATGTTAGGGAACAGGTGGGCTCTGGATTAGAACATAAGCCTTGCAGGATCATCCCAAGGCTCAATCTAGACTAGCACTCTGTATGTGTGGTGGCACACCAGTTGCCCACAGAAACAGTCAAACAGAATATGTGCAAGACCTCCTTCTGCCCAAGCTCCTCAGCAACTGGTGCATGCAGGCAAGCCACCTGTGCTAAAGGAGAGAGCACATAGCCAGCAAGGCTATGGGCCACCCATGAATCTGTCCAATCCCTTTTTAAAGCCATCCAAATTTGTGGCCATCATCATGGAGTCATGCTCCCTTTGGTTATCTTTCATGTTGGTGGACCAGCAGCCAGCCACTTCCTATAGCCCCATGGAGGAAGCCTAAAAGTTTAGCACTCTCTCCATCTCTGAAAGTGGATCTGTCCCATGATCCTTGGAGAAAGATCCAAAAGGTCCCAGGGCTTATCTTCCCATGGACTCAAGGATTGCAACCCGGCTCTATGCCATGCTTGGGTCAGCTGTAAGGCTAAACCAGTGTCCTCAATTCCTTGGAAGAAGGGCGGAATGCAAACATCAACAAGAGCACACATCTTCCCAAGCTTTTTAAGTTAGGCCAACAGTTGGGCCTCTCTAGGCCTGCCTCCCCCCACAAGCTGTGTTTTAACAATGTAATAGGTAGAAGTCCTAACTCTCTCTCAGCTTGATTTACCATTTGACCTACCTATCAACCTTTCAGGAAAAGTTACACTTGCCAGATCTAAGACCGCAAGCAAAGAAACATGATCTATTTCTCTATCTCCCCCAAGGGACTCTGCGCTTTCCTCCCTAAACTGTCAGCTCTGTGTTTTCTCTCCACAATGCCGTCTTTCCCACGGGGACTTTTAATTATTTGTCATGACAAGTCTTCCAACTTCTTTGCAGCTAGGCCACAAAACACAACAGATCCTTTGACTTCTTGGAGGGAAGGGCCAAACACACTGTCCTTGTTTCTTCTCCAAAAGGTGAGCCAGGGACACAGGAAAACTTGCACACGCACTAAGTTTCCAGTGAAAATGACGTCCTGTTGGTTAACTAGAGCTGAGGCAGAAAGGTGGGGCCATTTTGCAAACATTTGTTTCAGTAGCAAATTCTGTTTCCTCCCTGTTCCAGCAACTTATTTTGAGATAATAGCAAAGGTAATTAAAGATTTGCTTCCTCTTTGAGGAAGTCTGCTTTATTCTTTTTATTCTTGCCCATATATCCAGAATTCACTATGGGATGTTTCTGTCTTTTTTCACATTCAGTGTCCCCAGAATGCAACACAGGCGCGCTCCCCTCCCCTCCTGGTGCTTCCGGTCCACTCTGAGCGGTGCATGCGTCACGGCATTCTAGGAGAAGAGATGCTGCACTCCAGATGGACCTGGATCAAGTCTGCCACCGGCCTAGCAGCCCTCACTTGAAACTGGCTTTGCTTGTCCCCCATACGTCAACACACAGTCAAATCTGATTGGCCCATTGTGCAGTGATGTCAGAACGTCCACACCATGCTAAATGGACAAGAATCATTCCAGGGAGGAGAGCAACCTATTTTTAAGAATAACAGTAGGTGAGAGGGAAAGCACTGTGAGACAGATATGGGCTGTGGGGGCGGGGGGGGGGAGATCAGGAAACTTTTCAGCTTCTCCTTCCTGCAAGTGCTACATTTACCCTCACAATGTTTACCAACAACCAGGTTTTAGTGATACATGCAAGGCTTTGTCGTGACTCCACAGAGGACCTTGGAGTTCGTGAACCACTAGAGCTGTCACAGCAACTTGTGTCCCTCCAGATGTTTGGGCCCGTGGTGGCTGTGCAGGCTGTGGCAGGCTGTAGGCTCAAACATCTGGAAGGTGAAAGTTGCTCTCTCCATCCTATGCCCTGCTGGGCTCTCACTGGCTGGGGAGAAAGCTGCTCCCCCTTTAAAACTCTTTTTCTACCTGTTTATCTTCACATGTTCTGCTTTGCTTTGTTTTTCAGTGCATACCTGTGGAGTACAGCAAAGCCTGTGTTTCAGTTGCTGCAAAACTAACCTCCTAAGTCAGAAGCACTTGCAGTAAAAGTGAAAAATTACATTTTGATAAAGCAATAAGAGAACTGCTTTGACTAGTATTTTCCCTACATTAGTGAGAGAGATAGGAGGCTAAATCATAATAAGCAGCAGAGGAAAAAATAATAAACGCCATTCCAGCTTTTGATTGTGGCTGTTTTCATATCTCAGTCCAAATTGTGACATCTCTCTTTGCATGCTTACCCCACGCCTTTCACCCATGGTGTCTCTTACGCTGAGTTCAGTGATTTGTGGACCATCAAGTCCATCCTCCAGCTTGCCTTTAGCTTTTCGCACCCTTCAGACAACCAACTAGAGAAGAACCCCATACCTGCAGCAGAAATGGGGTACCAAGGCATGGCTCACAGCTGACTTTGTAAAACGGAAGAAAAATAATGCACACAGGTGAACACTGGGAGAAGTGTGGCCAAAGTGGGGACACTGAGAAAGGAGAAAGTGATGGCAGAATTTCTCGGACCAGGCCAGGATACTGAACTTTGCAAAAGCGCAACAACAACAAGCTTTTAAAAAGTAACAATATGAGGCCAAGATCTTTCAGAAACTACCCAGTAAAGACAGAACAGGCTCAGAAAGTCCAGGATGTCCCCACAGGTGAAAAGGAAAAGCAGTAAACTGGGGCTGAGGAGGAGAAATGTGGAATGCTCTCCTGCTACCTTTTGTTCCTTATAGGCTCTGAGAGAAGGGCAAGGCTTGCCAGAACCCCAGAAGAGAGCAGACCATCTAGGTTGTGAGGATGCACGGTGACATTTGGGCAGTGCCAGTGAAGTTTCACATGCATGATCTTGCCGAGCTCCTTACAACAATTCTGTAAGGTAGATATATTATGGACCCTCAATTGCAGATGAAGATCTGATGTTACTTTGCCCAAAGGCAGCTGATAGGTTTATGCCAGAAGTGAGATTTGGACCAGGGACTCCTGTTCAGCACCTGAGCCATTTTGACACCATGTTCCATCAACTCCCATATGCACAGAAGCACCATAAAGCATGGAAAAATAAACAGGCGATATCATTGGAAAGCAGGCAGATGTTTTCCAGCCCAAGGGGCTGAATTCAGCTTGACCCTCAGAAATGAACCCACCAGTTAGCACGCTGATGAGATAAGCCAGTGTTTCGCACTCAAGCCAAGACAGGTCACTCTTGCAAGACCTGAAATCTCTCCCCGGCAAGTGACTTGACACAACTCTACACCTGGCTAAGTTTAATTTGTTATTTATGTCAGCTTTGCATATTTGTAAAGTTCAAGGGTTTTATGCCCTGGCCCGACCTTGCCAAGTCAGAGCTCACATGTGGCTCTCTAGTAGCAATTTCGTTCTAATAAACTTTACTTGAAAGAACATGTGTGATAGATTTCGCTGATGATTAAATGAGAACAGGGCTCAGCAACATTCATTGTTAGTCCTGCCAGTTTTGAAGTTTTGTTGGGTTTAAAACACACACACACACACACACACTCTACCTCTGATCTCATTTAAACTCTCTCTCACTTGCTCTCTCTCTTGCTCACCCACACATGCACACACTCTGTTGGCCTCCTGATTTTATAGCCCCTTCTAATTATTGTGCACGTTGAAACATGTACAATTGTTTGAGACCTTTCCACCACCTCCAGCCCTGCTATAACTCATTAAGTGCAAATTAATAGCACAGCTCAAAATACTTAATGCTGGCACACCTGCAAAGAACCTAGAAAGCACGTGCAGCATCTGTGTGTCTGTGTGTGTGTGAAGGGGGACAAACAGGTTGTGACTCCTTGGAACACATGTCACTGCTAGCAATTCTTAGTTTAGAGAGCCAGTTGCCTACCGGACAACAAAAGGTTTGATCATAACACCACCATTGCACAGACACTGAATGAGCACATGTGATTAAGTGTAAGCAAGTATGATGCAATGCACATTGGAGGGGAAAAATCCCATCTTGAAATATAAGCTGATGGGATTTGAGCAGGTGGTGTCTGATCAAGAAAGGGATCTTGAGGTAGGCGTGGACAGTGTGATGAACATGTTGACTCAGTATTAGCGTTCTGATGACACTGCACAGAATTTCTCCTTTTGTGCTTGTGCAAAGGCTGGGTGCACATGCCCAGAACTTGGACTCACAGCCACAACAGTGGCCCAGAATCCAAGTTTCTGGCAAGTGTACCCAGAGTTTGTGGGGTGCTCAATGGGAATCAGGCTAGCAGCTGCAAGCAGGAAGAAGGTTGGCCACCAGGAATGGTGGCTGGCACACCTCCTCGCTGTGCCCCTTTCCCGTGTGTGTTGCCACCACCAAAAGCAGCTGTAAGGGGAGAAGTTTGGCTGCTGGAAATGGTGACTGGTGAAGGTTGCAGCCGGGGGTCCGTGAGAACTCGTGGACTTCCTCTTGGCTCTGCTCACTTTGCAGGACCACAGCAAGACAGGAGGAGGCCCAGAGCTTCTGGAGAAGCTGATTTCGAAAGGGTTCCTCCCAGCCCTAGTCTTGATGGCTATGCACTGCCTTTGCTGTCAATGGCAGCAGACCCATATGCACTCATTCTGGGGCAGCTTTGGTAGAAGGGGGTGTTGCACCCATACTCTTCTGGACAGATCCTGTGGACTGCTGTTTGGCCACGGTGCAAATGCAGGGCTGCACTAGACTGACCCTTGGTCTGAGCCAGCATGGATTTCTAATGTTCTTAATGAATATGTTGCTACAGGTTGAGGGCAGAAGCTGCGCAAGCTCCCACTTGCCGAACCTCTTTCACTGCAAGGGCCAAACCCCATTTTCTCAGGACAATGTTCCGATAGTAGCTGGAGCACAAGCAAAAGAGGCAAAAGCAAAACAATAAAACAACCAGCATGTTTTCTTTCAAGCTGCTACTACCAGTCACAATGTCATCCTCCAGCTGTTTACTGAGGGCTGTACAAAATTTGTCCCAGTCCTTATTCATATGGACATGATGCAAGTGCATTTATATCCTGGATGCAAGTGCAAGCATGAGCATAATTCTTGGAAAGTGTTTGCAATTTCCTGAGCTTACACTCACATTCAAAACTGGGCATGTCATGAGCGGAGACGGCTGGTGCCGGAGGTCAGACTAGATGGCCCAGGAGACCCCTTCTGACTCGCTCTGTTTCTATGTTTCTAAAACTGTGTATTTGTCGGTGTGCTTACACATGAAAATATGCATACATCCCTGAAAACACTTCTGTGCTTTAGTCTATCGGAGCTATGTGCATGGGAAAATGTGCATTTTTCATGTTTGAAAATGTGCCCTTTTCCAGTTTTGTTTTGTTTTAATTCCAGATATCTGGAATCAAGCCTGGCTAGAAGAAGGGGACAGGACTATCTCAGAAGGCCAGATTGGACCCCCAAGGAGGTGCAGAGGCTCCTCATCTCTGTCTTAAACAAAATTTGGACTGAAATATGTGCTGTATTCCAAGTTGTACTCCATAAGATGAGTGGGTCAATGTTTAAAGCGTAAGATGTGACTCTGCTGAGCAGGCCAGGTTTCTAATATTTAGCGTAGAATGATACCTCTTGCTCATAGCACCACTACATGTTGCTCTGCCCTGCAGCCTCCTGCATTGCTTGCAGCTGGACACCATCTGGTCCCTGACCTGTGCTTCCAAGTTCTGACACGAGTAGGGTGAGTCAAAGATGATTCGAGAAAGTCTTTGGTGAGGACTTGGCTTTTCAGGTATAAGATGGAGAAAGAGTTCGTGTATTTGTGTCCCATATTTCTCTGCCAGTCTTGTTAACATATATTGCCTGGGTGGCATGCGGAAAAGTACTTCATCTGCCAAACGAATGGACAAATGAACGAACAAGCAAACAAACAAGTCATACTGAACTTGTAGTATTCACGAGGACAAGATTTGTGCTGGCCTCTTGCTTCCATGCTTAAGAGTTCAGAGACAATTGGATAGATCCATCGTCTGCAATGGCAAAGGAGAAACTCAGTGTACTGTGATAGGTTACCAGAGACAAATCAACAGCTATCATCTCAGCACTCTGGTTCTGAAATTCCCGTGAATCTGGATGTGCATTGCTGGTTTTGCAGCCTTCCTGAAGCTGATGCCCTCCAGATATAAAAGCACTCTAGATCAGACCAAGGCTGCATCCAATCCAGTCTCCAACAGCTACCAAGGGGAAACTCATAAGCAGGATGTGATCACATGGATAGCCTTGTGCCCACGTTCCCCACCAACTGGTGTACATAAACATACTGCCTCTGGCATTCAAGGTAGCAGCTAGCCTTCAAGACTAGCCACCGTTGATAGCCTTCTCATCCATGAATTTGTCAGTGGATGGGACAGCATCTTCCCCAATGGAATGATAGGAGTGATGAGCAATTTACCTTGGGCAGCTGAGCATTACAGAATACCAGTTGAGATGAACCAGCTACGAGATCTTGTTCTTGCATCCTCCTAAGAAAGACAGCTGCCTCAAGTTAATGTTCAGAGAGCATAAGGGGGGCATACACCATGGCTTGTGTGTAAGGCATCCCCAGAGTCCCCACATGTGTCATCTGTGCCTCAGAGGCGGAAAGGTTTGAAGGCGATTCTAAGCTGGTTCAGCCAAACATGGTAAGACTCCTTCCCTGTGATCTGGAGCTCTGCATTATCAGAGTTCTAGATGCATCCAGGCAAATACCCTTAGCATGCAATCCCACGTGTATCTTCGCAGCCGGGCACGGCAAGGCTTTTTTTTCTGCACACAGAAAGTCCTACGTAGAAGAATTTTGTCTCAGTTCATTATCAGGGTTTACCCAGTTTCCATCTTCCAAGATTAGATTAGAGTGTAGATTTAGCTGCAATCCGTGGTTGAAATCTGTTGATTTCTGCAGTTGCGATGTGATTGACTGAGTACTTTTGGAAAATGTGCATCAAAAATGCATACTTCTGAAAATCGCACGCAAACAGTAAAGCTTATACACTAGATACTTCAGTCAATCAGAGAAAGGAGAATGTGCGTATTTCAAAGATGTGCACAACTGATGTGAAGATTTAGTGGGGAAGTGTGCATGGAAGCATGTGTGGATTTTTGTGTGAAAATAATAGAAATGGCTCTCACAATCTGGCATGACTGAAGTCGGAGCGAGCCTTGAGAATGTGGAGAACTGCCGCACGCTCGGTTTTGCTGATTCACACATTCCTAGCCCTGTAACTTTTTTCCTTGTCTAATGAGGATATTTGATGTAAAGTTGGCATGCATGCAAATTACACATGCTTTGTGCTCGATGCCCACACGAATTCTTCAAATTCCTGCTTAGGGCTAGCCTGAGGGATGGGGTGTGTTGCTATTCCAGATATATGCAGCAGCACTTAAAATAAAATCCCAAATTTATAAGGCTACACACAAAGAAGTTTTACTGCTAGGTTTCTTCCTTAGCAAATGTAAGACTCTCCACCCTGAGCCCCCACACAGAACAATCCTTCTCTGGCTAATTTTTGCACCTTCCCTCATAAAGCATCTCTGTTGCCTGGTTTAATGTTCAGCTTAACAAGGTCATCTGCTGTTAAAACTCAGTATTAGGTGCAAGGCATGGGTGTAACATTCAACTGCACAATGATACTCCTTTTTATCAATCCCACTGTCCATTATCTTTTGGGAGAATCTTCTCTAGGAAGGCTAAATGTATAAATGTCTCCTCTTCCAAAAAAGAGAGGCGCCCATCTTGCTTGTCAAGCCATAAACAAAACCATGGCTTCCCCGATATGATGGCTCCCTCCATGCTTCTCTCCCTCGCTCTCATTCCACCATCCCTTCTTCTTTGTTTAAAGTACGCTGACCACACTATGACCTCTTGTAACCCATCGGTCGAAAATTACAACCAGCCACACAAACAGGCAGCTTGGGGTCAGAAAGAGCAGGGTCTGCTAAAAGTTAGTAATCATACATTAATTCCTTGACATAATTAATCAAAACGAAGCGCTGTTATCTATCGTGGAACCTTTAACCTGTTACAAAGAGGTCAATTAGCAAACCACTTGAGCAAGGGAGTTTGGTACAAATAGCATGCTCCCCTCTCATCTGGGGACACCCTAGGTACATAAAAAATGCCTTTGAAGTCCCCATTCTACCAGATTTAAATATAATTTCATCCATCAAGTTAAAAAGCCTTCTCTCTCTCTCTCTCAATGGAAGGAAGTTGTGTGTGTGTGTGTGTGTGTGTGTGTGTGCACGCCTGTCTTGCAACTGTATTTGGTGGGTGACCGAAAAATCTATTTGTTACGTTCTTTTTGCAGGCATGAGAGAGCTGGAGTCGACTTCACCTGTCAAAAGCACCAAAGTTTATCAAATGCAGCACTAAGAGGCCTATGATTTGTGGAAGATCTTGTGCTGGTCCTCTAAAGGAGCCCGTAAATCTAAGCTTAGTTATGCCGATAAGACGATAATACTTCAATTCTGGGGTTCAATGATGCATGCTGGTTCCATTTTGGTATGTGTATAATTATATATCCAGCATATGCAACAATTCATATCGAATTATAGATCCGGAGGCCTCGCAGATCGCCAAGTTCAAGCTCTTCAAATCCAAAGGCACGATGTTCCCCAGAGGGTTGTCTAATCTTGTGTAATATGTATAGAAACAAACATGCTCAACGCATCTATTTATTACGCAAGGTGGCGGGGTTTTCGACGGGAAACGATCCCACTGAAGGTTGCTGGTGAGATCATAAATCAGCTATGTGAATCTCAAGAGGCTTCATGATGGGACCGAGACCCCCAAATGGAATTGACTCCCAGCTATTTGTTTCTTTATTTGTGCTTGCTTTGCATCTCATTTGCTGCCTCGTGTAGTCGATTCATCCCAGCAAATCATCCCAGGCCTGTGATGGTTGGCTCCTAACAAGCTCTACCAATTGGGACTCCCACTTGGTGGACGGGGTGTTAAACATGGGGTGTGGGACACAAGTTTTCAAAATCGACATCACTTCGCCTCGGTAAACTCGTTCTGGGCCACTGGCTTGGTTTCATGTGTGTGTATAACGGTCTTATAAGGAAAATACTGGAGTTCATCCAAGGTTCTTCATGAATCCAAAGCACAGGCCATGGGACTATTTTTAGGAAGGAACCCTTCCCCAGCCAGCTAGTTTTAATACCTTCCCTCCCTGTCTTCAACATTTTCTTTTCTAGCCAACCTCCAGGATCAGAAAGAAGCTATGGTGGACTTGGGGTGTGTGTGTGTGTGAGTGAGTGAGTGAGTGAGTGAGTGAGTGCAGGCAATCTCCTGGGAGCAACTTCTGAGAAAACTGATGACTGTAGTTTATTTATTTATTTTTTATTTTTCGATTTATATCCTGCCTTTTTCCTACAAAGGGCTCAAGGCAGCTTACATCTCCTCCTCCATCAAACATCTCTTCTTCTGCCATGTGGAGCCACCCCTAAAAAAGCCCCTCACCCAGAATCCACATGATCTACGGTCAATTTTACCCACATAAGAAATTTCCTTGAATATCTACTGCTGATGGTATTACACTTATAAATGCATGTGGGGACTAGAAGGGCACACGGTCCATTTGGAAGCAGCCAGTCTTGTCATAGTATTGCGACAAGGCTACGTTCATGTAATTTGGGACTGCCTTACACAGGGAGGGGGACTTCAGGAAGGGAGCGGGAGAGACTGATGGGAAGTTTCAGGCTATTGTATCTGCCCGAATCCAAACAGCAAAACCATTCAGGCATCGCCCTGGAGCCTTTTGTTGAATCTTTGGATCTTGAAACACAGGCTGCGCATCCTTCACAGCTGCTAGAAGAGGTGTTGCTTTTGATCTCGCTCAGCCACACATACCACCAGCCTTCTTAAGGAGCTGGGATAAAGCAACTGTGCTAAAACTGACAGGGGTGGAAGGCACTTTTCGGGGGGTGGGTAGAAAACAACCTTTATGTTTGGGCTGCCCTGGAGTAAATTTTAGAGTAGAAAAGTGAACCTACGTCTTCCCCTTTATCAGAGCATGTACATGAGGCCTAGTTTTCTTTATGCTGAATGGTCAGTTAGCAGAGTCACTAGGGACACTGGAAGCTAACGTTTATTTATCAGATTTTTATATGTATTGGGTGGTTGTTGCTTTATTTTTATAATGGCTTTAATCGCTTGATTGTGAGCTGCCTAGAGATGCTATGGCACAGCAGGAGGCTTACAAATGTTTTAAATAAATAAAGGGTCCCCCCACAACCTCTGGCATGGGCTCAGCTCCTCCTTGCCACTTTGCCCGGATAGCAGAGCAGGCGTTTGGCTTGGCTGCTGGCCACGGGCTGCTCCCAGGCCCAGGAGTTCCACAGGAGGAAGCAAACAAGCAAGCATAAAGGCAGGTGTGAGTGTGGGGAACAAGAAAGTTCAAACATGTTTTAAAAATCACATGGGCCAGGGCTGTTTTTAGACATGTGTGTTTATATTATATATTATTAGTGAGGGTGTTTGAGGATAGGCTGGACATGCACATGGCGGACATGTAAAGAGCAGAGCCAGCTGGAGCCGGGGGTCAGACTAGATGGCCCAGGAGGCCCCTTCTGACTCACTCTGTTTCTCTGTTTCTATATTATCCAGTTTATTGAAGTTGTTTACTGCTTGTGGAGTCCTGATAGATATTTTGGTCCAGTTCATATAGCGTGTGTGTGTGTGTGTGTGTGTGTGTGTGAAACTGGGGCATGGCTGAGGGGCCACATTAGGTCCAGAGTTGAATTTTTCCCCTGGGAAATGCATGGCCCAAGTGTATCATTGTAGAAGTCATGGGGTTGGCCCCTAATCTTTTCGCCCGTCCCCTTGGCCCTGTTAGAGCCGGTGGGAATGTGCACACACACACACACACCCGGTTTTGATGGACAGTGTTCATCCAAAGAAAAACACAAGCAAAGAAGAGAAAGAAGAGTAAGCACTTCTCGAGTTACCTTTTATGACCAAGAGATTCCAACGGAGAAAACGACTCCATTTGGCAAAGAAGGGCTTGCAGCATCATGCAGCAACCAGTGCGGTCTCCCACAAAATGTTGCGGTGCGCGGGCACCTTTGCTCCAGCCAGCCAAGCAACCCCCTCCACTCCCTCTTCCGTGACAGACGTTCAGCACTCCGTGCCCACTGAGCACGACTCGTTCCCACTGGGCTGGGGTGGAGCATGCTGCCCTGTGGAGGGCTCTATGAAAGGAACCCCCATCACGTTCGCTGATATTGCCCTCCTGTTTCTGGGTAGGGCTCATTTGGCTGAAGAGGGATCTCAACCAGATCGTGTTGTGTTGGATGTAGGTTTTGATGGCACTTGGACTTGGGTTGCTCATTTGAACTAAGCAGGCGGCAGGTGTTTCTTTGCTTCCCCTTTTGTTGTGAACTTGTCTCCCTCATCCTTAACAGTGTCTTGAATGCTGGAAATTGTCCATCCGCTTTGCAAACTAAAACCCCTTTCAGTAGCCTTTCAAATTTCCTTTGAAATTTTCACTTCTTCAAAATCTGCAGTGGTTCTCCTGTCAAAAAGTGCATACAAAAATGCATTGATTTTGGTAATGATTTCAATTAGGACAACGTACATATTAGGCAAAATGTATGTGCAAAAATGTCAATTTTTGTGCAACTATTTTTCACACACACACACACACACATATGCAAATAAATGTTTTAGATGAGGCAATCTTAAGACTGGCGAAATTTTCAGTGTTTGAAATCAACCAGGTTTGTATTGGTCTTATGTGCCATCAGGTTGTTTCCAACTTTTTGCAACCCTATCGATGAACACCCTCAAAACTGTCCTGCCCATTTTTGTTTAAGACCCAAGTTTTAAGTCCTGAAAAATGAGAAACTGAAAGAAATAAAAAATGACTGATTCATTGATCCCTATTATAAACATTGAAATCTTACAAATGGATTTCCTACATTTTGCCAGTGAAATCTTGAAAACTGTGGAAATTCTGGAAAGGACTCAACTTTCCACAAGATGCAAAACTGGATTCTGAAGTTTTGCCATAAAAGCTACCCAAACTACAATTCCCAGATGGTTAGTACTCCCCTCTGCAGTTTTGGAAGGGAGATGTTGTAAGATACCAATGACGGAGAGGGTTTGCCCTTGTGGTGCCGGAGAGGTTGAAACAATTGAACATGTTATTTTTTTACTGTCGGTTTTATCAAGAAATATGGGCCAAGTTTATTTCTCATCTGCTGAGAAGGTGGCCAGGCAGATCTGATGCAGAGGCTGCTGGGAAGCTCCTTACAGGCGCCAATGCCCAGTTAACAGCTTGCCGTGCTCGGTTTCTTGCACCTGCCTGCAAGATTCACAAAGATATTGTATGCAACATTTTAAACTTTTAATTGAAAATTGTATTGAGTAATTTTATTTATTTATAATTTTTCTAGATCAACCCTTAATGAAGTCTTGGGACAATTTAACAATACAAAATGTAAAATAAAACACAATAAACAATTTTATATCATTTGTTTATTGTTATTTTGTTTTTCAGTAGTTGGAATATTTTAACCTAAGTTGTTATTTGTAAATTGTTTATCAAGACCTAGCCGGTTACTGGCTGTAATAAATGGTTGTTGTCTTTGTCATTGCTGAACTACAATTCCCAGAGTGCACATGGAAGAGATACATTCAACCTGAGGGCCATGGGGGATGCGGTGTTATGACTGATCTGTTGAACCACAGTCTTTTAACTTCCAGGGTAAAAATGATTATGACAAAAATTCCCCTATTACACTCATTGCCACTGTCTACCCTGTGCTGTGATGGCTACTGTAAATACAATTTTGCATATTTATAGTTATCCAAGCTTAGTTATGGGCAAAAAGCATCCACAATCATAGGAATTTTCTTCTTCTCCCCTGGACCCACCCAGTGCCCCAACTAGTCAGTCCAAGGATTTATCCCGAGCATCCTTAGTACAGAAGTTGTTGAGCATTATGAAGAATGGTGCTCACCTGGAAAACCATGACTTAGGCACATTAATTAAAATAAAGCACACCAGTAGAGCAGCAGCTACAGCAAATCAGAATTATTGTCAATTAAAAGCGGGGCATGGAGAACTAGATGCAGGTGTGAATGAGCTGTGCAACACACATTTGTCCATACTAAAAATGGGGGCATTGTCCAGAATAACAGCGGGCAGAGTGAAAAGTGCTACACCGGATGTCTTGTGGGCTGGCAGGACTGCAACCCCCCACCCAGATGCACACATTCATATACCTCTCTCTCTCTTTCTCACACACACACACACACACACACTGATGCTTTTGTCAAAAAGCAGGGACTGGTTGCACCCCCCAGTGTTTATGGCAAACCTACATTCCTGGCCATGTAGAAACATGAAACAGAGGTCCTTGAGAAGGACGTGTCAGTATACGTGTGTTTTCTCCATTCATTCTCATTATTTCAATCATTCATTTCATGATTCATTCATTAAAAGCACATTTGTTTCATTATCCATTTGTTCTTATGTCATGCCTTTTCATTATTCCCATTTGGTTTTGTTTCCCTTTTTATTTGCCCATTTAGTGGGCATGAATTATACTCTCGTTGCTTTCAGCGGAGAGAGCTAAGACACTTTTCGGACATGACACATTTGAGGCAGATAGAAGGGGGTTCTTTCTTTTATAGATTCATTAAAAAGACAAACCTACTGGATAAGTACTATATAAAAGTTGACTTACCTTTGAAGATACCAGGAGGTGCTCAAACATAATGAACCAACACAACACAATACGCACACATCCCATATGACAGTCCTAAACTTTGAGAAACAGAAATCATGCAATCACATTGTTTTCTTGGTCTTTCTAGTAAGCTAAGAAATATTTTCCCTGAAAGACTTCCTTCCACATGCCCTGCATGTTCAGCGCAAATTGTAGTTATGTTTGCATTGAACATCTCAGTCATCTAAGAGGATTTCTTAAAATGTTTTTGTTTCAGCCAATCTAAAGGGGCCATGTGATCACAGGCATCTAGCTTAGGGAATTCAAACCCTTGATGTCTATGGTCAGCTACAATCAAAAGTTTCCCCAGAGTTTGGTCAGTGTTCCATGGATTTCTTCTCCCAAGAATTGTGGACAACCGGATGCAAAAGAGAGCAGGACTTAGGTATCTTAAATAGTTGTGTAGAAGTAAGAATTTGCAAAAGTTTAGACTCCCTTCCTCCCACCCTTCATATACCACTTATATTCCAAAGCATCTGCATGCAGTTTGCAAAGAAAGAATAAAATATAGCACGTTAACTACAAAAACACACCTGCCTGCTGAGTCCAGTAGTGTGGGATCCTGGACACCTATGGGCTCTAGAAGACCTCAGAGGTGGTGGAGGGCAGGGAGGTCAAACCAATCTCAAGGTAAGCACTCAAAGAACTCTGCATGAAAGGTCACTGCATCCATCCTGCAATCGCAATCGGAATGGCGGGGATGGGGGAGCAACTGGTACACCTCTAGATGAACTGCCTCTTCTTCAGAAGAAAGAATGAATGGCCACACGCCACTGGTTTTCAGGATTCACTGATGCTGATGGAAACAGTGGGGAGTAATATCATTCCAGGTGTGCTCTAAGATGAAGAGGGTATGGAAGGAAATGCTTACTAACTGGTCCCAGTGTTTTCGATTTTGTGTCCTAGAGCTTTGAAGTCTGATGTTATTTTGTCCAAGTGTCTCCTAGTGGTGTCGTTTGATCCCACATGGATGGGAAGGAAGGGATATTTGTCAGTGGACTGTATGAAATGCATGAATCTATAGGTTACAGCATTAATCTCGGCTCCAGGGAGACAGCATACCTGGCAATTCTCTGGGTCAACACAGCATGCATATTTTGTTTATTATGTGCAACAGGAAATCTCCCACAACCAACACTTCTCTTATCATTATTGCAAGTGGTAACATTTCTCTTCTTTGCTCAGCCTTTATCCTCTTGTTCAACATCTCTCAGTGTATCACAAAGTTTATTCTCAGCTGGTTGTCCTCCCATCAATCCTGTTAGTGGCTGAAAGTTGCCCGAAGGCCCCCTTCCAGGATTCTCTTCTTCTGCCCCAGCTTGTAGATGCTCTTCTAGCTTCCACAACGAACTTAGCAGTTGCAGTTCCACCACTCCGTCCAAAACCTCTTCCTCTTCTTCTATCACCTTGAGGGTGGACATGAGGCTCTCTAGTGCTCTTACCTTTTCTTCAAGAGGGCCACTAGCTTGCCCTTGCTGCACCTGGCAGGAAAACAAGCATTGCACAGACTCATCACCACTGGGGAGTCTTCTCAGCCCATTCTTTCCGCTCCCTTCCTCGATTCTAGTTTGCTGGGCTTATTGCAGCAAGCTGTGCTTTTCTTGTCTTCCCTGAAGGTTAGCAACACGGCCCCACCAGTAAGCGGGAGGGTGTTACAAGGAAGAGAACAAGGGAGGTGGAGAACTAAGGGGAAAGAGGAAGCGAAGATTATTATGACGATGAAGAACATTCAGGACCTCTCCCTTGACCTCCCCCACCAAAGTGCTCTTTGCTCCCTGGGAGCTTGGCTGCTTTTACTCCAGAGTCCCTAAACCAGCTGGGGCAGCGTCCTCTGATCTCCTCAGCTTGGGGTCAGGAACCAGAAAGCTTTCATCCTTTCAAGAAGCATTTTCCCTTCTGCTGAATGTGTCGATCCAGCCCTACCAACACAAGCTGGGGTAGTTGTGCAGCAGGGGTGTTGTGCAATGTGGGTAGCACATCAATGGCTTCTTGGATTCCATCTCCTCCTACCCCAGGCCATGTGGTCAACACCACTAGCATGTGCATACACAATACTTCCATTGGAAAGGGCCTTTCCCCTGTGCAGCAAAGAGGGGTTGACTCCTAATCTGGGGAAAAACAAATATTTTCTCCTCTGACAGGAACTCACTAGATGGCATCAATTCTGAGCCCCTCATTACAGGATGGACATAGCAAGGTTGGAATCGGTGCAGTGAAGGGCCACTAGGATGGTGGCTGGTTTGCAGGGGAAGCCATATGAGGAGAGGCTGAGGGAGCTGGGTCTCTTCAGCCTGGAGAGGAGGAGACTCCGAGGGGACCTGTTAGCGACATGCAGGTACATGAGGGGGAGCCACGCAGAGGTGGGTCATGACCATTTTTCCCCTGCAGTGGAGAGCAGGACACATTCCAATGGAGCAAAGCTCAGGGAACTAAGATTTAGGGTGGATGCCAGGCAGTGTTTCCTGACAGTTAGGACCTGTGGGGTATGGAATGGGCTTCCACGAGAGGTGGTTGAAGCTCCAATGATGAGGGTGCTTAAGGAATGGCTGGAGATGCACATGGAAACAACTGGAGCTGGGGGTCAGACTAGATGGCCTGGGAGACCCCTTTTGACTGATTCTATGTTTCTGTGTCAGGGAAGCCATGACTCTGTAGGCCACAAAAGCCTGACTGATGGATTATGCATTATTCCACTCTTCTTCTAAGGAGTTCACAACAGCACACGTGTTCCCTCACTGCATTCTCACAACAGCCCTGTGAGGCAGGCCAGCACAGGATGGTGCTTATCTGATCACAAATCGCATCAGAACCTCCCCAACATTCGGTGTGCTGCACCACTAAACCCCCTTTGCCATGCATGGGGGTGTCCATACAAAGCAGCCTTCCTGGGCCGTGGCAATTGCCCTTTGCGGAGCTGTGGAGCCTCAGGGCTCCCCACCAGCCCAGCCCTTTCCCTTGGCCCCACTGCCTGTTCCCCAGCTGTTGATGGCCTGGAGGTTTCCCAGTTATTTTGTAGGCCGTTTTCTCCTTTCTAAGGGGCTGAAATGCCTCCCCTCAACCTTAGTCACTGGCACCATGTGCCCTGACCTAAAATATACTGGAGGGGAGGGCATTAGCCCCGCCCCATTCCGCTTTAGCTCCACCCACCAAGGGAGGTGGCTCTGGACTGAGGCAAGGCGTTGGAGCACTCCGACACATCGCACACATTCCAGGCAACCCGAACCATTTCTAGGAAGAACTTCCTGGCAGTGGTGAGAGCTGAACTGAGGGACCTGCGGGAATGGCTGGACGGGCCCGCCACCCTCAAAACGCCCTGCAGAGGGGCTGCCGGCCTCTGTCGATGCTGCCTGCGCCCACGAAGGACTCCTCCCGCAGTGGCCTTCAGACACATTATCGGTTTTTTCTTCCTCTCCCCTCGAGCTACTACATGCTAATTGTACCTTTGTAGCAAAGCAATCCCATTATCATGTTAATTAGTGGGAGGGTTGTTGAAGCTTTCCAGTTCATTACCTGCTAATTTCAAGATAAATGAATCCACAGGTTGCTAAGTAAATAAGGTCACCTATCAAGTACTTGTAAACATGTTTGTAAATAAAAAAGGGGGGAATGGGGAAGAGAGACCAGTGGGGCTTGGAGAGCGATGGGCTTTGGATTGGGAATCAGTCCAATCCGCTGAGCCGGGAATCACGTGGGATGAAGATGATCCGGGATGGATGGCATGGCACTGGTTCGCCACGTGCTTGCATCTCCTCTGGGCAGCCTCTCCCCTGCAGTGAACAGGGGCACCCAGCGCTTGACCCTAACAAAGTCCTGCACTTCCCAACATTCCCGGGTCAGTGGGACATTTCTCTGTCTGAACATGCACGGGATTGCGCCTTAAGTGGATGGCGCCACCGGCCCAATCAAGGTCGCTTATTGTCTTGGGAATCAATTGATCTGCTAATTTAACTTTCTCTGTGTCTCTGATCTTTCTTACATATGTTAAATTCAGTTCATCCCACTGTTTGAGATGGGTTTTATAAGACAAAATCTGTGTACCACTGTAGACAGTTTTGCTGCAAAATCAACTTGCAGTTTTGCTGCAAAATAAAAAATAATCAGCTGCAAGGTTTTTTCCTAATATCAAGCCATTTGAATGTATATCCACTGACACGTTTGTGTGCCCTTTTCTCTAATATGTGCCTTTAAAATGGTGAATTCCATTGCATAATTGGGGAAAAGTACAGAGATAATGAGCTTTGGCTTGTGTATTGTTTGAAAATGCAAAATTAGGTAAGCTTGTATTTGAATATACACTGAACGAATATTTCCCTCATCCTTAATATTGTCTTGAATGCCAGAAATTGTAATGAATGAATAGAAATTAAACCCTGTGACTCAGTGAGGTAGGTGGTAGGGTGGAATAGGCAGGGATTTTTAGAGCTGAGCCAAAACAGGGAACTACACAGAGATGAATGAGTCTGTCAAGTGCAGTTTTTCATTTTGCTAGCCTTAAATTCTGTTTTCTCAAACTTTGCAATTTTTTCCAATCTTAAATTTTGTTCCTCTTGAACTTTAAAATTTCTGCCTGTTTGTATCTACATCTTTATTTTACATGAAATTGTCCATGTATTTTGTGTAGTACTTTCCCTCAATATGCACATTTGTGTAGATTGGTTTTCAGTGGAGAATTCCATTGTGAAATTTATTGATGTACGTATTGCAAAGGATAGCAGAAGGCTAAATTGTGGTGTGCTTAAATTAAAATTTGCAACAAAATGGGTTCCTTATATGAAAAGGCAGGGGGTCTGCTTTGAAGCACTTTTGGGGAGGAGACAAAAATAGAGGCACAAAGACTTGCTTCGGTCCAAGGGCAAACTCCCATTTTGAATGGGGGTTTCATTTTCACAGGGAAAAGGAGAGTCTCCCTCCACTAAGAGGGTGCAATCAAACATGGTGCCTTCTATCAAGAGAAGACTTGGCATCGGTCTGCATTTGCCCATCTGAGTATCGTGTACATTGACCTGCAGCAACTCTGGGCTTTGGGGCAGAGGTCCTTCTGAAGGCCGCATGGAGATGCCATGGGCTGAACCTGGGCTCATGTGCCTGCGGAACATGAGCCTTCCCAGCAGAAACACAGAAAGTGCCCTCATGCCCAGATGGTCCACTGGCCCATCTCATTCAGCTTCATCTATGCTCCCCAAAAGGACACTTCCCAAAGCCCACCTAGGGGTTCTGGGGATTAAACCAGGGGCCTTCTGCATGCAGACCATGCTTCTAGCACTGAGCCATTGCTCCTTCCTATAGAGGAGAAGTGGAACCTTTTCCCTGCCTGAGGCTGCCGTCCATGCAGGCAATTTCTCAGGGACCGCCTGACAGCAAAGAGTGGCTTTGAGGCCAGCGGCAGGCCAGCAGCAGTCACCTTTCCCCCTTTTCTTGTCCCACCCCACTCCTTCTCCCCCAGTGGCCTACCAACAAAGGAGAGGCATTCTTGCCAGAGGTCTGAATGGGTGGCATATAGAGGGTGTCTGAAATCAGGCAGAAGTCAGGGGTTTAGACCAGGGTCAACACCTGGTCCAAGGTCTACAGGTTCCCCACCCCAAAAAGTAGGACTGATAGGAGAGCTGAGCTCACTGGCACCCCAAATGGCTACACGTCCTGCTTTTGAAGCTTGCAAAAGGGCAGCTTTAGATCACAACCAGGTCTGTCCTTCCTTATTACCTGTATAATCTGTGAGCTTTGGGTTGGAGCCAAAGTTTTTAAGTTTGAGTCTTCTTGTTGGGGCCTTCAAGAAATGTTGTTCAGTGGTTGAAGAATCCCTATGAGAGGCATGAGCATGAACATGTGCTGTTTTCACAAGATCCATTCCTGCCCTTAAAAAAAAAAAAATCAACAAAGGATTCACTTTTTTTATTTATTATTTATTTATTTGCATATTTGTATGCCGCCCCCTTGCATTCAAGCCTCGGGGCGGCTGACAGGAGGAACCTCTGAGTTCCCAAACTCTGCCTCCTGAATGTCATAGTCTGAGATCTAGAAACTTGACAATGTTTGAGGAAGTCAAGGAGAATCTAGCGAGGGTTTTTGCCACTAAGCAGCAGGTCCTGGAAAAGAAACAGACTGGAATTGCTGCTCCAGAAGTTACAGTGCTGATCATGTCAAGGTATCTATTTGCAGCGGGTTTGGGGAACCTGTGCAGTTCTTGGGTTAATTTCAAGTGGCCCACAAAGGGAGGGGGAGAGAAGATGCTCTACCTTCCGGCAGCTCTCAAGCACCATCCGTATTTGACTCTGTCTTTGCCAATCCTCAGTGCCAGTATTTCCTACAGAGTCTTTTTGGTGCCAAAGAACCCTCGAGGTAGACTGAAAGTCATTAGGAGTAACAGCTATAAAACTATATAAGGTTTAAGAAGTAAAAAGTCCTACAAGCCAGCCAGGAATTGCAGGATTTGCTTTTCCCGTCGAAGCAGGCATAGGATCTTGCCATCAAGCAATCCTCTGGAATCTACAAAACCAAAACAACCACATTAAGGATTGCGTGCACACACACACACTCACAGTTTGCCAGCCATTAACAAATTCTATGTATCGATATCATATGAAAGTCCCCCGAAGGCTTTCAGAATCAGCCGTGCTTTGATTGATTCCTTATCAGTGTGCAATGATCAAAGCAGGTGGGCTTTCTTTGGGAAGTCATCCCAGGGGCAAGGAGCCACAACCACAAAAATCCCATCTCTCCAGTCCACCCACTCGAAGACTGATAAGGCGGCCACTTATGTGTCAGGGAAGAAGGACGAGGAAGAGGAAGAGATGCATCAATAAAAGAGGATAAAAAAGAGACATTTGCATGAAAATTGCATGTCCTGATTTATTGATATAGTAGTACAGTAAACATAATTACTATAACATACATACTTAGATATATACACACACACACACACACATATATCTCCACATAGTAGAGAAAGACTATGACCAGACCCTACAGGTCTGGCTACTCAGTCAAGTGCCTGATACCACCTATGGATGAGCAAGTGCCATGCTTCTATTTATTTATTTATTGACAATATTTATACCCCATCCTTTACGAAATGTCCCAAGACAGCTTGCAACAGTAAATAAGTCGCAAGTTTGTGATTCTTTGCTTTTAAACTGGACACCACCTGAGCAGCCTTTCAGAGAGAGGATGCCTTTTTGTCTTCTAGAAAGTAGGACACCTGGCTGCCCTCACAGCTGCCCTGGACAAGAAGCGCAGGGATTTACTGGGCTGGATCCAAAACAGCATGAGATTCCTTGAATCCAGCACACTGCATTTTAGCATGGCCCCAGGACGCAGGGGACTGGTCCCATAGCATAATATGAAACCCTTTAAATTAGAGCAAAGGGCATCTCCTTGGCCAGCCGGATGCCCCCAGCCACATCTCTGAAAGCTCTGGAAGCTTGAGAAAATATCTTCATATCTCTGGACATTTTCCTATCACAGGTCACTCCAAATTCTCAAGTTTTGCTTGAAATGAAATCCAGGTGTCTCTAGATATTTCCTTGCTCTGCTCCTACCCTGAAAGCATTTCTGCACCTTTGGTTAGCCTGTCCACCCTTCCTGCCTTCCTTCTGTTCTCCCTTTAGTCCTCCCTTCCATCCATCTGCCCTCCTTCCTTCCTTCCTTCCTTCCTTCCTTCCTTCCTTCCTTCCTTCCCTTCCTTCCTTCCTTCCTTCCATTGTCTCCTAATTTTCTAAAGGCTTCCCCAAATGGTTTTAATTTGACTTGAGGCAACATCTGCTAGCAACTCAACTTGTTAATGAAACAATCGGCATTTTCAAAACCGTATCTAGCCCATCTTCCCCTATGTTCCTATATTGTGGTGCTTGGGGTCACCCAGAAGCATTATCTAAAAGCTAGCACTTTGCCATCCAAAACTGTAGATTCCTTCTGCTCCCTCCCTCTCTCCCTCCCTCCCTCCCTCTCTCTCTCTTTTTAATTAAGATAATAAATTGGTCTTAAATTATCCCTGAAATCAGACCAGTGTTGATTACAATGGGGCTCATGCTGTGACAGCTCAAAATGATGTTATTTTTATTCCTTTTCAATGAGATCTTAATCTCTTCCTGCATGTAAACAAATTGTCACAGTAACCTTGCTCTTTAATCTCCCACTAGAAGGCCTTCGGAGCTTTGGGAGATAGCAGATCTCACGGAGATTTCATCTGCTCACAGGCGTTTTGCAGATAGGGCCCGTTCTTTCCCTCTCCCCAGCCCACCCCTCAACACCACCATGGGCCTTGACAGTCCTGAAGGAGAACGATGCGCATCTGCTACAGACTCATCCCTGTTGAGACAGCTCTGGCCACATCACCGTGATGATTAACCTCACTGGTGCAAGAAGCACTGCATTTGAAGGGTGCGCAGGACAGGGGTGAGCAGCGCACACCTTCACACACTCTGCTCTGGGTGTTGTTTTGCTCGACCCTCAGGATTCGGCAAGGAGAGCCTGCGGCAAAGAATTAAAGAATTCCAGAGCCAGAAATTTGTGCGGAATGGAATGGAGTTCAGGGTCCTTTTGCGCAAAGCCCTCTCCTGATTGTTTTAACCGCTCTTTGTTTCCACAGGTGAGTGTGTACTGGAGAGGTTATTTTGATGTTGCTGCTCCTGGTAAACAGCTGGGAGTCCAAAGTCCCTTCTGCTCTGCCACAAATCAGCCAGATAGATCCCCGTCAGTCCAGAACTACCTTCTAACCAGTGTTGGGGTAGGACAAGGAGATGCCTTCACTTTTCAAAGAGAGGGGAGGGACATTTATGGCTTTCCCATCATAATTACTGTGATGGATCAGTAAGTTCTGGATCTGAAGTACTTGTCTGGGCAGCACCTCTGTCCAGCAGCCAGCTTAGTTTCTCCCAGGGGTCTTCTGGCTGGGGGAATCCCAGGCACACGGAAGGCGTCCGCAGCATCTGCAACGCTTTGTGTTCTCTTCCCTTTGCACGAGGAGAACACAGAGGCAGGACTCTCTGGCAGCACAGGCGGCCTGGCCTGAATGCTGGAAAGCCTTTGCTGCCAGTCTGTGTTGGCAACACTGGGCGAGGTGGAGCCAAAAGTTCCACGCACCATCAGGCGGCCCCCTTTGTTGTTGTTGTTAGTCGCGAAGTCGAGTCCGACCCATCGCGACCCCATGGACAACATTCCTCCTGGCCCTCCTGTCCTCCACCATCCCCCGGAGTCCACTCAAGCTCACACCAACCACCTCAGTGACTCCATCCAGCCACCTCATCCTCTGCCGTCCCCTTCTTCTTTTGCCATCTATTGTTCCCAGCATTAGACTCTTCTCCAGGGAGTCCTTCCTTCTCATTAGGTGGCCAAAGTATTTGAGTTTCATCTTCACTATCCCACTTTCCTCGCCAAGGGGCGCTCCTGGCGCCTCACAGCACGGGCAGAGTGTGCAGCCAGCTTTTCTTCTCCACCGCCTTCCCTGCAGGTTCGTCCCTGCATTCTGCATGGAGTCGGGCTTTGTGGAGAAAGGGGCTTTGCGTGAGCCACTGAATGGGGCGGCCTGGATGGTCAGACAAGGCTTGGCGGTCAGAGTTTCCGCAGCTGTGTACTTGAGCTGCCACTGTCTGAGGGTGGTTGTTACAAGCAGAAAACCCAACCATCTCACAGAGTTATAGGCATGAAAGTCAACAGTTCTGCAGACAGAAACAAACGATAGCTCTTTTTCCCACAAAACTGCCCATTAAAGTAGTTTTCAGCCTCTGACTGTGATGCGTCTAATTTGAGCCCTGTGTGGCAGGAATGAAGGGATTTTTTCCACATTCCACACCTCTGCGACTTTGCTATGTTCAGAAAGGATCAAATCGGCCTCATGCCTGCATGCAGTTTTATGGATACACATGCAAGCTTCTATCAATTGACAAAACACCCCACAAAACGCAATCTTGTTGGAAGCAATTTGTAAATCTGAATGCATCAGGATGAGGGTTTTTGCCCTGTTTTATCGAGATGCACAGGAACGCATGCTTCTCAGGAATACTAGAACAAAACACTCGATAAAAGAAATCCTGATGCAGTCTTACGTACTCCTCTATCAAGACATGAGGAGCCAATCTTTGGCATGCTGCACGTGGTCTGAATTCTCACTATGTTCAGAGGGTTTATTTATTTGATTTATTTATTTAAAACATTTATATGCCATCCTTTACAACAACGTCTCAGGATGGCTTACAACATTAAAACAACAATAAAACATCAGTATATAAACAATAAATAGGAATAATAAATAATAAGAAAAAGTACATTCAGATAAAATTAAAAAATGACTGCTAGCTTCCAAAATCACTAATTCTAAAACAATGTTTGAATAAAAAGGTTGTTTGTTTTAGAGACTAATTGAGGATTCTTAGTCTTAATAATTATATTTCCATACTGCCCATAGCCGAAGCTCTCTGGGCACTTTGCAACATTTAAGTGACCCATCCAGATTTCAACCAGGCCTGACCCTGCTTCGCTTCCAAGATCTGGGAGGATCAGGCACGTCAAGAAGCTTTATGGAAACTTTCTCCTTCTCCACCTCTACCTCCAGCACCACGAACTAGTTCCTTCCCTCCTTTCCCTCAGGCTCCAAAATTCAAGGCAATCCTTTGCAATACAGATCTTTATTACAACTTCACAACTAAGAAGAGTGTTGCTCTAAATAGCCTCTGCTCATGTAAAGGGATGAACCCAAACAGAAATGTTCTCTTCAGTCCCTCTCCTTCAAAAACACTTTGGCATATCATCCTTATTATCATAAATATTATTGCTGTTGATTATTGTGTTTGCCTTTCTATACTGTCCCATAGCCAAAGCCCTCTGGTGGGTTCACAGTTAAATGTGACTCTTTCCACTATCTCACTTTGTTCTAGAAATCTAGAGCAATTTAAATGTTCCATGTATCCTTTATTATAAAAATCAAATTCATATCCTCATGGAACACAGTTAAGCTTTGTAATCTTGGATGTGATATCTCTCTGCCTTGTACTTAGCAACTCTTAACCTTGTGAAATATTGTTTAGTATGTTTCCATTATTTTGTCTTCAATATATTTGGCAGAGCATTTCTCTGCAATGCTAGGCTTTAGTTTTCGTTTTTTGTCCAAATGGTTTAGCTGAAGATAAAAGGTAACATTCTAAGTGGTTATTTGATGTTATGTGGATGATAGACAGGAAATGGAATGTGTCATGTGACTGCACAATCAATGTAGAACTTTCTCAGTGTAGCAGGACTTGGGAGGAATGTAAAGAAAACTACTTCACATGCTCCCCATCCTTTCCGGAAGTCCCTTATATCTCCTCAAAAGCTGGAAACTTTTGGAGGAGCGGCCTTCCATTGCCACAGCCCCGCGCCACACCATCGCCATGCCGGAGACCCAAGCTGCCGCCCACCGCGCCGGAGACCCGGGCCGGAGCTGACCACCGCCGCCGCACCCACCAGTGCCGAGGCCCCTGCTCTGGGCCCGCCCCCTCGAGCCGTGAGTGGCAGGTGCGCCGAGGAGGGTGGGGCAGGGCGAGGCCGGAGGCCGGAAGAAGATGCCGGTGGAGGCCTTCAAAGCGCCGGCGACACCTGTGGCCGGTGGCCTCGGGCCGGTGGCCGAAGGGTGACGGCTTAAGGGCAGTAGCCGTTAGGGCCGTTGGGGCTGTTTGGGGGCTGGGCTGGCCAGGAATTCTGGCTGAGGCTCTGCAGGTGGGTTGTCGGCTGTTGGGTGAAGACAGTGGGTGGGATTTTAATTGTTTTAATCTTTTAGCTAGTTTTAGGGGCCCATCTCGAGTTAGCTTAAGATATGTTGCCTGGGCAGCACGTGGGAGCCACCATAGGGGTGGTGATGGGCAATGGTCATTACGGCGGTGGGGGTTTAACTGTTCCACCTAGAAGAAGGAGGGACAGATGGTTAACATCTGTCCCTCCTTCTGGTTAGGTGCCAGGTAGCCTTGTCAATTGCCTCACGGGCCTGACAGTGCTGTTGCTTGATGCCAGGTCGGTCCAAAACAAAGTCACCCTCATCCACGATATGATTGTGGATGAGAGGGCCGACCTGGCCTGTATCACCAAGACCTGGGTGGGGGAGGGGGGAGATGTTGCCCTCTTGCAACTGTGCCTGCCCGGGTACCTAGTCCAGCACCACCCACCCCTGGAGGGAGGGGGGAGGGGGGGGTTGCTTTGGTTTATTGAGCCTCTTTTTCCCTCTCGGGGCTTCCTGTCCCCTCGAGACCAGGGCTGGAGTGCCTCCACTTGGTGTTGGGTGACTGAGACAGATTGGGGATTCTGTTGGTGTACCATGCACCCTTCTGCCCAACAGACTCCCTGCCTGAGCTGACGGAGGTCATCTCAGACTTGGTGTTGAAGACTCCCAGGATGTTGGTCCTGGGGGACTTCAATCTTCACACCGAGACTGATCTATCTGGGGCGGCTCAGGACTTCATGGCCTCCATGATGGCCATGGGGCTGTCTCAACATGTCAACGGCCCGACCCATGAGCGTGGACACACTCTGGACCTGGTTTTCTCGACGGGGCAGGAAGAGGGTGATCTGAGGGTGAAGAACTTATGTCTGATGCCCTTGTCATGGTCAGATCACTTCCTCGTGAGGTTTGAGCTCAAAAGTGACCTCTCCCTCTGTAAGGGTGCGGACCCGATTGTGCTGGTCTGCCCTCGGAGTCGGATGGATCCGGGTGGATTCCTGAGGGCTCTAGGGGATTTTCCGGTTGACAAGGTTGGTGTTCCTGTTGATACCCTGGTTGATATGGGGAATGGGGAGATGACCAGGGCTATTGACACGATCGCTCCTAAGCGCCCTCTCCAACCAGGCAGACCCCATTCATCCCTGTGGTATACACCTGAATTACGGGCAATGAAGCGGGTTGGGAGACGGCTAGAGCGTAGGTGGAGGAAATCACTGGACGAATCTGATTGAACACGTTAAAGAGCTCATTATCGGGCCTATGCTGTGCCAGTGAGGGCAGCGAAGAAGAGATTCTTCTCTGCGTCCATTGCCTCCTCACAATGCCATCTGGTGGAGCTCTTTCGGGTGGTGCAGGGGCTAATAAATCCTGGCCCCACTAAAGAGCTGGTACCACCCTCGAAAGTCCGCTGTGACAACTTTGCCATGCATTTTAGGGAGAAAGTCACTCAGATTCGTCACGAGCTGGACTCTGCTATTAATACAGACTCTTCTGGGGAGGGGCCAACAACGCCGTCTTGTCTTCCATTGGTGGATGAATTTCAGTTTTTGCGGTCTGATGATGTGGACAAGGTGCTTGGATCGGTACGCCCAGCCACCTGTTTACTGGACCCGTGCCCATCTTGGCTACTAAAGAGTGCCAAGGATGGGATTGTGCCCTGGATCCTGGAGGTGGTCAACGCCTCTTTCAGAGACGGCTGGGTGCCTGCACCCCTAAAGGAGGTGGTAGTCTGGCCAGTCCTAAAGAAGGCTTCCCTGGATCCAGAGGCAGTAGCCAATTATAGACCGGTGGCCAACATCCTGTTTCTGGGCAAGGTGCTGGAGCGGGTGGTGGCGGGACAACTCCAAGCACTCTTGGATGAAACTGATTATCTGGACCCATTTCAGTCCGGCTTCAGACCCGGGTACGGCACTGAATCTGCCTTGGTCACCATGTATGATGACCTGTGCAGGGAGAGGGACAGGGGGAGTGTATCCCTGTTGGTTCTCCTGGACCTCTCAGAGGTTTTTGATACCATCGACCATGGTATCCTCCTGGATAGGCTTGCGGGATTGGGAGTTGGAGGCACTGCTTTGCAGTGGTTCCACTCCTACCTCAACGGCCGATTCCAGAAGGTGGTTCTGGGGGACTATGGCTCTGCGCCATGGCAGCTATGCCATGGAGTTCTGCAGGGTTCCATTCTGTCCCCTTTGCTCTTTAACATCTACATGAAACCGCTGGGAGAGGTCATCAGGAGGTGTGGGCTGTGGAATCATCAGTACGCTGATGATACCCAGCTCTACCTCTCATTTTCCACCGATCCAGGTGAGGCGGTGGCTGTGCCGAACCGGTGCCTGGCCGAGGTAATGGGCTGGATGAGGGCCAATAAACTGAAGCTCAAACCTGAAAAGACGGAGGTCCTGTTGGTGGGTGGCTTGGGCCTCAGATTGGGGACCTGACCCTAGTCTTAAATGGGGTTGCACTCCCTCTGAAAGACAGGGTCCGCAGCCTGGGAGTGCTCCTCAACCTGGAGCTGACCTTGGAAGCTCAAGTGTCAGCAGTGGCGAGGAACACTTTCCATCAGCTTCGGCTGATCCATCAGCTGCGTCCCTTTCTGGAGTATGACTTCCCGATTAGATTTCTGCAACACGCTCTACGTGGGGCTACCTTGGAAGACAGTCCGGATACTTCAATTGGTACAAAATAGAGCTGCCCGGGTGCTGGCGGGGACTCGGCGTGGTTCTCATATTACCCCAGTTCTCCATCAGCTTCACTGGCTCCCTATTGAAGTCTGGGCCCAATTCAAGGTGTTGGTTCTGACCTATAAAGCCCTTAATGGCTTAGGTCCTGGTTACCTAAAGGGGCATCTGCGGCCATATATGCCTTCCCACCCCTTACGATCAGCAGCAGATGCTCTCCTCCGGGAACCCTCCATGAGGGAAATAAGGAGGGTGAGTACCCAGAGGACGGCCTTCTCTGCGGTGGCGCCCCACCTATGGAATGCGCTCCCCAGAGAGGCTCGCCTGATGCCGTCGTTATATATTTTTCGGTGCCAGGTGAAGACCTTTTTATATAAAAGTTATTTTAATTGTTAAATTAAGTTTTTTTATTGTATTTATTGTATTTAATGTATTTTAAATTTATATCTCGAGATGGGCCAGTTTTCATAGTTTTAAATAATATATTGTTTATGTTGTAAGCCGCCCCGAGGCTGGTTGCAATTGGGAGAGGCACATAAATGTGTAAAATAAAATAAATAAACTTCAGGTAACAACTTTGAAGGATCTTTGAAGGGTTCTGCCCCTCACCCCTGCCACCCTTCTTCCATTTCAGAATTCCACGGCCTCTCTCCCTGAACCATCTCCCATGCAGAAGTGCCTGGTCCACTCACTACTTCACATCGCATTATATCCCACTTTTTTACTTCCGTGAAGAACTTTCAAAGCAAGCTTTTATCGTCATAGTAACTCCCATCTATGTCGATAGTGAAAGACAAACCCAGAGGCTCCTGATGCCATGTGGCTAAGTGGGAATGAGAACCCAGATCCCCCGGTTTGCCATCCTGCAGCACAACCATAACACAGCCCTGGCTCTCAATTCCTCTTTGGAAACATGGCCAGGAATTTCAGGACTCCAGAGTCTGGGGAGAAGTTCTGATGGGGAAAATCCAGGTGCCCCTTGTCACTATAGGAAGATTGCAGCCTGAAGAGTCAACTCTACTCTTGCAAAGATTTTGTTCCAAAGGACCGGTGTTGAGAACTGATATGCCAGGTTAGTTAACAAATTCCAGCATGTACATTGGAGGGCATGGAAGCATCGTTATTTATAATGGGTGCAGAGGGAGCACTCAAAATCATCCATAAACCTGGCATGCATTTGCTTAGAGGTGAGAATTATTTGTGAGTACAGATGTGTATGGGGTACACTTTCAAAACCAAGAGCTGCAATATGTGTACACAGAGAGAGAGAGAGAGAGAGCGAGAGCGAGAGCGAGAGCGAGAGCGAGAGAGAGAGAGAGAGAGAGAGAGAGAGAGAGAGAGAGAGAGAGAGATCCAGTTGAAATGGCTGCTGCCTGGGCATCTATTGATGTTTGGAAATCATACATCATTTATTTCCTGGCATGCCAGTTATTTGTCTATATAACAATGTTCCATCAAGCCCCATGATTTATCATTCTCCCTGTTGGAACTTTTTCCCCTCCTGCTGAAAACACAGCCAAAAATGTTCGTTTCCGCCTTTTGCAAAGTGTTGCCGTTTGGGAGGAAAATCCACGTGGGGTTGTGCAAAGAATGAATGAAGCAGGAAGCTATAATTCTCATTATTTTAGATGGCTACCTCTCAATGTGACGTTTCCAAATTAATGGAGGAAAGGCTTGTGTCAAAATCGTTACATCTTATTGGTTAATGTGGGCTTGTACACAGCCAGGCACCTTATCGCCTGGGGTGAGAAGAATTGCCTCCAGGTGACCATGGAGAGGAAATTTAGGGAATGAGAGGAGAGGTGGTGGTTGTAGTGGTGGAAAGGATGAGCTATGACCTAAGAGGATCTCAGTTCTGCTCAGTGGCCCTAATCAAGAGCTACTACTTGAAAGGAGTTTGAAAATATGACCCAGTTTGATTGAAGAATGAAAGTGACCCCTAGTTTAATTCTGGGATGGAGGAACTTGTTCTTTCATATCTCCTGTTCTAGCCCAGAACACCTGCTTAGGGCCACCTCTGTCCCTCCCAGGCCTGGTTCAAAATTCAGCTTTTCCTAGGAAGTCGTTGGCTTGACCCCTGGAATTCTCACCTTTCCCAAGAGACTATAGCAGTGGGCACATCCTCACCATTACCCCTTGTTGCTCCCCCCTCCGTCTCTGCCCTCCGCTCCTTCACAGGCTACCTTGGAGGTTCCCTGGGGCAAGGACCTATCTCTTTCACCTATCCCATGCATGCACAGTTATATCAAAACCTGCCCCCCACTCTTCCTCCTTCCATCTTATCTGCACACCCACCTTGCCAGGTAGGACAGGGTGAGACAGAAAATGGCCAGGCCAAGGTCAACCAGTGACAATCATGGTGCAGTGGGGGATCGATTCAGGCTGGGATGCAAACTTTATGCTCAATCAGCTTTCTCTGCAGCCGCATTTACACTGCTGGTCACATAAGTCCTAGCATTAGTCTCTGTGTGCTTGTACCTCCCGTTGGGGGCCACCCCTTGGCATTTGTGTCTGTGGGCATCTGTGAGATTTGTCTGCATCTGTGTTTGTGTGTCTACCTGTTTTTGTGTCCTGTGTATATGTGTGAATCTGTGTTTGCTCGCATGTGTGAACATTTATGTATATGTTTTTGTATCTGCTTTAATCTCCATCACGCTGCATCTCTCTGAATTTATGTCTCTCCGTGTTAACATTTCTGTGAATGAGACAATCTCAGTGGAGGGGTGGAAGGGGGAGAAAGCACCTGGAAAGATAGAAAAAGAAAGAGACCTTGCCACAGCCGAGGGTCACCTTTTCCTACAGCAGCAAAATGGGCCGGATTCAACTGGGGATGGCAGTCCAGCAAGTCTCCCGGGTTCTTCTCCTGGCGCTAAAGCACTTCAGATTCCACACTGGCCAGCCAGGCTGGGAGAGAAACCCAAAGCTGGACCCTGCCATAGGAAAGGCCCTCTTGGACGCTCTTCGCCTCACTTCCGAGAGCAGCCGGTGTGGAGAAGGGCCAGCCAGAAGGCTTTTCCCCAGCCAGGCCAGAGGAGGTGGTGGCCCATCAGGTTGCCCACTCCCAAGCTGTGTAGGGCTGAGAACAGCCATGGAGCTGGCCCAGTTCACACGGTTATAGACTCGTGAGAATGCAAACACAAAGAAAAGCGCAAAGGCCTGAGCACATGTGTGTCTCCGTCTGCCGTTCCTCCTTTCCAGGGGGAAGTCTCTGGAGACCGGCTTAAACCAGAGTTTGTATTGGGGTAATGGAAAATATGACCTCATTAGCACCAAGTTTGTCATTTGTTCCATAACACAAAAGTAAATTACAGTATATTAATGCAGTTTGTGTTGTTTTTAATGTGTGCAGAGACACAATAAAACTTCTTTATGGGGGAAATGTGATGACATGTTCGCACTTCGGTGCTACCACCAGCGCTGTGATAGGACACACGAATTGGATGACTCCGTGGAGCGCACTCATAATTATGTAGTAAAATCTGTTTATACGAAAGCCCCTTTTCTTGAGGATCCTATCGGGCAAGGACAGAGAGCTAAGCAGCAACGTGTGCGTGGGAGTTTGCCCGGGAAAGAGGCTTTCCAAAGCTGCATGTTTTAGAGGTGTCTGGATTCTGCAGAACTGTTCGCTAATTGTGTTCCACTTTTCTCAGGGGGAGGAAATAGTGGGGCTGGGCTACTAGTGGTCACTCGTGTGCCCATGGATGTTTCTGTGTGTGCACAAGAGATAAAAGGCATCCACTGGCAAGCATAACATTTTAAAAGTGCATACCCAGTTCTTTCCCTAAGCAAATAGAGGGAGGTGAAGATCAGGCAGAACCCAGTATTCTTACACTCCTCAGACTCCTCTGCCCTGCTTGGCCCTGGCCATGAAGAAGGCCAAGCCAAGGTCAGGCCTGCTGACACACAGGAATATTAGCAGTTTCATTGTTCAAAGTAGATGAAGCGTGTAATTCTTTGCACAAAGTACACAAAGCCCACAAGTCACATGTGCACAGAGGGTGTGAGGACGAGCAGACTTCAGGACTCTTGGACTCTTCTGGACTCATTTCCTGCCAAACACCGTGTGGATGCTTGATGCGAGGTGGACGCAGGGCAGGGAGACAGTGGAGCAGAGTTTGGAGAGTCAAGCAGGGTAAATCCAGCAGCCTTCTCACTCCCAAACTGGATTCCTCACTCGTTACTGGGTACAATCACTAACTAAATGCAGAAAAATGCTTCTTAGATAGGGATCATGGGCAAAGTTTTATAGTTTTAATCTCCCCTATTTTGAAGTAGCTTAAGATAGGGCAAATCTCTTTTAGACACATAATATCCCTGTGAGGTTGGTTAGACCAGAGGAAAGCGATTGGCCCAAAGTCATGCAGCAAAAGTAGATTACTAAGTAGTTACTTTGAATCTTTTTATTTCTTTTCATAGAGCACTGGATGTCACTTTGTTTGAAAATTAAAAAAAAAAGATTGGCAGGTGGAACCACAAAGGAGCATGCTAAAGAACTCCTGGCCCAAGGTCCACATGTTGCTCACCCATGTTTTGTAGGCTTCATCCTGTGCACCTTCATCCTATGCGCATGTGTCTGTGTGTGCTTAGGGGTATCTGTACACCCTCAACTGAATAGACAGGAAGCAGCAGTTCAAGAAATGAGGTACCACACCCAAAGAGGCCTTGCAGCTAGCTGCAACCCCACTCCAAGCCCCCAAAACACTCCTCAGACGACGGTGACAGAACCAACCTTCCTTCCTTCCTTCCTTCCTTCCTTCCTTCCTTCCTTCCTTCCTTCCTTCCATTCATACCACCCCATTCCCATAGGCTCTGACAGTTTACAAGAGATTAAAACCGACAATGATTAAATTGGACTTAAAATGGGCATGTTACATCAAATTGATCCAAGAACCCTGTTGGCAGGGAGGTAGCAACCTGGGATATCCAGCATGTCTGTTCCAGCAGGCCGTTCCATAGTTCAGGGGCAAGCACTGAGAAGGCCCTCTGGGTAGTTGACATTAATTTCACAGAAGCAAACTTCAGAAGCTCATCCCCAGAGGGCTTTGGTAGATGAGACAGAAGATACGGGCAAAGGTACTTCTGAAGGTATTTTGGGCAGAAGCCATGACAGGCATTAAATGTAATTATGATGCCCTGTTTCCCAAAACATATTGGCAACCAGTGCAAAGATGTTAGAATAGGTGACGTGTGGCCTTTTCATGTCCCGGAGACCAGCCTGGCTGCCGTACTTTGTACTTGCTGCACTTTCCAGAGCAGGCACAAGCCCTCTGCAGAGCACAGTGCAGAAATCAAGTTTAAAAGTTACCAGGAGATGCACTGCATGTTGGGGTTTTTTTGTCCTCAAATTGGGGTTTTTTTTTAGGATGCCGTGTTTATTTTACATTTTGTATTGTTAAACCGTCACTGACCTCGAGCCAGACATCCTGGAATGTGAAGTGAAATGGGCCTTAGGAAGTCTGAGCAACAACAAAGCTAGTGGAGGTGACAGCATTCCAGCTGAGCTATTCAAAATCCTGAAAGATGATGCAGTTAAAGTGCTACACTCAATATGCCAGCAAATTTGGAAAACTCAACAGTGGCCACAGGATTGGAAAAGGTCAGTTTACATTCCGATCCCCAAGAAGGGCAATGCCAAAGAATGTTCAAACTACCGCACCATTGCACTCATTTCACATGCTAGCAAAGTGATGCTCAAAATCCTACAAGCTAGGCTCCAGCAGTATGTGGACCGAGAACTACCAGAAGTACAGGCAGGATTTCGAAGAGGGAGAGGAACTAGAGATCAAATTGCCAACATACGCTGGATCATGGAGAAAGCCAGGGAGTTCCAGAAAAAGATCTACTTCTGCTTCATTGACTATGCTAAAGCCTTTGATTGTGTGGATCACAACAAATTGTGGCAAGTTCTTAAAGAGATGGGAGTACCAGACCATCTTATTTGTCTCTTGAGAAACCTATATGCAGGTCAAGAAGCAACAGTGAGAACCGGACACGGAACCACTGATTGGTTCAAAATTGAGAAAGGAGTTCGGCAAGGCTGTATACTGTCACCCTGCCTATTTAACTTATATGCAGAGCACATCATGAGAAAGGCAGGGCTAGATGAATCACCAGTTGGAATCAAGATTGCTGGGAGAAATATCAACAACCTCAGATATGCAGATGATACCACTCTCATGGCAGAAAGTGAAGAGGAACTAAAGAGCCTCTTGATGCGGGTGAAGGGGGAGAGCGCAAAAGTTGGCTTGAAACTCAACATTAAGAAAACTAAGATCATGGCATCTGGTCCTCTCACTTCCTGGCAAATAGATAGAGGCTTGTGGCAAGGGGCGGCCTATAAATTTCCAAATAAATAAATAAATAAATAAATAAAATAGATGGGGAAGAAATGGAGGTAGTGACAGATTTTATTTTCCTGGGCTCCAAGATCACCGCAGACGGGGACTGCAGCCAAGAAATTAAAAGACACTTGCTTCTGGGGAGGAAAGCTATGGCAAATCTAGATAGCATACTAAAAAGCAGAGACATCACCCTGCCAACAAAAGTGCGTATAGTCAAGGCTATGGTTTTCCCAGTTGCAATGTATGGCTGTGAAAGCTGGACCATAAGGAAGGCTGAGCGCAAAAGGATTGAGGCCTTTGAGTTGTGGTGCTGGAGGAGACTCCTGCGAGTCCCTTGGACCACAAGGCGATCAAACCGGTCAGTCCTAGAGGAGATCAACCCTGACTGCTCTTTAGAAGGCCAGATAGTGAAGATGAAACTCAAATACTTTGGCCACCTAATGAGAAGGAAGGACTCCCTAGAGAAGAGTCTAATGCTGGGAACAATAGATGGCAAAAGAAGAAGGGGACGGCAGAGGATGAGGTGGCTGGATGGAGTCACTGAGGCGGTTGGTGTGAGCTTGAGTGGACTCCGGGGGATGGTGGAGGACAGGAGGGCCTGGAGGAATGTTGTCCATGGGGTCGCGATGGGTCGGACTCGACTTCGCGACTAACAACAACAACAACAACAACAAACCGTCTTGAGATTTCAGTAAGGGACAGTCTAGAAAAGTTTTCAATAAATACAAATAAATTGCATTTTAGCAATTGCCCAGGTTTCCCTGGGAGCAGGTTGTCCTGGATGTCACCCACCCCCGGGCCATTTAGAGTTTCTCAAGTACACATTTAATTATACCTGGAAACAAATAATGCATTGCATTTTTGTCCCATTTTAGGCTTCCAACAGGAAACCAAAGGTGGCTAGCAAGATTTCCCTCTTCTCCATACTGTCCACACAACAACCACCCTGTGAGGGAGGTCAGGCTGAGAGGCATGGCTGTCCCCCAGCCACCCACCTGGGCCTCGTGGCCAGACCTCCCAAGCCTCGGGTCACACTCTTAACTGTGATGCCACATAACACCGGCTTGCTTGCAGATATATTTTTTTGGGGGGAGGGCGTTCCATGCATGTGGAACTGCTGTGAGAACAACCATGCTGCTGGTCGTGTGGGTGCTTGTTTTCGGAAGGTGGAGAAAGAGTTCCTACAGTGTTGGCAGCTTTTCTTCCTCTGCCCATGGATCCTTATTAAATGACTGATAGAAAGTTTGCAGGGTTAATCAACAAACACAGGTGCCACTTATCTATACTCAAGACACTTTTCCTGCTTTAATAGAGGTGGGGGGATCGATAAAGTAGAAGGTTCGGAAACAGAGAAGCAATTCATTCTAGAGAAATCTTCCCTCGGTCCTGTGCTCACGTCACATTCTCGCAAGTGCATTCTCGAGCAAAGCGTTTGACAATGCAGTGGTTTTTTAAAAGTTACATTTCTAAGTTCTGACACTTCTCACCAGAGTGGCGTATATAAACATTTCCCTGTGTTATCCTGGCAACAACCTTGGGCTAGGTGAAGCATGGTTGAGCGAGGACGTAAAGCTGGTCTCCCTAGTCTTAGACTGGCTTTCTAACCACTATGCCATACTGTTGTTCCATCTCTGAGCCTTGCAAAATGAGAGTAAGGGCAGAACAGCCCCTCATATTATGGCCATTCAGCACTGTTCAGTCTGTTGCCCTCCACATGTGATGGACTTCAGCTCCCATCATCCCATCCAACATCTATGGGGAATGCCAGCTTGGAAAAGGCTGAACTAAGTATATCAAACCCATCCATCCTTGATTTACTTATGTATTTATTTGTTATTTCAATTTATATGCTGCCGTATTAGCTCATACTTAGGCTTTTGGAGCAGCTTACGAGTACAACCCATTAAAACATTTTTAAATCTGTAAAACTAGATCATGAACACTAACATGAAAAAAATATAAGGAAACAGAATCCCACAAATTCAAATCATGGATAAAAACTTTTAAATAAACAGATTAAAGTTGGGATAAAACTATAAGGCAGGAATAGGATCAGGTTAAATTCAAGGCTACCACATCCCTTAAAGGATCCAACTCAGGCAAGGCGTCCAACTCGTGATGGATCTGAGTGATTTTGTCCTTGAGGTGCTGGCAAATTTGTCACAACGAGCTCCTGGGGGTTCTGTGATCTTGACCAACGGGCCAGCCGGTAACAGCCCTTGAGCCACTTGCAGGCGCTTGGCAGGAGCATGTGGGACCTGCCAGGGAGAGGCTAGAAATCTGACCACTGTCAGGATGCTGAGAACCGAGTCCTGCCAGAGACCTTTTCCTTCCTTTGCTCATCCATCTCTCTGTGCCCGCTGGCTCTCGCCGCGTGTCCCCGCACGTTTAGGATTAGGGACAGGTGAACATGCAATGCTGAGATTCTCCGAATTCCTCCTCAAGGCTCTGGTCACCTTGTTTGCATTCCTGAACACAAGCTTCTTTTTTGTTCCTGCATTTTCCGTCAGGGTTAGTGTGTGTTTTAAGAGAGGGTATACCCAGAAAGTGTGCTTCCACCCATAGGGTAAAGCATGAAAGTGCAGGCAGAGGGAGAGCATTTTTTTCCATTCTGCAATTCCACGAGTTCAGAGTCACACCATTTTGCACTTTCAACACTGGAAACCAGTGTTTTCAGCGTTGAAAATCGCAAGCTATTTCCAAGAATGGCACTCCAGCTTGTAGTCATGCTTGGGTCGTGCATGGGGCATGCTTGTGTGAGTTATGCGCTGGAACCAAGCTGTCCTACCCCTTTGCTTGAACTCACTGATGGTTTTGCATCACAGCCTTCTTCTCCAACCTTCAGACAACGCAGTGGGGCAAAACCAGACGACACGTCAAGTTCCCAGAAGCCACGCCAAACTGTGCTTTTGGAGGGATGGTTGATTTCCAAACCACACCAGACCAGAAGCAGAGCTCACAAAAGGGAGGCAGGCAAGTTGGGCAGTTACAAATGGCAAAGCTTTCTAGTACTATGCAAGGCTGGCCAAAGGGATCTCATTTAAAAGTTTTAAGCAGCTGTCCACACACAAACACAAACATGCTCTCCAGCATGGCTAATGCTGTCCTGTGAAAGGGGACAGGTGGCATACGAATGAGTGCATTTGTGAAGGCAAAACGGACGGCCCTGCACCCTGATTAAAACGAGACGCACGGACCAGTGTCGGCAGTTTCTTGTGGGAGACTCCCGTCTCCTTTCTCAAGGTTGGCTTTCAACCTATTATATCCTGAGCAGGTTAATTGCCCAGGCATTGCTGCAAGGGGCTTTATCTTGGTAGCAACGAAGACATCCAAAACAGATTTCACAAGTAGCTTATTTGCAGTGCCAGCACATGCCTGAGTTTCAGAGCTCATGAATCATGCCCCTTGGTGAGCTTTCTCAGCATCATATAAATATACTAGTAATGTTTCTGAAATCCTCCTCATCTGAACGTCTTCCTGGATGATACCAAACCAGGTCACAGCATTTCTTGTGGTTATATCATCATCATCTACACTATTTTTTTATAATAAGTTTTATTCAAAATAACCCTAAAACAAAGAAAAACTAAAAAAAACATCAATCATCAGAAACATTGGACCTGCTGGGTCAGCCTCCACATTTTTTTCTATTTATGGTAACTTAAAAACATATTTAAATCTATGAGAAGTCCCATTTCTCTAGCCAATAATAAAAAGAGTCCCAAGTTTATAGAAATCAGTATCTTCTAGAAATCAGTATTTTCTTTCTCCTTCAATGACAAAGTCAATCCATTTCTGCACAGTCCAAGATCTTTTTTAGGATCAGTTCATCGGTGGGTGGCTCTTCACTTTCCAGTGTTGAGCAAATGCAATACTCGCCACAGTGATTACATGTAAGATCAAGTACATTTCTTGTTTACTAATATCAACAGGTATAATGCCTAATAAGAAAACTTCAGGTTTAAAAGCTAAGGATTTTTGTAACATTTCATCATCTACACTATTTCTATAGCACTTTGTATTGAAATCTGGTTTAATCACATTTAAAATGCAATTTAAAAAAGCAATTCTAATTAGAGTAGCAATTAAATAATAGTATTATTGCTTGATTGTTACATTGCATTTATACTCTGCCATTTTTTACGTGTGTGGGAAGCCCAGGAAAGCTTAGATAGCAACATTTGGTCCTCACAACAACCCTGTGAGGTAGGTTAGGCTGAGAGGGAGTGACTGGCCCAAAGGCACCCAAGGCTCCATGGCTGAATTCAGAACTAGAACCTGAATCTCCCGGGTCCGCAGTCCAACGCTTGATCTGCCACACCACACTGTGCCTTAGCTAAAAACAGAGAGTTAACTGGTTAGAAATATGCATGCTCAGGTATTGTGTGAAAAATAGTCTTGAATATAATTTGTATTGGACAATAGGAGCATCTCCATGTGTTTCCATATGCTCATCTCTTTTCCACTCAAGGCCATGGCTTCTTTTGCAGGATTGACCAGTCCCTCTTCTCCTTCCGCCTTTGACTTCTGCTGGATCAACACAGCTAGGCTAACCTTACTGAGGAACCACTGTAGTTGGCATTCCTAAATTCAGTAAAGGGTACTTCAGGCCACTAAGGTTACTTGGGCCTCAAAGTGACAGGGTTGGATCCAGGGGTGCCCCCAAACTATCCCTTGCTCTTTCAGAGGAAGGGCAATCCTTGCTAGGATAGCCAAAGATGCAGCCTGAGACCTGCCAGCCCATAATGCCTCTGTCTCACCAGGATTCAACCTCAGCTGCAATGCCCTAATAGATATGGCAGCCAGTTCCACAGTTGTCTCTCTTGGCAACAGTTTAGTGTGTGCAAGGGTGGTGGAAGCCAAAGCAGGGTTGTGTAGACGCACAAGAGGGCCTCTGCAGATCAGGAAGGACTTAGCTTCCAATGGCCACACAGGAATCCTGGAAGGCAGCTTTGCATTCTGGGACCAGGAGAGGACATTCAACAACACCCCCCTGATATTTCACACCCCAGCTTCTATTCACCAGATAGTCCCAGCTCTAGAAAGCATTTATTTATTTATTTGGAAATTTATAGGCCGCCCCTTGCCACAAGCTTCTCATTTAAAGCTGAGAAGTCCACTATACTATTTAGGGAACCCTTAGACAGTAGAAACAAATGTCCACACTTCCCCATTCAGTGTTAGTTCCTGGGAATTTCTCTGGCTCCCCAACCAGCTATTTTTGGTGCACAGTCTCCTAATTCCAAAATTTAGACTAAAAGGTTTCATTTTCCCAAGCAATTTTGCAAGGAAGTTCTCACAGTGTGGTCACCCAGATGTTTCCCACTTCTTGTTTTATCTTGGCTCATGAGCTCTCTAAAGGCTTTCCCATTTCTCTGGAATCCTAAAGACAGGGAGGAGGGTGTGGTGGCATTGGAGGGATTGCTGCTTTGGTGCTTCCATCCTCCAGCCCTCCAAGTTTGCGTCTGGTCACCCTGATGTCTGTCGGATGTTCCCTCTCAATCACCTGTGTTATATAACATCAGCCAGTGCAGTTCAGCACTCAACTGAGCTGCAAATTCTAACAAGCAGAGCCCTTCTTCAAACTCGGCTCTCCCCATTTGTCTGCTAAGCTCATGATGAGCCTGAAATAGTCCATTAGCTTCATGATAAAGAGAAAGATCTAGGAGGAATGGGGGAGGGGGTTTTTGCTCTGCCTTCTCCGAAATAACCATCCTCCAAAAACTCATGGAAAACAAAATCATGCGCCATTGTGATACTCCTGTTCTGTCCTTGAACTGCCAGCTCCAAAAGAAGAAGCTGGAAAGAGAAGAGACAGGAAGGAGACAACCTTCTGCATTCCTCTTCAGAGCTGGTGCAGCACCGAAGCTAAAAATCAAAATGAAACCAAACGAGACAAAAGGAAATGAGACAAGATAAAGCAAAGCTCTGAGATACTGGAGGGATTTGATTTTTGAGAATTCTGATAGGAAGTAGTGTTCAGCATTATGCATAGTATGGATCAGGTAGGGAGGGAGGCATTTATCTTCCTCTCCTATAATACTGGGGCTCAAGGTCAGGGACAGTATAGAAAAGCCCTTTCTTAATTAATTAATTAATACTAGTGCCCAATGGGGTCATCCCATAAAAATGAATGGAGGGAGATGTGGGCTAGATAAAAGGAAGGCCTTCTTCACGTGGCACTTAGTTGAACTATAGAATTCATTGCTGCGAGAAGTAGTGTTGGCCACCACTTTGTAGAGTTTTACAAGGGGATTGGACAAATGGATGGAGAAGAAGGCTGTCCGTGGCTGCTAGTCCTAATGACTGCATGCAGCCTTTGTTTCAGAGGCAGCATGCCCATGAGTAAGCAGGCGGGCGGAGGGGGCTGTGCCACGCCTGTCCTGCTTGTGGGCTGTTCTTTGGCCATGGCGTGAACAGAATGCCGGACCGGATGGACCGTTGACCTAATCCACCAGACCTCTTCTTATGTCTGGGGCCCTGATTCACACCTCTCCAACTAACATGTGGACTGGAATATACTTACCCACTGGATTTGCACATCCTAAATGCTCTGGTGCATTTGACTGAAAGAAAAATGAAGGAACACATTCTCAGAAGTGTGAATTTTGAAAGGAAGAAATAAAAGTTTCAACATTTTTTCCTGTTTTTGACCCTGGATTGCATCATTCACTGAAGATTCCATAATGCTGAATAATTCATCCTCTTGTGAACCAGAAAGTTTTAAGTGCAAAGCTTGCCTCTTCTTGTGATGGATTCACTAGGCAGCATTAGGAAACTTGCCATTTTGCAACCTGCCCCTGCCACACCCACACCCTGCAGTATAGGAGAAACAACAGGTATTGCCCTACTGTGTAGGATTGTTGTGCGGTTGGTAAAATGCTTTCAGCACTTCAGCTGCAGTCTTAGCCATTCTCACCTGCAAGTACATCCCATTAAATTCACTGTAAATTACTTCTCCTAAGTAGGTAAAAGAGTCCCTGCGGATTTTATTCCGCTTAGCCAGTGGCTAACAGGGGGCAGAGCCCATCTCCATTTCTGAGGCCATGAGCCAGAGCTGTCCGAAGGTGATCCCACAGCCATGAGGCCAGCATGACATCACGGAGCACTGTTACCTTCCCACCAAGGCGCCGTCTATTCATCTTCTTGCACTACAGGCTTTCAAGCCACTAGGTTGTCTAGAAACAGGGACAAATGATGGAAGCTCGCTCTGTCTGGCAGAGGCTGAGTTGGAATTGCTGGAGTGCCAACCATTTCTGGCCAACAATTCCAGCACCATTAAGCCAGTGCACCACCACTTCCTCCTGAGGAGATCTATGTGGCTTTTGGGGAATTCCTTCACTAAAAACCCGAATGAGGGCCAGGGTGGCATCGTGGCTAGCCCACTTCTCCAACCACCTGTTGAGAAAGAGGCTGAGCAGGTGGCAATGAGGAGCAGGGCTTTTCAGTGCCCCCACGTCCCCAGTTATGGGATGGTTTCCCTTACTAGGCCCTCCGGGAACAAACTTCGTTACCTTTTCGGCACCAATGGAAGATTTACTTCTCTTGGACATTTGGCAATGTGTGTACAGATTTTAATCCATTTTTTAATTTGCCTTGCTAATGACTGTTTAAATTTGGTTTCAGTGTGTAGCTTTCCCTGTCTTATATGTTTATATGGCTTTTATAATGTATATTAAAGGTTTTCATCTTTGGAAATAGCCTGGAGAGCTTCTGCTGTTGACTGTGATAGAAATGTAATCGATGACATGAAATGACATGACATAAAATGAAATGTCATTCATTTGGACTTCAGCTTGGGCAACCTGAGTCCCAGTTGCCACCCATCCTTGAGTTCAGTGTGAAACCCTGAGGTCATCGTCGTCTTTTAGTGAGTTGTTTTGAGAATGAAGTTAGGAAAGGAGGATCCACGAGAAAAATTGCAATCCAAATATTTTAAAAATGTGTCCATGTATATCCCACCTCACTTTCTGAGCTGCCAAAAAGCTGTCATGGTTTACAGAGCAAAGAAGCTGCAAAACCAGGCTCGATTGTGACACTTCTGCATTGCCTGAGAGTGCAGATTTTTCTTGCCAAGACTTCCCACCTTGCTGAATTTTCCTCTTTTGTTTTGTTTTGTTTTTTGTTTTTTGCTCTATTCTGAAAAATGCATTATGAATTGTTTTAAATTACATTGTTAACAGACATTTGTCTAGAGTGGCCTTTTCTTTCCTGTTAGCAGCATTTGTTCCCTTTCATGCCAGAAATCAATGGCCAAAATATGGGAGAGATGCTGTAAATGTACCTAGATCTGCTTGAGTTCCATAGAGGGCCCTTGGACCAATAGATCAGAATGTAAGTTTAATAAATCAGTAAGCAAAATGTGTTTCCAGATCTTGTAGGAAGGGACCAGGAGTCCTACAAATTGTGGAATCTCCTCTTTCTCTCCCTTGCCATTCCTGCAACAATTATTCAACAGACATTTTCCACAAGCCTTCACCCTTGTGCCTTCAGTCATGAGAGATAGGAACTTGCTTTTAATGAACGCTCAGCTTACTGAATTCCACACCCTACTGTAGTTTCCACTCGTTTGGTGCAATACTGCTGTCACAAACAGTTGAAAAAGTAGGAAAGGCATGTTGTCTTGGATTGTATAAATATATAAAAATGCTGCCCTCAAAGCACTTCATTCTTCAAAAATTGGAATACTAACAGTTTCAGCTTAAGCACAATTTTTCTTTTTCTTTTATATTTTGGGTAGGTGGGTTGCAAGGTTGTGTGTCATAAACAAGAATAGACAAACCTGACATTTTTTACTCCCTCCTACATTCACTGCTTTAAAATCTCAGGGTTCTTTTTCTCCCCTATTCAACATACGGAGAAATCTGTGAATTATGTTAAGTTGTTATAAAACACACACAGACAAACCAAGAAAAATTGTCACCCATCTGCACTGGCCAAATACACTAGGTACAGCTATTCGCAGCATGAAAAGGACCATTTGTCCCCAACAGACATATAATAACTGCTCAAGATGAGAAGTCTATCAGAAAAGTAAAGGTGGCAACCCAAAGCCAGTCCTAAAAATACATCTGGATACACAGGGATTCAAAACTGGACTTCGAAGCAATCTAAGCCCGTTGCTTCCATGGATACAAACATCAATTTTGCTCTCTCATTCATCCAGTTTTCTTTAAATCTTGGATTCTTTCAATAGTGTTTAGGAAGAAATTTGCAGAGTCTGGTCAGTTCTTATCACAAAGTGACTCCCCAGAATGCTCCTTCCCTTGGGGTCCCTCGTGCTGTTTCCATCTCACACGTTACAGGCATTGTTCCCAAATTTGCACTGGCTGCCCTGTTACTTAGCACTGTAAGGTTACTAACACAGCTCATCCCTTAAGTCAAGGTATCCAGCAGACTACTGGGCATAATGGCTTTAGATATTTATTTAAATAACTAAGGCCCATTGGATAGGCTTCAGAAATCTTTACAGGACATCCTTTGCCAGGAGATTTAGCTCATCTGCATAAAAGCAAAAGACATTAGAAAGCAAACCAGAATGGCCCTCTCTATTCCATGCTTTTCAGTTAAGGCCTCTCCTTTTGTCTGCAGCTCTCTTTCTGACACGTGAAAAATCCAATTGGCCAACAAATTAAAGCCAATTAGCACGTGAGCCAAATAAACCACACACAATCTCTGCATTTGGCGGAGGAGTTGGGAATGCAAAATGAACTGGAGGCATTAGCATAGTTCCTCCTCCGTCAGGAGGTACAGCATGGCGACTCATTGGCTTAAAGTATTAGAGGTCTCAGAGAGTGAGCAGGGTGTTATTCTGAGCTCCCAGATGGCAAGCATTCTTGGCAGGAGATGGGGGCAGATGTCCAAGGACAATCAAAAGGAGAAGAAGGTTTAAGCCAACGTTTGCCTATCTCATATTCTCGTCTTGATCTTCCCTCCTCAAAGACAAGGAACAGCTGTTGCACTCAAGGGATCTGTCATGTTCCGCTCTCCTGCTCTCCTGCTTCTTTGCTTCCTCCCCTTTCCCAAGTCCATCAGCTTTAGGCTTCAGTACCTCACCAGACCCTATTGAATTCGTAGAGTATTGGGAAGATCACAAGAAGAGGGCTTACTGTGGCTTGGCCACAAAATCCTGCCATTTTAGTCATATGTTTGCAGTGTGTGGTTTGCATCAGGATGTCATGCTGTACAATCAAGTGTAGAATTCCAGGCACAGTTCCACACCCAGCCCTCCAGGGGACCCAGGGCAGCTCCCTGGAGTCTCCTAGAAGCCATGCCTCTTCTTGGGACACAGCCCTTTCCCTCCAAGCATCATTTTTGGAGGGGCAGTTTTCCAGATCTGGTGCTGTACCCCCGCCCCCCCAGTATTCCAAAAAGCTGAAATACCTCTCCTGAAGTTTAGTTCCTAGCAGAAAGACTTTGCCAGCATTAGGGGTTGATTGGTTTTGCCATGTTCCTTTTGTTTTTGGATCCTGGAATTCAGTTCCTAACAATTTCTCCAAAATGGAACATGATCTTTGGAGTAAAATACATTCTGCAGCCCTGCTCTATTGATTGCCCACCAGATTTATCTAACTACCATGATTTAAAAATGTAAAAGCATAAAAGAGCCCTGCTGGTTCAGACCAAAGTTCGTTCTAGTCCAGCCTTGTGTCCACACGGTAGCCCATCAGCTGCTCAAAGCATCCCTCACGCAGAAGATAGTGCAGCAGCCCTCTGCTGCTAAAGTCCTCCAGCAACTGCACTCTGCCTCTGATACTGCGGGTCGCATGCAGCCTTCAGAACTAGAAGACATGGATGGCCTTCTCCAGTGAGAACCTCTCCAGCCATCTTTGAAGGCTTCCAAAATGGTGGTCACCACTACATCTCATGGAAGTGAATCCCGTTCTTTAATTATACACATCAACAGGTTGTCGGGGTAGATGCAGCCTATTCAGCAATTTTGCCTGTCTTTTTTGTAGCATTTCATCACCCAGGAAGAAGTTAGTTCCCACAGTATGTGGTTAAAGCCACCATGCAGAGAACAGAGCAAATGAAAAGGGACGTAAAGTGGTTCAGTTTCCACTTTATGAAAAATTGCCCGTTTCCACCGTTTCAAACCAACCTATCAACTGAAACTCTGATCCTTTGAAATTCACACTTCTCTGCCTTTTGCAAATGATTTCTCAGTCAAAACATGTGTATAAAAATGTTCATGCAAAAGCTCATGTTGGCATTAAATGTATTAATGCTTTCAAAAATGCATGTATTAACAAAAACGTGCACAAAAGTGCATACAACATTTTATGAAATCAAAAAAACAACTCCAAGTTTTAGAAGTTTGGAAAACTTCTCTGAGTTTGGGTGAATTCAAACTTAAGACTGGGAAAACAAACAGAGCAGGAGGAGGAGCAGGAGGAAGAAGCAACAGAAATTGACATATTTATCAATCCCAAACATAAAGAAGCTGCCCATCCTTAATCTAGGACTCATTTCTGCTGAGACTTATTTTGGCATCTTAGATCAAAGTCTGTCCTTTATAGCACTGCCTCCAGTGTTTTTGGTGTGCATGTCTGTGTGGGGTCCTTTGGCCACAAGGCCTTGGTTAGGGCTCCTTTATCACACGGTTGCCCATTTACTCTCCACATGGAAAGGGCAGGCAGATGAGAAAGGATTGGCATCTGCTGCTCTTTCTCCTCACCAGAGCAGATGCCCCACGTGGCAAAGGCAAGATGTGGAAGAGTCTAACAGAACAATCTAAGCGATAAATGGTCTGCAATGGAGCGCCTGCTAGGCATGGACCTATGCAGATGCCCGCCAATGTCAGCCTCTGTCATCAGCCCGGATCCTTTCCATGGCTCCTTCTTATGCAGCAGTGGAAGAAGACACATGCAGGCAAGTTCAGTTCTTCAGAATACACCATTTCAGGAAGGTAGCTTGCCTTCAGTCCAGGCAGAAAAACCCCTCTGCACAGAAGGTAAATCTTCGCATGCTTGGGAGTTCATCTTCTACAGGTCTCGCCAATATTTTTTTAATTATGGTTTCACCAAACCTGGCAAGATCTGAATAAAGCAAACTGAACAGAATGAAAACCTGAGAATGAACGCTGAAATAAACACTTGCTGATAGGCCAATGACCAAATAGCAGCATCAGTCCTGATGTTTCAGTTCTGCATAAGCTTCAACACAGGCAGTTGTGAGCCGCCTCGAGGCTTTGTTGCGATGGGGCTGGCATAGAAATGTTCTAAATAAAATTAAATAAATAAATAAATAAATAAATATGCATGTATCTGAGAGTGGCATCTTATACCATCCACTAAGATACTGAAAGCCTTGGACGAATGCCATGGATGAAGTTTTCCATCCATTGCATGATAGGAAGAGAGCTTTTATTTCTCCAATGTTGTTGTAATCCTTCAGAATGGCATGGGATTTTCAACTTCCAAGAGCCACTTAGATAATTCAGAGAGCATGTACATCAGAAAACATCAAAGGGTGTTCTAATACAAAGTTTATACACATTGTAGCTTCCACTCCAAATGAAGCATGTGCTGGACATTGTCAAAATATACAATCAAAAGTAGTATCACCTGTGACGTACCCCCAGCAGATTGTCTCTTGAGATGTTGTGGAAACCATGGAAGGTAAGTTTTTGTTGAATAGAATGTGAGGTCCAGTGAAATTTCAGGTATGGATTCTAAAGCACCACTCCACTACTTTAACTGAATGGAACATTCCAATTCTGTATTCCATTCCTTTGTTAGATTCAATGCATCATATTTATTCACCAGTAATGGATATTTAAAGATGTGGATTATGGGTAGATCTAACTGATCAACCTCAGTATTTCCAGTGGCTAAGGAAACTATGAGGTTATGAAAGCAGCCCGGCCAAACCTAGATTCTAACAGATGCTACAATTAAAATTAGTGTAAATTATCTTTGCAAGTGTTGCAATTAAGAGACCCGTGAAAGTTGGATCAATGTTTTCAAGGGCAAAGTGCAAACTGTTACCTCTCAGAGGACAGCTTGTGTGGCGATGTCGATTCCTTCTCATCACTCATGTTGCTTCTCCCTTGAATTGGGCAGGAGAAACATCAGCAGTAGAATGGAAGGAGAATAGCATAAGAAGGAGCATCATGACCACTTAGAACATGGGCCTTGATAGGAACCCAACCTTGACTTCCAGCCCTGAGGCCTAGAAAGACACCATACTTAGTGGTAGGACGCACAGGCAAGGGCTCAGGGCTCAATCCCTAGCATGTTGTGAGAGAATCTGTCTGGAAGGACGGAGAGTTGCTATGAGTACCAGTCAGTGCTGACATTACTGGGCTTGGTAGATTCAGGATCAGACAGGCTCCAATGTTCCTTTTGACCGATGCTGATGGCGGGGCGCATTTACTCTTCACTCCACAGAACCTACATTCCATAATGCTTGTCAGTCCTTTGGATTCTGAGTTCCCAGACATTATTACAATTTCCCCCTGGAACACACAACCCTTGGAGCAGGACTACTTGCTAGCCCTACTGATGGATGGCCTAGCTGCTCCATGCCAGGTTTCCATGCCTCCAAGAGCTGAAACCTCTGCTCAAAGGCCTCCCCTCTACAGACAACTATGCGAAATGCCCGGCTCCAGGTAGGAGTGGTGGGTTGACTTGGGACACGTTTTCTCAGCACAGCCCTGTTGCTCCTCACACCATTCTCACACCAAGATGGAGCTGCTGTGGACCGTTGCATCTCAGTGGCAAAGCCCCTGGCTTGCGTGCGGGGCCCTCCAGGATTGAACCTTGGCCCCATGTCCAGGTAGGGCTGGTGAAATGTCCAGAAAACTGCTGGAAGTCATTGCCAGTTATATTGGGCTAGATGGGCCCATGACCTGACTCCACATAAAGGAGGCACCTAACTTTTCCTACAAGTTAGAAAGGTATTCAGTTGGCTGGCCTCTCTCTGCACTCCCGCCCCTTCTCAGTCTCTTGGACAGGCTGCATCCATCAAGGCAGGTCCTTCCCCTCCCAAATAAGGACTGCTTCTCTGTGCTTATGTCTTAGTGCCACACCATGAGAGTCCTGCACTTTTGCTCCCGGTTACCACGTGCCTTTTGCCTGTGCACATTCTTTCTTCTGTTTGAAATGTGCGTGCATGCCTGAATAAGAAAACAACGGCAGGATGTTTCTATTGATGCAAGACGGTGTCTTTTGCATGCCATCAGGAGAATTTGTGTCCAGAAAAGGAAGGGTCAATGCTCTCCCTCCCTCCCTCCCTCCTTCCTCCCTTCATGCCAAACGTGAGCAGATTCATTCATTCTCAGAACCAAAATGTTCCAATTGCACACCAAAATCGAGTCCATCAAGCAAAATGCATTGCTGCGGTCTATGCCAGAATAAGACTACGTTGTCCTCTGTGATTGGCTGGCAGTAAGAAGCCTCTAGAAAGGTTGAGTCATGCCTGGGAGAGGATTAAAGGAGGAGGAAAGTAGGAGCCAAGCCTTCTGCCCTGATCTGGTCAGCAGAACAATGCTTGCTGCCTTCTGCATTCTGGCTGTTGACCTCAGGGGTGGAGAACCACACTCCGGGAGCAGATTTGTGTACAACTGCCCATAGGGCTTGCCTGGCCCTATTATCCGAGGAACAGCCCCTGCAGTGAACACAGACAAGCTGAATCCCTCCTCCGTGGGGGGTAAAATTCGCTTTCATTTCTTCTTCAGGATGAACCCTATGCATGGTTCCCCCCACCCCCTTTCATGGATGAAATAAATGCTTTGCTGTATGAGGAATTCATGCAGTAACATTAACCCACCACCATCCTGCTTCACACCTACTATGCGCTCAGGAGAAAAATGATTTATCACACTACGGTTAAAAATAAAATTGTGTTATTTTACCAGCTGTCAGTTTTGACAGTAAAAAGCTCATGTGTGAGAGAGCGTTGCCTTTCTAACTTCAATGGCCATTCATAAAGCTTTTCTCCACCCCAAATCCATCAGTTTAGTGCAGGGACAGGTCAAGATGAGGGTCAGCTCTCTCCTTTAATCCACACTGGCCTGTCTCTTCCTTTTCCCTCACTTCCTCATGATATCCTTTTGGAGGTTTTCGGCTCCCTGGTAGGACAGAGTGGCGTCCCTCGGTGGCATTCCAGTTGGTGGTCCACCAGCGAAGAGAGTAGGATTACATCTCCTCTCAACAAGTGGGGCTGCCCCATGTGCAAAAGGAGGGAAGAGCGCAGGGACACCCCACAGTTCTTGGGATCGTCCTCTGTCCTTACTTGCTTCCCTCAATGTGCGTAAATCTGAAGAGCATGTGGAGAAAATGGGGAAGGTTCCACTGATAATGGGAGCTTCTGACTCCCCTCCTTGCAATGTCACCTCTCGTATTATGTTGGGGAGCTTCATTCCAGACGGGGAGATTATGCAACCAAGGGGGGGCACTGAGGAGGAGCAGGGACTTCAGCAAGATATAGCACACATAAAAAGTGTGACAAATTGCAATGACAGGAGGTGCAGTGGCAGCTTGTGATGGAGGGAAATTAAATCCAAAGCCAAACAATGCACCATTATACTGTGTTGTATAAGCATCCTTGTTGAAGCGAGATTGAGAGAAAAAGGCACACAAAGGGAGTGGGGAGATCCACGCAGACCCCCCCATCTTTTTCCCAACTGGCCTATTCCTTCAAAACATCCATATAATAAAAGCATATGCTAGAGAAATTCCCATGACATACCAGATCTGCAACAGCGACATCTGTGGCTGCAACAGTAATCAGCGGTGTAGGAAAACTGCTGAGAAGATTCTAGAAGGTGTATGAAAATGACATTAAGGCTAGGACGTTCCACGTAGCCACAGCCACATGAGCATTCCACGTAGCCACAGCTGAATGACTCTGGTGCTTTGGGGGAAATGTTAACTGCCCCGTGCAATCAATTAATCAATCAATCAATAGGTAAGCACAAATTTTGGCCTGTCGAATGTTCCTTTGGTTCGCTACATTTTCTTTGCAGCTCCAAGAAGCTTCAAGAAAGCTGCTTCAAAGCATCCGTCCTCTGCTGAAGCTTCATAATGTAGCATTACGCGTGCATTACAATGAAGTCAGGAGGCTGGGATACATATGCTAACTGTATATATGGATATATATATATGACTAGAAAAAATGGATGTGGAGCATTTCAGCAGTTGAAATGTGCTATATAAATGTAAAATGTTATTATTACTTATACAATCTTAAGTTCATCCAATAAAAGCTATCTTTTTAAGTGCTTTGTATCATCTGTGTAGTAATTCAGCATTTATTATCATTAAGATGAGAGTTATTTCTTGTGTGGGAAACCATAAAAGAGATAATATTTTCATTACAGAGTGCTTTGCAAATTAACAGTCTTATATACATGATTAACCATTGGGTGAATCCATTTCAAGTCTAGTACACAGAATGTAACTGATTCAAGTGCCATCCCAGAAGTACCGAACTTGAAACTGGGATGAAAAGCTATGATACAGGGAGAAACAATGCATCCTCATTTTCATAGGATAGGCCCGTTCCGGGTGCTGCCTGATATATATGCATTTCCTTTTGATCATTGACCTACCCAAGTAGTGAATGGGTTTATACCCATGGCAAGCAACCCTACTGATACTTTTTAACCTTGATCCGACTGACTGATGACCAAGTGTTTTCCAGCCGTCCTGCACAGTCCTCCTGTGGTTGGCATGTATCCCTCCAGCCCCTGCACCTGAAATTCAATCCCAAATTGCATCTCTGCTGGCCTTTCCCTCATTGGTCCACATGTCTGTTCCTAGGCACACCAAGACAGTAGAGGGTAGATGGCTGGAACAGCCCCTTGAATGGCTAGCTTTCCAAGGGACTCTGTAGTAGCTGCACCCAGGACCATGGAAACCTCAGTCTTGAATTTGGGCACCACAACTAGCCATGGCGGTATGGAGAAATTGTAGAACAAACTGTGGTTTCTTATCATGTTCCAAAATACCATGCCTGAGTTTGCATAGCACCAAACTCTTCCCATAACTCTCTCTGCTGAGAGAGTCCTTGGGACTAATTTAATTGTGGAACTTAAGCTGAATGAATGAATGAATGAATGAATAAATTCATTCATTTTTTTTTTTTAATTGTTGTGAGCCGCCCCAAGGCTTGTCGCAAGGGGCGGCCTATAAATTTCTAAATAAAATAAATAAATAAATAAAATAAAACAAACACCTGGCCAACTATGGTCAAAACTCATCATGGTTTCTTGTGCTGTCCGAACCGAGCTAACTTGTAATGAACTGTCTTGGTTTGGTTTGAGGGAAATGCTCAGGACAATTAAAACTATGCTTTTGTGCCTTCTTGCTGCTGATAGGAAGGAAACTTGTCTTAAGATACCTGATCAATGCACAGGCAATAAAAGGCCTTTTGGGGTGGCAGGATGTGGCCAGATACCAGAAAGGACATCAATCCTACATCTGCATTGCATTGCATTGCATTTCAAATTCCAGGCTGAAGCTCTTCTCTCAGCATATCCTCCCTAATCCACGGACCCATATCATTCCCAAGCCAACCTTGTTGCAGAAGAGGGCATTGCAGATTGGACTTTCATGAACGGCACGTGCCCTGAATCCTCTCCTCTTTGCACCTCTGTTTAAGGGGATGCAATATCAGAGAATCACAGAATATTTGGGTCAGAAAGGGCCAAGAAGACCATCAGGTCCAACCTCCTGCTAGTGCTGGGCACCAGTTTCACCATCCCAATCAGATAACTGTCCAGTGCTGCCAGTTGCTGAACTTTGGCTACACAAACAATGGAATCGCTTCCTTCCTCCATGACTGCCTTCAGTGTCAAGCCTGAATTATTCCCAGCTGGAAACCTAGGCAGCCCCAGAAGGCATCAACACTGTTGCCTGTGAGTTGGACTGCACATGCGTCTGACAAACACAGCCTTCTGCGCAACCCTCTGTTCTCCAGGGAGGCCCAGAGACATTGTTGGAAACAAGCATGGCTCCAGAGGCTGGAGTCTACTTTGTGGAATGTCAACTTCAAAATTTACATTTGTTTTGAAAAGTAACCTCTAAAATATGGAAATCCAGAGAGTCAGAGAGCCTGGCAAACATCTGGAACACTTGTAGCAAGCCCAGGAGGACAACACCAGCACTGTGCCTATGATGGAGCAGCTCCTCAAGATATCATGGTATCCAAGAAACTCGGTTAGGAAATTAAAGAGGGAATTGAGGAATTGTGGTGCTGGATCAGTTTAAAGTCCATCTAAGCAGGCTTCCTCAATCAGATTCCACCTTGGATTACCCTGTTCAATATTTCTGGCCTGGCTTCCATATTAGAACCTGGCAAGATGGAATGCATTGTACAGTCAGACATCAGAAGAGTATTTTCCGCCCAAGGGGCAGCAACATTTCTAAACAATGAGAAAGAACAGGCTAATCTCTTTATTATCTGAAACATTGTACAAAGCAAAATTACAGTGCAATAATGAAAAGGTGGAACAAATGATTAAACTCAATGCAGAGCTCAGAGGATTCCGCAGATTACCCACCTCTCTCAAAAAAACTCTAGTAGATAGCAAAAAGCCACATATCACAGAAGCCCCCACTGTCCAAAGGGACTTCTTTGGTGTGCTTTACTCCCCAGCTGGCTTCGGAGGGCAGGGGGTGTGCCCTTTTTTGGGCTTCTCATTGATTTCAAGGAAAATATCCTGATAATTCAGGGCAGGGGTGGATAATAATGGCAGTAGCAGCAGGAAAAGAAGAAGCACCCACCACCACCAAATTCTGGGAAGTCCACAAGCAGAATATGAGGCCAAGGGGTGTTTCTGCTCTGACTTTCCATCACATGCATCTTCTGGACATAGACGTTCTAGGAGCACCGTGAGGCAACTCAGGGCCTTCTGGGAAGAATGAATTGCCGAAATTAAGATCATAGCCACCTTCAAAACCAAGCTGGAGCACAACTGCTCTCCCAAGTCACCACATGGACTCGGGTCTGACCTGCTTCATCTGTGCCCAAAATGCCAGTCTCTTCCTCTTCTGATTTTCAGCCTGCTAGGGCAGGGAATGGAGAATTGGTGCCTGTCCTGTGAAGCCCCAAACTCAAGTCCTGGGGCATCTGGACAACTGAACCTGATGAAATCATAGAATCAGAGAGAGGTAGAGCTGGAAGGGGCCAGAAGGCCATCGGGTCCGACCCCCTGCTGGTGCAGGACACCACATTGCACTCTCCCACTCAGAAATGACTTGCATCTTCCCACAAGCCAACAGTGCACTAAATGTGCCAAGACATTCCCATGTTACAGGGCACGGAGCTGTCTACCATTTACTTGATCATGTGACAATCCGTCAAAGTTATGGGCAAGACTTTTCACATGGCGTGTGCATACATACAGGAGAAAATAAAAAGTTTGCAGCGCCAAAATGCTTGCCTCCGTCACCCAGCACTCCTTGCCGTCCCTCCCGCTCTCTCCGGACAGTTGCCATGATCCCAGACGCTGGAAAACATTTCAGACTTAAAAGGTTAAGATTTAAGTGCAGCTGATTTTATCTGGGCTTTTAACTCGCACAGCCAGGTGGATTAGAGAGATGTGTACAATCTCCACTCTAGACACTTGGGTAAATATGCACAAGCAGCAAACCAGCCAAGGAAAGAATCTGCTGTTATTGTCTATTAATTTGAAAGAGGAGATTAAAGAAAGTGCAGAAATCAGTAGTGTAAATATCAAAAAGGATTTCAATTTATATGTAAGAACATTACTCTAGCAGCAGTCTGGCTATTTTCAAGTAACAGGAAAAAGCTTTTCTCTCTCTTTTAGGAAAAGGGTGGGGGAAGGAGACAGTTGAAAGAAAGAAGAAATTTACATATTTCCCCCCCTCTCTTTGTTTGCAAGAATGGACATCAGTTTGCTTAACAGAGGTGGAGATTGTATTCCTTCTCCGCATTTTTCTTGTGTACACTTTCCATAGAATTGCAGTGCCAGGGAGTGGTGGCAAAGGAATGGGTGGGGAAGATTAAAGCATGTTGGAGTGGAAAGAAATGTTACTTTTTCTTCCTTTTTGCTTCCCCCAAATGTTTTCTGATAGTGCTGTTCATGGTAAATACAAGCTTCCTCGCCCTCCATTTAGAGATCCAAAAACAAAATGAAAAAGCTCTGCAGTATTTCCTTTCTAGCCCTTCTCCCTTCCTTTCTCGTTGTTCCCCAAAACATAGATAGATGTTTCTCAAACATCTTCGCTTTTGCTTTCGATTGCAAGGAAACTAATGTGGTGCAGAGGCATCTTATTTTGGAGGAGTTTTTGCTTTGCTTTTAAGGATAGGCTGGGCATGCACATGGTGGGCATGTCATGAATGGAGCCAGCTGGAGCTGGGGGTCAGACTAGATGGCCCAGGAGTCCCCCTCTGACTCGCTCTGTTTCTGTTTCTAATCATTTGGTTCTTCTGTAGCCTGGTTTTCTTCCAAGCTGCTTAGCTTGATGTTCATACACGTGTGCCATTTTACCCTCACAATGAACTTGCCGCGTGGCCCATGCCTAGGCTGACAAAGAATGACCTATGAAAGTTCTGCAGCTGAGCACAGGTCGCTCCAATCTCTTGCTGCACCAACAGTGATGAGAACCTGCTCTGCTCACAAAGCAACGTAGGCTCCGTTCTAGGCATCACCAGGTAAGGCTGGGAAAAGCTCTCATCTTAGCCCGGCAGATGCACACTTAGCCCGGCACATGACTGGATGAACCAGTGGCTCAACTCAGCATAAAAGAGCTTCTTGGGCTGCTAAGAGTGTGTTCCTACGGATACCTACTTGGAGGTTAGTCCCATAAGTTCAATGGAGCTTAGCTTGGTGTAGGATTGCAGCCTGCATCTAATATTATACCACTGGGGCTCTCATATCGGCCACTGTCCAGCTTGTGCAACAGCTTGCTGCTCTGGACTACATTCCTCCACTCTGTGCCACCTCCAGCCCATCTCAACCTTGTTCCCAACCACACCCTCCCATCTGTCATCTTTCCCATTTTTAAAGGAAAATGTATTGACCAACAGCCTTCACCCCCTGCTTCCAGAGTGGCTTCCAGGTTCATAAAAGCCAGACAGTTCCTGCTCTTGTGCTTCCAGCCTCAAAATGCAGGATGCAAAAGAAAAGGGAGATAGGAAAGGGGGTGGGGGGTGGGGGCAGCAATTCTGGCCAGCTATGATGGAAAGGGGCTATTCCATGTTCAGAAACAAGCCCTGGAGTCAAGAAATCCAAACTAGCATTCTACCATAAAGAAAAGTATTCTTGAGCATGTACAGAACTCCTATGCTTCAGCACTAGATAACTGGAACTTTGGCTCATGTGCTCAACATTGCATGGCAGGTCTTCCATGAAAGGGAATGCCTGGACTTCTGTTTTCAAAAAGCTAGAAATAAAAAGCACACACCTCCACATTAATCCCAACTATGCTCAATATTATTACGAGATCATAGACATATGCCTTCTTTTAAAAACCCATAGAGATGCTATGGCGTGATAGGCAGCATTCAAATGAATTATTTTTTAAAATCCGTTGTTTATTCTATCTATAGTCCACCTTTTTATTCTCCTGCCAAGAACTCAGGGCAGCTTCCATGGTCCTACAGTTCTCCATTTGATCCTGACAAGAACCCTGTGAGGTAGGCTAGGTTGGGACTCAAGGACTGGCTCAAAGCCCCCCTGGGAGATTCATGGCCAAGGGGAACCCAGAGCTCCCAAACCCGCATCCAATGCTTGCATGGTATCACTACGCTGCTGTGATGTTTCTGGCCACTTGCTGCTGGAGTTGGCATGGCGTCCTTCCCAGGGCCACTCACACGTAGCAGAGTTCACAGCCTTGCCACACAGACGTTTTCCTATGGATTTTTTTTCATTCACCTGGATCCAGGTAATCTTACCCTTAAGTACCAGTGTTATAATGCAGAAGGGTGCATTTACATGCAAGGCATGATACGAAGACTCGCATTCAAAGAGCTTCGGTCATAGAACAGACTCCCTTTCATACAAAATTATATTGTGTGAACTGTTTTGAGAGTATTATGTTAATCAGACTGTGTGTCAATTCTATAAATAAATAAATAAATAAGTAAGCAAGCAAGCAAGCAAGCAAGCAACTTTGGCAGAATATGGGCTTGGAAGGAGGGAAGGGGAATCTTCAAAGGCAAGGAAGGAAGGAGGAAGGAAGGATGGAAGGAATGAAGGTGACCATCACTGAAGGAGGGCAGGATTTGTGAAACCACAATGAAAGGAATGCAAACGGTTACTTATTTCATGGCTTACGGTTGTGCTTCAAGTTTGTTATGACTGCATAAGTGGAATCGGGAGGAGGGGTGTGCCTCCCTTCAGTGCCAAACCAGTTTGACTGTCTCTGGCTTCTGTTCACATGGACACAGGCTGGGTGGCTGGAAGACCTGGATTTGTTGCTCTTCCTCAAGCGGCCAAATTTCTCGGGGCAGCCACGGCGATCCTGCACTCTTGGGATTCTCCCTCGGAAGCCTCCTCAGATGCACCTTGGCAGCACTTTCTCACTTGCTTCTGACTTGGCTGGCACTGGACTAGAACACAGGGATCAAGAGCTCCTCCGATAAAAGAGATGGTGACACCAACCCTTCTTTCTTTTGCTGCTCAGGCTGGGACAGAGGGGGTTAATGGGCCTTTTGCCCCTGCCTCAGTTCCCCTAGGAGTCCGTGGGTGGAGCGATCATTACAACTTCTTCAGTCCTCACTCAGTTCAAAAGCTGGGCTCTGTTTTTAAAAATGGCCTGCCCACCTGGGGACTCCATTCCATGGAAGCAGGCTGGCTTTGAGCCTCTGGGTCCCGCCGAAGGTTCTCCAGTGGCGATTAAATGCTCTTTAAAGCCCACAACACTAAGATAAATATTTCCGAGGCAGTTGGAAAAGCCCTCTCCGTGCACCTGTTGGAGAAGCTGGGTCTGCGTTTCCACTCTAACCTGTATTTGATATGGTGTTGTTACAGCTGTGAGCTGGAAGGGCAATGTTGTTTAAGTGCCTCCAAATGCCTGTCGGTGTGGCAACCAGCTGAATACATAAACCAGGCTCCCCAAACCCCTCGCTGGCCCCGGGTCAGAGTAAATGGAATAATAAAATCCAAACGCTTTTGTCTCAATTTTCCATCGCTGCAGCCTTCCGCATAAATCTACGGCTTCTCAGTGACCTCCCCGTTCAGCAACGGGGATGAGGCAGTATGCATGAGATCCATTTGGTCTTCATCTTGGGGTCTTTAAAAGCTTTTTCCAATTAATTTTAACGGGCTTCCATAAGGATCGAGTACAGCCTGCTCCCCCCTCCAGCTTTCCCCCTCCCCAGTTAAACATGCCGTGCCCCCAGTTCCTTCATCCATAGCCCACTTTAACCAGCTGAGTGGCAGAACATTAATAGAACTATACCAGGAGGTATTGATTGTTTTATACATCGTGTGTTATCTAAAGAGGAGGCATTAACAGACTGGAATGGCTGATGAATGGCAGGAATATGGCAGCTGCGGGGAACGCCCCACCCTGGAGGGACGGCAGGAGCTGTTCTCCTTGGAGTCTCTCATCCTACACGGGGGGAGGATAAAGTGAGGCCCTGACCCCAAAGCAAGGGATGACCACACTGTCTTTGACTGCCAGAACAGGCGCAGCACAATGCTGAAAACTTTAGGGTGTCACCTCTGCCACGAACGCCCTTGGTCAGCCTCCGGCAGCTCACGAGGAACGGATGGTCGATGCTGGTGGAGAGTCAAGCTTGCTGCATTTACGTCTTCTGGGCTGCAGCTTCTCACCCGGTCACTTTAAATAAGATGCATGTTTCCCATCCGTTGCTCTTCTGTCATTTTTATGCAATGCCCTTTTCTTCCTGCAAGGAAGCCAGGGTGGGTAACAGGGCCCTTTGCTCTGCTGATCCTCACAACAGCCCTGTGAGGTATAAGAGGAAGAACTCACTGGCTGGCCCAGTGTCACCCAGTGAACAGAGATGAGAACCTGCATCTCTCAGGTCCCAATCCAACACCCAACCTGCTTTGCCACACTGGCATCTTTGTAGAGGCAATAGACTGTTATTTTTGTGTGGCATTTATATTCCCCCTTTTCTCCTCTTGTTTGGAATATGGAGTAGCTTATCATATCTTGATTTTATCCTCACAGCAGCAACCCTGTGAGGTAGGCTGTGCTGAAACTCTGTGACTGGCCCGAAGTTGTTCAATGAGCTTCATGGCCAAGTGCAGATGAGAAACTGGATTCCCCAAGCCAGCTTTCTCGAAACCATGCCATGCTGGCTCTCAACTTAAACCCAGAAGGAGTAAAAGCAGTGTAGCCCATGATTATCTACCAACATTGTTTTTCACACATAAAAAGGGATCCAGCATTGTTTTTGTGAGTATCATTTTGATGTGCTTTTAAAAGGACCAAACCATAACAAACACAGTAAAACAGACAAAAAAAGATGTTCCTGACCCAATGAATGCAAGGTCTGGAGATGGCTGGCTTCACACAGGGTTGAGCTGAACATCTGTCCCAGTTGTGGAGGTTTTAGGGTGCGCTTGAAATCCTGAGATCAGGCGAATGTTTGGGCTGTGGTTACTCACCTTACACAAGGTGGGGTTTGCTTTTTCCTAAATGTGAAAAGCTGTCTTGATGTGTCATTTGGTTGAATGTGTCATCACTGCTCTACGCAAGTGCCTACCCTGACATTTGACTCTCTCTGCACAGAATAAATCTTCCAAGTCCACCAGCACCATCTTCACATGGGTAAGGTGGAATCCAGTGACCAGGTGCACACCTGGCTTCATACTTCCCTCTTACCCACACTTAGGAGGTCCTATATGGGCTTTTCCAGGACAGTTTGCTTGTACAGAGACTTGAACTATAACATCTACTCACTTGCAAGTTTGTAGGTTGAGCATGGAGGAAGGAAAAGTTAATCTGTTTGCTTGTTTGTTTGTTTCCTTGTCTATTTCAAATTAGATAAAGGGTCCTCTCCGTCCAAATCCATCCAAGCACCATCTCTAGATCAGTGTGAAACGCTATCTGGTCTCAGACAAAACCAAAATTAAAAAAGTGATAGGTTGACCAAAAGAGCAGAGTGTTTGAGAATAGATGATCAGAAAGTTTGGGGCAGGATTCAAAAGTGTTGGAACTGGAATTCTTGACCTGGATTCTATTTCCTAGGAAGAAGGACAAAATATGCTTTCAACATTTTTAAACTCTCACTCCCTCTGCCTCGCTCTAACCTAATGCAAACAGTCCCATAATTCTTACGGGCACATCTGCATTAGTGGCAACTGTTCAGAAATAATTTGACTCTGACTGCAGGATACAGAGTTTTTCAGCACGCTCTTTTCCAACCACCCTTGAATTGCCAGATGTTACCTGACTGGTTTCCACCATACATTCATAGCGGGGAGGGGGAAGGCTTTTGAAAAACAGCTCTTCCTATCCACCTCTTCACAGATACTTAAGAGGAGTTCTTGGATTGCACTGTGTCCTAATGGATGGTCAGAACTACAACCATGCAGGGAGAAACTCCATGTCTAATCTAGATTCCATATCAAATCTGGATTGGGTGCAAAGCTCTTGGCACACAACTACAATATCTGAACTGTATCTAAGAGCAGCCATGCAAGGTCAGACCAAAGTCCATCTAGACCAGCATTGTGTCCACACAGTAGCCACCCAGCACCCAAAGCATCCTGCAAGCATCACAGGAGTGCAACGGCACACTCCTACCCATGTTCCCCTGCAGCCAGTTTGTATATACATACTGTCTCTGATACTGGAAGTAGAACAGAGCCATCAATACCTGTGCCCATGGATAGCCTTCTTCTTCATGCACTGGCCCAATCAAGCTGCTCTAATTGGTGGTCAGTTATACATGAAGTAAAAGAGGTGGTTAGTTTTGGAAAAGCAACGGCTGCAATCCAACCCTCTGGCCCAGTTTTGCCACTTCATCTATAGGTCTCGACAATTCAAGGAAACATTCCAGGAGCAGCAAATGCTGCCCAGTGTCTCTTTCCATATGGAGCCTCTTCTTGGAAGCTGATGCCATTTTCTCAAGCACTTGTGGATCACTCTCTGGTATGTCCCAAGACTGATATTCTAAGTTAGAAGGCTCCAGAAACCAATCCATGCCTTCTAAGCAACTTAAGAGTGTTGAAATCCAAAACCAGCCCAAATGGATTAGGGATACTTGAGAAATTGGATATTGTAAGATTGGAAACAACCTGACCAGAGTGACATTTCCAGGAAAATTTTTCAGAACTGAATAGAACAACTTTGGCACTGGTGAATGGGCTTAGGCTCTTCTTCATAAATGAAACCAAAGAAAAGAAAAACTCCAAGCAAAGAGATGTATTAAAATGTGTTCTTTGAAAGAAAAAGGCATTTTAAAATAAATATTTATATTGTGCATTTTCAATGCAGGTTTACAATTCCACAAACTAGTGTGAAACTACAACAGAATGGCCATATGAAGTGACACGGAACCAATAAATCCATCTATTCTTGTGCTGGCTGGCATCCACTAAACAACCCTCCAGATGTATCAGATGAAAACTTGCAGGTTTTTTTCTTTATTTTGGTATGGTTCTAATCTGTCTAATCCCTAATGTTCTGTGGGTGGATTACAAGTTGTTAAAAAATCAAAATGGCATTTTAAAACACAGTTTAAAAATTAAATACAATACAAACATTTAAAAGACTAAAATGCAATGTAATGCCAAACAACAAACAGTACCGGAATCAGTAAAACAGCCATAATAAACTAGAACTCCATTTCCAAAATGCCTGGGAGAAAGCAGACGTTTTTGCCTGACTCCAAGCGCGTAGCAGAAGAGATGCCAGGAGGACCACTTTGAGGAGTTGATCCCATATATGCAAGGTCACCATGGAGACATCTTTCTCTTCTAGCTAATGGCTTGTGTAGTTGACAGTTGCTCCTTGGGAGGAAAGCTATGGCAAATCTAGACAGCATACTAAAAAGCAGAGACATCACCCTACAGACAAAAGTTTGTATAGTCACAGCTATGGTTTTCCCAGTTGCAATGTATGGCTGTAAGAGCTGAACCATAAGGAAAACAGCACCAAAGAATTAACGCCTTTGAATTGTGGTGCTGGAGAAGGCTCCTGAGAGTCCCTTGGACTGCAAAGAAATAAAATTGGACAATCTTAAAGGAGATCAACCCTGATTGCTCTTTAGAAGGCCAGTTATTGAAAATGAAACTGACATTCTTTGGCCACCTAATGAGAAAGAATAACTCACTGGAGAAGACCCTGATGCTGGGAGCAATTGATGGCAAAATAAGGAGGGGACGGCAGAGGTTGAGGCGGCTGGATGGAGTCACTGGGCAGTGGGTGTGGGCTTGGGTGGACTCCAGGGGATGGTGGAGGACAAGAGAGCCTGGAGGAATGTTGTCCATGGGGTCACGATGGATCAGACATGACTTTGTGACTAAACAACAATCTGGAGGGTGGCTTGTAAAGATGACCTAAGAGCAGTAGGACCACCTTGCTTCGCAAGAGAAGAGATACGCATTAGGGCACTGTGGCTCCAAGCCATTTAGGACCTTCAAGTGAAAACCAACATGTTGAAATAGGGTTGGAAGTGGATTGTGCAGTTGGCAAAGAGATAATATCACATGGTCAAATCAGTCAATCCCAGCCAGTAACTTAGTAGCTCTATTTTAAACCAACCGAAGGTGCTGAATCGTCTCCAAGGGCAGTTCAAGCCTGCGTGACCATTAGCTGCTGCAGGCCAGCACTTCTTCAGGGTGCCAAGTTGAAGAAGTTTGCACTAGCTTGATTCTTGAGAAGAATGTTCCCTCTGATCACCTTTTCTCGGGAAATACTTCTTCGTTCCTTTCAAAATCACCCCATCCAGAATAGGGGTGGGGAAGAAATTCTTCAGTTCACATTTTTAGACGAAAGCACCAAGTGACACCACATGAACTCAAGCACAACGCGTGACAGTTAACCAACCTTGTCCACAGCCTTCTCAAGTTTATGCTCAATGTTTGCACAAAATGAAAGCCTAATGCGTCTCCCACAGAAAAGAATGCACAGAAATATTGATAGGGAGCTGAGCCCGAGATGTGTCACCAGCTGAATGCATGCGTGTGCTTTGCAGAAAGCAAGCCACAATGCGTGGTATGCAAAACTGAGGAATGCACTTTGAAACAGGCACACCTTTTGTGTGGAAGAAGGGACAGAATGATGGCAGAAATGGGGCAGAATGATGTAACTTTGGTGTGGGGGAAGGAAACGAGCTGAACTGAGTTCTCCTTAATTCAGACATCCCTGGCATACATGCTGAACTGCAGGTGGAGAGTGGGTTCCTGCCTACTTGCCTCTCTCCCCACCTTCCTGTGAAATCTCTGGAGTGGAGCTTTCCCTCTACTTGCGAGTACACCAAGCTTTGGGGCCAAGAGTTGGGACCAGCAGGTGTGTTCTTGCCTCACATCTGCACAGAGAGAAGATTGGGTCATGTCAGCAGCAATCGCCTTTCCTGTGTCTCACAACTAGATTGTGTTGCCACCTCTGAGTTCTCAAAACCAGAAGTTCAGGCTTGGGTTTGGAGGTCGCTGCACAAGGGTTTCCCTGCCTGAGCGTTGTGATGAAGGCTCAGCCCCTCGGATTAAAAATTCTTGTCAGCCTCAGTGGGTGAAGGACCCTCAGCAGCCTCCTCTGGGAAGAGAACGCTTTAGCCTGGCACGCCAGTTCTGTAAGATGCCTTTTCAGCACTGACCTTTATATTAATGCTAATGGGTTTGGGGAAATAAAATGTAAATTTGTCTCTAAATGGATTACTCGAGGCTCGGAGGGGGTAGAAGGGGAGGGGATTGGTATCACTTGGAACATTTGCACTGAAATTAAAACATTTATGTTCCAACACTTAATTTTATTAGTGGCACAGCCAAGTTGCTTCAATGAGTAATCCATTCCACCTCAGGTCTCCCCTTTCCTCTCTCTCAGGTTCCAAGTCTGTGCATGCCAACTTGTTAGACTAATACAGTTTATTTACCTAATAAATGTCTTTTTATCTTCAGCAAGCTCCCATTTTGTCAAGCTCATGATTTATGTATGTTTCAGTGTGTGTGTGTGTGTGTGTGTGTGTGTGTGTGTGTGAGAGAGAGAGAGAGAGAGAGAGAGAGAGAGAGAGAGAGAGAGAGAGAGAGAGAGAGAGAGAGAGAGAGAGAGAGAGAGAGAGAGTTTTAATCCTGCAAATTCGGGGGAAGAAAACATTCATTCTTGTAATCTTTCTGTTGCCTCCCTATTAACTGAGAAAAGTTAACTCCAGCTGGTGCCAAATTAAATGCTACTTTGCTTTGTGTTGTCAGTAGCTTTCAAAATCACAATTAACTCCTTCAAGCAGAGCTCTTGATATGCACTGTGCCGTGCGTAACTTTTCCTGCCAAGGTGGCAGGATCTACTGTGGTTCTGAACAGGTGGCCCCAGGGGGCTGCAGACGGGCCTGGCGTGTTACCTGGTGCCTCGAGGCCACCCTCCAGGAGCAAAGGGGCGAGACGTGCCGCAACAGCCCTGGCGATGGCAGGCCAAGTGAACCTCCGGATCCAGCTGGCATCAGCAATACCTTCTGCATTGGTCAAGGGTCCAGGTCCAGCCAGGCATCCCAAACGGCACAGTGCCCTCTCCAGAGCTGGGGCAGATTCCCAGTGGCCCCAGCAGAACTGTCTGGCAGAGAAACGCGGAGGAGTTTGAATGCCACATGGCTTGGTGCTTTGCCTGGCAGTTTCAGCCTTTTCTTTTCTGTCCAGAGCGGCTCCCATGCCTGCCCTGGTCCCACGGCACCCGCGAGCACTCAGGCGCTGACTTCCCAGCCCGGGCCAGTCTGGGGAGTGCAGCAGAGCCAGGTTCCGACCCACTTCTGTCATGGATCCTGTGGCCGTCATGTGAAGCTGCTGCTGGTGGGGATGGACCCTTGGCTGGATCCAGCAGGGCTCTCTGACACTGGTTTTATGTCCAAAGGCCTGGGTGAATAACAGGACTTCGCCTGCCACCAAGAACAAAACCGAGAAGAAAGACTAGCTGGGGAGGTGCTGAAGAGAAGCCCTGGCCTTAGCAGGCACCCAGTTCGTTTGACTTGGTGGGGGCCCACAGAGACAGAGTTCTGAAGAGAATCTCAAGTTTCGGGAAGGCAAATATGCAGCAGGCGGTTTTTACGGGGACTTAGTCAAACAGGGACAGAGATTATAGTCCTTCTTTTCTCCGAATTACACCAGGTGCCATAATCGGCTCACCAGTGCAAGGGTCTCTCTGTTTCCAGCCAGCCATCCTCTTCTGAATGGCTGCTCTCAATAAAGCCGTTGTGCCTGGACCTTCATCACTTCAGTTTCTTCTGCCTCTCATGTTCTACGGACTCATCCCACCCATGTTTGTGCAGGTTACAGGGTAAGGAAATAGGCCGCAGTCCACAAAACCTCATGAGAGTATGAATTCCTTTGCCTTTAAGGCATCACTAGGCTCTTATCTGGGTAATCTTTAAAACAACCCTGTAAGGGAGGCCTTCCTTGTTACCATCTCTGCCTTATGGAAGGAGGCAGAGAGACAGTAGGTGGTCCAGAAAAGTCGAAGAGTTTTTGTGGCAGAGGTTAGGCTGAATTGGGGCCTTCCGCAGCACTCCCGGAAGGCAGTGGGCTCTTTGTGTGCCAGTCAGCTGTCTTACGCTCCACCAGTTGCAATGTGCCAATGGCCTCCACTGCTTGGCCAGTGGCAATTTAGTACTCCTGGGGCAATGCAAAGCATGTGGAAAGTTTGCTTCAGGAAGGAAGCAAGTCATAGAGCTGACTTACCGGAGCTGCATCAACTTGCCTCCATCCAAGTTGCTCGCTTCAGGCCTTCCCCTAGAAAGCGCTGGATCTCCCTTGGCTAAGCACTTGCGCTTGCACAAGGAGATCAGCAAGCCCACAGCTGGCCAAAGAGAATCAGGAAAGTCGGGAGGAATCAGCCTGGATTCTGCCCACTGTCTCTTGGATGCTCTGGGGGAAATCTCCCATAGAAAGGCGGGAAACAGACCTCTCCCGATAGTCATAATCTGGGAGGGATCTGTGCATGCAGAAAGGGGGGAATGGGAACCTCCAGCTTGCCATTTTCACGACCCTCCAGCCCTCGATGGAGACTTCCTGCAGGAGGGAGTCCTCCCCATCATGCAGAACTCTGCAAAACCTTTGGGGAAATAAGCCGAAAAATATGCATAAAGACACCCATTACAAGGGAAACAGATAAAAAGAAGAGGGGGAAAAGGAGGATGGCCCCATTCTGATACTGTGATTGGCCTCAAGGAGGACTGAGGAGAGCCTCGGCTGTTGCTGAGGACTTGCACAGTCCTCGTGGGACCCACTACATTCCCCCTTCACTGTTGTGCCTGCAATCCCGGAGACCAGAGCTTGGAGTTCCCTTGCGCCAGCTGGAGGTCTCTGCAGTGCGCGTGGGTTGCATTTGGCTCCCCCTTCCCAGCCACGCTTCCATCTCCCCCTGTTCCAAAAGAGCCGAGGGGCTGATGGAGGCCAACATGCCCGAATACCCCAGAAGGCCAGCCCTGCAAAGATAGCCCCTCCCCAACCCTCCCGCGTGGGTGCACCCACTCGCACACAGGCCCTTGGTGAAGGCGAAGCAGGCGGTCACAAGAGACACTCCGTCATGAAATGGTATCCGATCGCCTAAAGTAAACTGTGATTAGTGGCGCAGCGCCTGGACAGTGAGTGAGCTGTTTTGCAGCCTGCTCCCCCCAGTCCCTCCAGGAAGGACCCCGAGTCAGCATGGTGTGCTGCCAATCCGTCAGGCAGTCAAGCTGCAGCGCATTCTGGTGCTGCAGTGTCTTCAGCTGGTTTGCGTCAGAAGGCTCCCAGTGTAGGGGAAGTTTTCCAGAAGCTGCCGATTGAGTGTCTGTCTCCCTAGATCAGGAGTGTTGCCAGTTTAACATCCCAGCAAGGGGTCCTGCACATCTGGCCAGCAAGCCGCTCCGAAGCGAGGGGAGGGGCCGTCGCTCCGTACAAGGCAGGGCTGAGTTTTGCGATTCACAGTCCAGAAAGGGGGGAGGGACCCTCAAACTGCAAAGTTTTTGAGAAAACAGAGACTACCACCTAGGAAGAGATACAAAGCAAGATTCAACTTCCGGAGCCAAATCGGGTATCAAAACTCTGGGAAGACAGCCTTGGAGAGCAAGCTTTTCTTCCCTGTTACAAATTGAGATTTTATTAGCTTAAAGCCAGATGCTTCCCCTTAAAAGAGATTAATCTCAAGTTCATCATATCACTCGAGACTCGGCGATAGCGAGGCCTAGCGCTGATGCCAAACATGTGTGAAATGCACAAGAGCCCTGTGATCCGGCGGAGGGGGGAGCGAAGGAAATGTGCATTCTTGCCGGAACGCCCTGCGTGTGAGTTAAGGCTGGCCCGCTGTTTGGATCAGCTTTCCCTGAGCCGTACGGATGAGTGCAGCAAGATAAATAAAATTAAGATGGCAAATTCCCCTAACTACAGATATGGTTCTTGTCTGCCAAACAGCTGCCAACTCTCGGATGTTCTTAAAGGAGGCAGCAGCTCTTCCCTTGTCCAAAGGAGAAAGGCAGGAGCAGGGCTGGCTTTGCGGCACATTAGAGGGCTGGCGGAATGGGCCCTTCGGAGAGAATCTCCAATTGAGGATTTAATTGCTTCCAAATGAGGGATATTATGGGATGGCCCGCATTCAGGGCTGGCTTTTGAGCTGCTTGCAGCTGAGGGATCCTAGGCAAGCGCCAGTGCTGTGGCAGCTGTTTTACATTTAACGAGATTTACGGTGGGTGCATGAGTGACAGCGCTGAAGACAAATGAGGCTGGGTATCACTGGGCACGGGATGCTTCTCCCAAGAGACCACTTCTTCTGACAGGCTCCCAGTGCCGGTCCCCCGGGAGGCGTTTGGCTATCGAAGTGACCCCGGTGACTGTTGACCGCAGGGGCCTAGCAGTGAGGAGGTGCCTGGTCACCTCTTTGGGCCTCCAGTCCCGGCCCACATGCTTCTGCTACGTCAAGAACACCATGTCGGCTTCAGGGAGCCTGAAAGGAGCTTGCTGCAGACTGAAATGGCTCGATTCCCTCCGCCTGGCAGGAGATGGACATGCAGGTAAATCGGTGTCCCCCTTGCATAGGCAGCCCAGATATGGAAACTTATTCCTGAACCAAAGGTTGTCATTAATGACGAGAATGCCTGGAAGCTGTTAAGAAGAGCCCGGCTGAAGGAGAAGGGGACAGAATATGGTTTCCTTTTGCTGCCTGAACATAGTTGTTTTGGAACAGGCACCATTTTACTGAAGAAAAGGATAATACATACAAGACAGACCAGTGACTGACTAGCCATTCCTCCTCCTCCTTCGCATTATTATTGTTTTTGAGGAGGAGGAGGAAAGGATACAGTGACGTGCAACCTCAGGCCTGGTGGGTTTTGCCAGACTCACACTGGTCCAGATGCTGATGTTCTCATCCCCCACTGGTGGCCACCTGGATGATAGGACACCAGCTATAGATTCTGAGCATTTCTGCGTACATCTAAGTATGTGCCACTCCCAGTTCTGAAGAAGTGATATTTCAGACTGAAGGAAAGAGGGCAATTTCTGGATGTTGTGAAACAGAAAATTAACCTTTAGGGTAAAAGTCATTCTTCTTTCTTTTCAGGGAAGCACTGCTTTATGGAATACATCAGACGACCAATAAGGATGTCTGGGCCATCTGATGCTTCTGCACGCCCACGCAAGATGACCTACTATGCGCCTCGCAAGGATGTGCGATTCAGAGATGCACTGGGCACTACACTGAATTCGTCAGCAGCCTGAGTGCATCTCAATATCTGCTTTGAGAAAAAATATGCATCAAGCTATGTCTTAGGTTAGCCATGCACGGTTGAGATCCTGGTGACTCGCAGACAGAGTTTCAGGGGTCATAGGAGTACTTGAATTCCCAGTGTGACATCCAAGGCAGAACTTCAGCTAGGAACTGGAACTCTGATAGGCATCTTGTCCCCTCAAATCTGGACTGGAAAGGACCACACTTGAAAAATTTGGGAAGTGACCTTGGGAAGAGATAAATGGAGGCCCCTTGGCGGTGGAGCGGGAGGAGACTTCGAAGCACCCCAGTTAGGTGGATGAAAAAGCCCATCTAGCAGAAATACAGAGTGGGAGGGCAAGAGAGGGGAGGAAGAAGAAGCAGCTTCTCCTGCCCTCCGCTGGATGCCTGTGAGCCTCTGGATTTTCCAGTTTACTACCATCCAGACAGGGCTGTGCCCTAAACATGTATTTTGGAAGAATTTGTTTATGTCTTTGCATGCTTATTGAATAAACAGAACAGAATTATTGGCAAAAGACACAAAAGGGACCCAGAAAAGGACCCCATAGAGAGCGATCCGATTCGTTCTTGATCCTTCAGTGATGTCTGGAAAACATTTGTTGTGGAATCAAGTATGCAGGAAAATTAGTTTTGGTTTGTAAATCATGCAAACATCTCCCATTCCCATTCGAAATGCAAGGGGAAGCACTCTTCCATTGAGAAAAGTTCACAAATTCCTGAATTTTTGTATTTGTGTTTGAAACCACCACAGTTTTTTTTCCTTTAAAAACAAAAGCAAAAAATGTAATTCAAAAAGGCACATTAAAAAAGGGAATGACCATGCCTTAGTAGGAGGCAAGCGCTTTTCAATAATATGATCACCCCCACCCCCAAAAAGGCTCAAACGGGAAAGAAGAACAAGTCAAAATGATTTTCAAAATGGTTTTTGGAGATTTAGGCAAGGATCAAAATCACTGGTTCTCCAATCTTTAATGAAAACTTTTGCTTTGCTTTGCTTTGCTTTGCTTTGCTTTGCTTTGCTCATCTTGTTTCGTTCCATTTCGTTTTGTCTCTTTTTTCCTTTCTTTTTTGTCTGATATTGTACACACTAAAATGTCTCATAGAACTTGGAGGAAACTTTTTAAAAATCTTATCCTAAGGTAAGATAAAAACAAACAAACCAAAACCCTCTGGTGATACAGTTGAAGACTGGAATAATGGCTGTAGGCTGAATTTTCAGCTCCTCTGGGCTTTTTGTTCAGATTGCCTGGGAAAAAGAACTGTTGCTGGTTCGTATTAAACAACTTTAACATTTAAAAAAACAGCATTTAGAGTTGTTGGAGTGATACCATTTCCTTTCCTTTCTTTTCTTTTTTTTTTCTTTTTCTTAACTTTTTTGAGACTCATCCAAAACTTACTTTCATGTGAAATTTTGCCTGACTCTGTTGAGATGCTGCGGATTTTCTTAAAAGCCTCAACTTCAAAATGCTGACATATATCAAAGAACCCAAACTTCGTTGTGTTTCTGTGTTCCTCTATAATCTCTTCCCCCACAGGTCCCTAGACACATTTTTGTTCACCACTTGGAGTGATGGATACAACTTCATCAAAGTACCTGGTCATTTGCATAAGAACGTAACCAAAACAAGCAAACAAAACCAAATAGATCTCTGTCCTCAGAAATTTGCAATCAACATTTTGGCCATGGTGGAAAAAAGGCATCATTTTTACTAATAATATTACATAAGCCTGTCTGAGTTTACCCTGAAGCTTGCCTGTGCTTCTGGATACTTTCACATTTTTCAACATATTTATCTTGATCAGCATTAGAAACTCGAGGGAGTGTCTCATAAAACTAAGAAGAAGGTGGGAAAATGGTCCCATGAGCTATTTACCAAAATGCATTAGACAAAACACTTCACTTTAAACCATCATAAGCTGTTATACATCATCGCGTAAGTGATCACAAAACAGTGGCCATGAATTCCCAAGAATTATGTCGACAGAGACAGCATCAGCAAATGCACTGGGACATTTCCATCTTCCCATAGATGTCCACAGTCACACACTCCCATCAAAATTAACATAATATACTGCTAATATTTCAAGGTAATGTTTTCTCATGAGGAGGCTATATTTTATCTGTTAATATAATCCATGCATTTGTTAAAAAAAAAAAAACCAGTAACAGCATCGAATCAGGATACTGCATGTGATGACTGAATGGCCAGTTTCTGAGACAACTGTTCGTTCTAGAAACCCTGGAAATGCTCGTCTTTGCTCTCCAGCTGCTCCTTGCGAATACCAGAAGGGAATTAGGTTGTGATGCACCTTGCAGAAGTGTGATCTTGAGGCAGCCAAATAAGAGCAGCTTCCAGCAGTTTCCAGAAGTTTCCCATGCATTACCCATGTGAGTTTGACATATTTAGGCAGAATCACAGGAAGAGATGCTTTAATGATCCAGGGTTTGGAAGCGCTGCCCTATGGGGAGAGGCTGAGAGAACTGGGCATGCTCAGCCTTAAGAAGAGGAGACATGATGTCCCTCTAGAAGTCCCTCAAAGGCTGTCACAAAGAGGAAGGTCAAGGTCTCATCTTGCTGATGTCAGAATGCAGGACACGGAATAATCAAGTCAAGTTGCAACAACCCAGATTCAGGCTGGATATCAGGGAAAGCTTCCTCACTGCCAGAGCAATAGGACAGTGGGACCAGCTGCCTGGAGAGGTGGTGGCTCTCCCACCCTGGAAACATTCAAGGCAAAACTGGGCAGCCCTCTGAGTGGGGTGGTGTGAACTGATGCCCCGCAACAGCAGGGGGTTGAACCCAATGGCCTTCATGGCCCATTTCCAGTTCTATTATTCTATGATCCTATGATAGTAAAGCCAAGATCATTCTATTAGTTGCTGCCACACCTGTTTAACAGGATTCTGCCAGGTGGCAGGGCTTGAATGGATGGCACGAAAGGGGTCTGGAGGCCAGTGCCGCGGTGAATCTAGGAAAAGCTCTGCCGGATCAGACCCATGGTCTGTCTGCTCCAGCATTCTGTTTGTCCAGGGTCCAGCCATCTGCCCACAGGATCCCACCAGCAGGACAGGACCCCCCTACCTCTGATGCTGGAGGGAGAACAGATCCATTAGGTTGAATATGGCTATCGGGTGCCTCTATTTAAGTTTAGGTCTTGTAACAGGGCAGAATTTTGTTAATATGAGATGCCAGAAACTTAACGAGATACTTCGACTATATTAGCAGGCCTTCTTGTGTGTTTTGAAGAACAGGCATTCACAGTGAGAGTCTCCATCGCTACTTCACCAGGAAACTTGGAGGGTCCAGCCGTTGTGTGGCTGCATTTCAAGGAAGCCGTTCTAGCTGATTCATCACCACCAGGAGAAAGTCTTTGGGAGAACTGGCAGGGGTTAACTGTCCATGCAAATCCAAGCCACTCTCCAAAATGCTTCACGTTGCAACAGGAAGCAGCGCATTTCTGCTGAGAAAATGCATTTTCTCCCAGCTCGGGTGAGGACTGCGTCTCATCTCACAGGGAACAGGGGCATGGGGTGTGGGTCGCTAATGGACCTGTGCTAATGAATTCATGCAGGTGGTGTCTCTGTGAGTGCTGGCTCGGCAACACCCAGACGGGAGCGACTCAGCGGTTGCACCACTGCCCAGATCCGCCTGAAGGAAGGAACTGTGATGCAATGAGCTGCCAGCATTATGTTTCGGACACCTACCAAAGCTCTCAGGTCATGCTGATTTCTGGGTCTGTGCAGTTAGAGGCTTTTGGGCCAGTGTGGTTTGACGGCTAAGCACGGGACTGGGGAATTTGGAGGCCCAGGGTCTAGTCCCCACTCAGCCATGGAGCCAATGGGGTGACTTTGGGCTGCCCACAGACTCCCAGTCCAACCCCCCTCACAGGTTTGTTGGTGTGAGAATCACATGGAGCTGCGGAAGCCTCCTTGGCTTCTTCACAAGAGGAGAAAGGATGAGATATAAATGCAACATAGTACTAATGGTGACAACTGAGGAGAGGGGAGCAATCCCTGGTCTCATCCCAGCACCCCATCAAATCGCTATGGTTGGAAAATGTCCCCAACCCTGAGAGTAACCAAACACAAATGTGCGACATGTTGCCCTGCTGGTGCAAGTCAGCGGTCTCATTGGTGCGAGGCCAGCACAGCTCCCTGCTGCCTTGCAGGAACCGTGCTGGGCAGGTTCGGCTCAGCCCAGGCCTGGCTCAATGCTGTAAACCCAGGATAATCCCGTCTTCCATTCTTGGCTGTATCTTGGTGGCATCAGCATTCCAGAGCACACCCTCCCACTGGCCTTTGCAGCCTTGCCAGGTTCCGAAATCAGAGGGACATGAACCAGTGGCCAGCACTTCGTAGGGACACGGACTGGGTGCCAGCACTAAGCCACCATGTCAGAGCACTGCCTAGGTTCTTCTGCATTTTCCTGAGCCAGCATCACCCCGTGACAGACGATGAAGTGCTTCAGCCAGCCGCCTCCTCACACCGGACCTCCTAATTATCTCCACAAGACGTGGGCCTTCCACTGCCCATTTTCTCTGCAGTTCTGACAGTAAAACAAACCGCACCCATTAGAATGGCAGCACAACTTTTGCCTAAGCCAGGCACTGTGTGAGACCACAGATTTTCTGGGTATCCAAGAACAGGAAACTTGCCCTCTGCTTCAGTGCTACATTGCTGGTTGGGAGACATCCATTGCCACCTATTGTATTCTCACAACATTCTGTTCCATACGCTTCATGCTGGAGTGTGTAAGAAGGATCTTCAAGCCTGACATGGCAAGGAAGCAATTCTCTTTCCTAAACATCCAGTAAGAGAGAGAGTGTGTGTGTGTGTGTGTGTGAATGTGTATGAGCAAGAGAGAGAGAGGGAGAGGGAGAGGGAGAGAGAGATTCATTCTTAGGAAGTGCACCCCATATTTTTTCACAGGCATAAGCCAAACATGCAAAAATTGGGGTTGTTGGCTAGGAATAGATGCTTCAGTTTATTTCTGCATCATAACTGAATTGATTGATTAGCCTACCTTCATATTAACCTGTTTTTAACCCTGTAAATAACATTTGCACTTATTTTTTAATAGGGCAATCCTATAGATCAAATTGCAGGTCTGGGGTGGAAATGAACCTGTGGGGGCCCCAGTTTGCCACCCAAGGTCTGTGAGCAGGTCACCCCCCCTTCCCTGGCCCCATTTCCTTTTCTCCAGCCACAGATCATTGGCTGCCCCCCCCACCCGCTTTTGTGCTAGTTCCCTCCCTCTGTTCTAAGAAGGTGAAATGACCCTCCCAAGGCTTAGCTATTTGCTTGGTTAACAGCAGCCACAGCTTGGAGATAAAACATGTGAGTGCTCTTCTTCCCTGGCTGCAACACTTTTGCTTTCAGCCCCAGCCCCACTGGGGTGGGGCTTCTGAGCACTGGGGGTGCCCATCTGGTATGCGGGGCACCAGCACTTTCCAGTCAGAGTAGCACCGTGAGGAATCCGCTGGATTTTCTCAGCTCAGCTCGCTGGACTCGGGCCTGCTCTCTCTCCGCTCGAAGTCTGACTCATGCTGGGCAATCATGCAGGTGTCCAGCAGGAAGCATGTACAGCTGTTGCACATTCCATTATGGGTGTGCAGGTAAAGCTAGTAAGGTTGGCTTGCACACAGGCCACCTGTGGACCCATGGCTTGCACACGGGATTGTGGGCTTTGTGTACTTAGAAGGAGAGCAATTTAACACAGTGAGTGAGCTGGCTAGCTTTCCCAGTCATTGCCAGACTTGATCTTGACTCAGCTTGGCTCCCTTCCTATGCCAGGGCCAAGTGCAGGAAAGAATTCTGGTGAGCTCAGTACAGCAGGATCCCAGCATCACTCGGTCAGTGTCAGCTACATCCAAGGTCTTCTTGGGTTCCTGCCAGCAAGCTGTAAAAGGAGGATGGGGAACATTAACACACCGTTTGTCTTTCAGGCATTCTGTGTTCCATGGTGAGCAACCAGGGGCAACAGAGGCAGGCGGGATCTCTTCTCAATCATCCCAGAGTGCAGGACATGGAATAATGGGCTCAAGTATAGGAAGTCACATTCCAGCTGAACATCAGGAAGAACCTCCTGGCCATTGGAGAAGTATGGCAGTAGAAGCAATGGCCTGGGGAAGTGGTGGGCTCTCCCACACTGGAGGTACCCAAGAGGCAGTTGGACAGCCTCTGTCAGGGATACATGAACTTGAAGTCCTGCACTGAGCAAGGGATGGACTGGATGGCTCTCTTGGCCCCTTCCAACTCTACTATTTTAAAATTTCATGAAATGAATTTAGCTTAGTTCCAGGACTAGTTAAACTGTGAAACTGGTTGCAACCATGGGTAACCCCAGGGAGCACTTTGGAGCATGTGAATTCAGACTTTCCTCCATTCCATCTGCACCACATTGCCAATGCATCCTATTTCCCCCCTCTCCAACACTGGAGCAATGACGCCAGAGTGGGAAGAGGTGTGGATGCTTATAACTACATCAATCCATTGGAGTAAAAACACAGATTTGCCGGATAATACATGTATTAAGAGCAGCCCAAAAGTTGCAAAATGGTCAGCAAATTTTGTGGGGCTCTTATTTAGGTCAGACTGAATGTGAAACAAAAAGAGAAACATTTGGGTTCATGGTAGAAAAGCCCCAGGTTGAATCATAGTATAATTTTAGGAGTATAAAAAGTCAGTGTCAGAATGAAAACAGAAATCTTCATTTTCATGACTCATGAGATTGCAGGATGAAAAGAGCTGACTTTACAAATTTGTTTAGTTCCCTCCTCATATCCCCATAAGTATACCCCCTTATCCCACCCACCAGCTAAAACAACATGAATACAAAAAGGAGAATGAAATGAATCTTCAAAGATCTGGAAGCACAGGATCATAAAATGGTTTTGAGGCCAAAGAGAAGATGATAAAGATGAAGCCAAGTGAATGACTCTGAGGGAAAATGGAGCACCATTACAGAAAAGGGGGAACGTGTTATTAAACCTGCTTTCCCACTAAATGCAGAGGAGCTTGGAGCAAAGCCTCTGAAACTGATCTTAAGGTGAAGGCAAGTTCATGTGGATGAGCACAGATGAGCGTCCAACATGTGATTTAGCTCAAAAAATGAGACCGAGATGTATAAAAATTAAGAGAAGAGGCCCTATTGCAACAGGAAGAGGTTTGCTATGTTTAGTACCAACTTGACTGTATGAAAAGACTGGGAAAAAATATTAAAACCCAGTGGGGAATCAGGTGGGAAAGAGTTTCTATGTGATAGTCAAAGAATGGATAAGAGTCAGAGGGAAAAAGAGAGCATTGCCAGGAGAGGTGGGTATGATAAATTAGATCAGAATTTGAAGAGTACTCCAGAGATCAAGGGGGTAGGAAAGACAGAAATTAGTATAGTAGCTTAGAGAAGAAGAGGAAAGACTTGCATTCTCTCTACACACACACACACACACACACACACACACACACATATATATATATATATCTCACACCTAAGGAGAGGAAGGTACAAACGAGAAAGGAGATGATAAAAAGAAGGCGGGGGAAAGGGAGACAGAGTGAGCTAAACATGAAATGGTAGAAAAGGGTGCTGACCTCAGGTTTGTTTAAGGTGACATACTCTGCAGTGGGATGAAAGAAATACTTTGCATTTTTTGAAATGGCTGGGAACAAAGGAACGCTCTGCATCTCGAGAATCAATATCACATTTTATGCCTGCTGCACCCTTCACAAAGAATCAAGGCGACATTGATTCAAGTAAGTAAGAACTTCATTGAAACGTGACCTTTGCGTTCTTTAGTGGAGAGGGGCTGCTGGGTTGAAAGTGGGGGATGATTCTGCTTGGGAGCCAGTGCTGGTCAGAGATGTCAGGCGTACTCGATGGTGAAAGGTTCACAGCTTCATTCCATGTCACCCCATCAGAAGATGGGCCACCTCTGTGCTGACATACGCAATGGCCCTGCATGGTTTCCTGCCTTCTGTCGGAGCTGGGCTGCAGGCAGCAAAGCATGCAGGCTGTGAAGCATGAATCCTAGCAGAAGAAGGAATGGAGCTGGGCAGAGCAGTGGGGCCAGTGCACAAGGGGGTAAGAATGGAGAGAGAGGTCACTGCGAGGGTCTGGAGAAAGGTAAGCCGTTAAAGCACCGTGTCATTTTCTTGGGAGGGCTGGAGTTGAGATCCAGAGGAGTTGAGGGTGTAGCCAAGGAGGCAGTCTACAAACAGCCCATGAGATCAGGGACCACCTGAGCCAAGATGTGGGGAAGCCAAGGCTCTGGGAGGACCTAGTTGGAAGAGGATTCTGAAAAGCAGCCAGTGTTGTCTGTTGAGCTTTGGCTATCCATCCGGCTTGCATGTTGAGTCACCCTTGCTAAGCTGGAAAAATGCAGGCCTACAGCTGGATGGGTGGTCACATGTGGAAGTAGAGCAGGAGACTGGACTTGATGGCCATATAGCTAATTCTCCTAGCCTAGCCTAGCCTAGCCTAGCCTAGCCTAGCCTAGCCTAGCCTAGCCTAGCCTAGCCTATTTGTGTCAATTTGTGCTCCACACAAGCATTGGTAACTTCATGCTTATGAAGCAAGGTGACATGCAAGTCCCTGGTGGGGCTCCAAAGCACAGGCTTGCAGTCTCTGAGTATAAGGGAAGAGCCTGAAAGAGTGATCAAGATTCATTAGACAACATGTAGCATCTGAATGAGCTGGAAACCATGCAGACAAGTGCAAATAATGAGTCTTCTCTGTCTTACCTTGGATGAAGAGAAACCCTGCTGTAGGCTGGTGTGTAGAGTCACACCAAGGAGATGCATGTAAGCCTGTTCCATAAGTCATGGTCTTAGAACTGGAACAGAGCAATTGAGGCTCAACAGGCAAAAAACATAGACTGGGGAACAAGAATTTGAGCTCCGCACAAGATGAGATACATAAAAACTGAGACGTGATCTGGAAGTAGTTGACCAGACAATGTAGGAGGAATCAAAGGACCTGAAGGGAGCGAGTAGCCACGCCACACGCTTCGTTTCTCTGCTTGACTGTTCTTCACACGTCATGGATTTGAGGAAAAACATGGTACTGTTGAGCAAAGACAAAAGTCTTTTGACAGGATTAGTCAACTGTATTATGGGCAGAGTAGGTTCCACTAGGGATGAGAGGATCCAGGCTGCTTGAGCTCAATGACATCCTCCAAACCCCACTTTGAAGCTCAAGTCACCTCGCAACGAAGAAACGTTTCCCAACAAAAGCATCCCTGCTCACATTCCCTGTGGCTAGCAGCGCAGGTTCTGATGATCTGTGAAGTGACATCGCGTTCCTGTGCATCTCTAGCTTCCGCAGGTCCCCGTTTTCAGAGGAAGCCTTGGCACACTTGGTGGCTGTGAACTGAATAGTCTCAGTGGCTGTGGAAGGGCTACCGAGGGATGCCTCTCAGTGGCCATTTGTGGCGCGAGGATGGATGCTGCATCGGCTTACTTGCTTCAGGCAGCGTTAGCTGAACTGAATGCACGATGGAGTTTATTGTTTAGTAAACAGTTCTGCAGACAGTGGAGCAATAGTCACAATAGCACTTTGCAAATAATTGCAGTTGGATGAGAAGCACTGCAAATAACTCACCAGACCAATAAAATGGCTTGCAAATATCAGCTCTGCGAGCATGTAAGAGAAAAGGGGAAGTGTGCAATGTTTTCAAAGCACGCTTTGCAAATAATGAAACAAGATGCCATTGCAATTTGCTCTGAATAAAAATCCTCCACTGAAAAGCATTCATCATACTTCTTGCCTTGTCTCCGAGCTGCAAAGGCAGACGTGGGGAAAGTTGCATGACCCGTTTGAGTTGACATTAAAAGCTTTAAATTGAATTACATTGGCAGAAATCTTTAAAAATTGTCTCAGGGGTGGGGGAGCAGAACTCCTGACAAGGCGTAACAGATGTTGAAAATTAGGAGCATTTAGGCAACATTATCATTGCTGTACATGGGGAAATGGTTTTAATTGCCTTTTCAGGGTGCCTTCGAGGTGCGCTGTTTTGATTTAAGATTTTCCTTTTCATGTTTCCTTCAGAGCAATTCCAAGCAAATGTAGGGATGGGCAAATGTCAGTTTTGCTTTCTCTCACAATCACATAGTTTAAGCTCAAGTTCTTTCTTTCCTGAACATTAAGAGCTGAACAGATTCGTGTAAGTCTTTATTGAAACCAAACTGAAACAAAATTCTCCTCCCTCAGCACCACCCAACTTCAGTGGGTCCATTTTTCCCAGCAAGGAGAGGACTGTGTGGAGCCTGGTTGCCACGCAGCTGCCCAAAGAACCTGTCAGGAAAGTAAATAAGTGGCATTTATTCGGCACTAGCATTGTTAGAGCCACCGGGACTCAAACTCAGACAGTTAAGAACCAAGCCCTGGGCTGGATGGTTGGATCTGCCCATTTCCATTTCTCTCTCAGTTGATTTTGTCTCATCTTAATTCCTTCTTGTCTGCAACATGGACAACTTTGCAAAATATTAATAAATGTTTATCACACTCAAGCTACACTATATTCTCAGCCATCTCCACTCGAATGACTCAGCAGAGGCAATCAATCTTTTTAGTGAGGAAGAGGAGAAGGAGCATTCTGGAAGACCACTTGAGTTCCTTGAAAGGAGCAAAAGGTGGGATATAAAAGCAAAGGATGCACATGAGGGTAATTCTTTGTGCAAAACACACAAGGCATGATATTCTTTGCACGAAGAATGCAAAGTCTGCAATTCTTTGTGCAAACTAGGCAAAAAATGTAATTCTTTGTGCAAAATATACAAATTTTCTAATGATTGCCCAAAGTATGCAAAAGCTGTGTGAGGAAGCAGAGCACTGCTTGAATAGGAAAAGGAAGGGGAGACAAGTGGTGGGACCACTAAATAAGGAGGAAGGAGATCCAGTGACTGACATGAGGGAACAGGCACAGATGCTAAATGACTATTTTGCCTCTGTGTTCTCCCCAAAGCAGGACGGGGGATATCCGTATAGGAGATTGGATGAGGCTGGGGACTTAGGGGCAGAGATTAGAGTCACCCCCCTTGAAGTCGAGGGGCTCCTCAGGGCATTGGACATTACAAAGGCGCCAGGCCCTGACGGGTTACACCCAAGAGTACTTAGAGAGTTGGCAGGGGTTCTCTCACGCCCACTGGCCTCCATTTTTGAGGCCTCGTGGAGAACGGGTGAAGTTCCAGAGGACTGGAGGGTGGCATCGGTGGTCCCAATTTTCAAAAAGGGTAGTAGGAAGGACATGGGGAATTATAGACCGGTTAGCCTTACGTCCATTGTAGGAAAAACAATGGAAAGGCTCATAATAGAGAGAGATCTAGTGATGCTAGATAGGGAAGGGAGGCTGACAGCCACACAACACGGCTTCCGCAGAAACAGGTCCTGCCAGACAAACCTTGTGGAATTCTATGACAAGGTTTCAAGATGGCTAGATGGAGGGGATGCCGTGGATGTGGTATACCTGGATTTCAGCAAGGCCTTTGACAAAGTGCCCCATGATATCCTGGTGGAGAAACTGAGGAGTTTTGGGATACACCAAAGCACTGTCCGGTGGATTAGGGCATGGCTGACTGACCAAAAGCAGAAGGTAACCATTAGCAGGGAATCGTCGGGATGGCAGCCAGTGACAAGCGGGGTCCCCCAGGGCTCTGTCCTGGGGCCGATCCTGTTTAATCTTTTCATTAACGACATGGAAGAAGGGGTGAACAGTCTGCTGATCAAATTCGCAGACGACACTAAAACTGGAGCAGTGGCCACAACTGAGGAGCAGATACACCAGATCCAAAAGGATCTGGACAGACTATGGAAGTGGGCAGGAGACAACAGGATGGCGTTCAATGTGGAGAAGTGCAAGGTCTTGCACTTGGGGCATAGGAATAGCTGTCATAAGTACAGGTTAGGGGACAAGTGGCTGGAGAGCAGCACTTGTGAAAGGGACCTCGGGGTACTGGTTGACCGCAGGCTAAACATGAGTCAGCAGTGTGATGCGGTGGTCAAGAGGGCGAATGCCACCCTTGGTTGCATAGCCAGAAGTGTGGCTTCTAGATCAAGAGAGGTATTACTACCACTCTACATGACTCTGGTGCGCCCGCAACTGGAGTATTGTGTTCAGTTTTGGGCCCCTCATTACAGAAAGGATATAGCCAGGTTGGAGTCAGTGCAGCGTAGGGCCACAAGGATGGTGGCTGGTTTGCAGGGGATGGGGTATGAGGCGAGACTGAGGGAACTGGGTCTCTTCAGCCTGGAGAAGAGGAGACTCAGAGGGGATCTGTTGGCAACATACAGGTATGTGAGGGGGTGTCACATGGAGATGGGGAGAGGCCTGTTCTCCCCTGCAGAGGAAGGCAGGACGCGCTCCAATGGAGCAAAGCTCAGGGAGCCAAGGTTCCATTTGGATGCCAGGAAGCACTTCCTGACAGTTAGGACCCCGAGGGCGTGGAATGGGCTTCCACGGGAGGTCGTTGAGGCCCCATCGGTGAGGGTGTTCAAAGATAGGCTGGACATGCACATGGTGGGCATGTCATGAGCGGAGCCGGCTGGTGCCGGAGGTCAGACTAGATGGCCCAGGAGGCCCCTTCTGACTTGCTCTGTTTCTGTTTCTATGTTTCTATGTTTCTAATTTGCCATGGGAGGATCATTCCTTCTTTTAAGAACGGGGGAAAGCTGCAAGTCTGGGTGTCTGTGTCAGGGCTGGGTCAGGAACCAGCTGGTGAGGTAGGGAAGGGGATTGTCCAGTTGGCCAACCTTAGAGAACCAGATGGGAGCATGGGAAGGCTAGATTTGGCCCCTGAATGTCGACACCCCAGACAAAGACGATGCCTCTAATATGTCCACATTCAGGCATCTCCTCGTCTCTCTGGCCTGAGAGGACAGCAAGTTATGCTAGGATGTAGGTCCAACTGGGCTTCACTAGGCTCATGAACCCTGCTGAATGCTGGAGCCAGAGGAGAACAGGGCTTGCCTCCTTGCCCAGGTGCAGACAGAAGGCCAGAGAGCTCAGAAGCTTCATACCAGTAGCCAATCATAGAGGTAGACACTGATTACTCTATGCTCTGACTAAGCAAGGCTGTTCTTATGTTTTTGCTGATTTTATGGGATTTAGGAAGCACACTCACCAACCTCAAGGACTGAGTATGGCTTCAGGGTAGGCTAGCACTGAACCGTGGACTGTTGGCTGAAGTATGGGTTATTGTGTGAACTCAGCTGAGATAACAACCCCTGGTGACCACCCACAGTTCTCAGTCCAGCAACGATTGATGGGTGATCTTCAGGAGCAGATCTGCAGCTTGTTGGCTCAGCTGCATTCCGATGACACCTTTCAAGAACAACTGACCCTCAACCCATACGTGATCCTGGTCATCATGCACTCTGAACCCAGACAATATCTTCCTGGGTCAGAGTCCCAAACGTTTGGTCCATGCACAGAGGCTGTCTTTCCAGTTGCGGTGCTTCTTTAGCAGTGGCCCTGCTCCTTTCCCAGCACCGCATGCCCACTCACACTGGATGTCACCATTAAGCAATTGGTAATGCGGGCAACGACTGCCTTTCAAGTCAGAGCTCTCTCTTTACCTCCATTTCTTCCTCTGAGCTGTCTTGTCAAGCCATCTTTCCTCCACTTGGTCCCAGATTTGGCAGCTAGTTAAGTCGGAAACCACCGAGATTTTCCTGCCATGTGCCTATTCCTGGTAAATGAAAGCTCACCCCAAATCCCCTGCTCACAAATTATACTTCCCATTAAAATCATCATTGCTATAGCATTTGAGGTTAGTAAAACATATTGCTTGGGCTATAAAACACTCTCAACTAGTATTCCAAATGTCTCGCCTCAAGCTAGCACTTAAATTAAAGTTTGAGACAGCTGGCACTGGAATCAGAATAAACAGTTTTCCACAAAAGGCGGCCGATGAACCATGATTGTTGTTTTCATAATTTATTGTCAATGTACATTAGCATGCCCTGATCCATCTCGAGAACTCATCAGCTTTCAACAGGTGAGCTGATTCCATGGGAAAAGAGGCAGTCTTAAATTATCCCCCAAATAATTGGATCTCTAATAAGCATTGCATAAAACAGCAAGGCTTCTGTAATTTCCATAATCTGGATTTAATTTGTTAGCGATTTCCATGGGAGCTTTGTTTGCTTCCGAACAAGGCTCAAGCTGCCTTCTCCCCCAGTCATTGGTGGAATTGGCGATGCAAAGGGATAGCTAAAAGGGGTCACAACTTGGGTGGTATTTGCTGGGTCAGAACCAGAAGGGAAAAACTGGTACCTATAGTTTAAACTGAAGAAGTTGTCACTTCTGATCATGACACACTTTTGGAATATGCACTTTTCCAACATGCAAAGATTGGCTGCATTCTGAATCAAGAGAATCAAGAGTCATTTCCTTCCAGAAAGATGTCTTCCAGCTTGGAATATAAAATATCTTTCTGAGCTTGCACACCAAACTCACCCAAAACAGCTGCATTAGAGGCACATGTGCAAAAGTTATTTAACGTCAAACCCCTTATGCTTGCTGAAATTCTCATTGTTTGCTGTGAAACTATGCGAACTGCAAAGCCAGTGGTAGATGCATGAGCAGATGTTCAACAACATCAGTAAAACCCTTGTGGCTTGCTATGAACAACCAAGCTATCCAAACAAGTAACCTTTTGTTGATGAATACTATCTCTGTTGGGGCCAATTCTCTCAGTCATTTCTTGATGACGTCTTGTGTCATCATCAGAAATAATCTTGTCCCCAGATGTGTTTGCTCTGGGAAGGAGGAGTGGTTGAATGCACAAAGTGCTCTTCGTAAGGCACGGTGCTCCAAACGATGGTTCTCTGTCCCAGGGCGCTGGACTGCTCCCACCCTGGCCCTGGGTGCAGCCTCGGAGATGCTTTCAGGGGCTACAGTCCCTGCCTTCCAAAGGCAGAAGGAGCAGGTGAATGGGATCCGGCCAACCGAACGACGACGACAGAGCAATGCCAGCACAGAGGAGCAAAAAGCTCTTACTGTTCGTAACAAAGCTTTAGGAGGGAACGTCAAGATTTCTACTGGAGTGGGGTGGAAATCTGCAGGAAGAGCAAGAAACTACCCAACTGATGGTGGGAGTGTAATGTTACTATTACACAAAGACACACCATTTCCCTCTTATGAGGAACCCAAAGCATCTGGCATTCCTCCATTTTGTCCTTACAACAACAATCTGGGCTGAGAGTGGGTAACTGGTCTAAGCCACCCATGGAGCTCCATGACCAAGTGAAGACTAGAACCCGGACCTCCCGTGTCCCAATCCAACACGCGACCACGGCAGCACACAGGCCTTTGCTCCCTGGGAGATGTAGAAAAGAGACAGGGGCAGGAGGTAAGACGATCCCCATCTGGGGAAACCTGGGCAGCCGTAATGGGTCCCTAGTCAGGCCAGATTTCGTACCTGGGTCTGAAGTTTTCCGCCCTGCTTTGCCTTGTTCTAAAAATTTTTGGAGCAGCATTGCAAGAATAAGGGTGTGCAAACAATTGAGAAACAATGTATACCTTTTAAAAAAATCAAGCAGATTAGAAAGAAGATTCTTGGTGATACTCGTAATTGCTGATGGGATTCCAAGTAGTGTCACAAGTAATTTACGTACACTATCTAGATTGAGCTACACTAGGCATAGGAAATTATTCAATTTCATTTTTTCCCATTTTTGCTTTTTTCCAAATCACTTTGTATTAAAAAAAGTATCCATGAAATCCATGTGTGTTTCAATGCACACTTTGCTAAGTATATACATTTTGAATTGAAGATCACATCAAATGATGCCAATTTTGTGTGCTATTCCACGGACACACAAAATTGTATATGTGCATTTCTGTGTATACTTTTTCAACATATACATTTTTCCACACTTTTTTGGATCAGAGAACTGAATCATGAAAGTGAAGTAAGTGGGAATATGGGTGAGGGGGTGGCGGGAGAGAAACCCATGTCTCCTTGGTACAAGAAGTAGGTGAGCCAACACTGAAACATAAACTGAATCAATCTCTCCTCCACCCAAATCTACACTACCAACTTAAAAATGCAATTCTAAGCAGAAAAATACCCCCTTTTTTGCTGGGATAGCACCCTAAACCACTTTTATAGTCATTCTCTCTCCCCAAGGAACTTTTGACTGGAAATTGTGACTGGACCGCTTCTCAGCGCTTTGGCAAATCTTAAGGAAAGCCCTGGGAGGGAGCAACTTCTATTTGGTGCAGATAGAGCCCTTCAGTACATGCCCCACCTTTCCAGCTATGATACACCTGCGATTAGCAGCTAAAAGTTGCCATCAAAACAAGGCAGAAGTCTCCTTTGGATCTACTGTGCATTCTTCCCACATGTGGAAAAGGGCAAGAATTTCACTCACTTCCCCTCCACCACCACATTTTACAAGAACTTACCAAATCTACATTTTTCTCCATAAAAAGAGAGAAAGAACTTTAGGTGATAATGAGGTTAACTTTAAATGAATGTGGAAGAACCCCAAATGGACCGATTCAGCCATCCAGACCAGGGCTTTGACCGCTTAGCCTCATGCCTCCACCTCCAGCTCTGCCCCCCGGCCAACGCCCCTTCACGGGCTCTTCATCTTTGACAACCATTTGGAGGCAAGTGCAAGATTATTTTTCCATCCTGTGAATAGCTGTGCCAGTGGAATGTCCCTGTGCTACTAGATGCAAATGCTGTTTCACTTGGTTTGGGTAGCAAGATTCACAAGTGCCATTATACACAGGACAAAGAGAGTGTTGGATTTTTAAAATGTGGCACGTGGAGTGAAAGCAAAACTGAGATGTGTTCTCCCTAGTGCATACGTTGTTCACCCAGAGAAGGCTTTTCTTACAATGCTACCCTCAGCACAAGAATAGATTCATACAAACACAGTAAGTCCTCATTGGGACCATTTTTGAGTTTAAGCCATGCCTTTCAGACTGTACCTTGCCTAAGGTCACCCATGAGTGTATTGGTGAAGTGTAGTTCTCAGTTTTAAGACCATCTATTCTATGAGCAGGGAACAAAGAACACATGGACATCCCACTCCATAAAAGCTGTCATTCCTGACCACATCTTCTGAAAGAGCTTCAGAAAACTTTATTGAAAGGAAAGAATAACTCCATGTTTGTATCCACAAGATCTCTGAAGCCATATTTTGCATCTGTGAGGTCTCTGGTTTGAATACTGGTCCTGTCACTGAAAGGTGTTCCAGTTGCAAGGCTGAGGAAGATCTCCCCTGTCAAAGTAGACCATGCTTGGCTCCGTAGACCAAACAGAGAATGCCTCTGCTTCTGTTTGATGTGCAGACTCATCCAGTCTGAACATGATTACTTTGACATGAATAATTTAGGGGCCACAGACATGGACTTTGAGTAAACGGTTCAGAAGTTGGGTGGGTGTATTTCCACAATTTTCACATCTACTGACAAATTAATCCAATTAACAAAGGTGAAAGTTTATAATTGGGGTTAACTGGAATTCAGGTGGTCATCGTTCATACCATCTCCCCGTTGTGTTCTCAAAGTGATCGTTGGCCTTGGTTCCTCAACTCTGGCATCAAGCAGCAGAAACAATTGCATGGGAGGAAATGCAGGTACAGTGAGTGTCTGAAAATCGCAACAATAGTGTAGAACAGCAAAATGTTGAAAAAGTCTCAGGGATGGGTAAGTGAACTGGGGGAGATTCCCTTTCATCTTAAGTTTAGAGTATTTTAAAATAGCTTGTCCCTGCTGCACTTCACAGTTTGCAGCTCAGTTGAAAAAGGAATGTATCTTTTGAGATGTACCCCAGACTCTGCCTTTTAATAGGCATGCTAATGAGATTCGGTGGCTTCATTTCCCAGTGTGCTGAAAACTCCAATAAATCTTGATTGTTCACCACCCCAGGGAAGCGCCGGACTCAATTCACAACCCTCTAAACAAGCATTGTTTTTGCTTTATTAAATAATATATTTTAGTACAAACGTGTGCGTGTATGCGTACTGGTGCCAACAGTATTCAACGCACAGTCTTTTCTCCAACTGAAAATGATACAGCGATATTCAGAATTGGGTCATCCATGATATTTGCTTATTGACAAACCAATGCCTCTTCTTCCTTTCTACATTTCTATTTAATATGCTGGATCTGACAAACACTGTAATCACTATTACTACTGTTGGTATTTTCTGTGATTCTTCTCCCATTTAAAAAGTGAAATATCACCTAAATTGGGACACACATTGGCACTCAAGCCAAGAGGGGGCTTGAACTGACAGCTGGTGGATATCAGGGAGGGATTCAAAGCAGAATCTCCACTCTGCTTTGGCCAAAGGGGGCCGGCCAGGCTAGTGACGGTCAGGCGCATTCCCAGGCCTGTATAGAAACTTCTGGGTCAGCCTTCACATTGGTTTGGGCAATTAGGAAATCTGACCTGGGGGGCTGCATGGAGTGCGTTCCATTTGCTCACCAAAAGCAGCCATTGCTTCTGCATCTACGGCCCTGGTGATCTATAGGAAGATTATGGTGACTTTCATCTTGAAAAGGGCATTGGTTAGGCCCGTAACGATGTCGGCCACATGTATCTTGTCCCAGGAACCTATTGGTTCTAAACTGGCAGTGATAAATGAATACTATCTGTTGTGGGGAAAATATTGGCCATCGTTTCGGGGGGAAAGGATTTGTTGGGCATATTCTTACACAGAGTTGAACACCAGAAATTCCACTGGAACATGCAGCCGTGCTCTCCAAGCATGCCTAAAGAATCCCTCTGAATCTCAGCCCCCAATACATGAACACTGGAAGTTGCATAGTGCTTGCTTTTTGTAACAAATGAAAAATTGAAATGAACAGGGCTAATTTGTCCATTCATTACCAGTAAAGAAATGAATGCCAGATTAGCAAATGAGTTACAAATGTCATGTATTAATTTTTTTCCCATTCATTACTCATTCATTTCATTTTCCACCAGCAGCCATAATGCATCAGATGGAGGTTACAAGGGGCGGGGGGAGGAGGAGAGAAAGGAAAGCAATTTTTAGTTAAGTATTTTTTTAGCTGGAATCATGGGCCAGAAGTGCTGCCTGCACAGAGCAAAAGATGAAGAGGGAAGGGCTCTTTAAAGCAAAACTGCTGGCAAATTATGTGATATTTGCAAGAAAGAAACCATTTGCAGAACCCCCAAGTCTGTGTTTCACAAAGCTTCGGGAATCCTTCCTGACTCTCCCTCTGGCAAAAGCAAATGCTGTGACTGAGTCTGCTTGTGACACTTATGCCCCGTGTTTTCTTGTCCTCATTAACTTACGGTGAGGTATTTTACCCAAACGCACACAGGCCTCCAGATCACTTGGGTGGGTGATGCAGTTACAACTGGCCCCTGGGATGAAGCCTCTCTTGTAAAATGCCAACAAATCAGGCCAGTTGGAGAGTAAATGCAACAGGTTCAGGGAGCTGAAGAGCACCTGGACCTCCCATTGAAAGCAATGGGACAGAAGCATGAACGTGATTTATGGCTAATGAGTCTAATCCATTGGTGTTTGACTTGAGTGTACTTTCACTTCTGAAGTTCTCCACTGAAAGTACAACCTCTACTCAGAGGAAGATCCCACAGGCAAGGGATGTCTAGAATGAGTATTGTGATCAATATCAATATTGCTATCAGTATTAATTGCATCATGTGCAAAAAGGGATGTGGTGAAGGGTTAGCAAAACCAAACCAAACCTGAGGAGAACTGAGTGAATGTAGATCTGCTAACTGCATCCAATTCCTCTTATCTAGAATTAATAAAGACCAGATTCCTCTATTTATAGATCCATCTATCTATAATCTGCAAAGCTATATAGTCCTTAAAGCACTTCTAAAAAAAACCTCAGAGATGTACAAACATCAGCCAGCATCAACATGGGATACTTTACCACTGCCAAAATACTCCAAGGAGAGCTGGAGTAGATTAATAACCTGAATTAATTAATTAGCCTCTTCTTTTCCTGGATTTCGCCTCTCTCCCTCTCACTTCATCTTCTTCTCTTACCCTCACTTTCCTCTTTTGACCTGGGTCTTGAAGAATAATTTCCTAGAAGACTTTACAAATCCTATAAGGATGCATTCTTTCTCCAAACATTTCACTGTGCATTCTTTGGGGAGTGATTTGGGTTATTCCTTTAAATTGATTTTTGAGTTATGGGATTGTGCTTCCTATATGGAAAAGAAGTATGATTGCAAGTACAAGTGGCATGCTAAGAAGTGTGGGCAGGTGGGAGAGCACAGATGTATACACCTTATCTCATTGAATGCACTAAATCAGCAATCCTTTAGTTCACACATCTTCCTGTGCCACTCGATGCACAGAGGCATCGTTATCACTGCACCGTAGCAGAACAAACCAGGTGCAGAGCGAGTGCTTCGAAGACCTGTGGAGACAAGCCCCGCAGACGCAAGGGATTCTGCCTCAGAATCACAGTGTCATCCACTGGTGACTGACCCAGTCTTGACAACTAGTGTGGCAATGAGAACGGATACGATGTGGTGGTTAGAGCATTAGACTGAGACTCGGGGGATCCCAGAGCCTAGTCTTCCTTGGCGGGGAGGCATGCTGCAACAGGCTGGGGAGTGTAAGGCAACCTAAGTCCAATGCAGAGCTGGGGGTCTGAGCGTCAAACCACAACATCTCTTTTTTGAACCCACAAGGAAAGGGCAAAGGAAATAGAGCTGTGTGGGTCGCACAAGAGGAATTGTGGGCTCAGAGGCACCGCAGTGGAGATGTTTGCATGCTACTGTTCACGTAGGAAGGCAGTACTGCTCAGATGCTATTACTGGGTGTAAGGACCAGTATTTGGCACCATTTATCGCTTTCTTGCCAAGCTGCTGTCTGGGTTGTCATGACCGTGGCTGAGCAGAAGGTCCATCAGCCGCCAGAGATACCCCACCTTTTCTCAGAGGAAGCAGCGGCACCCTGCATGGATGTCCAAACCATGGAGCAGGGCTTCTTAAGTGCAAGGGGGCATCTGTTTGACTCTACTTTCAGCACTGCCCTTTGACACTCAGTTGTAGGAAGTTCCCTGGAGATCTGGCTGGTGGGGTGCCTGGGGGAAGCGGTGCTGCATGACGCTCTTGGGCCCCTTTCAGTTCCATCAGTGGAACTAGGCAGCAAGGGAAGGGAGAGAATCACACACTGCTCCTCCTGGGAAAGCCGCCGTTGGGGTGGCACCAGTGCAGAGGTCCTCAGGCACGCTCTGCTTAAGGACCCACTAAATCTGTGAACAGTCTGCCCCTCCCAGACCTGTCTTCTGTCCTCTTCCCTTGCTGCGATGCTATTTACCAATTCTTGGCATGAGGGTGGACTGAATTCATTGAAGGGCAGCGCAAGGAGCATCCGCTGTGGGTGAAACTGCAGAGCTTTTCCCCAGCGTCTCAAGAAAGCTCAAACGCAGCCCTGTCCCATTCATGGTCTGTCAAATTCAGTCTTCGGGGTCTTCAGAGAAGGCCCTGTAGGGTCCTCCAGAAGCAGCAGAGTGTCACCAGGGAACGTCAGAAAAAGAGACCTTCCCAGGAGTGGTGCCCTCCCCCACAATCTGGAACACCCCTCCAATGTGTGGCTTGAGAAATACAAAGTAAGACATGCTTCAAATGCCTCTTGAAAACTTACTTTCGCATGCTTTCCCTGGCTTGGAATTGATTTCAGGGCTACTCTGTTCTGAAGTTTTATTGCTCTTGCTATAAGTTGTTAATTCAGTTTACAAATTGGTAGATAAGTATTAATGCATTAATAGATAAATGGGAACATTAGTGCTCTGATTCCATCTACACTTGATGAGGATGATTTGAAATGCAGTATCTTATTCATCAACTCTCCCCACCTCCCCTGACAACCTCACCTGTCTTTTCTTTGATTCTGCTCTCTTTCGTTCCAAGGGCGGCCAGAGTAGGGGTCAAGGGGGGTGCTTTACACTGAGTTAGACCATTGGCGCAGCTAGCCCAGTTTGGTTGGCACTGGCCAGCAGCATTTGTCCAGGGTTCCAATCAGGGATCTATCTCAGACCGAGCTGGCCATGCCAGGAACCAAACCCGTGGCCGTCTGCATCCGGATCCTGCCCTGTGCTGCACTGAACTAGCCCAGAGAAGCAGCAAGCCCTCAGTGGTGCTTGAACTGCTTGGTTAGCAGAGTGGTTGCTGCTCTCAGTTTCCACGATGACCCCCTGCCCCCCCCAACAGCACGCAACTCAATCTCCCCACAGCTCAAGATGGTGCAAATGTGTGATCACGGTAGCGAGATTCCATTTTAATGGATGGCCTATCCCTGCCCTGGCTTGGCTCGTATCGATGGGAAGGTGTTACCCAAGAAATATGGAATGGGGCAGAGCAGGGGGGGGCTAGGTGCAGGGGGGCGAGGGGAAGGTGAGTTCAGGAGGGCAATGAGATGGGGGTTAACGGCACTGCTTAAGATCAAGGGCTTGAGTGCTGTGATACTGGCAGACTTGAAAACTTTAATTTACTGTCACTGTTAGGCCCCCTTTGAGGTTTATGGTGGTATTTATACACACGGCATCAATCACACGAAACAAGGAGGGGGGATTTATAGTTTGTTTTAAAGACTGCAAATGCAATGTAATGCAAATGGCATGCCTCGTGGGCATTTACGTTTAATGGGAAAATTACAGATGCAAAAGATTGGTAGAACAAATTTTAAATTGACTTTATTACATCAAGTGCTGTGTTTTGTGTGCGGGCGGGTGGGCGGAAGGGTGTGTGGGGGGCTGTTGTGTTTGTTTTTTCATCTCCTGTCTTCCAGAGAGCACTATTTTAAAATAAATCTCTCATGCACACAAGCACACACTTGTGCACCTACGAAGGCAATGCAATAATGCAGATTTCAGTGACTGTTAATGGGCTGAAATCAGACTCAATGGCATTGAGCAGAACCCCATGGCCAATTTTGCCAGGCATTTTCTGTGGAAAGGAAGGAATGTGTTCACGAGCCCCATCAGGAAACTAATTTCCACTCCCTCCAGAGCCACACTGGCTGTGCTCTTTGCACTTGATGGGGGTGCAGTCCGATCATTTCATCTCATTTTTCATCCAAAAGTGTTTGGACATTTCCTATGCTTTAACAATTATAACAGGGAAGGATGGGTAGCTCTGCTTGCAGAAACATCTTCCTGTTGCTCATTCTTTCTGTTTCCAAAACTCAACGAGCGTGGCGCCCCATTTGTGTTTTGGGGCACTGTTTCACAACTAGGGGACGGGACCATGAAGGATCTGTGCTCCAGCAGACCATGCCAGTGAGAGCTGTCTTAGGAGAGCCAGTGGCGGCTCCCATGTCCTGGCAAATTGCGTTAGGCAGACACCAAAAAGTATTATCTGTGGATGCTGCTTCCAGCTGAAATTCAGTAGAAGCTGGAACTGGTGATTTTCCCTGAGAGCCGGGCCAAGTCTCGTCACATGCCAAAACATAAACCAGATTGCATAATGATGAGGTTTTTCATAATTTCCCCAGATTAGTTTTTTATTAATGCCTGTCAACAGCACGCACAAGGCATTAGCAGCTGCTGCCCACCACGCCAGCCCTGGCCTCACTGCTAATCTAAAGCCCGGCATAAGCCTCCTTTGCAAGTCGGCTGATTGCAACACAAACGGCCCCTGTTTGCATACAGCGTTGGGAAGGTGGGCTTCTCTCTGGTGTGGGAGGAACATGGTCTGCTGCGGATACGACGCTGCTTTAATGCAGACCGGATGGAGGATGCTGTACGAGACTCCCGTGCCTCCAGCTGCCCCCTTTCTCTCCGGAAGTGGTCCATCCACACCATGCATCTGCAGAACTCAAAACGGGTTGCATGGCTTCAGAAATGAGGGGATCATCTGCATGTTGCCTGTGTGGGGTGAACATGCCCAGATGAGACACAAAGCAAGGTGGGAAGGTGCAAGCCATCCGTGCTGGCTCTGGGTGCCGAGGGTCTTTCAGCAAGATGCTGTCCATGGCACCCGTCCTGCAGGGAGCCTGCTGTTGCATTGTCACTGCGACAGGATTCTCTCATCCCGCAGTGAGTCAATATTCTGGCCACCACCTGCCATGGCTCCTACTTCCACTTCTCATCATCCCGATCACCTGCTTGCTTGGCAGGCAAAGAGCCAGAGGGAAGTGCCTCCTTCTCACCAGCACCATTATCTGAGCCATATCAAGAGGAACTGGCTGGTGAAGGGGAAGAATGAGTCCAATGGGTTCTCATCCATGGACTTGTGCTGGGATATGGAACCTTGGCAGCTGTCCAAGCATGCCTACCCTTAGCCCTCATCCATGTGAACAAAAAACTAGCATTAGTCACATTTGGGGTTCTTTTGTTACCCCAGATAATAGTGCCTCAGGTAAGGCAGATCTGCATTACAAAGGCCTTAGTTCTGGCTGAATGTTTCTCTTAGCAGGTTTCAAACAGCATAAGAATGGCTTTCTGGTCTCAGCAAGTACAGGTAATTTAGGGTTCAAGCTTTCCAAGGGCTATGCATAACAATAAAAAACCTTCAAAACAATGCTTGACCTATTGGTGTTTGCCCCTCATAACAGTAGTTTGGCCAATGAACTTAAAATGGCATTCCTTCGATGGGTTTTAATTCCCTTGTTTTGTTTTGTTTTGGACTTTAGCTTTGGACATTTGTCTTTCAAAGGAGACTAAGATGATCTGCACTTAACCTTCCTTTTATTTATTTTTGTTTGTCTGTTCGTCTGTTTGTTTTGGACCTTAAAATGTCCCTAAAAGTGTTCTTATGCAGTTCTGGAGGGCTTTTTATCCAGTTCATCCTTTTGGTTTATATTGCATGAGGCTAAAATTTGGGGACTTCCTAAGCTGGGCGATTTGTAAGAATGCCTTTAAGTACAACTTGATAGGACTGCTTATGTTTAAATTACAGTCTGGGATGTAAGTAGGGGGTGCCAGTTACCCCCACAATGGGAGATCATGGTGCTTGGCCCGCAAAATGCACAAGATGAACAATGTGGCTGAATTGCATAGCTTATGCGGAATACTTTACACTGTAGCTGGTCCGATGTGATTTTTGCTAGACCTTAAGAGTGGCAGGAAAGAGCTGTGTGATGAACTAAAAGTCCATTTTTGAACTTGTGGGAGAATCCACGAGTTATCAGTGATCACCTGTGTATTTTCACTCCTAAAGCCTAGAATTAGTTCCAGATAGAAGGCAGTGGAGTCCTGTGGCCTGCAGAAAGGCTCAAGCAGCCATAGGGCCATTTGGGGTCCCAGCTCAGGCCTCAGGAAGCTCTGTGGTGGGCCTCCAAGCTCAGAGGAGAGGTGTGAAGGTCATGTCAGAATCTGGATCTCCTGTGCTCACCGGACCACTTTCCCAGGCTTGGCTCTGAACAGGGTCAAGCCAGGCTGATCACAGAATCTTAGAAGAGTAGAGTTGGAAGGGGCCATGAAGATCATCAAGTTCAACCCCCTGCTCTTGCAGGACACCAGTTTACACCATCATACTCAGATAGCTGTCCAGTTCATGTCCCCATTCAGCAGGCCAGAGTCTGGGGAACTGAGCCAAGGAAACCTGATGGATTCCCACCTCCAAACCAGATTGTTCACCCATGGCTTGGAGCAGCATCTCCTACTGCTTGCGGGTAGAATGGGAAGACCTGCACCAACAACAGCTTCTCCAAGGACACAAATGCAGCCTCAGAGAAGGGACAGGGTGGGCATGTGGACTGACAAGAAGGGGAGGTGACCAGCACTGGAGGGATGTCAGGGATCCTGGTGATACCTCCTTTCACACGTTTCAAGGTGTGACTGTCAGTGTGCTTTGCAGTGTGGAAAGTGACCTTCACTCCACACTCCTCCCAGTCTGCGTAAGTCCTAATCTGAGTTCAGAGGATTGTGGCCATCCAGACGGGCTTGTGCCCTAAAAGAATAAAACACATTCAAACGCAATTCAAACATACAGTCCCAGAATCCAACCAGCACCCAACTCAAGGCCCAAGGCCAACATCTGCCTTGGCCAAAGCGGACGTGTGCCTAACCTGGAGAGAGCAATGCAGCTACAATTTACTGGCTGGGGATAGTCCCCTCCCTCCCTCCCTTCCCCTCTTCTTCTGTGCTCCCCTGACACTTCTCTTAAGAAGATGTTTTCAAGCTGACAGTTCAACCAGTGGTAGCACAAGGTCCATCAAAGCCAGTGGAAAGCCGCTCCTAGAACGCTTCTGTGCGAGACATGCCCAATCTGGAAAGGAAGAACGAGGCTGGGGATGGGGGCGGGGGGGGGGAAGCACAAGAAGTGTTTTTCAGAAGTGGTTTTGCTTTGTTGTGCTTAATTGAAGAAGAAGAAGGGGGATAAGACAAGAAGCCCTCTCTTGACAACAGAATATCCTTTCCTTCACTGCCCTCCAAAAAAAAGAAAGAAAAGAAAACCCTGCAGGTATCATTCAGGGTTCAAAATGCAACCAGATTTGCCAGCTGCAAAGGCCACAACTAATTAATGATTCAATGGCAATTCTAAATATGGTGTGGAAGTTTGGAATTGGCAGGATCCAGGTGTATCCAGATCATAGAAAGACCCACACATTCAATAAAATGGGAATTGGCTATATGGATAGAAATAGATGTGCATGTTGGGAATTGCAGAAGGATGACCCTACTTAAAAGCATAGAAATGTAGAAACATAGAAACAGAGCGAGTCAGAAGGGGCCTCCTGGGCCATCTAGTCTGACCTCCGGCACCAGCCGGCTCCGCTCATGACATGCCCACCATGTGCATGTCCAGCCTGTCTTTGAACACCCTCACCGATGGGGCCTCAACGACCTCCCGTGGAAGCCCATTCCACGCCCTCGGGGTCCTAACTGTCAGGAAGTGCTTCCTGGCATCCAAATGGAACCTTGGCTCCCTGAGCTTTGCTCCTTTGGAGCGCGTCCTGCCTTCCTCTGCAGGGGAGAACAGGCCTCTCCCCATCTCCATGTGACACCCCCTCACATACCCGTATGTTGCCAACGTATCCCCTCTGAGTCTCCTCTTCTCCAGGCTGAAGAGACCCAGTTCCCTCAGTCTCGCCTCATACCCCATCCCCTGCAAACCAGCCACCATCCTTGTGGCCTTACGCTGCACTGACTCCAACCTGGCTATATCCTTTCTGTAATGAGGGGCCCAAAACTGAACACAATACTCCAGTTGCGGGCGCACCAGAGTCATGTAGAGTGGTAGTAATACCTCTCTTGATCTAGAAGCCACACTTCTGGCTATGCAACCAAGGGTGGCATTCGCCCTCTTGACCACCGCATCACACTGCTGACTCATGTTTAGCCTGCGGTCAACCAGTACCCCGAGGTCCCTTTCACAAGTGCTGCTCTCCAGCCACTTGTCCCCTAACCTGTACTTATGACAGCTATTCCTATGCCCCAAGTGCAAGACCTTGCACTTCTCCACATTGAACGCCATCCTGTTGTCTCCTGCCCACTTCCATAGTCTGTCCAGATCCTTTTGGATCTGGTGTATCTGCTCCTCAGTTGTGGCCACTGCTCCAGTTTTAGTGTCGTCTGCGAATTTGATCAGCAGACTGTTCACCCCTTCTTCCATGTCGTTAATGAAAAGATTAAACAGGATCGGCCCCAGGACAGAGCCCTGGGGGACCCCGCTTGTCACTGGCTGCCATCCCGACGATTCCCTGCTAATGGTTACCTTCTGCTTTTGGTCAGTCAGCCATGCCCTAATCCACCGGACAGTGCTTTGGTGTATCCCAAAACTCCTCAGTTTCTCCACCAGGATATCATGGGGCACTTTGTCAAAGGCCTTGCTGAAATCCAGGTATACCACATCCACGGCATCCCCTCCATCTAGCCATCTTGAAACCTTGTCATAGAATTCCACAAGGTTTGTCTGGCAGGACCTGTTTCTGCGGAAGCCGTGTTGTGTGGCTGTCAGCCTCCCTTCCCTATCTAGCATCACTAGATCTCTCTCTATTATGAGCCTTTCCATTGTTTTTCCTACAATGGACGTAAGGCTAACCGGTCTATAATTCCCCATGTCCTTCCTACTACCCTTTTTGAAAATTGGGACCACCGATGCCACCCTCCAGTCCTCTGGAACTTCACCCGTTCTCCACGAGGCCTCAAAAATGGAGGCCAGTGGGCGTGAGAGAACCCCTGCCAACTCTCTAAGTACTCTTGGGTGTAACCCGTCAGGGCCTGGCGCCTTTGTAATGTCCAATGCCCTGAGGAGCCCCTCGACTTCAAGGGGGGTGACTCTAATCTCTGCCCCTAAGTCCCCAGCCTCATCCAATCTCCTATACGGATATCCCCCGTCCTGCTTTGGGGAGAACACAGAGGCAAAATAGTCATTTAGCATCTGTGCCTGTTCCCTCATGTCAGTCACTGGATCTCCTTCCTCCTTATTTAGTGGTCCCACCACTTGTCTCCCCTTCCTTTTCCTATTTACATGCTGGAAGAAGCCCTTTTTGTTGCTCTTGATATTCTTGGCAAGTCTCAGCTCATAATCAGCCTTAGCCTTGCGAAGAATCCTTCTGCAACGGGCCTCCTCCTCCCGGTATACCCTTTTGTCTATTTCCCCCAGTACCCATTTCCTATGGAGGTTCCTCTTTCGTCTAATCCCCCTAACCACCTCCTTTCGCATCCATGGCGGCACTCTCCTCCGCCTCCCCACCTTACTGACTAGAGGTATTGTCAGGGCTTGCGCCTGCAAAACCTCCCTTTTGAGTGCCATCCACCCCTCCTCAACTCGCTTACCTTCCAGTAACCTATCCCAGGAGACTTTCCCCAGTCTGGCCTTCAGTTGGCCAAAGTTGGCCCTCTTGAAGTCCCAGCTTCTAGTGCTCGCCCTGCTGCACGGCCCCAGTCCTCTGATCTCAAAGCAAAGGATGGAGTGATCACTCGCATCCAGAGCTCCCCTAATCTGTACTTCATCTATCAGCTCCTCCCTATTGGTCAAGACCAAGTCCAGGATGTTTCCCCCCCTCGTCGCCTCTCGGACCCTCTGTGTGAAAAACCCACCCTCTAGAGCTTCTAGGAAGCGACGTGACCTGGCTGTCACCGCCGAGTGAGTCTCCCAAGTAATATCCGGGAGATTGAAATCCCCCATAATTACTGTGTCTCTCCCCCGAGATATTCTTAGAATCTGGCCTGTCAGGACATCATCCAGGGTCTCAAGTTGACCTGGAGGGCGATAACATACCCCCACTGTCAGGTCTCTTTCTCTGTCAAAACCCTAAGTTTCACCCAGACTGCCTCTACCGAATCCCCATCTGTGCTGCACTCTATCTCACTGCATCCTATCCCTTCCCTGACATATAAAGCCACACCCCCACCTCTCTTTCCCTTCCTGTCCTTTCTAAAAAGGTGATACCCTTCACCTGTAGAAACAGAGCGAGTCAGAAGGGGTCTCCTGGGCCATGTAGTCTGACCTCCAAGCTCCATTCATGTAATCTCCAACATTCATTCATTCATTCATTCATTCATTCATTCATTCATTCATATTGCGATTTATATCCTGCCTTTTTCCTACAAAGGGCTCAAGGCAGCTTACATCATCTCTCCTCCTCCATCTTATCCCCACAACAACAACCCTGTGAGGTAGGTTGGGCTGAGAGTCTGTGACTGGCCCAAAGTCACCCAGTGGGCTCCATGGCCGAGCAGGGACTAGAACCCAGGCCGTCTGAGTCCCAGTCCCATGCTCTTAACCACTACACCACACCAGCTCTCTGTGCTTGTCCAAACATGTGCTTGTCCAATCTTTCCTTGAATGCCCTCAGTGATGGGGCCTCTACCACCTCCTGTGGAAGCCCATTCCACACTCTCGGGGTCTTAATGTCAGGAAGTGCTTCCTGACAACCCCCCTGAAGCCTGGTTCCTTGAATGTTGCCCCACTGAAACGCATCCTGCCCTCCACTGCAGGGCAGAACAGGTGATGCCCGTGTTCTGACACATGACATCCCCTCGCATACCTATAAGTTGCTGAAAGATCCCCTTGGAGCATCCCCTTCTCCAGGTTGAAGAGTCTCAGTTCTCATATGTCATCCCTCCCAACCCGGCTACCATTCTTTCAACCCTGCACTGAACTGATTCCAACCTAGCTATGTCTCTCCTATAATGTGGAGCTCAGAACTGGATACAGGACTCCAGTTGTGGGTACACCAGAGTCGTGTAGAGTGGTATCAACACCTCCCTAGATCTGGAAGTGATGCTTCTGGCTATACATCCAAGAGTAACATTTGACTTCTTAACCACCACGTCACACTGCCGGCTCACATTCGGCCTGCTGCTGACAAGTACCATGAGATCCCTTTCACAAATGCTGCTCTCCAGCCATTTGTCCCCCATCCTGTACCTGTGACACCTATTCCTCTGTCTCAAGTGCAAGACCTTGCACTTATCCACATTGATCGGCGTCTTGTTGTCCCCCACCCACTTCCACAGCCGGCCCAGATACTTCTGGATCTGAATCACCTGCTCCTCAGTTGTGGCCACCGTCCCCACTTTGGTATCATCTGTGAATTTAGTCAGCAGACTGGCTATCCCTTCCTCCAGATCATTGATAAAAAGGTTGAACAGAATCAGTTCCAGAACTCTGCTCATCACCAGCTGCCATCCTGATGATTCCCCACTGATAGCCACCTTCTGCTTGTGGTCCATCAACCATGCCCTAATCCATTGGACAGCACATCAATCTATGCCCCAAAGCTCAGCAATTTCTCAACTAGGTTATCATGGAGCACTTTGTCAAAGGCCTTGCTGAAATCCAGGTAAACCACATCCACTGCATCCTCTCCGTCTAGCCACCTAGAGACCTTTTCATAGAATTCCACAAGGTTTGTCTGGCAGGACTTGTTTTTGCGGAAACCGTGTTGTGAGGCTGCCAGCCTCCCATCCATATCCAGGGTTTCTAGAGTTTTCTCTATTATGAGTCTTTCCGTTGTCTTTCCTAGAACAGACACAAGGCAAACAGGCCTATAACTCCCAATATCCCCTCTAGTCCTCCGAAACTTCTCCCATTTTCCATGAGGCCTCAAAAATGAAAGCCAACAGATGCGAGAACTCCTGCCAATTCCTGGAGTACCCTCAGGTGTAGCCCCTCAGAGCCCAGAGCCTTTGTAACATCCAGGGCCCAGAGGAGCTCCTCAGCTTCCGAGAATGACTCCAATCTGTGCCCCCATAGTCCCAACCTCATCTACCCACCCCCACCAAACCACTTCGGAGAGAACACAGAAACAAAATAATCATTTAACAGCTATGCCTGTTCCCTTATATCAGTTACCAGATCTCCTCCCTCGCTTTGAAGTGGTCACATCGCCTGTCTTCCCTTCCTATTTACATGAAGATAGAAGCCCTTTTTGTTGCTCTTGACCTATTTCATAAGTCTCAGCTCATAATCAGTCTTAGCCTTGCAAAGAATCCTTCTGCATCATGCTACTTCCTCCTGGTACATCCTTTTGTCCACTTGCCCCAGCGTCCATTTCCTATGGAGTTCCCTCTTCCTTCTAATCCCTCTTACTTCCTGGGCAAATCTATGAATCTACCACAAGCCATAATGGATGGACAATTTTCTAAATACTCACATGAAGGCCAGTTTTGTCATTGCCAAGTCAGCCACTGAATGGAAAAATTAAGCATCACTTCCATGCAGCTAATTGCTTGTGTGGCTAACTTTTTCTCATATGTGTAATCAGAAGAACATTACTTTGTATATTTGTTGGATGCTATTTGCATTTCAACTTAAATTGAATTCTAGAAAGGCATGGGAGGGGAGGGAGGGGAGGGGAGGGGAGGGGAGGCAGCCCTACCTGAAATGCTTACTGGGGGTCGGGGGTGAACAGCATTGCAGGTAACCAAGTAAACCATGACAAACCAGACTTTACAGAGACCCAGAAGACAAATGGGCTCGAAATGTGCAGGGTTTCTGATATAAATATAGGCATAATAAGGGACCCAGAAAGGAGAAGAGTCTTATCTGGATCAGAGGACTAAAAGAGCAAAGGTTTCAGCCAGATTGCCTGCAGAATGATGAGCATAAGAAAGATGGCACAAACAAAAATACTTGAGCTGTAACAAGGTGAATCAAATGCAAACACTTCTAGGAACTTTCAGAAGAAAGAAGTATGCGGACTGCAAATTGCAAGGTCTCTAATGCAAGGCTGGGTTTGTGTTGAGGTTGCAAACCTGTGTCTTGGCTCTAGTTCATACTACTTTGGAAGCGCAGTCTGGCTCCAGTCATTACCCGTATATCCCACTTCTTCCTCTTGTGAGGAACCCAAGGCTGCTTGCAGGGTCCTATTCCTCTCCGCTTCAGCTTCACAAGAACCCCGTGAAGTGCAGAAAAGTACAACCCGAATGTCTTGTAGGTCGGAGCACCTTCCTTACATGGAAAGTCCAAAGCATTGTTTTCCACTGAGAAAAAAAGACATCGAACAGTACAATCCAATTTAATCTTCTAAACCTGGGGATTGTGGGCATCTCATGAAGGCCAGAAGGACCACGCAAACAATGGTCCCCTTCATACGTCTACTTCTTGCAATGGGCTTAGATGGCCAGTTTTAGTAATAAAGATTTGTATGCATTTTCCAAATATACACTTCCACTGTGCATATCTTTGAAATGTATGCATTTTTCCCATTAATCAAAGGGCGCCCATTCACAGTTTTGCGAATTTTCACATTTTTTCACGCATGTTTTTCTAACACAAGCGCATTTGGGGGGCAGGGCCTGTGAATCACATGGTAAACTCAGTCTTCAACTGCAGCTTGTATCCAAGTCCACATTTGGTCTAGAAAGTGTGAAATGGCCAAAAGCAAATGGAAATGATTGCTGCATTATTTGTTTATTTAGAAATTTCTATGCCACCCATTACCAAAAAAAGTCTCTGGACAGCTTACTTTCACCCCTAGCTGCTGCTGCTGCTGCTGCTGCTGCTGCCACCTCTTCGAAGGTGGGAAAGAAGGGAAACTCTTTGCAATTATACGTGGTTCTCCCACAATTCATTGCAGAGAAGTGTGCAAGACACTCGGAGCACCAAATAGCACATGGCATGGCCCACAGTTTTTAAAAACCTTGCTGCCATTCAAACAAAGTAGAAATTCCTCCCTTTTCTATCCCCTGTAAAACTCTGACCCACTTCACTCTGCTGCATGGGAGAGCTGGCCCTGAGCAGCCACGAAGGAAGCGGCTTCATGCAATCTGGATCACAGTCTTCCCGCTTCTCCTGCTTTCGGACAGAGCATTCCTAAGGCACAGTCGTGCTTCCCTCCTCTGCCAGTGTCCATCGCGGTGGCTCTTCCCCTCTTTTCCTTTCATTTAATAACCTGGCTATTCGAGCCTGTGCCCCAAGAGCCTTTTCGCTGCAGCCACATAACCAGCAAGCAAATTTCTGCCAAGTTGCTCAACAGTCTACTGCCTTCTTTTCTTTGCTGCTGAAGCATTTCATTGCGGTGCCATTGACTGGGAGGTGTTCTGTTACATTAGAACCAATAGCTCAGGGCTCTCTGGCCAGCCTGATTAGCTTGTCAGTCAGAGCTGCGGGGGGAAGGGAGCATAAATCCTGGAATACCAGGGCCACCGGTTTGAAAAGCAAGGAATGCAGGCAGCTCGGATGGGGGCTTTAGCGACCACCTGATGCTCTCTAACATGTGCAAAGTGTATTAACTTCTTTGCTGCTACATGCCTGAAAGTTCACTGGTGTGCTGGAGAAGTTTAACTCTTTTAACTCACGAGTGTGTGAAAGCGGGGATTAAAAAGACAGGGAGAAGACAGAATGGGATCACCTTCAAAGGGCTTGATTTGACTCGCCTTTGTATGGTAACATTCAGCTCATTCATGCTCCACTCTCCTCCAAGGAGCTTGGGGTTGGGTGTGTGGTTTTTACTCAGAGACAGTGTTGGAGCCATGACAAACCTGCAGGTAAATGCAGGCAAGCTGAGGGTGAGAGAGGACTCCTGCCTGCATCTTCAGGCATGCTTGGATGTGCAGGTGCGGCTATACCACACTGGCTTTCAGGGTGTTAGGGCAGGGATGAGCTGCTTCTGCTGCTCCAGATGTTTCAGTCTACCTCACTGTTGGCTGAGCTGCTAGGTGCCATAGGCCAAAACACCTGGAGGACCACAAGTTGTCCCCTCCCGCGTCAGAGGGATGGTCCTAGCACTAGGCTGATGGAGGCGCTTTTCTCAAGCCACAGAACCAGCAGGCAATGAAATTGCAGGAAATCACACACAAGGAGGGCCTTGGGGAAAGGGCGCTTGAGGGTTTCCTGCCCCAGGCGCCAAAATAATGCAACCAGCTCTGGGTACGGGCAACCTTCAGGCTTGGGTATTTGGGGGAACCTCATGATCTGCTGCCGGTCTGGAATGAACACTACTTAGGTGCAGGTGAGATGTGTACAGGTATCTCATAAAACGTGTCAGCCAAGAATGCCTGCCCAGATCAGCTCCCTGTTACATTTTGCACAGGAGCTCCCATTGGGCGGCTGTGGCAAGGGTGGAGAAGCCAAACCCAGCCCCACTGGGATCCCAGTAGGTTTCCTCAGAAGACCCCAGCCTCAGTGCTGGCCCTGCTCCAGCCCACCCCTTTTCACCCCACGGCCGCTCGTTTCGTGGTTTCCTGGTTTTTGCAGCTTTCTCCCCATTCTAAAAATCTGATATGAGCCAGTGTGGTGCAGTGGGGAAGAGCTGGGACTGGGACTCAGGCGATCCGGGTTCGAGTCCCCACTCAGCCATGGAGCCCACTGGGTGACTTTGGACCAGTCACAGACTCTCAGCCCAACCTGCCTCACAGGTATAAGATGGAGGGATAAGATGGAGGAGGAGATGTAAGCTGCCTTGAGCCCTTTGTAGGAAAAAGGCAGAATATAAATCAGTAAGTAAGTAAGTAAATAAATAAATAAGAAAGACTCTCTGGCTGCAAAACCTTTAAGATGAACCATGTTGCTAGTCTGGTGCTTTAGCCCAACCGTTTGCCTTTGCCCTGTCCCATTACCACTGGGAGGTAAAGTTCCCCCAAAGCGGAGTTAGGCTGTGTTTGGCTGGTATGTAGCAAGAGGCAATCAGCTGGTACCAGAACTCCAGACCAGAAGGAGCACAATGTGTTTGCATTATTCGGTTGACTTTCAATGTCTTTTTGTTTTTGAAACACCTGAGATAAGGAACAAGACATTAGCACACACCTGCACATAAAAACCAATAAAGACTCAAATCAGGATAAAAGTCTCTGTTTAAAGACAGCAGTATGATTGCACTTTTGAAAAAGTGCCTGCAATGCTATGCACGTCACTTGCTATACACTCTGTTGAACTCAAATGGACTTGCTTCATTCAGGAAAGACAAGTATAATTTAGAAGGCTCTGTACAAACCTAACTAGGTTTTCAGTACACTGATATTCTCATCATACGCCATTCAGTTGACATGTTGGTTATCACAGTTTTTTTTTTTTTCTTAGAAAAGGACAAACAAGGGAGATCAGGAGAAACCTACTTGTACTTTCTTGCTTCTTTGGCAACATATGTGCATTTCTTCTCATTTGAAACATATCCCAAAGCAATTGACAAAAATATAAAAACTGACAAGCAAAAACTGGGCACACAGAGATGCACACAAATAGTAATAAGAAGCTGCTGCAAAGACAGCTCAGGCTGGGGCGAACAGGTATGAGGCTGCAGCTGTTTCATCTCAACCTTCCACCTTGCACTCTAATGGCTGGGAACGAAAGAGGGAGGAAACCAGCACGGTTGAAAGGAAGGGGAGGGAAATGCTTCACCTGTAATGGCTGCAGGGGAGCAAAATTACTGCAGGGGAGCAAAATTACTGCAGGGGAGCAAAATTTCCCTGTGTTTTCTAAAGAGCCATTGTGGAATTGTGGTTAAGAGCACACGCTTGGGATTAAGGTGATCTGGGTTCTAGTCCTCGCTTGGCCATGGAGCCAACTGGGTGACTTTGGGCCAGTCACAGACTCTCAGCCCAGCCTACCTCACAGGGTTGTTGTTATGAGGATAAGATTGCAAGCAGGGAGAGGAGAATGTTGTAAGCCACTTTGAATTATTGTAGAAAAAAGTGGGATATAAATCTAATAAATAAAAAACTGAAAAAGGACCACTGCAACTATCTCAAAAAGCGGTAGAGATTTCTTTGAATAATTGCAGACTTGGGGAAGTTTTGAAAAGGTGGAGGACATGGAAAGAAAACTGTCAGTTCAGTACGTAAAATCAAGGCAAAAAGATTGCAAATTATGTTCACTGTTCATCCTGCACTGACTGATTTTGCAACAAGCTAGCAGAGGACTTGTAGGAACTATGTACACATAGTTCTACTGCTTTTCCCCCTTTACCAGTGTTTTCCATTTGGCAGCTGTGACTTGAATGCTGGCAACTATGTACAAGATTAGCTGACAGGTAGTCCTTCCCAGTCAATTACCATGTGTATTTCACATGGTCACTTACTGCCAGTTGAAACTTATAAGGAAATTGACCAGACATGAACACACATAGTCCTAAGAGTACACTTGGGAAAGCCCAAAATAGTAGTAGTGTTTGTAGTAACAGTATTACAAACAAAGCCATGCAATTTTCAGAATCAAAAAGGATAGGGCAAGGCAGGGCAGATATCCAAATATGCTTTTTTGAAGCTCCAAAAGAACTAGCAAACAAAACCAACAATGATAGCCACTGAGAAGTGGTTGGAAATATTACTTATTGTAGTGATATCCAGCTTTTTTCTGTTTACAAGGAACCCAAGGTTGCTTTTCAGGCCTAGCAGAAACAAGATGGGTTCTGCATGAAGGCTACTGGCTGAAGAACTGATGGGGAAGCAGGGAGGGACAAGTCTCAGTGAACCAGGTCCACCACAGGGTTGTTCTGAGAAAACTCCTTGCTTCTTAGCTTATTTACAGGGTGGCTTAGTACAGCCTTCAAACAGGATCAGCGGGTCACACCAGCAGCATCCTGGTTCTTCTTTCTCTTTAAACAAAATAGGGCAGACAAAATGCAAATGAAGACAGAGCCTTAAAGAGAAATGGTGGCAACTGAAGCTTGCTCCATGGGTGGGAGGGGCTGCTCTGGCCAAAATAATTGCTTCCACACAACCATTACGGGTACAGCAGTAGCTCCCCTTCAGGAGCAGGAAAGACAGCGATGGAAATTTGCCTTTTTGTCCAAGGGGAGCCATGGGCAGATTTTGCTAAGAGCTCACCAAGCAAACTTCCTACCAATCTGCTCTGGCCACATTCTACAGGTGCGGCAATTTCCAGTGTGGTGAGGAACATGTTGCAGTGAGGGAGGGAGGCAGCTTCCTTCCATGGCTCTTGGCAGTTCCCCCAACCACAGCCTTGGTCTCCTCCCCTCTCCCATTCCAGTGTGGCTCTGGCATCCTCAACCCTTCTTCCTCCCTGCACAAAGGCAACGCGGTCTGACTTTTCTCCCTTCCCTGAATAACTGAGGCTGTTTCAAAGCAGAACCACTTTCTTCAGTCAACCGCCACCTTGACTTCCTTTTCTCCCTACACTTCCTATTCTGAGTAATGAACAGCCACTTCTTTCCCATCTGCACCTACCTAAAGCCTGACATCATCTCTGGGGGTCCTTCTTCCAAGCAGGAGTCTTGTCCCAAGGAAGTGACTACCAGAAGAAACTCCTTTTCAGTTGTGGCACCCCAGCTATGGCATGAGCTCCCCAAAGAGGTGCCCCTGGTTTTTACTACTTGGCACCAGGTGAAAACCTTTTACATTTTCCCAATAATTTGCTAACTTAATTTTAGCTATTTCTTGTACCTCTGTGCTGATTCAGTTGCAATGGCTGTGATTGTATTGCCTTACATTCATTTTGTTGCTTGTGTGTTTCTAACTTTTGTTGACTGTCTGGAAAGCCTTGGCTATTGGGCAGTATATATAAAGATGGCCAGCAGCTGGAGGCTGGTATATCACTTTGAAGCACTTCCAGGAACCCAAACATGAAATGTGCTAAAAAGATTAAATGCGGGAGGAGGAGAGCAGAGGCATCTGCCAAGTTCTGGAAGGGTAGAGAGCAGTGCTATGATGCAGTTGGGTACCCGAGTCAAAGGCTCGTTAGTACAAGGACCTACACACACTCATACCCAACTATGGGCCCCATTCCTTTCTGCCAGTCCTGCAATAGGCACAATAAACGTCCATCCAGCCTCACTCCAGGCCATGGAGGAAGAAATCAGTTGCTCCTTCCACAAGAGTTCCCTTCTTTTCCATATGGTGTGTGTATGCAGAAGTGTGAATGAGTCGAATGGGATGTCTTGACGTATATATGAACAGGGTGCAGGTGTATACATATGAATAGGGTCCATACGTGTGTGGAAGGGGCTGTGTCTAACACTGGTGTGGATGGCATATGAGTTACCTCAGGCAAGCAAGTCCGTCAGGGGTGGGATGCGTCCACCTAATTCAGGCTGTGGTCCCACCTACTACAGGTAGGCAGTGCTAGGGATCAAGGCAGCCCTCTGGCTGAATCTTTTCCCAGAGCCTGGTGGCACAGCATTGCCCTTTGGCCACATGGAAGTCGGTGGTAGGGCTCATGCCTGCTCCCAGTTGCACACATAAACTTCCATGCATTCATGTTGTATAAAATTGCAGTCTGCACAGGACATTCAATATCTTCTCCAAGTATTCGTCCTGCATCCAGTACGTGAACTCTCTGGAAGGCAAATCCATGCAGCAAGACAAGCTTCCAGGCAGAAGTGTCATATTGCCCATCAAACTAACCCAAGGAAACCTTATGGCAGGCATTTATTATCCAGTTTCCTATCTCAGAAGACCACAAAAGGAAATCCTGTGCTTAGAATGTTAAAACCTAAGCTCCGGCAAAGATTTTTTTTTAATTAACCACATTTGGGGTTTCCTTCAAGCACTCTACAAATTCACCACAAACCACAAAGTAAGTCACTACAGAGCAAACTGGGATCATCATTAGTATAATTCTATTATATTAATTCCCTAATTTTTGTTTTACCTATTATGATTAGCATTTTACAAGCCTGCTTAGATTTTTTGCCTTACTTTGTTAATCTTCCAAGCCACAAGTGGAAGGAAGACCTTGTCAATGCAAGAGCTTGTTCTGAAAGCAGCACTATGAGCAATGGGAAAATATATCTGATTCAGCTAATTCAAAACTTGCTGGTGATCATTTTCATATGTTGAAGCCAAGGATGGGCAACTCCTGGCCCCCCTTCTGTTTTCACCAACAATTCCCATGATCCCACACCATTGGGTATGCTAGTTAAGCTTAATGTATTTGATTGATTGGTTTGTTTATTTGTTTACTCCTCAATTAATAGCCATTTTTTAAATTATTGAATTCTAATCTCTCCCTTTCTCATATATTCTTTCAATACTTCCTTTCACTTTTAAGGGCACTCCCATTGGTCCTGGTGGCATGTAGGTTTAAATTAAACGAACTGATTAATAACAAGTGTGTAATCAAGTAAGGATACAAATCTCTCTATCTTTAGACAGAGAAAGGGCTTCTAACTCTCTGTCTAAAGCGTATTTGATTGATTGATTATTATTTCATTTACTTATTTATTTATTTAATTTATTTAAATATTATATGCCGCCCCTTGCAACAGCCTCGGGGCGGTTCACAATACAAAAATACTTAGCCAAAAGGCTAAGCCAAACAATACTTAGCCAAAAGGCTCTGGGCAGCTTACAATAGTGCAACAATAAAACACCAAATTCAATTAAAACAGTGGGATGATTAAACAATAAAACTTTAGAAATAGAACAGTAGAAATAAAACTAACAAATACATTGCAACAAGCAAATAGTAACAAAAACAAAAACAAAATCATTTTAGAAAAATCTTCTGGTAGTTAAAAACTCAAAAAGGCAGCAGCAAAATCAGTAAACCAATATTAAAATCACATTACTCACTAAAACTCCTATTGAATGAAAATGCTCTTCCTGGGCAAAGAAAAGTGATGATGCCCGGCAAATTTGTTTAGGGAGTGAATTCCAAGGGGGGTGGATGCTGCTGCAGAGAAAGCCCTCCTCCTGGCCATCTTCCCCATGGCTTCGCCAGGGGATGGAACTCACCTGGGCCACCTCCATTTCCCAGAGAGCGAGCCAGACTTTGGCAGGAGCGCTTACCATGCCAGTCGGAAAATCTCCCAGAGCCATCCAGAGGTAGACCATCCTCATGGACCCTTCGGGAGGGAAAGGGGCCACAAAGCCAAAGCTCAGAAGGGAGTGATCTGACCATGACAAAGGAATAGATGTTAGCCCACTGATTCCCAGATCACTATCTTCCTGCCCAGTTGAGAAACTCAGGCCCAGAGCATGAACTTTTATATGTGTTGGGGCACTGCATGGTTGTCATGGCTGCCACGATGTCCTGAGCTGCCCCAGAAAAAGCAGCCTCAGCATAGAAGTTGGGATCCCCAGGGTGCTGCTCAGCATCAGGTCAGAGCCGACCTCTACCGTCTCAGGCAGGGCAGCTGCTGGCCAGCGGAGTGGGTGGTGCAACAGCAGGTTTCCTAATCTGTCTCAACTGCCCAGCGAAATGTGAGGCCTGAACTAAAGTTGACAGGAGCCTAGAGAAGGGGATAGACTCCCCATGGACTATGGTCACACCCTCTCCCCAGCCCTCAAGGTGATGCTGGCGCTGCACGGACTACCCAGGTGAACAAAGCTGGGAGAGAGTCACCCCATCCTGCCACGTCCAGCCAGGTGTCAGCAATTCAGGCCATGTCAGCCCCCTCACCCAGGCGTAAATCATGCATCACGGAGGTTTTGTTATGCGCCCCGAGGCCTGAGGGCAGGCGGCCGTGGTTGCCAGGAATCATCGGGGTAGGGGAAGGATCACAAAAGGGGATAGTTATGAGACATCTATCCCCACGTCTCTTCTGCTGGCTCGTCAGTCCCCCAACACTAGAGCTCCCCTACCCTGAATCATCGGAATGGAAGCATTCTCACACTCGACCATATTAACAATGGTGAGATGGTGAAAGTACTATGTAGGTATATAATGTATACCTACATACTATGTACGTGTATAATGCAAAGATAAAGCTGCTAGACAAATGATAACATACTGATAAGCCAGATGCCAAAAAAAGAAAACAAGCACCTTTCTTGTCACTGCTTATTCCCTTACATCCTGTCCTCCTTTTATTCTCTTTTCTTCTGTATCATTCTTCCCTCTCAAATTGCAACCCTATCTCTCCTTGATATTTCCTTCTAACCTTAAACTTTTTTCCTGCTTATTCTATCCTTTCTAGTCCTCCGTTTCTTAACCCAAATTTCCTCCTCCATCCAACTACTTTCTTCATACCAACCTATTTCCATTCCCTACAATCCCTATCTCCTGCCACTCTATCCAGTTCAATTCCTTCCTTCTGCCTTTGGTCTGTCCTTCGAAAAACAAAACAAAAACAAACCCACAAACAAAAAACCAATTACCTCCAAGCAATGTTGAGCAGTCACAAAACAGGCATCGAGTGGGTGATGTCCTTTGGTGTCCCCCAGAGGAGGCACCTAGGGGTGCTGCCTCAAGGTGATGTGGCTAAAGTAGAGGCCCAGCCAAGGTTGCGCCCTCCTGCCTGGTCCACAGCCCTGTCACCACCACATCCCTGCTATTCCCTGGCCGAGTCTTCTCCCCACTCAGCCAAGCAGATGGCAGAAGACAGGCCAAGAGTGGTGGCAGCAGCTGCTTCCAGCACAGAAGAGGCACCCCTGAGGCTGGGCAGCTGAAATAGAGTTCCGGCCAAGGTTGTCCTAGTCTGCTGGGTTCGTGTTCCCTCCACCTGCATGCCACAAGATGGCAGGGATGGCCATGTCCCTTCCAAGTCCTCTCGGCATTTGGCCAGGCAGTCGGACGAAGGCAGGGCAAGAGTGGTGCAGTGGTGTTCCTCAAGGTCTGGGGAGGTCTGAGACCCCCAGGTTTTGTGTTCCAGCAATGGGGGGCAGCCAGCTGGATTCTTCCATTAGTCCTCCACCTGAAGCACCATCACATGGTCACAAGTTGTAGGCCTATCTTCCAATGCCTGAGGTAATTTTCAAAATGGTGGGATGGAAAACGATGATTAATCCCATTTATCAGTTTAAAAGGGCTGGTGGAGGAATGATTCATGGAGAAGTTTGTTGCATTTCTCTTTGAGTAAAGGTGTCAGGTGAAATATAATCCAGCATTTTCTATTAATAAAACCTATATTCCATTGACAAGAATACTGGGGGAGTTATCTGCCAAGAAGTCAGAAGCTGCATTTTATTGTGTGAGTCAGAATAACATTCCACCCCCGCAAAAAAAGTTAGAAATCAACAATTACAAGGTTGACCAATGGAGAAATGTAAAGGCGGGGAGAGAAAAGCCAGCCCCTCTTCTTGCTGAGCTGCTGCATTTTTGACTGAGCAGGAGAGATTTACCCTGACACCGCTTCTGATATCGCTGAATGAACAAACTGCCCATGACGGGAAATCTCGCATCTTCACTTTTCTCTGGAAGTATTAATTGTGATGGGGTAGAGTATATTTGTTTTATACCCCATGGAAGTTTAGGCTCATAAGTTGTCATGGTTACAGAAAACTGCACAAAATTCTCCACTCTGTTTGTAGATGGAGAACCTGGTGAAGAGGGACCATTCCCCCAGAGGAAGGAGAAATGACTAAAGTTTCTTGGAGTGGTGCTTACCATGAACAGTGATTATGGCACAGCTTCTCCTTTCTCCTAGGAGTTTTTGGGTTCTGCACTTATACCTGAGCTGACCCAATCATTCGGAGGTCCTTGAGGAGGCTGTGTGTGTGCTTTCCTCCTGTTACACACAACTCACTTGCTTTGCAATCTTCCCGATGTCCGTGGTCAACATCCCTGGAAAATAAATTCTCCCAGTGGGGATAATTGTGGGTCCCACAGGGTCCTGTATTGGAACAAAGTGCTTTTCAACCTATTTATAAATAATCTGGAATTGAAAGCGTGCACTGAACTGGCCACCTATGTTTGTCACCTATGTTTTGGAGTGCTTAAAAGAAGAAAGGGTTCTAAAAGGATCTTTCCACATTGGGTGAATGCAGTTCAGTGCAAGCACATGCTAAAAATGTGATCTTGAGCAAGTCACCAAGAAAGAGATCTGATGGACAGCTCAGTCGCAATGTCAACTCAGTGCGTAGCTTCTGTGCCAAAGACAAATCCCATATTGGGCATAATTAAGAAAGGCATTGAAAATAACGCTGCCAATCTCATGCTCCCTTCATAGGAAGCATTGGTGTAGCTGCATGTAGAACATTGTCTTCACTTCCTGTCACCACACCTATTGGAGAACTGGAGAAAGTGCAGGGAAAGGGAAATAAAATTATCAAGAGGATGGAGTACTTTCCCTAGGACAGATGGTTAAACTGCCTGCAATTTCTAACTTAGAAAAACGGTATGAGGCCAGAGACACGGCAGAGGTGTACACAGGTATGCATGGTAGTGGGCAGAATGGCATATTTCTCCCTCTCTCATGATGGGAGATCCTGGGGTCATCCTGTGACGCTGTTGGGCATAAGATTCAGGACAGATCAAAAGGAGAGGATGGACTTACCTTGTAGGATGGGATACTTATCTTGTACCCCTCCTAATGAGAGGTCCAGTGTGATGTACTAATTAGGACTGGGCTTGAACTAGACAGCTCTGCAAAGGAAAAGCTCCTTCAAAAGGAGAACTGGAGTTCAACAAGAGCATAAGAGCCTAAGAGAAGCCCTTCTGGATCAGACCCAAGGCCCAGCTAGACTAGGACTCAATTCACATGGTGGCAAACCAGCTGCCCACAGGTTCCCTTAAGCAGGATGAATGCAAGACCTCCCCCTGCCCAAGCTCCTCAACAACTGGAGGATGTAGGCATGTGTCCTCTGGTGACAGAGGTAGTACATAGCCAGCAAGGCTAGTAGCCACAGATAGTCTCCTCCCTCAAGCAGAACATCTAAGCACCCTACATCCCTGGTGGTAGCCCAAGAGTTTCCACCTCGCCTGAGGACAGCAAGCTAGCTGAACGAAGCAGGACTGGCTGGGGGAAACATACATCTCTGCAATGCTTCCCCTCCATCCATCTTTCTCTGGATGAAGTTGCATCCCCTACCAAACGTCACGGCCTTTCTTGACACCATGCTTCACTTCATTCCCATGCCTCTTACCTTTCTAAAGCTGCCAACCATTTAATATAACCACAGCTCTCCATTTGGCAGAAACACCCCCTAATTTCTGGAAAATGTGCAATCCCTGGTCTGTGCCTGTCCCTCTTTCTGCCTTTTGGGAAAACCTTTTAAAGATGTCCTTGGTGTGAGTTACTTGATTTGCCATTCCTTGAATTTTCAGCTTTGCAGAAGTGATATTGTGGAGGGAGAAGTGTGATCCATTCGGCGCCATGAGCAGCCTTCATGCTCTTTTCACCCACCGTGAATGGGCTTATTCTGACACCTTCGTAAGAGGAATATAATTGTGTCTATTAGTTCCCAGCATCTGTTAAATACATAATAGTTTTGTAGTTTTTAAACACATTGTAAAATATAGTGCCTAAGAAGACATTACTTCCTATTTGCAGAAAGCCAAGATGAGTTCTAAACTAAATTTCTCCCTGATCTGATGAGAGTTGCAATGTGGTTGCATTTTATGTTCGCTAGTGAACATACGTTTGCTATTTATTTCTTAAATGCATAGCTCCCCATTCTCCTCTGTTTTTCCACTGCATACTCTGCACAACCCTGTGAGGTAGGATAGACAGAGAGTAAGTCACCCAGGAAGCTTCATGGCCAAGTGGGGACGGGAACCCCGCTCTGCAGAGTCCCCATCCAATAGTCTAAGCACACAGGGTTTCAAATTCAGACATGCAAACTTCCACCTGCGTTCTGATCTAGGAACCCTACTCCGCCTTATGGATGGACTCATTTGTTGGCAATGAAGTCCTTGTGCATAGAACATCAGTCCAGGGTGTCTGTTTCCTTCAATCGAGTGTTTCCCGGCCTAGCCTGTTTGTATTTATGTGCCCGCAAAATTCCCCATCTCTGTAAATCAGCATCATTTCAGCCAGGTTCTGAATTTCATTTCCAAGTCAGCACCTTCCACCAGCAGGATGTCTGTGAGCTTGGACAGGGCCCTAACCAGCAGCGTGAGCCATCGTTAGGCGCTCAAAACAGTCTGAAAGACCTCTCGTGGCCTCTTTTAGCTTGCAATGTCATCTGTTGCCACAGGTTGTGCAAGGGCTGATGGCTATAAATGCCATTCCGAATTATGCAATTTCAGATGTGATGAGAAACGCAGCAGAGGAGGGAGGCGGGAGGTGAATGAAATCCTTTTGTTGAATTTGTGCTGAAGGTCTTTGGATAATGGTTGCTCACGAGCATCCAAAATGCTCATCACCAGCCTGGTGGGCTGATGCGTTTCAGCAGTACACTAAAATAAACATCGGAAATGTTTGCAATGTCACAGCTTTTAAAGGATGACATCAATGTAGCTTGGTATGAGAAGCCCAGATGGGTTTGTTATCTTGTTTTCCAATTCTGTGTCTGCACACGCACACACAGAGTCTCAGCAGCCCCTTTGCATAGATCTGATGCACATACACTCAGACAAATGTTGGCTTTCATATATATGCCATACCTATGCAACTGAGAGCCTTTGCTCCAGCATTTTGGAGCCTAGGAACTTTGGGGTATGTGCTTCCAGGCTCCTTGCACAGGGAGCCCTTGAATGCATGCAGGTCAAGGGTGCACCAGCAAGCCTGACCCATTCTCCCCGTCCATGCATGCGTTTCTACATGGATGAGCACGTCAACTGAGGCAGAGTAACCAGGGGCACTGATGCTATTCCTGAAAGGTACCTCTGGGTGGGTGGGCTTCAGCTCATCCTCTCCCCTTCCCCCTCTCCAACTCCTATGCAAAGCAAGAGAGAACAGTTGTCTAGAGTCTGCGGAGGCAAGACAAGCCACCTTGCAAGACTTTACAGCCATTCTCAACTCCTGGCTACAGACAATCTGAAGAACCTTGTGGGAACTCAGGAAAATTTCATCATGGGGCTGACTCGTGAATAATCTCCTCTCACCTGGCACTACACCAATAGAGGTGTAATATTATTAAATGCAGAAATGAATGAATTGATAATGTTGGGCAATACTAAGTTCATAATACTTGATGTCTTGAGACCATTGCAAACTATTTCTGGCTCTCGTCAAGGCACAGCTTTCCTTCGCTTGTTCATCTTGCAAATCACCTCCAATTAAGGAGGGCTGTTGGAATACGAAGTTGGGGCTTCTGCGCTTTTCTTGGCTTGTTATCCTGTAACCTGTTCCTGGGTTTCTGAAAGCTCTAAGATGGCAGAACTTTGAAAATGGTTTTAGGAAGGTTACCCATCATGCCCGGTACAAGATGTATTTTACTAGACAACTCTCTGTTTAGTTACTGATTTAAAACATTTCTATGCCATTCAATTTTGCCACAGCACCTCTGGGGGGATCACAACCATAAGATAAAATAAAGTAAGAACACAATAAAAACAATAACATGTTAAAATATAACAGTAAAATACAAGCAAAGAAGTACAAAACAAAGGTCTATGGCATTAGTTATTAAAAATATTTTTTTAAGGAAAGACTTTGCCTGGTGCCAGAAAGAAAGTAAGGAAGGCACCAGGCAAATCTCCTTGGGGAGAGCATTCCAAATATGGGGAGCAGCTGCAGAACAGGCCCCCCACCTAGTGGCCTTCCCACTCCCCTCCTTAAGGTATAACGGGAGAATAAACCTTTTTATTCTCTGATTATTTTAATGTTTAATGGTGATCATTTTGTGAATTGCTGGCTGCTGTGCTATTTTTATCTGTGCTTGTTGTAAACCATCCCAGATGCTAGTAATGGAATGGTCTATAAAAGCTTTAAATAAATAAATAAATAAATAAATAAAAATAAATAAATAAATAAATAGGAACGGCTCACACAGGAGGGTCCCTGCACAGACCGAAAAGGCCAGGTAGGCACATACGGGTACAGGCGCTCCCTGAGATATTTGAAGCCAACCTGTATGAAAGGGCTGCACAATCCAATTCCTCTCTCTCTCTGTTGTGTGTGTGTGTGTGTGTGTGTGTGTGTGTGTGTGTTTCATTTGAGTACCACCCTACAACCAAATCTCCCTTGGTGGTTTACGAAGGAAGAAGAGGGAGGAATTTGAACTCACCGATCTACAATCCGACGGCAGACAGGAACTGCCCAACTGCGCCTGGCTACATTCTGAGCTGCAGACAGAGTTGGGCCACCAGCTGTGATGGCTCAGTGGGGAAAACGCTTGACTGTGGAGCCCCTGGGGTGTCCGGCCTTGATGGATTTATAGGCCCCTTCCGACTCTACGGCTAGTCTACCAAGTCCCTCATCTTGCTGCTCCCGGCTGTACTGCCCACTCTTGCACTTCCAGTGCATTTTCCTGGCATTTCCTAAATGTGCACCAGTGCATATGAATCAGCGCACATGTCCTTTCTTGCAGAGATGGCGAACCTGAGCCTTCTTTTTGTGCGCGTCTGTAAGTGGCCCTGCTATGTGGCAGCTCCCTAAAATGCGGTGGCACAATCCAACACGAGCTGATTCGGCCACCCTGTGGAGATGCAGCAGTTTCCAAGGGAGAGGTGCGCGTGCGCGTGTGTGTGCGCGCGCCTGACTATGAGTGCACACACATGCAGAGAGGCAAAAGAAAGGCGAGCCATGGCCCCCTCTCCCTTGTAAGCGCCTTTCACTTGCCTCACTGCATTTCCACCCAGTTGCCTGTTGAGATGGCAGCTGAGAGGAGACCTGGCCCGCACTGCAACAAAGAGGCCCTTCTTTCTCCTCTCTGCCTTTGTCGGTCTCGAGCGCAACTTGCAAAAGCAAGGAACTTATTGCCAGGCTCCTTGCAAAGGAGGAGGAGGAGGCTGGCTGGCTGGCTGGCTGGGTGTGCACAAGACCCGCTCCTTCTGTGTCAGCAGAAGCCTTTAACCCAGATTATGCTTCCTGCTTTCCAGGAGGCTCTTTGGGAAAGGGTGCGAAAGGTCACCCTCTCAGACTGGATAGGGATACTCAGCCTTTTACAAGGCTCTCACTCCATGCTCTCCACAAAAGGGGTCTCCTAATAGTATCGGCAAGAAAAGGCCACATGAGTCTGATCTGAAACCGAGGAGGATAAAATAAAACACACAAACAAGTGAAAGGGCGAAATATTTGGAGTATTATAGCTGATTGGAGAGCGAAGGTGGGAATCTGCTCCCTGGTCCTTACACCAAATTCATGGATCAAAAGTTGGCATTTTAAAATAAAGATGGAAGCTTGCCTTGTTTGTTTGCTTGTTTATTCTTTTAAAACTTTTCTAGCCCATCCCTTGGGATGGTTTAACAATAAAACAATGTGAAATAAAACACAGCTTCCTAAAAAAAAATTCCAGCCAACAATAAAACTTCAATTAAAACAATCAGTTTTTTCCCAGTTGTCAAAGACAGTAAGGCAGAATCATACTGATTCTTAGAAAGAAGCAAGTCCCATAAATCCCAGCTTTTCTCAACCAGCATGGCTTGCGGGAGGATCCTGGGAACTGCAGGAATTATTTCTCTCTCGGCTAAGTGTAACTCAATGTATTCTGCTGGTGCAACTAACTTTAGTGGGATTGGGGCCATAGCCAGAGAGGGTTTGAGGTCCCCAACCTCTCCCTTGGGTGAGCAGTGAATTCCGGGCACTTGGCCTATAAATACATATAATGCAATATGGAAGTCAGTGTGGAGCTGTGGTTAAGAGTGTGGGGCCGGACTCAGGTCGTCCCGGTTCTAGCACCCACTCAGCCACGGAACTCACTGGATGACTGGGGGCCAGGCACACCCTCGGCTGTTGTGAGGGTAGATTGAGAAGAGGAGGAGAGTGGTGCCAACCAATTCTCGGGTGTGCCAATTTCCCCTTAATGAACAATGTGGCCCACATCTGCCCCCAAAGGTGGTGCAGTCGATGCGCTAGCCTGGGCTTCTGCTTGGTGTGGCTGTGTATGGGTTCAATTTAGACCAGGCGGACTTGCTGAGCCACTGAGTGACCTTGACATGTCACTCTCAGCCTGACCTCTTCACAAGGATGTTGTGAGGATAAACACGGGGGAAATTATTGCTATGCGCCTTGCTCTTTGGAGGAAGGTGGAATTAGAATGCAACAAGTCATTGAACAATAATGCTAATCATAGGGAGGAGGAGGAGGAAACCTGAGCAGACATGCATGACTCTGGAAGTTGAAGTGGGTGGAGGCAGCCACTTAGTTGTGGGTCAGATTTTCCATCTCATTAAAAAAAAGAAAAACGTCTCAGCCCATGGACAAGACCAAAGGCAGATCTGACGGTGCCATTTATCCTTAAAATATTAGTAGCTTAGTAGCACAAGTTGGGTTGGGGTTTGGAGTTCAGAGCTTCCTCCCCTCTAAAAAATGGTTGAATGATGACAAGATTGCTACCAAAATGGTACCACTGCGAGGGGAAAGGTTTCAGCATGGGAAGCTCCAGAGAGAGCAGAACTACTTGCAGTACTATGAGGATACCCAATCCCCACCGGGCACTCAGTGCTTGGTGGCCATGGAAAGGAAAATGGGACAAAAGCAAAACCCAAATGTATTGGCTGTCTAACACCGCGTTGGGCAACTTGTAAGTACCATCACCTCTCACTGTACAGTCAAAAGTGAGGGATGATGGGATAGGCTGGACCATCTGGAGGGTTTTGGGCCACCCTTGACTAAGAGACCCTCAGTGTTCCCCCAGGGAGTCCATTTGCTCACCACCACGACTCACGCTCATCATTGCTGCCCTCGCTTGGTGGACAGGTAGAGGGCCAGGAGAAGCTGGCAAGGGCATCTCTTGTTCTCCTTCTCCTCAGGGCAAGGCGAGAGGCACGGGGGCAAGCAGGCTGTGATGAAAACGGAGTGCCTCCCGCAATTGTTATCACTTGATCCCTACTGGGGTGTGGCCCTCAGCATGTGCCCAACCATGCCAAGTGTTGGTGCTGAGCCTGCCTAAGAGTTTGGTATATCTTGTACGAGGTTGCCTAGATCCAGAAGAGAAACACTTACATTGGTGGTAAGGCTGTGCGGCCAACTTTGTTGCATGTGGGACGTGCACAGGAATAAAAACAGGCTGAGGTTCCGATGGCCGCAATGCCACTCATGAGAGCGAGAAAACCTCCCCTTGGTGAGATGTGATATTCACAGACATGTCGCAGATCAGCAAACAGCTTTTACCTTTCTTTCCCCCCCAATCAGGGCCCCCCTTCTACCCTCCCTCCCCCATAAAAGCAGATCAGGTGCTCTCAATGCACTGGCATTTCTAAACTACCCATGCATAATTCAGAATGGTAGGTATTTTAATCTCCGCTATCCACAGTTTGTATCTATTTATTTTCATTGGCTTCTTGCACCAAGCTGGCACAGATCCATTCCTTGCGGCAGCGCTGCCACCAGAGACAATAGCTATGAAGAGTGAAGCAGAGATGGTGAGAAACTCATCAAATTAACTTTTAAAAAAATCTAGTTTCTGCTGCCATGTCTTTGGTGCCACCGAACTGCAAAACAAAGCAATGGCAAAGTAATGGGAGGTGAAGAGGAGAGCAAAAGGTAAAGTCCTGAAATAGGAGATGAATAAAGTTTGATGATTTGTTGTATGTTATCCAAGTGTCACATATGGGTTGCATTGATAGCCCGACTTCCCATCAAGAGAATCAGGGCTGCATATGTATATGTAGTTCTTTCTCCCGTCCCATATCTATCCTTTGGAGAGTCCCCAGAGCACTGCAGTCTCTTCCATTCTAGTTCAACACTCTAACCCTACCCTCTTCCACAGTCTTCTTTTTAAGCCCATCCAAAGAGTGGAGTCTAGGACAGCGTAGGTAGTAGGGGTGCAGCTGGGAAAGGTTAGACCCCAAATTTATCAGGGGGCCCTTTAGATAGCCTTGTGGACTGCTTCAGTGGTGAAGCTCACAACCTACGTCTCTGTTCTCCTCTAGACTACCATCAAATATTTATTTATTTATTTTTTATTTATTTTTCGATTTATATCCTGCCTTTTTCCTACAAAGGGCTCAAGGCAGCTTACATCTCCTCCATCTTATCCCCACAACAACAACCCTGTGAGGTAGGCTGGGCTGAGAGTCTGTGACTGGCCCAAAGTCACCCAGTGGGCTCCATGGCTGAGCAGGGACTAGAACCCAGATCGTCTGAGTCCCAGTCCCATGCTCTTAACCACTACACCACACTGGCTCCCATGTTTTATCCCATGTTTTACAATAGCTTCTACATCATTGAAAGGTTAAAACAACAAAACTGCTTGCCAGGCCTGAGTTAGATAAAAATGAAAATTAAAAATACACGGAGCACTTGCTGTTTGATTCATAGCACTGTGATAATCACAGGGATAGAACAGCATTTGCTTCTGTCACCCTCATTGCCTGCCATTTTCTGGATGGCCATTTGGGTCCCTGCTAGGTTGTGGGGCTCAATTCCTTGACCCACAAGGTCCAGGCCAGGGGTGCTAGTTTCTGACCTGGAGGTGGCTCCTGTAGTTGTGTTAAACTGCAAAGTACACCAGATGAGGCTTAAAAGCAAAACAGAGATGCACAAGACTGAGAGTTACTTTGATGAAAAGTGGAAGTTGCAGGGCTCTCCTCTGGGTAGTTTGAGGCTCCTGGGAACGAGATGACGCACAGGCGAGCAATCTGAACAGCGCACTCCTCCTCTGTCTAGCGGGCATGGATGTTCCTCCATGCTGGAACATTTAGGATCCTTGCACACTAACAATTCCCAATCGGCCACCAAAAGCAAACCAGCTGCCTCCATCCCATTGCCTCCTGGCAGGGCAGAGCTGACAGACAGTTGGCAAGAAAAAGGAAGGGACGTGAACCAAGACCTGCCCCAGTTATTAGGATCTCTCTCTCTCTCTCTCTCTCTCTCTTGCACTGAATGGGAATAATCTTTGAGTAGACCTGTACATTGTCTTGAGTAGGCTTGTTGTCATTTGGTTACTTAGACTGCATTCCTTTGCATGCCTCCCCATTGAATTCAATGGGGCTTGCTCCTAGGAAAGAATCTATAGGGACTCTGCATGGGTTGTCTGTAGTACAATCCTATATGCATACCTACTTGAAAGTAAATCTCATTGACTTAAATTGTGGTTAGTCTCAGGAAAACGGGTGTGAGTTTGTAGGTCTACCTGCGTATGCTAATTTTGAGGGTGACCCGCAGGAAGAAATCAAGCCATTTAAATTTCAACAACCATGAAAGAAGTCTAGCTGTAAATAGCTGGCATTAGTTGCTCGCTTGGTTGGTTTTGTTGAGCTGCGCAGGTGAGGTTTAAAGGTTGCTTTTGTGCTAGGCTGCAAGCCTACTGATTGATCTCTGGGCCCTGCAAGAACCAAAATATCCACCGAGGCTTGTGGATTGGGACAACGCCAGGGCAGAATGAGACAAGAACCCGCTGGAGCAAGCTTGAGGTAGGCAGCACCTAAGTCTGTACTTGCTCTTCCAGCTTTGATACTGATAACCTGACAGAACATAGTTTTACTGGCCAGACCAGTTTAAAACAATGCCCTACCCCCCTTGGAGCCTTCTTTAAAAGGGAAAAGTAAATAGATGAATGCAGAGAGCAAGCCTGAAAACAAGAAGCAAAAAAGGATTGCAGAAAGGAAGGGACGTGGAGCAAGGGAATTTCTGGGGGGAGGCAGGGGCAGTCGGAAGGAGGAGTGTCTTTTTCATTGTTGTTTTGGCGCCCAGGTGAAATCTTGATGCCAAGGTCACCCCCTGAGTCACCAGGTGGTGTATTTAATTTAAAAGGAGCGTTAACCTTGTTTACACAAAATAATGCCAATATGCAGGGAAGCAGTAAATCCATTGGTCGTTAAACAGTGGGGAGGCCGCTTTCTGCTGGCAGCCGGCCCGCTGGCAGCGTGAACTCGGCTGGCACCTGGCAAAGGCAGGTCTGTGCTCCAGCGTGGCAGCCCGGGCAGGGCCCCCTCTGCCGAGAGCGCTTGCGGTCTGCCCTCCGGACCCGCCAGTTGGCTCTCTGCATCTGCATCTCATGCATTCAAACTGGGAGGTGTCCACTTGAAGGGAAACATTTGTTGATCACGTAAAATGTGAGGGGTTGGCTGCCCTCCAAGTTTACATTGTAGTGTCTCTCTTCAGCAAGGATGGGATCCCCTGGTCCTCCCCGTCACCTGTTTCTTCGCAAGGCAAAGATGCCGGTAGAAAAATGGGAGGAACTAAAAACGTCTTTTAAACATTTCTAACAAAGTTTTCTCAGTGAAGGTAGTTGGCGTTGAGGACTCTGAGCATGTGCAGAGTTCCTTTCTCCCAAGAGGAAAGCAATGGCTTCCCAGAGTGTCCCTCCCCCTCCTCTCCCTTCTTTTTGCCCCCCCCCCTTTGGTAAAAGATGGAATAGAGAGCAAATAAATGAATAAAATATGTGCTTAAAATTGAACAGGGCTCCACGTCACATTCCAGATGCTTTTCTTTTGGGTGGAGAATCAAGTTCAAAGGTGACACTGAACAAAGCCCACCTGGAAAGTCATGCCCATCACTGGCACAGCTTGCCTGGGGGGCCAATCATGTGATGGTGCAAGGCACACTCGCATTGCTAGTGCCAAGTCGTCCCGATGCAAGCAGAGACACCGTGTAGGGTGCCCACGTGCCCTGTGCTCCCAAGAGAGGATATGCACCCACAAAGCAGAGGACAAAGGGGGACCCAAACTTGCACAGATTTTGAACATGTTAAATTATCAGCATCACTACAGATGGAGAAAGCGTGACTATGGTTTAAATAGAAATGCACGGCATCTTACTGGCGCGTGGCCAGTTCACTGCCCAGGCAGCCCTCGAGCTGCAGAAAGATAATAAATAAATAGCCGGTGTACCTTGGCTCGCCAGGAGCAAAGTGTGAACAGGCGGTCCTGCCTCCACAGCTCTTTCTCTTAGGTTCTTTATCTTTGAACTGGACATGGACCAGACAAGGTTAGGCAGAAGGGGGATTCCAGAAGGCTCTGCTGGTGGCCAGGAATGCTGGGCACTGAAGTCCCAAACATCTGGAGCACCTTTCTGTCCATCCGTGATACAGGAAAGCTCCTTCTTCCGAGAGCCCTTCAGACAGAGGACACATGGCCACCCAGTCAAGTCCAGTCCTTAGTGTGATGGGCATTGCAGAAATGGCTTGCCTAGATTCCCACCCAGCTCTCCCAGCTTTGCTTTCTCCAGTTCCTGCAACAGGCCTGCAGAATTCCAACCAGATGGCCTCCTATCTAACATGGCAAAAGCAGGTGACCCACCTGCCTCCGGCCTCACATGGTCATCAGGAAGCAAAGGACAGATCAAAGTTACCTTTCCACAGACCAAGATTGTCATGCTGAAATTCACTGGGTACCATCTCTGCTAATGAGTCAAGTGAGGTTGTTGCGAGAGAGGCAACGGCGCAGAAAAAGTCTAACAGACTACAGAGTGTCATTTTTAAAAAGGAGACAGGAGGGAGGGAGGGAGGGAGGGAGGGAGAGTCAGACAATTAAACTTTAAAGCATTAGTGGGCTGAATTGTATGATCATCACTGGCCAAACTAGAAAGCAGGGCGGAGAGAAAATCATTCTGGGCTGCTGTGAACTCCTTCTAGAGAGGGCTTGCTGAAAAGAAAGGTCAGCTGTTCTCCTCCTTGATGGGATAGTGTGAGATTCCGAGGCCACTTAAAATGAAATAAAATGAAACAAACAGAACGGCAGTAAGTCTGTCAAAGGCACTGTGCTTGCATTTGTCATGACATGCCGTAAATAAATGCTGTCTGATGTTTGAAACTGGGGTAAGGTGAGGAGGTCAGGCAAAGGGACCTCTGGGACAGCCCTCTCCGAAGTCCTTTTTTACCCTTCTTTGGAAATAAATTCATTTTAAAAGAAAATAAAAGGCTGAAGAATGAGTCTGGAAATTTACACCAATTATGGAGTTTTCTCACTTGGAAATGTGGAGAAAATCTAGTTGCAGAGTCTCCCCTGCCCCCGGGCACTGTTACTGCTTTTGCTGTTCCTGTAAGCAAAAGGAAAATGCTTGCAAGATGGCTGGATTCTCTCGCCTATTCACGGTATAACATATTGCTCGACATTCCTTAAATGGAGGGACATGCAGATTGCTGTAGAACTTGGGTTCTAACTCCACATTGGAATGTGGAATCCTCAGGAATTCCCATGACCTCCAGGAACACCTTTTTGCTTAGCTAATCCTGAGTCCCAAATCTAAAAATATTGCATTCTCCAAGGAGAAATGGGCAAGAGTAATAATAATAGTTCAAACGATTCATTTCTCTGTGTGAACCTACGAAGCCTCAAACTGAGGTGTCAACTAGATTGCAGTTTGCCATTAAAATCCATGACTTTCTCAAGTTAGCAATGCAGTGCATTTAAAAAAAGCCTTGCACACAAAAATACATGTATTTCAAAATGCAGCTAAAAAGCACCTATATGCAAAATTACACAAATGCTTTATTCATTGGGGAAATAAGTGTAACTGAACAAGTGTGCAAAAATGTATGCTGTTTGGAAGAAATGCATACTAAAATACAGACTGTGCACAAAATTGCATGCACCTTTTTAAAACAAGAATAGTGACTCAATGCAAAGTGAAGAGGGGACAAATTTGAGCCCTGGAAAAATGACAACCTGAGGGAAACCAAACTTGGCACATATTGCTCAGCTGAGTTGGACATCTTTCTTTCTATCTACCCCGGGAATGGGGAACCTCTGGCCCTTCAAATATTCCTTCACTACAAGTCTTATAATACATAATCATGGACAATAGGGGTTGATGTCCAATGATATCTGGAGGACTGTGTATTTTCCTTCTTTGGCCTACCTCTATCCAGGAAGCAACTAGGCTGACTAGAGAACCACAAGGAATGGCTTGATGGTGAGATGAGCCCAGTGGCTCACTTTCTTCCGAGTGGCTTGCCCCTCATCCCTAGTACTGAAGCTCTCCTTCTTGCCACAGACCTTGTTTGCCCCCGGTTTGGCAGTGTAGGGCAAGCAGGCCATTCTCAAGTGAGATTTGGACTTCCTTTGGCCATTCCATACTCAAGTTCCTCTTAGGGACATCAGAAAATGTCCAACCCTGCCAAACGAGACCATCCATAGACCCCATGCGGCCCCCACTTTCCAGCAGTGTCTCGCCAGAGGAATCCTGGTGTTCCCGCAGGTAGAGGTGCGTAGCCACCATGAGTGGTCACTCCTGGAGTATCTGTGCCACCATTTCTCAAGCAGGCGAGACAACTTTTGGGGGCCCATTAGCACATTTGGCGATTTGAAAAACTGTCCTAAGCACGAACGCAAAGGGCAGGCGCTGCATGGCATTGGGTTATGCAAGTGACCTTCCGCGAAGACTGGGCACAAGGTGCTGTCATAGTCATTAATTATTAATTATTGTCATTAATCATTAATTGATCATTAATCATTATTGATTATTATTGATGGTGGTGGTGGTTCTATTACCCTACCAGTTTACTTGTATAACACAGGGGTGAATTCCAAGCCAGCTCACATTTCCACTTGGCACAAACAGAACCCTATTTCACAGGAAGCCCAGTTGCTAATAACAAAATGTCAAAGTTAAATTCATTTTATTAAAAAAGAACTGAGAATGGGAAAGGCATCTGGATGGGTGCCAAGGAAGGTATCTGGAGCATGTTAGCACCCATGGGTGCCACCGTGGCTCCCCTGCATTGTGGTATGTTCAGCAAAGTGGGTTACAGTTTATGCTTTAAAAATTCCTTCCATTTTTCAAACAAAAACAAATAAAGTTAAGGTCACCAGTATATCTGATGTTTGTTTAACTCCAGGGTGATCTGGCAGGCACTGCCTTCCAACACATTCTGCCTGTCCTCATTAACAAAAGCATTCACAGACATCAGCGCGTTCATCTCCACCCTTCCTGCTCCAGTTTTTAATGTATGCAGTTGCATTAACGGATTTCAGAGATGAAATACACTTGCTGAAAAGGAAATATTTCCCCCTTTCCAGTAAAAAATAAAATAAAATAAATCCTTGCTTTTCAAACTACAGCAACATGCAGGGTGCCCACTTAGAGTGGAGATGAGTTAAATGTATATCAATGAAAAGGAACATCCTTTGCAAAGAAGATCGCGATCGTTTTATGGAGAAGTGCCAGGGCCTTTGCAGATAGAATCTTTCAGAGATGGGAATGAAAGGGAGAGAAGGCCTGCGCCAGGCATAATGTTAAAAGACCGCCGATGATGCATGGAGAAGCGCCCATGCCAGGAGTGAAAATCAAAGCAAGTTCCAGGACCTTAAGATAAGGTCATGAGGAGGATTCCCCAGGCCTGTCAGTTGCCTGTCGAAAGCCAAAGGGAGCCGGGAAAAAGAGACATCTTTGGAAACAAAGCTTGCTGTCAAATTCCTCAAGGCAGGGGTGGGGAACATTTTTTTCAGCTGAAGCCCAGATGCCACAGGGGTTAATCTGTCAGAAGGTGAGTCGCACTGGTGGGTGGAGTGTGCCTCTGTCTTTCTTTCCCTCTGCCACCCCCATCCCTCGCTTGCTCCCTTCCCTGCCTCTTCTGGCCAGGTGTGTTGGAAGGTACTGTTGCTGCCGCCAGAGATCTGAACTGATTACTTGTGGATCTCTTGGTCTTTCTGTCACTGTCCATTTCAGTCCCCCTTGTTGGTTGTTTTCCTGCTTTCTTTTCTCCCTTGGACTTCCCCATCTGTGCAAAACGAGCATGAGTTCCACTTACACCTCCATTCAGGGCTAGGCAACTGACACACTTATCCTCTCTCGCATGGTCCTGCCAGAAAATGAGGTCCTGACTCTTGACTTACCGTGAGCAGATTCTGCTCAGCACTGGTGGGTGTGGTGGGACAATTCTGCTGGCAGTGAAGCAGCCGCCCCATGGCAAGCTCTCCATCCAGGTTGCCGCATAGTCCCTTTTGCCTCCTCCTAAGGATGGTGTCACTCAAGGGGTCCCTCGCAATGAGCCCCGTGCAAAGAAGCTGTATCTGAGGCTTCAGATACAGCTTTAGCCATGAAGAATGTCCTGAGCGTATCATTCGAGCATGGCTATCCCCCAACACTCTAAGATCCCAGGCTGAATTTGCCCAAACAAATATCCCTCCTCTTGAACGAGAGACTCAGAGAAGTGGCCTTCCAGAGTGGCTTCATTGCCCACCCCACTACCAGAGGCTCAGCAAGGTTCTGGACAGAAGTCTTCCTTTGCTGTACCTGGAGATGTTGGGGATTGAACTTGGGACTTTCCTTAACCACAATGGGTCTTCCACATTGAGCTGCAGCCCGATCCTGCAGGATGGTCCCCAAAGCACAACTAGGCAACTGCCCTCTTATGCTGATCTCCAGATAGTGGTGCTCCTGGTATTTGTTTGAGGCCTGGCCGATCCATGGGATGGCCAGACTGAACTGCGGATCCCACAGGCTAGGAATAACATTAAATATTCCCTGGCAGTTGGTGCACAGCCCTTCTGCACATCCGTCTGAGTAATCACATGCACAACAGAATGGCTTTTCTGTCTTCCTGGCAACACTTCTAGGTAAACAGTATTCATATTTCTGTGGCTTCCCTCCATTTGCTTGGCATTTTGCAATGTTTTCAAAGCCTGCTGATGTGCCTGATGCACGTGGGTTTTCATTGAGTTCATGCCAGTGGAACCAGAATATATGAGGGGGAACCCAAAAGAAACCCGAATCGTTCTCCGGTGGGCGATCTTCCACGACCCTTCTGCACCAGGCTGCCAACCAGCCTCATCGAGTGAGGTCATGGTGGGTAACAAATGGCTGTTTTCAGCCATCACAGAATCAATGAACAAGCAAGAGGTGCTTAACCAAAAAAGTTACTACGTGGCACCATGATTTCACTTGATGATGCCAGTATTATCTCTTGTATTATCTTTCTCATCATCTGGTGCTTAGGTGTGCTGAGGCACACCTTGGCTCCCATGATTTCCCACTGGCCATGCAAACCACCCTTGAAGAATAGAATAGAAGAATAGAGGGTCCAACCCCCTGATGATGTGGCCACCAATTTACGAAATCATTGTCCAGAGCCAACAGGCAGTGATGAGAAATCCAACATGGAATGAAAAAGCACAATGGGTCTTCCATGGGTGGCAGGAGCGCGTTGTCTTCCACACCACCCCAATCTTTCCCTAATTGGCGTTTGGCGCCCAAGCCATTTCTTTCTTTGTAGACCCATCTGTGCTATCCACCTGGTAACCCTGTATCCGCATCATGAGGCTCAGTGTCAATCCGGGGGCCTATAAGAACATCAAAAGGTTGGAGTAGATCAAGGAGTCATCTAATCTAGCTTTTAGCTTCCTGTAACAAGGAACCGGGGTGGCCCTGAGAAGCAAAAGCGTCCTGAATTGTCCCCACCTTTTGTTTTTGGTATGTTTGATTTTAAGATATACTGCCTCTGAACAAAACGGGCATCACCTGGCCACCGTATGGCTGCAAATGCATATTTCAGTTTGGAGCTGGGTGATGGCGCCCTTCCTCCAATCACCTTGTCCTGGGTCAGGCCACAGAGGTACCGACCGGGCAAGCTTTTGACCAGTTATTTTGTGACTTTAAGACATTTCCTGTGACTGCATCAGCAAAGGAAGCCCTGGACTCCAATATTTTTATTTGCCTGCCCCACTGGTTTTCATGATGGGATGGGATTTCCGTTTCTGCCAGCCGGACAATGCCTTGCTAATCGGCCTTTTGCTATTTCACATTTTAATTACTAAACTATTCATTCAGATCGTTTACACAGTGAAGCAGTTGAAAGGGCCCCGGCTTCCTTCCTGACAAGAGATGCACTCACTAAATGATGCATTAGAGAGTTTATGAACTGGGTCTGAGCAAGGCAGGCGGGCAGTGGGGGCGGTGGGACATCCTTTGGCACCATCTTTCAGAGTGACGATTATATGCAATTATCTACCTCAGCATAAAAGGCAATTGTGATGTCACTGTAGCTCTGATGCTATAAAAGGCTCTTTCTCTCCAGACCTTTGATCTCCATTCATCAGCACTACAGGTATTTCAGATTTAATTGTCTCGTATGTAAATATAAATCAATGATGAGGGCTTTAATGTGGGGTGGGGAGCAGAAATGCATTGGCGTGTCCCTCAGAGAGACACGAAAAGGCAGGACGAAGACAAGCGGGTGATTTTGGGGGAGGCAGGCTGTTTGAGGAGGTGGGGAAGTGGCTTTTAGTCTTCTTTTTATCAGTCAAAGCATTCTTTCAAAACTCTGTCCTTTCCTTCTTGCTGTGCACACTTTTTGCCACCATTTCCCCCCAGTAGCACCAATCCAGCAAAGCTGACCAAAGTCTGTTACACCAGGCCATCTTGGGGAGCAGCACACCTCAAAAGGGGGTGCTTGTGCTCAGGAATGCCTTGAAAGATGCTTTCGGGATCTTTTGCTGGGATTTAATGTGCGTGGCCAGAGAGAACCAGGCCTGGTCATGCATCCACACACATTGCCCAGCACCTGGAAAGGAAAAGGAGAGTTGATTCATCCGAAAAATAGAGAGTAGGCACAAGCTTTAGCCCCGTGTGGTCCAGACAGCAAAAATTCCCATTATTTATTTATTTATTTGGAAATTTATAGGCCGCCCCTTGCCACAGTAAGATATTTCCTGATCTTACTGTGTTCCTAAAGAGAGAAGCAGCTTCCTGCCTAACATAGAGACTAATAGGAAAAAAGAGAAGGACACATTACCTGTCCTGCATTTTATGTGTCTAGAACTCTTTTAAGGGAGAGAGGGCAGAGAAGGAGCCCTTCCTAACGTCCTGATGTTTATTCCATTTCCCTCTGAACATGTGGTTTATGGGAAAGATGAACATCCCAAGCTTATGCCAATTGTTCAAATGAGATTTGATGGCCTCTGGGTGGTCTTAAGAATTGTTTCTCTGAGAAGAGGTGAGCTCCTTGTCTGTGCTTGCCTGGTGCTATAGGTGGGGTAATTTCCAGGAGTCTCAGGCTGATGGGACATCCTCTTTGCAGGGTTCTTTGGCTTCATCTCATTAAAGGGACATATCTAACCTCTTGTCTGCAAGAATTCCAGCATTTCTTGTTCTCTCGCACAGGCTACCCCAGGACAGGAGGTCCTTCTTCTGAATTCAAGTCTCCCCAACATGGCCCAGCCCTACAAGCCTGTTCTGGCGCTAATGTTGATATATTACACACATTCAATCCCACAATCATAGGATAGCAGAGTTGGAAGGGTCATTGGGTCCAATCCCCTGCTGTTGCAGGACACCAATTTACACCATCCCACTGAGATGAACACATTTGAAGAAGGTCAATATACCTGGCATCCTTCCTCAGGTGCATGAGGATTGGTGTGAGAAAACCTTGACTGGTCATATGAGCCAAAGATGAGCTGCAGAGCCTCACCAGTTTTCCTTCCCAACCCATGCCAAGCGGTGCACCCACACTGGATCAGTGGGGTGGTGGGAAAGGAGCCACAACCCCCTCTTCCCCATAGCTCAGCAGTTTTCTAGCCTTTAACCAAACCACACGATAGGCATGACAGGACAGTGGGGTGTGATGAAGCTTATAAAGTGTAACTGCCCACCCCCTTCCCCCTTAGACCCACCGTTGGAGGGAATTTGCCCCCAAAAACTTGCAAAAGAGAAGATGTCTGTCTCAGATTCACAAATATTCTCCACCTCTGCATGAAAAGATGATAGGTCTGCTGATGGAGGGAGACGTCTGCCACTCTGGGAAAGCAGCACAGAAATTATTTATTGATTTATCTGTTTATTTCTATACTGCCCTTAGCCAAAGTGCTCGGGGCAGTTTACAACATCGTGATGCTTAAAACATGTTTTAAGTGAGCAAGAAATTGTTGGAAAAGAAGGCTGCGCTGTGCAACTCTGTTCAACTGCTGAAGAGGTGAATTCCCTGCCCAAGACAGTCATCCAAACTTCTCCAGGTCATCTCTGAATGTGCAGGAAATATGCAGCCAGGTGGATCTGGATTTTATTTGCATTATGTTTTATTTTTCCTATTTATGCAAGCCGTCCTGAGGCTCTGTGCAAGGACGGCATACAAATATTCTAAATAAAGAAATAAAGGAAAGGACATAACTAACTAGCTAAATAAAGGGAATGGAAGAGGGACAGCACCTGGAAAGCCGCGGCTTCTGCACCTCTGCCCCAGGTTATGCAATTGAAGCTTGCCTCGGATTTCTATTCTGCACACTTCAGTTACTGGGAGATCAGGAAACCCTGTTCTAATGTAGCAGAAACAGTTGTGCTAATTTATGCTGACCCATTTTCATCTGATAAATATACTGTGTAATATATTATCAGCGTCTAAGTACAGACTTCATTACTTCTCCTATTACATAGATATTCCACAAAAGACAGGGAGGTAGAGTTGAGGGGTGGGAGAGAACCAGGTTTTGATCAGAATGGATTAGTGCAGGTTTATACCTCAGCAGAATAAATTTTCACAATGAAAAAAATCCATCATTCTACCCACCCTTAAAAAAAAAACACCTTGTTGGAAGAAACATGGCTAATTGGTGGTGTCAGGATATCGTTCTTCATGTGCTCGCCGTTCCTTCCATTCTTTATCCGCTGGTGTGAGTGTGCGTGAGCGTGTGTGAGCGTGTGTGTGCGTGTTTCCTTTGGCATTAGCGGTGCTTCCTCGTCATGGGAGAAGATAAGTGTAAAGAGAAATTGAAGTTGATTTTGCATGACACAAATTTAATGTCAAATTGATGTGGCGTTGCAGCTGTTTCTAAGGGTTGCGCATGAGTGTGTGAGGCAGGGAAAACAAGCCGGAAGGAAGGAAGGAAGGAAGGAAGGAAGGGAGGGAGGGAGGGAGGGAGGGACGCCTCTCTGGAGCTTGTCTGGACAAGTTGAGACCAGCCACGTGGAGTGTGGTCCATGAGCGTGGTGGCCCCTGAGGGGATGCTCAGACCTCTTGATCTAGCCAATTATTTGGGACTGGAAACATGGGGAGGTGAGCCACCGGCATAGTGGCTGTGTCCTCCTTTGGCAGAGAACAGCCCTATGTTTGAAGAGCTGTTAGAGCATCATTCTCTACTTCAAGGTGTCCTTTCTTTCAAGGCCCTGGTCCAAGTCCAGCTTAAAGATAAAGACCCATAAGAACTCTTGCTCAATGACCCTTGGTGCCAAGACCCAGTCCCAGTTGCCCTGTGGAGAAATTTACCATTCTCACATTTCAGTGTTAACCTTACTTTTAGATTTGCATCTGTGCATAGAAACGAGTTTATTTTATTTTATGTTGTTCTATTTCCTGGCAAATTGCCACTCTCACTTGGTGATTCATTTCCGCCTTTTTTGCTGATGCAGAATGGGCAGGCCTACGTGGAGGCAGGGCAGGCTGTGTTTGGATCACAACGGGTTCCGTCTAGAAAGCAGGAATTGCTGATGTTGCTATCTGGAAGCAGCTTCGGACCGCAGCCAACTGGTTGGCAGCCAGCAGGGTTGTGTTGAGTGGGCCTAAGGAAGCAATGTCCAACCCCTTTCAGCCTGTGGGACAAATTCCATTTCCTAGGAGTTCTTGCAGCCCAAACTGCTCTGGGTACGGCCCGCGTAAAAAGAGGGGGGGCAGGTCCCCAAAATACTGGGATGGTTTCACAGAAGACTCGTTCTTCCAGGAACTAAGCTCTAGAAGGAATCTTTCCATCTTTGAGCATGAAAATGAAAGTGGTTCAAAAGCCAGGAAGCTCCGAAATGATCGTCAGGGAAAGGCATGGGACCTAAAGGGATTCTGGGAGATATACTTGAGCATGAAGCAGGTGGATCTAAATTATAGGGCACAGTTCATGCATTTAAGTCCTTGTTTCTTATCTTCTTTTTTGTTGGCTGTGTATTTCCATTTTATAAGTCTTACAATTTTTTTTTTTAAAGATCAACAGGCAAAAGGAGATTCCAGAGTACAAATAACACATCGCATGTAAATAAGGGTGTTTCTCACCAGCAGTAGCCAAAGGGTTTCCATCTTAGGATGTCTGTCCAGAAAGACATCTGAGGTTGAAGCCCAAGAGCACAGAAGCAGCAGCAACTTTAATTTGGAAAAGGGCGATTCACCTGCCTCAGTTTTCTCAAAAAGGGAAGAAAGAGAAACTATAATTGCAATGGGATGCAGTGCAATGACAATAGTTGTAATGGTAATTTTAATGAATAATTGGTAAGTATTGCTGGCATACTTTTTCTTCTTCTTTTGCATCTCAAAAGAGCATTTGCAAAAGGCAAACGCCATTTTGGGATGCATTAATTGAAGTATTACTTCCAAATCACGAAACATAGTAGTTCTTCTATACTCCTCACTAGTCAGACCTCACCTGGAATACTGTGTCCATTTCTGGGCACCAAGTTTTAAGAAAGATGCAAATTTTTGTTGCCCTCCTCTGGATCCTAAATGAAAAAGGGTCCAGCAGAGGGCAACAAAAATGATCCAGGGTTTGGAAACACTGCCCTGTGAGGAGAGGCTGGGAGAACTGGGCATGCTCAGCCTTGAGAAGAGGAGACTGAGGAGGGTCATGGTATCCCTCTAGAAGTACCTCCAAGTCACAAAGAGGAAGGTTAAGATCTCATCTTGCTGATGCCAGAGCATAGGACACAGAATAATCAATTCAAGTTGCAACAACCCAGAGTCAGGCTGGACATCAGGAAAAGCTTCCTCACTGTCAGAGCAATACGACAGTGTGACCAGCTGCCTGGAGAGGTGGGGGGCTCTCCCACCCTGGAGACATTCAAGGCAAAACTGGGCAGCCCTCTGAGTGGGATGGTGTAACCTGATGTCCTGCAACAGCAGGCAGCTGGACTTGATGGCCTTCATGGCCCCTTCCGACTTTACTATTCTATGATTTTACGATTTCCACAAGGATCATTTTTGAAAGAGGAAAGCTTACATTCCAGTCTCTCTTTGATATGAGCCTGATGTTGACATTTCTGTTCAAAGCAAAGCAAAGCAAAGCGAAGCAAAGCAACTAGTTTCCAGATCATCAAGCGTTTAGCCCCATTTGCAACTATACAAAAGCAAAATTACAGTTACCATTGTAACCAGCATTACATTTTTATTTTTATTTTTGGTGGGGGCTCCAAGTAACCCTCTCCCTGCCCCCGCTCCAGCACTGTCAGAAGGCCATGGCATACTACCCTTACAAAATGCATATATTATCTTTACTCCAAGCAGGGTCCTCGAGGAGAGTTCAGTTAAGAAATATGCAAAATGTTAACACAGAGCAGCAACATGACCATCCGAGGGATTCAAGGCAGCAGGCAGAAAACCTTAAACAGCAGATTTTAAATCCCACTCTAAACTCCCATAGAAACACTTTATTTTATTTTATGGCAAATATTTAGTGGTCAGGATTCCTTTAACCATGTGGGAAAGTAATGCAGTTGGCTCTCTGCTTCCCGATTAGTGCCTCTAAAACAACTGGTACTGACAGGCATTTCTCTCTGAGTGAAGAGTGCAAAGGCCCACAGAACTGCACGTCTTTGCTTTAAGTGTGCAAAGGAGGGAGAATCACAGCTACCACCTTCAGCTGAACGCACCGCGCTGGCCTCTGGGTTCCAGCCTGCTGCAGGGGATTCTCCAACGTCAGGGTGGACAGGATCCTGCGTGGATGGACGCTTTGGCTCATGGGAGCATCCGCCTGCTTAAATGTTTATTTTCTGCATCATGTGAGTAATTCTCCGGCGTGTTGCACTAGCTGCTTCTGTACCATTTGGGACTTGCTGGCTTAAACAAAGCACCAAGAACGCTCGCAGGCAACATTTGTTTTCTTTCTGAACATAAGCATCAGGATAGTTGTTACCATCCAGAAGGATAAAATGAGAAATGTTGTACAAAGCTGTCCGGAAAGGATTCCAAGAAAGCAATTCCACCCTGTAGGACAAGCTAAGCCGAAGCTGCAGTAAAACGACAATACTATATGAAACAATGGGAGTCATTGTCTCGCAATAACGTCTGAAAATTGAAAAGTTGGTGGCCTGGGGTGAATTTCAGGGCAGCAAACAGAACCAACTTTCAAGACGTTGCTGGATAGAACGTCAATAACGATATTGTCTTAGTCAAACCTCCAGACGTAATCTCCCCTTTATGAGCGCATGGCAAATAAATATTCCTCCTTCATTAAACTGAAATTAGACCAACTACCTGCTTCATATTTCACCATCTGGGGGCAGGGGGAGATGAGTATTAAGACTGATCAATGAAATTAGCGATTTAAACAAAAAGAAGCAGAAAGAGAAATAAAGAAAACTCCAATTAGAAGTATCCCGGGGTTATTAGAGATAGGAACACTCATATCCAATTAAGATGAAAACCATTTTGCCAGTTTTTATGTGGCACCTCTGGCAGTTTTGGATTATTAGTTTTATCAGACTTCAGAACAGAAAACTCTGAGTGATATGTCCATGTTGTGCGTCATGACAATAAATGTTGAGACGCAGAGATTAATTGGTATAAAATAAGATGCATCAAAAGATGTTCATTAACCATATGTGTGGTGCAGTGTTGTTCCCAGAATGGAAATACCATTTGACAAAGGCTCTGCACAGGAAAAGTAATTTAGCAATTGTGGTAGTAAATTTGATGACTGTAAATTCAGGTATGTGGGGAACACCCGTCGTTCTAGGCCAGATTCCTTTTGTCTCTCGCCTGCCTCCTGATCTGGAAGCAACGTTTAGGATCACTGAACAACATCCTCTCAGGAGGTGTGTTATATTCAGACTTTGATCCATTTAAGTGACTGGGACCAAGGTGCATCATGGGTGGTCCACCAGAAGCGACTGAGGGCCTCTCAAGGAGGTTGCAAGGAGAGACCTTCTCAGCATCGGCCACACAGAGCTATTCAGTCTCTGGATGCGTTGATTCTATTTATCACTACTACTACTATTGTTGTTATTCCTTTGTTCCATTGGAAATGGTGCTCCAGGCAACTATCCATAAAATACAGAAGAACAAAATCTTAATTAAAGCATGGCATAAAAGCAAATCAAGGAAAAACACAGTTAAAAACACAACCATCCAAGATTAAACGGTACCAATATTGGAACTCCCTCCAGCAAAATACTACTTAGATGCCAAAGGGTTGCCCAACTAAAGCAGGATGTCCTCCAAGAAGGTTCCCATCACCAGCACACATGCCTTCGATGGCAGCGGCCCCATCTCCTGAAGTTGGAGACCCCAGACAGGCTCCTACAGGAGACAGAGGTCATTTAGTCTGATCACAAGTTTGATCACAAGCTACCATAGCTACAAATAAACCATGCATGATTTTTAAATTCTATCCATCTGTTATCTATGATCAATTATTAAATTTATATTCCCCTTTGCAATAGCACAGTGGGACTCTAAGTGGATTACAAGAAACACAAAGTCAAAACAATGACAATACTAATAAGATGATAATATGCATAACAGTCAACCAATAATAGACAGACATTATATGAATGCACACCATAGCAATATCATCTGCAACTGGAGTATTGTGCTCAGTTTTGGGCCCCTCATTACAGAAAGGATATAGCCAGGTTGGAGTCAGTGCAGCGTAGGGCCACAAGGATGGTGGCTGGTTTGCAGGGAATGCTGTATGAGGCGAGACTGAGGGAACTGGGTCTCTTCAGCTTGGAGAAGAGGAGACTCAGAGGGAATATGTTGGCGACATACAGGTATGTGAGGGGGTGTCACATGCAGATGGGGAGAGGCCTGTTCTCCCCTGCAGAGGAAGGCAGGACGCGCTCCAATGGAGCCAAGCTCAGGGAACCAAGGCTCCATTTGGATGTCAGGAAGCACTTCCTGACAGTTAGGACCCTGAGGGTGTGGAATGGGCTTCCACGGGAGGTCGTTGAGGCCCCATCGGTGAGGGTGTTCAAAGACAGGCTGGACATGCACATGGTGGGCATGTCATGAGTGGAGCCGGCTGGTGCTGGAGGTCAGACTAGATGGCCCAGGAGGCCCCTTCTGACTCACTCTGTTTCTATGTTTCTATAATTACAGCTGACAGTTAAATGGTAACCCGAGAGTTAAAAGCAATACACATTAAAATCTAAACATTCTAAAATTTAATTCCAAATAATATGTATAATCTATGAAATATAATCAATCATTAAAGTATCTGGAGAATAAAATTGTTTCCACCTGAAGTCAAAAAATATTGCAAATGGTGCCAGGTGAACAGCTGTTGGGAGGCTGTTCCAGAAATGGGGTCCAGGCACTGAGAAGGCCCTGCTTCTGTTTACCCTCCTCCTCCCCCTCTCCCACCTCAGAAGATGGCTCCTTCAGAAAACCCACCCAACCTGATCTTAGGGGTGGGGTAGATACATATGGGAGCAGGTGGTCCTTCAAGTATCCTGGTCCCAAGCTGTTTAAGGCTATATTCTATATTCTGTATTGACCCAAACAAATGTGGTCCTGGGAATCCAGATAGCATAGATTAGCTTCCACTGCCTTTCAAAAGTCAAGAACACAGTCCAACCATTGAACACCCTCTTATATGCCTACTCAGATGTGCAGCCTATTGCATTCAATGGGACTTATCCCCAGGATGTTAGACTGGAGCCTGTGCTGCTGCACATGCTTTGGGCCATGTTCTTGGTTCTCTCCGAATTTCTATGGCTTTCTCAAGGGAGGCAATCGACACTCCCTGAGGGCAGCCAACTTCTCTGGCCGTGGCAAACATGTAAGGCCTCAGGCTGGCTCTTGCACATTGCTAGGGCGACGGTAAAATCACCAGCAGATTTCAATTCCGCAGCAGTTCTTTTGGGTGGGGAGGGAGAAAGATGACGCTTATGGAAACAGCAGAAGGAGCAGGTTTGGTTCCTTTTCCAGAGCTTTGGTGGGTCACTAGATACATCACCCATCCCATGAAATCTTGCCTTGATTTGTTTTCACATGCGTTGAGTGGCTCTACAAGGGCAGTCCAGTCTTGGGGAATATCCTCATATGGGAGAAACTAAACATTTGGTTTGTATGGCACAACCAGCTTTCAGCTTAAGAATGGGAAGTGGTCAAGTGACGGGCTGGCGGAGACAACAATATATTTTTTATCCTAAGATGCTGTACAAAGGTTTGTTCTCAGAGCATGTCTTCTGGAAGAAAATGGTAGGACCACTTCATTGTCACAGCCCAAAGTGTCTGCTTTTGGACTGAGGGTGGGAGGGGACCCGTTGTCCTCAGAGAAACCCACCCTGGTATTCCCATGTGCCATTCTGGCTGCACACCCTCTGTGGAAAAACATGGCAATGCCTCACTCCGAGGATCACTTCATTGCAACTTGCCAACATCCATGCGAGTGTTTTAAACTGTTTTAAACTGGAGCTCAGGACCAGGTCAGTGGCTACAGAACTGCAGACTAACCATGTAATCTCATACATATTGGCTCAGAAATAAGCCCCATTCATTTCCCGGGAAGCGAGCATGGGATGGACTGCACATCTCTGTGCAACCTAGAACAGGATTGGGTTGCAAATTACCTGTTTCTCAGGGCAAGCTAGCAGCTGTCTTGGGCACATGCAGACTTGAGAATTCCACATTAAATTCCACAGTACACATAGCATAGGGAGATCTGTGTTATCAGGTAGAGAGATCTATGCCTTCAGCCCGCTGCATATAAAACAGGGCCAAGCAACCTTTTCCAGCCTGTAGGCATCATTGTTCTGAGCATCACCACAGCCTGGGTGTGCTGGAGCAACCTGCCAGGTGCCTTTCCTGGAAAGGTAAGTACGTCTCTGAGCTCTACAGTGGGCACAGCTTGAAGCCCTCACTTTGCTCAGAATCAGCTGTCAGGAAGAAGGTGTGCAATTTAATGCATGAAGCAGAGAGGGCAGCAAAGAAAGTGTTTGAGGGTGAGCTGATACACAAGCACAACACGTTGTCTGTCCCAGGTATGCACAACACTGATGAATAATTTTACTTTCCCTCTCTCTTGTGTTGCTGCTTCATCTGCACAATCCAGATTATCAACAAATCTTCACCTAGACTATGACCATAACATTATATTTCCTATGAATATTTAGATTGACACAAAAATCCCATATTTGTCAGACTTTTTCTACCTCCACATACATAGGATTACATCCTTAAACTGACACGTTCCGCTTCTGTTCAGAACAAGAGAGCAAGGAGAGAGAAATAAAAAATCCACTCATTTCCTGCCTCTGTTTAAGCTCAACAAAGTTACAGGTGTGAAAAAATGCAAGCTTGAGATGAGAAGACGTGGAGAAGCGCTTCTCTCCCTTGACTTGAGCAATGCATTGACTTGAGCAATGCACCCAATTAATCCCCCCCTGCCGCTCAGTTCCCTACAACAGTCCCCCTCTTTCTCCATCCATTTGTCTCTAAAAGAGCTTCATGTCCACCCACATATAAGGCTCATAATTTGAAGCTAAATGGCAGCTGATTCTCAGTGCTAAAGGCTTTTCCTCAAATTGGTCTTTAATTGGTATAATCAGGCATTTGAGTTATTGGTTCAACCAAAAAGCGTGCAGGGGAGGGAGTATTCATTCAAACCCAACAGTATCACTCTCTTTCTTTCTGTTTTCTCTTAAAAAAGAAAAGGCAATGTATTTAACATATTCCTGAGATGCTTAGAGAAACTGAAACCTATACACAAAGGATGGATAATGATGATAATTTTTAAAAGTGGCTTGCTTTCAGTCTCATTAAGAGGAAGGGAGAGAATGCAGAATTTTAGAGGCATTTCAGAAACAGACAAAAAGAAAAATGGCACAGAGTTTGCACTGAGAGGAGAGGGCAGAGCTGCAAATTGGCCCCACTACAACTTGAACCATTCCTTGAGGAGACGGACACTATCATGGCTTTCATTGTGCCATGAGACTTATTTCCCTCTTCCCTGTCTTGCACTTGGGCAAATGTCATTGGCTGGCTTTTAATGCAAGCAGTAGGATTCCAGGCCCAGAACCAGAACCGGGTTTGAGAGGCGTCTGCTTGAGGGGTCAGAATCCAACCGACTGGCCCAGTTCTGGCTCATCCGCCAAACGCTGCTACTGGCTCACTTCAGTGTGAGCTGAGCAGGCACAATGGCTTCCACTTTTAATGCGGGTCATGGCATGTGTGCACGTGTGTGTCTGCTTAAAGAAGCAGAAATATTTTACAGTTTACATAAAATACAGCTATAATTTGTGCAATAGTAGCTGTATTATATGTCAATGTCCTTGTCTTTAGTATACACACACATGTAAGTCATGAACTGATTTATAAATGGAAGTCACAAAAACACACAAAGAAAAAAAAAACAATCCTTGGCCCACATTCATCTTTCAAGTTGGTTGGGTACACCAAGTTCTGCTGAGTACAAGTTGGTCAAGTTTTCCAGTATCCAGAATTGAAGATATACATATATAGAAAAATACCCTGTGTTGTTCTACAGGCAGTTAAGATCCACTTTGCTAAGCTGAAGAAAAAGCTTGATGTTTCTCTACCAGTGGAAAATGGTTTAGTTGATCATTCATCCGTCTAAACTAATTTATTAATCATTAAATGTAAATAAATTGGCACATAATCTATATGTGGCTTTGTGAGAAGTTGATAGAAATATTGAAATAGAATGTTACATTATTCTATATGTTCCTATTGATTCAAATGGTTACAGATTCTGGTTGACTAAAAATAGGCTATTAGCACTTAGTATAAATGCACTTATACTCCACTTTGCATTTATACCCCACTTTATACATTGCATTTATACCCCACTTTTCTTCCAAGGAAGGAAGAAACACAAAGTGACTTAAAAGTTTCTCTTCCTCTCCACATTATCTTCATAACAACAGTCCTGGGAGGTAGGTTAGGCTAAGAGTAAGAAAGTAGCCGAAAATCACTCAGTGAGCTTCATGGTTAAATGAGGACTAGAAGCTAAATCTTCTAAATGCAGTCCAACACTTTTAAGCACTATACCATCCAGACTCCATACTGCTCTCTACTACTGTTGCTACTATTAATACCACAACCTTTTCCTGTTCTCTGATAAAAATGTGTTTTTCCAAAAGCCTCCCCCATATGTGAAATATTTATTTCCAATTCATGTTCATGACTAACTTAGGTCCCAGGGGTCCCTGTTGGCCTCCTGGATCAAATAGGGTTGGTGTCTAATCAAGAGATGTGAGAATGGGGAAACATTCTGGGAACGTGCTCCTTAAATTCTTTAAAATCTATTTAGATTCCAATGGAATTAAGTAGAAAGTATAAGAAGACGCCACCAATGATTTTTTAAAGTGTAGCAACGTGAAGAAAGGAGGCCTTCCCACTACACTGGCTTTCTTGGCTTGAGGTTTTGGTCTCATGCCAAAGAGAGACAGCGCCTTTCCCCATCTCTGACAAGTTTATGCCCCTCTGGGAAAAGTGGCTGCACCTTCAAACAGTTGGAATCCCCAAATCACATTGCACATGCTTTTGTCTTCAGAAGTTCCTGGATTCCAACCCTGATATCTCCACCTGAAATAAGGTTCCACTTTTTATGGATGCAGTTGGGGGATGGATTCCAGTGGTGGGTGTGATCCCAGGCAAAGCGGGTGGTGGGCAAAGGCAAAATGGGGGAGACCAGCAATGCCAAACATATCAGGATGCTTAGCTTAATGCTCTTGCTACCGCTAACCAATCCTTAGCAGATTTTAACCTTTACGTTGCAGGGAGAAAGGGACTGCACATCCCAGGAAGTCATCAGATATTAGTTGCTGTGTGGGAAAGGGACAGACATCTGAGGAGGTCTGCATCGGGCCCTCGTTCCTACGGTTCTGCAACCTTTTTATCAACAGATCTTGGATGATATTTTAGGGAAGAACATCAATCTAAGAACACAGAGAATCTACCAGTCAGGGTACAGGATACACCAATGGCCTTACTCCATTTAAGAAGGCTCCCTTTGGTCGCCTTGTTTCCAACACCACTGGAAAATGAGCCAGCGTGGTCTCATTCAAAATGTTCCAAGAGTGTCCAAAGCAATATGCTGCCCCTTGCAATCTTTGAAGTTCCTCTCAGCCTCTGTTCTTCCTTTGGTTGAAATGATCCCCTTCTCTTTTTCTGGAGGCCCCAGTTGTTACAAGCACAATCAATAATAAACACATAAAATAATGCATATAACCCTCCCACATTCCAGATCACTTTTGTAACTCTGGGTGCAACGTGATGAACTGGAGAGAAATGGCCCTAGAAAAACCAGTGCTTGTCCCACATCCTGGGCACATCCTTGCCCATGACACCTCCTTGGTGGAGAAAATCTTTGATGGCCAAAACTTGTCTTGTCCAATCCAAAACAATGCACTTATGCTCACACAGACCATTAAAATTAAGGAATTTAATGCCTCTGTCTTATGACAATGTCCTCTCTCTGCCTCTTTGAACCAAATGTGGGTGGATGAAGGGAAATGGGGCAAATCAGCGGAGCCAGGCGGTGTCCAGGGAGAGAGCGCTTTGCCTGAAATATACTTCAATTAAAGTAATTATAACTGGAGCATTGCGGTTTTAGCATGTGTGCATTGACGTATGGAACTGTTATTCAGTGTGTCCACAGTCGCGCACGCGCATGCACACACACACACACCACCGCTCCTTAAATCTGAATATTTAACACCAAGAGAGAACCCCATCCTGTTTCTCAGTTGGAATAACAGCAGTTTCTGTTTCTAACTTGGGAAGAATGTGGCGGGGATTGAAAAGTAGCCCTGTTCTATTGTTAAACTCCCCCAGCACTGCTCCTTGCTTTTAACATCATAATGAAGGATGGTCTTTAGTGGATTATCTTCAGCAGGGATTAACTCCTTCAAGACTTCTTAGAAGGCAAGGTGTTTTGAGCCCTAAATACACACCAATTGCCTGCTTAACTTTTCATCTTATTTTCAAAACTGCCCAGCTGGAATCCAGATTCTTTTCCATGGAGCTTGGTTTTCTTAGTAGCAAAGTTTTTGTGATGAGAAGGGGGGAAGGGGCTGTGGAGCGAGGGAGGGGGGAGAAGCAGATGCTAAATCAGCGATGCTCTCCATTTCGTCAGCGCGGTTGAATGTTTGAGGCATGGCAGGCGAAAACTCAATCAAAACTTTGCTGCACATTCAGCAGCATCTTAAATTCTGTGCTTGTCACTCAAGGTGCCTGAAATAAGCCCGCCAGACAAAAAGAAAAGGAGGAAGAAAAACTACACCCTACCTCCGCCATTACTATAAGATATGTTCCCCCTTAAAACATCACTGATACATGGAGGACAGATGGATTAGGGACAGCTAGAAAATTCATCAGATGGGTAGTAGACAAACACACAAGGTGACAGAGGAGAAGCAATGTGTATATAAAGTTGTGCACACCTAGAACTGCAAAATCCTTTTCTTAGGATGACTGGGAAACGGCATACTGTGCGCGCATGTTGTCATATGTGCATCTTATGAATACATTTGCATACGGAATATACACTGAGGGCTCTGGATTGCAAACATGACTATCCACAGATATGCCGCGTGAGGTCCCTTCAGGAGTTATTTCATTCTCACTGCCCCGATCGCTCTCCGGTAGACCTGCTTTGGTGACCCAACGGAGCACCTCCCAAGCAGCCCCACCGCCATCCCAGTCTCCAAAGCAAGCTCATCGCTTCATGGCTACTCTCTAAGGCTTCATCAGCTTAGGCAGTTTGATCATGATGGCCACGGATTTCTGTCCCCCTCATCGAATGCAACTGAAATGCATGCTTTCCTTCCTAAATATATATTTATATTATATATATATAATACAGAAAAAAATGAGATAAAGCAATATGAAGATGAAAGAAAAAGATGTCAGGGAACTTTTTACAAAAATTGCATATTGCTCTAAGTGTATGAAATCAAACAAAAATTGATAATTATTGTTACTTCTATCAATTTTATAACTACAGTTTGGATTTAATACTTGGATATTACAAAAATTTTTAAAAAAAACTTTAACATGGGTAGGCATCAAGTAAATAGTAATTCACTTTATAACATATCCACAAACCCACCAGAAATTAATATTTTTCTTTATCTTTTCTTTTTATAAATAAAAGAGGAAAAAAGCAAGGAAAAGTTACATGTAAATGAAACAAAAGGATACCAAAGAACTTCACACAAAAGTTACATATAGCACTAAGCGCAAGAAGTTATACAAAAAGTCAATAATTATTTATGTTCAACTTACTTCTGAACTAACCTTCTCCCTGATATTAACCTTCCCCTTTGTGGTGCTTATTGAGTGCACTGACAACACTGGACATAAAACTGTTCACCCCTAACACACCCTGCCCAGCTGCAATTTTGTAGCTTAGAAGAAAACTATTTTTCCCTGCTATTCTAGAGACTCAACGTATTTTAATATGATAGATCTTCCTTAAATTCTTTCAACAGTTGTCAGGAGCTGGTTAATCTTGAGCTAAATTTGGCATTTCTTTCCTTCTTTTTTGTTTTGACACCACCAGAAAACAATGTTTGAAGAAAACATTGGTTTTGCTGCCCTTTGCTATCGCAAGCAGTACTTCGTGCCATTTTCAGAGGTGCTTTTCTGGCAGTATAACTGCAACTGCCTGCCTTCGCTTCCCTTTCTCTAAACATCTAATCTGGTAATTTCCAGTTTGTGTGATGAGTCACACTAGTTGGCCATGAAAAATAATTACGTAAAAAGTGTCGAGGGATATGTGAGAAATTAGTCTCATTAGCAAACAGAATTTACCCTGTTTGCATCTCTCAAACTTGGACATGGGTTCAAATGTGATCTGCAGCCAAAGTCTGCACATTTCCAGGCTTGCAATGCAGTTTGCAGACAAACAAAATAAAACTCTGCATAATAATGCATACATTTGAAAAGCTTACGTGAAAACAGTGCACATTTTGGAAAAATGCATACTGCTGCACTTTTATCAAAGGGAGAAAGGGGCTTATTTTTAAAAAGTGTGTGCCAAACATGCATACTTTTTGGGAAGATGTGCAATGAAGTGGGCATGAACTTTTGTGCAAACAGCAACAAAATCTTGCAATCTGATAAGGACATGAGTCAGGACCTGTTTCAAGGTTCAGGGTGGAGAACCTCTGTGAGCTCGGGTTTTTCACAGTTTTGCATCCATAACTGTGTGCAATGGATGGTAAACTGTGTTAGCTGCAGGACTCAGAGCCCTCATCTGGAGTATTTCTGGTTGGGACGCATGCCCAGATGAGGGTCTTATTCAGACAGGTTAGCATGAAAAGTGCTACTTTAACTCCAAGCTAAAGAGTGAGTCCCAGATATGAAAAGTTTTTAATAAGCTTGTCTTTTTTAGGACCCATGTTTTCATTATTTTTTATTCATGTACATTATTTTGATTCATGTACACTTAAAGATAATGAAGAAGCAAAGAACCATCCAAAAAAGCAGCTGCTGTTGCCATTCCATAAGGTCTCAATCAGGCATTTCTGCTGTCCTGAAATACGTGCACACTGAAAAAGGAATCCTATGGTCATGTAACGAAATGTGTTTGCAGAAGCTGATTCCACTTATTTCATGCTGCATTTTGCTGCATAGTCTAAAAACAGAGCTAGACTGCAGTTTCTCTCTCGAAAAAACAAAAACAGCCCCCCGCCCCGCATTTCGTCTTCTGAGCTTTCCTTTCGTCTCCTGACAAAAACTTTCATCTTCTGAGAGTTTTCCTTAATGGACTCTCTCCTGACTGTTGGAGATTTCTCAGATGCCGTGCCACAGAATCGTCTCCCAGAAACCCATGATTTGTTAATGGACCCTAATCTGGGTTGTTCTTTGCCCAACAAATCCATTCTGGGTGTTGTGGTAAGCAACTCAGGGACAAGCGTGTGCCTGGACTGCTTCGCCCAGTGACTCGCTCTGTCGTGACAATTAATAGATCAAACAATCTATTGGGGATAGTTAGTGTGGTGTAGCAGTTCAGAGCTCAGAACTGGGACTCGGGAGATCTGGGTCCTAGTCCCCACTCCGCCATGGAGCTCACTGGGTGACTTTGGGCCAGCCACAACTCTCCACCCAACCTACCTCACAGGGGTATTGTTGCAAGGAAAAGATCACAAAGAGGAGGAGAATTATGTAAGCTGTCTTGAGTTCCTTGAAAGGAAAAAGGTGGGATATAAATCCAATAAGTACATAAAATAAATAAATAGCTGTGACAAGAAAACTGGTCCAGTGGGAGAAGTCATCTGGAGGCTGACTTTGGATGAGTTGTCCTAGTGTACCGATGACACTCAGTTCTACCTCTTATTTTCATCTAATCCAGGTGTGTCAGTGACAACTGTGAACCAGTGCCTGGGTGGGGTGATAGCTGGATGAGAGCTAATAAATTGAAGCTTAATCCAGATGAGACTGAGGTGCTGTTGGCAGGTGGACCCTTCCTTCAGCTCTGGTTGATATACCAACTATGTCCCTATCTGGATGGGCAGGACCTAGCAAAGGAAATCCACACTCTGATAGCCTCACAAGTGGACTATTATAATGTGCTTTATGTGGGGCAGCCCTTGAAAATGGTCCAGAAAATCCAGATGGTGCAAAATAGGCCAGCTCAACCATTGACAGGGATGGACAGATATGAGCATATAAACCCTGTTCTCAGTTGTTTGCACTGGTTCCCAACCGAAGTCCAGGCCCAGTTTGAAACCCTAAACAGCTTAGGGCCTGGATATCTAAAGAAAGTCTCTTCCCATACATACCTACCTGGACCCAAAAGCCATCTACAGAGGTCCTTCTCTGGCAGCCACCTTTAAAAGAAGTAAGGGAGGTGGCCATGTGGGGAAGGGCCTTCTCAGATGTGACACCCTGATTATGGAATTTGGTCCCCAGGGAGGTGTGTCTAGTGCTAACCCTTTATTCATTTTGGTGCCAGGTCAAAACCTTTTTTAATTTTTCTAGTATTTTAATTGTTAAATATAAATATGTAAACTTGATATTATACTAGTTTTTATTCATATCATCATTGGCATCCTGTGAATTTGCTGATATTTTATGGAATTATTATTATTATTATTATATTGTTGCTTATGAGGTGATGTTTGCAATTTGATGGTTGTTCTTGATGTCCCATTGACATCAAAGTATTTATATTATGTTGTTATTTTTATCCTCATTTTACAAAGTTCTAAGGGTACTTTTGCTAAATGAAAGGTATATAAAAGCTTTAAATAAAACAAACAAACAAATAATAGAACAGTTCATTCAGTATTACTTATGCTCACACCTCTTCAGAAAGCATTTTAAGTTCATGATGTGTTGTTTTATATTGCTTAAATAATTGAGGTTTTACATTGTAATTTTATATTGTGTAAGCCGTCCTGAGCGCTTGGCGGAAGGACGGGATATAAATGCTTGTAATAATAGTTTTCTGATAAATGTTCTGAAAGGATTTTTTTTTTAGTCTTTCCCTCTCAAAAAGTTGAAAGATGATTCCACCCCAAAATTTGCAAAATGGTGCTCCAGAATTTTGCCATCTGCAAATTGAGCAACAAAAGTCTGGGAGGCCATTTCTGCCTCTTTGAATCCATCAGTTTTAAAGTAGTTGAGTCAGAACTGAGCACATCCCAGTGTGTGCCGTTTATCCAACAGTGTCTAGCAAGAAGTGAGATCGTGGAATCCAGTGGGCAACTGTGCAAAGCTAAGAGGAGTCTGCCGACAATAGCAGGAATGCAAAATGCTGCATGTTTTTCTTCGTATTAACCAGCGGAGAGTACCCAGGTGCGCATGGTACTTTTTATTTTTAATCTCCTCCTATTCTTCCTTCCTTCCAATCGCAACTGTATTCCACAGACTCTGCTTTAATCGTAAATAATCCCCCACATTCTTTCAATGTAAACTCTTTAAGGAGTCATGAATTTTATTTATACTCTCTCGGTCTTTGAGAGCTTTTTGCTTATTTGCTGTTTGGCTCTTTGTGAAATAACACTCCCAAGAGAAAATCCCTCTCTCTGCTGAAGGAATTAGCCCAGAGACAAAAGGAGAGAAATCTCTAAGCCTTGTTTTGTGCTAAAAGAAATGTTTGACATATTGGTGGAGAGGCGTTTAGTTTGGATTCATTAGGTCTTAGGAACTCTCTCTCTCTTTCTCCCTCTCTCTCTTTCAGCCTTTCAGTTTTTGCCACTCTTGTGTGTGTTTTTTGTGTTGTTGTTGTTTTTGTTGTTGTTATTTTTGCCTCTCCTCCTCCTTTTCCTTCCTTCCTCTTTCTGTTTGGTCAATTGAAAAGAATTTGCTCGTTGTGTAATTAGGTTTCTTGTGTTTGAAGAGCTGGATCTTGTCAAGCTTCTCTTAAGCAACAGGTCCAAACTTCAAAACCGGGTTGATCATGGGGGGGGGGGGGGAGAGAGAAAACTAAAACATTTCTCAGGGATGATCTAGAGCTGTTTCCCAGATTTCTGATATCTGGGACACCCCCAAGTCCAATTAAGCATGGAGCCACACCCCACTCTTACACTCAGAAAGATTTAGTCCTCAATAATCTCCGAGAACAATGGGCAATTGTTTTTGCTGCAGCTTTGGAAAAGCTCTTGCTGTATTATCACATTGCATTCTATCCTGCCATCTTCTCCTTGTGAAGTAACCATGGTGGCTTACACAGTTTCCTCTTTCTGCACAACGACAAGCCTGTGAAGTAGGCCAGGCTGAGAGGGAGTGACTGGCCAAAAGTCACCCAGTGAGCTCCACAGCACAGTGGGGCCCAGAACAATCTTGCCACCATGCTACTCCCACTGGCCCCCAATTTCTCTTTCACCTCCCCCTGCCCCCCCAGAATTTCACCCTTGTCCTTACCCAACCAGTTTATTTATTTAATTTTAATTCCAAATTTCCACTAAGAAGTAATGCTAAGTGGCTGTCAACAATAACATGCAAGCTAAATTGCCCAGTTATAATTAAAACATAAAGACAAAGCAATTAAAAGTACATTAGTAAAATGAGATGAATGACATCCAGCAGTTGAAGCTTAGTCGATCAACAAGTCAGCTCCAGGCCTGTTGAAATGAAAATGTCTTTGCAGAAGGATCAGGTTTAGTTTGCTTTCTTCTGTAGTTTCAAGCTGAAATTCTTAGATATAGTCTTTCTGATGGTACTATGCGGGGGGGGGGGGGGGTTAACTGCTGTTCACTGCCCAGAAAGCCTTGGCTGCAGGGCAGTACAGAGAGAAAAGAAATGAAAGAAAACAATTCAGGGTCCCCCTGTCTGTCCTCACTTGCCCGAGGCCAGCCACGGAGTGGGTGCTCTGTCGGGTTCCATGATGGCACCTGGTTGCCTGTCTCCGTGGATGGAACACTGGCCACACCAGGCCATTCTAGCGCCTCCTCAACCCCTTGCCAATGCGGGATCACATTTCTTAATGCTCCCCTAGACCAAAGGGGACCTGAAAGGGCGAATCCCCTCCATGTAGAAGGCGGGACGCTGAGCCGCAGCCACAAACCCTGCTTGCTCCTCTTCGCTTTCTTATGCATTATTGCACTGTATTTATACCTGGCTTTCTTCCTCTTGCAAGGAACTGAGAGAAGCTTACCAGGTTCTCCTGCTCTCCATTTTATTCTCAGAGCACAACGCTGTGAGATAGGTTAGGGTGAAAGTCTGCGACTGGCTCAAAGTCACCCAATGAGCTTCATGGCTGAGCAGAGGCTAGGACTCACATCTCAAGATTCCCACGACACCACACTGGCTTGCGAGAATTATGGGGCAGAATGGCCCAGGAAGCCCACAAATTCTCCGTATATCAAAGCCTGTATCCAGTACAGTCCTACATTGGAGACCCCAACCCAAATAGCTGGTATGCAGGTTTGATCACATCTCCATTAATGTGTCCAGGTAACAGCCAATGTCACTGCTTCCACCAGAGTGTCTGTTGTGGATCCAGTGTGGTGTCCATGGAGTCCCAGTGTGACCACAGGTACTTGTTCTGGCTCCCTCTTCCACATGATGTTTTTCTTAAAATGAGAATGAGTAAGAAAAACCACAGGAGGCCGGCCTGGTGCAAAGCAAAAGGCCTCCAAGAAGCATTTTTGTGTTTGATCCCATTTTTGTCTTATGGTTATGTTCTTGGACAAGTCCCTTTTCTTACAGCCTCACCAGTTTCTCTTCTGGGACATGAATGTTTTGCGACTGGCAATGCCCAGTCTAGCAGCCATTTTATGAATGGGCAAATCTCACTTCATGGCAGTCGTGCTGTGAAAGTACTTGCGATGTTCTTCCAGATTCCAGATGTGTCCACCAGTCCAAAATAAGATTGGAGATTCCTGGAACTGGCGGGATAGGACTCAGCAGAAGCCTAGTCTAAAGGTGAAAAGAAGGCCATCTTGGATGGGCCGCAAGTCAGAGGGGGGGTTATGCTAAAGAAAAGTTGTGACTCTCCAGGGAAGAGTTAAGATCAGTGCTGGAGACTCTCCATTCCCTGGACAGACCTCATTGCTCCACTGTACCAGCTCCAGATAATATAAAAAATCAATTTCAATGATCCACTAGTGTTGGAGATTTTTTGGTAAAGTTATCTATGTTTTATCTCATCTCTGATCATGTATGTGTATGCATATATTAGTTGGGAATAATTACAAAATATCTCCTAGGTGAGTTTTTTTTTCTGTTGCCAACAGTTGGCATCTGATTTTACCCTGAAGCATGGTAATAATTTACATCCTTAATTCATGTTTTATCCTTTCCTAACGTAACTGTGGGTGTTCACATTATGCATATAACTGTCTAATAATCTTAGACTGTAAGCTTCACTAAACTCTTGCCTCAAATGCAGTATTTGTTGTGCAAATATTTCCACATGTTAATATAAAGTAGTAGTAGCAGTAGTAATATAATAATAATAGCAGCAGCAGCCTTTCATGGTTTGGAAACCCGTTGTGTGTCATTTTCTCATGTGCCCATCCATGCACTGAAAAACAGAGTTTGCCAACTTTATATGCATCAATTTGCCCCCTCTTTCAGAAGTTTTCTTCCTCAAGTGTTTTGAAAACTGCTTAACTGAAACGGCAGCTCACCTGGCTTAGAACTAATGGAATGAATTCTTGATTTCAGCTGGCATTGAATCAGGCCTATGGTCAAACAATGCCCTATTGTTTGAATTAATCTAAATTGCTGTCTGCTGGTAGTCTTCAGGGGAGGAGTCTAAATCCATTTCCTCTTAACTAAGGCCTTGCCTATCAAGCAGAATGAGGTCCTCTGAGCTAGAGCATTCCATGCTGCAAGCGAGCGTACTTGATGTCCTCCCCTGTCTTTTTACAACCCTTTTAAGGCTGGTGAGCAAGCTTGGAACATGAAGGGAGCACTGTGGAGGATCTCACAAAATAGCTGCCATTGGGTCGGGCGGGCACTTTGGTGAGACTGCAAGAAAAGCAACTTGGGTGGGAAGCAACCTAGAAGATAGAAGTGAGGTTTGAGCATCAAAATGCAAAAACACATTTTTTTGAAAGTTTTTGTTTTGCAGTGTGCCTGAATCCCAGTTATGTAAAGCTACGGATTCCCAGGATATTCTTTCCCCAAGAATCATACAATAGTTGGTCTCTGATTTTAAAAGAAAAGTCAGTGTGCCAACTCTGCTTTCTTTTCTAGGCATGTAAGACAATCTAAAGTATTATATAATAATTCAGTCTAATCATGGTTGGACCTGATAGCCTTGATGGCCACTTCCAACTCGGCTATTCTATGATTCTATAACTGCACAACAGATTGCAAGAATTCAGCTGATAGTTGTGTGTGTTTGTGTGTTTGGGAGGAATGTCTCCTTCCACTGGCATTTTTGCCAAAGATGTATGTAATGCAGTCATAACAATGTGCATTTCATTAGTAAAAATATATTTGAGGAAAAGGATCTGGTTCAATGTTTGACAAGCTAAGCCAAGTCTAAAAATGGTAGAGAGGAAACACTTCATCAGTCTGCCAATAAGTTCTAATTCTTTTCAGCAATTATTTTTTTATTAGGTGTTCATCCTAGACACAAGGCAATGTAATCTTTTAAACCTCATGATGCAACAAATAAGTGAACACAAATGCCAATTTTTCTTTTTAGTTTAGCTTCGTTTAGCTTCCCCTCTACAATATCTAAGATGTGATAACTTTGTACTTCTTTGGCAGCTTAACATTGCTCCTCTCCTGTTATGATCAGTTCTCCTCCTCATACTTCTAGATTAAGCTAAATGACTTCAGACATTAAAAACCCTGATGTGGATGTTCATTATATTTTCACTTGATTCCTAGCCATATTTAACCTTGATGTGAGGTCTGCATAGAAGGGTGTAGAGAGATAGTGGGAGGGGAAAGATCTTAACTTTCCAAGATGCTAAAAGAGAATTCCATAGGAAACTCATTAAAATAAACCATTAAAAGACATTAAGACACTCCCTCGGATGTAACACTCCAGTTTGTTGCTGTTATTGGAAATGTTTTATTTAAAACAGCCATTTCAAAATGGACCATAACTTTTTAATAGTTACGTATGAAATCAGAATGTTCTTTTTAAAAAACTTCCAATCTAGTTCTATTTCTAAATTTGAATGTGATCATTTATTTGTTTTAAAGACAACAAATGCCAAATTCGGTAATCGGCATGAGCAAGAATTAAGTGGCATCAACACCACCAAGTCCTACTAGCATGCGATGCTTAGGGAGGGAGGAAATTTTGAGTATATTCATTTTGATAAGCATTTGTTGCCAACCTTTTCAAATACTTCATATTTGGAGTGGAAATAAGCACATGTAAAAAAACAAAACAAAACTGCAGACTCATAGACTTGCTCTTCTGTGGTTTTGAGGGCTTAATTCTTAAGTTTCTGGGTTTGAATCTCAGCGTATTTAACTATCTGTGTGCTAATTTATGCCTGTTGTATTTTATGTCCATGGCTAGGCTGCTCATCCTCAGTGAATGCTGGACCAATGCGGTTACAATAGTGTCCTTGGTGGCAATTACTGTATCTGCCATATTTGGTCAGTTCAGGGAGACTTATTTTATTTATTTATACTGCGATTTATATCCTGCCTTTTTCCTCAAAGGGCTCAAGGCAGCTTACATCTCCTCCTCCATCTTATCCCCACAACAACAACCCTGTGGGGTAGGATGGGCTGAGAGTCTGTGACTGGCCCAGAGTCACCCAGTTGGCTCCATGGCTGAGCGGGGACTAGAACCCAGATCGTCTGAGTCCCAGTCCCACGCTCTTAACCACTACGCCACACTGGCTCTCCTTGTGGCTAACTGAGTGAGCTAAAAATCAAATCAAATCAATAAGATTTTCATTTCAGTGTTTTACATACCAATATAAGAATTCACCCAATTTCAGAAGTCATTCATATTTTGGATGGAAAGACATTGAGATTATAAAAATTTGTATGCAGGAAAAAGCAAAACTGACCGATCCATCAATCCCCATCAGCAGTCCATCTCTTTTCGATCCCAGGGAGCCTAAGTAGATGACCTTGAAAACATCAGAAATTGCCTTTGACAGATGTATTTTGAGCCAGATCACCAACCCTGCATGAGAAACTCCTCTGTCACTGCTGTTTACCCATGACGCCGAGTGGGGCCCACAACAGCAGATCTGTGCAGGATTGCTCTGTTCTGCCATAATGCCTGGGCGTAGCGATAAAGGGGAGGATTGCCTTCTGTGAGGTCAGCTCTGGTTTGTCTGGTTCATACTGCCCACATGGACTAGCAGCAACTCATAGGGTTTCTGGCAGGTCTCATGCCTCCTGCTATCTGGAAATGCTGCCTAGAATCCTTTTCATGCAACACACATGCTTGGCCATGGGACTCTTGGCCCTCTTTGCAATCACACCCTTGGCCACATACCTGCATCTCATGTGCGATTAAAAGGAAATCTTTTGTATCAGCCGGCAAGGGGAGGCGCTCTCCCCATGCCCCTTAAAAATTTGCAGGGGCCATGCACTGCTTTCACTGTTCTCCATATCCCCCCCGTGCCCCCCGCCCTTGCTGAGGTTCAGAAATAAAGATAGTGGTGCATTTTTAATTGACTGTTGTTTGGGAAATGGAAATCATGATGAATTATGGCCCATTTGCCTTGCTATGCTTTCTTGAGCTAATTAGAGATGATGCATGATACCAAATTAAGAGAACAAGAAATGAGAAAATATGATAGAGATTTAAGTTTGAGATTTTGCTGTGTTTACCACTTGCAATTGTTGCTCATATCAGTTGCAAATAGATTTTAAAAAATAAAATGAAACTTCAAGATTTGTCCTTGGCCCTGTTGTCAAGAATGAGTGTGCAGACCTTGAGATCTGATGACTGAAAATATTATGGGAAGTTCCTTACAGAAGCTTTTCTTATGCAGGACTTATAAAGCATAAACCTTTGTTCTGCTGCATCTCAGCCTGGAACGTGAATGAATGCTCCTGCGACACACAGTGCAGAGATGGGGCATAACAGCTTATCCGAGGGCAATGAAAGGCAGTGTAGTGTAGTGGTTAAGAGTGTGGGGCTGGACTCAGGTAATCCAGATTCTAATCCCTGCTGAGCCATGGAGCCAACTGGGTGACTCTGGGCCAGTCACGGACTCTCAGCCCAGTCGAACCCCATAAGGTTGTTTCGTGGGGAGAAGAGGGAAAGCAAGAGGGGAAGAATGATGTCAGCCACTTTGAGTTCTTTAAAAAAAAGGGGAAAGTGGGATATAGGTCTAATAAATAAATAAAGACATCCAGAGGGGATGACTGCTGTCATAGTCCAAGCCACTAAAGCAGCCATGCAGTATCCTACTAGTAGCTGAGGCCAGAATACGCTGGCCACTGAGAAATCTGCGGCCAAGAAGAGGACAAAAGAGCATACAGAGTTGCATAACATTTGCGTACACTTACAACCATGTTCTTAAAAATAATTCCTGTGATTTAAATGGAAATACGGTGCTTGGGACCATAATAGGGAAGACTGTGACCAGGCAACCTGCCTTTCTGCTCAATCAGTCATTGGCTGTTCAAGGCCTCAACTCTCCCTTTCTTCGGCTCTTGATCTTTAAATAGGCCTTGAACAGGAATGTCCTTCAAACAGAGAACACCCTCAAAAAGATGGCCATATGCTAGCAGCCCTTCAATGGAGAATGGTCCTCTATAAAGTAGGATACATGGCCACCCTGAGGCAGAGGCATCCTAAGTCAAGTCATGCTCTGCCTGGGCTCCATCCATATACTGTGCTGGGGCCCAATCCCTTTTAGCAATCCTGTCACCACACTCTGAACTGACGGCAATTTTCAAGCCATCATCAAAGCCAATCCTACACAAGGCACTGAAGCATGGATCAACTGAGACCAGTCTGACTTGATCCCAGATCCCTGCCTGCTGAAACAAAAATCAATGCTTGCTTTAAATGCTCACCCAAATCCATCCATGGGGTGTGTGTGTTCATGTACTTGTTTGCAGTAAACGCATTGAACCCACCGCGGCTGGAGCACGAAACAAAACAAGTCTTACATTTGAGCACAGATGCTGTGAATTCAAAGGCAAAAGCAAAAGCCTCATTTGAGTGGAATCCTTGATGAATTATCTAGAGGTCCAAGTTTCAAAACCTGTTGGATGCTTGGATATCTGAAGGACCGTTTGGGAACTCCTGCTGGATTGTCTGCTCTTTCTACAGATCTTGATGCTGAAAGGTGTTTAGCCCACGGCCATCCACAGAAGCCCTTGGGCATATGTAAATGCTTAAGCAGCTTCCTCGAGTTAGGCTGTTTCTCAGAATTAAGGCAGGAGGCCTTATCCCACTCACACTAAATCAAAGAGGCACCAAGACAGACAGTGTCTCAGTGAAATACTACTTAGAGACACTTTGACCTCAGTGCCCAGATGCACCATGTTTGCTTTTCAGAAACAGCCTAGCTAAAGATAAATTTTCTCTACACTATCTTATTAAATCTATATTCGCTGCCTCCCTGGAAAAAAAAGGATTCAAACCATTGAAGGGCCCAGTGTTGGGGACCAGGAGATCTGGCACTTATTTCACCTGCATCCCAGGGTCATTTGTCTATATGTCCACAGAGCACCGCAGTAAATTTGTTTGGTTCTGGATGGTGTTAAAAACCAGTATGTGACAGCAGCTTTCAGACTCCATTCAGGTGGATTGCAACAGCCTCCAGCGGCCAAGGCAGTTTGCCCAGGTACACCCTATACCGGGGAACATGGATGGGAGGGTGCTGCTGTACTCATGCCCTTTAGCTTGGAGTTGTGTTCAACTTTTCATAAGTCCTTTTCATGCCATGTGTTTGACCCAGGGTGTTGCCCACAAAATAAACCCCAAGGCTATAACTTGTAGTGATGGTCGCCGACACAGGAACTTAAGTGGGGATGGAAAAAGTATGGATCGCTAGGCTATCAATAGATTGCAGTCACATTGGTCCGATATTACCTCCATTCCCAGGGACAGTTTACTTGGCATGCCAGTTCTTTGGGACCCACAAGCTGGAGGGACTCCATTCCCACCCTTCTTGTAGGCACCTGGGTGAACCAAATGCTGAACCAGGTGTGGAAAAGCAGCTTTTGCTCTTTCCTCTGCTTCATGGACTGTCAGAGATCTTTCCACCAGCCACTCATGGACAGCACTGGATTTGTTTAGGGCTGTGCAAGAATTCCATTCTGCTTGCACAGTTTTATTTCCCCAGTGTCCCTGGGTATGGGACAAATGCTCTGAACAGGGACCCAGCAGCATTTCCAAACAGCTCCATACAATTGGGGACCTTGTGAAATTGGGCTTTCTAAAGCTGTGGGACCTTGGAGCACACAGCTCCATTCAGGATAAGTGCCAGTTACTAGGATATGGGGCAAGGCAGCATGCCCTTTCTCCCCATGCACACATGGAATGAATGCCTGAATTGGGCTTGAGTGTTAGATCCTTTCTTAAAATATGTCTCAATATACCAGCTCTAACAACTGCGAAATGTGTTAATAACTCTTGCACTGGGGGAGTTTGCCATGAAATGTACATTTGAAGATTTCTTTATTTCTTTATTTGCATTCTCCTCTTTTTCTGCTTCTCTCCCTACCCGACCCCCCCACACACACACATTTTTGTCTTTCCTGCTGGCTCAGTAGAGAGAATATGATATATTTCCACGAAACCTACATGCCGATTTTCAAATTTGTAACAAACTGCCATTTAATAAGTCTGCCTTGACATGCTGTCTTTAATCCAAAAGATTGCACTGTTTAAAAGCTTCTGAAAGGCAATTGCTGTCCTTGAGAGTGAGAAAGGCTGAGCTTCAATTTAGAAGACAAGGCTCTCCGCGGTTTGACTGAAATACATTAAGCAGTACAGGACTATCTCTTGTAATTGTCAGCAGATTGGGGATCTAACATTGAAACCTGGCAAGCTTGTATTTAATTGTTGAAATATGACTTTCCAGAAGCTGCAGGTACGCTGCATCTGTGCTAGATTATGCTAGGCAGCCGTAAGCGATGGACAGCTTACAAATGTGAGCACACTTTATTCTGCACTTTGGGCCAGTGCAAACTCCAGTCTCGTTCAAGGCACGCACTTCTTGGGGTTCTGCAGCAGAGTTCCCAGTCAGAAGCATGCCCGGAGATGTATCCGCTGGGCAAAAGCACAAAGCAAAATCCGCACAAGAGTGGAAAACTCTTCTAAGCGCATTACTAGGTGAAAACGGTTTATAAAATGTAGATATCTTGGCAAAGGAACTGCGAGGATTTAGAGCATGGTGCATAAATATATGTCTGAATGTTCACCAGAAAAACAAGAAAAATCCCTTCAGAATTCAGCATTTGTCATAACCTGAAGTTATGCTTGGAAAAAAGAAATTCTGAATTGGGGGGACATGCACAATTTGGCCCAGTGATCTCTCCAGCTCTCGCTCTCTCCATGGTGCTGTATAATTACAAACTGAAACTATGAATTTTTCCAGTGTTCCTGATTTCCACATCCTGGGCATGCGGATCTGTATTTTATTTATTTATTTATTTAAAACATTTTTTATGCCGCCCCATCGCAATAAAGCCTCGGGGCAGCTTACAACAACATTAATGTCATACACAAGTCCATTAAACCCATTGTATTGTGCATATAATCACACAAATACTCAGCCTTGCTAGCGTGCTTCCTGCACGCTTCACTTGCCTGGGTGCTATCTTGGCAGCGACTTCACAAGGCAGCCCGGTGCAATTAAGACTGTCTGCAGTGGGCACGGTCTCTGGGTGTCCTTTGCATGTGCGCAGAGGCAGGAAGGGAAGTGGCTCACCTGCAATCGTGGCAAGACAAGATCTGATCTGGGAAGGTCCGGATTCCTAGCTCAGTCTCTCAGCTAATCTGCTACATCAACTTTCCCCATCTAATCAATGATTGCAGGATTTTTTTCTTTGCCTGGGAACTTAATATGGAAGAACTCCTTAATTAGATGGATGCTATCCGGAGATTCTCAAAGCATGGGGAACTAAAAGGGAGGGACGGTGAGGGGGGAGAAGAAAAGCAGAGCTCACGATACCCTCAGATCTTAAAAATAGTAAATTATCTTCTATCTAAGTGACAGCAATATGTGTTTATGATTGAGCCAACTGCTGTGCCAAGCAAAGCATAATGTGAGGTTTAGATTACTTTAATAGCTTTTGTAAATAAGGCACTTTTCGCCTGCATTTTTATTTCATTTTGGAAGGAAAAGAAGCCAGTGCACTAGAACTAAGAGACCCTCATCCTGTGGGATGTAGCCATGTGTGTGGTCTAGGGCCGCAATCCTAAATATGATTATGAGAGCATAAACCTTATGGAGCTCCATGGCACTTACTCTAGAGTGAGCATTCCCAGCATAAGGCAGTGTCTGGCAGGGGACATGAACTCCGCTGAATTTACTGTTGGTTTTTCACATTTGCAGATTGGATTCCACTTCCTTTGACAGGCAACTAAACACAAACTTGTGCACCTTTTAAAGACCTTACATGAGAATTGTTGCTAGAATCGCAGAGTGGGGAAGAGTCTCCCAGAGTTCATCTAGTCCAACCCCCCCCCAAGGCAGGGCATCCATCAGTAGAACATCCTGGTAGGTGTCCAAAGCCTCTCCACTGAGGCCCTTCTGAATGTCGCAAGGAAAGCACATTGCCTTTCAAGGCAGTCTTTTCCACTCTCCACAGCTCTGTCCGGAAATCCCTCTACATCTTTCCATGAAATCCCCTTTCTTTCCATTGACTTAGGCCTTACCATCTGGAGCAACTGAGATCAGATATCTGACAGCTTTTCAAATAATGGAAATTGGTGGTTTTGTCCCCCTCACTTATGGCACAGCTGGTTGGAGAACACTGGTTATCACAGGAATTTCCTCTGTGTAAACACGTATACGCTTTGCCTCTGGGGTGTAATCCGATGCCCTCCATGCTTGATGCTTGGAAGCCTCTAAATCTGGAGGCTTATGTGCATCCAATGTGCCATGTGAGGTGAGGTAATAGCAATTTCCACTCTCTCATTCTCCCTCCCTCACACATATCCCTTGTGCCCCGTCTAGATGGTCAGTTTTGGACAGCCAGGTGATGTCTCCCGGTGGGACGGAAGGCCTGCGGTTGCCATTGGGATATGGCGAAAGCCACAGACTCCTCCTCTTCTCGTCCTGCCCCTCCAAGGCTGTTTTCTGACCTTGGAGAGGCAGCTGGGTGCTTCTTTCTGGGTGTGCGCGGGGCAGGGGGGAGATCTGTGTTCAGAGTAGGGCCACAATGATCCTCTGTAGAATCCATCCCTCTGCTGTTAGTTGGCCTTCTTCGCATGTCCAGCCCTTGCTTAGGAAGTGAGCCAAGTGGAGAGGAAGTCCATGAACATGTGCAGATCCCTGGCTGTGTGGCTGGCAACCCACTTCCACCTCATGTGCAGCACCAAGGTGGCAAGTCCCACATGCAGAAGTGGGATGCCGCTGGCCCAGCACTGGCGTGGGCTTGCGTCCTGGCAGGTGCCCCCACAAGTGCTCGGCGTGCTCCCACAGGAGTCAGACTCATGTGGGAAAGTGGGTTGGGGTCTGGGGAGCTGAGCCAAGGAGACTGGATGGATCCCCACCCTCCGAATGAACTCAGTGCTGCTCATTGCCAGGCTGGAGCCCCAGCTCACGAGCCTCCAGGCTCCAGGTCATCCCATGGCCCTCCTGGCAGTCCAGGGATGCCACAGGATTGTCCTGACACTCACTTGCCCTCCACTTTTGACGCAAGGTTCTGTTCCGAGCATAAGACTCTAGAGAACGGGCAGAGTGCCATTTAGCTCTTGCAAAGTTCTGTGTACACTGAAGACACTCGATTTACTAAGAATAATAATAACAGAAATTATAGAGCAAAAATAGCAACAATAATCTCTCTCTAAAGTGTTGATTTTATAGTGAATAAGGGATTCCATGAGGGTGACTCATTTGGGTTACAGTTGACCTTAATGCCCAGAATGCAAAAAGCTTTTCCTGTACCATGTGGAGGCAAACCTGGCATTGTCATCGAGTGTACACACATCAGGGATATGCAACAAATTCTTGTTGCTGTTATTACCATTCTGTTCCTTGCAAATGCCACATGCCCCGTTTGTCCAGTGTAAAAGAGGCCATGCTCCCCCATCATCTGAAATACTCAAAAACAGAGAAGAATGAAATTCTCATAACCTTAATGACGGCTGTGCAGCCGGGCATTTTGGCAAGTGTGGCAAAATGTGCTCCTCTTTGGTTGTCTGCACTCAAAGCGGCAAACTGTTCTTCTCCAGGTTCACCCCAGCAAGTGTGCGCACGCGTGTGTGAATGGATAGTGACCACCAGCCATCCATGCTGATTGAAGGATACCTCTTCCAGCTATCAGTGCCTATCGCCAGTTAAACAGTCAGACCTTGAGAAAAGGTCATTTCCTTACTTTGCACAGCCATAACCCTATTATTAGGGGGCGGAGGGGAGAAAGAGAGAGAGTTTCCTGTCATGTGTTTTCCTAAGAAAGACAACAGCCCCCAGATGCCAGCCACCAACGAGTTAACACGCATTGCCATGCTGTAAGTGCTCGGTTAATATGCTTATTAAAACATGAAAAGCTTTTTGGCTCTTTGACACCCAAACAAAAAGGCAAGCAATTGTATGACTTTTGACCTGCGCTTATCAAATGACGGGTGCAATTTTGTCAAACCCTCATCATGGCATTGTGAGGAAGGTCGCGTTTTATAAGTGTTTATGACAGTTTAAGGTTCATACTGCCTATCTTTGTCAAGAATGGAATGATGCAGGTCAACTGACCGGGTTAATAAGCCGGAATACAAGAGGGAGGAAAAACGGTTCTCTGGCAGGGAAAGAAGGACTTAACACCTCCGTTAAAAATTGCTCGGGAAGAACTTGCAACACCGACAAATGTGAAACTAGGCAGAGGCAGTGTAGGAAGCCTTTAGAGGGATGAGGTCAGGGGTGGACAACTTGCAGGCCTTGCCCTGGGTGATTGCTGGGAAGATGTTGGATGCCCAAGTCTCTCTGCCTTTGCTGCTGCATGTTCCACATCCATCTTCCAACTCCTGTCTAACAGACCTCCTGTGATTTGGTGCCAATTTGAGAAATAGATGAATGAGCCTTAAACATTTCTTTTTCATCCAGAGTAGCTTTCTAGCCTGGGGTTGGACAACTAGGGGTCCTCCAGATGTTTAGCCTACCACTCCCATCAGGCCTAGCAACGTAGCTATGGTGATGACTGATGGGAGCTGTAGACCAAATGATCTCCAGAGGCAGAAGGATCAGAATTCCAAGCATCTTCCAAGCAATAGCCCAGTGATGCGCTCTCCATGGTCCACAGTTTCCACCAAATCTCTTGCTCCCAGAAGACAAACAAGCAAAGAGCACCAAGCACTGGATCTGCCCTGCTCAGAACCATCTTGCCTCAGTGTCTCTGGGAGGAAAAAACCCCACTCACTGACATCAGAGCCCAGAGCTGCCCTCTGGTTCTCCTCCTCACACTTGCCACACCACTTGGTGTTTTCCTTATACAGAGGACTCTGGGAGAAATGCATCCACACTTGCAAACACGGTCCATGCCTCTCGCAGATCTGAACTGCTCACCAAGCAGTGGGGCAACCTACATTCTGTCTAACTTGGAAGAGTCTCATTTCTCTTGAGCCTTCCTGAAACAGCCCCATTCAGTTCTATGGGATCCGATGCCCACCCTCACTTGAACATATCAAAATTGGCTTCAAGCATTTGAATATGTATTTTGAAATGCATCTTCTGAGAGAATCTGCCTTTAGAATATTCATATGAATTATTAATATTTAAATGTGCATTTATTATTTATTTTATTTATTGAAACATTTATATGCCGTCCTTTGCCACAGCCTCAGGACGGCTTACAAAAATATCAATATAAATAACAATTTAAGTGTGAATTCCTGTGCTGCTTTCATGGATGAATGTAAAATAAGGAGGAGGAGGAGGAGGAGGAGGAGGAAAACAAGTGAGAGCAATACTGATTAGAAGTTGGTTTGCCCATTCTTATTCTTTAGGCGTTAAGGTAATCTGCTTTCTCCGGTTCCTTCCTAGCTGTAATGGCTATTTTAAAAAAGACACATTTAATTACCAACCCACGGCAGCCCTGGTGCATGCATTCTGACATTCTTCCAAGTATGAGCGATCACTGAGAAAACTGGTATCGCATACTAAGAGACTCCAAACATGGTCCTCTCCCAGAGTTTTGGACTACAGCTCCCAGGCCCACCTGTCTGAGCTGAGCTGATAGAAGGTAAAGTCGGCAACATCTGGGAGACACCAGACCCAGGAAGGCTGGACTAGGCTAGGTATTTGCAAGCCCACCTTTCAAAGTCCACCTTTGCAATGAATTCACAAGGTAGTCAATCCTTGCTTAGCCTCAGTTGCCACATCTGCAGGATGAAAAGTCATAGCACTGACTTGAAGGGTTGTTGTAACTATTGCATTAGAATCCACATAGAAACAGAGCGAGTCAGAATGGGCCTCCTGGGCCATCTAGTCTGACCTCTGGCACCAGCCGGCCCTGCGCACGACATGCCCACATGAAATAGTTCAAACAATCTGAATGTGCTTTGAATAGTATAGATGATGTCTGAATGCTTATAAATGGCCTCTTCAGGTGTCCCAGTGGTTCCTTGTTGTCCGTGCATATGAATATATATATCAGGGTTTGGAAACCTGAGGATCAAGGGCCAACTCTGGCAATTTTCTGCCTGTGCCCCTCTTGTAGCCACACCCCTTCCTCCTGCCCCCCTCCCCCAAATAGCCAATCATTTGGCAGGTTTACAAGCTCTTCTGCTCTTTCCACCCACTCAAAAAAATTGAAATGCCTCTTCTAAGTCTTTGCTGGTGGCAATAAGAGCTCTGTGATAACATGTTACGGGGCCCCATTTTGGGAACCCTGTAGCATATTTTTTGTTTTCTGGCTTTGACCCTGCCTGCCATTAGAATATGACCTCCAAGGGCTTCTCCAAAACTGAATTTGCTCCTCGGGTTAAAAGAAATTCCCCAGCACTAGCCTGCCTATATAGCTACAAATAGCACTGAATAAAAACTCAGGAGCTGTTCTTGCTGCACACCAGGAAAAAGCCGGGAAAAACAGAGCCAGCGAGTCTTGCACCTTGGGTGCCCCAACACAACAGTTCCTTTTGTGAAGTTACCATTGAGATCTTGTTGGGCCATTGGGAACCAAGCAGAGTTCCCTCCGATGACCTCTGCATGTGGATAGGATCAGTACGCATGTCAGTGGCGAAGACCATCAGCACACCATGTCCTTGGTGCTGTGTGAACCCGTTGTGTGCATTGTCCATACTCTCCATCCAGCGAGCTCAGTAAGGAAGTCACTGCTTCAGCCTCAGAGGGTTTATGATCTAACTTTTAGACAAGACACAACAAGTGATCACAGCAACTGTTCGACACAGATTCAAAATGTAAACACGCTGTAGACAATAAAACGGTCATAAATTCCTCCACCGCAGATAACTCCTATCAAAGTCTGTCTTGCAATGTAACATGAAACATGTCGAACGAAATGTACACAGCCAATGGAACACATGTTTTGCGGCTGTCACTGCAGGAAAAGCAAAATCTCATCTGGCTGGCTTGAGTAAAATATGCATGAGACAGATTGGAACAGTTCTGAGCAAAGCTCCTCTTCATTGTGCCTTGTCTGTATGTCATGGAACAAAGAAATGCCCAGAATTCCAGAGCTGGCAAGGAGCACAAAAGAATGTGTGGATGCATGAGATCTCTGCAAAAGCATGCACTGTAAGGTCTGTTGCCACAACCTGCCATGGTGGCCTTCCATTCACACAACCAAAGTGGCTGCAAAACCCCTTCGTTTGGTTAGGCTGGCTTCCTTCCCTCCCTCCCTCCCTCCCTTTCCTGGTGTGCTGAAGCTACTGCTCTTCTATTATAAAATAAATAAATATCCCAGTATACATGTCTAAGCCAGTTCCAATCAGTTGCCAGCATACCACCCTGCTTCAGAAGCTATTGGTGACAACAGAAACACAAGGTCCCCAAAGCCCAGTTCCAGATTCTTTTGTTGTTGAGATGAGGAACATGCTGGAAAAGAAGGTAGCCACTGGTCTGCCAAGGTGGGGAGGGCGTCCTCCCCACTGCCCAGACAAGCAAGTGTCCCATGAGCTGGAGATTCATCACTGTCCTCTCTCCAAACTGTTGGCTCTTTCCATTGTGCACCATTGCTCCTATTGACCTAACAGAGACTGCATTGGTATAGTTGCTGGCTGAAGTGCAGGACAAAATCGCTTTAGGTCAATAAACAAAGTGAGCTTCTTGGTCTCCCTTTCCCAAGAGGGCCCGCTCCTTCTTGCTGTTGACCATTCTCTTGATTCTGCTTGGACTGCTTGGAAATCGTGTGTTTAATGTAACATCTACTTTCACACTGTAGGCAGGAATGGGTGAATGAGCCATGATCAAGATCAGCAGCATTCCCTTGGCAGGGTCTTGCAATTTGCCTCACACTCAATTTCTGTTTGTATTCACAATTGCTGCTCTAAAGAGCTGCATGGCTAAGCAAGAGTTACGACCCGGGTCTCCCTGTACCAGTTACAGCACCGTACCCACTACCAAGACGGTCTTGAACAAGGGAGAGATACTCCTCCCCTGCTTCTCCTGCTCTCATCTCTCTCTTGCAGACCTGCACAAGAATGTGCTGCACATACATGTGTCGATTTCTGTGCCTGAAAAAAAGGCAGAGTGGACTGCCCTTTGTCAACTCCATCCACCCGAGCACCAACAGCAACCCTTTTCTGCCATTCAGCTCCCCACAGATCTTATCCTTGTCCAGTCCAGCTTTAGGAATAAGATGTAGGAGCTTACCAGGTCAATGAGCTCACAGTATCATAGAACAGTAGAACTAGAAGGGGCCAGAGAGGCATTAGGTACAACCCCCTTCCCGGTGCAGAAGAGGACTTCTGATCTTCTACACTGAACCATAGCTTGGTGCTACCAAAGGCCTTCTTTGCACAGAAAGGGGTCCAGATTCTCACTGCACCACTTTGAATTAAAAGCGGCCACGCATGGGAAAGATATGTACTTGGTGAACTGTTGCTAGAAGGCAACCTGGGGACCACATGGAAACAATGGTCTGATTCAGCAAAAGGCAACTTCATATCTTCATATCCTCTGGATGAGACAAGCTTGGGCTCAGTGAGTATCACCTTGCGCATCTGCAAGGGAGGATGAATAGGCAGAAGACACAGTGGGGTGACCACTGACTCACTGCTTTATTAAGGGGATGCCTTTCTGACTACAGTCGCCTAGCAAAGATAGCACAGCTCTTGCCAAGCAATTGCAAGATCTCAAAGCCACAAAACACAAGGGTCAAATGACTGGGATCCTTCTATTAGTCTTTCCAAACTTCCACATTTACAAATGTTGACATTTCCATTCTGCATCGGGCTACAGAGACAAAGTCTATGTATGTTTACTCAGAATTAAGCCCCATGGAGTTGAATAGGATTTTCTCCCAGGTAATTGCTGCTTAGAGGATCACCGTGACTTTAAATGTCTGGGCTATGGGTCCAATGTATCGGATGTGGGCACTGGATTTGGTCTGACTTACCCACTGGTGGGGCTTGGAGTGTGACTGGATGTGCCATTGACTGAATATTGCAGTGAGCAGGGAAAGAGAGGCATGCTCTGCAAACAGGAGGCATGAGAAAGCATATTTCTCTCTCTCCAGTGCTCTCGCTTGCTCCCTTTCCTTGGAGAGGGACGACCTGTGCAGGCGCATTCCTGGGGCTGAGGTTACATTGTCATGCAAGGCAAATGGATTTACACATCTTTATGGAAAGATGCTATTTGGGGAAAGGGTGCCTATCAGTTCACAATTGCACATAGCTTCCCTCGCCCCCCCCCCCCCCGCCACTCGCACACCATGGAGACAGGAAGGTCCTTCCCAGTGGAAATCTGAGGAAGGCCTGCTGCTGTTACGGTAGTCCCATCGGGGCTCCATCCTACTCACTGGCCTTGCCTAATCATGCCTCAAAAAGAGCCTTTCCAGAGGGGATGTGGACGTTGCCCAGTTTTTAACTTTGAAACTGCTGTCAAGCGGTGCCTGAGGAAGACCCAATGGTCCAGATTGTGCCCTGCTGACGCCCAGCTTTCTCCTCCCATTGGTTGCTCTGGCGCTAGGTTGATTTTTCAAGATTTCAATAGCATTCTTTAGCGTGCATAAGTGATTCTGGGAACAGAAAAAGCCCTTTTCAGGTATGGTTTAAAGATGTTAACAGAATGTAATTGGGAAAGGGGGGTTTTTGACACTCAAGAAAGCTGTTCATTACCAGGAAGTAAAAGCTCCTGATCTGTTAAATACACCCCTGCACGCACATGCACATTGGTCTGGCATATGTTCTTGTGGCGCCAGCAATTCAGGGATGCTAAATCATACACAGACAAGTGAGACTTGAAACGCAACGGGACAGTCTGCCTCGCTTCTGTTCAGCTTTCCACCCCAAAATCCTTGCCCAATTCCGTAATACTCCATCCAGATTAGGGATGCTGGACAATCTACCATGGATTCAAATGGTGTAATACAAGATAGAGCCTCAAGCTGATGGACGGATTCCCAGGAATGGTGCTCCCACTCACATTCTTGCTTGGAGTTGCAAAAGGCTATGTTTGCACCATTTGGGAATAGAGGAAAATGGTCAAATGTCACTACACTGTGGTAATAACGGAGCATCTCTTCAATAAGCGGGATCTCCTTGTGTGGTAAGAACCAGTGAATGCTATTTGCTCACTTGGTCTTTTCTTAACAGGAAGCAATCTAAGAAGGGTGCAAACTTAATTGCAAGGAAGCTTTGACTTGTGTTTGCTAGTATCTCCCCCCGCCAGCTTCTTCTTCCCCCAAACCTGCTCCTCTAGATCCTATGCAGTCCCTGCATCTTTTCTCCAACCTACAGGTGAGATTTTAACGACAAAAATGAGGGATGGATTGAGTGGAGGAACCCTTCCACATGCCATGTCTCTGCTCAGGCTTGCATCTTCCCAAGCCTGCTTTCAGTATTAATTAAAAAATTAAATACATAACTAGGGGAAAGAGCCATGCAGCTGCATGTTGTGTCTACTTTAGGCCTAATTAGAAAGTTTGTCGACAACGAGGCAAACCACCCTACCCTGGTTAAATACATGGTCTGGTATGTATATTATTTATGTCACATGTCCCCTAATGGGTTCTTCAAAAGCCATTAGGGTGTATAAAGTAAATACATAGTTTGGGACGTGAGCTAATTCTGTAAGCACATTATGCTGTTTACACTACATTCCTCCAGGTCTAAAATCTCCTCTCCTGAAGTGCCTGCCTGGTGACTCACAAATGGATCCTTAATCCATAGTAAGGAAATCACCTCCTCAAACCAGCCTGGCTGTCTATCTGCTTAATGAATAGATGGTTGGAACAGGGAACAAAGAAAAGAAATTGGTAGCTCAATTTAATATTAGCCAATCAAGTGCTGCAGCAGTGAGAACAGCCCAGGTAGAGTAAAAGCTGGGCAGACCGAAATGTCTCTTGCATGTTGGTGCTGATTCGAGGGAAACAGGAGTCCCACTGTGCATACAGGAGGTATGCATGTCAGGCCATGTGTCTCATCCCAGGAAGCAGCTGGGATGAGAAGCTGGACAGCCACCTGAGCAGGATGGTGTGACTTGGTGTCCTGCAACAGCAGGGGGTTGGACTCGGTGGCCGTCATGGCCCCCTCCAGCTCTACTATTCTATGACTCTATGGACCTCACTGACCATGGCCTGTGTGTGCTGGGGTTCTAGAAGAAAGGTACAGGTACAGAAGAAAGCAGGGGTGTGCCACACTGGCAGACCATATAGAGCCTGGCGTGGTGTGAGCACCAACATGTTGGCCTGTTGCCATTTCCTGATACACCCGGAAATGGTGTCGTCATTGTGCTTAGCTGCCTGACCTTCTCCAGCTTCCAACATAAGACACTGCCCTCAGATCCCTAACCTGGCGCACTCATCCTGCTACACCTGCACCTCGGTACGCTCTCCCAGTGGTGCTGGTGTCAGCACAACAGGGCCTCCTCCTTCTGGGATACCCACTTTGGCAGCAATGGGCTGCCTTGGAAGGGTTCTGAACCTTCATCTGGAGCCCCATGTTGCACCCAGGCTACTGAATGACCACGTGACTCCCTTGCTGCAATGGGTCACTAGATCCTGCTTTGTTTCTGGGCACAGTTCAAAGTGCTGGATATGACCCATCAAGACCCATAGGATGGGGGCACTGTCTAGTTGAAAGGCTGTGTTGACTCCTATGAGCCTGCCCAGCTTTGAAGTTCAGTTAGAGTAGTTTAGGAGACCATCAAGGGCATGATTGGCAAGCCCATGGAAGAGGGCCTTCTTGGTGACTGTCTCTAGACTCCAAGCAGTCATACCCCACACACCCCACCACAGGCCATGTCAGGGGACCATAATATTGTGCCTAACTTTAATGCAATAAAAGTTGAGGCCAAGTTATTAGATAGTGCAACAGACTTCTACAGAACATGTGTAGGAACCTTGTTTTAAAGCCTCACATGATTTTGAATTGGATGGGTGGCTGAGGAACAAAGGGGAGGGGTGTGTGTGGCAGGAAGAATAATACCACATGTTCAGAAAATGAAGCCATAAAATCTTTGTCAAAGCATTTCTCAGTTCTTCAAGCCATACGGAGTTTGACTGCTGGACCTTGAATGTTTTTCATTTTCTACTCCACCGTTCACAGGAAAAAAAGCAGAAAGCACTCCTTCCATTAACTACCCACTGCTCCTTTTGCCAACCTTTTCATTTTCAAATATCATTTTTTATGAAGGATAATGTTATATAGTGGGAAACTATAAAAATTATAAAACTTTTATGGATCGCCTTGGTGCTGCTTCCACAGTTTCAGATATAGATATGTGAGTAAGATGATAGACAGACAGACAGACAGACAGACAGACAGACACATGCATAAGTATTTCTCCTTCGTATGCAGTCCTCTACTGTGTATGTGTTTTATGTGTCTCTCCAAATATTGCACATTATGTTAACAGTGCTATCATTTAGAATAGGGGTCACCAGTGTGGCACCAATTGACACCTCCAACATCACCCACACAAAATATCCAAACTTATATACCACCTGTTCATCAACAACGTTTGTCAATCCATTGTAAGATATGTGTTTCCCCCACCAGTTTTTCAACACCAGTCTTCCAGCTGTCAAAAGGGCACAGAGAATCTATTTGCCCCTTCATGGGTTTATTTCCATGAAGCAGGGAAGTAATTTAAAAGATGTTAACAATAATTTTAAAGTGTGTGCACATCCATAAATATTAAAAATAGTTGCAGTACAAGTTTTAGCCTTGTAATAACCTCTGCCCCAAAAGAAGCGAGTAGCAGTTATTGCCAAAATATGTTTAAATGAGCAGCAGTTGTTTTGCATGGCCAGCAATTAGCCAAATTAGATAATTCCTTATTAAAGAGATGCTGCAGTGTCCAAAAGACATGAAACGAAAGTGGTTGCTGAACTAAATGCAGACCAAGATCTATAGGTGTGGCAGACCAGCCCCAAAGTACTGGCTCATTGATCTCGGATTTTGTGGTGCCCAGAGCAGTTTCCTCACTGTGACCACAGTCCCATAAAGGTTGGGGATCATGATTCAGAACTTTGAACCACTTTTCTGCATGTGTTTAACTCTTAGTGGCAAGCATGGCATTACCTCTCTTGGGGCTGAACAAGTTCAGTGGTTCCTGAAGCTGTAACAAAAATTTTGGAAAGCTCAGAGGTCCATCGTGCCTGACTGGTGGGGAGTCTATAACCAGTTATGAGCAAACATTTAAAGCATTGTTTGTCTCCATTGCTTCCTTCTTCAGCTCCCAAGAATTTGGAATTACAATTTCAGAGCAGCCGAGTCCCCCATCTTTTAATGGCCTTCTCAACGACTGATTTTAGAGTGACCACAGTGTGGCAAAAACCAGGGTTAACAATGAAGGATGAGGGCCTTGGCCTTCCTAATTGCTGGGTCACTTATGAACTTGCAGAGGGAAAAAATGGAGAGATTCCTCACACACACACCCAAAAAAGGACAAAAGGGAACAATGTTCTGCATGCAATGAGAACATCCTGTTTGGAATGTCCAGCTGCACACCTCTAGAAAGACAGGTTATAATTTAAAATAGGAGCGCAAGACATCTCTCTGTCATCATGGATGGAAGGTGACTGGTGTCCCTGCAAGTTCGGGCTGCCGCCCAGCTGCCAGCTGCCGGTGGCAACAGTTCCCATGCACGTTTTCAGCTTTACTTGGACAGGACAGTCCTTGAAATTGTGGATACCTTGAAACAGAGGACAGGTCTTGGGGAGCTCTTGTGGCAGCACCCTGTTCTCTGTAAAACAGATCATATATGTACCTGGTTCTGCTTGGATAGAAATACCTAGGAAGAATTCCCCTAGAATAATTAAAAATAACTGTGCCGGTTCATGGTAGCCGCAGCACTGCAGCAATGACCCCTTTCCTGCCATGTGTTTTTATCACAATGAACCAGTGAACCTGCAAACAGGATTCCGTATGGTGTGGGCAGCAGTTGGCTACACTGGGAATGTCAGGGCCAGCCGAAGACAGCAGCCTCAAACCTTGGCCCTTCCAGGAATTCTCCGTGCCTCTGCTCTCCCGCTGCACTCGGTGGATTTTCTGCTTCTTCTTCTGGCTCTAATCTTCACCATCTTGATCAGTTCCTGCCCCTTCCTTCCTGTCATGATATCAACTTCCTCGCTTTTGTCTGTGCAGCAGGCCATTTATGAGTGTGGAGCTTGCAGGCCCTGCTTATCTTTCCTCCTCTTCCCATGCACCTTTTCCTCTCTTGGCTCAGCAAGTCTGTCTTTAGTTTTCTTGCTCTCACTTGTCTTCTGTTTCCTTTCACACCCACCCAATATGCTTTCTCGGGGCTGGATCAAGTTATTTTGCTGCTCTAGGTAAAAATTCGTGTGTGTGTGTGGGAGAGAGAGAGAAGGAGAAGCGGGACAAAATCTGGGTAGGGAAAAATTTCTCTCCTTGAAGACTTAGCCAGCTGCAGACTTATTTCCTAGCTCCATGCAATCTGGAGAAAGTGATGGAATGTTTGGGGAAAGTGAAGGAAACTGAAGTTGCAATCAGGAAAACAAAGGGCACTAACATTATGGAAGTGTCGTAGCAGGGGGATCATGGCAGGCATCCAGAGCTCAGCCTTGTCCAGTTTTCTTTGATGAGCTTCAGGTAGTAAAGCCTGAGAACTTTGACAAGGTGTTGGCACTGGTTCATGCAACTCTTCCATGCTGGATCCTTGCCTGCTTTGACTTATAAAAATGGGCAGCTGGCGAGGCCAGGGAGGCAATTAACACCCCTTTGCATGAGGGAGTGGATCCAGGCCTCTTGAAAGAGGCTGCTCCTGAAGAAATTGCCTCTAGACCAAAACATCTTAATCGTTTTAGGCTGCTGGCAAATGTTCCTTTCCTGGGCAAGGTCCTTGAGCAGGTGGTTGCTAACCAACTCCAGATGCTCTTGGATAAAGCCAATTATCTGGAGCCATTTCTGCTGGGATTCAGGACAGGTTCTGGCATGGAAACCCTCTTGGTCGTCCCGTACGATGACCTGTGTCAGGGCAGAGAAAAAGAGAGCAGCTTGTTGGTTCGGCCTTGTTGATTCTCCTTGATCTCTCAACAGCTTTCCAAGTCATGCCATGGTATCCTTCTGGGACAATAATCTGAGCTGGGTGTGAGAAGTGATGCATTACAGGAGCTTTGGAGAGCTGGCTGCGGAGGGTGGTCCTGGGGGATATGCTCAGCCCCGTGGATTCTCCACTGTGGAAAACATTCATGCACATGTCTGGATCAAATCCAGATTGCCCCATCACTGCATCAGTCTTCAGAACTCCCAAAGCCTAGGAATGCACAGGCAGGGGAGTCATCTCCTACCCCTGCCAATTCTGAGCAAGTTTGAAAATAATGAAGCTTGAAAAAGACATCCTACTTTGCCCATATTGTTTTGTTGACCCTTCTCTCCCTCCAGTATTTGTATTTGTGGCTACACTTTACATTCCCTCTCAAGAAGAAAGCTGACCCTTATGGGATCCAAGCACACATGTTCTTAGCAGTAGCTTTGCAGTACAAGCCAAAAAGTGGGTGGGGGCACAGAAAACCCCCCAAGAAGGCAGAGGAAATTTTGTAAGACATGAACAGAACAGCATGGGCTCTTGCTAAGCAAAGAATGCAAGCCCTAATAAGAAACACTGATTTGGCTGCAGCTAAACATCCTCACACATGCAAGCATATGCTGCCAATGAGCTTCCTAATTAAGAACAACTTCCAACCATGGGACATCCCACGTCCTTCTCTCTAGGCAGGCTTTCCTGGAATCTTTGGTGGCCCTGGCAGAACGACTTGAGGTTAAAGAAAACGAGGAAGTAGGAGTAGTGGTGAAGAAGTGGTTGTAAGAGAAGGGAAGAAGAAAGAGGTTAATTCGAAAGTAATGTTTTGCCAACCATTAACCATGTTGTCATGAGGAAGATGAATGTACATTTCTTTATGCATAACCAACTGCCATTTCTCTTTCCCCCACCCCTTTTAAACAACCACTCCTATTAAAACCTAATGAGCACACCACCAGTTAAAGAATAATGGCATTTTTGCTGGCCAAGGTGTCGTTCTTAATGCATATAAAGTCCATTGGATTATGATAGATCTAATTGAAGGGCAGCTGAAAAAACCTGTTCTCTTCTTGGACTGCAAAGTCTTGGCAACCCGGGTGTATTTTATCACAATGAACTGATTCTTCTGCAGACAGCACTGGCAAGCATCTGCTTTTCTTCCCCACTCTTTTTCTACCAATCAACGCTCCTCCTTCACTTGACGCTCCCGGGGAAATCCAAGGAGGATTTTGCCCCCCTTGTTACAGCCAAATCATCACTGAATTATTACTAGAGATGTTAACATTTATTTGGATCAAACCAATTGACAAGTTTACCAGCTGCTTGAAAAGATGCAGGGCTGAAAACAGTCTAAGTAGGAGAATCAGTTCTGGGTTTCTGAAGACCTCATATTTCCCTTTCCCTCTTCATTTAAGAGAGCAAGTATTTATCCCACATAAATGCAGGGAAAATATTGAAAAGCACAAGCAAGTAAAGTTGCCAAATTCAGATGGGATGCAGGCAAGCTCTTTCAGTCAGAAGTTGCAAGCTGGTTGTGGCCCAGTCCTGTTGTTTATACAGATATTTTTTCCATGTGCCCAAAGATGTATGCATAGGATTGCAGTTATATAGCACAAGACTATGCATGTTTACTTGGAAGTAATTCCCCAAGTTGGGTGAGGTTTCCTTCCGTATCAATATGCATAAGACCAGGATTACAATATAATCTTATTCCTGTTCACTCCTCAGAAGGCCCATAGTTTTCCATGGGGCTTCATCCTAGGCAGGCATGTGTGGGCTTGCGCTCTTTGTGTTTATATGTGTCAGCCAAGCAGCATCTCCAAAGTGGCAGGTCCCTGTGGAACATAAATTCAGACATGAGGTGCAGGGATAGGGAAATGATAGTTCACCTCCTTTCTCCCTTTCAAACTATTGTGAGAGTACAAAACTCAAAATGTGCACTTTGGCCAGCTTTGCAATCAGATTGCATGGAAAATGCAAGTACTAGAGAAAAGAACATGCAAAAATACATTATTATATCAGGAACCCTGCTTGCAAAGATTAGTATGGGAAGGAGGATAACGTAGCAAGAGAGAGAGGAAAGCAAAGCAGCGGCCTTCTCCCAGAAGCAGAAGATCAGCGGTAGCCCAGAGGAAGCAAGGCTCAAAGAAGAGCAGCCTCGGGTTCACGCAGTGTTTTTACATGCACACAGCGGGAAGAAAGATGTAGCTCAGGAACCGTTCACCAGGGAATATTTGGGCAGTGAGATTCTGAACCAGCCAAAACTGAGACACGGAATGAGTTCTGGGCCTTCTGTATAGTCAGAGTGTGATACCTAAAACCAGATCTGAAGTTATCCCGGTATCGGAGTTCCAATCCGTTTTGGAATTATTTCTGGGAACAATGGAGTGCATGCATGGGGCCTTGTGCACTTCCAGATACATCCCTTCATGTTGGTTTCCTCCTTTTCCCCATTGCAATCTATTTATTGCTTGCTTTTCTTGGCTCCTTCTCACTTTCCATTTTTCATTAGTAGTTCTTTATGATCTTCTGTTTCCTACCCACCCCCACCACACACACTTACTTCGTGGCTCCTCTCCCAGTTGTTCTCCTCTGAGCACTCCCCCCCCCCCCCGCTGGTTTCCCTTCACTAATGAAACTGGAGCTGCCTGATTCCTTTTGCAAAAATTTGCAAATCCAGCTGTTTCCTTTTTAAACATAAACTCATCTTTATGCAGTAGAGCTCCTGAGCAAGGCTGAGTCGGCTAAAGGGGTGGATGCATTTGGTGACAGTGGGAAGCGGAGTGGGTGCCGGGGAGTCAGCTAGGATGTGGACCATGGTCCCAGAGGATGCCGGCCTAGAATGTTCAAGCCTGGTGAAGGCAATCCTACACTTTATTGCAGTATTGTTGTCGTCATCAGTGTTACTATCGCTGTCACTATTTCTAGGCTACTTTCATTAGCCATGGGAAGGACTCACAGTTAGGCAAAGCTGCCTTGAGAAGAAGCCACCGTGGGTGGGCAGGTTGCTTGTCACCCTGAGCAGCACTCGGGCTTGCGGTACCTTATTCCCCCAGTCATTGCCTTGGTCTTCCTGCCAGTTCAGCAGGTACCCAGGGGCCTTTGTGGCCGCACCCCCTTTCCCCTGCCCCTTGCCTTAGTTCTGGCTGTTCTTGCCAGTCAGCTCTGCAGCCATTCCCAGAAACCCATGGAGATGCCCAGGTCTGTGCAACACAGCCAGGGATATCAGCACCCGCAAGCAAGCCGGAGCCTCCCAGGTGGCTTATTTGTGAAAAATCAGCTATGCCGAGAAATTGCAGTAGCTTCACACGGCACAGCAACTCACAACTCCACGTAATTTTCATGAGCCACTGTGGCAAATATGATAGTCCCCTGATGAACCGGCCTTTGGATTACAAGACTGCACCAAACATTTTGCAACACCGACACAGGTGCTCTTGCCAGCGCTGAGCTCCTCACACTGCTTTGGCCTTGGGACGTGCCACACACAGATCAGGTCTAACACCTGGAAAATGCACCATGCTGGGCAGGACCCTCGCCTTCTTGGCCCCCTGACATATCCGTTGTCTATGCAGAAGAATTGTGTTTTGCTTGACGGAGTGTGCAATATTGCGAATCTCACAACTGCGGACTAAACTGTACAGCAAGCGGCAAATAGAGGTTGGCGACCTCCATGACAGTGGTCCCGAAGGCTTGAAGCCACCCTTGCTTTCGTGTGTGTCCCCTCCCTTCACCTGAATGTGGAACTGGCTGGCTAGAGCAAGCTGAGCTGTGTGGAAGCAGGAGGCCATGGCACTCGCTTATGGACACAGCCTTTTGCTAGAGGCACCTGAGAAAGCACCATGCAGACAAGCTGCAGTGCCACTGTGTGGAAACAGGCCTCCTTAGAGCAGGGCTGCCAACCCCTTGCAGCTCAAGGGCCAAGCTCAGTTCCGGCCCAATTCAGTCCCTTCGTAGAGTGTCTGGAACATCTCATTGATGGACAATATAAAAATCCCATCGTAAGTGTTATAAAGTAATGAATAAGCTAATCAAATAAATCTGCATCTATTTGCCTGTAAGAAAGAAATAATTTCAAAATTAAAACAAGTATGGTTTTTGGCATATCATGACCGAAACTGCTGACTTCATTTCTATAGAAATACGTGTGTGTGTGTGTGTGTGTGTGTGTGTAAATTAACAGCTGCTGTCCAATTAATCATGGGCACCTCTGCAGTCAGCAAAGTCAGCTTCAATCAATTCATCCAATTTGGTAGCTGGGGTGGAGGGGGGAACTGGTGGCCTTCTAAATGCTGTTGGACTTTCAGTTCCCATCCACTCCAGGCAAAGTCCTAGGCACATTTATCTGAAAAAAGACCTATCACTCCCAGCTTGTCCCACCCAGCTATTTTGCCCAGGGCATGCTGGGAACTGTAGGTCTTTCTTCTGTTGAAACATGCATGGGATTGTGGCGAGAATAATCTCCATCTGGGCATAAATTCCAGTAAATGAGGGACAGGCATAGGATGGCAACCTAACAGCAACGATAAATGGGATCATTGTTCCTGTTCAAATGCCAGCTTCCCTTTCTGACAAGACCCTCAGGATTCTCCCCCGCCCCTTCCCTCTGAATTCCTAAAATTCTTTGAGTCCATTGATCAGTGTTCCCTGCTAGAAATGCTTCAGCTGTTAGAGGCAACCCACTTTCTTTGGGACCAAGGAAGAGCTGGAAAGGGTGCCTGCCCGTCTAAGAACTCTGAGCTGTTTGTGGCTTCTGCTATGTAAATCTCTTTATCCAATCAATCAGTCCTGAAATAAAATACACACCAACCTGATGCTTGGATAGAACAGAAATCCCAAATCACTGGCAGCCGGGCTGGCCACAAAGAAGCCGGCAGCCTGTTTTCCTTTGCCCTCCTCTTCCCCTCCCCCTCCCCCCATCCTTCTGACCCACACATTTTGCAAGACGGTCTCTGCCAAGCTCATCAGACTCAAAATATTTTGAGGCGAGTGGCTATGCCACATGGCAAACCAGCAGTGTGCAAAAGAAGTGGGGAGAAAGAGAAGAGGTTTCACCAAAGCGGTTAACACGGCTCATCCGATGACATTAGCTTTGTAACTAAATTCCATGTTGTCAAGGGCACAGTGGAGATTAAAGAGGGATTAAGGTCTTCTAGCAGAACCGGAGCATCACAGTAAATTGACTTGACTTGGCAGCCTGCAAACTCAAGTTGGCAAGTTTTCACTAACTAATCATATAAAATCCAGGTTGGCGGTGTTAGTTAGGGGCCAGAAATATCATGCATTCGAGGTGGGAGGTTTGCTCTGGGTTTGGAAAGGGGAAGAGAGGGGCTTGCTTGCTTTTTCTGAAAGCTTCTGGAAGTCTCAAGGTGAAAGGGAGGTTGGCTGAAAATTTCCATCTCTATTGGACTTATTTCATACAGAAAAAATCCAGTTTTATTCTACGTAGGTTTGATAGGATTGTTATTACTCCATTCTTTTCCCAAGAATATCAGGATGCTGTGCATAATCTTTCCCCTGTTTTTATCAGCACCGCATCCCTGTGAGGTAGGCTAAGCTGGGAGATGGTGGTGGATCTAAGACCACCCACTGAGCAGGATTTTGAATGGCAGACTACCCACCTGAAGTCCAACATGCTAGCAAATCTGCCAAGCACAATCCTATGCACATACTCACCTGAGAATACATCCCACTGAATTCAGTGGGGTTTACTTCTGTGGGTATGTGGATAGGATTGCCCAGACTAGCTTCTCACCCTGGTGGTCTTGTGCCACTGATGGTTTGAAATCAGGAACCTGAGCGTTCTGAGTTTCAGAGCATTTGGAAGCTTTCTACTTACATGGGCCCATTTGGGATTTCAAGCAGACCCTGCCTTCTGGAATAGTGGGCTGGATTCAGCTTACTGGACCACAGGTGGTCCAGGCAAAGAGTGAGGAAGGGGAAGGAGGAGCAGAAGAACAAGAGCTACCCAGTCAGGCAGGTTGACCCAACCACCGTTGCAAACTAGGATAGTGAGATTCTGCAGGTACCCCTATAATTTAATGAATTGGGCTGCAGTTCAGTGATTGGGCACCACATTTATGGGAAGGGAATTCAACCCTCCCCTCCTTCCCCCCTCCGTGTGTGTGTGTGTGTGTGTGTGTGTGTGTGTGTGTGTGTGTTTAGCAGTCTCAACATTGCAAAGAGCTGCTGCCCAGGCAAAATAGTCCAAAGGCGGTCAGCAGAAAGTTCTCCAGATGTTTTGGAGCTCAGCTCCTGGCATTCCTTGCCACTGGTCATGCTAACAGTGACTTCTGGGGGCTGAAATCCAAAACATCTGGTGATTTACATTCTACCCACACTTGGAGGGGGCCGCACATGGATAGGTGGGTGGTTGCATAAAGTAGCGTTGTATTTTCATGCGCTGTGGTGCTGGGGTGGGGAGAAGACCAGTGGCTGGAGAGGAAAGGAAGAGAGCAGAAAAGAGGGGTCTGCTGTTTTGGAACCTCTTCCTGATGAGCAGATTCTCTGTGCTTCCCTTAGATAAATGCAGGCATATGGAGAGACCGAAAATCTACCAGTGAACCCCCTTTTTGCCCAGGAAATGTTGCAGTAGGTGAGTCCTGTGGAACCCTCAGGAACCCATCTGGTTGAGGACTTTGTGCTAATTTGGCAGGAAGGCAATTCTTATCTCCATCTGAGGAGTTAAGAACTCTGGACAGCCAAGCTCGGAGGCAGCGCTGGATCAGCACATGAGGAAGGATGAGCAGAAAGAACTCTGCGGTGGGGGGGGGGGGCGGTGGCCTGAGGCACCTCTATCAGCAGCTACTGATGCAATTTCATCCCAGAACAGTACTGGAAGAACAGCCAAATCCTAAGCACTGTTCTCAGGACCAAAGGTGAGGCTGGGGCATCTGGAAGTGAAATAGGGATTTAGTTCAGAACTGGGATGGTTTTCTTTCTACCCGGGGTCCACTTGGGGTCCACTTGAGCAGAGCTGGCTGGTGCCGGAGGTCAGACTAGATAGTCCGGGAGGCCCCTTCTGACTCGCTCTGTTTCTCTGTTTCTGTGTTTCCTGGGCAGAGAGGTCCTGGTGACAGCAACAGAAGGCATAATGGAGCTGTACCATCCTGTGTTCCTTATTGGATTTTCCATGGTAGCAAAAAGGTGTATAAAGGTGCAGAACAAGAGGGTTACAAATGGAAGACACCCCCCAGAAAATTCCATGAGAGTGAGGAGATCAAAATGCATCCTCTGGAAACCTCTTTGGGAATGGGAAGAAGAGCTGACAAAGCTCCAAGGTAGGCAAGGTGGGGCCCACACCCCAGCAGGGCTCCACAACCAGGAGCCCACCTGCTCTTCCTCTTCATCATGGCAACCTGCTTGCTTCTCTTTCAGACCCTGACAAGAAAGATCAGCAGATGCCCTGGCCACTTCCCTTCCTGGCTCTCAGCCTGTCCGGTGAATAAGTGGCAGCAATGCCAAGAGTGAGGAAGGGGTGAAAAAGCACCTGGTGACAATGGAGTGAAGATGTGCGGCTCGCTGGCCTCGAGGACCCATTGAGGGTGTCTTGCAGGCCAAGCACACATCCTGAGAACCTGGGAACAAAGAAACAGGTTGTCACTCCTAGGCACTTGCAACAGAGGGAAGGAGAGGCAAAGAGTAACCAGGAAGGGCATCTATCCAAGGAGAGCGTACTTTGGTTTAATGTCAGTTGCACGGAGTTCTTTGCTTTTTTTGCTTCTTCATGCAAACATTTTTCACATTGTGTCTGATTTTCAGGGCACGGTTGTTGCTTGGCTGTAGTTGTTGCTTTGACAATCACAGATCTTTATCTGAGGTAAAAATACATCTCAACAGAGTCTGGCTGCAGTAGCCACTTCAGGAACAAACTAGTGGAAATGTTTGCAGAAGATGTTCGAAGAAGAAAAACACACGCCCTGTATAAAATATGATGAATTTCTTTGGGAAATAGCCATGCATTTGTTTTCCATTAAATGGCTGTTTTATGCAGGGAGGGGGTGCCGTGGCCACCCCTGCTGATCCTTGAGGGCGGCAGGGTGGGTGAAGCCATCATGGATGGTCCTTCTGTCACACGATCTCTCGTCCTTTTCATTTGGAGAATTCTGAAGGATGAGACCAGCCTATGCTTTCTCCCATGAATGGCATGGCTTTGTGGCAATCTTTCACCCCCAGCACCTGTGCCTGCCATCTGACACCGAAGTTTCTGCCCTTCCCTCCCTCCCTCCTTCTCCACGCCCAAAGGAATGGCTATAGCGAGCTAAGAAGCATTCCAGCAGATTATGAAGTTCAACTATTCTGGCCCCTGCTGTTCAGAAGTAACTGAACCTTGCAGGAATTTCACACATGGGCTTCGTAGTCATGGGTGCAGCATAGGCAGTGGGGGAAGGACACACTAACGTCATGCCAGTAACTCCTGTGACAGATTATACTTCTCTGCTCCTCTTTGACCAAAATTCAAGATGAGACTTGCAAAGGCTATGATTAGGGCAAGAGTAAAGACAGCAGCAACTGCTGCGGTGAGATGCTGGGTCAACGGAGAGGCAAGAGCTTGTGGAAAGGACAATGGTTTTGAACAACCTCTGTGTCACTGGGTTGCATGATGAAGCTTGGAGAAAACTCGGGGCATTCCCTACCACTTTCAAGGTTAGACAGGAATCTGCGGAAACTTTTTCCTACAGGTATTCCCAGGAAGGTGATCTGAATAAGCAGCACTTTACTACAATCTTATTGTTTGGTACATCACTTAGAAATGTCCTTTAAATAAGCCATTCATCAATATAATCCATTCTTCCATTGCCTTGCATGCAGCGGGGCTAAGCTGCATGGGTTACAGGCACCATTTCACCTTGATCGCTCTGCACTAAATATGATGAGCTCCAGATCCAGTCCATTCTGTGGGGTTTGTTTCAGTTGGCTAACTCAGCAGATGCCAAGCATTTTCTACAGAATAGAGCTGCTGTTCTTTTAATCTCCCTGACAGAAAACTCTAGAGATGAAATTAAATTCTTCCAAAGTTTTAAAATTCAGCAGTCTTGTCATTCAGATTTTCATGGGAAAGTTTAAACTCCAAATTTGGAAGTCAGTCTTTGAAAATGCAACAAACAAACAAACCCTTGATATTAGAAAATGAAATTTTACTGTTGGGTTTTCACTTAGTCAAGGGCTTGTTTCCGGACTGGTTGAATGGATGGTTGAAGTTAAGAAGAAAAAATGAAAGCTAAAATGGCAGAGCACACTTGAGGATATGGATGGAAACTAATTTCCATATTTCTGTGCAACAATGGTGCACATCTCATCAGATTTATTGGAACAAATCAGAAGCAGTGTTAGACTAACAATTTGAACCAGGGGATTGTTTGCCCAGCCTCTTTCCAGAGCAGAGAAAGCCGACTACTACCTTCAAACTAGGATACACCGTTGAGAGACAAGGAGATTTGTACATCTCTCTAGGACCTGCTTTTTCAAGAACTATCAGTCCTGTAGGTGTTTGTGCATAGCAAGGATGGAGAAACACCTGGAGGGCAGGATAAAGCTCCAAAATAATCAAGAACACCGATGCCAGGGACAGTGGGACAACATGTTCCTAAAATGCTAAAACATATTAAAAAGCAAGCTTTGTGGGCGAATTCTTCAGGCTGGCTACCATGTTTGTTTCCAGTAGAAATTGAGAAAAAGATGTGTGTGAATATGTGTCTGAGGAGATGAGACTGTGGACCATTGTAGTATAATTTGAGAAATGTAGAAAATGTAATTTCAGAATCAAAATAGAAAGTTTCTTTCATGATTCCTTGGAGTATGTGTCTGTGTACAGCAGAGAAGCATGCTATGTATGACCCCCCCCCACACACACACACAATTATGCTTGGGCCCTGACTGTTGCAGGCTCCTAAAAACTTCCTGCAGTGTAAGCATCACCCAGCTGTACAGATTTCCTTTGAAATACTCCAGCCCTTCACTCTTTATAGTGACAATATTGTATAAAAGAATATAAAATTTGGACTTCCAGACAAAAATCTGCATATGGTTTGTGCAACCAAGATGAAGTTCACAAGTTTCCTTAACTTTTGGCATGGATTTCACTTACAGAAATCTTCATCTGCCTTTCCTTCTCTATTTTATGCAATTCAGAATGCGTTTAGCACTGAAAATAAGTCATAGTTGCTGAAGACTTTGAAGACTCCATAATGACCAGGAACATTGATTGATCCCAGGAACAGTGGGAGCCAGACAAAAGTTCCTGATGTCATAAAAATCAAAAATACAAAGGGCATTTGCAGAATTTCCAGCAGGGGCCTAATTACGATTTCTGCAACAACAACAACAGATTGGGAATCTAAGGCCATGCCTGGCCCCAAGGAATTCCACATGGTCATTGCAAAGCCCTGGGTGTAACCCAGGATTGATTTGCAGCCTTTTCCAGGGAACGCTCAGTCTTATATATGCTTTCCTGATTAAGACTGATCCAGGATATTTCTCAGAATAATGTGATCAAGCGGGAGAACTAGGAGCCACCACCACAACCAAGTTAAAGATGGGACGTGGTTGTTCATGTGAGTTTCCATGAGAACTGATATGGCCATTGTTAAATGAACTGTGAAATCTGAGAGTGAGAAAGGGAAGGAAGAGCAGGCAAGAGGAACGCAGGGAAATCCATGTGTGTGACCTACTTTGGGGGTGGGTGAGTAAGCCAAGGGGCTGTGCAGTGATAGGCGCCCCCCGCCCCCCAGAACACGCACAAGCCGCAAGACATGCCAGAAAATGACACATGCCATTTTTCAGGAAATATCTGTGGGCTTGCTCTCATTTGCAGTCGGACTATTTTATGTTCCTGGATGACCTTTAATTGTATGAGGGCATTCATGGGCTTTCGAGTGATGTAAACACAGAGGTGCACCCAGCAAGGCTGGAAAGGTCCCTGCAACGGAGCGTCTGCGTTATTCCTGCGGCTGGGGATCAGAAGTATCTCTATTCTCACCCGTCTTGGAAAGCAGGATAAAATTAATTTAATATAGCGGAAGTGGCTGGGGCTCCTTGCATCTGCCTGTTCTCCACCAGTGTGGCCTGGGAAAGGGAGAGGGGCATGAAGCAGCTGGTTCCTTCAGGCCACACGATTTCGTGGGCGGAGGGGGGGAGAGAGAGGAGAAGCCCGCTCCCTTCAAAATCCGCTTGACATTTACCAGGCCAGAAGCAAAGGCAGCACTGACTGTGCTCTCTGAATCCGGCTCTTTGGACAGGGCTCCGCGATCACACATGTTTGCCAGTTATTTTCAGCAGGAGGAGGGTGGGTGATCTGCTTGACAGCTGAGAGCAGTTGGAAGCAGAGCAGGGCAGGCGGGGGGCCCAGAGTCGCTCCGCAGCAGGCCGGAGGCTTCGTCTCCCCCGGGGATTCCAGCCGCAACATAAGGGTGTCGTTTACTTTTGGGACCGCATCCAGCTGTTGCGGCAGAGACTGCCGCGTTTCTTGAATCCTGTCAAACTGAGCCATGCCCTCCCCTCACTTCATGGCATGCTCGCTCTGCTCCAGACCCAAAGCCTTCGGGCTTGTTTCGGCACGCCTGACCTGATCGCTGCCATTCGCTTGCAGTGGGTCTTGGAATCGGGAAATTAACCATGTTTAACCCCCCCTCCGCCAGCCTCTCTTCCCCTGGGTTCCCTGCGTGGTGTAAGAACCACCCCTTAGTCCCTGCCTTCCCCATGTGCTCCCCTTTGCCCCGCAGAGGGCAGCCCTGGGGCCCCCTGGTCCTGCTTCCTCCTTGTCCCTGCATTTCCCCACCACTTCCCTGGAGTCTCTCTCCTGCACTGAAAGCAGTCTCTGGCCACGGGGGTCACACTCCTGTGCCCCCTTCCCCCGCCCCTGCCTGCCCAGTGGACAGGAGGGGACGAGTGGTCCGCATTTTATCTTAACTACACTCAGAAAGGGACACGCTGCCTTCTTGTTGACTTGTGAAGGCTGCCCATGCCCAAGTCGGAATTCTCTGCCTGGGATACAATGCCCAGAGTATCCACTGGCTCTGGGGCTCTGGGACCATCCAACCCCTAATGGATATGTGTGTGAGGGTGTTTGTGTTTCAGTGACACATTTGTGCTTATTTACTGAGTCAATTAACAAAAGATAACCTCCCATTGTGAAATCATCAATAAATCAATGGCGTTAATACTATCTTGGAATGTTCTCCATTATTTACCTGAATATTGTTGACTCTAGCCACTTAAGAGGGCCAGCCCCCTCCCCTTCAGCTCGATTGAGGGTGAACAGATTTTGTCGTTTCAGTTAATAAACATCAGTTGCTTTCCTGGAAAATTATTTCAGTTTCTTAGAGCTGCTTTAAAAAGAAGAAGAAACATAGTCAAAATGTTTGCATCATTTGCATATCCTTATGTTAGCATGCAAAGGCCTTCCTTAATCCTGAGAAAGGAAGCTGCACTTCGATCCCCCAGAAAAAAACATGAGATGGTTTGGACACAGTTAAAGCAGCTGCGTAATGTCCACGTGCATGGGAGCATCAAGCAAGGGTTACTTATGAGTAAAGTAAACCTTTTCGAGATCAAAGGCACTCCAGTGGGTTTGACTTCATCTGGGTCTGGGATAAGGGTTCCCAGAAAAGTGTGGCCACATTTGTGTGTTGGACATGGAGGGCAAAGCTGCTCTCTGCGGAAAACACCGACGAAGCCTTTTCTCACAATTGATGTCATGAGGGGTCTGAGCATTACAATTAGGCCTGGTGGAGATCTCCATTCAAGTTTCTATCTAGCATTTAGCTCACTGGGTGACCTTTCACCAGCCACTTCATCTTACCCTGTCCTACCACCTAACCGAGTAGGTCAGAGTTGGAGAATCCCTTTCAGCTCAAAGGGCAAATTCATTTTTGGAGACGGTCTCAAAAGCTGCACTCAGTGATGGCATGCCCAAAGGTAAAGCTAAGCAGGGGGAAATAGCACTTCCACCTCTCTGCAACTCCCAATCCTAGTACTTTGACCTAAAAAGGCAAGGAAAGGGACATCCAAGTTTTTAGACTAGGCAGGGGAATATGGTCTGCAAAACCATAACATGTTTGGAGGTTGGAAGAAACTGGAAACAGCATGATCCTCCGGATAATGTCATTCTAGAAGCTAGATTATTTTATTTATTTATATTTATATCCCACCTTTTTTTCCTTTCAAGGAACTCAAGGCTGCTTCCATAATTCTCATAAAGTAGAGAAATACTACATGTTACTGATACGCTTTGGCAGCATAAGATGCATTTTCCCAATCAACAAAACACCAAGCAAAAAAAGGCACAGGCCACCTTATGATCTAAATGCAGCGAGAGTGTGGGAAAGTGTGTGGTGAGAAAATCGAAGTCACAGTGAGGAAAAGGGAAGGGAAGGACAGGAGTGCGATTCCACTTCCTTTATCCCGAGTGTGAGGAAAGCGTTAGGGGATTAAGCCCAGACTGCATGTTTGGAAAAAAATGCAAGTCAACATGGACAGGAACGCCAGCCCTTCAGGAGCCCAGTCAGCAGAAAGCTCCCCCATGTTGTCCTTTGCATGCTTTTGGTGCCATGCCTTTCCCACCCCATGTGCTTTAGATGGGTTCCTTTGAATGCAAGGTTGAATTACAACTTGGGAAAGTTGTGGGCTTTTTTCTGGAGTTGTCTTTGTATCAGTTGCCCCTCACCCCAGTCACATGGTTTGTTGTTGAGTTTGTTCATTTGCAAAGGCATGAGAGACTAACACTTGAGAAGAATTCAAGAAAGAGAGTACAAAAATATGCCCGGTGTCATTTCCTAAAGCAGAGGGTGGTCTGGATGGATTCACAGAGAGTGATCAATGGGTCCATCGCCAAGACCCAGAGCTGACCAGTCCTTCAGCTATTCTTCCTTGGGTCACCACTGTCGGTCATTGACTTGCATCATTGTTCCCCCACCCCCAGTAGTGCTGGCTTCTCCACAGGCCCATGGAGAATGTGGGCTATGGAATGGGCTCCAGCAACAACAATGTGGAAGAACCAGAGACCCCCAAGGATCACCTGTCTCAAGCATCCTGCAGCCAGTCCTCAGGGGTTCCTCAGGTTCTTCCATGGGGCTGGACTCCATGTTTAATCACGTGCTAGCGAGCATCAAATCCACCTCCTCCATGCATTGATTCACATCCAAACAATGGCATAAAAGGGGTTTTAAACAAGATTGAGCAATTGGCAAGTTCCATTCCACCATCCCAACCTCAGACTGTATCATTCTGAAACCAAGTTGACTTTGAGGTGGGAAATCAATTCTTGCTCTTATCCTCCTTCTGCTTCCAAAGTCAGCAGCCTTGACCATAAATTGAATATTGCACCGCTGTAGAGAACATCTTCCTTGTCAGGTTTGTAGTTGCATTCTTCCATTGATGATGATTGGTAGCTTTAAAACTCACATGACTGCCAGATAATAAATGAGAACTGTCATTGTGCATGGACTATAGTTGGCTGGATATTCTTCTTCGTATTTTGTCTGACCTCAGTGTGATGTATGGTTTACTTCAGGGTGTTTTCAAAATAGTGAGAGAAACAGACAAGGACTTAAAAAAAAAAAAAAAGAGGGGGTGGAAGAGAGAGAGAGAGAGAATGAGAGAGAGAGAGACTGCTAATTGGATATCTCTCCCAGACTTTCCACTGACCCTGTGAGGATGGACTTTAATGGATGAATTCATCATACTTGATGGCACAACTCAGGGTCAGATTTACTCTTCCACGGAAGCTGAAGCCACTTTCGTGCAACAGAAGTTCTCACAAAGTACCTTTTATCTTGGTTGTCATCATTTTGGCAAGGTCAGGAGCTGCGGGGCTGGACCCGGGGCCCCTGTGAATCAGCCATGGACGCCTTATGCACTGGACGTCAGGTGCTGCCATTTCAGTTTTGCACCAGTGGTCATATCTCTCAACAGCCCTACCCCAGGGGTCCAGAACAACATTGAGCCCGGGACATGGGGTGGGTGGGGAAGAAAATGGCAAATGGGCCATGAACAGAGGTAGGTACTATGCCTGCCTGCAGTGACAGGAGGAAAGCAGGAGTAAGGGGAGAGGTGACAGAGTTGGACAAATTACACATGGTGTGGGACAAAAGAAGAGGGCGACGATATTCACATTCTCTTCCTCTCTCATAGGAAAATAGGTTAATGCGGAATCAGGCCACTGGTCTTTGTAGCCCGGTAGAGTTGAAACTGACTGGGAGTGGCTCTCCAGGGTTCCAGGGGATTTTGTTGTCCCACCTGGACAAGCTGGGGACCAAACCTGGAAATTCCTACATGCAAAGCACCTGCTCTTCCACTGTACTCAGCTTAGCCTCTTCATAAGTATTATAATCGAAGGCCTCCCTGTGAATATGAATTGTGGGAGACTCAGGACAGCTAAAATGAAGTGCTTCTTCATACAGGTCTAGTTAAATGCTGGAATTCACTTCCACAAGATGTAGTGAAGGCCACTGGGTGAACAAAAAGATGGGGTAGATGGACGCTTGACTCTTCCCGATTCCCACATTTTCAAAAGAGAGAGAGAGAGAGAGAGAGAGAGAGAGAGAGAAGCAATCATCACCACTGCTAAATTTGTCTTGAGGAGGGTGAATTTTCATTGCGACCCAACTCTAGTGAACTTACCCCATGTTTTCAGCTCAAATGTACCACCCTGAGTAGAGAGTGGGCCAGGCACTCACTCTGCCGACTTTTCAGGAGCATATGTCATCAGATTCTGAAGAAGAGGAGGAGGTGATGAGGGGGCAAGAGGATCAAAGGGAGGTGGAAGACTTTGAAGCTCCATCAAGGTCACTTCCTGCAGTTTCCCAGGTCTACTGTGAGAGCAAGCCTGTTTTGGAAAAGACAGCCGGTATTTCAGGAGAGGAGAGAGAGCAGGGACCTGACCTTCTCCTTGATCCTGTGATGAGACATCAGGGAGACAAGCTCCCAAGCTGGATGGCTTGCATGGATCTCGTTAGCGGACACTCTTCATGCAGAATCCACCTTGAGGGTGGCATTGTAGTTCTAGTAGGTGGAGGGTCTGGGGAGAAGTTTCCAGTTTGGGTTCAACTCTCTTCACATGAGCAGAGGCTTAGCTTTTCAGCTTAATAGAAGGCCACTAGAGTTGCACTGCCTCATTAATTGTGGCATGTCAATAAAGATTTGCAATGCAAAGGAGTGCCTTGCACTGAGCTGGAGGGCAAGGGGGGAAGGGTTTGGCTCAGGACACCCCCCAGGAGAAATGTGTGAATTCCAACTCCAGTGATCGTTCAGTCATCCCTGGGGCGGAGGGGTGGGGGAGGGGCAACCGTGGTGTAGAAGCAGGTTTGTTCCCAACCTAGCTGCCCCTTGTATTATTTATTAGAATTATTTATTTATCATATTTATACCCCATCTTTGTCCCATTGCACACAGAGCCAGCATCCTGGTTTGGCATCATCAGCAACTGGCCAAGGCTCACGCAGGAACAGGTTGTCCCAAAGCCCTGCTGTTTGGAAGTTCCTTCTCTTACTTTAGGGTGATCACTTATGAAGTTCCAGAAATGAGAAACTACACCACCAAAAAGGGTCCTGGTTTGCATAACATGTGCAGATGCTACTTTAAAAGAACAAATTTAGTACATTAGACTTTTTATTTAGGTATTATTTTAGATATTGTTGTTGTTGTTGTGGAATATATCTCACTGGGGTGTAGAAGAAGCAACTCATTTTGTGAGTGTTCCATCTATGATCAGATTTCTTTGGTGCATCAATTGGAATTTTTAAAGCAGACTTTAATTTTGCTTGTGTTAATTAGTTCATGTGAATAAGTTCAAGGTCTAGTCCCCAATCCCAGAGTGAAAAATTGACCCACAAGTCCACAAATGCTGCATCACAAGTACTTACCCAGGTACTAAGCCTTGATGGGAACTTCAAGGCCCAGTTGCTCTGTTGGGTCTTCATCACTAGACTTGGCCTGGACAATTTAGTAAGGGACACTTTTAGCCTGGCAGAGGACAGTTCGGTGTAAAAGAGGACATATACAAAGCCATTACAAGACAACGTCTCAGGTTTAGATGTGGAATGTATGAACTTTCTGCGGGTGGATGACTTAACGTTCCCCCATGTTAGTCATCAAGTGCCCATTTTCACCATGTTATCCATCAAAATTAGGAACAGTATTTCATTAACTCCCTCTATGCACTGCCAAACAGCATATTAGGCATTTGCTTTTCCTTTGCTAGTGTATTGTGTTGTGTTGTGTTGTGTTGCACTGCACTGCACTGATCCATCTACTGGAACTATAAATTTTAGTACTTGGAGTTTATACCTTGGCTGGATTTTGTGTGCATATCTAGATCTTGATATTTGTAACCTGCCTTTGCAACTTTAATTCTACTAATATTTGCTGCCTGTTCACTAACTTACATTGAACCTGTGAGCAGGAAGAAATGAAAGCAGCCGCACCTTGCTGCATCTTCTCTAGGGATGGCTAATGCCAGATCCAATCAGTCCCTTGCACCTGAACCTGGCACTGAGAACATCCTAAAAGAGGCTTGCTTGGTTGACTTGATTGGACCATCTGGCTCTGTGTCACCTGCACTGACTAGCAACATTTCAGACAGTGCTCTTTCCTGATGCGGAGCTGGCTGGTGCTCCAGTTTATTTCTTTATGTATTAGATTTATATCCCACTGCTTTTCTTACGAAGAACTCGAATGAACTTACATCCATCTCATCCTTCTGCTCTCAATCTTATCCTTACAACAGCAACCCTGTGAAGTAGGTTGGGCTGAGAGTCTGTGGCTGGCCCAAAGTCACCCAGTTGGCTCCATGGGGACAAGAACCCCGGTCTACTGAGTCCCAGTTCTGCACTCTTAACCACTGTTCCACACTGGCTCTCTGGGAATACACTCTGTATTCTCAGTCCATGGTTTTAATTCTTCTGAACCAACCAGATCTCAGGGAGATCTCTGACTGTTCAGCTGATTTGTGCACTGGTGGGAGCACACAGTTTTGCAACGATGCGCAAACACATCTGAGGAAATCCTGAGGAGAGTGGAGCAAAAGATGCCCAAAAGTTGTCAAATCACCAGAGGTGTGTCTTTTTCTCCATTCACATGTCCCTCATATATGGAGGTGTACACAACTGCTGTGGCTGCTCCTTCTAACATGATTGGTTTGTAGAAAGAGTTCAAAAAGTTAAAGCATCATTTCTTCCTGAAAGAAAACACTGAGCACAGCCAACTCAATATATAATGGAAATGCCATGATTTAGATGACGACCACATATGCTCTGAAGCTAACAATATATTTTAATTTAATAATGATTTCAGGAACATCAATCCAAGCTTGCTCCAAAGTCATTACAAATGCATGAGCTTCAATGATCAGGTGACTGATTGTGAAATGCGCATGCATCACTAACCCAAGGGCACCCTGTTCTGCATTCATGAACACACAAGAGCCACCTAAAATTCTTTGGCTGTTTTAAAAGTTGACTAAGAATTATTTGAATAGAAATCCTGTGGAAGCTATGACTTACCAGAACCAGGTCTGATGAAATTGTGTTGTCCCAGATACATAGAAAGTGGAGCTCCAACCCTGAGAATGCTATCCCTGTTATGTTCCATTACAATTTATGGGATAGCTGGTTAGTTTAAATTGTAGTGCACAGAAAAAGCATTGGGAAACTAGCTATATCCATGGAGTGAGTGGTGTAGTAGAAAATGGAACGTGAATTCTAACACCTTAGGGGGCAGTTATTACAGAAAGTTTGTAAATCTATATTAACCTACACCTAGCCTCTCACTCGCTGGTCTTTCCAATGAAACTCAGATCCATGTGCTGCTGAGCACATTAAAAAAAATCTTTCACAGAGCTTTGCCTCCAGGTCAGAGAGTCAGCCATAGCTTCTCTTGGCTTTTCTCATGTTTCATCATTGCTTTATTTAAACATAGGCTTTTGTATTTAATTTGACAATCTTTATGTAGTGGCTGGAATGGTAATTCAGCCGACTTGTCTTTTCCAGGACACCAGAAGATCTAACTAAGTCAGAATGTCTCCCTTCTAGTCTGAGATTTCTATTTATTGCCTAGCACACTGAGGAAGACAAGTTGAGTTATCATTTGGTAGGAGGAATCCGAAAGGCAGTTATATGCTTGGAATGCTGTGTAACTGTCCTGTATCGCCAGGCTGCGGTTCAGGAAATGGGCCGCAGCAGGGAGAAACCCCTCTGTGGAGATTGCGATCAAGCCTTAATTCTCTCAGCAATCGAAAGCAGGGTCCAGATAGCAAACTGCCCACCCATCACAAATGCAAGCCCCCGTTCCAGCTTGCAAGGGCACCGTTTCAGACAGATGGGTCTGCAGTGCCGTTACCTGTATTTGGGGTGTTCGGTGCAATAGGATGTCTGTAAGGCTGCATGCAAACAGATCATCATTATGAGGAATGCATGCACATGATGCAGAGGAAGTTCATTTTTCCCTGCGCGGCCGAAAATAGTTATTCTTAGGTAAGGCAGCATTAGAATTTTTGGAAGGAAGAGCAAGGACAGTCCAGAGCAAGGATGTCCAACCTGTGGCCCGCTGGCTGCATGCAGCCCAGGATGCCTATGAATGCGGCCCAACATAAAATTGTAAACTTACTTAAAACATTGCAGGGGTTTTGCAATTTTTTTTTAAACTCAATTGCACATTCTCAAACGTGAACGTCATAGATGACAACATCATGTTGCAACATCACATAAAATAAATGTACGTACATATGTTCTCACTATTTGTATGCATGGTGGTGGCAGATATCACGAACATTATCATCAGTTTTGTTAGTGTTTGTGACTTTAATGTGTGGCCCAAGACAATTTTTCTTCTTCCAGTGTGGCCCAGAGAAGCCAAACGGTTGGACACACCAGTTCTAGAGTGTTGCAGGCAAGAAACCTTATGTCAGGCCAGCCTGGGAAGCCTCTCGTGGACCTTTGCAGCTACTACCCCACCACCTGAAGAGACAGGGGCCCTCTTGGTCTTTCTCCTATCATGCATTTCATTGTTATACTGCCCAGTAGCCAAAGTGGGAGGGTGTTTTAAGGAACAGGCCAAACGGTGTCAACCAAGGGCCACGTGCATGCAGAGAAATAAACCCCAGACAAACACACCCATTCACAGTCTGGAGATACTGTGCACTGTGTAGAGAAGGAGACTAGGGAGACCTCCTCCTCTTCCTGTAATACTAAAAGCTGGGCTCATCTCACAAAGCTGGTTGATGGGAGATTCAGGACACATTCAGCAAGTACTTCTTTGGGGGTTTAAACAATGGAATTCACTTCCTCAAGGTGTAGTGAGGGCCACCGATTTGGCTGGCTTTAAAAGTGAACTGGACACATTTGTGTGACTTCTTTATGTAACTGTCTACCTAAGACATGATTGCTCCACAAGGGCAGTCTGAAAATAGAAACATAGCAAGTCAGAAGGGGCCTCACAGACCATCTAGTCTGACCCCCAGCACAAGCCAGGTCTGATCATATAATGCCCAACGTGTGAGTGTCCAATCTGTCCTTGCACAACCTCACTGATGGGGCCTCCACTGCCTACCATGGAAGCCCATTCCCAGCCTAGGAGTCTGAACCATCAGGAAAGACTTCCTGGCATCCAACGCAGAACCTGGTTCCCTTAGCTGTGCTGCACTGGATCACATCCTTCCTTCCACCACAGGGGAAAATAGGTCATGACCCTCAACCATGTGACACCCCTTCACATACCTGTGTGTCTCTATAAGATCCCCTTGGAGTCTCCTCTTCTCCAAGCTGGACAGTCCCAGATCCTTCAGTCTCATCTCATGTGGCATCCCCCACAATCCGGCTACCATCCTGGTCACCCTGTGCTGAACTGATTCCAACCTGGCTATGTCCTTCTTGTACCATAGACCCCAGAATGAACCTGCACCCACAATTGCTCAACCGCCCCACTACTCAGCTCTAGGCATGCTTACCTGTCCCCTGCACCCACTCCAGCCTCAGCGCCTCTTCCGGATGAGCATACTGTGCATGGAGATGAGCAGTGGCCTCAGCACTGCCAGTCCCCCCCAGTGCATTGCCCTGGGCTGCTCCGGGAAATTTGAATGGCAGCCCCAGTGGGAGAGCCACACGCCACATTGCTCTGGAGTGATGCTACATCAGGAGCCCATGTGCAATTAAAATGGCAGGTGCACGGACATGGCAGCATTTGGCCAACATTTTAGCTGTTCACAGTAGCCCCACATGTGCAAATTATTGGGAAGTTTGACTTGGCAAAAGCACCAGCCTTTGCTACACACTGCAGCGCTGGTGAGAAGAGAAAAGAAAGAAAAGAAAAATCCATCATGTTTGCATTAATACAGATGGCCAAACAGTCTCACTGCAGAAAAACTTTACCATATTCATTCATTTTCACCACTAAATAACAAATCATTTCCAGAGATGGCTAAAGTCAGCAGTTCCAAACATCAATTGCAGCGGTGCCTAATATTTAGCCAGGAGAAACACAGAACAGTGGGCGCTTGTTGTGTTAGGGTTAATGGAGAATGACTGGCTAATGTGAGATAAATCCTCTGGACTTGTGGAAATGCGCAATGCTGACATACTGAAAAAAAAACGTGCTCCATTCCAAGGACTGGGTCACGGTTCTCAGAGTGTTTTGAAAAAACAAAAAGCGAGCAAGAACTCTAGAAGAGATTACTTCAAGTATATATTTCCCCCACTTTAACTCTTAAGCTCCTTTTCTGTCTCCCTCCCCCCTCAAAAAAACCCCCTCCTTCTCCCCATCCTGAATTTTAACCCTCTGTGAGTGAACAACACTTCGCTTGGGTATCCTCTTCTCAAAAGGCAAATTTTGTAGGGGCTGATTAGACCATCTGACCGTGGGGTGAGCATTTTAACTATTTAAAAAATGTTTGACATTTACAGGCCAAGAGCCTGGTACTCCATTGCAAAGGTCATCATTGTGTAAACAGATATTAATGGTTAGCTGGGTAATGGGTACATAAACAGGTCACATTAATAATTAACATGAGCGGGAAGCTGGCAGTTTGGGCGAAGCGTGAGGAAATCATGATGGACGCCCTATTTGGAAAGGGCAAGGAGTACAATTAAAAAAGCACCATAGGAATCAACCTACAGCGGGTTGGTTTGGTGAGAGCCATTTCTCACTCCTTGCCAACAGAATGGCTCTTGAAACTAGGAAGCTGCAGAGAAAGATCCTTGGACCTTGGAGGGCATGAGATCCAGACATCTGCCACAGGTTTCCAGCATTGGTATCATCCCAATGGCTGTGCTGATGAAGGTAAAATCCTGATAGGAAAATTTTTGCCTCCATGAAGAGAGAGACTTGAAAGAAACATTTCATGGTGGATGAAAGTGTATGTAATCTGGGATAAAGATTAGATTCACAGCCACTCATTGCTTAGAAATAGACATGGATGAATTAGTTGGGACCCCTGAGAGCTCTTGAGTTGGTGACCAGATGACAGGAAAAACTTCAGACCACTCGGCAATGGCATTTGAGACTTTGAGATGACCAGCCAAAGAAGGGCTGTATCCCAGTAGCAAGTGTTCCAAGTTCAGTGCCCAGTAACACAATGCAGGGATGGGAAAGGTTCTGCCTGAGACTTTGGAGAAGGGCCAACAGCTGGTGTAGACCAAGGATATGGAATGTGTAGACCTCCAGATGTGGATTGCCAGCCTCATCTGCAGGGCTGACCCTACCATAAAGTGTCCACCTCCGGTGGCCTTTGTCAGGACAGAGTTGTGCCAAGTGCCCTGCTCAGCTAGCAGCCCCACTTCGGGTGTGGTTGAAGAACCAGTCCCATTGCCAATGCGGAAGAAAGATTTGACTTCTGGCTGAGTTGGTTTCCTTTTCACATAGAACTGAAGATGATACTACTTGGACTTTCACCTTTGGCAGCAAAATGCCTTGGGTCAGCCCAGCCCATCAGCCCTAGCCCGCACAAGCAATAAGGAGAGGAGCAGTCCAGAAACATCTGGAGGGCGGGTGTGTCATGTCCCTCGTGTTGACAATGCTAAGCCAAAGATCTAACCATATACGACAGCTTCTTAGGCTCCTAGAAAATTTCTTGCAGCCACTGGGGTCACAGGGGATCTCTCTTCTGAAATGAGCTTCCATTCAGCGAGACTTTCTCTGAATGCCTCAGCAAATCATCCCTGAATCTGCCTTCAACTGCACATGAGCTGGATTTGATCTTGATGATCCAGTGGAAGTACCATGCAGGACCAGAAAGTGATCCAAAGTGCAAACTCCGTCATCTTGAGAACTTCAGCCTTCTTTGTAAAGACGTCTGCCCAATTTATTTTATTTTTCTTTTCTTTTCTTTTTGTGCATGGATATTCTACTTCTTCTGCCAAGGAGTCCACAGCAGCAGTATATTTTCATTCTGTCCTTATGGGAACCCTGGAGGTCGGTTAGGCTGAGAGTCAGTGACTGGCCAAAAGCCATTCTGCGGACTTCATGACTGAGTGGGGACATGGAAGGGCTTGTGCAATGCTTGTCAACGTCTCTGAAGGCAAAGATGTCAAGTGAGATCTCCAGTGAAGATGTGTAGGACATCCATGTCCCACCCCATGCCTGGAGGAAACAGAATGATCAAAATACTCTAATATGTGAGAATTTATATATTGTATATATAGAAAAACAGAATCCAGCTGTTCTTGGTTCAGAATTTTACTTTTTAAAAATAAAAATACAGATTATGTACCGATTATGTTGAATATATCACATACTAAATTCCAAGATACTTAGCAAGGAAAGGAAATTTCAGCAAAGATTCACAAATGAATGGGCATATAAATGCCCAGTAAAACCACAAGCTAAACATGCGGAAAGACACTTTTGCAACCCCCCTTTAAAAGCTTTCTCCCCTTCCTGATTCTCAAAATAGGTCTGCTATTACTGGTCGTTAATGCACAGGGATAGTGTTCTTGAATAAATCTTTAAGTAATTCAGAAACAAGGCTCTTCAGTAAATAGTTGAAATTAAAGAGGGAGTCGGAGTCATCTGGTTTCCATTAGGATGATAAAATAGTTCACTTGAAACCTTTTACAAGATGCTTTGTTACTGGGAGGTGTCTACTTGTCTCACTCCATCACTAGCTGGTTGACACAACATAAAAAGTCTTCAAAAGGCAGGCTGGGCCTCTTAATCAAAAACTAATTGTAATAGATATTGGGGAGTGTTAACACAGTGACCGCTGGGTTGTATGTCTGGTACGTAAGCAGGAGTGAACATTAAACACAAGCCCAGGTTGATAGGGCTTATCAGCAACCCCGAGTTAAGTGCTAAGCTCTGTAGGCCAGTATCACCAAGCGATTTCGTTGTACCACTTTCTGCCGTTAATTGCACTCTCAGACTTCACCTTCCTAGCAAAATTTATGTTGTTGTCAAGGAACTTGGAAACACACTGAAGATACCATCAGAATACCCCCAAATTCATCAAAACTTCAGAGACTTTGGGCAGGGAAGAAAAGCAGAGTGTGGTCCGTATGCACTTCACTATACCAAAGAGGTTTTGAGACTTTTTGCTTCAAAGGAGCTCTTTCCAAAGCAATGTCTGCCTTGGAACCCCTCATGAGTTACAGGGAATGCAGGATGATATTTGAACGTGTAGAGTCAATTCCCCTGGGGATTGCCTAGACTCAGCAAAGTTGCTCCTCAGACTGACCTTACATGAACTGAGAGGTGTATCCCAGAATATGCCTAGCATTCTCTTTCTGCTGTGAATTAGTGGAGAAGATCGGTGTAATGGTTAAGCTGGCCTGCAGAGAAAGCTGTCCTTCGTTCCTTTTTTTCTCATGAAGGAATCCCCAGTCTATTTCTGTGGAACTTTAGGGAGCTGCTGAGGTGGACCATTGGCCTAATGCAGTGCTTTATTATAGTTTAGCTTTTGGAAGGAGGGAGCTTTCAAAATGCGTGTTCTGCTCTGATAGCAGGATGGTGCTTTTCTCACATAGGATGGCCACCTGTAAATTACCAAAGAAAAAGCAGAGAAAATTAAAATTAAAAAACACTTATTTTTCTCTGCATAGCAATAGTTTTAACTTTTTTAACTTTAAAAAATAAAATCATAACAAAGCTTTCCCTCCATATTTTTTAATTCTGTTTGCTAGAGGTTTTGCTAAGGATCTTAGACTTAAAAGAGACTGTTGCTGACCTTCTTCTACCCCTTTGCTTGGGGTGTATTTAATGGGGTGATTTATCTATTTATTATATGGCATATTCATCTCACACTTCAATGAAAAAACACAGCAATAAAAATATGGCATCTAAAATGTAAAATATTATAAACATATGTCTAAATTACAAATATAATTTTTTGCTTCATTTGCCACAGCCAGGAAATCAGCAAAGTCTCCTTCATGAGCTCTATTTTGACACTCTGCCTAAAGGAGTGAGAACGGACTCAACAGAAGTATTCCTATCGAGACTGCAAGGTGCTTTTTGGTCCCTGGGCATGTCTTGATTTATTTAAAAATGTAACAGAAAGGAAGCTGACATTGGCAGACGTATTAGGCAACACATTCTTCCCACTGTCTTAGGACAAGTTATTGAACTACTTATGTGTAAACTGCAGTCCAAAATGTGATTAAGGGGATGCCCCTTACCCCACAATATGGGATGAAAATTTTAAAAAATACTTGAATGTGGGGGAAAGTGAAATGGAGAGATTTGTCTAATCCGCTCCGGAGCTTCAACTGCTTAGCTCTGTGGAGTTTAAATCCCAGTGCAATGAACCATAGGGATGATTCATAAGGGCTGCCACCTTTACGGGAATCGGAATGGTTGCCGTTATTGACTTTGGTCAGTGCAGTGGCTAAGAATCCCACTGCCCTTCGGGTTTTGCTAAGAAGTTGAGAACAGGTAACCACCCACTTCAGCATGATGCCAGGAAGGGAATATTGCTGCCAGACCGTAGCTATTAATATCCCTTGGGTCCGGATCAGCCTTTTGGATGAGAGGTGTCACCGTGGCCCCTTTGAAGAGTCAGGGCCAGCCTCTCCTTCAAGGATGCATGTCCAGCTTCCTGGACCTGGGTACACGTCCCTTCTTCAGATCTACCGATCAACAAAGATGGGCAAGGGTTGAGTATACAGGTGGTAGGCCAGACTTGACCAAGCACCTTGTCCACATCCTTAGGTCTCAACAACTGAAATTCATCCATCAAAACTGGAGCAGACAGTGCTGTGGACTGCTCTGTTACAGGAACTATGTTAAATGTGGAGTCCAGTTTGTGACGAATCTAAGAGACTTTATCCTCAAAGTGCTGTGCAAATTCATCACAGCAGGCTACCGAGGGGTCAATAGATTATATGACTGAGATACGAAAATTCAGAGTTTCTGAGGATTCTTGAAGAGCTAGAAGATAGACCGGAAAGTCCAAGTTGCAAAGAAACTGGATCAGCTTTCTCTAGTCAGTTTGCAAGGGGAATATAAAAAGACCGTAGCAGCCTATATTGGATCTGGCCCACGGTGACGGAAGTGTGAGGACTCTGCCTACGGGACGGGAATCCATCAGGTCTCCTAGACTTGGTTCCCTGACTCCGGCATGCTTCCTCATGATGCTTTCTCTTGGCTTTGTTTGCGCTGCACATGTGGTGGAAGGCTGTCAGCTTGTGCAAAAGGAGCCCTGAGAGCAACCTCAGGCTTCCCCTCCGCTTGGCTCACTTCCTAAACAAGGGCTGAGCACAAGAAAGAAGTCCAGGAAACAGAAGAGGGATGGATTCTGGTGGATCCTAACAGTGCTACCCATGGTTCCAGACCTCCTTTGTTCTTCCCACCTCTGCTGCTTGTTGTTGTCATTCCTCTCAAATGTGATGATACAACTTCCAGGCAGCTGTTCCCCACCCCCACCCGGGTTTTACTCCTATTTCAAACAATATAATTAAAAAAGGATTCATTGAAATGGAGACACATCCCCCATTTACTCTGGAATGCCGGTACTATCAAATGTTAGCTAGTCTGTAAATACCAGATTACGATCTGTGAAGGGCTGTGTGTGTGTTGGGGAACTCTTCTCCTATAAAAGAACATTCAGAAGGGGAGAAAGCAAGAGAGAGAGAGAGAGAGAGAGAGGAAAAAACTCAACCTTTTTCTCACTAAAGAATAAGCTGTATTTGTTAAAAACCCATAATTATCTTTAATGTTCGGAGAGAGGCTGAGAGAACGATGTGTTGAGACGGACTGTGAGGCCGCATTTTTGTGCACTTAAATGGAAGCTGACGAGCCTTTTCTCCTATTAGTTTACTGTATAAATGGGAAGACATTACATAGTTTGAAATTTAATTAAAGTAATTGACTGGATTGCATTTTGCAGGCGTTACTGTCATTAGCTGCCCTGACCCTTCTGTCAAAAGGATGTGCATGAGATTATTTCTAAGGGGGGTATTTATTATGAATATTAACCTCTTCAGCAAATGCTATCAACAGATCTAAATTCATTTTAAGCATTAGATGGCAGACAAGAGAGCCCAGCCAATTGCTGAAAAACAAGAAACTAGTGCAGGGCTGTACCACCTGTTACACCGATTACTCCACCAAGCAGGTCTGTAGCATAAAGTTGGTTTGTCGCAGCCATCTGGATGGTCTGGAATTTCTCAATACGAAGATGTGCCTTTGATGCTAATATTCCAGGCACCCACAACCACTTCTGCCCCATTTTCCAAGTGCAGGTGAATGCACTATTCAATCATGAAGCACAAAATATTCCACTGACCCACCTTGGTGTGTGAAGACCAGCAGAGGCAACAACGTTGAGAAGGAGACACACATACAACACGGAGAGGAGGCAGCATTTTTTCCCTGGACAGTACCACTGGAGAATACAGCAGGGGGACCAAGCAAAGCCCAGGATATGCAGGCTTTCCCATATTTCCCAGCATCTCCAGGTCGGGCTGGAAAAACATCTGCCTTTGTCTCTGGAGATGACCATGGCTGGACAGTCCTGGGCTAGATGGATCCAAGGCAGCTAGCTTCCTATGCCCCCATGATTCTCCCTGTGGTGCTTTCTCAGCTGAAGCATGTGATCCCATCACCTATAGCTTGAAGTGGTATGGTGCAGAAGATGCTAACCCCATCAATTTCTGTTCCTCTAGGCCAACTCCAAACGTGGGCAAATGAGATGAGATACGGCAAAAGAACACAGCTCATGTTCAGCATAGCCTTCCCCGCAAGCCCTTCCCTGGCCCAAAGCTTGATCGTAGGCCAGGGCTCCCTATCCTTTTGGAATTCCCTTGCCTCAATCAGAATTTTGAGAGTGCTATCGGAAGGCAGATTCTCTGACTCTCTGCTTTGAGGCCCAGACGTGTAGCCAGTCCTGAAACACCCATTCCCCATACAGCAAATGGTAAGACTTAAAGAACAGTGACAAGCTCCAGGAGAAGACCAAACTGGGGTCTGAGTTCTCGTTCCAACACACACATTGTTGATCCCATAATCTTCTGCTTCAAAAACCATTCCACAGAAGACAAATGGATGAGCCTAGAAAGAAGTCACTTGATGGAGGAAATTCATACAAGACAGAGGTGGGACAAAATCTCAAACTGCCAAATCAGATATTTGGCCCGAAACCTGGGAAACTTGTGAGTTACTTGAAGGTCACCCCCCGTCCTTGAACCCAACAAGAGTTTGAGGCAACTTGCTTTCTCTATCTGTTCCTGGAAGGCCACCCGACATAGCTAGTGGGGAACAGGAATGCCATAGGAAAGCGAAGGAGAATGCGGTAAGATGACATTTAGTAGGTTGTACCAGGGCATGGCCTGGGAGCATCTGATGCCACCACCATGGTTAGAACTAGGCAGGTCTCAGTTTGCTCGGACCACCTGGGGTGGTCTCTTTATATATTGCATTCTAGAATTCCACTTAATTACTTCTGCACTGGCAGAGGAGGGTTTCTCCACTCCCTCCTTCCTATGCAGCTCTTTTAGTCCCCTGAAAATTCTACACAGTGAGTCAGAAATTCCTGCTGAGTGCCGTGAGCTGTGGTATGTGTGGTGGGGAGAGGGCTACCTAGGGAAAGCTGGTGGATTCCTCATGCATTGCAGCTTTAATTTGTGCTTTCTAGGAACCAACCATGGTGCTGATCCAGGCTGACCACCATGGAGCAACATAAAGCTCAAAATAAAAGCTGCAGGGAATCAGAATAGTTCTCCAACAATGCAGTTATTAGCATCTCCTGAAAGCCCACAACATGGGCCAAAGGGACATTCTATGGGCACAACTCTTGCTTCCATGGAAGGGGCCTTCCTCCTCTGGAGGACGGGGCCTGGATCCAACCTCTTGAGTTTGGTGGAAAGGAAGGATGGTAGGAGAAAGGGGAGGTGCATGAAATAAACCACCTGGCCCTTGGGAGTTCCTTGCCTTCCAACTACTACTGGCCAGTTGCTTGTACTGAAGCACAGATCAGGAAAGCTTTACCATCTATCTCAGTATAGAGCTAGGCGGTTTTCCCCCTTTGCATTCATCCCCCTTTGAAGACCGCTTGGAGAAAGTGTGTAATTGAGTGGGCTGCCATCATAGCTCAGAGTATCCAGGCCACAGGTGTGCTTCTTCCTCATGCTACTTGTAGACCACAACAAACAATTCAGAGCCGGCATTTGATACCCTAAATTTTATCAGGCACACCTGTTGGAGGAACTGTATGAAGGGTGTGCAAAGAGGAAGAATGCACCTTTTCATTACTTCCCCGCAAGTGAATGAGAGACTCTGTGATGTAATGGAAGCTTGTGGCACCATTGTAGTCTTTCCCACTACCCTCCTCTTCAGAGCAGCTATTCTCCTCACCATCATAAAGAGAACAACGAAAACAACCGTAGGTGGAGTGTGGCGGTGAGACAGGATTCGGGGAAGGGAAAGCAAGCACAGAAGGGAGTCGGAGGACTGAAAATCTCTCTGTCTTCTTCGGTGAGGATTTGACTCAGGTAGAACGTTCCTGAGGCTTCCACACTTGCCAGAGTGGATTTTAGCGAAGGACTGCCATGGAATTTCCTGGCGTTGGGGAAAAACTCACACAGAAAATATACAATATTTGGTATAAATATAACACTGATAGCAAGTTACCACAAGGCAGCAACAGTCATGCCTCATTTCTAAGAGCCCAGAAAGAGCAGTCCTATGTAGAACTGCTCCCTGGAGAAGACCCTGATGCTGGGAACGATGGCGGGCAAAGAGATGAGGTGGCTGGATGGGGTCCCAGGGTGGTGGGTGTGGGCTTAAGGGGATTCTGAGGGATGGTGGAGGACAGGAGAGCCTGGGGGAATGTTGTCAGGCACGATTTTGTGACTAAACAACAAATAGTGTAGAACTACCCACTGAGATCTAATCAGACTAGATGGCCCAGGAGGCCCCTCTGACTCGCTCTGTTTCTATGTTTCTATGAGTTCATTGAGGTTTACACTGAGGAAAATGGGTATAGGATTATAACACAATGAAATTTTCAAAAACAAAACAAGTAGGCTCAGGAATATTTGAAGACCTTCCTTGGGGATCTGGGAGTGGGGGCACAGCAAAGACTTGTACACCTCTTTCCTGGTCTCCACGCCTCCTCTATTTTGGTCCTCTAAGATATTGCTAAGTTTGTTTTCAGACTTAAAAGGGAGGGCGGTATTGATGGTGAGAATTGTCTGCTGGGACATTATGTGGCTTGGCTTTGTTTTCTTGAACTAACGTTTCTGAGGAGCTCCTAGTGCAAATGCTGCCTCTACCATAAACTCTCGAAGTAACTCTTGGCAAGCATCAAAATTGTCTCAGCTCTCATGTACAATAGGGAGGAACATATCAGACTGCCCTACAGGGTCTTGTGAGAATAATATATGTGGATCACCTTTAATGTTAAAAACCTCCTGCAAAATCTCAGTGTTATAATATAGGATTGTTGGTCTGAATTCTTGGACATATTGGTGGGATTTCAAGATAATATATCAAAATCTACCACTGGAACTGAAACATACTTGATGGAGAAGGGACTGAAGGGAAACGGATAAAAACAGCCTCTTGAATCTTTCTCTTGAATAGCTTTCCAACCATAGGCCTTGCATTTTTTCTGGAGGGAAATAGGATGAACAGAACCTCCAGTTTGTGCCATCCCAAGCAGAAAGGTTGGATCCAGACTATGTCATACTTAGAGTAGACCCACTGAAGTTAATGGAACTTCATTCATGCTAGGAATGCAAAGACAATGTAAAACTGTTCTGTTTTACAGATTGTCAGTTACCTTTTCTCTATTGTTTATTCATTGATAAGGTCAGATTTTGTGCCAACGCATTTGTGCAAATTCAAAGTTGCATGAGATTGCAGTCCCAAAATGTGCCATACTCCCCTCAAAATGCAGGTTTTCTTGCTTTAGCCCATGAGGGAACTGCATTTTATGGATTTTTTCATAAATACTTTGACAAAATCTGTATAAAGAGTCCACAAATCTGCAGATTCACACAATTTGAGAACAGCTCCAACACAAAACCCATGGGTTGAATTTTGAGTCGATCAAACTCTTGCTAATTTTTCCCACATTCCGGGTCTTGACTAACATAACACCCTCTGATTCCAATGACTAATTAAAGTGCTATTCATTTCAGTGGGTCTACTCTGAGTACAACTAAGTCAAGATGGGTCCTAGGAGATTGTTCAAGTCCTGGTGGGTCATTTCGCCTGCTGCATTTTCAGGTTACACATTTTGCCAGCCTAATCTAGACATGACAGTACCATTGATAACCCTCTAAGATATTCATCCTGTTCTGGTGCTCTTCCCACATTATTAGAACTGTGTAAAAGAGTCGGGATGGGATAGTTAGCAGTGCCCTATAGATGGTGGTGATTTCATTCAACTTGATTTAGAAGAATAAGCTAAATCAATAAGAATAAGCTAAATTGATAAGAATTTAGCAAGTTTGCAAAGTTCTCCATATTTAAGGCAAAAAGAATGTTTTCTTTATTATTATTATTATTATTTTTATTGAACTTAGGAGAACTGGAAATTGGCAGATTCCTCATCCAGGATGGAAGACTGAATCAGTTTACTTTTAAAAAGTTTGGGTTTCGGTTTGAATCCCTGCACATTCAATTCAATTAGTGCCAAAAGTCATCATCTCTTTATTCTGAAAGGCTCATCAACTTTAGTAGCTCTACTGGATGTGGATGCAGAATGACCTTCTTTAAACTGAAATAGCTGTTTAAGGTTGGACCACCTTAACTGGTCCGAGGGCCAAACCCCCCCCCCCCCAAAAGAAAAAAACAAACAAGATACAATTGAACTTGGCAAACTCAGGAAACTCCCCCTACTTAAAGGAATTTAACTTTTTAAAGGAGTAATTCTGATGTCAGGGAGCCATTGGGGGCCACTCTGGGCAAGGACTGAGTGCAGCCTGCAGAGCTCCTGTTACTCACCTACTGCAGTTACTGAATCTGGCTGGTATGGAGAGGTGAGAATTGTGTTCAGTTGGTTCTTTGGGGACAACATGGACTAAACTTTGCTAAGCTCTTCCTATATGGTTGGATGAAGATGAGTGCAGTCTAGGGGGCTGCGGCTCACATGTCAGTAAATGGACAAATGTTGAGCATGGTTCAATTAGCTTAGCAAGAAGGCATATAAAAGAAGAAGCATCAGTAAACCTGCAAGGATCAGAGGATGAGTTCCAAGAGAAAAGTCTGAGTCATGCCCAATGTCTAAGCACAGATGCAGCCTAAGGCACATAGTCCAACATGAGGCCAAAGGTCAGCTGCCTGGAGGATCAGTCATGACCTGTGGCTACAGCAAGAAAAGTAGATGTGGGAGCAGGTAGCGAGACATTCCCAGCAGTTTTTGTAGACTAAGATCTAAGAGCCACACTCAGGGCTCAGCTGAAGTTCATCATCCCTACTCATGAAGAAGGCCTTGTTCGGAAGGAGGATTTTATTCTTCAGAAATCTTTTTCTACTCCTTTCAGGCACCATGGTTGTTGTGGCTGCGTGGTGGCATCTCTCCTTGACTCAGAAGTTGAGCTGACCACTTTTCAAGGGAGAAGATCTGCAGCCATTTCACTCAAGGGCCCAAGAGCTGCTTGGTCAGGCCCAGCACCCCGGAAATTACCTGTTCCCCAGAAACATTTGGCTCAGAAGGAAGATGCAGGGGAGGGGAGATGACAGAGAAGAAGTTAAAGGAATGGAATGTGGGGAAAACAGAGTCAGACATCCCTCTTCTTTCTGTCTGTTGCCCTTCCACCACAGCCAAACATGTTCAACAGGAAGCAGCTGTATTTCTGCAGGCTGCCTTTGTCACTGAGGAACTTGCATAATTGGGGTTCTAAGTCATGCAAAGAACGTCCAGCAGTGCAGTGGCCACAATTCAGATGAGCAAGACAAAGACGGGTAGTCAGTACAGCTAGCAGATGTGGCAGGTTTTCTCTTATTTTGAAGGGGCCACAACAGAGCTTTTTCACACAGGAATGGAAGCTACCTCATTTTTTCCCCCTTAAACCCCATTTGCAAACCTCCCCAAATTGCCTGGCAGCTTTGCTGTACCAGCAAAACCGAACTGCCATGTGAGGTCACGCTAGACGGATCCATCGTGACCCTTTTAGAATGTGTGTGTTCATATCACATTTGGAGAACATTCTGATCAATAGTCAACTCAAATATTATTTTTTGAGAAAAAGAGGAGCGGGGATGGGAATCAAATGTGAAGGGGGCAAGGAAGCTTCCATCATGGGCTGCCTTCCAGAACATACAACGCCAGCATCTCCAGAGGTGCAGAGGCAGTCAGCGATCTGGTGCATTATGTTTGCTTTATAATGAAAAGGTTGTTAGTTTAGAAAAAGAAGAAAAAGAAGTACAAACAACCGCTTCTCATTATGAGGCACACAGAGACTCAGAACAAGTGGCATGTGATTCCTGCCATATTGCTCTCTACTTTCCCCGGCACAGAATGCCAGCGTGTTCCTTCAAATTAAGGCAATATGCTTATAGAGATGGGCCGCATCGGCCATCCATCTTCCTTTTCTGTAATCTGGCTCCCATCAAGCTGAAATGAAGCCATTTCTTCTGACTGTGGCTGATTAAACACAGAGTAAACCTAGATCTCTAAGGAGGCTGTAATGATTCTCTGCAGACGTCATGTCAGACCCGCACCTGCAGCTTTCAGCTCTTCCCATTTCCATCGTAAAAAGAAGCATCTGTTACAGAGAAGTGCTATCCGTTTTTATCATCCACGGTTATCTCTCTGTTTGAATACACCTACTCCATTTGGGATAAGTTACAGGCCATTGTGAAGGTAATGAATGGTCGCTCCGGAAGCGAAGCGCTCACTTACCAGGGGCGGGGGGGGGCGGGGGGGTGGAGAAAGGCTGGATGCCTTACACCAGAGGGTTCTTGATCTCAGTGAAAGTCAAGACTGGGGGTGGGGGGATTTCTGATCAAGGGTCCCTTGGTTTCTAATGAGGTTATGTAAAGGGAGAATAATGTGGAGCTGCCAGCATTGCTTTGCTCCAGTCTGGCTTTTTGCAACTTTCAAAAAAGGCAATGGCTTGGTTGTGACATGGATGTCCCAAGCGACAATTATGGTCCTGGGAGTTATAGTCCAACCCTTTTGGAAGACATGATTTGGGGAAGGGTTCAACTGGAGGCAGGAGGAGGAGCGTTCACAACCCCATGGACAGCATTCCTCCAGGCTTTCCTGCCCTCCACCATCCCCTGGAGTACACCAAGCCCACACCCTCTTCTCCAGTGACCCCGCAGTAGAAGGTGGTGCCCTATTGAAAGTTCCTTGGCCAATATCAGGGTTACCCTGGTCTCCTGGTTCAGGTTTTGCTGTGAGGTGTTTTTCCGGAAAAGCAGGGTCAACATCTGATCCTCCTCAGCCACTGTTTCAGTGTTGCAGTTTAGGTGAGGAAACGTGGTCCGGGCTGCACTCCAGGCCTGCCCCAAACTACTGAGTTCTAGGACAACAGGGAATGCTTGATTCAAGAGTTGAGGCCTCCACTCAAAGCCAAGTAAGAGATTGTTTGGCGATGTCAAATAATTGGACAGTAAATTGAAGTTGCTGTGTGTGTTTAGCCTGGAGAGGAGAGAGTCATGAGGCAACATGATAGCTATTTACAAGTATGTAAAAGTTCTCACAAATTGGTTTCCTCTTACTCTGGATTAAGGATCCCAAACATTTTGGTATGGTGGGTAGATGGACAGCCTGCTGTGAGTGCTTTTACAAAATGGCTGCCATGGGGAGCATGTCCAGTCACACAATGCCCATTTCCCAGAAGTCAAACTGGTAAGATCTCAAGAAAGGTAAGTTGCCTGAGAACTGAGGCCCAAGACAGGTGTGGAAGTCCAAGGACCAAATCTCAGCATGACCGTTTTCCATGCAGGCAATGCCTCATTTGGCAGCATGCCAGTTAGAAATGAGCATTTAAGAAAAAGAGAGGGGGGGGGCCTTGAAAGTTCTGTGAGAGGCATCCATGGCCACAGGGAACCCTCAGCCCTCATACCGGAGGCCTCAGCTCAAGACGTCCCAAACCAAGGGACCGAAAGGGGCAGCACAGGGGTTGCAACTCGGCCCGTGAGCAGGGGACTTCTTGATGGTGCAGAAGTGAATCAGGCATGGGAGGTGGTGGGATTTTTATTGATGGTGCCTTTGGCTGCTGGAGAATGTCTCATTCCACTGACTAAAATTCAGGGACATGATCCCCATGTCACCCAGAAATAGATGTAAAAATTTCAAGAGTCAAAACTCCCAAAACTATACTCCCTGGTTGTCTGGTTGTCCAAAGTAGTAACATTTTCCAGATTATTTGGATAAGTGCAGCTGTATTCTCTCCTCGCATTAATTTCTTGGGCGTATTTCTCTGCAGCAGAATCTGTGTCCAAACTTTCTTTGTCATTCATACTTACTTAAGACTCGTTGTTGAGGCCCCATCGGTGCGGGTGTTCAAGGACAGGCTGGACATGCACATGGTGGGCATGTCGTGAGCGGAGCCGGCTGGTGCCAGAGGTCAGACTAGATGGCACAGGAGGCCCCTTCTGACTCGCTCTGTTTCTATGTTTCTAAGACTTTGGGGATCCATTCATAGATGTAAGCTACTCGGGATTAGTCATGGTTGCATGACTAATTGTTGCACATTACTATGAAACAGCGTCCAAAACTGGCCTACTAAAAATGAAATATATGGAGCAGACGCCAGCCAGTATCTTGTAAGGCATCAGTAGGATAAATGTATGAAAAATGTTTTGCTATCAGTTGAGAGGCGAGAAGCTCACCACAAAAATTGATCTTTCATCATAATATCTGTTCACAGCATCAACAGAAATGCCTTTGGACAATATATCATCAGTGCTATTGATTTTCTTCCATTTAGAGGCCTTTACAGCAATGACCACATTGTGAACAAAAGTTCTTCTGAACTACCACAGTGGGAATGGTCAATTACATACATTACCACATTGAGTGGATAGAAGGTAATAAGTCACCAAAGGTGGGGACCTTTGATTGTAAAGCGCTCACTTTGGTTCCTGTGCAGAATTTATCTTACGCTGTGGATTTTCTCTGTAGTCTCGGGTGATGTGAAGATGTCAGAGTGTGTGTGACCAGCATCAAATGTGCCAACATCCAGGATGTCCCTGCTGTTTGCATTGCATCACTGGGAAAACAGGAAGCTAGCAATTTCTAAGGAAACCCAGGAATGAGCCAAAATGCTGATTCCCACAATATGGCATGTTACCAGATTTTCCTTCTGTTGGTTTTACAGAACTGGTCTTGGCTTATTCCCAGTTGCTTTTGGAAGGACCAACTCCCCACTGGGACAGGGATGGTACCGGATACTGCTCAGTGACAGATGCATCCTGTATCATCCTGACCATTCAGCCTGTCCATGTTGTCATGAACAAGCCCCTTCAAAATTCAAGCGAATCCTTTGAATGGCAGTTCTTCCATTGAAATCCCACAGTTGACAGAGCAGTCCAACTCTAAATAGTGTTATCCTGAAGCTGGAAAGAGAAGCTTGGCTCATGAAAAGTGTTGAATCCAAGCTGAAAACTTCCATGCAGTCCCTCCTTCTGGGAAGGTGGCTGACTCCCCACACAGAGGGCTTTCACTGCTGGAAAGCAAAATGAGGAGAGCAATGCAGCCTCTCCCCAACACCTCCTTACTGATCCAAGGACCGGTCCCTACATCTGCTCCCCCTCCTCTTCTGAACACCCCTCCAAAATAGATTGACTTTCAAGATTGGTGTGAGAAACTTCACGGAGAAAGCTTGAAGGAGCTTCAAAGGTTCAGCCCCTGCCTGCTCTTACCGGCCCCCTTTTTGTACATGTGGACAATGTGCAGCAAGCCCATGCGTCCATTAACAGACCTCATCCAAGAAACCAGGAACTGGCCCGGCTCCACTGCTCCACTGTAATATACACATATAAAAACAAAGTGAATCATTTTGTCAGAGGAAAACTGGCAACGAACTCTTACAAATTAACTTGAAAATGCAGTAGAGACCAAGGCAAAACTCAACCCCAGTAAATAGCCATGAGCGAATGCTAATTCTTCAGTTAGATTATAGGCTGTTTATATATACTGAGTACACGAAGACTCCAAGCACCATCCTTCCTGCTTTTCTGGATTTGCTGGTGATCCTGGGCATACTTTGCACGTCCATAAAGCTGTTATGGGCTGTCGAGCTACGTCTGCTGTAGGACACCCCATGAATGACAAGCCTCCAGAAAGACCTATCTATGACAGCCCTGCTCAGCTCTTGCACCTTCCCACAACTGCGGTGTGTTCAGATCCACTTTTCCTTTATTCTTTTTCTGGGGTGACTTCAATTGACCATGTATGCTTCCAAAGTCATCGTTCTGATTTCTAAAGAGAAGGACTTAGTTCACACATGTATGTTCAGCTCTTGATTTTTCTCTACTTGGTTGCTGGGCGCTTAGTGAATGTGTGACTTCACTCTTCAAAGGAAAGATTTCATATCGGGAGGAACACGAGGTGCCCCGGGTGCTCCGTCGCTCCTTTGCACATGCACTTCATCACTGTGGGATGATGAAGACCATTTCACAAATGAAAAGGAATCTGTTGATTATTTAGGAAACATCCCTCCAGAACAACCAATTGATGACCTTGTGGATCTCCAAGGATGACTTCTTTATGCTGCAGTTATCCACTGTCAAACACTCATTTGTGAATGTGTTACTATCTTTATTTTAACAGATTTTTCCCTTGGCAGGGTGGGGGGTGGAGATCCTGGGCTGCAGTGGACAAGCCACTTCTATAAAACGAGGCATGTGTTGAGCCCATTCAACAAAGCACTGCAATGTTCCAAGAGCAAAATTCTTTTGACATCCATGCAATTCCATTGGCTTCAATGAGAATACACACAAGTGCCATTGAGAGGGGATCTTGGTCTGTATTACCAGAAGTTTTGTCTCTTTTCCTTTTCTTTCTGTCTTTCTTTTATACTTAATGCGAGGAAGTCAATTTTTATATATTTCTTGGTCTGTTGTGCTACAGAGACTTAAGTAAACATCAAGTTCTATCTTCTCTTTAAAGTGTTCTGGCAATGTGTAGCGAAGCTTAAATGGGATCAGAATTTCTAGTGATGGGGCGCAGTAGGCTAGCTAATAGTTTAGTTCCACTCCACAGTTTCAAAGGCTTCCGTCTTCCCTTTCTCTCCAAGAGAAACTTTCTCATTTTATTTTTAGAAAACAATGATCAAAGTGCTTTTGAAGATGATCTTTCTCCATGTATAATGAGAACAAAAGATAGAAAATAAAATGAGGAGAGTTACTAATAGGCATTCAAAGGAGATGCAAAGAAATAATCACCTTGTTGAAGCAGACAAAGCTCTTTGTGGACTGGGGGAAGCAGAAGGTGAATCAGCATCCAACAGCAGGCTGAAGTCTGACCACTTCATTGCTTCTGACTGCTCAGGTTCTTCAACTGAAAGCCAAAAAGGGATGGGCTCTCAGCCGGTTTAGCCTGCAAGGACCTTCCTACATTCATAAGTGGAATGGACATACAGAATCGCTTAAAACAAGACAGCTTATGTAGATCCATTTTATCCTCACAACAACCATGTGAAGCAGAACAGGCGGAGAGTGAGTGACTTTTCCAAAGTCACCCAATGAACTCCATGCCTGAGTGAGGACTCCAACCTGGATCTCAGAGATCCCCAGTTTAGCATTCTGACTGCCACACCACACTGGGGTGTCCATGTCCCATTGCTTGATTCTTGGCACCCAATAAACAGATATCTTACCTTTGGACATGGAAATTCTTTTGCCAGCTCATAACTGCCAATCTTGTTCTCCAGAAAGTTATCTCATCTTATTAAAATCTACATTCAAGCTGCCTTAAAGTGAGTTATTTCTCCTAGGTTCTCGTCTAACACGCCAGGGAAGAGATGCAAAAGTTGGATTCATTTCTCTTCCGACAGATAGCACAGTCTCCTTTCAGGGCCACTTTCCCCATTCAAAAACTGCTTCCTCAAGTCCTTTTTATGCCCACCCATCTTCTTTGCACCGTGCTGCTCAAAGGCGATTTCTTTGAAAGACTATTAGAAAGCCCCCAATCACGGCTGCTAACTTACTTTTGAATTGTGCCACTGTCGGTATTAAACCAACACAGCACAATACATTACAATATAATCCATTTATAGGGGTACATTATCATGCAAATCATTCAAGGTGCCTAACAAACTGAAAAGGGGGTGGTGCTGACAACTGGATAACACCCCCAACCATGGGAATGACTTAGAAAGGGAACCTTGAAATTTACTGTTCAAATTAGTGATGCCGCTTTTCCCTTGCTGAGATATGGAGAGGACTGTCAATGGAAGATCTGCAGAAGGACCACTTGTTAGCAGTGACAGGCTGGTCAAATGAGGGAAACAATATTAAATTGGACTTCTAAAGGGAGAACTGTAACTGAGATCTTCCAGAAGGAAGGTTAAAACAGTACATGTGTGCATTAATTTAAGTCAGCTTGGTCATGAAAGCTGGGGAGAGGAAGGAAGGAAGATCGGCACGATCTCCAGCTGATAGGTGTAGTGTGCAAGACTACTCAGAATGTATTTATTGAGTTCCACCTTTCTTTAATCATGGGACTCAAGGTGGCGCACTCAGGGTTCCAGGCAGTCTGCTGCGTGGATGCTCATGGGTGAGCCTAAGACAACTGCTTCAGTTAAACTTTAGGAGAAATGTCTTGGTGGCAAGACGATGTTGTCTCTGCAGCCATTTACCCAGAGGCCCGATCAGCACAGCCTTGCTGCTGGTCTTAGAGTAGAGGATGCATAGCTTTGAGTTTGGGATGTTGGCCTGCATGGCCTACAAGGCCTCCACCAGCTCCATGATCCCAGAGCAAAAGATGCTCAAGGTCATCACTGACGGAAATGCGCTTGTGGAAATATCAAGTGACAAGGAAATGTGTCGTGAGAATTAGATTCTGGTAAAAGAAGCACGGGGAAGATGCATGCAACAGCTGTGAGATTCTTTCTTGCTTATGTTGCAATATGGCTAGTGAATTGGAGATTGGGGCTGCACCTAGACCCGCTCATCTTCTGAAAGAGGTCATCTCATGTGCCTCCAAACCATTGTCTTGACTGGACTGATTAATTGCCCAAGAGCAAGTCTTCTAGGCACCCCTTCTTGACAGCTCTGCTTCTCATATCCAGTTCCTGGCAAGTCTAGGGGCAAAACATTATAAGAGGTCTCTTTTTCCTCAGCCTACAGCAAAACCTCGGCCTCCTGTTGCACCAGAAGCTTCTTTGCAGTGCTTGCCACATAGCAACCTTATCTTTTCTGCTTTAGTGCAGTCCAAATCCCTCCTTGATATCCTCCACAATCTCACATCAAAACAGACAGCAAAGTCCAAGTATGAGCATTGTTAGATCAACCTGCTCAGATTGACTTTGAAAGCTCAGGCTTCGGCTCACAGGGAAGATGGAGAAGTTTTAGCCATCTTTAACTGAATGAATCTAGGTTGGGTTTGATGCAGGTGGTGGATTTGATGGTGTTTCTTTAGCACAGACAGACACACAATCATGCAGCCCAGTGTGTGCTCACACAAAGGCAAGTGCCACTGTGCTCAGTGCAGCTTGTTCCCAGGGAGTCCCCTGCACCCCGCCCCACCAATCAATCAAGCCTATAGCTAGAGAAAAATACATAAATGGGCAAGAAAGGCTAATTTTACCAGTGGGATGGGACTGAGTGCTATCATCTGCCTTTCTCCAGCCTGAATTCCATCTTCCTTGCTGTGCTGTAGTTTGGAGAGAACTTTTACAGCAGAGTTGTAAAAACAGGAGAGTTTATGGTAGAACCACTAACGGAGCTTTAACTGTAGGAGTATTCATGGTTACCACTACAAGGAAGGTATTATGTTGGGAGGGCAGTAAAGTTAAACCTGCCCTCAGGGCATTCTGAAATGTTAACAGCTCATGCATACACTTAAGATGTTTGGTGCACAGGTGCTTGCCATGGAAAAGACAAGTACTGGGAGAGTCACTTCCACCAGGTTCATTTGTTGTTCGTTCATTCTTTAAAAAAATGTTTTACTCTGGTGTGGCAACATTTCTGTACTTGTGAACAACTAAATTTGATTAAAAGCCATCAGATTTATCTTCTTAGGAGGACAGAAGAAATATGTGCTTTCCCTAGAAAGGAAATCAATGTGTCTCTTTGATAGATGCAGATGGGAAAATTGGGACAGTGTCTCTTTAAGTGGCCAAGGAGGCGAGGCAGTTGGGAGTGACCCCTGAGCTACCAGCATTACTGCAGTGGGGCAAAGCCACCTTTGTATTGTGCAATCCCAGAATTGCCTTCCAATGGTGAGGCATTTGCACTATCCCAAATGAGGGGCTTGCGACAAAGGGAGGCCTCTCTTAGATAAGAATGCATGAAAATTTTGTTTCTCCCCTTGCACGATCCTGAATGCAAACAACAGCTGGATCCATTTTTTGACCGATGGTCTCGTTTTTGGACAAATGACTGCAAGTTCCTGAATTCACAATCACATGCAGAGACCGCACGCATATGCATGCACGCACACACTTTGAAATGCCCTTTTCAACCTTGCAAAATGCATCTTCATGCACTGGTCAATGGGAAAAGAGAGCTCGCTTTTAAAAATTATATGTAGAAATGAGTGCTGTTCCCTTTCAAACGAGCCCCGAAAATGTCTAACATGGAAATGACTAAACTAAGCTTCAAACTGATTCGGGGGGAATTTCGGCTGGAAAATCACATCTGTGCTCGTGGCCCCTTTGAAGAGGCAGGATAGAGAATGAGGTGCACGTGACATGGACTGAATGCCCACCTCCAGAAGGAAGAGGTGAGATGCAGGCACTGTGGAAATTTGTATTGACTTGATTCCACGTGAAATCTACAGCCAGGACATACCAGCTGTGCAAGAACAAATAGCGACAGGAATTAACAAGTTACCTGCATTTGCAAGGCTGAGGCCAACCTTTCGTAGAACCTGTATTATCTGCCTCTGCCCAAGCCTAACATGCCGGGGGGGGGGGGGCTGATGGACCTCCATCCTTGTGTCCCCTGGGCTAGCTGCAAAGGGAGGGCCTTTTGTCTGCCCTGGGGTCTCTCAGCCATTAAAAGTAATCTGAGGGATCCCCTTTCCATACAAAGGGCATTCCCCAATAAATGGCTTTTGGTTGTCTTTCTTGCACTGGCCCATCACTGCATTGCATGACCTGCCCCACGGTAACTTCAACACCCTCTACACCGACTGCTCCATTGTCCCGCCTGCCCCAAGAATAGAGTGGGGAAGAAAATTGCCTGCTTTCCACCACCAATCAAGATCCTTACCTGGCCCCAGTGGCTCCCGAACACGAGCTCTCTGTTACTTTAAGAGGTTTGCAGTGCAGGGAAGACACTTAGGGAGCCTCTGTACTTGCAGCCCACCTGCTGATCCTGCCCACACTGCTTTGCTTTGCTTTGCTTTGCTTTGCTTTGCTTTGCTTTGGTGGCATCCTTCCCACCATTTGCAATGCCAGCCCCACTTCATAGCCTTGACTCACGCTTAGGACAGGGGAAGTCTATTAGAGTGGCACCCACTGGATGTGTGGGCAGGACAACGGGTTGACTTCCACGAGTGGTATCGGCCAGTATCTCAGCCGTGGCAACACTGGCCCCTCAGAAGCAAACGTGATGGAACTGAAGAGGAAGCCTCCTGGAGAGTCACTGATCAGGCTGGAGAAAGTCAAAGGCAGGAGCAAAGCAAGGCCCAGATGGAAACCGCAGCCTTTTGCTGAGAAGAGCTGAGCAGGCCTGCCATGAACAGGGCATTTGGGGGTGTCCTTTCACAGGGCCACCATCAGCTGCAGAAGACTTCCCGGTGCATCTTACTAGCAGCAACACCAACTGAGCAAGCCAAGAGGTTTGGGCACAGGAGCTTGGCCAGGAGGCTTGTGGGACCTGGAGGAACGGGATTTCCGTAGACTAACCAGAGAGCTTTGGCTGTGGGCAAGAATAAAATGAAATTATTATTATTATTTCATGATTATATTAATAATGGTAATGTGATGGTGATGCTTCTAATGTTTGCCTGACCTAGGGAGGCAGTGGTGTCAAGGCCAACCAAAGTAAGGGGTTAGGATTACATGCCGAGATGTTTCTGGTTTTTTAAGTCTCATTATATAACTGTTTATTTATGTTTATTTATTAATGTTGTAAGCCGCCCCGAGGCTTTTTGCGAGTGGGGCGGCATAAAAATGGTTTAAATAAATTAATTAAATAAATAAAGGGGTGCTGATGGGGCTTGGTTTGAAAAAGTATGGATAAGATCATAGCCATTCTAATGAACCATAACACTCTGACAGAGAAGGCGAGAGAAAAGTGCTATATTCTCTTTTCCAAACATACTTAAAATGGCTAGACAAACAGCTGAGCCATGATACCATCTAACCTCCAGTAGGAGAGGAATGAGAAGAGAAGGGAAGACTGGCTTGTCTGCTTCAAGGCCCTTTGGGATCTTTGCACTGGGTAAGGGTTCCTACCACACCAACATTTACTAATCCAACCAGTAAAGCTAGAATTGCCTGGCAGAGAATGGAGTTCAGTGCCTAATTTTATTTGTTTATTCTATTTATATACCACCTTTTTTAAAAGAATCAAAGTGGTTTACATCATTCTCCTCCTCCTCCTTTCAAGCTTATCTCCACAACAACAACCCTGTGAGGTAGGTTGGGCTGAGAGTCCATGACTGGCCCAGTGTCACCCAGTGGGCTCCATGGCTGGGCAGGGACGTGAACCCAGGCTGCTTGAGTCCCAGTCCCGTGCTCTAACCACTACGCCACACTGGCTCAGTGTTGGTGGCCTGATTTATATGGCGGTCTGAAATCCAGGAAACTCCAGACTTTGCCAGGATATGCTTAACTCCAGTACTAGAATATGTGGCTTGGGCGGGGGGACGGGGGGGGGGTTGTGAAGGACACTCCTCGTGCCTCCAGTTTCAGCCATGTCATCAGCATGGGCAACCTTTCCAAGCGATCATTAGACTCGAGGTGCTGAACCTCTTTTGGCCAAACTCAGGTTTGGAAAGATCTCAGGACTGAGAAGTGAGCAGGGCAAAAGGGAAATGGGATGCAGCCATCTTTAAAGCACTCCTATTGCAGCTTGGAGTTCTCCCTGCCAGCTAACTGTGCCTTCAGAGAGAAATTTCAGCATTTTAGAATGGCAGCAGGAGCCTGACAGCACAGGGAAGCCACCAGACAATAATGGGGGCGAGCGGGTAGGCTCCGGAGAGGGGGCTGGCCCATCTTGGGAACCCAGATTGGACGGATTTGGTCACTGGGCTGTTTCATTACCCCTGAGCTTAGGAATCCATCGCAAAAGGTAATGGGATCATAGCTACCCCTGGCTTCCCTACAACCTGAGTGCTTCCGTAATTCATCAGCTCCTGTCCCAGCTCTGTCTTGGAACATCAGCATGAGCTTGGATATGCTGCTCTGTTTAATTCGAATGACGCATCCAGCCTCCTTAGTTTGCTCTCTCTCTCCACTGACAGAATGATTTTCATGACGAGACCAGCCTGGCATCAACATTTGTGATCTTTTTGGTTACCTGCTCTCACGCATTTGGCAGCGTATGATTAAAGTTTTAATTAGGACTTTTTTCCTTTTTGAAAATTATTTTGATTTATGTATCTCTCGTTGCTTTATGTTTGTATGGAATTTGTTCTGATAATGTATTTTAAGGTTTTAATCTTTGCAAACCACCTAGAAAACTTCAGCTATTGGGTGGTATAGAAAAATAATACAGGAAATAATCCTGTGACATAAAGTGGTTTTTAGAAGGTGGTGCTTATTTTATTTCTGTACCACCCAATAGCTGACACTCTCTGGGTGCTTTACAGCCGTGCGTGAAACCAAGCTCATAATGCAATAACCCCCATAAAGTTTTTCCTTGTCTACACATTTTTAAGGAGGAACGATAACTGTTAAAATAAATTTTGGAATACAAACTAGACCTATTAAACGCAGCTTAAACATTTGCTTTGTTATGCCATTAAACTTCCATAGATGCTCCTGAATGGCGAGGAGACGAGGGTAAGTTAACCTATTGCCAAAAGGAGGACAGAGTGAGCACCAGGCAGGACTTGGGGGTGATCGTTTCACCCCCTGGGGGCGGCCGCCAAGAAAGTCCTCCCAGTCCCACTCAGAGGAAAACATCAAACACCGATCACAGTTCCACTTAGTTCTAAGTCAGAAGCAGCACTCCGTTGGGCGTGAATCCACACCAACCTGTATTTGCAAGCAAAACCTCCTATCCCTTTAAACACTTACAGGTAGCTATTGATAAAAACCATACCATTACTTTCTTGTCAATTGCCCTAAGTAGCACATGCATTATCATTTTTTCATTGTATACTGCTTATTTTGTTTGCATGTCATTGCAATACATTTTGGCTTTTTGATTGGGCAAAGATACTGGCCACTAATTCATAGCAAATTAATACCTGAAACTTCATGGAAACTACAAATGCGGTGTGTGTTTCTATAAGGAGACTATGCTCTTTCTTTCTTTCTTTCTTTCTTTCTTTCTTTCTTTCTTTCTTTCTTTCTTTCTTTAAGGAGAGCTGGTCCTGAAACTGAGAAAGCCTATGGAAGTTGTAGTAAATTTTTATTGCTGGTGTTGTTTGTTATTTTATATGTAAATATTGAGTATACCCTCCTCCTTTTTCATGTTAAAATTGCTTCAATAAAATGCCATGCTTTGAAAATAGCTAAAGAAAGCAGGGCTGGTGGAAGACAAAAACAAAAAAAAAGGATTTTGATGAGCAGACAAATGTAATTTTATAGTAGCAGTATGAGACATGCATCTTCAAAAGTAGATCCCAGTGAGCTGATTGGAGCTTACTCTGAAAAAAGTATAGGAGCATTAACACTGCATAATTTGGGGTGTATAAATACTTGTACTTATTTCAAAGTCAAGCTGGATCAATGTATTTATAGTCCTTGCAAATTCACGTCTCCATTCTTAAGTCCATTCCATCTTGTTTCCACATTAATGTGCATTTTTCATTTACAAAACTGCACTATATATATATACACAAACAAACATATTATCCTTTTTTAAAAAAAACTTTATTTAAGCATAACTTATTTCACGATATACTTTGGGGGACTTTTACAGCCAGAAATGGAATTGTAAAGTTTGGGGAAGTGTGAAATCCGAGGGAAACTGACATTCTGGCTTGAGTCCAGGTGCCTGAAAGGGCTAATGCGAATTCTGCAGCCATCAAACTCCTCAAGGATTCCCACATGCATAGGTCCCACCGTAAATATTTTGGAACAGGGAACTGCACACCCAGTCCTCCCTTTCCTCTTCATAGCATCTGGTACCGCCTACCACTTGTAACGTCTTATGCTTCCCCACCACTGGTTCAAAAGATTAGCTGCTCCTGACTGAGTGGGTGGAGAGAACTTGACAGAAGAGCATGGTAGGTTTGGATCAGGCTCCACCCATGATCATAAGTTCAGAATCTTAGAGGGCTTTCCAGAAGATGCATGGAGAATTGTGGCGATTAGCTAAATGGAACCTCCATGGTGTATAGGTCCAAGGCAGTGCATTTTTAATTCCAGATGCTAATTCTTAATATATAGCCAAGTATTCTAATCCCTATGGGATCAAGAGCAAGTTAAGGGGAGTGGGGATGAACATCACCGTCTCATTTCCCTCTGTAAGGTGGAGAGTGAACATTTGCAGCAGGACCCCTTACCTATTATGGGTGTTCCTCACATGATTTGGAGTCCTGACTTTCCGCAGTTCTAATTCACGTGGGGGACCAACGCAATGTCATCAGATCAAGGATTTAAGCTGCAGGCACCAGCGACCAGCACACCAGGACCAGGGGAAAAGCAGGTGGAGAGCAGTCTTGGTGAGATGCAGTAGGACCAAAGGCAAAGCTAGATCCAAGCAAGGTTCAGAGACTAGGAAGACATCATAATGGCAGAGGCAATGGCACAGGCAAGAGAGGAATACCTGGAAAAGCATGGCGAAAGCAGAGGCAGAGACAAAGCCAGGAACAAGCGGGGAACAGATACCTGCAAAGAATGGCAGACTTTGAAACAAAGTCAAGGATCAGATACCTGGCACAGGTATAGTAGGATCAAATGGGAAAGGCAGAATCAAGAATAAGTTCTGAAGACACAGATGAGAATGTGACAGGAGCAGAACTAGATTCCAGGCCAAGAGGACAAAGTGGGCACCCCAAACAGTCGAGCTGCTGTAATGAACCCAGGTGGGGCAGGGCTGCCTCCATGGCTTCCAGCTACAGGTCTGAGGCCACTCATGCAAGTTGCTTGGTCTTTGGAAAGGCTCTTGAGAAGGTTCTTCACCAAAGACTTCTGAGCAAATTTAACAGTCATGGAATAAAGGAAGGGATCTTCTTACGAAACAATAGCTGGTGAAAGAAAACAGTGAGTAGGAATAACTGGCAAATTCTCCTCGTGGAGGAAGGCAAAGTGTGTGCTGTGGGGTGGGTTACATGGATCTCTATTGAGACCCGCGCTTCTCAACTTATTCCTAAATGAGCTGTTTTAGGAGTGGGGAGTAATATGACCAAATTTGCTGATGATACCACATTATTTATGGTGGAGCCACAAAAGGGATTGTGAAGGAGCTCCAAAGGGGTTTGAGAGGAGTTCCAAAAAGGCTCTTCCAACTGGGAGCATGGGCACCGAAATGGCACGAGAGCATATCCCCGCCAATTACAAACAAAAATGCTGCGAGTTGTGGCACAGCTACAACACTGCCCTTTCTCAGCCTCCCACCTGGGATCCTGCAAGTGGAAATCCTGAAAAGGGGCAAACAACAGCACTTGTTTTGATGTATGCTTGTGTTTGCGCGCTCTTTGTCTCTCCCTTTTCTTTGTGGCATTTTCTCGTGGGCAATTCTTTGTGTAGCCTGATCCTGTCCGTGCTGGTTGGCTCAGGAGGAATGGCCAGGAGGGAGCGGGAGAGCTGCCAAACCTGTCCCCAGCATCTCCTGCCTGGGGCACCTCCTTACTCTGCCCAGCAGCATGGCCGGCTCCATGGTGGAGACTGAACCAGCTCCACTGCGGAGTCACGGCCTGTTCCTCACTTCCCTCCATCGCATCACTCCCACAGAGCCGCCTATTGCTGGCATACGTGTGACTCAGTCCTGGCCAGGGCACATGTATGGAGAATTGCTGCTTTATGCAATGTCAAGAGGTCATGCTTTACAAAGGGTGTTTAATGAATAACTTTGCAGCTTGTGGCTGCGCAACATTCGACAAACATTCCAAATCCTTCCTTTCTCCTGAAACCTATTAACAGTCCCCCAAAACATGGGATTCTCAGTGCTGACGATGGCAGAGTGCTCAGGAGTCTCCCGACATGCTACAGCTATTGCCAATCATTCCAACTTTTCTCTATCTGGAGAGGAGAACAGCAGCATTCCTGCGGGGTGCGGGGTGTTGGGGGAAATAAAAGGAAGATTGATAAAGTAAAGCAATTGGACTTATTTCCTATGCATGAAATTGATTAAATGCTTCACTAAATGGCTTATAAATTTGCCTCTCATATTTCTGTCACCCACTGAAAAAGATTACAGTGAGTCCGTCGATGGGCATGTTGTATACAATACCAAATTACAAAGGGTTGTAAAAACTAATGTTTTGTTTAAAGTTTTGAGCAGGACCATATGCCTTCAGTGACCTTGAGTAAGCTATTCTAATTCAAAACATTTCAAAGTGGATAGGGAGGTGGGGGGCATAGAGAGTGTGGAGTCTATCTGCGTAATAAACCCCAACCCACCATGGAGAACTTTTTCTGAACTTCTGCAGAAAAAAAGAACGCTGGGCATTTACACAATTATGTTTGTGTTATGGATGTTGAAGTTCATAATGCACAGGAACACTTGAAGGATAAATGTAGCAAGGAGGGCACTGATGTGCCCTTCTCCGAACTCCTCAGATGGAGAGCAGGATGGAGATGAGCCTCAGAATATGAAGATCTGCTGGGTCTTCTCGGAAGGTCAGTTCATGCCAGCATGCTGTGTCCAAAGGTGGACGACCTGGTGGCTTCGGGAAGCCTGCGAGCAGACCGTAAAGGTGGCATGCATTGCAAGGGGATACCTGTGTGAGCGCCGTCCCTGTTGCTGGTGAATCCAGCAGCCTCACCATCGTAGGCTCTGTATGTCCAGAACATTTCAGAAGGGTCTGTACACAGGTTCCGCTACACACACACAGAATTCCTTGGCCTGATCACAGAGAGGCTCTGCTGTTTGCGTGCATTGTGCTCAATTACAAATGTGTTCGGCTCAACACATGAGGTCTTTCTGACCTTCCTTCTCAGGGCAGGAGCTGCTGCCGGCAGGGGGAAGACCCTGGAGGCAGCTCAGGCACGCGCAGCTCTGTGCCACCACGCATGCATTTGGCAGCACAGGAAGTCTTCAGAGCATGTGCAGCAGAAAGTAACATGATACACACCCCCAATTAGCTTTCAGCCCTGCCTTCAGCCCAGCACTTCACATGTCTGTTCATTCCCCTAGAAGCATTCGTGTTCACCTCGCCCACCAAGACGGTCTCTCTTTTCTCTCCCACCCCTTTCCTTTTGTTGCATTAGTGATGAAGCTGTAGATGGAAGAATTTAAGAGATGCCACTCCGCGGGGTGTGACTCAGACACGACTCCATCAAGTGTTTTAAGTGACATAATTAATATTTTTAAGGGAGTCATTGACACGGTAAGCTCTGTACACAGGGCTTCCCCTCTTCAACAGGCACAGTTAATGCTCTGTGACAAAGTATATTATTTCTTGCCTGTAATCCATTCATGAAAAGGTCAATCTCTTGCCATTATTTTGTCAACGGAGAAGTGTTACCTTTAGGCAACAAGTTAATTTTCAAATTAAAGACAAAGGAGTTCCTGCTCACTTGCGATTTCTTTTTCAGTGCAGAAGCCACCCAACGGGCCTATTTGTGATAAAATGAACAATCCCGGCTTAGTGCGGGATTTGTCTTTAAGGGATGCGCATGTTCACCTTAGGAACACCTAAGAGAAATTCAGCTTTAAAAGTTCAAAGGAGTTCTGAGTAGAAGCAGAAAGAAAGTCTTTGAAGAGCTGACTTCTGTCAAGCAGATGGACTTGGGCTTTCTCCGAGGTTTCTGCCCAATCCAAGAGTCGCACCTCCATCTGGGGGGGTGAGAAATCGCTGTCCCTCATTTTTCTGGGTGACGATTCCAAATAAGCACTTCCTCAAACTGTGCACAGTTTACTCTTGTACCTTTCTGAAGTTATGTGATGTAGTTCATCAGATAAAATGCGTTCAAAATATGTGTGTGTTAAATGGGGCACTCAGCAACGCATTGAAGCGTGCACAAAATACCTAAGTCTGATTTGTGTACGTGTGTAGAACTGGGCGAACCCTGGCCACGTTTAGGGAAAATGAGTGCAAAAATGCAGAGTTGCTTTGTTTCAATATATATAAACAAAGTTTATATATATAAACTTTATATAAATAAAAAGTCCAGGGCAAACCAAACTTAAGAATGGAGACATTCTCAGCATCTGAAACAAACCAAGCATAAACTTGGGAAAAAGAGAGCTCGGAGAAACCAAAACCCACCAATGTGACCATCTCTGTTCAAGGTTCAGATCTGCCCCACAACCACCGTCTCATTGCTACTCCTCCGGTGCTCAAGGGGTCCCGTCCTGTCAGCGTGCTGAGGTTCCTCCACTGCAGGTCGTATGTGCAAAGTGCACCAAAAGCCATGCGCCATCTTTGTCCAATAACTTGCTGCGTAATTGGTGCACTGACTGCTCCTGTCGTCATGTTTTAGTCCATTACAGAGGTGTGCCCCCCTCTCTTGCACTCACACTGCCTCCAACAAGCTGAGATACCAGCCTTTATTCTTTGTCGCTCCCAAACTGCCCTTCATTGGGTTGTGCTTCAGGCTTTGCTGATAAGCATCAACAGATGATTGGATACACACATTCTTAACATGGCTGACCCATGGCATCTTAGGGGGCAACAGGGAACCTGTCATTATGTGTACAATGCTCTTCTTTCTTTGGTCTTATCTCTCCCCAGATGAGGCCGAGATTGTTATTAACTCGTTAATGACTGAAGACAACAGGACAGAGAGGGGCTGTGGGAGGTGAAAAGGGAAGCGAATGTGACTTGCTTGTTTATTTTAAGCCGGGCTTGAATTAGCAAACTCTTAACTTCTTGTCATATCAAGTCACCAAGTCATGTGGATTTTTAGAAGCAGCAAGCAAAGCCAAAATCTACCACTTGTTTGTTTATTTCAGATGCTCAGCCCACAGGTCCCTTGCCAAATGCACCAAACTGCATGGAACTAACCCGAACCAAGTTTACTGACAGCGACTTTGATATAAACAGATTGGTGAAGGAAAAGACAGGGAAAAATATGCATGCTAGTGGGATTGCAACATTTTCTAAGGGGTGAGAAAAGATCTGTATGAAGAAAGAGATAATGTAAGTGCATGAATCTGTTTATTGCTAGCTGGCAAGTTTTACCAGCATGAGACCTAGAATAAATTCTTTCTTTATCTTGCTGGCCTAGAAATCTAAAATATTACATAACATTCTGTTACAAATTGTTTGCTGTAAATACCTCTTCTACTGGCTTTAAGTCTGAAGTTACAACTACCCAGGGATAGTTTCTTGTGTGCTTCTCCCCTCCCCACCACTCTGCTCTTATTTATGTGTAGTTTTCATTCCTCAAATCAACACCTTAAAGCTGCCAGTGGGACAACGCTGGAAAAAAGTGGTATGAAAACTGTAGCTATCTTCAAGCTGCCATTTCGCACAGTCACACAAATTATGCATCCCCCACCCACCCACTCCAGTCCCTAAACTCTTGGAAGCTTTTCAAAGATCCTGTTAGCTGAGATAATAAAAGGAGATTGTCTTGCTCTCTCTAGAGAAGATTTTGGTTACTTTGGAAAAGGAGGGATTTGCATAAAACCTTAGATGTCATTATAGTCCAGTTCAAGTGTGTGTATGTGTGTTTTTAAAGTAAATCTAATAACATTAGCCTGACTCTATACCTATAAAATACCATGAGTAGATGTAGGGTTCTTGCAAATTTAAAAAAATCCATACATTTTTTTAAAAAGTGAATGTTGTGAACAGTCTGCTGGAAAAGGATCATTTTAGAATGAGGCCAGCTCTCTCCAGAGGATAGAAGAAGAAACCTGCTGGATCAGACCAAAGCCTTTTCCAGTCCAACATTCTGTTTCCAACCATGGCCAAAGGATGCCTCAAGCAAGCTGAGCAGTAGACCAGGGAGCAGCTGCCTGCTTCCCTGAACCAGGAGGCAACAAGCAACGGTAGGTGGACACGGGAATCCTGTTTCTGTCCACAGCGTGGCTTCTTTGCACTCCTGAACACAAATGTGAGCAAGAACACTTTTTGTTTTCCAGAAGTGATCACAAGTTCCCAGATGTTCCAGCCAAGTTTGGAAAATGTAGACTGAAGATAAAGAAATGCATGTTAATGTTTTAATCAATTTGGGAAAGTGTGTACAGTGTGCACTAATTCAAAATGCTCTGCAATCCCACTTAGATGAACAACAACAAACAAGCAAGCAAGCAGACCAGGCTGAAAATGAAAACAGGGGAATCTTGGTGAGCACAAAGCAGATGTCAAAGGAAAATCCGGTGGAATGAACACATTTAATGGACTCCAGGAAGGAAGCCATGGCCTGGAGTGCACACAACCTAAGCAGGGTTTCAAGCCCAGGACAATGTGGAGGACTCCATGAGTCACCTTAAATCAGAGGGAACCTGATGGCATACAGCACCACCGCCACCGGAATTGTCTGGTTCGCCCATCCCTGATATGCTCATCAAGAATATTAGCTACGGATAATCTGTAACCCTCCCAGGAAGCTTGTTGTACCCTGCCCGGGGAGTTGTATGGCTAATGGAGTAGGTTAGAAATAATAATAATAATAATAATAATAATAATAATAATATATCATCTTCTCTTTCATGGGTTTGTCCCTTCTAACCACACAATGTTCATAGCCTCTGCTATATCCTATGGCAGTAAATTTGATCATTTAACCATATGCTATATAAAGAAGGGCTGTTCTTTGTCTGCCCAAATTTCCCCAGTGTTTCATGTCACTGGATGATCCTGGGTTCTAACATTATGAGAAGAAGCAGTGGAAATCCTTTACTTTGCCTGCACTCTCCATCACATTCATAACGTTCTTCTACACCCTCTCCTCAAAGCATCTAGATATGCTTATAAAGGTAAGGAGGTCCTGACTAGGCAATAATGCACACACACGCATGCACACAAATCCATGCTGTGTTGAAATGTGCTTTAAAGAATATGCTGAAGATAGCTGGAAACAGCTCAGATGTGAATGGACCTTCGTTCTAACAGGCCACTCTAGACAGTAGAGTAGAGCAGAGCTGGGGAATTCTCTGTCCATGGGCTGAATCTAGAGTACCAGCTCTTTCCATCTGCCCTACCAGACTCTCCTTTTAGGCCCCGACCTCTCCTTTGCACAGCAAAGAGAATGGTGCTATAAATGGACTCCTGTCTTGGCCAAGCCCTACTGGTGAAAGCCATCATTTCTGTAATCGATTATTTGTGTCTAGGTTCCATCCGTAACACCCTGGTTCTCTTGACCCACCTCATTGAGGTGGATAAGCAGGAGACTGTGGGAGGTTCCAGCTGCACCTATTAATGCTGTGAAATCTCTGCTTATAACAGTGCACATAGGGGCGGGGGGATAATCTACTCTTTGTAAACAAGGGTTAGTATTTTCCCATAATCCTTCTTGACTCACAATCCACGGATGGGTAGAAGAGGATATCATTATCCTGAGCATGAAGTACCCCACTTTAGCCTGCAGTTAGGGGAATGTCTCCCCTCCACTCTAGGGAAGCAGTAATACAATAGCAGCCCATTCCCTTTGGTGCGAGCTTTTCACTTGCAGACAACTTTTTACCAGAAATCTAACCAGGGAAGAATATTGCAAACACACCCAAGCTAGGCTCAGCCTTGTCTCTCCTCAATAACTTTCTTGTTTTGTTGGGGTACAAGGCTGGGGCTTTCGGCCAAGCATCAGGCAGGGCCTTGTGTGTACCTGCCCAATGGGCTGGATTTATCTTGGTGAATACCTGGTAGCACCGACCGGACCAGAGGTGGCTTTGTCCTCCTTTGGCTTGGCTAGTGTGATTGCTTAGTGCAACCCACCCAGCATTGAGGGTGCTGGGCACAGCTCTTTGGGCCCAGAACCTACATCTTTTTGTAGGCCCTTCCATCACGGCAGCTCCTTGTCAGCCCTGCACACATTTCTGAACCAGTGCATGTCCTTTCAAGAGAATGGGGAGCGCATAATCAAATCAATGCAAAAAAGAGGGAGGTGCAGGGGGAGTCTAAAGTCAGACTGGAGAAAAGGTTCAGAAGCTAGAAGAAGATACTGTAAAAAAAGCCTATGACAAGCTATGATAAATGGGTCATTATAAAATTCATGTTTAGGCCGCACCGGTCTGGGGATAATGCCATTTGTCATGGCAACACAGGGGCACTAATGAGCCCTCATTGCATATTCATGGTCGGGTGTGTGTGTGTGTGTGTGCAGGCACCCCTTTCTGCCCTCCCCACCCTAAGCCAATGCCTGGCAAATACCCTCCCCCCCCCCCAACCAAGCACAAGCTGGAACTCAGCTTTGCTTCTCTCTCTCTCTTTTATTTGTGACGTTACAGCAATTACACTGTAAAAGTGCTGCCCAAGATTGATTGCTTGGATCTGTAGTTCAATTGTAAATTAGAATACACATCCTCCCCGGGGATCCATGGGCCCCCTATTTGTGATTAAGAAAAAAGCCCCATAATAGACTAATAGCCAAAAGTTCTCTCTCTTTTACTTTCAGGCAATTAGCTTGATGAAATGGCCTCTTTCTGTGTACACGGGAAGTGTAAACCGATATCATACTGAAGTATATGATGTTTATTCTATTATTTTCACCTTCTTGTGTATGGAGAACAGGGATGGGGGAGAGAGAATGCATAGGAACAGGCTGCTTTGTCTGGAACATTTACAAACAATAAAGTAAAGCTCACCCTTCAAGAGGCAACTCGGTTTGCTCCCTGCCTTAAACTCAGCCAGATGTTAGGCAGAGTTGGGTTTTTTCCTGGGGAAGCCAGTGCTCTGCCTAAGGAATGCCTCACTCTGTTTTGAGAAGAAGGGAGAAATGCAGGGCCTGGAAGAGTCAGGCACACGTCCACTGGCATGTCCACCCCGTGGACTTCCACAGGTAAGGGCTAAACGGTGCACTAGCTGAAACACAGCACTTTGTCTTCCCTAGAGTAAGCATGCCTAAGCCAAACCCTGATGCGGATGGGTACCACAGCACAGCTTCAAAGCTTCCTGCCAGCCATGCTTTTGCCCTGCAGATTCATCCTCTGCACATCACGAGGAATAAAAATAACAGAGGGATCCTCCATTGGAGCCAATGGCCATTTTTAGTTTCCTTGGTGTGTGTGTCAGGCAGGTGTGAATTTCAGGGGGACTGACTGGATAGGATGTTTAAACCTCCCCTACCTGCACAAGAGTGGTCTTGATCTGGGTTTCTCCCTTGTGCTTACACAAAGATAACCAGTGCACCAAGGATTGGATTCATACTACCTATTGGTTGACTATAGGCTAAACATGAGCCAGCAGTGTGACGCAGCGGCCAAGAGGGTGAATGCCACCCTTGGTTGCATAGCCAGAAGCGTGACTTCTAGATCAAGAGAGGTATTCCTGCCACTCTATACGACTCCAGTGCACCTGCAGCTGGAGAACTGTGTTCAGTTCTGGGTCCCTCATTACAAGAGGGACATAACAAGGTTGGAATCAGTACAGTGAAGGGCCACTAGGATGGTGGCTGGTTTGCAGGGGAAGCCATATGAAGAGAGACTGAGGGAGCTGGGTCTTCTCAGCCTTGAGAGGAGGAGGCCTGTTAGCAACATACAGGTACGTGGAGGGGTGCCACGCAGAGGTGGGTCATGACCTTTTTTCCCCTGCAGTGGAGGGCAGGATGTGTTCCAATGGAGCAAAGCTCAGGGAACCAAGATTTAGGGTGGACACCAGGAAGTACTTCATGAAAGTTAGGACCCCGAAGGTATGGAATGACCTTCCATGGGAGGTGGTTGAAGCCCCAACAGTGAAGGTGTTTAAGCATAGGCTGGACATGCACATGGTCGGCATGTCATGAGCAGAGCTGGCTGGAGCCAGGGGTCAGACTAGATGGCCCAGGAGGCCCCTTCTGACTTGCTCTGCTTCTATGTTTCTATTTAACATAGTGTGTGCTTTACGCAGTGTGTGACATGCCTTGAGGTGGTCATCCTGGAGATTGGGGTTGACACCAAGCATGAGCGGGTCTGACACTGGTGGGATTATCCGGCCATGTTCCCAGGTCTTCTGGGCAGATGGGCCCAGTCCCATTGTCTTAAAGTCCCCTCAATGCACCAGAGAGATGCTAGGTCACGGCATTATGAGAAATGGAAAGCATGGCTAGATCCAGCTACCAGACCTTCATGGAGATTGTGTGGCCAAGGAAAACTGGAAGGGTGGTGGGATGTCAGCAGTGGGAACTGGGAGATGCCTGGACAGCAGACGTCATGCTGGCCATTGGATGGAGTTTCTTTCAGTATATACATTGCCTGGGCCAAAAGACTCAGTGCTAAAGAGTCCATCAGTGCACGTTGCCCACATGGAAGCTGTTTTAGGATTCCCATTCCCTTGGGTCTGTAAAACAAGAGTAAATCATCAGCAATGCTCAAGCCTGTTGAGATACACACAGAGAGAGAGAGAGAGAGAGAGAGAGATGGCCCCTGCCTCCATGTTCCGCCACATGTCCTTCTTCCCTTCCAGTTTCCACTGCAGTGGTACCTTGGCTCATGAACTTAATCCATTGCACGACACTGGTCACGGCCCAAATTGGTTGTTACCCAAGTCAAATTTCCCCATAAGGTTCAATGTAAAAAGGTTAATCTGTTCTGTAACCATTTTTTTAATCACAAAACTATGAAACAAAGTGACAAAGGACAACAAAGATTGCTGCCATCTCCCCTCCCTGAGCACAACTGCAATCGTGCAAGGAAGATGGACATGATTGCAATCATCACCCAATGCGGAGTTTGTGACCGGAGGCAAAATTTTCCCAGAATTGCTGTTTGCGACCCAATTTGGTCGTGAGCTGGGGGACCAACGTGGCTTTGCTCTGCCTTAAACACTATAGACCAAATAGGAGGTGGACTGAGTTCATCAAGGAAGCCGTAGGAAGGGCTTCCAAGGACAAGACATTTTGGAAGGCATTCATTCACAGGGTTGTCAGAGATATCTGGATGGCACAGCAGGAACAAGTGTGTGTGTGTGTGTGTGTGCACATGTGTGTGAGCATGCATGCATGTTTAATTAACAGGAGCCATTCTGAGCCGGTTCCCTACCTCTGGCTCCGTCTAGAGACACAGTGAAAGCAGCTTGGTGAACGCATGCACTGCCCAGACAATCTCACCAGCTATTGTTTTCTCCTATTTGTATTGCTGAGTTGTATTTCAGTCTTTTAAAATTCTGGGTATTTCTTTAGCAGTGTTGCTGTCCAACATCCTTCAGGTATGTATCTTCACAGCATGCCTGTAATGCCTGCACCATTACAATTCCCATGCTCCAGATGCAATACACGAGGCTGCAAGCATGGCAGCCTGCCTTAAGTCAGCCTTCCCCAACCTGGTGGCCTCCGGAGACCTTTGGACCACAACTCCCAGGGCGTTGGGGTGTCTGGAAGGCACAAGGCTGGGGAAGGCTGCCAAAGGGCATTTGTGGCAGAGATGAGATCTCAGCCTGGGCTTCGTGGGTCACAAGCTTTCAGTTGCCACTTTTTTCATACTTGAGCCTCTTTTGAATGATTAAATCCTCCTGCTTTTTCATGCAGAAGAGAACATCAGCAGTGCCTGGGTGCTGGTCATGCAAAAGGGCGTTCCGTCCAGCTGTGGTCTAGGATCGGATGGATGTAGGAGCCATTCGAGCAAAAGTACCCCATGACATCCTGTCAGCGGGTGCAACATTTTGCATAAACTTGCTCATCATTGTCTTTCCCCTGACAGGCATAGCATTTAAAATACGTTCGGGGTGACACAACCCTTTTCCCCAGTGCAGGCATATATCATACCGAGGATGTTCTCATAAAGAAAACACTGCAGGCTGTGATCTTATCGCTTCCCTCTTCCTTCTTCTCGGCCCTGTTCAGTGACAATCATGCATTTCTGCTAAACTTTGCTCCAGTTTCTGTTTGAGGGCAGAGCGGGTGGGAAATCGTGCTCGTTTCGGAGCAGCGAGCAATGCCGCCAATCAGGGCTGGCAGGTCATGCGGTGGTGATGCTGGGGGCGGGGCGGGGGGGGGACAGGAGCACAATGGTGTTGCAATGCAGCCTCCCAGTGCTCTGAACAGAGAAGGGATAGGCTAGATCTGCTCTCTTTTTTCCTGCAACATCAGACTGCACTGGGTAGGAACTGCAGAAGTCGCATTCCAACACATCGGGAACACACCAGGCTGGGAAAGACTGAGCAAGCGCAATCACCATAATATTGACTATTGGATAATATCTGCACATCCAATACACTCGCCTAAGCAGTTCCTATCAGGGAGCATGAGAATCCCTCCTATTTAATTGGGAGGTGTTGAGGCTGAGAGAGAGAGGCTGCCTAGGGCAACCTGCTGTATCCACAGCAGATGTGTCAACTAAGAAATTCTCCATGGTTGAGGGCCCATCAGGGTGTTCAAGGATAGGCTGGACGTGCACATGGTGGGCATGTCTTGAGCAGAGTCAGCTGGAGCCAGGGGTCAGACTAGATGGCCTGGGAGACCCTTTCCAACTTGCTCTGTTTCTATGTTTCTATTCATGGCTCTTTCCTGCTAATGCTACACCTGCCTTGTGTCATTCCCATTCAGTGTAGTCTTGTTCTTTTGGTTTTGCATTTCATGAATATTTCATTTGGTTTCATATATCACCTGGGTAATCTTTTTTTCATAAAATGACTAATAAATATAACAAATACCTAAATAATGTACAGCATGATGGATGGAAGTTAGTGGTGATTATGCTGTGCCAAGAGCAGGGAACAGAGCTGCACCGGGTCCCAAATCCATGGTCTCTGGCATGCGTACAGAGCCTTTAGGGTCCTGAGGCCATGTGTGAAGTTCGGGAGTGCGTCCGATGCCCACTTGGCACTAAGCAAGGCAGGTCCTGATGTAGTTGGGCCTAGGGAAGAGGTGAGCCGAGGCCCCTTTCCTGTGCCCCTCTGCCTTCCACAGAAGAAGAATGACCAGATGCTGTGTCATAATATTAAGTGCATTATGGAGGAAAGCAAGGAGCAGGGCAGGGATGATAGTGATGGTGACAGTGAAGAAGATGGCCAGCAGTCCAATCCAGATTTTGTCAGGCTTCACCCATGACCTGCCAGTTTCTGCTCTGGTGTCAACATTTCCCTGCCAATTTTTGCCCAATGCCTGATGCATTCATCACACCCATCAGAATTACAGCCCTGGTTCAGTCACCAGGACAATCCCTTGTGCTCAGGGATACCCTCTTCCCTGCTCCTTCCATCCACCAGTGCCATTGCTCAGCTTCCCCCTCTCACTACTTGGTCCATCCATCCATCCATCCATCCATCCATCCATCCATCCATCTTCTATACCACTGAATAGGCAAAGCTCCCTGGGCAGTTTACCACCATTAATCAAAACAAAAATAGTCCATGGTTACCACTGTTAAATGATTTTGGAAAACTGATTCCTGCAACTCCAAACCAGATTTGCAAGCCCAGTTCAATCCATGGTTCTTGATTCACCACAAGATAGATTGATTAGGACATGACAGTGAATGATGATTGCTTCAAACAGGAGTGTGCAAAAGGAGGAAGTGGAGGAGGAAGCTGAGGCCTGGATCCATAGCCACACCGTGGCTTGTGAAGAAAGCCTTTCTTTTCAGCCCTTTTGAACAATTTTGGGACATCTCCATGGTTTAATGATATATGTATGATCTATATTGATAGAATGAGAGCCAGTGTGGTGTAGTGGTTAAGAGCACCAGATTGGGACTCAGGCGACCTGGGTCCTGGTTCCAGCTCAGCCATGGAGCCCAACTGGGTGACTTAGGGCCAGTCACAGACTCTCAGCCCAACCTACCTCACAGGGTTGTTGTTGTGAGGATAAGACTGGGAGTAGCAGGAGGAGAACGATGTAATCTGCTTCAAGTGCTTTAAAAAATAAAAAGGCAGGATATTAATCTAATAAATAAATAAATGAACTAGTTTCCTGAGTAAGGGTAATGCCACGGAACATTCAAAGTGGTCAGAATGTCTACAGTTCAACAAGTGGGAATCACATGGAGTTGAATTCCAGAAAAGTTTTGAACTCGCTACCCCATGGATTTTTCTTCTGTTACTCATATATTGATAGAAAGATAAATTCATTCTCTCTCTCTCTCTCTCTCTATATATATATATATATATATATTCTTAATTTTTGGTTTGGCAATTTGTTTAATTCCATTTCCCTTCCCCCACCCCAGCAATATAATAATTTAGAAAGCAGCTGTTAGCAGATCTCCACCCCCCTTTGTGGTAGCGGCAAAGCTTTGCCAAAAGTTAATTCCTTACAATAAAATTAATCCCAGAGGTGTAAATATCTTCAAGATCTGCCAGGTCTTTTAAGATGTGCCAATGGCAAGATCATGCAATTACAATCGTTCCCCATAAGTGCTGGAGCCTTGCAACGTTAATAGATCATTTTAATGGGGGCAATTTTTAAAATTTGTATTTAATTTGCATGATTACGATGCTGAGTGTACTGTGGACAGCTTAGGCAGGGAGAGATATATGGCAGCTACCACGTACCATGTTGTTTTCAATAAACTGGGCTAGAAGTCTAAACTTGGGCACCTTTCCAGATGATACAAATTTCCCATGCAATTATAATTGACCATTAAAGATGTTTTCCATTATGGGATGCAAGGGAGTGGTAGGTCATCGAAGTAGACCTTAGCTTTTTCAAGGCTCCAGATGTTTTTGACAACTCCCAACATTCCTACTGCTGGCTGAGGATGATGGGAGATGAGGTCCAAACCCTCTGGAGGGCACCTAATTGAGGATAATTCCAAGCCAGCATCTCCAGTGGGAGTGTTGGTTGGTAACTGTAGCAGATAAAGCTTCACATACCTAAGGGGAGGTAAGTCTGAGCTATTCCATCAGGTCAACTGTCAACTAATACCAAGCAGGAAGCGATGTTGCTGCCCAGCTTTCAAAACATCTGCAGTCCAGTATCCAATGCTGAAATCCAGCCATCAGTTAATGCCAGCTCGTGCCACCAAATATTAGCCAAATGACGTTCAAAAGAATGTTGCATGATACCCAGTGTCCAAATTTGCAGAGGGAGAGATTTTAGAAGAATTCCAGGGAGCAAGCAAATCTTGGCTATGGTTGCTGGAAAATTTCACCCAGTCCACATTGTTGAATGCAGGGAATACTTACTTCCTGAACTGATACCTTTATTGTAACACATGATTAATAATAATAATGCTATCACATGTCTATCCCACCTTTTTCTTCTCTCAAGGAACCCCAGGAGCTTACATGGCCCCCTCCTCTCCATTTTATCCTCACAAGAGCCCTGTGAGGTGGGTTTTGCTGAGACAATGACAGGCCCAAAGTCACTCAGTGAGCACCTGGCTCCCAAGTCCACTGCACCACTGTGGGTCTCAAATAATCCTTCAGACTCTGCATTTCTCCTAATTCAGGGATGCTGCTTTCCACTCAAAAGAAATGCATACAAAAATGCATGTTTTAAAGGTAGTGTATACAGCAAATGTACTTTAATCAGAGAAATGAAGAAAGTGTGAATGCACATTTTGTGTACTTTTAGAAGAATGCAGAAAGCAGGATGGAATGATGGCTGAACACATGTGAAGGTGCTGTGACTCAGGAAGGGACGTCATTCACCTTAAATTTCAAAACCAGGCCAGACATATTTTTATCATCACCTGGGAAAGCATTTGGTTTTCCAAGGAACTGGCATGTAGCCCTTAATTCAGTCAACACTTAATCTGTTTTAAGATACTTCCCCAAACTATGGTTGCCCCATCCCATGATGACCCTGGCAAGCGAAAGTGAATTCTTGTATTGACAACATGAAGCTGTTAATTATTGTGGGAGTCCAAAGCTGGGCCATCCTTAATGGAACACTGCTTGACACCACAACGACTAAACACCACAATGATTATGCCCATTTCAAGTTCTCTCTACTCCACTTGAACAACTGGTTGCTACCCCCAGAATATTACTTTTATTATATGAGTTAACCATGATGCTGACTGACTAATTATTTGATCAGGTAAAATGCAAGTCAATAATTTATTTCCATGCTGAACACTGAATGCTGCGTGTAGCTAAGCTGGAGATACTTGTTTTTGGAAGTGTGTAAAAATGCCCTTCCCAAATCACAACTGTTTCCTGTTGTGATTTCTCCTTACTGGTGTTGCAAAATGTTTCCTCCCTTGCTATATCTTCCTACTTGGGTTAGCCCCCAATCAGGAATCACACAGTGAAAGAGCGAATGCCATTGGTACACTACGCAGCCATCCAAATTTAGATATTACTAAAAGCAAATGAAATGAGCAGGAAGTAAAAGAAAGAGCAGCCGTACGAATCAATAGGAAAACAATTTTGCAAGCAGTCCAAAAAATCATGGGGAAAATGACACGCTTGAAAATGTTCCTGGCAAGTTATGAGCAGTGTTAAGTTCGGCCCTTTCTGACAAATGACATTCCTGTATGGCGTAAACGCGGTCGCCGTTCACCATTTCCCCAAATAAGAATGAGTGTTTGGAGGAGCCATCTTTCAACGGAAGCTAATAATTCTATGAATGCCCTTCCATTTCATGCTTCTTAATACAAAAGACGATCTAACGAGAACGGGGATTTCAAAACGCTTTGGCTTGCTCATGTGTTCCCAGTTTCCCGTTTATTCGTTCTACTAGGTGCATGTAGCTAAGGTCCTCTCTTCTTGGGAAGGAAAATATCACATTTCCCTCCCCCACTTCCAACCCCCCACCACCACACACACACGCTTCTTTTTCTGATGAGTTTACTTTGCTTACATTTTCACAGCCCAAGGAAACAAAATACATTTTTTCTAATCTTCCTAATGTAATGGAATTTGTTAGGATGAAACACAAGAACTTTGAACACTGGATTTGTAGTGTAGCTTCCCCGGAGGAAATGACATTTCTTCTGTCTGTGACTGCTTTCATCTTGTACAAGATTGTTTGACTTCTGCCACACTTTCTCGGCTCTCCAGCCAACGGTTCTTTGGCTTTCTCTCCATCTCCTTTCTAGTACAAGCTGCTGTTTTTCATTTCCACCCCCAAATAAAACCATTCTGAAGAGGATTAGAAATCCGAGCTTTTTTATTTTTTTTATGCCGCGCACGCCGTGTCTTTGAGCAATTCTCCAAGGAGAATTGTGTGTTTCAAGTCACAGCAGTGGAAATCCCATTTGATAATGGAAAAGTGCTCCAAGGTATGAATTGTGTGGCGCTCCTTGACATGCAGTGTCTGAAGTTTTTAGCCGTGGAGTTTTCCCAATGCTCAACTTTTTGCTCAGCCTCAAAAGCCAAAACATCCAGGTCTGTGGGTGCAGACAACTAGTTACTTCTTCCCTGAGTAATGACTTTAGAACTCATCCAGTTGTATATGGTTCTACCACTTGAAAGGACCTTTTCCTCTTTTTTACATGGTGCGGAGGAGACTGCAAAACCATGACACCCCCCCTTGCATTGCAATGTCCAAGAACTGTCCCTCGCTTCCTTTGCTGTTTCTGTGAACTGGGAACAAGCCCTCCCCCCAGAAATAATGGGCCTGAGCTCTGTGAAAGCAGACGCAAAAGGGAAGCGTGCATTTCTAGATATCCCCCGTATCGCATCCTTTTCCTCATGTGCTCTCTCTTCAGCTTCCGAAACTGTCCTCTCTTTCTTGCCTGTGCTTTGCGTGTGTACCGCATGTGCATGGATGAATCTCCCACTGCCCAAACCATGAAGCATCGCGTGGAAATACCTTTGTAGGAGTAGAGAAGCAGATGAGGACACGTCACACTGATATTGTGCATGAAGTCGGTGCTGGTATTAGAAAACTCCTTCCTTCCTTTCTCTCCTCTCCTTCCTCTTTGGAGCACAAACCCACCCCTGTTCCTCTAGTCTTGGTCCAGCCAAGATTAGCTGACTTTCCTTTTGGGGGCTGAGCAGGAATGGTTTGCCCGTTGGCAGACGTGTCTGGTTTTATGGAATTTTTTCCCTGCACAGCACAGTGGTCCACATGGCACCTTCTGATTTATGTGGCTACCAGCACAGGTGGCAACTTGGTCGCCTAGTCAGAGAGGTGTGGGCACAGGATCAGGCGAGCATCACTGAGGCGCTTAATGGCTCTCACTGGCCATTCCGGAGATTGTTCTCAGGGCTGAGTGGCTCCACAGGAAAAATGGGGATGTTCTTTGGAACTAACCTGGCACGACAAGCTCTGTGTTTGCAGCCCCAGTGATTCAGGAGGGCCACCCATCACACCAGTGGCTCTGGGCTAGAGGAAAGGGTAGGCAGCTCCCCACACGTCCCTTAGCAGAATTTGTCTCACCCAAACATCTTCCATGCAGGCATGGCTCCAGGTACATCAAAAAGGTGGCATCCACACAGTCATTTTGACTTCTTCGGTTTTTGAAGAACATGTGTCCCAACTTTTATTTAATAGCTTGATTTTGTTTGTTTGTTTGTTTTCTATTTCTCCTGCAAATTGCTATATTTAGAGGCACTGCTGTATACATGAAAGGTGCCTAGACTGGCCACAGGGACCCATCTCTCATGCCCTGCCAATAGGCAGAGGCTTTTCAGCAGTGGCCCCAAGCATTGTTGTGCCTCCCTCCCTCCCTGACTATTTGTAAACAGGCCTTAAGGGCCTCAGTGTTCTAGACTGTTGTTAAATGAAGGCACGTCCGTCTTCATTTAATTTTTTTTTTTTTACTGTTGTGGTTATTTTGAATGCTTCATGCTATATTTTATTGTTTTATTTTAAAATGTGTAATTTAAAATATTTTAAATTGTTTTTCCATTTTTATTTTGTATATCTCCTTGGGGCATCACCTGAAAAGGTGGTGTTAAAATGTTTTAAATAAATATCTAAGTGTATGATTAATAAGAATAGGGAGGTAAATAGATAAGGAAGTCAGAATATGGTTTCCGTACAAAATGTCCCAGATTCAGTCTTTGGCATTTCTAGGTAGAGCTATTACAGTTCCTTTCTATGCCACCTTCTGGAAACTCCACGACAACTCACATCATGATATAAATACTGCATTTGAGCAACACAGTAAAATACAGGTTTAAACAGCAGTATAATAATGCCTATTGCATATATTTTCTAAAAAAGAAAAAAGCCCTAAAGCTGGGATGAGAAAGAAACCAGTCTGAAACTCAGGAACAATTCTAGCACTGCAAGCCGCTCAGAGAACCTTCCAGTTACGGGGCAGCATAGAAATGGAATTAAATAAATAACTAAATAAATCATTCTGGCCCTCAGTAAGAACCAGGGATGGCAGCAATTATGTTCAGCTGTCTTGCAACCCATCCTGAGCACCAGCACAAAATGGTTGTCCTGGGAGGTGAGCTCAGTCTCAAAGGAGAAGTAGCTCATCCAAAAGACAGAAGGCAAGCTCTCAATACCCTCAGCAACACATTCGAACCCAGAGTCAGCACCGCCCAAAACCTAGTCCGCAGATGGCAGGTGCCTGATCCTTCCCTCACCCAGCCGGCCCCCTCGGTCCCATTGCTCCTTTGCTCTTCCGCTCTGGTCACTACCCATGTTCTACCCTGCCATGCACTCACATCCCTGCCCGTCCCTCCCTCCCTCCCTCCCTGCACACACACACACGCACACACACTCCTCCACAGTATTCTTTTTCATGCATTCATGCAAACACTTGGCTCACCCTTTCCCAGTGCCCTGTGCACAGATGGAGAAGGAGGACACTGGACTGGGAAGTCTCCATGGTTGCACACAGGTGCATGACCGCCAGTGCTAAGCGGTGGTCTCCCTCTGCACACGGCACCTTCTCTTCTTCAAGATAGGAAGCAGTTCCAAATCTTCTGTCGTGAGAGGAAGAAGAACCCAGGAACAGAGGCCTGTGGATGACGAGGCCATGGGCATAACATCTGTGTGCCATCGAGCCACCCCCATAGCATGGCAGCCCCATGAGTGAAAGCCTTTCCACATGTCCTGACCCCGGCATCCCTGCCTAGCTGTTTGAAATGCAAGGCTGAGGCTCCTCTATGGAGTCAGTCCCTCTCTTATCTGGTCTTCCTCTTCCTCTGCCTTCAGCTTTCCCTGCATGGCCATCAGCTCCAGGGAGTCTTGCCTGAAAATGCCCAAAAGATCATGCAAATGGACACAGGCTTCATGCATCGTGCCTGGAAAGGGCAAAAGTCCAGTTTGCACGAGCAGCTGCCTTTGCTTTGACCTGGAAAAGCAGCAGAGTTGCAGTGAAGGGCTGATCGTGGCTTATCCCCCACCTTTCATCTCTAATACTCACGTGGGTCTTCGTCTGATCTCAGTGGGAAGGACACGGCACTGGATCCTGGAGCACCGAGCACAGCCAGGAGCCCCGGAAATAGGCTGTCCTCTTACACAGGTGCAAGGGAGTTGCTAGACATGGAAAGGTTTCAGGGCATGGGCCCATGTGACTCAAATCTGCATAAAATATGCATACAGCCATTTATATCTATATACGTGCAGTTTGAAATAATTGCTAGGATTAATTTGCATTTTGCAGGAATTAATCTCTTATCCAAATCACCTCAAATAAAATGAATAAGTTCTCCAAATAAATAAATAAATAAACAAATAAATGCTGCAGTTAATTTGCATCCTGACCCAAAGGTGGGTGCAGTATGTGGGAAAAGGAGAGTTAAACACCCCCCCCTTCCCAGCTGCAATGCCTTGAAAATTATCCTTGAAAAGGCTGTTTTGGGGGGTGGGGTGGCATAACGAGCCCCTGTGGATGCTCAAGGCTCTGTGGATTAGACCCAAGTCTTACGGAATAGATGTGGGGTCAGGATACCACACTCCCCATCAAGGCTGAGTCCAGGTGTGAGAAAGGGTCCCTGGGGAGCGTGAGCCTCTGGTAGACCCCTCCTCTCCCTCTGGGTCCAGGTGAGCATACACCCGGCCAAACCCTAGACGTTGGATCACAATGGCCTAGAGCAATGCCTGGTCCAGACATTGTTGGAAAGTGAAACCATGGTTAGCTGCTGGTGCTGTTGGGGGGCCAGGCCAAATTAGGTGCCAGAACCATCCCTTACCATCCTGTACACACCACCCCATGTGAGGAAGAGTCATTCCCCAGGCAGGATACTCCCAGTGTCCTCCAAATCCCCTTCCCTGTGCCACCTTCGGGTGACTCCTTTGTCAAAGGACTGGAGTGACTCGTGTCCTCCCTCTCTAAGGCAGCCGTAGACCGAAATTCATCCCTGACTTACCAAGGGTGAATGTCGACGGTGCTGTTTTAAGCTGTAATGGTGATTAAATCATAGAACATTCGCTATTGTATGTCCCTCTGATTTTTATCTCCATCCTTTTCACATTTCTATTCACTAAGCGAAGGCATGAGGCTTAATGCTGTATTTCTGAAAGGTCCCTGGACAGATTTAGTGCTGGAATGGAATATATATAGACAGCTGGAATGAGGTACCCTGTTTTTACTACAGCAAATGCCTTGTATTTTAATATGCTCTTCTAGCCAGCATGAAAATGCCTTCCTGGCATGTTTCTCCTAAGGTCATTGGTGTTATTTGGAGGTTTCCAGATTCCTAGATTTGGCCAATTATTCCTAAGGATTTGGTAGATCAACAAAGAAATCACACAGCCAGATTTGTGGCAGATTGTAAGCTGAAACTGCCTGGGTTGCACAAATGCAATCATTCCATAAGAAATCCGCTGTGCAAACGTAGAATCTCTTTGTTGCCTTCAAATGTGGAAACAACACGTGAGTCTTTCTGATGAAAACAGGCGGGTTGTCTTTGAGAGAAGAAAGAAGAGAAATCCCTTATTTGGGGAATACAGTAGAACGGACCTCTCCTGGTTGTCTGAATTCATGTGCTTCTGCTCACGTAGCTTATCTAGCAATAGGGTGGCAAAATGACTCTCTCAAAATGGCACTCTAGGAATGGGAAGGTGGAAATTAGTCCCTTGGGAAACCCCATGTTTGCAGTAGAACGCTAGCTCTGTGACGTGGAATGAACATACGAAACTAGGGCCATATCACCCATGACCAATACCTGATGGAGAAGACAAAATGGGAACTTCTCTCTCCAGTAGTCGATAGGACACCTTTTGCACCTGGAGCGTCACTAACTTCTCTCCCCTCCCAAATAGGCCTTCTTCCCAAGAGGACGCCTGGAGATGAAGCCTCCAGGGCACATGAGTGGTACCTCCAGTGTCAGTCCCAGGTTTTGAGGGCACCTGAGCAAGATACCCTCAATGGGGGACCCTGTGTCAGTGAGGCTACCTTCTCACCACCATGGTCGCAAGGTCCCGTTGCTCCACCTATGTGTGTAGGCTTCCATCTACAGAGATCTAGGAAGCAAGAGGCCTGTGGCATCCATTCTTCCTCCTTCTCACCACCTCCATTCTCAGGACTAGTGATGGTTGCAATGGTGAAGAGGAAGATCTGGAAGAACCTCCACAGCAAGCACGGCAGAAGAGCAAGTGCCACTGACTCAACCAGATCACGTGCTCTTCTTCTTTGTCTCCTCACTGCAATAGGGAAAAGTAATTTTACCCCACTCAGCACAGACACCCATCAGGATAATGGGGGTCCTGTGAAGGGTTGTGCTTAAGGCTGGTCCACATATCGCAACTACTGCAGAACACCACAGTTGCTGGGAGTCACTCCTTTTCAGCATGTAGCTCCATTGCTGAGGGAGCTACATGGGTTACCTCTTCATCACCAGGCTGGGTTTAAGGTTTGGATGTTAGTGGATGAAGCCCTGAACAACTTTGGCCCGGATGCTGGGGAGGGTGCCTCCTCTCTTCCGCACCCGCCTGGCTACTGCGGTCATCTGATGGGATGACTCTGGTGTTTTACATGGGCGTCCACTTTCCTGGGTGGCATCCACCTGGAGAAGAGTACGCAGCATGGCAGCTCCATTCCACTGGTCCCTAGCTCTGGAGGTCAGGCAGATGCCAACAGGCATTGCTCCCAGTGCCCCCTTAAGATACGTTTACCAGCCGTGGCTTTCTGGATTTCGCCTTTGCAATACCCTTCTATCTGTTGAGTTTCTCCTTGATTCCCTGCTCCAAAATCTATGCCCCGCACTATGGGGTGGCATGTAAGTACGTAAACAAACAGGCACATTATAAGAGGTTCCTCTCAAAGCACCGAGCAGTGAGGGAGACTGAGAAAATGGCGCAGGGAATGCTCCAGGGCCCGGACATGCCTTGCTGCAGTCCTGACCAGCTGCAAAATCAGAAGCAGGAGCTTCTGGCCACACCTTCCATGCTATGCCTAGCTTGGCCCAAAGGAGATGCCCAAGGAAGGCAGCAGTGGGGGATGAGGAGCACTGCTTCTACAGGCTGCGAACACTTCCTTGCAGGGTTAGGAAAAAGCTGAGTCCCAACTTGCCTCCTCCTCCTGACTGTGACCAGATGGAGACTCTGATATTCCTGATACTTTTAGATTACAACTTCCATCAGCACCAATGATCAGTCACGCCAGAAAACACCTGAAAAGCACCAGGTTGAGGAAGGCTGGGCTCTAACCATATGCCATTCTGTCATTTGCACAGCAGGTCTCTGCTCTCAAGGAGTTTCCAATCTAAAGGCTGACAAAAGGGATAGGACTGAAGGGAGGAGAGTAATATGGATGCCAGAGTAAGAAGGGACTAAACACAAGTGGGCTTCACTGCATTTTTGTTTGCATTCATCCTGGGGCTGATGGGAGTTGGACTTCCCAAGAAAAGCATGAAAGGGATGCCCACCTCCCTTTGCTTGTCTGTTCAGGGAAACATTATTCAGTGCTTTGTACAAAGAGGCTGTATTTAGTTATCCCAGCTAACAGCTGCTGACAGGCCTATCCACTAAGGCTCAGTTTTAGTGGATCCAATTCCTATGGCATGCATATGCAAGGTATTTGGAGCGTGCTAGTCAATCCGACACACAGAGACAAGTATAATGCCAGCCCAGGCTGCACTGTGCACACAATTAGCTTCTTGCACAAGACTATCAAGAGGGATCGGCACCTTTCTGCTTCCGGATAACTTCTCACATGCTCCTCTTGGTGCATCGTAGCAACAAACGAGAGGCTCTTGTTCAGACATGCAGAACCCTGTCTAGTTTTGCACAAGAATGACTCAAAGGACAAAATATGTTTAAAAGAGAACATTCTCAGAGTAACACAGTTCATAGCCAGTTTCCCTGACTGTAACTGGACAAGGATCCCTGTGTCAGCAGAAGGTTCTCTGTAGTTCTTGGACTACTGAACTTATGTCAGGGATGGGGAAGTGTAGTGTCCTCTTTGAGGAGCATCCTACAATTATATGTATGAATCGTCTATAGTCATCACTTACAATGGAAATTTCCTAAGTTTTCTCCATCAAATCAACATTACAGACTTATAATGCATTCTTTAATTAGACATTGCTATTAACTGGACCGTTGTGTGATTTAAATCCAGCTGTTAATCTCCGTCATTCTACGCTGCCATAGTTTTTATGACATGTAGTGAGTGACTCCTTTATGTAGTAATCTATCTGAAAACCACCTTATTTTTTCTTTCTTTCTTTTTTTTAGAATAATAAAAGACATGAGATTGAAATGAAAGCTTTTTCTGAGTCTGTCCATTAGTAATTTTCTGCTTAGTATTTGAAAAATGGCTCATTTTAATTGCTTCACAGAGGAGAAAGCTATCAAAGCTAATGCTCTTTCTTTCCAAACTTTTGTAATTATTTCTCTTGGACTCTTATTTGAAATGGCTTGAAAATATTTTCATTAAAATGTAGATTTTTCCCCTTTCCTTCTTTCTCTCTCTTTCAAATGGACTTCTATTCCCCAGTGCTCTTTCGTTCTTTGTTTGGCTACCAGCTTTACCCTATGCATAGATGAAGTCCAACATTTGAAAATAGGAGCAAGTGGATATTCATTAGCATTGCTAATAAAAACTAGAATTTCATCAAGTTTTAATTTGATATCAAACTACATGGTTTCCAAGGAAAATAAATGTTTATGGTAGGAATGCTTACTGGTCCCCCAAGATTCTGCTGAAGTCAGTGAAACAGTTTGACCTGCTTTCTTTATCCCTGTGGCTCATGGCAGAAGAGCTCCACTGGATCTGACCAAGGTCCTATCAAACCCAGCAGCCTCATTCTCACAGCGGCCAGCCAGATGCCCACGCTTCTCCATTAGGGGGGAATGAGCAGAGGCTCAGGAGGAGCACCTGGTGGGTTACCATTCTGCCTGACGATAGGGCTGGCCACTAATAGCCACTGATGGATAGGACTTCTCTGCATTTGTCCTATCCCCGTGGAAAGTCATTTAAGTGGGTGGCCATCACCACATTTTCTGATAGCAAATTCTGTAAGCTAACCAGGCTGATTGATTATACAGTTACAAATTACAATGTCCAACATTCTATCCCTACATTGAAAGATCTCTCAGCAGATTCAAGGAGCTCCCAAAAAGAGACAGTCCCCATTATGCTCAGTCTTCTCAAATTGAATTGCAATATCTTAGAACAATGTGCCACCAGTTTCAGTCCAGTTTCACACACACACACACACACACACACACAGAGAGAGAGAGAGAGAGAGAGAGAGAGAGAGAGAGAGAGAGAGAGAGAGATGCTCTTCCTACCATACTCTTTGATGATGCAGCAGGGTGATCACTTTAATTCCCGTGTTTCTTGAAAACAAAAAGTAGTGGTCAAAAAGTTCTCACAGTGAAACATCTTCAGAAAGACAAATCACACATTAGTCCTGATAATTAGATGGACTATTGAAACATCCATAGCATTGATATTTCAGGAAACAGAGTGATTTAAAAAAAAAATCTTCACAATATGCACTCTAAATAACCAAATAAGGGGAATTGAAGAAAAGAGAAATTGCATGATGGAGTGGAAGCCAAATTGCTCCCATTATTCAGTGGGAAGTCTCCTCACCTTTCTTCCTCTTTCCGCGTTCTCTGCCTTTCAATACCCCCAGTAGGGGAGGTTGGCAATCAGCAGGGCTCCTTATCTCTTGCAGGTTATATTTGGAGCTTTACAGGAGCTGTCCATGGTGCTTCATGGCAGCAAACATATTTTGGGAGTGGATTCGAGCACCATGAAGAGTTCCTGTAAAGCATAACATAAAGGCTGCAGTGGTTGAGGAACCCCAACTAACACGGAGTCACCAATCTTCACTAACCCCTAGTTGCTCCCCTGAAAAACCTACCTATTCCACCAGGCTGGGACTTGAGTGCAGCTAGAAGCCCTCTGGTGGGCCCTTTGTTTACTTCGCCATGGCCCTGGTTGCAGGCAGATCAAGAAAAGCCAGTGTCCCTCTTTACAGATGAAACCTGTCTTTTTAAAGGGTTGTCAGGGCACAGCACAACTTAGAGGTTGGAAATTGCAAGTTACGGGGAGCACCAGAGCTTGTGCGCTTGCCCGCCAACAGCCAGCACCCTGTTATCAGAGTGAGCAGCATTCATCTAGGCCATCTGATCACGATCTTGGCTATGGTGCTGAAATGGGTTGCATTTTGATGTAAATCATAGCCATTGCTTCTAGATGAGCCAGAGCCAGAGTTGCCTAGTGGCTGGAGAGACGAACTGGGTCTTAGGAGGTCTGGATTCTAGTCCCAACTTAGCCATGAAGTTCTCTGGGTGAATTCGATCAGCCATGGACTCTCAGCCTCAGCTACCTCCAAGGGTAGTTGATGTGAGGATACAGTGGAGAGAAGATTAATCTTATAGGCCTCCTTGGGTTCCTTGCAAGAAGAAGAAAAGGAGGGCATTAATGTAATGCAATAATAACACTTGTCTGTCTGTTAGCTAGTACACACCCTAGGCTCATTGTCTTCTTTCTTCCCTTCCTTGGATATGCACTTCCTGAGTTTTGATGATGCTTAGGAGGTCCCTGAAGGCTGCTGGCCACGTTCATTGAGAATGATGGGACTTGCCAAGCTGTACATCTGGAGAGCACCAGCTCAGGGATTTCAGGTTTAAAGGAGCTCCTTGCAGCCAGTCTGGATTTTTCTGGTTGTTGGTGGTAACAGAGTGCGACTGGAAGGTCATTTGGGCCTGACCCAGCAATTCCCAGCTGTTATGCTCAAGTAGTCATGCCCAAATTGAATGCATTCCACTAGCTACATAGGGTGAAGTGTCAGGTGCCAAGCAGCTTGTCTTGTTTATGAAGTCCTATGACCAGAAAGGTGGGGGGGGGGGGAGCAGAAGCAGATCTTAGAGGATTGTCCTCCAGAGCTGCCAGGCTGTCTTTCACATGCTGGGTGGTTGTATAGGCCTGCCCACACTATTGGGCAGTATAAGAGGACTCCTCTCAGGCAGGTGGAAACCTTTGAAGTATGACTGGGTGACACTCAGCCCACTGGCTGCATGTGCCACCTTCACCTTCCACTGTCACATTACCAAAACATGTGGTGGCAAATTTGCCATCAAAAATTACTGGCAAATCCCTGTCAGGGACGGGGAGAGGGATCCATGGCAGCTTACCAGCAACCCTAATCCTGCAGAACATGGATGGGGAGGCAGCAGAAGTGGCCCTGTGTTGGCAGCAGCATGGGCACAAAAATCACCTCCGATTCTCTGGTGTTGTCTGCCTCTGTGTTAAAGGGAAGGGAATGATAAAGTATTTGGTTTTGCGATTATACTTGTAGTGTCACTGAGGGAAGCAGGCAGAAGCATGTGGGTTTGGGTGTCAGGCACCGAACCATCCCCCCCTCTCCCCTCCACCACAAACTGTAATTTAAAGAACTCTTCCTTCTTCGTCTTCCCTCCTTTGTGTTTTCTTTCCCCCATTATTTGGCAGGTCTGAGAGCTGGTATCACAGTCACCATATAAATTTTAAAAATCGGGCTCTGGATGGGGTAGCACAACCCCTTGAATGCCAAAACAAACACTGTACTCCTCATTCCATGGCTGCCAGGCTCAGTGGATTTGCAGGCTCAGCGGATTGCCTCTTTGAGGAGATATGCAGGAGTTAAGTAATTTGGAGAAAGAGATGTAAAGAGGTGTCAGATGTATGTGTGCGTGTGTGCATGCGTGCGCACACATGTTGGCCACCAAGGGCCCTGCAGCAGCAGCAGGAAAACTGATCTCAGCAGCCAGTGCTGGTGGTTTCCTTCAGAGGCAGCTGTTGCAGATGTGCACCCACAGCTAAGAGTCGGTCTTCTAAAAGAAGAACAAAGATGGCTGCTGTATATGGGAGGTGTTTATACAACTGCAGTGTGTGTAGGGGAATAGCCTCACCAGCTGAGGAACAAGCAACATCTGCAGCCCTCAGCCCCTCTGTGCCATGGATGGCACCCTTTCCACTTGGAATGCAATCACTCCGTATTAGTTGTCCCCTATCTCTGGACAGCTGCAGAGCGGTTAATGCCCTGGTGATTTGAACTAGAATTCCCATTGACCCCAGTCAGCATCACTAGTAGTAAAGGGTTGTGTGTGGGGGGGGGAGGGTCTAGTCCTAAACATTTAGGGGATGCTGGGTTGTCTAGGCCAAGCAAACTGGACACTGGGGTGAATGCTATCTGGTTGTCCATTCATGGTTCAACAGATTTCCAATCTCTCTCTCTCTCTCTCTCTCTCTCTCTCTGTGTGTGTGTGTGGCCTGTGCAAGATAGTGAACAACAAGAGGTGTGCTAAAGTTTCTGTGAGAGCAAAGAGTGCGTCAGAGGCACTCTCTGTGTGATTTCAGCAGAGGCTTTTGAACATTGCCAGCACCCCCAAAGCGCTTGGGCAGAGCCATTCCAGTCCCAGGACTGAATCTCTCCTTTGTTGTGAAGGGTGCACCCAGCTGACCTAGTTTCTAACTTGGGACTCAGTCTGCATTAGGCTATGAAAAGGTACCTCCCGCACAGGAGAAGCAGCGTGGCTCCGTATACCAGCTGTAGGAAACCACGAGTGGGAAGATTCTGTCACTCGCATGGCCTGCTTTTGGGATTACCACAGCCAACTGGTTGGCCACTCTGCGAAGGGACGGCTGCCACAGCTAGACTTTTGGTCAAAGCCAGCATAGCTCTTATGTTCCTGGTCCTTAAACTTTGCGTTGGGCGTAGGCCGTGTATAAAATGAGTAGATTTCTTCAGGCTGCAACATGCTAGATGTTTTTACAACTTTATGTGTAGCTTGTGGATGAGTTGATGTGCTTGAATGGCTGGCTTTATGCATCGTTCCAGTCTGGATTATTACATGGAACAACCTCTCTTTAGCAGGAGCATTTGAAGAACCCCTGGGAAGCCTCCACGGAATGTCCAAGTTCCTGGGACTGAGTTGGCCCCAAACATTTTGCTTCCTGAGGCAAAGAACAAGATGACACATGCATGCATGCACAGCAGTCCATTTTCAGAAGCTGGTGGTTTTCAGATTTTTTTCTGAAATTTTCAGAATTTTCAGAGGATTGGTGGTTGAATTTTACCTGAACACAGGTACGTTCTATCATACCTAAAACAGCAGGCTAGTTTATGAGGCCTGGGACAAGTTATACACCATACACAGCTCTGTCACCCAACAGAGGAGGACAGCAAGAAATTTCATGAGTAACAGCTGGGAAGATGTCACCTCTGCCTACTCCTACCTGTATACACCCCCCTAGGTGGTCATATCACTAGATCGAATGCTAGGGTTGACCCTGGAACTGGAAAACCACCATGTTAGAAAGAGATACAGGTATTTTTTTTTTAATAGTCACAACCCATATTGTTAATGAATAGTTGTATTGACTGGCAAGCAAACTTTTGCAGTCTACAAAACAAAACCGTCCCTCCGTCTGCATAAAAGAGCTGTGTTTCCTAGCTAATATTTGCACAAGCTTGTTCTTGCCCGCAATGGCAAAGTCACTCAAATGGTTTTCTTCAAGCTATTCTTTGCCGCCCTCCCAGTAACATTTTCATTGTCAGTCCTGAGTTACTGTTTAATCCATAATCACTTGATAAATGGAGTTCAATTGGAATACCTGTGTTAATTAAACCAAAGATAGAAGAGACAGCTTTCATTTCTCACTGATGATTTTCCAAGACTTTAAAAAAAATACATCATTGGAGCTGGAAAAGAGAATGAAAAGGAGAAAGAGAGAAATCTGGGCAGTGTGCACATCCCTTTTATTTTAAATCAGGAGTTTTTAATAACACCTTAATGCGATAAAGCTTCCAATTGTTCAGTATCTCTTGGCTTTCACAGGCACTGCTCCTTCTCTCTCATTTCTTGAATTTGCAAGTTAGAATAGATTTTTTCACATCACAAAAAATGCTCTGTGAGAAGGCAAAGATGCACCCTGAATATTCAGGGAGCCTTAAGCTATTAAGGTTCCATAGAACAGGCCTGAATGTTTGGCAATATAACTTTGTGAATGGACACCATAATTATCTCTCACACATTTAAGCTTTATGCTAGTTATTGCTATCTGTATTTCTTGCATTTCATTCAATTCTGGCTTCATTTCCAACATCTTCGTTTCTCCAGGTGTCCAAGTGCACGTGTGTCCACAGACATGCACACTTGCTATTCCATGTATCCCTTTGGTTCACCAAACCTTCTGCCATCATAATTGGTTAGTAAGTTGCCACAAGGCTCCATTGCTTTTACTGAACTAGACTAAGACAGCAATCCCTCCCAATATGTGTAGAAAGGGGGAATTTTGTATCTATTTTGCATTTTTCCACTGACTTCAGAGGTTGTAGTCCGATGGGGTTCTATCAACCATTGCAGAGAATACCCTGTCAACAAGAGAGCTTGTCCCCTCAGCCAGGGCAAGGGCCAGGTCTGGGTCACAACCAGCCTTCTTGTTTTCTCAAATGGGGACCAAACACTGCTTCTTCAGCCCAGATTGCTAGCTGGTATCTGATGTCAGTAACAACTACCAGTAACTCACTTAATCGTCTGTCACTGCTGAAGTTGAGCCTATCCCATAGCCCTCATGTTCTCAAGGTCTTCCTTGTTCTGCAAAAGGTTTGGACTTCAACACCCATTAGCTCCAACCACCATAGCCAATGTGTGGGAATGCTGACACTTGTAGTTGAAAACCTATGTAGGACACCAGGACGGAAAAAACTGATCTAGTTTTCTGCCAGAGTTCTGGGCACCTCAAAAGCAGGGCACTCAACCAACACTCCTGGTTGGTCCTCCTACAGATACTGCAAGATGAGGGATTTCCTTGCCCCTCCAGATGGGCACTTCTAATGACCTGCCCTGTCCTCTTTGCCAGCCCCAGCCTTCACTCTGTGTGGCTCAGCCTTCTGCAGCCTGGTGCCCTTTGGGTGTGTTGCCATCCAACTTGCACAATCCCCACTGGCTGTGCCGGGAGGAAATTAGGGGGGCTGCATGTGCCCAACACACCTCAAGCACTGCACCTCGCAGAAGGCTGATCTTGTAGAACGAGCTCTACCCTTCTGTCCAAAGTCCTTAGTACTCTGTTCTGTATCTTACATTTTCAAGCAAATAAGCCCCCATTCCTTTCCATGTTGAAGCTGAAGTCTACTTGTCATGTACCTCGGAGTAATTTTGACATAATATTGCAAGAACGCAAAAGTACATCGATCCACTCCTAAAGTAGGCAGGAGTGTACTTTTAAACACCCTGCATGCAACTTGCAATGGTCATCTTTAAAAACGCAGCTCCATTATCCTGTCTTTCTTTCTTCCTTTCTTTTTTTTCCATTTGGAATGAATGAGACTAATTAATTTCAGGCCATACTTGATGAGGTCAGCACCGCACGAGGGGGGTGCGCTAGACATTGCTAATCTCTTTCAGCTGAGAGTGATGAATTAAAGATGAGGGCCTAATTTAGAATGAGAGAGTGTGTGTGTATGTGTGTGTGTGTGTGTGTATATATATATAAACCTACAGCAAATAATGCTATATCCTCACAACAAAGGAAAACTTGTTCATGGGGGCTTTCGTGTAGTGTTGATGTTGAAGAAGTCTTTGGTTCACTTTGGGAGTCCAGCTGTGAATGGGTGAAACAGATCAGAAAATTGCAACTGGCCTCTTTTCTTTTTTTCTTTTCTTTTCTTTTCTTTTCTTTTCTTTTCTTTTCTTTTCTTTTCTTTTCTTTTCTTTTCTCCTGCTCATGTACAAGTGTGACTGTCTGTCTGTTTTTCTGGGGGCAGGGGAGAAATTCATCAATTCGCAACTCAATGTGAACTTACCTAATTTTGCACTTCTGCAACTAAGTTATCGTTTAACAGTCACACTTCTCCATGTTTTGTTCTCCATTTTTAATGCACAAAATGTGTATATTAGGAGACATCATATTATAATGCATTCGATTCAGAAAATTGCTTGCAAAATTTATATATTATATAAACCTGTGCGCTAAATATATTGGGAGAAACCTGCACAAAAATATTCAGGGATTTTCGTGCAAACTTTTGAAGATAAGATTCTCAACGTTCAGGACAAACTAAATGTAATTCTCAGAACTGGAAATTTTGTTATTTGTTTGTTTTTATAGTGCTCAATAGCCAAGGCTCTGTGGGCTGTTAAATGAGGGAAAATGTCACACAGCCGGTAGAATATTCAGGAACCCAGGAAATCTGGACTCCAGTGGCCAACTCCCTGCGTGGCGTTGGACCATTCAGTGACTGTCAGCCTATCCTACATCACAAGGTTGCTGTGCAAATAAGATGGAAAGAAATAGGTAAGCTGCCTGGTGTAGTGTGCAAGAGGAAAAAAGGAGGGATATAAGTGGAACAAACAAATGAAATAAACGAGGAGGAACCAACATTGGCGAATAAGCCCATCCTAAGCTCTGATTGCACTTAAAACTCTTTTGACATACTGCTCTTTGGTTTCATAGAATCATACAACAGTACAGTTGGAAGGGGCCATGAAGGCCATCGAGTCCAACCCAGGAAACCAAGTCACACCCTCCCATTCAGACAGCTGCCCAGTTTCACCTTGAATGTCCCCACTGTGGGAGAGCCCCCCACCTCTCCAGGCAGCTGGTCCCACTGTTGTGTTGCTCTGACAGTGAGGAAACCTTTCCTGATGTCCAGCCTGAATCTGGGTTGACGCAACTTGAACTGATTATTCTGTGTCCTGCACTCTGGTATCAGCAAGAAGAGATCTCGACCTTTGAAGTACTGCTGGAGGGATAAAGCATTTTGGTGTGCACTCAAAATATCTTAGCATGAAATCCTATGGGGATGCCCCTCACTCTCCGAATTTGGAGGACTACAGCCAGTGGGAGTGTATCCCCCAACTCTACAAAGCAATCTGATGGCTGATTTTGGCTTGTTAATGCAGTGCTTTGGTGTGGGGTAGAAGGAGGCTGAGGTACCACCAAGACATGTGGATCTGAGTAGCATCTTTCCCGCCCCACCAGAATGCCTACAACCCCCTTGTCTGAGGTCCCTTTTCTGACCTCAGAGAAGCAGCTGGTGTGGTTCTCTTCATCCATCTGCAAGGGGAAGATGAAGATTGAAGTGTAAGATACCAAGCTCTAAAGTCAGAGAGATTTTCCAACCTCAAAGCTGGGAATCCCAACAATTTCCATCTAAATGCAGTCTAGTCCTCATCAGATTGCTCTGCTCAGTATAAAATTGGGGAATATATGATATATATATAAAACCAACAAGTTTATTTGATTTAATAGCCCAGAGGCCATGTACCATAATGTAAGAATTTAAAAACATGTTATGACAACAATTTGCCATGTCCACAATACAGTTTTTACGAATACTGCTCAGAAGTAGTTTTAGTCTTGCAGCATCAGGAAACATTGACTATTTTGACAGCCATTTCTTTAACAAACTCTCTTGCTGGTTCATATTTTGGGCAATAAAAGCAAATGTGAAAAGGGGTATCAAGCTGGCAGGGAAGACACCTTGATCACAAAAGGTTTTCCCAGGATGAGGTTCATCCACTGCATTTTATGCTGGGGAATGTGTGTGCGTGTGCATGTGCACCTATACATTGACATATCAATATATAGATACAAATATGATGAGTGTTTGTATCCAGGGCTGGTGCACAGAAACCCTTTTCATCAGCAGGAATACAGACATCGTTTTCCACCCCTCCCAGATACCCCCGAGCGAACCTGCAGTCCTTCCAGTACCTTGGAGGAAATGCATTTTCACAGCAACCATACAGTTTTCTCTTGCCTGACTTTGATCTTGCACGGCCCATGGATGCCCATCGGCTACTGAAATGGTTGGAATGGTTTGAGACAGCGGTCTGCCTCCCTGGACTCTTTTGGGGGCGTGCCTTCCCAGCCTGGACTGCAGAACTGAGCACCGCTTGCATCCTGTGTTGTGGAGAAGCCAGGACCGGCTGACTGGAACCAAACCGAAAGGGTTGCTGCAGAAGGACAAGCAGCTCTTACGTTCTTAAATACCTTTGAAAAGCAGGCAGCTGTTCCACTGCAGGGGAGAATTCATTCATTCTCTGATTCTGTATTTGTCCTGTTGGGAGCCCATGTCCACGTCCCAATGTCTCTGCAACAGCAGCTTTCCACTGGGAAATCTGTATAGGGAGCTTCACCCAGCACACTGATCCCAAATCATTCTGCTGCTTTCTGCAGCTGCTCCAGAACAGATAGTAAGTCTTGGGTGAGCTGGTTGTGGCTCTGGAAGGCTCATTTAGTCTAGAACACAACAGCAGGGCCAGCTTAGTGTATGTTGCAGGCAAAACAGTCCTTAAGACCAAAATGAATGTCACACTTCGTCTCATATCATGTTTCTTCGGGGTTTTGAAAGGCTAAAGCAGATGTGTGGGTCGTGGTATAGAGCATGGGGGAAGCATAGTTCTTTCTGTCGGTTTGTTGTTGTTTTGCTTTTCACTCAGGACTACACACATACAAGTTGTTTTTCATTCTGAGCAGAAGACATAGGCAGTGTGACCCTGAATTAAAACCATGCTTCAAACTTTCATTGCTTTAATTGATACTAAATCATTAGTTAATCAATTGGTCAGAGTCAGTTTTTTAGAGCTGCAAATCAGGGACACTCATTCATTTTTGGGGCTCCTTTCATTCTGATATGATGCATCTTTTTCTAAAGAAATAGTTTTTAACTAAAAGCAGTGGGATTTCTGATTGGACAGGTATAGGATTCCTTGTTTGGTTTATCAGCATCATCTTACACTTCAATAGCCCATAAAAGCAGTCTGATGTTGAGTGCTGGGTAACATGTACACGCTCACTTCAATGCCCTCAGTTAATTTATACAAGGGCTTATGTTTAACCCACTAACAATTCTTTAATCGCTTGACAGAAATCCCTGTTAAAAGTGCTACCTGCTTTGTGCATCCCTTACCTGTGGCACACCTTGTTTCCCAAAGCATATTCTATGGCCCAAATTCACGGGTTTGTGGGAAGAAAACTCTAAAGTGTCTGCTTTCTTAATGACGGTTCTTATCAACATTTGTATAGGTGGACAAATGTGTGTGTGGAATTTTCCATGTTTCTCAGCTAGGAAAGTGGTGTCGATTGTAGGATAGCCTTTATCAGGCCAACCTGATATAATAATATCACATGCTCAGGTTATGGCCAACAAAGGGATGCATTCTTCAAGCACTGGGGAGAATGGAAGACTATTTTCCAGTGAGATAGTAATGTGCACCTCGGCAGCTTTCTAGTGGCATTTGTGCTGTGTTATTGAGTGAAATTGAGCTTACGTTGCAGCCGATGTGGGTTTCCCATCTGCATTACAAGCCATCTTAAGCACAAATCAATGTTTGTCTTGTATTTGAAATTGCACCTGGAGAACAAGGCGTCAGAGGTGTAAGCAAACTGAATTAACCAAGCACCTTGGCTCCTACCATGGGCTCACTCATGTAATGCACTTTCATGGTCCACAGCACCTGTTTTCAAGCCATCTAAGTTCAGGGATGCCCTTGGGGAAAATGCGCCTCCTGTCTCAGAGCAGCTGCTTCTGTAGACCCAGTAGCAAGTACGACAAGGTGATGGAGAAAGCGGCCCGAGGAGGCATAGTTCATCTCCTCTCATGGCTTACCTCTGCAGGTAATGTCTAGGTGTCTGCCCCATGCCATGCCATGCCAAGCATCGCCCATCAAGCCTAGTCATGTTGACATTGACCAACTGGAGTTTTCCAGCTTTCCAGCCCTAGCTGGAGACGTTGGCGTTGAAACCTAGGCCACCACGTCTGGCACCCTTCCTTTCCTTCGTGAGTTCCATCTCACTGCTGATCATAAGGAAGAGGAAGGAGGGCTGCAGCGGTAGGCATTACCTGGGGAAATATCCTGGTGCAACTTTCACCCAGCCTTGGGCCCTCAGGGATCTTGGGCTGTCTCATCCCTACAAGTAGCAGGCTGGGTGTTCGGGGGCAGTGGGGGGAGCAGTCCCACAACATCAGGGGACCCAAGGGTGGGAAGAGGCTGCCCGAGGGAGCGAGGCTGCCTGCGCTTCTCATCTGCAGGCACCATGTATTCCTTCGACTTGTTGGAGCACCTCTCCCAACCATGCTCCACTCGCACGCTCTGCTCAGCCTCTGGGCCCTTCCTCTGAGTGCCGTCTCTGAGGGAAGTGCAGAGGGTGGCAGCAAGGCGGAGGGCTTTCGTGGTGGTGGCCCCCCATCCATGGAACAACCGGCCCACTGCAGCCCAGCTGGTGCCCAAACCTACCATCTTTTCAGCACCAGGCTAAGTGCCCCTCTTTTCCAAGGACTCATTCAACCCCCTGGGAGCTTGAAGGGGATCACCAGTTGATTGGCAAAATCTTTCTTTGTTTTGTTTTGCTATTCTGTGCTATTTTTATCATCTGCTTTTAGCTTTTTAAACTTCTTTCTGATGTTATTATATTTATTGCATTTTTCTCTATTGTTTTTATGGACTGTTATAAACCACCAAAAGAGCTTTGGCTATGCAGTGGCATAGAAATTAAATTAACAGCAGCAGCAGCACAAACACAACTCTACCCACAAACACAAACCCAGACTATTCCCTAATAAAGTGTTTGATTCTTTGCCAGTACATCAGTTAAACTTACAATGGAATGGAATAATGGCATGTGAGGGGCCAGGGGGGATTGAGAGAAAGAGGAATCTGGAGCAAAATACACATTTTCTTTGTTGTCAGCTGAAAAAGTGGAGTTTTCCAGCAACTGCCACCTTGGAAGAAGAGTTCCCCCTTGAGAAAGCAGGAGGTTCTTTTAAGATGGTGTTTGCCACCTTCAATTTTATTCAAAATCCTTTGATTTAGTTGTTTAAAAAGGAGGAGGAAAATAGGTACCTTGATTAATCATTGCACTTTCTTGCTTGTTTAAAGGGGTTTTTCAGCTGGATTGATTGCTTCTAGGGAGCTCAATTCAGCCACTGGAGGAGACCTCTCACCCAAGCTCCACCCACCAGGAAACAGGGAGAGTGAGGAAGCTTCACCGTGAGGTTGCAGCTCTGCTGACCTTGCTCACCTTCCACAGGTGGGGGAGAACAAGGAGCAGAGTCAGCTTGGGATGCAGCCACAACCTCCAGGGTCACTCGCCATGGCTGTGGCTGCATTCGTGCCACACACCCCTGGATTTCTACAATGGAGGCTCAGCATGATTGGGCCTAAGAACAGCAGTGGAAGATGGTTTGCTGCTTAACTGCTGCCTGTAGGAACTGCTCCTTAAAGTGCAGCTGGGTGCATCTGTCTGTGCAGGGAGAGGTTTCTGAGCCTCTCTTTGCCCAGGAAACAAGCAAGCTGGGATGAATGATTTCAGAGGGGCAGCAGGGTCAGCAGCTGGGCATCAACCCCTCCCATGTGCCCTCCTGCATCTCTACTGGACCTGGTACCATACCTGCTCCCCGCCCCGAAACACGTGGTGATCTGAGCACAGAGTGATCAGCCGTGGAGGAAATGAGCCACTACTGTGTGAATCAGCCCAAGATTTCTCTGTGACTTTCTGTCTGTGTGTACGTGGGTGGTGAAACCTTTTGCTAGAAGTGGAAAGCCATGCTGAGTGAGTGGGGCAAAAACCAGTCCAAAGTGGAACACCCCCGGCCCCCATGCAACACACTTTCCCCTGTGTGACAGTTTGTGACAATTATTTATAGATTATTGTACTGCCTGACATTCCCAGCTGGTAGCTCTATGGAGCTGCCTGGCTTTGCATCCCAGTAGTCCTCAAGTCTCATTAAAATGAAACAAAACAAAAAAAGCTGCTTTGCATTATGTCCAACCTACATGCTGAATCAATCTTTTGACCCTTCAATTGCTTCTGAAAATATTTCAGTTTCATAATAATGCACATTTTCTCCACCTCCAGGCTGTGATTAAACCCAGACAAGGTCCAGCAATGCCCAGCAAGTAAGTGGAAGGATTCTTTGGGGCAGGAAAGAGGCAAAAAGTCCACAGGTTTTTCTTATTGTGGAGCTATTAGAGCTTATAAATCTGGCCATTTGGGTTGTGGATGCATCAGAGGGTAGCTGCAATAAATACAGATTGGCGCATTATGTTAGCCAAATGGACTTTATGGATCATGTCCCGTGCTTTGTAATTCTCCGATGTTGTCCCTGAACTAGGCTCATGCTCCAGTTGAAGGCTATTAAAATTCTGAATGGACCATTATTCCACTTTGGGGTGCATTTCGCCATCCTAGTCATCAAAGGCCTATTGAAAAAACCTGGTTTTTGAAATAAATCAAAACTGTCTCTCTCAAACCCTTTTCTTTCTTTTTTTGAAATATGCCACCCTTTCTCACAGCTGCTTGCATCACATAAAAACACGGGCGATCGACTTCTGGCTGTGAGCCTGACAAGGATGTGGTGCAATTCGTGTGGGCCATCCCCAAAGAGATTGAAACAAACAAGCAAACAGCTGGGTGCATTTAGCCAGTTAAATCCAGGGGCAAATGCCACTCTGTGTGGGATACACCTAACCAGCCAGATGTTTCGGCCATGGAGAGCCAACTGTCCATGCACAGGCCAAATATGTTTCCCAAAGCAAGTCATGAGTTGCTTGTTTATTAAAAGCATTCGCTTCGCGCCTTTTTTACTCTATAGGAACTCAGCTTAGGAGGCTGCAAAAGTCGCTCGGATAAACTCAGAGAGAATAAGTCTATGAGGATAGAAAGCTAAATTATGGATCCTTAACCTTGTCTGCAATGACAGGGAATAACCTTAGCAGAGCCATTGGCTATGTGCCTACCAAGATAACCTGCTCATTCCACATCCCAGGTTCTGTGCAACCTGGACTGCTGTGAAACAGTTTTGCATCCATGCTGAAATGCGTGGCTCCAAACGAATTGTTTAGCGTGATGGGGTTCAACTCCCACCTAGCACTTTGGGGTAGGTTATGTGTCCTTTGCCATGCCTGCCATGGCATCCAGGTTGAGGTGGTGGCCAAGTCAGGTCCTCAGATTGCCAGATGGGCCCATGGCTCAAAACGTTGCCTGCCCCTTTTCTGCAGCCTGGGAGACCACAGCCTGCTCCAGCCCAACCTGAAGACGATGGGAACTGAACTGGTGACCTTCTGCAAGGAAACAAAGTGCCCCACTTCTGAATGGCAATCACTCCCCAAAGAGGCCCCCAATCAATGACCATTCATCATTATGGCTGGATGGAACCCAAGATTCAGAGGCTCTGTTGTGCGCTAAATACAAGTTTCCAAAGCCCGAATGCTGCAGCTGGAGGTTGCTGCCTTTGTGCTTGCTTCTCAGGGGCATCTGATTGTTCATGTTGGAAACAGGATGTTCTACTGTATAAGGCACTAAAAATCTGTTTTGCATCTGGCATGCAATTTCAAGAGGAGACCAAAACCCACGTGCCCTTTGTGTTGCATTCCTTCTTATGCTACACATAATTAAAATACTTCTTTTTACAAGACTCAGTTGAATAATGGAATGTGGGTTGGACAAACCTGTCCGTTTTGCTTTCTTCTCCATTCGAATTTTTAAAATCTCACATTCTTCCCCTCTTATCTATGAAGAATTGTGTGCATTTGAGTGAATTATTATCAAAACAAATTCTCACCCATCTCCACCAATGAGATTCAATAGTCCATTTATTCCCCGCATGTAGAGTGCTGAGTTCCATTTTTCTGCCATATCACTATTAATGATGAGAACCCTTTCGGGGAAAAATATGTAGCGGACCTATCCAGTAGACAAATTTGGAATGCGAAGGTTGAATTCACTCAGAAACCTTCAAGAGCTAAGCCATCAAAGACTTGGGTTTGGTGTGATAGATCTGCCTGTTTCAAGTTTCCTAGGCGGGTGTTTTGTTTGTTCGTTCGTTCAAAATCTTGAATTCTTTGAGTGGCAAATATGAAGAAATTTGATACTTTTGGTGAAATCTTATTAAAATGAATCAAAATAGAATTTCACCTCTACTTCATAAACCAGTTGCTGGGGAATGACTGTACAAGGGTGTGATTGGCCAGGATTTGTTGCTGAGGGAAACAAAATAATGAGTTGGCTGGATGTTTGGTCTAATGCAGAAAGACGCTTTTTATGGTTCATGAGTTCTTAGATGCTGCCATCTCTGCTATGAAGCCAGGCCACTGCCTGTGGCGAAGTCAGCTGCTGGCAAAATGAATTGCTAGCCCCAAAATACTGTCAGGAGAATTTACCACCATAAGCATAGACCATCCTTAGTAGGGCCGTGTTTGGAGCAAGGGTAGGGCTGTGCAGATTATGTTTCCCAGCCTCGGGCACCCTTTGCTCGAGTGTCCTCTCATCAACAGATTCAAGTGTTTGTAATGCGAATTTCTTCATTTGCCAATGTGCAAATTTGCAATGTGCAAACGTGCCCTTTATGTGCAAGTGCACAAATCAGCTATTGCACTGAATAGGCTTTTGTGCAAATACCCCCCAAAGCTTTTTTTTTTAAGTGTTTGTCTGGTCCCCAGAATTTGTTCTACTTGGAAGAAGCTAGTCTGCTGCAGAATCTGAAGTCTGGATCCATAGAATGCCCAACTCATTGAGCAGCATTCCTTACAGGGCTAATGTTCATATAATTGGCACAAGGTCATGCCAAGAGCAGGTGAGTAATGTGCTGAAGGGTAGCACTGAATGGATTTTGATCACCTGCCAAACTGAATTGGATAATCCAATATCATCTTCCTGCATTGTTGGAAAAATGTGGAATGGCAAAGATGAGAGCCGGATCAGACAAAGGGAAATAAACCCCCACCTTCCTACCTTCTCCACACCCACCCAGCAATTACCACTTGTAGCTATCAGGGAAGGCAGGAAAGGGTTGCGGGGATGAAATCATGCACGGTGAAACACGCCACCCAAGCACAAAGCCGATCTCAACCAGAGAGGCACAGTTTCAGCTTTGAGACTGGGCCAGGAGAGGTTACAGGCTATTGCGAGGGCAAGATTCTCATCAACATTCAGAGACCGTTCTTGCTTCTTTTCCATTAAATTTTAAAAAAGAAGTGCATGCCAAGAATAATTGCCTGAATTTTTCCAAGAGAGAACAATCATGGCATGCTCCATCTATGCACATGAACATTTAAACACACCTATCATTGCATATCCTTTACTGGGTTTAAAACTAACTCTGTGAAACTTCTTTTCTGCATATCCAGCTTCTGCTACCTTTTCCTTGTCTCTACTGTTTTCTTTGCTACTAAATTTCAGACCCAAGTTCCTTGAGGCAGGAACTGTCAAACTGGATTAGACTACTTAGGCTGCAGTCCTCAACATGTGCTCCTGGGAATGAGCACCACTAAACACAGTGTGACTTGCTTCAGTGTAAACAAACATAGGAGCACACTCTTTGAAAGCATTGCACACGTGGATCAGGATACCAATACAGCATCCTTTGAAACGTGTTTACCAGCGCGTCTATGGTGCGTGATCATATGTAAGGTCATATAAACTTAGAAGTCATGTATTATATTGTGAATTTGAAAGAACTGGAAATTTGTGGAGAACACAGACAGGATGGTGTGGGGGTGAGGACTTCCTGTAGTCTAGTATTTGGCCTCACCCAATGAAGTTAAGTGTTTGTAGATCCAAGGCAGAGAAAAGGAAATATGCCTTTTTGGTTCACTGCATCATCACCTTTCGGAAGGCGCTTAAGATGGCTTTAAAAGAGGATTGGACAAATCCAGGCTGGGTCTGTCTATCAAGGACAGGACAACTTGCGGCTCTCGGGAGGTTATGGGGCCATCACTCCCACGGTCCCTCACCAGGGGTTCCACTGGGGGAAGCTCAGGGGGACCACCCATTGCCCACCTCGATGAAGGGTGACTGGCAAAGCAATCTGTTCAGGAGCAGTGCGCCTTTTGATCCCAGTTGTCCTGGGGACAAACAACAGGGAGGTCTGATGTCTTTTACACCCTGTTTGAGGTTTTCCAGGAGCAATCCAGCCAGCCATGGTGGGATGTGGAATACTGGGCAAGATGGACCTTTGTTCAGACCCAGAAGGGCTGAGTCTAACACGCCTTGTTCTCTGAAGTAAATGGAAAGGCCATGCCGCCCCCAACAGCGAATCTGTAGAGATGTTCTGTGTGGCAAAGTTGCTCTATGAATGAGTCCTCGTGTTATTTGGCAGCGAGTCGCTCTCTCACCGCCCACTCCTTCCTTGAATTACGCCTCTGAAAGGACCTCTTTTGTATTAAGAGCTTTAAAATCCTCCCCTTTTCCCTCCTGCACAAAGCAGAGAGAGAATTGTTCCACTCCATGTGTTTAGATATTAAAAAGGGCTTAAGCCAAAAGGTGTGCATTGCCTTCTTCTTCCTCCTCTTCTTCAAGAAAAAATTCTGATTGCAGATAACCACTCAATTTGATTTAGTGTCGAATGATAGTGATGGGGCTGATAACTCGGCATTCATCGGTAATCCATCTTCTCCTGGTAGAAATTTACCGCAAAGCGGCGCTTTCCCAGCACTGACAACCCCTATTAATCTTCTTCAGACACATTTCAATAGGTGTATCCATCTAGACCCTCCATCTAACCATTCTTGAGTATCACCAGAAACTTGGAGCTGCCTTCTTTTCAGGGTCCCCTAGGAATGAGACGGGGAGGATGGGTTCTGCCAGAGGGTGGGGCAGAGGGGTGTTTTAATCCACTGAATGAACAGTTCCTGCCAAAGCCAGTTTGTTTCCACTCACACATGACAAGATTTCGTCCTACGAGGAAAAGAACTTGGTAAACATTAAGCAACCTTTCTGTCTCATCCCAGCCTTTTACTGTAACTTTCATCATAATATCAGACTCCCTGACCGAGTGGCTCTAGGATGTTGTGAGTCATCTAAGGCAGCGGTGCAGAAATTCAGCCCTGAGTTCCCGAGCCAGTCCTCTGGAGTGCCAACAATGGCTGGATCCCTTTCTTCAGGGAACACTGCCTTTCTCTAACCCCCCTCCCCCATCATTTCCTTGCTTCGGGGCAGTTTTCCCCATTCTAAAAGGTTGAAATAGCTTTCTGAAGGCTTTACCAGAATAGCTTTGAGCTAGGCTAAGCTGGTAATTTTGGTAATTTGCCTCCCAAGCACACATTTCCCCTTTGGCTCACAATGCCCACTGAGGATTCCTCTGAAATCCGATTCAGTCTGTGGGCTAAAAGAGGTTCAGCACTCCTTGCCTAAAGCTTTCACTGCAGATTTAAAATCCCTCCCCACCACCATGAAATATGGAATGCTAGCCTAAACCTAAGCCTAAGGCTGCAGTGGAATATACGTCTGAGTAAACATGCAGCGAATCATACATAGCAACAACAGCCACAAGCCTGTAGGGTAGGCCAGCCTTACAATGCAAACATCACAGATGTGGGGGGTGCTCTGATCAAGTCTCCAGCCATGATCGAGATTCCCTGGGGTACAATTGAAGTGGAGGTGTTCTCTGAATTGATGGAAGGGTTACACCAAGCCACTTGCAATATTTCTAGACAACTCACTCATTCCACAAACTGAAACGCAAACAGTTCAACAGACTCACACACTAGCATGTGTTTCAAAGGCACAAGCCTTGTGTGTGTCAAACCTCAGCCTTTCTGCTTGATCTTGGTTGAGACCACTAATATTGTCCTTCCAGGGGGGTTTTAAGCAACCATTGCAAACACTTTTAAATAAATAGATTACTTTAAGGGCTTTTGAATCTTGAACATCTGCAAGGGAACCCTTAAAATTGCTAAGAATTATGCCCACCTGAAATGTGAAACTGTACCCCTGCCTCATAAAACCACTGGCTCCTTTCTCTCTTCACATATTTTGGTGTTTTAAAAAAATAAATTCTCTGTTTTCTGGTCTATCTATGGAAAGGAGAAAGATTCAAACCCTTTCTACTTCCAGGGGACTCAGCTAATAAGCACTGAAGTGCTGAGTTCTGGCATTGAAGCACAATTACCTTAAATGTGTATCTAGGAGGCACGCCTCTTTGTGTGTCTGTGAGTGTGCACATACGTGCAGGAACATGCTTTGGCACCCTGGCATGGAGGAAGGTACATGTGTTGGGCCCCTGTACCCGTTTTAGAATGAAATGGAAAGGCAGAGCTGTTAGACATGGAAAGTCTGCTTCAGCCTCAGCCACTTTCCTCTACATTTCTTGAACATGTATTGATTGATCTCACGATCGGTCATCAATTTCTTCTCCCATTTACACAAGCATTTCGTCCATCTGGTATGCTCCAGGCATTTTGAACTGTAACTTCCACCAATCCTAAGCAGTCTGGCCAAGTAGATATGATAGGACTCAGAGCCCAAATTATACAGAGAGCATCAGATTAAGGTGAGCTGCTTTACAATGGAATTCTCCACTGTAACCCGTTTTTGGAAGAGGTTGGTAGAAAGAAGCAAAATGCACTGTACTGTGATATCTGAAACCAAGTTTCTGGGAAACGGTGATTTAGCAATACTGTAAGGTTAAGATGGGTGTTGAGAACTCAAGCCCTCTCTTTCTCATTTATCCATTCTGAACACACATCTGTCAAATGCCACTTCAGTCCTAAGCTCCAACTCGGTTACAAAAAGCAACTCAGGGTTAATGCCGCCACACGGATCGCCACCGTACAACTCCTGGGATTCCCCTTTTTTGTTTTCCTTACATTAGCTGCCAAGGCATGAACAAATATTGCTCAGTCAAATTAGACCAATAATATTTAAAGATGGATTATGTTCTGGGATCCTTGTGGTGGGCAAACAAGATGGACGCAAAGTGGTTCTGTGTACTTTGCCAAAGACCCCCTCAGAATTTAAATGGAGTCCTTTGGAGGTGGTTGGTTTGTTAGCAGAGGAAACACAATGTGGAAAACTGGCTGGGGCCGGTACTTTGGAAACTCTCTCTCTTTCTCTCGCTCTCTCACACACACACAACTTCCTGCTTCGTGTGTCTTCATCCTCCACATCTCAACTCCTTTCCTTGCTCTTTCCTTTCCCATCCTCCTTCACTTGGGATCCAGATTTATGCTGGATCAACTGTGCTTATGGAAGCAGACCTTCCCATCCCCTCCCTTCTCCTGGTAGTCCTCCAGGTGCCTGAAAAATGTGCACAGGTAGTATAGTGATCCTGTTGAAGGTGAGCTGCTTACGGGTAGAGAACCCTTCGTCTTACAGAAGGTCTATTCCTCTCATGGAGCTTCCCATGTTATTCAATGGGGCTCACCCCCAAAGTAGCATGCCCTCCAATGTGTTATCAATGGCTTCTAGTCTCTTTTATGTCCATTGGAATCTATAGGACAAGTTCATCGCAACCAACCCTCTTCTTGTCATGATGTGTTGTCATCTCCTATGGAATGAAAGCCCTCCAGAATATCCTATCCCAGACTGAGCAGCTCTTCCAAATTCATGTTTGTGGCTTTGCTAATGGGGTCAATCCAGCTCTTATCTGGGCTTCCTTTTCTTCTTACGCCAATGACTTTCACTAGGATGGTGGTCTTCTCCAAAGAGTTTTGCCTTCTCCTGATGTGCACGAAGTATCACACCCTTTGCTATTTTTGCTTTGATCTAGGACCCACTCGTTTGTCTTCCTGCTAGTCCAGGGAATTCACAAAGCTCTACTCCAGCACCGTATTTCAAATGCCAGCTTTCTTCACTGACTGGCTTTCACACCCATGCAAAGTGCCATTGATTTTGACGAGTCTCCTCTCAATGGAACAGAAAGCACTCTTGTGTACTTGACATACCTCTGGTCTCACACCAAGGAGTAATGCCTGAGCACCACCACATCGCTGAAGAATCTTTCCCAACTCTTTATTGATTGTGTTTATACGTTTATAGCTTGTCCTTCCTATAAGAACCCAGCAAAGCATGCCTTTTTCCCTATATGGCCTCCTGCCCCCTAAGATCGGCAGCAGAGGCCCTCCTCCGGGAACCTTCTTTGAAAGAGGTCAGGAGACAGAGTACCCGGAGGAGGGCTTTCTCTGCGGTGGCTCTCCGACTATGGAATGCGCTCCCTAGAGAGGTCCACCTGGCACCGTCATTATATGCTTTTTATATGCTTTTATACGTCAAGACCTTTTTATTTGACCAATATTTTAAAGTTAACTAATTTTAATTGTATATTTAATTCATTTAATTTATTTTTAACCATGTCATTTTATACTCAGTCATGGTATAGCCAATTTATTTTGTTTAGGTTTAATAATATATTGTAAGCCATCCAGAACTGACAGTAATGGACGGCCTATAAATTTCCTAAATAAATAAATAAATAAATAAATGGTCATTCTCTCCCCTTTCTAACCATGCAAGAAACCTGTGCAGAAAGCTAGACTCAGAGGAAATGATTGACCTGGGACTTTGTGACAGAGAGGTATCTCAATCATATTAGTTCTATGCTCTAACCATTGTGCAACACTGCCTCTCCATAACCTCTCTTCTTCCTGTAAACTCTATGCATTTTGTCTCCAAGGGTGTGGAGGAAGCAAGAACACTTTGCAGGTGTTTCACATCATGTTGAATGTGGCATTAGAGTTACTGGTGCTTGTTAACAATACATTGCCCCTCAAACTTATTCAGGGTAGGCAGTTATGTGAGAGGTGGGAGAGAAGCCGTCATCCAACATTTTATGTTTGTTTATGTGCATGCACATGTGTGCTAGGGTAAAGATGCATTTCCTTCCCTTCCATTCACAGGACCAGAGAAATAAAGTTTGAATCCCTTTAGCCACTTACCTGGTTGCTGTAATGAATGTGTCAAACTTACATATAAGCAACTAAGTACAGAAACTATTAAACATATGAACAAAATACTTCCATTAGCACTCTCTTGCACTTTCTCTCTCTCTCTCTCTCTCTTCTTTCAGGTCATTCATGTGCCACAAATTACAAAGTTGGGAATGTGTTTGCCAGTACAAATAAGTCATGGGCTAGTAATTTCTGTGTACTTACTGCATAGAAAATTAGTTAGATTATATATATACATTTGTTAAGCCCACCTTTATTTATTTATTAAAGCTTTTATCTACCATTCGCTTTAGGCAGAGACTCTGAATGGTTTACAACAAGATTTTTTTAAAAAAACATAAAACTAAGAAAAACATAAATCAGCTTAATAAAACAATCCCAGGCAATCCAACGGCAATATAAAATACAGTCTAAATGACATATGACTTCTTCCAGTTAACAATTAAAATACTGGGGAAACAAAAAGGTTTTAGCCTGGCACCAAAAAGCATATAAACTTGGTGCCAAACATGCCTCTCCAGGGAGCTAATTCCACAGTTGAGGTGCCACAGCTGAAAAGGCCCTACGGCTTGTAGGCACCTCCCTTACATCTTTTAAAGGTGGCTTGCAGAGAAGGACCTCCGTGGATGACCTTAAAATTCAAGTAAGAATATATGGGAGGAGTCGTTCCTTCAGGTATTCAGGCCCTAAACTATTTAGGGCTTTAGACAATAATGTAAGCACTTTAAAGCAGACTTGAATAGTATCTACTTTGGCTAGAAAATGCATTCCAGTTTATTTTTCACTAATGTCATTCAGAGGTATGAGAGAGAGAGAGAGAGAGAGAGAGAGAGAGAGAGAGAGAGAGAGACTTGGCAGTGTACTATTTTTGTGTATGACAATTGCTTTAGAGATAGCACACTTCACAGTGTTATTTATTTATTTATTAACATATTTGTAGGCCGCCCCTTGCAACTAGCCTCGGGGTGTTAATGGGATGACACATTACATGCACAAATCTTTCAATTCTGGCATCTCTGTTTCTTATTTTCCTAATCTTAATTAGGACTCATCTTGAATTTCAAGAATTTGCCCAGTCTAAAGTTTGCTTCATCTTGAACTCTCACAATTTTGTTTTTAAAGTACACATGGAATTTAATAAGCTATTTTGTAAAAGTTTTTTCTTAATACATGCATTATTGTATGCCTAATAATCATATTTTGCAAGCAGTTTTCCTAATATAATTCATCTTGATGCTATTTCCTCTAATAATGCATCTGACTACATCCTTTGCTTGGAGAACTCTGTTGTGAATTTCAAAAGAGAGCAAAGCTTCAGTTCACATAGTGGTTTGAAATGGCAAATGTAGGCACATTAGCAATTAAGTAATGAATTTCTGCCCCATCTCTAATTCACAGTTCAATAAATAATATACAAGCTTCCTTTTAAGGAGGAAGCAGGGAAAGAAAAAGCTCAGGTCACTTACCTGGCTGAGAAGTCCATCTGCAAGGTAGATGAACAAATGTGTGTTTCTTTTCCCCATATCGCATGTAATCCTGAACTCCTTTCAGATGTTCAGTAACGGTACTTCGGGAGTGTGCATGGGTGGAGTTCATAAACCCAAGTTCTACATATGCAATCAGAAGCTCTCCCTTTTGCAAAGTCTATGGCAGTGCAGACAGAGTGATGCATGGATGGCTTGTGTGAATTAGTCTTGGGGATGAAGAATACACAGAGAACAGGAATGAGGAAAACCGGCAGGTTATTCATTATCCATGGAACTGCTGAGGTTTCATGAGTTCCATGGATAGATCTGGACAATCTTTGCCCTACACACATGCTAAACAAACATTACCTTACATATATGGAGGTGAGTTCCTGCACCATGAGGATCGTCTTCTCATCTGGGTGGGTTTGTGGGCAGTCCCACGCTCATGTTTTCCCCTTTTTCCACCTTCTAGAGAATGGCCTCATCCACCAAAACCATCTTCAGGACCTCCTGTGACAAATGTAGAAGTGAGTACGTCAGCAGCAGCTGTATTTGCTCTATAAAATAAGCTATTTTCATTGTCCTCCTCGCCAAGACCTCATGTAATATAGAGCTAAGACCTAAACCTCAGCTGGACCTACTTCCAAGTAGGCATGCAGCACCGGGCTGCGTGATGGACCATGAAGTGCCTGGTCCATGCCTGGCCTCCAGCAAGAGCTCACCTGGCAATCTCTGCTGAGTCCACTGTTTCCTCTAACCACCACCCCCAGTATATGGATAACATACTGGTCAACTCTGATGGCTTGCTGAGATGATGCAGTGGGAATGCCATGTCGATGCTCAATGCTATCATGAATATCATCAGTTTTATCCTCTTCCTTCATCAGGGTGGTGCTAGGTTCCAAAAAGATCCAGGGCTCGGGCCCAGGGGACCAAAAGCGAACAGACAAACACAAGTGTGTGAAGGCTAACTTGTATGTCTTTGAAATCTGTGTGTGTGTGTCTTTAAAAGGTTCTGTCTAAATAGGGCACCCCTATTTATAAAATATAATATATGTGCAGGAGAGGGGAAGGCATCTGATTTTGGGAATGGCAAGAAAGTCCTCAGGAAGGAAGACTCCTGTGTAGCTCCATTTGAGCAAGCCACCCTAGACACCAGAGTGGTGGGGCAAATGGCTGCCCAGAGATCCAGGTTCCAAATGAAAGATTCGGGGCTCCATCTGTTGTGGCCATCCCCTAACACCACCTCTGTCCTGCATATTGACCTGAGCCCCCTTTATTTGCATTCCACCTTTTTTAACAGGACTCAGGTCAACATAGCAAACATCTCCAGGTGTTCTTCCATCCAGACACTGAGCAGATTCAGGCTTCCTTTGGTTTCATCAAGGTGGTTCTTTGGCATGTTGAATGGTTCTATCATCTATTAGATACAATTTGATTGCATTTGTTTCTGAACTATACAACTTCCCTCAGAAGCTTTGTTTCCTGGCAGAGGGCAACATCAAAACCAAGAAATGCTACCTGCTTGGCTCATCAGAACATCCAAGACGGCATCACTTTTTCCTACTCCTAAACTTTCCAGCACCCCCCTCACACTCACGCCTGAGGTTTCTGAAGAGTTTTACACACAAATCCTTGCTACACAATGAGGAAAAGCCTTTGTTTTAGCCTTCAGACTGATTTCTAAGCAGCTGCCATAAGAACATATAGGTACCCTGTGGCTAATGGGGCAGGCTAAAAATCTAATAAATAAACAGACTGATGCATTACAGAGATCTGACTATGAATGCTGTATGAAGGCTGAAAGATTTGCCCACTGCATTTTGGAAATGCTATGCATTTGTCGAGATTCAGAGTGGAACAGGATGACATTCCCTCGCTTTACAAAAAGAAAGTTCCTTGAGAATGTAAGAGAAACCTGGCTGGATCAGAACAAGGTCCATCAAGTCCAGATCCTATTCACACAGTGGCCAATCAGCTGCCAGTGGGAAGCCCATGGGTAGGACATGAGAACAACCTCACCCTCTTGTCCGTGGGGAATGTTGTCTCTGATAGTGGAAGTAGCATATCAGGATGGACACCCTTGCTTTCTGCAAGGACACAGAAGAGGACAAATGTGGCCTCTAACCTGTGGAGTGACCAGTGGAGCTCTCTTGCTCCCCATGCTATCCATGGCATGCGGAACTTCACAGTGAAAATGGTAATCAAGTGTGCAGCAGCTAGGAAAAAAGGCCAAAATTTCACACAATGACCAACCAGTGACCAATGGGAAACCCGCAAGCTGGACATGAAAGCAACAGTCCTCTTGCCCATGTTCCTCAGCTAGTGGGCTACCTAGGCATACTATAGTCATCATGAGTAGCAGCCACAGATAGTCTTTTCCTCCAATTCTTTTTAAAGCTCTCCCAGTTGAAGACCATCACTACATCATGTGGGAAGGAATTCCATAGTCTAATAAAGTGCTGTGTGAAGTTCTCCCATGTACTTGTCCCAAAGCTCTCACCATCAGCCCTGAGGAATGACCCTCCTAGGTTCTAGCATTATGAGAGAAGCAGGGACATGGTTCCAGCTCCACCTTCTCCACAGCATGCATAATTTTGTAGACTTCTTTCCTTCATCTTGATAATGACCTGGAGGGCATGATTATTCCCATTATACAGAAGGAAAACTGAGGTTCAAAATGCACATTCAACCCAAGAAATGCAGCTCGGGGAGAGGCTGCAGCCTGCGGTTCCAGACAAGGCCCGCACCCCCATGCTAATGAGGCCATACCTCCCTCCGTCACATCCCCCTGCTCTCAAAGAATGCCACCTCAAACTTTGCCTCCATCTTTCCCTTAAGCACCCTCAAACTCGTTCTCAGAATCTTGTTAAAAGATCTGAATGACCTGATTGTAGGTGGCAAGTTTAAATGTGCCATATTAATAACTTCTTATCCAAGACAAATTAAGTCCTTATGTGTCAAAAGCACTCTGTTCTGGATTACCTACAAGAGAAGTATTTATTGAATAAATGTTAGATCCAATTTCATTTTAATGTGACTGACAGGAGACTCCAGCCTTCACAAATGAGATAAAGCACTCAAACCTGTGACCGAGTTGCAACTTTACACCTCACTTGTCTATTTATATTATGGTCTCTTTAAAAGGTGGGTATTGAAAGGGGTTTGGGTAGCAAAGATGGTCCCCCCCACCACCTTCTTATTCTAATTCTGAAGAGCAAGGGGAGAGATAGAAAGCACCAAAAAAGAAAAAAGAAAAAGCTGGCATTCAGCCTAAAGAGAAATCATTGAAACAAATTAATCCTATGCTGTTTAAATTGACATGGTAATCCATCATCAGCAAAGCAAACTCTGAAAGCAATCTAGAATCGGCAGTCTTCTTTCACTGCCCCTGAAGGCACAAAAGCAGATAGTGAAAAAGAGAGAGGGGAGAAAGAAATATCATAAAAGTTAGCAATGCCTTGGGAAGGAGAAAATAAATTTAAGAAAACAAAATAGCCAATGTTGCTCCTGCCCCCAGCTATAGCTTGATCCCCTCCCAGAAATAACAACAACAACAACATTATCATCATCTCAGTTATTTAGAATTTCTTGCCTTTGCCTTTCAACTCTATGTCTGTCTGTCTGTCTGTCTGTCTGTCTGTCTGTCTGTCGAGTCATCTTCTACTATAGATAGCAAAGACTCCGGTGCTTTTTATTATTGAATAGTATCTGTTAGAGGAACATAGTCACCCAGAGGAACAACAAAGACCAATCCCCACTGGATGAAAAGCAAACGCTAACCCTTCCTTCAGAAGGAAGGGGGAGCAGATATTGTTGATGTGGTCTCCTGACCCAGCGGAGCAGTGGAAACCTGTGATTCCTCTGGATCTTTATCAGGGCATCTTCTGGGATACCAAAATCCCTTGGAGGATCACTCAGTGTGATGGTGGCATCTCATAGCCCTGACTAAAGTCATGTGTGAATTGAGCGTATTCTCTTGAAGAGAAAAAGCCTTCTGATATCCTCTTGAATATATTGGTCTGGGGACAAGAAACACACTTTTCCATTCACTGGACACTGGCTGGGGTCCAGTTCACACCATCTGGTGGAAAGTTCTTCCCAGTTATGGAACCTGAGTGCTTGGACTCACACATATATGTATACTAATTTATCACATACATACTATATCACAAGCTACAAGGACTTATGACCAGGGTCTCTGGACAACTGCATGTACTTGTTTGCTCTTGCCTGATCTTTAAGATGCTCTGCAGAAGTCCAGAGCTTCTGCCATAAGACAGGCAGCAGTGAGAAGAAGAGACAGTTTGATGGTGACATCAGAGGTCTGGAGAGCATTGCCGCTGTCCCTTTATTTGAGCTTCCTCCCTGATGCCTTCTAAAAAGTAGCTAAACATTTTGTTCTTTCTTTTTTCTCACTGTTCCTTTTCACGTAATTTGATGATGGTGTTAGAACTTGTTTTCTTTTGCTGACTACTTGATTTGTTGAGATCTCAAGCTTCATAGCAACTTTCTATAAGCATTGCTAGCCAGTTTGTGGATCTCCATGATTTAATGGTGAAGTATTTTCTACTTGGAAAGAAAGAGAAATATTATGTGTAAATCCAAACTGAGCACTGTAATATTAAAGTGTAGAATCTCTCTGTACTTAGTTTTGTAAAGTTCTCTTTCTTTGCCCATATGAGTAAATGCATAGTCAAACATTTTTTATTAACATTTGGTAGATCCATCAGGGGACCAAATCCAATATGGGTTGGCCACTCCTCTCCTGGGACATGTCCCACCACCTCTGCTACAACAGAGGTGGTTCTACGGAAGACTTCCAGGAGTTTCTCAGATGATGCATCGATGTGGCAAAAGTTCCCTCAGGACAGAAAGATTGAAAAGCTCTAGGGTAGATCTGTCTAAGACGGCTTTAGAGACCAGAATTAACCAGACTTTTAATTCTGGCTCTCAGGTTCTAACGAGCAGCAGAGTATAAGGTATGTTACTGAATATATTCTGCCATATTCTACATGGCAAGGAAAGCTTGATCAACAACCTAAAACACAAATCCTAATTTTGGAGGTTACATAAAGTGTTCAGCAAATATTTGACACCTTACCTCCATAATATAAAAACATAATCAGTGAAACCCTTATTTTAATTCACCAGGAGTATACTGTCTTCTTCTTTTAATGGCATGCTGCAAGAATGCAAGAGCTATCCCATCAAAATGGCTTCTTTTTTGCTCCGGAACATAATACAACTTAAATATCATTTAAAAAATAATAATACTAAAATTAGAACTTTTTGACCCTTGACCTTTAGTCTGTTTCAAAAACAGCCATGCTCTATAGCACTGAGAGTTTATCAATTTCCTGTTCTATTTGAGAAATTAGAACAAGAACCAACATGACAAATTGCTAGAGCCCAAAACTACATGAAAGCAGTGTGTGCTATAAGAAAAACTGCAGCTTACTAACAGATAAAAGATGCATCCAAAAATAAATTATTTGGGAAGGGAAGGGAAGGGAAGGGAAGGGAAGGGAAGGGAAGGGAAGGGAAGGGAAGGGAAGGGAAGGACTTTCATCTTCATATCATTCAACCATGCAAACATGGTCATAAAATTGCCCTAAATTTGGTTCCCAGAACTAGGTAGATACAACCGTTAAACAAAAATACTTGAAATGAAAAGATGGAAAGTCAGCCTTTATAACTCAGGATGCTAGGAACTCTTTACAAAGGCTTTCACAGATCTTGAGCATGTGAGATGAGCTGCGGCATATTTTTTGCCCGTTCCAGTGGTGCTGGTGGAGCAGAGCTTTCCCATCGGTTGTGCTCAAATGAATAAATAGATCTCTGGAAATATAAAATGGAAAACAGAATCTAAGAAAAAGAGAAATACCTGAAACAATGACTAGGAAGAAAACTGAGAAGTTTTACCAGGTAGATTATTTTTCCAGGCTATGTGTACAAGTTTTGACTGGAATTTTAATTAATTAAAAATGTGGGGTGCCATTTTAATGAATGGGGTTAAGGATAGGCATGTTTATTTTTGAGACTGTTTGTATTACCATAACAAAATGCCAAAAAAGGGGGAAATATTAGTAAATAATTTCTCTCATGCCTCCATCAGGAACTTATTTGACTATTGTTTTTGATAATTTGCCCATATATTTCATTGATCAATCTGTTAATCATGGAAATGATGAACAATTAATTGAGTCAAAAATGTAAAACTGGTCAACATATGTATATATATAAAACTACATTGAGTTTATGGGTACAGAAGAAAGCTTAACTTGCTACAGCTGAGAGAGAGATGAATGATGCTTCAAACTTATTTTTCTCCAAATGCATTTAACTCCAAGTTTCTCAAAATCCTTCAGATGCCATTTTTCATGGCAACTGGAGTGGGTGCCTCACAGCTTGACTGCATCCCAGTTTAGCCTTAACTCACAGTATGTGATATCATCTCCATCCAATTTAACCAAGACAAACACACAAGATGATTAGAGGATAAGGTTGATTAATTTCTTAAAAAAACAAAGAAATTAAACCTTGATAACAAAGTTAATGCCATGGAAAAGAAGGGAAATGTCAGAGGAAAACTGCATGGATAAGTGAGATTTTAGACATTCCCTTGAAGAAAAATATTTGCTTATTTTCTTGAGAGTAGCTCATCTTAATCCATTTTAGGAGACACAGTCTTCAAGATATAAAATATGTGCAAAGACATGCCAGATTTTTGCAGGCTATGCTAATAATTACAAGCCTTGTTAACACACTGTGAATTGTATGTGTTTCTAAGCTACCAAAATTCATTTCTGTGTTGAAGTGGAGAATTCTTCTGTGCACTTCTACCTACAGAATAGTTCAGGTTTACTATATGATCCAAATGTCATGTGTTTGTTCAGGTAAAGATTAACATACAGCCTAAAAAATAATAAAATTGCACATTGAATTAACTAAAGCTTCTTTTTTAAAAACATCAACTTGGTATGCCGATATATACCAATGAATAGAAAGCAGTTCTGCTTTCAGAAATTATATACAGTTACACAGAGAGAGAGAGAGAGAGAAACGTGTTTTTCACATTTGATTTTATATTTTGGCTCATTTACTCCTTGATTTTAGTATTTGGTATTCAAAAATAAAGCAAATTTAAACAAAACAGCAGAAGTGATTCTAAAGATATCATTATTTTCTGATGAGTGAAAAGATGTGTGGGTTGTTAAAATTGTGGTTGCTGTAATTGGGTCAATCTTCATATTCCCAAACTAGCACAGCAGAACAAGACAGAATTAAAAATTAGAAGTCTTTCACTGTCATCATTCCTTGAAATGTCTGTTGAAAATAGCAGGAAATAAGCAAGACAATTTGACTGTATTTATAAAATATACAGATCACACTTTCCAATGTATTTATTCAAAAATATGTGCAGTTCTTTCCCTCTCGTTCTCAGATAGGAAAGAAAACTATTAAAATGTGTATATAAAAGCTCTTCTAGGATTTTTGGGGTATGTTTGTTTGCTGACTTAAAATATATCTTCTACTCTTTTAATGAGATGGGAATCAAATAATTAATTTCAAATAATTTAATTCAGTGAAATAACAATCCAATTAAATTCAGTTCAATAAATTAATTCCAGTAAAATATTATACAAGTATGGCGCCAAACAGGTATGTTTACAATTTCTTCCCTGTTTTGGCAAATGTATGCTATGTGAAGACACTCTATCCCCTTCTCCCAATGCTGAATTCATTTAGGTCCCAGTATTTCTTTATGAAAAAGGCACTGCATCTCTTCTTGCACTAAGAGGTTGACTTTATTCCTTCTTCTTCCTAAATCCTTCAGAATTCCTACAGGAACAGAGCTTTACCATAAAGCAGTTATAGAGTGTTGACCCTGGAACAGGTAATCTTATAAATAGGATTGTGGGATGAGGTGCTTTGCAATGCACCAGTATGTTCTTGTGCACATACACCTGTGTGTTTGCATATACAAATACTTGCCTGCATTTTATACATGTCATGCATGCGTATATTGACGTGTGTGTACAGTTACACACTTATAAAACGCCTGAGCTGCTTGTGCCTATGAATGCAGAAAGTTTGTGTTATCTTTGGCTCTCAACTAGTGGGAAGGGGGTGCTAATTGGCATTAGTTTTTACATGACTCATCAATGAATTAATTGATCACAACATACAGCAACTTGTAGAACTGCTTCAAAAAAGCTTCAGCAGCTAACATTTAGTTGGGGTGCTTGAATTAATCCTTCCTGGCGGTTTATGTCTGAGTCACACCCCATCACATCCCCTTCTGCCAGAAAGAGCTCCATGATCCATGCTGTGTTTCGCAGAATGTTATGCAGCGCACTTTGAAGCCGGTGATTGGTAGGAATGGCTGCCGGATTGATTAAGGCTGCAGCCCTCTCCACACCTTGGTGGGAGTAAGTCTGCCTTGAACCTGATGCTTAGAAGCTTAGAAGCTGACGGATGTGCTGATTTGCTTAACTTTCTCCTTTAAATTCACATCCTGAGTGGGTTTCTTCTCCTTTTCTTCCTTCTCCCCCTCCCCCAGCATTGAAACTACATTTTTGGAAACAGGTGGACAAGCTGCAAATATTATATCGACCACCTCCCACGAGCTTTTCCCTTTCCCTTCCCTTCTTTTTCTTTGAAACCTTCCTCTCTTTGCATTTACACTTCCATCCTCCTTTAAATTAGGGTAGTTAACCTCAGTTCTGCGCTGGGGCTGCAAGAGTTAATGAAACTCAGCTCTTCCTGACCTCCTGGGTCAGTTTCTTCCTATCTCCAATCTAAGGAATTAGGCAAAGAGGTTATAAGATTATAGAGGAAATGAGCCATAGCTCCCTCCCCCCTTAACCTTACACCTAAACATATTGGTCTAATCTTTCAGTGGGGTATTTGTAATAAGAATAATAAAATTGTTCAGCTCTGAAGAACTGTTACTTTAATCTAGATTCATGCCGGAGTTGGGTGGAAACGCAACCAATAGGACATTCCCCTGGGAGTAGCCCTCAAAAACTCAGGTGAATTCGTCTCTCGCTCCCCCAGCCCCAGGCGGGGAGCAGTTGGGGTCGGTGGCAGGGGGCAAACCAGGTTTCGCCGCAGGACCTGCTCTGCACGAAAAGGCATTTCATCTCAGTTCCAATTTAGTACCTAGTTCGTGGTTCAGTTTCTTCTTAACGCCAAAGGTTGCTCGGAGGAAGGGGCGTGGGCAGCTCTTAAAAATGCTTCTTCCACCGACCCCGGGAAAATTTTGCATCTAGTCGCCCTCTCCCGTCCCTTGCCCGCTTCAAGGAACGGAGTGTGAAGAAAGTGCCTTCCAAGATATGATTTATTGGATCACTTCTAAATGGGGCAGTTCCTCTGGATTTTACAGACGCCGGACCCGGCTCATTTCGCAAGATCCCGGCTCTTTCCCCTTGATTCGGGCCACTAGGAGAGAAGATCGTGGGCTTCTCAGTCGGGGTTTAGCCCCCCCCCCCGCCGAGCTGCATCGCCGGGGTGTATTTTAAAGACCCTTCTTTTAAAAAATAAAAATAAAACACTTCCTTCCCTTGGTTTGTGCGCGTAAAGCTTCTGTGTCGATTTCACAGCCTTCTGACGGAAGGAACAGAATCGTCTGGACGTGACCTGATACAAGGGGGAAACTCGCTCAAAAGTTTCTCGAAAGCGGAGCCTCCTCGTCCCCTATTTACATGGGGAAGCGCGGACTCGGGAGGACTTCTCGGGCTAACGGCTCTGCAAATTTCACCACATTTACAGCTGATTTAATATTTGCATCCTGCTTTTTTCCCCAGTAGTGCACCTAGGGAAGCTTGCAAAACCTCCTCTCCATTTTATCTTCACAACAACCCTGTGAGGTAGGCTAAGCTGAGTCGGTCCGGGCTCCAAGTCGCCCAGCCAGCTTCGCGGCCGAGTGGCGACTTGAACCCCGGTCCCAGCCCAGGGCTCCAACCACTAGGCCACGCTGGCTTTCCAAATTAACTTCCAGTGCCAGAGATCATTTTGGGGGGTGGGGGAGCATCGGGATGGAAGGAATTCCTGAGGATGCTGGTGATGGATACTATTTGATGAAGCCCCGTCAGGTGGCAGTGCAGGAAATGACCGGGAGCTTTGCACAGGCCCGAAGCTGTGCTTCCACCCTGGACTCTCCCGCGAACGGACCCCTTCTACCTCACCCCTTCCGACAGCGTGTTGGGTCCCTGCTGAACCTGTCAGACCCTGGAGGAGTGGGAGAGGGGGAAGACACTCTTTTTTCGGTGGAGGGGGTGCACACCCTCCCCGCCTGTTTGCCCGTGTCCTGCCCCTCATCCTTTTGTCACGGGACCCTCTGGGAATGGATGGGTGAGTTTCGCCCAGTTGCAGCTCCCCTGATCCTGTCCTGTTATCACCGCCAAACGGGAGCCGACCTCTCCTTGGAAAGTCTGGCTTACACGCCATCATCGCCATCGCCATCGCCATCGTCTTCCCCTTAACCCGAGATGGCCAAATGTCGGAAATGCGCAGCCCCCCCGCCCCGCCATCCTTCGCCTCCAGTGCTCTCTCCCTCTCTCTCCTTCTCTCTCTACACACCGGGCGCGCCTAATCACCGCGTATCGATTTCGCTAACTCTTTTCATCCCGTTGAAGACACATCTTAAAACACTCCTGCCTGGAATGTGCTCTTTGCTTTATACACACTAATAAAATGATTTAGCGCCCCCCCTCTCCGCCCTCCTCTTCTGTCCTCGCAGTAAAGAAAGAAAAGCGAAGGGTGGGGGAGGAAAAAGAAAAGAAAAGAAACCCCGTTCGAGCAACCTGGCTATTTGTGTGTGATCAGTAAATATTTAGCTTAGTGATACCTCGAGCGTCTCCCCTGGATCAATAGATCCAGCCCCATCACAAAGAGGGAGTTATCCGAGGGGTACGGCCAGACAGACGCCTTGGGCTAGACAGACGTCTCCTTCCTCCTCCCCTGCGGAGTACCTGGGCCTCGATCCGACGCGCGTTTCAGCAACAGTGAGGCTGCAGTCCCAGGCCCGCTGACCTGGGAATCAGCCCACCGAACTCCGTGGGGCGTACCTTGCGGCAGGGAGGTGTAGGATCGTGCGGTCGATGGATAGGGCCCGATGCACGAGAATTCGCGCGGAGTCTACATAGGGTCGAGAAGGGCGCATGGGGACTGAAGCAGCTACTCGCTTTCCGTCCCACTCAGGTCTCCTTGACCTGCTCCTGCCAAATTGTTTCCCCGTACCCTGTTTCGCTCTAATTTTCACGTGGAAACTCCAGAGTTAGCGCCGGTGGAGTTGGAACTCGAATTGGTCCTTGGCGCAGAGCGCGGACTCCGTCTCCCATCCTGGAGCGCGCACGTGCGCGCGCTCATGAGGACAGAGGTTTTCCCAATAGGATCCCTCAGTGCCTCGCCTCGTCTCCCGTGGAAAGCATAGGAGGCATTTTCCACGGGTCCGCAGCACCCACGCGCGACAAGGTTCCCGGCGGACTCGCCGCGCTGGGGCCGCGGGGAGGGGAACGAGGCGCATGTAAAACCCGCGCGCGCGCAGGCACAGATAGCGCAGCGCAGCAGCAGCCCCCCCCCCCCCCCTGGCAGAGGCGCTCTCAAGAGATGAAGGCCGCCGGCCGCTCAAGACCTCGCTTCGGCCCGATCCTCCAGGGCTGATTTCTCAAACGCAGATTTTTGCCCACTGCAAGGGGACGCGTCCCCGAACGTAGTGGATGCCCCCGCGGATATCTGCACACAGTCTAGGAGACTCTCAGCTCGGAAAAATGAGAAAGAGGCGAGGAGGTTGAAGCTAGCCGGGCCCTGCACATCCCTTGCATTCTCTGGCCTTTCTCTTCGCGGTCGTGCGCGCATGAAGAAGCGGCGCGGGGGGGGGGGGCGGAGGTCCCGCTGTATCAGTAAAGATGCGGCCGAGATACGGACAGGGTCCATCATTACTGGGACAGCAAGACTTCCTCTTGCATCTCGCTTGCGCCGGGCAGGGTGCATCGCTGCAGCGGATCGTAGGAGCCCGCAGTTTTCCTGAGCGTCGCTCAATCAGGCGTCCTCCTCCTCGCTTACAAGCGCGCACCAGCCCGACCAGCGACCCGCAGTCTCCCTCCCCCCACCCCCCGTGGAGACATCGATCCACGTCCCCCTGCATCGCATCGTAGCTGTTACACGCCCGCTTTCGTGCAAACGCGGAACGCTCCCTGCTCTCGCGAGCAGAATGAATCGGGCGCTCCCATCCGCTTGCCGCGGCTTCCTAGGCCATCTTGTCCACACGACGCGAGAGCCACGTGTTTGGGCAAGGAAGCATGTGTGGACGGGAGCAAGCGTGCAGGTGGATTCTGCGCACAGTCCTTCTCTCCCGCCCGCACTCTCACCTGTAGGTACAGACGGGAGAGATCCATCCCTGTCCGTGTTGCCTAGGGCAAGAGCCCCCGAGCAGCAGAAGAAATTCGAAATCTGCGCGCTCTTCCAGAGTGGCGATCTAGCCAAAGTGTGCGCGTTTTCACGTTCTATTAGGGGAAGGGAGGAAGAGAGATAACCTTTTGGGGGCTTGCCTGGCGGAGAGCTCCTGGAGGCAAGAGGGTTCAAAAGGACGGTTCTGAGTGAAGAGAGTACCCACCTAAGTACACACAGGACTGCCCCCTTAAAATGCTTTGATGTAGGCCCGGTCGTGCCCGCAGAGCGTGTCCCCAAATACACGGGAGGCTGCCCCTGCCTTGGTAACGTAACACACGTCGTTGTCTGTGTCTGGGCTGCAGAGAAAGTCCCTCAATTCACAGATGCGTGCTAGACCCAACGCTGCAAAGTAGAGGCACCTACAGTCCTTGGATCCATCCCATAATTCAAACGGGAAGCAGGTGGCCTCCTCCCCGCCGCCACCCCCAGCACCGCCACGCCACGCCACGCCACGAGGTCGTGTGAAGGCGTAACTGTCTGTGCTTCGAGGGGGAAAAACACCCATTATTTCCCGGGGGTGGGGGGAATGGACGGGCACCGCCACTGCTTATAATTCTCTTCAGGAAGGCTGTCTGACTGCAAAACTGACCATTTCTTTTCCGATGAGGGTCCTGCGGTCCGATCCGAAACAGGATTCCTCGGGAGTAGGTCGTAAAGAGGGGCTGAGTCCCTGGCAAGCGAGTGCAGGGCACCTTTCTTGGGGGCGAGCTAGATCCCTAGGCTTGTGGGTTTGTTTTTCAAATCCTCTCTTTCAGCCAGGTAAAATAGGATTTTTGTTGCTTTGGGTGATGGGGAGAGAGGGGAGAAGAAAGACGCCGGCTTCCTCTGCTGACATCTGCATGTGGAGGGCATCTCCTTTCTCCCACCCTTTTTGCTGAGAAGGAAGGGTGGGGAAACGCTGGTGCGCGGAATATATCTTTATGCCAATGCATACTAAAAGGTCTTGACGGGCCATATCAAACAATTTAATTAGAGGGCCTTTCTGCCCTGAGAAAGAAGAAAGAAGGGTGTGGAGCGAGGGTGTGCGTGTGAGTGGAATCTGCCCAGCATTTATTGTACTTAGCGGGAATACAGGCAGAAAATGTAGCACAAGTTTTTGTCTGAAAGAGCACCTATATGCGCATTGAAAGGCGCTGATCCGAAAAGACAGAGGGGACAAGGAAAAAAAAATCGATTGCCGGAGACCTTCTCCGTCCCTTTCACACCATTCAAACAGCCCCTCCCACTATTCCTGCTAAGACAAAACCCTCGCAGCTCCTCGGAAAGGCAGTGGGGTTGGGGGGAAGAGGATTTAAATCCCATACTGGGGAGCATCCTTCATATTCTTCGTCTTTTACTGGGGTTCAGAGTGGGTGCGCGGGGAACTAAATGCAGGGGTTTGCTTTGTTCTGTTTTTCGGGGGCAGAATTTGCCTGCAAGCCCACAGTGGGCAAGCGGAGCTTTAACCTTCTTCTTGCCAAGCTTTTAGGGTTAAAATAGGCTTCACCTCTGACCCCTCCATAGCAAAGCCTCGGCTATCCTCATAACTTCAGTCAAACTTTGCAAGTGTGTGTGTTGCGGGGGGCGGGGGTTGAAGCTGGAGACTGAAACCATTTGTAGCTGGTGGAATTCCCCCTCCCCGCCCCCCCCCCCGTGCTCCTTTTCCACTGGTTTTCATTCAGCCAGAGGAACGTGTCTTCTGTGGGGGTGTTGAAAGGTATTGATAATTATGGCAGCAGCAAACGCAGAATACCTGTAATTCTCTGATCACCCCCACCCCAAAAAGCCAAAGCTTGCAAGAAAATGTGTAGGAAGGAAAGTAGGGAAAATACTATTTATAGTCATCTTAGGGAGATATAAACTCATGCTCTTTCATCCTTTGCTTGGGAAGGAAAGGGCATCCCAGATGGAAAGACTGGGGATGGTCCAGATGGAAGTAGCACTGCTCTGCTCCACCACCAACATAATAAACATTCATCAGAAGGGGATATGTCTCTTAATCTTCTAAGACATTCCCAAGAAAGGGGATTTTCCAGGCCCGTACTCTTAGGGCATTAATGACCAGTGAAAAAAGTCACCCTTTTTTCAGATCAATAGTCTCTCTTATTCGCCCTCCCCACCCCCCTTCCAACAAGCAGCCCTTCTCGATGGATGTAATTAAACTTGCTTCTCTAGTTTTTCATCAATGTTTGAGGTGGGCCAAACCCATTTGTACATTTCATTAGTCCTGTAAACATGCGATTAATGGGCAGAAAGGTGGCAGAGTTAATTCTTACTTTTAAAGACCAGGAGTACGAAACCTAAGAAATTAATAAAAACAAAAACAAGGTATAGTTTGTCACCTGGGGCTTACTTTCCCACTAACTAATTTCTCCAAGCACTTTGGGTGGTTCTTCCCACATTTCCCTTCTATTATTACATTAAAAATTAATCTGGTTAATAAACTATCTTTTCAAAGCCTTAAAAAGCAGAGGGCAGAACCGTGCTGGCAGCTCCAAATCCCCCCTGAGTTGGTGCAGCGTTGGGAAGCATTCCACGGACAACCTGTGAAGCAGGTTTCCGAGGAGACCTTGAAATATTTTCTCTCCCACCCCACCCCACCCCATTCTCCATTCGTAGAAGGGAAATAAATATTGCCACTTTGGTTTGCTGCAAATTAGCAGTAACACAGGAGAGCACCCAAAGGACCTCAAATATCTGAGGTCAGTGTGAAAGTTCTAACAGGGAAGGGGTCCTATAGTGGAGGAAGAAGAGGGAAGGGGTGCCCCATTCTCTTTCACCCTCTATTATATAAAGAAGCGGGGGTCTCTCGGAATTTTAAGTCTCCCAACTTCTTCCCTGGTGTGGCTGTTTTTTGGCCAGGCTAATTTTATTTCGCCCACACAGGCACAGGGACCATATATACCTCTCCGATTGCGATAGGGCCTTTCTCCCAACGCTCTGCTCTGCGCATAATTTGGAAGCGGCAACCTCTCTCCCCCTCCCTCCCTCTCCTTTTCCAGTCGGGGGAGGGGTATGTGTGTGTGTTTCCAAAGTCTCGTCTTTCCAGCCCCAAACAAGGTGTAACGAAGGCGTTCTTCCTTCTAAGGGATGAGAAGAGAAGCATCTTCTACCTTAACATTTGGGTGGGGGCTCTTTCCTTCCCCCCTTCCCTAAAGGCGAGGCTTGCATTCCTCCACTGCTGTGGAGAAAAGTCCCCCTCCGACTCCTTGTTTAAACTTAAGAGTATGCATATATAGATTTTTAAAATATATTATGATTATTATTCTTGCCCACCTTCAAAAGCTTCAAGCTGATATAATACACAGGCGGGGGGGACACAGTTCTTTATAGATTGAGAAAGATCTAATCCTTTCGTCTTCCTTTTTTCTCGCCTTCAGGTCCCCCCCCCCCACCATAGTAACCTCCCCTGGCTCTCTCTCTCTCTCTCTCTCTCTCTCTCTCTCTCTCTCTCTCTCTCTCATTCTCTCTCTCTCTCTCTCTTTAGAAAAATCAGTTTGCACAATCGCTTAGATAAACACCAAGAAGATACGTTTCCGTTGCCTAAAGGGGGGGAGTTTCTTTAGCAAGGACAAAAAAAATTAAAAATTAAAAGCAACTTTGCTATCAGCTGCCCAACTAAAGAAGAAGATGCAAGCGATTTGGGATCTTGAACAAGGCAAATATGCTTTGGGTATGTGTAAATTCTCGTTTTAAATTTCTCTCTGTCTGTCTCTCTCCCTCGCTTCCTTTTTCACTCACTCTCTGTCCTTTCCTTGCGATGTGGTTCGCGTTCGTGCGCGTCTGTCTGTCTCGCTCTCTGCCCCATTCTCGCTCTGCTCTCTCTCTCAAGCATTTATTTTGGTTTGGTTCGGCTTCAAAGTCTGAAATCCGAAGCGCACTGAATGGAAAGTAAGAATGAGCATTGCTATCCAGAGAACTTTACTTCCGAAGTAAACGCGCTTGAGGATCGGGGATGGAAGCCCTGCTTTCGAAGGTTACGTGGGGGGGACGGGCTGGCGGGGGCAGCCGCTGCGTGGACCTCGTTGCCGAGCGGAAGGTGTGTGTATGCGTCGCGCGTGGGTGCTGGAGGCAGAGGTCCCCGCGCACGCCCGCTGCGGATGCCCAGCGGTCCCCCGCGCCAAACCCGGTGCCATACCTGTGCTAATGTCCCCGAACCAGACCCAGGGTAACGTCTCAAGGTCGTGTTGCTCGGGGTATAAAGACCGATTCGGTGTGGGGAGAAGGACCTCTCTAAAGAATGAAACTCCCGCAATTCGCGGCCACGTGCCCGCTGGGTTGTTGTCGAGGTATTTCTTCTTCTTTTGCAGAAACAACCTGAGTTTTACTTCGAGTTCCCCTCCCCGCGCGCCTCGCCGCCGCCGCCGCCGCCGCCACTTATCCCTTCCCCTTTAGAATTTCTGATTGATGGTAAAATAGGGGTACTCACCACCGTTGCCGGGTGGGGGGGAATCTGCAGCCCGTCCAGGTTCCAGCGCAAAGTTTTGTTTGTCCCTTTTAATTGCTTGGGGGCGGGGGGGGGGATAATAATCATCACGCGGGTGACACTTTTGGTAGTGGTGTGGAAAGCCTTGGTCTACAGCGAGGGATGTGCGCACACTTCTGCTTCTAAGACAAGGGGGAATCCCCTAACCCATCCCGGCTCACCCCCTTTTTTTCGAAAGAGAGAAGAGAGAGAGAGAGAGAGAGAGAGAGAGAGAGAGAGAGAGAGAGAGAGAGAGAGAGAGAGAGAGAGAGAGAGAGAGAGGACCCTTTCCCGGAAGCTAGCACGGTGCTTTGGCAAGTCCGGAGCAAAAGAGGACCAGGTTCGTTAATTGGCAATCCGGACGAATTAATCAGATTAAAAACGTACAGAAGTTTGAGGCTCGCTTTCCTCCACCACCCCCTTTCGCCTGTCTCGCCTTGCCTACGTATGCCCCAAGTTCCTTTCCCTTTAAGAGCAGCGTTTCTTTGAAAGTTGGATTTTTGACGCCGAGGAGAGTCTTACGCTAGGGGGCAGACGCATACTGTACTACTGGAGTCTTTCAGCCACTGCCCCCGCCGCAACACACACACACACACTTTCCCCTTCCCTTCCCTTGCCGCCCCCCCCCCCCCATCTCTCTCTCTCTTCTAGCATATGTTCTAATTTAGTACTGTAAATTTTTCAGAGGGCTCGACTGTGACAGCCCCTGGTGATTTTCAAAGTACCACAAGCCAGTGGTTAAAAATTACATTGACTTGAAAGTTCAGAGTCGCACAATGCGGGCCGCTTTCTCCCATTCATGGCTCTTCGGATGAAGCTGGGGGCGCGCGGGGGAGACAGGCAGAACAACAACACGGAGAGAATTCAGCGAGTCTCCCTCGACTTAACCCAACGGCTTCCCCCCACTGATTTCACTGCCGTGGGTCCAAACTTGCGTTCAAAGAAGCCTGGAAAAACCGAGGGTTTTTACCAAAATCTGCCCCTTTGCCAGGGGAAAAAAAGGAGAGCGGAAGGGGGTTAATAGCCAGTTTCTCTCTGCTTTGCTCTATTTTGTTTTCCCCTTAAAACATTTCTGCCTTCTTTTCATTTCATCCTATTTTAAATCTCCCAGTGAATATACACCTGCCTGAGGAATGGGGAGGTGGGTAGGAATTATTAATGCCGCCACCACGACCACCAAAACTTTCACAATGGATCACCACAAGGTCTAGAATTATCCCTCAATAATGGCAGTTATTGATGAATTGGGACGAGAATCGTCCTCTCCGAGAGATCCTGCATAACTATCCAATGTGTGTATCTATCTTTCTAAATAGATGGGTATACTCATATATACAAATAATCTTCTGCCAAAACTAACATCTCACCAGCCAAGTCAGCCAGTTATTCACCAGTTCCTAATGTTAAAACATCCTTGCTTGCATCCTTTGGATAAATATACATACAAACATTTGGTGGGGGGAGTTGAGTAATTTATGTTTTAATTGGTAGATTTGTTGCTTTCTCCTTTTATGATCGTAGTGGAAAACTATTAATATACAAGCGTTGTTATTTCTCCCCCCCCCCCCACACACACACACGCACCACTTTTAGGTAGTGTTTGTATTCGGCAGAAAGCTGAAAGAGAGATTGCTTCTGACGACATGTTCTGAATGAGTTTGCTTAAAATAGGAAAGGAAGAAGAAAAGAATATTTGCCTGCATAGGTTGCAATCACACCTAGTAAACTCTGTTTCTATGTAACTTGGGGGGATCTTCATTTCATTCCTTTTTGTTTTCCTTCAGGGGTGAATTATGGGACGGGGGTCCAGGTGCTAGTTCTCTGCAAAGCTAAAGGCCGGTGGTTTTCTTGTTCTCCGGAGCATAGAACGCATCTTCCCCCTGTTTACATTTCTGATCAATAGAACATTCCACCGCTCGCTTTGAAATTGAGCATATGAAATGGACAATATTGTTGGGTTTCTCCACAGGGCCCGTACCAAGCACCATTCCGGTTACAACTTTCTTTCCACCTGCAATCTTAATAGCAGACATTTATTTCTGCAGCAGAAAGGGGGGTAGGCACGGGTTGATGTGGCGATATGAAGGAGCTGGGCTGTTGGAAAGGGTCGCTGCGAGCCATGAATTAGCAGTGGGTCTGAAATCTCTTTTCTCTCTTCTACTGGGTGTTTCCACATATACTGTCCTGGTAGTTGCCTTCCATTTATTATGTTTTCGAGTCTGTTCGTGTGTGCGAGAGAGAGGTAGCCCATATCCACCCAAACTGTGTTCCCAGCCTGTTTCTGTCCTGCGATGCGTTATTTTGCTTGTCTGCCTCAGCCATGCATTTCAGGAGAACAGTTCTGGGTAGAGGTCAGAGAACAGTGAATGGTTTGAGACGTGCTTCCCTCCATAGATAGGCGATGATTTGAATGTGTAACCTCAGCTATGACTATAAAATTAAATCAAGTTGCAGGGGTTGAGATGTACTTCATAATTCTTGGGTGGCGTTTGGGTCTTTACCCCCCCCCCCACACACACACACTTCCTCTTAACATAAAGGAAATATGCGTTCTGAAAGGGGAGAGGAAGGAACTTTGCCATCCCAATATACCAAAAGGATGCAAATATGTTTTCTGTGTTTGATTAAATCCATCTTTTTCTTTCCCGCTACCATCGCCTTGCTGCTCAGAAAGCATCTGGGTTAGATGTGTTTCCATTTGGGATGATAAGCAGCCAGCCAGACGTGTGTGTGTGTGTGGGGGGGGGGGGTTGTATGCTAATTCTTCCCCATTTCTGTTTGGATCTTTGAGCAAAAGTAATAGGTTCTTGCCACGCCAGAGACTTCAGGAAACAATGAAATCTGTGGCGAAGTATTCTGAGGTCGAATACCATATCCTTTGATGCGTTTGTCCCTAGATCTTAATGGATCAGGCAAGTAGTGCACTCAGAGGATAGGCGAACGGGCACCCCTGCGCCTTGGCCGAGGGTTCAGCGTCCACTCGAAGAAGCCTGAGGCTTCCTAATCTAGAAGCAGAACTTATTCTCGTGTTAGAAATCCAGTTTTAACGGTCTCGCTCACACACGCCCCTGTCAAGAAGTGCCTGCAAATTAGATTTCATGTGCTCGCCACTGCTAGAACTGCCTGACAAGGTTGCTCGAGGGGGTCGCGTTTATTTTGGGAAGATCATTGGGGGTTTTGCCAGCTAGGCTCCGAACTGCATATCGGCGACCGGTGCAAAAGTTCGGCCCGCGAACCTGTAGAATTTTAATCCGAAGGAGGCGGCGTTGGTTTCGGTCAGAATCAGCACTGCAGCCGCCCTGACCGTGCAAAATATGGACCGCAGCCCCTTCGGGAAGCCCGGGCACCTCAAGGCACCCCCTCCCGTCCGCCCGCGCTCGCCTCCGCGCGGCAGAGTGTCTCGGTGAGATGACCCTTCTCCGATTCACACAGTCGCCCCCGGCGCCCTGCAGCCCCGGCCCCACTGGCAAACGCCCAGCCCTCCAAGGTGATGGGCAGGAAGGCTCGTCCCTCGCCCAGAGCTCAGGAGCGCCGCGATCGCACGGTGACCCGTCCAGCAGCTTGGGCAGGCGAGGGTGCGTTCGGCCGCGGCTTCCCGCTGCCCGCGCGTGAGTGCTCGCTCACACGCAACTTCTGCCCGGAAGCTCCAGCGCCGCGCTTCGGAACGCGCCCTTTCGGGCACGCGGCCGCCCGGCGAGCCGCCCGAGCGCTGAAGGCAGCGCGGCGCAAGCAGGCTGCAAGCGCCCCCGCCCCACCGCGCTTCGGCCGCTCCGAGCCGGGAAGCCGGGCTGAGCCAGCGATGGGGCGCGCGGAGGGGGCGCGCCGGAGCGGCGGCTGGAGCAGGGCGGGCGGGCATCGGGCGCGCGCTAGGACCGGGCGGCCCTCCGCGGCTCCAGCCGTCCCCGCCGTGCACACGGTCGCGCCGCCCAATGAGGGGCGAGGGGAGGTCCGGGAGCTTTTGACCAGTCAAAGGCAGCCTCTTGCCTTATAAGGCGAGCGGTCGCCATGGCAACGTGTGCTAAGTTGCAGCCGTCGTGTCAAAGTTCACTATATAGAGAGCTGGGCGAGCTGCTCGCGGAGAAAGCGCTCGCCACTCCGCAGCCCGCGCCTATAAATCGCATGCACGCCGGCCCCCCCGCCCCTCCTCCTCCTCCTCCTCCTCCTCGGCGTATCTGATCACTGGGATCCTCGGGTCCCCCCCTCTTCTCTGGCCCCCTCTCCCTCCCTCTCCCTCCCTCCCTCCCTCCCTCCTCTCTCTCTCTCTCTCTCTTCTTTTTGTCCCCCTCCCCCTTTACCTTCTTTTCTGTGTGTCTGTGCAAAATTTATCTCTCCTCCCCCCCCCCCGCCCTGCATCTCCTCTCCGGCTGGCTCCGCTTTCTCCCCCCGCGCCCCCCCCGCCCCGCTCCCAGGTCTACTTTCGCATGCATGCAAAATCCGGGCTTATTTTTCGCTCCTGATTTTTATTCTTAATTTTATTTCGCTCCCCCAGCCCCTACTCCCGCCCCCTCGCCCTCCTCCTCCCCCGCCCCCATTCCTTTTATCATTCTCCCCGGCTGGGGGTGGGGGCTCCCCAGCTTGGGGAGAGTTCACTCCGGTTGCCCCCCTTCCCTCCTTCTCCCTGCCTTTTTCTCCCCCCGCCCACCCCTCCTCCAGAGCCGCCACCGCGCCCCCCCGCTCCTCTCCTCCCCTTATCGCCCCATGTGCTGCGCGAGAAAGCAGCTTTGCTAAAGAGACCCACTTGCGAAAGAAACGCGAGCAGCATAAGGCACGGGCGAGCGGCGGCGGCGGCAGCAGCGGCGGCGGGAGGAAGAGGAGGAGGAGGAGGAGGAGAAGCGGGCGCGAGGGAGCCAAGTAGCCACCGCGGCGAGAGACCGGGAGGAGGGGGAGCGCGGGGGGGCGCAAGAAAGAAAGCCAGAAGAAAGGAAGGAGGAAGGAAGGAAGGAAGAAGCCGGCCAGCCAGCGAGCGGGGAAGACGGAGGCGCGGAAGGAGCCCGGCAGCGCGAGCCAGCACGCAAGCTGGGCGACAACAAAACCCGAGCAGGAGCCCGGCGCGCGGAGCCAGGAGGACCGCGGCGGCGGCGGCGGCGGCGGCGGCGGCGGCGGGGCGCAGCCGGGGCGCCCGTGCAGCGGGGCGCGCGCGGGAGCGAGCGTGTGCCGGAGGGGGGGGCGCGCGCGCGCGTGCGGTTTTTGTTTGGCTCCTTCTTTTTTTTTCCTCCCCCCTCCCCTCCCCGGTTGATGTTTCTACAGCTTCGCCAAAGTCCAAGCGGGGCATCCGATCCGAGCTCCGCCAGCAGCAGCAGCAGCCGCAGCAGCAGCGCCCGCCGCCGCCGCCGCCGCCGCCGCCAAGACGGGCTTCCGGAGCGCCCGGCGGAGCGTGGGATCTTCCAGGGCTCGCCTGCCGCTGCCGCGCGTCCGAGCCGCCGCCGGCGTTCCCCGCTCGCTCTCTCGATGGCTTTCCTGAATGGCTGACTGCGGGCTTTTCTCGATCTGGCCCCCAGACACCAGCCGCCGCCGCCGCCGCCGCTCTGCCTGCAACGCCGCTCGGCTGCAAGAGAGGGAGGGAGGGGGAGACCTTTGAAGGGACGCGCGCCTCTCTCTCTCTCTCCCCCCACCTACACCATTTTGTATTTTTACTTTTCCTCCTCCTTTTGCTACCAGACAATCGCCTCGAACCTGCCGCCTCCCGGCTGCCTCCCTCCTCCTCTGTTCTTCCTTGCTTCCCTGCTTCCACTCTTTCTCTTTCCCCTCTTTTTTAAAAAAGCAAATATTCTTCCCCCTCTTCAGCCCACTTTTCTTTTCTTTTCCTTTTTCTTTCTTCATTTTTTCGGGGGTGGCCCGCATTATTTACAATTTTGCCAGCCCTGCAAGGACGGGAAAAATAACAACGAGAAGAAGAAGGAAAGAAAGAACGGAACATTGAATTAAATTAAAAGAGAGGGCCGGGAGCGGGGGGAGAGAGAGAGGGAGACCAGAAAACATACACCGCCGAGCAACTTCTAAGAAGGAGCGAAAGAAAAAAAGGAAGCGAGTTTGCCAACACGAACTGGGAGAGAAAGCGAGGAAAGAATAAAAGAGGAGCGAGGGAACAGGAGTAAAAGTGGACGACCTGGTGTATAAATACCGAGAACTCTCCAGGCCGATTTGCTTGGGATCCGCCGTGCGAGGAGGCGAACGGCTGGCCGCAGGCAGCTACGGGGGGGCGAGCGATTTGGTCAAGGTGTCCCTTAGATATGGCAATGGTAGTTGGTGCGTGGCGAGACCCGCAGGACGATGTCGCCGGCCCGCAAGGGACGCAGCCTTCCCAAGCCCCCCCTGTGCCGGGACCCCCGGCGGGCGCCCCGCACACCCCGCAGACGCCGGGGCAAGGGGCCCCCCCCAGCACTCCGGTGCAGTCCAACCAGGGCAGCCAGCAGAGCCAGGGCGACAAGCAGCAGCAGCAGCAGCACATTGAGTGCGTGGTCTGCGGGGACAAGTCCAGCGGCAAGCACTACGGGCAGTTCACGTGTGAAGGCTGCAAGAGTTTTTTCAAGCGCAGCGTCCGCAGGAACCTCAGCTACACGTGCCGCGCCAACCGGAACTGTCCCATTGACCAGCACCACCGCAACCAGTGCCAATATTGTCGCCTCAAAAAATGCCTGAAGGTTGGCATGAGACGGGAAGGTATTGGAATTTCATTTGTTTTGCACTTCTCACCACCCTGCGGGACGGGCAGGACAGGGGCGGTCTCCGCACTTTTGGCGTGCGTATGAGAACGTAGAGCCGCGTTTCTTCCGGAGAGTTCTGCCCATCTCAGTAGAATATAACCGGTGTGGATATTTTCTGTGTTTTATTATACTGTATATACACAGTCCGTTCTTTAAGGAAAAACGGAGGGCTTTTAGCAGTGGAGTGAGGGTCTTTTTCCGTGGGGAGGGAGAGGTTAGAGGGTTCAAGGCAGCAATGTATGTGTGAATGCACCACGGGTGTCCATTTCAGGAGAATGTATATAGGCGTCCCCACACCTCGGCAAACTTCTTGGCACGATGCTTTAGAACGGACTCACTGAGGTCCAGCGAAAAGGGGGCTCCCTCCAAGTGCGGAGCCAGGCAAGCTGTTGATGGGGGGGGGCGGTTCCTTCGCGCAGCCCCGTGCCCTCCCCTGACGTCCCCCTCTCCTGTTCGCAAGAAGCCCCCAAGACCCTTAGCGCCAGGCAAACTTCTTCCTTCTTCTCTCGCCTTCCCTCCCCCGCAGCTAATAATCGTCATTAATAAATTATTCATCGATGGATCGATCCATCGATCGATAGCTAGGGGTTTGCAGTCGAGTCTCCCCTTCGGAATTCCGCCGGGCTCTCCCAAACTTGCTCCGTGCCTGTCCCGGGGAAGAAAGAGAAGGAAAACCCCAGAAACGAGAGGGCGCGTTCTGCTCGCTCTCTTTCTCCGGCAGCCCCTTTTCGCTGCGCGTCGCGGCCCTCAGAACCGTGATTTCACGTGTGGATTATTATTCGGTGGGTGGTGGGTCGGGAAGGGGAAGAGACCAAGTCGGGGAGGGGTGCGTCGGGGACTCGGAGCCCCGGGAGGAAACAAGAATAAAGCGCTTAAACGCCCGAGAGGCAGAGTCCGGGTCTGGAGCAAGATGGTGCTTCGCCGAGGAAGGCGGCGAGCGGGGAAGGCGAGCCTGCGCCTCCCCGATGGCGTTGCGTCTGGATTATGTCTGCGCGCTCAGCCCCGCTCCCCCCGGCTCTCCTAACGCTCCGTCCCCACCTTGGGCCGCGCTGGAAGCCCGTTTCTGCTGCGGGGCCGCCTCGCTCTCGGCCGGGCCCTCGCCCGCCGTTCCCCGGTGCATCTGACTCTCTCCCTCGCTCTCTTTCATTTTCTCTCTCTCTGTCATCACCATGTAAATTTATGAACCAAATGAAAGGCCCACTTTCCATAAAACAGCCGATCCCGGGGCTTTCCGAGGCTTCCCCACCCCCTCCGCGAATGGCGTGGAAAGATAACAATAGAGCCCAGAATGCAGAAAACATTTTCCATGTGTACTGACCATTTTTCGTCTCTTTATCTCGGAAAGAGTCGAAGGAATTCCCTTCTGTCGTTTTGGGACAGAGGGATTGAACACTGGGGCGCGGTGGGGTGTTGCCCCCTGGCCTGCCAGCTCGCTCTCTCGTTCTCTTTCCCTCTCGAATTCTGTAAGGACGTAAAAGAGAAGAGCTTTGGGGAAATAGAATGAGGATTTTGAGACGTGGAGTGATCGAAGAGAGGGGTCTTCTCTGCAGCAGCTCGTGTTTTGCCTGTGGGGTCTCCTTTTAACGCGGGAGGAGACGTGCCCGCACTCCTTTCACCGCCCTTTGGATCCCCCAAAAGTCCTACATGCCCCCCACACCAGACCCAGGCGGGAAGGGCAGACTTTGCATTTGAACCGCGCCACCCCCTGAAGCATTTCCCGAAGCATGAATGGTTGCCCTTTCAGCACTTGGGGGGATGAGGGGAGCGCGAAGGGGTCCCTGCCTTTCTTCGTCCCCCTCCTTGACCCTCTCGAGCCTCTCCGATCAGCCCCCTCCCCTTGAACCTGATCCCCCTCCCTGGGAAGGGCAGCTTTAGACGTTGGTGCAAGCACCGCTGGGCTTCTTCGCAATTCAGATATTAATTGCTGTAGTTTCTTCCTTATTTACTGCAGCCGTCCAGAGGGGCAGAATGCCACCCACACAGCCGACCCACGGCCAGTTCGCCTTAACCAACGGGGACCCCCTGAACTGTCATTCGTACCTCTCCGGATATATCTCCCTGTTGCTGAGGGCAGAGCCTTACCCGACCTCGCGCTTCGGCAGTCAATGCATGCAACCCAACAACATCATGGGCATTGAGAACATTTGCGAGCTGGCAGCCCGGATGCTTTTCAGCGCCGTCGAGTGGGCCCGGAATATCCCCTTTTTCCCCGACCTCCAGATCACAGACCAGGTGGCCCTGCTGCGGTTAACCTGGAGCGAGTTATTTGTCCTCAATGCTGCCCAGTGCTCCATGCCCCTCCACGTCGCCCCGCTCCTGGCAGCCGCCGGCCTCCACGCATCGCCCATGTCCGCTGACCGCGTTGTCGCCTTTATGGACCACATACGAATCTTCCAAGAGCAGGTCGAGAAACTCAAGGCCTTGCACGTGGATTCGGCGGAATACAGCTGCCTGAAGGCCATCGTCCTCTTCACCTCAGGTAAGGCAGACGGTCTACTTCCAGGGGACCTGGTGGGGTGGCCGGGAGGGGGGCAGCTTCTTGCAAGAGAATCCAGAAGGCCACTTTCTTCCCGCCCACCCCTACCCCCACCCCCATCCTCAGCCTGCTCGGTTTTCCTGGAGGAAAACGTGCAGCACAAAATGGCACTCCGATGCTTTGTGCCCTGGTGGTTCCAGGCAGTGCAGGCTTGGAAACAGCCTGCCTTCCAGCCCGGCTGCACGCCTGCTTCCTCGGGAGTAAGGCCTGGCCTATCCGGGTTAGACTGGCTGTGCTTAGGACTGAAGTTAGCAAAACTATCCCATCACTGGAAGGAAGGAGGGAAGGGAGGCGCAGGGAGAGAGATGGGAAAGAAAGAGAAAGCAAGAATATTTTCCCAAATCTGCTTTCACCAGTCTGTGCACTACGGGAAGAATAACTTTTTACTGAGCCATGTGGGGACCCTGTTGTTGCTGCTGCCGCTGCTGCTGCTGCGAGTCAGAATTTAACTGGGGTTGCAATCCCACCTGGAAGGAAGTCCAGCTGAACATAGACGGACTCACGCCAGACTAAACCTGCAAGGGATTTTGCTATTGAAGTAGCACAAGCTTTGGATTGATACCCTTCAAGGACAGCAAGCTCTGAAATAATAGAGAATGCCAGTGTCTGGATCTCTTTGCCCTTTCTAAATTTAAAAATACAATTTAGAATAATTACATCTGTGGAATGATTTTTCCAGGGAAGAATCTAGCTGGAAGGGAAGTGGCTAAAATCAAGCCATGTTTTAGGGTGATGAAGTTTAGCTCTGTGTGTGCACTGCCACTAAATTCCCTTATAATCACATTGATCAGGTTCTGGAAGGGGTGAGGGCAAAAAACAGACCGCAGTGTGGGAGCCGGTGGCCTCCTAAAAGTCTTTCAGCAGGAAGGAAACAGGTTTTGTCCTTCAGTTAGCAGGGGCTAGAAGGTCTTTTTAAAAACAACAAAAAGCAAACTACTGTGTTTTTGGAATGCAAGTTGCTGCACTCTAAAGAACAGCCCAGCAGCTGTGGCGATATTCACCAATAACAGAAGGTGCCTTTGCGACAGTAATTTGGGAACAGTAAAGCTGGGTTTATTTTTTTCCCTTTTGCAAAGTAATCCACGTAGAAAAGGTGTCACTTAAGCCATCAAAGGCATCAAGGGAGCAAAAAAGCAAAACTGGGGAGAGAAAACACCTATATTTCTGTGCCAACTTTCTGCTGCATATAAATAGTGCTACAGTTATAAAACAATAATGGAATGCATGATGAAATCTAATTAGCAGTGGTTCAACCTGGGTGAGTAATATATCTGATATTAACTCTGGAGGCAAAATAAATGCAAACCATGCACGCCTTTTTGTTGTTGTTGTTTTTCTTTTTGGATTACAATTCACCCGGTCAGATCAGTAACGGTAAGCCTGACACACTGTCAGGAGAACCCATTTCTGTCTATGTCTGTGCCTAGAAATTTTATTTCTTTTGTAAGGAGTAGGATAACTTGAGGAAATGGCCATGCAATAACCATATAAATGGAAGATCTGTAAAATAATTTACTCATCAGATGATTTTTAAATGGACACCCACTTACTCCCCCCCGCCACACACACACACACACACACACACACACACACACACACAAGCCCAGTGATGTAAAGAAATAGGCTGAGCAGACTGTACTTTATGTGGGAAAATGAGGACTTCCAATCCGTCCTTGTTGCAATGAGTGCGTTTAGGAGAACCAAATGCCTTTCTGGATGTTGTCCAAAATTTAGGTCATGACCCGAGCTTCCTTTTTATATATTATTTCTTTTTATAGTTACATCCCTCCCCACTCCCTAGATATTCATTCCCCACCCAAATTACTTGGGTTAAAAGACTATGGATTAGCAGGGGGAAAGCTACGAAGTGAAGTGTCTGCCGGCCAAGCGCCTTTCCTCCCGGTTCCTGGAGCTCCGAGAGGCCCTCGCAACCCTCCCAGAGAGCTGCCTTCCAAGAGCTCGTCCCCAACATTTGTAGCATCAGCTGCATGGTTGTTATTAATATTGTTACCTTTCCGGGAAACTCTGCACACTGTTGTCTCAAGTGCTAAATTTATGACTGTTTGCAAAATGTGGCTCTGCATGTAAATTGCCTTCCCAGCTTAGATAAAGCGTCTGTTATCTGATTTTTGTGGGGTTATAAAACAGAGGTGGGGGGAGAGCGGATGTGGGGATTTGCTAGTGAAGACGCCCCAATACCAGCGTGGCTGCTGTGTAGGCAGAAGCACAGAGGTTCATGCGATATTTTCGGGGGCGTTCTCTCGATCGCTCTCTGGATTGTAATGGCTTTCAAAATATGCATGTGCTAGTCCTTCGCCCAGGCAGTGAAGGTCACAACCTGCACCAAGGCAGTTTCTAAAGGGTCCTTATTGTATTTCAGCCTGTCAAATATATCTCAATGGTTTAATTTAAAAAATAATGTAAATAAATTCCGATCTCATCTTCTCTTCGGGACGATTTAAAAACGTGTGTGTGTGTGTGACTAGAAAGAAAGAAAGACAGAAAGACAGAAAGACAGAGAGTTGGAGGTGGGGAGAGAAACCGCTCTAATGAAGAGAGCGATCACACTTTTGCTTGACTGCCCTTGAATAGGCTGAACTGACAAGATCAGTTTTAAAGGACCACTTAAATCACTTTCAAAGACTGAGCGAAACTGCGGTGTCTCCTTTAGGGGGGAATCGCTTTTTGGGAGCGGGTTCCATTATCCTGAGCTGAGCTCGTTTCTGAACGTGTGTGGGGTTCGTCCTTTCTTTTCCAGCTCCCTTTGCTGGCCTTGCTGATTGGACTGAACAATTATTTCCCGAATGTGTCTGGTGTGCTGTCTTGTCTTTCTCTCCCCCCTCCCGCGTCCAAAAGACCCCCCATACACACGCGCACGCACCCACCAGCATCCCCACGGAATGGAAATCTTTAGAGGTTTTTGTGAATGGGGGGCGAGACAATTCTCAAAGCAGGCCCTCCCCCTCCCAGCCTGCAAAATCAGGCAAAATCCAGCGATGAGGAGGCATTTGGTACTTTATCGTAGGGCTCATCTACTGAACTCAGAAGGAAGTCCTGCACGATTCAGATCCTGTTTACTCGATCACCAGAGTCGCTCCCTTGGGTTAAACCGATTGCTGCCGAACGCTCCAAGACGCGTGAGGGCGAAGGCAACTCCCGGGAGCTTCCCTTGGGTGGATCGGGCCCTCAGGGCCTGCTTGCATTCGGAAGTTAGGGGGCTTGAACTCGGCGGGCCTGGCTCCCAGCTAAATTTGCGAGGACTTGGAGGACTGGAGGGGCAGGCAGGCACCTAAGACGAGGCGAGCGATCTGAAGAATTCACTCCACAGTCCAGCGGGGCTTTCTAGATAGCATGCCCGGTATTCCAGTTGGAAGGACCCTGCATCCCAACCCTGCTTAGCCCAGCTGATTGCAAGAGGACGCCTGTGGATTTCAGCCTCAAACGCGCTGGGAGTCCGCAGTGTCTGGGGGTTTTCTTGGAATATGCATGCATGAATACATGAGAGAATAAATGTTCTGACGAGAGTTTTCCCCTTCCCCGTCTCTGCCTTTGAAATCCACTTTCTTCTAGATGCGTGTGGTCTTTCCGACGTAGCCCACGTTGAAAGTTTACAAGAGAAGTCCCAGTGCGCATTGGAAGAGTACGTGAGAAGTCAGTATCCAAACCAGCCCACTCGATTTGGAAAACTATTGCTTCGCCTGCCTTCTCTTCGCACCGTCTCTTCCTCAGTCATAGAGCAATTGTTTTTCGTCCGTTTGGTAGGTAAAACCCCCATAGAAACCCTTATCAGGGATATGTTACTGTCTGGAAGCAGTTTTAACTGGCCTTATATGGCCATCCAATAAGGAAAAAAATGTTGGAGAGAGGAAAACCAAACAAGCCTCCACAAATCAGAATTTGGGGCAAAATGCAAATTTGGAAACAAGATTTGCCAATGACATGGGGGTTTGGCAGTGGTTTAAACATCCTTCAGCTGAGCAATTATCTTTACACCTTGGCTAAAAGAAGAGAGGAGAATAATTTGAATGGACTATGAATTTTAAAAACAGAGACTTGTTAAATGAACTTTTTACAGGATGCATTAAGAACTCCCTTGTTGTTCAGAAGTTGCTACTTCTCTCTCTTTCTCCCTCTTTCTCTCCCTTTCTCTCTCTCCTCTCTGTTTAAACAAAGGGGGAAAAAGGAAATTGTTTTTCTTTCTTTCTTTTTTGGGGGGGTGTCAAACTTTGAAACACAATCTCTTGCTAAAAGTGCATTTAAAGGAAATCTGGAGAAAATTAACAGAATGGAAACAAGTTACTCTCTCTTTTCCAAATTATTATTATTTCTTATGTTGTCTGTGTACCTATAGGGTTTTGGTTGGGGTTGGGTTTTTTTTCCTGGTTCCAAACCAGTTTATTCTGTGGTTCTATAATAATTTTGATATAATATTGGCTTCATTTTTAAAAAGACCCTGTGTATTCTTTAAAGTATATGTTCTGAAAGAATTAAAACTGTCTTGGAAAGGTTTATCAGAAGAACATAAAAAGAAGGAATATCCCCCACAATACTAGGAAAGGCAGAAACGCACTTAAAACTGGTCAACCAAAATTTCGCTCCAAGCGACTACAGTTTTAATTATAGAGACCCAAAAGAAAAGAACCACAACGACCCCCCCACACACACATACACACACACACACAACCCACCCACCCTTGACTAGGTTTTTTTATATATATATATTTTAAAAACAAAGTGTGGATTTTGGAAGGGAATGGGTATTCTTGGAGGGAGATGGAATTGTGTCTAAGACACAACAAAGTTTTGATGAAAACACACATACACACATGCACACAAAACCACACACAGAGAATCATCACAAAGTGAACTTTTTTGTAATTTGAATGAAATTGGGTTCCGCCTACTTGTTCTGAATTGTTACCGAGTTCCTCTATCTGTTTGTATATTTGCAAGCTCTTTGTATTATAATACTTGTTGATATTTCCCTTTTTTAAAGAAAAAAAGAAAAAACCATTGAATTCAGCATGACAAAAAAAATAACACTACTGTTGGCACTTATAGATAACGTGGTTGATTCAGTATCTTAGAGTTTACAGTTTTTGTGTTTTAAAGAAAAAAGCTGAAGGTTTTTTTTTTAAGTGCAACATTTCTGTATACTGTAAAAGTTATAATAACTGAAAACTGTTTGGTCCAGTCTTTGTGTGTTATATTCCAAGGAAAAATTGAAAGTATTCAGAAATTAAAATATTATTTGATATCTGACCACTTGTATGGCTCTCCTAATGTCTTGGGGGAAAGAAAATAATACTTATCTACGTTTATTCTTCTCTTGAGAGTTTGTGACCCCTGATTAGGCAGACCACTTGTCAGAATGTGTGTCCAGCCTACTAGGTACAATGTGGACCGCAGAAGGAAAGGCGGTGGTGCTGATGGTGGTGTGGGTACCCAGCACCAACCCCAGGTTCTCTGTGTCTTTAGGCAATGGCAATCCCAACCCAGGCATGTTTGCCCAGAGGTAAATTTCACAGAGTGTGCCTACTGTTTGTAGGGCTGCAATCTGAGATGCCCCCCTGCCTCCCCCACAATCCTTCCTCCTACCCTCTGCTTAATTACAAATACATTGGCTGAAGAGAAGGGTAGGAAGGAAGGAGATGGCCCTGTCACACTTAAATGCCTACATAGGAATTGTAATGTTGGGGGAAGGGAAAAGATAACACAAGCTTAGGATCAATATGGACGGACACACACACACACACACACACACACACACACAGAGCCTGGTTCAAGCAAAATGGCCTTTTGGTCAATGTAAGTCAGTTGTTTGCTGTGATTCTCCTTCTACTCTGTATGGCATAAAAAACTTTGAATTTGCTTTGTTTTGGTTGTCATCAAGAGATCTTCTCAGCGAGAAGCCTAACTTCCGTTGTCCTTTCCTCTTTTTTGTGGGTGGAAGGCCAGACTTTTTTTGAACTATGGAAGAAAGGTGGAGTAGAGGGGTAAAGGCAACTTTCCCGGGATCTTGCATCAGGACCCTAACCGCAATGACTCGGGAATAGGTCCCATTGATTCCAACGGGCCTTTCCACCAACACATTGTGCTCAAGTTGGTAACCCTCTGCACATTATCTGGGAGTGGGCCCCGTTTGGCGTAAACATCTGTAGCACCCAGGCACACTGCTCTCACCCTGCTTGATGCTACCACAACTTTGCTAGAGACCGCTAAAGAGGGTGTATGGGATCCTGGGGACTTTATCTCTAGGTAAGACTCTAGCCCTCATCAAGGATACTTTCCTAGCTCCATTTTGTATCGTGAATCCTCTCCCTCCTCCCCAAGAAGGAGTCCCCAGTGTCTCCTAAATGCTTCCTCCGTAGCTTGCTTCGGTTAGGTCGTTGCCTGTGGATCAGATCTTTTATTTTTGATGTTTAATGGTGTCCTCTTGAATGGCTGCCAGGGCTTCTCTCCAAACCCAGGCTCCTTTGACAGGCGCAGGTAGACATCTGCTTGCTGTTTTAGGGGAAGAGTGTCTCCTGGTGGAAGTGGCATTTGTGTTCTGCTCGTCTGGATGCAAGCGAGGGGCGAGGACAGTTTCTCATGCTAATTTTACTTCGCAGGGTTTTCTTGCTTGTTTTCTCGTGTTGCAGGCGTCGATTGCACTTTGGTTCTTTCCTCTATGGTGTTTAAAAGCAAGCAATCTGTCATTCAGATTCTGAGTTGTTGCTGAGTTGTTGGTTGTTGTTCTGTACCTGTCTCTCGCCTTGGTGCCCTTCCTTCCTCCAGGCGAAGTTTCTAAGCGGGGACTGAAAGGGCAGTGGCAGCAAGAAACCCTAAATATAAAAAAGGTTCACTATCAGCCCAGTCACACTTTTCCCTTCCCCATTAACCTCCTTTCCCCAGATCTTCCTACATCTATCTCTGCTTATATACGCAGAATGGCTCCAAGGTGGAGTTGTTTAGAGGCCTTGAAATAGGTGTGAGTTTATGGCATTTAAGTAAAGTTTTTCTTTGCCTGCTGAGTAAGAACAAAAGAGCTCCCCGAGCTATTGACCTGGACAAAGGAGGTGGGCAGGCGACTCAGAAGGAGTTCTATGTGAAATTGACTAGGTCTTTTTAAGAACTCTTTCCCTTGAAGGGTCTGCTCCTCTCGCCCCCCCCCACCCCCTTTCGAGGGCTACTTTTTATCCCATCTCAGTGCTCCCCCCTCCCATTCCTAGCACTAATGTCCGGGGTTTCGCCTATCTTCCTTAAGAAATTCTCCACTTTAAAAACAACAGAACCAAACTGATAAACAGTTGTAAGGCACGGATCTGGGATTATGATTTAAAATTACAGAAACGTGTCTTCTAGTTCATTACACACAGACAGAAAAACACTCGCGCGATACGAGCTAATTTTCTCGCCCTTCATCCTACCCCCTAACAATTAACTTTACTCCTCCGAACAAAGAGCGGGTGGAGGCCGGGGCCGAGGGAAATTTTATCCTGAAAGTTAAAACAAAGGGCTGGGAACCCGGCCTGCCTGCGGAGAACACGCGGCGAGAGTGGGCAGGCAAGGAGAGGCTCGGGAGCCCCCGCGCGCCCTGGAGTTTAAAAGGGGGGCTCCCTCGAAGCGCGCTGGTCGCCCTCCCACTCCTCCAGGAACTGGAGAGCCCGCCGCGCTTTCCCTCGCGACGCGAGTCGTCCCAAGTGCCTTCTGCCCCCCTCCCCGCTTTGGCTGGGGAGTGGGGAAGCAGAAGGTCCGCGGGGGTGCCGGGAGGGATGGGGCGTGCGAAAGTCTCGCCTTGGCGTTGCGCTGCCAGCCAACATGGCGTCTCCCAGAAATGCTCTGCGGAAACGGGGGGAGAGGGGCGCGCACACACGTTCAGGGAGTCCCGCTACGCGAGCCGGAGGCAAGGAAGCGCGTCGGGATCGGGAACGCGATCCTTCTCCTGGCCCTTGGATAAGGCGGGAGGAGGCCGCGGACCCCAGGCGCGCGCGCACGCCGGCGCGCAACTGCGAGAGAGCCGCAGGCGGCTGTCCCAGCCACCGCCAGAACTCTTCGCAGCTCCGCCAGCGAGTGCGGTGGTGAGCGAGGGACGAGAGGGAGCCAAGCGAGCGGCGGGCAGGACAAGCCTCCTTCCCTTAGCCGCTGTGTGAACTGCCCGACGCGGGCACCTGAATGCGGGGCGAATGCCACCCGTGGCGGTCGCGTTGCCCATTTCTCTGTTTTCTTTTCTGAAAAAGCAGATCTGGAGATGACTGTCGACACCTAGGCGAGGCTGCAAGGCGCTCTGCAGACCGTGCCGCTCACACGTGTGTGTCACACGTGTCCATGAGCTGGGAATGCAGTGCAGTGTGGAGAGAAGGCCGTGGGGGGAGCTGGCTGCGCCTCCAGCTTTGAAATCCACGCCTGGCCACCCGGTCGCTCATCTGAAATGTTGAATAACTTGCAGTGTAGGTGGAGAAGTCTGGACGCAGGATTGGAGCGGGGGGGGGGAGTAGATTATTTGGAGGACGTGTCCTCCCCGCTTCCCAAATCCCCAGCCTCAGGTGTGAGCGGGTGTGCGCTCCTGGCTTCGTTTTCTGCCCCTCCCCCGCCGTAGGATGTGGGTTGTTTTCCTGTAACCTTTCCGTTTGGGGGAAGGGACTTGAAAGAAATTTGGTGAGCCGTGGGGGGAGGGCTGGTCTCTCCACTCGGGGTCTGCGGAGGGGCGGACAGCCTCGAGTGAAGACATCCGTATTGCAAAGAGGAGGGGGAGACGGGCCGGAGAGAGCGCCCCCTCAGCTTTGGTCACGCACCCGAATCGAAATGACCCGAGCACTCCGTTTGCGTCAGAACGCGTCCCTTGTCTAAACTCCAGGGCCACTGAAATCAAAAGGAATCTCTACCCGGAGAGTTCTCTCCAATTCGGTTTAAAAGGAAAAAGAAGGAAGAAAGGAAGCAAGGGGAAGGGCAAAAGAATTAAAATTGCATTCGGGGAAGTGGCGATGTGGGTGTCTGCGGGTCCCCGTCTTCTAACAAAAGGTGCTCATTAAAAGGAGAGTGTGAGAGACCTTAGGCTGCGTCCTCAGCCGCGCGGCTTGAGATGCAGTGATACACAGCCGCACACACGCGCAATCCCGCTCCTGATCGTGTTTTGACTCGGTTAGAAGTAAAGCTGGAAGTCTCCGGACAAGGCTACAACCCAGTCCCTGTTGACCTGGGTGTAGGCCCAATTCCAGGCAATGGGGCTTGCTCACAAGGAAGCGTGGCGCGGTGTAGCTAGGACACCCTGAAACGGAACACGGAATTCTCTCTTTCTGCCTCTCCTCCTGTCTTTTAAGTGCTTCCGTGCATGTGCATTCGCTCTCCACCATTTGCTCCTCAGCTTATGAGGTTCCCGCAGTGCGCGTGTCTAGTTAATGGCAAATTCCTACCTCGTTGTGGTTATTTGGGGGGAAAAAAGCTTAGTGCTGGGTGGTGCTTTGTCACAGTTGCAGAAACATCGGCGAGCCCTCTTGTCCAAATTTAAGAGTGCCTCGTGACTGGGAAGGAAGGTTGCCCATCCATCCATCCATCCATCAGGCACTTACCTTGGGTCGAGCGCTTGTCGGCCAGAGACCTGGGCAGGCTAGAAATGCGCATTTCTCCCTGACTAGGGTCGCTCAGAGAAAAGGCTCTCGGGGGCCGGATGTCAAAGGTGTGTGGGTTTCGGGAAGGAAGTCGGAGGACTCTTCTTTATTTTTGTACACCAAAGGCAGCAAGTGGGAATAGTTCCTCCTCCATCCTTCCCTAAAGCGGTGGGTGAAACCGAAAACTGGGAAGCCGAGGCGGGAGGGGGTGCTTTCAATCGGATGCTGAGAAAAGGTGTCGCCAGGCCTCTGGGATAAGCAGCCCGCCGCACCAGGGCTGCAGGGAGCTCCCCGCTTCCAGGCGGCGGCAAGCGGGGAAGCCACCGGGCTAGCTGGGAACCTTTGGCGCAAAGTCAGTCCAGCCTCCTTGCTCCGCGCTCTTCAGCCGCCGAAATGAGGCGCAACCCCGTCCCATCTCTTCAGATCTTCCCTAATACAAACCAGATCTGTGTCATCCGGGCTCGTGTCCGACCAGTTATAAATCGTATTGCCCTTTTGATGACGCGCTTGTAATCAGTTAGCATCGCAGCCGGGCCCAATTGTAAAACTGCCTAATTTAATATGTCAGATGTGCCGTTAAAACTTTATATATTCATATATTTATAGACACAGATATAGTCCTCCTGTCCATCTCCTGTAGGTGGAAGACGCAATAGCGCTTTCATAGTACAGCTTTCGAGGTGTAAGTTTCGCTAGGCAAGGCCTCCGGTTTGTTATCCTGGTTATTGTTCCAAGAAGGCAAGTATGTGCGCGGGGGATTGTTAGGCTCTTTTATTAAAACTGAGCTCTCCGGCGCATTGCTGGGGAGCCCCCTCCGTGAAGTGGGACTTACTGGGTCGTACTTCAGAGTAAATGTTGATAGGATCTGGCAGTAAAAGGTGGAGGACAGATGTCTTGCAAACGCAAGGAATTCTCCGTCTGGGCTTCTTCGAGGGCGCAATTATATATATTACAAACGTGTCTCGTGATTAACTGAGCAAACACATCTGTTTTTCTACTTGGGGCGCAGTTAATTATCCAAACAAAGCCACTCACACCCTCCCTTCCTTTTTAAATTAAACATTGCAGGGGGAAAATGTTATTTTAAGACATAATCCAGCCGGGAAGTTCTCCTGCGGGAGCGTGGTCGGGAAGCGGGAGAGCCGCAGGAGAAGGCTCCTGCATTCCGCTGGGTTCTGCCCCACACACACTTGGAAACCCCTTAATACTGGGGGTGGGGGAAGCGCAAGGCGAGAAGGCATGGCGACTTTTGCTAATGTGTAAACAGACCCAGAGCTCTCCCATCACCGCCTCTCTTTTTCTTCCCAAACGTGGTAACGGGAGAGTTCTCTAGACGTGGGAGACGGGAGAGTGGAGAGCAATTGCGGTCCGGATTAGCACCAATTTGGGTCAAACTTGCAATGGGTTGATTTTGGTTGACAGAGCGTGTGTGGAGGGCAAACTCCCATAATCGTAATTCTGTTCCTTTATTAGGCTTGGCCAGCGAACTAATGAGCTTTCTCCCCAAAGATTGGCATGCTTTTTCATTTCATTATTTTATTTTTATCATGTCTAAGAAAATCCTGCAGTTTAAAGAAATAGTTGAGGATACCTGCTCTGTCCCCGGCCCACCGATTCTCGTCCTCATCTTTATCATGAATGGACATGATCCATCTGGACGTCAAGAAAAGGGAGTCCCTTTAATGTGAATGGGTACTGGGGTAGAGAACCTAGACGTGCTGAGTTGTACATAAGAGCTTTAGAGTTGAGCCTGAGTTTTGCTGTAGCACTGTGTTTAGGGCAAGGACGATCCTAAATCCATTAGCCTGGCATTCCTGCCAGAAGAAAGCACCTTGCTGCTCAGTCCACGCTCCCTCCCCCCCCATTGAAATGTATGCACTTCACTTTGGCTGAATTGTGTCCTCTGTGTGCGCAGAAGCCACAGAGAACAAGTGAGTCAAAGGGACAGATGTGAACACAGGCCCTTTCTCCTGCTCATAGATTCTACTGGGACTCCTTGGGTGGATGCAAATGCCGCTTGCAAAGGAGACCTTTCCAGAGGTTTGGGCCCAAACGATTGGTAGTGCGAGATCCTGATAGAAGGATCCTGATAGAAGGCTTGAGAAGCAGATAAGAGGAGCACAAGGGGTCTCTCCACTTCCGGAAAGAGTTGCCAAGGAGATTCTCCAGATGTACCTGGAAGGAAATTTAAACCAGGGAGAAACACAGAAAAGTGTCTATCCTGAGGCAAAACTGAACGATGAGTAACATTATATCAAGCGATACAATTGCAATGTTTATAAAAAGTGAGATAGGAGTCCATTGTCTCTCCACTGCCACCCCTTTGGGCTCTTTCTTTCTTTTATATCTTTATTTTTATTTATGCTTTCTTAATCCTTTCCTTTCATGGATTTTGCAAGGTTGCCTTTGAACGGAACCTTTTTCTTTATTCGTGTGCGGCCTGTGTGTTTGTAAGGAGGGCCCGTTGCTGCAATCCTCTTTGAAACACGCAGGGTTTAAATATTTTACCGGAGTTTTCATAGATCCCGGGATGTTTCACTTAGAGGAGGCTGGAATTGGGGTCAAAAGCTTGCGAACATGGATGGGAAGGGGAGCCGTGGAGGAAAGCAAGGACGCAATGCGTTGACTCTGAAGGGGATCCCCGTGACAGAGTAATAATAATGGTGACAATGGATGTTTCTGGCGTATATTCAGTGGGCGGAATTAAAGCAAGAGCTTGAGAACTTCTGTGAGCAAAGCAGACTATAATGGGGTGCTAACATTTCTTCCATAATTTCTGTCTGTTTAGACTTCTCTCTCTCTCTCATTCCCCTTCTCTGCCTGTAATCAGGTGCTTCCCCCACCCTACTCCAGAGCATTTAATAAATGTCTATTAAAGCACGACAACTGTAAGGTGAATTTACTATCTCCCTGTTTTGAAATGGTTCTAATGATAGATTTATCAACAGGGACTCCCCTCTAAGCGCTGTTGGAGAGTTCCATCCGCTCAACAAATAATTCTGACAAAGAGCACCCAGCACAAGCGCTACTGTGCGTGCGTGTGTGCGTGCGTGTGTGCTAATAGAAGAAAATGCAAAATAATTATATATTGCTAGGGCATGATATAATCTCAGCTAAAATCAGCCCCCCTCCCATAAAAGGAGGAGGACTTGGACACAATGGACATGCTTTGAAGTAGAGTGAAAACGTGACAGTGGCTGTGTTGTGGTGAATGTGGCTTGTTATTTTTTGCCTTTGCAATCCAGGTTGCAGATTAAGTAACATCCCTCTTCGTGTTTCAGGGCTACAGAGAACTCAATCTTAAATTTCCATGTCGTGTCTATGAAAGTCCCCCTGCCTCCCATAGGCTTGAATAGACCAGTTCAAATCTGGAATGAATACTGGGGGCCATCCTTGCTGTTCTTCAACCCCCAACTTCTTCCCATTTCCTCTAAACATTAAGAAAGGGGCCAATTCTTGCAAGATGGAAAAGGAGTTAGAAAGAACAGAGAGGCACTTCAGCAAAAGTTAAGCTGAGTCTCACCTCCACTGAAATCTCTGGGAGGAAGTCTGCAGTCCTACCGTTGTGGTTTTATGTACATTCAGACTGCAATTCTAAATACTGAGCTCGGGGCTTGCATTTGGTACCAGAGAGGAGGCTTCATTGAAAGAACCACGAACTGAACTTTCAAATAAAAGTGCATAGGGTTGAGTTTCAGACAAACTTAGTGAAACGTGTTTCTGAGCATATTTAAGAGCTGTCGAGAACAGACACACTGCTCACCGAATCAATACCCATTCAATGGATATTTTACAAAGAAGTAAGGCCCACCGAGTTTGAGGCATGTGTGTATGGGATTGTGCCCAATAACGTATGGATGTGTATATTTTCTGGATTACTCAACCACATCTCTCTCCCTCGAACGACATTAAGCTGGGGATTTTTCTGGTCTTGCTTTATCCATGTGGATGGATTTCTTAAGCGACAGGTATTTTTAGGTTTTCGTGGACTCTCTGTAAACTTTGAATTCCCTCCCTACCCAGGACTCCACACACACACACGCACACACACACAGGTTGCCCGTGTTTCATATCTCTCAAGCATTCCAATTTCTCTGTACGACTCTCCGTCTTGCAAGTAATGCTGTATTTGCGCCAGCTGCATGTGAACTTACATTGCACTGTACAATTCTTTTTCTTTTCTTTCATTTTTATTATGAAAGTAAGCCCTTGTATTCACACCCACTCTCCTTTGCAGTTGTGTGTTGTTGTTTTTTAATTCTCCTCTAGAAATTTCATTGAGGTGTCTCCTGTACTGTGCTTGTCCGTGATCTTTGTTCCTTTCAAATAAAGGGCTTTTAAATGGACTTCTGGCTCCCAGCTTGTTCTCCTCTTTCGAAACGTTAGAAAATTGTGCCATCTACCAGCTATTCTAAGTACTGTCGCTCTCCAAGACCTCCGAGGACCTCCGAACTCCTACCCTCAATGCAGCCGAGTGGGGGGGGGGGGCAAGGGGAATGTGGAAGAAGAAAGGCAGGCTGGTTTGGACTTGAAGCACATGCATGCAACCCAGAGAGGCTTTTCTTCTTGTCTGAGGAAGGAAGGAAGGAAGGAAGGAAGGAAGGAAGGAAGGAAGGAAGGAAGGAAGGAAGGAAGGAAAAGATTTGCATTGCTTTCTGGAAAGTACCAGGGCTGGAGTGGCTTCTTGCAACCCTCGGCCAGTCTTCCAAGCCAGCCTGCAACCCAAGCAAGGCCCGATCCTAGGCCTGTTTGGACAGAGGAAGTCCTACCACTCACGGGTTGGAGAATGCTGGGAGCTGCGGCACTTCTTTTCTCTCATTCCTGCTTTGAGGAGGGAGACATGACGCTTTTCCTGTAACCTCAAGGAAGCCTTTCTGGATTTGGCCCCAGTGGAACTGTTCCCGGAGGAAGGGTATTTCCCCGACAGAAAGGAAAGAATTTGTCTTGCAACCTCCAGTTAGATTCTTCACCATCAAAAGAGGGCTGGGGCAGTGGCGTCCTCGGGTGGAAGGCAAGCCGGCAGCCCATCCAGATGGGTTGGTGGACAATGGTCTGGCCTCTGGGGGAAAAAGACCTCAGCATCCCCCCCCCCCACGCACCGCACGAACTTCTTTCAAAACAGAGTTTCCTTGATCATGAGAGGGACTGGATTTTCTTTGCGTGCTTTCTTTGCATGTTTTAATTCCTCTCCTTCTAAATAGAAGGACCTAATTATACCCCCCTTTCCTTTCCATTCCTTGCTGAATAAAGTGGGGGGTTTGTTACTGTGGTTTGTTCCTGCCCTTGCACTTCACTGGAAAAAAGCGTGAAACAAAACAAAAGCCCTGGCGTGGCTCCCACGGCAGTAGTGCAGACGTCAGACTGGAATTCACTTCCGTGGAGCCTGGGCCAAGGACAGGTGGCTTCACCTGAGGCTACTGGGAGTGTTCTAGTGCGGAGAGACTCCAGTGCAAACCTCAGTGAGTTGGGTCAGGCTTAGGGTGCTCAGGGGGCATTGAGGACTGGGGGCCTTCATTTGCTTTTGCCCCCATCCCTGCTCTACCCTCTGCACACTTACCAAGAAGTAAGTCCTATTCAACCACTTGAGAGGGAGGAGACCTGCTGGGCATGACTTCTTCCTCACATCCCCCACAACGAATACGCAGACCCAAGTTTTCATTGTTGCTCAGTCGTTTCTCGGACATCTCTGAGATCATCTGGTGACACTTGGCATTTTAGCCTTTATAGACGGAGGTTATGGAGGAGGACAAGAAGAGGGAAAACTTGTATAGGGTTGGATCCAGACTTAAGCATACTTAGAGCAGACCTACTGAAATCACATGATGTCAGTCCAGATCCATCTAGAGTGTTTAATTCAGGAGGGTTCTGCAGAAAACTTCTGAGCTATTCCGGGGCCAATTCATCCATCTGGAAGACCGTGGACTTGGAATGCTTGCTAGAATAAATTTCGGTCTGTGAGCAGGATACCTGAAAGGTGCTAAAACTCTTCTGAAAACGCTGATAATCAGAACATTCTGGGACCGGTTTTCTACCAAAAGATGGGAAATATCCCCAGTCCTATGCTGCTTTCCTTTTAAAATAATGAAAGTTATTTAAGAAGTCTTATTTATCTAGCAGTCCTCCGTTCTAGTTCCATTCATATTTTAACGTTTATAGTCGTAAAGGGCTGCAGGGAAAGAGGGAAACTTTTATGACACTTTGCAAACATCCGAAGAATGGGTTTTTTCTCCACAGACTTCTGAAGATACCTCCAGAGAAATGTCAGCTTCAGTCTCCAATGGCTTGGGAACTCAGTTGTTCCTGACCTGAAAGCTAGTCTCCAATTCCATTTTAAGTCAAGACGCAGGGATTTCCCTACAGCATTCGCGTTGCTGTTTCCCAACCCCCCCCCCCCGCCCCATCAAGAGGTAAAGGATCCTAAAAAAGTTTTTATTTCGAAAGAATTGCACTGTTTATTTTACTGTCTGAATTCCACTTAACAAGCGCCCAAGAGCCAACAACCCTTTCCAAATTCGCTCCAGCAGCGAGAACCAGCCCGCTTCATTGCCTCTTGCCCTCGGTCCTACCCCACCCCCGTTTATTTCTTGCAAGAACCTTCGGGGAAAGAACCTTCCATACCCCTAAGGCTGAGGGAAAGACGCAGGGAGCGCAGAGCTATCCTGACTCAAGTTTCAGGCATCTCGATGAAAACCGGAAGGATTGGGAAGCTGTCGTGAAATTGGCCCGGCTGGCTTCCAGAGACGCCGGGCCCTGGCCAAGGGCTGCAGCGAGACCCGCGGGAGGCCAGCGGGCGCTGGAGGCTCCGACCCTCGCAATGACCCATCCTCCCCACCTCCAGCTTTTAGGTTTCTGCTTCTCTCTTACTGCCTGTCTCGGGTTAAGACGCCCTCTTCCACTTCTCCATTCCCCTCCTGGTTTCCCTCCATGGCCACCACCCCTCCGCCTTTCCTTTCATTCATTCATTCATTCATTCATTCATTTATTTATCTGGGACTCACCCCGCACCCCTGCCCCCCCCGGCACCTCACGCAAAACAAAAACAGCCCCACATTTCACACCAGTCGCAGCTACCCCCCATGGAATGGAAATCCTGGAGACGCTGGAAACAGTTTCTCCCCTTTTCCTCCTAACCCAGATCCTTTCACAGGGAGCTTCTGGAGCAGCCACAAAGGCCTTCTCTATGGACACAATCAGTCTGTCCCTAGATGCGACCCCCCAAGTCCCCCACACATGAAACGGAGATTAGGAGCATCCCACATTGCAAACTTCCTCCGCTGTCTGTCTGTGTGTCTGTCTGCGTCTCCCTCTCTCATATGCTGAAAAGAAGATCTGCCGCATTTATGCACTTCCTTCCCCTGGCTGTTCTCGCCTACAAGTGTGATGCTCTTTAGATAAAGCCCGCAACAAAACAAAAAGCGAAAACAGTGTGTGCGCGCGCGCGCCTTTGACGGAGGAAGCAAGGTGCAGGGAAGGGGAGCGCTCGGATATTCTAGTCTGGACCGCGGAAGAGGAAAGCAGACTTTGCTGGTTTCAAAGGACGTGCTCTTTTTTCCACCCAAGTGAGAAAGGGGGTGGGTGGGCGAGCTGGGGGCAGAGGAGGGGGAAGGGTGGGTTGCTCGCAGTACATGCGGCCGCGAGTTCTTTAATTTGCAGGCTTCGTTTAGCCCAGGCCTTCCCTAGAAAACCGAGCAGGCAGCAAGTCCGGGCATTTTCGCGTCTGTCTCTCCACTGCAGAGCTTGGCTCGCCGATCTGGCTTGCAAGCGAGGAAACAAGCAGGCGAGCCGCTCGTCCCCACTGCCGCTGGGTCCATCCAATGTAACAAACAGCCGGGTTAATTTCCCCTCATTAGCATTTCCACAGCAGACTCCACACACAGGATTCTGCCCTTCTCTGTCCTGCCCCCCCCCCCCGACACTCCACACCACACCACACAGACTTCTGCTAGGCCTTCTCCTTTCACAGGGCTGGATTGTCTGTCAAATCCAACGCTGGAACATTATTCCAACTGCCTCTATCTCTTCCATTCTTTGAACCACTTGCTTCTCTTTTCTTTTCTTTTCTTTTCTTTTCTTTTCTTTTCTTTTCTTTTCTTTTCTTTTTTTTTTTCTTTTCCCTCATCTTCCTTCTGGCTCTTCATATTCGCATCTTTCTTTCTAATTCTCCCCGCGATCTCTACCTCTCTCTCTTTATCATCATCATCACTTTAGGCTTTTCATTCGCTGTTGTTTAAAACACACACGCACACACTGGGAGAAGCAGAAAAGGGAGGAGGGGGGTTGGTCAACACCGAAATGGCAAAGTTCAGCTTTAAGGGGGGGGACCCCTTCCAGCTACCTACACAGAGGCCGGGGGCTTTGTAATAGCAGAAAGAAACAAAAGTGAAAAGAAAGCTGCGGTTGAGTCTCAAGTGTGAGAGTGTGTTTGTGTGCGTGTGTGTCGGTGCGTGAGTGTGTGTGCGGGCCTCTGTTTTAAAGGCTCCTTTGAACTGCCTTTGTGCTGACTAGGCAGAAGCTCTTTGCCAATGCCAGTCACGGTTTGAGGAACTTTGAGTTAACCTCTTATATCAAATGAATCTTTTCATTTGGAAACCAATAAATCTCAATCTAAGGCCCTACCTTTTGTAGAGCCAAACTAGGGCTTTACGCAGGCAATGGCTGGCCGCTTATAAGAAAGAAGAGATAAAGTTTGCCTCCCTCCCTCCCTCCGCCCCCCACCCTTTCGCACCGAACCCCCACCAAGTTTTATAAACAATAAAAAAGTGGGAGGCGGCGGCGGTTGTTGTTGTTGTTGTTGTGTTGGAAGCAGTTGAAACACAACCGGGAAGAGCAGGACGCACGCACAGCAAGGGGATTTGCTTGAGTGCAGCCTAGAAACGCTCGGATGATTTACGCGTCCGTAAGAGCGAGACGGGGTTTGGGCCTTCGCTGGAGGGGCGGAATTTGAAGTGCACGATGTGTGTCCGCGGAGGAAGGAAGGAGAGCGATGGGAGTGTGGAGATAAAGCGGCGTTGCCTCCATTAACTTCAATGGCGGGGGAGTCAGCTGAATGCTCGCAAGTTTGAGCGGGAAGGCAGAATTTCGCAGGGCATTTTAAAGGGTGAAGGGGAAGAGGCTCCCAGAAGTAACTTAATTGGGGTGACTGAATTCCAAGTCCATGCCCAGTCTTCTGAAATATGACACCCCTTATATATAATGTCAGGAATAAGGGGAGACAGGGATGCCCCGAGAGGCCTTACATGCACGCATCGATGCAGGCCTGTAGCCATTTGCTTTTAAACAAACTTTTCTCTAGGACTTCATGTATTCATGTGTGAGAATGCATGTATGGAGCCACTTTTGCACATATGCTGATATTTCTGCATCTAAAGACAGGCACATGTAGAGAAATGTATAATGCACGCTTATGAAAGGCTAATTCACATGAGCATTAATCTCTCCCTGGCTCTCTTTAAGCAAGGAACTGACTGTTATGTTTTCTTCTAAGTGACACGTAACTCACTTCTCTCTCTCTTTCTGCTCTTGTCTTCCCCTTTCTTTAAAGAGTCTGTCTTCCTCTTTTGCCCCATCCCAGAGTGTTATTAATTACTCTTACAAGGCAGGCGATTCTTAACTAATAACAAAGTTGTAAATTGCCGCCTTCTCGCCAATATTTCTCATTTGTCAGACTTGATTGATTTGATTAATATTCCACCAGTGGAGATCATTTCGAAGCCGGGCTACGTAACGAATCTGCCCCAGAATTGCTGAGAGTAAATGTTCTACTCTGGGTGTGAGGAAGGGTCCCCCAAATGTTTAAGATGGAAGGGGGTACATTTGCAACGAAAAAGCAGATGGGGTACAGGGTGAAGAGAAAGAGTGGAGCTTGATTTAGATGGCCTGGGGAGAGGAACTATTTGTTGAGGTGGGGTGAGCAACCCTTCAAATTTACTTCGTGTGCCTGTTGATACGAAACCGAACAAGGATGGCGCGCCAGCGGAAGCGCAGACAAAGCGAGGCCTTCCCGATTCATCGCGCAGTTTCCTGGTCAGGTCCAAGGAACCCCCCGCCCCCATCTCGCAAGGAAGCCGTGAGTCACCTGACGCGGAACTTTCACTCCCCTTTCTACCTCGCTCTCGGCCGCGGCCTCAGTGCAGCGCGCGCCTAGATGTCTTTCAAGGCTGCCATCCTATCGAACTCACCTGGCGCTCAGTCCGGTTGGGCTCAGCGGGGCTTACTTCCGAGTAGACAGCTCTAAGATTGCCCTGCGAGGCTCCCCCTCGGCCGCCCCCTCGAAGCCCCCATGGACTTAAATAGGCTGGAAACCAGCCGCGTGGCTTCGGAGTGGTTGGCGGGTCTGGGGGCGAAATGGTGCTTCGCAGTAATGCTGCCCGTTTGGCTGGTGCGTCTCCTTACATGGGTGTTGTGCGGGGGGGGGGGCCGCACGCGAACACCGTGTCCCCGCCTCGACATTGCAGCAGGGCACCCTGAGGCGCCGAACCGAGCCAGGCCAGCGCAGCGCTTGGCGCACACGGTGCGTGGAGAGACGCCCCCGTGCGCCCTTGGCTCAGCGGAGCCAAAGGATCGCGCTGGCGCCCATCGGCACCGAGGCGTGCACGAAGCCCTGCTGCGCTTCAGCCGCGCAAGGGCCCGCCTGCGCCTTTATCCGTGCGCGTCGCCGAGGCCTCTGCCGTCGCCCCGTCAGGATCTCTCCCCGCGACGCTCTCCCTTGCAATACATTCATATCTGTTTCCTTCCAACGCCACTTGAGTTTTCTCATCTTAATTATATTAAGTGGAACAACAGGAGTTGCTACAAGAGAGCATGACGTATGACAACGGCCGCCTCTCCAATCTTCGATTGCTAATATCTCTCCCATCGCCTCTATCAATACTTTCAAGATACGCCTTCGCATCCCCGCGGAGGGGGTGAGGAGCGCTCCTTCCCTAAACCGTTAGCCTCCTCAGCGTATTTTGCACAGCTTTCCTTCTTCCCCTTCTAATAAAGTTTTGCCCTGTCTGTCTTCTTCCTTCCTCGAAAAACAACACAGAAACGTCACCCACTTTCCTCTGCATCTTTTCTACACACTGCACTAAGCCTTCGCATATATGACAATATTTCATGCTGTCAATTAGGATCCGGGTTGTTCTAGCAGGTGAAAGGATAGCTTTAAAGCAGAGGAAGGGGGTAAGAACATCCCCTTTTAAGCTCCCTGGAGATCAGGAGAAGAGTCCTTACTCCCAGGTAAGTGGGGGCAGGATTCAGTGGTAAACAGGTGTTTCCATTTCGCGGAGGAAGCAATGGCTACCAAAGGGCTTTATTTCATCCTGACCGGTGACAATGTAAGAACTGCCAGTGGGCTAAGGCTGCGAAGGGCAGAATGGAAGTACCTGCGCCCCACCGAATGGCGTTCGGGAAGTGACAGCAACCTCCTCTCTGATTTCTCTGCTAAGCGTCTGTCTGTCTGTCTGTCAGGCAGAAACGCCAAGCCCCCGTGTGCATCTCCATCTCCTTCATCCCGTGGCCTTTTCTCCCCCCAGTGGAGTCCATCCAACCCCGGCCCGATTCTCGCGGGCCCCTGGCCGAAGTCGCAGGCCAAAGGCTCACAACCCCCCCTCCCGCCCCCCAGAGTGATCACAGAGCTAGTTTTGCTGAATGAGCCTGCAGGACGCGGGGCGATTTTGGACAGGGGTACTTGGGAGGAATTCCGGGGTGAACCATCTGCGCCTGTCTCGTTTTCTAAGGGAAAGAGGGCGAGGTGGAGAAAGATAAGGCGGCAGGCTCGGCTTGCTGCGCGCGTTGCTTCTTGACTGCAGAGGGCTCAGGGTGGCTCTGCGCTGTGAAAGGCCAAAGGGGACCTCGCGGCGGGAGCCGCCCGGGTCCTTGACACATCCTGGGGGAATCAAGAGGGGCAAAGGGATCCCTGGAATTTACCAGGAAAGAGCAACAGAACCGATGCCATGGAGCGCGCGTTTGCAGCCCTGGAATAGGAGTCGTGCAACGGGCGACCGCGAGAAGGGCTTCAAATGCACGCGCGGAGCAGGAGCCCTCGTGGGCCCTTTTCTCCCTCTCTCCGCCCGGACGATTCTCGAGAGCAAGGCGTGTGGCGAAGATTAAGGCCACCGGGCTACTCCCGCTGCATTCCTTAGGCTCGAGGCCTCCCCACGGCGCGCACACAAGCCTCCTTCCCCCGGATGCACTTCGCTGGCACAGCAGCACCTGTTTCTGCTCTCCCGAGAAGCCCGGAGCGGACCTCGCCAATTTCGCGGCTGCAAGGGATGACGTCAGCCCGGGGCGTTTGGGGGGGATCCGTCCGCGTCTGGGCGGGGGAATCAGCTGAGAGGAGCCTCGGCGGATCCGAGCCAAGCGCCGTCTCCGAAGGAAGGGAGGCGCCGCGCTGCCCGGGGCTCTGCGCTTTGGAGAGGGAGCTCGCCCCTCGCTCGTGGGCTCCGTCTCTGGAGCACACGCGCGCCCTGCCCTTATTACCCCGCTCCAAGCCCGGACCGAGCAGCTTGGAAGGAAGCCCCCGGCGACCGGCAAAGGTTAGGGACGCCTCCTCCAGACGCGCCCGCACGCCTGCCCCTCTGATGCCCAACGGGCTGCCCCCTGGCTCCGCGTCTCGCCTCAGCGAAGCAGCCACGCTGAGAAGGGATCGCGGCTTTGCAGGGCTCTTCCGCCTGAACTCTCCCAGTGCCCCCCACTCTGGGATTTTGGGGGTGGGACGGGGTTCTGCGGAGCCCTCCGCTTCGCACCCACGCTGCTGGGCCCGAAGCCCGGCTCAGCTCCATGGGGCTTGCTCTGGGCGAGCTGCGTGCAAAGCGCCCTGCTGGCGTTTGCTGCGGCACATGCCCGCGAAAGCCAGCGTCACTGATTTCAGTGGGTCTGTTCGAAGCATGACTAGACCTGGATCCAGTCCATAATATTCCAGGCATACACGCCAGAGAAGGGATAAAGCAACTTAATAAAAAATAATTGTCGTGCGTCACTATCCCCAGCTCCGTCATCCCTTCCTTCTGTTCTATGGGCGACTTGGAATCTTTAAAGATAAATGAAATTTAACAACCCTTACGCCTTAATCTTGATTATCACATTTGGGGTTTGGGAAGCATGGGGCAAGAAGCAAGAGCCAAGGACGGGGGCACATTTCTTGGAGGATTTCTGTTGACGTTCAAATGTGGTGCGTGGATTAAAAGGGAAAGAAGACGAATTTAAAAATCCTTACCATACGCTATGATTTTGGTTTTTATATAGAACATGGAAATAAAGCTTTTTAGTTTAGTGGAGGAGGGGAAACAAGGTAGCGCTGGTGTAACAATCAGCTACAGATTACTAAAGTTGAGAAGATGAGTAGAAGTGAATCTGGGACTAGAAAAAAGAAAGCTCGTTTCCTATCATAGATCCTTAACATAAAAGTTCTGCAGCTGTTTTTCAAAGCTGCAGGATTCTCTCTCTCTCCACCCCACAAGTCCTACAATTCCCAGTATGCCCCTGCTTACTGTCTAGGGCATGCTGGGAGCTGTCTGTCTAAATAGGCTGAAGATTCCGCCCTTTCTGAATTCACTGATTGCCACAAGAAGTAGAGATGTGCTCAGGCTTAGATAGCTTTAAAACTCACCTTCTTGATGGCAGAGGTTCTGTGACAGCTAACAGAACCTTCACCTACAGAGGACCCATGGCGGGCGATGAGCCGTCATGAGGCCGCTCACCACCTCTTTCCAGGCACTCCTGGTTGCTCTGGACATTTGTCTGATTTGATCCAACAGGAAATTCTAATATTCTTATGCTAACAAAGCAGGCTGGGGATTAGGAGAATCCAAGTGAATGGGAGTCCGATGCTATCTCCGTGACCATGGACAAGAACAAAGCATCTTTCTTGCCCACCCTTCCTCCCCACCCTCTCTCGTTCTGGCTTTAAAATGGGGGGGGGAGGATTTGGATTCTTTAAAAGCACCCCCTCTAATCCATTAGATACACCCCTACCTTTTGATCGTTTTTGCTCGTGAGGAAGCCAGGGCTCCCAGCCATGGCATTTATTTGATGCTGGAGGAAGAGCGTGTGGGTAGGCAGGCCAGGGCGAAAGAAATCCCAGCTGCATCTTTTCCATCTTTAAACCGGAGTGACACCCACTTTGCATGCACTTTCCACCTTCCTGAACCAGCAGTGACTCAGTTACAGAATTCACAGTCAGATGGATATATAATGACTCCTTTTTGATCAAGATTTTGGCCCTGGGCACCTTAGACACCCATCCTCTCCTTTATCCTCCAATGGCATCTTGAGACTTCAGATTGATTAAGCAACGCCTTAGATGAAATATTGGAACAGCAGGGTCATGTGTGTGGGGGAGGGGGGAGGAGAATTTATTTATTTCTTTATTTATCACGTTTGTACACTATCCAATAGCCCAAAGGCTTTCTGCAAATGCTTTTGAAATGGAAATGCCTTGGAAGCATGCAAATTGAAAAAGAGCAGGCTAGAAACACCAGTTCGCACAACCCGAATACAAGCAATTGCTAGCCTGAGAGTGTTGGCTTGATCTTTGAAAGGGTAGGTTGAGGGGGCAGTTAATAGGAGCACTATGACCATCAGACTGCGCGCACGCGCACACCCATCATCCTTAACAACCTAAGAAATGCCAGAGGCGCGAGGATTGCTTTAGCTTTGTCATCATGGTTGCAGGTCTTGCCTGGACCATCCAGCCACCACTCGCTCATCTCCTATGCTCTTCTCAGAACCAGGCTTTTCATTTTATCCCCAAATTTCTCAAGTGAATCCTTACATTCTCCAGGACAGAATTCTGGCAAACAGTCAAGTCGCCTCAATGTAGGGATGAGCGGGTGCGCTTTCCCTGGTCTGAGAGTGCTGTTCTAGGGCTGAAACACCTCCGGCTGACTCAGTTCCTTTCCAAGCACCGTGCAAAAACACGTGTCGACTTATCCCCAAGTGTCCAGTCAAGCCAGCGTCGCCTTCATATCATACTTTCACCTTATCCTTGGCCTCCCTAGAGAAGGGAGAGGGTCTCTGCTCCACCCATGTCAAACTTAGTCTTTTCCGGTAGTCACTGCTGAATGGATCGCCCCCCCTCCCCGCATTCGAAGACGTTTTGCTGCATTATTTTCTCCCGTTAAATACCCCCCCACCTCAACCCTGCTAACCCGTCAGTTTTCCCATGAAGAGGTCGCGGGAGGGCCGGAAAGGAAAGTGTAGAAAGTCTGAGGTGTGCGCGCCTGGCGCTAATGATAGATTCCCCCCGGCCTTCCCTCCTCCTCCTGCGGTGTGTGGGATGGTTTGATATATTCCGGTGGCGGGGATTATTGGTTAGCTTTCAGGCTGCCTTTTTGATGAAACCAGCCTTCCTCCCCCCGTTTCTCTTCTTCCCTCTCTCTCTAATCCAGGAATCATTAGCAACTCCCTCTAGCTACATGTTTTCCACCGCCGAAACATTATGATAGGGTTGTAATACAAATTCCGCAGACTTACTTTGCATCTTTGCGGTAGGGGACGCGGTAACCACTATATATATATATTCATTCTTTTCCCCTCCTCCTCCCCCAATCTCGCCTTCTCGCTTTCTCTTTACGGGAAGGAAACCAAATTCCTGCCTACGATTTTGGGTTGCGCTTGAAAAAGAGGGAGGAAAGAGGAGAAGGAGCCACAAGCTTGACGCGCTTTCCAAATTCCGTGTGTGCGCTTAAAACTCATCCCTTTTATGTATACGTGATCAAAGCGTGGCTCTTCAATCCAGCCTGCCTTTTGAATCCTTTGTTATTAAGGAAAGTGGACTTTGCCTATTATCTCCGCTCTAATATTCAAAATTGTAAGACAGAAGTCTTTCTCGGTTATCAGAAGGCCTCCACCTGTCGCAGCTGCGTGATTCTATTGTTCTCGGCGTAGAATCTGTTTAGATTCATTTTCTCTCCCTCTTTTCCTTTCTGACCCCCCTCCCATCCTTTCCTGGAAAGCCCTCTCCACGCATTAATGATGGGTGGGAATCAGAAAGGCGAATGCAGCCAGAACACGGCCAAAATTTCAAACGCACGAAGGAACGCCGAGGTGGGACCTTTGTTTTTTCTCCATCCTTTGCTTCTGCTCAGCGCTGTGCGTTTCTCGGGAGTCTGGTGCGCCCTGCGTCCAGCCCGAAGCAGTGTGCTGCTTTCGGAAGCGCGTCCGCCCACCCCTTTATTGTGCATTGAGGGGGAGAAATAACTTTCCCCAGTCAGTTCAGCGCAGGGGTAGCATGAATGGGCGACTCTGCCCATCGGCTTCCCGGATTCCCCCCTTGCGTTTGGGGCTTCAGCCATGCACCCAAGGAAAATGCAGGCCCCCACCACGAATTAAACAAAATTGTCCATGTACGCACCCCCACCCCGCGCCTTGGAGACAGCCTCCTCTTTCCCCCGACCCATCCAGCACGTTTAGTTGTCTAAGATTTGTTTCAGAGTCAGAGATAACTACCGAGAAGCGTAATTATTCGCCACTTTGAGGAACGGCCATGCGGCCTTCTTTTTAAAACGGCATCACTGGTCGCAGACTGCCCGTGTTTGTTCGAATGGTTCATTTTGCTTGGCTTTGCCGGGAGATTCAGGAATTGTACTTGAGTTTGGCTAGCCAAAGGCCTTTCTTTCTGCCCTGCGTGTGTTTGTGCGCGCCCGTGTTTGGAGACCGGGACGTCCATTCTGATCACTGGACGAGGATTGAAAAACGCGCATTCTACTCCTCTGTACTGGTTTGATTTTGATCTGAATATCTTTATCGACGTTACTCGATAGCTTTCCTTTCCACTGACTCCTCTAAGGCTTGAGGCTGGATTACCTCCAAACTTGCAGATAGATAAAGAGATGAATAAATAGAAAAATAAATAAATAAACGCAGAATCGCCCAGGCTGGGTGAGGTGTGGAAAACTCTCTGTTACGGTATCGCTTGAATTCAAACATTGCAGCTCAGGTTACTCCTTGCAAGCCTTTGAGAAATAGTACACTCGGGTTGGTGTTGTGTTTCCCCCCACCCCCTTTCTCCCCTCCCCCCCAGCCCGCAACACCTTCTTCACACGCGCACCCACACATTCTGCTACTCTCGGAGATAGCCAGGAATGATACAAGGTCTCTTCAACTCTTAGCAAAAGGGGCACTTTGAGTGTCCGATTCTATTAGCTCTCTTTGATTATGAAGAGCGGGAGAAAAGTCGGCGCGTATTTAAATAGCGCGAGCATTGAGATCCCCTTGGAGCGTGCAGTTCCCCCTTCTGCGGCGCGGTGGCGCTCCAAGGTGACAGGTTTGGGCGAGAACCCCTTATTAGCACTGTTTTTGCAGCCGGGATTAAGAGCAGAGATACAATTCCCGGGAAGCCCAGCAGAAAAGGACAAGATAGAGCAAATAAACCTTCGAATAGTAGGGTTCCAGGAAGGAAGCAGGTCAGGAAGGAAGGAAGAGGAAGGGGGGCAGCAGGTAAAAGCGAGAATTGCTCAGGAAGTAGGAAGTGCGTGTTGTTTCCAGGCACCCTGAAATCTTTCGAAAAGCTAGGCGTCCTTTCAATATATCTGGGGCAGGAGGGGTCTTAAAGGGGGTAAATGGAATTAAAAAATAATCAGGTTCTTGGTCAGGAGAGAGCCGTGTTACTGGGTGCAACATAGGCCTGTTCGCACCCAGACCAAGATGAAGTGGGAAATTATGATATTAACTCACGAGATGCAACTCTCCTAAAGTTTGTGTTGTTCGAAGAAAGATTTGTTCTGCCTCATTCTATTTTTGCGCTGGTGAGAGTACACTAGAGAGATCAGGATCTGCAAAAGAATCAAGTTGAACACACACCCAACCATCCCTCCTGTACATTTATTAAAAAAAAAAAAAGTGGGGGGAGGACAAATATGCTTCTCGACCTGACCATGCCCGAAATCTCCCCCACCTCCAGGAACAAAGGTGAAAATAAACCTCAGGTTTACAAGCCAACTGAGCTTTAAGAAAATGGAAAGGGCCAAAATGTACATTTTTGCTTTTAAATAATTCTTTTTCTTTTATTAAAGCTTCAGTAAAAATATAATACCTAATTCACTCATGCTGTAAATGGTTCCATTAGATCCATACGCTGGATTCTTTACTTTCAGTCTCACAAATAGATGATTTTTTATATTCTTAGTTTTTGGGAATATACTGTGTTTTAAAAAATAAAATTCAAGAAAAATACATTGAAACATAGCTTTCAGCCGGGCTAGTTAGCAACTTTTGTATGTCTCTGTTTTTTTCCTCCTTTTTTCTTTTCTTTTTTGGATCAAGAGATTTGGGCAGGTTGGGGAAAGGAAAGAGAACCCTTTAATACAGAAATATTTTCCAGTCTTACTTCAAGGACTTTTATTTCTAAAAATGAAGACAGAAATAATTCCTAATTAACCTCCAGTTATGCATCTCCTCTGTGTATAGGCGGGAGCCCGGCCTAGCGGAATGGGTCTGATTTGAAAAGAGTTCAGAAAGATATGTGTTGCGTTCCACATTGCACTCCCCCCGCACGCCTTGACGTGCTCTTGGTGTTGTTGTTGAATCCCCCCACCACACACACCCCCTGCAACTTGAAGACAATTGCATATTTTTCTCTGGAGTTGTTTGTGTTGTGCTGTTTGTGTGTGTGTGTTGCGGGGGTGTTAATATGCTTAAATGTCGAGAGCTCTGGAGATCGCGCAAGCCCTGGCACAGGCCTTGGAGGATGCTAACTACCTAAAGGAAAACAGGTGCGCTTTTCCTCTTCTTTCACCCTTCTTTCACCATTCATTTCTCCAAGTATTTTATTCGCCCTTCGTGATGAAAAGTGACACTCGCCAAATAGACAGCTTCTCAAAGTAATGAAGTCAGATGTGGCTTTAAGCCTCAATTGCTACAAATAAATGTGGAAACAAGGAAGGAACATTATCTGCTCACTTAACTGGGACTTAAAATACAGAGTTTTTCCCCCCCCCCCACCCCTACCCCTCCGGACTCCAACAGGAAAGGAACATAAATTTCATTGCAGTTTCTCCCGCGGTGTATCAACACAGCGTCCCCACGTCAAGCTATTAGGATTTTCTTCTTTCAGTTTAGGAAATCCTAGGAAGGAAGCAACACACAAACGCACACAAGCACATGGGTGTTTTCCTCCTTCCCTTTTCTTCCTTCCCTCCCTCCCAATCAGGCTTTTTTTTAAAATATCTCATCATCATTTTTAAAAATAAAAATCTCCCTTTAAGTTGATTACTGGAAAAAGCAACCAAACCATTCAGGAAGTAAAATCAGAGATATTTGGAGAGAAATCATTACCAGCCGTTTCAGAGCTCCTGGATGTATGCATTTATATTGTTAATCCAAATAGACATTGCTTTTCCTAGATGGGGTGATGGAACTGAAATTCCTCTCTCTTCCTCTGAAATATACATGTTGAAAAGGAAGCTCCATCTTCCTGCAGATGAAGCCACTACACAGATCTTTGCTGGAAATCAAGTTGCAAGGTGCAGCCTATTCTTAGATGTTCTCCTATAAATACTAAAAATCTTATTAAAAGATAGAGTTTTTACGCCCTTAAGCTGAGGTCCTAAAGTTGCAGAAGGCTTCCTTAATTCAGAGAGCTGTTCAGTAAGCAAACACAGACTTTATTATTATTATTAAATTCTCCACAAACATACCCTTAACTATTCATATTCTAACTTTTCTCTGTTTAAAATGAAATGAACAGGGAAGTACATAGTACATAGAAGGGAACCCAAGTTTGGTGTTAAACCTACGTCCCTAAAGAAACTGTCAGAAGGTTTTCCAAATGAGGTGTCCATTCAAAATTCAGCCAAGAATATGCACACAAAGTCCCTATTCTCGCATTCCAGATCGAGGGAGAGAAAATAATATTTGAGGTTTCTGTCCCCTTTCTTTCTCCCCCTTGTCTAGCTTGTATGCTCATAAAGGGATTTTTTTCTCACGTTGTGCTGCTGACATGATTTTCTCCTTTCGGATCTGCATGACATGTTCAGATATCATGAAATCCCTTCCCCTACCCCAACAACAACAGCCATAATGCAGTTATAGATACATGGAAACCGTATTTGTTTCGAATGCTCTATTGTATTCCAGTTCCAAGAATTCTTTGACTGGGAGCCATCACAGTTTAGGGAAAAAAGTAACTGCCACAAAATGGTTTGAAACCATTTTAAACTCTCTGCTGTAGACACGCCATGTCTACTATTCCCTCGGTGGGTTGCCCGGTAAAGGTAACCTTTTCCTGGATTTCAGGCGAAGAACCCATGCTGAAGGTACAGCCATTCTGTGCCTGGACTTTGCCCCAAAGTGCCAGGTTACTTGTCCCAGGTTGCGCTAGACTGGGCTCCACTGCAGCCAGCGCGGATCGTTCTGGAAAAAGAAAGAAAAGACAAAAAAGATTTGTAAAAGCTTTTGGGGGGCAATATCTCCCCTGCACTTGAGCAACTGTACTGGTTTGCTCTGGTTGTTGCAACAGGACCTCTTAGGCAGGGGAAGGGGAGAAAACCGCACTGCACTTAAGTCTGCAAAGCCAGCCAGGAGATCTTGCTTCCTCACTTCTAAAGCGCCTGCCCCACCTTTCCAGCAGCCAGGGGCTGCTTCACCCTCAACTGGTTCTTTCTTGGGAGAGTAGAACACCCCCAATATTTTCTGTCCGTTCCTCACAACCCCAACTCACCATGATTAGAACCATTACAAAGAAAAACCAGGGTACTCCTGAATCAAAACCCCAAGGACTTCCTTTCTTGTTTACAGGGGCTGATTAATTGAGGATAGTGGCCCTTATGTGCGCACATGAAATTTCAGAGGGTAGAGTCTCCGAAAGCTGTATTTCCGAGGATCCCTGGGAGAGCTGAGCATTCTGCAGCCCTTCCGTGTGTCGAAATCCAGTCTCCGGATGGACCCTATAGAGGGACCCTCTTCTGGCCTAGCGACCCCAGTCTCAGAGACAAGGCAGTCCAGAGTCGGGCCAAGTGGATGCCTCGTAGGGCCACCGTCATGTGGAACGCAAAGCACGGTGGCTACGGGTGGCCTGCAGAATCAAAATGTGAGACTCAGGTGTGTTCCCCACACGGCACAGGATCAACCTGTGGAATTCACATCCACAAGGTGGGTCGGGCAGAGGACTCTTGTCAAATCGGAATCAGTCATTCAAACGATGGCTATGGGTCCCTGCATTACCACGCAACACTAGAGGTGGTCGCCAGGGCTTGTCCTCGCTCCGGAGGGAGGCGATGCTCGGTGCGGGTCTGATGGATGTTTCAGCAAGTGCGTTAGGGCAGGACCCTCCCCCGTCCTTAGGAGCCTCTCTTCAAACATTATGCGGGATTTATTCTGGTTTACAAGTGAGTTCCCCCCTCCGCCGCCCACAAAGAGTGGATGGGCAAAACTTTTCAGAAGTAGACGGTCGATTCCTTCTTTCTTCTTTTCCTCGGCAACCTCCCCCACCCCGCGCCCAGTTCTCCGAGTGGTTTGAAAAAGCTGTCAAACCCCATTAGAAGGGATATCTCTGAGTGGCAGAGTCCAAATGCTTTGAAAAGCTTGAAAGGGAGTGGGGAGGGGGTGGCGGTGTCGCGCCTGTCTGAGAAGTGATAGCTCCCCTCTCCGTTTCGAAATGCGGTGCATAATCTAGAACAGGTTGTTGCTGCGGTCCACCCAAGACGGGCCGAAGATGCCCGCTCTTGCCCTGGACGCTGGATGGGACTGGATTCGTCGCTGTTATTTTTGACTGCTGTTATTAAGTCAATGGGACTGCAGTCCTCCGCATTCAGCCCCACTGAACTCAGCAGCATTTGCTTCTGAGTAGACACACAGAGGAATACATTGTAGGCGTTCTTATTAATAAATTGCCATTTAGGTTTACGTGAGAAGCGGAGAGAGATCTCCGTTGGCCAGGAAACCATATCATAAATAATAATAATTCATTTATGAACCACACTAATAGCCTGCTGGATAGATAACTCTCAAAAAGCAAGAAATAATCAATGCATCAAAGGTTCCTTGCTACTTTCTGCAAGAACATAATGAAAAATGACAGACAGTACATATTAAAGGGGACTTAAAATGTGCTTTACTTTGGTTGGATTGTGAAAGGTAACCTTGTGGCAAGAACTGAGCCTGCACAAGCCGGAGAAGAAGCGAGAGCCGCAGGATTCAGTGGAACCTGATCCCAGCCAAGCATGCTTAGGATCGCAGGCAGTCTCAGTGAAGAGAGCCCCCATCTCTTCTTACTCGAGAGCCAGCCCTATCAAATGCAAAGGGACTTGCTTCGCCGGCAGACTGCTAGGCACGCGTGCTTCGGCTAGAGACTTAAATGGGCTATTCGCTGGATCGGGCCCTAAACGTACAGCTGAGGATCCTAGAATGTCCGGGCGCAGCGCAGAAAAGCGCTGGCACACGGGCAGCACCTCCGAGGCCTACTGATTCGATGTGCTCAAAATCTGCCTGGCTGGAGTCAGCCAGGCACAAGAGCGCACGCATGTTTCTGCTCCCCCCCACCCCCCCCCCCGGTGTGCACAGGGTGGCAGTCAGGCTCGGTTAGGGTGATGGCAACCCGAGTGGTCACCTGACCGTGTGGAGGAGAATGCACGCGACAGGGGAACCGCGTGGAGGCATCTCTTTGCCATGATCCTTCTGCTTAGCAGTACCTGGAGGAGGTGGACTGGTCCCCGGGCGTGGGCGATGAGTCCCCATGGCCAAGATGACGCAAGGGCTCCTTCAGCAGCGCTTGCCGCACAACAACACGCAGGGTGCAGAATGCTGGCCTGCCCCGGCACAGGGTGTTTGGGGTGGGGGACACCCACAACTCCTCAACTCTATAGCATGTACAGGAATATATGGTGAGGTCCCCCCGCCCACACAACCCCCACCCCCACCCCAGGACTTCCACCCCAGTGCTAGGAAAAACTTGCCACTGGAAAAAATGAAGAAGCCATAATTGGCAAGGAAGGGACTGTGAGATAACCGCAGAGGTGACTTTAGCATCCTCAGTCCTCTTGACCCTCCCTTGCGTGATTGGCAGATGGGACAGAAAGGTGAGGAGAGGGAAAGAGAGGCAGGCTGTTGGTAGGCATAGTCAGGACTCCGCTCTTCTTTCGGGACAGGACCCTCGAGGCTCGGTGGCAGAGCCGCTGCCTCGCTCTTTGGGCCTCAGCCTCTCAAGGAAGGGCTTGGGAAGTCCCTGCCTGAAACCCTGGAGAGCTGCTGCCGGCCAGGGTGGACAATACAGGTTCCATGGACCGATGGGCTGGCTTAGAAAGGCATATTGCGAGGCAGCTGCGGTTGCCAGCATCTGGCTTCCCCCTGCAGGACTCCTGTGCTAATCTGCTTGGCAGGCAGAAATCCAACAGGGAAAGCTTTTTTTGCCACCGGAAAAAAAAAAGAATGAGGGAGAGTTTCATCTTCTGAGAACATAGCTGTTTAAAAAAACAATTGCCACGAAAGCAGGAAAGGAAAGCAGGGAGAGCTAGAAGCTGGAAGGTGTAACCTTTTACACCTCAGTCTGCAAGCCACCTGAGCCAGGCAGCCAGGGGTACTGCTGCCTGCAAGGGGGAAGGGAAATAGCTGAACATCCAGAGGGTCCGCCTCTGGCCCAGCCTATATTAGGCGGGAGTAAGTGCCCTAAATTCAGTGAGGCTTACTTCAGAGTAAAATTGCGCAGTGTCAGGTTCCATAAAAGCCTTGAATCGTTCCCCAGAGGGGAACCCCGCGGAACTTTCGAGGGAAGCTGCAGGGCTGGGGTGCTCTTCACGGGAGGTGGGGGCGACCGCGAAAGTCGGGATGTGCAGAGCAGCGATGGGGCTTGTGGGGTGGAGTAAAGAGGAGGCACCGCCCCCCCGCTTGAAACAGCAGTAAGACCCACGAGTGTCAGTGGTGGCAGTTCGCGAGCGCCGCGCACGCCTAGCGCAAGGAGACAAGTCTCCGCCCCGAGGAGCTCCCAGTCGTCCTTCGCGCCCTGCGGCGGAGGCGCCAAGCCCGGAGTCACAAGGGCGAGGGGCCTAAGCCGGCTGCATGGCGGGGTCCCCCGGGTGAGGGGCGGCTCAGAGCGCGGTGCGAGCGGCTTCCCAGGGAAGCTGCGCAGCCCGCCCGGCCCCCGAGGCACCCCTGGCCGTGCGAATGCTCTCTCTCCATCGCGCTCGCTCGCGGAGGCTCGGGCTTTTCCCCTTCCCCGCAGCGGACGCCTCCGCAGAGACTGTTTTAGGAGATAATTAGATTATAAAGAACATTAAAGTTGTTTTATTGATTCCCAAGGAATTCTCCGAGAGGGTGGGCACGGAAAGCGAGGCGGCGGGGAGGGGGTCGGCTTTCATCTGGGTAATTACTCCGGATCTCGCGATGAAAGGGAGGCGCGCCGAGACTCTCTCCGCCCCCACCTCCCTCCCCCGCCCCTCGGCGGCCGCGGGAGCAAGCGCGGACCCCCGCCCCCGCCCGCGCCCGCATCGACCCCCGTCTCGTGTGATGACCTTGTCACGCCTGGGCGGCAAAGTGTCGGGATCCCACGAACTCCTAGTGGAGAGCGCTGTTTACGCCCCATCCCACCCCACCCCCAAATCCTGAGCCTCTGAGGTCTAGTTGCGCTTCTGTGGGAGAGGCATCCAGAAAGGGGCTCTGAATGAAAGCCTCGAGGGGGCCCTGTGGCGGGGGGGCGGCGGGTTCGAAGGGGACCAGCACGTTCGAGTTGGTCCACTCTCTAGATGCACGTGTGAAACCCCCGGCTATGCTTTGCGGCCGGTGACTGGCTTCTTTCCCCTTTCTTTTGGAAGAGACAGCCCTTGGAAGCGGATGAGAGACATCTCCCGCTGCATTCACACGATCACGCTAGGTCAAGTGAGATAACCACGCTTCTGTTAACACGGGAACCTTGTCAGAGAAACGATCCAGTAGTTGGCAGGCTTTTGAGATGCATCGAGTCACAGGGGAGAAGCGCGGTTGTGTGAATGCGTTTCACCAGCTGCGGCTGATGCTGCTTGAACCTTTCGCGTGGGTTGGTTCTTCCGCTGTAAAGGTCTACCAGGTGCAGGCCGCGGCCCAGCCTGGCGCCTATTCTTCCATCTTGTAGTTGCATCAACGGAGTGCCTGGGGTATTTGGGAAGAAAGCAAGCTCACTCCGTCAGTCCAAGCAACGACACTTTCGGAGAAGCAGGTTCTGTGCTTCACTACTTCGAGCACGCACAGTATACTACCAGTAGTATTCAAGTGCGTAAAAACAGGTGGAAACCTACCCACTGTGCGACTGCACGGCTGAATTTCAAGGGAAAATGAGATCATCCAAACAATTTGATGTGGATGAGGGAGTCCGTGACACGCGTGACGGGGACCATCTTCTGAAGGCACAATCTGGGCCGGCGGAGGGAGGCTTCTGGCGCGCGACCCGCCAGGCAAGGGGGCATGGGAAATTGGGGCCCTTTGCCTTCCCTGCTGTACAGGTGGCGCCCTGGGGTGGGGGCCGAACAGCCCCGCTTCTTCCCTCAGGTCTGGTGTGTCCTGTTTTCCCGCTCTCTGATGGCACCTTCTAACTAAGGGCTGCGAAAATCACCGTTTGAAAAGGCAGGGAGGCCTAAAAAAGAAGGCTGCGTGTGCATGAGAGCGAGCGAGGAGGAGAGCGAATAAAACGACTCCCCTCCATTCCATTGCAGGTTTCACAAGAACAGGAAAAGGTCTCTCCTCCTAGGAGCTTGCAAAGTTTGGCCAGAGGTAGGTAGGGCAAGGGGTGAGAAGATTGTTCTGGCGAGTACAGTCCGAGAGACAAATGTCGAGCCTTGCATTTCATGAGCGTGGGTATGTTTTAAAACGAGTGCCTAAATTCTAACCTCAGATGCGCTGCACCGTTGAAATGCCCTTCTCTTGTTGCGGGAGAACCTCAGCTATTACCTTCTGTGAAAGGGAGCCTTGCCCTCCCTCCTCTTTAAAGGAAGGAAAGTGTGTGAGTGTGCGTTTGCGCACGAGCACGTGTAAGAGCGTGGGGTGGGGTGGGGTGGGGGAGAGAGGTTGGACTGAATTGTCCAAGGCTAGTGTGACAACTGTCTAAAGTTTGACATCAAAGGATTCAGTTTCCAGAAGACAAGTCTGGCCAAAGAATATCTTAATTACTGGCTGGCAATGCTGGGGGTGGGGAAAAGGGGGGAAAGCGATCTGGAAAAAGGACGGAGGAGAGGAGTGGGCGAGCGGGCGGGCGGGCGAGGCTGGCCCTAAGAGTAATGGGTGTGTGTTGATGGGTGGGGGCTGCTTTTGCGGCTTTCAGCCGATTTCTTTTTGATGAGATAACGCATTAGGCCCCTGTGAGGGTCTTAATCATGTTTTGGTGCTGCAGCTTTTCCTTCCCCACCCCCTCCCTACACCACACCAATCCTCTGGACTTTATAACTATATGTAAACACGGTGTCAGTTGGCCAGTAATCTCTTCTGGGGTTTCTTATTAGAAAAAAATTTCATTCTCCTTGAGTTCTAGATTAAGCAGAATAGTTTTCTCTATTGCTGAATGGACTGAGGTTTCTTGGAATATAATGTGTCAATTGTTGATGGTTTGTGACCCATAAAATGTGAGGTTGACTATGGTGGCTTTGGTATGTAATTATGCAAAACACTCTCTATAAAGCTTTGCCATCCGATCTAATGACAATCCCTGAGGTCTATCGCCTTTAAAAAAAGTATTATGTATATTTACAGGCTCCAAGGAGAAAGGAAAGTTGCGGGTGGGGGGAGTAATATTTTGTGTTTCTACACATTTTTATGGGAGCAAAAAAGAAAGGCGATGGAGAAATTCAGAGGAAATTATGAAACTTGTGAGGGGCTTCATTCGTAACTTCATGGAGGAGGGGGAGAGAAGAAAGAGAGAGAGAGAGAGAGAGAGAGAGAAGCAGAAAAGATTAGGTTAACTGTACCAAAAATGAAAAAAGGGACCCCCTCCCAGCACACACACAAAGACCCAGACCCAAACCCAAGGGAACTAGATGACATTCCTGCTCCATCAGCGAAAAGTGGAGAGACTGGGACGGAAAGTGACCCCGCAGGAAGGACAGACTTGATGTATGACAAAAGTGAGATCATCACAGACATACTGGGAGCATATTGGTACACGCCCGATCGCCTGTCTTTCTTTGATGTGTATCTATTCCATTCGACAGCATGTTCTGCACTCACTTCCTAGAGTTTTAATTGAGAGTTTAGGTCTAAGTATGACAGCTATCGAAATATGGTCCCGAGCAGTTTTTTAAACCCATCTGTTTGGAGCGGACGGGAGGCGAAGGGGGGCGGCGAGGTAGGAGCGAACAGACGCGCGTGTTAAAGGCGGGAGCGCTGGAGCAGGTAGTTCGCTCCTCGAGCAGCTTCCCGGGTGGCGCCGAGAAGAAGAAAGGGCTGAACTTTTTGGGATGGGGAGGGGGTGGCGGCAAATGGGGATCTGTTGCGTCAGCAGATCTCATGTAAACACTGCAGCCCGAGACGGCGGGCGAGGCGCCTGAGCGAGCCGCGGAGCAGCCCAGCCTCGCCGGTGGCAGCGGGAGACGCTACGGCCGCGCTCAGGGCGCCTCGCGTGTCAGCAACGGAGAATTTTGTAAATCCGAGGTGTTACGCAGCGCCTTGCCTTGTCACACAGAGCGCCCCCCGCTCGTCCCTTGTGGGATCAGTCGCCTCCACCCTCCCTATCTCTCCAAACCTCGACTGAAAGGCCGAATCAAAAATATCAACGTGGCAGAAAAGAAGGAAGAATAGATCATTAGAAATGCGCCCCCCCTTTTTTTTTGTTTTGCAAAGCACACGTAATTACGGTAGGAAATTAATTCTGTTTTCTGCCTTTGCGACGTCCTGGAGATGTCTGATTCATGCTCATTAATACATACTGGGGGAACGAATATCGTCCTCGATCCCAAATGAAGTCCTGGCAGAGAGAGATAGAAAGCAGGCATCTTGGCAGGCAGAGGTCAGTGAGCCCGGCGCTGCTTGGAGATAGAGCGCCTGCTGGAAATCACACGAGTGAGGGCTTCTGAGACTTTTGTTTGGTGTCTATTTCAAGCGCAGATCATAAGAAGGATCACCCAGAAGACTAGTAAATTTTGATGCAAAGATGGCCTCCCTCGCGCTCTCCCTCTCGCTTTCTGAGGCAGAACCTCTGACTTCTCTATGATCCCTGGGATGACAGAGTTGTCAGGGAAAAAAGAGAATATTGGATCTTGCCTTGTAACTTCCTATCACTCAAAGGGAATTTAGGGGGTCCTCTTTCTAATAAAGAGGGAGGGAGGGAGGGAGGGAGGGAAGGGGTGGTGGAGAAGGACGACTCTTGAGCATCCTGCAAAGGAAAAGAAGAAAGCAAAGAGAGGAGCGTCTAGTCTTCTAATGGAAATGTCACATCTGAAGCATGTTTTCATTTCCAGCTGACTCGTGGAGGAGAATGCAGTCCTTGGTCAAATTCCTTTCCTCTGCTCTTCTCTCCCCAGACCTCTGCCCATCAAACCGTTTCCAAATGCTGCTATTCCTAGAAAGCTATTGCGTTGCTACCAGCGCTGTTTTGCACAAATACCCAGAAATGATTTTCAGCAAGCTGGTGCTTGGCTTTTTTTAACTGTCAAAAGAAATGGGATGGGGTGCCTTTTCCTTATGGAAATAAGGACACACGCTCCAGTTACAGTCACCAGTTTTTCATTACAAAGTGCCTTAGAATCTATTCCCTTTCCACCTCCGCTTCCTTCTTCTACACTTTTCAAGGAGACAAGAGGTTTAAATATATATCCTTCATGTGTCTTAACAATGTTCTTACAGCGCAATTTATAAAGAAAAGCTTTTTGGCTTAGAATAAAATGTACACAGAGCTGTGAAGAGGATTTTGCTTAGATTCCGCTGCTAAGGAACATTCTCACTTCAGAAATATTTGCCAATATCAGGTGTAATATTAAGTTGATTAGGATCTTAATTGTGTTTAATCAATCCACATTAGTTTACTGAATAACACCACACACATTGTTTAAGCGAGCTGATGGGAAATTATGGAGCTATTGAATAATGAGGATGGCAAAGCAAAGGCAAAACCCTTTCAGCCTTGGTAGCTATTTACTAAGTTGAATATATTTGTCTTTGTTTATGAGGGTTATTGGGGGAATATTTCTCACTTGAGAAAGGGCGAGAGGAGTTGACTTTGCTATTCACGCCTTAAAAAACAAAGGCCAAGCAAGATTCAGTGCAATGAATGCAACCTACCAGTGAGCAACACGAGGAAAGGCGAACGTTCAGGGGGGATCTTGTCCCCCCAAATTATGCATTCAGCTAGCCTAATTATGAGAAGAAAGTATTCCCACAACCTGTACATGCAGAATCATTCTTTGGACAAAGAATCCCCCCCAACCCCCCCCCCCCACACACACACACGCGCACACGCACACGCTTCCCCAGGTCCCGGATCTTACCACAGTCAAGCTTTTTTGAAACGTCATTGAGTTGACATGCTTCAGTTTATCCCTTTGCAAGAAATGGGGCTTAGGACCACTTTAATTTGGCTAGAGCGCCTAACTATCTCGTGTGTGGATGGACTGAGAGAGAGTAAAACGGGGAATGAGGGTTTCCAAGTCGAACTTTCTTTCTTTCTTTCTTTCTTTCTTTCTTTCTTTCTTTCTTTCTTTCTTTCTTTCTTTCTTTCTTTCGATGGACTTCCCAGGACTACGCAGTGTCACAAACTGATTTGAACAAATTCAACAAAAGCCAGGACGCTCTTTGCCCTGTGGTCTGGAGAAGGGAGCATCGCTGCTCCCAAAATGCGCAATCCAAGCGTCGGATTCGGGACAAGCGCCTACAGGGCGCTTTGGATCGCCGAGAGTCGATATAATGCCACCCTCCCCCCCCCACTTCTCTCTCTGTGAATTATACGGAGTGTCCAGAATGTCTGCTTGTGTACTTGTGTGAGCATATCTGTATACATGCACAGAGAGGGTACAGTCCAGAAAAATAGCCCTTGAAAATTCTTTCGATATCTGTAGAAGCATGGGTGTAAATGCCTTTCAGGAAACCCATCTGAGTCAAAACCCCAACTTTCCATCTCTGTGTGTGCATTCGCGGCATACGCGCGCGCACACACAACCTCTCCTGTTTCTTTAATGGTTTCCTTTCCTTTCCTTTTAATTTCACTCTTTCTCCGAGCAACTCAGCGAAACATAGGTAACGACTTTCTTTCGAGCTTACTTTATAAATATTTGAATATGCGTAAAGTTTTAAATTTCAACCCGCCTATTAAAGAATATTTCAAGGCGTCCAGTTTCAAAGCTCTTCATTTCCCCCTTTCTCTCCAACCCCCACCTTTTCCCACCCACGACAAAGATACCTTGGGTAGAATGACATCTTTTGTAATTAGCACTGAAGAAAATGTGTTGGATCCCCCCCCCGCCATCAAAAGTAACCAGATAATTAGCAAATAACCCACAATTAAATACGTCTCCCACCTTGCCCAAATGAGGATTGACGTTTTAACAAGCACGTACATGGGATATAAGAAAATAAATAAATAAATAAAATGCATTGGGGGGGGCGGGCAGTGATGGGGAAGGACAAGGCTGCGGAGAGGGAGAAGACTAAAGTTCGAGAGCAATTTTTGAAAAGCGTTTTAGACACGATCCAAAGAAGTACGATTTATGCCTCAGGCTGCAATCCTGAATACATTTCTTCAGACGAAAGAACTCCTTCAAATCAATCGGACTTACTCCTCCCTCCGCCGCGCGATGAGAGAATCAGGCCACAAGTCCCATGGAAATGAATAGCCCAGATGCAGGCAAGTCGAGGGCTCCTGCGCCCCGGGGCCCCGACGCCCAGCTTTCGGTGCCCCTGCCTTTGATCCCGCACCAGCGTGGCTGCTACTACGCTGTAAGTGCAAAACCAGAAAGGAGCTGAAGGGGCGAACACCAGGGAACACCAACGCCAAGGAAGGCAATGGCAAGATAATATGATTGCACAACAGTGTGTCCAAAATTCAGATTTCCTCACTTTCTGATTTTTTGTCTGGATTCCTGGATGTTTCCAGAATTATGAGTTTCAGAGTACAAGGGCTCAAATCAGCAACAGTTAAAGACTGTGGAGGCCCATTTAGTAAACACGAGAGAGTGTTACGTGCAAGTTTTTCTCTCCACTCATAAACTGGGACAAAAGCAGCTCAATGTGGGCTGGATTGCATCCTAAGGATACAATCGTACGTGCGTTCGCAGAGGAGTTAGTCCCACTGACTTATTTCTGAGTAGACATACAGAAGATCACAATTCTGCACTCAAGAGGAATTCGATCAATGGATTAAATTGTAAAAAGGGGAAAGAAAGATAGAAAGAAAGGTGTGTGTCGATTTTGCCAGAAGGCTTTAACAGAACCAGTATCATGGCTTGAAAAATTGATTTTCTTTTTTCTTTCTGGAAAAAAAAAGATTTACAGGAGAAGGACAAGTATGCCCATTCCTACCAAAGTTCTTGACAATATGAACGTTTAGACATGAAAATAGGTGACATGATGCTTTTGGTAGATAGACAAGAGGAAAATTGAGAAAGATGACAGATATACAGAGACGACCATTTATTTGGATAGTGACAGTAGCAAATGCAACACTTTTCTAAATAACATAAGCACACCGACCGGATAGGTCTCCTGCTCCGAGGAAATTACAAAGGAGGGGAGACACAGAGACACCCCAAGGGAACACACATCACAGATCTGAGAGAAAGAAAGGTGGGAGGCAGGATCGATGGATGGATGGACTGTCACACGGATAGAGACTTTGCCAGACCAAATAAGAATAACGCACAAGGCAGTAAAAACTCAGTTTCTCACTCCAGTCCCAAATGCCCATCCTTAGAAATCAACAGGACTTAGACCCAGGTAATGCGCCTCTGAGCTTGCTGGTAATTGTATGTAATTGGTAACCGGGTGCATGGGAATCAGCGAGAGCACATTGAAAAGAAAAGGTCCGGCGACTCCATAAATACAGCCACACGAACTCTGGCTTTTGTGCCAGGTGATGCGAACACAGGGGCATTCTGGGTCCAGTCTTAGCAGTATTTGGACAGAAAAAAGTCCTACACGTGCCAGCAGGCTGGAAAACGCCGCATGTTGTGGGGCTTTTTCTGTCCAAGCATCCACAGAATTGTACCTCCATGCATCTAGCCATTACCCAAAGTCTGTTTCCTGCCCTCTCTCCTTGCTGCTTTCTTATTACTCCCCCCCACCCCATTATGGGTAACCTAAAAGAACCTTCCTTTTTAAGGGGACCCCTTTTTGTTTAATTTTTTTTGCTCTTCTGCTAAACCTCTGGAGACAGGCATCTTCAACTTTAGTTTTCAGATGGAAACAGATTTTTTCCTGTCTCTCACTCGTCAACATGACATTTTAATCAACAAAATCTGTTAATTAGAACATTAATTGAAAAACAACAACTCGAATTCTAATTGTTGGCGAATCCCCAAGGGAGCAAATTTTGGTCCTGTCCTCATGGATTGACGGGGACATGTGTGTGCATTCACACGAAATGGGAAAAATTCCGCGTCTCAACTGTGTAATTCTGCAGGGCAATAAAACTAGCGTGTGTGTTCAGGTCAAACATAGGAGTGCGCAGTGCCTTTTCAGAGTCCGAACTGCTGATTATTGGATAGGGATGCCAGTTGTATTATTCAGATCTTTGAGAGTACTACAATGGATGGAAACAGAATGATCGGTAGAAAGGGACACACACACACACACTAATTATTTCAAACAGCTCATCAGTACATTCCATCCTTTTTTCAGTGATTCCAAGAAACAACTTCGTAATCGTGCCATTCCCGTCTCTATCACCACACACCCCTGTGCCTTCCACATCCCGGCAGGTGTGCTATCTTCTTTTAAATGTATCTTGATGCTTTTGAGAAATTCCTCAATTCTGGTTGTTTAGCAAGAGAAGGCCCGGTGCAGTGCAGTCTTGCACATGGCTCCTCAGAAGTAAGTTGCTCTGGGTGCTGTGGGTTTTGCCTGATGAATACCTGCACAATTGATGGGTTCGAAGTGCTGGGAACTGATTGATGGTTGCATAGAAGGATCTGTATATAAGAGGCACCGTTAGAACACACATTTGCAGGTTGTATCTATTTTCCCCTCTGTACCAGGGGTGGGTGGGTAGGAACAAGAAAGAGAGAGTTGGAGATACACCCCCCTGGTTTTCTCAATCCTCTTTTATTTGTACCTTTAATTAAAGTTTTTTTGCACGTGTTTATTCTTTTTAAAATATCACTGTGTTAATCAACCACATTGTTTATCCTAATCCTGCAGGACTTGGTGGGGGAGGATTTGGGAGGGGTGCAATTTAAAATGCAGGTAATATGAAATATAGGCAAAGGCTCAGAAATAAACAGGACCCCTCCCACAGCAGCTTGGACAACTAGCAAAATTATAGAGAGGAGGCAAGAGGACCGTCTTCGAAACGAAATGCTTTGTCCTCTGGCCTCGGGAAATTAAATCTCCTGAAATTTACTTTTTTCGATTACAGGTAGTGCTCATTCGGCTGTTTCCTGAATGGCAACTTTACTGGAACTGCAGAAATATTTTTACACACACACATGCACGTGAATGCAGCAAGCTTGCCTCAAGACACTATCAGTCCCCAGCAGACATCCATACGATTATTCCCTAATATGTCTCAGCAGAAGGCTCGTGCAGTGTAAATCGCCCATGAACTGTTAATAACCGTTGCAATGAAGTATTGCATTAAGTGTGTTTTATAGTGAAGAAAGCAAGTCAGCTGAGATGCAGCAAAGCACCAGGCGCACTTCACTGGTAAGGCTGCCATCCGAGTTAAGTGTGCCTGAAGTTCCTCTTATGGGGGTGGCCTCTGGAACAAGAACGCTTCATCAACGGCATCAGCACCAGGTTTTTCATCATCCAAAATACATGATACATCTTCAAAATCCATACAACCCTGTAAGGAAGGTCACCATTTTCCCTCTATATATCCATTTCCATATATTATCCTCATCTTCTCTCTCTCTCTCTCTCTCTCTCTCTCTCTCTCTCTCTCTCTCTCTCTCTCTCACACACACACACACACACACACACACACTAGAGTGAGTGAGCAATTTTGATTCATTTTCTCTCTTCCCCCCTCCTTCCCCATCTCTATGAAGGTTTACAGACCCTAAATTCTGCCTGCCTGCCTGCCTGCCTTGTGCAAGTATATGTATATCCATTTTTAGCATCAATAGTTCCAATCTTCCAGTCATTTCTAGAAGCAAGAGAAGGGGGTGAAGTGGGGAGAGAACAGGTACAGAAGCCCCTTTAAGTGTGATCCCCAGGTGCAAGGCACTGCTGAGTCGATTTCATATGATCTTTGTAATTCCTCCATTTTGGCTTTGTATAATTTCTTGCCAGCATCTCAGTATGTTTCTGTTTAGATATCCTAAGCTCCTTGAAATTCATTAACCTGTGGTCAACAACAAAAAAAGAGAGGGGTAATACTGGTTATAAGCTATATTCCTTTTCACGTTTGGTCACAGTTAGTCGCTGGATTTTCCAGCTGCGAATATGATGTACACTATTTACCCTAATTGAATTGCTGTTGTAACACCTTTCAAGAAGAAGAGTAATACATAATCAGAAAAAAAGAAGGGGGAAATAGTTTGCTGATGCACAGGACTTCGTGGATCTAGTTGTTCTAGTCCCTCCTGGAGGTTCTTGCCCAGAAGGAGGCACTAGGGAACTCTTGCTTGGCATCTTGGGCTTTGCCCCTCGGGGGCACCCACTTCCCGGTGCCTGGGTGTGCGTGGGGAATGTTCAAATTTGAAATGTCTGCGGAAAACCACTGGACAAGTTCACCCAGGGAGCAGCAGTGCATTCTCCATCTCATCACATACAGATGAATCTGTTGCTTTATCCTCCCGTCCCGTCTAGGCTGTTTGGGTTCTGGGTGGATGGTGGTGCTGGTGGGACAAGGGCGAGGAAACACATTACAGAGAAACAGACTGCAGCCAGTTTAGAAGAGGAAGTCCGGAGGATTTGAAACGGGTTTGCGCAGGGCAAGCCTTTGAAGAAGCAGGGCTACAGACGAAGGTCGCTTTTGGCCAGGAATCTCTCTGCTAGGTTTAGGGATGGCTGCCGTGACACCCATCCCCAGGGAGCTGAGCCCTGGCTGAGGGAGTTCGTGCCGCCTTCTAGGCCCGTGGGACGTCTGAAATGGCGAGACAGTGTCCCCAGCACCCTTCTGGACTGGCTGCCGTGGGAGGTGTTCGCACACCGTGGGTGGGTGGGCATGCTCCGTGGCGGAGCCGTCCTGGCACAGAAGGCTGCTGGGAGCCCAGGAGGGCAGAGGCAGGGCCCGAGTCTCAACGCCTTTCATTGAACGCAGCTCAGGTGATCGCCCCAGCCCATTCCACCCAAATACACACGTGTGCATGCGTGCATGCGTGTGCACGCATGCGCACACACACACACACTGCACCCTCAGGCCTGCCATGCTTCCTCGCACCACGCACACCTTCCTCCCACCGTGTCCGCCCTGCAAGAGCTTTGCAGAGTTTCTCCTGCTCTGCCTTGGAATGCGCCCGAAAGGTGGTCCTTCATCTTTCTGTGCAGTTTTATGGCTTACTGCAGAGCCCAGTTCAAGGGCCGGTGCATTATCTCTGAAATTGAAAGAAAGCGCCTCTTTCCAGTGTGCATTCACTTTATTTATTTATTTGGGGTATTTCTAACCTGTCCATTACTGTACGTCTCTGGATGGCTTACAATAACTCACCCAATAAATACATCAGAATAAATACATCAGAATAACCCACGTCTGAGGATGAAAACATAATTAAAATATTTGAACTTTAAAATACTGGGTAAATAAAAAGGTCTTGAGCTGGCACTGAAAGGCATATGACGTAGGCGCCAGGCAAACCTCTTTGGGGAGTGCATTCCATAGCTGGGGTGCCACCACAGAGAAAGCCCTTCCTCCAAGTGTTTATTCTGCGCTATCACAGGCCAACTTGAGCATAGGTGGAAGAAAAGCAGTAAAGGAGAAACTTATTGCTCAAAGCTTCAGCTAACCTGGTCCCAAGTTGTTTGAATGCTATTTGTAGGTGTGCATATATGTGGTTTGCTTTTAATTCTTCCTATGGATTTCCTACTTTGCTCTAATCACAAAAACTGCACATGATGTTATGCAAGTTCTTGGACTGTACCATATTAGGCCACAGACAAGGGATCGCAAAGCTGCAATTTGTTCTCTCTCTCTCTTTCTTAAACTGTTATATTTCCTTTACCTCTTCTTGCATCCAGAGCCTGTGATGGCCTGTGAGGCTTAGTGGTTAGAGTGTTGGAGTGATTCTCAGGAGATCCTGGTTCTAGTTCCCACTCAACAATGAAACCCACTGCGGTGACTTGGGTCCAGCCACTGCCCCTTTGTCTAACCTACCTCACAAGGTTGTTGTGAGGATAAAACACAGAGGGGGAGAACCTTATAAGCCATCTTGCAAGAGGGAAAGCAGAGCAGTACAAATGTAAAACAATTCTGTGTTGTGTATACCACAAATATACACAGAAAGGGATGATATAGAAATATATGTAATATCAATATTGCAGATTTTTTAAAAATTTGGAACTCTAACTGTTCATTCCACCCAACATATGAACCAAATCTGTTGCATACTACATCAAATACACTGAGGGGTTCATCATGGCTGCCCCTCAGTATTGGAATTCATTTTTTCTGGAGAAGCGCCAAAGTCTGAGCTTGTGCATCTTCCAGAAGTGCTCCCATAGATTCATATATTTAAGATTTAGAATAGTGCATGGGGCCATAAAGCAAAGAACATAAACGCTACTGGTCCCAAGCAATTAGGGTTGGGTGGGTCTTCAGTTCCATGATACATGTAGAATGTGTTCTCTTGCTGTGTTTGTTAAAATAAGATGTCTGATTCAGCTTTAGCCAGTAGAAAGGAAATTTGATTCTTCAGCAAACATAAAATTTCATTAACAGAAACATGTATTTGGCTAAGAACTTCTCTGCAATATTACCAGGATATTCAAAAGGGAAAGGGGGGTGAGAGGTTGAAAGAAGAGTTTTGATTGACAGGTAGGATCTCGTTCTGTCTCTCTTTTGGTTAGTAATATTGCTCTAGTCAATTATTTTTTAAAAGTAAATTAAACAGTACTTATTATGGAAGGAACAGATGGGAAGAGAGTGCCCTGTGACTTTGGTGAGGCTAAACAAAGATTTGCTTGATAGGCAACTGGGAGAAACTCTGCAGATTGCAAAAGATCTCACTAATTGTGTTGACATGTGGTGTTCCTACAGCACCCTATAACTAGTGGTCCTAGTGACCTTCAAGCAGTGGGTCACAAGACGGGGCTTTGTGGAGTTAGCGGTACTATTTCAACTAATTCAGCCCGTTACACTCTCTCTAGTGGGCTGAGAGACACAATTTTTCAGTCATGTCTCTTCCTCCACTTCCCAATGCCTAACTTTATTTTTGATCTGTGGTGCTCAACAGTTCTGCTGCCAGCCTCTCCTGCATGGCTGGATCTGCCAGGGGAACCCATGCAAGTTGCCCATGCAGTCACTGGGGATGTTGTGTCAGTTGTCAAGCTGTTTGGGAAGCAAATGCTGGGCAGGCAAGGAGAGAGCAGAACGGTGGGCTAACTCTGGACACGTTACCTTCCTCCATTCCTAAACCATCTGCACTGATGCGCTCCAGTGGACGTGAGGGAGAGAAGGATGAAACGCGGAGGAGTCCAGCCCTGTTCATGGATTGGATGAGAGCAGAGTCCACATGGTTTCCATGCAGTTCCACTCATACTTAGGAGCAACTGGTGGAGGATGATGCCAGGTGGGTGTGTTGTGTGTGGGCACGTGTAGGGTGGGGAGACTGGACCCTTGGGAGAACCTTGTTAGAGGCTCTCTGTGAATGGAGCCAGGACACTGGCTGGCCCTGTGGGTCTTCAGTCCCTCACTGGTGAGGCCCAGTTGCAGGGGTCAAGCAATAGCGGAGCAATACAACAGAGGAACCAGCTGCCTGGAGAGGTGGGGGGCTCTTCCACACTGGATGCATTCAAAAGAAACTGGCAGGCCTCTGAGTGGGATGGTGTAACCTGGTGTCCTGCAGCAGCAGAGGGTTGGACTCAATGGCCTTCATGGCCTTCCAAGTCCACTCTTCTAGGATTCTAGGATTCCATGACTCACCCAGAGGCTGTGGCTTGGTTTAAAACAGAAGGTGTATTGAGGAAAATCCTTGAGGTGGAAAGCCAGCTTCCTGGCTCTTGTCTGAAACTCTCAGGATGAGAGTTTGGGAGAAGCCATGGCAGGACTGCCTCATCTCCATCCCCTGGCCCCTCAGAGGCTGGTTCCCTGCTTCCGCGACTGCAACTGCACAGGACTTAAAACAAACCCGAAACACCTCCACTGCCAGGGCAGGCTTTTAGCATTCGAATTGCAACATGGGGGGCATTTTCAGAGGCTGCTGGCATTTTGATGCCAGGTGATACCTTGCTTGCGTTTATTATTCAGCTTCACTGGCTCCAAGTCCATCTGGAAGACCATTGAAGCCCAGAGGTGGGCTCCGAGAACTTCGAGAACTGGCCCGCATGGGAGGTCCAGCACCGCAGCTGTTCCTCCTCCTCTGTCCCTTTGGTGACTGCCCTCATCACGGTGCCCACAGCTATGCAAGAACCCACGGCGCCATTCTGGCATTTCCTCTGCCTCACTGGTTTTCCTGCTGTGCTTTCTGCCAGCCTAACTGTCCTTTTGTGCACATGTTGGTTGCCCAAGGACTGCTGCTTCAAGACCTGAGACGCCTGGTAAATAGCAATAGCAAACCCGGTGCTCCACTGCCAAGGTACAGACCACACAATACCCCACACTAAAAAGCTGAGTATGGGCTCAGCGTAGGTTGTGGTTGTACCAAGGCTTATGAATGAAACATGGGTTGCCATGTTGTCTGAACCCAGCTGAGATAACAAATCCCGAGAAATAACTCACAATCCACAACCCAAAAAAACAAACCAAGGGGGTCACTTTGTGGATAGTTTGTGTGGATAGTTTGTGGTTACAAAACAAGGTTTCCTAGCACAGCTGTGTAAAGACACAGGATAATCCCTGTTTCAACAACTACAGTGCAAAGGTATATCCATCCCATCACTGAGATAGCACTTGAGTCCACTGGGGCTCATCCCCAGTTAACTGAATTTAGGATTGGAGTATTAATAAATAAGCCCTGGACAGACTGAAATTTTAGGGAACACATGGCATTCCTTTAAATGGTCTGATAGCTGCACAATAAAAACTGGAGTCATTTTTTGAGTATTAAGTTTCTGTTAACTCTAATCTACTCAGCATGCTGTTTTCTAAACATACATAAAGACACGATCAGGACAAGACAGCAGAGACATGACATGGCTAGGCCAGCTGCCCATCTTTTACTTCATATGCTATCTGAGACTATTTTGGGAAGTTCTTCTTCAGGTAAAGATCTGAATTTTTTCAGGGCAAGGCTCATCAGATTAGATGAAATTTCTCAAGGGGGTCCTGTGAAACTTCAGGTTGTCAGTGGATTTCACCAAATGGGAAATGCATTTGGAGAAAATTCTCATAAGCAAAATTAAGATCAATAAAACTAAGCCTTCTCCCCGCCCCCAGTGGGGGCTAAGGAGAAGTTGCCACATTGGCTAGGGCTTAGGGAAGGGGTGAAAAACTTCTACCACACTGGCCAAATCTGGCCCATGGAGTCCCCGTCCGGCCCATGAGGAATTTATTCCCTGATGCCTCCCCAAGGCCCTCCCCTTCATGCGCTGCCACGGGGTGAAGCCCCACTGTCATCTCTTATCACTGGCCAGAGAGAACGTCAGGCACTCTTGATGCACGGAGGGGGCGCTTCAGTCAGCCAGCTCCTAAACACGCAGCTCCTGGCAATGGCAGAGTGGCCCTTCCAGGGCCCTTCCAGGGCCACCCCAGCAGGGATGGGGCACCCTGTGCTGAGGAGCCGCCCAGCTCATCCCATGCCTGCAGCGGGGACATTCCCAAGTGCTGGGCAAGCCCCTTTCTCCATCTCCATGCATTTCCCCATGGGAACGACATGGGTGGGGTATGGTGGAGCAGGGCATTCTCTTGACCTCATGCAGCTGGCCAGGTGGTCTTGTGAGGACTGGTGATTCAGCCCTGCACCAAAAGCATACCCCAGATTCGGGATATGCATGTGATTGTCAATCTTCCAAAGCTTTATCTGAATCAAGCATGCGATAGCCTGTCCTAGGGCTGTACCCATTCAGCAAGGATCCTTTTTTCATGAAAAATAGGTTCAGGAAACTTTTTCCAAAGGACCAGGTCAATTTCAAAAGGGTTGGTCAGAGCCCTGTTTTTCTCCAGCTGTAGGCTGCATATGTTTTCTCGCAGAGCTGCATGACAAGCTTATCAAGGTTCCTGAGAATGCTCGCTTTGAGGAATCTTCTTTTGTACCATTCTTTCTTGAAGTGCAGCATCCCATTGTGTGAGTAGCAGCCGATCAGATGGGTGGTTGAAGAGGAGTCCTCGGAGACAGGATGCCTTCCCGATCCCAAAGGCCCCACTTGTTCTGCTCAGAGTTTATTACCTGTCACACCACCTGATCTTCAAATCATCTCTAGTGCCTCTGATGTAACTCCGGCTTTCCATGTTCAAAGAATTCCTTGAATATGCACCCTTGATCTTGCCAATTTTTTCCCATAAGCAGTTCCAATTCAGCTCAGTTTAATAACACTTCACATGTATATGGGCATATTTCCTCTTCAAAGCGGCTCTGTATAAACACTGATTAATGTTCACAACATACCATTTGCAGAAAGTGGGACCTGTTGGGTAAGCGATAAGAACACTTAACGACACTGTGGAAGGATGGAGAGGAACGGGGCTGGCATATTCTTGAGCCCTCTCTTCATGCTTTAGCAAGTCCACTGGGGCCCACCACCTTCAGCAACTGGAGGAGGCAGCTTCCTACCCGGGGATGTTACCAGTCAGCACCTAAGGACAGGAGCAAGAACCGGGCTGCGCCATTAGAATGCCTGCTGCTTCTCAGTTTTCTTCTTCAGAGGGATTCATTCAGTGTTGTACCTCCTCTTTATATGCCAGTGGTGGGGCTATCAGGGAGCACCAGTCTGGTTCTTCAGGGTCCTGCACATGGCCACATGCCCATGTCCCAGCCGCCCATTTCCCTTCCCTCTGACCCATGGCTGTTTCGGGGGCCGTCCGACTCTGGCACTCTTCCCCGCATTCTAAAACCTTGCAAAGCTTCTCCAAAGTTGTAGTTACTGATACCCAGAAGTTTAAGCTGTGGAGGCAGGGGAGATACCTTGGGTTCCACTCCGTTTGTCTTTGACCTTGCACACCGCAAGTTCCTTCTCAAACTGAATTTGTCTCTTGGTCTGAGGAGACTCTGCACCCCTGTATATTGAATATTCAATACTTTATATTGAAAAGCTGTGCCCCCAGGCAGAATTCACCATTCATTAATTAAGCATACTTAAAACTTCATCTTCCTCCCAGTAGGATACCTGGAGAACTCAGCAGACCAAAGCCACTGAATAAAGGTGGACAGTATCACTCAGGCTGCAACTCGAAAGAACAGCACAACGGGCAGAAGCTGCTGGGGTGCTTCCATCCTTGTGGACCCCCTGTGCCCTGACAATCTGTTTGCACAAGTGCCCCCACTCCGGCAGCACCTGTGCAGGGACACCTACTGCTCCTGGGGCACCCTGAACAGCGCAGTCCTGTTCATTTCTGGAGGGAGGTGAGCTGAGGGTCCTGATGACTTGCCCCCTCCCAGAAGGAGTGCTTCTGTTCAGGGCTTTCCCTCGAAGCATCAGATGCCCTCGCCTAAGCAGTGGTCCCACTTGCTTCGTGGAACGGGTGTGACTCACCCAGTGCGGAAGGGAATCGGTGCCCAACACCCCAGCTGAGAGCACCCAGAAAATCTGTTCATCTGCATCGATTTGCTCATTTGCTGCCTGAGTGAGTGGGACAGCTGCACCCCGCACAACGACACGCTCCATCATCCGGAGGCTGCTGGAGAGAAGGCCTGGCCTCACGTCACACAGAGGAGGGCCGCACCGAGTGAGCGCAGCGTGTGGTGCATTCTGCAGAAGGAGACCATCTTTCACTTAACTAGGTCCCAAATGGCTCAGGACTGGAAGGCGCATAGCGAGTTTTCCCCTTTCCTGACAATGTTTACACATCTAATGATATCACCCCTTTAAGAGATGCTTAGGTACACCACAACTAGTTTTAGGGCAAGGGGCTTGATACTCTGTGGAGCACAATGCTTGGGTGGGTTGAGGTGCAAGATTTAGAGTCCTGGAACTGGGAAGGTGAATTGTTGCGACTGGCTTACGGCAGCGGTGCCCAACCCTTTTCCACTGGCCTGCTCCTTGGCGGCCTATTTCCATTAATTGTACTCATGGTAGCAAAATATTTCCAACTCCTAGAGTTGCTGCTATTTCCACCATTATGGATTTTTTTCACGTACCCCTAAATGTCCTGGCTTGTTCCCCAGGGGTATGTGTACCCCAGGTTGGGAATCACTGGCTTACGGTGATTTGCCAGTTGGGGAATGAGGAGGAAAGGGAAATCCTGGAACCAGAGTAAGTGGATTTTTGAGGGCAATGGGAAGAAGGTGTGTGCGTGTGTGTGTTGTGGCAAAGGAGATGGAACAGGGTGTGATTGAGGCAGTTGTGATCCTTTGGGACTGAAAAGTATTTTTCCGTTGTTTCTCTTTCTGCTCGGCCACAGTGAGACCTTTTGGAGACATTCAGAACTTGGCTGAGGGAGGCAACTGAGCCGCGAATGGCGATGTGGAGGCAAGCAGATGTTCTGAGCACCCCCTGGGTCTCTGGGGCAAGTCTCACCGGTGGTCCCAGAGCATGCTGGTACATGTGCTGGATGGAACCAATGGCAGCTCATGCTTCTCCTCACGAAACAGCTTCTCAAACCTCAGCCAGGAGTCTAGAGAAGTAGCTAAAAATAGGGGGAATTCAGGAACTCATTCACTTGAGTGAATTAGCTGCGCATCCTCAAAAATCATTCTAGATATTTTTAACTGAAGACTAAGATGATGGAGATGGTGATGGTGATGATGAAGCAGCCTCATATAGATCAAACAGTACCATTCATGGATGAGACCATGGAGGTTCTCAGTAGACCTGGAGAAACATCAATGTTTGCAGGACTACAAAAACAAGAAACATTAGGAGTGTGGGATTGGGAACAAAGGGCGCAGAATAAAGGAAAAGAAAAAAAACCCTGAAGAACAAATAAGCTACAAATTGCATATTGCTTAAAAGGTGTAAATGCACATAAGTTAACATCAAAATGCTAACTAAACAAATTTGCCCCTTTTTCTGTGCCTAGGATACTCACCTGTGTGCCTCCTCTACCTGAGTAGCTCATTCTATAGGAGATGAAGAAATTACCTTTTTCAACGTATTTCCACTATGTTCACGTATTCCTTGTATTCTGATACACCTATCAAAAACAACCCATTTGGGTCCTTTGTTATCAAGATCACCCACCCTTTGATGAGATGGACCAATGTCACCAGCAGCTAATTTCTTACAAGCTGCCAAAGAGCTGTCAACCATACGCCATCCTGCTCCTTTCCAAGTTTCCCCAAGGCAAAATTAATCTTCCTAATAAAACTTATGAAATAGGAAAGTAACCTGTATCTCTGCTATACACTTCCATATCTTTCTTCCTTAGGGGCTGCAGGCTTCACACAGGCACAAAATTGGTTGCTGTACCTGTGTGATACCAAGCCAAGTCTACCCCTCTGCCCCATTAAAGACAATGGGAGATTGTTGCTGATTTCATTTGAAACTAAATTGCTTTCTAATGCTGCAAACAGCAGAGTCTCAGGGCACCATAATGACTAATCTGATAAATTTCTTATAGCATTAAGTTACGAACATAAGAATATAGAAACATAGAAACAGGGCAAGTCAGAAGGGGCCTCCCAGGCCATCTAGTCTGACCCCCGGCTCCAGCTGGCTCCGCTCACGACATGCCCACCATGTGCATGTCCAGCCTATCCTTGAACACGTGCACCGATGGGGCCTCAACGACCTCTCGTGGAAGCCCATTCCACACCCTCGGGGTCCTAACTGCCAGGAAGTGCTTCCTGGCATCCAAACTGAACCTTGGCTCCCTGAGCTTTGCTCCATTGGAGCGCATCCTGCCTTCCTCTGCAGGGGAGAACAGGTCTCTACGCACTCTGTGTGACATCCCCTCACATACCTGCATGTCACCAACAGATCCCCTCTGAGTTTCCTCTTCGCCACGCTGAAGAGACCCAGTTCCCTCAGTCTCGCTTCATACGACATCCCCTGCAAACCGGCCACCAACCTTGTGGCCCTATGCTGCACTGACTCTAACATGACTATATCCTTCCTGCAATGAGGGGCCCAAAACTGAGCGCAATACTCCAGTTGCAGGCACACCAGAGTCGTATAGAGTGGTAGTAATCCCTCTCTCAATCTAGAAGCCACACTTCTGGCTATGCAGCCAAGGGTGGCATTCGCCCTCTTGACCGCTGCATCACACTGCTGACTCAAGTTCAGCCTGCGGTCAACCAGTACCCCAAGGTCCCTTTCACAAGTGCTGCTCTCCAGCCACTTGTCCCCTAACCTGTATAGGTTATATAAGAAAGAATATAAGCAAAGCTAAGCAGGATCAGACCAAAGGTCATCCCAACCAGCTGCACACAGGATCCCTCCAGCAGGATGGGTGCAAGACCTCCTTCTGCCCAGCTCCTCAGCAACTGGTGTATGCAGACAGTCCTCCTCTGGTGTTAGAGATAGCCCATAGCCAGCAAGGCCAGTAGCCACAGATTGCCTCCTCCCTCATGAATCAGCCCAATCCCCTTTTAAAGCCATCCAGATCGGCAGCCATCGCCACTTCCCATGGCAGTGGAATTCCATAGTTTAGCTGTGCACTGTGTGCAGAAGGACTTCCTTTTATCTGGCCTAAACCTAACACCACTCGGCTTCATGGGATGATCTCTCCAGGCTCAAGTGTTATGAGAGAGGGAGAAAAATACCTCCCTCTCAACTTTCTCCACACCATGCATTATTTCAAACAGCTCTTTCATGTCTTCCCTTCCTCACTTCTTTCCTAAGCTGAATAGTCCCAGTTGTTGTACCTGCTGCTCAAATGAGAGGGTCTCTTAAAACATGAGCTCCAAACCATGATGACTCACACCCCTGGAATTGCTACAGAACTCAGCAGTACATGAACAGGGAAGGGATGTCTCTCTGCAAAGGGATGTGTCTCCAAGAAGCTTGCTGCCTCCCGTATCAGCCTCCCTGTGCCCTTTGGTTTAGGGGAAATACCTCTCAGTGTCCCGCCACCAGGGTGGTGACATGAGAGACAGCTGGTGACCTCTGTAGGCCAGATTATGTCAGTGGGATAACGGTAGTGCTTTGAAATACCTGTCCCTAAAGAGATATACCCAATGCCAACTTTCCTGGCATTTCAGCATGAGGGTAAGACCTACCTGATCACCTGGTACTTATGAGTGGCCAATGAATAGAGTTGGGTCTCTGTTGTGTATTTGGCTCTTTCTGCTGGTCATTATTCATATTATTGTTGTGCAGTATTGTATTTTATTGTTAACTCTTAGTTGTGGCATGTTACTGTTTTACTATCTTTTAGCACTGTGAGATTTTTTAGAATGAAGGATGTGATATTAAGAGGAATAAATAAGGAGAGCCTGAAAGGACAGACCAAAGGACCATAGTCTAGAAGTCTATTTCCAACAGCAGCCAACCATGGGAAACCCCGAGGCAGGGTGTGAAGACTCCAGACAAACCCTGCCCTATTGAGAAGAACACCTGGCTGCCTCCCCAGGGCACAGGCAAAGAGCAGGGATGTGTCCACCAGCCTGGGCCAACTTCGTCACATTCACCACGTAGCCCTGGCTGCACAAATCAGCCTCGCTTCACATAGCTCACTTAGAACATGAACGCATCGACTAGCCCCAGCAGCTGTCGAGGTTGTGCCCATTTGTCCCACACCCAGCCTTTGCACATGCAGATTGACTCAGCTTTGGTGCCTACAGCTGTACGTGACAGTGCATCCGTGTGATCTAGAACCTGGGCCATGTGGACCTCCAGCATGTGTGGAAACCTTCATCCACACTGCTGCACATTCAATGGCTCCCTCCCCACAGATGCTCCTCCGGTACGAATGGATGCCAGAGGGTGAGGAAGGTCAGCAGCCACCCCCTTGGGATGGAAGCTAGTTGATATGGCCCTGCTTGTCCCCACCCAGCACAGATTGTCATAACATGTAAGACGTTCTTCTGGACAGAATTATCTTCTCTGAACTTTGCGGTTCTAGGAGTGATCCTGACATCATCCCTTAAAGAACTAAGTCCTCTAATACCACTATGATTTTGAATTCCGTTTCAGGAATGCTGACATATGGATCCTACTAATTTAGGCGATAGCTGCGGTCCCTCAGGAATATTCTATTGGACAATTTATTTATCTCTATACTTTCTCACAGCTGAAGCTGTCTGGGCATGTCTCAATGAATGGCAAACCCATCACTCCTTACCATTTTTATAGCAAACACACCAAATGCTTTTCTATGCACTGAAGTGATTCCTGTGATCCTCCTTGGAGTGTGTGTTGGTGTCAAGAGGCAATGCAATAAAAAGCAGGTCTTCTCAGTGGTGGCCCCCAGCCTCTGGCAAATTCTACCATGTACGTTCTGAGAGGTGGAAACTGTGGTGAGCCTTAAAAACTTCTGAAAGAGGCATCTGTTTACTCAGGCTTTCCCTGACTTGTAACCACTCTGCTCTGTTCTTATAATACTGTAATGTACTTTTAGTTGCAAATTGTTTTTACATTTATATAATATCTTACACATTCCTATGTAAACTTAGGATGTCAAGAGGTATAGAAACAGTTTGAATAAAATAAAAATAAACATGGTAGATTTCTGTTCTTTCTTTCTTGAAAGTGCAAGTCTCCAGACCTCCTGCCTACTCTCCACCTCCAATAATAACATTCTGTCAAAAGCACCAAGGTACATGTAAAGCACGTGGGAATGTGACAATTCGTCTTCAATATGGCCAAGAGCCAATGTTATTTTAGCAGATCAGTTTAAAGCACAATCCTAGGCATGCTCAGGCAGAAACAAGCCTGAGAACTCTCTAAACATGCATAGGACCTCTCTGTTAACCTCAGTAGCGATGTCCCAGACGTGCAGATGTCCACAAGCACATCTGCAAGGTTGCCCAATGCTCTTCTTCCTGAACTGGGAAGCATGAGAGGAAGGAAAGGTTACCGGCAAGGCTGGGGAACCCTGTAACCAGGATCCTTCCCCTGTAACAGCTCTGCCTGAGTGAGGCAAACAGCAATAGAGAAAAAGCTCACTCCATGCAGAATCCAGAACCCATGTTGCATCCATGATCAATAGAACTATTTGTGCCTTTCCCCTTTTCTTCCCAATGCACAGCTAAACATTCTGAGTTGGCTGATAAAACAAGATTCAAAGGACACACACCTATCTTGCCACCAGTTGGGATAGGTATTTTGCTAGCAGAAAGACACAGAGTCTGTTTCTATTTAAAGATTGTACTCTAAGTCCCATTGAAATCCTTCCCAGGAAATATATTTATAGGGTGAGGGAAGCTAATCAATTATCCATTCCATGTCAAATTCTTCAGGCATATTTCCTATTTATTCATGTATTTTTATTTTATTTGCTCTATTTCTATATGACTTCCTTAAAAAAAAACCCTTAGTGGTACATTCTCCCAGTGCTGTTCACAGAATCTCTTTACTGAGATGTATATCATAAAAGCATCTTTATGTTCGTGCTCACTTGCTACAAAGACCGAATCTCCCCCTCGCCTTCTTTCTCACTGCACTAAGCCGAAGCCCTGGAGAAGATGGTGTTTGCAAAATACGATCAAAGACACATGTTTGGAGACTTCAGGGGATGTGCTGGTGAGGAAGGAGAACTTACAAAACTAAGCACTAAACAAATGGATTTAATCCAGCAGTGGGAATTCAGCTTATTATTGGCTTATGCAGGACAACCAGCAGGGGGTAGCAAATAGAACATTGGACCGGGACTCAGGAAATTTGGGTTCTAGCCTTCATTGGCCATGAACCTCTCTGGGTGACTTTTGGCCATCCACAGACAACCAGCCTAACCCAGCTCTCAGGGCTGCTGTCAGAATAATAGAATCATAGAATGGTAGAGCTGGAAGGGGCCAGTGAAGGCCCTGGAGTCCCAACCCCCTGCTGTTGCAGGACATGATTTACCCCATCCCACTCATGATTTCCCCCACCCCAATTTACCCCATCTCACTGGCTGTCCAGCTTCTTCTTGAATGTCCCCACTGTGGGAGAGCCCCTCACCTGTCCAGGCAGCTGGTCCCACTGTCCTATTGCTCTGACAGCAAGGAAACCTTTCCTGATGTCCAGCCTGAACCTGGGTTGTTGCAACTTGGCTTGGTTATTCCATGTTCTGCACTCTGGTCCCAGCGAGAGTGTAGCTTCTCCAATTAAAGGAGGCCAGGTAGCTGAAGCAGAAAAGACTTCTTGGGGAGCATGGAAAGGCATTGCTACTTGGAATGCAATAATGGATTGCATGGATTCTGTAGAAGGCAGCTGCACCCAAGGACAGGGAAACGGTGAAGCAATTCCCGCACTGCATCACTGCAGGGAAAAGTTGCATGTCTGAATTTCTCCTCACTTTCATACAACCACAAATGTTCACACCTGCATATAGAAATTTAGCAGCTATGATGAAATGCTTCTGCAAGATAATCTCATAAGAAGAGCTGTTGCATTGAACCAAAGCATTTTCTGGGCCAGGGGTGGAGAGCTTGTGGCCTTCCCCATGTGGCCAGATGACATTCAGCCTTATTCCTGGCCACCCCATAGCCACTGGAGGTTGATGTCCAGGAAGGCCACCAATGCACAAATGCTTCCCAGGAAAGTCTTAAGCAAGGTGATGTTTCCTCTGCTTTTGTCTTCAGCATCTCTAATACATTACACATGGGGCTATCTCTGAGAATGGCCTGGAAAATAGGGCAGCAAGGTAGTTAATAGTGGCCAGCCAACATGGTCTTATTATGCCACTGCTTTTCCAGCTGCACTGGCTGCCAGTCCATTGTAGGGCCAATCTCAAAGTGCTCATATTACCATTGAATGGCTTGGGGCCAGGTTACCCGAAGGGGCATCTCTTTCATGTACATCTGTCAGACCTTAAGATTAGTTTCAACTGTCCTTCCCAGGAGCCCCCACCAAAGGAAGTAATGTCGGTGGCTATGAAGAACAGGGTCTTGTCTGTTGTGGCACCCTGGCTGTAGAATGAGCTTCTCGGAGAGGCTCACCTGGTGCATCTGTTGTGCTTTTTTTTGGTGCCAGGTGAACACCTTCCTGCTTTCCCAGCCATTTGTGTCTTTCAGTTTTTGCTGTTTTCAGTCTGCTGCTGTACTTTAAACCTTCACACTGCTTCTTATTTCCATTTGATTAGTCTAAGTTATATGCAGTGGTTTCAAACAGTAGTTTAAAATTTCATATTGCACTTCATATTTTCGTATTGTGTTTTATCATGTTTATCCAGATAAGGTCATGAAATCTGGCATCTAAAACTACCTAACTGCACCACTGAGTCTACAAACGAATTCTATCTGTCAACCTTCCATGGACTGGTGAAGAGGGACTGATTTTATAGATGCGGAATGCTGACACTTCATTTTGAACTTGCAAATTCCGTATCCTAGAAAAGAGGGGCCACTCGGGTCTCCTGACTGCATAGTATCCCATTCTTACAACCCGGCCCTCAATGTTTGATGCCATCACTCCTGCATGTGAGGACAGCTCCAGGTTTGATGGAGGATGGGCAATGGGTCCCCTGACAGGACCCTTTCTCTGTCAGCGGATCTGGCAACAGTGGTGTCATTGTACATTTTAAAGTGTCGGAGTCCACCTACTCGCCACTCAAGAAAAGGCCGCAAAACAGACAGCCGTGCTGAGGCTTACTGACAAAGCGATTCTACAATTCTAGCAGTTTCCATCTCTACCAGGAACACGTCCTCTGTAAACCTCATGCAGGACCAGACAACACCAAGTATTTTGCTTTGCAGTAAAGAATGCTCCATTATTGCTGGGAAAATCCATTCCCCTCCAGCTACTGTGAGGATGCTTCTGAGCACTGAGGGGTGGGGTGGGGTGGGGTGGGGGGGAAATCCAAGGGGATGGCCGATGAGGTGTAGGATCCTGGTAATAAAAATGCGCTGGTTCGGCATCCCTGCAACCACCCGGTCCACTACGCCACAACTTGGCAAGCGGACTTCAAGCAGCATTGGGCAGCCAGTCCTCCTGGCCACCATTTCGATTTCCCACAGAATGCTAGGCCAGAGGTAAGATGTGAAATTATACAGCCTACCTCACATTCCTTGGAGTGACAGGCCAATTCTGGATAAAAGGGGTTGGTCAGGTGAGACTTTATTTATTTATTAAAAGCTTTTCTAATCTGTCCACTACAAGCATCTCAGGACGGCTTACTAAAAATGGGTTGTTGTTGTTGTTAGTCGCGAAGTCGTGTCCGACCCATCGCGACCCCATGGACAACATTCCTCCAGGCCTTCCTGTCCTCCACCATCCCCTGGAGTCCGCTTAAGCTCAGACCAACTGCCTCAGTGACTCCATCCAGCCACCTTATCCTCTGCCATCCCTGTCTTCTTTTGCCATCAATCCTTCCCAGCATCAGGCTCTTCTCCAGGGAGTCCTTCCTTCTCATTAGGTGGCCAAAGTATTTGAGTTTCATCACCAGTATCTGGCCTTCTAAAGAGCAGTCAGGGTTGATCTCCTCTAGGACTGACCAGTTTGATCACCTTGCTGTCCAAGGGACTCGCAGGAGTCTCCGCCAGCACCACAATTCAATGGGTAGAATAAAGCAAGCACAACAACATCTGACAATTGATATACTAAAACCCCAGTTAAAATCAATGAAACATTAAAATAATGGAAAGTAAAAAGGGGTTACCAGACACTGAAAAGAATATAACACTGGCACCAGGCGAACCTCTCTGGGGAGCATATTCCATAGTCAGGGCACCACCACAGAGAAGGCCCTCCCCCGGGTAGTTTCCCTCCTAATCTCCTTCAGGAAGGGCTCCCAGAGCAGGGCCTCCACCTCAGATCTCAAGGGCCGGGAGGCCATATAGGAACAAGGCACTCCTTCAGGTACCCAGGACCCAAGCCATTCAGGGCCTTATAGGTTATTACCAACGCCTTAAATTGGGCCCAGACTCCATTTGGCAGCCAGTGTAACTAATAGAGGACTGGCGTCATATGTGAATACTGGCCAGTCCCCATTAACATCCTGGCAGCTCTATTCTGAACCAATTGAAGTATCTGGACCACCTTCAAGGGCAGCCCCATCTTCAAGGGCAGCTGACATTACTTTCCATCAGCTTTGTCAGGCCACTGTGTGGTGTAGGACTGGTAGCTGCCCTTAGATATTACTGCTGACATCAGCCCAGACTGCCAAGTTGTTCATGCATCTTTCCTAAACATGTCCAGGGCAGCACAGCAGCATTAAGCCCGAGATTACTGGGCTAGCTTCCATTCTAGTTCCAGTCTCCCTGCTAGAGCTCCTGACCTTCTTAAGAAGCTGGCTTCCACGATGGCTGGGCAGAAATGGGCAAAACATCTGGAGAAAAGCAGAACCCCTCTCCCCGTGAATCAAGGTGGAGAGAGGGAGCTGTTGGGGTGGACCAAAATAACACGTAAGCAGAGCCATTTTGTTTAGGGAAATTAGAAACTAGCTGTATAGGGTACCTAGAAAATGCTATGGATAATGTTCACAACAACAATAATTTTAGCCAGTTTAGTTTTGGTACTGTCTATTGACTGCCTAGCAGATGTTGAGGCACATGTGACTAAAACTCTGTATGTAGACCTTGTGACCAAGTGCCATTTGTCATCTCTTGCAGCCTACCTAAATGCACACAATCAGGTATATGAATATACTTTTGCTACCATCCAGTGTATTGGTGTGTTTCCTTCTGGCTCCCCAGGTTTTTCTAAGAGTGTGAGTTGAAAAGCTCCACACCAACAGAACCTGCCCATGAAAAATACTGCTGCCTCCCATTCCATCACGGACATTTCTGCTTTAGCTCAGCAGTTCCAGGGCACCAACAGGGGCAGGAGGCAATCCCCAGAATGGCAAGTCGGAGCTTTTGTCAGAGTCTCTGGATCAGACCTCGAAGAGTGGAGATGCAATGCATTGTGGTGCTTAGAGTACCTTTCCAGGCAAGGGTTGCGGGACCTAGTTGCACGCCTAGTTGCATGTGGCAACTCTGCCTGAGTGCCTTTTGGCCAATCCCTCTTTGCCAGCTGAACCTACCACACAGGGTTGTGTTGAAGACTGGGGCAGGCAACTATATATGCTACCCAGGGCTCTGTGGAATAAAGGTGAGCTATAAATGAGCAAGAGGAAAGATGGTGCTGTGCTCCTTTTACATGGAACACAAGAAGCACTATGAGAATTCTTCAGCCCTCCCAACTTCATCCAGCGGAGGGCTCCATGTTGGGCAATTTGGCCCCCTACTGGAAAGTGTTTCCCCAGTTCTGATCTGTCCTGCCTGGCAAGGTCTCTCCAGCGTCCTACCAAACTACCTGCAGATGTCCAGGACTTAAAGGCTACCAAGCTTGTGCTCTACGATGAAGACAGATTGTGCTTACAACATTTGACCAAACCGAGATCTATTTGAGCAGAACCTCCAAAGAACTTTTAGCAGGGCTAATATGTAGCCAGCTATTGTCCAAATAAGCTCCCCCCCACCCCCGTCTGCTGATACGGCCTGTGCATTTACTCTGGGAAGTTCTTTACAGGCTTTTGTTCTGGCCATCTAGGATAGGGTGAACTTTTCTTTAGAGACATCCCAAGAGGTCTAGACTCCTGAAGCTGGCCCTGTGATTGGACAGCTCCCCATCCAATGCGAGGCCAGCCTTGTGATGAGCACCACAGCCTGGCCGCCCAACAATGTAAGTCTGTTGGACGTTTCATCTGGGCTGTCACGTTCAATTTGCACATGACCTCATGGCCAAAAATCGGGAGAGAAGTGGTAGAATGTGGGACTGAAAGCTTATATTATTGCTTTGACAGCTTCAGTCATCTAGAAGTAATGCAAAATGCAATTTATATTTATACTCTCTGACCTTCTGCTCAGACAGGGAAACGATCTAATGATGGGCCAAAGTAGGAAAGAATGAAACAGATCTTGATGCAGCTGGAATTTGTCTTCTTCTCCCCCCCACCCCACCCCCACCTTGCTTTTCAACAATTCAATAACAGTCAAAAGACAAATGAAACATGAAGCGAGTCTTGGTTAGGTAGTGTCACAATTATTTTATAGTGAGTAGGTTTGGGCTTTGAGGTTTAGCAAAGGTTGCTCCTTGTGCTCCTTCCCACCATTTTCTCCTCCCCCAGAGATATTCTTCCCGTGTTACTAGTCCAAAAGGTGCTCCCCTCGCGGACACATGGAAATTGCCTCTGTGGAATGTTCCAAGGGCTCAGCTAGTCCAAAACTGTCAACAGGAGAAAGCCAGGCACCTTGGGAGGCTTGCAAAATGTGCATACCATGAAAGTCATAGCACACCACTTGTCCCTGCTTCGCGCCATTTGCACACTGGTTTGGCTTCTCGTGGCTGATATCTGGTGACAAGAAGGATCTGCAGACCCCCGGTAGCAGCATATTCTCATGTCCTAACAGCAGTAGCTCACTTTGGACTCCCATTCCTCCTCTGACATACTCCACTTCCTTCCAACTCTTCTGGCTTTCCATTTTTATATCAGGTGGCATCCAGTGTATCATGGTTGCTAAGCATGCAGATTAACATTCAGTTATTTTCAGATTTGTTTATCTTCTGCATTTTGCCCTCAAAGTTTTTTCTTTTTTAATATTTTGGCACTTTTACAAACTTTGGTTAAGTATGCTGGTAGCACTAACAGCTCCAGTTTGGCTCCAGTTCTGCTACCACCTTGAGTTTGTGCGAGGTTGTGGTCACAAATGCCATTATACTGACTCTATTAGGCATCCCATGACCAACCGCTTCTGCCTCTTCCTCTTGAACCTTCTGATCGACTTTGGTGGTTGATGCCAAGTTCTACCATTTTCTGAGAAAGTAGAACTAAAACGGTCCCCTAATTTTGACTTCCAGTTTGCTTGAACGCTGGCGGTTGGATGGCGTCCTCCACTACGCCTGAGTCAGCAGATGGGTTAGGGAGGACATGGTACACACAATTCTTTTGGCCAATGGAAAGGAACAGTCAAGGAGTTCAAGAGAAGTTGCCACCTTTAAATATTCCGCATCTACTGCTGATGTGTTCACTCTGCCTCATGGCAGACGTAGGAGGAGCTACGCTGGATCGGAATGCTGTTCTCACGGTGGCCAAGCGGTAGCACACGAATGTGACAGCAGCCTCCTGCTCACGTTTCCCAGCCCCTCGTACACGTAGGTTTGTTTCCTCCTGGAGGCAGCACCGATAGTCTTCTCCTTTGTGAACACATCCGGTCCCTTTTGTCCAATCCCAGAAGGAGGCCAGTGTTAGATCTTATGGAGGTAGCAAATATCAGGGTTTCTCTCTGTGCTGTGTGAAGACGTAAGAATAATGATACCAACCTTCAGGTTGTTTTAAGGATTCCTGAGATGGGTCTTGAGCAGCGAAAAGCCAACACAGATTTGGACTGTTGCTATACAGGTGGGACCTGCAACCAGGACTGTCTGAATGCATGGGCCTGATGGGCACTTGCCCGTGGGCCCATACTAATCTGTGTATGTTAACCCTTGGAAAATTGGAAAACTTCCAACATTAACAGTCGTCGTAGCTGTCGTAGGGGCCCCAGGACACTGCTTTGCCCAGGGCCCATCGTGCTGTTCAGATGGCCCTGCCTGCAACCAAATGTTGAGTGCAAAGTGCTTCCGTTCAGCATCCCAGGCAGCCTCGTCTTCCCGGAGGACGCTGCATTCCAACCCCCTCATCCAGTGATATGCGATCCGTTCCCTCCCTCAATGGGCACAGCACATTCTGTATTCCTTGAACATGCTTTGTTGTCCTCATTGACTGGCTGTTCAGGCTTGTTTTATTTTAATTTTTGGCTCCCTTAGGTTTCCCCCTAAAGGTAGGGTACCTTCTATAAACTTGGTCTCCCCAGATATGCTGATATAGCCCTCTTTTTTCTCTTCTGTTGGGAACTTGGATGTAAAGCAGCATCCAACTTCACTATTAGAAAAGCTGGTGATGATAGAGGTCCTCTCAAAGCACGTGTGAACATAGTCCTGCACATATTTAGACAGGGAAAAGCTGTTCTGGAATGTTTTCCTGTCACAATTTGCCCTTTTTGTGTTCATTCCCTTTTCCTCATATTGGATTTATTGACCGATTTGGTAGCTACACCCTTGTGTTCCCTCCTATTCCTCTTCTCCAGTTTTATTCCTCCCCAACCTGCTTTCTCATGGGGTAAAACTGTGCCTGGGGTGTACCAGCTGCAAAGCACAGGTGGGGACTCACTTGTCCGAGGATGCTTTCCACACAAAAGAGGTCCTTCCATAGGGAGAACAAATATGACAGGAAGAAAGGTTTTGGTCTAGGCTTTTCATGAAAAGCTAGCGTTCTAGTGTAGGGATGTGATACATGGAGAAGAATTCAGTCAACTAAGTCCTCCCCAGACATGGTACAGTCCAGACATAAATTTACCACTGAGAACTTGACATGTCCTAACATGATTGAAGTGTCAGGACCAAATGAAATGGGACATTAAATTCATTTATGCTTATAACAGAAGAACATCAGAACAGCCCTGCTGGATCAGACCCAAGGTCCATCTAGTCCAGCACTCCGTACACATGCTGACAACCAGCTGCCCACAGGATCCCTCCAGCAGGATGGGTGAGAGACCTCCTCCCACCCAGCTCCTCAGTTACGGTGCATGCAGGCATGCCACCTCCGGGGAAGGATGCAGCACACAGCCAGCAAGACCAGTGGCCTCCAAAAGCCCTCTTCCTCATGAATCTGTCGGTGCTGCACAGCCTCAAAGAGATGCAGAAATAAACTTCCCATGCAATCTGCCTATTCCATGCAAGCTGGTCATCCAGCATTCTGGACCATCACAGGAACCATCTGCTGGGGAATGGCAACGGTGCTGTAGCAGCAGTGCGTGACCCAGGTGAGAAATCCACCTGAGCAGGCATGGCACGGGAACCTTCTCATAGGCTAGCCACCTGTGAATCCCCCAAATGCCTCTTCAGGAATGGGCCAAAAAGGACTCTGTTTGCATAAAATGCGAAATAAACATCTAAGGTTCCAGTAATAAATTATAGTAGACCTTACCATGATGTACAGGCTTGCACATGTGCTGTTGATCGGCCTTTTGAATCATAGAACTGTAGAGTTGGAAGGGGCCCTGAAGGACCTTGACCCCCTGCTGCTGCAGGACACCAAGTCACACCATCCCACTCAGGTGGCTGCCCAGCTTCTTCTTGAATGTCTCCAGTGTGGGAGAGCCCCCACCTCTCCAGGCAGCCGGTTCCACTGCTGTATTGCTCGGACAGTAAGGAAGCTTCTCCTGATGTCCAGCCTGAATCTGGGTTGCTGCAACTTGATTATTCTGTGTCCTACACTCTGGCATCAGCAAGATGAGATCTTGACCTTCTTCTCTTTGGCAGCCTTTGAGGGACTTGTAGAGGGATCTCATGTCCCCCCTCAGTCTTCTCTTCCCAAGGCTGAACATGCCCAGTTCTCTCAACCTCTCCTTCACAAGGCAGTGTTTCCAAACCCCGGATCATTTTTGGGGCCCTCCGCTGGACCCTTTCTCATTTACCTGCATCTTTCTTAAATCTTGGTGCCCAGAAATGGACACAGTATTTCAGGTGAGGTCTGAGTAGTGAGATGGCTGTCCAGTTTCTTTTTGAAGGGCTGGCTCTTCCTTCTTAGGTCTCCTGATGCCCCTTCTTGTGGTTTAGTACCCTTAAAATTGATTTGATCCAGGTATTCCTTCAAATAAAGGGTGCTTTCAAAACCAAAAGCAGTCTTCCAGCCGCTCTTGAAACAGAGGCCTGCCCTCTGTAAAATAGGACACCTGGACATCCTACCAGGTTGCCACCCTAGCAGGGCCCAGTGATATAATCCATGGAGGCCACCCAGGCCCATTTTGGGGAGCTTTCTGTCATTTTTATAGTACTCCAGGCACAGCACCATTATGGAAATGGTTGGGAGTTTCAAAATGGGACCTCACTGCACTCACTGTCTGGATCTCCCACAATGCCCCAGTGTGACATGATGTCAGGCTCTTCATGAGTCATGAAAGTGGTGGATCCATGAAGGCTTCCTCCCCACAAAGACATGGCCATTGCTTCATGACCCCACTGGACAGTAAGCTGGCAGAGCAGGGACGTGATGGGATGACACCTTGATAGGGGAGGGCAGCTTTGGGAAGAACTGCACACACTCGTGATCCCTAAGAAGTCTCTTTTGGGAGAGGAAATCCATCCACTTGCATCAGTTCATCCCACTAACCCCGTGTGCTGCCCATGCCTTGGCACCAGCTCCCTGCAGAGTCAATTGAGTTTTTTGATAGACTTCTGCTGTAAGATGGAGCAGAGTGAACATATTTTTTCTCCAATTTTCACAAACCAGTACTGGGAAAGAACCATAACCGTAATAATGACTAGCACCAAGCCATGCATTTTCTGGATGCTGTGTGTGCGAACACACATATCGTGGTTTGCAGACCACATGATTTTGGTTGCCGTTTTGGGCAAAAGCAGCAGTTTTGCACAACATGCCACCTGAAAAACACTCGGATTCACCGTTGATGTGCAAATAGTGCCCACACACTTCCCTGTGCTGATTTATGAAAATCATATTAGCAGTTTCCAAAAAGTACACAAATTGCAATCTGTCTTACAGATGGAAGTTCTTTAAAAAAACACACACACACTAAAAAATCCTGATTTTTGAATCAGAAGAGCATGGGAAATCTGGTGTACTCGAATGATCCAGATTTCCCTCTTTGCATGATCCTGGAGCACACGTGTATTTTTTGCGTTCCATATATTCTGTTGCATGTACACACCACCTTCGCACCAAGCAGTCCAAGGTAATCCACACATGCATCCTCCTTCCCTCTGTATAATATCAGGTAGGTTAGGTGGAGAGGCAGCGATTGTCCCAAAAATCACCCAGTAACCTTAGTGCAGAGAGAGGACTAGAAACTTCCAAAGCCTCATCAAACTCTCTGATCTGTATATCACACAGAGGGCTGGATCTCCTGGTGAGACCAATCTCTGATGTAATTACCAGGGGAAAGAGGACCACCTGGCTCATTGTAATGAATGAAAAAGCCTGGACTAGAGGATGCGTGTAGTCTTGGCAGACTGCTCCATCCCATCTCAAGCCCCATGTTGTTTTTTAACCTGAAAATGTCACCATGACCAGAGTGCGCCACCTTCTGCAGGCACCGCAGTGCATCCTAGCTCATCGGGGGGCTCCGTCCCCATAATCTGAGCTTAATCTGTGCCAGCAAAGAACAGGGTCTTCTCTGCAGTGGCTCCCCCTCTGTGGAAGTCTCTGCTCTGAGAAGCAGCAGGGCAGGGCAGGTGGCTCGCGACTGCCCAGGGTCCATTTGAAACCATTTGGTTTCCCATTAGGTAGCATAAAACAGCTTATTCATTATAGTACTGCCATGAAACTAAAAGGAATCATCTAGTTCTGGTGCTGCTGGAGTTGACCTTGGATTGCTGCCGCTCCAAAGTTACTTGCTTGCTTGTCTTTACTTTCTGTAAGCTGCCTGGGGAGCCTCCATTTTGAAGCAGGAAAATATATTTAAAGAAAAATAAAAGATGATGCCGTAAGCAAGGACATTAATAAAGAAAATTAGAACTCCTTACAGGAAGAGGCTCAGAATATTGGATGATTGCCTAGGAAGCCTGCAGTTCAGTCTTGCATATGCCTGTTCAGAAGTAAATCCTACTGAGTACAAAGAAGAGACCTAGTCTCTGAATGGGACAGCATTGCACATTCAATCAGAAGCAACCTGCAACATGGGATCTTTCACACCTGGAGGGTTGCAGGCCCAAAATTATTATTATTGTTCCCTATCCAATTGCCAGGCACTGGGCAAAAATGGAAATAGTGCAGGGTGTGCCCTTGGGCTTACGATTGATGCAGACATTGCAGAGGAAACGTGAGAGGGAGTCAGCTGGGGAGAGCCCAGCGAATACCTGTCAGAAGATAGTGATGCGCATGTCTCTTCCCTCCACCCCATGCAGCGCGGTCAGCCACTGATGGAAATTATCGTGATTATCGTGGTTTTTATTAATCTTTAATAGCCTTCTCCTCCTCTTGCTGGGCCCAAGATGCCCTTAAGAGAGAGAGAGAGAGAGAGAGAGAGAGAGAGAGAGAGAGAGAGAGAGAGAGAGAGAGAGAGAGATGCTGTGCTACAAAGCAGTTAATAGCTATTTTTTCCACAGTTCCTAATCTGCCACTCTGCCCCCTCGCTGCCCTCATAATCCCCGAGCATGTGCTGGTGACATCACCCGGCCATCAGCTCCAAGTTCCTGTCCCTGTAACTGTCATTAAGTGCTGCGAGCAAATGAAAAACGAATGGGCGACTCAACGGCTCCCAGTGCTGACCTTGTGTATTATGAGGATGACCTCCCTTTGGTTTGGCCCTGGGAGGCGGCGGTGGGGGTGGGGGTGGGGGTGGGGGGAGGCCTTGCTTGATCTCCGGGCATGTGCTGGGGCTGCCTCGAAGCTGCTTGCAAGGGCTGGGGCTGGGGCGGCGAGGGGGGTGCAGAGGAGTCAGGGATGCAGAGTAAATGTTATGCAAAGCTATGGCCCCTAATAAATACTTAATCAGGCGAGGGGTCTGCAGGGAGCTGCCCTTTCAGAAGATAGAAAATAATATTGGGGTGGAGCATGGGAAGGGCTGAAATTCTACCCCGAGGCTCTTATTTGTAACTGAATCGTCTCCTTTGCCAGGGAAGAGAGGGCTCGGGCTGGGGTGATGGTGGGAGTGGGAGTGGGGGGGAGATGCTGAATCATGCTGGAACTGGTGGGTCACTGCAAGAGCAGCAGCGAAGCCAGAGCGGTTTGAGCCTCAGACTGCCCACGGGGAGACTTGTGGGATATGTACGGAGAACAGAATGAGCACATCCTTTGCCTGCCAAGGGATGCCCCTTTGGACCAGCTCAGTCGCCTTCATCCTCGTTTGTCTGGGAACGCCCAGGTGCAGCACGGCTGACTTTCACATCACATCACATCACAAATATTTGCAGCGCTTCTTGAGGTGCTGTTTTTTAACGTCACTGCTTGCTAGCTATCTAATTCTGCCAAATCTGTATCAACTACTGAATATTAAATATTGAAATCTCCTCTTCAATACAGCTATTCCATCTGCCATGCGTATCCAGTGGATACTTGAATATTTAAAGAATACCTGGAGTATGGTTCACTGAGTACCTGAGAACTCAGATATAAGATAAAAGAAGCTTGCAGATCTCAGATTCCACAACGTGAGGCAAAAATTCATAGCCAACCCATAAAATTAGTTTTCAGATTCAGAAATGCTCGTCTCACATTTTTGAGGGCCCAAACTGAAAAGGTAAGTAGATCTCAGGATCCAGATTTAGGAATACTTAGGCAGAGTCCCAATGAACTCAGTGGAACATATATCCAGCGTGACTCATGGAAGTCCAGTGGATTTTTGATGGGTATACAAAGTTTTCTGCTGAAATTCAGTGTCCAGTCCTTCACTGTTTTGCCACAGCTGCTGTTAAGTTTCTGGACAATGAGGGGCATGCTTGATGGGGTCTTAGCCAGGCTGTGGGCTGCTATGGACTACTGAGTGGACAGACTGATAGATACAATATGGATGGGTGGCCTGAGTTGGCTTAGTGACGCTTCATGTGTGCCTGTGTGTGTGTTCGAAGTGTGATCCTCCATGTTCCCAGTCCAAGGTTCAGTGGATTCTCCCATGCAGAACTTGTAGAAAAACCTGAATAAATACCTGAAGCTGAATCTAGTAATGAGTAAGACCAGAAGAACATGAGAACCGCCATGCTGGATCAGACCAAGGTCCATATAATTCAGAATTTTGCCTGCAGGGTGGCCAACCAGCTGCCCATCAGAACCCCACATGCCGGACATGAGCACAAAACCAAACTATCAGTCATGCTCCCCAGAAATTGATGCGCATCGGAATACTGCTTCTGCTACTGCATGCATAAATAGCTACTGGGAGCTATTGTCACAGAAACATTGAAATCCAAGGACTAAGGTAGCCATGCCTAACCTAAGTCTACTCTGGTCAATGGATCAAAAAGAAAGTCGTATCAGGAATGGCAGAAAGAGCTGGTATGTCTAGCAAGAGAAGCATGCCAGTGGTCTTCAACTGTCTGAAGGTCTGTGGAGCAGAAAATGGAACAGACTCATTTTTCATTACTCCAGAAGGCAGTACCACAACTGACGACAGGAAACGGCAGAGAAGCTGATGCTGGCTACATGTTAGGAGAAGCTTCCTAACAGCACGAGGGCCGTTCGCCAGTGGAACAGGCTGCCTCCAGAGATGGCAAGGTCTCTCTCACCGGAGGCAATTCGGCAGAGGTTGGATGGCCATCTTTCAGGGATGCCATGACTGCCGCCTGCACTGCAGCCCAGGTTCAACTCTCAAATTCCAAGTAATAGCCCTCTGATGCCAGTGAATGCCGCTAATCCTTCCCCTCCCCTATATATGTGATATTTGCCACCATGCAGACATTTCCAAATTCACCAAAACAGTTCACTGGTTGGGTTCAAGCCACACAAGACCCAGTGCTCAAGGGCTGTATACAGGTTGCTGTTGAACCATGGGTTGTTGCTGAAACATGGATTATTGTGTTGTTTAAAGCCAGCTGAGCTAACAAACCTCCATTCCCAACCCAACAACAAACACAGGATGTCCATGGTTAATAACCTGTGGCCTGCTAGGACAGCTGTGTTCGATAACATGATTCAGCAAGGAATCATACAACCCCTGAGCGTGGGTTATCTGGTTGTCAGAACTCAGTAGCTGTTAGTGAAATTCAGTTATCCAAACCAGGATTGTTGAACCTCAGGCTTGTGGTCAAACTCTCATCTACCTGGGCCTCAGTGGCTTCATATCCCTGGCCTAAAAAAATACACCCCAGCAGGAACTGGTACAAGGCATTAGTCATGGTGTGGAAGTGGCTTAAGATGTCCTTTTGATCCAAATATAACTGTAATCACATGACATGTTGCAAAACAGTTGTGGAGTCATCGATTAGGAGTCATGCAAGCAACACAAACTTGCACAAGTGATTGAAAAAAGGATTCTGCAGAACATCTCACTAACTACTTGAAAAAATAATAATAGTAATACTCTTTAAACACACTGGAAATATGAAACTGGCTAGGGAGGTGGCTGGATAGATGATAAGGGAGGTGAAGAGGTATTACAGGGGAAAAAAGAGATGCCTTTTGGTACTGTCCATGGGGTTTTCATGGCAAAGATAGTGGAGTGGGTTGTCATTTCCTTCTCCAGTGGAGATCACTGGAATGAGAGATCAAATTACCAACATATGCTGGATCATGGAGAAAGCTAGGAAGTTCCAGAAAAACATCTACTTCTGCTTCATTGAATATGCTAAAGCCTTTGATTGTGTGGATCACAACAAACTGTGGCAAGTTCTTAAAGAGATGGGAGTACCTGACCTTCTTATTTGTCTCTTGAGAAACCTATTTGCAGGTCAAGAAGCAACAGTGAGAACTGGACATGGAAACAGTGATTCGTTCAAAATTGAGCAAGACTGTATACTGTTGCCCTGCTGTATATGCAGAGCACATCATGAGACAGGCAGGGCTAGATGAATCACCAGTTGGAATTAAGATTGCCGGGAGAAATATCAACAACCTCAGATATGCAGATGATACCACTCTCATGGCAGAAAGTGAAGAGGAACTAAAGAGCCTCTTGATGCGGGTGAAGGAGGAGAGTGCAAAAGTCGGCTTGAAACTCAACATTAAGAAAACTAAGATCATGGCATCTGGTCCTCTCACTTCCTGGCAAATAGATGGAGAAGAAATGGAGGTAGTGACAGATTTTATTTTCCTGAGCTCCAAGATCACCGCAGACGGGGACTGCAGCCAAGAAATTAAAAGACGCTTGCTCCTGGGGAGGAAAGCTATGGCAAATCTAGACAGCATACTAAAAAGCAGAGACATCACCCTGCCAACAAAAGTGCGTATAGTCAAGGCTATGGTTTTCCCAGTTGCAATGTATGGCTGTGAAAGCTGGACCATAAGGAAGGCTGAGCGCTGAAGGATTGAGGCCTCTGAATTGTGGTGCTGGAGGAGACTCCTGCGAGTCCCTTGGACCACAAGGCGATCAAACCGGTCAGTCCTAGAGGAGATCAACCCTGACTGTTCCTTAGAAGGCCAGATCCTGAAGATGAAACGCAAATACTTTGGCCACCTCATGAGAAGGAAGGACTCCCTGGAGAAGAGCCTGATGCTGGGAACGATTGACTGCAAAAGAAGAAGGGGACGGCAGAGGATGAGGTGGCTGGATGGAGTCACTGAGGCAGTCGGCGTGAGCTTGAGTGGACTCCGGGGGATGGTGGAGGACAGGAGGGCCTGGAGGAATGTTGTCCATGGGGTCGCGATGGGTCGGACACGACTTTGCGACCAACAACAAGAAGATTGCAGAAAAGCTGAATGGATGTGTATGTTTGTGGCTGTCTTCGTAGCAGAAGTTGTAAGATCCCCGTGGCTGTCTCCAGGACAGATCCCCATGCCTGACCTGTTATTTGCAGAAGCAAACAGTAGTGGCTGGAGAGGAAGTGTGAGGCACTGTTAACAAGCAAGAGCTGAAATATGGTTGGCTCCAGACTGCATTGCTGTGAGTCCTCACGTCCTGTGGCTTGCACCTCAGGGACTGGAAGCCCCAGAACGAGGAGGGTTGCAATTATCCTGAGCAGAGCAGGAGATGCAGAGCAGGTGAAGGTCACCACCCTCTCCCCCCATCCTACATTTTTCACTGGATGGGCTTTCTGCCTGTGTAGCTGGGACTTTTTGGAGGGTGAGGGAAGAAAGCTGAGAGATGTCAGGGCAGCTTGTATCCTGGTCTTTTCAGTTTCCTCATTTTCTCTGCCACCAAAGCACCCCATTTTCTCCCTCTGCGAGGTTGATTTTCTGCCTCAGAGAACAGCTAGTGCGGCTATTTCCGTGGCAGTGGTGAAGAGGCAGAGGAAGCGGTGGGACATTCATTTCCTGAGCAACCCTATGGACTCTCAGATGATGCCTGGGAAACATGAGCTTGGTCTCTCCACGACCCTGGTAGGAAATGGCTGCCCGGCTGCACAATTCCCGGAAGCTTGGCCTCTGTGCAAAGGAATGAAAAGTGGTGGGTGCCATGCCAGTTTCTGAAAAGGGGCCCTGAGGGGACCCCAGAAATAGAGGTTGCTTAGCCTGATGCTGTTTTGGGGATGAGTGGATGGAAAGCATGATCAAAGGGGAAAATGGTTGCACAAACAGAAGGAGACGTTCTGTTGAAGAAAGGTCAGCATGGAATCAGCAAAGCTAAGTCCTGTCTCAGGGCTCTGTGGAATTCTTTGGTAGGTCAACAAGTATGCAGGTGGGAAGCTGGCTGACTCTGGACTGCCAAAAAACTTTTGACCAAGTCCCTTACTACAGACGTAGCCTTCATGAGTTAGGGAAAGAGGCCCGTTTCCAGATTGGCAACTGGTCAAAGGACAGGAAGCCTGGGGCGAGACTAGATGGACCCTTCCTGCAATGGAAGGGTGTAAGCAAAGTGGCCTGCCAGAGATTTGCACTGAGACTGGCAGTTCCTCACTTGTTCATAGGTGGTGTAGAGCAGTGGTTTTCAGCCATGGGTTGGTGCACTGGCATCAGTTAATGGGAGATTTCCTGCCGGTCTGTGGGGGCCGCATCCTGTTCTCTGCAGACCGGCCAGAGACTGGCTGTATTCCACCTCCTCTTCCTCGGTTGGCATCACGTTTGTGAGGGGTGTGCCGGTGCCACTGGGGGGGGGGCAGGGAGGGAAGAGGTGGCTCAGTGGGAGCCGACTGGGAGCCGTGCTGTGCCAATTCCAGTATTTGTTCTTTTGTTGGTACTTTTTGTTGCTTGGTTTCTGGTTGTTTCGGAGAATTTTCATTTTTTGCAATTGTGTTTGGAAACCAACACACAGAATGCTGTATTGCGTGTGTGGTGCTTTTTGCTTTGCCTCAGTGGTCCCCAAGGTGGTTTTCCTGTTTTCGCTGGTCCCCAGCTGAGGAAAGGTTGAAAACCGCTGGTCTAGGGAAAAGCAAGACAAGGGAGGTGCCCAAGCTTGCTGGTGACACAGCGAACTGAAACAGAGAGCTCCAGATGGCCCCCGAATGGCCCAAACTGATGGCAATCATCAGCGGAGGAAATTGAAGCTATGTCCACCCAGTTTGCAACAGCTGTGCAAAGCACAGATCCCATGGTGGGGATCAGGATGAAAGGAATCAGGGATGAAAGTGCCAGCACACAAAACGGCGGTGCAACCACCCTTGAAATGGTGCGTACATATACTGCACCACAAAAAGCCAATGTAGAGCGAGAAAAAGTGTCCAAGAGCAATCAGACTGAGTTATGGACTGGGGCAAGTTCCCTGTAAGGGAAGTTTATACCATTTGAGGCTTTTTAGTTTAGAAATAAGTTGAGTGAGGAGAGGAGGTGTGTGCCATTATGAATGGTGTAGGAAAGGTGGTCTCCCCCATAATGCAAGCACTTTGCCTCATCCTGTGATGCTGAATCAGGGGATATTCTGGACTGGGAAAAAGGATCTCTCACAGCATACACTCAGATTCACAAGTTTCATTTCCTTTTGCTTAACCCCAGCACTTTCCCCCTTTGCACTTGCAAGTCCAAGAGCATTTTGCAAGCCAAACTTGTGACTGTGTTTGCAAACTGCATGCGTTAGAAATAAATGAACTTTATATATTTATTTAACGTATATTCTGCATTAATTTGTCCAGAGGACTCTGGACTTGGAGCTCACAACTGGGAGTCCAGACAATGTGGCCCCATCATTGAAGCAGCATTCCTGGATGCTTCATGAACAGAAGCCTTGGGGTTGTTCCAATCCTTGCACATCACAAGGTTCACCTATGGAATTTGCGGCCATGACATCTGGCGATGTTGGCCTTTGGTCTGATCCTGTGGAGCTCTACTTCTGTTCAACTGAATGTACAATATGGATTTGCTGGCACACGACTGGATTATTCTGCTGCCGTCACTTTCTTGTTTGGATGAACGCAATACTGTAGGATAGCACAGGGACTGGTTTGCGTCTCTGCATAGTGGCTTGACTTAAACAGCATGCACTGCACAGGTGGTAGGGAGCATACAAGGCAATCATGCTAGGGAAAGCCAAAGGCAAGAAGAGGAGGAAGATCAGCAATGAGATGGCTCAGTCCCATGAAGGATGCCCCAGCCCTGATTCGACAAGGACTGAACCGGGCTGCCAAGGACGGGGCATTTTGGAGGGCTTGCGCTCCTTATAAGGCAGGGAACAACAGATCAGATGAAGCCACAGCGTGCTCTGAAGGCAAAAATGGGGAACCCGAGTCTGTTGTACTTTGGGCACATCGTAACAAAGGCAAGACTCACAATCATGATTGGGAAAACCGAAAGGCAGAAAGAGAACAGGATGACCAAGTGCGAGGTGGAGTGACTCCATCAAGGAAGCCACTGTCTGAACTTGCAAGAGCTGCACAAGGTTGCCCAGGACAGACATTCTGGAGGTGCTTCATCTGTAGGGTTGCCATAAGTTGAAGGAGACAAGCGGAGGGAATGCTATGAGGCACCATACAACACGAGTAGCCCTTTCATGTGGACTGAAAGCTGAAGGACAATTTAGGCTTTAAAAGAAGTGCTCCCTGCTTCGTGGACTCCAGGACTGTTTTCCTGTCCCATCGTTGAAGGTCTTGCCACAGAGTGGCTGGAAACCCGTCCTGCTTCCACTAGAAGGCTGAAGATCTCTCTGTCTTGCCTGGCTGAAAGTGAGCTGTGGTGGTTTGGTGAGGATCCCCTGTTCTGTCTGGAGCTTGTGGGCAAATGTCTTGCATGATAAATGTGCTTTTGAGGGGCCGGGGAGCCAAGTGAGTAGTAGTAGATCCTACTGGGACAATCCATCATGCCTGTACTCAATAAAAAGGAGGTTTTTTGTTTGTTTGTTTAGTCATAAGGTCATGCCTGACCCACCATGACCCCATGGACAACATCCCTCCAGGTTCCCCTGTCCTCTATCATCCCTCAGAGTCCACCCAACCCCATACCCACTGCCCCAGTGACTCCATCCGGCCACTTCATCCTCTGCCGTCCCTTTCTCCTTTTGCTATCAATCGTTCCCAGAATCAGGGACTTTTGCAGTGAGTTGTCATTGGCTTTCTCATTAAGTGGCCCAAGTATTTGAGTAAAATGGAGTTGCACCTCTTCCCAACTGTGGAATGGATTTTCGGTTCAGAGCACACATGGTCTGTTGAACCCTGGCACTAACCGGAGTCACCACATATGCCTGGACTTTCAACATGAAACCAGGTACAGACAGAGAAGATTAATTAGCTGCCTGTGCTGATGCTTTTCTCCGCATCCCTGGTAGGGACGATGGTGGTGCTGGAACCCTTTGAAGGCAAATGGAAATTTGTCTTGACAATTTGCTTGAAGCAAAATTGTTTGGCAGCTCTTTGGGATGCCTTTTGCCTGTGATTGTCCCTCCCCACCAAGATGTGAGGAAAACAACAAAGAACGATAAGGGGTGGTTGCGGGGAGGGAGAATCTCAAAGCCCTGTCTCCCCGCCGCCCCCCAGCTCCCTTGGTTGAAAAATAGATTTGATAGTCTCTGGACTAACTCCTGGCCAAAAAAGAGGGCATTTTATTACAAGTTATGACAAGCTGCAGAAAGACAGGAAGGGAACTCAATAAGGAGCATCAGCAAGTGGAATAAAAAAATGCTCTTGATGTTTCTGATGGCAGAGTGAAGATGACTTCAAATGATAGGTGTGAGCTGAAACCTTGAAATAATCAACAGGGAGAGGGGAGATATTTCCAACGCGGCGTCTTCGACAGAGTGTTCCGAGCATGGAGGATGGCGCGGCTTGCCAGTTGGAGAGCACGGATGCCTCCTTCCCCTTGAATCAGATGACAGTGCCTGAACATGCTTCAGTATTCATGTGCTGCCTCCTCCTCATAAAGCCACGAGTAGCATGATTACAGAAGAGCCCTACAGCTGCCGGTGGGTGCCTCTCCTCTTGAAAACAGAAGCCACACGAGATGCTTGAGGACTTCTTCCTGCGGGCCAACACTTCTGTTTTCAGACCAGAAGGTCACAGGAAGTGTGCATGTGTGCATGCACGCGCATGCATGTGCATAGAGCAGCAAACCACTTGGCGACTAAGGCAGAACATGATCCTCTAGTGGCCAACAACACGTGACAAACCTACACTCAGCCTAGCAGGGCATCTCAGCATGTGCACAAGAATGGATGAAGCCCTCAACTTCTGGCTCTCATTTCTCCAGCTTCAAGTTTGATTCCTCCCAAACTCTTAAAAATCCCTTTTTTACATTTTGCATGAAAAATCATAAGCAACATTTTAATGCATGCAATTTTGCCAAATACGCACATTTTGGCAAGCAGTTTTATAAACAGAATACATTTAAAACATTATTTTCACAATATGCACATCTGCATATGCATTTCTAAAAATATTGGAAAACTCATTTGCAAAATTTGGAGGTATTTTGAAGGATGAGTCGCAGCTCGCATAGCACTTTGAAAATGGAAACTTGGTAAGTTCCGGTTAAAATGTGAACGGAGTGAATTACTCCCCCCTGCCCCGTCCACCTCCCCGATTGTTACATTTGTAGATTTTGCTCAGACAGGTGCTTGATAACCCTGGGTTGTTGCTGTTGCTGTAGGAATCGCAGACATGCAACAAAACAGACAGGAGGTTTATTTTCTTAACACCTGATTCTCCTTCCACTTATTTTTGGAAAGCCCTGAAGGAGAAAAGCAACATCACCAATACAATATAATTATCTTCCTTGACATTGGAGTCAGAGTACTGAGAAGGGTTTAAATTTGTACGGAACGTTGCATTACTATGTATTTTTATGTATGCATGTGTGCGTGCGTGAGTGTGTTTACTGTGTATGAGATTGCATAGCATAGGTGTTGTATGTCGTATGCATGTCTTGAAAGATGTTATCAAAACTCTGATTCAATATCAAAGGCAGTATTGTGCAGTGGTTAGGGAAGAGAAATGGAATTGCCTTCAGCTCAAGGATGAAACTCATTCCGAGAAACTTTCAAGGTCCACATTCCCATGGCAGGCAGAGCTGAAGGCAAAAGTTGTGAGGACAAAACTGACAGCCTATGTGGCTTAAAGCGCCTCCTGCCAGAAATGGAGGCTTAAGGGAGGCATTTCAGTTCTTTCAAAGAAGATAGATGGTGGATAGGGAGGCGGTGGGGCTGGGGAAGGGGCACCCCAGAGGGGTGCATTTGGCCCCAAGCGGGAAAGGGTGAGGTCCATGGGTTCGGGCATTGGACCAGCACCTGGGAGGCCAGGATATAAACTCTGATTAACTACTGAGTCCAGCAGGGACCTTTGGGCAGGAGACCCGATCCCAGCTCCAGCACTATTGCGGGGGTATTATAGCATTGGAAGGGCCATGCAAAGCTTTGTGCTCCTCGGATATTATGGGAGGATGTCGAGTGCATTTATACACGTGGGTATTTACCTACCGTGTAGGGCATTTCAACTGAGCACACATATGCAAAAGCCTTGAGCTTGATGGATTCCATTTTGTCAGCCTTGTAAAATGCATCTCCTTACAACTAATTTTTCTGCAGTTTCCTTTGTCCCTTCATAGCTGGATGATGGTGCTGCATTTTCCCCTTTTGCAAGGAAGGTGCAGAGGTGAGCATCATTTCCCCCCCTTCCACTCTACTCTCCTTCCTCACAACAACCCTGTGAGATAGGCTGGGATGAGAGTCAGTGACCAATGCAGTGAACTGCTCCACATGGACTCCTGGGTGTGCATGCACATTTCAGGACCAACGTTCTCTCAAGGCAGCCACATCAAATGCCCCCATTTCCAATTTGATGTGCTGTTCATTCGCAAACCAGCCAGAGAAGCTTTCAGAAATGCCTGTTGCTCTGAAAATAGAATGAAACCTTCCAAAGGAAGGGAGGCAGCTGGCTACCGGGGCAGGGCCTTTTTGGTTGTGGCACCTGAGTTTTGGAATGAGCTTCCCAAAAAGTTGCACCTGGTGCCTACTTTGTATTCTTTTCAATGCCAGGTGGAGACTTTCTTATTTTCCTAGCATTTTAACCACCTAACTTTTGAACTTTGTTTTTATATATCTCATTTTTATTTCCTAATGTTTGAACTTTGTTTTATATATCCCAATTTATTTCCATACCACTGCTGTGCTTCTGTGCTGAATAAGAGCAGTGGCAATTACCGTTTTGTTCTTTTAATTTGCTGGTTGTGTTTTATCATTGCTCACTGCCCAGAGAGCCTCAACTATTGGGCAGCATATAAATATATACTTCACTGAACCTTGTCAGCATCCTAAAAGTCTCCCCCAAAATGGTTTGTGGGTTGCACAGTGAAGGGAAGGCGGTTGAGCCTGGCCCAGCTGTCCAAATCCACCTAGCCTTGCTTCAAGGGACAGGGTTCACCAGGCAGGCATTTCTGTGGGGTTTGGGCAGCTCCCAGGAAAGGGAATTCAAAAGGACCCGCCCATGGCCTGGGGGTCTTGGCCATGTGTCCTGCAGACCATTCCCTCTGTGTGCCCTTCCTTCTGCACTGCAGCATGCATGCAAATCAGGTGGACTGAGGCATGCGGGAGAAACGCGCTGGCTCAGGCCACAGCAGGTGTGTGGGTGGTGCAGATGGGGGCGGATGAAGGCAGGACTGGAGTCTGAATGCTGAAGCAAGCTTGGCTAAGCCTCAGGTGTGTGCACGGGCCTCGCCGAAAGCATCGTGGAGCTGCCACGTCAGGACACGTTTTCCCATGTGATGCGTGAGGCCGGAGCCAGCCTTGATCTCCTGCAGGTGCTGGTAGTGGGGCTTAATCCAGCTTAAGGGTTTCCGATGCTTCAGCAGGACAAGGATGAAACATCCCTGCATCCCTCTAAGTTATAAACAGTGCAGATGCAAGCAAGCAAGCCACCTGATGGAAAGCAGATCTCGGGTCACAGAATTGCGCTGCAAAGCATTTTTTTCTGGGTGCAGTGCTGCGTATGGATTGCGTGTGTAGCATTCTTGACTGCGGAAATTAGGCCCCTGAATTAGAGATGCAGCACGTCAGGGGAAACGGGATGGGCCTGGCTGTCTTTCTCACGTGCTGGGAACATGTCCAAGGTGCGGGGCAGCTTGTTTGGGAGAAAGTCCCTGCCATCTCCACACCTGCAGTCTTAAGAGGTACAGGAGGGGGAAGGCCACTGTTTTCCGGGCTGAGCCAAATTCTGAGCGTGGAACTGCCTCACAGCGGGGACTGGGACACCCCTGATCCCAGCCTCTGGCCCCTCCCTTCTGGAATTTTGCAGGAATGCCTGTGCTGCCCCATGAAGACTGGAGGAAGACAATGGCATCGCCTAGCCTAAGCTGGCCCCAGACAATCGCGCCTTTATCCCTCGAAGATGGGCTGGCATCATGGAGCACATTCTTTAATGGAGACTAAAGGCATTTTTCCTGGGAGCCTGAAATGCCTTTTCTACGTTTCATCCTAAATGAATAGATTCCTATATACCCTGATATTAACTAGGCAGCATTCTTGTTGATAGCGTAACAGCTGCATGCGGACAACCCAAATAATAGGACCGTTCAGTGTGTCATTTTAGAAGTGTAGGAATCAAGCAACTGCACAGAGTTTTTAATATGAGCATGTATGTATTTAATGTGTTTGCATCCCACCTTTCCCCAAGGAGCCAAACATGATAAGGAGCGCCCTTCCTCTACCGAACAGCAAACAGGATCTTTTTCCTTTCCATTATATCCACAAAACAACCCAGTAGGTAGATTAGGCTAAGAGTTGGTGACTGGCCCAAAGTGGACCAGTGAGCTCCATGGATTAGAACCCAGATTTCCTGAGTTCCAGGACTGCGCTGTAACCATTAGACCACATTGGCTTTCCAGTGTCACCATTTCTTGATTGCTTATTTTTGTATTTTATTTATTTATTTAAAACTTTTGTACGCCGTCTCCCATGCAAGGGACCCAGGGTTGTTGTGAGGCTAAAATGGAGAGGGAGAGAACTTTGTAAGCTGCCCTGCATTCCTTGGCAGAGGAAGAAAGGTGGGGCATTTATGTAATTAAATGGTATTAATCATAGTAATACTTACTCAAGGAAGCAGAGATAAAATAAGCAACCTTGCAAGACCTACCAACTTCTTGCAGTCCTGTGATCTTACTTGGGCACAAGCAGCTTTGAAGTCACTGGGACTTGCTTCCAGCTGGACATGCCCTGCTGATGGCTCCAAAGTCAGTGGGATGGTGTATCCACCCTGGCTCTTAGTCTGAATTTTAAGCAAGTGGTACCAAGCTTAGCTTAGGGAAAGGGTGCAACACCATGAGCAGCTCCATTCAAGTTTAGGCCAAACCCCAGGCTGGCTACAGTACCCCACAGATATCGACCCACCCTTAGCCCCCCTCTGGGGAAAAGCTCACATTCCCGAGGGGAAGGGGCGAAGACCAACAGCTGCGATCCATTGCCTGCCAGGGCCAATTGAGGAACTTCGGCCTGCTCTGAGCTCCCTGCTTGGCGAGTGGGAACTGGTCACAACCGTAGCCCCCAGTTTCCTTCAGGGAGCCCTTATTCTCCATGTGTGGACACTCGGCCTTACAGAGGAAACAAAACCCCCTGCCCCAAACTGTGCAAATGTCTGAAAACTTTTTTGATTTGAAGCTCAATGATGGCAAGTGGTAATCACATTGAGGGGAAGGGAGATACTCTGCTTTTTGCTTATAGATGTGAAGTATTTTTAGTCTATCCTTCAAGGCAAGAGCCCTCCCTATGCAGTTTGCAACAATCAAATCCTGTATGTTTAAAAAATCTGTATGATAATAGGACAGCAAACAAAAACCAAGGCCCCAAACAAAACCAAAACTGGGACAGCCGAGTTTGGTCTGGATAATCGGAAATGTGGGTGGGTGGTCTTCTTCAGTGGAGCTATAGGAAAAGTAAAAGCCTGTGGAGAACGCTTTTGCCTCTTTTTCATATTAGTAGCAGCATCAGCAAAGCTGTGGAAGGGCCAGTCTGGCTGTGGTAGTCGCCAAGGGAGACTGAGGGGCTCACACCTTTTACAGGGGATGGCATGGGGTAAGAGGCAGGGGGAGCCCTGCTACCCATTGCTGGCTCCCTGACCCATCGGTGGGTTGAATCCAACCAGCTGCACTGTTGAGGAGCAGTGCAGTTGTCTTCTTACTCTCGCCCTCCCCACCTCTTGACCTCCATCACCTGAAGGCCTGGGAAGGGGAAGGCAGCCAGAGGCGGAGTGGGTGGAGAAAAGAGGAAGAGGAAGAAATGCGGAGCTACAGGAGCTGAGGAAAAGACCTCGCCTCGGCGTGTGCTACTCCGGGCAGAAACTCCAGATGGGTTATTCCTAGCAGGAAGCGACTGAAGAAGGAAACCTGAAGGCTCTGGACCCACTGATGCACCTGGCTGATTTTAATCAATCATCCCCGGGCATAAAGGCTGGATGCAGGTGCCTCTGGATGCCATCTTGAGACCACTCAGTTGCATTTCCGTTTAAAGCATGGGGCACATTATGAGCATCAGTTTCAAGCGCATGATTTTGATTTCTTCTTCCTTTGCTTGTCCTCCTCCCATTGCTGTCCCAGTTTGCAAACTTCAAACTGTTTTGACATTATTGATCAGTTAGTGCAGAAACACTGTTTTCCCATCCCAGATTGTGGAATGTGGTATTTTTCCTGTTCAGGTCACTTCGATCATTGCCCTATCATGGGGTGTACTTCAGCACCCACTACTCTCTGGGTGGTCCCTTTGGGAGAGTGATTGGGACCCCAGACTCTGGTCTCAAGATCCAATCCTAGCTGCACCACCAGCCCAGATGCAGGACAAATCCTTATCGATTTAACATCACACCCCCCACACAAAAAAATAATAGTTTGTAGGACAGACAGAACAGTGGGTTTTGCCGAGAAACCATTTCTACCAGCCCTTTGAAAGCCCAGGTGAATAAATGGCTCTTGTCGTCAAGCAGACACAAGGACTGGACCAGAGCTGGGGTTTAAACAAGAGTTGTGGGGAGAGGGTCCCACTCCAGCAAAACGAGGCAAGCTGAGCCTCCATTGCTTTTGTGGAAGAAGATCTCAGCACTTGCTTAGAAATGCTTAACTTTGGCAGGACTGTACCCAGAGAAAGCCTACCTTGGTTACAGGTAACGTAGCTTCCCTCTACATCCTTCCAAACCTGCTCAAATTGTTAGCTTCATTTCCAGGTGGAGGAAGGCACCAAGTCCCCCACCCCTCCATTCTGCTCCTTTCTTCTTTTCAACTGCTACGGAAAAGGAAAACCATGTGCAAGCTGACAGTGCAATTCTACAGATGAAGCGGTCAGCCCCACAGCACTGAGTGGGACTAGCCCCAGATAGCACCAAGTTTTGGCCTAACTTCCTTGAATTGCCAACCAAGGGGTGTGGAATGCCTCTCAACTCTCCCCGCCTTGTCAAAAAACGGAATCTTTCAGGCAGTTTATACTGAAATGAAGGTTTTATGGAAATCCACCAGCCATCACCTTTTGTGGAACAAACCTGCCATCATGTCTCCAATCCCAAAGAGAATTTGTATGTTTTTTATCTTTGCCAAATAAGCAGCAGAGAGTACACTTTCCCACCCCCCACAGAGTCTTTCCATCCTGCTGAAATAAGAAGTGAATCACTGAGAGACATGAGAAGGGGGGGGGGGAGAATCAACCAGCCAAACTGTCTGCATTACCTTCCCCTACTGTATTATTTTAATTCCAAAATAAAGAACTCAGTCCTAATTTGCCAGCTGCCCACACACACACTTGAATCAAGCACCAAAAATTGGGAGATTGATAGTTCCTATGTGTACGCTTTAGTAATGAATCAAATTAGCATTGGGGGACGTCCCTTAGACACTGACTTGTGAAAAATCCTCCCCCCTCCCACTGCCACCCACCCCTCCACCCCACAAATCTGTGTTGAGGCTTTGACAGATTGGCCCTGGAGCCCTCTTGCCCCCTCCCTTCCATTCCCCAAATTGTGGGGCTGGGCCAGGCGCCTCTCCAGAGACCAGGCGAAGGACACCATTGGCCAGAAGTGGCCCCCCATTAATATCAGTTTCTGCTCTCCGTGCCTGGTTCCCTTCCCATCTCCATATTCCAAAGGCATCTGTGCAGAGATGAGCCGAACATCCCCAGCCCCCCGCCCTTTGCAGGGACTCGATGGGGGGGGGGACTCCCAAACCTTGCCCCTCGGCAGCCCAGTTCTCCTTATAGCCCTCCTCCCATGGGAGGCATTGTTCCGCAGGTGTTCCAGCTCCCCCCCCCCCTTCTTCAATGGCTTTTCTCCGCTTCTGCATTCCGATCCCCAGTCTGTTCCATGAATCCCGACAGGAGAAGAGCCTGGTGGATTGTTTGTTTGTTAAGGACAAGCAAACACCTTCTGCAGTGAATGGAAAAAATAATAAAAATATCCGCAGAAAGAGGAGATCTGGGTAGTCACTGCACTGAATCATCTTATTGTCTCTCTAATTGGGGATGAAGAGGAGGAGGGGGCTTGGTGGCGGATGGGAGGTGTAAGAGAAGCGGCTGACCTGTTGGGTGACAGGCACAGGTTGGGAGAGTGACATTGTATTGTAAGCCTCCGTTTGAAAAGAAGAAAAGGAGAGGACCAGTCCAATGGAAGCTGGGAGCCAGAGAGCACGAGGGTTGCTAAGAGACAGGGATGCTGGAGAAGTTCTGTCAGAAGCTGTACCCTGACCTTATGCAAATGGGGGGCCTGCCAGGGCTTTGTCGGGAGGTGAAATTTCCACCCACCATGTCACCCATACCTGGCACTCAGCCTTTTATTCAAATGTCCTCTAAAGCACACTCACAGAGAAGGACACGCAATGCCTGACACAGTTCAGGCGCGGGGAGGGCGGCACAAACCCGAGTTTGGAGGTGGAGGGGAAAAACTCGGTGACAGCAGCTTTTCTGCTTGGCTTCAGAAACTAGGCATCGCCCCCCCCCCCCGCCCGCCCCAGGCCCTTCGATTGCCTTCATTCACACCCAGAGGCCACCATAATAAACTTGCTTTCTAGGCCGATTAATATGCCCTTACATGCTGGATGAGCAAAAAAGGCAGAGAGATTTTTCTGTTTCCTCCCCAGGAGCTGCAGCTGATGTACCAGGACCCCTTCCCATATTAGCCTCACACCAGCCTTGCCAGGTAGGTTAGGCCAAGAGCTACCAAGTTGGCCCCAAGTCACCCAGGGAACTTAGTAGAGACCTAAAGCCAGAGACCCTTCAGTGCTGTACCCACTGCACCACACTGTTCCAAAGAGGGAGCAGAGAGGGAATCATTAAACATAATTGAGAAAAGGAGAGCTGGAGCAAGCAGTGCGCATGCTTAGAGATGCACCACTGAAATTGAGGGGGCTGCATTCTCATGACAAGTGTGACTTAATCTGTGTGAAGCGTTGAAAGCCAAATTCATGCAACGTCCGTCCCTTGAGCTTTGTGAGGGTTTCGGGTCCTTCATGAAGTCGATGAAGTAATCATTACAAAGTTGGTGATGTAGATTCGCCTAGTGGCACAATCCTAAACCTAAGCAGTGGGCCACTTTGTGGCCTTTCAAATGTTGTGGCCCACAGCCACCCCCATTCCCAGCTGGCAGAGCCAAGGACAAGCAATGATGGGAGTTGTAGACCACTGCATCTGGACATCCCTGTAAAAGGTGCTTAGGTCCTGGGGGAATAAACTGACAACTCCTTTCCTCAGCAATAGCTTGTACATTGACTCAGAAGTCAGTCCCATTAAGTCCATGTTCCTGGTCATGTCCTCCAAGGATGTACACAACCACGGACCAAACCCCTCTCTGCAGCGGACTATCCTTCCTTCCTAGGAAGTCAGCTCAACCTGAACGTGGACCGCCGAGAGGGTGTGGGAAAGGACCATGGCATACCCCATGAAAGTTCCAGAAATTAAACATATTCCATCCATGCTCTGGAAATGAGAGCAACTAAGTCGCCCAACTGATGTAAGGCAATGGCCCGACTGGGGTCGGGGCAGAAAGGAAAGCTCTCGAAAGGGCGGTGATCCATTTTTAACACAGCTGAAGTGGAATGAGAACATCCATACAGCCTTCCTGAACCAAGGTGAACTTCTGCTTTGGCCTTCTTTCGCACCAGGGCAGGCCACAAGAGCATAAATCAAGAACAGCTCCTCGTGACTTTATGCTGGGAAACCCGACCGCAGATCGAGAGGCACATCCTCGTGAGTAAGAGCAGCAAGAGGAAAGGCGCCGCACAGCTCAGGGGTGTCTACTCAGACGTTACTCCCTGTTGGGTCTAGAGGGGTGGGTGCCATCTACAATTGCAGCGCGACTGTGCAGTCCAGAAACAGGGCAGGGGAAACCAGCACTGACTTCCCACCTGCCTGAAGGTTCCTCTGAAATTGGAGCTACTTTCCTGGGAAGCAAAGCCGGTTCTATTTAGTGGATCTTATTTCCGAGTAAACACCCTCTGAGGGTCGGGTGGGCCAGACTGCCGCTTATTCGAGGAGGGTGGATCTCCTCTCCGTGGATCTCCCCTCGGAGAACAGGTGGGGAAAGGAGCACAGGTTGTAGGTGACTACCCAAGAAGCGAAATCTTATTAAATATTGTTGTGAGCCGCCTCGAGGCTTCGGCTTTCTAAATAATAAATAAATTCAGCAGATTTAGTCAAGGTAAAAGAGTGCGTAGGATTACACGTTAAGTTTGCATCATATACACGGAGCAAGAAATATACCAGAGGACTAGAACCTTGATGAACCCGATCAAGCGAGCCTATCCATCTGGAGCAGGATGATGGGAAGGGAATCGTCCTAAGTACAGTGGCATGTCGGAGGGACACGCTCCCTGCGCTCGGAGGCTTCTTTTACTGCCGTGAAAAACCCTTCCGTTATGCATGCGTTTAATCCCGCTTTAAGCATATTTAAGACAAAGACCAGAACGGGAGGCGGGGGGGGGGTGCTGGGGCGACGGATCCGACTGCTGCAGCGCCCCGTCTCTCAGGGGTTGGCAACCAACGACCCCGCGGTTTAAAAAGCAAAGAGGGAAGGGGGCAGGTGTGTCAAGTGCGGGGAGGGGGTTACTCCACGCATTCTCAGGACCTACCAACGACCTAAGTTCCGAGGTTACGATCTGCTTTCCTTCTCTTTAGGGGGTCGGCCCGTTTTGTGCGCAGGAACGGCTGTGATATTCAGACATTAATGCTAAAATGACGCGCTTCTCCCTTTCGGGTGAAAATACCTGGAGGCGATTAACATCTTTTGACCAGAAAATAAGAAAAAATACAGTCAACTGGGGCCCGAGCGCGGGAGCGTGAGGGTGCGATGAAATACTCCTTTAGGTCGCACTTAGTTTCGGACGGGACTGAGCCTTGGGTCCCCCAGGAGCGAAGTTTAGCGGGGAGACCCCAGCATCTAGTTCGTAGCCAGAGGGTGCCAAGTCTGAAACCCGGGGAACGGGGACTTAGCTGTCTCCTCCTCTGGGCTCGGAGTTCTGCGTGAGACCCGCCAAGCGGCACAGGTATCCTTGCTCTCGGGGCTCTACCACGAAGCTTTCACACACCTCGAGGCTTCTGGCTTAGCTAGCTAAATGGAGCCTCCATGGGCAGGGGCACTGCACCTTTGCGCACCGGTGGCTTGCTTCTGGGGACCGTTCGGGTGTGGAAGTGAGCCGCGGTCCGCCCGGGACTGGCGGGCACACCTGCGTGGGAACTCCGGCGGGGTGGGCTGCGCCAGCCACGGGAACAGGGGAAGACGCGGCGGCCCGACCTGCGGACCTCAGCGGCGCTCCGTGCGCCCCAGCTGCAGAGGGAAGGGGGGCCCCGTCGCCCGGCCGCAGCGACACCGGAGGAGCGCCGCCGCCGCCGCGCCGCCGCCGCCGGGCCGAAGGCGGGCGAGGGCTCGTTTCCCGGCCCATTCAATATTGACAAGGCGCGATTGTATTTCACCTGGAGAAGTTCAGCCCGGCCCCACGCGCGGCTCAGGTGAACCGCGAACAGCCGGGCGGTCGCCTTCTGGAAAGGCTGGTGGCTGCGTTTCTCTAAATGCAGGGAAATACAATTAGATTCAGCAGCAAGTCTGGTCCACCTATACCCCCTCCACGCCCCAGTTCTCCCAGGAGCCGGAGTTCCTGCGAAGGTGCGATCCGGGCGGCGGGAGGCGACCCCTCTCACAACATCCAGAGTTGTAGGGCTTTCCGCTGCCTAAACACCCGCGCCGTAGTCGGATTGCAACCTGGACTTCTGAATGGCGGGGAGGGCCGTGGAGTGCGGCGCCTACAAACTCGCGCGTGGGTTGCCCACGACGCGGCGTGGGGGGGGGGCAAGAAACCTTAACAGGTGCTCCCGAGAGGGACGGCTATCGCGGAGGGAGAGAGTAACCCCCTCGGGGGTGCTGCCTCTTTCCTGGGGGGCGTTCAGACATGCCAGCCCATGCTTCCTGAGCACCCTCGCTGGCCACAAAGGTGGGCGCCTAGACCCGCAGAACGCAAGCAGGCGTTCCTAGGCGAGAACTCCGAGCTGGGGGGATGAGCCTCTTCTTCCGAGTAAGGGCATTCTTATTCGTCATCATCTATATCAGTAATATTGTTGCTTTTATTATTATTTACATCCCATCTATTTTTCTTGTCAAGGCTCAGATGGTTCCTTTCTCCTTTTTATCACACTTTGCAAGGAAGGTTAGGCTGAGAAGCTGTGCTGGCTCAAAGTCATCCAGGGAGCATTAGGCCATATGGGAACTAGAACCTGGATCTCTCCAGTTGTGGGCCACTGTTCCAACCACTAGGCAGTACTGCTTCTCTTTGTTTCCCTGTGCAGGGGTTGGACGCGGGATGAAAAACCATGCTGTGAATCCTTCCAGGTGTGGGCGAGAGAATATGGAGTGATGGTTTATGCAAGGAACTAAGCTGGGCAACACAGCAAGAACCCTTTACCTCTAGAAGTCGGACTTCCCCAGCACAAAACTTTATAATAGATTTAAACCACAGGACTTGTATCTTCATAAGCACAGGTAGCGCTGTGCAGACACCTTACCTTTCCTTGCCTTATGGCTCCTACCTGCAAATTCTGGCCAACAACCATTGTCACTTACCCCTCCAATCTCTGTCCCCCCCCCAAAAAAAAAACCCCACACTGATTTCAGTGGGAGAGTTTAGTTTGTGAAAGGGTTGGCTCTCCAAGGCTGCAGCCCCATGGGAAGCGCCTCCTCTTGGGCGTAACCCCTCGCGGGGCTTGCTCTCCTGGCTCGCACGGGACCGCGAAGGCTGTTGAGCTTTGCACTCCTCCCTGGGAGTAAATGTCATGGAAATCCGTGCAGCTACGGAAAAACTGCCAAATGTAGGGTAACGCATGGACTCATTCTGCAGAAACTAACAACCCCATGGAGTTTTTATTTAGATTTATTCACCAGGAAGTTCAAATCCCACTAATGGCAATGGGCGAGCATTTTCAGGCAGAAATTCAATACCTGCTCCTTCCTTACTCCCTAGCAGACGTGCTTAGGATCGTACTGTCAGGATCGTTCCATAGCGAGTTAGCTTTGGCTGGATTGGGTTCTGCTGTTTGTCTCTTTATTCTTCTTCCTATCTGGCTTTGCACGCTAGTTCTGCGATAGGGTATAGCAATAAATAGAATATTCACAGTAACGTTTTCATTCACACTTCAGTATAAAATAATCCGCAATTTACGAATTCAAAGCAAACCTTCCAAATCCATAATCTATAATCATGCCATGGATACATTGGCAAAAGAAACTACCTGGATGTTGTCATTTCCCGATAAAGGAGAAATGACTGGCTGCCCTTTTAAAATAAGTAATCCCCCTTATTAAGCATTTCCGAAACTTTGCATTTCAAGTTCTCCAAATTTCCTGCAGCTCTCTTTGCCCTGGCAGGTTTTCCCAAGAGGGTGCCCTGCAAAAGTCCAAAAGTGGGTGTCCCAGAATTTCTATCATCCCCAGCCAGCATGGGGATAATAGAAATGATAGAGAAGAAGACACATACTTGACAAACCATTCCATCCCATTTCAAACTTGTTTAAAAAAAGAAAAGAAAAAACCTTGAAAGAAATGGAGACCACCCACTCCGTTGTTTTGGTCAATTATTTAGATCAACAGATTTAGAAAACAACACTATTTTCCTGTCCCCCTGCCTGCCCACTTAACTAATTATTTTCCCCCAAATTCTCAAACTTGAATATGTTTTAGAACTTGGGGCAGATAGTGTATCCTTTGATTTATTCCAGAAATCTCAGGCCACCTCTCACCAGAGGCAGGTGCAAAGTATTCTGGAGCAAGGAAATAATTTACCTATCACTCCGCATGAACTATATTCACTGTATATTAACAGGTATATCTGAGCCTGTATAGGTCGGGGATTCTAACACAAAAAGTAGCGCGCAGGAACGGAGTTGTTCAAAGAGCTGACAAAAGGCAACCGATGGCTAGGCAAGCCTTTGCAGGTGAGAAACACTATGGTTAAAAGGTATGGCAGATTATTTAAAATTTTACTACTTATTGTGAAACTAATGGGAATTAATAATGATAGCAATAATACGTTGGAGATCTACTGCAAATCACCCAGGGGATCTGCTAGCAGATTCCTATCTACCTACTGCTCCCAGCGTTGCTCTGCAACGTTGGACAAATGAAGATGTAAAAGCAAAAGATGCAAAAAATTAGTTGTGCAGAGATTAAGACAATCAAACTACGTGGAGAGCCTGGGATGGCTTGCGGGAGCTGCTTGCTTGTCCTATGCAGAGATGTGCAGCTTGGTTCTGCGCATGTTTCCTCCGGAGTCCTACTGTATTCAGTGGGGTTTACTCACAGGTAAGGGTGCCTAAGATTATGGCGTGAGCCTGAAATGGTGGGAGGAGGAAAGAGAAACCTCGTCTAGACAGAAGAAACGAAGACATTCAGGTTACATGAGCTTTCTTGCCTTTGCTAACAGGGAAGGCAATTTTATTTTATCTCCTGAAGGGACTTTTTCAAAACTCCAAGGCAATCTTCCTCCACCCTCAAAATAAACAGAATTTCTAACAGGTTGACTTGGCAGTACCGTGCCCTTCAACAGTCAAGTTTCTTGATTTCAAGAGAGGTGATCTTAAGCCGGTAAACTGTGCTGTTCTTGAAATTCGCAGGGGGTTAGGAGAGTAAGGGCACCCCTTCACTCCCTGTTCCTGGATTAAGCCAATCAGTTGTCCAAAAATTAACTGGAACAGCCGGTTAACGTGAGTGGCTAAATTGGACTACGGCCAAAGTTTGGGAGACTTCAGCGTTCCTCAGTCTTTTTCCTTATTGCGTTACACCTCCGCCCTATTTACAACTAGCCAGAAGGAAGCCCCTCAAAATCCAATGGAACTCAACTCAAGGGAATAGAGGGTGCTGGTCCCATCGGGAACCTTCCCCAAACTAATTGATATTTCTAGGGATCACCTGATCTCTCGTTTCTCTGCACTGATTTCCACCTAACCCATTCTAAATTGAATTTAAAGCAAGGAACGAGTTGGCCCCTAATAAGGTTTCATTCTAAACTTTTTTGGAAGTGGGGTCATTGTGGTTAGATGAGATTTAATTTATTTTAATCAATCATCCAGTACGGGGGTGTATGATTACAGTCCTCTCCCCCTGTGCTAAAAATCCAGTCCTTCAGTTTCGACACGCTCTATTTTGATAAGGTCGAAGGCAGAAAATGAAGTGTTTGTAACAAGAAATACGAGGAAGGAAAATTGAATGTGTATAATTCAAACCATATACCTTCTGAATTCTCCCAGGCTGGGCGTTTGCGTGGGGGAAGGTCAGTCCACTTCAAGCACAACGCCTTGACTTCAGGATCGAGCCGCTATTCCAAGCGGATCAACCCAAGATCTCAAGCCCCGCTTCCATTTTCCACCAACCCAAGCTTGAGAAAAAAGGGGTTGTTGTTGCTTCCAGAGCAGATCGTATTCATTCTATTCATAGAAAATGCTGAACTGACCGTCATTCAGGTAAGACGGTCGTAGGCTTTTGGGGAGACATTTTCTATTTATTTTTCCCTCGGACATCAATCCCCTACCCCTAATTTTACTTCCTATTCAAATGGGTCCAAGTATTGCTGCCCCAAAGCGCCCCCAATTTAAATTCTACTAGTCTTAAGGTTGTTCTGGCTCATCAACAGTGATTATTGTCATGGATTTAACCATGGCACAAGGGATTCGGCTATTACAACTAGTTTATGTTCAGAACAGAATAAAGTAACAGGGACAAAATGAGAGAGATCATACACTTTTTATGATTAGCCCACTTGATAAAGAGGTAGCTCTTGATTTTAATCAAATGCACTTTTAAAATACCCCTCCAAGATCTTTCTGTCTTGCTTTGTTTTTCTGAAGAGGAAGAGAGAGCAGAAAAGTCTTCAAGTTTTGAGAAAATGCTACTGCCAATCTAGCAATGCAAGAGAATGAAAGCAAAAATGCATCACAATTGTAGAGGTTGGAAAATATGATGGATGAGCACAAGTCCCACGTTTGATACTCTTAGAGACACTTCCCTATATCTACCCACAAGTTCTACCGAATTCATTCATTTGCTTTGCTCCCAGGTAAGCATGTTTAGGATTGTGGCATATACCTGGCAGGAAGTTCACCATGGAAGAAGCAAGACTTTCTTCTGCATAGACATGTAATTAAATAACTTTTTGCAACCACTGTTCAAGCTAAATTATCCTCCCACTGTGGTTTGCAATAGCTTCTAAAACAGTAAAGTTTTATGCTAAATCAATAAAAATGTAAAACAGCAGCACATCAATCAGATTAATATCCCACAGGAACTAAACAACAATGTTAAGATATTGTCAGAGAGTAAAGTTGTTACAGCATCCACAAATCATAAAAAGGTGGCAGGAATGGCAGCCAACAGGGGTCTTGTGTTCCCGAGAGGTAGGGCCACAGCAGAAAAAGCCCTGCACTGGAGACCTTGCTACCCACAAGCTCAGACTCCATAAACCAGACCAAAAAACAGGGCCTTGGGTACCAATATTAGGGCTCTCACAGGTTTACAGGAGTGCAGGTGGGCCTTTAGGACTGTGATGTTCATCAGTACATAAATAGGTTTGCAACTCGATTTTTAGAATACTATCAAGAGCACAGGTGACAGAAATACACCTGTATTTCCAGAATTTACCTGGAAATACAATCCAGATAATTTTGTGTTCTGAATTCCTTTTGCCCCTGAAAACGCAGACCTGAAATTTGTGCCTGATTTAGCAAGACCAGCTTCCATGTAAAGCAATTTAGAGACACTGGTAAACTGAAGTACCCTGCTTTTTCTTTTGTGTATGTTTTCCAGACCCCAGAAGAGAGAGGCATGCTGCAAAATGAAGAGCTGAAGGGTCCAATCCTATGCAAGACAAGGCAGGGAAAAAACATGCTACACATGTTGGCATTTTTCAGCCAGCATGAGTGAGACTTGCAGGACAATTTTTCTGCCGCAACATAGAATCGCACCCTTAGGGAACACAACAGAAATGGCAAGCTTTCTTGAAGCAGAGCAGCGTTTGAAAGAAGAGCTCCTCCAGACGTCTGATTGCTGCTCTAACTTGTCTTTTTCCCCGAATTAAATTGCATTCAGCCTAACTCCTAAAGTTTGAGTTCAATATTCTTTCAGGGTAATGGTAGGAGCATGTCCAGCTTGTTGGCATAGTACTGGCTTCTGGGGATAAGCCGTTGCATGCTAGGATAAGTTTCCTGACTTCACTGTTTGCTTAGCCTCTGCTTGTCCTGCCCTGCCCAGCTGTAACAGCAGGACACATCTGCCGGCCTACTTTACAGGGGTGTGGGGAGCAGGGTTTGGGGAAGGTGGCTGAAAGTATGTCTGTGAAATACATGCACAAGTGAGAGTGCCCAGTGCTTAGAGCTAATTGTGGCCGACCAAGCTTTCTTAAGTTAAGAGGAAAATACACCCAGTTCTACCTGAACCTCCAAGTGATGCTTTTGAAAAGTCATACAATTTTGTTTACCCCTGCCAAGCATACCTGTCTCTGACTCACTCCATTTTGATTCATTGAAAACATTTCTACAGCACTGCACGTCTAAGCAGATTCCAGAGGGATGAGCAATAAAAAGATAAATCCCATAAAAGAATGACATATGTCAAAAGTGGGATCTCAAGGAAACCGTGACTGGTCAGTCAAGGAAGGCTTCTTGAAAGAGAAATTTTCAAGAGGTGCCGAGGATGGCGGGTACCTCCCTGACTATCAGAGGATGGGATGCAGACAGCAGTGGAGCTGCCACCCTCTTCTCTGGGGGAGCCAAAGGCCCATGGAGTCTGACCTCACCGACAGCCCACTTTTGGTGAGCTGCTGCAGCAGGATGACTCCCACAGGGCTCTAGGTTCAAGAGGAGCTGCCAGGAGCATGGTCTCTGCAGACTTCCGCTCTGCACGATGCCAGCCAAAGTGAACCAACTGGCTACACCATAGCAAAGGGGACAGAAAACAGGGCTCCGTGTGAGGGGTGCTACAAAGAGCCAGCTTCTTCGACAGGGTTCCCCAATCTACTACTTGGGGCGGGGGGCGGGGGCGCTTTCCTTGCCGAGTTGTGCAAAACCCAGAGCGGGATCTAGCTAGGGAAGTTCAAGGTGAGCACTAGGTAACTCGCTGCTTGAGTCTCCGTCGCAACAAAAGTGCTTCCCTTTTGCTAGAAAGCCCTTCTCTCTCTCACACACTGAAGTTTAGCATAACCCCTTAAAAACATTCTTCCATGCATCGTTCAAAATATTAAGAGCAAAGGGAAAGAATGCGACTACTCTCTCTCAGGCATCTCTTGAAAGGATGCACTGCCGTTGCGGTCTCTCTCCGACCTAGGCAGCGTGGGGGTGGGCGTGGGGGGCAGGCGCCCTGTGCATCTCTGAAGCCCCTGCAGGTAGTCCTGGGCAAGCCGTGGGATTTGCAGGAGACCTGCCTCCGGAACCGTGCTAAATGCAAGCGAAAACGTTTCTTCTTGCGCTTCGAGGAGGGCACCCCTTCTCGTTATGTGAACGCATCTAACTGCGAGCGCCAGAAGGGTACCCCGGCCCCCCATTCCCGGGAAGGGGGGACCAGTGCACGCTTACTCGGCTGGAAGCCCACTGCGCTGCTCTCGCAGGTCCGCGTGCCAGGGGGACCCGGGGCTGATGTGCCCATGCGGTGCCCCAGCACCCCGGGAGGTGGGCTTATTCGGGAGGAAGGACACTTAGGCGCCGTGCGATGCTCAAAACGGCGGGGGTGCGATCCCGCACACGTAAGTCCCCCGGGCTGGTGGTGGTGCCGCTGGGAACCATCAGCAGGAAGCACGCAGCGGTCTGCTGTGCAAGGCAGTTCAAGCACCCCGAAGTTATGCTAGACAGAAAAAGTCCCCTCGTTCCCAGCGTCCCCAGTCAGCTGGCTGCGAATGCTGGGATCTGTGGGAGTAAGATTGCGCCCTTCCTCGCCTTAGGCAAACCCACCACCTCGTCTGGTCTCAGTCCTGCAGACTGTAAAATGGGCACACTGCAACGGCGCCCTCTTAAGGGGCTGTTGAAAAGGGTCCCGGGGCAAGGCCCCCCTGCCAAGCCGGTCCTTTGTTCCTCCCTCCGACGGCAGGGATGCCCCAGTCCGAGAAACCCGACGTCCCCGAACAAAGGCGTATCTATTGGTGTGCCCGTGTATCACCCCGCCCCGTCTCCCATCGACAACCCGGGCCTCGCCTCGCTCTCTCCTTCAGCGACGTGTTAACTTTCCTATCGAGGGTGTGACTCCCCAATAAAGTTCTTTTGTGCGCTCTCTCCGGCTCTCCGGCGTCGCTTTTCAAAGGGTGACGCTTTCCGAGGAATACACAGAGAGCACCCCTTGTGCTCCCCCTCCCTCGCCCCTCCTTTCTTCTTTTTTAAAGTAAGTGTTAAATAACTTTCCCAGCGTGTATTAAAGGAAGATTGTATTTTATCAACGGCTGGCTGAGACTGCCATCTGATCCTCTCCGTTTGGTCTGCTCATATCATATTTATTTAACCTACTGGGGGAACACGTTCGAGGGCGGGTTACCCCTGCTGCCAAGAGCAGACACATTAAACACTACCCCAGGTATCCTGATTGATTGTTCCCACCCCAAAGTCTTTGGATCATAATTTAACTCAGCGGCAGGTCTCCGAGGCTGGTGTGTGCGCGAGAGGCAGAAAGCGAGAAGGGGGTGGGGGGAGATCGGGAAATAGGATGGCTGGGGAAAACACTGAGCGAAACTGGAAGGACACCGAGGCACGATTGCAGGCGCTTTAGGGTGGAATGACATGCAGCTCGGGACGGAGGAAAAGTCCAGCAACCCCCGCCAGTCATGGGAGGAGTTGTAGGACCCCCCGCCCCGCGTTAAACGTGCATGGGTTTGCCCCTTTATTAGGTCGCTATCCTACGCGCTCTTTCAGTCCAAGCGCCAGCGAATGCGATGCGGCGTCGCCCTGAGTCAATAGGGGTGCCTAGGATCTCAGCTGGCTTTCTCTCTTTGCAAGGACCACCGTGGGTCTCTGTCCCCAACTTATCCCGGTATAGAAGAAACCAATTTCTTAGGTCTTCCAAGTGGGAAGGGGAAGAAGATAGAGCCCCAAAAAGGTCAGCTGAAAAGATGCACAAATATATTCATTGCATCGTATACCACCCAGGAACAAATATCCCGCTGTTGTCCCTGATGCACCAGATTATTTTATTTATATATATATATATATAAACACATATATTTACTCATTCATGTTTTGAGGAAGTAAGAAACAGGCTTTGCTAGATCAAACCAGACCCCTGACTTGTTTCAGCTTCTGTTTGGAACAAGGACTAGACAGCCAGCAAAGGAATGCCCCCCACTTTTTATTTCCCACAGCTGGTACACAGAGGTACACTGCCCCTGAACCTAGAGGCTCTGCCTAATAGCTGTGGATAGATCTCGCCTCTCTGAATGCATTGTTTTTTGTTTTTTTTTTAGTTTAGCCCTGTAAGTCACATCTTGTGTTCTGGGATTCAGCAAGTCTGTAATATGTAATGTGTAGAAGTACTCGTGTGTGTGTGTGTGTGTGTGTGTGTGTGTGTGTGAGAGAGAGAGAGAGAGAGAGAGAGAGATCTGTCCCCCTGAATGGAATGCATTATTTATTTGTTTCACTGAGAACACCCAAGTTCTTACATGAGGAACATGGGGCAACCCCCCCTCCCATTTCTCTGCCCACTCTTCCTCACTTCCATACATAACTTCAGAACCACACTTCTGCCACATCCCCAACAAAGGCCTCTGCCTTTCCTGGTACTGGGAAGAAATTCTAAAAGTTCCACTCTCTGCTGATTGCTCCTTTCTGCATCTTTCAGAACAGAGCTTCCAGTTCTCTAGGTGAAAAATTAGCACCTGTTACTCTTGGGGATGGAGGACATTGATTGTATCTGCAAAAATAAAATGAGGGCCAGGAGCATAATATAAAAAGAATTAAGTGACGCTGCCTCATCAGAAATAATTTCTTGTAAACGTGCAATGCAATCTGATGTGCACTTACTTGGAAGAAATCCCACTGCATTCAATGGGGCTCCCGCCAAGGTACTCCGGTGTATGGGGCTGCAACTGCCAGTGGCAGATTTTCTTTTTACATTTTAAAGAGCTTTGTCCAATCTTCAAGGAGCTCACGGATGTGAACATAGTTCTCCCCTCCACACCTCTAGTGTGTCCTGCCAACAAACCGGTGGTGTAGGCCAGGCTGAGAGGAAGCAGCTTGCAGCTTGTCTCTGTCACCCAGTAGGTGCTTTGGCTGTGGACTTAAACTCTCCTAATTCCACCGCTACCTTTTGGTTACTAGAAAGCTAGTGAGAATTTTGGTGAAGATTTTTTCCTAGCCCAAAGTTTTTTTTTTATAACTGGAAGGGACACCAACAGAACTTTCTCCATAAAAACCATTCTTGCCACCCTTGTTCTGTACCCATTTCTACAGTAACCAAGATCCTGTTTCCAGAAATAAGCTATGTGACATCCCAGAACTGTAAGGAGTGCGATGATTTTGAGGAAGATTGTGAGTTAAAACCTGTAGACAAGGTTCTGGATTTGTCCTTGGCATTTTCAGTCACCTGGAGTAATAATGCACACTGGTAAGAAGACAGCGAAAGTACCGGATGCAGAAGCGTCTTCTGTATAGCTCTCTTTCCTTCCCTCTTCCCAAGGTCTCCCTATTGTTTATGGCAATAGATCAGATTCCAAAGAATGCATTTTCAACCTAGCTGCAAGAAAATGAACATAAACACTACTAGCCTGATCACATATACATGAAATAATAATGATGCAAGAGAAGAACCTGGAAATCAAATGGAAGCTATAAGGATATGTGTACATTTTCCTGCCACCGAGTCTCCATGATTTCTTTTTCTTTTTTGGGTGTGTGCAAACACAGACTTGGAGGTTATGTGGGGATTTCCCGAGTTCTCTCCAGGGGTGTTTTCCACCTTTGTCCTTCTTGTCCTGGTTCAAGAAATGTTGCAGCAACAAAAGCAAATTCAAACTTCAAGCCAGGGCAGAAAAGGAAAGTATTCCTTCACTTACTGTTTCCACAACATGGAATTCTCTGCCACACAATGTGGTGATGAACGCATTATGGCTTATTTGCATCTGCAAGAGGAAAAGCCAACTTCGTGGATGTGGAGCCTTCTCAACCAGGCAATTTCTGCTGCCAGGCATCTGTTAAATCGAGCACAAGCTCCTGTGGATTGCCATCTGCTGGTGAGCTGGTGGGGGCTATAGCTTTCTAACCCTAGGAGCTTCCCAAAGGTGTCTGGTGGGCTTCTATGGGAAACAGAAAGCTGGCCTAGAAGTTGTTCGGTCTGATCTAGCAGTGCTCTTTTGATGCTCTACTCTTAAAAAATACATTTTCTTTTGTCCCATGTAGGAAAGTCCTTTGAGAAGCTGGTAATGATTGGAGGCAGGCACAATGCTGAGCCACCTGGCTGGTACTCACAGAGATACCTACTCTGAGCCCCCGGGGCACGGGAGCAGGATGAAGGATCCTGCCATGGTGAATTTGCAATGATGTTGTGCCAGATCCATATTCAATATCTTCTGCTGGCCACCAGAGGCCTCTCAAACCGATTCTCCGGAAGCCCCCTGTGGACTGGCTCCTGCAACCAAGTCACATTTCCCTTCTGCTGGTATTGTTTCTCTTCAGGAAACAAGCATGGTTACATTGGCTTCAGCAATTGGCCTTTACTGCTTCTGACTCCTGAAATCAGGGTTCAAGAGACAGGAATGGGGATGTCCTCCATAATCCATCCATCACAAAGCCTGATCCCTGAAGAAGTCACATGAACATATCCCAGGGTTCTCCTCTTTGGTGTTTTACCAGCCCTGAAAGGGACTGCTGTGCTTTCCTAATCGGTCCTTCTTTATGTTTTATAGGCGGATGTCAGCTGGCTGGGAATAGGGAAGTCCTCTGGAATGCTGGAAGCTGCACATCTGGTCAGGCATTTTAAAATATGAAGCCCTCCAGTCCTACCAGTAAGTATTTTCTCATAGCTTATATGTAGGGTGAATAACTAAAAGGATTGCTTTAATTCAGGTTTGATAACAATTTACCAAAATGCACATTTTCCTTTGCATATGGAATGGAATAAAGATTTTTTTTCTTAGAAAAAAATCAAAGGTGGGATATACTGAAACAGACAGAGTTGCCCATCCAGGTTCCAGGGTAGAGTGCTTAGCAATGGGAAGTCTAAATCTCTGGATATGAAGTCATGTTTGTGCTGAATCAGGGCTTCCTTTTTCCCTTCCCATGAAGCAGTGTGGCTGGGAGATACTCTTATTTGAAACGGACTGCAATCATTGCAGACCATTCTGGGATGGACAGAGCAGTGGCTGATGAAGGATTAGGCCACATTCATAACATCCCACAGTTATTACCTAATATGTTCATTGGAGGTGATTGTGGAATTATATTGCAATTACTTATAATGACTGCATTGTAAGTGTTACAGCTGCTCCGCATTAAGATGACCATTGATAGGCCTGCCAATAGTAGTGATGGCTTTACATTACTGCGAGGATCAGGGACAGCTGTGGGAGAGAAGTTGTACCCTTGCATTGCTTGTGGTCTTCTTCCAACCATCTGGTGGAAGGCTTTGTGAAGAGATGGCTCTTGGCCTGATTCAGCTGGGCTTTCCTTGCATTCTTTCGCTTATTCCACCCCCTTCGGTGTTCAGAGCCATACACAGAAGGACCCAAGGAAAATGCACTTGCCCCACTGAGCATGCTGTGCGAAGCTGCTTGATGAACTGGGACATCACCGTGGCTTTTAAAAAAAGATCACACTGCTCCATTTTCTCAGGGGAAATGAAACAGACCTTTTACAAACGGTAATGTGATCCATCACCTGCCCGGTAGATCGCTCAAAGGGACAGTTGCTTCCGGCCTCTTGTTAGTTGGAAGCTTACATGTTTTTCTTGGGCTGGCTTTTTCCCCTTTAGTTTTCAAGTATGAAAAAAGTAATGGCGAGGAAAAAGCCGAGTGCTGGCCCTTGTAAGCTCACCCGCAAACGTAAGCTGTGCAAACAGAGCCGAACAATTGCTTGTGGTGTCCTTACACACGCTGCCTTTTCACCTTGCCACATCAAGCCCTCTTTCCCTTATCTCCAGGCCACCAAACTTTCCTACCCCTTGCTAATCTCTGGTGGTTGTTCTTTAAAGAAAACTGACTGGGAAATCAGTAGGAAAGGTTCAAAGAATAAGTGCAGATGATAATGTTCCCCAAAATCAATCAGAAACAGGGATGGCCATAGAAGAGTCAGGAAAAAACCCCGAGTTCACTTTCTCATCTTTGTTTCCACAGTGTACCTTCCATAGAACAATTTTACTCATGCTTTCAAGTGAAAGTTTAATTCCACCACACTGGAAAACCCAAAGTTCTCCTTAGATTTGCTTTTGTTTCATCTTTCTTGGTGAAAGATCCTTTGTTCTGTACTTCACTGAAGTAATCATATGTACACCAGAGTGCAGCTCCAAAAGCCCCAGAGGGAATGCAAAGTCCTCATAAAGGGGTGAGGGGATGAGATCAAGCCAATTTTTCCTCCTGCTCCTCCTCCTCCTCCTCCTCACTTTCTCTTAAGCAAAGTAGAGATTGTTCTAATTGCCTTCCGTCCTCTGACTTTCTCTTTCGTTGCCCCTGAGCTTTTGCTTCTTAAGAAAGAGTTAAACTAGTTTACACAGCACAGGGGGGCAAACAATTTTCCTCCCCCCTCCAAAACATACTTTCCTAGCTAAGCACACATTTTAACCAGCTTTCCTATTAGGCTGCCTTTAAAAACAAAACAAAACAAACAAAACAAACACAAATAGATTGCTTTTTCATAGTGTGGCTAGCTAAATCAGATAATAACTTAAAGAGGTTGAAACCTAGCAATCAGTACCTTTTTAAAAAACAGTGTGTGTGTGAGGCAGACAGAGAGAGAGTCGAGAAGCGATTACAAGTTAACTTTGCTGATGTTTGCTGGCTGACTGTAATGTTTGCTCGGCTACATTATGATGGAGAGAGTAATGGATTTATCTAGATAAGGGGAAGTGGAGCTTGCCAAACTAAAAAGTGCAAGGTCAAACTCATGATAAGGCCTGACACTTTCCCCCTATTTTTCACACACTTGAAAGCAAGTGTGACAATATTAAGGGGAACAGGAGTCAACACTGAAGCACACCCAGCCTGATCATAGGAAAATGAAAAATCTCCCAACACAAACCCTTCTTCCGTCTTACTTCATGAATTCCACGAAAACGCACACAGGTTCAGCAATGCTACATACATTTGTGTTTTAAAAGAAAACACCCTTTCGGGTGCCTATTTAGAAGGGAAAATGTCCTGCAGTGTCCTTCTGATTGCAGGTCCAAACGTTTGATGGCAGGTCCAAACTTCTCTTTGGTTCTGAATTAAGTTGCATTCAACCCAACCCTTGAAAAGCTCGCTTCTGGTGCTCTTTTAGTGTAACCATAGGAACAGGCCTGGCTTATTGGTATAATTGTGGCATGTTTTCTTGCTTTTGGGAAAAGTTGCTACTTCAGCATCCAAAGGCTCAACTCCCATTCGGTCCAGGTAAGATGCTGGGAAGGGTCGTGAAGGGTTGGACACGACTTAGTGACTAAACACAAGATGCTGGGAAAGATCCTAGCTGAAACCTTCTGCACTGGAGTATTTTCAGTTAGCAAATCTAACTCAGCTCCTGTGTTCAAGTCTTGAAGACAGGACACACCGCATCAAATCGGTGGCAAAGTTGCATTGTGAATTTCCTCGCATTCATCAGCTTTAAAACAGATATTAGCCAGCTGTATGAGTAAAGACATTGTAGAAGGAAAATTGTGCTGTGAGACTTTGTCACAAGGTTTCAACAGGACAAGAAGACAAGACAAAAGATAGTGTCCACCTCACTAATACACTTTTCTTCTGGAAGAAGTTAACCCTTGCCAGGAGTAATCATACCAGGTGACTTTGTTCTTCTTTTGTCATTCTTCATTTGAACATGCTATGTGATATGATTGTTCTCCATGTATGGGTTGGATCCTGAATTCTCTTAATGCCACTTCTTCATGTTTGCTGACATGCTTACATGGTCTTGATTTACCCTGTCTGGGGCATGAACCCATTGCCTTTTCTTATCAATCCCCCTCCCTTTTCAGTCCAAGCTGAACTACAAGACGTGCTCGGTCACTGAGCAAACCCTTGAATGGGTTTGATTTTCACCAAAGATTTAAAAGAAGAAACATTAAGCATTCTCCCCTGGCATAATCAAGCGCTTCAGCTGCAGATGCATGGATTTTGTTAACCCATCTTGCAGAATGTTGGATTCATTCCATCATCAGGCCATTTTTAGAATTGGATTTTTCTCAGTTTCCTGCACTTGTATCCATGAGTGCTTGTACATTTTCATGCTTTTGCATTTAGCCTGTTGTAGAAAATTCACATTTTTGGTTTATCCTCCTTTTTGCTTTCCATGAATACATTTTAATTCTGTGGGTAGGGGTGGGAAGACCTAGTCTGCAAGTTCATGGAATCCATGCAACTCAGAAAAAGCCAGTCATCTGTGAAATTCACTGGTACAATTCATAGGAATCTGAACTCATTGGAATTTCTCCAATAGCCTTGCTTCAGCACAAAGAGTAGGAATTGACCAATTAAATTTTAGGTGTTCAGGCTTGGAGGATTGTGAGTCACCTGCGGTTCAATCACCAGAGTGAAGAACATCCAAGAACCAGCATATGATGAAGCCTTCCAAAACTGCGTCTCAGCCAATTGCCTTCCAAATAGAAGAGTGAGGAACTCCGTGAGCCATGATAATCTCAGCAGGTGGGGTCCAGCACTGAGAAGCCCCTGCTGTAGCAATAAACTTAGCCACTACAGTCTTAGATGCTGGTCAAACATCCAGGACAAAGGCTGTACTTCAGGAAATGGGTGATTCTAGGCATCCTGTTCCTAGCAAGAATGTGCCAACAAATAAGGAAAACAAAGCAATGGCCTCCAGGCTGGAAACATTCCGTGTGCAATCCTCATCTGGCCATTATACTAATTTCCCATGCAAGCAAAATCATGCTCAAGGCGTTACAACAAAGAATATTATCTTATATGGAAAATGGCATGCCTGATGTTCAGCCTGGATTCTGAAAAGGAAGAGGCACTTGAGGTCATATCAGAAATATATCTTGGTTATTGGAGCACACCTAAGAATTTCTGGAGAAGATCAGTCTTGCTTTCATGAACCATGGCAAAGCCTTTGACTGTATGGATCGTGAGAAGCTCTGGATGGTCCTGAAAGAAATGGGGGTGCCTCAACCCTTGATCGGCCTGATATGGAACCTCTGTGGTGGACCAGAAGCTTCTGTGAGGACCGAATATGGAGAAACAGAACAGTTTCTTACAATGCACCCTTGTCTGATGCCTTGGTCTGTATCTCTCCAGCTATACTTATCTGTATACCTAAGAAAAGGTGGATTTGGATCGGAGGAAGCAGTAAAAATGGACACATTAATACGATGCATCAATAATTTAAGATATGTAGATGATACCATATTACTGACAGAAAGAAGCAGAGAGTCGAATGACTCCTCATGAAAGAGAAGAAAGAAAGTGCAAAAGCAGGACTGTAGCTTGAACATTGAGAAAACAAAAATCACGACTATAGAAGAACCTTACTGTCAACAATAAAGAACTTGAAATTGTGGCGGATTCTGCATGCATTAACTCATTCCTCAAGTGAGTTGGAGACTGCAACCAAGAAATTGGAAGAAGACCGAGATTTGGAGAGGCAGCAATGGAGGAACTAGAAGAGATCGTGATGTGTTAAGGATGTTTCACTGGTGACCAAGATCAAGACCATCCACACTATGGTATCCCTGGTCACTATCTCTGGGTGTGCAAGCTCGGCAGTGAAGGAAACCGACAAGAAGAAGATGGATGCGCTGGGGACGTGGTGCTGGAGGAGAGCTTTGAGCACCCCTGGACTGACGGAAAGGCCAACGGGGGCCCTGAGCCAGATCACACCAGAACTTGCCCTGAGTGCAAAAATGACAAAACGGAAGCTGTTGCAATTTGGGTACAACATGAGAAGGAAACACTTACCGAGAAAGACAATCATGGCAGGGAAAATCAATGGCAGAGGAAGAAGACCCCAATATGAGTCCTTAAAGGAAGCCACAACCTTGAAATTCCAAGAGTTGAGCAGGGCTGCCATGGATAACACCTTTTGGAGGTCTTTCATTTGAAGGATCACCGTATGTCAGAGACACCTTGATGGCACATCACAACAACGTTTTCTGTTCCCAAGCCTGTTTGTCTCTCTCTCCCCCACCCCACCCCACCCCACCCCACCCCACCCCACCTCCTCTCTGTGTGTATTCTCTAAAGGAGTTCATCTCATGTCATATCTTGTGACTACCTCTACTATGATATGCATTATATTTTTCAAATGATATAAATATTCAACTCTGCACAATGTTTTTCTTTTTTCTTTTAAATTTCCAATATGGTGACATCCAGCTCCATTCCACGCACACCACCTTCAATGCTTCCATTTTAATAATCTCTATCAATATTGGGTTTGAGCAGATTCTAATGTCAACTGGGGATTAATGTGCATTAATTGAATTTACTGTATTTCCTTTAATGAGCACAAAAGGATTTGGTGTTAATACTGATGATCCTAATAAGAATCCTCTGTATTATCTGAATTTTCCCAACAGTTTATTAGAAAATGAATTAATTTCATTACTGTTGCCTGTTTTTGTTAAATGATAATGCAGGCAAAGTTGATTGCAAACTGAATTTCTTTTATGAAATTTAGGGAAATGGTTGGCTGGAAGAACTGCCACAAATGGGATCTGAGACTCTTCTTCAGTACATCACATTGTGCAATTGTCAATTGGCTGATAATGTTTGAAAATGGCAGCTTTGATCTAGTCAGAGTATCTAAGCTCTTCATTTGTAGTGGCCAGGCTAAGCCCAACACTTTCGCCTGGAGTCTCTATTCTGTGGCTTTCTGTCTTCTCTGCTAGGGCCTGGATATTGGTAGTTAAGGACAGCTCTGTTCTATTTTCTTTCAGTTTCTCATTTTTCCTATTTTACATTCGGTTCATCTCAGATTTTGAGACTTTTTCGAGGAATAAGTTCTCTTTTCCTGATCACAGAACATTTTAATTTAAGTTTGCATGGAAAGTTGTATACATTTTTCTCCCTTAATAAATGAGAGTTAGTATTCAATTCGACATCACATACACAATTTTGCAAGCAGTTTTCCTAATATTATTTATTTTAAAATGCAATCTGGATCGCTATAGATATATTTGTGTGTACCTTTCCCAAAGGTATGCATTTTTGTACATAGATTCAACTGGGAGTCTCCTTTGCAAAAATCACATCAATGAAAAATTCAGGATAAGTAAGTTATGGGTTTGTGAAGTACAAAATTAGGCAAGCTTGGATCAGTACCATTTCCTTCATGTTCCTTTCTTCCTCCCTCCCTCCCTTCCTTCTTAGAGGAGAAAGAAAAGCAAATCTCCTTCCCATGCCTACTGATAGATGACCAGGCCATCAAATAAGGATGCGCATAAAATGAAAGCAAGACATCATTTTCGCCGCTACAGATTCTTTTGGGACTTTGTATCGCTTGGTCCCCACTGCATGGATGCTACAATTCCTCCCTTTGTCCATTCACCATGATGGTTCTGGCAGCAACTAAGTCTGCTTTCTTATCTGTGATTTGAGTCTTATCTCTGATTTAATGGCCCAAAGTTACATAATGCACAACCATGTCACAGCTAACCAGGTTTGGGTCTGGTCACCATCTGGATAGGAGCCCTCCTGGTCTTGGGCCAGTTTGAATCCTATAGAAGAATGACAGGATATGAATGTAATAAACAATAAGGTCACAGCTCTTTCCCACACCAAACTGCTAGGATGGCACAGAAAATATGGTTCTTGGGTGCTGTGAGTAGTGGGAAATTATGGCGATCACAGCAGGGAGAGTTTAACTCTTTGCCCCCCTGTCATGGTCTTAAATAAAACCGCTCCCCTACTTGCATGGGGAGGAAAGCTCGCATTGCTGTGAATGGGGACTTTTCTCCCAGGTTGAAAAGCAGCTTTGGAGGAAGGATTTTCATGGGGGTAATATCAGTCTCTACCCCATCCCACCCAACCCAGTGCCTTGCTGTCAATATTTGCATTTTATGAAAGTAAAATCCAGCACATTGTTAAAAGGAAAGATGTATTTGGCCTTAAGAGACCTCATTTGGACTGGACCCTGACTGTGCAGGATCCATATGGTCTACTTCGCCCTTTCAGGCATGCAACCTCCCTTTAAACTCCACCAGCAATATGGAACCTATTTCCAGTCTCTTCCCCCACTGGTCCTTCCTCTTACCTTATGGAGGCTGCGGTCCTATGTATACTTACATGGGACACAATCTGCACTGAACACAGTGAAGCTTACTTCTGGGGAGGCATGCCTAGGGGGACATAGTCAGGGAGAAAATGGTGCTATGGCTTTTCTGGTGGCCCATCTTTGCACATGGGTCACTTTTGGAGCTGGGTCCACCTGTTAGACTTGGATCCGTTTCTCCAGTAGAGGGTCAGATGCCACAGGCAAGCATCCAAGCTGGTCACAAATGCACTAAGCGTGTTCTGCTGTTTAGCTACAGTGTCTGGATTTGGGCTTTCCAGCTTCTGAAAAGGAAATTCTATTTAGCCACCATGGCTAGTAGTCAAGCCCAGAGAGCTCTCGTCTGTGGGGCGGGATATAAATGAAATGACAATAATAATTGATAGACCAATCCTCCATGCATTTCCAATCCAAACAGCAAAAAGATGCTTGGACGTTTGGAATCTGCGTAGCCGTCTACCTGAAGTGAGTGAAGTCCGAATGGAGCACCACAGTACACACACTCTTAACACTTTCGGTCAGTTCCCTCTCTTCAAGTTCAATGGCCAAGCAAGGGTTAACCCGAAAGCATTCCACCTTGAACCTGGTGTTCTCTTTATCTAGCATGCCATAATAAAAGATCAAGAGTTCCTGCTTATTATCTTATTTTTCCCTGCTTGTTTTACTAGGCTTGGGCCCAGACCAGTTATGGATTAACACTGTGATCAATAGAAAGCTTGCTGTCTCCCTCTCTGCAGGAGAAAATGAACTGAAAATGCAGTCAAACTCTTATTGATCAAGGATATAGGTCTCACTTTCATTACCTCTGTCTCTTGATAACCCACAAATAATGTGATGAGTTGCTAATCTCTCTGATTTTCAATGGACCCTTCACCCCTCTAGACTCTGTCCGCCAGCTCTTATTCTTGCTGTGGTCCATTTTGTTGTGTAATACATGGAGCATCAGCTTCCAATCTATTCCCATCTGGCCTGGTCAATTGAGTCACTTAAAAAGGGTTCATAAATAGAGATGGGCCAACAGGAATATACAATTATATTTGGCGCTCTCAAAGCAGATGAATAACAGACAGATCAGTTAAATGGAAATGGGCATTGCTTGATTTTCAAGCATGGGTGTGTGTTTGTGTGCATGTACATGGATTGGTACACACTCTTGCACACTGCATCTCTGGGGTGGCTAATCTTCAGTTGCATAATCTCCCCCTCCCTCCCCCCCTTTTTTTTCTTTTAACAGAACCTTGAGATCCACCATGTGTTCCCAGGTGCAAAATTCTGTCTCAGATGGGTGGACATAAGTAAGAAATAAGGAATAGGGTGATGCCCTGAGCTTGTAATCAGCTCAGGAACATGTGATTTGTACCAGAATCAATGAGCAGTTCCTGATCAAACTGCTACCCATTCCAGCTGTATCTCATTTGATCTGTGTAATCCCTGTCTATGTGGATTCTGGGCAGTGACTTGGAATGTGTTTATCAGGGTTGAAGATAGCTTCTGTAGAACCCACTGTCCTTGCCTGAGGTTTTACATACATGAGAAGAGCCCAGCCAGATCAGACCAAATGCCTTCTTGTTCAACAGTCACATCACACAGTGGGCAACCAGCTGGCCATGGAAAACCCTCCCACCTGTGTTCCTCACAACTAGTGTATGTAGCCTTGGAGAACCACACCAATTATCTGACACAGTATAAGCCATCTTCTTATGTTCATGCAGCCTAAACATGGTGGAAGCATTTGGGCCAGGGGAAAGGGGGCTAGACCAGTGGAAGAGGTTTTGGTCCTCTGGCTGGATTTGTCCTGAAGGTCTGATTAGAACATTAGATAATGTGCATCATCTGGATCTGAGTGTGTGGTGCAGACACCCACACACAACAAAGGAACTGTCCCACTGCTCTGGAGACTTCCACTTTTAGTGTGCTTAACAAACAGTCCCTTAGGGGGTCTCTCTCTGCTCTATGGGAAAATTGGAGCCAAACTCTACTCATCTCAGTGGAGCTTGTTCAGGAAACATCAGCGGTGGGGCATACACTGAGGTGCCAATCCGACGCTCGCCTACCATGGAGTGAGCGCCATTGGATGCAGCAGGACTGGCGGTGGAGGCAACATGCATGAGATGACACCTTTTGTCCTCTTAGGTGTAACTCAATAATAATCCATTACAGGCAGGCTCAAATGAGAAGGAAACATGTTTGGATAATGGGGAGAGAATGGGTTAAAGAAACATATGGACATCTACGCTACAGCTAATTTGAATTAGCTGGAAAGATCTGAGGGAAACATCTTACAAAGCACCCCCCCAATTAAGCTCCTTTTTAAGGATTCCCTGACAACCACCGCTCCCCCTGAAGAACACAACACGCAACCCCACACTCTTCCTCCTCGTCTTGAGATGTCCTGTTGAACCCTGGGTATCGTGTTGCCATTTGGGGGCTGGGCACATGCATAATTAATGCCATCTGTCATCTATTACGGCTCGCCCTGACAGTGCTGGGAGGACAGCTCCTAAATGTGTCGACACTGTCTGTGTGGGTCCTTACGAGGCCGCTCTCATTGGGCCAGATAGAATGCCACCCGTGTGGCTAACCCCAGACGCCCATCACATCTCTCCTGGCTGCCCTCCTTGGCAGAGCCGCTGAAGGCAAACGGGCTCTTTTATGTCCTTCCCTTCTTCTCCCCCCTTCCCTAAATCTAACACTTTTATTTTTGTCAATAAACTGTGTCATTTATTCTAGTGAAGAAAACTCGTGTTGTTTGAGGTCTTTATCAGAGTTCCTACAAATCAGGTTAATTGGTGATCAACAGAGCTTTTTTGCTTTTAATGAGGCCTGGTAGCCTAAGGCCTTGCTTTTGATAAGGGACTTTCCCTTCCCTTCTACTGGACTCTTTGATCACTTTTCTTTTAAACAACAGGGGGAAAAAAAATCGGGAGAACAACCGCCAGGAATGTCATTGTTTTTTAATTGCCTGATTACCAAATGCTGGAGATAAAAGATAGATGTTCTCAATTAATAACATTTACATAGATTAGCATCACTAACAAGCCTCATTAAGAGCCGCTGACTTTTTGTTTAGATGGTGGCCCATGTCATGTGTGTGCTCCAGTTCTGCAGCTGCAAGGGTGCCTTCCGCCCACGCAAGAGCGAGAATCCGTCTCTTTCTCCTGGGTTTCTCTTCTCCCCAATGGAGATGATCAAAGGGACTCAGGCCAAAGGAACGGGGAAAGAATGGGACACTTTTAGGAAAGGTTGCTCATTTACAACGCTCGCTTATTTGATGGTCCCTATAAAGATAGACCCCAGGAAGGAGCAGTAAGTTGATCCTGAAGGAGCCAGTACTAAAAGGTCAAGGATAATGTGGCCCATTCAACAGGTGCTGGGAGAAACTCAGAATCAGTCCAGAGAGGAATATCCCCTTGCTCCCAATGCCAGCTTTGGCAGTCCCTTGGCCAAGACACCCACCGTGGGCTATTTCCTGGCTATGCTTTCCTTGTCGCCTCCATTCCTACCCATTGGTTTGGTTCTTATCGTCTTGGCCATTGCTGCTCTACCCTGCTTGATGGGCAGAACCACGTGGGCAAGGGCATCTCCTGTTCCTCCTCACCATTACCTGGGCCACAATGAGAGGATGCAGTGGTGGGGAGGAACAGAAAGCCGAGGGAGGGCCTTCTCAGTGGGCCCTCCACATCCCTTCCCTTGGCGGAGACCCTGATTGCCCCTTTATCATCTATCCATCCTTCCTTCTGTCTGTCCATCCTAATTTTTATAGTCTATTCTATTCCATGCCAATTGTTGATATCCTGCTCTTCAACAAAGATATCCTGTAAGCAGGATAGCTTACAGGCTAACAAAAAATACAATTGAAATATATATCTAATATATTCAGTCCATGATAAATCATACAAGATCAGCATAAAATATTCAACAGAAAGTCTGTTGCAAGTCTGGTGTTGGAGAAGCCAGATGTTTTAGATGATCTTTAGGTGGTCTTGGCTGGAGCTGAAGCATCTTCATCCTACAAAATTCAGCCTTGAAAATGAACCAGTCCTTATCTGCAAAGTTCATATCCTGGGAATGAAGTTTGAATGAAAGAGTATGTGGGAGGGACTGGCTTTCATAGAGTGCGGCCTTCCCCAAACTTGTGCCTTCCAGGCATGTTTGGACTGCAATACCGGAATTCCCAGTCAGTGGCCCTACTGGATGGGAATTCTGGGAATTGTGGTTCAAATTCATCTGAAGGCCACCAGGTTGGAGAAGGGTGATATAATGTGTTGGACTGGGGCTTGCAGGTCCAAGTTTCAAATTACCACTCGGGGATGAAGCTACACAGTCCTCTTGGGCTGGCCACCCACTCGTGGCCTCTTAGTGTTTGCCATGATAGATTGGGGTTTTGGACCAGATACCCTGCCTTGGGCTTCTTGTAAGAAAAGATAGAGGTAAAAGCAGTAAATCAGGAATACTGCTTGATGTATGCTCATCCTGAAGAAAGTAGTGCATCCCAAATAATTCATCCTGTGAGCTACAGGTCTGAATTACTACTCCAAGCCACTCATAACTTTCATGATTTGTGCCATTTGGTTCCGCTTCCTTGGGAAGGCAAGTGCAGCTCACCTCCAGAGCAGTCATTTGAACCACCCTCAGGTTACAACCTAATTGCCTTCTCCATCTTGGCTTACCATCTCCAGGTCAAGACATGGATGTTTGCCAAGGTTTTAGAGAGGCAGGCTTGTCGTGTTGCATTGCCTAAAAACAGGCAACTCGAGTTGCAAGCAATGCTTGCCTTACAGATGCACCTCATTAAAAGCAGAGTGTTGTTCCCCTCACCCGATCTGCCTTGTCTTTTAAGGCAAGAAAGCCAGCAATTATATTTCATATACACCATGGATGCAAATGGCTATTTCTCAGTTGCAGAAATGTAGACAGGGGAGAGGGCAGATATCAGTAGTGTCTGAGAACTCTTCCTAGCCAGACCGTGTTTAGTGTAGACGAGGTGTGTGGAGATTCAGGGCCCTTGGCCAAATGTGGCCTATCTGGGCCCTTCATTAAGCCCTCTGGGGTTCTTCAAAGGGCCATGGCCCCACCTCCTCTTCTTTCCCCTTTTCAGTTCTGTTGAGCCACATTTCTCGCACCTTGCATCAATGTGTTTGGTTTCGTCTTCCTGGGTGGAGGACTTGGGATTGTCCAGATAGAACCTCGTTCTGCTGCCTTCAGTCCAGTGTTGATGCCTATCAAGATTGCCCTGCATCTTCTTCCGGGTGTTAGCTATTCCACCCAGTTTTGTATCATCTGCAAAACTGACCCTTGTCCATCTAGATCATTAATAGGATGGTGAAGAACTCTGGGGCCAGGGCTGACCCTGTGCTACCTCATGAGTTACCATTCCCTATTTGAGAAAGTACCATTGAGGTGCACTCTTTGCATCCAATTTCGTAGCCAGTTTTGCACCCATGTGATTGTTGCTCTATCTCTCCCTATTTTGCTAGTTTGCTTAACAGGATGCCATGTGGCACTATGTCAAAAGATTTGCTAAAGTCAAGATAAATTATGTCCATGGTCTTTCCACTGTCCATTTGGGAGGTTTCCCAGTCAGAGAGAGAGAGAGAGAGAGAGAGAGAGAGATTAGATTAGTCTGGCAGGATTTAGACATTACCTGCAATTGGGTTCCTTTTAGCTGTGCTGTCAGGGAGTGAGCATTCTTTATAGACACCACTGATCCATAAGCTCTTCAAACACAACCACTTCCCCTGCCTCTATCCACAACAAGCTCAAATAATATAATTCTATAAGATTACCTCCAACACAAGTCTTTGTCAGAGACTCTGAAAATATATCTTGGAGTGCAGGAGTAGTGAGGGGTTAGAATTTTATTCTAGGTTTTTGTTTTGTTTGCATTTGTTGTAGAATTTACCAAGAACATTTACCAAAATAATTCACCAAAATATCTGCATATTTCTTTAGATCTGATATTGAAAAATATTGAGACTCAATTTGAATGTGGGAGAAAGTGTAGGTGACAGATATTGCCATCCAGGCACAGAATTTCAACTGGTTCTCTCTGAAAAATTTGGGTTTGAATCCATCAGTATTTTGACCATGCCTGTGCCATTCAGCCATTCAGAAACCTTCACAATTAGCATAGCAAAAAACTGGAGGGTTTCTGTTCTGGGAATCTGTTTCATTTAAGGCATGCAGGAGAAAATGAAGCTGATAGTTTCACCCATTGCTATGTAGGAACAAAGCGTGTGTTCAGTTTTAATTTAGAAAGAGAGTGTACAATCAAGCACGGCTGGCTTGAAGCAGAGGAGAAAATGGTCCTTCCACCCAAACTTCCTCCCAAATGCAGAAGGTGACTGGATCAGATGCTATTTCAGCACTGACAATTTGACAATGTCTCCTAACTTCACCTGCGGGCAGCAGGCTAGTTTAAAGGGCATAGACATACACAACGTGGTCCTCCATCACCCAGGATGGCCACCTCACTCTGATAACTGAGCCGACTGCCTGGGTACCATATCCAAGATGGATGAAAATAATGGAAAAAATGCTTGCTGTGGGTTCAAATCCTTCACCAAGTGAAACTGCAGGGAAAAGGGATGCTTTGGCATGTCAAGCTCATAATGCATTGTGGGCTGAATGGAGCTGTGCTTCTGTCTTGTTATGAGCAAATTACTTAGTCAGCAGCATTGTTTGCCCTTTTTGATGCACCACATTAGTTTAGCTGAAAGTGGCACATCTGATCTACAAACAGAATGGGAGTCTTGGTAAATAAATGTCTTTGGGTGTCATGTAGTAGCAATCAAGTTAGGACATGTGTATTAGATGCCCTGAATCTGAAAAGAGAAGGGAAGCCTCTAAGACAAGGCAAATGTGAACACAGGAAGGACTAAGAGGCAATTGCTTCGCCATCACTGGCTTGAGTCTCACATGACATCCATTACAGATATTCATACCAGTAGGTCAAATGCTGGATCAGTTACTAACTGTCACCCCATTATATGTTGGTTCGATAGTCACCATCTCTGCAGAGGCTTTTTGATATGCACCTTCATCCTTCAGGTACCAGCCACCACCCAGAAAAGTTGCAAAGACGGCTCCGGGAATTGGAGAGGTGAGATTGGTTGGGGGATTCACAGGAACTAGCCAGTACATGCCTGCTGTTCTCTGACACATGCCAACCACTCTGAAAACTGCTCACTGAAAAATACAGACTTGGGAAGAATTTCCTGAAGACAGCCAGTTTGTAAAACACCTCCCTTAAGGTAGGAAAGATTAATACTAAACTAATGCAAAAGGGTTGGCCTCCTTTTGTTTAGAAGCTACTGAATATATTTGGGTCGCCACCACGATATTAAAACAAAAAAACAAAATAAGGGGAGAAATCTGTCCAGACTGTCAACCAGTAGAGGGAAATAATTCATTTTACTTCCACTCTCTACAGTTGGTTTAAAAGTCCAAGCTGAAAAGAAGTAGAACAATATGATATTCATGTGCTACATTCAAAGAGGACCCGCTCCTGACCAGAACACCGGATAAATTGTTCAAATCCTGCTCATTATGCAAAGGTTATCTCTGTAATGCTGCCAAAGGCAGCTTGATTTTTGAGTTACCTGCCATGTAATTGCTAGCTGGACCGAGAGACAAATCTAATTCACATATCTATCTTTCTTTCTTTCTTTCTTTCTTTCTTTCTTTCTTTCTTTCTTTCTTTCTTTCTTTCTTTCTTTGTCTTCCTCCTAGCTGCTGTCTCTGCTCACTACTCTTTTGTCCCCATTGAGGCAGTTATATTAGTGCTTGAGAAAGTGCTCAAAATCATAGTGGGGCAATATTAAGACTTCATTGATGAAAGAATTGCTAGTTCATGACTCACATGGCTTGATTCATTATGCAAAGCACATCTGTATAAATGTTCTTTTAGCATAACCAATAGATTCACTGGTTAAAAGATGCATTTTTCTTCCCGGGATGGAAGAACTCTTTTAAGCTCACCTCCAAATGTTGATGGAAATTGTCCACATTCTCCTGGGGCAGGGGCAGTGTAAGAGAGGCCCTTGGATCAACACAAGATTTAGAAAAATGGCCCCTGCTGTTGGGTCAGGCCTCTTCCCCCCACATTTTCCTTACAGAGGCCCAGGAAGGGTGGAGGAAGGAGCCCAGTATCCACTCCTGCAACCACGGCAGGAGTTTCATGGCAGAGGTTCTGTCTTTGTGGCCTTGTTCACAGAACATTATCCACCAGCCACCCTTTCGGTTTTGAGTCCCGGCTTGCTGCCAATCCATATGGCCAAGTGATTGAGATGGTGGGAAGGAGGGGCGCGTCCCCTCTCCCCAACGATAGCTGCTGCTTGTGAGGAGTCAGGGAGGATTTTAATGGCTGTGCACAGGCAGCAATAGTGCTGCAGAAAGATCAATTCTGACAGTGCCCATCACCACATCCCAAGGAAAGTCATGACACACTGGCTGATTTTGAATTTTCAAAATTTAGTTTTGAATTTGTGTGCCGCCCACTAATCCAGATGGATCCTCTGATGATCCATTTCTGCAAACCATTCTGGGAGTGTTGCCTTCATAGAAACATAGAAACAGAGCAAGTCAGAAGGGGTCTCCCGGGCCATCTAGTCTGACCTCCAGCACCAGCCGGCTCCACTCATGACATGCCCACCATGTGCACGTCCAGCCTATCTTTGAACACCTGCACCGATGGGGCCTCAATGACCTCCTGGGGAAGCCCATTCCACGCCCTCGGGGTCCCAATGGTCAGGAAGTGCTTCCTGGCATCCAAATGGAAGCTTGGCTCCCTGAGAGACCCAGTTCCCTCAGTCTTGCCTCATACGGCATCCCCTGCAAACCAGCCACCATCCTTGTGGCCCTACGCTGCACTAACTCCAACCTGGCTATATCCTTTCTGTAATGAGGGGCCCAAAACTCAACACAATACTCCAGTTGCAGGCGCACCAGAGTCGTGTAGAGTGTTAGTAATACCTCTCTTGATCTAGAAGCCACGCTTCTGGCTATGCAACCAAGGGTGGCGTTTGCCCTCTTGACCACCGCATCACACGGCTGACTCATGTTTAGCCTGCAGTCAACCAGTACCCCGAGGTCCCTTTCAGAAGTGCTGCTCTCCAGCCACTTGTCACCTAACCTGTACTTATGACAGCTATTCCTATGCCCCAAGTGCAAGACCTTGCACTTATCCACATTGAACGCCATCCTGTTGTCTCCTGCCCACTTCCATAGCCTGTCCAGATCCTTTTGGATCTGGAGTACCTGCTCCTCAGTTGTGGCCACTGCTCCAGTTTTAGTGTCGTCTGCGAATTTGATCAGCAGACTGTTCACCCCTTCTTCCATGTCATTAATGAAAAGATTAAACAGGATCGGCACCAGGACAGAGCCCTGGGGGACCCCGCTTGTCACTGGCTGCCATCCCGACGATTCCCCGCTAATGGTTACCTTCTGCTTTCGGTCAGTCAGCCATGCCCTAATCCACCGGACAGTGCTTTGGTATATCCCAAAACTCCTCAGTTTCTCCACTGGGATATCATGGGGCACTTTGTCAAAGGCCTTGTTGAAATCCAGGTATACCACATCCACTGCATCCCCTCCATCCATCTAGCCATCTCGAAACCTTGTCATAGAATTCCACAAGGTTTGTCTGGCAGGACCTGTTTTTGTGAAAGTCGTGTTGTGTGGCTGTCAGCCTCCCTTCCCTATCTAGCATCACTAGATCTCTCTTAATTATGAGACTTTCCATTGTTTTTCCTACAATGGACGTAAGGCTAACCGGTCTGTAATTCCCCATGTCCTTCCTACTACCCTTTTTGAAAATTGGGACCACCGATGCCACCCTCCAGTCCTCTGGAACTTCACCCCTTCTCCACAAGGCCTCAAAAATGGAGGCCAGCAGGCATGAGAGAACCCCTGCCAACTCTCTAAGTACTCTCGGGTGTAACCCGTCAGGGCCTGGCACCTTTGTAATGTCCAATGCCCTGAGGAGTCCCTCGACTTCAAGGGGGGAGACTCTAATCTGTGCCCCTAAGTCCCCAGCCTCATGTAATCTCCTATACGGATATCCCCCGTCCTGCTTTGGGGAGAACACAGAGGCAAAATAGTCATTTAGCATCTGTGCCTGTTCCCTCATATCAGTCATAGATATCAGTCCTCCTTATTTAGTCGTCCCACCACTTGTCTTCCCTTCCTCTTCCTATTTACATGCTGAAAGAAGCCCTTTTTGTTGCTCTTGATATTCTTGGCAAGTCTCAGCTCGTAATCAGCCTTAGCCTTGCGAAGAATCCTTCTGCAACAGGCCTCCTCCTCCTGGTATACACTTTTGTCTATTTCCCCCAGTACCCATTTCCTATGGAGTTTCCTCTTTCGTCTAATCCCTCTAACCACCTCCTTTTGCATCCATGGCGGCACTCTCCTCCGCCTCCCCACCTTACTGACTAGAGGTATGTCAGGGCTTGCGCCTCCAAAACCTCCCTTTTGAGTGCCATCCACCCCTCCTCAACTCGCTTACCTTCCAGTAACCTATCCCAGGAGACTTTCCCCAGCCTGGCCTTCAGTTGGCCAAAGTTGGCCCTCTTGAAGTCCCAGCTTCTAGTGCTCGCCCTGCTGCACGGCCCCAGTCCTCTGAACTCAAAGCAAAGGATGGAGTGATCACTCGCATCCAGAGCTCCCCTAATCTGTACTTCATCTATCATCTCCTCCCTATTGGTCAAGACCAAGTCCAGGATGTTTCCCCCCCTCGTCGCCTCTCGGAACCTCTGTGTGAAAAACCCACCCTCTAGAGCTTCTAGAAGCAACGTGACTGGCTGTCACCTGGTCTGTCACTCCAGGAGATTGAAATCTCCCATAATTACTGTGTCTCTCCCCCGAGATATCCTTAGAATTTGGCCTGTCAGGACATCATCCAGGGTCTCAAGTTGACCTGGAGGGTGATAACATTCCCCCACTGTCAGGTCTCTTTCCCTGTCAAAACCCCTAAATTTCACCCAGACTGCCTCTGCTGAATCCCCATCTGTGCTGCATCCTATCTCACTGCATCCTATCCCTTCCCTGATGTATAAAGTCATGCCCCCACCTCTCTTTCCCTTCCTGTCCTTTCTAAAAAGGTGATACCCTTCTATGTTCACATTCCAGACTTGCCTTTCATCCCACCAAGTTTCTGTGATTCCCACCAGGTCATACCCTCCTATTCCCAGGAGAGCTTCAAGCTCTTCCTGCTTATTACCCATGCTCCTAGCATTGGTGTACATGCACCTCAACTCCTTCCCACCGCTTCCTTTCCTTGGAGTTCCCAGCATCCTCCTTCCTCCCATCCTCCCTGGTACCTGGCCCCTCTCTGTAGGAGTCCTGTCAGTCCCTGCAGTTTCTCTAAAACCCTGCTCCCGGAGCCCTGATTCTCCCCCCACACTTGTCCAGTGCAGACACGTTACTGGGAGACCTGACCCCACCCCCCCACCCCCGGCTCAGTTTAAAGTCTTCCGGACGAAGCTCACTAGAGCATCTCCAAAGGACCTTTTCCCCATCCTCGTGAGGTGTAACCTGTCCCTTGCCAGAAGTCCATTGGCAAGAAAACGAGTGCCATGGTCGAGGAACCCGAAGCGTTCCTTCTGGCACCACACCCTAAGCCAGTCGTTCACCTCGGAGGCCCTCCTGTCCCTTCCTGGCCCAAATCTCTGGACAGGTAAGATGGACGAGAAGGCCACTTGGGCCTTCAGCTCCCTGAGTTTCTTCCCCAAGGCCTCAAAGTTCCTGGTGGTTCCAACCACACCCTGTCTGGCCACATTGTTTGTACCCACATGGAGCACCAGGAATGGCTGGTGACCCCCAGAGCGAACAAGACGCTCCACTCTGTCCTTCACATGCTGGACACATGCACCTGGCAGGCAGCAAACCTCCCTTGTCTCCAGGTTGGGGCGGCACACCACCGCCTCAGTGCCCCTCAGCAGTGCTGCTCTCCAGCCACTTGTCACCTAACCTGTACTTATGACACCTATTCCTATCCCTTGCACTTATCCACATTGAATGCCATCCTGTTGTCTCCTGCCCACTTCCATAGTCTGTCCAGATCCTTTTGGATCTGGAGTACCTGCTCCTCAGTTGTGGCCACTGCTCGAGTTTTAGTGTCATCTGCGAATTTGATCAGCAAATTTGTTCACCCCTTCTTCCATGTCATTGATGAAAAGTTTAAACAGGATCCACCAGAAGTAGGTCTTAGGAGAGCTAATGGGACTCAATTGCCAGCCACTTAACCCTCAATGCCTTCCATGACAACAAGGGACAATTCCTTGTTTCTGGGAAAAGTCATTTTGCTCCAGCTGCTGAGAGGTTCTCAGGTTAACTTAGAAGAATCAGTCGGAGCGGGGCTCAGATGATGCCAGCGTCTCTGATCGCTATTGCTGCTGTGATTAATATTACTATGGTGTCACTGGATCCTTGCAAAATTTTGCTCTGCTACAGCACTGGTGAGCACTGCCAGGAATAGAAAGTGGAATTCCATAAATTTATCTATGGCTATCAAAAAAACCCCCAGAACAACAGAGTTGAAACAGAGTTCAGGCCTATTAAAATCTTACATTCAGTGGAGGGGATTTTATGCCCCCTCCCCCCAGTTCTTCAGTGAGCCCATCCTTGGAAGATGTCTCAGCAGGTGGTCCTAGGAAAATGGCGAGAGGGGGGAAATTCAGGGGACCAGTGTGGCATGGTTGTTGTGAGGTAGGACTAAGACTCGTGACACCTGGGTTCCAGTCCCACCTTGGCCATGAAGTTCATTGGCTGGTCTTGGGCCAGCCACTACTTCTTAGCCTAACCTACCTCACAGGGTTATTGCAAAGTTAAAATGGAAAGATTATGTAAGTGACTGTGGTGGGGGAGGAGTATTAATTTCATGCATAGTTCTATTTTTAGCAACAAGAATGTGATGTTGAATTTACTGGGGCTTCCTCTAGCTTTAACACTGATGAGTCCATTAAATTTTATTTATTTCAAGCTTTTATATCTTGTCCTTCACAGTGTTTCATTCTCTCACTGCAATTAATGGGACCAATGTAAGAGCACACTGCACTGGATTCACAAGGAATTAAGCCAAAAAGCCAGTTTGGTACACTGTTCATAGCAGGTGGGTGACAAAACCTGGGGAATATATGAGGCCGCCCGGCTATCGGGACTGTCTGAAGCATAAGCTCCTGTTCAGAATCATCTCCTCCCGCCTCCTTGTGCCTTTCTTTGTTTCCTTTTAGGCGGCAAAGCTTCATGGGTCCTCCTTCCCGCTCACAGGTGGTCAGTTCAAGGACTCATTAAAACTTCTACAACTTTCCTTTGGATAAACACGCTGGAATTAGACTCAAGCCGGCTTAAGAAGTCACTGCTGTTAAAGAACATGTGAAGCTTGAAAAGGGAAACAACTACTTATTATTTAATGAGAGAGGTTCTCGTCTCATTCTTGCTTTATTTTCAAGTAACATCAAAATGGGCTCCCTGGTGCTTGTAGTTTCTGGCTATCTTTTCTTTCCCTGCTGGTCATTATTAATTCTGCCCGCGCCCCACCCCTTCGCTAATCAGCCAGGCGTCACAAAGCATGACAACTTTGCTCAGTGTCTCCCACTGCCCTGCTGGTTTGCACTGAAGAGCTCCTCCGCAGGCCTGGGCAAAACTGTAAGTCGCGGCTGCAGTGGAGGGCACGCTCCTCACGACCACCCGGACATACTCTGTTGCTGTGACTGTTACACCTCGAGGCCAAAGTTCACCAGGGATTTCCATAAATCCAACAGGGTAATGTGCCAAATAAGATTAGACTAGACTTCATTTTATTGCACAATCCAATGAAAATATCATTGGCTAATCTCCTTTCGAGAGGGAGTGGAACCAGGTAGCAAAGCTGAGCAAACCAGCCAAGGAAAGGGCAGACTGGCTAAACAGAGAACAGGTGCTTCTAGCATAAGGTGCCTGAGAGCAAAATCTCAATTTCTCAGCCGGGAAATAGAGACCTTTTCCTGCTTTCTACCTGGTTCCTGCAGCTGCTTTTTAATTGGGTGAAGGGAAGGAACAGTATGCCTGGAATTGAGATGAGCACCAGTCCATGTCTGTGCACTGGTGCCCCTGGTGGTGAGCCGAGGCTGCCTTGGGGAGGGGAAGGGGCTCTTGGCCTCCTCCCAGGTAGCTCCCTGGGCAACAGCAAGATTGCGACTCTGGTTCTTCAATGGTTTTGGCTGCCTCCATCTACTCACCCGACATTGTCCCACCAAAGCTCCCTGTTTCCTCACTCACAGAATTGTACTTGATCACAATGTGTGGCTAACGCAACAAGGACATGTACATGCACCGTTTCTCCTCTGACTGTTCTAATCAAATATAGTATCCAGTCATCTTGTATTAGAACAAAATTAAAACCAGATCAGTTGGTGGACACTCCTCATATCCCCTACTGCAGGCTTGGGAGATACGTTTACTAATTTTGTATTTAAATGTAAACTGGTTTTTTTTTTTTTCCAGACTGCTCTGCAAGCCAGTGATCCTTCAAAACATGCACCTCTACCAATTTTTCAGTGGAGTTCTCCAGCTGAAAACTGCATATAGAAATGGCTACATTAGGGAAAGGTGCTATATTTGAAAAATTGCTTGGAAAAAAAATGCACAGATTAGGACAAAGATGCACAAAGTTGCTTATGAATTTTCATGCGAACTTCAAGGGAAAGAATTCTCAAAGTTCAGGGCAGAAAAGTTCAGACTGGGAAAATTATCTGTGTTTGAGATGAACTGAACTAAAGACTGGCAAATAATAAACTGAGGGAAACCCAACTGACAGAATCATCCATCACTGTTTGGCTCCATTCATCAGAACGTAAGAAAAGCCCTGCTGGATCAGACCCAAGGTCCTTCTAGTCCAGCACTCCATAGACGCAGTGGTGAAGTTGTTGAAGAGCTCAGAACTTGAGCTGCCAAAGGTAGGGCGGAAAGGCATCCTACTTTATGTAGGGGGTCCTCTATTTTGGAGAACGGGTGGAAGGCAGTGGTCTATTTGATGCTGTTTTCTGTATGAAGACTTGTTTGGTCCAAGTGTGATGTAAAGTCAAAGTATCATCAGGAGAAAGTAGATCACGCAGACATACAGTGCACCGACCCAGTCTATGGTGGGTGAAAAGTATTGGACCTGTGTGTGTGTGTGTGTGCGTGTCTGTCTGTCTGTCTATAGAAAGAAAGATTGAGCTCCTGGTCCTGGGACGCAAGTTAGCTTACAACATTAACAGTGTCTACAATTAAAACATATTCTTCTAACCAAAATTAGATCAGTAGAATGTTAAAATTATATAACATACCAGCAATAAAAATTCTAGGACTATATAGAATCTCATATACAAATATACAGGATAGAATTTAGAGAGGACATTGCTTATGTGTACTTGGTCACCATGGCCAAGCTTCAGCATTGCCTGCTCCCCACCCCACCCCACCCCACCCCCCCCAAATGTCTAGGATGGGCTTCCTGGAGCTAGTTGAGAAGCTCCTGCTCCCAGATGGACACACTCCACCAAGCATCGCCCTTCCCTGCACTGACAGCTGGGATCTTTTAGATGTGCTTCCTAAAGGGGTCAGTGAAAGTGGCAAAGGTCCTCTCAGGCCACTAAATCCCATATTAAAAGTACAGGTGGATAAAAGCACAGCGTGAACTTTACAGCGCACTTCTAATCTGCGGTCCTTTACAGAGCCCAGCAAGACACAGCGGCCACATCGGCATCACGGCATTAGCCACAACGAGTTCTGTGCCCTCGCCCCGCCCCGCCCCGTTTCCATCCTTGGGAGCCCAAGCGCTTTGTCAGCCCAGAGCAGATGCCCCTGTTGCGGCTGCACTTGTGTTCTGCTCTTGCAATCTCCCTGCTCACTCCGTGGATAATGATTACAACCAATTATACAAAATGCCATGTTCTTTAATCATATCACTTACAGTTTGGCTGAACAGCAGTGACACAAGAGTTTGACGAGGGCCGCTCACAGCTGTCCTGGGAGGGGAAGGAGAGAAAAGAAGTAAATGCTGTGCTGAAAAGAACAATGAGAGCGAGGGACGAGGAAGAGATTGGTTTGTATCCTGAACCCACTTTACCAGCCTGGCCTACCTCCATACAGGCCGAAGTGCCTGTTCCTACCTCATCTGGGAAGCTAAGCAGGTCAGGCCTGGTTGGAATCCAGATGGGTGACTTGAGTGTATGATTGTATTAGAATTGTTGTCACTTGCCCAGGGAGCTTTGGCTATGAGCAATATCGAGGCGACGACGAGGACGAGGACAACATAATTGGAAGCAAGTCCCATTGATCTGCATGAGGCTCACTTCCAGGTAAGTGGCATAGAATCGCAACCAGCCTTAGCAGCATTTCGGTTTGGCTGGTTGGCTGATTTGCAAAATTCAGATTCAGATTTGTGAACTCAAATGAAGAGCAAGCAATTTAAGAAGGCTGTATTCTTTTTTCTTAAGTTAAGGGGTATGTGTGTGCTTGTGGAGAGAGCGAGAGAGCGAGCGAGAGCGAGATGACAAGCTGCCAGGGAATATGTTGGACTTCTCTCTCTGCAGCAGCCAGTTGCAACGAGAAAGCCCTCGGCTTGCCCTGTGGGTAACCCCAGCTTTGAAGCCAGTGTGAGAGCACATGCTTTGCCGGCAGGAGATCTCAGGTTCACTCCCAGCATCCCTAGTTAAATGGATCTCAGGTAGTGAGGCCAGCAAAGATCTTTGCCTGAGACGGCTGATTGGTAACGGATTCGGGCTCGGCAACCTTTGCACAACACATAATTAACTTATGAAATTGGTGATCACGTAATGGAAGGATGGCGTTAAAAAGGGATTGGACGCATTCCAGAGGAAAGTTCTTTCAAAGCCTTTTAACCATGGCAAGTGGGATCCATAGCAAAACGCTGCAGGGTGTCCTTGAGCATCAGCAGAGAACTTTTGCTCAGGATTCTGGCCAGCTGCGTCTCCTCCAAAACAATGCATTCCTCTCCACCTGCCTCCATTTCCATTTAGGATTTACTTATTTATGCTACTCTTTTAGACCACTTAATGTATGAACACATAGTATATTAAATAAGATCAAATAGGATAACGATCCTGGAAGTGAAGGAGCTGAACCAGATTCGTTTCATCTGTCTCACTGCAGAGGCAGGCCTGAAGAGGTGTTTTCAAGGAGGGGGTCTGAAGAACTGAGCCAAAGAGAGGTGACAAAAGGCAATGTTTGCAACTTTCCTGATAAACTGAAATCTGATAAATCTCTAGGTCCAGCTTGTATGCATCCTACAGTTCTTAAAGAGTGTTTCATCTATTGGGTGGTGTATTAATGAAATAGAGGAAAGGCTCAAATATGGATTTGCTGATCTTCTGACAAAATTATGGAAGATCTTCCTAAGATCAGTGTCTCTACCAGGACTGGAGAATGACCCAAGTTAACACCAATTCAAAAAAAGGGGGGTTAGGGTTAGGGTTAGGTCCAAGGAAATGCAGGTTGGTCAGCTTAACACCTGTTCCAGGTAAATTGGTTGAAAGGTAACATGGATAAGTATATAGAAGGACAAGCCATTCGGAAAAGAATCAACATGGCTTCTGCAAAGGCAAATCTCGTCCCACTAGCCGTTTAGAGTCTTGGACCAGTGTTAATAAACTTGCATACAAGGATGAACCTTGGAGGAGACTGCTTTAGAGTATAGCCAGGACAAACTTTTGGGAGAAGCTATTGCCTTAGTCAGTCTTCATCCACTCAGAAGCATCTACTTGCCTTTTGTGGGAAATAAGATGCTGATGTAAGAGAACCTCTGGCCTTGTTCAGCAGGCCAAGCAAAATAAAATAAAATAAAATAAAATAAAATAAAATAAAAATCTTAGAAGAATTTATAAAAGGATGGGCAGTTTGTATGCATGGAGATGAAGATATATAGGACCTTAATTGGTGCTACACTGCAGTGTGTTCCTTTGCAGAAAGCAATGACTGTCTGCTAGCTTGCTTAAGTCACCTTTCTGCCCCCACTTAGCTGATGTCCATGCCTGGAGGAAACCATGTGGAATGCATAAAGCAGAAGCAGAAAAAGAGATAAACATAATTAAAAACAGCACCTTAGACACTTGAGCTGAGTCACTTTAATGTCACCGTATACCATTTTATGGAGTAGTTGAAGACCTGTATGGGTTGACCACATTCCATCAGCCACATCAGCAGAATGTGCTGGTCCACATAATTCACTACCAGTAATAAGTCCATGCTGTTAACAGAAGAAAGATGCCCACATCACAACTTAGGCATCCTTCCTCCAATGTGCCATATGATATGTTGGCAGGCAGACCAAAACCCTATGAAAGAGCTCTACCCCTTTCTCTGCGTGAAGGAACAAACCAGCCAACTACCCAACCAACAAAAGAGGATGAGTCTGATCCCCACCCCCACAGCTGTATGTTTCCTCCTATTCTTTTTCTAATGTGAGGATGGAGGAAAAAAGGCAACATCCTTGAAATTTCCTATTCATACATGGGGATGTGCTAGGTTTTTGTTTTTCCTAATAAAAAGCATCAACTATCATCTGCTTGCAAAAACAAAAGCATCATACATGGAAGGTCAATTTGAGCGGCACTAATATAATAATCAGAAGTCAAGGTTTCTGTGCTGTTACGTCACTGGTCTTTTGATAATCTTGCCATTCACCTTGTGCACATTGCACAAAAGGGAAGATAGCAAAATCTGTGTACAACAATATCACAGCTGAGTCATCTGGCCTTGGTTTTTGACTGGGCAATGCAGATATGCAAACAAAAGAAATGGATAGAGGATCCCTTTTAAAGTATTTGAAATTAATACACCCTTGAAATATATTTGCCTGCTTTTTTTTTTTTTTTTGGACTATGCAGAAGGTTGTGCAAAAGAATACAAGCTTTTCCTCTGGCTACTGTTTTATGAAATATTTATCATTGCTCCTGAATGGTGATTTTTTTTTCTTTTGCTTGAAAGCCCTGTTGCAGATAAACAGAGCAAGTATTGATACACAATTTGACTTTGAAGTCCAGAAAAGAGAAATCACACAGTAATTAAATATTGAGTTCAGACTAGTATCAAAGCATTGACATCTTGCATTCGAGAGACGCATGTGGTGTACTACCCTGGGGGTAAAACTGAGTTATGTGGAGAAAGATTTGTGTTGCTTCGATGAGATTCTCGGACCAAGATAACAGACACAAGTTATCATGCGGCAAAACTGTTTCTGGATTGTTCTCAATTCAGGCTTCAAATGGAAGGTTGATTTACGCGCACATACACACACACACACACAAATTCCCATTTTGCCCTTTCTTCTGGCGGGTGAATTCTCTGACAAAAAATAATTTTTAAAAATTCATCATCTTTTCCCATGTGAAGGGGCATGCTCCATAGCATTTGCTTCTAAGGAGTCATGGCGTTTTTGTTGGTATCAAAAACATTCAGCAGAAAGATTTGCATGCATGTGACTATCCCAGGGCTTGCTTTGAGCCTTCTCACATTATTTTGAATGGCTGAACAAGGCTAAACTGGCACAGGTGTGTAATGCAGATGTATCAGTTTGTCAGCCTTGAGTGTAGGGTGTGGGATATTTGACAAAAGCATCTTCCCTCTGGAAATCTGTTGCATTATACTGCAGAACAATTTACGGTTCAGTTGCAATGTCTCAGGGAAGCCAAGCGAACTACCAGTGGATTTTGCAGCATTAATTCAGTAGCACTGAATTATTACTGGTCAGGTGTGAGCCTTGAAGTTATGGTGACACCATCTACCAGTGCTACCATCACGTTAACTGAAATACTGAACTGGAGTTCAAATTCCATACCACAATTATAATGGGTTGAGATCTCAAGTCACTGTCTGCCAAGAGCTGCATTTTTGAGACTTGACGTTCCATGACAAAACAGCTGGTTAAGTGTTCTTCACATTGTAGGTAAAGGTCACAAGGAGATGGTCAACAGCTGTTCCTCATTTGCTATCAAAAGGACAGTCAGAAGTGTTGATTTGGAAGGGATCCCACAGGTCTCTAGTTGAAATATTTGCCCTAAGGCAGGAGACCCTGGGGGCTTCTTTGTCATTCCATGCTGCCCTTCAAAGAAAGAGACTGCACAATCCCGCCTAAGTAGCTTGTTCATTTGCTAAACTGATATTAGAGCTAGGCAAATAAGGCTAAGATGCAAGCTCATTCTGCTTCTGCATAGGCAAAACTAATTATTTCTTGTGTATGTGTATGTGCTTGTATGTGTATAGAGGGAGATGTTTTTAAATCATTGAAAGCAAACTGTTAACAGATAGGACTGTAGGTATGTTCTGGAAGCTACTTTGCTTCTGGTCTGTTGCTGTAACAGTGAATACATAATAACATTCATTGCACCAGTGTCTTCAAGATGCCCTTTCCTTTGAACAATGAGTTTTTAAAATTGTGCCTGTTATATCTTAAATTATAAGCTCACTAGAGGACAATGCCAACACTGAAGTTCTGCCATGATACAAACATATTGATACACTGAATTAAGTAATTCATCAAATATTTGATTGAAGACCAAATCAACTGATACTTCTTAAAGTCAGGGTTATTCTTTGTAGAGAACAGTCATGTATGGGCAAAAGGGAAGATGGAAAGCCCAGGTTGATATCATTAACCAGGCCATCTCACAGTTGAAGGAGGATGTATATCCCATGGGGTTGTATCCAAAGCAGACTCACTGAAATGAATAGGACTTCAGTTAGAATAACATTGGATACAACCAGAAGTGACGCATTGTCTTTTTATCCCTCATGTACTGAGCCTTAGAAGGGGAAAGTAAAGGAGGCAATAAAAGAGAATCTAAAATTATGTGCAGGTGAGAAGGAGAAATTACTCCCTGCTTTGCCCAGGGATCTTGAATCTGCTCGCCATGCAGAGCGCGTGAGGGGCCATAGTGATTTGGGATTCCCACTGAGGCTGGAAACAAGCTCTGACCCTGCAGCTGGGCAGCCCTGTTCTCAGCCCCCTCTGTTCTTCATAGCTGGCTTTGAAAGAACCCTATGAACCGCTTCTCCAAGGCTGGAAAACTGACTTTGGAAGGGGATAGGCAGCGAGAAGCCTGGGGTGCAAGGCTGCAAAGTTTTCTGATGGGGCTGCAGCCTCCACCCCTCCTCTCCAATCAGCTGTTTGAACTGCAGAAAGAGCGGACCAGAGAGGAGACCATCACTCCAGCATTGCTCCTGCTCTGCACTGGGTGCGTGTAAACCTCCAAGTTCTGAGCCGAATGGAAAGTGAGGTTGCCCTGAGTTTCTCTTCTTTGCTCAATGGAAGCTGTTATGGGAAAAAGCGTGGGTCCAAAAGAGTAACTCTTAAGTTGCCATGTGGATTTTCCGCATACATCCCATCATTGGTTTTGCGGGCATGGGCTCAAGTTAATTTGCCTCAGTTTCCATTTTCCATACAATGGGATGGGACCATGAGTAACTGGAACCTCCAGTTCAGCCTATTTTAACCCCCGGCTCTGCCCACCTGCCCCAAAGAGCACCAGCCACCCCCTCATTGTTCCAGAAACAGATCAGTTAACCCATGCATGTTTTGGCATGCAAGCATGAGGCCATGTGGAGAAGGAGGAGGAGGAGGAGGAGAAGGGCACTCCAGGTCTTAAAATTTGGGAAAGGTACTAAGCAGCATGGCTGGTAAGAGCAGAACTTCTTGTTTGGCCTTTTGCTCCACAACGTTAGCAGTGCGTGTGCTTGATTTCCCCCTGCTCTTTGCAAGGAAGAGGCAACATGAGGCTGTCTAAAAATAGACCAGTGCAGCATGAACTTTTGAACTGTGAAAGCTGAAGGATGTAATCTTCCTGCTTAATAGAGTATTACAGTAGATACTAAACAGCCTGATAGGAGCTTCACCAAGGACTGCCCTGTTTATATCAGTGGAAGGGAAATGAGGATGAAATTGTCATTGCTAAAATCAGCGGCTCTCCTCAGTAGCCAGCATAGCTGTTCAGTGCTTGTTTATTAGGAAGGCACCCACAGTCTACATTTACCTATTTAGAATGTATTAGCATTTTACATGTTCAAGCATGTTCACCAGTTCCCTTCTTTCGCCTCATGTCTGGGCTATGCAGTCAAATTTTCTTTGCTCAGAGATGCTTTTCAGATTTCATTGTGTGTGCGCACACAACCTTGTGGGGTGGGTAGGAGTGGAGAAGATTTCTGGCAAGACTCAAATGCCTCTGCTTTGGTACAGGCTGGATTAAACTGCAAACCCCACCCTGCCTTGGAAAAACATACTATTTACTACAAAGGCCTATGTTATGGCTTCTGTTTAAGCATCTCGTAAGAATGCCATGTTATTTATAACAGTATGCATCTATAACTAATTTGCCCCTTCAAAGACCCCCCCCTGGGGGCTCTTAAACATATAAAAATACTATGTTGTAACAGTGTTGTATTATAGTACTATGTAATACTGCTAAACTGTTGTTTGGTAACAGTGCCAAAATATTATATACAAATACATAATAATTCACACACTAAGCAAATGAGGAGGGAAAGAGACTTTTAAAGGTTATCAGAACAACTCAAAAGGTCATACCATCGTATCTTTAAGCCAACAGTAGAGTGTCCAAGTGACCTTCTTTACAGAGGATAATCCTCTATTAGACAGAGCCCTCCATTGGATGGGCAGTCCAATTCTGGTGGAAAGTTGCTGAACCCTAAAGAGGGAGAGGTGGGAAAAGAGTTGAAGTTGCTCACCTTTGTTGGTAGTCAGAAGGCAGGCTGAGGCATGGGAGCGACCTCTTCACTTTCCTCTACTATGGTAAGATATACTGAATTCTTATTGAAATGATAGCTGTTATTTTAAAATAGCCTATAAACAGGGATATAGATCAGCCAGTGCAAATGTTATAGAAACTGGTCTCATCTTTGGTCCTTTCGTGCTATTTTTCTCCTTTGTCAAAATGCAAACATTTCCAAAATTCACACAACTATGCTTTAATCAATGGGTACAAAAATGTATACACATAAAGATGTTCATCACTTGCACAAATGCACACAATTGTGAATTTGTGCAGAAACAGGACAGGACAAGCCTGATGTCCAAAAGCTGACCATGTTGGTGAGCCCAAGGACAGATCTATCCATCGCCATTACAAGCATATACCAGCTCATTTGAAGAGGGAGTCAATATACCCTAGGAGAAGTACGAAACAAGTGCAGATGGAAACATAGGATTTAATAGCTCCTCTGAAGTACTCACAAGCAGTTAAGATACTTCCAAGCCTCCACCTCAAAGCCCATTGACCAAAATATAATGGAGACACTGAAGTACTAATCTGCTACACCTAACACAGATGCATTGAAAAGTTAAAGAGCTGAACCATATCCTTCGGCAGGCAGTGTTCTGAATACAGCAATGCTCTGGGTGCCCATTAAGACACGTTCCTCCAGTGGCATGAATGGTGTTGTTTGTGTCTCAGTATCAAGGGAACTGTTGTGTCAAGCACAGGGTAATCTGGTAATTTATGGCAGCCCAGCAGATTCAGCACACACACATGTTGGGAGTTAAGAGCTGCTCTAGCTACCAATTCTCTCCTTGATGACACATTAATAGGAAGGGATTTCTAGACGGTGTTTCTTATTTTTAAAGCATTTTCTGTTCGGCAGAAACTTCTTTCAAATAAGTGGTTGGCACAAAGGCAACAGCATTCATCATGTGTTTGTTTGGGTTCTCCACGTGGGATTATGGTCTGTCACAGAAAGAGTGCCAGCTGGTAATTTAGCAAAATTATAGGCTCTGAGCGAGCTAAACATGGTCATGAGAGGTTCAGTTTGATGAGGAAAGAATCAGGAGGACAGACAGATGTGAAAGTAGCTTGTTTCTTGGTTGACTTGAATTCAGTTACTTGCTTTCAGGATTTAGAATCATACGTAGTTGGAAGGGGGCAGAAGGCCATCAGGTCCAGCCCCCTGCTCAGTGCAGGACTCCCAGTTAAGCCATCCCTCTCGGGTGGCTGTCCAGCTCCATCTTGAATGCCTCCATTGTGGAAGAGCCCATAACCCCCCTGCTCATTAGTTCCATTGTAGAACTGCTCTAATACTCAGAAATGTTTTTCTGATATCTAGCCAGAATCTGGCTTCTGACCTTTATGTTTAAAATATCCACACTGAAAACATTCCCTATAGGTATGGGCCCCCAGATTTTCTTTAAAAGAAAAGCGGGGAGGGGAGGGCATTCAGAATATTGGAAAATACCATTATACACAACATAAGCCCTGCTTGTGTGTGGAAGCAACCCAGTAGACTCCATGATTCCACAGAAGCCAAATATCCTGCCTGGTAAGTTCACAAAAGTTCATGGTTATTATGTGTGAATCCAGCCAGTGGAAACAATGCTGGGCTCAATGAGCCACATTTCAACCTCACATGGGTTTGTTTCTTCTGCCTCACATCCTGCCCTACCACTGTCCAGGAGGAGGAGGTTGCCTCTAGAAGCAAAAGCTTTCAGGTTGGTAGCAACATACTGGGGGAGGTATCTCTGTCCTGGGCTCCCTAAGGATTGCTCTGTCCCATTGGCAGAGCTTAGGAAAGATTTGGTTGTGGCCCAGTCAACTCTGTAGATAGAACGGGATGGGAAGGGTCATCTTGCTCTTCACCTCTGGTTCTTCACCTTCTTCCACAGGGGGAAAGTTCCACTTTGCCCCTGCTGCACATCTTGACCCAAGGGGCCTTCTCATGGCTACCTGCTCACATTCCACAGTTGTCCTATTGGAAGTGCAGTGGGAGAACTGACTTCAGTCCGAGTGTCCCATGAGATCTTGTTTTGCTGTTAGGTGCCCTAGAAGAACCTGCTCTATTTAGGCTTCATTTCTAGGCATGCTTGGGCAGAAAGAAGTCTTATAAATCTGTCTAAGCATTTAGAAACATAGAAACAGAGCGAGTCAGAAGGGGCCTCCCGGGCCATCTAGTCTGACCTCCGGCACCAGCCGGCTCTGCTCATGACATGCCCACCATGTGCACGTCCAGCCTATCCTTGAACACCCTCACTGATGGAGCCTCAACAACCCCCCATGGAAGCCCATTCCACGCCCTCGGGGTCCTGACTGTCAGGAAGTGCTTCCTGGCATCCAAATTGAACCTTGGCTCCCTGAGCTTTGCTCCATTGGAGCGCGTCCTGCCTTCCTCTGCAGGGGAGAACAGGCCTCTCCCCATCTCCATGTGACACCCCCTCACATACCATTTGTAGGATTGTGTCTGCAGAGATTTGAATCTTCCCTTCCTGCCCCTTCCCTTTAGGATGCTCCTCAGTGAGGCATTTCTCCCATTGTTCCAATGCACAACTCTACCTTTTATGCAAGATGATTAAAAGCTGCAGGTACATACAGTAGGTGTAGGTCTCACATCAGTCCCCCATCCCCCAGAGTTGATGTCAAAGAGCAAATAATTGTGTCTTCTCTAAATCTGCATTTGTAATATGTATCTTTGCCGAGAGCAGAAGTGTAACATTTTGTGTGTGTTTGTATGGAAAAAACATGTTAGGGGAAGGCAATATAATGTACACACATGTCTGTATTATCTATTCTCATCCAGAATTAATATGCTTTCCCCACTACATTCACTGACTGACTAAATTGCCCAAGATGTGTTTCATTCATTTTGTATTTCCCCACAGCCAGGTTAATATATTGATCTTTTCCTCCACTTCTTCCTTTTGATATTTTTCTTTAAGATTTCAAAGAAAGCCTAATTACATGTATCTGATTCCTCTATAGTTCTTGAAATAGCACTGCAATCAATATTAAGTACACTTTGCACCAATTTAGAAACCTATTCTGCTCAGACGTCTATCTAGCGTGTGTGCGTGTGTGTGCTGAAAAGCAGAGTAATAGGAATTTTCCAATTAGATTTGGGTATATGAGTGTTCTTCCATCAAAATCTTGGAAGAGGATGAAGTAGAAGATGACAACGAAGAAGACGACGATGAAGAAGAAGATGACGAAGGTGGCACACGAAAACAGAGTTTAAAACCCATCAAGAGAAGGAGGGGAGGGGGAATAAAAAAGAACATCTTGCATAAATGAGTCACAAAATAACAATAAACAGTGTGAGAGACTTATTTCTGAGAAGCTCCACATGCACTAGAAGGTGGTGGAGGAACAGTCCCAGCCTGTGGGAAGTGTCACCAGTTAATTAGCTGCATTTCTCCCACACTTGGGAAACCTATGCTGGATGTGCTAAACATTCACATTAATGATTGCATAGACGTTGATGGCTTTACCAGAGGAGACTTCACAACGTGGTTTCAAGCGCATTGTTGTGAAGGTAGCGCTCGTTTGCACAAAGATGATAAAATTGGGAAATGAGGACGCCGACGTCGAGGTTCCCGGCATTCATTTTCTAGTGTTCCCAATGTGTGTGCGTGAGCAGGAGGGGGCTGCATGTGGCCGGCTTCCAGATTATTTCTGTGTTCAACCATAAGGGCTGGTTTTGTGCTAAACACTGTAGTAAACTGCATGGAATCAAGCCATCTATGTGTCACACCACTGCTTAGTCATCCCACCAATACTGCAAGAACTCCACTGGATTTCAGTCCATTTCTGAGCCTAGTGCAGTCCAGTAATTTTAGAGTCTGGGCTTACTGGCGTGATGGAGACTCACCTGTTTAAGTGGAGATGTGTTTCCACTTCACAGCTTCAAAATATCGTAAGCCAGCCATGCAGGCCCTCTTGGTCTAGGGCTGAGAGGGCCCCTGCACCTCTGCCCCACAGTCCTGCCCTAATGATAAGCCAACTATTCCCATACATGGGTGCTTATCTTTGAAGACACGCAAAGGAGTCTGTTCTCCTGTATGAACCTGCCCATGTGTTAAAGTCTTTCTATATGTTCCTCTAGCATCTGAAGAGGCAGACAACTTTTGGGCTCTGATGCTTGTGAGATTCCCCCTCCAGATCAGACTGCCTGGCACCTACATCAATGTCTTTCAAGGTGACCAGCAAAGACTTTTCTAATTTTCTAGGATTTAAAATGTTGGCATATCTGTTGCAATTGTTCCTAGGGCTGGATTTTACTGTTGTCAACCATTTAATTGTAATTCTGGTTGCTTTGTTGCATTTATACATGCTACTTTAAACCTGGAAGATTACCAATATGGCCTTTTAGGATAAGCTCTGACAAGGGGTTAAAACAGCAATAGAGACAACAGAGCCAGTGAACTCAGAAGCCAGTGAACTCAGAGCCAGAAGACAATAGAAATCAAGAAGGCTTCCATTGGTGCTGTGCGGATGCATCAGTTTTGCCCCAAACTGTTAGGTGACCATTCCTCTTTTTAGACAACAAATATTGGGTCTCCAACCTATTCAAACCTACCCAACTTCTCAACACTTGGGGGACAACAACAACAACAAAAAAAGGAATGGACATTGCCAGATGAAAAGGAGCCCACCTGAGAGGTGAGTGTGTCTACCCGCTTCTTATAGCCTTGGCTGAGTGTACAACTGAGGGCGGGACATGGAAGGGTGCAAAGGGATCAGACTAAGTTCAGAGTCAAGCCCCATCCAAGATGTCCCAACATCCAGGACATGGATGTGTTACCACCCTTTTCCTTTCCTCCTTCTTGGGAGTGCTGTCTTTTCCGAGTGTAAATAGGACAGGATTCCTCACTGAATGCTTCAATGAGGAATCTGAAGCACACCCTTTGGACACCCTGCAAGATAAATAAGATGTTGAGAGCCTGGGGGTGGGGTGACCCTTAAAATCTGATTCAGATGCAGACAGAACCAGATCAGACACCTCCAGGACCTGGAGCAGTCAAGACGACACCAGAATCTTGTAAGAAGCGACCCTTGATCGATAGAGCCATGTGGTGGCCTGAGAGATCAACCGTGTTATGAGGCACAGAGTGTGTTGAGAGGCATTTTCCGCAGCCATTGCACTGCAACCTCAAAGCAGGGGGTGGGTGGGAAGTCCCCGTGTCCATGTCTAAAGTCAGGAGCACTTTGTCCGTCAGATGCTGGGGTGCAAGATAAACTTCCAGATGCAGCTGATATGATGACCCCACCAAGGAGGCACAGAATGAGGTCCTCAAGGTATTGGGATAAATCAGTTAGAATAATTCATGCTATAGATTTCCTGATGCTGAGAACTCTCAGTGCAGAAGGGCATAAACATACATCATATCTGATAGATTTCCTCTCCCCCGCAGCACGTCCTCCCTACTGTTCGAGAATCTCTACAGGCGCAGAATCAAACCATTCACTTCCCACTGTCAAGATAATTCTCTAAAGACTTTTATTAGTAGGAGATGGCAAAGGGGTAGCATTTTCCATTTTAATGCTGGGAACTCCTGCGCTGCACTGTTCAACACTACCTGTCATTAAGAAGTTTGCACACACCGCGATTAAAGGCAGAAGATGGTAAAGAAAAAGTGTGCCAGTAATAAAATGCGGCACTGGCACAATTTCCAGTGTAGCAGCTGCGAAGGCATTCGGGATGCTTACTTTGGAGGAGGCCTACGATAGGGTTGCCTCACAACAATGAGCTGCTCAGACAACCCTGTGCCTGAGGTAGATGGTGGAGAGAGGAATGGAAATCATTGTGTCACTTGTGGAAGGCAGTTGAAGGTGTATTAAAGCAAAGTGCGTCATGGGGCAGCGGTTCTCATTTAATTCTCACTTCATATGTGGACGTTTTCTCTTCAAAGAGAGGACGCCACCAAAGAGAATGCTGTCCTCTGGCAGCCCTTCCAGCAGAGGAGTGTTCCAGGTAGGACAGCACACATGGGTACCCTACATATACGAAGCTCTTTCCAAGCAGGATATGGGCCAGTGTGGAGCAGGGAATTTTGGGTCAAATTGCAGCTGATTCCTAACCCCATGGATGAGCTGAGGGAAGTGCAAGTTCTCTGAACTCAGTCCCTCTTTGGAAACGTGGGAATAATGCTCTCCGGCTTTGCAAGTATGGGCAATATTTGTAAATCCAGACGCAACTGGATTGCAGAGGAGTGCTGAAAGGCAAAGCTTCTTTGAGAAGTCTAGGAGGAGCTGGAAATGCCTTGGCAAAGGTGGAGACTGCTGCGATTCAGGGCGAACACTGATGAGAAAGAGCGTGTTGGGATAGAAACGGGAGAGCAGTGCTTGCTAAATGGCAAAGCACGCTCCTACTGCGAACAACTCGCTTCACCAGCCTGCCCACAGAACAACCCTCCTCCATCCATTCAGTCCAGAAGGTGCTCCGAGCACTGAACTCCCGCTCTGAACAACCTGCACTGGTTCCCCATTGACTTCAGTGGAAAACACAGCTGGATGAGAATTTCTCAGCAGGCGTTTTTTCGGAGAACTTTTCTGCCATTTTCCACGTTCTCATCCCACCATTGAAAAAACGACCATTGAACAGAATTTCTACATATAAACTCCACAAATGTTGTGGGAAGGCTGCCATCTACCCCGTTCCCCTTTCCCAGAGCGAGGCTTTGCAATGACACTAGGTTTGGGAAATGGTTGGGACCTGCTGCAGCCCTCCACATACCTTCAAGAAAAACTTCTCCTGACAGTCAGCACTTCCTGACCGTCAGGACCCCGAGGGCGTGGAATGGGCTTCCCTGGGAGGTCGTTGAGGCCCCATCAGTGAGGGTGTTCAAAGACAGGCTGGACGTCCACATGGTGGGCATGTGGTGAGCGGAGCCAGCTGGAGCCGGAGGTCAGACTAGATGGCCCAGGAGGCCCCTTCTGACTCACTCTGTTTCTCTGTTTCTCTGTTTCTAAGTTCTCCTCTGCGAAGGATGAGCTCAACTGTTGGAGAATTTCTCCTTCCCTTTTCTCCACTTGCAGAGTGGAAAATATCAACACATTTTAAAGCCCTAAGCAGCCCAGGACTGGACCACCTGAAGGATCACCTCCACCCATATGAATTTGCCTGACCCCTGTGGTTGCCTACACTGGCTTTCACCCAAGTTGAGGGCCTTTCCTGCTTTGGCAACATGGCAAGGGAACACTTCAGCTAACACACACCATGTGGCCCCACGTATGCTTCTGCCATTTAATTTTCTTCCTGATTGCCACTGCTGCCATAATGACTTGAACTTTTGTGGTGATTTTGGTGCAATTTCATTGATTTTCAGAACACTCCGATATCATTTTCTGTATGTATTACTTCAGCTTCTGCCTTGAAGGCCCTTTTCCTAATGAGGTGGGATAAAACTCACTAAATATGAGAAACATGCATGGAGCCCACTTCAGCCTGCATACCCAGCACTTAGCTCATTTGTGAGTTTGTAAAGCATTTTGCTTTTTAGCCAAATAGCCAATTAGTAGGAAAATACAAGGGTTTTGTGTGGCACATCTTCCATTTTACACAAATCTAGCAATATTCAGATTTAGTTACCAGGCTGAAAGCCCCGACATCTCCCCTGCATATTTCCTTCCATAGAAAACATATTCACTACCCTGCCCATGCCACATTTCTCAATATAACCCAAGACTTATAAGTTTTCATTCCATGCGCACATTTCTTATTCCTTGTGCAAATGCTTTGAACAAAAAAAAAAAGCAGAGAAAGAAAAGTGGTGGGAGGGAGGGGGACACAAACCCTCAGCACTTTTAGGGTTTTGCAGCAAGCTTTTCTGGCATGTTGTGCTAACAGGGTGGAGAACTTAACCATCATTATGACAAAGTCATTCAGATCACTAGGATGTTCCATGAGGTCACGATGGATGCCCTCACACCCGTGAATCTCCCTGCTCAATGCAAAGGAAGTGGGGGGGGGGGGGTTTGCTGCAGCTATTGCATGACCTGAGTCATGTGAGGTCTATCTATTTGAGGGGGGGGCACCCAAACACATCTAACAACCTACAAGAGCTGAGTCTTCCAGTTTATCTGCTAAAGCCGCTTAGGCCTTGGCTGCTTACATTCTGTTATCTGTTTCCTGATGTATATTTCTCAACCTTCTACCAGGGTAGTTTGAATTTTGCTTGGCTAAATGCTGGAGAAAAGGGGACCACGTTGACATTCAGAAGCTCCGCGGAAAGGTGGCGAGAAAGGAGTTAACTGACCGTCGTCAATTCCAGCATCCAAGGGGGGTGATTAGGCCCGAAATTGCTGGGAGGTTTTTAATTTAACTCTGAGTAGATCTGAAGGCAGCCACTACAGCGAAACTCCCTCCCCGCCAACCTCCCCCACCCCAGCTTAGCTGAGCTCATCAGATCATATCCTGCTTACTTCTTCATCCGCTTACCATACGCTGCTACTCTGAGCTATTGTCTACGGAAAGAGCATGAGGCAGGCACTCCGACGGAATATTATTCCTTTGTCCAGGCATCCTCAGCAGCTACGCTGACACACTTGCCTGCCTCAGAACAGAACTGCCTCTTAAGCAGAAGTTTCCCCTAAATTTTGATTCGAGGGAAAGAAACAGAGAGAGAGGAAGCGAATCTATTAGCCCTGCAAAAGACGCTGCCGCCGAATACTTGCTAATATGGAAAAACCGTTCCTCTTAAAGGGAATGTGGGTCGCTTCTCTGAAAGAGTCTTACTCACCCATGTGGGGCAGTCCCTACCCTGTAAGAGCAAATGTCTCCACAAGTGTAGTAAATGGAGATATTACAGGATGTCATACACACTGGCAACTTCGTTCTGACAGACTGAGAGCATTCAAGAGGAGTTCAACCACTGTCTGTTCCCGATGGGAAAATCACCCTTGCAGAACAGTAACTCATGCAGAGATGCAGTGGCAGGTTTCCCCAGCTAAAGCCTTTAACTAATCATCTCTCATGGTACCTTCCCACACTGGCAAGTAATTCAGTTTTTTAGCACAAAGTTCTTAGTGCTACTTCAGCAGAAGGTTTTGACTGGCCAATGGCAAGCTGTAACTTTGTCACATTGGGTCAAACCAAGTAGATCTACCTAGACCAGTTTTCTGTTTGCCCTGTGGTCAACCAGATTCTTCGATGGGAGACCCAAAACAGGACATGAGTGCAACAGCCCCCATGTTCCCCAGCATTTGCCTTTGAAACTGGCAGATATTGGAGGAGGATTTAGCCGTAAGAACTAGTAGCCTTTTGTTCCATGAATTGGTCTAGTTCTCCTTTTAAGCAACTGAAGTTGGTGGCTGTTCTGGGGCAGAAGATTCCATAGTTTTACACATTGCTGCCTGAAGAAGTGCTTCCTTTTATCTGCCTTAATAAACTTGTGAGCTTCTTCGAATGAGCATATTGGGTTCAAGGATGAAAGGAGCAGGAAAAACAGAGTCTTGGCTGCTTCCATAGCATACACAAGTTCACACGCTTCCCCTATGCCCCCCCCCCCGCCCCGTTCATCTTTACTTTCTAGGCCAAAAGATCCCAAATCTTGCTACTTTTCATCATACTGGAGTTATTCCAGCCCCTTGATGATTCCGGTTGCCATTTCTGCACCTTTTCCAGCTAGCATAATTTCAAATCTGTTGCCTGAACAACTGAACACGAGTGATTTTGGAAAATAAGAAATGTTGCTGCTGTGACAAATATACTAATTAGTGAAAAGTTTTCAAAGAACTCTAAGGACACTTGAATGTGTGATTATTTTTATGCTAACCAGAGTTTACAGGATCATCAATGGATAAACATTTTAAATTAAAAGTAAAGATTTAAGTTCATGGACATAGCATGAAAAAGTATAGGAAAGGATATTTTGTATGGTGAAGAAAGATGTTTCATCCAGGCTTATTCCATAATATGTGCACTTAATTTACATGCTATTTCCATTTATAATTTTTTAAAAACTACATGTATTGCAATATTATTTGTTATGAACTCAGCTCAAAGAAAAAATGGACGATGGATAAAGCAATTATGTCAGAAGGTGTGACCTCACCCACTGATATTGCCCACCCCATAGAGAGCTTGTTGTGAGGAGATTGCCCCCTCAAACAGGTTTTGCACCTTTGTTTTAGGTTTTTCTTCATAAGCCTTGCTCGAAGATCTCCTGACAACCTTGGCTATTATTGCATAAGGGAAACACAGAGTTAGATGGTGCCATTTAACCCAACCAGTCCAGCCCCCTGCTCAGTGCAGGAATGCAATTCAAAGCATCCCTGACAGTTGGCTGCCCATCTTTGCATCATGCAGCCTTGCCCTGCATCCTGGGCTTTAACCCTTTCCACCACTGCATGCTTGAGCCAGTAAGAAACATGCTTCTCATCCAGTTTCAGACACCCATGGTATATGGGTGGTGATCTCTGCCCATGGCTCACTGTCTGATTCAGCCCTTTCTCACCCATCGTCCTTGGGCGAAGGGTAGGCTTCTGCTGAGAAAAAGGTGTCCTGTCTCTGCCTACGTCTAGCAGCTGTACTGCAGCCAAGTCCTGATAATGAAAGGTCAGGGGAGAGCAGTTCTGGGTTTGAGTGTTCCCTGGCTGAGTGCCTTCTAGGGGGCTCCACCCATGCCAGTCAGCTGGGCCTCCAACTGGCAGCTGTGACTGACTTGGGAGCCCACCAACCAGTGTACCTTCCCAGAATGCCCCAGAGAGATGGCACACCAGGCACTCCAGGGATCGTTGGAAATTGCAAGGTGGCTTCCCCTGCAGCTGCCCCCAGAAAAGCCTGTGGCTGGGGAGGTGGACTGACAGGCTAAGCACCCCTGCAGCTGAGTCTCGCTGGGGTACGTGGGCTCTGCCAGCCACACAAGGATTCTCTGTGCCAGGGCCAGGGCCCAAATTGAGCTAAAGGCATGCCTCCAGATGGTTCGGATCCATTAAGGACTCCAGTCAGTGTAGGTGTGCGGCACACCGTTGAAGGCCAGCTGTGAGCACCACCCACTGCTTCGGTTGGAGAGGCTTCATTGGAACAGAATATTGCTGCGCCCACCCTAAGAACTGAGCAAAGCAGTTGAGAAAAAGATATATTGCAATGCAGCCAGTGGGAGTTAGAAGGTGCAGAAATGAGGCCTGGAGCACAAAGGCTGCCAGAACACACTTCGGGGCAGGGTGTCCTCTCTCCCTGCCTTCCGCCCACAGTGGGAGGGAGTCCTCATGGCTGCAAAGGAATCCAGAGAGGTATTTCTCAAGGTCAGGACTGACTGATGACTGACTGACTGACTGACTAAATAAATAAATACACACACATTTGTTTCTTTTTACTAAAGCTTTCATTTCCACTCAGAACAGATCAGGTGGAGTTTTAACCCTGTGGCCACTGGCCAGCAACTGTTCTTTGTACTAAAGATACTTTGCAATCCAACCTGTTTTTTTTTTAAAAGGCTGTTTTGTGTTTGGCTACATGTTGTTATTTTTTTTTCTGTTAAAGAAAGACATGGTTATCCTATCAGTCATCACAGAATGAATGGATTCGAAGGACAGAAGAATGAGGAGCTCTTAGGTGAAGGTCTTTTCGATAACAACCCAAACTCTCCAGCCCGCTTTTCAGATGAAAGTAGGTACACTTGGTTTAGGTTACATGAACAACAAGCTCTCTATTTTGCCAGGAGCTCTCACTTGGTCAACCAGAAGAGTTGTGAGCAAATTATTTCTGTGGAATGGAAGGGCTGGGGGAAGGCCTGCTCAAATAGTCCTTGTCTCTGGGAATTTGGATAAAGAGTGATCCTTTGTTTTCTCTCAAGCCGCCATCATCCCAACCCCTGATTTTGCTTGCTTGTTGGTTTGGTTTCTCGTTCTGGGAGATGAGTGCAAGGAAACAAGAACTCCAGAGACACAGGGGAGAAATGGGGGACGACCCTAATGCTTCTCCAGTGTGAGTGGTGATCTTTAGTTCAGGACAAAATAGAAACATCAACATCCAGAGTTTCCATCCACAAAAGGATGCTGTATGTTGAGCTCAAATAAAATGCAAATGGTAATACCTTCATCTTCAGTCATAATTCGTACTTTTATTTGCTGTGTACCCTTCCTTTCTCAACAGATTTCCTCTTTCCTTGGCCTCTCCCATTTGTTCCACTCACTGGTGTGCAGATTCCTTTGTCACCTCTCCCTACTTTTAGGTACAAAGCTCCCTGGGGTGCAAAACTCTTAAGTCACATTGCACAGTGGCATCGATGGTGTTGGTCTGTATAAAGAAGGTAATGGCTGAAAAACCTCCTTCTCCCATAAGAATGTGCAGCTACTTTTAATTTACTTCTATATCACTCATTACCCAACGCTCCCTGGATGGTGAACAACAGCTAATTAAAGGCTGTGTTGCTTACCCACTCTGGAAAGGGACTTAGCTTTTGCCAACTCGGGCAGGAAAACTTCCTTCTAAGTGGGGTTAGATTGGCCACCCTGATCACTTTGAGCAAAAGACAAAAACATGTTTATTTTGCCTGGATTTTAACAGACTCATAGAAGAGTAGAGTTGAAAGAGGCCGTGAAGGCCATTGAGTCCTACCTCCTGCTGTTGCAGGACACCACGTTACACCATCCCACTCAGGTGGCTGCCCAGTTTCTTTATTTAAATCAAACTTTAAATCAAAAAGTAAAATCACTATTAAACTGTTTTAAGACAGTTTAATGCTATGTTCTAATTCCCCCCAGTGATATTTTGGATGTCACTTTGAAATCCACAAGGGGGATTGGAGGGGTGACAGGAACATTTTAATACATGAATAACAGCATCACTGCCAGCATCACCCAGAGAAACAATATCGGATCAATTTCACAACCATGTCTCCTTGCAAATATTTCCACAACCTTTTCAAACAAAGGAAGTAAGTGAGGAATTTATGGCTAATATGATGGATGAAAACCCATTTGAAACGTAGGTTGCTATGTTAGGGAGGGAAAGGAAGTTTTCCTCACACTGACTATTCAAGCCCACAAGCTGTAGTTAACTTGGCAGCCTTCAGATTCCCGCTCAGAATTCTGATATCTTAGCCATGTTGGCGGATGAGAGAGAGCCTTAAGATTTTCCACTGTGAAGCATTTCATACCGTTGCCAGAGGTTGATGCAGTTCTGACCCCACTTCTTAGTCTGGTGCACTTCCCAATGACCTCAAGAGGAGTTCTGAAGAGAGCGCAGAGGCGATTCCTAATGCGAGGACAGATATGGTTAACTAGGGCTGCTGGAGCAGAATTTCAAAAACCAGGCCTGGCATCCCAGGATCAATAGAGCCCTGCTCATCTCAATAGGGAACATCTGCTCTGAATAGCGACGAGGTTCTAGAATCAGAGGCAGTGCTTGAAGAGAAAGCACCTTTGGCCAACCTTTACAATTAATATATCTGTGCATCCCTTGCACACTCAAATTAGCAAGATGACTGTGTGTCTGTTGAATCCACGGATCTCACTGACAGAAGAACTGTGCATCCTTTGACTGTTCCTAGTAGTTTGTTAAGGGGGGGCATCACTTAACCCAAACAAAAGTCTCATTGAACCTAAGAAATCAGAAAAGAGACATCTCTTATTACAAAGCAGAGGACATAACACGGAGTCATGTCCTTCAGACGCCTTCTTTAATGTAGAAGGAATGTCGTACTTTTTTTAAAGTCAATGGCAGGCATCCAATGCTTCGCTCTAGGAATTGTGAAGTTGTCTGGGAGAACTTTTAGTCATCCTAGAAATGCAGGAGGTAGACATTCTGTTGTAAGCAAATGGTGTAGTTCTGGTGTGGTGTTGTCCAACCTGGGGCCAATTACCCCTTCAAACACTGGTCTCTACTTCACTTTAGAATGGGAGGCGTTGCCGCCCTCACAATGGCCAATTACTTGGCCTGCACTGAGTCACAGTTTCTTGTTTCTGAGTCTTATTACATTTCATCTTGCCATCTTTCCTCCAGCCCCAATACCAAGATTTGAAATCCTTATCCACAGAGGCTACAAGGAGGTATATGATGGTTGTAGTTTCTTTTGTGGCAATATGCGCACATAACAAAATACTTACTGGCACTTGAGCAGAATTGTTCTAGTGATAAATGATAATTGCGAGACAGAAGATATAGTCTGTATATTTTATGTAAACATCTTGCATTTCCTTACAATGAATCGTCTAAATCAATTAGCCTACAGTGCCATGCCAAACGCATTTACGGAGAAGTGCTCGCCACCGTGTCTGATGGGGCTTGCTCCCAAGTAGTTGCATTTAGGATTGCACCCTTAGATAATTACCTACTGGCCAGAAATTAAGAAAAGCCACCTTTAAATCAATATGGTGATTCTCCCCCTGTTGACTAAAAGACCAAGCCTGTGAGATTTGCAGCAGCTGAGGGAGAAATTTAGAGCCAATCTGCCAATTTGCAAAGACTGATAAAGGATCTAGAAGACAAATGTGATGAGGAAAAGGGACAGCAATGGATATTTAGTTACCTGGAAGAAATAAAATAGTCTATATACTGACTATCTGTCCCATTAATATCAGTGGAATAGTGCATGATGCCCTTAAGGTTGCAGTCCGATATACATTTACGAGGTCATAAGCTCCATTGCACTCACTGGAAGTGAGGTCTGAGATGCACTGCTAGAGAGCAGGGGAGGGGGCTGTTAATTTTCTTTTAATTATCCACATGTCCTCCTACCTTAACAATCTTATATGTACAGAAATGACAATAACTCCTAGAAATGGATTCTTACAGAACTCCTGCAACGAATTAAAAGAATACGAACAGATTTTGAATCCAGATTTCTATTTATACGAGGTAGGAAATGGATCACGAAACAGTTTTATCTTACAGGGATTCGGAGAGCTAATTAATTACTCTTGTTTCCACTTTCTGTTGAGAAAAAGAAAAAGAAATGCATTTATTGGACAAATACAAGGGCAACATGCTCAGCAGAGACAGTAGTTGCCAGCATTTTAAATGCAAAATGAGGCAGGCACTAACATCTTTTAATGTCCCTGTTCTTGTGTAGTTAATCAGGCACAAAGAGAAAAGTTTCCATTCCCGAACTTGTATATAATCCCTTCATTCAGTCATTTAAAAAAAGTTATTTCAAGAAGGACCCCACATATCCAATAAGCAAAATTTAAGGAAAGGATTGTTACTTGCACAACAGACAACCACTCATTCCTTGCTTCTTCATGCGGACTACAGTTATAGGACAGAGACAATATCTTTACACCACCATTGACTGAGTCTTAAAACAAAGCAAAACAACAGAGATGGCATCTGAGTCAAATACTCGTTCAAATGATGAAAAGCTGTACTTTTCTTTCTATTGACAGGATTTTAAATTGCCTCCAAAAGCGCATGAAACAAGTCCATTTACAAGTTCTTGTTTTACTCAGCATAATCATAATAAGCCTCTCTCTTCTAATCAAACAACTATTTTCTAGTGGAATCTGCATATGAAATATATATTTCAAGCACTCCATGTTATAGAGAATAAAGTACTGCTGCTTTCCAAAAACTACCTAGATTTCTTAGAAGAAGAACCTCATCTGCATATATAACTATTCTGCTGCACTTGTTCCACACACCCCACTGGTATTTATTGAATAAACAGAAATTGCAGCTTAAAAATAGTAAAAATAGCAAAAAATGCAATCTGAAATCAAGATCTTAGTAAGTAGATTTCAATAACTGAGTTAATTTGCTTTAATTTGGGTTTTCTCTATCTTCATGGAAACAGAAATATTGCAGCTAATTTCATCTGCTTCTATCTGATTTAATTGCATGTACTTTGGATGGATTAAGTTTCCACTTAATTGTAGGAATTCAGAAAGGCTGTTGTGGAGGAAGATTTAAACTAAAATAATAATTAACTACCTTAGATAATATTAAAATATTCATATTAACTTCAATTTTTGTGCTTTATAAATCGCTGATATCTATTTACCACATTCAAGCTATCTCCTGAAACCTTGGGTACTTTAATCATATTTTAACATTATCAGCGAACAGTTTGTTTTATGATTTAATTATTTCTTCTCAGTTTCTATGCTCTTATAAAATGATTTTTCATTTTATAAAAACAGCAATGTGATAATAGTACAGAAAGAATTAAAAAGCCAGAAATGTTTATAAAAGTTTTCATTCTGCACAGATAATTCTTATGGTTCTTTCCTTTGACATCTTTCCCAGAAATTTTTAGGGCACAATTATTATAATAGTACATGTTTATATATGGTTTTTAAAATGATGATTTTGAGCTAAGTCAATTAAAATAATATGTGCTTTCTGTTCAAAACATTTGTCAACTCATGTACATAAGACCAAGTGCAAAGCTTTCTTTGTCCACAGCCTTCGGTGTTAACGAGCGCTCTAAAAGTACATATTTCCAGTGAAACACTACATCTGGATAAGACTCTATTGATCTATGAAAATGATAATGATACATTTATTTAAAAAAGAAATAAAGCTACTTCACACCTTTATTCTGAGCAAAATTTTGGTAGAATTAGCGCACTGAAAACAATTTTGAATAAGACAAAAAACTGGGATTTCTTTTCTCCTTTCCTTTCCTTTCCTTTTTCCTTTCCTTTCCTTTCCTTTCCAATTTATATTCCTCAAAAATCTGTTATTAGTGTCCTAGAACTTAGACTCCTAACTGATTTTGAGAATATATCACACAAACTTCTAGAAAGGATCAGGTAATTCAGGTTGTGAAGATAAATGAATTGTATCCAGTTCCTTAGCTGAACAATTCAAATGAAACAAAATGTATTAGCACAGAATAATTAAAAACATGAAAATGTTTTTCCTACTCTCTATTTCCTCTTTATTCTGCTAAGTTCCAGTGATATCTCTTCTTTAATGTTTCATATTTAGGAACTCAGACTGAGATATGAAATACTGGAACCCAAAACCTTCATCACAACCTTCCCTACTCAGTCCTGAAATCTACAACTGTGATCTCAGAGTTAACTTTCCTGAGAAGTAGGGGTGCTTCCCTTCCTCACTAAACATGTAATTAGTATAATTAATAATTATTCCTTAATTGAAACACAGGTTAACAAACTTCCATAATGCTGAGAGGTAAAGAGGAGGAAAATGGCATGCATTCACCCAGAGTGTTTTTAAGCCTATAAAAGTCTTCAAAAGACCTCAAGATATCAAGCAATCTTTTATCCAACTAAACCTACCCCCCACCTTCATTCTTACACATACTTAAATACCCACTATGCTCACAGCTTGGAAAAAAGGAAGAAAAGCCTTAATGGATCACTGGTTTTAGCTAAAAGAGGATAGGTACGTGCATCGGATAAGTGGTCTTGAAACCATTTTTGTGGTATTAATAATTTTCATCAAACGAAAACAAAGGCATCTCAGCGGCACAGACAGGCATGCTTTCAAGCAAGCTCCTATTAACATGGCTTTTATTTTCAAGCACAAACATTTCAGACAATTACACCCAAACCCATTTTGCTGGTTGTTGCGAGAACCAGCCATCAGGTATGGCTCCGGTCTCTAGCAGAAGGAGGCAAAATAAAATTTGAGTGGCATTTGAAGAGAAGAATGTAGGGTCTTCTCTCTGTGCACACTGGAGTCTTTCTTGCCAACTTATTTGTGCAAGTGTTTATGAGGCCAATTTGTGAGAAACATAATCAATTATAGAGTGAACAGAAATTTAAGAGCAGAGCAAAAAGATAAGGCAACTTGTTTTTCAGAAGGAGACTATTGGACACTTGCAATGCATGTGCTATGAGAATTGTTTCTGGAATCTTGTTGCTATTTGGTAGAAAAACATTCTTATTCTTTACCTATGTTAATGTCAATATTGAACAAATCAATGACTTTAGTTTCAAGAAGCAAACTTTTCTATTTAAGAAAACAATATAAGATTCTACAAAAATAAAATAAAGTGAAGTTTGTTATTCTGTATTTTAATGCTCTCAGCAGAGTTCGTATTCTTTTAATTTTATTTTGCAGAAAGTGCCCATTACCAAAAATGAAAGTGTTGTAAGCATTTTTTTTCTCCTTGTGTGATTACAGGCATCCAAGTATTTTGGTGTTACATGCTCTGCACTTGCTTATAGGTGGATTATCATAAGCAATTAGTAACCACACAGTACTGTGAAGAATTTCAAAGTATGGATTTTGATAATTTCTCCAGCAATATTCTCTACTAGGGAATAGTTGGGTGTTTTTAATTGTATTCTATTTCAAGATAGTACACAGAAGGAATACCATAAAGTAAAGTTAAACTCATGGTCCTCTATTCCTCCACAATCTATTTTTGCCCAGTGCTTTGTATCTTAAATTGTCACAGATATAATCTTCCTATTTTAAAACATGGGTTGTTACCATTCATCTATGCATGAAAATTGTATTCCTCAATACATGCTGAGTTTCCATAGGGTTTACTCAAATATTTATTTTGGAGAGGTGAAAAAAGGACAACATAATTTTATGAATTGCAATTGGAAAGTGGGAGATAAAGTTAATTAATTGATACTCTCAATCTAACAATGTCAAAGTATTTTGGTTCAAGCTGCTTTTCTGACAGTTGTAAATTGAGCTGCAAAGTTGTGCAGAATCAGTAGTTAAATCTTAAGCTGTCTACAGATTTGCAGAGGGGGTTTCGCTCATGAATTCTAGAGTATTTCCTATTAGCTTTCTCTGCTTTCTTTGGAAAAGGAGAACAGCTTACACTGCAAGTAAGTCTGGGGCAAAGTTTAGTTGATTCATCAAACTGACTAAATCGGAGTACATGGGTTTAAAGCTTAACATTACTCTAATTCTTGCTTATCTGAGTTTTTCATTTACTTAAGTTTTAAGAAAAACTTGCTTAAGTGCTAGCAGTAAGAGAGCCGTACGCAACATCACGCCCCTATTTTGAATTCACACATACAAATCTTGGCCTACAGAGAGCTGTAGTTGGGTGTCTGGGAAGTATCTCATTTGGACAACTTGCATGAATATAGGGGTAGTTTCTACTGCTCTAAACTTGAAAAGTCCATGGCCCATAAGATATGTGATGCCCTTTCTATACAATGCTTTGACAAATTGTCAAGTCCACCTCAACTTGTAATTGCATATTCAGGAGAACTGAAGCACCATCTTTTCCCTGACCCTCACATTGTAAACAGACAAGGACACTGAGAGACATATCCATTTTCCATATATGACACCTATCTATTTTTTAAGGATAAAAAAGGGGAAAAAACAAGATATAGCCTTTTCAATTGTAAGTGATCCCTGGAGTGATGGGGCGGCTTCCCTCGATCTTTGAAGAGAGACACTTGGAGTTTGAAATTGGGTCTTCAAAAACCATTTATCTGTGTTTGTACAAACATTCCAAAAGCAACGTTCTCTGATGACATGTCACTGCACCAAGAGGAATAAAATTGTAAAAAAACACAACAAAAAAACAAAAACCAACCAACCACCTAAAAATTAAAACATTAGAAATAGTGTCAGGAGGTGAAAAGCACTCTCTTAGGATATTGTTAATCAGCTACACCTGATGTGCTGTTGGAATGCAAACTTTGCATTGAGACACTCAAGCCGAAAGTGAAGAGCTTGGATGGACCAAATCAAGAACTAGCGGGAAAACTAATTAAGTAGCAACAGTTGGAACGGGTCGCCTCTGGCATACCCCTCTCTACAATTCTTTTTCTCTCTCTTCTCAAGGAATTTATTTTATTTTCTAACCTTCTAAAGGACAAAACAACACTCCCAAAGTAATCCTTTGCGTATTAGGAAAAGAGAGTTATCTTTAAGGAAATACATTGAATCATCAGTAGAAATTTTCTTTTGAATATGGCTGAAGAGTGGAGATACGATTGCAGAGTTTTGCATTCATGAGCTGTGGTCTGTTATGATTCCATTGTGTTTCCTTGGAAATAGTTCTCATTGATATCCATTGGACTTGCTTCCAAGTAAATATATGGGCATATTTTGGGCACAGTATCCTGTGACTTAATGGAACCGCATTCCTCTTTACCCTATGTTGTGTTTAATGGGGAAGGATTTCTTTAAATCTGAATAGATTGTTCTCTCTTCTTCATATTCCTGTCCATATTGGTTAAATGCAATGTACTATATTTTCATTCCTGCCTATAAACATTTGCAGATGTATGTAATGAAAAAAATGAAATTCTACTCTATGCATAGATTCTATGTACATGGGTAAAATCTCAGTTCTGAGGAACTGGCTGAAAGTTGAATTAATTGGACATCTAATGAAGGATGCTAGTAAAATGACAATCAGTGATATTAAATAAAGCTTTTAGATCTGTACCCTAGTACTCTAAATGTGAAGAGACATCTGTGGACTTCCACAGGACTAATGACCTGATCCATAACAGCATTCTCCCTATCAAAATAGGAAGGAGAACTGCAAGGGGATTACCGTGTTCTTCTGCATTTTTCTATACATTTCTCCATGCAACAATAGTGTGCGATTCTGCACATGGCACTGGTGCTCACACACACCTCTCATTCATTTTGGGGCAACTTGTCTGACAATCTGCGCTCCCAAATTAAACGTGGATCGTATAGAAGTGTTCGCATCAGACGAGCCTGGTTAGTACTACTTTTGGGAACCAAGTGTGCCGTTTAAGGCATCATGGAATGCTGGTTTTCTCCCGGTTTATAGGTCTGAAAGGGACAGTAAATGTCCAGTTCTATTACTGGTCTCGCAGGGTGAACATAGGGGTGTTCCCAGGAAATTGGTATTTTTGTGTGTGCGTGCCTCAGGAGAGAACACTTCCCAAACTTCCAGTTGTGTATAACGGGACCCAGCTCATAAAACCTGCCATTTCTACATGTGATGCTATCTTGAACACCATTAAACACTATCCCTCCCTCCCAAGAATGAGGATTTGATCCCAAAAAGGCCAGAGCTAAGATTTGTATTTTTGAATGAAGCCCAGCAACGAAGTACCTCAACAATTGTAAAACACAAGGCAAAAGCCAGGGGAATGTGGTTCCTTGCAACCCCGGTGGCAGAACCTGACCTGCAGAATGCTTGAAGACCTGCTGCCCATCTGAAGAAAATGAGCATAGATACCACTAACTTGTGCAAGCCAGGGACCTCATTCCTCCACCCAACCTTTCGCTTTTGTTCTGCCTGCTTTTCCTTGTATCACCGCCACAAGCTCGTTTGAAAGATAGTCAGAAAATTATGTAATCACGCACACGCATGCACAGCCCCCCCCCAACAATCTCTAACATGGGCTGATATGCTTTGTTAATTTAAAAAGAAAATACTTCTACTGGGGTTAGATTAGGATGACTGTGATGATGGGGCATAGCAATTGTCAGCTAGGCAAAGTCAAAATTAATGACCAACAAAATCAACTTCCCTTTGTGGTTGATTTTCAGCCAGCTGCATCCCCATATAAAAGAGCTTTCAAACGATGGGATCCATTAATTATTTACTCAGAATCGCTATAGAAAGCCACTCCTTAAAACGCTATTGACAGTCTCCTGACAGGCTCGTAATCTCTCAAAAAGTTGTTGGTTTGACTTGCTTTTTTGCCTCAGTGTGTCGTCATTCCGAGCTTGAACATTTGCACGTCCTGGAGGAAGGCTCAGCAGCATATCTATGAACACATGGGACCAATGACCATTTCTTGAAAGGCATCTGTGTGAAACATATTACATCAGAATTCTCTGCATAATTCCCTGTGTAACTCTCCTTCAGCTGTCAATATAATTGAGCTGTCAACAACCTAATTGTAAGATACAATATGTAAGGGGGACCCATCCGCTGAGGGGTGGTGGTGGTGGAGGGGGTAGACATAGATGGAAAGTAACACAACTCAACTGTCATTTTCATAAAGACCAGACCAACCTGTGGCTAAACCATTTAAACCTCCCATTTAAACCCCCAGATTAATCCCTTGATTCTCAGTGTAGGTTGGAGCAAACTCAAAAATCAGCAATCAACAAAAGATAGATGCTTCCAGACACCCAGCACCTCGTACACACCTGCTACCTAATCCGGTCTGTTAATGCCTTTCTTATGTCACTGACTTAAAGGGATTCTATGCATTCCCACATTCCGATTTTAAACTCTTTTCAACTCTTTGGCCTCCACCTCCTCCCATGTTCCTTCTCCCCTCAACAGATTGCATTCCTGATCCAACACATTTTTAAAAACGCAATTTCTTTGAAGGAACACATGGGTTAGCAAGGTGCAAATATGAAATGGCTAGAATTCAATTTTTTAAAATTAAGCAAAATAGACCATATGCCCCCCTCCCTACACAGAACACAAACTGGTCGACTGAGTTTGTTTCTGTTCTTTGGCACCCTCAAGAGAACGTTACACAAAATGCAGTCTCAGCCTGTTGCTGTTTCATGCTGTTTTGAATAAAAGATACCTCCTCGAAAATTAACATTTTAAAATCCATCATTAAGTCTCGATCATCTTATTATTAAAATGCCTTTTGCTCTTTTGAATTTGCCAGCAAGTGCTGCCATGAGAAGGAAAGTCGTCTTCAGACTGTCAGATGCTAGTCTCAACGGGCACTTTCCAAAGATCTCTTGAACAAAACAACTCACCAGACACAACAGGTTTCTATTTTCCAGTTCTTACTGCATAAAAAGAGAAAGAGCAGGAGTGACTCTGATGATAGAGAGCAGTGCTTTTTTTCCCATTTGGAATAATTAAAAGATGGAAAACAATACCCCAAACTGAGCAGAGAAGGAAAGAAAATGGGCTGACTGGATGCTCCAACAGCAGTTGAACCTTTCCTGTTTGAAATCAACAGTCATTCTTTTGCAATTCTGGCTAGCTTTTTCTCGAATTGTACAGATACCAAAAACTGATTTAAAAAGCCAGATTTTTTTTTTCTGAAAACATTTTTTTTGGGTGGGTGATGAACACCCCCGCCCCACCAAACAATTTGACTAAGACACACATTTGACATGGGTGCTCACTTAAAGTGTTGCCTTATCAATAAAGACTTTAATAATAACAGTCAGCAAGAAAAGAAAAAAGAAAAGAAAAGAAAAGAAAAGAAAAGAAAAGAAAAGAAGAGTTGTGTATGAGTTACAACCAGCTAATTAATTATTTATTAGTTGTGGAAGAAAAGTTGCAAAAGACAAAAAAAACAAAAACAAAAAAACAAGCTGTAATTAGTTTATGACCGTTATAAACATTCTGCACTGCTCATTCTTAGACTGAAAAAAATGGTTTTGGTTTGCTTTTTGTTTCCTACCTTTGCTGGCCTGTGTCATCTGCTCCATTAAAAGCCGTAAATTTGTGCAGATGCCTCCTTGATCAATCTATGTTTGCATCAGTGTGAAACCTTAAAAATGTTCTTTGCCTATAGAAATGTGGGTTAATATAATAGCTACTTGAACCAAGGAATCGCGGCAATATGCGTGTCTATGGTTGTCCTTATTTAGGCCTGTCCACAATTTTGTTTGTCGTCTTGCCATTCACGGCAGTTGGACTCTGACCTCCAAGTTCTTTTTTTCCCCCTAAGTATTCTTTTCAGATTCCAAGTTCTTTCCTTCTTACCCTCCCACTGACACCATCCTATTCAAAAGTGAAGATAACTTTATTCATCTACACATCATTGTATCAAATTCAATAGGCCAACGGCTTCAGCGTTCTTCACAACTGGACAAGCTAGTAATGTCTTCATTCCACCCCCACTTCGCCAACCAGCACCTTGCAAAAGCAACTCTTTAAAAACATTCCATTTTTAGACAGAAGCTTGGGATATTGTTTATCAGCTTCAATTTCCACGATTGGGTTGGTGCACAGTCATTTTCATGGCAAGGCATTTACGTGGTTGATAATGGCTCATCACTTGAAGAATGATCAGTGAAACAAGCTGACATGACAAGAAACTGGGGATATAGGATGAGCTCATGTTAGCCTATGCTATGTGGATATCACCTGTTTCTATATTATACACAGATGTATCCCACCCCTAAAATGGAGTACATTTGCTGTCCTCTGTACAGCTTTCAGGGGGGATTCGAACTAAGTTTCAGAAAGATTTATCCTCTGAGAGAGAGGGTGAAAAAAAATCCTAATCTTCTACGTTTGTTGATTGCAGCCAAGAATTACAAAAGACACTGATTATGTCAGCATGAATTTGCTGAAGTGACGTAACAAAATTCCAGATCCTAGAACTAATTGAGAGTGCTCACTTAAATGCTAATGACATCAAAATCTATTGATGCCCATGCAACTCCAGCTGAGATGCGCTCACTTATCCCTCTCCTTTCACATCTTCCCTGGCCTGCCTTCCTAACTTTCCATGAGCCGCTACGCTTGCACAAGCAAACTAGCTGGTATTTGCAGAAATTCACAATACAAGGCTTTCTTGATTTTTCTTTTTCCTTCCTAAAGCAGGGAGCTATCTAAATTGAGTCCGAAACTGCCCAATGTGTCCTCACCCCACAACTCACCTTTGATTTAACTGTCATTCCAATCTAAGATTAGTGAAGCTATGCAGAGCTAACATCTTTCTCTCATTTTTAGGTGAGCTGAGATGACAGCTGCGAGAACTGAAAAGGTGAATTAAAGAGAAATCAGAACATCTGAGGTTCTCAAACAAGCTAATCATAGGGGAGTATTTAAATCTGTGGATTTAAAAAAGAAGAATATAAAGGGAGAGGAGAAAAAACCAAATAAAAAAACCTCTTCCCTGACAGAGTATTTCCTGCAATGGGCCCTAGAAGTTTATTTAGAGGGAATACTGAACATTGTGGGGGGGGATTTGGGAGTTTCAAAAGGGAGAAGTTTATACATTAGTGCGGCAAGTTGCAAAACACTGTTGATATTCAAATGTTTATTGTGTAAAATCTGGGATAAACTTCAGCATGAGAGAGCCTTTAAGTGCCTACAACTATTGCTAATTCCCCTCAGCATTGAGACAGACACAAAGGCCTTAATCCAATTCCACTTTCTCCCCCCTCCCTCCCCAAAGGGCCTACGCTATTTTCTCTCACATAAACTAACAACACTATTCCATCCCACCGCAAGAGTGGTCAAGGAAAAAGGGCCCAGTGTTTATACTTCAACCAACACTTTGTGTTTCTTGGCTAAGTATGGCGAGAAAATTTTTAAGTGGAACCCTAGGCGCCGTGCCATCGTTGCAAAGTAAAATAACCCTTCCAAGACTGAAAACGGGCAAAGTGTTCAGAGAGGTCTGCCATTCTTCCAGACACTACCTGTGCAAAGCAACTGATTATTTGAACCACAACGTTCCTGTAGGTATGGGGGAATTCACCCCAAATTTCAGCCCATCTTCGCACCATGTATTATCTCCAACATTGATGGCCCCTTTGGGACTGGGAAGATGCCGTCCATGCTGGCCTTCTGTGCTGATGACTTAAAAAATAATTAAAAAAAAACTCCCTATGCTAATGTTCAAAATAACTAAAATCAATGTGGATGGGAAACATTTTTCTTGATGTGGAAAATGCCTTTTCTGTTAGACATCATGAAAATTCAATCCATGTTGTAACATGGTTTTATATAAGAAAAATAGTGCTGTGAATTAAGCCTGTAGAATCCAAGAATCTTTTTGAGCTGTGGCTGGTCAGGAGCAATTCAGAAGCCCACAAGCCTGTAAGAAGAAGTGCTGCTAAAGAGAAGGTAAAATTTGCATTTGCCTATTTAAAAGTGTACTTTGGCCACCTAATGAGAAGAAAGGACTCATTGGAAGAGAGCCTGATGCTGGAAACGATTGCAGGCAAAAGGAGACGGGGGAGGTTGAGGTGGCTGGATGGGGGCCCTGGAGAGGTGGGTGTCGTCTTGGCTGTACTCTGGGAGACGGTGGAGGACAGGAGAGCCTGGAGGAATGCTCAACAGAAGTTGAGGAATGAACAACAAAAGTTTAAAAGTATAGATGCAAATTCAGGAGTAATTGGTATAATTCCAATAGAGATGCTGCATGGAATGGACCAGGGGACCTCTGCAAACTTGCTCTGTTTGCTGTCCAGAAGCTGTAGGTGGGTCCAGACATTCAAACCCTGCTTGACTGTAGGAAATGAACCTAAATATTAGCATATCAGAGGAGTCACGGTGAAGAACGTGGTCCTTGCAACACTGTAAGTCTGCACCTGCTAGGTCTAAATAGTAGCTCAGTAGGTTGGTTCCTAGTAGGAATTTGGGCAGCACAGAAATGAATACAGTTAATAATGAATGATCCAATATGTGTTGTGGCATAAGAGGCCCCTTGAGTATATGTGGTCCTTCTGCATGAAGATCAGACCATTCTGGCACAAAGTGGCTGAATAGTGTAACACAGAAAAAGGTAACTCCCAACAAAACTTAAGTGCTGTTTTCATTGTTTACAGGGGAGAATGAGGGGTTGAGGTATAAACATTTGTTGGTGATGCTTGTAGGTACTGTGAGAAGCAAGATAGCTTGAACTTGGGAAAAGGCCTGAGGACTCTCCTTTTAGAGATACCTTGAGCCAGGGAAGCAGCATTGGTAGCTAGAGGAGAAAGAAATAAAGATAATTTTAAAATAACTGGGTACCCATTCTTCATGTAGAACTGAATGGTAAAGTTTGATCCCAATTAATCAGCATGATTTCTGGAGCTGCAGTTTCTAATTTGGCATCTGCTACTAATAATAGAAATAATATTCTAATTGTATTATTTTCATAGGTGTGTATGTGACTGTATTTAATGCATTGTAGAATAAAACATTTTCTATTAGTTTACTTATTAAAATGCCCAGTCTTCTTTCTGAAAGTTCTTCCCCATCAAGCCATACTTGGACCAGGCAGGCCTTCAAACAGAAGACACCTTGAAACTGAGGGAAGTCCTCTAACAGGCTGTCAAGGAAAGGACTGTTCGCTGCCAGAGAGGTACATGGCTGCCCTTGGGAGGACAGCAGGAGGCTCTCACCTCTACACCACCCCCCACAACGTATTGCTCAGCAACTGATATTCAGAACTATGCTGTCTCTGAACATTAGGTCCACTTAAGGTCCACCACAGGTCCAGCCCTCCATTGATTTATTGAATCCCTTTTAAGACCATGTAAACTGGTGGTCTTTACTATAGTTCTGCAGCAACAATTATTCAGTAAATGAAGAAGTACTGGCTTGTTTGCTTGTCTGAGAAACGTTGGTTCCAGCCTTCATCCCATTCACCATTTTATAAAGCTCTGTCACACCTGTTCCATAGTAATCTTTCCCCCCTAAACTAAGATCTCCGCACTTTAATCTTTCCTCATAGGAAGATGTATAAATTCTTCCAGCAATATGACTGTCTTCCTGGTGCTTTCCTAGTTGTATGATGTTGATCCTGGAACAATCAGACCAGTCAATGTGAAGTTTATATTATACAGTCAAGAGGATTCTAAAAATGTAAATAGTACCAAGAATGCAATCCTAGGAAAATGAATTCTATAAGACAGTTACGTGACATTTGAAGAAGAGCTATCTTTTATTTGTCCTCAACTCACTGCTGACAGATATCAATGATATTGATCAACGATGTTGTAAACAATATGGAGAACTTTACAAATGATGGTCAATTCATCTTGAAACCAAACTAAGATGATGGTATTCTTCACAGAGGAGTAAGCATGGGTGAGAATTTTGCTCTGATTCTGCTCTGAGAAGAAATTACCAAAATTTGAGTAGTTTTCCATATTGGGTTCAAAAACAATATGAATTTGGGGGAAAATCCAATGAGAAATTAAATTAAATTGACAGATTCATCCATCCATTCAGCCCGAGGGCTTACAGGTACTTTGCTCTTTAAAGTCCCGGTTTCAGTTCCGGAAGATGTGGAGATGTGATCACCAAGGAGTCTGAATAGATTGCCAGTATCCAGTCTTTGACTAATATCTTTGACTCATATCAATAAATAAATAGACTTACATTCCTAAAGAGGTTCTTGTAGCTCATGCAAACGCAGCTTGACAGGTTGAAAAGTGCACTATGCACGTATTTGTGAAAAGAAACAAATGAGCGCCACCAATTTCATTAGCTTTGTCATAAAAGGAAAATAATGCCTGAATGAATGGAATCCAGAGGAAAACTTCCATGAGTTTCTCATGCATGTAATTGATTCCCTGTTTGCTTTTATTTGGATGAAGAGTTGAAATAGACTGGATGAGCCTATACAGATCACATTATAGGAAGTGGTAGGGAGAACTGGTTTGGTTGTCCCCATGTTTCTTTTATATCGCCGACAAAAGAGAACTCTTTGTCCTATTCATCTGAGATGTGGTAGGTTGATGCCTCAAAGGACATCTGAAGGTTTCAAGCCATTTGGATAGAAATCTCCAGTATTCATGGATCCAAGAAACACCGCAAAGCATTTGGTCCTTCCTGGAACTGCTTCATAAAATCTTTGAGTGAGGATAACTGGGCACTGACTTCAGGACATCTGAATGCAAAGCATGTGCTGTTCCATTGATCTATGGGTCCAGTAAACCCACAAATTGCGGTGTGTTCTGCGGTTGAACCTTTTCTGCATCCACATTCAAGATATAGATATTATATATGAAAGATTCTTTAAAAGATACTGACTTTTCTACTTTGCTGTTCCACATGCTACAAACTGGCTCCCAAAACGCTTGTGTAATTCCACCTTTCTCACTTTCTTTAATCCCCTATAAAAATGTACTTTTCTCCTGAAGCTGTTGATGCAAACTCTGAGTCCAGGGATGAGCCATCTACACCATGAGGGCAACATGCAATCTTCTGTCTGAATTCAAATGCCCTCCATACCCAAACAATTTAGCCCCCGGAAAAGAGTATTCTGCCTCTTTTCTGGCAGCTCAGTAGGGTGGGAAGGAAAAGAGGAGAGAGAGAGAAGGGGGTGGCAGAAAAACAAAGGGCTGGTGCACCCACGGTTGGTTTTGGTTCCATCCAAGGCTGACAATGCAGCCCCTGACAGGTTGCCTGGGCATCTGGGCAGCCTTAGATGTAACACAGGTTGCCCCCTCCTCCCCTACACGTGAGCAGCAGGATTCAGGTCCATTTGGAGGCAGGTGCATGGGCTTTCTCCCTGCAGGCATTTCCGCCAATCAGGCACCTCTGGGGCCAGGGCTGGTGGTGCGACCTTTGAAAGACAGCAGCGGGCAGAGGGCATGGGGCAGGCTGTGCCCAGGGATGCATGGTTTTTGTTAAAACTGCCTTTCATGGATTGCCAGCTTTTTTTACCCTCTCCTCCAATCATTGAGGAAAATGGAAAGGATTTCATTTTCCTAAAATTGCATGGGTGGACCCTGCACAAATTCGCACTTTCAAAAATTTGCTCCACTTCCAATGGGCATTTTTACACTGTAGCTTGTGGGAGAAAATGCATTTACTAAAAGTTCAGTGTCTTTTCATGTTTCCTACTCTCATAATTCTGATTCCACCAGAAGCCCAGTTCAATCATAATTTTACGTTTATACCTCGGCTGTCTTCCTCTTGCAAGGAACCCATGGTGACTTATGAGTTTTCCCTCCTTACCATTTTATCCTCACAACAACAACCCTGTGGAGGTAGGGGAGCCTGACAGTCACCGACTGAGCCAGGGGCAATCATTGAATTCCCAAGCTGAGCGAGGACTAGAATCCAGATGGCCTGAAGCCCAGTCCACTACCCCAATGCTCTCTCTCTCTCTCTCTCTCTCTCTCTCTCTCTCTCTCTCTCTCTCTCTCTCTCTCTCTCTCTCTCTCTCTCTCTCTCTCCCCGCCTCTGTATATATATGAATAATATTGTTTTCCCTCTTTAATTCTTAAATTTAGTTTTCAATTATTTAACAAATAATTGAAATGAAATCCAAAGTAGTTATTAAAATTAATAACTCTGATTAGTCCATTAACCAGTATTCATTTATCTCATTTTCCCACTGTTTTTAGGGAGGAAATTAATGGTGCTTCCAAATTAATGGTGCTTGTCATGAGCGGAGCCGGCTGGTGCCGGAGGTCAGACTAGATGGCCCAGGAGGCCCCTTCTGACTCGCTCTGTTTCTATGTTTCTATGTTTCTATGTTTCTAAGATCTAGCATAACCTCACTGGGTCACACTAGAAGTAACAGTGGATCCAAACTAAACTTACTCGCATCATGCACCTTGGGCATGTTCAGCCTTGGGAAGAAGAAACTGAGGGGGGACATGATATCACTTTGTAAGTACCCCAAAGGCTGTCACAAAGAGGAAGGACAAGGTCTCTTCTTGTTGATAGTCAAGTGTAGGACACAGAGTAAGCAGCTCAGGTTGCGACAACCCAGATGCAGGCTAGAAATCAGGAATTTTTCCTCTCTGTCAGAGCAATACGACAGTGGGACCAGCTCCCTAGACAGGTGGGGGGCTCTCCCACAAGGGGAAACTGGTTGGGATGGTGTTACATGGTGTCCTGCCACAGCAGGGGGTTGGACTCAATGGCTTTCTTGGCCCCTTCCAATTCCGCTATTCTATGATTCTCTGATCCTTTAGATAAAATTGAATTCTATCTCATGGATGAATTGATTTGCAAATTTTGACCAGTTCTTGTGCAAAACAGAACTGAACAACATTCCTGCTCATCCTCGTTCTTCCCAGGAACTTCAACCTTTTTGTGTCCATGGGCTTATCAGGAATGTTGAAAGAGTAGTAGTTATTCTTACAAAATTACTTCATAGTGTTGCCCATACATGGTGCTACTAAAAGTGCATTTCCCGGAAGGCAAACTGGTGGGACTAAAGGAAAAGAATTTGCCCATCAGGACGGCACAGAGGTGGCTTCGCCAACTCCTTGGAGTATGATGGAACTGAATATCGTGCCCGTGGATCTGGCTCTAGTCTTACCATCGCTGTCGTGATGTGCTGTCAAGATACCTTGGACTTATGGTGGCCCCCTGAATGGAAGCCCCTCCAAAACATTGAGTCATGACAGCCCTGCTCAGCGCCTGCAAATTCGAGTTGGTGGCTTCTCTCATGGAGTCGACCCATCTTGCATCTGGTCTTCCTTTTCCTCTTCTGCCTTTGACTTCCCCTAGCAGGATTGTCTTCTCCAGGGAGACTTCTCTTCTCGGGCTGTGTCCCTGCCATTACACAGTTCCAGTCCTGAATGGGATGCAGAGCAGGTACAAGAAACTCAAAGAATAAAATAAAATTTGCTCTTCTTAGCTCAGCTTCACAGCTGAATGTAAAGAGACTAGGCCAATGTACCATTTTTATATCCCCTCCTGATTTGCTCTCCACAAAAAAGCCTAAGCAAAGCAAATTAGATTATATTGTATGCGCACAAACATGTGACAAAGTTCACTGTTCCACTTTCCCATCCGGAATATCCTTCCTTTTCTCTCCTTCTCTTCTTCTTTCTCCTCCACAAGTCTCATATGAATAAATCTTTTGCTCATGGGGGGATTCATTTCTCGCACATTGCTTTGGATTGTGGTATTGCATTGAGATAAATTATACAAGTGATATTTTCTTTGACTGACATGTCGCCCAGTGTAGTTAACAACTTTAATTATCCTTGTCATTTCCAGAATGAGCAGGGAAGAAATGTACAAAATCAACAGAAGTATGTCAGCTGGTTATTACTTACGGAGAAGCTTTCCTTTTATCTGCTTTCTCTCAGGTGGAAACTATTCTTTCTATTAAATAGGAAACAAGTTTTTAAAAAAAACCTTTTGCATGTCACTGTCTGCATGAGATGTAATTGCTCTTCTGACTTCCCCTTCTGTGTGTGCTCGCACACGTGTGTGCATGCACGGGGAAGTGTTTATCAATAGCCACCTTTCATGATGCTGCTCTGGGGGTGACGCAGCAAACTGCCCCACCACCTGCACTGCTTCAGTGCCTGCTGGGAATGCTGCTTTTGGAAGGCCTTTCCTCCACTCCTGAGGAGAAGCAACTCCAAATCAAAGCAGCACAGAGGAATGTTCCTGTTCAGGTTTCCAACCAGCCAGTCCTTCTGCCAGGATCCTGCGGAATATATTCTGTGGATTCTGCGGTGGCCGGTTTGCAGGGAAAGCCAGATGAGGCGAGACTGAGGGAACTGGGTCTCTTCAGCCTGGAGAAGAGGAGTCTCCCAGGGGATCTGTTGGCGACATTCAGGCACGAGGGGGTGCCACACAGAGGTGGGTCATGACCCTTTTTCCCCTGCAGAGGAGGGCAGGATGCGCTCCAGAGGGGGAAAGCTCAGGGAACCCAGGTTCCATTTGGATGCCAGGAAGCACTTCTTGACAGTTAGGACACCGAGGGTGTGGAATGGGCTTCCACGGGAGGTGGTTGAGGCCCCTTCGGTGCGGGTGTTCAAGGATAGGTTGGATGTGCACATGGTGGGCATGTCATGAGTGGAGCTGGCTGGAGCCGGGGGTCAGACTAGATGACCCGGGAGGCCTCTTCTGGCTCGCTCTGTTCCGATGTTCCTATGTTCCTGCCTGTCCTGGCTTTCCCGTTTTCTGTCCTGGCTAACACTCAGCATTCCATGTCTACTGAGCATGCTCAATGTTCTCCAAGTTGTCCTCTGGGGCCCCTCTCACATCACTGCATGTGGATGCCTCCGCCAGAGTTCTCATTCTTCTTGCCCCATTCGGTCCCTCTTTCTCAACACGCAGCCCCTGAGCTCCCTATTATAGGGGGTGCTGCACCTAATCACATTTTTAGAAGACAGACAGACCACTCACAAAACATATTGAGATGATTGACTCATTTGTGTTATGAATATTGAACGCTTCTTCTTTTGCTGGGATGTGAGAAGCGACATGATGCACCAGGACATCTGCATCTGCCCAGGTTCATATCTGGCCAGACTTGCTAAGGATGCAATCATGAGCGTGGTTTCCTCAGAAGGTGGGGTGTAGACCTTTCCTCTACCATTGATCGGAGGATAGAAGCTGCCAGGTGAGATCATTGACCCATCAAGCTCAGCATGGTCTGTGTCAGTTTTCTCATGCTGATGAATGTTTCTGGACTTTGGCTCTCATCAGCTCTATCCAGCACAGCCCATTGTTAATCAGGAATGTTCACCAAACATGCATCCAAAACATCTGGAGGGAACTATGCAGGGGAAGACTGGTTTACACTGACCGGTAGCAGTTCTGTATAGCCTCAAGTGCCTGATTCTGCCTAATCTTGGAAGCTAAGCACAGTCAGCCCTGATTGGAATCTGGATGGGTTGATTTGAGCAGCAGGTTGGACCTGATGGTCTTCTATGCCCCTTCCAACAATATGGTTCTATTATAAGTTCTTTCCAAGGTTTCAAGTGTTCAAGCCTGAAGATATAAAGTTGCCATATATTAGATTGGTGAACAGTGTGCATTTTCAGCAGTTTACGTATCCCAGTTATAGAATCAGAGAATCATACAGTTGGAAGGCATCTAGAAGGTGATAGCGATAAGGTCCATCTGCCATCTTTGCTCTTGTGCTGCAACGCATTTCCTTCCAGGAGTGTTTAAGTTTGAGAAAGACATCTGGAAGACGAGGGGTTCAGTGTGGGCCTCCCCAGCCTCAGCCTGACTCCTTCCAGCTGCTCGGCCTTCCCTCTTATACCCCTCAACTGGAGGGGTCCTTTCCCCAGAACAACAACCAAAGCTTGGATTGTTTTAGATCTCTTCCATCTGCATTCATTTCATTGCCCACTTATGGATGCAATGGGATTTTTTTAAAAGAATTTTGTTCTCATTTGCACTGGTGCAAATGCACTTCAGCACTAATAATTATTTGTACATTGTGCAAATCTCCCCCCACCCGCCAATCTGAAACAAAAATGTGCAAGTTCACATGGTTTGGAAAAAGCTGGTGTAGTGCAAAATCTGCAGGTGTGACTTATTAGCATTTGAACCCATCAGAATTCATCGCCGATTTTGGCAACATTCCTAATGGAGGCTCCATCAGTTCACTCTTCCAGGGCACAGGAAAATGATCCCTAGTTCCAGAGCCCCATTCAGGTGTTGCAGAAGTGGGGGAAGAATTTTAGCAACTAGGTGGAGGTAAAATTCAAGCAATATGGGCAAACCTGTGATACTTCCAATGCCTGTTAAAATGTCCATAGTGCTCCTGAAGCCTCATTCCAATGGGAATTATTTGGGACAGAAGTGGAGGATCGGCCAGTAGGGGTCATTAGTTCAATCACCCCCCACCCCCAATGTCCCAAAATATTATATTGTAGCTCAGCTCCAGGGCATCCTACTGGTAAGCAATGAAAGGCATCAGACAACTTTTTGACTTTACCCTTGACCCTCATGTGAAAGAGACAATGCATTTTTGCTCCCTCATGTGCTGTAATCCCCCCACCCCACCCACATGCAAAGGTGGATCAGGCTTTTAGGGTTGTAAAAGTTCAGGCTTGTGCTATTTCCTGTGCATTTTATTTAGGCAGTCCTAGATGCAGGTAAATACCTGTTTAAACAGGGCCAAACCACACTGGGCCGAAGTCTCTGCTGCTGTTGCTACAACAGGGTCAAGGGGTTAATGGTTCCTTTGCCCGCTGCTTGCAATGTGGATGTAGGTAGAGCTGAGCTGCCTGCCCTTTCAAAGTTTGCTAAATGCGAAATACGGCCCTTTGGTTGCTTGTGATGGCTTGCATTCTTCTCTCCTTCTCATTTCTAGAAATGAATGTCAGATCTTTAATCAAACCTGCTTACTTAAACAGACCTGTCTTTTGGTATTTTATAAATCTTTTTCATTTTCTTAACGGAGTGCTCCCCAATTGCACAAATGAACCCCCCTCCCCGCTTGTCCTTCTCCCCTGCACCTCAATTAAAGGTTTACAAGAATATTTAGCCTCTTGAGAGGAGGGACTGAGGTTTGTGTGTGTATGTTTAACTTGGCACGGTGCTTGGAGGTTCCTGGTGTGAGGATTGGAAATTTGGATCTCATATCAAAGGGTTTGCAGCTAATGATTTTAACTATGGTTGAATTTTATTGCTCTTCCAGTAGGCTAAAACCTTCAACAACTCTTTGACCTCTTCCCAGTCAATCCAATTCCATCTAATGCCGTGTGACTAATATGATGGATATTTAATCTACTTTTGCTGCTGAAATTACTTTTGAGGTACAGGTTGTTTGGTTGAAAATATTCCCCTCTAGGAAAAAAAAATGCTGATCAGAGTTCAAAATAGGATGTGCCACAGGAATATATCTATTTAGAGGTGTGTGTGTGTGGTGGGGAGTAGTCCTTCGGTGATTTTTTAAAAGGCCATTTATTATTTGAACATCATAAATCACAAGGGGATAAATAATTACATTTTGGATGTAAGAACCAAGTAAGAATGAAGCAGCCATCTCCATTCATGTTTTATTAGAGGTACCTGATGAGTAGCTATGCTGTAACCAAACACTTCTGAAATATAATTAAATTGAATGAAAATATAATAATAAAAAGCTTTGAAATGTAATTTTTCTTCCCTGCAGGCTACATAGAGAGAATGTAGGACCTGATCCCTCAAATTCGTACTATACATCAAGGGTTTTTTTCCAATTTAAATTGAGAAAGCCAGTGTGGTGTTGCAGTTAACAGCATGTGCCTGGACTCAGAAGATCTGAGTTCAAGTCCCTGCTCAGCCATGGAGCGCATGGGGTGACTTCTGGCCAGGCAGAGACTCTCAGCCCGGCCAACCTCACAGGATGTTTTGAGGATGAGGTTGAGAGGGGGAAGAGGATTAAATAAGCCTTGAAAGGATCAGAAAGTTTGGATATAAATATAATAAATAAGATTGATTATCTCCAACAAACAAGTACAGCTTTTCAAGCATCTGAAGCAGAAGTAATGGAGGAATCTAGAATGGTTTGCAGTGAATTTGGGGTTCTGAAATTGAATATGAATCTGACCTGCAGATTCTTCAGCTGCCTGGCTTTGTCCATATTTGCACAAACTTGCATGCTGGTTTTTAACTTCTGGGGCAAAATGTGCAAAGGTGCATGTGCATGTGCAAAGGTGCATGTGCAAGAGCACAATAGCCTGATTGCACAGTTGCACAAACATGCATTAGTGCAAACGTGCCTGTGCAAGCCGACAACTTTCCATTCAAAAAATTAAAAATCCATCCATGAGTGGATAATGGAAGAAAAGGCAAAGGGTCAGGAAGTTTGTGATCATATCATTGAAGGCAGCAATGTGCTTGTCCACCAGTCCTTCCAGTCCCCTCCTCTTAGGGAGAGAAGGGGGTGAGTCAGATTCAGAGGAATCCTGTCTGCAGAACCAGCTCTGGGTGTTTCAGACAGACCTGAGTGGAGCTTGCTGCCCCCTCCCTGCCAGAAGGAACACTCCACTCCTACTGAAAGCTATTTTGGAATGGCATAAACATGAAGAAGACTGCCTAGCCCCTTCTCTTGGCCTAAGGAAGAAGTGCCGTCTCTCGTTACTCAAGCAAAACATCAGCAGTTGATCAACACTTAAATGCCCACTAATAATCCTGTTCTGGTCTTGAACTCCTGATCTGCACCTTCTTCCTCTCATCCCCCTTTTCTCTCTCTTTCTCTGTCTGAGGCACTTTGGGAGACAACGGCAGTCTGCAAAGCAAGGTTAAAATACACCGAGTAAGTAAATAATGTGTGGAAGGTACACACAGATGTGCTTTGATGGTAAAAAGGCTTGCAATAATATGCACATTAGGCATTGTGCATACAAAATAATGTAATGGGGGAATCGCACAAAGCACTTTAAGTAAAAGGATGCTTGCTCCAATGTCTACGTCAGGAGTGCAGACAAAAGGTGTTTGGCTTGATAAATGTGCACAGAATGATGTGCAAAGTTTGGAACTTACTTTTTTAAAGATTTGCAGTCACATGCAGAACTAGGAGAGAATAAATACAACAGTGTGGAAAATGGAAAACTGAGCAAAATTAAGCTTGAACGTGTCATTCATCCATTCTTACAGAATATGAACTTTACTGTCTGTTGGAGAAGGCCCACAGATAAGTGAAAAAATGTGAATGTTCCATGTGGAAAGTCCCAACTCTTATATTTCCAGTTAAAAAGGAAAGGATCTGAGCCTAGATTGAGAAAGGCAGTCTGTGCGCGTGCGTGCGCACACACACACACACACACACGAGAATTTGGAGAGCCAACTTCCAGTCAAGTGTAAATCATTCTGGACCAGATGAATCAATGGACTAAGCCAGCATAAGGCAACCTCATATGTTAATACTAGGCTGAGGCTTAGAATAGCAAGCTTTCCTAGCAGGGGAAAAAAATGTATTACAGCTAGAAGGTAATTTGTCCCCATCCATTTTCCCTCTTGATATCTGACAAGCAGTTTTGTTATTTAGATGCTACAAAGCCTTTAAAAAACCTCTCTCTTTTCCCTGTGCAGTTTTATACTAACACATGACAAAGTGAACTGAAGTGACAACCACCATGTGTGGATAATTTATAGACAAATGAATTTGGAGCAGGTACATATCAAGGTGTAAAGTGCGATATTATAACAGATTTTCATGCCATATGCATTTGCTTTTTGCAGTTTGAAAGGGAGAAGAATAATTTAACTGAAATAGGCCTCCTCCCAATTTAAAGAAATGCTGTTAACTTTCAGAAGTATTTTCCCAGAGTTACCTCTTGTACTTAGAAGGGCTTCTTTTTTCATGTGCCTCCCGGTATTTTCTAACTGATTTTTTTTTAAGGAGGAAGCCACACACTCACAAAGTCTGTGCAATTTGGTACAGCTGTACAGAGGCTGAGCAGAATTAAGAAGCTTTTCCTGAGCTGGGTTTTGAAAATCCATACTTCTCAAATGGAAAAAAGGAATGTCAAGATTCTAAGGGGTCGCTTGAACTCAGCTTTTGTTTTGAAACAAGACTGAAAAAATGGAGACTCTTCCAATTGAGCACAGCACTCTGTAGGCTGCTCTGAGGAGAACACTGGAATAGATGCGCTCCAAGATGTTTCCCTGCCCTGTGAGTCCTTGATTCTAGGACATGTTTTGGCCAGCCAAGTTAGTAGCACCTGAAGATGATGATGAGGACGATGACAACAACAATGCTGCTGCTATTCCAAACAGGCAGCGCTGGTTCTGGATTTTTGGAGGCAGGCAAAATATTCTCATTGAGGTCCCTTTCCTGGTTGGGCCCAGTTCACTTCTCTCCTCCCAACGCTGCTGCTTCCCTGTCTCTGACTCCAAGTGGTGCCACCTTGAACAGAGAGTGACGAGAAGAAAAGCTGCTCTTCCTCTCACTGCAGGATCCTACACTCAGAGAAGGTGGGTGAATGGACTGCTGTGCCAAGGTGGGGAAGCAGCAGTGGGACCAAGAGATTCCGGGAATCCTTTCCTACTGGATGGTAGACATTGGTGAACATCCAGTGGTGTGTGCATCTCTGCTAGCCCTATGAAGAGCCATCATGCACAGGTCTCTTCCTCCCCTTTCTTTGCCAGCAGACTTAGGTGAGAACTTCAATGCACAATCCTTTCATTAGAGCTTAATCAGTTATAGTACAACATAAATGCAAGTGATGTTCTCCTCATGATGTGGGAAAAGCACCTTCAGATTGCAAGAGCTGCATCCAACCTGCTTCCCAACACTCAGGGGGGTCCAGCGAGGATGTGAATGGTCCGCTCGCTTGGCCTGCTGTCTTCCAAGGAACGCCACCTCTGTCTCCTCCTCACACCAGCTCTGCGATGTCTCCCTCCTTTTCCATGGTGGGCTGGTTCCCAAGAACCTTCATAGGCAGTCTTGAAGCTGCAGACACACCTGCCCAGCTCTGCCCCTCTGCCCCCCCTCAGAGTCAGATGAATCTACCTGCACAGATGGTAACATGCAAAAGCTGGGCCCCGTCACCCTCGGGCAGCAAAAAGCAGAAGCCTGGTCTGGCTACCGATAAGCTGCATTCAGCTCAGCAGGGCATGTTATGCAGATCAACTTGTTCCCACCCACAGAGGTCAGTACAAGCTGGTTAATACCATACCAAGCTAGATGGGCCAATGGTCTAACTCTGAGATCATGCACAGTAAGAATTTCCCAAAACTCTCTCCACATTCAGAAAAACAAGTCTTGAGGTTGAAACAAACAAGCATGAGGGAGGCTCTGAAATGGACAGATTTGTCCAAGCAGGCCCAAGGGTTCAAACACTGGTGGAAAAAAAGTTGGATTTGAATTCTTAGGTATGTCTTTAATCCGGCTGGTGCTCAATTAAAGTTGCCAATTTTCTTTCTCATTCTTTTTGCAGTTTTATGGAAAGCTGGCATGGCACAACACACACTCTACAGTGGTCTGGTACATACGGGTGCTAATTTCATATCCAAACGTTCTGACAATAATTTATCCTACTTTATAATGTTCATACTTTGGAGAGAAAGGACTTGAGATTTAAAAAGATGCAGAGGCAACTGAACCATTCCCCTTTGATCATACCTTCGGTATTGTTCATACTAAAGCAGAAGACCTGATCATTCATTCATTCATTCATTCATTCATTAGATTTATCTCCCACTTGTTTCTTACAATGAATTCAAAGAGACTTCTATCATTCTCCTCCTTCTGCTCTCAGTCTTATTCCCATAACAACAGGTAGGTTGGGCTGAGAGTCTGCAACTGGCCCAAAGTCACCCAGTTGGCTCCATGACTGAGTGGGGACTAGAACCTGGATTACCTGAGTCCCATTCCCATGCTGTTAACCACTACACCACACTGGCTCTCACTGTGATGCGGAGGTGGAGGGCTTTGCCTTCTGACCTACTCTGGCCTCCTAGAGTTCAGATAATATCTTGCAAGACTCCACATAACCCTATGTTCCTTCCTGATATTGTTGATAGTTTTGGTTTTGCCCCTGCCATGCCATTGTGTCTGGACAGATGGTCTCATGCATGCCATCCTGGTGAGCAGTTTCGCTGCCAGATTGTTCCATGAAGATCGGGGAAGTTGATGTTGTGGAAGAAAAGGGTTCAGACCTACCATGTACTGGAGTATCCTCACTCCCTCTTGTTTAATGACCGTAATCTTTGCACCAAATGATGTGCATTTCCATAATAAAGCCTGGCCAAAAAGGCATCAGAGCAAAAAAATACTGGTATGTGCTTTGAAAACTTTCCTCACTGGGGCCAGGTTCTTCCTTCCTTTGATGTATTTTGAATATGTGGAATGCATTAGTGCTCTTTAACTTCGCTATTTCCCTACATTTTCGACAGTTAGTGGCAAATAGCTAGCCGCAGCGTTTGTGTTATTTTTGGCATGGAGCTGTCAAAATGTTTCTTCGAGGGAAGAGATACTTGCAGTGAAATTATTTTATTTTATTATTTTTTAAATCCATCTTGTGCTTCCGTAGCCAGCAAGGATAATTTGAATTAACATGTAAATCCCAACATTTGAAACTCAGAACAGATGGAAACAGGCAAAATAAAATGAAACAGGGCTGGGTTAAACTCAAGCGCTGTCTTAGCCATGGGCAAGGAAAGTCTACAAGTTGGGCTGTTTTATCCACAACTCTGCTCCGTCCGCTACTGAATGTAAGTATGGTTATGGTAGAAAAGATGGAGCGTGTTCTGTACATTGCCTTGACATAGACAGGCAGTGCATTTAATTATAGTTCGAGGAGGAGCAGAGTTTTGATTCCTACCTAGCCATGAAGTTCATGAGATGTATCTGCACCATTCACCATCTCTTGGCTGAGCCTACCTGATAGGGTTCCTGTGAGGGCAGGAAGGAAGCTATGTTTCCTTGGAAGAATAACGGCATAAATAATCAATTACCTAACTGAACAATAATTGATTGATGGACTGATCAATGGATCCATGACTCAGACAAAAAATTGGTTAGTGAAACCATATCTAGAGTGCTTTCCCAGGGTGCTCAGAGAGGGTTACAAAAAGGGGTAATTAGAAATAAAAGAACCAGTCACCGTTACCAGGAAATCCACCAAGTGGATGGTAAAACGAGGCAGTGTTCCCAAGCACATCAGGTGCCAACAGGCTGGGGAAGGCTGGCTTAGAGGGGCCTCCACTTCCAGTCTTTTCCATTATAATCTCAAACAGTGAAGTCAGAAGCAGAAGGAACAGCTGATGTGTAGGGTTGGTCTATGGAGAGGCAATGCAGTGTCATGCCAGGCAGTGCAAGCTTTAAAAGGGCTGAAACCAAGACCTTGAATTGAGCCCAGAAGATGCACACACACAGCTAGTAGAGTCCGGGCCATGTGCCTGGATTGTACACTTTGACCCCGAGCCCAAGGTGGAACAGCCACCATAGCTTCTGGTCCTGACGGCTGTCGCCTCCAGGATCAGAAGCCTGTTATGGCAGCTTCTGGGGCATGTGGCAGGAGAAGACGGTTGCCCCACACATGGCTTCTGGGAACATCACAACGCAGGGCCTGTCCCTGTGGAAGCAGCATGGTCTGACCCAGCCCAGCACTTCAGCAGAACGTGTTTCGTGGGCCAGGTGACAGAGCAGCCTTGCACAACCTGGGGCCTTCCAGCTGATTCAGTTTGCGGCTTCTATCATCCCCACTGGCATGGCTGACAGGAATGAATGCTGTGTTGATGGGCAGGGAAGGAGGGCCTGGCGCTGGTCCAGACACTGCCTACACCAGAGGAGGCCTGCCATGCCCTATACACTCTGCAGCCTCCCCCAACTCCTCCTTAGAGGCAGTTGGAGCGCAGCTCCCAGAATTCCCATCCAGAAGGGTCATTGACTGGGAATTCTGGGCATTGCAGTCCAAATGTGCCTGGAAGGCATGAGGCTGGGAAAGGCTGCACTTGAGTGAGCCTTCAGGCATTTTTCATTCATTCAGACTTGAGGTGGTACCCCTGAGGGGTCTTTTAATAGCAGTGTACAACATTCTCAGCTTACTTTAGCTCACCAGCAGCTTGACCATCAGCACTCTTGTGGTTATTATTTTTGCAATGCATGTATATCCCACCTTTCCTTCTTTGGCAAGGGATCCAAGACAGCCAACTGCATATTATCCCCCCAAAACAGCCCTGTGAGGTAGGTCAGTCCAAGAGTCTGTGACTGGCCAAAGTCACCCAATGAGCATCTTAGTTGCATGGGGACTTGAACCCAGGTCTCCCAACTTGCAGTCTGACACGCAAGTCACTATACCATGCTTGGTTCTCCATGTATGAGCTGGAGCCACGAGGTGAACGGAGAATCATTTACTGTGCCCTCAACTCCTTGAAGGGAAGGAGCCTTATGGCTAATGGGGCAGGATTGCAATCTAATGAATAAAAAAGGAAAGGAAAGGAAAGGAAAGGAAGGATGCAAAGTCAGCACATGAGCACAGAGACAAAGCAGTGCTTTCCTACTCTGTGAGGGTGGCATGGAGGGTTCCCTCATTCCATCTGTTTCTGTGCTGCTCCAAGCTCAAAGTTCACTGGGCAAGTCACAAAAAATTAAGCCCCTAAAATACAACATGACGCAACATAATAAAACCACCTGGAAATTAAGGAAAGCTCATGCATAAAGAAAAACAGAAACCGCCCTTCCTTGCAAGTGGAAAACCAGCATAGCAAGACAAATGCTGAGCTACATCTTTCATACCGATGCATCCTGGCTTTCTTCTCCTGAGGGTTCTTTTCTTTTCAATTTCCAGTGGGAGAGAGCATCCCAAAATTTCCTGTGCTTATCATAACACATGGCTACCCCAGTTGGCAGCTGTTATGGCACTGGGACTGGGAAAGAGTTGGGGAAACCATGTAGCATCTCATTCAAATCTTCGCTCTATCTTGAATTCACATGCTCTCAGAATACACGATGTACCTTAAAAAGACTGACCTATCCAGAAAGGTTCACAGTGAGATCACAATTGATCTGAAGTACTTGTACGTTACATGCCACGGAATCATATTTTTCCATGGGAAGATCTTACCTTTCCTCCAGGACATTTGCTAAAAAGGCATTTTAAAAATGTTTGAACAAAGTATTATTGATGTTCTCAGGATTGGGAGGATTTTCAGTGAGTCAAAAACCAGTGGGGCTTCTTGACAGCGAGAACCCGGGGCAAGAGAGACAAGCGTCTACATTGTAAGCAATTATGTTTCACTCATAATACCTTCGACACTTAAAAAAAATGCAAACCTCTATTGTCTGTCTCCTGGTTGCTAGTGGGGAAGCAATTATTTTTAAAAAACACTTTATTTCACACACATGCACACATGCAGTGATAGGAGTTTTGTGAAAATGCGGGGTAAATATGCAAACAGCCTGATGGAAAATGACTTAGTTTTGTCAATATTTGTCATGCAAATGGTCCTTTTTCAATGACTCTAATAACTAAGGGCAACATTATAGCTTCTATTCTTTGACACGTTTCCTCTTTTTCAAAATGTTTCCACTTCACAGTTTTCAGCTTCTGACATTCTACGAACCGCCGTTACCACAATTGACATTCGTGGTCAATCTTCTTGGCAGCCGAAGCTGAAAGGGGAAAGGTTTCATGGAAAGGCAAAGCTACTTTCTCAGTCCTTCTCACAGCTCCGGGGGTGAGGAATGGGCAGGTGAGCATGCAAGGCCTTCCTCTCCATCACGCTCCCTGCGTCCATCCGAGAGCCGTCTCTGATGCGGGGGCAAGACAGCTGGATGAGAGAAAGTATTTTGGGAACCAGAAATGCCATTTCCTAGGGACCTGAAAAAAGTCAGCTTTTACTGTTGGCTTCCTTCGTTGTTTTAGTTCCTTTGAAAAGAGCCGCTCACTCATGTTGTGATCCAAATACTATGGCATTTCCCCCCATGATCCCCCTTTGTTTTTGTTTCTTATTGAATTTGGGAGAAAGCAGATCTGCCCAGGAAAGGAAACATCTTTCAGATGATCCACAAAGGATTATTTCTCACTCCTAAGATCTAGATCAGATGAAAGTGCAGGCAGAACTTTAGTCAGGATAGGAGGGCCCAAGAAGCAATACGAAGTGCCATGCATTTTGGGGGAGAACTCCACAGTTCTTAAATACCCACCTCCCCCCCCAAAAAAAAAAGAGTCAAAGAAATGGTGAGATCAGAGCACATTTGTTTCATAGCCATGGAACATTGATTGGGAAAAGTGTGGGAGAAATAAAACTGGAGGGATGACAAAAATACCCTGCTGGATGGACTGGAACTCTGCACAAGAGCTTTCCTGTTGGGAAGACCAGATACGCTGCAAAACTTTGGTGCTTCCCAGTGATTAAAGCTATATGTTTTCGGCATGAAATCAAGACTTGCCTTTTCCATTTCCTATTTTATCTCCACAACAAACTTGTACTGTAGAGTACTGAGCATTGGGGGCTGGCTGAAAGTGACCCAGGAGCCGTATGGCTGGGAGGGGATTTGATCCAGGCTCCCCCCAGTCCTACCCGAACAGACTTGGAAGGCTCTAACTGAAGCTTTGTGCTGCTGCCTTCCCCTCGCGCCGCAAGCATAATTGGGAGATATTGATTTGTTTTGGCTTTGGTTTTCATGCAACCCAGATGACTGACCCCCTGGTAAAAGAAGGTACCGTGGGATTGTCATGTGCAGGTCAACAAAAATATTGACCTGGCATGTGGCTGCTGTGCGAAAGGCACCATCCACATTGGTGATTGTTGAGAATAAAATAAATCAAAAATGAACTGGCCAACATCGTCCTGTTGTTATGCAAAACTGTGGTGCTGTAGAGAGGGAGCCCAACTCTCTCAAGTCTCCCCAGATGGATTCCTCTGAGTGAGAGGAGGTGGAAGGATGGATGACCTTGTGGTGCAGGGTTGCCTAGTGAAGATTCCCAGGCAGAGCAAGGTGGGAGGCAGAGATGGGGGTGGGGAATTCTTGGACCGTTTCAGGATTCAACAGGAGAAGCAAGTGGCCCAGTTCAGAAGCATCTCCTGTTCCTGCCATGCCTCCCTGAAGCAGCAGGGCTGAGAGTCAGCATCTTTCTGAAAGGGAGGAAAGGGAGGGATGTTGCAGGTGGAATCCAACGTTTCACACAGGCAGATGCTACTCCTTCCTCTCAAAGAAGGAGAGGGGTCTAAGATTGCAATCCAATGCTCCGTGCCCCCAAGCTCAGAAAATGCCCCATACCATGCATCACCACTGCTGCCACCACCACCGTTGAGCCAGCAAAAGCCGCCAAACAACCAAAAAGATGGCTTTTTCCAGCTGACTAGATACAGCTTTGGGACCCAGGCTTCTCCCTGTCTCCCCAGGCATGCAAATTTGGGTTGGAGGCAACAAGGACGATTCTTTCTGTGCCCAGCTCTGGTGAAGTGTGCTGGCACTTGGCCATCAGAATCCCAGATCTGGGATAACAGGATCTCAGTGCAGCAACTCCAAATTATCTGATGACCTCGCAAACAATGTTGGGAAGCTATAATCTGGCTGCCAAAATGCATTTTGATAACTTTGGAATTCAAGCACTGGTGTTGCCAAGTATGAAATCCTGTGGATAACATTTTACTGATTGGAATGGAAGTCTGAAAGGGGCACATTCCATTCAGGAATGGAAGAATTCTGAAAATCCCTATTGAGTGAGTGCATCTGTTTTGGGAAGCTTTTCGTGAAGTTGCCAAAAGGAATGTAAAGATTGTGATGAGCCCCAAATATCTAAATGTTGCCTGCCATCTCTCAGGTTGTTGTGTACAATTAACGCCAACTTATTTAAAGGGTTTGAGGGATGGGTAAACAAGAGCACTCTGCAGTCCCCAAGATTCTCTGGACACCACCTTGAAGGTCCATTCACTTTATTTCCACCTCCTTTGTCTCTGGGTTTATTTCATTTAAACCAGCAAAGTGTATATTTGTAATTGGTAAAACACATTTTTTTTAAAGAGGAGCACACTTAAATGTCCACTTTCTCCCATATGAGGGATTTATTTATTTATTGGGTGCATTAATTTGCAAGCATTTCCATAGAACACACAATCCAGTTTGCATTCACAACTTGGATTGTTCATAGGAAATGGTGGCACAATTTGCAAACAAACACAGTTCTGGTACATCCCTCATCATATTCTGTGTGATGTATAAACCACATGGAATTTCAGATTATATTCAGAGCCTTCCCTGTCACACTTCATAGCTACATTTGGTGCCTCTCCAAACCACCACCATCCATATGCTCTTTCCCAAAAAGCTTCTCCATGAACACTTGACTTCATCTAGTTTCTACTCAACATGCAAGAGCCAAAAAGTGAGCTCAAATTAACCAGCCTTTTCCCCTTCAGAAACCTAATTTCTCCAGGCCTGTTGAATAACAACCTCAATGCCATGTCAAGCCATCCTCAGGTCTGGTTTAACATGACAAGATACCTTGAACTCCACTGCCACTCCAATGCAAACCGGTACTGACCAGTCCATTAAACTGGTGGAGTGAGAATCTGCCTTATTTTCTCCAGCATCCCATTAATCTCCCATCAATCTCTCTGATGGACAATCATTTGTTCCCAGATTGTGTTGCCAGTGTCCTCCTCGGAGAGGATGTGCATCTTGGGAGAGGACATACACAAGTGAATCTTTCACTATTAATCTCATTTGCCTCTTTTGCCATGACAGATGGAGAGGCGTTGATTTGTTCTGTGAGCTGGTCATGTGCATTTTTCACTCCAGGTCTGGGAATAAATTGTCTTTTCAAAGTAACACCATTAAATTGAGTGGATTTAGTGACCACTAAGTTCCAAGGTACATAAGACACATTAGAAACTCGTCGAAGTTGGCATTGACATGACAGTCTCTGTCTGAGACTGGAAAGAATAAAAATGAACTACAGGCCATCTGCTGCTCAGAGAGAGAGAGAGAGATTTCCCATTTATGTAACACCGACTTATACCCAGTCTTTCTTGCGGGTGCAGACAGACCTGATGTGGCATCGATGCACAGTTTCAATTTTCACAGAGAGCCTTAAAGCTGGCCCAGAGTATTCCAGGCTTCAAAGAAATGGTGGTGCAGTGAAACACATGTTGAGTTTAGATCATGATTCTCCCAACAGGGCTGTCCAGATGTGCGGGATTGAAATGCCCATCTTTCTCAGTGGGAAATGGTTGAAAATGTGTCCAGAATCCTATGACTCTGATCCAGAGGGTTAGCAGCAGCCTGGCTTTTCCAGCAGCATGGTTTTCAGGGACTTCTGGACTGGTTGGTTTTCCTTCCTGAAATTTGACACAAATGCAGTCACAGAACAACACAAAAATAAAACAAAAACTGAAGAGGTAATCTGACCATAGCTGTGAGCACATACATGTTGGGGTGCTTTGTGCAAATTTGTGCAACTGGATGCAGATGTAAATTTGAGAAACAAATACATTCTATTAATCTGCAATTGAACAGGTCTAGAGATCTAGTGATGCTAGAAAGGGAAGGGAGGCTGGCAGCCACACAACATGGCTTCCGCAAAAACAGGTCCTGCCAGACAAACCTTGTGGAATTCTATACAAAGGTTTCGAGATGGCTAGATGGAGGGGATGCAGTGGATGTGCTATACCTGGATTTCAGCAAGGCCTTTGACAAAGTGCCCCATGATATCCTGGTGGAGAAACTGAGGAGTTTTGGAATACACCAAAGCACTGTCCGGTGGATTAGGGCATGGCTGACTGACCAAAAGCAGAGGGTAACCATTAGTGGGGAATCATTGCGATGGTGGCCAGTGACAAGCGGGGTCCCCCAGGGCTCTGTTCCATAAATGACATGGAAGAAGGGGTAAACAGTCCGCTGATCAAATTTGCAGACGTCACTAAAACTGGAGCAGTGGCCACAACTGAGGAGCAGGTATTCTAGATCCAAAAGGATCTGGACAGACTATGGAAGTGGGCAGGAGAGAACAGGATGGCATTCAGTGTGGATAAGTGCAAGGTCTTGCACTTGGGGCATAGGAATAGCTGTCATAAGTACAGGTTAGGTGACAAGTGGCTGGAGAGCAGCACTTGTGAAAGGGACCTCGGGGTGCTGGTTGACTGCAGGCTAAACATGAGTCAGCAGTGTGATGCGGTGGTCAAGAGGGCAAACGCCACCCTTGGTTGCATAGCCAGAAGTGTGGCTTCTAGATTGAGAGAGGGATTACTACCACTCTATATGACTCTGGTGCACCCACAACTGGAGTATTGTGTTCAGTTTTGGGCCCTTCATTACAGAAAGGATATAGCCAGTGCAGCGTAGGGCCACAAGATTGGTTACCGGTTTGCAGGGGATGCCGTATGAGGCAAGACCGAGGGAACTGGGTCTCTTCAGCCTGGAGAAGAGGAGACTCAGAGGGGATATGTTGGCGACATACAGGTATGTGAGGAGGTGTCACATGGAGATGGGTGGAGACTTGTTCTCCCCTGCAGAGGAAGGCAGGACGCGCTCCAATGGAGCAAAGCTCAGGGAGCCAAGGTTCCATTTGGATGCCAGGAAGCACTTCCTGACAGTTAGGACCCCGAGGGCGTGGAATGGGCTTCCACGGGAGGTCGTTGAGGCCCCATTGGTGCGGGTGTTCAAAGACAGGCTGGACATGCACATGGTGGGCATGTCATGAGCGGAGCTGGCTGGTGCCGGAGGTCAGACTAGATGGCCTGGGTGGCCCCTTCTGACTCGCTCTGTTTCTATATTTCTATGTTGTCCATTACCTTCTCTCCATGCAGATCACCTTTTCCTTTTGTTAAGCCCCAGTTAGTCCTAAAGCAGGATGCAAAGAGTGCATGGAGTGAAACACTGGAACCTCAATGAGACAGAGGCAGACCTCAAACAGAAACCAGGAAACAAAGGTCAAGGCCATGGTTGGAAGCCAAGCCGGGCATCAGATAGGAAGCCTGCAAGTCAGATGGTAGAACCTGTAGGCAGGAGTCCATATCTGGCCTCCAGGGTCCATATCTGGCCTATTCCTCCAGGGTCCATATCTGGCCATTCACTGTTCCAGGTGGTCAAGTTTCTTGCTTGACTACTTTCTTCCCTTGTACACCAGTTGTTTGGGAACTCCCCAGATTTTGCACATAGGTTTCCCTGTTCTAAATGTTGCACATGCCTCTCCCTTCAGCTAAAATATGTTTTAGGCATTTTGGACCAGACACTTTTAGCTCACCCCTTTTGAGGCTTCAGACCCACCCACCCTGGACTAATCCTCCAATGAGCTTTTCCAAAAGTTCATATGACCCTTTTTCCTCTGCAGTGGAGGGCAGGACACATTCCAATGAAGCAAAGCTCAGGGAATCAAAATTTAATTTAGATGCCAGGAAGTACCTCCTGATGGTTAAGACCCCTGGGGAATGGAATGGGCTTCCAAGGGAGGTGATTGAGGCTCCATCGGTGAGGGTGTTCAAGAATAGACTGGACATGCACATGGAAGGCATGTCATGAGTAGAGCCAGCTGGAGCCAGGGGTCAGACTAGATGGCCCAGGAGGCCCCTTCTGACTCACTCTGTTTCTATGTTTCTCAGGCTGATGGATGTTCAACACCCCTTTTACAGGGGTTTGCATATTCCAGCTTGGAGCCTCCCTGCTGGGGTAGTGGTGTCTCAGCCCAGCAGCTCCTTTCCTGCTTGCAGCCCTGGCAGCTCACACAGGGTGTCACACTGGTTCAAGTCCCACAGTCATGCAGTGCCAACAGGCATGCCCAGACTCTGCACTGGAGTGCTGCTCAACACTTGCAAGGCCATGGCAGGGCCAGAGGACTTGAGCCCCACCACTCATTGAGCTGATAGCAAAGTGATATCATGTTTTCCTACTTGACTGGAAGCAAACCTGAGGACTGAGCAGGGCCGCATACATTTTCCTAAAAAGGAAACATGTGACTCTATGCATATATGTCACCTTATTTATTATTTAATGTTGCTTTCTATTGCTTTATATCTTGAAGGCACCCAAGGTGGCTTACATGGTCATCCTTCTCGCCATTGTATGATCACAACAACACTGTGAGGTAGGTTAGGCTGAGAGTTTGTGGCTGGTTCCCAGTCACCTAGTGAGCTTCAAGGCACACTGGGGAGTGGAACCTTGGTCTTTCCAGCCCTAGTCCAGCCCTTTAGCCATTATGTCCATGGAGTCTTTTTCTGCCTTTCCATACATAGCATTCACCACGGTTCTCTTCATGGCTTGTGTTCCTTCTTTTCTTGTTTTACAAGTGGCCTCTTACAGGGACTTTCATTCCCTCTCCTCTCTCCTCCAGAGTAATTACATTATTATGTAATACAACTGATAAAATGACTTAAAATTAATGTCATTCCATTGCAAAAAAGAAAATAAAAACTATATCATACATAGCATCCTCACTAAGGTGCTAAACAGATCCCAAAACAGTGGCTGTGTTTCCCAGTGGTAAGCAATGCCTTCTTTTATCCTAATGCTATTTTATCCCTGTTGACCTTTGGTCGGTGCTTATGATCAAAGTTTCTGTAGAAGGTCACCATCCCCTGCCCCAAACAAAAGGAGATCAGAAGGCATTAAGAAAAAGATAACCTTCCAAAGTTGCGTTCCCTGTGTTCTTGGTTTGCACTGATGCCCCTGGCATGCTGCATCAGTATATTCGCTATGCTTGAACATGAAAGAGGAGGAAAAGCACAGCCAATGTAAGAAGCCATGGGTGATGCCGGTGGCGGCAGCACTGAAAATGGATGCGGCTGCGTGCGGATGACACAAACTGCGTCGGTCACCCAGTGTGCACACAGCAGATGTGTGTGCACTGCACATTCTGCTCTCCTAACACAGTTGCCCTTGGCTGTAGGAACACAGGGAGTTGCCTTCTCTGGGGACGGACCACGGATCCATCCAGCCGCGTATTCTTGACATTGACTGGAAGCAGCCCTCCGTTTTTAGGTAGAAGTATCTCCTTCCTTGCCTGGGGGTGACCAGGCCTGAACCTTCTGTGTGCAGAGTATGGGCTGTACCACAGATCCATGCACCTTTCCCTTTGCAAGATGCTTACCATGCAATGGACACAGGGTGGCTAGGTGGCTCGTTTATTAACTTAAGGCATTCTTATACCGCCCTTTAGTCAAAAAGGACTCTCAGGGTGGCTTAAAATGCTACCAAGGAAAGGGGGGAGTTTGGGAGTAGACAGCAGCTAGCTTTGGAGAATGCTGGACAACAAAAGGGCCCAGCAGCTGGAAGATGTAAATTCCCCAAATCTGTAGACCTCTGAGCCTCTCTGTGCTGTCACCAAGATTTGGGGACAAAGTATTGAGAGATGCAGCCCTCAAAAATCTCAGCTTGCATTGCAAGAATTCTTGTCCAATGCTTTGAGGACCATTGCGATTAACCAGTGGATGGCACATGCCACAAAATCAAATGCATAACCCACATTGCCTGGGAAGTGGTGCAGTCTCATAAACAGTTTTACCCTTGATCCCATTTAGATTGGGCATTGTGCGTGCATGTGTGTTTGTGTTGTTGCCAAGCAAGCAATTGCTGTTTCCTTGCATGACCAGAATACCTTTGAAATTAAGAGAAACTTCAGAAGATGGTCCATTCAGACGGTGAGACATTCAGCACCCTGGATAGCGCCACAAAGACAGCTTGCTCTGACCAAACGGTCGGTCGTGTTCCCACCATCACACCCATCATACACTGGCTTCCCTTCCCTTCCCTTCCCTTCCCTTCCCTTCCCTTCCCTTCCCTTCCCTTCCCTTCCCTTCCCCACATTCTAAAGGTACATCGGAGAGGGAAAAAACATTGTTAGGTTGCCGATTGGCACATCGCTGCTTGTGGTCCCTGTCAAACGTCCTGTTTTGCATGCACAGATGTGTGTGTACCTTTTAAAACATGGGCAGGCAACTCCAAGAGGTGCAGGGACCAGTCCCCTGCAGCCTACTGGAGGCCATACTCTGCTCCCCACCATGCAGCCCATGTTTTCTTCCATTTTGCTGCCAGCTGCTTTCCAAAAGACAAGTCACTGAATGTCAGCAGGAAATTCAGCTGTGGCAGTTACGTGGTAGACGCGGAGGCCCCATCAGTTTGCTTAAAGGAGAAGCAGCTCCTGAAACTTTTCTGCCCAGAATTAAAGACAGGACAGAACGGGCCAAACAAATTCCCCACCTGAGAAAGTGGCAGTGAATTTGGAGGAGCCATTCAGGCTCAGCAGCACAGATGGACACCATGCGGAGCGATGCTGAGCCCAAATTGCTGAGTCCGTACTCCAAACAGAGCTACTGTTGCCAGCTGACAGGCCTCCATTTGGTTTAACCGGGGCCTACTCTGTGATAAATGTGTGCTCTAGCACTGAGATATGGACTCCTTCATGGAGATACTACTGGTCTGCCTTACAGGATTGTTGTAACACAGACCCATAGTCTCTTTGGAGCCCATGAAGTTTCAGAGCTTTCCATGTGATGGGTACGTCTCCCCACTGTCTGTGAAGGTAGGCAGGCATTTTTTGTTTTGGCATATGCTGAGGACTTTTTTATTTAAAACAGCCTTCCCTGATTGATGGGCCTATTGGCCTAATTTGATTTAAAAATATATTTATTCTGTAGGATGGGTCTCCTTCCTTTCTTCTAAAGGTACCCTGCTCAGAAAACTTTTAGATGCAGAGCAGTATATACATTTTGTAAAATAAATAATACATACTCAGATGCAGTCTTGAATTAGGGATAAATCTCTTAATTTTGGTTTACCATTTTACCAGTCTTAACTTAAATTCATCCTGAACATGGATAAATCACAAAAAAACATGAAAAAAAAACTTTCTGTGCATTTCTCCTGTTACATGGGTTTTATGCTCTTCTGTTCAGATGCTTTCCTTTGACTTAGCATATGAAGAATGTTGCCACCTGAAATGTAGATCAGGGTCAGGAACCTCATTTTCTGCCTCATTCACGTGGGTTCCATCTCTCACAGGTGGTGGCCAGCACCACAAGGGCCAGCCCCAAAGTGGCCAAGGTTGCCCCACTCCACTGCTTCTTCCTCTGTCCTTTCTGGCCACTCTCCTTCCTTCTGCTTGTCCTGTTTCTGCCACCCTGTCACTTTCCCTCTTTTTTGGCCACTGCTCTCATTCTCTCTCTCTCTCTCTCTCTCTCTCTCTCTCTCTCTCTCTCTCTGTCTCTCCTTTCCTCTCTTGTTTCTTCCTGAATGAGCTGCTGGGAAAAGGAGGCTGATGGCTTACAAAGAGCTTTTTGAACTTAGTCTGAGGTCCAGACATGGCCCATTCAGAGCATGCCAAATTGAAGATGGGCCCTTCCCTGCATGAGTTGCAGAAAGAAGGCATGGCCAGAACTGTGACTCATGCAGGGGTAGTACAGACAGACTCCTCTGTGGCTGACCTTTGGGCAGGCTGATGCATTGAGTTAATTTCCAGAGGCAGGCTTGCTAATCCCTTCTCACCTTGGCACACAAGTCAGGAATGACCAAACGGGCCTTCTGCATGCAACAGGCAGGGGTTCATGGCTTTACAAAGAGAACCCCAAAGATACCGAAAAGGGGTGCCAAGGATCGAGTTTGCTGATCCTGTTCTTGCAGAACAGTCAATGGTGTGCAAGCATCCCCGAGAAATGCAAAGAAATCAGCAAACGACTCATTTGCAAAAGGAGCTGAATGATATTTGCATGAACCGCTGGGGAGGGGGGGAAGGGGTTGCCCATGTGGGGTAAGTGGGAGGGGAGAGAGCATCTCGAGTGTTGATCCTCAGAGTTCTATAAAGGCTTGAGATTTTAAGAAAGCAACAAGTATGTGAAATGAATTTTAACACGCCAATTGACAGGCAACCGTAGCATTCTAATTATAATTTTGTGAAGAGGGTGGTGAAGCCAAGGTTTCACAAAGAGAGAAAAAAAAAACTATTTACCAGGGTGTTGGGGGGTATTATGCTTTTCATTTGATAGAAGGGGAAAAAAGTAATTATTGCAAGGAGACACATAGAAGTTCTAGAAAACTGTCACCCTCCTTTTAATAAGTCCTTCTGGCAGCTAAGTGGAGATCAGCGGTATACTTTATCGGGTCTGCATTCAAGTAGCACTAAATATATGCAGGTAGGAATTAAATAGTATCTGAGTTTAATTAAAATGATATATGAAAAAAAAACCACGGCAAAGAATGGCTGGGAGACGGCTCGACCGCATTTTAACCGGTAACCTCAGACCCTAATTAGAAATGCTTTTCATATCTCTTCTATGCAAGGGCTTAATTTGAGGCGAGCTTGTGAGTGAGGGCTTGGGGAACAGTGTTAATTCTGCATTCGATCTGGGTTTGTATGGAAGCAAGCAAGCGTTGATTGACCGAGCTGCAGCACGGATCCCATGACCTTGCTCGGATTTTTATGTGAGGTGTTAATTGAGAGGGTGGGTTAATCTTTCGGCATCATTGTCCCTGAGCAATGGGCAAAGTTTGTGCTCTCTCTGTTTCCTTACTCCAGCATGCATTTGATCTAGCCTTCCTAATTCTCCAACCAGGACAGCCATACAGGAAGGGAAAAAAGAGGAAGGAGAAGAAGAAGAAAAACTCATCCATGGATTTATTCTTGGGAGGCAGCAGCAAGAAGAATAACAGTGATCTTGCTTCTTGGAGATGAGCTCCGAGATGCAATTTATTCCAATGGATCACCCACTCTTTCCCAAAGGCTTGTCAGGTTTTCCTTTCCATTTTTCCATATGGAATTGAAGGAAAAGAATGTATTTATATATCTGCAAAAGTTATACACCACCGAATGCCAGTGGGCAGAGGCCCTTGGGGTAGTTTACAATCATAAAACAAACAAAAACAAACAAGCAAAGAATCACCCAGCCATCAGTAACAACCAGAAAAACGCATGAAATGACAAAATATGAAAATATCGAAATATGAAACAGCACTGTCTATGCATGTTTAGACAGAAAGAAGTCCCCAGACTCCCAGCACTCACCAGCCAGAAAATTAATTTAGGGTTGCACCATAAAATAAGAAAAGTATGAAAGAGCTGGCAGTTAAGTTAAGGAACAGAACAATCATGAAAAGATTAAATACCTGCTGGAAAAATAGGCATTCACCTGGATGGATATGTCAATAGAAAGGGCAGTGGCACATTTAACACTAGACTGAAATTTTACATGCAAAAGTACTTCCATGGGTGCCTGGAGCCCCTGAAGAGTTACTCCGAGGGATCAGACAAAGAGCTCTGCCTGACCCAGCGCTTTTCCTAGCAGTGGCTGGTAAGATGCTTCTGGGAGACATGAGCTGGTTGAGGCATCCCCTGTTCTTTGTCTCCAGGTGTTGCTTCTGTACAAAGGCTGACCTTCCAGTTCTCACAGCTGCAGCTGGACCTGCTGGATCAGTGCACCGTGTGAAGGAGGGCCACCCACCTTGGCTTCTGCATGGAGGACAGTGAGGCAATAGCCAGAGCCCTGGAGCCCAGCAGGGACCCCCTCCACAACCCCCCAGCCCCACCGCTGCGGCTGGCAAGAGCTCAGGGGCTCTGTCCATCTGGACTGCAGCTCTGAGCCCAGGCCATGTTGGCACACTGACACTGGGGGCAGATTTGCTGAGAGGGCATGTTGTGTGAGCTTGGACACAGGCCTGGCTGCGCTGTGGGCACACAAGTGCCTCCCCAGCGGTCTGCCAACTTGCCAGGGGGCTGCCTCCCTCTGGATGTACCAACTCAGACCAGGGTCAGTGCTGGAGGCCCAGTGGGGCTGGATGCGTGGCTGACGTCAGATGCCCTCTCCACTGGGTGGGCTGGTGGGTTCTCCATCAAGCTGCATTGCCAGGCCTAGCCTTCCTCGGCAGTCCTTCCTCGACCCAGGAAACCACATGCACCGTGAGAGAGCCCACCTGGCCTCTGGCCTCCTCAGAGGATGGGGGGCTGCTCCTGGGGGAGGGCAGCCAGTGGTGCTCTCCAGAGCACCTGGCGGAGGAGGGATGTCCTTGGAGGGAGGAGGGGACAGGACAGGACAAGAGGCTGCTTTCTTCGACACACACATCACTCCCTAAAGTGTGGGGTTTGCCCTGGCTCATGTCAGGCCAGCACTGGTGGGCTACCTGCACCCCACAGCCTTGCTTGGTGCCCCCATCAACTCCCTCCTCTTGCACACACTGAATCTGCTGCGAAGCTAGCGAGAAGAGCTGTGGTTTTGCAAGCAAAGTAGGAGTGTGGGAAACACACACCTTGCCCCCTTTCCACACATTTGTCATCACTGCAGCTAATCGGGGAGAACTTTCCACCACAGCACTTCAAGTGGGGCTGGAGTGTGGGCCATGTGGAATCGCAGCAAGGAAATGGGCCTCGGCCCCCCCTGGAAGGGCCCATCCCTGTGACTGGCTGCGCAGATGGATGCACGGACTGGCAATGGTTATGCACCATCTATTGATCAAACCATGTGGGAGCTTGAATGAGTGTTGAGGAGGGGGAGAGAAGGGCATGCAAATTCTGCTGGCAGAAGAGTGCATTCATGGGGTGGGGAGAAGGGACCATTTTGGATGTCCAGTTCATGGTATTAACAAAGCAAAGCTTCCATGTAAGTTAAGAAAGCTCAAAGATACCTATTGCTTGGCTTGCATCCTACAGCTTCTCTGCACTCCTCCGTCACCCTCCTATGTGCAGCCTTCAAAGGTTTGGCCACTGAAAACCTAAGGTCAAAATAGCATATGCTTAAGGAAGTCTTGACTAGATTGGGATGAATGGGTCCGTTTTTTTCTTCAGCATTTGAATTGGGATGAACCCTCTCCATCCCAAAGATGAAGAAATCTGTAAATTTTGGTAAACACATATCAAAGTGAGCTGAAATGAAATCCCCATTCGTCTAAGCGAGCCACATCCAGTATGCACAGCTTTTCCCAATCCAGGGAGCACCGGGCTGTCTGTGCTTACTATCACCAAGAAAACGAGAAGCCTAGCAGGGAAAAGATTGCAGCAACCCCATTTCAGCACCGCAGGCGTGACTAAATGCGCAGAGATCGAGGCCAGTTTTTTTTTTAAATTTTATTTTATTTTATTTTATTTTATTTTATTTTATTTTTTAAGGAGCAAAGCACTCAGACCAGGGACCTCAATTGACAAATCAATCAGTTTCATCCCAAACCCTGCCCCCACCCCCAGTTTTTTCTCTTGCATATGAAGGCATTTACACATTTTGGTAAACTATTTGGTAAACTTGGACATGCACATGGTGTGCATGTCGTGAGCAGAGCCGGCTGGAGCCAGGGGTCAGACTAGATGGCCCGGGAGACTCCTTCTGACTTGCTCTATGTTTCTATGTTTCTATTACCAAAAATGAACTGAAACAAAATCATACCCTCTGAATTCCAGACCCAAACATCTTGTATTGCCACTAAAATCTCACTCGAAGCTCACTGCTCATGGATGCAGGGCAGGGTGTCCTGCAGCATAGTTCTCTCTGGTACCTCTGAAGAACTGGAGGAAATTCTTTCATTTGAGTACAGAGAAGCCATGTGTCCTACTTTAGAGAGGGCAGTCCTCAATTTGTCCAGTCCAAGTCCACTTGAAAAATAACAGCCCTAAGAAGGAGAGGGCATTAAAATTGCCCATCAATGTAACATCTGGTTAAGATTCCTTGCAGACACATAGGGTCCTTGGCCCCAGACTTTCTTTCTATCATGAGACAGAGTGTGTTTCTCTTTAAACCATACTAAGTATTTCTAAATTTGTATATATACCTATAAAATAGCCTATGCAAAGTTTGTCCAGAACTTTGCCTTTATTCTTTTACCTTCCCCTCTTTTTCCTTGTTTTCCCCCTTTGCCACCCCGCTTTTTTGGTAATGTATAAAGGGTCACCTTGTCTTAGTGGGAAGCAAAATGTACTATTTCTGGAGGAAAGCTACATGCATGCCTTTAGAAGAGCTTAAGAAAATTATAGATTGATACTACACTGGATGACTTCTCCAAGCTCTGTGATGTTGCACATTAAGGAAAGCTCGGCTGGATGGAGCCAACCAAGGCCAGGGTCCTCCTTCAAATTCCCAGAGCAGCCAGGAAGCCCTCAGGAAGGAAAAGAAAATATTCCTACAGTAGGACTGTTCCCACAAGAAGATATTCCCCTCTACCAACATCCCTTCTGACTAAGTCTCCTAGTCTACCACACATATTTTCCCATCCCATGTCTAGCAGAGGTATTTCAGGCTGCAATCCTAAAAATAGCTCCTCGTTAGTAAGCACCGCTGAATTGAGTGGAACTTACTTCTGAGCAAATATGCTTGAAATTGCACTGGTAATCAACAGACTGTAACTGCTTCATTTTTAAAAATGGCATAAACAGACTGAAGAACAATAATAATTTTATTTTTATTTCTCCCAATAGGTGATGCTTTCTGGGTGGCTCAATAAAATTTACAAAATTACAATAATGAAATGGATATGGTAAAAATACAGATATGAGAAATCCCAGTGCAAAATCCGAGCATGCAAAATATAAAGCAGCCTGAGCATCTAAAGTGATTTCTGCAAACACTGGACCTAATTAAAACAAGTGACATATTCAATCATTCGCCATTGAACTCCTAAGAGCAGACAGCAGTTTAACGGGATGCCAAATGGATACAATGCTGGTGCCAGGTGGGCCTCGGCGGGGCCTCTGGGGGAAGCCATCCCATAATTTCACAATGGCCCTGGCTGTACCTACGGAATAATAACAACACAGAAAAATACCCAGAAGCATTTCCTAGCTTGATAAGATGCTCTGTCAAAGAAAGGAAGCTATTGGATGTGTGTCCATATTAGCCAATCACATATATATGGTTTATTATATTTATAATTGTGTGTGTGATTATATTATTATATTTTATATAAAATAGAATTATGTGGGTGGAGATAATACAAAGAGATATATTCCCCCAAAACAAAGTAAGAAGTGATTGAATTGCCAGTGATAAGAGCCACAAAGAAAAGCAAAAACCTGCCAGACTGCCCTGGTATCCCTGGAAAACTTGGGTAGTTTTCAGCTTTCTAAAAGGGAAAAGAAAAAAAATACCCCCCTCCGAAAACCCCCCATTTTGATTTAATTTTGGAGTTTTCATAGAGGATCAATATAAAATGCTGGAAAAAGCCGGCTGCTGCATTCTCTCTCTCTTTAATAAATAATGAATGACTTTTTTCATGTGCTGAGTTACAAGCTTGTCATTTCCAATGTGAGGAGTGAAAATTTTACTTCAGGCAGGATTAATGTGTACTGGGCTGACCTTAAATGTGACTCCCAGGTGTGCAGGATGGTAGTTAGAAGTAGCAGAAGTAATGGGGCTTGTGTAGGAAACACCAGGCGAGAATAGCTGCACCCCCACAGCCCCCCATACGAGAAAAAGCATTCACAAAAGGCTGTCCTTGACACGCAAGGAATCTTTCTGTCATTTGATTCATTACTCCAGATGCAGATGAGTTTGACAGCCACGCTTCCGGAGCAGAGCACCCCTCACTCTCAGGCATGCCCGTGGTTTTGGAGTCGTCGGTGAAAATAAAGAAAACAAGGGGACTGAGTGGGCATCCCTGGCAGCTCGGGGGCAATCCTAGAATCAAGATGGACCTGTCTCTAATCCATCCGATGTGGAGCAGGTGGGATGAGACATCTGCTTCCATGATGGGCAGAGACATGTCCACGAAGTCCCTGCTGAGGGATCAAGCAGAGGGATGTGGTAGGCCCTTGATCAAAGTGGGAAGGGTGGCCGTGCAAAGGCTCCAGAGGGGGTCCAGGGGTCCAAGGGAAGGAAAGACTGTGATGGCTCCACTAAAGAAAGAGGTTAAACAACAGAAAGACACCTTGCTGTCATTCTTTTGGATGGAAAAAAGCTGGCAAAGTCTGCTTCTTGTATTACAGGTGCCCAGTGATGTACCCCTCTGTTCCAATAAGCTAATTTTAATGGAGAGATTGTTTTACTGCAAAATACATCATCTGGCTGGATTTCATGATGTGAACAATGGGGCGGGGGTGCATAGAAAGGAAACAAATTACTTTGTGAATCAGCTGGTAACCAGGTAGCACCTTGCTTGTACTGGAGACATTAATAATGGTCATCATAACAATAGCAATAAAAGTGTTGAACCAAATAAAGGGATTGGGCCTGTTTTTCTCAAAATCTGGCATTCCAAGCTAGGGAAGCTCAGACTCTGAAGGGTTGCTAGAAGAAGAAGCGGGGCTTGGAATGCACTCCTGAAATGCCGAGGCTAATGAAAGAGGTTAGCCAAGTGGTGGGTGAGAGCCAGGGCACCTCTGGCCCAAGAAAAGACACAGTAGATATGAGTTTGTCAGCCCAGTGCTTCGTTGTCAAGCCAAATGAGCGGACAATTAAATAATAGCTGGCATTCCTGCTGCCTGGTCCACTAGCAGCATGAGCCTCCCTAAGGGTGCAGCCAGCCCCTTTGCGGGGAAAAGAAGGAGGGGAATTCAGTTTGGAATAAACTGCTGGTACAGGAAAGCGCTAACTCAATGTATAAAAGGAATCAGTACTTTGATAGTTGCTACTCGTTAACAGCTGTATTAGTACACATTCTGTATTACAGAGCCAGGCCACAGCTAGCTAGTCCAGTTCAGTAAAGGACTATACTTTAGAATTTGTTTGCTTCAATTTGCTGGCAAGGAAACATGGGAGAGACACATGCCCATGACACCAAAATGCTTGAAGCATTCAAAACTCCTTGTATAATTACTTCCACAGCAACTGTGCGACACAAGCTGGACTTTAGATGGGATTACAGGATGCCACCCCCACCAGTTTGTTGAAAGAATATGCAAGGGGATGAAGAAGGGTCATGTGGGCTGGGCCAAATTCCCAGCTGCAGCAGAAGGGAATTCCACTGCCACTCGCACATCTGGATAGCCTGAGAAAGGGCTCTTTGTGCAGCCTGGGGCGGGGGGCACCCATAAAGCTCCTTGGAGTAAGGATTTGCTCCTTGCCCAGCCCTCTTCCATAGGTCTGGACCGCAACATGCAGACAGATTGGAAATGGTTCTCCTGTTGATGACGATGAAGGCATGGGATTATCCCACATGGTCTCTCAACCCATGGCCCGTCATCAACTCAAGCTGAGTTCATGCGAACTAACTTCGTCAAATATTTTAAAAAATGAATTTAGGGATGCATGAGAATTTCAGTTCAGCTCATCGTTAAAAAATACCAACAATTGCAAAGTACAGCATATTTAGAATAGAAAAAACTTGAGCTTAGACTAATGTTACATTTGAGACTGAAATAACTTTTTTTTAAAGAAGATAGAACTTTGTCTCATTTGGGTCTTCACATTGAAACTGAAAAAATAACTTTTGAAGGAAGGAAGGAAGGAAGGAAGGAAGGAAGGAAGGAAGGAAGGAAGGGGAGAGAGAGAGAGTGAGTTTGCAAGAAAAAGCAAACCTGACCAAATTATTGGATCTTGGCAGGGTCCAAGTACCGTTTCCTGTTTTTTATGCTGAACTTTTGTTATCCTGCTCTTGGTTTTGCTGTATAAAATCTATTTTGCTAATTCAGATTGTTTTGAATTTGGTTTGTGTATTAGATGAATGGTTTTCTGAGCCACTTGTAGTTTTGCATAAAGAAAAGGTTATGCTATAAACTGTTCCATTAAAAGAAAAACACAGAAAATACAGAAGCAACTCAACTACATCACATATATATCCATGGCATTCTGGGAACTGTAGTTGCAGGAGGAGAAACCTGTTGTCTCTGACAGAGTTCTGAGTGTCTCACTGAACTAATGTTCCCAGGATTGTCAGGAAAAAGCTAAAAGTGGAATTGGAATCAATGTGATATATGATCGCCCTTGATATCCTGTCTCTTCTGACCAACTAGGATGCTCAGGGGAGCTTAAAGATATAATCAAAGCACTAAAGTACTAGCATAGCCCCAGGCTGGTCCCGGTTTTAGGGGAGGTGAGGAACCCCTTCCAGACAGGCATCACCAATGCACATTTACTACATATACTTTTTATGCTGACCGCCAACGTTGGCAAGAAGCGCTTGTAGCATGTGATTTTCCAGGCAGTTTGCACGCTTTACTAAGAGATATTTGCAATAGTTGCTGTGATCACCGTATTTGAGAAAGATTTTCACAACCATCACCGTCAAATGCTAAATGCATTTGATAAACCCTCAGTAAACTTCAGCTTGATTGGCTCCTGCATTTCATAAGCTCTGCTTAAATATAACACCAGTGGGCTAGTGCCCTACTTTACAGAGAGCAGTCCTCTGTCAGAAGACCAACCCTTTAACACATCCTCCTTTTTAAGGCAAATTTGAAGGGGATTTGGACTTGTCCATTCAGGTCTGGTTTCAGAAGAGGGACTCCTAAGACACCAAGAGCACTGAAGGCCCTCAACAAAGTACCTGGACAGGAGATGGAACAGGTGACATGCAGGTCACAGTCTTCCCCAGGATGGTGAAACTTACTGTATTTCTAATAATGTATTTATTTGTATGTCTGTTTCAGCGATAGCTATTCTTGTAACTTTGTCTTTCTCTCTCAAAATTACGTAGTATGTTCAAATGTCATGCAAAGCTGTGTCAGCTTCAGTTCTCTTTTCCTGGAGAGGCTACTCAGACTGTAACTAAGAAAATTCACTTCCACACAGACACCTTCAAGTCTGCATGGATTAAACCAGACCCACTTACTGTGAGTTCCATCAGGTCAGGCACGAACTTCTGACTATGCCCAGCAGATTCCAAACGATTTTCCACTTTCCAAGCAGGGGACAAAACCAGGAAGCTGGTCAAGGTGGGCCACTGTGTGCATCTGATGGGCTACAAAGTTCCCATCATTTCAAATGCATCTGGAATTAACCAAACCCATGCAAGAGAACTGAACGGTGTCCATTCTCTATGCCCACTGCATGCTTGACATGCACCCTGGACAGGCCTGCCTTTTGCATGTACAGACACATTTATTTATTTATTTATTTAAAATCTTTATATGCTGTCCTGTCACAACAAAGCCTCAACATAAAATATAACATAAATAAATTCCCGACCCACACTGGCTACAGTTAAAAACATAGAAAAGAAAATATTAAAACTTATTAAAATATTGCTGGAATAAAAAGGTCTTAACCTGGCTCTGAAAAACAAAGAACAATGGTGCCAGGCGGACCTCTCTGAGGAGCACATTCCATAGACGGGGCGTCACCACAGAGAAGGCCCTCCTCTGGGTACTTTACCTCCTAATATCTTTCACAGAGTGTTCCCAGAGGAGGGCCTCTGCTGCTGATCTCAAGGGGCGGGAGGGCAAATATGGAAGAAGGCGTTCCTTCAGGTATCCAGGTCCCAAGCCGTTTGGGCTTTATAGGTAATAAGCAGAAGCTTGAATTGAATCCAGACTTCAATAAGAAGACAGTGAAGCTGATAGAGGACTGGGGTTATATGAGAATAATGCCCAGTCCCCGTCAGCAACCTGGGTGCTCTATTTTGCACCATCTGAAGTATCTGGACTATCTTCAGGGGCAGCCCCACATAGAGCATGTTACAGAAATCCAACCGGGAAGTAACCAATGCATGCGTCACTGTCATTAGGCAGTCTTCCTCTAGGTAGGGATGCAGCTGATAGATTAGTCGAAGATGAAGGAAAGCACTCCTCGCCACCGCAGTCACTTGAACTTCCAAGGACAGCTCCAGGTCGAGGAGCACTCCCAAGCTGTGGACCCTGTCCTTTAGAGGGAGTGCAACCCCATCCAGGACAAGGTCCAAGCCACCTACCCAGGAGCTCGATCCACCCACCAGCAGGACTTCCGTCTTGTCTGGATTAAGTTTCAGTTTATTGGCCCTCATCCAGCCCATTGCCTCGGCCAGGCACCAGTTCAGTACAGCCACTGCCTCACCTGGACTGGTTGAAAAAGAGAGGTAGAGCTGGGTGTCATCAACATACTGATTATTCTGCAACCCAAACCTCCTGATGACCTCTCCCAGCGGTTTCATGTAGATTTTAAATAGCAAGGGGGACAAGATGAAACCCTACAGTACTCCATGGAATAACTGCCATGGCACAGTGCCAAAGTCCCCCAGCACCACCTTCTGGAATCAGCCGTCAAGGTAGGAGCAGAACCACTGCCAAGCAGTGCCTCCTACTCCCAGTCCCACCAGCCTATCCAGAAGGATACCATGGTCGATGGTATTGAAAGCCACTGAGAGGTCCAGGAGGACCAACAAGGACGCACTCCCCCTGTCTATCTCCCTGCACAGGTCATCATACAGGGTGACCAAGGCAGATTCAGTACCAAACCCGGGTCTGAAGCTGGACTGAAATGAGTCCAGATAATCAGTTTCCTCCAAGAGTGCTTGGAGTTGTTCCACCACCACCTGTTCCAACACCTTGCCCAAAAATGGGATGTTGGCCACCGGTCTATAATTGGCAGCCATCTCTGGATCCAGAGACGCCTTCTTTAGGACAGGCCTGATTACCGCCTCCTTTAAAGGAGCAGGCACCCAGCCATCCCTCAGAGAGGTGTTAATAACCTCCAGGATCCAGGAACCAATCCCATGTTTGGCTTTGGTCAGCAGCCACGATGGGCAAGGGTCAAGTAAGCAGGTGGTGGGACGTACTTGTCCAAGCACCTTGTCCACATCATCAGGCTGCAATAAGTGAAATTCATCCATTAATGCCTGACCAGACGGAGTCATTGGCATCTCCCCTAAAGGATCTGACTCACTTGTGGAGTCCAGCTCATGACAAATCTGAGTGATTTTCTCCTTAAAGTGCTGGGCAAAGTTGTCGCAGCAGGCCATCGAAGGTGGTACAGGATCTTTCTTAGGACCAGGATGTATCAGCCCATGTACCACTCGAGAGAGCTCTGCTCCTCGGCACTGTGAGGAGGCAATGGAAGTGGAGAAGAATTTCTTCTTCGCTGCCCTCACTGCCACAGCATAGGCTCGATAATGAGCTCGCAGGCGTGTTCGGTCAGATTCATCCCGTGATTTCCTCCACCTACGCTCTAGATGTCTCCCAACCCACTTCATAGCCTGTAATTCAGATGTGTACCATGGGGATAAACGGGTTCTGCCAGGCAGGAGAGGACGCTTAGGAGCGATCGTGTCAATAGCTCTGGCCATTTCCTCATTCCACAGTTCAACCAAAGCATCAACAGAAGCGCCAGCTTTATCAACTGGAAAGCCCCCCAGAGCCTTCAGGAATCCATCCTGATCCATCCGGCTCCGAGGGCGGACCATCACAACCTGGTCTGCACCCTTACAGAGGGAAGGGTCAGCTCCGAGCTCAAACCTCACGAGGAAGTGATCTGACCATGACAAGGGCGTCAGACACATATTCCTCACCCTCAGATCACCCTCTTCCTGCCTTGTTGAGAAAACCAGGTCCAGCGTGTGACCACATTCATGGGTCGGGCCTATGACATGTTGAGACAGCCCCATGGCCATCATGGAGGCCATGAAGTCCCGAGCCGCCCTGGTCAGAACAGTCTCGGCATGGAGACTGAAGTCCCCCAGGACCAACATCCTGGGGGTCTTCAACACCAAGTCCGAGATGATCTCCGTCAGCTCAGGCAGGGAGTCTGATGGGCAGAAGGGTGCATGGTACACCAGCAGAATCCCCAATCTGTCTCAGTCACCCAATCCCAGGTATAAGCACTCTAGACCTGGTCTCGAGAGGACAGGGAGCCCCACAAGGAAAATAGAAGCTCAATAAATTAAAGCGACCCCCCCTCCCCTCCCATCTGGACATGGCTGATGCTGGACCAGATACCCAGGTGGGCACAGTTGAGAGAGGGCTACATCCCCCCCCCCACTCCCGCCCAGGTCTCTGTAATGCAAGCCAACCTATATGTAGTAGGTTCTCTGATAGATCAAATCTCTAGCTAATCATTCTGTCCTCTTGCATGGATGAGTCCCTACATGCATGGATCGCCAACGCTGGAGACAGGGAGAAAAAAGGTACAGCCCTACTGCCACCTCTGTACATAAAAATAGCATGTGAAAGGGCTTGAACAGACCACCCCCAGTGACACAAGAGCCATGGTTCAGTAGTGGAACACATGCTATGCATGCAAGAGATCCCAAGTCTGATGCCCAGGTAAGAGTTGGACAAAGGACCCTGCCTGGAATGCTGCAGAGTTCCTGCCAGTCAGTGTGGACAGTACTAGGCTTGGTGGGCCAACATGATGACCCAGTAGAAGGAGTCTTCGTGTGTCCCTAATATACGCATACCATGGATTGTTGGCTAAGACCTCCCATCTCAGCCATTGCTGAAGGCTGAAGCGTCTGCTCCCTGCGCTGGGTGCTGCATTAATTTACTCAGCAAGAACTTGTCCTGCATTGATTGGAAAGTCATGGGCAGTTCTTTCCCTAAGCATGCTAGAAAAACACAGCTGTCCTACAAAATGTCAGCAATAGTTCAAATTGTACCTTGTGGGAAATGGCATGGTGACCACTACCTGGTACATTACTGCTAATGTGCATGAGCTTCGACACATATGCACTAGAGACTAGATGCATCCTCCCACACATACAGGTATGTGAGGGGGTGTCACACGGAGGTGGGCAGAGACCTGCTCTCCCCTGCAGAGGAAGGCAGGATGTGTTCCAGTGGAGCCAAGCTCAAGGAAACCAAGGTTCAATTTGGATGCCAGGAAGCACTTCCTGACAGTCAGGACCCCGAGGGTACAGAATGGGCTTCCACGGGAGGTCGTTGAGGCCCCATCGGTGCGGGTGTTCAAGGATAGGCTGGACATGCACATGGGGGGCATGTTGTGAGCAGAGCCGGCTGGAGCCGGGGGTCAGACTAGATGACCTGGAAGACCCCTCCTGGCTCCCTCTGTTTCTATGTTTCTATCATATGTACTCACCACCTACTTCTGCACCTTTCCTGCCTTGCCCTGGACTCTTTATAGATTATTGGAAAGTCAAGCCTAAGCAAGTAGAGTTGTATACTCAATCAGGGAGTTGGAACATTCTTGGCTCTGGATCAGTTGTGTGCCTGTAGGATGGTGACCGTGGGCAAAATCCAACAGGGCACTTATGCCCCACCAATTCTTTTTCATCCCACTGATTGCATCACACAAGCAGCACCCACTGCTTGCAGGATGGTAACTCAATACTTCCTGGGCAACCAGAAATGAGTGTGGAAATGCACAAGTGTTTCTGCTTGTTTTGGGGCTTCCTTTAGGCCCCGTGAAATCTCCCTTGTGGCAGGTCCAGCTTGTGGAAAGGAATTGGTGGGGGATGCTGGGTTCTGCCCAAGATGTCCTCCTTACAGAGGACAGTCCTCTGCCTGAAGGCATCTTTTAATAGTCATCCACTGGAAGTTGAAGACAGGGAGAGCTCTTGGTACACCTGGGCAGCAGACTGAACAGGTAGGCACACAGACATCCAGGTCTCTGTCTTCCCCACTGTCAGATGGATCACATTTCTGTTTATATTATAAGTACTATTTCTAAATACACCCCTGTGCATATCAACAGATGTTCAGCTTAGTGTCCTCTTTGTCCTCTTCTTTGATGGAGTGTCTCTTCCTGTTGGCAGCGCCCAAGTGGCCCCCATTCTGGCACATCACCTTTGGTGTTGAAGGGCTGACTTCTGAAATTCCGCCAAGCCAAGAGTGAAGCCGAAGGGTGTGTGGCTACCAGAAATGGAACCAGGGGTGTATTCTTCCTCGCCTACGACTTGGAAGATGAGTGAGGAGCTCACTAGCCAGCTGCCTAACCATAGGTTTGCCATGAAGGGCGGCAAGAAACAGGGCTCGTTCCTGGTATTTTGGGGTAGTTGGAGCCTATGGGCTTAAGTTAAAAAGGTGTTCCCTTCAAAATTTATTCAGAGGACATAGATTCCTATGGATCATTGTATGGAATTGTTTTTAGGAAAGGTAGAAAGAATGCACATTGTTGGTGGTGCTGATGTACCTTACACTTCAATCTGAACAGTGCTTTGCAAACTGTATTTCTTATCCTCAGAGCAACTCGGGGAAGATCACTATTATTCTAACTTTGCAGATGGTCAGCAAAATGAGAGGAAATTGTGGAGTGGAAAATATTTTCCTTTTCCTATGTCTACATGCCTGGGGAAAGATTTGAACCCAGGACTTCCAGGCCCAAACCCAGCGGCTTCTACAGCCCACATCACCACGATATCTTCCCCCTCCTTTTCTTAAGCATTAAGTGAACTGTTTCTGCTTTGATTTGTACAAGATGAAAAATGGAACAAAAAGATCACCTGCTACTGGAAAATGCCAAACCATATGCATGGAATCTAATCCATGGTGGTAGAGGATCCTATGAGATTAGGATTAAAAATAGACAGGCCAAGTTTAGCAAGCTTGCAAATGGCACATGTCATCTGCTTGTGATGTGACATTGTCTTTAAGTAATAACGCAAAGCTTTTTTGGAAGACTAAATTCCCCCATCTTTGGGCCATGAATTAAAATCACATTAAAACCTGGCTGGTTCATACAGATGAGACGGAAATAAATATAACCCGGAGCAGAAGCCTAGCAAAACACACATACAGCCACGAGACTTAAATTTCCAGAGACTTTTTTGCTGCTTAAATTCTGCACACAGATTTCAAATTAGTTTTACTGTGGCTTCTTAGAGCAGGGAGGAAAACGGAAGGGGGCGGGGAGAGAAATAAAGGTTTGGATGCTGGATAAACACAGTCTCAGCCTGCACAAACGGGATTAAGGAGCAGAGCCAGGAGTGGAAGGGAAAATGAGGATATGACAGAGGCCACTGTGGGTTCAAACAAAATTTGGCCTGCTTAAGGCAGGAGAAATCAGATTGCTGACAGGTGCCGTCTTTCAGGTCACTCTGCCGCTCTGCCTCCTGCCACTTTTTATAACAAGAACAGATAAAGGAGGGCTGGATTTGTGGAGGCTTGGAACTGGGAAAGTAATTCACAGAGATGTAACCAAGCTTGACTTCTGGATTTCCATGATACTGTAAACATCAAGGCGCGGCTTGTCACAGAGCTACATGCTTCTTAAGAACTTAAGAAGTGGAGCCCTAAATGCATGTCACCAACACGCATTTGTAAATACTACAAATGATAATCAAATTATTTGTGGACTTTATCATAATGCAAGTAAAATATGCATGCGGCATGCAGGCTGGCAAAGGTTAAAGTGTTACGTGCTGTTCATTAAAAATACAGCGGCCCTGAGAGCTGCCCGGGGGTGTGGGGTGGGGGATCTGCATTTGCCGTTCTTTTAAGATGTTACCCCTGTTGTACAAAATAAATTCATCAATGCACACTTAATTAAAGAACTAAAATAAGGTTTGCAGATATTTTAGAACAGGGTAGCTTTTAATGTAACTGTGCATTTGAGTGCATTGAGCAACACTGCAATGGAGTACATGGGAAAGTGGGAGCTAAAAAAATCACTGTATGAAATGGAAAAGGCACATTTCTAAAATAATGGGAATGTACCGCAATGGGGTGGGGGCAGGAGAGAAGAGAAACCGTCAGGTTGACATGCGTGGTCCAAAGTGCCTACCTTTCACCAGATTTGTCATGAAAGCAATACAGTTCAACACCATTTCCCCACATTGTTAAGGGAACGTCTGGTATTTGCATGAAGCACTGTTTGAATAAACACATAAAAAATATTTTCATGACTGTTCAACTATATTGGCCCAGCAAATCTTGCACCCTTTCTCATTTCATGCAGGTGATCAAATCCCTTTGGATCACTCTTGTTGCGGATTCATGTGTTATTTGTTTTAACTATAATTATCCTGTGGATTAAATAAGAAGATGACCTTACATACATTCACTCAGTAAGGGACCACACTGATTTAGTGAACCCTCCCAGTTGAACGGGTGCAAAAGTATACAGTATTATTTAAATAACGAGAGGCGTGCTAATTTGGGTTACAGGAGCCAAATACTTGGAAAGATGATTGGAAAGTATCGAACAGAATTTAAAATAAATAAAAAAAAGCTCAGTAGTGCTTTGAAGTCAAGCAGCAAAGCAGAAGAAAGCAAGCAAAGGTGTTGCTATTTATTGGAAACATAAATTCAAATATGGTGAAAACCTTTAAGAAAATAGGATCTACATAAACGTGTAATTCTACTCTGGAGTGAGCTGACCCTCCAGTGAATCAGGGGATCCATTCATGAAGTTTCTCTCTGTCTCTCTTTCGTTTTCCTTATCAAGCTTCCATCCTTCTGTTCTTTTATGGAAACCCACGGAGGTTTCCTTGTTGCATCCCCAGAATGGTACCAAGTCCCTCCTATGCCAAGGTTTTCCAGAATATGTTTCACTTGGCAAGCAACCGGCAAACTGCACACCCACACACAGAACATTCTTCGCAGAACTTTGCAGTTCACTGTGACATTTTAATCCAATTTTTGTACTTGCTTATGAAAACAAATTAATGTTAAATATGATCTCCCCCTTTTGCATCTATGACAGTTCTATTGGCCTTCCCTCTTTCGCCCCTCCTGCTTCTCCGGTCCCTCTGCCTCCCACAACGGCACACAAAAGGAGGTATTAACAGAATAACAGTCGATGTTGTGTGTTCTGCTATGAACAAGCCTTGTGATCTCATCCCAAGGTTTTATACAAGCTTGAACCATCTGGCTCTGAGCTGGGGGAAAGCACGCCGGCTATTCCCCAGAATTTCGGTGTCAGGACGAGGGGCAGTGAGTCTCCGCTGAATGCCAATCTCTCCTCCCTCCCCTTTCCCCTCCGAACGGCAACCCTGGCAGGGAGGCAGGAGTCAGACCCTGAAAAACATACCAGGAATTTTTAAGCACAATTCCAGCATGTCCGCAGTTTTTTCCATGGCTAAGGCCTTTTCCACCCTCCCTTCTCTCCCTCTCTCTCTCTCTTTCAATCAAATAAGGCACTCTGCTTCTCTCTCTCTCTCTCTCTCTCTCATGTGTGTGTGTGTGTGTGCACGCACGCACACACACACACACACACACGCAAAGAAGGAGAGGGTTTTGAAGGTGGCAGAGGGGGGAGGAGAAGAGAGAAAGTTGGCAATTTAATTCAAACAAAAGAAGCTTGAAATCTATAAGCACAGCAACTGGGAGACTACTAGCAATAGAATTCTAATTAGTATTCTCCTATTTTTCTTTTAGACAGTTGAGGAATGCCCCCTATTGACTCTAGAAGGCAGGCTGGTTAAAAAAGAGAGAGAAGGAAGGGGGGAGAGTGTGCATGTGTGGGGAGGGGGGGCAGGCCTAGCCAGCAAACACTGCAGATTGCAAATTATATTGCAATCCTTGCCAAGTCCTACTCTTGGCATCAGATTTTTAATGACACCCTGGAAAAGAGAAGGGGGGGGCACAGGGGTGTGGGTGGAGGAAAGCCCTCCGTGAAAGGAGGGGGCGATTTGGAGGGGTTACATGGCAATAAGCCTTTGCTTAAAACCCAAATGGCCAAACACACACATATTAGGTTTTAAAATATTCATAGAGAGAAGTTGGAGATACGGAGATGTACATTTGTTGCTTGCTCAATTGGCAACTCCTGCTGCATATTAATGAAATGGATGATCTCATTTTAAAGAGACGAGGTCCCCCCACCCCTTCTTCTCACCTCCCCCCCCCAACAATCCCACTGCCTGTCAAAGTAAGATTCTTTGATTTGGAGGAAGGTGAGGCCAAAACATCATAGAGAAGGCCACAGATGGCAGAGAGTTAAAATTTTCGTTTGATCATGACCCAGTGCTAACCAATACTTTGGTCAGGAATTCAGGGACACTCTAAAAAACAGAATTGTCTGCTTGATTAATCTCTCTGATGTGTGCTTGTGGGATTCTTTGATATCCTCCTTTCCCTTTATCTCCTTACCAGTGTACAAGGTAAGATGCAATCCGCAGAGGCAGTCCAAAACAGCAAGGGAAGCTGCATCTTTGGACCACAGGACCATTTAGATCACGCCTCTCTCGCCTCTTCCTTCCAACCTCCAGTGGCATTTCCCCCTGAGCTGTGTGAATGGATTCCTACTCAGGTACCCGAAGGGCCCGTTCTGCAGGAGATGGGGTACTTTTCCTCAGGCAACAACAAGGAGGGCAACGGCCCTACAAAAGTTCACAGAGGTTAATATAGCCCAAATTTGAGAAACTGCAGGGATTTCTTTGTTTCCATTTCATAAGGAAGGCCTGGTGGGATCTGATGCTAGATCACACACTGATCGGGCGTCTGAATGAGGAAGCCATGGCTGATTCTAAATATTGTCTCTATGAAGCACATCAGACATCCTGGAAAAGTGTTACATAAAAGTGGAAATATTTATCCTTATCATCTTCTCCATCAGAGTGAAGGAAAGGTGACTGCTGCATCCTGTGGTCATTTCAGAAATCCAGTCCTAAGCACAACATGTACCATTTATTTTTAAACCTAGTAACAGGTCAGAGAGTGCAAATCTAGGCATTGCTTTGGTTTGTGACTTGACACCTCCTGGCTCTTCCGCCTCCAGGTACACGTACCTATTTGAGGGCTGACAACTCCTAGTTTCCCTCACCATGTGAAAATTGCAGCAAGGATTCTGCTGCGTGTTTTTCCACAAAGCACATGAAATGAAAAGCAGAACAAAAATAAGGCCGATGTCGTGACCTGTGAGTGCAGCACGCGAAGCAGTCCAAAATGGTGTTGTGGACCCTGGGGGAACGCTCCCAGCTTCTTGTTTTGTGACTTGCAGCAGAAGTAGGGAACGATGGATCTATAAAGGCTGGTTTCTTATTTTTTAACCTTCAGGGGCTTTCCTTCCTTCATTTGCAATTGAATAATAATAATAAAATATGTGGAAATCCATGCACATTTTGTTTGCATTTTCTCTTTCAATTTTTTTCTAAATAGATGCATCTTTTGCAAGCAGTTCTTCTCTGTGATTGTTACACCTTCTCTTTGTGCAAGGAACCTCAGGTGGAAGATATAGTCCTTCTCTCTGCCTTTTCCTTGCCATAACCCTGTGGACACCTGCAGACCGCTGGAGGTGGGCCTTCCACCTCGCCTGGCCTTCTTAAGGGGCAGGACTTCTGTGTGTGCGTATGCAGGGTGGGCGTGGGCGAAAGAGGATCGCCAAGTTGTGACAAATTCTGTTATCGATGTCACTATTATATGTTTAAACTTGTTCTCTGCATATTCACTGCCCAGAGATCCCTGAAGGGCTGCAGGGTGGTATAAGAATACAATAAATAATAACCCAATGAGGTAAGTAAGGCCAAAACTCTGTCTGGCCCCAGATTGGAAAAGTGAGCTTCATGCAGAGCTGGTCCAAGCTATTTTGCTGCCTCTGGCCAAGGATGTGATTACAGTCCTTCTCCAGGTAATCCATCCACCAGAGGGATGGGAGTCGATGGGGCAACCCCCCCATTGCACCTGAGGGAAGCGAGCCCTGCTGCCTGCGGTGTCGGCTGCTCCCACACACCTCACTGCGGAAATCCCAGGAGAAGGACCAGAATCTGGATTGGCCGAGTCCCAGTCCAACAGTCCAAGCGTGGCATCACACTGTTGGCGCTCTTTGGTGAAGCAAGAGGGGCAGAGGACTGGTTGCTTGGCTGGTGTCACCCAGCCAGGACTCTGCCTATCACGTAACAGCATGTGGGACCTGCAAGGTGGTGTCATGAAAGGTGGGACAGGTAGAGGCAGGAACTGGTATACAAATAGTAGAGAATTGCTTAGCAAAGGATCTTGGGTTCGGAGCACAGAGAGAAGGGGAATGGGGTCTAAAGCTGACTTTCCCCCTTCCCCTTCTAAATTTATTTCATTTCTATACCATCCCTTAGCCAAAGCTCTCTGGGTGGTTTACAACAACCCATAAAAAAAGACAATGATCTACAACAACAGTATCACAAAATCAAAGAACAATAAAAAAATTAAAACAGCTAAAACATATTTTCCTATTGCTTTCCCCCCACAATTTCAGCAAGATGAAGCTGTAATCCAGTTTGTCTCTCTGGTTATTGATACAGGATATTTTATTTTAATAAATTTGGTTATTTGGTTATTTATTAAATTGAGACTTGTGTTTTTTTAATCAGAATTTTAGTGTGTTGAACATCTGAAAACATTGCAACTATAAATATATTGCTGCATTACAGTTACAACACAGTGTAATGGTTGATGGGGATGGAAGAGAAGAACTGTAGTGACTATGAAATGCTGTGTTCTGGGGCACATTTTGTGAGGTCCACGTTTTTACTCAAAAAGTGGGCTACCTCTTGAAAAGCCTCTCTTGATGGTCTTTTCCCTCTGGTCTTTGTATCCCCAGTATAGCTCTGCAGATGCTATTTTAGGAGCTTCACGGTGTGATCCCAACCATTGAGGGAATATGGTGTGCCACATCGGAGTGGACTCTGCACCAGTATCGCCGAGGGCAAAAGAGTCTTCCTCACCCTGAACTGGGAAGACACCGTAGAACCTCCCTCATGGCTCACGGGCAGTGTTCCTTCTCTTGCTGCGTTGCCCCAGATGCGTGCCCTGGTACAGCTCTACGTTGCACACAATCACACATGATCATATAGGGCAGAATGTGGAAAGAAATGTGGGTTCAGATGGGCAAATGCCCTTCCAGTAAAAGCAACGCCGCACAATCCATCTTCTGCCCTCATCAGTTGAATGGGAATCTGGGCATCAGTCTATGCTTATTTATTATTTTATTGATTATTTCAATTTGTGAGCCACCACAATAGCCCAGTCATGTGGGTACCTTCCCTCTTCCACCAGGCACCCACCCCTCTCACAACGGTTTGCAGCCTTTGTAAACGCAGGACTCGATCACCAGGGATAAGAAGCTAAGAAGAGCCACGCTGGGTCATACTAGGGGTCCATCTAGCCCAACGTCCTGTTCACACAGTGGCCAACCAGCCACTCAAGTGGGAAGCCCACGAGCAGGACAGGAGGGCAGCAGTGCCATCCCGCCCGTGTTCTCCAGCATCTGGTGTACCCAGACACATCGCCTCTGGTAGCAGAAGTAGCATAGACTCCTCAGGACCGGTAGCCAATGGTCGCCTTCTCCAATCTTCATTTCACACATCTATGATGGATTTTTTCTGCGCATTGATAATTTCTAGTACTGAGCCTACACTGGGATGGAGAAGAGCATGCGTTACATAAGAGCTGTCCAACGAGAGATAATTCCAGAAAACATTTCCATGAATCCATTTTTCCATGCCTTCCGAGCTACTCAACCTTTCCTGATGAATTTATCCGGTGATGAGTTGAACCGAGGTCCCTAGTGAAAGGCGTGGGTGCCTTGAGGGATGGATTTGCAGCTCATGACATCTCCCCATGGGTCCATGCCAGGTCAGGAAGGCCGCAGGACCTCCCACCATGATGTTTTCTACTGGTTCAATGCTTTGTTTCCCCATTTATGAGTGAGCGATCCCCCTGCTTGTATGGGTGAAAGAAAAGAGGCCTAGGCAGCCTTGGGGAACTGAGAGGGGCTTGAGGGCACTGGTGGTTCATCAAGGGCATCATGGCTGGTCCATGTCCCAGCAAGAGACCACTGCCAAGAATTCCCTGGAGTTGCTCCTCCTTTTCACTGCTGCTCACCCATCTCTTGCCCTGGCCCAGACAACATGGGTGGGGAGAAGATGTAGCAGCAGATGCCATGGTCTGCCTGTTCACTGGCTTGTTGCCTGCCAAGCAAGCATGAGCCACTGCTCAACTGTCCATCACTGAGCACTGCCTGCAAGGGCTGGATCCACCTGCAGTACACCCACCTGCATCCCACCCCCTGGATGGCTCCTCGGGCTCCTATTCATTAGGCAAACATATATTCACCCACAAAGCGAACATTCTAATGGGCAAAAAGACACACCACACCCCAATTCTTGCCCCTTATAATCTTATTTACTTACATCCTCTGGTGGCCATGGGTGGGGGGGTAAGGTGGGGTGATGAGCAATTGTAGCACCCAATGGCATAAAAGAGTTCAAATGACCACAAATGTCGCATTAAGTTGTCAAATGGACCAGTATTTTTTCCGTCATCGGAACATTAGAATGAACCGCTTGAGACAATAAAATCGTTTCAATTATCATGCATTAAGCCATCCTCACAAGGAAAGAAAGTTGCCTGAGTCAAAGGGGAAAGTATCCGAGTAGGGCAGCTACTGACAGCATTTTTTGGGGTGGGGGGCAGTGCATAGACAGGGCTGCTGGCAAAGGCAATACCTGTGACATAATCATTTCTGCGACATGCAGAATATAAAAAGGATATAGTTACTATTTCATTCGTGAAAAAAAAATGAAGCCGGGGAACATGAAATCCAACTGTGGCATATCCAATGTAATTACCAATCATTTCATGGGCCTGTGCTAGAGATACACACATTTTGCTAAATCTTTTCAGTTTATGTCTCCCAGATTATCAGGCAGCTTGTTCACACTTGTGCAATGTGCAGTTCCCATTCCCATTATGTTTGCATGCTTTAGCCAATGGGGACAGTGCTTCGTTTTCACACGCACACACACAGGAATGCACTGATTACGTGTATGTGGAATTGCAAGTCCTCAAGTCACCTGGGAGAAATGGTTCACCGTGGAATCTGTGGCTTGTCTTCGCAGAAAGCAGAACTCCTTGATTTCACTGCGGATTTCTCTGGCATTCTTGTCTATTCCGAGTAGGCCTAAATTGGATATGACGCTCTGTGTCTATAGACTTAAAACAGGCAGCTCCAAACATTTTATCGCATGATAAGTCCTATGCAGGCATTTAGCTTGCTTACGCAAAGACTAAAAACAAGGAGGGAGAACAGGTGCTCAGCTGAGCATTTTCCGCATTCCATTCAAGAAGTCAGTCTCTATTCTGTGAACAAGGAGCAAGAACAAGTCGTCCTCCCGCTGTTCCAGGCTCCCCTCTCTCCAGGGCTTGTTTGTGATCCTACAAAGATTAAATTTACTTTCAGTGGGTTTTCCCAACCGTGCCCAGACCTCTTTGCTGTACACAGAGGTGCCATTTTGGATGGATGGGTCCCTACTGCAAGTTTGCTGTGTGCATGTAGACTTGGTGAAAAAAAGCAGCACCTTTCCAAACTCTTTTGTCATTTCCAGCCTTGGATTATATAAGCGCTCCTTTGGAGCTGTGTGAATCAATCATATGAGCTCATTGTAGCTTTCTGAACTCATCCTCCAAGCTTTTTCCGATTCCTGCCCAACTTGGGTTGCAAGTCCCCTCCCCCCTGCCCTTTGGAAATGAAAAGGTTTGTTTATCTTTGTACATCTTTCCTTGGAAAGGAGTACCATATTTTTTGCTCTATAAGACTCACTTTTTCCCCCCTCAAAAGTAAGGGGAAATGTCTGTGCGTCTTATAGAGCGAATATGTGTGTGCAGTAAGTCTGTCAGATGTGCAGCCCATGGGGAAGTGATGGGGAATGTGCCTGTGATTATGTGCCCATTATTTATTTATTTATTATTTATTAACAGATTTATAGGCCGCCCCTTGCCACAAGCCTCGGGGCAGCTCACAACCTCAAAAACCTTATAGGCTAAACACTATACAATAATTAAAAAGCCTACACAATATTAAAACATTAAAACATTAAAACTGGCCCATCTCAAGGTCCGAATTAAAACATACAAATACAATATAATTCAACTAAAATTTAAAGTAAATTAACATTTAAAATATTGCTTAAATAAAAAGGTCTTTGCCTGGCGCCGAAAAGCAAATAAAGACGGCGCCAGGCAAGCCTCTCTGGGGAGCGCATTCCATAGATGGGGCGCCACCGCAGAGAAGGCCCTCCTCCGGGTGCTCACCCTCCTTATATCTCTCACGGAGGGTTCCCGGAGGAGAGCATCCGCTGCAGATCGTAAGGGGCGGGAGGTCGTATATGGTCGCAGGCGCTCCTTTAGGTAACAAGGACCCAAGCCGTTAAGGGCTTTATAGGTAAGAACCAACACCTTGAATTGGGCCCGGACTTCAATGGGAAGCCAGTGAAGCTGACGGAGAACTGGGGTGATATGAGAACCCCGCCCAGTCCCCGTCAGCACCCTGGCAGCTCTGTTTTGCACCAATTGAAGTATCCGGACCATCTTCAAGGGTAGCCCCACGTAGAGCGCATTACAGTAATCTAGCCGGGAAGTCACCAACGCATGAGTCACCGTCTCCAGGCAGTCGAACTCCAGGAAGGGACGCAGCTGATGGATCAGCCAAAGCTGATGGAAGGCACTCCTCTTCACTGCTGACACTTGGGTTACCAAGGTCAACTCCGGGTCGAGGAGTACCCCCAAGCTGTGGACCCTGTCCTTCAGAGGGAGTGCAACCCCATTCAAGACTAGGGTCAGGTCCCCCACTCCGAAGCCCGAACCACCCACCAACAGGACCTCCATCTTGTCTGGATTGAGCCTCAGTTTGTTGGCCCTCATCCAGCCCATTACCTCGGCCAGGCACCGGTTCAGCACAGCCACTGCCTCACCTGGATCGGTGGAAAATGAGAGGTAGAGCTGGGTATCATCAGCGTACTGATGGTTCCGCAGCCCACACCTCCTGATGACCTCTCCCAGCGGTTTCATGTAGATGTTAAAGAGCAAAGGGGACAGAATGGAACCCTGCAGAACTCCATGGCATAGCTGCCATGGCGCAGAGCCATAGTCCCCCAGAACCACCTTCTGGAATCGGCCATTGAGATAGGAGCGGAACCACTGCAAAGCAGTGCCTCCAACCCCCAATCCTGCCAGCCTCTCCAGAAGGATACCATGGTCGATGGTATCGAAAGCCACTGAGAGGTCCAGGAGAACCAACAGGGACGCACTCCCCCTGTCTCTCTCCCTGCACAGGTCATCATACAGGGCGACCAAGGCAGATTCAGTGCCAAAACCGGGTCTGAAACCGGACTGAAATGGGTCCAGATAATCAGTTTCATCCAAGAGTGCTTGGAGTTGTCCCGCCACCACCCGCTCCAGCACCTTCCCAAAAATGGGATGTTGGCCACCGGTCTATAATTGGCGACCACCTCTGGATCCAGGGAAGCCTTCTTGAGGACTGGCCGGACTACCGCCTCCTTTAAAGGGGCAGGCACCCGGCCGTCTCTCAAGGAGGCGTTTACCACCTCCAAGATCCAGGGCACAATCCCATCCTTGGTGCTCTTTAATAGCCAGGATGGGCACGGGTCCAGTAAACGGGTGGTTGAGCGTACCGATCCAAGCACCTTGTCCACATCCTCAGGCCGCGAAAACTGAAATTCTTCCATTAATGAGGGACAAGCACGCACGGTTGGCCCCTCCCCAAAAGAATCTGTGCCAAGAGTGGCGTCCAGCTCGTGACGAATCAGAGCAACTTTCTCCCTAAAATGCGTGGCGAAATCGTCACAGTGGGCTTTCAAGGGTGGCACTAGATCTTTATCAGGGCCAGGTTTTATAAGCCCCTGGACCACCCGAAAAATCTCCGCTGGACGGCATTGCGAGGAGGCAATGGACGCGGCGAAGAATCGCTTCTTCGCCGCCCTCACCGCCACAGCATAGGCTCGATAGTGTGCTCTAAGATGTGTTCGATCGGACTCGTCACGTGATTTCCTCGACCTACGCTCTAGCCGTCTCCCAACCCGCTTCATCACCCGTAATTCTGGTGTATACCAGGGAGACGATCGGGCTCTGCCTGGTTGGAGAGGGCGCTTAGGAGTGATCGTGTTGATAGCCCTGGTCATCTCCCCATTCCATATATCGACCAGGGCCTCAACAGGAGCACCAGCCCTGTCAGCTGGAAAATCCCCCAGAGCCCTCAGGAATCCATCCGGAACCATCCAACTCCGGGGGCGGACCATCACAATCTGGTCTGCACCCTTGCAGAGGGAGAAGCCACTCTCGAGCTCAAACCTCATGAGGAAGTGGTCTGACCATGACAAGGGCGTCAAACATAAATTCTTCACCCTCAGATCACCTTCTTCCTGCCCCGTTGAGAAAACCAGGTCCAGAGTGTGTCCACGTTCATGGGTTGGGCCGATGACATGTTGAGACAGCCCCATGGCTGTCATGGAAGCCATGAAGTCCTGAGCCGCCCCGGACAGGTCCGTCTCGGCATGGAGATTGAAGTCCCCCAGGACCAACATCCTGGGGGTCCTCAACACCAGGTCCGAGATGACCTCTGTCAGCTCAGGCAGGGAATCTGTTGGGCAGAAGGGTGCTCGGTACACCAACAGAATCCCCAATCTGTGTCTGTCGCCCAACACCAAGTGGAGGCACTCCAGCCCCGGTCTCGAAGGGACAGGAAGCCCCGTGAGGGAAAAGGTAGCCCGATAAACTAAAGCGACCCCCCTTCCCCTCCCCTCCGGGCGTGGACGGTGCTGAACTAAGTACCCGGGCGGGCACAATTCTGAGAGGGCAACATCCCCCCCCTCTCCCGCCCAGGTCTCGGTGATGCAGGCCAGGTCGGCCCTCTCATCCATGATCAAGTCATGGATGACATTGGCTTTATTACGGACCGACCTGGCATTAAGTAACGGCACCGTCAAGTCCGTGGGGCAGCTGACAAGACTTCCAGGTACCCGCCAGCTAGAAGGGGTAACTAGAAGAAGGAACAGGTGTTCCTAATAACTAGAAGAAGGAACAGGTGTTAGCCATCTGTCCCGTCTTCTCCTAGGCGGGACCATTAAACCCCCACTGCAGCCATAACGACCATTCCCCATCACCACCCCAATGGTGGCGCCCTCGCGCTCCCCAGGTAACATGCTGACCTGACCTGAGATGGGCCCTTAAAACAAACTAAAAAATTTAAAACTATAAATTTAAAACATTTGACTCAGAATATTTTTTTTAAAACATTTGACTCAGAATATTTTTTTTTCTTGTTTTCCTCCTCTAAAAACTAGGTGCGTCTTATGGTCAGGCGTGTCTTATAGAGTGAAAAATACAGCAAATTCATTTGTGTACTTTTCATGTTCCCCTTTGATTTGTGCTGTAAGCCAAGCAACTCAGCACATGTGCAGAAGGGCTATGCATGATGTGCACCTGGGAATGCTCCCAAGCTCACAGGCTATTCTGAAATGAATTAATAGCTTTTACCACAAAGATGGCCCATTAGAAGCACATGGTTTCAACCAAGCTCACCAATAATGAAAATTTGTAGCATCACTTGTTCTAAGTATGCTGTTGTTACATGCAAGTATTCAACCTGTATGTCTTCAGGAAGCACCAATCTCTCTTCCTCAAAATAATAAGCTGGACTGCAGCAAGAGACTGAAGCAGGGAAAACGACGGAATATGAAATCGCACCCTGCCTTTCAGCGCAGGCCTCAGCCCGTGCTTCCGCGGCTTTTCCATCTCTCAGCCTGCTGCCATCTTCACCCAGGGGGAATCCAGGCTAGGGATTTTTACTTCCTCACAGGGAGGTCGCATGACCGATACTCCAAAGCAGCATCCTCACACTATGCCTGCCTTCTATCCCGGATTTCCTTCGACCAGTCATGCCATTACTAGGGATGGTGAGGAATCCCTGCTGAGGGTGGGAGCCATTGGAGTCGCTGGACTTGGCTTCCCGACTTCAGCCTGTGCATCCAGGTGCCGGCCAAATGTGGGTTGCACAAGCATGGCCTGAGCAACCCAAGTCCTACGGACAGAGAGGACAGAGTCCCAGGCAAGTGTGTGGCAAGCCTAATCAGGACGCTTTTATACGTTGTCGCTTTTCAGTGGGGCATATTTCAGAAGAGTGAGTTCGGTGGGTTGATGAGCTGGGGAGCAACGGCACTGCAGAAGGAAGTTCCTTTCAAAGCGAAAAAGAACAGAATCGGCTGATGCGCCCATGCAGAGGTGTGAACTGGCGACACAAGCCCCTTCAAGTGCTTGATGAGGAACAACCAGCTAAAAGCCCATTGATATGCAAGTTTACTCAGAAGTAAATCAGATTGCCTTCCATGGCTACTCAGAGGTAAATCCCCTTGCCTTGGACAAGGAGGAGGGGTCCTGCTCCAGGAGTCCTCCTTGAAGGAGATTAGGAGAGAGAGTACCCGGAGAAGGGTCTTCTCTGTGGTGGCACCCCAACTATGGAATACACTCCCCAGAGAGGTTCACCAGGTGCCGACATTATATTCTTTTCGGCATCAGGCAAAACCCTTTTTATTTTCCTGTTATTCAATGTTTAATTGATTTTAACTGGGGTTTTGGTGTATTAACTGTCTGATGCTGTGGGGTTTGTTTTATTCTGCTTGTTTATTGTAAGTCGTCCTGATATGTTTGTAAGGGATGGAATAGCAAGGCTTTTAATAAATGAATAAGTACCAGCACTTGCTCCTGCAAAAGTCAGCATAGGCAGAAGGTTCTGGTTTTCAGGAAGGAGTGGCAAATTTGTGAATTGCTTTTTAAAAAGCGATGCCCCTTAGTACCAGTGAAAGTATACAGAATGGATTACAAAATAAAACTTGTTTTCAGGGACACTTCTCTGCACACATCACATTTCCAACTCCCCCTGCTTCTCCCACCGCTGCTCTTGTGTGTGCCACGAGATAACATTGTCAACACAGTGGAAACTGTGTCCTATTCATTAGCACGTGCCCTAAAGCCGGTCGATAGATTTTGCATGAATACCATATTAGTACTCCCTGATAAATGGAAGCGTTCTGGAGTAGAGTTCTCCACACTCTTCCATTATAGCTTGGTGTCCCAGAGAGCAAGGTTTTCCCCAACAAACTTTGAAAAGATGGAACAGGGGAGGGGTCAGTAAATTCATTGCCCCCTCCTGGGGTGAACCTTTCTCCTCCTGCCTTCAGCATCAAGGCGGATCCCCAGCTGAGTTCCTTGTTGCGGGAATGCCCTCGGCCACCACGTCACGTTAGCCAGCTTTGCTGAAAACACGCTCTGGTCCAGTTGTGTGCATGTGTGGAGGGTGTTCCCCCACCTCCCGGAGCAAACCACACACACACAACAGCAGATTTACAGGCATGCTTGCAGTGCAAAGATAATTTCACGGGCAAGAGGTACACACTTGATTGTGTATGCCTTGATAGGGTGCACTCAAAAGAGCCCATGGAGTGCAGATGGGCTGGGGAGACCCGAGGAAGGTTAGCCATTTCACTGAATGTGAAAATCAAGAAACAGCAGTGGTCTTAGCTTTTGTTTCCAGGCTGCTCTTCGAGATGCGAGAGGCTCCGGTGGGTGGGAGACCTGCACGCCGGCCCCCACAATTCTGGGGGCAACCCCGCTGCTTCTTCTTTGCAATCACCTTTTCTCTTATGATGCCAATTAACCCGTTCAGTGCTCCAGAGCCTACTGTGAGCAGACATGAGAGGTCCAGCTGTTTATCCTCCTGATCCAACGTCGTCATAGCCAAGAGGAAGGGGCGTTGGGGTGGAATGCCAGGCAGAACGGCTGCTGTGGCGGTAATGCTTGTACTAGCTGACAATGCATCAGTATACAACATCTAGCTGATATGAAGAAAGGGACCCGGCGTTTCTTCTTTTCAGAACAAAATTGCGGGAGGGTGTCGCTCAGAAAACAGGGCCACAAATGCATTTTACATTTCTATTTTTTACTCTGAATCAGAAAAGGAAAAGCCAGTTTTTTAACTTGTTTCTGGACCAAAACAGACATTACTTTCAATCTGTGGAGCAGTGGAGTCTTTCCTTCATTTGTACTTTAGAGCAGGTGTGAAGGATTGTGCCAAACTAGGCCTGTAGTCTATAGAGAGGAGGTAGGGATTTTTTTAAAAAAAGGTTTAAATGTATGACCACCTTAGAATGAAACTGAGAGGAAAGAGACATAGCTTCTAGATATAGATTTAAAGTAATGTCTGTTATGACCCTAAAGTATGACAATTAAGTTAATTAGCATGATCGCTCCCCCTCCCCACTCTTTCCGCTTCCATTCCTCCATTAGGTACAATTTATTCTGCCACTCAGAGGGAGCTGCAAGGCAGCAAAGTTCTTTGACCTCTGAAAAATCCGATTCAACAATTTGTCTAGCTTCTGAAATATCACCTGGTATTGTTCCTGCCTTAAAAAGAGTGCGGTGGGGCAAACTTTTATGGCATCGAAGTCTTCAACCAATTGCGCATTTTGCATTGATCCCTTTTGCAATGCCGCTTTGCAATGCTATGGAATGTGTGACACTCAGTCTGTTTTCACTGAGAGCCTATGGAAATGTTTGAGCCACCTATACCTGCATGGTACCGTTGGAAAGCTGGTGGCATCCATACAGTTGGGTTCTTTGAGCACAATCCTATACATGTTAGGAGAAAGAGAAAGAGAGGGGAGGGGGGGAGGTTGAACTTCCAGCATTTCCCAGCCTGCATGGGGAATTCTGAGAGTTTTAATCCTACAAGAATAAGAACCATTACAGCTCCAATACATTACAGTTTCCCAGTGATCCTACAAATGGAGCTCCTAACCCAAGGCTGCTTACCCTTCCAGTGACATCCAAGGAATTAAGTCAATGGCAGCCAAGAGTCCCATGACATCTTCACTTTCCATGGAACCACTGGGACACCAAAGCATGGCAGATGAAGGCTTCATGGGAAGTGGGAAAAGGAATGTTTCTGAGCCATTGACTTGACTCAGTAAAGGCCCAATCTCTCCTTTCTGCTTTCTCTCCCATTCAGTTTTCATTTTCATTCTCTGCCATATCTGAAGAACATTGTGAATTTTGACAAATTCTTATGTGAAATGAACTGAAACAATTTTTTCAGCCATGTGAACTAGAAAAAAAAAATCAAAAGAGTCAGAGCTATTTCCACCCTGGGCAGGATCCTGGTGCACTTGCCCACCTGAGTGGCAACCTCAGGTGAACTAAACAGGGGTTCAAAGATAGTCATTTAAGAACCAAGTCCTCAAAGCTCCAGGCCTTGATGGGCAGCATGGCAAGTCCAAGTTGCCCTCATATTAGTTTATTTTTTTAAAATCTCAAATCCTTTTTGTCTTGAATATGAAGAAGATCGTACCTTTTAGTAAACTTTTAGGAAAACCAAATCGAAACAAAATTCTCACCCATGGCTATATAAGCTATTTCAATGAGTTCATTCTGCAGAATGCTTTCTCTTGCAATATACCTGAGGAGTAGAAATATGTCTCTTTTCCTCCTTCCTTCCTTCCTTCCTTCCTTCCTTCCTTCCTTCCTTCCTTCCTTCCTTCCTTTTTATCTTTCTTTCATACCATCAAAGAGCCAAGCTCTCTATTTCATTAATTTAAACATTTATAAGCTACCTTTCTGCAGCAAGTCCGCAAAGTTCAAGAAACAAAATATAATGATAATTCAATAATATATTATGCTAATAACATGCAATAATGGAATGCACCATTATACATTCATATACTTTTGAAAAGTACAATATTACATTAAACTATAATTTCTTAAAAAGAAAAATCCAGAACCACAGTGATGAAATATCCACAAAAGAGTGGTGTTTCCCTCAAAACCCACCCATTAAAAGCCATTCAAAGCAGATACACTTTGGAGACCTTTTAATGCAATGGAGCCAACAGAGAAGCCGCTGAAATCCCCGGGAGCAGTTTCCATAAAGTGGGCAATAGGGACCAAACCTTCTCTGCCAGTCTAACTGGTCTTAAGGGCAGGGCAGCAAAGAGACTCCAGTGCTGATCTTAAAGTACAGGCCAGTTATGCAGGTGCCTAAAGGTACAAGACTGACCTCCAAACCATTTAGGGCTTTAAATGCCTAAACGAGCCATTGAATAGGTTTGTTTCCACAACATGCCTGGATCACAGGGCACTGCAATGTGCTCTGACCATCTACATCCCAGGAACAGATCATAGAATCATAGACTGACTAGATGAACCTTGAAACTGTTAACAGTGCTGAATCCTAGAACAGTAGAGCTGGAAGGGGCCACGAAGGCCATTGCGCCCAGCCTCCTGCTGGTGCAGGACACCAGTTCATACCACCCCGCTCAGGTGGCTGCCCAGTTCCCTTCTGAGCGACTCCAGTGTGGGAGAGCCCATGGCCTCTCCAGGCAGCAGGTTCCACTATTGTGGATTGGCTGTTTTCTGTCTCTGCTGATATTTCTGGCCATCTTCAAAGGCCGTCAAAAACATAGCATGTCACCGTGGTCTAGTCTGGATGGATGTGACCAGTGCCTCTCCAGAAGCCACTAGAGCCACTATAGTACTGTGGCTCCAGTCATTGATTTCCCAGAACAAATAATTGACCAAGCCTAACAAGGCATTTGCAAACCCCAATGTGAGCATGAAGCACTCTGGTTTTCCTCCAAGCTTCTCTCTGCTGAAAAGAGACTGCCCTCGCTGGCCCTTTGCTTACCAGCTTCTTGCTGTGGGCCAAGAATGTCAGGACTTCTGAGCAGCAGCAGGAGTAGACACCACCACCAAGGATCAGGAGATCAGGCAAGTAGTGGCAATGATGAGAAGGAGGGCGAGGAACAAGAGTAGCTGACGGCCATGGCAGTGACTGACTGGAACAGAATCATGGGCAATGCCTGGGCCAAGGCCCTCCACAACCGGGAGCCAAGGAACTTATTTAGCCTCAGGAACTTATTTAGAAGCTGGAAACGGACAGTGTCTTCACTGCCTCCATCCCTGACTCTATGAACTTTAGGAATGGATGAGAAATTGGATTCAGACCATTTTTACCCAGAATTTATCCACTTTGGACCACACACAGACACAAACTCAATTTATGGTCTGAAGTCCATACACTTATACAACAATAAAAATACATTTGAAAGATGTGTACAAGCATATAGGAATTGGAATGAGAAAGACACATTCTCATGTTGATATGTACATTTGGAAAAATGTGCAGAAGGGTACATGGTTTGTTGCAAAGTCTTTGCTCCCAGTACACAGACAAACCAAGCTAGCAATCCAATATATTGGAATAAACCTCGAGGTAGAAATTGGAGTACCTTGACAAGATCAAGTTTTGCTTGTTCCTATATCCTTAGTTAAGACTATGGCATAGCTGCTCAATGTGGTCAAGTACACATGGTCATGTTGGCAGGTTTTCCTGGATGGTGTCCCCAGGACAGCCTGTTAAGGCTGGAAAAACTTGGTCTGGACAACTCATTCAGGCTCGGGTTTTGTCTCTGCTGCATCACCTCAAAGCTTGACTCCTGGCTGCTGGCTCTGGACTTTCAGCACAGTATCCAGTGGTGTCATTCCAGAAGCTGAAATAGTGTTAGTGGGGCTCACCAGAATTTTCCATTGTGCAAGGGGTTGCCGAAGCAATTGCACAACTGGTTGCAAAACAGCACGCTCAAAATCTTGCACAACCACCACTCCAGCCAGATTTCTCCCTCTCCTGCAAAGCAGGTCAGGGCAGAGAGTTTTTGATGGAAAGTTTTTATTGTGTTAAAACTGACCAGCAGGGCAGGCCTTGTGACGCAAGATAATAGCCCTGTAGCGCAAAAGGATTGAGGCCTTTGAGTTGTGGTGCTGGAGAAGACTCCTGCGAGTCCCTTGGACCGCAAGGCGATCAAACCGGTCAGTCCTAGAGGAGATCAACCCTGACTGCTCTTTAGAAGGCCATATAGTGAAGATGAAACTCAAATACTTTGGCCACCTAATGAGAAGGAAAGACTCCCTGGAGAAGAGCCCGATGCTGGGAACAATAGATGGCAAAAGAAGGAGGGGACGGCAGAGGATGAGGTGGCTGGATGGAGTCACTGAGGCGGTTGGTGTGAGCTTGAGTGGACTCCGGGGGATGGTGGAGGACAGGAGGGCCTGGAGGAATGTTGTCCGTGGGGTCGCAATGGGTTGGACACGACTTCGCAACTAACACCAACAACAACAACAAGAAATCAATATCAAACGAAGCAAGCAAACTTAGCATACCAGTCACTGGGGGAGTGCAGAAGGAGCTAATGCTGTCTTCAAGGTGGACCATGTGGCTTATAGGCCGATCATCTGGAGCATGTGATACATCTTGACTGGGCCTTCCTCTTAACCTGGCACCGTACGATTGGACTAATGATGATGTGTCTGCCCCCTCCACCACAGAGCTTTGCACCATTGGCTCTAGCAGAATAATGCCGCTTGAGCATTCTCTTGGGTCCTGTTGAGCAGCTGCCAATTGCTGCCAATTGCCCTGGGTGGAGAAAGCACTGTCAGTCTGGCCCTGGCAAAGCAAAGATCACCTTTTATGGTGAGAAGTCTTAACAGAAGAGCATCTAGGAAAAGGCGGCATGGGCCCCAAGGAGGACCTTCAGGTGTGCACAAGAAACCCCTGTGGGGCCTTTCCCACTGCCCAAGAATAGCAGGAACATGAAGGAGAGAGCGAGGGGGGTCACGCATGAGTTCGTGCCTGCCCTGAAGTTCCCGAACATGCGCACATCCAGACCCCATGCCTGGGTATTAGCAGTCCCTGGATGAACGCATCCCCATCCTGAGTGGGAGGCTCAGGATGGGGTACTCGAAGCTGGTCTGCATTGTAAAATGGTTCGAGGTTCACTTGGTCAATCAATCATGCCGAGCACCAGACCCTCTTCCTTAATACTATCTTATTCTTCCCACCTTAATTAAAATCTGCAGCCATCGATTTGGTCTCTCAAGACCTTCAGTCTGATTTCAATTTGAAAAGGGTCTTCAGGAAAAAAGATGCTTGCACAGACCAGGACAGTGATGCTTCAGGGTGTCAAATGATTACATGTTTTTAGTCGATTATCTGCCATACTTTTTAATTGCTTAATTAAACCATTAGAATGGGAATTACGGTTTCTCAATATATTCTGAGGGATACTTAAGAAACACAGTGCTTTCTCTTGAAGCAAGAGAAATGTTTCTCTCTTGTCCCGTGCAAGTTGTAGTGAGTTGCTGCAGGGCCATTGGGAAGACATTTGCATCCCGGCGGTTGTCCTTCATCGGCTCTGTGGCCATTTTCACATCTGCATTCCCTCCTGAATTCTGTATCATTGCTGACAGCATTGTTCTCAACTGTGGATATGGAGGTTGCATAGGCAGTGAATCCGTTCACAGGAGAAGAGGGAACATGGATCATGAAATGCCCGGAGAATGTTATTGGCAACATTACTGGGAAGTCTCCTTAGGTTTACGGATGTCTGCTTTATCTCTCTTTCCCAAACCGTTCTGAGCCTCTGGTCAAATGGAGGCAGTATCTGATTCCAAATACGGTGTCCAAGCATCTGCTGAAACCTGAACTGTAGTTCAGAGCTAAAATGTAGGCTTTCTGTTCATTAGACCACAGATTCAACCCTTGTTACCTCTGGCTAGGTTCAGTCTTGATTTAAACAAGCTAGGTCTAACCCTTGGTATCTCTGTTGAGGGAGCTCAAGTAACGCAGTCAAAACACCTGTACCTGAACACTCCAGGACCAAGGCAGTCCTTCATTGGACCATGGGGCATATGCAAACTTAGCCTTGATATTAATTTCCTTTCTTAGACAAGAGGATCTTTGGAAGTTCCTCAGCAACCTTTCTAGCCAACAGTATACAATGTTATTTGGGAGATGCCATGAATGTTGAACTCGTGTGAAACCAGAATATTCTGTAGCATGAGTATAATACTTCTATTGTAGTAGAGACAACAAACATACTTGCCAATCTCTCTTTCTCTGTCTCTCTGTCTCTCTCTCTCACGCACACGTCCCAACCAATATTTCAGGCTTGGCAAAAGAAAGAAAGAAATATAAATATGCTTACCATAACACTCGTGATCTCTACAGAGATGCCCATATTTTTCCAAAGTAGATGCTCATATTTTTCTCTCTTGCAAGTGTAAATACATTCTGATCTACTGAAAGAAAGAAAACATTACAAAGGGGGTTCATAACACTGTTTGTTTGTTTGTTTTCAGCCAGCAATCACACAGTACTTGACAAAGAACAAGAAAAGTCAGTACTTTGAAATATTTTGACCACAATGGGGAGGTAATGGGATCAGAGCTCCTTCCTCCACAATTAAGGCAGTGTATTTCCTGTTTAAGGCCATCTCTGAATCGCTAGAATGAACTTAAATGTCTGACTGAGTACATAGAGTTGGAAGAAAGCATAATAAACATTAGACTGGAGAACTTAACTTTAGAAGCATGTAAGGTTTGTTTTTTTAATTGCTATGAGGACTGCAGAGGGTGCAACTGGAAGGGGTGTGTGTGTGTGTGTGTGTGTGTGTTAAATGAAGCCCAAGTGGTAGGCAACCCAAATGAATCTTCCCATCTCTCTTAAATGCTGTCACTGTGCTTGCTTGGTGTCCCCCCATTTTTTAATTAGTTGAACAGCGGGGCTTTTTAGGTGGTAGCACCCATCTTTCCAATGTTCTCCCTAGAGATCCTTCCACAGGGCATCAGGACCTATTTATTCATGACGCCTCTTAAGTTCTCCATTATTCAACTACTGTTTTAGATTTCCTAATGATGAATTTTATTTCCCAATGTACTGAGCCTTTGTACGCCAACATCCTATTTATACTTTTCCCTTGCCCTTTGCTGTGTGCTTATTTATTTGCTTGCTTAATAACAGATGTTTTTAATCTGATATTGATTCTGTAGTTTAGAAAGTGACTCATAAGTGAATATTGAGTATGATAACAATGGAGAAATATTAACTGGAACTCTGCAGAAAACTTCTTGCAAAAGATGGAGTGATCTTTTCCACATCACACCCAAAATAAATGCATCTTTTTAAGGCTTTAAGCCCCAGTTCAGAATCCAGTTGCCGTGGCATTCCCACCTCCACCCCCCTCCTTTTGGCGTGAGGATTCCTCTTGGGAAGACCTCTGAGTTTTTAGCAAGGATGCCTTTATTTTAGGACCTCTTTCTTTCAGAATAGTCTCCTCAGACTTGGAGACACTTCGAGTCTCCCAGTGATTGGCAGAAGTTTAGCCAGGACTTTAGAATTCAGAGAGAGAGAGAGAACAATAGCCTAATTCACCATAGATAAATAAAAGGGTATCTGAGAAACCCCACAGCTAGGACAGTATGCAAAAAAAATAAATTTATTAATAAAAGGGAAACAGAAGTCAAATTAGCAAAGTACAGCATGACATCTTTCTATGAAATTCTTTAAAAGCCAGTGCTATAGAAGTCAACTATTTTAAAAAATGTACCACCACTGCATTCATTCTGAGCCATCTTCTCCTTTCTAGCTTTCATGTGTCACAGCCATTCCAAAATATATGATACACCGGGCATTTTTTTCCAGGAAGTATAAGTAGTCCCTTTTCTCCAAGCTCAACAGGAAAAAACAGGTCCATTAAAATAGCAGGATGTTTGTTGGTGGATGAATTAAAATCTAATAAATCAATAATGAATGCAATCCTAATTCTCCATTATTAAAAAAAAAATGATTTGTCTTTTTACACAAACAAAAAGTCTGGAATAATCATAGGTGTAAGTCTTTCATCACTTGGCCTAATTTCAACACCTCCTACAAACTATCAGTTCAAATGTTAGGAAAAGCGATTCGTCCTTCTCAGAAAATTCCTATTTGTTGCCATTACCAGCTCACGCACTGCTATCAACCCAGTTTTCCTTCAGTGTCTTCTGACTGCATTCCTATGATTTCTGTGCTGAAGTCAGACTTTTTCCTTTTTGCACAAAGGCACGTGAAGTGACTAATGTTAACAGCATTCTAAGGGAAATGGAAATACAGTTAAAACATGAAAACACATAAAAACAGAATTAAGATGCGATACAAAGGGATCATCACACCCGGCTAGTTGGCATCTCGTCAACAGCAGTCCAAGTTAAGTGAAACCAAATGCATGTTTAAACAGAAACCTGTCCTATGATCCTCAGCGAAGCATTTTGAGCATTTTAGGACTTATTATGATGGCACTCGCCATTTTCAAAGCCCTGTCTTTCTTTTAAATTTCATATGCAATTTTTTAATTTTATGATCATGGGCTGATGTGCAGGTTGTAAAGAAACTGGCACTCTGCTCTTGAAATCATTCATTTGGCACACAGCAACATTTGAAGCACCAGTGAATTGAGCCAAACTGGGGCATGGCATCATTGATTTTACTTTGCCCTATTTTATTTTATTTTATTTTATTTTATTTTATTTTATTTTATTTATTTTTTCTATGCTGCTCAACAGCCAAAGCTCTCTGTGCAGTTTGCAGAAAATAAAACAATAAAAACAATATAAAATATGCCATTAAAGCATATTAAAACATCATAAAAGTTAGCAATACAAATTTTAAAACCAAATAAAAACAGAAGAACAAAATTTTAAGTGGAGAGGCTCACATTAAATCCTGCCTATCAACCAACAGACCCCAGCAAGCAATTAAATGCCCTGCAGTAGAGGACAGTTTTTGTCCAGCACCAAAACCAGGGTAAAGTTGGTACCAGGCAGGCCTCAGTGGGGAGCTTGTTCTATAACGGAGGGAGGCCACCACTGAAAAGGCTCTGCTCCTTGTTGTCACCGTCTGAGCCTCCCCTGGAGGTGGCAATCAGAGAAAGTCCCTAGAACGTGGACTGCAGCATCCAGGCAGATAAAGGTCAGGAGACCCTTTTCCTACCCGTAGGACGAAAGGTTAAATCTCCTTAAGTCCAAACCACTGAAAACCGGTGAGATGGGGGATAACTCTTCCTCTGAAAGGAACCTTGGAAAGAATGTTTATGAAAGCCCACTGAGTGAAAACGGACTTCGAGGCTGATTTAACTTAACAGTCAGTTTTAACAGTTTGAGCAAATATATTGCACAAAGTATTATTGACATGCACAGGGCTGGAAGGGTTTCCAGTACATAAAAAACCAGGACAAAGACCGAGACAAAAAGAAATCAGTATGAGAAATTGTGTTTCACTCATAATACTTTTGGCCCTTAAAAAAAGCAGCAGAGCACTATGGTCTATCTCCTGGGTGCTGTGGGAAAACATCATAAATATACACACACACACACACACACACACATATACACATATATATATATATATATATATATATATAAAACAGATGATGATGATGATGATGATGATGATGATGATGATGATTACACACAAGCACATCTATATAGCATTTCTCTACTGACTTTCTGGGACCAATGAAGTCAGTCGTCTCCCCTTCAAAAATTCAAAATACCTGTGCTAAATGTGGACCAATCTTCTGCCACCAAAATTTCTTGCATACTTTAGCTTAAAATTCTCACAGCCTGTAACTAAGTCCTGGAGGAGAAAGGAGGAGGATAATGGAGTAGAGAGTTCTTCCTGTCAATTCTGTGAGCAACGCTGCTCACAAATGCAAGCAGGATCCCGATTTTTTGATATTTTTTTAATTTCAAAATGTGCATTTGTGCAGAAGGACACTTTTGGAAATGAATCTATGCAAATGGTCTGAAGTGTGCATTTCCAGAAATCCTCAGAAATCTGCATTTTCATGCTTTAGTTTATGGGGAAGATGGTTGGGAAAGTGTGCATTTTTCCCCTGATGGGGTGAAAAATGCTTGCATTTGGAAATACCGATGAGGCAAAGGAGCTTCTTAGGATGACTTCAAAGAAACTCAATGGACTTGAAACCACATGGTTGTTGACCACTAGGAAAATGGTGCAAAAGCCAGGAGACCACCAAAGCTCCCATGGTGGGACTGGGATGGCATGCAAGAGGTAGGACTGGAGAAAAACGATATGGCCACTCAGAGAACTCTGAGGAACCAGAGAGGGAGCGCAGGCAGGTCAGGCTTGGCCGTGGGTTGAGGTCCAGCCCTCTCTGGGGCTGGTGTGGAGCAGTCATACCTTTTCTGAAACAAGAGAGGAGGAGGGTGGGGGGAAGATAAACAAGGACTGTATATGCATCTCTGTCTGGGCCTTCATGTATTAGCATCTCAGTTTTACGTTATTAATTTATTTTCAAAGGTCTATGCTGCTGAGTGGCCTGGCAGATTGAAAAATAGCGATTTTCTCATTCTTCTATAGGGTTATATAATGGATTCTTTTGAGACAGAGAGAGCAAGGAAAGATGAGCTGGTCGGGTCAAGCCACACACAAGAAGGGTGTGAGCTTGGAGAAGGAGATTCTGCAAGACTGAATAATATCATAGTCATAGTGTGCGGAGGAAGGCTGGAGCCCTGCTAGAAAGTGGGCACATCGCGTGTTGCCCCAGAAAGGAAGAGCATATTGAGTAGCATTCATTCATTCATTCATTCATTCATTCATTCATTCATTCCATTTATATGCCATACGTAATAGTCCCACATGGACTCCATGGGTGTTGTACACTTGTGATGGCAACTTTATGCAGTCAGGGTCCTGGGCCAATCCATTCTCATATTTAAGGATGCGGGGAAAGGGTTGCTTAATACCTGAGGATCTACTAACACACCTACGCACATACCACAAAAACAAATTATAATATTGCTTTATTTCCATTGAAATGGTGCATTTGCTGTTTCCAAGCTGGGCTCCCACAACATTTCACCCCCCCCACAGCCCCCGCTTTTTACTCCATTGAATGTTTCTCTATATTCAATAGCTCCTTGACATGTTTCCAAATTATGTGACTCCTTTAAAAAGCTCCTCTTTCTTATATCATTTTTATTTCCAAGGAGTTTTGTGTTTCTTAAATTGTTGGAAATGGGGAAAAGATGAACTAAAGAGAATTATGAGGATCGCCTTCCAGTTAACCCATAAACTCTAAACAAAATGCAAATCTTAAGATCCAGCTTTGTGGCAGAAATTTCTGTGTGTTCAAACTGCCTTATATCTCCTTTAATGATCCCAACTGGAGAAAAAGAAACAGTTAGCAAAATACAATTATCCCCTTGTTAAAATAAACAACGTGTTCAATGGAAGGCAACATAAAAGGCCTGTGAATTCATACATATTTTAAACACATAAAGCACATGTGTTAATAAAGCCACTTTAAAGAGAATACATCAGTGCAGACTATAAATTATGCTGCTTCAGCCGACATCTCCACCATCAGCCCTTCATTTCTATCTTAAATCACCCATAAGTAGTAGCTAATCTTGGGTGTAAAAGTTGGTGTGTGGGGAGGATGGAATTTAGCATTCGAGTTTATACAATGTTAATGAAAGGGTTTATCTCTCTGCATGCTAATGCAGACATTTCCACTGACTGCTGCAGATTCACCTATTAGAGATGGATGTAGCATCATAGGTGCCCATTTCAATCAGGGAGGGGTGGAGTGGGGGTGGATATTTACCCAAGAAAATTTGTGGCATGGCCTTTCATTTTCCTAGAGCTGCTACCTAATCTCGCTGGAGCATCGAGACAAAAGGCATCTCAGTTCTGCAAGCGGTGGTCCTGTTTTTTGTCTTTACATTGGGGGGGGGGGGGGAGTCCTGCAAGAATAAAGACAGGAATAATGAAAATGCTAATGATTGATAATGATAATGATGAAGAAGTTGATGCTACCACCCTTTCGAAGCTGCCTCAACTATTAGAATAATAGGATTGGAAGGGGAGGGAAAACATGCATGGATAAAATACAAATTTCACTCCGATCTAGGTTGGATTACTTCCCCGTGCCCCTGCCTTTATTGAGCGATTTGGAGTTTCATTAGAATTCAGGATTCCTACGGAAAGAAAACCACGATGGCACGGACTTGTCTTTCATGGGGATTGCAGGCTGACCCATCAAAATGAAAAGACTCAGTGTTTTGCTGACAGGTCCCCGGGCAGGCCTGAGTGACAGCTTCATTCCAGCCCTTCTCAGATGGGGCTGGGATGGGGGAGCGGGTGGAGAAGGTAGAGCAGAGGGACTTCGTCTCTTTAAGCAAAGCACAGCACAACACAAGGAAAAAGGGCCAGTGTCAGGCTAGGCAGTTCATGTCTCTGCCACAAAGTACAGAATCAAGTCAAAAATGATGCTAAGGCACTGCCAGCTTCCAAATTTATTACAAATCCTTCCCTTGTAGGAAGATGCGGGTGATGTTGTTTAAAATTTGGAAGGGCTGATGATTTGCCTTCTGTCCTTTTCATGGGGTGGGGATGGGGACACAGAGAAAAAAATAATCTGGTTTAGGGAACAACCAATGTGAACGTTATTGTCATATGATTTCTGTATGAATATTATTTGCAGAGCTCTTGTTTCAAGCATCGTCTGCTTCAGGGAGTCATGGAAAGACACATGTTTCTAGGAAGGGAAAGAATGCCATCCACTGGAGTAGCACAGAGGCTCAGTACGGTCACTTGTGAATGACCAAACAAGAGGGCATGCATCACGCAAAAAGAGAACAAGGGACCACCAATTGCATGAGCTTTGTGCGGGCTGATTTGCATGTGCAGGTGGACATTTAGACATCATTCATGCAATGGAAGTAGAAATATAGCACATCGTGCCCAAGCAGAGAAGACTGCGACTAGCCAACTGCTCTGCCTTGCTCAGTCTTCTGACCTGGAGGGAGGTGTTGAGGGTAACCAAAGCCCTTGCGCTTCCCTTTGCTGCCTCTTGATCTTTAAACTGCATTCGGACAAGCCGGTTCTTTAACGACAGGACTGTCCTCTTAAAAGAGAACAGATGGCCACCTGAAGGTGCCCTCCAGAGGTTTTGGCCCTCCCCTGCCAATGGCCAGAAATGCTTCTGGTTATAACAAAAAACATCTGGAGGCACAAGGTCAAGGACATCTGGTGAGAGCCATGATGTAGGAACTTCTGGGTTCAAATTCCACTTCACCAATGCTCCATCACTACTCAAGAGCCTAAGTCAGGGCTACAGAGGGTGACCCACCAAGCCAAAGGCTCTCCCATTTGCCATGTTTTAGAGCACGCCCCTCCCTCAAGGGTCTTGATAAACCTCTAGTCCCAAAACCACAGAGATGCTTGCACACCTACTGAAGTGTTTGGGAGGACTCAGATAGATGCCTTAGACAAGTCACAATCCATTCAGGACCCAGCTGCCCACCCGCTGCTCCTGCCTGCCCATCTGTAGCAGCATTGCAAACTTGAGGAGAAGGTCTGGGATTTTATATGCACTCTAATCATATGCATGCAAGCAAATAGATGTAGAAAGCAGATCACACAGAACAGATAAAAGATCCCCTGTCGAAGGTAGGCATGGTCGGGCATGTGCTGAAGGTCCACACCACAACAGCAGTCCCCTGACATGTGGACTCCAGAGCTGCTGCTCCTCTTCCCCGTTGCAACCTGCCTCCCACTTCGGCCCAGACACTGGTGGTGGTGAGAAGGAGCAGCAGCAGACTTGTTCATTTGCCTGTCAAGCAACGAAGTGCTGATGATGAGGATGAAAAAGAGGATGAAGAGCAACAGGAGCTGGTGGGAATGGTGATGAGAAGGTTGACCCACCAAAGGAAAGGGCCCTTAGTGGATGTGTTGCCAAGGTCCCATTGAACCCTCAAGTTGGCATCATGTGTTACAACCAATGAAGACCAAAGCCCTTGGACAGTGTTAAGGAAGCCTTTACTGGATGTTCAGTCAACCAACCGGAAAGAGGATTTTGGTTCCCGGTCAACCAAAGGGGTGGGATGAAGCTGGCTATTTTCCCATTTGGAAAACAGAGGGCACTGTGTTGACTGCAGCACCTGGGGGACTCGGGTTCTCACCCTCACTCAGCCATGAAGCTAACCAGGTGACTGGGCCAGTCACTCACAGGAGGTTGAGGGAAATGGGATGCAGTTTATCATGGCAGGGTAGCCTGTGTGAGCGCTGCATAGTTGCTTTTTTAGAGCTTGGAAGTGATGTCATGGTGGAAGTTCGTTTTCGGCAGCCTAGTGCCTGACTTCAGTTGTGCAACGTGCCAGGCACATCTCTCATCCCACTCTGCCACCATTCCATGCGTCACAACAGCTACTTATTTTTATATTAAGGTATTTGCCGACCCTAATGAAAGAAATGCCCTGAGGATTTGCAGCAATGCATTTGAAACTCACCCTAATCATTCTGCCATCATGACTACAGGGGTAGAATGCAGTTTGCTTTCACTGCCCTGATACCCTCTTCACCTGCCACTCCCTGTCTGGTTGTGGGAAGGGGGGCTGAGCTGCAGGGCCTGGACTTTGACCCCAAGGCCAGCCCTAGCTGTCCTGCAGGTGGCTTGCATCATCCTTTACCCAGGTGCGGTGTCAAGGAAGGCCTCAGCTCTTCACTTTTAACCTGGACTGGAATGGCACAGCCTTTAAAGGAAGACCCTTTAAATAAGGTCTGCTTTCTGTAAAGTAGGACACATGGCTGCCATAGACTCGGTGCCAGAACAGTCCTTGACAGTGGGAGCAGTTTGAAATAGAGGACTGCCCTCTGATCTCCAAAAGGTGGCATCCGTGGCCACCCTATGGAAAGCCCCTGTGAAAAAGGCCCTCATTGCATGCATTGCTGATGGTGGTGGGACCCAAAGGCGCTCTGAGGACAGTTCTCAAGTTCAGGCAGGGCAAGGTGGCAACCCACACTCTAGTAAAGACTACTGAGATTATTCGATGAGATTACTAGGTGTATATCCTTTTTTCTTCCAAAGAATTCAGAGCACCTTACAGCATTCTCTGCCTTCTGTTCTCAGTCTAATCCCCACAACAGCCATCTTGTGAGGGAGGCTGGGCTGAGATTCCGTGACTGGTCCAAAGTCATCCCATAAGCCCCATGGCTGAGTGTGGACTCACACCCAGGTTGCCTGAGTCCTGATCCTGCTCTCAGCCAATGCACCACGCTGGGCCTCAGTGATCATGGATCTACAACATTAGCCACTGCTGATATCCTTAGTAACGGAAAGGCAATCTAGACATATTTGGAGAACGCCTACAGAAGTAAATTGCTATCACGTTTATAAATGGACTGCAAGAGAGGAAAAGGCCTGTGTTGAAGGCAAAGCTGGACAGGGAAAAGATTGCAAAAGTGTAAAGAAACAAGATCAATTTTATGATTAATAGGAAGAAGTCCATAAACCTAACTTGACAGGGGACAGTCCTCTCTTTGAAGGCATCCCTATTTGGTAAGATGCAAATGAGTATTTGCCTTTATAAATGCAATGATGGGCATGTACACCTATAAATTAGCATATGCAGATGTCACATGCATTTCTTCCTGTTCTTGTTTTTTCAGTGATGTATTTCATTGCATTTGGTAATATGCAAATAGCTGTAACCGAAGTAGCATTAATAATCTTACTTCAGTCTAAGGCCAGATCTACCTATAACAGTCTGATGGGTCCATGCATGTACCTGCAACTAGACAATGGAGAGAACAGCTTTACTGCTGCCTTCTCCATGGCACTCCCATGGTTGTGTTAATAACAGAAATTGTGGAAAGCTGAACATAACTTCAGTTCTGTACCTGCTGGGCCACAGCAATGATGCCTGTCAGGTGAAATTCCTGCACACCAATGGAAATTTGAGCTTTCACAGTGTAGGTACAGCATTAAGGCCAGTCCATATCAAGAAGTGACTTAAGTCATCAGGCCATTGACCCATCTTGCCTGCTCCAATTTGAAGTGGGTATGGATCCAGCTCTTTCCCAGTCCTATATAGAGACAAGGACATGATTGAACCAAGGAAAGCAGGCAGTCTTCCTTCTGAATTTTGGCTCTTCCCCTTGTCATAGTTCAATAAAAATTCCTTTGCGTTTCCTTGATTGATGTGGATGCTAGTCAAATATGCACATAGGAGACATCATACTAACACAGAAAAGAGATAAACATGCAAGGGCTTTCAAAAATCTCTCTCTCTAACACACACACACACACACACACACACTGATTTCAACAAAAGCAGGGCATGTCTCCCTTTGCAAGTGGTTTCTCTACACTGTCAGTTCAAATGCTTAAGCCATTGTAGTACAGAAGGTGAGTGTTTGTTCTCCATCTTGGGAGAAGGCAAGCAAGCTTGTCAAAGACAGAAAAAGAGGACCAATGATGAGGTGGATGAATTGCACAGAAGAAGCCACAGCCTCGATTTTACAAGAGCTGAGCAGGGCTGTCAAGGACGAAACTTTTTGGAGGGCTTTCATTGCTACGGTCACCATAAGCCCCAGATGTCTTAACAACCCAGAGGAACAGTATTCATTCTTCCATCTTTACATGGGGAAAATATGAGAAAATAAACAATGTATACAAGTGTGGGGCTATTAAAGATTCCTCAGAACATAAGAGAAGTCATGCTGGATCAGACCAAATGCCTCGGTCCTTCAGCCTTCTGTTTGCACAGTGGACAACCAGAAGCCCATGGAAAGACCCCACGTGGGACACAAGTGCAACAGCACGTCCTTCTAGTGTTGCCTAGCAAGTGCAGAAGGAGATTTTGCCCATGGATGCTGCTGGGATGCATGCTGAGAGCAGAAGGATGGAGCAGGGAGCATGGAAACCATGTTGCTATGGGAACCTACCATCTGACTGGTAGGTTGAGGCAAAAATCCACAAGCCATAGAAACAGCACGGTGTTGCTTGACACAACGTGAGAACCAACCCTAAGCGTTAGTTTGAACTTTAAAGGAGCTCTGTGAAGCCAATCCTCTAACTACAAGATGAGTTCAGCACCATGGAGAGTTCCTTGCAAGTCTGACTCTGCCCTGGAGAGGAAACTTGCTTTCTTGACAGTGGAGCCACTGGCCTCCACTTGAAACAGCCGTGTGTGTTCTCAACATCCCTTTGCTGTTGTTAGGTGCCATCATCACAAGGGTAGGGCAGGGCAAGCTTATGAACACTTTCCTGGCCTTGGCAGCCCTCCTCAACTCTTGCAAAGTCAAGGCTGTGGCTTCCATTTTGGATTTGACACACTAGGAATGTTGGAGAGATCCACAATGGGTTCAGATGAGTTCGAGTTTCTAGGCATCTGACCTGCAGCTTCCTCTGCTTTTTCTGTTTTGTGCATTCCATGGACTTTTTATTTCACATTTTTGGGGATTATTCGATAATGCACAGACGTGCCCGGGGGTGCTGCCGGAGTGGTCTGACACCGCCGCACTGACCGACGCGCCACCCCACTGCCGTCAGAGGAGGCCGTGCCACGCTGGAGCCCGGAGCCCACGCCACACCACCGCTGCAGACGCTCCGGAGGCCACGCTGCGCCAGAGACCCCAGGGACGCCCCACACCTGGCACCGCCGCACCGGAGGCCGGTACCGTGCGCCACACCACCGTGCCGGAGACCCACCGGGCAGCCGTCGTGGCTCCCACCGGCTCCCACTGGCACCGAGGCCCTGCTCCGAACCCGCCCTCCTGGCGCTGTGAGTGGCAGGCACGCTGAGGAGAGCGGGGCGGGGCGAGGCCGGGACCGGAAGTGGAGGCCACGGGGCCTTCAAGGCATCGGACGCACCCGGGGCTGGCAGCCTCGGGCCGGCGGCCAAAGGGCGACGGCCTAAGGGCTGTCGCCGCCGTTAGGGCCGTTGGGGCCGCTTGGGGCTGGGCTGGCGGGGACGCTGACTGTATTCTTGTGGGCCGGTCGCGTGGCCAGACAGGGAGTGGGGTTTTTATAGTTTTAAATTTTTAGCTTGTTTTTAGTGGCCCATCTCAGGTCAGGTCAGGTTAGGAATGTTACCTGGGGAGCGCGTGGGCGCCGCCATTGGGGTGGTGATGGGCAATGGTCATTATGGCTGCAGTGGGGGTTTAACGGTCCCGCCAAGAGAAGGCAGGACAGATGGTTAACACCTGTCCCTCCTTCTGGTTACTCCCCCAACCGGCAGGTGCCAGGTAGTCTTGTCAACTGCCCCACAGGCCTGACGGTGCTGTTGCTTAACGCCAGGTCGGTCCATAATAAAGCCATCCTCATCCACGACTTGATCGTGGATGAGAGGACTGACCTGGCCTGTATCACCAATACCTGGGCAGGGGAGGCGGGAGATGTTGCCCTCTCAGAACTGTGCCCGCCCGGGTACCTAGTCCAGCACCGTTCACGCCCAGAGGGGAGGGGGGTTGCTCTAGTTTATCGGGCTTCCTTTTCCCTCACGGGGCTTCCTGTCCCTTCGAGGCCGGGGCTGGAGTGCCTCCACTTGGTGTTGGGCAACCGAGACAGACTGGGGATTCTGTTTGTGTACTGTGCACCCTTCTGCCCAACAGACTCCCTGCCTGAGCTGATGGAGGTCGTCTCAGACCTGGTGTTGAAGACCCCCAGGATGTTGGTCCTGGGGGACTTCAATCTCCATGCCGAGATGGATCTTTCCAGGGCTGCTCAGGACTTCATGGCTGCCATTTATTTATTTATTTATTTATTTGGAAATTTATAGGCCGCCCCTTGCCACAAGCCTCGGGGCGGCTCACAACAAAATACAAACAATTTCTAATACATTAAAATTTCCAAATATTAAAAATTACATACATTAAAAACTGGCCCATCTCCAGGTCTAAATTAAAAACCATCCAAATATCAATAAATTAACATTTAAAATATTGTTTGAATAAAAAGGTCTTCGCCTGGCGCCGAAAAGCAAATAAAGACGGCGCCAGGCGAGCCTCTCTGGGGAGCGCATTCCATAAATGGGGCGCCACCGCAGAAAAAGCCCTCCTCCGGGTACTCACCCTCCGAATGTCTCTCACAGAGGGTTCCCGGAGGAGGGCATCAGCAGCAGAACGTAAGGGGCGGGAGGGTATATATGGTCGCAGGCGCTCCTTTAGGTAACCGGGACCCAAGCCGTTAAGGGCTTTATAGGTAAGAACCAACACCTTGAATTGGGCCCGGACTTCAATGGGGAGCCAGTGAAGCTGACGGAGAACTGGGGTGATATGAGACCCACGCCCAGTCCCCGTCAGCACCCTGGCAGCTCTATTCTGCACCAATTGAAGTATCCGGACCGTCTTCAAGGGTAGCCCCACGTAGAGCGCATTACAGTAATCTAACCGGGAAGTCACCAACGCGTGAGTCACCGTCGCCAAGCAGTCGAATTCCAGAAAGGGACGCAGCTGATGGATCAGCCGAAGCTGATGGAAGGCACTCCTCGCCACTGCTGACACTTGAGCTATCAAGGTCAGCTCCGGGTCGAGGAGGACCCCCAAGCTGCGGACCCTGTCCTTCAGAGGGAGTGCAACCCCATCCAAGACTAGGGTCAGGTCCCCCATTCCGAAGTCCGAACCACCTACCAACAGGACCTCCGTCTTGTCAGGATTGAGCCTCAGTTTATTGGCCCTCATCCAGCCCACTACCTCGGCCAGGCACCGGTTCAGCACAGCCACCGCCTCACCTGGATCAGTAGAAAACGAGAGGTAGAGCTGGGTATCATCAGCATACTGATGATTCCGCAGCCCACACCTCCTGATGACCTCTCCCAGTGGTTTCATGTAAATGTTAAACAGCAAAGGGGACAAAATGGAACCCTGCGGAACCCCATGGCATAGCTGCCATGGCGCAGAGCCATAGTCCCCCAGCACCACCTTCTGGAATCGGCCATTAAGATAGGAGCGGAACCACTGCAAAGCAGTGCCTCCAACTCCCAATCCCGCCAGCCTATCCAGAAGGATACCATGGTCGATGGTATCGAAAGCCGCCGAGAGGTCCAGGAGAATTAACAGGGACGCACTCCCCCTGTCTTTCTCCCTGCATAGGTCATCATACAGGGCGACCAAGGCAGATTCAGTGCCAAAGCCGGGTCTGAAACCGGACTGAAATGGGTCCAGATAATCAGTTTCATCCAAGAGTGCTTGGAGTTGTCCCGCCACCACCCGCTCCAGCACCTTGCCCAAAAACGGGATATTGGCTACCGGTCTATAATTGGCAACCACCTCTGGATCCAAGGAAGCCTTCTTGAGGACTGGCCGGACTACCGCCTCCTTTAAAGGGGCAGGCACCCGGCCGTCTCTCAAGGAGGCATTTACCACCTCCAAGATCCAGGGCACAATCCCGACCTCGGCACTCTTTAATAGCCAGGATGGGCATGGGTCTAGTAAACAGGTGGTTGAGCGTACCGATCCAAGCACCTTGTCCACATCATCAGGCCGCAAAAACTGAAAATCATCCATTAACGAGGGACAAGCACGTACGGTCGGTCCCTCCCCGAGAGAAACTGTATCAAGGGTGGAGTCCAGTTCGTGACGAATCAGAGCAACTTTCTCCCTAAAATGCGTGGCGAAATCGTCACAGCGGGCTTTCGAGGGTGGCATAAGATCTTTTTCGGGGCCAGGTTTAATCAGCCCCTGAACCACCCGAAAAATCTCCGCCGGACGGCATTGCGAGGAGGCAATGCACGCGGAGAAGAATCGCTTCTTCGCCGCCCTCACCGCCACAGCATAGGCTCGATAGTGTGCTCTAAGATGTGTTCGGTCGGACTCGTCACGAGATTTCCTCCACTTGCGCTCTAGCCGTCTCCCAACCCGCTTCATCACCCGTAACTCTGGAGTGTACCAGGGAGACGATCGAGCTCTGCCAGGTTGGAGAGGGCGCTTAGGAGCGATCGTGTCGATGGCCCTGGACATCTCCCCATTCCATATATCAACCAGGGCCTCGACAGGAGCACCAGCCTTGTCAGCCGGAAAATCCCCCAAGGCCCTCAGGAATCCATCAGGATCCATCCGACTCCGGGGGCGGACCATTACAATCTGGTCCGCACCCTTACAGAGGGAGAAGCCACTCTCGAGCTCAAACCTCACGAGGAAGTGATCTGACCATGACAAGGGCGTCAAACATAGATTCTTCACCCTCAAATCACCCTCTTCCTGTCCCGTCGAGAAAACCAGGTCCAGAGTGTGTCCACGTTCATGGGTTGGGCCAATGACATGTTGAGACAGCCCCATGGCCGTCATGGAAGCCATGAAGTCCTGAGCCGCCCCGGACAAATCCGTCTCGGCATGGAGATTGAAGTCCCCCAGAACCAACATCCTGGGGGTCTTCAACACCAGGTCCGAGACGACCTCCGTCAGCTCAGGCAGGGAGTCTGTTGGGCAGAAGGGTGCTCGGTACACCAACAGAATCCCCAATCTGTCTCGGTCGCCCAATACCAAGTGGAGGCACTCCAGCCCCGGCCTCGAAGGGACAGGAAGCCCCGTGAGGGAAAAAGAAGCCCGATAAACTAAAGCGACCCCCCCTCCCCTCCCCTCCGGGCGTGGACGGTGCTGAACTAAGTACCCGGGCGGGCATAATTCCGAGAGGGCAACATCCCCCCCTCTCCCGCCCAGGTCTCGGTGATGCAGGCCAGGTCGGCCCTCTCATCCATGATCAAGTCATGGATGGTGTTGGCTTTATTGCGGACCGACCTGGCATTAAGTAACAGCACCGTCAATCCCGTGGGGCAGCTGATAAGACTTCCAGGCACCCGCCGGCTGGGGGAATAACCAGAAGAAGAAACAGGTATTAACCACCTTCCCGCCTTCTCCTAGGCGGGACCGTTAAACCCCCAATGCAGCCATAGCGACCATTCCCCATCACCACCCCAATGGTGGCGCCCACGTGCTCCCCAGGTAACATAATTAACCTGACCTGAGATGGGCCCTTAAAACACTTAAAAGATTAAAACGTTAAAAAGTCCTACGCCCCGGAAAGCCCAGCCACGGTCCAGAGGTCAAATAAGAGGCCCACCGACATAGTCCCGGGCCAGCCCAGCCCCCAAACGGCCCCAACGGCCCAAACGGCGACGACCGCCCTTGGGCCGTCGCCCTTCGGCCGCCGGCCCGAGGCCGCCGGCCCCAGGTGTGGCCGGCGCCTTATGGGCCCCGCGGCCTCCACTTCCGGCCCGACTTCCGGCCACCGGTCCCGGCCTCGCCCCGCCCCGCCCTCCTCGGCGTGCCTGCCACTCACGACACGAGGGCGGCGGGCTCGGAGCAGGGGCCTGGGTGCCGGCGGGTGCCGGCAGGTGCCGGTGGGGGCCGCGGCGACCGCCCGGTGGGTCCGCGGCGCGAGGGGGCGCGAGGGTACCGGCAGGCCGTCCGGGACGTTGTTCCGGCGCGGCGCGGTCTCCGGAGCTCCCGCAGCGATGTTGTGGCGCGGCTCCGGGCTCCGGCGTGGCGCGGCTCGGCCCTCCGACGGCGGTGGACGGCGTCGGAGCGGAGCAGCGGTGTCAGGGCCGCTCCGGCTGCCTCCCCCAGGTGTGGCCGGCGCCTTATGGGCCCCGCGGCCTCCACTTCCGGCCCGACTTCCGGCCACCGGTCCCGGCCTCGCCCCGCCCCGCCCTCCTCGGCGTGCCTGCCACTCACGACACGAGGGCGGCGGGCTCGGAGCAGGGGCCTGGGTGCCGGCGGGTGCCGGCAGGTGCCGGTGGGGGCCGCGGCGATGGGGCTGTCTCAACATGTCATCGGCCCAACCCATGAACGTGGACACACTCTGGACCTGGTTTTCTCAACGGGGCAGGGAGAGGGTGATCTGAGGGTGAAGAATTTACGTTTGACACCCTTGTCATGCTCAGATCACTTCCTCGTGAGGTTTGAGCTCAAGAGTGGCTTCTCCCTCTGTAAGGGTGCGGACCAGATTCTGATGGTCTGCCCCCGGAGTTGGATGGATCTGGATGGATTCCTGAGGGTTCTGGGGGATTTTCCAGCTGACAAGACTGGTGCTCCTGTGGATGCCCTGGTCGATATATGGAATGGGGAGATGACCAGGGCTATCGACACGATCTCTCCTAAGCGCCCTCTCCAACCAAGCAGAGCCCGTTCATCTCCCTGGTATACACCGGAATTACGGGCGATGAAGCAGGTTGGGAGACGGCTAGAGTGTAGGTGGAGGAAATCACGGGACGAATCTGATCGAACACATCTTAGAGCACACTATCGGGCCTATGCTGTGGCGGTGAGGGCGGCGAAGAAGCGATTCTTCTCCGCGTGCATTGCCTCCTCACAATGCTGTCCAGTGGAGATTTTTCGGGTGGTTCAGGGGCTGACTAAACCTGGCCCCAATAAAGATCTGGTGCCACCCTCGAAAGCCCGCTGTGACGACTTTGCCACACATTTCAGGGAGAAAGTTGCTCTGATTCGTCGCGAGCTGGACTCCACTCTTGATACAGATTCTTTTGGGGAGGGGCCAACCGTGCCAGCTTGTCCCTCATTGATGGATGAATTTCAGTTTTTGCGGCCTGATGATGCGGACGAGGTGCTTGAATCGGTACGCCCAACCACCTGTTTACTGGACCCGTGCCGATCTTGGCTATTAAAGAGCGCCAAGGACGGGATTGTGCCCTGGATCTTGGAGGTGGTAAACGCCTCCTTGAGAGACGGCCGGGTGCCTGCCCCTTTAAAGGAGGTGGTAGTCTGGCCAGTCCTAAAGAAGGCTTCCCTGGATCCAGAGGTGGTCGCCGATTATAGACAGGTGGCCAACATCCCGTTTCTGGGCAAGGTGCTGGAGCAGGTGGTGGTGGGACAACTCCAGGCACTCTTGGATGAAACTGATTATCTAGACCCATTTCAGTCCAGTTTCAGACCCGGCTTTGGCACTGAATCTGCCTTGGTCGCCCTGTACGATGACCTGTGCAGGGAGACAGACAGGGGGAGTGCGTTCCTGTTGGTTCTCCTGGACCTCTTGGCAGCTTTCGATACCATCGGCCACGGTATCCTTCTAGAGAGGCTGGTGAGATTGGAGGTTGGAAGCACTGCTTTGCAGTGGTTCCACTCCTATCTCAATGGCTGATACCAGAAGGTGGTGCTGGGGGACTATGGCTCTGCGCCATGGCAGCCATGCCATGGAGTTCTGCAGGGTTTCATTTTGTCTCCCTTGCTCTTCAACATCTACATGAAACCGCTGGGAGAGGTCATCAGGCAGTGTGGGCTGCGGAATCATCAGTACGCTGATGATACCCAGCTCTACCTCTCATTCTCCACAGATCCAGGTGAGGTGGTGGCTGTGCTGAACTGGTGCCTGACCGAGATAATGGGCTGGATGAGGGCCAATAAACTGAGGCTCAATCCTGACAAGACAGAGGTCCTGTTGGTGGGTGGGTCGGGCTTCAGAGTGGGGGACCTGACCCTAGTCTTAAATGGGGTTGCACTCCCTCTGAAAGACAGGGTCCGCAGCCTGGGAGTGCTCCTCGACCCGGAGCTGACCTTGGTAGCCCAAGTGTCAGCGGTGGCGAGGAGCGCTTTCCATCAGCTTCGGCTGATCCAGCAGCTGCGTCCCTTCCTGGTGTTTGACTGCCTGGCGACAGTGACACATGCGTTGGTGACTTCCCGGTTAGACTACTGTAACGCGCTCTACGTGGGGCTACCCTTGAAAACGGTCCGGATACTTCAATTGGTTCAAAATAGAGCTGCCAGGGTGCTGACGGGGACTGGGCATGGTTCTCATATCACCCCAGTTCTCCGTCAGCTTCACTGGCTTCCCATTGAAGTCCAGGCCCAATTCAAGGTGTTGGTTCTTACCTATAAAGCCCTTAACGGCTTGGGTCCTGGTTACCTAAAGGAGTGCCTGTGACCATATATGCCCTCCCGTCCCCTACGATCGGCAGCTGATGCTCTCCTCCAGGAACCCTCTGTGAGAGAAGTGAGGAGGGTGAGTACCCGGAGGAGGGCTTTCTCTGCGGTGGCGCCCCACCTATGGAATGCGCTCCCCAGAGAGGCTCGCCTGGCGCTGTCATTATTTGCTTTTCGGAGCCAGGTGAAGACCTTTTTATTTAAGAAATATTTTAAGTGTTAAATTATTAATTTGTTAATTTATTATTATATTTATATGTTTTAAATTTGGACCTTGAGATGGGCCAGTTTTTAATATTGTGTATTGATTTTAGTTGCTATGTTTGTTGTGAGCTGCCCCGAGGCTTGTGTGCAAGGGTGGCATACAAATATGTTAATAAATTAATAAATTAATAAAATAAACTGCACATTCACACAGACATGCATTTGCAAACAGGAACATAATTCTCATACATCCCTCCAACAAAAAGATTCCATTCCCTTAGTGAATGGTTAACAGAACCCAAGATTCCTGACAATCCATTAAACAACAATGGTGTCTACTCACATTCTAAAGAAAGCATGCAATTTCTAGAGATACGGTGCCTCCTCCGATCCCCTCCACGCATTCCGTGCTGCTTGTAAAGGCCTAAGAAACATGAGGGTAACTCATGGTCCACTTGAACTTTAGGGAAGATCTCTCCTGGAACCTGCTGTCTGCAGCCACATCCAATCCTCCTGAGGCAAAATGCTTCCCCTGCTCAGAGTAGGGCGACCCACACGCTGTGTAGCCATCTTCCATGCTGCAAAGGCTTACATTTCCCCTATTTCCATCATATGTATGGCAAATTCTTGATAGCCCTTCAAAACTAAGTTCTTTACATATCAGTTGGAAATTTCATTGGGAACATTCATGAGATAGTCTGTTACACTTCTAATGACCCCTTTATTTCAGAATTTCTGAATGTTCCTCCATGCTCACCAGATATGCTAAATTATCAGCATATGGTCTCATACAACTCAAACATATGTCTGAAATGACTGTACATTATTTATTCATCATAACAAAATGCTATTTACATAATACCATCTACTGTTTTTCTCTAGATCTTTACATTTATTTATTATTACATTTCTATTCCACCCTTCCCTTCTAAACCTAATTCTTCCTTCTTCATTTTATCCTCACAACAGCCCTGTGTGGTAGAAGTAGTGAGGTCATCCAGCAAGCTTCATGGCTGAGTGAGGATTTTTGTTTGCTTATTTTGTAATATTTGTATGACACCCAATATAGCTTCCATGTAGCCTGAAGTGCCTGATCCTGCCTAATCTTGGAAGCTAAGTAGAGTCAGGCCAGGCTGAAATCTGGATGGGAGACTTAAGGTTGTGAACCATCCAGAGTTCACAACCTTAAGTCTAGTGAACTAGTGGTGTTAGAGAAATGTAATGAATGAGGAGGAGGAGTATAATATGATGATGATAACAACAGTGGGTGGTTTATAATGATAAAACATCAAAATATATTAATGATGATCCATAATGAATAAAATTCTAAAAAACAACAGAAGACTTTCAGTAAAACCAAATTGCCTGATTGTGTTGGACACAAGAACACAAAACAGATCTAAATTTTTGTGTATCAGAAGTGGAATCCTGAGTCCAGCTCCCCTTTAAGTCCAATGTAAGTCTCCTATCTTACAGTGTTTGCATTTGGACAGAACTGATCCAGTTCACACATCACAAAAATACAGTTTATCCATGTTGAGAGAGCATAAACACTTGTTCTCACACTGTGTCTAAGTTGTTTCTCATGAAAACCAAACCTGAAAATTTAGCTTCCTGGGACTGAAAGAATCAAGGAATGGAGTATTCATGGGTGTGCACTGGACTGTAAGGAATGGTTTACTGCTCCATGAATGATTTCCCCCTTTCCCTATTCCTCTTTTGGCTTGATTATAAAGAATAGATTGGCAGGATCTGCTTCTGTTTTTAACCAAAGTTGGATGTTCATTCAAACTAAGAAAAACTCTGGTTAGCTTTAACTGTGGCTTGTCTGAGCAAGCAAACTTCAAACCATGATTTCTGATGTTAACTTTTTGAGATAAATCATAGTTAGAATTAACTGCAGTTCCCAGGGCAGATGAAACAGCAATGCACAATTAGTTGAAAAAGAAAGATGGTGCTTTGAAGCTTGTTACAATAATGTAAATAGAGAACAGGCTCTGGGGACATGCATGGAATACCACGCTGTGGTTTAGCTTTACGCCCACATAGAACCAAATGCTCTTTGCAGCTCTCTTTTTTCCCATCTGTTTGACAGACAGACAGACAGACAGACAGACAGACGACTTTTCTGATGCGACCAAACAACTTTACTGAAACATTTTTCCTTGTTGTACTTTGTAAACCACTTTGAAAACTTTATGTTGAAAAAGGGTTAAATAAGCAGTCAAATTTTTCTATTTCACTTTAAATATTTCCGGTATGACCAATAACATATCGTTATGGATTTTCTGCATCCCACGTGTAGATGTGCTAGAAACCTGGTAAATATTGGATATATTTTAACATACAAAGGAATAGTTTGGGCCAGAGGAGTTTTATTCATTTGCTATTTAGGCATATCTATACTGTTTGATTGGCACAACATTCTCAGAACAGTGTACAAATTCCATTTAAAACAATATACAATTTAAAATCCAATTAAAAACAGATTTAGAACAAACACACCTGTCAAACAAACTTGTCTGTCAGGAAAATTTAACAGGCAGGTACAAATCAACAATAAGCAAAACAGTGCATTATAACAGTTAACAATGAGTTAAACAAGTATTCCACATGTACCAGCAACAATCATAAAATCCAGTATAAAACCAGTTATTGCATGCAACAGTTAGAATATAATGAAAATAAAAAGGTTTTAACCTGGTACCAAAACATATACAATGTTGGCACCACACACACCTCCCTGGGGCGCTGATTCCGTAACTGAGGCACCACCACCAAGAAGACCTTCCCTTGTGGTCACCCTCTTGACTCCCTTTAAAGTGGCTCATGGAGAAGGACCTTTGCAGATGATCTAGGGGTCCAGGTATGTGTATACAGGAGGAGATATTCCTTTAGATAGCCAGGCCTTTAAATTGTAGCACAAGCACCTTAAAGTAGGCCCAGATTTCAGCTGGCAGCCAGTGCAGATGATACAGTACCGGGCTGATCCATTCATATCTAATTGTCCCCTTCAACAAATGAGCTGCCCTATTCTGCACCAACTGAAGATTGTTTTCAAGGGCAGCCCCATGTAGACTGCATTGCATAGTCTGCATATGAGGTTACTGGTACATGGATTACCATTGCTAGGTTCTGCATGTCCAGATAGTTGATAGAAGGCACTCCTGGCCACAGATGCCACTAGAAACTCCAGGGACAATTCTGGATCCAGGAACACCCCCAGGCTTCATACTCCGTCCTTTACAGTGCAACCTGTCCAGGACAGGGTGGCTACCATCCCCCTGGATTGAGCCCCCCACCACCACCAGTAGCACCTCCATCTTATCTGGGCAAGACTTCAATGTATTAGCCCTCATCCAGTCCATCACTCTGCCCAGGCACTGGTTAAGGACAGTCACTGCCTCACCTGGATCAGATGTAAATAAGATGTAGGGCTGGCTTCTCCCAGCAGTTTCTTGTAGATGTTGAAGAACATGGGGGCCAGGATGGAACCCTCTGGCACTGCATGGCATAATATCCATGGAACTGAGGTGCTATCCCCCAGTGGCACCTCCTGGAATCAGCCAGTCAAGTAGGAGCAGAACCAGTGCAAAGCAGTGCCTACAACTCCCAGCCCAACCAGCCTATCCAGAAGGACACCATGGCTGATGGTATCAAAAGCCACTGAGAGGTCCAGGAGAACCAACAGGGACGCACTCCTCCTGGCAAAGGTCATCCCATAGGGTGACCAAGGCAGTTTCAGTCCATAAACAGGGCTGAAACTGGCCTGAAGTGGATTCAGGTGATCTGTTTCCTCCAAGAGTGCCTGGAGCTGCCTGGCCACCACCTGCTCAAGCACCTTCCCCAAGAAGGGAATGTTGCCCACAGGCCTAAAGTTGTCAATGTCCAGACTTGCGTTCTTCAGGAGAGGTCTGGACTCTGCCTCTTTTGATGCAGACAGGACCTGCATCAGGACCTGTCCCTCCTTCAGAGTAGGCCCAATAATGAGCCCTCCCCTGTGTTTCTCCACTTGCACTCTAGCCATCTTCCCAGCTTTTTAATCACCCACCATTCTGCTGCATAACATGAAGTCACGCGAGCTCTGCAAGTGGGAAGGGGGCAGTTGGGTTTGAGCATGTCAACCTCGCAGGTCACTTCCATATTCCGTTAAGCAACGTGAACTTCGACAGGCGTGCCAACCATATTAGCTAGAAAAAGTTCTAAGACTTCAAAAGCACCAGGATTTCCAAGCATGGTGTGCCTTAGTATCTTCATTTAGAAAATATAATGGAATTAGGAAGGATATTTTTGCATTATTGATTGGCCCAGATAACTACAAAGGTCCATTAAACCACTTTTATGTTTTCTTATTAGACTTAATGAATCTGTCTGGTACTTTTTATTTTAAATAATGGACAAAAGATTTGGGACAAGAGATCACCAATAAAAGGATTGGGGAAATATACCAAATGCAGTAGTATCAGCCAATTTGGAAGAAAACTTTTTAAAAATTCATTATCGATGGTATTTGAATTCACACATGTTGGTTTAGTTGTTTTTATCTTCTGTTTTAATGAACTTACTACAACCCCTGTGATTTGATAACGAAGGGCAGTATATCAATATTTTAAATAAATAGAAAAGAGTTTAAAAGAGATTTATGTTACTGCTCTCAATTCTTGTTCATGATGTGTGAACGCATGTGGGAAGGGGCATCATACAGTTTTTTTTGCATGCACGTCTGTGTGTGTGTGTATTCAATCCTACAACATTTTGAAACTAATACTGGTAGTTGCTTGATACTATAAAATCCCATGGTAATAATATTGTGTTAAAGATAAGGCTAGCAGAATTTCTTCCTTTGCTATTTGCATTCCAGGGTGGCAGGCAATAGTTGTCAAAAGCAACAACATAACCATGACAAACATCCACAATTTAAAAAGGAACAAAAGAATCTAACAGCTCAAACAGCAAAAGTTTGAGTCAACAAAGACATCGTCAACAAGCATGAAAAGACCAGCGGAGCTGGCACCTGTGGGACTTCAGGGTGGCAGGGAGGGTTCGAAAAACAGGGAGACTCAACCGAAAAGACCTTCCCTGTGTTTCCCCTCAGAAGGCCATGATCAGATGATGGAACGTGGGCCCTCTTGGACCTTTCCCATTTTTCCCAAAGCAAGTCAAATCTGCTCATGATGGTTACAAGAGGCGTACCAGCAAATTAGAGGAGAGCTGCTATTCCATCAGATGGCTTGGTGGAATGTGTAACGTTATGGTGCTGTCAACAGTCACCTATTGCAGAAGATGAAGGAACAGGCAATGGACAACAGGGAGGGTCATTTACTGAACATCCCTTCCCTGGACTGTTGGTATGAAGTCCAGACTGTTTTCTTGTGAATTTCCCTGCCTGTCTCTTTTCTGCTTTGTGCCCAATTTTTCAGATTGCAATTCTTGTTTCATCCCTGATCTTTTTTTCCTTTTTTCTTGAAGGTCATGGTAAACATTCTAGAATGGAGGGAGGGAGGGAGGGAGGGAGGGAGGGAGGGAAGCAAGGAAGGAGACAGACAGTCAGACAAACAGAAATAAACCTTCCCACCACTTGCACATCTATAGGTTTTTTTCCCCTGGTACCTTCAAACTGAACAGAACCCTTATTCTGGATTATGCATGGTGATCATGCAGAAGGCAGGCTCAGAGTAGGGCAGGGCAATAAGAATAAGAGTGGCCCAAGAGGTTCAAAGACCCTTCATGGTGATGTCGCACTTCAACTATGATAACAGGGACCAGTTGAAAATACAGGAGGGCCAGGATTTCAACCTGTGCAAGGGAGAATTCGTTCAGTTGGTATCCTCATGTGAACTTACCAAATGCGTGCTTCCTGTATTAATATCCTTTTGTATTTGAGTATCTTTGTGTTCTGTCAGGCAGTTCCCTACAGTGCACTGAAAATGCATACAGAAAGCATCCAATATGGGAAAATCACTTGCAGATATGCATGTATTAAACAAAAATGTGTATACTATAAGAAATGTGCATATATAATATTATGTGGTCTTTTCTGTCTTGCAAAGAAGGTGGAAACTATGACTGACGGTACCAGGACAAACTAAAGTTTCAAAGAATGAGACACTCAGGGAAACCGAAGTGAAGAGGTGTGTCCTTTAGATCTGAATGAAAGATGCCCCTTTCAACTGAGCCGAACTCTTTATGGCTTGATACATCCAACTGGTGCTGTGCCAAAAAGGTTGTCCCACATCCTCTTTGACCATTCTCATTCCATTTCAAAGAAAAGAAATGGCTTCCAAAGGTAAATTTGATGGTGATGATAACTCCAGAGAAATCCGCATGGCTTGGGGCTGAGTTTCTTGAGTTGACTTTATTTCAGAGGCAGCTAAGACAAGTGCACGAGAGTTTTGTCTTTCATTGTGCTGCCTAGCCTGTTCCATTGCAGCATCCTACGCGCTGATTAAATCCCAGGGAAGGCATCATGACCTCACTCCTCCCAGGAGCCTTTTTTAGCCCAAGAAGTGCAGGCACAGCGAGGCCGCAGAGCAATGGAGAGAAAGACACAGGTCGTGTCCAAGCCACCTCAGTGATTAGGTAAGTTCAAAAACTTCATGCACGTAAATTACAAAGCACCCTAAGAATGGAAGGAAGGAAGGAAGGAAGGAAGGAAGGAAGGAAGGAAGGAAGGAAGGAAGGAAGGAACTAAACTTTCCCAATTTGATGAAATCATCCCTCCCTCTCAAGCTGATCTGCCACAAATAGGATGAATAATTTGGAAGGGACACTTTTGCACAGCTCTGCCTTCAAGCGGTTATCCCCTGGGGCCGGCCCACTAAGGCTGGAGCGCCAAGGTTTTCATTTGATCCCCAATCTGTGGACACCATTTGCCCCACCTTTCTGCTCCCCTGGATTAGCTGGCTTTTTGCCCTCATGCGCGTCACCTCCTGCTGCCCCTCCTAATCTTTCTTCTGAGGCGTTTTTCTAAAATCAGATCCCCTGTCCATGACTCACTTTTTACGAACAGGGGGTTCTTCAGAGACAGGGTCCTTTAGAAATGCAGGAACACCTGAGTGCATTTGTAAATTAGCACATGCAAGAGTGTGCATTCGGTTCTTATTGGCATCAGCCCAGGAACTTTTTGGTACCTGGCGCCACTCCTGGTTATCCCTGCATTTTAACCAAGGATGGTTTATCCATTTCTTTGCTCACATTTTCCCTCCCCACAATCAAGTCAACATGAATTCAGTGTTTCTGTAGTAGCACACCTTTGAATTGGTCAGAGGACTCTCTCTTTCTCTGAAAAGAAAGAGGGATTTCACATAGTGCATAGTGCAAAGGGCTGCTTGGAAGAATTTAGTCCAGGGAGCAGAATACAACTGCCCCATGCTATCAGGGACACAGTCCCACCTTCTGGTATCCATTGATAGGAGACATTCACCCCCTCACCCTATTTCACTTCCCCAGCTCTGATGCGATGGTCAGTATATCAAAGATTTCTTCTCTGTAGGTCAGAAAGTGGGAGAAAAATATACATGTTCTACTTCGTATCAGTATACATAGCTTACCTTTCCAAATTACAGCTCATTGAATCATTATCACAAGCTACTTTGAGTTCAAATGCTTTGTGTCATCCTTAACATACTTCTAATTTAATTATTACTACATGTCCCACACTTTCGCATGCAGACTGAGTCCCAGTGTATCTGCAAGGTGTAGAGTCCTTATTCGAACCCAAGTCTGAGCTGCTACATTTGCCAAGCGTGGAAGATGGTGGCATATGTGTGGGAGAGGAAATTCATATGATTCCTCCACAGCCAGTCCACTCCCCACCCCTGCTTGTTTTCCGCAGCTGACTGTGCCCCCAGGTTTGCCTAATCTGGCTTCGGTACACCTAAGGCCAGTAGGATGTGCGAGACAGAAGGTTCCTTGTCCTGTGCAGCTGCCAGGAGAAACAGCGTGTCTTATAACTAGAAGAACTCGTGCAAAGGGCTGCACATGAAACCTTACAGGGTCAAAAAGTATCCGCTGAATCTTGCCAGCCTATTGATGCGAGGAATACTGTTTCCTTGGTGGTGTTTCGTTTCCTTTTTGTTTCCTCCTCTGCACAGAAGCGGGTGGTACTGTGGAAGCGAAATGCAGCTTTGCCACCCTTCAGGTCAGTTTCAAGTCACACTGGTGCCTCAATTACTGATGAAGCAAGATGCTTCTCTGTGCTTTTGTGGCAAAGGAGAAGCGAAGGCTCGAAGAGTTGCTTACCTTTGCATGGGCTGCACACCCAAGAGATGCCCGTACCCAAGAAATGCCTTCCTGAGCTGCCATCAGACAAAAAAAATTGCTCCAACCCTCAAAAGGTGAACTTTTTCCTTAGCAAAGAGAGAGAAAGTATTACTCACTTCGACAACCTATTTTTACCGATTTTCAATGCATTGATGCATTTTATACTCTGAGGCTAGTTTTTATTTTGTTTTAAGTTGTATCTTTGCACACTGGAAATTTTTTAAAAGATTGCTTCATCATGTTGTACTTCATGGCTTTACCTTTTGAGAACTGCCAAGAGAACTTGGCTATTTGGTGGGATAGAAATGCAATGAATACCCAAATAAAATATATGCATCATCAGTACCTATGCTTTGTACTGTTTTTACTGAAGCTTGTGTTGTGAGCCACAACTCATTTACTTTAATGGCCACACATGTCAGCTTACACATAATCTGTAACATATGAAGTTCAGCTATTAATCTGTCTAGGTACTCTCTTTCTGAGTTTCTGTTATGGCCAATGGCCCTTATTGAAATAAAATTAAACTGATCTGATATAAAATTAAACTGATCTGATATAAAATTAAACTGATCTGATATAAACTGATCTAAACTGCCTGGGACCTGGATTCCTTAAGGAGCGCTTGCGCCCATATATGCCCTCCCGCCCCTTGAGATCAGCAAGAGACCCTCCTCCAGGAACCCTCCGGGAATGAGATTAGGAGGGTGAGTACCCGGAGGAGGGCTTTCTCTGCGATGGCACCCCAATTATGGAATGCGCTCCCCAGAAAGATCTGCCTGGCGCCGTCATTACTTGTTTTTCGGCGCCAGGCAAAGACCTTTTTATTTAAATCGTATTTTAATTGCTAATTGTACTTGTGATAAGTGGAATTTTAAAGGTTTTGCTGAGATGCACTGGGGTGGGGGGGAGAGAGGCTCAATTGAATTTTATGTTTTATATGTTTTATATTAATTATGTTGTAAGCCGCCCCGAGGCTTTATTGCAATGGGACGGCATAGAAATGTTTAAATAAATAAATAAATAAATAGGTCCTAGAAGAATTCAATTTTTGCTAATTCTGAACTTTCCTGAACCTTACCTTTTTGACCATTGTCTGAGTTGATACTAGCAATACAATTTCTCCCCCAATGTCCTAATGCTATTGAAACATATCAGTATACACAGTGCATATTTTGAGAGAAAATCTATGTTGAAGTATTATTTAAGAAAAATAACACTGAAGCATGTACTTACGTATTTTGAGAGGATTTAAAAAATAAATTCCGTATTCATACTGAAATGGCACAAGATGTGATAAACAGCAAATGGGTAGATTTATCCATCTTTTAATTGATATGAAGAACCCGGAACTATTTCATAAGGACATGCCTAACTTGATTTATGGACACAGTGCTTCAGTGAGGTCCTTTGCATCCAATCCCTAAGGCTGTGAATGCATCTCAGGGGCAGAGATGAGCACTTTCTCGGGCTCTTAGACTGTACTCTCAAGGCTCTTGGGACAGTGTCCTGGGAACCATGGGGATTTTCAGAGCTCTCAGAGAGGGCAGCTCACCAAGCAACCCTGTTCTCCACAATCACAGGTAGTTCTTCTCCAGCATCCAAGAGAGATGGATGTAGGGATAGAAGAAGCTGCCTTATGAAGTTGGAGCCCAGCACTGCTAGCTTGGACTGGCAGCAGTGGCTTTCCAAGGCTGCAGGCAAGTCTGAAGCCCTCCTCTGTCTCCAAGAGAGGGGAGAAAACGGAAGCCTGCACAGAAAGTGACATCCTTGCCTCCCCACACTGCAATCAATGGGGAGCCAGCTGTGCTGGTTTGCTTTGAAAAAGTCTTGCGATTTAGGAAAGAAGACTAGTGTGTGTGTGTGTTCCCTCCACACCACCACCTCCACCACGGTCCATCCCACTCAGGTGGACAAGCCCAGTAGGGCATAGGATCTGTCCCGTAAGGATCCCTCTGTAGATCAGGAACTCCCTGTTGAAGATTGTGTGGTCTCCACTTCAGGAAAAGCAAGACAGAAACATTGCCTTTCAATCATGCGGGAGTTTTGCGTGCCAGGTGAGCGACACGGGAAGGGCCTACTCAGCACGGGATGGTCATACCCAAGATGTGTATTGATCGCAATCTCAACATTAGCCTGCCCGTGATATTAATCCGGGCTGCTACTATTTTCTCAAGGGCTAGATTGAGCGTGTGTGTGAAAGAGAGAGTTGGCAGGATTGGTGTCGTAGTTTGGTGGCAGTTGTCATTAACTTGGCACATGGGCACTGTGACGTAATGCAAGACAGGAAATATGGATCCTCTTTTGACCTGCCATTGTTGCTCATTGTACTCTGTTATCCCTAAAGTGCAGCCGTGTAACTCTTTTTATAGGGTCTCTTTCTCTCTCTCACTCCCCCCGCGTCTCCCATTTAGTTCAATGCGATAATGATTCTGAAGGATGCATGAGGCCAAACTTTGCGGAGTATTTCTCCCCCCACCTTTTTTTTTTTTTTTTTGCAGGTTCACACCAGATAGGCATTTTTTATAGCCTGAAAGGGGGATGTTTTCTTTTGTTAATGGCTTATAATCACATGAAAGGGCTCATCACTCCACTTTAGAGCCCGACCACATGGCGCGTATCTTTTATAAATTACTGGCTGGCGTTGTGTGCATTGGGAGAGAGAGAGGTTGGTTCTCTTGCTGTGAGCCATCCTGCCTAATTGTCGTATGCAAATAAAAGCAATTATGAGGCTTTTAGGGTGAAGGGATGACAGCTGAGCTGGCGGTTGGACGCCTCACCCACCTTGTTGCCATGACAACAGGGAAAGGGGAAAAAGAACAAAATGGTGTGTGTGTGTGTGTGTGTGTGTAAAACAGTTATTTTGGTGAAGGAATTGTTTTTAGATTGATAGATAGATAGATAGATAGATAGATAGATAGATAGATATGCATACACAGACACACAGAGATAGCACTAATATTATCATGGTCAAACAGAATGGAGATATGAAATGAAAGACTTTGTTTAAAACATTACGGAAATTAAACTGTGGTTATTTCCTTGGCCCTTTCAATGATCTGTGTCATTTAACTGGCATTTACCAGCATTTTATCTGTTTCTCTGGAAGTTAGGAGTCGATCACAGGCCCACATGCAATAATTAGGAGATTATAAATTCCTGCAATTTTGCATCCCTGCAGAAATGTGACCAGGCTGGGTATTTTGCAGAAGGAGATTTTAAAATAAGGATATCATCGGGTATGTGGGGAGCAAGACACCAATACCCTACTAGCATTCTGGTACCAATTTTTTTAAAACAAATGTTTGTGTTAAAGCGTTAAACAATTAGAACCAATAAAATGGCACTCACATGCAAAATTAAAACAAGTCGCAAATGCATATTTTTCTATGGCAATTTATTTCACAATTACTCTTGTGGAAGCTTTCATGAATTAAATATGAGTTCCATCTCGAAATTAGGTGTTATAAGGGCTAAATTACAAGAGGCAGCTGTAATTGAGGTGGCTTTAACACGGAGTCCAGCGAACTAATCTCTCACGCCATCACGTGGGTCCCCTTCAGCCAATCTGGCACCTCCCCGGGCCTCAAAAAAAGAGAGAATAAAAACAGAAGCAGCTGAGAAAAATTGATTTCTCATCCCAGCCATATTTGATAGCTTTTGAAATCGAAAATTGAAATTAACTAACCTAAGCCCCGTCATAACAAAAGAGCAAATTAAATATGCGATGCCGTTTCCTATTGGCAGCAAGAGGGGCTGCCAAGGTAAATTTGTAAATAGAGTTTAAGATGCAATTCTCCTTCTCTGCAGAAAAAATATAAGGGTAAGGTGGGTGTATACATTATTTATGCCATTAAAAAAAAATTGGCTCCCAACAGCTATAGGGCATGAGAAGAACAGAGTTTTAAAAAATGGAGATGAATGGCTAAGGACCACGAATGTTTAACAGTGATCCTGAAAATTGCAACAAGCCAACTTCCGAGTGATCCATGATTTCTCTTTCTGTTTTAAGATACAATTTTGTCACATGAAAAATGGGGACGGTTGGGAATAGTGGGTCGAAAAGAACTTGCATTCTACCTTTTCACTAACACAAGGAAATACAATTGTTTTTGTTCATTAATAACTAGTAATCATTAATTAATAAATGTTAGTCATGTTCTTGACATGGACATTTTCTTGCTACTGCCAGGTAGGTATGGATACGCCACCCCTAGTACTGAAGGGGTGAAGGCCAATTTAATTAACAGATTTTTAATCACATTTACTGCAGACTTCAGAGGAAAGAAAGCTCTTAAATGGGTGTTCATCAGATTTGAAGTTTGGTGGATGAGTGTGTCTGTGAGAAAGCTGCATTGTCAGCATAAAGCTGAGAAAATATTTGAGGAGGGTCCAAAGAACAGAGGGGCCCCACATTGTGAGAAGCTGCTTTCATGCATTCTCATTGTAGCATTTCGAGGGTATCTTAGCTTATGTTAAAAATAAATGTCCAATTTATTTTCCCCTAACTTGGGGAAACTGTCACTTAGTACTCGGCAGTTGTTATTTTGTGGAGCATCTCTTCTGTAAAATGGGCAAACAAGTTCACTATTACTATCAGTAATGTATGAATAGCACAATTGGACATAGATATCCTCTGACACAACATGATATGGTCCAAGTACTTTGTGCTCAATATACTATAATGTAATATCATGTTCTGTTTCTTGGCAAATGCATAATAATAACGGCCACTCTGGAATTGTTTTAGTGGAAGGAATAGGCTGACTGCAATTCTGTGTCAACCAACCACTGCGGTTTTATACAGCACCATCACGGTCTACCAACATGACTCAACTGTCCAGAACAAGGATGCATCCTTCTGATCTTTCAACATTCAGGGCAAATGATGGGTATGAAAGGTTCCTCAACATGAATTCTTGATCAGGTCTCCAGGAAATGCCAACCAGCCCAATATTCACTGCATGCCTCCAGTGGGCACTAGGTTGCCCACCAGAAACTGGCCAGGGGTCTACTAGTATTCACCTTCTACACATGTCTGTAGGCCAACAGAAGACAGGTAGGTTGGAGCTGGTCAACCAGGCTGATGACACAGTGTGGGCAACACTTCCTTGTGTGTTCCTGTTGTACAGACTCCTAAGATGGCAGGCTGAACATCAAAGGAACATCTATCAATGTGTAAAGGAGTTGTTCTACCACAATGTTTTCCTCCAGTCATATGAGCTTGGGCTGTACTGATACTCATCTGCCGATGGGTGAAATTGGATTCATTGCCCATCCATTTGGATGAAAATTTCCAGAAAGGTAAAATTTCCCCAAATCCCTGAAAAATGCATAGTTTTCCTGCATTCGTCTAGGGGGGAAATGGACATTTTGTTGCATTTTTATTTTTTCATATTTGTCTGCATTTGTGTAAAATTACGTATTTATTTTTAAATGGTTTGCAAGTCCACAAAATTGGCCCACTGTGGAATCCATGAGTCAAATTGGACCAATAGCAGTACAGATGAGAACAGAAAGGAACACTGGAAGTCGCTGAACCAAGTCCAGGTGCTATCTCGGGTGCTATAGATCCTGGCTTGTGTCCAGACCCAAAGGTATAACCTCAGGACTCACTTGTACCATGGATTGCAATGAGTCAACTCTAAGCATGACTAAGATTGAGCCCAGAAAGATACAGAATACCTGGGGCCTCCATCCAGCCCTCTGAGGTTCCCCATATGCCACCTCTGCCTCCAACCCCTTTCCCTGGACCTCCAATCATTTGGTGGTTTCCACAATATTATGTACCCTACAAAACCTCAAAGTCCAGCAGATCAGACTTCAGGGACACCTAGTCTGGCATCTTGTTTTGAAAGGTGGCCTGAGAGATGTGATTCAGGAGGCCTACAAGCAGCACATGATGTCAGCAATATCTCCTCTGGGCTAGAGAGAAGCCAGGTGGCATAAATTTATTTATTTATATTGCGATTTATATCCTGCCTTTTTCCTATAAAGGGCTCAAGGCAGCTTACATCATCTCTCCGCCTCCATCATATCCCCACAACAACAACCCTGTGAGGTAGGTTGAGCTGAGAGTCTGTGACTGGCCCAAAGTCGCCCAGTTGGCTCCATGGCTGAGCGGGGCTAGAACCCAGATCGTCTGAGTCCCAGTCCCATGCTCTTAACCACTACACCACACTGGATCTCTAAATGACTAGCTAGATCAAGAAACACAATGAGAAGCCCAACAGAATTCATGCCAACTATTCATGATGTGAGTGCGTGTGAGAGAGAGAGAGTTACTGTAGCCCATTTGGATGCCAGGAAGCACTTCCTGACAGTTAGGACCCCGAGGGCATGGAATGGGCTTCCATGGGAGGTCGGTGAGGGTGTTCAAAGACAGGCAGGACATGCACATGGTGGGCATGTCGTGAGCAGAGCCGGCTAGTGCCGGGGGTCAGACTAGATGGCCTGGGAGACCCCTTCTGACTCGCTCTGTTTCTATGTTTCAAACATAGAAGCAAATTGGATTCTAAATTAGCAGCTTTACCTCTATCATATGGCTCTGCCCAATATTTTCCAAATTGAAAGGGGGGGGGGTCCACTTTGAAGAGGGAAAAAAAATGGGCATGCAGATGTGGGAGAGTGCTGAACTCTGGCTTACCTTCCCCAGTGTCAATTGTTCCTTCAACTTGGGTCCAGTCTTGGTTGTGATCCTGGATAGGGAAAAAGGTGCCAAGGGCAGAGAGAGGATGCAGAAATGTATGTACCAGGTACAGGGGGTGGGATTCATTCTCTTCTCAGACACATGTCCTTTCTGTTTTATACCTGGTCAGAATATAAAGTTATTAAATGTAAGGAGGCATGCCCAACATTGGCTGGTCTTCTTTGGTCCAAAGTCTAAGCAAGCATAACTGTACATATGCCTAGTCATTTTTGCCTTTGCCTTTCTCATTCCCCCCTCTCCTTATCTCTGTGGCCACCTTTCTTGACCTGGTGCCTTGCAGGTGCTGCAAGATACAATACCCATGATTCCTCACCATTGGCTTCGCTGGCTGAGGTTGGTGGGAGGAGAGCACATCTGAAGGGCACTAAGTCGTGGCCTTCTACTCATCTAAAATTATTCCTAAGCCACCTTGAATGGTACAACACTCTCCAATAAAAACCATACAAAGTAGATACATGAGATCCATTAAAAATGAAGATATCGAATTTGAATCAGTACAAGCAAAACTTACTGATAGAAAGCAGTGGGACAAACTTAAAAGAAAGGTCTCAAACATCAGTGGGCCTTCAAAGCTTCCTTGATAGACTTCAAAGAAGTGTCATGATGAACTCATGATGAAAATTGATTCCAGAGGTGTAGGGGCCACCACTGAGAAGGTTCTTTCCCTTGTACGCACCTCCCTTTGTGGTGGTCAAGTGAAAAAGGCCCCTGTGAAAATCTCAAAGTATGTGCAGGAAGGTACAGGGGAAATGGCCCTTCGTGTTGCTTGGGCCAAAATAATTTAAGGCGCTAAGCTTAACACTAGCACTTTAAGATGGGCTTACAAGTGCACTGCGAAGCAGGGTAACTGTCCAAACAACATCTAGCAATATCTGAGTAGGTGAAACTTCTGAACCCACATCACGGTAATCTAGCCTTGATGCCGCTGGACTGAAGCATGGATAGCTGAGTAGACATCTTCCCCCTCCAGAAAGGGTTGCAACCAACATACCAAGCAACACATCTACTCCTGGCCATTGCCACCACCAGAGCTTCTGCCAAGCCATGAGCAGACTCAGCCTGTGCGCTTGGGGCTTTCATGGGCAGTGCAACTTCATCTAGGACCAGATACAATCCTCTGTCTAAATTACTCAGCACTTCCATCTTTTCCAGACTAAGACTAAACTTGTTGTGCCCATCTATCCCAAAACCACTTCTAGACATCTTTAGATCCTCCCAAGGATCATCAGATGGACATGAGAGTTGAGTATCTTCCTTATGCTGGTCATGCTTCAGCCCAAATCTCTGAAAGACTATCCCCAGCAGCTGGGGAGTTGCACACCCATGACAAGTTCCCACCTTCCATGATCACATTCCTCCAGGAAGTACTGGGGCCACTGGAACTCTTTGCTTCCTATGCCCAAGCCAGATAGCTAACCCAGAAAGATACCATACATGGCGGTATCAAACAGAACTGAGTTGTCTGGGCTGCAGAGAACACACAGAGATGCATTCTTCTGATCCATTCCCCCACCCGTCCCCGCAAGCTATCACATCTGAATTGTAAGATCCTTGGGGCAGCTCTGCTTCTGTTGTCATTTGCTGGTGTTGCTTCACAAACTGTTGATACCTCTGATTATAATAAAGATGAGGCAAGCCCTGCAAAGAGGTTAGTACACTCCCCCCCCACCATAACAGCCCCCGAATGCAAAATATTATTTAGCCTTCTTACAAACTCCAAGCGCATTTGCTTTCCCAGACTGTGAGCATTTCCCACCACTGGCAGACCTTGGCACCAGCCCATGAAACTGTACCATTTCCGTGCCTTGGCGAGTTCAGCGCGAACAGATATAAAATCTGGTGACAACTGTAATTGAGGAGATTACAGTTAGCCTGTCTGTCATCCTGGGGATCTTGTAAAATCATTTTCTGTTCTAATTTATTACTTTTAGTGTCAATCACACCCCAACAAGCTGAGTAACATCATTAGGCACTGGCTTCAGCTACTCAGCACTTTTAAAACGTGGTTTAAGTAGTTGTCTCATTATCTGTAGGACGACAGGAAGTCAAAGTTCAAGGAATTATTTTCCCCCTTCTTTTTTAGCAGATATACTGCTGAAGCCTGCAGCACTGCCTTTGAAAGAGGGGACATTTGCAACGGATCTTTGGCCGTGGTTGTTATGATTGCTGTTTAAAAAGGGAGGCAACAATCTACACTTATTAATGGCCTCACAGAATGCAGGGTCTTCGCACAATGACAGAGAACGCTTGGCCTGCAGAAGCTGCTCAAAGCAACACCCCCATATTTCTAGCTAAACTTTGCTCTCAGAAATCAGGCCTGGAAAGGCACTGCGGGTGGAGAGAGGGGCTGGGAAGAAGCAGCCATGGCTCCAGTTTAGCAGAAGGGAGGCTCGCAAGCACCGCCAAGGATCAGCCTCAAGCGCTGGCGTATTCAGGATGCTGGGAGGGCCCAGAGGGACCCTGCAAGGGGCACTTAAAAGAACACAAGTCCGGCCCAGCGGCCCGAGTCAGCTGAGGTAGCGTGGTCATGGCACTGTGGGAAAGGAAAAGGGCTCCCCTCAGTGGTGCCTGCCCCTTTCTGGCCCGTGTCCCGTCTGCATTTGTTCACCCAAAGTTCTATTCTATTCTGCATGAAAATGCCTTGTCGTTTTCAATTTCATATCTAAAACCCACGTGTTTATATGGATTTAAATATGAATTTGTGTTAGTATTTTCCATGAAAATATCTGTTTCTGAATTCATCTTCTTCGCAGACATGTTCTAAAGCATATTTTGATCTAGTTTCAGAGCAAGAGCAATGCTGAATTATTGGAGAGCTGTGAAAGTTGGTTGATCTCTGTGTTCCAGTTGGTGTGAGCCCAGGCGGTACAGAGCAGATCAGTTCATACTGCAACTTGCAAGTAAGAATCTATTATAGCACCTGACAGGGCACAAAGGTTTTTCCTAGCAGAACACCACTGTCTGTTTCCAGCTTTTTAATGGTGCAATGAGGCCTTGACTAAAGCAGTTAATTCCATCATCTAAAACCAGCATCCACAGCTCTGTCTCTGCTCAACTACCTAGCAAAAAGTTAAATGCAACTTAATGCCTTTGGTTTCTGGCCATTCCCTTAGAAAGGCAGTCAAAGGAAATGCAACCACATCAGTGTTGAGATTAAATGACTCACAGAACCATAGAATTGTAGAATTGGAAGGCCATTGGGTCCAGCCCCCTGCAGTTGCAGGACACCAAGTCACGCCATCCCACTCAGGTGGCTGCCCAGTTTCTTCTTGAATGTCTCCAGGGTGGGAGAGCCACCACCTCTCCAGGCAGCTGGCTCCACTGTCCTATTGCTCTGGCAGTGAGGAAGCTTTTCCCAATGTCCAGCCTGAATCTGGGTTGTCGCAACTTCAACTGATTCTTCCATGTCCTGTTTCTGTCTTTTTGTTTTTGTAAAAAAGTAAAGTGCAACAGGCAGTTTGACAGCATGAAAAAGAGGCAGGTGCCCCTGATGCTAAAAGGTGCATTTGCACCTTTGTCTCCTCCCCCTCCCCTGTTTGTGGTGCAGTGGATGTGGAAATAAAAATGCATAGCAGCGTGCAAACATGTGTGGGAGACGGATGGGCCTAGCGGCACTGGCCAACGTAGCCTGCCAGCTGCTGGTGGAGCAGTGCGCCTCCTCGCAGTTGTTCCCAGCTGTGGTCCAGTTTCACAGCTTCCATGATGCTGCCACTCCCTCCTCTCCTGGCCTGCTCCCACACTTTATTTTTCAGCAGGACTTGAACTCGGCAGAATAAGAGGGGCAGTCCTTCATAAAATAGGGCACAGGGCCACCCTAGGAAGGAGGGCGAGAGAAGAACCTGGGGTGCTCATCACCAGTTGCAATGGGGACATGAGGGGCAGAGCCACAGCCACGGACCCACAGAAACCAGCGGCTGGCCCTGTGGTGGAGTAAGGGTTGGGGTGTAAGCTCAGCCCTCTCCTTCTTGCCCTAGGCTCCAAAAACCCAGGTAGCCTCTTTGCACAGCACGTACTTATTGGCTCTCTTTTAGAGATCTCATTAAAATACAAGTCTAACCAAAACTGAAATCCAAACACCGAGGGATTCTTGGGGTGGTTTGCTGTTAATGAACAGGCTTCTGTCCAAGGATACTGCCCTAACCTTGTTTGAGCGGCACACCGTGGCCTCTAGAATTTTGTCTGCTGGAGCTGAGACAAGAGTGTTTCTTTCAGAAAGCTGCATGACCTGGTTCAAACCTTCAAAGCTGTCCCAACCCTACCGATTGTGCCGAAGTTGATGATGGGGCCATGCAGTTAAATGGCTTTCACAGGGAACATTTGCCTGACCAGACAGAATTTTGTGTTTGGATTAGAAAAATGGCCCCAAAGACCGCACTAGTAATCAAAACCCATTCATGCGTTTGTTCCCCGTTGTGATGGTGTTCTACCTGGTGATTCAGAATATGCTGTTTTCTATCATGTCAAACTGCAAATAAAAATATTAGATGCTTGACAATTCAGGGATGCTGTTGGTCACTCCAGAGGCAAAACTGGAGTGCAGTGTGTGATCCACTTTATCTGGTATGTGTTTTCTGGATCTATGCATTCTGCTGTTTTGAAAACACTTCCTCATAAATGTGGGGTTGAAGCATTCGGACCTCTCCCCATTTTCCATTTCTCTCCTGGGAACGCAGTTAACACAGCAATGGTCCTCCAGCAGGGCAGGTGGGACACCACACCTGCAGGAACTTCCCATGGTACCGCTTTCCATCCCTCTCCTTATTATCCACCACAACTATTTTGCCTCCTCAGTTCTCCCCCTCGTGGACTCTGGCCTCGCTCTTTCCCTCTCCTCTACGTTTTCTCTCCCTTCCCCTCCAGCCTTATTCTTTCTCTCTAATTCTTCACACACACTTGGAGTCAAGGGAGAGAGAAGATGTCTTTCGTTTGGGCCAGTTTCTTTTCCTTTGGAGCTTGGACTAAATGGGTGTGTGCACAGGATGAGCAGACGACTCCGACACAGGCCTACTCAGAAGTAATTCCCACTGCTCCATGGGAGCATGCATGGGATGGCAACCTTCAGTGGTCCTTGGGAGGCATGGGAGAATGACGTCTCCCATGCCAGTGGAGGCCCTCACTTTCTAGGGGCCATCCATGGTATTCCATGATGGTGAACCTTTCGAAGGAATAGAGCTAAGCATCACCCAAAGCTCTTGCAAAGCTTTGGAAAAGGAAATGGTTGAGGAGCTTCACTGACATAGCAGCCACCAGCCACCCCTGTCCAGGCCATTGAGGAAACATCTCAGGAGGCAGGTTTTAAGCAGAATAAACACACGCGGGAGAAAGGAAGGAAGGAAGGAAGGAAGGAAGGAAGGAAGGAAGGAAGGAAGGAAGGAAGGCAGAAAGACAGAAAGAAAGAAAGTCGCTTCTTCTCTCCTACACTCAAAATCACAGGCTCTGCAAACTGAGCACGTGCACTTCACTCCCAAGGCTCTCTTCTGATGCCCTTCGAGGGTATGGATGCCCCTTTGGGTTCTGTATGGTTGTCCCCAACAGTGGCCTAGTAGGGGGGAACAGCTCACCTTGTTCCCCACCCAATGCGAGTGCTACCATCAGAGTGGGGACATCCAAGAAGGGATGGATCCCCTGTGCGTAGTCTAACTAGGCACCAGTCCTGTGAAGGCTGTACCACGTGCCCTTCCTATACATGCAAATTGGCTCGTTCTGATGTTGTGCTTCAAACACGGCTGGTGCCTTATTTTCTCCTGACCTGGATGAAATGTGCATGCACTGGCGTTATGTTAAGTTCTATAACAGTGGTGTCACATGGGTTATCTTTCCCCATGCATGAATCAGTTGTCATATGTGAACTTGATTCTCTCTCCCCTCCCCCTGCCTTCCCCTTCCGTGCTTTTCTTTCAAGAAAAGGGGGGAAATATCTATGAACGACCTAACTCTTTGATAAGAAGGCACATCAAGGAAATGGCGAGAAAACAAGCCATCTTTTTTTTTTTTTTGCTACACACCTCGTTTTACAAGACTTATCAAGGTTTCACAGTTGGAACTGGCTTGTGATATCAGTTATATTTCTCAATGTGGGGTAAAAATTTGGATAAAAGAAATTAACAGTGTTGTGCAATCATTAAAGGGAACTTTTGAATAAGGAAATTAATAATGCAGCTGGTTGGACAGAGTTCTTGACTCTTTGATCTACGTGTTGGAAGCAAATACTGTTTCTTTTCCGTCCTTTGGAGTCATAGATCTCAAAACTGTGGCTGCAATACATGTAAGATCAGGGTGAGATGATCACAGCTTGAAAAGAGCTTTTCAGAGTAGGAGAGAGAGAGGGAGGGGAGGGGAGAGAGAGAATGAGAAGATGGAGCTGGTGGAGTTGGGTACAGACCATATGCATTTTATGAAGGAAAGGACAGAGCAGGGCCAAAGCTGCAGGAAACGAGGATGGATGAATATGTCAGTTTCAGTCCCTTCCTGTTTCTAAGTGTTTCTCATCTTTCAATCCATTCTGAACACTGAGATTTTTTTCAAACTTAAATTAGGTTTGCCCCAAACTTTTGAGGATTTTTTCCAAAGTTTGCATGACCTTTTGTTCAGAATCTGCTGTCCATTTCTCCTAATGCACGGATTTTTCTATGGATCTTCCTCCAACCTACAATTGCTCCCATGTAGTTTTAAATACTGTATTTTTCGCTCTATAAGACGCGCCTGACCATAAGACGCACCTAGTTTTTAGAGAGGAAAAAAGAAAAAAAATATTCGGAATCAAATGGACACATAATCACAGGCACATTCCCCATCACTTCCCCATGGGCTGCACATCTGACAGACTTACTGCACACACATATTCGCTCTACAAGACGCACAGACATTTCCCCTTACTTTTGAGGGGGGCAAAGTGAGTCTTATAGAGCAAAAAATACGGAAATGGATATTCATGCTATTCTCTCAAATAGACAATTAGTTTCTGTGCACATTCTCTCCAATAGATGCATTGTTTATGCCTTGCTTGGATGGAAGAACTCCATTGCTATATGCTCTCTCTGAGGAGAAGCAGTGTTCTCATGTACACCTGTTGCGGGGATCATGGGTAGGATGAAGCTGTTGCACTCATGTGCTACGTGTGGATTTCCTGTGGGCAGCTGGTTGCCCACTGCATGAAGAAAAGGTTGGAAGAGATGCCCCCTTGGTCTGATCCAGCGCAGTCCCTTTTAAGTTCTTCAGGCTTTCATAACTGTAGCCAGACACTTCCAATCGCACATTCTGTGCTCTTCCTTTACTTGAAGTACTGTAGCCACGACGACCTTAGATGAGTCACTGCTCTGATGCAAGTCCCAGGAAAACAAGTAGGATGTGCTTCTATAGATGGGGGGGGGGGTGGATAAATTGTTTGCTTCGCTCTCCCAGTTGCCTTCCCACAGAGTCTACTTCTTGTGTGATTTCCCAGTGTACGCAGCAAAGACTAAAGCCTTAAATTCAAGGCTTGCCTTCACATGATTGACAAAGTTGATGGCACACCAATCTGGAATGGTGCTTGGATGCCTGTGATATTAATATTTCTGTACCACCCCCATGAAGAGCTGCAGTAACTGCGGGGAAAAATGAGTCAAAGTAGAACAGCAGCAAACACATTCTAACCTCTGACTCCAGAGTGAGCAGCGTGGGGTAGTATCTGCCACTCCAGTTTTAATTTTAGTGGCATCAAAGGAAAACTCAAGAGCTCTGGGAAGAAAAGGAAGACGGGGAGAGAGCTCTGATCAAATAATATCCGTTCCCTCAGACAAAAATTGTTGTGGGGATTCAGAGATTGGACCAGTCTTGCGGTTGCAAGTCTTCTACCTGCCTCAGCCAAGATAACATGCGTGCGGAATGAAAGGGTGCTTGGGAAACAGAGCCAGCGGGTGGGAAGGGGGTTTGCTGCATGCCTTCCCATGCACTACAGCTGCTTCTCCCCAGCCTGGTCCTCACCCAGCAGACTTGCTTCAAATTTCTGAGCTCACCTTGGAAAGAAAAATGGGCAAGAAACAGTGTGTGGATTAATAACACATATTAATGCATTAGGCTGCAGAATTGATCGAATGCAGTTTCAAACTTGTGGGTGGACATTTGTGTGTGTATGCTTTCCTCACATGTATGGAAGACCACATACATAAAGAAGAAGGGGTCGGCAGAGGATGAGGTGGCTAGATGGAGTCACTGAAGCAGTCAGTGGAGGACAGGAAGTCCTGGAGGAATGAGCTTAAGTGGACTCCGGGGAATGGTGGAGGACAGGAAGGCCTGGAGGAATGTTGTCCGTGGGGTTGTGATGGGTCGGACATAACTTCGTGACTAACAACAACAACAAATGGAAGACCACAGTTTTTTCCACAAACTGGGGGCAATTTCCTACCTCGGCAGCATGGCTGGTTGGCTCAGGGAGTAGAACTGTACATCATGCCACTGCTAATGAGAAACAATCCTTGAAAGCAAATGACAGCAGCAACAGTGGACTAATTCATGCCTTCATCTACTCTTCAGAACATAGGAAGTGACTATCGGCTGAGTTGCACCCTCGGTTCGTCTAGCTCAGAGTCACTGCCACTGAGGTGCAATCCTTTTCAGGTCAACAGCTGAATTCCATTCCAGAGAAGATACCAGAGGCCACAATTCATGGGTGGGAAAGGCTACCAGTGAAAGAGGTGAAGCCCAGGAACCAACCCTAGTGGAGCATTCTGGCTTAAAGCCACCAAGAATCGGAAAACACTGCACAAAAGCCAGGAATGGGTGCGTCATTCTGGGGAAGCCCAGAGTGGCACCAGGTTGCCTAAATTTGGGGCTATGCACTCCTCACCACAGCATCTTTCCAGATGGCCTCCTTCCCAGCCATGCCCAGAGAAGCCGGGGCTCAAATCTGCGTTTCTACAGGCAGACCAGAATGCATCTTCTTCTACAGCATGTTCTGCTTCCATCACTCCTTGGGTCCTGAGACCTAACCGGGACATCTGGGTGGCTGTGGAGGCAGTTGGTGATCGCAAAGCTGACCTACCTCACTTAGCAGTCACAACTCTGGCAATGCAACCCACAAACCATTTGCAAGAGTGGTTGCCCACCATGGTCTCCTGTTCCTGCGGTGTCTTGCTGGGTTGTCATTAGCACCCAGGAGTGACATTTTGTGGTGGGTGGGCTGCGTTCAGCCTTCTTGGGCACCAGTTGTACATGCCCAGCTGCAAGATAAGCTCCATTGTTTACTCTACAAAATAGAGTTGGGTAGATCGTAAGATCGTTCATCTGTAGGCAGTTTTTATTTTTACATTAGCAAAGTATCATCATAACAATATAAAGGGAATTAAATCCAATAGCCATCGTTCATTCTTTAGCTTTGATTGTTTTATATATATATATATATATATATATATATATATATGCATGTTTAAAAAGGGGGGGGGGAGAGAAAGAAAACCAAACATGCGTGCTGCCTTTTAATAAAGATCATATTAAAAATTCAATAAATAGCAATATCTCTGATCTTTTAACAAAAGCTGCTGGTGTACAGGAAATTAAATGAAAAAAAAACCCTTGTTAATCCTTTTTGATTTCTGTACATGTTAGCTGGAAGCAGAATTCTCACAGAATTTTTTTTTCTCTCCTGCTCCTTCTGTCTTACATTTTGTCCCCCCCTCCCCCTACACCCTGTTCTTTTTCTTAAAAAACAAAACAAAAAAATCACCATGCAAACGTTGTCTGGGAAACCTTGGTGTAAAGGCAGCCTGTTCCTTAGATACATTTTGAAATAAATAATAAAATAATAATTTTGTTCGCTGGTGGGGAACGCCGGGGGTGGGTGAGGCTGCTCTCCCGTCCTCTCCCCTTGCGTGGCTGAGCTGCGAGGGATCTGTCTCGAACCAGGTGATAACCTGATAGACTTTATCTTGTCTTTTCTGGGCCTCCCTGATGCCTGCCAACACTTCAGCGGGCTGTTAGGCATTTTAAATATTCCCCTAGAGCCCTAACCTTACCCCCTTTCTCTTCTTGTCAGCTGGAATGTCTCCGAGCTGTCAGAGTCTTGTTGCTTATTGATGTTTCTGCGTGTTTTATGTCTTTTCTGAGATATGACAGTCCCTGACACAGGGCTGATTTCAATCAGGGAACTTTCTGGAGAGCCTTGGCATTTTTTTCCCCCTGCTTTTACCCACATAGGTCCAGACTGCTATAGAGGCCTTTATGCCTAATGAAAATATTTCAGGAGGCTGAAATAAAAGCCCGGCACTCAACAAACAGTCGTTGATGAATTCACAAGACTAAAGAGAAAAAAGGCTGATGGGGGGAAGAGGAGGGAGGGAATTTTACACACACACACACACACACACCACCACCACCACCACCCTTCTGCTTTTGTTATAAGAAAAGCAAGACGTGAGAGTGACCTCGCGTGGCAAAGGTTTTGACACTGAATCAAATCCCTTTAGGTTTCTACTGGCAGGCTGGGTCTGGCTTTAGATTACTTTATCACATCTTGAAAATGAGGCAAGCGTGTGTTCTTCCAAGTCCCTTTGCATGTAAAGAGCCAGCCCTTTTACCACATGCCTCTCCTTAAGTCACATTTCAAGGTCTCCAGCGAAAGCGAGGCCCATCTCCGAGGCCGTAGTGGAGAGGACCCGACAGCAAGAGCTGTGGAGTCTTCTGATCTTGACCGCTGGTTATTTTTAAACTTGCGAAGCCCACAAAGGGGGCAGGTGTGCTTGGCATGCCCTGGACTGCTAGGAGGAAGGAAGAGAAGAATCGCTTTCTTTTGCAAAGTGGCACGGTGGCCTGCAAGGGAATAGACACTCTGTCTTTAACGAGGGGACCGCCAAGGTGCATTCCCATAGGGAAATCTGGTGGAACTGAACTGCCTCAAGTGAAGCTCAGAGAACTGTTGATGCCAAGGCTGGTCGAATTAATACGGGGACAGGGCGGAATTGCAGGCTGAGCCAACTTGGTGCTTTTCCAGCAGCACTTTCTCTTTCCCCGGGATGACCATCACCTGAAAGCGAGGACACGCACTGCCCGAAAAAGACCACAGGGGTTTGCATGCAGCTCGCCTATGCTGATTTATAGCTGTGGATGCAAAAGCTGAAATCGTGGCTAAAGCGTAAGCTGCACTTTGCAGCATCTCACCCACCAGGCCTGCTTGCTGCTGAGCCAGGCAGCCCTTCCAGCAGAGGACTCCTTGAAGCAGAAGACTGGCAACCCTTCCAATGAAGGACTGCTATGCAGGTCACACGGCCACTCTCCTCTCATGCACGCACTCACTCCCACGCAAACCCTGCAAAGGTTAGACCTTCCCTCCTGCCCTCCTCCCAATGGCTACTCCACTATTCCCCTCTCCTCCTCATATCAATTCTTCCTCCTCCTGCTCCTGATTCTTTGAGATCTCAGGGACAGCCCCATCCTTACCTGTGTGCCATTGCTCACCCAACGTGATCCTGTAAAGGAAGACGGGTCTCCCCTTGGGTGCAGCTTCCATTGTGTGGAAACTGCTCCTCCCTATGGGCAAGTATCTTAAATGCTTGTATGCCACCCTTCATTCTACTTGATGTTGGATCTATGGAATGCGCTCCCCAGAGAGGCTCGCCTGGCGCCGTCTTTATTTGCTTTTCGGCGCCAGGCGAAGACCTTTTTATTTAAACAATATTTTAAATGTTAATTTATTTATATTGAGATGTTTTTAATTTAGACCTGGAGATGGGCCAGTTTTTAATGTTGTGTTATTAAGATTGTGTTTTTAGGATTTGGAAATTTTAATGTTTTAGAATTGTTATTGTTATTGTTGTGAGCCGCCCCGAGGCTTGTGGCAAGGGGCGGCCTATAAATTTCCAAATAAAATAAAATAAATAAATAAAATAGAATAAATGTTGGGAGCTGAAAGTAATCATGCACTGCTACAACTGGTTAGCACTTTTCAAGTTATGGTTACATTTCTAGGTATGCCTGTTGAAATTTATATATATAGAGAGAGAGAAGGGGGGGGGGAAGCAATTGTATTCACTGAGCTTTTTTGTTCCATCTTATGGGTTGCTTTGCCTACTTTTATACATTGCATATTTGTCATATTAATGAGTTAATACTCACGGGTTACATTTTCTCCATCTTCTGCTTTCCAGCTGCTTCCTTCAGCGAAAGATTGGCTACCATGGCCTGGTGTATGTGGAGGTTGCCCAGCTGGTGCAAGGAATGAGTAGTGTCAGTGTGGATAATTATCTGGGTGAAGGACTCATTTTGTTCTTGTAAAGAGAAATGGATCAACGTGCCCCTGGCAGAAAACACCCTGAGAATTACAAACCGAAATTTGAAAGTAAGTGCTTTGCAAAAACTTACATGGGTTCAATTTCAGGCCCCGCCGAAGGCCGCTGCAGGCAGGAAAGGTGCCCTTCACGTGTAACGTATGATGCACACATGCCTTAAATGCACATATTTTTCACAGCTTGTTCCTTTCCAAATGCACGGGGAAAGGCCTTTTAACACGTCATACTTGGGTTCTGAACGCCTGCACTTTATCCTGACTTCTGTGCCAATCAGTGTTAGGCCAAACAACCGGGCAAGACTGATGCAGGAGTGTCATGTTGAAATAGTGAAAACCCAATCCTCCTAATGCTGATGGGCAATTTTCAAATAATTATAAATAGATAGACAGAAGACAGAATGACACACAGATGCAACCCTGTACGCTCTTGCCTGGGAGGGACTCCTACTAAATTCTCTGGAGCGAATTTCCAAGTCATGTGTAGGATTCCACTGGAAGTCATCCTAGCAAGAATATGGTCTTTTGGATGTAGCAAAAGACAAATTTTCTCAGATCACAAATGCCTGGCTTGGAGAAATATATTGCCACAATGCCTCTAAGACAAACAAGATTTCCCCCTACTCTCTCCCTTGCAGAAATATATATATATACTGGTCTGCCCACAACACAAATCTATTTTTAAACCATCTTTGATATTTTTGAACAATATTAATATCATAATAGCGGCAGGGGCCTATTGGGTTAGCTGGTATTGTATCACTCAGGATCCAATTTCTGCCTTGTTTTTTCCATGGCTGTCAGTACCCATTCGTGCTGCCATTTTTTCCAGTCAGTGCAAACCCTGTCATTGGACTATTGTTTGCAGGTGATAAGCGGCCCCAAGTATTATTATCATTTCGCTGGAGCTTCTCAACTGTCAACAAATTTTACCTTTAAAAAAGTATTGAAAATTATGTGGAGGGAGGGAGGGAAGGAAGGAAGGAAGGAAGGAAGGAAGGAAGGAAGGAATGGTTTTCTTGCTCTGCCTCATTTTACTCACTCATAAAGATGTTACTTTTTGTGAAGGTTAAGAATAGAAAATTATGAAAGCTGCTGAAAGACAATGCGCCCGTGATTGTGTGTGCACGCGTGTATACTGCTACACACAGTCCCTCAAGGGAATGAAGAATGCTTCACGGAATGGCTTTTGGATTTTAATTTAAATTGGTCTTGACTTGTGACATAGGCTGAGGAAACCAGGCCTAGGAGTCCGGTCTCCCACTGACCCTTGCACACAACACTTCAGCAGAGATGTCAGCTCAAAAACTCCCAGGGAACGTGGGGCTGCCAAACACTTTGAAAATGACTACCAATTTGGCCTGGTCTCTGTTGAATGCAAGCCCAAGAGGGAAGCAGATGGCAGTAATAAAGCAGTTTCACCCGGAAAGATATTGCTTCCAATCCTCTCTCAAACCCTTCTAGTCTATTTTAAAGGAATAATATTCACACTCACGTTGTATGCTTATTGACAGAACCCTGTTTCAGAGAAGCAAACAACCATACACACAAAGCTCATCGTTCAAAAAATTAAAAGCTTTGTTTTGTTATCCAAAATTTTGTCCAGTGTGCCTGTGACTTCTCAAGGGTGCACCAAGGAAAAGCAAAAGGGGAGCGTTAGTGCCGTTCGTGTTAACTCCTAGACTAGAAAGGGCCAACTTGTGTTTCATTAGACTGTAATCAATTTTTCTTCCATTTCCATCTATTTCCCCTGTGGCCTGTCAAGGTTAAGACAGAACGAAACAAAGCTTTGTTGTAAAGGAGATCAAAGGGGGAATCTTTGCTTATTCTGGTCAGAAGCTGGACTCTGTATCCAAGTTAGCTGGCCTACTGTAGTCTGGGGAGATTCCTCATATGGGTAACAGTTTGGGGAGGAAATCTGACATGTGCAAAATAGGGAAGCACAACCAGAAGGACATTTTCCAGTAAGACTGAGCAGTGATGTTCCCAAAGCATAATTCCTAGCCAATAATACCCAACCGTATCACAAAAAGAAACGTTTGCTCAAAAGCTTAAGGTCAGTTTAAAGAGGCTTCTCCACTCCCTGTCCAACTGGCATGCAATATTTCATTATCTGGGGCATCACTAAAGGGATATCTAATCCGGGCATTTTGAACTGGTAGTTTGATACCTGCCTTACTGGCCCATTGCATGGTGCCCTTCCCAGACTGTCTTCCTAGTGCTTGTTCTTCCAGTCTTTCCCAGATTTCTTCAGACCAGTTATATGGCAGCTTGTCCATATTTTGAGGGCTTTTTTCTTTTGTGATGAATATTGCAGCATGTGCTAAACTTGTGGTTCAGTATGTACGTATGGTATATATTGTAATACAGGAAGTTTCCTATCCAGCTTCAAGAAAGCAGCAGCAGACTCCGAGAAGGAGATAAACGTGACCAGCAGTCACCTTCTCCCTCCCATGCATCCCTGATGGCTTCTCTCTCTTGCTCTCTTGACTTGCCCACTGAGCTGGAGAGGGAAAGCAAAACCATGCCCCCACCACACACACATCCCATAAGGAACAACTAGTGGAAAATGCACCCAAATCCATGTCTACTCAGAAGTCATTCACACGATCTTCAAAGGCGCAGAAGGACATCTCAACTGAAAGCTAGTTATCTTCAATGGCATCGACCCATAAGTGAATCCCATTGACTTTGATGGTCCTACTCTCGGGAAAGGCAGCACAGGGGAGAGGCTGCAGTGGTGTTGGAGGATGCATTTGGGTGGTGGTGAGTGGGGATGATGGGTGGAACTGCTGCTTCCCTTTCTGCTTGCCAATCACTTTCTTCGTCTTCACAATTGGTTTGGTGAGGGAGGGGTTGGAGGAGCTGTTTTCTCCTTTTTAAAACATTCTCAGTTTGGTCACTGCTTCACACCTCTGTGACACTTAATGGACTGGAGGAGGGGAGGATGTATTTCATGTTTAAAAGGCTATTTCCCCGGCTATCCCATTTGTCCCACAACTGCATTTTTGTGTGACACAAGATCACATCTTTGACACAGCAGAAACTTTGTCGTCTTGATTAGCAAGTGCCCCAACAGTGGTAAATGCATACATCATAACCATCCAATTAAAGCCACATGTAACACACACACAAACACACTCTGTATACCTAAAGTCTTATTGCAAATACCCCCATTCAAATAGCAATACAACCGACATTGTGCAAAAATGTTTAGCATGAAATGTGGAGAAAGTCCCAAATTGAAATTAAAGTTACACGGTTCATTGTGACCTGGATCCTTTCCTGATGCTTTCTTTATGTTACACCTACTTTAAAAGGGGTTCCACACCATCACACCACAGACATGCAGAATCTTTCCCCCACAGAAGTCCACAATCTACACTTTGAAGCCTGGTGCAACAGACATCCACTTGGAATAAAAGAATTCTGAGTCCAGGCATCTCTTCTGAGTTCCAGAGTCAGCTGGTATTCATAGATTTTTCTTTCCATATAAAAATTCACCCCACATTTCCCCACACTCTTCATTTCCACAACATCTTTAATGGTTGGAGGGCACAGAGAGTAATTTTGTTGTTACTGTTCCCAAATAATTGTGACCCAGAAACCCTTGTCAATCCACTGCAAATCTCTCAGAGATCTACCAGTAAATCCAGACATCTCTTTTCCTCGCCCCTGCTTTAGGACATTCCACATGGTAGATCTGGATAGGGCAGAGAGAAAATGGCACTCCCTTGGACAGGAGCAGACACAGTGCAGAGAAACAGAAGAGATGAAGAGAATGATCAATGGTGACATTCTGGGCATGCTTTGGAAGAGACTGTGCAAGCTGGCCATAAAAGCGAATGGGCCCCAAGTTCGCAAGCAATGCCAATGCTGAGCCACAGAATCCATCCAATCCTGTGCATGGCCTCCAGGAATAACTGAACAAATGGCCCTAGGATGTGCCTATCAAGTAAAGAGGGAGATCCCATTTTCCATGTTCTTACAGGCTGCAACAAGGCGGGAGAAAAGCAAGGGATTGGACTTGGTGGCCACCAAAGCCATCCTGGAAAGAAGGCTATGGACAGAGGCAGATGCGTGTGAAAGACAAGAAGTAGACATAATGAGTCTTGGTCCTGATGAGAAGGATGAGTTGGTTAAAGCACTGGACATTTTATACATTGGCTCCCTAGGGCTGATCTTTCTGTGTCTCTCCTTTCCCCCCATCTTTTTTACTGCTACCAGAGCTACATGAGACCTCCCCTGGTAAATTTCAGCAGGGTTATCAACAGTATTCTGGCTTCCTGCAAAATTCCTTAGACATTTTGCCTAAGGAAAAGTCTCCCCAGATATGTTCCAGAGCACACGTTGAGCAATATTTCAGTGGCAACTTTAGCAGAGTCAAAGAGAGGTCAATTATTGGCTTGTGATACCTTCAGACTCTTTTTCTTCGGGTCAAGAGAGGCAGAAGCAAAGGAGCTGACATTTCCTCTGCCACCTTCCCTGGTTTTATGCCTGCACCTTCCTGTATAAGAAAGAAATTCCAGTATTTCTAAAGAACACTTCATCGATTATTTCCAGTTCCATTCTCACAATTTCATCAGTCATAACTTCAGTTACCTTTTCTTCCACCTTGCTTCCTTTCTCTTTCACCTACATGGTTCCACTAAGGACAAACAGGCTACAAAACCCAGGTTGGGACCCATAGCTTCTTCCACCAGCTCTACTGAAATGTCCCAGGTCTATGCTTGCCTTCCCGTCTAACCATTGTATCTGCAGAGAGATCTCCTTTCCACCTTAAGTCTCAGGCAAAATAACACCCTTGATACTAATCCGTCTGGATGGCTTCCACAGTTGCCAGTCAAGAACACATCTGGGTGTTGAAAATGCAACCTAACAAGCCGTGCGTGACCATTCTGCCAAAATGGATTCATTGCAGCGAATTTTCAGCGTGGCACTGTTCCGGGTTGGCACACGCACGTGGCACTGTTCCGGGTTGCTGCTTTAGCACATATTATTATATAATTTGGACTAGCATGATGTTGCACAGCTCTGGCCTCTTGATGAAGACTCTTGGCTCTTTTAGTCTCTTTCGTTTGAATGTGGCTTTGTGAATGTCTTTAACACTTACTTTTGGGACTTCGTCCAAGATTTTATGGTCAGTTTATCTCTGGTATAAATGCCATTGTCTTCCACCTGCAAAACTATACAACAAAAACTGAACCACATTTTACAATAGACAATTCTCTCCTCTCTCTCTCTCTCTCTCTCTCTCTCTCTCTCTCTCATTCTGTGTGTGTGTGTGTGTGTTTGCACATGCCTGTGTGCACATATTCATAGGCACAGGCTTAGCTGTATTTAGATTACACTCCTTGAAATTAACTGGACTTGCTAACTTAAGTCCTATTGATTGTAATGGAAGTACTCCGACTATGGTCTGGTTTCAACCTCTCTATTGCTGTGGTACTCTTGAGGAGCCCATGCTGCCTTGCTGTGAATTGCTTAAAACAGACATTTTGTTTTACTGTGTATTTAAAAACCCCTGAGCTGCTGGCTTACCTGACCAAAACATCTTCCTCCATGGAATAATAGTAATAGTAACAGTAAAGATAGCAAACAAGGGTACATTCATCTGGAAAAGTGGCATGCCTAAGTAAGGAGATACAGTGTAGCTCTTTGCCCAATGAAACATTTTTAATGTACTTTTCTGCTAAAAAAGAAAAATGAAATCCCAAATTCTAGCCACCATGGAGGCAAGGTGGGGTGAGGGGAGACAATGGAGTCACACAACAGAGCCCAACAGAAGTAAAAACAGGGAAACAAAACATCAGCTCTCCTTTGCTCCCAGCACACGCTCTAGAAGAGCAAACTTTAAGGACGGTTGGGTCGGAGTTCCAAGGCCTGGGAGCAACGGATGCGAGTGCCTCGTGGCACGGAGCAACACGCAGCACCGTCCTGCTGACTTTGTAAGACAGGGACTCCCACAGCCGCCTCTTCAGTTTTCCGTTTCCTGTACAGCCTCCAATAGGGAGGTTTAAGAGATTTCCTGCTTCCAGGTTTGGGGGTACTTTGCTCCCCTTCCCACCACATTTAACCAATTCACACCTCCTGGAGCAGGATGCAGTTTGCAGTCAGACGGCTGTACATCCTGTAGAACAAAAGAACGCGTTCGACAACATGCAGATAATGTAAAAAGAAAAGAGTGTAAAAGGAGTATATTTCCAAAATGCAGGCAGACAGACTTTGGGCAATGGCTACTTTCATCTAATATCCTGCCAACAAGACAGAGAGTTGCAAATTGATGAATCCCTCGAATCCAATGACATAAAATGCCCTTGTATTCCTAGAGCCAGGCTGACTACCTCTTTCCGAGAAAGCCAGGCTGCTTTGGGGTGTATCTATGCATATGTCATTGTATTCTGTTTTGAGTATAAACACCCATTAATATTTGCATCATTGATCATTCTCCTGAGTAATTGTGTAGTGTCAAAGTCTAACTGACTGACCACCCTTAAATGCCTGTTATTAATGATTTTTCCCCACGTTGTCGTCTGTGATAATCCTATGCCTCTCTAATTCTAGAGAGCAACCTTTTCAGCATGATGAATGGAAATTTATTGAAAAGGAGAGCTCCCGTTATCAACATTTCACGTCGGCACGACACTGTAAATGCTAACTGGCTCGACGGCATGTCAAGCTCTCGCCAGAAATGTCAGCATTACAGCTCCTTCGTGTTTGGACAGAACTGTCAATTCTTAACTACTGGAGCCAAATTGGCAAGATCTCAATTATACAGCTTATGCTGAGGGTCACTCTCAGAAAAGTGGTTGAGCTGAACACAACTCATTTCATAGATGCATTTTAGACTCCTTTTAATTCTTCTAGGTTAGCTGCTATAAACATTTGAACTCAGAGAAGGCTGCATGTTGGGGAAGGGAGACATAGGAAACATATGCCATCTTGCTTTTGTTTCTGTTTTCTGGAAGTGTTGCTTACTATATTTAACCCCATAGAAGATCCGCATCAGCTCAGCATATCTGAGGAAGGGCCTTTTCCCTACAAATCCACTTGAGATCAAAATGTGCGAATGTGATCCAGTTTCCAACAGCTACACAGTTGTGATCTATGGAGGCGTGGTTAATAACTTCGGATCCCCCCGCATTTGTTGGATCCCAAACCTCATCGGGCTCAGCCAGTGTGGCAAATGGGCGAGGATGATGGGATTGCAGCTCAACAACTGCGTGAAGACCATAGTTTCCTCCGCTGAAGTTAGGCCTTGAGGTCCCCTTTCCTGGAGGATTCCTTTTCAGGAAAATAGGAATTAATATCTCAATAATAATAATAATAATAATAATAATAATAATAGTATCTCCATCATTCCCTGTTCTTAGAAGCACAATCCACTGTAAGGTTTGGTATAAGCCTCACCGCAACACAACTGCTCAAGAACACAGGTGTGCTTCTGCATGGTAATCATATGCTAATTCCATGCCACCAATGGCCTTCCTTCTCCATCACTGTTCTGGCCAGAAGACAAGCCTCCATTTGCAAACTCCCAAGGAAGGACATTCCACAGCCTTCCATTATAGTCTAATCATTAGCAACTTTTTCCTCCTCTTCTGCAAAAGTCTGTATAATTTCAACCAATGGCTTTTGCATGATGTTCATTGAGAGGGTCTGCTGAACTCATATTCCTGCTTCCTTCTTCTGTCTGCTTGTATATGCACTCATGCGTGCCTCCCACCCTTCCTCATGCCTCTCTCTTCCAAGCCGATCGTCCCCCGACCCGCGTGGGCCGGCCGTTCCCGGGGAGCCACACGCAGGGACTTGCCCTAGCCCTGTGCTTTCCCAGCAACTGAGAAGTGATGTGCAGAGTAGCTTCTTTTCATCCCATCTCTGCTTGATGAGAGGAAGGGGATCCTCCTGCGAGTCATTACCTGAAATAATACCATATGGTATAATGTAAACAACATCTGCATATCCGTGTAATAATTTCATCTGTTTAATTAGTTCCAGCAAAAAGGTTTACCCTCTGAGGCCTTTGCTGTCAGCTCTGTGCTCAGAGATCCATGGCCTGCTGCTGAAGCTGACAGGCGTCTATTGTTCGTTCAGCGCCTCCACCTCTCCACATGATGCACGTGAGTCTTCCTGGCTTGGTGGAGGGCTTGTCCTGCATCATGCAGATGTGTAAGGGGAAGCAGGAGACGAGGAGGGGAAATCTGTCACTTTGGCCGAGGGAATGTTCAGGACAAACCTGACAGGTAGCATGGCTTTCAGACTGGGTTTGGTTTCCATGGGAAAAAGAAAGGTTTTTTCCTCTGTTAATGGAAAGAAATGGCTAAATCAAGCTGGAAGAATACAGAAGATGGAAGGCTTGGAAATACTTTGTCAGAAGGAAATGCTTCCCGGAGAAGCAGCTAGAAATATAAAGCAGCAGAAAGCAGGCCAGGCTTTTCACAATGAAACCATGACTACCTCAGAACATCATGAACGTTCTAGTCTTTTCGATGCAGACTAATAAGGAAATATATCTGGCTCGACTGGCTGCTAGTCAATGTTGTCCCACCACCAACTAACCCCTGTTTGCACTCAAGACTCTCTGATATGCCCAGCACTGATAATTATGTCTGTGTTGCTGTTAATTAGCTCTGCTCTGTTTCACATATTAACTGCTTTAAAAACTCCAAGAACAAATTAACCTTTAGCCTGCACCTTTTTGTGTGTGATCTCCTGCCATTGCTGCTCCAACAAGACAGAGAATTGAGGAGGGGGCTAGCTTTGTGCAAAGGGTACTCAAAGTCTGGACAAATGATACCTGGAAAGGATACTGGGTCAGTATAGTTGGCCCCAGCATTAACCTTTGTGCATTTGTTGTACCTTGCACATAGTGCTTCTACCTATATAAGTAGTGCTATGTATAGGGCTTATATATCTTCAGAAAGGCAGGGTAGAGATCCAGTGTACAAAACGTAGCTATGGAAGTTCTACTTGAAATTCTGGGAGCATAATGCAACCAACCCCCCAATTATTGGTTATATGCATTTTATTACATTTTTAAAAAAAATCTATTCATACTTCAAGGAGTTCAGGGTAACTTCTGTATTTTACTCTTTTCCCACACATGTTTTATCCTTGCCACTCTCCTCCATGGTAGGTCGGCTATGAGTGAGCGGCCAACCCAAGTTTCCCACTCACCTGTGCAACTGATTTGAGTCTGGCTCTTTCTCATAAAGCTTTTCTGCGTGACACATTTGGAACCAGGATACCTCACCTGGTCTGCAGGTGCTTTACACAACACTGTAACACAGCACCACACAAACTCTCGAGGAATGCCTGCATGGACGTCCTGTCTCACTGCTTTTGTATATCCTTTCCTACTGGCCAATATAAGACTATGGGTGCATTTTTGTTTGCAAAGAGATCAAACCAGTCAGTCTTAGAGGAGGTCAACCCTGGCTGCCAGATTCTGAAGACGAAACTCAAATACTTTGGCCACCTAAGGAGAAGGAACAACTCACTGGGGAAGACCCTGATGCTGGGAATGATTAATGGCAAAAGGAGAATGGGGTGGCAGAGGATGAGCTGGCTGGATGGAGTCACTGGGGCAGTGGGTGTGGGCTCAGGTGGACTCCGAGGGATGGAGGAGGACAGAAGAGCCTGGAGGAATGTGGTCCATGGGATCATGGTGGCTTGGGAACAACTTTGCGACTAAACCAAAAATACTATTACAATTGCACTGCTTGGCATTGCATTTATATCCACCTTTCTTCTCCTTGCAAGGACTCCAAAGATGCTTACAATAGTCTCTTCCTCTCCATTTTATTCTCACAACAGGAAGACTGTGAAGTAGGTTTGGCTGAGAACTTGTGAGAACTTGGCCAGATTTCCCCATTGAGCTTCCATGGCTGAGTGGCAACTGGAAGCTGGGCCCTCTGAGTTTCCCTCCCGCACTCAAATGCCTATGCTGCACTGGCACTCATGCCATCATCCTCTATGTACCAGGGACATATCCTATTTTCTGGTCCCTGTACTTCTGTGGTCCCCACGTTTCCCTTTCGTAAAAGCTTGGCAGTGCGAGTTATCAGTGTGATCCTTCTTGAGGTTTGCTAAAGAACTCTGACATCTCTAGAACTGAAATGTCTCAAAAGAAAGTGGATACATCTTGTCTCAATTGCAATAAATGTGTGTTTATACGCATGTGTGTTTATACACCTCAACAGTATACCATCATGCAAGGCACTTTGTGCTCTCAAATTACCTAGCAACATTGTTGGGCAGGTAGCATTACAGGAAAGGCAAACGTAATCAAGTGACACACAGGAAGATTGCTCAAGGAAGCAAATCTCCGGTGCTTCAGACCAGGAAGCACCAGGACAATGAAGGACTCATTTGATGGTCCCACACATTCCATCTGCTCCATCTGGATTTGGTCCTGAAAGGTTGAGGAAAAATGGCAGTGCTTGGAAAGTAAATTGCATCCTTGTACAACTTCCCTACTGACCACAGGACACATCCGCTCAGGCATCGGTTTTAATGTCCAGTGTCCTGTCTTTGTGGAGCTCAAGACAACGTGAGAGCATAGAAACAAAGAAACAGAGCATGTCAGAAGGGGCCTCCTGGGCCATGTAGTCTGACCCCCAGATCCAGCCAGCTCTGCTCACAACATGCCCAGCATGTGCACGTCCAGCCTGTCTTTGAACACCCGCACCGATGGGGCCTCAACCACCTCTCATGGAAGCCCATTCCACGCCCTCGGGGTCCTGACTGTCAGGAAGGGCTTCCTGGCATCCAACTTGAACCTTGGTTCCCTGAGCTTGGCTCCGTTGGACTGCGTCCTGCCTTCCTCTTCAGGGGAACACAGGTCTCTACCCACCTCTGTGTGAGTGATCATCTCAACTCTGGTCCTAAACTGACCAGTTTTACTGAACACTGAATATTATGATCATATAGGCACTGGAGCGTATTCCAGAATTTAACTGTGTGGATCCACATGGGAATAGCCATCAGGTCCCGTTCTTCTTGCCAGCTGTGAGCAAGAGGGGCAAAGTGAAGGCGAGGGTAGCCTATCCCAGGAAATCCTCTTTGTTATCGGACCAATGAGCAAGCCTCTCATAGAAGCTTTTATATACGGGTTCGGTTGCATGACACAACCTGTTCCGGCCCATGGAGGATTCCCTGTCATTCTTTGTTTTGGCTAAAAGTGGGTGAGGATACTGAGATTTGCATGACAAGTGACACTTTCTGCAGACAAGCTCAGCGTGATTGTCTGCAGGTTCTAGCAGGAGTGCAGTTCCTCAGCGTCCTGGCCAGGGGCTCCAACCTGGGAGCAGAATGCTTGCTTCGCCCTGCGAAGGTCCCGGACCTCTTCCTCAGCACGTCTCATTCAAGGGGCCTCAGGAAGGAGGTGAGGGGAAATGTGAGCCATTGCCAGTCACAGGGGGTAGTTTTGGATAGATGGACAAATCACCACACCTACTATAAGGCAACTTCCTTCCCACACATAACATCCAATAACCTGATCCTCTTTATGCTTTGAAAACCACCAGTCAAATGGATGTTGATGCTCAGGTTGCCATGAACTTTGAAAATCTTTCAAAGTGCTGCTCTGCATTCAGTATTCTAGCCAAGTAAGCTTTCCAGACTAGTGAACCATGTCCCCTCCCCTCCCGCTTTGCTTTGCTTTGCTTTGCTTTGCTTTGCTTTTGGGTGCAATCAACTTGTTCTTTGCAGCTTTGTTCATCCATTAAATGGCCACATCTGCAGTGATTTTTCTGCAGTCCTCAAATTGCCTCTTCTGGAAAAAAAAAGTCAATTATACTTTTAAAGTCTATAATTGTTGCAGTCTTCTTGTGCTCGGGTTCTCAAAGTGTTTCTAATGGATATTAACGGGGCAGAAAGGTTAATGGCATAGCAGTGAGGTAAAAATGCTGGCCAAAGGAGGGTTAATTTATCAAAATAACTTTGCATACCATCATGGTAGATGTGTTCTCTTTCCCCCAATAGTCTTTACCTGGAATTCAAGTTAATATCAGATTCTCGGTGTTTGAATCAGCGCTCGGCATTTTCTTCTTTTTCAACAACCAAGAAAACATATTCCAAAGGTTTTGCTCCACCAAGCTTGACCCCGCTGACCTTTCTTGTACATTTCTCTTTCTGTAGATTATTGCGATAAGGAAACCTCTGTGTCGCGACCCACTGGCGTCTGGTTAATCCGATGGCATTCATTGCTGCATTGTCCGTGATCAATAACTAATTATCAAAGTGGCATTCCTTTTCAAGAGTCCCTTGTTTTAGGGAGAAATGGCATCAGGCTGTGCAAAGTTGAAAAAGGAAAAAGTAAAGAAAAGAGGTCAACACTTTGACATGGTTATACGTCTTGCAAAAATCCAGTGGGCCGTCCAACTGAATTATTGTCCCCAGCTAATTGATATGAATTTGAACAGAAGAATGCTTGTTAGTACAGGATGTCATAATGGCACCTAAACAGAGCACTGCCAGCAAAAGGAGGTGATTAAGCAGGCCAGGTGGAGAGATGGGCATCCCCAGCCCAGGTGCATAGAAACATAGAAGCATAGAAACAGAGCGAGCCAGAAGGGGTCTCCCGGGCCATCTAGTCTGACCCCCGGCACCAACCAGCTCCGCTCATGACATCCCCACCATGTGCACGTCCAGCCTGTCTTTGAACACCCTCACCGATGGGGCCTCAATGACCTCCCATTTCCTCTCTAGGACTCAGCCAACAGGAAGTGAACTGTACAGAAAGCATCTCCTCTATCATTTTGGTGCATTTGCCAAGCAGGTCCCAAGGGTAAAGTTTTTTGAAAAATGTCTGGCAGAGCAAATTCTAGTCCACAAAGCTTATGCCATATTCCGTGTGGCAGGATTTAGGGTTACACAAGACTCTAAGTTTGCTTTCCCAAGTCACTTGCCCTCCAGATGTGTCTGACTACAATTATGTTGCATGGGGGTGAGATTGTATCTGTTGGCCCTCCCCAATCGCAAAGATTGAGCAGCACTTGGAATCCAGCCACCTGGGCATTTTCAGCTAAAAGGGTCTAGTAGCCGGTAATGAAGGGCTCCCTCAGTGACCACAAGTCCCTGAATGGCAGGGAACCATCATCCTATCCAGAGCAGGAGGACCTCCTTCACCTTCATGTCTGCCTGTTCTGCCCTTTTTGCTGGACAGTTTCATTTTGCTTCACTTTTTGTCTGGTTTTGTTTCCTTTTGTTTGGGTTCCTCTAGTTATTTTGCTTATCTAGCTGGAACATTGCAGAGGGAAGAGAAGAGATACCTCAAATATCCTGCCCTATCTGTTCTCCTGCCCCCATCTCCACAACTGCCCCCTCCTACCTCTCTGGCTGCAATTAATTACATTTCTAGCCCAACTTTTCCCTCTTGCAAGGAAGCCAAGGTCCCCAAGTTTACGTAACGTACACGATCCTGACTTACATAGCCCTTCTCCTTCCATACTATCCTTACAGTAACAATCCTGTGAGGTGAGTTCAGCTGAGAGCTTAGGACTGGCCCAAAGTCACCCAGTGGCTGAGGAGGGACTAGAATCGGGGTCTCCCAGGTCCCCATCTGAGCCATCCAAACACCGCGCCACACTGGATCTCACTCTGTGCCTACCCTTGCTCTTGCACGTATGGGCATGCATTCTTATGAGTATTCAGAGCAGTGGCAAGCTTGGCAAGCGTGCATGGCTGGAAGGGCATGCATCTTGTTCATCACAGCCTGAGGTCCTGCATTTGTCTACATGTGCAAGCCTTTATTCTCTCCCCTGTTTTGGTTTTTAGCTGCCGGATGAAGTCAGTGTATGCTTCCTTCCCCATTGCTTCACTTAGTTTCATTCTAGATTCATTTTAAATTTGCTATTAGATAGTTCCCCCTCCCCCCTCTCCAATTTCCATGGAGATTCAATTGGTGTTTTCTATCCAAGTGGCATGCAATTGGTGGTTGAGGTCTGGATATGTTCCAGTGGAGCAAAGCTCATGGAACCAAGATTCAGGGTGGATGCTTGGAAGTACTTCCTGATGGTTAAGACCCCGAGGGTGTGGAAGGGGCTTCCACGAGAGGTCGTTGAGGCCCCATCGGTGCGGGTGTTCAAGGATAGGCTGGACATGCACATGGTGAGCATGTCATGAGCGGAGCCGGCTGGAGCCGGGGGGTCAGGCTATATGGCCCGGGAGACCCCTTCTGACTCGCTCTGTTTCTATGTTTCTAATCTTCTGGTACTCTGGGACTTCTATGATAGGAGCAGCAGTAGTAGCAGCAGCTGGGTTTGGTCGGGCATATTGGTCAAGAGTCCCAGTTTGAGTGGCATGGGGTGACAGCCCATAAACTCTCCATTACTTTCACTGGAAGACCTAAACAGATTTCTGCTTGTAATTCTGATGGGTTCTGTCCATGAAAAGTACCAGCTTTTTGTAGATATTTCAGGGCACTCCTAACAACCTTTAGTGACATTTGTAGCTATGCAATGGAATATCCTTTCCAAAACTACCTGGACATTTCTGGAAGATGGGGAAAGAGTGCCCATTTCACAGATCATGAGGAAGGTGTAACATCCTAACATTATCCTGTTGCTTTCAGTGGAGACCTAGCTTGTTTTCTGCCTCCAGTAACTTATATTTTCCATCCACATGATTTGGTATCAACGGACACTGGAAAGCAGTGTATCTACCACATTGGTCCACATTTACTGTTCATATTTTTAAAATTAGAGTAACAGGAGTGTAAAATTATTGAACTGCCTCAGTTTCATTTTCCTTTCATTTTAAATATAAATGCATATCCTGCAACATACATGTCACTGAATCCAGTGGAGCTTACTTCTCCGGCTGGAGCCGGGGGTCAGACTAGATGGCCCGGGAGGCCCCTTCTGACTCGCTCTGTTTCTATGTTTCAATATTTACACATAAGGCAACATCCTTGTCCTGTGAAATTCTTTGCAATGTCAGCACAGTAACCTTTATCATTATACATAGCTAAATGTCATTACAATGAAATATGAATCTAGAAAATACGAGTGTATATGACCAATATGCAAACATTGAAAAGTAGAGAAGGTATTATCATTAAACAGGGTATAGAATTGCCTTCTCCTGTTAGACGGTACTGGCACTGTCCATGTTCCCAGTGAATGAGGGCACGTGAATCCTAACTTTATGAATTAGGGCTAATTGCATTGTAGGTAATACTGAAATTCACCTTTCTGGCTGCAGGAGCCAACAGAGATACTGTGCAGGTCAAACTGGGTGCAATGCTGAAGATCAGAAATGGTTGCACACGATGCTCTGAGCACATGGGAAGTGTCTTTCTTTGCTCGATAATTCCAAGTCAGCAATTCAGCATCTCAGATTCAGGAAAGTGACTTCCAAGTCAGAAGTCCTGATTTTATGGGGGATTTTTGCCAAGCACCTTCCATTCAGGGGTCCAGGATCTCACAGTGGGTCCTAAATCTTCCTTCCTGCGTCATCTGTGACAGAGCTGATCAGGCAATTGTGACTTGAGAGAGGAAGACTTTGCTTTAAAGGGCAGGTGTGAGTAGACGGCATAATCTGAGCCCACAGTGATTGTGGTGCTAGAAGTAGCATTCTGCTTTCCCCTATAGTTGCATGCAGTGCGTTTCCTAACTCAGTTTTTCTCCTCCACCCACCACACCCCACATGAAAAGCCAAACTCTCTCAGTTCTCTTGACTTCCTTTCATTTTATGTATATTATTGATCAGAGACCTTCTCTCCCCACCCCCACCTAAGAATGAGTGACAAGAACTTCTCTAAAGCGAAACAAGCTGAAGCATTCCCAGCTAGATACCCATTAAACATCATAAGACCATCGCAATTTGACATTTATCTGGCAGTCTGCGACGTGAAAGACCTGCAGAGCTGGAAAGAAGATGCTTGCCTGATTCTCCACCGGGGCTACTTTTACCCAGTTCAGGTCAGGTGCCGTGACAGCCGAGTGGAAGCAGAAAGTCTCACTTCACTGCCGGCTTGAACTGCGTTTGACCCTCCAGGCTTCTAATGACTTCCTTCAAAATTGCAAGAATGCGGTTTTGCCCTTTATGGAATTAGAGCGCCTTGCCATTCACATCTGATTTTAAAAGGAAAGTTTAATTAAGAATACCCCATATGAAATAAGTCCGCCTGGAAAGGCTCACCCTTCTTTGAGGCATCTAAAAAAAGAACTCACACTGTGAAGGAATGGGAGAATTGTTTGCCTTACTTTCATTAGAAGACAGACCACGAGGTATGGAGCTGATTAAGAGAGGCCAAGAGAGAGAAGCTGCTCTGGGGAAGGTGGGGTGGTATGTTTGTGTGGGGAAGCAGGCTGAGGTGGGCACGTACCTTTCTTCAGTAGCTAGGAGGGTCGCCCTGAAAGACAGGGCTCCTCGCATCCTCATTTAGCTGGTCTCTCGGCCAGGCCAACAGCAAGAACCTGTAGCACCACTGCATCTCTTCCTCCGCAGAATGCAGCACCGTCTGGTCTTCACATTTGTCCCCTTGATATAGAAGCACTCCTTTTAGTTATTCAGGGCAAAGGAAACCTACTTCACAGCAACGCAAAGTCTCATTTCGCATCCAGAAAGATTAGGTCTTGACACTTGAGGCCGGATGCTGAGGCTGAACACAGGTGACTTTGGACACAGCCTAGGCTCCCAAAACAGGGATGCTGGTGGAATGACATCCCTGGATGCAGATGTGAAAAGGTGTGACCTGCTCTCCCAATCTTAGGGACAGACCAGCATGCTGTGATGCACCAGCTTTCATACTTCCCAAATGTTCTCGACATTTAGAAAGGAATATTCTGTACTGCTTCTCTATACAGTTTGCACTTTCCCCCCTCTGTTGAGAAGATAGGCCTATTCTGAGAGAAAGCTGATGATGGAATAGATGTGCATTTTGAGAGAAGGTACATGTAAAGTGTGTATTTTAAACAGATTGTCATGTGGATGGAAAAGAAAATCATACATGCAAAAACAGGAAGAAACAGGTGAAATGAATCTGGCCCAGAATGAGATGGATATTGACAATCCTACTGGAAAAATTGTTTGAACTCCCATTGGTGAGAATGTTTAAGGATAGGTGGGCATGCACATGGTAGGCATGTTGTGAGCGGAGACAGCTAGAGAGGGGGGTCAGACTAGATGGGCCAGGAGGACCCTTCTGACTCAACTTGTTTCTATGTTTCTATAGTCCTTCATCCCTGCTCTCCACACCCGCCTCCCACAAATTGAATGAATCAATATTAGCTTGGGTAACTAGAGATAGGTTTGTGGGGGGTAGCTGAAGAATCTTTCTAGGCCCAATTCTGTACCCATTTGGTACCTTTCCAAGTGTGCTAGATGCGCTCACACATGGCTTGTGTGACATGACTGCATTATTCCACTGCTGATGTCCGGTCTAACTCTGCTTGCACCTCCATTCATGGTGAGGTCCAGGAACATGTGAATGGAAGAAGACACTTGTTGCATGTTGTTGTTAGTCGCGAAGTCGAGTCCGACCCATCGCGACCCCATGGACAACATTCCTCCAGGCCCTCCTGTCCTCCACCATCCCCCGGAGTCCACTCAAGCTCACACCAACCACCTCAGTGACTCCATCCAGCCACCTCATCCTCTGCCGTCCCCTTCTTCTTTTGCCTTCTATTGTTCCCAGCATTAGACTCTTCTCCAGGGAGTCCTTCCTTCTCATTAGGTGGCCAAAGTATTTGAGTTTCATCTTCACTATCTGGCCTTCTAAAGAGCAGTCAGGGTTGATCTCCTCTAGGACTGACTGGTTTGATCGCCTTGCGGTCCAAGGGACTCGCAGGAGTCTTCTCCAGCACCACAGTTCAAAGGCCTCAATCCTTTGGCACTCGGCCTTCCTTATGGTCCAGCTTTCACAGCCATACATTGCAACTGGGAAAACCATGGCCTTGACTATACGCACTTTTGTTGGCAGGGTGATGTCTCTGCTTTTTAGTATGCTATCTAGATTTGCCATAGTTTTCCTCCCTAGAAGCAAGCGTCTTTAAATTTCTTGGCTGCAGTCCCCGTCTGCAGTGATCTTGGAGCCCAGGAAAATAAAATCTGTCACTACCTCCATTTCTTCCCCATCTATTTGCCAGGAAGTGAGAGGACCAGATGCCATGATCTTAGTTTTCTTAATGTTGAGTTTCAGGCCAACTTTTGCGCTCTCCCCCTTCACCCGCATCAAGAGGCTCTGTAGTTCCTCTTCACTTTCTGCCATGAGAGTGGTATCATCTGCATATCTGAGGTTGTTGATATTTCTCCCAGCAATCTTGATTCCAACTTGTGATTCATCTAGTCCTGCCTTTCTCATGATGTGCTCTGCATATAAGTTAAATAGGCAGGGTGACAGTATACAGCCTTGCCGAACTCCTTTCTCAATTTTGAACCAATCAGTGGTTCCGTGTCCGGTTCTCACTGTTGCTTCTTGACCTGCATATAGGTTTCTCAAGAGACAAATAAGATGGTCTGGTACTCCCATCTCTTTAAGAACTTGCCACAATTTGTTGTGATCCACACAATCAAAGGCTTTAGCGTAGTCAATGAAGCAGAAGTAGATCTTTTTCTGGAACTCCCTGGCTTTCTCCATGATCCAGCGTATGTTAGCAATTTGATCTCTAGTTCCTCTCCCTCTTCGAAATCCTGCCTGTACTTCTGGTAGTTCTCGGTCCACATACTGCTGGAGCCTAGCTTGTAGGATTTTGAGCATCACTTTGCTAGCATGTGAAATGAGTGCAATGGTGCGGTAGTTTGAACATTCTTTGGCATTGCCCTTCTTGGGGATCGGAATGTAAACTGACCTTTTCCAATCCTGTGGCCACTGTTGAGTTTTCCAAATTTGCTGGCATATTGAGTGTAGCACTTTAACTGCATCGTCTTTCAGGATTTTGAATAGCTCAGCTGGAATGCTGTCACCTCCACTAGCTTTGTTGTTGCTCAGACTTCCTAAGGCCCATTTGACTTCACATTCCAGGATGTCTGGCTCGAGGTCAGTGACCACCCCATCGTGGTTATCAGGAACATTAATCTCTTTCTTGTATAGTTCCTCTGTGTAATCTTGCCACCTCTTCTTAATCTCTTCTGCCTCTGTTAGGTCCCTGCCATTTTGGTCCTTTATTATGCCCATCTTTGCATGAAATGTTCCCTTCATATCTCTAATTTTCTTGAAGAGATCTCTGGTCCTCCCTATTCTATTGTTTTCTTCTATTTCTTTGCACTGTTCATTTAGGAAGGCATTCTTATCTCTTCTAGCTGTTCTCTGGAATTCTGCATTCAATTGTTGGTATCTTTCTCTTACTCCCTTGCCTTTCGCTTCCCTTCTTTCCTCAGCTATTTGTAAAGCTTCCTCAGACAGCCATTTTGCTTTCTTGCATTTCTTTTTCTTTGGGATGGTTTTAGTTGCTGCCTCTTGTACAATGTTGCGAACCTCCGTCCATAGTTCTTCAGGCACTCTGTCTATCAGATTTAATTCCTTAAATCTATTTGTCACCTCTACTGTATATTCATCAGGGATATGATTTAGGTCATACCTGAGTGGCCTAGTGCTTTTCCCTACTTTCTTCAACTTAAGCCTAAATTTTGCCACCAGAAGCTCATGATCTGAGCCACAGTCAGCTCCTGGTCTAGTTTTTACTGACTGTATAGAACTTCTCCATCTTTGGCTGCAGAGCACATAGTCAATCTGATTTCTGTGTTGACCGTCTGGTGATGTCCATGTGTAGAGACGTCTCTTCGGTTGTTGGAAAAGAGAGTTTGTTATGACCATCGTATTCTCTTGACAAAATTCTACCAGCCTGTGTCCTGCTTCATTTTGTACTCCAAGGCCAAACTTGCCTGTTATTCCGGTTATCTTTTGGTTTCCTACTTTAGCATTCCAATCCCCCATGATGATAAGGACATCATTTTTTGGAGTTAATTCTAGCAGGTGTTGTAGGCCTTCATAGAACCGGTCAACTTCAGCCTCTTCAGCACCAGTGGTTGGGGCATAGATTTGGACTATTGTGATGTTGAATGGTTTGCCTTGGATTTGAACTGAGATCATTCTGTCATTTTGGAGATTGTATCCCAGTACTGCTTTCCCTACTCTTTTATTGACTATGAAGGCTACTCCATTTCTTCTGAGGGATTCTTGCCCGCAGTAGTATACCTGATGGTCATCTGAACTAAATTCACCCATGCCTGTCCATTTTAGTTCACTGATTCCTAAGATGTCGATGTTCAGTCTTGTCATCTCTTGTTTGACCACATCCAGCTTGCCTTGATTCATGGATCTTACATTCCAGGTTCCTATGGAGTAAAGATCTTTGCAGCATCGGACTTTCCTTTCACCTCCAGATACATCGGCAACTGAGTGTCCTTTCGGCTTTGACCCAGTCGCTTCATTCTTTCTGGCGCTACTAGTACTAGCCCTCCGCTCTTCCCCAGTAGCATATTGGACACCTTCCGACCTGAGGGGCTCATCTTCCGGTGTCATATCGTTTTGCCTTTTGGTTTTCATGTCCATGGGGTTTTCATGGCAAAGATACTGGAGTGGGTTGCCATTTCCTTCTCCAGTGGATCACGTTTTGTCAGAGCTCTCTGCTATGACCTGTCCGTCTTGGGTGACCCTGCACGGCATAGCTCATAGCTTCATTGAGCTACGCAAGCCCCTTCGCCACGACAAGGCAGTGATCCATGAACAAGGCAAGTCAAATCTAATCCAGCATTCTGTTCCCACAGAACTGAATGGTGAACTTCCCATTGGGAAGCCTGAAGCAGGAGACGGCAACCGGGTTCCTAAGGATTGATACTGAGGGCTAAGCTGCTTCTAGTACTGGCAATCTGTGACGAACAGAACTGGTAGCCATGGGCAACTTTATCATATCTATTTGATATCTATTTGTGCCGGTCCAAGTTTAAAGCCGAGCTGGTGGCCAGCACTACATCTTGTGCAAGGAATCAGCTTTAGCTCATGTGTGCAGGCTTGGAATGACCAGGACACCTCCTGTGGGTGCCTGTACATTCCCCAGGCAGTGTCATGGACGCAGGGATGCCTTTTTCAGGGAGGAAAGATCAGCCTCAGGGGAGCTGCAAACAGTGTTAAGTTCATATGCAAATTCATGCATTTGGGATGAGCTGTGGAAATTCTCAGTGTTCCAAATGAATCAAATTTCAGAGTGGAAAAATCTGAAATTCAAAATGAAAATCGACAGAAAATCAACAGAGAAATGAAAATTGACAGATCTGTCACTCTTTAACGAAGATGGCTAGAGATGGCTTAGCCCAGGCTACCTCACTTTGCACATGTCTGTCTGTATATCTTGTCTCAAAATATACTCCCTTGGGCCTCATCCTGGGCCAGCTCCAGGTTTTTGAGGGCCTTCTCAAAGACTTCCTGACTAAGTCCCCTTCTTCAGTGAGTCTGTCTTCTCACCAGCTTCATCATGAGCTGCTATTGCGCCACCAGTAGGAAGGTTCTAGGTGGTCCTCACACACCAGGATGGAGGGGACGCAGTGGATTCTTGTGCAAAGCATTGCTGAAAGCTCAGTTTAGAGCAAAGCTTTCTCTTTCTCATCATGGCTATCCTTGCTCCCTCAGCAGGTGGACAGCTGGAGAGGAAGCAGCTTTGATACCTTCTGCTCTTCCTTCCCCCCACACCATGGTCTGGGCCAGAGTGAGAGGCAGGTAGGCAAGCAGACTGTGATGGAGAAGAGGAGAAGCAAGCCAAGGGGTTCTCACCAGTGAGGACTTTGGGCCCTCAGACGGTTCCTGTCCAGTGCTGGTCCTGGCTGCCACCCTCCTTGCTTTTGATAAGGGTTGGTTCTAACGGCCCTTCCTCTTCTGTCTGCGTACAGCGGCCAGTTTTGTTTGAGACACGAACAGAAAAGGGGCCAGCCTGCTCAACCTCTTGCACTGAGTGATGGCATGCTCTCACTTGCACATTTGCCCATTTTGCATGCTCGCGTGCGACCAGAACACCTCGCTGCTCCAATGTCAGGCCACTACGTAAAAACGAACACATCTGACCGTTAAAGAGTTAAAGTGGGGGGTGGGGGTGAATCAAGGCAGTGGGGGAGGGGGAGAAGAACCAGGCCATCCATAATGTCTCTTCATTGCTATAATGATATCACTTGCAACAAGTCCAGTGACTGACCTCATTACAAGGGTTTAATTGCATTGTTACACTGTTTCACTTCTTCTCCGTGGCCTCTTTCTCTTTATGACAGCTTTAGAAAAGAATTTCAGCTTGAGGTCAAAGGAAATTAATTACTGCTTTCTTAATCTGGGCTCATCTACATTTGGAAAAACTTGGGCCCCTTTCAACTTTAAGGGTATTTGCATCTTCATTTTTGTCAAGACCCAAAGTTATTAACAACTAAGTCTTGCAAGCCATTGTTATGAAGAAGGGCACATTATAGGTTCAGTTCTTCTTTATTTATTTTTTATTTTTTTGCTTACAGAAAGGCAGATGGGCTTGCCTTGGCTACTCCTAGTAAAATAAAACCACAATATGAGGAAGAGCATTGGACCTTTTCTGAATTGGTTGAAAGGAATGCCCATGGGGATGGAGACGAGCACAAACAGGAGGAAGAGGTTGTTAATAATGTTGCATCTCTTGCATGGTCCTTCTAACTTAACCCACTATGCTCACCATCCACCAAAATCTCATAGATCACCTTACAATCCAGCACAACCTTAGAACCCATAGAGTCTGAAGGAATGCAATAGGCTAAGCCAACCTCCTGGTTGAAGGCAAGGCCATCCACACATGATTAACCCTAGCCTGTAGCCACAGCCGAACTTACTTACTTACAGACTTTAGGAATCAAACCCCAGTTTCTCCCGGTTAGAAAAAAAGCATTGTTGTGAGCCGCCCCGAGGCTTGTGGCAAGGGGCGGCCTATAAATTTCCAAATAAATAAATAAATAAAACAGGTTAGCTTTTCCTTATGGAGTTCTGCAGTAGTATTTTTAAAAAACAGCCATAGAGCTGGGACCATGTGAGGTGAGCAAGCCAGCGACAGTTTCTTATGGAACCCGTGACTGCAGTCTAACACAGTGTAGCACATTTAGCCATCGAATCCTGCTGCTGGAGAGGAGGAAAATCAGTTCATGGGTAGGAGTGCTTGTTGAGTACTGGAGTAAATTCAGTGGCAGCCCTTGCAAACATCCATAACCATTCTCACTCAGACCAGTTGTTCAGAAGTGGAGACAGTGGACATGGGAAATGATAGATTATGGCACTGCTGTTGTTCTGTCTTTTCTTTTCATTGTCTTTATTTTATGGTTTTAATTTAGTTAACCACTCAGATAATTTGGAGATTGGACAGCATAGAAATAGAATATGCAAAACCCACTCTTATTCCCTCCCTCCCTCCCTCACACACACACACACACACTCCCAAGAATGAGGCAAGAAACTCTGCTAACAAATCCAGATGATGAGTTACCATTCCTTCAATAATTGCCCACGACTTTTTTGTCTCCTTGGGCTGATAGTTCTAGTACATCAATTGGGCCACAATGGATGTTTTACTGTGGTGCAAAAGGGTGAATTTGAAAAGCATCATTAACACTGAGTTGGCATCAGTGACAAAATTAAGTGCTAATGATATATAGCAAAATGCTATTACATGAAATAGGATCTTCTTAACTCTGTAGTGGAGGGTGCCCTCACTCACGTTTTGCCTGTAAGATTGGATAGAACAAAATGAAACTGTATTCATCAGTTGGAGACATGCCCAGGTCAGGCACTTTGGTCAAGCCAGTGAGCTTTCTTCATACCTGCGCTGTAATTTATTGAGAAATTAATGCCTTAACACACAAAGCCATTGTCGGATAAAAGCCATTGTTAACCCAGGGACAGGAATAAAAGACAGAAAGAAAGCAAACTTGACTTCTCATTTTCCCCTCTTTTTGGGAGGCTTGTAACCTACCAAGATTAAAGCTTTTTAGGAATTGAGAATTGCAAAGATGATTCACTGGATTTTTTTTAAGGCCATGATCAGACTTTGATACAATTTCTTTGAGCAACTGACTCTGTTGTGTCCTATTGAATATGAAAACAATAGGAAGGTAGTGCATTCTTTTCCCTGCTGGTTAGTTACACCTAAATGAAACCAAGCTGGTTGCTTGAGGAAAAGAAAAAGAGGGTGCTTTATAGACTGAAACGTATTCAGCCCATGCCTTCATTTTATTGACTCCTTTCCCCCACGGAGGCAGCGGAATGGGAGGAAGGTTGACAAGCAATCCTATGCATGCCTTGGCAGAAAGAAGTCCTACAACCCGCAGGCAGCATGACATCGAACCCTTAATTAATAAATGAATATGTGATATTTATTAGTTCTAAAGAGGCATTCATGAGAACTATGACCTCAGGAAAGTAAGCGATGAAAAATACAAAACCCCAAAACCACCAATAAACAATGAAATCAATCAGTCAAAAGCACTGCAACCTGACACGTGGTTGGTTGGATGGATATGAAACAGCAGCGAGGTTCTTGTTGAAGAAACTGAATCTCGATGCTGGATTTGGGTAACTACTGGTTGGCGTTGTCCTCATAAAAGTTACAGTTTTTATATTTTGGAATATAGAACTTTGCCTTCCTTCCTTCCCCCCACCAATCCACAGGGTTTTCCCATTCAGATTCCTCCTACAGGAAAAGAAGATGAGGCACAGGATACGTGGAGATACTGTTGCAATGCAACCTTGACAAAGACCCACAAATTGCGGCCAGCTGCCACTCCCTGGCTGTCTAAAATGCCCATCTGGTTTACCCGTTTGTCTGTATGGAATTTCCTACCTCATACTGTAAAAAGTAAACATTGAAACCTGTCAAATTCTGTAACTTTTTATTGTTCTACTGCTAATCTTTTCTTCAAGTTCCCGATGGGTCATGCTTTTTTCCTGATGTTTCCTTGATGTTTCTGGATTTTTCTTGTGTGCTTCTATATTGTAGATCTTCTGTACCGTGTGCTTCTGTATTTTCTTGGAGCTCTTCCATGCAAAGTCTCCTTCCCCGCCCTGCAATGTGTACATGGCACCAACTCCATAGGGCACTCTGTGCATGCTTTGTTTCTTTGTAGTCACTCTTAAGCTGGCTCCCCGCCCCCGCCAGTGCTGTTGTACTTTAGAAATATCTGTTTGCTATAAACAGACTGCTGAATGCTTGGCTGCACGCTCCCGCCTGGATCCGGACCGTCATTCTCTGTCTGCGATCCTGACATTGTCACCCGCTTTGCCGTCCTTGGGCACGGTGCATTCACCTCGTGATCCCAAGCAGCTGTGGATTATTTAGATCCTTCGCAGAGACGTCTCGAGCCTCATGGGGCAGAGAAAGCCTTGGCCCTCCTCACCCTGGGGAAGGGATATGGGGGACTGAAACTCCTTTTGGTTCTTCGGGACAAGCATGACTTCCTGAAGGGTCATTTATTTTGTTAGGGCTTTAGGGGCATAGTTTTAAAGTTAATCCACTCCTTCCTGGAACAACAATCAGACGATGGTCTGTAGAGGTGCTCTGGGGTTACTCCGTCCCCCGTGGCTTTTTTTAAAACACTTTTTAAAACACTTTTTAAAACACTGGCATGATATGCTTGAGTGATGTGTGGAATCACCAGGAGGTTTGGCTTAAGTGTCATGATGCCCATGTTGCTCAGCTCTGCCTTTTTTCCCAGAGGGAGGCTGCTGAACCAGTGTCTAGGGAGAGATTTGGTGTGAAAGAGGCAAGACGGAGGTGATGTGAGCTGGGAAATCAGCCACTCAGCAAGTTTATAGCTGGCCTGAGTGGGGTTGCCCACCCCCTGAGATGCAGCCCTGTCTGGACAGAGTGGGGCTCACGTCAGTCGTCCATGTATGGGCGACATTCAGGCTAGACTGAATCTTCAGGGGAAGGCCTTTGGAAATGGCCCAGAAACTTTAGCTGGTACAAAACACAGGTGCCAAAGTCCTGGAGGTGGTGAGCCACATCATCATCATCATCATCATCCCATATTAACAAATCTGAATCTTGAAAGAAGTACAGGGAACATACATTGTATAGCCCACATCACAAACATGATGTCTGAAGACAAAGTTGGTACATTCTCATATTGCTCACTGTTCCTTTTGGTAGCTTACAGAAAAACTCTGTTCTTCCAAGGAATTCCCTTCCCATGTGTCCGCTAATAATCCCCAAACCATTCACACCCACTTCATGTTTCTCACCTGCTTGTAATTCGTAATGTATTTTGCTACTTTTATTGAAATTATTGGGCCATAGAAGTCTTCTGCTTCACCAGCTAAACCGGTTACCAGCATGCTTCCAATTCCACCTGAAGTGCTTACGTGTTGCAGTTCTACACTTCTCAATCGCTCAAGTTCACAACGAGGGCCCGTCTTCCACCTGGCCTCCTGTGGCAGGGGCTTTCAGAGAACAACCGCTGAGGATTTGCCTTGCCTGGCTGAGCTCAGCCTATTGGCTTCCCCCCACCCCATTGCCATGCCAGGCCCTGGTTGAGAAGAGACAGTGCCTCCTCCTCTGGATTTGATGGAAAGAAGAGACAGAGCTGGTCTCCATAAACTGCTTTCTCCCATATCACCTTGTCTGCACCTTCACACCAGCAGGACAGGCCTTCCTATTGGTCCACCTGTATGGGCAGACAGGTGACTGGGCTCTTCCTACTTCTGCAGCTCCAGAGCACATCGCCACTGGGGCTCTGCCAAGTCTCATCACTCCAGGCTTTTAAGAAGGTACAGTTTTCTCTTGCTTTCTCCTGATAGGTTTCCTGCTGTTGCTGTGGGTGTTTTGAGCCGTTTTGCTTTTGATGTGTTCTTGTGATTTGTGATTTCCTGTTTTGACTAGCCAAGGAGTGTGTTTGTGTGTGTGTGTGCGCGCGCGCGTGCTCACATGTAAAGAATGTGCATGGAGAAGGCTGACACAAGGGAAGGCATACCCTGGTCCCAAGTCATACAGGGCTTTGTGTGACAGTAATTCAACCTGGAATATGAGTCAGTAGCTCGCAGCTGGCCAGCACAGCGCTTTTTAAGAGAGACACTAAGTGTGCACAGCTGGACATTTCAGCAAGCCCCTCGTTGCAGGATTCTGCAGAGCAATAGCCTCCAAATGAAGTAGAAGGACAACCACCCAAAGAACACCTTACAGCAGTCTGCCTATGGGATTACCAGTGCAAGGATCACCATGTCTGGGAGGTCCCCACCCGAAATGGGCATATTTGGTCCACCAACCAGTGCCAGAAATGGGCACTCTGGTCTACTGAGGGCACCTGAGCCCACACGAACCAAGATGGATTTAGTAGCATCCCCAAACTATGTGCCTTCTTCTTCAGAGTGAGTCTGATCCTCCTTTAAAATCAGAGGAGGCCTTGTTTGCTATTCCAAAGGTGACCGTGTAACACCTCGATGGCAGACCTTCTTGGTGGTGGTTCCACCCCCCCAGAAGTCCTTCTCGCATGCTGTCCAGAGAGACAGAGGATGAGGCATGTTTCAGATACCTCTCAAATGCATGTGCTGACTCAGCAACTTCATGGGTGACTTTGGACCAGTTACAGACTTTCAGTCTAACCTACATTATTGTTAAGAGCATCAACTGGAGAAGAACCTGAGGTGCCTTGCAAGAGGAAACATAAAAGGCAAGAAATAAATTTATTCAATTAAATGACAACTCTGTTAAAGTTCATTTGACCTACAATAACAATCAAAGCATTGCAAAAACATTAAAATAATAATATAAATATAATCATGATTATTTTGGACTCATTACAAGCCAGAGAACATCTGCATAAACCAGTTGATTTTCAGGAAGCTTTTAAAACATATCATATTTTCCTCCTGCCAGCCCAGATGGCAGATGGTGCTCCACGGGGCAGGTTTCTGAGAATGCCCATTTCTTTGAGAGGTGACATTGCAACACTCCGCTTGTTGAGGATTGAGCCACAAGGCAAGTTCTTAAAGCAAATGATCTGCTAAGAAAATGTATATATGAGCATTTGAGGGTATATATGTGGCCACCGGCCCCATCTCCAATGCTGGATGTGGCCCTCAGGGGCAAAAGCACTGGGCAGCCTGGGCTAGCCTTTATAAGCCAAGAGGGCCAAGGGGACAATTGGCTGTGTAGCCTCTCTAGTCAAATGAATATGGCGGCTTGACTGCGGGATGGGTTATCAGCTCGTCTGTGTAAGAAGTATCCCTTGAAAGCAGAATCCCAAGCCAACAGGGAACAGATGGGCTAAGACTTTTCTCACTGAAACTCTACAGGCATTTTAATGCAAGATTTTATTTTTTGTTTGTTTTTGGATAGAGTCCCATTTTCCCCTGCAGAGGAGGACAGGATGTGTTCCAACGGAGCAAAGCTCAGGGGACCAAGGTTCAATTTGGATGCCAGGATGCACTTCCTGAGAGTTAGGACCCCGAGGGCATGGAATGGGCTTCTACAGGAGGTCGTTGAGGCCCCATCGGTGAGGGTGTTCAAAGACAGGCTGGACATGCACATGGTGGGCATGTTGTGAGCGGAGCTGGCTGGAACCAGGGGTCAGGGTAGATGGCCCAGGAGGCCTCTTCTGACTCGCTCTGTTTCTGTGTTTCTGTGTTTTTTGTTTTTAAACAGAAGACAACATTACAAAAGGCATCCTTCTTCTTCCTGATCTCTGAAATGGTAGGGCCAATTCTTCCATTTCAGGCTTGTAACACTTCATTTTGTGACATGTGGCATCAAAGGGAGCCACCGAAGGGCTTATTGAAGATGCATCCATGGGGACCTCGCTTGGCTTCGCACTCACAGAAAACCAGATGAGCCATGGAGTGATCCCTCCAAAGAGAGGTCCTTGGGACACTGCAGAAATAAACACTGCACTGCCCCCCAAAGGCAGTTAACGGAATAACCGACAATATCACCTTTCCATGCGCTGCTGTGCATAGGTATTGCTCCTCATTGTCAAAGGATGTGCCAGCCTTTGTCTTGCCTCTTGATGCAGTTCTTGCTAACAGAGCCTGCTTAGGTGGTAGAGTAAGGTCCCAGCTATGAAGAAGCGTCTGGTTGTCTGTCTCATGAATGGGGGTGGAGGGAATCCGAGGAAGGAATGAAAAGAGTAGGTCTCATCCATGTTTCCACCCCATATAAACCCTTGCAGTCCTAGTGACAGGGAGGGGGTGGGGTGGGATTATCTTTATTCCAAAGAAGCACAGCACTTTTTAAGGGTTCAGAAGCCCATATAAAAATTGGATTCTGAAATGGCCATTTCGTCCCCTTCGCTATGCCATCATAACGTTCACCAAGCTTTTGGCAAGGTAAATAACTCCTGGAAAATAAGTGGAAATTTGCTGCAAATCAGCCCCTTTTGTGCATGGCTGCAGGAGCATGTTGAAATGTTTGGACACTAATACCCATTCATTTTCTTGGCTCCATAAATAAAAGCCGCCAGCTATGTGGCGGCCGTGAAATGGTATTCTTCAGGGCCCAGCAGGAAACCCCATCCTTATTACCACTGCAGGGGGCAGGACAAGCCCAAAATAGCAAGACAACTAAATCAAGACATTTCCAATGTCTGACAAAATGACTGTGGTTTAGAACGAAGCAAAAGGTTGGAGCGAGAGAGAGAAATTGGACAGCTTTTCTACTCAGTGTAATACCTTTGTTAAAATAGTTGAGATAGGAAAATAAGATTTTGCTGCCCCCCAAAAAAGATTAAAACATGCATCGCTTTCTTTCTTCCTCTCTAGAAGAGGGAAATATCTTATGCAACCGTAAACCAAGTGCTGTGATCTTGGGAGAAAGCAGCAAGGCGTATGGCACGGAGACTTCTGGTTTGCAGAGTACGAAGTCCACAGTGGGTAAAAAGTGTGCCAAATGTTGCCATGTCTGGGGCAGCTCAGGACTTCGTGGCCACCACGACAACCAGGGGCTTTCTCAGCACATCACTGGCCCAACACAGGAAAAAATCCACATTCTCAACCTGGCCTGTTTGACTGGACAGGAGGATGGTGATCTGGAAGTAGGCGGGCGGGGGCAGGGGCGGCGTTAACATTACCCCCCCTTTTCACGGTCAGATAACATCCTTTTCAGATGTACACTTTTGTTCTTTCTTTGCTTTTGGAAGGGAGGGAGGCTCACTTTTAGACTGGTCCTGCCCTGGAGTCTAATGGACCAAGCTGTTTTCCAGAGGGCTGTATGGATTTTCTGGCCGATATGGTTGGTGCTCCTGTCGGAGTCCAGGTTGCTCTGTGGAATATAGAAGTGACCCAGGTGGCTGACAAGATGGCACCTAAATGCCCTCTTCCTCCATGCAAAGCCTGTTGAGCACCATGGAATATATCTGAACTGCAGGCAATGAAGCAAGCAGGAAGAAGGCTAGAACGCAGGTAGACGAAATCTGACCCAACACAGGTGAGAGCTCGTTATCGAGGCCGCTCCATGGTGGTGAAGGCTGCAAAGAGGCCATTCTTCCCCCCCAGCAGGGTGTCCTCTTGATGCTGAGCAGAGAAGCTGTTCCAAGTGGTACATGGCCTCTTGTGAATTGGCCCTGAGTAGGAACAGGTGGAAACCTCAGGGGTTTGCACAGAATTTGAGCATAAGGCAGCTCAGATTCATCATGAATTGGACTCGAAGCTTAATGCAGTTCCTTTAACAGAGGCATCCAGAGCACAGTCTAGTCTTATTTTATTGGATAAGTTTCAGTTATTGAGGCCTGTGGATATGGACAACGTGGTTGGACAAATCAGCCCCACAACCTGCATGCTTGACCCTTGCCCTTCATGGGTGATCGTCCAAGCTGAAGGCAGAATGTGTACATGGGTCCAGGAGACTGTGAACAGTTCTCTGAAGGAGGGGCTGGTCCCAGCTCCCTTATGGAGGTGATGATCAGATCTCTCCTCCAGAAGGTGAGCCAGGACCCAGGGGATATTAACAATTAGGGTCTGGTGACCAACATCCCATTTTTGAGCAAGCTGCTAAAGTGGATGATGACTGGGAAGTTCCAGGCTCTCTTGGTTGAAGCTGACCATCTGGATCCAGTCTGGTTTCAGACCTGGTTTCAGAACGGAAATTGTCTCAGTCACCCTGTGGGATGACCTTTGCAAGGAGAAGGACAAGGTTCCCAGTTGGTTCTTCTGGTTCTCTCTGTGGCTTTTGATACCATTGACCATGGATAGGCTGGTCAATTGGAAATTGGAGGCACTGCTTTGCAGTGGTTCTGCTTCTAACTGGCCAATTCCAGAAGGTGGTGCTGGGTTATTGTGACTCTGACCCATGGCAATCATGTTATTGAGTAGCACAGCATACCATCTTATCCCCCATGCTGTTCAACATCTACTGAGAGAGGGTATCCAGAGGCTTGGGTTGAAGTGTCAGCAGTGTGCAGATGACACTCAGCTCTACCACTCCTTCTTTCTAATTCAAGTGAGGCAGTGACAGTTCTGAGTCAGAACCTTGGTGGAGTGACAGGCTGGATGAAGGCCAACAAACGGCAGGAGGTGTTTTTGGTAGGTAGGTTCCCTGTCCAGGTGAATGATATGTGTCCTGTCCTATGCAGGATTGCACTCCCCCAAAATGGCAGATTTCGGAGTTTGGGGGTGCTTCCGTATCCAGAGCTGTCTCTGGGATGCCAGGTAAGCTCAGTGGCCAGAGGCACTTTCCATCACCTTCTGTTAATATATTAACTACACCTCTACCTGGATGGGCAGAACCTAGCAACAGTAATCCATGCTCTTTTCTCCTCTCATATATGCCCACTTGGACCTTAAGAATGAGGGTCTTAAGAGCCACCTCAAAAAGATCTAAGGAAGGTGACCACTCAGCTGTGGTGCCCCAGTTGTGGGATCAGCTGGTGCTGACCATGTATTTATTTATTTATTTATTTTATATAAAGCTGCCCGTTAGCATCATATTCTCTGGACAACCAATATCTTTATGCCTTTTGGCACCTGGGTAGAACCTTTTTTATTTCCCCATTATTTTAATTGTTTAAAATATGCTATTTTATAATGTATTTCATTTATAGTGTTGTGCCACTGCGGATTTTTAATTGCTCATTCATGTATTTTTATTTAACTGGATATGGGACTGGTGTGTTACAACCCATATCATATTTATATCTATTATGTTGTATTGTTTATCATCTTGGGTTCTTTTTGCCTTTTATTGTAAACTGTTCAGAGAACCATTTGGCTAACACACATGGTATAGAAAAAAAATAATTAATAAGTAAGTGTCTTTATATGAAAGCTGAAGGAGGTCAGACAAATGTCTAAAGAGACCAAACAAGCCTTCCAAACCAAGAACTGAGCAAAACTATTGGCATGGAGATGAACCCACCAATGGATTGAAAATTTAAATACTGGTTTTAAAATGTCAAGCAGAAGCAAAGAGTGCAACTTTAGTGGACATGAAGTGTACCCACCAAACAGGGTTGCATAGTGACCTCCATGGATCGGTAGTCCTAGGCTTTTGAAGGCAAGATCTCCCCCATGGACTTCTTTTCCTTAATACCTTCTTACCACTCTTGTCACCAGCTACTCTGTCTTGTCATTGCTACCAATTGCTCACCAGTCAGGCAAAGAACCAGAGAGCAAGTGAAAGGTGATGTCTGCCAGGGTTCCTTTCCCCAGTTCTGTTCTCTGGGACAGACTGAGAGGACAGAGAAGGCATAAAATGAAGCCTTGATGGAGAGTAGCAGATCTTTGGCTCTGTCTACCTTTGAAGTCATTCCTATGACTACTGGAAAGAAGGACTAACATGAGCTTCTATCCAAGGGCTGAGAGAACCACTTACATACAAACCTTCAACAAGGCCCTTACGTCCAATGTACCATATTTTTCGCTCTATAAGACGCACCTGACCATAAGACGCACCTAGTTTTTAGAGGAGGAAAACAAGAAAAAAAATATTCTGAATCAAATGGGCACATAATCGCAGGCACATTCCCCATCACTTCCCCATGGGCTGCACATCTGACAGACTTACTGCACACACATGTTCGCTCTATAAGACGCACAGACATTTCCCCTTTTGAGGGGAAAAAAGTGAGTCTTATAGAGCAAAAAATTCGGTATATTGTGTAGCTCATCCATGATGCCAAAGAGCTCACTGGCAAGAATATAGCCTACTGTAATCAACTTATCCAATGGTCTGAAAGTACAGACCTGAATCTCAAGGATCAAAAGATCCCTTTGCGAGAATGTTTAAATGCCCTGGCAAAACTTATGGGCCAATAAAAGGAACAGCGACAGGTGAAAGAATGAGATGAAGAAGCTTTGCAGCAGAACAGAATGAGGATGAGTTGGATCGGGCTGGAACAAATATACGAAGAGGCCTTCTGGAGATGCAAACCATTGGCCCATACAGCCTTGTTGGTCTCCAAGACTTCCAACAGAGGTCTTGCATTCAGATCTGCCAGGGATGCTACGTGAGACTGGCTGCCTACAACTGATGCATCCATCACTTTTCCGCCAGCCTGTCAGGACACTGATACATTAATATCACCTGTGTGGATGCTGTATCTTTTCACAGATGGAATTTTGAAATACCTTGACTCTCTCATGCCCACCAGGCCCTACTGCTACACCACCGAAATTCACTTGGGGCAGAGGCAGTTTGCTGATTTTAGTCACAAACTTCTACAGAAGGCAGAGCAGGCAAACAGAAAGGTTCACTTTGGCCTTCCATAGCAGTTTGCCACTAAGAAACAGTGTCACATGGACATCTTCTGTTGTTGATATTGTTGTGGCTTGCTTTTGATTTTTTGCCAGCAATATTGGTGGCAGTTGCAGGAGTGCAACTCACAGTATGGACAGGCAAAATGGTGCCCTGTGCCCCCACCGGACAGAACTTGCTCTAAATACATGTCTTACCTTAGGAGTTTCCTAAACATAAGCAAGTTCATTCACATACGTTCAGCACACCTTGTGAGGAGTGCATTTCAGCTGAACAGCAGGTGAGATGTTCCAGATGGCATTGCCGTGAGACATGTTGTGTGGGGAGCTTTTCACCACGCTGGAGGTCTCTGAGTGTGCTGGGCTACAACTCTCCTCAAAGATCACACACCATGGCTGCAGGTCATGGAATTTGCTCTCTGGATATGTTCCGACTGCATCAAGTTGGCGAAGGCTGCTGTGAGATTGCCTTTGTGAAGTCTCTGAGGTCAGGATGAACAACTGCCTGGTTGGAAAGGCTTAGACAGTAGAATTTCTTTTCATACACTTGCCTGTAGGACACCTGCAAACTCTTTCTTGTGATTCCACGAGAGCCCAATTCGAGAGTGCAGGAGGGGGGCAGTTACTTATTATGACTATACAGGATACGATTCGAAGAACGACAGTAAACAAAACCTGCCCCTGGATCCTCAGAGCACCATTTCCTCCTGGTCTGATCATGCCAATGTCCCCGCAGAAAAGACTGAAGATGTGTCTTGGAAGGTACCTGCATCTAGCATTTCACCACATCCCCATCCTCTTCTGTATACTGAAGATGTCCTGAATGTATAGACCACCTTTCAGTCTCCAAACATAGCTATCTGCTAGTTTTCTGTAGCTCTATCATATGGTGGTCACTTATCCTACTTCATCCGGAGCACTTTTCTAGTTGAAGAATTATGCAGGTGTCCCCTGTTTGAAGTTATGCCCTGCCCAAGTCTAGTTTAAAAATACATAATTCTAAGAAGGAAGAGCAGGGGGCTGAAAGTTACCCAGCAAGAACCAGAAAACACCGACAGATCTTCACTCTCTGCTCCCCTGCCCCAACCTGTGATGAAATGCAGTCTATTTCTGTTTAAATGCTAGTGACTATTTGGAAATGTACACACATATTTTTAAATGGTCATATGCAAATTCATGCCAATCAGTAAACTTTGTGCTTCCTTTTTGTTTTTTCTTTTTCTTTTTTTACAAATCCGTAAGAGGTCACCTACTCCATAAGGAGGCTATTCCTACAAGGAAGATCTGGCTAGAGTAATGTGTCCAATTCTGGACAACACAGTTAAGAAAGAGGCAGATGATGGAGAAAGGTTAGCGAGATGGAAAGGAGGGCGCTCAAGAGACAGGAATGAAGGAGGGCAAGAAGAGAGTTTGGTGAAGAGGATGGAAGCCCAGTGGAACTAGCTACTTGAGATAGAAAATACAAGACAGGGCGACATGCAAGAATGCACTTACCTGGGCTGTACATTCCTATGGAGTTAAAGGCATTCAGGACCTCATCTGGAATCCTTTGTGCAGTTCTGGGCACCAAGATTTAAGAAAGATGCAGAAAAATTAGAACGGGTCCAGAGGAGGGCAACAAAAATGATCCAGGGTTTGGAAACACTGCCCTATGTGGAGAGACTGAGAGAAGTGGGCATGTTCAGCTTTGAGAAGACTGAGGAGGGACGTGGTATCACTCTACAAGTACCTGAAAGGCTGTCACAAAGGCAAAGGAAAAGATCTCTTCTCGATCATTCCAGAGTGCAGGACATGAAATAACAGGTCTAAGTTACAGTAAATCAGAGTCCAGCTAGATAGGCGTCCCTTCAGTGCCAGAGCTGTATGACGACAGAGCGAATTACCTAGGAAGGTCATGGGCTCTCCCACACTGGAGGCATTCAGATTGCAACTGGACAAACATCTGAGTGAGACGGGGTAACTCGGTGTCCTGCACTAGCCAGAGTTTGGACCTGGTGGCCTTCCGGATCACATCCAACTCTACTATTCTATGATTCTATGCTATTTGCAGTTTTTCTCAAGGCAAAATTCCCACTGGATCCAGTTGTCATTGTACCTACATAAAAATAAAGACTGTGCTTGGCCCTTTAACTGAACCTCCTTATATTAAGCCTGATGGATGATGGCAAATCTTTTAAATTTTACGTGTGCAATGGGGATTATACGGAAAGTGTCCACGTGTTCAGGGGAACCCTCACCAGAGAAAGGCAAAATGCAGGCCAAGGGAAAACAGATCATTTATCAAGGTCGTTGCCTGGGAAGCTCTTGTTCCATCAGGCTATAGGAAACTACAAATTCAGAAAAAGCCAAAGATAACACAAGCTGCAATATTATCTTGAGACTAAATAGCAGGCCTGTCACACTGGGCCAGTGGAGGAGTGCAAGGGACAACTGTCTCTTTCATGCAAAAATGGGACTGCACAACCATATGCAAGATGGGCCCGATAGTCCAACAGAAAGGGAGATATATTTTTATTTTTTTGCAAGAAAGCAACAGCGACAACATTTATTTGAAAGAATGACCAGTCACAGGACACAAAAACACAAAAAGGACATATCTTAAACACCTCTAGTGGTAGGAAATGGAATTACACATAGTTACTGAAAGGAAGTACAGAAACTTCTTTCAGGGGTAATTCTAAGCATCCAGGGGCAGTGTCTCCCAGGATATTTCAAGCCCTTTCCCAAATGTTCTCTCACATTCTCGCAAAGATCTATAAGAAGTAAACTCACTGCTGACATTTACTATTTCAACCAAGTCCAAAGGCTCTGGAATGACCAATAGGCTTTTGATGCATGCTTTTGTCATATTTTATTAATATTTGGGATTAAATAATACCATTTTAAATACCTGAGGCTACCTATATTCCACCCCCATTTGAACTACCATTCTTTGGACTGTATAGTCCTTAAGGCTTTGGGAGGTAACATTTTTAATTTCAGCCTCCTCCTCCTCCTCCATCATCATCATCATCATCATCATCTCATCGACTTTTATTTGTTGCTGTTGATCTTTTAATTGAGAATGCTTACCTCCAGTATCAGATGCCGCATGGCTTAAAGTCATCAGGGAAAGCACATTTCCAAATATATTATATGCCCTCAAGGTAGAAAGCCCTCTTCATTGTGCCATCCCAACAATGGAGCTCCTTCTCCATCAAGGAGAAGCTGTTAAAAACTCAGCAATTGTTCCAGCCATAGCTCAAACCCTTTTTGTTATCCGAGCAATTAACTAGTTGGTTTCATCTTTTCTTGTGTGTTTGCTTCCTTCTTTGCTTGCTGAAGGTGATGTCGCCAGAAGCAAAATGATGAAACGGAGGCTGTCATATTTCAGGAACATCCTGAGAAGACAAGGCTCCCTAGAGAAGACAGTCATGTTAGGGAAGGCCAAAGGCAGAAGAAGAAAACGATGACCAAATGAGAGACGGATTAACTCCATAAAGCAATCCAGCCTTGACTTTGTAAGAGCTGAGCAGGGCTGCCAAGGACAGGACATTTTGGAGGTTGTTCTTCCATAGAGAAACCGTAAGTCCAAAATGACGTACTGTCACCTAACATCAACAATTGCATGGTTCAATACTTTAAGTATATTTGAACATGAAATGATTTCTGCAAGGATGAATATTTTTCATTATTGAACATTTTTAAAAGCCAGTTGCTGGGAAAGAAGAGGGGGAAGGTGCTATTGTCCTCTTCTGGGCTTCTCATAGGCATCTGGCAGGCCACTAAAGGGACACAACCTGTACCACATGGTCCTTTGGCCTGATCCATCTTGGTTCCTCATTTATTCTCAGCTTTGAGGATGTATCATGGGATATACCTGGATTTATTATTATTATTATTATTTACAAAATCTTACACATCATATCAAAGAGACAGTAGCCTAAAGTATTCATCTATGGGGCATTTTGTGTCTCCCTGTGGTCAGAGTGTGCCCTGCACAGATCCCACATGATCAAAGGACTAGTGTGTGTGGAATGGGAACTTCCTGGAACAATACAAAATTCATCTCTCTTCATGGTGCTACACTAGCTTATGCTGGAAGGTTTGTTTCCCCCCTCCGGTAATACTCATGAACAGTCTTCCTTTGTTTCAGGTAACCAAAGAAACCAGGCAGATGTTAAAAAAATGGTTCTCTGCAGGATAAAATAGTATGAAATTTAAGCAACACCCCACTTGATGTAGACGGAGGAAAACACCTTGAATATGACTAAGCTTTTCATTTTACAACTGAGATTTAACAGCAGCAATAAACATTAGCTTATCTACTAATAATAAAGGAGAGTGAGGGAAAAAACCCTTCGCGATGCTGAACTGGCACGCGATTATGTTAACGGCATGTGGTGTCAACTGGAGCTAATTAATATTTTTATAGGTGTCTTTTCTCCACTGTCATTTAAACAGAGCTGTTCCAGGGTGCTTACATCAAAGCCCAAAGGCAATCGAAAGCTGTTGCTGGCTTCTCAGCTCCGACTGATAACAAGCGGGCCATTTTTATAGGATTGTAAAAGCTAAACGTGGAGGTGGCTCATGCGGAGACACATTCTCCCCCCTCCAGCGTTCCAAGATCTTGCCATTCATGGCTCGTGTTTAGCGGTTTGTTTGTAGCCAGGTAGCCAGAGAGCAGGACAAGGGGAGACAAGCGGACAGATAAAACTGGGAAATAGCTATGCTTATAGCTGGATAAAGCACACAGTGACCCAGACATACTTGGCTTTTAATACCCTCTCTTTCAAAGCCTTTTTTAATTTGCTCTATGAAGCATTAGCTCATAGTATAGATAAAAATTTTCCTCAAAGAAAACGGGAGCTAAAATTAAAGGGAGAGTAGGAATGAGAAAGCGCGAGCAAGATGAAATAGCCCAAGTGGTGCTAATATGTGTTTTGAAGCATACCAAGTGGCCTAGTGCAAAGCCAGAGCCCGGGGCAGTATTTGCAGGTGGTCCGGAATCTCCTTTTTGAAAGGTTAACCTACAAAGAACCCACAAGGCTTCCTCTGTGAATATGGGCAAACACCCAGGGAGCCCCGCAACAATGCGAAAATAATGACATCAACCTGGCCATGCTTAAGTACATAATATGCCAAAAGGTTCACGGCTGTGTGACTGGGAACAATAACATGGGAGGAGTGGAAGGGGGGAAAAATGGCACGTACACACACACAGACGCACTCGGAGCAAAAGAAGTTTGGCCGTAGGACTCAGCCATTTATAGCCAGGCTGTGAGATCAAGAGAATGCATGATTGGGTCTCCATTTCAGTTGGAGACCAGGTTAATCCCCCAGTTTGTGGGGGGAAGTGGGTGGGAAAAGAGAGGCCATACAAAATGTGCCTTTGGAGCGAGGCAGACTTCACTGCATAGGGGAGCTCAGGTATGGATGCCGGAGAAATCTGCCCTCGATTTGGTCAGATTTCTGTGAATCTGACCCGTTGAATTCACAGAAGTTGGATTTTTTTTTCTGAGTCACATGGAAGGACTCTTCAGCCCTGCAGACTTGTTAAAAAAACTTCTAGGTGCACTTTGCACAATTTTTCTCTTCTGATAGTGTGCATTAGTGCTAATACATACGCATGCAAGCAACAGAATTATCATGCACCCCTAGACAAAGTTATGATTCTGGTATTTATTTATTACATTTATACCCTGTCCTATTGCTTCAAGCACTCAGGATGGCTTACAAAGTATAAAAATACAATAAATATAAAACCTCCATATAAAACATTAATTATTAGAACAATATAAAACAATTTAATGGACAAAAAATTGAAAGACTCCAGATGTGACTATTCAGGAATAACCAGGAATAACATGTAATGTATTCTTCATAGAAGTTCTGTAGACCTGAATTTATTTATTTTTATTCCCCTGAATTTCATTTGCCTCCAGTTAGATCTATGTCAGAAAATACAATGTTTTGATAGCTAGGCTTGCTCCAAGAACATATGGATATTTTACTTTTCCTGTTTTGTGTAATAATGTTCCTTAATACTAAATCTGTGCATCTATCTATATATCTACCTACCTACCTACCTACAGATAGATTATAGATCTATCTATAATCAGTAATCTATCCTTCTAACTATCCATTCTGTAACTTTTCAATTAGGATCTAATTATGGTAACCCTAATAAGCACATCACCAAGAACATATATATAAATTCCAAAGGATAGTTCCATAGTACATAATACCCAGTTTCTTAAGATGAGCTGAAAAAAGTGGCAGACCAAAGGATGGGCAAACTGAGTCGTTCAATTTTAGCAAATTTTTCCAAACTACTATTTAAAATCTACAGTAGTTTTCCAAACTACTATCTAAAACCAGTCCAGTTTTGTCAGCCACATGCCTTTTGGATCATTGGGATGGGAAAAGTGCACATTTCTGGGTTTGTTTTTCAAAAGTGCACGCTTCCCCCTCACCCCTGGACAAAAATATCAACGTGCACATATATTCAAAAGGTGCATTTCAAAGTGCCTATAAAAAAGCACCATTTTTGAGTGCTGAGTCAGGAAGGTGGAAACACGCCACTGAAAAAGTGCACTCCTATGCACACCCGGGGTTGCGAATGTGCCAGGTTCAGGTGGACCGAGACAAAATTCTTGCATGTCCTTCGCTGTATACATCCCTTGCATCAGGAGCATGTGGCTGCTATTAAGATCAAGCATCTGGGTGTGTGAATGGGAAGCACAGCACACCGGGTAGCCCTTCCCCAGTGTGGCATGCAGAGATCTATCTGGACAGGGATGCCCATCCAGGCTCTTCCTTTCTTCTCACTGCACAGGAGAAGGACAGCATGTGGCCACCCCGTTTGAAATGACGGATGCCCTGGCATGAGGGGCTGCTGTGTAAGTACACACTTATGCATATCCTTTCCAGAGGTTCACACCATATTTGTGGACATGTGGGAGTGGGGGAAGCATATCCCCTGTGTGAGATCAGCTGTAGAGCTATGCTCATGTGTTCAGATAAGGGCTACTGCACATAGGGTGAATGGGGTTACACAGTATTTGTCTGTCTGTCTGTCTGTCTACTTACCTATGCCATGCTGTCAGCCTACAGGGTTACAGATCTGTTTTCTCACCATCTCACAATCTCAAACAGACAGTAGTGGGAATTGCAATGGGTTGCAGTGCATGTGTGCATCCTTATAAGCTACAGAGATTGAAGGAAGTGTCCCTTTATGCTGCGATTTTTCTTGGAAATAAGCTTAAACAGGTCTCCTTGCCTAGTGAGTGGGCTTGGAATTGACGACTTCACCTATTTTGCACATGGGACAAATCAGCAAAACTGCACACCGAAGAACCACAAGTTCTGTGAGTTGAGTGTCATGCAGATTAGAAAGCAACAGTGTGCACTTTAAACTCTGTGGTCCATCAGTTGGAAGGACACTGTGTCTCACCCACCACTGGAAGATCAGTGAGGTTCTCCATCCAAGAGACCATTGGATCCTCTCTTAGCTTTGGGGATGTCACAAAGCACTTTGAAGCCTTCAAAAATCATGCAAGTGGCAACACTTGGACAGCAGCTCCAGCCAACATGCAGTCTGCACCAAACTGTCCCACCAAAGTGCTGTTGTTAGACTTCGTGTTCAAGACATATGAAGATGGGTAGCTTCAGATCAGATGGTTCTGGTCCACAGACTAAATGATGCACCAATTCTTGGTGAAATATAAGCATTTCAATAAAGGTGCTAATTAACTTTGCAACAGAATGAGCAATCTGGGAGGGAGAAGTGTAGGAAGGTTAACTAAGATCGCTCCTGTATCCTAACAGATCTTGGCTTAGCCTGCCACTTTCTTGACCCAGATGAATGGCTGCTAAACCGAACACCATGAGTGGAATGCACGGCTGTAGCCGGAACAGGATGGAGCAGGCCTGAGGCGCGCAGAGAACTTCGCTTTGCCAACTGGAAAGAAAACCAAAGAGGGAGGAAAAGGAGAAGAGCTGAGAGGATTCCCACAGAATTCCGACAGTATTTCTATTTCACTTTTTATTCCGTTAAAATTCTTTCCCCTTTCAAAGCCAAACATGAAAAGCAAGCCCTTCTCTCCCCGGACAGCTGGTGTAACAACTTCTTCACCATTGTCTGTCCAGCTCAGCTGGCATTTAATTGGTCAGCAATGGGAGGAAAGTCTCTTTTGGGGCCATGGATATTGACTGTTTATGTTGAAATGTCACAGTGACAGTGAAAGTCCAGCACCAAAGCGGCGGAGCTCAGTGTGAGGATTTCAGACACAAAAGCGGCACCAGTCAAGCGTCTACATTGAAAAACAAATGCAGCTGAAATTCAAAGGGAGGAGAAAATGGGGACTTGTGGGCAAGTGTGGGAATTTTTAAGTTCGCCGCTGACAGGGGAAGAAGTCATTATTCTACCTGCAAGCCCCAAATATAATTGTTTGTTTTGACTGAAGTGACATGGAGACTGTGGCTTAAAAGGGATTTTAATTGACAATGCCCCTCAAATATGATTTCACATAAGTAGCCTATCTTGGTTTAGAGATAAGGAGGAAACAGAGCGGGGAAGAACCAGATTTCTCAGGTACTCTTAATGGCAACATGGCAAGGGGGTGACGGGCCATCTCAGAAACTCGGCATGGATGTCTTAATCAGCCAGCTGCAAATGTTTCAGGCAACAGCTCTGAAGCTGCAAAAGAGTGCCGCGAGCACAAGGGGCTCTGGTTCCAGGGTGCAACTCAGCTCTTGCAAAGCTCATTTTGTGCAAGTGTCCACAAAACCCAAGAAATAACCCCTTTCCTGAGATTTGAAGGTCTCCAAGGCTCTGTCTGGACTGCCATATCAGCAGCTCTGCTCCTGCAACATGACGTGATGATAATCTCTGATTTCAGTGGCTTTAAATGGGGAGCCGGCAATCCCCATTGATGGCTATCAGTGATCAACGGCTGCTTGTCATGATGGTTATATGCTTCTTCCAGGATTGGAGGCAACACACATCAGCAGATAGAAAAGAAGGTTGGGTTCTATGGACACGACCGGAAGACACTCCAGTAGGCCATGACAGAGCAAAAGTGGAACCTTCGACTGATGTTGCAGGGTATTCCTTCTACCCAAGAAGCATCCCTGTTTCTGTCGGGCAGCCCTGCTCACCTCCATGAAATTAGAGGCAGCTGGAAGTCCATGTATAGTATTCCATTCCATTCCAATTTTCTGCTTTTATTTTCCAAGCAAAGCCAACATTTGGAGGGTACTGATTGTGTTTACATCTCAACAAGCTGTTTGTTCTGTCCCCCAGGGAAATGTCCCTCTAGGTTTGTGTTGTTGTATTTGTTAAATATGCTTGGTACTTCTGCAAATTTCAGGATTTCCCCCATACATTCTGATACCAACCCATAATTTCTATTACCAAGAATTGCATTGCGGTCTTTGTTTTGTGAACAGAAATGTCAGAAATGGTATGCTTTAAAGCAACACCAAGCCAGTAGCAATGCATGTTCAATTCCCATGTTTGTCCAGAATTCCCATTTCATAGCTGATGGAATCCTGACAGCATCTGTGGCCAGATTCCGAGCAAAGTTCTGATGCAATTTGTGGAACTTCCCATCCCTCATGAAAAGTGGTTCAAAATGCCTAAGTTTCAAAAAGTGCAAATGAAAAAAGCATGCCTTTGAAATATATACACTAACATGACTCAGTTGATGGAAGAAAATGTGTACTTTTCCAAGTATTCATTTCATATATATGTGGGGAAAAATTGCACAAAACCTAAGCATGAGTTTGCATGCAAACAAAGCTGAGCTGAGCCGAGCCAGACCAACCCAAAATTTCACCATGAAGCGGGTGTGATTCAGAAGGTTCCAGGCGGAATTCAGGCACCGTTGGCTAAGCCTGCTCATTCACGTATCCCTAGTCTGCAATTCAGGCAAAATAATTTTAATAGCCTGCGATATTTAGGAGATCCCCTCTATGGGGACAATTAGCTTGGGAATGATTTTTAGTCTTCTGCACAGTCACTGCCAGAAACAATGGGGTGAAACGATTCTGAGGTCAATGCTTGAAAAGAGCATCTTTTAATACAGAAAAAGACATGGAGAAAGAGGGAAGAGAAGGTGCAATGCTATGCATGTTTAGGCAGAAAAACGGACGTGGTGGGGTCTATAAGCCTCTTCTCTGCACCCGCACACACAGATGCCACAAGAGCACAGAGCAGAGGGCTGCAGCGCATCCTTGGAGAGCAGATTTGTGGGTGGGTTTGGTTTTTAATTGCAGATGATGCTGCTGTTTTTTATTTGTGCATTGAAAACTTTGATTTCTAAATTACGTGTGTGATCATAGACAATTTTGCACTGGTTTCTATATGTATCATGTATGTGTACACACACACACACACACACAATTATTCTAGTAACCTTTTCAACTCACTAGACCACTGAAGAAGACCTTGAGTTGAAACATGGCACAATAGTTTGCATTCTCTTAGTTAGTAATGCATTAGATTTACATCCTGTCTTTTTTTCTTACAAAGAACTCAGAGCAGCTTCCATCATTCTTTTCTTTTTGCTTTCAGCTCTCCCCCCATAACAACCCTGCGAGGTAGGCTGGGCTGAGAGTCTGTGACTGGCCCAGGGTCATCCAGTTGGCTCCATGGCCAAGCAGGGACTAGAACTCAGATTGCCTGAGTCAAAGCCCCATGCCTTTAACCACTATACCACATTGTCTCTTCTATTGTTTATGGTTCAATGCCTGAAGGTGTAGAAGATAAAACCACTCTGTCAGAACACTGGAAATCATTAATTTTCACCAGTGTGTTTATCCCAGCTTGTCTGCTGTTCTGTTGGATGCATTTTCCTCTTTGTTCTGCAGAACTGCTTCCTGAGATGTGCTCTTTGGTTGCATTAATATTATCTTTGTAGATTCCTCAATAAGGCCAATATTAGTGTAGGTCTTTGTGATACCTTTTCCAAAGGTGATGTAGGATTTGGCAAAACTAGGCACAACTAGACATTTTTCATTCCCTTTCTTCCACATTCAAGCGCTTTTACACCCAAATATGAACTCTTGAGATTTTTGGAAATTACTGCTTAAAAATGAAGTGAAAGAAATTTCTCACCTGATTTGCAGATGTCTTCACATTCAGATTCAAAGAAAAATGGGTGAAAATAAAATTGTCAGACTTGATTCTGCAGGCCCAGGACTCTGAGCTGAGCTTTGAAGAGATGACCTCTTAATCCTTTGCATTTATTCATTTATTTAAATTTTCAACATTTAGATACCATTCCCCCTATAAACAGCTTCCAAAGAGGTGAATAATAAAAATGACTGAAGCACAATATTAAAAGCAGAATATTATTAAATAAAACTGGTTTGTCAACCAAAGAAGGCTTCCTAAGATAAAGATGTTTGAAGATGTGCCAGAAATAGCATCCTGTTGGTACACTTTGGATCTTGAGAGGCCTGGATTTCCACAGAAATGGAGATGCTACCATCCCAAGCCCTTCTGGGATCCTCTGGAAGAAGGGAATAGAATTATTCGGAGTCCCCCTTCTGCGGTCCAGGACTTGGTGCTGTGATTCCACAGGTCAGGCCCCACCCTCCCTGAATGGAGACAGTGGGACTACTGGCTGCCTCTCCAAGGTTGCAAGCCAGCCATGGTCAGGGGGGAAAGGAATGCCCCAGAGGGAGAGAGGGGCAAGCAAGGGGCCGATAGCTGATCCCATGCCCAAACACCTGCCAGTCTGCTCACCTGCCCTTCTGTGCTCCTCTGGGATAGTGCATGGCATTGAGGTGGAATATAGGATGATGGGCTACGCATTGACTGTTCCGAAGAGTCCATGTTCAGGAGCTGATGCCCATCAAGGGAATGGATAATGGAGCTGCTGCCCAGAGGCTCTTCTTCCAGCACTGAGCTGAGAATTTAGTGCTGTACTGGGGCTGCCGTCTATTTTTTTCTGGCAACCTCGGCATTTTTAACCACTGCATGGCAGGCAGGTACACAAGGCTCCTCTCCACAAAATTATTTGACTGGTGCAACCGGGTGAGAATTAACTCCATTTGTCTCCAGGATTTCCTGCAGTTTGCAGATGTCTTTGCATTCAAGATGGTAAGATATAAAGGCATTCAGAGAAGTTTACGGATTTGTCCTCTCCTGGTTGCAGAACACCTCATTCCACAATATGCTGCGACAGTATCTGGACAGATGAGAAGCATCTTTTCCTCTCAGCATACTTGTCCTTAGAACTATTTGGTGGAAAAGAACTCTGTACATGTTCAGGTGATCTCAGAGATGAATGCCAAAATATTTAACAGCAAATGACAGCAAAACACAGTTTGCAGTTAGGATCTAAAAGAGGCTTCGATGCGTTTAATGTTAACTCAGTCCTGTGCTCAATTATTTGGAAAGCTACCCCATTTAACTCAGGAAAGGTTCCTTCTGAACAATTCTACCCAGGTTTGAATAGTTGAATTGTCCCCAGTATTCATTTCCCCTTAATCAATATCTCACTCTTTCTTTCTCACTCTTAGGTTTACTATGTCAACAGACAGAGGAATTCAGGTTTTGAATTTGTTTGATGCTCATCAGGAATTTTCAAACCTGCAAAACCAAGATTGTTTAAAAACAAATGACAAAGTCTCATTTCTGTTTCTTGGCAATGTTTTACTCTATTTCTTGATTGAGTTAAGCACCTGAATTTAGGAAGGCTTTATATTTCCTTTTGGTGAGTCATTGAAAAATTCTGTGTGTATGTGTTTTAAAATGTCCTTAAAGCTGGACCCATTCATACATTTGTTTACATTAAGCATCCAATGTTTCCTAAAATAATGGGCTATGTTAAATTGAAGTATCTTGCCAGGAACTAGGCTGTAAACAACGGAAACAAAAAAAACATTTCTGAGTGATTCTAGCACATCGGAAACATCTGTTTGCCTCTCTTCTAATTCCATCCTTCTCTTTGATAATTCTTTAAAATGAAGTGTGGATCCAATCAGTTTGAGATTCTGAAAAGCATTTCTCTCTCTCTTCTTCCCAAAGGATTGAGGACAGCCAACAAACACAGGTCATACTGAACTTTCCCACTGTGAAAGCCAAACCTGTAAAAGCCAAAGTCTAGATATTTTTATTTACGGTTATATTTTTAGGTTGCTAATTGCTTCAAGGAACAATTTATTCGTCTGAAATAAAATGACCTCTGGTCTTCTCATGGTCATCCTATCATTCTGGAAATGAAAAAAGAAAATCAAAATTCCAGACTGGATTCCTGCTTGATGCAGCTTTGCTTTATAGATCATTTTCTGACACAAAGTCGGCTAGTCTCAAATCTCGCTCTTCAGTGTGTGGTCCCAGTGCATCTTGGGTTTTTCTAGTCTCTTTAGTAATATCATAGTGACATAAACCATCTTCCTATAAACTGGGTAAAAATATGTATTTATATATTTATTTGTTTGCTTTAGTGAGTGAGAAAGACAGTTCTCAAATGTACTCAGGAGTAATTTGACATGCTATTTATGCTGAAAATGAGCCTCTGTACTTAAGGTGAACTTTTCCCCCCTATTTCTGAGCACCTGAAAATCAAATATTTCAGTTCAAGGCTTATAGTGAAATTTAGGATTCATTGTGACCATTGACTTTAAAAAAGTGAATTTTCTGTGGAATTTTAATTTTCAAAATAATGATGCTTCCATCTCAGACACTGTCTTCAAGTCAAGGCTGGTGGTTCTGTTTGTTTTATAGTCATCCTTGACTTCATGATGGGATTCTTTCAAAATACGTGCACTTCGATGGATCCAGTATTCCTTTGTTTTGACTAGAACATTTATATCAATAAAAGATAAAACCTTTCATCACATGGCTATGTTATGCTTGACCTTTCCCCTCTGACATTCACCTTTCTCCATCTAACAAGCCTTGTCCAGATGAAGAAAGGTATTTCTTCATTAACAAGAGCCATTTCACCTTTAAACGGCTCCTGCTCCATCTCCCCTCCCTGCCTCACTTCTCCTTCGCATTAAGCTCGATTGAGACATCTTGGATTGTAATGACATTTCAGGAGTTCTCCCAGGGAAAAAAAGGAGGGGCGCCCAAAGGAAAGAAAGAAAAGGAAAGGAGAGAGGCAATCATCGCAGCCATAGTTCGCCTGCAAAGAAGATGTCATTAAAAGAGGAAGCTAAATGAACCCCTGTCAACTCATTAGGGTCCCCCAAAAGGTAATTCTGCCATCCAATATGAAGCAGAGCCATATGATACATAATCCTATTATTACTGACACCAACTAACTTGCTGGTGTCAAAGGTTCCCTCTTCCAGAAAAGTTCAGGTGTTGCTAAATTCATTAATGTGTCAACTCGAGGAGATGTGGTGTCACTGGTGTTGTCTCCGGGCTGCAAACTGGAGTAATCTTGCTTCTGTCAGCATGCTTTCGTCTTAATTCCTTCGACACAGCGCCTTATTTTCTGTCTGCCAGAAGGAGGGGCAGAGCAGAGGGTGTGGGTGAAGCACTGTGGGAAATATTGCCGTTGAAACAGCAGTGGATTGGTTGGCAGCAAGCTTTAACAAGTAGATTAACCAACCAAAGTGCTAGTTGATTAATCCACTGAAGACCAGTTATATTTTAATTTGTTAAGCTCCATGGAGCAGTACTCTTGCTTGAGATTGTGCTGATATGGGTATATACTACACTAGCCATGGAATAAAAAGAAAATGTTAATGATGGCAATTCCTTCAAAAGCCAGGGTTAGTTTCTGATACCTGCCTGAAGCTGACTCATAGATTCCTTCATTACGAGGGAGCCCTCGCCGGATCTGAGAGGTTGCAAAACGCTGGTTGTGACTTTTAAAGCCATCAATGGATTTGGGTCAGATGGATTTGGAGTAGTGCCCATTCCCAGGGAGCTCCTTTGGGGCTCTTCTCCTCCGGGGTAAAATGAGCATCTTTTCAGGTTGGGCCTTTGCAAGGGTAGCACTAACACGATTAAACTTGCTCCTGCAGAAACTTGGCTGACTTCATCCACAGTGCTTCTAGACACCTGAGAAAAGCAGCATTGCTTTGGGAAAGGGTGACCCTTGAATTACTCACCAACACAGAGAAGATGCGCCACCAAAGCAGGACAAAAGAGAATACCCATTATGCACACAATGGTCTACATTATTGATGACTGATGGATTCATACCACTCCACAGGCTAATATCTCCATGTAATTTGCATAAAGGAATGTGCATAACACAATATAAAAACAACATAGAAACAATTTAAGCAGTCTGTATGTTAAGAAAACGATGGCAAGACCAGTAGAATAGAGCAGTGTTGCAATCAGCTACAAATAAAGGAAAATCTGGTTGGGCAGATGACTCTTGGAGACGGTTCTAAAGTTTGCCAGGGTCCCTGCCTCCCGAAGCACCCATGGAGAAGGGCTGTAGAGGGTGGGTGCAATCCTCATATTAAAAGGAACATCTCAGTCCATATATCCCTGTTTGGTCCTTCCAGGGACCCACCAAGGGTAGGAACAAGGCTTCCAGAGAGGTGGCTTTTTCAGTCTCCAGGCCCATTCTGGAATGGACAGCCCAAAGATGCTTGCCTTGTACCTGACTTGCTATCCTTTTGTTGTCAAGCAAAGACCTTTCTTTTCTCCCAGCTATTTGCAAGACTCAGTTGCAGATTTTTATGGCTCTTGTATCGATCCCTGTGCTGCTTACTGGTTTGCTTTGAATTGCACTGCATGCTTTTAATTATTTACGTTGCCTTTCATATTTTAAACTATTCTATAGTATCCTATGATTTTTGAAACTGTTTCAATCTTTTTAGAAATGTAAAAAGTACCTGAACGAATAAATAAATACATACAGGTGTGCACTTTGCAATCATTCCCACAATTTAAAGTGAAACACAGTGCATTTCACCATAGTGCAGAAGACAACTGGGTGGCCATTGTCCCATAACTGCTGAGAGCACATCCGCCTTACGAGTCTTTACATTCACCCTGGACTTGAGCTGAGCTTCAGGGATGCTGAAGGGAGCTGCAGTGGATTAAAATACATTCTGGCCAATGTTATTCCCGCTGTGGTTTGCAGTGGACCAGCTTCTTCTGCAGTTTCTGTGGACTAAATTTTATTGTCAGGCGTGGGGAGGGGCTCTACATGTTTGTTCGTCTGCAAATGCGCACTTGTGCTAATGAACATTATACTAATGCACACTTGCACAAGTGTGCATTTGCAAATGAATTCTTTTTTCATGCGAAAAGCCAGATTCCATCAGCCAGCAGCTGACAAAATGGAACATGCCCGAAAATCCATGGAACACAGACGGAGCACGTTTTGCAAATGCCACCCTTTCAACAGAAGGCGTTTTCCATGACAGGCCTGTCCTCAGACAGGGGATCAAATAGGCAATTGTCCCACGTGGAGTAGGGCACACGATCACCCTGTTTCAGAGAGCTTGCAATGGTACACCTATTCAGAACAGCAGCTTCTTTTTTCTGTACACTTTGTTTATTTCTGGCATTCACTTTTTGGTTTGGAGGCTGTGGGGTTTTCAGTTTTTCTTAATTATCATTAGTACTGTAAAGGTTTTAAAGATACCAATGTGTGCGTTTAATTGCTTGATTGTTTTGAAGCCACATTGGGATTGGAGGAGCTGATGGACTAAATGAAATAATGGAGTACCTGAGAAGAAAAGGCTTCCAAAATAGGATGCTTAGATATGCTACTCTCATACTGCATCAAGGGGTTAACAGCTGACATATGACCAGATCCAAAGTTCCTTCTCCCTTTGCAGTGGCCCATCCAAGAAGGAGAGAGCGAGCGAGCGAGCGAGCCAATGAGGGAGAGATTATGCATGCATGCCACTTGGAAAGAACTGCGTGTAAGTGCCCGAGGACTCCAATCCTTTCCAGGACCCCCTTGGAGAAGCAAGCAGCCTTGTATCAAGGCAAATCTGCAGCATCCCTTGCTGCTTGGATCACCCTCCGCTGATTTTAATAACACGGATCTCATGCACTGTTATTGCATACCGGTGTCTGATATTAATCAGTGTTTGAACTTCTAATATTTTCAGATCTGAACCGGGAGTGACTGAAGAGGAGACTTGAGCATTTCACCGTTGCCACTCTCTCGTGTTTATTGCTCCAGAGTTGATTGATGGCTGATAATGAAGTACACACCTGGGGGTGCGGGGAGAGAGCTCAATATGGAACTTAACAAATTCCGTCTCAGGTCAGCCACTTCATATTTGAACAAATGAGGGACTTCTAAAACAGGGCACAAAGCCATCTGCCTAGCACAGAAAAATGGGTGCTAATTGTCACACTGTATACACACAACTTCCACAAAGTGCCATAAGGTGGTGTTGGTGGGAATATAAAGCCAGGTACTTGGAGAAAGCAGGAGCTGGATAAGAAAAAGTCTCGTTCTGCCAGGTTCTCAGCAGGTTTCCACCCTGTTCTTACCTTCCTGTCTCCCACTGTGGGAGAAGAGAAAACGGAAGGAACGAAAGCAGGATCTTGTACTCTGGCTCTCGCCGATTCTGTCTGGAGTCTGCCCATATGGGGGAGACTTGATGCATTAACAAACCATACTGAGCAACAACTGTCACTTGAGTTTGTCATCCTGCAACATTCACGTGTGGCACTGCCTGATAGGAATGCCTGAGGACGGGCGAATCCGGAAGTTTCACTTTCTTCCACAGGCAAAATCTTACGTGCGGGTTCTTTATTCTGTGAAGAACTTTACAGATTTTGATAGTCTGATCCAAAGTGAACTGAAATGGCATTCCCACCCAACCACACCAACTGCATTGGCCATGGACGGGCCTTTCTAGCATGTGGAGTCTGCCAGCCATGTAGCAATGAGAGAGGATGTACCTCTCATAGGAAGAGAGGTGGCAGCCCTAAATGAGCATTATTGTGGCTGAAAACACCACTTTTCAAACCCAGGTTAAGAACAAAGCACTCAAAGCCCAGGCATGGATGGACAAATTTTTCAATTTCCATTTCTTCCAAATTCATTTCCAAAGGAAAAATAAAATGCTTCTTTTTGTCTGATATCTAGTGAGTTTTTTGAAATTTGGTAAATTCCTACCAAAACAAACTGAGACAAAATGTTTACTCATGCATAGGAATACCCTCCATCGCTTTCAAAGGCCAGGCTTTCCAGCAGTGAACGTGGGGTCTGCAACTGGGAAATGATGGAAGAGAGGCGGGCACTAGATTTTGTGGGCACCGAAAATTCCCTGTCCAGTCCCTGGTTTCTCCAGGATCCTGGTTTAAACTTGGGAGAGATGCTTCCAGGCAGCTGGGCCAGGTGGACCAAAGGTCTGCCTTCCCCTGACCATATGTCACTGAAACCTTGACAGTGTCATGGTAGGCCTTGCCTTGTCCAGCCAAGATGGTAGTTGCATCCATTGTCATCTTCCAGCAATTGGGAACATGGAACAAAAGGAAGCTGCTGATCTCTCCAAACCGTACTGGCAAAAGACAGTGCCATCTAGTGCCTGAAAGTCGGAAACAAATATTTCTCCACAGGAGGCATTTTTGGCCTCGACAGGCTGATAAATTATTATTATTTATTATCATCATCATCATCATCATCATTATTATTATTATTATTGTTGTTGTTGTTTGTTGTTGTTGTTCCACTTCTATACCTCACCCATAGTCCATAGGGATCTCTGGGTGGTTTACATTTCCAAAAATAAAAACAAATATATCCAAATGCGCTTTACAATAAATTCCAAATACATTTCCAAAGTAAATACATGACAATAAAACAAATAGAAAAATACCTGCCATGCAACAATTCAGTAAAACCATAGATTCAACATAGTAATGAGCCCAAAGAAAAAGAAAAACTACAAAGTTTAATGAATGCATCCCAGAAACAACAGTCCACGAGCCAGAAATCCTAGCCCGACGTGGAGCAGACATTGAACAGGAAGAAGAAGAGCCGCAGTTTGGGGAGGGCTGCCTCTGAGACGTCTTCCATGATGGGCTGCAGCTGTGGGATGCGCTCGCCTGTGCCCTTTGCTGAGCGAAAGCAAAGCCAGCGCTCTCTGAGAGCTGTTCCTTGTTTCCTGGGATGCTCCACTCCAGCACAGCTGGGCTGGAAGAGCAGTGGCATCTCTGATAATAAACAATTCAGGAGCAAAAGGGCATCGGCAAGGCTGAAGTTTGTGGAGGCACTTACTGGGAAGTCCGGAATAGCAGTGGCTCCTTGGCATGGCCCCTGAGCATGTGTCCTTTGTCAAAATTGCAGTTTAATATATAAAACATAAAATTATCCAGGGCAATACAGTGGTTGGAGGCAGTTGCAGCCCTTGCGCTCTAAATCCCTGCTTAGCCACAAGGATCTGGATGATCCTGAGACGACGAAACCTCCTTGGTTAACCTACCTCACAGGTTTGCTGTGAAGCTAAAAGCCTGCTATGGATGCTTCCTTAAATATCTTATTTATTTAAGTGACTTTTATCCCCCTTCCCATGTTGCTCCAACATAAATGCTCTCAGAGTGGCAAATAAATCCAAAATCCCCCCCCCCCACCTTTCTCTGTGCAGCCAGTTTGCAAGGTAATGAGACTGAAATCAGCCAACACCGCCACTGAAAAATCTTCATTGGAGAAAGGAGATTTGAACCTCCATCCTGGTGTCCTTCTAGCAACTACAGTGCAATTATCATAGGAAGAGCAACTCTCGAGCTCAGTTTTTCACCCTGCTGATTATCATCAGGTATTTTTCCAGAGCAACATGAATACTTTTGCCCAACTGCTATTGTATTGATTTTTTAATTTGTTGTGTTTGATTATCGATTTGTTATTTTAGAACGACAGTTTTAATGGTGCTTATACACTGCATCATTTGGCTACACAATGCAGCATAGAGTTGGATTATCTGCCTAGAGCGCCGTGTAAGGAATGATGGAATAGAAGCCTAGCCATAACCCTCCACCTCCTTCTCCTCATCCAAAAGATAGGTCAATGTCTCAAAGGACCGAGACCCAGTGTGGCGCAGTGGTGAAGAGCCTGGGACTGGGACTCAGGAGACCCGGGTTCTAGGCCCTGCTTGGCCATGGAGCCCACCGGGTGGCTCTGGGCCAGTCATGAACTCTCAGCCCAACCTACCTCACAAGGTCATAGCTGTGGAGATAAGATTAAGATCAGCAGAAGGACTCTTATGCTAGCCTTTTTGAGTTCTCTGTAAGAAAAAAGGCAGCATATAAATCTAATGAATAAATAAGATTTAAATTTTACCAGTGACAGAGCAAAGAAAGGGGGTGGCAAAAGAGGACAAGCAAATTTAGGGTGACTGCCCTGGACACACACACATGCAAAGTACAGATCTGCATTTCCCAACTGACATCTGCCCTAAAGTGTCTCTTTAGAAGCCCTGTCCATGCAAGCAACTAGGAGAGGAAAGTACATTTCAGAATGTAGCAGCATGCAGAAAGATTCAGGAGACCCCAGGCAGGGGAAGCACATGTGGCCCCAAAGCCAGCTGGTTTGGTGGCATCTGATGCAACACGATCCTCAGGGCCACTGGGCCTTTATTTCAGTAAGTGCCTGCAGACAGCAGGATGGTGGGGCAGGTGGCCTGCCAGAGATTCAGGGCTCCAGATAATGATTTGGGGCTCCAGCCCTACCCAGCTGCCCCCTAACACAGCCTCGGTGAAAAGATGCAGAGATGCAAAAACTCCAACTTGTGGGCTGCACCAAGTCATTTCTGGGGCTCCATAGAACCCCTGAATCGGCACCCTTGTTGGATCATTCCTCCCCTTGCTTATCTCTGCTTGCAATAGCTCTTGTCATCCCTTACCATTGGCTGGGAAAAATTTACTCATTCGAGCTGTGGCGTTGGTGCAGGCTTCTGCACATTCCATGGATGGCGGGGGAGACAAACAAGGAAGTGCTGGAGCATATTAAACCAGACATGTCCCTGGTCGGCAAGAAAGCTGAGACTCACATATTTTGGCCACATCATGTGATCAAGTTCATTAGAAAAAGATATAATGCTTGGAATGCTCAGTGGCAAGAGGAAACCAGGTGGCCAAAGAGCAAGGTGGTTAGACTTCATCAAAGAGGATGCAGCCAGAGCATAGTTCAGCTGAAAGATGACACAGGATCGAAAAGTGTGGTGAGATTTGGCCCATGGATTATCGTCAGACGTGACTGAACAGCTGAACAACAACAACAACCATTGGCTGAAGCTGATGGGGACCAGAATCTAACAAAACCTGGAGGGTCAGAGGACCTGTGGCCCTTCTGTCCCCAAATGCAATTGGGGACTTTGAGGCATTATTCCTGATGAAGACTGCACCTCACGGGCTGAATTTTGCTCAATGCTTATATATGTTGCTGACACACAACACTGGGCAGAAAACAGCAGAATGAAATTCAACAGGGACAAATGCCAAGTTCTCCACCTAGGGGAAAAAAACCAAGTGCAACAACACAAGGTGGAGAATACTTGGCACTGAAAAAGAAGAAGACCTTGGAGTTGTTGTGGAAAACAAGCTAAATATGGGCCAGCAATGCGATTCAGTAAATACCATTTTGGGAGGCATAAATAGAAGCATTGCTTCCAGAACAAGAGAGCTGCTAGTTCCCCTTTACTCTGTGCTAGTCAGATCTCACCTGAAGTACTGTGTTCGGTTCTGGGCACCCATGTTTTAAAAAGATGCAGAAAAGCTAGAAAATGTTCAAAGGAGGGCAACAAAGATGATCCAGGGTCTGGAAGGTAAGCCTCGTGATGAGAGAATAAGATAGTTAGACATGTTCAGCCTCAAGAAGAGACTGAGGGGGGATATGATAGCACTCAAGTACCTCAAAAGCTGTCACAAAGAGGAAGGAAAAGACCTCTTCTTACTCATCTCCAAGTGTAGGACATGGGATAACAAACTACAGCACCTCAGGTTCAGGCTAGATATGAGGAAGAACTCAGTCAGAGCAATACGACAATGGAACCCGTTGCCAAGAGAGGCTGTGAGCTCTTCCACATTGGAGTCATTCAGGATGAAGCTAGGCAGCCATCTAGGTGGGATGGTGAAAATTGGTGCTCTGCTCCAACAGGGGGATGGACCCGATGGCTCCCTTGGCCCCTTCCAACCCTATGATTCTATGATTCTATGATTCTATCTATCTATCTATCTATCTATCTATCTATCTAAAGAACATTCTTCCTTACTGGGGGTGTTCATGTAGGCCGACATGTCTGGTGAGAAGGAGGTTGTGGTTGGTGGCTCTGGACACCCAGTAAGGCAAAGAGCACTGGCCATTGGTCATACCTGACAGTCAGATCGAAGAAAAGAGCAATTCAGAAAGCCTAAATTGAAAGGTAAGGGAAGAGGAGATCTACTTTTCTGAAAACATGAGTTTATGCCTGTTGATGGAAGCCTGTGCAGTGGCGTGTTGGGTGGGGGAAGAGCTCTTCAGCTTTGTCACCAAAATACATCTTGGGGTTCTAAAAATATTTTGACACGTTATTTTGCTTTCAAATCTTTTCAAAGGGATCTGTGTTGCTCATCTTCCCTTTGTGCTCCTTGTTGCACAGAATTATTTTTAATTAGGGAGGAAAAGGACTCAGCTTGTTACAATGGATTCTCCCAGCCCAAAAATACCCCATTGTGCAGGATATCAAAACAAACAGGTGCACTCAGCTTCCCGCATGGTGCTGTGCCATGCAAAATGAGCCGGGAGCCTCGTGTAAACAATCGTGCCCATTCAGTCCATGCAAGTTGGAGACGGCCAAAAGGGAGCCTATTCTGCATGGCTCTTAGTGAGCTTGTTGAATTCAAGTGGGTTGATCAAAGTGCTGAGCAACCCTACCTACCATCACCTATGCAAAGAGAGAGAGAGAAGGAGAGAGAGAGAGAGAGAGAGGATCCTGGTAGTTCCTATGGCAGTGAGGCCATGGATCCATTCTGATCCCTAGTCTGAATTTTATGGGAGCTGTCTATGGTCCTATCACCATAGTTTTAAGGAGTTGTTATTCAGCACCATGAATTATTCCTTAAAGGTTCAGGCTACAGTTTGGCACCCAGAATGTTTCTATTTTATCCTCACCACGGCTCTGTGACCGAGGCTAGATTAAGAGACAGTGAGTGACCCATTACCCAGTTATCTCCATGACTAAGTGGGAATTTAAACCTAGAATTCCTTAGTCTGATTGTAGTACTGTATTGTACGACTACACCTGATTTATTTGGGTGATTGTTTTATTATTGTTCCTTACACATGTAATCCAAAATTCACCTAGAAGGAAGGATTCGTATTTCAAGAGTTGATGGATTTCCAGTCCATTATGGTTTCTCATGGGTTTAGTCATGAATCCATCCTTTTTCTGCATCAGTCAGTGATGTATAACACACACACACACACACACCACTTTGATGAACTTTTTCACAAAGTATGTATGCTTTTGCATTATATCCTAAAAGACACACCCTCTTTTGACACATTTTCAGCTAAAAAGTCCAATGTTCTATGTATTTAAAGTTTTTGGTTTGGGTTTTTTTAAGCTGAGAATTATATAACAAATTCTGGAGAACTGCAAGAACCAAGGATAATTGCATTCTACATTGTCCATTAGTCTAGGAAGTATGAATCAGATTAGCTTGATTGTGGACTAGAAAAAGAAAATATATGTATTTGAATGTCCCTAGCTTACTTGGAAGTTGCTCTTCTTGAGTAGGTTAGGGTGAGATTTGTGGCTCATGCTGGTACTCAATTTTCAGAATTCAGATTGCCCCAACCAAACTGTAAGATCCTGCCTGTCACACCACATTGCAGCTCATGGCATGAGTGATCGAGCTGGGGATGGTCATGTGCTGGTGAAAAAGCTGCTTTCTCCTGACATCAGTTCACGCTTGGAGGTGCTCTCTTTCCACAAGAACTCCTTTGCTGGTGCAAAGCCCAAATGTACATCTAACCCAGACTCTGTCTCAAAGCATGCCAAGTCAAAAAGCTTTTGGAAGCTCACTGTGTGTAGACCAAGGAGACAGAAGCTGCAGCTCATGGGCCTCACTGAACTCATGAAGGTTCTACAGCAAGCACATGCAGGCTTGAGGCACCACTGGGCCCATCTGCTTGGCCCCACAAGCCATGCCCCTACTGCAAGAAGAGAAAGGGAGAGCATCCCAACAGGATCCTCTTGGTCCTCAGAATCCTCGACAGCCCAGGTCTACCTGATCAGTTATTTTCCTCCCATCTAACAGGCTCAGTGAACATAAGCCCCGTCCTTTGCATCCAGTTCACATCAAGAGTGAACTGGAAACATCTTCAGGATTTCCTACCGCAGCAGTTCATGAGGCTTCAAAGGGATGCCACTGGAAGGTAACATTGCTCCACCCCTGTACATGCACAGATGCATGTTATGTTTACATACAGGAAGATAGGGAAGGTATTAGGTATGGCATAAGACCCTAATCTTGCCCCATACATCTGTGGGTTTTTATGCCTTTGCACCAAGGGAAACCAGCAAAGGGAACCGTTCCTTGAGTGTCTGTAGACAGCTGCACACGTCATCATATACATTTAATACTGCAGACAATGTGTGAATAATTCTCCCTGGACCGACACGATCCTTCTGGGTCCTTGCTTTTACCTCCAGCGTTCCAAGTATTAATAGGGTTAAAGGTGCTGCCATGGTGAATTTATGGCCGACATATCTCAGTCTGTTACAGCAGGATCACTAATGGGTGACCTTGAGGTTCGACCATTCCAGACTCAGAAAGATCAAGTCTCAACCCCCTCCTGAAAGTGCTGTGAGTCTGTGACCCTTTCATTCTCCTTCTCCATGGCCTAACCTTTAACTCACTGATCTTTGACCAAATTATTAAGCAAACACCTGCTTAGGGGCTTGGACCCAGGGCTTTAGACCTGCAGAACTACCATAATTTCATGTGAATTAACTGTAATCATAGCCATGCTGACGTGGAGGGAGAATATCGGAGGGTACATTTACAATAAATAAGCATGTCGAATACAAGGTCCACATGCAACCAGCATTTCAGCAACCCATTCTTTACCTTCCTTGAAACAATATAACCTAGTTGATGGCTCATGAGCAAAGCAGTGAATTTTCTTCTCCCGCTCTGCACCCTTTGTTCAACTGGTTAGGATGCCAAGTAGGTAACATTTCTTTCTCATCGTAATACTGGAGACAATGATTCCAATTAATCCTTCAATGCTACAGATTTTCTACTATAATCAGAGCTGCATTTTATCAACAAACAACAGTGGTTGAAAATGCATGAGGGTTGGGACAGGAAGAGAGCAAGCAGCAACACAGAAAAAGAAAAGTCCTTAAATATCGATCACTACTTTTGTCACCGAAAAAGGTTCTTCCCACCTTAGCCTTCTTTCCAGCTTGCTGGTTTTCTGCTTACAGGAACTCTTCTATTTTCATTCTAAGCACAGGTAAACTTCACCCAGAAAAACCGGAGCTTATCAAATACCTCCAGATTCAGTCTCAAAGCAGATTCTTGCTTGAATCAGTGTCAGATTGTGAGCGTAGTCTATTTCTACATGAGAGTTTCTATATATTCCTGTGCATATTTTTCCAAATGCTTCCACCTTTGTAATGAACACATTCTTCGGTCATTGATTAAAGTAGGACTGCGTGCAGCAGAAGACATGTTTGCATGCACATTTTTCAGATGTATGCATGCTGTAGAACACATTTTTGGTCCATGCCTCACTGTAAAGTTAAAAAAGAACTCAAAATTTCCACTCACAAATATTGAAGTCTGTGTTCACTGATTTAGGGATGGAATGGACCATTCTGCCTGAGACTACCAGTGGAGAATGGCAGTTCTGAATGCTCTTCCTTGTTAAAAAAAAAAAAAAAAGGAGGGTGGGGAAAGGAACAACCTGTGGCAATTAGACAGCATAAGATTCTTCTGATTCCTTGACAGGAGACTAGAAAGGAGATCTGGAACTGGGAAGTGACAGCAGGAGCCCTTCCTCCATTGATGCTGGCACACATAGAATAGTGCTGCCTGCTTCCCTGAAGTCACACGAGTGACCTTGGAGGAGGGCCAAGGAAGGGAGAGAGCAGGTCCACCAATATAGGTGTGGTATAGAGGTTAAGAGCACAGGACTGGGACTCAGGCGATCCGGGTTCTAGACCCCGCTCAGCCATGGAGCCCAGTGGGAGACCGGGCCAGTCACAGACCCTCAGCCCAACCTACCTCACAGGGTGGTTGTTGTGGGGATAAGATGGAGGAGGAGAATGGTGTAAGCTGCCTTGAGCCCTTTGTAGGAAAAAGGCAGGATATAAATCTAATAAGTAAATAAATATGACATATTTAGGTGATAGTTAGACCTCCTTCCTTCCCCGTCTCAGCTGAATGGCCAGAATTGCTCATTTGGCTGGCCTGGAAGTGGAGATTGGCTCCTTGCTTTTTCCATCCTCAGGAGGAAGTCCACAATCCTCCAGGTTCGGTGGTGCCCTCGCTGGACTGCACCCTGAAAATCTTACACCTCATCATGTCTACTGAATCCCTTCCCCTCCCTTCCTCCCTCTAGCAAGAAGTTCATGGAAACGTCGCAGATTCTTCCAGGCAGGTGATTGCTGCCCAGAACCAAGGGGTGTGCGGCTCACTCTGTCGCTTCAGGGCTCTGCCGGGCGTGCAGATCAGGCCTGCGGGGAACAGAAGGTCCCCCACGAGTCTGGATGTCAGCAGTATTGCCTTTTCATTATACAGGTAACAGCCTCCCGACAGTAGTGAGAATGAAATCAACAAGCATTTAGCACCAAAGGAAGTTGGCCTGTTTCACCAACTATTACACTTAATTATTAAATGGCTGCGTGATCAATAGCTTCAGCTTTCCTGCTCAGGCATTCTAGCCAACTCTAACTGTGTTTATATAGATCTAGCAGAATGTGGCCACACATTCTTTCTTTCGTCCCCTTCTTTTTGCCTTGCATTGCTCTATAAAAAGACTGTGCCACTACATATAGCATGTTGTTGAACATTGACGGCCTTCTGAATCTAGAGCAGGTCTGTGAACACGATTTTGACTGGGCAGCTGTACAGAACATGCAGGACGAGGAGGGGAGAAGCAAACCTCCCTCTCCAACTGTTCACTCCCAAAATTAACTCCTGCTTTATCTGCTCAAGAGTTTAAAAAAGAGAAGATTAGATGATAGGGGGAACCTATTTCCCCTTTTCTTCTCACCTTAGAGGTGAGAAGCAAGTGGCTTGGATGGAAAGTGCCATTCCTCCCCTCTTGGAGCTTGGTGATCCCAACTGGAATTGGGGACACATGATCTACTCTTAAGAAAAAAGAAACAGTTCAGCTACCTGGTCTGTAATTCACATACAGTGTGACCAAGTGAGCACTTTAGCACACAATAAGGCTCAGGATGTACAGAAATTCTCCCTCAATTGTCCTCTTTGTCTCCATGGACATCCTTCCAGAAACAGATGCTGCAGACTGTTGTTCTAATCTGCACTGTGACTTCTCTTTCCACACATCCATTAAAGACCACATTGTGAATGTGATATCATGATGCTAAACAGGCAATCAGATTTGTTATTCTGGCAGTTAATAAGAGTCAATAGTGATTTCAAAATAAGGGCAATTCCTTTCCATATCACTTGCCCTTTAATTGGGAGAGTGCCTGTTATCTGTGTTTATATGGGTGGGGGTTGGAAGAACAGGGCGATAGCTGACCCATAGACATGTATTGTGAAGAAGAGGAAGAGTGGATCTTGACCCCTTTTCCATGAGGATGCAGCCCCTGCATTAGTGCAACACCAAGAGGGCAGGGTTACAGAGCTGTATCACGAGGAAGCCCATGTGGCCCAGCTCCTTAGAAGGGGCCATCTCCTCTGTGTCTGCAGGAAGTCACTTTTCCACGGATATATTCCAAGCCAATGAGGTGTCACCTTGCCACAGCTACTCCCATCTCTTCACAGTCTGAGGCTTCTGAAACAAACCAAGATAACTGAAGGGAGAAGACTACAGCCACTCTGAAGGAGGCAGAACTAAGCAACTCAGAGGAAACCAAAACCATGCTTCATACTCGGTCCTGAGCTGCTGCTTGTGGGAGCAACACACAGGCAAGCTTGCCATGCTCCCAGTTCCACTCAGAACTCTCTGTTCAGCTTCTGCTTTCTTCTTACTTGTTTGGAAGCCATCTAAACCGGAGTTGCTCCAAGACCCGGCTGGATCCATAGCGGACAACCTGTAGTGTAAGCTTTGTAAAGTCCAGTGACGAAAAGCCCCCCTTGAAACAAGGCCTGCTGGTTGAAACATGCAGACAGTTAGTCATCATGAAGACAATGCAAATACAAGGAGACCCTGGGATATGGGCGAGTTCCATTCCTCAGAGTATCCTGAAGTCGAATTTGTGTGAAAGTCAGATCACATGAGCAAGCCAAATGTCTTAGTATGTGTATATATTTTACATTTCTGTGCATATAAAACATTGAAGAAAAACTTTCATATTCACCAAAACATCTTAAAGACAATACAGCATTGTAATAATGATAATAATACAGTAATAATAAAGTAACTACAGGTACTGAAGAGAGAGTGAGGGAGAATATGTATGTATGTGTGCAGGTATACAGTATTATAAGAAACAAATTCTTTTAAGAAACAGTTCTTAAAGCAGTTTAGAACATTCTTTCAAATCAATGTCTTAGACTATCATTCTTGCATCAGTTATAACAAGATCATGAATATGAAGCATTTTAAAGTGATGTAGGCTGTTTGTTCATTTTCTGAATATATTTCTAAGTCGCTGTGCTAATTTACAATAAACTGTAAGAAGAATAAAATGTCAAACAAAACCAAACCTAAAACAAAACAGGGACACTAATTAGAACTTATTTTCTTTTTATAGAATTGGGTATAATTCCAGGGCTGTTGGTCACTTTGGAGGAGATCAAGGCTGTCAAATTCTGCTCAGACAGGCTCTGGTTCTCTCGCAATCTCTCTGCTGTCAATTCAGCATAATTTCCTCATCTGTACTATGGGCATATTAATACTGAGGTAGCTCCCCTTTAGCATTTGCCCTTGTAACCAGGTCCTCAGCCACTACAAAGAAAATGGCCGTGCAAACCATTCTTGAGGACTTTCTACTTCAAGAAAGCAACTTCCCACCCCTCTGGGTACACTTGAGCTGGCCAAACACACTGGCCTGGGTACACTTGAGCTGATGCCACAAAATGCAAAGCCAAGAATACTGTATCTCTAGGGAACTATGTGGCCACTGAGAAACATAGTTCCCTAGATATAGCCATGACTATCTCTAGTGAAAAGCCATGAATAACTCTAGGGAACTACGTGGCCACTGATGACGCATTTCTAAATGCATTGTGTAATCTCTAGAGAAAGTCACAGTTTTTTTCTAGAAATAGTCATGTAGGGTTTCTGGCAGTCCGTGCATTTCTAAGTACGACCTGGACATTCATAACCGATGGAGTATAATCTCCTACTGCTGGCAATATTTTATGCATGAAATATCACTTCTGTTTGTAACTCTACCCCAAATCTCCAAAAGCAGGGGGCCATTTTGTTGCTTGCAAATTAGGCTATGCCATTTGAGCGGTGGGGCCTGTTTTAGTTCAGACTTTCTTGATACTGGATAGACCCTTTCACTATCCAATGTAGCAGAAGATTGTATGGAAAACCCCTTTGGCCAAACAATGAACATTGGACTTTTAACTTCCAGATGGAAAATGAGAAAAACAAATTCCCATTTTGAAGTGATCTGTTTGGAAATGCTATTTTCCTTTTGTGATATTTCTCACTTTTTTATTTTTATGTTTTAAATTCTTATTATGCAGACTGGAGGAATAAAGTTCTGGAACAGTATTTCTGCTAATTCTGAATGAAATTTCTGTCTGCTCTATATGAAGGAGTTGGGAAAAGAGCATCCCCCCAGAGTGAAAAAAAAATATGCATCAGTCAAAAGCATCTATAAATAAAGCTCTTTTTTCATATGCAAATAGGAAGTTTTGAACGAGAAAGAGGCATTGTTTTATAAATAGCAAGATAATATTCTTGAGAAAGGTTACGAGTGATTACATGAGTTATCTCTGCTATAAGGAAATATAGAGCTCACTCTTGCTCTTTTCATTAAAAATGGCTTTTCGTCGTGGTACATGCAAAAAGCCAAACCTTGCATTTTAATTAGAGATTGTAAATAATTATATGACTTAAGAAATTGAAACTAATAAGGTCTCTTTGGGAAGCTAATGCACACATACTACCCACTGGGTGGCTTTCTAATGCATTTGTGGGCAGAACCTCCATTCATCCCGGTTTCACACTTACGTTCTTCCCATGAACGCAGTTGCTTCCCATGCCTCCTTTTCTGAGAAAGCTGCCAAGTCCAGCTGGCAAGGGTCAAGCAAGCAAGTGCACAAATGGACTCACGGAAGTCTCCTCTTTTTTCCAGGAGCAGGGAAAATGGCAAGTTCTTCAGAGGAAAAAGAAATTTTGCAACGGATTTTCAGCAGAGTCTCCACCTTTTCTCTAAGGATCTCTTTACAGATCCTTGGAATGGATGTAAGTCCAGGATGTTGTGGGAATGCAAGGTAGGAATAGCAACCAAAAGATCTTTGGACATGTCAAATACACACAGAGGGAATAGTGCAGCTGTGCCTGGCCCATGGGGCAGGGGCATAAGGAAGGACTACCAGAGAGTGATGGCTGCAGAAGACACCTCCATTACACCTGTAGTCATGAAGTTGCTATAGAAACATGGAAACTGTGAGTCAGAAAGGGTCTCCCTGGCCATCTAGTCTGACCCCCGGCTCCAGCCAGCTCCGCTCATGACATGCCTATCATGTGCATGTCCAGCCAATCCTTGAACACCCTCACCGATGGGGCCTCAACCACCTCCCGTGGAAGCCCATTCCATACCCCAGGGGTCTTAACCATCAGGAGCTACTTCCTGGCATCCAGATTAAATCTTGGTTCCTTGAGCTTTGGTCCATTGCAACGCGTCCTGCCATCCACTGCAGGGCAAGAAAGGTCATGATCCACCTCTCCGTGGCACCTCCTCACGTACCTGTGTGTCACTAACAGGTCCCATCTGGGTCTCTTTTTCTCAAGGCTGAAAAGACCCAGCTCCCTCAGTCTCTCCTCATATGGCTTCCCCTGCAAACCAGCCACCATCCTAGTGGCCCTTCACTGCACCGATTCCAACCTTGCAATATCCCTTTTGTAATGAGGGGCCCAGAACTCCAGTTGCAGGCACACCAGAGTGGCAGTAATACCTCTCTTGATCGAGAAGCCACGCTTCTGGCTATGATTTAAATAAACTTAAAAGGGAAAACTGCATGTGCTTATTGCTTTTAAATTGAGGTTGGAAAACAACTTTGTGGGTTTTCCAACATGTCAGGCATGTAGAAGAAGGAGATAACATGGATTAGGCAGGAAGAAGAGAGGGAAGTTAGCTAGTTACGTGCTTCTCAACTGAAGTAATATAGATGGCTATCTAAAGGTGGGCTCACAAGTCCCTTAAATCCAGGGTCTAAAAATTACTGTGCATCTTTGTCAGTTTATTTGCAAACCTTCTCAAGATCCTAACTGCTTCAGTGAGATAGAATTGTTCCAGTTAAGTAAGAAAGAAATCAATACAAGCATGCAATGAGTAAACACTGAGATGGAAACAGAGTTCTTGCAAGCACCCCGTCTTCATCACAATTCCATGTGAAGGGCCTCTGCTTTACAGGAAATTACTGCACCAGAGTCAAGTGCAGAGGGGAGAAAACACACGCACACAAAACATTGGAGACAGACTTTCCCACATATCTACCCCAGAGGGACCGGCTGACGTTGAAAGAGCATAGAAGTGAGCCATTAAGGTACAAACGCGAGATTGACACTGACCTCAGTCTGCCACCCGGCTTTTTCCCGCCATCTGCACAGTCATGAACTTTGCCTCTCAAACTTGGCTTCTCAATTAACATGTCCAGCTGGGGGAGGTCTCCCTCATTGCTCTAATAGCATCGCTGCCATCACGCCAATGTCATGCTAATGTTCGGGGAGGTGGGGGGAGAAAGAAAGAAACAAGAAAAAAAGAGAGGAGGAGAGAGTGTTCTCTCTCTTGCTAGTAAAAAAGGAGAATGACTGAATCCATGCTACTATTTCAAGCTGTGCAAAAATAACTTCTCAAAATCAGCAGAGAAATCTGGAGAACCGATTTACCAAATTTTTCCAAGGGGAGAAGAAAGCCTTCACCTTTAACAAGATTGCTTTGACAGTTCATTTTACCTATGATGGGGTGATTGGGTTTGTTCTTGCTGACAGCCTGACCACCATTGTTTAATCCTTCACAACACCTTGCACCTGGCATCGCTGCAGTGCATTGTGGGCGGGAAATGTGGCTACCACAAATAAATGGTAGAAAATACCCAGAGAGCTTCTTGTACAGTGGCTGCTTTTTTCTATCTGGGGTGTGGAAGGAAAAGAAAAACCTGAGAATTTCCCCAGGAAGATGTCTTCTGAGAAATTTCAATTTGGCTCCCCCATTTCAGGGCTTAGTAGCTTTGGGAAGCAAGTGGAAAAGGGTCGCATTTTGCTGGAGGAGAAGAAATGCACAAGAACATTCAATGGCCTAGTGCCACATATAGCCAATCATACAGAAAAGGAAACGGGAAAGCAAAGAGGAAAGGAAATCCCAAGGAAAGGAAACAACAACGACAAACATACAATGTATTTCAAGGATAATATCAATAATAAACAGTATTATACAATAAATAAGCATATTAATATTATCTCTCTCACACACATCATCACCATCACCATCCCATCACAGACAGGGACAATTTATAATTTACAAGTCCATACTCAGCACTCAACACATGATCTACCTGACCATCAAGCAGATTTTATTGCAGAATATATTCTCTCTTCTCAGTCTTCCCTCTGTTGGCATGTATCCCATCAGCCACTGCACCTGGACTCCAACCCCAGGGTGCATCATTCCCTGCCTATGTCACCTTCCTCTTCCGCATTGGCCCACACACAGAGACTGGATGGCTGGAGCAGCAGCTGTAGTTGCCGGTCTTCCCAGAGGACTCTGGTAGTTTCACACCAGGCTGAGACCAGGTGATCGCTGTACCTGCTTGCTGTCCAGGTGCTAAATGTGGATGGGCAGCACTTCTTATGGTCCTTTCCTTTCAGCTGCAGCTTGGACCTGACAGGCTTTCAAACAGAGGATGCTTCAAATAGATGACAGTTCTTTGGCATCTTTTCGTCTGGAGGATTATCCTCCAGAAAAGGGGATGACTGGTGACCCTACTGGATGTGGGAAGGTGGAATGACAACAGAATAGAGGAATTCCATCTCACCGATGGTGCACTCCATGTAGGAGCCGAGAAGAATCCTGTCCTGAATGTATAGTTGCAAAGTAAGAAGTATAATAATGTAAATAAAAATACTATGCTTCTTGCCATAGTGTGAAAGACTGCGCCCAGGAGAGCTGCATGCCTGTATCTGTTCAGTCTGCTACTTAAGTGCTGTGAATGGACAACTTCAAGGCCCAGCTCTTCCTTCTGAGCTTTAGTCTTTCAGATGCACCAGGGATGGAGAGTCCTTTTAGCCTGGGGGCTGCAATCTGTTTTGGAGAAACTCTTGCACACTGTGTTCCAGGGCATGCAAAGCTGGAGTCTAAGGAAGCAGGGTCAAAGTAAGATGCAGGATGAAGCTTGGCAATACAATCCTATTCTTGTTTAGTCTTACGGCGTTCACCAGCTAGCATGGAGCTTTAGGTATTTTTTTTTCCAGTTTAGAGACACATGTGATGGTGTCCTAAAGCTCTTGCTAACAGCAGCTAGCCTCAAGAGAGCGTATATAACAAGGAATAAACTACAGAAGACCTAGGAAACCACCATAGAATTTGCTGCTTGGGAACAGCAGTGGGGCCAGGGAAAGAAGAGTAACTGTCTGAAAAAGCACCTTTGGAAGGCTGCTTTGGGATGCCAGGAAGGTCAGACTTGGCTCCCACTAACAGTCCCCACCCCGATGCAGTGGAAGCCTTCAACATGGCAGACAGCCCTTTGTAAAGAGGACACGTGGCCACAATGGCATGTCTAACAACTCATGAAGCAGGTCCTTCCCCGGAACGACCACTCCTGCTTCTTCACTGGATTGTACATCCAGCTCTTGGCTTCCTTGACCCTGGAAAGCCACCCTGCAGCCACAGCATCTCAGGCACTCGGGGGCTCTGTGGGAAAATCAGGATGGGGAGTGCAGAGAGTGGGCCAGTCTCTCAAATATTGCAGGTAATTCAGTGGGAGTCAGAGGAGGCTTCTGAAAAGGAAGAGGCGGAGGAAGATTGTGGTGGTGGGTGGTGGGGGACACTTTGAAGTTCCTTCAAGGTTGCCCAGTGAAGGTTCTCAGGCCAAGTGTGAGAGTCAGCCTTCTTTGGAAGCGGAGGGAAGGTTTTCAGGAGGGGAGGGGGAACAAGTGTGGGACCCACTCCTTGACCCTGAGGGGAGGCACCAGGAGAAATGAGCTGATCAACTGGAGAGTCTCGCCATTCCTGCCATCTGGTCCTCAAGCAGTAACAGCCTCCCTGAGGGTGGAGCCCGAACTTCCACTGGAAAGCAAGCTTCCTCCAGAGGCTTTTCGTCCCAGCCTTGGTAGCTGGCTATTTCATGCCCAGACTATTCTGTTATCTTGGAGTCTCCACAAAAGGGCCACCTTTCTTTTGACGATTGTCTGGAGTGCTGAAACCGGCGGGAAGGAGGCCAGGGGCCAACACTGAGAGCTGACCCACTTTCCAGCCCCTGCCAGGCAGACCTGCATGCAGCAGGGCAGCCCGAGGCCAGCACAGCGGTTGCCTGGGGCACCCCTGAAAGCACCGCCCAGCCGCTTCCAGAATGCAACGTTGCTTGGGCCACAAGCCCCCCAGGGCAAGAGGTTCACTGGAAGCTTCAGCCAAGCCCCAGATGACAGGGCAGCCCCTCCCATATCAGCTCATCTCTAGGGATATGGACTTTGAAAGAACAGTCATCACACCTGGGCCTATTCATGTATCAAGTTCAAGATGCAGAAAGCATCTTTTTTCTGGCGCGCAAGCTCTGCAGCAGAAACTTGCTGCACTTGATCCACCTGATTCGTTTCTGCTGGTTCGGCCGGTTTCAACACTGGGGCAACCACAGTCCTCTGGGGGCATGTTCCCACGTGCAGATTTGGCCTCCCCCCAGGGCACAGCACCCAGGCAACGACCCTTTGGCTTCACTCATTCTCCTCGTTTCCCCAGCCCGGGGTTTTCATTCATCGCTGCATCTGCCTCTCTTCAAACACGCATTATCTACCGGGTGTATCTGGCAATATTTTTCCAGGAGAGCCATCTTAACAGGAGTGAAATGAGCTGCACTCTTGATGTGATAGCTGCAATTATGGCCTTTACTCTCCAGCGCTGAGCAGAAAAGGAAATGAGCTTTGCAGCAGACCTCATTCGAAACTTGCTCCCTCTTAGTGACGTTGTGTGCCAAGCACAAAAGGTTGCCACGGAGATGACGGAGAGCAACTTCTCTTTAAAGTCACGAACTTGAAGGCAGGGATTCCCAAGCTACCTGCCCAAGGAGGAGAGTGAAGAAGGTGCCAGGAGAAATACACCGGCACGGCCCTGTCGCGGCATCTCTTTGCGGAGGAGTCGTTGCCATGTGTCTGGTGAGCGTCTGCTGCCCTCCCAGTTCAGCAGCCTCCCCGTGTCCTTTCCAGATCCCTGGTGGCTGCTTCAGAACCGCGCAGCTGTGCTTTCTTCCACATTGAAAGATCATCCCCAAGTTTGCTGGGGCCAAAACCTGGATCAGCAATTCTAGACTCTTCTCCCTGCTCAGCCTGGAGGCACCAACTGGCTCAAATGAGAACGTGCACCATGCAAAGCTTCCCAAGCATTTTGGAGACATGCAGATAATGTGTGTGTCACTTGAAATCCACATGCATTTAGGGCCAGCCAAGAAAAAGAAAGAAAGTAATATACAGCAATGATATCTTTGATCACTGCAAAAACGGAGAAAAACAGGAACTGTGTCGAGTGCAGTTACCATCAACCCATTTTCTATTCCCCGTATACGAATCATTTCATGCATTCCATAACCCAAGCCCCAATGCCGGGGCTTCAAAAGCAATTTCGGCAGCAAAATAAGGTGCTTTTCTTCAATTTTCAAGCCATTTGTATGAGGTTAGTGTTGTTTACCCACCTGGTACACTGATATTTACATACCCCTTTAAAGAAAATTGGTAGGTATGATTTATGGAGTACTGTAAGAGCACAATTTTCCATGCAGTGCACCTAATCTGAAAGGGTACCTGGAAAGGTCAGTCTGGGCATACAAACACCAAGTCTTCTCTTTGGAATAAGTTAGGATATTCATTTTTCTTGGGAAAATGTCAGCTCTGCCTGACTCCAGGGGTTAGTTTATGCAGATAAATGTGTAAGCCTTTAATCTAAAAGAAAAAAAAGAAAGAAAAAATACTCTACACCAATAGAAGCGAAGTCCATCTATCACTGTTAAGACCTGTAATTTGTTTTTATTTAAATCCCAAACCAGGGCAGGAATGGGCAACCAAAATTGTTAACATGGTAGCACATATCTTCGGGAGCCAAGATTAGGGTCCAGAAGCAGATGGCTGCTTTCAACCTGGGCATATAATGCATCATATCTTCGAGGGGAAAACATAATCTGGACTTTAAGGAGTTTCTGTATCTGCGTGTGTGGCACCAGCATGGACCACGGCATCCGACCTTAGCATGTTTAATCACCAAGTAAGAATACTGTACATCTACAGAATTTTATCTTTTGATGAACAGTCGTGACAAATGGACTTTGAGAATAAAGATAGCAGGGGGAGATTTATTTTCCACTAGTCTGTGCACCAAAGATAATGCCACAGGCCTATGAAAAAAGGTCCTATCCGGAAACAGAAATGCAATTTCCATATTTACTTGGCCCAAGATGCCTTTATGCTTTAAGGTCCAGCCATGGCACACGTCTCATCTCCATCAGGACTAGAAACTTGAAAGAACAGCAGAGCATTTTATTTGCATTGACCCTCTTTAATGATTTCCTTGAAAAGGCACTTGCTTCTCCATTCCATTTTAATTTTGAATGTTTTTGTACTTTGATTTTTTAAAGTGCATGAGAGGGATTTGATTGCTTTGCAGGGAGAAGGTGTAGCTCTGAGAAATTATAGAGCCAGGAATACAATGGACTCAGCATACAGTGAAGCACCTGTGTTTTGACAGAGAGAGTTAAGGACCTCTCAGAATGCCTTCCATTAACATCAGTCAGACTTACAAGTGATTCCTGTTAGTTCCATACATCACGCAGGGCATCTTTCTTCTTCCATGTATGTGAGTCGGAGTTGGGATCAGACCCATCCCTTCCATCAGTGTGCCGTGGTGCTCAGAAGGGCACCCAGGGTCCATGGAGCACGTGCTGATCCCAGAGCATGGCCGGAGGCTGGTGAAGTGCATTCAGGGAAGAAGGTAGAGGAAGAGTTTGGAAAGGGATTGCAGATGGCGAAAGAGCCAGGTGGGCTGGAGGCGAGGGAGAGGCACGGGGGAACAGGAGATGGGGCAGAACAAAAGTGAAATTGTGCAGGAGAGGAGATGGGAGATCCGAAGAGGCGAATGAGAGGAGAGAACAAGTGGAAGCCAGGTGGAGGGCAAGGGAGGTGAGAGGAGCCCTGCACTTGATAAAAAAGGAAGACATGGCTGGGAACCAGAGCTGGGACAATGTTTCCTTCCCTACATGCCCTCACACCCCGTAAGATCAGCGGGGGAGGCCTTGCTCCAGGAACCTCTTTGACGGAGGTACAGAGGGCATCTGCCCAGAGGAGGGTCTTCTCTGCGGTGGCGCCCAGACTACGGAAGGCACTCTCCAGAGAGGCCCACCTGGCACCAACCTTATACTCCTTCCAGCACCAGGTTAAGACCTATTTATTTACCCAACATTTTAATAAGTAAATAAGGATTTTAGATGTTTTAAAAATCTGTCCACAGTCACACTTTTCTTTTCTTTTCTTTTTTTCTTTTCTTTTCTTTTCTTTTCTTTTCTTTTCTTTTCTTTTCTTTTCTTTTCCTGTTTCATGAAATGTTTGGTTTATGTTTGTTAATTATTTACTGTTTTACTCATTATATTATTGTATTGTATAGTATTATTTACGACTGTAAGCCATCCTGAGCCTTCTGGAAAGGACAGGATAAAAATGTGTTAAAAAACAAACAAATAAATAGATAAGAACACTAGAGTGGGAAAGCAACACAAAAGATGAAAAGAATCTAGAACAGCCTCCTCTGACCTGCTGCCTTCCATATATGTTGAACTGCATATCCCAGCATCCCCAGCTACATGAGCACTGTAGTCAAAGTCACATGGAGGCCAGCAGAGTGGGGAAGCTAACCTGGAAAGTGAGCAAAGAAATGCAGTCTGGTGATGGAGAGCAACAGTGGGGCCTCGACGGCGAAGAGAAGGAAATCGCTCCTGGAGGAGCAGAACGTGGCTGGGCGTGAGGCTTGCGGGCCGGCGTGCGACCAGGGTGCCTCAGCAGTGTTCTTGCCATGCTCCTCTGCTGCCAGAGTCCTTCCAACAGGGCCGCAGAAGGCGGGTCCTGAGGGGCAGTTGCGGGACAGACCTGCCTTTAGGAGCTCAGCTCTGTTTCAAGGGCTGCCCAGTCCATGTCTACTTTAGAGTCAAGTAAGCATCAGAAGGGGACCCCAGAGCAGCACCGGGCCGCTGAGCCAGCATCTTCCACACTACGGCGAGGTGCATGCTGTTGCGATTTCATTTAAATGCTTACTTCTACATTTGCATTCCTCCCTCTCTTGATATATGAGCCATCATATGTACCTGTTATGCAAATGACAGTCCTCTTCTGTCCTTTTATTGGGCGGTGCATGTCCTCTTGCTCATGCTTCCTAAGTGGTCACCCCACCCTCGGTCTTCTTTGCTTGTCTCTCTTCCTCCAAAGGACTGTATTAACCTGGACAATGGCTCATGTGCCTGGAACTACGAACCATAAAAGCGAACCCACTGATGAGCATTCCAAGGACTAGCTGGAGAGGGAGGGAAGACCATGGCTGTTGAGCTGGCCCTATGGCATGGATATCTTTTGACACCCCACCCCCCCTCAACTGAGCCAAGGGTAAACCACTGGTATTCAGGTCACACTTTGCCATAATGTTCTGCCCACTTCTCATGCATCACAATCTCAGGGATCATTCCAGGAATGATTCCCTTAAGTGGGCCAGAGAAATCATTTCCTTCCTTTGCAGATAGTAGGCTCAGAAGGCTGAGAAACATGGTGGCTCCTTCAGCCAGTGCAAGGAGCCTGTGGATGGAATGCCATGGAACCATCCTGGTGAATTATTTTAGTGACTACACTTCTCAATCTCCTTCTGGCAGATCTCTCAATGGTGCTGACCAGTGGTGCAACTGGGGATGAAGGATCACCTCTGGGCCCATCCCAGGGAGGAGCCAGGGCTTATGCAAAGCCCCTACTACAGTGGGAAATGTGGCTGGTCCCCTTGAATCTATCCCCACTTCCCTGAAAATTAGACATTTCAGCTGAGAAAGTCCAGCAGAAATCGGTACTCTGGGCTGGGACGAACTTATCTGAAGGGGCCGTTGCCTTGTGCTGGAGAACATCCTTGCATGAAGTCCCAGGTACAATACCTCCAGGTATGGATGGGAAAAGAAAAATCTTCCAAGGACGTGGGGGAGCGTCTGCCAGCCAGAGTGGGCGGGCAGCACAAAGTTCTGGATGACCCCGTAGTCTGATTCTATACAACTCTGTATCCCGTGGAACAATTTCCTGCGATGGTTTTCACGTTCTCTCTCTCTTGGTCTCCCCTCCCCCCCACCGCAACCAAGGCAAATGAAACCATGAAATTATGACAGGAAAGAGGAGAACTGCAAAACATTAGATCAATCCAGCACAGAACAGTCAATATTCCAGCATACACATGATGGGTGTAAATGGTTTTCCTTGTTCTTGTTTCTCTTTTCTTGTTTTTTTTTTGTAAGATTAGCTATTTGTACTTGTCAAATGCTGAGAATATGCTCGTTACAATGTGTAAAATGGTTGCCCCATCTATGGAAGAAAGGTTGTTTTCTTGGGTGTCATAACATTAATCATGGATAAACTCATTGGATTTTCAATATGAATGTTATATATATATATAAATATATATATACGCACACACACACTCCACAAGAATCCCATTGAGGCTGACCGATAATGTCCACTGATTTTAATGTTTTGGTGACATTCAGAAATGCTGTTGCAGATTTTATACCAGTCCCATCTGAATGCCAGCACATATATATGGTATGTGCATTTGCAACTTTCTTTTTATTTCGAGCAGCAGCTCATAAGCCATTCTTGGAGTAATGAAGCTCTTTTGGGCATTATCAAACAGCCGAAGTAAGTTAAGAAGTGAGTCATCTCAGGGCAGTGCTCAAAAGAATGAGATCTCACAAAGGTCAGTCTTCCTTGTTCATCAATGGTTGACATTTCAGCATTTAATTCTGACATTCCTCGATAATGGCTTCTGAGATAGCGGGGAAGGGATGCCTCCATTGCTATGCAATTATGTGCATAATGAGATGCACAAATGCAAATGAGGTGCAACATGCCAGATCTTTGGAGTGCCTTTTGTCGGAACTGAAGGCACCATGAGACTTTGATAGATTCCATGTTGGATGTACGTTCATTAGCACTCTGATAGCTTTTAAGGAAACATCTATACAGTGCGCCATTCCAGGATGCTGATTAGAAGTCAGTTCTGAAAATGGAAACATCAAGAGACTCTTCATTTGTTCTGTCCTTCTGTGTGCATTTTTGGGCTGCCACTGAGTTAACCGTGTCTATTTGCATCAAAGCCTCTTGGTGCATTCCCTCCATCACCAGCATCATCATTTATATTTCTAACCAGCATTTCATCAGTGCTCTGCTTTTTTCACCTACATTTTTCCCCTCATCCTTTTGACAACTATGCAAGGAAACTAGTATTGCTGGCATAGCCAGTGTCCTGTTCTCACTTCATTGCGATGCATCAAGCAAATGTGTCATGGAGCAGTCAAGTTTCATCTGCTCAACTCACCCCATCCTCTTCTCCTCAGTCTCAGTCCCTTTCCCGTGCTGGAAAGGAATGGGGGAAACGTTGCCATGATGAACAAGAATCCTAGAAAAGACACCAAAAGGGCAATGGGGGAGAACGATAAAGTACAGGAAGTGAGAAAGTGCCACTGACAACAAAGTGGGAAACCTGAGGATTTAATTCAGTCCACATTGTTAAGCAAGCTTTGCACTGCTTGGGTGTGTGGATTGGATTGGAACACACTGCATCTTGCGTCTGGCACAGTTCTTAGCTCAGAACAAAAGAAAATAGCTACCCAAATGCATAGAAAAATGTTCATTTTGGGGTAATGTGCATACTCCATAGTTTATAGGAGAATTTGCACATTAATGCACATTGTTCAGTTGCTCTGCTGTTTGTGTTTGCACATTTGCATCTGGGTCTTTTACTGCAGAAGCAGGGCACAACCGAGGTGTGAATGAATTTTACAACCGAGGTTGCAAAACCCCCCTGCACCAGAAATGTAGAAATCCAGCAGGGCTCCAGTACAAACCTCCATCCAAAGCCTTGACACTTGCCATGGCTGTAAGGAATTAGGAGAAGAGTCTTGCTGTGGTGCCCTGATGGTGCCCAACCTTCACATGGAGAAACTGACAGCATGAACCTGGCCTGAGAACGGTGGCAGACTTCTGAAGCATATGCATTTTTCCTGATGACCAAACCACAAGGGTCAGTTCTATCAGCGTGTTCTATCAAAGTCACACAAGAGGGTCGAAAATATAAAATAGACGTCTGTCACAAATGTCAGAATGTGTAAGGATAAGCCTGGAGACAGATGTCTTGACACCAGATGTCCTAAACAATAAAAGTGTAGGTCAAGATAACCATGTACAAAAGTAACTGGATGTTTTCTTCTGTGATGCTTCCTGTTACTAATCATTGCATAAAGCTAAATGTATAAATTCCCTGTGCACAATGATTGTGGCTGCTGGTCTGAAAGAGATCGGCTCACTTTCCATTTTAGTGTGCACCTACTTTAAAGCATCTTTTAAAATATACAACAGCTTGCTGATGTTGCCTGTCTCTCTGATGGTCAGACAATGAACAAAGGGGACCTTCTTTTTGTATGCAACACTTCCTTGATAGAAATCCGATTCCTGGGTTACAGCAAAGGCATGCTCTTGACCACAAGCAACCTAGCAGCCCAAATCATCAAGAAATAACTTGGCATCTGTTGCTTTTTGCCATAATAATTCGGTGGAACTTCCATGTTCAGGAACAGTATACATTTCAAGAACATGTGTGCCTCACGTGCCTCTGGATCAGTCCAACACAGGCTTTCTGTGCAAATCCACAGGAGAGCAGCACCTGCTTCTCCAAAGCAGCCTTAGATCAGGCCTGAACATGCTGGATCTTCTCTTCGGCTTCCCTCCCCGAAGCTCGTGTGCTAATAGCCTTGTCACTTGCACCTTTCTGCCCCATCCGCCGTGCTTCTTCTCTTTTATGTTAATGCGGTACAGTGAACCTAAAATAAAACCCTCATTAACAAAATGTGGGCATGCTGCGTAGAACTGCGACGCCTGAAACACTTCTTTTCTTTATTAGCCTGCTTAGAGTAACTTCCCAGAGCCCTCAGCTGCACTGCCAGGAGTGCGGGATAATTAGTTCTCCATGCTGGTGGTGTCTGGGGCCTTTTCATGGAGGAGGCTGACAGCCCCATGCGGAGCCTCGTACTGAAGAATCCAGGTTACTTGGGATGGGAGTGAGGTTACCTACCTTATTTCCTGCATGACCTTCAGGTCAGTACTGTGGGCTGATGCCTGAGCTGAATTGGCTTTTCCTTTGTACTTAAACTAAAGCAGCCTCTATAAAGAAATTGGGGTGGGGACAGCTGAGGGCAGGCTGCTGGAGGGGGGAAGGCTGGTGTGAATTAAGGGTGAGGGCAAAATTTCCGCAGGGTGCAGTCTTAAAAAATCTCTCAGCTCTTTGGAGCGTTATTCACTCTGGGTTACAAAGCCAGACTGGTCCAGCACGCACTCAGGCACACAGCTGTGCTGAGAGACACGGGGCACCTCTTGCCGCAGTGTCCCATGTTGGATTGGCAAGTCCAAGGTTTCTCGCAAATCAACCCATGGGCAAGCAAATAACCACCACTTGCCCCTGCTGGCAGAAACTATGTGTAGAGGGAAGGCTGTCGCCAACTTTCTGATGCACTGGCTCATGCGCAGGGCTCACCTTTCCCTAGCAAGCAGCACTGAAGCATGTGCCCCCTCTTTGCAGCATGAACAGTACCATTTGAATCAGCAAAATCCGAACTCATCCTGGCTCTCGGATTCCATCTTGAATAAATTCATTCTGGGGGCTATTTTAGTGTGCTTTTGTTTTGGTTTCCCCCTTTTGCTGTACATGTGGTTGTGGTTCTACTCTTCTGTATTCTCAGTGGTTTTTCGCTGATGTTTGGTTTTGTTGAAATACTGTAAAACTCAAATAAAATATAAATATTTAAAAGTCAGCATCAGATTGAAAACTGTGTGTGTGTGTGCAGGGGGGTTCATTAGAAAACCTCCACATATTTTCATAGGCATTTGTTTCAAATCTGCATGTAAAAGGTGCAGAATTTTTTGGAATGTTTGTGATTCTCTCATTAATGAAGCTGTGCTTGTATTCCTTTCTCAAAAGCACACATTTTCACGTGTATTTTCCAAATGGTTGCTGGTTGTCGAATGCACTTTTGGATCCATAAATCACAGCACAAGCTCAAATGCATGGACTTCAGCTATAGATTGAGTTCAAGTGCAGGAAATGCAAACTGTCTGAGCATTTTACAAAAAATGAACTAAATTTCTGTACACCCATATGAAGTACAAATTGCTGCATTCACTTTCTATGACATTCACATTTTTCCAAGCACAAGTTGGCTCTGTTTCTACATCAAATCCATTTTGTTTAATGGCCACACAAAATCCATATGCATTTTCTCACACATTTGTGTGTACATGAAAAATCGCACATGTACTTCGACACCATTTTCATTAATATTTGAATCTTCTCCTGATCTGTGGCTGCTTATGTGCGTGGTTTATATTATTTGGAGAAGCAGGAAAACAGGGGGATGGCTGTGTTCTAGTTCCTGGCCGAGGGAGCCAGCGTTTGTCCGCAGACCGTCTCCGTGGTCGTGTGGCCGGCATGACTACACACCGAAGTGCACGGAACGCTGTTACCTGCCCACCGAAGTGGTACCTTTTTATCTGCTTGCATTTGCATGCTTTCGAACTGCAAGGTTGGCAGGAGCTGGGACAGCGCACGGGAGCTCACCCCATGTGCAGATTTGAACCAGCGACCTTTCGATCAACCAGCCCAGCAGCACAGCGGTTTAAACCACTGCGCCACCTGCAGTCCCGTCTTCTAGTTCAGGAAGGGTGAATTCAACTGGTTTGTATGCCAATGTGAATTGAACAAATTTAACCCCCAACTCTAACATTTATCCATGAATGCCACTTGTACATTGCTAATTCTTTAGCCATTCCACAAGGAAATGGGATGTTTCCACCTGTCCTGCAAACAGGAGGAAACTTGCTCTGGTCCTCTTGTTTGTACAAAACAGAAAAACAACCAGTTGCTAATTGTCTCAGTATTTTTATTTAATTTATAGGGACGTGTATATTTCAGAAAAGATCACAGGGCAGTTTATGTAAAACTCCCAGTGAAAACCCACAATTCCATTACATTGCTTCAAAGTTTGGAACAAAGCACTAATGAAAACATCAGGGCCTGGGGGAATTAAACTTGTTGCCAAAAGACTCTTTCAGGAGTTCTACAAGCAAAATACTGCAGCCAAGAAAACCCCCATGGGTAATTGCAGAAGGTTTCATCCGATGGGTTTAATTTTCCCCAAATGCGTTGCCCTAGGGATTTCATTGCTATGCTACATTGTGGGTAGCAAAATGGCCACCGTCTCAAAAATAGGGTGTCCCACATTGGTCAAGGATGAGGGCCATGATAGCTGCCCAGGATGACCTGGGATTCATCAGGATGACCTGGGATACCAACTCCTGACCATGGGAACAGACACAGTCATCTGAAAGAAGGGAAGCCATCAGTAATTAGGTCAATACTCAAGGCCAACTTCTGAAGAAATGGGTGAAGGTGGATTATTCCCCAGTTACTCCCAGGACATGGCAGCAGGGATAACTGAACAATAACAACTAGAGACAGTTCCTGTTGGAAAAGCATTGCTTCTGAGTACTGCACGTGCTTGTATCAGTCTCGAGACAGTTTTCAATGGCCCTCAGGTAATGTGCACACAAGTTATGGAAAGCAGAAGAAAATTTGCTTATGCGCAAAGCTAAATTAAACTTCATTGGCAAATTTCAAGGCCCCTGTGTCCCCTTATTTCCTTACTGTTAGAACATTGGCAATAAATATTGATAATCTCAGCATTCTGGACAGCTATATAAGACTGCAAACCTAATCAGACTGAATAGCTGAATAATCCAATAACTCTGCTTATTTACTTCTGCATTACCTAACATTGTTAAAAGAACTTGCACTGAGATTTACAGTTTCAGTTAAAAATCAGAGTCGCGGGCATCAACAACCAAAAAGCATAATGGCTCGGCAGGTCCAATATCTATCTTTACACATGTTATGGGTAACAACTGCTAATGAAATAGGCATATTCTGATGATTTGGAAGACCCAGATAGAGGTGGGCTCTATTTCTATCCTTAATTAGCGAATGCCGGTTGAATTCTTTACGGTAGTCACCAATTCTCTAGCTGTGCCTATTTCACCACAATCCAGCCCATTATTTAGCAGCTGCTTTCTCTTGCTGCTGGTAGGTAACTATGTGATATGTAACTTGTAAGCAGTCCTGCTGTGTGTTACTGGCAATTAATTTTGCCCAAGCCTTTCTTCCTTTCAGAGCAGGCCTTTATGCACCAAATCCAGCTATTCTAATACGCCTCTCTTCTGCAAAAGAGAAAAAAAGCTCAGACTGGCAGATTTTCACAGGGCAGTTAAGCTCAAATGAGTTAAAATCCCTTCAAATATCTGTCTTTGTACCTCATCACACCACTTCATGGACTCAAATATTTGACAATTGATGAAGATAAACTAAAGGGATCTTCATTAGCTACCAACCACCGTGACAAGCTTCTTTCAGAGCAAGGCTGGTGAATTTGGGGGACTTATTATCTACTTAAAAAGCTGCAGGAAAGCAGGAAAAATACTTCAGCACACTTTAGACAAGGGGGGGAAACACCTAGACACTTACATGGTAGTTAGGGGTCAAATAAAACTGGGGTTTTCTAAATCAAGGGAGACGCTTGTCAAAATTAGGCAGCAAAATACCCTAGGATCAAAACTGAAGGGAAATCTCTCCACACTCTAATGGGAGCATCTTTTAAAGCTTTCTGGCTGACATAGGAGGATAGTCATATTCATTATGGAATGGAGAAATTTAGGCGTCTCAGAGCTGCTTTGGCTTCCCAGATCCTCCACAGAGAACTCACACAAATAATTCTGTTTTGTTGACAAAACATCAAGACAAATTGCTGCAGGAATATACAAGAGTCGTATCTGGCTTGGCGCTGAAAATACGTTTGACTCCCTTTTAGCAAGCTGCGTGTTTAACCTTTTTTGGTATCAGCTGCCACGTTTGGTTCTGTGGTTAAGGCAGTGGGGGGGCGTATGGATGGGGTAAATGGGGCCCAAGGGGACTGGGGCCTGTGCAGCCAGCCCTGCTGATCAAAGCCTGGTTCAAAAATGGAGAATCATCTTAAGGAAGAGACCGGATGAGAAACTGTCCATCAGCAGCACTTGACAGGCAAGCACAAAGGTTATCTGGTCGCAGTTGCTCACCCCACTGTAAGAGGTACCACATTTCTAGTTCAATTATACTCCTGTCTACATCTGCCCCTCTCTATACGAAGTCACATGTGCAGATTCAGTGCAAATTACTCCCCTCTTTTCTCCTCTGCTTTGGAGATGCACGAGTGGCCACCACACTCACTTCCCTGCAATCCTATAGCGCTCGTCTCCATCTGCTTGTCCTCCTTTAAGCTCAGTAATGGAAAGAGGTACATAAACAAGTGCCCTCTTGGAGCACAGAATCCCACCCACAGTACATGAAATGATAAAAGTGCCATTAGATGCCTTCAAGTTTTCTGCTTTTGAAAACTACCAGCCCGTCCAAACCCACTGGGCTCGGTCAAGGTCAGCTGCAGGACCGCACAACCTCTCAGCCATCCATCAAGCTGCAATGATCCACCAGCCCTCATTGCACTGCACGTACCTTCCCTACTTTTACAACTGAAGTCTGGTTACAAAAGGGATCCCTGGCGAGCCACCACACTTGACTGGCTGGATGCCTTGGCTGGGTGAGCTATTAGCTTGGCAATCCAGAAGTACATGGCACAAGAGTACATGGACCCATAATGAATAGCCAATTATTAATTTCCCCCTCCCAAAAAAAGGAGGAGGAGGAGGAGGAAGAAAAAAGCACCAATTTGCATAAAAGGTGCATATAGTGATTTATATATATATGGAGAGAGAGACACACACACACATATACATACATACATACATACATACATTAATTAATTAATTTGAGTTATATCCCACTGTTTTTCAATGAACTCAAAGCAGCTTACACCATTATCCTCCTGCTGCTGTTCACAATCTTATCCCCACAACAACCACCCTGTGAGGTAGGTTGGGCTGAGAGTCTGTGACTGCCCCAAAGTCACCCAGTTGGCTCCATGGCCAAGCAGAGACTAGAACCCAGGTCGTCTGAGTCCCAGTCCCAGGCTCTTAACCTCTGCACCACTCTGGCTCTCATGATTGTAATATAGTTATGATTATAATTATAAAATAACTGCAGTGCATCGCACCCTAGCAAGGAAGATGGCAACCAAGAAATCTGGTTCATGTTGCAATCTCTGTTACTTACTCTATTTGTGATCCAGTTCCATCAATGGAGAACTTCAAGGTCTCTGTCATGGTGTCCTTGCTTTGACCTTGCTTGGGCACCACTAGGGACAGAATATCAGCATAGCTGGACCTTTTCTTTATGTCAACACATTCTGTTCCGAGCACCAAATTTCTGTTCTGGTCCAAGGAGCTGGACAAGTGGCCAATCCCTGAACTGCAAACCCCAGAAGGACACTTTTCTAAGTCTGTCAAATCATAGACAGGAGAATAAAAATGGGCCCTCAGTACTAGAAGGCGATGCATCTGAATGTCAGATGCTGGGACAAGGAAACATGTAGTGCAGTAGCTGAAAGCCACTGCACTAGATGAATGCAATTCAGGCAATGCTCCTCTTATGCTCTCCAGAAGCAAGCTCTCTGGGTTTCCTAAGATCAATGTCTCCCTTGAATTATTAGATTGGTATTTGACAATCCATTTGACATTTGCTCTGTACAAGTCATCTACATAGGCCTTGACAGAGGGGGGAAGATGCGGGAGGGAGACACACTGGACATCAACCAATGAAGAGGTAAGTGATGTTGGCAAAAGTGTATTGTATTCTGCAATCTTTCACCTTTTGTCAGGTTCCTTTTTTATGCGCGTCCTTCTCGTTGTTATTATCATCCCCCTCTCACTTGACAGGTGAGGTCGAGCAATAGCTAGTCAATAAAGTTTCTCATGTATATTTCAAAGAACAGTAGTCAATTAACCTTGAGGGAGGTAGACATTGTCAAGTCTACAGCAATAGCCTCTTATGCTGGATGTGGCAGGATGAGAACAGTGGATGGGTAAAAGTGCCAGGCGATTCTGACAAGGCTGTTCTTTTTATTGGATAGGTGGAGCATTTGTCCCTGGCTCCAAGATGTGAGGGACAAGAGGGGAGAAGACAGCTGTCATCCCCATCTATTTATTTATTGCTAAGCATGCACGAGAATTCTGTTTCAGTTCACAAATCATTCAGAAATGTTCCATTCACAAACCTGTATGTGCAAATGAAGATGCTCCCCCTGAAAATGATTCTGATTTGCAAAACTGATATTTGCTGTAATAAAAAATGCACAATGTTCCCCAAGACTACAACGTTCCCAAACTGCAAATTTGGAAAAGCCCACAGCTGTCTCAAAACACACCATATTTAATCACTCCATCCATGGGAATATTTGTGCAATTTTAAAATTTTTCCACAAATTGGGGGTTTCTTGGTCTATTCTTCACTTCCGATTGTTGTTTGTTTCACACTGTTTTCCTGTTGGCAGAACATGAACAGCAATAGAAAACATGGGCACAAATTGAGAGGAGATGATCATGAGCTGCCAACCAAGAAGCCTGTAAGGTTTGATCAGTCTTTTACTGACTTAAGCTCTTTTATCCCACTATGCCTGCTTTGATGGTGGGTTGCATCACTTAGAACATTTACAGTGAGGAGAAGGAGAAGGAGAAGGCTGGCTGAGAGATGCTGGGAATTTTCTTTCTCTCTAAACTGCATAACCTTGTGCCCTAAATTGGACCACACACAAGCAGAGCAAAGGCAGTTTTCTCTCAAAATGCCAGAGTGGCGGTTGTTTCCTTTTCTCCTTGAAAGCTGGGACTGATAAGCATTGCTTAACTGTCCTCAGCTTCAGACCACAGCTGTGAAGTCCCTTCTCCTCCTATCAAATGTCCCAATTTCATTGCCAAGACAAAATCCCAGGGTAGATAGACCCCTTTCAATGAAATATTGGAGCTATCTGTGCCAACTACAAACTGTTGGAAGGAAGGCATTGCTCAAAGTCTATCAATCCGGGACAAGAAAGACATTCCCAGGTCATCCAACAAGAATGTGTCTAGCATGTTTGGACAGATCCCTCTTTCTTGCTCATTCATGATGCAATCCAGAGACAACACACAATGTATGCAGGACATCACGAGACACAGGAAGGGAAGCAGTTCCTCCCATAGGCGAGCTCCAGAACATTTGAGAGAATATATGCATATACCCTAAGAGCCATGGCTGGGAACACTGTTTTTAGAAGCACAGGATGGCTTGGAATGCAGTTAATGTGGGGTCAGAGTGAGAGCTCTGGAATCTGCAGAACACATTAAAATGGCATGTGCTCTCTGGCCCTTGTAAGATTGCAACAGCTGCATGTGCTGGATCAGGCCCAGGTGTCTGGATACGTAGTTTGGTGTTCTGTCTCTGAGACCAGCGAATCAGATCGCCGCAGGAAGTGACATGTTGGAGAAAGACATTTTCTGTTAGTCCTCTCAGGCTTTTGATAAGCAGATTAATGAGACGTCAAAATTTTCCTTGCCATTTTCCCAGCCATTCTCATTTAACTGCATAGACAAGAAAATGCTTTAGAGAATGAATTCAGAGAGATTCTCATGGGGTGGCTGTGGCAGTTTTGGGCTTGCCCAGCTTAGGAAATAGCCAAGGTCTGTGCATGATTGCCCTTCTTTGAGTGTTTACGCCTCTGTCTGGAAGCCTGCAGCCTCCTTAGCTGCCCACACTTCAGTTAAAGCCCAAGAGGGGAAAGATCACGTGATATATTCTCCCACATGGTTCTGTTTTTTCAGATTAGGGCACTCAGGGAGTGAGCAGGGAAGCTGGGAAGCTGCATCGCAATGGGGAGACATGCAAGCAAAAGAAGCAAACAGAGCCCTCCCAGCTGCCCTGCAGTGTGGAGAGCAAAGACAGTGAGCGGCCGTCATGTTGTCATTTTTCTTTCTAGGAAACTCTGGCTGGAGTTCATCCAGGACCCATTTCCTTCTCTTTCTACTGGTCCACAAAGCTCCCCTCTGTTTCAAATGCACCCATTTTCTTCCTGTCAGCTCTCCTCAGTGTCCAGCTTTTGCACCTATACTTACTGATTGGGGATACAATAGTATGGATGATCAAATGGAGCGATATGGAAATACAGTAAATAATAATAAAATAATAATACCTTGCTGGGAATAGTTGCTGGAAAAGGTCTGTTTTCATACTCCAGGTTGGTGACTATCGAGTTATGATAGCTGGAGTTCCAGAAATTGGATATTACAATACTAGACACTCTCTTCTAAGCCATTACGGATTCAATATTTAGAATATTGAGTACTTCCACAAGCTAACTCGCAATGAGTGCAGCAATGAAACAGGTGGGTTTGGGCAGCTTCAAGGCCTCTGTTCTCACTTATGGTGGTGCTTGATCTTGAAGTCAGGCTTAGGTTGGGTGGCCGTTCAAGTTAAGACTGCCCTCAGAAACAGATGCTCAGCAATCGCTCACATAAGCCTTTGAATATGGTGGTTGTGCTTGGGTGTTTGCTGCCAGCCACTGACAGATCAGTCCTCCAGGAAACAAAATTCATGGCCCTTGCAGCTTCTTCACCACCTCCAACCTATTTGCAGTGACAGACCGCTATTGGAAACAGGCTGTTGCAAGTTATTCTAAGAGACAAACTGTTGGAATTAACATGGCTTTTCTTCAGCTCATAATGATAAAAAGTACAAATACGGCAGACTCCTTCTTTAAAACACTTCTTGATGAGCAAAGGTATTTATTTATATATTTGCGAAGTGTTTCATATGCAAAAGAAATTGCTCAGAACTGGCAGCATGAAAATTACTTTCTTCCAGATCTGTTTGGCGGAAACCCCTGTAGATGCCACTCTCCTCCCAAGGACTTATATTCACCTCCTACAAGGACTGCACTCATCGTTATTTTAAATTGATTGCAAAACACAATTATACATAAAGAAATGCCACAAAGGACTCTATCAAATGCACTAGAGCAGTAAATACTGTTTTCAATTAAACTTTAATCTAAAGGATATTATTCCACTGTCCAGGACTTCAACTGAAGTATTTTTAAGCAAACAGACTTTAATTACTATATTTCATTTTCCTGGTTCTGAAAGTTTGTTCTTTTAATGAAGTGTGCACTTTTTAAAACATTACTTGTTATCAGAGTTCAGGTTGTGATCTTACATTCCATCAAGCACCCCGGATAGTCTTTGAAAATGCTCTCTTCGAAGCCAGCAAAGTGCAGGCCCCAGAAAGAGAATTTTTCTCATTTTCAGGTCCTCTTCTTTTACTCTTCTGGATACCGACTGCCATCTCTGGATCAGGCAATATATGGATGGAGAAAGAATCACATGGAGTCCCATGATAGTGCCATGGTAAAGCCATGGGAGAGCTATCTTGTATTTTCCTTCCCCTCCCTATAACTTACTTATGTACATTTCCTGACTCCTGACTCCATAAGTAAGTTATAGGGAGAGGAAGGAAGCAGGGATGTAGAGCTGTAGTGGAGAAATGCAGTCAGAGGGTCAAGGGGCTGCAACAAGTCATCTGTGGAGAACCTATACAATATGTGGGGTCCTTTAGTTGGGGGGGGGAGTAAGGGAAGACATGAGAGGCAGGATAGAGGGATGGGATGGGACAGGATTTGAAAGATCTGGGTTCTAGTCCCCACTCAGCCAGGAAGCTCGGTGGATGACTTTGGGCCAGTCGCTCTCCATCAGCCCAACCTAGGGTTGTTCTTGTGTGGGTAAAATGGCGGGAAGAAGATTGTCTAAGTGCGTTCCTTGCACAAAGAAGAAAAGTGGGCCAATATAGCATTGATAATGGGGGTCACCCAGTTTGACCAAATCCTGAAACCTGAGATGTACCTGGTCCTTCCAGCAAAGTCCTATGCATGTCTGGACAGTAGAAAGGCCTATTGCTTCTGACATTCCTCATCCAAAGTGAGGCTTGTAAAGGAGTTTGCCCCAATTCAGAGTGGCTGGCTGAGGAATGTCAGAGGTTTCTACTGTCCAGACATGCATAGGACTTTGCCTTCAAGCCTTAATCAGGACAGCCTGTGTGGATGGTGAGGTCATTCCAAAAACACAGTGACTGATGGAGGGGCAGAGTTGGAACACTTCTCTCCTTGCACCACAATAAACAGAGTGATTAAAGAGGGCTTCAGCTGCTTCCCACTGAATACCAAGGGACCTATGTCCAAGGAAATATGCTTTATACAGCAGTAATAGTTAACTACTAAATTATGGGTTTGGTCAGGTCAGGAAGTGGCATCCCCTTGACCAGATCTGCATCTGCTTTGGGTGACACCACTGAAAAAGATGATAAAAATTGCATGTAAGTTGGATTTGTTATGGCATTCATAGAGATGCAGATAGTAGAGGTGATTCCTTCAACTGCAATGCAAGCACAATCTAGGGCAGCATTTTGCTCGCTCAGGGGCCAATCGAATGCCTATGGGTAGGTGACAAGGAAGACACAAGTGCAGCAGCTCCCTTCTGCTCAGGTTCTCCATCCACTGGTACTTCCAGGATCAGCTTCTGAGCCTGCAAGTTGACTGTAACCATCCTACCTAATAGCCACGGGTAACTCAACAGTGCTAACTGTCATGGGCAGCTTCAAGACCTCTGTTCTCACTTACAGCAGGGCCTGATCTTGAAGTTAGACTTAGATTGGGTGGCCAATGAACTTAGGACTGCTCTCAGGAGAAGACAAGAGTAGTGTCAGCTGAGTTCTGTGAGTTGGAGGCAAAAGAACTGTGTGGGTAAGCTGCATCTATGGGCCTAAGACTGACGGCATCAATGGGGCAAGGGGTCTTTTGGCCTTTTCTCCCCACACTATAGTGAAAGTGGCAGTCTGGCAAAATGAAGTACTGACCAAAGTTTTACTGACAAGAGGAATGTTAGTCCTGTCTTGAACACAATTATGGATCCCTGATATTGTGTTCTAGGTCAGCTAAACTTTGTATGACCTCCTGGTTTCCTTTAGTGTTTCATAGTATTTTTTTTCATTTTACTACATTATGTCCTGTGCCATTTTTAAAAGATACTTTCTCAGAGATAATATTATATTGGACATAACTCAGTTTTGCAACTATCCAAGACAACTTTCTCAATTTAGAAATATTATTTTGCACTTGAGCAGGTTCTTGTAAAAATCATTAACACTATCTTTTCATAAAGCAAATTCCAATTTACTTGAATGGTTGTACCATATGTCAATTGTCTGTGCTGATTCACAATTCTTCTGGAATCTGCTCCTTAAGAATGTCTCCAAAATACAAGCATACAAAGCAACAATCAGAAAGTTTGCCCCCTGCACCACCTTAAATGAGTCACCTTGCATGGGATGTCCAGAATCCTGCAAATTCAGGAAATTGCAGGCAGCTTTACTGGTCTGTGCCCTACAAAACAGAAAGTAGCAGTGGGGGAGGGGGGGAATTAGGGGATGTGACACTGAAAACACTTCCTGGTCCTGTGTCTTTCTGTGCTTGGCAGATTTCACAAGGAAAAGTCCACCTGCAGAACACCCAATGTTGTTCCGTGGCATTAAGTCATTTCTAACTTATGGTGACCTCATGACCTTTATGTTCCTCCAAAACATTCTGCCCTTGACAACCCTGATCAGCTTTTGTAAACTCAAGGCTATGGCATCCTTTATGGAATTGATCCAGCTCAACAGGTCTCCCTCTTCCTCCTCCTCTTCTGTCTTTGACTTAGCCTAACATGATTGTCTTCTCCAATGTGTCCTTTCACTCAAGGCTGTGGCTTCCTTGATGGAATTGATCCATGTCATAGTTGTTCTTCTGCCTTTGACTTCCCCTAGTATGATTGTCTTCTCCAGAATGTCTTGGCTTCTCATGATGTACAGCATCTTCCATTTTCTCATTTTTGCCTCCAGGGCAAATTCTGGCTTGATTTGATCTTGAACTCACCAGTTCACCTTCCTGTCAGTCTTGTGTATTCTCAATTTTCTTCTCCAGTTTATAAACTCCTTTGAGTTTATATTTGAATGTAATCACAACATGTAATATTTGCAGATTTGAAAATGACTTGTTGCTTGTTCACTCAAACTACAAAGAACTATAGATCTATGACTGGCATGGATGAAGTATTGATCATACTTACCAGAGAACCTTCAGACCAAAGAACAGGGGGACAAAGTAGAAAGCATCATTCTTTTAACCAGGCACACACAGAAGGGCAGGAGCCTTGGCCACCAGCTGTGGCCAATCCAGAATTTTCATTCCAACCATCAAATAAAGGAGCTGATGAGAGACGTCCTTTTAGACTTCTGGGCTTGAAGAGGGCTCTGGTTGACTATGGGCAGATGAAAGAGCTACTCTGGAGCTTGGCAGCATTCTCCGACTGTCATCTTGCTGTTCATTTTGTGTGAACAGGAAAATTGCACAAAATGAACAGCTACTGAATGTGGAAGTGGGATAAGCAATTCCCACATTTGCACCAATTACCAAAATTGTGCAAATTTTCCCCGTGGAATCTAGCACAGCCTGCACAGCTAAGCTAAGTGATTGCTTCGAACAAGTGTATCAGTTGAAGGAAACACAACAGGAGGCAGGAGATGGGAGGGCATCAATTGGAGGGGTACTGGGTTGGGGAATGAGTGACAGGCAGTAGTGGCAGGCAACATCAGCAGCAGAAATTATAATGGTACCAGTACCAGTAAGGTAAAAGTAAAGGTTTCCCCTTGACGTTACGTCCAGTCATGCCTCACTCTAGGGGACGGTGCTCATCTCTGTTTCCTAGCCAAGGGAGCCAGCGTTTCTCCGCAGACAGTCTCCGTGGTCATGTTGCCAGCATGACTAAACACCAAAGTGCATGGAACGCTGTTACCTGCCCACCGGAGTGGAACCTTTTTATCTACTTGCATTTGCATGCTTTCGAACTGCAAGGTTGGCAGGAGCTGGGACGGCGCATGGGAGCTCACCCCGTGTGCAGACTCGAACCGGCGACCTTTTGATCAACCAGCCCAGCAGCACAGCGGTTTAAACCACTGCGCCACCTGCAGTCCCTCCAGTACCAGTAGTACCACCCCAAGTATCTGATCATGCCAGTCTCTGATGCTGGGGTCCAGGTGGCCTAAATGGACAGAGTTTTGTTAACTGGCTGTGCCTGAGCTTAGAGAAGCATGCAAATCAAGGCATACACATCACAACAACAACCAGAGCTGATTGCGTTAAGCATAGAAACTGTCCCTAAGTTTACCTACTGGAGAATTTCAGAAAGTAGCCCAGGTTCTCTTTGAGACTGAATGAGACAGTGATTGGCCAATCACAACCATGTTTTAATGGATAGGACAATTCAGGTGCCCTAAACTAATTAGGCCCAAACTTACAACACGTAGTTTTCATTTGGATAACATCTCCCCCATAATTCAATAACGCCAGATGCCAGGAGCCCTACCATAATTTCTGTTTCAGTTTATTTCACCACTTAGGATTATGACCTTGGGAACTCCAGTGAGCTCTGACATAAAAGATTACTAAGGTAAAATTAAAACATGTAAGAAACTTGTCCAATATTGTCAGGCTTTATAATTTAAACCTGCTCTGTTATTAGATACTGAAACGGCACAAAAGGTAACATATACAGAGGTTTTAACCTCTGCCCTCCCATCTGCACCAATTAAGTATAATGTGCAATGAAATTTTAATCTCATATAATTAAACATGGTATTAATTTTGTAAAACTAGGAAAGCCTTTTTAACCTGCATTAATCAGCCCCTTTGAAGAAATAAGTATGTTCCTTTTGTAAATTCTGTTGTTCCACCCATAATTAAAGAATTGTTAGGAATTGGGGAGTGGGCACTTTAGTATCAGTTTGCCTGAAAAGATAATCAATGATTGGCTTTGCCTCATTTGCATATTATTGCATATCATTTGTCTCATTGTGCAGACTAAATCAAAGACGATGTATTCAATTTGTTATTATTATTACAAATTACAAGCTGTTCAAATATGTTGTTACTAAAGTTGTTACTCTTTTGAAGGCTACCCATAGCTATTAGTCTTGATGATGACTATATATGCCTCCAGTATCACAGAGATCAATGGCAGTTAGAGGTAAGGGGAAATCCTTTGATTCACTTTTAAATACAGCTTTCAATAATTTTAAGCTTTCCTGCTTGGCTTTACCTACTTTTGGACCTGTGAGCAAGCCCAAGCCCAGCCTTCAAAATGTGCTGTCGCTGCACGCCATTAGGCCTTCCCCAGCCGATGTGACCCCATGCGTGATACCCCCTCAGAATTCCCTATCCGCAGCAGCCCTGGTTAGCTGTTCTGAATTCAAGACTGTGGCTTCCTTGTGGAGTCCATCCGTCTCATATGGGTGGGAGCCACAATGTTGGAGCAATGGCTCTGGAAGTCCTTCATCAACCCTTTTCTCAGAAGGTAAGGACCCTCCACTCGCCGGCAAGATTTATCTGAACCTTCTTGGGGTGCACCAGAGAAACAACAAAGGGGTGGAGATCCTCCTGTCCTGGAAACTTAGTCAGTTCCTCCCCTGCCAATTTCCTTCCATCTAGAAAAATTTCCATAGCAAAGTCACAGCCAGACTATGGACGTTCAAAAACTCTTCAAGCTAGATGAGAAACTATGGTCAGGGATGGATTCTCCTGGGTCACCAGAGTTACAGGATCAAGAGCAGGGATGGGATTTCCCAGGCCCGGAGCCCTAATCCAGCTTTGAGGAGTCTTCAAAAGGCCACACCCCCATCCCTAGGACTGCCTCCTTTTCTCCACCCATCAACTGTTTGATGGCTGCCACCATTTGTGAAGTCCCCCCCACCCCTTAAAATGGTTGAAATACCTACCCTAATTGGCAACAAGAGCCTCCTTCTACAATTTCCTGCTAGGCATTGACTGACCAATTTCATTTTTGTCCCCACCTTCAACTTCACCTTCTCTGAAGTGCAACTCAGACTCCGGGGCTCGAAGCACTTTCTCAGCCTGGCTCAAGAGGACTATGGGCTGCCCACTGCAGTTCCACCTCTTGACCAGGAGCTACGGGAGCTCAGCCAAAGAGCTTCTGGTCTGAGCCCCACAGAGTGGCTGGCCAGCTCATTTGAAAAGCTGCTCTCAGAATCAGACATATGAGCAAGAACAATTGAAGGAAGAGCAGTGGGGGGGGGGGGGGAGCACTTTGGAGGCCAGTCAGGTAGTTTTCTCCAGTGTTTACTGCTAAATCATGGCTTTCTGGCTGGATCCTCTGCAGAACTGTGATATATATTGTGTTGTTTCTTTTTCTGTTTGTAGCCTCATAATTGAGGCAGTATTCCCTTGTCTTTAAAATGCCATATATTCTCCACCTGGCAAAGGATGCAGACAACTCCAGATAAATACCCTGTAGACACACAGACAGAGAAACCACTGTAATTGCCTTCATAATGACTCTCAGACATCAAAGGGAGGCAAATAATGGTATTTAACACCGTTTCCATTCTTTAGCTGAAATGTAATTTCATAGAATTATTGTCAGGCAGTGCAATGACTTGTACAAGCACAACTGCCATATCCTACTCATATTAATTAGCTGCCCATGAGAGGTCCAAGGGAGCAATAGCAAAGTTCTCCCTGTTTCAGATGCTCCGATAGCCGAGCAGAAACTACAAGCACAGTGGCCTGATTAACACCGTCGCTTAGATCGGGATTTCTCCAGGAGAGCGTCGATTGGCATTTTGAAGAATCAATTAATTAGCACTCCAAATAATCCATTCATGGGTTAATGAAAGTATTTTGTACAGCTGAAGAAGCTTACATTGAGGCTGGTTGAGAGGGGAGCAGGGAGTCCCACAAGCAGAGGGGAGGTTTATCATTGAGGGGATGCTACACAACAGGGGTGTGGAACCTTTTCTCTCTCCCCCCCCCCCCCCACACACACAGAGGCTCATTATCTCAGGACTAATCTGCCAGCCACATGCCAGCAGTGGACAGAAAAAAGGCCAAACATGAGTAGAGTTCACCTTCTTTTGTGGTCCCAGGGTACTTTCACACCATCTAAATGGGATGGTGTAACTTGGTGTCCTGCAGAACCAGGAGGATGGGGCCCATGGACTTCTTGGCCCTTCCAGCTCTACTATTCTAGGATTCTATGGTGCATGAAGTTCCATGGGCAGAAGTTCAACTGCTCTGTTGCCCAGCCATGGTCCAAGTCCTCAAGGAGGAAGGGTGGCAGCTCAGCAGAGGACCTGCTTTGCATCAGGGGGGCCCAGGCTGCTCTCCATGTAGGGCTGGAAAAATCCCTTTCTGCCACTCTGTACACATGGCTCAGCACTACCCTGCCTTCTTCATGCCAGCCCCAATTGGGATTGGGCCTCTGTACTTGCTTTAGAGTAAGAAAGCAAAGCAAAACATCGCTGGCTGTTGAATCTTCAAGGGAACATGTAGGGTGGAACCCGGGGGGCAGGGGGGGGGTCGCTTCTATGACTTCCCACTGTAATGGTTTACATGGGTCACTGTGCTTCCCAGCCCATGCCTGGCCCCCATCATACAGCCCAGCCTGGGTTGTCATGCGGTCCAAACCCAGTAAGGGTGGCTTGTTGCTGTGGTTAACAAACCACCCAGAACCCATGGGCTAACCCCATGGGTTGAGAAAATTCTCTCATTGGCTTCAGACAACACAACAACCCACAAGTGGGGGTTGAGTGACATAGAAACATAGCAACAGAGTGAGTCAGAAGGGCCTCCTGGGCCATCCAGTCTGACCCCCAGCTCCAGCTGGCTCCGCTCATGACATGCCCACCATGTGCATGACACCACGGGCACTTGTGCTGGCCATCACATGCTGCAAACCATCATGGCTGAAAAGGATCCTGCCAACACGAAGGTGCTTCTCGCTCTCCCTCTTGCCCACTGCCCAGTCCCCTGCCAGGGAGGGGACAGGGCACTCTAAGCTGACTACCAGCCGCAAAGGACTTCGAAATTAGACTGAAGACCACATGCAGCTCCAGGACTCCAGGTTGTCTCTCTGCCATCTATTCTCTGTCACATCGCCGTTCCTTGGCTTAAATGGACCCTTATCCAGCCATTGCCAGGCAGCACAGGGACTTCTTGCAGCCCTGACATACTGCTCCATTCTTGCGACGTGCCCATCCAAAGTAGGGGTGCAGAGCTTCTGCTTCATGGGCCAAGTCCAGGTTGCCTGGGACCCTCATAGGTTTGCACCAGTTCCAGGTTTCCTAACTTTCACATGTTCTTTTTTCCCGTTATGAAAGGTTGGAATGGCTCTTCTAAGGATTCGTTATTGGCAATGAAAGCTATGAACTATGCTACCCCAGTGTTTGTCTTGGTCTAGACCCTTCTGTCTTTCATCCTTTATCTCCCCTGGCCACAACCACCATTGGAAGGCAGCTTCCCCAAATCTGAATTCAGATTAAAATATTCAACACCCCTGCTCTAAGGGTGATGGTTTATTTTCCCACCACAATATTAATGTCTCTGGCTTTGCTGAAGCCAGGATCCTTTGTGGATCCAGTCCTTTAGTTATGGGGCAGTGTCATCCCACAAGTCCAGCTCAGGGGGTGCAGATTGCACATTTTAAATCCTGGCAGTTTCACATGTGTCCGTTCATAAGTCTGAGCTGAGCTGCTTCCACATTAACTTGTAACTCAACAGTAGCAAAACCTACACGCTCCTCTTACCAACCGTACATGCTGGTGGTCACTGAACAGTGTGGGTACACACATCTGTTTGGGAATTTTGCAGGTACATAGAATTGCATAGCACAATCCTGCTTCCGAAAAGCACCTCAACATCCAGTATCTGACCACTCTTTGAGGGATGTTCTTTCCATTCAAAGCTGAAGACAGAAGGAGATGCTTGAGCAAGTTGAATGCAGCCTTCCTCAGCCCATCATCCTCCAGATATTTTGAGTTGCAATGCAAAATATGGAAATTGTAGTTCAGTTTTTCTTGGCCAGCACCAGTTTGGGAAAAGCTGGCCTAGCAGCATGCGGTGTGGTTGGGCCTGATGGGGTTTTGCATATATCTCTAATCCGATTCCCCAAGGGACGTGGGACCAGTAAAGGAGACCACCTTGCCAACAGCATACGCTGAAAATGCTCCTTCACTGCCTTCCGCCCAGGATTCTTTGAAGCAAAAATGCCCGTGCCATGTGCCTTCATTGTTTTGGATCGTTCCCTTTCCTTTTTCTATTCCAAACAATGATTTCCAAGACAGCCGACAGGCCTTGTTATGGGCTTGCACTGGGAATGAGCGCTTCCGTATTTTGCTAATCAGCTCCCTCCTCTATCTGCATGCTCATTTTCTGATACCTGATGAGGCGACAAGGTCACGGGGAGTACAAGTACTTATTTGGAAACTTACGTGCGAGTGAGATAGAGGTTAGTTGGGTCTATCAGATCTGTCAATCAATTAATGAAAATTATTGAACAAGGACACAGTGGGGGGAGAAAGCGAACAGAAGGAATGAAAATGACCGTGGTGAGAGAGCATAGGGAAAGCGACAGATCTGATGCAACATGGCCACTTGAGGCACTGGACTGGGGAGGTGGGCCCTGAGGTGTTTATCCTTCAGAGGGAAGATGGCGATGACACCCCGGGTTTTCGGCTTCTCTTCGGACAGATGGAGCCTAACGGGGCATTGCTTCTTCTCACCCAGCAGTGCTTATGGACTCAAACGGAATCTGAAAGGGAAGCAAAAGCCAAGCTGAGCAGTTATATTGTTAGTTTTTCAACCAGTGCCTGAACTGTTATGATGGAGGGATTGATGACATTTTCATTCTGCCCATTAGCAGCTCTCTGGGAGGTTCCAAACAATTTAAAACTTAAAACGTATCATTCATTCATTCATTCATTTATAACTTTCACATATTGTCCCCAAGCCATTTAGGATTTTGAATGTGAGAACCAGCACTTTGAATTGGGCCCGGCTCTGCCAGCTGGTGCAGATGGCGGGATACTGGCCTGTCCCTGGTTGCTGTCCTGGTTTGGACCAGCTGGATTTTCTAGACCATTTTCAAAGGTAGCTTTACATATGCCGCATTTTGCTATCTTTACTCACTGGATCTGGAGTAGAATCCCAGCAAGGAATAAGGAGGAGGAGGAGGAGGAGGAGGAGGAGGAGGAGGGTGCACTGGAAGCCCGTTTTCTCAGGAGGTGAGGAAGGGTGGTTTCTTTGTGCTGACTGCCTCTGAGAGCTCCAGCTGCTCCTCAGAGAAGGGTTCTTCCAGCAGGGGCAAAACAGCAGCAGTGTGCAAGGAAGGGAAATCAGCAGGACAACGGCCAAGCTAATGTCCCACTGATCTCTGTGGGTCTTCTCCTACATCTGCTCTTCTGAACTTCCCCGCTGCAGCAGCAGGTCTTAATGCTCCACCAAACCTCCGAATGAAGCCAGGCTGGAGCAGCTGTGGGCCTTTCCAGCCCAGTGGGGCGCCCACTGTGCAAGTGCTTTTCAGCAGCTGCAATAATGGGCCTAGTTGCTCTCCAACAAAGCCCAACAGCTGGCAACTTGCAAGGCACAGGAGCGCTTACGAAGTGCACACTGTAGATAGGTAGGCCCAGAATGCACCAACTGCGATCCAACTTCTGTCCCGGTCATGGAGGCACAACCAATACATGTGCAGTTCTTTGGTCTAGGACTGGGGAGAACCAAGATTAGATCTTCACTCAGCCATGGAATTTTCTGGGAGACCTCAGGCCAGTCTTGATTTCTCAACTGAGCCTATCACACAGGGTTCTTGTTCCAAGTAGTGGAGGGAGAGAAGCATGTGAACTCGAGACAGCTTGAGCTCCTTGGTGGAAAAGCAAGATATGGGTGCCCTAAAAGAACAAGTCTCATGGGTTGCACTCAGTGCACTTAGGGTGGGAGCAGTGGTGTTGTGACACCAAGGCACATTAGGAGGCAAGTGTGATGTTGGAGGAGACTCCCGAGAGTCCCTTGGCCTGGAAAGAGATCAAATCAGTCAATCCTAAAGGAAATCAGCCCTGGCTGCTCTTTAGAAGGCCAAGTGTTAAAGCTGAAGCTCAAATACTTTGGCCACTGAATGAGAAGGAAGGACTCACTGGAGAAGACCCTGATGTTGGGAATGATGGAAGGCAAAAGGAGAAGGGGACAGCAGAGGTCAAGGTGGCTAGATGGGGTCACTGGAGAGGTGGGTGTGGGGTTGGGGGTACTCTGAGGATGGTGGTGGACAGAAGATGGTGTCCATGGAGGATCGTTGTCCAGGGGGTTGTGAGGAGTTGGGCATGACTTTGCAACTGAACGACAATGCCAATTTAGCCTGCCACATACTTTCCCTTCAGACTGCCCTGCTCCATCTGAGCTTAGTTGTCATCCTAACAGTAGCTGAGGGAGGTATGTGTGTGCATGAATTTTCAAGCAACAGCGTATTCTGCTTTTTCCAAAGGCAGAGCGATCCAGGGAATGCCCTGCTCCGGAACGGGCAGTGGAGGACCATCAGAAGAACTGCTCTTGGAGAAAATGAACCCTGCCAGAGCAGCTTTGTGGAGATGGAGCCACAAAATGACCCGACATGTGGGACTCTCCTTGGGGAGTGCCATGCTGAGCACCTACATTTTGCAAGAGGCCATTGCACTGCTCAGAGGGTGGCCCCTGGGCATGAGTGGGCGCGACCCGTCCTGGTCTCCCCTCCTTGCATTCAAGGTACATGGTCGGAATACAGAGATGAGAGACTGAAAGTTTGTTTTTAATGGCCAAAGGTATATGTTGGAGCGAGGATCTGGAACATTGGGAAGAAAAAGGGAGGGGAGAAAACACACACACACACACAGATTAATACCTATAAATCTATGACAGATATAAATAGCAAATCAACGCAGAACTGAAGGAGTGCCATACAAAAGCTGACTTTAAAGGTTTGCTATCACTGTGCTCCACTATGTCCCTGGCACAAGACAAGAGTATCCTGTTTATCAGTACAAAAAGAAATAATTTATAACCTGATCCATGGGGGGAAGAGAAGGGGAACTGGAGAAATGGAAAAATAGCCCCCACCCAAAAAGAAAGAAAGGAAGGAAGGAAGAAAGTGGGGGATTGCCAATATGTTTGTGTGAATGAAAGATAGTGGGGGTGGGGGGGATGAAAAAGAGAGCGAAGTCAGAAGCAGAGAGATACTGACACCAAATCTCTGCAAAGCGTTCAAAATTCTCCAGCTGCCATGCTTTTAATTTGCTGCCGTTCTAATTAAAATGCAAATTAAATTTATAATTAGCATCAGCGCTTTCTAAAGAAACCTTCCTTGCGCACTGTGCCGGCATATGGGAGGCTGGTATGGTGGAAAGTTTTGTCAAAACAGAAGGAGAGGCACAAATGGATGGGTTAAAAAATGGGGAGGGGGAATATATAGAGAGAGAGGGGGGAGGGGAGGGTTAGACAGCAAAGGAGGTGGGGAGGTGGTTTATTTGAAAGGGTGGGAGTGTGGTTAGGGGTCCCATGTCGTAACAAAGAGGTTGCTGAATCCGAGAGATCCGTTGAGGAGTTACTTTGAGTTGAATTGGGTGTCAAGGGTCACGCTGCGTGTCACTGGTGTTGTATAGAGTATGCCAAACAGGCAAAAAGGGGTCGTGGCTTCTGATCGAAAAGCCCATTGCCCAAAATTAACCGCTGCCTGCTCCCAGATAATTCATTTAAAACCTGATGGGAAATGGAGCACTCCAAACCACATCTCTGCGCCTGCAAGCATGGGCCTCCAGAAAGGCGACTGCACGGCCTCATGCATGATGCAAAGCCAGAAAACCTCTTTAAAAAGGAATTCTCAGTGGATGGCAGTACAAGGTGCAATCCAGCCAACAATGAGCCCTTTAAGTCCCATGGATCTGAGTGGGAAAATTAGCCACATGGTTTGATTCGCCCCACTGAAAGCGACAGGATATGAACACAAGTCTGTAAGTTTGGCCTCGCCATGCGCTGAGCTGACTTCTTAATCTGCTGCCCTGCTGTGGCCTGGTTCAGACATTTTAAATGGCTGACATGCACAATCCATTTCCTGAGAAGAAAGCCCCTCTTAACACAGTGAGGTTCACTTTGGAGGAACTGTGCTCCAGATTGCAATGAGAGATGCACCCCTAAGAGGTGCTAACGGTGCACACATGCATGCGCATCTATTTGGGGTGCTCTGATCAGCCATACCCCACTGAGCTGTTTATGTTTAGGAGCAAACCTGGTTTTGACTGCAGAACGCATGAAATGGTCTTTTAGCACTGCAGTCAACACATGGACCATCTTTAATGAAGCATATGCGATGTACCCTGAACCACTCAGAGTGGACTGTGACGGGAGAGGGTTGTGGAGCAGTGTGACTTGCCTGCCCACACGCTCTGCACTCAGGGACTGAGAGAAATGGCCCCACACTCTTGCCAACCAGTAACAGGCAAACTCACCCCGCATGCCTTTGTTATTTATTTAAAAAGCAACTAATTTGCCCAGACAAACTCAGATGAATTCCTCTTTAATTTTCTTAGGAGTATATGAGTTCTTGTGCACACACAAAAGACATGGCCTGGGACCTGTAGCTTGGAATTGCTACATGTGGCAAGTTGTCCTGAGTCGTCACATCACACGTCCCCTTCCTCACTGTGTTCACACAGCCTGACCTGAAGCTGGTCTTGCGCCAGTCTCAGATTCTGGCAGCAGACGACAAGGAGCACGGCTCTTGGCGTTTTCTTTCATAAGGTAAGCAGAATGACTAAAACTGCGGTGACATCTGTGCCCAACTTTGCCACACATCCGTCAAAGCTTGCCATCAACTGCAACTTTACCAATGAATTTCTAATGCACGGATCCAGGCACTGATTGAAGACATGCATTATAAAAGGCTGAGTCTGAGCCCGTGGGATGAACAGTTGTGAGATTCGGCAGCACAGCAAGACAGCACCTTTGCATGAAGGTGAGTTACGTACACTGCTGCAGGCAGAAGACACCTTCTGATGCTCGCTGATTTCCTGGTTGAACGGCATGCAGCCAGTGAGTGCGGCAGTGGGGCAGCTACTCCCTTACCCACAGGGAAGCGTGGCTCATTCAGCGACCGGATTCAGCAGTGGTCTCTGCTCATCCTGCATGGATTGGATATTTGAGCAAATGGAGCAAAGTTGTGGAAATGTCTCCTCTGGACGACAGCAAGGCCAATACAAAGCATTGTGCGTATTTGTGCAAATCAGGGCATTTGCACAAGTTGAACTGGGAATGGGGACCGAGACATAGAAACAAAGAAATATAGAAACATAGAAAACAGAGCGAGTCAGAAGGGGCCTCCCAGGCCATCTAGTCTGACCCCTGGCTCCAGCCGGCTCTGCTCATGACATGCCTACCATGTGCATGTCCACCTTATCCTTGAAGACTCTCACCAATGGAGCTTCAACCACCTCCCGTGGAAGCCCATTCCGTACCCTCGGGGTCCTAACTGTCAGGATGTACTTCCTGGCATCCACCTTGCATCTTGGTTCCCTGAGTTTTGCTTCATTGGAATATGTCCTGCCCTCCACTGCAGGGGGAAAAGGTCATGACCCACCTCTGCATGCCATCCCCTCATGTACCTGTATGTGGCTAACAGGTCCCCTCGGAGTCTCCTCCTCTCCAGGCTGAAGAGACCCAGCTCCCTCAGCCTCTCCTCATATGGCTTCCCCTGCAAACCAGCCACCATCCTAGTGGCCCTTCGCTGCACCAATTCCAATCAATGTGATCACAAATGTGCGCATGCATTTTTGAGGGACAGGCGCTCATTCCTGCATCCGGGGCTCTGAATGGGGCTGCATGCATGTTGTAGGAGCATTCTCATGGATCCCTACTCACACCTGCTTGGGAAGCATAGGTGGATTCGTTGGAATTTTCCTATGATTACAGCTGCAGAGGGAGTGGGCTTTTGGGAGGGCAGACCCTGAAAAAGCAGGATGCCCATTACAGAAGATGTACTGGATGCAGGTTGCCCAGCTGCCCTCTTTCTGCTGGAAATGCACGGAGGGAGTGGCTTTCCCCAAATCAGGTGATGGGACCTTCTGCACTGGGGGCCCTTCCTCTTGAGGAAGGGAGAGCCTGAATCTAACCTGCTGCGACATGGGGCACCTCAGTTGGCATCATGCCTCTGCTGCAGCTAGTTTCCCCCACACACGTTCTTGGTCCATTGCTGGAAATCTGAAAGGGGTGTTTGTGGTCATACATCCGAAATCAAACTGGGAATGGGAAGAGAAGATAAAACAGAACAAAACCAAAAAAATCAGAGACACACAAGATGCATCCTAGTAAATATAGCCAAGGAGATACTTAAAAATGGCTCTGTTTTTAAAATCAAGAATTGTCCCTGTGTGTGTGTATGTGCCCACATTGGTATGTCAGCATGAAAACATTTGCGGTAAAGTAAAAGCCTGAACTGCGGGTGTTAGTATGCAAAGCTGCCCTGTTTCAATGAGCAAACAAGCATTTGCTAGGTCGTCTTTTTCCAGACCAGCCAATGAGACATAGTGAAGATGTCATGTGACTTGCTCAATTGAGCAAAACAATACAAAACAGCTTCCATTTGATGGACTAATTGCTTACAGTCATGTAAATTTGTGATCAAACATCTTTTCTCTCTCTCTCCCTCCCTCTCCCTTTTCCTCTCTCTCTCTTTTAGTGTGGATAAAATAACACAGGCCTTCTCCGCATGGTTATCTTGCAAGCTGAAAAGGAGACAAAGTTAATCTGATAAATGATATGGTACAAAGTCTTGCTTCATCTTTATCGAGAAAATGACGTGAACACCAGTGTATTTCCATTGTCACTGCATATTAAGCAGCAAATGTTGCAGTATTAAAAAAAGAGGTTTGAAAAGACTACCTTTGGACAAAATTGACTTCATTGTAATGGTGCTTTATTAATGGGGGCCTTTTATGAATTCTTATAGCGTAGGGGGAGAGAAAACACCTCTGATCATCAATACATGGCATTTCTTTTTACATCCTGTTAAGGAGCTTCAGTGTAGGCTGAGAGCTTTTTAATATTCTAGGGATTCCATTTTATCTATTAACTGGACCCGACATCAGATATTTTAGAATTTGAATTGTAACAGTGACGAATATTCCACAGATGTGTGTTAAGCTGTTATTAAACTGCAATGGAAAGCGGTACTGTAGGCATATTTTTAGAAGTCAAGAAGTCAATTAAAAATGATAAGTCTCTAGTATCCCTGTTGCAGAGCTTTCAAATTCATTCCACATGTTCAGGATGGTTTCGCTGTCTTGGGTGCATGGAGGAACAACAGAAATTCACAGGCACCGCTGCAGCTTCCTGTGTTAGGAAGAAGGTTCAAACCTACCTTAGACCAAGGTAGAAATCCAAAGCATCTCCCAGATCCTTTCTGTCCCAGTGCCACTCAGTTTGTCATGGATTAAAGGCCTAATTAAAGGGGTAACTGCCACCAACTTGCGCTCATCCCCACTCCATGTGTACATCCTCCAGTATGTTCAGGTAGTCCCGTGTGTAATGTCTTCATATGCACATTTCCTCAGCCAGGCATCCACCTGTAATGGATTAGAGTGATCCCTGTGAAAGTACCAGATGTGAGGTTGTCATCGTGCATGTCCCGGGCCTTCAAGGCATCTTCAGGTTAAGGCAACCTTATAAACGAACGCCTCCAAAATGCCTGTCTATGGCAGCTCCATTCAGCTCTTCCAAGTTCCAGACTGTGACTTCCTTGATGGAATCAACCCCTCTGGTCATAGTTGGTCTTCCCTCTTGTCTTCTCCCTTGGCTCTCCTTAGCATGATGGTCTTCTCCAGGGAGCCTTGCCTTCTCATGGTGTGCCCAAAGTACGACAGCCCCAGTTTTGTCAGTCTGGCTTCTGCAGAAAGCTCTGGCTTGGTTTGATCCAGGACCCATCTGCTTGTCCCTCTGTCAGTCCGGGGCACTAGCAAAATTTTTCTCTAGTGTCATGCTTTGAAAGCAAACATTTTCTTCTTATCCCTCTCCCAGGAAGACCAGGCAGATGTTGGGGGGCAGTAGTAGCCAAACGTCCTTCACACTATTTAGGATTGGATTTCTGTGGAGGCCCATGGGAAAGCCAGGGCTTTCCAATGACATCACCCTTCCATTTGTAGTTGCTCTTTTCTCATGATGGATTAATAAAGGCAGATGTTAGTGCCAGGATACAGTGGTGTGGTGACTACACCTGAAATTAATTCTAGACATCATGAGGTCAGTGACTTCAACTGGAAGACCTGAAACTGAGGTCTAAAGTGCACATTTGGCATTTCCAAATCTCCAGATTGTGCAGTGCAGTTCTTTGAATCAAATCTATATGTATTAGAGAAACATTCTTAAAGGAAAGTGTGTATTAGTGAAGGCAGACCATTGGTCTATCTAACACAATGTTGTTCACATTGACAGGAAGAGATTCTCTGGCTTTTAAAAGGGAATTTCTCTAAGGTGTTCCTACCAGAAACCTACCCAACATCTCTGTATTTCTCCATTTCTAATTAACAGCTCTTTTTATTCATTTCTGCATCAGTTTCCTAATTTTCCCATGCTCGCACAAAAATTCCTATGGAATGTGTATGCATTTCTTCCAGTATGCATTCTGTATGCACTTGAGTCTAATGCACGCAGCTGCAAGTACAGTCTTTCTATAGTTTTCACTTTTTTCATTCGCATTCACATTGACCTGTGCGTGTCTCTTTAGTAGCACATTTTTGGATTAGAGAACTGGACGAATGCAATAGCCATGTATTCATTCTAGCTCGATGCCTTCATTTGGGAAGTGTGGCAAAACTGAGTTTAAATATCAATATTCTCTGCCATGCCTCACCTGGAAATGCTGCGGACTGGTTATGGGGGCTTTTGTATGCCTGCTGTATGCTGTGCCCCCTGGAATGCACACCTTTGTTGGCCAAATAAAGGGGAAAGACCAGGTGTGTGCAACAATGCTGTTCCTGATTGCTAATCATGTGAACCTGCCCCCTTTGCAATCTCAAGTGCAAACGCAAGCAGGAACTGTACAGTCTCCTGATATTCGAAATGTATACTCACAAGAATATCTCCCACCCACCCCATGCATATTTTCATACTTTAGCAAAGGGGGATTTTAAAAGTGGATTTTAAAGCAAAAAAATTGTGAATGAAATTTCTAAATTTTTCAGCTGGGGAAAATTGTACCTTTTTGAGAATGTGCATTTTCTCCTTATTGAACATGCCCCCCCCCGACACACACACACAATTTCAGGGGAGACTTTGGAGACCCTCAGCAGGTCAGACATTTCCCCCAGTCCCTGCAGGTTTTGGCATTACATCAGAAATGTGCAAAGGTACGGATTTATTTATTTTTATTTATTTATTTAAATATTTATATGCCGCCCCTTGCAACAGCCTCGGGGCGGCTCACAATACTGTCCTTCACATCCTTCAGTTGGTACTTCCCACGACACACTCAACTGTAGTGTGGGCAGTTTGCAGAATATTTTCTCTGCACAGTGTTTTCTTCGTATCCCCTAGTAGAAGGAGGAGAAGGCAAAAAAGAAAGGGTTTACTTTTGTCTCCAGAGAAACTTCATCTAGGAGATAGGTGAGCATGAGGGGACTTTCCAGAAGGCTCCATGTCCAGGATGTGGGCTGAATCCCTACCCCATTGTATATGAATGTACGAAAGTAAACACAACTGGGTTTCTGAAGTCACAGCAGGTTTCAATGTGATCAACTGTGCGCATTTCTTGATAAGCCCTTTTAGTGACATTAGCACGTATACAGAGTATTACATGATGATGAATGGGATGTCGAGACTCATAGGAGGGGGGAAAGCAAGCTTTCATAGTGCTAAAACTCACAAGAAGCAGCTGCTGCAAGGAACAGTGAGGGCTCTTGTCACACTTTACCACTGAAAAGGATAGGAGAATTCACAAAGAATGGGATTATCAAGAGGCTTCTCGCACATGGTCAATATATTCCTTTGTATCAGATCCCGAGCACACACAACAGGTGAAGGCTACCGGCATTTCTAAAGAGAGGCTACATGCTGCAGCATCGATGTTTGCGACAGGATCATGAAGAATAATACATACCATCACGAGAAACCCTATTATGAAGATATTTATGGGCTGTGCCATCTGAATTTCAGGGAGAGGACTGTGTTCTTGGATTCATGAGGATCTCTTTTTGTTTCACTTTGGACCAGCATTTGCTCTTGTTCACATCTGCAGACACAAACACTTTTTTCACATCTTCCTGAAAAGTCCACATATTCCTGAGCTGGAAACCTGCATTTTCAAACGTCAGTTAATGATGTCGGTGGGCATGCACCTGGGCAATCCCGTGAAGCTGGTAGGTGGGAGGGTTAGGACAGATAAAAGGAAGCACCTCTTCACATAATGTACAGTAGAACTGTGGAATTGGCTGCCATGGGAAGTGGTGATTGCCTCCCATTTCAATGGAATTGAAAGGGGGTTGGGCAGATGGTGGAGGGAAATGGGCTACCTCTTTCACTGGAGGTGGTATGCCCACATATACCAGGTGCAGAGGAACCTGGGCCCTTCCCGCTTGAGTGAACCCATGGGCAACAGGTTTGCCACTGTGTGCACAGAGCGCTGAACTGGAGGGACCCTGGGGCTGATCCAGCGGGCCTTTGCTTACGCTCCGGTGCTCTTATGGGTACTTAACACAGAATAGCCTGCTCGGCTTCAGTCCACCGATCTCCCTCAGACTATTCCCTGTGGTTTCTGGATAATCCAGGCTGCATCATGCCAATTCATGGAAACACTGTTCCAGGTTTCAGGATAAAGCATCAATAATGCCATATCTAATCCTGGAATGTGCTGAGCATAAAATAGTATATTAAACTGAAGGCAACACAACATCAGAACTCAAACCAGGTACAACACTTGTGGATTCCTAGAGCTCAGCCTGCTGAAGAATGAATGATTTGGGATGGGTTTTCTGCACAAAGACTCTCAAGTATGTCCACGCAGTAAGTACATTTTTGTAGACAATTTTGCCTAATATACACATTTTGCAAGCGATTTGTCAACCTTACCTCCTGTAATACATGGATTATGTCTGCATTTTTTTTTTAAATTGGAGAACTGTGGAGGAAAAGAAAACAGAATTTTGGTTCACACTGTTGTTTGGAAGTATAGAATTAGATAAAGTCACCTGAAAGTGTACAGTGAATGGATTTCTCTTTTTATATACTACTGTCTGTGTCAGACTGAAAGAAGATGATGTGAGAGAGCCAGGCCAGAAGCACGCAAACGGGTATTGGGAGACCTTCTTGGAAGGATGTGAGAAGCTGGGAGGGTTACCACACCTCCCCAAGATTCCCAGTCTTCTTAATAGCAGGGCTGGTTCTGTCAGCAGGGCAAGGATGTTACCATCACACCTTTTTGTATAGTCAATGCTTTCATTTTAAGTGTTCTGCATGTTCCAATGATGTCTAAAGGCATTCTCCAACACAGTGGCTTTTGGATCTACCATGTGGATTCCCAAAACACGATCCAGGAATGTTGCCTGGAATTAAGAGTATTTTATGAAACAGTCAGTCATGAATGCACATACATGCGCAAACATGTAGACCTTAGATCAGCCTTTTGCAGTAGCAGCTACTCCTTTCTCTTTTCTTTTCATTTCTTAGTTTGAATGCATTTCCCATTCCCACCAAATAATTGGATGCTAGCAATTTTCTACCACAGATAATTTAATTTTCTGGGGTTACAACTGGGAAAACTGTAAGTTTAAATAAAGATTTCTGTGATGCAAGCGAAGACCAGATCTCTCTCTCTCTCTCTTTCTCTCTCTCTCTCTCCCTGTATGTGTGAGTGTATACTAGTATAAAAGGGATGCTTTGTGTAATTTCTGATTATTGTCCTTTTTTCTCATTCAGTAAATGAAGTCACCTTTGTAGTGTGTTTCATGAACCACTGGGTAATCAAAATTATTATGCCGCCACCTGTTGTCCATTAATTATTCTGAGAAGATACTCATAAATCATAACACTGGACAATAAATCAAACTGTCAGGTCTCAGATCAGAGGTTATGCATGGAAAGTTATAGGTCACCAAGAGGGTGTGAAAGATCAGGGTTGGGGAGCATCACTCATTGTCAAGTAATGTTGAGAGAAGTGTCATCAGAACAAAAGAAAAACTGAAGTACAGAAGAATTTGGGCCCGAGGACAGACCCTGGCTTCATGCATTCAAAGGAATCAAATTGACATGTCATTACACTGACGATTTGACAGCCTGCAACGGCTGTCCAATGGTTCCAATGCTTTTTGTCTCATCTGATCTCCTTTCTGAGTCAAGGGCCTTTTGATCCCACACCCCCATCAGATAGCTGGGATCCTGAAAGTCTTTGGATTTCTGGACACTGCATTTCAAAACAAAGCCAAGCTTCATTTTCTATAGATGTCCCAGGTCATCAGAAGCACGTAAGTCCTGCACAGAGGTAAGGACTAGGGCTGTGTGGGAACATCGTATCTGATGGTGCCTAGTTTTATCAAATGACAAATCTCCTCCCATTGAATGCTACCAGCCTCCCTGGAATGTGTTTTGATTTCCTTGGCATTTCTGAGTTGTTTGTTTGCTTCTTTGTTTGTTTTGACCCAAGTAAGAATGAGATTGAACTTGCTTCAAACTTTTGCTTTCTATTCCCAGATTTTTGTCATTAGATTAAGGCTCCCAAAAGGACATCCAGTGTTGGTGAAAGACAGAGACGAATGGACAAATTTGTCTGTGTCCAGGGCGAGCCATTCCATGTGTGCTTGTCCTGTAATTCTGTTATGTGTGTATATTAACCTGTGAATTTTAAAACAAGCCCTCTCTCAAAATATATATTCACATACCCTTAATCTTTTCTGAAACAACATGTTTAAATAAGTACGCTGGCATGTGTGTACTGACAACGTTGCAGAATTGCATCATGCAACGTTCAGAGAGGTAAAAATCCAGTGGGTGCCATTAGCTTGATTGCAAATCAGCATTCCCATATAGGAATTGATGAAGGGTTAATTCTTCAAGCATCCCCAGAAGGAGCTGAGCTCCACAGGAGAAGACAGTAATGGCACGGGTTGAATGGGAAAGACACATTTTCAAGCACACCAAACTAATTCATATCTCATAACTAATATGCAGATTGGGACACAGTTATCCTTTAGATTAGGCCTTTTTTCTGAATTTTTAGAGGAAGTTTCCCATTCACAAATGCATAGTCAAATTAGGGAAAATGGCATACCATGTGTATAACCGGGAGTCATTAAATGCACATTTTCAAACTTTTAAAATATTTTCATGGGGCAGAGGGACCCGAGGAAATAAATAAAGGGGTCGGGATGTGTCTCTCTCCGTGCAAGTGTGCCGGCACAGTGCATGCGACTTTGTCAATTGTGCAGAATGTTGCTGAATTTGGACTGCCATCTATTCCTAAGTACAGGCATAGAAGCATTTCCAAAGGATGTGCATGCACTTGGACTGCATTGTATTCCATTCCATTCCTTTCTCTCCCATTTCTTATTTCTTCTGGTTCCCTCTGTCCTGTCCATTCTTCATCCACATACACCCTTCACCCACTCACCCCTCTGTCCTGTGTGCTCCTCACCCAATTAGCTCTCTAGTCATAACCAAACAGGACTGCACTATATTAGAGATATAGGAATGCCTGTGATGAACATCATACATCTTACCTTTCCACCCAAATCTTGCTACTAAATGCAGCAAGAAATCTAGCCATCCAATGTGCATCTAATTAACCTTACCATGTCCACATAGCTGAGACTTTTTACCACTAAAAAAACAAGAACCCCCAAACAGCAGAGAAGCCCAAGGTTCACAGCCCCTCTTGAGTAATTTCTCTCCTCTTCATTGCCAGTACATGTTCAGCTGCTCTTTCAGACCATGCAACTAAGGCAAAGGCAAGGAGATGGAGCAGCAACCTATCCTTCCATAGCACTGTGTCTCTAGTCCCAGCAGGAGAAAGCAACTGAGGGTGTAGAGTGCCTTGGAGAGGAGGAGGAGGCTCAGAGGTACCTACTGAGGAATGCCAGCTCCAGGAGTTTGAAGGCCCTTTGGCAGGTCATCTTGAGCCCTCCCCTCCTTCAGTGAATCTACCTTCTAAGCATCACCACCACGAGTTGCTCTAACACCTAACCCCCCTTCTAACCACTCTTACTGCCAGCTTGCTTGACAGAATACTGGCCATGGGACCTCCTTCTCCTCTTTCTTGCAAGCGCCATTGCCTGGGGCAGAATGAGAGGCAGGTGAATAAGCAGGTGGCAGCATGATGGGTCCTTCTTCCCAGCACTGCCACTCCCTATGGGGAAGCTGCTCAGTCACTGGGTGGTCCCACCTATGGGATCTTTCCGACTGACAGCCAGTGCTCATATTTCTGGGCTTAAAGTTCTCTCGGCATTGCAACCCAGAGCACTCCAAACTGATCATTTCCTACTGCCACCAGTTCTCTTAGGATACTTGAAACCCCCCTAAAAGCTGGTCTAAGATGCTTGAATGTGAGTTGGGCACCTACAAGTGAGCACAGCAGAGCTATCAAACAGGTCATCCATGAAAAGGACTGATAATATTAGCTCTGCTGTTTTCAAAAGACTGCTTAGTGCAATTAATTTGGACTCAAGGGACACTTTCACTGTTACTTGCTTCTACAGACTTCTTTTACCTTAGACCACACTAAACCTCCACCTCAAGCAGGTATAATCACAACCAGGTCCAGAATCCAGGTACACTTGTCTTCTGACACCCAAGCTTTCCCTGTTGTGTTTCTGGCTACATGGAGAGTTTATATGGGTTCTTGCTGCCTGTTTGCATAACTTTCCTCTGGTAAGGTCTCAGGGCAATTTTCTGGAATCACACAGTCCCTGGGTCCCTACATTTGAGTTTCACCAGCCATGTAAGGTTATTCTGCTCCCTGTCTCCTTGGTTTTTTCTTAGTCCTTCTCAAATGCCACATACCAACAAGCAGGTCTCCTTCTCTTTATATAAACTAAACCTAACTCCCAACTGTCGTACTTAACTGACATTTCCCAACTGCTCTTTTCCACCTAGCCAAATGAATCGAATTTACATAATCCAGGGCCTGTCTAACAATTTTCAAAGTGATTCTCTCTCTCTCTCTCTCTCTCTCTCTCTCTCTCTCGTTCTCTCCCTCCCTCCTTCTTTCCCTCCTTCAGAATGTCACTACCACACAGGCCTTTGACAGGCTTCTTTCTTTTTTCTTTCCTTTTCTTGCTTTTTAATTGCAGACTATTTGCAGAGATGAAACATGCTGGTGGGGGAAACATGGGAGAGTGACATGGACTAGAAATTGATAGAGCCGCTCATCTCTCCTGCTGTGAAACACTTCTGTATGGATTTGAGTGACTTCTGCTCATTTTGAATGCTGTGGATTTTGCTGGTCTTTAGCACAATTCAATGAGGCTGCTTGTAACCCATAGGATCAGGGGTGCTTTTTGGAGGGCTGGAGGAACATGGAGGCAAATATCACCCCACAGTGGAAGGAGAGGAGGCTGAGGCCCGCCGGGATGCTGCGCGTCTTGGCAATTCCTGTAGTCTCCCTCTCTCAACAACTGGTCCACAAAATCTGTCTCCAGGGTTGTAGCCTTGGAGTCTCACCTCATGTTGTTCCTATTTCACCAGCTGCAAGGGGGAAGGCAGCACTCCAAATTCAGAATTCCAGCTCTGCCCTCAATCCTATGACTTCCCAGAGTCTGTCTAGTGCCCATAGGATTGCACTCTGTAAATGAGCTGAACAATAAGCACCAAGGTTATATAAGAAGCAGTGGAAAGGACTGAAACCTCCGTGCTTCCCTCTAAGAACAGCGTGAAGCTGGAATCCAGGGCAAGGATGGGGAACACACCTTTGCCATCATCTTTCTGAATGCCGAAAGAAACATCCTAGGTTTCAAATCAATGAACAGCCCCCAAATTCATGAAGCATAAATATTAGCAGCAGCATGATATGAGTTTTTTGGGGTCCATAAATTGGAGAATCCATGCTGGAATCTAAGAATCTCCAAGAATACCACTGGTTCCATATAGAAAATAGGCATTGGTCAGACTGACAGCCTCCCGTTTTTTGGCAAACTGCTTCCGAAAACCAAGCATGGGATTCAAAGGCACTTTGCGAAACAGTGTGAGACAAAGCGGAAAAAATACCTGCACCCCAATCCGCATATAGCGGACCAAAACTGCATTGCAAGTTGCCTGCTTTACCTGCTCTTGATGTTTGCTTTAACTGCTTAATCTGCCATATTGATTGTTTTGTCATTTTAAGGTTGTTGTTCAAGTGGCTTGCCCAAGAAATTACTTTATTTATTTATTTCAATTTTTTCTATCCCATCATTTATTCCAGGAATCTCATGACAGTTTACAACATTAATTATAATTTTAATTACACAATTAAAACAAGAAATCTGGCCTATTGGTTGAGCCAGTGAGATGGGCCTTTCTTCTCATGCACCCTCCATCCCACTTGCCACAGCCAGGTGGAATGGCTCTAGGTTTCTTGCAAGGATTATGGGATGTGGATCTTCCTTTGCCTAGAGAGTTCTTGTCCCTGCAGATTTGGCCAGCTTGGGAGTGTGGGCACTGTCCTTCTTTCCTGGCAGCCAGAGTTCTCTCCCACTTGTCCTGCCACCAGCTTTTTGGCTTATAACATAATGGAAACGTACGATATCTGATGGGAGAGTTGAGCGAATGAAAATGAACAGTCCTGATAAAAGAGTGGGCCTAAACACATCTGATTTGTGCAAATTGGGCCCCTCAAAACACATTGTTCTAGCACTATTTTGCACAAATCGTGCAGAACTATGTGCTTTCTGGAGTCCAGTTTGTGCAAATCAGCTGATTTTACACAAACCAGTTCTTTGGATTTTATGTAAATCATGCTTTGGGTAAGAAGGTCTGGTTCGTGCAAATTCACTTATTGGACACACATTTCCTTAGCTGTTTGAATCATAGAATAAGAGAGTTGGAAGGGCCTGGAAGGCCATCAGGTCCAGCCCTCTGCTGTTGCAGGACATCAATTTATAACGTCCCGTTCGGTTCGGTTCGGTTCGGTTCGGTTCGGTTCAGTTCAGTTCAGTTCAGTTCCTTCATGTGCACATGATGGGCTGTGCAAGTTGGTGTGACTCAGCTTGGTGATTAGGCACCAGCACAGGACCAGAAAACCAGAATCCAGAGGGCTGAATTATGACGTATCAGATTCCTCCCTGTCGGATTCCTCTGACCTCCCTGCCAGGGTTGGAGCTGCTTTCGGCTACTGGAGCTGGGACTCCAGAATTCCAGTAGCTCTCTGACACTGTGCATGGAGCACTGCTACAAAGCCAGATCACTTTCTAACAACCAGTCAATAACCTTAATGTCAGACTTAAATGTTACCCACTGGATATGGCTTTATTTTTATCTGGACTCCAAGAATGCTTTGTTTAGGAGATAAGGGGGCAGAGCCCCAGCTCATAAACTTGCTGCTGCTGCTGTTTATTTATGTTAAGTATGAAAATGGTATGTGCTTTTTCCTAAGAAAAACATTCCATTTTATTTTAAATGGGTATCTGTGTGCAAATTTTACATTTTGTATTATTAAACTGTCCTGAGACTTCAGTAAGGGACGGTCTAGAAAATTTTAAATCAATCAATCAAGGCAATTTCACACTAAGGCAGCCACCGCTCCTGACTTTATTTCTTTAATTATTTTTTCCTATTACATCATTCATTAAAAATTTCATGATGGTTTACACAAAAATAAAAAATGAAATCTACAATAAAACAATTAAATACTCCTTAGTGCCAGTACTTGATATAAAATAATCAAAATACCAATTTGCAATTAAACGTCTGGCAAATAAAAAGGTCTTGGCCTGGTGCCAGAAGAAGTGGACCATCGATGCTGGGTGTCCCCCTCTAGGGAGCAGGTTGTGTACTCAAGGCGCTACGGCAAAAAGGGCCTCCTCCTCGTGCTCTGCAGGAGGACCTCTGCGGATGCTCGTGGTGTGCAGGCAGGCTCAGACCGAAGGGGGCTTCCCTCAGAGAACCTGCACCAAACACCAGGAGACAGGAATGGGGGCCAGTCAACAGCTCAACACGGGGGGGGGGTGCTCTTGCCAACATCCTAATTTCCCTGCACCTCCACCAGTAATCTAAAGTGAAACAGTTCATTCACCACTTCAAAATTTTGTTCCTCATCCTGCCTGACATATTGGTCCGGTCAGAGTTAGGTGTGTCTATAGTACCTTAATTTCAACAACCCCTCAGAGAAGAGGATTGTGCACTTAACTGAACCATAGAAACATAGAAAACAGAGCGAGTCAGAAGGGGCCATCTAGTCTGACCCCCAGCTCCAGCTGGCTCTGTTCATGACATGCCCACCATGTGCATGTCCACCTTATCCTTGAACACCCTCACCGATGGGGCCTCAACGACCTCCTGTGCAAGCCCATTCCACGCCCTCGGGGTCCTGACTGTCAGGAAGTGCTTCCTGGCATCCAAATGGAACCTTGGTTCCCTGAGCTTTGCTCCATTGGAACATGTCCTGCCCTCCACTGCAGGGGAAAACAGGTCTCTACTCTCCTCTGCATGGCACCCCCTCATGTATATATATGTTGCCAACAGATCCCCTTGGAGTCTCCTCTTCACCAGGCTGAAAAGATCCAGTCTCGCCTCATATGGCTTCCCCTGCAATCCGGTCACCATCCATGTGGCCCTTTGCTGCACCGATTCCAACCTGAAGCTAATTGTTGGGTAACAATTTGCTTTTTTTAGCCATGTCAGTAGGATATATATTGGGTAAGAAAATTGTTTTAGAAAAGCTGCAGAATACCAGAAAACTTATTACAAGCAAGAGGAACATGGATCCTCCATTGCAGGTAGCATCTTCACAGTCATGAAGGTCTCCAGAGCATCTTTAAAGAACAACACCTGGACTGTGGTGATCTAGCCAAGTGGCAGCTACCATTCACACACGGGACAGGAGGCTGCCATGCTATCAAGATTTCACGCTTTTCTCTCCTTGGAAAAACAGATGCTTTCCCCCTTTTCACGGTTTTGAAAGGTTCTTTAGGCAGAAGTCTTCCCCACACTTACGAGGCGGTAAGTGTTGAATGATGAAGACAACTGCTCCACAACACACCTGGGATCACCTGGCTAGTTCAGCATGCTGTCCGTGGCAGAAATGAGGTCTGCGACACAGAAGCCCAGCACCCCCCGGGTGCCAAGAGCGTGTTGCTCAGTTCTTTGGATGCCACCCATTACGCTCAAAATTGCCCACGTTCCAAACTCTTACACTGTGCAATTGCTGGGCATTATAATCATCCAGCCAGATTTGCTATTCTCATTCCTCCTCTCCAAAAGACACCCCCCCACACACACACACACTATTTTGGATGGAGTGCCTCCTCATTCCCTGAACTCTGGGAGTGTCTTCTTCACTGATTTCCACTCCTGACCCTGCTGAGACTCTGGCTTCAGTTCTCCATGTATTCACAGGCCATTGTGGATACCCTAAAGTTGGTTGAGCAATGGCTGGCAAGGTTGCCAACTTTCCAAACAGCCACTGCAGGGAAGACCGCTTGTCTCCCTGTTTGTGAAAAGCTTCACCTGCTGCTTTCCAAACATCAAGCTGCTACAAGCACAAGAGCGGGCCGGGTTGTGTTTGTCTTTTGCTGGCCAGTTGGCAACTTCAATGCCACACACTGCACAAGCTTGGCACCGCTGGGAAACCGCTTCCCAACTATTGCAATGCGTCGGGTGCTTGAAAACAGCTATGCAAATTGGCTCTGGTTATGGAGATTGTGGCTTGCCTCCTGCCTTGGAGGGCCCAGAAGGCTGCAATATACGTAAGCAGATATTGTTCCTTGTGACGCACACCTGGCTAGCTGCACATCTGTCTCAGCTTGAAGTTAAAGGTAAAATTATTTAGCTCGACATAATCCAAATAGCCTCTCGCTTTCAAATCAGCATGCTCCGTGGGGCTCCAGCTGTCATCCGCCAACAGTGAATTAGATACGGGGGTTAAGCTGATCCCTTTCATCCACGGGGTGAGTGAACAAAGTTTCAACAACATTATATCATATCTACAACAAGGAGCTGTAAGATGCAGTTGCTCCGCACAGTGTGATGCTATCTTAATCACGCCGAGGAGTCGGCTTTTACCACCCTGGCATGTAAAGCAATGAAAGGAACGAGTTTCGTTTATATTCCACTCTCAGATCTTTTATTTAAGACCCACTACTCGGCTTTGTGTGGGGTAGTTACATCAAGAATCGAATGCAAAGGTAGATCAACATCCTGCAGTAAAGATAACTTAGGAGTCTGTGGAGTTCAGATCAAAATTATCCTCCTTCTAACCCCAGCTGCACAAAGCCAGGGCTGTTTCCCAACAGGCTGCTCGTCCTTCGTGCATTTAGACATGGTATCATGTATTTAGTACGAAGCGCCTGTGCGGTATCTTCTCACACTCTGAGCTCCCCATCCAGCCATTTGCATTCAGCGATGAGCGAAATTGGCTGGATGGATTGCATTGTTTTCTAGAATGGAGGAAGAGTGTGAAAATATATACAGGGCTTACAGATGGCATTGCTTGCTAGCCCTGAACATAGATACACGTGGAAGCATTGTTTTGACTCTTAATGGAGACACACACATACGCATGCGTCCTCCAGTCTATTAATAGAAGTGAATTCACGCTTTGCTTGGGCTGGAATAATTAGCCCTTCTTGAAAGAGAATCAAAGAGGACAGAGTTTTCTTTTCTCTTTCTTTGAATATGGAAGAGCTGAGAGGTTTCACATTTTGAGAAAGGAAATTGTTCCCTTCTCACCAATCTCTCTAAAAGACTCGTAATGGGCTTGTAAAAAAAATCTGTTCTCTCCCCACACCCAGCCCCTTAAACAGGCACAAAGCTAATGGCAAACTTGAACTGAGATCACTCAGCCACGATGTGAAAAACGTTCTTTCAGTGATTTCTCCCATACAGCTGCACAGACCATGGCATGTCTGGCTGAAAGGTCATTGTGAAGCCATATAGATGAATGGGGCAACATATAATCGGACTTCCAAAATCAGCAGGCTCCTATGGTATCTTTGATTCTCACCTTCAATTATTCCAAGGACCCACTAATCAAAATTCCTCCTAAACATCTGCAAAGGAAAAAAAAACGTTTCCCATTAAACGATATCTTCCAAAGTCCAACCATTACGGAGAAGGACCCAGACCCTTTTTTTCCTAAAATGAAACCATTGTTTGCAAACAGAACTGGCAATAAAGAAACGAGATGCTGAGGCAAATGGATTGAATGAGACTTTATTTATATTTATCCACATGATCAACAACAGGACTAAAAGTGACGTAAGCCTGTGCAGATTCCACCGGGGAACTAGCCTGAAAGTTACTCAGACGAGTCTCCCCAGGGAAGGGCCGATGATTTTCATCACCCCGTGCTTTAGCCTCCAACCTCCCGCTGTAGCTGCTCAACTCCCAATGAGTAAGGCAATGGCCATGTTCGACCCACAAGCTCTGAAGTCTCAGGAATCAGCATCCACCACAAAGAGGACTTAGCTAGCACCATCTGATACACTGCTTGCACATCCTCGCTGAATGCAGTCAAAGCAATCCAACTAGCAAGCAACCCCCACCCATGCACACATGCCTCCTTCTCCTTTTTCCTCGGCCACAGTGCAGAGAAGGCAAACCCTGCCATCAGGAAGCCCTGCCCCACCCATTGCTCAGGGAATGCTGGGGAAGATCCTCGTGGTTGTGAGGGCCGGCGGACGCTGGAAGATGCAGGTGATCTTCCATCACTCTGTTTGAGGAGCTACACCAGTAGGTCTGGACAGAAGCCCAGAGCCAGTCCAGAGCCACACCTCTGATGGTGTGTCCAATATCCTTAGCCAGCTGGAGTGCCATCTATTAGGAGAAATATGCATGCAATTAAATAAACGAGGAGGGAGCATGGTCTGGATGGGGGAGCAGTGAGAAACGGGCATTCCTTGGCGAGCAGCTCCATTAGTGCCTCCGTGTTGAAGCAGCGCCTTCCTCACTGCATGTTCTTGTGCTGGTCTAACCCCGCCGTGCAGCTCCCACCCCCTGAGCCATTTTCTCTCTGCCCTAAGTCCGCTTCACACCAAGCCTTTGTGTAGGTATCCGGCCGGAAGCAAGTTCAAGGGAAGCTCTGCTTCCACAGACACGGCTTTGTGTACTTTCCACACGGAGCTTTTCTTTGCGTACTTTGCTCAAAGAATCATGTACTTGGCCTATTTTGTGCAGAGAGTTACATAATGTGCATATTTTTCACAAATAATTATGTGCTGTGTGTGTTTTGTGCAAAGAGTTATGTACTTGCCATTCTTTGCACAAAGAAACTACTTGTGTTCCCAAGCATTTGCAGGCTTGACCTCAGTTCAGTCCACTTCCTAGTCAAGTCCAAGCACAGGAAAGAAATCGAGTGAGTACAAGTGAAGCAGATTTTGGTCTGAACTTCACATCCTTTCTCTGGAGTATCAATAACCGTCAACTTTTTCATTCTTGGAGATCCGCTTCAGCCCTAACCTGTGCTATGAAATCCACCTTCATATTTATTACCATTTAAGCCATTTTATCTGATCCCCCTCTTCTTTCCCTGAATTAGAATCATACAATAGTAGAGTTGGAAGGGGCCAGAAGGCCATCAGGTCCCATCCACTGCTGTCACAGAACCCTACATTGCACCATGTTCCTCCTTTTCTCACATTCACTGTTTTCCGAAATCACCTTCTCCTCTTAAAAGATAGCAAGCCCCCCTTTTATAAAAGGAATCAAATCAAAATGAACTTGATGTGGTTAGTATAAGCCACTTGAATTTCATGCCTAGTCTTCCACAGTGCTTTTTTTGTAAAAAAAAAAGAAAAAAAGTCAGAACTCACCTCTTGGGGTCACACTTTTACACTAAAAAAGATTTTCAATTCACCAACTTTTTTTGAAATGAAGAACTTATTTACCTTTTGCACATAGCCAGTCACTCTACACACACATAAACATAATGGTCGCCACCGGCAGTAAGCACTCAGCGCGCGACCACACGACCGATCCCAAGCTGAGCAGCGTCCCGAGCCGAGCAGCGCCCTCACAAGCAGCGCAGACACACACATAGTCCAGAGGCACTATTTTAATGCTTTTTGCTGCCGACCTGCGACGCCTGACAGGGCGATTCACAACCACATGGAAAAATCCATCAAAAAAAGGTGCTGGAATGCCGTTCCGGTGCGTTCTATGACAAAAAAAGCCCTGGTCTTCCAGATGTTTTGGACTATGAATTCCAGTCTTTCTGACCACTGTTGGCTTGAAACCCATGGAAGTCGTTCTTGTTTTTTTTAATGTGGGGGACACTGAATTGGGGGATCTACTTTAGAAGGAGACAGACCCCAGGCAACTGGCCTTGCTATCACTATTCAAAGCTAAATCAGCAAAGCCAATCTAGCAAAAACATTTTGCAATACTTCTCAAATTCCTTCAGATGAATTCTATTCAGTGAACTATGTTCATATATGGGGAAATATATGAACTGCTATAGCACCCATTTCGCCGAATACATTTCTTAGAGGTTCAAGCTGACTCCCAGTTATCCAAGGACCGACAGACTTGGTCATCAGCTGGTGTTATATTTGCCTGCTGGGTTCTAGGGTTGTTATTCAGTCTTTGTTGTAAAAAGATCTTTAATGCCTTCAAGAATGTGAGAGTGTTTTAAGCACCATCCAACCAAAGTTATGCCCATTTAAAGCCTTTTGCAATTTATCAGTAGAGGATTTAAGCACATTCTTAACTTTATTTCATTGAAGGCCATTTGATTAATATAGCTTAATTCCTAATAGTGTGTTCTGGTTATGGCAAACTAAATAGAAAATGCCATGTCTCAGCATGGGCTCGTTTTTGTGTGCTTGACTGCATGACTGAATTCCAAGTATGATTTCTAAGTTGTGCCTAGAAATGCTCCCCATCCAAAGTTGTCCCCGAAGTTTAGGGAACTGAATTACTCTGTCTCATTTCCAGAGAAGCACCGATGAATTAGCAATGCACCATCGTTCCCTTTCGGATTTTTGACTGCGTTTAGACACATTCATACTTGGACTGTTTTGCGCATTTGTCCTTTTCCCCTGAAAGGGCACTAACGTTGGCTCAAAATCCACCCGCCATGTTACTGGGCGTTTTCACCAAGACGCTCTCATGGTCCCCACAGAAGTGGCCAGCTGGTAGCTACCCCTCTGTAACATGTGGCCCATGCCTGCATCATAGAAGGCTTGTTCCAAAGGGGCGTTCTGGGAGGACCAAGAGTGACCATTTAGGCAGAAGCGTGTGGTGGGTGGGGGGGGGGGAATGTCAGCCCTGTGGCTCTGTCTGCAACCCTGGATTGCCCCCAGATTCTACTGCGGCTGCCAGAGCCGTCTTGAGCACCACCTGGGAACCCTGAGGGAGGAGCGATTTCAGGGCTGGCTCTTCCCTCCAGGAGCTGCCTCAGAAACACCGGCCACCAATGCTCTGAAGCCCTTCTTCTTGTGTGGATCTTCTCTGCACCTGTACGTGCTCCAAGGTGTAAAGGTACAGGTTCCCCATGGCATTAAGTCCAGTCACGTCCAACTCTAGGGAGCGGACATGACCATTTGTCATCTCCATTCCTTAGCCGAAGGAGCTAGCAGACAATTTCCGAGGTCATGTGGCCGGCATGACTAAACACCAAAGAGCATGGAACACTGTTACCTTCCCACCAAAGTGGTCCATATTTATCGACTTGGCAGCCATCCACCATTTTGCTCTGTCCTGAATTCCCCCAGATAAAGCTTCATTCTGAGACCTCCAGAAAAGATGGAGAGGCAGCTACTGCACACACACAAATGTGAAACCAGAGCATTTCTGTGACAAAAAATGAAAAAGCCACACACGACAAGCTGTAAGTCCCCCTAACTTTAAAAATAATGCTTGCTCCCTCCTGAACTTAGTCCAGATTCTCCTTACTTCTTCTCCAGAGTTAAATTCTGACCATCTTGAATGCAAAGTTAGGAACAGACAGATCTATGTGGTGCTGTGTGGGGGTAGCAGTCATATTATGCACTAGCAGCGTTGGTTATTTTCCCTTAAATCTCTTTCATCTTCTCCCGGACCATAAGAATACATGGAGAGACACCTTAGACCAGACTGAGACCAGTCTGGCCAGCATTGTGTTCCCATTGTGGCCTGCCAGATGCTACTGGAAAGCTCACAAAAGGACATGAGAGTGACAGAACCATCTCACCTATGTTCCACAGCAACTGGAACACATAGGCATATGATTCTCATACAGGAGGTAGCATATAACCATCATGACAAGCTGGCACGCACTGCCTTCTCCTCCATGAATTTCACTAATCCCTCTTTAAAGCTGTCCAACTTGCTGTCTATCACTACATCTAGACAATTGGGTCTTAGCCAATTCAATCGACAATTCAAAGCTGTTGTTTTAATTTTTAATTTTTGTTGTTCATTTTGTGGAATATATTTCATAGAATAGTAGAACTGGAAGGGACTAGAAGGCCACCAGGTCCAACCCCCTGAGGTTGCAGGACACCAATCCACTCAGACGAGTGCCCAGTTTCACCTTGAATGTCTCCAGTGTGGGAGAGCCCACCACCTCTCCAGGCAGCTGGTCCCACTGTCACATTGCTCGGACTGCAAGGAAACTTTTCATTGACTCTTTCATCTATTTTCTTTTTGAGCCACTCAGAATGGAGACATAAACATCCATTCATTGATAAAACAAACAACAAACGCAGAATCAAATGCCCTTCACTTCCAAGGAGTTGTTGATACATTCATCCCATGGCATGTCAGCGAGTGCTGAGAAATGGTGAACCGAGGAATGCCCATGCATGTATGAACCAGCACCAGGTGTAAGTCCAAGTACTTAATTTGGGTGGTATCATGCCCCATCGAAATGGGCAGAGTAATAAAGATGGAAACTCTTGTCGTCGCTCATTGCGGGTGATTAAGCTCTTTCTAATCCTCCACCATTCAGCAGCGACTGATATCTGAAGGCTCAAGCCCCAGGAACCCCTTCAGAAAAGTTACATAAACAACCATGAACCCCAGGCAGAGGAAATGCACGCTTTGAGCATGTTGAAACTATCCATATTAAGTCAGTTTAGCACTTTGATTAAAGAGCTTAATCAATCAACATCCCAAGCTGCTTATTAATCACTTTATCAAGCGGTTGATGCATTGCTGGTTTTAATAGAATCCATTTATTTTGATTTCTACCTACTTCATCTTTCTAAAGGGGTTTCAGAATCAGCTGTGATAAAAGAGAGAGAGAGAAAGAGAGAGAGGATGCATCTAAAGACCAGGAAGAATGCGAGGACCCCACTTTCACACATTTCATTATCTCAACACGCCGCACCGACTTAGCCAATTTATTAAGAGTAAAAAAAAGGAGCTTCCCTTGGACTGAGTCCTTTGGCGAGCTTCACAGTTTAGCTCAGATAAACAGAGGCCATTCGTTTGCTTTCACACCTGACACCTTCATGATATACGATCCTAATAAGATTAATCTTTTCCTTTTCCTTTAAGGAAAGTCTAGTATAGCATCTTGCTTCCAGCCCATCACTGGCCGTTGGAGTTACCTTTGGAAGAAAATGGTGGTAGGATTATTTTAACCAGTGCGTCCTTTTTACAAAGATAGATATCCCAGTTATAGATTTTCCCCTCCTAGTAATCAGGATGTGCTGGGCTATATGAAAATCAAGTTACAGCTCATTAAGAAGCAGCCTAAAAAGGTCGACACCTCCATACGTCATCCGGCGGGTCAGTGATGCCCACGTACATGGAGCAGCTGTGCAGAACCTCTGGTCCAGCAGTCAGATCTCATCTCTCCAGGTTCACACTCAAGTCCCGCAGAGGCCATTTCATGCTTCCACAGTGGAGGGGGCCTCCAAGGGATCAACTCCCCAGATTTTGGCCCCTTTTTTTGCAGCCTTGAATCTGCCTGGGGCTGAGAGAGCTGGCCACCCAACCCCATCCCTTTTCTGCACACATGACTTGCAGGCTTTGTTTGTGCTGCTCAGGAAGAGGAAGGCTGCTGGTTGTGCAACAGGCCTTCTGCAAGTGTTTGTGGGCTTCCTCTCAGCTTGGCTTGCTTCCTAAGTGTGGACCAAGCACAAGAACGGAACCTGCTGAGCAGAAGAGGGTGGTTCTGTGGCATCACTGCAGCCCACCTCCACTCCCTGCTGATCATTTGCTGATTTCTTGGCTTCTGTGACTTTTTCCCCATTCAAAGAGCTTTGAAAATCAAGAGAGCATGCCTCAAACGCAGGGACACAATTCTTGGGAAATGTTTGCAACAGCCCACACTTGTGTGTTTGCGTTCCAAAGTGCAAAGTGCGTTCCAAAGTACAGTTGGACATGTTTAACAACAAAAACAGCACCCTGTGAACCAAAATACCTGCGAGCGTTTCTGCACAAAGCACGTATCACGTCCTCCTCACGATTTGCTCACTGTTGTGTTTCTGGCTTCCTTAGATCACGGCATTTTAATTTCTGGTTTCGTTTCCACTCGTAAGAACCTTTGCAAGGGTTATTTCAGACTGGGGAACAGTGTGTTATAGCTAAAGCAGAAGAAAACATCTTTGTGCAATTGTCTTGCCCTCCCAGGGCAACATCTACAAGTCATGAACCAAAAAGAGTGGGCAAAGAGAAGCTCTGGGCCTCAGTTCAGCAACTTAAAGGAGAGCAGATGCAGCGATTAACAGCCGTGTGTCGCAAAGCTCACAATCCAGGCAGGAGCAATTAGTTCCTTTGAGGTAACACTTAACTTTCCAGTCAAGCTGCACCTGCTTTCATCTACTTTAGGGCAATGACACCCAGAGACAGATTCGTATAGAGATGGGCAGATCTATATTTCTCGTCACTTTTGCATGTTTTTGCCCATCTTTCCCTTCCATTTTTCACTTAATCTGCTTTTAAAAATGAAGACATTTCCCCTCAAGTTATATGTATAAATATGTATTTTTCATATATTTAACCTGTTGAGAACTGTGTCACAACATTCAAAGAAGTGGAAAATCTGCTCAATAGCTAAAGTGTAACTTCTGCATGCACCTGAGCGATGCAGCCCAGGACATCTCCGTCACCTGGAGTCTCGCACATCACTAGGACCTTCCCTCCATCCATCTCACTTTTCTCAGAGCAAGCCTATACTCCAAGATTGGGGTGTTCCTAGCATCCAGTGCTTTCCAGCAGACGCCCAGCAGTGCAGAAGGAGTGGCAGCTAATCGTTTCCTTCAGTCCTCCTTTCAGGGATTTTTCATGGAATCATAGGAATGGGATCTGCAAAGCTTTCCCTTCAGTTGCACCCTCAGCTGAGGCTGGAACCCTTACCTTGCATGGGGAAGCTGCTGAGTTGCTTTCTGCAGTGCTCCAAGGGCTGAGTCAGATCTCCCTTCCAGAGTTGGTAGCAATTCCTACAGTCTCAGAGGAGAGACTCCAAAGTATCCTATGAAAGCCGGGATGCTTCCCTAGTTCCCATAGGATTTCCACTTTATGGGCGCCAGGCAGCATCTGGATGGTCGCAGAGTATGTTCCGTTCTGTTCAGTTTGGTTCAGAGTCCCAGCTCAAATTTCGGAAACTTGCCTTGACGCGCTCCAATGGAGCAAAGCTCGGGGAGCCAAGGTTCAATTTGGAGGCCAGGAAGCACTTCCTGACAGTCAGGACCCCGAGGTCGTGGAATGGGCTTCCACGGGAGGACATTGAGGCCCCATCGGTGAGGGTGTTCAAAGACAGGCTGGAAATGCACATGGTGGGCATGTCATGAGTGGAGCCGGCTGGTGCCGGAGGTCAGACTAGATGGCCCAGGAGGCCCCTTCTGACTCGCTCTGTTTCTATGTTTCTATGTTTCAAAGCTGAGGGTCCAAGTTCAGGGCAGCTCCCTCACCCTACTCTGCAGCTGGGATGGAAAGAACTATGGTGACTGCTTCCCTGAGAGCACCAGTTTTAGCTCAGGGATGGGCTTTGTGGGTGTCCAGGTAGGTGAGAGTGAAGGAGACAGATGTCACCAGCGAAGAGGCTTCCTGGTGCTTCCTAAGCCTTCTTCCCTTGTGTTCTACAGCACAACACTCGAGTTCCTAAAACGGGCCACCTAAGCATGTAGCAGGGTGACAGGAATACAGAAATGACCTTCACCACCTGGTCTTCATAGGATTCCCATAGTCTTCTGAGTGCAGAAGAATATCTCTGTCCATTTTGGCGTGTGCTCTTAGCTGCTTTTCTCTTTAAAGAGTCATGGTGACTTACAATGAAGGAAGAGGCAAAACTGTCAATTTTCTTTCTATGACATCCACATCTTTCAGATTGCAATTTCTTTCTCTCCCATGTTTGAAGAGCTTTCTGAATTTTGGCAAATTCTTATTAAGAATGAACCAGAAGAGCTATACTCACTTATTTCCACCAGGTGCATTTAATCAGTACTGTTATTCATGGCCGTGGAGACAGCTAAGATGTACCTGCGTGTTATATACTTGTCTGTTAGGAAAAAATAAATAAAAGTTAAAAAGAGGTGACAACACTCAACACTAACTCGGCTAAATATAGAGGGATTCAAACCCAGACGTTTAAAATCAGATTGCCCAAGGCAGGATGGACAAGTCTTTGAGTTTCCGTTTCTTCCACATTTGATTTTCTTTTCTGTCAAGTTCTGTTTGCCCCAACTATGAACTCTGAATTTTGGTAAATTCGGATCAAAGTTAGACTGAAATAAACTGTTTCAAAAATAATAGCGCACAGTAAAGGAACCAAAGTATCATTAAATCCATAACCCAAACTAGTAAAGCCCATCATGTACCTTCAAAGCCCTGGAATACAGAACAGTCTCGACCTGGCATCAAAAAGATGGCATTGCTGATGCCAGCTCGAAGCATGTGTTCCCAGGGAGAGCACGTCACTCTCTGGATTGCCCCTTTTGAGAAGGACCACCACTCCCTTGTGGTTGTCCTCCTTGCTTCCTTTGAACGAAGCCCTCTGCAGAGGGCACCCGATGCTGGTTACAGCACGCAGACCGGTTCCTCACAGCAGAGGCTCTTCTTGAAATAGTGTGGCGCCAGGCCATGCAAGGCATTCTGGGGCCACGTCCGCATCTTGAGCTAGGCTTGAAAATCAGTCTGCTCATGATATCTTTCACTTTCAGGTGTGTTTATGATCAAATCATGCCTTTTTATCGCTATCAGTGTGCAATTAAAAAGGTTGCATAAAATTTATACAAAATCCTAATACAAACAAACAATAATGTCTGTGATGTTGTGAGATGGTTTGCAGACAGGCTCCTAAAAATGCTTGGTTTGCTTTCTTTTCTTTTCGGGAGTTAGCAGTTCCAAACGACAACAAGCACCAATGACTGGAGAGCCCGTTGGAAAGGGGCTACACAATCCTTTGTGTACGACCAGATGATGTCTTGTCCCCCACAGAGACACATACAGGGGGTGACGATTGCCCTCCACAGACACATGGGGACAACTATTCCCCCACTTCAATGTCCCTAGAATGAATGGTGCATCTGAGGTGCGGCAGCTGATGTTTGCGCGGGAGGAAGAGGAAGAGGTGCATAGGAAACCTCACAGAATCCATTGAAATGCAGGTTCTGAGAGGAAACTTCATTTTGAGCTGGGTGTTCCTCCAGGAGGTGAGGATCAGGCAGCTCACCCCTAGGCTAGGGTCCCAACCATTCCCTTAAACTTCCCAAGGGACAGTTCCACTTTCTCCCCCTGCGACCACACAGCGCATCAGCTTCGATGCCTCGTTCATGGAGTGACATGTTCCCAGACTCCTCTTGTCTCTTCAGCACTTTCCCATGAGGGCGGAGGGCACGGCGATCAATGATCACACCGCCTGCTTCTCCGGAGGGGAAACCGATTGGGCAAAATTACAACCAGGCTGATTTGCAAAGGTAAGGAAGCCCATGGTGCCCTTCCTCACCGCTGCCGCCGCCACCGATGCCACGGGAGTCCCCACTTCGCCACCTCATTGGAAAATGAAATGCCTGCTCGGTGCTCTAATCATATTGTCAGTTTGATAGTCATTTTCTGGAAGAAAATCTTTCACCTTTAGGAATGCACATACAATAGTGAAATGTAAGCAGCTCAAAGAGAAGGACCCGTGTGTGAGTATCCTTGCCAAGCTATGTTAGGGAGAAAAGAAAATCAATATGTTAGAAGAAAAGGTCAAGGTAGGGAAAGTGACATGAAACAGTCCTTCATGAAAGATATTGTTCCCTTCGCCGCGTTTGAAGTTTCCTTTACCCTTGTGTGAGCTTCAGAACAAATATATCTCATTCTGGAGGAGAAGCCCAGTCTCCCTTCCTTGGAAAGGCCCTGGTTCTGAATGCTTGGCCTCGAGGCATGGGCCCTGGGCTGCCAGTCCCAGTGGCTGCCAGGGAGAATTGGCTAGCCAAGGAAGCCCCGGACCAGACATGCTGACTCTGCCCCTCGGGTGGTTTAGCCCATCTTCTCCCTCCAGCGGGATTTCAATGCCCCTGCAAAGGGTCAGGGTATCTCCTGCTCCTCCTCCATTCCCCACCTTCGCCTCCTCCCTCCCTCCCTCCCTCCCTCCACAACCTGCCACCCCACCACTTTGTACCCACCCCGCCTTCCTCCCCGTCCTTATTGCTTGGGTGTAGTTTTAAAGTATCCTATAAACCCTTTTAGTCTCCCAACACATTTACCCACAATTAACCATCAAGCTGCTCTTATTCCATTCAGATCCTCATTCTCTCCTTGCCTCATTTTGCCTGCATCTCTCTTGATCTGCCATTGTGCCAAAAGCTGTTTGCGCCACCCTAGTCTGCCTGCCGCACCAATCATGGGAGGACGGAGCGGTGGGGGGAGCCCCGTTTCAGGGGAGAGAAAAGAGGGGGAGAGCAAAAGGCACACCGTATTCAGATGCTGAATAGCAAATTGCTCTTGAGTGTCCTCGCTCCCCCCTCCCCCCCCCCCGCTTCTTCAGAAGGATAACGGAGGCCCTGAAAGCAACTATGCATCTTGCTTAGTGCTCTTGAAAACAAGGGTTTCACACCTGAAGCTTTTCTCACTGGCCCAGAAGCACCCCTTCAAACCGTTTAATTGCCAATTGCTTCGGAGCTTGTTGTTTAAAAAGGAGAAGACGGCGAAGAAGAAGTCTGTTGTGTCAGGCAGCTCTGCGGTGAATAACAAAACTATGTGGGAAATGAAAGAGTCCTTCTTCCAGGGCCAGCATAGCTTAAAAAAAAAAAAAAAACCCAACACGGGGTGCAGGGAGAAGAAAAGAAAATCCAGATCATTGGCTTGTTTGTTATTAGCGAGCAGTCTTTGCCCTCCACCTATCCCACCCCCGAGTTTTTGTTTTGTTTTTGAAGAAAAGATGCAATTTCCCTGATGTCTTTTCACAAACATATGCAAGGCATGGAACAGCATGTGGACAATGGAGGCAAGAAGACAGACGGATACCAAATGCACGGGGAGAAGATTTCTCCACACACAACTCAGTTGCGCTGGTAACCCTCTCCTGGTTTCAGTGGAAGCATGGCGAAAACGATATTCTGGTTTTCCTTAGGCAGGAGCAATGAGGAGGGAAATCAGTTTGGGGGGTGCTTCCCTCAAGCATGCATGCACCCCCAGGTTTGCCCAGTTTTCCCTCCATGCAAAGTTGCGATGCCACAAAGTCTTGTCTTTTTCCATCTGGCCTAAGAGCAAGGCGGCAGAAAGCTGCCTCCAAAGAGATAAGGCAATTTTGTGGAGGAAGTGCAAAAACAAAGCAGGGCAGAACAGAGACGATGAAGACGAAGCCGTCCTTGTTGTAGCAGAAGATGAGGACAAAGATGAAGACAGCAGCCATTTTGTGAAGGCAAGGCTATGGGCACATTTATTTACAAAGAACCGCCAACTTTTAGAAGCAGCGTCTTTTCTCTTTAAAACCCATTGTTAACAGTTAATTTAATTTGTGTCCTGCCACCAGAAAGCTGTTCCAGTTGGTTTTTAATTTGTATAAATATCATACATACATTCCAGTTAAGATGAAACCTTTAAAACATGAACAAGCAATCAAAGGAGATAAAAAATACAGTTTATTGTTATTTATCATGACAGTTAGCGACACGGTGTCTGCAAGTAGTTTATGGGGTTGCACTGAAAAAGGAGGAGGATGTAGGCAAGGAGAGGCTCAGTGAATCCAGTTGAAATGCACAGAAGGCCTGCTTTGGTGCCTCCCAGAGAGTCAAACCATGGGTGTACCTGCCTACCCAGGACCAGCTGCAATGGCTTGTTGTTGTCAACCACGTGTGGATGTGGGAAGTGTGTGTTTCTTGCCCGCAGCGGGGAGGCCAGAGCTTGGTGTTAGAAAACCGTCTCGATTGCCATCATCCTGGAAAGTCCCCTGCCTGAAATCCTGAAGAGCAGCTGCCAGTCAGTGCCTGCCTTACTGGGTTGAATGGATCAAGGTGCTCCTATTTCAACCCTGCCTCAATTCACAATCATGAGGACTAGTATCTTCTCTGAGTTTCCCTGGAAGAGATGCAGTTTGGTGGTAAAGCCTTTGCTTCATAGGCAGCAGATCCCAGATTCAATTCTTGGGTTCTCTGGGTACAACTAGGAAGGACACTGTGAGGATCAGGCAGCATCAGGAATACTGGGTGGTGGTCAGACCGATGTTCTGACCCAGTGCAAGGATTCTAGGGCCTGGTACAAATGGACTAGGAAGGAATCCAGCTTAAAACCCTGCTGCCAGTCCGTGTCGTAATATTGGGGTAGATAGGCCACTGGTCTGACCAGTGTAAATCAATTTGGAATGTTCCTAAAGTCTGGTGCAAATTCAGCTAAATTGTTCTTCCTTTCAGCTAGAAAAATCAGCTCTCACTTGCTCTATCTCTCTCTGTACTTGCATGTTAAGTCTATGTTGCCACAATCTTAAACTTCAAACATATCAGATCCTTATCAACACAAGCTGATTCCTTCTGTTGTGACTTCAGAAAATGGAGATTGCTATGGTGTGAGAACACAAGGTGGGGGAGAGGCTGGGCTCACCGTTCTCCGATTTATCGATGGTGATAGGTGTGGGGATGGGAGGAGGGGGAGAGAAAGCTCCCATGCTGCAGCACTGCGGAACTGGGGCCAACATTCTACCACTGTCATCCAGAATCAAGTTTCAGGATTTACAGAATAGACGTTCTTCTCCATCCTCCTCCTCCTGCTCCTCATCGTTATTTTTTAGGAGGTGGGAAAGGCTAAGCAAGCTCCTGCCAGCCATGCATGATGATGGGAAAGTTTGTCGCTGAGAGCAAGGCCTATGTTCTCTGGAGGAGACCTGGCATAGCAGCTCCACCTAGAGAAGCGGTTTGCGTCCCCCGTGGTCACTGGCGAGGCCGAGCCTTCTGTCCTCGGAAGAGCATCGGCGTCATCCTTAGAAAACTCTTTTCCCAGATGCTCTGTTATTGCAAAGAGCTGACGGAATGTGCAACAAGTTTGGTGCATCCTGCAAAGACGCAGGCAGGTAGAGAAACCTGCCTTCCTTTCTCACCTTCCAGGTTCTCCTTTTCAGGTTGCATCCCATCAACATTCCATGGCTACTGGGCAGGTTCAGTCCCCACTGGGCCTTTTTCAGAAGGATTTTCTCTTACCCCCTTTAACTTTCCTCTTCTATGATGATATATTCTGCAAATCTTGGGATCCTTCTGAACATGCCAGTACCTCCCTATTGCTTTTCAACGGCCCCATTTTGGCAACAGTGCTGCTGACACTCACCCCCTCCATTCACTACAAGAAGTTGTGGAATGGCATTTATAGCATTGGACAACTCTGTGTCTGGCCTCACCTTAAGGCATGCATCTGCTTCAGGACTGGGGCTCCCTCCATCAAGGACTCAGTGTTATTCTCGGGGGATAAAGCATACACAAGTACAAAGTAGGGAAGGGTTTTGCTTTTTCTGGAACCAATTAACCTGAGCACCTTTCTGGAATGGACGGCCATTTCTAGAGAGGGGGCTCAGTGCTCTCAAGTTACAGCATCCCCAGGTGGATTCTTCAGATTCAGGAAAGGAAATGGAATGGCAGAGCTGGGCAGGTGACTTGGCAGCTTCCAAGTTACCAAGTGAAGATGCTCAGGCAGAGAGTAAGAACCAGCCCACCTTGGAAAAGGATGAGGACCTCCTCAGAAGGGGGTGGGGCAAAGACTGAAGGGCCGTCCTTAACTCTGTAAGGAGAGGACCAGTGAAGTGACTGGGCCAGTGAAGAAGTGTCTGATGCTCCTAGCATCCTAAGCAGCAGGACCTACCCTGAGGGTGGACTCAGGATCGTTCTGAAGGGGAAGGAGGGGATGTTTAAATGTGGATTCAGGTCTTCACATTGGCAGATGCTACTTCGATACCTACAAGAGGTCTTTATTTAAGTGTGTCTTTTTAGAAGGACCTCAAATAAAGGACTGCACTTCTAAGGTGTCTCCTAAGTTTGCTGGAAAGGGAAATCTGCGGAGAGACCTGTCTATCAACAACTTTGAACATGATACAATGCATGAGATGTAATGGGATTTAGTATTTAGCATTAGACAACAGTTCATGAGATTCCATATAGTGAAGAACATGCCAAAACAATCACAAGATGGCAATAAGCCTAAACACTCAACTTGTAAAAGTTTCGGGGGGAAATCCTATCTGAAATGCAAATTCAAAATAGCTTCCAGATGGGTAGCCACATTAGTCAGCTGCAAGAAAAATAGCAGGGAAACTTGTAGGGCACCTAAAATCCATGAAACGCATTACGGCATGGCAAGGCTTTGGAAACCAAGAGTCTTGTGCCTGATGCCAGGAGCCTGTATTCCATCAAGGTGGGAAAGTGCACTCTAAGTGTTTTGTTGTTTCTGTTCAAAACAGGTGTTGGAAAACTGAAGAAAAAACTGGAGTGGATTTTCGTAAATATTCTTTTAGTTAAATGAAGGATGGGTGCATTGTGATGTAAATGGAGTCAAAACCCACCTGCCTCATAGATGGACTCTACCCCACCTTAGGCCATGATAACGTCATGAATCTTTCAGGTGCTTTGCTATTTTTCTTGTAGAATGTGACAATTTCTCGCCACTTACCACCCACCTTTCCTTCTCCACCTAACAAGAGGCAAGAATGAGCATGATCATGGATGCCTCAAAGATATCAGTCATTTCCGTGGGTGATCCAAGAATAGTTCCTTGCCATTTCCCTAGTCCACCCACTTGTGATGTTCTTTCGCATTTCCTCCAGGTCATCAAAACAGCAGCTGCTTTTTCTTAGCTAACTGTCAATACTTCTCTACCAACAGGGCATAATACCTCATTCTGCACCTTCTTTTCCAGTACACCAGATGAGGTAGCTTTCATTCCCAGACTTCCTGAGAGATCATGACAAAAACCTCATGGGACAACTTGCTAAATTTCAGTGACTTGGGATAGTGCCCACATGTTTGAAAGACAACACAAGTTGTATTGTTATGTTCTTCCAAGTGAGTAAACATAGAAACATAGAAACAGAGTGAGTCAGAAGGGGCCTCCCGGGCCATCTAGTCTGACCTCCGGCACCAGCTGGCTCCCCTCACGACATGCCCACCATGTGCACGTCCAGCCTGTCTTTGAACACCCTCACCGATGGGGCCTCAACGACCTCCCGTGGAAGCCCATCCCACGCCCTCGGGGTCCTAACTGTCAGGAAGTGCTTCCTGGCATCCAAATGGAACCTGGGTTCCCTGAGCTTTGCTCCATTGGAGCGCATCCTGCCTTCCTCTGCAGGGGAGAACAGGTCTCGACCCATCTCCATGTGACATCCCCTCACATACCTGTATGTCACCAACATATCCCCTCTGAGTCTCCTCTTCTCCAAGCTGAAGAGACCCAGTTCCCTCAGTCTTGCCTCATATGGCATCCCCTGCAAACCAGCCACCATCCTTGTGGCCCTATGCTGCACTGACTCCCACCTGGCTATATCCTTTCTGTAATGAGGGGCCCAAAACTGAACACAATACTCCAGTTGCGGGCACACCAGAGTCGTGTAGAGTGGTAGTAATACCTCTCTTGATCTAGAAGCCACACTTCTGGCTATGCAACCAAGGATGGCGTTTGCCCTCTTGACCACCGCATCACACTGCTGACTCATGTTTAGCCTGCAGTTGACCAGCACCCCGAGGTCCCTTTCACAAGTGCTGCTCTCCAGCCACTTGTCCCCTAACCTGTACTTATGACAGCTATTCCTATGCCCCAAGTGCAAGACCTTGCACTTATCCACATTGAACGCCATCCTGTTGTCTCCTGCCCACTTCCATAGTCTGTCCAGATCCTTTTGGATCTGGAGTACCTGCTCCTCAGTTGTGGCTACTGCTCCAGTTTTAGTGTCGTCTGCGAATTTGATCAGCAGACTGTTCACCCCTTCTTCCATGTCGTTAATGAAAAGATTAAACAGGATCGGCCCCAGGACAGAGCCCTGGGGGATCCCGCTTGTCACTGGCTGCCATCCCGACGATTCCCCGCTAATGGTTACCTTCTGCTTTCGGTCAGTCAACCATGCCCTAATCCACTGGACAGTGCTCTGGTGTATCCCAAAACTCCTCAGTTTCTCCACCAGGATATCATGGGGCACTTTGTCAAAGGCCTTGCTGAAATCCAGGTATACCACATCCACTGCATCCCCTCCATCTAGCCATCTTGAAACCTTGTCATAGAATTCCACAAGGTTTGTCTGGCAGGACCTGTTTTTGCGGAAACCCTGTTGTGTGGCTGTCAGCTTCCCTTCCCTCTCTAGCATCACTAGATCTCTCTCTATTATGAGCCTTTCCATTGTTTTTCCTACAATGGACATAAGGCTAACCGGTCTATAATTCCCCATGTCCTTCCTACTACCCTTTTTGAAAATTGGGACCACCAATGCCACCCTCCAGTCCTCTGGAACTTCACCCGTTCTCCACGAGGTCTCAAAAATGCCAGGCCAGCGGGTGTGAGAGAACCCCTGCCAACTCTCTTAGTACTCTCAGGTGTAACCCATCAGGGCCTGGCGCCTTTGTAATGTCCAATGCCCTGAGGAGCCCCTCGACTTCAAGGGGGGTTACTCTAATCTGTGCCCCTAAGTCCCCAGCCTCATCTAATCTCCTATGCGGCTATCCCCCGTCCTGCTTTGGGGAAAACACAGAGGCAAAATAGTCATTTAGCGTCTGTGCCTGTTCCCTCATATCAGTCACTGGATCTCCTTCCTCCGTATTACGTGGTCCCACCACTTGTCTTCCCTTCGTTTTCCTATCTACATGCTGAAAGAAGCCCCTTATGTTGCTCTTGATATTCTTGGCAAGTCTCAGCTCACAATCAGCCTTAGCCTTGCGAAGAATCCTTCTGCAACGGGCCTCCTCCTCCCGGTATACCCTTTGGTCTATTTCCCCCAGTACCCATTTCCTATGGAGGCTCCTCTTTCGTCTAATCCCTCTAACCACCTCCTTTTGCATCCATGGCGGCACTCTCCTCCGCCTCCCCACCTTACTGACTAGAAGTATCATCAAGGCTTGCGCCTGCAAAACCTCCCTTTTGAGTGCCATCCACCCCTCCTCAACTCACTTACCTTCCAGTAACCTAACCCAGGAGACTTTCCCCAGTCTGGCCTTCAGTTGGCCAAGGTTGGCCCTCTTGAAGTCCCAGCTTCTAGTGCTCGCCCTGCTGCACGGCCCCAGTCCCCTGATCTCAAAGCAAAGGATGGAGTGATCACTCGCATCCAGAGCTCCCCTAATCTGTACTTCATCTATCAGCTCCTCCCTATTGGTCAAGACCAAGTCAAGGATGTTTCCCCCCCTCGTCGCCTCTCGGACCCTCTGTGTGAGAAACCCACCCTCTATAGCTTCTAGGAAGCGACGTGACCTGGCTGTCACCGCCGAGTGAGTCTCCCAAGTAATATCCGGGAGATTGAAATCTCCCATAATTACTGTGTCTCTCCCCTGAGATATCCTTAGACTTTGGCCTGTCAGGACATCATCCAGGGTCTCAAGTTGACCTGGAGGGCGATAACATACCCCCACTGTCAGGTCTCTTTCTCTGTCAAAACCCCTAAGTTTCACCCAGACTGCCTCTACCGAATCCCCATCTGTGCTGCACTCTATCTCACTGCATCCTATCCCTTCCCTGACATATAAAGCCACACCCCCACCTCTCTTTCCCTTCCTGTCCTTTCTAAAAAGGTGATACCCTTCTATGTTCACATTCCAGACTTGCCTTTCATCCCACCAAGTTTCTGTGATTCCCACCAGATCGTATCCTCCTATTCCCAGGAGAGCTTCAAGCTCTTCCTGCTTATTACCCATGCTCCTAGCATTGGTGTACATGCACCTCAACTCCTTCCCACTGCTTCCTTTCCTTGGAGTGCCCAGCATCCTCCTTCCTCCCATCCTCCCTGGTACCTGGCCCCTCTCTGTAGAAGTCCTGTCAGTCCCTGCAGTATCTCTAAAGCCCTGCTCCCAGAGCCCCGATCCTCCCTGCACACTTGTCCAGTGCAGACACGTTACTGGGGGGCCTGAACCCACCCCCCACTGGCTCAGTTTAAAGTCTTCCGGATGAAGCTCGCTAGAGCATCTCCAAAGGACCTTTTCCCCATCCTCGTGAGGTGTAACCCATCCCTTGCCAGAAGTCCATTGGCAAGAAAACGAGTGCCGTGGTCGAGGAACCCGAAGCGTTCCTTCTGGCACCACACCCTAAGCCAGTCATTCACCTTGGAGGCCCTCCTGTCCCTTCCTGTCCCAAATCCCCGGACGGGTAAGATTGACGAGAAGGCCACTTGGGCCTTCAGCTCCCTGAGTTTCTTCCCCAAGGCCAAAAAGTCCCTGGTGGTCCCGACCACCCCCTGCCTGGCCACGTCGTTTGTGCCCACCAGGAGTGGCTGGTGACCCCCGGAGCGAACAAGATGCTCCACTCTGTCCTTCATGTGCCGGATGTGTGCACCCGGCAGGCAGCAAACCTCCCTTGTCTCCAGGCTGGGGCGGCACAGCGCCGCCTCAGTGCCCCTCAGCAGGGAGTCCCCAACAACAATCACCCGCCGCCGTGCCTTCATGGTGCTGGTGGGCAGCCGTGCCCTGGTCCTCGCCTCTCCTGCAGTGGCTCCCTTGTCCCCTGATGTCCCAGGCTGGGGGTCCTGCTGGTCCCCCGAGGCCTCATCAGCCCCAGCCTCCCCAAGCGGAGAGAACCTGCTTCCCGGCTCCAGATCGGTGCCAGGAGAAGGAGGAGGCCGTGCTGGCCTCCTCCTCCTGTGGGTGACATGCCTCCATGTCTCCGCAGCTGCTCCTCCCATGGTCTCTCCCTCAGCCCTCTGTCCAGAGGGGGGCTGCTCCGGGGGGGCCCGGAGAGCTCTCTCGGCCCTCAGGCACCTCACCACCTCCTCTAGCAGGGTCACCATCTTGCACCGAGGGCAAGTGTATCCCTGCCTCTCCTGGGGGAGAAGGGCGAACATGTTGCAGCTCTCGCAGTGGACAGCAACACCCGTGACTCCCGCCAAGGCCATCTCCTGGTCTGCCATCGGGATCCCTTCCGAGACCTTGGCTTGGTCCCCTGCCTTGTTAGTCCTGCAGTTCCTCTCACTTGCCCAGTTCTCCCAGAGAAAAACCCACTCGCACACACACACAAGGGTAAAATAAACTTAAATTTAAATGGGAGGAAAAACAAAGCACAGGACAGCACAGCACAGCACAGCACAGCACCAAACAAAACAAAACAAAACAAAACAAAACAAAACAAAACAAAACAAAGAAGGAAAGGAAAGGAAAGGAAAGGAAAGGAAAGGAAAGGAAAGGAAAGGAAAATGAAAACAAAGCAAAAAAAAAAAAAAAAACAACCCCTCTGCGTCCCAGGGAAGGGAGTCCCTGGACCGCCCGGGCCGCAGCTAAGGGCTGCAGACAAGGGACGACGCCAAGAGGCCAGAGCCAAAAGGCTGGCAGTGGCTGAGCGCAGCCTGATCAGTCCCTCAGGCCGGTGGCCCCGCCCCCTGCTCCCTCCCGGCCCCTCTAGCCTCTCTGGCCCCGCCCCCTCCTCTCCGCCGCTCCTGGCCCTCTGCTCCCTCCCGGCCCCTCTAGCCTCTCTGGCCCCGCCCCCTCCTCTCCGCTGCTCCTGGCCCTCTGCTCCCTCCCGGCCCCTCTAGCCTCTCTGGCCCCGCCCCCTCCTCTCCGCTGCTCCTGGCCTCTGCTCCCCTGCCCAGCTCCTACCTTGCCTGTGCCAGCCCCCTGGCCACTCAGCCCTCTCTCCCAGCCTGTGCCTCTGCTGCTCTGCAAGAGGCCAGAGCCAAAAAGAGTACAAATTTCTTTGTACTCTTCCACATGTCCATATTTATTGTCATCTGGGAAGCTTGAGGAATACCACTTTTTATAAATTCCAGTGTGATTAATTCCAGTGTAATTAATTTTATAATTTCCTCAGATTAATGCATCAATTGGAATGAAACTATCCAATGGCTTTTGCCAAAGGTTCTGGGGCAAATCTCAGCTTAAGTACATATGTACATTCACAAGTATCACTATTAACAGTTCTAAATGAACTTTGTTCAAGGAAAGGAATGTAGAAATGCATATTTTGTGGCACATTGGTAGGAGCATTACAGAGGAACTCGGGAGGCCCAGTTTTGAGTCTCTACCTGGCCACTGGGTGATTCGTGGCTAGTCATAAAAACACAGAGTGAGTCACAGTGAGTCAGAAGGAGTCTCCTGGGCCATCTAGTCCGACCTTCCGGCTCCAGCTGGCTCTGCTCATGCAACACCCATGGCTGTCCAACCTTCCCTTGAAAACCATCACAGATGGGGCCTCCACCCCAGTGCAAGCCCATTTAATATCCTGGGGGTCCTAACCAATAGGAAGTGTTTCCTGACATCCAACCTGAAACCTGGTTCTTTGAGCTTTGCCCCATTGGAGAGCAGGTCACAACCCTCTCCCTTGTGATACCCCGTCGCATACCTATACGTTGCTATAGGTCCCCTCGGATACTCCTCCAGGTGTGAAGATACAGAAAGGCATAGGATTGCCATAGGCTGTGTGTGAAGAAGAGGAGGCCATCCCTATGAAGGAAGCTGAGCAGAGATGGAAGAACTACGGAAGCAATGGAGACTTTTTAAAGTTGGAGGATTAACACATCCCCACCAAGCTAATTCTTCCATTCTTTGTGAGCAGTACTGATTGTTATGAATATTTACTGATACACATTTAAGGGTGCTCCAAGTGCTGCTTAGTTATAGTATCCATATCATAATATGGAAGAAAATGTGACTCTTGATTCCTCAGAGTCCTATGCTTCTGGCCTTGTTCTGTTTACACTCTTTCGCCATCTTCTTCTTCTGTTCTTTCCTTCCTCTTTTACCAGTTTGGGTGTCAAGGGAGCTACAAAGTTCTGGCTTTTTTTCTTCTGGTGGCAAGAACCATTGTTATGTACTTTAGCCATCAATTAGTATAGTTCTAATCTAAAACCCACTTGTGAAAGAAACATGTGAGTTATCCCAGTACCGCCAGCAGATGCGAAGGAAGCTTATAGGTTATACCACAGTTTTTTAAAAATTAATTTTAAGCTTGTATCTATAGAATTTATTGCCACAATTTTTAGTAAAGTAGGCCTCACCACTAGGAAATGCTACCTCAGATGCGAAAGCCTTTCAGTGAAGCTACTAGCATTAGCCTTCTCTACCTCTAAGAGAAACTCAGTAGCATGACTCCAATGGCATAGGCACAGACTGACACCTTCACTGGAGATGTGCTTTCAAAATGTGGGGCTGGGGGACAAATAAGATGACCATTAACAGAAATTACTTGCAAAAGTGAATAAAATGTCATCCTTTAAATAGTAAGCTGAGATTGCTTCATTGCTGTTAAATTAAATATGGCTGCTCATTATGCCTAATTATAAAGCCATGCTTTTTCAACAGCTTTTCCCAACAGACCAGATTTTGCAAACTGTCACCTCATAAACAGGAACAGTTTTAGGAATTTTCTGGCAAACTGGAAGGGCCATGCACTAGTCTTCCTCTGCTTCCAGCTCTTCCTGCTTCTTCTGGCATCTAGAATGATTTTGATATTTCAGGGACTGCTTGTTGATGTTCCCTTGGGTCAGACATAAAATAGGAACATAAAACATATGAAGTACAATTGCATTTGCTTGTAAAGTCATTGCATTTGGTATATTAAAATTAAAAGTCTAGTTTATCTGGATAATAATACAAATTAACTGAGTTTACTTTTAAAAGATTGTTGTTTTCATGCTTTTTATGGGATCATTCCAAGTTATACATAATATAAGGTGATGCACATCAGTACAAACCCTAAAACCTTAGAACAATAAAAATAGGAACAATAAAAAGAGCAAACCTTAATAGCATTCCGACAACTTCATAATTTAGAAGTCTAAATGGAAGAGATCTATCTTCACAGCATTTTTAGAGGCCAAGGGAATTGTTGCTCTTGAAGGTTAAAACTGACACTATGAATTGAGCCTCAAAAGTCATTGACAACCAAAATGGGTATTTAAGACTGATCTGATTCCAATAACATACACTAGTGAATATTCTGCTTGCCATATTTTCCATTTGTAGTATCTTCCATGCATTCCCTGCCAGGCTACCCCCATAAAGAAAACATTACAATAGTCTAAATGTGATGTAAACATATGGATATCCACCCGTTTCTTCAGAGAATAGCCTTCTCAACCCTTCAAGTCATTTTATAAGTAAGATGTCTGTGTTCTCAAGCAATTAGAACAATGAAACCTAGTGGGTGTTTATGGCACTGTTTTTCAGGCCAAACAAAAGATAAAAAAGATAAAATGATCAGGCATGGTGCATGAGATTTGGAATTTCTGCCCAACCATTTCAACCAGTTGACATTAAAAAAAAAAAGCTTCCTTGACGTATTTCTGTTGAGTGTGAAAAGTCCGTGAAAGAGACACATTAAAGTCTCTTTTCTTTGGCCACCAATTCATCAATTGATTTTTTAAAATGTCATGCAATATCTCTTAATAGGATTTAAGCAAACTTGGATGTGCTCCACGGACAGCCATTTTCCCAGGACAGTCCCAGGTTCTGGATACCCATTCATGACAAATCAATGTACATTTGGTCACATTTCTAGTGTTGGTACAGAGAGCTGGTCATACTTCGATCCACAAACAGGCCATCTCTGGTCTGCCTATGGGCCAGGTGGAGACCTCCAGACCTTCTGGTCTGGACCACTGGATTCTGTAGGCCATTTCTCATCCCTGGTCTCATTTTGGTCCCTCTTACCATTGACTCCTTCCTAAGCTACAATGGAGGGAACTGTGCAAAGCTGGCACAGTGGAATGCTTGGATGAAAACGTTTTCCCTTTTTTATGTTGCACACTGAGATGAATCACAGCTGTTGCCACATGAACATGAACTTTGTTTCAGTCCACTGACACCTCTGGGGTTGCCTTGTTTGCATACCTGAACATGAATGCAAGCACATATTTCCAATCTTGCGATACCATTAGAAAAGTGTGCTTTTTAGAAAAAGGAGCACTTTCAAAATGTGCATTTGGAGAAAAGTGTATTTTCCAAGTGTGCACTTTCCCCATCTGAACAGCAAAAAGACAATGCACATTGAGGAGCAGGTATGGTGTGGTCCAATCTCTGTGGTGGTGCTTAGGAAAGCTTGATGGGCTCAGACCTTGCTGAAGCTTCTGCCCTGGCCATTTTTGGCTCAGGTCTTGGTCTTGACCACTTTCCAGCTCTGTCCAGAATGCAGACCCTGACAATTTTGGACTGATGAGCAATGGTCTTCAACTCCTGCTTTAGCTGCACTGAAATGAATGGGGCCAATTAGTCAGGCCTGACTTAAGGACCATCAATTTCAGCGGGACTCACGCTGGAGGCAGCCCATCGAGCGCATGCCACATATGCTTCCAAACGCACCTTCACCAACACCAAAGTCCAGCCTGGCACACACAGGCCGCCCAGTGCACACAGTGAAGCTTCGCTTTGGAGTGTTGATAACTTGTTAAATCAAAACGATACTTTGCTAGCATGCCTTGACCAGAAAAAGAAAGCACCCAATTTGCTTCCGCATCTGCTGCAAAAACTGCAAAACACAAATTAAGCAAGTGAAGCCAGTGAGACAGAACCCTTCATAATGCACAAAAGCGAGGGATGCCCCCTCCGGCTTAGCAAGCCTTGGTATGAAGGTGGGGTGATACAATTACAGGCAAGAGCATCCTGATGTTCTCTGAAGCCATTTTTGTAGGTCCGAAAGGCAATTTCCCTCGAATGGGAGACAAAAGAGAGGGGCACTTGCACATGCCTAGGTACAAGGGGGACCGATGGAAGCATGCCCCCCAGAAAGGATAAATCCCCCACCTTTAGAAGGCACTGCTCCCCTAAGCATGCTTTCCCAGCAGTCCTACCTCAAAAAAACATTTCTGAAGCATGCAGATCTGCCAGCTAATAATTTAAATAGTTCATTGAGTGTCCTGGAATTTTTTTGTTGTTGTTGTTGTTCTTTCCCTCTCTCTCTCTCTTTTTAAGAAATAATCTGCTTACATCGTTAAGACCCTTCCTAAGCTCAGGAACACAAATTACCAGATGTTCTGTCCTCCACCCAGTGTTTTTTTTCTTTCCCCTCAAAAGACCAACCACCAAGCATGTTGAAAGACAGAGGTCATTGTCCCTTATTGGCAATAAAACTATTTTTTTGCAAGTCCCAACAAACGAAACACGAATACCTTTCAGCTGTAGTGGAGGAACCTATCTCCAACTCCTTCCTTGTCGGCCCATTTGGCTTTGTTACTTGCTAATAATGCACTCATGTGTAAGCTAATAATGTGAACAGAGGGAAAATGAAGAGACTTAAAAAAAAACAGAAAGAAAAAGCAGAATGAATTAGGGCAATTGAGGTCGCTCTCTTTCATTTTTGCTGGAAGGATAGTCGCCCTGGTTTTTACCTTATCGCTTATTACACAATTTATGATAAAATGAGATGTGAATCCACTCTTATTGTTGGGCTCTACCCTATTGAACATGCATATATAGAATTCATTTCAAATTTAAACACTATCTTAATTATAAATTGAATAAAATGGACAACCTATCAGGTTCCCTAAATTGCATTCTGACAAATAATTTCATTTTCCATTACTTTCCAACCAATGATATATAGGACATAACAATGTCCAGCATAATCCTGTTCTGTTACCTTAATTGTGCTAGAGATTCAACAACGCGACAAATGCTACACCTGCTCTGGTGGCTGTTGCTTGAATGAGTAATCTGAGCAGAAAATTGTGTGAACTTAGCAGTACCGAGAGACAAAACTCTGCAGAAACAGTTAAAAGGGGCAAGGAATCTTGCATTATCTACAAATGATGACACACCGTTTCCCAAAGCACTTAGGAATCGACTCTGAATGTGTGTGGAGCCAGGGGGAAGCTGGATGCATTAAGTTTGACGTTCCAAATATGATTGACTTAAAATGTATCTTTGGTCAACTTTACATTTTTTTTTAAAGAAAGCTTCAAAACCCATTGATAATGAGAATAGGCGTTTACAAATTTCTGGGGAGGGGGGATGTTCACATGTAATACATGCTAGAAAAAAGTTTTCAAAATCTTTGTAACTTTAAAAAAGAAAGAAAAAAAATACTTCTAGCTTTTGAATAACAGTATCATTTGGTAAAAATTCCCAAGAAAGAGGAGAATTTAGCAAATACATGACATTCAAATATAAAGGAGTGATCAAAATAAATGAAAAAGTGTTTCCCAATTTAACCGGCTAAGGCAGAATATGACTAGCATGTTTCCATATTTATTGCTTTATTCCTTGCACTAGTGAAAGAAATTTTAAATATCGACTAGCTTGTTCTTATATTCTAAACCAACAAAATAGAATGCATGCAAATTTACATTCCATTAACAATATATTTTCTGTAGAATGAGATTTTTGAATTTGCTGTGAACTCGATATTTGTGTGATTATATATATCATACTGCAATTCAGAAGCACCAATATTGGTTACAATGAAAATGGAGAGCCTCAAACAAGTTATATACAGTGTATAATACCATAATTTAAGGCAGATGTTTCACATTTGTTATAATTAAGATAATATTATGAGGTTTTCTGCCTCTGTCTTAGCAAAAAAAAAAAAGTGTGCATTTTGAGTCACAGGGGGGAAAGGGTTTTCAAATAGTCTATCTGATCAATACATTTCTGTAGATATTTGTTAAATTGGAGGTATGTGCTTCAATTTTCTCAAATCAGAATTAAGCTAAGCCCGTCTAAGGTGCATCCCTAATCAAATGAGTTTCAAGAGATACAAAACTCTTGGAACATTACAAAATATGAGTGCTAATATTCTTGTAGAATTTATTTAAAAACTATTATTGAGACACTCACTTGGAATATTTTTCTTTCTTTCTAATATTAAGCTCTTCTGATGGCATTACTTTTCCAAGTAATTTGTAGGACTGAAAAGCATTCTAAGAAAGAAAGAAAGAAAGAAAGAAAGAAAGAAAGAAAGAAAGAAAGAAGAAAGACTGAGAAAACAAAAATACTTGTTGCGTGATCAGAAAGTTGGTTTGCTTGCTGAACTTTGACAACTAACTACAGAGTCCATCTGATCTAATGTTTGAGTCAGACTTTGTAGATGCAAGTTTCTACTGCTAAATACTGCTCACAACCAAAACTTTTCTGATTATGTTCCTTTAGATTGGTTTGTTTGTTTATCTATCAATTTATCTTGATTTGAGGAAGTCTTGATTCACATTGAGGAGGAGGAGGAGGAGGAGGAGGAGGAGGAAGAGGTTGTCTTTACCTCTCCCCTCCCCCATGCCACCATGCTTTCCTATCACATACCCTCCATCTTTTATCTTCCAAATAGTTTCAACTAATATGCTCCTGCCCCCTCCCCACTCCTGGCTTATCAGGCAACGGACAGCATTTGTGATTCATAGCAGTCATCAATGTGATAATAAACTCATTCACAAGACTAACAAACATGCAGCTCCCAGTTATTTACGAGGCAAATTCACTTGCAATGCCGGGCAGTGGAACAGGGGGAGAATCAAGATGGTGTTGATTGATAAATTGACAGGTTAATTTACAAGTGGATAATAGGAGTTATACCCAGAAGGAGAGACCGAAGTCTGGTGGACTAGTTTGCTTACACCGCCATCTGTCTTGTGCAAGCAAATTTGCAGGAGTGCCGCTTTTGAGTCAAGATCAAATACGCAACGCACACACTTTCCCCCGCTAAGTTAGAGACAAAAGTCCCCCTCCCCAATTTACTGCAGTTTAATTTCTTCTCTGCATTGACACAGTTCACAATGTAGACCTCCCAGCCTCAGAAGCCATCCATAACGAGAGAAATGTGAAGGCCTTTTGTCTCTTAAAATGAAAGACTGAAGCTTCCAGCATTTGGGTTTTCTTTTCTTTCTTCCCCCTCCTCCCCACCCCATGTGTTGCTTCTTGTCTGGAAGAGAAAAGAAGGAAGATCTTTGTGGGTTTTTAAGTATAATGAATTGTGCATCTCTGTGATAGTTGTGTTAACGGTGTGCAAAACATAATATGCTGGGGGTTTGTTTGTTTCTTCCATATCATATTAATCTGTGCTGGACCGAAACAAACCACATGTAAAATTAAATGAGTCTTAATCACTTGTTTAATTTCCCTTAAATTTCCACGTTTCATTCATACCAGCTTTGATCACAACATTGTGTACTTTTTAAATACCTTCTGGATACTTTGAGACCCACACAGTGCGCTGTGTAAAAGGTTTTGCAATTGAATACTTTTTTGCAGGGAAGGGGGTCCTTAAATTTCTCAAGTTAGTTTATGGAAACCTGCAAAGGCATTCTTGGTTCTTCTTGAAAATGTAATGAAATTGGACAGCACCTTTCCCAAGCTGACCTGCAATTTGATGGAATTTGAGATCAAAGAACATTGGCAGCTCAGAGCCTTTGAAGTTAATAACGTTCACTCTTACTGCTTAAAATTAAAGTAATGTTATGTGGAACATAGATTGAGATTTGCTCAAAATAGCTTCCTTCATTTCATAATATAATACTTTTTTAAAAACCCAAATTTCCTTTTCACACAAGTGACAAGCAAGGTGTCTTTTGTCTTATTTTATTTATTTTATTTTATTTGCATGAGGGAGCAAGAGAACGGCAAATATTCTTATAGGTGTATCTTTAAAACTCAGCTGTGGAGGAGGAATCTCTGTCTACATTCTTCATATTTTAAAAACAACAACAGGGTACTTTTCGAAAGCTCTTTAAAAATTAGGGTCTGGCAATGTGAAATCAATAGAGCTTTAGAAGAATGAATCTAAAAAAAGATGTTCAGAGACATTTTTTGAAAAAAGAAGCAGCTGTTTAAATAGAAAAGATAGTTTAAAGTGTTTGTTTGGCGTTGCTTTCGCGTTAAGGCAAAGGAGAGGTTTGGAATTGCTCAAAACCTCCCCGTGCCGCCATTTCCTTTAAAGGCCAGGCTGCAGAGGCAATTTCCCTTCCTGTCCTTTTTGTAGGTGCAGCACTTCCCAAAAACAGGTTCGGGGACGACAGCCCCCGATGCTGGGAAGCGGGATCCGCCCGAGGTCACCTCAGCGATCACAAAGGGCGAAGCGCGCGGGCCGCCCGCTTCTCCCCACGCCCCGCTCTCAGTGAGCCGCTGCGCGGCGCCCCGGGCTGCTCTCCCCACGCGGGCAGCGTCCCTCGGGCCAGGGCAGGGCGCCGCTGCCCCGCGGCCCGGCCCGAGCGGCGCGGGCCTCCACGCAGAGCCTGCGGGCGGCGGCGCGGCGAGGCGCCCGGCCGCCCCTCAGGCCCGGGCCGGCTTTCCGGCCACCGCCGCAGCCTCGGCCCTGCCGCCGCCGCAGCCGCAGCGTGCTGCCTGCCTGCCTGCCTGCCTGCCTGCCTGGCTGCCCGCTCGCGGCGCTCCCGAGGGCGCACCGAGGCGGCCCGCCTCGCCTCGCCTCGCCTCGGCCTCGCCCGGCGCAGTCCCCGGAATCGCACCCCGCGCGGGCCCCGGGCGCGCGCTCGCAAGCGCTGCCCTCTGACCCTCCAGCCCCGCGAGCGGCTCCCCCCGGCGCTCCTCAAAACCTCTCTTTTGATGCCGCGGCATAGGAGGAATGTCTAGAAATTGCCCTCTGGAGCGCCGCAAGAGTTTTGCTGGGATGTATTCAGAACTGCTTCGGGGCGGGAGGGGGTGCGGAGAAGGAAGAAACAACTGGAACTCCCTAAGGCTTTTAGCAGGAAAAGTTGGCTCCTGGAAAGAGTAAACTTTGCATTTCTCTCCCATAAAAAACAAAAACACCCAGCCACTCACATCTTGAAACACAGGTGTTTGTTTACGCAGCGAATCTCATTTGGTGCCGCAGGGAAATAATTCGTACCCCCCCACACACACACACTTCCTTTCCTCCCCAATTTTTCTTCTGCAAAAGGAAGGGCGGGGGGGGGGGAGTGCCGCATTTTGCAGGCACCCAGAAACTGAGTTTTCTTCTTGGAGTCATTTGAGCCAAGGCAATTGGTGCTAAGCCCCCGAACCTGCTTTCAGTGTGGAACCCAGTCTGGGAATGATCAAGGAAAGCAACCTTCTGAGCATGCACAGAGTTAACTTTTCCTCTCTGGTGATTAACGGGTGAGTTCATGCAGAGTCTCTGCCTGCCATCGATTTGCCACCCCAGGAGCTGGAGGTGTTCAGCAAAGCCCAGGGGTTGCAAAAGTTCCCTGGCAATTGGAGTCCTGCACATACTGAATCCAGCCCAAGGTTGCGTAGTTGCATTTTATCATGAAAAACAGACTCTTTCTGACTTCCTGTGATACTTGGGACACATGTTTTTGAATAGGGTCAGTTCACACATTCAGTTCAGAAGAGAAATCACTGTACTTGTGTGTGTGAACCAGCCTTCAAGATCTTGCCGTGTGATGTTTCCCCCTCTTAATCCCTCTTTTGATTTTCATCACTGCTTCTGATTATTGTGAACAGTTTCGTTTTTAAGCATCGCTTTGTAGCCAACACATCAAGTACACCACGCTCCTCTACACACACACAGGGGAGATGGAGAGAGAGACCTCTTCTATTTGTAGCCTTTTTTATTCCTGGGCATTTTTGTATGATTTGCTACGTTAATTGGTACTAAGTGCTGAATATGGACAGAGTCTAGTTAGCATTTTGCCTGAAATAAAAATTGGCTCCTAATGCATAGGTAAATGTTTGGGGGACAGGGCAATTTGCCAAGGGATAAATGTATTGCGGCTACCCTGACAGGCCGGGGGTTACCTCTTAGAGAGGTTATCTCTAAGGCTACACAGAATACAGTCTTTTTGATGGTAACCTCATTCAACTGCAGAAACGTGTTTCCAAAGAGATGCAACAAGTGCCTTTATACATATAATTCTCAGTGTCAGATCAATGGTGCAATTTCCACAGTCCTTCTAAAAGTCGAAAAGTTGTCAAACAGCTTTTCATGCTTCTGTATTCCTTGTTATTAACTGCCTTGTTTTACTGCCAAAACTGAATTTTCGGGATTCTCTTGAGGCAAAACATTTTCAGGATTTCCAGAGGATCAAAAAGATTTTGGATAGGTTAAGATAGTACATTTTCACAGAGGAATTACACGCATTCCTATACTGATAGTAGATTCCACCTAAAATAGAATTTATGTTTGCAGGCTGTTCCTCAGACAAAACATCTGAGATTTAGTGACAAAAATGTGTTTTAAAATGGCAAGCAAACCTTGCTGAGAAATGCAAAAGCTTAACACATCCCTTGTTTTGAAACATCTTTCCTTCCTTGGCTTGACTGGCTTTTAAATTTTGTACAGTAAGCCTCGCTTAAAATTAGGGTGCACTGAAAAGCAGATTAATTTTAAAATATTCACAACGCAGGATCAGATATGTAGCTTTTAGGTTAGAGCCCTGAAGAGAGTGTGTTCTCTGTGTGAGTTGTGTGTGTGTGTGTGTGTGTGTGTGCGCACATGTGCACCCATGAGTGTGTGCCTTTACCAGAAAAGAGTAAGTTATTCAGAATCAATACATTTTCTCTGTTTTCTAGTGACTGCCGAGACTGGAAGACGGAGAAATCTCAAGTGCTGAAGAGGGTATCGGAAAGCAGAGGGGAGGGGTAGAAGAGAAAAGAGCTGCAGATTTAATAGCCTTTGCTTCAATTATAAAAATTTCCAGGAATGTTTTGAAGGGGAAACAGAGAAATCAAATATGTCATCATAACTGAACAAAGAAGTTCCCTTTCAGAGAGTCAAAAATTCCCCTCTGGCTTGTGTCCTATTTTAAGCCTTTAAGAAATAGCAGTTGAGCCCAGAGGGAGACAGAGCTGGCCAAGTTACAATTCCATAGGATATGAAATACGGCACCTGAAGGTCCCACACACCAGATCGCTTGCAAGAAACACTGCCTATCTTTACAAGTGCGCTGTCTTTCCACACATACACAAAAACATGCATGTGAGTGTTTGAGGGTCCTTATATTCATATATATATATATATAGAGAGAGAGAGAGAGAGAGAGAGAGAGAGAGAGAGAGAGATCTCACATTTCTTTCCCATTGATCAAATGTTGAGTCTACATGTAGGAAATATCCAGGATACTGTACACACACACATAAGGATATTTAGTTTTAGCTATTTACCTGTAGCCCCAACATTTGGATAGTTTCTTCATCTCTTTCCAGCTCTGTGGAAAGGAAATGGCAGAAAACAACCTGTAAAATGGGGAAGGATTGATAAAAGATTGGGAAAGTGAAAGAAAGAGTCTCTCAACAATGACGTTTAAAAGCACTGGACATTACTGCAGAGTTGCCACCAGGTTCTGCTTAAAGCAAAATTTCATGGCAAATTTAGAGATTTGTGCATGCGGGACATCTCTAGGGATACAAAACAAGACTGATGAAATTTCTAAGGGGGGTTGTCCTTCATCCCCCCACTGCAAAATGTGGAGTCAAAGTTGCAAACAGAGAGAAAAAGAAAGGGTGAAATCTGATCAATGTCAAAGGAAGAGAGAGAGCGAGAGAGCGCGAGAGAGAGCGTGAGCGCTAGCAAATGCTGAAAAATGTTGGGATCCAAAATGCTGCATGACTTAAACTTGCATTGGGGTGAAAAGATATTTCCCCATTGCATTATCTGATCGTATTCCACATTGCATTTCTGCTGCTTTTTCATTTGTATCTTAAAGCATTTCTAAAATCAATTTCCAAATTGGTGCATGGAGCTACAAATACAGGAAGTCCCTGAGTATCTGGACAGACCATTGGCCCATTTCTGCTGTTAGCATCTCTCTCCACCTCCCTGTGCAGCTGGGAACAGGCGCTGGTACCAGGATTTCTTCTCGTACAACCAACACATTCAAGGAAGGAAGGAAGGACGGACGGGTGGAAGGAAACTCCATCTGAATGGTGGATCAAACAGACTGCTGTGACTACTCTAGGAACAAGATTAGGTGATTCAGAGAACTGGAACAATTCCACAAGTGCCCCTAAAGTCTTGCTGATTTCAGTGGGAAACCGAAACCTGTGTGAAATCAAAATACAAACATGAATAGGAGCAAAATGACGAACATGCATCTAGTCCTCTCATGCTGGAGTGCGAGCCGGTGAGTTCGCCACATTCCATCAGCTGCACGATCGCTCTTTTTCTGCACTTTGACCGAGCACCTCGGTGAAAGTGGGGGTGGGGTGGGGGTGCAGTCAGGGCAAACGAGATTGCAATAAAGGGGGGCACACCCAGTGAAATGCTGTCAGGGAAAAGGCTCTTCTTGGTTGTGTCTCAACAACAACAACAATTAAAAACCCTACCAAGCCTCGTTTCCACTTCCTGCTGCTTTGGAGCACCAACAGCCGAATATGTTGACAGATCCTTTCTGTGAGAATTTAACTGACATAGCACCTTGCAGGATTGGTGCTAGCCTCCACCAGCTGGCAGGGAGAGAAAAACAGATTACTGCTTAAGCAATATTCAGGGGACTCTGGTATTTTTATTTATTTTTATTTTTTGGTAATGATTTCTGTCCCTCTAGGATCTATCAGGATGACAAAATGTGACATTTTTAAGGGAGAGAATATTTCGTTCCAGTGAAGGTGGCTAAGGGAAAAAAATCAAAGATAAATCCTTGCCTAGTTCTTTACTCACCTCCCCCCCTCCCCGTGTCTTCCTATTAGTTTTTTGACAGTCTGCTTATGGAGATCTGACTTGTCAAGATGAAAGTCACCTCTGTCTCTTTCTCAGAGCTATTTCAGTCCCTTTTAAGGAGTTAAGTACACTGTCAGTTACTCGGCACAAAGCATGGAAGGATCCGCTCCTCCACATGGAAGTCTTGCAAAACTTCTTAATTTTGTAGAGCAGGAGAAGGTCTATTTCCCCCTCAATTTCATTTGCACCAACTGCTAGTGTATGCGCTCTGCACGGAATGGGCTCGCCAGATCCAGCGTGCATTCAGCCCGTGGCAATGGTGTGGCTACAGAATTAGGGCTGCGTCGTCTATTCCCGGCACGTGTGAACTTCTGCATGTTCATTTGTAGGTCCACCTTAGGGCAATTTCTGCCCATCTAATAAGAAGAAAGGCTCACTGATTTCTTTGGACATGTTCCTAGGTAAATATGAACTCTCAAGTGCAGGCTAATTTCTGTATCCATTAAACACCTACACATTCATCTCTGTAAAGCCACTTTTGCACAAAATACACATTTCCAAACAACCACCATCCTTCAAAGTCACCATCACAAATTCTTTTTTTATCCAGACGTACATGGCTTGTATGTGGTTTGGTACATTCTTTTAGGTCTGAGAAATGCATCACAGAATTTGGGGAAGTGGGAATCCAGAGATTAGTTGCTTCAACCCTCAGAGTGGTCTAGGAAATGCCCATCAGGTCAGTTGTTTTGAAATGCAGATAGATGAAATTTTGAAGAATTCCACCATAAAAGTTCTGTAAGGAATTGGCTATCTCTTCTTGTTGTTCCTGTTAATTTATTTCATTTCTTCCTGGGCTGTTGATTGGACTTAGCATGTGGCATTAAAAATATACGCAGGGATCCACATCTAGCTCACATGGATACAAAGGGCCAATAAATGCATCCTCCACATGTTTATTTACTCATCCATTCATTAGCCAAGCAGGCTAGTCACTGCCATTGGGCCATTTGGAGTCAAAGCACCACAATTATTGTCTATTTCACTTTTTACAAACTTACCACTGAATCCACTTTAATGGATGATCCAAAATTCCAGAACTGGGACAGTGAAAACCTCAGTGGGGCAAAAGGAGAAAGGGCAAAGGCAAACCGTGGTGGTTTGGCTGATTCCTCTGAGCCGGAGCAAAAGCAAACGGGAGATTTAGCAGCTGTTCCTTGTGGCAGAAAATCACCCTTGATTGTTGGCGGAACGGAGGCCTAGAAGTGTCAGGCAGATACAGCTGATCCACAAAGATAAATTCTGACCTGTAGGCCTTCTAGCTGCAGATGTCATGCCTGTAATTTTGTCATGGTCTTAAAAAAAAATGTCAAAAGTCATGAAGACCCAAGAAAAATGAAAAGGAGAAAAGTCACTGACAAGTTTTGAAGTAATCAAGTGACCCTTGAAGCTTCCATATCTTTCTAATCTGATTTTCTTAAGGTCTGTGGAGCTGCCTTATTAGCCAACCCCACAGCCCTTAACTTGCAGAGACATCCATGCCCGTGTGTGTTTTTGTGCGCACGCATGTGTACGTATGAGCCAAAGTTCACCGCAAAGATCTCTGTGCTACATTTTTCCTCCCCGCCCCCACATTTATAAACCTATTTTCTGCAAGGAGTGCTAAAACAAAAGCTGAAAACCCTATTCAGATATTATTTGAAATAACATTTGAAATCTCAAAGCACAGTCTAAAGCAACAGAAAAGCACGGCAGTACTGATTTTCTGAATACAAAAACTGTCTCTCCATAACAGTAGAATTAACGATCAATCCAGCAAACCTCCATATTCTTCTAGGTTTGAATTCAGAGACTATGTGGTCAAGTTCACCCAGCAGATCAAGCTGTGTCAGCCTCATGTGAAAATCCATTTCTTCCCTATGAACTTCCTTTTCTAATGTTTCTTCTACCCTTCCTTATCCTCCTTTCACTTTATGCTGCATTACTTCTTAGACATATGCTTGTGGATAGATGATAGATGGATAAACAGATATAAATGGGGGGGGGGGGGATCTGCCAGCTTCAATTTGTTTCAGCTTCTCAAGTTTCCATTTTTAAGTTTGGTCCATTCTAAACATCATCAAAACCACCAGCCTGAAAATCCCTGTATTTTTGTGTATATTTTTCCTAATGCCTATGAACTGCTATGTGCAATTTTCCTTAATATGCACCTTTCCAATCTAATGTAATTGTCCCATTAAAGTGCTTTTCTAATATTATTTTCATGAACTCAAATTTTGGTGTGCATGTTTCCCTAGCGTATTCATTTTGCTTTTGCTTGGGGAGTCACTCTGCAAAATTCGCAGAAGCATACATTTCAAAGAACAACTGGATTTCAATTTGCACCCTTTGGCTAGTCAGTGTCAAAATGTGAAGTGAACAAATTCTTCTCCATTCCTAAAACCAATAATGGATGGATGGATCGAAAGATAAATGATACAACAGCCAGGTATTTTGAACACGCTGCCATTCCGCCTTAACCATGGTTGTTCTGGATTTTAATGTGAGCTTTTTTAAAGAGTCAATTTATGATGGAAAAATGGAATAAGAGCCGTAAAAAGCAAAGGTAGGCTTGTTAGCTAACTGAAAAGCTACAAAACATCTGCACACTTCCGAAATCTGTGCAGCAGGCAGGAAACTGGTGCAACAAGCCAATGGAGGTGGGAGGTGGCATGGGAAGGGGGCCGCCCGGCGAAGGTGAGGCCCTGATGCCAGCGTGCCCATTCAGGATCCTAAGATGAACTGTGGGACCCAGCTTTTCCCAGCCATGTGTTCCTAGCCATTGGGATTGCTCCGAGGACCACCGGGAAGACGAAACAGGCAGCACGGCAAGCAAGTGATCATGGATCTTGAATATATGAAATCCAACTGATGCTCAGAACTGTCAGCACCGTTTGCTGATTTGTGACGAGTTTAAAATGCATATGAAAAAGAACACAGTGAGCGATGAGAGTGAGCAGACAAGCCCTTATATTCCTCTGCCCCCTTGCACACATATGGGAGTTGCACCAAATTTATTCCACCCCACTTTCTCAGCAGATGAACCGTTTTGCAGATGCTCATCACAGTCTTAGTAAATTCCTAATCGCTGCTTGCAATTTAGTCCTGGGAGGGACCCCCATGGGGGAGGTCCTGCACTGTGTATGGAAGAAAAGTGAAAAAACCCTGTGTGAAAATTAGGCTTACAGGCACCACAATTTCAGGACAGTCACACATTCCGTATGCAGATGTAATTAATTCTGTGGAGGGATCCATATCATGGGCAGCTCACGGGTCCCCCACACTAGGGGATTATTGTCATAAAGAAGTCAACACATTTCTGGTGCATGCCAAGACACACGACTGTGTTGGCTTAACACTTATTGCTGTAGATTTTTAAGGAGTTTATTGGATGGAGATGGATAACATTGTTGTAGGTACTAGAGGACATTAAAGAGAAGCACAAGCAAATGCTCTTAAACTACACTTCGTGCGTGTGTGTGTACTGCAATTTAATTTGGACTTTCCCCAGGCATAGGCCTTCAAACCTGGTTTTGAACTGGTGCCCTACAGCACTACTGAAATATCTTTTCTAAGATGACCCTTTCAGATTCAAGAGACCATTCCTGGCAGCTTTGCAGCAACATCCCCAGAATTTTGGATCGGCCAAAGCCATCTCTCAGATCCACATACACACTGCAGCTTTTTGCAAACATCATTTCTGTCCCTGAAAATGAACAATTCTTCAGCTCAAAATCATATTGGATAAACCATGCCAGCAAACATGTTCCCGGCGTCTTCCTTCTTCGCCCTGTGGTGTTGTGATGACTTGAAACTCAGGTGGCAACAGGCCCCCCTCTGGCTCCGTGGCCTTGCACGTCTTTCTCATCTGCTCCTCAGCATCCCCACTCGACTGGTCCCCGCAGCTGTGGAGAAGCCCCACTGTCAGGGAAGCCTGCAGCCACTCAAGCCTCAGCGCAGCCCGGACACTTGATGGGCTGCCAGAGGCAATGATGCATCCACCCAAGGAATTTCCCGAGGCAGAGGGAGATCTCCACGCGCCAACAGCAGCCCGGGGTTTAAGCCTGTGGTCTGTCAGAATTGTTCTCACTCACGGCACGGCACTCACCGGAATCAAGGAGCAGCTTCTTCTGGGGGATGCATGTGATGTCTGCTGTGGATGCAAAAGCAGAGGAGGAGGAAGGGAGGAAGAACTTGCAATCATCTACTGAAGCTGATCAAAAAGCAACAAGCACGTGCAAGGCGGAGACGGTTGACTCCTGCAGTGCGTTCTTGGTGGGGTTTTCCTGGAAGGCGATCTTGGAAGTTTCAGCAAAATATGTTGCTGGCAGAATGTTACCGGAAGATACAGCCAGGAGTGTGAACAGGGAGAGCAGGAGACCTGGAAATGAGGTGGCTCAGAAGGCAAATCTGCTGTGTTTGAAATGCTCGTGAGGATGGCAGGCTCCCAAACAAGCTGAGCTATTCAGGCTGACTGGGATTATAAGCGCCTCCATGGTCGGCATGACTTTTTCTGAGTCCTCTCTGCCAGAAAGGAGCTTTTCTAAAGTATTCGCGATTACTTCGGGAAACCCCCTCCGTGACTGGAGCAGTCCTCAGTAGGACGTGTGCATGCTTGCTTGACGTGCACGGCATGGTCACGTGCTCGCCTGCCGTACCACACCTGAGGCGGTCAGTGCTCCTGTGCTGAGATTCTCTCTCTGCAGACCCTGGTACTTGCTGGGAGCGTTCCGCAGGAGCATGGGAGGAAGCCAGTCTGAGGGTGGGGATCCATGAGATGTCCTTGGTACGAGTGCCCCGCAGGAAGGGGGTCTGTGAGGTCGGCTTGCGTGTGCAAAGGAGTTCTGCTTTTGCATGCATGTTTTGTAGACTTTGTCCGCCTTGCACACTTTGTGCAAAAAATTCCTTACTTGGTGTCCTTTGCACAAAGAAGCTGCTCCCATCCCCAAGGATTCCCATTGCTCTGCTCACTTCCTGGCAAGGACCAAGTGAAGGAAATAAGTCCAGGGACCACAAGGGTGCCAGATACCAACAGGATCTTTGTATCCTTTGTATGCACACATGGCAGCACCAGGAAGGGAAGATCAGGAAGTGAGCAATGCAGCCCACTGGCTGAACAGGGAGGTGATCTGAACCTCACATATACAAAATGAGAACTTGAAATAATGGAGAACTTCCTTCTGATTATGAATGACAGAATTCAGAAGCTGGTGAGAAATTACACTCTCTCTTGCAGTAGGTTCGCTTACTACCATCCATCGTTGGCCTTGTGACAATGATCTAAACAGAGTAGAATCTAATTAGTCTGAAGTGCTTCCATAGAAAATGACAGCATATCTCATATATATATATATATAAACAGGAGTATGTGTAGGGGAAAAAAACCCCAAATTGTCAGAGACCTGCCCCTGTTGCCTCATTTCCAATTGACAGTTCAATTTTTTTTTATTCATCTGCTAGATTTTTTTCTTACAATGAACTCAAAGAGGTTTAAATAATTCTCCTCTTGTTTCTCTCAGTCTTCTCACAACAACAACCCTGTGAGGTAGGTTGAGCAGAGAGTCTGTGACTGGCCCAAAGTCACCCAGTTGGCTCCATGGCCGAGTGGGGACTCGAACCCAGATCTCTGGTTCCATATAATAAACCCCTACACCACACTGGCTTCAATTTCTTCACTCCTGCTTTAGTGTAGGAAGAATATTTTCTAAAATTCGCATATGTGTGCAATTTGAAGAGGCTTCTGCAGAACCCCCATTGAATCGGTACTGGATATGAGCAAGTTTCCCATGTAAGCAACAATTGGAAATGCATATGGGAAAAAGGCAAACAATATTTGGGGAATCTTAGCAATCCCAAACATTCCACTGGGCTCGTTTGTCCATCCTTAATAACAGGATGCTGTGCAAGATAGACCTTTAGTTCTGTTTTTTGACGTGCTTCTTGCGATTGCTGATTTCCTGCCCAGCACCAGTCAGTTTTGTAGCAGCCAACTGGAGAGGAGCAGCATCATGTCCCTTCCATTTTAAATTACCCCTCAACGAATGTTAAGCTCTCACTTTCACATGCTGCAGGTAGAGCACTGAGGCAACAAGAAGGCTACACCACTTCATGCAGGGTAGTACATTTTTAAACATTTGCTGCATTAACATTCAGAGTGCAGGGCAGGGGGACAAACATACATGAAGTGATCAACTAGCATGCCATATAGAAAATCTAGCATTAAAACAATGGAGCAAAAATCTTCCAGGCATGATTTTTTTTAACCTCAGGGAGGTATTTTGGATCACTGGGGGTATCCACCACCTGGTAACCTGATGTGGACAGCAGCACCCCTACTAAATCCTGAGGTGAAGCAAGCCCAAGATTTTTAAGAAATCCCAAAAGGACATAATCATTTCGATCATCCTCCTCCTCCTCCTCCTATATACACCACCAAATGATCAAGCCTGCATCCATCTGACTGCTAACCTTTCACCACAGTAATAAATGCTTTTGCTGCTATGCTAAGTAATAGAATTATAATTTCAATTAATTCTTCTCATACAAACGTGTGCAGTCCTCTGCTACGTGTAGGCCTGCAGCCTAATTCTTACTTCCCAACAGCAATCCATGCATGCACACACGTGTGTGTGTGTGTGTGTGTGTGTGCGCGCGCGCGCATGTGTGTACACTGCAGCCACCTCTTGCTTTACAACCATGTAAATGCAGGAAAAAATGTACCTTTGGGGGAAGGTGTACTCAGAGACAGCTGAATAAAACCAGAAATGGGTCTTCTGTTTGAATTGGGGAGGGTATTTCTAGGCAGATTATCCACTCCTGTTCATATTTTAAAATGGCTAACCTTTTAAACATGGTTGACTAGCACACCCATGGCATATCAAGAAGGAAGCAACAGCTAATATTGAGCGGTACCTCAAGTCCAGATTGCTTTCCCAAAGCCACGCTTAATCGGAAATTATCAGCCTAGAGCTGCATGGGTCTAAATGTTGCCCAATGAATGTGTAATTTGGTGAGGGAAATGGTCAGCCCTATCACTTTACAAAATTAGCATCCCCAGCTTTTCTCATGAGAAAGGGAGGGGACAAACACATTGGCGAAACTCAGCTTTAAACCTGTTTGCACTTTAGGATACTTTGGTACTTGGGTGCCACCTAAATAATAAGCCAAGCAGAGATGGGGTCGAAATTAATTTAATTCTAATTTCAGCATGAACCAACCTAATACACACTTCCTAATGTGTTACCTAAACTGGAACCCATTTGTCCTCCCTCCAAGTCTCTCTGGACTTTTCCCAGCAGTTTTTTGATCCCACGTAGTGCATGAAAATGCACGTGTTAGGGAACCTTGCCTATAGGAGTCCATATTTGGAAAAGGGGCGTACAAAAAGGCATGCTTCCTGGAAAAGCTGCTTGCAAAAATGCAGTCCTTGCACTTCGGGTATACCAGAATTTCACTGCTGCTCACAAAACATGCAACTTTGGACTCCTGCATGGGCTGGAAAACGCCACCACTGAAAACGTTTATAAACACACACTCAAATTTGCACAAACTCCCCCAGTTTGACTTTATGTAGATTGCAAAAATGTGGAAACATGTTTCATTTGAATTAAGTAATGCTGATTGGCACATTTGCACAAGTGCAAATTTGCACTAGTATACACTTGTGCAAGTGAGCTAATCTACACAAGTATGAGTAGAATAAAATCCATGCTTAAGCCCATGGGGAAATGTTGTACAAATCCAAGTTTTTTCACAACTTTCACATTTGATAGCTGTTTGCTTTGCACAATTTCCTGTTTGTGGAAAATGAACGATTGCAAATGGGAGCTCACGTTGAGGAGAGACGAGCAGGAAGAATCTTGGTTGATGATGAGTGGCTGAAGGGTCTTGCTGAGCTCAAAAAGTCATTTGCATGACCATCCGCAGTGATGTGCGGAGGGATGTTTTTGTGCACATGAAAATGCCACAGGGAACAACCTGGAGTACAATTCGCTACAATGCACTAAACATCAACTTTGCATGGATAATAGGTCTTGTTTAATGTCATTTATAGCATGTCCTATTGCACACCATTTCCACTGATATAGCAGGCTCGCTTCTGAGCATCTGGTGCGGTAAAATCAGACACTGTGTCCGCGATTCTTCTCACACTCCCTCTGGGATTCAGAACTGAGGGGAGTGGCTCATGAGTACTGATTTCTCCTCCGGCTGCTCAGCTTCATCTTCCAGAAATGGGATGATGCCATCGCCAGTTTCATCCCTGCTCTTTCATGCCCATCTCTTGCACAGTGTGCTGTGAGACGCTCCTGAACACACATGGGGATTCCCGAATCCAAGTTGCATCCCTGTAGCCATGGCAACAGGGCTATGGTTCAATGGGAACCTGTGCTTTTGGCCAATGTCCCGCAGGGGGTGTCTCCGGGACCCTGTCCCAAGCCTTGTAGGGCCTATTGGAATCACCGTCAATCCATGTTGCACATGTTGCCTTCCACACACCTGCAGCTGAGACCACTGTCCCAGGTCACGGCTCTCCTCCGCACCACAGGGTTGATCACAAGGGCCTCCCAAAAACCAGTGAACCCATCTGGTGAACTAGTCCCTCTGGCAGCTTCTCTCTGCCATTTTTAGCTGGGATAGCCTTAGCCAGGGATGTCAGGAACCCTTCAGTGGACCTAATTCTTTGGAGCCTCCCATGGACTCCTCATGCAGCAGCCTCCCCAGGTTGCATGGACAGCACGGCTCTTGTGGACTAGGTTGCTATTTTTTATTTTCTATATTTGTGTGCAGGATTTAACTACATAAAAATACACAAAATAAAGCACTTGTGCGCAAGGGAGGACTCCAGAATCTGGAAAGGCAGAAATCAGCCATTGCCACGTTTTGCGGCATGGAGGTACAGCAGGGCCACGTGCGACTAGCAGCACATCCAAGAGGGCACTTGAAGGCACAACTGCACAGACGAGGGGGAAATTTGGCTACCCAAAGACTGGCATCATGTGCCAAAGAATCCCCACCACCACCACTCAGTTGCTGCTCGCGTTCCACCCGATTGTGCTCCTGGCCTTTTCCCAGCCCCTCTTTTGCAAGTTGGAAGCATTTTCTCTGCTAGTGGCAATGAAAGCATGGTTCTGTTTTGTAGGCAGGATCAATGACAAAGCCTGGTAAGTGTGTATGACTGCAGGGACAAGCACCATCTCTGAAGACGTGAGTTAGATCTCTTTCATACCACCGAAGACATCTTTATTCAGCCTCTAATACAAATTTCTGCCCCAGGAGAAACAGAGAACCAGGGACTCTCCAAAGCCCATCCGATGCCGAGACATCCCTTTTCAATCATTGGATAACGAGTCTCTTGGGGAGCAAGAAAACATTTATTATATTAATGCAACCAATCGTGGATTCTTGACCATTCTCCTCCAGTGGTAAAGCTTACACGCTCACTGTTTTTTAATCTTAAGAAGCCAGTGACTTGCACTGTGAAAGGTTCCTCTTCGTCTGGACTAATTAATGCAAAGTGTCATGTAAGTGGACCCAGATCCATTTTCAGCGCTTGTGGGGCCAAAGAGAATTGGGCAGAAAATTAGAGGGGTGGGCAAGAGATACTTTGCCAGTATCTTCAATATATTCAGGATTCTTTTAAGACCATTTGTTGTCCTCTCTTAGGAAATCATAACAATTATACTGTTATCAACACAGGTCAAAAGCCAGCCTACCTCAACTCTTTTTAAGTACTTATTTGAGACTTTTCCGTGCACAGTAAAGCCTTTAATTCAGGGGTGCAGAGCCTCAGGCTAATGGGCCCTTCCCCTGGCCCCCTCCCGTTCTCCCAACCACCCTCTTTGCCAGCTTCTCAGCTCCTCTACAGCTCCTCCCTCTTTCTAAGTGCTTAAAATGGCTCTGCTGAACCTTTTGCTGCTGGCAGGAAGCGTGTTAAGCAAAACATGCTGCTTATTTTGGAATGTTGGGCAGTCTCCTTCCCACTGGACATTCCCATCACAGGAATGAGGGCTCTGAGAACCTGACCAAGATGGAATTTGGTCCTTGGGTTGGAAAGGGCTCGATGTGCCCTGGCACTTGGGACAAAGTGTTATTCTAACATTGCATTCCTATCCCACCTTACAATCAGAGTGCCATAATCGGACACCTTGCTTAAAAAAGAAAAAAAGGGATCGGGTCAGATTTGTGCAGAAGAAAGGACTTCCCCCTTCCCTCCAGGCAGGACTATTTCCTTTCTCCTTCTGATCTAATTTCTCTTCCATTGCTATTCCTTATTAAATCCAATAAAAGCAATACTTACTAGAATCCTGAGCATAACATATCTCCCCCTGCTTTTTCTGCTTCAAGCTATGAAACTCTTAATGAACATCACACGAAAGCAGAATTTATGCCAAATCCACAACCCTGCACAAATGCTGATTCCGGGAAGTCCAGCTTGAGCCTGACCGACTGCCTCGTTCAAATCCAGTGATCAGGATGGGGCTGAATTGGACCAGGAGGGCATGCCATGGCAATGGAAAGGAGGGGGTTATGGAGATGGGTAGGATGAGGAGGGGTTTACTGAGACCCTCAACACCTGGAGCCAACCCTGTCCATCTGCTGTGCAGTATCCTCAGGGAAGCCAACCTAACCACTGTAGCAGAAGTCGCACCATGTATGGGGTTGTGTGGAGCGATCCTGAGAAATATTGCAAAACTGGGCCAACTTCTTCTGGCTTTCCTTGTAATTCATCTAGGAGGAACCAACCAATTAATTAGAATGCTGTTTTGCTTAACCTCTTCATGGCAGCTCTGGTTTTGCCACATTTCAGCCTCTCACAAGTGACTCAGACACCGATACGAGACTAAGAAATGGTGTGCATGTGGCAAGTCTTGCAAAATAGCTTTTAAAGACTGAACAGGATGGCTATAGTTTGAGCAACTGTAGTGGGGGGGGGGGGTCACCCTTCCCTGAAACCCCTGCCTCCACCAAGCAGTTTTGCCAGAATTCTGTCCCCTCGCTTCCTTTCCCTGCCGACATTTCTTCCAGACATGCACGGACACTTGTCTCTGTCCATGCATCCCTCATTCTGTACTTCACCGACTAGGTTAGGCACAGACTTTTGCCAATAGCCTCGGGTGCCCCTGTCTCCTCTGCAGCTCCCAATCCCTCTAACGAAGAAATGAGGTGACGTATTACTTCTTAAAACACAAACCACACATGACTCCGGTCCAATCATTCCCTCGCTCCCCCTCGGCCCCTGAATGATTCGGTCTGACATCAGTCAGTGCCAGCAGTGGATTTTTGATAAACCACAGTTGTCTGCGTGATGCCACAACATCTGTATTTTTTCACACCAGGGGCGCATGTCTCCCTCTGAAGAATGGGAGCCTGGCGCACCCCCTGCACGGGGATGCAAGGAAACAGAGAGGAACAATTTCAAGGATCACTGTGAACAGATTGCTTCTTTCTCAGCAGTTGCAGAGGGCCGACTGGGACCCTTCCTCACTTTCAGGCTCCATCATGGACTTTGCAGGACTTCAGGTGCATATAGAAATGAAACTTAAAGAGGAGGGGTGATTGTGTGACCAGTAGGTTGACGTTATAAAGAAATCATATTCATGCCAGGTACCCTACAAGTGCAGCTTATTACCAGGTGAGTGTCTACAGGATCGTGACCTTTTGCCACCTGCTTACATCATTCCTGTGGAAATCATGGAATTTATCTTTAAAGGGAATTACTCTGGCTGCATCTCACACAAATAGTTAAATTCTCTTTCTAGAAGGAGTGGAAGAGGAGGTAGAAATGGAGCAAAAGCCAAGGAAGCTGCACTGACTGCAAGAACAATCCCTAAGTCCATATTAGGGTAAAAAGCATTGGCCTAATGAAGTTATTTTGCCAACCCAGCATTTGGGAGTTTTCATAATATGATTGTCTACCTTGCCTGAAGTGATTTCTCTACATTTCAAAGTTTTCCTTGAACACCGTCTGGCAGATATTGCTCTATATGTAAAGAGAAAGCCCGGAGTACCTTTTGTACAAATTAAAAATTCAGTGAATGAAATTAAATGCACGCATGCAGCCCACAGTTTGGAATCTGACCACTTCCACATTCCATCAAGAAGACTTTTAAAATTATTCAACTTAATTCACAATGCCCAATATCCAAGCCAAACTGAAAATGTGTTAATTATTTTTAAAGTCTTTTGGAACATCCCCTGCTGAACTCAGCCATGGAGCCACCTGGTGACTTTGGGCTGGTCACAGACTCTCAGCCCAACATACCCCAGAGGGCTATTGTAACAATAAGCTGGAGAGCTAGAGGAGACTAGTCTAAGCCACTTTGAGTTCTTTAAAATAGAAGGTGGTATATAAATCTAATAAATAAATGAATTTATTTCAGAAGTAACTCCCATCACCATTTTCCTCAAACAAAGGCAATGACCAAAGGACACAGAATCTTATTGTATCTTTGAACTATTCAGATGTTCAGTTTTATTCATTATTACATTGCCCTCCTTTCTTACAGCTTGCCTGCTTACATATTTACAGAAACAACTCTTATCCCTTCAGTTTCCATAAGAGGGGTCCTCTTACGGAGCCATATATGAATAATCATGACCCACTTCAACCACCTTAAGAGTAAAAACTATGCTAGATGTTTTTGTTTCAAAAATAGGATGGACATGCACATGGCAGACATGTCATGAGTGGAGCTGGCTGGAGCTGGGGGTCAGATTAGATGACCCGGGAGACCCCTTCTGACTCTCTCTGTTTCTATGTCCTTCTGTCTAGATTATGAGTGGGCCACCTGTGTTTAATAAGGGCTCTCATCCTAATTCCATGTACTCACAGCCTAATTTCCAAAGACTTCCATGTGCAATTAGCTTAGACCTGTTGTGAGAGCTGTCTGTCCCCTCCCTGGAAGCCTGCAGGTTTGATTTCCATAAATATGGATAGTTGTTGGTTATAGTTCTATCCTACTTTTTCATTTAACTGCAAGGAAGCCAAGTTGGTGCATATAATTCTCCTGTATGAGTAACCCTCACAACAACCCACCGAGGTATGTGAGACTAAGACTCAGTGACTGTCCCAAAGCTACCCAGTGAGCTGTACAGCCAAGCAGAGAGTAGAACCCAGATGTTTTAAGTCCCAGGCCAGTACTCCAAGCGCATCCTCATGTGGGGAGCCATTGACAGCATTTTCTATGAATTTTTCTAATCCCTTTGTAAAACGGTCCATGTTGCTGGCCATTACATCTTGTTTATTCCAGTTTCCCTGTGTACTTTGTGCAGAAGTCCTTTTCATCTGTCCTGAATCTTCCACCATTCATCTTTCTGGGATAACCCCTGATTCTCGCATGGAGGTCGATTTCAACAAACAGCGCCTAGGGAGCAGTTGGCCTCTGAGAGCAGATTCAAGGTTCTGACTTAGTAGAAGCAGATTCCTGTGTCCTGATGCCTTGTGTTAACTTGACAGGCAAAAGTCTTCTCTTACCATGGCCCCTAGCCTCTGAAAAGAAACCCGGGTCAGTTTGGCTAGAAGACAAATCATGGCACACAATTGAGAACAATGATTTCTGTTTCTTAAGAACTTCCATTTTCCTTTGCTTTAATGTAGCTCATGAAGTTGCCATACCAGGTGAGAAACAGATCCAGGATTATTTTTTGCACAGATACATTATGACCTGCTATCAGCCCACCTTCTAATGTTTTTTCCCCAGAAACAGTGCCCATTTTGTAACCATAAATCTATAATTTCAATGGTCCATCCGATGGTTCATCTAGCTTCCTGGTGGTGGTTGGTAAATCCAATGACCAGCCTTGCATGCACTGTCTTTCTCACTTGGTGTGGAATGCCCAAGAAGCATGCTACCACTTGAGGGCCTTTGGGCAAGACACCTCCAAGGCCTCTTCTCCCTCAGTGGGCCTATCCTGTTGCCACCAGCTGCTCTAGTTCCTCATCATTGCCACCAGTTGTGTTGGACAAGCAGAAAGCTCAGAACAACCAGGCAGGGACATCTTTTGTTCCTGGTCCTCACTTCTACCACTTTTTTTGGCCAGAAGAAGTGAAAAAGCAGGAAGAAGAGAAGCAAGTTCAATAGGAGCCTCATCACCCGGCCCCTGCTGGGACGTGGGCCTTCAGCAGGTGCCCAAACATGCCTACGCTTGTTACTGGCCCTGATCAAGGTGAGGACAACCTAAGAAGGTACGGTTCCAGGTTCAGGTGTCTCACGAATGCCTGACATAGACCACCCTTGTGGAATAATCTTGGGGCTCCTTCAACACCTAAGCTTGGATGAAGGTCAAAAGTAATTACACAACCTTGTAATGAAAACGGCAACCTAAAGAAGAAATTCGCATTCATTTCCAAATATCCACACCTTAGTATCATGGAAAGCAGCATCATGCCACTCTACTGAAGTTTCTCATTCCGCATTTTCCAGGGGTACCTACACAATTACATCGACTAATTTTCCACGGGGTCGGGGATATTAAATAAAACCTACTGCTGAGTTTTCACATTTGTGCGCCTAGGTTTTGTACACGGCTGAAACAACTGTCCATCTAATAGAAGCGTTGCTGTAGAAAAGCACTGCAGAGCACGTCTTTGAAACTGCATTATGCCAACTCATTCTCTGGAATAATTATGAGAAATAAATGCTAAAAGAGCTAAGGCTTTGTAAGCAAAGATTTTTAAAAGCAGCAGCAGAAGATAGATTGCAGGATGAAAAGAGGGGGAAAGAGGTAGCAAAATTTGAAAGATACCCCCCTTTAAAAAAAAAAAAAAAAAGCAGAGGAATGCAGCCAGGGAATAATAAAATAAGAGAGAGAAGTTAAACCGGTGACCCTTGTCAGCAGTGAAAAGCCGGAGATTAGAAAATGTTTCATGCTAATTTCCATGGAGATTTCTTTAATTTATCGAAAATTACTTTCTTCTACTTTGATTTGTCCAGCCGCCTGCCCCCTCGCCGCTTCCTCATGGTGGTCCTCGCCGTCACAGCAGGCTCAATATGGGCCTCGTTTGCCCCCACCCTGGGCCCAGCCTTCGTGAGATTACTGAAGCGGCTCTGACGTCTCTATCAGTTTGTGCCACCACAATACCCTCTCCCCGTCTCCCTCCCTCCTCTTTGCAGCATGTTCTTAGGATTCTCGTCACATGACAGCTTCATTGTGGGACTTCTTGCTACAGCAATGCCTCCCCCTGCACACACACACACGCACACACACACACACTTTCCTCCTGATCTCCTCAGCCGGGCTTTCTCTGCTGCCTGGCTTTATCCAAGGAGATTTGTGGGTCATTGAGCCGTGGACATGGGATATGGAGTCATCAAGACAGTTTGGCAGCATAAAAGCTAGGTGTTTATCTCTCTCTCCCCCCCTCTCCCCCCATATACACGGAGAGAGAGATCTCCGTTGATGCACACCAGTCTTATCCTTCCCGTCTCAAGTGATCACTAGTTTCTTTTATGAACATACATTGAAAGCGTTTAATTTCGAAAGGCTAATCAGGACATAGCGGTACAAGGCTTAAAAAAAGACCTTAAATACTCGAGCTACTTAGCAGCCCCATCTGCTTTACAGCTCACTAAAGCAAAGAAATGTTGAGCGCTTTTTCTTCCCTTTTCTTCTGGGGGGCGGCCGTGGTGCTGGTTTATAGGCACTGGCCGACATCAACACGCTGCTTGGTATTTTTAAATATCAGCGCGCTATTCCTATGGCATTAAATTGCTATGGCTAATGCAGCCTTGAAGAGAAGTCCATTCGGAGAATCCATACCCTACAATTGATCCTACTTAAAGGGTACCATCTCTTCCATATGTATACCAGTTGCTGGCTTGCACCAAACATGTATAGTGGGTACATGCCTGCAAGTCAAAAAGGATGCCCGGATTTGACAGCCTTTGGTAGAACAATTAATTCTGAATTTGTCACCTTTGTGATCATTCTAAGGGTTGTTGCAACCCATTGACAACCAGGGGAGGCCACGGTCCCCGCAAAGTGGCCTGGAATGCGCTGTACCCTTCGGCCAGTCAGTTCTCATTGAGATCCGTTCAGCTGCGATGCACAGACAAACCATCCCTGATGTACAGGAAGTGACATCATCTCGAGGGGTGGTGGAGCAAGGAAGGACTAGTGTTACCTGAGCAGCACAGTTGAATCCGGGAGGCGTCTATCACAGAGCATTAAAAAAAAAAAGAGCAAAGGGTTCTGGGAAGCCATTTTGTCTGGGCTATACCCCTTCTGTAAGGACGCTACCTGCCTTTTGCTTCCTGTAAGTGAACCATGCCTGCAATATTCCCCCAGGGGAGAGAGCTGTGTTCCCTCTGGCCACCAAAGACAAGGTGAGGAATTACCCAGGAAGCCCGCCTGACAGAACTCCCTGGGACATACACACCAGTTGGGAAAAGAGAACATTCCTATCATTTAGCTAGACTGAGCATTGATGTTTTCAGCAGATTTTCCACCATTTGGGGGAATAACACAGAAACAGAGCGAGTCAGAAGGGGCCTCCAGCCATCTAGTCTGACCTCCGGCACCAGCCGGCTCCGCTCACGACATGCCCACCATGTGGACGTCCAGCCTATCCTTGAACACCCTCACCGATGGGGCCTCAATGACCTGTCGTGGAAGCCCATTCCACACCCTCGGGGTCCTAACTGTCAGGAAGTGCTTCCTGGCATCCAAATGGAACCTGGGTTCCCTGAGCTTTGCTCCATTGGAGCGCGTCCTGCCTTCCTCTGCAGGGGAGAACAGGCCTCTCCCCTAATAAATGAGCAAAAACAGCAGGCTCCTGCAGTGCTTCTGCCATGTCTGAAAATTAGCTTCTTTCTAGCTGCAGGCTCCTTCCTAACGGTTCAGACTCAGGTGCACTTGCCTGTTGAGGCCTCCTCCCAGCCTCCACCACGCACGCCATTAGCATCACCCGCGTTGCACCTTGGTCTCTTGTGCGTTCCCCCGGATTTGGGCACTGAGTGCGTGTTGGCTCACCTTGCGGCTGATTGGGAGGTATGTGGTCTCGGGGCCTGCTTAGAATTCACAGGTGTGACTGCTGCCTCGCTCGGCGAGTCTCTTGGCAGGCACGGAGCACCTTCCTGGAGCTGCCAGCAACTCTTTTGGGTGGGGTTGTCAAGTTGCAATTAGCAATGCAACTTAACGAGGGTGAGAGTCAGTACCCTGAGAAACCCTAATCACTTTCTCGAGGAAGAAATCTGCCTTCAGGCTTTCAAACTTTCCACCTGCAGAAAGCCTTTTCCATCTCAGCAGCTCTGTTCCGAGGACCTAGCAGAGCATTCTGGGAACATCTTCACACGTGCACATTCAGTTCGTGGGGGACACTAGCCAGGTCATGGCAGCATATCGTAAATGAGGATGTGTGGGAAATCCATCAGATCCCCTGGCCTCAGCTGCTGGACTATGGTCCTCTTTGCAGCAGTTCAGACTCAGTTTCTGGCAAGCACACCCTGTGTTTGCAGAGTCCTCCCGAGGAATCAAGGCCCATGTGCCCCTCCCCCCCATGCACCAGTGGCAGCAGTGAACAGGGAAGGAGGTTGGGAATGGCAGCTGGTGCACCCACTCCTGATGGGGAACGTTGCCGGTTGTGCAACTTGGGATCTGCACCATCTTCAGCCCTGCAGACATCCTCTTAGCTTGGCTTGCTTTGCGGGACTGGATCCAACATGAAAGGAAGCCTGCAGATCTGAATTGGATAGGTTCCAAAAGGGTTTCTCCCAGCCATCATCCTAAATCCAACCAATCCAATGTGCCCCTGCAGCTGCCCAATGCACAAGGTCAGCCGGAGTGGTGGGCAAGCTTTTTGGGGAAAGGCTGCTTTCCTGCCACTTCCCCATAAAACAGGCATGTTAGGATTTCATCCCCATGGGTCAGATCCTTCTACCAAGGGTTCCAATCCAACCCCTCTGAAGTTCCCAAGACTGAGAGCTTTTCCCTGACCAGCCATCATTTGCTGGTTTCCAGCTTTTCCACATTTTCTCCCATTCTAAAAGGTTCACATGTTCTTCTGAGGCTTAGTTAGGAAGAACCTTGGGTCCAAATGTGCTGCGATTTATGTATTTTGATCCTGTTCCCTTTGGCCTCCTTCCCTGCCCCCTTTTCTCTGGGTCCCAACCACCTCTAGGAAACAGCCTCCCACCCCTACATGATCAAGAGCTTCTCTGAAAAAGTTTTCAGCCAAGCTCCTCCCATGAAGACACAGTGGACCTCTGCCACCTAGAGTAGTGGCAGTCCTGGTAAGTGTGGCAATCATTTGCCTCCATGACGATCTTGCATAGCCAATTCAGAATGAAGGGCAGAGGTGTTGCCTTCACTCATAATTGGCCTTGTAACCTGCCACTGCACATCACATTTGGATCATATGTCATGATATAGCCAAGTCAAATGCAAATAGGAGCATTTCACTATGACAAAGCTGGAAGGGAGATTACGAGGGAAAAAATTATCTTGCTGCCTGGTAGATGGTAAACCAGGGCCATACAGAGAAACAGAGGTTTTAACTAAATCCTTTGTCCTCCTCAAAAGGCCCCTCCATGCAAAAATAAATGTTTAAAAGCTGCCCTAAGAACATTCAGCTCTGTCCTAGTTCCAAGTAGCACCCCATCATTAAAACATTATCCTTCTCCCAAATCCCTCTATCTTACATGGCCACTGTGATCCATACATTAGCAACCCTGAGACTGGAATATTTATATATCTATTTATTTATTCAACTCATACTCTCCATTAATTAGTCCAAAGGACTTTCTAAGCAGATTGTGCTATGCAGTCTATCTGGGGCTCCATGAAGGCTGATTTCGGAGCTGAGTGGGGTGCTTCACCCCATACATGGGATGTCTGTGCTTGAAGAATCTAGACTAGCACCCCTCTGCTACCCAACTAAGTTCAAGGTATTAGCATACAACTAATTCGCATATGGTCTCCTTTAACTTGGGTTCAGGTTACCTGGAAGAATTCCTCTCCGTCTACCAACCTCCCAAGCCAGTAAGGGAGGCCCCGAATCCCATTCAGTTGGATTTTTGCTTTGGCTTTCCCTAAGCCATTACCTGCCTTTGAATTGATCTCTGCTGGAGATTGATCCCCACTGGAGCCGGGGGTCAGACTAGATGGCCCAGGAGACCCCTTCTGACTCTCTCTGTTTCTATGTTTCTCGTAGGCTGTTACTGTACATGTCTTCATTCTTTTGTGAATCCATTTGGGATTTCTGCAAAGGAGGAGTGATACAGAAATATTCCTATTACATAAATAATACATAACTAGTTTAGTATCGTCATAGATACATAAGGACACATTTAAAAAAAACACACCATTGGAACGGGAGATCTTCCATCACAGCACGTTTTCAAGCAATGAGCAGCATTTGTGCGTATTGTTATCCTGTAAGCTATTGCGCCCAATTGCAAATGTGTGTGACCTGATAGAAGTGAGATTCGAATGTGGGAGTCACAATCCATAAGGGCACCAGCTCTCCTTGTGCACTGCTATCGAGCTTCAGCAGGTGAAACAGACTGAAGACTTTAAAGAAGAAGGAAGGAGAGCAAGGGATTCTAGGAAATCTAGAAGTGGGGGAAGCTAGGTGGGAGACACAATGCCATGCTGAATCAGGCCTGTCTGCAGCCTTCTTCCACCCAGGAAACTAGGGCAAGAAATTCTTCTGGCCTTCTCTTGGACTAGCCAAGGAAACTGATGATTTATTGCTCTGAACTCCAGAACTCTGGCTGGTGCTTTCCATTCCTGGGTAGGTGAGTGGAGCTGGAAGCATAAATCAGTTCTTATTTACAAATCCTAGAAGGGCATGAACTTCAGGGCTAACAATACTTATCTTCATCTCGGTCTAACCTTCACAGTGTTCTTTCGTAGCACTCATAACCTTGGTAGTGATCAGTAATACATAAGTCACATCCAGTCCTTAAGTGCGGTATACTTGATATTGATATATGATATTGTATTTCAGTATTTGATACAGAACACTTAATGCTTAACAATATTGGACAGTGGAAATATAGCAGTATTTCAGACTAGATAATATTGATGGGAGTCACCAAATAGTATTTGCTCTGACGAGATGCCAGATTGCCATGCAGTGGTGTGACGCAGCATAAATGTTGCCCACTGTTCACTTGGGATGGCATGCAATGGCTTTTTGCAGTATTTGAGCTTTCATGCCCAGTGACTGCCATGAAACCATGAGAGGCCAGCAAGAGTAAGCCATGTGTGTTCTGAAGGGTGATAGGAATATTATTGAATACCCACCTGGTGCCATTGAATATCGCTATTGAACTGTCTCATTATTCATTTGTCACACATGGCGGGTTTTGTGATTTTCTTACACTTTGATTTTGATGGAAATTTCTTTGGTCACCTGCGATTTCTCTGAGGATCTTACAAAGGTGCTTTCAAATGATCTTGTAACCACATACAGGGCAGAGTTTGAATGGATGAATCTGTCTGTTTTGGTGGTTTTCAGTTTCTCATTTTTCTGATCTGAAATTTGGTTTATGCTAAACACAGAATTTTCATAACTTCATCTTAGGTTCTTTTTATCCCAAACCTTGACATTTTTGTTTTACATTTGCAAAAAAACAAAACAAATCACCATGTGCACTTTGGTGCAGTTTTAGTTAATACTAAATTTAGTTAATACTAATTTAGTTAATACTAATACTAATACATTTTGCCTATGTCGGCAAAAAGTTTCAGCTATTTGGGAACTGAATAATTTTTTTTCTGCCACTCAGGAATTGAAACTGTCTAGATGGTACACATCTTCCTTCCTTCCTTCCTTCCTTCCTTCCTTCCTTCCTTCCTTCCTTCCCTCCAACAATTACCCTAGTTATTGCTCATACCCTCTTATTATATGAGCAATTTCCCTTATGTATTCAGTGTTACTTTGACTGATGCACATATGTGTTGTGCAGTTTCCTTTGATAAGCAAAATTTTAAATGCATTTTTTAAACCTGAGAACTTGACTACAAAATCACATTTGGAGGAGTGTGACATTTTGCAGGACCGCCCTGATTTAAATATTCGTTCACAAGCACAGCATTGGCTAAACTCATGCAAAAAGGTGTCCCGATGCATCAGTCCCCATGCCTGCCAGGAGCCAAGCCCTGCTCAGCTTTAGAGATGCAGCACCTACAGGTACTGGCACCCAACTGCTCACTGCCGCACGGCCCTGGCAGGTGAATCCCGCCCTGCCACCGAACATCAGCGAGCCACAGGTCATTTTCCATCCCTGATGCAGTTCCGTTTAAGTACAGGTGTCTGGTGTCTTATTTTATCCCGCTCTGTTTTCATCCTGCCTCCTCTTCTTCTTTGCAACTCTCATATGCTGTTGTCTCAACCTTCAGAGGGAGATTGCTACTTTGGAAGATGAAGATGAATCTGATTTTATGTTTCAGATCCACACAAAACACGGATAGTTAGGGAAGCTCAGACTCATCTTGACAGCAAATTCAGCCTCCTGCGCCCTGCAGGGTATTGTGTCTCAACATATTGCGTCTCTCCGCTGCCCCCCTCCCCGCCCGCTTGCCTGCGAGGTTCCTTGCTCCTCACCATGTGGCTGGCCTGGTGAGGAATGCCGGCAACAGCGGGGAAGAAAGCGAGGGAGAGGCAGACAGAGAGGCTGGCAGAAAAAGTCTTTGGAAGATGTTAAAAATGCAGCTGAAGCAAGCTGAGTGCAAATAACCTCCCAACATAGAAAATAAGTGTGGGGGGCATGGGAGGCCCCCACTGGACATCTTTGGAAGACGGGATTCTGAAACAGATTTCTTTGGGGTGCTAGTTAAACCTCAGTTAATGCGAATGAGATACTAGTTGATACTTGTGGGTGAAGGAAGCAGAGGGCAAAGAGAAGATGACTGAAAGGAGCAGAGGCCAAGCCTGTGTCTTCTTTTAATAATATTACAATAGTATTCTACAGGGTTACGCTCCATTGTGTGTTGTTTCAGGTGTTTCTAATCTTGATTTTAAAAATCTGCAGTTTGGAAAGATTCTGTGCTGTTTGATTGCAATGTTTTTAGTAACTGTTGTGAACCTTCCAGAGAACTTTGGTTATTGGGCAGCATATAAATTTAAAAAAAGAATATTGAAGTTTTTGGAACCCTTTATTGCTTCATTTACCAATGAGAGGCAGGTTGTTCAGGCCTAACATTCCTACAGGGAGAGCTCTTTTTGGATTTCAGTAGCAACTTCAGCAGAAATACATGGTTACTCAGCTGCCTTTTCCTCACCCACAGTAGAAAACCCGTCCCAAACCAAAATGACCTTGAGCACAGACACATTGCCTGTCACCCCCTTCTCCTCCTTGTACCAAAAGGGTCTACTGACATTTTACCTAGTATTTATTAGAGAAAAAGGGTTATAACCCCCACCCCCAATCAATGGTGCCTCCACTACTATCTTCCCCATTTTGGCCTAGATTGTAACTTGCTAAGGCCTGCTGGGTCTCCTACTTTGCAGTAGATAGTCCTCTATCAGAAAGGCAGTCAGGGGATGGTCCTTATTTAAGATATTTCTAAACCATTTGATTATACAAGCTCTCAGAATGGTTTACAGAATATTCTTTTAAAAATCAATAACAATCAATTTAAAAGCAAATTTAAAAGAACCTTGCCTGTCATAGAACAACAACATAACCATCAATTTTGACAGGCCATGATAACACAATAACAAAACAATGCATAATAACATAATAACCATTTTCCCTGCACCAAACAGTTTAAAACCAATAAATCCACAACCAACTATTATAATAACAGGAAATAATATTTCAAAGTATCCCTTATTAGGAGAGTCTATTTGAAAGCTGTCCAGTGTAAGCCAGGCTTAAAAAGAAGTGAAAATGGGGCCTTTGATAGTGTCCCCTGAGGGTTTCCACCTAACCAGGAGAGGAAGTTATTTCTGGGTACACTATGGCGATGTTTCTAATATTGCTCCCATACCTATGAATTGGCGTGATCTACACCCTCTGCTCGGCCGTGCATTTTCTTTGGAGGGCAATGGGCAAATGACCATCCAACCCAAAAGTGACTTGGATGAGTCATGAAAGCAGGACGGGTCCTATCAGGGTGACCTTCAAGGTTATAGGGCATGGAGCTGCGCTCTCCCCCGTGCTCTCCAGCTCGACCTCGGTTGGCATTGCCATTTGTGGGAGAAACAGCAGCACCGTCGAGGAGGAGGAGGAGGAGAGGAGCTTCAAAGGAAGCCATGCCACACCGGGTACCCCTCCTGGGTGGGGCCTTGGAGACCGGGCCCTTTTTTGTGAGTCTTTGGGGTTACTCGGTTGTATGTGGGTGTAACCCACATGGGACTGTGTGACTGTGTTTCTTTACATGTACTGATGGGTAATTGGGCTTTGTCTGTGGGGGGGATTATAGCTATACTTTATTATTGTTGATATTATTCATTGTATTATGTATTATATTTTATTATGGGTTGATATGTATTGCATTATGTATTATATTACTGTATTAAGGTTTGTTTTGATTCTGTAACACTTACAGTTAGATATTTTATTGTTTGATTGTATTGCTCTAAAGTATTATTGTATTTTTACAGAATATGTTGCTGCTGCTGCTGCTGTTCCACTGTAAGCTGCCCAGAGAGCCCTATGGGTTATGGGGCAGCATAGAAATGAGGGAAGGGGAGGGAAGGGAAGGGAAGGGAAGGGAAGGGAAGGGAAGGGAAGGGAAGGGAAGGGAAGGGAAGGGAAGGGAAGGGAGTTATGTACAAACCACCCCCTGGTACTTCTCCTCTATTTGGGGGCTAAGACTTTGGAGTGGGAGGGATGAGGCTTGAGGGAGAAGAGCTCCTCAGAAGTGAGGTTCTCCATCTGAAGGAGTAGGGGCACCACTGCTTTTTTCCCTCAGTGTTTCCCTGGCATCCTTCACACCATCCTGGAAATAGCACCTTTCCAGTGCAGTGGCTGCACAATGAACACCAGTGGAGAGGATCCAGATACCATTCTGCAAAGCGACATTCTTTTTCTGAGGCAGGGTGAGGAAAGGAAGAATGTGGACATTTTTTCCTGGTTGCAGGAAGTTGCCTGGGAAATTTTGGCTCTGAACAAATGGTGGAAAAGGAAGGGATTTGTTGCCACAGATAATACATTCTGCTCTCCTCTTGGCATCTCCGGCCCCATCCCTTTACCTTCCAAACTCACTCCTCTCATTGAAATCCTGGATGAGAGTGAAGTGTCTGTTACGTTCCGGGCTGAAGTGGGAGCTAATGCATATGTTTTGGCTGGTTTAGTTTGTTCAAGGGGGATAAATATACACCATTTCCAAAAAAGCAGCAAGGCAAACAAGGTGTTGCAGCACCGAGGAGAGCTCCTAGTGGGCAAGATTAGAAGGGCTGCTGTTGTTCCTGATTGCAGTCAAAAAGCCCCTCTCGGCCTCCACCCATTGCCACAAGGTGGGAAGCCTGAAGGAGAGACGCTTCTGGCCTGCACCCTTCCGCCCTTCCCTGAGTCAAAGGGCTCACATGGGCATGGCACACTGGTTTTCATGAGCGGTGGGCTTCTTGGGCTCCAGGGCTGCTGGCCCAGGCTTGAGGGTCTCTGCACTGAGGGTCTGCTAACTGGGCCTCAAGGCTTTTTACCATCTCATCCCATGAGGTCTTTGGTTCCACAGGGTGCCTAACACAGCTGGTTCCTCATCCTCTGGCTCTGCATCCAGGCACTGCTGGACTCCGGGGTTGTGATAGCACTGGGTGAACCACTGCTGCACAACACTTCACAGAGTGATGGGTACAGAAGTCCTTTCCTAAAACCCTGAGCACACCACCCAGTCAGACAATGACTCCTGATCCAATATTGGCATCTAAAACAAGAGATGAATGGAAAGGGAAAGAAGTAATAGAACACTCTACTGGAGTGTTGCCCTTGGATTGCAACTAATGACTCATTCCATTTCAGTTTAATTCAAGTTGGAAATCTGATATGGATCATCCTGTAAAGCCGATCACATACCCAACTTGCGCAAATTGGGTTGGAGGTCTCATTTGAAATCAATAGGCCAAAACCTATAAAATGGGCCTGCTCTCCAGGCAATTTTAAGACTGCGGTTTGCTGCAATCACTGTGTAACCACTCCACCCTCAAATTTATCTCTTCATTTATTTTAAAAGAGGTGATCATGAAGGGGACCTTTTTTTCCTTTAAAATTTCTTCTTCAGAATCCAGCTCCCAAACTGATCCCTCCCTATTATGTTCTGGTATAGAAACCAGGTTGGAAATATAGGTGTACAGAATCAAAGTAGAACCCACCTTAGTGAGACTTCACAAGCCAGAGATGGGCAGAAGGTACATCTGATGGTATTTTGGGCTTCAGCTCCCAGAATCCTCTGACAGCATGGCCAGTGGTCAGACATGTTGGAAAATGAATGCCTGAACTCTTGGAAACTAATGCTCTGCCTATCCCTGCCATAGGCAACCCAACAAGTAACACATGCCAAACACCTGATTTGTGAAACTGGTAAGGCCAGCCTTGCAGCAACCATAATGAAATCCTTGGTTGACTCCTGGAAAGGGGAAGTTGCAGCATCAGGGCCTCCTACAAAGGAAAGCAGGGATTTCAGGAACACCTTCAGTTTCCAGAAATGCCCAACTGTCCTCACCAGTCCCTGGAGTCACCCTGAACCAAAGCATACATTATTATATGCGCAATATCAGGTATGTGATATTAATCCAACTTGGGTTAATATTATAAATTACCCAAATTACAAATTCCCTTCCCTTCCCTTCCCTTCCCTTCCCTTCCCTTCCCTTCCCTTCCCTTCTCCTGTTTCTCAGTCATAAAATCCATTTGTCTTTTGAATGCAAATTACAAATGCCATAAGGCTTTGGCTACTTCCTGCAGAGAGAGCATTTCAGCCATGCGTGCAACGTGGCATTGGGAATGATGCTGTCTGCACACAAAGCAAAATGTGGTTTCCTCACTCCAAGACTATCAGCAAATGACCCTGAAAAGTACTGCAGACAGAACTGGAGACAAATCATCTATAAAACTGGATCTTCTAACCAGCTTGCTTAAGTGCTGTCAATTCAGGCTCCATAACGAGTGACCCAGGGGGCTATACCCTAACATTGCATTCCTTTCTTGGCACTACATGTTACTAAAGTCATGGGAAGTCAAAATTAAATATCACAATGCACAGGGTCTCGGATCTTGTGAGGTTATTCATTCATGTGTGTACGTGTATCTGCGTATGAAATTATTCTAACAACAGAATTAAGTGCTAACCATTTTGGCTTCTGCCCTTATCAGGAGCTGTGATATCAAATGGATTCCATGAGTGACAATTTGGAACATTGAGAGATGGAAGAAAAAGAGATGCGTGGGTTGTAAAGCGTATGAATTGTCCTCCAGATTAAGGCCATACAGACCAAGGATAAATCCAGAAGTTTTCCTTCCTGTCAAGCATGCCCATGTTATTTCTTGGTTCAAATGGAAGAAGTTAAGAGTTTGAGACACCATGTGCAAGACAGAACATTTTTGTAGGTTGCAAAACTATATTTTATTTCTTCATACTGTCACCAAGTACTGAACACAGCTGTGATTTCAACGTTACCCCAAAATAACACTCAGAACACTCAAACGCCTTCTCCAAACTGCCACCTGTTGAGAGCAGCTTCCTATTGCTTCCTCCTCAAAACGAAAGGAGGGTCGTTTTTCCAATCTGCCAAGGAAATCTTGAACGCTACACCTGTCTCTTGAGGTTTAGCGTTCCCTTCCAACATTGTGCCATCTTCAGATCTTATAGGGATTTTCTCCACTCCATTTTAACCAGGGATGGGAAACGTGTGTCAGGATCAGTGGCATGGGAGCAGAAGTCCCAGCAGATGCACCAGGACCCAGGCACCAGGACGCAGGGCAGGGCAGGGCAGGGCAGGACAGGACATAAACACAGTCCAAGGTCCAGTAGGCAAATCAGAGTCATGGTCAAGGAACCAACCAAAGACAAGAACCAGGAGTATGTTTCAGGACAATGCCAGGGCATAGTCATAAGCAACCCAAGGTCAAAAACCAGGAAGCCAAGCACAACTTACTAAAATTGTCCAGCTAAGCTGCTGTGTGATTATTTTTATTTTAACTGTCAATAAAAGTACACCAACTGAATCATAACAGATGCATAGCAGCAGTACAGCATCAAATGCAATATTAAAACTAAAGTTAAAAAGTTTTAATACTGTTACAATACTTGCAAAACAAAAAGGTTTTCACCCGGTGCCAAAAAGAATACAGAGAAGGCGGAGCACATTTCAGAGGCAGGGTGCCAAAACCAAGAAGGCCGTTCTCCTGGTAGCCACCTACCTCACTTTCCTTGGAGGGGCTCCCAGTGAAGGACCCCAAAGATGACCTCATGGTCTGGCTAGGTGCATATGGGATGAAGCCATACGCTGGCCCCAAGCCATTTAGGGCTCTGAATGTTAATAGCAAAACTTTGCAGCAGGCCCAGACTTGCTAGTGTAGCTGGAAGAGAAGTGGCTAAAATGTTCTCATAAGCCAGTCTCCAGTAACAATCTTGCTGCTAACCCATCTCAAAAGGTGACCACTCCATGCCTGCACCATTGCACATCGTATTGTTCATAGAGGCCAAGGGAAGAATGTCAAAGGGACGTAAATCTTTGTGTTTCAGAAAATGACATAAGGGAAGAGAAAGGGAAATAAATTACTAAGCAGTGTCGAGAGCACGGCTCTTTTGCATTAGAGAAGATGGAGTGGGAATTACAGCAGAATTACCAAAAAAAAGGAAAGGGACCCCAATAGCATCAATGGCACACTTAGTTCACTTTAGATTCTGGCCTAACTTTTATTTATTTATTTATTTATTTATTTAAATATTTATATGCCGCCCCTTGCAGCAGCCTCCGGACTTGTGGGAAGGGCCACTCTTTGGATTTAATGCACATACCTGTTGGGTGGTAATATATACTGTGTGTTAGTCCGGTTCCTTCAAAATATGAAAAGCCTTCCCTGCTGTGTTTGGAAGCCTTTCTTTTCATTCTGCCATGTGGGTACCTGAACCTCTGCCCTGAAGACCTACCCAGACATGGGACTGCTTACCTTGTCTTGTGGAGAAACTATAGCAGCCGACCAAGGCCAGATCAACACACCTCTGCCCTAAGAACCCAGGAAACCTTAACTATGCAGCTCCTCCAATGTCCCTCACCAACAGAAAAGCACCCCCTACCCAACTAAATTTCAAGCAAGGAACAGACCAATTGAAGCTTACTGGAGGGGTGCCTACAGCAATATTAGTGCTTTACAAAAGGCCAAGGATTATTACATTAAAGGGCGAGACAGAGGAAAAGAAAGGGACGCAGGTGGAGACAAGAGGCTTTTCTTTTAATATCCATGTTGCTTTGCTTGATTTATTGGTGAGTTTTCTTTTATATGAAGGGTGATAGAAGGAGGAGCAGCTTGAGTGTTTACGGTGTGTTTCCTGAGTATCCCTAAAATTGGATGGATTCTTCTCAAGTTGCCCTATTCAACAAAATTGCGGGCATGGGTGCTCTTTCTCTGTCTGTCTGTCTGTCTGTCTGTCTGTCTGTCTCTCTCTCTCTCTCTCTCTCTCTCTCTCTCTCTGTGTGTGTGTGTGTTCTCTCTCCAGACCCCCTTTAAATGTCAAGGTGAAATTCAAAGGCTTCTGCAGAGATACTTGAATCATTCAGGGCATCACTGCCCTACAGGGGATTGGCTTTGTTTCAGTATTTAAACACTATTGGTTTTATTATCCCCATTCAAGTAGGGTGATTATTCCCACTCCAGAGCCCCTGAACACTCACTGGGGAAGTAGAAAGGGAATTCTAATTTGACTGTAGTCAGATGGAGAGAGTGGGGGGTGGGTATCGAACATGTGGGAGGGCTCACGTCAGGTCCCCAACATCCAGGCACTAGCATCTTGCCTCTTGCCTCAGCAAGGCTCTCTATCAGCTGTGAGCCTTGGAAGACTGACTTCTCTGGTTGGAGGACAACATAGACCAGGCTCTTGAATAAGCCTGACCCCCATCTGAAAACCTTCTCTGGGGAGAGGACGTCTCTTAAGTGCACTCTCTCTTTCCCCGATTGCTCCCTGGGTTATTCACTCTCCTGTAGCTGGATGCCTGCCTCTGACACTCTTGCTGCCTTACCGCTGCCTTGGATTTTGACCTCTGCCTGTTCTGCCCTGTAGGTTGCCCAGCGGCTCAGGATGCTTGGTGTGCAGAATGTCTCCAGTTCAGTCCCAGGCACTTCTGGGCAGGACTTGGGGAAAGATGCCTCTCTAAAATCCTGGAAAGATGTTCTCATTGAGAACAGAAAACTGTGATGGGCCAATGATCTGACCAGGCGGAAAGCAGCTTCCACACCAGCCTGATTCTTGATGGGATCCTCAGTCATGTCACCTCTGCCTTATGGCCTTTTTAGAATCATATCCACCACCCTCAGGTCCCAGGCCTGCCTGAGCCCGGGTGAGTCCCTCCTGCTCCCCATCTACCGCCCCTGAACCCCAGAGAGAGGGAGGAGAGGGAAGGTCTACTCCTCTAGGAATGGCCCATGGTTATTGGACTGCACTAATCCAGGCTGTGAGAGAGGAGTCCGTCAGTTTTGCTTTGAGCCCATGTGAGCCATCCTGTTGTGCCGGGCCTCATTCTGTGGCAGGTGAGATGTTTCCTTTGGCACAGTCTGAAAGCTTCTCTGCCTGTCCCCAGGAGACCAGGACCTGTGGCCAACTTACCGGGTCTTCTCCATGGCTGGGGAACCAAGAGCTGTCTAGGTGTCTGGGCGCTGCTACATCTCGCCATAGGTCAGGCTGGGTGGGAAGTGGAGCACAGCAGCCCTGCTCTAATTTGTCCTATGCAGGTATTCAAGGCCTAAAGGAACAGGTGCAGGAGGTAAGAGTGGCCTTGAGGTTCTACCGAAACAGAGACCTCCATGGAGACTATTGCTTGCCTAACTCCATTGTGATTCCTGTTGCCAGTTCTTTTGCTGTCTCATCCCTTTTGTGCAGCACAGCTTCATGCCTTTGTTAGAATTGGTTGTTGCTTTCTTTTCTATTTGAAGGCTATGGGAAATGTTTCTAGTTCTGTTTGTATTCAATGGGTTAACAATACGGGGTGGCATCCAGATTAAGTTGATCCCATTTAGTTCCCACTAAAATGAGATTTTTGTGAGGTGCAGTGCATCCTGGGCTCCCATTTGTCGTTCCCACACCCCCCGCCCCAGTAGGGTTATTAACGCTGTATCTTTGTATCTTTGCCTTTTCTCCAAGGATCTCAAGGTAGTTTGCATGGCTCTGCACCCTTCGCCATTGTAGCTCCACAGCGACAGAGGGCAGCTAGTCTAAGATGGTGCTGAGCCAAGGATGCTCATTGACAGTGTCATGGCTGGGTGCAGGCTTGAACGTGGGTCTCATCAAGCTGGCCCTGACACAGGAGCCTTGGCATTGCGCTGGGTGTCCTATAAAGCTCACACTGCCACAGATGTTAATTTTATGATAGAGAGGTGCCATAGCAATATTCTGAAGAATGACTGACTGTCTACAGGGGACAAGTTGTAAAGCCTGTATTACTGGGGTGATAGGCATGGAGGTGCCTTTGCAAATGGGACCTGGAGTGCGTGGGGTGAGGCAGGACTGGCCTGCCCATGAAGCAGAGTGAAGTCATCCCTTCAGGTGGCAGATGCTGGATATCATGAGAGGGCCACAAATTATCTGTTGTTCTGCTGCAATTTGATTAGCGAGTACAGGGACAAGTGCTTGTGATTCATATGGACTCATATTTTTGGACTCTCATGCCAAAATATCTTGGAACACAATATTTGCTAATTGATATTTGTAGATGCCCATTGAGAAATAGCAACAATATTTTAAACACAAACACAATTCATCCCAATAGAGTGAGAAAAGAAAACTATGTCGAAATGACCTGGTTGCCTCCGTACCTGTTCATTCTGTTGTCCAGGTGCTATCCATAGGTGGACAGCCACAGATTTCTATGGTTCATTTAGGATTTATTATCTTTAAAGTGGGATTAAACATTATAAACCTTCCAACAGAGGACTGTCCTCCTTAAAATAGGATATATAGCCATACCAAGCCCCATTTCCAACTTTTTCTCTCTCACACACAAGCACATACCCAGATACAGCAATCCACAGCCTAAATATCTGCACACGGCTCCTAAGTAGGTGTATTAATGAGATACAAGGATGCAGTCCTATAAAGCAGAAAAGTTCCTCTAATTCCTAACATGCTGGCTGGGTCATGCTGGGAGTTAGTTGTAGGGCCTCCTCCTCCTCCTCCTCCTCCTTTTTCTTCGAAACATGCACAAAACTGAGTCCTAAATATGCTTCCACAGTGCTACGTGCGCATGTCACTTCAGATTTTCTCTCCTTACTCTTACAAGAAAAAAAGGTGTGGGTTCCGTGTTGACCTACAGCTGCCCTTGCTCTTGTTTAGAGCAGACACCGCTGCAGATGCTTATGAGTGCCCCCCAAAGCCACCCAAACAACTGTCCCCATCCCCAAAACGTTGCCACCTCTGGGCGCCGGACTTTGCCCCTGTGGTCAGGGCGGCTCCGTGCTCTCCGGTGAAACCGGGTGCCCTGGCTTCCGGGGTGAGCATGGGCTGACTTCCAGCCCCAGTCATTTATAAAGATTTGTCTGCAGAAAAGTAAAGAACTTTCCCCCTTCTGTTTTTCCCTTAATTATCTGGTTGACCTCAGTGGAAAAGAAAAGGGGGAGGGCAAGCAGCAATGCTAAAAGCCGAAGGCAACGATTCGGCTCGCTCCCCCTCCCCGCTCTTCCTGGTTCCCTTCTGATGAGTGCCCGTGCGGTTTTGCTGCTTCTGAGCAGAGTGATGGCTCTGAGTCACTTTAATGACCTCCGAGAAACTGCATCAGGGCCTATTTGCAGAGCTGAGGTTGCTACGCCACAGCCCTTGTCTCCTTTCCTCTGCCCCAGATATTGAACCTTCCCGTAACTACAATTACAACATTGACCACAAAATGGAGATTTACAGATTGTTTTCAGCAACACCCATTCAAATTTACTTATATTTACACTCGAAAAAAATTAGGGTAAGTGCTGTTGTGACCAAAGGCAAAAGACCCAGATCAATAATCCACCAATCCTTGGCTAATAAAGTACTTCTCTAAGGTCTATGGTTGCTTTATTCTGACTTTTGAGGTTGGCCCCTAATGTCTGATCCATTGACTTTTCCCGTAAATATGTCTAATCAAGACCACACTGAACCCTGAGAAGGAAAGATACACTTGGTTTGGTAAGAATTGCTAATTAACTGAGTATGTAAAACCTGTAGCTGCTGCTTCCAGTGGTGTCCCTGCATTCAAAGAGGACCCATGCAAACGGTGGATCTCCAAGGCAAACCTTAATTCTCCTATCTCAGATACAGAGCAGGAGTCAAGGTTTGTCTCAGAGATCCACAACTGCATGGATTCTCTTCCTTCACTCACACACGCACAGAGGTCCTCAGCAGAATTATTTTGCAATGAACATCCTGGCGAAGGAATGGGTCTCTCTGATAGCTTTCTAAAAGTGAAAGCTGGGCTAGCATTGGATATACCTGAACTCTGGGCAGAGCCATGGTGCATTGGAAGATGACCTGTGTGGCATGTTGGAAATCCTTGGACCCCTGAATCTCAAGGGAAAGGATGGTTGTTGTTGTTAGTCGCAAAGTCATGTCCAACCCCTTGTGACCCCATGGACAACATTCCTCCAGGCCTTCCTGTCCTCCACCCTCTCCTGGAGTCCGCTTAAGCTCAGACCAACTGCCTCAGTGACTCCATCCAGCCACCTCATCCTCTGTCGTCCCCTTCTTCTTTTGCCATCTATTGTTCCCAGCATTAGGCTCTTCTCCAGGGAGTCCTTCCTTCTCATTAGGTGGCCAAAGTATTTGAGTTTTATCTTCACTATCTGGCCTTCTAAAGAGTAGTCAGGGTTGATCTCCTCTAGGACTGACCGGTTTGATCGCCTTGCAGTCCAAGGGACTCGCAGGAGTCTTCTCCAGCACCACAATTCAAAGGCCTCAATCCTTTTGCGCTCGGCCTTCCTTATGGTCCAGCTTTCACAGCCATACATTGCAACTGGGAAAACCATAACCAACCAGGATTCTGAATAGTTCAGCTGGAATGCTGTCACCTCCACTAGGTTTGTTGTTGCTCAGACTTCCTAAGGCCCATTTGACTTCACATTCCAGGATGTCTGGCTCCAGGTCAGTGACCACCCCATCGTGGTCATCAGGGATGTTAAGCTCTTTCTTGTATAGTTCTTCTGTGTAATCTTGCCACCTCTTCTTAATCTCTTCTGCCTCTGTTAGGTCCCTGCCATTTTGGTCCTTTATCATGCCCATCTTTGCATGAAATGTTCCCTTCATATCTCCAACTTTCTTGAAGAGATCTCTGGTCCTCCCAATTCTATTGTTTTCTTCTATTTCTTTGCACTGTTCATTTAAGAAGGCATTCTTCTAGCTATTCTCTGGAATTCTGCATTCAATTGTTTGTATCGTTCTCTTTCTCCCTTGCCTTTCACTTCCCCTCTTTCCTCAGCTATTTGTAAAGCTTCCTCAGACAGCCATTTTGCTTTCTTGCATTTCTTCTTCTTTGGGATGGTTTTAGTTGCTGCCTCTTGTACAATGTTGCAAACCTCCGTCCATTGTTCTTCAGGCACTCTATCTGATTTAATTCCTTAAATCTATTTGTCACCTCTACTGTATATTCATCAGGGATATGATTAAGGTCATACCTGAGTGGCCTAGTGCTTTTCCCTACTTTCTTCAACTTAAGCCTAAATTTTGCAACCAGAAGCTCATGATCTGAGCCACAGTCAGCTCCTGGTCTAGTTTTTACTGACTGTATAGAGCTTCTCCATCTTTGGCTGCAGAGCACATAGTCAATCTGATTTCTGTGTTGACCGTCTGGTGATGTCCATGTGTAGAGTCGTCTCTTGAGTTGTTGGAAAAGAGTGTTTGCCATGACCATCGTATTCTCTTGACAAAATTCTACCAGCCTGTGCCCTGCTTCATTTTGTACTCCAAGGCCAAACTTGCCTGTTATTCCGGTTATCTTTTGGCTTCCTACTTTAGCATTCTAATCCCCCATGATGATAAGGACATCGTTTTTTGGAGTTAATTCTAGAAGGTGTTGTAGGCCTTCATAGAACTGGTCAACCTCAGCCTCTTCAGCACCAGTGGTTGGGGCATAGACATGGACTATTGTGATGTTGAATGGTTTGCCTTGGATTCGAACTGAGATCATTCTGTCATTTTGGAGATTGTATCCCAGTCCTGCTTTTCTTAACTCTTTTATTGACTATGAAGGCTACTCCATTTCTTCTGAGGGATTCTTGCCCGCAGTAGTATACCTGATGGTCATCTGAACTGAATTCACCCATGCCTGTCCATTTTAGTTCACTGATTCCTAAGATGTCGATGTTCAGTCTTATCATCTCTTGTTTGACCACATCCAGCTTGCCTTGATTCATGGATCTTACATTCCAGGTTCCTATGGAGTATAGATCTTTGCAGCATCAGACTCTCCTTTCACCTCCAGATACATCTGCAACTGAGTGTCCTTTCGGCTTTGACCCAGTCGCTTCATTCTTTCCGGCGCTACTAGTACTAGCCCTCCGCTCTTCCCCAGTAGCATATTGGACACCTTCCGACCTGAGGGGCTCATCTTCCGGTGTCATATCTTTTTGCCTTTTGGTACTGTCCATGGGGTTTTCATGGCAAAGATACTGGAGTGGGTTGCCATTTCCTTCTCCAGTGGATCACGTTTTGTCAGAGCTCTCGGCTATGTCCTGTCCATCTTGGGTGGCCCTGCACGGCATAGCTCATAGCTTCATCGAGCTACGCAAGCCCCTTCGCCACGACAAGGCAGTGATCTGTGAAGGAGAGGGAAAGGATACATGTCAGAAATTCTGGAGCTGCCATCATGGAGAAGACAATGCTGAGCTTGAAAGACTGATGGTCTGGAGATGCACACTGGACACCACCGATTAAGCACAATTCTTCTTCTTTAACGACATGGAAGAAGGGGTGAACAGTCTGCTGATCAAATTCGCAGACGACACTAAAACTGGAGCAGTGGCCACAACTGAGGAGCAGATACACCAGATCCAAAAGGATCTGGACAGACTATGGAAGTGGACAGGAGACAACAGGATGGCGTTCAATGTGGACAAGTGCAAGGTCTTGCACTTGGGGCATAGGAATAGCTGTCATAAGTACAGATTAGGGGACAAGGGGCTGGAGAGCAGCACTTGTGAAAGGGACCTTGGGGTACTGGTTGACCGCAGGCTAAACATGAGTCAGCAGTGTGATGCGGTGGTCAAGAGGGCGAATGCCACCCTTGGTTGCATAGCCAGAAGTGTGGCTTCTAGATCAAGAGAGGTATTACTACCACTCTACATGACTCTGGTGCGCCCGCAACTGGAGTATTGTTTTCAGTTTTGGGCCCCTCATTACAGAAAGGATATAGCCAGGTTGGAGTCAGTGCAGCGTAGGGCCACAAGGATGGTGGCTGGTTTGCAGGGGAAGCCGTATGAGGCAAGACTGAGGGAACTGGGTCTCTTCAGCTTGGAGAAGAGGAGACTCAGAGGGGATACAGGTATGTGAGGGGGTGTCACATGGAGATGGGGAGAGGTCTGTTCTCCCCTGCAGAGGAAAGCAGGACGCGCTCCAATGGAGCAAAGCTCAGGGAGCCAAGGTTCAATTTGGATGCCAGGAAGCACTTCCTGACAGTTAGGACCCCGAGGGCGTGGAATGGGCTTCCACGGGAGGTCGTTGAGGCCCCATCGGTGAGGGTGTTCAAAGATAGGCTGGACATGCACATGGTGGGCATGTCATGAGCGGAGCCGGCTGGTGCCGGAGGTCAGACTAGATGGCCCAGGAGGCCCCTTCTGACTCGCTCTGTTTCTATGTTTTTATGTTTCTTCTCTTGCCTTGTTTTGACATGCAGTTCCCTGTAATTCCTGTCTGATGCTTCCATTTGGCATCACTGTCTCCTGCTTGTTTGCTCCCATCATGCTCAGCTTCCTTTTCCAACCTGCTATTTAACCTGAGGTGGGGAGCCTTGAGCCTTGTCTAGTTCTAGTTCTCCTGGACTCCCACATGGCTACACACCACTTTCCTGGCCGTCCCTCTTTCCCTTGAGAAGCATTTTCTTTGTGTGGGGTTCCCAGCAATTATACATTGCACCCGTTCTAAAAAGCTGAAATGCCTCTCCTATTTTATTTTATTTTATTTTATTTTATTTATTATTACACTTATATCCTGCCCACCACTCCCCTTATGAGGAACCCAGAATAGCTCTCAATTTTATCTTCACCCCGTGAGGCGGGTGAGGATGAGATTCCTTTTGTGAGCTTTATTGACTGAATGGGAACTAGAACCCTAATTTCCCTCAGCCCATCCTACCATTTAACTGCTACACCACATCACCACAGGAAGGGAACAACCTAACCAAAACAGGGAGCAAGTCTTCAGCTGGGGAAGCAACGCGCAGTTCAGGGTAGAGCGAATTTTTCCCTGGGCAGTGCAATGCAGTGCAATCAGAACAGGAATCGCTACAGGCCGTCGTGCACGTGACATGTTGGTCCAGGGCAAATTGCTTGAGCATCCAGCAGCTGCTTCTTCCCTCCTGCCCCAGCTACTCTGATGACAATATTCCTGAACCTGCAGCCTGTTCACAACACTTCTCCACTAGGACATGCATGCAAGCTTTGTGGCCAAGCAGAAAAGCAAAGCATTCAGCACACCTTCAGGCCAAGACGTGGTTTATCTGGAACATCTTTGTACTGCATGTGCTTTGACTTGACAGATGCCTGCTTTTGTGAGTGAAAGTGTCATCTCCCGTTTTTGGAGGTCTTAAACACAGATTCAGGCAGTTGCTTCCAGGAGGTTTAGCTCTCAACACATTTTTGGTCCCATCAGCATGGCTTGGTCTTGGTGTCCCCGCGGCTTTTCCCTCTTTTTCTGCGCTGGGATGCCATGACACTGCAAGAGGTGGGATTAGGAGGGGGGCTGTGCAGGAGGGGGGGTAGACAAAATTAGTTTCATTTTGGTTTTGATCTGGATTCATCCAGTTCATACCTTCTGGAGCAAAAATGAATTCAGACATAACCTGGAGAGAGCCAGTGTGGTGTAGTGGTTAAGAACATGGGACTGGGACTCAGACGATCTGGGTTCTAGTCCCCTCTCGGCCATGGAACCAACTGGGTGACTTTGGGCCAGTCACAGACTCTCAGCCCAACCAACCTCACAGGGTTGTTGTTGTGGGGATAAGATGGAGGAGGAGAATGATGTAAGCTGCCTTGAGTCCTTTGTAGGAAAAAGGCAGGATATAAATTGAAAAATACAATAAATAAATAAATAAATAACCTGAGAACTAGTCAGGGTGCAATGGGGAAGAGCAGGTGATCCGATTCTAGTCCCTGCTCAGCCATGGAGCTCACTGGCTGACTTGGAGCCAGTTGCAGACTCTCAGCCCAGCCTACCTCACAGGATTGTTGCTATGAGGATGTAGCTGAGAAGAGGAGGGGAATTATGGAAGCAGCCTTGAGTTGTGTGAAAGGAAAGAAAGGATATAAATATAATTTAATGAATGAATGAATCTGTGGGCAGAGACTGTATACCTCTGAGCTCCCAAATGTGACTTGCAGGCCTTCGACAATGCATCTAATGTCACAAGCCCGTAGTCATTTATGTATGCATTTCTTCTTCAGCTATCCTTCAGATTTTGCACTTTGCAGGAATTTGCAATGCTTTCTTGGCTCAGAAATGCGCCATCAATGCAGGGTAGGATAAAATACATTTAGAGTGCATATTTTATGAGAAACTATGTTTGAAATGTGCATCAAAAGCATATTTGCATTTAAAATCCATGCAGCTTTTAAAAATGCAAAACAACGCAGAAAATGGACAAAGTGGACTGATGGATGAACACCTGCTAAACGGACAGGCTGAAGATCCGCAGCGGCATGCATGCCTACAGGGGCCCGTCGCTGCCAATGGAGTGCAAGCAACTTGCAATGCTACCACAGAGCAGTGCAGCAGGCTGATTTTAGAGATACGTGTCCCAAACATGGGCAACACGCAGGGAAATGGAAGTATTCTTGGAAGCCAAGAGCTCCCACACACCCATGGGCCTCCGAGGTAAGAATGGTGTGACCTTCAATTCTTTCCTCTTCATTTTTCTCTGAAAACGCTAGGAGGAAAGCCCAAAGATCACGAACCGGGAGTGGGAAAGTCTGCTCCTTTTTGCCCTCGTCTGCCGAGATCATTGAGCCGAAGCTGCTTGTTAAACTGCTAGCAAGATCCTCATCAGAAAACAGGTAATCCCACTTAACATTCCTTGAAGGGTGCCTGATGTTTTGACATATAAGCAGGTCACTTGGCAAGGTGCCATTAGACGGAGTAATGATATGATGTGATAAAGTGGCAAATCACTAGTTGCCTTCCGCTGGAAAATCTGAAGCCATCCATGAGAGGAAAGGCACTGTCACTGAGTCGGCAGCCGCAACTTGCTTTTTGCAAGGCTGAAATCCTCGGCGGCATTTCGCAGCCTTCTCCCCAAAGCACCCCGTCACACACACAAACGTGTTTTGATAACTTGGGATTAGTGATGGCCAAATACCTGCAGGAACAAATTAGTTTGTCAGAAGATATCAGTTCCTTAAACAATAAGTGAAGACTCCCAACAAAATGTCACGGTTTGTTCTCTTTACCAGCCAAGCATGTTTCCTGACTGTTTCATTCCATCATCCCCATCCCACCTGGTCTTGCACCCACCCTCCATCAACATTCAGTCAGTATTTTGTGGACATCAAGAACAATTTGTCTCAGTGTGGCGTAGTGGTTAAGAGCATGGGACTGGGACTCAGATGATCTGGGTTCTAGTCCCTGCTCAGCCATCAAGCCAACTGGGTGACTCTGGGCCAGTCACAGACTCTCAGCCCAACCAACCTCACAGGGTTGTTGTTGTGGGGATAAGATGGAGGAGGAGAATGATGTAAACTGCCTTGAGCCCTTTGTAGGAAAAAGGCAGGCTATAAATCGAAAAATAAGTAAGTAAGTAAGGGACACACCTCTCCTTCTTGGGGCAATGTCTAATGCTATTCTTACTTAGAGTAGATTCATAGAAATGAAAAGAGTGTAGGCTTTGCTTCAGCTTGGAATGAAGCTATTATTCATTCTGCAACTCCCAGGTTTTATTGAATTCCTGCAAACTTTAGTCTTCTGTAAGCCTGCAGCATCTCCATCATTTGGGCTACCAGGTTCACCTCTGATCTTTGGAAATAGGAAGGATAACTAAAGATCCCTGGGACGTCCAAGTACTTGGGTACAGCAGAGGATGCCCGCTGCTTCTCTGTAAAATCGATTGCGCTGGCCTTGCCTCTTTCAAGTGAGTTTCTCCTCGGGCCAGCTCACGCCGCCACATCTGTGATCAGAACATTGGCTCGATAAGACTTGCCGCATCGAGCGTTCCCATGGCAAGGCATTTACACCCCACCATGGGTTACACTTCCTTCCACTCTGCTTTCCTCCTCACAATGACAACAAGGTGAGGAGGTGGCGCCGCCAGACTGAGACTGGCCCAGAATCAGTTTCATGGCCAAGCAGGGGCTGGAACCCGGATGCCTCAGGCTCTCCCTCTGACCCCTGGCCTTTCCATCATGCTCAGAGGAGGGTGCGCATTGCCTCTCTGAATATGTCATAGACTTTGCACTAGCCTTGTACCAACCAAAGACATATCAAGTATGTACAGTGGAACCTTGGCTCACGAACGCCTTGGTTTTGACGTGGCTCATGAACTCCGCATTGGATGGCAACCAAGACTGCAGCCATCTCCCTCCCGCCCCCCGCCCCCAGTGGGGAGATGGCCATGATCACAGTTGTGTTTGTGCAGGGAAGACGTGTGCGATCATGGGTGCGCTCCTGCAGGAAAGCCGGGCGTAATCTCGGCCATCCCCCGCAACTGAGTGGGGAGATGGCCGCAATCGTGCTGGGGGCAGCGGGGGAGATGGCCGAGATCGGCCCATCTCTCCCTCCCTCAGCGCGTCCTGTTCACGCTCATCTCTCTCCTCCCCAGTGCGCCTGCAATCGCGCCCGTCTCTCCCCCCAGAGAGCACACCAGGATGACGGGCACCTGCAGGATTGACGGACACGATCTTGGTCATGCTGAGGGGGCAGGGAGATGGCCGTGCTTGTGCTTGGGGTGGGGTGGGGGGAGATGGCCATGATCTTTGTTGTTCTTTGTCACTTTGCTTCACATTTTTCTGATTAAAAAAAGTGGCTATAGAATGGATTAACCTTATTTACATTGAACCTTATGGGGAAATTGGACTTGGCTCACAACCAATTTGGGTCACGACCAGAATCCTGGAATGGATTAAGTTTGTGAGCCGAGGCACCACTGCATAACCTGAAGAGGCTTTGCTGCTGTTCTGTGTCATCAAGTCATCCCCAACTTATGGTGACCTGAGCCTAGGAATGAGTGCCCCCCAAAGCTGTCTTTTCCCTGGCAGCCCTGCTCCAGCCTCATCCACTCAAGACAACCGCTTCCTTGATGGGATCCACCTGTTTCATCGCTGCTCTTCCTTCTCCATCCCTCTTCAACTTTCCCGAGCAGGATGGTCTCCTCCAGTGAGTCCTGCCTTCTCATGATGCACCCCAGGTGTAACAGCTTCAGTTTCATTTTTGTTTCCAGGGAAACGTCTGGCCTGATTTGATCGAGGACCAGCGTGTTCATTGTTCTGTCAGTCCAGGAGATTTGCACAATGCAGAATTTTCTCTAGACATTCGCTATAATTTCTCTGCATGTGGCACACACTCCTCCCCCACCAAACATATTTATTTATTTATTTATTTATTTGGAAATTTATAGGCCGCCCCTTGCCACAAGCCTCTTGCCACATATACACAAGCCCCTTGCCACATATACACAGATTAATGCAAAATGACAGCCAGATCCTTAATACAGTTGCTGTTACATCAGTTGCAGAGAAAGAAAGCAACTTTTTTTGGAGGTGCAGGGGAGAATGAAGAGGTATTCATAATTCTGAACCCCATCCAACTGCGAGGCAATTTCTCCCTGTGAGCAGAAATTCAGTGGAATGGCACCCCCAGTGTTGGCTCCAACCTGCCATTCTTAGGATCACCACGCACAGAACAAAAGCCAGCACCTGGCGGGCAGACCATGGCGGCCTTTCTCCAGGCACCTCGTCTGCCAGTCAGTGGAGCATCACTTGGAGCGGGTCCTCAGCAGAGCAGCTTCAGATGCAGCCTTTACACAGCGCCTTCGACAGATTGGTGTGTCTGTTTTGTGGTGCTGTTGCTTGCACTGTCGTACCCAACAGGCCGCATAAAATATTCCTTGTTAGTTCCACAAGACACATTTTTGGGATTTGCCATGATTTCCCAAGCGATGGGACTCTGACAGACTTCATCCCAGTTTGCCTTTGTCGATTTCGGCATTGTCACACTGAACAAAGCAATTAATATGTCTTTAATTTGCACCTAACGAAACAGAAAAGAGGCATTTATGCTGTGTGACATGTAGACAAATTTTTCTTTAAAAACAAAGTTTCACGCTGTGACTACAATTAGTGTAATTGTCAGCTCCTCTCTTAAAAACAAATATGTATTAAAGCAAAGCCAGCTCTGTTCCCTCCTCTGGTGTGAAAATGAGACAATCAAAATCTATTGTAATTACCACAGTGATATTATAATTAGCAACGATTAAGTTATTCCATGCTGCTTTTTTTCCTCTTGGCTACAATTAAAAAAGTATATATCTTCTTTCTGCACATTACTGCTGATCGTATTACCTCAATACTTGTCTAGGAAGTAGATAAATTAGAAGTAATTTTAAAGCAAAACTCTGTTAAAAACATATATCTTTGTATATAATGGATTAAACCTTTCTTATGGTTTATGCTTCCCTTCCCTTTAACAACCATGTGAGAAAGATCCATTAAGCACCAGGTAGGCCGCCAAACAATAATACTTTGGGAAATGTAGAGAAAATGTTTCACATGAATATGTGTGCTTCATTTAGCTGGTGTTCTGCAAGCATAAGTATACGCTCATCTTTTTCAGCTTGAAATCCTACCTGCCCTACCTTGGTTTATATTATGAGCAAGAGTGGGGAAATATTTTGTTTGCTCTGCTTTTTAAGAAATGGGAAACTAATTCCCAATTCTTGAAGGTGTGTATCAGGACATAGCTGTGGGTTTGCCCACTTTTCTGATGTTTGCATGTGGTTCTTAGCTCAGACATGAACCAGCTAGGTGAAGCCGCCTACAGATAGTGCCCAATCAGGGCATGTTGCATGCTAAAACCCACGTGCTTTTTCTAACTGCAGACTTATGTGGAAATTTGATGGAATGGACTTAGGACATGTGACACTGATGAAGACCAGAAATAAACCTATTAATCCATCCCTTGAGATTAGGTAAACTCATTTATAAAATAGAGCATTTTATGGTAAGTTTCAGCTACCTAACTCATGCAAAAAAGCCATTTTATTTTAGGTTGCGTGTCTTTCACAGCAGGATAGCCACTGAGGTGAGGGATATCATTCTTTGTAAGGCCAAACCTTTCTTTTCATTTCTCTCCCCCCCAACACCCACTACAGTCTTGAAGTGCTTGTTTTGGCAGCTTTCCAGAACTAAATATGGCAAGACTGAAGGAACAGGGTCTCTTCAGCTTGGAGAAGAGGAGACTCCGAGGGGATATGTTGGCGACATGCAGGTATGTGAGGGGGTGTCACATGCAGATGGGTAGAGACCTGTTCTCCCCTGCAGAGGAAGGCAGGAAGCGCTCCAATGGAGCAAAGCTCAGGGAACCCAGGATCCATTTGGATGCCAGGAAGCACTTCCTGACAGTCAGGACCCCGAGGGCGTGGAATGGGCTTCCACGGGAGGTCATTGAGGCCCCATCTGTGAGGGTGTTCAAAGACAGGCTGGACATGCACATGGTGGGCATGTCGTGAGCGGAGCCAGCTGGTGCCGGAGGTCAGACTAGATGGCCCAGGAGACCCCTTCTGACTCGCTCTATTTCTATGTTTCTATGTTTCTATGACCCATAACTGGACTGCTCTAAATTTCATTCCTGCGAAGTGCCGACTTCTTCAAACCATGCTGAGACAGTCTTGAGTCTTCTGTTCCTTTTGTGAGCATGTCAGTGATGATAACCAAGTCTCCACTGGTACCTTGTCTCTTCAAGAGAAGTCCTGAACCTTTCGTCTTGTTGAAATTCATCTCAGCTACTGCATGGGAAGCTTTGGGCTGTGTCCCATTAGAGGTACACAAAAGGGTCCAGTGTGGTGAGACAAGGAGCAACAGCACTGGTTCTTCTGGGAGCAGATGACCTCCAAATTGGGAGGATAATTTCACTGAACTGCCCCATTGAGAAAAGAAATTATTTCTCATGGCTCACAGTTAGCAGTGGCCAAAGCACAGGCTGCCTCTTTTCTTCTAATGGAGCTGTGCTTGCAGTTGTCCCTGGCATCCCTGCTGTCTGGAGCAAGAGCTGTGTTGAAAGCCAAGCCTCCATTTTGCCTCCTCCACTATGACCATCCCTTAGTCTTCTCCCGGTGTATTGTGGGAGCAAATAGCAGCTGTCATATACCTCCTCTCCCATCCCAAAATGGAGCACAATGATTAGAGGAAATTCTGCAAAGTGGCCTTTTTCTATAGAGGGGAGGAAAAGAAAAATCTCAGACTTTTTCTCCAAAAACGGTCTTTTGAAAAATAGTAGCCAGTTGTTTGTGAATCAGCAACACTTGAAGCCTCTGAAGTTCTTTGAACTCTTTTGAAACTCATTTCAAGTTTCAATCCATGTCACATTTTGTGCTTAGAAGGATGGTGTTCTACCTGAACATCTGAGCACATTTTTGTGCACGGTTTTCCCAATTTATGTATCAGTTGTGTACAAATTTGGAATGCTCACATTCTTCTTTCATTGATTAAAGCACATGTATGAGCATTTTTGGAAAGTATCCATTTTCAGTGGAAATTTTTCAAACATATGCATGCTGGCAAATACCCGTTTTTGGTCCACAAATCACATTCCAAACCCATAAATGTACAAACATCTACTTCAGATTGTGTCCGAATCACTGTTTGGTCCAGTAGATGCAAACCGGGTAAATTCTGATACACTGAAAAAGATTCCTTATACATGCCTTATATTTGCACCATGCCAGCATAGGATACCCCATGACTGCATATCTATCAGCATCCTCAAGAGCTTAGTCTAATAAACGTGCACATCTTCAAGATGCCACAGAGCACTGGTGAGAACTGGGGTCTTGGATACCACTGTCACTAGCCAGTGGGACCCTGTACCGCCACTGTTTTTGCCTTCACTGTTTCTACTGCACTCATGTGAACTTACCACTCGTGGGGCTTTTGTACTCCTAAAAATAAGGCTGAAAATTAGTATATTCCCTTAAGGGATCTCCACTGACTTACCTCATTCCAGGAATGAACATCTCTTGTCCTTCCGGGTTAATTTTAGAATTGCCAGACCCTGTTGTGTGAATGATGCAACATGTAAATATGTGGGCCTAACAGGGTACTGTCCAGCAGCTTTTCCTTTAGCAGATATGCATGCTGCCTTTCACTGGACCTCCAGTTTAAAAATCAAGAATGGTGAAATGCACAACTAAAATATGACATGAGGAGGAGAAGGGGAAGGGGAAGGAATGAAAATGCATGTGAAAGTTGGGTGTGTCTGTGAAACTTGGGCTATCACTAAAAGAAGAGGTTCCAGGCAGCCTTTCTAGGAAGAAAATTTCACAAATGGGGCACCACCAAGGTGAACAATCTCTGCTGTCTCTTTCAATCTCTCTCTTTCACTCTCTCTGGTTTCCATCTACTTTCCCCACAGACTTAAAGGCTCCTAAACAAACCAAAACACAACCCTGGAAAATGGGAGAGTGCAAAGAAAAAAAAGGGGGAGACCACATTTCCTCCCAGGGACCATTTTTGTCCTTCAGGAAAGAGATGAGATTTCTGTTCTTTCTTTCCTTGTTGCCCTTGGGCCTTGACATGGATAACACTTCCTGACATGTTAGCAGCACCTGGAGGAGAACCTCTGCAGACAGCCTCTACGCATCGCCAGATGGGTGAGTGAGCAGACACGCCGATAAAACAACATCCCTCTTTTCTTACTTCGTGATCCAGTTTCACACGGCTTTATTTGCAAGGTGGAGAACCTTCTCTCTCTTCTTCTCAACTTAACAGCAACAACATTTTCTGGGTTCACATTGCCCTTTCATTTGAAGTTCTTTGTTCCCTTTGAAAAAACAAAACAATCCACTCAGGTAATTAGAGGAAAGGCAACACACACAACTCAGTGTTTTACAGCCATTTTCAAGCACTACCCTTTGCCACTGAAATGGCCATCCTGCTTTGAACATGCATCACCATTGACTTGAGGCTTAAGATCTTCATGGAACAAACTCATTGTGCACTTTGCTTTCCACTCTGAGGAATCCAGGACAATTCTCAGTGCATTTATCTGGAAGACTCTCTCTCTCTCTCTCTCTCTCTCTCTCTCTCTCTCTCTCTCTCTCTCTCTCTCTCTCTCTCGCACTCACTCACTCACTCACTCACTCACCCCTTTTCTTCAGAAGATTGCTGAACTAGGAAGTGAGGACAAAACGGTGTGCTGCAAAGTGCAACAACACAGTGAGAGCTGATCAGATTGTGAGCAGAGATGGTCATCGAGGGGTGAAACACAGTCTGAACAAGGGCCGTGTTGATTAAATACAGAGAAACTGCAAAGGAAACAAAGCTAAATTCAGCAAGCATTAAGGCAACAAGCCCCTTAATCTTGTTTTAAGCCCCTTAAAACAATCTACAAGCCCCTGTTTCAGCCAATCTTCCTGTACCTGCTGGGAACTGCATCCCACAGGTCCTGTCATGGATACAGCACAAGAGTATCATTACTTCCATCATGAAAGTGAATCTTTTCTGCCTTATATAATTCAACTCCAGGGTGTGAGCTCACTTTGGAGATTATCCCTCCTTCCTGAATTTGCAGTACAATAAGCCCCTCCCTTCTGTGGACCTTCTTCCCTGCTCAGTTCAGACCCCATGTTCCACCTGGCTTTTTCAAACTCCGCAGAGTGGGATATTGGTCCAGAGAATACTCATGTGGGCGATGGTGCCAAATCAGTCTGGGCTGCATGAAGACTTGCAATGAAAGCGCCATGCCCTTCAATAGCCTTGGGTCATTCTTGTTGAGATCTTGGATAATGCTGCCATCCCAGTTCCTGGGCCACTGTTTCAGACACCATCGGTCTTTTAAGAGGATTCTGGAGCCCAGAGCCCTGGGAATATTCCTATTCAGCCAGAGAAATGGAGCTTTGCTCACTTTGTCCCCAGTCTAGTGCTGAAGGAACCATGTCTCATTTGATAGTGCATTTAAACAAGTTTACGGAAACTGGTCGATGTAGCTTGGAAAACGAAGCCAAATATGAAGCAAAGACTCACTGCATTTCTCTGACCTAATAGATCTGAACCCATTGGTTGGTTGGCTGAATTTTGGTTGGTTGATTCAAATCCAAATGTGAACTTCCCCCTGCTTCCCCCTTGCAGATGATGATGAGAACCGCTTGTCTCTCTATTGATTGCCAGTGGGAGGTCTGTACTGTAGCTATTTGTCAAGGCAATCCAGCTTGTGACCTCCCCTTTTGTTTGGGTGCTCAAGAGCGTGTGCATTCCTCTGAGCCTTACCTTCAAACCTTCCTTACTACACACCATTGCACTATATCTTCTGTTCCAGGGATGGATGCACACATCTGAGCTTTAAGTAAATAATTTAATTTTGCCATGCAAATTATGCTTATCCAGGCACTACTGTTCTCAATTGATTAGCACATTACCATTGATTGCTGATGTTCTTGGCTTCCCCCTCTGTGATATTGGAAAAGGAGTTGACAGTAATTAAATAATCATTTCATCACCAGGAGTGATTGAGTTTACCTAATTCACTGGGTCTCTTATGCAACTAGTATTGAAATGTGAACCCTTATAGAATTATATTGATGGATGCCCGAAGTGCAAGGGAAAGGCAGATAATGCGAGCAGCACCAAGCATTCCAGAGGCTCCCTAAACTGGTAACAAACAAAGTTTGAGGGACTTGCATTGTGGCAAATAGTTGCAGTGAAAACAGCCCGTGGGATCAAGATGGCATTTGAACATGGATAACGATGTCCATGGAGGATAAGTCTGTTCCTGCCTTTTGGTCCTGATGGCTTTATATTATTCAAAGTACAAGGGCAGGATAAGTCTGTCAGTTCCAGGAAAAAGGAATACAGGGTGCTCTTAATCTCATTTCTTACTTGTGGGCTTCCAGCAGGTGTCTGGTTGTCCGGATTCTACACAACAAAGGATGCTGGCATATATGGGCCTTGGTCTGATCCAGCAAGGCTCTTTGTTAATGTCCTTAGCTTCCCAGTCATGGTTTCCCGCATCCTGCAAACTGGCCCATTGAATGAACTAGCTTCTTGCTTTCCCCCTGCCCCATTTGCTCCAGTGCTTGGATGCTCAGAGGAGCTTTCTTTCATTCACACCCCTTGTTATTGTTCAATTGAACTAGCTATTTATTACTGCCATTCTTCCTTCCAGAGCTGAGTGAAAAGAGGTCACCAGGTTCTCTGCTCTACTTTCATTGCAGGTACGGTTTCACCACGATGCTGGAGGAATCCAATGTGTTGGATTTCTGTGCGTCCAAGTAATGGATCCCACCATGGGCCAGCTTTTCCCAACTCGCACAGATGCCACAAGATTGCAGACCCACTTATTTCCCCCCATATTTTTCCTACAACCCAAGTTATAGAAGACTACCCAGACACAAACTGGTTCTCACAATGCAACTCCGGCCATGTGGTGCAGGCACCTTCCCTCAGGCACCACCCTCAGTCCAAGAAGCTCTTGCTGCAAAGTGTTCTACTCCACCACAGCACCCTGATTGTGAGCGGAACATGTGGGAGCCGCTCATCAGCTTGGCTGGGCCCACGCTGCTGTTGTGTCTCCAGTTTAAGCCTCCAGCTCCAAGAATACCTGCTCTACCTACCTGTGATGACATGTCCGCTCTTTGAAGCCCGACTGGACTGTGTCACCAAGGATGGGCAAGCATTTTCTTTCAGTTTGGCTTTGATAGGAATATGCCAACATTCCCAAGTTTTTTAATAATCCAGATTTATTATATTCTGGATTTAAAAAGAAATTAAATCAAGTGTAGGGAGAAGTGCCAACGACAGGTTCAGTTAACAGGCTTTGCTGTTAAAGGCTGGGGTTTAAATCCTATTCAACATTCTGGTGCTTAATTAGGCTCTTTTTCTGACAGGCTCATCATCTTGATCAACTGTATGGCAGGTCCCACAAGGTCATCTCTTAGCCAGGAGCACCTGCACCTTTAGAATTTGGCTCCTGGGGTAGCTGAGAGGTTTGTTCTTCATGGGATCAGTACTTTAGTTCAGGGGGATATTCATTTCCTTTGGAAAGTTTGATAAGCCTGGTGCTCCTGTCGATGCCCTGGTCGAACTATGGAATGGGGAGATGACCAGAGCTATTGACATGGTTGCTCCTAAGGGTCCTCTCCTGCCTGGCAGAGCCCGTCCATCCCCTTGGTACACACCCGAACTATGGGCGATGAAGCGGGTTGGGAGACGGCTAGACCGTAGGTGGAGGCAATCACGGGATGAATCTGACCGAACACACTTGAGAGCCCACTATCGGGCCTATGCTGTGGCGGTGAAGGTGGTGAAAAGGACATTCTTCTCTGCTTCCATTGCCTCCTCACAATGCTGTCCGGTGGAGCTCTTTCGGGTGGTGCAGGGGCTGATACATCCTGGCCCTAAGAAAGACCCCATACCACCCTCAGCGGCCCGCTGTGACAAATTTGCCAAGCATTTTAAGGAGAAAATCACTCAGATTCGTCACAAGCTGGGCTCCACTAGTGACTCAGAGCCTTCTGAGGAGGTGCCAATGTTGCCATCTGGTCCAAATTTGATGGATGAGCTTCAGTTGTTGCAGCCTGATGATGTGGACAAGGTGCTTGGACAAGTACGTCCCACCACCTGCTTATTGGACCCTTGCCCATCTTGGCTACTTAACAAAGTCAAGCATGGGATAGGGGCCTGGATCCTGGAGGTTGTCAATGCCTCTCTGAGGGATGGCCAGGTACCTGCCCCTTTAAAGGAGGCGGTAGTCCAATCAGTCCTAAAGAAGGCATCCCTGGATCCAGAGATGGCCACCAATTATAGACTGGTGGCCAACATCCTGTTCTTGGGCAAAGTGTTAGAGCGGGTGGTGGCGGGACAACTCCAGGCACTCTTGGATGAGACTGATTATCTGGACCCATTTCAGTCTGGCTTCAGACTCGGGTACGGTACTGAATCTGCCTTGGTCGCCCTGTACGATGACCTGTGCAGGGAGAGAGACAGGGGGAGTGTGTCCCTATTGGTCCTCCTGGACCTCTCAGCGGCTTTCGATACCATCAACCATGGTATCCTTCTGGATAGGCTAGCGGGATTCGGGTTGGAGGCACTGCTTTGCAGAGGTTCTGCTCCTATCTCAATGGCCATTTCCAGAAGGTAGTGCTGGGGGACTATGGCTCTGCGCCATGGCAGCAATGCCATGGAGTCCCGCAGGGGTCCATTCTGTCCCCCTTGCTATTTAACATCTACATGAAACCGCTGGGGGAGGTCATCAGGAGGTGTGGGCTGCGGAATCATCAGTACACTGATGATACCCAGCTCTACCTCTCGTTCTCCACCGATCCAGGTGAGGCGGTGGCTGTGCTGAACCGGTGCCTGGCTGAGGTAATGGGCTGGATGAGGGCCAATAAACTGAAGCTCAATCCAGACAAGACGGAGGTCCTGTTGGTGGGTGGGTTGGGCTTCGGGGTAGGGGACCTGGACCTTGTCCTGAATGGGGTTGCACTCCCTCTTAGGGACAGGGTCCGCATCTTGGGAGTGCTCCTCGACACAGAGCTGTCATTAGAAGCTCAGGTGACAGCGGTGGCGAGGAGCACTTTCCTTCAGCTTCGGCTGATCCATCAGCTGCGTCCCTACCTGGAGCACGATTGCCTGATGACAGTGACACATGCATTGGTAACTTCCCGGTTAGACTTCTGTAACACGCTCTACGTGGGGCTGCCCTTGAAGATGGTCCAGATACTTCAGTTGGTGCAAAATGGAGCTGCCAGGTTGCTGATGGGGACTAGACATTGTTCTCATATAACCCCATGATAATCCGTCAGCTTCACTGGCTACCCATTGAAGTCCGGGCCCAATTCAAGGTGCTGGTTATCTCCTATAAAGCCCTTATCAGCTTGGGACCTGGTTATCTAAAGGAGCGCTTGCGTCCATATCTGCCCTCCCACCCCTTGTGATCGGCGGCAGAGGCCCTTCTCTGGGAACCCTCCGTGAAAGATATTAGGAGGGTGAGTACCTGGAGGAGGGCCTTCTCTGTGGTGGCACCCATCTATGGAATGCACTCCCCAGAGAGGTCCGCCTGGCACCGTCATCATTTGTTTTTCGGTGCCAGGCCAAGACCTTTTTATTTAAACATTATTTTAATTGTTGAATTTATTTATTGATTTTATATTTATGCCGGGATGTCTCCAGATTTTTATGTATTTGTATAGTTATTTATTTGTATTGGAAGCTGCCCCAAGGCTTTTGTGAATGGGGCAGCATATAAGTGTTTCAAATAAATAAATAAATAAATAAATAAATAAATAAATAAATTTGTTCTCATGGAGCCCTAATATTCCCCCTCCCATGATACAAAGTTTGGGAATTACTGCATTGTTGTTTGTTCCCGATTTGTGTGTTACTCCAAAAGGATGCTCACTTGTGAAAACTCTTGTTCTCCTTTCTGGACTTCCTGAAATGGATGTGTAGCTCAATGAAAGAATGGAAGTATTTGGCTGGTCCATTATATGCACCCTGTGTTAGGTCCAGGATTGGAAGCAACATGCTTTTAAAAACCATTTGCTGGGGGATCTTGCACCTTTGGCGCATCTGGTCTGTGGGGATGCTCCTCGGTAGTCCTTTGCTCTGATGCAGCCCCAATCTTCCCCTGATCTCTAAGCTGCACCCACTCACACTTCTTGTTTGGTTTTATTCTTTCAAGTGTTTGCAGAGACTGGGTGACACAGTCAAGTGAAAAATTAACATGATTCCCTAATCGTGGCTGCAATGCAGAAACATCTATGGATGGGTGGCATTCATGTGCCACCTTCAATCTTGCAAAAAGCATCAAAGGAATCTCATTGCTGGTTCCTTTTGTTTGTTGCATGCAAGTTTCAGGAGACAGTGGTTGATGAGAACAGGTGAGAAAGGAGGAGTGCCCCCCCCTCCCGTGCACCCTCTACGGAACCTCAGAAGGTTTCACTCAAAATCCACACAGTGTCAGATGAGTTAAGGCAGTGTCTCCAAACCCAGTGGCAGGATCTGGGGCAGCCCTTCCCTTTCCACTGCTTTTGCTGAATGTGGGAGGGTATTTCAAGAATTTTCAGGGGATGACCTCATTTCAGAAGGGAGGAAGGGATGGGAGTTCATGGCTTGCTGTGGTGGTGATGGATGTGTGTGTTTGTGTGTGTGTGTGTGTGTGTAAAGATAGCCCTTCTTCTCTCTTTCCTTTAGTACTCCACCAGCGCTATGGCAAGGGCTAGGGCAGGGTTGGAACTGCAGCTCCCATTCTCCCTCAGGATTGGCAATGATGGTTAGGGCTGATGGGAGTTGGAGGTCCAAACACTTCCCACCCTGGTTAGATGGTCGGGGGATGCAACAGTCTTCTGCAAAGGTTCTCTGGTGGCTGGAGATTTTCCACACTCATTTTAAAGTGCTGTGGGAATTAAGTTGGATGCACTGAATGGAGCAGCTTATTTGCAGAATGTGTGCACTGGTGTGCACTCATCACCACTGCCGTACAAGAATGTGCCTCCAGTGCAAGTGTCAATTTTAAATGGAAAAAGGGGCAAAAAATACAAAAGGGGGGAGCAGGGAAAATAGCCTGGGGTGAGGCACTGCACCCACTGACGTGATGGCTCTCATGAGGGTGTGACAAGGGAGGCCGTACATGTGCGTGCAGAAGGCCCCGGGTCGGATGAATTGCTGGCATCCGCACTAAGGGGCTGGGAAAGTCCTTTGCCTAGCCAAGGGTGGGCAGCTTGTGGCCCTCCAGATGGCCTTGCCAGCACAGCCAATGCTGAGGATTGATGGGAGTTGTAGGCCAAAACATCTGGAAGGCCCCAGGTTGCGCACCCATAGCCTAAGTCTTTGGGGAAATCTAGGTGAACTTGAGGGCTTGATTCAACATGAAGTGGCTTGGACATAAAGCCTAAAGCCTTGGGCTCTCCCAATGTGAGAGCAGTGGCTCCAATGGGTTTACTCTAAGGAGGGCTAACTTGGTATTTGCCCATTTATGTTTACCAGGCCTCATAATATTTGGGTCATCTGTCCTGTATCTGGAGGTTAACGCCGTTCTACAAGGCAGGCACCCCTTGATAATCAATTTCCAGAGAGCAACCAGAAAGAGGGTTTCCCGTAGAACTATCGCTTTTGTGCCCCCCCCCGCCGCAACTCCCTGACACAAATGTGAGCACTTTGTCATTGCCCCCTCCTCCCTCCATGTAACATTGATGGATTTCACATTGAATGGGTATTGGGTTTTAGTTAAGCATGACAGAGGAAGAGATTTATGGGTGGCAGGGTGCTGGAAAGGGTTTGCGAAATGCTTCGGTGTGCAGCTTATATTTGCACCGTTCCTTCATGGCAAAGCACCCACTGACTCCTCATGTGCCCCGCCGTGACTGTGGCTGCTGCCTTGGAAAGCAGAGGGCCAAGCAACGATATACGGTTTCTTTCTTTGGTGTTTCAAAGTAAACAGGGATTCAAGGAGCCGTCTCATGTCAGGAATGCTGTGCTAATGAGGACAAATTATATTCTAATCAGGTCCCTCCTTTATTAATTCACAGTTATCCCTTACTCTTCTCTGCCCCCACTCAACACTCCCCTTTCTTTGTGTCCGATTGAAAGTTGCAAAAGAAATGCAGGGGACTCTTCCAATCCTTGGCTCCTCTATTCACATTAAGGGGTCTTTTCTCCACTTAGTCTGGGCCTAGGTGTTAAACAGTTTAAGTTCTACCCTCTTTCACTAGAGTCCTATGAATGGAATAAAGAACAGCAGCCAGCTGGTGGGGGCAGGCGGGAGCTGCTGGGAGAGAATCATCATAATTGAATCAAATTCTGTAGCTTCTTTTCAGCTGTCCGAATATTTGAGTTATTTGCAGTAAATCAAAGCAGGCTACCTGATTGCCTCTACAAAGACCATCCTGAGACTATTGGGTAGTGGATGGTATACAAAGGTTTTAAATAAATAAATAAATAAAAGAATTGTACTTGGGTCGGGGAGTAGCATATAAATCAGTCGATGCCCTGACTCTTGTTAAAATACCTGGATAAAAGAAACAGAGGAGACTGCGGTCAGACCACTTGAATTTTAGTTGCAGTATTAACCAGTGCCCCATCTTTAGAAAACATTTATTTAAAAAATGTGTACTCCTTCTTTCCCCTTAGACTGTGCACAAAGATGCTTACAAATAAGTAAATAATCCATTATATAGATATAAAACACACTATTTAAATACAAACTTAGCCATACTCAAGGACAGACTCATTAAAATAGTTTTACTAGTAATAAGTAAAGTCCCATTTATTTCTGTGGCTTTACTTTAAGGAGGAGAGGAGAGGAGAGGAAAGGAGTCTTTCAATACTCAGTGTGTCTGGCTGGAGAGATGCTGGGAATTGTAGGATCTCTCCTCCTGTCTCAACTGCCAAAGACTTGCGCACTAACCCTGGCTGGCATAAAATCATGCAAGATTAAAAGGCATGTGTGAATGGGAGATGCATTTCCAGGGAAGTCAATGGGGCTTGCTCCTGAGCAGACAGGCCTAGGTTTGCACTGTGCCTCGCGTGTGTGCTTCTGCCTCAAAGCCTCCAAACCCTTGCAGGGTTGCTGCAATGAAAAACCAAAGCAGAGACGGAAACAGCACGATGGTGGCAATCCAGAGTTCCTTAGAAGAAGTCCAAGATACACTTTTGATAACTGAATGAATGAATTACCAGCCTTCCTTAAGAACAGGAAAGGCTGAAGCATCTTTTCCTCAACCTGCATTTAACTGAATTGATTAGCAAGCCATTATTCTCCGTTTTACAGAAAATGTTAAGTCCAGACAGATTACCTCATATGGCTTTGCAAACACATACATACATGCATGGATACCAATTCTCTCCTTTAGTTTGTCAGTTCCAGAGCTGGAAATAAAATTTTTAAAAAATCAGGATAAACAGACTAGTGTAATACTAAACGTTCAAGTTTTCAATGTTGTTCTTAACAAGAAAAGATACGTTGTAGCTGATGTTTTTATGTAACTACTACTAAATCAATGCAAAATCTTATACCTTGGATGTTTGGTTTCTGATGCAATAAATATCATGTTCCCCCATCACTGCCTTGTACTGCCTTTTGGGTCATTGAAATTTCTCGTCAAAATGGCTGCACTGGCATTAGATAGATCTCTCTTTGTCTCTTGTTCCTTATAATTAGTATATTGCTCCAGGTTGTTATTGTTGGCATTGACTAGAATCAAGGCCATGCACTATTATTTTTATTGATTCATTTAGCAGAGTTATAACCCACTGAAGCATCTTTAAATGTATCTATAAACAATGCACAAAATACATTATGGGATGCATTTTCCATGTGGCTCCGCACTTATGATCAGATGCTACCTGATTTTGTGGCTGGCCTGCCCGCTTGCTCAAGTTGATGCCTCCTGGACAGCTCTGAGCAGTTCCATTACCAATGAACATCAATGACAATGTTGCAAGGAAAACCCAAAAATGTGCACTACCCCACAAGGAAACACCCCAATGGACTGGATCTGAACTGTTAGCGCATCCACTAAAACCAGCGGGCCTTGAGTTCATTGTGTGAATCCCATTGATCTCAATGGAACATATCCAAGGATGATGGTGATTCATGCAAGGCCCACCAGATGTGCAGACCACGTGAATGCTATGCATGCACTGTCCCTCTTCCATGCCACTTGCAGAATGCCCATAAAATGCCACCTCCAAAGATGCCCTTGGATCTGCCCCTGGCACAGTTCTAGCTGCAAAGGAAGAGGGAGGGAAGGCACTCTGAGCTGGGAGCAAGTGTCTGAGCCATGCCTGGGGCTCCAAATTCTTCTGCAGGCATCTAAACTCTAGAATATGGACTCTGTAACAAACAGCCAAGGGGTGCGAACCATCACAAGAGTCAATGAGGTTCTGGAAGAGGAATGGGAGTGGAGCAACCTGGATGATTGCTCAGAGGGGACTCAGAGGGGATCTGTTGGCGACATACAGGTATGTGAGGGGATGTCACATGCAGGTGGGTAGAGACCTGCTTTCCCCTGCAGAGGAAGGCAGGACCCACTCCAACGGAGCCAAGCTCAGGGAGCCCAGGTTCCATTTGGATGCCAGGAAGCACTTCCTGACAGTTAGGACCCCGAGGGCGTGGAATGGGCTTCCACAGGAGGTCGTTGAGGCCCCATTGGTGAGGGTGTTCAAGGATAGGCTGGACGTGCACATGGTGGGCATGTCGTGAGCAGAGCCGGCTGGAGCCGGGGGTCAGACCAGATGGCCCAGGAGGCCCCTTCTGACTCGAAATGTTTCTATGATTCTATGACTAAATGATCTTACATTAAGCTGCATGATCTGTTGGTTCTGGTGGAGATTGTTTAATTATGTTTATTATGATCATATTAAATGTATAGTTTATGTTCATTTAATTATTTTAATAAAAAAAGAAAAAATAGCACAGCCACCTGAAAACAGCTGGGCAGTCATGTAATGGACAGCACCACTGATGTTTGTATTTGTGACATTCCCATGAAGAGATTTTGTCTGGTCTGCATCGAAACATTCCAGACTAATACAGTTATCTTTCAGTACATGCAATTCCGTGAAATCTGCAATGTAGATCTTGTCCAAAAAAAGTATCAAAATGCATACACAATTGTCTGATAGCAAGTATATAAAATAACGTGTGGATGTGTTTGAGGCACAAAATGTGAACTTTTCTGCATTAAAATAATAGCATATAATTGATGCAGATATTTATGGATTTATTAGATTTGTATCCTGCCTTTTTTAAAGAAATCAGAGCAGTTGGCATCGTTCTACTCCTTGCCATGGATGCAAACAGTGCCAATACAAGGGCAGAGACAGCCTGAAGTGTCCACTGCTGCTCTGAAGTCCCAGCAGCCCACTGGGACCAACCCATGGGGACTCCTTTGACTTGACTTCTTGAAACCTCTTTGGTGGGAGTGGAACATGTGGCCAGATATAAAGAGGGCGGGAGGTGTGGGGATCAGGGCCGGGAAGGAGAGAAGCAGGTATCAGCGAGCGATAGCATAACTTCTGGGCTGCTACTCACAATCCACCGAGCCAGAAAGGAATGACTCAAGATGGCTGTTTTACAGTTGACAGATCGCTATATAACTTCAGGTTTGTTTTGACCTCCCCTGAACCTATTCAGCTTCCAAGGTCAATTAAGACAGATAAATGGCATATTGATGGTTCTGGAAATTGTTTCGGCTGCAAAAACTGATCGATGAGTCTACGAGCTATAACTAAATTTGGAAAGATCCCTTTCTTCCACAGAACAACAAACCAGCCATGATTTGTGCGATCTCATTTCAGAGCAGCCACAAGATTTGAAATAACTTCTGGAATAGCTATAGTGCTTTACGATGGAGACATCTCAGTGCTCCCTTTTGAACTTTCTAGGAGCTTTCCGTGGTGCTGAACCCAGCCCCTAATTCAGTTAACCACTATGTCTAGCCCTGTGAAGCGCAAAATACATGCTACAATGGAAGAACTGCCAATTTCTCCATATTCTAGCATGGAGAGTCATTCTGTGACAATTTTAGAATCTTTTTTCATCCGTACCATGTTTTGAGGGGGGTGAGTGTTGCCAGTGATCTTAACCACTGTAACATGAATAATGGTGAATAAAACTGGCAATTTCCTGTGTAAAGAGCCACTGGATATTTTTTACCCAAACTTCCTTTCCAATGCATGTCTATACCAATCTGTGTTTTTTACAGGATCCCTCTCAAAATACATGTTTTTGCATGCACATTTTCTTGTAAAATACACAACCAAAGGTATATTTTGGTACGTCTCAACCCCAAGAAATGTACATTCAGTGAAGTGCAAAACATAGTGAATTCTGAAGTTCTGGTTAGCAGCAGCTCAAATCTTTTCACAGTGTTTCTCATGTTGTTGTTGTTAGTCACGAAATCATGTCTGACCCATCATGACCCCATGGACAACATTTCTCCAGGCCTTCCAGTCCTCCACCATCCCCCGGTGTCCACTCAAGCTCACACCAACCGCCTCAGTGACTCCATCCAGCCACCTCATCCTCTGCCGCCCCCTTCTTCTTTTGCCATCTATTGTTCCCAGCATCAGGCTCTTCTCCAGGGAGTCCTTCCTTCTCATTAGGTGGCCAAAGTATTTGAGTTTCATCTTCAGGATCTGGCCTTCTAAAGAGCAGTCAGGGTTGATCTCCTCTAGGACTGACCGGTTTGATCGCCTTGCAGTCCAAGGGACTCGCAGGAGTCTTCTCCAGCACCACAACTCAAAGGCCTCAATCCTTTTGCACTCAGCCTTCCTTATGGTCCAGCTTTCACAGCCATACATTGCAACTGAGAAAAACCATCGCCTTGACTATACGCACTTTTGTTGGCAGGGTGATGTCCCTGCTTTTTAGTACGCCGTCTACATTAGCCATAGCTCCTAAGGAGCAAGCGTCTTTTAATTTCTTGGCTGCAGTTCCCATCTGTGGTGATCTTGGAGCCCAGGAAAATAAAATCTGTCACTACCTCCATTTCTTCCCCATCTATTTGCCAGGAAGTGAGAGGACCAGATGCCATGATCTTAGTTTTCTTAATGTTGAGTTTCAAGCCAACTTTTGCACTCTCCTCCTTCACCCGCATCAAGAGGCTCTTTAGTTCCTCTTCACTTTCTGCCATGAGAGTGGTATCATCTGCATATCTGAGGTTGTTGATATTTCTCCCAGCAATCTTGATTCCAACTGGTGATTCAACTAGCCCTGCCTTTCTCATGATGTACTCTGCATATAAGTTAAATAGGCAGGGCGACAGTATACAGCCTTGCCGAACTCCTTTCTCAATTTTGAACCAATCAGTGGTTCCATGTCCAGTTCTCACTGTTGCTTCTTGACCCGCATATAAGTTTCTCAAGAGACAAGTAAGATGGTCTGGTACTCCCATCTCTTTAAGAACTTGCCACAGTTTGTTGTGATCCACACAATCAAAGGCTTTATCATAGTCAATGAAGCAGAAGTAGATATTTTTCTGGAACTCCCTAGCTTTCTCCATGATCCAGCGTATGTTGGCAATTTGATCTCTAGTTCCTCTCCCTCTTCGAAATCCTGCCTGTACTTCTGGTAGTTCTCGGTCCACATACTGCTGGAGCCTAGCTTGTAGGATTTTGAGCATCATTTTGCTAGCATGTGAAATGAGTGCAATGGTGTGGTAGTTTGAACATTCTTTGCCATTGCCCTTCTTTGGGATTGGAATGTAAACTGACCTTTTCCAATCCTGTGGAGGAATGTTGTCCATGGAGTCGCGATGGGTCGGATACGACTTTGCGACTAACAACAACAATCCCAGTACTGCTTTTCCTACTCTTTTATTGACTATGAAGGCTACTCCATTTCTTCTGAGAGATTCTTGCCCGCAGTAGTATACCTGATGGTCATCTGAACTAAATTCACCCATGCCTGTCCATTTTAGTTCACTGATTCCTAAGATGTCAATGTTCAGTCTTGTCATCTCTTGTTTGACCACATCCAGCTTGCCTTGATTCATGGATCTGACATTCCAGGTTCCTATGGAGTATAGATCTTTGCCGCATTGGACTCTCCTTTCACCACCAGCTACATCAGCAACTGAGTGTCCTTTTGGCTTTGACCCAGTCGCTTCATTCTTTCTGGCGCTACTAGTACTAGCCCTCCACTCTTCCCCAGTAGCATATTGGACACCTTCCGACCTGAGGGGCTCATCTTCCGGCGTCATATCTTTTTGCCTTTTGGTACTGTCCATGGGGTTTTCATGAGAAAGATACTGGAGTGGGTTGCCATTTCCTTCTCCAGTGGATCACGTTTTGTCAGAGCTCTCTGCTATGACCTGTCCGTCTTGGGTGGCCCCACACGGCAGAGCTCATAGCTTCATCGAGCTACGCAAGCCCCTTCACCACGACAAGGCAGTGATCCATGAAGGAGGTGTTTCTTATACCACTGAGCAAAGTATCATTCTGGACTGCCTAAGGCTGCTGTTGTGAATGGAAGAAGCAGATGCGCTTGGCATGCATTTTGGGGACAGAGTGACATGAACCCCTATTTGCCAAGCCTCCTACAATAAAATACAATATAGATTACAGCAATAAAACTTCAAAATCTTGCATTTAAAAGGTAAAATGATTGAAAACCACACTGTTGAAATGCAAGAATGAAAACCAGGCCTAACAGCTGGATCAGCAGAAAAACAGTGAGTGGTCCTGCCCCACTGCCCCTTGTGCTCCCTGGATTTCGCAATGCCTCAGCTAAGAGAACAGTCTTAACTTGGTACTGAAAATATGATAAAGCTGGTGCCAGGTGGCTCTTGCTGAGGCCCTCCTCCTCTTTGCCAACAGGTGAGGGTCCCTGGGAGGTGGCATTCAGAGAAGGGCTCCGATGCTCAGCATAGCATCCAGGTTCATTGTGGGTGGGAGAGGTGCTTCTTCAGGTATAGCGGGCCTCAGCCATGGAGGGCTTTATAGGTTCCAACCTTCATCCTGAGTTGGGCTCATAAGCATATTGGCAGCCGGTGCAAGCAGGTCTTGCTATTGCTCTGGCTCCTGCATTTTGCATAAGCTACAGCTGCCAACAATGTTCAATGGCAGCCCCATGGAGAGCACATTGCAATAATGTAGGCAGCCAGGGTATAGACTGCTGAAGCCAGGGTATCTTTTTTCAGACAGGGGTGAAGCTAAGCTCCCAGTGGAAGCTGGTAGAAGGCACTCCAAGCCACTGAAGCCACCTGAGCCTCAAGTGAGAAAAAGATACGATGGCCTCAGCATGGATGCCAATGTTCCTCGAGACACAACAGTCCAGGAGACCCTGCCATTGCAACCAGGATCGCCCCTGTCAAATCAGGGAGGGAGTTTCTTGAGCAGTGGGGTGGGCAGAACCCCTGGACACAGCACAGCCATCCACTGTCTGACCCATATCCCCCTTACTTTACCTGGCTAGTCCTCCTCCCAACACCATTTCTCTCTCTATCCACGTCTTCTCTAGCTGGGGTCCCTGCAGATTCCCCCATCACCCCCAGTCCATATCCTCCCTCTGAGGCACATATTCAGACCCTCAGCAGGGGGAAAACGATATACCCATCTGGAGTCCTGAGACCTTGGGCCCATCTTGCTCTCCCAGCCTCCCATGATGGAGTAAGGTGGGACAAAAATGCAATGGCACTCCATCCTCCAGTGCCGAGCTGCTGAGACCATAATGTCTTACTTCCAGTTATTGCATCCAAGCTAACCCAAACTTCCCAGTTGTTAAATCATGGGAGGCATGTGTTTTGAAAACAGCCATGTGCTCGTTGACTCCAAAATCTGTTCCTTCCACTTCGGAAAATGTCACAAGGATCTTTCCAGGATGCTCTCCCTGCCACACACCACAACCCCCAGTCCCAGAGACCATCTAATTGCTGATTTTCTATGTCGCTGAAGTCTTTCTCTGCACATCGGACCTTTCAGACATCACGTATATCTTGATGATCTAGGTGGGACTTAATAGCCATTAAATGTGTCTATTTCCTTTTCCTATAAATAAGAATGTGCATACCTCCTGAATTTTGCAAGAAGAAAAACAGACTCCATTCCCGAGATACGAGGAAGCAATGCTAAATCAACCCCCCCACCAAAAAAATCACTCGAGCTCCTTACAGCTGCATGTTACTACCTTTTTATATGCAATTTTACTTCATTTAGTCTTTAAGGTTGTGCCTGAGGTTAGTTTAAAAGGTTAGTTAAATGTTAATGGATGTTAATGCTGCAATTAAATTGTTAAATCAATTGAAAACCATGGCTCCGTCTCTATCAGTGTTACTCCCGGCCCGAGTTGCACTGGCGTAGAAATTAAAAGCTGTAAATCTAGTGAAGTCTAATTAGAGACCAAATTTCTCATTTATCTTATTTTCACAGGATTGTAAGCACTGATAGATAATCAACCAAGGGCTAAAACTTTTTAACATTAAAAAACTATTTTATCTATTTCAGGACTCAGGTGACTGATTATAATTCAGATCCAATTACTGTAAAAGGTCATATGTGAAATGAAGTTCTTACCAGCACTCCAAGTTTTATTCCATAAGTTTGCATACAACTCAGCGGTATCGCCATCCCCCAAAGCAAATGAAAATATACGATACACAACGGTAAACATGGAATCATCAACACACACTCTCCCTCCCCCAGCCCTATCAGGTAATCGAGGGAGTCATGTAGCCGACACATCTGGGCCCCAGTTGAATCAGCAACTAAAGCATCAGCTCTGTTGCAAAACGGGAGCAGCTCCCCTTGCTGTCACTGCATAGCATGAATGTTGGACTTTAATTTTAATCAGCGGTTCAGCAATTCACCTGCTTTGCATCGCTCGGCCTTGCTTCCCATTCTGTATATTTCAGGGTGCCACCTCGTCCCAAGACTTCCTGTGTCCACACAAGATTGTGAAGCAGACGACTTAATGCCAACCCAGGAGTTAAACCCTGTTTAAGGAGCAACCAGAAATTCAGAGTAATTTGTGTCAGGAGGGCGGAGAAGATAACACCCTCAACTCACACTGCCTCAGATGCGCGTGACTCAACAAATCTTAAACTGGCTAAAATTCTCTGAATTTCACCTTCAAAAGTGTTCCCACTTGAGTCAGTATCTTTTGTGAGCTTCTCCTCACTCATGTTGTTTTGCATGAAAATCTGTGCTCATTTCCATGCATAGTTTTCCAAATATATATCCCTCAGTTGTGCACACCTTTGAAATGGAGATTTTCTTCTCCCATATATTACATGCGTATTTTTCAAAAGTACACATTTTTTGTACACCTATCTCAGATGCTTATATGTTACCCACAAATCATTTCACAAACTTGGAAATGCATGGACTTGGCCCATGCGCGATGTCTGTATTTGGTCCAGAATGCGGAGTGAAACCCCTGGTCAAAAGCAAGCTCACATGCCTAGCTCACCGGGAGACTGACGATTTGCTAGGGAAGTTGAGCCTCATAGATATAAAGAGGGTTCAGGGACCAATGGGAAGCACGCCATTCTGAACATGGGGTGGGGGGCGCACAATAGGGCTCGTGGAGCCTCCGCAAAGCACAGCCCCAGAATCACATAGTTGGGGCCAAGAAGGCCCGGTTCTTTCAGGCTCTCCCATAAGACTTATTCTCCAGGTCTAGTATCATCTTTGTTGCCCCCCTCTGAACCCTCTCCAGATCATCATCATCCTTTTTAAACCTGGGTGCCCAAAAGTGAACACTGTATTCCAGGTGTTGAACTTCTTTCAGCCCAAGGACAGAATTCGATTGGAGAGAAGATTCCAGGGGGCAAAGGTCAAGTGAGAAGGCCAAAAGGCACCCGCCTTCCCCTGTATACTCCTGAGAGCCACATTCTTTATCTCAAAGCTGCTCCTGCTGGTGGCTAACCTTGACAAGGACCATAAAAACAGGAAAACCACCGAATGCTCAGCTGTCAGGGCAAAGGCTGTGGACACCTGGGGAAGCCTGGAAAGGCATGTGGGGACTCCAGCTAGGCTAGACTTAGCTGCCAACTCTGAGGTTCAGCACCACTGCCTAAAAGGGTTCCTAAGACACTTTCCAGCAGAATGATGATCAACGGACAAACCAAACCAGAGTGAAGCCCAGCAGGTGTGGAAAGAAACTGCTTCAGAGCCATGGCAGCCCTTTACCTTCTGTGTTCCCTAAGCAAAACACCTGAGATTCATTCATTCATTCATTCATTCATTCACAATCTTCATGCCCACCTACAATCTAAAGTTCTGGAGGTGGCTTGTGGCATTTTAGAAGATGCAACAAAACAGGTGCCTGTTACCTGGATGCGGTCAGATTCTGCATGCCACTCCGGCTGTGCAGTGCCCCGTACTGCAGCCAGGCGGGTGCTCTTTCTCTCATTGGGATGGTTTTAAAAGTTGCATTTTCAAGTGCAGTATTGTAATGATTGCACTTTCAATGTTAGTATGGACATTTGAAATATGATTTTAATACACAGATGCAAACCACATCATTTTGGTCCTTTTAAAAATTATGAAAAATTACCCCCCAAAAATGTATTTTTTAAAAGTAGGGATCAAGATAGAAATAGAATATTACACAACAGCAAAACTGGCAAAACATAGCAGAAAAACACAATCAATCCACTGGCAGTGTGACTGAATAGAGGCTCTCAAGGCTGCCACGGCCAGTGCCAGATGCAGAGGCAGAGGGAGGTAGTTCCATAAAGGAGGCACCACAACCAAGAAGGCCATGAGGCACCACAGCCAAGAAGGCTTCCCTCTTTTGGAAAGACATGCGGTGCCAGACCTTCTCAGACATCAGGCTCTGTAGGCTGGTTATCCCTGCCTTGGTGCTGATTAAGGCTGCGTCTCCTAAAGTGGCTTTCCTGCCTTAGCAATCTCAGGCTGGGAGGACAAGTGATGCCAGGAAATTCTGCAACAGATTGTGGATGTCTGTGAATCTAGCCCATGCGTTCCTCAACAGACTGACTTTGTCCAAGTTGCGTGGATTCTGTGGACTTACTTTGCCATTGTTGGTGGTATTGCATAAAAGTGACTTTGCTTACAGGAATGAAGTTCTTGCAGATCCCTTAAAATGCTGGAGGCTTTGCATGAGTAGCTGAATGAACAAAAGGCTGTGAACCATGTTTGAGACACAGAGAGAACAGATTTCGCAAAATCTGTCTAGCCTAGGAAATCCACAGGAGTGTCTGGGATGTGCAGGGAACCCCCAGAGTCCAAGGAGGGCAACACAACCTTCCTTGAGGGCAGGAGAACTGACTGTCAGCATCTTTCTGATGATCTGGGCTCTTGGAAGACAAGGGTAAAGATCTTCTTGGGGTGAGGGTGTGTCTCATTGTCTCAAGAGAGAGACAAAACACACATTAGGCTCTGTGTCCCCAGGGACAAGCAGGGAATGCTCACATCTTTCCTGGTAGCATCAGCTCTCATTTTCATCAAAAACTTGGATAAATGTGGAGGCAGACAGTGAAATGCATATGACTTTGAAGAGTGTTGTTAATAGCTTGTGTCCACATCTCCATCATTTTAGCACAAAGCCTGCTGTAGATGCAGCTAGAATTGGACAAAACTGCAGGTGTCTTGAATAAACCATTCTTCCCAAACTCTGTTGGATTTGCAAAACGCTGGTCTTTGCATCACCCTAAGCCCTCCCCTTCTGAGACCCAGGCAGTAAGCAGTGTTTATTGGATAATTCTCCTGTCTGTTCCCAATTCGTTCCCCACTTCATATCAACAAGAATTTTAAAGTTGAAACAAAACACTATTAAAAACAAAATTAAAAAGCTTAAGAAGGAAGCAGGGAACAAAGCTGAGGCAGAGGAGGGGAGTACAGCTAAACTGAAGATCCTCCAGGTGTGGAAGGAAAGCACTTTGAATTGCCAACAGAGTAGTGAAGTCTGGGGGAATAAAAATTTGCCCTGGAACTGGAAAGCCTGCATATGTGCCTCTTTAAGGAAATAAAGTCATGTCAATATGAAAGTACCAATTGGATAGTTCAGTGGCAGGAAAATGAAGAGGGTTTCTTCCACAGCTTTAAAGGATACTCCACATCATCCTATTGACATTTTATTGGCCACTTGAATATGGAAATGATTTATGACCTCCAGCCACAAGGTGGCACTATCCAATTTTCTTTCCTGTGTAGTTATTGCTCTGCATGATTCTGCCCTCTTGTGCTGTCCGAAGAAGCCTCTACGATGTCAGACGTGTTCTGCAATATGTGTCCCAGTGTGACTTGCACTGAGTTCGCGCTTCCTTGAAGTAACCACTGCGATAACCCAAATAATGGATGCCCTTGAGCTGCTACAGTGAGGCAAGCAGGACAGTTAGTGACTCTGTTGCCCTTCCTTGTGGTTTACTAGCTTTATAACACCCCTTCCGAAAGACCAAGACGATGTAGGATTCAATACAGCTTGCTACTAGATATGAGCATAAACACGATTCACGAAGCACTGGTTGACACTGTGCTGAGCCAACCTGCAGAGTAGTCACGGATGAAACTTGAAAACTGATTGTGGGTTTCCCACACTGTGGGGGCAGGAGAAGGCATTCATTTTTAGAACCTCTAACGCATACTCACTGGTGAAAATAAAGCGAGCTGGAAGAGGAAACCTTTCAGGCCACTGAGCGATGAGTTAGTGATGACAGATCCTGGTTGGAATGACTCTATCCATTTTGTTTTGCTGTAGCAATTACTTAGCATCGAGTGGACAAAGTGTGCTCAACACAGGAGCCAACTGCAGTGACAACTTCCATTAGGAGCGGCTGTAGCGGCGGCTCTGGGGAGAGGCGCCTGCCGAGAGAGCCCAGCTGCTAACCGTGACAAGGAGCAGAAGCAAACATCGGGGCACTGACAATGGCAGGAAATGTTGAACACGTGCATACACAGACCCTTGTCTCTGGAAGAAGATGGCTCCTCTCAAAGGCTCCCTGGTTCTTCTCTCTACCTTTCCAGGAAATCATATGTGCATTCCCTTGGATGTGGGGAAGAACAAAAGAGACTGGAGAAATATTGCTCTTCTCAGCAACGCTCTGTTGCTTTCTCTCAGTATTCCAAGCTAGACATGGGTGGAAACTGCCTAGAAGTAAAACATTTATTTATTTAATTCCATTTCAATGGATCTTGAGACATGTCAGACAAAAAGTAGTAATACTATTAAACTTTCTGGGGAAGTTCTGCTTATCCCTAGCTTGTAGCACATTCATGTAGATTTGGGGCTTCCTTCCCAGATGCAATTTCTGAGAAATTTTGAGTCCACACAGCATCATCAAGAACAGCAAAATATCTCCAATCATTTTTGTACATCCCTGTCTCTCTGCTTCACTGGAGGACAGAATCTCCAAATTCCTATCAAATTGTACTTGAAGTAGAAATCTGGTGGTAACTCTGTTTGGGGGCATTTGATTTGCAGTTGGTTTAGTGACTCCGGGGGAAACCCTGTGGCTGGTATATGTTGCCTGCTGTGAAGATCCCACAATAACCTCAGAAAAGCCTCCTAAGATCACAAGGGCAGCTCTGCTTCTGGAGGGACCCCTCTGCCCTCTCAGCTACTTTCAGGACAGGGACAGAGTGGGCATTCTTCTGAAAAGGGTGTTCAAGTCACTGCCAGCCTCTGCCAACTTTCAGCCCACCTTCCTTGTGAGGAGATGCAAGACCTTTGCACAGCCTGCATTTTATTTAAAGGCTCAGAGGTATTTATCACCACTAAGTTCTTCCTAGAGGTAATCAGATGCTCATAACCTTCCAAGTTCAGAGAGTTATTACTATTCCTATAAATTACCATTACTTTATTTCTATACCACCCAACAGCTGAAGCCCTCTGTGCACTTGTCAACCATTCATAAAACAAACAATAAAAATGCAATAAAATCAGAAAATGTTAAAAAGTATAAAACAGCCCAAGAAAGAACAACAGACTCTGCAGAAACACCAAGGATGGGTAATCTCCTCCAGGCCACTGGGTAGCCAAGCACGTCTTTAAAGGCCTCCGAAAAGAGGACCTTCTTAACCTGGTGCCAGAAAGATGGCAGTTTCACCACTGGCTGGGCCACAGTGGGAAAGCTGTTCCTCACTGATGTGGGGCCAGCACAGGGGAAGCCCTGCTCCTTGCTGCCAGCCTCCATGAGTCTCACAGAATCAGCGCTTGGAGAAAAGTCCCGGAGCCTGTTATGGAGGAGGCCACCTAGGACTGCAGTTTTAAGAACACGTGCAATCTGAGATCGCCACGGCTCCAACAGCTTCCCCGTGTTTTGTCCTTAGGGCCTACTTTCAAGCAACACGGCCCCGAGTTCATTGCAGTTGTACCAAGAGATGCCAGGCAGATTGCTTAGTCAGGCTGTTTTCAGGCCTCAGAAATTCTTGCATGCTCTACTGGTTTAGTAAAGGTGATACTTCAAAATATATATATACATGCAGGAGGAGGAGGAGGAGGAGGGAGAAAGAAAGATTTCTGGGCCTATAGTCTTTAGACTGGAGGCTCAGGGGAAAACAAGAGAAAGCCATTAAGTAACCACAGTATTATCTTGATTCTGTACGAGAAATGAGCTAGGGTCGTCTAATGAACTAGCCTTAACGTTTCAAACTGAATGTACCTCTGGGAACTGTGCTAGAACAAACAGTATGACAGATCAATTCCTGATTCCTGTATCAAGAGAAAAGGTTATTTGCTCCTCTAAGGAATAGAGGATTACCGGCGAATAAGTCCAACGCTATGATATGCTTTCTGTTCTTATTTTAAATAAATAAATAAGGCTTTCCTTGTTATGCCCTTTATCACCTTCTTTTTCTAAATGGCTGTTAGCTCTGGACAATGAGCAAATTGATCATTCCTTTAATGATGAGTGCAGAATTATTATCTTTACGTGCCAAAGAGAGGTGAGCTGGAGAGCCATACCTTGGAAGGCCCTTCCGTTTTGAATTGCTCATCTTCCTATATTAATTAATGTGCAGTCCCCCTGGGAGGGGAACATGCCTCCTATCAATTTCGGTGTGGAAGGCCCAGGAGAACATCCCAGCAGAGTTCCCTCCATATCCATCCAGCACAGGTACCAGTCTCAGCAATTGCCATGGCCCAGGAGCCCTTCAGCGGCCCAAAGACTTGTCCTTCTCCTTTGAAGAGATGCATCAGTGTTGATTGCAATAGTTCAGGGGAGTGAGGTATTCATGAAAATGTGTCTCAGGCTTCCATCTCGCCAGGGACCCCCAGTTCATTCTCAGCGGTCAGCTCCACCACATCCAAAGGATGCTGCATTGCTCTCCTTGGGCTGTGATAACCCTCGTCATGAGGACACTAGCGAGATGAGAGGACACTAGCAGGAGGCAGAACCAACAAGCCTACCTTATGCCAACTCCTGTTTTTTTGTGTCTTTGGGGAGCAGCATACAGGTTGGCTTTCAATCCCAGCATGGCTCAAATATGTCCACAGTGCTGATCAAGTCCCATCTGGCTTCCCTGTGAAGCTTGACCTACTCAGGCTTCTTCCCAAGGCTTGACCCAAGAGAGAGCACTCAAACCCTGGCACAAGCATGGCCAGCGATGTGAAGGCTTTGCTGCAGCGGAGATGATGCAGGCCATTGTCAAGCAGATGTCTTCCCGTAAGGCCCCTGGTTCAGACTTCAGAGCCACCACATGGCATTCTCTCCCTGTTTCCATATTTCCAGTCCCTGTAGTTAGGGAAGTTCTTCAAAATGTCCTGGTTTGGTCCTGCAAGCACAGCCAACAGTGTAGCAAACCAACTCACCAATCTAGCAGCAATAGCTGTAGATGTAGAGAGCCAGTGTGGTGCCGTGATGAAGAGCTGGGACTGGGACTCGGACGACCTGGGTTCTAGTCCCCGCTCGGCCATGGAGCCCACTGGGTGACTCTGGGCCAGCCACAGACTCTCAGCCCAGCCTACCTCACAGGGTTGTTGTTGTGGGGATGAGATGGAGGAGGAGAGATGATGTAAGCTGCCTTGAGCCCTTTGTAGGAAAAAGGCAGGATATAAATCGAAAAATAAATTAAATAAATAAATGTAAAATAGCTGAAGTGCGTCAGCTCTCCGGAGTGAAATGGCAGCTCTGAAACTGCGGGCAGACAGTAGCTGTGTATGTACAATCATGCTGACAAAGGAAACGTAGAAACATAGAAAACAGAGCAAGTCAGAAGGGGCCTCCCAGGCCATCTAGTCTGACCCCCAGCTCCATCCGGCTCCACTCATGACATGCCCACCATGCACATGTCCAGCCTATCCTTGAAAGGAATGGGGTTCAGACTACAGTTCACTGAATCATAGAATAGCAGAGCTAGGAGGGACCAGAGGGTTCAACCCCCTGCTCAGTGCAGGACCCCAGGTTCAAGCATCCCCGAAAGATGGCTATCCTTCTGCATCTTGAATGCTTCTGGTGTGGGAGAGCTCACCACCTCCCTAGGGCATTGGTCCCATTGTTGTACTGCTCCAATTTGTTCCTGATGTCTACCAGAACCTGGCATGCTGCACCATGGGTCCTTGAAAGAACATGTGTTTTGCATGCAAAGGATTTCAGGCTCAACACCTAGCATTTGCTGGTGTGAGTGGGATCAAAAGTGTTGTTAAGGGGCAGCCCATTAAGCCACCTGCCCCTCTGCCCTGCTGCCTGTGGGCACTTGCTGAAAGAAGGATACAGGGGTCCCGTTGCTCTCTGTGGCATTTGATCCACCTGAGTACTGGGCTTCAGACTCACACCTGCTTTGCTTCCCACTTCTCCATGTAATCCTTTTGTCCGAAATCACATGGCCTACTCTCCCTGTCTCTAAGTCCGTTTTTTATAAATAGGCGTGTCCTTTAAAGAACTAGAGAGACTTTAGAACATATATATTTTTAAAACAGATGTAATATGTAAAATAGTTAGGCAAATTTTGTTCTGTTCTGTTTTGATCCTGTAAGCTTGGACCCTAGACCTTTTTGGCACGGAGCACGGCCCCAGGCTGGGATACGCCCTAATGAGCTTCCGCCACTCAGTGAAGGGAGGACTGGGATGGTGAACATCCCAGAATATGTTACTGCAACTATCCATTCAGCAAAGGTCCCAACCTCTGCAGTTGCCATGGCCCAGGACCCCAAACCATCATCTTCAGAGGGACCAGATGAGTTGGAACAGTCTGAGTTAGCACAGAACAGCTTCCCCTGCTTGCAAGATCCATCTCATGTCCCACCAACCTTCCCCTGTGAAAATGAATATCTATATGCCTTTTGCCTGAAACAAAACCTGAAATGCCAATTAACCCGACATCATAGAATTAAAAGATGCACTGGTAAATCTTTTACTACTCTGTGTAGAAGTGTTACCAATGTGTTGCTACAATTTTGTCCTTCTCCCCCGTCTTTCCCTGCGCCCCCACCCCAGGTGTAGACTGTTAGGGTTTGATCTTTCTTCCTAAATAGGATGGGCTGCAAGGGAAATGGGAGGCTGTTGTTCATGGCTGAGTTTGTAGGCTCTGCCTATATCAGGCAATTTCTAAAGGAAATATTATATAGGCCATCAAGCCAGGATCAGATTTCCCAATTGCATATGATTAAAAGAGGATAAGCTCCAGTTACCTTTCCTGGATGTTGTAATGGAAAACAGGATACTAATGTGGTTCTAATCTTTCAAGCTCCCACTCTCTGTTAGAGGTGTATGAAAAATAAATACATCTAAATACCTATTATTAGACTCCCAGAGCCAAGGAAATGGGCCAAAGGCCACTGAATGTGAGCAAGGCTGGGCTGAGGGAAGGAAACCATTCAGTGGGCTCGGTTTAGAATTTAGAAGCTCTTCATTGAGGGCATTAAGCTGCACCAGCCAGCACCCGGTTTTGGATTTCATCTTCCTCTCAGCACCCCAGATAAGAAAGAGACAACCAAGCCTTAATGGTTTCAACATTTTCTATTAGGACTGATAAAACCGCCATTTACAAATTGGACTGTATTGTTCAGTGGCGATCCAGTTCCAGCCAGTAGGATAAAAGATGCTGCTTTTCTCCAAAACAGACTACAGGTTTCAGTTTTGCCGCCAGTCTGATGGCTTTTAGCAGTTTCAGGCTATGGCTCTGCATAGCCGCAGTCAGAAAGACCAATAATCAGGAATTACTGGAGTTGTCCAGAATATCTGTAGGGGAAAGCTAGTCTACACTACTGAGCAGTGACTCTATTATTCACGGTATCTTATTTTAATTATATTAGAACAATTCTCTGACTATAAAGAATGACATTCCTCTAGAGTTTCAAATAGGAGTCATTTCTGGCCCCGTTGTTTGTTGTTATGTGCTGTCAAGTCCTCTCCAAAGCATGGTGACCCTATCAATGAAAGTTCTCCATCAGGCCTTGTCCATGACAGTTTGGTTCTTCCAAGGTGGAGGCCGTGGCTTCCTTTATAGTTTCGATCCATCTCAGATTTCATCTCCTGCCTTCGATGTCCCTGAGCATAATGGGGAAGGGCATCTTGCCTTCTCATGATGTGTCCAAAGTATGACAGCCTCAGTCTTGCTATCCTTGCTTCCAGGGCTTGATTGGATCTGTCTTTCTGTCAGTCCAGGGTGATCATAAAGCTCTCCTCCACCACCATGCTTCCAATCCACCAATGTTCTTCCAGTCATCTTTCTTCACTGTCCAGCTTTCACACCCACAGACTGTGATTGGGAATGCAATAGTTCAGATCATCTTAACCTTGCTCTGCACTTGGGATCAAGCCTGGGATTTTGTACATGCCAAGCCTGCAGTCTGCCATGGACCACCCTCTCTCCTCTATTCTGCCAAGAGGTAGAGGTTTTCCACTTTTTAAAAAATTAAAAAAACACATACACACAACCTAAGAGAAAGTGAGCGAGCGAGAGAGAGAAATCTCATTGTGTATACATGAAGTGGGTTTACCAGAAGACAGCTGCTTAGAACAGCTGTCTGCCTTTGCAGCCATCTTAGGGAAGATTGATTAATGAATTCACTTGGGCAGTGAGAAGCTCAGTTCACTGATCCATGCCTTCAGCACTGGTATTGATGTGAAACTAATGAGAAATTTGATGCTCACATTTGAATGTTGATTCCAATTACCAAACAACAGATCTAAATGTTTTCTTTTAAAATGTAGCTGGAGAGAGAACCGTGACTCTTTATCATATGGCAAAAAAAATCTCAAGTATGACTGTCCATGCTTTTGGGGGAATGATTATAGTGAGATGGGGAATCCATACTCAGGACTGATTAGCCTGACACATGATTCAACTGACCAATGGCAGTATTATGTGGCTTGGTCATGTGCCCATCATGTACTGACAATCCATGTCAGCAGCCTTGCATGGACCAGTTGTATGAACATGAACAATGTTCAGAAAAGCATCAACATCTTCTTTATTGCTAGGCAACATTTCAGGCCAGTCAAAGAACATCACATGCCTCCGTCTGTAGGGAATGAGGGTGGTGGCTGTTCTTGGCAAACACTCAAGGGCCATTCCAACCTGGGTTCTGAGACAGGTGACGAAGGGTCAGAGATGGCAGGAGCTTAGGAACAAGACTTTAAGGATATAGAAGTGCCCTTCCCCTCAAGGCCACTCTGCCCAAGTGCTCAGGTGGGCTCTGAGAATAGCCAAGGTTTACAGGTGTCAGGTGGGGGCATGGGGGAGATGCTCAGGTGGATCTGTCATAGCTCTTGACCCCACAGCACAGTGTTGGAAAAGGGCAGAATGCCAGCTAAAAGATAGGCAGATGGAAAAGAAGGGGGGCATTTCCAAGCAGGCCCCCCAGAAGGGATTTATTTATTTAAAACATTTCAGTCCCATTTTTATCCAAAACAGATCCCAAGATGGCTTACAAACCAGAAACATAACAGCATTTTAAAATACAAATCCAACATATAGAAACACACCATAAAGTGCTTCTATTATAAGACAGAACAATAAATCCTTCAAATACTGGTTGAATACAATGGTTTTGGCCTGTTGTTGAAATGAATAAAGCATTGGCACCAGGCACACCTCCATGGGAAGCAGGTTCCAAAGCCGGGGCACCACCACAGGAAAGGCCCAGTCTTGGGTAGCCATTCCTCTAACCTCCTTCAAGGAGTGTTCCTGAAGAAGGACCTCAACAGAAGATCTCCAAGTTCATGGAGGTGTATATGGATATTCTTTCAAATATCCAGGCCTAAACCCTTTATGGCCTTATATGTTATACCTAAAGGAACATCTGCAATCATATATGCCCTCCCGCCCCTTACAATCAGCAGCAGATGCCCTTCTCCGGAAACCCTCTGTGAGAGAGATAAGGAGGGTGAGTACCCGGAGGAGGGCTTTCTCTGCGGTGGCTCCCCACCTATGGAACGTGCTCCCCAGAGAGGTCTGCCTGGTGCCGTCATTATTTGCTTTTCAGTGCCAGGCGAAGACCTTTTTATTTAAAAGTTATTTTAATGGTTTTATATATATTGTATTTATAGTATTTTAACTTTTAATTCGAGATGGCCCAGTTTTAAATAGTTTTATATTGTTTTAAATTGTGAATGCATTTGTAATGTATTTGTATGTATTTGTGATGTTGTGAGCCACCCCGAGGCTTTGTTGCAATGGGGGTGGCATACAAATGTGTTAAATAAATAAAATGTCAAAGTTAATGCCTTAAGCTGGGCCTGGACTTCAATTGGTAGCCAGTGAAGATGAAACAGGACTAGTATTTTATGGTCATGTCTACAAGTCCTAGTGAGCAATCTTGTGGCTCTATTCTGTACCAACTGAAGTTTCTTAACTGTCTTCAAGGGTAGCCCCATGTAGAGCCATCCTCCAAAGGAGGGTTTCCAGAAGAAGTTGCTTAGATTGGGTTCAACAAACCACTCTGTGCATGCACAGGGATTCATTCTGTGAGGGCTGTGGTTTTTGGGTATCCTTTGGAGAATAAAGACCTTTTGCAAAGGAACTGCTGTCACCTTGAATGTGTGAAGGGAGGAAAACGTGGCGCATGACACAGTCTTTGTTACAGCAAGTTTGTAAGATAGGGCAATATTATGTATATACTGGCCTATCAATGCAAGCATGCCCTGTTTTCCTTTCCCACAGAGGCAGGATGTGACACACACATGAGTGGAACTTCTCAACAGTAGATCCAGTTCCAGATGGTTCAGTTAATTCCCTTTCCCCCACCTCCCAAATAAGCATCATTTTCTGATGGATTTTTCCACTGGATGTGCATTTTAGTTGCATTGCTGAGTTGCAGTGCTAAGTAGCATTGGTGCCATTGGGTTTCTTGGAGGCTGTTTAAGATGGATGAATTAGGCAATTTAGCTTTCTCTCAGATCCTTTCAAATTTACCTAGTTCTTTCCATTCCAAACACTAAGCAATATGCAAATTTTGGAAATATCTTATCAAAATCAAACTGAAATGAAATTTATATCTATTTGTGATGGCAGCTATTCCCAACTTAGAGAATTACAACCATATTGTAACTTCCATGCAGCTGTGAAAAATAAGGAACCTGCAAGGAAAAGAGAGAGAGAGAGATCCAAGCCCTAATTTAAGCAATAACCCAGGGATTCAGAATCAAATTTATATATTTTTATTCTGAATTTCAAAAAATCCAAGCAAAACTAACATGAAAAATAAGAACAGAAAAATAAAATAAAGTGTTACACTGTTCGTACATGAAGTTTGAGTGAATTTATTACAAGGATACACACATACTGTATACTTCTGCATATTTATGCACAACAAAATTTACTACTATTCTTAGAGACAGATTTCAACAAAGGTGGCCAATGTCCATATATTTATTCACTGGTGAATTACACCTAAAGACTGCTCATTCAATAGTTGAAAAACACCTCTATTATGAACCTATTATTCTATTGAAGATTGCTTCCAGTATTGTGATATTAGTCTTTTAGTAGACAAAAGGGTGTCGAGTATCCATTTACATTAACCTTGCATTAAGTTGAAACAAATGGGTAGATAGTTAAGAAGAAAATGCATTCCCATAGATATTTAAGAACTTTGCATCACAACATTTATCCATATGATTTATTTCTCCCAAACAGAAACATTGTGCATTGTCACAACATACAAGTGAGATTAGTTTTAGCTGTATTATACCTTCAATAATTGACTGATTTAGAGAAATGTTTATTAAAAAGACATCTGAGGCATTCAATATACCCGAAACATATGTTTTCCTGAGTTAAAATTAACCTAAGATCCATTACTCCTTCTGCAAAAGATGCGAATGAAGTGTTCCATTGATTGGGCAAAATAGAGTACTCCAGTTCGTTATTTCATTCTTGCTTAAGATCCTGTGCATCGTATATATTCACTGATAATGGATATTTATAGACCTGAACTGTGGGTCACTATAGCTGTTTGGCCTCGATCAATGCATCCGATAACAAAGGGAATTCTGTAGTTGTAGGCTGAGGGCCAAACCGAGACTCAGGCCATCATATGCTGTATTGCCTTTCAGTCCAAATGGGCCAACCATATTCAGTGTGCAAAGCAGAGAAGGGCGGGAAGTTGTCACCAGGGCCTACAAGCTGATCCCAGGCAAAATCCAACTGATCTGTCCAAGTGTGCCAAAAGAGGGTTTTAATTCTTAACTTTACATGCTGAAGCAGATCAAACCGTAACTGCTGAGGAACTGTCTGGCACACATATATTGCTGCTGGAAATGGCTCTGTTGAGATCCCAACATAGTCTGTGCTGGGGAGGATCCAGGGACAAAGACTCAGAAATTGGCCAAAGTGACAACTCTAATCTGAGTGAGGACCAACATTTAGAATAAGCCAACTAATAGGCCCAAAGGTAAGGGAGATCAAGGGGTGAATTCCGCCCTCTTTAATTGGAAGTCGGATCCTTGTCAAAGTTATGCATGGTAGAATGGAACCCATAGGGACTTTGGAAACAAGCCATTCCATGTTTGGACATCCTTGCCAAGAATAAATAGAGGGATAGCATGGGAGCCTGGCCTGAATGGACAACTCTGGCCAGGATGCCAATGACAGGCCAGACCTACCACTCTCCCTCTGTAAGCAGCACCCACAAATTCTGTATTTTATTTTACTAGAGTTCTGTCCCTCCTTTTTTCTTTTAAAGAACTCAGAGTCACTTACAACAGTCTCCTCTTCCTGCTTGCAATCTTATCCCCACAAGAACAACCCTGTGAAGTAGGCTGGGCTGAGTCTGCAACTGACCCAAAGTCAGTCCAGTTGGCTCCATTGTTGAGTGTGGGCCAAAAGCCAGATCACCTGATACCCAGTCCCATTCTCTTAACCACTACACCACACTGGCTCTCTTATTAACCTAAAGTCACCGATCAAGTTAATACTGGCACAAGTGAGTCCAAACAGGGTATTGCCAAGTTCGCAGCTTAAAGGCTGGGTATAAACGTTACAGCAATAGCAATAGCATCAGTAGAGAAACCTTATATTACAGAATTTTTCAGGTGCATATGAAAAATTCATTTCAGTTTGTTTTATGCATATTTACCCAGTTCATATCTTCCAAACCAAATATGACTTGGACAAGATGTATCTTTGAAATTCAGGCATTGATTTGCTGGTGGTGTGAGTCACAGACCAAAAAAAAATGCATTTGGCAGCACACATGCACTTCAAATATGTATGTGAAAGATACATATTTTTGAAAGAAATGTACACAAATACCCTTAAATCAATAGGAAAAAAAGCATACATTTCAAAGATGTGCAGAAGTGATGCATAAATATGGCAAATGCACACAAACCTGCATGGATGCTCATGTGGAACTTAAAAAAATAAGTTTTCCATCTGATATAGGCTCAGAGGAAAACAGGATCCAAGGGGCAAGGCTGTGTACAAAGTGTCCACAAGATGGAATTTCCTGCCCAACTACTTTTGTCGGCTTCTACTACTGTAGACGCTGTGGCCATATTCAAACAGTTATACCATCACCTTGGGTTAAATCCAGACAGGTCTTGTATCCCTAATACCCAATTGCTTTGCTGATCCTTGGACAAGGTTGGGGGACATGCAGGGGGTCTCCATTTGTAGGAAGTCTCCATCATGTCTGAACCTGAGGACACTGGGCTCAAGTCTCATCCCTTGGAGAGCCATTAAGCTTGGTTTATTGGTCCAGACGTGATGGAAATCTATGCTTAACTGAATTTCTGGCTTCTCTGCTTGCTCCCATGAAGGAAGGAACAATGCCGTTTCAGGGAGTGGTGTTTGGGCTTATTCACCTAAGATATGATCACCTGAGCATAACCTATGTGTGTTTTTACCTATGAGTTTCATGGAGAAAAAACAAATTATGAACTCTGAGCTCCTTGGAGCTGAATAATCAGGATCATTTCTTAATATGAATTATACACACACACAATATATTCATTTAAATATACACACATATACTCATGCTGATCTATACATGTGTTGGGGGGGTGTGGAGTGGGGGCACAGCTGTATATTGCCCCACTGCCAAGCCTTTTTCATTCAGATTATGGAGTCTAAATATGTCCTTATGGCTCTTTTCCTAGATAAAGCTTATTTGCCAGGACAGATATGCCGAGCATTCCTTTAATCACACACATGGACACACACACCCTCCCTTGTGTGGTTTTTGTTTGGCTGAGAATTAAAGATTTTGTACCCTCACAAGCTTTTGGAAAGAGAAGATGGGAAAGAGTTGGAAGGAGAAACCTGAAAGCCTTTTGTTACTGCAAAGAAAAAACTTTGAAAGGAAATGACCCGATCCCTTCTTCAGTTCACACCTGCATGGTCAAAGAGTTCAGCTCTCTGCAGAGAACCGGAGAGACGTAGCGGCAGTCATGCGGAACCTGTTCACCAGCTTTTAGGCTCCGTGCTTTCCAGGGTGCCCATCTTCCAACAAAGCTGACATTCCTGGCCCAGCAGCCAAATCTTTGGGGAGTACCTGAAAGCAAACATCACCTTTTTGATCAGATCAAGGTTCTTTCCTTCACTGAATCTATTGTGATTCTGCCTTCATGTGTCTCTCACCAACAATGGAGGGATGCAGCTTCATTCCAACCCCACCCCTATGTTCTCGTTTCACAAAAGAGGTTTTTGGCTTGGTTGCTGTTATTATTACCTGTCCTTGATCCTAATATACAGAACTCATACAATAGCTCACTGCCGAGAGAGATATGCTGAGCATTCCTTTAATAATGCACACTCACTTTCCTTTTCTAAATGGCATAAGTGTGCCGCATGAACAAACATGTGATGCAGTCGATCTTAGAAGATGAGCTCCGATTTCACAGACTGGAGGGGAAGGACCATGGCTCAAGAGCAGGACGTCCACATGGTTTGCATGCCAAAGGGACCACTTGCAACCCCATTTGCCCCAGATGGGGCTGGGGAACCACGGTAAGCCACTGGTGGCCCATGTCAATGGTTCTGGGTTCAGCAGCTTCCTGAACCACTGATTATTTATTTATTTATTTATTTGGAAATTTATAGGCCGCCCCTTGCCACAAGCCTCTGATGACATGCCGGCATCTCCAGCACAGCACAGCTCCACCTGGCGGAAACACCATTGAGCTTGCAAGTAACTTCCGGATCGGTATCTGGCCTGTAGGCGCTTGCAGGGATCAGAGCCACTGCCGTCATTCTCGTCCTGACAAACCAGGGCTGTTAATGCGGACAGAACCCCCTTTCTGAAGAGCAGAGTTACTGCAGAGCAGTGCTGCTCCCTCTGATGGCTTGGCAGGCAACCTGCAAGTACCTGCAGGACTGGGATCAGGCTTGTAAGGGCTTGCAGGGTTTAGAGCCACTGCAATCACAGAAGTTCAATGAAGGGGCCATAAAAGGCCATGTCACCACAGTAACTCAAAGTGAGTGCTTTGTGTTCCTGCTTTGATGTTTGCCTCTCACCCTGTGCCACCTTCCTCTGTTCTTGACTCCTGCCTTGCTTCTGGTCCCACTACCCCTTTGCCACAGCCCTTTCCTGTTCCTGACTCTGCTCTTGCATCTGCCATGCCTTGTTGTGATCTGATCCTCACTTGTTCCTGACTTTGCCCTTGGTCCAACTCCATCCCATCAAGACCAACATCATCCTGGTCTTGGGTCTCCAAGAAGTACAGCACACTGATTTTCATCTTGGAATAATTCTGAATGGACTGATTCTTCCTCCCATACATCCCTGGAGTCCTCCTGCTACATTAATCATCAAATAATCAGATAAGAAGATTGGAGTGGAGGTGACTGCTGAGTTTGGAAGCAGACCTGACCAACTCAGTGATGCCTTCCTTGAAAACAACATTGGATTCAAAGACAGACACAGCCTGAAGGCTGATTTCCAGGACAAAAACAATTTTCTCTGTGTGTTGGTTTCGTGAGTAATACACAGTAGGGGGAGAGACAGAACCTTTTCAGGAGAAAAGTGCCAAATGTTACGTCAGGCTGAAGGATCTCAGCAATAGAAGGAGAGAGATGAACAAGTCCAGAAATAGTAATGTTTGTACTAGGGGGTGAATGGAAGGATGAGGTGGTTGAGTGATGCCTGGGCTACGCTGCTTCAGACTAAAGGTGTAGATTGTGCTCTATATAATCAAACAAAAATTCCCATGCATAGCAAAGTAGCATGTCTGGAGACAGCTTGAGTACAACCCTTCCCTGAAGCATCTGCTTCTCTAGGTGCAGCATTTTCCTTTTGTATGGAGGAAATTTGAACCATTGCCTTCTACCAACCATGGCAGTGGAAACTAAGCCAGAGATGTCCACTTATGCAAAGCCCTGATTTAATAAAAGAGTTCAGGGTGGAGAACCCATCTATAGCTTTGGGACAGGGATCTTGGAATCCGATCTGGATGATCAGTCCCACCAGATCTGGAATCCAGAAAGAGCTGGAATGATGAGGCTGCACACAAGAGCTTTATTGCTAACTAATAAAGCTGCATTGTTAATTATTTAATACTTGCACAAAATCAGCTATTGGATTCTTCTGTGTGATCACATAGAAATGGAATGTATTTCCTGTTGGATCATACTCAATTCTCATTGCCACGGAAGCCAACCCACCCTGGCCCTGGAGCAGCTTGGGTTCCAAGATACCACCTTCTACTGTGATAGAAATCCCCACTGGGAACATCCCTGTGTCCATTTTACATCCATTAGTCCACAGCCCCTGCATTACTCTGCAGATGTTTGGACTCATCATTTTACTGATGCTCCAGCAAACCTGATCTTAAGCCTACTTCTTATTCTTCCAGATGTTGCAATGGGGGCCCCAGGCTCCAGCTGTTGATCTGACAATGGCCAACTCCAACCTGCATAGGCCTCTTTGCCCAGTTTCTATTTTATGTGTTTATTTATTTATTTGGAGAAGTTATATGCCACCCCATTCACATAAGCCTCGGGGTGGCTTCCAAACCATAAATAAATGCAATCGATACAATTACATAAAATATTGGAGACATCCTGGCAAAAGATTGTTAAAATCAATAAATAAAATCAACAATTAAAATAACATTTAAATAAAAAGGTCTTGGCCTGGTGCCAAAAAGCAAATAACGACGGTGCCAGGTGGACTCTGGGTTTCTAGAAGCTCTTCTAGCATGATTTCTATGATCCTTCATTTTCCACAACTCATGGCTTGCCATGTCCCTCCCACTTGGGGAAGCCCATTGCCTTAACATCCCTGCTTACGCATTCATGATAATATACAAAATCAAATGTGACCCTGGCCCATGCAAACTAACTAACTAACTAACTAACTAACCTGAGGTTAGTCTCACCTCAGGCAGATTTTGTTAAATCTATTTGGTCTGCCTTAGTAGTTATCTTAGTAGTTACCTTTCAAGTCACTGCTCGCTCATTGACAGGATCAGTTCTATATGTCTGTTTCTGCACATTTCCACTTGCAAGAATGCATAGACCCTCCCAAAATGCGCATGTCTGCACTGCAGCCTGTGCGGCTTGGATGTGCCACCAGCCCTTGTGAGGCGAAAGCCACACACCGCTTCACATTGGCCCTATTCCTACTCATTCCTACAGCCTGCGTTGTGCTCTGCCCACCTCCCCAGACCACAGGGGTCTGGTCAAGCCAACCCTGCCAGAGTTGGCTTTCTCTCTCCAGCAAGACGCAGCAGAGGGTCAGTGCCTGCTGGAAGCCTCCACAGGTTCATCCGTGCGATAAACATCCCCCCAAGGATGGCAGCGATGCCATTCTGCCCTGTGCCTGCATTCCAGTTTTCTCTCAGCTTTAAGATGGTTTGCTGTGCAATTGTGGGAAATGCCTGTTGAGGAAACAAGACAAAAGCTTCATGGGCCCGCAGATCGTCTTTGGTGGCCGGGAATGTTTTCTCCTGAAGCCTGCATTCTCTCCGGTGTTAATTTGTTGGGCTGCACATACTGGCAGGTGGCTGATCTGATGTCTGCAGTGGAGGGTACCGCGTCCTTTCAGTGTTTTGGACTTGCTCCTCTCTTTGAATATGTTACACCAACTTTCTCTTTCCCCACCCAGGAAGACACCTGGGGAGAAGCATAGCATTCTTCCCGGGATCTGAAACGATCACTTGCAGAGAGCTCTAAGCCTAATGCTGCAAAAAAGAAACCCTGTTCTAGTTTCTTTTTGAATCACAAACAGCAAACCTGAAATGGTGCATCTGGCACCACATGTTCATTCCAGAAGACTTATGGATGTGAAAGAAGGAAAAGATCAAACAAGCTGAACTTGTTAGCAGTGCTTCACCCTACATATCGTCCTCAGGATCTCATGTTCTTCCCAACCTGAATATGAAGACATTTAGAAAGTTGGGTAAATTCTTGTAAAAAGAGAAATGGAATACTCACACATTTGCCCTGGCCAAATTCAATGCTTACAGCTACCCCCACACGAAGATAAGCTTCTGTATGTGTCTACCATGCATACAACTGTTAAAAATGGGCATAAAGAGGCAGCACAAGGATTGTTGAATACACAAGGATTCAAACCTAGGATGTCAAAAACAATGCTCAAAGCCTGGAGAATAGAAACATAGAAACAGAGCGAGTCAGAAGGGGCCTCTTGGGCCATCTAGTCTGACCCCCGGCTCCAGCCGGCTCCGCTCACCACATGCCCACCATGTGGATGTCCAGCCTATCCTTGAACACCCGCACTGATGGGGCCTCAACGACCTCCCATGGACTCCCATTCCATAATCCAGAATCCAAAATTCTTCTTAACCATCATATTCCAGGCCTAGATTCAGGTCTGAGAACTCTTGCTTGCTGCTGCAGAATCCCACTGAAGCCACCAGTTCCTGATTCCTAACTGCAATTCCAACATCCAGATAGACCTAACATCTGTTCCCTCCCAGTACCTTCCTGCCACTGCACCTTCTGGATTAACAGGACCCTGAAGCCTTTCTCTCCAGCTGTTTCCCTGCAAAAAGGCCAAGCTAGATCTTAGAGTCCCGATCACCAAGTCTGTGATCTGCACACTTATCCAGACAAATCTACCTCCACATTTCCAAGCCATCGCATACCCATGCAAGCATTTGTTGGGGCTCTGAGGCACAGCGCTGAGCTGTTTTGCCACAGTTTGATTCAAAGCTAGTGGCCTTGATTTGGTGTTTATCAGCAAGGTACTTCTCAGGAACTGGGACAGATCAATATTGTATTCTTTCAGCCCGCTCTCAGCCCAGCGGGGAAGGCAATCTCAGTGGTGCAGGACTCCACACCTTATGGAATAGATCGATAGCCTGACGGTGCTCTGCTTTGTTCCTTCGCCTGCTTTAAGATGTTCTGCATGCTCTACATGATTGCTTAAAGGTTTGTTTTCTCTCCTTCCCTTACGACAACACTTCTCCCTCCCTGATCTCTCCTAATAGCATCACGGTAATTGCCTTGACATGAAATAACCAGCACAAACACAGATGCTTTGCTTTGAGGCCGGTTTTTTCCTCTCTCTCTTTTTTTTTTTGTTGAACATCTCTATTAGGAAGTAGGTGCTGATTTGGCTTTAATATAGATTCTGGGCTTTAATGTGCTTCGGTGCCTATTTGCTTGGGTTTGCAAAGCCGTAGTTGAAATTATTTTCACCAATGGAAACATAGGTGCGTGTGTGTGTGTGTGTGTATGAGAGAGAGAGAGAGAGAGAGAGAGAGAGAGAGAGAGAGAGAGAGAGAGAGAGAGAGAGATGAGAGAGAGAGAGAGAGAGAGAGAGAGAGAGAGAATGAGAGATTGCTGGCAGGGCAAAAGCATATCATATAAGCTGTACAAAGTGTGAGAAAATTAGCTTAAACACCACTTTGCTTCAAAGCTCTATTGGAGTCTTTGAGCCATTCAGTCAGATCATCTTATTTGCCATGGAGATGCTGCAGTGCATCTCTACCTGTTAACAAGGAGTGAGCAGAATGAAATCGGGTTTCTGTTTAATGCTTTCAAGGAATGAAGCAGCAACTCCAAAATGTTTCTTTCATTTCATATCATGCCCCTACGGTGTTGGTCACAAGTCTCAGAGCATTGCTCCCCACTCACCCACTTAGATCACAGAAAGTCCAGCTGCTTTCTTTCAAAGACATATTTTAGAATCTTACATTGGATTTACACATATTCCCTAATGACAGGAAAATCCAGGATGCCACAGAAACAGAATTGGAAGGGACTTTGGAGGACATCTAGCCAAGCCCGTGGATCTTCAAGGCAGAATGCAAGTACAGCAGTTCTGAGAGACACCTGCCCAGTTTCTGAGTACACAACTTCCAGTGAAGGAGAGCCTGACACCCCCAACCACCTTATGTTCCACTGTCAGTTTCGCTATTAGGAACTTTCTGCTAAGTCTATCCAACACTGCTAAGGAACTATTAGGAACTAACTGCTATTAGGAACTATTCTGCTAAGTCTATCCATTGCTTCCCTACAATGCCCACCTATTGTTTTTAACCCTGTGCCCCCCAGAGATCAACAGAGAGCAACTCGGTTCCATCTTCTGCATGGAGACCCTGCATTTATCTGGTAAGTTGTGACATCTCCTATAGAAAGATGGGTAATTCACTAGCAGAGAAAAGGGAGGCAGGTTCATTCCCTGGCAAGTCAGGCTGGGAAAAAGCCCACCCTGGACCCTGGAAAGTGGCTGCCAACCCATGTAGACACAGATTTCCTATATATGCAGGTATTCCCTTTGTCATCATCTGCAGCAAGATATTTTGCAGTGAAAGGGGCCTTAAGGGTGGGGAATCATTGCAGAACTCAAGAATGACAATAACTCCAGCCTTTTGAAGTGGCTGTTATACCATTTCAACTTTTTACAATTTAAAAGTAGGATCTGGCACTTGTCAGCTATCACAGCCTTCATTTTGTGAGAAGAGCAGGAGGCACCTGACTTTTTCCAGGATTGGCTATTTATTAGTACAACTCCCAATTTGCACAAATTACTCCATCGATTGAATCAGACCCACTTCAGAATATGGAAGGAAGTTGTACCAAGTGGGGGAAACTTGTGCAAATGTCACTGTTTTAGTTGTACAAGTCTGCTGTCTGCAGGGAGCAAGCCCTGTTCATGCTGCAAAGAGGAGTCTTGGGTGAAACAAGAAGCAAGGCAATGCTTGGAGAATTGTAGTGAACTCAAACATGGTTAATTTATCCATCCCTGCTGCCCTGCTTCCATAGACCCAAGTATTGTGGGAGAAGCGATGCCCTTCAAAATCCCTGGTAGTCCCATGGGACCTTTTCTGATGACCTTTCTTGAAGACCTTTCCAGCCTGCTCTGTTGGGACTTAGCCATCTTGTTCGGAGAGGACGGCATTCTCCCCCACTGCCAATGTAACCATATCAGGCACCATGGAGGCCAGCTTTGAGAGCCAATGTGGTGTAGTGGTCAGAACACTGGACTGGGACTCAGGAGATCTGAGTTCTAGTCCCCGCTCAGTCCTGAAGCTCACTGGGCGACTTTGGACTAGTCACTGCCTCTCAGATTAAGCTACCTCACAGGGTTGTTGCTGTTGTAAGGATAAGCAGGACCTTGTAGGCTGCTTTGGGTTCCTTGCAAAAGTTCTGCTCTCCTGCTTAAAGGAAAGATGCATGGGTATGCAGGGATATTGTTTGATGTGCTGATCTCCAGCAGTCATGCTTGGTGCCATTGGCCTATGTTCTCCAGGTCACAGCACATCTTCATGCCTCACTAAAGTCTCTGCCACTTTTGGAAACACAACAGCACATTCAAGGTGAGCACCCTTCTCACCCTGAATTCATGCAGCCTCCATGTTGTGGCAGAATAATGTGGCTGGTTCCTTCTAGCATTAACCTTGCCTCTGGGAGCCACCAACCTAAGTGAAAAGGATTTACCTTCATTAAAGAAATATACATCAGATACAGTCAATTTCATACAATAGAAAAGGGCCTGGTCTGGATTATATTAATGTGCATTACAACTGTAGGGAAATGATCTGTCTTTCTGAAAAGTCAGTAATTACAATAGGTACAAATTAGAGATCTTATCTCATATTGGCCTCAGGTAGAAGTTGGGGGCAGTGGTTTTGAATCTGCCCCCCCCCCACAACACACACACACACACATACACCGACCCATCCACTGCTCTGGTTTTCCATTCGAAACACCACGCAACTTTTCAGAAATGGTATTTCAAAGGAGCAAATGGAGGAGTATCAAATAATCAAAGAATACAATATCCCTTTAATAAGCTTTGAGTCAATGCCTATGACTTTCCAACTGGGCACTTCAGATCCATAGCAAATTTAGTTATGCTTTCTCCATACAAATGAAGAAAAATAGAAAGGGTAGCACTATGGAACTTACGGTCCTTGAAAATCTGGTCTCCGGTCATCTCCAAACTGCATGATCACTGCTCAGGGACGCTAGGAGGAGAGATTTTCAAAAGAAAGCCCCAAAGAGTCACAGGTTTCCCACCACTGGTGGCAACGCAGGCAGATTGTGCAGCCATGGTTTTCAAACTTCTCGGGTTCTCAAGAGTCTTTGAAAAAAGGAAAGAAGCAAGTGTGGACGCCAAGAAATTCAATGACTGAGATGGATAAGGGCAGCAATGAAGAAACTAGAAATAATCATCAAGTGAAGGGAGATTCCACTGATGATCAAGGCCAAGATGGTTCACACTATTATATTCCCAATTACTATATATGGATGTGAAAGCTGGACAGGGAAGAAAGCTGGCAAGGAGAAAATTAATGCTTTTGAAGCATGATGCTGGAGGAGAGCTTTGTGAATACCCTGGACCAACAGAAAGACAACTGAGAGGGTCCTAGATCAAATTAAGCTAGAGCTTTCCCTAGAAACAAAAATGATAAAATGGAGGCCGCCATACTTTGGACACATCAAGAGAAGGTGAGACTCCCTGGAGAAGGCATTCACACTGGGGAAAATCTAAGGGATGACCAAATATGAGATGGACTGAATCCATAAAGGAAGCCACAGCCTCCAACTTGGAAGAACTGCATGGAGCTGTCATGGACAGGACATCTTGAAGGGCTTAAAATTCATAGGGTTGCCCGAAGTCGGAGATGACTGGAGGGCACACAACAGCAATGGTGGAGAAACATCCCTGAAAGACGCCTTGGCCATCACTGTGAAACAGCCCTGAAGTCCACGGCTAAAGGATGGCTCACAAGAAATGAGGGTGAGGTGCAGGACGATGCACCTGTGTGCTGCGTGAATGGAGCATCTGCCCTAAAACATGTCCCAGAAGCTTCTGCAAAGCCAGGTCTTCTGTTACAGATGCACAATGGTTTCTTGACATGGAAAAAGTTCTTTGAAGTTATGACATTGGACATCACTACCATAAAGCATTTGACCTCTACTGGGTTCACGATAGTGTTAGACTGTTTCCTTCACTGACCCTTTGTGTAATTCTATAAATACAGAATATGATGACAAATCTGGGCTGTCGATTCATTCCTCAGTCAGGGGTATTTTAAAACTCTTTCCTTCCTTGTATTTTCAGCTTTCTGTAAAAGAAGTAAGTTTGAAGTCCATTTATTTTGGGAGGTAGAGAAAGACATGGATCTGTCAGTTTTAATTCCATTCATTTTTATTGTACTGTTTTTCATCTTGAATATAAAGAAATTTGAAGATTTGAGCATGCTGATCAAAACCTGTTGCCCATCTGCAACATTCAAGAGGTACCATATTTCCAGTGTGGAGGATCATACTGTACCTGAAATGGTAAATAGGGCTTACATGGTTGGATATACAGTGGCTGGTTAGCACAACACTAAGTCATGCTGAACAGTTTCTTACCTGGTTGATGATGTCAGAAGATCACATGACAGGCGGGGCCACCAGCCTGAGGGGCTGATAAGGCTGCGCTCAGCCACTGCCAGCCCTTTTGGCTCTGGCCTCTTGGCGGCATCCCTTGTCTGCATCCCTTAGCTGTGGCCCGGACGGTCCAGAGACCCTTCCCTGAGACGCAGAGGGGTTTTTTTGTTTGTTTGTTTTGCTTTGTTTTCCTTTCCTTCCCTTTTTTTCTTTGTTTGTTTGTTTGTTTGTTTTGGTGCTGTGCTGTGCTTTGCTTTGTTTTTCCTCCAATTTAAATTTAAGTTTATTTTACAAATTTAAGTTTATTTTATAAATTTAAGTTTATTTTACCCGTGTGTGTGTGTGTGAGTGGGTTTTTGTCTGGGAGAACTGGGTGAGTGAGAGGAACTGCAGGACAAACAAGGCAGGGGACCAAGGCAAGGTCTCGGAAGGGATCCCGATGGCAGACCAGGAGATGGCCTTGGCAGGAGTCATGGGTGTTGCTGCCGCTGCAACAGCTGCGACATGTTCGCCCTTCTCCCCCAGGAGAGGCAGGGATACACTTGCCCTCCGTGCAAGATGCTGACCCTGCTAGAAGAGGAGGTGAGGTGCTTGAGGTCCGAGAGAGCTCTCCAGGCCCCCTGGGGGCGACCCCCTCTGGACAGAGGGTTCAGGGAGAGACCACGGGAGGAGCAACCACAGAGACATGGAGGCATGTCACCCACAGGAGGAGGAGGCCAGCACGGCCTCCTTCTCCTCCTGGTGCCAACCTGGAGCTGGGAAACAGGTTCTCTCCACTTGGGGAGGCTGGGACTGAGGATGCCTCGGGGGACCAGCAGGACCCCCAGCCTGGAACATCAGGCAGCAAAGGGGCCACTGCAGGAGAGGTGAGGGCCAGGGCATGGCTGCTCACCACCACTGGGAAGACATGGCTGCGGGTGATTGTTGTTGGGGACTCCCTGCTGAGGGGCACTGAGGCAGCGGTGTGTTGACCCAACCTGGAGACAAGGGATGTGCATGCTGGATGCATGCTGGGTGCATGCATCCAGCATGTGAAGGACAGAGTGGAGCATCTTGTTCACTCCGGGGGTCACCAGCCACTCCTGGTGATCCATGTGGGCACAAACGACGTGGCCAGGCAGGGGGTGGTCGGGATAACCAGGGACTTCGAGGGCTTGTGGAAGAAACTCAGGGAGCTAAAGGCCCAAGTGGCCTTCTCGTTGATCCTACCAGTCCGAGGATTTGGGCCAGGCAGGGACAGGAGGGCCTCCGAGGTGAATGACTAGCTTAGGGTGCGGTGCCAGAAGGAACGCTTCGGGTTCCTCGAACACGGCACTCGTTTTCTTGCCAATGGACTTCTGGCAAGGGACGGGTTACACCTCACGAGGATGGGGAAAAGGTCCTTTGGAGATGCTCTAGCGAGCTTCATCCGGAAGACTTTAAACTGAGCCAGTGGGGGGTGGGTTCAGGCCCCCCAGTAACGTGTCTGCACTGGACAAGTGTGCAGGGAGGATCGGGGCTCTGGGAGCAGGGCTGTAGAGATACTGCAGGGACTGACAGGACTTCTACAGAGAGGGGCCAGGTACCAGGGAGGATGGGAGGAAGGAGGATGCTGGGCACTCCAAGGAAAGGAAGCCGTGGGAAGGAGTTGAGGTGCATGTACACCAATGCTAGGAGCATGGGTAACAAGCAGGAAGAGCTTGAAGCTCTCCTGGGAATAGGAGGATATGATCTGGTGGGAATCACAGAAACTTGGTGGGATGAAAGGCAAGTCTGGAATGTGAACATAGAAGGGTATCACCTTTTTAGAAAGGACAGGAAGGGAAAGAGAGGTGGGGGTGTGGCTTTATATGTCAGGGAAGGGATAGGATGCAGTGAGATAGAGTGCAGCACAGATGGGGATTCGGTAGAGGCAGTCTGGGTGAAATGTAGGGGTTTTGACAGGGAAAGAGACCTGACAGTGGGGGAATGTTATCACCCTCCAGGTCAACTTGAGACCCTGGATGATGTCCTGACAGGCCAGACTCTAAGGATATCTCAGGGGAGAGACACAGTAATTATGGGAGATTTCATTCTCCTGGATATTAGTTGGGAGACTCACTCGGCGGTGACAGCCAGGTCACGTCGCTTCCTAGAAGCTATAGAGGGAGGGTTTCTCACACAGAGGGTCCAAGATGCGACGAGGGGGGGGGGGAAACATCCTTGCCTTGGTCTTGACCAACAGGGAGGAGCTGATAGATGAAGTACAGATTAGGGGAGCTCTGGATGCGAGTGATCACTCCATCCTTTCCTTTGAGATCAGGGGACTGGGGACGTGCAGCAGGGCGAGCACTAGAAGCTGGGACTTCAAGAGGGCCAACTTTGGCCAACTGAAGGCCAGACTGGGGAAAGTCTCCTGGGATAGGTTACTGGAAGGTAAGCGAGTTGAGGAGGGGTGGATGGCACTCAAAAGGGAGGTTTTGGAGGCGCAAGCCTTAATTATACCTCTAGTCAATAAGGTGGGGAGGCAGAGGAGAGTTCTGCCATGGATGCGAAAGGAGGTGGTTAGAGGGATTAGATGAAAGAAGAAACTCCATAGGAAATGGGTACTGGGGGAAATAGACCAAAAGGTATACTGGGAGGAGGAGGCCCGTTGCAGAAGGATTCTTCGCAAGGCTAAGGCTGATTATGAGCTGAGACTTGTCAAGAATATCAAGAGCAACAAAAAGGGCTTCTTTCAGCATGTAAATAGGAAGAGGAAGGGGAGACAAGTGGTGGGACCGCTAAATAAGGAGGAAGGAGATCCAGTGACTGATATGAGGGAATAGGCACAGATGCTAAATGACTATTTTGCCTCTGTGTTTTCCTCAAAGCAGGACGGGGGATATCTGTATAGGAGATTAGATGAGGCTGGGGATTTAGGGGCACAGATTAGAGTAACCTCCCTTGAAATTGAGGGGTTCCTCAGGGCATTGGACATTACAAAGGCGCCAGGCCCTGATGGGTTACACCCAAGAGTACTTAGAGAGTTGGCAGAGGTTCTCTCATGCCTGCTGGCCTCCATTTTTGAGACCTTGTGGAGAACAGGTGAAGTTCCAGAGGACTGGAGGGTGGCATCAGTAGTCCCAATTTTCAAAAAGGGTAGTAGGAAGGACATGGGGAATTATAGACCTGTTAGCCTTGCGTCCATTGTAGGGAAAAGCAATGGAAAGGCTCATAATAGAGAGAGATCTAGTGATGCTAGAGAGGGAAGGGAGGCTGACAGCCACACAACACGGCTTCCGCAAAAACAGGTCCTACCAGACAAACCTTGTGGAATTCTATGACAAGGTTTCGAGATGGCTAGATGGAGGGGATGCAGTGGATGTGGTATACCTGGATTTCAGCAAGGCCTTTGACAAAGTGCCCCATGATATCTCGGTGGAGAAACTGAGGAGTTTTGGGATACACCAAAGCACTGTCCGGTGGATTAGGGCATGGTTGACTGACCAAAAACAGAAGGTAACCATTAGTGAGGAATCATCGGGATGGCCGTCAGTGACAAGCGGGGTCTTCCAGGGCTCTGTCCTGGGGCCTATCCTGTTTAATCTTTTCATTAACGACATGGAAGAAGGGGTGAACAGTCTGCTGATCAAATTCACAGACGACACTAAAACTGGAGCAGTGGCCGCAACTGAGGAGCAGGTACTCCAGATCCAAAAGGATCTGGACAGACTATGGAAGTGGGCAGGAGAGAACAGGATGGTGTTCAATGTGGATAAGTGCAAGGTCTTGCACTTGGGGCATAGGAATAGGTGTCATAAGTACAGGTTAGGTGACAAGTGGCTGGAGAGCAGCACTTGTGAAAGGGACCTCGGGGTGCTGGTCGACTGCAGGCTAAACATGAGTCAGCAGTGTGATGCGGTGGTCAAGAGGGTGAATGCCACCCTTGGTTGCATAGCCAGAAGTGTGGCTTCTAGATCAAGAGAGGTATTACTACCACTCTACATGACTCTGGTGCACCCGCAACTGGAGTATTGTGTTCAGTTTTGGGCCCCTCATTACAGAAAGGATATAGCCAGGTGGGAGTCAGTACAGCGTAGGGCCACCAGGATGGTGGCTGGTTTGCAGGGGATGCCGTATGGGCAAGACTGAGGGAACTGGGTCTCTTCAGCTTGGAGAAGAGGAGACTCAGAGGAGATATGTTGGCAACATACAGGTATGTGAGGGGGTGTCACATGGAGATGGATAGAGACCTGTTCTCCCCGGCAGAGGAAGGCAGGACACACTCCAATGGAGCAAAGCTCAGGGAACCCAGGTTCCATTTGGATGCCAGGAAGCACTTCCTGACAGTCAGGACCCCGAGGGCGTGGAATGGGCTTCCACGAGAGGTCATTGAGGCCCCATCAGTGAGGGCGTTCAAGGATAGACTGGACGTGCACATGGTGGGCATGTCGTGAGCGGAGCTGGCTGGTGCCGGAGGTCAGACTTGATGGCCCAGGAGACCCCTTCTGACTTGTTCTGTTTCTATGTTTCTATGTTTCCTTCATTATTCTTCCTGTTGGCAGCACATATCCCATCAGACTCTGTGGCTAAAATGCAATCCCAGGGGGCACTGCTCCTCCCTATGTCACCTGCCTCTTATTAATTTCTCTGCATATATACACCTGATGGCTAGAGTGGCTCTTGTGGTTGTTTCTATTTCCACCAGACTCTATGGCAACAGCACAGAAATCACAGTTCAGGTCACCAAATAGGCCATGGTGAAGCATGGAAATGATAGAATAAACCATTTTTGCTCTCCAGGGTTCGCCAGAAAGTGGCAAGCTCAAGACAGGGTTTCGACAGCAAGACAGACCGTTCCACGCTGGAAATCACTATGGCTTATTCTTTGCGAACCTGGCCAGAGTGAAGTCTGCACTTTGAAGAGCAAAGCTCTCAAAGTCCTGGGTCTGGATGGATAAACCATATGCATTACCCAAAACAAGGTCTGGAAGACGTGTTCATAAAATTCAAATTGAGGTTCTTGGTGGAACCTGGAGGTTCTTGAGGGAAATTGAGTAATAAATGTCCCATATCTGTAGATTTTCTTACTCACTTGTGTACAACACTGACACTGAGCCCCTTTCAGTCACCCTGAAATGGACATTCATCTCACTCTTCAGCAAGTGATGCAAGAGAATAAAAATGCTTCCATGCCACCAAGGGCAGAGGCAAATGCCAAGAAGAGAAGCTGTTCCCCTCATCTGACCCTTTCAGAACAGGACCATCTGGCAGCTTCTCCACTGAGACATGAAGTTTCAGATGCTGCAAAAACTTGGCCACCACTTTGCCTGTATCATTTATAAACAGGGCATGACAGGAGGGTGAGACCAATACAAACTGCAGTCACAACCACAGGAGCTTCAACAGAGTTTATATTTATTTATTTTATTTATTAAAACATTTTTATGCCGCCCCATCGCAATAAAGCCTCGGGGCGGCATACAACAATAAACAGAAAAAAAAATTTACAGAAAATTTTTAAACAATAATTATAAACAAAACATAAATCAAATCTACCCCCCACCCCTGGTGCATCTCGGCAAAAACCCTTTAAAATCCAACTCAACAAAACTATTAACAATTAAAATATGATTTAAATAAAAAGGTCTTTGCCTGGCGCCGAAAAACAAATAATGACGGCGCCAGGCAGACCTCTCTGGGGAGCGCATTCCATAATTGGGGCGCCACCGCAGAGAAAGCCCTCCTCTGGGTACTCACTCTCTTAATCTCATTCACAGAGGTTCCCGGAGGAGGGCCTCTGTTGCTGATCTCAGGGGGTGGGAGGGCATATATGAGCGCAAGCGCTCCTTAAGGTATCCAGGTCCCAAGCCAGTTAGGGCTTTATAGGTCATAACCAGCAGCTTGAATTGGGCCCGGACTTCAATCGGGAGCCAGTAGAGCTGACGGAGAACTGGGGTTATATGAGAACAACGCCCAGTCCCCGTCAGCAACCTGGCAGCTCTGTTCTGCACCAATTGAGGTATCCGGACCGTCTTCAAGGGCAGCCCCACGTAGAGCGCATTACAGAAATCTAATCGGGAAGTCACCAGCGTGTGTGTCTCTGTTGCCAGGCAGTCGTAATCTAGGAAGGGACGCAGCTGATGTATCAGCCGAAGCTGTAGGAAGGCACTCCTCGCCACTGCCGTCACCTGAGCATGAAGTGACAGCTCTGGGTCGAGGAGCACTCCCAAGCTGCGGACCTTGTCCTTTCAAGTAGTTCAAGTAGCCTTCTCCATTGTAGGTGAATCTGGATGCCCTTCTGCAGTGAGATAGAGTGCAGCACAGATGGGGATTCGATAGAGGCAGTCTGGGTGAAACTTAGGGGTTTTGACAGAGAAAGAGACCTGACAGTGGGGGTATGTTATCGCCCTCCAGGTCAACTTGAGACCCTGGATGATGTCCTGACAGGCCAGATTCTAAGGATATCTCGGGGGAGAGACACAGTAATTATGGGAGATTTCAATCTCCCGGATATTACTTGGGAGACTCACTCGGCGGTGACAGCCAGGTCACGTCGCTTCCTAGAAGCTCTAGAGGGTGGGTTTTTCACACAGAGGGTCCGAGAGGCGACGAGGGGGGGAAACATCCTGGACTTGGTCTTGACCAATAGGGAGGAGCTGATAGATGAAGTACAGATTAGGGGAGCTCTGGATGCGAGTGATCACTCCATCCTTTGCTTTGAGATCAGAGGACTGGGGCTGTGCAGCAGGGCGAGCACTAGAAGCTGGGACTTCAAGAGGGCCAACTTTGGCCAACTGAAGGCCAGGCTGGGGAAATTCTCCTGGGATAGGTTACTGGAAGGTAAGCGAGTTGAGGAGGGGTGGATGGCACTCAAAAGGGAGGTTTTGCAGGCGCAAGCCCTGACAATACCTCTAGTCAGTAAGGTGGGGAGGCGGAGGAGAGTGCCGCCATGGATGCGAAAGGAGGTGGTTAGGGGGATTAGACGAAAGAGGAACCTCCATAGGAAATGGGTACTGGGGGAAATAGACAAAAGGGTATACCGGGAGGAGGAGGCCCGTTGCAGAAGGATTCTTCGCAAGGCTAAGGCTGATTATGAGCTGAGACTTGCCAAGAATATCAAGAGCAACAAAAAGGGCTTCTTCCAGCATGTAAATGGGAAAAGGAAGGGGAGACAAGTGGTGGGACCACTAAATAAGGAGGAAGGAGATCCAGTGACTGACATGAGGGAACAGGCACAGATGCTAAATGACTATTTTGCCTCTGTGTTCTCCCCAAAGCAGGACGGGGGATATCCGTATAGGAGATTGGATGAGGCTGGGGACTTAGGGGCAGAGATTAGAGTCACCCCCCTTGAAGTCGAGGGGCTCCTCAGGGAATTGGACATTACAAAGGCGCCAGGCCCTGACGGGTTACACCCGAGAGTACTTAGAGAGTTGGCAGGGGTTCTCTCACGCCCGCTGGCCTCCATTTTTGAGGCCTCGTGGAGAACGGGTGAAGTTCCAGAGGACTGGAGGGTGGCATCGGTGGTCCCAATTTTCAAAAAGGGTAGTAGGAAGGACATGGGGAATTATAGACCGGTTAGCCTTACGTCCATTGTAGGAAAAACAATGGAAAGGCTCATAATAGAGAGAGATCTAGTGATGCTAGATAGGGAAGGGAGGCTGACAGCCACACAACACGGCTTCCGCAGAAACAGGTCCTGCCAGACAAACCTTGTGGAATTCTATGACAAGGTTTCAAGATGGCTAGATGGAGGGGATGCAGTGGATGTGGTATACCTGGATTTCAGCAAGGCCTTTGACAAAGTGCCCCATGATATCCTGGTGGAGAAACTGAGGAGTTTTGGGATACACCAAAGCACTGTCCGGTGGATTAGGGCATGGCTGACTGACCGAAAGCAGAAGGTAACCATTAGCGGGGAATCGTCGGGATGGCAGCCAGTGACAAGCGGGGTCCCCCAGGGCTCTGTCCTGGGGCCGATCCTGTTTAATCTTTTCATTAACGACATGGAAGAAGGGGTGAACAGTCTGCTGATCAAATTCGCAGATGACACTAAAACTGGAGCAGTGGCCACAACTGAGAAGCAGGTACTCCAGATCCAAAAGGATCTGGACAGACTATGGAAGTGGGCAGGAGACAACAGGATGGCGTTCAATGTGGAGAAGTGCAAGGTCTTGCACTTGGGGCATAGGAATAGCTGTCATAAGTACAGGTTAGGGGACAAGTGGCTGGAGAGCAGCACTTGTGAAAGGGACCTCGGGGTACTGGTTGACCGCAGGCTAAACATGAGTCAGCAGTGTGATGCAGTGGTCAAGAGGGCGAATGCCACCCTTGGTTGCATAGCCAGAAGTGTGGCTTCTAGATCAAGAGAGGTATTACTTCCACTCTACATGACTCTGGTGCGCCCGCAACTGGAGTATTGTGTTCAGTTTTGGGCCCCTCATTACAGAAAGGATATAGCCAGGTTGGAGTCAGTGCAGCGTAGGGCCACAAGGATGGTGGCTGGTTTGCAGGGGATGGGGTATGAGGCGAGACTGAGGGAACTGGGTCTCTTCAGCCTGGAGAAGAGGAGACTCAGAGGGGATATGTTGGCAACATACAGGTATGTGAGGGGGTGTCACACGGAGATGGGGAGAGGCCTGTTCTCCCCTGCAGAGGAAGGCAGGACGCGCTCCAATGGAGCAAAACTCAGGGAGCCAAGGTTCCATTTGGATGCCAGGAAGCACTTCCTGACAGTTAGGACCCCGAGGGCGTGGAATGGGCTTCCACGGGAGGTCGTTGAGGCCCCATCGGTGAGGGTGTTCAAAGATAGGCTGGACATGCACATGGTGGGCATGTCATGAGCGGAGCCGGCTGGTGCCGGAGGTCAGACTAGATGGCCCAGGAGGCCCCTTCTGACTCGCTCTGTTTCTATGTTTCTATGTTTCTATATGTTTTCAACTACAACTCCCAAGATTCCTAATCATTGGCTATACTGACAGAGGCTTCTGGAAATCCTGAACATCTGGAGAGTCCCTGGTTGTGGAAAACTGGTTTCAGTCAGTGTGAGAACATGAACTGCCTCAAGCAGCCCTGCATGCTTCCCATGGTTTGTAATATTTTACTGTGATCAACTGGACAATCATTGGTTTCTATGTTATCAAGGCTCATCCTCTCTGCTTAGTCCTCTTTGTTGCCATGTATCCCATCAGCCAGTGTGCCTGAAATTCAGTCTCAAGGTGCGTTGTCTGAGGTGGCTGCCTCTTCCTAAGTGGTCTGCACATAGAGGCTGGTTGGCTGGAGTGGCTCATTCATTTGCCACTCTTTCCAGGAAACTCTATGATAGATTTGTCATAGGATTGTAGAAACCATGATCCTGAGTTCAGACATGACAGACCATGGTAATACAAGTAAACTATAGTACAAACCATTGTTTTTTATCATGGTTTCTAAAGACTATTCTTACCATGGTAAAATACCATGACTGGTTTCAGACAACATGAGAGATCAACAATGGCAAAAAAGCATTATGGCTTGTCATATTGTCTGAACCTAGCCACAATCTTTCCCAACCCACTGTATTCTAGATGTGCAACTCCCATCATCCTCACCCAGCATGCTGGAGGTCATCAGATCAGAGAACTGTGTTCTGAGGTCTACTGGAGTTCATTTGTCTGGAGGAACATTAGTCAAATATGACATTTCGTGGCCTGTTTCAACAAGGGAGGAAAATGCACTGGATCCAGGCTATTTCCTTGCAAGTTGAAAGTCTCCCTGGATAAATGGAATAAGTGGTGCTTGTTGGTTATGTCCCCCACCTCCATCCCCCATCCTTGTTTGATTGATCAAGGTTGCTTTCCTTCTGCCATTGCAAGGAGAGAATGGATGATTGGTTGAATTACTTTGCAGGTCGCCAAGTTCCCACTTGAGCTATTGATCTGGCCTTGTGGATACATGTAAGTAACAAAGGCTTTCTTTTCTTTCCTTTCCTTTTTTTAAGTGATAAAGAGGTCAAAACTCAATCAAATCAAAAGCGACTCTGTGCTGCCCGATAGGCAGTGAAATTGACATTTTGACATGCTGCCGGATCATGTGGCTTCACTTTGGTTTGAGAGGAGAGCAATAAGCAAACTCTTAACTACTCCAGGTTGCTTACACACCACTGCAAAGTTCAGGCTAATGAGCCATTATTGGTAGTGGCCTCAAATCCACCTATTTCAGAGGAAGGCTTCCAAATAGCCAGAAAAAATAAATGGCATCTTATTTGCAGTCCTCTCAGCCTTGTTTCCTTACATTTCACAGCATCTGTCCTCCTCCGTGGAATTCAAGATGGTATGCATAAGCTGTATTTCACAGATGGCGTTCCTCTGCTGGAAGGTCTGCTAGAGGATAGTCCTCTCTTTATGGACAGGGCAGCCCTTCAAGAAGAGGATACCAAGTCCAGTTAAGCAATAAAGCATCGAAAGAAGATCTGTGACCTTGAAAACGACCATCAATGTGGCCAACAATGACCATTATCTGGTCAGCAGATGGGGAAGGTACTTGGGTCACCTGGTTATCACCATTCTTGCTCCAGTTAGGTATATTATGTCTCTGTTTATATTATAGCAAATATTTCTACATTTGCTGCTCCATATAAGTGGGCACAGAACTTCTTTCCACTGGAGAGCCAAATTGCTTTTTAGGGAAGCTCTTTGGGAGGGCGAAAGAAAGGCTGAACTCCAGCGTTGGGAGGGAGGGCCAAATGTGAACGGGAGCTGGGTCAATGCAAACCAATGCAAAACAAAGTGATGCGAAGCGGTACTAGTCTAGTTGAGCTTGAAGTTCTTGGCGCTAGAAACCCAACCCTCAGGTGATGCATCTGGACCTTTAGAATTGGGGAGAACTGCACAAATGCTTGATGGTCACAGAACAGTGTAGTGAGGGTGGGGAAGGGTATGGCCGTCTGGGGAAGCACTTGCAGTTCAGGTTGGGGCCAGAGCTGGACTCCAAGCCTGAGGTCCTGCACCACCCTGTAGACTCTCACAGCACAGACGTTCCACCCAAGCCCCGCAGGGCAGTCTTGCAACTGTAGTGCTGGTGAAGCAGAGTCTTCACTCTGTTGTGGAGGGAGAAGAAATGCAACTAAAGGGCCAGTGGACTGATTTAGTATCAGGGAACTTCATCAGGCTGATTTGCAAGTCTCCTCTAATGGTTAGCAGATATTTTGCAAATTGTGTCTTATAATAGCAGTCAATAGTTGAAAGAAGAGTAAATGGTACCACCCATCAACCACTTGACCCTACCTGGGAGGGAGGTTTCTCATCCAGGTAGCAAATTGCCATTGGTCATTACAAAAGGAAATCCATTACATTACAAACTTTTTAAAAACACACTCTGTGTGTGTGTGTGTGTGTGTGTGTGTAATCTCTAGCCATTAAATGATATCATCAGGCTTGGAAATTAAATTAGCCAGCTGGAATGTCTCCTATCTCAGTAACATCATTAGCTGTATCAAAGGTAATCATTGCTTTTATTACTGCTAGCTTGGAATGGTGGTGGAAGTGAAAACTTCCGATGATCACATCTCAGTTTTAGTCAATTGCAACTTCCAGATCAGAGCTGCCAGTCACCAAAAAGGGACATTTAAAAGAGAGCGGTTCCTTTGAAGTGATAGCACAAAGAAGCCTGTGGGGTAAATTTGGAAGGAAAAAGGCCCCTGTGCACCAGCCATGTGAAGAAACCACACACACACATGCAAAGCTATTTGTGACTTTTAGCCATGAAAAAGGAAAGCCTTCTAGGCCTGTGCAGTTCAAAATGCAGCTACTTTAGTACTGTTCAGAGGCAGGGGAAAGTGCATCATTATATGGTTCTCACTTGTTATTCCGTGTAACATTCTTGTCTTGTTTTTCCTGGCATCACACACAGCTTTATCTCTCCTTCTTTTCCCCAGTTCTGGGCATTATAAACAGTTGCCCATCAGCCCATGAAATGGACGAAAGGCTGGCTTGGGAGCGTTATGCCTACTCCAGTGCCCAGAAGTATGTATTGATAGGTAGGCTTGTCTGTACATGATGCCAGTTCTCCATTTGTTGAGATGCAATGCTGGAAATTCCATTCTGTTTAACTCCAGTAGGATTTCATAGTGTTTCTTTTCCAGCTGTTGAATTTTTGTTAGCATTTGAAATTCCAAAAATGTTTTATTTTTGTTTTCAGGTGCCAAGATTTGGCCTAATCACAGTTCCAATGCACTGGGTCTTGGGTGGCCAAGATTCCATTCCATCCCCTGATCTAAGTTTCTGCACCTGCTCTATAAATACCCAATGGGACCCCATCTGAACCTTGAGTCAATTGACCATTGTTGTGATACCACTCAGTAGCTATCTCAGTGGTGGAGGCACTGAAAATGCACACAGCACACGACAGGGTCTTCTTCTGCTGCCAAGCCACGACAGTAATGTGAAAATGTGCAAACTGATGAATTAATTATATCCCACCTTTTTCCCTTCAAGGAATTCAAGGTGGCTTACATATTCTGCCTCCTTTCAATTCTTTCCTCACAACAACACTGTGAAGGGGGTTAGGTGGCGAGTCTGTGACCAGCCCACAGTCAACCAGCAAGCTCCATGGCTGAGAGGGGACTGGAATCCAGATCTCCTGTGTCCCAGTCTTGCACCATTAACCACTGCGCCAAACTGGCCCTCAGTTGTACCCAAGGTCCTCCAATTTCTTATTGAAGAATATGCATTTCTGGGTTTTGTTTTTGTTTTCTTATTTCCCAAGACACAATTCTGGAAAGCTAGAAAAAGGGAGAAATATGATCTGCAAGTCTGAAGAATCTGTACAACTTGCAAAAGGCCCACCCACTGCGAACTCTGCCAGTCCAATTTATACCCACGCACCATCTTTTGACTCTGTTGTGGTCTTCTCCAGCATCCCCAGTTGAGACCTTCATGTGCTGCAGACTCCTCGTTGCGCCTCAGAGCGACTCAGGTGACAAGTTGGCATCCGAGGCACAGAAGTTTTCCCACAAGCTGCCAGTAATCTGACGCGGCTCACTCTGCTGCTTGGACAATGGCTGCTTCCCCACCCCTTGTTAAAACACTGACACAATGAGCCAAGAGCCTGATTACTGTATCAGTCCATGTCATCCGAGAAACTTGAGATAGCCTGTTGCGATGACGCTCACCTGTGCTCGCCACGCTTTCACATCTTTCCAAGCGTGAATGGCATATCACTATGTTCCAACTTGTCTGAGAGCCTCTTATCTCCTTTGCTGTGCAGCATTGGTTGCAAATTTTAAACCTTTGGGCTCAACTTTATCACTTGGTTCCTCCTCCTCCTCCTCCTCCACAGCCCCTGCTCCTCCCAAAGAGCCCTAGCAGGGTTTTATTGAGGGCTTGCATGGCTTGTTTGGGGTAAGTGGAGAGACAACCTCAGAATCGCTGAGTCAAGGGTGATCAGATAACGCAGCATCCCAGACACGTGGCCTTGATACTGCTGTCTAGGGCCTGATAGATGCTTGATAGGCAGGCACGGCACTGGCGCCACCTCGGGCTGTTAACACGGGCATTCTGCCACTCAGAAATCATTACTTCACAGCCCTTGCCATTGAGGTTAAGGGTTCTGTTTTGTTTTAGGTGTAACATTAGTCAATGGGATGGGCAGATGCTCATGGGCAGAAGAGATCAGACACCTCTCCAGGAAGCATTGAGATTCCTTGTTCACCCAATCCCCCGGATAGGAAAGAAGACCATGGCGTGAGAAATATCTGGGGCTGAATGGGCAATGGCTTTATTAGCATAACGGAACAATCAGCAAGCATGTAATTTATCTGTGAGCCAACAAGCTAGTCAAATTCTCTGTATGCTGGGGAGGGGCCCTCACATACAGCTGGCCGGACTCCATGAATCAAATTCATGCTGGATCTCACCCAAACAAGGGCTGAGGGGCTCTGGAGTGACTGGCTGGGTTGGAGCTGAGGACACCCTGGCTCCATTTTACCTATGACATCAGCTTCAGCAAGTATTGTTGGATGATTGTGCTCAGCCCCTACAGCAATTGAGCTGCAGAGCCTTGGAAGGTTGCAATTTCCCCCCTTTGCTCTTCATCATCTGCATCTTACTGAACTTATTTTGGCATGAGGGCAGAGTCCTTTGGGCAAAGCTGAATGTAATTACAATTGTGGGCAAGGCCAAAGGAAGGCCCCAAATCAATTTAAATATTTTGGAAGGCCCAAACTAAATATAAGCCCCCATCATATTTCCGAATGAAGCTCTTGCTGCATCCCAGAATGGGTGGGGCACAAGAGTCAGGATGCCGCCAAATGCCCCTTGACCCAGCCTTGTCCCAGAGGCACAAATAGCCTACGCAGCTCAGAGTACAATTTCTCAGCGTCATCAGATTTTCCAATTGCGGCATTTCTGAGATAGGCTTATCTTGGCCCTGGTGATTCATTCTCTGGTAACATCGAGATTGTATCTGTGCAATGCATAGGTGACATTGCCCTTGAAAACATCTGGAAATTTCAAGTAGAGCAGATTGGCTAGATTTTGTTGATCTAGAGCAGGGAAGGACAATCTCTGGCTTTCCAGATGTGTTGGCGTACAATGCCCATCATCCCTCACCATTGACTGAGTGGGTCCTTGGGTGATTTAAGCCAAAACATTTGGAGAACCATGAGTTGGCCACTCCTAATCTCCATCCAGACATTTATATCAGTTCTGAAGGATTTAGATCAGCTCTCCATTCCTAAATAGTTTGGGGCCACAATGCCTGAATGATGCTGAAGAATATTCAGAGGCAGTTCTGTAGGATGACCTTCTTTTTATGGAGAACTGATGAAAAGGAATAGCTCAGAAAATCTGTCAGACAAGAAAGGCTTCTGATAAATTTTGGCTCAGCTCTAGCGGAGAATGTGGTTTTCATGAGTAGACCCAGAGTGATCTTCCTACAGGATATTAGCTCTTGGATATTAACAGCTTCACGTGGGTTGTGAATAGAGAACTTGTCTTCTCCCCAACTCCAGTCATTGTGGGTGGTCCAGGAGGGAGACAGAGAGAGGAAACACAGAGAAGTACAAAAATACACAATGGGAATGAGACCTTGCTTGCAATAGGCATACTTAGAGCACTTTAATAAACATCTAACCTCCACATGTGTTCCTCATTACAGAAGTGATGATTCCATGGAAATTTTTATCATAATTTATCTCCTTTCCACAAGCCAACTGATGTAAAACAGAGGAGCTAATTTGACATTTATTTGAGTTATATCAATGAGTCTCGAGACAATGGAAACAGAAACAGCTCCATTATGAAAAATAACTGCTAACGTGTCTTCACTCTGAAGTGAATAATTGTCCAAAGGCACTATGGGTCAATCTAGCCAATGCCAGGACCAAGTCAGGATTCTGGGCAGCCAAATCCAGGGCCCTAAACCCAGGGTCCTTGACACTGGGCGCTACAGCTTGGACATACAGCCAGGATGGTCAACAGTCTCTCATGGGCAAAGGTGAGGTTGAGGGCTGGGATGTTAATTGCTTCAGCAAGGTGAGGGCAACTTCCTGTTGGCCAATGAGAGAAGATGGCCCTGGGCCATCCACAAGCACTATGTCACCTGGCAAGGGGGTGCCTCCATAGGACCACACAGTCAGACCCTTGGCCCCTCCAGCCCAATAGTGTGAGCACTGACTGGCAGTAATGACTCTCCAGGGTTTCATAAAGGAACCTTTCCTTGACCTACCAGGAGATGCCTGAGGTTGAACCTGCAGCCTTCTTCCTACCAGGCATGTGTTCTATCACTGAGCTGGCATCTATCATTCTGACTTCCATCAAGCTTCTCAGAAAATTGCCGGGCATCCCATTTCCAGCAAGCAAAAGCAGCTACTTCCCAGATAGTTGAGTTTCGCTCTTTCCTCCAAATGCCGGGGATCTGCTGTGGAATGGAGCACCACATGCAATGGGGCAGAACCTCCCCCTCCCCCTCCCCCTCCCCCTCCTCATGGTGAGGCAAGGCAAGGCAAAAGGTTGTAAGGAGGTTGTAAGCTGCCCCGAGGCTTGTGGCAAAGGGCGGCACATAAATTTGTTAATAAATAAATAAAATAAATAAATAAAAGCAGCAAGATACAAGCCCAGCCCAGCCGTGGTTCTTCAGAAATAAGTCCCACTGAAAATCATTCAGCAAATACTTATTTCCAAGTTAGAGACTCGCTTGATTCCTGCACGGCTACTTTCTTCACTCCTCCGGCCTTTTCCATTTTCCATTTGGGTGCCAGTGGAAGAGAATCAGTTGCATTCCCATGCTTTCAGGATAAAGAAAATGTGTGAAGTCAGCTCTGAGACCCTTGCTGGGCTGGCAGCTGGGAACTGTAGAGGTTTCTTGCTGCTTTCTCCAGAGTTTCTGCAGAGATATCATTTTTTCTAGCTCTTGGCATGCAGTTGCCAATGCACTTTTAGGCACTGTTGTGCATGACAAAACTGGGAACAGGACAGTTAATTGACTGCTTACTTGTTGAAAAGCCAGGAAACATCTCTTAAACAATGCAAGCAGCAGCAGCAGCAGCAGCAACCCGACAAGCACATGTGATTGAGAGGGAGAAAGAGAGAAACCCGAGACAGAGTGCAGGGTCAGTTCTTTCCTTTGGGATGTATCAGTGGCTCAGGGAAGCATTTGCGCACTATGTCAGCTTGTTCAGTTACCTGGGAGTGTGTGCTTTTCCACAGGCTTTGAGAAGCCCCACTTTCATTACTTGTCCCTACTCATGGCAAGGGAAGTGCCATAGCCTTGGGTCAAAAACACACTGTGGAAAGGCAGATTCCTAGGCTGAATCCCAGGCGCCGGGCAGGACTTCAACCAGTGAATCAAAACCCATCACAGGGTGACTGCCTAAATTGGGCCATATGAGTAGCAGTAGTGCTATACATCTATTTGGTAAAACATTAAGACATGGTACTGGAAATCTGTTTCCAGGCAAAAGAAGTGGATGGGATCCAAGTCTGAAGGGATGATGCCTTCTGGTGTAGAAAAGATGACTCTGGGTTAGTTGGTCCAATGATCTGACTTTGTATAATGCAGGAGTGGGCAGCTTGTGTCCATTCAAAAGTTTTGGCACCCAAGTCCCATAAGTCCCAGCCAGCACTGTCAATGAGTTGTGGAAAAACTTAAACAGGCTCTATAAAGGGACACTCCTGTAGGTGTTGCTCCATTGGGTTGGGAAGATTTATGGAGCTTGGCCTTGAGGACTGGTCCAGGAGCAATATAGCTCCTAAGAGATTTCAGACTTTGCTTTCCTGGCCCCCATGCCTGCATAGCTCTGCATTTTGAATCTGGTAGGGAAAATATGATGTTTTGATTGCCACTTAATTTTGCATACCAATCCCCACCCCTGACCAATTCTTCCCTTTTGCATCCCTTTTGGATGCAAAAATTAAAACTTGCCAAAAACTCAGCTCTACTAGGAGCACCCTTGTAGATAGTAGGGCAAGCTGAATCTGCCCATTTCATTTCCTCATGCATCTAATGGCTAGCTATATCTTAATTTTGTTCTCTTGAGAATACAAACTTTGTAAAAATCCAACTGAAATGAAATTTTGCCCATCTGCATTGCCCAAATCCAGTGGATACAGCTGCTTCCCAGATGGAAAAGACCATGGTGTACCTGGTTGCCAGGAAGCTGTTGAGAATGAGGAACCTGTGGGAATCAAAGTGGTGGCATTCCTAAATCTATCACACAAATATGTTTGAATGCACAAGGATTCAAATTCAGCCTTTCAAGAGCAAAGCGGTTTGGGGGACTCTGTTGGTTCTGATTTCTCCTACTTTCAGTTTTTGCTGACATCTCAAGTTACTTTTTTCTAGAATATGGAAACCTTTGGAAATGTTGCTAAAGTCCCGTCAAAGCTGAATGGAAACATTTGCACCCATCCCTTTCGGGTACCAGGCCTGTTGCAACTGTGTATGTCCATCATTCCTTCACTGCACCCACACTGACCTTCGTAGGCTGTAAAGAAGGGATTCAAAAGTCCCTGCTTTACTTTATGATACATCATTGGAACCCCCAAAGACAAAATAAATAAAGTTATGCCATACAAACCAGGGCTTCCATCCATTGTCACTATTCAAGTACAGTTATAAGGACACTATGTTGGGTGCAGCTGCTTTTCAAATAATGATTAACCTAAAATTAGGAGAGGAGAGGAGAGGAGAGGAGAGGAGAGGAGAGGAGAGGAGAGGAGAGGAGAGGAGAGGAGAGGAGAGGAGAGGAGAGCCTTCTTGAGGAGTCGGCTTGATAAGCTGACGAAATAGAGCTGATACAAATAGCGCCACTTTATCACAAACAATTGGCAATCAGGCAGTGTAGCAGAGCCTTCAGAGCAGTGCAACAGGGCTGCCTGCATGGCCAAACACACACAAGAGACACCGAGAGGTTGGCCACCCCCTCCCAGCCCACACAGTGACTTCCTGACACCTCAGCAAATAAGAAGCAGGGAACGCGGGCTTAAGTCTGTGGTCATTCTTCATCAGGGGATACAAAGAGATGGAGAGAGAGAGATTAAGGACCAGTGATGTCATGGCCGCAAAGATGACAATGCTTCCCTTCCCTTTGAAGGGTCAACTACATCGTCTTCCTTTTGTCTTCCGTTCCGTGTATAATTCTGTATCAGCGTGCGAATTGGCTCATTAGTGGAAGAGAGTGAAAATTGAGGTCAGGGTGTTTAAACCTGACCCACATAGAGGCCAGAAATGCCCCTCCTAGCCCACCAGGGCCTTTCACCCCCCCAGCCCAGGACCACCCTTGAGGGTGACACCAATTCCCCTCTCTCTCCCTCTCTCTCTCTCTTAAATAAAGGCCTTATTAATTATTGTCTTTGTGAAGAAGGAGAAGAAACAGCCGCATAAAGAAATGTGTCATTCTTCGAGTAGAAGTAGGCATGGGGGGAGAAAAAAGGTGGGGGGAAAGAAGAGAGAGAGAAAGAGGGAGAGAGAGAGGGAGAGAAACAGAAGATCAAAAGAGAGCTCTCCCCTCCACCACCACCCTTTTTGCTTTTCATGCCTCAGAACCTCAAAGGAGGTCGAAGAACAATCAGGTTTTGGGGTCTCGTGTGCTTTCTGGCAATTAGACTCAGCTGATATGCTGAAAAGGAGTGAATGGCAGAGTTCAAGGCCCTTCTCCAAAGCCTCACACAGGCTTTTTTTCCTTCCAGAGAAGAAGAACAGCAGCCAGACACTGCTGAAATCATTTCAAATAGAGACTTACAGCCAGGGATTCATTAATTCACCGGCCTAAACAATTACTGGAACATATAATGTCTCTATATACACTGTGATAAGGACTGTCATTCCAGGCCTTCATCCCCTCCCCCCACCTTTTTGAGACATTTTTAATGCCAGTTTGAAAAGAGCTTTAAAAAAAACTGCTGGGATCAAATTAATTCACAAGATATCCATATACATGGCAATGGTGTGAGTAATAATCTATGGGCACACGTGTTTTTGTTTGTTGAAGCAAAGCAATGGAAGCGTGCAATGCAAGATGGCCAGTCCCAGGGTTTGTAATAAATAAATACATTTTCTTCTCCCTCCCTGACCCCTTTTCTCTCTTTCTCTTCTTTTAATATAGATAAAAGACCATTTGGCTATGCAGTGGAGGGAAGCTTTGAATCACCACTTGGCTGAAATTCCCCAACCTGTGCAACTGGCTGAAAGACCGTGCCAATAGGGGAGTTGTAGCCAGCCAGTGGGGAAAGGTGGAGGGTCCCCCAGCTCAGACACCTCTGGGAATTAGGCTAATGCCATGTATATAGACCAAGTAGTCAAGATCAGCAGGGCAAAGGTTGAGGACACCACACCAAATTTATGAAATAAAGTGCTTTAGTCAGCTGTTACTAGCATTTCTAACTTGCCTTTTATTTCAGTGGAACTGGTGCAAAAGGCTTGGTGGGTCCCAATAATACATGAATTAAATAAAGGACAGGTTCTGCTTCTGGGAAGCCAGAGCAAATGCCTACAAACTCATCATTCTATGGTTCACTCCTCTGGCCTGGGCACTGCCTTCTGGTCAACTGGAAGGGGCAATCCTACAGCATTGGAAGCTATTAGATCAGTGAGCTATTTCTGACCGAGGACACAATCCTACACAGCTTTAGGGTTCTTTCTAACTAAGCATGCATAGTACTGTAACTTAACAGACTCAGCAGAAAGTCTGTAGGGGTTTGTACATTGATTTCAGATCTTGGCTTGCCTTCATCCAGGCAGGAGACATAAATGGGTCAAGGACTCCTATAAGACCTTCTTACACATGAGCAAGCTGTAACAAACAATGGTTCAGTCTCAGACACTCCCCCCCCCCCGCCACCTTCCTGAGGCCACAAGGAAGAGATCAGAAGTTTCAGCTGATTAAAAAAAAACCCAGTCAGAATTCCACATTACATCTGAATGGATGTGGGGACAGGGGTGTGTTAGTTCAAACCATGGTTGGCTCAAACAAGCCAGGATCAAACCATGGATTACAATCCTGGCTTGTTCTTAAACTTCCGTTCAAATTTAACATGTAACACTATACCATAACACTATATCACCTTGTGCCTCCCTTGGAATCCTCTTCCTGGCAAATCCTCTCCAGAGATTCTTGCACAAACTACTCTTGTTAGCAGCGAGGAAACAAGTGTTCATTCATTCATTCATTCATTCATTCATTTCTATACCACCCAATAGCTGAAAATCTCTGGGCAGTTCAAAACAATTAATCAAAAATACAAAAAGATCCAATACAATTGCAAATAGTATAAAACATAGAATAAAATTCTAGTACATGAATTTAAAACAGCTTAAAGTACAGGGAGTCCCTGAGTTACAAATGAATTCTGCTCCTGGGAAAACAGTAATTCATCTTTAAGTTGAATTTGTAAGTAAGTCAGATCACATGTAGTCAGCCCTTCACATTCATGGGGGTTAGAGGTGCAGGACACCCATGAAAATGGGAAAAAAGTGACATTCTCTGCCTCCCTCCACTCAAATTCACCAGTGTCTCCTCTTTGCAGCAAGGAAATGACAAAGAGAATTCCCTCTCTGGATGGACAGGACAGGAAAGCATGCTTTGGAGGCCTCCCTTTCTCCCCTTTCACTTCCTCTCTCTCTATGGTGATGCTTTCAAGACCTCCCTCTCTTCCCTTTCACATCCTCACTCTCTATGGTAAGGAGGATTTTCCAAAGTAATTATTTAAAATTAATAGGCTAATACATTCAACAACATGTTCATGTTTGAACACAGTACATGAAACAATGCATGCACACAAATACACTTCAGGCAATGACAGAAGAACACATAGATTTGACAAAATGCACAACTCTTGCATACATGTAACACTCATGCATGAAAATGTGTGGATTTTATGTGAAAGGACAAAGCTCTCCATCTGATATACATCAAGTCAGAATAAGCATCAGGATAAAATGCAGATACTCTATTTTTTTCTCCAGATCGTGTAAATCTTTTGTCTTAGAAACATAGAAACATAGAAACAGAGCGAGTCAGAAGGGGCCTCCCGGGCCATCTAGTCTGACCTCCGGCACCAGCCGGCTCCGCTCATGACATGCCCACCATGTGCATGTCCAGCCTGTCTTTGAACACCCTCACCGATGGGGCCTCAACGACCTCCCGTGGAAGCCCATTCCACGCCCTCGGGGTCCTGACTGTCAGGAAGTGCTTCCTGGCATCCAAATTGAACCTTGGCTCCCTGAGCTTTGCTCTATTGGAGCGCGTCCTGCCTTCCTCTGCAGAGGAGAACAGGCCTCTCCCCATCTCCATGTGACACCCCCTCACATACCTGTATGTTGCCAACATATCCCCTCTGAGTCTCCTCTTCTCCAAGCTGAAGAGACCCAGTTCCCTCAGTCTTGCCCCATACGGCATCCCCTGCAAACCAGCCACCATCCTTGTGGCCCTACGCTGCACTGACTCCAACCTGGCTATATCCTTTCTGTAATGAGGGGCCCAAAACTGAACACAATACTCCAGTTGCGGGCGCACCAGAGTCATATAGAGTGGTAGTAATACCTCTCTTGATCTAGAAGCCACACTTCTGGCTATGCAACCAAGGGTGGCATTCGCCCTCTTGACCACTGCATCACACAGCTGACTCATGTTTAGCCTGCAGTCAACCAGTACCCCGAGGTCCCTTTCACAAGTGCTGCTCTCCAGCCACTTGTCACCTAACCTGTACTTATGACAGCTATTCTTATGCCCCAAGTGCAAGACCTTGCACTTATCCACATTGAACGCCATCCTGTTGTCTCCTGCCCACTTCCATAATCTGTCCAGATCCTTTTGGATCTGGTGTATCTGCTCCTCAGTTGTGGCCACTGCTCCAGTTTTAGTGTCGTCTGTGAATTTGATCAGCAGACTGTTCACCCCTTCTTCCATGTCGTTAATGAAAAGATTAAACAGGATCGGCCCCAGGACAGAGCCCTGGGGGACCCCGCTTGTCACTGGCTGCCATCCCGACGATTCCCCGCTAATGGTTACCTTCTGCTTTCGGTCAGTCAACCATGCCCTAATCCACCGGACAGTGCTTTGGTCTATCCCAAAACTCCTCAGTTTCTCCACCAGGATATCATGGGGCACTTTGTCAAAGGCCTTGCTGAAATCCAGGTATACCACATCCACTGCATCGCCTCCATCTAGCCATCTTGAAACCTTGTCATAGAATTCCACAAGGTTTGTCTGGCAGGATCTGTTTTTGCAGAAGCCGTGTTGTGTGGCTGTCAGCCTCCCTTCCCTATCTAGCATCACTAGATCTCTCTCTATTGTGAGCCTTTCCATTGTTTTTCCTACAATGGACATAAGGCTAACCGGTCTATAATTCCACATGTCCTTCCTGCTACCCTTTTTGAAAATTGGGACCACCGGTGCCACCCTCCAGTCCTCTGGAACTTCGCCCGTTCTCCACGAGGCCTCAAAAATGGAGGCCAGCGGGCGTGAGAGAACCCCTGCCAACTCTCTAAGTACTCTCGGGTGTAACCCGTCAGGGCCTGGCGCCTTTGTAATGTCCAATGCCCTGAGGAGCCCCTCGACTTCAAGGGGGGTGACTCTAATCTCTGCCCCTAAGTCCCCAGCCTCATCCAATCTCCTATACGGATATCCCCCGTCCTGCTTTGGGGAGAACACAGAGGCAAAATAGTCATTTAGCATCTGTGCCTGTTCCCTCATGTCAGTCACTGGATCTCCTTCCTCCTTATTTAGTGGTCCCACCACTTGTCTCCCCTTCCTCTTCCTATTTACATGCTGAAAGAAGCCCTTTTTGTTGCTCTTGATATTCTTGACAAGTCTCAGCTCATAATCAGCCTTAGCCTTGCGAAGAATCCTTCTGCAACGGGCCTCCTCCTCCCGGTATACCCTTTTGTCTATTCCCCCAGTACCCATTTCCTATGGAGGCTCCTCTTTCGTCTAATCCCCCTAATCACCTCCTTTCGCAGCCATGGCGGCACTCTCCTCCGCCTCCCCACCTTACTGACTGGAGGTATCGTCAGGTATCGTCTTTTACTAAAGATTTCCATGGAAGATGTGGGGAACTTTGGTGAACTTGAGTTTTGCTGATTTTGCTCTCAGCAAAAGCTGCCTTTGAATGAAATCACCTCTTCCCATGGCAATTCTCCACATCACACCACCTTTACGCTCTCCTCCTCCTCCTCCCTCTGAACATTCCCTCACTGGACATCTGCCAAGGCTTGACTTGGACTAAGAACCACAGACACAGAACCACAGGGTTTTGTCCCCTTGTATTTCCCCCCACAGGAAGCAGGTGGGTGGGCAGTGTTTGACTGTCTCCCAGTCCATGCCTGCTTTGTTTCCTGCACCACACCTGCTGAAGTGCCTTCTGCCCCCACACCTTAATGATCAGGCATGGGGGTTTCTCTTTTCATCAGCCCGCCCTGCACCCCCATCTCCAACACCCTCTGCCTTGATCATTCCATGCATTCCCCACCACATCCCCCTCCATATGAATCCCCCAGGACCAGCATGTTTCAGGAAGGACTCCTTCCCAGAGCTGGTAACCCCTGGAGCCCAGCCATGCTGGCTTCAACCCACATCTGCCCACCCTTCATGGATAGACGTGGAGGGACTGGCACAGAATAAAGTGAAGATTGGCCGATTTACAGAGTTGTCTTATGAAAAGTGCTGCACTGTCCATGATGCCCTGCAGTAGCCCTCCAGGTGGAGCTTTTCCCAGCCCTCATGAGAGGTGCTGAGTATTGCACTTGGGGCTCTCTCTGCCCCTTTCCATGTTTGGCTTGGTTTTGGGTACCAAATGCTCAGCATCCCATTATCCCTCCCTCATTCCACCTTCTCTTGTAAATATTACATTTGCATTCATACCCCACCTTGTTTTCTCATGTGAAGAACCCATCACAGCTTACATACTGTAGTTCTCCTTCTCTCCATTTTTATCCTCAGAGCAACAACCTAGTGTGGTGGGTTAGCTTAGGCTGAGAGAGAGTGACGTGCCCAAAGTGGCCCAGTTGGCTCCATGGCCAAGTGAGGACTATATCTTGGATGTCCCCAGTCCAGCACTCCACCCACTATAGCACGCTGGATCTCGCCTGCCCCCCACCCCTCCATGCCAGGTGCCACAATGTACTGCTTCTCAACCAGCTTCTTTTTCCCCATCCATCACCACCCACAGGCGCTTCTTACCTTTTCTTGCTCATGTGTCCTCCCATCCCTTAGGGGAAGCAGGAGGGCCACACGTTCCTGAAATCCACAGGTTTCAGCCCCTGCTCAGTCTTCTTCCACACTGTTATGGGAATATTCCCCACAGTCTTCATTGAAATGCACTGCAATCCTTACTCTAACACAGAGAATGCTTGCCAACCCCAAAGCAAGCCTGCACAGATAGAAATTACAGGTTACTATCTCAGGAATATCTTCTAAAATTTTCTTCTGGAGAGCAAGCTGTCTTGGCTAAAAACTGTGCCTAGAGTCTAATTGCATCCTGCCCATTGTAGCATTTTCCCCTGTGCTAGCAGGGATATCCAAGTATCCAAATATTATTTTCGGAATGGAAATAAAAGGCATGATGGCTCAGACTGGCATCTGGGAAAACTGCAGCAGACAGAGACCAGCTGACTCCAAGGCCGCTCTTTCAGGCAGAGCTGAGTGCTTCTCTGCTGCTAGAAAATGACAGGTGGACATCCAGATGACGACAGAAAATGTGCAGTGGGGTGGGAGCAGGGAGCAGTTTGTAGGAACAATGCGAGTCATTATCTGTTACTGGCAGAGATGGTTAGTAGAGGCTGGATGGCTGGAGAGGCTCCTGGAACAGCCACTCTTTCCAGGGGACTCTATGGTAGTTGAATACCAGGAGTGTGGAAACAAAGATCCCAGGTCTGGACCTCACAAGAACCCATAGAACAAACCATGATTTCTTATTCTGGTTTTTAAAGACTACATCCACTGTGCTGAAATATCACAGCTGGGTTTGGATGGAACAACAAATAGTGATTAAAAACAGCATAGCTTGTCATGTCATACCAACCCAGTCACTAATGTGAACTCAGTCACTATCCTGTAGCTTAATTTATCTCCAGTGTTTTTGTCAGAGTATAACTGGAGGAACGAAAGTATGCTTTCCTCATCTTCCTGGGAAAGGTTTTCTGCAAATGATATTCTTTAACAATGAAGGAAATTAACCTCTCTTTACTTTACTGCTCACTGGCTATCATGTGTCCCAGACAACAAAGGCAATGGGAAGAGAGTTTCTTGCACAAAGGCAGCATGTTCCTACCTCGGTTAGATGGGCAGGTCAAGGCTGGCAGATGCAAGGTCCACATGGTTGCTGTTGCCGGATGTGGCATGGACGTGGCACAACACCCCACTGCAAATAGCATCCTGTCACTGTGGCTGGGTACCAGAAAGCCACACACTGGCAAGGAAGGAAGAGCTCATGCAACAGCCAATGACCACACTGCTACCGGCGATTCAGCAGCTGCTGGTCAGATATGGACTGCAAGGAACACAGGCAGAGTGTCTGCCGCAGCCGTTCCCACTCTTGCCACGAAACTCTATGGTGTGAATGTGGAAACCATGTGGAAACACTGTAACTGGGTTCAGATGGCAAAACAAGTCATGATGAAGCATGGAAACCCCACAACAAGCTGTTGTTTCCTGGAAACCAAACATACCATGCTTCACCATGGATGCTGGATTCACTTGCAAAGACAAGCTATGCCTCAGTTTCTACCATGGCTTGGTGTTAAGTGTGAACCCACCCCATGTGTTACTCATGCTGTGTGAACTGTGTAGATTCAGTCTTGCCCAACCTTGTGCCTTCCAAATGTGTTTGGACTACAACCCCTAGAATCCCCAGTCAATGGCCTGCTAGATGGGAATTCTGGGAATTGCAGTCCAACTGCCTCTGAAGGCCACCAAGTTGGGGAAGACTGATAAATATTATGCTCCTTTGTCCAAATAGATTATATTTCTTTGACTTCACCTTGGTGACTAAAACCCACCATATCCAGAAATTACAGGAATTATTTAGACCTTATAGATCACTGATTGATCTTTGTTCAGATCTCATATTTTGGCTTGATTCTTTTCAAATATATCATCTTCCTATGGTATATTTCACCCTGCTCCCCAATTCAAGGGCCCATTCAAAGACTTCAAGATGGTAATGTTTAGGGGTGGGGAATATATTGTGGGTGTGAGTGATGCCCCCCACCCTTCCTCTCTCATTCATTCATTCATTCATTCATTCATAAGATAGTTGCCGCGCCCCCACCCCCAATTGACCCGGAATGTTGTCCCACATTGCACTCCTTCATTCTTTCTCTAATTGGTACATCATCCACTTGTTTTGTGGTTATGATACCCATGCCTTGTACCAGCTTATCTCATATATAGTTCCAAAAACACCGAGGCAGATTTCATCCTAGTTTACTGATGAAATATGTATGAATGTTTGACCTTGCTCTTTCGAAAATGTTGCATAAGTGCAGCAAACACATGTTTGAAAATGTGTGTGCTGTACAGATGGGACTGCAAATGTCTCCTGAGTGTCCGTTTGGTGGCAGTCCTGGATTTGCTGTGTGTATTGAGTGAGACGGTCTTCTTGGGTTTGCAATTTTCAGTATAGTTATAATTGGAAACCATTGTAAATCCTTATTTACATTTACTTGCACATGTATTTCCTCTTGCAAAGAAGTAGCAAGTGCAGGGGGGTTGGACCTGATGACTTCCCGTCTCCTTCCAACTCCACTTTTCAATGATTCTATGAACCCAAGGCAGTTTACATAATCCTCATCTCCTCACAACAACACTGTAAGGAAAGCTGGGTTGAGCATACCTAACCCAAAGTCACCCAGTAAACTTCAAGGCTGTGTGAAGGCTAAATCCAAGCATCGCTTCAAGAAAACGCCCTCAAGGAGGAGAAAGAGGTTAACCAAGAATCAGGAAACTGGGGCAGTGATGTTGCATCCTGCCAATAAAATGCCCTTGTCTTTGGTTTCCATTCGCTTCCATTTCTAAAAGCCGCTTTAACTCTGCATTCCGTGCATTTGCATTTGTTTTGTTTCAGTACTCAAGTTCCGTGTGACACTTCTGAATATGTATAGACCATGGCCTGCTGGTGGATCCTGCCACTGGACTGTCCGCCCAATGCCGCGTACCGTCTTGTCTCCTTCCCTTCATGCCCACCCTCTGGCTTTGAAGTGAAGCTCTGCTCTTTCTTGTCCATTCGTTTCCACTTTCCTCTGTTTGCACCTTTCTTCTCTACTCTCCTTCACGTCAGGATTCTTTGCACCTAGACTAAAGTGAGCAAAAGGTGCTTTGGACTGGAGTTTCAGAAACAGCAGAGCACAAGGCACACTAGCAGTTAGCAGTAGCTACTTTTGCAATTAATGGAGCAGCAAATGGGGAAACTGGAATACCTTCTGACCCTTACCAGGAGGCCTCCCACCACTCCTCATGTTAGTGGCCCACAGCATGGCTGAAATGGGATGTTCTTCCTCTCCCCACATGGCTTGGAGCTTTTCCTGTCCAGCGCCACATGTGTGGATTATCTTCATCCGGAGCACAGCTCCTTCCATCTCCAGTGAATCTCCCAAAAGTGAGCTTCTTTGTCCTTGCCCACTTACCCGTTTGTTCCGATGACAATCAATCTTCATTAAATGATCGTGGTACATCATTAACTTGTCTTCTGGCAAGCCACTTAACCCACGAATTGCTGGAGCAGATTAATCATGTCACCATATTCCAATGCATCGGCACAACTACTTCTTAGGAATATAGGCGTGCTATACAAAGCCAGACCATTTGTACATATTCCCATATTGTCTAAACTGATTGATGGTTAAGCATATCCAGAAAATGTGCAACAGATTCACATGAATTGGATTTCTACGTCTCTAGTCAAGAATTTCGCAGTAACCCATCTTTTTCCAAGTTGCACAAACTTCCTCAGACTTAGGGGCATTTTTATGTTATTTTTTAAAGATTTTGGGCTAAATGTGTTAAACATTGAGTTTGCACTTGTGCTAATGCAGAGTGCTAATGCATTTATAGCAATGGAACATGACTCTCATATACTTCCCCCTACCCCACAAAAAAGAGAACCTGTCAATGATCAGATGTTGAGTTTGTGAAATACTGATGGAACATATTTAAGAAAATTGGGAAATTCCTACTGGTGGCAGTTCTCCAGAGATCAAAAAGGGGGTCTCACATGCCTGCATGCAAAGTATGAGCTCTTTCACAGAGCTCTGGCCCATCCTATGAGGATAAAACCAAAAGAATTAGCCTAAAATAAAGCTGGGATTAAACATAGAAACAGAGCGAGTCAGAAGGGGTCTCCCGGGCCATCTAGTCTGACCCCCGACTCCAGCCAGCTCTGCTCACGACATGCCCACCATGTGCATGCCCAGCCTGTCTTTGAACACCTGCACCGATGGGGCCTCAACGACCTCCCGTGGAAGCCCATTCCACGCCCTCGGGGCCCTGACTGTCAGGAAGTGCTTCCTGGCATCCAAATGGAACCTGGGTTCCCTGAGCTTTGCTCCGTTGGAGCGCATCCTGCCTTCCTTTGCAGGGGAGAGCAGATTTCTACCCATCTCCATGTGACACCCTCTCACATAGCTGTGCTGCTCAGTCTTATGGTGCTGCCTAACACCAAGTCCTACAACACCTGCACTGGCTCTTAGCCTCACCTGGAGATTGCAGAGGTGCAACTTGGGCCCTTCTGCAGGCAAAGCGGGTTTCCCATTTCTGACCTATTGCTGTTCTTTGCATATTCCCTATAGAGCAGAAGGAGGGGCTGGCGTAGGGGATCCGATTTTTGCCCAAACCCTTCTTACCTCGAGGAAATGGAGGAATGATCTCCTAAGTTCAAGCAAAACAAAGCACAGACCCTCCCTTCTGGAAGCTAAAGCCATAGGCCTTTTTGCCCCTCTATAGTAGAGGTGAGGGCCAACATGCAGAACCTCCATGAGGTCTTCCAAGCGTTTCAAAGAAAAATCACCACATCCCCCAACTGGCATCTAGAAGGTAAAACTGTAAAGGCGTGCACCTCTCTGTGTTGGCAGGGACAAGGGGAAACCAGGACGCCCTTCCTTTCCCAGATCCTGTGTCTCTTTTGTCCTCTTGAATCACCTTGCTGGTGTAGGAGGCAGGTGAAGTCCTGTCTGAAAATCAAGAGAACAGGGGAGGCAATATTCTTTGGGATGGATGGTGTAAACTGGTGACCTGCAACAGCAGGGGTTGGACCCAATGGCCTTCTTCACTGCTTCCATCTCTATTATTCTGTGACTCTATGGGGCATCGAATATGTGTTTTTTCATCTCCAGTGGACCCGGGCAAGAGCTCCTTTTTGAAAACAGCATAAGGAAAGGGGGCTCCTCATGAGTTTTAGAAGCCTTTATGACATCGGCCATCATTCAGCCAATTCCCACCCTCATCTCAGACCTATCTTCACAACTAGCAACCGACACTTCTCACAGCAAGGAGAGCAGCAGGAAGCTGTTACTCTGAATGGGCTGATGAAACAAAGAGACAAGAATGATTGCAGTAAGTTTTATTATCCTAAGCGACCAACGCTGATGCTTTTACCCAGCACACATTTCCCACCATGGGTAGGCATTTTGTGCTAGCTTAGCATAAAGATTAACCCAGCTCTGTGGAGGATTTCACAATTAAATATGCCTTATTTTGCAGCTCTCTCAGGAAGAGAGAAGAAAGGGGGTAATTTTGCTGGCTTCCTTGTTGGTAATAAGGACACTGGTGACCAACTGTGGGCTGTGGCAGGGGGGAGGCAGGGAAGGAATTAAGCTTCTACAGCGAATTAATAGCTAGGATTACAGTTGTGGAGTCCTGTCATGGACTCTCATTCTTTAATAACTACTAGACAGCTTCCCCCCTGCTTCTAGCAGTTTGACAGCCCAATTTTCTTTATCATTTTCTCTTTTTCCCTTTCTTCTTTCATGTCAGTGTAGAACTTTTTTATTATTAGTGGGAAAAGGGCGAAGCAGCAGCTGGGTCTTTTATTGCGAGAAAACCAGCTTCTACGGCCTGAGTTTTCCAGCAGAGGACAGTCATCAATCAAAGCTGGAAGATATATGGAGCACATGGCAGCCTTCATCTGAAGCAGGCTGAGGGTGCGGATCCGGGTCAAAAGAAGTTCCGGGCAGCGATTCGCTTCCAAAATGAAATGTTCTGGGGCTCAGGCAACTGTCTGATCTAGAGGGTCCTCATCCAAAGTGTGCAGCAGATCGCTTTGGCTACCCACAGGGATGAACGGATCTCTCGGTTTTGGTTTTTCTCAGTTCCTCCTCTTTTAGTCCGAAATTCAGTTGATCCTGAATATTGAGTACTTTTTAAGTTTGCATGCCTTCTTCTGCACACATGTCTCCATGCTTGCATTTTGCATGTAATTGTGCCTGATATGTACACATTTAGTGCATTTTTAAAAGTCCATTGTTTGGTTGTTTTCACTAATATGCACATTGCCCTGCACATGTTGTCCTAGCACATGTGCATTTCGGGATCACAGAATTCCACTGCAAATTCTGAAGAGTGCACATGTGGCAGCATCACTGCATTTTGGTTCATGTGTTGCTTTGAAAATGAGAAATCAGGTGCGTTCATATTAAATTGTGAATTGAAAAATTCCTCCTCCAACCCCAATTACAACTAAAGTGGGAGAGTTACACATGTTGATCTGAGTGGGTGAGACCTACCATTCTTGAGAATGTCCTCACAGATGCCAGTGCTGTGCTTATAACCTGAGGCTTAAGCTCTTTGCAAATTCCAATTTGTTTTACACCTTAGATTGCAATGTACCATGTCCTCTAGTTTTCTGACTCCTCAAATTTCCCAGTTCTTGGCTCAGTTGTGGCATTTTTATTCTAAATGTGTTCAAAAGTTCATATTCAGAGAAGAAGAAAAATTATATATATATATATTTCATGCAGATTAAAAAGCTAGCAATTAGTGTGGTAACATAATGGAATGAATATGAATTTAGGGGTGAACTTATTCAAACATGACATGGTCCAGAAATAGACTTATTTACTGCATTTTTATCCCAGTTTTCAGACTATTGTTGTCTCCCAAAGTGATTCGCATTAATTAAAAGAGAGAAGGAGAGGAGACCCTGCCATCTGGCTTACAAAGCAAAAAGACAAGACATGCAGGGGATAGGAATTGGAGAGAGAAGGAGAAAGAGGGAGTTCAGTTCTTCAAGGCCAGAACAAGATTGGGAGGTGGAAATGGGCACTGAAATTCATTTTCAGTCAGGCTGATCTTTCCTTGCTGGCACTTTTGCCTGAATAGCAATAGATGACCCTTGTCACTTTGGCTTGTTCTGCGCCCCCAGGCAACTGTCCGTTGGGTCCATATGTCCTTCTTGGCACAGAGGGAGGAGCAAGCTTCAGGCAACTGCTCCCCTACGGCCATTGGATGGCTCAGGTGGATCTCTAACTTGGCTTGATGCCCTTCCCAGACAGCAGGGGGTGCTAACCTCCCGGAACCTCTGGGTCCCCTGAGTGTGCATCCATTCCCCTCTTCAGTCCCGAGGCAATTGACTTGTCCCTGCTTACGAATAAGTCGCCTTCTGCTATTTTGGCACCATAAGCTCATCATTTGGCATCTTCACCTGGACATGAAACACAGCTCAAGATCCATAGCTGTAGGTAGACCAGCTCTCCATGATTCTTGCAATATTTGTCCTCCTAGATGACACATTTTGTGGCTATTTTACATTCATGGCCTTGGAAGCACTTTGCCCTCTTGATTTCTTGCATGTTTTGCTTTCAGTGATATTTGGGAGAACAAAGTTAACATACTCAAAGCGAAAGAAAAAAAAAGACTCTATATTCCAAAGTATACTTATTAAGAAATATATCTCATTGAATTCAACAGCTTTTGAGTTTCCATTGCAAAGTAGCATATTCCACAATTTTTAAACTGCACTTTGTTTGACTCCATCCCTTAATGAAAAGTGCAATGTCAAATGTTAGATTTTAGTTTTCACATTGTCAAACAATACATTGCTCATTTTTTCCATCTTTTTTAAAGCACACCAAAACAATATGTTCAGTCACATTAGCTATTTCTAGTTTGACATCGCCTGTTTTTGTAGCCCAACATCCCTCCCATCTCAAGTTGCACTGCAGAGAACGCAAACGTTTTGGTATTGCAGCAGAAGAAGCTCCTAAGGACATCTTAGAAATGCTACTTTGTCACTAGCAGGAGTCCTTAGAAATATTTCAGTGTTTTTCTTTCCTTTACAAGTGGACAGAAAGTACCTTTTTCAAACCCACCTAGGGTTTCTATTTGAGCCTGCATTCTGCTCCGCATCCTGTTTGAAGAGGCTGTCAAACTTCTTCAGCTCATGGGAATACAGAGCTACATGGTAAGGACCAGCTTGCACTTCCTAGCTATTCCATTTTTCTGATGGAGGCTGAAGGATGAATTGGTGCAAAGAGCTGAGATGCCAAAGTTAACTCAAGATGAAATGTTTGTATTCCATCAGAGGAAACAAGCGAAGCAATCCAGAACCATTGAGAAAATGGAGAAAGCGAGAGAGAGAAACACAAACTGGAGCCCGGAAGGACACTCATTTATGCAGGTTTGCTCCTCAGACTTCCTTCCCCTTCTAAGTTTTATTTATGCCCGTCTCCCTACGCCACTTCTACCAATGTTTCTAGACAACGCATTAACTTCCCTCGCGGTACAATAATCGACTCCAATCTGCTATTATCACGGAAATAGAAGAGGTAAAGTGCTGGTAATAGGATCCAAATCAAATCACTTTCACTTCAGCCGGCTTTGGCTGTGAAGGCAAAGATTCCCTGGGGAGTTTCAATACAGAGAAACATCTGCAGACGCAGGCTGAGGCCTGCAGATTATATGGAACACGACAGGCCTGGCTCCGCAGAAGCATTTCCTTCGTCGCAAGATGGACGTATCAGCAGTAATAACCAGAGGCAGGACCTGATAAAACTGGACCTCATTGGCAGAGTTGGGCTCTGAGTTTTAGTTGATCTGACCCTTCCGGAAGCAACACACGCAGCAGTTTACTGAAGAAACAGTTATATTTAAATTCCCTTTCCTGGAGCATCTTGCTGTGCTCTTATGCATCCTGCTATTGCTGTCCCCCTGCCTCCTTTCCACGAAGCCCTGTTAGCATTCCAGCCTGAAGTTTTTTTAAAAAGGGGAGAATCATCCATATCACTCTGCCCCAGTAGCTAGGAAAGGCCAGAGTAAATTGAATTTAACAAGGTCCAGGCTTGAGGGGGAAAGAGGCCAAGAACCTTTTCCTTGCAACCTAAAAGATATTATATGCCAGGCCGTCATTGGAAGAACCATCAACGGAATTCTTTGCCATGTGTTGCAATGATGATGCCTCGTTTCTGAAGAGCTTTGCTTATGGAGGCCTCACAGAATGGCTACCCCAATTTTCCAGCCTCCAGGAAGACTGGGAAATTGTGGGTGTGCATGCAAGTGTGTGGGTGGAGGTGGACACATTGTGCTGAATATTTTATATGTGTGGGATGAAAAAGACAATTCTCAGATGATTTTCAGCAACTTCTCTTCGGAGACATTTTGGTTAATCCTGAAAAAAATTATGTTGTTTGTTTATCCTGGTAGGTGAAAGAAGTGATGGGTTCAGAGAGAAGCACAGGAAGGAAACCCACTGACTCTTTCAGTGATTCAAAGTAATGTTAAGTAATATTTAAAGAGGATCCACAGTTGCAACTGACCATGTTTGGGGTGCCGTAAATAAGGGTTATGCAAGGAATTGGCAACTCACTCCAGTATCTTTGCCATGAAAACCCCATGGACAGTACCAAAAGGCAAAAAGATATGATGCCGGAAGATGAGCCCCTCAGGTCAGAAGGTGTCCAATATGCTACTGGGGAAGAGCGGAGGGCTCGTACTAGTAGCGCCAGAAAGAATGAAGCGACTGGGTCAAAGCCGAAAGGACACTCAGTTGCCGATGTATCTGGTGGTGAAAGGAGAGTCCAATGCTGTGAAGATCTATACTTCATAGGAACCTGGAATGTAAGATCCATGAATCAAGCTGGATGTGGTCAAACAAGAGATGACAAGACTGAACATTGACATCATAGGAATCAGTGAACTAAAATGGACAGGAATGGTTGAATTTAATTCAGATGACCATCAGGTATACTACTATGGGCAAGAATCCCTCAGAAGAAATGGAGTAGCTTTCATAGTCAGTAAAGGAGTAGGAAAAGCAGTACTGGGATACAACCTCCAAAATGACAGAATGATCTCAGTTTGAATCCAAGGAAAACCATTCAACATCAGACAATAGTCCAAGCCCCAACCACTGGTGCTGAAGTTGACTGGTTCTATGAAGGCCTTATCATCATGGGGGATTGGAATCCTAAAGTAGGAAGCCAAAAGATAAACTGAATAACAGGCAACTTTGGCCATGGAGTTTGGCAAGTTTGGCCTTCACAAAATGAAGCAGGGCACAGGCTGGTAGAATTTTGTCAAGAGAATATGATGGTCATAGCAAACACTCTTTTCCAACAACCCAAGAGACAACTCTACACATGGACATCACCAGACGGTCAACACAGAAATCAGATTGACTATGTGCTCTACAGCCAAAGATGGAGAAGCTCTATACAGTCAGTAAAAACTAGACCAGGAGCTGACTGTGGCTCCGATCATGAGCTTCTCGTTGCAAAATTTAGGCTTAAGTTGAAGAAAGTAGGGAAAAGCACTAGGCCACTCAGGTATGACCTAAATCATATCCCTGATGAATATACAGTAGAGGTGACAAATAGAGTTAAGGAATTAGATCTGATAGACAGAGTTCCTGAAGAACTATGGACGGAGGTTCGCAACATTGTACAAGAGGCAGCAACGAAAACCATCCCAAAGAAAAAGAAATGCAAGAAAGCAAAATGGCTGTCTGAGGAAGCTTTACAAATAGCTGAGAAAAGAAGGGAAGCGGAGGGAAAAGAAGGGAGAAAGAGAACGATACAAACAATTGAATGCAGAATTCCAGAGAATACTAGAAGAGATAAGAATGCCTTCTTAAATGAACAGTGCAAAGAAATAGAAGAAAACAATAGAATAGGGAGGACCAGAGATCTCTTCAAGAAAATTGGAGATATGAAGGGAACATTTCATGCAAAGATGGGCATGATAAAGGACCAAAATGGCAGGGACCTAACAGAGGCAGAAGAGATTAAGAAGAGGTGGCAAGATTATACAGAAGAACTATACAAGAAAGAGCTTAACGTCCCTGATGACCACGATGGGGTGGTCACTGACCTGGAGCCAGACATCCTGGAATGTGAAGTCAAATGGGCCTTAGGAAGTCTGAGCAACAACAAACCTAGTGGAGGCGACAGTATTCCAGCTGAGCTATTCAAAATCCTAAAAGACGATGCAGTTAAAGTGCTACACTCAATATGCCAGCAAATTTGGAAAACTCAGCAGTGGCCACGGGATTGGAAAAGGTCAGTTTACATTCCGATCCCCAAGAAGGGCAATGCCAAAGAATGTTCAAACTACCGCACCATTGCACTCATTTCACATGCTAGCAAAGTGATGCTCAAAATCCTACAAGCTAGGCTCCAGCAGTATGTGGACCGAGAACTACCAGAAGTACAGGCAGGATTTCGAAGAGGGAGAGGAACTAGAGATCAAATTGCCAACATACGCTGGATCATGGAGAAAGCCAGGGAGTTCCAGAAAAACATCTACTTCTGCTTCATTGACTACGCTAAAGCCTTTGATTGTGTGGATCACAACAAATTGTGGCAAGTTCTTAAAGAGATGGGAGTACCAGACCATCTTATTTGTCTCTTGAGAAACCTATATGCAGGTCAAGAAGCAACAGTGAGAACTGGACACGGAACCACTGATTGGTTCAAAATTGAGAAAGGAGTTCGGCAAGGCTGTATACTGTCGCCCTGCCTATTTAACTTATATGCAGAGCACATCATGAGAAAGGCCAGGCTAGATGAATCTCCAGTTGGAATCAAGATTGCTGGGAGAAATATCAACAACCTCAGATATGCAGATGATACCACTCTCATGGCAGAAAGTGAAGAGGAACTAAAGAGCCTCTTGATGCGGGTGAAGGAGGAGAGCACAAAAGTTGGCTTGAAACTCAACATTAAGAAAACTAAGATCATGGCATCCAGTCCTCTCACTTCCTGGCAAAAAGATGGGGAAGAAATGGAGGTAGTGACAGATTTTATTTTCCTGGGCTCCAAGATCACCACAGACGGGGACTGCAGCCAAGAAATTAAAAGACGCTTGCTCCTGGGGAGGAAAGCTATGGCAAATCTAGACAGCATACTAAAAAGCAGAGACACCCTGCCAACAAAAGTGTGTATAGTCAAGGCTATGGTTTTCCCAGTTGCGATGTATGGTTGTGAAAGCTGGACCATAAGGAAGACTGAGTGCCAAAGGATTGAGGCCTTTGAATTGTGGTGCTGGCAGAGACTCCTGCACATCCCTTGGACCGCAAGGCGATCAAACCAGTCAGTCCTAGAGGAGATCAATCCTGACTGCTCTTTAGAAGGCCAGATCCTGAAGATGAAACTCAAAAGCTTTGGCCACCTAAAGAGAAGGAAGGACTCACTGGAGAAGACCCTGACGCTGGGAACAATTGAGGGTAAAAGAAGAAGGGGACGGCAGAGGATGAGGTTGCTGGATGGAGTCACTGAAGCAGTCGGCGTGAGCTTAAGAGGACTCTGGGGGGTGGGGGGGGGTGGAGGACAGGAAGGACTGGAGGAATGTTGTTCATGGGGTTGTGATGGGTAAGGTATGACTTTGTGACTCTGCCAACATCTTGTCATGGGGTCAAGAACTGTACCCATTTTGTCTGTCTCTGAGAAACTCCCCTGTTCCAAGCCCTCTCCCAATAGCAGTACATCTCAGTTGTTCTCAGAGGCTGTTTGAGCTCCTGGGGAGTCTTGCCTTGAGATAAGCACCTCTGCTTCTCTCATCCTTACAACTGACCCATGTTCTGAGGCCTCCTCCAGCTCCTCCTCCTCTGAGTCTCAATCAGCAGACCTTGAGAATGGGCAACAAGAGCAGCTGCCCTTCTCATTCCCAACAATCTGTTTCTTTCATTTCCGACTGTTCCAACAGCAGCAATGACAATCAAGTTAGGAAAACCTGAAGGCAGGTGAAGGAAAGGAGGACTAACCACAAAATCGGTTGACTCCATCAAGGAAGCCCATCCTTGAATTTAGAGCAGCCAAGCAGGGCTGTCATAGATAGAACATTTTGGAGGGCTTTCATTCACAGGGTCGCCAAAAGTCAAAGATGACTTGACAGCACACAGCAGCAGCAACATGGCCATCAAGTCCTCTGCAGCTCATGGCAGTCCTGTGGATGAGAGCCCTCCAAACAGTACTGTCCTTGACAGCCCTGCTCAGCTATGGCAGCGCTTCCTGTACAGAATTGATCCACCTCGCTTTTGGAGCTACTTCCTAAGAGTCTGTAACTAAGCCTATGGAACCATAAGTGAAACAACTCCTCCTGTCTCCATGCACAACTCCTGCATCCCTTTATTTATTTTATTTATTTATTAGAAAAATTTCTATGCCGCCCCTTGCCAACTAGCCTTTCCCATCCCTTTCTCTTGTATGGCCCATGTAAAATTTAAGATTGTAAACCCCTTTACGCAAGACCTGTGACTTCTTCCCCACTTCAATAAAGAAAGTTGGATCTGCCAAGCTTGATCGCATGCATGTTCTTGATGTTACATAGAAACATAGAAACAGAGCGAGTCAGAAGGGGCCTCCCGGGCCATCTAGTCTGACCTCCGGCACCAGCCGGCTCCACTCATGACATGCCCACCATGTGCACGTCCAGCCTGTCTTTGAACACCCTCACCGATGGGGCCTCAACAACCTCCCATGGAAGCCCATTCCACGCCCTCGGGGTCCTGACTGTCAGGAAAACCTCTATGTTCTACCAAAAACCTAGAGTTACCTCACCAATTTTGTTTGTTTGTGCTCAGAAAGTTGTACATACATTTGCACATATCTTTCTAATATATGTGCTTATGTATTGGGTTTTTGTATGTATGCACCCAATGACTAAAGCATGTTTAGACCCACTTTAGAAATAAAAGCGTTTTCTTTGCATACATCATCTAAGATTTTTTGTTTAGCAGAAGATGCCACAAGCTCAACAATGTATGGATGTCCAACTGAAAATTGGGCTCAGGTCCATCTCTGGTTGTGGGATCTGTGAATGGAGTAATCTTGGATCGAAATCTGGACGATCAGAAGATTTCTAATCCAACCCTACCCTGTTTAGCACAGTGATCAAGGCACAATTGTGCACACACAAGTTGGAAGAGCAGTGCGCTGTGAGCTGGTAAAAGAGTTGCGTTGACAAATACAGATGACTTCATTGCTTTCACCCATTTTTTAAAAAAATCCAGGTCTCTTTCCTGGACAAAAACTCGACAACTCGCATGATCTAACATTACACCAGGCATGGGTATTTTAAAGCCTTTGTAAAATTAAACTGGTGACTGGGAGATTTTGACTAATTAGGTTTCTCGGATAATAAGAGCTATTTAATAAGGTACATATCACTTACAATATTGCTAATGAAATGTGAAAGCGATTCGGGACTCAGAAAGATAATGGCTAACTTGTTTTAATTGTTAACATTTTTTCTTTGCTTGCAATGACACAGTCATTATTTTGCAGTCACCACTTATCGTGAAATCCAAGAGGATTAATGGTTTCACTTATACTAGCGAAAATGTTTAAGCTGTCCCGATTATCTGTGCACTAGGAAAGAATAATGGTTATTTGTCATTGCATTTAGCACCACGATGAATTGTGCTCTGAGTAGGGGTACTTTAACCCTTTCAGGTGCAGGAAAGGGGCTTTGCAAGTAGACATGGGAATGCAAAGAAGTTTGGACGGATGGGGGCGGGTGCGTTAGATTCTAGATGCACTGAATCACCCTGATCCAGTCCTACAGACACTGCAATAAAATACTGCTGTGTGACACATTGCTTAAGGGGGGGATGGATGTGTGCTCCATCGAAAGCATCTGACATAGCTGCAGCAATGCGTAGGAATCATGCGTAGGTTTCACACCCCCAGAACCTGCCCTGATCATGATTGGGAACACATTTTTTCAGTGAAAAGTCAGGCATTCTAGGGTTTCTGATCACATTCTCAAAATGCTTGTTACTTTTTTTTTTCCAAATATGCACTTAAGTAGGTGGATTTTAATATTCACACGCACTTCCATGCTTTGGTCAATGAGGAAACGTGCCCATTTGGGAGCATGTTTTTCTGCACACTTTTCCCATTCAGGCAGGAAAAAAAGAGGGGAGGGGAGGGGCTCATTCCAGAAGAAATGCGTGGAAATTGGAGAAGTTGGTGGGATGTGAGTTTTGCTGCTGCTCTCATTGCCACATAGATGACATCCTAAATCAGAAGTACCTTTAAGCAGACCTTTGTGTGAAGATGTATGAGAATGAACGTTGGGAAGTGAGGAAAGCTGACAGGAAGAAAATTGTTCTGTTTAAAACATGGTGCTGAAGGAGAGTTTTGTGACTACTCTGGGCAAGCAGAAAGAGGGGCATATGGGTCCTAGCTCTAAGCCAATGCTCTCTCTGGAAATACAAGTGGTAAAACTGAGGCTGTCATACTTCAGGCACATAAGGCAAGACTCACTGAAGAAGACTGTCTTGCCAAGGAAAGTAAGAGACAGAAGAAGAGGAAGGCCAACCTTGAGATGGATCGATTCCATTAAAGGAAGCCACAAACTTTGAGTTGACAAGAGCTGAGCAGGTCTGTGAAGGACAGGATATTTTGGAAGACATCAATTCATTGTTGTGCTGTCAAGTTGTTTCTAACTTATAGTGACCCTATGAATATATAGATGTGTGTATGGTGACCATCACCTAATGAGAAGGAACAACTTGCTGGAGAAGACCCTGATGCTGGGAACGATTGACGGCAAAAGGATAAGGGGAAGCAGAGGTTGAGGCGGCTGGATGGGGTCACTGGGGCAGTGGGTATGGGGTTGGGTGGACTCTGAGGGATGATAGGGGACAGGGGAACCTGAAGGAATGTTGTCCATGGGGTCGTGATGGGCTGGGCACGACTGTGGCTAAACAACAATGGTGACCATACACAGATGACAGCCTAAATCAGTAGTACCTTCCAATGCACTTTTCTCTTTTCTTTTGCAGATATGCAAGTGTGGTCAGTTCTGTTGATTTCTGATTCATGTCACTTCCACATGTATTTGTCATAAGTCTGATTCATCCTCTTTTTATGCATTAATAAGCCATTCTATTTGGAAATTAAAAATCTGCATTTCACACAGAGAAACAGCACAAGAATACTCCAGATATTTTTATTTGTTTATAAGACTTCTTCTCCCTGAAAGCAATTTTTTACCATTCTGCCCATAAAACAAAAACACGATTTCTTTCTTACAGATTGGGCTGCTAAATTCTTATGTTGAACGAGCACAACTTCCAGTGAACTGGTAGAGGAAGTAAAACAGGGGTGGATGTTGCCACGGGGTGTGGGGGAACTGGGCACAGCTTTCTGAAATGTCTTTTAGGTTGGTTGTATTATTTTTAAATGCAAGGCTTGTAGAAACTTAGGGTGCTTATCATATCATGATGAAGGAAGAACCTTGGCATACACCTAGGTATTTGCAAGAATATTTATTCTAATTAATTTAAGACTTTCCTTGCACCAAAAAGTGTGTTGCATTTTGCCTTTTAAATCGTCTAACCAACTGTGATTTCAAGGAATAAAAAAAAAAGCAGGAGGGGAAGTTCAAAACTCCAGATGCCTTTGGAAAACAAATGCATAATTATTTGTGTTGGAAATAATGTCAAGGAAGCATGACATGTGCACAGGACAGCTTGTGAGCGAGCATGAAATCAATGTTGCATGTGATCTGGAGACCCTGGGGGTTGGCAGCCCCAACCCCAAGAGTTTGGGTGGTCTCCTTATAAGACACCTCCTTCCTGTAGGTCCCCCTTCTTGGCTGGTCTCCTTCCCATCACCCATGTTGCTAAGGATGTATGAGACTCTCATTCTTGCTCATAAAACATGCAGTAGTGACCCAAAATGCTAAAAATATTGGCCTGTAGTCAGCTGTATTCTCATGTTCACCTGATTCCTGACACCTGGTTCAAGATGAATACATTTCCTCAGTAGACCCAATCAGTCCCACTTTAGGCTATGAAGGAAATTTGCACAAATTATATCTGGAAAATTCAAAGGGATTTGTGCATCCTTGCCCATCTGATAAATGTTGAATTTGTACCAACTGAGCAGTTAGAAGTAGGAAAGGAAATTGGGCATCAGCAAGGTCAAGACCATGTTCCACGAATGGAGCAGCTTCTTGTGAGAAGAAGCTTGGACAACTAGGACACTTCAGCTGAGAGAAAGGCAAGAAAGGGGAGGCATGATCAAGGCTTTCAAAATAATGCAAGGTGTGGAGAAGTGGAGAGGGAGGCATTCTTTCCCTCTCCCATAACACCGTGGGTCATATCATGAAGCTGATTGGTGGGAGGTTCGAGACCGATAAAAGGAAATGTTTCTTCACAAAGCATATAGTTAAACTCTGGAATTGGCTGTCATGGGAAGTAGTGATGGCTGCCAAACTGGATAGCTTTAAAAGGGGATTGGACGGATTCATGGGGAGGGGTCGATCCACGGCTACTAGCCTTGCTGGCTGTGTACAGTTGGGGCATGAAAGCATCCCTGCTTGTGCAGAGCTTGAGCCTCGAGTCCAGTGAGCACTGCACAAACCCTGCACATGCTTACCAGGCACTTGGACTCCAGGGAAAACCATTAGAGCAAGATCCATGCATTGCAACATTGGCCTACCGTAGGGATATTGGACCAAGACAAGTCATTGGGATTGTTTTCCATTTAATTACGCCAACTGGAATTCACCTTAACATTTGATTGAGTCTTTCATACAACAACAACACAGTGAGAAATAAAGGGCAATAAGTCCCAGCTTGCAAAAAAGAATACTAATACAACTCAAGAATTCAATGGATTATCTATTGGGCAGTTGTTTTATGATGCACAGAAGTAAAATGCCTTCAAAACAATCTTTGCGACTCTGGAGTTCTGAGGCCACAAGACTTCTTACATACAAGCAATGTTATATAGTTCTTGCCTGTTATATTTATACCCTGCCTGTTTTTGCCTCTTCCTCTCCAATTTGTGCCCACAAAAAGCCTGTGAGGCAGGTTAGGCAGAGAGTCCATGACTGGCCCAAGGTCACCCAGTGAGCTTCATGGCTGAGTGGGGACTAGAACCCGGATCTCCCAAGTCCCAGTCCAGCAATCTAACCACTTTACCACACTGGTTTTTAGAGAAAAATATTAAAGAAAGTCAAATATGTATGACGGGCTTATGTTTGCCCCTCATCTCACTTCAACAGGGACTTGGTCTTCAGCCCTCTCTCTGCTGCAGATGGTGTATCAACTTTGTATAATGAAACCCAGTTTATTGGTGATTGGCAGCTATAATTTTTAATTGTATGATGTTGCAAGGGCATGGAAACCCAAATATTAGTGCCCTGGGAAAACAAACACTTCGGGATAACACTGAAGCATCTTAAGCTCATGTATGGGTGTCTATTAGGCACTGTAGGAAATATAGTACTTGATGTTACCAAGTATATTATCATATCATTTCAGCATCAGCAAACACAAACAAGCAGGGACTGAATATTTGAGCACTGGATGTATTAAGAAATATTTGGGGATGTTAGAGGATAAATTTGTTAAAGAGGTTTTCTTGCAGGTTTCTAAATTTGTGTTAGATAGAAAGCAGGTTTCTATGCTTCCTGATGCAAAATATTGCATTTTGTATCAATGATTGTGCTAAGTTCACTTTAAAAAAATACTAATTGATCAGGTACATGATCAGTGCAACATTCATTAGTTCATTTGAATGTGTCTATTTGATTCCTAAGGACAGAATCCAGTGGAGATCCCATCAGTACCCAAGCTTGGATGAATGTGGGATGAAGGATGGGGATCTTCATGTGAAGGATCCGCACATCCCATCTTCCCCTGCTCTGCAAATCAGGTTGATGGCTGATTTTAGCTTGACTAACTGCAGTGCTGTGGACAGGGGAAAAGAAAGCTGAGCTTACCCGTGTTCCTCTAATTCCACCTCAGAGCTTATTCCGATTCAGTCTGCCTCAGATTGTGAGCTTCAGTGCGTGTTTCCTTTTTCCCATGAACATTCATGCATTTGTGTACCCAGACATGTACATTTTTCTCCTACTGCTTAAAGCATGCATGTTCACATTTTTCAGAAGTACTGTTGCTACAAATTATATCACAAACTCAGATATGACTTCTCACTCAGATCTGGGCTCCTGTTCAGACCCAGAAGTTTCTCTTCTGTTAATAGGAAAGACAGACAGACAGACAGACAGACAGACCTGAACTGAATATATGCTACACCCCTGGGATGAGGGGCTTGCAGGATCTGTGGTTGTCTTTAATATATGAAAAGGCCATAGATTTCGCACAAAGCATAATTAACTCAGGCAGATTGCTGCACAATGTGACAATGGCTAATGTCTTTTATAGTTTTAGGAAAAGGTTAAACGAATTTGTGGAGTTTGGAAGGTCTAACAGACATTTGCTGATATTTAAATGGAAACGCCATGTTTACTTGCAGTCCCCTGCTGATTCTGAATATCAGATTCTGGGAAGGAGCAGGGCCTATCCAGGGATTCTCTTCTCAATGCAACGCATGGTCTAGGAGAATCCCATATTGGAACTGCCCTCCTGGGTGATTTCACTTGCTTGTTCTGGGTGGATTTGATCCGCCGCCACCAACACTGACTTGACCTGTTGTGAGTCAATGCAACAGGTGGATTTCAGATTCCCTTTTTAAGGGTGGCAACAATTTGTACCCTGTTCCATAGTTGGCAGTGAATGTGCCACTTTGGTGTTTGCTGGAAGACTTACTGAGGGCAATCAGAGCAGAAAATGAAACTGGCAACTTCTTTGACAAATTTAGAATATGGCTCTTCTGGGCTAAACAATTATGTGAATGAAACTGATACGCATATTTACAATCAGACTACCTAATGGACCAGTGGAGTTGTGGAAGACCATAGACATATATGGAAAAAATATACAACCCCATTGTGCACATTTAAACACCTGAAAAGAAAGCTCGAAACCCAGTTGCCAGAAGACCTTCAGAGAAGACTAGCTCCACTTGCTTAAAATGAGGGGCAAAAGCATATGAAGCAGGTCACAAAAGCAAGACTGGTTTGCATCCATTATGTACTCTTAGTGGCGGGGAGGGGCTGGCTTCTGGGACAGCTTTAGCACCTGACAGCACCTGCTACTCAACCGTAACAAGTATCAGGTGAGATTAAATAACCTGGTCCTTGAGAAAGCCAATAGTTTTGGGCATAGGAGTTTGACCAGGAAGCTTCTGGAACTTTGAAGAATTCCACCTGACCTTGAGCAGCAACAAGACCAGGGCAAGGGATGAGAAGGTTTTGGTATGGAAAAGGATGGGCAACTGATGTAAACCAGAAAGAGAGAGAAATTTAAGGAAATGTCTAATTGACTGATGTTGCACTGGAATGCCACCTGTGCTTTTATGGCCTCCTCGTTTCCTGCTCCCAAATGTGGTATGATTTCTTTTGGCCCTCCCAGTGGATGGACAATGATAAATAAGTCCAGAATTTCCATGCAGTGATACCATTGATCTGCAGGTTTCCAGGCCAAATGCTAGATCATGGACAGCAGGGGAAAGTGGGGTACTTTGTGAGTCTGTGTGTGATTTTACCCATTATTCAGGAAGAACCCTGGGACAGTGGCCTGCTTTGTGCTCAAGGCAAAGCCACAGTCAATCCTGGGTCTCTGGAGCAGTGCCCAGATGGTTGCACCCATGTCGATGCCTTGCTCCCGCTGGAAGAATTCTCCTAAGAGGAGGACCTAGAGTTCTCCGAAATCAAGCGCATCCCAAACGAACCAATGTCAGAAGACCAGGAAGGCCCTGGACCATAAGTCCACCTCTACAAGGGGAGGAGACCCTGCCTCTGCAGCAGAGAACAACCAGTACAGCTCCTTTGAGAAGGAGTCTTTGATAACAATGAAGGACTCCTCAAGATGAAATGTCCTCTCATGAGTAGGGCTCAGGAGGTTCTGGCAATATAAGTCCTCCATGTCTGCCAGCCAATACGGTTGCGCTTTTAGTTCTGGTGCTTTGCATTATGGCTCCAAGCGTTGCCTTGTGCTTGATGCTCCATGCCACTGGCACTGGACTCCTGTTTGATCCTGCTTTTGGATGGTGTCCTGCATCTGACTGCCTCACTGTGTTTACTAGGATTGCTACCATGATCACTCCTACCAGACTGAAAACTTTATGCTTGACCCTTTGCCTGTTTTGCAGCCTTCCCTTTGGACTGTCCCGCAAATGCCTCTAGTTCCTACATTGCGTCTGATTCAGCTGAAGCAGGACAGCAATGGACATGAGTTATATTGACAACTGAAGGGACTGGCACAAATGTAGAGCAACTGGAAGAGGGGGCCCCTGAAGAAGGCTCCCTGGCACTATTTGTTCCCCAGAGGAATTTTTCTTTCTTTATTTTATTTATTTATTAGAAAAATTTCTATGCCGCCCCTTGCCAACTAGCCTCGGGGCGGCATTGCAGCCCTCTGAGAGCACAGTTGGAGTTCAGAACTCAGATGCCAGTCTCTGATGCCCTGCCTGCTTCCCCATAGCTGCTTTCTTCGTGTAAATTTCAGGAACCCCCCCTTAATTTATCACAGCTCCACACCCTCTTCTTCCAAACAAATTGGTACAATTGTGTTGTAGAATGCTACCGACCCAGCATAAGAATGGATTCATTTTACACTCTATTATGTGACACATTTAAGCCCCCTTACCCTCAATTTGAGTCAGCATTAATGTGGCCCCCAACCAACATTGCACGCCATTTGGGTGACATAACTCTTCAGCAGGTATTTTCATGCAGAGAACCCCCCCAATGAGATGATGGAATGATACAGCTTGGCAAATGTCACTCCCCAACGCCATCATTCCATAGATCCCCATTATTTTCCTCATTTCAGCTCCTTTTCTGCTCACTATACAAATCTTCCTTTGCCTCCACCCTCTCCTTTGTAACATTGGCTTCCTCGGAATAAGAAAAAGGGCAAAAGGGATAATGTAAGGAAGATAATAATGGATGCAAAGGAAAGCTGTGGATCATGTGATATGCAAGAGAGGCCTTTGCAACCTCCATTATTCCACTGAAAAAGAAAACCTCGAAATGGGCGCCTTTAAATTTTCAAAGACTTCCTTACTCTCGCTGGCTGCATATGGCGCTTCCATTTATACCATAGTATATGCCATACATACTCCTTCTTCCCTTTCCCTTTCCTCTTTATTTCCTTTAACTAGTTAAGCTACGTCTCAGTATTGTCTTTAGCCTTCTTACAGAGAACATCTTGTGCTGCACAATATACGTGCACTGGGATGGGATGGGGTATCATCTCCCATCTTCAGCGCAGAATGCATGGTGTATACTTTCTGCAGCACTTTCTTTCCACCACCCTCAGATTCAAAACTAGTGCAACTCCTTTAGTTCACAGATGGACTAAGGACAATGCAGGTACTCATACAGCCCCTGAGGAATTCTACTTGCCTTCTCAACATTCTTCAGCTCATTGTACTTCCTTAGATGTTCTTCCTGATGAAGATCCACCCAATTTTGGTCTGTATAGGTCAACCTGAGCAGTTGTTTGGTGTGCCTCTTACAAATGTTGCAGTTTCTAAATTTGCAAGCTTGTTCAAAAGAACTGTTACATAGAAACAAAGTGAGTCAGAAGGGGCCTCCCAGACCATCTAGTCTGACCCTGGCTCCAGCCGGCTCTGCTCACCATGTGCATGTCCAGCCTATCCTTAAACACCAGCACCGATGGGGCTTCAACCACCTCCCCTGGAAGCCCATTCCATACCCTCGGGGTCCTAACTGTCAGGAAGTACTTCCTGGCATCCACCCTAAATCTTGGTTCTCTGAGCTTTGCTCCATTGGAACATGTCCTGCCCTCCACTGCGGGGGAAAAATGGTCATGACCCACCTCTGCGTGGCAACCCCTCACATACACGTTTGGGGTTGCAAATGCAGCTTCCAGTTATCTGTGAACCAAGCCAATCTGAAATTCTCAAATACCTGAGTTGCACTGCTTTATGGCTTCCATAGGTTTCATGTCTACCATTAAATGGCTTCAGTTCAGGGAGGCTGAGCACTCACCTGTGAGTTCCTACCACTGCCAGGATCACAGGCGTGCCTTGCAAAGACTGCCTATTCCCAGGTGTCGGAGCTAGCATCGTTCCCAACAGGTAAGCTCAACACAACGGTATCAACCCTGACAATACACTCCCTGAAGAGCAGTGCTCAGGTGGTTGCAGCCATCTTGGGTGAGGGCCAAGACGTGCCTTTGGTGTGTGTGTGTGTGTTACATGTAATATTAAGGATTGTGCACAAATGTGTCCCATGTAATTCACAAATTTTCACTTGTGCAAATTCACATTTCCAAACGTGTGCCAGTTCACCCCAAACATGCAAATCCCCCCTCAAAAAAGAGCATTTTCACACTTTAATTCTATGGCGGAATGCATATTTGGGCTGGTTTTTAAAAATATTTTTTTCCTGACTCAGTGTGCTTAAAAGTATAACTACAGGTCTGCAGAATGCATGGCACTTGGGAAACAACGTGTTGTTGCAGAATCCACAGGTTGGAGTCATAGCTATCTCAGCTCATTTGAGTCCACTGCAGATTTTTCTGACGTGCCTAATGAGCACGCACACAGATAGCTCCATTCTCGGTCTTTGAAGCTCTCTGGATTGCAGCATATGGTAATGCAGAGGCGCTGTTTCATGTTGTCAAATGGCAGGCATGTGGATGATGCAGCTGGAAAGCTGTGCGGAATATCCGATCCAAATGCTCAGTGGCATAATTGACGTGACAGAGCTAGCTGTTGTTATTAGTCCTGCAAGCAGTTGTATTTACAACAATAAAACCCAAAAAGCATGAAAATTAAAAGCTGTTTGTTTTGGATCTCTGGTGAGCATTTATCCATGGGCACAGGGCAGATAGACTGCATGATGCATCCCAACGTGATTTGCAAAATGTCTTCCGTAACCTTTCCTCCCCATTGCCTAATGTTTATCACTTTCCAGAGGTAGATTAATTTAAGCAGAAAATGTTCCAGCCCTGTAGGATGGGTTCCAGTTAAATGCTGCGGATGCTTGTGCAAGCTGTACCAGCAATCTCATTTCAGTGGAGAATAAATCCATGCATGAGGGGTTGAGCAGAGGTTGGTTTATGACTTCCTAATTTTGATCTTCCCAAAAAGGAAAGCGAGGAAAGGGATTCCAATTCTTGCCACAGACCTTTGCTTCAGGTTGTGGAGACAAAATATTCTAGAACCTGGAAAGCTGACAGGGACTGTTTTCAGTTGTGCTGCACTCCTGTTTAAGTAGCAAAGGCATTTGATGGACAATGTACCCCAACAACGGTTCACTTATTAAGAAAAGCCTTGTCAAACAAGTGAATAGCCTAGCATAAAGGTGACCCTTCCATTCACCTCCCATTAAAATGAAGATTTGAGATTCCTTTTGAGTATGCCAGTGTCAACATTAAAGAATCGGCATGTCTTTCCATCTCTGCTGATGCACCACTAGGCCACTTAACAGAAAATTGAGAGAGTATATTACAGGGTTAAAGAGCAAAGTTCAGGGGTCGTTATCGTTCTCATTAAGCGATGTTTCTATGCACTGTCCATAGGTGGATAAATCAATATTTTCCATCTCAAAATGATCAGGGTTAGTCAAGAGCGCTTTAATTGGGCTGATACCATTTATGGAGAGTGAATGTTTATGAGGTTTCATGACAATAAATTCAGCACAGGTTGATGACTTCCATGTTCCTTTGTGTGATGCAAGACAGCAAGGGAGATGACAGAAGAGGCTGACATTTCAGACCTCCCTTGAGTGGAAGGCAAACAAAGTCTTCTCAGTGGATCAGGACCTAGACTCTTGAATGGGCATTTTGATGTGCGTCAGACATCGCTCGCGTCTGTATACCAGGTACTTTCCAGGTGCTTGGAGCAGGTGAAGGATTACCAAATATACAAGGATTCCTATGTATATTTCATGGTAATAGTGTGAGTTTATTGAATATGCAGTCTTCTTTCATGTAAAAATGCACAGGAAAGAAGACAAGAAATATTTAAGACATTCAACATCTCAGCTACTCTAAAGCAAAATCACATAACAAGAAAAGGATGAGTTTTTTTTAAATGTCTAATTCCATGTACTTAGCAAAACTAAAGACATTAGGTTACTGAGGAGATCTTGATGCAAGCCAACCTTTTTTTAAAAAATGAAATAAAATAAAACTGGTGGGCGCAAGTGCTTCTTGAGGGGCTTAGAGGAGATTTGCTGAGCTACTTGAACTGGCAGGGGTCTTGCCCCCATCCTGTTGGGGGATCCTTTGGGCAGCTGGCTTATCCCTGTGTAAACAGAGTGCTGGATCGGATGGGCCCTTCAGCTGGTCCAGCATGGCTTTTCTTACATTCTTAGGAACAACATTCACTTCCACTGTGGCAGAAACAGAAGAATATTTTGGCTTTTATCAGGGATGGGGTGAATTTTGACAGTTCAATCAGTGAAGGATGCCCCGTGCCCGAAATTGCCCTCCACACAAGGCCAAAAATGGCAGTTCTGTAGCCTCCTTTACCACAGAGCTTCCCTAATTAGGCAGCCGGTTCTCTTTTAGAAACACTCAGCCCCTCACTGTGACTATAGACCACTCCAACATATTATCCCCAAGCTTAATATGTATAAAAAGGACACAGACAGCCAAAAGACTGGGGAGAAGGGGTGATCTGAAATGCAATTTAAGGCATTATTCTTAGTCACAAAGTTCATCAGGCTGTGAAGCCAGAACTCGGCACAGTGAAGGAGCAGCTGATTCCTTCTCCTTCTGGTCTCATAAAGAATTGCCCTCTCTTGGACTCTCAACCTGCCCATGATAACTTTTTGCTTCTTTCTTGCATGGGGGGGGGGGGTCCCTAAATTTGTGCACTGTGCTGCCATTGCCACTTTCTGCATATTTCAATTCCTTCCTCCTGAGAAATTAAAGCACAGTCCCAGCCAGTTGCCGGGGCTGCCATGCTAGGACCACTGAGTCGTGAGTTCTGCTTGTCATGTCTCATTCACCCCTTATATCCCTTGATATAAGCACATGCAGCTTTTCCAGCCTTCCTCATAGGAACCTTTAGCCCTCTTTTCCTGCCTCCTTCCATGTGGTTTGCTAATAGATTAGCAGGTCTGAAAAGATCTTGCAAAGTAAAGTTGAGCACTGGAAGGTGGAGGGGAATTCCAGTAAAGCTCTACATATGAAGAACTCTCCAGGAACACACAGGACACCTTTGCTACTTTGCAATTCCATAGCATGTTGCGCATGTTCATTTCAGAGAGATGAAATTGGCACACTTCTCTTTCCAATCCTTGCCTTGACAGCAAAAATAAGCTGGTGACAGTTTGATGTGGTAAGTATTCAGGAATTTAATTCGAGCAGAAATTGACTAACAAGTCAAAAAGGGCTTGGGGAGATTTAGGTTTCCAGTGGCTTGTGAATAAGCTTGGAGATTGAGAATGGGTGAAGATCGGTCTTTTTGGAATATGCGTCTTCTTTTAAAAAATGCATGGAAATACCAATCCTGCACCAGAGGTCTAATTTTGATGGACACATTATGTGCTGTTATTGTTTCATCTGTAATCCATAATAACACCACCAACTAGACCCGCCTGTCGTCTTATGGACAGCTTAGGGGGAAAAAACCCTCTTGGGAGATTATGGTCCCAAGTAGCCTTAAGGGACCTTTGGAATAAGCGATACCTTATTTGTGCAAAAGATTTTTTTCTCTCTCTCCGATAACGGAAAATTAAGCTTGCCTGGAAGAAATGTAAATAACATTTTGAATTTGCATATTGAATTACCATTAAATATTATGTGCACACATAATCACATCAAACATTTCAGAGCTCTGAAACTGGGATAACGCTCCAGCAGCCATATAACACCTTTCATCTTCAAAAGAAGTGCAGCAATATTATTTATGTATTCATGTAACACCTCTGGTGGGCTAGCACCCTACGTTTCCGTACGAGCAAGCCCAGAAGCAAGGAGGAAGAGCTAGAACTCCTGAAGGCAAGTAAGAAAGAAAGGACATGTCAGAGCCTGAAATAATTTGCCTAGAACATTCCCATTCGAGCTTTTACCATCGGGGAAGCCTTTCCACATCCAGATTCATTGCTCTATCCGTCCAGCTTTTGGGAGATCTCTACATGTCGGGCACACAATCCCCTTGCGTTGCACAGGATTTCGGGCTGTGTACTCAGCTCAGGAGGGCCATAGGAACTGCCCTCAAGCAGTACAAATGAAGGAAAGATCTGTCCAGCTCAAGCATATTGAAGGTGTTTTCCCACCTTGAAGCTGGTTCTGCTTCAGCTCCACAGGAAGACGTCTTCCTCGACCAAAACCCATGCATGCTTCTGCATAGGTAGATAGATGGCACAATTTGGCATATTTTCCAAATGTGTGCATGTTGTCTAATGCATTGCTCAATTTGTGGAATGAATCACAATTTACAGATTTCGCACTGCAAATTGCTCTGGGCTCTTTATTGAGTCCCTGGAGGTGCACACTGGTTTGTACAAAATGCAAACCCAGTGAATGTCTCATCACCCCTTAATAGGCTGTATGCACCATGTTCTTGCTATGTCTACCCACGGTGGGCAGTCAGTGACTGTGGACCAACCTCACCTGGAATCCTGTGTCCAGTTCTGGGCACCAAGATTTAAGAAAGATGCAGGTAAATTAGAAAGGGTCCAGAGGAGGGCAACAAAAATGATCCAGGGTTTGGCCCTGTGAGGAGAGACTGAGAAAACTGTGCATGTTCGGCCCTGGGAAGAGAAGACTGAAGGGGGACATGGTATCTCTCTAGAAGTACCTCAAAGGCTGTCACAAAGAGGAAGGTCAAGATCTCTTCTTGCAGATGTCAGAGTGTAGGACAGAATGATCAATTCAAGTTGTGACAACCCAGATTCAGGCTGGACAGCAGGAAAAGCTTCCTCACAGAGCAATAGAACACTGGGACCAGCTGCCTGGAGAGGTGGGGGGCTCTTCCACACTGGAGACATTCAAGAAGATGCTGGACAGCCACCTGAGTGGGATGGTGTAACTTGGTGTCCTGCAGGGGATTGGACTCGATGGCCTTCATGGCCCCTTCCAACTCTTCTATTCCATGATTCTACGACTGCTTCTAACACTGTTCACCTGCCATAGCCAAATGCCTTGCTGAAGAAGCTCCATGAAACACCAGGATAATGAAAAGCTTTCCAGATGCTAGGATCCCCCAGGATTCTGCAGCAAGGTTTGTCCTAGGACAGTCAAAGAAATCCTTTTTTTTTTGTTTTTAAATCAATTCTTCTGACAGATTTGAGAGGGAAATATACTTGGGTTCTGATGGTAGATTGTCCCTTGCAGAGTTTTATGACAGTTTATCTTCCTTTTTGACATATGTGGTCCTTTTGATCACACATAGATAAATACACTGATTAGTGCATTTATAATCTTAACATCCTTCCTTTTTTCCTGCATGTAACTCAATATGGCTTCCATCATCCTCTCCCTCTGCTTCTTCTCCCCACAACAATCCTGAGAACCAGTGCCTGGTCCAAAGTCACCCAGTAAGATTCATGGCTAAGTGGGTACTAGAACCTAGAGTTCCTGACTTCCAGTCCAGCATTCAAACTAAGATACTTCTCCAATACATTAGTAGATCTTAGTTAGCTATCTGTCAACCGGTTTCAATCCTAGGTAAGACACCATCCCCACATAACTAGGTTTATGTAAGCCACAAACCTCCCGTCCCAGTAGCACGAGGCACTTCATCATACAAGAGGCAGCACGCATTCTCTGAGCGTCTGAACAACCCTCCCCATGGTTTTTTGAGGAAAAACATGAGAAGTGGAGCTACATGTTGGAAGGGACTATTGAGAAGTGAAAGGTCACATGCTTGAAGTGCAGGGTTCAGGTTGGAATGATTGAGGAATGCGGACTTTTTGAATTTTACTGCAAAGGTGCTTAGTCCACACCTTAGAACCATCACATGGCATTTAATTAACCTTCGGATTTGTGTTTCTATGAATTTTGCAGTGGAATTCTTGGCTAACAACACATGCTGGTACTTTTTTTTTTCAAATGATGAGCATTTTAGAATAAATATATATTACGACATGCACATTTAAATGTGCTTATGAACAGGTGCTTTGTGGGATAGCATATTTATACACGCCTCTATTTACAAATGTTGAGGTTGCTGTTTTGTGTGTGTGCACATGCAGATGGGTGTATTAATTGATAGGATGGAAAGATGAAGAAATGCATGCAGAATTGTTGCAGACTGGATTGCTCTGGCTATCCCTGAGTTTTAGCGTCTCTGCTCAATCTTTGCAGGAGTGCAAGAAGCTCTCGTGCAACTGCTGGCAAGGATATTGGTTCTGATGACTATGTATCATTTATGCCATCATCATCATCAGCCATTCAGTCGTGCCCGACTCTTGGCCACCCGATGGATCATCGCTCTCCCTGCCCCTCTGTCTCCCACTGCCTCCTTCAAGTCCGCCATGCTCATCCCAGTGTCCTCCTGTATGGGCTCCAGCCAATGGGTACTGGGGCAGCCCCTTCTCCTTTTCCCACTGATCATTCCCAGCATGATTGACTTTTCAAGTGTCAGCTTATTTGTGTATTTGCCCATATCTGGACTGTCTGTGCAGTTCACAAGATAAAAACAACACAAAATTCTAAAGTCAATAGCATTAAACCAACATATTCAGAATATATTAACAACATAATCTAAATAGAAAACATAGTAAAGTAAAACAAAATAAAATATAATGTCAAGCATTAAATAAAGCAATGCAAACTAAAATCAACTAAAACTAAAATGGGGCCAATTTGAAAACAAATAATCATTAAAACATGTTGTTAAAATTGCTGGAGAAAAGGTGAGTGTTTGTCTGGTGCCGAAATGCTAGCAGTGTTGGCTCCAGGTGCTCCTCTCTGGGGTTCCTATTCTAGAGGTGGGGTGCAATTGCTGAGAAGGCCCTTCTTGTAGCCAGCACCCCTCACCTCCCTAGGGGGATGCTTAAATGGATTGGGAGGAAAGTGATGGCAAATCTAGACAGCATACTAAAAAGCAGGGACATCACCCTGCCAACAAAAGTGCGTATAGTCAAGGCTATGGTCTTCCCAGTTGCAATGTGTGGCTGTGAAAGCTGGACCATAAGGAAGGCTGAGCGCCAAAGGATTGAGGCCTTTGAGTTGTGGTGCTGGAGGAGACTCCTGTGAGTCCCTTGGACCGCAAGGCGATCAAACCTGTCAGTCCTAGAGGAGATCAACCCTGACTGCTCTTTAGAAGGCCAGATCCTGAAGATGAAACTCAAATATTTTGGCAACCTAATGAGAAGGAAGGACTCCCTGGAGAAGAGCCTGATGCTGGGAACAACTGAGGACAAAAGAAGAAGGGGACGGCAGAGGATGAGGCAGCTAGATGGAGTCACTGGGGCAGTGGGTGTGGACTTGGGTGGACCTCGAGGGATGGTGGAGGACAGGAGAGCCTAGAGGAATGTTGCCCATGGGGTCATAATGGGTCAGACACGACTTTGCGACTAAACAACAAAGGAAATAGGGAAATGGCAGTCCTTCAGGTACCCAGGGCCCAAGCTGTTTAGGGCTTGATATGTCAGTATAAGCACTTTAAATTAGGACCAGCTTCCACTGATATAAGATTAGTCTGATATGGGATTGCATACTAGTTCTTGCCATCAATCACACAATCCTATTTTGAACCAGTTGGAGTGTCCGGACCCCTTCCACTATCAGAGGCTGTATGCATTTCAGTGCCTGTTTGCTGGACAAACACAAATAGGAGGGTGTTTTTGTATTTGTGCTTTTGGCTTCTTATAAACAAGTGGTTGGTAACTCCAGAACCAGAATTAGGGATAGGTTCTGTTGTGTTATTTAGTATGAATTTAACAGATTCTCACCTTCTGAGCCAATAAGTGAGCGATGACTGAGTTATGTGCCAATATCTACGTTTTTCTGTGGTTTGTGACAGTTTGTTCAGGAGTGTCGGGTGCAGAAAAACTGAACATAGTGGTGCCAACAGCTCCCAAAATGCATACATGAGAGAAAAATGCAAACAAAACTGTACTGCATCAAAGCAAAAGGCCTTGGAGAACTGCCTGAATTTGAACAATTTTCATTTGGGGAGTGGGAGGTATACACATCCAAGTGATGTGGAAATTGGATGGAATGTCAGGAAATTTGAAAATCCTGCAATCACAGAGAAAATTAGATGGATAGATCCATCCATCCCTAAAAGGAATTGAGAGTTTTTGTTCTGATCCTAGAAAGCTCTTCTTGCGCTAATATGCTGAATATCTTGGAGAAGGCGGATTAATTCAGATAACAGAAAACTTTTGAACCAAATCCAGGAAAATTTGAAAAAAGAGTAATTTAAGCAGCATAAGTATAAAGAGAAATATAAACGATCTTCTCTCTCTCTCGCTCTCTCTCTCTCTCACACACACACACACCCTTCTCACACACATGTGCAGAACTGCCACCTTCATTTCACAATGAGGTCCTTTAGGAAAAAGAAAGGAATTGAACCTGGAATAGCAAAGCCAAGAGGCAGAAATGCTTGTGATGAGGAGTCCACTCATCCCGTCTGCATCGTTTGCGTGGACGGCAAGTGCTGGCAGACTATTGAAATGTACAAGTCTCGTTTCCAGCCTGCTGACAGGTGGACCCGAGGGACCATGCAAAATCCCTACCTGGTTGGTCTAATTTTAGGCCTGCCAGAACTGACAGTATCTGTTTGAAAGAAATCTATACTCCTTTCTCACTGATCTAAACAGCAGTATTTTCTGTCTTTCCTTTTTAGCCTGCAACCATAAACAGCATAAGAATTGCCTTGCTGGATCAGACGAAAGGTCCTTCTTGCCCAGCGTCCTGCTCCCCGCAGCCGCCAGCCAGACGCTTCTGGGACGGTCCCACAAGACGGCCCTCCTCCCCTCCCTCCAGCATCTGGAGCTCAGAGCTCTGCTGCCTTTGTGCTTTGTTTGTTTATCATCCCCAGCAGCCATTGTTAGCTGCATCCTCTGCCATGCTCAAGCACCGTGGTCTGTCTCAGACACCACCCATCACCAGGGAGGCCTGAAGATGCTCCGTTTGCACTGCGAAAGTGTGGCTCCGCTGGGGATTTCTTCCATCTCTGGTCCCCAGAAGTGCTCTCATCTGAGTTCACAGGGAACAAAAAATCGCTTTTGCAAATATTTCCCAAGAAGAAAATGTGAATTTTCATGGGGGAGATGCATGAAACCTTGTGCTTGTTTTAAATGCCAGAGACAGCATGTTCCCAGACCAGAGGGTAACTTCCCCGACCAGAGGGTAACTCCTCCCACTGGGAGTTTTTCCAGATTGGGAAGGGTGGGCCTTCCAGGTAGGCACCAGGGTGGTTACCTGGGGGACTGCAGAGCTACGGGGAGATGTGTGACATGACAGGACACTTGGCCACCTTGTAACAATCAGGGCAACTCCATTGTTCCACCAGAAGAAATCCAGGTGGAATTTTAAAGAACCCTGAGAATGAGGCTGAACATGAGAGACTCATGTGAGGAAGAATCCTCTTTCGTGCAGGGACATTTAGGAAAGAGGGGGACTGATTTCAGCACAGCTGTATTTCAGAGGAACTAATATAATTCCAGTCCAGTCTGTGAGTGGCGATCGGGTCATTTGCCTGGAAAGCAAGCTTGATGGCGCTCTGGTGCTTAGGGCAGGTGAAGGCAGTGCCATGGTGACTGGGATCCTACACCAATTTTGACAAGGAAAAAAGCCCTACTACTTCCATGGTGGGAGTTGCATGATCTTTTCCCACCTAAACATGAATAGAATTCCACCCCCAGTGGTCCCCCACCTCATCCAGGATGCAAAAGAATTGTATTATATCATATGATTGATTAAATGACTTCATAGTCAGCAGTGTGATGCGGTGGTCAAGAGGGCGAATGCCACCCTTGGTTGCATAGCCAGAAGTGTGGCTTCTAGATCAAGAGAGGTATTACTACCACTCTACATGACTCTGGTGCGCCCACAACTGGAGTACTGTGTTCAGTTTTGGGCCCCTCATTACAGAAAGGATATAGCCAGGTTGGAGTCAGTGCAGCGTAGGGCCACAAGGATGGTGGCTGGTTTGCAGGGGATGCCATATGAGGCAAGACTGAGGGAACTGGGTCTCTTCAGCTTGGAGAAGAGGAGACTCAGAGGGGATATGTTGGCAACATACAGGTATGTGAGGGGGTGTCACACGGAGATGGGGAGAGGCCTGTTCTCCCCTGCAGAGGAAGGCAGGACATGCTCCAATGGAGCAAAGCTCAGGGAGCCAAGGTTCAATTTGGATGCCAGGAAGCACTTCCTGACCGTCAGGACCCCGAGGGCGTGGAATGGGCTTCCACGGGAGGTCGTTGAGGCCCCATCGGTGAGGGTGTTCAAAGACAGGCTGGACATGCACATGGTGGGCATGTCATGAGCGGAGCCGGCTGGTGCCGGAGGTCAGACTAGATGGCCCGGGAGACCCCTTCTGACTCGCTCTGTTTCTATGTTTCTATGTTTCATGTCTATATTGCCCCGTAGATGAAGTTCCAGAGGTAGTTTACAACAGTTCATAAAAACAATACAATGAAATGCAGCAAATTACCACAAAATATTATCAAAATAAACATTAAAATGTTTTTTTTAAATAGCCAGAGCATACAGATGCTCAATTCAGATGAGCCTGGATGGTTAAGGGAGAGAAGGACAATATCTGAGGTTAGCTGAATGAATGAATGAACTTCAGGGATGAATTCCCATTCCAACTCATTCCAGTTATAGCCCATAGCAGAGTGTGTGTTTTGTTTTCCGCATGCAAAGCTGTGCATATTCTTTCCACACATTCGCATCTGTTGTGCCTGCCTTTGAGGTGGATGTATTCCTCTTGCACTGACTCAGGCGTATTGGTGCATATTTTTCAAAAATGCAAACCCGCTTTTGGATGCACATTCTTTTTCAAATGAACACGATTCATGTGTCAAGTGCCTTTAAGAAATGTTCTGGGTATCACACTGTAAGCTCAGAAATATATTGACCAGATTTTGTCTTGGTTTGTGTTGGTCTGAAAGGTATAAACTAGGTAGGTCCTGATCAGAACCAAATTGAAGTTTATTTCTCCTTCATCCTTACACTCAGGCATCTTCTCAAGTAAGAGCTTTCTGCTGCCCCCTTTCTAGTGTTTCCTCGTGTGCCTTTTATAACCTGTTGGAGCAGCACAATATTGGTTTGCTTTTTTACCCATCTGGACAACTTAACAACACAGGGAGTGCTTGTGCCTTTCTCTCTAGAAATCTGATCAAAGCTTTTATTCATAATAGGATGGAATTCTCCCAAATGGGTCCAGGAGTCACTCCGATGGCTGATCACCACTTGTACCTAATCACCTCTGGCAGAGGCCCGGCATCTCTTCTTCCATCTGGGGAAGAGGCGAAGCAAAGGAAAGATGGACGAACGCAATGTGGGCTCTACAACAACACATTGGGAAAAGACCGGGCATGACCAGATGAGAATGGAGTATTGCCAGAGTTGTAGTCATTTGGTTTTCTACCTTCAAGAAAAATGACGCAAAGAGCAACGTGCTATTTGGCCCTGCTGTGTTTCATGCAAAGACTATGAGACATTCACTGGGATGTGTTTACCCCACTGGCATGTCTAAAACCCAAGCATGGATACAGTCTGCAGTCTAAGCCCATCCTTTCCTCAGCTTGTGGTGCCGTTCATGGAATGATGGGGTGTGCTTAAAAATGCATGATTAGAAAAATAATCCTAAATGCGCACTTTTCAAAAGTTGAAAAATGGAAGGGGGCCGCATTGGAAAGCATGCAGCCACCTATGTTTGTGGGGGAGGGGTGCTTTAATCTTATGGTCCTGAATCAGACTGAGCTTTGTGGTGGAGCTCAGGGCATCTCAAGACGGGGATTACTGATTTCTAGTTACATACCAACTCAAGTGCAGAAATGTATGTAAATGTATATAAAGCCGTTGCCTTGCTTTGCACTCAACCTTTCTTGACCTCTTCTTTAAATAGGAGGCCTGATCACTCCCCTCTCATTGAGGAGTTCTGTGTGGGTTGCTAGACATGCAAATAGAGGTGAGATGAAGGAAGGAATTGGGTGATGGCTGCTGATGTTACAATGCCATTGATTGCACCCTGAAGCAGACACCAACTGTCCCCTTCCTGCCATCCTGCCCGTCCTCTGTGGCTTCCCCATTGGCAGTCTGTCTGTTCTTTTAACCATGTCATTAGGGCAAGGGCATGGCTCTCTTCCATTGCCTACTTCATAAAGCATCCTGTCCACCAATTAGACTGTATGAATAATAGAATCAGCCATGCACTTCCTACAAATCTCAAGAAAACGTGGGGAGAAAGCCTCCGTAGCATCATTTTGGAAGCAGGGTGCATATGCGTGCAAATGTTTGGGCAAATGAGAGAGTATGACATATCAGTTAGGGACAGATTACGGTGCAGCAGCTTGTGCATCAGGGTAGATTGCAAATCATGCATTTTAAATCCACCACTGGGCTCTCTACTTTTGAAGAATCATCGGCAATTTTAAATCAATTTCACGTGTCAGCTTTGTCATGATTCTCCACTACTCTCTGATGAATTTCCCTGATGTGTAGTTCCTTCATGCATTATTTCTTCAGCATCTACCACACTCGCAAATATTCCCCATAGTCTTTTATTGCTAGTTTTACACTCTCTCATTCTGCTAAAAGACTAACAGATACCAGTCTCCTGTCAACTGGCTTCCTTCTTCGTTGATTTGCTCTCCACCTCCCACCCCATGCTCAAGATGCCTTCTCCTACCCTTAATACCTTTCTGAGTCTGGGGTGATAATTACTTTCATCTGATGCAGCTGCTACACCAAACAACACATGATGCGGCTTCTGCAAATGAAGAATAGGCAATATGGGTGGGATATCCTGAAAATGTACAGAGCTCTTCCCTAGAGGGGTGCAGGTGGGCAGAAAATATTAAAACAGAACAAAGAAAGAGGAGGAGCGGGAGGAAGAAGATTATCAGATTTCGTCTGACAATTTTTTAATAGATGCAATTCACCAGCTACTAGGGTGGCCATGTCTCCCTAGAACTGTACAGAGAACAGTTGGCAGGATCTGGGCTGCTCTGGTGACCAGGACACCACCATATTTGCAGGAGTGCTCCCAGGCCCTGCTGAAGCTCTCAGCTGCCTGACGAGTGCCAGCTGGGAGCCCTGGGGAAAGAGCTTTGTTAGAGCAAGCTCTGCCCTCCTGAACTTGCCTTAGCAGCACAGGTTTCCCTGCCTGCTGCAGGTCCTGCATTTTGCCTGATCTGTATGCCGCCTTGCTGCCTTACCTCAGCAGCATGGGTCTTCCTGCTGGCTACGGTGCAGTTCGCCTTGCCATCCCAGTTGTATCTTGCCTGGCTGGGCATCCTGCCTTGCCAAGTTGCCTTCGCAAGGTGTGTTTGCCTACAAGCTGTAGTTCACATGCCTCTTGCCTGACCCTCACCATGCATTCTGTCCAGCTGCCCTGCCTCAAGGCACCTGCAGCTCTGTCTGTCTGCCTGCCTGTCTGTCTGTCTGTTATTTATTTAAAGTTTTATATGCTGTCCCCTTGCTATATAGCCTCAGGACGGCTCACAGAAATAAATAAATATCATACAAATACAATTAAAACCCGGAAACACCCTGGCTGCACAATTAAAACCCAATAAATATTAAACATTGTTAAAATATAGTTTGAACAAAAAGGTCTTAGCCTGGCACCAAAAAACAAATAACAACGGCACCAGGCGGACCTCTCTGGGGAGGGCATTCACAGACGGGGCGTCACTGCAGAGAAGGCCCTCCTCCGGGTACTTTGCTTCCTGATGTCTCTCACTGAAGGCTCCCGGAGGAGAGCCTCTTCTGCCGATGTCGAGGGGCAGAAGGGCAAATATGGACGCAGGTATCCAGGTCCCAATCTGCTTCCAAAGACAGCTCCAGGTCAAGGAGCACTCCTTTGCCTTCCTGCTCTTGAACCTTGACTTGTTCATGACCATGGCCCTGTTCTGCCCTGATACATGCGCCTGGTCCCTGCTCCTGGCCTGCTCTATGACTATGACTTGGACATGCCATTGCACCTTGCTTTGGGGCCTTGGACTCTGTCTCACCTCAGGCTCTGTTGCCCTGGTCCCAGTGCCTCTGTCGTCTTTGGCTGCCCATGCTCCAGCCCTGGGCCCTGACAACAGCCTTCTATTTGAAGGACTGTCAGGGGAGAGCACTCTGTGGACAAACTGCTTCCTTGGAAGGGCTGCCCAGTCCCATTACTGCTTGAAGATAGAGAAGAGTCATAAGAAGCCATGAGAGGGGGAGTCCCCAGGCTTCTTATCAACAGTTAGGATCAACAGTCATCTGGACCGCAGATGAGGGAAGCTCATGTGTGTCCCTTTGGGTCATCATGGTTGGTGATGCATTTCCTCTATCTCGGCAGCACCTGTGTCAACACTACCAACTACAGCATCTGCTCTGTGATCCAATCAACCAGTTTGCCACCACAGGCTGGGTTGGAAGGAGCTCTACTTCAGCTTTGTCCCACAGCATGAACTCCCCAGTTCAGGATCTCAGAAGTCTGTTGCTGGAACTAGAAAAGCTGGGATCTGAAGAGCAGCAAACAGATCAGTTGATCAGTCATAGATATGTGAAGGTAGGAGCGTAAGAAGAGTTGTGCTAGATCAGACCAAACACCTGCCGTTCCAGCATTTACCCAGTGGCCATCTGGATGCCCAGAGGAAGCCCACAGAGAGGACAGGAGCAAGTCCATCTAAGTTCGTCTTGTCTGTTCTAATTGGCAGTGATTCATCACAGGGGCAATAATGCAAATGAAGTCTAAAGCTGCCCTGCCTTCCTTATTTTGTCATGCCCTACAGTCAGTGGCAGTGGTCTTTCAGGTGGCTGCCAGCCATTTTCTTCCCATAATCCCCTGTTTGACTACTTTAAGTCTTCATCAAGTGGTCTCATCCCAAGGGAAATTGAGCTCCCACTGGAGCCTCCATTCAGACCAAGGCTAATTCATGATGCACTGTCCTGATGCATCATTATAACATGTTTCTATCAACATTAAGATCAACTAAATATTCTTGTTTTAGACATGCTCGTGTTAGGTGTTCTTACCTAGGAAGTGCACGGATTTGGATTGGGATCATGGTGGACTGGGAAGATGTTCTAAATATTAGCCACAACCAGATCCACACTAATTCCCTCCACACCCTTCGGGGTTGAAAAAAAGGGAGGGATTTCCATTCAGGGAATTTTGGGGGGGATTTTTTTTCTCTTGTTTAATCCTCTCCCCACCCATGTGGGGAAGGTGGGATTCCAGAAAAAATGGATAGGGAAAAGGTGTGAAACCCCCTCCTAGACAGCCTCTTGGCCTCTTACACCAGTGCAAGAAAACCTCTTGTACATAGCTAAGCTGTGCGTGAATAGCCAAATGTTCCACTTGGGCCCTCTTTTCACCCAGAAGGGGATTGTAAGAAAATGGGAAATCAACTGTCATGACCTGCAGTTGTCTTTGTCTTCTGAATCAGGACACAGGAGCAATATTAGGAACAATAAGTCTATAAATGCCCCCCTCCCCCAGTGCCCCATCCTCCCTTAATATTCAAGCCTTGGGTGGGGGGTGGCACTGTTTAATTTCACTGTTATTAAATTATTGAGAGTTGGAAATGTGTGCTGTTAATTCCTGAAAGGCCTACCAGTCCATCCCAATCTTCCTTCTGTCCATTCCAGAAAATGATTCATAGTAAATACTTGTATATGTAGGTTAGAATGATCTTTTCCTCTTTTCACTCATTTTAGCACTGCCAAAATGAGAGCTCTGACCCCTAGGATGGGAATCTTAGAATTCTAACAAAAATGCAAAACCACATAGGCTGTTTCTCACTTAGCTGATGCTATTTAAAGTTGGAATTTAGGAAAAGCAAGAGGAATTTATGAAGGAAAGTCAAAAAAGCAAAGTCCAACAACAAAGCACAAGATGCATTTCACGATCTACTCAGTAAGTACGTCCATATTTGTAAAGGGTTCTTTTAATCCAAACTCCAACAGACTTCTCTGCAAATAGCACACACTTACATGAACGCAGGCAGGGAATCCTTATCACAAACTGGCTCTTGAAAGGAAGCCTCAAAATCCCGTCAGTGCACTGCGGCTCTTCCACACTGTCAGGTAAAAATTTACCAGATATTAAGAGAGTTTTGTAAATGAAATTCTTCACCTGCTGGTGCATCCTACTCTGTTCCTTCAGGCCATCTTCGCAGGGAGCATCTGAACCCACAAGAGACCCCAATACCTTAAGTAACATGTGAGAACCCCAATGACTTTGCTGCCTTTGATTAGTATCCTTTGTGCTCCCAGAAGGCATTCTATTTTGTGAAATGGGGGGGGGGGGAACCTAATAGATTTTCTGGTTGTGTTGCTAGCTGCTCCTGTCCCTCAGCTACTGCCACTTTCCTCAGGGGAAAAAATCAAGAAAGCCAACTCTGCCTGATCCAAAAGCCAGGACACTTCTGCTTTGGAGGATCTTAAAGCAACCGTGTGAACACATGACAGACTTTAATGGCCAACATAAGAGGTCTCCCATTCCCAGGCTTGGGATCAGGCAGTGCTAGGCAATTTGTCTCCTTCCAGTGGTTCCACACTACATCTTTCATCACCCCTCACTGTTGGCTATGCTGACCAGGGCAAAAAGAGACATATCTTCACACAAAGGAGCATGAGACTTAAAAGCATGAGGAATGGAAAGAAACAGGACTGTGAGAAGTTCAGCTTTCTAATGAGATGGATAAGGGTAAGGTGGCAGACGGACCAGAGCAAAGACCCATTTCACCAGCATGCCATGGTGGTCCATGAAAAGCACACAAGCTGGACGCAGGTGCAGAAAGTCTCTGGCTTGACTTCCCAGGCAGCTGGTATCTGAGGCCAGACTGTTGCTGAAGTCACAGGCAGCCATTGGTGGCAAATAGCCATCTCCACATAACTCGTCAACTCCTTTCACATCCATCCAAGATGGCGACTATTAGCACATCAAGTACGTTCATATGCTTTGGGAGAAGAGACAGTTCCTTGAGTCTGTTGGCTTCATGGGTTGTCTGCAGCATCTAAAATTATGAGAGAAGTAGAGAAATGATCTCCGCCGTATTCCTTCACTTCATATGCCTATGTCATGCCGTACCTTTCCTAAACTGAATAGCTCCAAACTTAGAAAATTTCTTCACAAATATCTCTTTCCATCCTTGATCATTTTGCTTGCCCTTTTGCAACCAGGCACCACTATAAGGAGGAGAGACAGAGGATGCTAGGTTAATGAAGAAGACACATATATTGAGTTGGAAGAAGTAGATTTGCAGTGCTTAACATTGTGTGGGTCTCCCTGAAACTGGCTGACAAGCATGAGTACTGAGTTCAGAGAGAGCACAAAAACCTTCTCCATCTTCAAGAGGGCACCTTTGTTCCACATGCTTCTCCAACCATAGTGGTTCTTGTCACTGCTCCCAGAGGGGAGTGGCTGATCTCCATTTGCAGATTCCTCAGTCTCCACAGCCTCTCCAACTTCCTGCACCTTCAAAATGTACCCAGGCCTGGTCTCTGTCCACCTCTGCCTCCTCATCTACCCTTGAGATACAATCTTGGAGAAATCTTGGAAAACAGGGGAAGTGCTGGAGGACTGGAGAAGAACTGGTGCTGTCCCCATCTATAAGAAAGAGGGGGGAATGATGAACTGGGGGACTCTAGACCAGTCAGTCTATCAATCTCTAGGAAATACTGGAGAAATTTATTTTTTAAAAAATCAGTCTGAAACCACCTTGAAGAAACTGCCAGGATGAACAGAAGCCAGCATGGGTTTCTTAAAAATAACTCATGCTAAATTAACATAATCTCAGTTTTTGACTGGGTAACCACCCAAATGGGCAATGGAAATGCCATGGACATAATTTACCTAGACTTTAGCAAAGCATTCGACAAAGTTCCTTATGACATCCTGATAAACAAACTAGCCAAAAGTGGGCTTGACAGAACATAGAAACATAGAAACAGAGTGAGTCAGAAGGGGCCTCCTGGGCCATCTAGTCTGACCTCCAGCACCAGCTGGCTCCGCTCACGACATGCCCACCATGTGCACGTCCAGCCTATCCTTGAACGCCCGCACCGATGGGGCCTCAACCACCTCCCATGGAAGCCCATTCCACACCCTCGGGGTCCTAACTGCCAGGAAGTGCTTCCTGGCATCCAAATGGAACCTTGGCTCCCTGAGCTTTGCTCCATTGGAACATGTTGGCCACAGGATGTGCTCATCAATGGCACCTTCTTAAGTTGGAAAGAGGCAACAAGTGGGGTGCTGCAGGGCTTAGTCCTGGGACCAGTGCTCTTCAGCATCCTTATTAGTGAACTAGATGAGGAAGTCCAGGGAATTATAATCAAATCTTTACATGACAAAAAAAGGCAGAATGGAAGACAAAAAGAAGATCCAGGCTGACATAGACTAACTAGAACATTGGACTGAAAGCAATAGAATGAAATTCAACAGGGGCAAATGCCAGGTTCTCCACCTAGGGGGAAAAAACTCAAATGCATTGATATAACATGGGAAATACTTGGCCCAACAGCACTGAAAAAATGCAAGACTCTGATGATGCTGTAGACAACAAGCTAAATACAAGCTGGCAATTTGATGCAGCCACAAAAGGACAAACACTATTTTAGGATGCATACAAAGAAGCATCACTTCCAGAACAAGAAAGGTATTAGTTCCCCTTTACACTGCACTAGTCAGACCTCACCTGGAATACTGGAATACAGTTCTGGACACCCTGGTTTAAAAAAGATGCAGAAAAGCTAGAAAGGGTTCAGAGGAGGGCAGCTAATTCTGGAGACTAAGCCCTGTGATGAGAAGCTGAGAGAGCTGGACATGTTTAGCCTGGAGAAGGAAGACTGCAAGGGGATATGATAACACTCTTCAAGTACCTGAAAGGCTGTCACAAAGAAGAAGGAAAAGAGCCCTTCTCATGCCTACCTGAGTGTAGGACTTGGAAGAAGGAACATCAACTGCAGCACACCAGATTTGGGCTGGACACCAGGAAAATATTCCTCACTGTCAGAGCAATACAGCAGTGGAACCAGTTGCTGCTAGAGGCCGTGGAGTCTCCCACACTGGAGACATTCAAGGCAAAACTGGACAGCCACCTGAGTGGGAGGGAGTGACTTGGTGTCCTGCACCCACAGGGGGTTGGACCTGATGGCCTCCCTGGTCCCTTCTGACCCTACTATTCTATGAATCTCTGGTGTCGCTACTCCCTGCTGTATCCCAGAACTTTGAGTAAAATCTTGCTCTTCATTCCCATCTAAATATTTATCTTCTGAAGCAGAATCTGAATCAGCAAAATTGGCACATTCCTCCTGCTTGCTCCCAGCAAGCACCTTGGACCCTCAACTCTCCACGTGACTTGTCAGCCCTCAAGGAGGGGGGTCTTGTGTGTGTGTGCACGTGTGTTTGCTTTCCTTGTCCTTGACTCCATCACCCAGGCTGTCATATCATGGAATTCCTTCTATATCTTGGTGAGCCAATGTGCTCACTGGAGAGCTCCAATTTGGTCTACCAGATAGAGCAACTCCTCTTTGATCTACCTGGATTGTCTGTCATCAATCATGACTAGCTTTACCTAGTCAACGGCGCAGTCCTAATAGAAGCCAAGCATTTGGATGAATCAGTACAGAGCAGGTGAATCAATTTAACATTTGCTTAACTGCAACCACCAAGCCTACACTGAATCCTATGCAGTGCCGTGTCCTAACTGGAGTAATCTAGAGGACAATCTGGATGCTTGGCGCTGGAAACTTCATGTCATTTCAGCTTGATGGTCTTCTGACACATGTCTGACTTGACAGCCAGGGCAAGGCTGAGCCAGGTAGGGGAGGGTCTAGCTCTCATGAAATTGTTTGAAATATCTGTGCAAATTTGGAGCTGAGAACAGTGTGTCTCTAATATGGCTTGTGCAAATCACAATTTGTGCAAAGTGGGGCCAGTTCATTAGATTCAAATTCTTCTTGTTGTTAATGTTGGAGCATTTAACATGAGAATTGTAGAAGCAGCCTCCCTTTCCAACATGCGCATCCACTTCACCTTGACCACCTTGAATTTTCAGACAGTTAATTTCAGATTTGTGCAAAGCACTCTCCGCACAAATTTTTAGAGACGAGGACACAATTTTGTGCAAATGTCTGTGGCTTTAGGGGGAAATGCAAAGCATGAAGCCAATAGGCTGGCTCAAGGTTACACCAACTTGGACTGGTGTCATTGAAGGGTTGACAGAACTGAATCCATGGGAGTGAGTCAAGCAATCCATTTGGGTCTTCACACATGTCCCATCAGATTCCTCACACATCTCAAATGGAACTACTTGAGCTGAATAATCCTGGCAAACAAGATGCTTCAGGAATTGTAGGGCTAACTCAAGTGAGGACTTCCCACTCCCCTGCCCTTGAAAGGTAGAAAGCTCTGTTTCTGAGCTAGCAGGGGATACTGTCACCACCCAGCCCCGGAAAAGGCCATTTCCTGAAAGTAAAACCTCAAGGTATGAGCAGACAAACAAGATCCTGCATACAGAAAATGACTCATAGAAACATAGAAACAGAGCGAGTCAGAAGGGGCCTCCTGGGCCATCTAGTCTGACCTCCAGCACCAGCTGGCTCCGCTCACGACACGCCCACCATGTGCACATCCAGCCTATCCTTGAACACCTGCACCAATGGGGTCTCAACGACCTCTCGTGGAAGCCCATTCCACACCCTCAGGGTCCTAACTGCCAGGAAGTGCTTCCTGGCACCTAAATGGAACCTTGGCTCCCTGAGCATTGCTCCGTTGCAGCGCGCCCTGCCTTCCTCTGCAGGGGAGAACAGGCCTCTCCCCATCTCTGTGTGACATCCCCTCACATACCTGTATGTCGCCAACAGATCCCCTCTGAGTCTCCTCCAGGCTGAAGAGACCCAGTTCCCTCAGTCTCACCTCAAATGGCATCCCCTGAAAACCGGCCACCATCCTTGTGGCCCTACGCTGCACTGACTCCAACCTGGCTATATCCTTTCTGTAATGAGGGGCCCAAAACTGAGCACAATACTCCAGTTGCGGGCACACCAGAATCATATAGAGTGGTAGTAATCCCTCTCTTAATCTAGAAGCCACACTTCTGGCTATGCAACAAGGGTGGCATTCACCCTCTTGACCACCGCATCGCACTGCTGACTCATGTTTAGCCTGCAGTCAAGCAGTACCCCAAGGTCCCTTTCACAAGTGCTGTTTTCCAGTCACTTGTCCCCTAACCTGTACTTATGCTCCTCAGTTGTGGCCACTGCTCCAGTTTAAGTATCGTCTGCGAATTTTATCAGCAGACTGTTCACCCCTTCTTCCATGTCATTAATGAAAAGATTAAACAGGATCGGCCCCAGGACAGAGCCCTGGGGGACCCCGCTTGTCACTGGCTGCCATCCCGATGATTCCCCGCTAATGGTTACCTTCTGCTTTCGGTCAGTCAACCATGCCCTAATCCACCAGACAGTGCTTTGGTGTATCCCAAAACTCCTCAGTTTCTCCACCGATATCATGGGGCATTTTGTCAAAGGCCTTGCTGAAATCCAGGTATACCACATCCACTGCATCCCTCCATCTAGCCATCTCGAAACCTTCTCACAGAATTCCACAAGGTTTGTTTGGCAGGACCTGTTTTTGCGGAAGCCATGTTGTGTGGCTGCCAGCCTCCCTTCCTTATCTAGCATCACTAGATCTCTCTCTATTATGAGCCTTTCCATTGTTTTTCCTACAATGGACGTAAGGCTAACAGGTCTGTAATTCCCCATGTCCCTTCTACTACCCTTTTTGAAAATTGGGACCACTGATGCCACCCTCCAGTCCTCTGGAACTTCACCCGTTCTCCATGAGGTCTCAAAAATGGAGGCCAGCGGGCGTGAGAGAACCCCTGCCAACTCTCTAAGTACTCTCGGGTGTAACCCGTCAGGGCCTGGCGCCTTTGTAATGTCCAATGCCCTGAGGAGCCCCTCGACTTCAAGGGGGGAGACTCTAATCTGTGCCCCTAAGTCCCCAGCCTCATCTAATCTCCTATACGGATATCCCCCATCCTGCTTTGGGGAGAACGCAGAGGCAAAATAGTCATTTAGCATCTGTGCCTGTTCCCTTATATCAGTCACTGGATCTCCTTCCTCCTTATTTAGTGGTCCCACTACTTGACTCCGCTTCCTCTTCCTATTTACATGCTGAAAGAAGCCCTTTTCACTCCTTAGAAATGAAAGCCTTCTTCCAAGCAAGACCTTCCTTAGAAGTAGGAGTTTTGTCAGGTGGCCTGTGATGCTGCACCTGAACCCTGGGTAGGGTTCAAGGATCTCTGACTATAGGAGCTCTCCATAAAAGAATGCTAGCTGTTGGAACCAATGGCTCATGGTCTGCTCCAGTCTACTGGCCTGCTTTCCATATCTTGTCTTCTGATTGTGCCTATGTTCTACTGACCTGTTGTTTGATTCTGTTTCTTGGACTACATATCTGCTCAGTTTATCTGCCAGGCTTGGACTTTGGCTGCACCTCATGCTGGTCTTTCAGAAGCGTTCTAGTTGACTTTTAACGTTGTGCTTTGGTCACTGCCCATAACCTGGCTACTTCTGCCTTAACCTGGTCCAGTACTGGACTGGCACCTTTGGCATCCAGTTAGTTGACTTGCCCAAATGCGTCTGAAGGTTCACTTTGACCCAGCCTTGGTAGGACATTCAGGGTGGAAGGATAGGTGGTAACAAACAAGCAATTCACTGGAGAGAAGGAAGAGCCTTATATAACCTTCCATAACGCCTAACTATCACAAAACTTTCATAACACAGCTGTCCCTTACCGAATTTGGTGTTACCAGCAAACTGGACAATCTCACTACTAGAACCTAGCTCAAATACCTGCAGAAGAGTTAACAATTCATTCCTATTCTCTAATTCATTCATGAGAGAACCTTTTCTCTTATCCCATGCATGGTACATTTGCTCAGAAGTTCTTGCTGGGACAGTTCGTTATAATCCCAAGGAAATGATCTCTGTCAGATTACTCCTATGCATATGCCTGTTGATACGTTCAAAGAATTCTAAATGTTTAGCAGAACATTCAAAAAAGCCATGCTGATTCTCCCTCAACCAGACTTGTCCTTCTACATCTATTCATGTATGCATTTATTTATTTAATTCAAGCAATGTTCTGTCTCAGAATCTTTCTACCAATTGACCCAATTTGCTCAAGTGCCCTGCCTCAAGTCACCTTTAAAAAATACTTTTCAGTCCTTGGGTATATAAGCTGATCTTAAGGACATATTGCCAATTTGTGCTAGAAGATCAGTCATTTTCCATTGGAGTCTCAATTGTCAGGAAAGTCAAGACTTCACTTCCTGTTGCCACTATTTACCTCAATTTACTCCCTTCTTGAAAATATCAGCTTAGGAAGATATATCTTCCCTATATATTCTGCAGATAGAGGTAAACACACTCTCTGTAATCTCTTTATCCTCCAATGCACCTTTTGGACTCCCTTGTTATCCATCAGTCCAATTATGGATTGGAGAACCAGGAACCAAGATGTCAGGGAACTCTGCAATAAATTTAAATAAGATTGTATTTCTATGACTCTGACTCATAGATTCATTGGCAGATGAGCTTTTTCCAAGGCACACAGATCCTGCAGACTTGTGGAATGGCTTTTCCTGGAATTTTATGCAAAGTTAGACATAGAAAACATGCAATTAGAGATTACCCAAAATATGCATTTCTTGGGTCTAGTTTTTGATTGTTTATTCTTGTTGCACCATTCACTTACAAAGTAACTAGAAAAAGTAAGACAAGATCTAAAGCACTTCACACTCAAATAAAATAGCAAGATATTTAAAATGTAAATTGATCTAAAACCAAATTTAAAATAAGCAATGGTGCTGTAAATATTAGTGTGGCTAGAAAGGGCATTAGCCTGAGATATCTTGGGGGGATTTTCACATTATGGAGGATCTGTACATAATCAGAAGTGCAAATGTGCACAACTGGAAATTTGCAGAAGTGTGAACAAATGTGATTTTTATTTTTCTATTTTTTTGGAAATGGGAAAAATGATTATTTCAATCAACAGATGATGGAACAAAAGTTGTCTGACAATCTGTGAAATGCTGATGCAACAGATTTAACAAATTCTGAACATCTGTGATCAGGGCTGCTTCTGCTCACGGAAACTTTCCAGACGTCTCTTTGAAGCTTGTTTGTGCCTTGTTGCAGTCTTCATTTGCACCCTGTTTTCCTTTTCCCTCAAAAGGGAGAACATGGGGTATTCCCATGGGTGTTTTCAAAAGTGGTCCCCTTCTTCCCATTGACTAACATGTAAAAATGAGCTGTCATTTTTAAAAAGGAAATATTATAAAGCGCATGTGAAAAAAATGCATGTTCTTCAAACCTAGTCACACGTTCAAGCCCATGCAAGCCTTCCCCACCCCGCAAAAAAGCTCCTATTTGCATCTGGGGTGCTGCATGAGGAATGCTCAGATAATTTGTGAATGGAAGCAAAACTCCCCTGCAGCCCCAAGTCAGACGAGCTCCTAGGCACTTTCCCACTCCTGAGGTATTCCAAGATTTTTTCTATTGTGGGTCTCGATGTCCAGAGCAACGCGCTCTTCAACATTCTGTTTAGTGAGCCTTATAGTCCGCGTGCATTTCATGGGCAGCACTGCTATTTTCTCAGATGCCTTTTCTTTTTCCCTGCGCTCTTCCTTGGCACCACTCACTGACCACTGTTGACCTCCAGAACAGGGCCCTACCTTTCCTGATCTCGATGCGTCACAATGAGCCTCGTTCCGGTCTTTGGATCAACGAACTGCCTTGCTCCTCATCGCGTTGGACTGAGTAGGCCTTAATTTGCATTTGAAGCTTTGCAGTCCCTCCCTTTCAAAGAGAGGAAATGCAAACCTTTCCATAGGCCAGACAAACAAACAAACAAACAAACCAAAAATCCCTTGCCGTAAGCGCTTCTCCATGTGTGTGTCTGTGTGTGCTTCACAGCAAGGTGAAACCCCATGCACATTTAGACAAAGGGATATCTGGGGAAAGCACTTATTTCTGCCTAAACGTTCTTAGGATGTCACCCTTAAATCTGCATGCCACCGATGGAAGGACCCACAGGCATGGGAGCAAAGAGAAGGCCGCTCCATAAGAATATGGTTGGTAATTTCCTATTGTTTATACCTTGTATGAATTACATCTATGTTAGCAACTCAGGGTCAAGTGGCATCGGATAGCTAGCCATTTTTCTATCTAGGCATCGGATACCTATCCATTTTGCAGGCATCCCATCCAAATGGAGCATATTGCTCATATATAGGCCTGCTTAAGTCTCTTCTCCATATCTCTGCTAGTTGTCATGTCCTTTCCTTCCTAGCTCTGGTTAGCGCTTGTTTCCTCTCGCCTTGCTTCCTTCATTCTTAGCACACAAGAATGTACATACACCTTCTCGCATTTCTCTTACCCTTCTTTTTGATGCCTTCCTTTCTGGTTCTCTCTCTTAGATCTACTCTTTGAATGTGGTTTCTATATAAAGAAATGGTAAATCTTCCAAGAGTCTCCGGTGATTAATTTCTCCGGGACCTTGGCAGCCTGATAACCCTTCTCTGAAAGGCAGAAATTTCAGTTAAGGTTAAACCAAAAAATAAGGGAGAGAGAAGAGGAAATGTATCAATCAGTACTGTGGTTTCAATAATAATTGAACTTGCTTGCATGGAGCCATATGGTTTTACTTCAAAGTGTTGCTATTTTCTAAAACACACATGCACGAACCACATTCTGCTTAAAAGCACAGTTTGGTTTTCAGGCAGTGATTGGTTTGGGCTTATAATTAGGGGACACTGACTTTCCTATCTCGTCCCCACACCAGTCATCAAGAAATCAGCTCTTTGTCAACATTAAAGCTGGGGTTTTGCCTCTTTATTTTTAATATTGAAATTCATTTCCCCCCATATTACAACCTTGCCTGGCCATCGCAGTGGCATCTAGTCATTAACGAAGCTGTCTTGTTTAATCTCCAGCCTCAGTACTTTGTACCACCCTTTCGTCTTTAAATGAATCGGACCCCCAATCTTTATTAAATGCGAGGTGCAAGCTCCTCACTCACTGAAGGATGCATGTTCTCATGTGCATGCGTGTGTGTGTAAAATTTCTGTCCAGATTCTTCAGTAGCTTTTTATTATTTCCTAGCAAATATCTTTTCCTGTCAGTCTGCTTTATCAAAGCTGAACAAGCAAGGAACATATTAAAACCAAGATGTGAGCAAAGACAACAAAGAAAGCTTTTCTTTCTTTCTTTGAACTTCAGAGAGGGCACAGAGAGAGATCTCGCCTTCGTGAAAAATGCAGAGTTCGAGGGTCTCCCCCACCCGACATATGTAACACATTTGCTTCAGGTTTAGATCTCCTGTCGTAATATGATGGTTTTACACTGTGTGTGTGTGTTTTAAACCATGCTTTGGCTCAAAACCGTGAGTCTTGGAATTAAGCAACCCCCGAGCCTTCTTTTCCCCCTAGCATCACTCTCTCACCTTACCCAGGTGCATGTTAAATCAGTATTAATGACAATATCATTCTTGTGCAGTCATCTCCAGCTCGCAATTTGGTTTTAATTACCCACCGCGTTGTCTTTCCCCCTCACTGACAGCCATTAAATAGGGAATGACACCACAGCTAGGCTGGCATTGAATAGACACTTCATCAGGCCGTTTGGGGGGTTTGGGGGTGCGGGTGTGTTGTCCTTGTTGTTGTTAAGGGGAAAAAAACCCCTCCAAAAAGCAGACTGCAGCGCCTCCTAGTGGCACCTATTTGGTAGAGAGCATTTTTCTCCCTTTACGAGTTGTTTTAATAGCTTACTTAGCAATGCTTTCTTTGGCTAATTTAGAGCTCTTGAAAAAAAAAAAATAGTGCTGTGTTTAATAGTGCCGAGAGGGAGAAAGAGGATGAAAACACTTAAAGATTAAGGCATGATTGGGACACACTGAAGTGTCTCTTCATAGAAATCTAGCAGAAACTTTGATGTTGTATTTTAAGCCAGTTTTGACAATCAGCTAAGGATACTCTGTTGTAAGAACTTTGCCACCAGAAGTGATAGATGAGAATTTTGTTCAGGTTTGTTGTTTGTTTGTTTGTTTGTTTTTAATAAATGGTGGGGGGGATTAAGACTTTCATATGTGGGAGAAAGCAAAGCTGACAGATTTCATCCCTGTGGGCTTTGAGTGTTCATCTCTTTAGAGTCAGGGACTGAATTTCTGCATATTTGCCCACATCTGTGGGGCTGAGTTAGGGCTTCCAGCTGCCCCCACCCCATTACACATCCTCTTCTTTATCAGCTTCATGACACACATGTACCCTGGCCATCTCCATGATGGGAACAGCTGCCCCAATCAAATCTAGCCAGGACAAATGGGTTTAGACTTTTTAGGACTTATCAAAAATGCCTTTGTTTGTAAATCCAAGGACTGCAAGAACTGGAGATTAAAAGAAACTGAAAATAGACAAAACAAACCTGACAGATTTATCTCCCCCTAGTTAAAAAGTCAGCCTTTGGGAGAAAAAACAAAACCAGAACAAGTTTCCTGCTGAATGAGAAATGGCTAATTAAGTACATGGTCAACTCTTCCTTTCTTTTACTGAGTCTATCATCCCTATCATCTATAGTTTAGAATATGCAATGAGGTTACACATATAAGTTAAATTGCATAACAAATTCTCAATTAAAACTGAAAAAGAATGGTACTTTTAAAATAACATCTAAACCTAACCAGGAATCCCTCCTGTAAGTCTATATTCAGTATTTTTCCTATGATGAGTCAACACCTAGTAATTCAGGATTGTATTTGTTGCCCCAGTAGGTTCAGGTTCTGGTTCTGGTTTGGTTTGTTTTGTTTAAGTTATTGAGAGCCATACATGGGTGTGTGCCTTTACCTATAACATAGCAAATTCTGCCCCCTCTCCCACAACTCCCTCCTCAATCAAGTTCATTGGCATTTATCCCAAATGCTTTCCTGGCCCAAAACCATTTCTTATGGAAAGTGAAACTACCCTTCACAGAGTACTATTGCAACTGGACTGACACAACTGACATGGTGCAATATCACTGCACACCATACACACCAGCCATGTTGTGAATTGTGAGTGGCTGCAACTGTCAGAAGGTGGCCCTGCTTAGGAAGCCCCAGTCCAGTTTCTCAGAAGGTTCCCCTGAATGATGGGCAGAAATGGAAAGATGGGAAAAGCCGTTTGGGAAGGTGCCAGCGAGACGTGCAGGAGAATGTCGCAGGGAGGGCTGGCCATGCTCCGACTCCAACCAGCTGCACCCTCCCTCGAGGTGCACCATTTCACCCCATCCCTTCTTGCTTCCTGCCCCCGGCCTCCAGATTCCAGTATTCCATGCTCACCAAGCCTGCTCAGGTGCCTTCAGGATTTGGGGGGGGGGGGCAGGGGGGACCCAATCTGATTTTTATGTAGTTCTGCTGATAATACATCTTCTACATGGATGGTGTTCTTTTGACTACATAAGCATCTATACTCAGATAATGAGTTTGCTCTTAGTACAGAGGAGTTAGCACTCTCTTTTTTCCAATATGCAGTTCCTGGACATCACAATAGAACTGTCAGACAATTATGATGGCAGATTTATTAATTGGATTTTTGCTTTTGGAAAACAAACGGGAGGGCATAAATGGATTCCTCTCAAAGAGCACGCCCTCCAAAGGCCCTTCCTGTCTGAAACTGGAAGCTCATATGACAAAGCTTTAATCTCCGATCCAGGTTCTCCTATATTGGTTTACAGATATATTGCGCCCAGTTAGAGCGATTTCTTTACTTTCCTAATATGAAACTTGATGCTTGGGAAATCTGATAAGTGAGTTTCATTTCCCTGGAAATTTATTGCTTCTATTTCCAAGTGCAAGGAAATACACCAAGTAAAAACAATAATCAGCCCGTTAGAATAGTATTAACGAGGGGTCACTCTTTTCTCACGTAGGCTGGGAAGTGATGCCGGGGGGGTGGGGGGTGGGAGAGACACCGGGTCTGTCCTGGGCAGCTTAACTAGCAGCACAGTGCAGGGTTTGCTTTTTTCTGCCTAAAACGGAGCCCTTAAACCGACCGCTGTTCAAGCCCAAATAGGATAGCACAGAAGTAGATCAACTAGAGACACAAACATGTTTGTGTACACTTGTATTTTTTTTTCTGCGTGGAGACAACACTCAGTTCCATCTCTTTTTATGCTGAGCCAAGGGCAATGGGCTTTTAAATGGGTGTTTGAAGCCCATGCCTCAGCCCTGAGCAGACAGAGATGTTAATAGTAATCAATCTAATTAGGAATTTGATCTTTGCAATCCAATGCAAATAGACCTGATTGGCACCTCAAGTAATAAAGTCCAGTTTCGAATAATGCTCTCCATTGGATTTCTCATGCCTCTGGACATTGCAATGCAGTTGCTACCTCGAAATAAATGTCTAAAAATGCGTGTAGAGATGCATATTTTGAAGTAAAAGATCTAAAAGTACAGACTTTGCAAGAGATGTGCCAAGGCATTTTTCCTTTGAGAGAAAATGCTGCAATAAATATTTCAATGCACATTTTGGTGCCTCTATTAAAAAAACAGGTTGTTGAAGAAATGGGTTGAAATGGATTTAGGACTGAACGCAGGTGACCAGTCCAACACCTGAACACCTGGGCCGGAGAACCTGAGTTCGTAGAGTGCATGTGGAAGAGACTCACCCAGTGCGGCAGGGATATAATCTGAGCTTGCTTTGAACCTGGAATTGCCTCTTGGATTTGAGTTGGCTCTCATGGCATTTTAGGCAGCTGGCCCTTCCTGAGTACATTTCTACTTTTTGAGACATGGGATTCACCAGCTGGAGCTTGAACCTGATGCCCTGAGATCCTGGACCCTCTGCCTTGGGAACCTGAAGGTTAACTTCAGGGGTGTGTCAGGAATCTGGGGGGGGGGGCAGTCAGTATCTGGCCTCTTAGCTCAGCCCAGCTGCCCAGATTCTCATGTGGCACCAATTCGCACAGACGCCTTCTTTAAAAGCTTGCAGTAGAGACTGTAGTAGTCGGGTGGTATTTTAAAGTTTTAAATAGAAAAATAAATACATAAAAGTGATCTGCAATTCCACATTTTAAAATACTCACACGCGCACACATGGGGGAAAGTTGCATAAATCCCAACCACAATTTGCTTAAATTCTAGATCTATTTTCCTACCTTATGCACACATTCAGCCCAACCAGCTTCTAAAGTAGAAGCAGCAAAAGACCCCTGGGTCCCACCTGCCACTCTTGAGCTGAGATGCCAAAAGCCCACTGAGTGCAAGCGGGTTGAATTTGTTGGTGACACACACCCCTGGCTCCGTGACAGGTTGCACCTCGAAGACGGTTGAACGTTCAAGTTCAAAAGATGGGATTCTGCCTTGAAGACAACACTGATCACTCTGCAGGATGCTTTATACCCTGCTGCATCCCTTCCTGCCATGCAGCAATCTTTGGGTGTTCAAGGATAGGCTGGACGTGCACATGGTGGGCATGTCATGAGCAGAGCCGGCTGGAGCCGGGGGTCAGACTAGATGGCCCGGGAGACCCCTTCTGACTTGCTCTGTTTCTATGAAAGACGGGGGGAGATGGAGGCACCCCCCTGGCTCAAATGAGAGACCAGCAAACCTCCGCTGCTCCCTGTTTCCATTCCCACTGATCGTGGTAAGGAAACCAACAGGACTCCAACCACTGCAGTGTCACACCTGTGCTACAGGAAGGGCTGGGCAAGGACAAGGACGAAGGACAAGGCAGGGCACCCATGCACACACAGGGAGCAATGCGCTGACAGAAGTCAACGTCCTGTCAGCGCAGTCGTATTTGCCACTGGGAGTACGACATTATCGTGCATAAAGTGCAGCAATAGCCCTGCTGGACCAGGTCAAACAGCCGCCCATTGGGTCACGCAAGCTGAGTCAGCAGATGCAGAGCAGGCGGGGTCAAAAGAACACCTTGCTTTGCCCTCCAATGGACCACGGACTTCCCAGTTGCCTTTATCCACACCATTCATTCATTCATTCATTCAATTTATATCCTGCCTTTTTCCCCAAAGGGCTCAAGGCAGCTTACGTCATTCTCCTCCTCCATCTGATCCCCACCACCCACTATCTGCCTTCTGAGAGGACCTTCTCTCTCTGCCTAATAAGAGGGACGGCCCTAGTAACAACCAGTCATTGTAAGACACTTGTACCATTCAGAACTGGTGCCTGCGTTTGTTTTCCTTTGCCCTCCCCACCCCCTTTTCCTTTTGTGTTCTGTCTTTTTGGATTGCAGGTCCAAAGGCCAATGCAGTTTTTGTTTTACTTTGCAATCTGCAAGCTGCTCTGAAAATCTTTCTGGCTGTAGGTCTCTGGAGGAAGTTTGCAGAAGGTAATAGAATGCTTGCTACTACCTGGCAAACAAGAAAGCATCAAGGAATAATCTAAATCATGTCATTCTTGAATTTTTAAAGAGAGGGGATGTGTTCCATGGCCAAAAGCAGTAGCATCAAAGGATTTTGAAGAGAACCCTGATGGATTCAAACGATTTTGGATTTTCATGATTCCATCTGGCAAACTCCACAGCAGGTTTTTCCTCAAAGTTGCACAAGCCTTTTTTTTTTTTTTTTTTTGCGGGGGGGGTGTGATTGTACATTAGCACTAATGCACATCTAATGCACACACATGCGCATTACTGCAAATTCTTGTATATCCTTAAAACAAATCTGATTTTGTCAGAAAAACGCCTGACAACCCTGAAACACAGGAAAAAGGTTGAACAAAGTCCCTAGGGCAATCATTCTCTGTAGACACAGACTCTGTGGAGACTCAAGGGCACCTGGAAAGCTGATGAAATTTCTGCAGAATACTGGAACTGGTTGGAATTAGAGATGTTGGAATATTTCTACTGCCTCATATCTAGAAGCAAATGAATCAGATTTGTCCTTTCGCAGAATAATAGAGACTAAGTCTTCATTGATACAGACAAAAAAGTATTGAGCACATCTATTTGAACATTGTGATACAAGTCTTGGTTTGAAAGTCCATACAAAAATGTTTTTTTTAAAGGGAAAATACATAAACATGCATATCTCTGTGGAAAATACATACAGTCCGGATGCTGTGCTTTGCCTTATTCATTGCTTTGCTTTATTTCATTTTATTTGTTGCTTCTGTTGTAAGTCATCCCAAGGCATCAGTGGTGGACAGGTTATAAAAGCTATAAATAAATAAATAAATAAATAAGTTTATTTTAGGTGTGCATGTGTATGTGTGTGTGTTGTTGCAGTTGTTCCTTTAAAGCTAAGAGCAGGACACCAGGGACTGGTTTGAGCATTGCACTGCCCCCTTCCTCTCAGAGCTGGCTGAGGCTGGGCTTGCTGTGCAAAAGCTGGGAGTGGGTCTGGACTGCTGGATGTGAGGCTGAAAGTCAGTGACCTCTCGAATCCATGCCATGATCACCACAGATGCCTCAACGCGACCCCAATTCACTGGAAGCATCACGTGTGACCCTCTCCTACTCCGGGAATCAAGCCAAGGGAAGAAATAGTATCTCTTTAGTATACACTTATTTATGGTTCTTTAAGGATTCATGCTCTTCACACAGGGGGTGAAACTTGGGAGGAGTAGACTGGTCAGGGAGACCTGTATGGCTTCTGATCAACTCCAGCTTTTGTCAGAGCGAGTTGCTCACTTGGAACCTTCTGTGCAAACCAGAGGAATGCTTTGTTTCCTGCTCTGAATAGATCAGGATATGCACTCCCTCACCCAAGCCCACGCACACACAGAGCTAAGGAGTGGAGACTCGGAAGGAGTCATAAAGGAACTGGGAAAGAGAATCAAGGGCAAAGACAATTCACCGGAGACCGGAGCCGAATTCATCCACAGTGTTGTATTCCTGATCACTGTGGATGGGTGTGAAAGGGGGCCGGTAAGTATTCTGGGGGGGAGGGGTGTCGTGCATTTGAAGCATGTTGCTGGAGACCAAGATAATGACACTCAAGTCGACGTGTTTGGGACATGTTGTGAGAAGGCATGACTCACCAGAGAAGAGAATAAAACTATGGAACATCAAAGGCAGAAGAGAAAGACCAGGTATGGGATGGACTGAGTCCACGAAGGGAGCCACAGCTTTGACTTGAAGAGCTGAGCAGGGCTGCAAGGACCTGCAAGGACATCCTGGAGGGCTTCCAGTCAGAGGGTTGCATAAGTCAGACTGCTTGATGGCACGTAATCGCAGCAATTATGCTGATGGATCAATGAGTCCCTCGGGCTGTCCAGAAGTATCTGCAGCAGGAGCAGGCAGCACGCCGCGCCTGGCCCAGTGGCCACGAGTGGGTGGAGGACTTAATCAGGTTGACTGCTGAAGGGGCCGTTGTTTAATTTCTTTCAACTCACCCAAAGAAAGGCAGGCATGGGGGCTTTGGGGAAATTATCCTCATTCCCGAGGACATCCATGATGTAAGGCAAGCTTCTCCAGCAGGTTCCTCTCAACTGTGAATGCCCTGAACCTGTAAAATGTATATAATATGCATTTATTAATACAATTTTTACTTTGCTCTTCTGTTGCTATAGCAATACTCAGGGCAGCTTAGAAGAAGTTGAAAATAAAAATAACTATCAACAAAACACGAAAGCAAGAAAATAGGCAAGTATCACAGATTAAAAAAGCAAAACAAAACATCTCACTTTGAAAAGCTGTCCAGTGGGAAGCCTTCAAAATGGCAGGTCAAGAACAAACATGCTTTGACAAGCAACAGAACGTGGCGGCGGGGGGGGAGGGGTTGTGTGGCAAATGGGCTTCCCATGGTAGGGGGGGCATGGGCATGCACATGACGCAGAAAGACCCAGATCCGACCAGTTGCAGGTACTTGGGCAGTGGCACTTTTGGGAGCAGCATTCCTGCAACCCCTTGTCCTTTCAAAGATGGGAAGGAGCTCTATTAGCCTTGATCACTGAGAGGGGTAAGCTGGTGTCCCAGGACGTATATTCTAGACCTCGATTCCCAATTTCCCCCTAGATAAATGTTGCCATGGAGGAAGAGATGTGTCCAATTCACATTTCAGTGCTGCACCTCCAGACCACTGTGTGAAGCGGAGCTCAGCCTGGCCACCCATGGAAATTTGCACTTCCCTGCATGCTATAGCCGTGTTCTTCATTTTTAAAATTTATTTATTTTAAAAATGAGCAGAAAACAGGCAATGAAGGAGCTAGAAAGGGGCCATCAAGCATAAGAACATTTCACTGGATACTAAGACCAAGTTCATCCACACTGTTGTATTCCTAGTCACTATATCTGGGTGTGAAAGTTGAGCAGTGAAGAAAGTGGGCTGGAATACAGCGCTGCAGGAGAGCGAATACCCTGAACCAACCGAGCGATGAACAAGCGGGCCCTGTGCCAGAGCAAGCCAGAATGATGACATTGAAGCCACCACACTTTGGGCAGATCAAGAGAAGGCAAGGGTGTGTCAACCACTGTAGGAATGGGAGCCGTGTTCCCGTGACGCTGCCTCCTATCCATTTCTTTTCTCTTCTGCAGACATTTCCAGAGCATCCATATACCCCTTCACAGTCATTAAGTTTGGTTTCAGAGTCCAGTCAAATGTCATTTTCTTCGCTGACTGGCCACGGGTTATATTAGAATATAAAATTAATCTCAGGGGAGAAGCCAGCACTTAAAAGTATTGGCACTGTTTAGCTTACTAATGCGATTTCCTCTCTGTGACCTTTCTGCTTGATCCTTCAACAAACCAAATCAACAAACATGCATGCAGGGAGATGGGAGCCCTCGGAATACATAGCTCAAGTTCGTATTGGACTTTTCACATTTGATGGGTGTTGGGCTCATCATTTGCTCCCTGTTGAGCCCCTAGAACCGAATCCAGATTATTGACGGTGTATTTGTTTGAGTAGCCATTGGAGTTTGGGGTTTCCTTCTGCCTCCCAGGGCCATTTTGTGTACCCCATTGACTTCTGCAGTGGAGAAGGTTGTGAGCCCGGAAAAAGCATTATTCTCAGCCGTGCATGAGGCTAAGCCACAAGCAATAAAGTTTAACCCTTGAGTCTCCTGACAGCCTCCCACACACCCAGCATGGATGTTACCAAGGCAAACATGATGGCAGCCGATGTGCTAAGCCATAGAGAGACACCAAGTGAACATGGGCCATCGGCCTGGTGAGATGAAGGTGCTTGAGAACTTTTTCACTTGAAGGATCCTGTGAATACTGGAAAGACAACATTTCTCCCCGCATTGGAGCCTTTTCCTCTGACTCCATGGGCATTTGCTGCAGTGCCAAGAGCATGCAAGCTCTGCCGGGCCATGGCTTCTGAGGTGCTCATGGAGAAGTCAAGGTAGGATTTCCGTGTTTTGTCTGTCCTTGGCTGAAATTCTGTCTGCTTGCATTTGTGTGTGTGTGTGTGTGTGTGTGTGTGTGTGTGTGTGTGTTTCCCCCCATAGCCAGCGTCTTTAGGTAAAGCTGTGTCCATCTCTTCCACTTTTCAAGATTGTCATTTAAGCACTCGGGCGCACCAGGGTGCCCATGTGTCATGCTGTGATAACGCCATCCTCTGAGTGCCTCTCACAATGGTTTTCAGCAAGCTGAAGAGTGGCATTATCTCAGCAGGACGTCTGGCCTTCACCTTCCAGATGGAGACCCACCTCCAAAAGGCCGGCCATCCTTGCAGCTTAAAATAATATTTTATAGTCACTACCATTTGGGATTCAGAGAAGGATAGGAGGGAAAGAGCGCTTGATAGCTGTAAAATTTGTAAAATGTCCATTAAATTCAGTAAGGCAAGTAGTCCTGCATAAGAAATGGTCTAGAGATCTTTCTTGCACTAAGATTTTAAATGTAACAAGTCCCCTTCCTGCTACAATTGTTAAGCTCACAGGAGACTGAGATCTCTTTATGTTACCCAAATGCAGGAGAGTTAGAATTTTATATTATAGGGTTGGATTTCTATCTTGGCAATGCTCCTGCTCCCTTCCCTTTGGTGGATGAAAACATTTCCACTCCTTGTTGCTGCTTTTCAGTGCAGCTAGAGATGGACAAAGCCCACGTGCATTTCACACTGAATGCCTAGAGAGCCATGGAAAAGATGCTGGGTTTCAGTTGCACCCCCTTCCCTTACTGTTTGGCAACTGCCACTTGATGTCCAGGCCCTGATATTCTCACTCATATGCACAGAGCATTTAGTACCTGAAAGGTTGCATCCATGCATGTGTTCGGCTTTCTTCATTAACAGTGTGTTTCTAAAGGCCTTCCTTCTATCTAGAATTTTAGAGTGGACTATTACTATTACTTATAAAAAGGTAAAAGTTTCCCCATGACATTAAGTCCAGTCATGTCCAACTCTAGAAGGAGGTGCTCATCTCCGTTTCCTAGCCGAGGGGTCAGGGTTTGTCTGCAGACAGTTTCTGAGGTCTTGTGGCTGGCATGGCTAAATGTCAAAGCACACGGAACGCTGTTACCTTCCCACTGAAGTGGTACCTATTTATCTACTTGCATTTGCATGCTTTCAAACTTCTAGGTTGGGAGGAATTATTATTTATATCCCACTTTTTATAAAAGTTTATATTTGTACTCTTTTCTCTCTGAGACGTTGACCCTCCTCTCCCCTTAAACTTCACCACAATCCTGTGAGGTATGTTAGTTTGAGACAGTGACTGGCCCAAGGTTACCCAGTAGGCTCCATGACCTAATGGATGAAGTAACATGGCTCTCCCAGTCCAATACTCTAGCCACTACACCACACAGTTTCTATCAATCAATTCTTGGTTTACAGTCAATAAAATCCCAAGGCATATCAAAGCATTAAAGCAAAACCCGTAATCATGAAGAATTCTGATGCTGAAAGGCTTCCATGAACAAAAAGCATTTTAGTCTGGTGCTGAAACTATTGCCACCTGCAAACCAAGCAAGCCTCCACAGGGGAAGCCGTGGGGGCATCCTTTTTGTTTTATGTTGCGGTGAAGCACAACATCTCGAAGCACAGGTACTTGTGGTGGCGGTCCCCATAGCTGCGCTGTCGAGGACAGTCCTAAAATGCAGTTCACCGTGTCTCTCCAGATCAGCAGACCAGATCTAACGATGCTCTTCTCCACCAGAAGTGGGGTTTTGCGAAAAGGATGGGTCCTGGTTTCCCAGTCAGGGCCAAGGACCCCAAAATGCTTCCATTGCAACACACAGAACAATATTACTGGGGGAAGGACCCACTCCTTTCTTCAGAAGCCATGATTACTGCAGCTAAGCTCTAGGGAAGAGGGAGGTCGGAGGGGCTGGGGCAGGTGACACTGGTGTCCCTGTGAATTGAGCAACAAGGGCAGCAGCTGCAGCAGCATTATGGCTGGTGTGGTGTCCCAGCAAGGCAGGGTTTCATTACACCACTGCAGACATAAGAACATACGAAAAGCCCTGCTGGATCAGACCCAAGGTCTGTCTAGCCAAGCACTCCAAACGCATGGTGGCCAACCAGCTGCCCACAGGATCCCTCCAGCAGGATGGGGGCTAGACCTCCTCCTGCCCAAGCTCCCCAGCCACTGGTGCGGGAAGGGAAAGCCGTGCCTTTGCTCCTGCCACCTAAGCCAGTATGGAAAGGGTTTGGCAGTGGAATACCCTGTGTGTCTCCTTACTCCCAGGTAAAGGGCAGCTGCTTGAATGATATAGAGGCTTGCAGGCTAATGCTGTGAATGCATTGGGTCAGGGATGCATTGAGTCAAGAGTAGGCAAGGTTGGGCACTCGCCAAGTCCAAAGCCCAGCAGGAAACCCCTAACAAATGCCTTCCTAAAAAATAATAATAATAACTAATTGCCATAGACCTTTGTTTTGTATGTTTTACTGTATTTTATTGTAGTTTTTAATGTGTTACTGTTTTTGTTATGTTTACTGTGCTTTTTATCTTGTGTTGTGAGCCACCCAGAGGTGCTGTGGGACAATACAAATGCAGACAGACAGCAACAGCCCCCTGAGGGGCTCCTCTTCTTCCCCTCGCAGCCTGTTTTTTCACCTGCCTCTCACCCCGACCGAGACCACTCCGGGGGTGAGAAGAAGAAACAGCAAGTGCCACAACCAGCATGCTCAATGGGTGCTTGCTGTCCAGCCTTCAGGCAGCAGCAGCGATGACACCTGGATGAGAAGCAGTAGCAGCCAGTGGCCATGAGGGTCATTAAGGCAGAGGCCCTGTGGTGGGCACCTTGCCAGGGGCCTCAGAAGCCTTCAACTGGTGTCCCAGTGCTTTTCAGGCTGCTGCCTCCTCTTCTGTACGTGCCGCACCATTGGATCCATCTAGCAGTGGTGCTGGAGCTTCAGATTCTAGGAGCCACTAGAGACTCGATGACTCTTGTATCGCTGTTTGTGATCCTCCTTGTCTCAGTAGGAACATATTTCCTTGTTCATTTTTTCTACCCCTTAAATGAGCACAGCTCTCATCATCCCCGCAGTTTCATAGTTTTTGTTTTCAATTCCTCATCTGTTTCACAGGTCTAATCACTCTGCAGCTCAAGAAGTAGGGGATCTTTCAAAGTGGTAATTAGACAGCTGTGCTCATTATCTCAGTGGGTAACATCAGTAAGATCTCCTTGTTCTTTGTTTTCTTGTTTATTAAGTGGCACAGAGGGAAGGGATGTATGTGGGGAATCCCCCCTTGGTAGAGCTCCTTATTACATCAACCAACTTCCTTGAGGACATTGCATTATCCAGTAAAAGGCTATGACAACAGGGGTCTTTTTTACTTGAAGTTACCACCTCTCTTTGGCATTGGACAAACAAGATGACTTTTTCCCCCAGATGTAGCAAGCTACTTGCTCTGCAAAGGTTCCAACATTTACCATGTATTTTGGGATAATGTCCTGCCTTTCCAGGTGTGAAGACCTCAAACCAAGCAAGAGGGCTTCGGATGTACATGCCACCTAGAACTTGTCATGAGCTTGGCCCTTCCCTTCTTGTCCATCTCTTTGCAAGGCCACAAGACAATGTAACTCTAAAAGTTGTCTACTACACTGGGAGATCAGTCTCTACTCATGTAGAGTGTTGAGCCCAAACTGGAAGCTTCTCCACTGAATCCTTCCCTTTCACTAACTCTCTGAGCTCTAACTTGGCAGCTTGTCTCTCCCGAGAGGGTCAGGGACCAGGCAAGGCAACAGCTCTCCCTCTTCGCCTTCTCGAACCTTCTTGTCTCTTCTAAAGACAGGTCCCCTGTCATCTCTGCTCTCCAGAGGACCTGTGGGCAGCAACCTTGAGGTGCTTCAGAGGCCTCTCCCCATCCCCGAGTTCCCCAAACTCCCATCTCCAACTCTTCTAAAGAAGGTCTTTTCCTTCTTCAGAATGTCGGTCTTGGTGCCCACCAAGAGTGGCGGTTGAGCACACTCCCCACAGCTCCCCATGTCCTCATTTGTGCCAGACCAGCACACACATCACAGCCATGGTCAAGCGTGGGCATGGTTGCAACCAGCCTCTTTCCCTAGCTGCTTTCTCTGACTCAAACAATGGAGCTGGTGAGAAGGAGAAGCCAGAAAAGCCACTGCTTTCTGACTTTTGGGCAGGAAGTGGCAGAATGATGAGAAACAGAGTGGGGAGCCACGGCAGCTGGTGACGTGGGGGTGAGAAGGGAGCCTATTGGAGGCTTCTTGCCCAGGGCCCTAACAACCACCAGGGTGGCTCAGGGTCCCCTGCCACATGCGGCGAGAAGTGTGCAGAGCGGTTTGACTCACTTCATCCTGGTCGCAAGCTGAGCCCTCGCGACTTTGTGGACCCTGAATTGTTGAAGAATGCTTCTGCACATGGTCTCGTATGTACTCTGCCCAAGCACAGGGGAAATGTCATAAAAGCGCTTTCCCAAATGGATGGATAGATACAGAAGCATACAATGAACAGGCAGAAATGAATTCAATTTGCTGCTCAGGAATGTAGTCAATTATTGATGGGGCCACTGGTGACCCCCATGGACATTCTGGAAAACCTCTGGCTCTAGTCAAAGTCAGTGTGACCCAGCCTGGTGCCATCCTGATGCTTTGGACTATGACATCCAGCACCCCTGACCATTAGTCAGGCCAGCTGGGAAGGGATGGGAGTTGGAGTCCAAAACGTCAGAAGAATACTAGGTTGGGAATGTCCACCACCTTCTCAGATCTATAGGAAAAAACAGAAGGAATTAGTCAACAATCTTGATCGATGTGTTCTTGTGAGGTTTCTATCTCTTCCCATGGAATGCTGAGCACGGAGTGTGGTTTTCAAGAGCTGGCATCCTTCAAAGTCAGTCTATCCCTGTGTGATACTGTATTTAAAACCTTTATTATCTCCACGGACTGCGAAAATGAAGTGATATCATTTTCCATTCGCACCGCACACACACGCACACACACACCCCTAATTTGCAGTCTCTTTTGTTGCAGTCGCTTGGCGGCGCGTGTGGGTGAAGGATACTTGGAGTGCCCTGCAGTGCTCTTCAGTCTGGTATTGCGCAATCAGGAACCTGGTGTCACATTAAGGCAATTCTTATAATATAATCAAAGTCCTGATGTTCTACCGTCCTTCAGATGAAACAAAGTAATGAAATGTATTGACCCTCCACTTGTACTTCTGAAACAAAATGACTAAGCGGTATTGGAACTGCTCTATGAGGTGGCATCAGCATTGATTATAAAATCAACATTCCAAGAGTCACTTTGGTGACTGATTAAAGTGTCACTTTGTCAACATAGACCCCTTTGAGTGGGAAATGAATAGAAGCCTGGGGAGAAAGAATCCCACCCCCCTTTCATCTTAGACTTCCATGTCAAAAAGAAAAAAAGAAGATATCAGCAGACAGGCCCATCTTAGGGTCCTTTCACCAAATTAAGAAAAATGTCTTCTATATGGCAAACAATAAGCTCTGAAAACAGGAACTAGCCCAAATAGATTTATGAGGGAAAGATGAGACATGGGCTCAGCTTGGTGCTTTTGCAAGAAATGGGCAAATATCTTCATGATCAGGATGGAAAGAATTTGTGATTGAAAAAGTAAAAAATGGCAGGAAATGCGACTGACGGACGCATCCCTGCAGGCCCAGGAACTGAGAGCAGGGCCAGGATGGAGCCCTGTGAAGCCCACCATTCACAGTTTCACAAACTTCCTCACATGCTCAGCCCTGTCTCAGAAAGTGAGCCAAGCTAAAAGGAAGTCCCCAAATGGAGGGTGCGCAACGCTGTGTGTCATGAGGCTCACAAAGGCTGCTGGGAGACTCTGCTGGTGCGGTGTGCAATGTGGAACCCCATTCCTGGCACACACTGTGTGCATGCAGAGAGTGCTGGCCACGAACTTGGACTCGTGGCCATGACAAAGCAGAATGGAATCGGGAGAGCCAAGTCCAAGGAACCTGAAGGCTTCCCACCCACCCTCAAACAGATCCCTTGCACATCACTAATCGAGAGCTAACTTCTTAGTCTGGCTTTCAGAGCCCGTGTGCAGTTCAGCTGCATTGGTGGCTCCGGATTAGGGGTTGCACCTCTGTTTGCAGACAGGTTCTTCATCCTTAACTGCTGCTTTCTCCAACATGGTCCTCTGCAAGTTAGGAATAGCTCTACCTGTTGAATTTTGCTCAGTGCAGATGGATTACCATTTTGTCTGGTCTGCTTTGGTTTTGTTTTATAGTAGGTCAATTAATTCTCAAATTTCTTCATTAATACGATGGGAAGAACATGACATTTAAACATTCAAAACCGTGTGGCAGTGAAACTGACAGGTGCGTCCATCTCGAGTCACATGGTTTCTGAAGCACTGAGAGTGTGAAGGATTTTTCCACCCACTGCTAAATCATATTCCAGCACCGACTCTGTTGTTTAGACAGTCTCCTATTAAGAGGGATTACAGACCATTTTCCTTGGTTTCTTTCTCCGTCTGCCACCTTTAGCATATGGGAAGGTGGATAGCAAATTATTTTAAGAAAGGAAATACAGGCCTACATCTCTCCTCATTATATTGCAAACTGTCCCTCCAAAAATCTCCCCGCTGGCCCAGCTGTATGAGGCAGAGGTGCCCTGCTTCTCCATGAATATGGTCACTCTGTCCCAGAGGGTTGTTGTTCCCTTTGCCTGCTCCTCTCTTTCAATCAGCTCTAAGTGCTTTAGAAAGGACAACGATCATGGGCAGAGCGTGTGTGTTCTGCATACAGTAGGCCTGGATTAATACCCAGCATGTCCAGGTGAAAAGGATTTCCAGTGGCAGTACTGAGAAACGCCAGGGCCATGCAAAGCCAAGTCTGTCAGGCAGAAGTCAAGTTCCCCAGCAGTGAGCAAAGAAGGTCCAGAGTCAAGTCCATAGTCAAGGTTAAGCAGATGCTCTTCCAAGAAAGAGGAAGGAGAGGACCAAAGCTCAGGAGTATCTGGAGAATCTACTCCATTTTAAGGGTACACAAGACACTTGCTTCTGTTCTCATCCAAACAGACCCCATTCACAACTCAGAACTTGCATTTAACTGTGCATGGATTTCAGAGGAAAATGCTTTCGTCTTTCCAGATTCAGGACCTCATTCGAAGAATGATAAAAGTGGATGCGTATCTTTATACATTTTCCCAGTTTAAAATTCCACATTTTTTTCTGTTAAAAAAAGACACATGTGAGAATGCAAACAAGCTGAGCCAAACTCCAAGGAGGAATCCAGAGGACCTCAAAGAGCCTGCACATGGTTGCCCATCCATGCTACATCTGCCAAGTTTCTTAGATAGATGCACTAATCCCAAGGCAACAGTGATATACAACCCTCTGGATGCCTGTTGACTTCCTGACCATCTAGAAATACTAGAGAACATTCTGGCTACCACAACTCAAAAATGATATTATAGATCTGCAAAAAGTTCAGGGAAAGAAAAACTCATATCATCAAGAGGCTGGAATGTGGGATGGCCTTTTAGTTCTGAAAAAGGCGAGCAAGCGAAAAATGGATCAGGAAAAGTTTACCCCTCCTCTCATAGAAGAGCCTGGTGTCCTCTCATGAAGCCTGGATAGCAGGAGAGTCAAAACAGAAGCACATTGTTATACAGTACGTAGATAAACTACGGCATTTGGTTCCACAGGATGTAATAATGGTGGCCAACTTGGACGGGTTTATCAAAGGTTCTGATGACTGTGGAGGGCAAGGCTACTAGGTGCGGCGGCTGCACATTCTCTCCACTACTGGAGAGCAAGGTGGGAGGATGCTTCCACAACTGTTCCATGTCCTCCCTGTGGTCTCCCCCTGGGACATTTGGTAGGACACTGCGAACATGTTTCACTGGTTCCCACTGGTCCCCCTGCTGGAGACCTGCCCTGGTGGTAGAGAGGGAATGCTGTTATCCTTGCTCTGAATTCCCAGTTTCAGTCTCCCAAGACTTTAAAATCGTCCTAACGCCCATCAATGCAGCCACTCCTTGGTGCAATGGACCACTGGTCTTTCTGGCAATTATCCTGATCCAAAAGACCTGCTGGGTCTTTTTTACTGTATGTTTAAGTATTTCAGGTTCATTTGAATGGCTCCTTTAACTTTTTTAGCATTGCTGTTTTACGCTATTTGTACTGTATTTTATTGTTTTGTTTTATAGCTTGTAATCCTCCCAGAGAGTTTCAACTATGCAGCAGTATAGAAATACTAATTAAAATATAATAACAATAGGATGAGGCATACTCATAAGCATACAGGTTACTGCACACACGCAGACCTTCAGTTCAATGTAGTGGCTGCGTAATGAAATCCCTTTTCTGAGAGCTGAAATGGGTGTCCAAAATGCACAATTGTCCCACTTTCGGAATGCAATTAGGAGCATGAAACTTCATGTCAAAATTCATGAACCTTACCCCATTTTCATCTCCTGATTTTGCCATGCGTTCAGGATGAAAACTGAGATGCTGTCAGTTCAGTTGATTATCCTGTTGGTTTGTTCACAACACCAACTACCTTTCCGTGCTGATGGTGGCATGCACACACTGAGCACAAGAGGCCGTGAATATCAATTCTCAGCCATGATGGAGTATTCCGTCTCATCAGATATCAAAACATTCAGCCAGCATTCAGCAAATGCAAAGCTGGCAAGCATTGGCGACAAACTTGCAAGGGAGCACTCCAAGAGGAAGTTGGTTTCTTCTGCTGCTTCTTAATCCTGTCTGTGTCCGATGTTTCAGCTTCTCTGAGGAACGTGATTGTTCTCTGAAGCAGGATACAAGCTGCTTACTGTGGCCTTTTGCTCCCAGATTTCTGTTCCCTGCTGCCCTACCTACGGGAACAAGAAGTTTCACTTCCAACACCGGCCAGCCTCCTCTCTTACCCCTTGCCGGCAGGATTTTCTTGTGTTTGATGTGATGTTTTTTCATCATGCTGTGTCTTAATAATAAGAACAAGAACATGGGGGAGCCAAGATCCTCGTCTCCCTCTGGTCACCATACCTTGCCGCCGTGCGCTGTTGTGTCTGCTTTGGAGGGCCTATCACTGCCGGCTTGACTCCTGGCTTCCTGATTCTTTAATAATGTTCCCTGCCTCACTACAAAGTGAACCTCAGTGCCTGATCTCTCTCGTCGAGAGCCTTCTGTCCCCCGCTTGGCTATTATCTTCCATAACAGCCCAGGCCACAAGCCAGAGGAAGAAATAAAATTTGCTTCCCGTGTATTTGGCGGACTGTGTGCATTCTGTGGGCTGCCCCATGGAGAGCATACAGCTCTGATGGCTTGCTCCCTTTTCCTGGTCCTTCCCCCACACCTTTCTGAACTGTTCTGCATCATTTACATTTGGAGTATAAACTTCTCAGGGTACGGACCTGCTCGAGCATCTGGGTAATGCTACCAGTGATCAGAACTGCTGCTACTGGAATCCTTGCCTTCACATGAACTAACCACAAAAGCATTTTCTGAGAGCCAAGACTCACGTAGCTAAAAGGCCTGCTCACCAGAAGCAGCTGCCGGAGGGTAAGGGCATGCCAGGAATCCGGTGTTTGGAGCTGGAATCTGAGTTTGGAGCTGGAATCTGAGTTTTGGCTCAGCTTGCCCAAGTCTCTGGCTTGAGTCTCTGACCCCCTGGCACCAACCAGTTCCAAAGTGAGCCGAGCCAGAATACATTCTTCCTCTTGAAAAGGAAGCCATGACTTGTCTTTTTCTTTTTGAAGGCAGAGATTGTGACTGAAAAAGCAGCAACATGTGGCATAAAAGGTGGCTGCAACAAGACGTTTTGCACAAATTGCAAGTGTATTTTATGCAAATAGTGGAGAGGGCAGTTCCATCTTGTGCAAATTCCCTAGCCATATATATGCATGTATGTATTACCTATACACTGGGAATATATCCCCTATATACTGAGATATAAATAAAAATATCCTCTCTCTATCTCTCTTTCACACACACACACACACACACACACACACACCAGCCTGTTTTAAAAGGGGAAGCTGCAAAACAAAGCAGAGCAGAGCAAAGTATTCCATGTTGCAAGTCTAGGGAATGGCAAAGATTTTCAGAAGTACAAAAGATAAGCTAACAATCCAAGGGGAATGTGTAAGAGGGAGGTACCCAAAGCAGTCCGCTGAATGTAGCATCTTGAGAGTGCTGAGTGTCTTAGAGGTGCAGAGGAATGAAAAAGCCTGGAGAAAGGAATGGAATGGAGAAATGAGATATGAGATGCCTGCACATGAGCTGGAATTCTCAGCAATCCACCCCATATCATCATCGCCACTGTTGTCATGCCAAAATTGGAGGTGGTCCACAAATCTCTTATCCTGAAATGACTCTGTGTGTGCATGTGTCCGATTCTGAAATTCATTTTCTAGTGCTTGGTGGGGCCAAGTGGGCAACGCCAGGTGAGCTTCTGAAGCTAAACCATGTACAGAAGGGAGATCTCAGATGACAGTGGCTGAGTCCACACTAAATTCCAACCTTCCACAGACAGGGTAGAAGCAGGATCCTGGGTGAATACAATCGTGGAACCCATTGCCAAGAGAGGTGGTGGCTCTCCCACACTAGAGACATCAAGAAGAAGCTGGATGGTCATCTGAGTGGGGTGGAGTGACTGGTGTCCTGCCCCAGCAGGGGGTGGACTCGATGGCCTTCTGGACACCTTCTGACCCTACTGGTCTATGATTCTGTGAATCTGAATTATGGAATTGGCTTGCGAAGTTTGAATCACAGGTACTTGATAATGCTTCAAGCCATTTACCCATCTTGCCCAGGAGTGACTTTTCTGACTTGGGAGCATTATTCTGGGGGAGTGGGGCAAGAGGCAGGGGGTGGCAGGAAGTACTGGGAGGGTACTGCCCAGTACTTCCGAGCCCTGCATGCTTAGATTTTTCTTGGGGCAAGTTAAATGCTTGTGATTTCTTTCTTTTGTATAAGCTCACATGGCTCTGGTTTGGATTGAAATGATGGCACTTCGGGAGAGGAAGAGTTAAATTCCCCGCCACCCTTTTAATGAAATTCCACCCTCACCCCTTGGGCAAGTGTTTAAAAAGAGAGAGAAAGAACCTCCCTTGACTCCAATGCAGATGGTTTTCTTTTTTAGCCCCTTTTGGGTAGCGGAGAAATTTTTGTGAGGGGCAGGAACAGGTAAAGAAACAATTGGGTGTTTTTCTGAGTTTTTCAGAGGTTCCAATCCAAATCAGGGCTGTGAATGCTTACAAGAAAGTAGAGAAAGTAGTTCACCATCTATGTTTTAACCATGTTGGGTTGGTCCTTAAATGGAGATTGAGTGTGGATATTCCTGCTTTCAGATGATTCAGGTGCTTCCCAGTGATTTTTGTTCTTGTCATGTGCCATCAAGTCATCCTTGACTGACAGCGATACTGTGAATGAAAACGCTTCATAATATCCTGTCTTCAACATCCCTGCTCCACTCTTGAAACTCAAGGCTAGAGCTTTCTTGATGGAATTGATCCATCTAATTGTTGTCCTTCCTTTTCTTCTTCTACATTCAGCTTTCTTTATCATGATTTTCCAGTGATCCCAATGACTTATTAATTATTTGTTTAGGACTTCTTCTTCCATCATAGACCTGAATATGGGACTCCCAGGCAGTTCTCCACCCAGCCCCGAACCTGCTTACTAATGCAGGATGATGGATCCTGGATGTACAACTCTGTCCCACTGTGAGTGAAACTTTTCCTATCATGGAATAATCCAAATGCACCCACAAGGCGAAAGCCCAGAAACTGCTTCAGAGAATTACACAGAAAGAATACAGAGAAATGCTGTAAGCGAATTTAAAAATCGTTCTTTCTCCTGTCCCTAGCAGCCACATTCCAATGCTCCTGGACACTGAATTTTGATAATCCAATCAAAATAAGTGCAGGTTGTTTCTGCGCAGTTTTTCCAAGTAGACACAACATAATATATTGCAATGAAACTCCTAATATGGGCCGTGGCACAAGGTATCAATGCTTTTGCAGGCACACACATGGTCTCATGGCAACCAAATGTATTTATCTATCTATCTATCTATCACATTTTTATGCCACTCCATAGCCAAAGGCTCTCTGGGTGGCTCACAGTGCAATACAAGTATATTTAAAATACAGATAAAAATAAATAACAATAAGAAACAGAGTCATAAACATAGTATAACTAAAATGCATTATAAATACAACTATATGAATAGGAAACAGGAGGAAAATAAATCCAATATGACCAATAACAATGACCAAAAAAACGATAAAACTGAATGAAAGGACTGGATTGTGAAAGAGTTCAAGTAACCAGATTAACTGGTTAGGGGTAATGCCTTGAGTATTTTGTGTGGACATCTAGGCAAAAAGGGATTTCAATTCATTTTTACCTTCCAGCCTGAACATGGCCATGGATGCAATCTGTGAACAGCATCTGTACATTTCCAAGATAGCAGGGTGACTTGTGGACCCCCAAAAAGTGCCCCAGAGCATGTGCCCATTTGAAAAATGGGCATGAAAAAAGCACTTAAAATGAGAACTTTTCCAAATACACGCAAACACACTTTAACCAACGTGAAAAGAATGCATGCATTCCAAAGACATGCACAATGGATGTGCACACTTGGAAAAGGCACATGAAAAAGAAAAAGAAGCTTGCAATCCGATACAGACTCAGGTTCAAGCGAGCTTTGAAATTGAATCTGGCAACCTCCAGCAAGGGCAAGGTTTGCTAGTTCTCACTTTCCTAATTCCATACTTACTGTTCCTCATGACTTTCTTTCTCTCCCCAGCTGCCTCCTGAATGTTATCTCAGAGGTTGGGAGCCATAGGAAATCAAGAAGCCTCTTGCATGCACTCTCGTTAATGCAGTAGGGATGACAAATTTCCCTCATATATCAGAAACATTGTCTTTGGCCCTACAGTGCTAATGCTGGAAAATCACTACTGCAAAATTAATCAAGGTATTTCTATAGACACCTTCCTTTATTAGCTCCTGGCTCCCAGATGGTAGAATTTATTTCTTCTCCTTTATCAATGAAAGGACCTGTAATCAATGCTGGCTGGTGGTACATGATGCTCTGTGCAATAAAAGAGTAGATAGGCATGGTATAGGAATGGACTTTACCAGTCTCCTTGCAGGCTTGAACCAGGAGCTCTGTGGATCAGGCACTGATTAGTTACTTCCTGCGCCACAGGGGCTGCTGAAGGAGGGAATGATGGGCGATTGAAGCCAGCATGAAAAACCCCATGGTCTGGTCCTTAGAAGCAGCTGGCACAGGAGGAGTGATCTGGTGCCCCCACCTGGTCTCAGATCATCAGTTACAGCTTCATATTGAGTCAGTCCTCCAACCATTACATGGCCTCCACTGTCCAGCAGGAATTCCCAGAGGTCTCAGCAGAGGTCTTTCCCAAGCCAATTAAGCAATGTCATGGCCCTCCAAGGTCACACTTCAAGGCACTTTCACGCAGTGTGAGAATGGTGTCATTGTGGTGGGAGGGGGGCATTGCTGGCAAGGCTCTCTTTGCAGCCATGGCTCCACCTCTGTGCCAAATCTCACCCAGGAGGGCCTTTCTTAGCTCACAAATAAGTGATGGGTACTAACCCAATTCACACTTCCCAGACTAACACACAAACTGGGAGACTGCTATGCTTCAGATTTTGCAGCTCCCAAATTGTGTAACACATTCTCAGCGCCAAAACAAGGAAAGTCTGCATTTGTGATTTACAGTGCCCATAAAACAGGTTCTCTAGGCAATATTTATTTCTTGTAAATAGAAGACTAATACAAAAGTGAGATGTAGAAGCACAAGAGGGCATACCTACACAATGAAAACACAGATGCAAATACAGAAAGGATTATGATATAACTGCAATGTAAAACCAACCCTGTAACACCCACTCCATGTGTGTGTGTATAAGCGGAATGACAGCCAGTTAAGAACTAAAACTTAGGTTAAAACTGCCAAACTGCAATTGGTTTTGAAATAGCTGAAAATATAACAGATCTGGTTAAAAAGAAGAAGTCCTTAACCTGATTATAGGAAGAAAAAAATGTTGGTGCTGGACAAACTTCCTTTGGGAGATAGTTGCATAACCCCAAGAAAAAAATTCAAGAGTCCGTTTGCAAATCCGTGCAGAAATGGGACAAAAGGGGCATATAAATAGATGCACAAATGACTTGGACCAGAAATAGATTGATCTCTCCACCTCCAGCTAACACCACGTACACCAAGAGGCTTTGAACAACGTGAGTGAAAAATCAAGTCAGCTCCAATATATGTGAGAGATTCAGCAGTGGCTTGGTTTGATATTAGGCCAGTTTCGTGCCAAAAAGATTCCCATCCCCCATTCCTCTCTTTAGGATGGGAAATCGGCTTACTTTTTAGTACTCATCATAATGAAAGTATTGAATATCCAAAGGGGAAAATGCAGTGTTCAATAAAGTGAAATGAAAGTTGTACTGAAAATGAAGGCTGCTTCATCCTGGATTTTGCAGATGAATTTTCGGTATCAGCTTTCCTAATTTACACTGGCTTTGACCAACATTCAACCATTGCAAGTTGTGTAAAACTTGACAAATGAGATGGTGTTGGATCCCAGTGTATTATCCCACTGCTAAATCAGGTCACCTGATATGTATTTAAATATTGGTTATTTCCCATCTTCCTTTCTGTAAAAAAGAAAAAGAAATCCCATGTTGATGCTACTGCAAGATGTTCTAGCAAAAAGGTCAGCAAGACCAGTACTGGATGTGAGAAAAGTGACAATTCACAAGTGTGCTGCTTCCAGAATTGTTTCTTGCAAACTCTTGTTCATACCCGAGAACTGCTCTGGAATGTACCTGCTCCAGACCATGCAAATGTTTTCCTTCTGGTTTGCACAAGTGGTTAATTTTCCTTCTGCTCCTGGATCTGAATCCAAGGAAGCACTTTCCCTCAGAGATAGTGTTTCCTGAGCACTGAAGGAATGCTTGGAATTGGGTGGCTACCTAAGAAAAGCAGCCTGGAATCCAGGCATGTGTGAGTAATCTTTCTCAGGGCTGGAAAGCCATTGGAATTCCTCCGTTTCCCCTGCTCCAGATTCTCGCTAGCCCAGCTAGCTTACAGTTTGCAACAATGTGCTTGTTTTTTGAAGCCACTGATGGGATTTATGGAAACTGGCAGTGAAAAAAAGCACAATAGACCCAAATCTCATCAAGCTGCCTGGTTTGTCTGGTGCTGCTTTGCACAAAAAAGGGCCCATTTTGTATAACATAGTACCCAAAAAAAGCACATGGGCTCATGAAACTTGTGCAAATCTCACTCATACATTTTCCATGTACTGCTTTATTCGTATGAATTATTGCACAAAACAGCACCTGTTGGTGATCCTTGCAGGAATATCACTAAGTCACATGTTTTCCGGCTGCTGCCTTGTACAAATGGGCACAAACAGGAGCCAGAAACCACATGGCTTGACTACTTTTCAATGTCTTAGTAAGCTTTCTACAAATATCATTTTCAGGGGGCATTTTGTAGCACTTGGCTTGCACAAATCATACACCTCCTGTAAAAACTACAGTAAAACAGGAATGAAGACTATGGAAACTTACTAGTGCAAGTTTCCATACATGTCATTGGTTTTTAAACACACACAGAGAGAGAGAGACACACACACAGAATGAGAGAGAGAGAGAGAGAGAGAGAGAGAGAGAGAGAGAGAGAAAGAGAGAGATCCCAGTCTGCCTTGCAGGCAGAAATCTGGAAACAAACAAAAACAAACTACTCTCTTGCATCCAACTGTCAATTCACCTGACAGATAAGTTCATTTTCCTTGTTTCAGTAAGTCCTTGTATTTTCCTTATGCGCTCTGATACATAAGGAAACATAATCCTGCTAAATTGTTACTACTCCACTGCAAATCTTCCACTAGCTTTTGTATGAGAATTTACCCAAAGCACTAATCAATTTTCCGTTAACCCTTCCTGGGCCGGCCCAACCCCTGTTTCTTTGAGTCCAGCCCAGGGTTCATATTGGTTGACAATCTGTGATGGATGTCAGCTTGTCAGAATTTATGTTTGGTGCTTGCCAAAGCAATCCAGAGATGTCAACAGGTCTAAAATAAAATAATTAAATAAATAACCATGCTATTACCATGGCGAATTCTCACCTTCATGATTCAGCTTTGTAAACAAAATGTCTCATTCCAAATCAGAGTCAAAGCACAGAGCATCAGGGTACATTTACAAAGGTTTGTTTCAGTTCGGAGGTGACGAGAATAGAGACTAGCTATACTATAGATACAGGGAGAGAGATAATGGAGACACACACACACAAAAGAGAATATATAAAAGAGACTAAACAATACACACACACACACTTTTCTGGAAAATAAACATGGTTTTCCTTCCCTTTCCAGTCCTTTTTTAATAAAAGTGATCTACTTCAAAGCAATGCATGTTCTTCCCTTATTTCATGCCCCATCTTACTTCTAGCTCGTTGCAGCGATATACTCTCCCCCACCCCAACCAAATATACAGACTCTTTCAAAAACACCAAGTATTTGAGATAAAAACACTCTGAGCCTGCGGCAAAAAAATGTAGAGCCACATGAAAGTACAGAAGGATGAGAGCTTTTCAATCAATTTGATGAAAAATTTAAGTTAATTAAAAGAATGCTCCATTTTTCCCTAGAAGGCTACACTGATCTTTATTATTAATGCATACTAGTGTTTCATAACCATGCATAATAATGGCCTGAAACACCAAGCTCAGTTTCATCCCAAGCTTAATTTGTTACAAAATCTTTTTCTGGTATTCTTAAAGGATGCCCTTTGCCACAGTATCCCTGACGTTGCTAGGCTAATTCCCAGCTCCTAAAGGATGTCTTATTTTAAGTTTGCACCTGAGAATTAATTTGCCAGATTGTGAGGGGGGGGGTTAAAAAAGGGGGAGCACTTTTCAATCTTTTTCAAAAATCAGAAAATTGTCATCATCAATAGCCTTTCATTTTGCATTTTGTTATTCCTCTCTTAGTTAATGGAGATATCACAGCCTTCTTGCATTTCTATGAGGCCAGAGATATGGCTTTGATCAAGAGGGAGTGAAGAAGCAAACCATCCTTACCACATACATGGCTCAGACATTCGGATATGGCTTAATAATGTGCCAAAGATCTCACCCCAAAGCCACAGGCTAGTGTCTAGAAACACTTCAGGGCCACTTCATGATGAAAATCAGCAAGGACTAATAGGGGCAGAGTCTTCCTGAGAAGTTCTTCGCATATTCAGAACTGAGCCCTTAGCACTGGCCAGGCATGGGATCCACTTCCACCACGCCCTGGAGCAGCATGCGTTGCTCACCATCCTTTCTCCACATTCTGCTCCCAAGAAGATGCAAGTTCTGCCAGCTCAGATACCACTGATTATGAATCACACTCGCTAAATGAGAAATCCAGTTCAGTTCATTTTCAAGTCAAATTTAGCCTGCTCACATCTTCTGGACCAAACAGATTCAAGTACAAACTGCAATCTTAGTCTATATGTTTTCAAGCATGGTATGGTATGGGTGGAATAAAAATCACCATTTTAAAACATTTGAAAAATGTGCGTAAAAGTATGTTCTTCTGAAAAATGTCCACCTGTGCACTTCAGAAACATAGAAACAGAGCCAAAAGGGGCCTCCTGGGCCATCTAGTCTGACCTCCGGCACCAGCCGGCTCCGCTCATGACATGCCCACCATGTGCATGTCCAGCCTATCTTTGAACACCCTCACCGATGGGGCCTCAACGACCTCCCGTGGAAGCCCATTCCACGCCCTCGGGGTCCTAACTGTCAGGAAGTGCTTCCTGGCATCGAAATTGAACCTTGGCTCCCCGAGCTTTGCTCCACTTGGCTCCACTGCCTTCCTCTGCAGGGGAGAGCAGGTCTCTACCCATCTGCATGTGACACCCCCTCACATACCTGTATGTCGCCAACATATCCCCCCTGAGTCTCTTCTTCTCCAAGTTGAAGAGACCCAGCTCCCTCAGTCTTGCCTCATAACTCATCCCCTGCAAACCAGCCACCAATCTTGTGGCCCTACGCTGCACTGACTCCAACCTGGCTATATCCTTTCTGTAATGAGGGGCCCAAAACTGAACACAATGCTCCAGTTGTGGGCGCACCAGAGTCATGTAGAGTGGTAGTAATACCTCTCTTGATCTAGAAGCCACACTTCTGGCTATGCAACCAAGGGTGGCATTCGCCCTCTTGACCACCGCATCACACTGCTGACTCATGTTCAGCCTGCAGTCAACCAGCACCCCGAGGTCCCTTTCACAAGTGCTGCTCTCCAGCCACTTGTCACCTAACCCGTACTTATGACAGCTATTCCTATGCCCCAAGTGCAAGACCTTGCACTTGTCCACATTGAACGTCATGCTGTTGTCTCCTGCCCACTTCCATAGTCTGTCCAGATCCTTTTGGATCTGGTGTATCTGCTCCTCAGTTGTGGCCACTGCTCCAGTTTAAGTATCGTCTGCGAAGTTTATCAGCAGACTGTTCACCCCTTCTTCCATGTCGTTAATGAAAAGATTAAACAGGATCGGCCCCAGGACAGAGCCCTGGGGGACCCCGCTTGTCACTGGCCACCATCCCAATGATTCCCCACTAATGGTTACCTTCTGCTTTCGGTCAGTCAACCATGCCCTAATCCACCGGACAGTGCTTTGGTGTATCCCAAAACTCCTCAGTTTCTCCACCAGGATATCATGGGGCACTTTGTCAAAGGCCTTGCTGAAATCCAGGTATACCACATCCACTGCATCCCCTCCATCTAGCCATCTTGAAACCTTGTCATAGAATTCCACAAGGTTTGTCTGGCAGGACCTGTTTTTGCAGAAGCCGTGTTGTGTGGCTGTCAGCCTCCCTTCCCTATGTAGCATCACTAGATCTCTCTCTATTATGAGCCTTTCCATTGTTTTTCCTACAATGGACGCAAGGCTAACTGGTCTCTAAGTCCCCATGTCCTTCCTACTACCCTTTTTGAAAATCGGGACCACTGATGCCACCCTCCAGTCCTCTGGAACTTCACCCATTCTCCACGAGGTCTCAAAAATGGAGGCCAGCGGGCGTGAGAGAACCCCTGCCAACTCTCTAAGTACTCTCGGGTGTAACCCGTCAGGGCCTGGCGCCTTTGTAATGTCCAATGCCCTGAGGAGCCCCTTGACTTCAAGGGGGGAGATTCTAATCTGTGCCCCTAAATCCCCAGCCTTATCTAATCTCCTATGCGGATATCCCCTGTCCTGCTTTGGGGAGAACACAGAGGCAAAATAGTCATTTAGCATCTGTGCCTGGTCCCTCATATCAGTCACTGGATCTCCTTCCTCATGTAGTGGTCCCACCACTTGTCTCCCCTTCCTCTTCCTATTTACATGCTGATAGAAGCCATTTTTGTTGCTCTTGATATTCTTGGCAAGTCTCAGTTCATAATCAGCCTTAGCCTTATGAAGAATCCTTCTGCAACGGGCCTCCTCCTCCTGGTAGACCCTTTAGTCTATTTGCCCCAGTACCCATTTCTTACGGAGGCTCCTCTTTCGTCTAATCCCCCTAACCACCTCCTTTCGCATCCATGGCGGCACTCTCCTCCGCCTCCCCTTTAGTCCATGAGAGGAGAATGGTTCCTCAAAGAAGTGGAAGGGATGCCTGCTTTTGGAAGGATATGGACAGAACTATGGACACTGTTCCACAGAGAAAAGAAAAACATACAAAGTTTGCATTCTTGGAAAGGCTCAGCTGGAATGAAAAAATGGAAAACTTCAGTGAGCTTGAATTTTGCTGGAATTTAACACATTTATTTATTTTTATTTATTTACAAATTTATATGCCGCCCCCTTGCAAAAAAGCGGCTAACAACAATAAATAAATACATTAAAAAAGAACAATAATTACACTACTTAAAAACGACTTAAAAACATTTCTAGCTAGATCTGGGAGCTACTTGTGTTTGTGGAAAAGCTGCATATATTGCCTTGGTTCAGATTAGTCCTCCTTAAGTCAGTGAAAACTAACTGACTTAGTCATGACTAAGTTAGGTCCCACCGAGTTCCAAGAACCTACTCTAAGCATGACTAAACCTGGATCCAAGCCATGACTAAGCACAGCACCAGAGACATCATGAAGTGATTCTGTCCCTTTACCTGCAACATCCACGTGCTTCATTTCCTGCCTATGCATGACCGCAGGATGGCATCCCATGTTTTTTCCCAGGGCCAAATTATCTGGGGCAGCAATTTGTCATTGGCCTCAGGGTGGGCGGCTGAGAGGGTTCTGCAGAGATTGGGTCAGCCGCTAGGGGCGGCCCAAAGCCTTCCATGGAGCTGGGTCCCTCAAGGGTCCCCTCCAGCACTTCGTGCCTCCCTGAATCTCCGGTTTCTTGTAGTGTCGTCTGGAAACTACATCCCAGTGTCTTCATTCATGCTGTCTGAGAACACATGCCAGCCCCTTAACGTTGCTGCCTCAGGCAAATCACTCCTTTAAGCTCCAAGATATCAGACCATGTTAGAAAGTAGCTTTATTTAATAGAATAATGCAGATGAAAATGATAGGATACTTTGCAAACCTAAGGTGTAATCGCTGATCATTTTAATCATTCATTAGTTATAAAAATTAAATGTTAACTAATAAATTTAAGCTTTGGTAATAAAATTAAGCATCTTCATATTGCACTATGATTATTAATAAATGATTGCTTTACAAATGTGCATAATCAAGGCCCACAAATTACAGCTAATCTCAGATCAGTTTTTTCCCATTTTTCCTTTTGGGTAATAGAGCATTGATGGAAGGCCTGCCTCACAATGCAAAGAATTTCGATGACACACCGCACACTCTAAACATTCCTTTAGTTTTCCCTTTGTTCTCTCCATAATATCAGTGGGGTTTCCTTTGTTGCATCTTCCCAGGCTCCAGATTTTAAGGGGTTCAGCTCATGGCACAGATGAGATGCTCACAGCTGTACAGGCAGAGAGCAAGAGGGAAGGGGAACGGGGGGAGGAGGGTCCTCCAGTGTTGACCCCTCATGCCAATTATATGAGCACTAGTGGAGATGCATTCCAAGGGGACCCTTGTCTAGCCTTCCGTTTCAGGAAGCAAGGGCGTGAGACCCCCCAGAAACAAGAAGCACGAAGCAGTGGAAGAAAAAGAAAATAATCAGAGCTTCCAAGGGGATGGAAGAACCTCCTTTAGGGGAAGCAAAGTTACCACTCTCCATCCCTGGGGTGACTTAATTAGAGAAGAAATGGGTATCCTTCAATATAAAAAATCCTACAGGGACTTCTCCCTCATACACGCAGACCTCTATATCTGCACACACAATGGGGGGGGGGAGAGAGAGACAGAGAGAGAGAGAGGGAGACGCAGGGTTCTCTACCTGCAGCAGCATTATCTGCCAGGCATTGTCAAGGTGACACGGTTTTAATTATTCAACAGAAAATGATGAGGAAAGCGACACACCTCGCTTGAATATCTATGAGCTTAGATACTGGCGAGACATTGTTTGAAAAAGGAACATCAAACGGGATCTGCAGAGAAGATGGTGCTCCCCCCACACACACACACACACACCGCAAATGAAGCCAGAAGAGCTGGTTTGGCAGGAAGCCTGGCCTGCGAACCCTGGACTAGGTCAAACTCTTGGGCCCACAAGGTACACAGCAAAGGGTGGATTTGCAGCCAAATGCTCCTGATGTGAGGGGCCACTTAGCATGTCTCCCTCAGCATGTTTTCCCTGCAGCCTCCACCAACTCCGCAGCCTCCTTTTCATGAAACATAAGCAAGGCTTGTACGGTTGGGCATGGCTGGGCGCTTGCCAAGGCCCACAACCCAGCCAGGGGCTCACCAGAAAGACCCATGTGGCATTCCTCCTGCTGGCCAACTTTGTCATCTGCTTGTTCACCTTCCCCTTGCCCTGGCACAGACAGAGGTTCTAGCGAGGAGGAAGCCCAGGAGTAGCCACCACCAACTTCCTGTCCTTCCATCAAGCAGGTAAGGAGGAGCAGTGAAGGCCAGGAGCAGGAGAAGTACACGTGAGTGGCACTGATGGTGAGAAGATGGCGTCCCTGAAAGGACCTTGCCACTGAGCAGCCCTCCAAGCAAGCGTTGTACAGAGCTTCAGCCTGTTCCTTTGAGGCATCCAAGGCAGTGGGGATGAGGGACCTGCACCCACATCCCTATCTCATGTATGTCCAACCTCTCTATATGAAGCCATAGGTTGTGAAGGGCACTTCTACCTGCATTCATGGGAGCACAGGTGAACACCTCTGAGAGGAGTAACCCTGCTTGACCACAGTCCCCAATGCATGTTAGCATCCAAGTGAATGCAAGCACGGGCCTGTCCAGGGCCTTCTCCGTCAACACAGGAAGGCCATGGACTGAGGAGGGAGATGTAGAATCAGCCCCTGACCTGTGCAGATGGGCTCCAGGTTCCCAGGGGAGCCAATCAGAAGCAGGGATGTGTGAATCAGCAAGAGCGGAGCTCAGCAAAACTCTCCAAATTTTGCTTGTTCTGCCCTGAGTATATCAGTGTCTCAGATTGTGAGTGTGGTCCCCCCACTCACTCCTTACATGAAAATTCATGTTTATTGTCACGTGTGCTGTTTACAAATGTAGGCACCAGCTCTGCACATTTGGGGCCTATTTCAATAGTACACATTGTATGGGCATTTCTCAAATAGAAACATAGAAACATAGTGAGTCAGAAGGGGTCTCCCAGACCCTCTAGTCTGACCCCTGGCTCCAGCCAGCTCCACTCACATCATGCCTACCACGTGCATGTCAGAACTGCTCAAAGGCATCTTATTATTACATTACCCTTCTACACCACTCACAGCTGAAGCTCTCCCCTAAGTCCCCCATCCAGATTTCAAGCAAGCCTGATCCTGCTTAGCTTCCAAGATTGGGCAAGATGTACAGTTCAAGCTGTATGGAAATGAGCTCATGCTTTCCTCACCGATTGCACTGTAAGCTTTGAAAGCTGAGGGCTTCAATCACAGATTGCAATCCAGTCTGTGTTCTGTCTGAAATGTGTGACCGGCATAAGGTAAAGGTAAAGGTTTCCCCTTGACATTAAGTCCAGTCATACCTGACTCTAGGGGGCGCTGCTCATCTCCGTTTCCTAGCCGAGGGAGCCAGATTGTTTGTCCTCAGACAGTCTCCGTGGTCATGTGGCCAGCATGACTAAACACCGAAGTGCACGGAACGCTGTTACCTGCCCACCGAAGTGGCACCTTTTCATCTACCTGCATTTGCATGCTTTCGAACTGCCAGGTTGGCAGGAGCTGGGACAGAGCAACAGGAACTCACCCCGTTGTGCAGATTCGAACCAGCAACCTTTCAATCAACCAGCCCAGCAGCACAGCGGTTTAATCCACTGCACCACCTGCAGTCTCGTGAACGGCATAAATCCTGGATAAAAATATGAGCAAAAATGAATTTCTCATAACAGGCTAATCAGAAGCAGCCATGCTTTCTTGAAGGAAGACCCTGTGTTCTGCCTAATCAACAAAAAGCAAAGAAGCAACCACGGAGAGGTCCCTTCCCCTGCTAGCTTTCTTCCTACAGCCCCAAAAGTCAGGTCCTTGGAAAGGGTCTCCTATGATAATCTCAGCTGTTTCCTACCCGCAACTGGTCCCTTCTAATGGTGTACGTGGCAAAGTTTCAAAAGGTCCTATGAGCAGACAGGGTTCCATGCCCAAGGTTTAGGATTTGTCCATAGCTGTGCCTCGAATGGTACAGATGCACACAGACACACACTCACACACTATGTCGGTTCTAATATTCTAGTAAGAAAAAAATAAGTGGAATTAGTTGCTCAGCATGGAATCATTACAGGCTGTAATTTATTTCAGAAAGTGAAATGTAGTTGAAGGGCTGGGGAAACCCTTTTTGCTGATAATTTGTTATGTTCTGGACCCAGTTAATAACCCTAAACATATGGACTTAAGTAGACTTACTCACTAAGCATAATATATCTGAAATGTCACAGTGGATTGAACCTAATTGATATCATTAGAGGGCTGTTCCTCTTACAGCTGGCCTCTGAGATGCTGGTGTAACCAAGAAAGCTGTTTTTGATTTATTTTGCTTTTCTTTTTCATTCCTTTTTGTGCTTGCTCCTTTCTTCCCCCTCCTCATCTCCCTCCCCTCCTCGAGTTCTCAAAGGCCAAAGTGCTGGAAGCCAGAAGCTTCCCAGTTTAACTGTAGGGAAAGCATTTACAGCATAGATATATTAGCAGCATTTCCAATATGTCTATGTGAAAATCAAGATAAGGAGACACTCTCCCGCTCATGGGTGCCCCTCCCTGTCTCCAGATGGCCTTTTTCTAACTTTTCCAACTCTTCCCCAGCCACACCTGGGGATGTTCAGAATTCCTTTGGCACTCGCTCGCTCTCTCCCTCCATTTGTCTATCTACCAATTTCTCCTACCAAAATTTTGCAATTTTCACCACCATCATCACACTGGAACAGATTTGAATTTTAAAAATCGAACGAATGTGGGGAAAAACAGAGCAGACCAGCACCCAGGCAAAGGGAGTCTTGACCTGTGATGTCCTGCCGTTGAATGCCTTTGCAGCCACATGGATCCAAGGTGCTAATTCCGATTGCCACTTTTTCTTTCTTTTCCCTTTTTGGTCTGATCAGCTCCTCATCTTGATCTCTCTAGGTTGGGAATAGCTGTACTTATAGAATGTGTCCATTGCAGATGTTTTGTCTGGTTTTCAAGAACTTCCTTAAATTTGTTCATAAACAAGAAGGAACAAATCCAGTATAGTTTCCTTTCGCCTTTCCCCTTCTCCTTCCCGTTTTCATTTTTTATTGCATGTTAATTGATTTTTTGCAAGGCAAAGAGGAAAGAAAGTAAAATTGACCAATTTGTCCAACCCCGAGTACACCCAGCTACACAGGGCTGCAAGGCAGATGGTGGGTTGGACAGCACTGCTGCTCCGTTGGGAATTATGCCAAATCAGGAACCATTTGGGAGCGTATCTGTGGTGCTTAGTCCCACATTAGCCACTACATTCCCACACTACTGCCATTTCCTTTAGTAATGGGTTGGTGTGTCTGTTCCTGGACTATGTAGCATTTCCATGTTTTGACCCCTAATTCCATTTTATTCCATTCCTCCGATTAATCAGCAAGCAAAATAATTAAACAGTTCAGTATTTCAAATAGTGTGCGCATTTCTTCCTTTTTAGCTTTTAGATGTGTTCATCGACCAACCACTTTAGTGTAACATGTGGAGCTGTGTTAAAATGACTATTTTGCCTCTGTGCTAAATGACTATTTTGCCTCTGTGTTCTCCCCAAAGCAGATCGGGGGATATCCGTATAGGAGATTAGATGAGGCTGGGGACTTAGGGGCAGAGATTAGAGTCACCCCCCTTGAAGTCGAGGGGCTCCTCAGGGCATTGGACATTACAAAGGCGCCAGGCCCTGACGGGTTACACCCGAAAGTACTTAGAGAGTTGGCAGGGGTTCTCTCACGCCCGCTGGCCTCCATTTTTGAGGCCTCGTGGAGAACGGGTGAAGTTCCAGAGGACTGGAGGGTGGCATCGGTGGTCCCAATTTTCAAAAAGGGTGGCAGGAAGGACATGGGGAATTATAGACCGGTTAGCCTTACGTCCATTGTAGGAAAAACAATGGAAAGGCTCATAATAGAGAGAGATCTAGTGATGCTAGATAGGGAAGGGAGGCTGACAGCCACACAACACGGCTTCTGCAAAAACAGATCCTGCCAGACAAACCTTGTGGAATTCTATGACAAGGTTTCGAGATGGCTAGATGGAAGGGATGCAGTGGATGTGCTATACCTGGGTTTCAGCAAGGCCTTTGACAAAGTGCCCCATGATATCCTGGTGGAGAAACTGAGGAGTTTTGGGATACACCAAAGCACTGTCCGGTGGATTAGGGCATGGCTGACTGACCGAAAGCAGAAGGTAACCATTAGTGGGGAATCATCGGGATGGCGACCAGTGACAAGCGGGGTCCCCCAGGGCTCTGTCCTGGGGCCGATCCTGTTTAATCTTTTCATTAACGACATGGAAGAAGGGGTGAACAGTCTGCTGATCAAATTCGCAGATGACACTAAAACTGGAGCAGTGGCCACAACTGAGGAGCAGGTACTCCAGATCCAAAAGGATCTGGACAGACTATGGAAGTGGGCAGGAGACAACAGGATGGCGTTCAATGTGGATAAGTGCAAGGTCTTGCACTTGGGGCATAGGAATAGGTGTCATAAGTACAGGTTAGGGGACAAGTGGCTGGAGAACAGCACTTGTGAAAGGGACCTCGGGGTGCTGGTCGACTGCAGGCTAAACATGCGTCAGCAGTGTGATGCAGTGGTCAAGAGGGCGAACACCACCCTTGGTTGCATAGCCAGAAGTGTGGCTTCTAGATCAAGAGAGGTATTACTACCACTCTATATGACTCTGGTGCGCCCGCAACTGGAGTATTGTGTTCAGTTTTGGGCCCTTCATTACAGAAAAGATATAGCCAGGTTGGAGTCAGTACAGCGTAGGGTCACAAGGTTGGTGGCTGGTTTGCAGGGGATGCCATATGAGGCGAGACTGAGGGAACTGGGTCTCTTCAGCCTGGAGAAGAGGAGACTCAGAGGGGATCTGTTGGCAACATACAGGTATGTGAGGGGATGTCACATGCAGATGGATAGAGACCTGCTCTCCCCTGCAGAGGAAGGCAGTGGAGCCAAGTGGAGCAAAGCTCGGGGAGCCAAGGTTCCATTTGGATGCCAGGAAGCACTTCCTGACAGTCGGGACCCCGAGGGCGTGGAATGGGCTTCCATGAGAGGTCGTTGAGGCCCCATTGGTGCGGGTGTTCAAGGATAGGCTGGACGTGCACATGGTGGGCATGTCGTGAGTGGAGCCGGCTGGTTCCGGAGGTCAGACTAGATGGCCCAGGAGACCCTTTCTGACTCGCTCTGTTTCTATGTTTCTAAGTTCAGTATGATGCCCATCACTAGATATTTCAGGTCAACCAGAGAATTTGCAGAGGAAAGAAGATGCCATGGTATTTACCGCCACTAAGGATGGCCAGACCTACCAGCCTCAATCTCTCTGCGACTGCCAATTGCTTGAGGTCAAGCCTGTTCTCTCTCATTTCCACGTGACCTCACAAGTTATCTATTTTAAAATCAATACAGAAATTCATACTTTATTTGTGTGCATTCTTCCAAGGACACACATTACTTGCTTTGAATGATATTTTTCAGTGTACCAATTTTTGCAAGCATTTTCCTTCGCTGAAAGGCAATTTTGTGCACACTTTCTGCAAACGTATGCTCTTTGTGAACATTTTCCTCCTCAATATACATATTTATGCGTGCATTTTTCATAAGATGAACTGCATTGGAATGAAGACAAAGAGATTGATTTCAGAACTCTGTCTTAACACACTGAAGTGTTTTGTAAGGGTGGAGATTGATAAATCCATTTTTTAAAACAACCTTGATGGAGCAAATGTCTTATCCATCTGCAAAGGACACATTTTAATTTTATTTCACAATATCAGCCGCAGACCCCGATCTGTGAACCACATCAAAGCCAGAAAGCCACCCAGGGCCAACTCAGGTCTGATTCCCAGGCTGGATTGCACTGTGAATTTACCAAGCACAATCAGGGGAACAGGCTTGTTAATCACTATCTCAAAGTTGGCCAATCTGGAGATTTGGGGCTGTGTCCACCCACTCCCCTCAAAAAGCCTTCTGCATTTTCCCGACTGCTCTCATTCAATTTGATGTAGGGAAAAACGCGCAAGCCCTCTGCCCAGCAGCACCTTCCCAGGAGGGCTGCTTTTGCATGCATCTGTAAGAGAGCCAAAGGGTACGTGTGAGTGCCCCTTGTTCCTTTGCACAATCATCTCTCCTCTGTTCTGCAGCCCCTGCAAGGCCCCACAATTCAGTGTAAGAAGTCATGAGATAACTCCACCCCCAGGACCCCCACCCACCCAGTCAGAAGCACTGGCAGCCAGAACGGCTGCAGGGCTGGAGAGAGATCTGCAATGGGAAGAGAAGGGTCTCCATGCATCTTTCTCCCCTTCAAATTAATGCCAAAAGGCCACCAAGCACAAGCACCCCGCGATTGTGAGGGAGAAACAGAAGCATATGTGTTTATTTAGTTATTTTAATATTAACTATTATTGAGTCATCATCATCATGGTGGACATTGGACATCATTATGGTTAACACTGGACAACTAGAAAGCAGACTGGTTTCATTTCATTTTTGATCAGGATGTAGCCAGTGTGCATCTTCCAGACAGAGCTTGGACAGAGTTTGTACCTTTTTGAAGTCTGCTCTGCAACCCAGTGTGGTGCAGTGGTTCAGAGCACAGAGCTGGGACTTGGGTGACCCAGGTTCTAGTCCTCCCATAGCCATGGAGGTCTCAGGATGGCTTTGGTCCAGTCACAGACTCTCAGCCCAGCCTACCTCACAAGGGTGTTGCTGTGAGGGTAAGACTGAAAGGAAGAGGAGAATTGTGTAAGCTACTTGAGTTCCTTGGAAGCAAAATAGTTGGGATATATTTATTTATTATATTTATATTTTATAGCAATTTATTATATTTATATTTAAGTATAATAAATAACCCACTAAAAAGTAATTCAACAACTTGAACACGTTTCAAAATGGGCATGAAAAAAATCATACTTAAAATTGAGTAATGCATGCAAGTATGTTTTAATCAGTTGAGGAAGAGCGCTTATATTTCAAAGATGTGCACAATTAATGTGTACATTTGGAAGAAATGGGCACAGATTTTCATGCAAACGGGACAAAAAGCATAGCTCCTCAGCTGATCTGTCCTCAAAAAAAGAATTAGTTTCAAGGTGGGCTATGCAGAACTTTGTCAAGCTTGAGCATAGCTGATTCACCCTTCCCCTCCCCCCCCACAGTTGTATCATGTGACGTTATTTTTGGAGGACAATCAAGGAGAAAGTGTGCTTCCTGAAAGCTGACTGGCAATGCTTTTTGCTTTTTCCTGAATAGATCACACAAAACAGGCATGAAAATGCATTGTTTTCTAACCATATATGTGAAATGAGCGCCATTTGCGGTTCCAATTCTATCTATTTTCACATCATGCCCATTGCCCAAAGGAACTACTTTTACGTGGCTTGCGGTCACTTATTGTGTCCTGCAAACCAGGTGGCAGGTGCTGGTTTAAGCTTGGCTACTCTGAAAGAACACCCAAGTGTGCCATAGGTTATTGAAGGGTTGTTTGACCCTAACACAATTCCTGCCATCTGGGTTTGCATGTAAAAAAAGTCATGTCACACTTGATATCAGGTATCTGCAGGTGTCCAGAATGACACAACAGCTCTGGCAGGTAAATTGTCAGGGCAATGGTTTAATAAAGTTGTCCTGGAAGCCAAATTTGGCTTCTGCACTGCTATAAGCTGTCATCCAGGTCCCAAGACCTGCCATCCATCTGCTAAATGAAAGTAGCCAGCCAATCATGACTACAGGTTCTGTTAGGTCATTATGGACCAGGATGATGAGAGGCAGGGAAAAGAAGCATATATTTTCTTTTGTATATATTTTATGTAAGAGCATGGATGAGCAATTCTGTCAATTTCACATTGTCTCAGTTCTCTAAGTTCAAGTATGGTTCAACTGAAGCTTTGGGATTTTTTCTAGTCTTATGTTGGTTCATCCTGGGAATCTTTTGTAAAAGGCCATGTGCAGAAATCTCATATACCTTCTTGTGCACATTTTTCCTAATGCTAGAATGATGGAATCCGACTTTTACCTAATAGATACATTTCTCTCTAGCAGTTTTTCCTGATAAAATGGAAGTACGAATGCCATTTTCACTAATGCAGGCACTTTTCTGCAGACATTTCCTTTATATATGCACTTGAGAGGTGCTATTTGATTGTTTGTCTGATTTATAATTATTTGATTAAAGTACTGCATTGTGAAGTTCAGTGATGTGAATTTCGAAGGATAACTGTTTGGGTTTGCATATTATTTTGAAAGTGCGAAATCAGATATGTTCACATTAAAATGCAAACTGAATGCCTCCATTCCCCATCATGAGTGAAGAAGAAATGGTAGAATCATTAAAAGAAGGTATTTTCTTTTATTTTCTTACCCCTTTCATTAAAAGAAAAGGGGTATTTGGCACAGACCCCTCTTTTTATAGCATCCATATCTCCTGAAGTACCTGATGCTGCCTAATCTTGGAAGCCAAGCACAATTGGGCCTGGGTGAAATCTGGATGGGTGATTTAAAGTAAAAAAAAAAAACCTTAACGCCAACTAGGAAGGCCTCAGCAGTGACAGGCGGCCCATAAACACATGCATACATACATACATACGATGTTGTGAACCGCCCAGAGAGTTTTGGCTATGGGCGGTATAGAAACATAATGTGATAACAATAGCAGTGCTATATCACTCAAGCTGAGCCTTCCAGAATGTCATTTGGGCTTATGTCAAGTTTATGGCATTCGATCATTGTCCTCATTCTTCAGTTTAATTCCTACCAGATCCTACCAAGAAGGTGAATCAAGGTCAACAGAACCACTTTAAATTAACTGAATCTGCTACCTCCAATTTTTATGTGCATTTAGCCTAGAATGGTCTCACTTCCAAAGTGTTCTTTCCAATACCCACACATGTCTAACTCTGTAAAAATCACACGGTGCTATTAGCAGCCATTACTAGTTGGTGGTCAGGGAGCATTCCTGCCTCAGCAGCACTTCGGGCTCAAATCACATAGCTATAAATTTACCCTGAAGCTTGTCATTCCTTTTGTATTTTCTTCTTGGCTTCCCCTCGCCATTGTTTGTTCCTTTCACTGCCACATTCTTTCTTCTTCCTATCCAAGATGTCATCATTTTCACACTCACACCTTGACTCATGCCTTCTTTCCCACATGCATATGGAGCATTCACTAGCTAAACAAATATCTCACTCGGTATTTAATTGCAAAGCCTAAACATGAGATTAATACGAACTTGACGTTTGGCCACTGGAAGCCAAAGAGAAAGTTGGAGTAAAGTTCAGGTACAGCCTCAGTGTTGTTCGTCTGGATTTCTTGAAGGACAAAGTTAACGGAATTTCCACCGCCAGGCCAGAGGTCCGACCAGTCATTTGCTTAAAGAAGAGCTGCCTAGAATTAATCAAAATGAAACGTGAGGTTTTCATGTCTCTCTGCTATTCAGAGTCTTTCCCCACCTTCTCCTCAGAGGATGAGCTATATTCCTTCATCCTTTCACTCCTTGTCCTGCAGAGGTTTTGTTCAAGTTGTATCACAGGCCTTCCCCTTCGGTGTATAGAACCATTTTAATCAAGACCAAGCCTCTGTATGATACTGGGGAAAGGTCAACTGACGCTAGTGTGTTACTACTAGTGCAACCAAGGAAAAAAGAGAGAAAGAGACAGCGAGAGCGGGAGAGGGAGAGGGAGAGAGAGAGAGCCAACCCTTCATGAAGAATTTTGAGTTGAAAAGAGCGATTCTATTCACCACATTTTTCAGACTTAAAAAGGAAGTTAAAAGAGTTGCTCCAACACTCAGACGGAGATAACTTTACATATTTTGTTTCACTGTAACCTGAGAAGAGCAAACTATTCATCTGGGGATGTCTTTCATTCCTTTTTCAAGAGAAGTAACCCTGAAATTGATTAAGGACCTGACCTATCCTAAAAAGGGTGATGCCAATATTTTGGAAGGGGGACCCAGTAGCCCCCTTGCTCCCTTTGTCTCACAGGTTGTTCTCTTGGTCAGGGAGATACCAAAATATTTAAAAGCAATTCTATAGTACCTACTTTTAATCAGAATAAAAAGATATTTTTCCCCCTTTTGGGGCTTTAGATAGCAAACTTTCACTTGGTAGATGAACTCCACTGATCTTTCAATATATTATCCTGTGGAAAGGAAGAAGAAAAGAAAAAAAGAAGGAAGAAAGGGAAGAAGGAAAGACACCCCACACACCTTAAAATAGCATCTCTACATATTTTAAAGGGATATGCTAAATATTTTCACATTTCACTTTAAGAAACCAAAACTCACCTTAGGGGATAGAAATATTTCCTCAAAAGGAGTTCAGCAGTGAGAAGGTATTTGTTTCTCCTGATCCTGGTTGATGCCAAACTTTCCCTGGAATTCCAGTTTGAGGCCATCTCCTTCTTCCAGTTGCTGCTCTTCTTCTGGCCATTACGGGACTAGTCACATGTGCAGTTGCAGCCAATGACAGGCCTCGCAACTAAAAAAGTTGCCCTTGATACACCATGCAGCCAGTCTGGTCTAGTGAGGTGGCAGAACCACCAAGGGCAAACCGATCTACTGAGAAAGGGTGTTCATATCCCCGATGCAATCAGAAGCCGTGGAGGAGACCAAAGACAGCTGTGAGCCCTCTGCCATGGCTCGAGCCATCATCGCTGAGCCAGAGAGTGGGAGACAGCCTCCACTCTGTGGCAACCTGGTCTCCTGTGGTTTGGCATCTCATGGGGTACCCCGATGCATACAGCTTACAGAATAAAAATTTCAGTGTCATGCTATCCTTGGCATACTGGCTCTAGGTCTGGACATTATGCATAAAAGGGACATGAAAGTGGAGGCAGCCAAAGCAAGGAAAAGGCTGGACCCACTATGAAAAAGGTTGCAACCTCTCGGACTTTTAAGCTAGGAAAAGGTGTATGAGGAAAGACATGGTGGAGGGTGCAAAAACTGTGCATGCTGTGCAGAGAGTGGCTAGGGACGCCTTTCTCTCTCCCTCGCCCGCGATATTCCAACACGGGCATCCAATGCGATGGATGGCTGCAAGATGCAGGAGAGATAAAATCAAGACCTTCTTCACACAGCATGGAGTTCAACTTCGGAATTCCTAGACTCACAGAATACTGCTGGGAACAATAGACGGCAAAAGAAGAAGGGGAGGGCAGAGGATGAGGTGGCTGGATGGAGTCGCTGAGGCGATTGGTGCGAGTTCAAGTGGACTCTGGGGACGGCGGAGGGCAGGAAGGCCTGGAGGAATGTTGCCCATGGGGTTGCAAAGGGTCGGACATGACTTCGTGATTAACAACAACAACAACAACAACAAGAGTTGGAAGGGGCCATGAAGGCCATCGGGTCCAAACTCCTGCCATTGCAGGACAACACATTACACCATCCCACTCAGGTGGCTGTCCAGTTTTGCCTTGAATATCTCCAGTGTGGGAGAGCCCACCATCTTTTCAGGCAGCTGGTTCCACTGCTGTATTGTTCTGACACTAAGGAAGCTTTTCCTGATATCCAGCCTGAATCTGGGTTGTTGCAACTTGAATTTGGGAGACAAGTAGTGGGACTGCTAAATAAGGAGGAAGGAGATCCAGTGACTGATACAAGGGAACAGGCACAGATGCTAAATGACTGTTTTGCTTCTGTGTTCTCTCCAAAGCAGGACAGGGGAGATCCGCATAGGAGATTAGATGAGGCCGGGGACTTAGGGGCACAGATTAGAGTCACCGCCCCCTAGAAATCGAGGTGCTCCTCAGGGCATTGGATGTTACAAAGGTATGAGGCCCTGACAGGTTACACCTGAGAGTACTTAGAGAGTTGGCAGGGGTTCTCTCACACCCGCTGGCCTCCATTTTTGAGGCCTCGTGAAGAATGGGTGTAGTTCCAGAGGACTGGTGGGTGGTGTCAGTGGTCCCAATTTTCAAAAAGGGTAGTAAAAGGGACATGGGGAATTACAGACCAGTTAGCCTTACATCCATTGTCCATTACCTCCAATGGAAAGGTTCATAATAGAGAGAGATTTAGTGATGCTAGATAGGGAAGGGAGGCTGGCAGCCACACAACACGGCTTCCGCAAAAACATGTCCTGCCAGACAAACCTTGTGGAATTCTATGAGAAGGTTTTGAGATGGCTAGATGGAGGGGATGCAGTGGATGTGCTATACCTGGATTTCAGCAAGGCCTTTGACAAAGTGCCCCATGATACCCTGGTGGAGAAACTGAGGAGTTTTGAGATACACCAAAGCACTGTCCAGTGGATTAGGGCATGGTTGACTGACCGAAATCAGAAGGTAACCATTAGTGGGGAATCGTCGGGATGGCAACCAGTGACAAGCGGGGTCCCCCAGGGTTCTGTCCTGGGGCTGATCCTGTTTAATCTTGTCATTAACGACATGGAAGAAGGGGTGAACAGTCTGCTGATCAAATTCGCAGACGACACTAAAACTGGAGCGGTGGCCACAACTGAGGAGCAGGTACTCCAGATCCAAAAGGATCTGGACAGACTATGGAAGTGGGCAGGAGAAAACAGGATGGCGTTCAATGTGGATAAGTGCAAGGTCTTGCACTTGGGGCATAGGAATAGCTGTCATAAGTACAGGTTAGGTGACAAGTGGCTGGAGAGCAGCACTTGTGAAAGGGACCTCGGGGTGCTGGTCAACTGCAGGCTAAACATGAGTCAGCAGTGTGATGCGGTGGTCAAGAGGGCGAATGCCACCCTTGGTTGCATAGCCAGAAGTGTGTCTTCTAGATCAAGAGAGGTATTACTACCACTCTACATGACTCTGGTGCGCCTGCAACTGGAGTATTGTGTTCAGTTTTGGGCCCCTCATTACAGAAAGGATATAGCCAGGTTAGAGTCAGTGCAGTGTAGGGCCACAAGGTTGGTGGCTGGTTTGCAGGGGATGGGGTATGAGGCGAGACTGAGGGAACTGGGTCTCTTCAGCCTGGAGAAGAGGAGACCCAGAGGGGATCTGTTGGCGACATACAGGTATGTGAGGGGGTGTCACATGGAGATGGGGAGAGGCCTGTTCTCCCCTGCAGAGGTAGGCAGGACGCGCTCCAACAGAGCAAAGCTCAGGGAGCCCAGGTTCCATTTGGATGCCAGGTTCCATTTGGATGCACTGAGGGTATGAAATGGGCTTCTACGGGAGGTGGTTGAGGCCCCATCAGTGAGGATGTTCACAGATAGGCTAGACATCCACATGGTGTGCACGTCATGAGCGGAACCGGCTGGAGCCAGGGGTCAGCCTAGATGGCCTAGAGGCCCCTCCTGACTCATTCTGTTTCTATGAATTGATTATTCCGTGTCCTGCACTCTGGCATCAGCAAGAAGAAATCTTGACTTTCCTCTTTGTGACACCTATTGAGGGTTATCACACACACACACCCCACTGCCTCAGTCTTCTCTTCTCAAGGCTGATCTTGCCCAGTTTTCTCACTCTCTCCTCATAGGGCAGTGCTTCCAAACCGCAGATCTTTCACTGCTTTGAGATGCAGGGATGGCACCACCATGAAGCCAAGGGTTATGAGGCTGCTGTGCAAGTTCATAGCCAAAGCTCTCTTGTCATCAGCAGGAATGCTGATGCCACCTGCCAGCCGCCTCTGAGTACTCTGTTCCTCGGCTCTTCACAGGAGCTTCAGGGAAGTAAATTTTCACTACAGTCTCGTCTAGGCTAGTCTAGCTCTCTCCTGTTATTCAAGCTAGTTTGGTCTGTAATGGACAGTGAAGACGTGCTGCCGCCACAGATGAAGATGCTCCACCTGCTTGTTGCCTCGGACCAGCCAAGTCGTTTGGACGTGCCGCTGACTCCTTCCTGTGGGGTCGGTCATGCCCCCCCGCTGAGCTTCTAGCTGCCCTGCCACATAACGGGTCATAGCTTCAGTACAAGCTTAGGCCTGGGACCACCACCAGGCATGGCCCAGGCAGGGATTTCCACAGTGACTTCCCTGGAATATCCCCCGGATGATCCACTGCCAGATCACACAGCCCCACATTCGGCTCCCCAGCAGCAGCCCGAGCTCAGGAGAGGCGACTCCCACCCCTACGTTGCCAGTGCACGTATCAAGAAAACCCGCCAAACCACCCACTGTCGCTCACTCACACATGGACATATGCAGCCCAAGACACCCCCAGCAGCCTGCATGGCACTGAGAACAAGCGCAGCTGGTATATCTTTGCAGTATTTGAAGCTCGGTAATTAGCGCTTGTTAAAGATCCAGGTTGAGGAGGAGGTGGCTGGACTTCTTTGCAACAAATCGCTCAATTCAGTGTGTCCAATTTGTCGAGGCCTCCTGTGGAAAGGCAGATTCCTGCTATAATTTCCTATGATGTTGGTGTCACTATTACACTTGTCAGCTTTGTGATATAAACAAAAAGCTTTTAGTATTTCTAACAGGGAATGACTCTTCCTGACAACTGCAGAAGAGAGTTGAGTTATAAAAACTGCAGAAAAGCGTGGGGAGTTTCTGCACCATCGTCCTTTCTTTCATTCAGCAAAGGCTGAAAGATTAAAACCTGCCTGCGCAAGTCGCTGCCGCTGCCCCAAGACCTTCCCCTGAATCTCTTTAAATCTTTGCATGCCACCCTTCCAGGGAGGGATGTAGAAGAATTGCACTGGGGTAGGAATCCAGAGCTCGGCCCTGGACTCTGCTCCACTCTGTTGCAACTGGGAGTCCACGTTCCCAGTGAGCACAACCAGTGTCCATGTGGCACTCCCTCATCAAGCCCCATGCAACTGCTGTGCAAGCAGCACCCCTTTTCCACATTGTGTGCAGCAGGATTGGTTTGTCCTGCTGCAGGTGACACAGAAAAATGATGTTTTCATTCTGTGCGTGTTCATGGCTTTCTCTCAGCTAAGCTCACTTGGACAGGATCAAGCAGGGGACAAAGTTTGCACGTGCTACGAGATGGAATTTGTGCAGCTTCATTGCAATGCTACTTCCAGGTTGGCAGTTTATTGACATCAGATTTTGTTTCTGTGCAGACACGTGTGTAGGAATTTCTATCCTGTCTTTTGGAATGTGTTAAGCTCTGTGCCTTACCTCTATGTCCTCATACCTTCCGTGCTTCTTAAATGATGTGCCCAAGTATGAAACCTGGAATGCACCCTCCCATCTTGCTTCAGGCAGAATTCTGCAAGGCACGTGATGTGAGTCAGGTGAGCTGTTCAGGCCAAAGGACCCTGTGCGGAGACACTGATGAGCAAAGATCACCAAGGCTCTCTAAAGCTCCTCTCGCTGCTCCTCTCGTGTTCAATTCCCGTGTGTATTTGCGGTCCCTGTGTGTTCCATGCAAATGGGAGGCTTGCACAAACTGAGCTCCATTGGACAGGAGCTTTGCACTCATTTCTCAAGACTGGTGCCACGCTCCTCCACAGACTAAATTCAGGCTCCTGAAGAGATGCTCATGACTCACCCTGGGGACTGGGAAGGAGACGCCTACTTGACATGCTGGCCTTTATTTATTTATTTATTTACATTTGTATGCTGCCCCCTTGCAACCAAGCCTCGGGGTGGCTCACAACAATAAATAAAACAGCAACAATTACATTATTTAAAGCTGACATTAAAAAACTAACATTAAAAACTGGCCCATCTCGAGGTAAAGATAAAAATACAATAAATAAGATAAATAGACAAATATAAATTAACAATTAAAATAACTTTTAAATAAAAAGGTCTTCACCTGGTGCTGAAAAACAAATAACGATGGTGCCAGGCAAACCTCTCTGGGGAGCGCGTTCCATAAGTGGGGTGCCACCGCAGAGAAAGCCCTCCTCTGGGTGCTGACTCTCCTTATTTCCCTCACGGAGGGTTCCCGGAGAAGGGCATCTGCTGCTGATCATAAGGGGCACGAGGGCAGATATGGTTGCAGATGCTCCTTTAGGTATCCAGGACCCAAGCCATTGAGGGCTTTATAGGTAATAACCAACACCTTGAATTGGGCCCAGACTTCAATAGGGAGCCAGTCAAGCTGACGGAGAACTGGGGTGATATGAGAACCACGCCCAGTCCCCGTCAGCACCCTGGCAGCTCTATTTTGTACCAATTGAAGTATCCGGACCGTCTTCAAGGGTAGCCCCACATGGAGCGCATTACAGAAATCCAATCAGGAAGTCACCAGCGCATGTGTCACTGTCACCAGGCAGTCGTACTCCAGGAAGGGACGCAGCTGATGGATGAGCCAAAGCTGATGGAAGGCACTCCTCGCCACTGCTGACACTTGAGCTTCCAAAGTCAGCTCCGGGTCAAGGAGCACTCCCAGGCTGCGGACCCTGTCTTTCAGAGGGAGTGCAACCCCATTTAATACTAGGGTCAGGTCCCCCACTCCGAAGCCCGATCCACCCACCAACAGGACCTCTGTCTTGTCAGGATTGAGCCTCAGTTTATTGGCCCTCATCCAGCCCATTATCTCGGTCAGGCACCAGTTCAGTACAGCCACTGCCTCACCTGGATTGGTTGAAAAAGAGAGGTAGAGCTGGGTGTCATCAGCGTACTGATGACTCCACAGCCCAAACCTCTGATGACCTCTCCCAGCAGTTTCATGTAGATGTTAAAGAGCAAAGGGGACAGAATGGAACCCTGCAGAACTCCATGGCATAGCTGCCATGGCGCAGAGCCATAGTCCCCCAGAACCACCTTCTGGAATCGGCCGTTGAGGTAGGAGTGGAACCACTGCAAAGCAGTGCCTCCAACTCCCAATCCCGCAAGCCTATCCAGGAGGATACCATGGTCGATGGTATCAAAAACCGCTGAGAGGTCCAGGAGAACCAACAGGGATACACTCCCCCTGTCCCTCTCCCTGCACAGGTCATCATACAGGGGGACCAAGGCAGATTCAGTGCCGTACCCGGGTCTGAAGCCGGACTGAAATGGGTCCAGATAATCAGTTTCATCCAAGAGTGCTTGGAGTTGTCCCACCACCACCCGCTCTAGTACCTTGCCCAGAAACAGGATGTTGGCCACCGGTCTATAATTGGCTACTGCCTCTGGATCCAGGGATGCCTTCTTTAGGACTGGCCGGACTACCGCCTCCTTTAGGGGTGCAGGCACCCAGCCGTCTCTTAAAGAGGCGTTGACCACCTCCAGGATCCAGGGCACAATCCCATCCTTGGCGCTCTTTAATAGCCAAGATGGGCACGGGTCCAGTAAACAGGTGGCTGGGCGTACCGATCCAAGCACCTTGTCCACATCATCAGGCTGCAGAAACTGAAATTCATCCATCAATAGGGGACAAGACGGCGTTGTTGGCCCCTCCCCAGAAGAGTCTGTATTAATAGCAGAGTCCAGCTCGTGACGAATCTGAGCGACTTTCTCCCTGAAATGTGTGGCAAAGTTGTCACAGCGGGTCTTCAAAGGTGGCACCAGCTCTTTTTTGGGGCCAGAACTTATTAGCCCCTGCACCACCCGAAAGAGCTCTGCCGGATGGCATTGTGAGGAGGCAATGGACGCGGAGAAGAATCTCTTCTTCACTGCCCTCACCACCACAGCATAGGCCCAATAGTGGGCTCTAAGATGTGTTCGGTCAGATTCATCCCGTGATTTCCTCCACCTATGCTCTAGCCGTCTCCCAACCCACTTCATCGCCTGTAATTCAGGTGTATACCACGGGGATGAACGGGCTCAGCCTGGTTGGAGAGGACACTTAGAAGCAATCATGTCAATAGCCCTGGTCATCTCCCCATTCCACATATCAACCAGGGTATCAACAGGAGCACCAGCCTTGTCAACTGGAAAATCCCCCAGAGCCTTCAGGAATCCATCCGGATCCATCCGACTCTGGGGGTGGACCAGCACAATCGGGTCCACACCCTTACACAGGGAGAGGCCACTATCGAGCTCAAACCTCACGAGGAAGTGATCTGAGCATGACAAGGGTGTCAAACATATGTTCTTCACCCTCAGACCCCCCTCTCCTCACCCGTTGAGAAAACCAGGTCCAGAGTGTGTCCACGTTCATGGGTCGGGCCGCTGACATGTTGAGACAGCCCCATGGCCATCATGGAGGCCATAAAGTCCTGAGCCGCCCCAGATAGATCCATCTCAGCATGGAAATTGAAGTCCCCCAGGACCAACATCCTGGGGATCTTCAACACCAGGTCCGAGACGATCTCCCTCAGCTCAGGCAGGGAGTCTGTTGGGCAGAAGGGTGCACAGTACACAAACAGAATCCCCAGTCTGTCTCGGTCGCCCAACACCAAGTGGAGGCACTCCAGCCCAGGTCTCGAGGGGACAGGAAGCCCCAGGAGGGAAAAAGAGGCTCAATAAACCAAAGCGACCTCCCTCCCCTCCCCTCCAGGCATGGGTGGTGCTGGACTAGGTACCCGGGCGGGCACAGTTGCAAGAGGGCAACATCTCCCCCCCTCCCCAGCCCAGGTCTCCGTGATGCAGGCCAGGTCCGCCCTCTCATCCCCAGTCAAATCATGGATGAGGGTGGCTTTACTCTGGACTGACCTGGCATTAAGCAGCAGCACCATCAAGCCCTGGGGGCAGTTGACAAGGCTACCTGGCACCTGCCGGCTGGGGGAATAACCAGAAGGAGGGACAGGAGTTAACCATCTGTCCCTCCTTGTTCTAGGTGGACCCATTAAGCCCCCACCGCCATAGTGACCATTGCCCATCACCACCCCAATGGTGGCCCCCACGTGCTCCCCAGGTGACATATCTAAACTAAACTCGAGATGGGTCCCTAAAACTAGATAAAAATTTAAAACAGTTAAACCTACCCAACAGCCAGCACCCCACCTCCAGAACCTTGACCAGACTCCCTGGCAAGCCCAGCCCCCGAACGGCCCCGAACGGCCCTAACGGCAATGCCCTTAGGCCGTTGCCCTTTGGCCACCGGCCCAAGGCCACTGGCCTCGGGCATCGGCCAGCGCTTTGAGGCCGCGGGTGCGTGCAGCCCCACCCTCCCCGCCCATCCTGGCGCGACTGCCACTCACGTGGGGGGCAGGCCGGAGCAGGGGCCTCGGCGGCAGCGCAGCACTGCAGTGGACGGCGGCTGCACTGGTCAGCGGGCAGCAGGTGGAGGCGGGCACGGTCTTCAGCTCCGGGGGGCGGCAGTGACAGGATGCTCGTGCCGCACTCTCCCGGCCTTCCCCGGCCTTCCTCGGGCATCGGCCGGCACTTGGAGGCCGCGGGCGCTTGCAGCCCTGCCCTCCCCGCCCGTCCCTTTGTTGGGGGCAAAAATGAAATTCTCACCCAGAGATGACCAGTGGCCCAGGTGGTGGGCCAAGCTGATAATGGCAGCCAGGCAGTTCCCCGGTTCTGTTAGGGAGCAACCTGCTCAGCTTTCGCAAGGCAGCTGAGTCACATGCCAGCCTGCTATGCCCTGGTTAGCATGTTTCCAGTCTTAGAAGATTAATCATAATCTTTGTGTATTTATCTGATTTTGACCCTTCTTTTGTCCAAATAAATCTCCGACAGTGGCTTCCAAAACATTTTAAAATAGAGCAATAAAAGACATGCATATTCAGTATGAACATACCAAATAGAGGATAAAAGCAGCACCAGTCCACTTCTTGAAAAAAGCCATTTCTGTCTGAGCTCAGAAGGTAAGCAGAAAGTGAGCAAAACTCATGAAGAATATTTGTGACTTATCAAAGATGCCATCACTGTTCCCAGTTCCCAGCCTGATTTGTGCACATTTCTTCAGTGGAATGAATTAGCCATACTTTGATCTGTGGGGGAAATAGTGTTTCTGTGCTCAAAACTCCCATGAAGGTGAGTTGCATCCCCGGAGGTTCTTCCAGGCCTCTACCACATACCAGAAAAGACTGTTCCATGCTACAGGATCCTATGGGAGAAGGTAGTCCTACAGAAGCCTGATTTCAAACAACGTAGAGCTGTATAGGTCCTAGCCAACACTTTGATTTCCTCCTGGAATCAAACCAGGATCCAGGGATGTGGCTACAAGGGACAGGTGCGCTCCTTCCACGTGTGGGGCAACAGTCTGGCTGCAGCATTCCAGGCCAGCCAAAGTTTCTGAAAAGCTTCCCCACCCACCCCAAACATCAGGGTGTTGCTTCAAAGAGGTCAACAGAACATTTTTTCTCCTGTCTTTGGAATTATTCTTTTTCTCTTAGAGGAAAAAACAACAACATTTTATAAAAAAAAGATGATTGCTTTGCTTTTAAGCCTGAAGTTGCATTGCTTTTAAGCCAGCAAAGCCTTCTGTTGCATGTAATTCCTTACTTTCAAATCAAGATTAATCATGCATCCACAGAGACGAAGCCCCCTCATTACACAACACACAAAAAACTGTAATCTTAGGCCCATAACTCTGGCTTCTTGCTTATAAATAAAAATGGGTGAATATGTGGTTTGGTTTTGTGTGTCTGTATCTGGGCTCCAAAGATCAGCAATTACTTCATGAATTACAGAAAAAAAAATTGAGAAGTTAAGAATTAAAATATGGGAGAAAAAATGAGTGACAGATGCTTCCACCAAGCTCTGCGATTTGGGGACCTGCTGTCTTCCAAAACCGAGCGATGCTGAATTATACATTTGTTTACTTGTTTGCTTGCTTTATTTATTCACTATATTTACACCCCACCTTTCTTCCACTGTGAAATTCAAGGTGGCTGCATGCAAATCCCACTGGTCTCCCCTCCAAGCACAGGCCAACCCCAGATCTGCTTAGCTTCAACATGGTCAGTGTATCTGGTGCCTTCAGATCACATCCTTTTCCTGGTGGACTGTACCAACTGGAAGGCAGACATGCCCAATGCAGGAATAGCCAGGCTGACTGAATTGCCAGGCAGATGGTAAGACTTGTACATCAGTTCATGTATGATAAGAATTAGCCAAAGTGGATACAGTTGGATCTTTGGGGATGGGGTGCAACTCAGGTTATGCTTATCCTACCTGGAATCTGACTCCTTTCCATGCCTGGCCCTATCTTAGAAAGGGAGTTGAGCCAAGAGAAAGGCTGTGAATTCTGGCAGGAATCCAGCTGCACAACTGGCAGCCTTCTTCCATGTTGTGTGTGGCACAAACAGAGGCTGCAAGTCACATGTGCAGAGCAGTTGTGCAGAGCTCGAGTACAAGTGACTGCTGCGAGATTGCTCAGTGTGGCCAAGAAAGCAGGCCAAGTCAGGGGAATCCAACCTTTTTCCACTCCCAAAACAGATTCCACACACATCCATTTGGTCCAAAGGAAGGGGGTTCCCATTCCTTCTTTACAAATTGGGACAAATCTGCCATCTCCTACAGCTTTGGAGTGTCTTCCCATGGGTGTCAAAACTGCACTCTGTTGTGTATCATATTGCTTTTTGTGCTCTAAGGAAAAGCTTGTGGGGTTTTCTTAGGTGCTTCCCCCTCCAAAAAAAACATGGCTTACTTAGCGGGTCTGGGCAAAGTTTTTGGCGTTGCTCTGGCTACATGATGCCCTGCACTGGCCCTGCTGGCCACAGTCTCCCTCCACATCAGTACATTGCTCAAGTTTGGCAAGCTCTGAACTACTGACAGTGGGTAGGAGAGGCTAATGGAGAAGGAGGTGTGGGATTCTTTTAGAAAATGAAAAGGAATAGGAAACCAGTTCCCATCTCTGTTTTGTCCTCCAGGCAAAAGTGCCAGGACACATCAGCAGGTCTGCAGGTGAATTTTCTAGTTACACTAGATGAAACATCACGTAAGCCACTTTGACGGATTGTTAATGTTAGTGGGGTTGAGTGTGATTAATATGCCTGCTCCATCAATGACAGAGAGGGAAAGGTTCTTTCAAAAAAAGAAGAAGAAGAAGTGTACAGAGGTGACCGTCCCCGGATCTGTTAAAGGTGCAGAGCACGAAGGGAAGCAATGCCAGCTCCTCAGCTGTGGTCTTCAGGATCAAAGCGGAGGTGCTGCCAATCAGAAACAAAAGGGTGGAATAAGGGAGTGGGCCTTTCCTCATCCGAAATGGCACCAAGAAGGATTGATCCGCTCTGTCTTCCCTCCTCATGCCAAAGTCAGCAACTGATGAGGATGTGACCAGACAGAGCAAAAAGATGATGGCTTAAGAAGGCCATGGTGGTCGCAATGTGATTTTGTTCAAAAGTTGGGAGCTGATCTATTTCTGCATTGCCCAAAATAAAAGGGACTGTGGTGGAGCGGGGATACCCAGGCCGATCTTTGGCAAGAGAAGGGTGGAAACTCCAGGTGTTCACCACAGGGTTTGTTGCAGATTTCATTTTTCAATGGTTTGCAGCCACAAAAGCAAGCCTTGGAGCAGTGGAAGCTTGTTGCTGCTACAAAAGCACAGGCTGCTGGCAACAGGGCCATTCATCAAAGACACAGAAGGAGAGTGTGAGCCATTCTCGGTCATGCGGCTGCTCCAAGCAGCCCTGCTCACCATTTTGGCCTTGGAAATGTGGCTTCCAGAGGCAACAAGCCAGAGATAATGGAAGACCTCCCATGAAAACTAGGGAAAGCCAGACCAGTCTATTTTAGGGACGCGTCACTGCTGTATTTTTCTTTCCTTGGAATTCATTTCCATTTCTGCAGAGAGAACACAAGACCAGCCATGTTGCATCAGATGTGGGGGGTCCATTGAGAGCAGCACTTTGTACAGTGGCCAACGCACAATTAAGGCAGGAGTACAATACCTCCTTGCCAGGCCCAACACTGGAGGTCATGTGTTGCCATCCTGACTAGGGGGCACTGCCTTCTTCACCTGTTGTGCGTGTGCCTGGGGAAAAGGCGCCAGAAGGCACATGGCCAGTTTATAGCTGTGATGGGAATGGGAGTGCAGACAGCAAAGCTCAAGGAGTTCTGTGTCAGCAAACAACAGTATCAGATCAAGGCCAGCAAAGCTCCTGGAACCAAGGTTCAATCTGGATGCCAGGAAGTACTTTCTGATGGTTAAGGCCCCGAGGGTGTGGAATGGGCTTGCACGGCAGGTGGTTGTAGCCCCATCAGTGAGGGTGTTCAAGGATAGGATGGATGGATAGCTCATGGTGGGCGTGTCATGAATGGAGCTGGCTGAATGGAGTCAGACTAGATGGCCCAGGAGGCCCCTTCAGACTCACTCTATTTCTGTTTCTAAATGTCTGGGGACAAGGAGGGCTAAGCTAGGTGGGTGGAGGTGATGGCCAGCCCTCCTGTGGGAATGGGGAGATAGCACAGCAAGAGGTGGAGCTGCCAGCTGAGGCTGACAATAGCCCTGGTCTGCCAATGGGAGAACAGGGGGAGTGGTTGGGACCTGGCCAGGGTGCACCCCCAGGAGTTGAACAGTCTGTCAAGGTCCCTCCCCTTGAAGAGGCGATGCCAGTTGCTAGGAGGTGAGGGGCTCAGTGGATGGAGCAATGCAAAGAGCACGGACAGGTGAGGAACCTCGGGGTTGGCATAGGAGAAAGGGGTATAAGTGGCGTGGAGACTGGGAGGTGTTAGGGAAGACTCAACACTTCACTGCAGGTGATCTGAGAAATGGGCAATGATAGGGGCAGGCAGCAATAAAGCCTTGTGAAAAGAAACTCTGGAGCAGTGCGTTTACTCAGGAGGAGGGCCGTGCGCCACAACATTCCCTTTCCACATTGCCCAACAGCCAGAGCTCTCTGGGCCATTCGCAGTGATGAAAATGAAAAGCTCTATGGCTAAGCAAAAGCCTTCAATGCTTGCTGGACCTGTACGTGATAACTCAAACCTGTTGCTCAGGATATCTTGAACACCCCTAAGAAAAGAGATGCATAGAAAAGAAATAAAACAAAGTAAAATAAAATACAAAAATAAAATAATGGTACATTTGGATTGATTTTGCTTCTATATATTAGAAAATACTCCATGTTTATTGACCTAAAATAAGGGGTTCTACCAATTCCTTTTCACTGATAATTTACTTTAAAATGAGCAAGTTGGTTTAATTTATATAACCCTCCAAAAATCTGAATATTGTGGATACTGAAGACAGGTCATGATAACTTACCTTTAAGTAAACAAAGCAGCTGTCCATTCTATTATTCTCTCTTTTTATCCCCTACCTTAATAACATACCTGAATCAAAACATCCTCAAAATTCCATACCCATCTACCATTTGAATTTGCATTTGCCCTCATTTATGGACAAAAACTTTGCACAATTAATTAAAGCTTACCGGAACTTGGAAAAGCAGGGTAAACATGCATTACCTTGAACTTGTTCACTGAAAAGCTTCAGCCCTCATTGAAACAAGCAAAATAAAACCACTCCTTTTCAACATAGGACTACTATTTTTTCAACCTCTTCCACCATTTTTAAGGCCTGAAACTTCTGCTGGGGTCAAATCTACCCCAATCCTGCCTTGAAATATCAATGAATATTGATTTCAAAATATTTCCCATTCCCTGTGTATTATGAAATGTTCCTTTTGCCAGGAGCCATGCCACAGCATCCAAAGATGTGCCAACTCTGCATATAGCCAGTTTCCTACTGATGCATTACTCCAAAAGATACCAAAATAGTTTTTCTATATAGGAACTGTGCAAGAACCAAATTTCACAAGCATCTCCAATTAAACACCAAGCCTCAGCAAGAAGATGTCAGCAGACAGACACCAATGTGTTTCTAATAATTCCTAATGCTGATTCCAGATGTTATGAACCAGAGCTCAAGTCTAATAAAATAGGTTGTGAAAACCATATTGTGATCACTTCCAAATGGGGCTGCATCTAAAAGGGCTATTGTCACCCAACTCATTTCACCTTCAGCCTCCCCTCCATCCCATGCCAAATCTCCCATCTGCCTTGCAATCTATTGTCCTCTGCAGATATCTCACCATCTGCCATTGTCCATCTATCTATCATGACATCCATGTGCATGTCCAGAGCCTATCAACGACAGCCCAAGACTGTTTTGGCATCTTTGGGAGAAATTATCAGTCCACATAGTAATGAGATAAACTGTCAGTCACAAGAGAGATAAACTGTATGCACCAAGTATGGTCACACAGGCTGGTTGTGAGGAAAACCAAATATTCTAAAAATCAGCCCTCAACATTACACTTTCTCAAACATTCTAACATACACGCTTCATCTGCACATACTGAAGGAAGAGACTCCTGAGAGAGCAGCGTGGGGACTGTTACTTCAGGCCACAGGTGGAGAACACCATTTCGGAACGCTTGCCCTTGTTAAAATGACAACTCTCTCTCAGTGTAAAATCCCTAGAAAATCTCACACATAAGGAGCTGCCTTTGACCAAGTAGAATCATCGCTCTGTATTCTCAGTATTGTTGCCTCCAGGGGTGGGTGACTTTGGGCCACTCAGAGTTTTTGGCCTCCAGCCCTCATCATTCCTAGCCTGCATAGTCAATGTTATAATGGGAGTTGGAGGCCAAACCATTTCAGGAGCTACAAGCTGCCTGCCCCAGGTCTCCACAAGGATAGGCAACCTGGTGAACTTTCATAATTCCTGAGCATTGGCTGGGATTTAGGGGAAGTGAAATCCAAGACACATGGAGGGGAGAATGATTGGGCCACCTACTTCTGGTTAAGGAAGGATAGTTCTGTCAGTCTTGGCCTGGCTGTTCAAGATAGCCAGGGTTTGCCGGCCTTCCTCGCATGCCCTTCTCACACCCAATTCCCACAGGGCCTGTGATCACAGCCTGCTCTTCATGAATGGGCACATCAGTGAAAGTTTATGAAACACGCCCCAGATTAGGAAATATGCACCGCTTTCCCCCAGAGAGAAAAGCGGGGTCGATTCAGTCTCCAGAGGGTGATTGTGCAAATCAGTCTGGGAAGTGGTAACCAGATAAACACAAACTCATGTTTGAAATGTGCAAGCATTTTAACTAATGCTCACACTCATGTTCCCTGCTTTGAAAAGGACGCATTTGAAAAGGACGTGTATGAGCCACAATATGGCCATATATCTATCTGCACATGTGCAAGGCTGAGACTAGCTCACCACCCCTTTGTCAGCTGTGTGGGAATTCAGGGTACTTTCACTCTCCCAGTGGGTGGTGCCGTCCTTTCATATCCTGTTCCTTGCTTTCCTGAAGTCCAGGGGACCCTCGTTTTTGTTAAAACAGCCGGTGGAAAATGTGGGCACCCAAGAAACTGGCGCTGAATTCCTTGGTGAACACCCCAGGAAACTGAGCAGGTGAGCTGACATTTGACAATCCATTAGGCCCAGGGGGAAGGAATGGGGTTGAACTTTCACTGCTGTAGGTCTTACCCACTAAGAGCAGTCCAGAGAGGTTGGGGTAAATTGTTCAGAGAACCCTTGTCCTGCCTTTATGGTGGGCAAGTGATAAAAGTGCATGGACAAGCAAATTATTGAATCCAGCATCTCAACTCAGGATGCGAAGAGCCTTCTACAGCAGGGTCCCCAACATTTGTGGATTCATGGGCACATCTGAGAAATTTAGAAATGCCACTGCAAAACGCCTAATCGGCGGATCAGCTTTGACACATCTGTGCTGTCAGATCTATCACATTATGAATCTTGAGCATAGATCTTGTTCTTTGGCGCTGCTTTTGTGGAGGAGGTTCTTACGCAGGCAAATTTTGTACTGGAACAGTCTTTGATATTCATTTGGCCAGCGTACTTGCATTTTCTGCACCACACTGACAGCTCAGATGCTCATAATACAACATTAGGAGGATAAACACAAGCTGTAATGCAATGGGCTGAACAGGTGACAAAGAGATGCTACCTTCTGATGGATTCTTATTGAAATTACTTATTGAGGCGCTGATAGATGAAGTACAGATTAGTGGAGCTCTGGATGGGAGTGATCACTCCATCCTTTGCTTTGAGATCAGGGGACTGGGGCCGTGCAGCAGGGCGAGCACTAGAAGCTGGGACTTCAAGAGGGCCAACCTTGGCCAACTGAAGGCCAGGCTGGGGAAAGTCTCCTGGGATAGGTTACTGGAAGGTAAGCGAGTTGAGGAGGGGTGGATGGCACTCAAAAGGGAGGTTTTGGAGGCGCAAGCCTTGACGATACCTCTAGTCAGTAAGGTGGGGAGGCGGAGGAGAGTGCCGCCATGGATGCGAAAGGAGGTGGTTAGAGGGATTAGACGAAAGAGGAACTTCTGTAGGAAATGGGTACTGGGGCAAATAGACCAAAGGGTATACCGGGAGGAGGAGGCCCGTTGCAGAAGGATTCTTCGCAAGGCTAAGGCTGATTATGAGCTGAGACTTGTCAAGAATATCAAGAGCAACAAAAAGGGCTTCTTTCAGCATGTAAATAGGAAAAGCAAGGGGAGACAATAGGTGGGACCTCTAAATAAGGAGGAAGGAGATCCAGTGACTGATATGAGGGAACAGGCACAGATGCTAAATGACTATTTTGCCTCTGTGTTCTCCCCAAAGCAGGACGGGGGAGATCTGCATAGGAGGCTAGATGAGGTTGGGGACTTAGGGGCACAGATTAGAGTCACCTCCCCTTGAAGTCGAGGGGCTCCTCAGGGCATTGGACATTACAAATGTGCCAGGCCCTGACGGGTTACACCCGAGAGTACTTAGAGTTGTCAGGGGTTCTCTCACGCCCGCTGGCCTCCATTTTTGAGACCTCGTGGAGAATGAGTGAAGTTCCAGAGGACTGGAGGGTGGCATCGGTGGTCCCAATCTTCAAAAAGGGTAGTAGGAAGGACATGGGGAATTATAGACCTGTTAGCCTTATGTCCATTGTAGGAAAAACAATGGAAAGGCTCATAATAGAGAGAGATCTAGTGATGCAAGATAGGGAAGGGAGGCTGACAGCCACACAACACGATTTCTGCAAAAACAGGTCCTGCCAGAAAAACCTTGTGGAATTCTATGACAAGGTTTCGAGATGGCTAGATGGAGGAGATGCAGTGAATGTGGTATACCTGGATTTCAGCAAGGCCTTTGACAAAGTGCCCCATGATATCCTGGTGGAGAAACTGAGGAGTTTTGGGATACACCAGAGCACTGTCCGGTGGATTAGGGCATGGTTGACTGACCAAAAGCAGAGGGTAACCATTAGTAGGGAATCATCAGGATGGCGGCCAGTGACGAGCGGGGTCCCCCAGGGCTCTGTCCTGGGGCTGATCCTGTTTAATCTTTTCATTAATGACATGGAAGAAGGGGTGAACAGTCTGCTGATCAAATTTGCAGATGACACTAAAACTGGAGCAGTGGCCACAGCTGAGGAGCCAAAAAGGATCTGGACAGGATCTGGAAGTGGGCAGGAGAGAACAGGATGGTGTTCAATGTGGATAAGTGCAAGGTCTTGCACTTGGGGCATAGGAATAGGTGTCATAAGTACAGGTTAGGTGACAAGTGGCTGGAGAGCAGCACTTGTGAAAGGGACCTCGGGGTGCTGGTTGACTGCAGGTTAAACATGAGTCAGCAGTGTGATGCGGTAGTCAAGAGGGCGAATGCCACCCTTGGTTGCATAGCCAGAAGTGTGGCTTCTAGATTAAGAGAGGCATTACTACCACTCTATACGAGTCTGGTGCACCCGCAACTGGAATATTGTGCTCAGTTTTGGGCCCCTCATTACAGAAAGGATATAGCCAGGTTGGAGTCAGTGCAGCGTAGGGCCACAAGGATGGTGGCTGGTTTGCAGGGAATGGGGTATGAGGCGAGACTGAGGGACCTGGGTCTCTTCAGCTTGGAGAAGAGGAGACTCAGGGGGGATATGTTGGCGACATACAGGTATGTGAGGGGGTGTCACATGGAGATGGGTAGAGACCTGCTCTCCCCTGCAGAGGAAGGCAGGATGCGCTCCAATGGAGCAAAGCTCAGGGAGCCAAGGTTCCATTTGGAGGCCAGGAAGCATTTCCTGACAGTCAGGACCCCGAGGGTGTGGAATGGGCTTCCATGGGACGTCGTTGAGGCCCCCTCGGTGAGGCTGTTGAAGGATAGGCTGGACATGCACATGGTGGGCATGTCGTGAGCGGAGCCGGCTGGTGCCGGAGGTCAGACTAGATGGCCCAGGAGGCCCCTTCTGACTCGCTCTGTTTCTATGTTTCTAAATGTTTGGTCTGCCTTCATTGAAGCCTATGCATAATTGCTAGAGAGGCATATGCATTTCATACAAGTTGATGTGCATTTGTTAAAAATGAAAACAAAATTAAGTAGAAATCCTCTTCATGGATGCCCGTAGACATCCCTCCACACACTCCTTTGCAGGTCCTGAGTTGGGGATCCTGCTTTACAAAGTATAGAGCCTAGTAGTTATACTCAACAAAGTTGTGATCCAGTATGATAATGGCAGTTAGGCTGCTGATAGTTAACTAGTGGAAGCAGAATTGGGTTTTGCAAAGGCATGAATGGTATAATGAAATATGGAATATGGTAATTAATGATAAACTGATGACAGAAATAAACATTAAAAAGGGTTAATGAAAGCAAATGAATATAATGGAATTTGGGAAGATTTTGTAAAAGCATTATTGATAGAAGGCAAAGGCTGTAAACTCAATCAAGATTATATGAATTTCTGGAGGGGACATGGGTATCATTGATGTATATTATATGTTATTAATTGTTCTAGTATGTGTATGATGGTAGTATTGGTCTCCTTGGTGGGGGTGCACTCTTTCATTTATTCTTTTTTAATTATTGTGTTCTTGTTATGTTGTATTATTGTTGTTGAGACTGTATTCATGTTTTTTTCCTGTCTAAAAAAAATAAAATAAAAAGGGAGATAAAAAAACAAAAAAACTCAAGTTGTGACCCAAATTATAGTCTCATGATTTCATTCCAGATGGGGAGTGGGACCATTAGAGATGATAGCCATAGGTGGAATGCATCATGGATTTGCGGAATTGTGGCTTCAGGGTTTCTGGGAAGGATGTTGGAGCACTAGAACATCAGTGGCCTTCTTCAATAGGCAAGGTGGATCATGCAAATGGAGAGCACACCCACAACCCCCTGGGTTAAAGCAGTCACCCTTCCAAAAGTCCAACCCAATGCCCTTCCAGTGTCCTTTCAGACTGCACTTCCCATAATTCCCCTCCATGCCGGCTGGCCATTAGGATAGTTCAGCCCCTCTCCCCTGGAGTACACCAGGTTGGGCATAGCTGAATTAGTCGCATCCTTTGTTCCATATCCATCGCAGCATGCATTGCCCCGCCTTCCGTTAGTATTCTTAGGCAGAATCTCCTGTACACTGCAGAGGGCAGGATCCATACTATCGCCCTATTTGGGCAAAGGCTGGCCAAACGCACAACAATGGGTGGAATGGCTGAGACAAACAGGTTTGCGTATGATGCACTGCAGCTCTGTGATGGGAAAGCAGTTGTCAAAGAACCTTTCTTGAATCCGCGATCCAGTACGGAAGACTCCCATGTCCTTTCTTTCTTGCAACACCAGACACAGCATGCTGCAACGCCTGTTTTTGGCTTGTGATGAGCATAGTAATGACCAGGGCTGCCCAGGCTAATCCCGCTGGCTTTAACATACACAGTTTGGTTGGGAGGGGATGAAATACGATATTTCATTAAGTAAATCAGGACAGAGTGATTGTGTGTGGAAATGCAGCTGGCCTGCCCCCAAGGTTTTGAAAACCTGGCCACTCCCTTTTAGTCATTACAGAAAGAGACCTGCCAAGATGAGAAATTACACCAGGAGGGTGGAATATTAGGATTAATTGTCTCGAACCAGCGCAGTGGAGCAGGTAGGCAAGTGAAATCAAGGTGCAGATAATGAGGGCCAATGAGCAGCTTTTATTGTCTTCTCTCATAAAGAAAAGTATTTAAAAGAACCTATTTCACATCTTTCAGGGCTGCTCAAATTGGATTTTTAAAGTGCCAAACCTTTTTCAGCTTTAGAATAATTATAAAGTTTAATACAGAAGGTTTTCCTTTGAGGTACATCAGGTTTAATGGGGAAGCCTTGTGGAGCATTAAATGCTCTTCCCTTCAGATCTTTGACACCATCTTTCCTCTGCGCCTGGTGGGAGCGTGACTTTCAGCATCCCTTTTTGGACCTTCTTTCCATGGTGTGGGAACCATTGGGATGCACCTGAACGTTATAGCAGGAGCTCAGCCCTTTGTGGAGACACCTCCACATGCTTCCCTTGACCCAGCTCGGTTCAGTTTAAAGGTAAGAGCCATTCTGCACGTTACACGCAGCATGCCTTACGCTAGTAAGATTCCGGACTGTGCCACTTCACATCACAACCTCCTCCCCAGTACCAAATCTGAGTTCCTTGCAGGTAGAAAGGGAATTCGGCTGGGAGAAAGCTTTAGCATAGTCGTTCCTGCAGGTCCAAACAACAAGAAGCACTGTGAACAAAACCTCCAGTGTGCAAACCATATGTGCAAATGCTTGCTCAACTCATGTAAAAAGAAACTTCAAGGGCTTTAAGAGAAGATTAGAAAGTAGTTAAAACAACAGGGCACGGGTTTTTGTGTGTGTTCATGTTAAGTATGACCGACACTGCACTGGGACAGGGGAAGACAGGGAGATGGCAGCACGATTCGGTAAAATCCATGTTGATTACGCTTCGGCACCTACGCGAGAGGCTTGCAAGGGTTCTCTGGCAGCAAAAGTCAGGAGGTTATCTTGGCTGGGGAAGGAGGTACATTCCATTATCAGTGAGGTGAGTGGCCACATTTTCTATTTAGTGAGCTCGGCTCACAGTGATAGATGGTATGAAAAAAAATTCCATTTTGGACAGTCAAAGCAAGTGCTGAGGCACAAAGGGGCTCTGTAGCCGGAATGCAGCCAACTCTCTGCACATGCTGACAGACACTCTCCCCCTCCCGACTGTCTCATCACGGGTAGCCGGTTGAGATGATGAAAGTCCCCACCGCGCCGAGCTTCCAGCAGCCCCGGGCACTTTCACTTGGCAGAGGTCAGGCCAGGGAGGGGGCTTGGCAAAGTTCATCACCGCCTTTCACAAGGCTGCCTGGATCCCGAACTCAAATCAACAAGGTCTGGTTGCCGATCATGGTGCCGTGTTTGAACCCGAGTTGCTGGCCCAAGGGCAACATGGAACAGCATCCAGCCATGCCTTTCAAATGCATGTGCAATGCATTGCACAGAAAGTGGTGGAAGGCTGAGGCAACAGAAAACAAGACTGTGCCACTCCTGGCACTGGAATAGAAGGTCACTTCTCCCCTCCTAAGCTTGCCACTGTGTTAAAAATAATTAAAAGGAATAAACAAGACATTATTGTTAGGCAGTGTCATGAAGGGATGGGCAGAAATCTGATTGGTTCCTGTGCCAACATACCTGTTTTGCATGTTTAAGCCATTGTGTAATACAAAACTCAGCCATCCTTAACAATTTACTGTCCTCTGCATTTTGCAATGGAGTTTTCTGATCAAAGCATGTGTTCAAAACTGTGCAGATTAGTTTAAATTATACCAAGATGCATTATATTAGGACATTGCTTGCAAAATATGAATATTAGAGAAAAATGTGAACAAAAGTGCATGTATTCTGAAAAACGTGCATGAAAATGTGTACAAATGTCCATGCAGGCTTACAAAATATCCCAAAAGTTCATGATGACCCAAACTTAAAAATTGGAAAATGAGACAAGGAGAGGAACTGAAATGGGCAGATTCACCCATCTGGGTCACCCAGCATTTCAGGGCCATAAAGTGGTAATGATTTTAACCCAAAGCAGCTTTGCAGTCCCAGCCCTTTGGAGAAGCTGCAATCTGTAAGGCAGCCAGAGCCCTCTGCCACAGCCCTGTCAGAATGACCTCATAAAATGCTGGTCACTGATGTCAGTCTCACTGGCCCAGCGCTGGGCACCCTGCCACTTGGGACAAGCTCTCCGTGGGCTGCAGTCTCTCCACCAGTGATGGCAAAGGCCAGGCCGTGTCTCCTTTCGATTCTGCAGTAGAAGCCAAGGCAGGAGAAGCCAAGCGTTCGTCATTTATTTTTTCTTGCTTACAAACACTTAAGTAGGGGAATATGATAGACTTATAGGATAACCAAGGAAAATTGGCACAAGGAGAAATGGATTGGCTCACTCACTGCTGGTTGGATGATGGTCAGAGATGCAGGAGATGTTGGTGATGGTTACGGAATTTCTGAAGTGGAATGGAAGGCTCAGCCTATTTGTCTAGACAAGGAAAGACTTTCAACTTGGCAAATTTTGATTCTCTGATTCTATGAAATTAGGAAAAATTAGATATGGTGGGCATTACAGTAATCTGGTGGAATGGAGACAACCAATATGGTCATTTCTAGCTATGCACTGTATAAGGAAACATGACACAAATTCATGAAGGCTATCAGTGGCTACTAGCCTTGCTGGCCATTTTCTACCTCTGTTATCACAGCTGGCATGCCTGCATGCACCAGTTGCTGCGGAACTAGGGCAGGTGGAACTCTTGTATCTCTTCTGCTTGAAGGATCCAGGGGCAGCTGGTTTGCCAGAGTGCGAACAGAGTGCTGGACTGCCTAGACCACTCGTTTGGTCCAACAGAGTGCTTCTCATGCCCTTGAGTTCTTATGTTCATAAATTAGGACAGTTCCTTGAAAGTTTCAGGAAAGCTTCATGCAAACAGCAATGTAAAAACTTTATTGAATTACAACAAATAGAAATGGGTAGGAGATTAATACAAAGTCTCAAGCACATATTGCAAAAAAAGCACCTTTTCAAGTGAAAAGTGTTTTGGCAGCTCACTGGTTTTGCAATTCTGTGACAGATAAAACATATATATGAATAGAGTGCTCTGTGTGTGTGTGTGTGTGCGTGTGCATGTGTGTGCGTGTGCATGTGCATGTGTGCATGAATTCAGGTATGAGTACAAGTTTCTAGAACCAAAGAGTTCTTCTGTGTGAATTCCATTCTTTACTGATGAACACAACAATGAAAAGCAAATTGAATACTGTTTTGAATTCTGACCTGCCTGACTTGGCTAGCAATTTGCTTTAGAGAGCAAAATTTGAAACATTTTCCTTCCCACCTCTCTCTTTTGTTGTGTTTTCCAAGAGCCTGAAAATGACCTTGAAATTAGTGATCCTCTTCAGCGTTCCTTCACATCCTTCATCATATCCGCAAAGGCTTTCCTTCCTCGTTGCCAGCAAAACCACTCCAGGTTTAATTACATTTCACTTTTCCCATTGTGCACACTTGACCACATTTGAGAGCAATGGCTCCCCGCACGTGCCAACCCCTGCTCCAATCACAGCAAAATGCTTCGTCTGTTTGCCTATCACTCCACCGTGGGTTTTGTGGGGGACAGAAAAGGCCCATTACAGGATGAATAGGGCATCCCCTGCACGCCCCTGAGAAATCTTGGGTGGCGAACCGCACTGTGAGAGATTCGAAGTCATCACCTCCTAGGTTACTCATCGCTTTCTTGGTGTTTCTAAAATTACTGCAAACTCAAAATTACCCTGATGATCACATCCAAGATCTTTCAAGTCTAGCATGCTTCCTCCCCCAGAAGACAACTAGATCCCTCTGGAACTTCTCCAGCAAGGACAGAAGACAACACACTTTCCTGTTGCTCTTCTCCAGCAAGTGTATCGACTTTAATTAATATCCCCAACTTCAATAGAATCTTCTAGATGACTTACAAAGCAGTAAGCTAGCAAGGGGAGAAATGCAATAAAAATTGGGATGCAAGTTAACTTGTGAACATTCCTGATCTTGTGAAGGCACCCAGAAATGCAAAGAGGGAGAGAGCATTTAAAAATGCTTCTTAAAAATATATATTTCTACATCTCAGCCAACAGGGGAAACTACACACTTTTGAAACTCATGCAAGGAAACGTTCACTTGTTCTGTTCAAAATGCGCACATTTCCTATTTCCTAGCTGCATGACAAGAAAAACCAGGCTCCAAAAGAAAATGGAAACAAACAAAGCTTCAGTGTGGAGTCTGAAGAACCTTGGTGAACTAGAACATCTCTGGTCCAATTCCCCTTTCAAAACCGTTAGACACCGAATCCTGCAAACGCAAATTCATTCAGTTGATTATGCATTGTGTAAAGTATTTTTTTCTCTGTTCCAAACCTCCCACCAGTCAGCTTCACTGGATGACCCCACCAGGATCTTGTATTATGAAAGAGGGAGAAAAATCTCTCTGAACCCACTTTGTCCTCGCCATGCACAATTTTGTAGATGTGCATCACACCTCCCTGCCCTCAGCTTACTCACATTTTAACCTGTGTCTTTAGATCTTTCCTTGCAGGTGGTGTTTACGATGGGTTTATTCTATTTTAAAGGAGCTATATTATCTTTTATCATTTTAGAGTTTGCATTTTTGAACTGCCTAGGTATCTTTTGCTACAAGGCTGTATGGAAACATACTCAATAGAAAGAATAAATTTTGGCCTAGTGGTTAGAACGTTGCACTGGAAACCAGGTGGTCTGGATTCTAGTCCCTACTCTGTCATTAAACTGTCACTGAGTAACTTTGGGCCAGTCACTGGCTTTCAGCCTTATCTGCCTCCCAGGGTTGTTGTAGTGACAAAATTAGAGAAGAAGAGAACCACGCAAAACCATTTTTGGCTCCTTGCAAGAAGGGGAAAAAAGTCAGCATATGCATGTAATAAATGAAGAAAAGCAAATATCATTTTGTTGTATATGAAATGACAACTGTTATTTGATTAAAAGCCTGCATCCTGTTAAATTGTGATAGCCTTCAGAATCAATCCAAGGTTTTTAAAGAAATGTACGCCATGAACTGAAGCAGTGCTGTGGCCCTATTTAAATCCTTTGCACTGCCTCACTTTGGAACAATGTCCTGTGATGCAGAGCTGCCCATTGAAGGCATTCGGCATGCCCAACTTGCGAGAAAGGTGATCAAAAGGACTCGGCTAACTGGGGTGCCCTTTATCTCCCCGGAAGGTGATGACCAGCATCTGGAGATGATAGAACGCATGATTAACAATACCACCGAGGATGATTAATATCTTCTTAAAGCACCTACTTCCAGATTATCCATCATTTCATTAGAGTGGGGGGGGGAGCCCTCTTCTCGAAGGGGGCTGGGCCCCTGAACCATGAATAACTAACCCACCTCTTGACATGTTTACTAATTGAGTCACGGAGTATGCTGACTCCAACGGTGAACACACGGCTATCTTTTGTGTTTTCTGCCACGGAGGGGAAGAAAAGAGGCAGTAAATTTGGGGCATTAGCTCAATAAAGCCATTTTCCTCTGCACACGCAGGTCTGTGATAATTAACCCTTGGTTCTTAAGAACTGACGTTTCATAGTGGCATCTTTATTGGAATCAAGTGGTTTTAAATATAACTCCTGCTGCTGCTACTTCTACCCATCATAATAATGTTATTGGAAGGTTGCTAAAGAAGATAACGGTGTGCTCATTAACTCCCCCTGCCAAAAAAAGCCCTAGATTGAAACAGTGGCATTCTGTTTAGTTTGCAGGGTTGGGTGGGCATCGAAAAATATTCTTTTCACATTCTTTCTCCCCAAAAACAGTCTCTTTGGCTGTGCTAAATTACCTCATCTGAAAGAACACTTCTGAGTAGTCAGCTCCGTGAGGTTCTCATTTATTACATTCAGAGGATTTTTTTTTTTTTTTGCATGTATAATCTTTCAAAAATAAGGCCCCTTCCTACACCCATCTGCACCAAAATGGCCAATAGGAGATGCTTGGGGGCCTCTGTATATGCAGCAGAAAGAATTAGGAAGTAGGCAGTAAAGTCCAAGAAAGGGCACCATTTCAGAAATCCAAGGTGGGTTCCTATTTTAGGCATGAACCCTGTAATTTAAAAAAAAAAAAAAAACCTGAATGAGGAAAAACGGGATGGCAAGAACCTTTCCCCTGTTCTGCTGGTTTTCTTCTTGAGCAGAGCTTTCTTTTGAATATGGGAGACCATTTCGAAGTGTCCTCCAGAAGAAGGGGATGGCAGAGAATGAAGTGGCTAGATAGAGTCACTGAAGCAGTGGGTGTGAGGTTAGATGGGCTCCGGGGGATGGTGGAGGACAGCAAGGCCTGGAGGAGTGTTGTCCATGTGATCGCGGTGGGTTGGACGCGACTTCACAACTAACAACAATAACAACCATCTCCTCTTCACAAGAATCTAAGGCATTGGCTTACACTATGCCAGGTCATTGGCTCCTCCAGATGAGTCCTACAAAGACTGGCCTCAAGACCAACTGGATTTCAGACAGGAATCCATTCTGCCCCAGCTTCCAGGAATCAACACAAAGGCCACCTGAAAAGGCTTTTATTGCAGAAATTCCCCTTGTGAGCTCACAGCTCTCTCAGAGGCAATGAAAATATGCAAGTTCAGGCTTTCAAAGAACTTCTTACCTCTCTGGACATAACAACCATTAGCTGCATGCATTTCCAAATGCTGTTCCCAACAATGGTCTTGCCACTGCTTCAGTTCCCACAGGACACCAGAAGTTTTCCCAGGTTGTCTCCTATAAAACCTATGAGAGACTCCCCAAGTTTATATATACGGGAGTGAACTCCCCCTGATCCTTGGTCACTATCCAATCCTTGGATCATCACCCAGTCCTTCCAGTCTTCACCAGGAAACTGCCCCTCAGCCTTAGGCTGCAGTGGACTGAACATTTCTGCCCTGGCCTTCTTGCTGGCAGAAGATGCAGGGACAGATTCCTGAAATCCCCCCTTCCGCAGATACCTCCTGGTTTTGCCAGGGATGTTTCCAGACTTAAATGTGGGGGCCTTGTCATGCTCTTCCAGTGGAGGTGACAACCGATCAGTCTCCAACATCTTCCACTTCCCTGTTCATCAGACAGTGCGAGGCCATTCCAAGGTGAATTGCCTGGGTCCACAGCTGTACTGGATGCCACCTTCGTTGCCTTCCAATCTATCTCTAAGGTGGAAGTTCTACCTGGACTGGGGCAAGGTCCCACAGAACCTGGTCCAGCCCTACCCAGATATGTCCCACGCTATCTATCTATCTATCTATCTATCTATCTATCTATTTATTTAACATATTTGTATGCTGTCCCCATTGCAACTTAGCCTCGGGGCGGCTCACAACATAAACAATATAAAACAATTAAAATATTACACTATTTAAAACTGGCCCATCTCGAGATACAGATTATTTATTTATTTATTTACTTAAATATTTCTATGCCGCCCCATCACAACAAAGTCTCGGGGCGGCTTACAGCATATGAAATTAACAGTATATTTAAAACCTTTCCACCCCCCACCCCCGGTGCATCTCGGCAAACCCTATAAAATACCATCCTAAATTAAATATAAACAAATTATAAACAATAAACTAAACAATTAAATAAATAAACACAGTTAAACTATAAGCAAATTATAAGCAATTAACTAAACAATTAAATAAATACATACAATAAAACTATAAACAAATTAACAATTTAACAATTAAAATACGATTTAAATAAAAATGTCTTTGCCTGGCGCCGAAAAACAAATAACGACGGCACCAGGCGGACCTCTCTGGGGAGTGCATTCCATAATTGGGGTGCCATCGCAGAGAAAGCCCTCCTCCGGGTACTCACCCTCTTAATCTCATTCACAGAGGTTCCTGGAGGAGGGCCTCTGTTGCTGATCTCGGGGTGGGAGGGCATATATGGGCACAAGGGCTCCTTAAGGTATCCAGGTCCCAGGCCATTTAGGGCTTTATAGGTCATAACCAGCACCTTGAATTGGGCCCGGACTTCAATAGGGAGCCAGTGGAACTGACAGAGAACTGGGGTTATGTGAGAATAACGCCCAGTCCCCGTCAGCACCCTGGCAACTCTATTTTGCACCAATTGAAGTATCCGGACCGTCTTCAAGGGCAGCCCCATGTAGAGTGTGTTACAGAAGTCTAGTCGGGAAGCCACCAGCACGTGTGTCACTGTCGCCAGGTAGTCATAGTCCAGGAAGGAAAGTCCGAAGCTGTAGGAAAGCACTCCTCGCCATTGCCATCACCTGGACCTGTAACGACAGTTCCGGGTTGAGGAGTACTCCCAAGCTGCGGACCTTGTCCTTTAGAAGGAGTGCAACCCCATCCAGGACAAGGCCCAAGTCCCCCATTCCAAGGCCCAAACCACCCACCAACAGGACCTCCGTCTTGTCTGGATTGAGCTTCAGTTTATTGGCCCTCATCCAGCCCATTACCTCAGCCAGGCACTGGTTCAGCACAGCCACCGCCTCACCTGGATTGGTAGAGAATGAGAGGTAGAGCTGGGTATCATCAGCGTACTGATGATTCTGCAGCCTACACTTCCTAATGACCTCTCTCAGCGGTTTCATGTAGCTGCCATGACGCAGAGCCATAGTCCCCCAGCACCACCTTCTGGAATCAGCCGTTGAGGTAGGAATGGAACCACTGCCAAGTGGTGCCTCCAACTCCCAATCCCGCGAGCCTATCCAGAAGGATACCATGGTCGATGGTATCAAAAGCCGCTGAGAGGTCCAGGAGGACCAACCGGGACGCACTCCCCCTGTCCCTCTCCCTGCACAGGTCATCGTACAGGGCGACCAAGGCAGATTCAGTGCCTTACCCGGGTCTGAAGCCGGACTGAAATGGGTCCAGATAATCCATCTCATCCAAGAGTGCTTGGAGTTGTCCCACCACCACCTGCTCTAGTACCTTGCCCAGATTAAAATACAATAAATACAGTAAATACTAAACAATTTAGTCTAACAATTAAAATAACTTTTAAATAAAAAGGTCTTCGCCTGGTGCCAAAAAGCAAATAATGACGGCGCCAGGTGGACCTTTCTGGGGAGCTCATTCCATAGGTGGGGAGCCACCTCAGAGAAGGCCCTCCTCTGGGTGCTTACCCTCCTTATCTCCCTCACGGAGGGTTCCTGGAGAAGGGCATCTGCTGTCGATCATAAGGGGTGGGAGAGCATATATGGTTGCAGATGCTCCTTTAGGTAACCAGGACCCAAGCCATTAAGGGCTTTATAGGTAATAACCAACACCTTGAATTGGTCCCGAACTTCAATAGGGAGCCAGTGAAGCTGACGGAGAAATGGGGTAATATGAGAACCACGCCCAGTCCCCGTCAGCACCCTGGCAGCTCTATTTTGTACCAATTGAAGTACCCAGACCGTCTTCAAGGATAGCCCCACATAGAGTGCATTGCAGAAGTCTAATCGGGAAGTCACCAGCGTGTGGGTCACTGTCACCAAGCTTCTGCTAAACAACACCCCCTCTTTCTAAGCAAAGTGTACAAGGAGCTGCCATAAACTGAGTCAGAACTTTGGTCCATCCAGCTCCATGATCTCAACACTGACCAGCAGCAGCTCTCTGGGATTTCAGGCAGGAAAGTTCCCCAGCCCTGCTCGGAAATTCCATGGAGCAACAAGCATCTCCTCCCAAGATACCATTCCACTTGCACATGTAAGGAATTGTTTTGAGCTACTGTGAGGAACTAGGAGCCCTTCCTGATACATTGGACTTAAAATCCCAGCAGCCTCATCCAGCAAGACTTAACAGAGTGATGAGATTTGAGGTCCAACAACTTCTAGAAGATTGTGAGTTAGACCTACAACAGTTGCAACAGTCCTGCAGAATCCAGCTCTCTTCTGCTTGCTGGACTTCCTTCTTACGCTTGCCCTCGGCTAAGAAAGAAGCCAGGCCAAAAGGAGGTCTGCAGACACTAGTGGAACTCTTCTTGGGGAACCCAGCTTCCTCCAGAGTGCACGCAGCACAAACAAAGGTGCCAAGACACATGCGCAGGTGCTGCTTGTGCAGGGCTCACACGGGCTCGATTCCCGGTGGACGTCCGCATGCATATTCGGCATGTGAAGTGCTAAGTCAGACCTTGGCTGCAAGAAAGCAGGCTGAAGTCCAGGTGGTCAAGCCAAGGGAATCCAACAGATTCCCATTCCTCACATAGCCCTACATTCAACATCTGGAATGCCACAAGCAAGGCTCCTAATCCAAACACAAAAATATCTCACTATTATTGATATTTTATACTGTGCAATATAACAAAATCTGTAAGAGGCTCACATACCATTTTTAAAAAATGCTAATTAAAATGTGGAGTTAATAAACAATTACCGAGATAACCAAAATAAACAGAAGCTGCTAAAATCATTCAAATGCAGAAGCATCTGGCACAGCCGTCCTATTCCTAGACGGCACAGTTTCCACAACCACAGTGGGAATCTAACCATGCAGGTTTATTTTAAATAAGGTAGATCCATAATATCAGCACAGCCAGGGGCCCAAAACTGGCTGCACCATCAAAGGGAAACTGCAGAGGCCCCAAATATGATCTGGTAAATTGCTCTGATTTGTTGGAGGAAACAATGCCAACAAGATCTTGGCAACAGCAGCTCTGTTTACTGGTATCTGCATGCCTCTTTTGTTCATGGCTTCCCTGCGCTCATGAGGTCAAATCAATACCTCACTGCTTTTCATGTCATGCTTATAATATATAATATCTTCTTATGTTAATCTCATATTCCTAGGGTTTTGACTGGCAGTGGTGAAGCAGAATACTAAAAGGGTGATTATTCATCACCAAGAGTATTGCATTCAACATGGGGGCCTTCTCAATCAATGAAAATCTACCGGAGGTTTTGGGACTCACGGGAGCGATGGACGTGGCTCATTCTGCGACTCGACAGTGGTAGGTAGTCCTCCAAGAGACAGTGGGCTCCACCACTTCACAGGATGTGCATGCATGGCAAGCCAACCCGTACTTGTTTTGTCATGCTAATGCAGCAGCTACGATGACATTTGCAGGGTGGGGGGTGTGGAATATTAACCACTTCCCTGCTTGCCCATTCACCCCAGCACAATACCCCTCCGGCCATTTTATAACTCATTTGTCACTGCTCAAGTTCTGAGTCTTGCAATAAGATTGAATATGTGTGTGTGTTGGGGGGGGGGGGTTAGGTTGACATTTCTTTTTAGTAGATCACAGACAGGCATGGAAAGCATCCCCCCTTTCACAGACTCCCCAACAAATGCCCCCTGTGTTAGGCGGCCTCAGCAAATATGAGTAACAGCACTAATTAACTTCTAGCAACTAGACACAGTTCCCTTCTGTTGTTGTTGTTGTTGTTGATGATGATGATTTTTACCTAATAATACCTTAGTCTGCTTTCTGTGCCTTTTGTGACAGCTTGATCTGCAAATATTTCCAGGGCATCTTATCCATTCTGTGGAAAACTTCACTTGCTGCCTTCAGATGGCTGCTGAAAGTTCCAAGGCCAGCCATGTTTATTCTGGGCTCATGTCTGCTCCCCTACAGCCAGCACACCACAGACCATGTCTGCTCTCTTTCAGAGAAGGGTCTTTGGGGTAAGCCTGAAATGGGGAGGGGAGGAAACCAAATCTCCAGAGATATGATGCGTTCCGATGCCATCCCAGCCTCCTTTGCTCCTGCTCCAAGGTACTGCACTTAAGATAGCTAGCATCAACCATCCCAGTGCTTGGCAAACAATGAGGAAGGTAAAGGTGACCTTTATCTCCATGGTCCTCCCATTTTCCTCTATTTTGGAGAGTTATGGTCATCTGCATAAGATTGCACCCTAAGTGGTAAACATTGTTTTCCAGTTTCTGCTAATATGCGGTGCAGTGGTGTAACTTTCTCCTAACTTTCTGTGCAGTTTCCCCCTAGCATACCTATTACTGGGTGCATTGTTATTTAAACATATGCACCAAATGTCAACATCCAGGGAACTATCACAGGGTTTCAGTTTGTGCATGGCTTCACCAAGCGCAAATCTGAATTTCCATGGATTTCTCACCATCCGTAGGTGGGTCACAAAGAATGCAGTCTCTTCCTTCTCTTGGTCCAGGGGCTCCCAGCATTTTTAACACATAGGCACCAACCAGAAGATGCCCAGGTCTTTATATTTCTATCCCGCCCAAAGCTCTTATTCATATTTAAGTACAGTTCATACAAAACAGCATGATGCAAAATACAAATGCAATAAAGTACAAATAAAAATCCAATACAAATTTTAAACAGAGATTAAAACTCTTTGCACAATTAAAACACTTTCAACAAACTAGGTCTGGAAGAGAAGAAGGAGGGATAGTGCTGACATAAGCACCCCATCCAGCAGGCCATTAAAAGTTATTAACTGCCTCAGGAGAAAGGACCCTCTTACCTTTGAGCCAAAAGCATTTCAGAGCCAGTGCCAGGTTAAGTGCAATCATGTTTTGGCATCTACCTGTCCCGTCTCTGGTTCTTAGGATGCATCATATCCACTGAAAACCTTTGTATCTATTGGAAACAGTCCAATCCCTTTCACAAGGGGTGAGCCAATCAATCAAGCAATCAATATTTATTTATTTATTTATTTATTTACAAATTTGTATGCCGCCCCCTTGCAACCAAGCCTCGGGGTGGCTCACAACAATAAATAAAACAGCAACAATTACATTATTTAAAGCTAACATTAAAAACTGGCCCATCTCAAGGTAAAGATAAAAATACAATAAATAACATAAATAGACAAATATAAGTTAACAATTAAAATAACTTTTAAATAAAAAGGTCTTCTCCTGGCACCGAAAAATAAATAATGATGGCGCCAGGTGAACCTCTCTGGGGAGCGCGTTCCATAAGTGGGGCGCCACCGCAGAGAAAGCCCTCCTCCGGGTGCTTACCCTCCTTATTTCCCTAATGGAGGGCTCCCAGAGAAGGGCGTCTGCTGCTGATCGTAGGGGGCAGGAGGGCAGATATGGCTGCAGACGCTCCTTTAGGTAGCCAGGACCCAAGCCGTTGAGGGCTTTATAGGTAAGAACCAACACCTTGAATTGGGCCCGGACTTCAATGGGGAGTCAGTGAAGCTGACAGAGAACTGGGGTAATATGAGAACCACATCCAGTCCCCATCAGCAACCTGGCAGCTCTATTTTGCACCAATTGAAGTATCTGGACCGTCTTCATGGGTAGCCCCACATGGAGCGCGTTACAGAAGTCTAACCGGGAAGTCACCAACGCGTGTGTCACTGTCGCCAGGCAGTCGTCCTCCAGGAAGGGACGCAGCTGATGGATCAGTCGAAGCTGATGGAAAGCTTTGCTGGTATATTTGCTGGTAGTGAAATACAACTAATGCTTCTTTTAAACAAATGTTTTGGCAATGATCAATTACCGTCTTTTGGGGAGGAGGTTATAATACAGATATTGTTTATACTGGAGCAGTCTTCAGTTTTTGCATATTAGCCCGTTTCAGTTTATGTTGGTGCCTATGGATAATTCCTAAAAAGCTGTACATGCTTCATACAAAGCCATGCATGTGTGTGTGTGTGTGTGTGTGTGTGTGTGTATACAGTGGAAAGAGATGGTGACAATGAGCACAGGGATGATTCAGGGGCCAACAGGAACCATCCCATGGGCAACAAAGACATCCATTACAGATCCCCATCTTGGGTCATGTGCACAGAATAAGGCAGTATTTTAGGGATCATGAACCCAAACCACCCAGGGCTTTAAAGGTCTTCACCAAAAGACTTCATGGTACCCAGAAACAAATTGGCAACCCATGCGGGCAATGCAGAATAAGTGCAGCATCTTATTTGTCACTGTATCCAGGGCCAACTGCAGCTTCTGAAAAGAAATGGCACGAAGACATTTGAGCATCCTCCAGTGGCTGCTGGAGGACCAGGGAAGTGGTGCAGCCCACCTGTGATGATCCTGTCCTGAGACTCCTTTCCTGGGTGGTGGGCAGCTTCAAGTGCACCACCTGACCACAAGGCCCTGTGGGAAATTTCAGTGGTGGATGCCTGGCAGGACGGACCTGCATAGGGGACTAAGCCACATGGCCATTCAGACCTAGACTTGTTCCAGCTGTAAGCAAGAATTGTCCGGTTCTGCAAAACTGCACTCTTCTTACCTCCTTGACGCTGAGAGATGAACGCAGGAGAAATTAGCTTCATTTCATTATTGACTGGGAATGATGCATTTCATACCTCCTCAACTGAACACAGACTGAAAGCAGTGTGAAAGTCCATATAACCACATCTGTAACTTTGTGAGATTTTATTATAATTCAAACACACACACACACACACACACACACACGCAAATACATTCAAAGTGTGCACACGTTGGGGAAAAAGTTTGCAGCAAAGAATTCATGCTGTGGCAAAATGTGCAGAATACGTATTAATTAATGGGAGAAGAATGTGTTCACTTCAAAGAGGATGCTACATGATGCGCTCATGTGAAAAATTCGCACAGAATGTGCATGTATTCTCAGGGGGAAAGAAAACAAACAGGGCTCACAATATGAGGCAGACTTGAACTGGAGACTCCAAGCAAGCTTTAAGGTAGCGCTAAGAGAACTTCAGCAAACTTGCCTTTGGCTGATTTGGGCAATCCCACTCTCAGAACACATGTGCAGTTCCCACCACTGCCTCATCTCAATATTCCCGGGGCAGGGTGCAAATAACAGAGGTGAAAGGCCCAAGGCTGAGCTCCAGTTTGACTCAGAGGCTTTGCCACTATTCGCTCAACACTGCTCTCCTGCCCTTTCAGCTCCTCCGCAATGAAGCTGAGCCCTGCAGCTTGGGACAGAACGGTACCTGGAAGCAGAATAAGCCACATTTTGGCTCTCGGTAGCAGCCAGCCTCATTCTGATCGAGGGACATGCAGGTAGAAGCTCTGGGAGGCCGACAGGAAGCAACCCTGCTCCGGAAAGCTGTTCCCACCCTGTGTGCCAACCAAGCACAATGAACTCAGATGCCTGGCAGTCCCCTCGTTTTCTTTGGGTAAGATCACACAGCTGATCCCCAGCTGGGAATGCACGCGTCTCCCAGTGCCGCAGCTTCTGCAGGAGGCAAAGGAGACCTTTCCCCAGCACGGGCCAACTTCTCTTTTCACCAGCGCTTGGCACTCCCACTGGCTTGACTGCTTGTCCTCCTCTCTGCCCTCTCTGCTCCACTGCAATTGTCCTGGAGTTTTCCTCTCTGCAACTGCTGTCCAAGCCAGCTGCACCCACTACATCTTCAGCAGTGGACCGAGGAGGGTATTAATCATATTTTTGAGGAGGACACTCCGCTATTTATCTCCCTGACATCTCCAGCATTTGGGAACCTGGTGCGACACACAGTCCATTGACTAGTAATATTACACATTACCGTGCTCCATTGCCTCTTCCTGCCCTCTTCATTGAGTGGCTGTTCAACAGTGGATTTGTGTTTGTTCAATCAGACATAATTTATACCTTTTTCATTCGTCCTGGAGAGCTCTTGTTAATTCCAACTTTAAGCACGGTACTCCCCAGCACGTTCCCAGCTCTGACCTCAGGATAATCGAGGAAGCTAGCTCCCAAACTGTGTGTGTGTGTGTGTGTGTGCATGCGTGTGTGTGTGATTCTATACTCAAGTAAACCAGCAGCTCTGGAATTCAATGAGTGCTTGAGCTGCTTTAAAATGAAATCAAGAATCTCCCAGAGAGCTTTGGATATTGGGTGATATAGAAATGAATAAAATGCAGAGGTTCTTCTATTGTTTTGGAAACACTGAAAGCTTGGAAGATGGGGCCTGTTATGATCCCAACCAGAGCTCTGATGCAGGGGGAAGGCCAGCTGGAGAGGTGAGATCCAGAGATGCATGCCGTGGAGGTGTTGAACCCAGACCAAGCTCTGACACTGATCCACAGCTGGAGCCTCTTGGCCAAGCGCCTCTGGGGCCAGAACATAAAATGGGCTTCACCACAGGAAGTGCTCCCCAAGGGAGCTTCCTTGCGAGACCAGCTCCTTGTGTATCAGGGTTCCCAAGTTCCTGAACAGACAAAGCATGCACAGGGCTGGACTGATGCACACAGCGTGGGCTGTGATCAGGGTTCCATCTAAGATGGTGGATCCACTTGAAATCTAGAGGAACTGCCATATCCACCACCCCAAATTGGCTCCAATGGGGGATTTGGCAAATTTTGCAACTAGGCTGCGAAGCCTGGCTAATGACAAGCTGGGGAGGAGGAAATGCAAATAGCTTCCTTATTTCCAGATCTGGTGGGAAAGTGAAAATCTTATGCAATTTTGGGAAATGGTTTCTAAGGAAATTAGCAAAATATTAAATTTAGATATTGAAGCAGATCCTGGAATTGCATTACTGTCACCATTTCATGAAAGGGATTGGAGATGGAATATTAGAGAATTAATAACTAATTTATTAAAGGCTGTAATATTAATAATAATAAATAATAATAAGGAACATCATGATTTCCAGTTCAGTGAATAATATAAGAACATTTCGAATATAGCTATTAATGGCAAGTTAGCATGTCATATTGAGGTGAAAAAAGGGTTGACAAATAGTAATAATTCTGATGACATTTGGGCTTTGTTTATTGAATACATATTCACAAAAGGGAAGTTTATTAAACCTTTATAGGATTCAGTGCAATTTTGGATGAGGAAAGGGTCTTACTGGGAGAAAGAAAGGACAGAAGAAGAAGAAGAGGTGTATATATAGATATATTTCTATGTAACTGAAGGTCCCAATGTGGGGGTGCATCTTTTGAGTTCAGCATGATGTAATTTAATTATGAATTGCTTTGATTGATTTATATGACTCAGTTTGCTTGTATTATCTTTTAAAATCTTCTGTTGTTATTGATGCATTTTTGTATTGCATTATTAAGTTAGTTAATAAAAAATTTAAAAAAGAAAAAGGGAGAGTCTTTGTCTGTCCACACAGATCTTTCCCCTTTACTCTTGCTCTCATTCTCTCTCTCCCGCTCTTGGGCCACTCCCAGCTTCTAGCCTCACCATTTCTCCCTCTCCTCACCATTTTCTTCATTGCAAGATCCCCAGCCTTGCTCTTTTTCTCCAGTCACACCTTTAGCTTGCTGTTTCTCTCTACATCCAGCCTTTAGCTTTGTATTTCTCTCCCTGCCTCTTTAATCTCTGTTCACTTCTAGACTTTCTTGCTGTCCCCTCTGCTTACTCTGACTTCCTGCCCACTGAATCAGAAACAGGATCCAGAAGAGGAGGAAGAACCTGACTCACTAATATTCTGCAATGTTGCATTATATATTGATATATATGGGGAAAGCGATAAAGACCTCTGCCATTGGAGGCATTCATGAGTTCTTTAAGGCTCCCCACTCTTCAGAAAGGGGGCAGAACCTAGAAGGCAGAGGTTGGAGCAAGGTAGCCTCACCCAGCCTGGTGGCCTTCAGGGGCAATTGGACTGCAACTCCCAAAATTCCCATCCAGCAAGGCCATTGACTAGGAATTCTGGGTGTTGCAGTCCAAACATGTCCAGAAGGCATAATACTGGGGAAGGTTGGTGCAAGAGAAGTGAAGGCTTCAGCTGAGTCCTGGGCTCCAATGCAGCAGGCTGCCTGCATGAAACTCCCAAGGTCTTGCGACTCTAGGCTAACCCAAGCTAGAGAAGTCAGGGCAAGAGCCTCCACTCAGGGTCAGGACAGGGCCAGAGCACACGGCCAATTCACTGCCAAGACATTCTGCCTGCCTGGATTCCACACAAATGCATTTCTCCACCAGTGCATGTCCCCTTTTTTGGAAGGAAACAAAATCTGGACATTCAGAAAAGGGGAATGGCCTAGCCCTGATTGGACTTTTCTTTATTTAACATATTATTTCGAAGGTGCTCTTAGGGATGTACCCTTCTCAAGGCAGCATGCAAAAACAAAAAGCCAGGCAAAATTGCACAAACAGTGCTCACTCATCAAAACCGCAGCCCCAAAATTAAGGAAGGTCTTGCAAAACTAACAGGTGGGCTCTCCCAACATTAGCCAGCTGAGCTTGTACTTCCTGCCTTTCTGTCAGGCGTAATTTCGCAGTGTGGTGTAACAGCAGAGAAGTTGTTGGAACAACGATAATCCAACATAGCAGAGACTTCCAGCACAATGCCTGCATGATGACTCGCTCAATTTACTTCTTCACACATCAGCTTCTCTGAGTAAGACAGCAAGAGAAAAACCCTGTTTGCATAGATCTTTGCTCCAGTCTCTTTGGATTATGAGTGAAGTGCTGGAGAGCCACATGTGGTCGTCCTGTGTATAGATAATTTATTTTCAAGACTACATGGAATGAAATGGGATAAGACATAGAATAGCATTTCTCTCAGGCTTCAGGCCATAGATTCATGTGTCGCACACTGTTCGCGCAGGAAAGGGTTGATCTTCTGTGTGAATCCTGAAGCAAGGCTGATGTAGGATCAAGTTCTTCTGAATGTTTGCTTCATATGCTTGCAGAAGGCATCAGATGTCCCTGATGTGTCTTCCACTGCAGCCTTTGCTGTTTAGTCACAAAGTGGTACCCGACACATCATGACCCCGTGGACAACATTCCCCCAGGCTCTCCTGACCTCCACCATCCCTCGGGCTCCACCCAAGTCCATCCCCACTGCCCCAGTGACTCCATCCAGCCACCTCATCCTCTGCCGTCCCCTTCTCCTCTTGCCCTTAATTGTTCCCAGCATCAGGCTCTTCTCCAGGGAGTCCTTCCTTCTCATCAGTGACCAAAGTATTTGAGTTTCATCTTCACTATATGGCCTTCTAAAGAGCAGTCAGGGTTGATCTCCTTACTGTAACCTTAAGCAGCAAGAATGGGGTGGAGCACCCACATCTGCTGAAAGATAAATATAGCTGGTATTTATGACGTTTATAGGAGTATATTCATCCTGGAAAATATTTTCAATCTATGTTTGGTGGATTCTTCGAAATCCTCTGTCCCCTCATCTGTTCATTGACAGAATCAGATACTTTTAGGAGTTGTAGAAACATAGAAACATAGAAACAGAGCGAGTCAGAAGGGGCCTCCTGGGCCATCTAGTCTGACCTCCGGCACCAGCCGGCTCCTCTCATGACATGCCCACCATGTGCATGTCCAGCCTATCTTTGAACACCCTCACCGATGGGGCCTCAACGACCTCCCGTGGAAGCCCATTCCACGCCCTCGGGGTCCTAACTGTCAGGAAGTGCTTCCTGGCATCCAAATTGAACCTTGGCTCCCTGAGCTTGGATCCATTGGAGCGCGTCCTGCCTTCCTCTGCAGGGGAGAACAGGCCTCTCCGCATCTCCATGTGACACCCCCTCACATACCTGTATGTTGCCAACATATCCCCTCTGAGTCTCCTCTTCTCCAGGCTGAAGAGACCCAGTTCCCTCAGTCTCGCCTCATACCCCATCCCCTGCAAACCAGCCACCATCCTTGTGGCCCTACGCTGCACTGACTCCAACCTGGCTATATCCTTTCTGTAATGAGGGGCCCAAAACGGAACACAATACTCCAGTTGCGGGCGCACCAGAGTCATGTAGAGTGGTAGTAATACCTCTCTTGATCTAGAAGCCACACTTCTGGCTATGCAACCAAGGGTGGCATTCGCCCTCTTGACCACCGCATCACACGGCTGACTCATGTTTAGCCTGCGGTCAACCAGTACCCCGAGGTCCCTTTCACAAGTGCTGCTCTCCAGCCACTTGTCCCCTAACCTGTACTTATGACAGCTATTCCTATGCCCCAAGTGCAAGACCTTGCACTTCTCCACATTGAACGCCATCCTGTTGTCTCCTGCCCACTTCCATAGTCTGTCCAGATCCTTTTGGATCTGGTGTATTTGCTCCTCAGTTGTGGCCACTGCTCCAGTTTTAGTGTCGTCTGCGAATTTGATCAGCAGACTGTTCACCCCTTCTTCCATGTCGTTAATGAAAAGATTAAACAGGATCGGCCCCAGGACAGAGCCCTGGGGGACCCCGCTTGTCACTGGCTGCCATCCCGACGATTCCCCGCTAATGGTTACCTTCTGCTTTCGGTCAGTCAGCCATGCCCTAATCCACCGGACAGTGCTTTGGTGTATCCCAAAACTCCTCAGTTTCTCCACCAGGATATCATGGGGCACTTTGTCAAAGGCCTTGCTGAAATCCAGGTATACCACATCCACTGCATCCCCTCCATCTAGCCATCTTGAAACCTTGTCATAGAATTCCACAAGGTTTGTCTGGCAGGACCTGTTTCTGCGGAAGCCGTGTTGTGTGGCTGTCAGCCTCCCTTCCCTATCTAGCATCACTAGATCTCTCTCTATTATGAGCCTTTCAATTGTTTTTCCTACAATGGACGTAAGGCTAACTGGTCTATAATTCCCCATGTCCTTCCTTCTACCCTTTTTGAAAATTGGGACCACCGATGCCACCCTCCAGTCCTCTGGAACTTCACCCGTTCTCCACGAGGCCTCAAAAATGGAGGCCAGCGGGCGTGAGAGAACCCCTGCCAACTCTCTAAGTACTCTCGGGTGTAACCCGTCAGGGCCTGGCGCCTTTGTAATGTCCAATGCCCTGAGGAGCCCCTCGACTTCAAGGGGGGTGACTCTAATCTCTGCCCCTAAGTCCCCAGCCTCATCTAATCTCCTATACGGATATCCCCCGTCCTGCTTTGAGGAAAACACAGAGGCAAAATAGTCATTTAGCATCTGTGCCTGTTCCCTCATGTCAGTCACTGGATCTCCTTCCTTCTTATTTAGTGGTCCCACCACTTGTCTCCCCTTCCTTTTCCTATTTACATGCTGGAAGAAGCCCTTTTTGTTGCTCTTGATATTCTTGGCAAGTCTCAGCTCATAATCAGCCTTAGCCTTGCGAAGAATCCTTCTGCAACGGGCCTCCTCCTCCCGGTATACCCTTTTGTCTATTTCCCCCAGTACCCATTTCCTATGGAGGCTCCTCTTTCGTCTAATCCCCCTAACCACCTCCTTTCGCATCCATGGCGGCACTCTCCTCCGCCTCCCCACCTTACTGACTAGAGGTATTGTCAGGGCTTGCGCCTGCAAAACCTCCCTTTTGAGTGCCATCCACCCCTCCTCAACTCGCTTACCTTCCAGTAACCTGTCCCAGGAGACTTTCCCCAGTCTGGCCTTCAGTTGGCCAAAGTTGGCCCTCTTGAAGTCCCAGCTTCTAGTGCTCGCCCTGCTGCATGGCCCCAGTCCTCTGATCTCAAAGCAAAGGATGGAGTGATCACTCGCATCCAGAGCTCCCCTAATCTGTACTTCATCTATCAGCTCCTCCCTATTGGTCAAGACCAAGTCCAGGATGTTTCCCCCCCTCGTCGCCTCTCGGACCCTCTGTGTGCAAAACCCACCCTCTAGAGCTTCTAGGAAGCGACGTGACCTGGCTGTCACCGCAGAGTGAGTCTCCCAAGTAATATCCGGGAGATTGAAATCTCCCATAATTACTGTGTCTCTCCCCCGAGATATCCTTAGAATCTGGCCTGTCAGGACATCATCCAGGGTCTCAAGTTGACCTGGAGGGCGATAACATACCCCCACTGTCAGGTCTCCTTCCTCTCAAAACCCCTAAGTTTCACCCAGACTGCCTCTACCGAATCCCCATCTGTGCTGCATGCTATCTCACTGCATCCTATCCCTTCCCTGACATATAAAGCCACACCCCCACCTCTCTTTCCCTTCCTGTCCTTTCTAAAAAGGTGATACCCTTCTATGTTCACATTCCAGACTTGCCTTTCATCCCACCAAGTTTCTGTGATTCCCACCAGATCGTATCCTCCTATTCCCAGGAGAGCTTCAAGCTCTTCCTGCTTATTACCCATGCTCCTAGCATTGGTGTACATGCACCTCAACTCCTTCCCACTGCTTCCTTTCCTTGGAGTGCCCAGCATCCTCCTTCCTCCCATCCTCCCTGGTACCTGGCCCCTCTCTGTAGAAGTCCTGTCAGTCCCTGCAGTATCTCTAAAGCCCTGCTCCCAGAGCCCCGATCCTCCCTGCACACTTGTCCAGTGCAGACACGTTACTGGGGGCCTGAACCCACCCCCCACTGGCTCAGTTTAAAGTCTTCCGGATGAAGCTCGCTAGAGCATCTCCAAAGGACCTTTTCCCCATCCTCGTGAGGTGTAACCCATCCCTTGCCAGAAGTCCATTGGCAAGAAAACGAGTGCCGTGGTCGAGGAACCCGAAGCGTTCCTTCTGGCACCACACCCTAAGCCAGTCGTTCACCTCGGAGACCCTCCTGTCCCTTCCTGGCCCAAATCCCTGGACAGGTAAGATTGACGAGAAGGCCACTTGGGCCTTCAGCTCCCTGAGTTTCTTCCCCAAGGCCGAAAAGTCCCTGGTGATCCCGACCACACCCTGCCTGGCCACGTCGTTTGTGCCCACATGGATCACCAGGAGTGGCTGGTGACCCCTGGAGCGAACAAGACGCTCCACTCTGTCCTTCACGTGCCGGATGCGTGCGCCCGGCAGGCAGCAAACCTCCCTTGTCTCCAGGCTGGGGCGGCACACCGCCGCCTCAGTGCCCCTCAGCAGGGAGTCCCCAACAACTATCACCCGCTGCTGTACCTTCTCGGTGCTGGTGGGCAGCCGTGCCCTGGTCCTCGCCTCTCCTGCAGTGGCTCCCTTGCCTCCTGATGTCCCAGGCTGGGGGTCCTGCTGGTCCCCTGAGGCCTCCTCAGCCCCAGCCTCCCCAAGTGGAGAGAACCTGCTTCCCAGCTCCAGATTGGTGCCAGGAGAAGGAGGAGGCCGTGCTGGGGTTTGCACTCGCTTAGGCCAATGTAGTAGTGCACACTTGTGCCCTAGCACAGGAATGCAATTGTGCATTTGTACAATCCCCCTCTACAAGAAAGTAAAGTAAAATTCATTTCAAAAATCTGTAGAATCTGCAGGACTTGGAAAAAGCTGTTCTGTTGCAGGATCTACCAGCCCAATTCACAGAAATTCAAACCCATTGCAGATATTCCCAACACCCCAAATTCCTTATCCATTCAATGAGCAAGGGCCTGTAGATGTGTCCAGCTAGGGCTGGAGTGGAGATCCACATAATCCATCTTTCTGGTGATTCTGGGCTTCCTTTGGTGCTCAGCCCTGTCTTCGAGAGTGAGCTATGCCTAGAAGCAGGCTTGCAAACACTTGTGGAGTGAACCTTGCTCAGCTGTTAGCTTTCTCCCATGCCGCATGCAGCAGCATCAATGAAGCCTGCTGCGTGTGATGCCAAAGAGTGATGCCGCTTGTGCAGCAGTCACATGGGACTCGGTTCCTGCGGGGCACTACAGGAACACTGGCCATGCTCACCTGGGACCCAGAATCATGGCCACAAGACAGCAGACCAGAGTCTGGGCCACTGAGCCCAGGGAATCTGGCAGGTTCCCACTCCCGGAATTTATTTATTGAGAATATCTATATGCCGTCCTGTCGCAAAGGCCTCAGGATGGCTTACATAAATAAATAAGAATAATATAAAGCATAATACAAATGAATTTCAGACCCACCCTGGCTGAATGAATTCCTCACAGGTCCCCAGCTGCAACCTAGCAAGTTTCTTTCAGAGGGCCTGCACCATACCCGTGTCTCTCCCCTCTCTGCCTTGGAGCAACTTCCTTTACATGGAAAAAATGAGCAAGAGCTCCATGGCACAGTGACACCTGAGCCATTGTGACTCCGTCTTTCAGGATGCAGTCGGATCTTGCGCATGTGCAGATACTTACATTCACAGAACAAGATTTCAAATTAAAGGGGAACCCTTGAGGAACACATTCATGAATGCTTTTCTTACGTTCTCAGGAAACTATGCATGTGCTTTTGGGCAAGTTCGCCCATCGCTACTCAAAAGAGATTTCAGTGAGAAGCACTGAAAACCAGCCAGACAAAAAACCTGAGCCCACATCTTGCTGGAGGCAGTCTGAGTCAGGTGGCTGCAGCCTAAAGCAGCATATATTTATTTTAGAGGCAAGGAAAGTTGCAGAAAATGTTATCGTTATCTTACATTTCTATTCTGCCCAGAGCTCTCTGGGCAGTTCACAACATTCTAAGTCACACATCCAGGTTCCAACCAGGCTCAACCCTGCTTAGCTTCCGAGATTGCAGCTTGCACCAAGTGCATCTGCACTTTGCACAAACGTCTCTACCTGTAAAAAATGCAATGAATAGAACATTTCAAAAGCAGAAGGTTGCACGCTGGAAAGCTGACTTGCACCAAGATGGGGTGGCCAATCTGGACAACCTGGACTCCAAGGGCCAAGCTGGAATCTGCCTGGCTTTGACTCCTTGCACATCCCTACTCAGAAGTACTAAATCCGTGTAAATCATAATGGATAAATTCAGGTAGCCCACCTGTATTTCAGTGTCCTCCTCCAGAGTTCTAAGAAAAAGGAGATGCTGCACCAAATCAGCTCGGGTTTTCTCACCCATTTTATTTCAAACATTGGCCACACCTGTCAAACTGTGAGAAATGCTGAGGCCTCCCTTTCCTGCCACCCCGTTCTTTGCAGGTAGATTCCTGATGCTGCCGTGGACGGTGTTGGCAGCCACTGTACATATTAGCACATTGTGACAGGTTTTTGCAACATCTTTGAGTCAATCAAGCTGTATTCTGACCCTATCAGATAAGTAAAGAAGGAGGGAAAGGAAGAGTGTGGAAAGAGATGCACAAGGCCAGGTGTTAACAAAAGGGGGGAACTAGCTAAATGCAGGCTGCAGCTTTTGAAAATTCTACTGCTATTGGCTTTGAAATCTCTGTCTTCGGTATGCTGAAGTGCAGCTGCAAAGGTCTTATAGAATGTTCATGAATATTCCAACTCTTCAGAAATGTTTAAAGAACTGTGAGCATGCTGAGCAGAGAGATCAGGCAGGGCTGCATGAGTACAGGGAGAAAGTAGAGCGGTGAACACGAGTACACAACGCATGATGCGCAAGCTGTGTGACTGGAGTTGTATATGTGAAATGTGATAGGAAATAAACATGGAAGAGCAAAAAAAAAAAAAATTGGGAGGGGGAATGAAAGATTCCGACCATCTGCAGGCGAACTGCCACTAAAGATGTGGTTGTTAGTTTGAAAACCCCTTCAGCATTACTATTTTCTCAGAATTTTGTGAAGGGGAAAAATCCTTCACATTCAAAACATTTTGATTATACGCAGATCTAGAATGTTAAGGCAGGAGATGTGTTTCAAAATCCCTCCATCTCTTGAGTCTTGCCAAATAGCTGTATGGGAATCCTGCCAGCTCCTTCCGTATTTCTGCAAAAGTCACTTGGAATATTTCTGAATGTGGCAACACACATTTGCCAAGTTACGTGCATTAAAAAAAATCCTTTGATCTTTCAGGCTCATAAATATGTAATAAAGTACATGACTGCCCTACTGATCTGTCCTCCATCAATCTTGCATCTCCCTTTTATTGATTCATCAAAATAAGATACGATCAAGGTACAAAAGAGTTAAAGGAGCTATTTATTTTAATGTTTCCTTGGAGAGCTTGCATGTTATTCTGAGTACAAATTATCTATATAATATTTCATGAATGATGTTGAAACATTAAAACTCACCTCTGCACTTCACGTTAACACAAAACACTGGCGAGAGGCCATCTTTGCATTGCTTTTGGTCTCTTATGTGGAATATGTAATTGTGGGTGTCATCTGTCTTTGCCACATGTATACCTCAATTTGAAAAATAAATGAATAATGCAAACTAGACCACTAATTGAAATTAGGGTTTCAGCAAATGTTCTGCAGTTTCAGTACTGACTTCCAAAGTAGCACATCTGCACAGATTTAAATACTGCATCAAAAAAAAAAAAATCTTTCCAAATAGCTTTGCTTCCCTGAGTGACATTCCCTTGGTGCTTTACTGCTCTTTCATCTTTGCCCTCACCGACCTCACCTGCATTTGCCCACACCCCCTTTTAGTCGAACTCTTTCCACCAATAGACCCGACACTGGCTGAATTCACGCAATACAACAAGCAACGCTCTATTGTGACTGTGGTTCATGCGTGAGGGGTACCATGATCCACCTGACAGATGATCATGGTTTCCATCTTCCCTGTGCAGCCCTCCCTCTGTTGGCAGAATCGCCCCTCAGCCACAGCACCTAATATTCCATCAGAAGTACATTGCTTGAGGCCAATGTCACCTGCCTCTTTTTCATTGGCCAGCCCATCAAGCCTAGATGGCCCAGCCCTGCTCTTTCCAGGGAACTCTCTGGCAGTTGCGTGCCAGGATGAAAACCATGACCCCAGATTCAGGCAACACGATATTTTCAGACAGCATGACAAGTCCCTTTTTTTTTTTTTACCATGGTTGCCCTGTCATGTTGTCAGAACCCAGTTGTGCTATTCCACCTTGATAAATTTGCCCTTTAGAAAGCATGATAAGAAACAACCGTTTGTTTGATGGTTTATCCGGACTACCATGGCTTATCATGTTGTCTGGACCCAGGACAGCGCATTCCATGGTCGTGGTGTGCAACTAAGGCAGAGTCCCTGGGAAGGGCAGCGACTGCAGGAGTCCCTCCAGCCACCCAGTCTTTGTGCGTGTAACAAGGAAGAGGCAGGAGATGCAAGTGGGGAGCAAGGTGCCTCAGAAGGCAGTTCAAGTGTGGTGGCTGACGGGACATGTGCCAGCACAGGAGGATTAATCAGGGAAGATAGAAACCACGATAACATAGAAACCATCCGCTTGTCTGGTTAAAAAAAGAAAAAGCAAACCATGGTAACTATGCTTACGTTGTGTGAACACAGTCTCTGAGTAATTGTGGTACGGAGAAGAGGTAGAACAAAGCATTGTTTCTAAAGATATAACTTACCATGTGAAAATGCCATGACCTGGTTCTGGCAACACAGCAGACCAACAATGCTAAAAAAACAACAAGGGCTTCTTGTGTTGTCTGAACCCAGCCACTACGTTAAAAGTGCCCATGATGTTCCCACTGACAAAATTGCATCCCTCATTGCAAGCTTTAGGATCATATGGCAGTTGGGCAACTCAGGATGAGGATAGTGATGGTAAAGGAAAAGAAAGACAACTATAAGAAGGATAACATGAATGTGGGGTGGTGGGAGACTCCAAATCATTTAATTTAAATCATCCATTTAAATTAACAAAACACAAGGCAAGTTATTTCAGTATCATTATACATGAATTCGTTTTAAAGAAACTGTGTGCATGCACGGAGAGGCAATAACCTTTCCCAGCAGATGCTGTAGCTGGGTTGTTTAAATTACTTTTAATCTTGTCCAAACCCAAGAAGAATCAAAATTTAAATGGGGTTATGATGAGCTCAAAGAAGGTTATACAGAAAAATATTTTAAGCAACAAAACTCAGATCCCAACCCAGGTGGATGGCAGGGCCTTGAAGCAGATACAGTGAAATTTGGTTGAGAAGAGGGGGAAATTATACAAGCAATAAACTGAATGAGTTATATATGGGCGGTAGTAAAATCTGCATTTCACATCACAGGGGAGAAATAACATGGATCGCTTAAGTGTTTGCTCTGTGATTCTTGCTCACAAAGGAAAAGAAAGAACCCTCATTTCTCCATGATGCCATTTCTTCCATCATCTAGAAGCTACAGAGCCATTGACTTTCTCTGTGATATTTTCAGTGCAATAGACAAGAGGCTGGGCTGTGTCAAGTGGTGTGTATGTTTTCACAATACCTTTCTGCCACTGACAGTTCACTGGTGCACCGTCAAATTGCATGGAAAATAGACTAACAGCATAATCCAACTGGGACCCCCGCCGCCTCCAAACCTGGAAAACGATGCAGCCTGGAAGGAGCATAGTAATGAAGGATGCCTCCATGTGAGCCAGCCAGCTTCCACTCTGCACCTGAGGTGGAAGCATTGCTAGGAAATGGCCTATCACGGCAGTACCTGCTTCTTCCCATCCTAGCCCCACAAATGTTCCCTAAACCCTATCCCTAAGCTCCCTTGAAGCCTCTGAGAGGCAACCAACTGCAAGCAGGCTGAGGAGAAGCTCCAGCTGCAGATACCCAGCTGCAAGGCCAAACTGATTTTCTGCCTTCAATGATGGACATATAAAATAATCTCAAAAATAACCCCAGGACCATCAGGAAGCCATCTAGAGACCGAAGGACTGAGCTGCCCACCTCTCAGGGATTTTGATATGATGCAAGGAAGCATGAAACTTTGGCAAAATTATGGGGTCTGATGAAAAAGGCTGGATGCAGAGGAGACACAAAGTCTTGTTGGCTATGTTGGGATTTGATATCTCAGTAGCCAGCCAGCAGCTTTGCAGAGAAACTCTCAAGAAGAATATGACCCTTTCCCCCAGTCTCAGCACTTCTGACTGTCCAAAACTCTCCATTCCAACCCCCAACCCAAAAAAGCCAGAGCCCTAGAATTCAGTGAGGATACATGCGTATTATCAGATATCCAACTGTTTCACATCAATTTTCCCCCAGACGTCTACTGCCAGCAAAACTTTGATGCATGGCCATCGATGGGATTTCAGAAGGGAAAAAGAGAATCAAAGAACACACAAGGTGAGGAAGGAAGACAATTGAGACAAACTGGCCAAGCTGATGCAAAGCCTTTGAGAAAATGCAGGTATGCAAAACCCAGCAGATATTTCCATTGTCTTCTGCTCTTTTCTGGCTTTCTTCAATCCTCCACCACATCCCTGTGGGTTTATCTGTTATTTTCAATTCCATCTCGTTTTTCCCTCTCTCTCTCTCTCTCTCTCTCCCACCTTAAGGTCACTTTAGCTTAATTCTCTGTACAATTCTCTTTTTTTGCAAATCAGAAAAGATGGCCCAAAAATGCACGCATTTTTGTTAGGAATCTATGAAATATAATTGCAGTCCAATTTTGATCAGGATTTACCTTTTCACACAAACAATACACTGATGTATTCTGCAATCAAAGTCTATACATTTCCAACCTTGCAATGTGAACTGCAGAGCAAAATGAGATGCAGTCAAGAGCATGTGTACTTTTGAAAAGTGCACATGAAACAAATGAATATTTTTGAAAAATGCGCAAAACATGAAGGTAAATCAATGGGGAGAAGAATGCATGCATGCATTAGGAAAATATGCATGGTGATATCCATGAATGTTCATACAAAAAGGGAAAAAGGCTCAAAATCAGATACAGGCTTATTTCAGAATAAACTTTAACAAATAAAGATCGGAGTCCTAAGACTTTGGTGAGCTCAGATTTCATGGATTTGTACATCCCTGGTTTTGGTGCACACTTCCAACAGAACAGTTTTGGGCATATTTTGCCTATTGTGAACACCTTCTATTGATGAATGGATTTAGAAACATAGAAACAGAGCGAGTCAGAAGGGGCCTCCTGGGCCATCACCAGCCGGCTCCGCTCATGAAATGCCCACCATGTGCATATCCAGCCTGTCTTTGAACACCCTCACCGATGGGGCTTCAACAACCTCTCATGGAAGCCCATTCCACACCCTTGGGGTCCTGACTGTCAGGAAGTGGTTCCTGGCATCCAAATTGAACCCTGGTTCCCTGAGCTTGGCTCCATTGGAACATGTCCTGCCTTCCTCTGCAGGGGAGAACAGGTCTCTACCCATCTCCATGTGACAGCCCCTCACATACCTGTATGTCGCCAACATATCCCCTCTGAGTCTCCTCTTCTCCAAGCTGAAGAGACCCAGTTCCCTCAGTCTTGCCTCATACAGCATTCCCTGCAAACCAGCCACCATCCTTGTGGCCCTACGCTGCACTGACTCCAACCTGGCTATATCCTTTCTGTAATGAGGGGCCCAAAACTGAACACAATACTCCAGTTGCAGGCACACCAGAGTCATGTAGAGTGGTAGTAATACCTCTTGATCTAGAAGCCGCACTTCTGGCTATGCAACCAAGGGTGGCGTTCGCCCTCTTGACCACCGCATCACACTGCTGACTCATGTTTAGCCTGCGGTCAACCAGTACCCTGAGGTCCCTTTCACAAGTGCTGCTCTCCCCTAAGCTGTACATATGACACCTACTCCTATGCCCCAAGTGCAAGACCTTGCACTTATCCACATTGAACGCCATGCTGTTGTCTCCTGCCCACTTCCATAGTCTGTCCAGATCCTTTTGGATCTGGAGTACCTGCTCCTCAGTTGTGGCCACTGCTCCAGTTTTAGTGTCATCTGCAAATTTGATCAGCAGACTGTTCACCCCTTCTTCCATGTCGTTAATGAAAAGATTAAACAGGATTGGCCCCAGGACAGAGCCCTGGGGGACCCCGCTTGTCACTGGTCGCCATCCCGATGATTCCCCACTAATGGTTACCTTCTGCTTTCGGTCAGTCAGCCATGCCCTAATCCACCGGACAGTGCTTTGGTGTATCCCAAAACTCCTCAGTTTCTCCACCAGGATAGCATGGGGCACTTTGTCAAAGGCCTTGCTGAAATCCAGGTATACCACATCCACTGCATCTCCTCCATCTAGCCATCTCGAAACCTTCTCACAGAATTCCACAAGGTTTGTCTGGCAGGACCTGTTTTTGCGGAAACCCTGTTGTGTGGCTGTCAGCCTCCCTTCCCTATCTAGCATCACTAGATCTCTCTCTATTATGAGCCTTTCCATTGTTTTTCCTACAATGGACGTAAGGCTAACCGGTCTATAATTCCCCATGTCCTTCCTACTACCCTTTTTGAAAATTGGGACCACTGATGCCACCCTCCAGTCCTCTGGAACTTCACCCATTCTCCACGAGGTCTCAAAAATGGAGGCCGGCGGGTGTGAGAGGACCCCTGCCAACTCTCTAAGTACTCTTGGGTGTAACCCGTCAGGGCCTGGCGCCTTTGTAATGTCCAATGCCCTGAGGAGCCCCTCGACTTCAAGGGGGGTGACTCTAATCTCTGCCCCTAAGTCCCCAGCCTCATGTAATCTCCTATACGGATATCCCCCGTCCTGCTTTGGGGAGAACACAGAGGCAAAATAGTCATTTAGCATCTGTGCCTGTTCCCTCATGTCAGTCACTGGATCTCCTTCCTCCTTATTTAGTGGTCCCACCACTTGTCTCCCCTTCCTCTTTACATGCCGAAAGAAGCCCTTTTTGTTGCTCTTGATATTCTTGGCAAGTCTCAGCTCATAATCAGCCTTAGCCTTGCAAAGAATCCTTCTGCAACGGGCCTCCTCCTCCCGGTATACCCTTTAGCCTATTTCCCCCAGTACCCATTTCCTACGGAGACTCCTCTTTCGTCTAATCCCTCTAGCCACCTCCTTTCACATCCATGGCAGCACTCTCCTCTGACTCCCCACCTTACTGACTAGAGGTATCGTCAAGGCTTGTGCCTCCAAAACCTCCCTTTTGAGTGCCATCCACCCCTCCTCAACTCGCTTACCTTCCAGTAACCTGTCCCAGGAGACTTTCCCCAGTCTGGCCTTCAGTTGGCCAAAGTTGGCCCTCTTGAAGTCCCAGCTTCTAGTGCTTGCCCTGCTGCACGGCCCCAGTCCCCTGATCTCAAAGCAAAGGATGGAGTGATCACTCGCATCCAGAGCTCCCCTAATCCAGGGGTCAGACTAGATGGCCCGGGAGACCCCTTCTGACTCGCTCTGTTTCTATGTTTCTGTTTTCCCTATTATACTGCACATCTGTGCACTGTTGCATGCATTTTTGTATGCACAGCACATAGGCAGCCATTTCCCTAAGGCGCATGCCTCAACATGCATTGCTTAAGTCACTAACTGCATTGCAACATTCAGGAAAAAGGCCGATGTTTATGAACAACAGTATCTCCTTCTTTCAGGAAAAGCATATTTGACAGAACAAATTCCAGATGCTCCTTAGTGTGAATACTTGTACTTCATTCACAGGTGCCCCATTTTTGTATCACATATTCACAAAATATATTGATGGAAAGGGGGTTACTCTAACCTGCAATGGACACATTTTCACTAGCACATTTTCACTTTGATGGTGTGAGGAGGACTGTGCTCTTCTAGCTTCCTGAAAGTCCTAATTAAGGGTGCAGTTATTTTGTTTTTAAGTTTATTTTGCTTTTAAGTTTTGGTTTATTTTGGTCCACAATTTTAAGCAAACCCATCTCATTTGCACTTTAACGAATGCCATGGTCAGAAGTCAGTCATACTTCAGTTTTCACCCATTTCCAAATCTGCAAGGAATCTGTTTAAGGGTGGGAATCCGTTGGGTTCTGTGGTCTCAGCTCCCTGGAGTCTGGTCCAGTTCCCAGTGTGTGCAGCCCGTGTGTGCGGGGCGCTCATGGGGTATTCTCAGGAATCAAGGCCAGGGGCAGTGTCCCCTCCCCCGCATGCCAACAAGTGGAACAAAGCTTGGCTTCCAGGAAGGGTGGCTGGCGTGCCCACCGCAGCGCCCCATTTTGCATTCTGCAGCTGCCCCCGAGGGGGAAGGTGGCCAGTCCTGCAACCAGGTCCCCGAGCAGTCACAAACTTCCTCTGATCTTGGATCGCTCTGCCTGGCAGGACCGTGCCTGGGGGAAGTCTGCAGATGGTAGGCCAGGGATGCCCAAACTTTTGGCTTCTCTGGGCCACATTGGAAGAAGAAAAATTGCCTTGGGCCACTCATTTAATATGCAAACATGAACAAAAGCTGGGGGGCAAAAAAAACCTCTGTGCAAAATTTGCGTGAGATCTGCCACCACCATGCGTACAAATAGCAAGAGCAAACGTGCATTCATTTTATGTGACTTTGCAACACGACATTGTCATCTAGAAGTTCATGCTTGAGAACTGTGCAATCGAGTTACCAAAAAAATCACTAAAAAATCTCAGTGTTTTAAGTAAGTTTATGATTTTATGTTGGGCCACATTCATAGCCATCCTGGGCTGCATGCAACCTGCAGGCCATGGGTTGGACACCCCTGTGCCAGACAGATGGATTCCAAAAGAGGCTCTCCCAACCCTAATTTGTACTATGTCTTAGGTTACAAGGCTGAACCTAAGACATGAATATTTTAGGATTAAATGCATTTCCAGACTAACATACATCTTTGTGCATTTTTTAAAAATGCAGACCAATAGGCAACTGGAATAGAATGAAACAGGTGGAGAACTGGGATGGATCTGATCTAGACCAGTCCATTTATCTTCCATTGCAGGATCCTCAGTTTGTCCATTCCTGCTGGTTATCAAAACAGGTTGCCAGGGAATCCACACTGACCCCTCCCACCGCACACTCCTCTTGTGACTGTGTGATACATATCATGTCTGAAATCCGTCATCTGTTCCAGAATCCAGAGAGGTGTGCTTCCCTGTAGGTAGTGGAGTAAGAATCTTTAATTCAGACTTGATCCAGAGATGAGAAACGAAATATACTATTCAGCTGGAAAGGTTTCTGGTTCTACATTTATTGGCCACACCTTGTTTGGTTCCTGGTTCATATTCTTTAAATTGCCCTGTTTAACTCCCCCTCTCTCCCTCTCTGTGATTTTGGTCTGCTTTGGGGTAGGAGGGAAATGCCACCTCTTTGATTTGCAAGGTGAAATAGCTATTCTTAGCCACTTTCATATCAAGGCCCCTGGTAGGGGGAAACGCCAGGGCTCCCGGCTCCCAGCAGAATCAATAAGCCCTTTCGCCGATCCCCACAGGAAATGAAATTGCAGTGGTGAGAGAAGGCAATTGTTTAAAATGGAGCAGATGAATAAAGTTCACAGGTTTCCTTGCAGGACTTCTCCGTGACACGTTTCCCACCAAGGGGAGGATGCAAAGAGATGTTTCTCTGCAAGCATGTTTAAAAGAGGGTTATTTCTCCACAAACCATCTTGCTCGACTATTGGAAAAACAGCTAGGGGGATATGACCGTACTTGCACTCCCCACGCAGCATCTTCCACTTTCCTGGGGGATGCTGTTCGAGAGTTAAGCGAAAAAGGCCTGAACAGTTTACAATAGACTTTCCTTGGGGAGTTCATTTATCTTCAGACATCCATGGGAGAGATGCCCCTTCCCAAGCACCCAGGTGCCTTTCAGGCGGTAGAGGTGGAGCGAGCCATGAATCTCAGTCCTGCCAGAACTGTCAGGATTTTATGGTCAACTTCCACCCGTTCATCTTCTGGGTGCACTCATGAATGTTTAGTAAAAATAATCCATATGAAAATAAATGCACGTTTTTCATACTTTACATATTAATGTGCACATTGTTGTTTTTCATTGTGTGCATGCAGTGAATGAAGCGTGGTTCTGCACATCTTGGAAATATGCATCTTGGAAATATTTTCTTTACCCATTTTTCAAAGGTATGCATGTTGTCAATGCTTTTCTTAATTGCACAATGCATCTTAAGCATGGAAATGCAGAAATGTTCCACCAAAAATGCATTTAAGTCCAGTTTTAGTTCTACAAGAAGCAAATTGAAGGAGGGGAGGGGAGGGGAGGGGAGGGGAGATCTTGGTGCAATGACTTTCTCACGTGTTCCCATGCTGCAGCCTGAATGCTTTGGAGGATTGATTGTTTGACTGATTTTATTTCTGTACCACCCAGAAGCCAAAGATCTCTGGACAGTTAACGATTAAGAAACACAATATAAAAATAAAGAAATGGTGAAACATCATAAAATTACTTTAAAATTTAAAACCCCTTTGTAATGACTAAACATGTAAAAACACTCTTGCTGCTGGGACTGCAAGAAAGCTGGGGGCCTTCCCCCCGCCCTGTGCTCTTCACAGTTGCCAGATGCCTTGGCAAACGGAGCAGACAGAATCTGGCACTGGAAAGAGAGTAAAGTTGATGCCAGGCAGGTCTTTGTGGGGAGCGAATGCCATAATTCGGGGACTCCCACAAAGCAGGCTCTCCTTCTTGATTCCACCAGCTGACCCTCCCTTGGAGGTGGCATTCGGAGGAAGGCCTTGGATGGTAAGCATAATATCTGGGTACATTGTGGTTGAAAGAGGCATTCTCCTCGCTATTTTGGTTCCAAGCCATGTGGGGGCGTTCGGTTTGAATACTTAGATAGTTGCAGCTTACATGTTTTCTGTGTTTCCTTCTTGCAATCATTCTATTGGAGCCTTTAAGACAGGGCAGTAACTGGTGGTCTTTCAGATGTTGCTGGACTACTGCCCCCATTATCTATGACCATTACACAGGCTGGGAGGGGGGGAGCTGGGCCCTAACATAATCTGCATGGCCTCTGTTTCTCTTCCTTTCTCTGAAAACTACCAAATGCACCATCTTACCTCCTCCACCCATGCACCCAGACTGAACCGCAAGGAGCAAAGAAACAGTCATGGTGCCTCTTCCTTCCACTAAGCAAACCCAGATCTCTCTTTCAAGTGTGCTGGGATCCTTGCTGGGCCTTAACTGGTGATGGGCAGAAATAGACGACAGACCGAAAGACTGGTGGGCAGGAAAGCAGAGGCCAGACTGAGAACCACTCCTGCACACTGCTTTCTTCTACCTCTCCCTTCAAAAGGCAAAACCGGGATCTGGTTGGCCCTGCTGGATCTCTGAGGACAAATAAGCGCATCCAGGCATCATTGACCGCCGCCATAGGCACCCAGGCCAGGTTATGAGCCACAGAAGGAGAGCCCTTCCTCAGAAAGAGAAAAATTAGCATGTCAGGTAGAGAACAAAGCTGGTCTTTGTTCTTAACACACTTCCTTTCTGGGTGACAGGCATGCTTGTAGGCATATTGACCTGTGTGTGCCTTCACCCCCTCCAGCCATAGGATGACCACCTCACCGAAAAATCATCTGATGCACATTGCTTTCCTTGGCTATTTAAGTTTCATTTGTTAACAATAATAATTGCCCTGGGAGGCTGACTTGTAGTTTTGAACTGCCTGACATGTCTTTAGCTTGATTCCCTCCTCACTAAAGCTTAGCGTGTTAGAGGTAGGAGAAAACACCTCCAAGAAGTGGAAAGCGCAAAGGACAGAACTGCCCCTAATCTGTGGTGAGCACTACAAGTGGCATTCTCTGCATCCATAATTCTCAGTGGTACTTGGGGAGCCCTGTAGGAGTGGAAATATTTATTCACTCAATTTGTTTCTTGCAAGAATATGGAAATTTCCAATGTACACTTCCAAAGATGAGTCACTAATGGTCCATATTCCAATCAGAGTGTGTTTGCACACGAACATGTTCCAATTGGAAGGTGTAAATTAGCCTGTTCCCATAATGATCATTAACAAGCTAGGTTAACTTTGGGAACCTTCAACACTCAAGTTTCCTTTCACTTAAGCCTGCATATGCCTTTGAGGAGGCAAAACATATTGGCTTAGGAGTCTGAGCTCTGACTCAGAAAATTCCTAGTGAAGATCTCATCTCAACCACAACGTTTTCTAGCTGGCCTTGGTGTCAGTTCTGGAGTATTAGCAGCTGTTTTGTAACCGACTTAGATAACAACAAGGTCATCCGTTTGGGCTTGGATGTCAGATGTGGTGGTTCTGTGCGTGGAGAGGCTTCACAGAAGTTCCTATTCTGGCCTCTGCAATATCCTTCCTCCGCTCCCCCCTCCCAGAACACCTCCTTTTCCTTCTCTCTGAGGTCGCTTTCATGCTTGATTCCACACCAGCTGTGAGGAGGAGGGAAGGTGAAATGGAGCTGCAGTTCTGGGAACCCGAAGCATCCGGGACAACACAAGATTGCTTCCTTTGGCTGTTGGCTGTTTTAGATTCTAGTTGTCTCATTTTTGCTCTGAAGCTTTATTTTTAATTTGCATACTGTAAACCACGCTGGAACCACCCTCTATGAAGGATAGGATAGCAATATTTTAAACAGAACGTCTCAATTTATTTCAAGAACCATCAAAAGGACCACAGGAGAATTTGGATTTCTACTTGTAACTCCAGAAAGCCACTCCAAGGCTGGTGCTCACCCTCACACAAGAAGAACCATGATGGCTACAGCTCCAAGGACACCAAAAAGCCCCTGGCGGTGATGTTTCCTGGGCGAGGGAAGGAATGTGTGGGGAAAGGAGGAGGCCCATATGCAGTATCCTGGGGGCACCTCAGCCTCCTTTCCTTGCACACTGGGGCAAAAGGCTTAGCTGGTTGATAATCTAAGTCTTTCCCAGGATCAACGAGACATGGCCTCAACCATCACTACCATTCTCCATGCATCTTCAATAGGATACCCAGAACCCTTCCAGTTCAGAGAGTTGCAGGCAGCCACAATGGATTCCATTGCAATACCATATTAAGAATGCATCTTAATTAGACATCACATTCCTGACTACCTTATGGGGCATTTGGAAATGGATATTAATAAGAATAATTAGTTACCTCTTCAAGCTGGCATGATTGAGGAAGTATCTCCCTTGCTTACCAGCTTGGACCCGTTATCTTCATAGGCCTTCTGTGGGGGACTCCACCAAACAAGACGAGGTGGGTGGCTGCTAAGGAAAGGGCCTTTTCAATGTTGGAATTCAAGTTGTGGAATGAATTCCCTACTTAGACATGTTCATCGTATGGCTTCCTGGAACTCTTTCCTATGCCAAGGAAACTCTTCCTGGAACTCTTTCCTATGCCAAGGAAACTCTTCCTGGAACTCTTTCCTATGCCAAGGAAACTCTTCCTGGAACTCTTTCCTATGCCAAGGAAACTCTTCCTGGAACTCTTTCCTATGCTACTTGCCTCTGCTTGTTATTCCTTTCATTTAAAAACAATACATGCATGTGTGTTAATGTGTTTTGAAATCTTTGCACTGCTGCTGAATTTTTATCTGATTCACTTCTGCCATTATGTTACTGCTACCCTTTAGCAACCAATTTTGGATCCACCTAATAGTTTCTCTATCTAGTCCACTCTTTGTTAGTTTGCTTATCAGGTTGTTGTGGGGCACTATATCAAAATCTTTGCTAAAGTTGAGGTAGATTATATCCACAGTGTTTCTACTATCCATTTGGGAAGCTACCCAGTCAAAAAATGAGGTTAAATTAGTCTGACAATCCATGTTAGTTTCTATTAATCACTGCATTTTCTTGGAGGTGCTCGCAGACTAATTGTTTAAGCATTTGCTCCAGAATTTTTCAAGGGATTGATGTCAGACTAACTGGTCTGTAGTTCCCAGGTTCATCTTTTTTCCCTTTTAAAGATGGAGACATTGTTAGCCCTTCTCCACTCATCTGGCACTTCTCCTGTTTTCCAAGATTTATCAAAGATAATAGCCAGTGGTTCTGAGAGTTCCCCCACAAGCTCTTTTATGACTCTGGAATGGCCCTGGAGATGTGAACATGTTCATTCCATCTAGGTATTCCTTGACCATTTGCCTGTCAATCTTGGGCTGCCACCTCTCACCTTCAGCTTGTACTTCCTCTTTGTTGTAGATCTCGTAGGAGAAGACTGAGGCAACTAGGAATTGAGCACCTCTACCTTTTCCTTCTTGTCTGCTATGTATTCCAATGGGCTTTTATTTTATTTTATTTCTAATATCTAGGCCAACTTTTTAGAGTACAAAACCATTTTAAGTTGGATCAGAAAGACAATATTATGCAACTGTTAAAATCAGAATGAATAGAAGTTGGTGCTGACCATAACAGAGTAGACTCCGCACAGGGGCCAGTGGGCATACTAAACTCCAAAATCATCAATGGTCCTTTAAAGATACAGGAGAAGCCATGGAAACAAAGTGGAATGTCAGACTTTCTTGAGGACCTTTAGTAATAAAGCTAGATAGACTTTGGCAGGTACTTCACTCCGGAGACATGAAATGCAATTCATATGGACCAATACGTCACTTTATTCTCTTCGGCGCCAGGCTAAAATCTTTTTATTTTCCCAATGTTTTAAGGTCTGACTGTTTTTAATATTGGTTTTATTGTTGATTGGTTAAGAATCTGACTAGGATGCTGTGTTTTATTGTATTTTGTCTTATTGTTAAACCATCCCAAGACTACGGTGAGGGACAATATAAAAAGGTTTTAAATAAATAAATAATACTGTTGATTAATTGTGCCTTGTGCTGTTTTACTGTTGTTCTGACGCTATTGGATTTCAGGATCACAGATCTGATTCTTCTGTGGAAAGCAGTATACACATTTAAGAAATAAATACATTACCACTCTGAGCAACCGGTCTGACACAGAACAAGAGGTGCCTTTACTGCAAATCTTAAAGTGCATGTATTTAACATATGCCTAACTGTGTGTTTCAACTCAAAATGTGTAATTCAATGCACACTTTGACTGCTTTAAACCTCCAAGAACAGCGCTGCAACATCTGGAGAAGTGAAAATCCTATGGGTAGCCAGGTTCCGAAGCTTACATGGGTCTAATTTTGGGATATATCATATGTAATCCCAGGTTATATGAGATGCCCTCTTGCTCAAGAGGTGTCATATAGAAATCACATTCCTCATGCATCCTTAACTACAGCCCCTAAACCATGTTTTTGCTATGTTAATCCAAGCCAGAAAAGAATGCCTTCCCCTGCCCCTTCCTAGCAATGAGGGCACACTGAAATCTTATTTCCTTTGTAACAGGACTAAAAGCTGAACAGGAGCTGAATTTGCCCATCAGTATTTTCCACCCGAATATACTGTGGTTGCTCTGAACTGGAAGTCTGCAGACGGCTCCCGGGTATGACCTATTCAAAGTTAAGAGCAATTGAAGAAGTAGTGATCGAACTGGGAGCAGCCAAGTAGCCCAGGAGTCTCGGTACTATTGATGTTATTCCTGTACAGGGAGAGTTCTAGAACAAGATAATCGAAAGGTGCACCCTTTCCCAAAGAGCTTCGTAAAGGGGGAAACAGCAAGGCAAGGATAACAGTGTGAGCATTTTCGGAGGTGCGGTTATCTGTACTTTAGCTGGGAATATGATCTAAGAGGGTGAAGCCAGTGGACATGTGTTCTGGAAGGGCTTTTGAGGGCAACCAGTCAATTATTTTAAAACTTTGTGTGTGTTGAGGATCCTGGAGCGAACCAAGCATCTTGCTCAACCCTTCTGCAACATGAGTGACCACTCCTCAACCCCCACGAAGCTGAGAAGATCGTGTCCTCATTCCAAGGGAGCTGGGAAGGAGAACGCAAGCTTACCCTTGCAAGCCAATGTCAAGGGTCATCATTCTGCTAAGTGTCCCAGTGTGGTAGAATAATGGACATCACCCACCAGAGTCACCCCTGGAAGCTGGAGATATGATCGCATGCTCATTCTCAGGAGGTGTCAGCGTGAATCGCTCTACCAAGGGCCCTGGTATGGGATCCGGTTGGCGTAACAGCCCTCTGGAGTTCTCTTTGGCCCTTACAAAACGACTCCCTTGATGATGGGGAAAGATCACCTGCCCTTTGCGTGGAGACAACAGGATGTGCACACACAAACACACGTGTCACCACTCTGCCTGGCTTGTTTATGCCTCTGCAACAATGAAAAGCCACTTTTATGGCACGTTAGCAAGATTTATGCTATAAATATTACATTACAAGGTTCAGCTATGGTGCTATTTTTAAACATATCCACACTTCGCCACATATCAGCATGTCACTTAAATATTTCCTTTGAAGCAAGCAGGGTTTTTTTATTATTAAAACACATCATAAAAATTCCAACATTAGGGTTGGTTTTCATCCTTCTGCTCCCTTCCTTGTTCTCGCTCCTTTCTCTCTATTTTTTTCCTTTTTTTGCTCCATCCTAGCAGCGCATGTCAAAATGTCTTTATGAAAATAAGACATTAAAAAGTTATAGGTTTGACTTGGGGCTTGGTCAGGGCTCAGAGAAGGCAGGCGATGTCGCTTTAATTGAAGGAGACAATGTTGTCAGCCTACCCGCTTCTCTGGTTGAGGAGCCCAGCAGTATTGTATTCGTCAAACCCGATTCCACCTGACACTTGAGTGAAAGCATTTTGCGCTAATTTGCTCAGTGCTTGTCTGGTAAATCTGGAAAAGGATGAGTGAGGAGGTGATAGGTGGCCATTAAACAGAATAAACAGCCTCTGGGAAAGGGACGCATTTTACAGACTAGTTACTCTTCCTGGGTGGGGGCTGGAGCATGGAGGGCTGGAGCATGGAGGGCTGGAGGTGGAGGTGGGAGCGAGGGAGAGCCACCTCTTCAGCATGGTGATGCCGCGACCCCCATCTGCCTGCAATCAGCGGTGCTTGGCCTGGCCTGGAGACCCACCGTCACCCCCAGAGAGATGCAAGCTGGGCGGAAGAGCCGTCCGCAGGAGAACCCTCGGCGTGAGCACACAAGCCATCTCCGTCCAGCATGGCGTCCCAGTGCTGCACTGGTCTCACACCAAGCAGGCCGGATGTGAGCACAGAGCTCAGTCCTTGCGTCTTTCCCAGCATTGCCCTCTCTGCAAGAGCACGATTGCTCAAGGGCGTCTGTTTTCTGAGTTCCCTTCTTTGGCTTCAACTTACTTAACAAGAAATAAGACGGCAAAAAAGAAAGGGAGAGGATGGTAGGTTTGTCATCATCTTGCTCTGCTGATGCTGATAGCAGGCAGGAAATATCTGTGTCAGGGCGAAAGGAGGAGGGGTAAACAGCTCACTCTGGGGCCTCTAATTGGTTCATACTTTTGGACTGTGAAGAATGGGGGGGGGAGGCGGAGGAGAGCTGGAAAGCGGCCTAACAAGGAACACATGGGGTATTGGCAAACCAAACACAGCTGGACCCAGAGCTGCCTTTGACCACCCGTCCTGCGCTCTCAATATCCTTCATCTCACATTGTTATTCTCATAGCACCGGATTTCAGTTGTGGGGAGGATGCGAACACCACTGGGATGAAGGAGGCTGGATATCATGACTAATGAGAAATCAAAACACGAACTTCCGATTTCGTTCATTCCTTTGCCAGCTTCCTTTAGATCCTTTTTATCTCAGCAAGTTCCTTACAAGCTGACCCTCTTCTTCTTCTTCTTCTTCTCTCTTCTTCTTCTTCCTCTTCTTCTTCCTCTTCCTCTTCCTCTTCCTCTCCGCCCCCACACCTAGGCCCGGATCGGGGGGGAGGGGTCAGCTCATTTATTTATTTTTAATAGCTGCTATATGTGTAAATTGCCTGTTTGGGGGTACTACCCCCTGGATGTGGGCGTGAACCACCACCAACTGAGATGACCAACAAACAACCATTTCTCCTTTTAAGGCTCAATAGCCAATATTCATTCATCCAAACAAACCCAGCACGAACTTGACCAGCAGACTAGGAAAATGGCGCTCCAAGTGTCTAACAAACATTCAGAGTATTTTTTTACTTCTTCACAGGGTTGTTGTTGTGAGGATAAGGTTGAGAACAGGAGGAGGAGAAAGATGGAAGCCAGTTTGAGTTCTTTAAAAAGAAAAGGAAAAAAGGCAAGGTTATCCATCTAATGAATAAATAAGAAAACTTGGTTAAAAAAGTAATCAAACTGAATTTATGAAGGCACAGTCCTGGGCATCTTGGGACAGAAAAAGCATATCCTGCCACTCACAGCATTCCTATACCTGGGTATTCCTCTCCCTAAACACGCACAGGATAGCACCCGAGAGCCACAGTTAAAACACTGCCAAAAGTGAAATAAAGAAGCACACCAGCTGCATGATCAGCTTACATGCCAAACTGATCACTCTCGTGCAATGTATTTTTCCATAGGATTTCCTATGTCTAGGCATGTTGTGTGCGCATTTCCCTAGCAGAAACAGTGCAACGCTGGAAATCCGGCCAAACAAATATCAGAACCGTCATCAAATAAAGAGTGTATTACACTAGCAGAGAAACACACCAAGCAGCTAGCAGCCAGCAGAAGACGACACAAACATTTTTGTACTCACCAAGCATTATTTTATTAACTGTATTAGCAGAACATAGAAACATAGAAACAGAGCGAGTCAGAAGGGGCCTCCCGGACCATCTAGTCTGATTCCACTCCAGCCGGCTCCACTCATGATGTGCCCACCATGTGGACGTCCAGCCTATCCTTGAACACCTGCACCAATGGGGCCTCAACCACCTCCCGTGGAAGCCCATTCCACACCCTCGGGGCCCTAACTGTCAGGAAGCTAAAAACATGAAAACCATACAAGAAAAACTCTTCCTTCCCCAGGAAATAAATATGGCCATGTACTCTTGCCATATTTTGCCATGTGGGAGAGCTTTTACCATGAAGCTCTCCAATGGAGGGACTGGCCACTCCCAGCACCCCCCTAAATTGGTCAGGGCAAAAAGGAATTGTAGGGCAAAATATCCATAGTTGGCCATGCTTGCTCTAACAAATTGTTCACACCAGCATCAATGGGCTCAGCATCAGGATGGACTTCTTTATTAACTCTGCACACAAATGTGTGTGCTTACTTGTACCCCTGTAAAATCACCCTTATTTGTTTCACTTGTAAAAATCTGTATACACTGATTAAGGAGAAATAAAAGGAATCATTGAGAGATTCAGCCCCATGACTGGAGAGGTGGAAAACGTGCTCATCCCAAACCTGCAGCATCCCACAAGACCAAACTTAGTAGGGCAGCACAGGGTGGAATTGACACGGCCTTAGTTTTCGAGATCTTGACGGTTGGGGTTGGAAGCAAACATGGGGCTCAGAAGCATTGCCATTAGTGCACCAATAATTTGGGCTCTGAATGTGACTGTGCCTAGTCAGAAAGTCAAGCATCGCTTCCCCGCTGCGTTTCTCAGAGCAAATGCATCTCTCCCACGTGGAATTAGCACGAAGGGCTTTCATCTTTCAAAATGTCACCGCAATGTTGGGAAGCCAGACACGGAAGGAAGCAAAACAGAAAATCCTCCAGTAAAGGCTGGGAAATGGAGCCGACACATGTAATGATGGCAAAAGGCCTGACTCGCTTCAGAAGGTGAGGAGAAGGACTTCAAACAGTGGCCTGAGAGCCATCTGCAAGAGCATTTGCTCATGGTTTCCCGGCTCCAACTTTTATCCTCGGTTCCCTTTGAAGGGGATGCAACTGAGCAACGAGGAGGGGCTTGAAATCAAGCCTTTCGGACATGAACCTTCCCTGGGAAAATTGCATGTGAGAGAGAAAGATGAAAAGAAGTGCGTCCTGATTGCTCGTCAGAGATTTCAGGCTGCATTTATTTGTTTTTAATGTTTCTCTGATACAAAGGCAGAAGCCTCACTCCAGTTGTAAAGTGGAGGAAGAAAAGGTTCTTCACAGACTACTTAGTACGGCACCTCCAACTTTGTATAGAAGTTCAAATTAAATATAACAACCTCAGATGCAATCACGCACCAGGGGAACAAAATGTGGGTGGCTATACACATCCCAAATTTGGAGTCCTAAAGCTCTTGAGCATCAGTAGGCATTTTCAACGCATAGGAAACTCTCTTCTTCTGAGGCAGCCTGTTGGACCTCATGATGCAATTGGCAGCTGCAGACAGGTTCAGGATGCGAGCAACAGGACCAGGCAGTGGGGATGGATGGAGAATTTGGCAAGGCTCAGTAGGGACAAAGGAGCTAGAGTTCCTCCCTTTGCACATTCAAAGCCACAGACCTTTCTTACTAACCTTATTGACCAAAGCTTTTTCCAGAAGCACAAACAGCCAGAATGAATCTCCGAGCATGCACAGAGTGCTCCGTTGAACAATCTAGTACATACTTCTAGAAACTCTTCTTGTGAGTCTGCTTGGGCACCGTCCTTCCAGGAGGGGCCTTTTGGAAATGAGCACAGTGCCCTTCTGCATGCTGACCCTCCATTGGATTGGCTGCTCCCTTCTGCCAGTGGCAGGTCAGGGGGCTGAGAGCCATACCCAGATCCTCTGTGTCCAAAGAACTCCCCTTTTCCAAGCCCCCTCCCAAAACTGCACACTTGGTCACTCTCGGTGGCTGCCTGACACCGGGGAATATCTCAGAGTCTGGAAGTGGCAGGTTGCAGCAATCCTGCGGAATCCGGCCTGCTTCTATTCGCCATTCTTTCCCACGGCTTAGGAAGTGAGCTGAGAGGAAGCCCATGAACACTCATGAATGCTCACAGAGCTCCTCCTGTGCAACACACAACCTTCCTCTGCATCACGTGCATCACTAGCAAAGCCATGTGTGTGCAAGGGGGTGAGTGGCATTTGCACGGGCCAAGAGCTCTGTGTGCTCAGACGAGGACCTTGGGCCCGCAGGCCAGAGTCGAGGGCATCAGGCAAGGGAAATCTGACTGGACAGAACAATGCTAGGCGTTCTTTTAGGGGTCCTTTCCGTCTGAGCATGCATACTGTTGCTCCCTCGGAGACTGCAAAATAAAATCCACCATCCAAGAGGCAGGAATGCTATAAAAAGCACAGCCCTGCTGTGTGCTGTCCAATTTCAGAAACTGGCCAAGAGTCAGAGCAAGAGGGAAATCTCACAGAATCCCCAGAGCCAACAGTTCACTTGCTAGCTTACTTGATGCATGCCTTTGATCTATAACCAACATTCCAGCTCATGCCTTCCATTGTTTTTGCCCACCTTCCAAAGCTGCCTTCCCAGAAGCAAAAATAAAAAAAAAAATAAAAAGTATGTTTCTTTCCTTTGGTGTAATTCAAAACTTTGACATAAAACAGATCACTTACTCTTCCTCCACTGTGGTTTTTATTTTCTGGTAGTTTCCCTTTTTGTATCTCCTAAAAAACACTTCGAGGTCAATGCAAGATCCCTGCTGCTGCTTTCTGATATTTCCTGAGTGATAGAGTGATTAGGTATTACATGCATGTATGAATGCCAAGACAGAAAAGAAAGAGAGAATAGGTAAGCTGATACGGGAAACTGGGACTGGCATGCATCCGACTTTTTTCAGAGTTGGCCAACAGATGCAAGCATCATTACCTTCTTGTGGTTAACTTTAAAAGAAGCCTAATTTTAATCAGTTGCATGAAAGTTGCATTTAGTGTTGGGAGGGGGCCACAGAAAAATGTGGTGGACCCATCCCACCTGTACCGGCGGCGGGTTTGTGGGGATCACTGGGCAGGAGACCTTCCATGGGCCCTCCCCTGCAAGGGGCCTCCCTTGCCACCCCAGCTGCTCTTGTTGCTTATCCTCTCGCTCATTTCTGCTTGCTCCAGCAGGGAGCCATGGAGCACAGAAGCAGATTTGCTCTGCTTCTCTTCTTTCTCACCTACTACCTTGTCTGGGCCAGGGCAAGATGAGGGCAGATGAAGATGCTGTAATGGTGCGGAGCAGCCTTCCCCAACCTTGTGGCTTCCAGACACATTTGGACTGCTACACCCAGAATTACCAGTCCGGATGGGAATTCTGGGAGTTGTGGCCCAAATACCTCTAAAGGTCGCCAGGTTGGAGAAGGATGGGGTAGAGGATTGTCAGAGCTACCTCTGTGGTGTGGACACTCAGCAGGTGCCCAAACACCTTTGGTGTTGGCCGTCTGCCCAACCATGAGTATTCAATTTTGTATTTTTCGGGATTAGTTCACAGTGGAGATCCACATGGAACCCAGAATGAGTGAAATGCAAAGGTGAGTTTGGGCCCAGCATGCACTGAGAGAGCCTCTGAGCAACCTCATTACCTGGGACCATGGCTAGGAACTTGCAGTGTGATTCGTAGGCCGAGGGAAATGTGCTGGACAGAAAGTGTACCTTTGAAAAACATGTATTAACATGTGCAGACCTTTGGACAATGCGCACAAATCCACTTTAATCAATGAAAGAAGCAAGTGCATATTTCAAAGATACACACAGCTGATGCATGCATTCAGAAAACACGCGCCGATTTTCCTGCAATAAGAGGAGTGGGGGGGACTCACAATTGGCTATAGGCTCAGTTTGGAGGAAGCTTCTGGATGGCGTACAATGAAACCGGGTGAGCTTGAGCTATGCTGTTTTGCACACCCCACGGAATGGTACATTCTTAAGAAAATCATCTGGTTTCCTCAAGAGGACATACAGAGGGAGGAGGGAGAGTTGAATTTGTCAAGCATCCCGCTCCTTGTGTTCTAATTAAGTCTCCGTGAACTTGAGATGACTTTTGCAGGACATTAGTGAGAGCTGGAGTGCAGTTCCCCAAGTTCAAAGTGGCAGCATATCTCATTTTTATTTAGCACCTTCTGACAGCGAGGCCTGTAGGTGGAGAGCCATTAAGTGCCACTTAAATCTCTTCCTGAATGTCTTCTCAGAAATATACTGGAATGATACTGTGAGGCTGACTTCATTCAGAACCAAGATAAATCCCTCCTTCGCATTTGCTAGCATGCACCTGACCACTCCTGGAGCACGTCCCACTCCGCCAGGGTGGAGGGCAGCCCCCCGTTTCCTGGCATTGCTTCATCCATCCAAAGCTGACCCACCAGGAAACAAGTGTGATTGCAGCAATGGGGAGGGCGTAACGTCTCAGCGAATAGGTGTCGGGGAAGAAGCTCGGCCAGAAATGCGACCACCTGATCAAGAGTGCCGCCCACAACCCGCGTGGTGCAGAGCCTCCTTGTGCTCAATCGGCGTGGGGAGGAAGCTCTTTGGAAAAGCCTGGGGGCCCTTGAGCTATTCTTACGTCGGATGTCCCAGTCTGAAGTATGCAGTCCATTGCTGGCCCATGCCCATTTCTCATGCGTCCATTTCTAAGTCTGGCATCAGTTTGTGAGAGGGAAAAACAACCACACAATGAGTGCATTGGTGTTTTTTTTCCAAACCAAATGAATTTTTGAGTGTGTTTTAACATAAAACACATTAAAAAGGGTCCAGTGGAGGGCAACAAAAATGATCCGTTGTTCAGAAACACTGCCCTAGAGAACTGGGCATGTTCAGCCTTGAGAAGAGAAGACTGAGGGGGGAACATGATATCCCTCTAGAAGTACCTCAAAGGCTGTCACAAAGAGGAAGGCCAAGGTCTCTTCTCACTGATTCCAGAGTACAGGACACGGAATCATCCGTTCAAGTTGCAACAACCCAAATTCAGGCTGGACATCAGGAAAAGCTTCCTCACTGTCTGAGCAATACAACAGTGGGACCAGCTGCCTGGAGAGGTGGGGGGCTTTCCCACACTGGAGACATTCAAGAAGAAACTGGGCAGCCACCTGAGTGGGGTGGTATAACTTGGTGTCCTGCAACAGCAGGACATTGGACCCGATGGCCTTTGTGGCCTCTTCCAACTCTACCATTCTATGATTCTATGAAAACAAAAGAGTTTGTACACTAGGATTCACTTTCTTCAGCTAGGAGAGTCTGATAGCCAGGGTAGTCTTTGACTTGCATGCCACCACTTTCACAAGACCAGTTCACCACCAGGAATGGACCAGGTGAAGTCAGGAGATGACATAAAAGGTGCCTGAGGGACTCAGTCTCTTTCTAGATGAGGCAGACTGGGATTGCTGTAGATTTACCATGGATGTGCCAAAAGACCCACATGATCTTGGACACCACATGAATAAGCCTTTGCAGTGGGTTTCCAAAGAGTTGTGGCTTTCTATGCACCCGGTAGGGATGTACAAGAATTTCATGTCCACTTACTTAAGACCAGAATTTGTCCTGCTTGTGCCCTTATGCACAAAGATGTTGAGAAAATTCTACATTTGCAGAAATGCATATTATAGAAAAAAATGCATTTCCATCCTTAATTCAAGGAGGGTGAAGTACGCACTTGGGTGCTTTTTTAAAGGCACGTGGGCCCAAGTTCTTGTCCCACTGGGGCAGATGCGGAGCTCGTACCCAGAAAAGGGAACGAGAAGGAACTCAGAGAAGTCCAAAGGGCCTGAGCTTCACTAATTCCCCTGTCCCTAACAAGCACACCCACAACCCAGAGACTGCTAAAATGCTTGCTTTCGTCAGGCAGTCGACAGGGCAGGCCTGTTCACCTTAGCAGAGCAGTTAGATGTCTAACAATGAACGGCTGGCCTTGTTTGTTAAAAAGGCCAACCAGGCACACAAAAATGGCCAGTGCAACCTTCCTTACTGGTGATGGAGTGAGCAGCCGAAGCCAAAATTTCTTTTTACTGCCAAGTCATGGCACGGGGCTCCCATGTCAGATGGAGGAGCTGCCCCTTTGTTGGCTCACATGCCTCTCCCTTCAGAACTGTTTGCAAAACTTGCTGCCAGCATGTTGAACTGGGGAGTAGCAGAGAAGTTTGAGGAGTGCCTCGTCTGGACACAGGTGAGGAGATCCATTCAATCAGGAATTTTTTTATTTATCGATTACTCTGTGCAATATGTATAATTTTATTAGTTTTTTATAATCTTTTTAAATCTGAGCCATGCACTTCTAAAAACTCTCAGGTTCTTTTCATCCCGAATATGGAGAACTTGACCCAGAGCCAACGGGGCACCCACAGCCCTGCTGATTTTCTTGGGTCCTGACATTTCCAGTGCACAAGGGACTCCATCCACTTGTTGAATATCAGTTTAGTGCTTCAGGGGCAACCTGAAATGAGCAGAACACTCAAAAACTCAAGCAAAACCAAACAAGAATGCAAAGAACACAAAACAAGTTCCGATCCACAAACACAGAAAAAGGAGAAAACGACACACACGTACATGCGCCCCTCCATGCAGTCACAGAGTAATGATCAGAGTTACGATCTTGAAACTATACCTAATAATACACTTTCCCACATTAGAGGTTCACACACACACTCACACTCACAAATACTCCATGTCACTGTTCCACATCACAAATATAATGTCCTGCCTCTTTGGCCCCTGCATGGCACTTACCTAACATAAAGTGCAGAATCAAACAGGATGTGACAAAGTATAACAGGAAAGCAGAAGCTCTAACATGCATTTCCAAACCTTGAAGAGTATTTACTGTCTGTCAACCTGGCAATGGCCACTGTGTGAACTTGGCCTCCTCCTCTTGCTTCCATTTCAGATGGAATCCGTCTTTTGTCATCAAACCAGCCGCGTTTTCTCCACATGAAAGTGGCATTCACCCTCTCTTTGGAAAGTGGGAATGTCTAGGAAGCAAAGTTTATCTTGCACTGCTGCTTCCTGTGTCCAAATATAATGATTTTAATTATGTTCCCCCTCCAACTGTAACAGCAAGACATTCTCACTGGGGAGTCAAGCATAAAGCTGTAGCAAAGAGCTAAACAGTAAAGACAGAAGTGGTTCCAATGAACTTTTAACCATTAACAACAACCCTCCCAGCCATTTCTTCTTGCTGTTTAACCCCTTTTGCTGCTTTTGAAAAAGTGCCTGAATGTTTGCACTGGCTGGGGAAGGAGGCTGGGAAAAGTGGGGGATTACATGCAGAAATGGATGCATCGTCAGAGCCACCTTTTGATTACGCTGGGAGGGAGACAGCGTAGGCGAGATGAAGTGAGGCAAAGGGAAAAGAGCTCTTGGGGATGACCGAGAATTTCACTTCAGCTTGCTTTCTGTAAGAGTTTACTAATGTCCACAAAGGGCAAAAACCAACTGGGGGCTTAAGCCCCCACCAGTTCTCTAGCCTCCTTCCGCAAATGGTGGGTCCTGTTGATTCCACGGCAGTTTGACAAGGAGGATTTCCTAGGTGAACTCCTCAAATCAGTGAAAATGTTCTTTTCTGGAAGTTGGCCGGTCAACAGAACCCCCAGGTGTGAGCTCTGCTGACCTGCCTTCTTCTAGAAATGAGTGTTTCTGTTTATTTCAAGTTGCCCCAGAAGCCCTGCACGTATTTCTACAAGTGGACGGGGCCACTCGTGCAACAGGAAATCAGCAGAAGTGAGTGCCTGGCTGGATGCTGCCAAGTTATCTTTGTTTGGGATGTGACTTCTTAAAAGTCTGGGGATCAGAGCACTCTGTTCTTAGAGCTCTGACTGTGAATGCCTGTACCTTCAGCTCCTTCTTCCCTGCAGCCTCCTATGTAGCAGCTTGGCATAAGACACACTCTCCATTTTGCAAAGGGGTGAGAATTTCATGGCAGAGTGTTTTTGCTCGGAACTGACTGAAAATTGTGAAGTTCTTCATATTCAGGAGAGAAAGAACCTGGGTGTTTTTTTTTTTAAATAAAATGTGGAAGCAAGTGAAACTGACTGATCCTTGTAGCCCTACTGATAGCAGGGTAGGGACCCCAACGCAGAAGTCCATACAAGGTTCAGGGGCACCATCTGAGCTGTTCTTTTGCTTAGGAAGGTTCTCTTCTGCTCTGAGTGATCCCTGAAGTAGATTGAGTTGAAGCTCCCCCCCTAATCTTCTTCAAAAGTTTGTCCTCGCCAGGGGTGGAGGTTTGATGAATTCATTCCGTTCAGTGTTTTATTTCCATTGTATTGACATGGTTTGTTTTGTTTTGCTTTCCTTTTCTTGGGTTTCTCTAATTTATTACTCCCAGAACTGAAAACAGGCCGGATACAATTATGGTCATGGATACATATATTTCTAAGCTTGCAAAGCATTCCATGAAACAAAGCAATGTACCTGTTAAAACATGTGTGTTTGAAAAATGCGCGAAGGAGCCTGCATCCATTTCTAAAGCATGCAGTGATGGGCTCTGTACATGCTTGAAAATTGGACACACTGATGCACCCACAAAATATGTGCTTGTTGCAGGTGGGGTGATACTGGCAGGGTGATACCCAAGTGACACTCCAGGCAGCGCTGCCAGTACTGGCAGGAAGCCTCCTCTGAAGAATTCCCAGATGGGATCTCCAAGTTCCATATCATACCCGTGGGGTCAGAGGAGGAGGCAAAGCAGCTCTCCCACTCTAGAACTCTGTGTGCCTCAAAAACTCAGCAACCAGTTTACTCCAGAGTAAAGGACTCTGCTGTAGCTCAACCATGCCCTGGGTTGGGTTCTGGAAACTTCAGCTCAGACTCTCCCAGTAGAAACTGCTTGCGGCTGAAATGACACCACTGCCTCACTTTCTTGCACCTTGAATTCGTGTTTCCTTGCAGTTCCTTGAACCGATTTCTCATGCTGCTGGCATCAGGACTCCTGAAATGCCCTGGTCATTCCACTGGCCTTTCCTCTCCCCAGCTCTCCCTGATTTTCAGACTTGAGGAAAAACCAAAGCATTACTTAGCAACCACTGCACTTCCCAGATCAACTGTTAATCGCTTCAAAGATATCCGTAAATTTCCAATGGGATTTCTGGTTGGGAGGTGGGGAGAGTCACATCTTCCCTCTTGGGCCAAACATTAGTGAATTAAAATTTTTTAAAAGTTATATGAAAAAGAACTCAAACAGAAAATGTCAAGGTGCATATATTAGGGATGTATGGATTCTGTGAAATCAGATCTGTGTTTCAAGGATTTTGGGGTGTCCTTCATTCCACCTTCTGCTCATTAATGGAAGAGGATTGTGTTTTCTGCACAGAATTTCATTCCACATGAGCTCCCTTGCAATAGCCTGAATTCACTGGATCACATCAGCACAAACATGCCCCTTCACTAATGCCCAACAATTCATGTGCAGTAGCACATTTGTGTAAGTACATGCTGGAGCACACCCTCCCCCCAGACCCCTCAAAAAGTGAAAACAAGCCTGTACATCCACAGAATATGCGTGATTCAGGAAGAGCTGGTTCACTGTGAGATCTGCAGATGAGAGCCATAAAAATCCCAGCCCAGTTGAACCTATTGAAAATAAAGCTGGCACCTTAGCATGCGATGTTGGGGGCATCTTTTAATTAAGCTGCAAGTATCAGCTGAGAAGATGGATAATTATTAAGATCCCACAGCTGCTGTGGAGGTGGCAGTTAACCCTCCACTCTCCCAAGTTGCTCTTAAAAAGTGTTATTTGCATTGCCCGAAAACCCTACATTGGTGCTAATAGGATTTTCTACCAATATCTGCATATCTAAGGGAGCAGTCCTACAGATGCTGACAGTATCCCAGGGGCAGTAGGATATTGCAGATCTCCTTCTCTGTGGGAGGAAAGGAATTAGCAACTCCAGCAGGGATGTTGGAGAAATCTGAGGCAGACACAAGTGACTGTTGATTCCTCTGACCAGCAGATTCCACCGTGGACCAGCATCTGAGTCACATCGTCCTGTGCACCTTTAAAACTTTCCATAGCTGCATGCAAATGTATTCATACAAAAATAGGAATAAGACTGGAAAATAGTCTAAGGGTGTGAGCATTCCATACTGGGTAGGAGGCATTTTGGAAGGGAAGATGGGGGAAGCCCAGGTGTCACAAGGATGCCAAATATTCTGGGGAGACCTGTCCACCTCTCTCCATACCCCCGGGATGCCCATGAAGCCCCTTCTCCACAGATGTGTGCCCATCCTCAAAGAAACTGTGGGCATGGTTCTTTCCATGCTGGCTGGGAAGCAGCTCCCAACCCCCACCCGGCCAAGCTCCAAGTCTCCAGGCAAATGAGACTTGGGCCTTCAAACAGTTCAGTGGCTCTCTAGATGCTGAGCAGCGGTGGGATTGTGCGGTGGCAAAGACACACACACCCCATTTTGGACATCTCTGATCGCTGCCTAGCAGGCGCTGCATGTACGTTTGCTCCACCCGTTGACTCTATGCTGAACTTCAAAAACGTGCACAATATTCCATGTCAGTGAAAGAGCCATACATTATGGTAGATGTTTCTGTGGATTTTTGCAAAGGAGGACGGATCTGAACCAAATAATGAGTGGACAATGGAATGGAGGGGACCTGATAACCCTGAAAAACAGACAGAACTGATTTTTCAAAATCTGTATATTCCTATCTGCCAGATGCTTCTTCTGTTGCACCAGAAGAAGCTGTTGGTGTAGTGGAAAGAGTTAGCTGGAGGGAGCTAACTTCCGGGGATGATGCTCCTCATCAGACCTGTGTGATGGAGGTTGCAGTGGAAACAGTGGAGGGTATTAGGGGAACCCACAGCAGGCATCTGGTCTCCAAGAGCTGAATGCATGATGAGGCAGGGACTGTCTACCCCTGCTTTAGTCTACTGAACATTGACCAGTAGGGCTGGAGTCTCCAGGGCCCTCCAACCACCTAGATGGTGGCCAGGCAACTTCAACCTGAGATCAGCTCACACTTTTGCTCGTGCTTGGACCCAGGACAGGGACGCCCAGTGCCAGACCAGAGAAGGAGAGGCTATGCCCTGCCCACACTTGACTCAGGTGAATGACAATTGCGGAACCTTCATTGTTGATTAATATAGGTGCGACCCTCAACCAAAAGTCTTGTCTTGTGTCTTCCTTCCAGTGGTGGCAAGCTAGAAAGAAGTGCAATGTCAGAGATGCCCTTCCTTTGAGATTTATTTTGGACAAACCTATGCTAACAGTGAGCCACAGCCTGTTTGTGTTTGTATTGCCAACACTTGAGCTGCAAGACTAAACTTGGTACCGAAGGCATGGAGGGAGGAAGCAGGACCAGCTCTGCAGAATCGCCAGTACCAGCCATTCAGACACCAGCCAGTTCAGTATATATAAACAATGCGGTCTCCATTGTCACCACAGACAGTATTGTTCATTGTCAGTGTTGAGGGGTGTGGGGTGATATTATGTTATCAGAAAGCAAACCAGCAGCGTTCAGTTGATGCCATCTGGGAACAACAGTTCCCTTCTTGCAAAATATGTAAAAATATGGACTCCCTTAAGGAGTTGCTTGCACTGCATCTGCTCGTTTCCCTCCCCACCACCCCCTTCTATGCTAATGGCTTTTAAACACGGCATATGAGGCATAGACAAAAGGGGGCAAGAGAAACAGCAAAAATAAAAAAGACTAAATTATTTGTTCCCATTTAAAGTGTCACAAAGACAGGAAAGAGCCCCTGATGTCATTTAGTTACAGGGGGATGGGGATGAAACAAAGACAATTGGCCGAGGACAGGCATTCCCTCCCTGCCGCTCCGCTTGATGGGCTTCCTCCTGCATCTCTCTGGAGGAATTTGAGCCACCCACACAACAGTTGTGTGAGGACTCCATGGTGGGGATGAGAGCTTGACATGTTGTCTTCTGCTTCAGCCCTGCAGATTCCGTTCAGTTTCCCTTTGCTGGCATCAATCCGGTCTCTAGAGTCAATCCACTACGCAGATCTCATTTAAAATGCTGTAACTGTGAGTAAATAAGTTTCTACAAGATTGAACAAGCACATGCTGAGGATTACATGAGCAGAGCCGGCTGGAGCCAGGGGTCAGACTAGATGACCCAGAGACCCCTTCTGACTTGCTTGGTTTCTATGTTTCTGTGTTTTTTAATTTGATTCCCCCTTTTAAATTTGCACAAATGGGGCCATTATTTGCTTGCTTGCTTGCTTGCTTGCTTGCTTGCTTGCTTGCTTGCTTGCTTTTATAAAATGTTTTCACCGATCTTTCATGAATGCCCGTAACCACAAAGCTACCTGCCCATTATCTGGCTGCACAAAGGAATCATCCCAGTTTGTAAATGCCCTTGTTACGTAGCTTCACCCATCCACACACCACTTAGCTTGACCCAGAAGAGCCCTGTTCCTTGTGCATTTTGTCCTTCTCTTCCATACTTTCCCAGTGGGGACAGGACATGTCTGCAATGGTCAAAATCAATAGGCACATTCAAAGGATGGAAAGGAACGTGTTGCACCTGCCATCCATGTATCTATTAAAGACAAAGGTATGTGGGGAGGGGAAAATGCAGAGATGGCAACCCTAATAGAATCACGGAGCAGTAGAGTTGGAAGGGGCTCTGAAGGCCATCAGGTCCAACCCCCTGCTGTTGCAGGACACCGGGGCTATCACACACATTCCAACAACAACCACCCTTGCTCAGGGTGGGTTTTTGTGTTGTCTGAGCCAAGTCAGTCTAGTTTGGTGTCAGTGGGTCTTTATGGCTGTTATGACTTGGCAGCTAGAGGAGATGGGGGAGGAAGACAATTGGGGTTGCCCTGATAAATCACCACAACAGAGGAAATGGATCAGCAAAGAGAGGAGCAAAAGGGAACAGTGATTTGCATGTTGATGTTATCAAGTCCCATCAAGTCATCTCTGACTTTTGACAACCCTATGAATGAAAGCCCTCCAAAACATCCTATTCATGACATTCCTGCTCAGCTGTTCTGAATCCCAGGCTGCGGCTTCCTCTATGACATCCATCCATCTCTTACATGGTCTTCCTTTTCTTCGTCTGCCTTTGACTTCTCCTTTTCCCTTCTCTGAGGAGTCTTGCCTTCTCAAGATATGCCCAAAGCATGAAATTCTCAGTATTGTCATTTTTGTTTCTTGGGCAAGCTCTGACTTGATTTGACCTAGGACCCACTTGATCATCTTTCCATTGGTCCAGGATATTTGCAAAACTCTCCTCCAGCAAGTGATCTGCATACACTCCATGATATTTATAGGTGCACATTTAGAAATAATTATTATAATGCAAACAGTAATACAGTATTTTTCATCCTAGTTCAGAAGACTGTCATTCAGGCAGCCGTATGTGTTCCTGTTTGGATTGCCGAGACTGGAAAGGTAACCATTCTTTATTTTCAAACTGAGACAGACCTTCAAATCTCTGAAGAAAGGACAGCCTTCCAGTAAATAGAGGACAGTCCAGTGTAAAAGAGGACACGCAGGTACCCTGGTGTAGAAGTATGGACACGAGGAGAAATTGGAGTAGGCTTCTAGCTAAGCCTACAGAGAAAGCCATCAATGGTAAAGGGCTTAACTAGAAGGACTTTTCCCAGTAATGGGATAATGGGTAGATCCCTGGACACATTCAAAGTGGGCCGGCCCCAAGACAAAGGAGGTGGGGAAACGCAAGACATGAGGCACAGGCAAAAGTGCCTCAGGGACTGGGGTGACGTAACCCTAAAATGCACTCTTGGAAGGAACAATAAACATGCAAGCTGTTTCCAACCTGGTGAACTTCTACAGATTAGGGTGGATCATTATGGGATGGAGTGCCAAGAAACACAGACCTGCTAATCCAGGCCACTTGGCTCACCCAGCTGGGCTCGCACTTTGTGTTCTCTTCAGTTGAGCAAGGAGCAGTAATTCCTTTACATATGCAGAGAGTGACATTATTTAGCATGCCAGGTGGCCGGCACGTGCTTGGGCCACCTTTCCTTCGTGATGAATACTGTCGTTAGTACAAAATAATAGTATCTTTTAGTACTGATGATAATATATGGAGTGCTAGCAAAGCCTCATGCAGCAAGGAAGAGTTATCTCCTCAAGGCAAGTGAATTATGGAATTTTACTACCAGAGTACAAGGACTGATATAAATAATTAGTTCGGTCACAATGGAAATGCACATGCTTTTTTTAAAGGCTTCTTAAGAACTTGCCTGATGCTCATAAATTAATGCTGAGAATGAGATGGGTTATCTAATCACACTCTTTCAGGTAAATCCTTCTTCTTTTTTTAATATGCAAGTGCATTGGCACTACTAATATTGTAAGACACTGAAGAGGCAGAGATTTCCTGTTCTATGCTGTGTGCTGCGTTAGCTCCAAAGCAGGGCTCCACAGGAACAGTTCGATTCAGGCTGGCAGAATGGAGGCGAACACGGCCGAGCTCCAGCGAAGTGAAGCACATGGGCAAGAATGACCTGCTTCCAAAGGTGGGGGGGGGGCAGTGGCCAAGGAGTCAAGGGTGATGGACAACCAAGAACAGGGTTGTCATGGAACGGCCTGGTGGTAACCTGGCGTGCCTCAGCCATGCCTCTTAAGACTGCAAGTGGGATGGTTTCCCTGTTGAGCATCCCTTTATGCCGGGAAGGGGAAGGGGAAGCACCAAATCTGCATCAAGAAAATTGGTTCATCAAGGAGGAAACTGTGAATCTCAGAGAGAAACTAGTGTCATCCTCAGAACTGGTAAAATAGAATGGGGAGGGCAACATGTGGCACTCCAGATATTGCGGGACAGCAACTTTCAACATTGCCCTCCTTCGGAAGTGCTATCAGACAGCATCTCATGGTTCAAATGCTGCCAAGCTCTGGAGTCTGGAATCCATATGAGCGAGGACAATCGCAACATCCCTTCCTACATCTGTACGAATCCCGTTGGAATGATGCTAGATTTGCTTGGTATGGCTGCTGCCATTTTACTGCCTTGACTCCATTTTGGGAACCATCAAAACAACTTGTGGGAACTGGACAGACTATTCCAGAGAGATGCCAAATAGAAACTCTCTTGTTCCTGCAATTCCCACTTTAATTTTCAGTCCACAGTTTAAATGTGTATAGATCTGTCACTTTTCTGGCATGTGGTTATCAGAGACATGTACAGCTTTCTGCATTTTTTGTTTTGTTTTTCAGATTTAAAATGAGTTTTGTAATTCCTTTCTCTCATACAACTTTAGCTATAATTTAGAATGAGTTCAGACGTTTGAGGGAATTTCAGTCTGGTTTCCAGTTATTATGTCTGTTTACCACCTATACCTTCAACATTTTGAATCCGAACAAGATGAAATAGGCAGAATTTGGACCTCCACTTGGGGCACAGTCTAACAGATTTCAGGATGCTTAGACCAAGATGACCTGGTCTGAGAGACAGGTAAATAAAGGTGGCATCCAATGTGCTTCACATTCACCAGCCGACCGGGCCAGATCTTGTCACCTGCAGGTCTGCAGTTCTTCATTCCAATGGCAAGAAATTGGCAGGTTTTATAGTACTCCACAAGGACATTATAGTGGCCAGGTTTTTAAAAAGATCAGACAAGGTTGACCATGTCAGAGTCCAGGGAAATAATAATGCCTTTTAAATTTTTCTGAACTTGAAATCTTGGGTCAAAAGTGCAGTGGGTTAATTAGGCTGCCTATCATCCCCTGAACTGAACCATCATGGGCATATAACTTTGGAGCTCTGTGTCCAAACAACATGACACTTTGGGTAGTCCTGGTTGGTATCAGACCTGCCAACTTTGACAAGTTGGGAGACAGCATGCCAATTTTGTGGGCAAAGGAAAGGAGTTCTTAGTAAACACACATGCATGACCTTTAACGAGAGACCAAGGTACTAGTAGGTACTAAGAAAAAAGTATGTATTCAATTATAATTTGAAGAGTTTACTTTTTAAAAATTGTGGATTAATGGAAATATGGGATGGGACGGGGTCAAAGGCCACAGATTTGCCAGTTGTGGCTTTTTAATGCGCATTTCACGAGGCCCTGCATTTGTAATACTACTGTTGTCTGTTTCTACGATACAGGGGCAAACAGCACAGCCCATGGGCCACTGCGGTGGTTCCACATCTCTAAGGAAAAAATGGAAAAACACTCTAGAGATGGCTCCTGTAGCTGAGGCCATCAAAGCTGCACGGGCACCAAATCCCTGGAAAGTTCTAGGAAGCAGTGCCCAAAGCTCCTGCCCAGCTCCCAGGTCATGAAGAAACGGCACTTCTATGGCAGCGCCCACAAGGCTTATTTCAATAAAATCTCTCTCTCTCTCTCTCTCTCTCTCTCTCTCTCTCTGTCTCTCTCTCTGTCTCTCTCTCTCTGTCTCTCTCTCTCTCTCTCTCTCTCTCTTTTGCCTCTGTGTGCTTTTTTCCTTCTGAAAAATGTTCCAGTCAACAGTGAAAATGTTCTAGCTAATAGTTTCAGTTTCAGACTTCTTGAGTAAGAAAAAGGATGTGCTCCAGAGAAGAACTGGAGACTTGGACTCCTGGATGGTTAATAGGGTGCTGGCCCCCCACTTTTGGGTTGCCATGGGCAAGGCACCCCACTGGCCCCTCCCACAATGAGTCTGCCTTCTCGCCACCTTTCTAGCAGCTGTTATCGCTCCGCATCATCTCACTCATCATGACTTCCATTTTCCTGGCTGGTTTGCCGGGGAGAGAGAGTCTGGGGCAAGACGGGGGCTCCTCAGCTCCTCTTTGCCACCATCACTACTGTCCAGTCTGCTGAAGAGGCGGGAAGCAGCAGGGTGCAGGGATGAAGCAGCTCAAGTGTCTGAAATGGCCTTGAGATGCAGTTGGATTGCGGGTGGGCAACGAGACAGAGAGAAGTGGGTGCTTGTGTGTCCGCATGTGTGTGAGTGACAGACAGAGGAAGGTGCACGTGTGTGTGCATGATAGATCCAGAGAGAGAGGCGTGTGTATGTGTGTAATAGAAACGTGTGCTATGCGTGCACATGTGTGTCTGTGAGAAAGGGTGGTACTGAAGTTTGTGCATGTGTGTGAGACAGTTGTCAGTCAGATGCTGTTACCTGTATGCGGATGTGCATACATGCATGCATGGACAAGAACACATGTATGGCTCCTGCCACCCATATAGGCACACTCGCGTCCAAGTGTGTTATGTACCCCTGTTCCATAAGAAACCACGTCTAGTCTCATTAATATTTTTTATCTAAATCAAACTATAGAGGACGTTTGCATCCCACCGGCCCCACTGCCTTGATGGCCATGCATCAGAAGACATTTGCCGGCAGGGAATGGGATGCCCTCGGTCACCGGTGGGGGGAGGATCTGCATAAATGTGCCAGCATTTCTCCCACGGTCTGAAGCCTCCCTGGCATTCCCCCATTTCAATTAAAGCCCCAGAGAAGACAACCCCAGGTAACTTCTCCCATGGGCCACTGGAGAGCTGTGTCGCAGAAAGAAGAAAAGCTCATACCACCTGCTACCTGGCAGCAATGGGGAAAGCTCAAAAGTACCATCAAGAGAATTCTCCAGAAATTGTAGAGTTCCCTGGCAGAGATTCGGGGAGATGGATGCCTTTTCCCTCCAGGGGAAGGAAGCTGGCAGGAAGCTGTGCTAGGCAACACTTTAAATCACTGAGCAGGCTTGATCTGGATGCCTCACTCTTCTGCCCACAAACCTAGGAGCTTAAGGACAGGTTCAGAAGGACCTAAAAATAACATACCCCTCCTAATCAAAAGGTTTCAGCAGAAGGGAACATGCATGCCGGTGCTAGAAGGCCAGCTGAATGGGCTGGGACAGAGCTCCAGGTTGGATGTGGGTGGATGAGAAGTGGAAGGGCAACTGAAGAGCTCAAGGATGGACTGGAGGCCGGCCAGCACCTTGGGCAAAGGAGGACCAAAGGGTCCGAAGCAAACGTTTGATGAGCTGATTATTTCGCTCATGGTCATATATTACATTTGCGTGTGTGTGCGTGCATGCTTGCGTGTGTGCTTGCCTTTTCACACAGAATGTGCATGGTCATTTGTGGGCGATTGCATTTATGAAGTCTGTTAGCTGCCCTGAGCTCTTTGAGAGGAAGGACAGAATATACTTAAGTGAATCTTTTTAAAGGTTTAGGATATTTTAGTACACTAAAAACACTTTACAAAGCCAAAAGGAGATGCAAAGCAATTGACCAAGAAAGAAAGACCAAAACAACAAAAGAACCTTCAACCAAATGCAAGAATACAACAGATCCAATAAATTGGGAAATAAATACCAAAAGCTGTAAAGTTGCGAAGTTACAAAGTTGTATGCATTAGGGCTTAACTGGCAATTAGAGCCATTCCTACTAGAACCGGTTTCCTTTGCCTCACCAGCAAACCAAGCCGTGGGGCTCTCAAGAGCACATGCAGCTCCCCTTCCAAGGTATGCATTGCTCCAACCACAATAGTCCCTCAACAAAGCCCATCAGGGAAGGCAATATTTTGCAATTCGGCTAAGTGACATTTACTATACTTCATGGCACTCGTGATTCAAGAGCCTCTTTCCCCAGCCTGACAAAGAAGATATGTGGCACTAAACTGCTCCCACCTGTTGGAGTGGTTCTGCATTTTTAGGAGGGTTAACTATGGAGCACCATTTGGAAATCGTTAGTGGGGATTCTTGAATTCTCCGGGGGCCATCGCAGTGTACACCTTGGTGCTCGCAGAGTGTTTCTCAGCTTCAACTTTATCTCTGAAGTCAATCAGCCAGGGATCAGCCGTGAAGACTGGCTAACAGTTTTGCTAATCAAAACAGTTTTGGGAACTTAGCAGAGTTCCATATTCTTTTTTTTGTTCCAGTCAGAAAGTTCAGAGGGAGATCCTGGGAACATAATTACAGGGGTTGGAGAGAGAGCACTTACGTGCTCTCGTTCCTACCAGATTGAGCTCAACGGTTTGTTTGTTTGATTTAACATTTCATGACATTGGCCTAACTCTTGATTAAATTGATAAGCAAACCACTGGGAAGAAGCCAGATTTTTTTTAACGGATGATCAGAAAATCTCGGAATGGCCAAGCTGATAGACATCAAGAGTAAGCGAGTACCCAAGGTTCCTGGGGGCAGATAAGAACGCACCAGCCAGCTGCAGGGGCATCCAGAGATGCTTCACCTACTTGCTTTATTCATCCTTTGTATTTGTTTTTGGACATTCTGACTGCCGAAGAAGGCCCAGAATGGGGCTCACAATCTGCCCACTTAGAGTGAGGAGGAAAGCCAGCTAGTGGATCCAGGTGAAGCTTCTGAAACCAAGAGGAAGAGAGGAAAGCAAGGAGCAGGCAGACCAGAACACTGGAAGGAGGAGATCTCCTTTGTCCCCTCACCTCTTCCATCATTCTGATGGCCACAGTTCCTCCTGAAAGCCTGGAAGTGCCACAGCCTGAGCAAGCAGAATCTGCTCCATATAGACAGAAAGGATCTGGCTACCTGGTCACCAAGTCTGGCTGGCATTTCTCAGGGGAGGGATGTATTGGCCTGGTGTGAGCAGAAGGTTGCCGGCAGCAGATATGGTAGCTTCGAGCAGTCACCTCCCTGAGGTCTAGAAGAGGTGGAAGGTGAACTCTCTTGGGTTTGTGCTCAAGGAAGGAGCTGGGGGAGCATTTTATCAGGAACCTCCTGATGATGTTATTTAATAGATTTCTATGCTGAAGATCATATTTTAAAACATCTCTGGGTGGTAAAAGGAGGAGCTTGCTGAGAATTTAAGTGGGGACAACTAGAGAGCCGTGACCCCATGAGAAAGGCGGATTGCCACATCACAGCATGGCACTTCCCCAATATCCTCTCCCATTGAGTTGTTTAGAGGAGTAGAAGAAGACAGAAGCATTGGTTTATAGATTAATTGGGTTTAAGTGTTTTAAAGTTATATTGTTGAGTTTTTATATTGTGAGTTTTAGGATGTGTTGTTTTAGTAGTGTGAGCTACCTAGGGATGCCATTGGCGGGATAGGTGGTGCATAAATATTTTAAATAAATAATGTGGCACTGCTCATGGTTGACTGTCAGGCTGTGATGAAGGCTCACTGTTCGAGCATCCTTGTTTTTGGGAACCCCGGAGGAACCCACTGTACTCACGTGGATTTGTACGTAAATGAATCTGGCCTACCACATGCAAAAGTTCACTTGCACAGAACAGCATTAGCACAAATGCACACTTGTGCCAGCGCAAGAAACTGTCCATGTCTCCTTGAACAATATCGGATTCTTGAATGAGTAACTGATGGAATGAAAGGCCGGCGCCAATCTGTGAAGCACAAAGCATTTCGCCAGATCTGGAGATTCCTGCTTTCATTTTCCCTCCTGAAATAAATAGAACTAAAGAGGACCACATTTTGGAACAAGTCACTGATCATCTTTTATCCTTCAGCAAAAACTCTTCATCCAATTTGGAGACACGGCAAGACTCCATCCATGGGTACAGGGCAGAAATGGCAGTGCAGTTAGAACCAAGCAAGGTACTTTGAATGGAATGAAATTCAAAGGTAAGGTGCAGACGTGAGGGAAAGCCAAATTTGTTATGACACATGCATGTCCTATTAGGGCAGGCTGACAACCTTAACTCTGCCTCTGCTAGCTCATGCTTGGCAAGAAACACACAAATAGGAGAGCATGAGTGTGTTTGCAGCCCCAAAAATAGATTTGACCAATTGCTAAAAACATGCTAATTAATTTTAACTCTTGTGTCAGCACTACCTGGCAATGCCACAGCTTACGATGACTTAAGAAATGTGCTTGCCATTTCAATTATGCTAAAAGCAGCTGGAGAGAGATGGTGTGAATTGAAGAACCTGCACACATAGCTGGATTTAGAAAGCTGACCATTAGAAGGCTTGTAGCTGGAGGAGAGTGAAATGGCAAATTGCAGTCTCTCCCATTTTCTGATTTTTTCAGCCCTCATTTAGGAATTTCCAGTTTGTGTTCCGGTTCACAATCACCCTGCCGTGCTCTGCACACGAGCCCAAATGGAAGTGGGAGCCTTTCCAGATTTCCAAATGAGTGATCACATTTGGGTGAAAGAAAATTACAAAATGAAAAGCAGCTTTGGTCAATGGGAGAAAAGTGTGCAGTTTTGGAAAAAGCCTGTAGAAATGGACGCTCTTCCAATTTGAACCAAGAAAAAGGCAAGGTATGAATATAATACATACATAAATAATTGCTGAGGTGAAGTTTGGGGAGTCTGGCCCACCTAAACCATATGTAGGCCTTCTGTCCCTTCTTCAGTGAATTTCATTCCATTTCTGCAACAGTTTCTGTTTTCAAAAATCTGCATATTTCCTAGTATGTAAGTGGATCCAAGATGAAATCAAGTCAGAACTTTCCCTGGAAGCAAATATGACAAAACAACACTTCTGCCTAAAATGCACGTCTTGCAGGTGGTTTTCCTTTATATAACGTGTCTTTTGCTTTGGCCTTTGGCCTTTGGCTTTCTGCAGTTCTCATTTGCTAAGATGTGCTTGTTTGTGGGCACTTTTTCTTACGGTACACATTTTTGTACAGATATGTTCTTTTGGAGAAATGTGTCATGAACTCTGCAGAAGCGCAGATCCTGATAGACAGCTGAGCTCTGGATCACACGATGATTCAGAAAGGTTGGACCTACAAAATGCCCCTTCTGTTGGTGGCTGCTTTCTAATCCCCTTCCTGCCCCCTGGAATAACCCCATGCCCCTTCTCCATGGTCAGTTTTCCAACCTCGGAGAAGCAACCAGCACAGTTCTTTGCTCACTGGCCACAGGACACGCCAGCACAGAAGCCCAGCTCCAGGGTCTGCCTCCAGCGCGGCAGCTGTGAACCTCCATGTGCTTTGATCACTGTGCAGATAAGATGGGAGAGACTTGTGAGAGGCATTTCCCACAGGGCTTGTCTATTGGGTGATAGACGAATGGAATGAAATAAATGCATACATGAAAAATAAAAAGTGATCCAGAATGGAAATCGGTTAATTTGTTTGTTTGTTTATTTAAACATTTATATGCTGCTTATTTTGGCATCTCAACCCTGGGATGCAAATAACAGATGATTGCAATACTTCATCAAACAATAAAACAATAGAACAGATTAATATAAAACTGGATAAAATACAGTAAAAACAATACAAGTGGAGGGTTAGGTGGTGACTAATAAATATTAAAATATATTTTAAAGAGGCAGATCTTTGCCTGGTGCTGAAAAGAGTATAATTAGACTGAGCTGCTATTTTTCAGGGTTTGAGTCTCTCCCCAAAGGGTTTTAGAAGCTTAATCTTTGCATATAGGTGCAAACTCCTCCCAGTACAGGTTATTGCCCTATTTCATCATTATCCTACCTCCCACTGCCCTGAAGGAGCTCAGGTGGACAGAGCAACAAATCACATGGCTGAATCTCCCAACTTTGGGGTCTGGTCCTGACCACTTTTGGAATGTAGACCCCAATAGGTAACCAACTGTCTCAGATACGAGATGGAGGGACTCTGTCAAGGAAGCCGTGGCCTTGACATTAAAGAGGTGAGCCAGGATGGGACGCTTAGGATGGCTTCTTTCCATGGAAGTCAGAGAAGAGTTGCTGGCATATAACCACAACCAGCTCACACCATGGAACCACACTGGTTGCTGGACCCCTTACACCACTTCACGGTAACACTGAAATGGCACACCTAAAAACGGGACCGTCATCCCAAGAAAAACAAAGCCAAACAGAAAGCCCCCTGCCCCCCCCCCCGCAGAAGGGTCTTTTCTTTCTGCACGAGCACATCAGTTGCGCGAGTTTCCCACTAGGCCCACAGTGCCATCGCTACCCAGGCACATCACCCAGGCTGAGCACTTTTTTTAAATATTTCAACAACCGGTTCCATCACATCTGCCAAAACAACAATTAAAAGTTCAAGTGTCAGAAGAGAGAGAGAATGAGCGAGCGAGTGAGAGAGAATACACAGGGGCAGAAAAGCATATGGAAGGAGCGCACAAATGTTGACTGTCATCACGCAGATGCCTGAAGATTTCCTTCCCCCTTGATTTGAAGGACATTTTTGAATAGACCTTCTTGACTTTACGATAGATGCAGGGAAAGGCTTTAATTATCCTTGACAGAGATGTCTTCCCAGGGAAACTGACAAAACGTCCTGGTGAAAATTACCACTTGCTGAGTCACCAGGGGAGGGGAATGCAAGAACGTAGCCTCTTAAACAAACTGAGCTGACAAATGCGTCATTAACTAAGCAGTGGTTCTGGCAGCTTGTTACACCTTAATTGCGGCATGCACCAAGTTTCCCGACCGCCTGGCCACCCCGTCTGCACTTTCATCCCACCTCTGTCAAAAAGAGGGCCACTTTGCATGGCAGGAATCCCCAGTGTAGCCTTTCCCATCCATCGCTAGCTGGGGGGAAACTGGGAGTCGCAGTGCAACATATCTGGACTGCCCTACAGAAATATACACACATCTTTGCGCACTCGACGGTGGCTGGGAAGAAGTTGTTGCCACGTGGGGAATCCCATCCGGTGACTTAACCAAGTCTCTAAATGAGATGGTAGAGTCTCAAGGCAGTAAAGTGGACTGTACCATTTCATGCTTTAAGCTGAGAAAAAGTTTTCTCTGTTTCTGCTGTGCTGGAAAAAGCTGGATTCTCTGCATTTGGGAAAGCATACAGAGCTAGAATGGCTCACCTGCTAAGTTAGCTGAATTCTTGCAGCAAGGTCTTTAATGTGCAGGAGTGTTCCCAAATGGAATTCTCTTCTTGCAAGCTGAAGAGTTCTAACATCTGATTCTTCTATATGCATAGACTGGCTCTCAGGTCAGCACGTGGAGCACTTGTGGCTAAAGAGATCTTTGAATCATAAGAGAGCTGAAGCTCCATCCAAGAGTGGGAAAATTGTGCATTCCAGCAAAGAAGCGACAGCAGGGCGAAACGAGTAGCAAATGAAGCTCTGCAAGGTGCCATTGTGCCAAGGGACAGTCTTCTCAGCTCTGCAAAGAGAATAGCCTGAATGTTAAAGGAATATTAGCAAGGGCTGAGTGAGTCACCCCTTGGATTCTGGTTTTCATTTTTCCAAACGTAAGTTCAGATCATCTTGAAGGTTGACGGTTGGCATGAAAACCTTTGCATTTTTCTGTGCATTTTTCATGTGCGCTGTTTGGTGTGCAGTCTTGCCTATGCACACATTTTATCCAAGCAATGTTCCTAGATGTTATCATTTCTGATGTTTTTTCATGAATGTGCACATTTTTGTGTGCATGTTTTACTAATATGCACTTTTTTTGTCTTCAGTGATTGATTGGAAGGCACTGTCACAAAATTCTGAAAAGTGAGACTTTTGGAGGATAACTGAGTTTTGATCCATGTGTTGGTCTGAAAGAGAGAAATTGAATATATCCACATTGAAGTACAAACTGAACAAATTGCTCTCCTGATTTTTGAACTAACCTCTCTCTTTAAGAGATTCATTCCTCATTCAGAAAGTTTGAGGCTATTGGACACTAATAGCTTAATTCTGCAGAATTTACCCATCTTTGTGTATCTTTGATTTCTCCCCATGCTTCTTGCTGTCCATTCTAAACCTCTGGCCATTCACATCTGCCAGTTTCTCTCCACTCGATTTCTGAGGTTTTGACTTCCGTGGTCCTGAGGAGAAGAACTATGAAAGTGTTGCAATAAAGGTGTAATTGTTTGCAAGTTTAGAAAGAAAAAATGGCCTAGTGATGACATGTTGGGAGTTGGAGGCTTTTTCTCTAGCTAAACTTGTGTTGGATTGGACACTAAATAGATGGAGATGGAGAGAGTGCTATCTAAATCTTGTTCTTCAAAACAATAATCTTTTCTTGTGTCTACCTTAAAGATCTACTTGTGTCTACTCAAAAGATCTTAGAAGAGCTGATTGTTTTAGGAACAAGATTTGGTCTGGAACGAAGTAGTATAATGGGTTTGGCCGTAGCGAACCACCCCTGTCAATTTCTTGAACCTCTTTTACTGCTGACACTTTCTTTTCCCATTCTTCTTTATGTTCCAGACATTTAGCATTTCAACATATGGATACGTACTGTGCAATGTACATCAGTAGAAAATTTTAACCAATGAGCCATGTAAAAATATGCATATACGAAGCAGTGCAAAATAGATACGAGGTTTTGCTGGCACAATATGTTTTTAAATATTCTAATCCTGCGTGTTGATCTCTTTTTTATTTTTATGTTTACCACGAGGGAACTGTTTGAGACATAGAACATCACTTCTGTAAATAAATAAATGTTAAGGCTAACATTTTGAAAAACATTTCCGAACACATTTTCACCATCTCTTAAAATAAGATCAATGTTCTATGTATTAAAAAGCTGACAATACACAAGGGCAATTCAGTGCGTGAATTATAGGGAGCCAAATATAGATTGCTTCCCTGACCTTTATGGAGCCACACTCACTTGTAGACATCAGAGGGCCAGGCAGAAACCATGATTTGACTTAAACTGGGGACATTGGGAAGTCCTCTTTGCAAATTTCAGGAAGAGCCCCTTGCTCCCTGCTGTGATAGAAGTCCTGCTGTGAATGTGCATGTGGGGCATTATCCAGCCTTCAGAAGCTACTACAAATGTCACTGAATCCAGTGGAAAAGCATGGCGGTGCAGCCCTTCTCTCCCTCACGTAGAAACAGATTTCGCAACGGGTCATCCTCCCAAGTACCCGGCAATCCTGAGCACACCGACTCAAGTACAAGCCCCAGTGAACGCCAGTGTGATTTCCTCCCAGGTAGATGTGGATAGACTGCAGCCCAGGATCCTTGCATGGACATAAATATGTTCATAAAGTATATTCAGTGACGCCCTTATACTTGTTCTTCTGTAAAGGTTTTGATACACCTGGTTTATTTAGATATATTTTTTCTTATGTGGATAATTGCATTTAATTTGCTTTTGTTTTAAAATAATGGGTTTTGGTAGAAGTCATTGCAGAAAAATAAGCACATAAAAACTGGTCAAATATATACAAATGGATCTAGATGAACAAAATAGAATTGGCAAATTAAATAAGAAATCTGCAGTGGGGAGGGGGAGAAAGTTACAACGTTCTCTGCTACTTCAGACTGCAAACCCATCTCTTTTTTCAAATGATTCCACCAAACTTGGCTGCTTTGAACGTTTCTGCTCAGAAAAGCTCATATTTTCCTTGCTCCCTCTTGCATACATTGTTGATATCTATAATTGAAACTTAAAAGCTATGAGCGTGAATAATTTAATCAGAAAGCATATTGTTTTTACAGATCTCAGTATGAATCCAAATGATCACATTATTGTGATGTTAGAATATCAGAATGTGTTTAGCTTTACTTGCTCAGTCATCCTAGGTACAGCGTCTTTCCAGTGATTATAAAAAAAAAGTAGGGGAGACGCTGAAAAGAAAAGAGGGCTGAGATGTATATGCATTGCGTTCTCTGGTTTAACTTCAGCAAAAGAAATCTCTCATCCCCGCCAGCATGTGCCTGGCCTGCTATCCAGCACTTTCTGTCATGTTTGCTGCATTGACTGCAACTGGCCCTCAGGCACCGCAGAATCATGGTTGGTAGGGGACTCACAACCTTCACATCCAAAGGCACCTCTGCTACTGAGTAGGCCATGGATACTAGAGCTCTCGGCTATGATGCCTTAGCTTTGAGGGGGGGGGGGAGGGATGGAAAGAGAGTTGCTATTTTCCCCCCTTGAAGCAGCAATATGCTTCGTGAAATCACACACACAAAACGCGCAAGGAGATTTGCCTGTTTCACTGATGCCCTTGGACCCCTTCAATCCAACAAGGAATTGGCAGATTTACTGTTAAAGAAACGGAGGGTCACGTGTTGTGTTCTTTGCTTAGTTAATTTTCCCATTGGCATGCTGAGCAAGAAAGCTGGGCGAGGCCACAGTGTTTAGGCATTTGGGGACTGAAATAATTAAGATTGCAACATGGAAGCATTAGGAGCGAATTCGTTCAGAAAAGCAAGGTTCGGTACATAGGAAATGTGGATTTGCTCACATCGGAGGGGGTTGAGGGCCATTTCCTTCATGTCTTCTTGAAAACAAAATAATTAAAAATGATGCAAGCCTAAAATGATGCACACCAAAACAGGTGTGATACTGGGGATAGCAGCTCATGCTCTTAGACAACAGGATAGGCATTTGTAATTTTCTGATCCTGTGAAACTGCTGCAACATTGCTTTGTGATCCCACTATTTGTTCCTAAGTGGAGCTAACACAAGAGCAGACTTTCTATCAAGGCATTTTTCAAATTGCTTTTATTGTCAATTATTAAGTATTAATCTTGTGCAATCTTACTGAACTTGACGGGATTCATCTCTGAGTCAACAGGCATGTCTCAAGCAAGTTCCAGTGTAGTCAAAACAAACTGCATTTCTGGATGAACTAGGAAAGAATCATAAAATACAAAAACAAAGGATCTTCCCAAGCAATATTATCTCTGGAGTTCAGACTTCTGCCATTCATATTTGCAGACTTTTACTGTCTGTGCAAATTTGAAAAATTTGCCTTGCAACTCACATATAACATTATGCGCAATGCATTGTTGATACGGTGGTTGACAGTCACAATTTTATGCTTCAGAGAGAGTCATATCTCGGTGGTAGAGCAAAAGATTTATGTAAATCAGTCCAGGTTTAAATTCTGGTACCTCAAGTAGTCTAAGGCACTAACTGGAAATTTGGGGGAACTCCTACCAGCTGATGCAAAGCATATTGAGCTAGAAAAGCCAAAGAGCTGATAAGACAACATCCTGTGTTGCAGAAGCAATCCCTGTGAGGGTCGCCCCTGCAAGGACTCGTGGAGAGCTGTAGGCAACACTGGCCGGCCACCAGCAAAACAGAAATGGCTCACAGAAAAGGTTGCCCCTTGGTTTTGAAGGTCCCTGCAAATGTGGAGCTTGTGGGGAAGTGCCTGGAAATACAGAAACAGAGAGTCCTGTTACAAATCCACGTGACATTGGCGAGCTTTACCTCACCAGATGCTTCAGATATGTGCCTAAAATGGGAAGCAGTCACAAAGGGCTTGTCAGCACCACCTTAACCCACAAATTGCTCAGGCTTCTGTTCTGGATTCTTGGTGGGAGAAGCTCCTTTATACCTTTTCCCACCAGAGATAGTTTTTCTCCATGTTTCTCTTTGTTCCATTACACAACCACAAGGTGTCATTGCAGGGTAGCAGAACTGCAAATCTGCACGGCCATTTGATAGTGTTTTTCACATTTTAGCACGTTAAAAGCTCAACATCTTGATTCTTTTTTTTTTTTTTTTAAGCTGCAAAAAGCTCAGGAAAAATACAGAGAAGGCTGTGGAGGGTGGAGATATAGTGTGAAGCTCCCACAAATGACCACTGGTGAGGAATCTGGAGATCACAATGAATAAGAAGCACAAATGCATATTTTCCGTACCAGAAACTTGTCCGAGAGCCATCACTGGCCACAGCTCCTTGCAAACTGAAGGAGGGAAGCAAGACTCGGCTTGCCCCTGCATAATGTCTGAAAGGTCTCCCAAACCTCGGCCCTTCAGTCTCCGTGGTCTCCAGGCCAATAAACAAAGCTGCATTTTAACTGTCTGCCAGATTTATTCATGCACAAGCCAAAGGCCAAAAGGACTGAAAAAGCAAAGAGGAAACACCACATCCAATGCCTGTGCCATAAAATACGCAGAGTATTCGCAATAAAATGACCATCATCAATAAATTCACTGAATCATAGCCCTAAAATAAACTCGGCTCTGATTTTCCTTTTCTTGTGGCGAGGGCAAACGGGGCTACACATCGGCCAGTCCCTCGGGTGCCTGTCAGTGAATAGGTATGCGGTTTTAGCTCAGTAGGCATGGAATCAATTTGGTCCAAAATCGGAGACAGCCATCTCATTCCAAGGACTGAGCACAGAGACAGCGAGTGAAACTCCACATCACCAGAAAGGCTGGCAAACAGCACTTAAGGTCGATTTTTGCCATGGTTTAATCATCGCCATGCAACTTTAGACAACCACTGATGTTTTAATTAGCCCAGAGAAAGCCACTGCAGAGGCTGCTATCTAAGTTCGTCGGGACAGAGAGCTCTGCATTTTGCAGTCCTCATTTTAAACAGGCAACTTCACTGCTCTGTCAGAAAGTGTCCAACCATTTCACAAAGTTGTGAGCTTGTACATCCAGAGGCCTCTAAAACAAATGTTCTTTATCCCCTTAGAAGAATAGTAAAGACAGCAGGAGCATTTGCTAATGAGATATTTGATGTAACTATCTACTTACCTATATACTTATTTAGCTATGTACTTATCCGTACATCTACTCAAGTTTCAGACACAAATAGATATACAAAAGAGAAAGAAAACACAGTTTTGCTGCTTTGTGATCCTTGTTCATTATCCTTTTTATGAGATTTTTTTCCACCAAGGAAGATCATTCATCTCACTTCATCAGGCTGCGTGCTTTAAGAAAAAAAGAGTGATTTATAGGAGCTAAGACAATGTAGCAAGAGTAGAAAAGGCTTCTGGTGCAGGAAAAGAGGGAGAGAGAGGGAGATAAAATGTCTCATAGACAGCCAGATTTGATCTTAGGAGGCACCGAGCAAACTCTTTGCCAGGGGAAAAATGCGCTATGATAAAAATTCTGCAAAGCGATTAATGTTTCCTGAGCATCCATAAAGCATCCGCCACCCCCACACCCCCATTCCCGTTTCTGAAGGAAAGGGGAGGTCCCTCTTATCCCAACTGACTGCCTTCTGAGGTAAAACAAGGAAAGCCTTAAACTTCACAATCGCCAATAATGAGCTATCATTACTCAAATTACACCAAGCACTGATTAGGTTTAAAGTAATGAAGAAAACAACACGATCAATCATCATCAACCTAAAGGGAAGTCAATTCGTGTTCAAGACACAGCTAGTCCTTAGCACAGGGCTCCATCTACAGGGGTTGAGAGAGGAAGGAAAAACATCTTCTAATGTTTTTAGGAAGAAAATCTCCCCATTGCGAAAACTTTGTACTTTCTTTTCTTTTTTGCTCCTGTTCCAAGAAGAACATATGCAACGTTTTTTAAAACTATAGAAATACGATCGATTGTTTCTGCTCACTTTAAGGGGATGATGGGGCTGGGGGCAGGGCAAAGTATTGAGTTTTGAAATATTACACGAGTTTTGAAGTATTGGTTTGCAAGCCCTGCTTCTTTTCTTAGGCTGGCTTAAGCAAACAGCAAGCATTGAACATACAACATTAATCAAAAAGTACAAATTAGCCAGAAAATACAAATTGGTCTAAAAGTTTTCTCTAGAAAGATGAGGTTTATAATGGGATTGATCTGAACAATGGCAGGGAAACAATAAACACTTTTCCAAACTGCACATAGAAAAGTCCATTTGTCAGGTCTCGTCAGTTTTTCAACTGCAAGTTGCAAACGGATGGAAAGTTTATTTTGTAATTCAGGAACAAATTTCTCTGAGCTCCCAAATTCAGTTTGATGGTAGAAAGGAAGAATTCCAGGAAGGGAGTCATTTCAGCCTTGTTTTTAAACAGGGCTTAACTACACAGAGAAATATTTTCTGAAATAATAGCAAGGTCGCACTCCCGTTTTCAAAAAGACCAGCAGGATTGCGGGGATCCTGGCATTGCAGATACTATGCAAGGCAGCACAGGACCAAAGCAGGCACCTTCCGAGGGCCCCGCTAGTTAAAGGCTGGCTGCTCGAGGGGAGGGTATGTGCTTGGCCCTCCACTTGTGCACACTCACACAAACCACAGAAACGCAGCAAAGCGAGATACACACAGTGAGGGCACTCCAAACCCCGAATGCCACACTCTCAGGACACCAGGACAGCCTGTTTTTTGCACCATTTAAGTCTGTTCCACAGCTGCTTGTTTACCTTTGGCTGATGGGATAATCAAGTGATAATTCAAATTTTGGAAGAGAAGTCCAGGATGCTGTGGATACTGCCCAGGATACTGCCAATATGAACCAGTGCCGTGTGGAGACCAGAGTGCTAGAATGGGGAATTGGCAGAGCTGTATTTGAATCCAGTCATGAAGCTGACTGGGTGACTTTGAGCCAGTCACTGACTCTCAGCCTAGCCTACCTCACTGGGATGTTGTTATGAGGAGAGAATGGAGAGGAAGTAAGATTGATAGCCTGCCTTGGGTTCCTGGCAAGAGGAAGAAAGGGGAGGTATACAGGTAATAACATAATAATAATAGCAACAACAACAACAACAATTAATAATAATATTGGGGATTAAGTGTCAGCAGATATGCTACAACTCCAAGGAGCAGACTCGACGACTTTTGAAATCCCTTCCACCTGTTTAATGCTATGGGTGAATGAGTTGTCACAGTTCAAATGCCACAGATAAAGAAAACTTTGTGCTGGCACAGAGGTTTTCCACTGGAGGCAGTTTGACTATCCACCTGCGAGCCCAGCCTCCAGAATGAGTCAGAACCAGCACGGGCTGCAACAGAGCCGGTGTTTTGGCACTCTGGTCTTTCCTGATCCTATGTGAAGTGTGAGGCCTGATTCTTTTAACAATCTTGCTTGAAGTTGGCAAACACCTTCCTTTTGAAAAGGCTATTTTGGTATGTGTGTCTTAACTTGTTCTTTGAAATCTTATCCAGATAAGTAGTAAATTGCTGCTAAGTTATTTTCTGCTGCTGTTTTCATTATGTAGTGTGAATATTGTCCAAAATGAAAGGATACTTTTAATGGTTCAGATTTTTAAAAAATGAAAAGGTGAGGTATATATTAAATGACTAGTTGGAAGAGTCTATGGGGTAGGGCAAGTCTATGGGGTGATTCTGTGCTCCTCACTATTTGTCTCTAGAGATGCCATTCTCTGCTTTTAGGCAAAAGTGGGGCAATTTTAAATACCCAGGCATGCCAAGGTCACATAGGACCAGAGTACCAGAGAACAGAAATGACCGTTTTGCTTTTCTTGACTCACAAGGTGTACCAGTGAAAAGTCAGCAAAACTTCACAACTGCAGAGTAATATTTCAGATGAAAGCCATTGGAGATTCCATGCTTTGTGTCTAGAAACAGGTGTGCATTTTTGCCGGTATTTTACAATATGTATGTACTTATCAGCATCACAATCAGCATGATCATTATCACATTTCTGTCCTACATATTTGCCTTCCAAGGAACCCAGATGGGTTTCCATGGCCTTCCTCCTCTTCATTTTATCCTTGAGGTCAGTTGGGCTGAGAGTGGGTGACTGGCCCAGCGTCATTCACTAAGCTTCATTGCCAAGTGGAAACTGAAACCCAAGTCTCCCAGTCCAGCCCTTTAACCACTACATCAGACTGGTTCATGTAAGATGTACTTCGGTTTATATTCCACAGGGCTGTACACACTCAAAATCATACACACACAAACAAGCAGTGTGGCATAATACAACCCAGCAAGTTTCATCCTTTCCTCCTCCAGCTCTTCAGCTTCTGTTGGAACCATAATCTGAAATTACTTTTATTTCAAATCATTAGCTAGGAGAAGTTGACAACCGCAAGCACATTTTACAACATTCAACACCACTGTGTAGGTTTGGACATTCCATCCCTGCCAGTTTTAATAAACTATTGCCATGGAAACTCATGGATCAGTTGGGAGAACTCTGTGAGAAAGGAACACATCATATCAACATGGGGGGGACCGGCAATGGTGCTGGTTGCAGTGATCATTAATGGTCAATATCCAAGGATGGGCGATCCGTGATTTGTCAGCAGTTCTGTTCCAACAAACATGGAATGGTCTTCAACATAATGATTAGGGAATCTATTTCCAGTTCATGTCACTTCCACGTGCTGCATCTCCTGCTGTACCTACGCACACACACACACTTTTTATTTCAATATTTCTCGTTAGGTGTTACAGAAAAGAAAGAAGAAGATATTTACAGATATAGGCTCCACTGGCTCCCGATTGAAGTCCGGGCCCAATTCAAGGTGTTGGTTTTGACCTATAAGGCCCTAAATGGCTTGGGACCTGGATACCTAATGGAGCGCCTACGCCCATACATGCCCTCCCGCCCCTTGAGATCAGCAACAAAGGCTCTCCTCCGGGAACCTCTGTGAATGAGATTAAGAGGGTGAGTACCCAGAGGAGGGCTTTTCTGCAGTGGTGCCCCGTCTATGGAATGCGCTCCCCAGAGAGGTCCGCCTGGCACCGTCGTTATTTGTTTTTCAGCGCCAGGTGAAGACCTTTTTATTTAAATCATATTTTAATTGTTAATTTGTTTAATATATTTGTTAATTTAGATTGTATTTTTAAGGGGTTTTGCCAAGATGCACCGCGGGGGCAGGTGGGTTTTTAATTGAAGTTATTTGTTTCAAATTTTTACTGTTGTGAGCCGCCCCGAGGCTTTATTGCAATGGGGTGGCATAGAAATGTTTTAATAAATAAATAAATAGTTGTTGAACTGGCCATAAAGAGCTATTTTGCCAAGAAATCTGCATTTGGTAGCTTGAACCGCAGACAGGAAAGCCAGCTCCCAGCAAGGGTAGTCCAACCTGTTACTTTCTCCTGAAAAGACTAGAAACATCCTTTCGAGGACTCACAGGGGAGGGAAATGGATGATGCTATTGCATGTCCAGCATGGTTCTTGCTCTGGTTATGGGGCACACCAGAAGCATAGGCAAGTTATGGGTCTCTGCATCTGGACCCTCTCTCGGGATGCCTAGGGAACCCTGCTGAGATGCCTTGTGTGTGTGCACATGTGTGCGTTGAGCGTGCAAAGAGCCAGTGTTCAGAATCCAGTGTTCTTGCGCTCACCAGACTGCTTCCCTGCACTCAGCCAGGATGCACGTCCAGCCAAGATTAAGTCCAAAAATGTTCTGGAAGAGCAGTTGACCCCTTTCTGCAAAGTACATAAAGGCTGCAGGTCCTTGTGTGGGAGCTTGCCTGGCGGGGGCAGGGCAGTGGTGACGCGGCTACAAGCCAGCCTTGCCGACTCTCTTGGACGCTCCCAGAGCATCCAATGGGAGGTGGACAAGGGCAGAGAGGAAGCAGGGCCAAGCCAAGGAAATCCAACAGACACTCACCCCAAGTCCAGTTCCACTAATGTGTGTGCCCTTGGATTTCAGAGTCTGACCCTGGAGGAGCAATGGCTGTGAGCTCTCCACAGCCTTATAGAGGGGGGATTGTGGGGTCAGTTCTCCTATCTGGGGGTGGACCTCTCTCTCCACCCACACAGAGGCAGACAATCCTATTCCCCGGTGCTCCAAGGACCCTGTATGAGGAACCATAGGACTCAATTGCTGTAATTTTTTAAAAAACATGTGAGTTGGGGTTCTGGTAATATTAAGGAGTCTAATATTAGGGAGTCTAATCTACAATACAGATCCAGAAGATGCTTATCACAATCTATGCTGGAAGGATGGAAATCCCCAAATTTGGTGGAATTTCTGGGGCAGGAAGTATAATTCTAGGTTATAATTAGGTTTTGCAAAGGAAGAAACAGTTGTTAAGAAAGGGTTTCCTGCCAGAGAACAAAAGATGAGGATGAAGATGAGGATGGTGAGGATGACAACAACACAGCCACAACAATATAACATTTATCACATTTCTACCCTGCCTTTCTTCCATTTGCAAGAACCCCGAGGGTTTCCTTGGTTCTCCCCTCCATTTTATCCTAGCAAAAACCACCCTGTGAGGTAGGCTAGGCTGAGAGCCAGTGACTGGCCCCAAGCCATCTTAGATAAGAACCCACATCTCCTGAGTCTCAGTCCAACACTTGCACCACTACGTCACATAGACATTGTGTTTGTCGCGGGGTGGGGTCACAGTGCATCTTAGCCAAGAACTTGGGCTGGTCCCGCATGGACTGGAAACTAACAGAACAGAGAACTGGATTGGAACTTTCCAGGAAGTGCAGAATCCACTTGCTAGCTCAGTTCTTCTACATGAGGCAGATATGAAAATAAACACTTCAATGTAATGATTTAAAGGCTGAGCAAGGACTGAGTTATTTAGGCATCGCCATTCCTGTGTTCCAGAACTCTCAAGGCCTAGAGACAAATGTGGGGGATCCAGTCACAGGAGAAAGTCATTTCAGTTCAGTTTTGGTCCACATTTACCCAGTTTGCACCAAACATGGAGGAAAATGAAATCTGTTGAAGTCTAGGTATAAGGGTGTACTTTTCAACAGAAAAGGCCCACCAACAAGTATTCTTCGATAGGAGAAAATGTCCACATTTCCAATGTGCACCACTGATGCATGCATCTGGGGAACGGCACCTGGAAACAGGGAAAAAACCCCAAAGCTCACGAACTGGTCCAGATATCAGTTAAATCTAGCTTGAGACTTGTGCTTGAAGAAACACAATGAGCTTGACTTTTGATGATTTCTTCATCCCTGGTGCTCAGCACACACAGATCAAGGGGCTGGGACAGCAAGCACGTTCAAAACCCTGGGTTTTTAAACTTCGTTTTTATACATTCCATTTAATTCTGTACTGCTGCTATGCTTCTATGCAGAACCATAGCAATGGCAATTGCTATTGTGGTTTCTTTCTTTAAAATTACTGTCTCTGTGTGCAAGCTTCAATGTTTGTTTGATTTCAAGTTTTGTTAACTGCCCAGAGAGCCTTGGGTGTTGGGCAGTAGAAAAATTGAATGAATGAATGAATGAATGAATGGGCTGGTGACCATGTTCCAGAGAAAGCTCTACTTTCAGGAACTGAAAAGCCAAGCCAAGAACAATACTTACAAAGGGCCAATCAGGCCCCTGTGGGCTCCATAGTTTCCCGGGCTAGGGCTCTTCTGGCAAGCCATGGTGCCATCACTAGCAATTACAAAGGTGGTGCAGCAGCAGAGCAGAGACCATGCCAGAAGGTGGTGCAGGGAATACGATGCTTCCGCCCAAAGCACCGCGAGCTCCGAAATGAAATGATTCAGGAACCCTGGCACCTAGGTGCCAGCAGGGAAATCTTCATCTGCCCATTTCCATTTCCAACAGTTCCTCCTGTTCCCAGGCCAAAATCCCATTCCTTTGATTGGGATTGGGACTTTGATTATATCCCTCTCTTGTCAAGTTAGCGTGAAAATACCACAGCACCCATAAAAGTATATGGGTTTTAATGCATAAATTTCCTTTCATGCATTTTCAGTAAGATATGCTTTTTTGCAAGCAGTGTTTCTAATTGAATGCACTTTAGTTTATTGAATATACATATTTTGTACATGTGGTTTAATTGGAGACCTTCCACTTGAAAATTTGGGGAAATGTGAATTTTGAGCAATCACTAAGGTTTGGTTTGCTGAGGGATTCAAAAGTGTGAAAGCAGGTAAGATCGCATTACAATGCAAAGTGACAAAGGAAGGGCATGATATGTAGTGAAGCAGTGGGAGGTTTTTTGAAGGTGCTTGACCCTTTCCCTTCCTCTAATTTCCCCCCGAACACCATTCACCTGTTCCCCAGCCACTTCTCTCCTGCGCAGGGTTCAAAACACATATTTCTATGAGCCACGGGGTGAGGGAAAGCAGCAGATCAGAAGCCAGTGCAAAAGACCATTGGAGTTGCAAACCGGCAAAGCTCAAGCTTGCCAGCGTGTTCAAAGATTCATTCTGACAAGTCCACATTGTGACCCTTGTTCTTCTTTGATCACATGAAAATCAATGAATATTTTTGTTTGCATTTTTCCAAATGCACCTAACTATGAGTGGCCAAATAAGTTCCAACTGCACTCTCACCAGCAATCACTGAAGGTCCTAACTCATCTTCAACGACGTTCATACACACACAGCCCAGTCTCATCAGGGTTCTTCCGATGCCACCTCCATGCCTGCCTTGTGTCCGCAGCAAATGTGGTCTTTGTCCCATGCATATTTTCATGCCTAGTTTCCAAATGTACACATTCGTTGTACACATCTTGGAATGTTCACAGTCTTTTCTACTTGATTAGAGATTGTGCTCATTTTTCAAAGGTAGGTATTTTAAAAACGTATGCATGCTAGGGTCTGGGAATCACATGGCAAACTCATGGTATGGGCCATGGTATGGACTTCAACCTTGGACTGCACCCAATTCTGTGTTCTGTCTGGAAGATGTGGACTGGGTAAATTCTGATCCAGAATGAATGGAAATGAATTTCTCATGCAGCTCTAAAGGAAAAGCATCAGAGTAATAAATAAATCAGTCATCCTTTCATTCATAGTTTCTGACTGCTCCCATCTTGAATGCTCCAAGTGAGGTTGAAACGGAAGATTTTTTTCCCTGTGGCTGCTAATATATGTGCCAGATATACTTTGATATGGAAAATGAACCTCACTTGTTGGAAAGATTAATTACCAAGTTAAATAGCATACAGCTGAACATCAAACTGGCAGCCGTTTCAAGACAGGAAACTATTAATTATTTAGGTGGAGAAGTTATAAATCAAGACGGCATCAAGTACTGTTAAGAAATAGACCAAATTTACATGCACAGAGGATTCTGTTTGAATCTTTTCCTTGAATCATTTGTAACATTCAGGAGAGAGAAGATCTCAAAGGATGAGCTTATTTATATATTTAATTAAACTAAACCAGCAATTTGTTTAGATTTCTCTTCTGATCTCTCTGATTCCCAACCAATCTCTTCCCCACCCCCCATTCCGAACTGCTTTGCCTTTCAGTTCTTACGTGGGATGTGCAATTCCTTCCCTCATCCAAGAAGAATCACTCAATGTTATCATAGTATTTTGGCCTCCATCATAATTCCTACAGATGTTTTACCTGAGGCAAAATCAGAGTTCCTTCCCCAAAGAATACACACACACACACACACACACACAGAGAGAGAGAGAGAGAGAGAGAGAGAGAGAGAGAGAGAGAGATCTCCAAGGAATTTTGAGGAGTGGTCAAAGCATCACCAAGAGTAGCAAAATTTATCAGGGCAATTGTCAGTGCACAAGACAATGGGGGCAACTGGGCCTGGGTTCCTAGGTGACCCACACCTCCGCAGACACAGAGGGGACATAAGCCCCCTGAAATTGCTCTTTTTCAGCTCTGAAATCTGCATTTTCACCTGGTTCTCCCTCTGGCACAAACAGTGGTGATGGAAAGAAGGAGGGGGTGAATGCCCACTTGCCCAGACATTAAGATTAATTTCTGAGGGCTTCTCCAAGTGTCCTCACGGCACGTAGGCATTTGAGGAAGACCTTTTCCATGGGGGGCACCCCCATTCTGAAGTGCCCTCCTCAGAAGAGTTTGCCTTGCATCTACTTTATGCTGTCTTCATTTCCCCACACTTTCCAATCTTAAGATGCTTACCTGAGAAAGCCTAAGATGGAGGACCAGTGTAAATGGATCACTCCACTCTCTCTTCAGCTTGGAAGGAACAGTGGAGGTATGTTTAGCCTCTCTCTCTTCCAAGCAAGAAGTTCTGCAAGATGGTTCTCCAAGCCCATCTGGATCCAGGGATGTGGTTCGGAGCTAGAAGGAACTAGAATCCTTTGGATTCTTGACCACTCCTTTCTAATCTACCCCAACTCTCCCATATGAGAAAAGTGGCTGAGGAATGGGTGAGTGGTGTATTGTGGGAAATTAGGAAGGGAGGAAGGGTCAAGAATCTTCCAAAAAACTGCCAATTTGCATTTTAACAGTATCTTACCTGATTTAACCATTTTGAATCCCTCGGCCAACCAAAACTCGGTGATCGCTCAAAATTCACCTTTCCCAAATGTTCAAGCAGAAGGTGCCCCAATAAACCATGTGTACAAAATGTGTATACTAAATAAACTAATGTTCAAATGTTAATTCAATTAGAAACACTGCTTGTAAAAAAAAACCCTGTATCTTAATTGAAATTGCATGCAAGGAAATATACGCATTAAAATCCAAGTTCAAATGCAGTGGGAGTCCCAGAGGGGATCTCCATGGAGACTGGGAGGAGTCAGAAGGATGAACACAGGAGAAAGCTCTCTTAAGTCTTGCGCACTGTCTAAGACATCCAAGGAAATGCTCTAGATAAGCCCACAACTCTTGAGATGCTTCCTAAGAACCGTAGGATCGCTCTGACAGTAAATATACATCCGTTCAATACTCTTGGAATCTTACAATCTGAAAAATGCTTTAGTGGTACTCGGAGCCTAGATGTTTTATGTTGTGGTTCATTTTAGTCTATATCCCATTCAGTCTTTTCTTTTGAAAGAACTGAGATTTTAAACCATGCAGAGAACTTTTGCTGTTGGGCTGCATGTGAGTCCTGAAAATAAATATATGCGTACACCCTGCACTAAGCAGCACTGCGAATCCGGAGGCCCGGCTGCTAAGGAGGAATGGCACGTTCCAAGCAATAGTGCCGCTGCAGGTTGCACCACCGGGAAATTTCCAGTGGCCGAATGGAGGGGCTTCTCGAGGGGCGTTTGGACATGTGGGTGCTGCTGAAGAGGGACTCCTGCACATTTTTCATGTTTTTCTTGTGTGCTTTTCATGCGATAAGTGCAAGGCAAAGCAGAGCTCTACACCAGAGTAAATCGCAGGCTGTAATAAGGAGAGCTGAATTCCAAAAGCAGCATTCTGAAAAACAGGGAACACAACATTCTGCAACCTGTATCACTTATGCAAACTTGGGAAATGCTGCCAGCTACCTGCTCTTTGTGTGCCTTATTCTGCACTTGTTATTCTGCAGCTCCCATCAGGTAAGACTCCAAGAGCTTCCCAGAGGCCTGGCCTGCACAGCTCGCGAGCTGCTGAGCGTCAGCCAGCCTTGCACTGGGAGGTGACCGGGAGCAGCACTGCTTTCCTGAGCTGCTCCCCTCTCCAGGCAGGCAGTGAATGCAGGCAGCCCATAAAACAAATCAGAAACGCCGTCCTACTGCTTCCTTGGCAGGCTGCAGATAGCAACTGCTGGCTCCTGCTGTGAGAAAGGCCAGGCTGCCTGGGAGGTTCCAGCCCTCCTGCTCCCATTGCAAGGCAGCCGAGGAGATGGAGGGAGTCCCTGCAGATGCTGCGGAGCCTTTCGGCAAGAGCGTGGACCACTGATGCCACAGAGGGTGCCAACTGGAAAGCCAGTCAGCAAACAGGCGCTGGCGCAGCGTTCACCCCCTTGCCTCCTGCACGATTTGTCAGGAAGGACGGGCTCCCTTTCCTCAGCAGAAGCTGGCAGCTCTGATCAACGGGAACCTCACCGGCGTCTTCCATGCCATGGTTGATTGGGGGGGGGGGGCGCTTGCTTTGCCTGGCAGGTGCAGAGGTCCTGTCCCCGCCCCCCATCCCAGCACCTGGAAGGTACAGGCAGGAGCTCCTCGCTCACAGCTCTTCCTCTCTTTCAGCTGGCATTGCCAACCAGGGCAGAGCTGGGTCTGAGGGGAGGATCAGTCTGTGGATGCCCCCATGCCCAGCCCAGAGGATCCCTGGTTAAAAGAGCTCAGATGGGAGAGCCGAGGTATGGGGGAGTCCTTCCTGAAACCCTGCCTGCAGGGGGCGCCAGCCGGGGGCATGTGTGAAGACACGCACTCACTTCCACACACACACGGTTGCATAGACATGTTCCTGACACGCCTTCTAAGAGTTGGTGCCCCTCTGCTCACAGGAAAACGCACGACCCATGGTTGCATGTCAGCCCAAGAGCCCAGCTGCCACGAAAACCAGGGAAGGGGGACCCTGATGGTTCTGGGGTGAAAATTATGGCAGGAATCCAGAGCTGTGGCTGTTGCAGCAGGGCAAGGAATGGGCTGGCTTTTTCCTCCCTGCAGTGTGACAAGGGTGCTTGGAGTGCTGGGCTAACAAGATCTGGGTGCAAGTCCCCGCTTGACCTGGAAGTTCCCCAGGCAGCTTTGGGGCACTTGCTCGCTCTCAACCCAGCCCACCTCACAGGGCTGCTGTTGTGCAGTTGAAATGGAGCAGGAGAGAACTACAAAAGCTACCTTGGGCTCCTCATGAGAGGAAAATAAAGGGGATATCAAGAAAAGCAGAAAAACACGCAGAGGGAGTGTGGTTGGTGTGCAGATGCAAGTATGTGAGTGTATGTAAGTGCATATGTGAATGCATGAGTGTGCATGTGAGCAGGTGTGCACGTGCACACCAACATGTGGTCCCCAGATGGCACTAGGTGCAGCCCCCAGGCTCTTAATGCTTGCACAGTAAACAATACTGGGCCAACTGGGCCAATGCCCTTTCTCAGTACAAGCTCTACATGTTCATATGGTCTTTGCAATCATAAGGACTAGAAACTCTTTTTTAAAAAAATGAATATCGAGATTCTTCAGAAGCTGCGGGTAATACCATATTCCTGCTCCTTTTCTACACGATGTAAATGAATGGCAGGGTGTTGCGTTGCTACCTCTTCTCTGCCACAGGACATTCTCGGTGCAGCCAGAGAGCCACTGCAGAAGTCTTGCTTCTTTTGACCCTCTTGGCAGACTCTCTAATTCACCACTCCCTTTTGCATGCCTGCGAAAGGAGACAACTTCTCCATTCGCTTACCTGTTGTCAATTAACAACGCCTCATTACTCCAGTCACCCAGAAAGCTGATGAGGGTTTCTTCCAACATCAGAGGCCAGGTCAATCAATCGTCATCAAACCTGTGGATCTTCAGTGGATGCAGAAAGGTTAACTTGGTTCTCTCAGGCCTCCGTCATGTCAGCAGAAATTACCAAGGAGGTGGGCAAGTTGTCAATAGAACACCAAGACAATTAGTTGATGATTAGGATGGGTGCACTTGGGGGAATTGATAACAAAATGAGACATCTTGGATAAATTTGCATGCATTTAGGAAATCCATAGAACCACAGTGCGGTTAGGTCCGGGGGTGGGGGCGGGCAAGATGAGAACAATTAGAGGGGGTGGGGAGCAGCATTCAGGAGAGCTGAAAGGGTGCAGTTTGGCCAGGCAAATCCAGTCTTTGCATCAAAATCCTGTAAGTTTCAACTGTGGGACTTGAATGGCTTTGGCTGGCTGAAACGCTCCGTAAGTAACATGAGCCATGACTTTGCTGCCCTGTCTTCATAACCCCATTTCAGCTAAATGGTTATGGATTTAGCAAAAGTGTTGAGGAAGGTTGTCTGCATTTTTAATTTTAAAAAATACATTCCTTTAAATACTCAGCTACCACTTTAGGATTTCTTATACTTAATTTGCAATTCAAACCAGAGAAAGGTCTGAATTTGGCTAATGGGGTTCCCACTCTGAAGCGGTGAGGGGCGGGGGGATTTGGGCTTCCTGAGCATTCTCAGAAGTTCCTGGGGCGCAGGTTGCGGTTTTCATGCTTTATCCAAAGAGGCTCATCAAAGCAAATGCAGGGAAATGATCAATTTCACGTAGGAATATGGAGATCTGCATAACTCAAGTCCACCAAAATGCTTTGAATTCCATCTCAAAGTTTGCTTGAGCACAAGTCCTTCCTGAGCTACCAGCTCTCTTTTGTTTCTCTTTTTTCAAGACAATTCACGCATCTTCTCATGTGTCTTTCTCCCCATTTTATGCATCAGTTATATGCATCTTTGAAATGTGCATAGTCTCCTCCCGTTGATTAAAGAATATTTGTGCATATTTTTCAAAAGCACATATTTTTGTGTGTATTTTTCAAATGCACACACTTTTGGGGATCCAGGAATGACATGTCAAGTGCGGAGAACTGAATTTTTAACAGCAGATTGTGTCCGACCCAGATGGTGAAATAGGTGTAAATTCCTGACTTAAAGGGGAAAAAATCTGGAATGAATTTCTTATTCATCTGTGAGCTCACTGCCTCATCAACATGTCCATTGCCCTGCAGGCACCATGCCAAACACAAGTGCCTTTTTGCCTCTGTGTCGCACCTTCCTTGCTCCTCCATTTCCCTTCCATTTCCCCCCCTACCCGGGTGACATTTTTCCTGTTCTCAAGCCCTATGCAAGCATTTGCTTAAACGTGGGAGAGCTCAGAGTGTGTGCTGAGATGGAGACACACGCCTCGAGTCCTCACTGGGCCCACATGGACCAGTACTTACCTGTTCAGAAGTTGCAGAGTTGAGCCAGCAAGTGCTGAACAGATTTTTTTCCTTAAGTTTGTTTCAGTATGAGTAGAAACTCAGCCATTCAGGAGGACTGGAGAATCTGTTCAGGCCAGCTTTATGTTCTGCTTGCTGACACCCAAACAAGGCTTCAATCAAGAGCTGTTTGCTGAATTGTTTCCTTCCTTCCTTCCTTCCTTCCTTCCTTCCTTCCTTCCTTCCTTCTTTCCTTCCTTCTTTCGAATTGTTGAATTGTTTTCTAAAGACTTGTACTTCTTCAGATTCAAACATTGGTTGAATCTACCATTTACTCCCCTTTGTGGGTAGGTTTGAACACTCTGGCTACATAATGGTAGGCACTCTGATGTTCAGAAGTAGAAGAGAAGAGGAAGATGAGGAATAGTATGAAGACTGATGGTTTGGGGGGATTTGCAAAGGACTGAGAAAGGCTCCTTTGGCATTTGGCTAGCTGGCATTTGTTAGCTGTCATACAGAATGGGAAATGTTGCATCTCTGGCTTTATAAAACATTTGCAAATTCTGTGTGATGTCAGGTTTTGCAATTTATTTCCAGCTCTTGAGACTGTCTTTGATGCAAAAGGGGGAAAATGTTCTAGGCTTTCTTCTCGATTATGTTGCCCGCTGTGATAAACAGCCCTTTAATAAGGCACACCCACTTAGCTTATCTGTATGACAAGAGTACCTTGGGTTTTCAGAGGATGCTTAAGAAGTTGCCTCATTCACACACGCATGTGCACACGCACACACACATGCACAATAACATATTCAGGCCCTGTTGTCATCTCAGTGGTGTATCCAAGTGCTCTGATGTACAAGTATCCAATTTTATTCCATTTCATTTCAGATGGCAAAGGCATTTGATTTCTTTTAATAGTAAGCTTGAAATCTCAGGTTTCAAAGGAAATGTCAAAAAGGAAGACCATTTTAGATGTGCAACTCCTCTTCAAAGTTCTCCCAACTTATGCCCTTTAAGGGGGTGGGGAGGGGAACGCGGTGCTGTGAGTCGCCACCATGAAGTGATGCTGTTCACCAGTGGGACCTCTGGAACCACACAATGCCTTCCACAGAAAATGAGGGTGGGATTGCCATAGATTGTCCATCGGTGTCCACATGCTTTTGAGCCCATGTTAAATAAACATGAAAGGCCCATCGCTTCCCTCTTTTGAACATTATGGGGAAGAGCACGGGGCTGCAACAATGCTACTCTTTGAATAGTCCCATTTGGAAGAGATGGCCTAATTGTATGGAATATTGGCCCTCAAAGCTTTTGTCACAGCCCTCAGTGTGTTTTTTCCACACACACCCCTCCTTGAAGTGCATTAAAAACTTCAATCCTTCTTGAAGGTGAGCACTAATGGCTCCACAGGTTGATGCTACCATCATAAAAATGCTTTTGTGATTTTTGTGAATTGCTTCCAGTGCAATTATCTGAAGTGACTCTGGCTTGGTGGGAATGAGTGCAAACATAAATATCGTTTTAGGAAGCAACTTCTTCTTAATGCCATATATCATTCAAAGGTGGTTAATTTGAGTCTCATTCTGTCAAAAGATGTCTATTATTTTTTCAAACCCTTCTGTGATTTGTATCAATGAGTGCCAATCGATTCTACATTTACTGCTTAGTCCCTTTTTCTTCTTCTATTTCCCATAACATTTGCCCATTCTGTATAGCAAAATTCCCATCTTGCAAATCAGACCTTACTAAACCATAATCCCCATCATTACGTTGGGTGGAGCATGCATAGCTGAAGAGGATTATACTGAGGGGAATCCTTTTTGAGGATTAAATTTATTTAGTATGCTCTACACAGAGATGTACTGCACACCTATCCCTGGGGTTCTTGCTGACAGACACTGCGCCACACCCTGATGTGAGGAGTGGGCCAGCAGTGTGGACCCCAACTCTAATCCTTTGTTCCCTCCCACTAGAAGAGTGAGTGGTAGGCATTTGGTTTTACGGGAGAAAGTAACAAGATCTATTCATTTAAAAGAGGCCAACAGTGTATGTGTGTGGGGGGGTGGGCTACCCACAATGCCCCAGGGCATTGGAGCATTGCATTTTGGGAAAATTGAGAAGAGCAACCCAGCCACAACTGCTAGGATTTGGGAGCCCATCCAATGCTTCTCTGCAAAGGCAAAGCCTCCAGTGGCAAGACATCCTGTTTCTGAATTCAGGGGTTGTTTGCAACTGATTCTGAGCACACAGAACCTTGGAGTGAGACAAGAGAGGCTGCTGCAAGGTTTGTGTCTTGCTCTGCAAAGTTCTTTGGCTGGCAAGGGGACATAGTTGGTGCTGCCGCCATAAGCCCAGTGCCGCACAGATTCCTTCCAGGTGCAGCTCTTCCTTTCCTGCTTCCCACAGCAGAGTAAAGCAACCTGCTTCTGCCTGAAGTAGTGGATTCTCTTCCTTTTTAGAAAATAATAGCTAAAAAAAGTACAAGCATCAGTTTGACGGAACAAAGTCTCTCTCCCAATTCCCAATTTTGCAAGAAAGATCTGGTCTTTTGCTAACAGGTGCCTGAAAAGACAGGGACACCGGAAGCTGCCACATACTGCGTAAGACCACCGAATGCTCCATCCAGCTCAGTGCAGGCAACACTGGCTGGCAGCAGTGGCTCTCCGGGGTTTCAGACATGTGTGTTTCCTGCACTACCTGGAAGTGGCAGGAAGGAACCAGTCCTGGGAGCTTCTGTATGGAAAGTATGTGCTGTGCCATTGAGTCAGGGTCCCACCCATTGGTCTGGGAGTAGGATACTTTAAAGATGATGTAGGAAAAACGGGGTGTGCCCTGTGGCAAGGAAGGCCTTGGCAGTTATAGGCAGCCTATAAATACATGTATACATAAAATTAATAAATACATTTATGGAATGGTCTCCTTACTGAGGTCTATCTGGTGCCAACGTTACCATCTTTTCAGCTTCAGGTTAAGCCTGAACTCTGTTCCCAAGCATTTGATGGACTATGCCTGTCATGCTAATTAGGTATAGCAAGGAAATCCATTGGATTTCCTAGTTTTGGCTTCTGAGATGCCACTCCTTTTTTCCAGTGGCCCAGAGTTCGAGCTCCTCACAAGCTTGCCAGTTGCACACGAGAGTTCCCAGATGTCCTGCTGGCTCAGCAAACTTTGCAGGACCAGGCCAAGAACAAGAGGAAGTCTAGATTCTGAAGGACTTGTCCCAGTCCTAGGTCCAGTTTTTACTGAAAAGTGTTTAGATGTCAAACTGTTTCAGATTTGCATATTAGTATCTTATACTGTGTTGTATTTGCTTTTTTATTGTATCTTTTGATTGTTGTTTTGAACTTCCCCACCCCCAAGAGAGTTTTGCTGATTGGATGGTATAGAAATTAAATACATACATGCATACATGCATGCATACATGCGGACTGCATTGGTTCTTCATTGGTTAAATGAATGATAAGAAAGAGAGGTGGGCTTTCATTAAAAATTGTCTTCTCTGGGAAGGACACTTGAGGTGTGGCCACTAGTCTTCCTTCCATTTGTATGAAAATGGAAAGGTTGCTTTCTTGGTATGCATTTCTCCCAGCCTAGAGATCCTCAATGACCTCATGCCATGTGGACATCACAGCTACTGTTAAGGGATGGAAATAAAGCCGCCACTCTTCTGGGCTGCTGGGTGGATTGGCGTTATTATATGAACAGCACTTTTGTTCATAAATCATGCAACCGAGCCCTGTATTTTCTTTCGGTAAATGTTCATCACTTCCAAGATTTGTGAACACGTTTTATACTAATCAAAAAACGTCTTCCGTGGCATCCTCCCCTTCAGGATCTGAAAACAGAAACTCTTGGAAAGTTGGCAAAGAGTGAGTTTCTGGCCCCCTCACTGCAGCCTGAAATTACCCACCCCCACCCGCAAGGGATGCTGTGAGGCTGGCAGCACTTGGGAGACAGTATTGCAAGGTATTCTTGACTTCAGGGAGAGGTTCTCTGAATACAAGAGATGCTACTTCATGAACCTCACTCCTGGCTTTTGTGTTTCCTTTAGGATGGGATGAACAGCCCAGAAACTCCAGGTGTTTCTGGACCACCAACTCCATCAGGCACACTGCCAGGATGATTAACATTCAAGGAAGAGGGAGCCAAAGTCTTCAGCTTCAGGAAAGGGTGGGGAATGTATGGCTGTCCATTGGCTCAGCTTGCTAGAACCGACGGGAGGCCCATTCCATGAAGATCTGCCAGCCACCTGCTCTCCACCCAGACTTAGGATAATGTGAGACCCAAGGCAGTACTCCCTCGTAGAACCCCACCCTTTGCTCATAGATCTCAAACACAACCAGCGCAGGCCATTCACACATGCAGACCTGGGGAAGTCGAGCCAGTGCATGCATGTGCAAAATGCCCCTTACTGACAGGGTACTGTAACAGTATTAAAAAATGAACAGCACCTTTTCAAACTTAAAAAAGAGGAAGAACAGAGGAAAGCTTTAGAGGTGATACATAGCCGTCTGAGTAAAGCATCATAGATTATCAGTCTAACAGACATCTTAAGGTTTTATCTCTCTTTGAATCCTCTCCTCCCTTTGATCCTTGAAGTGCCACTAAGGTCCCACCATAGATCAGGCCGGAGAGCTCATTTGGTGACTTTCTCCCATATGAACCTGGTCCTCTTGACAGGCAAAGCAGAAGCGCTTCTTCCATCATCCAGGTGCTAATAGCATTGCTCCCTTGACCTCAAGCGGAGGAAACCTGCTTGGCTCCTCTGATGGATGAGTTTCTTTTCAGTAGTTTGCTAAAATGCTTTTCTTCACTTTCAAAGATAGAATATAGATTCTATATTCTGGAAATACTCCAGGTTCCCTATGAAGTTGGACAATAGCTGCCAAGAGCTCTTGCAACTATTTCTTTTCTGATCCTATCTACCCTTCTTTCTTTCTTGATACTTTGATAGCTAGGCTTGCTGAAATATTCTATTACAGGATCAGAAATACTGTTGTTTTTCCCCTCCTGCTTTTTATTTGTAAGGCAAATGATACACACACACACACACACACACACACACTCACATTGCCATGGGTAACTACGGCGGCTAGCACTAGCCTAGTTCATTTCTGCAAGGGCTTCTCAGATGCTAGTACACAATTCTGGAATGCTTTCCCAGGGTTTTTGTCAATAGTGCATCAAGCAAAGACATTCAGTCTAAACCAGGAGTTTTCAAAGTTTAATCCACAAGTCACTGATAGTCTGTGACTTTTGTTCCATGCAAAGGTGGTGGAACAGTCCAGTCTGTACTGGCCCCTCACTTAATGTATTTGTTTTTTGGGTGATAGAGTTGATGGCCATTTTAACTAGCATCCTGTTGGGAGCGAGAAAGACAGTTGATCTGGGGGCACCTTCTCAAGACCTCCTGGCTGGAGTTTAGAAGAGGAGGAAGAAGTCTTGGAATATGGGCCAATTCCAGATGTTGAGATGAGAAGCAGAGGTGTTTATGTAAAGGCCAAACTTTCCAGGTGGCCTGGAAGCCTCTGAGAATAACCAAGATGTACAGTTAGCAGGTGGAGACTTGGAACAGGGGAGTTTCTGAGAGACAGACAGGGCAGCCCTGGCTCTTGACCCCTGGGCACAACATTGGCAGACGAGGGCAGGACCACTGTACAGAGAGGAGGTATGCTTGTTTTAGAAGGCCATTTCCAAAGGGTGAGGGCCAGGCATGCTCGTAAGGAACGTTCTTGGAGATGGATAGTAGATGGGGTTCAGTGAACTGTTCTATGCATACACAGAGGTTCATTCTGGGTGACTCTGCTTCTGGAAAGCCCGTTGGTCCATACAGCATATTTTACAAGAAGGGAGCATGGCTTCAAATGTGCGAAAGAAAGAGCCCTAGCTCATGACTCACCTCATTACTGAGCAGCCTGAGAAGGACACGGACTAAGGCCTCCTGTTTCCATCATACAGCGCGAGTGTAAACCACTCCTATTCTCTAAATATTTGTTTGTTGAAGGGGTTATTTTTAGCCATCTGGCCTGGGGATAACAGTTTTCATAATCTTTGAATGCTGATGCCAGCACTGGAAAATGTTTTATTTTTCTTTATCCATCAGATTAAAAAAGCAAGGCAAGGGACATGAGTTGTCTGTTGTTGATTTGCTTCTTCATCAAAACATTTTAAAAATAACCCAGTGAGCCTGCCAATAATTTTTGGTCCATGAAAAGTTTGATAACCTTTTGATAAAAATATTCCATGGACAAGGTTTTTCTGCTATTTGGGGGATTTTGTGTACATAATTGGGGTCCTGTGACTTTCAGCCAGTGGCAGATTTGCATTTCTAAATGTGTTTTACTCTTTTTACTCTTGATCTACAATGGTGAACCCCCATTGGAGATCTATTTGAAATCTCTAGGCAAGTACCAACATGCCCACTTATTTGATTTCTATCCCACGCCACCGTGTGGGCTCAGAGTAATTTGCAACAGGTTTTTTTGCCCTTCTAAATGTTAATAGCCCTGTTCAGTGGGGTCTCATATCAGCCAAGATTAAAATATCCCTGGGTTGAGGGGAAATAAACAAATATAATAAAGTTGACATTATAATCTTAATAAAGGTTTGGATCCAGATTAATACTGGATTAATTCTGCTTATGTTAGTGTACTTCCCCACCCTCTCCTTTCTCTCCCCAGCAACACTTCCAACCCACTGAAACTTCTACACAGAAGGACAGCTGATCATTTTGTTAATGGAACTCATTCTCACACAGAAGGCAGATTCAAAGAAAAATTACTCCTGTTTTTTTTCCAATCTATATTTTATTGCAAATTTTACCTAACCAAACTAAATTCAAATGTTATAAACCTTCAGAAATTAATAAGTGAATGTGAATGTCCATTTAGCAGCACAGCTCCTGATGTATCAATGCATCAATTATATATAAACTTCAGCAAAGCCAGACCACACATGTGTGTGAAAGTGTTTGTGTGTATGTATCCATTCAAAATTGGTGCCGTATATCCTCCACTCAAATATTGAAGGCATTTTTAGATCTTCCATTCATGCTACAAGGGTTGAATTTTTATTGTTTCTGGGTTCTCATATTGATCTTTTAGCTCTCAAAATGTAATCGATTTGCATTGACCATGATTTAACTTCTAAGAAAGAGGTAGATAATTTAAAAATATATACATCAGAAAATATCAAGGAGTGTTCCAATACAAAGTTATCCATATTATAACATCCACCTGAAAGTGGCAACTGCTAGGTATTACAAAGCGTATGGAAGCATTAGCAATATTACATCTCCAGCTCTTTGTTTAGTCTGAAACTGAGGTTATTCAATAAATTCACCTTCCTTAGCACGAAGTCACATCCTTTTTAAAGGTATTCATGGCAGGGGAGAATTTCCCAAAGACATTCTAAAATAGAGCTTAGTTTTTTTTTTAAAAAATTGCTGAATGGATGTAAAGGAATCCCTTGCAACATGCAGATAATCTGGCATGGGTGGCACAGGGAGGGGCCACCAGCTTAATTTACCGGCCTTGGTTGGATGAAACTGATTATCTGGACTCATTTCAGTCCGGCTTCAGACCCGGGTTTGGTACTGAATCTGCCTTGGTCACCCTGTATGATGACCTGTGCAGGGAGAGGGACAGGGGTAGTGCATCCCGGTTGGTCCTCCTGGACCTCTCAGTGGCTTTCAATACCATCAACCATGGTATCCTTCTGGATAGGCTGCTGGGACTGGGAGTAGGAGGCACTGCTAGGCAGTGGTTCTGCTCCTACCTCGACGGCCGATTCCAGAAGGTGGTGCTGGAGGACTTTGGCTCTGCGCCATGGCAGCTATGCCATGGAGTACTGTAGGGTTCCATCTTGTCCCCCTTGCTATTTAATATCTACATGAAACTGCTGGGAGAGGTCATCAGGAGGTGTGGGCTGTGGAGTCATCAGTATGCTGATGATACCCAGCTCTACCTCTCGTTCTCCACCGATCCAGGTGAGGCAGTGGCTGTACTGAACCAGTGTCTGGCAGAGGTGATGGGCTGGATGAGGGCCAATAAACTGAAACTTAATCCAGACAAGACGAAAGTCCTGTTGGTGGGTGGATCGAGCTCCTGGGTAGGTGGCTTGGGCCTTACCCTGGACAGGGTTGCACTCCCTCTAAAGGACAGGGTCCACAGCTTGGGAGTGCTCTTCTACCCAGAGCTGTCCTTGGAAGCTCAAGTGACTGCGGTGGTGAGGAGCACTTTCCTTCAGCTTTGGCTAATCCATCAGCTGAGTCCCTACCTGGAGGAAGATTGCCTAGCGACAGTGACACATGCATTGGTTACTTCCCGGTTGGATTTCTGTAAGGCACTCTATGTGGGGCTGCCCCTGAAAACAGTCCGGACACTTCAATTGGTGCAGAATAGAGCTGCCAGGTTGCTGACGGGGACTGGGCATTATTCTCATATAACCCCAGTTCTCCGTCAGCTCCACTGGCTCCCGATTGAAGTCCGGGCCCAATTCAAGGTGTTGGTTTTGACCTATAAAGCCCTAAACGGCTTGGGTTCTGGCTACCTAAAGGAGTGCCTGCGACCATACATGCCCTCCTGCCCCTTGAGATCGGCAACAGAGGCCCTCCTCCGGGAACCCTCCATGAAAGATATTAGGAGGCAAAGTACCCGGAGGAGGGCTTTCTCTGCGGTGGCGCCCCATCTATGAAATACCCTCCCCAGAGAGGTCCACCTGGCGCCGTCATTATTTGTTTTTATTCCAGCAGTATTTTAATAAGTTTTAATATTGTCTTTTCTATGTTTTTAATTGCAGCCAGTGTGGGACGGGAATTTATTTATGTTATGTTTTATATTGTAAGCCGTCCTGAGGCTCTTTTGCAATTAGGACAGCATATAAATATTTTAAATAAATAAATAAATAAATAAATACATTGAAGAATTGTATTACCCTTTCTCCAAATCTTAACTATGGTATTTCATTAATAAGGATATTCAAATTTGGTTTGATCATTTGCAATTCATCTCTAGAAACGAGTACCAAGTGTCAGCATCTAGAACATGGGCAGCTGAACAACTGACATGGGCACCAGAACCCAGGCATCTAGATGAGAGTCCAAAGTCCAGGCCAAATCTCAGCCTACAGACCAAGGTCAGTGCCAGGAGTAGCAGAACAAGGTGAGTCCAGTCCAGGCGGTGAAAGCGTGGTCCAGCAGGCCAGGGAAGCAATGTGGGCAGGAGCGGTTACCTGAGGGATGGAGCAGGAGCACAAGTGGGAGCAAACAGGGTCCAGGAACAAGAGCAAGGTCAGGTCACAACAAACAAGTAGTACTGCCGCAAACCTTGAAACCTTCATTGCTAAGGCTCATATAGCTGTTCCCCCAGGGCTCCCAGGTGGTGCTCCTGAGAGCCCTGATAGCTGCACTAGATGCGGAGGGCGGGTGGGGAGGGAACTACCTGGGCTGCTATGCCAGTGCTTGGCCACCAGATGGAGCCCTGAAGCTCCCTCGGATCCTGACACCCAAGTAAGAGACTTAGGGTACTGCTGAAATTTCCAACAGGCTCTTAACTGAAATAATATCTCCAATCTAGCATCCCCAGAAATAATACTACTTTTTGCAAGCAGTCATCAGCTAAATGTTTATTTGTTTAAAAAAATGTGCTACAGGGTGGACTGAGATGGCAGAGGATAGTGGTTGGTTCCTAGTTTGATGATACTGGAATCACTGGAGACCATGGCCTCTTTTTTATCTAGAATTAATAGTAATATGACATTAATCCTCCAAAAAAGCCTTCCCCTTGTCACACACACACACACACACTCATACACAATGTTTATGGAAAGCTGTGCTCCTAAAGTCAGATAGTCCTTACTTCTGATGATTTTATCCCATCAAAACAAGGGATGGATGAACCTGTTGATTTCTATTCCATCCATTTTTTAATTATTTTTCTAATCTAAAGCTTGGATCAGTTTGAATTTTGAGAACTTTCAAAAAATTCTCCTGAAATTCAATAAGCGTTTCTGCACATCTTTCTCATGAAGCATGCCTGTCTGTACGTATTTCCCCCTATTATACATAGCACTGCAGGGACTTTTCTCAACATGATGCATATCTGAACATTGCAATCTCGACACTATGCATTTTTGTGTGCAAATGGCAAAATGCATGAATTGGGAATTTCAAAGGATTCCTGACTTTCAGTTTGCACAGTGCTTTGAAACTGTAAAATGTGGCCCATTGACAGCAAAATGTGCACTGAACTCATTTCTCCCCCCCCCCGCCTTGTCAAAACCTTAACTCAGGCATAAGTGAGTGGGAGAACATGCACGTATTGTCACTTTATTCATTTGACTAATAACTCCCCTTTCTTCCTTTAATTGATTTTCATGATCCTCACTTCCTACTGTGAAGAAGCCAGAGGGGATGATCACACACACGATTCACAGAGCTTTAAGGCTCATGTGCATCCTAGGCATGGAATGAGAACCAGCAGTGGCCGTCTGCATGGCCCTTGCACCTTGATCCATCTGTTTTAACTAGACGGATGTTTTCAGCTGTCTGGAAAAAGCACAAGGAGGGGAGGGGAGGGGAGGGAGCTGGGATGCAAAGAGGAATCAGCCTACGTCCTCAACCCCAGCCTCCTCTCCTCCGTGCCTTCTGCTCTCTGAGGCAGGTTGACCCATGAGATTTGTCCTGGGGCAGCTGCGAGGGAAGGGTGTGGGAGCTTGGGGCCTTCAGCCTCCCAGTTTTGAGATCTCAGGATCTCGAAGCTGAGATTCCAAATGATGCCATGGCTCCCAGGCAGTGCTGGGAGGTCCTAAGTTTGCTCCCTAAATGGCTTTGCAAACACCGGCAAAAGCTGTTTAATGATCTAAATGAAACAGGCACGGCATTTTTGCTCAACCCTGTTTAAGAGAGGGAAAAATATAGGTTGACCAAAAATGAGGAAGCTTGCAAATATATTTGGAAATCTTGAGCATATATCAGAGTTCTGGAGTCTCCAATATGAGTACCCACAAAATTACCAGCTCCTTTGGCAGCCATCAGCTCCTTACTTGCCTGCTTTTGATTTGATTTTGCTTTTTAAAAAATTGAGAGGTTAGCACACTGTAAAGCAACTGCTGTCACTTCCCACTCCATCTTCATTTGGATTAAAAGAGTGATTTTGTGTCTTGGATCTTCAGCCACATCATCACTTCTTACTCAAGTTCTTGGGAATGTAACTTCCCTTTTTGCCTTACTACTTGCGTTCTGGGAAACAAGGGTGTGCATTGCAAGTGGTCACACACCTCACAGCAGGCTGGTTGTGCTTCCTGGAATTTTCACACATTTCCAATATGTCCACCAGGTTGGGGACACTTGCCATAGTTGAAAATGTAGGGGACTTTTAGCAGGAAGGACAATGCGCCAAGAAAAGTCGATGCATCAATTTCTTATTATTTTAAGAACAGGAGAGCCAAATCGTCAGGTTTACGGGTTTTGAGCCAGAATATTCTGCCCTCAGATTAGGGATAGGTGAGAATTTTGTTTGGTTCACAGTTGGAAACAGACATGCTTAATATGTCTGGCTGTTTCTATGTTTCTTTCTATGTTTCTACGCTTAATATGCACTTCCAAATTTGGTGCAAATCTGAATGCCTGTCACACTCCAAAATCCGCACATTTGCAAACACTGCAACTAAGTTGATTTAAAGTACACACACAAACATGCATTCATTGGGAGCAGGTGTGCACAAAAATTATTTATTTATTTAAAACATTTGTATGCCACCCAATTGTGCCACAGCACCTGTGAACACCCCGCAATTACAAGATAAAAATACAGTAACAACCAATAACAACATGTTAAAAATAGAACAACAATAAGATGCAAGCTGAAATACAAAACAAAGGCCAAATGGCATTAATTATTGACACTTATTTTAAAAAGGAAGATCTCTGCCTGGCACTGAAAAGAAAGTAAGGAAGGCACCAGGTGACTCTCCTTGGGGAGAGCATATTGGAGATGTGCATAATATTACTGTACACTTTGGGGGAAATGCATTCTCTTGAAAAAGCGTGCCCCAAAAATGACCTGCTATATGAGGAAATGTATTTATTAAAGACAAAATTTACAAAGAATTATTGTTACACTGCATTTATATCTCACATTTTTCTTAGCTTACATAGCTGTCCTGCTCTCCATTTTATCCTTGCAACAGTAGCCCTGAGATAAGGGTGAGTGAATGACTGGCTGAGTGGGCACTCAAAGCTGAATGACTGGCTCTTTCAGGTCCCCAGATCGAGATTTGACCACCACTCCCAATTGCACTGGTTTCACTAATATCCTGCCTTTTATCTTCACATAAAACTGCAGTAGAAGCAAGAGGGATTGAATGAATGTATAATTACAGGCTTGACTGTGCCTGTGCAGGTAGGGCCACAGCTGATAACTCCATCACAGCCAACAGAAGGCGCTTCTGGCCACCAAGCCTAACTGAGACTCACGTGATAATTTTGGGTCCAGGAGCACCCCCACGCCATGGACCCTGTCCTTCAGGGGGAGGGTGACCCCATCCAGGGCAGGGTGAAGGCCCACCCCCTGGCGAGATGGACCATCCAGCAACAGCACCTTCATTCATCTGGACTGAGCTTCAGTTTGTTGGCCCACATGCAGTTCATTATTGAGCTCAGGCAGTGATTCAGGATGGAAACCACCTCACCTGGGTAAGATGAAAAGGAGGTGTGGAAACCTCGACAGAACTCCTTCTCTCTAGTTCAGACACATCTTTGTTAAGTCAGATTCTTTTGGCCCATCTGCAATGCGGGAATGATGATACTGGACCATCAGGTGAGGGAGATCTGCGTAATCAGGGCCAGATGATGAGGTGCTGCCATTGCAGCAGGAAGGTGAGTGATGGGGAAAGGCCAGTTGCAACGGTCTCTGACGGCACCAATGTTGGAAGCTCCATTCATCCACGGCAGGCTACAGATCAAGCTTTAAAGGAGCTATCCAGGGTCCTGAACGTATTCCTGTGGTTTGGGGTTTCGACACCAAGGACAGCTCCTTAAAATTCTGATGCCGTGCCCTGGAGCTACCAGCTTCTGCTGCTTGAACGTCTGCCATAGCCTAGCCCAAAGGTTGCTTGCTCGTGTCCAGGTTCCCACCACCAAATCTCAACCCTTGTGCCCCAGCCTGGCAAAGCACATGTCCTGAAAGCATCCAGGAGTTCATATGGTGTAGTGCCTAGGCTATTGGACTAGGACTTGGGAGTCTGAGTTCTAATCCCCACACAGAGGTGACAGTCATTGGGTGACTTCAACATAGTCTCTGACTCAAAGCCTAACCTACCTCACAGGGTGGTTGTGTGGATAAAATGGAGAAAAGGAGTAGCACAGAAGCCACGTTGGGATCCTTGCAAGAGGGACAAAGCAGGATATAGATGCAACAAAAAAGTATAAAAGAAATACTTTTTAAAAAAAAAATATCCTATATACATGGTATAGACAGTTCCTTAACCCACCCACCGCCCTGCAAAATATCCCTTTATCATTCTGTCTTGAGAAGAGAGATGTATGCGGAATTAAGTGCAGATCATTTTTAATCAGGGCTTACCCAGTTTGCACCTTCTGGAGGAAAGGGGCTTGAGCACAATCTGGTCTCACTGTCTGTACAATTCCGAGTTTGCACGCCCACCTCCATGACATGCGCATGCATATAGCTGAAAAATAAGCATGCGAACCATGTGTGCATTCTTGATGGGACTGTAATATGTACTTCAAAGGTGTGAATAAGTGGCACCTACATTTGGATATGCAAAAAGGAAGAAAAAAATCTCACACTCTGAGGTGGGCTCACATTGGAACAAGTCTGGGGAACTTTGGTAAGTTCGAGCTTTGTTGATTCTCACATCCCTACCTGAGAAGGTCAAATTATAAGTCAGATGAATGGGCAATGAAAGTCAATCTGGTGTAGTGGTTAGAGCACTGGATGACTGGGTCCAGACCCTCCTCTGGGGGAGCTTGGGCCAACCATTCCCCATCTTCCTCTCTCCCTTTCAGCCAATCCTACACTGCAGGGTGCACTGAGGATAACATGGTGGGAAGGAAATAACCATGCCTCTTGCCCTAATGAACTCCTCAGAGGAAAAGTGGGATTGAAATATAACGCATGTTTTAAAAATGAAAATACGTTACTCAGTAGCTATTATGCAAATGTGTGTATCATGCTTAAATATAAAATGTGAAGCCTGAATGCCAGGAAAACTGAGGCAGGCAACTGATTTCTAGTGTTACTCAAGGGTAGGACTTTTAGTACATTTTTACTGTTATGGGGGTGGAGGAAGATGGAACTTAGACACTGAAATATAAGGCTAACGTTTATTGCTGGAAAAAAGGAAATATATCCCCCAAATTAGCAGGCAAAAGCAGGCACAAAGTAGCATAACGTTTCTGCATGACCATTTATATGCATAGATGAAAGTTTTGAAAGAATCACTGTAATATGAATGCAAATAAGCACTTGCATTATACGGACCAGGAGACTTGTGGGGTTGGCTAACTCTGCCGTCCGAGGCCTGTGGATGGGCAGATGCAATCGGGATGCGTGAGGAAGGCATTCTGGGTGTGCAAATCCATCTGATCCCTTTGGCTTGGTTGCCTGACCCATTTTCCTGCAGCCTTCCTGGCAAGTGTGCCAAGCATTCAAGTGTGTTGCAAGTCTGCACAAACAGCATCCGTCTTCTCTGCAAGTGACTTGCAACCTTTGCTCCATGGAATGTGCAACAGGACTTCTGCAAGTGTGCACAGAGTTCCTCTCTGGTTGGCTCACTTCCTAGCAAGGGCTGACCAAGAGGAAAAGTCCCCCGGACAGAAGAGGAACAGATTGCACTTCAGTAGTCCTACCAACCTGTCTTTCCAGGAAATTGTCACAAAGTACCTAGTTTAAAACCTTCCCAAATTTCAGCCTCCTTCCTTTTACAACTTTTCCCCCTACCAATCAAGCATGCCTGGGACTCAAAAGTACCCCATAAGCTCCATGGGAATAGCTCTTTGGGGTTATTTTATACCCCAAACAACAGGCACCAAACAAAGGAACAGTGCCAATCATCTCCGTCTCTTCTGAAAACTATGATTCTTAGCTAAAACCTCCAGCAAACAGAATTAAAATCCACTGAGAGAAAGCTTTGCTGTGATATTTTAGATAGCATGCCAAACTATAGTTATGCAGAGAACAGGTCAATGGGCCAAGCACTGTTATGCAGGCTTTCTTGTTTTGTGTAGCCTCAGGAAGGAGTAAACCTAAAATTATATGTACTGGCTGAGCACTAAAAGCCATTGTCACATTCACTGAAACCACCAAGAAGGAAATTTCAACCAGAACATAGTCTTTTCATATGCAATGTTTCTTGCCTGAACCTCTTTTGTCTGGGGGTCAAAATTAACCCCCCACATGGGACTAATGCTAGTGTAATTATTTAAAGTGTTATGAATGTGTTCCTTTGAATGTTGCTAAGTTTTCAGAAGAGCAAAGGGGATAAAAAGGGGGAATGCGTGAGGGAGGTGATTGATAGGTGACTGAGAGTTTGGATGTGTGTGAGGAATATATCTATTTTAGTCCTGCAGCAATTAACAGTTGTGTGTGGTCCAGCGGTAGTCTACAGAACCGGAAGAAGCAGGCTTCTCATTAGAATTTCTTATTTATTTATTTATTTATTTATTTTTGGATTTATATCCTGCCTTTTTCCTACAAAGGGCTCAAGGCAGCTTGCATCATTCTCCTCCTCCATCTTATTCCCACAACAACAACCCTGGGAGGTAGGTTGGGCTGAGAGTCTGCGACTGGCCCAAAGCCACCCAGTTGGCTCCATGGCCGAGCAGGGACTCAATCCCAGGTCGTCTGAGTCCCAGTCCCAGCTCTTAACCACTACACCACACTGGCTCTCTCATATAGTGCTGTGAAAAGCATTTAAGAAAGAAAAAAGAGAAGTAGAATTCTCAGAGGACATATTAGCAACTAGTGAGGGTCAAAACCTAATATTGTCATGTATATCGGGTGAGAGAGAGAGAAGCTGACAGAAACCTGAGTTCAGAAAAGTTCATTTAGTATCGAGTCATTTAGGAATCAGGAAAACAAAGAAAGGGTTAACAAAAGACTACTAGACTACTATTAGTAGCTTAGAATTTCTCAAGATTGGAAAAAGTACTGCCAGAGGTTGGGAAACAAGGGTGTAAAGTAAAAGCACCTCTTAGTCCATTACCCACTTTCCCAGAGTGGAGATTGGCCCCTCCCAAGCCCACCAGAATGGGGACCAGGACAGCCCCACACTAACAGACCTCACCACTGAATTCCCGGCAACAGAGGGACTAAGCGCAGGGGATTTGAAATCAGTTTCAGAACTTCTAAAGATTCTTCTGAGATTAGGATTCCCTGCAGAAATACTATCTGATAAAGGTACAGTCCGAAATTATGTGGGCTACAGGTATAACTTCTATTGGTTAAATCATGTGATCATTGGCACATAAGCAGGCCTGAGAAAAACCCTCTTTTCTAGAAATCAGCTTATGCACATCCTCGAAATAGAGCTGGCACTGCCCAGGCACCAGTCCAGAGAAAGCTGGTTGCCACTTGACCGATAGCAGCAGCACAAATGAAGGCAGTGCACACCAGCCCAGCCCATCTTCCCCCCTCTTTTGGAGCATCTTCGTTGGTTTGCAAGTGGAAATGATCACACCATTGCTACTGTTTACTTTTGCAACCTATTGGAAATTGTTAACTGTGTTACATGTAACCCTTTAATTATCTGTGGATAAAAGGGCCAACCTAGGACTGCTCAGGTGCAGCATCTGGATCAATTTGTTGGTAACCAGTTATTCTCAAGAATAAATCCTTTAAAAGAAAACCTTCCCCTGTGGTGCATTTTGGGCATACGCACACCAGGACACTGACCACTTGGTCAACATGCAGGATCACCCAAACAATTGGAATGGTAAGCTTCCCTGTTTTCTCTTTGCATACAAAGAGGTTCCTTGGGTGGTACAGGATTCTCCCCATTTGAATCAATATACAGATGATATCTTCAGGGAACCCTTAGTTTAGAAAAGGGAGAATGGGAAGGAAAGATGTCAGAAAGAAAAATATCCGCCGTGCATCACCTATTAGAGGAAGAAATGACAAGGCAGGTACAGCGCGACATGGCAAGGGCACAGACCAGGAAAAACTCAGGAATGCCAGGAAAGAACTTTTGAAGTGGGAGAGCGGGTGATAGCATTTTCACCTGTGAAAAGCAATAAGCCAAAAGTAGCCTGAGAAAGACCATTCGTAGTGTGGGATGGGTGAGACCTATTCACATAGGCTATCTTTAGGGACAAAAATGACCAGAGGTAGAAGTTGGTGCACATGAATATGTTGAAGCCTTATTACTCGAGGGAGAAAAGCACCTTACAGATAGTCAGACAGGTGGATGTGGGGGAGGTTACTGTATGGATTTATTGGAAGATACTGGGGTGCTGGGGATAATGCACTTCAGCCGCTAGTGTGAAACTATCAAATAGAGCCTAACACCAAAGAAAAAAAGACCTATAAGCTTCTAGAGAGGTTTCACAGTCTGTTTTCATCTAAACCTGGCAGGACACATGTAGCTGAGCATAAACATGGGAGACCTCCCACCTATTAGAATGTCACCTTATAAGGCACATGGAGAGGTGCTGAGCAACGTATGTAGGGAGGTGCAAGAGATGCTTAGCTTTGGGGATTATTCAGCCATCTGCTAGCCCAAGGGCTCCACAGGTGGCACTAGTGCCTCACCCAGATCACACCGTACACTTAGAGACTATAGGAAGTTGGAAGCGATCACTAAACCAGATGCTTACCCAATGCCTGTGGTGGATACTTTGTTGGAAAGTTTAGGAGCAGCTAAGATTACATCCACCATAGATCTGTGTAAGGGGTTTTGGCAATTGGGGATGGAGAGGTCCCAATGCGAAACAGCTTTCATAACCCCTGATAGGTTATATTAATTTAAAATTTTGCCTTTGGTTTGAAGAATTCTTCAGCCTCATTCCAAAGACTAATTAAGCCACTGTTAAATGGAGGTAATGAGTTTACAGTAGCATATACTGACCATGTTGCTTTTTTAGCCTTAGAAGAACCTTAAAAGAACATTTAAAACATTTAAAAATAGTGTTCAGTAGATTAAAGGAGGCAGGGCTTGCCGTTAAGACCAGCAAATGCCAGTTTGGGTTGTCTGAGGCTACTTGTTTGGGTCACAGAGTGGGGAATGGAAAAATAACAGCACTGTGGGATAGAATGGAAGCTATCCAGAGCACAGCTATTCCCCAGACAAAGAAGCAAGTCACAAGTTTTCTTGAAATGGCAAACTATTATAGAAGGTTTATTCCCAACTTTGCAGAGGTAGAAATACTCTTACATGAGCTTACCAAGAAACAGAACCCAGGCAAAATAATTTGGAATGAAAGCATTTAGCACACTGAAAAAAAGCACTCATGACCAAGCCCATTTAACTACAAATCCAGAGACTCTTCACAGCCAGCATTAGGTGCAGTATTATTTCAGGGAGAAGGCAACATCAAGCACCCTGTAGCTGATTTAAGCAGAAAATTGTCCGAAACAGAGAAGAACCATTCCCTGGTGCAGAAAGAATGTCTAGGGATATGGTGGACTTTAAACAAGCTGAGAATTTACACATGGGGGCAGGAATTCAGCCTATCAATGGACCATTGCTCTCTAACTTGGCTTCAATCAGTGAAGGATACCAATGCCCAGTTACGAAGGTGCACCCAAGGATTTAAATCAACACCCAATCCATCAAAGGCAAAGATAACTCAATAGCTGATGCTCATCAAGATGTGAAACCAGGAAGAAATACAATACTGATGGAGGGATGTCCAGTAGAAGCAAAAAGGCACCTAGCAGAGGTCACCAAACCTGAGACGACCTCAGCCCAGTCGTGGGCAGTCCTAGAGAGAAATGCAACACCCCAGCAGAGGAGATCCACAAGTTAAAGGAACCAAAGACAACCGAGGATGCAAGAAACAGAACCTGCCGGAACCTGCAGAGACTGCAAAATATTCTGTATGCCAGAGGAAGCGGCACACAGCTCCTTGGGAAAAGAGGTGTGTTCCACCCAAGGACAAAATGGAAAGGGGGAGTGTAATGATTTAAAGTGCTCTGAGTGTGCTCCTTTAAACGGTGGAAAGATTTCAGAAGAGCAAGTGGGTAAAAGAGGGGGAATGAGGTGATTGATTGGTGACTGAGAGTCTGATGGACAGATCAATAGGTGAAGTGGTCGACCTGTTCCATATTTTGGTAGTGAGGTGAGGTGATTGATCTGTTCCAAATGCTGTCTTCCCCTGTTCTGTATTTTGGATGTATGCACACCAAGACAAGAACCATTTGGTCAACAAGTGTGTGTGGAGCTTGGAAGAGGAGAAACGTGTGTATCCTCACACTTTTAGTCTGTTGGCAGTTAATAGTCACTTGTGGCCCAGCAGTAGTCTACAGAATCTGAAAAAGCAGCCTCCTCATTAAAATTCCATATAATGCTGTGAAAAGCATTTAGGAAAGAAAAAAAATATGTCAGAGGACATATTAGCAACTAAGGAGGGTCAAAACCTAATATTGTTCAGTATTATAAGGGTGTAAGAAATAGAAGCTAACAGAAACCTGAGTGCAGAAGGGAAAGATTGAGCTGAGATAAATAAAAGAAAGACAGACTCATTCAGAAGAGAAAGGAGAATTTGAGAGTGTTTGTGAAGGAGAAGAATGTGATACCTCAGTCAGAAGATATTAATATACACTCTTTTATTCACTAAGGAAATACGTTACAGAACATCTTGAAACCAATATGTTTCTTGTACAAATAAAGTTGTATTTTGTTTATTGTTAACCAGAGTCATAGGCTGCTTGAATACCAGAGTTTCATCACTTGGGCACAATACCTTGGGAAAGGGTCATTTATAAGGTTGGAATTGAATTCCTGGTGCAGTGTTCTATGCCTGAAGAAACAGAGGGAAAAATCAAGGAAGTTAAAACTATACTCACACAAATTATGGAAGAGCACTCATGGAGTTAGTTTTTGGTTAAAGCTGAATCTTAAACGGGACTTGTACTGGACAGACAACAAACAGAAGATGCCTTCAAATGAATGACCGTCTTCTGGCAGCCTTTCAAAGACAGAGTCATCCTCTGTAAAGGCCTTGCTCTGAGGTTAGTTCTGATCCAAGAAACACGTAAGTGCAGCAGCATGGGAGGGCAACAGCTGTTTCTTATAGGAGGATCCCGGTTTGTGGTTCAACATGTTCATTACTGGGCTTCCTTGGAAGGCAACTCCATCCTGCACATTGAGGAATCATTAGACCAATGGTAGTTTTTGTGGAGAAGGGAGATGGTTCTTTCCGTTCCCTTGCGGGGGTAATGTTTGGTCTTTCTGTATTCCTATTCTCCTAATTTAAAAAGATCCTAATGATCCCTTCACTTTGGTAGACCTTCCATTCAGACAGGACTAGTGGATTCTTTTTAAGATGTGTCTTTCTCTGGAAGTCCTGCAGCAATTCTGCTCTTGCCCAACTCGGTTGGAATACAAAGTGGTGAGGGAAAATGTGCATATTTCCCTCCATTAGATTTAAATAAAATTTACCCTTTCTGGAATCTCTACAACTGTCTCAAGGGACCCAAGAATTAACTAGTAACAGATGATCACAACTTTTAAATTAGGCCTCCAGCTGAATGTGAATTAAGAAAGATAACAAGCTGAAATGAAAGACAAATTAATAGCTAAATTCAAGCAGGGGATCAAGTACAGAGCCAGGGTCTTTGCAGAATCTACCAAGCTTTAACAAGAACTTGAAAAGCATGTGCAGGATTGTGCAGTTATGTCAGGTGTGAGCCCAACTGAAGTCTTGCACCCACCTCATTTGTCTTCTTCTCATCCAGGCATTGCATCCACCCTTGTCCAGTCTTTCGAGGAACAGGGAGACAGATCCCCTGGCAGAGCCTGCAGCTGAGAGAGTGCATATTCAAGGCTTAAGGAAGCAGAATGCCAAGGAAAGAGGTGCATGCTGAGGTTGCCTGTGTGCACACATGCACACAGGCACACGCTATGCAAATATGATTCCTGCTTGTTTAGACTCTTCCCCACTATCTAGACTTTCCCATTCGTCTCCACAAAGCATAGCCTGATGCTTTGATTAGCATTTTGACTAGCCTGATTACTGATATACCTAGAAGTGAGCCTCCTTGGCTGCCCATGCATCCCTGTGCATCCCTGACCCAGGATCTTGGCAGGTACCCTAAACAGCAAGGCAGAAGAGGACTGTCAATTATACACAGATTATAATTGTGAGGTTGGCTGCTCAGTCTCAGCCATTCCAGGGTAAGCCACATGTGGAGGTCATGTTCCCTTGAAGATTTAACAGCCAGCGATGTTTTGCTTTGCTTTCTTACTCTAAAGCAAGTACAGAGGCCCAATCCCAATTGGGGCTGGCATGAAGAAGGCAGGGTGGTGCTGAGCCACGTGTACAGAGTGGCAGAAAGGGATTTTTCCAGCCCTACATGGAGAGCAGCCTGGACCCCCCTGATGCAAAGCAGGTCCTCTGCTGAGCTGCCACCCTTCCTCCTTGAGGACTTGGACCATGGCTGGGCAACAGAGCAGTTGAACTTCTGCCCGTGGAACTTCATGCACCATAGAATCCTAGAATAGTAGAGCTGGAAGGGGCCAAGAAGTCCATCAGGTCCAACCCCTTGGTGTTGCAGGACACTAAGTTACACCATCCCACCCAGATGACTATCCATGTGCTTTGTTTGTTGTTGTTATTTTTGGAATGTCTCTAGTGTGGGAGAGCCCACGACCGCTCTAGGAAACTAGTTCTACTGTTCTATTGCTCTGACAGTGAGGAAACTTTTCCAAATACCTGAATGGTCACAACTTGAGTTGATTGCTCCATGTCCTACGCTCTGGTATGAGCAAGAAGAGATCTTGACCTTCCTCTTTGTGATAGCCTTTCAGGTACTTTATAGAGTGATACCATGTCCCTCTCTATCCTCTCTTTTCCAGATCATTCTGTTGCCTTCCTCTGGACCCTTTCTAATTTTTCTACATCTTTCTTAAATCTTGGTGCCCAGAATTGGACACACTATTCCAGATGAGGTCTGACTGGTGGAGATTATAGGAGAACTATTACTTCTCATGATTTGTAAGTAATACCTCTATTAATGCATCCTAAAATAGCATTTGTGCTTTTTGTGGCCACATCATATTGTTGGCTTATATTTAGCCTGTTGACTTCAATAACTCCTAGGTCTTTTTCCTTTTCAGTTCTTTTGAGCTTCAGCCAAGCTCCAACCAAAAAAGACGGTGATACCTGACATGAGATCCTCTCTTCCCGTCCCCTTCCAGAGGCTCAAGGAAAGAGTCTTCTGAAGTACTGTCCTTTGTTGAACTGGGCTGGCTATTCAATAAAGAGTAAGAATAAAGTTGTTCACCAGTAGCATCTATCAAAGCAGTGATCCCTCTGATTGGTGTGGTTTGTTCTTGCCTGTCTCAGGAGCTGATATCAAACTGAATTGCCCTCCTCCCATCCTCATCCAAAAAGGGCTGGTGTTGGGAGCCCATTTCTCCCCCGAATTTTCTTTTCCAGCAGATCAGAATGAAAAGCTTTATGGGTGCTGTACAGGTTTAGTTGTGATACAACTTGTTTTCTACAAGACCTGTTAATAAGTGGCATAAATCAAAGTAAGAATCCCTCTGAACTGTGGCATAAATCAAAGTAAGATGCCTTTGATCTGTGGGAGGAGCTTCTGCCCATGTAAAGGGTTGATTCCAAACTGAAAGGGCTCCTTCTTCGCTTTTCCCTGGATCTCGACTCCACCTTCAGAGAGTTGGGCCAAAACTGTGGAAAGGCCTGTTGTTATGTAATTCGTCCATACTTTTGGCCTGGTGGCACCTCGTTGGGCCCAGGAATTCACCCCCCCCCTTGTTCTGCAGTATCCACACACAAACACGCACCCAAGACAGTTTCATGCTTGAGCGCTGCCTGATGAGTCCCATTTTGCAGAATCTCCTGCCAGTTTCTTCCCTTCCACCCGTTTATCTCACATTCCAAATCTGAACGGCCTGGGTAGGAATGCTTTACTATAAGCAACCGGGGCCTCATCTCCACAGCTGGCTTTCCCCCCAGAGAGCCTCATCCTGCTGGCCAGCCCAGGCAGTACTTCATTAGCCAGCTCATTTGGCTTGACGAGGAGCAACTGGGTTGATAGTCACCCCCTCCCTCCTTGTTCTACAGGGTGTCCAGCCAAAGCAGAAGTGGTCTGGTTCTCACCAGCCACTTGGCCAATCCCACTCGTTAACCTTGACCTTGCAATAGTACATTTCAAGCCCTCCTCCTCTTCTCCTACCCCCCTTCAGCATCTTGAGTTTTCTAGCTGGGAATGCTGCATTTGGAGAAAGGGCACCCAGTCCCTATATCACATATTCTGCTGCTAAATTTGCTGTTCTCCCTTTCCATCAGAATTTCTCCACGTTTCATTTTTTAATTTGTGGCATTAATTGAATCACAGAATCAATTAATTGTTCAATTGTTCATTAATTGTTCAATTGTTAAAAAACAACCATAGTTGTAAAGGGCCTAGAAGGCCATCAGATCCAACCCCCTGCTCAATGCAGGACTCAGGTCTCCCATCCAGATTCTACCCAGTGCTGACCCTACTTAGCTTCCAAGATTTTCCTAGTTCTAACCCAGTGTTTTTCAAACTTTTTAAACCTCCAATTTACAAACCCCATAACCAAATATTCACATTGTCCAACTGCACCAGACCTTTTGTAATCTGTCTGTCCCTTGGTCGAAACCTGTCTGTCCATAATCCTTACCTTTCTAGTAAGCCGGGATTGATGCTTTGTTAAATGCACTACTAAGTTTGGATTGATTGTGATTTTCAGCACACCTACAGTGCACAGCTTCTCCACACCACCATCATTTTCAGCCACCCCACTTCCTAGACCTCCCCCCACCCCACCCCAGCCCCACACACGCAACTTATGCTCAGTGCAGTCTTGGCAGCGGTTTCCCTTCTCATTGGCATCTCTCCTGCCACAACCCTGACTCCAAGGAGAAGGACTTGGTGGCAATCGGCAGGAGTGCAGAACAGCTTGTGACTGGGAGGACGGCATGTGAGACAACCAATCAGAAGGGGCCACGTCACACAGGGATGCATGATGTCAAGCTGCATGATGCAATTCTAAACTGCAGCTCCCAAGAGGCACTCAGATACTGTGCATACACAAACAGACAAACACACTTATTCATGGAATGAAACTTTGCAACAAAGGCGAACTCTCATGTGAATTCTCTTGTGTCCCTTTCCAGGTAAATAGAAATACACTTGTGGCAAGTTTGCCCATTACTGGTCTTGACCTACTGTAGCAAGCTATGGATGATTTTGCAAACATGGCTAAACTGGTTCAGCTCTTAAACCAAGAACAAGGGATAGAAAGATTGGACGCCTGCTTACCCCTATACTGCAAGACAAACTAGGCCATCTAGGAAGAAACAGCACTATTTCTTTGAGATCTTCCCCCCCTTAAATGTAATTACTTCTTCCACAAAACATGATTCTTTTAAATAACCTTCATTTTTTTTGCTCCTGCAAATGAAAAGAGTTTTGCATTTTTTAAAGAGCATTTCTTCAGACTCAGTGTCCTTGAATCAGCTCAAAATGTAAACTAGTCCCTTCCATCTTTCCTTTGAAGAGAAAGGGGTTTCAATCTTCCGCGGTGAACATGGCCCATTTAAATAAGTAGATGGAGTCCCATCTTTTCGATCAGCCCTCTCTTTGTTTGACTTGTCAGTAATAACACTTGAGCTGAAATTGTACAGGCGTCCTGCTAATTTAGTAATTATTGACACGGTGCTGGGCAAGAGATGATAGCAAACAGAGGGAACTGTTAACAGGAAATGAAGGGGGGGGGAGAGACTTCATATCATCGTTGAATAATGGCCGAGATCATTTTGCGCTCTAAGCAGGCCCTGGGCGCCGTTTTCCATTTTCCCGACACATTTATAATTTATGCTTTGTAATAGTTCCAAATATTTTTTAGGACTCTGCAGTTTGTTTGAGAAACCAGAGGAACTGAACGAGAATCACGGAGTGCACACACACAGAGCAGCGAGCGATGTGACCTGCCACCAGCTTTTTGAGATTTAAGAAGCGATTCCTCATTTCCTTTCACTCTCCTTTCTCAATTTACACTTGTGTCTAGATTTGAATGGAGGTCGCTGTATCGTCCAGTGTGTGCGCACACACATGCACAATTGCAAACACCTTTGCGTTGTTAAAATGGCTGCTTTGTGGCCTAGCAAGAAGAGGACTATACAACGGAAAATCCTTCTTCCCCACGAGCCCCTGGAAGTTCTTGCAGCTCAGAAAGGAGGTTCACGTAACAGTCTGCTGTGCCTGTGATGTCCCTTTTGCTCACTGCTGGATGCTTTTTCAATAGAACAGTTCATGAGTATTTTTTACAACAGAAAGCACCCTGAATTATTGTCTGGAAAACAAGCATGGAGAAGGAGGCTGGCATCCAAAAAGCAGTACTTCTGGATGCATATGCCCAGTGGGACATGTACCCACCTTTGCACAGGCACTTTTAAAACTGAGAAGCAACTGATATGGCAGATTTCAGCAATTCTGAGAAAAAGATGTTAATTCCAGGCACATCTCAATGTCCTCTCAATGTCCTGTCCAAGCAACCCTGCTCAGCTCTTGTAAATTCAAGTCCGTGGCTTCCACTATGAAGTTAATCCATCTCATCGTTGAGCTTCCTTTCCTTCTTCTGCCTGCAACTTTCCCTAGCACAAGGGTCTTCACCAGGGAGTCCTGCCTTCTCATGATATGCCCAAAGTAGGACAGAGTCTATTCGCTCATTTTTGCTACTGAGGAAAGTTTTGGCTTGATTTGATCTTGATTTGTTCATTGCTTTGACAATCCAAAGTATTTGCAAAGCTCTCCTCCAGCACCATGTTCTGAATGCATCACAAATATGTACCTCCCAAAACAAGAAGCATACAATCAAACGCCTAAATTTTCATTTCCCCGATGTTATTGCTACCATTCTATACTCCAGTGAATAAATATGTACAAGATTGCACATATCAGCAAAAAAGATGCACTATTATATGCACAACTGTAAACATAACGCAGAGAAGGAAAGAAGAAAACATTATAGGGAAAGTTGCTTGCAAAATATATACATTGGTAAAATGTGTATCCAAAATTGGAAAGTTTGGGGGGAAATACACAGGGGGAAAATGTATGTGTTCGAATTTTGCATAATGGCCACTAAATTTTGTGTAAAAAATAAATAGAACATATAAACTGATGCAAACTTCAAATAGAAGAGATGAGAAACTGCATGGAAGCAAAATGTACAGGCTCAGGGAAATGATCAGGGGATGTTCTCCCTTGGAAGGCCCACTTGGCTCAGTCATTGCTCACATCTGACATGCATGGAAAGCCCCGGTAATTTTGCAAGGCCATTGAGGTAAGGAATGCTGAGAAATAGCGTGGATCCAGGGTCTAGCTCCAGCCACACAGCTCACTGGGTGCCTTTATGATATTATACTTTGTAATGTTGCGAGCCGTCCTGAGTGATGCATTCATGTCACAAGGATGGGATAGAAGCACAAATAAGTGTTATAATTAAATCGAGAAAGCAAATGTGGTGCAGGAGTTAGTGCTGGAGATCTGGGTTCAAGGCCCTACTTGGCCGTGAAGCTCGCTGATTGACTTCCAGCTGCTCACTGCCTCTCCCAGGGAGTTGCAAGGGTGACATGGAGGAAAGGCGGAAGACTCGGTTGGACTGGGAAACTCAGCTTCAAGGCCCCATCCGGCCTTGAAGCCCCCCGGCCAAGCTGGGCCAGTCGCAGACTCTCAGCCTCAGCCATCTCGCAGGGTTTTCATAAAAAGCAGAATGGAGAGGAGCGGGAAGGTGCTTTGAGCTGCTTTACGTTTCTTGCAGGAGGAAAAGAGACAGTGTATAAATGTAATAAGTGTGTACTAACATCATACATTTCTTTTGGATCAATGGTGTTTTGACCATTTATATTGTGTTTTCATTGTTGATGTCACTTTTAATACTTGTGTAAGCTGCTTTGAGGATCTTAGGAACTTAAAAGCAGGGAATTACACTGGAAATCAATAAATAAAATGAATGAATTTACCAGATGGCTGTATGCAGGAAATCTCTTTCTCTCTCTCCTCTCTTCCCTGTCTCAGTCTTCGGCTTGAGCCACTTGTCTGCAACACCAGGCTAATAATATTGACATGTCTTATGGCGTTGGGCTTCAACATATCCTATATGCTATTGTTCACCTAAACAATTAGTATGTATCTAACTTTCAAAAAACAGATCCCATAAAAACCATTTTGACAAATTAATTGTGACTTCAGGAAAGGAAGGCGGGAGGAACCCTGATGATTCTCAGAAGGAAAATTGCAGTCTTTCAACCGGGGCATTCATCAGAGCGACATGCCAAGAAATGCGAGTTGGTGGACTGCCCATGTTCCAGCGCCGAGAACCACAAGGTAAACAGGAGTGAGGAAAGCTGGATGAAGCGGCTCCCTTTAAACTTTCAATATACGGCAAAATAAAAGCATTCTGGAGAAGAAACCCTTCTCCACCAACCTTAAACTCCCGTGTTCCGACGGGTCCTTTTAATCTTAATTTTGAACAGTTGCTACTCCAATTAAATCCTACCACCTAGCATTTTCAAACAGCTCTCAGTCGTCGCGGCAAACTCTTCTTTAATGGACAGCTGTTTCTGACAGGTCCCTCTGATTTGCCGGCTCTCTGTCATCTGCCAGCGCAGGAGGGCCGGCTTGGAGTTTTGCTGCTGGCAGCGAGGGAATATGCAAATGTGCAGATGAATCGGTTGTCACCAGTACAGACACAGAACAGGGAGATGATGAGAACGTGTCAAGAGTTCAGTCAGCTTAAAATGGGAGGGAGGTTTTTGGGGTGGGGGGAAACCCTTCCCGCTTAGATTTCTTGAAGTGATTTTTTTAACATTTTATTTCAAGTCCTTCCAGATCTCCCTGCTGCCACTTTCTCCAGCTTTGCTGTTTTTTTTTAAATTCAGCACATTCAATCTGTTGCTTGCAAATCAAATCAACCTGGAAACTTCACTTTTAAAAAAGTTGCAGGAATTATAGAAACATTCCAGGTAAATAGCCGTAGAACGTCAAGTGTGCAAATGGATGGTGTTTCTTTTTTATTTTTGAGGAAATCAAAGATTTTCAGACCTGTTGCTGACTGCCAGAAGAGAAAACTTCAATTTCCCATGATCACACGGCAAAACAGGAATGTCTGTTTAGTGCTCCTGAAGCATTCTGGGAAGCATAACAGCACGACTTCTTCACTAGCTTGAAGACTATGGGCCACAGAAAGCAGAATAATTGCACTCTATGATCTTGTAGGTGTCCCTGAAAAACACAAATAAAAAGCTGACCAACCATGTATCATGGTATCCACATGTTTTGTAATTCCTGTGCCATTTTTAAATGCTTGGAGTTTTATAGAGGTCTAATTAAGTCAATCGACACCCGGCTGGCAGGCTACATGTTGACTGGGAAATGAAGAATATGAAAACCATCACAGCAAAAGGATCCAGCAGGTGTTGTGTGCCCCAAGGTTCTATCCTGGGAGTTACTGATAAAATACCTGCAGTTAGGCGAGAATGATGTGCCAACATTTGTGGCTGCAAAGAAGCCCCAAAAGATCTTTCTGAATGGTGTGATGGGCAACCAAGTGGAGTCAATGTAAAATGAGTGGAAAAAGTTGCCCATCAGGTCAAAGCATTCTAGTTGCATAAAGCGGCTGATGGAAACTGAACTAGTCATGAAAGACCAGGAACAAGATCTTGGAGTTGTGAAGATTTCGTGTTGGAACACATGAGGAAGGGGGGGAAAAAAGTCTGCTGAAAGTCTGCCAGTGTCACAGGGCCTTTATAAAAACCCGTGTGGCAACCTCAGCTTGAATATTGAAAGTTCTCTAGTCACTGCACCCCAAAAAGGATATTGTAAGAATGCACAAGACAGAAAGGGGCATCCAGAAATGGTCAAGAAGCTGCATCGGTGCCCCAGTGATGAAAAGTTACAATGTTTGGAGTGTGTTGGTTTAGAAAGATGAGTACGGACACAACCCGATGATCTACCAACATTGCCTGGGAGCCCACTGTTTTCCTCCGAGTGTGAGCACCTCACGCTTTATAAGTTTAGAGGTTTGTGAGCATCTGCCATGATGCATCACGAGATAGGTAAGGGCAGGACAGAGGGGAGCACATGCTAGAGGTGTATAAAATTCTGCATGCTGTGTAGAAAGCATATCAGGAGAAGAGTTTCTTCTTTCACACCGTAGTAGAACCTGGTCTCATCCAATGAAACTGAGCAGTGGGAGATCAGATCACGGACATTTGAATTATGGAATTCATTTCCACAAGATGTGGTGCTGGCCACCAATATGGGTGGCTTTAAAGGAAGACTGGACAAATGCATTAAAGGTGTATAGCCATTGATGGCGAGTAGTCCTGGTGGCTAGAAGCTCCCTCCACTGTCAGAGTCGATGTGGTTCTCCTGCATGCTAGTCACTTAGGAACACAACTGAAAGGAAGCTACTATGCTCAGTTTCTGCTCTTGGGCTGTCAGGATATAAGCAGGTCCAGGGCTCCAGCCAGTGGCCAGAACCAGAACAGCCACAGAAGGATTTGCGGGATTGGAGCCAGGTCCAGCTGGAGCACTCAGCCTCCTGAGGAGTACCAGCCGGGAGCCTGGGGATAACTATAACAAAGCAAAGTGTTGCCTCCAGAAGTTGTCTCAGCGATACCTGCCTTCTTGCTAGCAACAATGCGATTCAGTTTCTGGACCTTGCTAGTACCCATTCCTGCCTTGCCTTGCTGTCTTGCCTCTCTACACCTTCTGCTGTTCCTGAATCCTTATTTTTATTATACTTATTTTTCAATTTATATCCTGCCTTTTTCCTACAAAGGGCTCAAGGCAGCGTACATCATTCTCCTCCTCCATCTTATCCCCACAACAACAACCCTGTGAGGTAGGTTGGGCTGAGAGTCTGTGACTGGCCCAAAGTCACCCAGTTGGCTCCATGGCTGAGCGGGGACTGGAACCCAGATCGTCTGAGTCCCAGTCCCGTGCCCTTAACCACTGGGCCACACTGGCTCTCTGCCTGGATACCATGCCTCAGGTAGGGACTTTAGACTGTGTAGGCCCTGCACTGCCCTACCTGGGACCTGGTGCCTCTGCCTGGACCCCTGCTGCCCATGCCCTGGATCCTGAGATGGACTCCCCATTAGCATCCAGTTGGCCACTGGACAGCAGCCTAAATAGGCTCTTCTAAGGTGTGAAGGGCTCTTCTTTTGTTCTTTACACCCCACCAGCAGAAGGATCCTAGCACCAATACATTACAAAATTCAGTTCACACAAAGAAATCAGATAGATTTGGAAAGAGCATGAACATCAATGCATACATAAGAAGACTCAACCTAAATCCGACCAATCCTTACCCAGCCCAGCACTCTGTGTTCACAGTGGCATTCAAGTGACACACCCCAGCAGGCCAAGAGCCCAACAGCACCCTCTTGCTCCAGAGCTCAAGCCACAACTCTGGAAAAGCATGCTGCCCCTGATACCAGCAGCGCTGCACAACCTGTGGGACAAGCAGCCTGGTCCCCCAAGGACCTGCTGACCACCTGTTTTGAGGACGTCTAACTTGGTGGCCATTGCTGTATTTTCCAGTAGTGAAATGCCATTGTTTCCTCATGTGCAGAACAAGAAAGACCTTCCTCTTCTCTGTGCCAGATCTCCACCAGCCAGCTTCAGGGATGAGCCCTTGGGTTCAATCATCATCCACTTCTTCCAAACTATTCATAACTTCATATACCCCTATTATGTTCACCAACCCTTCCTTGCCCCTCTTCTAAGTCGAAGAGTCCCAAAGCTTGAAATGGTTTACTCTGGAGCTGCATGCAAACGAAAAATTCTCCGCCCTGACTTGGGGCAAATGACCAGTCCTGGGGTAAAGTTTTGAGGATGAAGTGGAGAGGATCATGGAGGCCCCCTTAGGATCTTTGTCAGAAAGTTGGAATACAAGTGTAACCCAGAACTCATTTTTTCTTTGGTGCTTTATTTTATCCTGATGATCTTTAGTAAAGTTGGCAATGGTTTTTGAATAAGAAAATAAAGCCATAATCATCTGATCTCTATGTAAATTATAAATCTTACCCAGCTTGCAGTGGGACCAAGTTTCTAAAATATGTCATTTGTTCTTTATTTCTGTAATTCTTGCTTACTTCTAAGACGAATGTTCTCTTGTTATGTTCTTAAGCACAAAAGCATTTATGGCAAATTCTTCAACTACATGTACACATCTTCTACATGAAGAGAAAATGGATGGTGTTGACAATAATTATATGCTACTTTTAAAAAGAAAGATCTGAAGCTCTTTATGCTGAAAATTTGTCATAAAACAATAACAAAAACATAGACACAGAAATTATTTATACAGAACCCATACTGCAAAAAGTAGTCTGTCATTAGATTTATCAATAAAAGCAGAAATCACCACTCAATGAAAGCCACAGATTTCAAAGGATTTTAATAGTGGCACACAGAGCTGTGAATGCAGAAGGGCCCCAGCCCATTACAACCCTCCCAGTTGCTACGGGAAGCACCTCAGTGGCTCCTCTTTCTAGGTTGCTTTTGCGAGCTCAAGAGAGCACTGGGAGGTTGGAATGAGGGGGTGTTCCAGTGGGCAGAGAGAAGGGGACACATGTCCCCTCAATGCACGGACATGGCTGTTCCTGAACAAGGAAGGAGTGAACAGATTAGAGAGCCAGTGTGGTGCAGTGCTTAAGAGCACAGCATGGGGACTCAGGTGATCTGGGTTCTAGTCCCTGCTCACAGGGTGACTTGGGACCAGTTGCAGACTCTCAGCCCAGCTGACCTCACAGGCTTGTTGTTGTGGGGGTAAGAGGAGGCAGGAAGAGGAGAATGTTGTAAGCTGCTTTGAGGTCTTTGTAAGAAAAAAAGGTGGGATATAAATTTGCTATAATTATAATCATTATACATGGTCTGGGAAGTCTGCATTGAGGGCACAATCTTTTGCCTGCATAGACAGAAGAAAGTCCTCCAACTGCCAGCATGGCTGCCTGAAGCACACGTTGGATTGCATTCCTGGGGGGAACAGGAGCCCAAGAACCTGCAGCTGTTGTTGTTGTTGTTTTGCTGCTCTGCCAGGCAGAGGTTGAGACAGACAGACAGACGGATCTCAGACAGGAGCCTCCAATCTCTCAGGGATCAATCCAGTTGGGCGCATTTTTCTCAGAAGATAGGTAAGGGTAGGACAGGAGTGAAAAAGCACCCTTCATGAAATGGGCCTCCACAGGAGGGGTTGAGGCCCCATCGGTGCGGGTGTTCAAGGATAGGCTGGACATGCACATGGTAGGCATGTCGTGAGCGGAGCCGGCTGGAGCTGGGGTCAGACTAGATGTCTCAGGAGGCCCCTTCCGACTCACTCTGTTTCTATGTTTCACGAGTCTGCTGGACATGTACAATCAATAGAACATGCACAGTTTATTCAGCCATACAGGAAATACAGTGGGCGCATACGCTGCCCCCGACAGGACTGCCATGTTGGAGTCTATACAAGACACCCTTACAACTGATCAGTTACATGCACAGTCTTGGGAGAGGGGGGCGGTCCTGTAGGCAGTTTGCTAAAGGCCCTGGAGAATAAAACAAAAAAATTAAATGGGGTTAGGACAATACAAAGAGAACCTTCAGGACAGGTAAACAATTAGCCTCTCTAAGAATGTACTTCCAAAGGGCATGCTTTTCATTTCTAACCTGCAGGTGGGAAGCAAGACTTGTGACACGCACTCCTGATCACATCAGGAACCCCAACTAAAGTCTAAAACTACTTACAGTGTCGGGCTTTCAGTAGCCAAATTAGGGCAAGTTTGAACATACACAGCCGTAAAAGTTTTGCTGCAAAGCAAGAATCTGCAGCATCTGCAGAGTCCAGCCTTGCCCATCAGCCAGAGATCCGAAGTGCCCTGGGGGCTGCACCCCCACGGCCCAGGAAGAGCACCCCAGCAAGGCAGGAGGACCAGCCAAGCCCTGGACCTCAGCCAGGGGAAGAATGGCTGCCAGAACATCAAGAAGATCTTTGAAGGCAGAACCGGTGCCCGAGTCGTGCTCTTTTTTCCTCCTCCGTCACCACCACTTTTTCTTCTGTGCCGTACCATCTCCATGGGAAGCCTGAGGACAGCAACTGCCTCATTATTACTCTGAAGGCTGGTCAATGAAACAGTCCCTGCTTGCTTTTGGGCACTGGATGCACCCCCGTGGCTTGGCTGGGCAGATGGAGAGGAACAGTCTGGCTGCATAAATATTGCCGTTGGATTTTGGAGACCAGAGTGGCACGGCCTGTCTCTGTGTTTCCTGCTACACAGGGCCAACCCTGTATATGTATAAATAAAGAGATCTTACAAAACACCATAAGCCTCCGGGATTGTCTCTTCACAAGACAGCTTGCCCTATAAGCGGCTGCTCCCCCCATCACAAAACTTCCTCCTGCTGAAGAAAGTGGGGGGTTCAAAACACAGCACAGTTTGCTATTACTGTGCCATTTTGTGCGTGTCAGGTGCCACCCCTACTGTTCCCGACACCCGCTCTTCACTGGGGGCAGCGAAATCATCAAATAGCTCTTCATTTTGACTGTATCAATATGGTGTGCGTGCATGCCTGTGCGTCTTTTAAAAAATCAAATGTATATTCTTTGCATTTAATTTCCTTTGAAAGGACAAAGCGTCATTGGAAAACTTGAGCTGCAGGGGGCGGAAGGCAGAGGAGAGCAGCATACAAACATCCCTCTTATGAACAATGATGATAATAGGAGGGATAATGAAATATTATTTCAGACTAAATAAAACTGAGACTTATTTTACGACAAGCCTGCAAAGACCTCTTCAACTGCCTTTTCAAAGAGGCAACAAAAATAAGGAAGGAGAGGAGTCCAAAAGAATGGGGAAGGCAGAGGGATGCTGGAGAAGCGAGGCACGAGGGCGGCTTTCTAGATCTGAGGACTGCACACAGAAGATACCTCTCTGTAGTCCTGGGTGCCTATGTGAGGAATTGCACCTTCTGGACTCGCTTCTCCTCCATCCCCACACCGGGTACGCCTTCAGCATCACTTGTGAGCAGACGAACCTGTAAACAGTCTGGAGGGGAAGGCTAGTCAAACCAACATGAAAGCTGGAGGAAGTCATGTGTGTAAAAGCAGGGGTGGTCATTGTGCCCCCAGAGCATTCTGCCATTCATTGGTCTTTGTAGGCTTTTACCCACTTATTGCAGGGTGGCCAGTGACAATCCAGCTGAAAAGGGGAAAACATGTCACCAAGAAGGAAGGACAGACAGACGCGTAAGAGCTTGTGAAAGGCCATGCTAGATCAGACCAGGCGGCATTTCCATCTGGCCCGGCATTCAGTTGGCACAGTAGCCAGCAGCCGCCCACAGGAACCATCGAGCAGGAGAAGCCATCAGACCCGTCCATCCTGGATGACATCAGCTCCCGCTGCCCAAGCTCCCCAGAAAGCACCATCATGTCTCTGATTCTGGGTAGCACATGCCCGTTGTGACTAGGACTAGTGGCCGGTGACTTTCGCTTCCTCCTCCTCCTCCATTAATTTGTCCAATGCTCCTGAAAAGCCATCCAAATTGGTAGCCATTGCCTTCTCATGGCCGGCTGAGTTCCATTGGTTAGTCTTCCCCAAACTTGTGCCTTCCAGACCCTCACCCTAATCCTGCTGGAAGGGCATTCTGGGAGTTGTGGTCCAGATGCCTCGGAAGACCACCTGGTTGGGGAAGGCAGCTGTTGCTTAACTATGCACTGTGTGACGAAGCTTTCATGGAATGAACCTGTTGGGTTCCAGCATTATGGGAACGGGAGAAAAAGGTCTCCCTCTCCCCTTTCCCCATACTTGGCATTATTTTGGACACCTCTGCCCCGTCTCCCACTACTCTCCTTCTACGCTAAACAACTTCAGCTGTGTTCCCTTAATACCCACAGGATATTTAGGGACACGCGCAAAAATCCTTTCTTGTTTTGGCCAGGATTAAGTCAGTTCATACCACTCAAAGTGACCATGGGCTCAAGTACAATTTAGGACTGAAGTCGGAACATTGCCAAGCTTGTCGTATGACCCATGGATGAAAACGTGATGCTTGACAGCATGAGGACATGTGAAAAATATGCAGGGCGATGCAGAGTTCCATGATGCAGGGTGCAAGCTGCCTCCTACAAGGGCAACTTAAATTTATGGGGCTTTAAGTCCGGGCGAAAGGAGGCTAAGGGTCTGCACTGGACATTTGCTCCTAGCAGGGCAACTCTGCCCTCCCCTCTCCTGGCAAAAGCAGACCAAAGGTGAGTCTCTAAAAACAGGGAGGAGTGGAGTGGGGAATTAGGGGACCACATCCAACCAACCCATGGAAGCTATCATAACTTCTATGCAGTGGGTATACCCCAACCTGAAACTGCACCATGCACAGGAAAAGCTGCTCTGTTGAGCACATTGGAGTCCCCAGTGATGGGGGGTGGGGTTGGAGGGAATCGCCCTCTAATGCATGTGGGATGATGGAAGCAACATTAATGCACACGACGTGGACATGCCTGGTGGTGGTCTCCTTCGGGAATGAAATTTCTAGGCACATCAGCTTCCCCCTAAATGTATGCATTGCTGAATTGCACGCCCAGATTCTGGAAGTTCTCCTCTGGCCCCTTTCAGTGGACTCTACATGTCCTTGTGGTAGCGAAGAGACTCATATTACAGGGTTGGAAAGAAACATCTCCTTCAACCACACAACAGACCAAAGGACTCACAACACCAGCATCCTAACAGAATGGACAGCCGACAATGACTTTGTCTCAACACACATTCCAGCATCTGGTCAACCTACCTCAGACGGTATTAGTGATGTTAAACAGGAACTTTGAAAATATGTGTGATTAGCAAATATGTGATTAGCAAATACTGTCAAGATTAGGTGAATGCATCTCCGACCCTTGTGGCATGACTGTGTTATGTTTTCTCTTTGCTTTTTTGTATATGTGTTTGTGTTTTTGTGGTTGTTTCCTGTTCTCAGTAGTTTTACACTAATAAAAATAAGTTTGAAAAGAGGTCTCCGGCTGGGACTCCCACAGCCAGGCCTGCTTCTACAGCTTTTGTCTCAGTGCCAGACTCAGCTTTGTCGGATGCTAAAGCTTCCCCCGCACTGGCACCGGGTCCCACACTTGGCTTCTGAGTTCCTCTGAATTCCACCACGCAGGTGTATATGTGTTGAGGACGGCAGCCCGCAAAGATGCTTGCATTGAGGAAAATTGCGTTTTGCTGATTTCATTCTCAGATTGATCTAGAAATTGCCTGGAAAGGATTCATGATTGGATCCATGACCTAGACCAGAAATACGCTGATCCCTCTACTCAACTTGCTTGACAGTGTTTTAAGCCATTTTGTCCCAGCTGAGCTCACTTCCGATATCGGTAACTGGACAGAAGACTGATCCATGCACTTACTTAGGAGGAAGTTCCACTGATCTCAGTGTGGTTTACTTTTAAGTCCATGTGCAGAAGATGGTGCTACGCACTAATGAAGAGAGCTGGGGAGGGAAGTCCGAGTTCGGCTTCCCAACTCGACCAAGGCCTCTGTCCCTGCTCAAGAGACTAGTGCAAGGAAGTAGACATGCAGCTTGGCCTTTTGTTTGGAAAGCATTTGGGGTGACCAGTTCTCTCTCTGCCCAACCTCACGGGGCTTTTGCATGTTTGGTGGTAGGGAGGTACATGAATCATGCTGTACTGGCAGGATAAATACACAATAAAAGAGAAAGACGCTCTTCAATTCCCTAAACCTTCCCAGAATGGATAGAAGGGGATTTGACAGTATTCAGGAGTTAGAAAACTTTGTAAAAATTACTTTGTACATTTCTAGTGATGGCCACCTTTAGTTAACCTGGAGTCTAAATAAAGATTTATTTAGTTTTTGCAATTGCTGCTTACTTGCAGTACTCAAACTCATTGCAGAAAGGAAATCGTGAGCTGTTTAGTCTGAATCTATAAGGCAGAATAGACTGGTATTAGACCGTTCACAACAGGGGGGATGAATACAAGAAAAGGGCGAGCAAAAAAATCTATTAAAAATGAAAATAACAAAGTCTAGGGGGAAAATAGAGGCTGATTTTGTGCAAAAACAGTACGACATGTTCATTGATCCCCTCCTTTTTTTTCCTTTCAGGGACAAGAAGAAATTGGCTGGTGACTGAATACAAGAAAATGAAGTTCCATTAATACAATCTGTCGAAAGACGACTCACGTAAATTGATCAATGCAGCATAAGCTGTATCTAACCTTTCCTCTCGTTTGAAGAAGATATTGTGTGTTTGTATATGTGCATGGGAGAGTTTTTCTCCTAAAATAGCTCTGTGTATGTGTGTGCATTTGTACATAATGTATTTTTATTTTTTGGGGCAGTTTTTCTGTATAATCGAACATTACACTTTTCTGGAACACAATCTAGCAGTATTTTCCTGCATTGTCTGTGGAACCAAAGCTTGGAGTGAGTTTCCACTGCCTTTTGCTTGTCTTTCTTTGCTGAATTTCCTTTGGGGGCAAGACAACGTTGTGCACAGCTCTTGCGCCAAAAGGAACTCGGCTTGCGTGACGGAGCTGGGCAGAGAACGCTGGTGAACGAGACATCTGAAGCGCATGTTCCCATCATGACTGTCCCTATTGCTCAGACCAAAAAGATCCGTATCAACAACCCAGGGCTTCTCGAGTGAGTTTGCCTGGTGGCTGCGAAGTGCCAGTAGGGGTCTGCTTTGCAAAGAGACTGTCCGGTGTTCTGGAGCCGAAGGGCAGGAAGGAGAGGGCTGAGCTCACAACACTTGTGAGCCGTCATTGCTGGGACACGAGTCTTCGGCAGGAGCCAGATCACACCCGCCTGTGCTCTCAGGCCTGTGCGGGGGGCGCACACCATTCCAGGATTCCCCAGAAGGCCCGGCGTGGCGGTGTTCTGGGATGCCGCAGGAAATGCAGAACGGTGGGTACCTCACAGCTGCGCTGTCATCGAATGAGAGACCGAGCCAGGAGTTACTGAGAGAGGCTTGGAGGATGCTCCGTGAGATGCCCAGGGTGGCCCTGGGCGATTGCCTTGGGGTTCCAGGTGCTGCCACTGGGCACAGGGGCGCCAACTCCGCTTTCCCTTTCCCCCCTCCTCATTTGGTGTCACCAGTTTAGTGTTCTTTGACATTTGTGGGGAATATCCTCCCTCCACCCCCCCACCCCCCAGAGTTTAATTTAATACCAAAATCCAATTATTATGCAAATATGGGTCTGGTTGTAATTGTCAGAAAAAATCCCAAGTTAGCATAACAATGGAGACAGGGACTTTGTGAAGTAAGACCCGGTGCTGATTTATGACTGTCTTTCAAGTATGATTGATAAAGCCAGTCTTGAAAAGGAGGGATGGGTGGCCGTGTTGTTTTTCCCTTCCGTACTGTCTTCTCTGCATGATGTTTCTGAATATTTCCCAAAAGTTTCTTCCGGAAGACAAAACTTCCCCATAAAATTCATTGTCTTGGAGGGTTTGTTTATTTGTTGTGTGTGTGGTGGGGTGCCTTTTGTTTTCTTTTAAAGCAAAAGAAAAAAGAAAAAGCAAAAAATACCACCATGCACAACAAAACCACACTGAAGCTATTATTTAAAGTGCCTCCACTCAGACTCCCCCCTCTCTCAAATGTTCCTAGCAGATGTTTATGCACAGAATGTGCAGGATTTCTCTTGCTAGACACAGAAGTGACATTTCTTGAGGGTTTTAGCGGAAGAATTTGTCTTCGGCATCGTGTCTTTAAACATCTGTAACAGGCAATGGAATCTTTGTTATTGTGCTAACTTGAAGCAAAAAGAAAAGGAAAAAGAAAGGAAGGGGAAATAAAGCAAACCAGCAATGACTGAGTCCATAAGAAACTGTATTTAATGGGACTGACAGATGAGAAATATCTATCCTGAACATTTTGATTCCAGAGAAACTCACCCGCTGACCTCTTGACTCCAGAGTAAAGCTGGTGCTTTCTAAAAAAAGAGCATCCCATTTCCTTCAATTTTTTTTTTTTTTTTTGGTTCTTTCGTTTTAAAAAGATTTTTGTTGTTGTGCTTCTTTCCATATTTCTCCTTTATCGGCTTTAGGGTAAAGTATTGCCCAGAGGATTCAAAGATATGAAAACAATGAAGGGGGAAATGCCCTAGACAGATCTATTTATACACCTTATTATGCCAATTTCCTCTCCCCTTCTCCCACACCCACAGAAAAATGCCAACTGGAGTCTTTTTTCATTTCCTTTTTTCAAATGTGATTTTAAATGAGTGTTATTTTTGTAAGAAAGCACTGTAATGAGTGCTGAATGGGGGTTTTCAAGGTTTTTCAATATGTCTTCAGTAGCCTTCGATCTATTAATTTATAGCCATGCCACGTCACATAGACAGTAGCAGCACCAACACCAACTGTGACCTCTCTTGGTGGCCTTGTCCCATGTCCCATGTCAAGCAGCATGGTACCAGGGCCCCGGAAGGAAGGTCTAGCAACTCTGGCTAGTCTGTTTTGCTCATGGCTGGCATATCCCCACCCTCTGCCTCCCCATCGTCCTGGAAACACATTGTCTACGGGAATTTGAGGTGAATGAAATGGTGGCTCCAGAAGCAAGGGAAAGCAGAGCTGGCATTCCCTTGGGATCATGCCACCACAGCCATTGAAAAGAGCTGGTGTTGTTTTTAAGAGTTTCTGCCTGCATTTAGGACAGAATCCACATTAATCTGGGGAGTAGGTAGGTGCAGCCCAAATCCAGACACCACAAGGTCACTGCTGCAGAAATACTTTAGATATGAGTCTTTAGGCTTGATTTCACTTAGGGATCATAGAATCCTAGAAGAGTAGAGTTGGAAGGGGGCATGAAGGCCATCAGGTCCAACCCCCCGCTGCTGCAGGACACCACGTTACACCCTCCCACTGTGAACTGTGGGGGTTAGGAACACAGAAAGCTGTCCTCTGCCACATCAGAACTTTGGACCATCTAACTTTCATGCCCACTCCAGGGCGAGGCAGCTCTTTATCCTCCAGAACTTTGGCCTCCAACCACCATGATGGGTTGTTACCTTCTCCTCTCACAGTAGGAGGGGAAAATGGAATTTCCCAGCAACAGTAAATGACTGTGAGCTCCCCTTGTTGCATTGTGAGGAACTGGGAGGCGGGTCTTAGGCCTGAATGGACAATGAATATCCCATCTGCTTGACAAAAGACCTGCTTTTGGTAGAAAAGAAAATAGCTCAAAGTAGTTTCTTGATGCAGACCAACACAGCTGCCTGCATTTTGGGGCTCTCTCTCTAGGCCTGGAACTGTTGTGATGAGAACCTAGACTTTCAGCTTTCTTCCTCTACCTCTGATGTGGCAAACAATCCACCATTTGACTCCCCAGCCTATTTAAAACTGCTCTGCCAGGTGCAGTCCTGTGTACACTTAACCTGGGCAGCCATGAGAAGCAACAGTCCAGAGCAAGATCTAAAGAGGATTGCCATATTCATGTGTCAAAACCATTTTGCCTCAGTGAAATGGGCTAGGTATGATTCCATATATTAGTCTAAAGCACCTGATAGGTGCAGTTGAGGAAGACAGGGAAATACTGCAGAAATTTGGATTACCTTGCCACAAGCACTCCTGATTTAAGGATTCATTTTCTCCACAAAGAAGAGCAACTTATCTCTTCATGTTTAGTTTACCACATTCTGGGCCAGGAGCTAAGCTTCCTGGGCAACCATTAGACATATTCAGAATACCCAATTGTCCTTAAAAAAAATATTCAGGGTATCCCCAACCATCAGTGTCACATCAGAATGATTTGTAAAGTTGCTAACAACTATTCCTTATTCATCATTCCCTGCAGGAATGCATCCACCGAGGGGCTTGAATGGCCTTGGTCCAAAGGTTGGGAAGTTCCAAGTTAGATTCTCTCATTGGGATTGCCTTAATCAGGGATAGGACAGGATTCCTATGGTGCAGTCTTTGCATGGCTGAAGTTCCAGGGCTGCCATGTGTGGAGTGGAGAAAGAGGGATCAGCTGTTTGCGGCAGGAAGGGCAGCATCGGCACAGCATGGGATTGAATGAAAGGAAATGAGAAAAGTGTGGCAAAGTTACTCCGCTTCTTCTCGTTCAACTGACACTGGCAACATGACATGAGAAATGAAGGGGAATTGCTTTCCATTTGCAAATCACCTCAATTTACCCTTTCCACAACTCTGAATGCAACCAAAATGTGCTTTTTGAGAGAAAAGGATTTTGCACATTCTCAAACTTGAGATCACAGGTGAACATGAGTGTTTTGGGGTGAGAACTGTGCATTTATGAATGTGCATTTTTGAAGTCTTTTCTCAGTGAATGGATGGAAGGGCACATCTTTGAGAAATGTGCACAGAAGTTTGCCCTTTTCCCATTTGAACAGAATGGAAAACAAGTTGCAAATGACAATGGTTAGCAGCTGATCCAAGTTTCCAAACAGAGATCAAAGAATTGAGGGTGTGGAATGGGCTTCCACGGGAGGTGGTTGAGGCCCCATCGGTGCGGGTGTTCAAAGATAGGCTGGACGTACACATGGTGGGCATGTCGTGAGTGGAGCCTGCTGGTGCTGGAGGTCAGACTAGATGGCCTGGGAGGCCCCTTCTGACTCGCTCTGTTTCTATGTTTCTATGAATTTTGTTGGTTTTTCCCAGAACATCCCTGGTTCTTCCAGCTGAACAGAAACTTTCCTGTCCAGGCCTTAATCTCCATGTGTTTTCATTGATACAACATTGCATCTGTCTCTGACGCCAACATTTCTATCTCTGCAATTTAGGTTTTGAGCTTTGCCTTTCCCATTATTTCCTCTAATAAGAACCAAGTCAAAGCAGTGGATGGCAGATGGTAAGAGAGTTATGTTCACCAACATGGAGTTTGTCCAAATAGTGATGGGAGAGGAACAAGGAGGACATCCTCGTACAAGGTCAGAAGACCAGGCTCTCAGTAGTTGTGGTCAGACTGATCCGTCTAGATGTCTTCTGCTGTACTGCTCGCATGGTTTTTAATCACGAACATTCAGGTCGGGTGCTGGGATCGCTAGTGAACTATCCAGGCCTTATGTGCTCAGGCGTAGCGTCCTCTTCTGGTCCATAAGGGAACAGGGGTGTGTGAAACCAGCTGATCTAACGCAGAAGCTGCCATACTGACCTTCTGCCTTTGGGTGATCAAGGGAGCAATGACCACCGTGTGCCACACTCCCTGCAGCCTCCACCCATCAACACTTGCAGCTTCCAGCTCTGGCCACTGACTATTGCAGAGCTCAGCCTCTGAATCGGGATTTGAGTGTGGCCACTGCAGGTGGAAGCTTTTCAGAGAAGGATGCTTTGGCCCCGGCCAGTGGATTCCTCTGGCCAGGAAGAAGTTTAAGAGAGCTTTCGTTTCCAGCTGAGCTTTGCTGGAACAACAAGGTCTTCCCAAGCTCTGCTATCTTTGCTTCTTCTTTGAGCCTGACTGCTGGGTTGCTTCCTGATTCTGTCTCCTGGCTTGGCCTCCAGTCCTGGCTCCTGATTCCATGTGGCTCCAGTCAACTCTGGCTCCTGGCTCCTCTCTCACCTCCCTGCTGCCAAAGCCCATCCCAAACACAGCCCCATTCCCACAGTCAACACGCGCACGTCTCTTTTCTCCCACAGAGATAGACATCTTTGGTCCACCAGGTTTCATAGGGGCATGAAGATAAGCTGAACAGGGCTGGTAGTGGGATGGGGGGGTGTACCCATCAACCCACCTTCCACATCATCTCCCTGTCTGGAGTATGTGCAAGGAAGCAAAGCTATCATTAGCTCCTATTCTCAGAGTGCCATACATTGTTGCTCAGCCAGGTCAGAAGGAGATTCAGGAACACCAGGGCCAGGCTCTGGCTGGTGGCTGGTCCATGCAGATCACGGCTCTCACAGAACCAAACACAATCTTTTGCTCATGCAAGGCATTTGCCCGTTCTTTTTATAAAAGGAGGTTGGAAGCCAGATCAGAACAAGCATGTGAAATATGTTAAGACCACACATTTTTTATATTTATTGGAAACAGCCTAAATAATTAAATGCGATGGTTTTTTGGTGGCTTTCAGGCTAATGCCTGGAGTGAAAAGGTCACAGCCTGACATACCATCAGCCCACATGGTAGGAATGATTGACAGGAAAAGGAAATAAGCTGATATTCTTCACGTGGGAATCGCAGCTTGTAGCGCCTTTGACTAACCGGGTTGATAGGGGGAACTTTGTGGGAAAAGTTAATTGTGTTATTATTCAAAATCTCCATTCCCAAAGTTTGGATCAATGGTGATTTATTTACTTAGGCAATAAAACAGCTGCGTCATAATAAAACGCAGGCCGCTGCCTGATTCCTAGTGCAGCCAAGTGGGAACTTTCGGTGTCATGTGGGTTCAGTTTAGATATACGAGAATAATCTTAGAAGCTTTAAGAGGCTGGGCATTTCTCCTGCACAGGAAATCACTCAAGTTATTCTTCCTCCTTTATTTATTTTGAAGAGTACAATTCGGACCCAAGTGGAGCATTTTCCAGTTCCATTGATTTCAGTGGGAGAGCTAACCCAAGGCTTAAATCTCTGCTGTTAAAATCAATGGGATCTCAGAGTCCTTTACTTGGGATGGGTCATTTTTTTCATATATTCCATATTAATATATGGAATGTTGCATTTTATTATCATTAAAATATGCAATCTGGCCAAAGTGAGGAATTAAATCCTATTGATGACAGTGGGAGAGAATTAAACATGGGATTAACATCTCTGTTGAAATCAATGAGCTTTCAAAATATGATGGGTTGGATCACATTTTGTCAATGATATAACATTTCAAGTAAGTTGCATTTAAATAACAAATATCAATTCACTCTATTATATGCATTGAAAGAAAAAACTTGTACCTTGAAGAAAGAGAACATCACAATAAATTGTCCTTGTTAAAGATGTCAGATGTCATGAATTTGCAAGCTAAGGGCCATTAATAAAACCCATACGCAGGAATAATTAAAGAGATAAAAAGGAGCCTAAGGAATTAAAGTACCTCTAGGCCTTTATGCTAAAGAATCATATTTTACAGTTTTTATATTGCAGACTGCTACCCCCACTTGTACTTCCTGCAAATTAGGGGAAATGTGTGCCAGCCCCGCAGCTGGGAATGAACAGCAAAAGGGAGGGAGGGAGGGAGGGAGGGAGGGAGGGCAGGTAGTAAACAGGGTGAAACAAGAGTTAAACACCCGTGCCTCCCACCCTGCTGTCCAACTGGCACAAGAACCTTTGCCGAAGGAGCCTGCAGGTCTTTGGCCACCGTGGAAAGAGAATGCAAGACGGAACACACCAGTTTTGCATCGCCAAGCAAGCCAAAGTGCAGCATTAAGAGAGAGTGCAAAAGGCAGCACAGGTCTGATGGTGCGGATGACCGTGTGAGGCTGGCGTACTCAAAGTGCTGGTGGCTGCACTGTATTTTGTGATGACTGCGTTTCTGAGTCTTCATTTCAACGCCGTGTGTATGTGGTGCACTCTGCCTTATTTATTTAGGTGGTGAGCTACCCTGGTTCTTCGTGAGGAAGGGCGGCCTCGAGAACCAATGAACAAATAAATTGGCTTGCAGATTCAGAAGAAGAAGTTACCAAATAGCCATGCACATTAAATGGAAGCATGTTGCGCTTCTCTGCAGTGGAGCAGGTCGGGCACCCGATGAGCTGTGCTCAGACTGGTGCTGCCTGGCTTCCCTTTGACATGGCTCTCCTTTAAGAGGGACTTGGCCTGGACAGACCTTCAGAGTGGATGCCTTTAAACAGAGGACCACTCTCTGTAATGGAAGACATGTGGCAACCAAACCGAAGCTTCAGTTCTCACCCAGCATGCCTCCTCTTGTGATTCTAACTGAAAACATGTTGTCAATGTTCTGGTTTTGGTATAACCTCACAAAGCCCAGGATGGCCACCAGGAAACAGGACCTTTTGGGGTGCCTGATGGAGAAACAATCTCCCGAGCAGGGTTCTGTCAGCCCAATGGCCAAACTCCATTCTGGAGACATCCACACTGGGGTGGGAAGGGTCCAATTCGCCACAATGCCAGCATGTTTATGTTTAGTGCATTCATTTCCTTGAACTAAGCCTGAGGAGCAGTATCAGAAGCAGCACAAAGGGCAGAGGATGATCAAAATGCAGAGGGGAAGAGAGCATGGCCATCTGGAGGACCCAGGAGGCATAGATTGGCATCACTCCATTCCATCACCTCTGGCCTAAGGACCACAAGTCCGGGGAAAACACCTCTGCTCCAGAGAAACTTTTGCTTGCAACCTTCTCTGTCAACCTTCTGGAGTTCAATTTAAATGTGTTTAATTTTCCTGAGATGCCGATGAGAAACAAGCCACATCCAAGTGTTTTTAATTAGCAGGCAAGTCCACTAAATGTGAAGAATCTATGCTCCTTCTCACCCTAATTCTCCATATAAATAAAAAGTAAAGGTGAGCCCTTCTCAATGCTAGATAATAGCTTGCGGTCCTGGAGATCAGGGTAACCTGATCAAGGAGGAGCAGGAATTATAATAACTTCTTTTTAAAGGGAGAAAAAAAAATCTAAGACTAGTTCCCCTCTCATATTCTGTTGAAAAGTTCTATGCACCCCAATTGTGTTTTGGGTTTTCTCCAAAGAATTTAGATGAGTAAGGATCTTGCTTTTAAAGTAAACATGTGCCAACATCCTCAGCTTTCTCCATGGAATTCAGGATATTTTTTTAATGGAATGAGGGAGAAAACTAAACTGACCATTTTATCCATCCTAATTCAGAGTAAAAATACCTAAGACTCTGTCTCATTGTAGTCTTACTTCATATCAAGCCTGTGAGAGAGATTAGGAAGAGAAACTGGTTCTGGGTCATTTTTCCACCATCAAAGCTAAGTAGGGACTTGCAACTTGGGCATCACAATCTCAGTTCTTTTCTGCATTTCCTCGGGTGCAAGTATCAGCTGGGGGCAGCTGGGTTGCTCCACTTAGCGGTGGGCAGCTACAAGGAGAGGTTGCAGGGCGACCACCAGGGCCATCCCCAGCACCTGCCCCAGCACCTGAGGTCACCCGAGATGTCGCACCTCAGTCTGTGTCCTGGTAGGGGGGTCAGCCCAGTGTGGAGGCCTCATGCTGCTACCAGTCAGACTGCTCACATTACACAGCCCTGCACCTGAAGAAGGGCCCGAAGCCTGGGAGCACGTGACCCGCTACGCCATTCCCCAAGGACAGGCCAAGAGGTTTCTTTTTCACGGCATGGAGTAGCCCCCCCACCTCCACTTTCACTGCTTCATAGCTTGGACCAGCAAAGTGGCCCCTTAAACATTTTCTGTGGATTTGTTGAGGAAGATTCCTTTTTTCATTGTGATTTATAATGTTCTGGCTTTGTTTTGTTATTGCTCCCCATTGGAGTTTACACAGATCTTCACAGTGAGTTGCAAGACAATGCAATGCATGACACCACAGAACAGTGGAAATGAACAAGAAGAAGGGGGGGGGGAAGGAGGCGTGGGGGGACCTTTCCAATTATTGTTCTGGTGCCCAATCACCTTCCACCTGCAGATTAGGCAGTTGCCATGGAAATACACCATGGCTTTTCAGTGCAGTGATGCAGTGGTACCCAGATTTACTGAGATTGAGAAACACAATAGGGACAGAGGAATTGTGGGTTATTATCAGTGCTGCTGTTGGAGATTATGTTGTAAACCTGGGATTGCATGGAGTGACAAATGGGGGTGGGGGGAAGGGAAAAGCAAATATAGCGGCGGCCTTGAAACACAGAGGAGGGAAAGGGAAGAGTCGAGAGAGCAGGACGTTCTGCAGTGATTAGGGGAGACAGCGTGTCCTGTATCGTGCCCAGCCCCTGCCTGAATACGTGCTTCCCATAGGCCTGAATGACAGGGTGGCAGATAGGCGGCTGCACCAGCTGGCCAGCGTGAAGCTCTGCCTGCAAAGTGCATGTTCTTCCCTGAGGATACGAGGGCTATTAATACGAAAGCAAAAGGTTCATTATTAGAAGCGCATGGAGTCACGAGTGGTGAGGACCTTACAGGCTCCTTCCAACTCCACTCGTCTACGGCTCTGATTCTGGGATTCTGTGTGGCTATCCCTGGGAAGGCTAACCATGCATTGGGGGGAACGGGCCCTGAAACAGCAGGATAGAGAAATAATGGTGAATGCACACCTGGGGGGAAAGGTGCATATTTATACATCTAGCATTTGCCCAGGTAATCTTGCTCCGGCAGCCGGTTGAAAGTGCAGCTTTCAGGGAGAACTACAGACCTGCAGCCAGCAGCAGAACCCAAGCCGTCACACTAACTCCATATTTTGAACATCAGCTTGGCAGAATCGGCTCTGATTCCAGACCAAGCTGGAGCTTGGGGCTGGTATGTACACGTCTTCATGTCTCTGTAGGAAAGGCAGCAAATGGCTCCCAGGATGAACATCTGGCCTCCAGCGCACGATGCCACAGGCAACGTGCATCCGCCTCCTTCCAAGGACCTGCAAATGAGGGCCTCTCATGGCCATGATGGCATTGTCCCAGTGAGGACCACACTGAAGCATCCTTGCCTCCGCAGCCGTCCAAGCGCTTCACCTCGGCCGTGTTTCACAGTGCCCCTGGAGCTTGGACTGCAGCCTCTCTCTCTCTCTCTCTCTCTCTCTCTCTCTCTCTCTCTCTCTCTCACTCTGTTCTCCGTCTCTCTCCCTCCCTGCCTCATCCACAACCCTCTCCTTGCCTTTGACGTCAGCTTTGAAATTGCTTACTGTGATGTGCTGTGGCTTTTTGTGTTCCCTTTCTAGTCATAATATTGCTTCAGCCGTAACCTCGGCACTTTGAGGTATAATTGTCCCTGACAAGAGGGTAAATCAATGGTGGAGGGTTGATAGGCATTACATACAGATGACAGAAGTCAGGACATATCGGATTACTGCTGTGAATATAATAAAAGGGAGACGAAACACGTTGGCAGCTCAAAGACAAGCTATTTCATAACTCTCTAGTGGGGCTATTATCTTCCATTTACTGCCACTGATAACCAGGTTGCCGAGGGTCTCTCCATAGGATCCAGTTACAATCCATTTAACGCTTTGCTCACCAGAGGCTGCCAGGTAGGGGCAAGGAAAGATGGGGGACCATTCCGGCCTCTTTGATTTTTTACAAATGGTTTGACCCAGCTTGTCTAACGGGATCAGGAACTGAATGGGAGTGCTTTGAACTTTCGGGGCGATAGAGCAATGTGTGTGAATTGGGAGGGTGCCCAGTGCAGAAAACCAACGGAAAGTGAGGACAGGATGAGCTGCCAGAGAATCTCGGTGGGTTTATTTTCTTCTTCCTCCTCCTCTTCTATAAACACTAGAACCAGGGCCAAGCTATGTGTGACGGGAAGGCTTTTCTTTTCCCTGGCACAGGAGCTGGCACAGAAGGTAGTCTGACTGCGGGGGCCCGAGCTCTTTCTTCTGCCCCAATTCCTGATGCCAGCTCCCCTCTCCCAGTTGAGTTGGCTAGCGGCAAAGGTGCGCCCGCACAGCCGTTTGCACTGTGCCCATGTTTTTCCCTCTTCCTCCTTCTGCAGGCCAGATAACAGCTCTGGAGCAGTGGAAGATTGTGTTGTGGGATTCGCATCAGGAGAACAGATTACCGCCCTCACCCCTAAACATAAGATTATTTCAATGCTTTATCACCCTCCCCAAGATGAAAACAAAAGGCATCATGAGGTCCTAATAAAACAGGGATGGGGAAATGTGGCCCTTCCTGATGTTCTTGGATTCCAGTTGCCATCCTGGCAAACCATTGGCCATACTGCCAGGCCTGATGGGAGCTGGAATCCAACAATGTCTGAAGAGCCATAGCTTCTCCTCTCCGGGCTTGAAAAATGTCACAGGTCCAGTGAATGGTGGAATAGCCACCACTGTGGAGTTTTCTGGTGGTAACTCCGCAATGGGAACAGCGTTGCCAGGAAAGCTCGCCCAGTGTCTGCCCTGGTTTCCTTCCAACACCAGCTCATTTCATTTCCCCATATGTTGCACTGACCATCTACTTTAAGTACGTATATTTTGCATATGAATATTACATATCATTCAACTATTTTGCTTGCACACATTTTACTTATGTTACTAAAATATTTCAGATTTTGCGATTTGGATTGTTTCAAGAACTTCCACCTGGTTTGGGGGCACTGAGATAGAGCTGCATGTTTTCATTCTGGGCCTTTCTATTACAGGTCATTGGATTCCCCCACCCCTTGCATTCTGTGTGCATCGAAGCTATTTTTGTTAGAGACCTTGAAAACGTTTGCAGTGGAAAGTGCATTTCAATGTATGGAATGAATGCATCTCCCATGGCAGGTGCAGTTTGCCCTGCGATGGGGTTGGGTTTGGACAACATTTGTTCTTTCACTGTGATCAGTCAATAGTGAAGGATTATGGGAGACATAGGCCAAAATATCTGGCCCTTGAGTTGTCCACCTTTGTCCTAAAAAGCCCCCCACCCCATGAAGTTGACTGATGGAAGGTCCAGGACAAAAAAGGGAGTGCACTAAGCAAAAAACCCCTAAACTTATGGAACTGTGTGCTATAAGATGCTCTAATTGCCATGGACATGTGTGGCTGCTGAGTGCCATCAAGTCATATTTGACTTACAGCGACCCAATGAATGGAAGCCTTCCCAGGTGTCCTATGACAGCCCTGCTCAGCAATTCCGAATTGGAGGCTGGGGGCTCCTTTGGATGCAGGCACAGACGTCTTTAAAAGGTCACGGAGGATATGCTTATGGGTGGTTCTTCTAACTAAATGGAACGTCTACGTTCCAACCTACTATACTTTTGAATCACATTGCTGAGAGGAATATTGCCTAAATGTTTTGGCTTTCTAGGGGCATTTATTCACCAACAATGCTGGGTGGAAGTTACTGGACAGAAAGATCGTCAATCCAATCGAGAGAGAGAGAGAGAGAGAGATCGATATATCCAATATACATATGTGTGTGTGTGTGTGTGTGTGTGTGTGTATAGTTTTTATAAGCCGCCCCATTACTAAAAGTCTCTGGATGGCTTGCAATATATGCAAAACACACATCTATAGACAATGCTTGGAAAGCTCTTGGAAGCCTCATAGGATTTATGAAAGGATAAAATTCCCTCACTTTATATAGTTACATTTAATTTATGAGGGTCACACACCAGAAAGATTAATAAATAAATAATTAGATAAATAAAGCAAGCAAGCAAGCAATGGTAAAACAAAAGCACAGTTAAAATTACTGCAATTTATGCAGTAACTATATGTAGGAAGATGACAACATTTTTCTCCTAATTTGCACTGGAGTCATAAAAGAATTGACAACCTTTCCAGTGACATGAGAGGATTTATCCCCTAAACAAATTGATACCCAAGTGCAGGATTATTACCATAAAGATCTGTTAGTAATTGTATAATTAATATCTCTCCGCATTCCCTAGAAAAGCTGCAACTGAATCCAGTGCCACAAAACAGGCCCACATTCTTTATATCGTTCCCTCCCTGTGGCTCGGAGAAGCTGAGTAAATAATGCAAAATATTTTCATAATACATACAGGAGGCAGTATCTTGATTTTCTTGCAATAGATTTGATCAGAGGGTAGTGCTGTGAACATTACCCTGGCCTGTCAGTCCCATCTTCAGGACATGATCACTCCCAAGAAAATCTCTCCTCGCAGACTTCCATACTTCAGCACAAAAATGAATTTGTAGGAGAATACACGGCTCTGAAAAAAAATCCATAAATCCTTGCAGAGGGAGGAGAAAAGAAGAAAATGTCTTCTTGTTTTGAAGAAACCTCACCAGGAGACCTACATGAACAGGGTCCTCTTGAACAAGAGCCTCAGCAAATCTCGTCCACTAAAGCTCCCTTCTAATGATGTGGTTGTCATAAAGGCACGCATCTCATGCGTAGACAGCCTGGCGCCCATGGGAAGCAATGTGCCCCTGGGCGACTTTCATGGCACTTGCCAAGGGGTTCTCCCACCTCCCTTTCCTTTCCTTACCGACAGGTGTGAAATAGGAATTGTTTGGTCTATCGGGGTCTGGCTCTGGCCCACTTCTGCCCGGCACTCAGTCCTGGGGCAGGTTACCTGTCCTTTGCCATCTCAACCTGCCAATGGGTCCACAGCCCCCAAAGTTTGCTCACCCCAATGTATGCAAAGCCTCGGTAGCAGAAGTGGAGGTGGTGGTAGCATTCACCTCTAGAAAGATTCAGGGTGATTGACAGAGATTTCTCGATCCCTCTTTCAGAGAGGACTTTGCTAGAAGGAGGGGACGTTTGTTATCCTGCATGAAATTGCTCTTTTGAGCTATTGTGGGAATGCTGAGGTTCCCCCTAGAGGGGGAGGGTGTCATTCCTCACGCCCCCCACCCCAAATGCACATACTTCCAAATGAGGAAAAATGTGCGCATCCGCACCTCCATCTCTTATAGCAAAGTGGCACGTTGCCTGTGGTGTGCTGGTATATAATTAAGACTTCTCTCTCCCTCCCTCTCAGAAGCTCCTAATGCTCCTCTCCAAAGTCCCTTGAAGTTTCTTGATGGTTGATAATCTTCTGCCGTGCAAACCCTTGTGTATACAGATGGGTTGGGGAGCTCAGAGAGATGCACGCTGGGCATGTGAGAGCTTGTTTTGAAGACTTGGTTTCACGTGAGCTTGAAGGAGCAGGTTCCCTGGTTCTACAACGGCAGGTTCTGCTGGTCTTTTGTTCAATTTTTAGAGCACTACCTTAGAATTCCTCCTCTCTGGCACCTAACTGGGGAAATTACAAGCAATTGCCCGTCTCTTCTGGCATATCGAGGAACAATACAGATCAGAAAAGACTAGCTTCGTGCGGAAAACTTCCTGTGCTCTGTGTGAATTGAAACTTTAGATTCTGCTAAAATTCTGCTATATAAGAAGCACATGATCAAGCAGGGAAGCACCAGCTTCCAACAGATGAGGTGTTGCTAGATCTGAGACAGAAGCTGTTGCCAGCAGGCTGACTCCTGGGCTTCGGGATCATTCCCAGGGCTCACTCGGGGGGCAGTGATCTGGAACTGCTTGCTGCAGAAATGTGCTGTTTCAGGCCAGCTGCAGCCTCAGGCAGATTCTCACCAAAGCAAAGCTTTCTAGCCAAAACTGAAATCAGTGCAGAGGGAGGATGCATGACGTGAGGAGCCACTGCTGGGTCAGCAAGTGGGCAGAGGAGCTTGCAAGCCCCCTCTCTGCTTAGCTACGTAGCTTTTTGCACTTGAACTGGGCAGCCTAAGGCCATTTTTGACTGCCTCCATTGCCACAGTCATTTGCAAACTGTCTTCCAAAGAAGTTGGAAGGCGTTATTTGATGATCAGGAATGGTGCACAAACTATCCTAAAAGCTCAACCACAGCTGCTGAAGTTTCTCCAGAAATGCACCACTGCACGGGAATGCAAGCTCTCGGTAGACCAGGTGATGGCAAGGCCCAGTGGTTGGGTTGCAGGAACCCCAGGCTCAAAAGCGTGAGAAGTCCAGTTTACCACACCTCAGTGAATGCGTGTGCACTGGATGTAGGAGAATTTCATTTCATTTCATCATTGATGAGGACTTAGTCATTTTCCCCCACTCTGGATGACACACAGACATGGATGAGAACTGCAGTTAAAGTCCATACATTTCTGAGCTTGCAATGTGGTTGCAGTTTTTAAAAAATGACATGTTTGACAGCATCCACTTACTTGGAAATGAACATTAAAGGGTGCACTTTTGAAAAATCCACACACACGAACTGTAAACCATGAGAGAAGAATGCTGCATGGATTTATGCAGCTGATGTCTTCATATAGCAGGTTATGCAGAAAATAATGATAGGCACAGGTTTTCATGTAAAAAAGGCAGCAGGGGAGCTTACCAAAGAAAAGGAACTGTGATCAGAATGAGGTCCGAGATGGAATTCAGAGAACTTCAGTGTGACCAACTTTTGCTGATTCACACACCTCTAACACACACACACACACACACACACCTAACTTGACCAACAACAATAGCCAAGCCAAAACAAAACTCTGCCTTGCCATTCAGAGAGCATCTGCTTTACTCTTTTTATTAGCTAGAGCTCTCTGGGCCCTTCGCAACATGATAAAAATAATATAAAATCCTTAACAATCAAACATTTTAAGTAATTGGGAACAGTTAAAACAAGTAACAGTAAATCTACCATATGGAGATGGGACCACATTTCTCAGAATGCCGCGTTCCCAGTCAGTTCAGATTGGGAATGTGAGATCAGTGGTGGAAGGGGAGACCTTGGCAGGTGGCTCTGCAATTCAAGGGCAACAAGGAGAGCAGTGGAAGAGTGACCGAGAACCAAACTGCTCTGGGTTCAAGGGGAAGACTCTGTACAACAAGTTGGGAAGAGAATGAATTCATAGACCCAGTGAAGTGACACCAGGCCAAACGGGTGAACCATCCGCATGTCAGGTGTTCCCACCGTTTGGTCCACAAGCTGCGTGAACTGCCCTGAGGGGTTTTCTGACCCTGGGAAAAGGAGAGGAGGAGGGGTCTTCCAGTTTGGAATCAACTCTTCACATGGGCAGATGCTACTCCCACAGATCAGAGAGCTCAATACTTTCATTTATGTAAGTTGTTAACAGCTCTTATCAAAATTCCTTGTATCACAAGGAAATCTTTTAAAGATTCCAATAAAGGACTGTACTTTGTAAGGGTTGTTTGTTTGTTTTGGTTTGCTGGAAAGGAAAAGGAGGAAAGAAATGTGAGCATGACTTACCAGGATCCAATTTTTAAAATGCTAAAATAAAGTAAAAATGAGGGCTAACACTAGCTGCTGGGAGTGAGAAAGGTGGCTGCTTGGGGCACTTATTCTTGAGGACTGCTGGCCAGACTGCAGAAGAATCAGACTCAGGATGTGAAGCAGAACCGTTGCGGGTGGAAATGTGGAGCACGCCAGGACACCGCGATGAGAAAAGTGAAGAGGCTCGTCTCAAGGCCAGACTCCCCGAGGAATAACCAGGATGCACAGCTGGCAGGAGGGGACTTCATAGAATCATCAAATGGTAAAGCTGGAAGGGGCCATGAAGTCCATCAAGTCCAACCCCCTGCTGTTGCAGGCACCACGTTACACCACCCCACTCTTTCTCAGACTCAGACAAGGTGGCCCCAGCTCTTGACTCCCTGGAGTGGCATCAGCAGAGCGGGGCAGCGCAATTACAGGATCAGCTTGTAGGGAGGAGGCGTGCCCCACTTCAGAAGGCCCCTCCCCAAGGGATGGGGCCCAGGCACATCCATAAGGAGAGTTCCTGGAGGTGATTACTAGATTGGGCTCAACAAACTGCTCTGAGCATGCTCCGAGATTCATTCGGGGTGCTTTGTGCTTTGTGCTTTTTGGTCAATCAAGAACACTTTATTTATTTATTTATTTATTTATTTATTTATTAACAGATTTATATGCCGCCCCTTGCCACAAGCCTCGGGGCAGCTTCCAACCTCACACTTTGCAAAGAGAAGGCTTTGAATGTATGGAGGCAGAACCCACCTCCTGACACGACCATCAACACAAATAAAAAAGCCCTGCCATATGTCTGGTGCCTAAGAGACAACCGCCTTGGCCCAGCCAGACCTCCTGAGGGGCAGCATCTCACGACCAGGGAGTGACCCCCAAGAAAGCCTTCTCCTTGGTGACTGACCTCCAAGCAGCCAGAGAAGCGCTGGGGCACTGTGTGTATCTTTGAAGGATGCACCCAGACCCTTCACAGGAGTTTGCGGATGGGCATGTTCATCAGCCACCCTGCCCTGTGGTCTTTCAACCCACCAAAAAGCAAGCCAGATGGACTTAGCAGAAAGTCTGGCAACCGATCCCAAATCCTGCTTTTTACATTAAGAAAAAAGGTACCCAAGCTGGAGGCCCAGCCTCAGGCCCTTCCCTAACCCGGCAGGAGGTTGCAATGCATGAACGTGGAAAGTCAGGCTTGACGGAATATGGTTTGCCATCCGATCCTGGGAAAAAGTTCCTGTGGCATGAAGCATGAAGCACCTGCCTGTCTATAAATTTGCCCTTCAAGCACACCACCGGTCCATGAAACATTTCCCTCCCTAGAATTCCTTAGGTGCTTCACGGAAGGAAGGACCTCCCAGTTGGCATGGAAAGGTTTGCTTGACTCATTGCACCTGAGCTCATTGCAGAATTCTTCTGAGAAAGCCAGAATATCAAAATCTTTTCGCTGCTCCTGAAAATCTGCATAATGATGATGGATCCCCCTTTTCCATAGTGGTTCAGCCTAGGGCAACATTGAAATAAATGCAGAATAATCCATCATCATGTAATACAACCAACCAAAACTCTAGAGGAGCTAAAATGCATCTGGTGATAAAAGCCCATCATGCCTGTTTGCAGCCTTCTCCCTTCTCACAGCAGCTCTCCTTGAGGTCATTTAGACCAGCAGGATATCCTTCAAATTCACCTCAAACTTTCACTAAATTCCACTAACACTGACATGTCACTACAAATGAAACATGGTAGCAATTCTAAAATGCTAAAATGACATATTGCTGCTTGATGCATGAGGTGGGGAGGTACAGTTACTATAACTATGGAGCTAGTAAATATGTCTTCTCTCAGTCTAGCAGGAGAGGAGGGTTGGGCCAGACCTTACAAGCCCGTTTACATCCCTCTCACCACACGCAGCAGGGTTCCAATCAGATGAGAGTCCCTGAGCTTACACTGGGGATGTACCAGAAGAGAGAGAAAGGCCTCACTTGAGCTGTATGAATTCCCTACCCACTTCAGATCCGAATCAGGACTTTTTCTGGAATTCTGTCTCTAACAGCTCATGATTTGGCCTGTTTCAGCCACAAATCCGATTTGAGCAAAGAAGGAGGTAAACACCAGGTGTCTCTAGCATGACTCAACTCAATTGGGCAAATGGGCTGATTCTGCACAAGGCACACTAGAGCCATGCAGTTCTGGGGTGCTTGATTCCTCCCATTTCATAAACAGAGTCTTCAACATGCACAACTCACACTCCTTCCGGGAGGCAGAAGTCTGCAAGCTGGCTGGACTCATGCTGCGTTAAGTCAGCATCAGCTGGCCTGCCAGACTGGAATGCATGGATCCTTACAGGATCCCTGACATATCCTCACCCACAGGAAGCAAATGTAGCTGCTCTTCACTCATTTAATGAAAAATCTCTTTTGGCCCTTCAACTTAACAGGGCTGTTGAAGACGGACATTCCTGCGCTGGTGCAAATCTTTCTGAATTAATTTGGGTGAGCTGCTTTGGCCACAAACGTTTGCATGCTTAGATGGGAAAGAAGTCCTACAGTTCCCAGCATTCCCCAGCCAGCACATGGTTGCTGTAGGTACCAGTCATGGGAGAATCCATGTGGGATGCTCTAATTTCTGTGAGAGAAGAATGTGATGTGGTTAAAGGATGGGGTACAATACAGAAGGCAGCTCAAAATCCACACTCGCTATTGCACTGGCTGATGTGGGGAATTCTCTTGGGCTGGTGAGAGTTGAAATTATCAACAGCACAAGCTGTTTCACTCAGAAAGCCCTTTTCTTAATTATTTTAGTTTAACACTTGAATCAGCAGGCGTGGGGCGGGAATTCATGTGTAATCTAAAACCCACTGACATGGGGACAGCACTGGTCTCAGAAAACATTAGTGATATGGTTGCCATTACATTAAAAAATTATTTCTATTAGGCTAGTCTTGTGGGCATTCCATTCTGTCCTTCTTCCACAGTTACATCACTTAGTGTCATTACGGGGCTTTAGGGGTATAGCATTACAATTTCATCACAGAAATCTTAAACACTTCCATCCAAAGTATGGAGTCTGGTTATTACCCTCACTGGCTAGATCCGAGTCGATTATCATTTTATATGTCTCTCTCGCTCTCTCTTTTTTAACAAACACACCCCAGTGACTCAATTTTATTTCACACTTGATGGGAGAACAATGCAGTTTAGAAATACTTAAAGCTCTTTCTGAGTGATAATACAAGACATGAAGATGACTTCATTCTATTAAGGATACAAATATGGCAGTTTGGCTGAGCGAGTGATAAGGGCAAGCATTCCCATTCATGTTTCTTTTTATTCATTATTACATTTATACCCCCCCCCTTAATTCTTTTTCTTGTGCAGGACTTAGTCCTCCTCCTCCTCTCTATTCCATCCTCGCAACAACCCTGTGAAGTAGGTTAGGAGGGGTGTCCATGATGGGCCCAAAGTCTACCTGTGCCAGGTGGGAATTAGAACCTGGATTTTCAGTGTCCCTTCCAATATTCTCACCACTTTCCCCCTCACCGGTTCTCCTTTGGCAGGGCATATTCCAATGCACCAAAGTTCCGAATCCACCCGGAACCCATTCGGCAGGGCTTGGTGCTAATTTGGCAGCCCCAAGAATGCCTAATTCACGACAGAGATGGTACAGTTTGAGACGGAGAGCCGCAGAGTCCGCGCATTCCAGTCCAGATGCATCCGGACTATCAGTGTGCCATAAATTGCTCTGTATCCTCTGCTGAGATTGCGAGAGCACCTTCTAAGCCATGTCCAGAGAAACCAGGAGCATTTCCTCTCCCTCTGAGCAGGGATGAGTGAGAAATTTGCTCCACCGAAAGGTTGCTCTTCATGGCATGGATCTACCCAACTTGGACCTTCCGGGTCTTTCAATGCTCTTAGAAAGAATCACATTCCACAACCTGCATCTTTCTGACTTTGTAATACAGCTCATGCTAGGGAAAATGCACACCAAAATATGAATATTGGAGGAAATGGCCTCAAATTATGCAGGAAAAAGGCAGGATAGAAATCGAAAATAAATTATGTACATCGGAGAAGAAAAGTACTTCACCTTGCTGTATTTCAGTAAGGTGAGGTACTTGGGCAAGACTTACAGATCTAAATGTCCAGAAAACTATGTGGACATTTGAAAAATGCATACAAAGTAAATTTGGATATCAGTTTGCTTTAAAAAAGGAAACAAATCATGCAAGGACATGTGAAAAGAGGACATTGTGTGATTGGCTGAGGGGGTTTCGCTCAGATCCACAGCAGATTCAGGTGAAATGTCTATGAGGCCAACCTGCACATTGATGGATTGGTTGGACTTTTATCCCACCTCATTAGCCCGAAGTCTCCCTCTCATTCTACAGCAAAGTGGCTGTTTCTGAGTTACACTGAGTTTGCAGACTTGCAGAAAGTACATTTGCCTAAGTGTGCACTTGCACTAATGTGCACGAATGCACATGTACATTACCACAAGCATGCCTTTGCAAATGCTCATCATCCCCAAAATAAATCCAGTTAATGAGTCAATGAGCAGGTGATGCAACGAAGGTTGCCTGACAACGTGCAAAAGACAGAAGGAACGTGCGTCACAAAGTCTGTGCATCTCCAGCTTGACCTCAAGACCCAGCAATCGTGGTGAGGCGAAGACTGACAGATGTATCCTTCCTGCACCATGCCAAGGCTTGAAATAGCTCCCGCCGCAACTTCAGTGTCTCCCCTTCAGAAATATGCACATTGCCGTGGATCAGAGCTTTGCATAAGCATGAGTTCTTCTTCTTGAAGTGTTCCCATTGTCCTCAGTTCACAGGCATCCACACACTCACCCAAAACAGTGGCGAAGGGACCGTTCCACCTGGGAGGTACGCAGTCTCCTTAGCAGCCAAGGTGACAGTTGGACGAAGCAGCCTCACTTTCACTGGGTGCGGGCTGGGCAGGCCACAAAGTACATTCCCAGTACAATCCATTTTGGGTCCACATTCATTACTTTGTAGGCCGGAAAGGATCTAGATGGCACTGCATTTGCACTCCTTACATGCTTCTAAGTTGGGGAAGATGCAAGTCGTCTTAACAGTAGCATTGAGAGGCAGTGTGGTTTGGCAGTGAGAGGTTGGACGGGTGACTAGAGAGATCCAGCTTCTAGGCCCCGCTCAGCCATGGAGCTCACTGGGTGATTTTGGGCCAGGCACAGCCTCTCAGCCTAACCAGCCTCACAGAGTGGTTGTTGTGAGGGTAGAATGCAGTTTGTGTAAGTCTGCTTGGGAGCCTTGCAAGAGGAAATACAGAGGCATTCACACAGAGACCCATCTCTTGCAGTTTGCAAACTGGAAGGGACTTTTTCCACATCCAGTATGGCAAAAATACCCAGGTTTTGGAAAGCAGAGATCAGCTTTGTTTCGACTTGAGATTGGTTCCCTAGGAGCACAAGCACCTTCTAAGCCACACTATTGCAGTGCACAGCAGTGGATCAATGGATTCATGGCCCACAGAGATGCTGGGAGGCTTTTTCTATTTGCAGGGATCGGCCATGCTCCTCAGAATCATCCCCTCTGAGCTTGGAGCAGTTCTCACAAACACTGGAGGAAACCAGCTTTTCCAGCAATTGTATATTCTGTAACACAAAGGCAGGAACGAAGCTATCAGTGGGCCCTAGGCTGCATGTTGGCCTGCTTTGCAGAAACAGCAGCCTCTGAAAGAGAAATTCACTTGTTCTCATGTTAATGCAATTGTGCTCAAGTTAGCAGTTCTGAGCCAAAATGCAGCCATTCTTTGAAATCTGCACATTTCACAATTTCATAGGCAACCGTTCTCATCAGTGAATATGACTCTTTAGGGAACTAACATTCCAGAATCCCTTGTCTGAGGGAGATTGCTTGCGAAAACTGTGGTGAAATGCTTGGGTGAAATGCGTACACAATACACGCACCAGGACAAATAGGATGACATTAGATTCATTTTTTAGAAAAGGAGGAGGAGCAGGAAGAGGAATCAGAGGCATGAGGTGAATTGAACTTAAGATTGCAAAATAAGAAACTGCGAAGAACAGGAATGGAAGGCTACCTCCATCCCTGCAGCTCCCACACTAGTTGCTCAGTAAGACAAGTAGGGTGACTCTTAGATCTCCCCTGTAGGCTTCCCAGACAGCTGATTGGCCACTGTGGCAACAAAATGCTGGACAAGACAGCCCTTTGGTCTAATTCCGCACGGTTTGCACATGCCCAGAAACAGAATTGCGCTTCAGAAGGTCCCAATGTCTCGCAAATGCATTAAGAAAAGCACAGCAGGAGCACTTAGCAAAAACAGAGGAAAGAGGAATGGTGAACACATCCAAGGCAGCAGCTTTGGGTTTGCATAAATCACTGCTCACTTTTGCCACAAGAAATATAGAGATGGGATGGAAATAGATTTTGCAGTGACATTAGTTATCCCGGAATAATCCACTTTATTAAATGATAGTAATGCCGTAATGGCCATCACAGTATAAGCAATAAAACTAAATTACAAGGTAACTTGCATTAACTCCTTGACATTATATCCAGATTAATGCACAATTAATGTGTCATCTAATACTATACATGTGTTTGTAGAGGGACAGATGGGTTAAACTGCATTGCACACATGCGTGTCCACCCATTTATCTCTTTCTCTCTCGTCATCGACCGCTATAAATGCAAGGGGAAATGTTATTTTCCTCTAGGAAGAACACAAAAGTCTGTCTCATGGGGGACAAAATGCATTTTCAAAGATGAGGACAGAAAAACGTGTTGCTGACAAAAATGGCCGCAGCGTGTTGAGTTCTTCCGGAGCATTTACGCAGCTTTGCGTCCTTTATTTCTCTGCCTTTCCCCAGGTCCTTGCAGGGAAATGCAAGGTGTGAACATGTCACTAGGAGGCCTAAGCAATCCACTTCAGCTGCAAATTCAGCAGATTCCCTGGGCTTGGCTGCCTGGACTCCGGTCTGCTTGGTCGCAGCCATAAGTCCAATTCCTTGCAAGCACACCCAGTGCTCACACTGCACTCACCAGGAATCAACCCTCCTGCACAGCACAGGCAAAAGCCTTTGTTTGTGTTGCACATGTTGTGGAAGGAGGTTGCCCATTGTGCAACCTTCATTCCGCAAGCATTCACTGATTTCCTCTCAGTTCCACATGAATGGAAACCTGCAAATGCTGGAGGGACAAAACTCCCTGGAACTTCATGTCACATCAGAAATCACCAGGAGTTAGAGGAACCTCGTCATGGTCTTTTCTGTGGAAGCCAGAGGTACCACATCTAGTTTCTTCCAGGTCTGCATCCCTTGAGTGGTTTTCTTATGCAAGAATCTCTCAATGTATTTCCAGATATTTTCTTGGGCTGGAAATTAGGTGGCGACCCCAGCTGCATCTTTCCAAGTTGTCATGTCACTGTGGAAAGAAAGAGCAACTCCATGACATAGCAAAGTGGAGAGGATGACATGGCAGTAGAATGACCATATGCCCTATATTACAGCCTATGAAGCCTATATTTTATGGCTTCATAGGCTAGGAGATGCTAGACCTCTTTCTGAAAATGTCCTCTATCTGAATCTGTCCAAAATTGGTTTAACGATAGAGAAGGACCCCATGAATCTTTGAGAGAGAGGGACATTAACCACAGCACAAGAGGGGCCTTGAAATGCCCCATCAAAAGTTAGGACTGGACACAATCACCTTCTTCCCCACTATGGCTGTTTCTATTTAAAGTGTAACAGTTATTTCTAGCCATGTGTCTACATAAATTAGCACATGTAATGTTGATAGAGATGTGTGTCTGTGTGTGATGCAAAACATTTTGCGATGTGTAAGTGACCACCCAAGATGACTCAGAGGTGCTTCTTGAAATATCCTTCCCTGCTGTTGATTCTGCAGACTGAGAAGAACTTTTCTTCCTGCGTCACTTTCTCTGGTGCCCAACTGGATTCAGAAGGAGTTTATCCCATTCAAACAGCTTCAGAAGTTTGGCATGTGAAGGTGCTATTTGGGATGCAAATGGATGATCATTCTAGACCATCACTCATTATAAAATGATTTCTATAATTTTTTAGGTTCCATTTTCAAGCCTTGGTTGAAAGACTTGACTTGGCAGGAAGATCTAGAGGAAGACCACTACATGAAGTCATACCTTCTCCTTAGTTGAGGCCCATGCTAATAAAGTTTGTTATTGAGCAGATTAAAATATAATAAATAAATGGCACCATCAGAGAAATAGAGTAATGGGCCATTCCTTCTCCTCCCCACCTGAATACGGTGAACTGGTGAGACCACCATGGCAAGGATCGCAATGGCAATTGTCAGGGATCACTCATTTTGTCGTGTATCCTTCCCTTTTCGAGCGGCACGTGGCCTTTGTGCAAAATGTTTAGAGGGCACGGGCGGGCTTTCCATGTCTGAAAGTCAGTTCTGAACATGGAGTCCCTCAAACTCTGTAGTCCCTGGGAGGAGCCTAGAATAGTGTGTGGGGCAGCTTTCCCTTATCGACCTGCCCAGTCCTGAGGTCGTGGCGCATTGCACTGGTCTCCCCTGATAGTCCACGGAGACCTGTGGCCCATTCTGCACCCGCTCAGGGCTGAAACTCTATTGCGCCGGCTTCCTCTTCTGGAACTCTTTGCAACTTGTCGCCAGGCAGGCATCCCCTCCACAATTGCTTTGGCCTCGGAAAAAGACACGTTCATGTGAGCATAAAACATGTGAAACATGCTTTATATTTTGTATTGGGATTGTTGTTTTCCCACTACTAAAGACCCTTTTGAGCTATAAGTCGAGCAGTTTATACATTCTGTAAATAAAATGAATGGAAGAATAAACTAGGCACTGTTTCTTGACCTTCCCGTGGGAAACGTTCTTCTACATTGACAAATATTTAAACTTTCTAGAGGGGTTTTTTTTTTCCTTTTTCTTTTTTTTTAATTAAGCTGCCCTAGGAAGTGAATAAATTGAAATTGGGTCACTGCCCTGTGGCCAATCAGCTGCCAACCCTGCTTCTGAGAGTCAGAGTTGGACTGGGAAAGCCCAAATACAGATACCACCCGAAAATAAAATGCAAGCAAGATGGCAACCACAAAGCTAAGCCTCCAAGGATACAAACAAAATGGGACAGATAAAGGGAATATGTATCACAGGGCAACTTTTTTCAGATCCAAATGGCCCTCCACCATGCCATCCAGACTAAATACACCAATGTTTTTCTTATAAAACTGCAACAGAGTTGATAAAAGCTGCGTCAGCATAATACATGGCGTAAACATCATCAATGTATTTACTCCTGAGTGTTTCTAGTGATCCTGCGACAGTCCCTGCATGTCAGCCTAGCCTACCTTACAGGGTTGTTATGAGACTAACACGAGGAAAGAACAACTTTCCTTCTGTTGGAGGAAAAGCAAGGCAGACACTTTGAATGTAAGGAATTCAGCCATTTCCCTAACTTTCTCATTGAGGTTGGGAGGGTGGCAGCAGGATTCACTTTGGCTAGATTGTGCCTACTCTTCTCCAATTCTGTGCACTTCCAGTTTCTTCTCAAAAGTAAGCTCCTGCAATGAATAATTTCAGGAGTGACTGCACACGGGAAATTTAAGGTTGGCAGCAGATGGCTTTTTCCTCTTGTAATGCTCCAGAGCCCTTTTCGGGTGGGAGCTCATGCATGGCAAAGCCAGGATGTGCTGTGGGGCAGAACTTCACCAGCAAGGCTCATCCTGCCCCAGAAGTTCAACCCTCCATGTCCTCTTTCTTTCCAATCATGGCAAGGAAGGCGCACAAGGCACTATGCTTGCGAGTGTGAGGCTTTGGAGAATGGGTCCTCTGGCAAGAGAACATTTGGAGTGGGTTCGGATGATGAGGATGCCCCCTGGCTCAAGGGTTCATTTCGGTGCAGGAGATTTGAAGACGGCTCAGGGAAGGTCTTACTCTGCGCCAGGGTTTCCAGCAAACAGGCCCCAGCGTTTCTCTGCATGGAGATGTGAAGGCTTGGGGTGGGGAGTAGGGGATAGAATAAGTTGGGACACAGAATAAGGGGGAACAATTAAGTCAAGAAAGATCCATTTGTTCATTTGTGTCAAAGTTTGAGGGCTTCCCAGACTTTGTCCCTGTCTCTTTTTGTCTCGTTTTGCCTCATTTTGCCTCGTCCCATCCCGTCCCGTCCCGTCTCGTCTTGTTTTGTTTCGATGCTTTCACACCTTTCCTTCTGCCCTACCACTTCCTTATTTTGGGGTATTTTGAACTGTTTCTGCAAGGCATCATGCTGATAAGGGAAAAACTGCTATTTTAAAAAAAATCCACATGGAAATGCATATTCAAACGTGTTTCATGCATTTCCAAATACATTTTCTCTCAAAAGACAATTGCTAAACAACTTTGGGATGAAGCATGTAAAAGTGTATCGGAACATTCATGAACTGTCAAACAGCTGCCCCGAGGCTTTGTTGCAATGGGGCGGCATATAAATGTTTTAATAAATAAATAAATAAATAATAAAAACAGTGCGTCTGGCTATCAAGTGAAAATGCTCTATTTTCTTGGATATTTTGAAGTGTTCTGCTGGTTTCTATGAAGTTAGCAGAGATCAGACAACCTTAAAAGCAATGAAGAAAGTCTGATGACCTTCAAAGACTTCTGGGTAACATTTTCATCCTGTCTTAGTCATACTTAAAGTAGACACATAGGGCAGTGTACAACTGGTTGCACAAGTGGAATGTGCCTCAGAGTGTACATTCAGTTACACAAGCGTCATGGGTGTTGGTTGCACAAACACAAGGTACAACTGGCCTTGTGCAAATGCCAGTTTAGTTGGATTCTTCTCCCGTGTGTCATTCAGAGTCTTGATTCTGCTGATGGAGCATCACTTGTGTTCCTGAGAAGACCCAGCTACAAGCTGTCGATTGCAGTCAATGGGACTTGAGTCTGTCATGATTTCAGTGGGTCTGTTCTCAGTATGAGTAGATCTGGGTAAAACAGCAACCGGAAAACACCTCACATTTAAGGAGAAAACAGCATGCATAATTTACAGAACAAAAGCAGCAGCCTATTTTTCGTCCAGAGTGATTTACAAAGTAAATTGAAATAGCACAAATACTACTAAGCAAAAACTGGAGCAGGGGAAGCATAACAAAAGAGTGGGACACAAGTCTCACCCAAAAAGAGGAAATGCATTACTAAAAGAGGACACACGTTTGCATAAAATTTGCATATGCTCATTTCCATAGAGATGCAAATTCAGAAATAATTACTATAATTTAATCTAATCATAGTAAGATAGATCATGGCTAGGTGACCTGCATGTCTTTCACAGTCTGTTGTCCAGATGTTAACTATGGATGGGGAATTTCACGGCCCCCGTGTTCCAGTTTTTTATGTTTCTCCTTTATTTTTAAATAGGATTTGCTCTGGATAGCCCTTCACAGTGAAGGCACAGAGAACTGCCCTCTAGCATCCCTTTAAATGAAGGGTTGTGAAGTAGGACACCTGGCCACCCCATATGGATGAAAGCAAGTGCAGGAATATCGAGGCTAGCAGTGTATGGTGAACCTGATTCGGAGTGGGAGTCCTTTGGATTTCCTTCGCTTGGCTCTCCAGACTCTGGCCCTCTCTGCCCTACACCCAGCCCTCTCTTCTCTCTCTGCCCCAAGACTTTCTTATGCCAAACATTTGCACAGGGGTCCAGCAGGAAGCAGGTCCCGCGGAGACCACCCGGCTGGCCTGGTGCACACAGCCTGTGCCTCCAAGTTCTGCTTTGGAACATGTGACTTGAGTGCTTTAAGTCCTTCATATTCTTTGACCAAGTACTTGAATGCTTTAAGTACCTTGCACAAAGCACGATCCACTAGCATTCACTGATCTTGGCTTGGCTCACTCCCTGGCCAGGGCCAAGCACCAGAAAGGTGGCCAATGAGTGCAGGAGAGAATGATTTGGACAGGTTCTTCACAGCCCTAGTTCAGACGTCAGTTCAGTTTCCCGAATGCTGAGACGTGACGGATGTACAGATCAGCAGAACTTGCAGTCACCAAAGTTTTCTAAATTCCATCCAACTTGTGAATTTTCTTTCCTTTTCTTTTATAATGAGAATCCATGCACGTTTCTATGTGCAAATTTCCTATTGTGTTGATTTTTGAAATGCATGCAGTCTTCTCCCATTAATAAAACTGGAGTTGTCTACTGCTTGTGTTTTCCCCTACGCATGCTTGCATTTGGGGGCCGCCTGCGGGTCGCTCTGGAAGCTGAGATTGTACAGACTTTGCAAGCTCAGATTGTACACAAGATTGTGCTGGATTCTGTGTTCATGCAGAAGGCACAAACTGGGTGATTCCTGATGCAAACGGACTAAAATGAATTTCTCAAACATCCCTACAAAATGGCGAACGAACCCTGTGGGCTTTTGCCCTGCGAAAAAGACTTAGGGTTGTTGTTGAGTCGGATCATCACTTCTGCCTTTGGCAAATTCTCTTCCCTAGGCTGCATTTTGCCTTTTGGCCCTGTCACTCTCGGCCCCTTTGTCAAAGAACAGGCGGAGGGAGGGTGGAAATATCTCTTCTGCTAATCACCCATCACAAGCAGCGAAATTCCATCGGCTGGATGCCAGCTACCTACCTTGCAAAGGGGAGAGAAGGGAGGGGGTGGGGGAGCAGCCTGTCACTCAAAGAGGATATTTATGAAAGATGACAGTTTTCAAATATCTCAATCTTGGACAAGGCTGCTCCAGTGACACAGAGGAGTGTTGTAAAATTGGAAGAGTCAGCAGCCAACGTTTATTTCATCAGGACCTGTCCAATCTCTGCCGATCACTTGACAGTCCTGGGATTGCTGGCACGAGCCGTCCTTTCGCCATTGGCCCTTTGCATCGCGTTTGCATGGATCAGTCTAAAGAGCAATAATAAATATGTAAAGGAGGGGGACGGGGACCCTTCAGCGAGCGACTGGCGAACGGGTCCGGGTGCCGCGCTACCCTTTTTAGCTATGCCAAATGAGAGCATTGGTAATTACATTCGTATTGATCGTGATTGCAGGGGAACAAGGCGATTAGGCCCCTTTTATCTGGTTCTTTCCATGAGGAAGGCATGCACGTACCCCGTGCCTCAGAGGTGCTCAGACTGGCTCTGTGGGAAAGGAGATGCCTAACCCAGAACCATCTGTCCTGATGTGTGAACTGGTGCAGTGGCTGAAGAGCTGGACTGGGTCCCAGAAGAACCAGTTGCAGCCCCCACTCAGCCGGGAACCGCACTGGGGGATTTGGGGCTGGTCTCTATTTTCGACCTAGCCTACTTGTAGGGTTGTTGAGGTGATAAAATGGGGAAGAGGCTCCTTGGCTGAATGGCAGGACACAACAATGACAAAGAAATATAAGAAAAATAGAACACTCCATGCCAAAGACTAAGGTGACATATCAATGGGAATAATGGACAAGAAACTAACATGCCTACTCAGAAGTAAATCCCAAGAACGTGTTCCTCTTATCCTTGCTCAGCAGCCCACAAGTGCTCAGCTTTAATAGACACATTGACTGAGTCTCTTTTGATGTCTCAGAGATAGTTCTGCATGTCGGACTTGTACCGGGAAAGCCCAGCAAATAAAATTGAAGCAAAATGGTGACCACAAAGCTCTACCTCCAAGGATGCAAACAAACTGGGGTAGATAAAAGAAGCGTGCATTATAAGGCATTTCTTGCATTTGTAACAGTAAAGCACTTTTCGAGTTAACACCTATTTCTTTGGAAAAACTCACTCTTCTATAATGATCTCTTCTATAATGGTTTGGGTTATATGTGTTCATTTATTTTCTGGTTGTCTTTAGCTTTATGTATTTCTTTAGCTGGATTTACTATTTTACTACAGTAAAATAACATAATAAGAAGGGAAGGGAAGGGGGAAGGGAAGGGAAGGGAAGGGGGAAGGGAACAAGTTTCACTGACTTCAGTGGGACTTACACACAAAGAAGCTTGTGTAGGTTTGCCACCTTTGACCACAAATTTCAGTTACCTGGAAGTAAATCCCATTGAACTCAAAAGGACTTTCTTCAAAGTACTGTGCTGTTACTCAAATGCCAGCAGTTTAAACATGGTCATTTTCACAGGCACACATACTTAAACGGATTCTTTTATTTTAACTTCTAAAAAATAGGTTTCTAGCCCATATGGATACAGTGGGAAAGACAGCCTGAATAGTAAAAGAAACATAGAAACAGAGCGAGTCAGAAGGGTCCTCCTGGGCCATCTGGTCTGACCCCCGGCTCCAGCTGGCTCTGCTCACGACATGCCCAGCATGTGCATGTCCAGCCTATCCTTGAACACCCTCACCGATGGGGCCTCAACGACCTCTCGTGGAAGCCCATTCCACACCCTGGGGGTCCTGACTGTCAGGAAGTGCTTCCTGGCATCCAAATGGAACCTGGGTTCCCTGAGCTTTGCCCCTCTGGAGCGTGTCCTGCCTTCCTCTGCAAGGGAGAACAGGTCTCTACTGATAGCCAGAAAGGGGTGATACTTCCCATGGACTCATCCAAAGCATGATTGCTATTCTTCTGTTTCCTTTTGTGTTGTCACATGCAAAGTGCAGGGTGAGGCTGTGATTTAATTAGCTAAAATGACAGAACTGTTCTGGGGCACCTAGCCGGTGGATCTGCATGCAACACTGACTCTTTGTGCTTGGGTCTGTGTTGGCTTGCTGATATCTCTAATGTAAATGGAGGTGGATTATGTTAGTGGAATACAAAGCTGATCTTCTGTTGTAGGTTTTCGGCAATCCTATTGAACTGGATGATGAATTCAATTAGAAGCCTTGTTCCTCTCATCTTCGTGCCTGCATATCTTAGCCCCCTGCATAATCAAGGCAAGAGATGCAACCCAGTCAGGCTGCCAGTGAAGAAAGCCAGCTTTTTCTTCCAGAAATGTTAGGCAAGGAAGGGGGTGGGGCCACCACACAATGGGTTCTTGCGGAGATTGGGCCGGGAAGGATGGTGGGTCGAATGTATGCTGAAGGGAAAATGCAGCCCTGGTGTGGCCACTCTGTGCTTCCTTCAGAACTGCAAAAGTGGCATCTTGAGATGCAAGCAGAGCTACGAGTACATGGGGCAAGTCAGCACCCTGGAGACAGAATGCCTGGGCCGATGAATCAGTCCAAGAACAGCACCTGTTTTTCCCCTGGACCTTCTCTGCACTGGTTCGTGGTGAGCGGCAGCTTTGACCTGGCTGTAATGCGAGTAGCGGCAGAGAGATCCATTCAGTTCACATTTCACACTTTCAAATCAATACTCAAATTACAACTCAAAATCCACATGAAAGATCTGAATTTTGTGATCTCCAATCCAAAACAAAACAAAAACCCAATGCATTCAACATGCATATATAAGAGGAAAGGGCAGCCAAAGTTTATCCTTAGTGGTACAGTAATAATAAGTGTAACATTGAAATGCATCGTATTTGGGGAAAAAATGGCTTTCAATACTGTTCCTTTTGGGCAACACAGTCTGTGAAAGAAAGTGTATTAGGAAAACAAGTGAATTTTCAAGTGAACCAAAAACAAAGATCTAAAAGTTCCAGATCAACCAAGTGAAGATTGAAAAATAAGAGGCTGAGGATGCCACCCCATGTGACAGCCCATAACCAATCCAGTCAAAGCTGAGTAAAGCAGAGGGGCAAGAATTACCCTCCCCATGTTTGGCACCCTGCAAAGGATGTGGTCGATCAATTTCTGCTGTCTGTGTACTTTGCTTGTGCTCAGGAGGACAGGCACTGAGGTTCTGCCAGGAGGACTCCTGTCCTAGTGGAAGGTCTCTCCTCTCCTCTCCTCTCCTCTCCTCCCCACGCCTGGCACGCCTCCCCTCCCAGAGCCCACTTGTAACTTGGGAGCTGCAGACAGTGTGGAAGAAGCACACCAGCCGCCAGGCCAGTGGGAGGGTCCTGTGCGCTCAGAGTCCCGGCTGCAACCACAACACGCGTTGCTGAGGCTGGGCTCTCAACCCATCCGGAAGCAGCCCAGGCAGCACCTGGGAGCCCTGGGATTGCGCCTGAAGAGAGACTGGCCCTGGCAGTGTTGTCCATCCCAAAACCAAGGCCTGGTGGGTCTTTGTTTCATGCTGTATTGCCATCGTACGTTCCTGGTTCTTCTCACAGCTTTTGCTGGTGTAAAGCTGAGCTTTAACGATATGCCACCATGGTTATCAGGTTATTTGCTGGAGTTCAGATATACATGTCTATACATCTGGCTAAAATACAAACCATACATCATTATCTTCTTGTGGGTTAAAATAGGTTCATGAAGTTGGTATCAACTGCACTGGCCTTTTCCTAAGTATTGAACGCAGAGTGTACCTGTAATTTTGTTGTAGCATTGTTATTGCTGGACCAATTTCCATCTCCTTTGCCTTTTCATATGATGATGTTGCTTTTGTATCATGATTCTCTCCCTCTCAGAGGAGAAAAGGTACAAATAAATTGTATGAATGGGAGTAATGTGAATTTGAAGAAAACTTGAGGACATAAGAGACATATATGTAAATTCCAGAATTCGGAATTAGACTGTCTGAGAAATGTTCACTTTTTGCTTAAACCTTAAATCTTCTTGGTGAATTGTAAATAATCTTTAGTATCAAATATTTCAACATTCAGATGTTTTACACCTTTCCTCCAACAAAACATCTCTGAATCCAACCAAGAACAACAAAGGAACAGTATTTGACCAAGTTGCTGGGGTACCCTCAGGTTTATGTAAGAAAGAGAGCTGAGAGAATCTTCCTTTTGCCCCCCTCACTCGTCACCTTGCACAGTTTCTTGATCATGTTCAACTAGTGCAACCTCTCATCTGATCTCTGATTCAAATGATGACGAACCTAGCTGCAGGTTGCATTATTGGCAGGACTAGCAAACACATCATGCTTTGTTTTGAGGGAATGTCAGGTGCCATGACCAACACCTGCAGCAGGTAGGAAAGGAGGCTTAAACCTCCCCTCCTAAGATGTGACCTCAGTACGAATCCCTTCCGCCTAGGTGAGGGGAGAACACCTGTGGCCACCTGTGGCGTCTTTCCACCCCTGTGAGTCGCTGCACCAGGAGGTCTGCCAAACCAGAGAGGCAGAGGGGAGGTTCTCCCTCAGCACTCTCAGGTGCTCATTGCAAAAGCACCATCTTGTGCCCGGCATTTCGTTTCACAAAACCCAACCACACACCATACCATAATGTGCATGCTCTTGCGCCTGGGGGTGGACTGGCACACCCTTCGGCCTGCAGGCACAGTGGGATGCATGGTGCGGGTGCCTCGCATCAGTGCATGGGTGCGGGTGGCCCCTTTTACAAAGGGCAGCCTTTTCTTTGGAACAGCCCCAGAGGACCGTCCTCAACCCACAGTGTTTGAAGGACTCTCCTGTCCAACCCCTATTTAGGTGCAACTGGCCTTCAGGAGCGGCCTGCCTGGCCAGCACTTGGGTGACCCGGCCACAGTCCCTGCACTCAGGGAAAACTCACTGCAATCCTAAGTACACTTGGTTGTTTTTGCCACATTTCAGTTCATTGATAGATTTTGTAAGGGTTTGTTAGGAGTTAATATTGATTGTGAGAGGCTGTGGGCAGAGTTCCTTATGGGAAAAGGGTGCATACAGAAATTGACAGCACAACCCTAGTCATGTCTATTCAGTAGCCAGTCCCATACAGGGCTATGGGCTTACTCCCAGGTAAATGGGTATAGGATTGGAGCCTAAATGCCATATTTGCCTAGCTGCCAGGGTTGCTCTTTGCCCAGGCTTTGGGGGGAGTTTGGTTTTGCATTATAGCTTTAGTTGGTTGATGAACGCTTGCAGCGTCCCTCTCACTTTTAGAGATCGGAGTATTGCAATTCCGGGTTGGCCGCATTGCATTGGTTCTGAGATACACCGACCTGGAAACAGCCCTAACCCTAACCCTTCCCCAGTGCACACATTACTGGGCACGCTGCCCCCAATACCTCTCCAGGTGTTTTGAGCTTCAGTTCTTGGAGGCCCCTGCCAGTGCGGCCAACGGCCAGGAATGCAAGGAGTTGTGGTCCAAAGCGCCTAGAAATCTACCTTCTGTGCACACTTGCATTTTTGTGCACACCTTTCCTTAACATACAAACTGTGTGCACTTTTTAAAAGTTGAAGACTAAATCTCAAAATGGTGGGAAAGTGTTAGTATAGCCATAGAGCTGCTTTCTTCTTTCTGTGCATGGTTGGAAATGTAGGCTTGACCTGTCAGGGCACATTAAAATGAAACCCCAACAAATTTCTCACCCATCTCTAGCATGGTGGAAGTTGGCAGAAAACTACTTTCCTTTCACAAGAAACATGGTGAGAATCTTGGACACTGTTCTGTAGAATTCAGCAGAGATGTAGACTTTGCAAATAAAGGACATCGGATCTGCTTGATAGAGCTTTGATATGCTACAATCAAGGACAATCCATTCAAATGCAGGGTTCTTCCTTAAAATAATGGACATCTGCTGAGCCAACAGGGAGCTCTTCTAAAGACATGGATAATGAGCTGGACTCAAAGCTGCACGTTGCCACAAATGGTGGTTGCCACTCGTTTGAAGAGGTGGTAAGCATTTCTTTCTGTATGATGAAAAGCGAAATGCGCAACCTCCATATGCACCCCAGCTATTTGAAGGGGGTGCCCTACAAATGCCAACTGCCGAATGCACTGTTTTGTGGGCCATGCTGGATTTATGCTTCAGGACAAGAGGCGCGTCTGTGAGGCAGGGCAGATTGCTGCTGCTTCACAGGTTGATCCAGTTCCCGGCCCGGATCTTGAGATCTCTTCTTGAGCAGGATGAACATTGCCAAATGACCCCATTGCAGCTCCTGGGTAAAAGGCCAATTCCACTTGGGGGATATTTGGCAAAGAATTGAAAATAGCACTGCCCAACCCCGTAGCACAGAGTTCATGTCACCAGGCAGCCGAAAGGACATTGTGGAGCAGAAAGAGGCAACCAAGAGGTTGGGACAACAGCTCTCATCTGCATCTGCTTAGCTTATGCAAGAGAGAGTAGGAGAGACACGGCAGAGGTGTTCAAAACTAAGCATATGTAGAAAATGTAGATAAGAAGATATTTTCTCCTCCTTTCTCATGGGAACATGGGATCATCCAATGAAGTTCTCTGGGGGGTGGGGGATGCAGGACAGTTTGACTCAAGTGCTTTTTCATACAGTGAATAGTCAAACCATGGAACTCACAGCCACAAGATGTAAGGGTATCTACTAACATGGGCAGCTTTGCAAGGGGGTTGGATTTTAGGAGAAGAGCTGCTAGTCATATTGGCTATATCAAAATGCTGGCCCAGATAGACCATTCTTCTTTTGATTGAGATGCCCGGCCACCGAAAGAAGCTCAGGTGTGTCTGCTTAAACTGGGCTTCACCGAAGTTGAGACGTCTCAGCCTGACTAGCTTGACTAACACTGATCTCCACTGAGCTCTGCAGCAAGAAGGACCATCTAAGCTGCAGCGCCAGCTGACCCAACGGGCCAGTTCCCAGCCACAGGGCCCAATAAGGCCCTGGGCACTTCCTCCTCACTCCAAGCATGTTTCCCATTTGGATGGAGATGTTGTCCAATTTTCTGCTCCCAATCATACTCTAAAGCGCAACCGTGGCTTCATTCGGATCACCACGCACCTGCTTCTGGACCACCTGCATGGATAACTGACTTCCCCTGGGACCAGCAGGGAGTCTACACTTGGCCCAACCCGGACACCCCCAGCTTTCCATGCTCAGATGGTGGGGCGGGCATGCCTGTTGGTGTATATATAGATGCATATATTCGATATCTAGGCGCTTTGGACCACAACTCCTTGCATTCCTGGCCGTTGGCCGCACTGGCAGGGGCCTCCAAGAACTGAAGCTCAAAACACCTGGAGAGGTATTGGGGGCAGCGTGCCCAGTAATGTGTGCACTGGGGAAGGGTTAGGGTTAGGGCTGTTTCCAGGTCGGTGTATCTCAGAACCAATGCAATGCGGCAACCCAGAATTGCAATACTCCGATCTCTAAAAGTGAGAGGGACGCTGCAAGCGTTCATCAACCAACTAAAGCTATAATGCAAAATCAAAACTTCCCCCAAAGCCTGGGCAAAGAGCAACCCTGGCACCTAGGCAAATATGGCATTTAGGCTCCAATCCTATACCCATTTACCTGGGAGTAAGCCCATAGCCCTGTATGGGACTGGCTACTGAATAGACATGACTAGGGTTGTGCTGTCAATTTCTGTATGCACCCTTTTCCCATAAGGAACTCTGCCCACAGCCTCTCACAATCAATATTAACTCCTAACAAACCCTTACAAAATCTATCAATGAACTGAAATGTGGCAAAAATCAACCATTCAGCAATTTGCATGTCGTCCCGTTTCTGCGCCAGAAGGAGAGATGGGCTTTCTGTCACTGTTCAGCTTTCACTGAGCTATTTTACAGATGCCCAGTTCTACTTCAGACTGTCTGGGTTTCTGCAAACCCATCGATGCTGCCTTTTTGTGCACGGTTGCTGCTGTTTGGGGCACAGTGGGAGAACCAGCTTGCTATGGGTAGGCAGGATTAAATAACTTAGAGTGTTCTTTTGGGTATGCCCTTCCTCTCTCCAGTCTGAAGAAAAGCCACCACCCTTCCTGGCCAGTCCATCATCCTTGCACGATGCCTTTGACTGCCATAGAGCGGAATGAATAACAGATTAATCATTCTGTTGTGTGCAATGCGGTGCCTCTCTAATGTCCCTGATTATTCTGTATTGAATAAATAGTGTTGCTAGGCTGATATGTTTAAGGCAAATGAAATGCTTATTGGTATCTAAGAAGCAAGTTAACAAGATCCATTTTCCTCCATTGACTTCTACTCATGTATTAATGAGGTTCAAAAATGTCTTTTCTCCATGTATCAGATTAACAGGGCCTTTGATATTCCCATGAAGCACACAAATATTTGCCCCATTTATGTTTGCATTAATGTGTCACTGGAGCTAAATCTTCAGAGAGGGAATAAATAAATTTCATGCCATTCAGCCACTTAAAGGGAGCTCCGCTTTGCATTGTTGCGTCAGTTCACATTTGCTGCAATTGTTTCAGGAGTGAAGATCTGGTGCCTGGAACCGTATTGCTCAAATCCAGCATAAAAGGCAAAACAGAGTTCTGCTATACAACAAAAGTTCATACAAAGAATATTAAAGAGCAAATGAGTGTATAGGTGTATTGCTTTTTACTTCAGGATGTATAATTCAACTTAGATGGAAATAAACACATAGATAATACCCAAATTAGCTTGCAACAGTTAATTGTGTAACAAGAAATATATCCTAAAAGCTTCCAGAATTACACCAGTGAAGAAGGAAGACCGAACAAATTTCCAGAGCTTAGTTGCAGCCAGGTAAAGACCTCGTCTGGGTGTTGGGGTGAAAACAGATCATCCAAAGTCTGTGTCAGTACAGGAACACTGCCTGTCCTGTAGACTGAACCTGAACCATTCAGGAGTTCCAAGGTCATCGGCAGCAAAATAAATTATACCCAGAGACAAACTGGAAGCCAGTGAGATTTTCTCAACATGCACATCACTCGCTCCTTGATGTCCCAAATGTGAGACTGGAAAATGCTCAATATTCAAGACAATCCAACTTAAGATCAGAGAAACGAGATACAAAGAGAAAATAACATCAAGAGATTTGTCCACACCTACAGAGGAATGATCAGAATGGTTTTGCAAAACTCAATCAGGAGAGGAATGAGCTTACTAAACCATTTCCCTTTGAATTTATAGGTCAAGTTCATGAATTTTGGGGTGTAATCACCATTCCTCTGAAGTGTTCCTTTTATAACACCCACATGTTTTAGCCAGATCCAAATTTGTGTTTGTTTATTTGTTTCGGCTATATCTTGCCACTTTTTTTTCCTGTGACTGCTACAAAGTCACCCAATGAGATCCGTGACGTTGTCCAGATCTGCTGAGCCTTTCAGGAGTCCAACCTCAATGCCACACTGGCTTTTTATTCTGTCTCCCTTGCCTGCCTGTTTGCCCCAGCACAAGGACACGTCATGCTTCCATCCAGCATGGGCTGTGTTGGCAGGTCTCCTCCAGCCAGGATGACTTTGTCTGCTGTGTGTCCCTGTAAGTAATCATCAGCGGATAAAATCCAGAAAGGTGAACCTTTCTCTCTATGGGCAGTGACTTTTTATCCTCTGTTGGGAGCCAGATCACCCCAGTCCCCCATCTCTCTCTCTCTCTCTCTCCCCCTCTCCCCCCTCCTACTCTCTCTCAAACAACAGATAGTTCTCTGAGAACCCTCTTTATTTTCAAGGAACATCCTGTGAACTGTAGCAAAAAAGAAGTCTCTGAGCATGCACAGAGTGGTTCATCCAACCCAAAGTAATGACTATTCCCAAGAACCCACCTGTTCAGTAGACAAGCCAGCCTCCTAGCTCTTAGCAGTCCCTCCAGTCGGCTGGCCCTTCTCTCCCAGTGCCTCGTCATGGGGTGAGGGATCAGGTCAGGCTCCTCTAACTCCTCTCCCAAGCCCCCTCCCAGCACCTCCAAACCTGGCAGTTCCCAGGGCCTGCCTGAACAGCCGGAGGGGAGACCGTGAGGTAAGCTCTTCTTGAGATAAGCTGTTGCTCTCTGTCCGCAGACCTCCCTTCTGGAGAGCTGGTGTCACCCTGGCCCTGAAAACCACACCAACAGCAACTGCCTGGTTCATTCCCGACACTCTGCACTACAAGGGTAGGCACGTATGACGGGGTGCTTACACAAGGAAGAGAAAACGGAGATGAAACCACTTATTCTGGGGGACAGAGAGCTTGCTTCTGCGAAGAAAGGAGAGCTCGCCTGTATAAAGCCATTTTGATATACCTCACAGAGGTGTCAGGGCCGTCTGAACAGCACGATGGGCCCCGGGCAAAGCAGTGTACTGGGCCCCCTGCAACAACTACAGCTACTGTTGATTTTGGGAGCTTTCCAATTTTCCAAGGGTTAACATACACAGATTAGTATGGGGCCCACGGGCAAGTGCCCATCAGGCCAAGCGCTGAGACAGCCGTGAGCGGTGCCTGTTCTGAGGAATGTCCTCTTGCGATGTCAGTCTTGGGATGCTAGTAGCCAAGCCCACGTGTAAAAACAATGCATGCCAAGAGATTCTTTGCCGGATTCCTTGGTGTTGTTTTGTTGTTGTATTTCCACCTTTACTCAAGGCCACACTCTGTAATTTGTTAAATACAGATTTAATGTATTTAAATACATATTTAATGCATTTTGCTGATAATGCATTAAATGGAAGTTTTAAAATTATAAATGGGATGGGAAGAGTATAGATGAAGTTTTATTTTCCCCTCTTCCATAATACCAGAACTTGAGATCACCCGATAAGCAATAAATCTTTTCCATCAGCAGATGATTAACATTTTTATAGCCAAAACTTCTTCCAAAATTGGGGAAGGGCCCCTTGTGACATCACACTGGGGGTGCAGGAATGGATAAATGTATCATGCTCAGTCTAACTGAGGTTCTCTCATTTCTACTTTTTATATGGAAATATTTACCTAGTCCAGCCTGTTTTTTTCAAAATGGAAGCATTATATGTACACATTCCTTCAATGTATGCATTTTAAAATTTATGCCTTTTAAATATATTCTCCATTAAGCAAAGTGAGTTTCAAAGCATTTCTTAAAAGTATGTGTTCTTTGTGTGTAAAATTCAAATGCGCAGGGGACTTTGTGTATGCATTTCTTGCAGGAAGACTTGTCATAAGCCTCAGAAACGCACAGATTTTGTCAATGAGATGCATTCCATTCTGTGTTTCATCTTGGGAGGTGCAAATTGTGTATTCTCACATTAAAACACAAAACCAGCAACTTTCTCACTCATCTCTAGCAGAGAGCATACAATATCTGTCAATATCTGTTTCAAATTTGCAAGAGCTTCTCCCTGTCTCCCAGAGCTGCACCCTGTCCAGAAAGATGCCTCAACTGAAGCTAGCAAAGGCACCTGGAGACGGTTTCCCTTGCTCAAAAACAGGCTTCATCCGTCTCTACCCTAATTGCAAATGGGGTGCATTTTGCAAACACAATTATGGGAAATGTGAGAAATGGGACAGCACCTGGTGCAAACCATTAATTGTGTTGCTCAGTATCTTGTAAAGCTATACAGCTAAAAGCTGATGCCGCCCCCAATTAAGACCTCCTTCTCCGGCCCAGTGACTTAGGTTACGAAAATAGTCATGGGCAGTGGAGGGAGCCGGGTTCTCCCGGGAGCCAGCACCACTTAACCTGCGTAATCCCTCAGTTTAACGCAATTTTACCCTGTGCGCACATATGTCTACATGTTTTTTTATGAAGAAACGTAATGGTGATTTCGGGTTGTATGTGATGGATGCGTTCCAGTATTCTCGATGCCCAGCTTACCATTATTACAGGATATCAGTCCTCTCACTTGCAGAATTGGGGCCAGGTTTTAAAAGCTAATTTGGAACTAAAATATTTATTGGGAGATGAGTTCTTCACTGGATGAACTGGAAGCCAGATATGGCAAAGTCAGCAAATAACTGTGTTTAGACTGAAGATGTCGGTTGGCATCTCTCAGCTCCCTGCTCAGTCATGAGCATCTCTATGGAGCCGTGAACATGGCAGGGTTTTTGGAAACAGGCCCAAGACGTGATTAGAGATTGCACTGTACAGGGATAAGTGAATCTGCCCCAAAGAAGGAGGAGAAGTGCAGAACATCTGCCTGCACGAATGGAGCGCCAAAGGAATCAGCCTCCTGGCTGTGAAGGCTGCAGGCAGCCTCGTCCTCTGGCGAGCCCACAGCCAGGAGAAGCACCTGCCACCCTGCACTGTGGTCTGGAAGGCCTCCCAACCAGCTGCCCAGGAACAAGTCACCGGGAAGGCAGGAGATGCAGCAAAACAGCTGATCTGCTGGATCAGACCAGAGGCTACTAGTCCACACAGGAGCCCACCAGCTGCCTCCAGAAAGTCTGCAAGGAGGACACAGCTGCACCAGGACTTTCCTGTGTGTGTTCCTAAGCCTCTGGGATTAGGAGGCATGGGACCGCCCTCTGATGCCTAGCCATGCCCGAGGGCCTCTGAGAGCCATTGTCTAATTCCTATTTAAAGCCATCCCAATTAATAGCGAGCACCACATCCTGCTGCAGCAGCTCCCATAGCAGCTCTATGTATTTATTCATGCATGTATAGGCCGCCCATCACTGCTGAGGCCTTCCTAGGTGGCCTCAGATACTCCTAGTTAGCTCCACGCTGTGTGAAGAAGCACTTCCTTTGCCCTGTCCTGGATGGCCCCACTTTTTGCTTCATTGAACGACCACGGGAGAGTGCGGTGGGACCTTCTCCACCCCCTGTATACTTTATATGAGGTGTGTCCAGAAAGTAACGAGAATGGAGTCCCTACGCTCGAGAAGCTGGCCGAGGTCCCTTGGGGTGGGGCGCCAGGTGGACACTGGGACACTGATCAGTCGCATTGCAGTCCTGCCAGAGTCAAGACCTTCTCTCTCATGGCCCCCTGTTCAAGTGCCTCATATTAAGGAAAATGCACACGAGTTTGGAACAGCGGTACACAATAAAGTTGTGTGACATTGGTAAAAGTGCATCAGAAGCTTTGGAAATGGCGAGGGAAGCTTATGGAGAAGCTGCGCTGTCGGCTGGACAAGTGTAGCGATGGCACAAGTTGAGATCGGCTCAGCTTGGATCCTTCATCACGACAACGCACCGAGTCAGAATGCTTTGGTTGTCAGAGAGGTTTTGGCTGCAAAGCACATCATGGGGCTTCCCCATCCACCCCACAGCCCCGACTTGGCTCCTTGCGACTTTTTTATCTTCCCAAAGGTGAAGAAAGGTGTGAAAGGACACCATTTTGGTCACGCGGATAACGTGCAAAGAGCCACTACACAGGCTCTGAATGCCATCCCAGTGGAAGACTTCCAGGGATGCTAAGAAGAATGGAAAAATCACTGGGAGCATTGCGTATACAAGGTGCATACCTTGAAGGAGACAATGTTCAACTGTAACATTTTTCAAGAAAAGAATTTTTAAAATATCATTCTCATTACTTTCTGGACACACCTCGTATATCCTGTCATGTCCCTACTGCTTATTTGCGCCTTTCCTAAGCCAAAGAGATCTCAGTAGTAGGCGGCATATAAATGGAACTATAAATAAATTATAAAAAATAAATTAATCTTGCAGCCTTTCCCTGCAACAGAATTCCAGCTGCCCAATCTTTCCTACAGGGGTCGCAGTTCTGTTGTCTGATATTGGCGTGGCCTGTAAGTATCAGAAGAGGAAAGATCCGCATTCCAAGGTAGAGGAAGAGTTGGAACTCAGAAAGCCAAAGGCCTCTTTTTCCTATGAAGCCTTGGACAGTTTGGGGGGTCAAGAAGAAGAGTCTTAGGGGTCCCTGTTGGAACTGAGGTGCATGGCCCCCTCTGCTGAACCAGAAAGGTCCTCCAGATAACCAAGAGCCTTGATTTAAATGGAATCATTTAAGCTGAAACTGGGCACAGCTTCAACTCTTGGGAGACCAGGGCTCCCTCCAGCTGGTTCTCCAATAAGAACAAAAACGATCCTCTCTAAAGGCTGCCGACAAAAAATAAAGTATCTGCTCTCCCATAGTGGTTTTTCAAAAATGAATTATGCCATTAAGTGCCAAGAAGAAAATTAGCTATGAGCTTTTAAATTTAAAACGATCCCCTTTTTAATTGTAAAACAGTACCACTTAACTGCTATTGATCCAAGGGAAACACATCAGGGAGCAAGGTCACCAAAACTGTTAATATTCACTGTTTAGTGAAAGAGCATCAAAGGACATTTTAATGTCACTGACTTTCTTGGGGAGTTTTTAGTGAAAGCTTTACATCCTCCAGCCTATGAATGAAAAGGACATGAGGCAGACAAATGTAGAAACAAATGGGAGCACAATTGTCTGCTAATCAAATCCTAACTCGAGATTGATTTTTTTAGGCAAAAGTTTATGTCATGGATTTCCAAGCTCTGTCGACATTTAAAAGTCAAAATATAACTTTTCTGTAAGATGGCTTTTTATTTTTTGAAAGTTGTTTCTAAGAGAGAGAAGTGTTTATTTCCTTGAACTCAGGTGTTGGGATCCCATCAAGATGTACAACGAGGACCAGAAACAGAGAGGAGTCTTGTGATGAAGACTCATCAGACTTCATCAGTCTCAAGAAGAGTTATTCCCAGCTATGGACGATAGAGATTTTTTGATCCACGTTTGCAAGCAAACTGACCTAGTGCCCACTTCAGACCAATCAACAGGTCAGAACTCTCCATTAGGCTGTCTGACTTGAAAAATGGACACTTTTTAGGGAGTTGGAAATATTTTCTGGCATAGAAATAATGCAATTAATAAATACATTTTCATTTGGAGGAAATAGGATGACATGTACTCACAACTGAACTAATGTAACAACGACACATACTGATAGTAAAATGACCTATGCATTCTCATCCCACTCTGTGTGTGTGTGTGTGTGTGTGTGTGTGTGTGTGTGTGTGTGTGTACACCCATTCTGCAGAGGAGGCCAGGGCGCGCTCCAATGGAGCAAAGCTCAGGGAACCCAGGTTCCATTTGGATGCCAGGAAGCACTTCCTGACAGTTAGGACCCCGAGGGCGTGGAATGGGCTTCCACGGGAGGTCGTTGAGGCCCCATCGGTGAGGCTGTTCAAAGACAGGCTGGACATGCACATGGTGGGCATGTCATGAGCGGAGCCGGCTGGTGCTGGAGGTCAGACTAGATGGCCCAGGAGGCCCCTTCTGACTCGCTCTGTTTCTATCTTTCTATGTTTCTATTCTCAAAGACATATACATTTTCAGTGGAATCAATGGATTCGCTCCATGTGGTTAGATGGAATCAGTGGGAAAATACATTGTTTTATGATACTAAACAAACACATTCTGAAAGCTGAAGCAAAAGAGGTACAATCACAGCCAGAGAAGATCTGTGCACACCCAAACTGTGTGGCTGGTGCAGGACACAATGTGTTGGATTTAGACCCACAAAAACAAGGGGCCAGAACCAGATGTAAGTGCTCAGATATATGACTGTATGGGCACTACACGTATCTCATCAGATACCATTCGGCATGAATGAAAGCATATTTCTTCTTTTATTTGTATGCTCGTTAGTACTCTAACTGGAGAACCATCATCATTTGTGTTACCACTACCCTAAAAACAGGAAATAGGAGGAGACACTCAACTGAAAATAAATAGGGATCTCCTAGCATCTATTAAGGGTGGGAAAGTAATTTATTTAATTTGCATTTCAGTTTGAATTTTCCTAATTTCACCCTTTCAAATCCATTCACGATCTGAAAGTGATTTATCCTTTGACATTTACGCATCTATTAATGTTACAATGGGCACTCCAATGTAAAAATGCATGCACAGATATATTAAGGAATAGTGCACACAAAAGTGCATACAGTGTGGAAAATAACATGTGAAATTTTATATAGTAACACTTTTGATTGTAAAAATATGTTAGGCAAAATGGAAGCCAAAAAATGTATGCACTGGGAGGAACATGCAAGAGATGCTTACAGCATTTTCTGCAAATACATACATACATACAACCCCTCAGAGTGTAGGAAGAACCAAATTCAACAAGGAACTAAGAGGAACTGCAAATAACAGGTCAGAGCAAGCCCCACCTAGTGCATACAATTCCCAACATCCTTGACCATTGGCTATGATGGCTGGGGCTGATGGGAGTTGAAGTCCAAAACATCTGGAAGGCACAAGTAGGTGTTTCTGAGGCCTGTGCAGCATGGCATGCACATTAGCTTGGCAATCCATGCAGCAGCTGTGTAAATTTGCCACCCTTCATCGCCCTCACATTATCCTGTCGCGTTTCATGCAATTCCTTTTTCACGGGGAAACATGCTATTTTGTTTTCTCAAGAACGGTATGGCTTCCATGCAAATAAATAAATAAATAAATAAATAAAGCGATGTTTTGTAGTGAAACTATGATCTGCGTTTCCCTCTCCTGGCAAAGCAAGAGCTACCCTGAAGCAAGGGACCGCTCTGCAAAGATGCTTCCATCTTTGATAGGACCACCAGATTCGTGTGCCTTCTCATATATGCAAAAAGTTGGGTGAAGAAAGGGGACATTTCTGTCCAGATGCAGTGGGCAACTTCCAGTGGTCCTGGGGCACCTGGAGAGTGGGAGGCTCGGGACTTTGCAACCCAGGACTCCTTGGAGGACTCCACCTCCACAGCTCCTTTAAAAGAAAAAAATGACAGAAGGGATGCTCCTTTGCCGATTCTTGTACTGGCAGCAGGGCCCTCGCTTTTCATACTATAATGATAAATTATTGTTTCTATCTCCCGCCCAACAATTTCATAAAAAGGAATTGCAGGGCTTAATGGATAAAGAATATAGGAGGGCAGTTTTGGAGACAGAACTGGTATTGATTTTATTCTGCCAAGAGGTCATCTTGAGAAAATGGCATCAAATCTGAACGGGAAAGGTGATGACTCCACACTGCATTTCTGATGCAACTGTGAGACTTAGCCAAGAAAGAGAGAGAAGCTGAATCCATTAATTGTGCAGACAACTTTAATTTGTTTATTTTGCTGACTTCACAGTTCGGCTGATGACTAAGAGACAGCTTCCGGAAATGCTGTCCGTGAAAGAGTTTGCATCTATAGGACTGCAGGGCCTGCCTGCATGACCAGCCATTCTCAAGTAAGCACTCCTTGACAGATTGACTTCAGCCTCGGATAGACGTTCTGTGTGCCAGGGTTATATCAGAGGTTGCTGTGACCCGAGAGCAATTGTTGTAAGCCGCCCCGAGGCTTCGGTGAATGGGGCAGCATAGAAGTTTACTAAATAAATAAATAAATTCTGCAACACCCACCCCCACCCCCGTTAAGCTGGGAGCTATTAATTTTATGACATCCCTGGTGGTTTTAGCATAACCATAACAATAGCTCTATAACTAACTCTATAACTATAACTTCATGGGTGGGTATTATTTCCAGGGGTGTACGGACAACCCTGGAAGTAGTAGCTATAGAAGATTTGCCTTGAAAGGGGTTGATTCTTTCCGAGTATTCCATATGTGGCCATCATTCCCACTTTGCAGAGGACAGTCTTCTGATCAAAGGGCTGTCAGTCCTCTGTTTGAAGATCTCCTCCATTTGGAGGCTGGCCAGCCCAAAACCAGTTTAAAGATAAAGAATAATGAGAAGGGACAGCAAAGCCAGTTTGGAGTTGACCTCATGCTCACAAAGCATTGAGAAATCTTGGCACTTATGGGTGATGGCAGAAAAGACAAGACCAGCACCAGGAAGGTGGCCATGCTGGGACCCAGTAAGTTCTGGCCCTGGCCCTGCTCCCGCCGAATGGGTCTTGGAGTGAATCAGCCAAAGCCAAGCTTGGCACGGTTCTCCCAGTTCCACCCTCTGGCTTGTTCTGACTCTCCCACACTAGAGACATTCAGAAAGAAACTGGACAGCCATCTGAGTGGGATGGTGTGGACTGGTGACCTGCAACAGAAGGGGGTTGGACCCAATGGCCTTCATGGCCCCTTCCAACTCTACTGTTCTATGAGTCTATGATTCTATGTTGGTTTCATTTTTTCTTTTTATTTTCACACAAAACAGTGCATGTATACACCAGGCAAGTTTGCAGATTGCAAACATACAAGTCTGCCCAAACCTTTTTAAAAATTAATCCCACCCACCCATCAGGTAACATCAAAAGCTTAGACTTGTATGAATTTCAACTGCAGCCCATGTTCAACTTTGAGAGTGCCGTTGAGATAAATCCTGGTCAGAAACAAACTGGGACACATTTCCTCTGCACCCCTATACCAAAGGCACAGTGTGGTGTGAGAGGCAGTCTGGAGTAGTGGTCAAGAGTGCAGGGCTGGGACTCAGGAAACCCGGGTTCTAGTCCCCAGTCGGCCATGGAGCCAGTTGGACCACGGACCAGTTTGGACCAGTCACAGGCTCTCAGCCCAGCCCAGGGCTGTTGTTCTGAGGCCAGGGTTGAGAGGAGGAAGGAAATGGTGTAAGCTGTCAAGTTCCTTGAAAAAAAGTGAGATATAACTATAATAAATAAATAAAACGGCAAAAATAAAGCCAATGTTGGCAAACAGCAACAACAATAATACAATCTGGACCACATTCAGGACCACAAACAGCACTTCTCCCTCCTCACTCAATAAAGCTCAGACTTTTGTCTCTTAGCGAGCATTTTCCCAATGCCTCAGACATTTCTTTCAGGGTGGCAACTTCCACATTCAAAGAAGGCAACCCTTTCAGCTTTACTTTGACTCCTGTCTTGCACTGGTCCATAGCTGGCCAGGACGATCGCTGGTCACAGCAGGAGCAAGACAAGGCCTCTCAGCGCAGTGCAACATGGCAGGACTTCAGGCCCAGCCCCCTGGAGATGTGCCTTGAGGAAGACCAGGGAACTACGTCTGAGTCTAACTGAAGGAGGATGAGGGTACGTGCTACAGGAGCAGGACAGGGGGTGAAACAACCATGATAGTGAGAAGACAGCTGCTGCCTCTTCTCCCAGATGGTAACCAGAGAGGTCGATCTGGAACCATGAGAAAGCAAACATCTAGCAAAGGGGAGACCTGCCAGAGGCACAATGCAACATAACCCCCAAAATGCCACTTAATAAAGCAATAAACCCAATAAACACCACCACAGACCAGCTCTGTGATGCTGTGAAACCAGGACCAGGCAACCAATCCATGCTGGAGACTTCACATTGACAAGGGCCATTTTAAGTTTGCTTGCCCAGGACCTCTGCTTAATAAGGACTGAGTCCGTGTACCCCAAATCTTCTAGCCTCGATTGCTTATGATTTTTGTCTGGTCATGTCAAAATTCTTCTCTTGAAGACCCACAGAGGCTTTGAGGAGTCTAAACAGAGCAACACATATGGGACTCTCCCTTCTCCTCACACAACATCCCCCTGAATACAATTTAGCACAATTAGTAAATTCCTCCCAATGAAATGTGTGTTTATATAACACACGAGCGCACACCCACCACTAATTATCATGTGCAAGGGATCTTCCTGCAATTCAGGGGAGACAGCTGGGGAAAACCTTTTGATCTGCCAAGTCCCTAAAATGAGAACGTTGAACGGGGGAAATTGGCATGGAGGGAGGGGAGCTTTTATCCTGGAAGGCTGAATCTGATCGCTGAGCTCTGTGCCTCTGTCACTTGTGGGCTGTGGAGTCTGGCCGTGCCTCTCGGGGGACCTGTGGAAGCGTATGGCGTGTGTAAGAACAGAGAGCTCGTGTCTGCTTTGCGAAGACAGTGTGGTCGGAGGCGGCCCCTGGGGACCTGTCTAGCGATCAGAGCAGAAAACACGACTGTATATCCTGGAGCGGGAAAGCACATCATTTAATGAAAACGTTGTCCGTTATTAATAGAGTGATGGGTGGAAATAAGGAACAGCAGGCCTGAGGGCCTTTGGGTCTTTGGCTAAGTGTTTCTACGTTGTCTCTCCCGATCTCTCTCTATTTGGCTCCCCTCCCCTCTCTCCCTCTCCCTCTCTCTCCCCCCACTCTCCCACCCTGGAAAAGAGCAATTCCAGTAACCCGAAGGTGCACATACAATCAAAAGGAAGCCCAGAGCAAAAAAAGAGGGGGAAAAAGTCCGTGTTGTTTTCCAGAAAGGTCATCTGTAGTTCACAGAGCAAAGTCAAGCGGACGAGAGAGACTGCTCCGGGCTGTACACACCGTCAATATCACTAAAAGTAAAAATTTTTGAGGTTTTCTTCTACTTCCCATCCAGCCCCACCAGCATTTCAGTGCATTTCCCTGTTGCCAGTTATTATGGAAAATCTGATCAGCCTCCCATTAGCAACAAGCAAAATTGGATTTTCTGACTCTGCTGAATTTGCTCAGTTGATGGCAGAACAGGCTATCACTCCTTCTAATAATGAACTCAGGCAGTGAGTGCCGACGGGAACGGAGCCAAAACGGGGCTGCGGATCAACAAAAGGGAGTGAGCAGCGAGCGTGGCTCAACTGCAGGATGTGCAGCTGCACTGCAAAAAAGAAAAAGAAGAAACATAGAAAGAGAACGAGTCTGAAGGGACCTCCCTGGCCTTCTAGTCTGACCCCCAGCTCCAGCTGGCTCCACTCATGACGTACCTACCCAGCCTATGCTTGGACACTGTCACCGTTGGGGCTTTGACTGCCTCCCATGGAAGCCCATTCCATACCCTTGGGGTCCAAACTGTCAGGAAGTACTTCCTGGTATCCACCCTAAATCTTGGTTCCCTGAGCTTTGATCCATTGGAACATGCCCTGTCCTCCATTGGGGAAAAAAGGTCATGACCCACCTCTGCGTGGCATCCCCTCACGTACCTGTATGTCACCAACAGTTCCCATCTGAGTCTCCTCCTCTCCAGGCTGAAGAGACCCAGTTCCCTCAGTCTCGCCTCATACGGCATCCCCTGCAAACCAGCCACCATCCTTGTGGCCCTACGCTGCACTGTCTCCAACCTGGCTATAACCTTCTGTAATGAGGGGCCCAAAACTGAACACAATACTCCAGTTGCGGGCGCACCAGAGTCGTGTAGAGTGGTAGTAATACCTCTCTTGATCTAGAAGCCACACTTCTGGCTATGCAACCAAGGGTGGCGTTCACCCTCTTGACCACCGCATCACACTGCTGGCTCATGTTTAGCCTGCAGTCAACCAGCATCCAGAGGTCCCTTTCACAAGTGCTGCTCTCCAGCCACTTGTCCCCTAACCTGTACTTATGACACCCGTTCCTATGCCCCAAGTGCAAGACCTTGCACTTCTCCACACTGAACGCCATCCTGCTGTCTTCTGCCCACTTCCATAGTCTGTCCAGATCCTTCTGGATCCGGAGTACCTGCTCCTCAGTTGTGGCCACCACTCCCATTTTAGTATCATTTGCGAATTTGACCAGTGGACTTGTCACCTCCTCCTCCAGGTCATTGATGAAAAGATTGAATGGGATTAAGTCCCAGGACTGAGACGAAGATGAAGGTGAAGATGACAATGCAAAAGCAGCAGCAGCAAGACCCTGAGAGAAGGGAGCCTAAGGGAGGATGCAAAAAGGCACAGCTCAGTCAGGACTGAGAGCAGACTCTGTAGCAATGAGGGTCAGCTGGAAAAGAAAAGCAGGAAATGCAAGAATGGCTGCTTTGAGGAACCTGTAGAGCACAATAGGCCTGCAGGATTGCACCTGCCAGCCTTTCCTGAGGGCCCCTTTATTGAGGTGGAACGAGAGAACCAGGAACGCTTGAGCTTGCTTCAGGGCCCGGTTCACCTCGCTCCTGTTTCCTTTGCGGCCTGTATTCCCTGCGGTGCAAACAGGGAAGGGCTGGTTTTTGACAGTGAAAAGCGCATTTACTTCCAGGTTGCAGGATGGGAACGCTTTCTGCTAGCCAGTGCTGGCAGTAGTGGGATTTTAAAAATCATCTTGGGACTTTAAATAATGATTATTTTATTTTCTTGCTGCAGCAGAACTCCTTTCTTGGCAGCCCAAGAATGATGGAAGAGCCATGCCATCCAAGAGCTGTGAGATGAATTAGATAGGAATTACATGGCTACCAAGAAGAAAGAAAGAAAGAAAGAAAGAAAGAAAGAAAGAAAGAAAGAAAGAAAGAAAGAAAGAAAACTTGGAAGGATCCAAGAAACTCCCACCACCACTGCCAAGGTTAATACTCAAGCCACCCACAGATTCAGGGATCTAAAATTACTCACACCTTAAACAAAGAAGTCAAGAAATTGGAGGAATTTTCAGTGCTAGAACAGATCTGTTCATGATCCAAAGTCACCAATTGGAAGTGTCTGGAATGAGGTTTTAGGACGTCTCCTTCTTCTAGGGGAGTTTCCAGGAAAAGAGGTAAAAAAAATCTCAGGGTAGGGAGCTGGGATCAAGGTGGGAGGGTGTGATTTGTTTGGCTGCAGAGCTTGTGATGTTCACGCTGGCCTTCGTATTTGTCAGGGTCTGGGGTGTGGGCAGCAGGAGTCTTGGCAAAGGCTTCAGGATGCAGCTATAGGACTCAAGGCAAGGCAGAGTCCAATCATGGTCCAGAGCCTTGTAGTTTGGTCCAAGGGAGAGACATAGCCAGGAAAGAGGCTGAAGTCAGGAAGCTGGAGTGCATATCAGAACAAGGCAAGGACATGGATGAGCAGCCCAAAGGTCAAGAACCAGGAAGGCAAACAGCAGGCAGCAGGCACCTGAGGCAGAGTGGGAAGCAGCAAAAAGTGTGGCATGCAAGGTGAGGTAGCAAGGCAGGATGAGGCGAGGCAGGAATGAGATCCAGCAAAAGGCAGGCAAAACGCAGGAGCTAGAACACACTGCAGCCAGCAAGAAGACCAGTCTTGCTGACCCAATACAGCAAGGCAGGATACCACAAGGATCAGACAAGATGTAGTAGCTGAGCCAAGGCACAGCTAGCAGAAAGACCTGAATGGCTGAGCCATTGCGGGGAAGGACTTGTTCTTATCTCGCTCTTCCATCAGGTCTCCCAGCAGGTGCTCATGAGGCAGCTGAGAGCTCCAGCAGGGCCTGGGCTCGATCCTGCCATTGCTATCCAGTTCTGGCCACCAGAGGGTGCCTCACAGCTGTCCAGATCCTGACATGGTTCATCAAAGTCTTCCACAAAGGACAGCCAAACTCTTGTCTTTACCATCTGCCATTTCCTGTCCTCAATTAGCTCTGCTTCTATGTGATGTCCCATGTTCCATCCCTGGAGCTTCCAGGCTCAGCCCTTGGAGACTCCGGGCCTGTGCTCTTGAAAACTGGAGGAACCACAGAGAAGCTGTTTGAAGAGACATGCCCAGGCCCTGGCTCTACTGAGCCCTTTAGGAAATCAAAGATCACCCACAACCACAAGCCATAAGTAGCACCCCTAGAACAGAGGCTGCTTTGCTGCCACCCGTGCTAGAAACACACCATTCCCACCCACCTGCTCAATCCAGAAGCAGCAGCCTCTCCTGAAGGGAAGGAATGCTGTGGTGGCATCACCGGATCTACGTGTGGAAAGATGCTTTGACACACTCCCAGTCTCACCCTTGCGTGTGTGGACAGACGAAGCCGGCAATACCGCAACCAGCCTTGTTTCGTTACTTATTTAAAGCCTTATATACCATCCCACTACTAGCATCTCGGGGTGGTGCTCAGGCCTTCACTTGGTCCCCTCCGGCTTCTGAACACAAAGCAGAATGTTGCTGGAGGAGCAGGGCAGAAGGAAAGGCAGACTTTTGCCTGCCCCATGTGCGTGGCCGGTGTGGGCCCACTCCGCGCTTGCATGGACTGTGCCGCTCTTTTACGCAGGACGTGCTGATCCAAATGGCCACCAGTAAACCCAACACCGTGCATTTTTCCTTTTGTTTGGCTTGTTTGCTTCTGTCAGTCTGTGAGCCACAAACAATGATGGGATTATAGAAATAAAATAAAATAAGGACAGTCAGGGCTCAGCAAAAACAACAACAACAACAACCCCAAGACCATCTTCCAACTGCCATTCATTTATTATTTGTCTTATTTCTATACCTCTCAATAGCTGACGCTCTTTGGTTGGCATACAACAATTCATAAAATACAATAAAACACAACATAAAATATAAATAGCAGGCAAAGCATAATAAACGTTCACCATAGAGGTTTAAAACTTTTTTAGAAAATAGCTTAAACAAGGACAGGTTAAACTGAGCAGGCCTGTGGAGAGAGCTGATGGAATTTTATTTAGACCTGCTAACTTCCTTGGCACAGAGGGGCATCTTTGGCATCTGGTGCCAAAAGCAGAGTAAAATTAGTGCAAAGCAGGCCTCAGACCTCAGTTAGTTCCATAACTGGGGGACTACCACAAAGACGGCCCTCTTTTTTCTTTTTCTTTTTTGTTTTGGTGACCAACTGAGCCTTCCTCAGAAGTGGCACTCAGAGGAAGGCCTCAGGTGCTGAGTGTGGTGTTTAGAAATGGCACTTTCTCGTTGGTTTTATTTGCCCACAGCCAAATCTGACTGGCTTTGAGGCATTGTGATGTCATCCTATTCAGGATGTATAGACTGCTCTTAGCAAGCATTGCCCTCACTCTGAACTGACTTGACATAGCCAGTGCGGCACTGGGGCTCCACCCCCTTACAGTAATCACCCTTGTTGCTTGGAAATAAGCAATGAGGAAAGGGTGGGCAGGGGTGGGAGGCAGAGCTGGAGCAGAGCCAGAGGCTGGAGGAAGCACAATGATTTTTTAAAATAGTCTATATTCTCACCAAAAGGATTTTTTCAGGACTCTTACACACACCAACCTGTGAGCCAGAGGGTCGAAAAGGTTCCCCCATCACTAGCAACGGCCCTCCCACTGCATCCCTACCACCACCCCTCCCGGAAGAGGCATCTGGGCCCTTGACTCCCTCTGACTCTATTTATAGCCTTCACTTTGCTTTTGCAGTGCCAGCCATACGCCTCTTATCAGTCTGGTGCTTTAAAGGAACCAAGCTGCTGTTTTTGCAGCCTTCCAGAGATTAGCCAAATCCATCACCGTGAGACCAACAGAAACTTCAGGGTTTGGGGGTGTTTGGGGAGGAGGAGAAAGACTCGGTGGGTGCGGGCTAGGCTGGGCCATCACCAAAGATGTGTCCTGCACTGGACCACTCCCTCCCCAAAGTGCTTCTCCGCAACGTGCCTCGATTGCAGGCCTGTGTATGCCGGTCAGATCCCAGGATTAATGACGGCTGATTTGCCTGAGGTTGCTTCAGCCTCAGCATCAGGCCTCCCCCACCTGCTTCCTTGGCCATATGGGCTGAAGCAGCTGCTTCAATTGCTTTCTGTGCCCAGATGTGTCAGGCGAGACACAGGCGCTCTGCAGGGCACGCTCAGCCGATTGGCAGCTAATTATTTCCACCACGTGCCAGGGCAGGGTGCTGGATGCTGCAAAGAGGGCTTTATTGTGGCTGCTGTTTAAAAATTTAAAAAACCCCACTGAATGCCAGCTGTCACGACGCTTCACACTGATCCCAGCCAGATAGTCCGCGACGGCATCTTCGCTCCCTGTCTTCGAGGCATGGAGTACTTATTTTGGATGGATGGACAGGGAAAGGATGGGAGGAAAAGGAAATGAGTGAAGGATGAAATGGCATTAAAATGGGGGACAAAAGCTAAGCATGGGACAAATCGAAACGTCAGAACTCAGTCTGAGCAGTGTGATGGCCTGAGCCAGCGGTAGGGAAGGAAGGATGAGTAATTCCATGGTCAGGCTCCGCTCACTTCATATGCGTTCATACATAACTGTGTGCTCTCCCGTTTTTTGCATTATTTGCCATGTCAAAATATGCATGGAAATTCAAATATGCATTCCTAACCTATCCCCCCCCCCCATGCAAATCTGCATTTCCAGTTATCCTAAAAAAGTGGGGGGTTCGTGCCAATTTCCAGGCAGGGACTGCACTGCAAACCTCGGAGGAGTGGAAGAGCCAGCGCACCCAGCCATCCAGGAAGAGCAGATGAGGCCTGCCCGCGTTGGAAGAGGGACCACACTGAGCGGTGCTGGCAGCCCCGTTGAGGGCGCTTTGCCCAGGAGCCCTCCTCACGCCGGCCTTGCCGCATGAATCCCTCTTTCGGTGCTTGATGAGGCTTTTGGTGCCAGCCATCCTACCAGGTCTTTGTATGGCCTTGCTTAGTGTTTTTAGCAGTTCTAATCTGTGTGTTTGTGGACGCTAAGAGCTTGATGCTGTATCTTGTATTATGTTGCATCTGGGGTTTTAAGGGTGGTGAGCCACCCAGGGAGTTCAGCTTTTGAGCAGCATAAGAATGAAAATAAATGGAATGGAGTGGAAATGAAAATGAAAATAATGACAATGAAAGCCAGGAGCTTCCCTTGCCAAAGGCAGCCTATCTGTGTGGGGAAGAGAGGTCTTGCTGCTGCCTAGCTATATCCTAATGGAGGAGGGGCATTCTGAGTACCCAGAGGCTGCAATGCCACAACGCGGATCACACATTGCACAAGTCTCCCCCCAGCCATTCATGTTCCGGCTGAGAAGAAGGCAGCTAAGAAGAGTCTTTGCAGGGGGAAATCCCCATAAGCTCTGGGGAAGGCAGGTGGCAGGACCTGCAAAGGGTTCCAAACCCTCCGAAAGCTCGCTAGGGCCCACCGGCCAGAGGCTGCCCCTCCTTGTATTACATCCATAAAACATGTCCATGTCGAGAAGGCGGAATCAGAAGGCTAAGCTGGAAGCTGGAACCTTCTGTGTGCTGGAAGCTACGCATCAGAACCTCTGAATCGAATTCCCAGTTCTGGGAAGAAACTGAGAGTTCCTTGTCTGGGAGTCAGACCTGAGGGCACTGGCGTTCCTGGGAAGGTCCCCAGGTTAATGGCAGAACACAGGCCTTCCAGGAATCATGTTTCAGGAACGCTTCTTGGCCCCTCAGGGAAAAGGCTCTCCAGATACACTCACTTTCTCATTTTTCCAGTGTTAAGCTCAGTTCATCCTAAATGTTGATTTTAAAAAAAAAATCAGGGTTTTTGTGCACATTACTACCAATAGACACATTTTTGCAAGCAATTTCCCTAATATAATGCATTTCAATGTTCTTTCCTCATATATGCATTTTTGTATATGGTGCTTGATTGGCACACTCAATTGCAAAACGCAAAGAAGTGCAAATTTCAAAGGATAATTGAGTTTCAATTCACAGAGTGGTTCTTTGTAAACCACCCAGAGAGTTTGGCTATTGGGCAGTCAAGAAATTTAATAAACGGGGGAGATGAAAGCGTGGAACTCAGGACGTTCTCATTAAAATGCAAACTGAATGGATTCTCCATTCCCTAAGCTTGGCTACCTTGGGTGAGAAAGACCCTGGAGACCAGATATCCCTCGGAGCAGAGGGATCTCTTGATCTAGCAATATCCAGAAGCTCCATTTGTTCATATTCATGGGAAGATGCAGCTAAAAGTTTGGTAAAGGGTGGCGTGTACCCCTCCCCACTTTCTTGCTCATTCATAAGTGCAGAAGACAGGGCAGGCAGGAGTCTATGATTGGCCCCATGGCATCACCTGATTCCCAAGTCATGGAGGATTCTGGATGGTGACCATGCAGTCCCTGCTTGCTTCAGTACAAGCGCCTTCCTGTGGTCCTCAGGGCGGTTGGTAAAGGGCGCGGAAGCCAACACAGAGATCCTGATTTGCGTCTTATTGTGCTTGTCCCATGGAGAGTTTCCCCATAGGTTTAGAACCTTCTAATAGGAATGCACTAGTATTAGTAGTAGCATTGCATAATGTTACCACTACTGCTACTGCACAACGATAACCCCATGAAAACCCCATGGACAGTTCCAAAAGGCAAAACGATATGACACCGGAAGATGAGCCCCTCAGGTCGGAAGGTGTCCAATATGCTACTGGGGAAGAGCGGAGGGCTAGTACTAGTAGCACCAGAAAGAATGAAGTGACTGGGTCAAAGCCGAAAGGACACTGATGTATCTGGTGGTGAAAGGAGAGTCTGATGCTGCAAAGATCTATACTCCATAGGAACCCGGAATGTAAGATCCATGAATCAAGGCAAGCTGGATGTGGTCAAACAAGAGATGACAAGACTGAACATCGACATCTTAGGAATCAGTGAACTAAAATGGACAGGAATGGGTGAATTTAATTCAGATGACCATCAGGTATACTAGTGTAGGCAAGAATCCCTCAGAAGAAATGGAGCAGCCTTCATAGTGAATAAAAGAGTAGGAAAAGCAGTACTGGGATACAATCTCCAAAATGACAGAATGATCTCAGTTCGAATCCAAGGCAAACCATTCAGCATCACGGGAGTCCAAGTCTGTGCCCCAACCACTGGTGCTGAAGAGGCTGAAGTTGACCAGTTCTATGAAGGCCAACAACACCTTCCAGAATTAACACCCAAAAATGATGTCCTTATCATCATGGGGGATTGGAATGTTAAAGTAGGAAGCCAAAGAATAACCAAAATAACAGGCATGTTTGGCCTTGGAGTACAAATTGAAGCGGGGCACAGGCTGGTAGGATTTTGTCAAGAGAATACGCTGGTCAGAGCAAACACTCTTTTCCAACAACCCAAGAGACGTCTCTACACATGGACATCACCAGACGGTCAACACAGAAATCAGACTGACTATGTGCTCTGCAGCCAAAGATTGAGAAGCTCTGTACAGTCAGTAAAAACTAGACCAGGAGCTGACTGTGGCTCCAATCATGAGCTTCTGGTGGCAAAATTTAGGCTTAAGTTGAAGAAAGTAGGGAAAAGCACTAGGCCACTCAGGTATGACATAAATCATATCCCTGATGAATATACAGTAGAGGTGACAAATAGATTTAAGCAATTAGATCTGATAGACAGAGTGCCTGAAGAACTATGGACGGAGGTTCGCAACATTGTACAAGAGGCAGCAACGAAAACCATCCCAAAGAAAAAGAAATGCAAGAAAGCAAAATGGCTGTCTGAGGAAGCTTTACAAATAGCTGAGGAAAGAAGGGAAGCGAAAGGCAAGAGAGAAAGAGAAAGATACAAACAATTGAATGCAGAATTCCAGAGAACAGCTAGAAGAGATAAGAATGCCTTCCTAAATTAACAGTGCAAAGAAATAGAAGAAAACAATAGAATAGGGAGGACCAGAGATCTCTTCAAGAAAATTAGAGATATGAAGGGAACATTTCATGCAAAGATGGGCATAATAAAGGACCAAAATGGCAGGGACCTAACAGAGGCAGAAGAGATTAAGAAGAGGTGGCAAGATTACACAGAAGAACTATACAAGAAAGAGCTTAACATCCCTGATAACCACGATGGGGTGGTCACTGACCTCGAGCCAGACATCCTGGAATGTGAAGTCAAATGGGCCTTAGAAAGTCTGAGCAACAACAAAGCTAGTGGAGGTGACAGCATTCCAGCTGAGCTATTCAAAATCCTGAAAGACGATACAGTTAAAGTGTTACACTCAATATGCCAGCAAATTTGGAAAACTCAACAGTGGCCACAGGATTGGAAAAGGTCAATTTACATTCCAATCCCCAAGAAGGGCAATGCCAAAGAATGTTCAAACTACCGCACCATTGCACTCATTTCACATGCTAGCAAAGTGATGCTCAAAATCCTACAAGCTAGGCTCCAGCAGTATGTGGACCGAGAAATACCAGAAGTACAGGCAGGATTTCGAAGAGGGAGAGGAACTAGAGATCAAATTGCCAACATACGCTGGATCATGGAGAAAGCCAGGGAGTTCCAGAAAAAGATCTACTTCTGCTTCATTGACTACGCTAAAGCCTTTGATTGTGTGGATCACAACAAATTGTGGCAAGTTCTTAAAGAGATGGGAGTACCAGACCATCTTATTTGTCTCTTGAGAAACCTATATGCAGGTCAAGAAGCAACAGTGAGAACTGGACACGGAGCCACTGATTGGTTCAAAATTGAGAAAGGAGTTTGGCAAGGCTGTATACTGTCGCCCTGCCTATTTAACTTATACGCAGAGCACATCATGAGAAAGGCAGGGCTAGATGAATCACCAGTTGGAATCAAGATTGCTGGGAGAAATATCAACAACCTCAGATATGCAGATGATACCACTCTCATGGCAGAAAGTGAAGAGGAACTGAAGAGCCTCTTGATGCGGGTGAAGGAGGAGAGCGCAAAAGTTGGCTTGAAACTCAACATTAAGAAAACTAAGATCATGGCATCCAGTCCTCTCACTTCCTGGCAAATAGATGGGGAAGAAATGGAGGTAGTGACAGATTTTATTTTCCTGGGCTCCAAGATCACCGCAGACGGGGACTGCAGCCAAGAAATTAAAAGACGCTTGCTCCTGGGGAGGAAAGCTATGGCAAATCTAGACAGCATACTAAAAAGCAGAGACATCACCCTGCCAACAAAAGTGCGTATAGTCAAGGCTATGGTTTTCCCAGTTGCAAAGTATGGCTGTGAAAGCTGGACAATAAGGAAGGCCGAGCGCAAAAGGATTGAGGCCTTTGAGTTGTGGTGCTGGAGAAGACTCCTGTGAGTCCCTTGGACCGCAAGGCGATCAAACCGGTCAGTCCTAGAGGAGATCAATCCTGACTGCTCTTTAGAAGGCCAGATAGTGAAGATGAAACTGAAATACTTTGGCCACCTAATGAGAAGGAAGGACTCCCTGGAGAAGAGCCTGATGCTGGGAACGATAGATGGCAAAAGAAGAAGGGGACGGCAGAGGATGAGGTGGCTGGATGGAGTCACTGAGGCGGTTGGTGTGAGTTTGAGTGGACTCCGGGAGAAGGTGGAGGACAGGAGGGCCTGGAGGAATGTTGTCCATGGGGTCACGATGGGTCGGACACGGCTTCGCGACTAACAACAACAACAACAATAGGAATGCACTAGTATTAGTAGTAGCATTGTATAATGTTACCACTACTGCTACTGCACAACGATAACTACAACTACTACCGTTATTATTGCTATTATCAGTATTCGCTGGTGAACAAGCAGCTTTTGACAACATGTGTGAATTAACCGGATTTCCTATGCATCATTTTGTGTGGCTGGTTGGATGTCAGCCAGAGGAAAGACCTTATTCCTGGGGATGCCCACGGTCTGTCCCCATCCAGTCCGCTCCCTCCATGCAGGTCTTAACTCGGTGAGCTTCCACTATTGGGGAGCAGATACAGATGGCTCCCATGGCAGAGGGATGGTGCGTCCTGTCTGGGTTAGTCTGGCCTTTTAAGGAGCTACCCCACGTGCCAAACCTATTTCAGCACCATGGAGAGCCCCTTTAAAGCTCAGACTGAAATGTAGGGTAGATAATAACCCCACCAAGAGTGAAGCAGCCAACTCCGCTGGCTGCACTGCAAGGTCTCAGACTCAAGGCCCCCTGGAAATTCTCCCTGGGAGCCCTTCCTCCAGTGAGTAGCCATCGGCCATGAATACAGAGGAAGGAACAGAGAGAAGGAACGCCATAGGAAGTGGCCATAGCAGGCTCTTGGTCCAGGTGAGCCAGTGTTGCCTGCACTGATTGGCAGCAGCTTGCAGGGTTTCAGACAGGAGCATTCCTTGCCCTGCATCCACATGTCAAGGACTGATCCAGGGCAACTGCATGCAAAGCAGGGGCTTCATTACCAAGTGATGGCCATAAAAGCAGCTTCTTGACTTTTTCAACTCAATATCAGTTCACAGCTAAAGAATTCACATCTCCCATCTATACCTACCTGCCCCAAGGACTTCTGAAAACACCCTTGCCCAGCTGATGTGAGTGGCTACTGGGGAAAGGGCCTTTCCGGTGGTGACACCCAAGCCGCGGCCCTCCTCCTCTTCTCCTGGCTTTCACCTCTTCCTGTTCTTTTGAACATCAGTGCATTCTTAGATCTTTGCATGGCTGCTGGCAGCTGCTTTCTATTATTCCCTCACTTAAAATTTTCACATATTGTATTTTATTCTGTTTTTGTGTTTTACGGCTCCAAGTTTTGTTTTGTGAACCATCCAGGGAGTTTTGCTATCGGGCAGCCAACATCTTATTCCAATGGCATCTGGGTTTTTGCACTCTTGTTAAGGTTCTTCTGCCGCTAATGACTTCTAGAGCTCAAATTGCAGTTCAGAGGGGTGCGGGGGGGGGGTCTGCAATCAGATTAAGTCCCACTTCACGCTGCCTTGGCAGGAGTGCAGGAATGGGCACTGCAATTGATATTCCTCTTAATGGCCTTTCCACAGAGCCTTGGCACAAAAGGCATTGTGAGGCCCCTCCGTGTTCACGTGACAGACCCACAAATCTATTTTTGGTTATCTGAGCATGTGACAGATCATTAAAAGACCCAACATCGATTCCTTGAATTTTGATGGGGGGAGGGGAAGGGGGAAGCTAAAATAGGACTGAAGACTGTTGAATCTTCCAGGACATTAATAACCAAGAACCACTAGAAATAACCATGGCAACAAACAGTTGCTAAGTACACTACAATAACCCTGATTACCATAGAATTAGCACAAAGCAAATGTTTATTTTCCTAAATATGCGTATTATGAAGGTGATGAGCACATTGGTAACTACCCCAAATTACAGAGTAGGGGCCAGAAACGGTACTGACAGTGCAGTAAATGCTCCACTCGGCACTTGTTTGTTCTGATCTGTGGAAGAAATATATTTATAAACGAACCTTTCCACACTCGATGAGTTCTGCTAATTTGACAGCTGAATCTCTGTTGTAGTTGCCAGTTGCCTGGTAGATAATTAAGACCCGCGGCATTTGCTGGCACTGGGCTACGGATGCTTGCTGGCCACCAAAGGCCTGAACTTCTTTCATGCAAAAGTGAGGGCCGGCACGTTTTATGAGTAGACAGAATTCCCTGGCTTCCAGCCCTTTGGCTGGTTACCACTCGTCACTGTTTGCTGGCTATGGATCAACAACGGCATGCCCAGGGCTGGTGCTGACCTGATCATGTTTATGGATGACCCCTGGCGAATCGATCCTGGCAAGCAAAGGATGCAGAGGTCACCCCTTGCCAGGCCTCCCGGCTGGCGATGTTTGCGGTCCTAAAAGGTCTTGGTTCTAGATCCATGAGAGCAGAAGTCACGCGGAAGCAAGCTTCTCCATGTGCTTGTTAAACACACTCGGGAAACTCTGCTGTCCTGAAGCAGTCTATTTTTCTAGCTGGCAATAGGGACCAGCAATCACTCTGGTTTCAGGCAGGATTTTTCTCCAGCCCTAGTTGGAGAGGCCAGGAAACCAAGCCCAAGGCCTTTGGCTTGCCTGTCCATGTCCACTCTTCTGCCACGCAGCCACAGCTTCCCAGGCTCATGAGCATATTGTTGATACTTAGGCCAAAATGTTTGCTCTTTTTTGTCCTCTCTGGTGAGGGGGTATCACACGGAGGTGGGTAGAGACCTGTTTTCGCCTGCAGAGGAGGGCAGGACACGCTCCAACGGAGTCAAGCTCAAGGAACCAAGGTTCAATTTGAATGCCAGGAAGTACTTCCTGGCAGTTAGGACCCCGAGGGTGTAGAATGGGCTTCCACAGGAGGTGGTTGAGGCCCCATCAGTGATGGTGTTCAAAGATAGGCTGGACATGCACATGGCAGGTATGCCATGACTGAAGCTGGCTGGAGCTGGGGTCAGACTAGATGGCCTGGGAGGCCCCTTCTGGCTCACTCTATTTTTCTATGATTCTCTCTGTCTCTCATACACAAACAGAAGTGCCAAACAAGTGCTGGATGGGTTCTCTGGCTTCCCATCCTTGCTCAGTTATGAAACGCAGTGGATGACTTTGGGCCACTCATGGCCTTTTAGCATAATCTACCTCACAGGATTGTTGTGAGGAAAAAATGGAGAAGGAGAACTGCGAGAGCTCCTTATGTTCCTTGCAAGAGGAAAAGGGTGGGGTATAATTTAATAGAAAGCATCATATAGGAGGACAAGAAGAATAGCATAGGAAGAGCATCGCTGAAGGAGATCAAGGTCTGGCCAGTCCAGCCTTCTGCTGTCCTCTACAACACAGATTATTCTGGGATGGTCACTGGGAGGGAATGAAGGTGATGTGCCTTCCAAACATTGATGGCTCCAGTATCTGGCACTTGTGCATGTTGCCTCTATGGAACTCAATTCCGCTGGAAGTTCAATTGCCGCCTGCCCTCATTTTCGTTCCAGTTAGTTTGGCAAATGAATTGGTTGGTTTGTGATTTTCAGCAATGATTTGAAAGATTTTATATTATTAAATGCTGTTTCCTTTTATGATTCCTTGAATTTATGCTAGATATTGACACTAATTATGTTTTAATTGGCTTATATCCTTTTGATTTTCTGATCCTTTGTGATATTTACCTTATTTATTTATTTTATTGTCTTTATTATTAGTCATGCTTAATTGTATTGGTTGGTTTTTATTGTTTCATTGGTTTTATTGTATTTTGTGGATTTTACTGTGTTGTAAGCTCCCTAAAGAGCCTGTGGCTCATGGGGTGGCATATAAATCGAATAAATAAATAACAGCCTTAGGGGTTTGATTCCCTACCATGGACAATAGCATGAATTTACCCCATCAGTTTACCTAACGGTACTTTAAGTTTTTTCATCACAACTTGATGTAAGGACTTGTTTCCACTGTCTCTGCTTGAAGATGCTCATCTCAAAGAATAGAAGCAACTTATGACTTTTTTTTTTGTTTCCATTTGGTTTTAAATTTTTTATTGATAACTTATATGTTTCAATATATTTTCATGATATATTTTATACTGTTTCTTAAATGTGCTGTTATGAACCACCCAGAGAGCTTTGACTGTTGGTCAGTACAGAAATTAAAAAGTTAAAATGTTTTAAAGGTAGGTGAATGGGGAAATAGAATGGAATGGTGATAAATGCCGGTATGAGGAAGGCAAATGAGAAATGGAAAGATTCACCCATGTCTCATTGATAGGATATGCAAAGCCTGGAAGGCACTAAGGATCAGCGAAGTAACCCTGGCACATGGTTAGCGCTTCTCCCTATGGCAAGACTCAGGTGTTCGTATAAGAAGAAGTAGGAGGCAATTGGTTCCTCCGGACCACCTGACCTTCCAATGCTAAATGTTATGCCCAGAGGATCCTAACCTAATGCCTGAAAGGCCAGTGGTTCACCCCTCTCTGAGCAGCGGCCTTGTTAGGGCAATGCACACACGCCCTGCTCTACACCCCGGGGAATCCTGGTTCAAGCTCTTCAGTGCATGGAGAAAGGGAGATAATGTTCCACAAGAAGCGTGGCATTGTAGTGAGCTGTCAGAGCAAGATGGTGCAAGACCTCAGCGGAAACCTTTGGATGGGTTTGTATATGTGCATTTCTTTATTCTACTGCAATAAACCAAGAATGAATTGTACTGAAGTGACAGTCTTAAGGTCTAACAGAGCTGCAGAAGAATAGAAAGATTACTAGAATTGCCCTCTGGGAAGAAAGCAAGGAATATCTAATGTGGCTAAAACAGCTTTAGGAGGCTCGCCATGTATTTGGGGATGGGGGCTGATAACTTTAAGTTCAGCAGATGGAAGGAGGGGAGAGATAGCCCTGAGCAGAAAGATATATAAGCCAAGATGTCAGCTTAGGAGGGAAGGGTGGCTGAAGTAACAGTGTGGGGGAAGGAATATTATTTAATTACAGAATCTGACAAACTCTCTGAAAGCCATTTTAATAAAAAGCTAGGAAGAAAAGAGACAATGTCAGAAAATGAAGCTTGTATCTATGTTTGGTCCAAAGGGTGAGCATGGAAGAAGGCCTGGCTAGCAGAGGTTGGACCAAGCAGGCAAATGACATGCCCCCTGAGGGTCCTGCTAAGCCAGCTGTACCATTTTAATTTTGTGCTGGACTTCCAGAGAGGTTAGAAGTAGTGCAAATCTCTGGGAAGATCTTGCACCTTTTGCCATGTTGGGCCCAAATCAAGTCCTACTGAAAGGGAGTGAGGAAGGACCAGGTGGATGCGGAAGGACAGTGCATGTCTTGAAGACAGTTCTGCTTCTTGTGCTCGGCTGACCCCATCTTCTCTCACCCCTGATGAAACTTGACAGATCTGACCCCAAGTATGAAGTTAGCACTAGAAGAAAGAGAAGCATCTTCCCTCCATCCTTGTTCTAAATCCATCAGTTTTGAAGCTAGGAGAAAAATCTTTGGAGGGGTTGGATACCATCAACCGTCTCTTTGAATTAGCTAGATCAGGAATTGGTAGGAGAAAATAGCTTTCTCTCAGTGGACTTAGTTGGCTCAGTGAACATTGCTGTATGATGTAGACCCATATATCCAGTTCTTGGATAAGTGGAGATATGACTCCAGAACTTCTTCAAGATGGGAGAACATGTGAGCTTGTCAAAGTTCTCTGAGTTCCACTTCAAATTTCAGTCTTCCATATTCCTGTTTACAATATTGATTTGTTTTTATTTTCATTTGAGCATGTAAATGTGCATTTTGGAACACACATCAAAACATGCACTTTTCCCTCAACTGACTATAGTGTAAAATGCATATTTTAGTTAACATGAATACAAAAATGAGAATGTGAAGCCTTTTCAGAAAAATGTCTCTGTCTTCATGTTCACACAAAAGGGTCCTCTTCAAGTAAAAAAATAAAGCAAAACGCGGTTCTCAAACATCCCAGAGTTTCCTTTGCGCAAATACATCTTTACATTGCATCTATAGCTGTAGATCTAACAGCTAATTTTCATCAATGCTCTCTTGCCTCCTAAGGCAGTGTTTGGCAGTCTTCAGACTTCTGGGATCTACTTAATCTTTTTTACAAGCACTCCAAGGTCCAACACCTGGAGTGAGATGCAAATTAGTGGCTCAGAAGAATTAAGGAAGGGTCTATTAGTGTCATAGAATTAAGGAAGGGTCTCTGAGCTCATGACTCAGACCAACAGTTTGTTTGCAATATCAAAACTGGGCTCACAATTCTTTTATACGGAAATGCACCCCTGCCTCCCTGCGCAAGCTGCCTTCATTCCAGCAGTCTGGTTATACTGGGAGAAGGCAACCATTTTGTTGTTGCTGTGAAACAATTAGGAATGTAACAGTTTTGCAGATAGGAATGGAGGAGAAATTCATTGACCTAATTTCACACTTTCTAATCACCATGCAAACTCTGGAAATATTCACTTTGCCAAATTTTGAAATAGCATTCTTAAATTTAAAAAAAAAACCCCTTGGAAAAAAGTGTAGATTAGGGGAAAATGCATACAAAAATCATGAATTGAAAGAATGGGGACAAAAATGTTGAGGAATGTTCGTGCTGAACTTACAAAAAAATCTCAGTGTTCAGAATAGAGAAATTCTCAAGGTTCAAAGCAAAACACACTTAAGATTTTTTAAAAAAAGATGGAGGGGAGGAAGAAAACCCGGGAGAAACCAGAACAGACAGGTGCATTTCTATCACAGACAGTGCAAAGAACTAGCACTGGATTGCAGTCTACCTTCAGGCCCATCCGTAGCATCAGGGATCTTTCTGCATCTTTCAGTTTGGGACTGCTTCAGAGCTGTCCACGCGGATCCTCCAAAACACCTTCGCTGGCGCCAATTGACCCGAGTTCATTCTCCGACACCAAGGTCTTTGCAACAAGCAGGATTGCGACGGCTACGTTGACCCCCAGGCTGGCTGTGTGAAGAGGGAGTTCAAGTCTGAGCATCGCTGCCCTGAGTAAGTCAAGCCGCGATCAAGACCATCTTCTTACGTGCATCCAAATGAGAACAACAGAATTCATTAAATACCAAGATCGGTGCCTTTGTGGGGAGGGGTGGGAGAGCACACAGCCAGCAAAACACAATCTGACTTAATTTTTTGCTAACTCAGGGGATTTTTTTAAAAAAAGCTTCCTGGGTTCTGATTTATTTTGTTTTGTTTTTTAATTTTATTTTATTTTTGGTCCACTAGAGCTCTGTAAATAGTGGCTTTCTGAGGGCTACATCTGCAGAACATGCAGGCGGACATATTGCTTTATCTCCCAGGGGAGATATCCTTTTCTGTTCCTGCTTGTAAGCCTACCTTGCTGTGTCTTCCAAGTTCATGCTTTTGGGGATGAATGGATGACATGGGCTTTGATTTGCAAGGCTCTGGCCTACTCTAGAAAATGAGTACAAAAATGCATTTCATGCAAAAGAAAATATTGTTTATACAACAATTGTATTTTAATCATGTTGTAAGCCGCCCCGAGGCTTCAGTGTGATGGGGCGGCCTATAAATATTTTAATAAATAAATAAAATAAATAAAATTTCAGATAAACCTCCAATTTGCAGAAATGAGGTTCACACCATCTGTCTGTGCATGTGCTTGTTCTTTCATTCATTTTCCAAAAGATTCTTATTCAAAAGCTGCAGCTCTACACACACAGACCTACAGTTGAGTCCCATTGAGCTCAATGGGATTAACTCCAAGGAGATGCAGATAGGATTCGACTGAAAGAGAATTATAAGAAGGTCTGAAAATCAAGCACAATGTCATATTTGCGGGTGAGTTATGCATTGCCACCTCTTTTTCCCCAGACAGGATCCTCATCTCCAAGCGCTGAATAGATAGAACTCAACAGGTCCTGCTATTCCTAGCATGCAGATAAAGCCAAAGAGCCAGAATAATTCCACTGGGGGAGCAGATGATACTCCTGAGCCAAATCCCAGAAGCTCATTGTGTGCCAATAAAGGGGTTCTAGTTGAATTCCACCTACTTTGCAAGCTTATGATTGCCACAAGAATGGGAAGAAGTAAAGGAGGTGTTTGTAGCGGAAGCAACCAAACAGAAAAGGGTAGCAGAAGAAGGATGCAACATACCACATAAACACCACGTGTGCACTTGCAAAACGGTAAGTCAGCTGAAAGGCCATCGATACAAGTGGATGTGAAAGGCCAAGTAGGGTGCAGAAGACAGCAATACAAGATGAGACTCATTGCCACAGAATCATACAATAGTAGAGCTGGAGGGGCATAATAAGGCCATTGAGTCCACCCCCTGCTTGTGCAGGACTCCATGTTAAACCACAGCTGCGCCTTGAATGCCTCCAGGTTGGGAGAGCCCACCACTTCCCTAGGTCATGGGATCCATTGTCATACTGCTCTAACGGTCATGGAAGTTTTCCTGATGTCTAGCCAGAATCTGGCTTCCTGTAACACGAGCCTGATATTCCGTGTCCCGCATTCTGGGATGATCAACAAGAGAACCTGACCTTCCCCTCCATGTGACATCCTTTTGGGTACTTGTAGAGCGCTAACCTATCTCCCCTCAGTCTTCTCCTCTCAAGGTTCAAGGTTCTTTCAATCTCTCCTCATAGGGCTTGTTTCCAGTCCCTGGATCATCCTTGCAGCCCTCTTCTGAAGCCCTTCCTGCTTGTCTGCATCTTTTTTAAAAGGTGGTGCCCACGGTTGGACACGATCCTCCAGATGAAGCCTAACCAGTGCTGAGTAAAGGTGTACTTCATATAATTTGAAAGCAATGCTTCTATTAATGCAGCCCAAAATAACATTTGCCTTTTTTGCAGCCCGATCACACTGTTGACTCTTATGCGTATAAATTAGTATATGAGAATTTTCTGTTAATCAGTATCCTCTGTTTTGTTAGTGGAAGAGGTCACTTTATCTAATACGGCAGCAGTGGGCTAGATTAAAGAAGGCTGATCTTCCAATAAGCAATAACTCACCTTCTGCCCTTCCATGTAGGGATCCAGAGCTACCTATGCGTATTCTACCAAAGGATCATATTCTCTCTCTCTCTCTCTCTCTCTCTCTCTCTCCCCTCCCCCTCTTCTCCCCACTTCCTTTCCTAGTCTTTCTTTCCCTTTCTTTCTCGTTCCACCCACCCTAGATATTATGGAAGAACAATGATTTCTCCATTGCCCCACATAATTTTGTGATTCACCCAGAGAAATTAATAAGCTACCTCAGCACATACAGACAGACACCCTCCTTCAGAGGAATCCTTCCCCGCCCCCTTGCCACATCAGTGAACACAAAGAAATAATCAGATAGGAGATTTCCCCCCTCCCCTTCTAAATTAGGCCTCTTGTTTGTAAACTGAAAGAGTGCTAATGCCATTCGAACTCAGCTGCGTTTCCATATCACACACACGCGGGCCCAGGAGTATTATAAAGTGTGGGAGAATGGAAGTTTTTGTTCTATTCTTTGAGGTCTTTCTAGATGAGAGAGCCATTCATTCAGTCTCTTTGCTTCTCCTGACCACTCTCTTTCTCTCTCTATTTCTTCCCATAATGCCAGCATTAGCTGCTAGCTGTAAAAGTGCTTTGATGTTGACCTCTTCGTACCAGTGGCAGACCCACATTGGTGGGTGACTGGTAGAGCAATAAGGGCATGTGTGGGATAGAAGAAGATGAAAGCCTCAGGCAGCTTGGAAGGGATAATATGACAGATTCTGCCTGTCTGCTTTAGGTTCTTTAAAGACAAACACACACACACACACGAATCTTCTGATTACAGAGGTTATAAACCAATGAAAGTTCTGAGATGGCCACTGAAAGCTCACCATTCATGAAGAATCAGGTAATTGTCCTAGACACAACTTTGTAAAATTAAACCAAGACACAACTGGGCAAGCGAACAGGCAAACAATGCAGGTATTTTCCAGGAACATTCATGGGAATGACCGGTGCTGCTAATGAAGGTATGGGGTTGTGGATGGCCTTGGCGTGCCCTGTGTTTTGGACTGAACAAAGGCTAGTGGGCCTTGGCTGATGGCCACCTCCTACATGCCCACATGACACAGGCAGAGGGCCTTTGATGCTTTCCCTGGGAGGATGGCAAGAGCGATCTGGGCTCTGGCTCACACAAGGGAGGTCAGGGATTAAGAGCCCTTTGCCTATATCCTAGTGCAGAAGTGGGTGGACTACATCAAGGGAGCACCCCTGGCCAGGGAAGGGCTGCAACTCCTGTGCTGGCATTCCGGCTCCGTTTCCCATAGGGAGCTTTCCCCAGCCCCATAAAAACAAGCCAGGACACAAATACCCAGCAACAGCCCCTGACTGTGAGACTCGACTGCTAGGCGCCTCCTCCCTACAACACAATTGTGTGGGTCAAGCAGAGCGAGGCAGACTGCAGTGCCGACACCTCCTTTGGAGAGCGACCACTGCGGGGCCTTTATCCTCGCCTGAGGAGGGCTGTGTCGATGCTTGTTTATTTATTTGCAGTGATAAAATAAATAAATAAGATGCAGCATCAAGAATAATACATAAAATCAATCTTAAAAACTACTAACATTTAAAATAACGGGGAAATAAAAAGGGTTTGACCTGGCACCAGAATGAAAAAGGTGTTAGCACCAGGCACACTTCTCTGGGGAGCCTATTCCATAGCCGGGTGCCACCACAGAGAAGGCCCTTCTCCAGATAGTCACGCTTCTCATCTCCTTCAGAGAGGGCTCCCAAAGCCAGTCCACTCCAGATCTTAGAGGCCAGGCAGGGATATATGGAAGGAGGCACTCCTTCAAATATCCAGGTCCTAAGCCGTTTAGGGCTTTATAAGTCATCACAAGCATCTTAAACTGGCCCTTGACTTCAACTGGAAGGACTGGCTTTATGTGTGAAAATCTGCTAGTCCCTACTAGCAACCTGGCTGCTCTGTTCTGAACCAATTAAAGTATCTGGACCATCTTCAAGAGCATTATTATTGTTGATTAATTAATTAATCAATAATTAATGTTATCTTTAGCATCTAGGCTATTCCATGTGTGGACACCAGGGGATACGCATCATCCTGGAAAGGCACCAAACTTTCATTAGCTGCACTCCATGGCTCAGAAGATGAGATTCCTGGACCACCTTGGAAGACTATCAACTATAGAAGCCTTGCTAAGAAGGCTTGTGGGTATACAGGAAAGATGGGCATATCTTAGAAATGTCCTCCCCAACCTGATGTTCTTCAGATGTGTTGGACTACATTGCCATTATTCCTTGGCCATTGGCCAGGCTGGCTAAGAATGATGGAAGTTGCAGGCCAACACACCCAGGGGACATTGGGTAAGAGAAGCGTGCCTTAGAGGATGGGAAGAAGCCAGTCGAGAATTCAGTGGTCAGCTCCTGCAGTCTTCTACAGCTACCACATTAGCTTTGGCAGCTGCAGTGAAACGATTCCATCAGCAGAGCACTGGTCCTTTTGCTGCTGCCCCTGCAGATTTCCAGGAGGTTGGAATTGGCCACCAGAACCCTTAAAGTTGTCCACCTCTGATCTAGATGGATGGATGAAGGATAGATCACAGGTAAGCAAGCAGGTGCCCTCCAACTGGTTCAAACTACATCTCCCCTCAGCCCCACCAGCACAGCCAACAGGGAGGTTAATGAGCAGTGTGCTCCAAAATCTTGAGAGCACTGCCTTCCCCTGTAGCAGAGTAAGACTACAGACAAATAGCTCTGCAAAAGCAGCACTGTAATCATTTGGGCAGAGTAGTTTCCATTCTGCCAACTCCTGGAATCCATACCTTTCTCTGAGATATCATCACCTGCCCAAATTCAGGTGACTGAAACATTGCATGTCTCACAGGACACTGAGGACTGGGATGCTAGCAGAGCATAGCCAGGCATCCACTCGGTCCTCTGCTTGCATCCCACCATCGGTGTTCACCTCATCCCCTCCGTCCCAGGTCTTGGTGTACCACCATCTGGAGCATTAAAGCAGTAGACAGGTGGGCATCAACTGCATTCATTGCAGGACTGAATTCATCTCCCAGGGATGAAGGATGGAGAGCCTGTGAGGTGGCATGGTCAAGTGCCAACCTGGGCTGGGGAGACTCAAATTCTGCAGCTGCCAAAATTCTTCCCCTCTCTCTGCCTAACCCAGGTCACAAGGTTGCTAGAAGGATAAAATGCGGGGGAAGAAAACCATGGGAACTTCCTCTAACTCCATGGATGAAAGGGTCATACAGTTATGAGTGGGCTAAAGAGAGCCATCAGGCCAATGCTTTTCCCATTCTCTCTCTCCCCCCCACCCCTTTCGTTTTCAGAGCAAAACAGCAGTGGCTCCTGACTTGGCCAATGTGTGAAAGCCAACTCTGAACAGCAAGAAAGCAAGAAGCAGGCATCCCCTTCCTTGGGAATCTCGAAGAAACTGACAACGAATTCCAATCAGTTTGACTTTCTAAGAATTGGACCCATGGTTTCCACAACAGAATGGCTTTTCCATATTGCAAAAATTCCTCAGACTTGCATTTTTAATTTGTAATTTCATGCAAATGTAGTCATAGGAAAAAAATGATTGAAAGCCACTGACTGAAAATGCATTTTTCCCCATAGTTTGAAGTTCACAAAAGCCATATTTAGGGTGGATTTGCACATTTTCAAATGTGTGCATTTATTTATTTAAAGTTTTTATATGCCATCCCAATACTAAAAGTCTCTGGACTGCTTACAAAAACAAAGCAACAACACACAACCACAACACACTGCATCCAATAAATGATGATAAAAACAAGGATAAAACCAATTAACTGTTAAAATATTGGGAAAATTAAACAGGTCTTTGGCTGACGCTGAAAAGAATAAAGCAACGGCTCCAGGTGAACCTCCCTGGGGAGCATGTTCCACAATCGGGGCACCACCACTGAAAAGGCCCTTCTCCCAGCAGCCACCCTCCTGATTTCCCTCAAAGAGGCTCCCGGAGAAGGGCCCCTGGTCCAGATCTCAAGGGGCAGGCGGGCACACAGGGAAGAAGCTGCTCCTTCTGGTTTCCGGGACCCAAGCCTGGACTTGCAGAAGGGTGTGCAACGCTCTTTGGCCAGAATGCACGACACTCTGCCTACGAGTCGACGACAGAACGACAGGCACCTGGCAACCCATAAAATGCAGATGGAACAGATTTAACAAAATCGATGCGCCTTACCTGCACCAGCTTGGCTTGGGTCCAGCACAGGTGGATGCCAGCAGCCACTTATCCCATATTGCACATGGCTGGCCACCCAGCAGGAGCAGCACCGTGTGGCCCAAGCCATCCCCCGCAGTGACCAGTGCGGGCAATTCCTTTGCACGGTGAAGGTTACTGAGGTCCGACTCCAGCGGGGCACTGGTGAGGGCATCTTCTCCCCCACCTGCACAGTCAGTTGTTGCTGCCGGGTAGCAACAGTTGGGAGCCATGTATTTCTGTCCACCCTGCCTGGCCTGCCACCACTGCAGAAAGCCAGCAGATTCAGATACGTTCCATGTTCATGGTCAGGCCCAAGAGCCATTGATAAAGACCGTTCTGAACCGAGGGGCCAGGAAAACAGCCCCTGGCTTCCAGCCAGGAAAATGGCGGCCAAGCTCTCCCCACAGGCGTGGGTGGAAGCAGCCACCGCCTGGCTCCTCCCCCTCCGAATCGGGCTGCCGCGCGGCACACCGTCTGCATTCCTGGGTCGTCTTTGGCCGGCTCGGTCCTCAGCTAGCCCAGAGCAGCCTTTTTGTTTTTTGTTTTTTTAGTGCCACTAAGGAAAGCCGCTAAAGAAATTAAAGGAAAAATGCCCACATACCTTTATGATGAACTGCGCCAGATATTTGCAAAGGACCAATTTTGTGCCTTATTATCTCGCTACAATGCCCACAGCAGGGGAGGGTTTGCTGTCCAAACTGTAATGCAGACAAAGAAAGATGGATTTTTAAATTATCTACCTTTGCCTTTGCAACATGAATGTTTCAGGGCAATTATCCTGAGATAATGCCTTCAAATTGCAGCAGACTTTGGGTCTATAATTGCTGATGTTCATTTTAAGGTTCCCAGCAGACTACTGCAGAAGATCCATTGCCAGTCAAGCTAAGGTGGATAATGTACGGTAACTGGGATTTTCTTGCAAGACAGACACCCAAATCAGCTTCTTTCTTCTTCTTCTTCCTTTTTAAAATACAGACGTTACTCTAAATAATTGTTTGCTTTGCTTCTTTTCACTTCAAGAGCACAAGATGGAGCAGCCAGCTGGGGAAGAATAGCAAAGTGCCTCGCTGGAGACAGGGCCTGGATAACCTTGCCCCGTTGATTGGGCCAATTGCTTAGGAAGCTTTAAAGTGGAAAGGAATTGCCGTGATGCATGCTTGTTCAGCTCCCCTGCACAGTTACACGTGAATTGGATGCCTGTCAATTAATCCTCATCCATTGAAAGCAGCAGAGCTGCAGGCAACTCCAAGTAGTTCCACACAACTAGAGGCTTACGGACTCCATCTGCAGCCTTCGACAGCCATGGTGCTGCATTGTGGAAATAAGTGGAGCAGCTCCAGTTGGCACACTGAATGTTGCCCTAAGCTGTTTGCTGTGGGGATTAGAGACGAACCCTGCCTGCTCAGCCATGAAAGGGCCTAAAGTCGGAGATACAACAGGAATAAATTGCAAGGGCTGTTGGCAGGGAAGAGAAGGACAGCGGGGAAGAAGCCCTGCTCCTCTGAGTTTGCTCACAAGAATGCAGAGCTCTGGTTGCTGAGTGGAATGAGCCGCAGCGTTCCCAGTTATGGATGCTGTTAGATTTAGGGCTTTGCAAAAAAGAGGGCGGCTGGGTTTGGCTGTGGTTGTTTGTTGCTGCCGTGTGCCATCCGGCTGTATCCAACCACTGGCAACCCCATGAATGAAACCCCTCGAAATGTCCTACCCAGAGCAGTTCCTTTCAGCTCTTGCAACGTCAAGGCCATAGCTTCCCCTGAGGAGCTCATCCGTCTCCTATACAGTCTTCCTTTTCTTCTACTGCCGCAACTTTCCCTAGCGTCATGGTCTTCTCCAAGGAGTTTTGCCTTCTTGTGATGTGCCCAAAGTTTGCTTCTACGGGAAGTTCTGGTTTGGTTTGGATGAGGACCCTCTTGTTTGCTAGGTTGATACAACCGCCTCAGACTCAAGAACGAAACGCACAGACTGCGGTCGCACAACCTATGGCCCCGGGGCCAGATTTGCCCGTCAAAGCCTTAGCTCTGCCCCCACCCCATGGCAGCAGCTTCCAGTTCACTACTTCTCCCAGTGATCCAGGCAAGGGTTGTTCTTTTCACACTGCTGCTACGGGTGCAGAAGCAGTGGTTTGTATCATGATTGCTATGGGAAGGAGTGGAGAAGAGGCTCTCTTTTTCCTCCTCCCGAGATCCTAACGCATCAGAGAGAAAGAGAGACCTTCCGTCTACAAAACATTCAGTATTCTTGCTCTGACTCACACCCTTCCTGGCCTTGAGAAGCTTCACTACAGTTCAGCGAGGGTGGGGAAGCATCCTCAGCTTGCTAAGCAAGAGCTGGGGGTCACCATCCGAGATCTCACCGGTCTGTCCAGCCCCGAGGCTGTGCGCACTGTCCCCAGATGGAGAACCCACAGTGTTCTTCCAAAGCCAAAAAAGTGTTTGGACATTGCCAGCTTGTCCTTCTGCAACCCCACCCCAGTAGCAGGGCCAGTCATTTTTATTTATGTAATTTGTTGTGCTTATAAAGCGGCTTTTCATCCATCACGGAATGCAAAGCTCCAGACCAGTCTCCTTCCCACGTAAGTATCAAATCAAGACTGACTTAATTTTAGCAAGTTCTCTGCATCCTTTATTTTCTATCCTTGCCCTAGAAGAAAAGGACGCAGGTCTCCAATTCTCTACCCTGCTGCCAAGCATAGCTGGGTGCCTCTTTAGCCGTTGGTAACAGAAGCCAGTTTTGCATTAGCTAAGCTTAATTCTTGGTTTTTTTAGCTGATCCTTCTTTATTCATTGCTTATCTTTGCCCTCCCCTTGGTATTAATATTTTCCCCAAATCCAAATACCTCTTTCCTCAAAAGTTTAACAGAAGTAATACACTGAAAGTCCTGTTGGCAGAAGCATCTGAAGAAAGCTGATTTAATCCAGAAAGTAAAGGTTTGGCGTACTTCATTGAGTCATCAACACATATTCCCCTGGCTAAGCAGCCAGAAGTATAAGAGAGCCAAGCACTTCAGCCCAGGCTTCTAGAAGAACGAAACCATTACTATGACTAAGCGTACTGAACACGCTTGCTTTTATTCATACAAAAAACAGGCTAAAAAGGAAAGTTAGTTGCCTTCAGCTAAAAAGGCTGCTAGGCAATAAACCCTGATCCTTTTGACCCCTGTTTGCACCCAAGATTTTCTAATGCACTCAGGCCATTAATTAACTTTGCACCCTGAGTGAGCCCTGCTGTTTGTACCTATTATTCTTATTACACTGCATTTATATCCCACCTTTCTTTCTTCCCCTTGCAAGGAACCCAGGTGGCTTACAAAGTTCTTCAACACACCCTGTTATCCTCACAACAACCCTAGGTTGAGAGTGGGTGACTGGCCCCTGGGGAGCTTTAAGGCTGAACGGGCAACAGAATCCGGACCTCCCGAGCCCTTCACAAGGTTCTGAGTGCTTGCACTGTAGCTTGCACCAGGACAAGGCTGGGGGCAGCTCTCCTGCCATTGCTATTCCAACATGTCCAAAATGTGAGAAATACTGGTTTCCGCATATGAATACTAACAACCCCTTGTCAATGTCCTGAATGTCTGAAGATAGGCGTGTACATACCCATTTTTCAGGCGTACACCTATACCTGAGGGTGTGAACATTTGCTTCTGAAGGTCTGAGATCTGGGCTGCTCCTTGGGTTGGCTGGGCTGATCAACATACATATGTAGATGCTGCTGTTTCAGACGTCCACTGAACATGCATTGTCCCCATTGTCCCTTTAATTGCCTTTCTCGTCGTTGTTGTTGTTGTTGTTGTTGCAGTTCTGAGGGCTAAACCAGATGATCTCATTGTTGCTTTCTGCAACCCTGCAAAAAGATGGGAGAGTTGGATGCAGAGACCTTTTTGCTGATCGTAACTTCCTAATTCGGCAGCTTGCTGTCCATCTGTCTGTCTCTGGAACTTCAGCAGCCATCTTTGTTCTTCACAGTGCCTCCCTAAAATGATGTGTTCCTTTTTGAGTGCCACCATCTTTCCTTCCCATGGGTCCTTGCCCCAAATGGTAAACACTCAAATAGATTATGTTCTTGTTTGTTTAGTGTGGTATTTATCCAGCCTATTTCCCTCTATTTTCTACTGTCACCTTGGAGTTTGTTTTGGAAATATCCTGGTACAACCGACTAATGGCGGGATGCAAGGAATCTTAGAACAAAAGTTGATGTGGATAGTTAGGGCGTCCTCGTGCAGGGTCGTGAATGCACATGGCTTTTCAGTCCTCTTAGTGTTGGAATGTCCTATGGTGGAGAACGAAAGAGAGAGAGAGAGAGAGAGAGAGTTCCAAACTTCATGACATAGTCATTATTTGCTTACTTAATTCTTCTTCCCCTGTTATTAGGATCATACTTAAGTCCCTTGCATTGATAGCTCTTGGTTTGCTTTTACTTTAAAACAGGGGTACAGAACCACTGTCAGCAAGGGGGTGAATTCCAAGATTTGGGGGTGGCACATTCCAGAGTTAGCCTGGGCTGAAGATAAGGGCAAAGGGTGTGAGACCAAAACGCTAGCATGTTTTAGCTGAAAGCTCTTGCAACTGCTAAGTCAGCCTTAGGAGAGGTGCTCTGGCCATACAGTACAGAAAAGGGAAGACTGCACAAACATCAGGAACCCAGAAGATGACCAGTGGTTGGAGGGAAGCAGGTGGGCCAGGGAAGGGCTATGTGATTCTTGGGAAGCCCCAGAGGCCTGCCGTGGGCCCTCTGGGGGGCACTTAGCCCCCTGATTGAGGTTCCACATGCTTTCACAGGAAGCTCTTCATCATTCTGTCCTTGGCTAAACCATTAAATCATCTATTCAGAACTTCCTCATGGAGCGGACGTCTTGGGACTTTGCTAGCTCAGGTGATTAGATAGGGGCTGGGGTCCTCTAGGCTGACCCACAGTGGCAGCAATTCCTCATGGGCAAAATCAGCATCTGCAGGCAGCTGCTAAGGCCCAGTCCCGGGACAGAGCCACCGCCTGCCCGAAACCTGCCACTCCCCACCAGCGCTAGTCTCGAGTGCCCTCACCATCCCTCACCTTGCTTGCCTGTGTGCTCTGAGCAGAGGTGAGCGTGGACCCCAAGGTGAGCTAGTGGCTGGCGCACCTCTTCCTCACCACCACCTGCTCACTCGCTCACCTGCCACATTCCTGGGCAAATCGGCCAGTGGCAATATTGATAGTGAGAGAAGGAGCTGTTGGGAAGGGGGCGGGGCATGCTGCTGTTATTCTCCCGGGGCCAGTGGGAGGTTGCTCACCTGTGTGCTGAAATGGCCAAGCCTCTTGAAGGCTTTCTGTGTATTGCTTCTGCTGGCACAGTTTAGGTCTACAGAGCCCCCCTTAAAATGATCCCCCGTCATTCTCTGTCCATCTCTCTTCCTTCTTCCCACTCTCTTCAAAGCCTCTTCCAACACCCAGCAAGGCCCTGGGGTCCAAAGAGCATGGAGGGGATGGAGGGGGTGTGAGTGCATGTGTGGGTAAGCACCATGACTTTGTGCATGTGGGGGGGGGGGAATGAGCACATGTGGGGGAACAGGGATGTACAGATTTTATTAAATCCATTCAGTTTGCATTTCATAGACTGCTAAGTGTCATTCCATCAGCTGCACATAGACAGATTCAGATGTTTTCAATTTCCAGAATTTGTGCTCATGTTCAGTTGTGCACGTTTGGACTTCTGCAAATGCATTAATTCTACCCCCCACCCCACCCCTCTCATAGGGTAAAACATGAACCTTTTACCCTATGAGAGGAACGCACATTTTTGGTCAGTGGTTGCTTGCCTGTTGCTTTTTCTATGACTGAATTTGTAAAAAAATCAGGGAAGAAAAATGGTCCAGAGTTCCACAGGATCTGAGAGACTTGGCAAAACTTAGTCTGCTGTGGAACCCATGGACCAGATCCGTGGAAATACAAACGCATTGAATCCTCTGCTGATGTCGACAGCTGCCCCAGGAGAAAGGTGTGCGTGCATGCCCATGCAGTCAGAGTGTGTGTGCATAAGAAAAGTCTCGGTAATGTGAGACCCCCCCAGCCACACATCCAACATGGGAGGCAAGCCTTGGGGCAAACACTTGCGTACCCCTGCCCTGAATCCGACCAAATGCCCCCTGCGCTGTAGACTCCCTTCAGGGCAGCATCCAGGTGCTTTCCCTGTCCCTCCCTGGGCTTCCTTCCATCAGGCTACTTCTCTCTGGTCCTCGGTTCCAGTTCTGAAGCAAAGACCCGCTTTCTCTTCCCGGGACCTCAGTCTTGCCTCCCTGACTCCACTTCATCCCCAAGTTTTCTTAGTTCTCAGATCTGCTGCCTGCCTATCTTGGACGAAATCTGGCCTATCGTTGTTGCCCTGGAAAAAGCTGACACCACAGATTCTGCCACGCGGGACTATCACAGGTGGGCTATCACATCTTTTAACACACCTCTATGGCACATGCTCCCTTCAAGGAAAGATGTAGCAGCGGGCTGGGCTGCAGCCCACCTCCCTTTCCAGTACGTGCCGCATTTTCTATTTGCAGGGCATTAAAGAAAACGGGGTGAGAGCATTCAGAAATGGCACTCACACCTGAAATATGGAGCATCTCCCACCTCAGAATTCTCCCATCTTATCTAGTAACATATGTAGACCTTACCAGACTCTCGGCTGATCATATTTCTCATCTGCTTTCTCTCTTTACTGGCTTCCTTGGCCAGATCACATTCATTTAACGACCTTGCTCTTTGCCTTCAAGTGCTAACATTCTCTCACTCTTCATTATTTCTTTTCTCCTGCTCAGTGCCTCTTCATGCCCTCTCTATTATTCTCACAAGTATCCATTTGCCAATCCTGGGAACTCTTCCTCCATCACCCACCTGTCCACCTACCGGGAGCTGAGGTTTTTTCCTTTGAGCAAACTCTGGCCACAGGGCATTTTCCTTGCAAATTTCTTTATTGCTCCCAAGTACAAATCACCCAGAATGGGTCTCCCAATCTAAGGGATTACCTCCAGGAGCTCTCCTTAGGGACATGCCTGAGCTCCATCCTCTTGCAAGGAGCTTTCTGAAGGTGAGCCCAGCTACTCTCTGCAGGCTGCTCGTTCGATCGGGCTCCCCACCTCTGCTGACGCCTCGCCACGGGGTTGGGAGCAGCAGGGCTGGGGCGCAGCTGAGCATTCCTCATCCTCTGAGATCCCTCCGACTGGACGAACGTCTTGGTCATTCCCAGGAGCCACCTGGCCTTGAGGTGATCACCCCGCCTCCTTCATCTCTGAAGTTTGGCCTGGCCCATCCTCCCCAATCTCCCTGCAGTCTGTTTCACTTTCTGATCCCAAAGTATTGCCTGGGACACAGCCAGCAGAGAGCGCGTGCCCAAGGCGGCCGTCCTTCTCACTCCAAACATTCCCAACAGCTGGCGCTGTTGTGTACATACAAAGCCCTAAACGGCTTGGGGCCCAGTTACCTGAAGGAACCCCTGTCTCCATATATCCCTCCCAGTTATTAAGATCTTTGACCGAGGTCCTTCTCCAAAAAAAGGACCCCCCCCCCCCAAATAAGTGATGGTTAGGAGAAGGACTTTCTCTTTGGTTGCACCCCACCTGTGGAATGTGCCACCCGGGGGTATTCACCTGGTTCCATCGCTGCTTTCTTTTTGGCACCAGGTGAAGTCCTTGTTATTTTCCAAGTGCTCAGGTGGCTAAATTGGCTTTAGCATTGCTTTTATCTTTGATCACCTCATGCCTCACTTTCACTTTTCTCTGCTGCCATTAGCTGGCAGTTTTCTATGCCGTTTAGATTGTTTTCACTGTATTGTTATTTTGTTCTCTTGATATAGTGCTGGTTTTTCTGTATTTTGTTGTAGACTGGCCAGAGAACCCTGGGCTATTGAGTGGTAGAGAAATGCAAGAAATACCTAATTAAATAAACACTGTCCTTTCATGCTCCCTGGTGCTATGGAAATTATTGCCTCCTATCATGCAGGCATTGCCATCTTCTAGGCCTACCCTTAAGATCAGTTAGATTGCGGGGAGGGGAGACATTAAGGACAGGGCCTTCTATGAAGTGGCACCTGCCTTATGGAACTCCCTCCTGAGACATGTGTGGTGGGTCCCTAAACTTTGATCTACCTCACAAACAATCAAGTAACTCCTGCATTATCATGTTTTCCATCCACCCTGCTCAGTCCTCCCACTGTTGGCACATATCCCATCAGCCATTGCTCCTGAATTTCAACCCCAAGTTACATCACTCCCTGCCTTTGCCATTGGCAGCCTGCCCCTTCCTCATTGGTCTGCAGATACAGCGTGGATGGCAAGGGAGGGGCTCTAACTGTTGCCACTCTTGCCAGTGGACTTTGTGGTAGCTACCTACCAGGGTCATGGGTTCAGACAACACAACAAGCCATGCCGGCAGAGAAATCATAGAAACAGCCTTTGAATCATGGCTTTAAAGACCAAACTTACTATGGTGAAATACCATGAGTGGGTTCAGACAACATCACAGACCAACAACGGTAAAAAACACTGCGACACAAATCTGTGGTGTGACCCAGCGTGGAATGCTGTGCTCTGTTCTGGGTACCACACCTAAAAAGCATATTCCAGAGCTTTAAAGCAGTGCAGACAGGGGCAATTAAAATGATCTGGGGTCTGCAGAAACTCCTCTACAAGGAAAGGTTAGAACATGTAGGACTGCTTAGCTAAAATACAGAGAGGCATACCAAGTTATGCATGATGTGGAGAAAGTGGCCGTTTTTCTCATAATATCAGACCGCCCTGGGTTCACCCCGTGAAGCTGGCTGGTGGGAGATTTGGGACAGAACAAGGGAAGGACTTCATTGCACATGCAGAGTTACAGAAGTCATGCCTGGGAGGTGACACGATAGCACTTTGTGGGATGACCCTGGGTTCTCGAAATGTCTCCCCCTCCCCTTTCTCCACACCATGCACCCTTTTAAACGGACTTTCCCATCCTTGTGCCTTCCAGACACACTTGGACTGCAACACCCAGAATTCCCAGTGAATGGCCCTGCTGGATGGGAATCCTGGGAGTTGTGGTCCAAAGGCCTCTAAAGGCCCCCAGGTTGGGGAAGGCTACCTTTAAAAGCCTCAGGTGGCGCAGTGGTTTAAACCGCTGTGCTGCTGGGCTGGTTGATCGAAAGGTCACCGGTTCGAATCTGCACACGGGGTGAGCTCCCGTGCTCCGTCCCAGCTCCTGCCAACCTTGCAGTTCGAAAGCATGCAAATGCAAGTAGATGAAAAGGTGCCACTTCGGTGGGCAGGTAACAGCGTTCCGTGCACTTTGGTGTTTAGTCATGCCGGCCACATGACCACGGAGACTGTCTGCGGACAAACAATCTGGCTCCCTCGGCCAGGAAATGGAGATGAGCACCGCCCCCGAGAATCAGGCATGACTGGACTTAATGTCAAGGGGAAACCTTTACCTTTACCTTTACATGTCTCCCCTGACGTGGCTGTTTTCTAAGCTGAACAGTCCCAGTTATCACAGTCCTTCCTCATAGGGGAGCTGCTCCAGCCCCCAATCATTTCCGTTGCCCTTCTCTGTACTTTTCCCAACTCAATAATGCCTGTTTTCAGGTGAAGCACAATCCAGGGTCCAAAACTTAAGATTCTGCAGGTTGACATGAACTGATACATCAAAATGCATCGAGGCAGTGGTGATATCCATGCAAGTGATGTATGAACCACTCCAGGGTTTCTTTAGCTCTAACACCATGGATACTTGAGCAGGGGGCACTATTAGCTGAACTTCCTTCTGGCCTGGTTGAAAGGAATGGCAAAGGTAGTGGTATTAAATCAACTCTGGATTAAACTTTAATTCCACTTCTGAGGAAGCTGCTCCTGGGGAACCCAGCTCACCTTTGTGCGCAGTGCTCCTGGGCAAGAATATCAGAAGAATGCCCAAAAGCAGAAGATTATAGAAGTTCTAACTTCTCTGCAAAGAAGAAGGGAAGAAGGAGGAGGCCTGCAGCTTGCCTTTCGTACATCAGACTGCAGCAATCCACGCAGCCCCTGGTGCTTTTCAGTTATTCTCTTTCTAACACTTTCATGCTCGTTCCTCTTCTTGCTTGCTTTCACTCAGGCAGCAGCTGGATCGGTCACTCTGTGCCATAACTTGCATGAAAGCTTTGTTATTCAGCTTTGCTGGTGAGATTACATATTTATAAGAAGACCCGTCTGGAGCAAAGAAGAAACAAATCAGCCGTTGGTGCACTGAAAGAGCATCCACAATGTTTTACAAAAGTAGAAGATGATGCAAGCCAACTTTGGTCAAGGATGTTTCTTTGGCTCAGATCTTGACCTTGCTGGCTGGAAACCCTCCACTAACCAGAAGGTTCTTCTTTCTCCAGGCTGCTCCTCAGTTGCCCGCTCTTGCTCTGCCTTTCTTGCAGGTCAGTGAGGAACAGGCACCACTTCGTCCAGTGTTGCAGGCTTCCAGAACCTTCTCCCACCCTCAGCCTTGTGCTGTGGCACATGCAGCAGCCCCATGATCTGGGCTAACCCATCCTGCCATACACGCTTAATATCGGCTTCTGCTGAGATGTGCCTTTTGGAACAATCATGACAATTTCAACAGAAATACACTATAGAGTGGAAGGAGGCAAGGAGACTGGTCCAGTCTGCATTTCAGGAGCTGCTGAGTGTTGTGAGCTGAGTGCGCCCTCCCAGCAGTAACATACTCACCAGCATTACTGGTCAAACACCTTTATTCCGCTTCTAAGTCTCCGAGCATACACAGAGTGAAATGTTGAACCCTCTCTGGCCCCCTCACCCAAAGCTTTGCTTAGGAATCCTTCTGTGTCTGTCTTGGGCAGGAGGAGCTCTGTGGAACTGGGCACACCTGCATTTATTTATTTTATTTATTTATTAAAAAGTTGGACCATAAGGAAGGCTGAGAGCCAAAGAATTGAGGCCTCTGAATTGTGGTGCTGGACAAGATTCCTGCGAGTCCCTTGGACTTCAAGGCGATCAAACCGGTCAGTCCTAGAGGAGATCAACCCTGACTGCTCTTTAGAAGTCCAGATAGTGAAGCTAAAACTCAAATACTTTGGCCACCTAATGAGAAGGAAGGACTCCCTGGAGAAGAGCCTGATGCTGGGAACAATTGACGGCAGAAGAAGAAGGGGGCGGCAGAGGATGAGGTGGCTGGATGGAGTCACTGAGGCGGTTGGCGTGAGCTTAAGTGGACTCCGGGGGATGGTGGAGGACAGGACGCCCGGAGGAGTGTTGTCCATGGGGTCGTGATAGGTCGGGCATGACTTCACGAATAACATAACATTTATTAAAAACTTTTCTAACCCGTCCACTACAAACATCTCGGGATGGCTTACAAAAATGTTCCTCCCTCAGAGACCCCAGTTGGGCCACCCTGCAACCGTGGTGAAGACTATCAGGTCTACTTCTTCAGGAGGCTGGAGTTCCCCATCTGATCGACTCCCCATCTCTGCCAGGATGGGCCAACTCCCCTTCATACGGCTCATTCTCAGAATCTGAGCTGTCAGTCCAGCCAAATCAGTCAGCTTCTTGTGTGCACCTGGGAATGTTACCCGAGCGTGCACACAAGAAACTGATGGACAACTTCAAGGCCCTTTTGTTCTTCCTCCTCCTAGTTCCTATCTTCAAGTTGGACTGGACAGCCCTTCAACTGAAAGATTTAGTCAAGGAGACGGCACTTTGCTGGAAACCCTTCAAAAAGAGGCATGACCTCTGAAAAGGCCACCCTGGGTGCTTCACGGGTCGGCCCCACTTCAATCAGCACCTGGGTGTTGCTCCTGGGCAAGACCATCTCAGTGCCCCCTCGCCTTCCTCAGTGAGTACACCTTGCCACCTGCTCTTCTGCTCACCCTCTTCCTCCCCTTCTTCCCACCTGCAGTCCAGGCCAGAGCAAAAAGCAGGTGAACAAGTAGGGCAATGGGGAGGCTGAGAAGCAGCTCCAGGGAGATTCTTCTCAGTGGCCCCTCAGCCGTGCCTACACATGACAATGGGACGGCAGGCCATGCCTGATTGCATGCTCCCTCCCTGGGGCTGGCACTCGGCAGTCCCTTCCCAGTGGGGTGCATTCAGCTCCCTTTTCTCCTGTTCTGGGGTTCATGCCCTCCCCAAGCTCTCCCACCCAGAAAGACTTCTGCAAACCTTGAGGGTGAGCCTTAGCTTCTTGGCTGCACGTGCTGCCGGTCTCACTACAACAAGGATCCAGACCCGGGGAAGAAGCTCACTGATTGCATGCGGGACTGCAGGAGAGGGTAGGTAGATTAGGCAGGATACAAGCGCGCAGGATTGTCCCTTAGCTTTTCATCTTTCACATGTCGGCAGGCATGGAAGCGGCGTTTCGGGGGGACCTTAGGATGGGTTGCTGGAACGTGGCTGCTGTTCCGACGGGGGAAATGCATCAGGCCCAGCCTGCGCGCAGGCCTCATCCTCTGACGTCGCCAAGTAGCTAAGGCAACAAACGCCACAGCTCTCTTTCTCCTCGAATTAGCAGGCTGCTGTTTGGCCTGCCAGAAGGGGACAGCAAGGGCACGTCCGTGAAAAGGAGAATGGGAGAAGCTGCCACAGGGGTGGGAAGGGAAGCAAAAGGGAGGCCTCTGCACTGGAGGGCCCAGGCAGGCCAGCGCGACTGAAGGCATTTCTCTTCCAGCCGTATTTTAAAAGCAAAATTGCTCGCATTCCCACCAGAAGGGGGACAAAGGCATCCTGAAAATAATTCTCTTTCCTTTTCTTCTCTTTTCTGTTCTGTAATCTCTCCTCCAAAGCTATTTTTTAAATATAATCCCTTCCTTCTTATTGACAAGGTAAAGACCGGAATGGCGAAGGGCTGGAATTATCCTTCCGCATTTCTTCACCAGCTGGGAGCATGGTGCACTCTTGTACCTGGAAGGGGTAATGATTCCTCCCCCGAAGGGGCAATTACGCCCCGGTTATAAAAATAGCAAGACCATTGCCAGAAAGTTCTGCCTCCATATTGTACAGCATTTTCTTTGCAAAAGGGCCAGATAAGTGGGAGGTTCGCAAGTAACAGGATGCTTTGGTGGGGAGAGGCAGAGATAGTTTGCCTCTCGCATACAGGACACACATACGCACAATGGCCGTGTCGCCAAAGGTTTCCTTACACCCTGGGTGGTCATGAACCATGGAGAGTGAGCAAAGGTGCTTCCCCCAGCTTGCCCACCTTCTCCGCCTAAGCGAAGCAACACAGGGATGCTCCCCCTTGGTTCTTCAGCATGATGTGAGTGCAGATTCGCACACTGTTGTGGGAATAACAACTCAGGCTGCTGGGCCAAGGGCAAGCCGTGCCCCTCGAGTCTGGGCAGCTGTGACCCGGCAGCCAGGGCACTGAGGGAGTCTGTGCTCTCACACACGTTGGGGCTGAAGCGAGCACAACTCGATGGCCTTCAAGGCCCCTTCCAGTTTTACTGCTCTCTGATTCTGTGAGAACCAAAGTCCTGTGGCGCCAGCCATGCTCCTGTGGAAGGCTGAGTTGTAGAACATTTCTGTCTACATTTGCATAGGTTTTCACCCGAGATAAAGCAAATCAAATGTTCTCCCAAGGAACAGTGGATTCTGCAAACACCATGCACACCGTTGTCCCTATTATTCTGCATAGCTTATTTGATCTTGCTTAGTCACAGAAAGGGGCAAAGAACTTGCAAGGCTCTTAAGACCTGCCTGCCATCTGGCTTGTGAGACAACGCTAAGTATTTATACAGTTTCGAGCCTGTCTTTACTGTCTTAAGGGCTAGTAACCTGGCTGTTGTTGCTGCTGTCTCCATGAAACCAGGCTTCCTTGGGATGCTAAATTCTGTACCCAGCCTTTGCTCCTGTGCTTCCTGATATGGTTGTGAAGTCATAAAAGACACATAGCTTTGACTATCCCTGGTAACGATAGGACAGAGCTGCACCTTGGTTTACACGGGCAGGCATCCCTAGGGGGTGCCCTTGGATGTGCTGGACTGTGGCAACCACCATCCCCAGACTGAATGACCAGCAGGCATCTTTGCAGAAAATACAAGAAGGAGTCGTTCAGCACATGGCGAGGCTTCTGAAGAAGATACTGGTGACTTCATGCTACATGACGCGTCTCTGTAAGAGGGCCGGGTGAGAGGGCGCACCTCTCACTGAGATGTTGCTGTGAGTCAGAAAGGACCACAGGTGCTGTTGAGTTCCAATCCCCATTGGCCCCAGCCAGCATGCCCAGTGGCCAGAGATGATGGGAGCTGTCGTCCAGTGACCTCTGAAAGCTCCCTTGTCCCCACCCTTGAAATAATCCAGCCCAAACTCAATGGCCCAATCATTTGACTTAGGAATGTCAAATAGGAATCTGTTTCCTATTTCAGAGAACATGGTAAGAATGAGAAATGGGAGATGAGCTGCAGAAGCCCTGAAAGATGCAGAGAGCCCTCAGCTCTACAAAAAGCCATCACTTTGGCTTTCTGCCAACAAGAAAAACTTAACAAACCAGAAGCTTTTTTAGAACACCTTTCCTTGGAGGCAGCATTAGGGGAAACCCACCAGGGCTGCGGCCGCAAATCTTGCCTTTGGAGACCTGACTCCCTGGGGGCCCCCTACCCTACTGCCCTGCTGAGACAAGGGACCAGGAGCCCTAAAGCACCTCTCTGCAATGAGTCCCCCGGAGGAGCCAGTGTTGTGTCCACACACGCTGCACCTTTTGTGGCCTCAGCCCTTGGATCTCCCTGCCCCGGGTTTCTTCCTGAAGTCAACACGTTCCTCTCCCCAGCCATACCTCACTTTTCACCACTATGGGTATCCTTGGAGACAGGGTCCCTGAAAAACTTTAAAGATGCAGAGTCCTTGAAGTGTATGCAAATTAGCATATGCAGACTTGGGGGGGGGTGCCCTTTGTGCCTGAGCACCAGTGCCTATCACTGCCTCTGAATTTTATCAGGATGTATTCAGAAGCATCCAAAGGGTTTTACTAACAAGCTGCTACCAGCAACCTAGCATGGGCTGTTAGGAAGGAAGCCCAGCCATCTAGCACCAGACCATAATATCACAGTCCTTGCTCAGTCTCTAATTCTCTCCCAGATGAAGCATGTTTCTTTCACAGGTTCTTTGAAGGCTGGGACCAGGCACACGATCAATAGATGCGGAGATAAGAAGCCGGGTGGGGAGACGTAGGAGAAGGTAAATGTGTGGGCGGGAAGCTGGCAAGGGGTTGGTTTGTTTATGTGAACTTTAAATAATTCATTTCTTTATCCCCGTCGAGCTTGTCCCCGGTGTGACGAAAATAAACACGTCTTCTTGGCCCTATTGTTTGGAAGCGAAGAATTGTTGAGCGAGTGGGGAAATATTGCGGTGACTGAGGGAGACACACGTAAGAGGTGACCTTTAACTGTGGTACCTATAACCAATCTCATCAAATTAACGCACTGTATATTTTCCTTAATAATCTCTGATTAGGCTCGGGGTATGAGCGGACACGATCGCCCGCCATTGCTATGCAGCGGGAGGCCTGCTTAGCACCGGCCGAGCATTTGGGAATAAGTGAGCAAAATGGTTTAATTTGATAGGGTTAGAATCCTGCAGGCTCTCGGATGAAAGGTCGCCAGCAGCCCCGCTCACATGGAATATGCAGAAATAAAAAAAGCAAATTGCTTACATCTGCTGCCAGCAGCCGGGAAAATGATCTGATTGGATGGGCTGAGGGCCCTCCATTTCTTTTGGGTTACAGAGAGGTTTCCAGAGCATCAAAAGCTCGTAATTGGTGTAATTCTGAATTAATGGACACACACACACATACAGAGAGAGAGCCCAGTTCGAGGCGGCTGGCGCTTAGCTGCTGCATGTTTCGGAATGCTCAGGATTAGAGCGATGAGGCTTGAACAAATAGTTGCAAATGGTCCTTTATCACTAATGAACTTCCTATTTGCCATCTCAATCTTATTGACCGCAGCAAGCACCGGGAACGTGCACTGGCCCGGCATGCCACCTATACCTGCTTCCTGCACACCTCTTTGTTTGCAAGAAACTGAGCCGCACCCTGGATCTGTCCAGCCCAAAATTATCAGTTTCAGGCAGGAGTTTTTCCAGCCCTCCTTAACGATGCTGTGGATTGGGCCTGTGACTTTCTGCAGGAAAAGCCTGCATTCTTCCAGTGGGCCAGAAGCTCTTGGAAAATGCACGATACAATTCTGCACAAGACTGCTGTGTTTATATTGATAGGAATTGTGGCAGAAAGTGGTCAGATGAGAGATGGCAGAGGAAGGACTGGGGTAAACCCAGGTTGGTGGAGGGAGTGAATTAGTGGATAAGCTCAGTCACAGCCTCATTCTAAAGTTGTTTGTAGGCTTCATTCTGCTTACAGAGTTCTTCTTCCTCCTCCTCCTCCTGAAGGTCCATGGAGTCAGTTTGGATAAAGAAAAGGTGCTCCATTTACGACTCAGTCCATGTGTGCATCGACGCTTCCATGAATGAATGGGAAAGCAGGATCATGTGCCTATATGCATGGAATCCAAGCAGTGGTGCTGGATTCACAGTCTTCTCCAACCCGGTACCCTCCCAAGGTCTCCCTCTTTTCCAAGCAGCACGGCTATGAATGAAAATAGCTGCATTAGAACATGGGTGGCCCAGTGTTCTTGGGTCAGAGATATGGTGGCCGGGTGCCCTCTTTTCCAGAGGACCGTCTGGAGAGGCCAAATGTGTGTTGTCTTTTGTCCTCCTTCTTTTAAGCACGCCCCGTCCTAAGTGCCTGGCCTACATCCAGAACTGTAAGTCATAGAAGGGCCACTTTCCTTGATGTCAAACCTTCACCCTGATTTCAGCTTAAGCAATGCTGCTGGCCAAACTGCATGTTGGGGTTACTGTGTCATGATGTTTAAGGGCTTTTTCCCCTCCCATTTAAGCACACCTGGCTGTGGTTCAGATCGGAAAGATGGTGCCCTGGGTTGGAAGGGTTTGGTCTTAACTACTTTGCGAAAATCTCTAAAATCAATGGAGTGAGGGTGGGATTTCAGGAAGAATATGGGTGGGGAAAGGTGAATGCTCCCATACCACAGCACTAAGGTCCTGATCCAAATCGGAGCCACGTGTGTTTACAGTACCATGCAAGCTTGGCAAGATGTGGAGCTGAGCCTTGATAACGGGACAGGAAAGAGCTAAAGTCTGAGTAAAGCCCCTTGATCCCCTGAGAAAAGAGCTGCACCATTAACCATGTTCCCCTTTGATTAGGCAGAGTTGCCTCGCGCTCATTTGTACCTAGCTCTTTGCTCCCTAATCTGCACTGCTGTCTGTGCCTGAGCACGTCGGGATTTGCCTGAGGCGCTGCTCAGAGACTCATGGCTGTGTTCAGCTCTCCATCAGCCATGTCGGTCTTCCCTTCTCTCTTTCTCCCCGGTCCTTCCCTCTCCCCTTTTTAAAGTCTCTGGAAAGAATTATGCAGTTGCATCGAGGAGTCCCACCTCCTGCCCGATAAGCCAATTCTGCATTGACAGCCTCTGTTCTTATCACAGACATGTCTCAAGCAAGTCAGGAAATGTATGCTTAAACACATGCGCATGTGCGCATAGCTACATGCACGCAAAATGACACATGGGTTGAATCTCCAGCCTCGGTAGAAGACATGCAGCCAAGGAAAGGCACCGTGGTGGCAGAACCCTTCCTCTCCCTGGGCAGCAGTTGCAATGCTTGATGTGTGAGAATCACAGACCCGTTGTAGAGCTCCACTAAAGGCAGTGGGAAAGTGCACAGAGAGGACTAGCCCCATGGTGACTGGGTTCCATTTTGGGGCAGTCCTGATGGCTGTCATTACCCATTATGGTGCTACATGGAGAAGTCATCATACAGGGTAGGGAGAGGCAACACGGTGTTCTCCAACACCATTCGGGGCACCCATTGCGGTGCCCATCTCCTTCTCCTTTGTAGGTCATTGTTAAATTAGAAGGTTTACTGCTGCCAGTTGGAACTGCGTCAAAGCCAAGCGAGCCCTTCTGGCTGCTCCATTTTCCCCTGCTGCTCTGGGCCACCTGTGAGGAGCAGAGACCTGCTTAGGAAGCGAGGGTGGCAAGTGGCTGCAAGCAGACGCTGTCATCTTCAGTGTCCCCGCACTGTGGTGATGCCCAAGATGGTCCTTTGGCCTGTGCACTGTGCCCATGGGCCCAGAAGGCCTCCTACCATCCCAGAGAGGCTGTTTCCAGCTGTCCAGAGCAGAGGAACCAGTGTACGGCTTCGAAGTCCCCTGTCCTAGGGGAGGCCAAGCACCCTCACATTCAAAGTCAGAGAGAGAACTCACTGTGTGGCTGAGATGGAGACCATCAGAACGAGCAGAGAGCCTGGTACACCTACTCAGAAGGAGCTCTGGGCATTTGGTTAGTCTCTGCGTGTTATGCTGGTCGCAGAGTTTCACCTTGCTTGAAGAAAGGCTCTCACATGCCCTGAAAGCATCTTCGCCCCACGAGCAGTTTACTGGTTGTATCATTCTGAATCGATCGGGAGAGCAAGGGGTACAGGCACAAGGCTCCGAAAATAACGTTGGGAGCCGCCCTCACTGCCCTTGCTTCCCTTCCCCCCACCCCCTCCTTCACTTTGTATCCCCCTGTTGTGCCAGTACACAAAAGCTTGGGCAATCTGGACGAAGTAGTTCTTCCAAGGGCCCCAGCCATTGGGAGGGGCTGTGGGGCTGACTGGGATTGCTTTGGGGCAGGGGAAGTGGGTTTTCCCCATCATTGCAGACTTTCAGGAGGATCCGGAAGACTTCCTGGTTTACTGTAAGCTTCCACTGGCCACAGTTCACTAGACAGTCTTAGCTTGTCCCTGCTAAAACCCCTTCAGAATTTCATTTCTCTTTGGAAGTTGTGCCAGCATATCCTATCCACAATCCCAAATATGAGCAAGCTCACTTTTTTCCCCAAGAAATGTTTGCAAATTCCAGACTTTGCAATCATGTTCAAAAACATTGCATTTTCATGCATTAGTCAGTGGGGGGCAACAGCACAGTTTTGAAAAATATGCACAGGAATGCACAACTTTCGCATCTGAAATGCACACTTTTCCTATTTTAACCAGCCAAGAACAGATGGAAATGGGAATGAGACAGAACCAGAACAACCTTCCAAGTGATTTCCAGGGAATCAGGTGAAGCTGGTTCTCCCATCCTTGGTTTTAATACTAAGCCAGATTTTTGCTGGTGTTTGCTATTTTCATAAACATTTGCTGTTTTATTCATAAATGTTACCGTTGCAAGCTGCCGAGAGAGGGCTCCTGCCCCGAAAGAAAGCCCTCTTGTGGTTCTTAGGTACCATCAAGTCATCTCAGGCTTATGACGACCCTACAAACGAATGCCTTCTGCAATGTCCCGTCCTTGACAGCCCTGCTCAGCTCAGGGCTGCGACTTCCTCGCTTTTGATTGCTCTACCATAGGGTTTACAAGGAAAGAGCCATTCAGAAGTGGTCCACCAATGCCTTCTCCTACGCAGCGCTAACCAGCCCATCACTGCCTTTACCTGAAAGGCCCTTCCACCAGCCTTGCCTTCAGCTACCAGTGCTGCCCAGTAACTGCCCTTCAGGGGTTTCCCCTTCCTATCACCAGTGGAGAGAACCTTCTCTTCTGCTCTCGTGATCCATGGCCATGTGGTCAGTTGGAAAGGCAGTCCAAGACTGCAGACCTTGACTACAATCATAAGTGCCCGTGCAATACCTACTGTGTGTTTCCTGGCCCAGCTCAAAGGCTGCGTTCACATGTAACACTAAGCCATGGCATGAGGTTTCCAGGGGATGTGGTTTCTTACCTGGGTGAGCCTGTGAGGTGATCGTGCCCTTTCTACATGTGCATGGTTTCCACCCTCTTGCCTCAGTCCTTCCACTGGCAGCCCATTTCCCATCAGTCCCTGTGAATGAAATGCAATCCCAAGCTGCACTGCTCCTGCCTATGTCACCTGCCTCTTCTTCATTGGTCTGCATATAGAGTTTGCATGGCTGGAGTGAGTCCTGCAATGGCTGCTCTTTCCACCAGACTCTATGGTAGCCATGTGCAAACCATGTTTGTGAGTTCAGATGACCAAAAAAGCCATGGTGAAACATGGACACGATACAATAGATGGTTGTTTCTCTGCACAGTTCAATAGAAACCAAACATACCACACAACAACCTCATGACAACGTTCAGAGAGCACAACAGACCGCCCTACAGTGAAAACCACCATGGTTTGTCATCATGTGTGAACCCAGCCAAAGTGTTCAGTTATTGACTTTAAAGGCACAGTCTAGTGAGGCTGCTTATAACCTTCTGAACTTGGACAATTACAGCATGTCCTGTGGAAAGTGGGGGAAAGCACTAAGATTGCCTCCAGGTTCCTTCTACTCTGCAAAGCTGCTACTGGGCTGCTTTCTTAGGAGAGGAAGGAAAGGAGGCTGAAGGACTGCACTTTGGCAAAGCCAACCTCCTCCCTTCCTGCCCCGTAAGCCTATTCTTTGGGGTCACTGTTGCTATTGGAGCAGTTTTCGGACATCAGAGTTGGACTCTGAAAAATCCCATGGCACCCCCCAACACTGTCCCCATAGCTGATCCCCCAAAGACAGGGCAAACTTTGGGCAGCTGCTGAGCCATGCCACAGCCGATTCCAGCATTTTCATCTTCTGGGGCAGAAATGTTGTACTTCAGATGGGTCTTACTCGCCCACACATCTTGGGAAGCATCCCAAGATTCTTTGTATTACAACAGGGAGCAATGGATTGCAGCTGGGAAAGTCCATATCTTCCCAGCTACTGAAAGAGTCCAGCTAAGCTCAAAGGGAACAGGAATTTTGTGGGGTGAGATAATATGAGGCTCCTTGCTAATAATGAGGTGTCCACTCTTCCTCCAATCGCACTGCTCTTTGCAGCTTTAGACCAAAGCTCCTTTACTGCCCTTATTCTGTACACCCACCTGTATGTTAAGATCTTCTGTTGTAGGCTTTCTGTGGGCACAGAAGCTGAGGTGGGTGGCTACCAAGCAGAGGGGCTTCTCAGTGGTGGCACCTCTGCCATGAAACATTCTCCACGAGAAGCCTGCCTGCAGTCTGTTTTGTTTGCCAAAACATTTTGGGCTTCCAGATGTTTCAGACCTAAACTGAGTCTTGCTGCAAGCTTTCATCTGGTCTTACCATCCTGCTGCCTTTGCCTTCCATGTGTGATCATTGTGCTGATAATTGTAAGCATGTTTAAATAGGGTTTCGGGGTTGATTGGTAGGTTGGTTGGTTTGGGATATTAATTTATAGTATTTTTATGTTATCTATACTGGGTTGACTGAGACAGACCAGCCAACTGTCCTGTCTTTGATTGCATGGTGTAGAGCCTCAGATGCACAGAAACATAGAACATAGAAACAGAGCGAATCAGAAGGGGCCTCCTGGGCCATCTAGTCTGACCTCCGGCACCAGCCGGCTCCGCTCATGACATGCCCACCATGTGCATGTCCAGCCTGTCTTTGAATACCCTCACCGATGGGGCCTCAACGACCTCCCGTGGAAGCCCATTCCACGCCCTCGGGGTCCTAACTGTCAGGAAGTGCTTCCTGGCATCCAAATTGAACCTTGGCTCCCTGAGCTTTGCTCCATTGGAGCGCATCCTGCCTTCCTCTGCAGGGGAGAACAGGCCTCTCCCCATCTCCGTGTGACACCCCCTCACATACCTGTATGTTGCCAACATATCCCCTCTGAGTCTCCTCTTCTCCAGGCTGAAGAGACCCAGTTCCCTCAGTCTTGCCTCATATGGCATCCCCTGCAAACCAGCCACCATCCTTGTGGCCCTACGCTGCACTGACTCCAACCTGGCTATATCCTTTCTGTAATGAGGGGCCCAAAACTGAACACAATACTCCAGTTGCGGGCGCACCAGAGTCGTGTAGAGTGGTAGTAATACCTCTCTTGATCTAGAAGCCACGCTTCTGGCTATGCAACCAAGGGTGGTGTTCGCCCTCTTGACCACCGCATCGCACTGCTGACTCATGTTTAGCCTGCAGTCAGCCAGTACCCCGAGGTCCCTTTCACAAGTGCTGCTCTCCAGCCACTTGTCACCTAACCTGTACTTATGACAGCTATTCCTATGCCCCAAGTGCAAGACCTTGCACTTATCCACATTGAACGCCATCCTGTTGTCTCCTGCCCACTTCCATAGCCTGTCCAGATCCTTTTGGATCTGGAGTACCTGCTCCTCAATTGTGGCCACTGTTCCAGTTTTAGTATCGTCTGCGAATTTGATCAGCAGACTGTTCACCCCTTCTTCCATGTCGTTAATGAAAAGATTAAACAGAATCGGCCCCAGGACAGAGCCCTGGGGGACCCCGCTTGTCACTGGCTGCCATCCTGACGATTCCCCACTAATGGTTACCTTCTGCTTTTGGACAGTCAACCATGCCCTAATCCACCGGGCAGTGCTTTGGTGTATCCCAAAACTCCTCAGTTTCTCCACCAGGATATCATGGGGCACTTTGTCAAAGGCCTTGCTGAAATCCAGGTATAGCACATCCACTGCATCCCCTCCATCCAGCCATCTTGAAACCTTGTCATAGAATTCCACAAGGTTTGTCTGGCAGGACCTGTTTTTGCAGAAGCCGTGTTGTGCGGCTGTCAGCCTCCCTTCCCTATGTAGCATCACTAAATCTCTCTCTATTATGAGCCTTTCCATTGTTTTTCCTACAATGGACGTAAGGCTAACAGGTCTTTAATTCCCCATGTCCTTCCTACTACCCTTTTTGAAAATTGGGACTACCGATGCCACCCTCCAGTCCTCTGGAACTTCACCCCTTCTCCACGAGGCCTCAAAAATGGAGGCCAGCGGGCGTGAGAGAACCCCTTTCAACTCTCTAAGTTCTCTCGGGTGTAACCCGTCAGGGCCTGGCGCCTTTGTAATGTCCAATGCCCTGAGGAGCCCCTTGACTTCAAGGGGGGTGACTCTAATCTGTGCCCCTAAATCCCCAGCCTCATCTAATCTCCTATATGGATATCCCCTGTCCTGCTTTGGGGAGAACACAGAGGCAAAATAGTCATTTAGCATCTGCGCCTGTTTCCTCATATCAGCCACTGGATCTCCTTCCTCCTTATTTAGTGGTCCCACCACTTGTCTCCCTTTCCTTTTCCTATTTACATGCTGAAAGAAGCCCTTTTTGTTGCGCTTGATATTCTTGGCAAGTCTCAGCTCATAATCAGCCTTAGTCTTGTGAAGAATCCTTCTGCAACGGGCCTCCTCCTCCCGGTATACCCTTTGGTCTATTTGCCCCAGTACCCATTTTCTACAGAAGTTCCTCTTTCGTCTAATCCCTCTAACCACCTCCTTTCGCATCCATGGCGGCACTCTCCTCCGCCTCTTTCTTCCAGCAAAATCAGCCTCACCAGCATTTCTTCACTAAAAGTCTTCATTGTTACATTCAGCCTCTGAGCATACACAAATTGTTGAACCCTCTCTGACATTCTTTACCCCAAACTCCTTTTACGAATCCTTCTGAGTCTCCTCTCTCTCCCTCCCTCTCTCTCTGGACACTGTGAAAGCCAGCAAGCTGTTGCCCCTCCTGCTGCACCCCAGTTGGACCCCCCTGATGAGCCCTTCTAGGGACAGGGTCTACCTCGTCAGCAGGCGGGACTTCCCCATCTGATGCACTCCATTTCCAAGTCTCCCCCCACAGGAGACTGCAGCTCCTGCCCTTCCCACAGCCGAGTTGGCTGGGCCCTGCCCTTGGGCTAGTCTTTCTCAAGACCTGGGCTGCAGCTTGGGCTGGGACCACTTCAAAAATAATCTCCCAGTCGGAGTCTGGGTAGTCAGTCCTGGCAGGGTAGGTCGCCTCCTGTGCACACATCTCATCATGGGAATCAGACCCACCAAGGCAGCCCATCTCTCGTGCACACGCCCGTGATCTGACAGAACGCGCATGCACAACGTAAGCCCACTGAACTACGCCGGACTTGCTTCTGAGGAGACAGATGGCACACTGCTGAGAGCGCAGTGCACCCTCCCACAGCAACGGCCTCGCCAGCGCTTCTTGCCAAATGCCTTTGTTACACGTCAGCCTCTGAGCACACACAAAGCGGAATGTTGAGCCCTCTCTGGCCCCCTTCACCCAAAGCTTTGCTCAGGAATCCTTCTGTGCCTCCCCCAGTGAGGAGGAGTGCTGTGGAACTGGGTGTGCCTACGCCCCTCCCCCAGGGACCCCAGTTGGGCCACCCTGTGACTGTGCTGGGGGACGATCCGGTCCACCTCCTCAGGAGGCTGGAGTTCCCCAGCTGATGGACTCCCCATCTCCAAGTATCCCTCCTCTTCCTTGTTCCCACGGGCAGGCTGACTGGCCCCTCGGCTGCCTTAATCTCCCGCACAGCAGGCACAGGGGGGTCCCCAGGACCTCGCACTGCAGCTGGAGCGGAGTCCGTCTCAACAGCCGCCTCGTTATCGGAGCCTGAGCTGTCAGCCCTGCCCGGATGGGCCAACGCCCCTTCATACAGCTCATTCTCAGGCTCTGAGCTGCCAGTCCAGCCTCTCGTGCGCACTCCCGATGCTTGCCAGAACCCACCACACAGAGAGCATTGGCAGTAACTACCCCTGTGCTGCCCATTCACGGCTTCCAGAAGCAACTGCTTCACCCTACCTTATGGTAGAACCGGCCCTGTAAAAAAGTAGCCAAATATTATAACAATTCTATTGACAGGTGACATTGAAATTATTATTACTATTACAACTATTAAATTATCAGCTTGATAAACCAATAGGTTGACCTGGAATAAGACAGTTTTCTATGCTCTTGAGACACAGAACAAAAATGTCAACAACATTACATTAAGCATCATTAGAATAGTGTTATCAAGGTGGTAAATGAAAAGTCAAGCATCAGCTTGCTTTGTGATGGCCGCTCAAGCATCACCAAAAGAGAGGAAACCCCTCACCAGCAAAGGGGGCAAAAGAGAACACAGGTTTGCCTCAGATTACATGGGCTCATTTGGATGTATACAGATGCAAAATTAGAAATATATCTCACTGGCATGGAGAAGTCGGCATGACCTGAAGACCTGGGTGTTTGCTCTGTTTACAGTCTAGTGTGGCAGACAGTGCTTTGGTACAAGAGCCTCTGAAAGCAAGCCTTGTCTATCTAAAGAACGAAACTTAAAACAGGATTTGGCCACATGTAGTTCATGGTGCCCCCAGTGCACCTCCCATTCCCCTTAGATCACCCCCCCCAATTTAAAACTTTCCACTGTTATCGGGGGGATGGTGTCCGAAGGATCATGGAGCACTGAAGCTGAGCTTGCAAACGTGCTCAGTTTGACTCCACGGTGCTTTGGGTGGCTTTTCCCCCAGTGCAAGCAAACCTGCTTGCTTTTATTTCCAGGTCATCTGACAAACTGTGACCTGTCGCTGGGAGAAGCCTGGGAGGCGAAACTCTCCTCAAATTTAGGAGCAAGCCCAATTGCGCATCCTTCAAAATGAAGCATAAACTTCCTCTGTTTACTCCACCTTCACTCCCATCGCTTTTTTCGGGCATTTCCCCCGCATCCCGTTTTAGATTGCAAGCTCCACAAGCTGCTCTGCTCTGCAAAGCACCCGGCCAGCTGCCTGAGCCTTGGTGGCCGTTATGTTTGCCCCGATACCTACTAGCAAGAGAAAGCTGCATGTTGCGCTCTGGTTCTGAAAGGCAGGGAAATAGCTAGTCCCGGCGTTGCCCTTTGATGGCCGTGGGACAGAGAATCCAAGGGCACGTTTGCGTTCCCTCCGAGACGCAGGCTTTTCCCGCCTCTTGTGAACCACTCCGATCTCTGCCACAGAGCAGCAGCCTTTGTCTGGCTTGCTGTTCCTGCCACAGTCCATTGGAAGGTATTTGTCAACAATTATGTGTCTATTAAGGGCAAGTCAATCAGCCCACATGCAAATAGTCAGGCCTCCTGGGTGCTCCTATTGATGAGGAGTTGTCAATACACAATCCGGGCTTCTGTCGGCCTCCAAGAAATTAAACACTTGCCTCAATGTCTGTGGTCTGAAGTCCCCAAAGCCGGGCTGTACCTTCGGAATATGAGCTCTTTTCTAAAAAATCTGCCTCTTAGGCTAAAGTGTATTTGGAGTGGACAAAGGGAATTGTGTGTGAGGGAATGGAAGAGATGCTTCAGAAGACCCATTTTCCCCACCCTGAATGCAGAAACCCATGTAGATCACTCGCAATTAAAACACATGTAGGTGGCAGAAGATAATCCTTATAGCAGCATTAGTAGAAAGGGAATTAATAACAGAAACTTTGAATTCGCTTAAGTGCAATTAATATGGCTGGTGTGTAAATATCAGTTCTCCCACCAACACACAACCCTCTAGCGTGAGCACAGGGGGTGGGGGGAGTAATAATATTTTGCAGCTTTTCTCGTGTATAATTAGGCTTTCTAATGTCTGCTGATATAGAGATGCACATACACACACTCAACAGTTGATTTCGTAGGGATGATTATCACAGACTGCCCGGCTGCTCCAGCTCCGAGTGGGTGAGCCAGATGCCGCTTTAAACAAAAGCCTCCAGCAAAAGCCACAACATGCATTAAGGAAGGGTGGTACACGGGTCTTTTGCTTTTGAATCTGCACATCTCGCCCATATCACAGGAGACACTGGCTTTATACAACAAAAGGCAGATCATAAAGAGAGGGAGGGAGAGAGAAAGGAAAAGAAAAAAGAAAAATTGCCACAAAGACTAGGAACGGCCACAAATATTTAAAGCAGATGTAATGAATAAATCCAAATAGATATGTGATTACCATGCGTGCGTGCATGCAGACATGCACCGCCTTTGGAGGCACATCACAGCGATTTTGTTAAAAATTACAGAAACACACAACCTTTTCTGTAACGTTCCTCTCTCTCCCCACCCCCCTTGTTCTCTCTCTCTCCCTGTCTCTGCATTTCTTCATTCTGCTGGTTGAGACTAACCTTTGCTGAGGCCAACCTTGGCAGCAGGAAAACATTAGCCCAGCAATTCATCAGAAAGCCTGTATCTGCTAAAATGCAGCATTATCTCCATATTCAACCCCTTACGAAGCAAAGAGAGGTGTGTTTACAGAGGCAGTTCCTCTGACTTCATAATCACAAGCATGGCTTATTACTAGCAGGAAGTGGAATTTGCCTATAAATGCACGGAAGTAGCCGCAGAGCAACGTTGCAGCCCAAGGTTCACCTTTTGCACATGGCCGTTCCTTCTTGTTCTCTCCATAATGTTTCTGGTGCGAAATGAAAAACCTACTCTGCTCACTTTTAAGGTCTTCCCTCATACGGCCGGGGTGGAAGTTAGACCAGCTCAGTAATAACCATTAAAGCAGCAAACCCGCCTGGTAGTGAACAAAGGTGGGCGAAGGTGACAGGAGGGTAGCTAATCGGGCCACTGAGAAACCGAATCTTTGGCACTCATACCGCAAGTGGGACCCACAACAAAATGTCGCAATGCATCTTAAAACAAGTGCTCCCATTCTGGGCACCGGCCAACCATTCCCTGTAAACAGAGCATTCCACCCTTCCTCTTCATCAGCTGTTCACTCTGCGTTCTCTCGATACCAAATGTGCACAGTCCTCAATGAGTTGGGGTGGAAGATGCTCATCAGTTTCTCCTCTCCTCTCCTCTCCTCCTCTCCTCTCCTCTCCTCTCCTCTCCTCTCCTCTCTCCCTTCCTTCTTTCAGGGGTCACATTTAAGGATGGGATTTTGGTAAGGTAGGATCTGGAGGAGGGAGATCTGTAATTCTTGAGGTACCCTCGAAAGCGTTGCCGTGTTGTTGCCTCTCATTTTGCCCATGGCCCTGTTGGCATTCATCGCTTGAGATCACTCCTGGAAGGAGTAGTGCTTAGTTCACTTGGTTACACATTGCTTGCATGGTAGAGTTTATTGCTGGTTGAAGGTTCAATCCTATACAAGTTTAGACACGGAAAAGGCTTACACTCCCAGCACATGCCTGCTTCACATCCATCGTTTTCAATGCACGCAGAGCTGCGTGTGGTCTTTGCTGCGTACCAGGGGTGCAGGGAGGGGGGCATCATATGCATAATCATCTAAATAGCCCCATCAGTGCATCTGGTGCTTTTCAGGTGACATTTCACTCACCTGAAAATTGACAGGCCCTTGCTCTGAAGAGCTGACAAGCGAGATTGAGAGCTCTATGAAACATCGTCCTTCCTCTCTCCCTTTTCCCATCAAGATCTAAATAAATCATTCTATGGAAGTAGATTGGGATCTATTTCTAGATCTCTGGGTGATTCACAGGAGATGGGCCAGGATTTCTCACTCTCATCTGCTTAAGGATAGCAACAACAAAATATTCCTTCCCCATCTTGCCCTAAATTGTACTGCTGGAGTGAAGCAAAACTGGAATAATCCACCCCAGTCTACCCAAGTACCACACTCAGCCTCTGGGACCTTCCTAACCCTCACCCTTAACAGGCTTGGAGGGTGGCGACTAGGGGGCACACCTCCGCTGTGCCCCACCTCCATCTCTGGGACAACCTCCCTGCTGAGGCCCACCTGGCACCAAGTTTGCTATTTTCAGTGCCAGGTTATGACAGCCTTCTTTGCCGGGGCCTTTAAAGACCTCCCTGGTTATTCAGGGAACTGACCTGATTAGCCAAGCAGCTTTCTTTTATTCCTGGCCAGGTCTTTTTAATTGCCTTTTAATGTTCTTTAATGCTATTTTAGGGGACTGCAGGTGGCGCAGTGGATTAAACCGCTGTGCTGCTGGGCTGGTTGATTGAAAGGTTGCTGGTTCGAATCTGCACAACAGGGTGAGTTCCTGTTGCTCTGTCCCAGCTCCTGCCAACCTGACAGTTCGAAAGCATGCAAATGCAGGTAGATAAAAAGGTGCCACTTTGGTGGGCAGGTAACAGTGTTCTGTGCACTTTGGTGTTTAGTCATGCCGGCCACACGACCACAGAGTCTGTCTGCAGACAAATGCTGGCTCCCTCAGCTAGGAAACAGAGGTGAGCACTGCCCCCTAGAGTTAGGCATGACTGGACTTAATGTCAAGGGGAAACCTTTACCTTTACCTAATGCTATTTTAAATTAATTTGTAATTCTTGTTAATGCTTTTATCTGTTGTATTCCACTCTTTTAATAAATTGTTGGAAACCACACTAAGAAGTTTGGTGATGGGCAGTATAGAAATGAAGATGGTGATGGTGATGGTGATAGATAGATAGATAGATAGATAGATAGATAGATAGATTTTTGAGCTGAAGGACAGCTCAATTCTGGTATTTGAATCAAACTCCTAGGCACAGAATTAATTCTAACCATGTAGTTCTTGCAGTCATGGATCATGAAGTTCTGGAGAGAGGAGAGGAGTAGATCTTGTGATCAAGAAGTCTGAGCGCCCCTTGAAGAAGTAGTTGAAACAATGCCTGTTGGATAGCTGCTTTTGCACTACTTTTGATGGCATTACCTCAACCAAAAGGAGCTTTGCACATGATCTGAGAAAAGATGTTATCCACTAATTCTGGGAAAGACAAAGTCATTCCTGCACTTACAGAGGCTATAAAGCTGTTTCCACTCAGCTTTTCTGGAGCCTCGAGGGGTGCATGGGTGAGAGCTTTCTGAAACTGACCCATGCTTTAGGGCATGCCGACTGACAAGCAGGCTGCCTTACATGGAGGCAAGCCATTGGTCCGTCCACCCCCATCGTGCCAAGACCAACTGGGAGCCCTGGCCTGCAGGGTTTCAGGCCAGAAGCCTCCCTTAGCTCCACTGGGGGATGAAACCGGTATGTGCCACTTGCACTCTGACATGGAGCTCAGAGGGGCCCATTGCCGTCAGCTGGTTTAATGGCCCTTCCTGCCCCAGGGAGCTGCAGATCTGTGAGGATGCTTGGCTGAGTTCTCCGGCTGAGCTTTCAGCACCTTCCCCTAACTGCATTTCCCAGATTGGGAGCTACTGCACCCACGTCCCCCTCGTGAATTTCCCACAGTTGCCTACTGTCCCAGCAGAATGCTGGACTAGCTAAAGCAGCCTTCCCCAACCTGGTAGCCTTCAGAGGCATTTGGACCACAACTCCCAGAATTGTGGGGATTCTCCCAGGATCCAGCAAGGCCATTCCCTGGGAATTCTGGGTGCTGCAATCCAAACACGTCTGGAAGTCCCGAGGTTGGGGAAGGCTGAGCTAGACCCTTCACCTGATCCATCAGGGCTCTTCTTAGGCTCTTGAGTTTTGGAGAAAGCCGTGAGAGCTAAACTACGGCAAAATTGCTGAACCATTGCCCTGAAGACCTGCCATGTGTGTTGTGAAGGTTTGGGACCATGTGCAGTTGAAGAGCCACCCCTTTGCACCTACAGAAACCCTGGTGCACATGAGCAGTCAGTTTAAAAAAAATGGAGGGAGAAAGCGGGGAAAGGAAATTCAGTGAACCAGTGATGCCTGGGCTTTGCTGCCTGCGGGCTGGGAGAGAACCAAAGTCTTGTTTGCCCCTTCAGCAGCTGCAGTTCTAGCCATGGGATCCCCCTTGATGCCCCCCAGAGAGAAACTGTGAGTGCCACTTATGGGCTTAGTGGCGAATGCTGGGTTTCAGCTGGAAAGCCTTCTGGCCCACTGGAGGAACCCATGAAGCACACGAGCTCCTGGACTTGGTGGAATGTTCTGCAACACTTGGGCCATGGAACAGAGCTTTCGCCCCCTTTCTCTGAATACCGAGATGTCCGATGCAATCAACCCAGCACAAAACGTCTCTTTCAAGCTTAAGCCCCAAGAAACTTCTCGATTTTTAAATAGACTGTAATGATCCCCAGAGAATCAGTGACCATTTATTTTCATTTCCTAAGAGATACATTTTAAACTTGAGAAAATGCAAGGTTACATAAGGGTGAGAGTGAGTGAGCACACACACACACACACACACACACACATGAGTATCTTCACATATATACATATAGGTTCACCAAGGCTGCAATCCTACGTAAACATGCTATAAGCCTGGGAAACTCAGTGGCGTTTCATGCCAGTATATTCAGAACAGAAACTCTTCACTAAGAACGGCTGAGCAGTTTGATGTGCACAGATATGGATGAAAACTAACCTGATTCACACTTCACAGACAAAGGTCTAGAATAACAATGTAATTGTTTCTCTGATTTCACCAGTGCCTAAATTTCATGATGCAGTTTCCAGCTCTCACACACACACTTTAAAATGTATTTTTAAGATAACAGTACATTAGAAATGTGTATTCTGTGCTAAAGTATGTTCACAAATGTCTATTTTGTGGGAAAGTGCATTGAAAATGACATATTTAAATGTGCATTTTCACACAGATTTATTTGGGAAAGTATAAAACCAGATTAACGAACCTAAGTGAAATGGACATGGCCCAGAAACACACCCATCTGTGTATTTCTGTTCTTTAACCAATACTCTAAACAGTACGTCTTAAAAGCTAAAATTGTGGAAGAATGTGATTTGCAGAAATTTGCAAACCCAGATTGGATGTCTCTACATTTGCACTGTAGTAACTGTGCCTTTCTCGGCACAGAAAGCTTTGAATATTTGAAGATGCTTCAGAAACTCTCTTGAAAAGGACACTGTGAAAGGCAGCGGCTGGGACAGTGAATAAAACATCTCTTCGCCCTAAAGCGGCAGCACCTTTTGTATAAAGGCAAAGAAGTTAGAAAGAGTGTTTGATGAAGGTGATCCCTTCAGACATTTGATAGCAGTTTTCTTTCAAATCTGGCAGCCTATTGTACACTTTCCCTGTCAATTGAGGCAAAATTACCCATCGGCCCACAATGCGGGAGATTTCACCCGATTGAGGTTGCCATCCTTTAACCCTGAGGTTTATGGGCAGGCTTGCCATACTGCATGTTAGCAGGAAAAACAAAAAGGAGATACGGGGCCCTATTGCAGTCTCAGGGGTCATCATGGGCATCTATCTAGCCACATGAAAATAATTCTTACAATTGTTAAACATGAAGGAAGCATCTTGTACCTGGCAACGCAACGCCATGCTCGGCCGAAGTAGGTCATGTTGTACTCTGCATTGGATCAATCCTGGAAGAGTCTCTACACCTCCTTTCAACATTCCGAATTTCTCACCTGCTGTTTGTCTTTCATAAGAAGCAAAAACAAAAAGTACCCTGTAGTCTATTCAGGAGGGGCTTGCTTCTTCTGATAAAAATGGTACAGAGCCAAAGATGGAGGCAAATATTTTTGACATGCTACTAGGCATAGCACCTAAAACATCAGCAAGGACAAACAAACCAAAGGCAAGCATAAGAAGGCTGGGCAGGGTGCGTGTCTGTGTGTGTGTGTGTGTGTGTGTGTGTGCGTGCGTGTGTGTCGCTAAATATGGTCTGTCCAACCGGGCTGCCCAGAGCTCTCTCCTGCCCTTGCTGTGCTGGTAAACTTTTGTCTGGCTAATTCGTGCCTCTCCCTTGGTTGAGTTAGAAAGTGCAGCCTTTGCGACTGTTTCCTGAAAAGAATAGCTGCACCTCTGCCCCTAACCGAGAGCAGATCTTAAACTATTCTGTGCCTCACATGACGCAGCTGTCTCTTCTTCTCGCGCAGCACGCCAAGCACCCGGACCATTTCATCCGATCTCTGCATCAAAGGCCGTTCTGACAGAAATGAATGTGGACAGTGAAAGTCCAATATACAAAGGAGAGGCAAACCAGCTTCATACTCTCAAACACATGTCTCACATCTGAATGTTGCACCAGCGATAAGGCCGGGTTGCCATAGTTCTCCTCGGTTTCATTCTGAGCGTATGCCGTTTCAGTTCTCAAACAGTCATCTTAAGCAGGGACTCCGAAAGGTCTCACAGTGGCTTAGGAGCCTGTTGAAGGACAACTTGGCCTCAATGCATCTCCCAAAAGCGGGGCCATGAAATCAGTTTGCTGTCTGGTCACATGATGCGGTCAGCCAACCCAAATCCGCTTCAGTTGCTCGGCTGTTTGGCCGCTCTCCTGCTGCCATTTTGTCCTGGAAACCTCCACAACTTGCTTCCCCTGCACATGTCAGGGGTTCTCCTGCCAGAATTCAGATCTTTTAAAAACCTGTAGCAGAAGAATTCTGCTTTTCCCTAATTGCTGTTATATTAGTGAAATTCTTCTGTCTGCTGCTTTTTATAAACATTTTGAAGTACATTTAGCTCTTCCAGGAACTGGTTACATTTTAATTTATCTTATGATTGAATGAACTTTTGTGAGATTCCTTGAGGGTCCTCATGGGACCTTAAAGTCAGGATGTACTTTTAAAGAATAAACAAACACATACATTCAGTTCAGCACCTTCTCATTTCCTCACTTCTCTGTTTGTGTCTGTATTGAGTATCTCTCTCTCTCTCTCTCTCTCTCTCTCTCTCTCTCTCTCTCTCTCTCTCTCTCACACACACACACACACACACACACACAATTAAAATGCTCCCCACTGTTGCATAATACACAAACATTGTTTCTTGGTATGAGCATGTGTTTCATGTGAAATTTGTTCTGCATTTTCTCTGTTTCAAAACTGACTTTTGCAGCACAGCAAAAAAATATCCTGCCTAGAATAGCCAATCCTCCCCTTTTTCGGTCAACATGTAAGGGTGGGTGTGTTTGCTGTTGACAGCATTCTCTTCACTTCACAATCCCTTGGGTCCAGATCCCACAGGAAGGAAGAGGAGAAAAAGCAGATCAGGAGATATGTCATATTAGTCTTTCCTTAAATGTGAAGAGAAGAATCTTGAAAACATAACTCCTATCAGCTAACTTTTTGAAGGGCCAAAACAAGCAAACAAATGCTTAAATCGTTGTCTTATTTCCTAGTTTTTCAGTTTCATTTGTCTTCCTTGAGTTCAGAGTTCTTCAAGTCAGTGTAATATCTCCCCTCAGAACCACTTAGTGCTGGCAGTGGAAAATCCTAACTGACCACAAAGCTTCCGCTTGCTGGTAGAAATATAACAATAGAATGTAAATAACTGACCGTTTGTCAGCCTTCAATGCAACACCAGAATCGGCACCCTGGAGTTAGCCGTCTCATCCTGACTCACGGAGCTTCAGCTTCCTCCCCCAAATCTTTGTGGAGAAATCATGTGAAACAGCAACATTAGAGACATGTGTGTTTTACAGCTATAATGCTAGGAAATGTTTATTTCATCCACGTTTTTAAGTGAACCAACCTCAGCAGCAGCTCCTGGATTCTTATGTCAATGAAAGCACTGTTACACCACAGACTGCAAACTATTCTGAGCTCAGTGAGGCAGCTCTTAGCTCAAAAATGGTGTGCAAGAATCCGCTTATTGCATGCATCATGCACTGCATTAGGGAAAGTTGCATAAAAGCATGAATTCGGATCTTAATGCTGTTAAAAATAATGTTCAGATTGACATGGAAATTGGACAGAACATACTGCTGAGTATAAATAAAATGGGCATGGACAATATACAGACGGATTCAGCTTATAACCCCACTGTCTCCTGTTGAAAGCCGAAGAAAGAATGTGAGTCTATCAACTTTTACCATGCACAACGCATAAATAATAATGCCTACTCTAGTGAGTGAATACATTGATTTGTACATAAACTGCATTTAAGATGTGTTCCATAAATATTTGGTGCTAAGATACTGCCTTGGGTAATCTAAAAAAATTGTCATTCATATTCATATCACACCGGTAGGAATTCCTGTGGGCACTGTTAAAAAAAAGATGTTTTATGGAAATGTTATCCTTTCATGTACCTTATCTGATATGCACTTTCAAAGGATGGAAATGGAATTCTAATTTGGGGGATTTAGGGTGGGATCCTAAGGTGCAATCCTATCCATGTTTAGGCAGAAAGCATTCCTACAGCAAGCTGCTTTCCCCAGCCAGCTGGAGCTGTAGGACTTTTTTCTGTCTAAACATGCACAGGATTGGATTCTTATTCTTAAAAAGAAAGCTGCTTTTTAACTACTGCTGGTCTGTGTTAAACATGTTGCCATTGCACACACCCCTCCCAGGCCAAATAGATTCCAGGCCTCACCATCAACTAAAAGAAACTAGAAAGAAATCCATTACTTATTCCAGCCGGCTCACAAAGTTAAACCCAACCCAAACCGAACCATCGCTGCAGAATGAGAATTTTATTATACCTTAGCGCCATCTTCTGCCCAATCCTAGAATTTAACTTTCCCTTCCCCCTTTGAACAGACTATAGGAATATGCACACAACAAGAAATCTCTATGCTTGCATTTTAGAGAATTGTGGGGTAATGAGAAAATCAAACTGGATTATTGTGTGTGTGTGTGTCTTTATACACTTTTCCTCCTCACAGGTGGAATGGCTTAGAAAGTGGTGGTCATATACACTTTTTTTAAAAAGAGAACAAAACAGAAAATCACACACAGAATCCCTATGAAACAAAGTAAGGTAAATGAGCATTGATCGGCCTTGACCATCTTTGCCTTCCTACATAGGAGCAAAACCTTGATTTGCTTCAACTATTGAGCAGTGTAAAGATGAGGAAGAAGAAGATGGTTTCCTGGCCACAACATGAAATTATTCAGGACCTTTTCACACATTACACAAAAGCAAACCTGGGCTAGTCCCGACCCTTTAGGGCTTATCTTCTCAAGGCTGGGCTTTTCTAGACAAGGCAATTCTCATGTGGTCATCATTCTCGTCTCACCACTGCTTACGGGTTCTTTGACAATGTGACTTCCAATTTTAGGGCCATTCAGCATTTCAGTCTTAAGGCAAAAGGGAACACTGTTCCTACTTGTGTATTTGTAGTTTTCTGCTATATCACAGTGCCCCCTAGAGGTTAGGTGGTGAAAAAACAGAAAAGGAAACCTTCCTTTAGGCCTTTGGGACTCAATTCTGCCCCAAAAATGCAAAGCAGATGAAGCAGATGAACAGCAACTTATATCTCGAAGTTGGGCAGAGGGTAGAAGGTGTATCTCTAATCCACATATATGAACGGTCAGAATTCAGGCTTGTGGAATCTACTTTGTTTCTGGTCAGAACTGCAAGGTCTACCAGCTGTTGCAAAAGACATACACTTAAGATACTCCTAGGTTCATTTAGACTGAAAATGTTATACAACTCCAAACATTTAGAGCTCACAGTTCTTTCAGAACAACCCAAACAAGAATGTTAGGATAAAATTTAGGGCTGGAAGGGGTCATGCTGTGGGTCTTGTAACTAAACAACTGAAAGACAGACATCCTTGCTGATCTACTGCACATCTGGGGATCTCCCAGAAGATCCAAGTCTAGCTTTTGTCCATCCCAAGCGAAGGACCATTCCAGGCCTGTGTTAAGCCTGTAGTTGGCATTTTTGCAAGCTGGAAGCACTCTTTTGAAGTGTAGGAAACCAAAAGTAGGATGCTTCTGCTTTTCTAGTGTATCTGTTAGCTACAGAATAAATATCTTCTTGGCATTTAAATTAGTGGTGAGCCTACAAGTGCAGAATCAATGTGGAGAACTTGGAGAAGAGCGTTCAACCACAGGTGATCTGGGCTTGGCCACAATCTATGGTATGAGTGCTGGTGGATCTACAGTAGCTTCTGTGCAATGCTGGTGGCCACGTGATGCCCTTGCAAACGTGCTCTGGCTGCACAAGGCCATTTCTAGCATGGCGCTTGCACCTTCATTGATTTGGAAAGAACTGCCAGGACAGGAGATGCCTAGCTTTTGGTCTGAGCTTTATTGGAACTATCCGTGGTGCTGAGCTCCCTAAAAATGGGCTTGCCAGCATGGCTAACTCCTACAAAACTCAGAATAAAAACTGCAATGGATTAGGAGTCCCACAGACATAGAAATCACCCACCTCTCCTGTTACTGCAGCCTCTATTTTAAAAAAAAAATCTAATATTATAGTATATCTTCATGCAAGCATGACTCTACTGAGCAAGTTAATGGTTGGAAAAAGCCAGGACAGACAGGTAAAGGTGCTGGATGCCAGATAGCATCAGTGCACACTGTAGAAATGGTTTTAATTTATAAAGCCCTACATGGCTTGGGACCACAATACCTGATGGAGCACTCTCGCAACTGTTATCTACAAGAGATGAGTCCTGCCTCGCATTGCCACCACTGAGGCACTGAGGGAGGCTGGGCTGGTGGCAACAAGATGAAGGGGCCTTTTAGTGCTGTTTCACACACACCCCGCCCCCAGTTTTGAAACATGCTCCCTACTGATGCCCACCTGACACCAACTTTACTATCTTTTTGGCACCAAGTTAACACTGTCTTCTCTCTCAGGGTATTTAACTGGTTTACTGGTGTTGTTAAACAGATCCTAAGTTAAGAATGTCTTCTATCACAGGGCATTTGGTTAATTTACTTGGTGCTTAAACAGATCCTAAGATCTACCTTATTTAAGCTATTATAGTAATTTAATCTCATTTTTGACTGGGCAACCTCCCAAATGGACAGAGGGAACACTGTGGGCATAATCTACCTTGACTTTAGCAAAGCTTTCAATACAGTGCCCCACAACATTCTTATAAGCAAACTAGCAAAAAGTGGACTAGATAGATACAGTGTTAGGTGGATCCAAAACTGGCTGCTAAATTGGACACAAAGGGTGCTCATCAACGGCACTTTCTCAAACTGGATGAAGTAACTAGTGGGGTGCCACAGGGTTCAGTCCTAGACATGGTGCTCTTCAACGTCTTTATTAATTACTTAGAAGAGGATGTACAAGGAGCAATAATCAGATTTGCAGATGACACAAAACTGGGTGGAATAGCAAGCGCCCAGAAGACAGAATGCAGATCCAGAGTGATCTTGATAAACTTCAACACTGGGCTGAAAACAACAGAATGAGATGCCAAGTCTTCCACTTAGGAAGAAGCCAAATGTACCAGATACAAGATGGGGAATAAGTGGCTTGACAGAACTGAAAAGAAAAAAGACCTTGGAGTTCTTGTGGACAACAAGCTAAATACGAGCCAACAATGTGATGCAGCCAGAAAAAGGGCAAATACTATTTTGGGATGTATTGATAGAGGTATTATCCACAAATCATGAGAAGTAATTGTTCCCCTATACTCTTCACCAGTCAGACCTCATCTGGAATATTGTGTCCAGTTCTGGGCACCAAGATTTAAGAAAGATGCAGAAAAATTAGAAAGTGTCCAGAGGAGGGCAACAAAATAATCCAAGGTTTATAAACACTGTCCTGTAAGAAGAGACTGGATATGTTCGGCCTAGAGAAGGGAAGACTGAGGAGGGACATGATATCCCTCTAGAAGTACCTCAAAGGCTAAAGAGGAAGGTCAAGTTCTCTTCTCGCTGATGCCAGAGTGTAGGACATGGAATAATCAATAATGCTTAGCAGCAGCTTCACACACCCCAATGGGAATTCAAGTTCACCTCAAGGGCTGACACCATCCAGCTCCGGCCAAAGGAAGGAACTGAAGGAAGACCATCAAAACCACCTCAGGAATCCCCTTGCACTGATCTATTGGAGCAGGCTAGGGGACCCTTCCTGAAGTTTCCCAGGAAACCTTGCCTATGGATCTCAGTGACTGCAGATTGCTTTTTCTTCATCATAAACTACTGACAGAGATGCAGTCAATGTGACTCTGCCTACATCAGTTGATTGAGTCATCGTACTCATGGCAAGCAACACAAACACTTCTGCCATTCTTCACAGGTGGGCATTGTCCATTTCATTTCTGCATCAGCCTTCAGAAGAAAGTTGACCTGTTATCAGCTCTTTTTGCTAACAAAAGCCGTTCTTTTCTCCCGACACTCCCTTTTACTACACTCATAAGATAATTCACCTTGCAAAGTGTTGATTCTCATCAAATAAAATTGTAAGTCATTTTGTAGCTGCTTTTGGCTCTAGAAGGAGGGAGAGGGGGAGAGAAGAGCCAGCACCTGCTGGATGCTTTCACTAGGGCTACCATTCTTAATGATGCTCACTTGTGAAGGCAGGTGCATAATATCGTATTAGAGTTTTCATAAGCAAGATTCTTCGCAAATGTGCTCCCCACCCAATCCACACCTTCATTATGCTTCCTCTGCAGCACACTCTGAATTTTTCTTCACCAGACTGTAGAGATTTTCTATGTGGTAAGGAGAAACCAAACAAATGAGAAAGGAGGAGGAAAAGGACAGAAGTCTACAGAATGTAACACTATTTAAAGGAATAAAACAAGAAAGTATGAAACCTTCCAGAGAGCACAGCTGTTTGAAATGCAAAACAGCTGGAAATCTTCAAGGCAACCAAATTTTAAGCAAGTGAATTTTCATATTTCTAAAAGATCTTTGGCAGTCAGGGACGAAATCATATTGAGTGTGCTGAGAAAGAGAGAACTAAACTAGCATTACCTTTTGACTGATGAAGCAAATATGGTGAGCGCACATACTGAGATCATGCTGTTAAGAACCAGAGTAATGCATAAAGCTTTTGCTTTCTGTCCTGTATTATGGAAGGCACCAGAAATAAAGTGGCTGCCAACAAACCAAACCCATGCACTTGTCATTCTTAGCCTCACTGACTTAAACTTGCTCGTGTTGACGCATCAGCTATATCTGCAGGGATGAGTAACACTCCTAGCCCTACTTTGCACTGATGTGGCTCCAGAAGCTGCTACACATTCCTTCACCGTTGGGTCAGACTATAAGGGCTCAGCAGCAGAGCCTATTCTCTGCAGGCAGAAGTTCCCATGGTCCATCTCAAGGCCTCAAGCAATTCAGGTTTCTATTGCTAGGAAACAGCACCTTGAATTGGATTCAGAAAGAAACTGGAAACCAGTGAAACGCAGACCAGTGTACTGGCCTGACCACCATATTTTAATTATCCTTGTTTCCTTGACACTGTTTAAAGACATTCCCATGTAATGTGTTACAATAGTGAAGAGGAGAGCTAATCAAGGCATGGATCACTCTGACCAGGTGTGTTTCTCCCAGAAAGGCATGCAGCAGATCTATCAGCGGAAGGTGTGTGAAGGTACTCTTAGCCATCAATGCCAGCTGGTCTTCAAGAGCACTGCTGGATTTCCGTGCATCCCCCAAAGTGCAAACCTGACCCCATGGAGTTCTCCCCATTCAGGGTAGGCTGTTCTCCCATTCCCAGTCGGGTTATCTACCAAACAACAAGATCATAAACTCAGCCAAGCTGAGCTTCAGTTTGTTCAACCAAACCACTCTCTCATTGCATGAGGCAAAGATTTAAGACTTCTACAGCCTGCTTGGCACCAACTCAAAAACAGGTCATTGAGTATCCCCAAAATAGCAATGTGCCCCAATTCCCAAACAATGGCTTGCCTTCCCAAAGGATTTGGGAGATGTTGAGAAAGTGGAGGAGGAGATTACTATTTTCCTTCTCCAAGTCCCTGGTTCATCCATTGAAGCTAAATGGTGGGGCATTTGGGACAGGGTGTTTCACGTACAGTTCACTATGACGAGATGCACCACAACCAACATGGGTGGCTTTTACGAGTAGATGGGATTAGACAGATGGGTGGAAGATACAGCTGCTGAGGACTCCTGTGGGAGTCACTATGGTCAAACATGACTTCCAGGATCAAGAGCAGCGACTGCATACTGCCTGTTTGGGAACATGAACGGAGGGTCCTGTCGCTCTCGAGACGTTCCGGTCCAGGCTTCTTCTATTTAACGGCAGGAGCAAAGTGCCAGATGAAATGGGCCTTTGCCCTGAAATTCTTATGGACTTAGATGTTTTGGTTGAGGCGGTTTACTGAGATGTCACAGTTACATGATTCGCCAGATGGGACAGTGGCCAGCACCTCCTGACAGAATAGAGACCATCCTGTTGGCCGCTGGACTCCATGTACAGCCAGCTTCATATGAAGTAATTGTCCTACGCTGCAGTATATATGCAGCTATGTTCAACACGGGGCACCTACATTGGATTTTCTCCCTAAGTCTGGAAGCATCTATTCTTCCTCTTTCAAACCTAATTACTACTACTACGATCATCGTCGTCGTCATCATGATTATTAAGCATCACTATTAGCATCTCTACCCTATTCTTTCTTGCTGAATAAACCCAAAGGCTACTGGAGTGACCCCACCATTTCTTGGACTGAATTTAAGCTAAAGGGATATTTATTCCAAGGGCAGCCACTGCAAACAGACTGACAATCTCATGGCTTCCTCTCACATCATTTTTCCCACAGGCTTTGCTTGAAACATAGCCCAGACTCAGTTGTAAAACTGATCAAAAGGCCTCCCCATGAATCTGAAGGAAACGTGTCAACTTCCAAGTCTATAGGGAAACAAACTTCCAGAATGGGCCGACATTTTTCCCTAGTCCATCGCCAGTTGCATGCATCATTTTGCTCACTTTCTCCCCCAGGATCATTAATTGTGTCCTGGTATAAACAGCACTAGGGGAGGGGGTGTTGTACCTTTAAAAATTCCTTGCATCATTTCTTGCTGAGTTTCTACTCCAAATATCAGCTCAAGACCTCTGAAATTAAATCTCTGGGCTTCAGGGAGAGGATTGAAGAGGCATTAAGGAAGTCTTCTTCCGTCTTTGACCCAGTTGCCAATGTACTTGCTATGTCTGGACCGGACCGTTGAAACTCTCCCTGAATGGAGCTCCCACTAAACATGGCTCTAGTACTGAGCTCCTTGGGGTCAACATCAAGAGCAAGAATGGCTGGGCACCTGCTAAAGGCCAACACCCTAGAACAGAGTGGACTGGGATAAACCTGGGACTGGAAGAGTGGACTGGAGTTTCTCCTCCTCTTCATGATGGCAACCTGCTTGTTCACCTGCCTTTTGTTCTTGCCTGAACAACTATGGTGATGAGAACCATCAGCTGAAAGGATTCCCCATGCCCTCTTGACAGCGACATCAAGACATTTGAATGATAACTGTTCATCTGAAACTTTCCATTGCTTTCAACAGTTGAATGCATGGCATTTAGGCACCATCTGCAAATGGATACTTATTTGGATCTTTGGTCTGCTGTTGTTCAAATTTATGTATCTGTCCTAGAAAGCTGTATTTTCATTGCATTTGTATGCATGGAATGAGATTGAAACACTCAGACGTACATAGTTCCATCATGACAAATGATGAGCTTAGATATTTTTGAGCTTCCTTATATAATGTTCCTACTTCTTGCGCTCTTCCTTGGTTGCCCATTTGTTGCCAAGATGACAAATTTTAGGCTGTTTGCACATCATGAGAAAGCAAGATGCTGCTGGAGAAAACCATAATGCTAGGGAAAGGGAAAGGCCGAAGAAGAGAGCACTCAAATATGAGGTGGGTTGATTCACAGAGAAAGCTGCAGCCTTGCGTTAGCAACAGTTGAGCAGGGCTTTGAAGGGCGAGGCGTTGGCGGTCATTCACTCCTACAGTCACCATAAATCAGAGACAACTTGGAAGCATGCAAGACGTTGGATGGAGAAAGCAGATAGGGAGATATTTTTCTCCCTCTCTCAACATACTAGAACCCAAAGTCCTCCCATGACGGTCATTAATGTGAGGAAAAGTCTGTTTTCACACAGTGCAATTTGCTGGGAGAATTGAACAAATCCAGGGAGGATGACTCTATTATGGACTCTTTTGCACTTATATAAAGGGTGGGGATGCAGGCAGAAGCCGTGTCACCACTTTAGCTCATCAAAGGAAAGGTGGGATATTAATGTAACCAGCAAGAACATATTGCAAGGCCAGGGTGGCCATGTCTGCATTGCCACAAAGGTGAAATTCAAAAACGGGGCCAGCTGTGTGATTTTGGAAAAGGCAAAATCATGAGTCTGACTATTGTTCAAAAGGGACCTCACTAAGGTGGAGAAGGTCATCCAAGTGCCTGGTTAGCCTGTGAGGTCCATTGTGCCACTGATGGGAAACTCCGAGACCCCTGCTCCATGTGCCTTGTGGTTCTTTGGCTCTAAACCAGACTCTGACTGATCACCTGCAAATAGAAGGCTGCCCTCTCTGAGCCCTGCAAAATTGGGGGGTGGGCTCTGCAGAGGGCATGTGCCTGCATATTACAAAAAGGACAATTACTGCTAGATGCCTGATCACTAACCAGTGAAGGCAAAGACCAACCCAAGGCTTACGGCAGAAAATACGCACTCAGACATGCTCAAAAAATGGCTCATAGCTGGACCATGGCTGTGGGAAAGATTGACATAGAATACAAGGAGATGCCTACTTTCTTCTTCACAGCAACACAGGAGTGTTTCGTTCCTATACAAATGCGGTGTCTGTTCCCCTTTGTATCATAAAGCATTTGACAAAACCATGCATGGGAAAAGATGAGGTCTCAGAGTTACTTTAAAAGGAGGAGGAAATCTAGCTCCAGGGAAGGACAAATCCCCTTTCCTGGGAAATCCGAGGCAAGGCCATCCTTGAAGGGAAAGGAGGAATGCCAGCTCAGACGCGAGAAACAGCCAGAACTAAAGTTATTGCTATCGTTGTTATTTAAAAGAAGACTTCTCATCATCTCTGTGATGAGGGGCTCAGTTAGAAGCACTGCCAGGAACCAGAAAAATGTGACTGAAGTAACAGAGATCTGGGATGCACCTTTCTCGGATAAAAGAAAGCTGAACAATGGCCATCCCTCTCCGGCCGGCCGGGCAAAGTGTTCCTAGAAGAGTCTCTTTGCGCCATGAGGTGGTGTGAACCCCCTGGGGCGGCTTAAAGCCCCGCCAATGCCTGTGAGGGCCTTACTGTTTGTGTTTACACTTGGAGTGCTCTACTCTGTCCGCCCCCTCTTGTGAAGGCCCAGTGCATATTCCCCAAGCTGCTTTCTGGGAGACTCTGGGATTCCACAAGATTCCTCTCTCTCTCGCCCTTCCCCAAACACACACATGCACACTACCTTTGTCGTGACCATGAACAACATTAAGATGACTGTGAGAATCCCAAGGTGCTGTATATTATCTTTAAAGTGTTGGACTTTACAGTGCTGGACTGGGGACACCCAAGATTTGTCACAAATCTCACTGGGTGATTTTGGGACGGTCCCTCACTTTCAGTCTAGCCTACTTCACAGGGTTGTTGTGAGGATACGACTGTGAGGGGGAGTGTTGGCATATCATGGAAGTTGCCTTGAGTTCCATGAAGTAAGAAAAGGTATGATAGAAACATAATAAAACGTTTAAGAAGCCTTAGCATGGTACAAAGTCACAGTGACTACACCAATACAATAAGTTGTGAAGCATAATATTACCAGCAAACAACCCTGTTGCTTAAAATGCCTGAGAAAATAAAAACTCCTTGGCTTTGTTTTTTAAAAGGATTGATAAAGAATGGTTTTAATGGTCCTACAACTTTCAGCCGGCTGAGGAGGGAATGCTGGGAGATGTAGGACTTTTTTCTCTTTAAACAAGCATGGATTTCACCCTTAAGAGAGCCAGACAAAGGGGCTGATGAAGGCCGGCTTTTCCACTCCCATCTTCCCCTGACTGCCCTCCAGCCCCATAGAAATGCTAAGCAGAGAGCCTGAAGGCCCCATTGCCTGGGCGAGCCGCAACTTGGGGGAACCACCACTCCCCACCACTCACATCTGGTGGAAGCAACCACTTTGGGCAGCGCTTGCGGTTTCATGGAAGACAGTCCCTGGATCCGGCCCACGGTCAGCAGACTGGAAGACCAGCCGCACGTGTAGTCTACTGGTCCGAACAGAGACGGAGGGCAACGCAGGGCCGTCTCATTAAGGCAGGCTGTGCTGTCGTTACGTTCAGTGGTTCCAGGGGAGTCTGGCTGGGTGAGACAAGGGATGTGTGAGGAACGTGTTGGAACTGTTGGGCTCCCTCGGCTTGGCTCCGCTTCCTCGGGGCTGACGGCCTGGTGAGCGCACCTCATGTTCACATGGCACCTGCCAGGACCCGAGCACCACATGACTGCGGCACAGGCTGGTAGGGAGCACATGTGGTGAGGCCCACACGTGATTTGCACCTGGTTTCCACTGCACATGGCCCTGAAGCAGATTTCTGGTTGAACATCCAGGGCTCCACAGGTATTTGCAGGCTTCCTCTCAGCTCGGCTCACATTCTAAGTCTAGGCCAAGCACAAACTGAAGACAGCCAAATTCCAGGTAAGATCAGCACAGCCCTACAAGGCTAGAAGATGTTTGGAGAGGAGAGATGGGGTTCTTGGCAGTCATGTTTTGAACTTAATGGGGAGGCAGTGTGGCATAGTGGTTGGAGCGGAACTTGGGAAGTCTGGTTTTATCCAACATTTTAAGAGAATGGACAGAGGGAGGGGAGAAGCTGCCTCTTTCTTTACATCTTCAAAATACCTATAAATAATTAGTGAACAAAGCCCCTCCTTCTGCCTCTATTTTGAGGACCTAATTTAGGTACTTTATCAAAATGATTTAAAATGCCTCTCTCATGAGGAAGCTGTATTTCAGAGCATTTATTTATTGGACTCCTCCAAAAGTGCGTGTTTTAATGCATGTCCTGACTTTTTGCCAAAGCTGTCTGTCGAAATGTTTGAGACTGGAGCAGCTCTTTCCTGGGGAGGCATATTTATGAGAGTTTTCATATTAATACAGACCAATTCATCAAAATAAATCTTTCCCAAAGGCATATAAATCTTTCTCTCCCTGCCCCCCAACAGTAGAATTCCCCCATCCAACGCAATACTCGGGACTGCATCCTTACCCAAGCAAACTTTTGCCAAAAAACAGAACTAGTTTCAAGAACTAAGGAAAACAGTTTTTAAAACTGCTGCATGGCTTTTTCCTGTGACTGCTCTCGTGAACTGATGTGGTGACAAGGAGTGGCTCTGTTTCTGCCATTCAGTTTTAAAATATTCCAAGAATTATTTTTTAAAATGGGCATTTGTGTCCAGGATTAATGGTTCCCCATATACACCTATGGCAACACTCACGGCCCATCTGACTGTTCAGCAGGATGTGTCAGAGAGAGGCCATCTCAGGTGAAAGATGCTGGAAGGCAGAAAGCCATGGTAGGATGGTTAGGGGACAAGTGGCTGGAGAGCAGCAGTTGTGAAAGGGACCTCAGGGTGCTTGTTGACCGGCATGGTGATGCGGTGGTCAAGAGGGCGAACGCCACCCTTGGTTGCAGAGCCAGAAGTGTGGCTTCTAGATCGAGAGAGGAATTACTGCCACTCTACACGACTCTGGTGCGCCCGCAACTGGAGTACTGTGTTCTGTTCTGGGCTCCTCATTACAGGACGGATATAACCGGGTTAGGGTCAGTGCAGTGTGGGGCCACAAGGATAGTGGCCGGTTTGCAGGGAAGCCATATGAGGAGAGACTGAGGGAGCTGAGTCTTTTCAGTCTGGAGAGGAAGAGACTCTGAGGGGACGTGTTAGTGACATAAAGGTACGTGAGGGGGTGCCACGCAGAGATGGCTCACGACCATTTCTCCCCTTCAGTGGAGGGCAGGACATGTTCCAATGGAGCAAAGCTCAGGGAACCAAGAGTCAAGGTGGGTGCCAGGAAGTACTTCCTGATGGTTAGGACCCCGAGGGCGTGGAATGGGCTTCCATGGTTGAAGCCCCATCGGTGAAGGTGGATATGCAAATAGTAGGCATGTCATGAGCAGAGCCAGCTGGAGCTGGAGGTTAGACTAGATTGCCCAGGAGGCCCCTTCAGACTCACTCTGTTTCCATGTTTCTACAATGTTGGAAGATGCAGCTGGGGTTGCCACTGGTCCCCTCAGCAAAGGGAGATGCTCAGAGGTGTCAGATCATTTTCAACAGCCGTTCTGGGGAGCCTCTGAGCATGGAATGGAAAGGGACACCCTCTTGCCTGCACCAGGTGGCAACCTATTTTGCTCTGGCCCTAGGCAGGAAGTTTAAGATAAAAGACTGTGATTTGCAGTGCAGTTCTGTGCTTGCCAACTCAGAATTAAATCCCACGGGTCACAGTGAGAATTACTTCAAGGGAAGTGCATATAGGATCACAGCTTCCTATTATTATTGTATGTTTACCATGTGCAACCCTGAGTAGTTCCAGTTTCAGCAGGCCAACAATGTGCCACACATGTTGGACGTGCACATGGTGGGCATGTCGTGAGCGGAGCCGGCTGGTGCCGGAGGCAGACTAGATGGCCCAGGAGGCCCCTTCTGACTCGCTCTGTTTCTATGTTTGCTGTACGAATGTGAGGTAGTGCTGTAATGAGGGGGCAGTGGGGGCACTTCTAGCATCAACTACATTATTTGGGGAGGGGGGGTGCCGTAAATCCATGTCCAAAATGGCAAACTGCAGCCTCAAGTAAAATACATAAAATGCATCCATATTTCCAGATAACTAACCGACTATTGCAAGCAAGAATAGAATTCAAATAATCATACAACTGGGGTGAAGATCTCACAATGTGCATACACCAAAATTAAAGAACCCATGAATGTCAAAAGTGAAATATAACACAATTTCAATTTGAAGGATAACACTTTAATAAAGAGTGGTGTGGTGGCGAGACTTTTCTGCTGGGGGCCGAGGAGATATGAGTTCTTGTCCCACTAAGCCACGAAGCCCTGTGGTGACTCTGGGCTCATCCTCACTCTCAGCCTACCTTTCAGGGTTGTTGTGTGCATAAATGATGTGGAAGAGGTCTCTGTAAGATGCTCTGGGCAACTTTCAAGGAGGAAGAAGGTGGGATACAAATGCAGTGCCATAAGAGAATGTAGCAATACTCTAAAGCTAAAAGATATTCCACCCAGAAACCATAAATGAGATCCTGCAATGGAATCCTAATTTCTGTTGTTCTCTCCTGCTTCTCCACCAATTGGCCCTTGTGTCCCTTTTGCTTTGCTTTCCTCCAACATGCATGTTAACTTAAGATTCGTGTAGCAGGGAGACCATTTCTAGGGTGGGGATGGGACAACCAGCCTGTTACATTAATAGCCGCAGTCCATTCCGAACGTGCTGCTTCCAGTCAGATTCTGCTTCAGGTATTTTGGTACTGGGACCCGGCACCAACACAATTCCCATCAACAAATTAGAGGTAAAAATAAAAGCCAGGCCTTTTAATTATTATTGCAGTGCACATACAGTAGGTGCCCACGAGAATGACAAAATATATTCCTGCATACTTTCAAAAGCAATCGAAGCATATTACGAAAAAGCGTAATCCATTCTCTCTTTCCTTAATAGTGGGGGCTAAATTATCCATTACATGTGAAGGAGGCATAAAAGCCTTTTTGAACATCAAGTGAGGGATCAAAGGAGGGGTGCTCCCTTGTCCGCGGGAACAAGCCACGCCTGCCGAAGTCTGAGAACAAGGAAAGCAGTCTGCATTTTAACTACCTCTTGTGGCAGTATTCACAAGTCTCCCACTGAGGAAAGAGTCAGACATGACTAGCTACAAAGATCCTTGCCAGCGTTTTTCTTCTTTATCCACTTTGCTTTTCTCTTATGGATGACATTTTCCTCAGCAGTTTCAGGTGATTTGCAGTCGGCTTTTTAAAAAATCTAATTCGGCTCCGCTCATCTCCTTCCTAGAACAGCACCTTTCTTAAGCCCTTTCCACAGTGCTGCTAAATGTACTGGCCCTTGCCCTCCCTAATATGGTGCATGGGCACAAACTGGAGGCATCCCCAAGCTACAAACACAGGAGTTTTTGGCTGAGACTTTTGCTCCCTGTGCCCCAAGTTTCAGGGGAAGGGCCAGGGTCAAGGGTGCACATGGCTGGGCACCTGGCGCAGGCCTATGGGGGGGGGGGGCATTGGCAAGACTCCCTTGGACTTGCTTCTCCTCCTCTCTACTGGATTCAGCTTGTTCACCTGGACCAGCCAACAATGATGAGAAAGAGAAGCAGGAGATGGCCCGGCCTCCTTGGCCCCTGGACCTCTGCCTGTAGAGTAAGAATGTGGTGGCCATTCGGAGAAACAGGATGAGAAGCAAGAGCAGCAAGTGACAGAGGTGGCTCACAGAGGAAGGAAGACTTATCTTGCCCGAAGGCTCTTGAAAACCTGGAGCTGTCACTGTTTGCAGGGGTTACTCTAGTAGCTTCCACTCATATTGCCTCCTCTAAGAAAGGGTAAGCAGATTTCGGGCTTATGGGATCTTTGCTTTTTCTTTTTTCCCTGAGAGCCCCAACATGGCTCTGGTTGGCAGAGGGATCGGTGTGCAGAGAAGGGTCCTTTTTTAAGTTGTTTCTGTTGTTAAACCATTGGAAGTCAAAAGGAAATGCTGGGAGAGCTACTGTGAAAATACCCACACATCCACTGGCAGATATCGATCTACCTTCTGCCCATGCCTGCTCGAAATGGTCTGAATGGCTAACGGGTAGAGCTGGTTCTCCGACGTTGACCTGCTCTTATCACCAGGACCACATTCAGTTAGCTGGCAACTTGGTCATCGTCGTCGTGTTGGGGTCCTTCCATGGCATCAGAACTCCACCACGTTTGCTTTGCATAAATGTATTTTTGCTCATTTTGCATTGCGCTGATTGATCAGGTTTCTGCCCTGCCCATGAGTCATAACTCTCTAGGGGGCTCGTGTATGTGACCTATACGTTAACTCCCACTTCCATATTTAACTATTCCTGGCATAATTCCTGAAGGATCCCACTTCAAAGGCCAACTGGTGGAGAGGCAGCTTAGAAAACATGGAAAGGCGTAAATAAATAGAATAGAACAGCAGCAAGTCTGAGGGCTTAGATGAGCACTAGGACACCCCCATCAAGCCTCAGCAGACCGGGAATACTCACATACCAATGTCAATAGGAGACAGACAATGCAGACAAAACCCATCGACTCCTGGATGGTACCATTCAAAGAGCCATCCTGCGTTGAAGCTGCTTCCCACTGGTTTTTCCAAGAATATTTTCAAAGCCATAGCCTTGTAAATAGTGAGATTGTTGCCTTTCCAGGGGGGCCGCATGCTTGCCTCTGTCCATATTTGCCCTGAACAAGGAGCCTCGTCGCCTGAGGCTGGAGGCTGGTTTGTTATCGGGGACTGTAGGTGCTAAGGCCTCGCAGCCCCCTTCAAGCATGGAGGGAACGGGGATTTTTTAAGACCTGTCCCTGTGATTGGAAGGCTGGACAATGCCTCTGGATTAGCCAGATGAATAGCAGTGTGCGGGCCTGGCCTTCTTCCTTGGCCTGGTTCCACTCGCTTTCACTGCAGCAGGTGACCTCAGGTCAGTAGCTCCGGGTCAGAGAACCAAAGCATGGGCACAGTCGCCCTCAGCCTGCCTTTGACTGCTTGGACGCGGTGGAAAAACATCCTTAATTGCAAAGCAGGTGAGCGAGCCAGAGTGAAACGTCGGGGCGGCGGTGAGAAGGAGGGGCCCTCAGCCATTTCCAGGGTAAAAACATTGAAAGCTCCAGTCTGATCATTTCTGACAACTCATCGTGGCTCTCTACAATTGGAACCATTTGTGCGGCTTTATTAATGAAATGAAACCGACCCTTCAACAAAAACAGAAACCAAAGGTTGACACAAGAGCTGAAGGGCAAACTGAAACCGGATCTGCTTGGGGATCTCTTAAAGAAGACTGAGAGCTAATAAAATCCAGCCTTGTTTTCTCTCCCTCCCTCCCTCCCTCTTCCTCCCTCTCCCTCTCTCTCTCTCGCTGTGTCTTTTCTAACTTCTTTTGCCCATCATTTGCACTAGGTATGGAAGAGAATTTGTGGCCAGCAGCAGGACGGAAGTCTTCTTTAAACAGCACACAGCTAAAAGCTATCACAACTTTCAGTGATGGCCACTCATTTGGAAGGCTTTCAACAGAGATTAAAGAAATTCATGGAGAGTATCAGGCTGCCAACGGCCAGTAAGCAGGATGGCCATCTATGGCCTCCCGTATCAGAAGGCCTTGCTCTGCCAGTTACTGGGACCATGCGGTGGTCAGTTTCCCATGGGCAGCTTGTTGGCCACTGTGAGGCATACAACACTGGACCAAACGGGCCACCCTTCTGACCCAGCATGCCTCTTCTCACCTCCGGCACTGAAAAGCAGTTGAGACTACCTGTTCCCATCCAAGTTTGGGAGATATTCTGGCCTCAGAAAGTGCTGGGAACTTCAGATTTTGGGGCCCATATCCATTTCGCTCCATCTTTCTCTCTTAGGCATCTTTCCCTCACGTGGCAGTTCCGATGGAGTCCCTTATTTCACAGACTCAGTCAGTGGCATGTGGAATAACCCTAAGCCACCTCAGTAGCAACTGTTCTGTAAGACAGGTGTTTGTCGTCGTTGTTAGATTATTGTGATTATTGTTGGTATTATTATTTCTATGCCTATTAGTGATGATGATGAGGATGAGGATGAGGATGATGACACTGCTGCTCTTATCCCATTGTGCATTCCGAGAGCTGAGGGAACAGCAGCCCACCAAAGACCACCTCATGGCTGAGGTGAAATTCAGATAAGATGCTTTCTGACTCTGGGCCAACACATTAACCATCCAAACCCATTTGTGTGTATCCGTACGTACGTCCCACAGCATTCACTGCAATTCGGCCCCACTTAAGCGGAATGACATACTCCATTCACTCTAGTGTGCCTTCTGGCACACCCTTTGTGTGGCACGTGGTCAACACATTAGTACTTCAGATCTTATAGGAGAGGGGGAAGCAACCCAGCCCGTCCCCCAGATGCAGGCCAGGGCTGATGGGAGTTGTCATCCCAAGCATCTGGAGAGCCCCCTGTTCCCCGATCCTGCCATAGGAGATGTGAATATTGACGTGATTTCTCGGTTCCTCTCAAAACTATTTACGTTCCAGTGCAATAGTAGAACACAGCTAGAACTAGCATTATTACTAGATTGAAATCTGAAGTGTTCTCAGAAACTACGCCTTATAGTCTAGGGCTGGAAGCATATATTTGCCCAGGGACAGACCCCCTGGTGAGAGAGAGGGCTCCATAGCAAGCTCAGTGTTTCCTACATATGTGCTGCCCCCAGTTATGGACCACCTGTACCCAGGCATGTGCCACCTTTGCGCAGTCCTGACATGCTCAGTGAAGGCCTCATCCACGGGACAGAGAAGCCTAACAGGTATTCTGTGTCCCTGTAGGATGAAGGCATGTGGGGAGGGAAAGACCTAGGCCTGTGTGACTCCTCACATCTGCGTGTGGAAGGGGACTTCTGAAGGCAGAGGCCTCCTGTATCCACTTGATTAAAAACCCCAACACTGAGGTTGTCCACACATTTGAGAATTCTGATTTTCCCTACAGTGGGAGCTATGGTTAAGAATTCAGACTTCGGGTCTGAATTAACTGAAATACTTGAAAACTCACTTGAAAAGCTTCCTTACTTTCAAAGGTGGGCTTCCAAGCTTGTATTAATTTAGCTTTCACACACATGAGGGAAAGTCAGACAAGAGAAGGAGGGAAATATTTCATTCCCTGAGTTTTTCTCCCACCCTTCTGCCTGACTTCTTTTTTTTTTTAAATTGCCTTCTGACTTCTAAAGAAGCAGGTGGAGAGGCGGCTAAACAGACCTCCGAGGTCAGTAAGGAGGAATTTCAGAGTCCAGTTAACTCATTAAGTTTAAGTGGAAAATAGGGGATGAAAGCTTCGTTTAGGAAGAATTAAGGAAATACCTAGGAATGGGTTTACAAAGTGAAATATTTTCTCTCCAAGCCAAAAGGTTAGCAGGTTGGTCTATGCCATCTGTGACTGATTAAACATGTTTGAGGGGACAGGTGGCTTTAGGAAATGGAATACTTAAAGAGCTTTTAAAATATTTTCAGCACTTGGGCAGAGTTATTGGATTTGTTCCTGCAGACTCCCTTTCTGCAAGAGGGTGTCTTGAAAAAAGCACCTTCCCACAACACATACCTATTTTTTCTCATGGTTATCTTGTGTGGAAAAGGATCGCCATTAATATGGACCCAGGCTGGTTCCCTCTCTGCTTTTTATTTCATAGCATTAATGGAAGCCTTTCTGATTTACAAGCATTCAAATGAGCTTGGGTTTCTGTGATCCAGCCTCCGGCCTCCAGAGCAGGTCGTCTTTCCCAGAGCCATACGGTTCATAAGGACTTGTGGGCCAGTCCTTTACTTTTGGCCAGGGCAGGGGTTTGTACCGATCCACGTTAGCAAAACTTTACATTAATTAATGTGCATCTGTGCAATTCAGTGCAAAAGCAGAGTAAAATTCTAGTGAAAAAAAAGAAGCTGATTCCATCAAGGATGGGACAAAAGACCCCTGACAGAATAGATTTCACAGCATCCATAAAACATAGAAGGGGTTTATCAAAATCTTTATATGTCTGCTTGGAAGGAAGTCTAATAGAAACTTACTTCTGAGTAGAACTGGAGCATATTGGCTCCCAGAACAGTCACTGTTTCAACACTGGCAAATTGGAGGGGGGAGCATTTTCTGCTCTTCCAGATCTAAACTCAGCTGCAGTGTCTAAACTCAATGGGGCAACAAAAACCCCTGGGGGGCTGCATGCAATTTCCCCCCACTGATCATGGACTGGAACCATCACCAGGCAATCTTAGAATATTTGCCGAATGTTCATAGACTGCTAAGATAACAGCATCGAACTTCGGATGAACTAATTCAATAGCTGATCATGAGACTAGACAGCAGGCATGTTATGTTGTTTCAGATCTGACAGCATGAAAAATATTATCAGTGTTCAATCATGTTTACTATCTCATGGCATTTGTTGGTTAACATGCAATGATGTGCTAAGGGTGACCATGCACCTTAAACAAAAGATGTTAACAAGAGGAAGAGGGCAATCCTGTGGTTTCTTAAATGCCGAGGAATGCTGCTTTTGAGCATTTGCAAAGGCCTATATGCAGGTGGCGCAGTGGTTTAAACCGCTGTGCTGCTGGGCTGGTTGATCAAAAGGTTGCTGAGTCGAATCTGCACAGCGGGGTGAGTTCCCATACTCTGTCCCAGCTCCTGCCAACCTTGCTGTTCGAAAGCATGCAAATGCAAGTAGATAAAAAGGTACCACTTCGGTGGGCAGGTAACAGCGCTCTGTGCACTTCGGTGTTTAGTCATGCCGGCCACACGACCACGGAGACTGTCTGCGGACAAACGCTGGCTCCCTCGGCTAGGAAACGGAGATGAGCACCGGCCCCTGGAGTCAGGCATGGCTGGACTTAATGTCAAAGGGAAACCTTTACCTTTTTATACAGGTACAATTTACAATAGCAACTTCTGCCTGTACATTTATTGCTACATACAAAATACATTCTTTGTGTCCCACACACCGTGTTTACATTTTCCTGAATACATCAAGGCTGGGAATGCTTGGGAACTGTGCACCATTCTCCCTGAAGATGTGCACCATCGACAGCAAGAGGGCAGAGTGCACGCGCAGCCCTGGGCCCCATGTTTGATGTCCGCATGTGTATGCACAATATAACCGTGGAAGTCAGAATGGGGTGGTTCTCTTTGTACAACTGCAACAGAAGAGAGTTCGTGCTCGTGAACAGAACTTTATCCAGTTCTGGGCATCACAGATGGAAACTGGAACTGGACATGGAGGAGGTGCATCAAGGATGATCCAGGAACTGGAGACAAAACCCTGTTAGGAGAAATTGAAAGAAGTGGGCAGGTTTAGCCTCAAGAAGAGAAGACTGAAGGGATGTTTGATAGCAGACAGCAAGTACTTGAAGGGTTGTCACAAAGAGGAAGGCCAGGATCTCTTCTCCGCCATCCCAGAGTACAGGACTTGGAATATCAGGCTCAACTTACGGGAAATGGATTCTGGCTAGATATCAGGAAACACTTCCTGACTGTTAGAGCAGTATGACAATGGAACCCCTGACCTAGGAAGGTGGTGTGTTCTCATACACTCGAGAAATTCAGGAGAAAGCTGGACAGCCATTTGAGAAGGATAGTTTAACTTGGAGTCCTGCACTGAGCAGGGAGCTTTGGCCCAGTGGCCCTCTGGACCCTTCTGACTCTAGTATTCTATAATTCTGTGCTCAACATGAAAACCCCAGAACATCCCAAAACAGACTCTCAAGTAGAGATTCAACAACGAAGACTTGATTGAAACGACATCTCCAAAGTTAAGCCACTCCTATTGCAAGGATACAAATGCTCTAAGCCTGGCATTTGTCCAGGTATTTATCCCAGCAGAGAAAGCTCCCTACATAAGCTCACACACTTGGTGGTCCATTCCATTCCGTTCCGGTTCTCGCTCCCTCCACCCCATCAGAGGCTTCCTTGCCCACTTGTCCTTATCCGGACCACACTTTGATTTATAAGATTTTGCTAAGACGTGACTCCACTTTCTTTTTCCTTTGTAGGGCTAGGCTGACAATTAATTAATGATTAATTAATTAGTACGTTTTTATACCACCCTATAGCCCATTGGGCTCTCTGGGTGGTGTACAAATTCAGTTACAAAATACCCAATAGAACCAATACACGAAAATAAAAAGCACAGCAATATAAAGTAACAACAATATGCCCACCACAACCCCGGTAGAAGACGCAACACCCACACCAACATCCAACTGGCACTGAATGGGCGCCAAATGGGCAAAGCTGGCTACGAAGATACGGCTCCCCTTCCTTCCCCTCCCCAGTGCTGAAGCTCCCACCACTCGACATCAGGGCCACAGCGGCAGGCGGTGGGGGCGGCACAAGCTGTGCTGCTCCGCAGCCATGCAGCAGCGTGGGCGACAGAAGCAAAGAGAGGGATTCTCTCGAAGCAAAAGCACGTATCAGCGCACAAGTGTTGCAATTAACTGTGATTCAGTGGAACAGCATTAAAACTCTTGTAGGCTTAGAAAATATTAACACCGGACGACGGGGGCATCTCTTACCTCCCGTGGCTTACCTGTGAGTGTGACGCTTAAAAGCAGCTTTGCCTACCCTTCATAAAGACAAAAGCAATGGGTAGCAAAGTGGAGAGAAGAGAGTGCACTTCGGCGCCACCTGAACGTAAACCCAAGCCATTGAGAGAAGACGCTCAAGGGGGATTTGGCATTCCATTGGAGGCTGTGTGCTACGTGCCTCTTGCATTGCATCCCATCCTCCTGCTGCACCTGAACAAGGAACGTAAGTGCATATATGGGGCATGAGACAGTCCACTGGGGCTGACGTTCAGCATGTGCAGCCTCAGCCTCCCTTCTCCTGACTTTTCCTCGATCTCACCTTGATGTGAGTAGGACTCCCCGTGAGAGGGTAGGCCTGGCCTTATCATCGTTCCCAGCTGGATGGGGTTCTACCTGCATTTGTACAAATCTGAGTAGAAGCCCCCTTCTCGTTGGGCTGATTGAGGGGGTTCCCTCTTTGGATTGGTTCTCACAGCACAAGAAGACACCCTGTGGAACAAGCCACACCGTGCGGTTTCCTTGTCCAAAGCCAGGCACATGATCAGCTTGACAGCCACCCCCACGGCATCCCAAGAGACACTGAGCTGCTCCACTCCCTGCTGCCACTTGTCAGTAGCAGAGCAAAGCGGGGGAGGCTCTACCTCACCAGCATGGCTGACCCGCCACAGCAGGCAGGCGTGGTGAGGACTTCACTGGTACCTGCCAAGACCTGGGTCAGGCACTGCTTGCCCTCCGCTTCCAGCCTACCAGCATGATTGCCCTGGCAGCAAATGGCGGGGGGGCTCATTTTGCATTGTAAGGACTGCATGGGGGGCCGCTTGGGCACTTTGTGGCAGCTGTCATCACAACTCAGCCACTTGGTCAGAGCGGCAAGCCTTTGTTTCCATCCCTGCCAAGTCGCTCTGCAGCTGTCCGGCTTGCCCCCAGTGGGTCCTGGCTTTGGATGGCAAAGCAAGGCAGTGTTGGGCAAACAAACCTCCCAAGAAACCAAAATTAAGCCATGCTATCCAAACCCAGCCAGGTTTGAACAACATGATGACCCACCATGGCTTTGAAGCCCTATTAGCTTAGCCGATGCTTTGCACCTCCCACAGGGCTGTGTTCACCCAAATATGTTAATCGCTCTCTCTTGTCTCTTGGTGGCTCCATGTTTGAATTTACTGCTAAAATTATGATAGTAGGGAATGCAGTTAAAGCAGAATATTGGAAGAACTCAGGAGAAGCATGCTAGCAGCCTGAAAAGAAACCAGACTGGGCATTTCGAGATGAATATGCACAGCATGGTCAACAGGATCACTGCAGATTTTGTGTGTCTGTCACAATTTGCAGAATGCTGTTTGAGGTAGACAGCAGCCCCTCTGCCATCCACCTGGATTCTGCTATTTGGGCCTTATGGTGACAGTGCTAGACAGTTGCCTGCGACTTCAAGTTTAACTTCCTTCCCAGGGAGGCGAAATGCAATACTCTCGTTTTCATTATTGTTTACTGTTGATTCCACTGTTTTCCATGTCCCACCACTTAGTTGTAGCGTGAGTAATCTGATTTTCCAGCGTAACATGTTGCCATTTGATAGACAGGTTGCCAAGGGACATTTCATGTGTCGGCTTCAGTGAAAATGACTTCTGAGGAAAGCTCACACCCTTGCACATGCGTGGAATCCAAATCACTAAAGACTGAAGCATCCATGTGCCCCATGTTTCTCTCCCAGATAATGTATTCCGTTGCCTCTGGCAGGGAAAAATCAGAGAGGATCTCTGCTGAATACTGATATCAGCTGGTGGGTGGGGAATCCGTAATTAGGAATATTCAGATGTTGAAAAACCACCTTTGCTAGTACATGGAGTGACTAAAAAATGCAGGGGTTTGCTCACACCCCAGCCATAGGGACAGAATACCTGCATGAAGCCAGAAAGTCTGCAGTGGTGAGTGAGCTTTCAGATTCCACAGACCTCATTCCCAGGCTGGATTTTAGACAAATAAGGGCAGGGGGAGAGAAAAAGGTGTTGCTGTGGAGGTGGCTGTGGGGGCCCGTCTTCAGCAGTTCATTGCTTTCAGTCAAATACTGGAAACGTTTTTTCTATCTAAACATGCACAAAATGGTGCCTTGAGTTACTGTGTGTTTCATTCAAACCCTACTGGAAAAAAGCAGCAAGCAGGGGAAGAGAAAAGTGGTGGAAGGTCCTCCGTGTGCATGCATCTGTGTGTGAGGACTGAGGAAGGCTGGGATACATCAAGGGGCTCTCGGAGGTTTTTCCCAGCCCTTCATGGAAGCGCCATGGATTGGTCCCAAACAGTCTACATGCAAAAGGTTTGCTTTGCTGCTGGGCCACAGTCCGGACTAAATTTGACCCCGTTCTCCTTCTAGCCCATCCCTAAGCAACATTTGATGCACACATTGCAGATGGCTGTCCAAGATGTGCAAAGTAGCTCTGTTGACCTCCCCTTTCTCCTTTTTTGCTAGAGCAGGTGGACTCCACGATCCAGAAGGAGATCAGAAGTGAACCAGTCAGGTGCTCTGTGCCATGCATTGTGTTTGTACCCCAAGAAAGGGGAGGGTGCTCTGTGGGGCATCTGTTGGATTCCAGATGTGTGAGGGGCCAGCTTGGTCTATGGTGTCTGCATCTGATGGAAGCTGCAGTCCAACATATCTAGAAGTCACCAGGTTGGGAAAAGCTGGAATCATTATTCTTCAGCTAGAGAGACCTATGGCCCTCTTTGACAATCTGATCCCCTCCTGGTGTAGTTTTGGCCTATAACTCCCAGCATTCATGAGCACGGGTCATGTTGGTGGGGGTGATGAGTACTAAAGTCTAAACACCTGGAAGATACTAGGTTGGGGAAACCCTATGGTCAGATTCAGTAACCCACACTCAAGGGTTTCCTATGGGTTGAGCACGGGTTGCCCCTGAACCATGGGCTGTTGAGCGTGGCCTGCTGTTGCCTGAACCTGGCTACACTCACAAGCCATGGCTCATCAACCACAAGCACATACGAAGAGAGCCCATGGCTTGTTACTGAGTTGAGAAACGTGGGCTGTTATCTCAGTTGGGTTCAGGCAGCATGATGATTCACATTATCGTTCCCTTGAGTGTGGTTGGCTGAACCCCATCACAGTGTGCTTCCTGGTGAGCCTTTGTCTATGCCAGTGCTCCGCTTCATTCACAGAACTGGTCAAAGAGCTTGAAAGGTGAGGTCATCTCATATTCATCACCCTCTAAGTCTCCCGACCACTTCTTCCATCTTTTTTTCTCACCTCAGAAAATCCGGTGAGAAAGAAGAGAAAGATCGAGAAGAACTTCTGACTGGCAATGCCAAAGGCCTCCTGCCTCAAAAAACCCACACTCAGTGGCAAAACCAGTTGGATCCCTGGGCACTCTGGTAACTGCTGCTCATCTGTACACATGTGAAGCACAGGCCCTGCCGGTGAAGCACAGAAATCTCTCCTTGCGCTTGGGAGGGGTGAGGCTGCAGGCACGGCAGAACCCCATTGTCTTGATTTCCTTGCTGTCAACTGTAAGCTTTTCTACGCGGACTTGAGGACCTCTTGTATCTACTTTCAGTTTCCAGGCACAATTAAGACCTGAGCATTAAACATCGTAAAGGGGAATAGTGCAAACAGACAAATAGAAACAGCACTTTCTTTCACTTTTACATTAAAAGCTACATTTTCCTTCCTCCCCAACCACTCACTGATAGTGCTAGATAGACACAGAGGTGAAATCAGGGGGTCATAATTCATCTGAAGAATAATTAGGGAATAAAGAGCAGTAAATGCCTGACATAGAAAAGCTCCATGTTGCCTCTCTCTCTCTCTCTTTCACACACACACACACAAGGGGGGGGGGGGCTTCTTATATTTAGCTTTTAAAAATGAAGCCTTCATTTCAAACTCCTAGGCATTTGCATGGGGTTGAGGTGCCCTTTTATGTCCACTCATAAACTTTGTGTTGTTCGTTGCAGGCTGGAGGAGGGAGATGCAGCTTCAGGCCAGCAAGCACCACGGCTGTTGCCTTCCATTGCTCTGAGGAAGCAGAGAGAGCTCCAAGCACTAAACCCATGCAATTCATCTGTAAGTGTAAATCTTTTCAAGCAACGAACTGGCTTTTCTCTTTTTTCTTTTCTTTTTTTTCTTTTTTCTTTTCTTTTCTTTTCTTCTTTTCTTTTCTTTTCTGTTTGAAAGCTGGCACACCGTTTTCCTCTGCCAAAGACATCTGCCATTCAGCAGGCACCACCCTATAAAAGAAAGCTAAAATGTTCTGTTCCTCAATTAAAGTATAAAAGCAGAGCTGTTTGGGGCGCTTTACAAGGTGCTTCTTTCTATTTACCTGACAGATTTTCTGCCCCGGTTGTAATGTGGCGCCAGATTGCATCATTTTACTGGGAACAATTGTTGTGTGAGCACCTTGCTGCCGAGGGCCAAGATACACACAGAGATATTTTTATGTGGGTTATCGCTGCTCATACACAGCAGTCCCCTCCCCCACAAAATGTAAAAAGGCCACGGGTTCAGAACTAAGAGAAGGGCTTGTGGACGAGTCTTGATCAAAACCATTTTCTCCATATTGCTATCCGTGAGAAATGATAGATCAGCCGCAAGGGCCCTGTTTGCAAGGGTTGAGAGCGGACAGGGGCACGTGGGAGCCAGAAGAAACTCTGCAGTGCTGGATCCGACACCTGCCTATTTATTCATCCACATTCCGGCTGACAGACAGAGGGAGCGAGAGAACGCTTCCCTCTGGCCCGTGAAGACTTCTAATGGAAAGAAAAGACACTACATCTAGTGAAAGATTGTTTCTTATTTGTTTTCCTAGAAGGATGGGGCTTGGTTTCATCTGTCACGGCAATTCTTGCATTCTACAGTCTTAAGCAGTGATGGGTAACCCTGTTTTTACAGTTTTTAGCTCATTACTTTCCTTGTACAAATAATAATTTTTATTGTAATTTGTATCATGGTATTTTAAAATAACAACTGGGAAATCGATGTGGATGTCTCATTTTTCCAGGCTTAAATTCCGTTCATCCCTAATGCTGACTTTAATTTTAAGTCTGTGTGCATTTTGGCATGCATGACCCTTGTTCCCCAAAGGGCATGCTGCCCCTGCTTCAGACCCTGCGCCAGGTAAGAGAGGGAGGATCAGACAGGGCAACCCTTCCAATGGACAGTGGTGAGCCCATTTGGTGTAGTGGGTAAGAGCACCAGACTGGGGCTTGCGGACTCCGGGTTCCAGTCCCCACTTGACCATAAAGCCAGAGGGTGGCTTTGGGCCAGTCAAGGACCCTCAGCCTAACCTACTTCACAGGGTTGTTGTCAGGAGGATGAAAGGGGGAGAAGACCCTTGTAAGCCACTGTGGGTTACTTGCACAAAAGAAGAAAAGTGGGATAGAAACACGATGTAATAATATTTTTTAAAAAACATTATAATCTTGGAAGCACAAATGGCTCTCTCTGACAACACAGTAGACTGAGGACGTAATGAAGCTTCCCTCTTTTGAAGGGCAGTCTTTACCTAAGGAATGGATAAATAGTTGGAAATTTGGTCCAACTGTGTTGACACTTCTGCATAAGCATGCTTATGGGTGGCAGCAAAACTTGCTTTATATAAAATAGTGTGTATCAATTGCAACTTATCCATTCAAATTTTATGCAAGAAAAATGTAATACCCTTATTTTATTTGTGTCTTTGTCTTTTGTTTTTGTTTGGATTTAATGGAATTCATAATAAAAAATTAATGGGGAAAAGATGCAAAGATCTAAAACCACTAAAAGAGTTCCTGAAATGCCTGATTAAGCGCAACCAGGCATAAGATGCCAGAGAGAGAGAGAGAGAGAGAGAGAGAGAGAGAGAGAGAGAATGCAGTCCTCCAACCAACTATCCTCCAGCAGGGCTTTCCATCCTGTATTTTCTGCATTCTGGATGCTCAGAAGTCCAAACCGGCTTTGCCTTGCCATCAAAGGCACCCTCTGGTCCCCCCAAAGCATCGCTCCCACCCTCCCATCTTTGGAACAGGTTTCCCTGCCCCTGAACGTCCAGTGCAGCGCCATGTGTAATATTGCACCAAACACGAGAGCCGGTGCATCAGCCGTGGTCTTCGCTGTGCTCAGGCTGATGTGTCCATCAAGCAGTTAATGCTCTCAATGAAGCTGGGAAGAAACACTTATTATCGAGGTGCCAATTATTCCTCTTAGCACTGGGTGCATTAGAAGCTGATCCTAACAGTCCTCTCTATTTAATGGCATGTCTCTGAGAGACAGTCAGTCTGAACATTAGCCCTTCTGAAACCACAGCGAGTTTGGCCTGCTCTTTTCTCGCGCGCTTTGCCAGCCTGCAGTGCTGCGCTGAGCGGTGTCCTCTTTGGAGGGACCTCCACCCATGCCACGTGGCCCTTGGGCTGCCAAATGTCCAAGACACCCAGGTCCTCAGAAGACGTGAGGCACAACCCCACTGATACACGACAGAGAGAGGGAATCTGCAGCCATGATAAAACCCCAGGGCCATCCAGTGTGTAGTGTAGAAGCCATGCTTTCCAAGTCCCACAGTGCCCTAGCATCCCACGCTGCTTTCTACTGCACAATGCCATTGGCCCAGGCAGACAAGCATGGACTGCTCAGCTTCTCTGGGATCTCCAGCAGGGGTTTCCCCTTCACCTGATCCTTTGACCAGACACCGGAGATTAGGGCTGAGAAACAGGGCTCTACTCCTCATTACCATCCTTCCTAAGTGGCAGAACGCAGTGGGCTGCTCCTAGCTGGGAACTTCCTGGCTGTTTCTAATTGGTGTCCTTTCCAGCAGTGAGTCCTTTTCTGGATGGATCATTTTCTAATTGAGGCCCTTCCTAGTGGTGGGAACTTTCTCGTCGGTGGATCCTTTCTAGTTGGAGTTCTTTCTAGTGCTGGGTCCTTTCTGGTTGAGTCCTTCCTAGTTAATGTGCTTTCTAATGGTGTACTCTTTCTAGTCAGTGAGCCTTTTACTGATGGCTTCTTTCTCACTGGGGTCCTTTCTACTCCTTTTCTTGGTGAGATGTTCTCTAGCTGAGGTCCTTTACTAATGGTGGCTCCTTTCTAGTTGTGGTCCTTTATAGCACTGGGTCTTCTCTAGTTCATAGGTCCTTTCAAGGTGGTGTACCATCACAAGACATAGAAGCAATTCTGGGAGGTGGAAAGGATTCATAAATTTCCTCCTAAGCTATATTACTTCCCCCACTGCACCTTTGTAGTCCACTTTTTCTCCCTTTTCATGTCTATGCCTTCAGATCCCACAAGTGCATGGATATTTAGCAGTGATCCCATCCTTGGCCAACAGGCAAAGCCAGGGGCAGGGGAGGTAGAGAAAGCTGCGCTATACACACTTGCATTCGAAAGCCCAGGTTTGCATCTCCACGTTCAGCCACATTTGCCGCATTGCATTAGGGCCACTGACCTTTCCTCCAGACAGTCTCCTCCTCTAAAACAGCTAGCTGGCAATCCAATACAACCTTCTCTGCTCCATGCAGCGGATGATCACACCTGTTGCTTTGGGCATGCCCAGGTGGTGGGGCTTTCATTTCATTCGGAGGGATTTTTAAGAACTTCCCAACAATCTGTCTCCCTAGTGGAAAAACAAGAATACGAGAGTTTAAAAATTCGAATGTGGAAGAAAGCAAAGCTGACAGTTTCCTCTATCCCTAAATAAGAATGAGAGAGACTCGAAACATTGTTTATTTCAGTGTCTAGTACTGCATGTTTTTCATTATTTGGCAATCCTTCCGGTACAAATGCAAAATAACTCTTGCATTCTGTATGTGTGTGTGTGACTCTAAATACAAGAAGAGTTTTGTTAACCTGAGAATTTTCCGAAGGGAGGGGATACACAAAATATACTCAGCGGCACACTCAAAACGTGTACCATATTGAATGTACATCGGCTCACTCTGTCACAATCCCCAGATCCCAGTCACCCTTTGCTACTTCATTAGGAATTCTGGGGAGGAAAAATTGGTTGTTTCACAGGCAGGCTGGTATCACAGAAAGCTGGTTGTTGATCTCTGGATGCCTCCAGGCCAACAATCTGCGCTACAAGTTACCTACTTAAAAAAAAATAGAAGAGAAGAGAAGAGAAGACTCATTTGAGCATCTGTACCTAGCTAATTAGGCCCTTGTGGGCAACACAGCAGATAGGAAAATGGAAACAAACAAATACCTCCCTCTACAATCATACTTTGAAAGGCCATCATTTGCCACAAAGACCACATTTAGGACTGTTTTGCTCTAAAGGACCTAATTGTGGCCGGCGTCGTGGTATTGCAAACGGGGAGCTTTTTCATCTAGAAAGAAAGGATGTTTTTGCCTCCAAACCCAAGAAACCTGTTAGAAGTTGGTAATTAGTATGAGCTGTTAATCTAGTTTGGCTGTGATTAAGCTGCGATTGAACACGGCCGTGGTTCTTGTCAGTGAGCAGTGCCTGTGAGCTGAAGGGATGTTTAACGAGACGCCAGTTGTCTGGGGCACCCACTGGCATTGTTGCGGCTGATTGGCATTCGGAGCACAGGGCGGCAATACATCGGAGGCGTGTCTCTTCGCCTCCCGGAGCACACCCAGCTCTGCAGCGATCGGCAGAGTCAGTAGAATTCTGGCCGCTTGCAGGACCGATCGGCGCTACGCTGGGTTCTGGTCTTCCCTTCTTCGATTGCCTGACCCCGGGTGACTTGGCGCTGGATGCATGAGCTCACGCCATCGAAACGCATGAGGCAATAGGAAAGCTGGACCTGTCCAAGCTGTGATTGCTCATTCACACATGCAAATCACCTCTCGATGCGTCGAGACGAGACTTGCAGGTGTGAACCAGGCCATCGTAATGAAATGTAGCATGTGGAAGGCAGATTTCAAGAGCTTAGCTTAGATATTCTGCAAGATCATGTCTGTAAGCCTTGCAAAAAACCTGGGTGTTTAGGAAATAACAGCTCACCCTACAGCCACAGAGCAATTCAGGGGAATGGGGGATTCGAACCAGGAGCTTCCAAGATGACATCCTCCAACTCCACAGCCCTGTCTCAAGGCTGTGATTATTATGGGACAAGCCACCGTTATTCCTTTGACAAAACCACCGCAAAAGAGCTTTCAGAAAGGTGTGCCAAGCCGCACTTTGAGTCTGTGATGGCAGCTTTGCAGAAACACCTCACTGACTGGCCACAGCATCTGATCAAGCTGGGTCACCCTCTGCTCCTGGAAGAATTTGATGTCGACTCGCGGTCAAGTGGAGCGATATATCGATGCTGAATGTCCAGGTGCCGTACCCATAATGAAAGGGCTGTGCAGATGAGCCTGCTGATTAATCGGGGGACACATTTTCATGACTGTCAGAAATGCAGATGTACAAATTAGTACATCTCTGGCGCCAACAAAAGCCAACTCTCAAATGGGAAAGAATGTCAGAAATTTGGAGAACGTGGAAAGAAAAGCTGCAAGATTTATTTTGCAGTTGGAAACCAGCCTTCTGGCAAGAAACACAAGGAAGTCAAGCTGCTTAGCTTATCAGAAAGAGGGATAAGAGGTGACTTCCAACTCCATGAAAGGACTTTGCAAACAGCAGCAGAAAGCTGCTGATAATGAGAATCAATGGAGAAATTCAAATGAGAAATGGGGCAGAATGGAAGTTCGGTGATGGCTAATGACAAAAAACAGGTTACAGTGGGGAGCAAGAGGACCACGCTATAATTTAGATCAAGAAGAATTATCTTCCCATAAAATAGGCTTCATCAAAGCAGTCATAAGATTAGAATTTCTTGAAAACAAGCAAGACAGTATCTTTTTGGAGGAGACAAAGGAGAATACTCAGTTTCCAAATCAAGCTTTCCACTTCCTAGACCCCACAGTTTGCGGTAAGAAATCTCCACCCTTCACTAGAGGCTCAGGAATCATCTAGTCCAAGCCCCTGGCCTATGCAGGTTCTGCTTAAAAACTTCCAGCAAAGGAGAATGCAACCCACCCACCCACCTCCAAGGCTGAACAGGTTTCACTCCTGGGACACCTCTCCTAATATTTAGCTGAATTCATCTTCTGAACCATTTCCACCCATTGGTTCTACTCCTTTCTGCTGGAGCAATAGAAAAATGGCTTCCTCGCTTCACCCCTTCAGATATTTCAAGACCATCACCATGCCTCCCTTCCATCTTTCCCTAGGCTGAACATCTCGAGCATTTTCAAGCATTTCTTGTAGAACTTGCTTTCTGGACCACTCACCAGCCTGGTGGTTCTTCCTTGGACATGATCCAGCTTGCCAATGGCCTTCTTCAAATGTGGCACCCAGAATGGTCAATTAATCATTTGAAGAATGGAGAACTACACAAATCTATCAAATGATCTGAGCATTATGTTTTTGTTAATGAGGTATAAGATTGCATTAGCTTTCCCAAGATGCTATCCTCCGCAAGTTTAGATAAAAAAGGCCCCCAGCATGCTCCAGCAGGCCCTGGTGGCTGGGGCATGCTGGGAATTGTAGGCCATTTTTCTGTCTAACCTTGCATTTAATGGTGTCCTTTCCTGGCTTATTGCACTTACTGTAGGACACCGAGGTCATTTTCACAGGGACTGCTTCCAAGCCAGGTATCTCCCATCCTATACATGTGCTTTTGATCCATATTTTATTTTATTTTGTTTGTATTAATAATTTCTATACTGCCCAGCAGCAAAATCTCACTGGGTGGTTTATTTCTTGATTTATACAGAAATGCAAGATTTTAAATTTATCTCCTTTGAAATCTTGTCTTGTTGCATTCGGCCCAGTGATCAATCATTCCTTTACCCCACATGTTACACCCTGATCAAGCCACCCTATACTGAAAACATTCCTAACTGCGGCATGATAACCTGCTGGAGCCGAAAACAGAACAACATGCTATGTTTGACCATGTTGGGAGAAAATCTTAACATCACCCCGACTGGGGCAACGAGAAGCTCTTATCCGGCGATTTCTTCCTCCAATCAGCAGTCTGGTCAACCCTTTTCTAAAATCCTGTTTAACCCAGCTGGACACCTCCAAACCAGTGAAAAGAACAATACCGTACTGTCCACGACATCATATCCTAAAGCTATTATACTCCAAAAATGCCCTCAAGTAAGAAACTGAAGAAATTTCTTCTATACCGCAGACTGAACTCCAGCTTCAGCAACAACTCCAACTTCTTCTTTTGGGATCTGACGATGGACAAAGCCAAAACAAGCCCTATGACTGTCACTTATTGGGAAAGAAATGGTGGTCCAGGGAACCGATTACTGATTCTTACACAAACAAGTTGTAACAAATTTCTATTGCATTTTGAGAGCCACATACGCCCCTAAGATTCTTTATGTGGACACTTTACCTAGACCCCCAAGAAAAGCCTCCAACCCTACAGCCTTTGGAACACATGAAAAAGAAAGCCCACTCTTTACTATTAGATTAGATGATCGCAGAGAAGATGGCCTGTTGATCCATTCACTCCACAAAGCCTCCTGAAGAGCAGAATACGAACAGTTTATTAAATGGGATGGTGTAACTTAGTGTCCTGCAACAGCAGGGGGTTGGACCCGATGGCCTTCTTGGCCCCTTCCAGTGCTGTCATTCTCTGATCCTATTAGCTTCGGCTCACTATCCACTCAAGATCTGGTCCATAACAACATGCTGAAACCTACCACACTGGCCAACAATCTTACAATCACCCATAGCCAGGCAGAAAGAGCAACTTTGTCCCAGCAAGCTCACATGCAGTCCAGTTTGATACCGTACCACATCCAGCTGTTTTCTCTGGTGATGACAAAGCAAGTGGCATCCCTGATGCCATGCCCAGTGCTTTCTTGGCTTCCACTCTGCCAACACCCACATGAGCGGGGGTCTAGAGAGCCCCCCAATCTAAGCCTCTAGGACACAGTTCAAACCTTAGAAGCCATTTCTCGTTCACTGACAGAGAGACACTTCCCATACCTGCTTCCTGGTTGCCAACGAACCTAACAAAGAATCAGATGGAGCAATCGCCCACTCCAGTCTGACGTCCCTAACCCAATCTGATGCCGACAGAATGACTGTCAGCTCAGCTGTCATTATAGAAACCCACTTGGACGAGGATTTTTTCCCCTGCAGCCCAGATTCAGGGAATGATTGAAGAACCAGCTTGGCAGGAAAGTTTGTTTAAAGCCTGGAATACCTCCAGACAGAAAGCAAAATCGGAGTGTTGATTGGGACCTTCATGGCTGTCAGGCTCGGCACAAGGTATTTTTAAAGCCGTTTCTTACACAGGCCGGTGGAAAGGATGGCAATTTTGCGGCACGCTGCGACTTCGCCTGACCCATTTGGGATCTTGTGAAAGGACCACAGAGGGATGCCAGCCCTCAATACTATCAATGCAAATTCCCATCATCTGAAGCAGAAGCTCAAATATGAAAAGTGTGAAGTTGCCAGCAATGTGAGTTTTGGTAGCAGAAAGTGCTATTTTATGGGATGCATGAGAGGGCTTTAGCCCGCTCTGGATAAAACTAACCTAATGGAAAGGAAGCGCATCCATTCAATTTCTCCAGGCAAATCACACTTCCCCAAATTCTCCCCACTGTCACCACGCCATTTCCTGTGTGCACCCGGTTTGGGTAAAACCTGGCGCTAGACTGCTTGCTTTGATGCAACCCTGAAGGAAAAAGGCACTGCTTTTTGTGATAAAGCCAAGTTGCCACTGGATGGCATTGTGTCGCACTTGGATACCTGCGAAAAAGGTTTTTTGAACGAAAGAAACAGCCATTCATTTCACTTGACAGATTAATGTAACCCAGTTGAGGTTTGGGTCAGTGTGAACTCACCCTTCCTTTAAATAATGTGCAGACCTCTTTTAACTCCCCAGTTATAACCTCGAAGTTTTCTGTGCACAACATTTGGGCAGAATGGGTTTTTTGTCACCGCTGTTCTGTTTTAAAAGGCTCTGCTGAGGCAAACCTATTACTTCTCTGGATGGATTGCCATCCTTCCCCACATCTGTCTGCCACCATTTTTTAACATTCGACCAAACTGTTGTCATCGTGTTCTGAGAAGAATTATTTCTGTCCCATTTGGAAGTTTGGGGAACGAGGCCTTTGGAAACAGTCACATCCTGGCCTGCTTCAAGCTTACAGTGAAACAGGCAGCCTCAATGCGAACTCCTTCACTGCCCGAGGTGGGAAGGACCATGTGCCACTGCATTGTGACGCTTCCTGCCCCTGCCCTGGGCCTCCTTCTCTCATCGTGCACCACCCTCCCCTTACCTTTGGCACTGCGAAGCTGGAAGAAGTGGCTGTGAGCTCTCCCACGTGATCCGCGAGCACCGTTCCCAGCCTCATTGTTCCCTGCAGGAACCAGCATGGTAGCGGCAAGAGGCAGAGACACCGCCTGCTCCAGGGGGCCCCATCGGCTGCTCTCCAGCTGCAGCAAATGGCCCAGTGGGAGGGTGGCTGGAAAGGCTCTCCAGACTGGTGGGAAGCAGCCCGATTTGCTGCTTCTCCCACCGGATCTCCTGAACTGGGCGCCTTGTGGAGCAGGGTAGCCATGGAAAAGGAAAACTATGCACAGACCAGAGACTGCCCTGCATTTTGTGCGCAGCGTCTGCCATCACACGGCCCTTCCTTGGCCTGACGATGTGGCCACCACGGGCCAACGGAGGGGCGTTGCACTTGGCCATAAACAGGAGAGACGAGAGACAGGGACGGAGCACTGGTGCTTTTCCATTTGCAGGGCTCTGGCGCCCTCTGCCACCACCTCGGCCTCCCGTTCCCTCGGAGCTTAGGTGCAGCTGGAACGGGGCATAGACCGAATGGCCCCAGCCACCCAGGGCTTCCCTTTTGTCATTGGTGGATGCCAGGAAGTACTTCCTGATGGTTAGGACCCCTAGGATATGGAACGGGCGGAGGGTGAAGCCCCAACTATGAAGGTGCTTAAGGATAGGCTGGACATGCACATGGTCGGCATGCCATGAGTGGAGCCAGCTGGAGCCGGGGTCAGACTAGATGGCTGAACCCTTCTGATTCGTTCCATTTGTACGTTTCTATGTCATACAGAGTACGTTGGGACGGCTCGCTCATGAACGAGCAAGGCCTACTGGTCATGCCAGCGGAAGCTGATGGGGGAGGAACTCCGTCCTATCTGGAAGGAACCAGGTTGGAAGGCGGTTTTAAAGCCACAGGCACCACCAGTTGGGCTGCCAATAACTGCCAAACCCAAAACTCTACCATGCTGATGCCAACTAGAGCAGGGGGGGAAGAAAGGGGGTTTTCATGACTCCCCTGCACTCCCGGTGGCAGGGAAATTCCCTACACAGAGCAGCCAGGGCTGTTCCCCTTTGGGGAACGGGTCCAGGCAGTGCTGAGCACCAAAGCCCTCTCTGGAGTGCCCTGATACAGCCTCGCATGCCCTCTTTTGCCCTTAGAGCCAGCCAAGCGCTGCTAATGGGGCAGCTCAGCAGTGGAATCGGAAAGCCCATCTGCTCTCATGATCCTGGGATACGTGATCCACAGCATCCCACAACCCGTTCCCAGTATCCTGTCCAAGGAGGCCCTTGCTTCAGTTGTTATCTCGTTGCATGTACAATGAAGCATGTCTCCAAGCAGTCTCAGAATCCATTCCCAGGCCACCCTGCAAGTGCCTGTGCTTTGATCCTGCCTCCCTTGAGTCATTTCCCTCTGATTTGCGTGCAATGAAGACATTTGCAACTGGCAGCTTCAAGGAACCAAAAGCTCTCCCACAGGCCTCGACCCAAATGGGCATGTCCGGCTTCCAGGGAAGTGCACCTCCCCATCCTGCCAGCGCCTCAGGTGGAGCCCTGGCCCCATGCAAGCCAAGCGTCCATTGCTGCTCAGGCCTCCCCTGACCTCATGCCCCATTTGCAGATGACCAGCAGGTGGTCCTGAGGGCAAACAGGCTGCAGCGCTCTTAAGGCAGGCAGGCAGCATGCACTCTCCGGCTTCACTCCGAGAGCTGCCCAACTGGTGCGAGCGCCGAGTCCGTGGCGATAAACAAAGTCTCTGCTGAGTTCTTCCAGCACATGCTTGGGCATATGCCGCTTCTTGATGAAGTGTTTATTGGCACACCCGGGAGAGAGGGAGAGAGAGAGCAAAGGGAAATGTTACATGAGCGTAACGGTGGCCTTCTACAGAATCAGACCACTGGTCCAGTTAGCCCAGCACTGCCTACTTGGACCACCACCAGAGCTTCTGAGCCTCACCATCTCTGTGTGTCTTCACCAAGCTGTCGGGGCCTGCTATTTTTCCCTTCGTGGCAGCCATATGTCTTGAGGTTAGCCTGAGAACTGAACCAGAGAAAATGCACAGCAGGGGAAATGTAACTCTCCCAAGTTTCTGCTCATATTGCCTGTTTTATTCTGCCCTGCTCCGCTCTGGAACTGCCCCTGGCTCCGCTTCTGCTTCGCTCGCACCCCTCTGGAGCTCCACCGCGCTCCAGCAACAAAGGGAGGCACGATCGGGCTGTTGCCAAGAGCCCCGCTCCAGCAATGCCCCACTTGCAAAGCCTCCTGGAGCCGCCCCTCCTCTTCATCACTGCAACCTGCATGTCCGCCAGCTCTGGACCGGGCACAGTGGCGGTCCGGGCATGCAGAAGCCACGCTCGGCCCGTGGGCCATGCCAGGGGCAGCAGCAAGAACCCACACGGAAGGCGAGCGCAGGCCGTGCCGTGCCCGGGCGGCGGCCGGGCCGAGCGAGGGGCTCCAGCGCCTCGCCACCTTTGCGGCTCTCGGGCGGGAGCGCCTCGCAGGCCGCCGGGCCTCGCACGAGCGCTAGGCGGCGCGTCGCTGCAAGGCCGCGCCCGGCTTCTGCCGGAGGGCTCGGCCGCCTCGCCGGGCGCCCGCCTGCGGGGGCCGCGCCCTTCGCCCGGACGCGCGGGGCAGGCGCCGCGCTTTCGGCTCGACCCCTGCAGGCCCTGGCGACGAAGCCGGCGCCGGCGATGCGCGCCGAGAACATCCCGCGGGAGGGACCGCCGAGCCGCCGCGGCAGCCACAACGACAGGGAAGCGGTTCTGAGCGCGCCCGTCGCTTCCCTCCGCCAAGCTGCCGCGTCGGGGGGGGGGGGGGGAGTGCGAATGGCACCTCGGGCTGGTGGCCCCCCCGCCCGCCCGCCCGCCTCTCACACAGGGCCTGTGCGACTTGGATAATTTCGAAATGCCATATGGTGCCCTCAATCCGCACCCAGATTTCCCTCCGCGATGCGTGTGAGAACCGTGTGTACAGATCAAAGCCGAGCTCCTGCTCTGAATACTTCGGCAGTTTGAGCAGAGAAAGGCGTTACAGGCAGGGAATTGGGAGAGTTCTCCATCCGGCATATTATTGTTGGGCTGGTATGGAGGGGCAGCTGGACCCTTTTATGCAGAGCTCAGAAGTAGGAGGAATGCAGTCGGGGCGCTTGTGGAAGGGCCAAGAGGAGCACCCGCACTTCTCCCCGACCCTGTTTGTCACTGTCCACTTATGGAGGGTGACTGTGACGAGAAGGACCTCCTGGGTCTCTGAGGGCTTTCTGCGTGAGCTAAAATTGTTTACTTTTGCTTTACAGGAGCTATATATCTCTCCACATACCCAAAGGGACATTCCTCAGTGACGAACAATACAAGATAAGTGAAAGAATATGTTGAAAACAGCAGTAAAACCATGGCTGGTTAGTTCAGGAACCCTTCCAGAAATAAGTGTTTTCAGGAGGCACCAGAATACACACACACACACACACACACAGTTGGCAACTGCTTGATGACCAAAAGCAGGGAGTCCAAAGTGCACTGAAAACTATTCCAGAATGGTGTGCAAGCAGGTTGCGGGTCCGTGTGGCACCTCAGTGACCAGGCAGGAAGGGCAAAGGCGCCCTCTCGGGGCTCCTGGTCCGAAGCAGCTTAGGGCTTTGTACCCTAGTACCAAAACTGTAAACCTGGCCCAGAAGCAGAAGCAAATCAGCGGCCAGCGCGCTTGATTCAGCAGGCAAGCCAGGTCTGAAGGGGCCCAGCTTGCAGCAACAGCCATGCCGGTGCATCTGCAGCGGCTCCAGTTTCCAGACCAGGCCTAGGGCTGCATGAGGCATGCTGCAGTAACCCAGTCTTGCGGCCTGGCTAGTTTTGACTGCATGCTGGCATGTGAAGGGAGTCCTACCCATCCAGGAAGCTGCCCTCTTCAGACAGTCACCTTCCATGAGCACAGACACAACTGGAGGGACGTGGCTGGACTGCCCCTCCTTGTCTCACCTGAGCAGAGCTTGCAAGGGTGAGGAACGAGTTTCCCTGGATTCCTCTGGAAGGTTGCTTTGGCCTCGAATCCCACCCCGTGGAGGAACCTTTCCATGTTTGGAGCCATGCTGGCTGACTTCATCCAGCTCCCCAAAGGAGCTCGGCCCACAAGCGTGTCCCCACAACACCGATCTAAACATATGACAGCAAGACAGTGCATGCATGTGAACCCTCTGCACTTAACTTGCCCTGCTGTATGCAGCTGGCCTTCCCGCCTTTGTGGCCTGGAACCATTTGCTTCTTTGCTCTTACGCATCCTGTTTGCCACTTCTGGCGTGTCTGAATTTAGAGTATGTTGGCCCACCATAGTCCATCAGGTCAGTGGGTTTCACCCACACGTCTGCGAGCCGGCACTGGTCTGCCGGAGATTCCCTGCCGGTCCGTGGGGGTGGGGAGGGGCTGCATCCTGCTCACTGCAGTCCAACCCTGGGGCTGGCTGTGCCCCACCACCTCTTCTTTGCTGGCATCATGTTCACGGGGGGGGGGGAGGTACTGGTGCTGCCGGGGGGAGGCAGGGAGGGAAGAGATGGCTTTTTGTTTCTGCCTCAGTGGTCCCTGAGGTATTTCACAGCCCCTAGCTGTGGAGAGGCTGAAGCCTACTGCACTGGGCTGTGGCAAACTCATCCACAAACCCAGCCACTCTACAGACCCCATTCTCATCTGTGAGACGTCAGAAAGCAAATAGTGAAGTGTTAACCGGGCTCCAGTTTTCCCACACTCTTCTTTAATATCCACCACTTAGACTCTTAGAATAGTAGAGTTGGAAGGGGCCAAGAAGGCCATTGGGTCCAACCCCTGGCTGGTGCAGGACGCCACATCACTCCACCCCACTTCGTGACATCCTGATCATTACAGCTGTTCTACACAGCCTTTGCATGAAAACAACAGTGGAGCATCTGATGGTTTTGTTCTCAGGGTGGTCATTATTGTTATTAGACTGCATCACATTGCAGTTGATGGATGACAGAAAAGCTACGGTGGCCAAAGGAAGGATGATGCTCTCCGTAGCGTCTACTGCGGGGGTGAGGTGCCCAAACTGAGATGATAATGCACATGGAGGAGGGGTTTCCTCGTGGATTTGCCAGTGTGTTGCACCCAGCATAAGAACCATGCTGGATCAGACCAAAAGCAGATCTAGTCCAGCATTCACTTCCCATATTAGTCAACCATGCGAAACCCATAAGTAGCCCATGAGTGCAACTCTTCTGCTTGTGCACCCAAGAAACTTGCACTGAGACGCACTCTGCCTCTGACCATACAAGCAATATATAGCCACCAGGACTAGTAGCCTTACCCCCCTCCTGAATTTGTCCAATCCCCTTTGAAACCCACACATGTTGATGGCCATCACACGCATGCTGCAAAAGCTACAGACTGGCTAGTGAAGAGTTACTGCTTTTCATCTGTCCTGAACCTGGGCATCTGTGCACACCTGGGTTCCAATGCTATGGGAGAAGGAGAAAAACTTAAGGCACACCATGCATAATGTTCCGTGCCTTTATCACATCCCACAGCTTACTAACCCTCTCTTGTTCAAAGACAGGCTGGACATGCACATGGTGGGCATGTCATGAGCGGAGCCGGCTGGTGCCGGAGGTCAGACTAGATGGCCCGGGAGACCCCTTCTGACTCGCGCTGTTTCTATGTTTCTAACCCTTTTCCTAGGCTAAACACCCCAAACCTTGTCTCACACACACAAGTTATTTTCTGTGGGAAGGAAGTTTCCCGATGACCAGTGGGAGCTTTCCTGGCAAGCCAAACTGTCTTTTTCCTGGAAGCAGTGTTTGTCCAGACCACCGTGTAGGAGAAAGGGATTAGTCTCCCTCCTGATGTCCAGTCCTGCCTGAGGACCACAAAGCATCTGAGATGCACTTGAAGGTGCCACGTGTAGCATCACGTCTAGCTTGGGTCTTGATCACCTATTCTGGGGAGCATCACACAAACCAAGATTGGTTAAATTGCTTTGGTACCTCTTTTCCTGATGGTCATCCAGTAGCTCTCCCTCCAAAGCATTTACAGGGATGAAGCAGGTACCCCTGAAACTATAGGAGCCCCACGATAGCCTAGAACCCCTCACCTGATGGTTTGAAGAACACCAAATGATATTGGATCCAACAAGTTGGGAAGCCGCTTGCCGTTACCCTTTACTGGCCCATGTGGCTTTAGCACCGGCCACATCTGAAGAAATGTAGGAAAGCAAGCATTTGGCAGCACACAAGCATTTGGAGGCCTGGGAGAAAGGTGCCCCTTCTCCATTTTTCTGGCAGGTGTTTGATGGCACAGGAGCAGAGAAAGAACGAACAGGTGATGAATTCTCTTCAGGCTGCCTTTGGTCATGAGCCACACTTAGCTGTGGAGAACCATTGATCCTCATTGGGGAAAAGAGATGCTTTGCTCCCCTTTTTTAGTTCAATCTTTTTAGAGTACCCTACTGATCTAACGCCATTTCACTCTGAAGAGGGAAGAGGCACCCAGAGCAGACAAAAAAGACGGATGGTGTGTAATGTGCCATCAGTCGCTAAGAACGCCGGCACGCCGAAATTGCTTTCAGTAAGATTGGGTGTCAGCGGGCTGCACATGCAATGGGAATGCAGGGTCATACCCTATTACAAATAAAAGCAGGGACGTTATTATTTTATTTAATGGAACAGCAATGCTCGCCTCGTCCTCCTCACAGACCCGGGAGTTGATTAAAATGCGGGAGAGGAAAGAGAGTGGAACAATTTGGCCATTAAAACAGAGGAAGAGCAAAAAGCCGGCAATTTTCATTAATCCCTTTGGTGATGAATCACGGGATTTTATTCCTTTGCAAGGATAAGAATAGAAACTGTTTGATTCCATGGTCCAGCACTGCCTCATTCAAGGTAGCAGCATCTGCTATTCAAAAAGATACCATCTCAGAACTTAACGGTTGTGATCCTGCCTACCTTGGAAAATAATTGCTTGCCATGAAAGTGCTCCAGGAATGTTTCTGATACTTGGAAAGCTGCAGCACCTTCCAGCACCTCTGGTCCACCACAGTGCAGTTAAAGGCACCTTCCCACCAATGTTAGCAGACAAGCCTCGCATTTTACTCGCATTTTGCTTCCCCAAATAACACCTTAACAAAAGCAAGCAAATAAGTCAGGCGGCTGCCCCTCCTGGGTTACCCTAAACGACCACCCCTTCTTCCTGAGAATATGGCCTTTTGCCTGGCCCTCAATCACTGGGGGGTTTCCAGGTTCTTGCACATCTCCCCCATGTGCACATGCCTCTCCTTAACCTTTCTGCAAAAGGTGTGCATTATGCACTCTGGATATTGCATTCCCAGAAGTGTCCGGATGGTTTGTGAGACATCATCACCCTCCAGGGACTCTCCTGGCCTTTGCAGCCCTTCCTTTGTCTCATTTTTGGATCAAGAGAAGTCCAGTATTATACATCAGCATCAACCTGATGTATTTCCATAATCCTGCTGAAACACACTGCCACCTAGAGGTGCTGCAATGCAACATAAAGGCAGAGAAACAGCCGGAGGCGGGGAGATGGGGGGGGACGGGACAGGAAAAAGTACGTGTAAAGGAGCCAGTTTTCATCCCAGGAGAATTCAGAGGTAGACGCAGCAGCTTAGAATCCTCATGCTGAAAAACCCTTTGTTGTTGTTGTTAGTCGCGAAGTCGAGTCCAACCCATCGCGACCCCGTGGACAACATTCCTCCAGGCCCTCCTGTCCTCCACCATCCCCCGGAGTCCACTTAAGCTCACACCAACCGCCTCTGTGACTCCATCCAGCCACCTCATCCTCTGCCGTCCCCTTCTTCTTTTGCCAGCTATTGTTCCCAGCATTAGACTCTTCTCCAGGGAGTCCCTCCTTCTCATTTGGTGGCCAAAGTATTTGAGTTTCATCTTCACTATCTGGCCTTCTAAAGAGCAGTCAGGGTTGATCTCCTCTAGGACTGACTGGTTTGATCGCCTTGCGGTCCAAGGGACTCGCAGGAGTCTTCTCCAGCACCACAACTCAAAGGCCTCAATCCTTTTGCGCTCAGCCTTCCTTATTGTCCAGCTTTCACAGCCATACATTGCAACTGGGAAAACCATAGCCTTGACTATACGCACTTTTGTTGGCAGGGTGATGTCTCTGCTTTTTAGTATGCTATCTAGATTTGCCATAGCTTTCCTCCCCAGAAGCAAGCGTCTTTTAATTTCTTGGCTGCAGTCCCCGTCTGCGGTGATCTTGGAGCCCAGGAAAATAAAATCTGTCACTACCTCCATTTCTTCCCCATCTATTTGCCAGGAAGTGAGAGGACCAGATGCCATGATCTTAGTTTTCTTAATGTTGAGTTTCAAGCCAACTTTTGCGCTCTCCCCCTTTACCCGCATCAAGAGGCTCTTTAGTTCCTCTTCACTTTCTGCCATGAGAGTGGTATCATCTGCATATCTGAGGTTGTTGATATTTCTCCCAGCAATCTTGATTCCAACTGGTGATTCATCTAGCCCTGCCTTTCTCATGATGTGCTCTGCATATAAGTTAAATAGGCAGGGTGACAGTATACAGCCTTGCCGAACTCCTTTCTCAATTTTGAACCAATCAGTGGTTCCGTGTCCGGTTCTCACTGTTGCTTCTTGACCTGCATATAGGTTTCTCAAGAGACAAATAAGATGGTCTGGTACTCCCATCTCTTTAAGAACTTGCCACAATTTGTTGTGATCGACACAATCAAAGGCTTTAGCGTAGTCAATGAAGCAGAAGTAGATCTTTTTCTGGAACTCCTTGGCTTTCTCCATGATCCAGCGTATGTTGGCAATTTGATCTCTAGTTCCTCTCCCTCTTCGAAATCCTGCCTGTACTTCTGGTAGTTCTCGGTCCACATACTGCTGGAGCCTAGCTTGTAGGATTTTGAGCATCACTTTGCTAGCATGTGAAATGAGTGCAATGGTGCGGTAGTTTGAACATTCTTTGGCATTGCCCTTCTTGGGGATCGGAATGTAAACTGACCTTTTCCAATCCTGTGGCCACTGTTGAGTTTTCCAAATTTGCTGGCATATTGAGTGTAGCACTTTAACTGCATCGTCTTTCAGGATTTTGAATAGCTCAGCTGGAATGCTGTCACCTCCACTAGCTTTGTTGTTGCTCAGACTTCCTAAGGCCCATTTCACTTCACATTCCAGGATGTCTGGCTCGAGGTCAGTGACCACCCCATCGTGGTTATCAGGGATGTTAAGCTCTTTCTTGTATAGTTCTTCTGTGTAATCTTTCCACCTCTTCTTAATCTCTTCTGCCTCTGTTAGGTCCCTGCCATTTTGGTCCTTTATCATGCCCATCTTTGCATGAAATGTTCCCTTCATATCTCTAATTTTCTTGAAGAGATCTCTGGTCCTCCCTATTCTATTGTTTTCTTCTATTTCTTTGCACTGTTCATTTAAGAAGGCATTCTTATCTCTTCTAGCTATTCTTTGGAATTCTGCATTCAATTGTTTGTATCTTTCTCTTTCTCCCTTGCCTTTCGCTTCCCTTCTTTCCTCAGCTATTTGTAAAGCTTCCTCAGTCAGCCATTTTGCTTTCTTGCATTTCTTTTTCTTTGGGATGGTTTTAGTTGCTGCCTCTTGTACAATGTTGCGAACCTCCGTCCATAGTTCTTCAGGCACTCTGTCTATCAGATCTAATTCCTTAAATCTTTTTGTCACCTCTACTGTATATTCATCAGGGATATGATTTAGGTCATACCTGAGTGGCCTAGTGCTTTTCCCTACTCTCTTCAACTTAAGCCTAAATTTTGCCACCAGAAGCTCATGATCTGAGCCACAGTCAGCTCCTGGTCTAGTTTTTACTGACTGTATAGAACTTCTCCATCTTTGGCTGCAGAGCACATAGTCAATCTGATTTCTGTGTTGACCATCTGGTGATGTCCATGTGTAGAGACGTCTCTTGGGTTGTTGGAAAAGAGTGTTTGTTATGACCATCGTATTCTCTTGACAAAATTCTACCAGCCTGTGTCCTGCTTCATTTTGTACTCCAAGGCCAAACTTGCCTGTTATTCCGGTTATCTTTTGGTTTCCTACTTTAGCATTCCAATCCCCCATGATGATAAGGACATCATTTTTTGGAGTTAATTCTAGCAGGTGTTGTAGGCCTTCATAGAACCGGTCAACTTCAGCCTCTTCAGCACCAGTGGTTGGGGCATAGACTTGGACTATTGTGATGTTGAATGGTTTGCCTTGGATTCGAACTGAGATCATTCTGTCATTTTGGGGATTGTATCCCAGTACTGCTTTCCCTACTCTTTTATTGACTATGAAGGCTACTCCATTTCTTCTGAGGGATTCTTGCCCGCAGTAGTATACCTGATGGTCATCTGAACTAAATTCACCCATGCCTGTCCATTTTAGTTCACTGATTCCTAAGATGTCGATGTTCAGTCTTGTCATCTCTTGTTTGACCACATCCAGCTTGCCTTGATTCATGGATCTTACATTCCAGGTTCCTATGCAGTAAAGATCTTTGCAGCATCGGACTTTCCTTTCACCTCCAGATACATCGGCAACTGAGTGTCCTTTCGGCTTTGACCCAGTCGCTTCATTCTTTCTGGCGCTACTAGTACTAGCCCTCCGCTCTTCCCCAGTAGCATATTGGACACCTTCCGACCTGAGGGGCTCATCTTCCGGTGTCATATCGTTTTGCCTTTTGGTTTTCATGTCCATGGGGTTTTCATGGCAAAGATACTGGAGTGGGTTGCCATTTCCTTCTCCAGTGGATCACGTTTTGTCAGAGCTCTCTGCTATGACCTGTCCGTCTTGGGTGACCCTGCACGGCATAGCTCATAGCTTCATTGAGCTACGCAAGCCCCTTCGCCACGACAAGGCAGTGATCCATGAAGGAGCGAAAAACCCTTAGTAACCATCAATAAGAATGCCAAGCACTAGAGCTGAGATGAGATGGCCCATTCCCCCACGCAGCTAGATAGTTGGAGTGGCCATTTCAGTGGCTTTGCAGGAGGTGGTCAGGGGACTACAGATGGTTTTGTGAGTGCTTACCTTTTCTTTCTGACAGGCCATTAGCTGGACCCTTCTCTGGTGGCGATAGTCATGGCATGGCTCTTCATTTCCTCCTTGAGGTGGGGACTGCTCACGTGGTGCCGCACGCAAACGTGAGTGCCCCCTAAGGATGCTGGCACGCACCTTAAAAGCAAGCAAGCAAAATCCAGCACTACCATCTGCCACAGTCAATAGCCCCTTACGTAAAAGGAGAGGAAAACGGGATGTGTCCTCTTTCCTTTCCCAAAGGAATTTACGGCACTTCAACCCAACTTCGCCCTTCCCTAAAATTGCACCCTGCTTCGGGTTTATGCTCACAAAAGGTCCATGAAGCCCAGCAGAGAGCAGAAAAGCCCAGCCGTACCAGCGATTGCTGTAATTTCTGCTCCTGCTCCGTTGCATGCAAACGCATGACCTGCAGACTTCTGTGTCAGGCAGCAAGTCCCTGCACTGGTGGAAAGTTCCTTATGAATTGATACCATTAGGACTGCTGAATGGAGGAACACTTTTCATTCATTCATCCATTCCAAGAATATTCTGTTTTCCACTATGAACCATCTCAAGGCAGCTTAGGGGACAAAAGATAATCAGTTACAGTCTCAGGAAAATAAAACCAGGAGAATAAAATGGTAGCCAGCAGTTAAAAAAAAAAAAAAGCATTGCAGAATGACATTAAAGACACAAAAGAACAGGATGGATTTTGCCCACCACTGGAAGATACAAGGATGGCACTGGATGGTCGAGTCTTGGAGGACAGTGCCTGGCCTATTTTGACTGAAGCGGACTCTTTAATTATAGAGCAACCTGAGCAGCAAACCAAGCAGAGGCAAACGCTCAAGCACCAAGCCTTCAGGCAACCAAGGCAGTGAGTGAGCAGACCTGACCAGCATCCGTGCAGAAGTCAAAGCCTGACTAAGCAGTCAGAAACTTTGCACAGTCCAGAAGCTGAGCCAAACAGAAGTTGGAGGTGCAGTAACAGACAGCCACAATCCTCAAGGCGGCGTGCAGAAGGCATTGGAGCTAAAAAGCAACATTGTTTGCGGCATAGCAACCTGCTGAACTTTACCCAGGCCACACGGTATGTTAGAGCTCTCTGACCAGAGACCTACTCGCAAAGAGTCACTTCTTCCTGCAAGCAGGAATTCCTCGTGGGGACCCTCCTGGCCTGTTAGCTCGGGGCAACAACACTCCAGGGGGTTAGTCCACCTCCCCTGGCCCTGACGAGGCTGGATTTGCAGCCAGGGCCCAGGCTTCTGCTGGTCTTCTGACACGGCAGGTCAGCAGCATCCACCTGTGGGAGCTGGGCAGAATGCTCAGAGCAAAACCTTCCCAAGCCTGGTAGCCGGGAGCACCGACAACCGCCTGGCCACAACACGCCACTTTTTATGAATAACAGCAGCCTCCGCATGCTGTTATTCAGCCCGGGACTTCAAGGACAGACAGTGGGGAAGTCTGGCACTGAAACCACGGCTGCGGAGCACATCAGAATTACTAGCCTTGCCAAAAGGTGGTGTTGGAAGGGATCCCCGGGAAGGTGCCCTGCTAGCACCTGCTTCTCTTGAGGAGGGCACCTGGCCGCTCTCCCTCAACGCCTCCACGGTGTGGGAGGGCTTGCTACCGGGACACCGGACAGCGGAGGGCTGCTGGAGGCCCCCTGGCCTTACTGGAGCCAGCATGGAAGGAGCAGGGCATGGCCACTCTTCCCGTAACGCCTCCCTTAGGGGCACCAGAACTGGCGCGATCCATGAGCGGCAGTGCTGGAGCCCCAGCTGGCTTCACAACCTGTCTAAGTTAGTGCCCTTTGCTACTGCCCTGAATGCCCTGCATCTGGCCTCAAGGGGAGCTGGTCCTGCGCTCCTGTAAGCCAGCCTTCCCCAACCGGGTGGCCTGCAGAGGCATGTGGCCTGTGACTCCCAGGATTCCCATCCAGCAGGGCCACTGACTGGGTGTTGCAGTCCAAGCATGTCTGGAAGGCACCAGGCTGGGAAGGCTGCTGTCAGCAATCCTCAGGGATGGAGATAACAAATGGATTCCCTTGAAGTAATCGTGGGGCATGGAGGTTGGGGCCTTCAGCAGGGAACTGGGTCTCCAGGGGCCAGATTGGTAACTTCTGCTGGCCGAAGCAGGGTCGCCGAACGAGCGTTTCCCACCCATGCACTATGGGAAAACCTCTCTGGCCCAGTGCACTGAAGCCAGACGCACCAGCATAAAATGTTGCTGCTTTAGGTGCAGCCTGAACAAACATCAACATCTATAGAACCGCCTTCGGGTTCAGACCTGTCCTCCTGGGAAAACCACGTTGCGCAGCCTTGAATGCATAAATAGCCCCGTCCGCCTTCCCGAACTTCCCATTCAAGTAAGAGCAGAACTGCACCTTGAGGCATTCTGCCTCATCCATGAGATGTAAATCCCCAAGACAGAAGTGCTTCCTCACACAATTCCTCCCGGAGGAAGGTTTTTATCATATGCGATGACTCCAGGTTTCAGGCTTCTCTGCTACGAGGCACGTAGATCACAGCTGGAGAACTGGGATCGGCACTAAATCACAGATGGTCTCGTTCCCCTCCCCCACCACAAGTCACAAAACGGGCCGCTTGCACCACTTCCCATACTCCTTTTATTGGTGTTGACACACGACAGTCACAGAGAGAAGTGGCGGAGGGAAGGTCACAAGCCCCACCCCTTGAAATAATGGCTGACTGGTGCCTGCCAACATACCTTCGCTGAACAGGTGAGGAGCTGGGTGCACCTGCTGGCAGACAGGTGTTCAGCTGCAACTCGGTGCATCCTACACACGGACCGCTGTGCCTGGGCAGTAAGGAACCCTGCTTCTTTGGGGTTCTAGGTCACAGTGAAGCCTTGCATGGCAGGGAGAAGGGCCGTGCTCTTTGCAGGCATGCTACTGCAGACAGCAAACACCCTGTCAGTCTCCAGGGCCCCGCTACCCGAAGTAAACTAATTCCTCTGTCCCTGGAATTTCTCACTGCTCAGAAATGCCAAGTGCCCTGGGAGGAGGGCTTAAGCGTCAATCCAGGCAGGAGAAAGGTCTGCTTTTCTCTTTGTTAACATGCATCAGGGTGCAGTCATAAAATGTTTTTAGTCATGTGTCTCAGCCAAGAAAGGCACCCAGAGTGGCTTGCAACTGATCGCCAAAAGAGGCAGTCTCTGCCGGCCTTTAAATTCACATTTAAAATGGCACAGCACGCAAGGAAAGGGCTTGGGGAGGGAAGAGGAACAAAATAAGCAGGCTTCAGCAGGGCTGGTGGGATGATTTTGCTTCCTCTCTCATTTCCAAGGGAGAGGGGAGATGCGCCTCTAGACATTCTTCAGTTGCTCATCTTTGTGTTGGGTTTGTTTTTGCCAATAGCTTGTACATAAACAATGCATGATATGTAAAGAAACCCACACAGAAGAAAATTCTCAGCAGACAACCCCTGCTGGGTCCAAATGTCAGGATCTGCTCAGCTCTGGAGTTCCATCTAGTGTCCAGAATGGGAATGACCATTGCAGGATTGGTCCCAGGCACTGCTGCACCTCTCAGCCTGGGAGATGGTGGGAGAGGGGGAGGAACTGCGAAAGAGCAAGCTCTTTGCTGGCTCCGTCAGCAATCCAGGTCTTCCCAGTAGCCGTGCTCCAGCTCCTGAATCTTGCCTGGGCCTTGCAGGACCTCATTCCTGCCACACCGTACCGTGCTGTGCCTCGCCACCTAGACTCGCTTGCCACTCCTGCCGCCGGCACTGCATCCTGCCTGGCTACCCTGCCTCAGGCGCCTGCTCCCTGCTCGGCTTGTCTTCCTGGTTCTCGGCTTGCTCATGACCACACCCTGGCCTGGTTCTGATGCGCACCCCAGGTTCTCGGCTGCCTCTGGCCGAACTCCCGGGCTCAGCACAGTGCCAAAAGCCAGTCCTGCCTGGGGTTCTGTTGTTGGGTTCTGGTGCCTCTGCCCACGGCCCCGACACCAAGGGCTGCCCCAAAAGGTGGCTGGCAAGCAGAGTAAGCTCTCCAGAGGTTCTGCGTTAAGGGGATGGTATTCTCTTCGGCAATCTTCACCCTCACCCTAATAGGATGAGAACACAGTCTTAAAAGCAACAAAATAGAGCATTTTTCACAGTGCATTTAATTTCTTTATTGGCAAGAAAAGGCTTTGAGATACAGCTTGCAGAAGCTACTCTTTTGTTCTTTAGGCAAGGGTAGAAGAAGAGGTTGCTAATATCAGGGCCAGTGTCAGGAGACCAGTGGTGTAATTCAACCAGGTCTCACAGGATCAAAGCTTTGGGATGCTTTAATTAGCTGGGAAGATAGTCACCTGCCACCCCACTTTGGCTCATGAGTTTAGTTGCAATCCTGGTAGTGGTGGTTGGGGGGGGGGGGATTTGCAGACATAGTTGTGAATTATGCCTGTTCTGACATAAAAGTAATTTACAGTGGATTGATCTCAAATGAGCAATTAAGAGCGATTAGGTTACAAAAACACCTTCTCTTGGCAGTGCTAGAACAGGTTTGTTGATGTGGCTCAATACTGCTGGAAAGAACTGGGGCTTTCTCTGATGCCCAGCTGCTGAGCACAGGCAGACCTGTCCTCCTTCGAAGCTGCTTGCTGCCAGCTGCTTCCCCTCAAGCAGACAGGTGGGTGGTGAGGGAGGCAGGAGCAGCCAAAAGCTCCTGCCTGCCCCCTTGCTGAGCTCCCTCCTGCAGAAAGTGGCAAGGACAGGTTCAAGGGCAAGAAAGTCGTGACAGCAACTTTCCGCCAGCTCTTCCCCAGCACCCTCTGGTTCCCCGTGCAGGCAAGCAAGCTGCTCCAGCAGCAGCAGGGGTGGCGGCGAGAAGCTGCAACCACCATACCCAGTTCCGGCCCCAGTTTCCAAGGCTCAACGGGCCATTGAGCCGCCTCTCCGTCCTCAGAGTTCCCTTGTTTGACCAGCAGAGAGAGCCAGTGAGCAAGTAAGAATTGCCCAGTCCTCCTGCTGCCCAGAATAGAGCAAGAGGCATGCAGGCTGCAGAGTGAAGAGGAGAAGCAGCTCCAGGCTCTGCCTGTCAGTGAGCTCCTGGGATGAGGGCTCTCAGCCCCCCTCCAGGGACCCTCCTCTAGCCAGTTCCGGCAGTGGCACCCAGGCAGGATGACCATCAGGTGGGTGGGGTTGCACCAGGGCGTCTTCCCTGGACCTCTCTCCACAGAACCTGAAATGAGCCCTGCCTGATGTTTGTATTCATGGGAGGGCTGTATCCATGGGGAGGCATGCCAAAGCCCTCAAGTTCACTCCCTGGCATCAACAGGTAGACAGGAGAGAGCCCACCTGAAGCCCTGGAGAGCCACCATGAATCAGGGTAGTAAACTGAGCTGGGTGAGCCAGTGGTCAGGGAGTGTGAGACAGCTTCGTATGGTGCTAGTCCTTTGGGGGAGGGCTGTGGCTCAGTGGTGGAACTCCTGCTTTGCATGGGGGAGGGTCCAGGTTCAATCTGTAGCATCTCCAGGTAGGGCTGGAAAGCACCTGTCTGAAGCCCTGTGAATCCACCACTAGGCAATGTGGGCAATACTGAGATACTGATCGTCTGGCTTGCTATAATATGCTTCTGCAAATGTGTCAATGAAACTCCACCCCAGCTGCTGATGTTTGCATCTACAGAGTCCTCTTCGGAGTGCAAATGCCTTCTCTGCCAGGTAACAGGCCCCAGTATCCAGCCATGGAAGCCATGCTCAGTCCCCAAAGTCCCCAGCAGCCTGGGACAGGAAAAGACAGGACTGAGGCCATGAGCTCCCAGGCCCCCAAAGCTGGGGCAGACTGTCCCCGGTCCAGCTGGCTTCTGTTGCATCAGCTCTCATCTCACCTGAAGCTCCGTCAACAGGCCTGTGCATGAAGGAGCACCGTTCCCCAAACACAGCTTAAGTGCCCATAACTTAGCACTTGATAGATGCAAGGCAGGGAGGCTGCTGTATGCTTCGATTCCAACAGCTGCATAAGCAAGTTAGTAAGTTTACAATTCACAGAGCTGTGGCTTCGGGGAGGGGGAAAGGGGCACTTTGCTTTTGTTTTTAAATCTGCTGTAACACAGCTGGCAGCATCAAATTGTCATTAAAACATGGTATTTAAGATGATTTAATGGGTTGATTGCCAAACAAGAACCACAGCAGTTTACTCAAGCTACTGAGCTGAAAAAGGATCTAACTATTTAAGTGGCATTCAAAAAGAGAGAGAGAGAGAGAGAGAGAGAGAGAGAGAGAGAGAGAGAGAGAGACAAACTCATCCTATGTGTGGATTTCTGGGTGGCTGTTTTTGTTTTGCTTTGTTTTGTTGCTGACCTACCCAACCACCCATCCAACACACATATACACAATCATGCATATTTAGAGGTGATCAAATGCCATGCAGCAATTATCCAAGAACATTCCAAACCACAAATTTTTAACTAGAAATTTCAGCTCCCGAGAGAGGAGATTTGTACTCTCCTCACAAACTGCAATAGCACTTTTTAATAGCATTGTCATTATTTAGCTATAATGTCCATTACCGATGCACAATCTTTGGACATAGAGATTGGGAAGATGCTCATTCAGCACTTACCCAGTTCTGCATTTTCAAACACTAGTGTGAACCCAAACTCATGTTATCCTTCAAAGTTTACACATCTCCAAATTTCTTAATTCACTTTATATCTTGCCTTTTTCTTTTTGAAAGCACTCAGAGTAACTTACATCATTCTTCTCATCATCTCAGTCTTATCCCCACAACAGCCCTGAGAGGTTGGTTGGGCTGAGAGTCTGTGACTGGCCCAAAGCCACCCAGTTGGCTCCATGGCCGAGCGGGGACTCGAACCCGGGTCACCTAAGTCTGACTGCTGTGTTCTTAAGGGATCTGCCCATTAAGCAAAACTATGCATGAGGAGAAATGTGCTCAGGAACATTACGAATGTTCGTGCAGGGTTACAGCAAAGCTCCATAGAATTTGTCCCTCTGGCATTCATGGACTTCCTGCCCTGCTTGGTCCTGTTGGAGAAAGTGATCCAGGTCAAGAGAAGTCTGCAAACCCTCACAAAACAAAGGTTGTGCACCAGGATCCTTCTTCCACATCATGTGCTGTGTCCTGTGCCAAGTCGTGCGCAGCACAAATGAAGGCTTGCACACGTGACATGGAAGAGGGAAGCCCCCATTCACACAGGGCACTGGGTGTCAGGAACTGGGGTCCTGTGACAAAGCAGGCCAGCATTCCCTGGGAGGCCAGTGGGGTCCCATCCCCAGCGTGGGCTCCTCACACATCCCTCTGTTCAAGCAACCTTTAAAAATGTGAACATTTGAGGCCACCTGTGTGTCCAATGGGAGAAATGTGCCAAGTCAGAAATGAACCATGTTCAAGACTGGAGAAGTAAGGAACTGAGAGGCATCAGACGTGGGAGATCCATTCATCCCTACTTATATGTGGTCATAAGAAGAAAAGAAGACATGGGGTTGCTCACCAACAAGGAAAGGTTACAGCATCTGGGAGTGTTTTGCTGAGAAAAGGGGTGAGAGATGTATATAAAATCATGGATGGTGCGGACCAAGTCAAAAGGGAGACACTTTTCTCCCATCCCATAATACTAGAACCTGGAGAGGGCGTCCCATGGCGCTAATTGGTGGGAGTTTCAGGACAGCAAAAAGGAAGTTATTCTCTACACAGCACATAGTTAAGCTAAGGACTTAACTTCCACAAGACGTTGCAATGGCCACCAAATGGGAAGGCCAAAAGGGGGTCCAGACGAATTCGTGGAGTGGAAGGCTGTGAGTGGCCATTAGTCCTGAAGGCTCTATGCGGCATCCTATATCAGGGGCAGTGTGCCTATGAACACCAGTGGCTGAGGAGCATGGGCATGGGGGTGTTATTGCGCTCACAACGTGCTTGTGAGCTTCCCATTGGAATGCTGGCAAGATGGACCCGGGGCTGGTCCAATGTGTGGCCCTCAGTCATATTTCAAGCATTTCCTGCAAAGTAATCTGCCTCTTATGTTTTTAGCAGAAGGCAGAGTCTTGTCTTGCTCCCACACCTTGCAAAACTGCACCCCAAGGAGCTTGCATTCTAAATTTTAACAGTGGGGAAGATAAGAAAGGGATTAGAAGAAAAAGCAATACAAGGGATCAGCAGTGTAATCTTTCACATGTCTTCTCCGAAGTGGGCGACACTGATCAGTAGAGCTTACTCCCGAGGAGTACACATCCCACTGAAGCCACTGGCACTTGCTTCTGAGTGGATGACACAAAATCGCACTGCTGGCGCAATGATGTGCACTGTTTTTCAGTGTGTAAATGGCCACAGAGCCTGCGGACTAGGGGACAGTATATAAATTTAATAATTGTGTGTGCGCTTTTCAAATCTATAGTTCACCATCATTTTATTATCTATCAATATAAGAGTAGGAGACAGCACGAAATCATTAGATTTTTACACCATAAAATTTTGAAGAACAAGTATATTATTCCTTCAGGTAATACAAAATGGTCAGGAAGAACAGAGCCTTTAAATAAGGCAATTATGTGTCTCTTATTACACTCATGGTGGGATTACCAGAAGATCAACCTTCTGTTTTCAGCCAGATAATTTAGAGATAAGGAACACAGTAGTCGAAAATCAAAGGGAAATGAGAGCTGAAAATGTATGCTAACTGGACAAAAGGTTAGAGTACCTGGTCAGTTGCTGTTCTGGGACAATAATATTACCATCACCCCAAATTCCATTAAATTTGTACAATATATTCTCCTTTATGTATGCTGTCCATTCTCAAGATGCCCTTTGTAGGAACTTGTTTCAAGTCACACCTGCTGAAATTCCCTTTTCTGCACAACAATTAAAGATTCTGGAGCCATGACCATCCTACAAACTAGCAGTGCACTGGGTTTCACATAGCTCCCAATTCCTGGATTGAACAGCCTGGGAATTAACACGGCCACTGAGGAGTGAGAGAGCCTTCCAGCTGCTCACCATTCACACTTTCCAAAACAACCCAGGCACGTCCCTATTTGAATGTGACACTCTGGGTTGTTCAGGTGCTAGCCCAGCACTCCTCATAATTTGTTTCTGGGTTAACTCCAGGTTGTTTAACCTTAAATGACCCCGAGTTCCAGGTGTTGTGTTAACAGCCCAGGGAGAGAGCATTCCTTGGCTGCTGACTGAAAACAGAAGTAATGAGTATACAAGAGCACTCACTGTTGAGCCCGGACAATACCTGGGATATACAAGCTAGGCATTGTCATGGTATATACCCTAGATCAGTATATATCCTACAATTTATTTAAAAATGTGAAAAAGCATTTGACTGGAGGAAATGAGGAATCTGTTTAATCATTTCTCCAGGCAGAATTCAACATTCTTCTACCAGTAGAGAATTCAACATTCCTCTACTTCTCTACCAGTAAAGGAATAAAAATTGGGTGCAGCTGAGTGTTCCACTGAAGGGTGCTTCTGTATATGAAGGGAGGGAAGGAAGGAAGAATCCCTACTCATAGAACTGTAGCATCTCAAGGAGAGGCGTTCCATCCTGGCTTGTCCCTCGACATGTTAGCTTTCTACCTTTAGGGGATTGTTCAGGTGGCTTATGGGGGTGGGGGTTCATATCTTGTCCACCGCTGCAGCAGCATTTCTATTTAGCGACTCACTTCCCTCCTTGTGATCTCTCACAGTAGTTCCACAAAAGTCAAACAGGCTATTTAAACTAAAAACAGTCCCAACCTATCCTGAAATCAGAATTTGCTTTGTGAGTAGATAACACTGGTTGAAAAGCTCACGGTGAGTTGCACTTATACTTTTGGCTTCTTTGCCATGAATAGAAGAAGTACACAAAAGAGGCAGTAGGTAACACAGAAAGACAACCTGGTGGCCAGGTGCCCTCTGGATGGAGAAGTCAAAGCACACTCCATGGCCCTCTCAGTTGATCACAGAGACATATTGATTCTTCTTTCCAAAGAACAGAAAAGGGAAAGGGCTCTGAAATTAAGGCAAGGGCTTTCTTTGAAACTGTGAATGAAACTACACCCGCTCTTTTCAACCCTCTGATAGGAGCAGTAACTGGAAAGGGTTGGGAGCATTCAATTCTAATAATCACCCATGGTCATTCACTGCAAAGCTTTGATTAGTTTTCTTAAAAGACCGCACATTCAATAATTTGAAGCAAGAGGTTAATGGTGCTATTACATCTATTATACCTTTTAAAATCCTTCTCCTCTTGTTTTCCATGTCTGTATTACCTTCACCTTTCCCTGAACCCATTTTTCCAGCTGTTTCTTTCTGACATGAAGTTTGCCAAACCCCATCCCAGGAAAGAATGAATGGAGAATTTTATCAGCTTAGGGGAATTTGCAGATTCCCGTAACCTAACCCACACAGACATACGAGAACAAGCTATAGATACAGTTGGCCACATCGGAAATACAGGCCTTGCAAGTGAAGAGGTAGAATTATTTGGAAAAGGCTGCCCTCATTCAGGAAGTGTAAAAGATTGGATATCTCAATTAAGGGAAAATTTATGTATTCAGTGTTTACAGGGAACTGTCTCTGTAAGGTAAATATACATATGTACATACATACATACATGCATGCATTTCTATCCATGTGTCAGGAATTAGCAAAGTATGCATCATTATAAAGGCTGGACTGGGCTCGGAAGGGGGATGAGTCTTGATCGAGAGCCCTCACTCCCAAAGTAATCTTGCTCCTCCGTGCAATATTTTATTCATCCTGCCGCAGGAGTGAGTGGCAGCCATTCACTTATATGGAAGTAAATAAAAGCAGGCAACCCGGGACACAATTAGCATGGGCTTTCAGTCTGTCCCTGGTGACTCAATGGCTGGAGGAAGAAGCATGTTTTGCCCTGCCTCGACTGTTTCCAAGACCAAGATCATGCATCCCATAGAATTCAATGGAAATGCAATGGCCATTGAGAAACAGCCAGCCCACTCCTCGCTCAGGGATTGAATCAATTACCAATTGGTACAACCTGTGTAGAAGGGCAACCAGCATGGAGATCAGTGTGCAAACCAGAGGTGGAGTACGCAACAAACTTTTCTTACTGTCATTTGTCTTGCAGATCGATCGATCGATTTAAAACGTTTGTACCCCGTCCTACGCATAAAAGTCTCAGGATGGTCCAATAACCAACGCACAGATGCTAAACTAGTAGGTGTCAGAAGCTGTTCATCTAGTCCAATTCAAAGTGGGAACCTTCCAAATCCCTGTAGTGAGCAGGGCCAGAGTCCAATGCGGACAAGGTGAAAACCACGCAGACCATTTATACACATCTCCACACATTTCCCCACTCCTCAGTTCATGGGAGGGAGGTGAAGAGTGGCGGGAGGGGATTAAAAGGGGGGGGGTCCAAACAATGGATGGACCACCACCTCAAAGGGTGAGCAGGTGACCTTGTTATCGGGGACACTCTCCAAGCTTACGCCAGCTCCTCTCAGTGTCCGGCCTTCTTCCCACCTGCTCCTCAGCACCAAATCTAAAATTGGACCTCTGGAGCGATTCCAAGGGATGTGTTGCTGCTGTCCCCAGGCTGTGCCCATGTGTTGGATGCCCTTAAAACTCTGGGTGTGGAGCCTCCCGCACACCTGCCTTGGAGCACCTTGGAGGGAGTCCTTAAGTTACAACAGGCTGGTATTTATCTGGTTGTACCCACTTCTGTCTTTGGCCCTGCTTCTTTGGCTTCAGACCAACTCACCAGTGGGGTCCTGCAGCTGGATTTGGCCCATGGTCCAGAAGAGGCTTGACACCGCCGGCCTACGACCCCGCTGCAAGAGCACTCTTTTGTCATCATCTGGAACTGCACAAGAGGCTTGGCAAGCGTGGCTTTCGCAAGGCCGCCTTCTGAGTCCACGGCAGTGGCAAAATTTGGGGACGGCGTGGCTTGAAGCTCACCTACAGCTGCTGTTTCTATGGGTTTAGAAACTTCTAAATAGCCAGTGGTGCAGCCGGGGCACAGGAGTAGGAACTCGGGAAAGACAGACAAATGCACACCACTCCTTGTGTTGCTGTATCAGCTCCTGAAGTAACGGCAGTAACCGCAGAGTTGTTTTTGAACTGAATTTTCCCTTCACCTACTTTTTAAAACAATTTGCAGTCTGTTCCCTTAACCTTGGTGCGGGGAAGGTAGCAGAGGGAGTTGGGAAGGGGGTTTATGGTCTGGAAAGGGTTTGGCTTTTGTCCCAAGCACCCTGAGAACAAACACCTACCAAGATTAAAATGTGAGCAATTGAACTCCCTGGCCAATCACTTAATATTTGACTTTCGAAAGAGCCCGGGCACCCTGTACCACTTCGCAGTGTAATCTCTGACATTCGACATATTGTTGATGGGCAGATAGCTGAATCTGTGGGCACAGTGTGTTTGCCCCAGCATTGGAAAATGGCACCTCTTGCCTTTCACAGTCCAGTGTCACCTTGCTTCTTTGTGAACCTCTTGACCAGCCTTTCAAAGATCGCTAAACAAGGGGGTCAGAATTCATGCTTGAAAACACGTGTCTCCTTTCCTCTCCATTCGCGGGGTCAATCAGAGACCAGCTCAGAGGACTGGATGTGACACCATTCATAAGAACAGAAGAGCCGCCAAGATGGATCAGGTCCAGCTGGTCCAGCATTCTGTTCACAGTGTGGTCTCCAGCTTGATAAGGTTGCAAAAGCATCCTCCTGCCCATCTTCCCCAGCAACTAATATACCCAGGCACACAGCCATCAGCATAACCATCCTGAGATCTTGTATAATAGGCCGGCATACAAAAGCTAAATAAATAAATAAATAAATAAATAAATAACAGCAGCCATGGGTGACCTTCTCTTCCATGACCGCATCCAGTCCCCTTTCAACACTATCCAAAATGGTGGCCTTCAGAGCTCACAAAAGGTCCCCGGTCTGTCCTGAGACTTCCCTGAGTGCTGAGACGCTTTCGTGCTTCCTCTTACTTTAGCCCTATCCCAGTTGGGGCTACTGTGTGCTCCTCAGTTACACAAACGGAAGAGCAGAGTTGGACCAAACCAAAGGATCTGCCCACATTATGTTTCTACCACGGGTGAACAAAGACCCACTGCAAGAGACAAGAAGGACACAAACGCCACAGCAGCCTCCTTCTTGCAGAAGCTAAGTCACAGGTGCAAATTAAAGTAATGGTTGATATTGAAACGGTATTAGAGTGTGGATTTCACCAGAGTGCAGAGGACCACGAACAGTTCTCTTCAGTGCCAGCTGCCTCTGCCTGTGGTCCATGCGCTGATTGTCACCAAGGGACAGTCCTTCAGCTTCGTTCTTCTTAAACAGGAACTGGGTGAGACAGCTGAACAAATAGAGGCCTATCCTTTGTAAGCCATTGTGAGAGTACAGAGCCAGAAGTGGATGGAGATTGCAGCAGGAAGGAATAAGAAGTGGAAGAGGAAGATGTTTAAAAACACAGATCCTAACCCTGATCCCTATACTACCTACACTGAAAAAATCAAGCATGCAATTGCTAATTATAAGAACAGTGTCATGTTTAAAGCGCCAGGAAAAATGTTTATCACTGGTACTGGTTCGTCGATGAAGGGTATTCTTAATCCAAATGGAATATACTAGCATAAAAAATTCTAAAATCAGTTCCATGTTGTTGTAATAATTTTTTCAACATTGCAAAGTAACTTGAGTTCTGCCAGTCAGGAGGAGTGACCAGCATCAGAAAAGGAAGGGACCTTGGGTTCAAAATTGCCTGGAAGAATAATTGCCCTACACCGTCTTCCGGAATTGGACACCCAAGGAGGTCTGCATTGCCTCCAGCTCGGATACCATAATCGATGGTATTGAAAGGCACTGAGACGTCCAAAGGGACCAAATAATAGACAACAAGCATTCATTTGCAAGAAATTTCTCCTCCCATCCAAACCCCATTGTTTTCCAGTTCAGAAAATGATTTGAATTGCTCACAACACACCTGTTTCAGTAGTTTTCACAAGTAGTTGCTACTTACGTTGATTCACACTGCCAGTTTGTGCTAAATAGGAGGAAGACATCACAAACATATGCCACTGTGCAATGAACTCATTTTACGTGCATCTAAATGGCACCTCTTTTCTTTCAAGGGGCATTTTCATTAGAAGCCCTCACTCTCGTGTGGCACAGTTGCAAGTTGCTGATAATAGTTAAAAACCTGCTCCTTGCTTCGGGAGCTGTCCTCTCATTCAGTCGTGCTGCTTTGGCATGAGTTTTAGCAGGTGAAAGCCTTCATATTTGTTCAAGTTGCCACCACTTTGTTGCTTCTTGAGCACCTTACCAGGAAGAAAGTCCCGTTTGTTTCAGTGTGCACTTAAATGGCCCCAGGTTGCTCCTTTTCTGATTCTTATCTCGGGATAAAAACAGACATTCATACCAGTCCTGTAGCCAGGGGTGCCCTCCCTGAATTTTATCTGCCCCTCTACAAACAATTAAAAATGGTTAGCAATATTGTCTTTAAAAGGCCTGGGAGCCCAATGAATGGGCCTCGTGTCACTGGCTGTGTGCATGCAGATCTCTGTTGTCCCACAACCACACCATTTTGAACCACTCCTTAAACCTGCAAAACTCGTGAACGGTAGCAATAGTGGGACACATGTGCAGTCAGGCAAATGCCATCTTTAGGTTACTCAAAAAAGCAAGGAAGGAGAGAGAGCTGGTTTCTGTACCCAAACCCAGTTTGTTTGATTGTTTGATTAGATTTCTATCCTGACTTGTTTGTTTGCCACCCTATAGCCTGGAGCTCTCTGGGTAGCTTACAATAAAAACAAAGTCAAAATAGCCTTTTATCCAAAATGGCTCTCCAGGTGGGTTACAAGATCTACTATAAAACAACATATACATAAAAAAATAAATAGTCTTAATTTAACAATATAGCAATAATAAATCACAAAAAACAACACAAAAGCATCTGTGATATAACTTCACAATGATGTCTCTATCACTTCAGTTCTTAATGAATAAAAACACAATAAAAGATACAACAGCACTAAAATATAAACAAATACTCTAAAATATCACAAAATCTTCAAAATTACCTTAACAGTTCAAGTAGAGACCATCCTGAGATAGTAGCAGTTCGACAGTATACAAAAACCTTAAATAAATAAAATACTGGGTAAATAATTTTTTGTCTTTGCCTGGTGCCAGAAAAATACAATGAGAAGGTGCCAGGCGAACCCCTTTGGGAAGCCAGTCCCAAAGTCAGGGAGCCACTGCCAAGACGGCCGTCCTACTTGGAGCGGCACACCTGATTTGCTTCAGATGGCGCTTCTTAAGAAGGACCCCCAGCGATGACCTAAGGACCCAGGTAGGCACGTATGGGAAGAGGCTCCCTTCAGGTAAACTGGCCCAGGCCGTTCAGGGCTTTAAATATTAGTGTCAACACTTTGAATTGGCCCCAGACTTCAGCTGGTAGCCAGTGAAGTTGGCAGAGGACTGGCCTTGTATGCGCTTACCTGTCAGTCCTCAGCAGCAGCCTTGCTGCTCTGCTCTAGACATACTGAAGTGTCTGGACCATCTTCAAAGGGAGCCCCACGTACCTTGCACGGTCACCTTGCAATAATCCAGATGAGAGGCCACCAAAGCAGGGTCTGGGCTGTCCAGGCGCAGCTGCAGCTGGTAATCAGCCTCCGCTGAAAAAAGGTGCTCCTGGCCCCCAAAACCACCAGGAATTCCAGTGATAATTTGGGCTCCAGAAGCACCCCCAAGACACAAACCTTATTCTTAGAAGGGGGTGACCCCATTCAGGATCCTCCCCCACTAACAGCAATCCCAGCTGAAACTTCACTTTATGGCCCCTCATCGAGTCCATCATCGAGTCCAGACCACAGTTCAGAACAGTCGCTGCCTCACCTGGAGCAGATGAAAAGGAGAGGTAGATCTGAGCGCCACCTGCATACTGAGGGCATCTCAGCCCACACCTCTGGGCGGCCTCTCCCAGCAGTTTCATGCACATGTTGAAAAGCGTGAGGGATAAGGCAGCAGAAGTGTGGGGAATACCGGCCACGGCGCAGAGCCGCAATCCCCCAGCACCCCTTCCGGCATCAGACCTCCAGCTTCTGCATGCTGCTGAGCCACCTGGCAGTTCTACAGCCGAGCCTTGACGCCACTGCCAAAGTCACGCACGGCTTGTCTGATGGAAGAGCGTAGGGAAGCGCCTGCGTGGGGCCGGTCCGCCAGACTCTCTGTTGGTCCATGTAACAAGTGTTGCCGTGAGGCTCATGTCCACGGCCTGGGAGCCCAGGAGGGCTGCAAAAGAGAGGCACCAGCAGCCCCGGAGCCTCAGAAGCAAGGCCCATGTCATTCCTGTAGTTGCAAGGAAGCAGAGAAGCCCAGCGGCACGTGCTCAGCATATTCCTTCGTGGAACAGCAAAGGGAAAGGGTCAGAAGGGAAACCTGAGTTGTCTATTTTGCATGCTGCCTGTAGAGGCATCCCGTCCGGTGTGGGAAGTGTAAAGTCTGTATCTTTTAAAATATGAGTGAAGGATTGTTCTTTCTGAAGAAGTGTAGAATCTGTATCTTTTAGAATGAATAAAGGCCTGTTCTCATTGTCTCATCCTCCCCACAAGATTTAAGAAACATTTTGGCGTCAAGTAAGAATTTTCAGGGCCACTTCAGCCTGTTGATCTCTTAGAAGGTACTGCGCATGCGTAATAAGTTTATGAATAGTAACTGACACACCTCTCATAGGTAATAGGCTCATTAGCATGAACATGGGATGCATGAGCAGGAGGGGGGAACATATTAAGGAGTAGTATGGTATAGGCGGATGGGGAAGATTGTGACTTCTTAGTAACCAGCCAATGGCAAAGCGGGGATAGTGCTGAGCATTGGGGAAAGGAATGTATAAAATCTCTTGTGAACAGTAAAAGATTACTCTGTTTCTCAGACTACTGAGGCATTGAGCCAGCCTTTGCAAACGCTTTTTCTATGGAATAAACTGCTTGCACCCACTCGAATCCTGTCTCAAGGAGTTTTAAATCTCACACCGGCTGCCAAGGTCTGAATTTACCTAGCTCCACAGCTCAGTCTGCATCACTGCGATTCAGCCCCTGCGCCGGCCTTGAGCCTGCACGTGGCTTTGGAGCTGGGAGAAGATGGTCCCATGCAAACCCTGGCACGGCCCCCAGGGCGGCCCCCAGGACTTCCTTCATGCCGCGCCGGGTTCCTTTATGGGCTCGGGGTCTCTGCCCGATGCAAGCATTCCCAGAGAGTGATGACTTTGGGACTGGGGAGGAGACAGTGATCCTATATCCCCTAGATTTCATCTGAGGGGCCATGGGCTAGTTCAGAGTCCCAGCTCTGAGGGAAAGCTGAGAATTGGAGTTCCTCTCTGCCCCCTCACAACCAGCACGGGAAGAACGACCCCAGCTGCTCTCAAAGGCCGGGAAAGTGAGCCCGGAGAGGTCACCTATTTTGAAGGTGTTTGCCATTTTCAAGGGCTGTCGAGTCCAGGCCCATTTTAAAGAGAAAGGACCCCAAAAGGAAGAGCTGCAAGCCTTGAGGTTGACCACCCAGGGCACCTGCACATCAGACAGTGAGTGAGGCACATGGTCCACTGTCATGTTCTTCCACATTATGGTGAGATGGGCTTTTTTTCTATGCAAATGATGGCTATTTCTCAATGTTCATCTACACATATTGCAAGCTTCATGCAAATAGGTGTTCTGCTTTTGTCCTCTGTGAGATGGGGATGTGACTTACAACTGAGATAGGTGAGACCAAGAATCGGCTTCAGGACTACGAATTCTTCTTCTTTTGCATCCAACTTCCGCTCTCAGAGGCCTGCAGGGTGGTCCTGTGTCCTACTTGTGTGGGACCTTCTTTGCAGAGGACAGTCCTCTGTTTGAGGGGCTACCAGAGGAAGTTCTGTCTTGCAGAGCTCCTCTCTTTGAACTGGTCTCCAGTCCAGGTCTGGTTTAAAGATCCAGAACCCTAAGAAAGAATAACAGGAGCTCTGAAGATAGAAACATAGAAACAGAGCGAGTCTGATGGGGCCTCCCGGGCCATCTAGTCTGACCTCTGGCACCAGCCGGCTCCGCTCACGACATGCCCACCATGTGCATGTCCAGCCTGTCTTTGAACACCCTCACCGATGGGGCCACAACCACCTCCCGTGGAAGCCCATTCCACGCCCTCGGGGTCCTGACTGTCAGGAAGTGCTTCCTGGCATCCAAATTGAACCTTGGCTCCCTGAGCTTTGCTCCATTGGAGCGCGTCCTGCCTTCCTCTGCAGGGGAGAGCAGGTCTCTACCCATCTGCATGTGACACCCCCTCACATACCTGTATGTCGCCAGCATATCCCCTCTGAGTCCCCTCTTCTCCTATCAACACTAGATAAAATAATAAAGGGGAATAAAAGGGGCAGTTGTTCTTGGTGCATGTTCCAAGTTCTGGCAGATTTGGACTCATTTGATGAAGAGAAGCAGGGGACCTGGGAACAAGCACCCCCATATTTTGAGATGGGAGATTTTGAGATGGGAGAAGCAGGGGTTTACCTCAAGGCCACACTCTCCAGATGTTCAGGTGGGCTCTGAGAATAACCTACACCTGCCAGGAAGGGGCATGGGGCAGGAGCTCCAGGAGCCAGCGGAGCCTGGTACAACTCTTGATCCCATGATGCAGCATCCGGAGAGAAGGGCCAGCCAGCTAGAGCAGTGGTGGACAAAGAAGAGCCTTGCCCAGCTCATAAGGGCCCTCCCAAAGGGAGTGGGCCCAGGGTACTCACAAACAGGGCTCTCAGAAGTAGTTGCAAGATTCAGTTCAACAAACCTCTCTGTGCATGCTCAGAGACTCATTCAGTGGTGATTGTGCTTACTGGATGCACTTCGGAAAAGAATAAGCTTTTCCAGAGGAACAGTCTGCTGCTTTGACTGCACAAAGGGGGGAACCTGGCTTCAGGCCCCAACATCTGGAGAGCAGCCAGAGCAATCGTGCAGGGCACAGTCTTCCCACTCTGCTGAGACAGCTGCATTGCTATCCACGTTATAGTCATGATTTTTACATGGGCATGTGCACGCATAAATCTGCTTGCACATGCTTTATGACCACTGGTGTCGTCTTCTAGCCTCTTTTTTGGCAAGATGGAAACACCCCACCCCCCAGTGACGTCTCACCCATCCCTTCTTGCTAAAATTCCCCACATTGCCTAACTCTGCCTCCTTTAGAGAGTTCTTCCAGGATTTCCTCCCAGAGATCATGTTCTCTAATTGCAAGTATACCAGTGGATAGCTCTGCAATCGGCAAAGGGCAAATTTGCAGTTTGCACCGTCTTCTGAGCCAACCCGTCAGACCACTGGGCTCACAGAAGCCAATGCAACAGAATGCAAGGGCCAGGATGTGGGTGGCAGCTGGGACAGGCAGACTGCCAGGTCCAGGGTGCTGGTGTAAGACCAGACCCTGCAGCTTAGCAGGGCTAGAGGCTGGTGGCATGGTCAGCAATCCAGGGGCAGGGCTGAGGCAGCAGGCAGTCCAATATTATACAGGGGAGAGGGAAAGCCTGGTCCAGAAACCGTCCAGTGGTCTGATGCCGGGGAAATGGTCATGGAAGGGTGGTCCTGAGAAGAGTGGGCTGGAGCAGGGCAGGAACAACTTGGAGCGAGCAAAAGCACACAGGAGCAGGGCAAAGGCAGAGCAGAGTATGCAGGACCAAACAGGAGCAAGGCAGGAACAGGCTGAAACAAGGCAGGGACTAACCAGAGCAAGCAGGAGCAACTGGAGCAGGGCAGGAACAAGGTTCGAGATCTGGTGATGCAGACAGAGGCCAGAGCACAAGAGAGTCCTGAAGGGAGACTACTTGTGTCGCCATGGCAAAGAGCAGCACTGCCACAGCCTTTCCCACTGGTCTTCGGGCCCTCCGGCTGCACCGCGTCACTGCTCTGCAGTTGCTCCCTGCGAGAGCCTGCGCGGGCGCTCCTGGTTCTCCGGGCACTTGCAGGGTCAGGCAGGCCTGGATCCTGACACAGAGAATGCAAGTCTGGTTTTGTTGCATCTGCACTGTGAGCTCATTTCTGGGCACAAATTAAGAAGTTAGTCATTAGCCATACAGCTCTGAGCCCTTTGGAAGTGGCAAGCATGAAGAGCAGTCTTCTTCCAGACAAGGCCATGCAATGTCTGTCCTTGGAGACGTTGTCTGCTTCCCTTTATCACTGGAGGCCAGGTTGGCTAGGATGCCAAGAAGGGCATTCCCTGTGGTGGCCCCCAGACTGTGGAATTCCTTCCCCCATGTGGCCCCATTGGTCCATTCAGTGTCACTGTTAAGGCTGGCCTTTGTTCTGTCCTTTTTTCTGAACCATTATTCTTTTTTTGTTATCCTTCGGTTTCTTCAGATCTACTTTGTTCTTCTCTGTGGTGTCCTTATCATTATGTACATACTGAGGTTTGTTTCACTCTTTGTTAGAAGCTGCTTTGAGAAGGCCTTTGGCCTGAAAGAAAGAATTAAAGTATTTTAAATAAATGGAGAAGAATGCATAGCGCTCCCTTCTCCTTCACTGGTGTCATCCTGTGACTAAACGGAAAGGTGGTTTGGGACATTTTAACTTGAAAAGTGCTATTAAATGGCTTTCTTACAACAACAACTGAAGTGAGAACTCTTGCAAAGGTACGTGTGGCTTAGCACTTAAGTACAGATAAGCTTGAGCTGATAAGGACCAATATCATGCATGGTAATATATTTAGTGCCCCAATAAAAGATTGGGTCTTTCCAATTTGGTGCAGCTATATGGTTACACTGAGCAAGCAAACACTATCACCTCATTGGTTTCATGTTTTTAAATATCCTCTAGGACCATCAGTGACAATGATGTATTTGGAAATCAAATGGAACCAGCTAGAATATGCTCCGATAGGCTTCCCACCTTTTTCCATGACAAAATCTCTGCTCCTGCGAAGGCAGATGCTGAGGCGTCATTACAAGCAGAAGATCGTAAAAGGTGCCGCTCTTTCTATTTTTGCCACAGGGGAGGCACCGGTCAAGGGTTCTGCCTCAAGTGTGGAGTCCTCTGGAGGCAGTTTTGCTGTGCAGCCTCCCCCCAGCCACATAATTTCATGCCAGAAACAGTTTCTGTGACGCTCTGCTTGGAAAAGCCGTGGTCTTAAGATGCAGCTTGGCTCCCAGCAGGACTGATCAGCATCAGGGGCACATGCCAAGTGCCACATCTGAGTGGGGGCCACTGCTGTTCCCCTCTGAGAGGCCCAGCTCCACTCCTGTGGTGGCCAGGTGCCCCACTGTGCTGATAGGTTACCAGTGCATGGATAACTGTGGCTCTGCTCTGCTCATCCAAGTAGGAACGTAGCTGGAAGATCATCCTAAACTGATAGAAGGTGGTTCTGGCCACTAGGGCCACCTGGGACACAAGTGACGAGGGAGCAGCACCTCCAAGCTACAAACCTTGTCCTTTAGGGGAAGCCTGACCCCATCCAGAACAGGCTAAAAAATGTCCCAGTTGGACAGATGGCCTGCCCACCAACCGCACCTACATCTTGTCTAGATTGAGCCCTAGCTTATTGGCCCTCATCCAGTCTGTTACCAATCCCAGGCACTGGCTAGGGACGGTCCCTGCCTCACCTGGGTTACAGAAAAATGGGAGTATTGCCGAGCATCATCCACATATTGATGGCACTTCAGCCCAAACCTCTGGATGATCTCTCCCACTGGTTTCATGCAGATGTTGGGAATAGAATGGCTCAGGGAATGGAATAGAATAGAATGGAACAGAGCCATGCAGGACTCCATGGTACATACAAGTGCCATGACACACCACAGCAATCCTCCAGTACCACCTTCTGGAGGTGGTTCACCATGTAGGAATGGAGCCACTGCAAAGCAGTGCCTCCAATTCCCCACCTGGCCAGCCTCTCCGGAAGGATACCATGGCTGGTGAGAGGTCCAGGAGAATCAGCAGGGCCTCACTCCCCGCCTTTCTCCCAGCAAAGGTCATGGCACAGGGCGACCAAGGAAGTTTCAGTTCCAAACCCAGGGCTGAAGCCTGATTGAAATGGATCCAGACAACCTGTTTCATCCAAGAGTGGTTGGAGCTGCCTGGCCACAACCCACTCAGCCACCTTGCCCAGGAAGGAAATGTTGGCTATCGGTCTATAATTATTCATGTCACCTGTATCCAGGTTAGGCTTTTTCCGGAGTGGTGTAATCACAGTGGCCTTTAGGGAACTGGTGCCACTCCCTCTCTCAAAGAGGCGTTCACAGCTTCCTAGACGTAGGTGTATTCTCGCTCCTGGGATCTCTCAAGATGGGCAAGGGTTGAGCAATCAGGTTGTGGGTCGAACCTGACCAAGCACCTTGTCCACATTCTCAGGCCACAGTGGTTGAAATTCATCCAACAAAATAGAGCCAGGCAGTGCTCTGATCACCTCTGCTGATGGAACTGGGATAAGTGTGGTGGACAGCTCATAACGAACCTGAGCAACTTTATCCTCAACGTGCTGTGCAAATTCATCACAGTATGTTTCTGAGGGTTTGATGGAGTCTCATTTTGGGCCAGATTGTTCAAGGCCCCAAAATACTCAAAAAAGAGCCACTGGATGACACTGTGAGGACGCACTGCTACTGGCAATAAGGTGTGTTTTTGCCATCTTCGCCACTGCCAAATAGGCCCAATGGTGAGCACAAAGCCATGTTTGGTTGGGCTTATTCTGAGTTCTCCTCCACCTAAGCTCTAGCCATCTTCCCTCTGGCTTCATGGCCCTTAGCTCCAGCATACAGCAAGGAGCTGGACGGTCTCTACAGAACGGAAGAGGGCACTTGGGGGCAACCGTGTCAACTGCCCAGGCCATCTCCATATTCCACTGAGTGAACTGGGCTTTGATGGGGGTGCCTACCATGCCAGTCAGAAAACCATCAGGCTCCATTAGCCTCTGGGGACGGACCATCTTAATGGATCCCCCACACTAGCAGAGGGGAAAGGGGGCCGCAAGTCCAAACTTCACAAAGAAGCAATCTGACCATGGCAAAGGGGTTGAGGTCAATCCCCCTACTAGGAAATCCCCATCTTCCTTCCTAGTCAAGAATACCAGGTCCCAAGGGTGCCCTCTTATGTGTGTTGGGCTGGTGACAGCCCCATGGTTGTCATGGCTGCCTGAGCCACCTCAGACAAGATGGCATGGAAGCCGAGATCCCCCAGGACACTGGCAGGATCTGGGGCCCGGCTCAGTGGCTCTGACAGCAGCAAGGGGACAAGGCCCTCGGGGTCTGAATCTGACGTGGCTCTGAGTTCAGCAAGAGCCTTCACAGCATCTCTGGACCTTTGTGGCAGCCCCTGACCATGTAGAGAAAACTCCAGCACAATCTGGGCACATGCCATAGGTCCTGACAGCTGCTGGACAGAGAAGATCCCCTGCCTGAGTGGAAAAGGATGGCCCAAGTTCTCCGGTTACTGAGTCCCACCGTATTTAGAGAATTTGCACTTTCTTCCACCCTCCAAAATATCCCATGGTATGTTTTATTTAGCGCATTTTTCCTTTGGTTGTCCTGTACTGTGGAGCCTGCCTTCCGTGTTTATGGTATTTTGATGAAGATGATACTGGCAGTAAATGTGAAAATGACAGTCCGTGCTTAGCCATGCTTCGGCTACACCCACTGAAACTGAAACAACTGAATGAGTCAGGATTTGTTCCTGCACTGATTTCAACTAGGCTGCTGCAAGCACACCGTTCATCTCGAGGCGACTCAATAATAATGCAAGACACACTCCATTCGGGGCTTAGCTCATGGCAAGCTGAAGTAAGCAAAAGAGTGATGCTACAACCTGGCAAACAGAAGTGATCCCGGCCTGCAGGGCAACCGAAGGAGGACCTGGCAATACCTCCAGCGTGTGTACAGACAAAAGGGAACCTACATGGGTATTTGGTCGGCTTTTGCTGAAACCTAGCGTGACACGAGCCCCGAAAGTGATACAGTCGGATCTACCATGTTCACCTTGCGTCTTTTGCCGCGTTTTTCTGCAACGCTGCAATTCAGAAGCTGTAACAACTAACCAGAGCCATCGCTACTGCTGCCCACTGCTAGGGACGCCCACTCAGAGTGCCGTCCATACGCCGCAGATGGTGCAAGGAGAAGCCCCGCCCCCCGTCGTGGTACAAGCGCAGCAGTGCGCGACGGCCGCGCGCGCTCATCCCCGGGCGGAACCGCCGCGCCTCTGCCTGCACGGAGCGCCGGCGTCCCCCGCCCCGCCCGGCTCCGCCCACGCGCGCTTCCCCGCCCGCCTGTTTACTCACGCAGCCGGGCACATGGCTGCCTCCGCCGCCCATTGGGCGCCGCGCCGCGAGCTTGCCGCGGCGCGCCCAATCGCGGCGCTGTGCACGCGCCTCCCGTCGCCCGCCGGTTGGCTGCCGGCCGCGATCACGCCGCCTGACGCGAGCGGCGAGGGTCGGTCACGAGCGCGCCGCGCGGCCCGCGGCTTCCCCAGAACGCGTCGAGCGCGGCCGGCCGGGAGGTCCGCCGCAGAGGGGCCCATGGCGGCAGAGGAGTCGCCCGCGCCGCCGCCGCCGCCGCTGCGGGCGCTGGCCCTGGCCCTGTCGGACGCGGCCGGCGGCGCGCCAGGCTACCGCGGCGGCGAGGCGGTGCGCGGCCGGGCGCTGCTGGAGCTGGCGGCGCCGCTGCCCGTCCGCGCGCTGCGTCTCGAGGCCGCGGGCCGCGCCAGGGCCGCCTGGAGCGAGGGCGCCGTGGCCGTGGCCGCCGCGCCGCCGCCGCCGCTGCCCTTCGGCGCGAGCGCCCCTCCGGGGCCCGGCGGGGCGCGGGTCGAGGCGGAGGTGCTCTACCTGGACGTCCGGCAGCTGCTGCTGGGTGCGGAGCCGGGGCCCGGGCGCGCAGGTGAGGGAGACGGTCCGGGGGGGGGAAGGACGCGGGGGGGGCGCGGAGCCGGGCGAGGCGCGGGGTTCCTCGCCCGGGGTTGCCCCGCAGCCCTGCCTGTTTCCCCTTGCGGCGATCCGGGGACGGCGCGCGGAGTCCTCAGACGCACAACAGTCCTGCGAGGTCGGCCGGCCTGCGAGTCAGTGGCGCGCCCGGGAGTCCCGTGGCTGGGGAGGACGGGAACCCGCATCTCCCGAATCCTGCTCCGCTTTCCTGGCAACTCTTCCTTTCTTCTGGGCATCCTGGGAGGGAAAATCGCCTGAGGGTGGCACAGTTGGGGAGCCTGCTCTGTGAGCAAATTGGAGGAGCTTTGGGCTCAAACTGTCGTTTATTTGTGTTTTGCTCTTTCCCTGCAAGGAGCCCGAGGTGACTTGCATAATCCTCCTATTTATTTTTTTCTCACCACAGCAGTTTATGAAGTAGCTTAGGCAGCATATGAGTGGTCGACTCCAAGTCACCCAGTGAGTGTCATGGTTGAGGAGGGACTAGAACCTTCATCCACACCAAACGGAGCATTTCTCTTAGATCTTATTTCTATTTTATTCTCACAACTGTGCTGCGAGGTAGGTTAGGCAAGAGTGTCAGTGGCTGGCCCTGAGTCACTCAGTGGGGACTAGAAAAACCACATTTCTGAATCAAGAAGTCATATCTCATAACAGTTAACTGGGACAGGTCAGCTAGTGACCCTGGCATTGCCTATTAAAATAAGAACACACCAGTGTTCTTGGAATACAGAAAACTGATGGGTGGGAGATTCAGTACAGATAAAGGGTAGGACTTCCTCCTGCTGCCCATAGTGAAACTATGAAATTCACTTCCACAAAATGTGGATTTTGGGTGGCTTTAAAGAAAGCTTGGACAAATTCATGGATTACCAATGGCTATTAAACCTGATGGCTACAGATGTACAAGGTAGCATATCTCTGTATCTTGCTGGAGAAGATGGGGGGGGAGGCGGTGCTGTTACATTCACAGCCTGTGTGTGGGTTTTCTACTGGGGCATCTGGTTGGCTAAGGTTTGAATGTTAAACTAGGTGGGCCTGGGCTGATCCAGCACAGTTCTTATGGGCAACTTGAATCTGGATCCAACTTGTCTTAGGTTAATGTTATTTTATTTGTATCCTGTCCTTCTGCCCAAAAATGGTTCTCAAGACAGCATATAGGGGCAGTGAAAATAGTGGAAAGAAAACATTATAGTGCAATGAAAACGTTAACAGTTTCTGGGGGAAAAGTATTATTAAAAACAGCACCTAACCCATCAGAAGTTCTCCTTAAGCAAAGCAGCCTTTTCCAGGGGGTGGAAGGACATGAGAAGGGAAGCAAACGTAACCTTATTTGGGAAGGAATTCCTTAGTGTGGAATTGCTTAGGAATTCTGGAGCAGCCATCAAGAAGGCCCTCTCTTCAGGGACCCCCACAAACAATTTAGGAAGGTGGCCGCCTCAAGAAAAAGGCTTCCTCAGAGAATGTTGGGGACTGGGCAGGCATGTGTAGGATTCTCATCCAGCATACTGGCTCTTTTTATTTAATAGTAACCCTTATTTTGGCATTGATCCCACTCTTCTGGTGTGTATGCACCACTTCAGGTGGAAGGGACTGCCCACTGTTAAAAACTGCAGTATTATACAATGCAATATAACAGGTCCAAATAACAACAGAACCTTTGCATCTCAAGAGATATTTATCGGGGTAGGGGTCAAGACAAGACAAGCAAGTAGCTTGTGGGAGGGACTTAATAAGTGATTTCAGAGTTCAGTGGAAGGAACAGCTAGAGGAGAGGCTGATGGAGAAATACTGAAGTATATTATTAGTTTTCCATTTCTTTGTGCTGTGTCCAGTTGCAAAGATCCTGAGGCACATCACAACACCATTTTAATTTTTTAAAAATAATACTGCGGTTTTAAAATTCATACTATAATACAGGGCAACAAGATTCATCACACAGTCCCGAATCCTCAATGTCCACATCCCCTCTGACTCTCCATCGACTCATTTCTTATTTTTCCCAGGCACAGAATTTGCTCCAACTCTAAATTGTGTGTTCTCTTTTAATCATAAACGCTTTAGTTTGTAAAAATCCCTTTTATATGAATTTTAGAGTGGGTTTTAAAAACCAGGTCTCTTCATTTTTTAAAAAATAGGGTTGGAACAGATTTGAAGGGGCTTGGGAAAATCAAAAGGGAATGGGAAAGTATTATTTCCCATTGCTTGTATTAACGGGAAAAGAGGGGATTGGGGTTCCTGGATTGAGGGTAAACCCCTCATCTAGCACTGGAAGAAAGGTCTGGGATTAAGAGGCCAGGCCAGATGGCTTGGCTGAGGAGGTAGTGGGGAGATGGGGGTGAGACTGAAGGAGGTGTATTGTTTTGATTTATTGAAATCAGTTGTTTTTGCCTTTTCTTTTATCCAAAAAGACCCCTAGGACAGCTAACAGTGATCACATGATATAAAAATAGCAGTGTTGTAAAACATCATACAATACAGCAGCAACAAAAGCTAATCAGCCGTACCTTTCTCCAAGGCCCTTTTGAAACTGTTCACTGCCCTCTGGAAGGTGATTGAGCCAGGCAGAAAACAGGCAATGGGAATGCATTCCAAGGCTGTGGGATAATTACAGACAAATGGGCTCTAGGGTTATAAGGAAGGAAGGGCAGGTCTCTTATTTGGATGAGAGAGTGAGGCTCAAACCAGGACATGCACAGGGGAAACATGTACCCATCATAAAGCATGAGTTCGTTCTGATTCACCACAGCAATACATTTTCAGTGGTGATTGGCTTTTAGAGTGCTCAGAAACTGAATATGTTACAATTCTGTCTGAAAAGAAGCATTATATCCAAAGGGCTGTTCGGTGTCATTTGGATGCCAGGAAGCACTTCCTGACAGTCAGGACCCCGAGGGCGTGGAATGGGCTTCCACGGGAGGTCGTTGAGGCCCCATCGGTGAGGGTGTTCAAAGATAGGCTGGACATGCACATGGTGGGCATGTCATGAGCGGAGCCGGCTGGTGCCGGAGGTCAGACTAGATGGCCCAGGAGGCCCCTTCTGACTCGCTCTGTTTCTATGTTTCTATGCTTGCCATGTCCCCTGTGTGTGTTCCAGGTGTCTGGGCTCCAAAAGGAAGGGCAGGGGGTTTGGGCAAGGGCCAGAATGGCTGCAGTTGAACATTGTTGCAGCTGGAGGATTAGAGGAGGGATTGCTTACTTAGGACTTGGGGAGGCCCAGGCCAAGCAAAAGTGCTTTCTGGTGTGGAAATCTTGCCTGGTAGCAGAGGGCAGCAGGTCCCTGAGGGATTGGATCTACCTGCCACTTTAAGTTCTCGCAAAACTCCATGGCATTGTTACATGGCAAAATACAGGAAATTAAAATGGTAACTAGACTTTAAGGGCAGGGCAGGGCAGGGCAGGGCAGGGCAGATAGCAGCAGTGGGCCTTGCCAATATGATGGAGCCTTCAGTAGTTAAATACATACAAGAGCATTTCAACAGGCACAATTTGCATGGCACATCACCTCTAATTAAATACCCTTTCCTGTACTATGAAAGGGGCAAAATTCTGTCCTCTTTCCTATCTGGTTACTCTAACTCCGGTGCATGGAAATGCCTGCCAGAGCAATTTTGTTAACCACTAAGGTGTCAAAGATTCTTTCTTTTTTTAAACAAGTTAACATGCCTTCCTTGATGGAATTTTCCCAGGGTTTCATCTTCGCATTAGAGAAAATAATCATCTACTAAGTTTTGCATTCCTCCACCTCCAACAGAGGCCACAGCTGTTAAAAGGATAGGATCTTCGTATGTAATTGAAGTGATGTGCATAGACCTTCAGCATCTGAATCTCATTTTGTTACATACCTCCTGACAGTTTCTGCCAGAAAAAAAGTTGACAATCCAGGCTCTGGAGTGTCACATGCTATTCTGTTGTTATATTAAATTGCTTTTTAAATTGTTACAGTTCTTAAGGTTGTTATCCATATTTTACTGTATCTTTGTTTACAACCAGAAAAGTGGCATAGAAATGTAATAGCATAGATTTAAGAGGAGAGCGTCTCCCCCACCGCCATAAATAGTGGAACCTGGTGGGACTGGGAAAGGAATGTGATAGGTGGGAGAGGTGATGACAGGGACATAGTTACAGGGTTTTGATTATGGATGACTTCTACTGTTAGGTTATGTTCCCACTGGCAGTTCTTTCTACTAAAATTAGGACTATACACATCCCACTACTGCTATGAAGTTTAGACACGACCAGCAGAACCTTGATCTTAAATTACTGCAGAATATTGAACAGACTCATCCACCCCTAGACCTTGTGTATACTGTTTTCTCTTCAAAGAAGCAAGACTTCTGATTATCCTTTTAAAAGAAACATTTATTAACTTGTAAAGATAAGCTTTACATTGTTCCATAGAGTTAAAATCTTACTCTTTATCAGCTTTATGAACTTATCCAGCCCCAACCAACTTTGCACTAACATATGCAGAAGCCTTAAGGAGACAGTGTCTCTGCTCATTTATCAGTTAGCAGTGATTCTGGCTTATTACACCATAATTATGAACAAAGAGCATGCTAATACCCTCACGTTCCCTATTATTTTGCTCCTCCCTTTGCATGAGCAGGTAAATGAACTAGGAAGAGGAAAACTACATGGGATGTCCATTCTCAGGATTATGGTTAAATGCAGCCAAAGCAAGATACATAAGCAAGCAAGCAAAGCTGCATCAAGCGTGGTAAATCATAATCCTAGCTTTGGATGGTGCACCAAGCTCTTTCTTGTTTTGCTGCTTGTGTCCAAACTGGCTGCATGGCCCAGCATCTTGCTTGTTCACATGATGGTTTACAAAGCCATGGATTCTGGCTTAAACAGACATGTAAATGCTGCCAGTGTACAGTGGCCACAATGTAGACAATAATAGGGTTTTGCTCATAGCTAAAGGAGCGCCTGCAACCATATATGCCCTCCCGCCCCCTACGATCGGCGGCTGATGCTCTCCTCCGGGAACCCTCTGTGAGAGAAGTGAGGAGGGTGAGTACCTGGAGGAGGGCTTTCTCTGCGGTGGCACCCCACCTATGGAACGTGCTCCCCAGAGAGGCTCGCCTGGCGCTGTCATTATTTGCTTTTCGGCACCAGGCGACCTTTTTATTTAAGAAATACTTTAACTGTTAAATTATTTATTGTTATATAGTTATTGATTATGATTATTTATTGTGTATAGTTTATTTTTTTATCTTTTAGACCATGAGATGGGCCAGTTTTTAACTTGTGTTTTAAATTGTGTATTTGTTTTATATGGTTGTATTGTTTTATATTGTTTTTGATATGTTGTCAGCCGCCCCGAGGCTTGTTTGCAAGGGGGCGGCATATAAATTTGTAAAATAAATAAATAAATAGGTAAACCAGTTCAGTACAGTATTTCTGAAAGAAAATACCCATCCTTATTGTGAAATAATGGGAATTACTCTGCTTGGGACCAAAGAAACGAATTGGATTTTCACAGGAAAATCTTACTGCTCAAGATAGGCAAGCTTCTCTTGAAGCTTTTTCCACACTTTCAAAGAATATGTGGGAGGGCATTCCACTTCCTTTCTGCTGCAGTTTTTGAACAGATGAGTGTGGCATGGCTCAGTAATTTACATGAAAATGTTTCCAAGTTTAATTCCTGATATCTCCAGGTAGAACTGGAAAAAATCATGCCTGAAACCCAGGAAGATGCTGACAGTCAATGTCAGTGATACTAGCTAGATAGAGCAATGGTTTTACTCAGTTCAGGGTAGCTTTTTAGGTTCCCATTTGAAGTAAAATAAAATGTCAGAATTGTGGGCATTACATTTTGGAGTAAATATTTGATATTTGTAAAGGTACCTGCAAATGAACCTTCATCTAACTGAGTCATTATCAAAATGCCCTAGCCCAAAAGACAACCAAGAATTTCCCATAGGCCTGCACAATCAAGAAGCAGCAGCCCTGTATTGTGGCCTTCCCTGTATTTAAAGGCCTCGCTGTTTTGCAGGGCAGGATTGGATAGGCAGCAAAAAAAGAGGTCAGGGGGGGTTTATGGAATCGGTATGTATCTAGAAAGGTTGCCATATATAGATGACTGCCAGGCTACACAAGTTATTGCATAACTGCTTTAAAAGTCGTCATAAAATCAAGAGCACATACCCATAGTTTAAAAATATAGCTAATTGAAATCACTCCTTGGCAAAAGAAGCTGCTCTCTTACAATATTTTGTCATAATTGTAGCAGTTTTAATTTTGCAAAGTGCTTTACGGTTTTATTGTGCTGGTCTCGGCTGTATGTGGGTTTCTGTAGTAATGAAAACCAAGTAGGTGATTCATGATGCAAACTGCTGACTTCTTGATCACTTAACTTTGTTCTGAAAACCATTTTTCCGGCTCTACATTCTGTCACTTCCGGAACATTTTGAATTCGAAAATGTTCTGCCCCTAAAATTGATGGAGATCTAACTTAGTGGAAGAGTTTGCATGACACAGAAAAACCTTGGGAAACTAACCACATTCTGTTATTTAGATGATTGAGCACAGCAGGGGCCTTGATCTATCTGCAGTACCTCAAGGGGATGGGACACTACAGGAACATAAGATTTCAATATCGTGAAAGCAGCTTTTCCAGTCCAGGAGTAGCCAGCAGTACGTGGGGCTGCCCATTGTCATTTACTGCTTTTCTCAAAGTGCTCTCCCCTCTGCTTTACACAGAGCCAACCTATTCAAGTTCCTCCAGTTGGCTCCCTGCAAAGTCCCAGGAGACCACACTTGGTGGAAGGAGGCTGCTTCCTTTTTTGCGGCATGATCCCTTGGTTTCTTGGGCAAGAGCTGCTGCCTTAGGTGTCCGCAAAGGGGGCGCTCAACATTTGGGGTAATTCTCCATGGTGGGGGCAGGTTTGTGTCAGATCAGTCATGCCCCCAGTTCAAGGATTCTGGGAGATGTAAAACCATTTTTTCTTGGTGTAAACATGCATAGAATTGCAACCTCTTTTTATGACTTAAGGCATGTGTGGAAGTGGAATATTCTGTAGAGAAGACTATATTTTTTCATCCCACATCAGTGGGAACCATCTTCACATTCAGCGCTTAATCTCGTATTGACCTCTGTTATTTAAATAATAAATTTGCAGTGTTCAGATAAGCCAAACAGTAGTAGAAAGTATTATTTCTAAACTGCTCCAGGAATATAGAATGCTGTTCTTTATCCTCTCCATTCTGAGCACCATTTCAAATGACATGATTCAGGATTTCCTACCGTAGTCTTTTCTTTGCCTTATATAGCTCAAATTCCCTTCACAGCTCCTGAAATTGGCAAGAGCAGCCCTACTCCTTTAACATTCTCATGCAGGAATATTGCAGCATTTCCATATTACTCAATTTTAGAAGGAGACCATGCTTTAAAAAAACTTCTTTATATAACACTTCACTTGGTGCAAACAACATAAGAAGTAAAGGATATCTGGAGCTTAAAGAACATGTGTTAACTGAAATATTTGCTACTCTAATGGTATAAGAATGATAGAGCATGGCTTGATTAAGATTTCACAGTGAGTTCATGGCAGGAGTGGAAGACGGACCATGTTTTCGCAAATCTATTTCTCTGTCTACCTCTCCATGCCACACCTTGAGGCAAATGAGTATAGGGGAGTACAATACCCCCCCCCCATTTTTGTGGCTCTAAAGCAAGTCCACCTTTGTTCTCTGCCATTTAAGTGAACGTGCACCTGCTCCTAAAAGCTGCCATGGGAAGACAGAATAGTTGTGCCTGCTTTCCCGGGCGAGATCACAAGAGCTGATGGGCTTGCTCAGACTGGTATGACAGGGTGTTGCCCAGAGGATACTTTCCTAAGGTATGTGGCAGGATGAATTGCCTGATTCTCCACACATGGCCGATCCTGTGATTCCATCATGAACCTTTGATTCAGAGGCTGCCAACATTTTTGGATTGCTTCTTGAAGCAACAGAAGCAACTTCTAATGTGTGCAAATTCTGGATAAGACATTGAAGGCACAAGTCCATTCATGGTTCCCTAGAAAAACGGTTTGCACTTACCAGCATGGCTGCCTGGGCCATGCTGGAAATTGTAGGGCTTTTTTTTTAAGCTACACATGCATAGGAATGCACCCTAAATCGTGGTGTAATTGAGGTACTTCAAGACAGACCAGTGTGCAGTGGTATTGCACATAGACCATGCTGAATGCATTTTGCTCCAGGTGATCCCTTTTGAGGGGCTTATATGGTGCAACTGCTACAGTGGCCAAAAAACTGCAGTTTGGAAGCATCTGAAGAAGTGCACCATGCAAAAATGTTTCTGTGAAGGAAGGCTGGACTTTTTCAAAACCAGTTTTAAAAATCTGACTTTGAAAACACAAAATTTCTTTTGTCAAGGCTGTGGCACCAAACGTAACAGTGGGTCTTAGCTATTAAGCCAGTATTGAACTGGTGTACAGGAGGGGGTTAATCTCTGGGCCTAATGCTCATTTTCTGCTTAATTAAATCATGGCTGGATTCTCTAATATTATGTCTCAACCAGTGTTTCCTGCTGTGTGATTACTTTCACTACATTGCATTGATATCCCTGCTTTCTTCCTCTTGCCAGGAGTCCAAGGCAGCTTACAAGGTTTTTCTCTCCATTTTATCCTCAGGACAGGAACCCTGTGAGGTAGGCTAGTCTGAGAGACCATGCCTGGCCCACTGTCACCCAGGGAGTTTCCTGGCCAAGTGGGGACTAGATCCCAGATCTCCTGAGTCCCAGTCCAACACTTTTAACCATTGTACCACAGTGACTTTTCTTTATCATAGCTCAAACAAACTTACAAGCAAAGCTCAACTTCTTAAACCCTCTTTTCCAGAGATCTAATGACTGGCTACCCAGTTTTCCTTTTCAACACAAAAGAATCCAGAACCTAACCTGTGTTCATATTTTATAAGTATAAATGTGTTTAAAGAACTGTGTTTTTAGAAAGTGATAAGACCTGAGCTTTGCTAGTACAAGGAAGTAAATTAGGTCACACTTCAGAAGAAGCATTCTCTAGGAAAAAATAGAAGTAAGAATAGGTCTTTATTGTCTGTGCTTTTTTTTTTTTTTTTTTTTTAAATGGGGAGGACTTTTCCAAGAACCACTTTCTGCAGTGATTAATTATAAACGTGCATGTGAATTCTGCCTGGCCCTCTGGTCCCCTAATGTAAAATATGAGACATGTAGGACCAATGCAGTGTTACAAGCCATGATGTTGTATTAGTGCAATATAATAGTGTGGTACAAATTTACTCCTGCTGCTCAAGATTTCTTGCAAGCTAGAAATGTGTTAAGGCTGGATGTGGCAGCATTCAGTGTTATGCTTTCCAGCTCAATAGGGAGGACTTGGATGTTCCATCATACCAGTTCTCATTTATACACTCATTATAAGAAAACATGGGTGGTCCTGAATGGGAAGGAGTGAGCATGCCAGCAGCCCTCCTGGTCCCACCAAGCTCAACAACCCACAGATGCTCCCTCCTGGGGGATTCTTTGTGATGTATGAACCAGGAATTCTTGGGTTCTGAGGGAAAAATGATCTAGATTTTTATCTAAAGAACATGCTTAGTTGGAGTGGGCAGGAGCCACATACTGTTTTGCTTGTACATAGCTAGCTGGGTTTTGTTCCAACCAGAAATGCAGAACCATGCTTAGTGGGGAAGCCTCATTACCTGTGCCCAGCCCTCAATGGGATATTTTATTTTATTTTATTTATTTATTTAAACATTTATATGCCACCCCATCGCATTGATATACAATGTCAACATAGTCAGACCCACTGGGCACATCTTACATTTTGCATCTGGCACCTGGACCAGCTACTTTTGCCGTTAGGGAAACTTGTGCTCAGCAAAGCAAAACCAGCCTGGTTCCACCCGCTCCTGTAGAGGAGTGAAGAGGACTTGGCCAGCATGGTTTTGCTGCACGTGGTTTTGCTGCGTTGTCTTTGCTTCACACGCTTGGCTTTGTAAGCACTCTTTGAATCTGTATTCTGCATCCAAGTTTATTGTTCGAGGTCATTCTTGGTCATATATGAAACGAAGTAATTGCCCTCTTCAACATGGCACATAGTCAATAGATGCCACTGATTCCACAGTTTGTTTTTGTAATCACTGCAGTTGTGAGTTCAATTAAATATGATCACATTTTCTTTCTCCTTTAGGTGATGAGGACTTAATCCTATTAGAAGCTGGAAAACATGAATTCCCCTTCAGCTTTCAACTCCCCCAGCAGTAAGTGCAGCAGTAACATAGCTTGATATACTTGTGCTATAATATTCTTGAAGAATATCTAGAGAGACTTTCAAAATAGCAGACCATTATGAATGGAACAGATTTTTTTTTTACCCCCAAATTCAAATTCTGCCCTGATTTTGATTTTGTTTTACTTGCCTTGTTTCAAGAGTTTGAAGAAAGCAATTATTCACAGGTAGTGGGATCTATTCAATCCCAAGGAATAAAAATTACAGTGTTTTACAAGTCTTCCAACTTTATCCCCAGTACTTTTGCCAAACAAGGACTGATTCCAGCAGTCAGCAGCGGAGAGGCAAAGTGCAGCTCAAGAAAGCTGTTGTGGGAGCGTCTTGGCCAGTGCACACTCTTCATTACTGCATTCTCTTCCGAGCAGCTGTGATCTCAAACAACTCAGTTGTGGCGAGGGTTGTGCAAGATGGCCTATGTGGGCAACTTAGTTTTGAGTTGCAAACAGCGTAAAGATAAAGTTCAAAGACTTCCATCTTATTGAACCGGCATGGCTGCACCCTCTCGTGAAGCTCTGCACTGTTTGCAAGGACCATGCTGAATGAGGGCTGGGCAGGAGAGGAATGTGCCAGGACAGGGGTCAGATGGTCCAAGGAAGGGGGCTCCAGACCATTTAACAGCAGACAGCGCTGCTGCATTTCTTCACCACCGTGAAAGCTACAAATTTAGGTTAGGCCGTTGACCAGGCAGATCATGGAACTAATAAGAAAAAAAGAATAGCTGAATGATTCACTTAAAGAATTCTTCTCATTGGTTTGTATCCTGAACACCAGAGTTGGCCTACAAAATTACCACCCTGTATGTACGCAACCTCACACATGCAAAATGAAACTGAAACAGCAACCTCTGTTGCTGATGACTAATTAGGTTCCTACAACTGTATGGATATACCTGTAGTTTTTGCTGTGCTGATACATTTACCCCCTAAGTACTGTACGGCCAGAGGGCAAACAAACTTCTTGCTAGTGAATGGAGAAAGTCCTTTTGGGAGCTCAGTTCAAAGTGCTCGTATTAACAGCCAGAGCCTTAAATGGCTTGTCTCTGCTCATAGGTGCCTACGTGGCCTTAGAAGGGCTCAAGTGGATTTTTCCAAGAACCTTTGCCAGATGAAGTGAGGTGGGTAGCTACTAAGAAGATGACCGTTTTTGTGTGTGGCAACCTGGTCGAGGAATGCATTTCCCAGGGAAGCTTTCCATTGTGCTGCTTTTAGCATTAGGTGAAGATCATCTTATTTTCTCAAGCATTTTAGTCTTTCAGTTTTGTTGTTTCAAATACATTACCGTATTTTAAATATTTGCATTAGATGTTATTTGGTTAATTTTATTTGGCTAAATTTAAACCTTTAAAACCTCAGGGAGCTCAGTGTAAAATATAACAAACAAACAGTGGTAAACCACCAGCTAAACAATGGCATTACTGGCTTCATGGAATATTTAACTACAGTCAAATAGGCAGTTAATTGCCTGGCATGCCAGCCCAACTACAAACAGGCTTAATGGTACTTAAGATGTGCAGGAAGCATCATACTGCAGAGCATAATTCTGTTCACTTCCAGTCACGTGGACTGGACTCAACCTATGATGAGATTCCCCGTCAGAATCTCGCACATGCCTGGTTAGTTATAATGCCCCTCAGGCTGTTGGCATTCCAGCGAGAACATTGTAAACAGCTGCTTGTGTTTGCTGTGAGTCTCACAGCTGTGAGTCTACATCTGAGAAACATGGTAAACTTGTAAATAGGAATTTCTTGTCTTGTGTTCAGATCCTTGCCAACATCTTTCACAGGAAAGTATGGCAACATTCAGTACTATGTGAAAGCAACTCTGGAAAGCCCGGTGACCCCCAGCCAAGCTGTGAAGAGGGAATTCCAGGTTATCAGCCACATTGATGTCAATTCCCCAGTTCTTCTGGTAAGAACAGATCTGGCCGGGCTGTGCATGGGCTCAGTCTTCCACGCAGCCATAGTCGGACAGACTGTGATACTTTGGGCTTTGTTTTGTCTGTTTTTTTACTTTGCTGACCTTTCAGTGCATGTAAGCTCTTTTCTAAGCTTTCGCTATAAATAGATAGCTGTAGGTTGCATGAATTGCAAGCACCGCTGGGGTGGGGGAGAGGTTCCTGCTGGCACAGTTGTTCTGCCAAAATTTGGGGCTGGATTGACATGCATTAATAAGGCTTACTAACAGTAACACAGAAGCTGGAAAGTACTTACTTTTATCAGAGTATAGCTACATTTATGAGCCCTAAACCACCTCCTCATTATTATTATCATCATCATCATCCCCATCATTATTATTATTGCTGTTACTGTTATTATAGTATTGGTTTTCTTTTATTCTTGTTGCAAAGCATTCAGAAAGCCTCTGGCTAAGCAAATGGTATATAAAAGCTTTTATAAATAAATAAATTGTAGATTATGGGACAGTAATTAAAGTGAACTGTTTACCATTCCAAGCTGATTGAAGCTCTGATCCCGGTGCTGTGTATCCTAGCATTGTGAATGTTGTTTTCCAGTATTAAGTGTGCAGATGCAGCTGCTTCCACTTTTTCAGTTATTATTTTCTTATGATGGATTTGGTTACATTAAGGCATTCAATTTCTAATGACCAGTGGGAATGTAGTAATAAAAGCAGGTTAGGGTAATAGCATAGACAATGAAAATGAATTAGTTTGATTCCTGCTGAAAAACATAAAATTAGAATTTGCATTCTTATGGTGCTTCTTCAGATTGAGTGTGTTTAAATTTGATTGTATGATTTCTACTGCTTGGGAAATGCTGGAATCGTTGTAACTTTTCATCATAATGCTGAGGCAGCATGACTAGATTCTCCATCACCAGTTCTGCTTTCTCAGAAGGTTTTTGTCACTGTTCCTTCTAAGTAAAATATCAGACATTAGGACTGAATGTGTATTTCAATGTATTCAGTATTACACTGTAATATGCAGCAGTGTAACAAAGCAGGTTAAATGAACAAAATATGTGTATACTTTTCTCAGATCATGGGTAGGATTTAATGTTTACTGCAGACTTCAACTAGGCCCAAATCAAATGGCTGGTTTTAGCCTACAGAGCTCTGAATGGCTTGAGACTTTGATACCTAAAGCAGTGCCCCCTCTCATATATATCTACCTTAAGGTTATGCACAGAAGCCCTTCTTTAAACACCACCTTTCTGAGACGTGGAGGGTAGCAACTAGAGGGTGCTTTTTTGGTGGTTCTGGAATGCTTTCCCAAGGGAAGCTTGCCTGGCCCCCACACTGTTTTCTTTTTGGTGCTATGCTAATACCTTCCTGTTCTCCCAGGCTTTTGAATTCTTTTAGATATTGTGTTATTTTATCATTTATTCCTTGCAGTGCAGTTTTACTTATTCCCTACATTAAATGTTATGCTCTGTTGCCAAGCTTGTTAATGTATATGATTGATATTTTATTGGGATTTAATTGTATTGTAGTTTTTAAAAAAAATGTAAAATACCTAGACAAATTTATGTTATGAAGTATTTAATAAATAAAATGCATAAAAATTACTAGCCTACCCCCCTAAAAAGTAGCCAGGAAATTTAAAAATAGTATGTGAAGTGGGTTTTTTTTTTCAAACTAACATGGGAATAGGTGCTCTTGCACCCTAGAAAGCAAGTTGTAAAAACACAGCTGTTCCTGGCTTACAAAATTTGAGAAAAATGAAATGCCCCAAGAGAGAGGTGAATATTGAATATTAACTTTCTTATCTCAGTGGAAGACAAAAGAGCACACAGGAAAATCATCACTACCGTCACAGTAGGAGCCTTTCACAGCCACCCTTAGATGACGCAAGACAAATTGCTGCCTGCATCTCCTTTCCTCATCCTTGAATTTATACTGAGGCTAGTATGTAGTACAGGATGGTCCACTTGTGGCAGAGTTGCGGTGCACCTACCTGTTTTCTCCCCCATCACATTATTAATTAGCTAGGGCTGGCCAGAATGCGCATCAGCACTTGCCTTTCTCTGTTTATGCTTACCTAAAGAACATCTGAAGAAATAGCCTTGAAGCATGATGGAGGTAACTAGTGGGATGCCACAGGATTCAGTTCCGGGCCCAGCGCTCTTCCACATCATTAATGATTTAGATGAGGAAGTACAAGGAAAGATAATCAGATTTGCAGAAGATACAAAACGGTGGAATAGCAAACACCCTAGAAGGCAGATTGAAGATTCAGGGTGATATTAATAAACTTGAACACTGGGCTCAAAGCAACAGAATAAGATTCAACAAGTACAAGTATCAAGTTCTCCACCTAGGAAAAAGAAACTAAATGCATCAATATAAGATGAGGAATATGTGGCTCAACAGAACTGAAAAAGAAAAGGATCTCGGAGTAATTGCAGACAGTGGGCTAAATATGACCCAGCAATGTGATGCACTGACAAAAGGGCAAATGCTATTTTGAGATGCATTAACAGAAGTATTCCTTGCAAATCACAAGATGTAGTAGTTCCTCTATACTCCTCACCAGTCAGACCTCACCTGGAATACTGTGTCCAGTTCTGGGCACCAAGTTTTAAGAAAGATGCAGGTAAATTAGAAAGGGTCTAGAGGAGGGCAACAAAAATGATCCAGGGTTTGGAAACACCACCCTATGAGGAGAGGCTGAGAGAACTAGGCATGTTCAGCCTTGAGAAGAGAAGACTGAGGGGGGACATGATAACCCTCTAGAAGTACCTCAAAGGCTGTCACAAAGAGGAAGGCCAAGATCTCTTCTTACAGATACCAGAGTGTAGGACACAGAATAATCAATTCAAGTTGCAACAACCCAGATTCAGGCTGGACATCAGGAAAAACTTCCTCATGGTCAGAGCAATACAACAGTGGAACCAGCTGCCTGGAGAGGTGGTGGCTCTCCCACAGTGGAGACATTCAAGAAGAAGCTGGCCAGCCATCTGAGTGGGATTGTGTAACGTGGTGTCTGCAGCAGCAGGGTGTTGGACTCGATGGCCTTCAGGGCCCCTTCCAACTCTACTATTCTAGGATTCTATGAATAAAATGACTTAGCCACTGTGTAATCATAACTAGGCCTGCATTGCCATCAAAACTTAATACAAAGCAGTGTTCAATCTATTGTCTGCTAAGGGAGCTGCGACTGTGGCAGTGAATGTCTACAGCTAATTAAAATTCACTGCCCATCTTTATCTGTGATTGACCTTGGGATACGGAAAAGATGAATATAAAGAGATAACTAACTGTTCCAAAAACAGACCAAAGCCCATGCAGAGAAGCTGCTGATTCTTAATTTAGTGGGCCATGATTGACAGAACAAGGAATGCGAGCACCAGAGTGCTTTTCAAAACAAGGCCGAAGGCTTCTGGAGCAAAAGTACTTGCTTCTGACAGCAGTTCCCAAATGCCATTTGGACACTTGCAATGCTGTTGTCAGCGGCACCACCTGGCAGCTGCTTGCCAAGGAGTGGCAGGAGATTTTGGTGCTCTCCCCATGCAGCTGGATATTGGGGCACACCCGCAATGACACAGCATGGGTGAAAACGGCCCCAAAATAGCCTGTGAGCAATAAGCCACAGCTGGTAGAGCTGCCCCTGTTTGCCTGACACAGCAACCCACCTAAAATAAGCAGGGGTTGGTTGTGATCCTGCCTGAATTAGGCCACCAACTACTGTTCCTGTTGAGTGTTTATAGGAATTTATTTATTTAAAGTTTTATATACTGACAACTACAGTCTCAGAATGGTCTACTATAAAAACAGAATAAAATGAAGCACAGCATCCAGTAAGTCCAATAAAATAAAACCCACATGAAACCTGGCGCCGAGAAGAGTACGGAGTCAGTGCCAGATGCACTTCTCTGGGCAGCACATTCCATACCTGGGCCGCCATTGCCAGGAAGGCTCCTCTCCAGGTAGCCACCCTCCTAATCTTCAAGGAGGGCTCCCGGAGAAGGACCTCCACACCAGATCTTAAGGGGCAGGCAAGCAGGCACAGAGGGAAGGTGACGTTCCTTCAGATATCCAGGTCCTAAGCCATTTAGGAATGTGAGCAACAATACCCTCAAATTTTGCACCATATCATAAGGTGGCATTTAATAACATGGTGTAAACCAGAATAGTTCTTGTTTTTTGGAGGCTTGTGCCAAAGATTTGGGCTTCGTTAATATAAATAGGATGTTGAGTGTTAGCACAATCTATCCTTTCCCATATAGAAAATGGAAGGGGGATGGTTTTTGGTCATCTACTGCTATAACTTCATTCTTCTGCCTGCTAAGTGAAGATGTCCTGAATGTACATAGTCCCAGTGAGTTAATCTCTGGTTGTGCCTCTCTGGAAAATATCCAGGATCAACTATAAAAACTAGAGTCATACGGCAGTAGTTTGCACAGTGGTAGTTGACACAACTCACTTTACACATGTGACCAATAACATCATTTGACTAATAATTGAATAGTAATTGATATGAACATCTGGATAGTGGTTTCAAATTGCTAACTTGGGATCTCTAGTCATGGCAGCAGAGAGCAGTGAGCCTGCTGCAGTTGCTGGACAAGTAAATATGCTGCCCTACAGAGCTATCCTGTGGAATAAAAATGGGCAGGGGATGGGTTTCCTTCGGAGGAACTGGTCAGCTTGGAGCTGCATGAGACCCATGCCTTGCTTAGCACAATTGCCTGTTAGAATGGGATTGGGTGCGCCACGCAAGCAGATGTACCTGCTTCGCCTCCATCGCCTTGTTATGGATGCTCCTTGTGTGCCATTCTGGCTGCTGCACACAGGTGCATCTGCCACAGATGAAATGTTGCTACTGAGAAATTTCAAAGCTCCGTATTGTTTTTATTGATTTTTCTTCTTATATTTTCAGAGCCCTGTGAGGCAAAGCCAGGAGAAGATGGTTGGTTGCTGGTTTTTCACTTCTGGCCCAGTTTCTCTGAGTGCCAAAATCGAGAGGAAAGGCTATTGTAATGGCAAGTGTGAATTCTTCCATTTATTATATTCAGAGCAGAGCTAGACATTCGGTTGGCAAATGCATGGCCTCAGACTTCTCTTTCCAACATAATGGAGATGCAGAAGTGAAGGGTGTGTGGAGAAGGATTAGCAAGGGGGACGGACATGGCCAGTCTTTTCTAGATTTCCTCTCTGCTTCATGTGGAGCTGTTGTACTCCTTCCATTTTTAGAACTTGCTGTGGGCGAAATTGCTTGAATGGCCTAGAATGAGGGCACTTTCAGGGCAGAATAAGCGAACAAGAAAACCTCCCCTGTCATTTCTAATTCTCTCCTTGAAGTACTCTGTCTGTGTATCAGTGCTAGGATTCTGTGTTTCACTGATAGCATCATTTTCCACCCATGCAATATCCTGTTTAAAAAGCTCAAGATTTTGTGGCATAAAGAGAAAAAAATTAAGTGAAAAGCTAAGTAAAAGCAAGCTTATATATGTGAGATTAAAATTGTATACATTGCAGGTCTACTCTGTTAAACAATGCTTGCCTTTAAAATGTGTTAGCTTTCAGAGGAATGAGAACACCTAGTTAGAGGGAGCTTTCTTGGCACATAAATAAATTTTCTGTAATTGTCATAGTATATTTGTATACAAATTTTAAAAGTTTTCATGGTGCCCATTGCAGTAATAAACTTTGGATGTGCTCAAAACCCCTGTTGGACTGGCCAGGGAAAAAAACTATTGCAAACCCTAACCGTCCACATTTCCACCTGAGCCCTTTTCAGCATATGCATTGCCTGTGTACAAAGTATTTTTTGCTTAAAAACAAATATTTAGGTTGTCCCGTAAGGGAGTGGCATGAAAGATTGCCAGCAGAAAAAGGAAATTTTTTCCGCACTTGTTACATGAAGCTCTTTAACACTTAAGCACCACATAATGTTCAGCTGATTTACTTTCTGGATTGTTTTGTCTTTGTTTTAGGTGAAGCTATACCAATCTATGCAGAAATTGAGAACTGTTCCTCTCGTTTAATTGTTCCAAAAGCTGCCATTTTTCAAACACAGACTTACCTGGCTAGTGGAAAAACAAAATCTTTTCGCCAGATGGTTGCCAATGTGAGGGGAAATCATGTGGCTTCTGGGAGCACAGATACCTGGAATGGGAAAACTTTGAAAATTCCACCAGTGTCTCCTTCGATCCTTGACTGCTGTATTATCAGAGTTGAATATTCCTTAGCTGTGAGTATAGCTTTTCATGTTTAACTTTTTAAAGAAAATTATATGTCGTATCTGAGGAAGAGTTCTGAAAACACTGACTGTGGAGAACAGCTTGTGTTGCTCTGTCCATTTAGTGATGCTGGTGAATTAATAGAGGCCCATGGGCCGTTCATGGAACCTTCATGGTATTGCTTAATTGTGGTAAACTTGTATGCTTTACCCAAAATTTTGGACCTTTTTGCTTGATAAGAATGAAGCTTCTGTCAACTAGGTCCGGTTCCCCCCTGCAGTTACTGTGAAATTTCATCTTTTTTGTCACAGGTATACATTCATATTCCTGGTGCTAAAAAGTTAATGCTTGAACTGCCCCTGGTGATTGGCACAATTCCATGCACGGCATTTTCCAGCAGGAACTCCAGTCTTGCCAGCCAGCTTGGTATGGATATGAGCTGGCTGGCGCTGACAATGCCAGAACATCCAGAAGGTACAGACTGGGATTTTGCTTTGAGGTGGTGGTTTTACCTGGTGTACTTGGAGTAACCGGAGCAAATATAGCAAGTGGAATGTTGACCTGGGGAGAACCAAGCTAAAATTCCCACTCATCCATGACCTTAAGTACTCGGATCTATCTTGCAGGGCGATTATGAGAAAAAAATGCTATGTTGAATTTATTTGGGGAAGGATGAAACACAAATAAATTGAAATTTATAAATCATGAGGTCCTTCTAATGTGTCCCAAGTAAATTACTGTAATGAAAGCTATGCTCTGTCTGTTTTTTCAATTCATAAGATTTAAGTGCTTCTTAGGTAGTGCATGATTTAAGCTCTACTGACCATTCAGTTATTGTAACAGCTTAGGCACAGATTCATGTGCAGCAGAGAGCTAATGAAGTAGCTGCTGAACTGACTTAGTTGATGTGTGTTTTCCTTTCTTAGCACCTCCCAATTATGCTGATGTGGTGTCAGAGGAAGAGTTCTCAAGGCATGTTACTGTTTATCCGCATCGCATTGACTGTGAAGAGCAGCTCTGTTGTTCTATGTTTGCTTACATACAGGAGTTCCGGTTTCAGCCCCCGCCTCTCTATTCAGAGGTAAATTAAGTTGTTCAACTGCATATTATGAGAGCAACTTTTAACTCTACCCAAGTTCCACATTAGCTTCAGACTCCTGAGCAGTAAGTGTGTTTCTTTTCTCTGCAGATTGACCCACATCCTTCTGAGGTGGAAGACAATCAACCAGTGTCAATCATTGCTTAATTATGGTTTTTTAAAAGTTGCACCTTGGTCAGATGCATCGTACTGATTTTGGTTACTACAGCCTCTGCTTCTAATAAAACTTTCTGAACACCACTGGACATCTATGTTGAAGCAGGCATGTATCAAGACAACTGAAGTTTTTCCTCAGAGTAGCTTGTGCCTCTTTGTGGAGAAGGGAGAGATGCAAGGATGCCTTGTTGAAGTAGTTGCCATAGAACAAGGCATGAAGTCGTATTACCAGATCAAAGACCTCTCCCATGGGGCAAATGGAACTTATCTGAGAAGAAAGAAGACTTAGAAATGGGTGCAAACAGTACTTAAGCCAAGCTGAAGAAGCAAGCGGGCATGGCTGCACTGAGGTGATAAGACAATTGGACTTCTGTGACCGAAAGGCACTCCATTTGGTTTCCACGGGCTTCAGTTTGGCAAATTCTGCACCCAGACGAGAATGTCCTGAATCAATTCAGCATTTTTAAACCACCCATCTAATAGCAATAAAAAGGTGGTACTAAAATTCATACTGATTTTGAGGGATGTTAAAGATACTGTAAATACTGTTTTTTTGTCAGTATGTATGGCAAAAAGTTTAGTGCTAAAGCTGGAATTTTATAGCTTCTCTGCACACTGGGTTTCTGTTCAGTTTTTAATTTGAAAAAGGGAAGTAGATTAGCTTTTCCACAACACTGAAAGCTTGTGTTTTTTGGCATCTTTAGTAATGGGACATGATCTGGCAAAGTGCCAAAGTAGCCAAATACACACCCAGCCCTTAATTTCATCATTCTGTATCACTGCTGCTAAAGAACTGGTTTGACTACAGACAGGATGCTTTATCATTCAGTAGGAATGATGAAAGAAAGTGACCCTCATCAGTAGCAAGGGATTTTTTATATTTAAGATCCTCTTTTAAAACAAAAATAAAAGACCTACCTCCTTTGGATATGGGACTGAGACCCAAAAGTAATGCTGCATAAAGTTTAATTTCTTGCCATTAATAAAAGACAAATGGGAAGAATTCTCAATAGGTCCAAAAGGGTATATTTTGTCTATGAAGAGTTGCGTTGGGGAGGGTGGATTTTCTTGCAAAATCATAATTTGACAGGTCAATGCTCTGTAAGACCAAAATGAAAGCCTCTTAAAATACTGTGTGTATGTACAACAATAGGGTTCATTTACAGGGGCATTGTCCTTTGTCATCTTTTGTTTAGTTGAGCTGAGTTTTATTATGGTGCAATATAATTTGACTTATTTCTCAGGTCATTTAGAATGTGACTTTTGTTGCTAAGAGTGATATCTTGTGCTAGGGCTGCTTCATAGGTGATAGGAAGCTCTGTACATACCTATACTCTCCCTACCCCGCTTGTCCTACCTCTACCTCCCATTTCCCTGTTCTAAGCTCTTCAGGCAGGTACCTGACCCTTTGTATACAGTAAGATGCCATGCATGTACCTGGCACAAGATAGATAACAAATAACATCATTTTGCGGCTGGGACTGACTTAAAGAAAGAGGAATGACTCCCTAGGATGGCTCCTGCCTCTTGTAGTTTTAAGTACTTGCATTTAAAATAATGCAAAAGAAATTAAAAGGGCTGCCTCTTATTATCAACGACCACTTTGAATCTGTCCAAAAGGTGTCATTTGATGTCCTGTAAAAAGAATAGCCAACTAAAAGTCAATGCTCTAAAGTAGATACTAAAATCCGATGTGTGAAAGGGACCCTTATTTGCCCCTCTGCCTTCCTCAGAAGCAGAGAGAGGGCTTAATCCTTGGCATGCTTATAGGATTGGGGCCATTCTGTTTCCTAGTGAGCAAGTTGTTCTGCTTGTGAAGGGAGTTTTGGCATGTAATGGGGTGGGTGGCAAGTAAGGCACAGTAGTGCATCATTTGATGCTGTGCAGTGTTCAGAGGCCATGGAATTCATTCTTACAGAGGCTGGTCAGGGATCATCATTTGTAGGGATGGGAAGGAGGAACAGAAAGGACTCCCTGTGTAGTAAAACCCTATGTTCAGAGGAGCAAGTTGATCTCTGCCGTTATTGTGAGTTAGGGAGAAGTTTCATTGCTCGTGGAGCTTCCGTCAGCCATTAATAAGCTGTGAAATTCTCATGCAAATTCTGGGCAGGATTGCAGCCAAAATCGTAAGTGGCACTGCTTTCTCCTAATGTGCATAATATCTGCGGTCTGTTACTGCATCAGCCAGGGTGAAATTTGACGAGCAGGAAGGAGGGAGGGCCCTGAGTAAAGCAGTAATGCCATAGTGCAGTAGTCAGATTCCTTGCTGTGAAAAGCAAAGTGCCCAGGCGCAGCATTCAAAGAGAGCAGCTGGTCCGAGCCATCTTTTTCTCCCCCACCTGCCCTCAGTCACAGATTGGTGCCTTCTTTTTGCAAAGGGACAGCAGAAACTGACTTTTGTGAGCGTCTGTAATGCAACTCCTTCCATTTTATCTGATATGGTCTTATTTGATGTTTTGAACTGTCCAGAGAGCTTCATCTGTTGGGCAGATTTGAAATTTTAAAAAATAGATATTAGCAAAGCATCCATCTCTGTGATTGATTAGCAGGAGCACAGACTCTCTTTTTATTTGTGGGGGGCGGGAGTGCAATGTCTTTCCAGGCCTGCCTGCTCAGCAGCACCCCCTGAACCAGACCGTGTCTCCAGCGTTCTCCCCTCCTGGGCACAAATGGTTGCTATCATGGGAGGATGTAAAAAGAGTACGCTTAAGAGGGCTTAACCCTGTGCCACAGCCCGGTGGTCCCAGAAATGTCAATCATGCTTCTATCTGGGTGTTGTTTCTTGGGCACATTGGAGTGACAGAATGTGGTGAACTGATGCACTTACTTCTTAAGTATCAGTTGAGAAGGGCTGGAAATGTCGCAACTGCTCTGCTTGCACAAGTGGGACAAGGAAGTGCACTTAAACTAGTGGCATGCGGCCCATTTGCTTACTTGAACCAAAATCATATGTTGCAGCTCCTTTTGAGAAAGACATTTGTCTTAAAACCCAACCCAGACTGGTAATACTAATGCCTTTCTTAAAAGAAATGGAATGCCTGCTTTAAAAAAAAATGGTGCAGGCTGATAATATATACAAAGGGAACAAATACAATCTCCTTATTAGCTCCTTTTTACTACTTGAATAGCAATAACATGGCTGTATAGCATGCATGTCTCAGAATACTAAAATTGTTGTAACTATTAGGTGCTTCCAATGACTGACTGTAATGCCAATAAAGCCTGGCCGTTGGTATAATTGTGGTCCTGCAACAGAAAAGCAGCAGCAGCGCAAAGAATCACGATGCTGCTGTTTTGTCTTTGATCTTGGTATCACTTACTGGTTTACTTGCAAATAAACTGTGGCCTTAGATTGTTTGCAGAAAAGGGTCCCTTTGAAAGCATATAGCATCTTTCTAAGGGACCAGTTGAAAGCTGAGAAAGCAAAGCTCTCCCTCCAGGAGTCAGGGCAGAATTTGCTCCATCCGTGTTGCACAATGACGAATTCAATAATGCAGGGGTTTGTGTTTTCTCAACTACTGTAAAAGGGTTTTTAAAAAACAAGCCAAAAATAAAATACCGGGAAATGATTGTATTTTCTATGTAATGAACCCTATGGGTTTTGTTTCTTAATAAAAAGATAAAAGTATCTCCTTGTCTTGGTTTTTTTTAATTTGTGTGTCAGAGCATGGGATAGTTCTAAGCTAGTTTGGACCATTTAAAGTCTGCCGTGAATAGAGATCAGAGGCCCTTTTCTGAATTCTGCCACTGAGCTGTGACAGGTGATTACTGGGGAAAGCGGCAGCTTTGAAACGCTGTCCCCTCCCCCCAGAAAGGGTTATGGCACTCCGAAGACTAATAAATGTATTATGCATGAACTTTTGTGGAGCAAAGAGCACTGCGCGTCAAGTATGTGCTGTGTAATCCTCAGGATATGGATCTAAAGAATAACATGAGATAACAGTGAGGCAGGAGATACCAAAATTACAGGCTGACAATCCTGTTACAGGCTTAAGTGGCTATCATGAAGTGGGCCTTTCTTCACGAATACATAATACATTTGTTAGTCATTAAGGTTCCACACGTTATCTTGTTCTTGGTAGAAATTTCTCTAGAGGCTTACCTGGAACCCACTTGGCTTCTTGCTGTCACAAGTTCAAGAAGCTTGATTTTTTTTCATGCTCTTTTATATTTGTATATTGTTTTTGAGAGATTTTATGGTTTGTAAATTATTAGGAATTTCATGAAATAATAGCTACCCTCATAATCAGAGAACAGGAATATTTGCTCTGATAACTAATAGTAAAAATAATAATGCAGGATATGGTTGTAAATAAAATTGGGCACGATCTACTGCCCCCAAGATACAAGATCCATCAAGCAGAAGAGAAATTAAACCAAGAAAAACTAAACTCCATATGTTTCTAAGCGATTTAGGCAGAGACTTCCCCTAGTATTGTGTCCCGTAATCTGCCCTGCACCAAGGTGTGTGCATTTTGAGGACTTGCACAGTAACCAGAATACATTAAATTACTAAAAAGACGTGACTCACTTTCTCACAAAACATGGCCCATGTCTTCACTTAAAATCTTGTCTTCATTTTGTCTTGTCCTTTTGTTATTAATATTTACAACATCTCTATACTCGGCTCCCATAACTTCTTTAAATTGCAGGCTACAAAAAAGACACATAATTGAGTCTCATGCCATTGTTTCAAAGCCTGGTCATTTCTGACATTGCTCTGGCAGCGTTTGGGTTGAGGGGGGTGGGGTGGGGGGAACCTGGGGGTTTTTTCAGCATCTTTGTAAAGCAGCAGCAGTAGATCTAACTAATACTTTGGAGGCTGTGCCAAGTTACATAGGAAAAAGGGAGAATGCTTCAGCAAAGAGGTGTTTTTTTCCAATTGGGAGGGGAAGGAAACAGACAAAAATCTACCTAATAATGCATTTATCTCGCATCATTAGATCCTTCCAGGTTAGGGCATATTTAATATCTAGGCACCAACACCGTAGCTGTGGGGAGCTGGGTCTTACCCGTTCATGAAATTGCTGGCACAGTGGGACTGCCCACTCATGAACAAAGTGTTTTTATTCAAAAATATCTAGATAGCGACCGTATGCATTGCACAGTTAAAGGGTCCAGGGGGCTTCGCAGTGTCCTTGTGCGTGAGCATTTTTAAGACAAGGGTCCTTGCTCATTGGTAGAGCTCAGCTGTTGCGTACAGAACACCCCTGTTGGAGGCCCGTGGCATCTCCAGGAAAGACCCCATCTGAGATTCTGGAAGCCCTCTGCCACTGAGCATAAACAGTGCTGAGCGAGTGAGGTCATCCCTGCCTTTGGTGCATGGCTTAAGCGAGTAATTAAGAAATATTGTTTCCATTATTCTGTTGGCTCAGGGCTGTTTTTCTGAACATGGCCTGCAAAGCTGACCAAAGAGAGCTTTGAAGCACACTTAATGAGCCTTGGGTTCCCTCTTGAAAAACAAAGGGAGATGATGTAAAACATGGACATTTGGCAAAGCTCTGCTAATTACTGTGTTGTCCCAGGACAATGTCATAGAAGAATGGAAGGCAACGGTGTGGAGCACAGCAAACCAAAGATTGGCTTGGGAACAGTTTAGCCACCGGGAGCCCTGTAGTATAAAACTTGAAAAATAAAAACATTGGCTAATGAACTGGGGGGGGGGGGGGGGGAGCTGCACCTCTACACTTGAAAGTATGCATTGTTTCCATAAACAAAATAGGCCATTTTTGTAAATAAGGTTTCAAGAACCGGGTCCATTGGCTAAGTTTGCACAACAGGGAAATCCATTATGGATAACCTGGAAGGTTTTTCTTCTTGTTCGTGGGCAACAAGCCACCCTGCCAACCCATGGCTTGTTGTAGGGCTTGTTACACTCACGACGGACTACTGTGTTGTCAGAGCCAGATGAGTGGTGGATACATGAAAGCAGCAAGCAGGCTGTGCAGCTAGAGCATACAAACCTGCTGGATCCTCATGGACCAACACCTGTTGCAACCACCTCACCCAATGCCCAGGTGACACAATGCAACAACCACCCCTAGTTTGACACCCCCCCATGCCAAGCACAATATCTTTGGCTCTCACTGCCACTTAGTCCTTACTTTTCCACCAGAGATTGCTTTTGTGCTCTTGGAGGTGGCAGCCAGTGACAGCCCTTCCAAAGCACCCCAGCAGCACATTGGAGGAACTCACTGCCCCCCGCCCACTTTTAAGTGCAAGTAATTTGCTTATTTTTGCTTATTTTTATTCAGTCTTGTACAAGTGCAGAGGGGTCTGCAGTGGGAAGCCTTGCCTACACATCTCCAGTAGGAGGCAGCAACCATGGGCATCGAACCAGAGAGGCTACAAATATGCCAAGTTTTTTTTAATTCTGCACTCTTGACAGCTGTCAAAAGGCAAGCTGTCAAACAATAGCAACGTCTGAAGGAATCTTTGCTCATGAAAGCAGGGTGTGGACTTTCCCCCCTAGACAGGGTGATAATCGGGGTTATTTTGAGTTCCCCCCATGTTCCCAGTGTTCCCCTCTTCCACCTGGAACACTCTAGGTGCAAGGTTAGGTACAATCACATAAAAATGCAAACTGTTCAAATTTCTCCCCTACCCCTAATGTTTAAAAGTGCAAGTAATCATTTTGTAAGGCAACACAATTGTTTCTTTAAGATGAGACTATGGGCATCATTCTGCTTTTTCAGTAAAGCATACAGCTGGCACTTGGGAGTTGGATGTATTCCCACTTTTTATTTGAGCTGGTCTTAAACATCCTCTTCCCAGATGTTGTTCTGTGCCTTCAGACTTCCTCAACAGTAAGTCCGATGTATGTGATGATTGATGTTTTTAGCATTAGTTTAAAATTTTAATAAAATGTCTTAAAAAAAAAAAGACTTCCTCAACTTATGGGGACCCTGTTGAATGAGTGCCCTCCAAAATGTCCAGTCCCTCACAGCCCTGCCCAGCTCTTGTAAACTCAGAGCTGTGGCTTCCTTTAGGGAGTCAAACCATCTCATACTTGGCTCTTCCCAGATAATTTTGACAATTACAGTTGAGACATCCTAGATGCATTCTACAACCATTTCCTTGCAAACAGCTAATTCTAGGATTTCAAAATGAAAACATTACAGTCCGATGTGGTTTGTGTGGAAGCTCACCTTTAATCTACAGCCTGTTGTTTGGCATTGGCTGCTTCATAGGAAAAAGAAATCATGGAAGAAAAAGTAGGAATCTTCCATGAACATAAGTTGCTTCTGCCAAACATCTTGAAACAGAGGTAAGTCTTTCCATAAAATAGAGCAAAACAGAGCTGATTAAGTATAACAGTATGAGCAGCAAAATTTCCAACTGGCTCTCTCCACAGAAAGTGAGCTTGCAATTGGCCATCTGGTTATTTTTCCGAGAGGTGTTGATCGCAAGGCAAGGAGGAGTGGATGCCCAGTGAAGGGGGCTGGAGCTGGGGGCTTGTTTTATAGCAAAGCCTGGAGATAATGTGCATCCGGTGTGTCAGTTTTTAGTCAGAGTCTAAAAACGTAGTCACTTAGCCCTGTTCACACTGCATGAAAGCATATCCACACAGGCATGGCCAGCGGGTAACAGCAACTGCCCTGTGTGTTGGCTGGCTCTGTGAAGACGAAATAAATGCACATAGTTGCTTTCCATAGCGCAGAGATGGAGCGTGTACCTTGCCAGCAGAAGCTCCCAGGTTCAGGCCCGGATAAAACAGGCAACATTGGGCCACATGGACTAATCAACCGAGCTGCTGAAAGGCAGCTTCCCAAATACCCAGATCTGTTAGGGGGCAGGGCGGGGGGGGGGTGAACAGCAAACAATGAGCTTGCCAAAGTTCATGAATTCCGTCTCAGACTCCATGCGATGCCCCCCAAGTGGAAGCTGAGAGCCAAGAAGGAAATTCCATTCTGGCAAGAAGCAAAGAAAGGCCAGTTAAAGTCAACACAGCCATATTTAGAATGGAGGGAGGGCTGGGCTGCTGCCCCAGCCAGCGGCAGCACCGAATATGGGAGCACCAGAACTGGGCTGGATCTACTGAGAAGGTTCTGATCACGAAGCAGAGGAATCTCGTGCATAAACTCCCTCAGGAAGAAGGGAGCCGAAGAAGCAAGGAGCACTTCCCATATCGAGCGCTGAGCTATATTGCAAATTCTGCAGAGAGAGAGGAATAGGCTGTTTCAGTTGGGAAAAGCATTGCCACAGATCAATTTGCTTGCAAGACCCAACTCAGAAATCTACCTCTAATGACAGTGCAGAGGGCCAGGAAGCACTTCATGACAGTCAGGACCCCGAGGGTACAGAATGGGCTTCCACGGGAGGCGGTTGAGGCCCCATCGGTGAGGGTGTTCAAGGATAGGTTGGACATGCACATGGTGGGCATGTTGTGAGCAGAGCCGGCTGGAGCCGAGGCTCAGACTAGATGGCCCAGGAGGCCTCTTCTGACTCGCTCTGTTTCTATGTTTCCAATATGCTTTCAGTAGCTTCACATGAGGCAGGCCCAAGGCAGCAGAGGAACTTACTGCTGCAAACAGTGTGCATTTTAGCACAGGGCCACTAGGGATTAAGGTGCCTACTCAATGGAGGCAAAGAACACTTATTTGAGAGGCTATTTCAATGGTACTGGAACTTTCCATGGTTGGAGGGAGACACTGACCATTCATGTCCTTGAGGCAAGGATGCCACTAACTTCAAAAAGAAAGAGGATCATGCTCCAGAGTTTCTGGGGAGAGAGAAGGGGCCTTGAACTTGAGACACTGAAACACTACAAGTGTGCAATTAAGATCCCAGGAGATAATTGGCATCAAGAACGAGAAGCAAGAAGTCTTCCACTGCTTGAGATTGCTGCACCCACAGAAACCAGAGAACATGAATTACCCATTGCAGTGGGAGGAGATTATTACTGGAAGGTGGTGACAGGTTAGGCAGAACACTGGGTAGTGAACTGGTGGCATGGGAGGGGCTGGACAGCAACCTGTGGATTAATAACGTTAGAATTCTAAAATGGTAAGAGATGAAGAACCTCTCATTTTAGAAAAGTTGGGAGTTAGAATCCATTGTCATCATGAATGAGAGAAACAGGGGAAAGCAAGGAGTGAGGAAGAAATATTTCAAGCATTTGAAACTTCACTGAAGCATAAGGAAAGGAGATAAGAAGCATGATTGTTGTGGAAATGTTTTCAGATCAGGAAGTGTAGTCTGCCATGGAGGCTGCAAAGAGATGGAGAGCTGGAAGGAAGGAAGGATGGACGGAAGGACGGAAGGAAGGACAGCACTCTACAAGTATGTGAAAGGCTGTCACAGAGAGGAAGGACAAGATCTCTTCTCATCCATTTCTGAGCGCAGAACATGGAATAATGGACTTGAGTTAAAAGAAACTAGATTTAGACTAGACACCAGGAAGAATTTCCTCACTGTCACAGCAGTATGACAATGGAACTGATTACCTGGGGAAGCTGTGGGCTCTCCCTAGCTGGAGACATTGAGAAAGTGTCTGGAGAGTCACCTGAATGTTGTTGTTGTCATCAGTCGCGAAGTCGTGTCCGACCCATCGTGACCCCATGGACAACACTCCTCCAGGCCTTCCTGTCCTCCACCATCTCCTGGAGTCCACCTAAACTCACACCAACTGCCTCAGCGACTCCATCCAGCCACCTCATTCTCTGCCTTCCCCTTCTTCTTCTGCCGTCAATCGTTCCCAGCATTAGACTCTTCTTCAGGGAGTCCTTCCTTCTCATTAGGTGGCCAAAATATTTGAGTTTCATCTTCAGGATCTGGCCTTCTAAAGAGCAGTCAGGGTTGATCTCCTCTAGGACTGATCAGTTTGATTGCCTTGCAGTCCAAGGGACTCACAGGAGTCTCCTCCAGCACCACAATTCAAAGGCCTCAATCCTTCAGCGCTCAGCCTTCCTTATGGTCCAGCTTTCACAGCCATACATTGCAACTGGGAAAACCATAGCCTTGACTATACGCACTTTTGTTGGCAGGGGGATGTCTCTGCTTTTTAGTATGCCGTCTAGATTTGCCATAGCTTTCCTCCCCAGGAGCAAGCGTCTCTTAATTTCTTGGCTGCAGTCCCCGTCTGCGGTGATCTTGGAGCCCAGGAAAATAAAATCTCTCACTACCTCCATTTCTTCCCCATCTATTTGCCAGGAAGTGAGAGGACCGGATGCCATGATCTTAGTTTTCTTAATGTTGAGTTTCAAGCCAACGTCACCTGAATGGGATGGTGTAAATTGGTGTCCTGTACCAGCAGGAGGTTGAGGCTGATGGCCTGATGGCCTCTTTCCACTCCACTAGTCTAGGATCTGTGAAGGGAGAGAGGGAGAAAACAAGCAAGCAAGCATCACCTCACAATGATCTGGCATACTCAAAAATGTCACCAGTGGAAATTCAGGCGTGCCCTGAAAATCAGGCAGAAAAAGTAGGTGCCTCTTTCACAGGAAAAAGAAAGTTCTGGGGAAATGGACAGGCTTGGCACAGTTCTGTCCATGTGGCAAAAGGCATTCTCACCTAACCAGGTGGCTTCTGAGTGGGATGACCTTGCCTCCTTAGGTGCACTGAATCCTGCATTCCCACAATATCCTCCCAAGCCAGAGGACTTGCCAAGCTACAAAGCATTAACAGGGAGGAAAACCATTCAAGTAGCTTTGCAGTTTGGTCACTTAGCCACAGCCAGCGTGGCACGGACCCGTCAAGCATGTCGTTTCCATAAGCCAATTTTCTGAACCGCTTCATGCAGATGCAATGCAGAGAGGGGGCTCAGCTATTCGATGCTGCAGTGCCCCACAGGATGGGGCAGGATGAATTCCACAATGCAGAAAGGAAAAAGAGTGATTCGCCTAAGGCAGTAGTGCAGAGATTTGGACATGGGGCCAGATCCAGTCCTCCTGGGCTCCCAAATCGGTCTTCCATGGTTCTCCAGAAGGCTGTGGCCTCACTCCCTTTCCCCCAGCTGCTGGTTTCCTGGATTTGGGGGTCTTTTCCCCAGTCCTAAAAGGCTGTTTCTCCTGAGATTTGCTTACTGGCAGTAAGAGCTTCAGGATAAAGTAGACTGACTTGTGCTTGGGCACACCCCTTTTGCCCCACTGGAATGCAATCCTGCAGAATGTCTCCAAAATTGCATTTAGTCCTTGGGGTGAGGGAGGTTTAGTGCTCCCGCTGCACCCATGATAACAAAAGCTTGCTGATGGCCAGAAGGGAGTCAGGGTCTGTCTTACTGTGATTAGCCACGATGGCAAAACTTAATTTCCATCCACTGAGACAGAGAGCCCGGGTCTGAAATCCTGGAGAGAAGCCATGGCAGAAGGACCGGCCGTGCTGGAAATGAAAACTGGGCCAGACAATTCTGGTCTGGCGGAGCAAGGCCGTCCTTAGGAGGACAGTGCCGATGCATTCTTCTGCATCCTTCCCAAGCACTCTCATTCTGCTCGACACAGAAATTCCTTTCTGGGAAAATGTGAAAGAAGAGGGACAACTTGGTGAACTTCTCAAAGCTGGGGTGTGGGATTCTTGTGCTCACCTTGCTTTGGGGGAGGCTGCAGTGTGGGCAGGATGTGAGTGTCCCGGTTTTCATTATAAAATCTTCGCTATTTCCGGCAGCTCACAGCATCCCTGGTTTTCTGTCCTGCAAAGGAAGTGCAGGGGTTTGTTCTGCCCCCACCCCCAACTGGCTCTGCAGCAGCTTCTTCAAGCATTCCAGTCACCCCCTGTGCTGCCAGGATCGAGACGCTTCCGAAATATCCCAGTGACTGCATCGTGCATTTATGTGGAGTGTTTTTACCAGGCCGTTTGGCCAAGAGAGATTCCAAGAGCCCTTTGCAGAGATCATTGATAAAACCATCTCGCCCTCTGGATCACAGTCCAGACTCCAGGGCAAGTGCTAGTCCTTCTCCACAAGGCTCGTAGGCATCAGCCTTTCCCAGCCTGGCCATGCACAGGATGAGAGTTGTAATCCTGCACATTTGGGAGGTGCTGAGCTGGGAAAGCCTGGCATAGAAGGCTGCAAAGAAGGAGAGGTGCCGACAAGTGGGACCGTTTCAGCGGGATGCTGGAGGAGCAGAGTTTTCCTCTGGCCTCCCATCCCAGTTTCCTTGTCTCTTGTGCCTTTGTAGATAGCAGGCCTGTGAAGAGGGACCACCTGGTTTTACTGATTGTAGGCAAGCCACCTTGGGCTGAAGAGTAGGGTAAAATACTTTTTAAAAATCATGGAAGTGTTCCTTCTGAAACTGCTTGCTTCTGTCTTCTCTCTGGAACCCACAGCAACTGCTTCCTCTTTGTCTGGAAAATCAGCAACCAGAGCCTCCACAAATGCCCCAGCCATTCAGTCATATGCCTGAATGGCTGGCCATCCTGAGCGGAATAAGATGGAGTTGGGAGGGGATGTGCAATGGGGGGGGGGGGCAAACAGAACAGCCTTCCTGGGCATTCCTTCTTAGCTGCCCACCCCCTGCTGCAGATCCTGTGTTGTGGAAGGAGCTGTGTGATCTTCCTGTAGTTTGGCCTGTATTCCCCAAATTAGCCAGCTACTTTAGAGGTGGCCATGTTGCAAGCCAAGTTTCCTCCCATCCACTTCCAAAACATAGACTGTCCTTTGGCAAAAGCTCTTCATTCTCCAGTTCACTGCCAGAAAGCACAACAAACCCAAAATGGTTCTCTGAGCATGTACAGAGCAGTTCATTGAACCCAGTCCAACAATTACATCCCAGCATTCTCCTCCCTCTGGGTTGTTGCTTTGGGAAGCAGGCGAGCCCGTCCTCTGCCCACCGGCCCTCCATATGGCCGGCCTGCCTCTCCCCGTGCTGCGACGTGGGGTCAAGAGTCGTGCCAGGCTCAGCTGGCTGAGGGTTCTCCTCCCCGCCCCTTCCCTGCGGCTGTAAATCCTGACCATTCCCAACATCCCCCTGAGCAGCTTGGAGGCAGCCCTTGGGAGAAGCCCCTTCGCTTCGTCTGTTTCAGTGCCTGAACTCTGATTCCCAGGACCCCTCCTTACTTGATGATGACTTTTGCAACAATGTGATACAGCTGCAAAAAGGGCAAATGGTATTTTGGGCTGCATTAACAGAAGCATCACTTCCAAAACATGTGAAGTACTAGTTCCCCTACACTCAGCACTGGACAGACCTCACCTGGAGTCCTGCGTCCAGTTCTGGGCACCTAAGTTTTAAGAAGATGCAGAAAAGCTAAAAAGGGTGCAGGGGAGGGCAAGAAGGATGATGCCAGGACTCGAAGCCCTGTGAGGAGAGACTGAAAGAACTGGGCATGCTCAGCCTCAGGAAGAGAAGACTGAGGGGCGATAGGATAGCACTCAAAGGCCATCACAAAGAGGAAGGACAAAAACTCTTGTCATTCATTCTAGAGTGCAGGGCACAGAATAGCATACTCAAATTAAAAGAAATCAGATTTAGACCAGACACCAAAATGAATTTTCTCACTGTCAGAGCAGTGTGACAATAGAGCCTATTACATGGGGAAGCTGTGGGCTCTCCCTTGCTGGAGACATTCAAAGCATCTGGACAGTCATATGAGAGGGATGCAGTCTTTCAGTGTCCTGCACGTGCAGGGGATTGGGCCCAGTGGCCTTCTGGCCCCTTCCAGCCCTACTCTTCTACGGTTCTATGATGCATCTGCATCTGCCTGACCTTGGAGTGCACACCAGGATGAACGGTCCGTCTCGTTCCCAGCACGCAGTGATGACCACCCACCCACAGCCAGTCCTGAAAAGTGTTTCAGCAGCTAGTCTGGTCAGCTTCTCTCCTTAGCAGCAAAAGTTTTGAGATGACCCTGTATTTCTAAGAAAGAATAATAGTGTAAACACAAGAGGCAGAATAAACTGGCATACAATTAGCAAAGAATGATAAACCAAAAGCTGTTAAAAAAAAAAAACTCATAAAGGAGGCAGTGCGATTATCTCACAAAATTGGGAGACTTTGTTTTAATTCCTTGAAACTGACAGGAAATAATGCTAGGGGTTTATAGAGCCTCCAAAATCCTCCGGGAAACAAACAGCAACAGCCCAGCTCTTCAGCTCCACTCCCACAGACTGAAAAGTTGCCGGAGCAGCTTTCGGTTCACCGTGTCAGTGAGGCTGCGATCTTTTCAACTGCCTGGCAGTTGGCATCTGTTGGGTGCTGCAATTTTGAATTCAAGCCACATCAGCCATTGTGTGAAATGAGAAGGAGGCTATTTCTGAACCCGGGACACATGGCATCCCTTCTTCTTAATGCATCACTCCACATGGTCCCAGTGAGATGTGTTTCCTAATAGAGTCCATCTGGATTTCGAGCACCTGTTGGTGGTAACACCTTCCATTCAATCCTGGCTGAATTAATTTTACAGTAATTGTGTTCATCAGCAACTGCAGCTCGCTGGAGCTTTACTGAACACAAGGAGGTGGGCAGCCCTGTTGAGCCTCTGCATGCGCAGGCTGTTCAGAGGGAAAACGCAAACTCCCTAATTGCAGCTTATGTATTTTTGGCTTATTCATTACCAATTGTTGTTGTTGTTTTTTAAAAAAATGTTTTGTTTTAAATAGCACTGGCACATTAGGCACAAGGTGTTGGTCTTCTGGGGAGATTCCTCTGGGAGTCAATTAGGTTCTCATTACAGATGGTAACGGGTCTTTGCTGCTAATTCTCCATCCCAGTCTTGTCGAAAAAGTTCTGGACTCTCCAGGCCGGTTGGTGCAACTACCCCAGTCCTGTTAATTTTCTTTTAGTTTGCCTGCCCAAATTCATTCTGTCTTGAAAAAGTGCCAGTGCCTGTTTCTTGTACAAACACTGCCTCACTGGGGATACTGTAAAGCAGCGGTTTTCAACCTTTCCCCAGCTGGGGACCAGCGGAAACAGGAAAACACCTTGGGGACCACTGAGGCAGAAGCAGAAAGCACCACACACGCGATACAGCATTCTGTATTGTGTTTCAAAACAATACAAACAATAGCAAAAAAGAAAAAAGAAAATTCTCCAAAACAACCAGAAACTGAGCAGCAAAAAGTGCCAACAAAAGAACAAAATACCGGAATCGGCACAGCACGGCTCCCAGTCGGCTCCTACCGAGCCACCTCTCCCCTCCCTGCCCCCCCCCCCGCCCGAGTGGCACAGGCAAACCCCTTGAGACCATGATGCCAACCCAGAAAGAGGAGGTGGAATACAGCCAGCTTCCGGCCGGTCCGCAAAAAACAGGATGTGGCCCCCCAAGACCGGCAGGAAATCTCCCATGGACCAGTGCTGATCCATGGACTGGTGTTAAACACAACTGCTTTAAAGGCAGCGTTTGGACAAGAATTGTGCTAGGAGGCCCTCTTGAAATTCTCGGCCCAATTGTTGGTAGAGCAATCGGGCCAATTTCACCCAAGCGCTGGAGAAGCCCTCAACCATTGCTTGCTGCTGGGGCTCAGCACACCAGGGGTTGCAATGCCACCTCTTTTCTTTTCATAAGCAACTTGGGGTCTGTTCTTGCCCCTGCCAAGGGCAGAAACAGCAGCTGTTTTTGCAGGCCAGGCCTTGGCTTCTCGCCCACCACACAACAACAGCAGTGCCCAGTCAAGCTCTCGCTTGAGCTAGTGCTAGGCCAAAGTCCGTCCTCCAATTGCCTGAAAGTCTGTTTTCACTACGCATGAAGAGGTTTCCCATGATCTGCTTCCTTCCCGGGGCATTTTACTGATGTCGTGTTTTTGAGCTGGATGATAAAACAACTTGAGAAAGAGGCAGAACAGTGGGAGCTTCATTGGTTATAATTCTCTCTCAGTTATAGTTGGTTACAGTTCTGTCTCTCTAAGGAGCAAAGTTCACCACTGCTCTTTCCCAGTCTGCTAATCTCGTCAACCAGCTGCTTTTGGAGGCCCAGAAAAGCATACTAAGTGTAGGTTGCCCCTGTCCATGCATCCTATTCACATCCCAGCGTTGTGCAAAAAAAAAGTTTCCATTATAAGATAGGCAGAAGTCAACATCAGCTGTGGGGTCCAGTCAGGGTGGATGTGATCAATTTTACCTGTCGTGCAAATTGGCCACTGTGGGGCTCCTCCTCTAATGCATTAGAGGGAACCAGGCCTCTGATCACCCCAAAAAGCTCTGCTGGGGTGGGGGTGGGGGCTGTGAGCAGGTGCAAAGGTGACGAAGAAGTACGATTTCCTGGCAGGCTTTCAAACGAGCTCTAGCCCAGGTTCATCTGGACTCATTCTGAATTTTCCACCCATGTTGATCTGGCGGATGTCCCACTTGATTCATTGCCTGTGGTGCCCTGAAAAACCAGGATGTCTCTTTGGTCCCACTCCATGGGAGACGATGCTTAGGAATGACTGGGTCAACTGCCCAGGCCATTTCTCCATGTCATGAGCAGAGCCGGCTGGAGATGGGGGTCAGACTAAATGGCCCAGGAGACCCCTTCTGACTCACTCAGTTTCTATGTTTCCATCTTTCCATGCCAGAGATCAGTTAGCTTCAACGGAAGCACCTTATGAGGTGGCACAAAAATCCCCCAAGAGCCATCAGCAAGCCACCCAGATCCCTGCATCTTCTGGGGTGGACCATCTTGGTCACAATGCCTGCTCCTGTGGAGGCTCCACATTACAGCAAGTCTAAACACCACCAGAGTGTGATCTGTCCATGACCATGGCAGTTCCTTCACTCTCAGAAGACTGGCTTCTTAGGAGACCAGCTCCAAACATGCCCAGATAGTACTTGCTACAGATCCATGGTTGCCATGGAGGCCATGAATTCTGGAGTCGCTCCCAGCAAGGTGGCCTCAGCGTGTATGTTGAAGTCTTCCAGCACAACAAACTACAGAGGTTCCAGCTCCAACCCCAAGAGCATCGCACTTGGCTCAGGAAGGGAGACCACTGAGTAGCAGAGTACCAGCAGAATCCTTCCTCTGTCCCAAATAGCCCCCTTCAGGCACACACACTCAAAACTGGAAGGCTGCAGCATGGGGTTCCTGCTCAGGTTCTCTGATACTGCTCAGGTTCTCTGCTCAGGTTCTCTGATGTGAGAGAGAGCCTGAGAGTGACCAACACTCTGTTATGTTCCCCACCCTTGTAATGATCCAGCTGCCTGAACTTCTTCTGCTTTCTACTGCTTCAGGGGCTGCTCCTCATATCTTTCCACCCCTTTGTGCCCACCACAAAGCAAGAACTGTATGTCTAATAACATACCGTATCCACAAAAAGGCAGTTCTACAATCTCATCTCCCCTCTGTCCAGCAGACTGGGTGCCTCCCTTTGTCATGAGCATTTGCTTTCACACAGAGATGGATAGCGACCAAGCTCTCCCTTTACATAGTACATGCAGCAGTTCAAATAATGCAATCCCTGGCCAGATTTACATGTGAAAATTACTCACTTTCCTCCTTGGAAATTATGTTCGGAGGTGCAAAGACAACGGCCTCCTTCTGCTTTGAAGTTTGTGAGTGAAGACACAAATTAGCACCCCACAGATGATCTGCTCTCAATCTTCAGTGCAGCTAATTTTTGTGCTCAGAATATGAGCACATTGGATAAAACTTGCCATGTGCTCCTCTTTTCCCTGCAAATATCCCAGGTCATTGAAGCAAGCATTTTCAGTGTCTTGCAAAGCCTACTTCTATCCCCTACATCTCAGAGCAAGGGGGTCCTGGCCAATTCATCTACCTTCTTAAAAACACGGTCAAATATTCTATACCAAAAGGAAAACACACCATGATGCAACATTATTTTAATAGCTGTCAATCTGGTATTTCCTCTGGAATAGTCTGCAAAATGTGTCCCTGTTCTGGTTGCGCCTGAAAGAGGTACCCCACACCAGCCACAATCTGGTTTCTCCTATTGCAGAATTTCTTTCCTCAGAGTGCTTAATTTGTGCCCATCCCTTATGTGTTAATGTTGCTGTCTATTTGCAACAGCCACATGTTCCATAGGTAGTATTCCAACAGGCCCCATCAAAGTAAAACTCTATTGCTGTTTTTTAAAAAATAGACTGTAATAAAATGGCTCAGCTCAACATAATCGAAAACAAAGTGTAATCGGCAATTGGAAGAGCTAAAGGCTGTACTAAGCACTAAGAATTCCTCACACTCATCGAAATGAGCACCAAAAATCCAATAAAAGCTAAGAAGCCTGTCTCCAGCATCACACCCTGTCGAGAGACCAGAAAAACCATAAGGAAGGTACTAAATATTGAAGAGGCGAGTTCCTCCAGATGGAGGAAGAAATGTCCACAGATACCCTTTGGTGGAATTCAAGTTTTGCGCTCTGCATCTTAAAGGCTGAAGGCCGTATTCAAAGGCACAATTAGGTTTGACAAATAATGGCTGGCGAGTCCCATTATGCCCATAATGGGGCTTCCAGAACATAAGAAAACGATAGACATTAAACTCAAGGAGAGAGCATAAAGATACCCAATGTGGTGTTAAGCTTGTCTAGGAAGCGTGATGGAGCGCCATCATCTAATGTGCCATTCCTGCCGAGAGAGAGGACGGTGTTTGTTGAACGGCATCGCCTGGTGCAGCAGGCGCTCCAGACGCATAAATCCAGCAGCAGCCCTGAATCCTGTGGAACCTTAAAGGCGAGCCCAGGAAGGGTTATTCTGAGCTGCAGATGCGTCTACCGACAGGTGGAGTTCGGAGCAGAATTCATTATCCTCATCATGCCAATTAATCCACTGAGCATAATACCCACACTGAAAAAAATCAGAAAGATCCACATGTAGAGACTGAGTTTGCAACCATCATGGATTTGGTGTTCTTAACAAATGTTCAAAACACTGGGAGTCAGGAGGAAGTGGGACTTGTAAAAAGGAAGGTTGGAGGGAAATGAAATGCTAACAACTTAGGCTGTCGTCATTAGCTTCTGAAAGTGGAAATTCATAAAACAGTTGTTTGGTGATAAAAACAGTCATCCAAGCATTGGTAGGCTGATTAACACATGTACTGTAATTACACACACACACACACACACACACACACACACACCAACCACATTGTCCCTGTTCAAGCCACAGGTGAGAGTTGAACCTCTACATGAATTGGGCTCCTGTGGCAATCAGATTTTAATTTTCCTTCACTCTGAAATGGCCCTTTTCCTTTACTGGTTTGTGACTGTTGTCATTTCCAGTGTCATGTTCATTTATTCTTTCGTGCGAAGAATTGTGTGTTTGTCCTGCACAGAATGCAGTGCCGCACAGACTGGCAAATGGTGTCCTACTGGGAGATGAGCTGTACATGATCACCTGAAATTGGGGGTGACACTGCGAGATCCTGTAATGATGCTACCAGAGGACAGAAAGTCTTTAAGCAATGGGATTGCTTCCTTCACTTGGCTGCTAGATCTTTTCTACGCATGTATTATGTGCTCCTCATGGTTATCCAGGGAGTTCTTTGGAGAACACTGTCATACTTGAGTTTCTCTTTTGCTTTCCAAGAAGAGAACTTCCCAAGTCCTTTTTCCCCGTTAGAGCACAGAAAGGGGAGTATTATTCATGAAGGTGAAAGAGAATGTATTTTCCTAATTAGGGAATTGGGTTATTTTGCTATATGACAGCATTTCCTAGAAGCTCTGAAACAGAAAAACTGAAAAGGAAAAGCTCTTTTTGCAGTGCTTGGATCTGTGTAGGTCTGTAACCACACCAAAAGCAAATGCAGCAGATTAACAGCCTCTTGTAGCCAAACTCCTTGTTTGCAAAACATGAATTCTGGTCCCCTGAAATACTGCTGCTGCTGGGAACACAGAAACAGAAACAGAGCGAGTCAGAAGGGGTCTCCTGGGCCATCTAGTCTGACCTCCGGCACCAGCCGGCTCCGCTCACGACATGCCCAGCATGCGGACGTCCAGCCTATCCATGAACACCCTCACCGATGGGGCCTCAATGACCTCTCGTGGAAGCCCATTCCACACCCTCGGGGTCCTGACTGTCAGAAAGTGCTTCCTGGCATCCAAATGGAACCTGGGTTCCCTGAGCTTTGCTCCGTTGGAGCGCGTCCTGCCTTCCTCTGCAGGGGAGAACAGGTCTCGACCCACCTCCGTGTGACATTCTGAGCTCCACTTTATCGTTCTGATGGAAGTGCTGCATGACACAGTGGCATACAAGGTGGGCTTGTCCGGGGACCAGCTCGATGGCGGTTGCTCCCCCATCAGTGGCTCCACGCAATCCCCTATGAGCGGGGGGGGGGGATCACAGCTTGTTTTGGGGAAAGAAGTCCTCTGTCTCGGCTGTCATTTTGAACTTGCTTTTTGCATGTAAGTATAATAACCTCCAGATTGGTCCAGGGGACTTCCATGAAGCGTATTTAGATTATAATGATATACAAACTCCAGAAACCTTAGTCCTTGCTGATTGTATTGACTAACCATAGCAGTATGCACTGCTAGAAAAACATCTTCTAAATCTAAACCCAGAGGTAACAAAAGACCCAGTACTGGCTGGGTTAAAACTGCTTAGAAAATTAACCTGGAGCCCTCCTTGAAACAAACACACCCAAGGTGGGCCACGTACTGCATCTGAGGTGCGTTTCAGCCAGTGCACAGCTGTTTATTTTAAAGTACTTTTGTTCCTGCACCTACGAGGTGTCTCAGCAGGTTGACGCTTCTATTCCAAGCTAGAGAGGAACAGCGCAGGAAAGTGGCACCCGATTCAGAACTCTGCAAAGCGTTCGGCGCGAGAAGCATTCCAGTGCACCTGGCACCAACTTTATGGATACTTCGGTGCCAGGCTCAGACCCATCTGTTTACTCTGTGTATTTACGAGTGGTTAGTTGCTGCTGTAATTAATCTTGCCACTAATTGTTTTCATGGTGTTATGATATGTTTACATACTGTACTTTATTGCTGCTTTGTTGCTGTTGTTTAACATCTTTGTTACCCTGAGAGTTCCATGAAAGCCAGGATTTCCACAGAAATAGAAAAGAAATTCCAAACCAGAACATGGCATGCTTCGGCAACATGACTGCTAGAAGGAAAACAACGTTCTTGCCCTCATGGTTAAGAAATATGCTTAGAAGTGTGTGGGCAGAGTCCACATGTAATCTCAGAAAACAGAGAGGTGGCAATGGAGAGGGCCATTAGTTTCCCAGAACTGTGGGCAGAACTTCCTTATTCTGTGTTACTCCACATTCCTCTTTGTGTCTGGCGAAGCCAGAAAAAAAATACGTGCAGGAAGAAATGCCTTTTCAATCACAGCTGCAGTATTTGCATGCTGGACTGTGATTGCGGCTCTTCTTGGAACAGGACTTTTTTTTTTTTTTTTGGCTTGGGCAAAAAAGTTAAATGTTGTCAAATGGAATCAGCACATCCCTAAGATTGCTTGTACTGCTGCAAATCTTGGCATTTTTCTGGGCATGGTTTCCTTCTGTTTCTTAGTAGCACTGTTGACACCACTACATGGAACCCACTGGCATTCTGATCTGAGTGGACCATTGAAAGTACTTCTCAAAAAGCCCCCATCCTTTATCCATATTCCGGAAGAGGAAAATATAACATGGCAGGGTGGTGGGAATTAAAAATAATTAAGAAAAATGTTCTAGTGCAAGCTGCCTCCTTTTTTACTTAGTTTATTTCATTCTGGGGCAAAAACCGAGGTGTCACTGTATTAGGTTGTATCTAATGGAGACCTTAAGCAAGAAAGTAAAAAGACAGACATTTAGAAAGGCAGCAGTGAAGGAACTAGAAAAGATCATCAAGTGTAAGGACGTTTCCTTGGAGACCAAGGTCAAGATTATCCACATTATTGTATTCCCAATTGCCATGTATGGGTGCGATATCTGGACAGTGAAGATAGCTGACAAGCAGAAGATCGATGCACTCCAAACACAGTGATGGAGGAGAGCTTTGCAGTGCCCCGGACCAGCAGAAGGACAAAACGAGTGGGCCCTGGATCAAATCAAGCCAGAGCTCGGGTTGGAACTATTTTTATTTTTATTTAGTTATTTAGTTATTTATTTATTTATTAGAAAAATTTATATGCCGCCCCTTGCCAGCTAGCCTCTATTGGATGCAGTTTTATAAATCCAGTGCATAAATAAAATTACCCTGTAAGCAAAAGTGACAAAACGGAAGCTGTTGCTCCCTGGAGAAGACCATCATGCTAGGGCATCAGTCCTCAAACTACGGCCCACAGAACAGATCCTGCCCGCCATGGCCATCCATCTGGCCTGCGCACCTCTCGCCACCCACGCGCGCATGCGCTGCACAGGCGGGGAGGCGGTGGCTTGCTCACTCGGAGGTGGTTTTGGTCTTGCTGGGAGATCTCCGAGCGAGTGAGCGAGCCACCGCCGTGCACCCAATGCCACCTCGCTCGCGCCCGACGGCACCTCACCGGCCCACAACGGTCACCACAGCCTTTCAACTGGCCCCCTATTGAAAAAGTTTGAGACCGCTGTGCTAGGGAAAAGCAAAGATACAAGAAGAAAAGGAGGACCAAGTATGAGAGTGAAGGGTTCCATGAAGGAAGCCACAGTCCTGAGTGCACAAGAGCCGAGCCGAGCTGTCAAGAACAGGGCAATTCGGAGGGCGCTCATTCCTAGGGTCCCCATACGTCAGAAGTGGCATGATGGCACGTGACAGCAAATGCAGATCCTACTTAGTGAGCAGACCCATTCAAATAAATGAGTCTACAAAGTAGATTAGTATTGCATACAATCCACAAAGTTCCACATGTTTCACAGAAATAATATTCAAATGCCTTCAGGGAGATGGTAGTTCTTGATACACTGATCCATATACTGAAATGAACTACAGCTTGTCTCAACCAAGTTTATAGATAAAATTTCTCATGAAGAAACAGACTCGTTAAAAAGAAGAAGAAGAAGACAAAGTATTCTGGAGAAAAGAGCAAGAAAGAGAGATAGAAACCAGGAAGAAACCTAACCCCTGACACCATGGGTGTTGGTCCATGGCCAGAGACTGAGGTTTTGTGGTCAGGCGATGCCAGACAGAAAAAAGATGCATCATCATCAAGTTAAGGCTGGGACACATGAACATCTGAGCATTTTCCAGTGAAGAAAAGTTGAGTTTTTCCAGAGAACAAAAGGTCACTGGGACAAAAGGCTGAGTTTGAGGAAAGGGTAAGAAAGGTGATGTGAGAGTCAAAAGATGCAGCAGCCAGTCACATAGCGTATCCTGTGGCTTGCCAGTATGGCTTAGTGAAGAGATCCGGGTTCAAGTCCCCTCTCGGCCATGAAGGTCCCTGAGTGTCTATGGGCCTGCTTCTGTCTTGCTTCTTCTTCCTGCTCAAGACTTTGAGATTGGGGTCTGCTTTTTGCCAATATATGCTTTCAAATGCAGCCCCAGTGCACCTGAATCCATCAAAACATCGAGTCCATGGATGAATCAAAAGCTTATGTTTAAAAACTCCAGACAATTTTTTAGGCATTATAGACATTAACTGGGAGAGACCATCAGTGTCTGGATGGCAGGAACAGGCAAGCTCTTTTTCCTGGATCGCAGACGGAGAAATGGAAGTCAAGAAACGGTGCATTGCCAGCCTCAAGAAAACGGTTGAGGAGCAAAAACAGCCGGTGGGAGCAGTGGCAGCCAGAAGACAGGAAGCAGACCCATCAGGAGCAGCTTGTCCAGGACTCCCTGAGCTGCTCCTTGTGGAATTGGGCAGGGAGGAGCAGGCGGTTGTCCGCATCATCCTTCTTCTCAGCAGCATCATGTGCTGGGCCAGCTTTGCACGTATTTACAAGCCATGTCACCCTAATCCCCAGCTCTGCCCCTCTGAAATCTGGTCCCCAGGCACCTCTTTCCTTTGCCATGACCTGGCAGGCCCCCACTTGCCTCTGCAGACATTTGTTCCTGCAGCCAAAGGGCTGGAGGTGGGATGCCTTTGGCTGCCAACATGTATTCTCCCTTCCCTTTCTTACACCGCCTCCTCTTCCCAGTGAGCACGCTTCATGTCTTGGAAAGGCACGTGTACTGTTGCAATCACCGTGTTCGGCCGAGGGCCACGGTGCCTTCCCGCTTTTTCACACAGGCCAGCCGCAAGGAACCAGCACAGGTAGGGGGGAGAGCCCCACCCCCACACACACATGCATGTTGGCCTGCATCCTCCCAACACCCTACTCAGAAGCATTTGTTGTTTCCGGGGCTGGAGAGCCTTAATTAGTGGAAGGTTTGACGCTAGCCATTCTTTGCCATTTCATGGCTCCAGTTTGGCCCCCGTGCTCTCTAACATCTACATGAAACCACAGGGAGAGGTCTTCTGGAGGTTCGGGCTGAAGTGCCATCGATATGCTGACGACACAGCTGTGCCTCTCCTTTTCATCAAATCCAGGTGAGGCAGAGACTGTTCTAAATCAGTGCCTGAGCTCAGTAATGGACTGGATGAAGGCCAATAAGCTGAGACTTAGTCCAGGCAAGGCAAGGCAAGGCAAGACAGAGGTGATTTTGGTGGGAAGATCATCTATCCAGCTAGGAAACATTCACTGTGTCCTGGACAGGGTTGCACCCCCTCTTAAGGACAGAATATGTAGTTTGGGGGTGCTCCTGGCCCAGAACTATCACTTGATGGACTCAGTGGCCAGGAGCACCTTTCATCAGCACAGGTTGATTCACCAACTGCTTTCCCGTCTGGAGAGAGACAGCCTTGCCACAGTGATCCTCGCCAGGGAACCTCCCAGCTGGATTACTGCAATGCGCTGTACATGGGACTGCCTTGAAGACAGTCAGGGAACGTCAGCTGGTTTAGAGTAGGGCAGCGTGGCTGATGAGCAGACTGGCTTATGAGACCATAGCATGCCAGTCCTCTGCCAGCTGCACTGGTTACCAGTGGAAGACTGGGCCCAATTCACAGTGCTGCCATTAGTCCTGAATGGCTTGGGAACAGGCTACTTAATGGAACACCTTTCTCCATGTGCTTTTCCGAGCCTTATGACCTTCAACAGAGGTCTTTCTTCAGGAATCATCACTAAAAGAAGTAAAGGGGGTGATGGTTAGGAGAAGGGCCTTCTCCATGGTTGCACCCCGTTTGTGGAATATGCTCCCCAAGGAGATTCACCTGGCACCATCTTTGATCTCCTTCCAGCACCAGGTTAAAACTTCTTTTATTTGCCAGTTATTTTAATGATGAACCAAAGATTGGGTTTAATGTTGTTTAATGTTTAATGATGTTCAAGCTGCTATTGTGTCATAAGTTGAAACTGAGTTGCTGAATCCCATGCATTCTGTATTTTGTGTTGCTGTTATTGGGTTTTAATGTTATTTATTCTGTTTTATATTGTACACTGTCCAGAGAGCCCTATGAGCTGTGGGACAGTTTATAAATACAATAAACATTTTTTTTTTTTGGGTATGGAAAAATAAGACATGGGGTCTTCCCTTTCTGATCTTCAGTAAGATAAAAAAGATGCATGAATTCTGTTTCAGGTAGCAAGGACAGGGGTTACCCGAGGACCTGGACTGCGGTGGCAGGCTCCAGACCCAGCCTGACTTTGCTGTCTTCTGCAGATCTCCAAAGTTGGCACTTTTTAAATGATTTCTTGGCACCCTTTCTCAGTTGGCACTCTTTAAGATATACAGCACCATGGATTTTGGCATTTTTCTCATGTTCAGCACCACTAGCTTTTGCTGTGTGCATAAAATCTAATGGCAATTGAAGCTTGGAATCAAAATAGGAGGATAGGTTCTATTTTTCAGGGTTATTTTCACTTGTTTTAATTTGGTGTCACAATCGAGCTGCATATATCAGCCAGAACAACTCACAACCCCAGGGACAGCCCAGGATGTCTAATGTACGGTCTCGTGTAAATGCTGGAAGGAAGATGCCATAAGCAAAAAGAACCCAGGAAACTCAAATACAGAATAATGGAATCTATTGCGATTCTTCCCACCGCCACCTAGTGGATAGGGGCTTCCTCAGCATCTCCCACACAGGACCACGAGAGAACCATTACATAACCAGTGCACTTATTTTCCTAATCTCCCGTTCCCCGGGTTTTAGTTTGCTTTCAGCTCTGTTTTATTGGCCTCCCACCCAGCCATGTACATGTGTTTGTTTGATCCTTGCAGTTGCTGGGGAAAGGATAAGAACCCCCATTCTTCATTTAGTAATTTATTTTGCTGTGAGATTTAGAGCGATGTTGCATCCAGGGGAAAATCTGCCATAAAATAGGCATGGACAAGATTATAAAATAACCATAAAATAAGCCATAATGCACAGCTGGGTATTTATGTCTTCCACCTGTTCACTGTGCCTTCTTTCCCTCTTAAAAACCTTGATTCATTCATATGAAATATGGAACTAAAGACCTCTTTGCAAGCTTGATCCTCACCCCACCCCACACCTATGGGGTATGGAAGTCCTTAGGCGGAGGCTGGACAGCAGCCTGGCTTGGGATGGACTAGCTCTGAGTTTCGCCTGTCTAATGGCGGGAGATGGAAGTTGATGACCTGCCGGTAGGAATGGATGGATTTTGTTAAACTTGTTCCATCCGTGTTTGATGGATTGTCAGCCTCGTTTCATGGCATTGAAAGACTTGGATTCCTTAAAAAAAACAAAGAAAGACCAGTCAATGTGCAGCTGTGCATTTTCATAAGCACACATTACTGGCAATGTCTATTAGTGCAAATCGGCCACCTTAAAAAGGAACGAGCTGATCCAGAAGTCTGCAGAATCCATGTGACTCAAGGGAAGGGAAGGGAAGGGAAGGGAAGGGAAGGGAAGGGAAGGGAAGGGAAGGGAAGGGAAGGGAAGGGAAGGTGGTCCACTGTAGAAGTCAGAGAAATCTGACCTCCCATTGTCTCCATTGCAGATTTCTCCAATGCTGCTATCTCCAGGAAACCCTTTAGCTCTGCGATTCTCTTTGCCACAGAGTTCATTGCACAGGAAAGGCCAACAAATGTCAGAGTCGTAGGATACATCACCTTCCCAGCTCTGAGGTCAAAAGCAGCACTCTGACCTGGAAGGCAGGGACTGGAGATGCAACCGGCATTTCAGCAGGCAGAGAAGGAAGGAGGGCTGCAGAGGCCGGGGCGCAAGCAACACCGAACTGTTGCTGGCCTTTTTACTTCCAGCTCCAAGATGCCTTCACTAGATGGGCAAAAACACCCATCCAGGCCACGGGGGTGACAGGGGACAAAGATTATAGCTGTTCCCTCTGCGCTGGATAGGATGATCGTAAGCCTCCATCCCTGGGTGCTCGTGGTTATCTAGGGTGCAACCTATAGAATTCCACCCCAAGGTAGAAACAGAATGGAAAACTGGCATCCTTTTTTGTTTTGTTTTCGTTTTCGTTTGTTTGTTTTTAACAAGACAAATGGCCTCCGAAGCACCTAAAAACTCCCTGTGTGCTGCACAGCCCTAACAGACTCCCATTTAAAAGTCTGCTTTAAATTAAAGTGCTTGCATGAACATTAATGTATCAGGTCATGTGCACCCAGGCATTTTGCATGCCACACACAGTAAGCTTTGTTTAAATCTGTTGATTAGGATGCCATTATTTTTAAAATCTATGTAGATTTCCATACATGCATAAACACTAATTCATCCGCTCACGCTCAGCGAGACAATGTGCATGCTACTTCTGGTCCATCCTCATCTGTTCATTGTACAAGCATCCAGAAATCCAGACATCACTGGAACAGTACAAAGAAAATAAATAGAGGCAAGTGTGCAAGGGTGTTTGGGCCCATGATGCCTCCAAAAGGCCAACAACATTTGCTCCGGCTTTCGTTGCTGCTAGTGCAAACATGGATACTATCAGTCTGCCTTGTCCAGCCTGGTGCCTTCCAGACATGCTTGGACCACAGCGCTCAAAATTCCCAGTCAGTGGCCCTGCTGGATGGGAATTCTGGGAGCTGCAGTCCAATTGCCTCTGAAGGCCATCTGGTTGGGAAGGGCCCCTATAAGTAGCTGCTAAATCCAGGCATGACAGCAAATGATTGCAAAATAAGGTTGAATTGGTCCCTTTGGCATGGTCAGATCACTGCCTGCTGAGATTTAGACTAACTGGCAACTTTTACCCTCTGCAGGGGTGGGGGATGGGGAGCTCGTGGGAAGGTGTAGCTTTCCAGCTGATAGGCTGGTGGTCCTGTCCAGTCCTGAATCAATCTCTGCGATACAGAGATGGCCCATGTTGGGGGCTGACAAAATCCCTCCGAGCGCAGTAGATCTTGTATGGTGCCATGGTGCATTCCAGAGCTGAGGGTGATGAAACAAATCAGAAGATGGCTTGAGTATGGATGGAGGTGAAGTAAATTTGGAGGAAGTGAGAGCAGCAGAGAAACACTAGCTCCATCACTAGCTCTTTGCCACCCAGCGGAGCTTTCTGTGCCTGTCTGGGACCTCCGGCATGCTGGCCCAAGGACATCTGGAGCCATCTGAGACCCACGGCAACGCGTCTGCTAGGTACTTCCCGAATAAAATATCCTGTACCCACTGGGATTTAGACGCCAATGTTATTACAGAGGATTCAGGTGAGATGTCCAGAGCACAGCCTGCTCAAAAAAACTGGGTGAGTTCCAGTTGGCACAACTCAAGGACGCTGGCAAGGTGGTTGAATAGGTGCAGGCAGCCACCTCCAGGCTGGATCCTTGCCCCCTTGGCTACGGGACGCTAGCAGGGAAGGAACTGCTGGCTGGGTGAGGGAGGTTCTTAATGCTCGTTACGAGAAAGCCTGGCCTGTGCCCCCTGGAACTGGTGGTGGCGAGGACACTCCTGAGAAACCCTCTCTGGACCCAGAATTTTAGGCCGGTGGCCCATATCCCCTTCCTGTGAAGGTTCTTCAGTGGGTGGAGGCCCACCAGTCCCAGAGCTCTTGGAGGACTCTGGATCCGTTTCACTCAGGGTTCAGGCCTGGTTTGGGCATGGAAAGGACTTTGGCTGCCCTGTGTAATGGCCTGTGCTGGGAGAGAGATGGAGGGATTGTGACCCTGCTGGTGCCGCTGACCCTCTCAGTGGCTGGTGATTCCACGGACCATCCTCTCCTCCGGGGGCGACTGAACGAGTTGGGAGTGAGAGGCACTGCATCGCAGTGGTTCTGTTCCCACTTGGATGGTAGGCTCCAGAAGGTGGTGCCCGGGGGGAGTGCTCTGCCCCTCGAGTCCTCCTCAGGGGTCCATCTTGTTCCCTGTGCTGTTCAACATCTACACGAAGCTACTGAGTGGGGTCACCCGGAGTTTTGCAGTGCACTGCGATCTGTATGCTGAATGCACCTCTGTTTCCCCTGTTCCTTTTCAGCAGGTGAGGCTGTGGAGGTGCAACTCCAGTGCCTGGCTGCATCAATGGACTGGATGTGGGCTCACAAACGAAAGCTCCATCCAGGCAAGACAGAGGTGCTACTATTGTTTATGCATGCATGCATGTGTTGGGGAAATCCAAATAAATAATTATAGAGAGGTTGCTCAGTTGAGATATAAATCAAACCGGCAGCTTCCCTGATCTTCTTGCCCCGCCCCGCCCCACCCCGCCAAAAAAACAGAATTCCAAGCCAGGCTCCTTCTCCCTGAAGTGCTATTAGTCATATGTCCCTTTAAGAGACTGAGACTCTCAACTCGCCTGAGGCGGTTGCTACATTTAGTTGCAAAGTTCATCCTCTGTGGAATGCAGCTCTCAGGAAAAGTTAATTGCAACCATTCTTTTGCTAGCAGTGGCAACCTGGCCTGACCGGTTTCCCTGCTTGCATGTTCAAGCTCACACCCAAGACCTGCAATGATCCATGTGCCTTTCTGATTGCCATGCCCACATCCTGTAATCACCGAAATTTGCTGTTACGTTATGTCCCCGCTGCAGATTTCTCACATTGTTTCGACTGTGAATGCATTATGTACCCATTGGTTGCTCATCGTTAACTCTGCTCCTGTGTGTGTGTGACTCAAAGCCTAAAAAACACTCTGTAATGTGCAGGATGCAGGATGCTTCCCTCCTCCTGGCCAAAACAGCGGGGATATCCTGCATGCAAGGAAGTGCTCAGCCTCTGAGCTTCATCTCTTCCTCCTGCCCACCTGGTCCACATCCTTTCATCTACCTCCGCCTCTAACAAAGGGCTGCGGGGAATTAACCTGCTGCACCTCCATTTCCTTTAGCAGCAAATGAGTGTATGCCACCATTACTGACTCCAGGGCTCCAAGGGTCACTTCTAGTGCTGATGGTGTCAAAATGGTTTTTTAACGTGTATGTTTGTTCAAAAACAGACTGGCTATCGCATAGTACACCAAAAAGCTGCACAGAACAGAAGAAGGCCTTCAGCAATGCATAATTGGGGGTTGGATGATGGAATTATCCTTGGTGTGAGAACAGGAACTCCCTGGGAAGCACAAGAGTCCCTATTTTCATTTGTGAACTGTTGGAGGATATGTTATCACAGCCATGATTACGATCACGGATCTCTAGCCACATTGTTTTAATCATTTGAATAGCAAAGAGAAAGCTCCCCCTTGCCCCCTCCACCTTGTACCCTCTCTTTCTCCCTTCCTGTCTCCACCTCGCATAGAAGTGATAGGAAATCAGTAATTATATGGGTTATGGATTGTGTTGCACTGAAAAGGAGCACATCAATTAAGTGAGTCTCCCCGATCTGGAATCAAGCCCCTTTGTTGTGCATGTAGAGTGTAACGTTACCCACTAGAAGGCAGTTTCTTCTGAGAAATCATTCACAGGGCAGGACAAATATGGAGCTTGTCTGTAGAGAGGGAAGGATCCTTGAAGAGCACCTGTCCCAAGGGTGGGCAGCATATGGTTCTCCAGATATTTCAGCCTGGTAGCTTCCTCACCCCTGTAGGCCAAAGCAGCTGCGAGCCCATGAGTTGCACACCCTTCTTCTAGCCTAACCTGCTGCTTTCAGTGAAGGCTTTGCTACGCAAGATAAAAGCAAAGGCATCCTTGGCAGATGGCCATTCAGCTCCTGCCGACATCTTCAGAAGAGAGCTCACCAACCCTCCCTCCTGCCCTCAAGTTCTGCCTCTTATGGGTGCAGAATATGCTTCCCAAGTGATTGAGGAAAAATAGCCAGGCGAGCTCTTCGAACTTGAGAGCAGCTACTTCTGCAGAAGTCAGCAGATAAAGCTTTTAAGTGCCATGCAGCTGCTCAAAAAACGTGAAAAAAAGATTGTTAGGCCATGTTGACCCAACTATCGTGAGATGTAACTGTTCTGCTCTATTCTGCCCTGGTCGGGCCAGATCTGGAGTGCTGCCACGTTTTCGGAAAGACATGGACAAATTTTAGCCTGCTAAGAGAGGATCAGGCTGGCAAAGGCCTGGAAATCACATCTGATGAACAATGGGTTGAAAAAGTTGGGTATCTTTGGCCTGGAGAAGAGAAGGTTAATGAGATGGAACCACCGTCTTGCGTGACCTAAGGGACCTAAGATGGAGAACATGGAGCAGAGGTGGAACTACTGGATGGAACCTGCAGCAAAGCCATTTTGGACTAAACATTAGGGCAGCCTGGAAAAGCTTGCCTTAGGAGATTGAATTTTAAATCTCTCTCTCTCTCTCTCTCTCTCTCTCCTGCACTACATACGATGACCTCAGGATGGCTGATTATATGTAGAACCTGTGTTTGTCCCTGCAATTATTCCAAGATGGCTTGCATAGTCCTTCTCTGCTTCTCCATTTTATCCCTACAACCCTGTGAGGTAGATTAAGCCAAGAGCTAGTGACTATCCCTAAGGCACCAGTGAGCTTCATGTCTGTGCAGGGATGAGAACCCTGATCTCCCCAGTTGAATGCTCTAACAATCTGGTTTTCCTTTCCTGGAGGCTTTTAAGCACAGGTTGCATGGCTTTTCTGAGCAGCAGGTCAGATTGGATGACCTCCAGGGTCCCTTCCGGCTCAATGTTGCAGGATCCTCAGATGAGCTCAATCGGCTTCCACAAATAAGCTACAGTGAAGAGCTGGAGCCTTTCACACACATCTATGTGCATCACCAACAATACACACAACCCTTACTGTAATCAAGCATGGGAAAGGGTTCACATCCCAAACATTATTTCTGCCCTAGATCGCCGTCTTAACTTTTGCCCCTCGGCATTTGCTTCTCCAGTTTAGGTCTCACTGGCAAAATCCTTCTGTTTGTATATGTTCTCCTAATTGTTGTGGGACTGAGGATCAGCCCGCGCATTCGAGGTCTCCCAGGCAGTTGCACAAATTGTTTTGTCATTAGCTCAGGCAACATGCCTGCCTTGGGTGGGCTTCAGACAACAGTGATAGAATGCAGCCGAGGGTGCTCAGGAATGTCAGAAAATGTTTGGTGAAGCTATCAAGATGCAGGCAAAGAACACATATGCTGGATCTGTTCGCTTCAAGTAGTGTATCCATTCATTCAGCTATTTCAGTTTTGTATGACCTGATAGCCAAAGCTCCTTGAGCGGTTTCCAATTATTAAACCCCTGAAAATGCAATACAATAACATCATAAAAATAATTACAAAACAAATGCCATACAATGCAAATACAATGTAATATCTTCACAAAAATATATCAGTTTTACATTATTAACAATAAATCCCAGGTCCCATGGAAACACTGTCATGCTGTCAAATGTCTGGGAGACCATGCTTGTCCTGGTGCTGAAAAGATGAGTGTGTTGGCTGGGGAGAGCATTCCACAATCAGGTGGGCCACCCCAGAGAAGTCCCTCCACCATGCTGCCATCCCTGAGCCTGCTCCTGGGGGAAGCGGTCCTCCAGGAATGGCAGCCCAACCCACGGAAGGCCTGGAAGATCAAAAATAGGACCCGTACCAGGCTCAAGCAGAGTGACTTCGCGCCCCTGCTGTCCATGTGGCTGCAACAGTTCACACAAGCTGCAGCTTCTGAGCTGGCTTGAAAGGCAGGGCCACCACTGCGATACCACAATGCTCTTAACCTACTGCGGCCAGGGTGCCCCTGTCCATGCAGAGGCCTAACTGGGCCACCAGCCGGAGCTAGCAGAAGGCATCCCATGGCGCTGAGGTCACTTGTGCCTCCACCTGTAATCCCAACAACCAGCACCTGAAGCATTTGGAAGGCGAAAAGCACAATGCATTTTAAAGGCCCAACCCCTGCATGATTTGCTTCGCATAACTTTGTTCCCACCTGCCAGCATCTCCGATGGACTTGACAGTGACTAGTCCACATGATTTCAGGCATTCCAAGAAACAAGCACAGTAGTCGCTCATCCATACTGGGAACGGGGCTGGGCCCTCCCAACATTCAAGGTGCCTTCAGGACTCTTCATCTATATGGATCCCAAATGCTACAATTGCCAGTTGAGTAGTGGCTCAATTTCAATCTTTGAGTACATTATATTTTTAACTTGTGCATACTTTTTAATATTTCCTTGGGAAATGGAATATTGCACGCACATAGAGAGAGGGAGAGACATCCCCATTGCCCTTTGATGGAGTGAGAGCCCAACGAGCCATGGAGTGAGAGCAGCAGTTTAGCCAGAGTCCCCCCATCTGCACATGCAAATCGTTGGAGACACCTCTGGGCAGACATCACTTCGAGATGCCCCTGGACGGCCATCTGAGAGGGACGCTTTCACTGGGAGTGCTGCACTGAGCAGGGTTTGGACCCAGTGGCCCTCTGGCCCCTTCCAACTCTCCTGTTCTATGATTCATGTAAATTTACATGAGCATTCAAGAGGTCAAGCAGGAGAGACCTGGAGTTTCCAAGAGCAGGAGAACCCACGTGAATCAAGAACGAAGAGCGTGCCTTCACTTGTACACACAGACAGTATACCCAGCTCACTAGGTCTTCTCTGCCACCCCACCCAGCTATGGGGGTCATGCACTCATATGAAAGCTTGGCTTATAACTTTAAAAGGAACTCTCAACGGCGGTCAATGGATTTTGATGGGGTGTCTCTGTGAATGAACCCAAAGCAGTTAAGACCAGGGCTACAAAAGCCCTTGCTGAGAACAATATCTTTTGGCTAATTAAATCAAGCCGTAACAGAGCCCCCCCCCCCACTTGCTCATATAAGCTCCCCCCCCCACCTCCACTCCACTTTTCTGCCTGACTTTCAGCTTTCATAACCTAATCAGGCATTTTACTGGGTGAAACATCTCTATTAAGTCTCTCATTTCTCAGTCGTGCGATACAAAAACAGGGTGATAATTGAGGCTGCATAATTGATGCGCACAATGACAGAATATAGAAAAGGGCCCCATTAGCCAGGTCACATCATTAGCATACATTACGTTCAACAAGACTGCTCTCTTCACCTCCTATTTATTAATGGGTTAATCCAGCCCCATCAGCCTGCGCACACTTTGTTCAGCGTCTTCCTTTTTAAGACTCGGTGGCCTGCTTTCCTTTTAATGCCAGGAAGGCGTTGCTTCCAGGGACAATCACGTCCCTCCGTTTCAAGGGAGGCCACAGCTGAGCTGCCAGGTTTTCTGCACTTTCCAAACCCGCCTGTTGCAGTGGCTGCATGAACAATGACCCTTGGGCCGGGGCCCTTTGTCCATGGGCAGGAACCCAGCACCTCCTGCCCCAGATAGTTGCCAGGAGTGCCAAGGGGGCTTTCACAGCAGCACGGCAGGGCAATTGCAGCGGGAGCCCCTTCAGACAGCCTGGTGCATTGTTTCCACAGCGACGACCATAGCTAGCATCCTTCTCTCTCTCCTCCAACCAGCATTCCATTCTCTGAGACGCTTGTGCATTGCTGGCATGCTAGGAAAATGTCACCGCTGTGAGCCATGCCGAATTTTGTAAAAACAAGACACCACCACCTCCCAACCCTGTGAGCAACAGCAGTTTTGCATTTCAGCTGACCGAAGTCATAGCTCCGTGATGCCCCGGGAATGAAAAAGGGACCCGCTTTCCCTGCCCTGCCCTGTTTGCTCCGGCTACTTCCTGGCTGGTCGTTTGGGCAACCCTCAGGCTGTGGAGCCTGTTCCCAAGGGCAAGCCCCAGCTGCCCCAGTTTGCTGGTAGCTTCCCTCACCCCACCCCAGAACTACTCTGGTACTTGGGGCGACGTGACACGGAGCAGGTCTGGCATCCCTCTGCTTCTAAGAGAAGCAAAGCGAGGAGGGGGCTGGGGGGTCTAGGGGAGGAATGTCCCTCAAGCCTCCCCTTGAGAAGGACATGGGTGTCTGCATTAGATATGCCACAGCAGGTTGCCCAGAGCTGGCTTGGGAGGGACTAGCAAGGGTGCTGAAAATGGTCCCACAAGGAGAGAAGGACCCCTCTGCTAAGAACAAAGAAGCGAGCCTGCAAGAGTGGGCAGGCCAACGCTCCCACCCCTCATTCCACCCAGCGCAAAGGCGGTCTTGCTTCTTGCAGCCTAGGGGCCACGTTCAATTTGGGGACTATCTTGGGGGGTGGGGGGTGCATTGCAGTGCTGGGTGGGACTGCAAGCAAATGTTAGGGGCAAACATATAAAACAGAAACATTTTGGAGTTTGAAGCTTCACTGCCAATAACTAAATATCTGAAGCTGTTAGAAGGGGAACATGCACAACACTGAGAAATCACCAAGCTTTCATGTTAGGCCAAAATCCTTTATCTGATATTAACTTTTACAAAGTGTGGAGAGTCTTTTCTCTAATATGGAAAACAGGACTTTGCAAGAAATGGAGGACTGAGGCTGCCATAGAAGGAGAAACAAGATGGTGACCTCTATCAAGTTTGGGAATCTTGTTTGTTATCGGCTGGAGAAACGGGACCAGGCTTAGATCTAAAAAAGATTTTGTAAGACTTTTCAGACAGAGTTGAAATGATCATAGAATGTTGGAGGATGTGCAGTGAGAAGCTGACTCAGTAGTTCTGATGTTTGTGATGATGGATGTCTTAATATTGTTGTGAAAACTAATAAAAAGTTGTAAAAAAAAGAAAAAAGAAATCACCAAGCTTTCAATCGTTCACTCATTAATTTCTTGGAAACATCTTTCGGCCTCTTACACATCCAGAGGTCTGAGCATGCTCTAGTGCCCACACAGAGCTTCTGCCCACATGCCGTTTTTGAGCCACTACCACCAGTGATGCAATGCAGCTGAAGAAACAGAAGCCCGTTTCAGGGATGTGTGAAGAATCCGTTTTCGGGGTGGGAATCCACTGCGTTCCCTGGGCTCAGCTCCAGAGACTGCGGCCTGCGTTCTCGCAGCCCTGAGTCCAAGCTCCTGGCAAGAGCGCCCAGGCTGTGTGCCCTGAGTGCAGCCTTCCACTCTCTGCCACCACAGCCGCCTTTGATGCCGTTGTGCATCCTGCATTCGGCAAGCCATCGTGGCCTTCCGCTCAGGCCAGTGGAAAGGGGAGGCCACGAATGCTGGAGGGCTGGATGCCACTGGGTCCCATCCCGACACTTGAAGTTCTGCGCCAGCAAGCCATCTCCAGCTCATGGTGGCATCCCCAGGTCCTGCCCATGACTGCTCGGTTCAGCTCTTCCAAGCTGCGGCTTCCCAACCGTAGCCACGCACATTTTTGTGTTCCTGCACCCAGACAAATAGGACAAAGGTTCCCAAATTCTCTGCATCAGTGGTGCAACTGGAATTTTGAGCGCATGCCATGGGTGCTCTCACAAAATGGCTGCCATGCATTTCAAACATTCTTGCCATGGTGGATACAGCCAGCCACCAAACTCTCATTTTCCTGAAAGGCAAGTCAGTGGTAAAATGAAAAGCAAAGTACCCTTCCCAAAGCAGAAAAGGATCCCGACGTGCAAAACATGGACGTTCTTTTCAACCTGAAGAAAGGGGGCCCTGAAGGTGCTTTATTTTGCTTTTCTTTATCCACTAGTGGTGCTGGGAAAGATGGCAGAACTTTGCCTGGCAACTTCCCAGTTAAATAAACTATTGTAAAACAATAAAATTAAAATCTGGCAGAAAGAGAGACAGAGGAGTGCGGAAAGAAAATTTTCATTGGTGCTCACAGACACCAAGTTGGAGATGGCACAATTAGGGCATCTTTAGGAAAAGGATGTGGGCACCTTGTAATGTCCTGAAATGCTTTTTCCAGGGAGGCTCAGCTGATGCTAACCCAGCATCAGGTGAGTAGCTATTTTCCCATAGCCATTTTTGCCACAGTCGGCAGTGTGACATGGTGACCAAGAGGGCGAACGCCACCCTTGGTTGCACAGGCTTCTAGATCGAGAGAGGTATTACTGCCACTCTATATGACTCTGGTGCACCTGCAACTGGAGTTCTGAGCCCCTCATTACAAGAGGGATATAGCAAGGTTGGAATTGGTGCAGTGAAGGGCCACAAGGTTGGTGGCTGGTTTGCAGGGTAAGCCATATGAGGAGAGACTGAGGGAGCAGGGCCTTTTCAGCCGGTTCAGCCTTTTGAGAGGAAGAGACTGTGAGGGGACCTGCTAGCAAGATACAGGTACATGAGGGAGTGCCATGCAGAGGTGGGTCATGACCTTTTTCCCCCTGCAGAGGAAGGCAGGACGCGCTCCAATGGAGCGAAGCTCAGGGAACCAAGGTTCAAGTTGGATGCCAGGAAGCACTTCCTGACAGTCAGGACCCCGAGGGCGTGGAATGGGCTTCCACGGGAGGTCATTGAGGCCCCATCGGTGAGGTGTTCAAAGACAGGCTGGACATGCACATGGTAGGCATGTCGTGAGCGGAGCCGGCTGGAGTTGGGGGTCAGACTAGATGGCCCAGGAGACCCCTTCTGATTCCCTCTCGTTCTATGTTTCCCACAAGCTTTTTCCTGTTTCAGCTCCTTAAATTGCCAAATGATGGTGTGCTGATTGTACAGGTTTTGTTCTACTATCTCTACTGGACATCCTTTCAAAACATGCTTTTAGATCTTATTTATGAAAGCCACCCTGAGACGGAGTAGTGGTAGGGTGGACTCCAAGTGCTTAACTTAACTTGGACAAAGAAATCCATGAGAGGAGACAGCTTTGCTGCATACCTCACACTGCCCAGAGACCAGTTTCATGTATAGTTTGCGCCTCACCTTTTAAGGGGCCACAATAGCTTTTACTTCATTGTGCCTTTACTTACCGCATCGTCCGTTAAACAAGAATGGCCCAAGTCAAGGAAATTACTAGTCAATTACTAGGGAATAAATCCAAACAGAAATCTCACTGTACAGTTGTGGATTTTTTGCTGTTGCATAGCCAGATCCAAAGTTCAGTCAGCTGAAGTTTAAGTGGGGGGGGGGGGTAGGAGGGGAGGTAAGGGGCCATCTTCATTGCATTAATTATGATGCCTTCTTCCCCCTCCCTTTCTGATGACTGCTGCATTTTACGAGCCAAGGAATTGTCTCGCTGAATTTTAATTGGAGATCTGCAGAAGCGCCTGAAATGTGATTAGTCTCTCTATCTGACACTGTGGTTACTGCTTAAAAGACATCTGCTGTTGCATAAAATCAAATCTTAACCCTTTTTAAATGTCTTCTATTGTTATCAACTGAAATTGGGCTCTTAATGGCTGGAGAACAGCTCATGAGCTCCCTGGGGTGGAAGTGCGGAGCTTCCTGCAATCGGCCTGTTGACATGCTCCACATCTTAGGTCAGAGCCCTGCGAGAGATTGTCGGGCTCCACGCTGGAGGGGGCAGAGTTGAACAATCCCCGCTGATCTGCATGCAGAGCACTGCGTCTTTTCTGATGGGGACCAGCTGCCATCCCTGTAGGTTTTTAAGCTCAGGTTGTCCTCTTTCAGGCTCTTCCTTGCAGAATAAGCGGGCTCTGACAGCTTGCTGCGACCCTCAAAGTGCATGCATTCCATGAGCTCCAGGTAGGCAGCGCATGACCAGCATATGTTGAAATAGTTCATCATAACCGGACATATACAATGCTTAGAGAAAGGAAGAATCTCAAGGCATGTCATGGATCCATTCATGCAATACACGAGGAATAGCATTCCCACCAGGTTAAAGCTGCCACCCTCCTTCTGGCCGGATCATCAGTGGGGAGGGGGGCAACTTAGTTCTCCGCACTCAGTCTTATGGAAGGCATGCCCCCTACCCTGTTTCCACCACCCACAGATGCTCACCCAACCCATGCAGTTTAGAGTAACTTGACGCTTTAGAGCAGCTCTTGGGCGCAGTTTGGCAAGAGGGGTCCAAGCGTCCTCCCCGGGTCCTCCGTGGGCTGGGCAATGGCCATGACCCCGATGTTCAGGTGGACAAGCCACACACACCCATCATCCTGTTCCAGGCTCCAGGGTTCACCTAGCCTGCACTCCTTCAGCCATGCTGCATTCTCCCCGGGGGGGGGGGGGGCAAGGTGCATGGGGCACACAATTTCTGCGGATGCACGGCATGAATGGCTTGGCTGCTGCTGAGCAGGGCAGGGCCTCCCATGGGCAGCCAAGAGATCCCCACGGTTTGCATCTTCCCAGTTCTCTCCAGTTGCAGCATTTGTGGGAAGCAGGGCTTGGAGGCCAGACTCCGCTCCCAGAAGGAGTCAGGCGGGGCTCCCCAGTTCCCCACCGCTGCTTTAGGTGCTCCAAAGCACATCATGTAACACAGTCTCATTGTAGTATGTACAGGACGTCAGTATTTTCCGTCTGAATTTAGCACATGGAGGGACTGAGGCTGAAGGATTAGGGTGGCCTAAGAGTGCCGAGCGTATCTGTGGCAGAGGGAAGATACAAGAGGGGAGGAGCCACTGCTTATTTATCTATTTATTGCTCCACCACTTTCCACCAAAAATGGCATTCGGGGCAGCCAACAATGACCCAACTCCTTTTAATTAAAACGTAATAAAACAAATCTGTAAAACACAATTACAAACACAACCATAACCATCAGAGTCAGGCAGCACTCAGATGAGATAAAAGACCCGCTGAGCAACAGACAGGCTGATATGCCAAAGGCCTGCCTGAGTAAAAGGACAACAGAGAGGAAGCCAATCCAGCAGAAGTTTCCAGGTTTAGGAGCAGCCACTAAGAAGGCCCTGCCTGGAGTTCCTACCAAGTGTTTCTCCTGAAGAGCAGCGCGGAATGAAGGACCTCACTAGTGGTTCCAAAGGGAATCAAACCGGCATGAACACGGACAAGCAGCGCCCCTTTTCCAGCCTCAACCTGTGCTCCGCGTGATGCAGACGAAGGCTGCTGGTTGCATGGCCGAGGTTCCAGAAGTCTCGTGGGTGAAGGCCCCCTTCAAAGATGAGGCTGAGCATAAGAGGAAGGTGGCACACTGAAGAGAGGTGGATTCCAGGGAGCGTCATCACAATCCTAGGCAAACTAAACAGGCCCCTCGGCCACATTCTTCCATTCTATGGGAGCCGCACTGCATCCATGTAGCCCATGACACTTATTCCCTCTCTGTATCTACACGTATCAATTTGCACGTGGAAAGCTTCTGCAGAGCAGTGCCTTCCTCTGTCTCCTTTATTGCTGTCCTGTTTTGGTGCAATTCCAAAATGGCTGCCATGGGGTCTTGCAGGCATTTATTAAGGGGCTCCCATGGTGAACATGGGCGATCGCAAAACACACTTGGAAAATAACTTACCTGAGATCCCAATGACAAGGCAAAAGGGGGGTCTGAGTGCCAAATCTCTAAACCGCTCTGCTGACCCCAAATACAGATGCAGCCAGGGGGCAGCACTTTTCTTGGCCAGCCTCCAATTTTAATAATACGTTTTATTTTTAATTAGATTTATACCCTGTCTTTCCGAATCTTCTCACTTCTCCCACAATTGCATCTATTTATTAATTAAATATATATAGCCTGCCTTTTTTGGTGCTGGAGGAAAGATCTTCAAATCCCCTTGATCAGCAATAAAATGAGCAAGTGGGTCCTAGGTCAAATCAAGCCAGAACATGTCCTGGAACCAAAAAGGATGAAACTGAAGCTGTCATAATTCAGGTACATCTTGGGAAGGCAAGACTCCCTGGAAGAGACCATCCTGCTGGGGAAAGTCAAGGGCAGAAGAAGAAGAAGAAGAAGAAGAAGAAGAAGAAGAAGAAGAAGAAGAAGAAGACTGACCATGAGGTGGATCATTCCATCAAGGAAGCCACTGCCTTGAGTTTACAAGAGCTGAGCAGGGCTGTGAAGGTATCTATCCACAGGGGGGACATAAGTTAGAGTTGACTTGCCCGCTCATAACAGAGACAAAAATGCAGGCCATATGCAATCTCCTTGGGCTTGTTGTTTGGGAGACAAAAAGTGTACCTTCTTTTGAGACCACTTGCTTCCTCAAGAACTACAAATTCCAGAGTTCCGTAGCCATTGCTCTGTGCTGACAGGAGGAGCCAAAATGGAGTGCCTGGCAAGATGGTGGGGAGGGGGGAACACCAAAGTAATTAAAGATGCTGAGAATTCAAGGCCAGAGAGAGCAAAAGCCTATGGAAGTCAGTATGCTTGGTCTCCAAACAGTGGGGAAGGGGGACTCTTCAGAATCATCCCACAGTGGGACTGTATTTCCGCCGCTGTAAGCCGCCCCGAGGCTAGCTGGCAAGGGGCGGCATAGAAATTTTTCAAATAAATAAATAAATAAATAAATAATATTTCCAGAAAAGAGGACAAAAGAGGACAGTGATGAGCATAATGTGTGGATGTGCTAATGTATAGCCACTCATATAATCTATATAATATATGTTATAGGGTACATTTATATAATAAACAGAGAAAGAGCACATCTCATTGTAGTGTGAAGGTCTGTGGCTATGTGACCTGTGTGTGCACACCTGTTGCCTAGATACCTATGGCTGATGAACGACATTTCTTGGGGGGATGGGCATCTTGAGACTGGACGTGGACAGAGCAATCCTTCCATGGGAGGCCCCCTTCAAACAGGGGACAGTCTTCTGGAAGCTGACCCTAAGAAACTGCCCTACCAGTGGTCCATCTAGTCCAGGAGCTGTGGTCCTGAGCAGTGGTGGCTCTTCTGGGATTCCAGCAGAGGAGTTTGCCATCCTTCCTGGAGATGCCGGGGATTTGGACCTGGGATGTTCTACCTGCCAAGTAGGTGCACCACCACAGGGCTGTGGCCCCTCCCCCAGAGAGGACACAAGACCAACCCATGGAAACTCCACCACCTGAAGCACTGTACCTTTAAATACCAGATGCTAGGGATTAGCAACAGAGGCTTTTTCAGAGCTTTGGTCCACTCATACCACACTTGGAAGGGAGACCAAGAAAGGCAGAGAAAAGACTTCCTTCTCCAAGAGACAAACAAGACTATTGGCATATAAGAACCATTAAATAAGACCATCCCGTGCCAGATGTAGATGGCTTTTTATACAAACACAAAAGCCCAATTTCAAACCGAAAAGCAGAGCCGTTTTTACGCGCTCGGAATTGGCTGCATCTGGGCCCCAGAGCAAAGAAAAAAGCAAGCACTGGAAAATTTCCCTCTCCCACTTGCCCCCATTTTGCCAATAATAGGTTTCTCGCTGTGGCATTCTCCCCTTGCTCTCCCCCAAAGACTAGACCGAAGGCTGCTCACCAAGCTAATTAATATGCATAAAGTACTGCATAATTAGTTGCTACAGGTAACCTGTCTCTAACTGTGCAAACGGAGCTAATGTGGAAAGATGGGCGGCCCGGTGAGCGAGCGTGCATGATTTTGCCTGCGTGTGTGAGTGTGTGTGCGCGCTTAAGTCCCCCATTTCATAAAAGAAAGGGAATAGATTTGAATAATATGCAAATAGACTGGATGTTATTAACAGGGTGTCAAGGTTTGACAGTCTATGTTATTGTGGAAATAAATGAGTTTTGACACAAATAAGTTAGAAATGCATTGATTTTTCCCCCTTTTTGAGCAAATGTTGTAATGAGATGTTGCGCATTGTACCTCAGATTTATAAAGATTTTGATGAGTATTAAGAGAAAACATAACAGCTGATCAATTATTAATGGATTCATTAATGAATGCACTCCAAGGTGTAACAATAATTATTTTCTTCCTTGACGGGGCTTCCCAACCTCAGTGCCACACACACAGAAGGGGGGGGAGAGACAGAGCGAGCGCACAAATGCATATTGTTCCCTTTTGCATATTTAATCTACCAAAATGAGAACGCACAAGGCAGAGACAAAATTATGTCCAGAACATAAACACCAAGGAAGATCAAAATGCTACACAAAGAAAGAGTACGATGTCTAACGAGCACTGACAAATATTATCTGAACGCTGCTTACAGTCTGTCCTTTCTCATTCTGGCTCTCTGCTGCGCATGCTGGAGCCCCGCTTTGCATCCTGGAACGGATGACAGGCCGAGACTCCTTAACATTGGCCAGGGAACGTCTGTGAAAGTTCCATCGTGCTGCATTTGCTCCGGGGAGACACCCGAGAGATGTGTCCAGCAAGTTCTCCTTGCCTAAGGACAAACATCTGCTGGAGAGGGACTCGTTGGCCAAGCTCACCAACTGGGGAATCCATGCTTGATCCACTCCATTGGTGTTGCCAGATGTCCCTGTTCTCTATCTTGGCCTGATTGTTGGAAGGATCGCCGCAGAATCCCACTAGGAGGTTCAGCGACCCACACCAAATGAGTTGTTCAAAGAGCGATGTGTTCCAGCGCACATTCTAAAGTGCTTCAGCATTTGGAAGCAGGCAGGAAGGAAGGAGGAAGTTAAATATTGCAAGCAAGCAAACAAGCAAGAGAAGGAAGACTGCACACAAGGGTTGCCCAAACACAGGGTTGCCCTACACCTGTCTCCAGCTGCCCCTCATGGTCCCCTCTAGAACACCACGGAACAGGGAGCCCTGTGCCATCACTCACTCTCCCCACCGCAGGAAGGACTCCAGTGCTCCAGAATGCTGCTTATTCTGCCAATTTGCCTTATTGCCTCATTCTCTCAACTTGGTCCAGCAACCTCTTCCTCAGATACGAACCCAAACCCACAAGTGCCCATGGGTGCCACAGCACCTTCCCTCCCATGCTCCCCAGCCACGGGGGTTGAGAGGTGTCTTGCCAGCAACTCTTCCTTACAGCTACTGATCGGAGTGAAGAGTTTTGGAGCCGAGGGGCCATGTGCTCAGGCCAGAGACTGGAGGTTCCCCGTGTCTGAGCTTGCACCTTCTGCATGAAACGCACCCGTGCAAGGCCGGATGGTGACTCCCATATCGACAGGCCTCTTTCTCCATTGCAGCTTTTAGTATGAGCTTTACAGGAGCTATCCACAGGGTTGAACTCTCATGGGTCCAGTGGGCTCCACACTGTGGATGAAGCTCAGAATAAAAACTGCCAAGGATAAAGAGCCCTACTTTCAAATTCCTCTGTACAGGCTTCCCCTGAAGATGTCCAGACTGGACTACCATATTGCCTGGACAACAAGTCTTCATGAGACAGCCTTCTCATTTCCTGGGCCCAAGCAGGAATGCTCATTCACTTCCCCAGGCCTACTGCCTGCTTTACCGAGAAGAATCCTTCCTTTGAAGAGCTGTCAGAGGGCAGCCCGCTCTTTGAAGGCATCCTCTGTCAGGTGCCTTCTGGACCAAGTCCAGGGAAAAGACAAAGAGCCTTGGGGAAGTCAGCAAGTGGGCACCTGGACCACAGACTGAGAAGCCAGGCAGTCCTTCTCCACCCTGATGGTATGGGCAGCCATTCTTTCCCAGTGTACCTCTGTCCTTGCAAATGAGTATCCTTTTCTGAGAAGCACTTCCTTCTTTGGCTGATATGCACGTGCCAGCCCTGAAGATGGCCCGTGGGCACCGTCCGACAGCCTGAGGGCACCCCTCGGGCCTTGGAAGGATGCCTTGCTTCTGACAGGCCTTCCCTTCTCACTCAGCGTCAGAGCCTTGTGCCACCTTTGTGCCACCCTTGTTGATCCTGTTCTCCCCGTGACACCATTAGAAATGGAGCAGCCTATGTGGAAAACAGCAAAGGTGGGATGAGCTGGTTACCTTCTTCAAGCAAGAATTCTAGTACTTTTGTTCTGCTGCATTACACAGGTGCTTGGTGATGGGGAATCAACAGCCCCATAAATTAAACCTCAAATAGGCCGCGCATGCTAAACTTTTTTTTTAATCCTTTTATAGTCAAATGATAAAATTGTGCCCATAACTCTCCCTCTCCCTCTCCTCTCTCTCTCTCTCTCTCTCTCTCTCTCTCTCTCTCTCTCTCTCACCACACACACAGCGAGAGAGAGAGATTAGCATGAAAAGCAAGGCACTGGCATTATAGGGTCCCAAGTCCCAGAATGATTGGCATGTCATCACGACAGCAGAAAAGCTATTTTGGGGGGGGGCGGGGGTGGAGTGTGTTTTGCGTGAGAAATTCCTGCACTGCAGGCCTCTGATTTGCTCATTTCCAGGCCTCTTGAGTTTTGCATAGATGTAAAAGGACAAAGGGGGGAACCTTCTTGGTATTTAAGGTATTTTAAGCCTTTTCTATATTCTTGAGCTGCATCACTGCACTGAACTACAGATCCCAGTGTGTGGTCCATTATACACTCACAGCGCTTTCAGATTCACTTATCCTACAATGCAGAGTGTCTGGGAGCGAAATCCATCAGAGACTTATTATCAGCAAAGAGGAAAAGGGGTGGTGGAAGAAGAAGGGGAAGGAAAAGACAAATCTGCAGGCATATAATCTTCCCCTGGAGAAGAAGATTCCAAGTACCTGAGCTTGGAAAACACGAGACCTCAAGGAACGGTGCAATTTTGGGTGGATGGCAGCTCAGAGCATCCTAGAAATCTAGTAATTGGGGAGATCTTAATGCCACTGGCCAATTTTAAGAAGCATCACCTGCAAGAAGACGAGGATGGTGAAAGGTCACAGAATAATTACTTCATCATTTCTGTTGTGCTTCATGATACCATTGATTGTGCTACGTAATAGGACTCATGGTGGATACTAATTGATTGTGTGCAATAAGGGTTCAAGAGCAGCACGTTCTGTTCAGATATTCATGTCTCTGAGAACCATTAGTATCTGTCGCCTGATTCAGTCCACGCCAGCCACAAAGATGCAAGCCACAGAAGCACTTGAACTCCTTGACTGGATAGACATCAGACATTTTGGCAATGCCTGATTCACAGGCTTGTCACCTGAGGCTTACTCCTGGTGCTCTTTTTGCCACTGCATTGGATTTCTTCAGACCAGCTGATTCCGAGCTTTTTATAAGTTGCATTTTTTCCTGAGGTGTGTATTCCACTGTGTGCTAAACTTGTGGTACTGTTTGGAGGGGAGAAGGAGGGGGCTTCAGTAAACTGGTGGGTGAGGAGAGAGGACTAGAAGAAGAAACTTAGAAACAGAGCGAGTCAGAAGGGATCTCCCGGGTCATCTAGTCTGACCTCCCAACTCCAGCTGGTTCCACTCATGTAACCCCCAACATGTAGTTGCCTAATATTTCCTTGAGCAACCTCACTGTTGGGGCTTCAACCACCTCCCATGGGAGCCTATTCCATATCCTATATCCATGGATGTTCTTCCTGACATCCAGCCTAAAACTCAGTTCTTTGAGCTTTGCCCCATTGGACCACTTCCTTCCCTCCACCACAGGGAAGAACAAGTCACGACCCTCTACCTTGTGACACCCCTTCACATACTTGCTTTTCACTATAAGATCCCCTCAGAGTCTCCTCTTCTCCAAGCTCAAAATGCCCAGTTCCCTCAACTTCACAGGGCATCTCCCACAATCTGGCCACCATCCATGTGACCCTGCACTGAACCAATTCCAACCTTGCTATGGCTCTAGTAATGTGAAGCCCACTGGACACAGGAATCCAGTTGTGGGCACACCAGGGTCTTATAGAAGGGCACCAGCACCTCTCTTGATCTGGCTGGAAGCCACAATTCTGGCTCTACTTCCAAGGGTGGCATTCAACCTCTTAACAGCCACATCCCACTGCTGGCTCATGCTTAGCCTGCTGTCGACAAGTACCCCAAGATCTTTGTTGCAAGTGTTGCTCTCCAGCCACCTGTCTCCCATCCTGTACTTGTGACACCTTTTCTTGAGTCCCAAGTGCAAGACCACGTCCCCTCCGTCTAGCCACCTCGAAACCTTGTCATAGAATCCCACAAGGTTCATCTGGCATGGCCCATTTTTGCAGAAGCCATGTTGCATGGCTGCCAGTTCCCTAGAGCTTTCTAGAGATTTCCTTATTATGAGCTTTTCCATTGTCTTTCCCAGAATGGACGTTAGGCTAACTGGCCTGCAATTCCCCTTGTTTCCTCCGCTATCCTTTTTGAAGATTGGGACCACTGATACTCCCCTCCAGTCCTCCAGTACTTCTCCTGATTTCCATGAGGCCTCAAAAGTGAAGGCCAACGGATGCGAGAGAACTTCTATCAATTCCTGGACTACCCATGGGTTGAGCCTGTCAAGACTGGGGCACTTCTGTAATGTCCAGGGCCCTGAGAAGCTCCTCAGCTTCTAGGAGAGTGTCTCCAATCTGTGCCCCCATAACCGCAACCTCATCCAGCCCCCCAAAGTCCCCTACTGGACTTTGACAAAACAGCAACAACTCTGCAGAGGAGATAAGCCTCAAGTTCCCAGTAAGCCTTTTGATGAGGATGTGGATCTGCTGCCTTCACCCCATTGGAGGTGGCGGAATGGGAGAAGGAAACACCACAGTCCACCCATCCCGCCTCCCTGCCCCATCCCTCCAACCCCTTGACCTTCTCCATGATCTTTTGGGAGAGGTAAGAGGCGCTGTCAATGTGGTTCCTTTAAAAGCAAAGCAAATCTCTGCTCTTTCACATGTGAATGGAGAAATAAAGCTTCTTTTTTCTAAAGGCCATTTCTCTGCATAGAACCCTTTCCCAGATCTTCTCCCTTCTCCCACAATTGCATCTGTGCTTGCTTTCTTTCTTTCAAGAACTCACCAAGGCTTACATCCTCCTCCTGCTGCTGCTTGCTTCTTATCCCCACAACAACAACCCTGTGAGGTAGGTTGGACTGAATGTCTATGACTGGCCCAAGTCACCCAGTGGGCTCCATGGCTGAGTCAGGTCTAGAACCCAGGTTGCCTGAGTCCCAGTCCCTGGCTCTTAACCGCTACACTACACCAGCTTTTGTCTGACACAAGGTCAAGATTTCAACACAGCGGGAACGGTGCTTAGTTCCTTAGTTGGTGCTGCTACAGTGCAAAGTGCATTTTAAATAAACAGCACAACAGAAGTCCCAAATGGGTGGAGGTTGCGCTCGTGTCAACCCCCTCCTGGTCCCCGAGTTTCATTGCCATTTCCCATGTCTTCCTGCGGTGCTTCTTGGAGAAGGCCGGTGCCAGCCCACTGGGTCCCTGCCGAGGGCCAGCGGGGGACACAAGGCAGACTCCTCCTGTGGAGCATTCTGGCTATGCTCGCCTTCTTTCCCTCTGCTGCCTGTCCCTACCTGTCAGCCTCCCTGCCCTTTCGAAGACTGTGGAAATGCTGCAGGGATTCCAGGGCATCCTGAACACTCAAGCAGTTGATGGAAGCGTTTGGTACTGAGCAAAACTCCAAGAAAAATGAGACCGTCAGGTCTCAGATTTCTTTACCCAAAATCAGATAGAAGAGGAAGAAAGACTCAGTGTGACTTTGGAGACGTAAAAGATTCCATGTTTAAGAACTGGATTGTCTCTGGCACACAGGATCCTTTCTTGAGGGACAGACTACTGAGAGTCTACCAACTACTGATTCTCCTAGAATCAGGAGAAATTGCAAAATATGTAATGAATAAGTCAAATCTATATCAACAGCTATACGGACAGAGCATGACCACAAGATCTACCTAAGGAGTCCTAAGGGACTCTGCGAAGCACAACTTCGACCAGCCATCTAAAAACATAAGCAACATGATTCAGCTGCAGACGCTTCACGAAAATCAGGAAGACAAATGCCCAGCCTGTGGGGGACAAGGTGCAAAGGATGTGGAAAGAAGACCCATTAGTCAACCAACGTAGCAGTGATGCAAATGTTTTTAAAACATCCTCCAGATGTGAAGGACAAGGAGCCCTCAAATGAGGTGACGATATTTTGTGGGAACTTCATGGATCCACAGCCTCAGTGGATATATCTTGTTGTTGTATACTGTCCGATCATTTCTAACTTATGACAACCCTATGAAGAAACACCCTTCAAATGTTCTGTCCTTCACGCTCTACACAGCTTTTGTAAACTCAGGACTGCGACTTCATTTATGAAATTGCTCCATCTCATAGTTGGTCTTCCTCTCTTCTGCCTTTGACTTTCTTTCTCCAGCATCTTGCTTCTTCCTGGAGTTTTGCCTTCCCAAGATGTGCCTGAATTATGACACTTCAGTTTCATCCTTCCTGTTTCCAGGGTATGTTCTGTCTTGACTTGATCTAGAACCCTCCTCTTCATCTTTTGGGATCTGTGAGGAATCCCTTTTGGGGTGGGAATCTCTTGGATTTATTTATTTATTTATTTAAAACATTTTTATGCCGCCCCATTGCAACAAAGCCTCGGGGCAGCTTACAACAAAACAAAATACATAAATAAATAACAACATAACAATAAAAATTTACTTAAAACCTCCCGGTGCATCTCGGCTAAAAATTTAAAATCCAATAAATACAAATAATTTAACAATTAAAATAAATTTTAAATACAAAGGTCTTGGCCTGGCGCCAAAAAACAAATAACGATGGATTCCTGGGTTTAGCTCCCCAGATGGTTACCCCCTTTCTTGGGGGTGGTGAGTCTGACTTCGTGGTGAATGTGCCTGGCATTTGCACATTACCTGCCAGGAATTTAGCGCTCTGCCACCACTGCACAAGTAGCTTCCCTCTTCCAGAAATGTGGTCTGCAGCCTTTGCACCACGTATGACATGAAGAAGGTTGCTGGTGGTACAAGCAGGGTTCTGCAAGGCTTCAGAACCCTTTTGAGGACAGGCCCAAGCACGAGAGCAACATCCGCGAACTGATGAGGAGCGGATTCCAGGGAGCTTCACTGCAACACAAGTCCAAGGCTCTGCTCCAGGGCCACAGCACTTCTCCTCCTCACAGCTTTCCTCACTGTTCAACCATCGCACCCAAATGTCGTCACTGGGAGGACCATCATGGAGATGATCTTGACCTTGGTTTCCAGTGAAACATCCTTGCCCTTGACGGTCTTTTCTAGCTACTTCGCTGCTGCCCTTCTGAGTCTCAGTCTCCTTCTAATTTCTTGGCCGCAGTCTCCCTTTGACATGATGACTGCACCAAGGCATGCCAAATGAAAAATGGAGCAACAACTCAGCCACACTTGCACCAGTAATGCTGGAGCAAAGACTGATACAATTCTGGTGGATGAGGGAGCCACTCATAATGTCTTACCTGTGCATCTACTGAGGAGCAGCAGCAGCAGCAAAATGGGAAAATGCCACTGGATCCTGTTAATGTATAAGAAGCAGTGTGTCTGCTGTCTGTCAAAGTCCATGCAGCAAACAACAGCGAGACCTGGAATTTATAGTGATAGTCAGGGTTGACACCCATCCATTGGTGGGCAGCCAAGCAGCAGAGTCCATGGAGTTATTGCCACACAACATTGCAATATCCCCAACGTTTGCTAGAAGGGCAGCCATTAGCTTCTCTACCCTACCTTCCTTCCATCCACGACAACCACTAGGTTCTCTACCCTACCTTCTATTTCAGGGCACTGGACTCTTTGAAGGTGAACTGAAGCTAGAAGCAGGCCCACAAGCTGGAGTACCAAAACATAGAATCCCCCTAGCCCTGTGGGAGCCAACAAGAATTTTGTTGACAAACCTGCAGAGGAAAGTCAGTATCACACTAGGTGAAATAAGCGCCAACAGCATCAGTGGCCTGGTATTGAAAAGGAAGACATCAAGTAAATTGATCCAGAGGCACTTAATGGAGCAGTCAAGGGAATCTGCTGCCCAGTGGCAGCACCTGAGGATGTTCCACTAGACCTGCCCAGAGCAAAGGCTTGCGATGTCTGGAATGTATTTTGGCATGCAGAGCTAGGAGCCGCTGGACAACCTTTAGCACGCCCTTTAGCCGATACCACTTGTTAAGAATCTCCCCTGGGAATTAGTGCTACTCCCGAAGCTTTTCAGAGGAAGCTGAGACAAGCACGAGAAGGGCTTCTAACCATCAAGCTTGAGCCCAGTGATATTCTTGTAATAGGAGAAGGAGAAGAGGCAATACAGGACCATGATGCCAAACCACAACAACTTCTCAAATGAAGTCAGGAGAAAAATATTAAGTGCAGTGCTGATAAAACACAGCTGAGAAGAACAGAAGTAAGCTGTATAGTCTATTTGTGACCCACCAAAGCCCAGAGAAGGTGAGGGGCACTGTGCAGATATGCAGACCACAGGATGTCAAAGAAGTCCAGAACTTTATCAGGTTGGCTAAATATCTATCCAAATTCGTTGCACACTTGCTTGTGAGGCCACCGTGCCGCTGAATGCACAGTAATGCAGCCTAGGAATAATCATAGAACCAGAGCAAGGCATTCAAAATGCTTTGTAAAGCCCTCGTCAGTCCTGGGACCTCAGTCCAGATGAGCTACTGTTGCTTCAAAGGGAGCATCAGCTGCACGATGCAGAACCGTCAGCCCATCACTGGCCAATGGTGGAAACAGGAAGAAGTTAGAACAAAAGGACTTGCTAGCCGTATTGCTTGGACTGAGATAGTTCCATCCTTTGCAGAGAGATAAATGTGCAATCCAAGAGCTTGTGATGAAAAAAGTCTTTGCTGCCAAGAGACTTTGACACATGCTCTTGAAGCTCCAAGCTTATGGGTGGTGTATAAAGTATTACCCAGGAAAGTCCCTGCAGGTGGCAGGAACACTAAGGAGAGTGTAACATCTGGCGATGGGCCTGTAGAACATCAAGAACAGTCAGACAACAAGAACTAGGGGGCTGGACCAAGCGCCTTCATCTTTGAATGACAATGGACTCCTCCAAAACATATTAGAACTGAATGCACCTCCAGCCAGCACTTCAGCTAGGCATCCAACTTCGCTGTTTGTGCGTTCCCCTGCCTTTAGGAGGGACAGAACCTCACCTGAGACCTTGTGGGCCAGAAGAGCCAGCCAGCCAGAGATTCCCTATATTTCCTCTAGAAACCTTCAGTTGCTTTGGATGCAACTCCTGCCAGCCTGGTTCATGCTTATGTATTTTGGGGGTTGTAGTTCAAACCACCAGAAGCTCACTAGGGACACCTGAAATCCACCAGAGCGTTGGAGGTCACCTATGCTTGCCATAGAGGAGAAGAATCATATGCCCTTGTATGTATTCTCGGGCCCTGGCTCTCAAGGCCTGGGATAATGACACGGTATCCAGCATAGAAATGCCTCACCACCGTCTGTTAAGGTCTCCAGGCAGGGCCATGGCTGACTGGTAGAGCCAGGTCTTGCATGCAGAAGGTCCAAGGTTTGACCTCTGGCATCTCTAGGCCTGACGAGAGCTCCTGTCGTTCAGCATGGGCAGAGCAAAGGCCTGACCTGGTGGAAGGCAGTTTCTCGTGCTTAGTGGCGTCCTGACCTTCTCGAGCTCCTTGCCTGACTCTCAACCTGATGGACAGATTATCTTAACACTGACTTCATTGCTGCCATCTTTATGGTTTAATGGTGTGTTATAGTTTAAATGGTCAGCAATTGAATAGATCTTGTTGGTTTATGAAATAGCTGTTAATATTAGATTGCACAGCTGGGAATATTACAGTGCGCTCTTGCGCATTAAATATTAATGGTGAAAGCTGAGACGATGTGAAGTGTAAGAATTGGAATCTGGGCAAGGTTGCAGTGGGGTAGCAGGGGGATTTGCTGGGCCATGCACGCACAGTGCGCTCTCCAGGCGCAGGCGGCCTTTGGAGCATCCTGGCCTCTTCCTGAATCTCTGGCTTGGAATGTATGTAGTTTCTGCTATTTTGCCTAATTAATGTTTCAGTAAAGGGGAAAGCGTGTCGCTCCCACCTACCCACCTCCCTTTCAGAGGCTAAAACCCGAAGGCAGTTAATTTCAATGCGAGTGTCAGCTGAAAATCAGCAGAACTGCATTTCTAGGTGAACAGGCATCACGCCTCTCCCTATTTTTAAAGTATCCTCCACATTCACATGGCACAAATTACTAACTTCAGTGCTTATGTCCTGTTTTAAATAGAAATGTGTCTAGCACCATTCTGCTGGCGAGTCAAGGCACCCAGAGGGTTTCCCAGTACTACTTAGAGATATAAGGAATTGGACTGGGACCTTTTGCATTCATGGTATGTGCTTTAAACACTGAGCTGCAGCTCTGCTGGGAATGTTTGGGAAATCTGTTTTTGTTGGGTTTTAATCTGGGTTTTACCCAGCTCACAACTTCTAGACTGAACTGAGACTTAGCCACAATTTGTGGTCAAACGCCATACATTTTCCACGCTTGCAGTGCGATTCAGAGACAAAACATGACAAAACCACATTTCAAAAATGCATACAACTCTAGTGATGGTGTGGGAAAATACGCATGGCAAAATATATTGTTGTAGAAAACGTAAAACATTAAGCTCACAACCTGGTATGGACTGGAATCTCAGTGAGATTCAGGATGGAATTCAGAGAACTTCAGTGAGTTCAAGGTTTGCTAATTTGCAGGGATCTAAACCGCTCTCAAGGCCTAGGATGGTTGGTCCACACACAGCCTGTGTGCTCTGTGTCACCCCAGACCTTTTTATACCTCTTCCTGCAGCATTGCCACATTTGTGGCAAAAAAGCACACCTCGTTTTAAAGCAAAAGTGTTGTCCTGGTAGCCCAAGGAAGTGTGTTTTCCTTTAAAGCCAGGCATGTTCTCCTTGTGCGGCTTGTTTTAAAAGAAAAACAAGGGCTATGGGCTAGCTGCCAATTTGAACGGCTGTGAAAAGAGACTGGAGAAATGAGCAGAGGATAAAGCTATCAGCTGTGATGGGTCAGTGCTGCCTCCCAGATCAGAGGCAATGTGCCTGTGTATACCATTTGCTGGGGAACATGGGCAGGGGGGTGCTTCTGCACTCGTGTCCTGCTTGTGGCAGCTGCTTGGCCCCGTGCGGACAGAAAGCTGGACCAGATGGACCCATGGCCTGACCCAGCAGGCTCTTCTGAGCTAGCCCTGCAAATTGTTTATGCATACATGCATTTATTGGCTGCCCATAACTGCCAAGGCCTTCCTAGGTGGCTTACAGCACAGCAGAGCAGCAGCAGCAGCCTGCTTCATGCAATGACGAAGTCTACCTCCTGTCTTCCCACCTTCGTCCCTCTTCATTTTCAACATTTATACACCATGCTTCCATGCAAAATTCCTAGGGCAATGTACAATAATAAATAAGGACACAATAAAAATGCAAAGTTCTCCCTTCTTTAAATTCACCACCCTTAGCAGTCTTCTCTGCCGAGGAATAAATCTAATTTTTCTATTTCCTCTTCTCAAGGCTTGCAGAGTTGCGGTTCGGGCCTACTGGTGCGGTGGGGGTGGGGGGAGAAAAGTTCCTAGCCATGCCCTGTTTCTGCAAAGCCTAATTTTGGTGCATAGAAACACCCCGAGTGAGAAGGGCCATCCCGTCTGGAGATGAGAATCCTGCCGGTGCTGTGTGGGAAAGAACCCCAAACCCCTCCAGTCCTCACTACAAACCAACCTTTCTTCCTAAGCGCATATTCATTTGAACTGCAGTGACAGCCTCATTTAGAAACAAATTAGGGGTTAACGAAGAAGTCCACAACAGAGGCAGAATCTGGCTTCCCTTTTCCCCTCCCTGTCTGTTAGCATTAGGAAGTGTCGGTGAGCCATGGGTGTCAAGAATATGAACGCTGAATGTCATTTCTGCTGCCTCTAATTGAAGCCAAGATAAATGAAGTGGAAAGGCGGCGTCCGATCCAATCAAAACATGAAAAAGGTATTTTGACATGTAAATTACAAACTTCCTGTGTATTTTGTCTCCCCAATTACACCCTCCCCTGTCATGTTTTTTTAAATTATATCTTAATCTCCCAGCCTCCTAATAATTATGTCATCATTCTTGGGCCTTGAACACTGCGTAATGGTATTTTATAGGATGTGCCATTCATTATTAACCAACCTCACTCTCCGTCGCCGATGATGCTATTTCTCATGGTGTTCAAATATGCATTGTGTCAGTTCTGCCTTTGTAAATGTTAGACTGGGTCCTCTCACTGCTCTTTGATTAAACGGCAGGGAGTCAGAGATGCTCTCGCAGACAGTTTATTCCGCCCATCACTATTTTATAGGGATGCACATTCTTGTAGTATACATTTTTTTATGCAGTGGGAGAATGACTTCAAAGATAAATTCCCATCAGTTTAGATCAGCATTTTAGCCTTCAGGTGTTTTAGCACTGTAACTACACACAATGGTAACCTAGGATTCAGGATACGCATACAAGCCAAACTCCAGTTCATCAAAATTCTACAAATTCCACCTCAGAACGTATTCCCTTTCACAGAAACAGAGCGAGTCAGAAGGGGTCTCCCAGGCCATCTAGTCTGACCCCCTGCTCCAGCCAGCTTCACTCATGACATGCCCCCCATGTGCATGCCCAGTCTATCCTTAAACACCCGCACCACTGGGGCCTCAACGACCTCTCGTGGAAGCCCCTTTCATGTCCTCATCAGACTGAGAGCTTTGGTAGGGGGTTATTTTTTTTTTCCTTTTCACCTGAACATTTGTCCCAAATGCAAGTCTCAACTGTGCTCATCTTTGGATGGATTAAAGTGCGCTCGTGTGCACGTTTTTCATGTGGACGGAGCCTGTTCAGTGCCTCTGCCGGCAAGCCACACGGCAAGCTTGCAGCGAGTGCAGCGAGTGCATTCAAGTCCACGTTCAGCCCGGAAGGCATGAGCTGGGTAAATTCTGATCAAAACAAACTGAAATAAATTCCCATGCATGCCCTACTTAGGAGACCACTTGCCCTTTATTTATTCATTTGCGTATTTATAATTAAAAAAAAAAAAACACTAGCCAAGGATCACTGAAGAAGGTGGTAACTCTGGTCACTTGAGCCATTCCAGGTCGTTCTGCCCTGAAAGAGGTCAATGAGGAGACGTCAGCAATGGCTGTGCCGGGGGATTAGGCACAGAGGTCCTCCAGGATCGAGGCAGTGTACTACTTAGCTGGAGCATGATGCAGAGGTGAGGAAATTCTTCCAGCCCACGGGTATATTCCCTTCCAGAGAAACTGTAGGGGCCAGCATTCTGGGGCTAGGAGCAAAAGGAGCGGAGCAAAGCCAAAGCCCAAGAACCCCAGCTTATTGTATCTTGAAACTCTTTCCTTTCCCCTTCTCCTCTCATTCTGTCTGCTAATTCAGAACTTGGCAAGTGGATTAAATTTCGGCACTGGTCTCATGCCTAGGAATGGGTGAATAACTGGAATTTTATTCTTCTGAGTTTCTCTCTCTCTTTTTTCAATCTTATAATCAGTTCATTCCAAACACTGAGAATTTTTTGAAGTCAGCATGAATAGCTATACAAACATGTCTTTGTCCACATGTCCTAAGTGTTCACATTTTGTGCATGGTTTTGCCTAAAATTTATGCAAAGCAGTTTTGCAGGAAAAATGTCTTTGGGTACCTTTTCTCCTGTTCACATATGAATTTTTGTGTGCACTTTCCCCAATATAGTCATTGTAAATGCATTTAAAAATATGGAACAGTCCACTGCAAATTTTGGAGCAGTGTAAATTTTGAAAAATAAATGAATTTTGGTTTCTGTGTTTGCAAAATTAGGTAAGCTTGTAAGTTAAATGGGAATAAAAAGAGTTTCACCCCCATTTAGATACCTGTTCTCTTGCAAATATGTGGTAGCAAATGCTAATCAAGTCTGAATATTTTTGGACATGCAAGACTTACCTACAACTTGAAATGACAATGAACCTGTAAAAAGCAAAGTCCCTAAGATCGATTGTAATGTTTTACTGTGTTTTTGTTCCTGCTGGTTTACATGTTTTGACCATGAAGCCTTTGCTGGCTTCAGAAAGGCAGCAGAGAACCACAAGACCAAACATCCAGATGCCCTTCATGGACGGGAAGCTGGATAGATGAGATGCTAGACCCTGAGCTTCATCACACGACCATGACAGTCTAACCTGTAATCAACTGATCTGGTTTCTGTGGCTTTTACCATACAAACAGTGAGGGACAAACAGCTTTGGCTCAGACAACATGTAGGCTTGGTATACGTCATTTTCTTCAAAAGAAGTTTCTGCTCAGGGGAAACACCTGATCAGAATTCTCAGAAACAAACAAATAACATGAATCAAAAACACTAGTGAAATTTCTCAGATACGTCCCACATATCCTTATTTTTTTGACCACAGGTGCACTCCAAACTTCCATCTTCCTCCTCTTTTTCTTCTTCTTTTTGCTACTATATGTACCTTTGTATTTATATCTACCCCGCAATCCCCTGCCTCCTAGGAAGAACTTTATGGCAAAGAGAGGGCCAAGTCAGTTCTAATCCACTGACTAGTGAAAGAGCAGCTTCTCTCTTCCTTTCCTCTTAGTTATTTTAAGACAGAGTGAAATGTCTCCCTGCTAAGGCTAGCAGTGTGTGTTATTGATGAAACAGACTGTAGTTTTTGAAAGTTTATGATGCAATAAGGAAGTTCTCCTAAACGCACTTACTTGGAATAAGCCCCACATAAATTGGGGCTTGAGCACTTGGAATTATTCCAAGTACTGTAAAACACTTATTTGGAATAAATAGGAATAAGTCCTATTTATAGAATAAATAGAGTAAGTCCTATATCTGAGTAAACGTATACATGTTGTTTTTGTTGCAACAGACTAGCAAGAGGTTGCCCACAATTTTTACCTATTTCCATTCAATTTAATAGAAAAGGAAGAATCTTAGAACAATGTTCAAAGGAGAAGGAAACTTTGAAGAAAAAATCCCATTGGTGGACTTTCTGGTTCCTGTGCTTACTTGACCAAGGAGGAGACAAGAACTGGCTTGCTTTCATTGTACTTCCTTTCCCTAGCAGCCTACAGCCACCCTGGCTTCCAGCACTTTAGTTAAAGCCTTGGGAAAGACAGAAGTAGCTCCTTTCACAATGGACTGTTCACATCAAGAACTGTGGGCAGCCGGGAGGCAGCAGAGTCACGGGGAGATGAGTAACAGAAAGAAAGAACACACGGCCCCCAAAGACACTGTGCAATGAAAAGGTAAGCTGAAGAAGACCACCTAAATATGGCAACACAAGAAAGCAACTTTTTAGGCAAAGAAAGAGCTTCTGCTGCAAGTACTATTCATGGTGAGCACTGTCTGGAGAAATGTTGGAGAATTTTTCCTCCCCCTAGAGAAATTGGGCAAGTCTTTCTCAATCTCTCCTGTTCTCTCTCTCTCTCTCTCTCTCTCACACACACATACACACATACACCTACCTTTGCTCACAAATAAAATAGATCATTCTGAGTGGTCTTTTTTGCACAGCTATAGTATATTCAGCTATCCAAAGGTAAGCTGTATGCTTAATGCCTTTGCTTTCTTCCCTTCTCTCCACCTTTTCCATCTTTGTGGAATGTATCTGCTTTTGACTTGGTTTTGTCAAGTGCAGCCTACACTGCAACAGCAGCTATCTCACAAAGTTTGTTGTACTTGCCTTTATTGTGAATATCACACTCAAACTCAAACCCAAACAAACAAAAATGTAATGCATTCACCTGCATTTCATGTAAGCAAATTGTGATATTTGATGTGTTGCATTTTCTCCATACCCTTAACCAGGTGAGTCTTCTGCGTTGATCATGGATAGGTGAGCAGAGCAGTGCTGGCCTTAAGCAAACCCAAATGACATTTCCATCACCACCTGACCTGGGCCCAGAAAAAGACTTACTGCACTGCTCAAGTACCAAATCCTTCCTCCATCTATCCTCCTTTCCCCCATGTGTGAGCAGAAGGAGCTCACTCCATCCTGCTGGGTTCAGGACCAGCTCTGCTGGGTGGCCACTGCAACAAAGGTTAGACGAGACTTCTTCTCCTTCTGTCCTACTAGATAAAGAAGGCCAATTTACACAATTTCCTCCCAATCAGTTTTAAAATGCTGGGCACCATTTCTCCCACAATGCCTCAGAACAACACCTGGCTTGAGGCATTGTAGGGGATGCAAAATGATGCTCAGGCTGCCAACACATGCATCCCTGCTCCTAAGGAACTGTTGGAGAATTTCTCCCCACGCCTGGAGAAATGTAGAAAAACAATTTCCCTAATTTTTCTCTGCACAAATGAGAAAGCAAAGTTGGAGATCCATTTCAAGCCAGCCAAAGATCTCCTTGCAAAACTGTTCTATAAAGTAATCATGAGGGAAAGCCCAAAGGCACAATGGCACTCACAACTGTAAGTCTGAACCTATAAAAACCAGTGTGCCTTTCCTGTAAGCAATGCAATTATTTACCATTTATATACCACTTCTGAGCATCACAAACGTTATCTCAATAGTCCATAGCAATGCCATGCTAAGTAGGTCAGTATTTCTAGTCCCCCATATTCCAGATGAAGGGACTGAGGCCAAGAGGGGATGGGTTACCTGTGGCCACTTCTCATGCTGGTGGTGAGTTTTGATTGGGTCACTGCAGATGTGATAGCAAATGAATCTTTTCAAAGCAAAAACTGAGAGAGTTTGAGAAACAGCTTCCTGGAACAGTTTTCTTGAGACTGGTCATGCATGCAGACTTGGTCATTCGATGTAGTTGTCACAACCTAGCGTGAGACTGCGTTCCGTGGAAAGTAAGTGCACTGAGGCAAAAGAGGCAAGAGGGGCATCCATATCTTTGGCATCTGCGTCTCTGAGGCATGGAGATCGCTGCTTGATGTTGCTGTCATTGAGCAAGCAATGCCTACGTGCAAACCCAGACCCAGTTCTGTGAGCCATTTTCCCAAAGCTGCTTGCTGCATGGCTTGCAATCCATACTTGTAAAGAATAGTAAAGAAGAATGGACCATGGAGAACGGTTGGGGCAGGGGAGGGAAGAGACTTTGCAGACATTTTATTATATCCTATATTGCATGGTTTGATGTTAATTTTGTAAGCTGCCTTGGGAGAAAGTTGGAGGAAGAGGAAGAGACGGACAAGAAAGAGTTATTGAATAAATGGAGTCAGTTGACCTGAACCTACCAGTAGGAGAGACACTGAATGTAAAGGGCTGAAACATCAAGCAGAGATGCAAAGATTGGGTCAGAATCTAGCTTTCTTGCACTGACTGGACTGCTTTCCCATGCTCCGCTCTGGCCAGGAAGTGAGCCAAGCTGAGATAAAGTCTGCAATTACTTGGGAACACTAATCAGTACTTTCTGCTCTATGCACAGTACACGATTCTTTGCATAAGATAAGCACACTGTGGGATTCTTTGTGCAAAATATGCAAAACCCACAAGTCACATGTGCAGAAGCACGACTCTGCTTGAACTCCCATTCTGCTGGACACACACACAAGGGCTCAGCATGAGGCAGATTTAGGGAAAAAGAAACTGGCTGGACCCTGGGAAACCAAGCTGAGGAAATCCAGTAGATTCCCAACCCCAAACTGGATTCCTCACATATCTCTAGCATTCTTCTGTATATAATTACCTGACTCAGCCACTACAAACTGGTGGAGGAAGTTAACAGAAGATTCCTTTGGATATCCATCTTGTTTTATTTTTCTGTTCTCTTTCCAAGAAGCAAAAGACCTTTCAGAACCACCTTTAAGAACACAACTGCAGCCATTCCACGTGTCTCTACCACCATCTACTGATAAAATAAGGCTATTTCTCTGAAGAAAGCTGCCTCCACGAAGCAATATTTCAAGCCAATGAGGGTTAGAAAATGAGCATTAACTGCGGCTTTGAACATCCTCAACCTCTGGGCTCTGTGAGTCAATGTGTCTGCCTGTATTCACAAAGTTATCAAGAGTCTTCCAGACCACTGGATGATAGAAAATTGCTGTTTTCTTTCTTGCTTGCTGGCCAACAGAACAAAGTAACAATCTCCTTATGCACATTGGGAATGATTTTTTAAATGACATCGCCAAAATAACGGTGCAGCAACTTTCCATTTAATACACAATCCATATTGAAGGGGGGAGATTTCACGCACTCCATTTTAAGGGAGAGATCTGTAAATATCCTGTGTTTGAATGTTTCTAGTGGTCAAGTTGTCGCCGATTATAACAACGTGCATATGATATTTTTGGGAGAGGGTGATATGCAAAAACACCCCACCTATTTCAAGACAGCTGCCAAACACTTCTTCAGTATTTACATCTGTAAATCTGATGATGGAAGCATAAGAAGTTAAGATTTGAGCTGGATCAGTCAAAACTTTATTTAAATCTGCATCTTATTTCACATGGTGGCCTACTGTACACTTTTGGGAGTTCCAGAAGCACGACATGAGTAGAATTTTATTTTATTTATTTAGGAAATGTATAGGCCGTCCATCACTGTCATCTCTGGACGGCTTACAGAATACTACAAATCCTAAACAAAATAAATCAGCTATACCACAAACTGAGCATAAAACTGACATATTTAAAATAAATTAAATAAATACATATACAATTAAAATTAATTGATATTAAAACATTGATCAAATAAAACGGTCTTGACCTGGTGCCGAAAAGCATATAATTACAGTGCCAGGCGGACCTCTCTGGGGAGCACATTCCATAGTCAGGGCACCATCTCAGAGAAAGCCCTCCCCCGAGTACTCTGTCTCCTGACCTCTTTCAAAGAAGGTTCCTGGAGGAGGGCCTCTGCTGCCGATCTTAGGGGGCGGGAGGGCATATAGGGAAAAAGGCGTTCCCTTAGGTATCCTGGTCCCAAGTCATTTAGGGCTTTATAGGTAATAACCAGCCCCTTGAATTGAGCCTGGACTTCAACGGGAAGCCAGTGGAGCTGATAGAGGACTGGAGTTATGTGAGAATAATGACCAGTCCCCGACAGCCTCCTGGCAGCTCTGTTTTGCATCATCTGAAGTACCCGGGCCGTCTTCAAGGGCAGCCCCACGTAGAGCGTGTTACAGTAATCCAAGCAGGAGGTAACCAGTGCATGTGTCACTGTTGCTGGGCAGTTCTCCTCCAGGTAGGGACGCAGCTGATGGATCAGCTGAAGCTGAAGGAAAGCGCTCCTTGCCACCACCGTCACCTGGCCTTCCAGGGACAGTTCTGGGTCGAGCAGAACTCCTAAGCTACGGACCCTGTCCTGTCGAGGGAATAGCCCTCCGTTTCTGTTGTCCCTCTAGTATTCAGAGATAGCCAGGGGTTTTTTTCTGGCTACTTGCCACTTGGCCTCATGTTCTACTTTACAGCCTATTTGAAGGGTTCTGACAGCAAAGTCCCATTTTGAAAGCAACCCCTGAGGAACTGCCCGATCCAAATCCAGTTTAAGGAGAGATAAGATGAAAGACCAGACATTGTCCACAACAGTTACCACCAAATAGGCAACCAGGCCAACTAATCATAGCCATTATTTCTAAATCTGCATCTACACATTTCTGAATTAGCAGACAAATTTTAGGCAAATTTCTGTTCTCCATGGGGGGATGCACATTAGCCTCTGAAGACTTTACCCACCATGCATTTGCTTCATCCTCTTTTAAAGCCAACTAAAGTGGCGGCCATCACCACATCTGAGACAGTTGGTGTGGGGTAGTGGTGAAGAGCGCAGATCTGGGATTCAGCTGAGTTCTAGTCCCCACCCTGTCCCCCAGCCGTGGCACTCATGGGGTGACTTTGGGCCAGTCGCAGAGACTCAGCTCAACTACCTCACAGGGTAGGTTGGGGATAAGCTTGAGAGGAGAATTCTATAAACTTAAATCCTTAAGTCTCTGGAAAGGAGAAAAGGTGGGATAATGAATGAAAGAATGAATGAAAGAAAGAATGCAATACCCAGCTGGTGATACAATCAAGTTGAAAACTAAATACCTGCCAAGTAGGTACGATGAGGCAGTGCAAAGGTCAACCCTAAAAAGTTGTCCGCAGCAGCAGCACATGGCCCTGTAAATGTTCTAATCTACAACCCCTGTGATCTCTCACTAGTAGCAATGCTGGCCCACATTGCCCATCCCTGAATGCTCTGATTTTAAAATATATAGGAAAATAGCTCAGTGGGAATTGCCATTGTTTGCAACCAAATTCTTCGGTGTTTGTGCATCAGTGTTGCTGTTTTGTTAGATTTGCTTTCCTCACTCTCCCCATCTTTTGTCCAGTGCCTGACAATGCAGAGCAGCAGACCTTTTGAAGGATTTCTAAGGATCCACTCTAAGCAACTCCCAGACCACAACTCAAAAAGGCTGTTACAGAAGCCATTTTAAAGGTTGTCCTTATGCTATTTTGGGCTGCACTAACAGAAGCATCACTTCTAATTCACATGCAGTTCTAGTTCCTCTCTACTCAGCATTGGATAGGCCTCATCTGGTGTACTGCATTCAGTTCTAGGCACCACAGTTTGAGAAAGATGCAGACAAGCTGGGAAGGCTTCAAAGGAGGGCAACAAAGATGATCCACTGACTGAAAACAAAGCCCTGAGAGGAGAATTTGAAAGAACTGGGCATGTTCACCCTTAGAAGAGAAGAGTGAGGGGAAATATGGTAGCACTCTACAAGGTTGTCACAAAAAGGAAGGATGGGATCTCTTCTCGATCATGCCAGAGGGCAGGACACAAAATATGGAGCTCAAGTTACAGGAAGCCAGATTCTGGCTAGACACCAGGAAACATTTCCTGACTGTTTGAGCAGTAGGACAATGGAACCAATGACCTAGGGAAGTGGTGGGCTCTCCCACACTGGAGGCTTTCAGGAAGCAGCTGAAAAACCATCTGAGAGGGAACGATTAACTTGGAGATCTGCACTGTGCAGGAGGTTGATCCCAGTGGCCTTCTTGGTCCCTTCCAACTCTTCTGTGCTATAATTCTATGATCCACACACTTGCATGCTTGTAATATGTGAGGGTCCAATAGGTGCAAATTATGCAATAGCATAATTTTTGTGTTCTGCAACAATAGTATGTAGGATCCTGCATTCTACCAGGTCAGGGTGTGAATGTTCCCCCAGCCAGCCAGTATCTTCTAAACCAAGGACTTCTCCGCATGAGGGGTTCAGCCCACTGCTTGAAAGGATGCTTCTTCCATTGTCAAGGTGGAACTGTCTCCAGCTTTGATCATGACTAACCCTCCTTGTTCTGCAGTTGCCCTAACCAAACCAAAAACAAAGCCCATGCGAAGGCCCTTGTAAAGGGGCATGAGACAATGAAGCTGCCCCACACCAGGTTAGCCCGCTGGTCCATTAAGTCCAGTATATTTCACTTTGAAGGGCAACAGCTCCCATGCTTCTAAGAAAGAGGTTCGTTTTTACCCACACTGTTGCCTGGGGTTCAGTAATGGGGTGCAGAATTGCTTTCAACCCAAGGGCCAAATGCCATTTTGCAAAAGCTCTTCAGGGCCACATTTGAGTGGTGGATGTGGATGAAGGCAAACAGACCAGGGACAAGAAAAACAGAAAATATCAGCATCATTTAGCTTAAAGCTCTTGCTACCAATAACTGATTCTTAGGAGAGGTATTTCAACCTTGCAAAAATGGGGAAGGTGGAGTTGCTGCAATAGTTGGAAGCGAGACATAATTAGTGGCTGGGAGAAATGGGGTGGCACCAAGGGAAGAGGGTGTGGCCCTTGGGGATGTGGCAATGAGCCAGAATGATGACATTAACCCTGGGACATGAGGATATTTGCCCCTGCTTTAACTGAAGAACTGGAGATTCAACCTAGGACACTCTACACACAAGGCAGATACCCTGACACTTTGGCTAAGGAACATCCCTAAAGTCATAGCTATCCTAGCAGCAGTAAAGGCTGGTGCCTCTAATATTAATAAGGCAGCATATCCATTCTCATTTAAGCCTGCATTTTAATGGAGCAACTCATGAGGTTAAACTGTATCCCCAAAAGCATTTCAGCACCACGGATAGCTTCAGTACCATGGACAGCTCCTTAAAGGTTCCACCTCTGGCTTGACTTGACTGCAATCAAATTAGGCCATTGTTGTTTGAACAAACTTCATGAAACTGTAGAACTCTCATTCCCTGCATGCCCTGCTCCCAAAATTCATTCAGTGGGCAATGAATTATTTTAGAAGGAAAGGCTCTGCGTATTTCTCTAACTCAGAAGCTGCTGGTCCAATAAATAAGCAAGCTGCAGATTGGGCTGCTGGTGAACTGGGAAGGCAGCAGATGCAGAATTCAGCTACAATTTTATATCAGGACTGACTTGAACTTGCCCAGTTAAATTGCAACAGCATGGGGGCAGGGGGTGTCCCATAATTACCTAATTGTTCACATTGTGCTTCTTTGCTCCCTCTTCCTTTTTTAATGACGCCTGACCTCCGATTTGGGATGAAGTGTGGAGCTGCTGACATCCCAACTCAAATTAGTAGGTAAGTAAGCACCCAATTAACAATTATGCAGGCGAGCTTTCATTTCTCTCTAACCACACTGCTATGCTAAGCAGTTTCCCCAAGTCTTTCTCCTTCCCCAGAACTAATAAGTGTTTCCCATCTTTTTTATGCCTCCAACCCCCTTGTTATCCTCCTAAAGGACTGCTGCCTCTGATGATTCTTGCAGGATGATGGAATTTCTCTGCCACATTGTGTTTGCTGCTCTTATTAGTCTAGTCAGCAAAACAGACCCTAAAGACTAGGAGGACGGACTTGCCCAGGGTCCTAGCACACCAAGTGGCAACAATGGTTTTCAGACATGGTTTTTTCCTAGCCCTATTTGAAGAAGCCAGGGATCACCCATGGAAACCTCTGCATGGGGTGCATGTCCTCTACCACTGCTCCGTGGCCTTTCCCCCCTTCCACTACAGTTCTTCTAAATGAATATAAATGGGGCTTTGCTGACACAGACAAGCATAGAACATGGCACTGGGCACATGTTGGAGCTTTTTAAAGGCATGTTTCTAGTCCTTATGATTGTGGATAGGAACAAAGATATGTGATCTATGCCCACTGAAAACTCAACTATCAGAGAGGTGGTTGAGTGAGAACCTTTGGGGCTGTTGGCGTGAATTACTGTCAGAAAGGACCTTGGAAGCCACCTAGTCCAGCCCCCCCTGCTCTTGTCAGTGCAGGATGCAAGTCCCATGTTCCTAAAAGGGGGCATTCAGCCCCTGTTTAAATTGCTCCACCGAAAAGAAGATACACTTCATCCTGAAGAGTCTGTGCCCACATTGAACAGCTTTCACAGGACTCTTCTCCCAGTGCTTGGCCAAAGACTTTTTCCCTGCCAAGTTCACACATTGGCCCTAGACCAGCCCTTGGACATGACAGAGGAAAGGACTGCTTCGTCTCCTGTATGATACCCTTTCTGATACTCAAAACCTGGAATTGCAGTTCCCTGTAATCTTCCTTTCTCCATGCCTTGGATCAGGAATCTATTTGCAAGGAGCTTTCGTTCCTCCGTGAAGCTCAAGGCACATAGAAACATAGAAACAGAGCAAGTCAGAAGGGGTCTCCCGGGTCATCTAGTCTGACCCCCAGCTCCAGTCAGCTCCGCTCACAACATGCCCACCATACATTGCTCTCCCCCATTCATGCTATCCTAAAAACTTTGGGTTCTGACATAATGGCTCACACTCAAGGGGTGAGCATGGGTGGAGTGTAGGTTGGTGTCAAACCAGGGTTGCAGCGTTGTTTCAACCCAGCTGCACTAAGAAGCCATAGCTTGTTAACTATGAACAGCTCATGAAGAGAACCCAAGACTTGTTTCCAGCTTATGTGCTTTGGTGCCTTCCCCACAATTGTCATCTCAGCTGTGTTTAGACAACACAACAAGCTACAGTTCAATGACAACCCACACTGAGCCTTTGAGTGTGAGCTATCGCATTGTATCAACACAGTCTGCAAGCTACACTCTGTTAACTAATGGTGATTGACCCTGGTGATGGACTCAGTGACAAGAAACGAGCTTCATGGATGAGTGGAGTTTTCCGTCTGAGTCTCCTTCATCCTATCTGAACTCTACACTTCAAAGGCCTGTAACACCCTGGCATATTGTTAGTTTACCAGATTTGTTTGCTACATTTATATCTGAATGCTGACTGCATTAGGTACTACTGTGTATATTATATATGTCTATTCAACACCGTCATGTTATTCCAACATAGGTTTGTAGGATGTATATCTGCCAAACATGCTTTAGGGTGGTACCCTTAATGCATGTTTAGACAGAAATAAATCTGACAACTCCCAGGATGCCCCTTGTTGGCTGGAGCGTGCCAGTAACTACAGGACTTATTTCTTCTTAAACATGCATAGGATAATGTCTTTCATTGACTTTATAATTCCCAATTAATAAAAGGACTTATTTGAACCAATGAAAATATGTTGCCTATTATCCTACAGTGTTATAGTTTGCCTGCTGAGGTGAAAGAAGTTGGAAGTGGAACAACAGCAAGTGCGTGAGTCTCAGGGTTTAGTGGGTATGCAGGCAAAGGAGATCAACTGAAGTGGCGAGCAAGAGTATCCAGGCCTAAAAACCAAAAGAAAACCAGATTTTCTGGAAATTCTCTCTCCTGTTTGACTTCAGGCTTAAAATCCGGCATATACATTTCCTCCACCATGTTTGTCTCGCCAATCTGGTGTAGCTCCAAGGTGGGGTAGCCACTTCCAAATCACTAAAAACAGGGGAGGGGGCAGAAGGAACTGTATTGCAAAAAAGAGAACAAAAGAAAACTGGGATTGGCATAAGAGGCGTGTGCTAATCAACAGAGATGCTAATTTGGAAGTTACTCTTACCATTTATATATATGGCACGTTTCCCCATTGTGTGGACAATTGTGACAGGTGACCTCTCAGCTTTCCCATTTGGGCTGCTGATTGGCAGTGCTGCCAATTAGGGTTTTGTCTCTTGAAATGAGTTGGACCGGACAGCCCTTCAAAAAGAGGACATGCTCAGAGAATGGGCCTCCGGCAGCCTTTGAACAGAGGTGTGCCCTCTGTAAAAGAGGACACATGGCCTCCTTGTTGGGTGCTGTGATGATTTAAAGAAACCCAGCCACTGAGCACTGCTTGGAGCACTGAGCCAGGAAAATGTGACAATGCTTGACTCAGGGGTTGCAATGCTACAACCACCGCCCAGCACCACTCACGGTATGCCAGCACAACGAAGGAACAAAATGGAGATGCTCATTTGAACGCAGAGCGCTGTGTACTTCCCATCTCAACAATAAGTTACATCTTGAGAAAAGCTAATGTCTACAGCCTGTGCAGATTAGGCAAACTGGAGACTAACTGCATAATCCGTTCTGTTTTTTTCCTGTTCACCATAATGATTCCCATTTTGCCAGACACGGGGCTGCAGCATGGAAAAAGAGCGTCTCACTCCATGGAAAGCCTTATTTAGCCACTTCCCAAACTGCCAAGATTTCAAGAGGAATTTCTCATTTACATTCTTGAAAATCTTTACCATCAAAGGGGTCTCAGGGTGATGGGGCTGGTTTTTAAAAAGAAGAAGTATCTCGGGAAGCTGGACTCTTCAGCCGCTAGTGTGGGCTATACATCTGTGGGATTTTGCACACAGAGATGTGGCTGTACCCCACCACTGCACATCACTGGAATGATCCAAGACAGTTTGGACATTGCATCAAAGACCCAAGCGCCTTCAAACGTGTGCACAAGAGAATAAGCTACTGATACATGCATGTCTCTCAGACTGCAATTTTGCCCTTGACCTGCAGGAGTCTTCTTACTTTTTTCCCCGGCATTCACATAAGTTTTGTGTCACCAATGCTGCATTTCCCCAATTCATTGTGGGGGTTTGGTTTTGCTTCACTGAGCGACACGCAAGGGTTTAAAGCTGGAGTTTTCGTAATCAGCCTTGCTCCTGAGCGAATCAACAGGGAGGCGCAGCACCAGACTAATTGGGAATCATTGTGCCTTCAGCTTTTACTCTGAGCTCACCAGGGGAGGCTTGGGTAGGTTTTAAATAATTGATGAAGAAACGAAACCCATCTCTAAGATCGCCGTTGGCAAGTTTTTAATATGCCAGAGTTCAGCTCTGCAAAGGAAAAAAATGGGGGGAATCAAGCACACATATATAACACCCTGACATTTTCTTCCTCACATTGGCATAAAGATAGAAATTTTTTTTTGTGGGGAGATTGGTGGGAATCTCTCTCTCTCTCTCTCACACACACACACACACACAGAGAGAGAGAGAGAGAGAGAGAGAGAGAGAGCGCATCTGTGTGCTAACCAAAAGCTGATACTTGCTCTCTCTCTCTCTCTCTCTCTCTCTCTCTCTCTCTGTGTGCGCATGCGTGCGTGCGGGCATGTGTGTGTTGGATGTGGTCAGTTCAGAAGGTGAGAATTTTGTTTCAGTATTTTTTTAAAGAATTTATGAAAATTCACCAAGTTCCTCTTACTTGGGAGATGAAGAACTTGTGATTTTAAAAAAATCAACATGGGAGAAAATGAAGCTGACAAATCCAGCCACCTCCCGTCTACTGATTAGGGTTTGGAGAAGAAATCTGGCATGGGGTGCCTAACAAAAATGAGCTGAAGATGGCCAATCCACCACTCGCAGTCTAACGTATAAAGCAGAACAAAACTATCCACTGGACTTTGCACTTCTCAAAATGTTGTGATGCAGTTGTCAGTTTTCAAACAAGTATTAATTTAATACTATTTAATACTATGCCGCCCCGAGGCTAGTTGGCAAGGGGCAGCATAGAAATCTGTCTAATAATAATAATAATAATAAAATGCATATTTAATCTGAACATATTTAATGTGAAATCCTATGGCCTTTGATATCAGAGTGCTGAGAAAATCCAGCAGTCTGCAGGTAAATGCCAGCAGAGCAGACAGAAAAATGGAGCCAGTTTTCAGTTCTCTGCCCTCATTGTTGTTCTTTCTACCAGATGACCTTCTGGGCCCATCAGAAAGCACCATTCCATGGAGGGTGAGCCACCTGCCTGCTTCTCCCCTCCCATCCAGCTGGACCTCTCCATTCTCACCTTCCCAAAGTCAATTATGCAACCTTAGGAAACAACCACCATGCTATTTCTGCAGCAGAGGCCAGAGGGTCATTCTCTTAAAGAACCAACCTCAGAGATCAATTTTCTGGTGACTTTCTTTTTAATGCAAACTAAAATGTTGTGAGCCGCCCCGAGGCTTGTGGCAAGGGGCGGCCTATAAATCTGTTAATAAATAAATAAATAAATAAAATGGCAAGAAGATGGAATGAAGGTCAGAGTGATGGTGGCATGGCCTGGAAAAGGACTGATTCATTCCTAACATGGACTAGGGAAAAAAAAATCTAACACTTAATTGGAAGAACAACATACTTGGGCTGTCCCCATGAACTAGAGAAGTCACTGAGGAACCGAGGACACAGGCAGAGGCTGAAGTCCACACAAGCATTTGAAAATCAGCAATCCAAGCTTTGGTCCCTGGTAGAAATGAAATGCCCTCATGAGAGGCGTTGGCCATTTGTAGGCCAAGGGAGTGAGATGTTCTCCAACTGGATTTGCAGAAGCCGATGGGCAATCGTAGCATGTTTCTTCAGCTGTGTGGGGTACGCATTCATCCAAGAAGTGGATGTTCACACAGATGTAGCTGCAGTGAAGGATGGGTGCTTTAATATTATTCCTTTGCCACTGGCTGAGCTATCATTAGAACTGGCAAGATAATTCATACCGAATAATTGGACTCATCTCCTTCATTCCTCCTCTTCCTTCATTCTTTACCACAGAATTTTCTGTGCCATTCTTGCCAATAATTCCCAAAAAGATGTGATGGCTAAGATTCTACAATACACTTGGAACAGTCTCAGTGTAGTTACCACCCAAACTTGAGGTGCATTTATTTGGAGGTTTATTTTCAAACAAAACATTTATGTTATTACACACACGGCTCACCAGACATGGAGCTGCCACTAACTCAGCTTGGGCAAGGAGGGTGAAGGACCAGCCCTATCGAAAGGAAGAGTGAACTGACTGCCCCAGGTGGTCGATGCCGGAAAGCAACAGCTGCCTATGAAAACAAATGATGCAGCATCAGGAATTGGCCCAAGGCGTTTCGTTGCCCGAGTCCAAACACAGGACAGCTCCCGCTCTGCTCATATTGACTGGACTGACAGTCCTGCAGCACTGGCCAGCATCCTCCACCACACTTGAAGACATCTGCATAGCTCTGGCAGCACAGGGCAGAGCTTGAAGCACCCCACTTTTTCCTCCAACTCCTTACGAACTCTCGCATCAGCTGCTGATTCATCACCCGTGTCCCCTGCAATTTGGCCCTTGACGTTCTGTACCTTCTTGCCTTCTTCTGTGCATCAACAGAGCCAGCCTTCCATGAAGCAGAGGGCAGGTGACCGAGGCTGCCGGGCAGAGAGCAACAGGGAGGCGCCACTGGGCAGGGCCAGCTGGGCTGTGCAGCTTGCCTGGTGATCCCTGAGCAGGCCTGCTGCCCACCGGTGCAGCGGAGGGCACTGCCACTACCCCGAAGCCACTCCAGCCAGCCTCCAGATCCATGCAGTCACCTTGAGAGCAGGGAGTCCCCTTGTCCAGCTCCGGCCAGGCTGGCCTCCGCTCCTCCTGCTTGAGGGTGTTAGTTGCATTGGCAGCACGTCAGACCAGGCCTCATCTATTTAGGGCAGACATCTCGTATATGGAGTTGCATCTGGGGAATCCTTAGGGGCAGCTGCAAGCAACTGCTTTAACACACAGAAACACCTCGTGCTCCCCCCCCCCCCCGATGAGTCCTCAAATTAGTAGGAAGAAGCAGGACTCCGTTGCCAGCGCTGGCTGATAAAAAGACAGGCCTGTGCAGCCTCCCGCCGTCCTGCCGGGGCATTCATCAAATTAAGTACCCGGAGAAACAACACCTCTGATATCTCTTCATTTGGGGCTGCCGTGAATGAGGCACTAGATTAGGCTTGACAGTGGCCTAATGCAGGCTGGGCTTTTCTAGGCGTAATTAATTGGAACCTCGCCAGCTTGACAAATTGGAATGATGAATCTATCTTGTATGAATAGTAGGAGGGAAAGGGAGGAAAGGAGGGGGAATGCATAATCAGTCAAAGATTTAGTTAAGACAGCTTCTGCCCGAGTTCTGGTCATAGCCAAATCCATTAAGAGAAGGAAACATCACTTTAAGAAGAGACATGGCTCTCCATATGTTCAATTTATAACTTCTTCCTTTTTGTTCCCTGAATTTAATGGAGCCCGAGGACACTTGACTTTGGAAGGGTGAACAGAGAAGGGAAAGGTTGTTGCATTTCATCTTTTTAAAACAGCAACAGCAAACTTTTCTCTTTCCCCCCTGCCCACTCAGACGCAGCCCCCTCGTCTGCACCTGAACATTCAAGCCAGTTTGGGAGGGTTCTCTTTGTTACGTTAAATGGAAAGGGCTCTAATAGACTTGACCCACATGGTTTGTGGCTGGCAAGATGAGCCTGCGCTGGAATTTGCTTGTCAGCTTCCCCCATACACACAAACTTGTTTAATTGCTGGTAACATTTAGGCCCTGTAAGGTATGACGGATTGACTGTATGGAAAGGGGCGCTTTTCACTATCCCCCACCCACACTCTGCGCAATTACTGCCCTGTTTTAAAGGCCTTTGCCTGACACATTTAATGAAGCAGAGGTGTGGAAGAGAGGATAGCATTGCTTACTTTTAAGTGTGTGTGTGCTTGTGTGTGCACGCACACGTGTGTAGATAGATATGAACCTATGTAGACTGGTTCTTCCCTGGAGAAGCCCCTGTTGCTGGGAAAGATTGATGGCAAAAGGAGAAGGGGATGGCAGAGGATGAGGCAGCTGGATGGAGTCACTGGGACAGTGGGTTGGGCTTGGGGGGACTCCGAGGGATGGTGGAGGACAGGAGACCCTGGGAGAATGTTGTCCATGGGGTCTTGATGGTTCAGGCACAACTGTGCGACAAAACAAAACAAACATAGAAACATAGAAACTGAGCGAGTCAGAAGGGGCCTCCTGGGCCATCTCGTCTGACACCCGGCTCCAGCCAGCTCCACTCATGACATGCCCACCATGTGCATGTCCAGCCTATCTTTGAACATCCTCACCAATGGGGGCTCAACGACCTCTCATGGAAGCCCATTCCATACCCTCGGGGTCCTAACTGTAAGGAAGTACTCACTGGCATACAAATTGAACCTTGGTTTCCCTGAGCTTGGCTCCACTGGAACACATCCTGCCCTCCTCTGCAGGGGAGAACAGGTCTCTACCCACCTCCGTGTGATACCCCCTCACATACCCATATGTTGCCAACAGATCCCCTCTGAGCCTCCTCCTCTCCAGGCTGAAGAGACCCAGTTCCCTCAGTCTCGCCTCAAACAAGACTGGTTCTGCAAGTTCCTTTAGATAATTTATTAGATTAAGGTGCAATCCTTTGGACACTGAACACTGTCAAGATGGACATGTGTAGGTCAGAGTCCCATATCCTCAGAAATGCATTCCAGGTGAGAGAGAGGACTCCAGGCCCTCCACCTGGCAGCTCCACGGGCATCTCATCACCAGCTGCAGCTCTGAAGACAGAGGTATAACTTTGGTGTCCATTCCCGGGGGCAGGGAGGGGAAGAGAGGCACTCCATCAGAATAGGCGGAATCTATTCCGTCCAGCACCTCAGCACCTGCACCTCAGAAGCATCCATGCTGGCACACGCCAGGAAGTGAGCCCATGAGAATACTGTGCAGGTGTCGTCCCTCTTGCACACATGTGACTCGCGGCCTTTGTTTGTTCTGCAAACATTGCAGAAGCAGCTTGCTGGTTGCACAACCAGAGTTGCGCTACTGCTCACAGGCTTATGTGCAAGAAGTAGTCCAATGAACAGAAGAGGGCCAGTTTCCAAGGTGAATCATGGCACAGCGAGTTATTTCTCGAAAGGTAAATGTTTCCCAATGAAATTGTACCATCTGTGCCAATCCACTGGCACCCAGAGTACTTAAGCCTGCTTCCCCAGACTAGTTTTCTTTGGAAAAGGCTATGGGGATATTTTATACCCCAAGATGTTGCATTATTTAGAGGACATAATCAATAACAAAACCAGTAGATTCTGTAGGTATTTTATACCCCAGGGTATTTTTTTCCCACCGTAAGGAAAATGGCAACTGATGAGAGGCTGAAATTTGGAAATATTATGCAAGTGACGGTAGACAACAATGAACAGTGTTGAAGGTTAGTCTAACATAGAGCAGCCCCTTTAAAATGAATGAAAATAAATTAGTCATGATTAACCTATGACTAATTCATTTCATTGGGTCTACTCTAAGAGGATGACTCTTCAATAATATCGAATGTCACAGGTATGAATGTCTTTCTTCTGTTTTTGATCGACAAATACTGCTGTATCACCATCGGTTTTTTCCCCTGTATGGAAGCCCTGAAAACTTTTGGTGAAATCCTAACCATGGCAGGCCTTTTCATACTCTGCACAGATGAGAACTTCCCTGCTGTCTCCAGTCTTACGCTTTTCACGAGGGCCAGCTCTCGCATGCAGGCACCAGGCAGGAAACATGCCTATCCCATTGATCAATGCGACGCACACCATCAAAGGCCAAGCTCACAATTATTCCATGCCAAGACATTCGCCTTTGCTCCTCAGAAGATTTGAACTCAGATTTGCTTTGCAATGCAACAGGATCGGGGTGCTTCATTCTGAAATTCCGTTTTCCACAGGAGAACAGGCACTGTGGTTTAGCATGCCAAGCCAAATCCACAATCATGCTCAACATCCACACGCACATTGCAAACTTGGAGACAGAGATCTATAACCTAACCTCTTTGCATCAACACATGCAATGTCTGTCTCCTGAAACAGATGAGGGATTTGGTTTTTAATCACCCTTCCTAATGCAAAAAATGATCAATTACATAGTACCTCCACAGCCATGTTCCTATTAGAGAAGACCTTACCTTTGCAACAGATTAGTATGTGGGGGATGCGCTGAAATGGATTACACCGGCAATCCAATCCTCAGTCCATTGGCAGAACCTTTCCATCACAAGAGGCAGGTTGACTCCCTTGGGCTTAAAAGGGAATGAGAGAGAGAAAGATCAAAAAACCATCCAATAACTTGGCCAGAGCCTGACAGAATATTCAAAGTATTCAGCCCTCAAATTGGCCTTGATTTAAAAGAAATATACATGAACTGTAGTTTAACACACATTTGTCTGAGTGTCTTCTCTGTCAAGCCTACTTAGGGAGGAAAGATGTAATTCACATGGCGAAGTGGCCGCTGGAAAGGACCATGTGGCAAAATTACAACTGATCACTGGCTTGGAAGGAAAAAATGAAAGCAAACATTTCTTGGGTGAGTGTTGTTTGCATCTCAACCAGGATCCTCTCTTAATGCTACTTTATTCTGAGAAAAGTGAGGGGGGAAATAACAGGACAGTCACACTGATGGCTTCTATCTGGCACTGCAAATTGGCCCATACATTCATCTTTCCATTATTTTATAGAATTGGTTGCAGACAGAGATGAAATAAATTGGCCCAGGGAGTTCTCAAGAGCTTCCTCACTAAGTAATCTCAGAGTATTCTCTCTACACACACTCTCTCTGTAAATTTACAGAATAATTCCTTTTCAGCATCAGCATTTGACATCCAGAGTTTTTGCAGAAGCAGGGAGAATTTGACAGTTTATTTTAACAGATGACATGCTGTCACAGTCAGTATTTTGACAGTATGTGAGATGCAGCACCCAAAGTTTGACAGTATCTGGCAATCAGCAATCATCAGTATTTGACCATTGTTATGAAAAGTAATTCCACCCTTCATAGTAGCCCAGAAATCATGTCAGGGTCCATTTCTGTGGTCTCCCAACATCATCTAAGAAACCATAGAACTTTTAGGAGTCCAAGCAATGTATCTCCCTGCCACAGCTGGTGTGGATGGAATTGTACTTGCTGCCCCTCCCCTGGTCCCCTACAGGCCACAATTGCAGGTGTGGGGAGATAGGTAGGAGAAATGGCTGGGGATTCAGCAACAGAGTTATTCTGACCCCATTTGGTTCCTCTTTGTTACGTTAAATGGAAAGGGCTCTAATGGATTTGACTGACGTGGTTTGTGGCTGGCAAGATGACCCTGCACTGGAGTGAGAAAGGAGGCTGCTTTGGGCACTCATTCTCAAGGACTGCTGGCTGGACTTTGGAGGAATTGGAACTGGGATGTGAAACAGAACTGCAAGGTGGCAGGTAGTGGCTGGGAATGTGGCCCATACTCTGGGATGAGAGAAGTGAAGACGCTCCTCTCAAGGCCAGACTCCCAGGTGGGCAAGCAGCCTCTGGGAATAACCAGGATGTATTGGCAGGAAGGGACTTGGAGTGGGGAGTTTTTCAAACACAGATGAAGTAGCCCTGGCTCTTGACCCCATGGCACGTGCTCAGCAGAGGAGGGTGGCCCAATTAGAGGATCGGTGTGCCCCATTTCAGAAGGCCCCTCCCCAAGGGATGGGGCCCAGGCATGCCCATAAGGAGAGTTCCTGGAGGTGATTACTAGACTGGGCTCAACAAAATCCTCTGTGCATGCTCAGAGATTCATTCTGGGTGCTTCATGCCTTTTGGTCAATAAAGACAGTTTTGCAGGGGAAAAAGTCTGTGCCTTTTGAATGTGCAAAGGAGGAACGCAGTTCAGAACAGTACCCCAGGTTCCTTCCCTATCCTTTACTGAGCCTAGAGCCAAACAGCCGCGTGCCTAGAGAACATGGGGAGAGCAAGGTGTGCCAAGAGAAGATACTTGCACTGCGGCACTTTGCATCATGCCCTGGATGTTCTGCAACCTCCGCAGTTGGAGGCCTGCAGGCATTTGCTGTGAGGGTAACAAGATTTCGTCCTTAGTTAATTCAGGAAGTGACTTGATGGCTATAAAATCTGTATTCTAGCCTGGATTTTGCAGTGCTGTCGTTCCTGTGCAGTTTCCCAATCAGAACATGGCAGGCTGGAATCAGAATCACATCCTGAATGAGCATTTTTGGGGTTGCTCCAGGGGGAAACTTCACTGCAAGAAACTGATGAAATGGTACAATAGCCTAATTGAAATCAAGACCAAGAATGAAAGAGTCTACAAACCTGAAAGTACCTGGCAGGCAGCCAAAAGCAACGTCTTGCCACTGTGCATTTAATGGCACAAAGTGTGCGTGCGTGCAGGGATGTGTGAGGAATCCATTCCATGAGGAATACCTGCCAGATTCCCGTCTTGGTTGCCCGGTCTCTGATCAGCTTTGCAGCAGCCCAGAATCCAAGGACCTGCTGGGTGTCTCCGGGGCTCTTGGGGCGCTTGCAGCAACTGAGACCCACACACTGTACACAGCACCGTTCTTCCATGCCCGCTCATGCCAAGGGCCACAGCAATCACGGGCAAAGACGAGAGGGTTGGCTTCCAGGAATGGCAGCCAGCGAAGGTTGTGCAACTGGGCGCCACGAGTGCTCACAGATTTCCTCTGTGCTTGGTTCACTTTGCAGGACTTCCAAAGGGACAGATTCTGAAAAGGCAACAGCTGTCTTTCAGTCTCCCAGTTGTTGTTCGATTCGATCTGACTTTAGCAGTACCTATTGCTGACCCATTGAAATCAATGCCGCTTAAGTGAGCAGGCTAGGGAGGATGGTCACTGTAGTCTAAAACATAAGGAGGGCATCAGGGTGAGGAAGCCTGCTCTAGCCACGGAGGCACCTCAGCTCCCAGTTTTATTAATTCCAAATGAGATTTATTCCTTTATCAAATCAAAACAAGCTAATTTTGACTCAGAAATTCACACACCAAATGTTAAGGTCAACTTTCAACACTAGAATTAGGCTTTCCAAATTCGAAAACAGATGAAGTTATAAACATTTTGCCAAACATTGGGGGGGAAAAAAAAAACTCCCAGTACTACTTAGAGCTTCCATGTAAAGCTATATATTTTATGACTTGGCCACAGGAAATAAAATTAGTGGGTGACCTCGAACACTTATACATAAAATCCTTTTTAGTCATCAGGATGGCTTTCAATTATGCCATGTAAACTTATTAACCTTCTTGCTGCTGAGAGTTGATTTATGAAACTTCTTCAGTTGTATTAACTTTGTCAGAGACAGGCATATGCAAAATGCAGCTGTCATCAGGGTTTTAAAAGGGGAGGCTGCCCTCTTGTAAATTGTTCAGCACCACTGACCTCCCCACCCAGAGCTATTAAAATGCTTGGGTCCATGAAAAGGCAAGGGCAGAGTTTCCCTTTCTGGATCCTTTCCCCTCTGCTCTTGACTTCAGTACCTAGATTACCGGCAGTGATTTAGACACTGGGCTGGTGCACACAGTCCTGTCAAGCCTTATTTAAGCCAGGGTGGGTTCCGGCACATGCAACTTCTGCTTATCCTATCATCCAACCTTGGGAACCTTGGGTTATTGGCATAGTAAACATGCCACTCACATTCCTAAAACAGCCCATGGGCTCAGCCACAGCAACTATCCACCCTCCTTGGGTTCAGATGACCTGACAAGGCACGGCTGCAGCTTGCATATTCAAAAGTCATGCTGCACAAACTGACAAATGCCACAACCCATCATGACTTGAATAAACTACGGTGGACAGTGGCAATCATATGGTTGTGGTGATCTTTCCTGGAACCTGAGTCTCTTCAGTTAGCCAATTTCCTCTGATGATCAGCCCTGTCGTAGAAAGTGTTGAGGAAGTCCACAAATGCTGGCGGAACCTTGGTTATGCAACCAGCAACTTCCTTTGTGTTGTATCAAGTGCAGTGCAAATCAAAGAATCATAGAAGAGTAGAGTTGAAAGGGGCCATGAAGACCATCGAGTCCAACCCCCTGCTGTTGCAGGACACCAAGTTACACCATCCCACTCAGATGGCTGTCAGTTTCTTCTTGAATGTCTCCAGCATGGGAGAGCCCACTACCTCTCCAGGTAGCTGGTCCCACTGTCATGTTGCTCTGACCATGAGGAAGCTTTTCCTGATGTCCAGCCTGAGTCTGGGTTATCGCAACTTGAATTGATTATTCCATGTCCTACACTCGGGCATCAGCAAGACCTTCCTCTTTGGGACAGCATTTAGGGTACTTATAGAGGGATATCATGTCCCTCCTCTGTCTTCTCTTCTCAAGGCTGAGCATGCCCAGTTCAAACAAGGGCTACAAATGATATGTGTGGAAGAGGAATGCTGACTGCACAGCATTTGCATGGTACTTGCAAGAAACTTGAACTCACAGCTCCATGCAAATAGGTCAGTGTCCAGGGAGCTGAGCTCAGGATTCACATATCCCTGGGTGATCATGCAAACTCATTCACTGACTTGGAAGCTCACTGAGAAACATCAGCCCCTACAAAAGGAACAGATCCTGTAACCCAGCACCATCAGGAACTGGCCTCTGCTAACCTGGTCCTACTTCTGTGTGGCCTCCATTCAATATAGCCCTCCCTTTGCCAAGCACTAAGGATTTTTGCAGCCTCAGCATCTTCTGAAAGGTGACCCAGGACAACCTCTTTCCACCAGGAAGACACAATCAGCCAGCTGTTCCCATCTGGGTTTACAAAGGTGGTACAGAACTAGCCACACAAACCTATCCAAGAAGCTTATCAATGCCTTCAAACTCGACCTACTGGATGGGACTATACTCTGAATGTTTTATCTGATTCTCCTGCTATAAAAATGGAGAATAAGTCCTGGTGGATAAAACAAGAGGTTTTATCCTGAAAGTGCCTTGCAAACGTCTCAGAATGGTCACCTGATAGTGCCATGGACTCCTTAGGGCCAGAAGCATTGAATAATCCCCAGAGAACCCTAAAAAGCTCCCCTGTGTAACATACAGAGGATGTAATAGATTAGGAGAAGTACCACCTTCACTGCCTCCCAAATATGGCACAAACTTATGTTTGATAGAGTGTATTATGTTTGATAGTGTCTCCAGGTATGATCAAGCTGCCTTGGAAGCCAAGAAAATTTAATCTGTCTCCAAAAACTGTCCTCAGCAGGGATGTTGATGGAGGACCTTGGCATCTGACATCATTTCCATTGGTTCAGGTAGGAGAACTTCTGGGCATTGGCCCAACAAAAGATGCAAGCACCCCCAACTAGTAGTCAGAAAGACATGGCACAGATGGATGGATGGATGGATGGATGGATGGATGGATGGATGGAAAAATACTTATAGACCACAGCAAGTCCCCCTACTTAGCCATCCAGTCTATCCTGATGCGGAGCCAAGTATGCTGGCAACTACAACCCCCTCCTGCTCCTGTAAATTGAATTAGGTGCTTTCCAATCCCTAGAATAGATCAAAGGTACAGTAGAGACTGAGCAGCACACTCTTGTCACAGTAGGAAGAGCATAGAGGTATGACCTAGACTTCCCTTGTCCTGAGGCCACAAAAACAGACCTTAGAAGAGGAGGCTGGCTTAAATGATTCCCTGAAACAGATGCTACAATGTCTGAATTACAGACTTCCAACATTTGTTCAAGTAGCTTGAACAAATCTCTCTCTCTCTCTCTCTCTCTCTCTCACACACACACACACACACACACTTTGCTGTTCATTTTGCATCAGAGCAATAAACCACACTATCAAGAGCAACCTCACTTTCTCAACCCCTAAAGGGCAAGAGCATTACCCACCCACAGGAAAGCACTGGATGCCCAAGGCCATGGGATGCTAAATAAGGACCTGGATATTAACATCAGGTCAGACCTTCCAATGTGAGTCTTGAAAAAGAGACTTTAAGGGGGGAAATGGATGCAGCTACATCCCTAATTGGATACGGGGAAATAAAAGAGTGAAGCTTCCGTGGCTTGTGTATATCCATCTTGCCAAAATAAACTGAGGTGGGGTGGAGTTGGGGGGTGCGGGTGGAATTCATTATCTGAAGGACACATTATCCTTTCCTCTTCATATGATTCAGCATGGTAAGTAGTCATTCCTAATTGGCTTAGCGCTTAGTATGATATATTAGAACGCTGAAGGATGTGATGACACAGCCAAATTCCTGTGGGAGGCCTACAAGACAGATCGGAGAGCAAAGAAAATGTGAGTTGGTGGAAGGATCGTGGAACCTCAGAACTAATGGCTGATTTCACGGCAGCCCTTCTTTCTTCACAGATGGTGGATTTGTAGTTCTTCTGCTTTGTAATGAAAGCGGAAGAATCCTTCTGAATGATCTCCAAGCAGATGAGCTCCACTGCGTGAAGAATCCAAAAGGAGCAACAGAGACAACAACAATGCCCAACAGGGCTTCTGGCATATTCTCACAATCAAGCATTTTGGCAGGAAGAAGGAGGTGCTTATCCTAATGAAATTCCCTATGTTCTACTGAAAAACTGAGACTGCAACAGATTCTGAAGGGACCCCACTGTTGTACATGCCCAGGAACACCCAAATGCTTATTCTCCCAGCTCAGAGAGGCAGGTAGGAGTGGGGCGTGATGGTTGTAGCTGACAGCTAAGGGGTGGAACAAAAGTCTCCCATACCACCTTCTTTGGAGACTGCTTCTCCAGAAAGAACCAGAACCGCTTTCAAACCATGCCTTTCAGACGAACAGGCTAGAAAGAGAGCATGGTTGATCACATCAAAAGCTACCAAGAAGCCCAGAAGAACCAACAAAGTTGCACTCCTTGGCATGCACCTCCCAACACACATACACACACACACACATTGTAAGGCTACTGCACACTCCAGCACCATGCCCGAGAACAGCAAACTTGATGTGGGGTAGTAGTTATCCCAAGCTGTGGGAGCCGGATTTGGTTTCTTCAACAAGGGCCTCGCTATTACCACTTGCAAAGCTGTAGGGACCTGCATTTCTCAAGGAGGGTGCTGTGGGCCAATCGCTCTCTCTCCCTTCAACTCCTCTCCCTTCCTTTCCTCAGCAGATCATGACTTGTGATTGTGTTAAAGCTGGCCAGTTTGTGATGCAAAGAGTCTAATATAAAGGTAATTAGCAAAATACTTTCATCAAGTTAATCACTATAATTGAGGAACTAGTTCTTGCCAATACCAGGAGATGTTTCCAAGCAAAATTCCCCTTCTCTTTTCCCCGCAAAGAGACCTGGCTGAACCTTCAGGGAGGTTCACACTGCTGGCAGGCCAGTCAGCAGAAGCATTGTGCTGGTTCACGTAATTGGTTCACTTGTTGCACCTGACATCAAGCCACTGGGCCAATCAGTTCATACGTCTCTCCATTTCTGACCCTCCCTGTTCTATGCTCTCTCCCCTGAATTCCAGGATGCAGGTAGCAGGTATCTACAGCTGCAGTACCAGGACCAGGGTAGATGGAAGCCTTAGGGGAATGCAAGAAGGCCAAAGGCAGAAGTGGGACAAGCATGGGTCAGATGCAGATAGTCAAAGCATAACAAGACCAGAAGCAAGGACCAAGAACAGGCAAGAGTAAGGTGCAGGCAAGGCATGACAGGGCCAGAGGTAAAGGCAAGCGTCACATACCTGACAAGGAAGGGTCAGACTGGAGGGCAAGGCAGAGTCAGAAGTGGGTGGGCATCACGAGAATGGCAAGACTGCAGTCAGAATCAAGGCTGCATGGCAGCCACCACGAAGACCCAGATGGCTGTGCTGGCAAAGCTGGGCAGTGCAGGGAAGCCCTTTATGGAGACTTCCAGGGCTGTCAGCTGCATTCCAAGGGCATACAGCCTCCAGACCTGGCAGGCAGCCCCAAGTCTCATCCTGGGTGAATCATGCTGCTCATGCCATGATGCCACCAGGGCAAATGGTGTCCAGGTTTCAGATCCTGAGAGAGAGGTGGCCTGGTCCTCTCAACACTTGGCTCGTCCCATTACTTGTTGACCTTAACACTTCAGCTAAGCTCTTCTCCAGTTCAGATTCAGAGCCTGGAACCTTCACTGTGGAACACCATCTTTCGGGAGAAGCAGGCCGAATCCTGGCAGAGGTACTGCCCATCTCAGAATTCAGGATCCTATCCTAGTCCTGGCAGTTTCCACACGCCAGAGTGGACAAGGTTTTAACAGGAAAGCAGTAGGTTTCAGTCTTGCAAGGAGTTTGCCCATATCTTCAGGTTGCACAGCAAAAATTATTTGTAACCTTTCTAGGTGATGCACCAGCCCAGCCCATCTCAGCTTCTGCCAAAGCAAGAGCATCCAGGAAAGCATAAATATGAGCAACGCTATTTGCAAATCTTCTGGCCAATTGCTCACGGTAGACCTTGGAGGGTTCGAGAAGTAGTGTCCTCAAGCCTGCACCCAGGTGGCCTTGAATCTCCTGAAAGAGTTTCACTGGATAACCCTGAGAAGATGCATTTGTCCTGTCCAGGATTCATGGTGCCTATGCCTTTGCAATCAATCGACTTCTGCTCCAGGTGTAGTCAATCCAAAGGCTGCAGCTTGAGGTGAGTTCCATGGCTCCTGCTTGTCCCTTTTCACAAAGGAAAGACGGTGCATGCATTGAATGCCTTTGTGTCCCAAAGACTCATGAGAATTGGGGAGCCAGCTTTTGGTCTCCGAGCTCTGCTGTAAGTCCTCTGCAGGAGGTTCTACTACTTGAAGTAGGACATGTCATATTCAAAGATGTAGAAATACCCCAAGAGTGCTTTATATCTATATGTCCATGGGCTATAGCTTAATGGCTGGCATTCAACTGCACAGCAGTTCTTCAGCTTTCTGTGTTGGGATGCTAAGGTTCTCCTATTGGGAAGTCACATGGAGAAATGGCTTTGCGCAGCTCTAGCTACAGGACCAACATTCACAGGGACTTCTGTAGGTTCACCTTCCAAGGGTCACTGTGCATTGAGTTTCATCTATGCGTTTATAGCTGCAGAGAACAGGGTGCAATTAATTTTGATTAAAGGGACTTTGCCAGCCAGATAAAATATCCTCCCCATGCCCATTATAATAATTTAAATGAGAGGTGCTAAGTGCCACGGTGTTGGCACTCCGACTAGTAGCGTCTGGGAGGTGCGCACATTTACCCCCATCATGTGCTATCATGATGTTTGGAATGTTATGAGCTAGGGAGGGTCAGGTCCCAAAAGTCAAAGGAGCTCAAGGTCATTGGAAATACAAGAATCAGTCAGGAGAAAGGAGCTAGAAGCCCAGAGAGGAGGTCAAGCACCCGCTCCATCCTTCTGACCTGCTTCTTTTTGAAAGATTGAATGCTTTGTGATTGTAGCATGCTAGGCTGGGACACCCAGATGTCTCAGGGTTTTGCTTGAGATGTCTTTTGGGTTTGGATGCCAGGAAGCACTTCCTGACAGTTAGGACCCCGAGGGCGTGGAATGGGCTTCCACGGGAGGTCGTTGAGGCCCCATCGGTGAGGGTGTTCAAAGATAGGCTGGACATGCACATGGTGGGCATGTCATGAGCGGAGCCGGCTGATGCCGGAGGTCAGACTAGATGGCCCAGGGGACCCCTTCTGACTTGCTCTGTTTCTATGTTTCTATTAGCCTCCCATGAATGAAAGAAGCTTTCAATCAGAGTGACCATTTTTTCAGAAGAATGATCCACATTTTCCACCTTGCCCTTGGAATACCCCTAATTGCTGTTTCCTTCTGGGTTCAAAATCTACAATTTAATTTTTATTGCCAGAGTGTCAATGAACTCAGATCAGTGTGGCGGGGAGAAGCAGAAGAGGGGAACTATTAGAACCTCTCTCGCTCTTTATTCTTAATCTTCTGGCTTCTTTCTCCAAGTAGCAAGGAAGCGGGGAATACTTGAATTTGTAGTGTTGCATTGGCTTGTTTGCTGTATTAAAAAACCCCCAAGGGGGTCAGGGGCTGCTTTAAGAGAAGAAGAAGGACTGTTGCAGGTAGAGAGAGTAGCTCCAAAGACTGCGCATTTCATAAATTAATCAACATCACCAACTGCCTGGCTTGACCCTTTAGACTTTGTGAAATTAATATAAGTAGACAAGTCAAGTGCACAGACCTCCTCCCAAGGAGCCGCAGAAGTTCACTTAAGCAATCCAAGTTTCCTTAAAGTTTTATAAGGCAGCTTTTAGAGCCAGGCCTTTGTACTTATTACTGGTGACAGTGAGCATTACAACAGCCATTGAACCTTGCCTGACTTCCGACCCCAATAAGGTAGAGTGTGGTTATCGAGGGAAATATCAGAATCAGTGCTTGTATATTACACAGAGGTCTTGCCTCCTGAAAAATCCCCCTGTGGACCCTTCAAATGGACATCAGCAAAACAAACAGCTACTTACGGGGCCATGTTATTATTGTTTGCTTAACTGCTTTCAGCAGAGTATGGGGTGGGGTGGAAGGAAAGTGGGGAGATCCAGTTGCTTACTGTGGAAGGCTGAGATGGTTTGGGGTCGTCTGCACCCAGCCGCACTCCAGACCCTTCCTTTAGGCAGGGCTGGAAAACCAGGCACACGCACCCATGCATGCAGCTGTAGCAAGTCAAGCGGAGCTAAAGCTTTCTCTTAGAGCAATTAAATGGCTTCAATTATTCATGGGCAGGCAGGGGTGCATGCGGCAGAATAAAGAGGGCTTCTCCAAGTGGGCAGTCCTCAAGGCACATCCTCTGAAACCTCGTTGCAATCTTGAAACACAGCCCCACATCAGGACAAGCCATCTGAGGACTGACAGCCAAGTAATCTGTTATAGGGCAGCTGAGATTGCCTCACGCAATGAGAACTCACCCGCATTTCCCTCCTTCTGCCATTAATCATGCAACACTTGTAACACTTGAGCTAAAGTCTTATGAAAAGGGGAAAAAAGGAAATCAGATTTCTCACCCTTTGCTAGTTGATTATAATTTCCCTAACATGAAAGGTCCCTGCTGAATTATTAAAGGCTTTTTTTTAACCCCACCACTGTTTTCTTCTTTTTGAAAAAGAACAGGCTTTCCACAGGTAGGCCAGGCAAAACTAACACTCAATACAGCCCAACACTATTAAGTAACAGGAGTGGTTTGATCGAGGCGTTGCCTGAATCTGCATATCTAGGCAATGCCATGTACACAAACACGGTGATCCCACTCATCTTTTCCTGGGTGTAAACACAGAACTCATGGGGGCTTACTCCTGGGTCAGGATGGCTAGGAATCCTCCATTGGCCTGAAATCCAGGGTGGCTGATGAACACGTGCCTAATCTGGGGTCCCCAGTGCGAAAACTGGAGGTGTCTGTTTGGCCACTGACTTCCCTCATGGTCGCCACGAGGCTTGTGACCCTCCTGAACTTCGTTTTTAATGAAAATTGTTTTTTGGGAAGCTGGCATGCTGCAGTGAAGCATCAGGTTCTTGTGCCGCCTTTATATTACAGATGTTGGGGAAATCTGCCACAGATGCAAGAGAGTTCAGAATTTGATGAATCCAACCCATGAAATCCATGGAGAATCAGTTTTTCCCAAGTCATGTGAATTCTATGGACTTACAGGCCCTTTTTAAATCTTTCTGGACTTTTATGCTCATTTGGAGACGTTCAGATTTGCAGCACTGCGAATTTGCACAAGTGTGAAGGGATGCAAAATCAAGACATGGGAAAAAAAGCAGATTCCATGGAATTGGGACAATGGAATGAAATAGCCTTACATTTGACAAACACAGTCAGATTTAGCAAAATCAGTACATCTTTACTTCATATCCAAGCATGCCTCCGATCCTTACATTCCAGAGCCTCACCAATTTACAACCTGTGAAATGATATTATGGCAGAAAATTGTTTGTTCAAAAGAGTAGTTTCGTGTTCTGGAACTCTGGCCCTGCTTTTGCCTTGTACAGACACAAATGCTTCTTCTTTTCCTGATAGTTCCCAGTTTGCCTTCCAGGAAATGATGTTTTGTGACCAGCCACACCCACCGTGGCAGCCAGGCTGGCAATGGGCCAAGCCTCAAGCAGCTATTTGGTGAGTGTGCCAATGGCACGCAACATTGCAGCCATGACAACTGGCCCCAAAAAGTCAGAGACCCACATGCTGAGCCTCTTTCACAGAGGCACTCTTGGTAGGAAAGAGATTGGAAGCTGTAGCCAGGCATCTTCTGCTACAGCTTCAAGCCCACCCACAAAATTAAAAACAACACTTTAAAAAGTATATGTAAAAAAATGAAAGGGAGAAACACTTGGGGAGTGAGAATGGGCATCTCATGAGTACAGGTTAGGGGACAAGTGGCTGGAGAGCAATACCTGTGAAAGGGACCTCAGGGTGCTGGTTGACTGCAGGCTGAACATGAGCCAGCAGTGTGACTCGACGGCCAAGAGGGCAAACACCACCCTTGGTTGCTTAGCCAGAAGTGTGGCTTCTAGATCGAGAGAGGTATTATTGCCACTCTGGTGCACCCACAGCTGGAGTGTTGTGTTCAGATCTGGCCCCCTCATTACAGGACAGATATAACCAGGTTGGAGTCAGTGCAGTGTGGGGCCACAAGGATGGTGACCGGATTGTAGGGAAAGTCATATGAGGTGAGACTGAGTGGTCTTTTTGGCCTGGAGAAGAGGAGACTTTGAGGGGATCTGTTGGCTACATATAGGTGTGTGAGGGGGTGTCACATGGAGGTGGGTAGAGACCTGTTTTTCCCTGCAGAGGAGGTCTGGATATGTTCCAGTGGAGCAAAGCTCATGGAACCAAGATTCAGGGTGGATGCTTGGAAGTACTTCCTGACGGTTAAGACCCCGAGGGTGTGGAAGGGGCTTCCACAAGAGGTTATTGAGGCCCCATCGGTGAGGGTGTTCAAGGATAGGCTGGACATGCACATGGTGGGCATTTCGTGAGCAGAGCCAGCTGGAGCCGGGGGTCAGACTAGATGGCCTAGAGGCCCCTCCTGACTCGCTCTGTTTCTGTGTTTCTAAACCTCAGAAGTTACCGCCACTCACCAGCATTCCTTTCCTCTAAAGTGACGCAGATTATTTTGTGCTCTTTCCTACTGCGATTCCATTGTACTGCAGCCACTGCCCCCCACCCCCCACAAAATAGACCTGAGCAAAATCCAAAGAGAAGGTGAGGAAATCATGAATGATTTTCATCTGCCTCAGGTGTGGAGTGGGGGAGGAGTGGCAAGAAATGCTCCATGCTCACACTAAATCATTAGAAGCTGGCTTGTGCTCACTCAGGCCATGGGACGGACAACCCAGCCCAGTATTGTTAACACTAACTGGACTATTTCCTAGCCCTACCTGGGGAAGCTGCCTGGATTACCTTCAGCTTGGGTGCCCTGCCACTGAACTATGTTCTCTCTATTTATTAATGCAAAATTGCGCATTATCTCTTTCAGTCTTACAACAACCCTGCATGGTAGGCCATTATCACCCCCGGCGTGCAGGTGAGGGCTGTGACACAGAGAGATCAAGGATTGCCTAAGGTCACCGAGTGAAATATAACCCAGTGGGCTTCATTTCTTTTATAGCCATCACTTCTTTCCCTCATCTCAGTTTCCCCCCTTTTAAAACAATTTTCTTCTCTGTTCCTCAAGTGTGAAGAGAGTGCTCTGTTCTCTGATATCCTTTTCTTTTTCTTTTATTCTTCAAGTGCTTTTGTCCTCTCCGCAACAGTCCCTAATATGCTGCTCCATTTGATTTTACGTGCACTGCTGGAAAATGTTCTCCATCTAATTACCTTCCCTGGTTTCTTTTTCTTCCCTCCCTCGAGATGCCTCAATTAGGATACCTTTTTCCCTGCCGCCTGTCACCTCTGGAGCGGCAAGGTGGGTCTAACTCCAACTTAAGCCAAGCAGAAATAAATGAGGAGCCCATTGCTGGCTCTTCAGAGCGCGAGGTGCTGTTCCTTTACAAACCAGCACACTTTTAATAGATGATAAATCGGCAGGAAAAAGTGGCCTTGTTAATGTCACAGCCCTCGAGTTAGTTGGCAAGCAGCGTCCTTTCATTACTCAAGGATAACAGCAGAGCCCGGTTATCCTAAATCCAGGGTGATGCATTTCCATAGAGAGAGCAAATGGTGGCTGATTAACATAGCACTGGACAATGATTGAAATTAACTCTTGTCTTGGAAGACTGGAGCAAAAACTGCCATTTGTCTTCCTCTTCACATTTATAGACAATTAGAAAAGTAGCAGCATGCCGTATGAATCTTGGAAATGATCCCCCCACCCGCCCCAATGTGCATCTTCCGGCTCGTCCGTGGACTGAGGTAAGTGGAAAAGAGCAAAAGAACAGAAGCTGTGTGTTTCTTTGATTAAAATTAAATTACAGCTCACAAAGAGTAGTAGCCTATTTTTCTTATGTGTGGTGGTGTGATGGAAAATAGAGAGTATTGCCACAGGAGCTTGACCCTGAAAATGTGTAAGAAGGCTTTTAGGGTTTGGAAGCCAGTCAACTGACCAATCAATTATTATCAATTGACTGCAGCATTATTATTTGACAATGGTAATACATTAAAAAAGCCTCTCACCTATAAATAGCCCAGAAACACCACTGTTGCCAGAGCTATGGTGTGCAGGATGTTCACAAGCATTCTCTCCACCAGAGACAGTATCCCCGTTCAGCATTGTTGAGGTTCCTGCCTGCACCCGTGGGCTGGATGCCAGACCTGCTGGGACTTGCAGGGTGAACATGCTGCAAGCCCCCAGAGGGAGGCGTGAGGCTCTGCCGATCCTGACCATAGGCTGGAATGGGTGTGCAGGTCAAGGCTGCTATCAGCGCTCACGCGCGTGACTTGACAGTTTATTGACAAGGTTGCAGCTACTGGCATGCCACAACTGCAGCCTTTCCTACTGCTTGATTCAAGCTGGGAGGAGCTGGCCAGAAATGAAGCCACTTTTAAGCAGCCTATGATCTTCACTAAGCCATGCCCTTGTGCAGTATGCCAACAAAACAGCTTTGGGTCCAAATGAGTCTCCCACCACTGTGAATCAAGTTTCTTTCTTCCATTTTCAGTAGAGGAGATCAGGGAACTGGTCCCTGATGAGGACACCCAATTAACTCCTGTAGAGTTGGAAACTTTCCCATCAGGAAGGAGCGATGGAACATGTTGATAGGAGTTTGAAGGACAGTGTGTGAGCAGTAGGGGGTCCTTTCATCAAAGCATATGGAGCTATGAGGAATGTCCCTGCACAGGGGTCACTGACCAAATCCTTGCATGGGAGAGAGATGAACACCCGGCTTAGTGCTGCTAGGCTAGCCGCGCCTCAGCAAGACACAACTGACCGGCCAGGTGCAGCAACAGTATGTATCACGTTAAAAACAGCCTAAGCGTAACAGATACACAGATCATCACCACGGATCCCGTGTGCTTCATTTGTATGAGTGAAGAAACCAGGGGGTCCTTCAGAGTCACTCCCCCCCCCAAGTATTTGGCAGGGCAGGACAATGCTATTGTTAGCATTATCATTCACATGCTGCCCAATAGTCCAAGCTTTCTAGATGGTTTAACACAGTACATGAAGACAGTGCAGAATAATGCCACGATATCTTATCAAAAAGAAATATTAAAAATTAAAAGTAGCTAAATGCATACAGTGAAGAATATGGGTAGCCGAGTTTATCTTTAAAAGCCTGAACATAAAGGGCAGTCTTAATGTGGCACCAGAAGCACAACCAGGTAGTGCCAGGCAGGCCACAGTGAATACACCAGCAATGCACCGACAGGCTGTCGGATGGCTGGAGGCTCCCAAGTATGCGCCTTGAGCAAAACGGTCAGTCAGGACTCCTGACCCACACCCGCCACTGTCGGCCTGAGTGGGGTAAAGGCCACATTATGCCATTTCAGGTCAGCTGCCCGTCTCCCCTGTTGGCAGGAGCTCTCCGTGGTGCTGAACTCCATGAGACCCGCCTGTGGGTTCAGCACCAAGGAGAGCTCAGATGAAGGTCAAGGAGCCTGGCCTTGGCATCCGCCGTTGCCGACCATTGGGGGGGGGGGGAGCACTGGCAGCAAGCCACAGCCCCCACCTGCCCTTTATCCATAAGGGCTGAGAGCCACTGGCTGCAGCAGTGAACCCAGATGGCAGGAGACGCCCCTGGATCTCAGTCCGTGTGGCTGCTTCACTCAATTCCTGTCATACCATTTTAGTTTCTACTCCTCAGCAGTGGCTCCCATGATTCGTGTGTTCACAGTCACCAAAGTGACCTTTCTTAACCTGGTGCTTTCCAGAAGTTTTGGGCTACAATTCCCAGGATGCCCGACTTGCTGTGGTGCTGGCTGGGGCTGTCTTTTCAGTACAAAAGACTGAACAAGAGAATCCCATTGGAGTTATATAAACCAAACAATTAAGAATTGGTGCCTTTGCTTTCTTGTTTCACTTTTTTTCGTTCCATCCTTTATTTTTGGATTTTCTCATGGTAAGCCTATTGGAAGGGACTCTGCAGCTTCAGAGTCTTTTCCAAAGATTGGGGCTTAAATGCTTAAAAGGAATCAATTCAAACAGGTGTTTTAAAATAATAAATAGAAGAAAGGGTTAGAAATACAGCATGCATTGATGTCCTTCTTGTCTGTGTCTCTCCAGTTCTATCTCTGTGTGGTTGGGCTGAGTCACTTCCTGACAGCTCTTCCATCCCTCAGTCTTTGTCTTCCCTTTGCAGCTGAGTAACTCTTCCTGTGCTACTATAGCTCTTACCAAGTCTACATACCTTGACGGCACCTTTCTGTGCCCCCTTTTCTGAACTAGGACTGTTCAGGAATCCAATTTGGAGGTGGGAATCCATCAGATTTCCTCTGCTTGGCTCCCCAGACTCCAACCCATGTTCTCTTCTCCTTCAGGTCACCTCATGTGAGCATCCAGCACTGGGGCATCTGGCCTGAAGCAAGTTGAAGCAGAACTCTGTTTGTGCACACGTGGCTTTCCAGCTTTGTGTACTTGGCACAAAGCATCACATCACGTATTTTGTGCAAAGTGTTATGTACTTTATGTACTTTGCACAAGGAAGCTCCTACCATTCCTGAGTGTTTGTGGACTTGGCTCAGTTCCTGACCAGGGCAGAACATGGGAAAGAAGCCCAGGGAGCACAAGAGAGCCTGATTCCAGGAGGAGCGTCACAGCCCTCTTCCAAACCTCAAACTGGCTCAGGGAAAACAGATGATCAAATTACTAATGTTGGGGAAATTCAGCTAAATCCTGGCAGAAAGAGGTTGCTTATAGAAACATAGAAACAGAGCGAGTCAGAAGGGGTCTCCTGGGCCATCTAGTCTGACCCCCAGCTCCAGCCAGCTCCGCTTACGACATGCTCATCATGTGCATGTCCAGCCTGTCTTTGAACACCCTCACTGATGGGGCCTCAACGACCTCTCATGGAAGCCCATTCCACGCCCTCGGGGTCCTAACTGTCAGGAAGTGCTTCCTGGCATCCAGATTGAACCCTGGTTCCCTGAGCTTGGCTCCGTTGGAGCGCATCCTGCGTTCCTCTGCAGGGGAGAACAGGTCTCTACCCATCTGCATGTGACACCCCCTCACATACCTGTATGTCGCCAGCATATCCCCTCTGAGTCTCAGTTCCCTCAGTCTTGCCTCATACGGCATCCCCTGCAAACCAGCCACCATCCTTGTGGCCCCACGCTGCACTGGCTCCAACCTGGCTATATCCTTTCCCCAGTCTGGCCTTCAGTTGGCCAAAGTTGGCCCTCTTGAAGTCCCAGCTTCTAGTGCTCGCCCTGCTGCATGTCCCCAGTCCCCTGATCTCAAAGCAAAGGATGGAGTGATCACTCGCATCCAGAGCTCCCCTAATCTGTACTTCTTCTATCAGCTCCTCCCTATTATGTGCCTTTGTGTTATTAAATGCCTGCACCCCTTTCTCAGGAAGCACCCAAAATTCCAAGCCAGGTTACTGTTTGGCATTTGCTGTTACTTCAAGAAGGGGGACTGGATGGCTTCCCCAATAAGCAGTCAGGGCTATTGTTTTTGCGGATCAGTAAGGGCTGATAAGACAGCCCATTAACAACATTGCAATCGCCCTCATTTGCATGCCAGGACTCACAATAATCCTGTGATCATTATGTTAATACCCTGCAAAGAAATGCCACTGTATTGAGCCCCCTCTGCAGACCTCTCACTGCTTCTGACTGTGTTGCCCTTATTTCGTCATCAACTGCCCAACTGCTGGGCCCATGTGACTCACAACCTATAAAATACTCTGTGTATGTTCTAAAACCTTGTAGCTGGCAGGGAGAACCACTACCTGGTCACATGCTGTTGTAAGTAACTGCAGGGGTCCTGGGTGATCTTTCAATAAAACTGCTGAGGTTCAAGGGAAAGAGGTCTTTCCTGACTGAAGCTGGTTATCCTTGTCGCGGCTGCCATTGAGGCTTCCTGACACTCAGAAGGAAAATGGTACTGCGACCGCTTCAAGAAGCATCAGATCGTGTGGTGTGCAATGTCCCCACCAGCCAGAGTCCACCTCTGAATGCCCTGACTCCAGAAACAAAACAGCTCCCCGCTCACACCCCCATCCTGCAAAGCTGACATCTTGAGCAGAGAAAGCAGGCACTGTTAATAGCGGTCCTTTCCTGTGTTTCTCATGAAATGAAAAGAGCACGGAATGGATCCTGCCGACAGCTGATTAATTTTGTCGTGCACACATGAACCACACTTTATGAGGAAGGGTCCGGCCTGCTGAAATGCTAATCGAAGAGATTGATCCCTTTTTTATTAGATAAAGCCCTGCTTTCTTAGCAGAGCTTTTCCTAAAGGCCATGCCTTACCCTATGCCATATGTGTACGCACACACGCCTTCTCCTGCACGCACACTTTCTCCTTACCATAAAGCAGGGGAGGAAAGAGTAGCTTGAAGAACACAGAAAACCATTCTGATCTTTTGCATTCAGCCCACACTGACGGAGATCCAGTCAGTGGCTTCGAGATTGAGAAAAACATTTTGCTTGCAAGAACTGCAGGTAGATTTAAGCCCTGGCCAGGCAGCAGCGAATTTGATTGGCTCCTATTTTAAAAGCTTCTGCAGCCTGTGTTAGCAACAGCCGGCTCATTTCTCTGAGCAAGAGGGAGTCATGACCAGGTCAGCTCAGGCTATCGGGAAACGAGCTGTTGATCATTCAAATTATGGGGCGTGCTTGATTCAGATTCAACAGGGCTGCTAAATTGATCTGCCTCAGATCAACGCACCATTAAGCAAGGAACTGGAAGATGGCAGCTCGGCAGGCACTGGAGATATGTGGCCATAGAGGGCTTTTTAAAATTATTTTTCTGATTCTAAACCCTCCACTGCCATCCTAGTTCCTCCTTTACAAGAAAAGCAGCATTTTCAGCATCCGTGTCTGTGTACATGGATGATACATGGACACATAGGCAGACAATTCCAGTTAAGTACACAGGCCGCAAATTGTTCTTTGATAATGGAGGATAATTTTGAATTTTCAAAAGGGTAGTAGAAGGGACATGGGGAATTGTAGACCTGTTAGCCTTATAGACCTGTAAGTAGGAAAAACAATGGAAAGGCTCATAATAGAGAGAGATCTAGTGATGCTAGATAGGGAAGGGAGGCTGACAGCCACACAACACGGCTTCCGCAGAAACAGGTCCTGCCAGACAAACCTTGTGGAATTCTATGACAAGGTTTCGAGATGGCTGGATGGAGGGGATGCAGTGGATGTGGTATACCTGGATTTCAGCAAGGCCTTTGACAAAGTGCCCCATGATATCCTGGTGGAGAAACTGAGGAGTTTTGGGATACACCAAAGCACTGTCCGGTGGATTAGGGCATGGCTGACTGACCGAAAGCAGAAGGTAACCATTAGCGGGGAATCATCGGGATGGTGGCCAGTGACAAGCGGGGTCCCCCAGGGCTCTGTCCTGGGGCTGATCCTGTTTAATCTTTTCATTAACGACATGGAAGAAGGAGTGAACAGTCTGCTGATCAAATTTGTAGATGACACTAAAACTGGAGCAGTGGCCACAACTGAGGAGTAGGTACTCCGGATCCAAAAGGATCTGGACAGACTATGGAAGTGGGCAGGAGACAACAGGATGGCGTTCAATGTGGAGAAGTGCAAGGTCTTGCACTTGGGGCATAGGAATAGCTGTCATAAGTACAGGTTAGGTGACAAGTGGCTGGAGAGCAGCACTTGTGAAAGGGACTTCGGGGTACTGGTTGACCACAGGCTAAACATGAGCCAGCAGGGTGATGCGGTGGTCAAGAGGGCAAACGCCACCCTTGGTTGCATAGCCAGAAGTATGGCTTCTAGATCAAGAGAGGTATTACTACCACTCTACACAACTCTGGTGCTCCCACAACTGGAGTATTGTACTCAGTTTTGGGCCCCTCATTACAGAAAGGATATAGCCAGGTTAGAGTCAGTGCATCGTAGGGCTACAAGGTTGGTGGCCAGTTTGCAGGGGATAGGGTATGAGGCGAGACTGAGGGAACTGGGTCTCAGCTTGGAGAAGAGGAGACTCAGAGGGGATATGTTGGTGACATACAGGTATGTGAGGGGGTGTCACATGGAGATGGGGAGAGGCCTGTTCTCCCCTGCAGAGGAAGGCAGGACACGCTCCAATGGAGCAAAGCTCAGGGAACCCAGGATGCCAGGAAGCACTTCCTGAAAATTAGGACCCCCAAGGGTGTGGAAGGGGCTTCCACGAGGTCGTTGAGGCCCCATCGGTGAGGGTGTTCAAAGACAGGCTGGACATGCACATGGTGGGCATGTCGTGAGCGGAGCCAACTGGTGCCAGAGGTCAGACTAGATGGCCCAGGAGGCCCCTTCTGACTCGCTCTGTTTCTATGTTTCTATGAGATAACCAAATTGGGTGGGGCAGGCAAAGGCCACAATCCAAGCAACATACAACTGGGATAATGCCCCACTGAACAAAGCAGGACTTACTTCCGTGTGCACGGAATTGCATTTTGAGTGTGTAGCCATTAGAAGTATTTACCCTCAACAAAGCCCATTCCTTTTGCTTCAAGTTTGAAGGGGGCACTTGCAAACTGCCTTCTGATGATGTGCGTGCACACACACACACAACACACACACACAAGTTCTGGTCTGCCGCTTCCTATAGGAGGAAGGTGGTGAAGAATGGCAGGCAGGAGCCTGCAGTATCAACAGGGGGCCCTACCTGTGAGGAACTGCAGAAAAAGCTCCACCCCTCCCACCCGCTGGAGAAATTTGATCTCTGCAATATTTCTGCCTACAAACAGAGTGGAGAGTTTTAAGAGGCACACAGTTCTAGTCCGAAGTGTTTGAGAAAAAGATGGATTAAGGCGGTGGGGGGCACATTTTTTTCTGCAGCCAGCGATTACAAGCCTGTTGCTGCTGGCTGCACTAAATCTGCTTTTACCTGGGTCTTGTCAAATATTAAGCCCTGCATTAAATCCCCAACCATTTGGGACAGAAAAGGGGCAAGTGCCGATCTACCAGGCTGAAGGCCGAATCAGTTCCTGGGAAAGGGGGCCTGTGTTGGCCCGGCATTGCCGTGAGATCAGGGCTGAGTCTGCAACCGCTTATGTTAAATGCTACATGCATACACTGAATCCTGTGCTGTCTTTAATATGGTTGTCACTCCATAAAGCGGCATGCATGGTTCTACGCAGCTCTAGGAGAGGGAAAAGGAAGGCAAGTCTCTGCCTCCCGGGGTTTCCTGCCGGGAAACGGAGAAAAACAAGAACAGAGAAACAGCAACAGGGGGCAGCACGGGCAGCCAAGAAGAGCTAGTTGCAAAGTCCATGTGCTGTGAGCATTCATCGGGAATGGCCTACATCATGCATCCTCAAACGACTGCCTGCAGGCTGGATCCGGCCTGCCATGCCCATTTATCTAGCCCATCATAGAGGTTTTGGACTCGACGCATGTGTGCGCGCACCTTGCTCGTGCGGAGATCATTTTGAACTCGCTCAGAGAAAAGGATCTCCTTGCGAGCAAGCCAGCGCCTCACTGTGCAGGTGCCCAGCGGCAGCTTGCTCGCAAGGAGATCATTTTGGACTTGCTTGGAGAAAACGATTGCACATGCCCACCCCTGCCTCGCCATGCGCCCCCACATGCCCACCCCCACCTGCACCGCCTTGGCAGCTCACGCCCATCGCTGGCACCTGTCAACTGGCCCCCTGTTGAAAAAGTTTGAGTACCCTGGACTACATGATCTGAGGTAAGGTAGGGGATGGTGGTCAGCAGAGCTGCTGAACTCTTTCAGCCCATGGGCGAAACTCCATTTCAGAGGAGCCCCGGAACTACGGCTTAGTATGGCGGTCCATTTTAGCTTGAAACTTTTCCCACCATACTCTAAGCCTTCAGAGAGGCATTTGAACCTTCTGGAACTGGGAAACCAGGAAACAATTGCCAACCAAGAGGGAAGAATGTGGCCAGAAGAAGGGTGTACAGTCTTCTGGAACACCAGGGAGACAAACGGGGGACCCAGGTGGGTCTGGTTTGGCCTGCTGGTTTGAGATTCAATGCCCTGAAGGATCATGGCCTTCTCAGTTCATAAGTGCTACCTTATAATGGGCCACATGGATCCTTTACCCTATGAATTTGTGCTCATCCTCCAAAGTATGGGGCACAATAAACCACTGAAGGCTACATCCAAGGATAGGCTGGACATGAACATGGTAGGCATGTCATGAGTGGAGCCAGGGGTCAGAGTAGATGACCAGGGAGGCCCCTTCTGACTTGCCCTGTTTCTCTGTTTCTATCCCATTTTATCTTCTTTTCGGAGCAGGAAGGCATTGTGAAGCCCTCAAATGCTTTAGCCTGCAAATCCAGCAGACCTAGCCAATGTAGCCAATGGTGGGGGCAGCAGTGAGAGAAGTGGCCAGCTGAAAAATCTGCTAGCCAGGTGAAAAATATGGTGGCCTACAAGTTGCTCACCATTGTTCAATTTGACTATTTAAAGCATATGCATAAAAACCCACATTTGAATATGGCAGATGTTCCAGACCCTGGAGCAGGCAGGTGTAACCACCAGAGAGTGACCACTGGATGAAGCTCAAGGGCAAAACCAAGTCCACCTCTGCAGCCTGCATGAAGCAGCCCTTGGAGTACAGAACTCTGCCTCTGTGCTGTGACAATCTAGCAGCCACTCTTCTGTGAGCTGTCTTTACGTTTGGTGTTTATTTTGCTGGCCCTGGATGATGGGGAATTGTTAGATAATTGAAATGCATCGAAGCACCATTGTGAAGTGCAAAATGTTCTGCTAGTTTTGTCCCTTAATGTGGATTAACTGCAGCTGACCTCCTTGGAACCCGATGGCAACCTCTAATGTGTGATCATGCAGTGACCTCTGGTGTTTTAAAGGGGATGAAATTGGTGTGCTTTGTAATGCATTACAGTGTCCTAGAAAATGGTGCGTGAGAGAGAGAGAGAGAGAGAGAGAGAGAGAGAGAGAGAGAGAGAGAGAGAGAGAGAGCTGAATCCATTCTGATCCCGGGTAATCCCGCAGGCTGGGATTTTATGCAAATACAGCTCCTTTTGTTGACTCATTTTCCATGTGATAAATCTTCCCAGCAGAGAGATCCTGATCAAAGCTCTCAGACCGATGGAAGTGACAAGGAACTGCAGGGACTGAAAGGTGAGCAGAGCGTTTTGGAGGTCCGGGTCTGCAGAAGCAATTTTCACCGAGGCAGCACTTGTGCTTCTGGCATTCTGGCCTCAAAGCCAGAAACTGAACACGACTTAATGTGGAGTGAGATCCAAAATTAGTCTGTTAACTGCCATGTACCAGTCCAGGTTTGGTTGTCTGCCATGCCATGCAGCACTAGCAGCTGGTAGGTCCCACATTGGCAGGGCAGTGTATTCACTCTGGGTTTCACTCTGGACTTTAAGGCAGCTATCCATGGTGCTGAGCCACCTGCTTCCTCTGCGGACCAGTAGCTGAGCGATAGCAATCAGGGATACAGCACCTGCTCTTTTTTGTTAATGGGGAGGCTGACATCATATGCCTCCTCCATCAGACTTTCCCAGTCCCTCCAAGGTCAGTTGCAGTCCTCACCACAGAGCTAATGGTGAGTGGAGGGGATGAATTTCCCCAGCAGTATTACTCCCTGTTGTAATTTCTAAAAAATGGTATGCAGGGATTGGACCTGCTACTCTCAAAATGCAGCATTCCAAGCTAGAAAGCTCAAGCACTGAAGGTAAACTAGATGAAGAAAAGCAGGGGTTGGAATGCATTACTGAAATGCCAAAGTTAATGAGCATGGTTAGTGAAGTGGCTGGTGAGATCTAGACAACCCTCTGGTTCACGGGGAGACACTGTAGAACAAGGATGGTCGAAGTAAGGAGCAGTGTGAGTTCATCCTTTCAAACATCTGACCAACAAGCAGCATGAACCTCCCTGAGGGTGAAGCCAGCCCCTTTTGGAGGAAAAGGACAGCAGGAAATTCAGTTTGGAATCAGTTCCTGGCACAGGCAAGATCTAACTCCACCAGAGAGATCACTACTTTTTAACAAGTTTATTATTAGCCTTTCTGTCTTGCAAAGCCACTCTACCTCAATAAAGGACTCTATTTTAGAAGCTCTTTGCCTTGACTGGCTGGAAGGGGAACAGGTGAGAGATGTTCTCATGACAGAGGTGGCTTGGTCTTGAATGGGAAACTGGCACCCAGTAATTCCTTAAAACCTGCTCTTGATGGTAAACGAAGAATGGAATGGAATGGAATGGAATGGAATGGAATGGAATGGAGGTAGCAGTACAGCTCGAAGGGCCTACAAGACCATTGAGTCTATCCCCCGCTGCACTTCCACATGTGGTCATCCATCTGGCTGCAGACCCATGGTCTTTCCAGCTTAGCAAGGTACTCGACATTTGAAGCGATGCAGGCAGGATAACACTGACATGTTGATACAGGTTGCATTACTACCTGCAGCTTTGGTCTCTACCTTGATGGGACTATATACAGAATAGCTGCATGTCCCATTTTACCACTGCACCCAGTTCTAGAAGCCCACATTCATTCTTGATGTGTCCCCTGTGCTTCCGGGCAGTTACTTCATGGTAAGTGACAGAATTACAGGTGGTCCACATTCAAGGAGGGTAAGGAATCCTGGAGAGCAGCTGCTGGCCAGTGTAAACAGCACTGAGCTTGATGGACCACAGGGCTGGTTCAATAGAAGGCAGCTTCCGACCAGGGGCCTCCAGATTCATGGCTCAAGTCTCTGAGCCACTATGCTAAAACTCAAACCTTACAGTGTTTGTTTGATGTTGATGTCTTAGGATTTCTTCTGTTCACCACTGCCCCTGGCCCTAGGCACTGACCCAACCCCCAAAGTGGCAAAGATATGATGGCACTTGGCTTGTTTCAGGGGATGAACACAACGGGCTATGTAACTGGTACCAAAAAGTAGCTAAGCATGATCTGCAATGAAAGGTTGCTCCAAAAAGGAGTGCCAGGCAGCTATTCCTCCTGGCAGGGTATTCCACCCCTTCATTTCCCTGTGCCCAGTTCCACTTTTCTTTCCCAATTGCTGTTCTGTGGCTGTCAGGTTGTACCATCTTCCCTGGCTGCTTAAGAGAGGGTCCCTTTAGGGTTTTTGCTTTTAATTCTGTCTCTGCAAATCCTCAGTCTTCCTCATATTTCTCTGTGGCTGCAGTTTGGCTGCAGATCTGTTGGCACTCACAATTTGATTTCACTATTTGAGGGAGGAATATAGTTGTTTTATACAAATATTGGCTCATGCTGAGTAATCCTGAACTGATATAGCATGGGAATATGTGTATTGATCCTCTGGCTCTCAGAACTGTTCCAAGAAGATCCTGAACTTCAAAGAACTGGACTTTTAAGCTAGCAAATCCCACATTCTTCCACTGAACTATAGCCCCAGACATCTGCCTTGGCGTCATTGTATCCCATCCCAAAATACATACTTGCTGACACAGTGGGGTCACCGCTTTAATTAACATGGACAAAATGACTTTGGAAGACAGAGTTCAGGGGAATGGAGGCCAACAGACCAAATCCAGGCACCAGTAGAAGACAGAGCTGCCAATCGCCGCTTTAAAACATCTCATGATCGAGCCAACTGAGAGAGATGCAAAAGGCCAGTCAAAAACCTCACCCAGATGGTGATGTTTTGCAAAATACATACTGCAGATTGCAGTGTGCTTCACTTATTCATGATTACATGAGCCAGAGATGGGCAATATAATTAAAATGTACACACTGGGCCACACTCATCACATTCTCTCTCCCACACACAGGCAGGTATGTATCTTAAACAGGAGTCATTCAAATTGAACCCCCATATGAAAGTGCTCCATTTGGCTTTCTCTGTGTTATCATCTGTTCCATGCAAGCCATGCTAGGAACACTAGAAATGGAGGGGAGGGTGGGGGAGAGAAAGAGAGATAATTTTTCGCATTACTTAGATAAAAGTGAGATATTTGTTATAAACCATCCTGAGATGTTGTACACTGCCCCGAGACACTAGTAATCGGGCAATCTGTAAACGCTTTAAATAAATAAATAAATAAATATTCTGTTGTTTTCATGACTAAGATGTCCACCAAATGGTATCCATAAGGATTAGCTGCAGTTGAACAAGAGATCAAGTTCTGACCAAATGTCTTCCTCTTTACATTTCTAGGCAATTAGAAAAGTCATCTGTCTTCTTGACTTTGACTTCCGCCCTCCACAGGAACACTTGCAACTTCCCTTGTAAGTCATTGGAGGGAGGGAGGAAGAGGGGGGCTCACACCCTGAGGCTTTCTGTTCCTATTGCTAACCTTAAAATTCAGGGGTCTGTCTGCAGGTACCATGGTGCCAAAGATGGAGAGTCAAGATGCAGCCCATTGGCACCTATTCTATTTTATTTTCCTCATTTTAAATATACATATATGGAGTTGCATGAAATGCACAGAGTTTTCTAGCAATTATACATAGGCTTGCATCACAGCAGACCAAATATACATTGGAAGTTGTGGTCTATACATTTTCCATTCACATACCAAATGTGTGGTCCTCAGTACACAGCTTTATCAGAGAGGACTATACTTCTGGTTTTGTAATATGAATCTTCTATCTGTCAAAAGGACAAAAAGAATCTATTTACCTTCCATTTGTTCCATGAAGTAGGTCAAAAATTTAAATAATTTCAGAGGGTGCGTGCATATTGAAAGACTGTTTCGGTACATTTATCTATAAAATAACCTCCTCCCAAAGAGCAGCAACTACTGAACATTGCAAAAACATAGGTTTAAAAGTAGCAGTAGCTGTATTGCACTGCCAGCAATTAGCCAAATTACACAATCTCTTATTAAGGTTGCATTGCAGTGTCAAAATGACATGGAAAAAATGTTTTTGCTGACTAAAATGCACAGATAGATGCCAAAGCAGTGGCCTACCAATTAAGCATTTTGCAGTGCTGCTGACAGCAGTTTCTCAAATTCCTAAATGTGCCAACAGGTCCCAAATGGTTGCAGACTTGAGCTCCATGATGCGAAGGTGGCATCTATGCCGGGTTCTACCACAGACCAACCTGGAAGTCCAGTCACTGCAACAGGCTCTTCAAAGCCCCAGCTTCTGAGTGCAGTCCTCTGCGCTCTTCTAATCAAGCCTGGTGGTGCTACATTAGAACTGTTGCGTTACTGCAGTGTGTGTGGCCCTGGTTCGGATTGGGACCTTAGCACCCTGGGAGGGGGAATTTCACCTTCTCTCGTCTCCCATGTTTTCATCCAGAATTCTACCTCAATCCTTCTTGTGGCAGGAGGTATTATTATTAGAGAGAGAGAGAGAGAGAAAGCCTCTCCATGGTGATTTTTAGAAGCTTTGGAGTCAAGACAAGAGAAAAAGTGAATAATGTAAATTAAAAGAGATTTTGCAGAAATAAAAATACTAGCGCACATAAGCCCGCCATGCTGGATTAGAAGAAAGTTTTGTTTGGCTCTGCTTCTGAGGAACTTGTCTCTAGTGTGAGGTCTCTGCTTGTTTCTCTTAGCTGATGCCTTGGGCGTAAACATCTGTCTGTCCTCTGCATAAGTACCTGCCTCAAGAAGGCAACCCCTGGGCTGTCTGGGACCACCCACTTGCTGTGGCCACAGGGACTCATGCCCAGGTTCCACCACTACCCATGCTTGGCCCCACAACCTGAAATCCTGGAGCCTGAACTTTGCAGAAACTAGTTTCCTTTCAGTGCTGCCTCAGCAGCTTCCTTCCAGCTGTCCCTCCCATCTACCCCTTTGTCCATGTTCGTGAAGGACCTACTCTGCATGTTAGGGTAAATGCCCCCAAGTGTAGCCTTCCAAACATTTCGGGCAACTCCTCGTGTTCCTGACCTTGGCCATGCCAGCAGGGCTGGGTGGAAGGTGACGTCCAGAACATCTGGAGGGCTTTAGGGTGCGGGATGCCACAGTTTGGTGCAATGAACCCCATCTTGGGAGGTCAAGCAATCCCCAAGGCTGTGCAGTTTCAGTGCCTGCTAAAGGCAATCTCATGCACTGGTGCCCTGTACTTCGAACTTAATCCATTTCAGAAGGCTGTTTGAACTCGGAATCGTTCAAAGTCCAAATCAGTTTTCCCTGTTAGAAACAATGGAAAGTGAATCAATCCCTCCCCAGACCCTGAACAATACCCAACACACAGAAAATGATTGAAAAGGCGCTCACTGCAAAGGCACCGAGAACAGCTGAAAACGTGGCGCACAACTAATGACGTTTCTGCAGCAACTGCATTTTTTCACTTATTCAAAGTTTGACCTTAGAAGCATCGTTCAAACTTAGGAATGGTTTTATCTTGATTTTAGCATTCACACTCTGGAACACTCAAACTTAGGGTCATTCAAAGTATGAGGCACCACTATACCGGGAAGACTCTTCTTGCTAAGCAGTCATGGTCTTTGTGCCATTTTTCTTTTAAATGTTTTGAATGTGTTGCTTTGGTTCTTTTTTAAAACTGCATGATGTTGCTACTCTGGAATCCATTCAGGTATGGAGCAGTATAGAGACACTGCAAAGAAAGAAACGAATGGGATTGGAGACGGGTGGCTCACCGCAGCCCTCACCTAACTCCATGACTGGCCCAGCTTCAAAAGCTCTCTGCCTGTGGCATGATCTCCAGCAAGGACCATCGTCCCCCACATGGGCATTCCTCTGCACAGGCAGGGAGGCAAGGTAAGAAAAAAGCGAAGGGACATGAAGCTCAGCAAGGCTGGGGCTGGTCAGCTCTTGGAAGAGTGGCCCCTGGGGCGTCCCATGGAGCCACCTTGAGTTCCCTGGGAGAAGAAAGGTGGGAACGAAGAAAGGGAATGAATGAAATCCCTGACATTTCCCAGAAGCAACCCTGTTCCTTTCATCCATTTCTTGCCAGGGAAGGCATCTGGGGGCTTACCCGTCTGCCTTTCTCAGATGAAAGAGTCCTATTCCCCCAGCTGAATCTGCTACTTTTCTTGCAAAGCAATGCAGGAAGCAAATCAGACAGGCACATTCTTCCAGATGTAGGAGATGCTTCTCTTTGTGCACTTCCCCCAAAACATCTGGCAGGCCAGCTTTGGAAACAGGAGGATTGCTGGAACTAGATGGACCTTTGTTCCGATCCAGCAGGGCAACTGCTCTGTTTTCATGACATCATCTATAATAACATTCCAGATGTCTGTGCAGCTCTTCTCAACATGCCCACCCTTAACCATTTCTGCTGTGTGGGCAAGAGAAATAACAGTGAGAAAACAGAGCAGGGCTGAGAGAAAGAAAAGGTGGAGTTTGGGTATCCACTTCACTGGAGAGAGAGAGAAAAAACATGCCCATCCTTTAGAAATAATAGTAAGAAAAAGGGTTGGCTCAAGATTAGGCAAAGGGCTATGATGACACCAGCAGAAACCTCTGCTAAAATAATAATCAGTTACCTAAAGATATTCCCTCAAAAGAAGGAATCCATAAAGCCAAGGCACATAGAAAGATAAACCATTTGATTATTATTTGATTATGCATGAGAGTCACATAGCCTCCCCATCAAGGGTGAGCAACCATTTTTCTGTCCAGGCCATGTTCCCCATTGGTAGTGGGAACCACCTGTTGATGGTGCAGGTGTGAGCCCAGCAATGGCAGGGCTAGAGCCAAAAGGGCGAGCGCCATCCCTCCTTCTGCCACCCCTTTATCCTTCTTCCTTCCTGGGCTGGCAGAAAAGGGACCGATCACGTTGGCAGAGCTCTCAATGGATTGTATGCAGAGCCATAATTCTAAGGGCCCACCCATTGCCCACCCCTGCCTTATGGGCCCAATCCAAACAAGCATGTGCCTCCAAAGCACACGCTGGCTGGCTCAGCTGGGCTTCAATGTAATATAGAAGTAGCAGGCAAGCCTGGAAACCAAGCCTGCTGAACCTCACTCCTCTGTTCCCACTGCTTTACAACTTCCCCCCATTCCAGGGCCGGGGGAGATGTCTTAAAGCAGGAGAGACTGCAGGGTGATGAAGTGCCAAGCTTCACTCCCAGCTTCCTTCTTCTTAATGTCAGCCGCTTCCCAGACCAAACTACATAAAGCCCAAACTACAAGCACCTGTTTAAGAAACACACGCAGGCTGGGGCTCCGCAGTTGGAGCAAACCAACTTTATCCAGGTCTAGCCTGGCTAGGGAAGCAAAATCACCCAGGCAGAAGGAGAATCCACTCCCTTAAATCCCAGGTGGGGTCTCCCCCAAGGTGGAGATGCTGGATCTCTTCTGCTCTGAGGCCTGAATTCCATTTTGGACAAATCCTTGAGTCTGGGGCGGGAGGCATTCTAGGCAAACGGGTAAAGCCAAAAATAGCAGAAATACCTGTATTTATTACTTCTTTCTGACAGTAACCAAGTCTTAAAATAGATATTCAGCCTTTCAGAATCGAGGTGGGGGGACTGCACAAAAGCCAAGAAGCCAAATAACTGGCGATGGCTGAGGGAAAGGGGGTGCATCCAAAAGAAGGGGCTGTGGACACCTGAGGAATTCAATAGGGCTCGGGGATTCGGCTCCGGGGTTGCAGGCCACCCCTCTGTCTCAAGGGGAATGCTCTGAAACTGCCCAAGAGCTAAACCTTTGTGATGCCAGCTGACCTTGGAAAGGTGATTTTAAAAATCAGTAATGGAAAAGGAGAAGTAGCTGTTGCTTAATTACCTAGGAGAATGTATGTAAATTGCCCATTGCCTAGGACTGGGGCTAAGCAAACAAACCCCAATTACAGTAACATAACATCAGGTCTATTTAATATTGACTAAGTAATTGCAGTCAATATTACCTATATTTCTAAAAGAAGGCCCGGCTATACACCCTGGCAATGCTATAATTAAACAGTCCTTAAAATAATAACATCTCTGACATTTTCCAGGTCATATTTACAACTGAGCACTGCAAGCGATGCATTATTTAACACCAACAAGAAGAAGGAAGTCTCTGGGTCAGAAGAAGAGAGAGGTCTGGCAATTTTAATACAGACAATCGTGGTATGGAAGAGGAGGATGGAAGCATCACTAATACCCGTACCTGAGCAAATCTGATTTTGTTTCATTGCTTACAAAGGAAAGTTTTTGCCCCTGGTTTGACCCTATCTGGAGCATCTTCTCTATCCCCACTCATCTTGCAGGGTGACAAAACTAAGTTGAAACATAGTTCTGAATCCCCTGACAGCAGTTTGACCCTGGCTTTAGCTAAACTGACTGTGATATCCAAAGACAACAATCGTTTCTTCGGCTGTGGCAGTAATGCAGGGGGACAACTGTGAGAGGGATGTCACAACACGGGGTGCTATGGACTGGAAAGAGAGGCTCCTGGAGAGGGTGTGCTGGCGTGCCCCCGGAAAAATGATCTAAGCGGTTCTGCCCCTGCACCACAGTCGCCTTTCTTGCAGCCACAGCGCACAAGGAAATGTGTAACAGCATTATGAACATGTCACTGGCGTGGTTGCCAGGCGTGAGCCAAAACCTTGCTCATTTAATGCTTCCCGGGAGGCGAAGACCAGCGTGCTCCCCTTGGTTCCCCCAGAGCCAGCAGAAATTGGACCAGGGCCTTCCGGTTGCTCATGCGTCTTCCTACCCATCTATGCAGTTGCATTTCTTCCATCTCTTATCTTCTTCTGAGGGTTTTGACAGAATTGTCCATCTTGTGACCCCAGGGATGGTGAACAACTTAGAAATAAGTTCATGCAGCTCACAGCTTCCCAAATCACTGACTCTCCAGTCAAAACTGAGAGGTGGCCATAGGAAGTTGCACCTGGACAACACGGTGTAGGAGCCTCTGCATGTGACCTTCCCCCCCTGCGGTGGAGGGCAGGGCACGTTCCAATGGAGCACAGCCTGGGGAACCAAGATTCAGGGTGGGTGCCAAGGAGTGCTTCCTGATGGTTAGGACCCCCAGGGCAGGGAAAGGGCTTCCATTGAAGCCCCCTCAGTGAGGGTGTTCAAGGATAGGCTGGACATGCACATGGTAGGGACATCATGAGTGGAGCAGGCTGGAGCCAGGGGTCAGACTAGATGGCCCAGGAGACCTCTGCAGACTCACTCTGTTTCTATTTCCAGCACTCAGGAAAGGCAGGCTGCTCCGACCTTGGCCAGGCCTGACAGGAAGGCCAGTGACAAGGGCAGCCATGGCTGGGCACCTGCCTCTCAGATAATGCTGGCACCTACTTCCCCAGCTTCTCACCACCTCCTTCATCAGGGAGGTGGTGGGCGGGGAGAAGGCAATGCCCCAGCCTCTCTCGCTCTCTCGCTGCCGGCCAAGCAAGCAAGTGGCCCCACAGAGGAGAAAGAGGATGAGGAGGAAGAGCAGCTGGAGCCGCTGGTGATGAGAAGATAGACTCGCGTGCAAGGGACCCATTCCAGGGTGCCTTCGCCAAGGGCCTTCTGGGACGGAGGACTGGTCCAGAATGGCAGATCCGTCAGCCACTCTCAGAAACGGCTCCCTGCTGCATCCACACAGGAGTCACTGTCCGGACTGTCTTGCAAGCAGGGGACGTGCCTGTCCCTGCGACCCAGTCGGGCTGCCGTGCCATTAGGTGCGCATTCCTGGAGCAATTCTATTTTATCAATAAGCAAAGTTCTCCAAGTGGTGCACAAAAATGGATAAAACCAATACACTGCAAAATAACATATAAGCAACAGAATTAACAAAAATTGTTCTAAAAATGCAAAACTTTTTGGCTTTTTTTTTTTTTTTTGCAACTGAAATAGCTAAGATGCCTCTTGAACTGCCTAAAATAGCTGACAATACCCTGCCCAGCGCCCCTGGATGGCATTCCTATCCTGGGGCCAAAAGGATAGCGAAGTTGACACCAGGCACCCCTCAACAGGCAGAAAATTTCAAAATCGGGAGGCCACCACAGCAAAGCCCCCCCCTCTTTGCTGCCCCAAGCTGAGCCTTCCCTAGAAGGGGCAGGCTGAGGCTATGTAAGGCCTTATAGGGTAAAGCCAAGGTCTGGAATCAGACACAGGAGTGCCAGTGCCAGTGAGCCGGGTGCTATAGGTCCTGATCTTCCGGATCTGACATGGAATCACATGCGCATTCTTGTGCAAGCTAGGAGTGGGGAGTGAGAGAGAGAATTATGTGCACATACATGAGGTGGAATGTAGGCATAGAAAACTGCGAACCTGAGCCAAATGAAGTCTGGCCAATGCACCCATCCTTACTTCGTACCTACTGAGCCTCGTTCCACCTGTTCGGGCTGCTGCTCAGGTGAACATCAAAGCATGAGGATATCCCATTAGCACACTGTATGTTTTGTTTACCAGACTTTGCAAGTGAGGAGGGGAAAGATGTGGAGCCTCCTGTCTCCAGCGATAGCTCCCCATGTCTCTTATCAGGTCCAGCTGTACCCACAGTCCCCCAGCCAAGTTGACAGAGAAGCAACACTATGGGCGGTGCTATCGCCTACCATGCTTTGGATGCCGTGGCTCAGCCTGACGGGACCCTTGCAGATTCTGGATGTCGGGGGAGATGATGCAAGCACCAGTCCTCTCCGGTTGGCCCCCGGCACAGTGGGTGGAAAGAGGGCGAAACGGGGCACGGGCATTAAAGTAAATCACATTGCCTATGCTAACGGTCCCTACAGATACAATTCCAAGGCATCTGTTGCCCCTTTTGAGAGTTGTCTTTAAACTGGGCTTGGCCTTGACAGTCCTTCCAACCGAGGATTCTTCTCAGACAGCTCTTTGTGCAGACGATGGTCCTCAGCAATGTAGGACAAGTGGCCACCTCTCTTCCCAGGGCTCCTTCCGCCTCAGCTTTGCCCGGGAGACCTTTGCTTCGCTACTGCAGAGCATTTGCCTCCCCTTCATGCCGCGCCGTTGCGTGTTTGCTCAGATAACAAGCCAGGCCTGAAGGAAAAGGCCCTAGACCACTGACCGGAGCTGGGCTTCCTTTTATCTTCACAGGTTGACAGCTGCGCACAAGCGCACGGAAAGGGTGAGCTAACCTGCTTCCGCACTCGCTCGTTTCTTTTCTTTGCAAGGAGCACTTGGGAACAGTCATGGTACATTGGGTGTACGGAAAGGACGAGGGCAGGAAGCCCTCACTGCACAGTTCACCATTAGCGTCACTTTTCTATACACTAACAACCTTTCAACACAAGCCTGGGGATTCCCCCTGCGCATTGTGGCTGTTTTACTGAGGGCCATTTCAGAAAGCATCCAAATCACCACAGAACTGCAGAGGGACCCATGTCCTTCGAAGGCCTCACGTCAGGTGTGAAATGCGCCCTTGGTGTTTACGGGCCTCCTTTCCAGCCGAGGGGGACTCTTCACAGTTCAAAGGTTGAGTTTGCATGAGCTCCAAATGTTTGACATTCTCAGCTCAAGCCAGCCCAGATAAAGTGTCACATCATCAAACATCTAATCTGATCTATTTCAGGGAAGTGGCTGTGTTAGTCTATTCTGGCAGATTAACAACAACAACAATTTAGGGGCTTGTGGCACCTGAAATATTAAGCCATTTATAGCATTGCAAGCAATTTGGATCAGCAATCAAAGTCAAGTCATCCCCCCACCCGCCCATCACTGCCTCTCCAAACAAACTTCTATATGTTTATCTGATTTAAATGGAAATAAATTTCCTTCCCAAATATAACAAAGGGCTTCAAAACTACACCAACTTTTTGGAGACATCCCCTTTCTTAGTGTCAAGGCACACACAGTAATGCCAGTTAATGCAATCTGACTATGCTGGCCGTCTCCCAGACGTATTTGGTCTAATAAGACCTGCACCATTCAAGGCGAGGTGTTAAAAAACCAAGGAGTATCGGGAAGAGCCTTTTTATTTGAACTCCTCTGTCTTTTAACCCGATTCCTCTTACACCTCACACCAGCCTTTTCCAGCATGAAGGCCTCCCACCCAAGGCAACTTCCATCAGAGCAAGTCAGCATGGCCAGTGGTTGTGGGGTTAGTGACTGTGGTCCACCACATCTGGAGTGCACCGTGTTGAGCAAGGCAATCTGACTGGATGGAAAACCACTCATGTGAGGAAGCTGGTTTCCACTGCACTGACCTATCACTGAGCAGAATTAGGCGGCAACCTGACTTGCTCTCGCTCGCTCTCGCACTCTCTCTCTCTCTCACACACACACAGAGAGAGAGACAGAGAGAGAGAGAGAGAATGCATTTTCAGGGATGTTTCAGCTTGTTGCTGACCTGAGCAGGAGGCTTGTCATCCAAGCACCGTCTCCTAACCCAGCAAAAGCGGCCCAAGGAAACATAGAAACTGAATGAGTCAGAAGGGACTTCCCAGGCCATCTTGTCTGACCCTGGCTCTAGCCGGTTCCATTCATGACATGCCTACCATGTGCATGTCTACCCTATCCTTGAACACCATCACCGATGTGGCCTCAACGGCCTCCTGTGGAAGCCCCATTGGGAAAGGCTAGCAAACAAGCATTCAGCCCTCAGCAGGCACTACACAAGTAGACAGAGAGCAGCTCCATTCATGTGATACCTCTTGGGGCCACCACTGAACAGGCAGTTCCAGGCAGACTGGTAGACAGAGCAAGGGCTTAGAAGGCAGGGCTCTCTGTTGACCTGGATGCCATTCCAACCAGTGCTGGAGGAAGCTTCAGCCACCAGCCTGGTTGCCCTCCAGCATCACCTTCTCCTCCATCCCAGCAAATAGTCCGGGCTGATTCAGCAGGTGGGTGGATTAGGCGGGTGTTTTGAACTGCTGAGAGTCCTCCTGCCACCATATGCAGGTGACAATTAGCTGTATTCTCTTGCCAAGGAAGTGTAGCCAATACCGTAGATGTTTGTTGTTGTCCCAAGGATGGCCTAATGCCCTGCCTAGGGACATGTAGACAAGGAAGGGAGGAGGTTCCATTGGCAGTCCAGGAAGAACAGGCTCAACACGCACACGCAAAATACCAACTCAAAATGGCCAGACCCTCCAGATGTGTTGGGCTACAACTGGCATCATTTCTAATCAGGTATGTTGAATGTGAAGTTCTCCAGACCATGAACAGACCACTAGGAGTGAACGGCATTTCCCAACACAGCCCCAGTGCCAGCTTAGCTCCAAGACTTCTTCCGGCCTGGAATACTTCTTCCTAGTTCCATCCTTGCCAAGAATTAAGCTCATCAAAGGGACCATGCCCAGGTCAGGAGCCAGGCATCGCATAGCCTCTCAGCCACAGCCTGCCTGGTGTTCTCTCTGTGCTGATAAACAATGGCAACCGAGAGTAGGAGATCGCAGAATCATAGGATAGTAGGGTCGGAAGGGGCCATGAAGGCTGTTGCAGGACACCAAGTCACTCCATCCCACTCAGGTGGCTGTCCAGCTTCTTTTTGAATGTCTCTAGTGTGGGAGAGCCCACCACCTCTCCAGGCAGCTGGTTCCACTGTTGTGTTGCCCTGACAGTGAGGAAACCTTTCCTGATGTCCAGCCTGAATCTGGGTTGTTGCAACTTGAGTTGATTATTCCATGTCCTGCACTCTGGTATCAGCAAGCAGCGATCATGACCTTCCTCTTTGTGACAGCCTTGGAGGTACTTATACAGGGATACCATGCCCCCCGCCCCAGTCTGGTTAAGGCTGAAACATGCCCAGTTCTCTCAGTCTCTCCACATAAGGCAGTGTTTCCAAACCCTGGATCATTTTTGTGGCCCTCCTCTGGACCCTTTCCATTTTTTCTGCATCTTTCTTAAATCTTGGTGCCCAGAACTGGATGCCTTGCACTGAAAGACCAAGGCCCTCAGAAGAGTCAGGCTGAGGAAACATGAACCTCTTGGCAAGAATTAAACCCTGCACCTCTTAAATAGCTGATCTGACCAGCCATTCCTCTTCCTATTCAGCAGATGCATCATCTACAGTACGCCGAATTCTTTCCCACAGAAGGAACAACCGGGGTCTCTACAGAAGATGGAGAAATCTGCAACAGTTCTATGAATCTGTCCTGTGGAATTCATAGTGGACCAGCTTTTCCTGAGTTATGCAAATTCAGGAAATTTGCAGTGTGTTGGTGGTGGTGGTGGTGGTACTTTCTGGAATTATGCAAATTTAGAGAGCACTCTACAGTCCCTAAGTAAGCTTCCTAGGGACCTTGGAGTAACTTAGATTCCCTGCTTTGAGGCTGGAGAGGGCGAGTCAACCTCAGAGCTGCGCACTGGACAGCCAGCCCATCTAGCCTGTTCCCAGGGTGGAGAGAAGCACACCAGCTGCCTCTCTGCGGATGGAAAGCCCATCTTGCGGAGGAGGAAGGATGGCTGTTCCAGAGGCTGGGGAGGGAAAGAAGTCAGGGAGGCCAAGCTACGATTTATCCCAAGCCTCTTCAGCCTTTTTCTTGGCAGACACAAGAACAATTGATCGGGGGGTGGGGGGACCCTGAAAAGTCACTCCCCCTGGCCTGCTGGCTTCAGACCAGCAGGGCATAACATGCTTAGACGCTGTGAGGCAGAGCTGATAAACCTGCATCTACGGCTGCACCCCCCACCCAAACAGAAGCCGGTCTGGAAATGAGCACTTTCCACACAAGCTGAAGCACGAGCACGTGCATGTTCAGGGGGCAGATTTGTGTGGTGTGCAAATGCACATTTCTGGATGTGCACCTTTGCAAAAGCATACACTCTCCAACATGAATGTAAGTTTGGGAAACTGAGAAAAACCCGGTTCCATCTATGAAACCATGACAGAAGGAAAGCCCTGAGAATCTGAGAAACACTTTAACAACCTCCATGCATCCCTGGTAAACGCATGTATCCTAAAACAAGCTCCTCGTACCTGATAGCCTCTAGAAATTTTGGACTGTGATCATGCCTGTCAAGTAACCATGCTGGCTGGGGCTGATGGGCATTGTAATCCACAATATTTGAAGAGCTCCGGGTTGGGGATATGAGCACGCAAATAAATATTCCACATATTCTCATAGTGGATACTCTGATCATGATTCAAATCGGAAGACATGGCACAGCATATCGCAAGGGGGAGTCACATTAGGTTAAGTGGGGTTTTCTGCAGTTCACTAAATAACAGAGACTCTGCTGAGCTTGGGGCAAAAGAATCATGAGGTCATGGAAGGATAATTTGGAGGTGATCATCCTAGTTTAGTGAACATTCAAGGGGAGATCACATCAGACATGGAGAGTTTTTCTTTCTTCTTTGTTCTGATCATCAGCTCCCAGGCAAGATTTCTAGTACTCAAAATGCTTGCATCTTAGTAGGCACTTAGAAGAACACTTCATTTCAGAATTGGGGGGGGGGGGCAGTGCTAAGAAAAACAATGAGCTTGCAATGCACAGGGGTCTTCCCAATTTCAGGAACAAGGACGCATGACAGCCTTCGCATTCTTTTGGGAAGATGCTTCCCCGAGCGGAACACACTCCACCGCGCAATCAATCCCTGGGAATGCAGGCAGGTTTTCTCGCATTTGGCAGCAGAATCATTTCGGTGGGCCCTGAGAAAAGATGCCTGACTTAAGGTGGCGGGACTGCTGGGTGCTATAAAGAAAGGTCACGTGGGCCAAAAGGCAAAGTTGACCATTCTGGCTCTAAGCCCTGGGGGGACACACAGTTCTTGGATCTTGGCCCTGGCAAGCTACAGTGCCCGATGTTCTGAACAAAGCCAGCAAAAATCAGAATCTGTAGCAGACCAAGCCAACGGCTCACTGCTGCTGCTGCTGCTTGAAGAGCTGTGTGTGTGTTGCGTGGGGGGAAAGCTTCCCAGTGCCCAAGGCCATCATGCTCAGAGCCAGACCTTAGAAGCAAGGTCTCCACGGAGAACCACAAAGCAGACGTCCTTCCAGTTCAGGGCTCTTTGAACCCTGAGAAATGTGGGTCTCTCATTCTCCTCCAGAAGCTGGGGGCTGGGGAGGCCGATTTATGTCACAGAGCCAATTTCTAGTAACCTGACTCTTTGAGGCATTCAGTGTTGATATCATCCAGTTGTTGGAAAAGTGCGTGTTAATGCTGAGAACAATGCCATCTTGAATCTGATAGTAGTACGGTCACTATTTCCCTCCAGTCTAACAACACACACATCTTGCACAAGCTCCTGCGGGTCCCCCTGCAGGTTGAGTCCAGAAAGACTTCTCCTCTGGTTGATTCCACAATGAAATGTTCTCAGGCATAATCATTTAGGGAATCCCAAAATTTAACCTTTTAAGGGCTCAGTACCCCCTTTCCTCAGTCCTGCAAACAGAGAACATGCGGACACCCTACATGGAACTCTGCTAAGACTCTTGCACCAAACACATGCTCATGCAAGCAGTTAAATATCTGAAGAGGCAACTCTGCCAAGGGCACACCTGCTCATTTTTGCTAGCAGAGACTGAAGTATGCGCTTTCACTGGACCACAGTCTGCACCCCATGCCCCATGGGTAGGCTCCTGAGCACACCTCCTAGCTTGGCATCTGCATAGCGTCACGCCCTTGGACAGCCAGCTGAACTCAGCGGGGCAGCTGAGAAGGCCTCTGTTAGAATCCATGTTAAAAAATTCCCAGCATGCTGCTGAACCCTGGACAGCTAAGTCTAAGGGTTTACCTGTCCTGCGCTTTACCTGTCCTGCAACGCCCTTGCTGCGGCAGAGTCACTCTCAGGTGTTGGGGCCAACAGCAACGGCAACCGGCACAGCCAGGGCCTGTATCACAGGTCAGAATGGCTGCGCATCTCCCAGGGTCGCAGAATCCAGGGGGACTCATTGTTCAGCTGCCCAGACAACCATGTTGGGAAAAGGATGGAGGAGAAGGAGATACAGCTGCCAACTTGCCCATGGACTCCCAGAGGTAGCCATGAGGACCAAGAGGATGAAGAGTGATGCCAGCTGGGGACCACAGCGGTGAGAGATTTACTGAGAGGGGGCCCTTGCAGGTATCCTGTCCACATGCTCCATGCGATCTGGAGCTGTCTTTTACCCCTGTGGTCTGCGGCAGCCTCTCCAGGTAAATTCGCGCGCCCTGGAGTGCCGCTTCTACCTCAGGGAGGCCCCAGAGGACTTGCCAAGCCCTGCCCTCTGGCCTTGGGAGCAGCCCTGCGTGAGTCCATGCAGCAGAGTGGAGAGGAGGTGCTCGTTCAGGGACAGCGAAGCATCAGGTGGGGTTGGAATGTGCCCAAATAATACCCAGCCCTTTGGCCTTTGATGGGGCGGGGCAAGTGCAAGATGGCTTGAGAGGAGGGACTCCCCGGTCTTTCTTTTCTCAAATGCATTTTGCAGACGTGGCTCTGGCCCCACCGCTTCTCGCATTGCCATCAAAGATGAGTTCACGGAGTCCTTAAAGAGGAAGCGAAGGCAAGGTGCTACTTTTGCCCTGCAGCTGCACAATGGCAATCTGTTCTGGTACATCTGCTTGCTGCTCTCGCGATGCATGACAGCAGAGGTCGAAAGATTAAAAATCAGTTTATCCCTTTGTTGGTAGATGATGGTGGTGGGGAGGAGGGATGACGCAGACGAAAGGAGGGTCGAGGCGCTGGGAGGCTGCGCAGCACGCAAGGGCCAGGGTGCGGCAGGCACTCGCAGGGGAGCCGGAGTCGTGGGACACCGCTTCCCAGCAGATTTCATGCAGTGTTCGATGGAAACAATGCTGCAGCAACCTGGATTATCTATCTATCCATCTATTTATTTATTTGTTTGTTTGTTTTTGGATTTATATCCTGCCTTTTTCCTATAAAGGGCTCAAGGCAGCTTACAACATTCTCCTCCTCCAGCTTATCCCCACAACAACAACCCTGTGAGGTAGGTTGGGCTGAGAGTCTGTGACTGGCCCAAAGCCACCTGGTTGTCTCCATGGCCGAGTGGGGACTCGAACCCAGGTCGTCTGAGTCCCAGTCCCAGCTCTTAACCACTACGCCACACTGGCTCTCTGTGCTGATAATCTGATAAGTAGACCAGCTGATAATCTGATAATTAGATTATCAGCTGGTCCTCCAATGAGGCCATCGCCCCTTGTGCCTCAGGTGGTAGATCACAGCTGGAGGCAGAGCAGGGTTCAAGAGCGCCACCCTTGGCGAACCAATTTTCCCCATCAATCCGTCAGCGATTCTCAGCCCAACCCACCTCCTAGGGCTGTTGTGAGAATAAAATTGAGCGAGCTGTGGAAACCACTTACCAAAAGGCAAAACGGTGGGATCTAAAGCATCATCATCATCATCATCATCATCATCATCACATGATGGTGATGATGATTACTATGATGATATTTACTAACAAAGGTGCAGCAGCCCTTTGCCTGCACCCAAGCACTGTTTTCCCATGGGGATTGTCCTCCAAGCTGCTCTTTGCCATCGGGGTCTTAGCTCCTTCCCTCTTAAGGGTCTTGTTCAGTTCCTGCCATGGCTATTAAATGCAAAGAACAGTTGGCATCTAAAAACACACCTCTCTTGTCATGGCCCTGGGGATGTTTGATCCTGTAGCACAGCATCCCTCCACCCCAGGAGACAGATAGAACAAGTGGCTGGAGAGCAGCACTTGTGAAAGGGACCTCGGGGTACTGGTTGACTGCAGGCTAAACATGAGTCAGCCGTGTGATGCGGTGGTCAAGAGGGCGAATGCCACCCTTGGTTGCATAGCCAGAAGTGTGGCTTCTAGATCAAGAGAGGTATTACTACCACTCTGCACAACTCTGGTGGGCCCTCAGCTGGAGAATTATGTTCAATTTTGGGCCCCTCACTACAAATGGGATATAGCCAGGTTGGAATCAGCACAGCAGAGGGCCACTAGGATGGTGGCCGGTTTGCAGGGGAAGCCATATGAGGAGAGACTGAGGGAGCTGGATTTTCTCAGCCATGAGAGGAGGAGACTCTGAGGGGATCTGTTAGAGACATACAGGTATGTTAGGGGTGCCATACAGAGGTGGGTCATGACCTTTTTTCCCCTGCTGTGGAGGGCAGGTCACATTCCAAGGAGCAAAGCTCAGGAAACCAAGATTTAATTTGGATGCCAGGAAGTACCTCCTGATGGTTAAGACCCCTAGGGTATGGAAAGGGCTTCCACGGGAGGTGGTTGAAGCCCCATTGGTGAGGGTGTCAAGGATTGGCTGGACATGCACATGGTAGACATGTCATGAACAGATATGGCTGGAGTTGGAGGTCAGACTAGATGGCCCGGGAGACCCCTTCTGACTCGCTCTGTTTCTGTGTTTCTCTGAATGCCCTTGGGGATTGTCTGGTGGACAGAGCTGGTGATCCGGCTGGGTCCCCAGTCTGACTGTGGGAACAGGAGACAGGAGCCATGAGGAGCCATTGACTCATCTGCACCCACGTGCCTGTCCTGCATCCCAGAGCCAGGTCCGTTCCTTGGGTTAGTGGGAAGCTACCTTCAACAAGACAGGCCAGGTGTCAGGACGAGTGCAAGCTGTAATAATGCAGGTGACTGAGCATGCTCAGGAGTGCATCCTCGTGCCCCCTGCATGGTAATACAGACAGCAAACATTTCCTCGCCGCTTCCGCTGCATCCTCCAGTAGCCATCTAGCAGGTCAGCTGGCCCAGAAAACGGGGTCCTTGTCCGTGGGAGACTCTCTGTGACCCTTTCTGTGTTTCTCAAAGAGCTTGTCTGAAGCCCCGAAAAAGGCACACCTGATCACTGATAGGTGCATGGTTAGAGCAAAGTGCAGATCCTGGATCCCACTGCAAGCAAAAGATCCAGCCTGGCCACTGCTAAAATGTCTTATTCTCCTTAAATGTTGCCGAAGCGAAGCAGGGGAGTGGAATAGCTTGCTTCCCTGCACCCATGCATCCCATGTCCGCTGATCAGCATGTCCAGCGTTGCCAAAGATAATTTCACGGTCTGGCCAAAAGCATCTGCATGTGTTGTTATTTGTCCAATTGTCTCCCTCCCCAGACACAATGCCATGCCAGCCTCAAGCGCTCTGCCGCCTGCAGTGATGGGAAACATGCTGTAGTTCCGAGGCGCACGGTTTGGCTGAAGCCTCCAGATGGCACCGGTCATCTCACCATGCTGTGAAAAACATTAAAGTCCTCAGATGCCCTGCTGAGCTCAGTGTTTGAGAGAGAGCTTTCCTCGGACCCTAAATCAACCGACAAAATACCCTTTGCTCTTCCAGGTTGGGAAAGTTTTCTTCCCTGAACTGCACGATCTCATCAGGTCAGTGGAAGCAGATTGTACTTTGCCTTTATTCAAAACACACATCCACATCCACACAAACACGCACACCACCTATCAGCTTTCGGCTTAAGGTGTCTATAGCCGGTCAGTATAACTTCTTTTCCCAGTGAGTTGAAGCTGGTGTGAGAAGAGGCATCTTTTACTGCACTATCCTCTCTTTGGGACCTTTACAGGGTCTTTTTGGAGCTGGCTGCCACTAGCTCACACCGTCCCGATGTGTTGAATGACCATTGTGCATGCTGGCTGGGGATAATGGGAGTTGTATCCCACAGATCCAGGATTTGCTGGCATCCCTCTGGAAGGTTGGGCCATGACCTCAGAGGAGCACTTGAGCACAGCTGGCAAGCCTTGACTGAAACCCCAGGAAGGGTCCAACGATTGGAGTCCCCTGCACTGGCTCCTCCTCGTGTCCTGCTTATTCACCTGTCCACTTCACCCTGGCCCAGACAATGCTGCTTGGGGGGACAGGGAAATGTCACTGGTCATTTAGCCCTTGGCTCTGCTTGTCAAGCACGCAAGTGGGAACCGTAGGGAGGAGGAGGATCCCCACAAGTGGCTCATGGCCAAGGCAACGAGAAGGTAGGCTCACCAAGTATGTCGTGTCCAGTGGCCCTCCAAAACCCAGAGCTGACTGTGCAAAGAAGCCAAATCTTCTCCAGGAGCACATGGTTCTCAAGAAGAGGAAGAGGAAGAGTTGGTGGGTGGGCGGGCGATGATTGAGCAAAGGCTGGCTCACACCAGCAGTGGAACACCCCACCCGTTAGCAGCACCCGAACTCCCACTGGGAGGGGGAGAGCAACTCTCAAGCAATACGTACGCTCACACACACACACACACACACACACACACACTCACCACATTACAAAAAGTAGGTTTTGTGCCAGCCTCATCAGTGTGGCAGGGTAATAAGGTCAATGTGAAAACAACTGGAAGGCACATTCCCCAGTAAACATGCGCTGAGTGAAAACAGCCCGACCTTATGTTGTAGAATCCAAACCCATCGAGTCAATTGCCAGAAAACATGACATGACCTTTCAGATTCAGTGAGCATCAGCTCCGGGAGCAGGCTGCCGTGCTCTTTTCCATTTCATCGCTGCCCCTGAGGGCCTCCAGTCACCGGAAATAATAGCTCAGGCCTCTAAATCTGCACTCCTTTAATGAAAAAAAATATATATACACATGGCATCCAGTTTGACCTGGGTGGCAGATACTTTTTCCTGTGTGCTTAGCTCAATTTCTTTAAACTTAACAACCTTCTTGCTTTATTTATTTAATGCACACATACACGCACGCACACAAACCCGCATGCACACACAGGCTGGCTTTTCCTGGCAGATCTATGCACCCCCAGATCCCTTTATTCCCTAGTCCATATGGTTCTTACATCCACACCCTTTTTATGATTTAAGTTCAGATCTGACAAAAGCATGAAGAAGTTTTCCATGGTGCCTGAAGAGCACGTCTGGTCAGGAGTGAAATTCACTGGCAGAACCATCATCAAAGGAAGGCATGGTTTGATACCTGTCCAGGGTCCACACCTGAAAAGGCCCCCCCTGGAATGGCTATTCCTCTTCCCCCTTGCTACCCACTTGGTCCCTGTTTTTCATTCTGAGCCAGAAAATTGCAGTGATGAGAAGGTGGCCCAGAAGAGGTTTTGTTGTCGATTCATTGTTGGCTTGCTCCCCATCTCTTTGTCTGTCCACAAGCAAGCAATAGGAATGAAGAGACCAAGGAGGTACGCACACAGCTGTGGGAAGGTCCAGGCTTCCCACGGAGGACCCACAGGAGCCTGGAACTGCGTTGGCGGCGTGTGAATGCAGGACTGTGCCTAACATCAGTTTGGTCTAGTGGCCCACCTTGTCCAGCCTTTCCTTCTTTAACTGGTAGCAGTTCTCCAAACACCTAGCTGGAGGCCCTTCTGAGAACTGAGAGATGAGGTGTGGGGGCAGGGACCTTCTTCTGTCAAGAGTCACATCCCCTGGGAGTTGAATTGTTCAGGGTCAAAGATGGTAGATGAGGACAGAGCCAGAACAGGCTGGGGCATCCCGCCTGTGTCTATCTTCACTCCAAAGTGCTGTTTAGTGAGCTCCTGAGTCGATTCCGCTCTCTCTTTCTCTCCCCTCTCTCCCTCTGTGTGTGTGTGTGTGTTGGGATGGGGTCAGGGATCATATTTAACATGCACACACCCTTCTAGCTGAAGGGCCAGAGCAAGACAAGGAAGATTGCAAGGGTTATTTTTTTAATGGCCATGATAGAGAAGAAGAAAAGCTTCCACATGAATTAATCAAGAATTGAAAGATAGACCAGGAAGCCCTCCTCTCCTCTCCTCTCCTCTCCTCTCCTCTCCTCTCCTCTCCTCTCCTCTCCTCTCCTCAAGGACTGTCCATGATTAGAGATGGAGAGGTGTTCGCAGAAAGACACTGCAATATTTGAGCACACATGAGCACCATGCATGTAGACAGAAACAAGTCTAACCTCCTGAGCCATGTCCCAGTCAATGCGCTTGCTAGCTGTTGTTGTTGTTGTTGTTGACTAAGCTTGCATGCATCAGATGGCACCCTTGGGGCACAATTCTACAGCTACTACACACCAGCTAGATAGCCATAGGATGGGTCAGAGTCCCAAATCCAACCTCTGATATTCATTTCCCTTTGCAGCTGGCACAGTTCTTTCTGCACCAGCAGCAGCTCCAGGGTAACTTTGGAGGCAGCGCTCTGGGGAGCCAGAGGAGGAGGAATGGGGATTGTCAGGAAAGGAGGCCTCAGCCCCTCCTCCTGGAGAACAGGGGGAGGAAGCACAGACAGCCAAAATCAGTCATCTCTGTCTTTTGCAGGGTGGTAGAAGCCTGAAAGCGACCTTTGCCTCTGTGCTCCTCTCGTGGCTGATGGATGCCTGTGATCTTCTGGGTTCAATGACTGGAGGCCATATTGGATGGCACACTGAGGTGGCTGAACGCATCAGTGCAAGGAAGAACTCTCCGCTCTTGGAGATGAACCCTGAGAAATCTCTGGAAGATTTGGGGACATTCCTCATAACATAAATTCCTCTCAGTGCTTTACAGTCATGGTGAAAATCCACAAGAAATCACAACAAAAACAGCAGTATAAACCAATAAATGTGGGAATACCATGCAAAATACACTATTTTTAACAATATCAAATGTTCAGGGACTTGGATAATAATAAACCATACTGCTGGGGATGACATAATAAAACACAAAATACTGAAATATTTATGAAGGTTTTGATGGCCTGGGAGGAGAGCAACTCTGAGCCTTTCACCAGAAGGGCAGTGGTGTGGGTGCCATGCAAGCTTCTTTTGAGCCAAAGCTGAGGGAGCACCATGGGAAAAGTTCTCAGTTCTTGCCCTCCTCCAAGTCCCAGAACAAAGAGGGGCTTCTGTGGATGCACCCAAAGGTTGATATCGGAGGAGGTGAACTCCCATGTTGTGAACAGGTTTAGAAGTCAAACTCTGAAGTGGGCCCAGAAATGAACTGAGACCCTGTGCATGTGGGAGAGGCCTTAGCTGGTCTCCTCATGGACCCACTGAGGATGTGGTAATATTCCAGTTCTTGTGCAAGGTTTCCTCCATCCTAAAGGGGTGTTGTCCTCTCCCAAAGCCCACAGACTCGCCGCAGGAGCTTCGGGTTAGTCCCACGGGCCCCATTTCATTTTCCCTCAATCCACGGGACCGCAACCTCCGCTGGCTGCAAAGAATTCCACACCCCTGTCCTTTGCATGGGAAGGAAGGCAAAGAATGAGGGGCAGAGTGTGAGTGGAACCCCCAACCTGGGGAGCAGGACCAAAACAGGCATTGCGTTAAATCTGGAGCCGGTAGCAACATCGCTCTTTCTCTGCATGACTCAAGAGTTGGCTCAATCCAAATCCAGACTGCAACTAGCATGGGAAATGTGGGACAGGGGAGTAGCAGCCAAATTGGGGTGGGAAGCAACAGAGGTGCCATGCACCCATTGGTGCCTGCAAACACAAGGCTGAAACCCCCAGCCGCACCTTGTCGTGGGCTAAAACATTTTTAACCAAGCTTTCAGTTGTTTTGGACTTCAGCTCCCACCAGCTCCAGCCAGCAGGGCCAATGGTTGTGCATCTTGGAAGTTTATGCCTAAAACATCTGGAGGGCACCGAGTTGGGGAAGGCTTCAAGAAACGATCAGGGATGTGAGTCCACATTTTGAGTTTCATGTAAGGAAGATCAAGTTTGCATTGTAGTCAGGTAGAGGCAGGGGCGTACTGGACAGCAACTGTTCCATCCATGACCCTTTTCCAACATGGTGCTGCATAGATGTGATAGCCTACAGTTCCCATCATTTCCACTCCCATGCTGGCTGGGAATGATGGAAATTTCAGGGCCCCTGGTAGGAGAGGATGACACAATCCTACAAACTCATGAAACCAGTGTGAAAATTGAGCCTCTCGAGAAGTGAAAAAGAAATCAAAATAACAAAGGGTATGAGTGCAACAGAGTTGGCCCGTACCTGGGGTTTCTAGGCCAAGTAAGAAGGCTGTTCAGGAAGCTGTGAGTAAGAGAAGCAATCCCCAACTGCTGATCACTTTCCGCTCCAAGAGCAAGGGCCTGTGGACAGACCACACTATGGTGCTGCTCAAATTGCTGCACCGGTGAGTCGAAGGTTTTACCGCAAGGCCAGCACCAGCTGGCATTGTATGCAGTTTGCCAGCTTACAGAGGGGATTCAAAGTAGACCTTCATGCTATGCTTCTATTATACGGTACCTCTCATGCAAATTTATCAGGGATGGGCATTGATGGTTGCTCCTCATTAAGGACTTGTCCAGCGCATCCAAGTTCCATAAAGGTGCAGCACTGGGGTTTTTAAAGTGGAAGAAGAAAAGAACTCCCACAGTGGGAAAAATTGCATTATGCAAGAGATGCTTGGGCAAAACCTACCCAGGATGAACGAAGCAGGGCTGGGGGCGCGAGTGGCTCAGCATGGGGAGAACTAAACATTGAGTTAGAATAGATGTCAGCCTTGCATATTTTGTTACCACTAGCTGACTTCAGTATTCTCCAACCAGAAGTCAGCAAAATACAAGTTTACACAAACGGCCTCCTTTAGCAATCCTCCAAAGAGCACTTAACAAGGAAACCAGTTTGTTAACATTGCAGTGCCCGCCATTTTGTTGTTGTTAGTCGCGAAGTCATGTCTGACCCATCGCGGCCCCATGGACAACATCTTTCCAGGCCTTCCTGTCCTCCACCATCCCCTGGAGTCCACTCAAGCTCACGCCACCTGTTTCCGTGACTCCATCCAGTCACTTCATCCTCTGCTGTCCCCTTCTTCTTTTGCCCTTAATTGTTCCCAGCATTAGGCTCTTCTCCAGGGAGTCCTTCCTTCTCATTAGGTGGCCAAAGTATTTGAGTTTCATCTTCAGTGTCTGGCCTTCTAAAGAGCAGTCAGGGTTGATCTCCTCTAGGACTGATCAGTTTGATTGCCTTGCAGTCCAAGGGACTCACAGGAGTCTCCGCCAGCACCACACTTCAAAGGCCTCAGTCCTTTGGTGCTCAGTCTTCCTTATGGTCCAGCTTTCACAGCCATACATTGCAACTGGGAAAACCATAGTCTTGACTATATGCACTTTTGTTGGCAGGATGATGTCTCTGCTTTTTAGTATGCTGTCTAGATTTGCCATAGTTTTCCTCCCCAGGAGCAAGCGTCTTTTAATTTCTTGGCTGCAGTCCCCGTCTGCGGTGATCTTGGAGCCCAGGAAAATAATATCTGTCACTACCTCCATTTCTTCCCCATCTATTTGCCAGGAAGTGAGAGGACCGGAAGCCATAATCTTAGTTTGCTTAATGTTGAGTTTCAAGCCAACTTTTGCACTCTCTTGCTTCACCTGCATCAAGAGGGTCTTTAGTTTCCTCTTCACTTTCTGCCATGAGAGTGGTATCATCTGCATATCTGAGGATGTTGCTATTTCTCCCAGCAATCTTAATTCCAACTGGTGATTCATCTAGCCCCGCCTTTCTCATGATGTGCTCTGCATATAAGTTAAATAGGCAGGGTGACAGTATACAGTCTTGCCGAATTCCTTTCTCAATTTTGAACCCATCAGTGGTTCCGGGTCCAGTTCTCACTGTTGCTTCTTGACCCACATATAGGATTCTCAAGAGACAAATAAGATGGTCTGGTACTCCCATCTCTTTAAAAACTTGCCACAATTTGTTGTGATCCACACAATCAAAGGCTTTAGCATAGTCAATGAAGCAGAAGTAGATGTTTTTCTGGAACTCCCTAGCTTTCTCCATGATTCAGCATATGTTGGCAATTTGATCTCTAGTTCCTCTCCCTCTTCGAAATCCTGCCTGTACTTCTGGTAATTTAGCGGTGGCCAAACCACTTGCTACCACTCTTTGTGGACCATACCACTCTGTTGAATGCATGCGGGAGGATGAATGCCTGAATATTCATCCACATGTCCAAACAGCTTGCAGAAATCTAGTATATCGCACAGAGGAATTTTGTCCCAGAGCTTTGCTCCAGTGTTTCTATGTACTGGAAGATGTTCCTTGTATGTGTAGGGTACACTTCAGTTGTTCCTCTTTCTGAAGTGGTACAGTCCAGGTAGGACTGGATGATTTACCTTTTCTGACCATGTACATCAGCTTTAAATGCATCCGTAGGAGAACATACCCAAATAAGATGACCTGGTAGACCTAAACTGTTATCTTGTATGCGGAGAAGCATTTCATTTTTCAGCCCCAAATGAGCTTCCAATTCTCCAAGTAGTTCGTGTTCTTTCTTTAATTGTATGACTAGCGCTTTCTCAGGATATAACTTTGGGTCTCCATCACCTTGACAACATGCTGATGTTGAAGGAAGGTTAGGTATTGCTTGCATCTCGCACTGCTGAGAAAGAATACACCCATGCCACTCAGCAATCTTTCCCCATTCTGATTTTCTCATTTGATTGCTTCTTTTTTCTTCACAGATCTTTAATTAAGAGTCCTCCATGCAGGGAGCTGCATTTTTCAGACATAAAAGCACAATGTGTGCTTACTAATATTCCAATAAAAATGCAGGTTCCACGATTTTGAAAAAGTTAGGTGGGTTGGGCTATGTTCCAAAAATTCATTGAACAGGAAATTAAATAGCAGCTGGATCAGGCCAGATTTATATCAATAGAACTTTTTCAAACATACAAAACACTGAAAAATATATGTAATAAGAAAATGGCATTTTCAACTACTAAAATTACTATAGCTATAAAATGCAATATCGAAAAGTAAAACAAAGTAAAATCGTCAGATTGGGGTATCACTATAGGAATTCAACACTATCTCTGACAGCACTTTTGCATGGATATTTGCAACAGTCAATGCAAGAAGGGGTACTCTATAAGTCACATAAAAGTCAGTGACTGACAATAAATAGCATGTCTTCTCTGGAATTGTTGCTGAATGTAAACCAACAAAACAAATATGTAGAAACTTAAAGGAATGTTCCAAGTACATTGAACAAAATACAACGCAATCTTCAATATCAGCATCACTGTGCAGGAAAGTATGAAGTGAGACATACTGGGTCAAAATGCTGTTACACTGGATTTGATAGCATTTATATCCCACCCTTTTTCCTCTTGTGAGGAATCCAAAATGGCTTCCACAGAGCTCCACTCTGTTTTACTCTCACAACCATTACCCTGTGGGGTGGGTTAGACTTAAGGTTGTATGTGATGCAAGCTCACATGCTCAAACACACTACACTCATGCGATAGATAGGTTTTGCATGGAAGAAGCTCTACTGTAGATCATTCCTAAGCCCCTTTATAAGAGTCAGAGATACAGAGAAGTTATACACAGAGCAAACTAGCCTAAAAGCAAGCAACCTGCTGTTTCAGTCCCATCTCTGCTGGGGCAACATGTGGACAATCCGACCCAGCTGCCAACCCCAGCACCACTTGGAGCTCTCCATGGTGCTGATCTCAATCCACCTTGATTAAGAAACTTGCCCCTGCTTGAGACCTGATCCCCACCAGAACCCGGTAATCCAAGCTATATCGCAGAGCATCCACAGGATGCATGGCCTGAAAGGGCACAGAATGAAAACAGGGACTCATTGGCACACTGGGGAATGCTAGGAAAGGGACAGAAGATAAAACAGCCAGCACCACTGCCTGGAGAGCTTTGGCTATTGGGCAGCAGGAAAATCAAATACACAATCTTAATAATAATGTTAATGTATGTTAGATGCTATTGAATTTACTGCCTACCTTTGCATTTATACCTCACCTTTCTTTTTCTTGGAAGGAATCCAAGGCAACTTACAAGGTTCATGTGTATCTCTCTGGGTGTTCTACATAGACGTATAGAAAGCTTTTAATTTATATAAACTGCTTGTCTTTCGGGGGCATTGCATTGTGGGAGGAAATAATGATGGCAAAAATGGAAGCATCCAACTCCAATGGAATTGGAGAAAATTATGGGAAGTGGTCATCTTTTTTTAGTGGGGTAAAACCTATACAATAACTTAGTAATTATTATCATCAGCTCACCTTTAATGGGCATCTGGAGGACTACTTCAGATCCTGTTGGTCCACACACAGTCCCCAGCAGTGGTAGATGGGATCAGAGCCTGCAGGGATACCCTACTGGCATTTATTTATTGGTGAGATATCATCTGTGCCCCCTCGCCAAATTCCCTGTGCCCCCTTCACTGTGATGCTCACAGTAGCTGGAGGGAATGTTCCCAGCCACAGTATTTGATTGTGGTAATGTTTGCTGTAACGTCGCTCACATGCTGGTAAGTCCTATTAGTTGCACCAGAAACCTGCTGTTAGCAGAGAAAACCTCCTCGAACTAGTTTATTGTTATGGATTAACACAGCTTCCTACACATAGCAGGGGGAACCTTCATGTGTGGACCACTGTACTGCACTTCAGCAGAACCTCTGGCCCCAGGTTGTGGTTCCCCATGGCCCTGCCAAGATGCAGCTGCTCTGGTTTCTCTCTTGCTAGGATCCATTCCTCATTGTTCAAATGAGGTGAGATAATGAGGTTTTGACCACAGTTCATCCCAGTGTTCCCTGTGCTTTGCTATCTTATTCAGCCTGTGTTTTGGGAAACCAGGGGCAGATTCTTCCTCTAAAGAAACCGCACTCTTCTCTGTGGCAAAGGGTTTGAATGAGGATATTGTGCCTTCAGCCAAGTAAATAATACAGAAGATGCATTCGCATTTGCACTTCAGATTCTCAAAAGAGGCTAAGTTGTTTACTGTTCCACTGAGGACAAGCTGACACACTCAGCATATGGACCCAAAGATAAAGCCATTGTATCAGCGACAGTGGGAAAGAAGGAATATGATTTATGTAACCTAAAAGCAAGGCCATTCGTGCACCAAGCCCTCCTGTGCATGCTTACTCATATCGAAGCATGCCTGAATTCAATGAAGCTTCCTCCCAGGTAAATATTCATAGGGCTCTATCCTCAAGCTATCCCTCTGCCCTACCTGATTTATAGATGGTGATGATGATAACGAATTTTTTAAAAGTTGCCTGGGAGGCCTGTGTCAGGCTCATCTCTGTGTCCAAGTATGTTCTGGATTCACTGATCAGAACCATAACAGTTTGCTTTCTACACAATGACTGTGGGGGCAGAAAGAAACATAGAAACAGAGCGAGTCAGAAGGGACCTCCTGGGCCATCTAGTTTGACCCTGGCTCCGGTTGGTTCCACTCATGACATGCCCACCATCATCAGTTCAGAGACTGGTTTGTGTTTTGGAGCGCAGACCCTGCTCCACCTTGCTCTTGGACAAGTTTCTTTCTCTTTCAGGAGACAAGAGCTATTTGAGAAACCGTGACCACTAAAGTAACCATTGCATGACCAGACAAGTCCATTTTGTGAGAGTGCCCATCACGCTCAACATTCCAGCTGTGCTCACTGACCCAAAAAGGCTAAGAACTTAAGGACATAAGAACAGCCCTGCTGGATCAGAGCACAGCTCATCCAGTCCAGCACTCTGAGCACATGGTGGCAAACCAGCTGCCCACTGGGCCCCTCCAGCAGGATGGGGGCAAGATGTCCTCCTGCCCAGTTCCTCACCAACCGGTGCATGTGGGCCTGCTGCCACTGGGGATGGAGGGAGCACAAGCCTGCAAGGCCTTCTCCCTCGTGAATCTGGCCAATTCCCTTTCAAAGCCCTCCAGACTGCTGCCATGGGATGTGGTGATGACCACCAAATCCCATAGTTTAATGATACATTGTGTGAAGAAGGACTTCCTTTTGTCTGCCCCAAACCTCCCACCAATCAGCCTCATGGGGTGACCCCAGGTTCAGGCATTATGGAAGAGGGGGAAGAATGTCCACACAGTGCATTATTTTAAACACCTCTCCTTGTGTCTCCTCTTACCAGAGGCCAATAAGCAGGGCGAGCCTTTGATGTGGGGTCCAGGCAGACCTGTCTGATGACCTCTGTCCTCCCCTTGCTCCGCTCCCAATAATCTTTAGGGGTCTTCCCTGCTACTACTATTGCCCAAGTTGTAAAGGAAAGTAATGTTATTATGGCTACGAACTGAAATCAGTCCCTCATATGCCCAAATCAAGTCTCTTCCCACTTCTAGCAAGTCAGCTAATAGCAGTAGTAACAAAGCTCCCATGATGTCAATACAAGATTTGTCCTTCCTGCTGTTTAATGTCACTATTTGCCACTGGGGGTGCATGTGTGTCCCAGAATCATGGCAAGGAACTGGACAGGTTAAACCTCTCCTCCCATGCATTCATCCAGGTTCTAAGGTTCCTCCACAGCTGATTTTTGTGTTTTTCAAAAACCCTGACATTACTTCGAGTGATGCATTTTAAGGAACATGTGTTAAGCCCTTGGTGTACACTCCTTCACATGTTTAGAAAGGGGGAAACTGTGCTGTCTGGGGCGTGCCAGGAATTGTGGGTTGAATATTAATTCACCAATGGCCTTTTTCTCTGCCTTCTGAAATGTACTTTGTTAACCAATCCTATGCAGGTCTAGACAAAAAACACACGACTTCCAACATGCCCCAAACATCCAAGCTGTCTGGGGGATGCTGGGGGATGCTGGATTTTAATCTGTCTAAATATGCATAAGGTTGCGCTCTTCATCTTTTAGCTGCGACATGACATGATGCTCATGGGTCAGTTTGTAGCAATGTCCCTGATTTGGGGCTTGGCCATGTGGTGCCACCACAGTAAATGTGTCCTTGGGATTGACCCAGTTCGCAAATGCTGATACTCTGCTCTGGAACAGAGCTATTAGAAAATACTCTACCAGTGTGTGGCTATCCCCATTTCCTGATGCATTATGCACTGCTTATATGTTCCTCCGAGGGATGGCCTACACAGTTGTCTTCCCATTTAACACAGGGGAGGCTGAAGATCACTAGGCTGGCAGAGAAAGGCTGGCAGAGCACATCCAGTGAGCTTCGCGGCTAAGTGAGGACTTGATCCTGGTTCCCCAAACTGCTATGCCAGCACTGGAACCGCAGCACTGTGCTTGCGCTGAGTCTCTCCTGTATTGGCTCAGGTCTACTGTAACCTTTAATTAATTTGGAATTTTTGGAGGGTATTTTAGATGGCCCCCTTTCTTTAGATAGGAGTTTGTTAAATGGGAAGTGAAATGTGATGTGGGGGGAGGAAGGAGGCCCTGTCCTATCCCCATCTAGGATTTGGACCACAGCGCAGTGAAAGAAGCTGAAGGTCTCGAGTTCAATGCAAGGCATCTCCAGATAGGGCTAGGAAACCCTAGGCAGCACATGCCAGCAGTGCTGATGGTCTAGCTCAATATGCTCCTGTCCATGGGCCCCAAATAGGTCTTCCTGGCACATGTACTTGCCCGTTCGTACCTCTCCCATCCCAGGAATGACAATGGCCTGGCCAAGAAATATCCTCTCAGAAGGCTGGCTTGGTCCTTCTGCCTACAGTTAGAGAGGGAAGATCTAGAGAGGGAAGCAGTAAAGTCTCCAATGATGTCTTCCTATGAGATCACTTAACATGGAAGTCTTTTCCAAAAAGTGGGCTTTCCATGGGCAACTGTTACAAGAGAGAGGGAGGGTAAATTGGATGGGTAAGTATTAACCCAACTTCACTTCATAAGCAGCTAATGTTGGTGAGTTTTGATGGAATTGCTGATTCCCTTCACAGATTTCAGATCTAATACTGTCTGAGCATTGATCCAATTTCATGCCCAGGAGCCGAGCTGAGCTCCACAGAACATCTTGCTTAACCTTGTGATGACAATGATGTCTCACATTGGGACTTGCAGCATGGAACAAACAAGTTTTTAAATAGAAATCATTTGTCTCTCAGCAGGGGAACTTGATGGTTTTACTCTCTACAAATCCCCCCAAAAGCTACAATCAAGTAATCTGTTTTCATGGCCATCTTTCCTCATGACCTCAAGATTCAACAGGGAGATCCCAATCTATGTTGTCTTGTCTCTTTTCTGGTTGGGCCTGCCACCTGTGGAAGGACATGGCAATTTCCTCTCTATAATGCAAAAGAAATCTTTCCCATACTTTCGAGCCATCCCCCAAGCTTTGGGCATTGGTCCGGTTTCCTGGTGGTTTTCTGCAAAAGGAAATCCCTTAACTCATTAAAAAAATAGATTAATTGACCAGTTCGGTAACAAGGTGCCCCAGGACCCAATAAACTTTGCAAAGGGTGCATTCCAATTACCACAGGGCTCAGCAGGAACTTGATAAGTTAGCCAGAACAATCTTTTCATAGCATTAAGAAACTTTTGTGTTTCAACTAAATATTCCAGGGAGAGGGAAAGCGAGGAGACAGAACACCTCCCAACATCCCACTAACACTTATTTAACTCTTTCCCAACACATTTCAGTTGTAAATACTTTGTATTTCTAGCAAGTTTCATAACTGGGAGCAAGCCAAGGTTGTGTTCCTACAGGCTGCCAACAATGCAAAATCTACTTTGCTGAATCTGATAGAGGGTTTGAGTCTTCTAGATCAGGAGCGGCCAAGTTCTGGCTCTCCAGATGTTTTGGCCTGTGGTTGGCTGTGTTGGCTAAGGCTGAAGGGAGCTGCAGGCCAAAACTCCTGGAGGGCTTACCCCAGTTCTAGATTGATTCTTAATTGGAGCCAAATGGACATTGTTTCAAGCATGTGGTTTCCCTCCATTGGCGGCTTCAGCAGCAATCAGGACGGGGGACATCTCTGCATAGCATGGCCTGCATGAGGTTCATGGCTCTCTTTTCCCAGGCACTCCCTGCATGACATAGCATAGGCCACCCTTCCCACAGCGTCATGCATTACTTAGTGCCAGAAATATTCCCTTTTTGGAAAAAGTTTTAATAGCACTCCGCCATTTTCATTCACAGCCATGCAATGCCATCAACGGTAGCTTGCAGATCTGTAAACGAACAGTGGTAAATATTCATGATTTGTTCAAGTTTGCAGTTTCACCATCTGAATGATCAGTGCAAAATTCCATATTTTGATTTCTGTCTAAAAGTTTGACATTCAGGTGATTGAGACTTGCTGTTTGCATCCTTCTTTGCTTTAATCCAACAGACATCAAATTTCCTAAGCTGTCAGCTGTCAGATATGAAATAACATACTTCATCGCTCCATGTCAGCTATCAAATATGGTCAAACATCAAATACTATTACTATTGACAACTTTCAAATGCTGTCAAATACCAAAGATGGATTTCATTGTTTGACTCAAATCTGTTCTTTGGTTTTGAATAACAGGTGTCAAATATAAATATCAAATAGTCAAGGAACATTGACCAAATATTAAAATATTCAGAGATATCCCATAAATACTTGATAAGCATATTTTAAAAATCCAACAAAAAAGTCTTCTGCCATCATGAAGCCAAAAGGAGCCCCCCTAACTCACAGTCCTACTGTCTGGCCAGCCCAGTTCTAGCTCCTCCTCTACCTGAAACACGCTCAGAGCGCAGTCCTCTATTTGAAGGCATCCTCTGTTCAAGAGACAATCCAGTACAGGTCCAATTGGATGATAAAGAATGGTGAGTTTGGCCATGATTAGGGACTGGCCATGAATTTGCCCATAACAAGTTAGCAGCTAGAGGCAGACTGGAAAGGTTGATGAGGCCGTTGCAACCCCCCTCCACCATAGTGAGATGTGTTTAATTTTTATTTAAAACCACAGTTGTTATTTCCAAATGTGCATCTATACATTTACTTACATCTTACTTATTTTGATTTTTCTGCACTGTCCACTCCGATAGGCTCTCTGCTGTTTCCTTCTTGAATCACATTTTTATACACATGGTAGAGCATTCAAAAATGGTGCCCCGTCCCCATCTACCCCCCCCCCCGCCCGAAAGTAATACAGTACCCGCTCCCCTTCTAGGACTCCGGAAGGGAACAGCAGGCAATTTGATGACTTCCAGAAATACCTGGATAACTTTTGATTCTCATTATCCTTTTCTGAGTCGATTTGGTGGGATCCTGACAACACTTTCAGAGCCTCTTTCTCTCACTACTCTTCCCCAGTCCATGGCTTTGTTTCCATCTAAGCTGTTGAAAGATTTCACGTGATACTTCCTTTCAGTACCTCCAAAAGGTCCACAGCACAGTAAGGAAGCAAAGGGCACATTCCATGTTTATACCAGGTCAGTTCCAACGTTAGGTAAAGCAGGGCAGCATTTGGGCAAAGTGTGAGTTAGTTGATTTCACTGCTGTTTCATCTTTGCGGTCAGGGAGGAATAGAAACACCTGAGGAATTTCTCTGCCCCACAAGCCAAAATAACTTAGGGGCCTGTCTGAGTGGGACCCCCAGATTTAACACCCAGTGCAACAGCATTCACTGTGCCTCAGGGGTCCCAGCGCCACAGCAAAAGGCTGTGGTCAATTAACCAAGGCTGTAAAAGGAGTGGCAGAGCCTGGTCTCTCCCTGCTGGATGGTGATGGAAGCTCCTAAAGGTCCAGTGTCTCCTGCTGCCGCATCATGCATCTGGGTGGCTGAGGGACAGAAGAAGCTATAGGGAGCCATCCACAGGGCCCGGCGCTGGCAGGTGTCATCCTTGGGCCCGTAAGACATGGGATGGCAGGTGAATGAGAATCTTCCCTGGGGTTGGGTGGACAGCAGTGAAGGTGGTTGCCCCGGAACCAGTGGCCATGACATCTGGGTGGCCTGGGCAGTGCAGGTGCATCTATTGGCTTTGAGGGGGCACTGTTGCGACTCTTCCTCGGGCAGCAAAATATTTTGGTCATGGGCAATGCCCCATATTGATGGCAATTCAGCTGCAGTGCAGGGCACAATCCACCCTTCCTGCAGCCTCTGGGACTGCACCGGTACTTCGTCGTTTGTCCGTTCCAGCTAGCAGGGCCAACATCAATACCTGGTATGCTTGGGCCACTGCCAGGGCCTTTCATGGTGCATGCCTGGGGAGCTTTAAAAAGACTTTGGGCTTTTTTAGTGAGCAGTAACTGGCATCTGGTCCAGCACAGTCTTAAAGGGGCAGATTTAAAGGGTGGCCAGGGGGCTGCTGTCTACCTGAGAGCAGCAGCAGGGCTGGGCTTCTTGCAGAAACCCAACGTTTATTGCAATTCACTGGGGAAACCCAGGGCAGAAAGGCTTGGATGGAGAGAAGAGCAGGGTGGAGTGAGAACTATCAGTTAATTGCTCTCCAGTGTTACTTGCCCATCTATCTGGTCCCTGAGATTATGCAGGCCCTGCCACTCCTGCAGGTTTCTGCTGCAAAGGTGTTCTTACAAATCCATCACATGGCGCATGGAATCTGGGACTGTAGGAGAGACAGCACACAGCAGGGGACCACAGCGGTGCCTTTGTCCTACCCCCTCAGACCCAGAGCTGGACCAGTGAACTAAAAAAAGTTTGCTGCCTTTTAAAATGAGAATAAATTATAGGGGCTCTATATTTTGATATCCCTTCATGGATCACTGCCTTGCCATGGCAAAGGGGCTTGCATAGTGTAATGAAGCTATGAGCTATGCCATGCAGGGACACCCAGGATGGACAGGTCATAGCAGAGAGCTCTGACAAAATGTGATCCACTGGAGAAGGAAATGGCAACCCGCTCCAGTACCCTTGCCATGAAAACCCCATGGACAGAATTGTGGAGCTGGAGAGGACTCCTGAGACTGCAAAGAGATCAAATCAATAAATCCCTGACTATTCTGTAGAAGGTCAGTTACTAAAGCTGATGCTCAAATACTTTGGCCACCTAATGATAAGGAAGGACTCATTGCAAAAGACCCTGATGCTGGAAACAATTGAAGGCAAAAGGAGAAGGGGATGGCAGAGGTTGAGGTGGCTGGATGGGGTCACTGGAGAGGGGGAAGCGGGCTTGGGTGTACTCTGAGGGTGGTGGAGGACAGGAGAGCCTGGAGGAATGATGTCCATGGGGTACAAAGGGTTGGGCATGACTTTACGGCTGAACAACAATATTTTGATAGCTGCAACATTTGTGGCAATTAAGCAAGAACATGGAGGTTGAGTGATGAAGAAATCTGCAGCTTCCGGAATAACATATCTCAGGCAGTTGCTAAACTTGGAGAATTCCTAATTGGAAACAGATCGTCCTTTGCACAAGAGCTCCATGGGTTGCATGAGAGGATCTGGTGCTTGGGCCAAGCATGGATGCCAATGAGTCATCAACCAAGGAAGAAATGCATCACCAAAACTATGATATGAATGCCATTTGCATGTGCTGATTTGGATGTGCAGATGCAAATACAGAAATAACCTGAAAATACACATTGTGCAAGTCACCAGATTGCATACGATGGAGACCATTTAACCTTATCACTGTCCCTGCAGAAGGAGGATGGGAACCTTAATTTAATCCTTAATGGATGCCTTCCAGTTCTAAATCCATCTTTAAACTGGAATTGCACCAGTTGGCCCTTCACACAGAGGACGTCTTCAAGCAGCAAATGCTCCTCTAGCAGCCTTTCAATTGGGTACTGTCCTCCGTAAAAGGACGGGGGCTTATTTCTTCATTTATTTACAGTTTTTATTTGCTGTCCCAATACTAAAAGTCTCTGGATGGCTTAAAAAAACCAAAAAAATAAAGCAACACAACCTACTACATCTGATAAATGATGATAAAAACAAGGATAAAAACAATTAACTGTTAAAATATTGGGAAAATAGAAAGGTCTTCGCCTGACTCCAAAAAGAATAAAGCGACAGCACCAGGTGAACACCCCTGGGGAGCGTGTTCCACAGTTGGGGTGCCACCGCTGAAAAGGCCCTTCTCGGAGTAGCTACCCTCCTGATTTCTTTCAAAGGGGGCTCCTGATTTGGGCAGGAGCTTTTCCCTCCCCTACCTGGCCAGGCTGCTCATCGCACCTGTGACCACCAAGCAGGCAGAGAACGAGAAGAGGTACAATCATATCTGTGACTGTTTGACTTGGAAAGGTCAGGGTAGGAGGGCTGTTTGCCTCGAGCTGTACAGCAGGAAGCAGCAATAGCACATAATAGCGTAGTGCAGAGCCTGTGAGTGCGTAATAGATGCCATCCGGGCTTCTGCCGGCAGCCCAAGCACCAAATAACCTGTACAGGCCAGATCCAGCTCTTGGGCTACGAGCAGCTCTTCCCAACCTGAGCCTTTCCTGATCATGTACCTGCAAGATGCTACAGGTCCCATCCTGCTGGAAGGCGCTTGGATGGGAATGGCTGATGCCAGGATGCTCATTCAATGCGTACAATACCCTTGAGAGAGAGGTGAGAGAGACAGACTTCTTGAGCACGAAGGCACACTTCCTTCCTCAAAATCAACCTGGTTCTCTGTTAGTAAATGAATCAGATTTATAGATACCTGTCAGTTTTGCCATTGCTTTCTTAATCAGATGTCACCCAAAGGCGCCAATCCAATTAGTGATGAGATATGGAGTTTGGTGGAGGGGGAGAGCGGAAAATGTCACAACCCCTCACTCATCATCATAATGCCTTGCTCTGTGATCACCAGTAAAGCAAGCCGTTCTTCTTGCAGCATGACATTTGCTAAAAACAGAACCTTCTCCATAATTCTCTGCAGTCCTATATAGTGTTCCACCATGATAGCTCAACAAAAGGCCATATTTACCCCCAGGGATGCCAAGCGGTATTAATATGACATTTTGTCACAAATTAAGTTCAAGCAGGGGTAATATCTTTGACTCAGAAGATGGAGCTGGTACTGAAAGGGGCTTCAAGTGGTTAAACTGTCAATAAACTTGCTGCTAGTCTAAACTAACCACATGGTTGCATCTCCCGCCTACTTAAGAGAGGCTACAGTTGTCCTCTGCTGGTAGAAGTTCACCACTAGCCATGGAAAGACTTGTCAATTTCAGCTCCACTCAGTTTCTCAGTTTCTGATCGGTCAATTTCAGTCCCACTCAGTTTCTCCTTTTCAGATCTGTCCACTTTGATTCCACTCCATTTCTCTTTTTCAGATCTGTCAGTTCAGTTCTACCCAGTTTCTCATTTTCCCAACCTTAAGTTCACTATGTTCTATTTACATATCAACTTGAGAATTCCCCTTGCTCCATCTGCATTCATATCCATATGCACCTCCTTCTGCATTTCCTAATGGCTGCATTTTAATATATTTTGCCTAATATACAAAAAGCAAGCCATTTTTCCTAATATCAGCATTTTTGTATGTTATTTTCATGTATATATACAGTTTTGTATGCATTTCAGACCGAAGAGCTGTGTCATAGCATTCAATAACTGTGTGTCTCAATTTGCATCTTGGTTAAAGAACTACAAATGAGATAAATTGGCATTAAAATCGGAATGAGCAGACTTCTCCTTTATCCATATTAACCACTTGAAAGCTGTTTTCTGCTAGAGCTTTCACCCACCTTTCCATCCCAAAGATCACTCAAGTTCTTGTGTGTGCATTTTATTTCTGATTTTATGATTAATTTGTTGTGAACCATCCCGATATGTCTAAGTATAGGACGGTATAGAGAAGTTTTAAATAAATAAAATAAAACAGGGCTGAATGATTCTGTCAGTTTTGGTTTCTCTGTGTTTCTCATTTATTCCAGTTTCAAGTTTGATTCATCTGAAACTTTAGGAATTTCTCTCCCACTTTTTTTTAAGTTTGCATAAAAATACGTAAATATTTTTGTACACATTTTACCTAGCACAGACATTTGGGGATGTATTTTACCAAACATACTCATACAGTTTGTGTTTGCAAATAGTTTTCCTGAAATAATACATCACTTAAAATTATCTTCTGTTAAAGACAAATGTTTCCATGCATCTGTTGATTGGAGAAGGTCCACTGCAGACTCTGGAAAAGTGCAGATTTCAAAGGGCAGCTGAGTTTTGGTTCATGCAGTGATTCAAAAGTGCGGAATTAAGTATCTTGGCATTAAAATGTGGAGTGGACAAATGTTTCCCCATCTCTCATGGTGATGCATTTTGCAACAGGACAGAAGATCCTGGATTGTTCCCTCAGTTGGAGAGGGGAGCTGGTTTGGGCAACCTTTGGAGCAGCTGCTCCGCATGAGTCCCAGTTCCCTCTGCAGTGTAATAGAAGAGTCTGTCCAGGCCTTGGAGGCTGAAAATTTTCACTACTGGGTGGTATAAAAAATATAATGACTAAATAAGTAACACAGGAGCCGGGATATACGCACTGCTTCTAGCAGAACAGGCATCCATGGTATTCTGCTGCCCTGGTCTGTTAGCAACCCTATCCGTGGGGCAAAGCTTACCTTAAATATGCAGCCGCAATGACAGATCCTCCACTAGGGTTTTTCTGTGCAACACACTAAGGGTTGTTGCTGTATTAAGCCAGGGTGGGCAGCTTGTGGCATTCCAGGGGCCCTCGGACCGCAGCTCCGGTAAACCTAGCCAACACAGCCACTGGTAAGGGACAATGGGAACAGCAGTCCAACGTCATCTGGAGGAGCATGTGTTATCCGCCCTTTATCTACTCTGCACACATCGTATGAATAAAGAGGCAATATAAATATGTAAGCAAAGAGTGAGCCAGTGGTCAAAGAGCTTTCATTTTAAGAAAAATTGGCCGCAAGTTGACCTCCACCCTGCCTCTACCGTGCCTGCTTTTCTTTAAAATTATATGGGGAAGGAATGGAAAGAATTAATTCTAATTAATTAATGGCAAACCAACTGGTATAGTCAAATCTAGGTTGATTTCAAGGGGAATTTGTCCACTCTAAGCCTCTGCAGCAGTGATGGATGCTTAGACCTGGAAAAACGTTGCTTGGGGATTCCTCCCTCTTTCCTCCTCTCCAATATTTGGCACTGCGACCACTCCAAGGACTGGGGAAGTTGGCTTGCAGACTGCTTGCAGTTGGCTTCCTCTGGCCTAGATGAACCAGTGGCCTCACCTCAGTAGGAGGCAACTCTGTGTCTTCCTATGCAGTAGAAATGTCTGGGGGGATATGGGAGTTGTAGTCCAACACATCCAGCAGGCACCAGGATAGTGGAGAGGCTGTAGACCAGGTATTGGGGGAATATATATCTGAACTGGAGCAGCGTGGTATAAGTGTAAAGCTGGCCCCAAGAAGATGGAAAGTAATCTTCTCCAGCCCAGCAGCATGCAGCAGTGTTCAGCTACAATGCCTATCACCCCAGCCAGCTGGCTGGGGATGCTGGGCACTGAAGCCCAGCTGCTCCGGACAACACTGAGATACGGGGCTGCTGCCGCGAAGCTTCCTCCAGACCGAAAGTCAAGGCAAGCCTCCTTTTGGCGATGATTAAGGAGCGGCTGCTTTCGTGCAAAGCCTGGTGAGATGCCGCTTTCCCATTCTCCATTTCCAAACGCCACGGTTTGGGAGAATGACATAATGTCGTGTGTTCTGATCTAATATGCCACTTTTGGAAATGATGTCAAACGCAGGTCCTGGCCCCAGTTAAATTTTTCCCAACATCTCTTTTTGCTAGAGGAGTGGGTATTCTGAACATCAGGATGCTGGCTGCATTCCAGTTGGGGTAATTGCTTTCCGCCTCACTAAAATGCCCCCTGTAGCTTCATCCGGAGGACTTGCATTCCTCGCTTCCTCTCCCAGCAACTAACGTGTGTTACCAAGGCCAAGCTACCAGCAAGTTTCACCTGAGAGGCAGCTGTGTTTCAGGGGCAAGTCAACTGACCCTGAAGAACACACATTCATTTCGTAATCGATGCTTTGGGATCCATTAAACAAGGGTATACAGCATGTCATTAAAAAAAGCAAAACACCCAGGCCCCAACTTTATTGTAACACGTTGCACACCGCTGTTTATTGGCAAGATCTTATAGACTGTGAGAGCAATCTAAAATAAATGCCCATTAATCTACTAAATAGAATTACTACAGTTTGTGTAAATGCTCAACCACCTGCTCACCTCTGAGTCTGGATGCCAGAGGAAGCAGCAGGATGCACAGGACATGGAACGGGGGCCCTTGGCATTTCGGGAGGACCGGGCTCATGTCAACTGTCCCGTCCAGATGGCCTCACACCGAACCCCTACAGCGGCAGTAGGCCCTGGTCCCCGGATGTCCAGGTCTGATATCCAAGCTACTGTGAACTCCAGGCTGTAACACCGTGACCATAATGTTTGCCCTGTGGCCTCCTCAGTGCCCAAGAAGATGACCATCTTCCAGTCCCTGGCGACTCCTTTCTGCTACGTGGGACCTAACACGGCGACGGTCCCAAGTATGCCTGACTTTGGGAGAGGCTGAGGGGTGTGAGGCCCCTCCCGAAAGCTGCCGCAAAGTGCTGTCGCCCCAGCCTCAGTTCTGCGCTCTGCCTTTGCTTTGGCAGAAATGGAGCTTTCACGGGAGAATCCCTCTGTGCTGACAGACGCGTTCTGCACCTGGGAAAATGCAGGTGAGAGCAGAGGCCTGTGCAACCCCCTTCGGAATGAGGCTGAGCACCCCCTGGCCGTGGGAATGGCTCCTGTCGAGGTGGCAGGCTGACCGATGCATTCCGGGGAGGCTCTTCACATGTCTAGCTCCTCAGAGGCCAGAATTCCTGAAGAGGGCCCGAGTGCTCACAAATCCCACACAGAATGTGGCGGCAGGGTCCGGGGCGTGGGCAGCAGAGGCACCAGATCCGGGCAAAAGGTCCCCCAGCAGGACTGGGTTGCTGCACCGTTCTGAGCCCAGAGTTGGGTCAGAGGCAGGGGCAGGACAAGGCAAGGATGTGGTCATGGGAGAGCCAAAGGCTGAGAAGCAGGAAGACAAGGAAGCGGAGTCACCAGGCAGGATGCGGCGGCAGGAGTGGCAAGCAGGTCTAGGTGGCGAGGCACAGCATGATCCAGTGAGCCATGGCAGGAACTGGAGCCAGCCGGTGTCCAGTCAGATGCAGCCGCGCGACCACACCACAGCAAGCAGGAAGCGCCTGCTCTTACGCAGCTCTTCCCCAGGGGTCCCAGCTGGCGCTGGTCGAGAGGCCGAGCGCTCCTGCAGGGTCTGGGATGATCCTGCACCTCCTGCAATGGCCAGTCCAGTTCTGGCCACTAGATGAAGCCCCAGGGCTGCCCTGACCCTGACAATGGGACATTTAAGTCCACAGTGTGCAATGCTGAGGCAGGCCAGGTCTGGGATGGCAGCCAAAAAGAGCCCATGTTGGTCCCTTTAATATGACTAGACAACACACACACACACAGAGAGAGCATATATTTAACTTCTTTTTAATTAATTTCCCTGAGTGACCTACTTGGGTATCTGTAAAGAATGTACAAGGTTTATATATATATATATATATCAACCAAAATACCATCCCAATGAGAAATTAATTGCTAAGATTGGTTAATATGACAGGAAAGTACATAAAAATCTATTATATTTCTTCACCATTCTATTCTGTAGTGTATACTTCTGCTATACTCAAAGGCCAGGGCGATCTCCCAGGGTAAATTGCTACATTAGTTTGACATTTCTGGCTCCAATTAACCTTACATTTGAGCTATTTTCTGAGGGTTTTTTTTTTTTTTTTTTTGCCTGAATCTCTCTCTCTCTCTCTCCCTCTCCCTCTCCCTCTCTCTCCCCTCCCCTCTCCCTGCATCGGAGTTTCAATTTCTGACATGAAAGCTGCAGCTCAGGCGAAAGAGATCTCCCTGCATTTGCCCCAGGTAAAGAAGTCGAGCCTTGGGTCTTGCACACATGTGGCTGCACTGGTCTAGCGCATTATATGCAGGGTTGCTGCTGAAAGCAGCACCTGTACATTTTGTCCCACGCACCGGAAAGCCCTTCAAGGTACATCCCAATACCAAATACTGGGTAGCATCCAGTGCCGGCTCCGTGCTAAGTGCCAATGACTCTGTGATGGGATAAACCAGCCCCGGCACAGCATCATGCGCACCAAGCAGCCACGGAACTTGCCCTTTTCCCCGTGGCCTAGCGAGCGCGGAAGGCACGGATTTCTATGAGTGTTGCGTCGACACTGGATGCAGTCCAAGATGCGAATACAACACTGATTTCCTTGTTTGACATTCCTATCCTGCCTTTCACCTAAGAAAGCGCAGAGACCAGCTGGAGCAGCGGCAAACAGCACGATCAGCAGAGAGCAGCCCTCCGGCACGATAGGCAGAGAAACGGCATCAGGAGAGCAAGCGGAAGCAGCCAGCGATTTCCCAGGAAGGTCTCCTGGAAGCACCAAGACACCATCCAAATGGGGCATGAGGGCTTCTTTTGATAGTGCATTCCTCTGGATCAGTGCCACTGTCTCAGGGACACCCCCCACTTGCTCCACCAGTTCTTTCCAGTGCCCCATCAAGGGGCCACAAGTCTTCAGAGGGCCCAAGGGGCCCAATTCGTCTTGCGCCTTTTCCAACAAACATGCATGCAACCGCATGAGGCATGGAAGAAAAGTCCCTGCCTTAATTCCGGCACTGTATTTTCTGCATTCCTGAAATAACACCAAAGGCAGCACAGGGGCTTTCCTACTATTCCCCAATATTCACCCATTTTCCTCTTTTTGTTTAAAGCAACAGCCTGGAAGAGTTGAACAAAACCTACTGGCTATTTTGCGGATTCTTTTATTTGGCCTATCAAAGGAGCAACAAATGTCCAGTTGATGATCTTTATTGCTCCACTGGAATAACACCATGGGGTTGCAAATGTCTTTTAAATGGAATGATTCCATTTACGTGTAATTAAATTTTAATTTCAGTACAATTTTTCCCTCCGGCCCTTTTCATTACAAAATCACAAATTTTCTCCCCGAAGTCAATTTCTCTGACAAATTCATATGCAGCAGGCAGAAGAGTTAGAAGGCATAACTATTCCTGCCACATAGTAGGAGCACCTGCAGTTCTGGATGAGCCCTAACAGGTCTTTCCTAGTCTTCCACGGTCACTGTTACCATACAAAAAAATCTTTAGGGCTAAATCTCATTGTAGTTGGGCTTTCTTCATAAATTATATTTAGGGTGTGACCCTGTGGAGGAACGGACAAGCCCAAGCTCAGAAGCGGGTGCTCATTCATTCTGGAGCAAGAACTGTGCCTCCATTTTCACTAGTTAGCCACTTGCGGTCATCCAGCGAAGGTGCCTCAGTGATGGAAGGATGAGGGCTGGAGCGGCTCCACAATGCCCTGGATCCTGGCCACACCAGTCTCCTCCTCTCCTTACCTTGAAACACCCCCTTCTACCCTCTTCAAGGTCACTTTTGCAGCAGCCAGCTGGGTATTTTGTACCAGTTGCAAGAGCCCAGGGGAGGACACAGAGTGATGCACAGCTTGGAGGCCGGAGTGCTGTCTCCGACCTCAGACCTGGAAGTCCAAACAACCTTCAGACAATGCCTAGAGATGCTGGACCATCCCTACCGCAAGCTTAACAGGAAGGCAGTAGCTCCCACCTGTTTCCCAAAGCAAACTTGAAGCTGTTTCTTCAGATGGTTTCTTTTTTTTTAACATGGAAAGACCCAAAGGATTTTCGTGGAGGATTTTCGTAGGATTGATTGATTGATTGATTGATTGATTGATTGATTGAAAACTTGTATATGCTCATGCCTCGGCATCTCGATACCTACACACATCGATTGCAAGCCCCTAAAATTCTCCAGCGGCATCGCTTCCCACTGTCGGTGATTACCACGTTGCAGACTCAGAGAGCCTTTCTGCCTGCAACTCGTCCCTGAGATGGGCTGTCACGCAGGGCAGCAAGTCCCCCGCAAGGGCAGGTCCTACTGGAGGTTCACACCAGCTCGCCCTTTTTGCACCAGAGAAGGTCCTGGGCCAGGGCAGAATGTTCCTCTGCTGCTCCAGCACGGCCTCTAGGAACCCACTGAGATATGTGTGGGTGACTGAACAGCCACCAGCCTCCTGTCTTGATGGGGAAGGGCTGAAGGGTGTTGAATCCCAATAGAAGCCTCCCTTTGCTAACCCAGCAGTCCTGGTTATTCTGAGGCTTCTACAGGGACAAGCAAACAGCTGCATTGGCCTGTAGCTTCTAGGAAAATTCCCAGAAATCTGGATAACAGATACAGGGAAACAGTGTTCAGGGATAGCCTCCAGCATGATCAGCCAGAAAGGTGAGGAACCTCTTCTGCCCAAGAGACAGAACCCATTTTGAAAAGACTTCTCGGGGACCATGCTCCCATGGGGAGGGAACCAAAGGAAAGGGGGACAATCCGAGGGCAAAGTGGGGAGGGGGGATGCAGAAGCAATGCCAGCATATTTTAGCTCAATGTCCTTACTGCCGGTGGTGTTCATCCTCTTACAGTGATGAACAGGACAGAGCTGGCAGACGTCCCAGTGATCAGCGTTGGGAGAAACAGGTTGTGCCCGGGGCACAGTCATCTGGTGACAGCAACCCTGGGTCCTCCACCTACCTCAGCCCTCAATTTTGGTTCCCCCGCACCCCTGTGACAATGCGTTTGCAGCCTTTTCCTGCCCCAGATTCAGGTGCTTGAACCCAAGGGGGAAGCTTAGACTCTCTTTATACTCGGAGTCACCTTTTAGCACACATTACCCTACCCACTGAACCGCGGATGAGTTCGTTCAAAGACAGTAAGGTTCAGAGTACATTCATCCCTTGTCTTTCTTTGTACGAGTCCAACATACCTACAAGGAGCAGTTACGTAACCTTCATACACACTATCCCTTGCTCGAGGTTTCCCCACATTCACCACACATCCAGAATTCACTGCTGTGTGATTTATTTATCAGTCTGTCTAAAAATTACTGCTAGAGCTAAAAATGCAAATCTGAGTGCAAAAAAAAAGGTGGGGGAGGAAGGAAGGAAAAGAAGCTGAGGTTTACAAGACGAGGGCAAGACTCAGAGAGAGCGCTCTAAACTCATTAATGCAAAATAAAGTGTTCTATTTTTCAGCAGCTAAAGTTCAAGGATGGCTTTTTACATAATTAAAACTCTGAAATTTTAATCGTATCTTCCCTACACAAGACTGTAGGGGAAAAGAAATGAAGGGGGAAAACAGAAGGAAACACATAACTGTAAGCATTAATTGCCAGCACTGGGTACATGCAAGCTATCAAAACTTTGATGTATAAAACTGATTGCCATCGTCTTCTTCAAAGTCATTTTGCAGAGCTGGTATTTGCCTCTTCTTTCTGCCCAGGTTCATGCAAAGGGCAAAATATCTAAGCATCCGAGCTTTTGACCCGACTAGCAAATATTTAATGTATGAATTAAACTGGACAGGACTTTGCCAGAAGCTTTCTTCATGTTTTATTTCTGAAACTATTTTTACCAGTGTTTAATCGCTTAAATGTAAGGGTATAAAGACATTTCTGACAAACTATGTTTATGGAGCTAAATGCCATCAAGGGGAAGCCCTTGGATGCATGCAGGTACTTAATAACAAGTTTCACTGCGCTTTACGTCTGCAGAAGGACATAAGAACATGGGTCAGATCAAGGGTCGATGAAGTCAGGCATGCCGTTCACACAGTGGCCTGCGGTTGGAAAGAAGCCACAAGCAGGGCATGAGTGGAGGAGCGCCCTTCTGCCCATGTTCCCCAGCAACTGGTATAACATAGACACACTGCCTCTGATACTGGAGGCAAAATAGAGCAATCAGGACAGCCAGCCAGAGATAGCCTCATCCATCAGAAATTCGCCCAACACTTTCCTTCCTTCCTTCCTTCCTTCCTTCCTTCCTTCCTTCCTTCCTTCCTTCCTTCCTTCCATTCTTGGACCCAGGACAAGTTGCAATCCAGTATTTGTGCATCTCAAAATTTTCCAGTGCAGTTCTGTGAACAAAGGATACAACCAAAATTGTGTATCTTTAGAGGAAAGACACAAAATATCATGAAGGAAGAACACTTGCAAGTGTGTGTATATTATGACTTTGCATACTGAACTGTGCCTATTAGAGAAAACACACAACAACATGCATTGTTTTTAAAGATATCAACTGATGCAGAAACAAAATGAAACTAAGTGAGCACTAGAAACATAAGAAAGGGAAGTACTCTTCAGGCATTCTACTTGCTGTGTGGAACAAACATGTAAAGAGAGAAGCAATTCAGTCCTGCCCCCGTCAGCTGTGTGAGAAATCCTTCTGTATTTATTTATTTATTTTATATGCCACCCAAGAGCTCTCTATAGTTTGCATGAAGGCGCTCAATGAGAATAAGAACCCCAATTTTCCAGGGTTGTGGCACTCCACCCTGATTTTATAGGGTTATTAATCTTCAGAGCAAGTTCTAAGATAGGATGATGGGGAAAGGAAGATACACGTTAGTGTGGTTCCTTCTGTTTTTCTATTTTGATGACAAGCCTCAATTGGCGCCTCTGTGTGTGTGTGTGTGCGCGTGTGTGTGCACGCGCACGTGCGCATGGTCCTCCACTGCCCTCTGCCACAATTGGCCTCACAGGCATTTGGCTGATCTGGTATTGCAGGCCTGCTGTGGAAGGAGCAAAGCTCACATAGGTTGCCAGAGGACAATAGTTTGCCTATTGCTGGGAGCCAGGGTTCCTCCTTAACACATTCAAAAGCCACAGACTTTGCAAAGCATTCTTGATTGACCAAAAAGCTCAAAGCACCCAGAATGAATCTCGGAGCATGCTCAGAGCAGTTTGTTGAGCCCAGTCTAGCATTCACTTCCAGGAACTCTCCTTATGGGCGTGCCTGGGTCCCATCCCTTCTGAAATGGGGCACACCTCCTCCCTGCACACCAATCCTCTAACTGGGCCACCCTCTTCTGCTGATGTCACTCCATGGGGTCAAGAGCCGGGGCTATTTCATCTGTGTCTGAAAAACTCCCCCCTCCAAGTCCCCTCTCACCAGCCATAGATCTTGGTTATTCTCAGAGGCTTCCTGCCCACCTGGGGAGTCTGGCCTTGAGATGAGCACCTCCACTTCCATCATCTCAGTGTCTTGTCTTGGGCCACATTCCCAGCCCCTCCACCCCAGCAGTTCTGCTTCACATCCTGGTCCCAATTCCTCTGAAGTCCAGCCAACGGTTCTTGGGAACAAGTGCCCAAACCAGCTGCCTTTCCCTCCTGAGGTCAAATCTCCAACCACAGGAAGGGGAAGAATAGACAGAAAGGGGCACATCTGCGGGGAGGAGGAGGGGACAGGCTGCAGCACCACTAGAACCAGTGACCTCACAGGGGCTTATATAGCATGAAGTACTGCTCCAAGATTTCTCCACTCCTTTCATCCTGCTGCCAAGATTTCAGAAGGGTCTGTTATTTGAGCCCCATAGATTGACACCATAAAACATTCATTCTGCAAAAGCCTACAAGAACAGGAACATCTTAGCACCAGTTGAGCCACCAAAGCCCTCTACAAAGAAGCCCTCTCTCATCTTGACAGCCCTTCTTCACCTCAGAATGAGAGGTAGTCAAAAATTTGCCATTTTTTGTATTCCTTACCATTACATCCAGACTTTCCTCCAAGATACACAGTCACCCAGTTCCTTTCCTTTCACCCCCACAGGAACCCTGTGAGATTGGTTAGACACTGAGTCATTGGTTGGCTGAAGGTCACCTAGTAAGCTTCACAGTCAAGTGGGGTGTTGGAGCTGGGTCACTGAAGTACCAGTCTGGCACATCAGCCACTATACCCCATGACCCTCAAGGTCAGTATATATGGGAGGTCCGCTACTGAAGTCCCAAGCCATAAACAGTTCAGAAAACTTTGGAATATCAAGGGCTGTCTGCCAGAGTCATGACACTTCATCATAAGACCATCAGACAAACTAGCCATTGTCAGCTTTCTTCTCCACAGATTGTCCAAGCCGTATTACGATTGTCCTTAGCAGTGGCCATCATTAACGTCTCATGGAAATGAACACCACAGTTGCGCTGTGTGGAGAAGCAGGTCATTCCACCTGCCCCAAATCTACCACTAGTCCGTATCATAGGATGACCTTGGGAGAGAAATGGGAGAGGAAGAAAAATGTCTCCCTTTCTGCTTTCTCCACCCCATGCATAATTCTGTACCCTTCTATATATTTAATATTTATTTTATAATTTTATTGATTGATTTTTTAGCCACCCCATTAGCCACATGGTTCCCTGGGTGGGTTGTTACATCCCTCTTGAAGTTTTCCTTTGTCCCAGCTGTTGCGCACCATGTCAACCTTTTCATTGAGATGTTCAAATCATAGAATCATAGATTAGTAGAGCTGGAAGGGGCCATGAAGGCCATCAGGTCCATCCCCATTGTGGCGGAACACCAACTTTCTTTTTGAATGTCTCTGATGTGGGAGAGCCCCCACCTCTCTAGGCAGCTGGTCCCACTGTCGTATTGCTCTGACAGTGAGGAAGCTTTTCCTGATGTCCAGCCTGAATCTGGATTGTCGTGACTTGAATTGATTATTCTGTGTCCTACATTCCAGCATCAGTGAGAAGAGATCTTGACCTTCCTTTGTGACAGCCTTTGAGGTACTTAATATCCCTCTTAGAGGGATATCATGTCCCCACTCAGTCTTCTCTTCTTAAGGCTGAACATGCCTAGTTCTCTCAGCCTCTTGTCATAGGGTGGTGTTTCCAAACCCTGGATCATTTTTGTGGCCCCCCGCTGGACCCTTTCTCATTTACCTGCATCTTTCTTAAATCTTGGTATGCAGAACTGGAGACAGTATTCCAGGTGAGGTCTGACTGGTGAGGGGTATAGAGGAACTACTACTTCTCACATCGACCACAACTCCAAGATCCCTTTATTGCTCAGCCTGCACTAGCCCGGATTCTTTATCCTAGAAGTTGGGATGTTTTGCCCCAACATGCATTACATTGAACTGCATTTGCTACTCAATCCCCTTTCTCCCATTTTGGATAAGCTTCTGAACCTCCTCAGAATCATCGCCTTTAGCCATCATCAGTAAATAATTTGCTGTTTCCAGCAAACCTCTTGCCTGAGAGACATCTTTCCGGGTAGAAAGGCAGGGGAAAAATCACATAAATAATCTCTCAATAATTATTTCATTGTGCGAGGTGTGTCCAGAAAGTAATGAGAATTATATCTTAAAATTCTTTTATTGAAAAATTTTGCAATTGAAAATGGTCTCCTTCAAGGTACGCGCCTTGTGAGTGTACACAAAGCTCCCAGCAATTTTTCCATTCTTCATAACATTCCTGGAAGTGTTCCAGTGGGATGGACGTTCAGAGCCTGCATAGTGGCTCTTTGCACGTTATTCGCACTGCCAAAATGGTGTCCTTTCAAACCTTTCTTCACCTTTGGGAAGATAAAAAAGTCGCGAGGAGCCAAGTCGGGGCTGTGGGGTGGATGGGGAAGCCCCATGATGTGCTTTGCAGCCAAAACCTCTCTGACAACCAAAGCATTCTGACTCGGTGCGTTGTCGTGATGAAGGATCCAAGCTGAGCCGATCTCAACTTGTGCCATCGCTACACTTGTCCAGCCGACAGCGCAGCTTCTCCATAAGCTTCCCTCGCCATTTCCAAAGCTTCTGATGTACTTTTACCAATGTCACACAACTTTATTGTGTACCGCTGTTCCAAACTCGCGTGCATTTTCCTTAATATGAGGCACTTGAACAGGGGGCCATGAGAGAGAAGGTCTTGACTCTGGCAGGACTGCAATGCGACTGATCAGTGTCCCAGTGTCCACCTGGCGCCCCACCCCCAGGGACCTCGGCCAGCTTCTCGAGCGTAGGGACTCCATTCACGTTTCTTTCTGCACACACCTCGTATCATTATTATTATTTCTGCCGGCTGCATCTCTAGTTTCTGGAAAGCAGCATGTCGATGTATGGAATAAAAACAGGCATGCGAATACCAGGTTCAAGGTGCCCTGAACACCAAGCTTTGGAAAGCGGGGGCTGAAGAGCTTGTCATCTTCATGGCTCACTTACAGGACCCCTGGGGGAATAGCATGGAGGACCGGGCGGACCTTGGTCCCCTCCAACAGGGCACATCTTAAGAACCCATGACTGCCTCCATGAGCACCCAGAAAAGTCTTCGTCTGAAAAACATTTTCAACACCCACAGAACAAGCTTCCCACTGAGACCCACCGGCTGCCAACTTTGCTATCTTTTCAGCACCAGGTAAAAACTGTTCTCTACTGCTGAGCATTTAACTCGTCGCTGGGGCCTCCTGGTTGTTAGGCAAGGTTTAACAGGATCTCCTCAACTTATCATACTTTTTCTGTTTTAAATTTGGTTTTAGATTTTTGTACTGCTAACTTTGATGATGTTTTGATATGAATTCATGGTATATTTTATTTTTTAATATGCTGTTGTGGACTGCCCAGAGAGCTTTGGCTGTTGGGTGATACAGAAAATTATTTAATTAATTGAATCTAGGTTAGAAAATGCACGTGGCTGGGTGATCGAATGCCTATGAAAAATAGATTCCTAGTGTGACCCCCAGTTCAGCCAAGAACTCTGGTCTACTCCTGCTCAGGCCTTCCCCGTGCATAAATGCACCCGCACGCACGCACAGAGCTCCCTTCAATACACCAGGCTAAAAGGCAAGCTAAGCGAGCATGTCGGCCAGGGGAGGGCAACTGGCTGACATGACGCACACTTTCAAGGGTGAGCTGGAGTTAATTGAGTTTAATTGTACGGCAGCTGACAGATTAGCCAGGTCTGAGCCCGGGCATTCTTCGGTGGTGCTTTCCAAAGGGCGGCGTTTCCTAACCTGCTTCCGTGCGGCAAGCACCAGCGGGGTCTGCAGGTGATGGGGCAAGGGGGGTGCTGGGAGGAGAGCTTGGCCGGCCCGCACAGCACGCCGGCTAAATGAACGAACCGCTTTAGTGCACTGACCTCTTCCGCTTGCAGGGATTCCATGAGCCAGGAGAGCGAAGACGGGAGGGCCGAGCGGCAGAGTGAGCGTGCCGGCAAGTGGCTCGCTCGCAGTCCCACAGATGCCGTGGCGCATCCTGGCATGGCGGGTGCCCCGGGGAAGGAGGGAACTGCCGGGCTCTTCCGCATCAGCGCACCCAGGTTCGCTACACTGACTCCAAAATGGGCAAGGGATGGGGGGGGGAAGCACAGCTGGGGGAGCCAGGCCTCCGCAAAACGCTGCTGCAGGACCTGTGCAAGATGCAGGCATGCGAACTACCCGGTAGAGCAGGGGCACCGAGATTCTCCTAAGGGCAGAATACCTAGAGGTTCACGTCCATTCCCCACTCACAACAACCCTGTGAGGTAGCTTAGCTCGAGGGAGTGTGCCCTCGCAGACATTTCAAAAGACAATCTCTCCTGCCCACGTCTGGAGTGCTGAGAACACTGGGCTGTGTTGAGGAGGGACTGCTCCTCAACACAACCTGACCTGTGCCACGTGCCCCAGTGTGGCCAATCTGTGGCGGCCTTTCTCACATGGCCAGGTTTCCCAGGGCCTGGAGAAACACGGCCAAGCCCCTTTCTGCCCTGCCTGGCAGAGGTTCCCGGGGTTTCGGAGAGAAGCCTTCTCTGGGCGCTCCTGGAGACACTTCCTGGCAAGGTAAGGCTATTCAGCCATGGAAGAGAGCCCCTCAGAGAGTGGCCGGGCAGGGGGGGGGGTGGGGGGCTCCCTTTGCTCGAGGTATTTAAGCAGATGGCCAAGGTGCCAAGGTGCATGCAGGTTTTCCTTGCTTTTGTTAACTGCTGTGATCGTTCTCTGGAAAGGGGCACATTAACTTATCTAATAAATCAGAAAATGGAAATCCTACATTCTGTGTGCCTCAGAATGACACAACATTGAGTGCAGAGAGGGAGGGGTTGTAGACTTCACAGCCCAGAAACATCTGCTTGTCCACAATACAAAACATTCCTGAAAACTCTAGGAAGACGCCTGTTGGATCAGGCCAACGTTCCTTCCACGTCCTACAACCATCAGGCATGAGGCTGATGGACCACGAAGGATGCTCAGAGCAGTTGCTGGAACAGCCCCCTAGTCCCCATCAGTATTTTGGGGGGCTGAGTGCAGAAGACAGTTGCCCAAAAGTGCCCCAGTGGGAGAAGGTGGAGCAAAACAAGGCTTGTCTTCTGCCTGCCCCGCATCAGGGCCACTTTGCAGTGGTGGCAGGGCAGGGCAGAGCCAAGACGCACCCTTGCCTCCACCCCATCATGAAGCAGCTTGGCGAGGGGCTGCAGCCTGCTAGCCCCCCGAGCCTCATCCAGAGCCTCCCTGTGCAATCCAGATGCTCTCCCACTAAGCCACTATCCCGTTTCTAACCTCCCAGTTGCGCCCATGTGCTTTGTGTGAATGAAAAATCTGCACCTGTTAAACACAGGCGGTCTCTTTTCAGCATTAATGTGGCGCAACCGCATTAGAAGAAGGTTCAGAAGGCACACAGAAGCATCACATGTGAGACGAGTGGCTTCCAAGGAGATGGACATCTTTTCCAGGTTTTGAAAAACAGCATCAACCATGCCTGAGGTTCCACTACAGCGTTATCCTATCTGTGCATTGAAACACACACGTGCACTCTCACACACACCTTTCCGCATGCATGCAGACACGTGAACACAGAGGTCGTTAAACACACACCCAAAATACTTCACCGGATGCTTTTATTTATTATTTGTTCGATGATATGTGCAGAGCCTACAACCGCAAAGACTTTAATGCTTCTTAAACTGACAGCAACACATGCACATGTAGAATTAAAAGCTTGCCTTGTTTCCTGAAAGAGATTGGCGCAATCATAGCTTTCTTTTCTTTTCTCCTCTCTTGTATCACTTCAGCTGTCCTACCAGGAAAAATGGTGACCCACCAGTAGCGAAACTCCAGCCTGGTGAGACGAGACTTGTAAGTCACCATCCTTCTCAATACAGCTGCAGCTACATAGCAAAGCATGTCACAAGGGGGGGAGGGCTGCTTGCACATTCACAGAAGTGGAGTGGGGAACTCCGAATATCTCAGAATGGATTCAGACTCAGGCCTGTTGACCTGCCGTGCCGACACTGCAAGAGACTCAGAACAGTCAAAGAACCGCAGACACTCGGGAAACAGAAGTTTGAGATCAGGGATGCTGAGCTTTGGCTCAGGAGGCATCATGCCATGGCAGAGGCTTTCCCTGAACCTGAACCGAATCCCTTGCACTGATGGGCGGGGCTAAAGACAAAGGGGCGGGGCCAAACAGTGGCATATTTGGGCTCCAAGCTCCTGCTGACCATACACGGAGCTGATGAGAATTGTTTGAACTTTTTACAGTGTGGAGGGCCAGAAAGTGTGCAAAAGCCAGGAAAGCACTGAATGATCAGTGGCTGGGAAAGGGGAGCAGAGTCAAGGCGAGGGGTGTAGCCCTTGGGGGCAGGTTAGCCCCCCAGCCAATCCAGAGAGAGTCTTGGACTGGCGGGAACACCAGGCTGCAAGAAAGCAGAACAGGCGGGGCATTTCATGGAGGTATCAAACGTAAAATGAAAAAAAACGGCTAATTCGGGTTCTGGAGAATTCTGCAGGAATTCTGAACTATCCAGTACCTTCCGTGAGAATTCCTATACCCTTTCCTTGTTTTCACCTTGACTGCGTTATGGGGGCTTTGAGGGTACCTCCCTGGGCTAGCACAAGAAATGGGCAAGCATTAGAAACGCCATGGCCTTTTTCCTTTTAAGAAGCCCCTGCTTAATGCACATGTTCACCTCTGCTTGCTTCAAAATTCTAAAATAAGACAGTGAAATATGGGGTTCTTCAGATGATTTGGCCAATCCTGTCCATTTTTCTACAGGTTAGTGTTATTGATCACTGACACAGACGAGCCTGACACATAATCAATAGGCCTTCATGACCTGCACCGTTTGTGCCATGATCTGCTGGAACTCTAAAAACAAGAACCGAAGGCAAAAGGAAAATAATGAATGGTGCTTTGCTGGGAGCTTTCCGAACCGTTTCCACTGAGGCATCTGCAAGAATGATCCACGCGGAGACCAGTCGGAAAGGTTATTTCTGTCCCCTACCCCAGAACCAGCGCCAAGGGGCAGGGCCCCGATGAGGCCAGCACCCCTGGAGTTGGTCCAGGGTGGCCTATGTGCCACCTGCTCCTTGCTCCAGCCCAGGCGATGTGATGGAAGAAGGATGAGCCCACACCACTGCTCAGGGCCCGCCCAGCAAGCACAAAAAGTCCTGCGGAAGACCAGGAGGAGCAGGAGCAGCTGTGGACCAGGGCGATGTGAAGAGCAAGGAACAGAGGGCGTCTTGACCCAGGGCCCTCAGCCATCCGGGCCAGCCCTGATGGCCGATTACCTCCCACATCACCAGAGCTCCAGCTGCATCCATTCTTCTGCTTGGTCTCCAACTCCAGAAAATTTCCTCACCATGCAAAAGAGTCTTTCTTGGAGAGCAGCAGCTGTGCTGGGCACATCATGGTCCTCTTTCATCAAAGGTGGACTTTCACGCGTCTGTCCATCTCTCTATCATCCATCCATCCGTCCAGTAATCTAGCAATCTAACATCTGTTTTCCATCTTTCCACCGAGGAAAGTATGCTTAATAATAAGAACCAGCATTTAAATTAAACTTTAGAAACAACAATAAAAAACCTTAGTTTGAAACAATGATAAAAAATTAGATTAAAACCACAATTTAAAAAAATAAAAGAATGAGAATCACACAGATCCCAACAGACCAGCTGAAACTCCAAAGCCCTACTTTACCAGTCAAGAGAAGGACTGCAAGCTGGAAGCCTTCCAGCATCTCTTGGCAGGGAGTTCCAAACCCAGGGGGCGGCCACCAACAAGGCTCTGCCTATACAAAGGAAGCTGCCTTGGACTAAATCAGACCCTGGCCCCATCTAGCCCAGCATGGCCAACACAGGCTGGCAGCAACAGCTCTCCAGGGTTTCAGGCAGGGGCTTTTCCAGACCTGCCTGGAGGTGCCAGGGGTCAAAACAGAGACCCTTGGCATATGGGGGGGGGGGTACTGCCAAACCATGGACTCTCCCACTACTCTGGAAGCCGCTGGGTGGCCAGTGACCCAGAGTGGCAGCCTATTTGCAGGATGTGGGACCAGAGACTCTCCCAGCCCTTGCCGGAGACGGTGAGGCTCAGAGCTGTGACCTGGCCTGCAATGCAGGGCTTAGGACCGGCCGTGGGAGATGGGCTCCCAGCTCCCTGGGGGGCCTGCGAGAAAGAGGAAAGCGCCCACTCAGCTCTTTGATGGACACATCAGGCCTGTTATGATCAGACAGACTCTACCCTCGGTGACTACTTCTCCCATCTCTGCGGCCTTAAAAAAATCAGGGTGCTGAAAAGGGTGCACAGAGCAGAACCGCCTGGAGGCGGTGCAATTGGACATGGAGAAAGGCACAGAGAGAGGGAGGATAATATAAAGGGGCTGCTCTGGTTCCACAAAGAATCCAGAAGCAGAAACGCTGCCTCTCCCTGTCCCACACACCTTCTGTTTCTTTGTCGCTCACCACACAAAGACACACCCACACTGTTAGGGCTGGGTAGGACCCTGCAGCCTCCCAAGAGTTGTTTGACTCCAATTCTCATCAGCCTCCCTGAGCATAAGGGTGGAGGAGAGGGAAGTGCAGGTCGCGCACCTGGCTGTGGGTGCAGGCGGTGTCATCGTCCCCAGACCAACCGCTTTCCCCATTCAGAACCCTTCAGAACATTCCCCGGGATTGCCTCCCCATGATTGCCCATTAAGGAAACCTCCACCAGCCACCCAAGCCACCCACCAGAACACAGAAACACAGAAACAGAGTGAGTCAGAAGGGGCCTCCTGGGCCATCTAGTCTGACCTCCAGCACCAGCTGGCTCCGCTCATGACATGCCCACCATGTGCATGTCCAGCCTGTCTTTGAATACCCTCACCGATGGGGCCTCAACGACCTCCCGTGGAAGCCCATTCCACGCCCTCGGGGTCCTGACTGTCAGGAAGTGCTTCCTGGCATCCAAATGGAACCTGGGTTCCCTGAGCTTTGCCCGTTGGAGCGCATCCTGCCTTCCTCTGCAGGGAGAACAGGCCTCTACCCATCTCCATGTGACACCCCCTCACATACCTGTCTGTCGCCACAGATCCCCTCTGAGTCGCCTCTTCTCCAAGCTGAAGAGACCCAGTTCCCTCAGTCTCATCTCATATGGCATCCCCTGCAAACCAGCCACCATCCTTGTGGCCCTACGCTGCACTGACTCCAACCTGGCTATATCCTTTCTGTAATGAGGGGCCCAAAACTGAGCACAATACTCCAGTTGTGGGCACACCAGAGTCATATAGAGTGGCAGTAATCCCTCTCTTGATCTAGAAGCCACACTTCTGGCTATGCAACCAAGGGTGGCGTTCGCCCTCTTGACCACCGCATCACACTGCTGACTCATGTTTAGCCTGCAGTCAACCAGTACCCCGAGGTCCCTTTCCCAAGTGCTGCTCTCCTGCCACTTGTCCCTAACCTGTACTTATGACACCTATTCCTATGCCCCAAGTGCAAGACCTTGCACTTATCCACATTGAACGCCATCCTGTTGTCTCCTGCCCACTTCCATAGTCTGTCCAGATCCTTTTGGATCTGGAGTACCTGCTCCCCAGTTGTGGCCACTGCTCCAGTTTTAGTGTCATCTGCGAATTTGATCAGCAGACTGTTCACCCCTTCTTCCATGTCGTTAATGAAAAGATTAAACAGGATCGGCCCCAGGACAGAGCCCTGGGGGACCCCGCTTGTCACTGGCCACCATCTCGATGATTCCCCACTAATGGTTACCTTCTGCTTTCGGTCAGTCAACCATGCCCTAATCCACCAGACAGTGCTCTGGTGTATCTCAAACTCCTGTTTCTCCACCAGGATATCATGGGGCACTTCAGCTTCGTCCTGCTGCCCTGGACCGTGGCTGAATTCAGGCCACAAGATGAGTCGCGGTTCAAGGTGGATTCTCCTTGAACCATCTGCTGTTGCTGAAAATGGCTTATTGTGTGGTCAGAATCCATGCCTACTCACAAGCCATGGCTTGTTAACTACAAATGTAATAATCACTGTAGAACACGAAATAATCAGTTCAAGTTTTGACAACCCAAATTAGGCTGGACATCAGGAAAAGCTTCCTCACTGTCAGGGCAATAGGACAGTGGAGCCAGCTGCCTGGAGAGGTGGGGGGCTCTCCCACACTGGAGACATTCAAAAACAAACTGGACAGCCACCTGAGTGGGATGGTGTAACGTGGTGTCCTGCAGCAGCAGGGAGTGGTACCTGATGGCCTTAATGGCCCCTTCCATGAAGTTCTACTATGCTGTGATCAACTCCAGCATTCAGTCTGAATTTTAAGAGCTGTCTGTAGTGTAGAGTACATCTTCAAAAGAGGTTGACCAGCATGGATGGCTTCTTAAAACTTGGAGTAGATTACACAGACCGTCTGCTCCTGGAGCTGCCTTCCACTTCTCTGGGACATTCTAGTATTATGTAAACTTGGGAGATACAAGAACAAAGCAGTTTCTGGTAGCATTTTTTAAAAACCCATTTGTGGCAAACAGCATTCCAAAAATTCCCACAGTTTTTATTTCCTTTCACTGATATGAATGCTTCTAAGCTGTCTTTCTGGACCAAGTCTACCCAACTACAAAGCATGATGAAAAAGTTACTTATGTGTTTGTTTATTTAAACTTTTATATACTGTTTGATCAATCACAGCCTGTCTAAACAGTGTACAGCAGAAAAGACCACATAAAAGTATTCCATAATACAAATACATTTCCATAATACAAATACAACTGAGGAGCAGTGGCCACAACTGAGGAGCAAGTACTCCAGATTCAAAAGGATCTGGACAGACTATGGAAGTGGGCAGGAGACAACAGGATGGCGTTCAATGTGGATAAGTGCAAGGTCTTGCACTTGGGGCATAGGAATAGCTGTCATAAGTACAGGTTAGGGGACAAGTGGCTGGAGAGCAGCACTTGTGAAAGGGACCTCGGGGTACTGGCTGACTGCAGGCTAAACATGAGTCAGCAGTGCGATGCGGTGGTCAAGAGGGCGAACGCCACCCTTGGTTGCATAGCCACAAGTGTGGCTTCTAGATCAAGAGAGGTATTACTACCACTCTACACAACTCTGGTGCTCCCACAACTGGAGTATTGTACTCAGTTTTGGGCCCCTCATTACAGAAAGGATACAGCCAGGTTGGAGTCAGTGCAGCGTAGGGCCACAAGGATGGTGGCCGGTTTGCAGGGGATGCCGTATGAGGTGAGACTGAGGGAAATGGTTCTCTTCAGCCTGGAGAAGAGGCAACTCAGAGGGGATAGGCTGGCAACATACAGGTATGTGAGGGGATGTCACATGGAGGTGGGTAGAGACCTGTTCTCCCCTGCAGAGGAAGGCAGGACGGGCTCCAACGGAGCAAAGTTAGATGCCAGGAAGCACTTCCTGACAGTCAGGACCCCGAGGGTGTGGAATGGGCTTCCACGAGATGTCGTTGAGGCCCCATCGGTGCAGCTGTTCAAGGATAGGCTGGACATGCACATGGTGGGCATGTCATGAGCGGAGCCAGCTGGTGCCAGAGGTCAGACTAGATGGCCCAGGAGGCCCCTTCTGACTCGCTCTGTTTCTATTTTTCTATGTATCAGATCAGAAACCAACAGTATCTACCCAAATTTAATAGATAACAAACAACAATTAGCACATTAATAATAATAACAGACAATAAAAATACTTGTCACCAAAATAATAGCTAATTCACAGTAGCACCAACAACAATATGAATAAAAAGCACTATAAAATAGTATAATCATATTCAATTGTTAAAATATTGGGAAAATAAAAAGGGGTTAGACTGGCACTGCACTATGTAAAGAGTTGGCACCAAGCAACCTCTCAGAGAAGCTGATTCCACAGCTGCGGTGCCACAACTGAAAAGGCTCTTCCCCTCATGGTCTCGAATCTCTTAAAGTGAGATTCTCTTCTCCAGGAGAAGGACCTCCTTGGATGATCTTCGGGTTCTGGAAGGCGCAATGCAGGCTCTAAACCATGCAAGGCTTTACATGTCGATAAAGCAGGACTTAAAAGCAGGACTTCAATCAGTGACCAGTGAAGATGGCATAGGATCGGCATGATGTGTTCTTGTCTGCAGCTCTCATCACTTGACAAGCTGCCCAAAATGTCCCAATTGAAATTTCCACACCATTTCCAAGGGCAGCCCCACGTAAGACACATGGCAGTTGTCCAAACATGATGTTACCAGGGCATGGATTACTGTGGCAAGGTAGGGAGGTGCTGGGTGTATCAGCCAGAGATGTTGGAATGGGGAATGTTTAATGCTAGCGCAGAGGGTGCTGGGAAGGGGCCTCGTACTCCATTGGACCAGTGGCCTGGACTGTCTGCACCGACGGACAGTAAGTCTTGCAAGCTGCATGAAGGGAGATGGGAAGGGACATGGAGCTTTCTCATAATCCCTGCCTCCTCTTCCCACTCCTGTTCGGTGTGCATCTAGTCTCGTCTCATCTTCAACTTGCAAGCCTGTGGACAGGGACTGTCTTCTTTTTATCTGTAAGCCACCCTGCAAGCCATGGGAGATAAACAGTGGGGCAAGAAAACTCCAGAGTCATCAGATCAAGCAAACAAATTCTCTGTGGCTCCAGCCAGGGCCTCCCCAGATCTACCTGGCGACTCCACAGGTCATACCTGGAACTTCCGACATGCCTTGTGGCAGGAAGCACTTTGTGTTGGCAGCAATCTCCACATTCCCTGCTTATACCTCTGGCCAGAGCACAAACAAGACCTGGGAGTTTTGAGTGCAAGTCAGGTCTTGCTACACAATCTTTCAACCCCGTGGCTGGCTAGGATGCTTCTCTCTTCATAGGGCTGGCTATGAGGGAGTCCAGAAATGGAACTGGATAAGTAAAGCAGGGGATCCGTTCTGCAATTGGCCAGGACTTGGTGGTGCCTTCCGCGCCAAACGCTTCATGCTCCTTGTGGCCTCAGGGCCTGGCCAAGTGAGGACGACAGAGGCGAAATTTCAAGCATCTTGCTAATGTTCTCAGAGTGTTCAATGCAAGAAAAGGGCTCCTACATGGACGTCCACATCTGAACACCGTGTGCCTAGCAGCAGTTGTGAAAACGCAGCCTTGGGTGAAGAATGACTTTTCTATTTATTACAGTTAAGAAATGTTTAATAAACAGCATGCACGGGGGGGGGGGGGGGGGAGTACATTTGCTGGCAAAGGGGAAAAGTTCGCGGCCTCTGTTTTAAGGTGAATTTTTTAGAAACAGTGGATCAGGCGTTACAGCAAAGAGCAACGCTGCCACCTTGTGCTCAAAAACGGAATTGTTTCCTCTTCAGCCAACACATTTCATGACACCAGAGATCAATGTCTCGGGACAAGGAATCTTTTCAAGATAATGAATGTGTGATCCTGGCTGATCCAAGGTCACATTAAATTAATGCAGTCTTCAGAGCTTTTTGTAGTAATACAATTAATGATTTGCCGCCATACCATTCAAAGATCTAATGACCAAAAAACCTTACGGGCTTTGACCTAGTTCGTTAAGGTTTTCAAAATAAACTCAAAGTAAAAGTGCCCTTTTTTACCCCTGTCCAAAATCTGCCCCCGATTTATGAAACCCCAGTGGAGGAGTCTCAGACTGGTTTTCATACCCCTGATTTCTTCCTGTGTTTTAATGAAAATTTGGATGTTCATGTAGAGCCTATTGTGCCCCTGCAGATTAAAGGGACTCGCTGAACTGTAGGGTCAGGGAAGGTCCAGTTTATGCTCTAGCAAAGAGTAAATAAGATCCTTAATTAGGAAGGGCCCACTCCTTTAGACCGCAGACACGCTTGCATTCTTCTCTGAGATTCATAGAAGCTTATGGGAGCGTAGACCTCACTAATCCGCTCCCCTCAGTCCTCCAAATCTGAGGTGCTCATTTTTCTCTTTGCCTACAAGCTATTCAAAGGTGCCTGGATCTCTGCTAACAATCAGGAAGGCTTAAAAGACTAATAAAGTCTTTGGTGAGTCTTAGACTTGCTTCTGTCTATGATTATCTAATTCTTTCAGCGCAAGTGACCCATCCATTGATCCTAAATTACATTTGTTAATTGGGGAGAGTTGGGCAGGGGAAGAAAAGTTGATGTTACAGATTTGGCAGAACAGCTTTTCAAAGCCCACTGACTTTGGACAATCTCTCCCATTTAAAAATCAGGCCAAATATTTGGGGGCTTGATCTCCGGGAGCTGTTGTCTGCTGAAGATCAAGGCAGTGCAGCCTCAATTAAGCAAGTGCTCAAGGAACATCCAAGCCTCTTCATCCAACAAGTTTCATGACACCGGAGATCAGTATCCTGGGACGAGGAATCTTTTCAGGATAATGAATGTGCAGTGAAGGCGTGAAATATGAGCAGGTGCGCCACATACAAAAGTCCTGTGCAGGGAATCAAACAGCGTCCTGGGGGCTCTTTGATCGAACCAGGTGCAGACAGCTGGATTTTGCTGCTGCTCCCAGAAGAGCCTGGTAGGTTACTGTGCTCTCATTTAAGGCCTTCCAAGGAACAAACTTGTTCCCCGAGAACCAAGGTCCGCTCCTACATTGAGCATACACCCATGTCTTCTGTCCACTTGGAAGACAGCCATATCTCAAAGGCTGTCCCAAAGAGGAAGGTCAAGATCTCTTCTCGCTGATGCCAGAGTGCAGGACAAAGAACAATCAGTTCAAGTTGTGACAATCCAGATTCAGGCTGGACATCTGGAAGAGCATCCTCACAGTCAGAGCAATACGACACTGGAGCCAGCTGCCTGGAGAGGTGGTGGCTCTCCCACAAAAGAGACATCCAAAAAGAAACTGGACAGCCACCTGAGTGGGATGGTGTAAGTTGGTGTCCTGTAGCAGCAGGAGATTGGACCCGATGGCCTTCGTGGCCCCTTCCGACCCTTCTATTCTATGATTCTACATGTGTTCAATAAACCTGGGAGACACAAAACCCCCTGCTGGCTTTCTGCATATCCGTTTCCTAGGGCTGCTTACCTGAAGAACTATGTTATTTACTAGAAGAAGGCAAGGAAGCATTAACTGCCTTGACTTCCTCACCCTCTTCTAGATCTCATAAGGGTGCTTAACTTTCATGCATATTTAACTTCTTCTCACCTTGAAGAACCTTTTTACCTAGAACTCAAAGGGCCTACCCATGAAGTTCACTGGAGGGAGTTTCAGGACTGAAAAACAGAAGGACTTCTTCCCATGGAGCCTGGTTGAATTCTGGAATCCACTTCCACAAGATGCAGTGATGGTCACCCATTTGGGTGGCTTTAGAAGGGAATCAGTCAAATTCACGGAGGAGAAGGCAACATCCAGTATCCGAGGCGGCATGGTCCCAAAGGACACTGCCCAGGAGAGTGCTGTTGCCTTCACGTCCTCCTTGTGGCCCTGCACAGGCCGCTGGCTGGCCGCTAGGGGAACAGAATGGTGGACTCGATGGACCTGTGGTCTAGTTCAACCCAGCCAGCTCTCTCCTCTGTGCTGTGTCATCTTGAAGGAAGGCACATGTGTGGCTGCGGCTGCACCCACTGAAGTCATCCGCTCCGCTGAAGGTCCGGTGGGGCAGTTCAGCCCTCCATGACATTCTGATTCAGCCACCCTGGTCTGCATGGCCTGACGGGTGCCCCAGCCTCACAGGGAGAGACCAGGAGTGGACCTGGGACAGGCAAAGCAAGTGCTCTACCGCTGCGCCATGTCAAGGGAGAGCCTGAAGCTAGCAAAGGCCCAGCCGCCTCAAGGTGTTCCTGCCAGCATGGAGCCCCTGAGATGCAGCATGGGAAATTCTCAGGGGCTCATATGGCCTTTTCGAGGTCAAGGAATTCCACTTACCTGAAGGCTGCCCAGATCCGAAGAGTGGGCATCATGCAACTGACATGCTTTGGATTACTCCACTTCTCAAGCAGCGTTGAAAAGGTCTCATAATGAGAGGAGGCCGTGGCTGGCTAGATTCTCTGATGTTGCTTCAGGAGTAGGAATCAGGTATTAGGGGCCATCTGATAATCCATTTTGAATGTCCCAGGTCATCTCAGTGTACCATGATAACTGCACTGCAACAGTTCGCTTTATATTTATTTTAAAAGAAATACATCCCCCATTTTTCTATTGAATGATATCCAAGCAGTTTACATATATAGATTGAAATTAGTCTTTTGTTATTGCACTCTTCCCCTTTCCATTAAAGTTTCCTTTTCCCAATCTTGCTGTCATATGTTGGGACCTCATTTTGAACCTTACGTCAACTGATAGCTGAGTAAAGCTACCAAATCCCAAGCATCATTCATATTCTCCTTCCCCAGAGCCCCAAGCTGCCTGCTCCAGGCTAAGAAGAATAAAATGATCAAAGGGTTGGAACAATTCTCCTATGCAGAAAGCTCCATAATCTGGGACTGTTTAGCTTAAAAAGAAAATGAATAAGGAGAGACATCATAGAGACGTACAAAGCAGAACTATGACATTCACCAACAGAAGATGTAGGTACGGCCACCAATTTGGAAGGTTTTGAATGGTCAGATTCATAGAGAAGACCGCCAGGCTCCATCTGGTGGTCAGAACTGGAATGGCCCCCGTAGCAGTGCAGGTCTTCTCACAAGCTGTGATGACGCTCAGCTCCCGCATCTTGCCTGACGGTTGCCATCTCCTCCCTTGCTGTATCACTTCAGTGGGTCTTCCTGCTTGCTGCAGCCTTTTCCAGCTCATAACTCTTGCTGGTTCCTGCCTTGCCTTGCTAGATGCTGCCATGACTGGCTGTACCGCACCTTGCCTTGCCCTGCCCTGCCCTGCCCTGCCCTGCCCTGCCACCTTGCTGCCTTGCCTTGCTTACTGGACTATCTGCTCCTCCTGAAACCTGCTTGGTCACTCTGCCTCAGGCATCTGCTCCCTTCTCAGGTCGTCTTCCCAGTTCTCAACCGTTGGCTTGCTCATGTCTGCACCCTGTCCTGGTTCCGATGCGCACTCTGGCCAGCTTCTTGAGCACAACTCTGCCTCCAACCCATTGAATTTTGCCCTGCCTTATGTTGCCCAGGTCCTCTCTCTGGACTGCTGCCACACACATTCTGGACCATGGCAAAAGTGCAGTGGTCACTACTCAAGGCTATAAGCCACCATCTGTGTCACTGGCAAAATGCTTTTCAGTACTGGGGATGCAGGCAGGAGGGTGTGGTTGCATCGATGCCCTTCCCGAGGGCTTCCCACAAGCATTTGGGTGGCCACTGCGGCCAGAATGCTGGGGGAGGGAGGTGTCTGGTTAGGCATGGCTCTTATATCCCTGTGCAGAAGTGCACTCACTTCTGAGTAAGTCAGAAGGGGTCTCCTGGGCCATCTAGTCTGACCCCCAGCTCCAGCCACACCCGCCAGCCTATCCTTGAACACCCTCACCGATGCAGCTTCAAACACCTCCCGTGGAAGCCCATTCCATGCCTTCGGGGTCCTAACCATCAGGAAGTACTTCCTGCCATCCAATGTGAACCTTGGTTCCCTGAGCTTTGCTCGCTGGAACACATCCTGCCCTTCAGCCCAGCCTACCTCACAGGGCTGTTGTCAGCCTATAAAATGGAACTATATAATGGAACTATATAAACTGCCTTGGGCTCCTCACAAAAAGGTGGGATATACGTGCAATGTAATCGTAGTGATGATACCAGCAGCAGCTGCGACCCAAGAGAGATGAGCTCCTGTGATGCAAATGTCCAGCCGCAACAGAAAGCTTTGCTCTGCAGCTGCCCTGCTCCTGGGAAGTTGAGCAGTTGCTTCAGCCTGGGCAGATCTTCATGGCTGTCCATGTGTTCTCCATCAGACCCGGGGGGGGGGGCAGGACAGGCTGGGGTGCAGCCCACCTGCTTTTGCTCTAAGCAGTCAGGAAGCCCCCCCATGTCCAGCCAGGATCTGGCTTCCCGCAAGCTGAGCTCACTGCTCCCCATCCTGCATTCTGGCATGAGTGAGAAATGACCCTGGCCCGCCTCTGCATAACCGCCTTTCATGTGTTTGAAAAGCTCTGCCTTATCTCCCCTCAGTCTTCTCTTCTCAAGGCTAAACATGCCGAGTCCTCTCAATCTCTCCTCATAGGGCTTTCTTTCCAGTCTCCCGATTTTTTTGTTGCCCTCCTCTGAACTCCTTCCAGTTTGTTGGCCTCTTTCTTGAAACACGGTGCCCAGAACTAGACACAATATTTGCCCCATCCGAAATGGAGGGGAACCAATACCTTGTGTGCTTTGGAAGTGGTGCTTCTACTCACACAGCCCAAAATAGCAGTTGCTTTTTTGCAGCCACATCACATTTTGGGCTCATATTCAACTTGTGATTTGCAACCGTTCCAAGAGCCGCCTTGCTTATCGCCTAGTTGAGCCAAGTATCTCTTTAGCGTGGAGGCTAACGTGAATGAGGGGCACGGGGGTAGCAGTGGCGGCTTCGGAGAAACTTTCCTTGCAAAGTCTTGGATGCTAAATCCATTTCCAGGCGGACATGCTGGAGTCTCAGTAATTCTCAGAATGTCCCGGAATGGTGGGTGGAGAGAAGCGGACGTTGCTCGGAGCATTTTTTCAAATGGAAAGCACCCGGCACTTCCTGGCACAAGCTCGTTCCTCACCTCGGTCCCCCTCTCCTCTAGAAAAGGCAGTGAAGTATCTTGGGGAGCTGCTGCCAGTCCGTGTTGACAGACCTGGGCTAGATGGACTTAGGTCTGACTCGGGATGCAGCTGCTTCCTGTTACTCTCTGCATACCAGCTCAGAGTATCTGATGGCTGCATTGTTATACAATTGGAGTGCGGTTACAGAATGTGTACTTATTAGATAGGAATTGCAGGAAGATCCTGTATTGCCAGCAATCCTGGCACCCTTGAGCAATTCATTGATCTATCAGTGACTTATTGTGTGATGGATCCCTGGTCGATCGGTTGCTCAGAAGACATCAAGATGGTAAATAACAAAATGGGGTGGGGAAAGTGCTTCCTGATTTGTGAAGATGATTCTTTGTCCCCTAAGCGCGACTGCAGCAAAAGGCATCCCCACATATTTGGTCCTGGATGAATCAAGGCCTGCTTTCTTGTCCGATGTTAAAGGTTTCTGACCTGCACGAAACAAGAGCCCGGCTGGTATCCTGCCCTCTGCTCAGATGGACTGACCTGCTGTTAACAGCATTAGTTCCACGCTGCCTTTGGAAAATGCAGTCACATGACATGTCCATAAACTTCCCTGTATGGAGACAATAATCCCTCCCAAGTGCTAAGCTACCTCTGCAAAAGGGGGGGGCAGCGAGACCCCCGCCCTCACAGATAAAGCCCCCTTAACAGGATTATTTGGACTGGCTAATTTACCATTTAGAAATTCTGCATGGCATACCCTTTTCGCTTTTGAAATTTTTCGGTCGGATTGCTTAACCAAGATTGAATCTGAAACTATCGACCCCTGTCCCGAACCGCACAATACGGAGAGAGGGCTGCCTGGACCGGTCTCCAGATTCCGGGGCTGCTTCCTCGTTTTTCCTCCACTCTTTCTTTTCTCGTGCTGGGTTCCAAATCCATCTGCTCGAAGCCCATTTGAAATGCTTCTTTCATGCTAGCGATGCCGATGCCGAGATCGTGGGCTGGGGGGGTGGGGGTCTGTGGGACAGGGAGCTGCGCATTGTCCTTCCGTGACCAGTCTCAGGAGCACAAATGCCGTCATTCTAATGCGTTGCTCGGAGGGGAGCCCAAGCTCTTGGCCCCAAGGGACATCTGTGAGCTCGACCTCCTGCCTGCCCGCAAAATGACGAGGAGGGTATTAGAAAAACACAGGACAAAATACAGTCAAGCTACAAGAGAAAAGGTCAGGCGGGAATCCCTTTCCCTGTAGACATCAGAAGAGTATTTCAGATGGTATTTAGCATGGGCTGCCCTTCATGGTTCGGCCATCAAAGGCATTCGCAGCGCTGGGAGGAAGGCGAGGCGTCCCCGGTCAGTCCGAGGCAACATTCTGAAGGCTGGCCAAGAGGCCTTTGCGGGCGGCCGGGGGATGTCTTGCTCTTTGCAGAAGGGCGAAAGGTGTCGGGGGGCGGGGGAGGTTTACACGCTTCTGGCAAAAAGGAAAAGCAGAAAGTGACGCATCTGGCGGACACCTGGCCAACCTTCGGCTTTCACGGCTGCTCCAACCTGGGGCAACAGACAACTAAGATGATGAGACAGTCATCCCCTCCCCACGCCAAATTAAGCCTGTGGACCCATGCAGCCGAGTACGGCTACACCAGGGACATGGAGCGCTGCCCCACAGAGCTTCCGCATGAGGCCCACGGAGGCCTCTGGGTGACGAGCAAGTGGGTCTTGACTCCATGGGAATGGCAAGTGCTACCCCGGCCAGGGACAACAGAACTATGCATCGCAAGTGCTCAGACTTGCTTATTGATGCTATATGTATCCCACTTTTCCGGAAGGAACCCAGGGTGGCTTCCATAATCCTCTACTCCCATTAGCCTAGCAACAGCAACCCTGCGAGGTAGGTTAGAATGAGAGCTGGTGGCTGGTCCAAAGTCACCCAGAGAGGGTAATGGGTAGCTGGGGACTAGAACCCAGATCTGCTGAGTCCCAGTCTGACCCCCTGGCCATTATTATCACCACTACCACTGGGTGACAGCTGTCCAGGCCTCTTCAGCCTTGGAGTCCAGAACCCTAACGCTAACGCTAACCCTAGATCAGGGTTAAAAGATCAGGGCACTTGGTCTCCTTCTCCCTCCCTCCCTCATCTAACAAATGTAACACAAGGAATTTCCTCTCACCTACATTTTTAAGTGCATTGACCCAGTTTGCACTTCCTGGATTAATACACAGGTCAGAACATAAGTTATGCTTTGGATTCTGCACTTCTCTGAATTTTGCAGTACAGTTCTTCTCAGCTTGAAAATGGCACACAACTAGGTATGTATCAGAGAAAGATATGTAAACAATGTGTGTATTAGGAAACACAACGTAGTGCAATTTTAAAAAAACCTCACATGATACGAACACCAGGTGTGCACTTATGACTGAATTCATGCAAAACTGACACAGATCTGATATATTTTTATATCTCCATCCCAGAGAACTGGATAAACTGTAGCAGAATAAACCGTAAACTGGAAAAACCAAGAGCCATATGATGGTGGCCATTCAAATTGCCTCTGGAGTTTGACCAGATGTCTAAGAAGGCGTTATGTCCCAATTTGCCCAGTTCAATCCAGCAGAATTCATTGCCTTCTTACTGTGCAGGAGAGGGTGGGCCACAGATGGAAATACAAATGAGAGATGCGCCGTGAAAGTGATCAAGCCCGTTCTCCCCCTGGAAAAGCACACAAAGGACTAGCTCAGCAGATTAAGATGTTTGCTGCCAAGATCTGGAAACCAAACTTCCCATAAGGCAAGTCAAGCGCGGATTCCGGGGCCATTTTCATACAGCCACTGCGGCAGAGCAGTCGGCGTGCAAGCCTGGGCCTCAGGTGGTCTGCACTCTGGTCTTGCCTCGGCCATGGCGCTCACTGGGGGACCCGGGCCTCCTTCACAGCTGTGAGGATCAAAGGGAGAAGACATGGTTCAGGAGTAACAGCCTCGGGGGAAATGTGGGGTGCAAACTTAATACAGTCAAGTGGGTTATGCTACATCAGCCCACTGGTTCATCCACTTTAGGAATGCTTGGAACTGACTGGCAGAAGTTCTCCGGGGCTTCAGCACAGGGCCCTCTCCTAGATCTATGTGGAGATGCCAGGAATGGAATTGCGGACCCTCTGCATGCACCAAACGGTGTCCCTCTGTAATGTGGCTGGATTTCCCTCTGCACCAAGAAGGTTTCCCCATCGATGCCTGAGAATCAGAGAACCGCCGGAAAGCCGCTCGGCACTTTCTTCAGCTTGTCTTGGAAATCTGTTGAGGGGTTTTCTAGTCCAAGGTGTCTTTTGGTTAAATGGCCCCTTCTATTATATTTTGGTATCATTGTGCTCAAAATATTTTATATTAAAACACATTCTTAACACTGATTTATATGAATATTTTAAAAATATAAATACATAAAGCTGCATCCCCCAAGTACTGACCTTCTACATGTTGTGTTGTTCCTTTTTTGGGCACAATCCTATGGCTGTTTATGCAGAAAATGCCTAGTTTCCAGTATTCCCCAGCTAAGCTATGCTGCAAGTTGTAGGCCTTTTTCTGTCTAAGCAGATGTAGGTTGTACCTTTAGTCGCTTAATAGAAAATTATACTAATTGTTGCTTTCTCTACTTTTGAAGGACTCCCTGGAGAAGAGCCTAATGCTGAGAACAATAGATGGCAAAAGAAGAGAGGATGAGGTGGCTGGATGGAGTCACTGAAGCAGTCAGTGAGAGCTTGGGTGGACTCCGGGGGATGGTGGAGGACAGGAAGGCCTGGAGGAGTGTTGTCCATGGGGTCGTGATGGGTCGGACGTGACTTCACGACTAGCATAGCATAGCATAGCTACTTTTGAATATGATCTGCCCAGCCAAATAGAGATGGGGCATTAGAGATATCTTGTTAAAATATGAGCACCAACATCTGGAAATGCTGTAGAAGAAGATGACAATTCTGTTAAAGTTCTGCTAAAGTTCTCTTTTGGTAAGATTTCCATGACAAGTATATTCAGAGTTCTCTCGGAAACATCTCATTGATTTTTGTTTCCTTCCCAAGAGTTGAAAACCAAATTATAGGGCTGGTTGTGCTGCATTGTTTGTTGTTGTTGTGTGCCATCAAGTCGTCTGCAACTTAGGAAGACACTCTTCATAAGAATTAGTGCTCTCCAAACTACCCTGTCCTCCACAGCCCTGCTCAGCTGAAGATCGTGGCTTCCATGATAGAACCATCTCATAGCTGGTCTCCCACTTCTCCTGCCTTTGCCTTTCCCTAGCATCACTGTCTTCTTCACTGAGTCCTGCCTTCTCACAACGTGCCCAAACTGTGACCGGCCCAGTTCCATTGTGCATTAGATAGCTTAAGACTTCATCCTTTTTTGCTTCTGCCCATGTCTTGGACGCTAACCATTTCAGCTCAAGCCCCGAGGAGATTGTTAAGGTTCCCCGGCCACACCTGTATTCCGGTGGGCATCACATTTTTGAGCCAGGAAATGCAAAACTCCATGACATTTCTATTGCTAATACATACACATCCCACTTTGCACAGCACGACACAACACAACAAGCCAGTCCCTGGGAGGGGTGGGGTCAAATTAATACCTGCAAGAAAATCCGATAGAAATAATCAAAAGCACATGTAAAAATTAAACACCTGTGATCAGGGACCTCAGAAATCTCTGCGGATAGCTGGCATGAAAACCTGTTAACCTATTTTCCATCTGGATATCATTTACACCAACTCTGTATGCAGAAAACACCTGCAATTTCACCTGAGGTTCCCAAAGTGCAAACCCTTTGGTAGTCAAAGCCTCGTGGAAGTAAACTGGATCTGAATGGTAAATATCGGAGACAGGCTTTCCTTGTATTTTTCTTAACTTTTTAGCAGAGGTAGAGAAGTGCATGCTTGCACCTTTGGCGCTCCAGTCTCCGGGGTACAGCTGCTGGCATTAAGCAGTGTGGCAGCACCATCTCGTGGCGGCAACAAAACATAACATCAGCATGAAAACGCACGCATGCATGCAAGACAGCACGTTGCAAAATAGACCAAGCAGCATATCGAAATCACCTGCAGACAGAGGACTGAAACGCAAAACGACTCTCCTTTCCTAAAGCGCACCATTAATGCACACGCGTGCGCATATAATGAAACTTGAGCAACATGGATAGGAGTTCTCTGAGAACGCAAACACAAACCAGTAAGTGAAAACATTTCAAAATGGTAGAGGCACAGCTCTCCTCCAGGCAAGAAAAGAAATGCTGTACTTGCTTCTTCATTTACAGTAATTACATTCTGTTTGCATACTGAAGTTCTCAAGCCTGCTTACATAAAGCAACAGCAATTAAAATCTAAAAGCAGCTTCACACATAGAGGAAAACAAGCATGCAAATATGACCACTTGCCAAATATTTAAGTAAACAAACGAACATGCATGTCCTCAAAGCAGGGTAGAATGAAATGGTTTACTTGCTTCCGAAAAGAAAGGGAGATGACAACTAGCTTCCCAAGGAAATGCATTCCAGAATTCTGGGGCCACTGCAGCGGAAGCCCTGCTCCGGGCAGTTCAAGCAGGCATACTGTGAGACCTGGCCCCAGTCGGGGAGGAGTTATAGCCAGTGACAAGGATGCCTTGCCAGAGGAGGAAACTGCAGAGTGACACAAAGCCTCAGGAAACCAGAGACCTGAAAACTCCTTTGTTCCAGTCCTCCCACTGGCAGGAGGAAGTGGGATACAAGATGCTGGCACGTTCCATCCCCAGCAACTGAGTGACTGGGCCTTCATGGAGGGCCTACTTCTGACCCAGGGCGGAAGTCTTCCTTGGGAGTGAGGCAGCAGGAAGGAGGCTCTGTGGGAGAGGGTGCTTTGGGGTGCCACCATCGCAAACGAGAAAGGGCAGCCACCTGAGGCCCAGTTCCCCAGCCAGGTCTGGCTGCCCATAGTGATTTTCCCCCTCTATCTCCCACCAGAAAAATCAGCAATAGATTCTGCCCAGCATCGGCATAGCAGTGCCCAGCTAGGATCCCCGCTTTCTCAGGGAGCTTGTTGGGATGTGGGTCTCCCAGTGCCGGATCCAGGGATGGCTGGCTCTTTGCTTCCAGTTGAGCATGGATCTTTCCCAGGACGGTAATGCTAATATCTGAATTACTAATTATTGGAATGGCTGCAATAAAAAGGATTTATTCTGACTTCTGCCTCAGCACTGAAGAATTTGCTTTTGGCACCAACGGGCTGTGCAGGGCTACTTCGTACAAAGCAGCTGTTCTTACTGGACGGCCATCCAAGAGGGATGGCGTAACCCCGTGCGGGCGGCTGGACCCAATGGCTCTCTGGCCTCTTCCAACGTCACTATTACATGATTCTAATAGTAACCTTTTGCAGTTTTTTGAAAATATCTAAAAGCATGTAGATGGGGTGTGAAATAAAAGGAACAAAATAGAGGTATACAAAATTCTGAATGGTGTGGAGAAATTGGATAGAGAGAACTTTTCTCCCTTTCATAAAAGTAGTACCAGGGGTGACCCATGATGCAGAATGGAGATTCAGGGCAATTAAGAAGTTCTTCTGAACGGAGTACACAAACTATGGCATTTGCTGCAACAAGATGACTTTGAAAGGGAGATCAGATAAGGCAATCAATGGCTATTAGTCAATATTATTTATTTTATAGCCCGCCTGTTTCTTATAACAAACTCAAAGCAGCTGACATCATACTCCTCCTCCTGGTCTCAGTCTTATCCCCACAACAACAAGCCTGTGAAATAGGTCTGTGCCTGGCCCAGAGTCACCCAGTTGGCTCCACGGCCAAGTGGAGACCAGGACCCGGATCGCCTGAGTCCCAGTCCCGTGCTCTTAAGCACGGAACCACACTCGCTCTTTATTATTAAGTTTACATTACATTTGTGTTCCACTTTTTTCTCCTTGTGAAGAACCCAGGGCAGCTCGGAACAACCACCCTGTGAGGTAGGTTGGGCTGAGAGTCTGTGACTGGCCCAGAGTCACCCAGGGAGCATCCTGGCTGAGTGGGGACTACAAATGAGGTTTCCCAAGTTCCCAACCCAGCAAAACATCAGAGGAATGTGCCCATGTACACCGGCTGCTCAGGAACACGGGCAGAATGCTACTCCATTCATGTCCGGCTTATGGGCTACCTGTAGACATCTGGTTAGCCCCTGTGTGGATGCCATGCTCAGCTAGACAGGACTTTGATCCACTCCAGCATGGTTCTTCTTATGTTCTTATGGACACCTTTGGAAACTAAAAGAAGAAAAGGAGCCAGTAGTTCCAGCTCTGCTCTGCACTAGCAAACTGGAGCATGTCCAGAGAAATGTGACCGAGGGGCCTGGCAACCAAGCCCTACAAGGAGTGGTTGAAAGAGCAGGCAGGTTTCACCTGAAGATTAAGGGAAGACATGACCGCAGCAGTGTTCCAAGGGCATAAAGGCTGTCATGCAGAAATTGTTCTGTGCTGCTACAGAGGACAGGACTAGAACTAATAGAACTGCAGATTTGGGGGAAGTCAAACATTAGGAGAAACTTGCTAACAGTGCAGATGTTCCACAGTGGAATGGGCCACTTCAGGAGGTGGTAAGATCTGCTGGAAGTATTGAAGTAAATGCTCAATGGCCAATAATCAGGATGCTATCACATGTGCCATTGCTGATGGTTCTCCAAGCCCCCTTCCATCTATGTTTTATTATATGCAGAAAGACAAATAAGCTGTCCTCTGGAATTGCACAGGGACAGAGGCAGAGAACATCAAGTCAAACATTTTCAATAGCGGAACAGTTTATTTTATGACTCATTCTCAGAAGAAAAAGCAAGAACTTCTGTCTAGCGAGCAGCTAATAACGCCCATCATATGAAGTGTATCAAAGACTTCATGGGCATTGGCGAAGGAGTCCTTGCAAAAGGCCTGCAAGGCAAGCTACAGGAGGAAGCCCCCATCTCCGTCCGTGTATTGCTGCAGGAAGGCTTGAATCAGGAACTTACGAGTCCACTGTTCAGCAGCTCAAGCTATTGTGCCACCTCAGGTCACATCTTAGTCTTGATGGCTTCTGTTAGTTCCTGAAGTTAGGACATGGTTCTCACACGCTTAGGAACGCTGCCTTCCACTGGCTCCTCCCTGTTCGCCTGTCTCTTTAATTCCTTGTGTTCCTGCGCTTCAGCCTCATGTTGAACAGCATCTTCTCCACCGTGAGGCTGTTGGCCAGGCACCAATTCAGGATCATCACAGAATGTCTCTGCTGCATCTGGGGATGTCCTCGTATCAGGAATGGGGCCAACCTGCTGAAATCAAGCAGACACAGATCCCTACATTAGAGAGACACACTCGGAAGAGCCTGGGCCGTAAAGACAGAGGATGAGGCAATGCTGCTGCAGCTAAGCAGCCTTACGTCCAAGTCCGTGCTGGAATGGGAGTCCACCTGGGACCTCAGGTGCATTTGCCCGGGGTTCCACCACTGTCCCAAATACACGCATTATGAACAAAGTGCAGGACAGGAGTGGCAGGACAACCCGACCCTGAATGCCCGCATAGTCCAAGACCTTCATTGTCCTAGGCCACAGGCCAGGCGTGTGCGGCCTCCAACCTGCAGAACCTCCTTGCCTGGCTTTGCCCAGGTGGCTCCTCCCAGTGCCTCTTAGGCATGCAGAGGAGGTGCCTGGTTCAGCCGGCTCCTTCCAGCCCCTTCCTCTGTGCCCGTGCTCAGGGCAACACAGAAAAAGGCGACATTGCCCAGGGGGATGGAAAACAGGGTCACCGGGCACAGCTATGCCCACCAAGGTCTTCTGGCCTGCAGAGAAGCAGTGAGGGGTAACTGTGCCCTCCGGCCTTACCGATGCACACCCCAGCAATGCATTTAGGCATTGTTTGTCTCATGTTTGGGTGGTTTACAACAGATCGTAAGAATAGTACCATGAAATACCAAAATCTTGTACAAAATACACACTTTTAAAAACAAAACATTTAAAAAAACACTAATTGGGATAGTCTTTCTTCTCATGGCTGGGAAGTCAATGGCAAGGAAGTCCATGTTATATTTAATTCCCAACTTTGAAATCTGCATATTTCCTTGTCAACAAAAAATGAACGTATTTCGTGTAGTAGCTCAGCTAAAATGACAGGGATTTCAGCCCAAGTACAATAGTCCTTCGTTAACCAAATTTAGCAAGTAGTCGTATGAATCCGTGGCCTGAAACCAAGACGCCAGCTCCTACTGGTGTCCACAAACTCCTCTGTTCAGAGCTCCAGTCCAAACAATGAGGACCACCACGGTTCAGAAGAGCCGGGTTACGAAGCGGCCAATTCATCCAGGTACCTTTTTCAACTCTCCTTCATCATCTTGAGTATTTCCCACCTCGCAAGTCAGATTCACCTCTACAGGAATGGAATCACAAGAGAAAAATCACAAAGGAAAGAACGTGAGTAGCTCATTCACAGCAATGCATGTGTTCATTTTGCTTTTAAGAGACACGCTGAAGGCTGCATCCATGCCACGAAAATCACACCTGATGACCCAGCCCGTTCCTTGCATTTAGGCTTGCCAATGAGTTGAACGTTCCCACTGAATTCACTTCCAAGCAATTCATTGCAGCTTTAAAGCAAATGCATTGCCTGGGAGAAGGACACCTTCTTTTTTTTTCTTTTTTTATTAAGATTTTAAACTAAAACTACACATATCAATCGTCACACACATCAGATTTACTGGGTCAGCCCCTACAACATGTCTTTTAACATTCTATGATCTTACTATACTCTTTTTTATAACAATGTGAAAACATCTTTAGATCAAAACCAAGTCCCATTTCTCCAGCCAAATAATAATGTAATTTCAAATTTGATAGAAGTCATAATCTTCCTTCTTCCATAACAACAATCCATCTTTTCTTGGAAAGTCATGTTTCTCTTGACCATTATTTAAGGGAAGCTTCTCCAGGTTGGGTGAAATTGCAACATCTTCTTTCTCCTTCAGTAATAGGTTTCATCTAGACATTTTGAACAATTAAAAATTTATCCATTTTTCTAATAAAAAACAACTTCCTCACTACCATGATTACTAGTAACTTCAAAAGGATCTATTTGACATCTCAAAGGGCATCCTAACTACTCTGCTTAGTGATAACTTCAAGCCAATCTTCTTTAAACTCACTAATATTTCATCTTAGCTTAAACTCCATTTAGTCAAATATAGGTAACTCCATACAGTATCACATATAAACTTACCAACCCATATAAGTCATTGATTTTTTTTAAAGAGTAAGTTCTCCTGTTTTCAATTTCAGATATAATAAGGGCTATCCATTTAACAATGTTTCATTAAACTAAGTTATTAAATTTACACCAACTCTATTAAATTAGCCTTTCTGTATCTCATGTCTACATACCAGTCTATTTAAATCATCCCTTTTTAAAATGAAAAGAGGAACAAAGAGAAAGAGAGAGAGAAATCCTTATGGTTACAAATAACATCAAAAGCATCCATTTATCATCTCTAAGAATGGCTTAACAACTCTATTTAATGACTATTAATACCTATAATGAATTCTCTTATTTTCAAATACAGATAAAATCAAAAACAGCATAGAAACATAGAAACAGAGCGAGTCAGAAGGGGCCTCCTGGGCCATCTAGTCTGACCTCCGGCACCAGCCGGCTCTGCTCACGACATGCCCACCATGTGCATGTCCAGCTTGTCTTTGAATACCCTCACCGATGGGGCCTCAATGACCTCTCGTGGAAGCCCATTCCACGCCCTCGGGGTCCTGACTGTCAGGAATTGCTTCCTGGCATCCAAATGGAACCTGGGTTCCCTGAGCTTTGCTCCGTTGGGGCACGTCCTGCCTTCCTCTGCAGGGGAGAACAGGTCTCTACCTATCTGCATGTGACACCCCCTCACATACCTGTATGTTGCCAACATATTCCCTCTGAGTCTCCTCTTCTCCAAGCTGAAGAGACCCAGTTCCCTCAGTCTTGCCTCATACGGCATCCCCTGCAAACCAGCCACCATCCTTGTGGCCCTATGCTGCACTGACTCCAACCTGGCTATATCCTTTCTGTAATGAGGGGCCCAAAACTGAACACAGTACTCCAGTTGCGGGCGCACCAGAGTCGTGTAGAGTGGTAGTAATACCTCTCTTGATCTAGAAGACATGCTTCTGGCTATGCAACCAAAGGTGGCGTTCGCCCTCTTGACCACCGCATCACACTGCTGACTCATGTTTAGCCTGTAGTCAACCAGTACCCTTTCACAAGTGCTGTTCTCCAGCCACTTGTCACCTAACCTGTACTTATGACAGCTATTCCTATGCCCCAAGTGCAAGACCTTGCACTTATCCACATTGAACGCCATCCTGTTGTCTCCTGCCCACTTCCATAGTCTGTCCAGATCCTTTTTGGCTCCTCAGTTGTGGCCACTGCTCCAGTTTTAGTGTCATCTGTGAATTTGATCAGCAGACTGTTCACCCCTTCTTCCATGTCATTAATGAAAAGATTAAACAGGATCGGCCCCAGGACAGAGCCCTGGGGGACTCCACTTGTCACTGGCCGCCATCCCGACGATTCCCCGCTAATGGTTACCTTCTGCTTTCGGTCAGTCAACCATGCCCTAATCCACCGGACAGTGCTTTGGTGTATCCCAAAACTCCTGTTTCTCCACCAGGATATCATGGGGCACTTTGTCATCCACTTAACATCTTTAAAAGCACCGTTAATTTATCTTTTTGGTGATAACTAATACCTATAATATCTTTTAGCCAAAGTTTCTTTAAACTAAATTACTAATGCTTCACCAAGAACAGTAGCTTAGCTTTTCTACGTTACATATGAGCACGCCAACCTCAATGCATCACCCCTTTTTGAAATAACAAGAGAGTTCTCTTATCTTCCCTTTAAATTTTTTTTACACCCCTACCAAATCTTTCTGTCCTCTTTACATTATAACATCATCTTAAATGGTTAACTGTTTTCTCCTTCTCCAACATAGCAAGCAAATCCAATAACCTCATGCTGATTAGCTCCACAGATTGCGCCAGCTTTTCCGCTCGTACAAAAAGACATGCCTGTAATAAATCATGTAATAAATCGTGGCCGCCCGTTGTTTCTTTGTTTACATTAGAATATCGTAGTGTCTTCAGTAGATCATGTGTCTTGAACTGTAGCCCAGCTATCTTCTCTTTTTCCGGGTTGACAAGCAAATCACATGAAAACTTATTTATTCCTGATGTTTCCAAATATCCATCTGCTTGCTGTCTATTTATAGTTCCATCCCATAATAATTCACTTGTTATCTTCTCAGCTTCAAATTTTTCTTCTGCTTGCTGGATATTTTGCATATCCTGCTCAGATACAAATTGTTTGGTCAAAGTTTGATTATTAGAAATGTCTATCTTATCAAAACCAACTTTTGATTCAATTAGAAAACAGTCAAGTTGCTTAATTAGAACAGTCTTTTGTTGCAGTATTAATGCCTGTTGAGATCGTTGTAAGGCTTCTAGAGAAGTCTGTATTTCCAAAAATGATTTTTGAACTTCTTTAAGCTGCATATTAATTTGCTCCGTATTAGCAGTGATTTCGCAGCCTTGGCAGAGGTCCAAGAGTCCCAGGAACAAAGGAGCAAAGATGGCCGTTATTTGGAAGCAGTCCAACACACAAGGAGATTGCTTCTGTCGTATAATTAAACATTAATTTATTGTTTTAGTTCTTGCCCTTGGAGAGATTAAAGAAAAAAATATATTTTCATTACTTATAAAAAGCTCTGTCTCTCTCTCTCATGGAATTCGCCGCCTTCAATTCCGTGGGGGTGGGGGGGAGAATTCTTTTCCCTCCTTCATCCAGAGGGCTTTCTGTTTCTTCTTTTATATCAGTTAGCAAACTGTGTAGCTTTTTCCACGGGTATTATTTATTTTTATTTATTTTTTTATTTATTTTTCGATTTATATCCTGCCTTTTTCCTACAAAGGGCTCAAGGCAGCTTACATCATTCTCCTCCTCCATCTTATCCCCACAACAACAACCCTGTGAGGTAGGTTGGGCTGAGAGTCTGTGACTGGCCCAAAGTCACCCAGTTGGCTCCATGGCCGAGCGGGGACTAGAACCCAGGTTGTCTGAGTTCCAGTCCCATGCTCTTAACCACTACGCCACACTGGCTCTCAAAAAAATAAAAATAGTTCCCAGTAGATCCAACTAAAGTAGCCTAAACAAAAAAGCATGCCGAGGACTCACAGAGAGCTAAGATCTCTCCTGTACCATCCGGCTGAGAAAAGCTTGATTTTCTCCCAGTAAGCACAGAATTGCCATTCAAACACCTGCTGGGAACTTTGCCAAGCAACCTATCTTCACCCCTACAGGGCTTAGATCGGGCCCCCACAGCCCACCACCGGACAGGTACCAGCGTGCTAACGGAGCCCCGTTAATCACGTCTGCCTCGTCCCGACGCCCATACTTCTTTCCCCAGGACACCATTCTTGATGCCTTCTTTGTCCTTTAAAGCCTGGCCAATCCAGACAACTATTTTCCCCCAAAGGAACCTTCTGTAGCTTTAAAATCTGCCTCAAAGGTCTTTTTCAGTATGCCTTCCCCTGAAGAGAAGGTGGGTCATGACTGAGGAACGAGATTTCCAGCAGTGCTTAGAGAGAGTCATTAAAGACCAATATTGTCGTCTTCCAGATGAAAGGCCAGAGAAGGGTTGGGGCTCTTCCCCACGGGAAGGCTTGTTACTTGCATGCACAAGATCTGAGGGTCAATCCATGGCATTTTTAGATGAGTCCAGGAAAGACCCTGGGCTGAAGCCCTGGAGAGCCCCTGCCGATTCACATGGAGCACAATTCCCTCTGTTTCGCAGAGATGTCACTTCTATTTTCCAAGTCAATATCTGAATTCTACTTCTGCTGTTTTTATGGCCTTTTCTGATTGTTTTTATTGACTGCTATTTGTGTTTCTTTTATCACTACATCTACTAGTACTATTTGGAGATGGGACAGGTTTAGTGGTGGTCCTCATGTGGCCAAAACCACAATGCCAATACACAGCAGACTTATTATCTGCAAATACAAAAAGCCTAATAAGGTAAGAAACAGGAGGGGGGAAAGCATCCCAGGGACTGATTTATACACTCAGTGACTTCAGAATACTGAGTCATTAAGTGTGTTCTGGGTCATACAGAAAACCAGAAGAAGGGGAGTGGAATGGAGGTGGCTCCTAGATTGGAGGCTGGTTGATGTCGATGGATATTTATTACGGGCTAATATAATAATATACAGGACTTTAAGCAGGCATGGAAGAGGGAAATAGATTGTTCCATTTTGCCTGACTAGTGGAAGGCTGCTTTGCTCCACCTTTCTGTCTCTTGATCTTAGACTGTATCATATTAAATAGAGGCTTGTTTTATGGACACAAGATCATCTCTAATTTGAATAATTTCTGTTGCTGCAATGCAGCTAGATGTTTTGCCAATGTCTAGTGTTTGCTTCTAGACAGCATACTAAAAAGCAGAGACATCACCCTGCCAACAAAAGTGCGTATAGTCAAGGCTATGGTTTTCCCAGTTGCAATGTATGGCTGTGAAAGCTGGACCATAAGGAAGGCCAAGCGCAAAAGGATTGAGGCCTTTGAGTTGTGGTGCTGGAGGAGACTCCTGCATGTCCCTGGACAGCAAGGCGATCAAACCAGTCAGTCCTAGAGGAGATCAACCCTGACTGCTCTTTAGAAGGCCAGATCCTGAAGATGAAACTCAAAAGCTTTGGCCACCTAAAGAGAAGGAAGGACTCACTGGAGAAGAGTCTAATGCTGGGAACAATAGATGGCAAAAGAAGAAGGGGACGGCAGAGGATGCGGTGGCTGGATGGAGTCACTGAAGCAGTTGGTGTGAGCTTGAGTGGACTTTGGGGGATGGTGGAGGACAGGAAGGCCAGGAGGAATGTTGTCCATGGGGTCGCGATGGGTCGGACACGACTTCGCAACTAACAACAACAACAAGTGTTTGCTTCTTTTTGGGAAGAGGTTATTATACGGATAAACTTTGCAGAGGAGCATTATTTAATTTTTACTCAGGTACAAGCTCTTAGTTTATCTACCTGCTTTATGGAAATGAAAAAATGGTCAGTGGGAACTGATTATCCATGCTCTTTTTGAGAGCTAAAGGAATGATACTAGGAAGGATAAAAAAATCAATCCTATAATGCTTTCAACATTTGAATTTGTGACATATAGAAACATAGAAACAGAGCGAGTCAGAAGGGGTCTCCCGGGCCATCTAGTCTGACCTCCGGCACCAGCTGGCTCCGCTCATGACATGCCCACCATGTGCATGCCCAGCCTGTCTTTGAACACCCGCACTGATGAGGCCTAAGCGACCTCTCGTGGAAGCCCATTCCACACCCTTGGGGTCCTAGGTCCAAGTGCTTCCTGGCATCCAAATAGAACCTTGGCTCCCTGAGCTTTGCTCCATTGGAACGCGTCCTGCCTGCCTGCCTGCCTGCCTGCCTGCCTGCCTGCCTTCCTGCCTGCCTTCCTTCCTTCCTTCCTTCCTTCCATCTAAACACCATCTTCAGATAGATTTTTGTTTAGATATATAATCCTAACACTGTTTCACTGGGATTGCATGAAAAGAATTAATTGTTCTATTTTCTGCAAGCAGAAAGACATTTAAGATAGAATTAATATTCATGGCGAATCATTGGATTATATTGTATAACAATTTGCTAGGATTAGTGGCACATTACTGAACATTCAGTGAACTGTAACCCCAGACATTCTTGGACAGAAAAGTTGTGGTTCTAGGCACGTATACTGGGGAATAAGTCCCATTTCCTACAAAGCACCTTAATTCTCAATAAATTCAAAAAGAAACTGGACAGCCATCTGAGTGGGATGGTATAACTTGGTGTCCTGCAACAGCAGGGGTTGGACTCAATGGCCTTCATGGCCCCTTCCAACTCCACTATTCTAGGATTCTATGATTTTATGAAATGTGTTTAGGCTGCCTTTCAAGACTATTACTTTCCATATTCTCTCTGGCATGCAATTTTAGAAGTCCAACACTAGGTGAAGCTAGCACTACAACATGGGAAACTACATTGAAGTTTGTAGAGATGGGGAAGGCTTTTACACTGGAGTCCCCACAACTTCACATCAAGAATATCACTCAGTCCTCAAAGCATGCAATCAAGTCGTGGGTTTTTGATCACAGAAGCTGTCCCGCTGGTCCCACCAAAGATTAAACTTGACCATATTTAAGAGAAGATCCTATCCCACAAGGATAATTCAATGAGATGAACTGTGCTAGGCATCTTAGGGGAGCTGTCCAGATTAAATTCAGCATGGCTCAACCTGATGGTTAGTCCCCTTGAAGTAACTGAGGAGTACAAACATTGCCTTGCCCAAGAAAGATGTGAGAGTTTCGTCCCTTGTTTTTGTGCTTTAACAGCAAATGGGTCTTCTGCACCGCCTGAAGGCATCAAATGAAATGAGCCAGCAGGATCTAAGCCATAAGAAAAGGCATGCGGTGTCTCATACTTGTCTTTTGACACTGTACGGTATTTGCATATAATTCTGAAGGGGCTTCGCAGATCACAGGAAACATAAAGTAGAGGCAGAGGATCCATCAACTACCCACTTCAGAGATACCAGCCTAATGGGCTGAAAACTATTACTGGAACTGTCCCCTTTGAGCTGAAAAAAGCGAAGAAAAAATAAAGATGCGCCCTTCCGGAGGCATTGTTATTTAATCACACCCATAACAATAGTTGAGAACAGCAAGTATCACTGGTGATTATGATGCAGAAGCTGCGTCCAGACAGAGGTTTCCCAGGGGCTCCAGTGCACGATTTACCTTTCAAGTGGAAGCACCAGAAGAGGAGCAAAGTGTGCAGGGCCCTGGGCCAAAGCCCTCCCCGCTGGCTATTTCTGCTGGCTGCATCAATTGTGATAAACCGCAGTTCAGACTAGGGGGCCTAAGAAAAAGGACTGGCACCCGCAAGGCTGATTATGGATCGGGCTAAATTCAATAAAAGCCAGAGCCGTCCCTGGCTCCCTCCATTTTAACCATATCAAAACCAGGGTAGACTTCTAAGCACAAGCCAAGACTGCATCCCTGCGTAAGCACCCACCTGGGTGGAAGCACCAGCGAACTCAATGGGCCTTTCTCCAGAGCAGGGTGCCCAGGATTGTGCTGTGGGACAGCCAGCACGAAAGGCACAGGGCAGGCCCCTGTGGGTGGAACAGGCCGCCATGACTCACTGGGTCACTGGAAGCATCTCGGCCCCTTGGCATGATGCCAGTGAAATGAGGGCCTGAAAGGGGCTCAGATCAGTGAGGCTAGGTGAGCCCGGCTGGGGCAGAGTGGCCTCGGCCGTGACCCAGGGGCTGCGAAGTCCTGGGATGGAGCTAGAGGCAGGGAGGTGGGGAAGCAGGCCTGGAAAGAGGAGGGGGAAGGTGGCACGCCACAACAGAAGGTGGCTACCTGCCCCGCTTGCCTTGGTGGGGAGCCTGGAGCCATTTATCAGAAAGAGACAGGAGGGTTGCAGGCTGTAACATCTTGCGTGGAGGCAATGAAGAAGCCTCAAGTTCTGAAAAGCTGGGCAGGCTGCTCCGTGGACATGGGCTCCAAGAGGATGGCCACCCAAAGAGCTGGGACTTCAGACAAGGGGCATCTGTTGCTGTAAAGCCAGGAAGAGGCAAAGGGAGGCACAAGTCTTTCCTGGGAGGAAGAAGCTGTAGGTCGGCTAAGCCTCCATGTGACAACTAGAGGCAAAGACTTGCACGTAAGGCTTGCCTTTTGAGTCCTGCGACTAGGGAGGCTGTGGAAGAGGGTAGGTTCCGTGTGCCCTTCCCTGAGACAAGGCACATGGTTGGTCTCCCTGTGAGTCAAGTCTTAGGTGTGCCCCTCTGTTATGGCCAAATGGAGCCCGACACCAGCCATGCAATCGATAACCGGGCGAGTGGCTTTCCTGCTTTGCTTTGGGTTTGGGTTTTCTTTCCAAGTAACCAGCAGGCACCGGGAGCCCAACCCACTTCAGGCTCTCCCTCTCTGCCGTTCACTACCCCTGAATAGCACAGCAGGCTCATGGGAGAGCTGGTCCGGCAGGTCTTGGGCATGAAGTCACCCTTTTCTGGAGAAGACAGGACACGAGGAAAAATCAAGCACTCTGCTTATGCTCTTTACATGGAACTTGGAGCATTCGGAGTGTGTGTATTGATTGCTACTACTGCTGCTGCTGATAATAACAGTGCAACTGCTGATTGCATGAATAACGTTGCGTCTGGTTTGGCCCTCCTCCATCGTCTGGGCTGTTGGTCCTGATCCTGCAGCTTTGTCAGGAAAAACTGTACAGTGAAGGGGTGACACTGGACTTAAGGATCTAAAGCGAGATGAGACAGAGATCTCAGCAGGATTTCAGGGCATCTTATTATCTGCACTCTGGACCGGCCCAGTGGCACAGCCAGGGCAGGGCAGAAAGCAGTTCTTCATTTCCTGCCAGACGAACCTTGTGGAATTCTGTGGCAAGGTTTTAAGGTGGCTAGAGGGAGGGGATGCAGGGGATGTGGTATTCCTCGATTTCAGCAAGTGCCACATGATATCCTGGTTGGGAAATGGAGGAATTTTGCGATAGACCGATGCACTGTCCGATGGATCAGTGCATGGTTGATGCACCGAAAGCAGAGGGTAATTATTAGTGGGGAAACATTGGGATGGGACCAGGTGATGAGCAGGTTCCCCCAGAGATCTGTCCTGGGACCGAGACTGTTCAATCTTTTCATCAATGACCTGGAAGATGGGGTGACCAGTCTGCTGATCAAATTCACAGACAATACTAAAATGGGGGTGATGGCTACAACTGAGCAGCAGGTACTCCGGATCCAGAAGGATATGGACAGACTATGGAAGGGCAGGCAGGAGACAACAGGATGGTGTTCAATGTGGATAAGTGCAAGGTCTTGCACTTGGAGCATAGGAATGGGTGTCATAGTACAGGTTAGGGGACAAGTGGCTGGAGAGCAGTACTTGTGAAAGCGGCCTCAGGGTACTGGTTGACCGCAGGCTAAACATGAGCCAGCAGTGTGATGCGGTGGTCAAGAGGGCGAATGCCACCCTTGGTTGCATAGCCAGAAGTGTGGCTTCTAGATTGAGAGAGGTATTACTACCACTCTACACAACTCTGGTGCGCCCGCAACTGGAGTATTGTGCTCAGTTTTGGGCCCCTCATTACAGAAAGGATATACCAAGATTGGAGTCAGTGCAGCGTAGGGCCACAAGGATGGTGGCCGGTTTGCAGGGGAAGCCAGATGAGGCAAGACTGGGGGAACTGGGTCTTTTTAGCCTGGAGAAGAAGAGACTCAGAGGGGACATATAGGTATGTGAAGAAGTTTCACACAAAGTTGGGAGAGACCTGTTCTCCCCTGCAGAGGAGGGCAGGATGCATTCCAGTGGAGCAAAGCTCAGGGAACTAAGGTTCAATTTGGATGCCAGGAAGTACTTCCAGACAGTTAGGACCCCTACAGTATGGAATGGGCTTCCATGGGAGATGGTTGAAGCCCCATCAGTGAGGTTGCTCAAGGATAGGCTAGACATGCTCGTGGTGGTCATGTCCTGAGTGGAGCTGGCTAGACCATGGGGTCTGACTCATTCTGTTTCTATATTTCTACCCCTTTCTGCACAGGGTAATAAGAGCCATGCCTAACCAGACACCTGCCCCTCCAGCATTCTGGTCTCACAGTGGAGCTGGGGGTCAGACTAGATGGCCCAGGAGGACCCTTCTGACTTGCTCTGTTTCTATGTTTCTATTTCCAGGAGCTAACACACTCTTAAATACCAGCCCAAAGACCCCCTTCTTATGTTGCATTTGGCTGCTCTGCTTACAGAGAACTGAGAAAAGCTTCTGTAGTCACTCTTCAACTTACTTTTTGCAAAATTTTGTTCCAGTAGAATCTTTAGCCAGATATTAACCCGCTGGCTCCAGTCCCCGGGTGCCTCTACTTCCCACAGCCGTGACTGCTCTTCAGGATGTGTCTCCAAGAATTTTCGACAAACTATAGGAAAGCCAAGTGGTGCAGGGTGAATCCAACAACAAATTCCACCAAACTTTGCCATCAAGAAGGTCTTACGATTCCTTCCAGTAACCATCTCTATTATTACTTATCTTTGAAGTACTTCACCTCATGCTAGGCACTGCACACACTGAAAACAGTAAGACTATTGCTGATGATGCTCAATTCACAGTGTCCGTGACACATTTTGCAAAACAGGTGAGAGGGTTAGTGAAACTTGAAATCATCTAAGTAAGGAACAAGTAGCCCATTTTTTACAATCCTCCTAATTGCTACTGCCTCCTCCTTAGTGGTGCAGTTAAGTAATTTTGGATTCTCAAACTGTATGTACTTCAGGCTTGGTGTGTTTACAGGGTCTCATCTTTATTCGCTTAGTGGGTCCTCTAGACTTCTGCCCCAGAGTCTTGCCCTGATGCCTTGGGATACTTGCTAGGAGAAGATCCAAGACAGTTCCAGATTGCACCTATGATTGTGCATCAGATAATTTATGGAGATTCTACCAGGCATGATAGCAAGGCAGGCTCAAGAGATGGCAAAGCCAGGGACGGTCTGGACATGTATTCATGTCGGGGGAGCGGGATTGACTGCTTTATTTATGAAACGGGCCCTTGCACAACAACTTGGCGCAGGCTTGTTTTATGTGCATTAATATATTTGTAGCAGCCTGGAAGAACATGTTGCGATGAAGATTAGCTTGGGACATCTAAAGTTGCTTGCGTAACAATTTCTCCTATAACAACATTTGGAAACCAGTGAAGACTCCTGTCAAGGGGAAACAAGCTGATTTATGTCTTCCGTTCGGTGCTGGGTTTTTCTTTACGACACTGTCTAGGGCCTTAAAAAAATTAATGGTTTGCCTAAAAAGACACTGCACAGCTGTTTATAATGAGAAGTCACTCAATAGGCTTGGCCTCACATCACACCAGCTTCAACCAGGACAAGCTAAGGAAGATTGCGCTAGTTTGATTAAAGATAACACTGTGGAGATTAAAGCCCAGGAACAACCAACACCCCTGCGTTCATGTATTTATTTCACACTTAAACATACGCTAGGGCTCCAGTCATCCAAGTTCCATCGCAAGATGCCTTTCTTTCAGTTTGTGCCAAACGGTGCATTTTAGAAGCTTGGTCCATTACTTAAAATAGCTCTTTTTCATCAGAAAAGTAATGTTTAAGATAGGGCATAAACACATGTGCCATGAAGAAGAGCCCGCTTTGCTGAGGCAGGCTTGAAGAGGGAGTAATTCAAGCCAGGTAGAAGAAGAGGAAACACAGACCTGCTGTGTTTTACCACTTGGAAGAATTAAGGGATGTTTCCAACCATTTGGATGAAGAGTGTTCAAACCTGTTCTGGATCGGACATCCTGCCCCCGGGGTAGCCTGAGGTCCTCCTCAAACCATCTTTGCCACTTGAAGTTCAGGGGGCCTCCATGGCTTTCTAGAATGCTCTCCACCAACCTTGGCTGGCGGCCTGGCTATGCCCCTCCCTGGACAGGGCTAGCCTGATTTCAGTGATCTGAGCTCTGGTATTCTCTAAGCTGGTTTACTGCAATGAACTCTGTGTGGGGCTGCCCTTGGAGACTGTTCAGAAGTGTCAGCTTATGCAAAATGTGGCAGCCGGGCTCTTGCCGGCAGTGGGTCATGATGCTCAAGGGTGACTCTGGGCTGCTCGCAGGGTCTCAGCTTAACCTACCTCACAGAGGATAACCATGAGGCTATATAAGCCACCTTGGAAAAGTTGGAAGAGGGAAACAGGTGCGATATACATGCAATATAACAACAACTGGGCCCGGCAGGTCTAGACATATAACTTCAATTCTGTCCTGCTTGCACTGGCTGCCTCTATGCTTCTGAGCCTAATTCTATAAAGCCCGCCATGCCTTGGGATCATAGCACCTGCCCACTGCAATCTACCCAGGTTCTATAATCAATACTGAGGGCCTTCCTCAGAGTGGCACCCCCAAGGGAGGCTCAGTTGGTGTCAACGAGGAGCGGGGCCTTTTTAGTGGGAGCCCAATTGTGGAATGAGCTCCACACTGAGGCCCGCCTGGCACCAGCAGTGCCATCCTTTCAGGGCCAGCTTGAGATGGGCCTCTATGCTAAGGCACTGAACTGTTTTCAATGGTACATCTGATCTTAGCTAATGTTTGATGTTAGCTCTTTACCAGGTCCTGTTGCTTTAACTCGTCTTAGTTATTGAAGTTGTTTAAATCCCATTTTGAAATTAGTGCTGTACATTTCAGAGTGAAATTTTCTGGTGCTTTTGTTGCTATATATATCTTCTGTTGTATTTTTACTGCATTTTACATGCTGTTGCACACTGCCCAGCTACTGAAATAAGAAATAAAATCAATAATATAAACAAAATAAATAGGCTTGAAGGGAAGTCAAGCAAATAATTAATAAATAAAGAGGGGGAGGAGGAATGCATGCTCCGGAGGGAGCAACTCAGCTCTCTAACAACAGGTACATTCACACCTGAATGTTTTTAGATGCACACCTAAGGCAGCCTTCCCCAACTGGGGCCCTTTAGGTGCCCTGCTGGCTGGGGATTATGAGACCTGCAGTCCACAGCTGGGGAAGGCTGACCTGAAGCCCACTGTGTGCGCGCGTTCAGCATCCCAGAGGTGAACGTACCTGCCGAGTTTGCTTCTCTATGCTTGCTCCCACCACATCTGCACGTTATTTGAAGGTGCCGAGCTTCCACATGGCTCCGTCTTTTCTTCTGCATCTGCCAGAGGGAAGGAAAGCTTCCCGTGGCAGCCAGCAGGAGCAGGGCGCCCTTGAAGGGCCGGTCACCGCAAGAAAGCACCGCACTTCTCACACCACCAAAGACGCGTGTGGTGGAGCCCTTGCACACCGAGGATGCGGCCTCCTCTTTAGTCAGGGCACTGGTCTGTCCACATGGACACTTGCTACCTGTCCGGCAACTGCACTCCAGGGCTTCAGGGAGAACCCTCTCCTAGCCTTCCCTGGCTATCCAAGGGATTGTGCCTGGGGTGGCTGGCATGCAAAGCACACGCTCCACAGCTGAGCAGCAGCTGCTGCCTGTAAGTCTGCGATCCTTTAGAAGAGGAGTGTTGACTGTCAGCCAGAGGGGAAATTCAATTTCAGAGCAACTCTTAGGGGGCCAGTGAGGGACAGGACCAATCGCCAAAGGCAGTGGAGCCAAAACACTGGAGAGGCCAGCCTATCTCAGCTTAAGGCTCTTGCCAGGAGAAGCCCTTGAACCTTGTGGCCTGGGAAGAAAACTGCAGAACTCACCAAGCGATCGGTGGTTGCAGAAAAGGATGGGGCCAGTTGGGAGACCCGCACAGCTGGGCAGGTTGCACTGGACCCTCAGGCTGGAGATTGAACGCTCCTCTTTACTGTTTCTGTTTCTAAACAGAGACCTTTACCTTGATACATGCCTGAAGAAATGGGGCAGCTGAGCCCCAAGGCCTCCTCTGCGGCAAACGCCTGACAAAAATCATGAAGCATTTTCGTTCCAAGTCCACGCCTTCTGAACTTTTTCCGGACAAACACTGTGTCCAAAACTGGGAGCAAGTAGCACTGGCTGCTGTGCCCGTCACACAAGCTTCCTGGAAGCAGAACACAAAATTGCCTGTAATTACACGGAACTCTAAACAGTGCCCATGAATGAGCTGATTAAAATCAGGATGAAGCAGCAGGCAGGAAACCAGCAGCTTGGATGAAAGGACCCCTTGACTAGGGAGCTCCCTGGATGGCACGTGGTCCTCTTGCCCCTACGCTGCTCCAGAGGGTCCTTGCGGAGACCAGCAGGCTGGAACCCGGGCTGGAAGTGGCTCAGCCCGTCCACGGCACTGCAGGAACAGTGCTGGGACCCTCCGAGGAGGCTCTCGCGGTGCTTGCCACCAGCCCCCGCCACCCCGATTGCTGCTGCCACCCATTTGCTAGACAAGAGCCAGCAAGGCCGTGGGCTCCGCGTGCCCCCTCCCTATTCCGCCCCTGCCTGCACAAGGGGCAGAGAGGGCTGAAGAAACCTACTGCCGTGGCAGAGGAGGCACAGTTCCTGGGTGGGGGGGTGTCAGAAGGCCCCCCTTGGGGTGTGGGACCTCGAGGGGTGCCCAACCAGGCCTTGACGCCAGTCTTAAGAGGGCAGGTCTGCCCATTCATGAATCCGCACAATTGGGGGCTGAATGCTGAGAACCTCCTCCATGGTTCCCCATCCCGAGCAAGAGGTGGAGGGTCACCACACCAGAAGCTCCCCCAAGGAGTCGAGGTGATGTGTGGAAGTGGGCCAAGAAGCAGACTGAGCTCTGCTAAAAGGTCGCCTTCCAGACTGGAGAGGAGCAGTGAACGGCACCCCAAGGGCCTAGTCAGGACTCGGGGACTGGGGGAAATGCCCCCAGAGGGGCTGCAACGCCAGGCTTGCAGGGTGGCAGCACGAGGCCGGCTGCAGGGCAGCACTGTTTGCCACCCTCCTCGGGCTTCTCTGTTCCTTCCGAGCTCCGCAAACATCTTCACAGAGGCTGGGAAGCCAGGTGGACGTTCCCCGCAATTCTGTCCTCGGCCAATACTTTGTGGCCAAGCCCCATCCGTGCTACCACAGTTCTGCCACCGCTGAGCACTGAGCCTGCTGGAAAGTGGCTGCGAATGTGGATCAAGACAGTCACCTGCCACTCAGGGCTTCCTTTGCATCCTGCTTTGGGGACTGCTGTGAAGCACGTCCGCATTTCAAAACATGTCACCGCACCATTGCCTGAAATGCCTTGATAGGAAGACTTCCGTCCAGTGGGCCGCTTCCATGCCTTCAGGCCCGAGAGTCTGCCCCCGTCTGTCTGGGGCTAAAAGCAGCTCTAACCACTCATTACTGTTCCTGCATTTAAACATGAGGAACTGCAGCTGAGATGTACAAAAGAGAAAGAGTCCCTGGTGGATCCAGAAACTGAGACCAAAAACCATGCAATTAAAACTCTGGTCTGAATGCAACTGGTTCATTCAGAGTTAACAGCTGGAGAATCAAGGGTTAAAAACGCAAAAATTCTTTCCTCTTACCTGCACAGCGCATGTTGCCAAGAACTGGCAAGGGGCAAGCAGGAGCACCAGCCTTCTCTGCCTCTGTGCCTTGCCAGGCAGCTGACATTCCACGTACCTGGCAGGTGCAGCAGCAAAGAGAGGGCTGTTTGCAGCCAGTTCCCTTACACCGCCTTTCCTGAGGAAAAGTCAAGGGCAGGGAAGCGTGCGCTCTTGAGTGCAAGTCCCATGTGTCTTCCCTGGTGCACACTCAGCTAGCACCCGTGCCCGATCACCACTGCCACTGGCCACCCAGTCTCTCCTGAGGGAAGTCCAGGTGGAGCAGTGAAGGAGTGGGCACTGCTGCTCACAAGTGCTCCACGGGCCTTGGGGAGGCGGCATCCAACATTCCCCCCGTGCAACCTTTTCTGCACCAAAGCGGCAAATGCCAGGAGAGGGCAAGTGGGACTATCGCCCGGTACATTGCCAGCCTACGCATTGAGCCTGAGCTTAAACAAATGGAAAGAAATCAGGGTAACTCCCTCAGACATGGTGAAGGCAGAATATAAAAGCTACAAAAACAAACAAACAAACAAACAAATCGCCATTTTTAAGTGCATCACATCAGCGCTTCGCCTGCAGCGGACTTCACACAGCAACACTGGATTGCTTTTTGCAACCGTGGGCATGCAATATAGGGTAGGCGCCTTCCAACAAGAAAACATACCAACTCCTCTCCTTCCTGTCAGCCTTGAGAAGATGCTTCTTCCTCACATGCACAAATCTGACCCCTTCAATCCTCTTAAATGGCTCACCCCACACAGCTCACTCCAAGGCACACTTCCGGGCCCACCTTGAGCTCGACGACCCTCTCGAATTTGCTGCACCATGCAAAACAAGGATGGAATGAAACTCCAGCTAGAACGAACAACATGACGTGCATGTTGTGTTGAGCCTGGGAGGTTCATTTGGGCTCCCATTTCACAGGTGGGGGCCTGAGGTCCCAGGGAAGTGAACTTCTGTCATAAGTACAGCTGTCATAAGTACAGGTTAGGTGACAAGTGGCTGGAGAGCAGCACTTGTGAAAGGGACCTCGGGGTACTGGTTGACCGCAGGCTAAACATGAGTCAGCAGTGTGATGCAGTGGTCAAGAGGGCGAATGCCACCCTTGGTTGCATAGCCAGAAGTGTGGCTTCTAGATCAAGAGAGGTATTACTATCACTCTGCACGACTCTGGTGCGCCCGCAACTGGAGTATTGTGTTCAGTTTTGGGCCCCTCATTACAGAAAGGATATAGCCAGGTTGGAGTCAGTGCAGCGTAGGGCCACAAGGATGGTGGCTGGTTTGCAGGGGATGCCGTATGAGGCAAGACTGCGGGAACTGGGTCTCTTCAGCTTGGAGAAGAGGAGACTCAGAGGGGATATGTTGGCAACATACAGGTATGTGAGGGGGTGTCACATGGAGATGGGGAGAGGCCTGTTCTCCCCTGCAGAGGAAGGCAGGATGCGCTCCAATGGAGCAAAGCTCAGGGAACCCTGGTTCCATTTGGATGCCAGGAAGCACTTCCTGACAGTTAGGACCCCGAGGGCGTGGAATGGGCTTCCACAAGAGGTCATTGAGGCCCCATCGGTGAGGCTGTTCAAAGACAGGCTGGACATGCACATGGTGGGCATGTCATGAGCGGAGCTGGCTGGTGCCGGAGGTCAGACTAGATGGCCCGGGAGGCCCCTTCTGACTCGCTGTGTTTCTATGTTTCTATGTTTCTGTTTCTTTCCCTGATCTTGCACTCAGGTGAGCCGACAAGCATCTTCTTAGCCAATGCCCACCTGTGAATAGCATCTCTTTTTTTCTGCTGCATTTGCAAGGGTGATTCAGTTATTCAAGTCAGTGCAGAAGAATCCAGCTGCATGAAGGCCCTCTTTGGGCAGCACTTGCTTCCCTTGAATTACTCACAAGGGGCTAAGAAAGGCAGGAGGCCACACATGACCAAGAAACCATGTCCTGGCTGGCAGCCCAACCAAGATGGCAGACTCTGGCCATGGGACACCGTCCACTTTGGGAAGCTAGTAATTTTTGCTACAGTGTCTGCCATAACCTTATGAGGGAATTGTACAATATTTAATGTATTTATGCCCTGCATTTCTACCAGGAAATGGTGCTCAGGGCAGCAAGCATTGTGCTGGTGCTGGGAGGTCTTCAAACCCAGGGAGGCTGATATGGAATGGTGTCCTCACCATTCCCACCCTTCAATGTATCAATATTGTAAGGAATCGCTTACATTTTTGCTTGTTCACTTGGCACAGCCTAGCAAAAGCTTGCTATGACATTGGAAAGATAAAGAGCCAGCAATGACAGTGAAGAATCCCGCTGCCGAAGAATGAGCACACCTGATCATCTTGCTGCTTTCCCCCAGTAGTTTGGTGGCCTCATGGTTCCCCCCAGTGCTAAAGACTGAAATGCCTCTCGTAATGTCAAATTTCTGGCACGAGGCAGAGATGGGTCGACTCCTGCCATACAAGGCATATGGCCCAGAAGAGCGTCTCGAAAACGGAATCTGACCTTCTGGCTGGAAGGAGTGCCCCTCACACAGATCACAGAAGTACACTGTGTCATTCCCTTGGTCTAGCTTGTCACTTACTGACCAGAGCATCTTTCCAGGGTTTCAGGCAATTCCCAACCCCACAGGGGAATGCTGAGAGCTAAATCCAGCCATTTGCCAAGGGCACGTAGAATTTTTTAAAATAGGCTTCAGCCAAATATAAGAGTGACCAACTTCAGCAATCTTCTATGCACCTTTTCCTGATTTTGCAAACATACCCAATTGGCATTAGCACCTGGGGTGGAGGAAACCAAGAAATAGCCAAATAATTGGTGGAAGGGGACCAAGGGAAGGTAGCAGGGGAAGGAAGGCTAATAAGGGGAAGGAGTAAAACTTGCCAATCATAGAAGAGCAGGCAAGCAAGGATTCCCAACAGTTGACAGCATGTTGTCTGCGAGGCAGTGAATATCCTGGCCGGGTTCACACATAACGTGCCACAAAGTTTCCATCACGGGATGGTCTGTCTGAATCCTGTTGTGGACTTACTGCACAATGCACTTGGTTTCCATGAAACCATGGAGGGAAACAATGGTCTGCTGTATGGATTCTACTTTTTGCCACAGCTTTTTGGTCATTTGAACCCAAAAAGGAAGTTTCCACGTGGCTACCATAGAGTCCAGCGGAAAGAGCAGCAACTGCAGCAGTCACTCTAGCCATCCTGCCTCTATAAGTGGACCAATGCAGAAGAGGTAGGTATAGCAAGAGTGGTGCATCCTGGGATTAATTTCAGCCACAGAGGCTGATGGGATACACACTACCGGCTGGAAGATTGAAGCAGGGGTGTGGAAACACATTATTGTCCGACGGCTTCACCCAGATAGGAAACTGTGTCCACAGCTTAATGTTATGTGTGAATGCAGCCACAGCATGGGTGCATTGTGGGAAAGAGCTCCGTACACCAGAAATCAAGCCTACTCCCACACAACCAAACTGTGCTTGAGATTTGGGGGTGCTCAACGTATACAGTCGGTTAAGTTAAGCCTTAGAAAATCCGGCCAACGGAGGTCATTTCTGCCCCTTCACCTGGGAGAGAATGAGAAAAGAGCAGCACAGCTATTTTGCAAACATTCCTATCACCTCCCCCCAGTAGCAACAGTGCTGCGATGCACTGGGCATTCTCCCACCCTCCACACGCAGCCAGCGAATGCCTGAATGGGAACCAGGATCATGCCCACTGGCCAGGATACCATCACCTGCTTGGCATCAACAAGAAAAGGCCTTAGGCGCGTACGGTTCTTCCTTGAAGTCAGGAATGGAGGCCGACCCAGCGAGAACCCTGCCAGCCCCGCAGCCAGGAGGGACCGGCTGGCCTCCGGGATGGGGGTTCCGGCTCGGCTCGGCGCCATCCCCCAGGCGTGCATGTGTGAGAGGAGGGGGCTTGCATGAAAAGGCCACTATTGTTCTTTTGGTATAAGCACCAGGCATTGTGGCTGAAGCAAAGACAAGGAAAGCAGACGGATGTCGCTGGAGAAGGACTCCTTTATGCAGGCTGCGCTCTCAGAGCCTTTAATCTGTTTGGTTAAGTCACACATGCTAAATTACTAACCTGCGAGCCAGCAGAATGGTAAACAGCAATTACAAGGGCAGAGAAAGGAGACAGCCATTAACGCTCTCAAACATCCAAAAACCCAGGAAAAGCTCAACCCCATTCCACCCCACATCTAAAAGACCCAAACCAAACCCGGTGGCACATCCCAGCTGCTTCCCTGATTAACAAGCTGGCTTGGCAGACGCTTTCCCAGAGGGACCTTCTGCAGACAGAGCCCTTGTGTAACAGCCGGACATTTCTGCTGAATGGTGCCCAAAGTCAACCCATTGTGTGACTTGTGCACACACTCAAACACCCCTACACAAAATCCAAGAATGACAGCAACGTCTCTAGCTTCAAATAAAACTGAAGGAAGGTGTGGCCTACAGTCTGTGTTCACTGGATTCTAAGACATCCCAAGCTAGCAAAAAAAAGTGTGCATCAGGAAAAGAAAAAGGATTTCTTTGGACGAGGATAGGGCCCCAGGAGACCCCTAGGCCAAGCCCCCTATTCTAGAGCAGAGCAGCGCCCCCAGCTGCATTTTTCTAGAAGAATATTTATTTATTATTTTAAACTTTTGTACCTCGTCCACCACTGACGTCCCCGGAGGTCTTACAATACAGAGCAAATAAAATAACAAAACAAAACAAACACAGCACCCAGGAAGTCATGATAAAACCCTACTTGAGGCCAACCAAACATTAAAATAATGGGAAAATAAAAAGGGTTAATGGGAAAATAAAAAGTAGAGAGATTCCCCTGCAGATCCTTGCCTTGCAGCAAATGCATCCAGAGGGTCTCTTCAAAACAGTACAAGGGTGAAGGACCAGGGAGAACTCCAAGCTTTGCAGAAGGACAAACAACCTGGGACGGGGACTCGACAAGAACTGCCTGAGCTAGGAGTAGGCTGCTTTTTGGACCACAGGCATAAATGGCCCACACATTTGAGAAACACAGAAACATAGAAACAGAGCGAGTCAGAAGGGGCCTCCTGGGCCATCTAGTCTGACCTCCAGCACCAGCCGGCTCCGCTCACGACATGCCCACCATGTGCATGTCCAGCCTGTCTTTGAACACCCTCACTGATGGGGCCTCAACGACCTCTCATGGAAGCCCATTCCACGCCCTCGGGGTCCTAACTGTCAGGAAGTGCTTCCTGGCATCCAGATTGAACCCTGGTTCCCTGAGCTTGGCTCCGTTGGAGCGCGTCCTGCCTTCCTCTGCAGGGGAGAACAGGCCTCTCCCCATCTCCATGTGACATCCCCTCACATACCTGTATGTCGCCAACATATCTCCTCTGAGTCTCCTCTTCTCCAAGCTGAAGAGACCCAATTCCCTCAGTCTTGCCTCATATCCCATCTCCATCCATGGAGCCACCATTCCATTTCCATGGATGTCGTGGGAAGCATGGCAAAGGCCGCCTGCCCAGGCGACCCCAACGCACCCAAAAGTTGCTTGAGAACCACAGCACCAGCAGAGACCCGCTCCACAGGAACCCTGGCTGCTGTTAAGACATGAGTGAAGCACCCCAGCAGACACCTGGAACATTGTCCAGAGGTGCACTGCTTCCTGCAGGCACCACCTTGCCTACCCCAGCACTAGAGTCCGGGCATCTCAGTGAGGGGGTACAGAAGGCTTTTATCTTGCCAGGGGACACAAACATGGGGAATAAGCACAGGCTGCTTGTCTGGAACCAGCCAGGAGCAATCAATGCTGAAGGATTTTGTTCCAGCCTCCCGTGTTTTGACGTATTCCTGCAGGGCTTTCAAGATCAGCCAGAGTCTCCTAATTCAGCCCTCTGGAACTTCATCTATCGGAATCTGAATGATTGTTGTTTCCGTCCAACTGACTACATCTAGTTTTGCATATCACAAATACTGTAAAATGACTCCCTCGGTTGTGAAAACCTTGAGCAAGTCCTTGGAAAAAATGGTTACTGGATTTAAGCCATCAAGTACCGTTATGGTAACAGAGCAGTTTAGGGATGCTTCATGCCTTCTCGCCCCCGTGATACACAGCTAATGATATTTTCTATATTTCTGGCCAATTGGTTCAACATCTCCAAGTGCTTATTGCTGTAAACCATTAAACTGACCATTATCCTAGTAGTCATGCCAAACACACTAACCCTCTGCCTAAAATAGGGAGTGACTTCATGACCAGGGTTGATAATATATTCATATTTATAGCTATACTTAGTCATAAGCCATTGCTCTCAGTGTAAAAGACACTGTAAACTAAAAAAAAAAAAGAGTGCAATATAGTAAGATCACACTGGAGTATTGTTATGGCGCATTGTGTGAGCCCTACCAAAATACGGCAAGGAGGTTATTAATGTTCAGCCAGCAGTGAACTTTCTCAGGGTCCAAAAGCTGGAATTGTTTCTTGCAGCCCTGTCAATGCCTCACAGTTCAGCTTGTTAGAAACAGCACCGCACATCATCATCATCATCATCATCATCATTATTATTAGAAAAAATTTCTATGCCGCCCCTTGCCAACTAGCCTCGGGGCGGCTCACAACCAATATAATATAAAACAAAAACATAAACCAAACATAACAAACAACCCACACTGCACACAATAGTCTTGCAGCTGCCTTCCCAGCCATTCTGCAGATAAGAGCTGCTTTTGCTGTGTGAATGAATCAGTTTGCTTTCCTGAAAGAGCTTCATTGCCCAGGAAAGTGAGTCTAACATCTCCCAAGAAGTGGAGTTAGTGTGTGTTATGTACCAAAGGGGAATGTATAAATCTGTGGCAAGGGGTGTTACCACTTGTTCTCGGCCAGGGAAAGTGGCTTGCCCAGCAGCTTTGGCATCTCCATCTCCCTCTTTGCAGATCCAGAAAAGGGGGAGTGTAAGCGTTCTTGCGCCTGTATCTATTCTGCATCTGTATTTCACCACCGAATTCATTAACCTGCATATCATCTTTGACACAGGTGGTGCCTTTTCTTACTCAGTACCCCGGAATCAAAAGTGAGGCGAAGGCCTCTAGGAATTAGAGCATATGGCTTTGTAATACGGATCACTTCCCCAAGAGTCACAGACCTGCCTAGCAGGAGGGCTGACCCAAATCTGATTTTCATTTGAGGAGAAAATGCTTGAGAATTACAGTGTTTTTGGTAATAATCTGTTTTACTTATGAACAGCCTTTCAGAATGTAAGTGGAAGGCCGTTTCTCAGCTATGTGACTCTCGCATGTGGGCTTTTGACTCACCGCTGTCAATGTTATCCAAGATCTGTTTGCTGCCACAGAATCATACAATTTTAGACTTTGAAGGAACACTGAAGCTCCTGCTTGATACAAGATCGACAGATCAACCATTGATACGCAGCCAGAAGTGTGGCTTCTAGATCAAGAGAGGAATTACTGCCACTCTATACGACTCTGGTGCGCCTGCAACTGGAGTACTGTGTTCAGTTCTGGGCCCCTCATTACAAGAGGGACATAGCAAGGTTGGAATCAGTGCAGCGAAGGGCCATGAGGATGGTGGCCAGTTTGCAGGGTAAGCCATACGGGGAGAGACTGAGGGAGCTGCGTCTTCTCAGCCTTGAGAGGAGGAGACTCAGGGGGTACCTGTTAGCAACATGCAGGTACATGAGGGGGTGCCATGCAGAGGTGGGGTATGACCATTTTTCCCCTGCAGTGGAGGGCAGGATGTGTTCCAAAGGAGTAAAGCTCAGGGAACCAAGATTTAGGGTGGATGCCAGTTAGTTAGGATCCCTAGGGTACGGAATGGGCTTCCATGGGAGGTGGCTGAAGCCCCAACAGTGAGGGTGTTCAAGGATAGCCTGGACATGCACATGGTGGACATGTCGTGAGCAGATATGGCTGGAGCTGGAGGTCAGACTAGATGGCCCAGAAGGCCCCTTCGGACTCGCTCTGTTTCTATGTTTCTATGACAGTGCAGGGGACAGCTACAGCATCCCTGGAAGATGGCCACCTGGCCTCTGCTTAAATACCTCCAGTAAAGGCATTTAAAGGACACAATTTTATTTTTAGCAATTGATTTGCTGCATGTATATTCTCCGTCCCCTTCAAGGAGACTAAGGCAGTGAACATGAGTCTCCTTCTCTGCATTTCAGCCTCACAACAGCCCTGTGAGGTAGGCTAGGCAGAGCGTCAGTGACTGGCTCCAATGCAACCAGTGAGCTTTGGGAGTGGGGGGAACCAGAACCTGGATCTACGCAACACCAGACAGCCTCCGTTGTCCTCCTCCACTCAACTGCATCCTTAAAACAAGTGTGTAGGCAGGCTGTGGGAGCACAAACAATGGTCCAAAGTCGCTCGGTAAACACCACGGCTGCCTGTATCAGGATCCATTGTTTCTGCAGCAGAGGCCCATCGCCTAACAATCACCTGACACTGGGACAAGCCAGGGAGTGGGCACAGCTATCACCTGCTAAAGAGGAGAGATAAAGTGCCAAAAGAAATGTTCCAAAAGCACACACTAAACTGTGGTTGCAGTGTGCATAAGAAACCTGGGTTTTAAACATGGTTCAATTTCTCTTTCCATACATGTCCTTAATGATGGGGAAGTTGCCTGTGCTCAGATCAACATACCTTTCGCTTTGACAGTGTAAAAGGCAGCCGCATCTCCGCTCCTCCAGAGGATTTTGGCACACTCCCTCTTGGAATGAGGCAAAAAGGGCTCATCGTGACTCAGATTCTTCTCTAGCATTCCAAAAATGATGCCGTTCAGCAAAAAGAGAACGATTCTTTCTGCAAAGGTCTGGACCTTATAAGACAAATTGTAGGAGGAGGGGGCAAGGGAGAGAGAGACAAAATGAAAGCGATGAAAAGCTCTGTCGTCTCACAAAGAATACTTTTGTAAGTTATGCGGGATAAAAATATCTGAGAGTTGTTGGATGATCAAAAGAAAATGCATTTGCCAAACGTGTGATTTGCACAGAAGAGCTTTCCAGCCGAACATACTGCACATAATTAATTTTATTGGAAATCAGGTAAGATTATTATAGGAAAGGCATGAAGTGTTCAACTGATAAAGAGCCAACACACATTGCAAACTCATCTGGCCCATAGTTATGTAATTCTTACACAGAACGGGTTTACCGCATCTGATCCACTGGGGAATTTGCGAAATAAAGAGACAAGCATGCCCTCTTAGGAAGCTTCTAACCACATCAAAATCAAGAGATGGCAAGGGAGGGATTTTAGATTAGACAAAATCCCTTAAAGCATGAAGAACTCCATAAAACAAAAGCAATGTATCTGATCAAGCAGCACTAACGCTATTATTGGCAATGGAGCAACTTGGTTATCTGATGGCCTCTTTCTCTACCTGGCAAAGGGGCAAAGGGGCTGAAAGGGGAAAGGAGGAAAGAAGCAGGGCTGAGGAGCATCCTGGCTTTTATAACATGTGCAGAGTAGAGGTGAAATGAGAGGGAATCCACATGGAAGCTCCCCTGGAAAAGCATTTAGAAAGGCATGTCCTGCCAGGGAATGCTTTAAGAAAGCCATGACTATGGTGTTATTCCTCATGATCTATTTTATTTAGACCCCAGTCTTCCTTCTTGGCCAGATCAGCTCAGGAGGAGCAAAGCTATAGTGATGCAGGACATCCGGGAACACGTCTCATGGCATCCTTTTTGTAACTTTTTGTAACCAGGATCCCGCTTTTGGAACTGAAGGAAGGATCGGGATAAACTTTTCCACAAGTTACATCTTTCCCAACGGCAAGAATAAAGAGGGCCTTTCCCCCCAATTTCCCCGCTGGGGAAATGACACAAGCTGAGACAGTCCAGCTCCCTCACTTTCAGCGCCACTGCCCCAAGCTCCATGGTTTTAAGGCTAAAAATATGCCGGGGGATTTCGGACCTGCTCTATCACCTACACGTTTTGCACCTGCACCTGTTTCCAGTGCAGGCCCTGCCCTCAGCCACATCTGCTTCAGTTTAAGACTCACGGCATCATATGCCTTCTGGCCACCCTTTGAACCATGAGCTGTGTGGCTGATGTGTGGCAATGTTCATGCAACACTGTATGGAATCAAATCAAAGTGGGCTTCTCACACTGAAATGCGAATGAATGAAAGTTTTATCTGTACCCTTTTATCAGTGGTGGTAGATGAATCAACTTTGCTCACAAAGGCTGAGAGTTAAGAGCGTCCTTGGGAAAGAACCAGAAAATATGAAAGTGGCCTTCTCTTCTGCTTCCGAAACTCTAATTAACCTGATATGTCTTGGTGTCCCAAAAAGATACAGATCCAGCTCACCACGGACAGGGCTACTGTTCAATCCGGCGGATGCTTCTCGCAGCCTCAGGAGCAGCCCTTGCGGCCTTCTCCCTCCATGGGATAGGGCGGGGCTCCCCCCAAACCTGCTCCATCTTTGACCAACTCCAGGAGGTCCATGAGAAACCACAGGTGGACCCAGTTTTCAGCACAGCAACAGCTTTGGGACGGGAGAGGCTCGCTCTGCCCACTGTTTCCCTGTTTCTTTCTAAGTTGGGGAGGAGAACTCCCCAAAGTGGTGCCTGGGCCTTTTCTCCAGAATGGCTGCAACCACCCGGACGGAAAGGCTCTCCCAAGCACTGGATGACCTAGCCACGTGCACTAGCCGCATGAGGCCCCAAGGGCCCAAACACAGGCAGGCTCCCACACAGGGGCATCACTACATGTGGGCCCATTGGACCATCTATGCCCCAGAGCCCTCCACCATCCCAGAAACCCTGGAACGCCTCCTGGAGCCAAGGAAGGGTTGCTTCTCAGCTGAATTGCCTTGCTGGGGCTGGGAGTGATTTCAATGCAGAGAGCAGCAGAGGATGAGAGAGTAACCCCTGTGCTTTCCATGTTCCAGAGTAGCTCCCCCAACCACCCATTCATTCTACTGGGTAATTAAACTGGGATAACAACTTTGTCCATTGTTGGGGATGATCTGGGTCAGGATGCAAATTATTTGAAATGATCTTTCATTGAAGGAGAAATTAGGGGCTGGCTCTGACATTTGTGAAATTTAAATCCATTCTAGCAATCATTTCTGAAGTTGTATATATAAGGATATCTACTAAGACAGGCAGAATAGTTGCCTGGAATCTTTTAAGTGTCTAGTAATAGTAGTGTGTTATGAAAACTCACAACAGCATCTTGTCAACTGAGATTTCAAAAGAGAGAACATTTTTGTTCCTTGCACAACCCCTCCCCAATCTGCAACATCACACTTTTTCTGAAACCGAAATATTTCGTATAAAAGCATTATACAAATCAAGTAACATCTCTGCTTATTTTTTTGCATTATTCATTCCATACGTATTTCTAGAAGGGCTCAAGGTGTCACCAGCACACAGTCCTTGAGATTCACTGGCAGGCAGGGATAAATAGCTTAAAGTAGCATTGTCACCTCTATTAGACCATCTCGGGAAGGGTCGGCTGTTTTCACTGCATCTTCAACAAGCCACCAGGAGCTGTGCAAATAAATTGCTAAAACTAGGAAAGAATGAAACAGAGAACTTCCATTTACAATGGTGACACCAGAAGCTCGTGCAAATTTTCAGAAATGTACCTTCCTCTTGTTACACTTTTTGTTTTTGCATGTGTGCACACATACATTTTTCATTTCTATTATTAGTGAACCATAATAATTTCCCCCACCCTAGGTTTCCAGGGGAAAACTCCTGAATTTTTAAACTAGCAGCCAACCTATCAACATGCATGGTCATGTCAGAATGCTGTGGAATGCACACAGATGTAACCCTCGGCAAATCATCAGTTGCACTGCCAGGAAAAAGTAAAGTTCTGTGGAATCGTGTCCACAGAACTATTATGTAATCTCTCTCTCTCTCTCTCTCTCTCTCTCTCTCTCTCCCCCACACACAAAAGCTATATTTTTGTGTGTTTGTTACATTTTTATAGCGTCCAATAGAGCAAGATCCTTGGGCACTGTTATGTTATGTTATGTTTAGTCGCGAAGTCGTGTCCGACCCATCGTGACCCCATGGACAACATTCCTCCAGGCCTTCCCGTCCTCCACCATCTCCCGGAGTCCACTCAAGCTCACGCTGAGCCGACTTCTTCAGTGACTCCATCCAGCCACCTCATCCTCTGCCATTCCCGTCCCCTTCTTGTATAAAAAATGTGCCAATTGTTTCACTCTAACTCCAGTTTGAACAAAAGTGTATCCTAAAGATGTGCAGGCTTTTGTTTTGGCAAACCGCCTGGGAAAGAGAATTCTGGTCAAGGGACAACCACTGAGAACACCGCTGGGTAATCTTGTGGACCTAATCTGATGCCAGATTACTCTTCCCCACCCTAGAGGAGTTCGGATGACAACTCCTATAATCTCAACCACTGGCTGTAGACTGATGTATCTGTAGGGCTGAGAAGGCTGTGTTAGATGGTACACTTAAGATTCTGTTTCTAGTTCATCTCAAAGCTCACGGCAGAACACGGGGAGGGAGATGGCTTCCCAAGTGTGGGCTGAGGGGCTGTCACATGGAGATGGGGAGAGGCCTGTTCTCCCCTGCAGAGGAAGGCAGGACACGCTCCAATGGAGCAAAGCTCAGGGAGCCAAGGTTGCATTTGGATGCCAGGAAGCACCTCCTGACAGTCAGGACCCCGAGGGCGTGGAATGGGCTTCCACGGGAGGTGGTTGTGGCCCCATCGGTGAGGGTGTTCAAAGACAGGCTGGACATGCACATGGTGGGCATGTCGTGAGCGGAGCCGGCTGGTGCCAGAGGTCAGACTAGATGGCCCGGGAGGCCCCTTCTGACTCGCTCTGTTTCTATGTTTCTATGTTTCTAAGTGTGGACCATTTAAGTCACAAGTGTTCATTTCAAAGGGGCTCTGGAGTTGCTGCAATGTAATGGCGGGTGCAACCAAAGGCAAACGGGGCAGGAGGAGTAAAGCTAGCAGACTGGAGCTTAAAGATCGTACTGCTGCTCCGTCTTCAGAGAGGCATTTCGATGTGTTTTTCCCCATTAGAACACAAAGAACTGCACAAAACCTAGAAGAGCTCCAAGCAGTGGTCAGGGGGAAAGTGGGGCCAAGGAAAGGGACACAACCATGAATCTAGCAGTCAACCAGAATCCTGACTGCTAGACTGGGGCCCCAAGATGGCCAAAGCCCCAATCCTGGCCTGAGGTTCTGCACTTAATTTAGGGCTTATAGATGATCATCTGTTGGGTATATCAAGGGAAGGCAAGACTCAATGGGGAAGACAATTATGCTAGCGAGAGTTGAAGGCAGAAGAGTAGGAAGATCTAGTGTGAGATGGGTTAATTCCATAAAGAAAGCCAGATCCTCAGCAGAACTGTCAAGGACAGGACATTTTGGAGAACGTTCATTCATAAAGTTGCCATAAGTCAGCAGAGACAAGTTGATGGCACACCATCAACTTGCGCGGAAAAAGCAGTAAGAGACACAGCAAGCTTGTGCACAGGTTGCTCTTGAGTGTCATTTTGAATCAATGAATGTCCAAACACAACTGCATGCGCCAAAGAAAGACCTGTGTTACCAAGAAATACAGAATCTGCTACAAAACAAGCTAATCTGTGTTCATTTGCAGAAATAGGGTGGGAGAAGATTTACGTACCGGAAAGGGAAATATCAGAGTTGGAATGCTTCAAGCCACAAATGCTTCAATCAATCCGCCGTTAATTGCTTACTTTACCTCCAGGATTCTGCAAATGTTTCTCCTGTGCAAGGACAAGTTTGGTTTCTCCGCTAGCTCCCAAATGATGAGTAAGAAGTACTGCTTAATTAATTTACATTTTAAATGAATAAAGCCATGTTCCAAAATGTGCTACATCCACACAGTGAAAGAAAGCTGCATGGGGAAGATGCAGGGACATGAATGCAGCTCTGTTTAATTCATTACTTATTATTATTACTATGTACATTTCTATAATGCCCACAGCCAAAGCAGTCTGGATGGTTCACAACAGGAAATAAAAAACAATAAAATATCCCACACTCCATGGCCCAAAGGTTTTATTTCCTATCTTTACAGTGCACAAAATGGCCTACAAAAATTCAAGCTCCCCAATACTACCTTCAAGTGCAAAGTAAGTGCTAATAAACAGAAACAGAACAAGTCAGAAGGGGTCTCCCGGGCCATCTAGTCTGACCCCAGGCTCTAGCCGGCTCCGCTCATGACATGTCCACTATGTGTGTGTCTAATGTGTCTTTGAACACCCTCACTGATGGGGCCTTAACCACATCCCATGGAAGCCTATTGGGGTCCGAATGTAAGGAGGTACTTCCCAGCATCTAAATTGAATTGGTTCCCTGAGCTTTGCTCCATTGCAGCGCGTCTCGCCCTCCTCTGCAGGGGAGAACAGGTCTCTACCCACCTCCGTGTGACACCTCCTCACATACCTATATGTTGCCAACAGATGCCCTCGGAGTCTCCTCTTCTCCAAGCTGAAGAGACCCAGTTCCCTCAGTCTCGCCTCATACGGCATCCCCTGCAAACCAGCCACCATCCTTGTGGCCCTACGCTGCACTGACTCTAACTTGGCTATATCCTTTCTGTAATGAGGGGCCCAAAACTGAGCACAATACTCCAGTTGCGGGTGCACCAGAGTCATGTAGAGTGGTAGTAATACCTCTTGATCTAGAAGCCACACTTCTGGCTATGCAACCAAGGGTGGCGTTCGCCCTCTTGACCACCGCATCACACTGCTGGCTCATGTTTAGCCTGCGGTCAACCAGCACCCCGAGGTCCCTTTCACAAGTGCTGCTCTCCAGCCACTTGTCACCTAACCTGTACTTATGACAGCTATTCCTATGCCCCAAGTGCAAGACCTTGCACTTATCCACATTGAACGCCATCCTGTTGTCTCCTGCCCACTTCCATAGTCTGTCCAGATCCTTTTGGATCTGGAGTACCTGCTCCTCAGTTGTGGCCACTGCTCCAGTTTTAGTGTTGTCTGCGAATTTGATCAGCAGACTGTTCACCCCTTCTTCCATGTCGTTAATGAAAAGATTAAACAGGATCGGCCCCAGGACAGAGCCCTGGGGGACCCCACTTGTCAATGGCTGCCATCCCGAGGATTCCCCACTAATGGTTACCTTCTGATTTCGGTCAGTCAACCATGCCCTAATCCACCGGACAGTGCTTTGGTGTATCCCAAAACTCCTCAGTTTCTCCACCAGGATATCATGGGGCACTTTGTCAAAGGCCTTGCTGAAATCCAGGTATACCACATCCACTGCATCGCCTCCATCTAGCCATCTCGAAACCTTGTCATAGAATTCCACAAGGTTTGTCTGGCAGGACCTGTTTTTGCGGAAGCCGTGTTGTGTGGCTGTCAGCCTCCCTTCCCTCTCTAGCATCACTAGATCTCTCTCTATTATGAGCCTTTCCATAGTTTTTCCTACAATGGACGTAAGGCGAACCGGTCTGTAATTCCCCATGCCCCTTCTACTACCCTTTTTGAAAATAAGAACATGAGAACAATCTGTCGCATGGGATCAGAGGGGCCCAACATCCGCAGGAGAGGCTTCTATTTAATAGCAAACTGGGTCTGGCATTACACTCATGTGCATTTACGCAAACGCGAAGACTGAAACAGCTCTCTGCATAGTACTTGCAAAATTTGTCTTTTATTTGACACAACGGCTGTGCTACACAATCATTTAAAGGAACAGAGAGAAAATAGTCTAATAAAGTTGACACCACAACTGCCACATCTGTTTACTGGGATTATCTCCCATCCTTCCTACTTCACGGAGTGCATAGGAAAACCTACTGTGCGTTTTGGACCCTAACCTGAATTCTAAAAAGTTGCAGAGCATGAAATGTGACATGATATTGCCTTTGTTTTTGTTTTTCCTTCTTGATTAAGTGTGTTTAATAATACTAAAACATCTGGATCCAGAAAATGCACCATACATAAGGGGAGATGTTTGTTTTGAAGCACTTTCCATGACTTTTCAGAATCTACAAATATCACTTATTTTTTGTTGTTGTTGTTAGTCAGTCCGACCCATCGCGACCCCATGGACAACATTCCTCCAGGCCCTCCTGTCCTCCACCATCTCCCGGAGTCCACTCAAGCTCACACCAACCACCTCAGTGACTCCATCCAGCCACCTCATCCTCTGCTGTCCCCTTCTTCTTTTGCCATCTATTGTTTCCAGCATTAGACTCTTCTCCAGGGAGTCCTTCCTTCTCATTAGGTGGCCAAAGTATTTGAGTTTCATCTTCAGGATCTGGCCTTCTAAAGAGCAGTCAGGGTTGATCTCCTCTAGGACTGACCGGTTTGATCGCCTTGCTGTCCAAGGGACGTGCAGGAGTCTCCGCCAGCACCACAATTCAAAGGCCTCAATCCTTTTGCGCTCAGCCTTCCTTATTGTCCAGCTTTCACAGCCATACATTGCAACTGGGAAAACCATAGCCTTGACTATACACACTTTTGTTGGCAGGGTGATGTCTCTGCTTTTTAGTATGCTATCTAGATTTGCCATAGCTTTCCTCCCCAGAAGCAAGCGTCTTTTAATTTCTTGGCTGCAGTCCCCGTCTGTGGTGATCTTGGAGCCCAGGAAAATAAAATCTGTCACTACCTCCATTTCTTCCCCATCTATTTGCCAGGAAGTGAGAGGACCAGATGCCATGGTCTTAGTTTTCTTAATGTTGAGTTTCAAGCCAACTTTTGCACTCTCCCCCTTCACCCGCATCAAGAGGCTCTTTAGTTCCTCTTCACTTTCTGCCATGAGAGTGGTATCATCTGCATATCTGAGGTTGTTGATATTTCTCCCAGCAATCTTGATTCCAACTGGTGATTCATCTAGCCCTGCCTTTCTCATGATGTGCTCTGCATATAAGTTAAATAGGCAGGGTGACAGTATACAGCCTTGCCGAACTCCTTTCTCAATTTTGAACCAATCAGTGGTTCCGTGTCCGGTTCTCACTGTTGCTTCTTGACCTGCATATAGGTTTCTCAAGAGACAAATAAGATGGTCTGGTACTCCCATCTCTTTAAGAACTTGCCACAATTTGTTGTGATCCACACAATCAAAGGCTTTAGCGTAGTCAATGAAGCAGAAGTAGATCTTTTTCTGGAACTCCCTAGCTTTCTCCATGATCCAGCATATGTTGGCAATTTGATCTCTAGTTCCTCTCCCTCTTCGAAATCCTGCCTGTACTTCTGGTAGTTCTCGGTCCACATACTGCTGGAGCCTAGCTTGTAGGATTTTGAGCATCACTTTGCTAGCATGTGAAATGAGTGCAATGGTGCGGTAGTTTGAACATTCTTTGGCATTGCCCTTCTTGGGGATCGGAATGTAAACTGATCTTTTCCAATCCTGTGGCCACTGCTGAGTTTTCCAAATTTGCTGGCATATTGAGTGTAGCACTTTAACTGCATTGTCTTTCAGGATTTTGAATAGCTCAGCTGGAATGCTGTCACCTCCACTAGCTTTGTTGTTGCTCAGACTTCCTAAGGCCCATTTCACTTCACATTCCAGGATGTCTGGCTCGAGGTCAGTGACCACCCCATCGTGGTTATCAGGGATGTTAAGCTCTTTCTTGTATAGTTCTTCTGTGTAATCTTGCCACCTCTTCTTAATCTCTTCTGCCTCTGTTAGGTCCCTGCCATTTTGGTCCTTTATTATGCCCATCTTTGCATGAAATGTTCCTGTCATATCTCCAATTTTCTTGAAGAGATCTCTGGTCCTCCCTATTCTATTGTTTTCTTCTATTTCTTTGCACTGTTCATTTAGGAAGGCATTCTTATCTCTTCTAGCTGTTCTCTGGAATTCTGCATTCAATTGTTTGTATCTTTCTCTTTCTCCCTTGCCTTACACTTCCCTTCTTTCCTCAGCTATTTGTAAAGCTTCCTCAGACAGCCATTTTGCTTTCTTGCCTTTCTTTTTCTTTGGGATGGTTTTAGTTGCTGCCTCTTGTACAATGTTGCGAACCTCCGTCCATAGTTCTTCAGGCACTCTGTCTATCAGATTTAATTCCTTAAATCTATTTGTCACCTCTACTGTATATTCATCAGGGATATGATTTATGTCATACCTGAGTGGCCTAGTGCTTTTTCCTACTTTCTTCAATTTAAGCCTAAATTTTGCCACCAGAAGCTCATGATCTGAGCCACAGTCAGCTCCTGGTCTAGTTTTTACTGACTGTATAGAATTTCTCCATCTTTCGCTGCAGAGCACATAGTCAATCTGATTTCTGTGTTGACCGTCTGGTGATGTCCATGTGTAGAGACGTCTCTTGGGTTGTTGGAAAAGAGTGTTTGCTATGACCATTGTATTCTCTTGACAAAATTCTACCAGCCTATGCCCTTCTTCATTTTGTATTCCAAGGCCAAGCTTGCCTGTTATTCCGGTTATCTTTTGGTTTCCTACTTTAGCATTCCAATCCCCTATGATGATAAGGACATCATTTTTTGGAGTTAATTCTAGCAGGTGTTGTAGGCCTTCATAGAACCGGTCAACTTCAGCCTCTTCAGCACCAGTGGTTGGGGCATAGACTTGGACTATTGTGATGTTGAATGGTTTGCCTTGGATTCGAACTGAGATCATTCTGTCATTTTGGAGACTGTATCCCAGTACTGCTTTCCCTACTCTTTTATTGACTATGAAGGCTACTCTATTTCTTCTGAGGGATTCTTGCCCGCAGTAGTATACCTGACGGTCATCTGAACTAAATTCACCCATGCCTGTCCATTTTAGTTCACTGATTCCTAAGATGTCGATGTTCAGTCTTGTCATCTCTTGTTTGACCACATCCAGCTTGCCTTGATTCATGGATCTTACATTCCAGGTTCCTATGGAGTAAAGATCTTTGCAGCATCGGACTTTCCTTTCACCTCCAGATACATCGGCAACTGAGTGTCCTTTCGGCTTTGACCCAGTCGCTTCATTCTTTGTGGCGCTACTAGTACTAGCCCTCCGCTCTTCCCCAGTAGCATATTGGACACCTTCCGACCTGAGGGGCTCATCTTCCGGTGTCATATCGTTTTGCCTTTTGGTTTTCATGTCCATGGAGTTTTCATGGCAAAGATACTGGAGTGGGTTGCCATTTCCTTCTCCAGTGGATCACGTTTTGTCAGAGCTCTCTGCTATGACCTGTCCATCTTGGGTGACCCTGCACGGCATAGCTCATAGCTTCATTGAGCTACGCAAGCCCCTTCGCCACGACAAGGCAGTGATCCATGAAGGAGTCACTTATTTTTATGTTCAGTTAAAAAAATTAAAAAAAACATATTTTTGAACCCAAGATAGCAAGAACAACAACTCAAAATCACATGAACTGGGAACAAACACATGCGTAATTTTTAATTGTTCATCTCTGAGATCATTTTCTGCACCCCAAACACAAGTTTTCTGTGGTAGAGCAAACACTGGCTTATGAAAAGAGTTTGACTAAGTCTGTGCCACATCACTGGACACTCAGTGTAAGAATAAAGGAGGCTCAGTGGTACAGCAGCTTAATGATGCTGGATGTGCTGACCAGAAGTGGCCGACACTCCAGTGGCTCGAGCCCAGCACTGCTTGATGGAATGAACACCCATCATTTGCCTCTAGTTGCTGCCCATCCAGTAGTCCAAAACCTTGCAATATTTCAAGTAGATAAATGGGTCCTGCTCTGGGGGGAAAGGATGGCTGCATTTGTGAGGAGAGCAGGAGCCAGCACTGGACCTGCCCAGACGTGAGGCGAGGCGCGATCGGCAGAAGAAGCCCAGAGGAGCCAACGACCCAAACGCCAGCTGGTCTGGATGTGTGAGGAGCTAGTCTGCCCCCTGCGGTGCACACTGGATGAGCGGGTGAGCGTGGACAGAACACAGTAACAACTGCAGGCAGCCAAACATCTACTGTGTATTAGGATTGTTGACTCCTGGCTAATTGATCCATCACCATGCGCTAAATGACAAATAAGGAAGCATAACCATGGATTTCAAGTTTCATCAAGGGCTCTTTGAATGGTGGAAAATCTAGTTCATATGAGCCAGATGGAGTGCCTCCCCTACTGACCAGAAGCCAGCCAAGATGAGATTTTTTTGTGCAGTTCCATCTCTAGGACAAGCCATGATTGGAGCTATTTTTAAAAGGAAGAAATGCTAAGAAAATTTGCACAAATCATGTGATTTGTACAACTTGGAAGCTGAAAACCATGTCATTCTCGTGTGTGTTGTACAAATCACACTACACAAATCCTGCTACAATGACATGGGCTTTAGCTTCCGCTTTGCGCAAACCACATGCCTATCCAGAAAAGAAAGGCAGCAGCGAAGTAAAAGAAGATTAAGGAACGATCTTTTTCCTGCTTCACCTACTGGAAGCAGCTGAGCTGGTAACGACGGACAGTGAGAAGGCAGACTGATTGAGGGAAGGAGCTGAGCTTCTGGATCCTGAGCTGAGCATGGGCCTTCGAAAACCTGGTGGCATTGTCCACTTGTTTGAGAACTCCCATGTTACCCCACCTATGTAGACTCGGATCATGAAATATATACCTTCATTTTTTGGCATTTTTTGACATTTTTGGCATTTTTTGACAGTTCCGTTCAGCTCTTGGAGAAGGCTTAGTTACAGAAGTTGTGAGTGCAGGCCATTCTTTAAGCCAGGATTTAGCACACCACAAGCCAAAGCCTCATGCATAGTGCAGCTCTTTTTGTATAGCAGAGGATTTCTGAGACAAAGGTGTGTATAAAATAGAAAGATAAAAGCATGGGGGAGCAGTGGGAACTGTTGCACATGGACTGGGCAAGAGGGGGAGGTCAACACTGGTAAATGAAGCATTGACTGAGAAGGGGAGCGGAGGCTGGAATCGTCTTTCAGGTTCTTAAAAGAGCCCCGGATGCAGGACATGGAGTTATGGGATAGGAGCGTGGGGTGGCTGACTGTGTGGGGAAGGGGCTATTTTTAAGGAGCATGCTTGGGCAGAAAATGTTGGAAGCCCTTCCCTGCAGCTCAGGATCGGGCTGTTCCATGTTACTGTAGTCACTTGCCCATTCCCAATAGGTGAGGAAGCAGGAAAAAATGGGGATGCGATGGGAGAAACACACACACTGCAACTCCTCAGACTTCACAGGAGAGACAGTTCCTGCCTCACTTCTCCAGCTGCAATTGCTTCAAAAGCAGCAGTGGAAAAGACAAACTTCACTTACTCATTAAACGAACTGCAAACTTTCACACCTAATTCAGTGGAAAGCTATTAAGACACACAATGTTCCAGGGAGCCACAAGGGGAGCTTCTTGTGACCAGGACTCATTAAAAGGCTGGCGGGAAGGAACCAATGTGCTCTTTTGCTCCCCTCCACACCTTCCTACAACGTATCACAATCATGTTAAAAGGAGGCTTAAGGGAGGTTGCTATCCTAAGGCTTCTGGACACGGTGATTAAAAGCAAAGTGGAAGGAAGGAGCCGTTTTGGCTCTTTGTGTTCCAAAACTAAGAAAGCTTACAAAATGGCAAATCACAAGGTGGTTGAGAGCGCTGTGAAGGAGTCCAGTCATGAGGGAGGCTTTGAACTGGGCAGCAGCCGATTAACATCCGGAAGTATGTATAAAATAGAAAGATAAAAAACTGGGAGCATAATGTTCTCTTGTCTTTGTTACAGTAACACACAAGAAGTTCTTATGGAAATAAAAGTAAGCTCTTTGGAAAAGAAAACATTTGTTGGGGAAAGGAATTTTAACTTTAAAAAATATATATTGATGTAAGAATTGCTGCAGAAATTTCACATGGTTCATGAATATGTATTAGAATGTATTCATTATAAACCTAACACCGCTCAAGTTTGGGTATAAATAGAAAACATATTTTTCAAACACATGCAGTGATGTGTCATCACATTTCCATATAGTAAAACCAGTGAGAAAAATTAAACCAAATTCCAGTTCACCACATTAACTTTGGTTTAAACACTTAGACATGCTAAGGATACGATAAACACCCGCAAGGGGGCTTGGTTTAGCAACAAGTAACCAAGAATCACAGGCCAGGGAGCTTCATCCTTAGCTTCTCCCAGAACATTTCTGCATGCAGAGGTCCCCAGACATCTTCAGGGACGGCTGGTGATTGTCTGAGGCTCTAGAAAGAGGCTACGGGCCCATGTCATTCTCACATATTATTACCTATAATTTTGTTCTGTTTCTGCCTTAATCAGAAGAGAAGAGAAGAGAAGAGAAGAGAAGAGAAGAGAAGAGAAGAGAAGAGAAGAGAAGAGAAGAGAAGAGAAGAGACGAGCATTTTCTCTCAACCTTAATGCTGAAACATGCCTTTTCTGTCAAAAGGCTTATTTAAATTTATCAAAGAATGCATTTAAACTGCCAAGAACTACATTGCAACAGTCGGAGAGGTGACAAAGCTAGTAAGTGTTTATATTCCACTCCGCACATCCATCAGAGAGGAATGGATCAGGTCCTTCTGTGCTGGTACTTGTAAATATCAAATTTCTGAAGCATCCCTAGTGGCTGCCAATCAGAATACATGATACTGGGCTGGGCTGACCAATGGTCTCAAGATAAGGTAGATTCAACCCCTGAGATGAGTTCTCAGAGTTTTAGCACTACTCTAGCCAATGCCAGGAATAGACAAATAAAGGTACAGTCCTATGCATGATTAACCCTTAAAGAGCGCTACAAACTCCCTGCATCTCTCCAGCTAGCCAACTCTCTGGCTGTCGCATGCTTGGAACTGGAGCACTTCTTCCAAGCCCAGAAAATCTGTTAGATTCCTACCTGCAAACAGATTTCTCACAAGTCCTTACCCCCTGCACTGTTTCTTCCTCACCCAACTTCTTAGGACTCCAAGGATAGAATCTAAGGTGTCATTCTGAGTTTGATAAGGAGAGACAAAAGAGGGAGGAGACCTGCTCTTCACACCCTCTTGGCTTTGGTGGCTGCCATTTTGGAGCAGCACTTGGTCAACTGATCTTGCTATTCATGTATATGGCCATGGTCTTGATGGCATCCTAAGTTTCAACATGAATCATGCATAGAATTTCACTGTGGGACACCAAAAAGTAACTAGAATTTTCCCAGCTGCTTCCCTCCAGATGTAGTGGACTACTGCTTCTTTGAACTCCAGCCAACATGGCTACTGACCTACAAACCTGTAGGTTGTGGACGGAGGCTTTACACCCTTCCTTCATTCATCCATTTCAGTGAAACAAGGTGTGCTTAGAGTTGGTTCTGAGGCAGAATGTAGTATCAGGATTGCATCTATTGATATGAATTTTCCCTGGGGGGCAAATGCTAGTAGCCACGGAGTGGGTAAGGAAGTCATTATGAAAGCTTGTTGGAATCTACAGGTATGTGAGCAGAGAGAGTGGGGACCCTTGTACAGATTCACATTTTGAAAACGTGGCAAGGCAAAGAAGCCGGGGGGCGGGGGGGGGATTGCATTTTAATCAAAGCAACCAAAAAAATGGGTTCAACTATAAACTTGCTCTGAATTTCCTGCCCAAACATTTTTGTCCAACTACTAGAGAATTGCTCCACATGCAGAGTGCTACAGCAAGCCAATTTGGGTATTCGGTGACGCTCCTGATGCTCAAAACGATGCACTTCTGTTGACGGAAACATTCACACCTGCCCCAGGTGTGGATTTATTATCCTAAACTTTCTTGAACAGTTTTATCAATAGAAGTCCCCACATCTAAAAATTTTTGTTAAGCATAACCTTAAAGAAATGTTTCCCAAATTCTGGAAAGGGGGTTCAAGAATACCAATAAACACAACCAGTGATAACAAATAACCTTTTTTCGTACAGCAGCCTAAGTCTGTGGACATACCTAGTAGGCCAAGACAAGACTCCTGGCCCATGAGCCATCGAGCTGAGTGCTGCCTACCCTAAGTAGCAGTGACTCTTCAAGCTTTCTAACAAAGATGCTTCGCAGTCCCTGTGCCAGAAAATTATGCTTTAAAAATTACAAATACCATGGAACTGCAGCTGGGGTCTTTGCATGCAAGATGAATAAAATCTCACAGGTAAACATACCATTGTGCTACCAAAAGTTCTTTAAACAGTGGAAATGCAACCTGCCATCATAAATGAATCTTTTTAAAATGTGTCCCACATGAAGTCAGAGCCAGTCGCATCAAAGACGCAAAGCACCCGGCCTCGACAAGACTGTTTTTCTCATCTTGGACTTCCTCTGTGCTGCTCGATCATGAGGGATGCAGTGAGACCAGCCAGTTGCCTGTGGGAACCCTACAGGTAAGCCGTGAGTGCAACCAGTTCCTCTGGGCCAGGTTCCCAGCGACTGGAAGCCGCGTACATTCAAAGGTAGAAGAGAGCCCTCCCAGACTAGCAAGGAACTCATTCTTTTAGTGTCTGCAGCCAAACAGTGCTGTCCACACACAAGTGGACGCAGGAGAACCCCAGATTTAGCAGAATTGCACAAAATGTTCAGGGAACAAAGCCTAAAATGGGCAAAGCTCAAGTGGTCCACAAAAGCAAAGAATGATGGCCCTTGAGAGGAACACAAAGCCAGAGGAAGAAGGATGGGATGAAGAATCCTTGAGTAGGTACTGCTGGCTGGGGTAACCCATTGTGCTGCAGAACCCATGTGTCTACTCTGTAATGTACAGGATCAGTCCACTGAAAAGACTGCTCTAGGGAAAGAGCAGACAAGGTGCGTGGAAGGCGATGCATCTCCGAAGGCACATGAGCGGGCTACACTGCTGAAGCTGCCTTGCCGTTTTCCCGGCGTGGCAACTCCTGACTCACTGGCATTTGCACAATGCTCACTCCAATCCACCCTCCTTGCACTATTCCTGCCATTCTGACCCGTCATGTTGCCACTTTTTTATGTGCTACAGTTTTCCCTTGGCATCTCTTATCAGTATGTGCTAAGCTTGCGGGATTGCCCCAGGGCCAGGAGAAGGGGCTCCAGGGGACTGGTGGGGAAGAGGGAACCTGCTCTGCGGGCTTCAGCAAGAAGGCAGGGTGGGGGCAGCTTCCCTCCCTCCCTCCGCCCGCCCCCCATGGCTTCTCTTCCCAAAACACAGTACACTGTTGCTTCTTCTTCCTCCTCCACTCCCCATCATTAAAAAAGACCAAGACTGTAATGTTCTATCAAGCCTTTGTCCTCCTGTCTCAAGGAACTAGCTGGAATGCATGTCCACTCATACGTAACTCATCAATGGCCTTCCTTAAAAGTAAACCACGCTGATTTCAGTGGAGTTTACCTGTGGAAAAGCCAGTGCAGGGGAAGGGCTGAAGCCCTCCTGCAAATGTACTGTGCAAAACACAAGCACGTGGGTTCACTTGCACTAGGTTCACTAGCATGTGACCCAACTTTCAGGAATGCATTTTGCACAACTATGGAACCTGCACTTCCTCACAAACAGAAGGGGCTCTGGTGTAGAGCTCGCCCTGGCCTGCTTCTGCTTAGTGCTTAGAGAGGTGACCACCTGGAGATCCCATGTAGCTTCCTCAAGTTCCATGATGGAAAAAAGGGATATACATGGAATGAAAACATAATTCATAAACATATGTGTGAGTGGTAGCAGTAGTTATATTAATATTTCACGATTCTTCCCAGAAAATCAGAATGATTTACATGCTGTTTCAAAATGAAGTCCCATCCAGACACTTCTCACAATTTCTCCTTTCCTTTCCTTTCCTTTCCTTTCCTTTCCTTTCCTTTCCTTTCCTTTCCTTTCCTTTCCTAATATTTATTTATTTCTATGCCAGCAGTAGCCAAAGCTGATAAACTCAACAAACTAAGTAATCATATGGTATACCTTCAGACCCTTCTCTGGGCCCTACTAGGAACTGAGGGGCAGCAGTGGGTTTTGGGGACACATACACCAACCTGTGTGCTTATCTTGGGGATCAAGTAAGACCAGAAGCCTGCATATACTTTCTTCTCTGTACAGAGGAAGGAAGTCCATCGATGAAGCGCTAAGTTTAACCTAGAATCAGAGAAGTTACTTGCATTCATAATCTACCACACAGACAAAGTGTGATGACAAGAAGGAAAGCAAGAAAATTATAACTAATAACAATACTTTTATTTATTTATGTTCTCAGTTTTTATACCAACCATTAACAAAATGTTCTCTGAGTGTTGTGCTGGATAGCTTATGGTGATGCACACTGAATTTTGGATTAGCAAATGGAAACTCATACTAGATTTAGAAGCTCTGGTGCAAGCAGGTAACTGTTATAACACACTAGGATCAAACTGTAATTTCAGATCTCAGTTTGTTGAGTATGCTTTGAACAAACCAGTTTCCTGTATACATCATGAAAAACTGTGACTTACTCCAGTCTACAAACAGAACCTTTAAACTTCTGTGAGGGTAGCAAGAAGGAGGAGTGAACAAAGCCAAAGCTTAGCACAATAAATTCTCATGGAAAAAACAAAACAACAAAAACTGGTTTCCTGCTAGGAATGAACAGGACCAAGGTGCATAAAGCATCTGCACACCCTACAAGGTTATATAAATCTGCATCATTATGGTAGCGAAAGCCATCGGAAGCCTGAGTGTCCCATGCGACTCTTTTGCAGGGGAAGCGCTGGCGTTGATTCCTAATGCTGCAGTCTGAGTGCCAGGATGGCTGGAGGCAACCTGCCATGCCTTGGCATGCATTCCGGGTCAAAGCCCTTGCTTAAATACTTCTGCCGCCAAATCAGTGCCGTTAACTGAATCAACCTATCCCACACTTCACAAAAAAGACCACTGCTCTTCTGCTTCTGTTTCCATCTTCTACTCTCTCTCCCCCTAAATATATATATGAATGCATACAAGATGAAAAACTACCAAATACCAAGACTCTGTTTAAAAACAAATAATTCCTGCAGGAAATGGCCAGGGGATAGATTGGCCATTTCCAACTCGTAAGGGGATAGATTGTATCTGAGATGGGATTTAAGCTTAAAGGGAGGGGCAGAGTTGTCAGCTACCCCCCTTTTTTACCCTCCGTGTGGGTATTCCATTTTGCAGCACAGAAGGTGGTTGATGCCGTCAAAATGCAAGGAGAGCAAGAGGGAGACGACCGCAGGAAGAAGGTCCTGAAGGCTGCGGCGGTCCAGCATCACTGTCGACTTGCTCTCCTATCTCACTGACACCCACCCCACGCATCCAGAGACCGAAACTATGTGCAAGTCCAGCAGTAAACCAGAAATGGTTTGGAATTAGAGCCCACGGGGTGGCGGCATCCTGGGCTCACCCTATTGTGTCTCGCTATTGTGAGGCAGCAGTGTTGCTCAGCAGGCTAAGCTCCTCGGCTCCTCTCCTCCCAGCCCCCACTCTCCCCAGCGCAGCACCAGATGGGACCCATGCACTGCATCCAGGCACAGCAGGTTGAGCTAAGGACAGGAGCATCGCTGTCACCCTCGTGTGCCCTGTTCTCACCGCCCACAGTTCATTTTGCCTCGGAAGCAGTGATGCTCCCAGGACACTAGAGGGCATCGCAAGAGTATTTCAAGCCAGACAGACCGCCTTGCTTCTTCCCTCATTAAGTAATCCCCTCATCTATTCTGGCTTTCTTTCTCCCTTCCTTTGGAAATGGCTACAAACCACGTTCCAAGATCACAAGAACCAATTATTCAGTTGGTGTCTCTGCCGTTCAAGAAAATAATGCACTCACAGAGTCTTTCTCTTGTCTGTGCAAATTTGGAGTATTCTGCAAAGGAGTAACACAGAGAAAGGGTGCCGAAAGGAGCGGGGAATGAGAGAAAGACTTGCACAGCCTGTCTGTCTCCCGCTGGGAACAGCCTGCACTGCCGACTTAATCTGAAAACATTTTTATCTAGTTTGCATCAACCCTTTTTGTTCAAGTTTTCCATGACAACGCAACGCATATTAGAAAATGCAAATGGTAGAAACGCAAACACCCCATGGTCCTGAAGGGGAATCAGCTGGAACCCAGCAATCACAGATTATGCAATAGCAACTTTCAATCTACAGGGCTAAATGCCTGCCAAATTTGGATTACGGGGAAGTCAAATCTACAGCCTGGATCCAAAGTGTCTCTTCAGGGCTTTTTGATTACTGACATTTTTCACTGAAGAGCAGTGCCGCTTTGGAAAGCCGGCTCGGTTTCAACAGTGGCATCTCATGTGGCAGGAGCAGCTCCATCTGAGCAGCACAAGTCAAGAGTTCTCCTGAGGCCAACAAATGGACTACAGGCCATCAGAAACCCAGGTGTGACTCGGCAGCGGAGTGTCCTGGCCAAAGCTTGCTCTAGATTTGAAGAGGTTCCCCATGAAGAGCTTGTGGTGGGGCCACTCCCATGTTTGTGGGCCCCTGGCAATGGCCATTTTAATTTCCCACAATGCATTAGTGTGAGACTAGGTTGCAGGAATTGTGGGAAATTAAACTGGCAATGCTGGGTAAAATGCATAGGCAGGGTGCAAGCCAGACCAGGCCATGGCCTCAGGCCCAGAGGCACCAGGGGTCTCACTAACTGAATCCCGGGGAGGCACATCTTTGGAGAGAGGCTGTGATTCTGCAGCAACCCCCTCCCCACTTGCACAGCCGATGTTGGGTACCCTGAGGGCCTCTATCACAGGGATTATTGGATTTCTACCACTTTTTTATTTGTCCCTGACTATTCCACCAAAAATGGCACTCGGGGGGTGGGGGTGATTAAATGAAATCACAACTAAAAGGAATTAAGCAATAGAGCAATCTGTTAAAATGAATAAAAGGGTAACTATTACAGATTTCTTTTTAAAAAATTATTTTCAATCAAAGATTGTTCCCAACCCAAAAGACCACTTCAAGGCCAAAGACTACTTGAATACAGCAGCCTTATCCACAGAGGATGGCAGAGAGGGCATGAATCGAGCCTCCCCCAAGAGCAGTTTCCCAGCCTGGGTTCTTTTTCATCTGCCTCTCTGACAGCAGGGGTCCGAAAAGAAGGGTGTTTCCTGAAGAACTTAAGAACTGAACAAGCTCATAAGGGAGAGGACAGCCCTTTGGGAAGCCTGATCCCAAGCAGTATAGAGCATTACCAGTGCTTTGAATTCTGCCGGGCAACAGACTGGTAGTCAGTCGCAAGGGAGTCACATGCTCCCTCCAACCGGCCTTGGTTAACAGTCTGGCTGTAGCATTAAGGACCAGCAAAAGAGATGCCTTTTCTGAAGCTTGGAAGAGCTCCTGCGGCACCTTCCTGAGCTTTGCCTTGGACCCGGACTCAGCTCCTCATTCTGCAGCTCTTCAGAGCATCACGGTGGATCAGGTGAGGAAGATGGTGCCCACATGGCCACCAGAAGACCTTTTCACCCAGGGTTTACCGCATAGAAAAGGGAACGTTTCAACTGCGACTGCAACTGCTGACCTCGGAAAAGAGACAGGTGACAGCAGGGATGGAAGTTCTCCGTCTCTTCTCAGGCACTTAACCTTGGCTCGCCCTCCTCGTTCAGGTAGAACTTCTGTGGAGTTCCATCTTCTGATGCTTGGCCTGGGTCTAAAGCTGCGACCTCATCATGAGAGCAACAAAGGATTCCCAGAACCCTCATTATAATCAGAAGGGAACAGGCATGGGCAAAGATAGCCCCTGTAACTATCAAACCACATGGCAGCCTCTGGCTGGGGCTTGTATAAATTCTGAGCCCAGGTTTCCACCTCTGCAAGATCCATGGAGTCAAGATGTTATAGCTAGGTTTCACGCTCCTGCTTCCAGCCACTGAGTTCAGGGACGCCCTCCCGGCTCATTCTCTCTCTCTCTCTCTCTCTCTCTCTCTCTCTCTCCCATCTCCGTGGTCTTTTTCCAGAGTGAGTGGTAGTCTGGGGGAAGGAGAGGTGTTTAATGCTGCTGCAGATGCTTTAAGTTATCAAACTACTTTTCATTCATTTCTGCTTTAGACATTCTCTCATTCTCCTTTTCTTAAAATGACTAAAACATGCTTGTCTTTAAAGATGTAGCAATTTTTAACTTGGTATGGTGTTCGTTAAGCCATTTTAACAAAAAAAGCTCTGCTCTATTTTGCTAACATCTGGAAAGAAGTAACCAAATATACTCACGTTCTCTCTTCCTGGGACTGAGAAAAGCTCGGCATCAGATAACGGTTCCTCTAAAAGTTTTGCATGGTACATCCGGGCTGCTGCTTCTACAGCTTCAGGTGTTACATTTTTAATGTCCACAGGATAAAGATGCTCTAAGAGAAAAGAATCAGATGCTGTTTACTGACATTGTTAATATCGATTATTCAACTTAGCACCACAAGAGTATCTATCAGATACCATCATTAATATATTTTTATACTTTCCATAGCCAAAGCTCTCTGGGCAGTTTACAGCAATAATCATAGACTCATACACTCAAGTCACCCATCCCATTTCTGACCAAGCCTGACCCTGCTTAGCTTCTAAGGTTAGGCAGGATCAGGCACTTCAGGCTAAATGGAAGCTCAATGCCTTCTGTGGCAACTGCAATAACCAAATTCTTCAGACCTTCCATAAAGTTAGGGATGGGTGACTTGTGGCCCTCCAGACATTTTGGCCCACAACCTCCATGATCTCTGTTAGCTATGCTGTTTGGCTGGCTAAACTTGATGGACGCTTTAGGCTAAAACGTCTAGAGAGTGACAAGTTGCTCAGCCTTACTTGAGGTGGTTGCATTGTGGAGTTCTGCTACTAAATATTCTACTGTTCTCCAAGTCTGCAATACTGAATAACCAAACTGATAAGATAAATAGGTAACCATACTGATCAAGGAAAAATACTCCGATTAAGTTGGGCAGCAGGTATACATGTGGATATAAAAATGGCAGGTGGCACAAAGGAAGGTATGCTTCCAAGACTGGGGAGGGAGTGGCCTGCTAGATGTTGAGCTAGTGATGCTGTCTTCCCCACGCATTGGTCACGCTGGTCGCTGCTGGTGGATTTAAGAGTCCTGCTCAAACATATGGCAGTCATGATACACAAATGCGCTATAAAATTTAAAAGGGCATTTTTTTGCTCCAGAACTATTGCTTTACTCATTGAATTGTAACAGAAATCACCTCTTAAATAGATGTTATTAATAGCAACATAGAAACAGAGCGAGTCAGAAGGGGCCTCCCTGGCCATCTAGTCTGACCCCCATCTCCAGCCAGATCCACCCCCGACATGCCCCCCATGTGCATGTCCAGCCTATCCTTGAATACCCTCACCGATGGGGCCTCAACCACCTCCCGTGGAAGCCCATGGTCCTGTCAGGAAGTGCTTCTTGGCATCTAAATTGAACCTGGGTTCCCTGAATTTTGCTCTGTTGGACTGCATCCTGCCTTCCTCTGCAGGGGAGAATAGGTCTCTACCCACCTCCATGTGATACCCCCTCACATACCTTTATGTCGCCAACAGATCCCCTCTGAGTCTCCTCTTCTCAAGGCCGAAGAGACCCAGTTCCCTCAGTCTCGCCTCATACGGCATCCCCTGCAAACCGGGCACCAACCTTGTGGCCCTACACTGCACTGACTCTAACCTGGCTATATCCTTCCTGTAATGAGGGGCCCAACCAAAACTGAACACAATACTCCAGTTGTGGGTGCACCAGAGTCGTATAGAGTGGCAGTAATACTATTAATATTATTACTCAACCAATTTCTGTGCAACAGCTCTTATTTATCTCCATACGTGATCCCTGATGTCAGAAAGGCATCCAGAAGTGGTGTCCAACTTTTTGCACATCAAACAGAAATGGAAAAGCAGGTACTCAAAATGATAGCAAAACCATGGAAATGTTTTTTGTCTCTCCACAGTAGCCTGAACCACAAAATAGCTATTAAGTTTAAACACAAAGTTAGCAAAAAGTATCTACCTGGTTTCTAATGTTATAACAGGACCACAGGAATAACAACTTGCTCAGAATGATCTCTTCTTGGATTTCTGCACAAGCAAAGAGCTGAGAATTTCCAGTGCTTAAAGTGGCTAGACAAGTCTGAGAGCCATTTCCTTCCAATATACTCCACTCACTATAAAATTTATCCTTGGGTTTTCAGAGTTCAACCTTGACCACATAATGGATCAACACTGCAAATACAAACTGGAGACCATCAACCTGGAATTAGTTCCTTGGCTCTTTGAATGTAATTCACAATATTTTGCAGATCTGAATGGTCATTATGGAGTCCTCCATTCCAGACAATTTCTAAAAAACATCTGCTAATACGTACAATGCAGCCTAGATTTAGCTAATATGTTATTCTTTGATTGCTTTTTGCCAGAGTTCCGTATTAATGCAGAGAAAGAAAATCTCCACGGTCAAGTGCCACGCGCCTAACTCAAGATGAGGGAATATCTTCTAGTCCTGGGCAGTGGTGATGCGATGTGTCCCGACAGCATCTATGGACTGCAGTCTGCGCAAACTTAGGTGCATCTTTCTCCCTGTGTCAAGATAACATTGCATAGATTATCACAGGAGTTGAGGAACTCCTTCCAGCCCAAGGGTTGAATGCAGTTTTGGAGAAGCTCCTGAGGATTCCACATATTTGGTGTGGCAAAAGCAGTAGACCCCAAATGACAAAGGATATATATAGATTGTTGCTTTACATTTGCTACATTTTTTAAAAAAACAATAGCAGCTATTTTTTTTAATTCATTTTACTCTGAACTAGATGCAGGTGTCCCAAACTAAATCATAAAATACCCCACTCTCTGTGCTGATCTAGACCACTGGGCCTGTGCCTATTCTAAAGTTATTTTTAAAAAGATGCAACTGCTATATATAGTTTTAAATTACTGTGTCTTTTGGCCCCAAGAGAAGGAACAAATGGGAAAATACAATGCTATCTGGTTAGTTTATGCTACAAAGAACGAACAGCACCTTGCAGCAAAGAGATCTTGTGTCGAAAGAGAAGGGAGAGAGGACTGTGCAGGGTCTGGTTCAGAGGTCTCCTGAGCAACCACATAAGGTGAAGGGCATCTCCATTAGGAAGAAAATGAGACTGCATTATTGATAAATGTGCTGATAAGATATTTTGGAGGAGAGAAATGCCCTGCACGATTCATAACAACCTTATTTTTAAAGTCTTTATGCACAGATTTAAGTTGTCTGGGCGTGTGTTTCCATAAACAGCAAGCTGGATCACATTCCATGTCACTGAGGAGCACAGCAAAAAGCGCCCTGTATTTGGTCCCCGTGGTGCTTGAGTTCAAGATATAGTGCTGCTTTCGTCCTGGTCATAGAAATGCTGCCAACTCAAAAGTGAGCCTAAGCCAATCTCTCTGCCAGGGGTTCACTTAAACCACTGTGATGACAATTAAAAAGTGGAGACAAATATCTCATAACTGAGTGTTAGACAAAGCAAACGTTCTTCCCTGTGCCAGCCAATGTCTCAAAATGGAACAGGCCATGGATGAGGCTACTTCACCAGCACATTCCCAACGGAATAAGAACTCCATTCATGTTCACTAGAACTCAGCATTCCATTGCAAGTTAGAGAACAGAATTAGTGGCAAGAGCAGAATTTCTAGTACAAGAGATAATGCATCATTTGCATTTTCGTTTCAGAGCATCTCAGTTCTCCGACGTGTTAGGAGATGGTGACACGCGCCACTCTTCCTTCCAAAATACTTGCGAATTTAAAAGCAAAAGTGTGCTTCCAGGGGAAGGCTTCTCCTGTGGCTAAACAATGGACACTCTGCAACTCTTGCACCTTAACCTTTTCTTTCATTGGAAAGGAAAAAGGCAGGCTCAGCAGGGGAACAAGGACAAGGTGTCTAGACCCCCTTAAATGCTGCTCGTGGGTAAGAGTGACTGCAGAGCAGATCTGCATCAGGAAGCAGCCGAGATGCCATGTTGACACAAACTGATGCCTTCATGGCAAAACAGCTCGTGCGATTGCCTGACGAAAAGATGGGAGTGAGGGCAGGAATCCTGCTGATAGATTGTTTTAAGCTCGTTAAAAGTAGTGACGTTGTTTTCCTGTTTGGATGCTGTTTTCTAGCAATGCCTGGTGAGGGTGTGCTTGACAAGTATTAGAAGGTGAACTCCTTTCAGCAGCTCCGTAAGCAGAATTCCAAAATTCCAAGGATAGCATTTTAGCCAATTTAAATTGCTGGATTATATTTGAAAGAGCTATTTCTCCACAGTGACATGTAAAAGGATATTGTGCCAGAAATGCTGCAATAAAGCAGCCTGGACTTAGTCTAAAAGGACAAGCATAATGAAGGTTTTTGTCAAACAGGGTGGCAGGGATGAAAGACTCGGAGTGTAAAATACGGAGTCTCCCTGCAGTTGCAGAAAAGGTACTGTGTAACCATCTGAAGATTATATTTAGAACAAGAGGCCTCCTGCATTTGAGAAATTCCAGACATTCTAGCTGTTGCACTTCTGCAGAGCTGAAAGGGACTGCCATCTTAAATTGTCCAAGCTAGTAACAAGGTCAGGACTTCTCACAAGCTGACACTATGACATAGCAAGGAAGGTCTTAACCGGCAGCCTTCAGCCTCCTCAAGAAGGAAATTCACTTCATTCAACGGGGGGAGGAAAATATTTCTGAGACAAGACGTACTTTATATCACTCTCTCCAAAATGCCATTTACCCAGTCCTAGAGAAGAGGGGTGGCCCCTGCTTTGGACACCTGCCCCAGTGTGCTCAGCCTCTCCTCTTACCATTTAAATCTACACAGAGATCTAACTACCATCAGGCACTGGTCTCAGATGAGTTACTTCTGGAGTTGTTTTTCTGAGTGTAACAATGGCACACGTATCTTAACACCTCTTAATTTAACAGAGTTTTTGAAGGAAAGCAAAACAGGGGCGAGACCGCTTCTCTGGGTCTTTCCCCACCTTGCCAAGCCCAAGGACAGTTATGTTGACCCCTGAGACGTACAATCCCTCGAGCACTTGTCTCCTTCCCGACAGTCAAACTACAACAACAATATCAAATAACTAGCCATTTGCTGCCATTTCATGACACCCCAAATCAGTTCCTTCTGCCCAGTTGCAGGGCCAGCCCGGCAGAAATAACTGTCTGTAAGCAATCTGGGAGGCTGCATGCATTGCAACATCACGCCAAAATTTGGAAGAGACAATCCAATGATGGTTTTCAAGCCTTTTACCTGCAGAAAACACATTCTGTCCCATGCAATTTTCTGCTGAAAAACCCCTTAAGCACCTACCATTTAACTCCTGAATGTTTTTCCTGGACGTTTTGAACAGGATTTTTTTTTCTGTCCTAAATTGATTGTTCACCCATATAGCATGCCTATTTTGATACATTGCTAAACAAAATGAAAAGTGTCATATTCTATTTAATATGTTGTTGTGGTTGTTGTTAGTTGTGAAGTCATGTCCAACCCATCGCGACTCCATGGACAACATTCCTCCAGGCCTTCCTGTCCTCCACCATCCCCCAGAGTCCACTCAAGCTCACGCTGAGCCGACTTCTTCAGTGACTCCATCCAGCCACCTCATCCTCTGCCGCCCCCTTCTTCTTTTGCCATCTATTGTTCCCAGCATCAGACTCTTCTCCAGGGAGTCCTTCCTTCTCATTAGGTGGCCAAAGTATTTGAGTTTCATTTTCACTATCTGGCCTTCTAAAGAGCAGTCAGGGTTGATCTCCTCTAGGACTGACCGGTTTGATCGCCTTGCTGTCCAGGGACGTGCAGGAGTCTCCTCCAGCACCACAATTCAAAGGCCTCAATCCTTTTGCACTCGGCTTTCCTTGTGGTCCAGCTTTCACAGCCATACATTGCAACTGGGAAAACCATAGTCTTGACTATACTCACTTAGTCTCTGCTAAGGCAGGGTGATGTCCCTGCTTTTTAGTACGCTGTCCAGATTTGCCATAGCTTTCCTCCCCAGGAGCAAGCGTCTTTTAATTTCTTGGCTGCAGTCCCCGTCTGCGGTGATCTTGGAGCCCAGGAAAATAAAATCTGTCGCTAAAATCTGTATTTAATATAGGCCTTTTTTAATAGCCAAAGTTGTTGAAGTGAAATGTTCATTTAGGAACAAAAAGAGTGTGTGATTTAAATGTTATATTGAAACAAATTCAGTGATACGTTTGGAAGTAATAGGATATTTACAAATATTTTAAGGTGTGACAGCTTAATAGCATGTGCTTTGATTACATTAGGTTTTTTAAATATAAAAAGAACAGCACTGAACATTATTACGATGATGCTAGCATGCCTGAAAAGCTAGGGACATAATTACATCTGCTTTCTCATGATAGTCCATGGAAAAGAGTTAATTGCAACTTTGGTTCCAGAAATGACAGTTCACTCGTCCACTCCAATTGCCTGATTTGATACATAATATTTATTAGGTCAATTTTACGGACAGTGATTATCTAAAGATTGTGGGTTTTTTCCATGGGAAAAATATAGCAGCGGTGTATTGACAACTTATTAAGCCTCAAGACTGCCTGAAGACACTCCTTCAGTAGCGTTGGGCAATAGACTGTTTATCTTTCAGGACAGCTTATTCGCCATCTTCCTTTTGAGGAACTCCATTCCAAAGCCATGTAGTCATGCTCAGGCATCTACTGAAGGTCAGCTCTGCAGCCTGTTTGCTCCCTTGCCTCTTGAAGTGATGTAGACAATGGTGATGGTGAGGAGAAAGAGCTGAGGGGGCCACTGTCCACTTGCCTCCAGGCTTTCTCTGCTTGGCAAGCAAATGAGCAAATGGTAGCCATGATGAGAAAACGGATGTGGAACAATAACGGCTGTTCATGATGGTGGCAAGAAGAGAGACACACTGAGGGAAGGGCCCAACAAGGGTGTCTTGCCCAACAACCCTCAAAAACCTGGATCCAGCAATGAACACAGTGCTGAAAGCAGTCGTTCTACTTTCCAGAATTCTCATACTAACAGTTGACAAGAGTAGCAAACCTATCCAATTGCAAGGGGTGTTGTGAAATGTATATGGCATGACGTGAGCAAGAACATGGTGGCCACCAGACTCACTGTGCTTGGGATCCACAAAGGATGGAATGCGAGAGGTTGACATGCTGGTTTAATTGCTGCACGACGTAAATCCCGCAGCAAAGCCACAGTGCTGGTCAACAACAGAATGGTTATTTACTGCCTTGAACTCAAATTATGACCATCTATACCCACGAGCCCAGATCGCCTCATTACTGATTCAACATGGGCTGAAACAAGCCAGAAGTATTATTCCTTAGCCAAAAGAATTTCTCCTTCCCGGTACAAGAGAAAACACATGGTGCACTGCTTTCATGTGAAATCCCACAAGGGGAATCAAAGAGGCTGTGAGGTTGCCATACATAGTTGAGGCGATTCAGACCTAGCCTGCCCCATCCTCAACAAACAAGACAGACTAGACTTCTCTGAAAAATGACCAAAGGTTATTGCACAAATGACAGGGTATTTGCTTAAAATTGTCGTGGGCGGCATTTCAAGCTGCAGAAGCAACTAACTATAAAAATTAAAATGCTATTACATTAAGCAACCCTTGGGAGTACCTTCAGCCTCTTGCGGGAGACTGGGAAGGGCCATCCATTCTTACAATAAGCAAATGGCCCACGTGTGCCCTGGAATTTTCAAGCATTCATTTGTAATAGGAATTGCCCATCAGCTCGGTTGTAGTCACACGGTCATTATTTACTTTCCCTCAGCCTTTGTAACCATCCATTCTTATATCAACACACAGCTAACAACAGTACTGTGAAAATGGTAAATCACCAAATTATTTGCACTCTGAATATATCCCATGTACATTAATAGCAATCTCATCCCTGAAGTGTGGATCCGTATGCAGCCGAACTACCCCTGTTCTCTGTACACAAGAAAGAAATAACACCAGACTCAAGTTTTGCAAAAATACATCTGAAAACTGCAAATCATGAAACACCATATCCAGGAATAACATGATGTAATAAAAGAAGCTTCAGACAAAGGTTTTGGGGAGGCCATTAAACTTGTTGAATATTTTAGCAGAAGAATTCCAGTAGGTTGCATTCCCTCGCTTCATATTCAAAGGGAGTGGATTTTCCCCCCCAAATACTACATTTAAAAACGAAATGCTTCATCGTATTTCATGTAATGAAACAATTTCATTTGGGAGAAGCATGTTGTCTTACACAGAATGGAACATCTGGATTGACAAACTGCTTAAAGAATTGCAAATCTGATGCAACCGCAAACACTCTGTCTTGAAAAAAATGGGTGAAAAATCAAAACATCAGCACGCCATTAACTACAGAAAGGATGTCAGGCACAGCGTCTAATGGAATGGTTACTCCTAACATTACTCCTACTTCTTTGCTTTATGAAGTGAAGGCACAATTAGGAAACATCCATCTAAATGTTCATTAGAAAGAAGGAAAGGTCTAGAAAGGTGTCAAGTACATCTACTCGAGTCTCACTCACCAGAAGTGGTGTTAGGGGGTATCCTATAACCTATAAATCATCCATTTGGAGCCCTGGATGTCTGAGAGAACTTCTGCCCCACCAGCCTCTTCCATACTGCAAAAATCAAGGTTTGGGGGCCCTTGATATTCTCCCCTGGATCAGCTGGATATTTGCCCACCTAGACCTCTTTGTACAATTTAGGAGACAAGGTTCTTGACAGATACGCACCGAGAGACTTTTGAGAAAGTGTCCCCCAACACATACAGGTGCGTGCATTGTTTGTCTTGCGTGCCAGAGTCTAATTCATTCAAAGTTTGGAAAGGGCAATTTGCCTCGTATCTTTACTGAAGGGCATTCTTCAGGTGCCCTCTGCCTTCTGAGACGAGACGGGTAGAGAACCTTTCGGCTGTAGCTCCCTAGTTCTCCTCGGGGATACTTGCTGAGATGTCCTTTCTTAGCTTTAAGGTGCCAGACAAATATTCTCCTGAGCTCTTAATTCTATTTATTTTTCTGCTCTGTTTCTACCTACGCTTTTGTGTTTTGGATTGTTGCTTTTGTCTATTTTCTTTATATTCTTTTTTTGGTTCTGTTTTGTTTTAATTGAAAACAATTAAAATTTGTTGCTGTTAAAATTTGTTTGTGGCTGCTTTGGAACTATTAATGTGGAAAAACAAGATATAAATCACATTTGCTACTCTGAAATCAAGTCACAAAGTGTTCCCCACCACACTGTTCCCCAAAGTGTTCCCCTTTTATCTCTACTAGTAATAAATCACTCCCCCCTCATAGCTTACTTTGTCATATTTTGGTCAATATTTTTCTTCTCTTTCTTCAACTATTACAAATTAATTAGGAGGTTGGTAGATAGTTTAGAAAACAGATTTTCAGCAGCCTAATAATTAAAACTGAGTTTAGATCCACTTCCCCACTGCCACCAACTCTTTTTCGATGCTGTTGAGGCTTTTGAGAAGCATTTCTCAATTCCAAGGCACTGAATTGTGCCTCCAAAAGGTGAAGTACTGACAAGAACTTGACAGTCATAGATGCATCTTGAGCTATCTTGCCTGTCCTTTTATCTTTCTGCCAACCCATCACTGAAATGCAGGCCTTGGGAGCATCTTCAAAATGGAACTTGGCACATTGCTGAAAGACATCTTCCATGTCCCCACAGTACAGGAAGCAGGCCTGGCTGCAAGGAAAGTTCTGGAAGCTGTACTTCCTCTGATCTTGTAGGAGAGAGGAATAGCTCAGCTCTCCTCATCTGCACACCCTTCTTGTTATACAAATTAGACCACATTCCCTGCTTTCCATGTGAATGGGGCAGATCCATGAGCTGGACTATGCCATCACATGTAGTTTGGCGTGGAATGGATATGCCCTGACCTCTTGCAGTATTTACCCTCCTGACCCACATGACTCTGCAGAAGGCTCTTGAGTCGATGCAGCCCCACAGAACTTACAAGCCTTTGTACCTGGCCTGGGATAAGAATGCAGCTCTTGCCCCACAAAGCACTTCTAAGCATGTTTACTGCAATGGAGTTCAAGGGAGTTTACTCCCACGTAAGAGCAAGTGGCTGTGACACCCATTGTGGAATAAGCTCCCCAAAGAGGTGCACCTGGCGCCTACCCACCATTTCTTTTGACACCAGGCAAAAAACCTTTTTGTTTACGCAACATTTTAATAGTTGAATGATTTTAATTCTTTTAAAGCCAATTTTAACTCTGAGTTGATGTTGTATTTATTGTTCTGCTGCTGTAGCTTTGGAATAACTTGAATGCAGTTGTTGTAGGCCTGCTGTTGTTTGTATATTATGTATATTCGATTTTAATGTTACCAATTCTGTTAATTGGTATTTTATTTGTGCTGTTGGGTTACTGTTTTTGTTTTATTCTGTGTACTGGCCAGAGAGCCATTCTGGGCTTATGGGCAGTATCACAAATAAATACATACATACATACAGGATTGCTGCTTCAATTGGATCATCCATCATTTATATCAGTTTTTTATGATTCTCTTTTTATATTTGGAGAGCTACAGCTGAAAGACAGTAACTACTTCAGGAACCCATGGGGGAAATCAGGTCTTAAACGCCAGTGATTGGCAGGAAGAAGGGACAGAAAAAAATGAACGAAAGAAAATGAAAATACCAACAACACCAACATTATCAAGTGAGCCAAATGGGAGTTTATGTTGCCTTAACTCTAAGCAGCTTTTTAAAATTAGAAGTGTGTTGAAAATCCATTTTCTAATGATTTATCAAAGACTAGTGCATTAACAGCAATGATACAAGACAGACAGAAAAAAAAGTGAGAATTGAGGATATCTCCAAAACATGACAGAGGAGGATACAGGGGAAGGGGGATTTATTAACAGTATAAATAAAAGAGGTGGGGGGTTAATTTCAGAGCAGAAAACTGACGTTGCCTTTTCATAAACAGTGCCATACCTTTAAGCCTTCTGACAGCTTGAGTTGGGAAACAACGCTCAGTCTGAAAGCAGACCCTATTAAAAAGCATAATGTTTCTAAACAGCATCTGTTATGTACTAATAAGCATTACTTAAAGGACAGAGACCTTTAATTGCTACCAAACGTGCACTTACTGAAAAATGCCACAAGGCAATTTTTACCAAAAATGTCACATGATCCCACAGGAATCCCAACAATACAAAATGTCTTTAGTTTAATTTGGCTGCAAGTCACGCAGTCCAGCAAAAGTATGGTGGCGATTACGGCAAATCCTATGAAAATGTTTGTGAAGCTCCCCCGGAATAAATGACAAATAAGAATTACATCAGAGCAATTTGCCATCTGTTGTCAGCAATACCACGGGGCTAAGGCTGGTCACCAGGCTGTCCTTTCATAACTTACAAATGCAACATTTTTAATATGCAGTTAAGCAGAATAAGCTTGTGTACTTACAAGGGGGAGAGAGAGAGAACTGCGTGGCCCAGAACACCCTGGAAGTGGCATTTTTTAACAACTGAAAATGCAGAATGTGTACAATTGTGCAAGCACAATTCAGCATGTGCTGTTGTGCTCAGATTTACCTAAGTAAAAATAAGCATTATATCTGAACATGTGCCTCGTGTTTATGTAACTCTTAAAGAACATTGAAAATGCATAGGATTAAAGCCTTGACAACAGCTCTCACGTTATTGAATGTACCTCCGACCCAGCAGGTGTTTTTAGTCAAGCTAAATCCCATTTTGTTGAAGTACATTTTCCTGAAATACAAGTATATTAACAAATGGGCTCCACGAGTGTTCTGTGGAAAGAAAAGAAGCTGAACAAAGAGGAGACAAGGTAATAAAGCCAGAGCAGAGGAGAAAGAGCTAGTCAGACAAACATGTCAGACAGATACCATTACTATTACTACATTACATTTCTCTACCGCCCGTAGCCAAAGCTCTCCAGGCAATTCACAGAATTTAAGTAACCCTCCAGACTTTATCTAGGCCTGACCATGCTTAGCTTGCCAGACCAGGGAGGGTCAGGCACTTCAAGCTATATGGAAGATGCAGAGGAAAGTAAGAGGAAAAAAATGAGAGTAGTGTGCACTGAAGTGTAGAGTTCACCAATGGATTCCAGGCCAGGCCATAAGGAAGGCCACAGACGCAGAGAAGCCTTCCAGCTGTGAGCTCCCTCCAGGGTACACAAACGCTGTCGAGATGTTTGCCTCAGTACCACTGCAGGATTACAGGAACCCACCTCAGCCCGCGTTTACATGCAAATACGTAATTTTGGGCATGGCTGTGAGAACTGCTTGAACATGCAAGGTGCAATCCAACGATGCACGGCCACTAGGCTCCAAAAAATCCTATGGCTGTCTAGATGTTGTTTGGCAACCATACGAAGCTGCGGGGGCGGGGGGAGATGTTCCCCCGAATGATCTGTCCTAGAATCTCTTCTAAGTATATTCACACAAATATCAGTACCCCATTTTCAGCTCGTGTGTGTGCGTGGCAGGGGGAGAGGCGGAGAGTCCTCTCTCCGACAGGCTGTCAGAGGAGAGTCATCCAAGGTATTCCACGTTGGTAGCGTTGTCCTATTTAACAATAAAGAATCCTCGGAAGGAAAAATATATGAAGGGCAAACTACAGCTTTGACACTGTCCATCAACAAACCTGGGCAACAAACATGCAGGGCAGCTTGTTACTGCTCTCTCCTGTTTATAACGTATCGCGTTTCTATTTTATTTATTTCTAAACTTGCACCTATACCTGTAAATGAGCTCATGAAAAATTTATGCGCATCTATGCTTTTTGTCCTTTTTTCAGGAAATGCACTTTTTCTTTTTTAATACCACGCTTTAGGGAACAGGATCCATCTCGGCAAAGAGAGCTTTCCTACTGGCTGGAAGAGCATTTTTTTTGTGATGGGATTAAAACGTAACAGAAGGAACTGAGCAGTTTTTGTGGGGAGCAACTATGTGTGTGGCTCGAAAGATGATCCCACCACGCTGCAGAACGTACGAGCCCAAATCCTTTGCTATTGTTAAAGATTCCACTGGCCTCCATGGCTGGGTGTGTGTCCTCACTTTAGGTGCCTTCCTCAGCACGCCCACCGTCACGACTAAATCGCTGGAATCCTCTCCACATGAGCCTGTCTTTAGGGCTTGGTTGAAATCTGCAGAATGCTGCGGGTGGACTGCCTTCCTGCACACACATTATGGCAGCGCAGCACAGGTTTAAGGTAAGCCCCACACCTTCGGGACCAGGTAACCTTAAGGAATGTCTCTCCTATTACTGACTCCAATCTTCTGGGAAAGCTCGCTGCCTGTGCCACAGGCTTTGGATTTCTATTGGACAGGGATGCAGAAATTAAGCTCAGAAGAAAGACAAGGAAGTGGAGGCATGATGGAGGTGCTTAAAATAATGCACAGTGCAAAGTAGAGAGGGAGACATTTTTCTCCCTCTCCCATAACACTTGAACCCAGGGTCATTCCATGAAGCTGATTGTCAGAACAGATAAAAAGCACTTCTTCCCATGGTGAATAGTTAAACTCTGGAACTCACTGCCACTGGAAGTGATGATGATCACCAAACTTGATGGCTTTCAAAAGGGACTGGAGAGATTCGTGAGGGGGAAAGCTATCCATGGCTACTAGCCTTGCTGGCTATGGGCTACCCCTTCACCAGAGGTCTGCCTGCATACACCAGTTGCTGAGGAGCTTGGACAGGGGGAGGTCTTGCACCCATCCTGCTGGAGGGATCCTGTGGGCAGCTGGACTAGACGGACCTTGGGTCTGATCCAGCAGGGTTTTTCGTGGGCTATGTTCTCTGGGGTGGTGCCCACCCTGAAGAATGATCTACCATCTCAGGAATACCAAGCCTCAACATGGGCATCTTTTAGGTTTTAACTCAAAATGCATCTGGCTGTAAATCAACTTCTAAGGGTGTGGGTGTGCGTTTTACATTTCTTTGATAACCCATTTTAGGATTTGTTCAGTGGGAATTGATGATCATGGTAATGGCATAGCAATAATTTACTGATTGTGGATATCTGTATTTGTTGGTGAACTGCTTTTGGTGGTGGAATACAATTACAAATGTTACTACTACTAATAATAACGTTGTACAGCAAAGGGAGGAGTGCAATCTAATGGCATAAAATACTACACATCCCTTGACAAAGCCAGGCAGAAGGCAGCACCAAGGCAGCTAGACAATTTTAGAACCTGGCCTTTCAAGAGCAGTGTTCATTATTTCAGCCGCAAATCCCAGCATCCAACAGTTAAGCCCTACAATGCCCAGAATGCCCCAGCATCTCTGTAAACGGAAAGGGCCTCATCTCCCAGCATTCCCCAGCAGGCAGGCCGGCCGGCCGGCCAGGAGAAAAGCCTACAGCTCCCAGCATCCAACAGGGAAGCCCTACAATGCCCAGCATCCGTCGGAGGAGCCCGGCGGCGCCGCAGGCCCTTCTCCTGCGTCCGCGAGCGGGGCGCCGTCGCGCAGAGCCCCGCACGGCCCGGGGCGCCTCCTCGCCCGCATCCCGGCCGGGCCGCGCCGCGCCGCCCCGCTTCTTACCCGCAGCCGCGGCAGCGCTCCCCGGAGGCGGAGGCGCCGCCGCCGCCGCCATCCCTTCCGCGCAGGCGGCTCCTCCGCCGCCGCCGCCGCCGCTTCCCCGCCCTCCCGGGGGCCGCGCCAGAGAGGCCGCGGTGGCTTCGCACGGCCGGGCGCGCGCCCTGCAGCCGGCGACGCGTGCCTCGCACTCCTGCGTGCGGCCTGGGCTCGCGTAGCCGGAGCCACTGGCCCCTCGCCGCGGGCGTGCCGGCGGCGCCTCCCCGGAAGCGGAGCTCGGCGCCTCGGGTGCCCTCGGGGAGTGCGCGCTCGCTGAAGCGGCGTTTGCGCGCGCGGAGGGGCCTCCGCGGTCGCTTAAAGCGGCAGCGCGTGGCAGGTGCCGGGCGCCTGGGGGCACGTGGCGCCGCCTCGCCCGAGCCGGGGCGCGTGGGTCCTTGGACCCCGGTTCGCCGAGGTTTTTTCCCCACGCAACACAGGCCCCAGCACCCGGGCTCGGGCGAGGCACCGGGCAAGGAAGGAGGCTAATGGGGCCTGCCGTGCGTTACCGGCTTCAACGAGCCCCCGTGGTTGGTTTGATTGCAAATAGGAGCATTTGATAATAGAGCCTTGATCGGGGTTGTGTGCAAAGTGAAATGGCAGGAGAGTTTTCTCCTGTGAGTCGTGCGTTGGTTTCTCCTTCGACAATGGGCTACCTGGCACGATTGAGCAGGCTTAATTGAGTGCGTGCTTTTCGCGCACACCCTGGCAAAAGCTCTACCTTAGGTCTTGCACTGGATTGTTTAACTTCATGTGTTTTCATTCCCATCATCCCACAACTGGCTTAGCCCTATTAAACATAAGCAGTACGTTCATTTACTTCTAAGGATGTTTGTTGATAAAGTTTCTTTATTAGAACCAAGCAAAGTTCCACAAAACTATGCAAGCTTTTGAATTCTACAGAACTCCATCAGGCTACATGGTGCAAAGAGGGATGTAAGAAGAATAGTAGAGCCCAAAGATTGTGACAAGATGTTTCATGGAGCTGTGAGAGCAGCATTATTAAATCCACTCTCAAAATGGAGATTTGCGAACTGAAGGAATTAGTCATGGATAACTATAGTGAGACTTGAATTGCCTTCTGATTCATGCAAATACGATCACGGCTACTTTGATTTCTTTTCCCCTGAAGAGGTGTGTGAGTGTTTTCCCTGCTGCCCAGCCAGCTAATGCTGAGCCAAAATAGGTTTTCGAATGCCTGAAAGTTTTCTTTCCCTATGAAAGAGGCTTCCATTGTTCTGCCTCATTCTGAGGATTTTGTACAATTTATTCCTGCAGTATTTTTGAGTTTCCCAAATCCATGTGAGGCTGCCGAGGCTGTTCTATGTGTTTTCCTTTTCATTACACAACTCTTCATTGTTTTGCTGCCTGCACTTCGCAGTCTGAAAGGAGCTTTATGGGAGGAATTAACTGAGCTTTAATCGGAGTGTGGAAAGCTAAACAATCTACAGGCTTCTAGAGAGATGATTGTACACCGGAAAGTGATAGGTAGCGAGCTGCATACAGCAGTGCCTGATACCATGGAAATATGCAAGGACTCTTACCTTTCCTGCTCCCTTCTTCATCCCCATCAATTTGAGCTTCTTGCTAAGGACCTAGCAAGGATCTCTTACTTTTTATGGTCTTGTAGGTGCCAGGAATATTTTCCCCCTGCCTTCCTTAGTCGTGCAGAATTTTGCCTGGCAGAACCAGACTGGCAGTCAGTCCCTCACATGATTTTACAAACCAATATTCTATTGAACCAGGTGGCAATTATAAATCCTAAATATATAAAGACATAAGTTAGCTTATTTGTGCTACAGAGGCTTATAAAAATAAAATGGATGGCTTGTTTCTAATCAAGTTTCAAAGTTAGGCTTGAAATCAATAGCTCAGATTATGTAGTTAAGTCATTCTGCATGACTGAGAGGAGAGAAAGTAAAATGAGTTGTGTAATCATCAATATTCCAGGGACTTGTGTAATTAAAATTATCTCACATCATGTGAAACGAGATCAGTCCGTGTTTGGTGAAGCATTGCTCCACTGACCAATAGGAAGATGGACAATTTAGAACAGATGGTAAAAGGATATAATACCCACAGCTGCGATCAGGCATGTTACCAATGAAGAGAGAGCTGATTATTGGGGTAGGAAAGTAAAATACTTTCGGTTCTAAGCTAAATGGATGTCAGTTCCAACACTGTGGTTGTTACAGGTAAGACTTTTACATACAAAAATGTCCGCTTTCAGGCGTGGAATGTTCATATCTTGGCCTATTCTCCAGCATAAAATCTTCAAGGCAAAGGGGAACCCAGCATCTTACCACTAGTGCTTCTTGATGGAAAATAACTAACTACTGCAATTTGCTTTAAAAAATAATCATGATATGTTAGCAGGGTAAAAGAGAGAAGAAGAAGCAGTTTATTCACAGTTTGTAGTTTATTCCTGTTACTTCTGAAAATATCTGTTGACATCTTTTCCTGTCCAACCTATGTAGCCTCTAGGTAAAACTAGTTATGCATTACCTTAAAAGGACCACAGAGAAAGACTGCTTCCCAATTCCACACTGGGGTCCAAAATTAGAGCAATCACATGTCAAATTTCAGTTTCTCAGTTCCAAACCAAGAAAGGGAGATAAAAATCAGAGGAAACCACAGATTTCTCATGTCAAAAACAGGCTGCTTGTTACATAAACTGGGGTGTTGAAGAAGCATGCTTGAATATACCAGTTGCCAGATTTGGAGATTTCCGCGCCAGTCGTAGTTGATGTTGAATCCCAGTTTTAGAACAAGCTGGTTAGAGAGGGAGAGCTTTAAAAGGTTGAGACTCTCCTGGAATGCTGCCACGTGCTCTTGCCTTCTCTTAGGCCTCTGGCTGCTGTAAAGGCAATAATTACGTAGAAGCTGGACATGTGAGTTACTGGATAGTTTTCCACTATAAGCCAGCTAAGGTCACTGGATTGAGTTTGAAGTAACATCAAAGAGAACATGAATCTCACCACTTTCAATTAACACACAATTTTAGATCCCTGTGTTTGTTAGAAGACATGTAAGACAGGCAGAACCAGTTCGGATGGCTCCAAACATAACTTTGGCTGGTTAAGATGGGGAAGGAAGAGAATCAGAAGTTGCTTGGCTTCCCATAAAGCGACTAATCTGACCTTTAACAACAATAATCAATGACAGACTCAGCCCAAAACAGCCTTCCCTCTTCACTCCACCCTACTTAACGGACCCTGAACAGGCACCCCCAACTCAGTGTAGATTATATAAATGTATTTGTATTTTATTTATGAAATGGAGATCTAGGACTATTTTATCTCTGTAGTGCTCAATAGCTGGAGCACTCTGGGAGATTTATAGCACCAGCTTTCCTAGGGTGGAGTGAAGCGGAACTATATTTATACAGGACTTCTAATTAGTTTTGCAAACTCTGCTGGTGTCTCTTTTACCATAATACTTCAGGTAGGGCTGGTAGGCCAGAATCGAGAGAGCTGCACATTAAGTTCCATCCATCCCAAGCGCTCGCAGTGTATCTTTCTCAAACAGACTCCATACGGCATACCAGGGCTGCTTTTGAAGCAGACAACACTCGTAAAAGCAATTTGCATAGCGTTCTGACATTCAGAACAGGAAGACCAGCACTGTGCTCAGCCAACCTTTTGGGGGTGCTCCTTCTGTTCTGGCTGCTTTGGGAAACAAAGTTGATGTAAATGGAATTGCTTAAGGCTATGCAAAGACAGCAACCCCATCCCAGTGTAACGCTCCTTTGCAGGACAATATCCATTCTCCACACTGTACTCTGTGGCTATGAAACCTGTCCTTAGACTGTGGGCTTTTTCACCAATCTAGTGCCATTCGCACATTTTAGATTACAGTTCTCAGTAGCCTGAACTAGCATGAACTGTTGGGCAGTATTTGTCTAAAACATCTGGGGGCATCAGGTTGGGGAAGGCGGGATCTCACACCTTTCCACTGTGCAGTTCCATGCTTCCCTGGACTAACGTTATCCCTGTGATTCAGTAGGGCATGTGCAAAAGCAAGTCCAAGAATGCAGGCCTTTTGCGTGGTTATTGGAATTACTGCTTAGCGTTGGAAAATACCTCCTCCCTACTCCCTGTTTTCCATTGCAGCGTGCTTGGATAAGACCTCAGAAGCATCACTGAACCGGTTGCAAAACAGTATAAATCAGTGTGGCGATTTCTTTGAGTTGGGAGAGAAGCATCTGCCCATGTGAAAAGTTGAATCCAAACAGAAAGTTCCCTGCCTTCCCTCCCTTTCAGAAAAGATTCCGGCGCCACCCTCAGGGTGGTTCACAGGGCTTCAGGCTAGGCAGAAGATCAGGCCTGTCTTAACAAGTTCACTCATCTCGCCTGTCCTCCCCTGGCCAGGTTAAGTTACTCCCAATCTCTTTGCCTGCTGGTTCTGAAATGCCTCCCTCCTTTTCCGAGGCTGGTCCTTGCGCGCTCTTCACAAAGCCTTCCAGGAGCTGCAGAGCCACCTCCGGCTCTGTCCCTGAGCATCACTGACCAGACTGCAGCGTGCCATAGCTGGGCATCTTGAAATTACAAACCAAGAACACTTTGTATTGCTGTTGTTTCTAATTTGATCTACACGGGGCTTATTGTTGAAAATCATTTAATTTATATGATGAAATTTCTTTCTGTGAAATGAGTGTCTAGATGAGGCTGCGTGTTACTACATGGGCTTTTAAGATGCAGTTTTGCAAGTGTTTAAAGTAGTCCTCAAGCCAACGCAACTTGTAGTCCCAGTCTGGCACCCTCCAGATTCACGGAAGACCAACTCCTCTCTCCAATTTTATGATCCTCTCTACAGGAATCTTGCATTATTCTATATTGTAGGAAGGCAGAATAAAGTGAGTGATTTAGTGATGGATAACTTCACTAACCTCGTTAACATTTTAACCTGGTTAGCAAGCATTTAAACCGATTATACCAACTTTGTATGTGCATAAAAGTTATAATTCTGGTGTTGACTGCAGGTGATGTTGCAGGAGTCAGAGGCAATCTTGGAGAAAGCTTTCTTTCTAAGCTAGCAATGGGGAAACTGTGGCCTTCCAGATGTTGTTGGAGTCCAGTTTCCATCAGTCCTAGCCAGCATAGCTGATGGGCCAGGTTTATGGGAGCTGTGCTCCAGCAACCATTGGAAGGCCACAAATTCCTCCCTCCTGTCCTAGACAGAGGAGGTGGTGCTTCTCAAGGTGAGATTTTATAAGGATTGGTATTGCCTGGTGGCTAGTGATTTGAGGAAAAGTTTTTGCTGATTAAAGGACTTTTCAGTCAGTAATCCCACCCTGCCCCTTCTGCACAGGTTGCCCGTAAGCCTCAGGAGAGACGAAAACTCAAGAGTTTGAAGAGATTGTAAATGTAATCATACTTTTTAATTTGTGTGCAGGATTTGGTCCCTTTCGACAGCATCTAGTGAATTCCAGCTGGGAAGCAACAAAAGTAAGGAAGCTTTTCTACTGATGTCTAAAAATTAACTGCTTGGGTGGGGAGTTTAGAATTTAATCAAGTATTAAACAAGCAGTAAGCAGTTCTCAGTTACATAATTATACATGCAGATAATTACTAGGAGATGACAGGTAAGTACATTGAAGAGCTGCATGGATAGTTATCCCAGACTTAAATGTGTTTCAAATGTAGCAAAATGGAAGGAAATTGCTTTTAATGTAATTTAGAACTTTGGTATATTTAATTGTGGGCGCATCTTACATAATTTCCTGATATCACAGAAGCTTGACAAAAATCTACAAATATCCCCACACAAAAACACCTTTTGTTTCTTCATTTGTGTGTTAGACTGCCTCTTGAGCTAGGCGCACGTCAAATGCATTTTCTTCTGGTCAGATAGGCTCCACTCTTGCTTTAACTATAGGACAAATTCATTTCAGCATGAACAGCCAAAAGGGGCTTGTTTTGCCATCCATTATTCTTGGCTTTGGCTTCCTGCATGGAAGGGTGGGATAACTGGTCAGCTGACCATTGTCTGACCAGTCACAGAAGAGAGTCTCATTCAATACAGAAAACAGAACGTGTGCGAGAAAATGAAATGCTAATTGTGCGCTGGCATAGATTGTCCTTCTGGAAAAACGGACACACAACGCTGCATTCTTATGCTAGATGATGCAATCGCCTCTCCAAGACCATTTGTGGCACAGGAAAAACACAGTTGGCAGTGTTCCCCTAATGTGTTTACCTCACCTACAAGAATTGTTTGCTTGTTTGTGTCAAACAGTTTATTGAGCACAGCTAATCAATGTTTCCGCTGACAAGGAAATTGTAACAGTTTCCCCAGGAAGCCCAGCCTTCAAGAATAAGTTTGCCCAGTCACACACAGCATCAGGGAAATAGACATTTGTGGCAGCTTCCGTGGCAGCCCGGATCTTGGGTACCAAGGATCTCTTCAGGGAAATTTAGGCACTTCTAGTTTACAAAACTATATCCAGATAATTCCAAATGAGAAGCAGCCGCCTTGAAAAGCCCCTCTTGAGATGTGTCCAAACAGTGAGTCCTCGGATTGTCAACTAGAGCTTGGTAATAGTTTCCGTAGCTGATGCAAGAGAAAGGCCAGCATCCAGCTGATGCTGGAGATGTGGCACGTTGACCGCTTTACCTCCTGCCTTAGAGAGATGCTGTGTCTCCATCTTCTCTAGGCCTGTGAGCCAGAGTTGGCACCGAGCGTGGCTTAGCAAGGGTAGGTAGCCCAACCCAGGATTGCTTACAAAGCACCCCAAGCAGCCATGGGTTTGGGAAACCCAGTATGATCACGCCCAGATGACACCTCAAGCCAAAAACATAGAGGAGTTCCTCTCATAGAGGCGAGAGAAGAAAGGTTTCCGCTCCTTCCCAGGGGTTCCAGATATCCTCCATCTCCTCTTTCGCAAGCCCTGCACAAGGCTTGGGATAGGAACTACCTGTGGCTGTGGAAGAGACCTCCCGAATTCTCCTCAGAGGAAGTAAAGCTGAATGGCCCTTCCTGTCTGCCCTACCAGCCCAGCCCAACTCAGAAAGTTCTCACTGGGAGGCGATTTGCCTGCCTGGGCCCCTCTTGTGAGTCAGGCTGGTGGGGCAGGGAAGCTCGGCTGACGCTCGGCTTGCAAGCTGGATGCAAGTGGCTCGTGTCCCTTCACACAGGGCCCCTCACTGTGTGTTCCTGCTGATGCTGAGAGCAGGATTGCTCCTGAGCAATCCCACGCAGCTGGCATTGGCTCCTGCCAATGTAGGGCTGGGACTTGGATGACTTCTGCCAGAAGTACCCCATGTTGGCATCCACCATCCTGCCTTCCTCAGTGCTTCAGCAGGTGTTTCCTGGGCAATGGGTCCAGGGCTGAGGAGAGCTGAATCAGGCGATGCCCGAGGACTGTTCCGTGCTGGACCATTAGCTGGACACCGGGATGCTTCCCAGGAACTCCCAGCCATCTGGGCTTAAGCATGACATTGGTGGGAAGTGTCTTGGGCCAGAGCCTCTCTCCAAATATAGGTTGACGAAGTGTTTAGCCCCCCGGATATCTAACTGGAAATAATGTATACATTGAAGCCACTCTGAATACCTTTTACTTGATAGAAATATACAAATCAAGTCAATTAAAGTACACAAACGCAGCTTGGTTGTCTATTGCTAATCATCAATGGTAACATGGACCATCTCCTCCATCCATGGCATTCTGCTCATATGTGCTGGATTTTGTAAGTTTTCACTGCAATGAGTCCAGTATTTTTTATTCTCTCTCCTGCCCATCACAGAAGCTTTTTGACCTTGGCCTTGGCCACGATGTAGACCTGCACATAATCGAACTGCCGGTGGCTTATCAAAAGGCAAAAGAGCTTGTATGTAGAGCGTGGTCCACCTTCCAGCCCCAGGTAAGTGGCAGAAAAACTAGAGGCTTTTATGTGGAATTCAGTCACACTGAAGCACAGGTGAGGAATACAGTTTACAAATCAAGGGTGGTGAACTTCTGGGACACCTGATATAGCCTGACTCTCAAGCAGCTTCGTCTCCCTCACACCATGTATCAGCTGAGCTGGGGAAGAGCTGGACGGATGGAGCCCGCAGTGCCTACGCCAGGCTCCCTTACCTCCTTCCTGCCCAGGTACTATAGAAACAGCGCGCGTCAGAAGGGGCCTCCCGGGCCATCTAGTCTGACCTCCGGCACCAGCCGGCTCCGCTCACGACACGCCCACCATGTGCATGTCCAGCCTGTCTTTACTATGCCTTTACTATGTCAAGTGCAGGCCCAGACAAGGGCATCTGCTGAAGGGGAGGAGCACAAGGGGAGGCAGAGAGCCAGCGGGAGGCAGATGTGGCTGCAGTGGCACATGGAAGGAGTGCGGAATGGTTTAGATCTGGTCTGGGCCTTGTGCCGGCATTACCATGTGCCTGTGCCCCTGTGGAGTGAATATTTTGTCTGGCAGTGGGTGCTCCTGAGTGAGAGCAGGGGGCTCCTGAGGGGTCAGGGCGATGTCTTAGCCTTGGCCTGGGGAGAGCTGAGTTTGGTGCACAGCGGCCGTGCTGGAGGCTTGCCTGCTTTCCCTGAAGGCACACCTGAAGACGGTGGCCTTAACTACAGAAATGGTTGGGCTAATGGTCCCTGAGGGCGGGCAAGTGTGAGGATTGTTTGATGTGGCATTGTTGGGATGGGTCTGGTTAGGAGGGACAGAGCATGGGAAATGGAGGTGGGATGGGGACGGGAGCAGAGAGGAACGGGCACTCCAGCGGAGTGCTTCTCTTGATTTGCAGGTCCCCAGTGGTGTGGCTACTGGACCTTGGTGCCTGGTGCTGCTTCTAAGCCTCTCACTCATCCATGATCTGATCTGGGGACAAGACTGGGATGCCACCAAGTAGACTCACTGTGCTCTAGAAGAATACCGTCTTTCTCACCGGGACCAGGGCAGGCTATGGGGCCTATGCCCTGGGAGGGGGCAGTGAGAAGGACTGCGGATTTTGTTGCTTTCCCCCTGCTCTCCAGCAGCCTTCTGACCAAACTAGCTAAGATAGTCTTGAAAGCAGTGCAAGCAGGGAGAAATCCAGGAGATCCAGCATTCACACCGAGATAGCCTTGCCTGGGCTGGCTTGGGATTGTATGGCCTCGGTGGCAGCCTTGGAGCTGCCCCAGCCTGGTTATTGGCCCAGTGACTAGGCAGAGCCTAATCTCAGTTTCATCCTTGCCTCTGGACATGAGGGGGGTAGTCCAGACCTTGAGCAGGCGGGGTGGAAGGTGCTCCATTGCCTCAGCTAGACCGTGATCTAGCGAGGTTAGTCTCCCCTGCTGGGGTGGGGAGCACATGAAGATGGTCCACTCCTGGAGCCATCTGAGGTCCAATGGATTCTCAAATGCATTGAGGGAATTCCCAGGAGTCACGTCAAGCTTCTCGCCTCCCTATGGCCCGGCGAAACATGAGCTGTTGACAGAGTTGCTCCGGGGCTGCAGAGTCCAAGTGCTCCCTGAACCTCTGGTGAGCTCTGGGCAAGAAAATGGGCTGAGAGCCAGTGGCGTGTAAGCCATTGTACGACCAGCTGACTATGCACGAGGGCACACCAATGCTGTGCTGCTGTGCAGTAGTCGGGTGGCAAAGAAGACCTGCTTCGCTGCCTCCACCGCATCCTCAAGTCGCTGTCCAGTAGGAGTTGTCCCCTTCTGCAGCAAAGCCCTTGCTGAAGCCCTGGGAAGTCTGCCATGATAATTGTGTGAGGCACTTCCAGGAGAGAATCACCTGGCTTTGCTGCTTGAACCTGCTGAAGCGTCCCAGGCATCTCACTGCCTGGTTCCTCCGCACAGAGTCCATTTCAGCTTGCTGAGGGCAGACTGTGGAACCAAGATGTCGTTTACTTGCTCTCTTGCCTCTCCTGGCTCCCCTCTTCGGCGGAGAACACATCGGACAATCTGCTCATGGCATAATTTCAAAACGTGTGCATTGAAAGCCCACTGAATTGAAATAAATCATTCTGAATTGGCAGGAAGATGTTTGATGAAACTTCAGGAAAGTGAGGACACGGCAGGTGCTATTTTTATGACAACAGAACTTTGGTAAAGCAGTCTTAAAGTATGTATAGGTTGACTATAGGTTGACAAGTGTTTGTGTTTTGCCTTTTTCCAAAATGAACCAGCTCACGCTGTGATAAACAAAACCCCCAGTGTATTCACTGTGGTGAAGTTGTCTGCATACAGAACGGCTCTCACAGTGGACTTTTCCTCTTTGGACTAGGTTCTTTACTCACATTTCACACGATAGGTGGGCATAGAGCAGGGGGAACTTTAGATTTTAAACAATGAAATCAGGTCTTTCACATTTTGTCCCCTTTCTCATTGGTCATCCAACAGCTCATGGTTCACACTGGGCTGGCTTCTGCCTCAAAACCAACTATAATTCTGGAGCAGTGTGGAAAGAACAAAGGCTATAACGAAATGGATGTTTGTGGGTTTTGTCCAGAAGATGGTTGTTGTTTCTTAGAAGGCCCGGAAAAACTAGAGTCTACAATTAATATGAAAAAAGTCTGGAAAAATGTTCAGGTAGAAGGGATAGATGTCATTTTTTCCAGAGATGCAGGAAGGTAAGTATTTTGTGCAATGAGACAACATGTGGTTGTGGAAGATTTAATTTAAAAAATCAGGAAATTTTCTCTGAAGGATGACAGTTGCTCCAAAACAAAATGATTTTAAGAGTTGAAATGTTCTGAGAAAGCAGATGAGCTGGAAGGCTTAATATGAGCCATGTTATCTAACCCGTGAAAGTTGAAGGACAGGTTTAACCATTAACTGTGGGGTTTTGAGTGGAGAACTCACACATGCGGGTTATACCCTGCACAGAACAGTCATTTGGAAAATTTTAGAGCTAAGCAGGTTTTAGGCGGGAGATTCCTCTGCTCCCACTCTAGGTGTGGCTTTTGCCCGTATCGTCCGCAGCAGGGGAGTGAAGAAGGTGAAGCATCCAGGTGGGGAGGCGGCCAGGTTGTGTGAGTTCACAGGTGGCCACTCCAAGAAACAAGTACTGGTAAGTAACCTGGTTTCTTGCAGTCTCTGTTACATGCAGGACATTTGGGTCTTGAGGGCGGATGAATAAACAGGACCAAGTACTCTAAGCCGCCACGGAGCCCTCTGCTCAGTGGGTTGTTGGGTGCTTTCTCTGCCTGACACCTTTGGTCATGACCAGAGGCACCAAAGATTCCTTCCAAGCTGTTACCTGAAGAGCGCAGCCAAAGGTGTGAACACTGCGAGGCCTGGTTCTTGGGTTACCAGCGGTGGCAGCCCTGGTGTGCATCCCATCAGGCTGTGCTGGAAGAAGCTGAGAAAGCATCACGGTCGGTTTTGCAGAGGCTGCTTCGTGCAGCTGCACTGACTGTCCTGAGGCCTGGTTTGCACGATGGGGCATGCCGTTGTTTCTTCTGTCCAGTTTTGTAAATGCTTGATGGCGAGTTCAGGAATACACTGTGCTTATCTCTGAGAAGCAGAGAAGGCAGCAGGAGTAGCAGTACAAGCTTGGGAGGATGCTTTGTAAGGGCTCAGGAGCAGTGAAGAAAAACTTGGGCAAGATCTGAAAGGAAGAAAATGGGAGAGAGAAAGGAACTATGTCTTGGGAAGAGACAGGAGTTGTTTTAGAGATTTTTCCCCCCAAAAAGATGAGAAAATGTTCCAAATGTTAGTTGCTGTAGCAGGTTAAAAAGTGCACTTGCGAAACAACCCTGCGTTAGGCGTTAGCTGTGACTGGGGCCATTCCGTGATCCAAGACTTCAGGCTTCTGTCTCTTTCGAAGCAGAGGGCCCCAATTAAGGCTACAACTGGGCAGTACAGAAAAGAAATGAATAATGAAGTGTATGCAAGCTACTGGGTATGTCCAAATTCATGCTTAGGTTCCCAAACGTTAACCTAACATTTGACCTCAGGCATGTGGCAGATCTCAAGGTAATGTTTTGATCCTTGCATGCACTGAGGCGTTGCTTCTGCAAAGTTGTTCCGTCAGGGCCAGTCCCAGGAGATCTGCATGCAGAAAGCAATGCGTATTTTATTTTGCATTGGGTTTGATCGGATGGCCTTACTGGCCATTCTAGTTATACCATTCTATGATTTCTCCAACTGACAAGAACAGAGAGCAGCGCTCTCATGAACGAACACTGAATTGGGGCCACCAATTCTGAAACTGTTTTGCCAATGTCGTTTGTTCATGCAGATCAATGGCATGCATGTTAAATACCACAGGATTCCCATATCCATGAGGATAGGCTCCAAGACCGCAACAGCAGATGCCTGACACCCCAGAAAGTAGCATTTGTGGGAGCTGGGGGTACAGAACTCCAGCAAATGTGGAAGGCCGACAGTCAGCCTTGGTGAAGTGAAACCGTGGTAACAGACGGTGGCTACAGATACCCTGCTGTATCATGGTTACTCAATGCACTGAGATGGCTTTAAGCTTTTGGTAGCCTTACTATTTCTGATGCAATGTCTTCAAGAAAGTCATTAATACCAAGATGGTGCTAGCAGCTAGCGTATATTAAACCTTAAATATATCCTTTTCCCACATTGTAGGTACATCTGCGATTATACCTATTACATTTCACTTTACTATGGTAACGGAAGAGCAGCGTTCATCCACGTGCCTCTTCTATCCAAGTGGGTGACAGCAGAACTTCTAGGAAGAGCACTGCAGAGTATCATCTTGGAGATGTTAAAGCAATGCAAACAAGGAAAAATATAAACCCAAAACTAGAAGTCTTGCATGAGACATTCATTTTTGTCCACGAGCCATGGAACATCACTGCAGCCCTCGTGATTTGGCCATCGAGTGCTTGTGCCCTGCACCACGTGGTTCTGCATGCGCTGAGGAAGGGCATGGAAAGCAGAAAATCAAAGGAGCGTCATGTGCGTATCAGAGGCTGCAGTAAGAGTTTGCTAGGTGGGGAGGCATCACCTTTCCGCCTCTCTCTGTATAGGTGTGTGCATCTCTGTGTGTATTTGTGTGTGCGTGCATACACACAAGTGTGAACAGTTATGGAAACAGAAACAAAGCTAAAGGGGGCCTTTATAAAGCAAGCTTCCCTACTCTGGTTTCATGGAGAAAATGTTAATGATTGCTGCAGATCTGGAATGATCCAGATGGAGAACCAGAAAATGGATGGAAGAGAAAAATGTTTTCCTGTTCTGATCTCGGTGTACTTTAGAAGTGTCTTACTGAATAAACGGCAACACAGTAGGCACAAATGCATACAGAATCCTTTTTATTTAACTTAATCATGTAGTACTGTAACTACTAGAAAAAAGCAGAGTAAGAGAAACTAAAAGAGCCTTAGCTTCAGCCATTCAAAATAGACAAAGGTTCTTTTTTCATAATGTAAAGAATCCAGAGTATATCGCAACAGGAATAAATTCTTACAACAGAATATACAAAAACATTTTGAATTTTTTTCATCATCTACTAATTCATTTTAATATAAACACAGGAATTTCTTTAGGAATAATTTATACACAGCAAGTCTTTATGTAATAAATTGGCCATGTTATTACTGTTTTATTATTTTTTAAAAAAACTTATTTTAAACAAGCTAACTTGGAAAATGTTGTGTTTGCAAATGCATTCAGTTCCATAGCACTTTCTAGTTATTGTGGTTTTTGATTTTAACTGTTTTTGTCCCAGAGGTAGAAGATCTCTGGCCAGTCCTTTCTTCTCAAACCTCACTGATTCAGAAAACAGAAAAAAAAAAGATTCTCAAAATGGCAACAAAACCACACAAAATCCTTCAGGGTAACAAGGGGAAGCCTTTTTAATTTGATGAAAGAAATAGGATCTTCGGTATTCTAATTTAAATAATTATAATAAATAGGGACCTTTGTTGGTCATTTAAAACAAAGCTTTAATGTTGCTAAATATCTACATAAATTGCATAGGCTGCATTCTAAATCACCTTTTAATAGAAGCGATAAGCTATCCGTAAACACAGTTGTCTGTCATTCAGTGATAAGCACTGAAAACAGCCTTTCATTACGCCACCTACTATGCAGTCAAATCCTTCAATCAACCTAGGCAACAATGACGCAGGAACTTAAATAATGCAAACAGAATTACAACCCCAAACACATTTTCTTGAAGTAAGCTTCATTGATTTCAGTGTCATTTACTCCCAAGAAAATGCACTTAGATCTGTTGCTAAAGACCACTTAGCAGCAATACTTGTTCTGTTTCCTTAACCAGTGAGGTTTTCCCCAACTTGCACCCACACAGTAAAACTGAAATGACCAGTTGAGAACGACAATCCCACCCCTCCGTAGGACTCTGGAAGACCAGGCTACTGAAGATACAGAACATATTCTGGGTTTACTGTGGACTCGGGGCAATAGATGAGCCATGATTTAGAAGTTGGTACAGCATCCTTTTTGGCATAATGTAAAGCTAATTCGTAAAACCAGTACCCTAAAAAGAAAAGAAACCTTCGACACACATCCACACACAGTAAAAAGTGCCCTTAAATTATCTTTAGGCATTTAATAAACTACAAACATCTTTATAAAAATTATTCTATGTACTTACAAAATGCAATGAGACATGTAATTAGTTTTGGTAAACCAGATCTTTGTCAACTGACTACCCGTAATCTACTGGACTTAACAGCCCTATGGAAAATGCTAATGGATTGCTAGTTAACAAAACAGATACAAAATTAAATGATAATCATACACATGTACACACTCATTCCACATGCACACCTAATGAAAGCCATCTGGAACTTGTGCAACACTTAATTACGGCCAGGTAACTCAGTCCAGCAATCCCTTCCAAATGCTCCAACACATACACAGAGCTCACTGCCCCAGCAAGGATTTCCCCATTTAATCCAATGGAGCTGTCATCTATTAGGATGAATGGAGAAGCTTGTGTGTGCAGGGTCTCCATGTACACATGGAGCTCTGGATCAGGGTAAACATGGTATAATGAGAAATAGCCTACTGAAGTCCTACTTTGCATACTTGACTCCACAATAAAGATGCTGAGACTGAAGTTCAGCTCCACAAGCTCGAAATAATTCCTTGTGAAATTCGAAGCACTGATGTTGCCATGCTTGTAAGCCACCCTGAACGTCAGTCAAATTGTGTCTTTGTAGATCAGTGCTCCTGCCCCACAACTGCTTTTGCCCTGCACTGCATATTTCTTTCTTCAGTTTGGATGGACCTCATCATGGTTCTTAAAACCTACTAAAAGAAATTGAAGTGCCTCAACTCAGAACCAACTGGACTTCCAATCCGAGATGCCAACCTAACAGCCTACTGAGTATACCCCTTGCGTTCTGTATCTTCAGCACCTCCAACAAAAAGTGTTCAACCTGTATGAGCATGCTCTCGCTTTAGTTTGTGCCAACTATTTATTCATTTAAAAACAAAAAGAATGGAATTGCAATGTCTAGCATTCCATCACTGGGATACTCAACCATGGGAGGAGTCGACTATTCTAATTGATCCACTCCTTGTTAACCAGTGATAGAATACACAGCTGACAAACAAAAAAGAGAGTAACAAGAAAGTGTTACTGACTACTGGAATGGAAAGATTTTTTTAAAAATATAACTATATACCAACAACAGGAGTGTCATTCATACAGCCACGGATTGTGTGAAACAATCCTCAGCAGTTCCCAGAGATCTAAACAGCAGTTCCATCTTATGACCAGTCCTGGGATAACTGGTTGTTTATCTTTTGTATCAACAGGAGCATCAGTGCTAACAGATTTTGACAGTTTAAACTTTACTGGAAACCCTATTCTCAAAGAACAGAAGTACTGCTTTCATGTCTAGCTGTTGTCTGAACAAGCTTGGTTACAAAGTCAGATGTTTAGCATGCAATACTTCCGCACTGATAGAAGGTACCTTCCTCTGAAGCCAAACCACCTTCTGCACACCACTGAAAGAACTCAGTGACAGATCACTCTGCCTGAACAACTTTTTGGGGGGGGGGGATAGGGTGCATCTGAAAACATTAATTCAAAAAAGCCATGGAGTTCTAGGACTGACTGCTAAATGAAAAGTTAACAAATCAGACAGTGAGGGTTCTTTTAAAATTAAAACATGAAGTTGCTTATCCAAATGAACATATCCAAGTTGTCATTAAAATTAGCCTCTGTCCTGGAGTGTTAGAAGGTAACCAGCCTACCAACCATTTTTTAAAAAGGAAGCCAGTTATCTGGTAAATTATACATCCTTCTGCCCCAGTAAAATGTGTGTCAGGAGTTGAAGAATGATTTAATAGCAGCAGCACAGAATGGCTTTTGCAGAGAAGCCCTGCCTCACCGACATTCTTTGAGAATTTTATCAACCTGTAGTTGTGGATAAAACTACATGACAAATTCTGAGAGGCTCCTGAGTAAACGTAGCAGTCATGGAATAAGAGGTAAGATCCTCTTATAGACTGTTGATGTGTTAAAGAATAGAAAGCAGGGCACAAGAAGGAAGGCCAATTTCCCCAACGGACCGTGACGTCAGTCCTCCCACAGGTCTGCATAGCTGCTACTTAATCAAAGATCTGGAGTCAAGGTAAATAGTGAGGTAGCCAGGTTTGTTGATTGACACCAAGTTTTTCAAAATGGTGAATACTTTTGCTGACTACAAAGAGCTCCCAAACAAATGTCTCCAAACCTGGTATAGAGATAACAAAATGGCAACTGTGATTCGATATGAAATGGTGCACACTCTGGCAAAAAATCCTGAATATATGTATAAGTTGATGCAATCTTAACTCTCTGTGGTTTTCAAAAGTAGATCTTGGGGCTTGTGGTGGCCAGCCATTTGCTGTACCCATCAAAGCAGCAAATTCAGTACTATGGATGATTTGGAAAGGAGATGACTGTATCACAGCAAATACCATTTGGCTTTGTTATAAATCTAAGGGGAAAGTGCACTTGAAATAATGCGTACAATTTTGGTCACCCCATCTTAACAATGTATGTCACCATACACTGTGAAATGCTTGGTGCCAAAGTAGGCGACCCAAAGGATCGGGGTTGCCGCATCGTCCCCTGAGGGGAAGCTGTAGTTAAGCTTCTGTTTAGCCTAAAAACATGGGATAAGGAGGGCGACAACAGAGGTTTTAAAAACACGAATACGGAAGTTCTCCATCTGCTGCTGCCAGATCTCTGGGTCACCCAATGAAATTGATTGGTGGTAGATTCTGGACATGCACAAAATACCAAATTCAGTGACAAGGTGTGAGGACTATCACTGGCTTGCATGGCTTTAAAGGGGGACTAGATGAGTTTAGGGAGGGCAGTTCTGTCAAGTTGTGGCCATGACAGTTCAACGGAGCCTCTTGGTATCACTTGTTTTTATGGAAAACCATTCAGCGCGCTAGGACTGGAAGTGAGCAGCTCAGCTGGACAGGGCTCTTGTCCAACCCAGCGGAGTTATGCTCATGTTCTCAACAAAATATGTGATGAATCATGTAGTTCCACTTTCTGTTCCCCTCAGTTAAGTCGATATATTTCTCTACTGGATAGTTGCATCTGATGAATGAAGGAGCCAAGCTCATCTAAGTTTCTTATTAAGAACATGAGTGGGTATGTATGACCTTAATTCAGACCCATCCAAATCTAAAATAAATTGTCCATCCCACGCAAGGCAATAACCTTGCAGGAAAAGCCACCCTTGTGCCCACATCACGCCAACACTGAGTTTTTGACATGCATCAACAGTAAGGTTTACTATCAAAAGGACTGTGTAGGAAAAGCCAGGTAGATATTAAATTCTGGGACATACAGACACACCATTCCAATACAAAAAAGAGCTGGGAAACCAAAATGGATTTCTAAAAACCTTGTGAGTGCAGAAGACAATGGTGGAGTCAAGGTGGTTTGATTCAGACGGGCCAACTTGCACTTGCCCACTTGAGTCACACGACTGCCCTACACTCGAATGCTTCTGAAATGTGTGTTCAGACGGGCACTATCACATTAGTGTTCTCTCCTAATACTTTTAAACCACCTACGTACAATTAAAAATAATAACTTGGACAGTTTTAAAACAAAACCCTTTTAGCCAGCTGAAAGATCTGAGGATCCATACAGTTATGAAGATTAATATGTGCAAGAGAGGAGAGGCACACTGCAAAACCAAAAAGACCACCAAGAAGAAAGTCAGAATCAAAGATATTGACAATGGAGGAGCTCAGCAAATGAGGCAATCCCCTCTCGACAACATCCACCCACACCCTAGAATTAAACACAGGGGCTAGACAGTCACGCTCTCTCAAACTAGCCAGGTCACATTCAGATGCCATTAAGGAATACCTGCAAATTTGGGACTGCAGGCCAAACCAGGGAAGCAGAATGTTCTTCTCTAGTGGTGAATCACTTGTTAGTTTCTGAATTTGTAAAACTGTTACAATTTTAATTGGCTGATTAGAATCTACAAAAGCTTTTGACAAAGCCCTTCATTAAAAGCTGTGGTTCCAAACCTAATTTGGAGGCGTGGAAAAGGTCTTCCAGACTACCGGCACACTAGATTATCGGTGCAGAGTAAAACGTGTGCAGGTGTTCAGGCTAAACAGGAGCACCCTGTCCCCAATTGGCACAACTGATCCTGCGAAGAGCAGGCTCCTGCTTTTAAGGGGATCCCATCTCGTTGTTTGATCCTGATCTCGCCAAAGAGCCAAACCTTCCACACTTCTCCACTAGGCCGCTACCAAATTATTCCAACAGCCCTTTGGGAATTTGGGGCATCTGAAGAACAGATGCGCTTGGCCCCTTTTCCTTATTTAGCAGTGACCCCCCCCAAATGTAGTTTCTGGCTAGCAGATGACCATTACTGGAACGTTTTGTCAGCCTAGGCAGGCAGCTGGCTCTCCCTTTGGAGGGCCTGGCTCTGCCATTCCCCTCGAGATCTCGGGCGTGACTGAGGTCTTCCCACGCCTGTTCATTGCAACAGGACTTGGAGCAGCTTTCAATTTTAGTGTCAAATGGCCGCTGACAGCTACTTGCAACTCCATCCAGAGAAAGTACATTGTTGTGTTTAAAAGCAGCACCCACCAACTCTTTCAAGTGACCTTTTTGATTTGGCAGTGGCCTCCCTTCTCCAAAACCGGGGTGAGTGTGGTTTGTGCAATGAATGAGGTTACCGGTATTCAACAGTATATTGTCGGCTGCTGAGAAATGTGAGATGTATATTTTTTATATATACACACAAAAATAAAAGTGAGGTAGATAAATGTTTGAAAAAAATAAAATAAAAACTGTCCCCTGTCATAACTTGAAAACCCTTATCTCAGTATTTAAAATTTATTATGGGGCATCTCTACAGTGATTTAAACTGATAGCACAAAAATAAATAAAAATCCTACATAGAATACCTTTTTTTTCCTTTTTCTAAAAAGGGAAAAATAACTAACTATGGGAGAGGTGAAAAGAAGTTGGTAGGACTGAAGCTACAAAAGCGAGAGAAAAAAGCACTACAAACGTATCTTTATCTCCAGTCACATCTAGCAGTTATATTCTTTGTTCTTACTCGACCCTCCCCCTCCCCCCACAACAAAAAACATGAGCAATTCATCCTTCCATCCCAGAACAACCCTTCTTGGCACTGCCAGGCTTTGGTCAGATCAGTGCTAATATAGAACTTCAATGCAATTAACTACAGGTGAATTAACAACTGTTAAGGCACCTTGATTTTGGAAACTGGGGGAGGGTCCCCTCTTTCTCAACAAGATGCATGCAATTCAGCTAACAAGTCCCGGACAAATTTTGTTTTGGAAGTCTGGTGTAAACTTTTGCAGAGCTGCCACAAGGAACAATTGGCCCATCCTTGTGGCATCCCAAATGCTCAACACCTTTTGTGGCCTGGCTCCATTTGGAACTGCCCACCATTTTAAAAATAAATTTAACTATCAAGAACCGTCTTTTCTAATTTGGTAACATCCAGAGGATATTAAAAATCAGCGAAGGGTTCATGACCATGTAAAAGTTACTATTGGCTAAGAACCAAAGACATGCGTTGTTCACAGGATGGAAAGGTTACCACGTTCCATTTCTTACTTTAAAAATGAGCGAAAAGCTCCGTATTTGCAGCTCAACAGCCGTTGCACCCAATAGTGAAAATACGTATTATGTACTTTTATGTGTGCGGTGGTTTGTGTGACACAACCAGGACAACAAGCAAACGGAAAGCAAGGTGAAGCTATCTATCGCACATCAATATGAACACTGAGTAAGAATGTACTAAATAGTTAACTTTTTTCCTGACCTGAGTTTCCGTCATACCTTGCACTGTAACAGACATGGGTGCTGAATGGGCAAAGGGTGAGGCGAACGAAGCAGGGCTGATACACACGCAGTCTTGGAATAACTGCCAGAAATGTATCCTGCCCCCGTTCAGCCCCACAAAGAGTGCTTTAACCCAAACCACCTAGATACTGTTTAAAAAACTAGCAGAAAGGGGAGAGAAAGAGAGAGAGAGAGCAGGAATATATTTATAAAAGGCATTAAACAGCTGATGGCAAATCATGTTTCAGGTATAGCATCTTGGGAAAGTGGTGGTGGGTGAAGAATAGAAGTCACACATTATAGTACAAAGCATAAGAAATTTGTTGGGAATGGGGGGCCGCAAGGGAGAAAGGGGTAGACCTGAAGATTTCTCATAGATTAAATCCACAAAGATAAAGAACAAAAAAATAGCAGCTTTTTTCTGTACAGACATATAGATGAGTATCTGAACTGTAAAAAAGTTATAAAAGTGACACAAAAGACAATGTGTATGCAAATGATCCATGGTCTAACATAGAACTGCAAGACCCTTTGAAGTCTTAATAACAGAGAGAAACAAGGTCAACAAAGTGTTGTATGCTTGAATCCGTTTAATTGGCTATTCTTCTCCAATTTTTGTGTTTCACTATGTTTTTTCCCCCATAAGCCTGCCAAAGCCAGCAGGAACCAACTCATGGAAAACCCTTCTGTATTTTTCTGTTTATTTCCTTTTTGGAGTGCTGCTGAATTTCTGCACAAGATATATCATTTTCCCCCTCTGATTTGGCTCATCCGTGCCAGTTTGTCCAGAATGTAAGGGTGGGCCGTTTATTCACCCTCTACCCCCTTCTGTTTTCTGTTCTCAATCGCATTAAACAAACAAACAAACAAACAGGTTTTTGTCCAGTCACAAAAAATCTACTAGACAATTTGATCTTTCTTTAAATGCCAGTGTATGATTGGAGTGTATTGGTCTGTATATTTCATTTAATTGGAGCATATGATTATTTTGCTCCTTCCATGCCTACAAAAACGAAAACAAAACCCCTAAAAGCAAGTTCTTTTTTTGGCAAAATTTGGCAGCGTTGAAAACGGTTACAACCTTGGACAAATAATGGCCCTTCAATCTCTTATATGATCCTAAAAAGGTTAAGGAATAATATTAAAAATCCAGTCTGTTTTCTTTAAATCCTGTTTTGTTTTTGTAACAACCTACAGTGTTAGGCAGGTACTTGCGGGGGAACAGAGAGCTGCGTGGCCTGCAGTTTTCTTTGATGTGATTAAAAAAAAGTGCCATAGAGTTGAACTTCACGCAGATATGTTTCCCATTATGAAGCAGAGAGAAAGGAGAGAAAAGGGACACACACATCAGATTCTCAAGTTTTCTGTTGCTATTAAGTGTTACCAATAAAGTTTTAGAAGGCTGACTGTGCGCCCCACATAGAGTTCTTTTGCTTGAAACAATCTTCTGCTTGCATATTGAAAAAAGAAACAGTTATTTCAACTTCTAACTGAAGAGAGGATTCTCCTCTGTGTGCAGCTATGACAGTTCTGAAGATCCACTGAGGTACAGTAGGCATTTGAATATATTGTTATTTTTTCCTTGCTTGCTTGCTCGCTCTCTTTCCCCCACCCTCCCCCTGACGCACACGCATGTGTTTGCAAAACCTGTTTCCAAAGGTCAGCAGGCCGAGGACTGGGGCAAAGGTAAGGCTCGCTCGTTCTTGCGCCCCCCATTCATGTGCGCGTACAGCTGCCGCTCCTCGAAGCTGGCCCGCAGGACCACCACGCCAGGGCCGTTCTCTGCTTTGTGTCCTGAGTGTTTGTCAGAAGGCTGGAGGGTAGAGGAAGGATCCAAAGGAATGCTCTCCATGTTCTCTGTCTCCAAGTCAAGCTCTTCTGTGTCTGGTGGCTTGTTCTCATCGCTGTAGAAGAAGGAGACCTCTTTGAAGGCTGGGTCAAGCTCATCTTTGATGCTCCCAATGATTTCGAGGAAGGAGGGCCGCATCTTGGGGTTGTACTGCCAACACATGCGCATCAATTCAAAGCTGGGAAGAAAGGAGCCGAAGTCAGCATTCTAGTTACTCTTGTTTCTGATGCACACCCTGGCTGGGGAAAACTGATAGCTGACCAGCACCCTGCAAGCCACCGTCACAAAGCCACAGTGAGACGGAGACCTAGTCACAATACCAGCCCCAAAGGGATCACACCAGCATCATCCAGATGGCAAGACCACATTGCCACAAGCAGATGCCCCAATTATGGAATGCGCTCCCTGGAGAGGTTCGCCTGGTGCCGTCGTTATTTGCTTTTCGGCGCCAGGCGAAGACCTTTTTAATTCAAGTCGTATTTTAATTGTTAGTTTGTCTTTGGTTTTATAGTTTATTATTATGTATTTATGTTTTTGTGTATTGTTTATTTATGGTTGTATTTGTTTAGATAAATTGTGACGTTTTATTTAACTTGTGTGGTTTATGTTTTTGTATTTAAGTTGGGTATCTATTTAATTTGCCGAGATGCACTGGGGTGGGGGGGGAGGGATAAATAGCGAGGGTGGATGATTTTACTGTTATTTTAATATGTTGTAAGCCGCCCCGAGGCTTTGTTGCGATGGGGCGGCATGTAAGTGTTTTAATTAATAAATAAGTAAGCAAGCAAGCAAGCAAGCAGATGACAGCAGGAAGCACAGACTTCCGGGACACTTCACTCGGCTGCTGCCAGGACATGGAAAAGGCAGGCGGCTTTCCTCCTGTCCATAGGTCTTTCTGGGAAGATGCTTGGCTGCCAATGAACACACAGCCCACTTCGTTCACAATGGGGCCAACTGATTTGTGGTCCTGCCTAGATTTTGGTCTACAGCTCCCATGAACCGTTTGCACTGGCTCCATAGCTAGGGCCGAAGGGTGTTGTAGTCCCTGTTGTGCCTGAAGAGGGCAGAGCCAAAGGCAACCACGGTTGATCCACAGGCGTCCACAGCCACTGGATGCTCTGAATCCAGCATTTAAAGAATACGACTGTGCACCGAGGAGCCAAAGTGTCTACACACGAGCAGCCATTTTTCCACTGAAATGCTCTTATTGAAAAAACAAAACAAAAGAAGACCTGCGTTTCAGCAGACCTGAGGGCTATTACTCAAATTTTGCCTTTTCAGACCAAGAATGCTATGCATGGAAAAACAGAGTCAGGGCACAAATGTGAGAAATGCTTTTACGAAAAAACAATCTCAATCCTAGCATCAGATCCAACTCATTGAGGTGGTGAATACCATTCCCCTCTAAAAAAAACCCTGACAGATAAACGGAGGTTTCGGAAACTTCCCTTACTTGGAAAGCAGCTCACTGCTAACGGCGGCCCTCGCTCTGCTGCCTTTCCACCTGCTCACAGTCGGGGAGAAAGCCTGGGACATAAATATCCCGCACCCGTTTCTGTTACTTCACTGCTGTCCCTCCCGAGCTGACGGTGCTGTTTCTGAATAAAAGTGCGAGCCAGGGCCAAGCAGATGGGCGGGCAGCTGGCCCCCTGCCCCGTGGCCAGAGGGGCACTGCTGTGAAGACGCGGCAGCGAGTCACGCAGGGCACAAGTGGCACCGGTGCCAGCAAACACTTGGCGCTTCCTCCAAGCCACTCCACCGCTTCCCATAAAAGGAACTGGAGGCCTTGCTTACACTGCCTTGGAAACAGAAAGCTTTTCCCGAGATGGAGGGAAAGTGTGCTCTCGTTTGCAATGAGAGGGGAGCAAAGGAGGCAAATGGCTCATGGCACCCAGTTTTCCACAGGGGATTCCAAATGGAGGTAACGTCTTAGTTGCCTCGTATGTGGCCACTGTCAAAGGCTATTATTATCTTCATGGTCATTCGAATATGTACATTGCTTTCCACAAAGGCATCAAAGCAACAGTCAATAGAAAAATAAAAGCAAAAAATATTTGGCAATAGAACCGTACACTTGGTTGTGTGCTCCAAACCACAACCCTGGCACAGCCGAGTGTTTCACCCTGAGGCTGGTGATGTGTAGATTCTCCACCATGAATCTTGGGCTCAAACGCCCAGGACTCAACGTCAGCGGCACAGATGTGAGTATGTTGGGGATTTGGACAGCATTCCGCATTCAGGAAAAGGATTTGGTTCAGGCCACAAGCTAAGCCATGCTTGGGCTGAGTATGGGTTGACTGTTGAGTTGCTCTTGAAACACGGGTTATTGTGTTCACTGAACCCAGCTAACAAACCATGGTGAACAACTCCCGGTTCACAATCCAAGAAAACCCATGAATTCTCCTCAAGGTGTTGCTCATGGTAACAAATCATGGCTTGTTGGTACAGCTGGATCCAGACAACATCTTAACACTTAAGCAACTCTTGGTTCAGATTAACCCTTGATCAATACTTAAATTAGTGTGTTGACTGAACCCAATCATGATGTGTGGCTCCATCCTTAAAAATTTTAAAGCAAAGATTAAATGCATTTATTTTTTCCCTAACCATTGAGCTCCTCTCAGTTTGTGCATTGCGTTTTGTAGCATATGAGAAACAGTGCGGTGCAGTGATTAAGACTGTAGGACTGGGACTCGGGCAATCTGGGTTCCAGTCCCTGCTCAGCCATGGAGCCCACTGGGTGGCTTTGGCCTGGACACACACCCTCAGCCCAGCCTATCTCACAGGACTGTTGTCGTGGGGATAAAATTGAGAGCAGGAAGAGGAGAATTACATAAGCTGCTGTGAGTGTGTTGTAAGAAAAAAGCAAGCTACAAATCTAATAAACAAACACCTATATTCTTGCAATGGTTTTAATGACATTTTGGATGTTGCCCTGGGAAGACAATTGTGTCACAAAAGGCTGTTGCACAAGGGCAGAGCAAAATGGCAAGCCGTTTTAGCACGATGTTTAGCAGCAGCTCAGAAATCCTGCTATGCCCAAACTGTTTTCTGTATATGCAGCTCTAGCTGTAACAGCGACGTACTTGGTGGGTGGGGATGGAATTGAAACACCTGCTGTAATCAGTTGCTTATTCTATGAACGATTCCAAAGAGTAATTACATAAAGCTTGGCCAGCCGCTGAAGTAATTTGATAAGCCTATGAAATAAATAGTTTCTTCATCCAAGAAATTATGTCAATGTATACCTATTAGTAGCTCTGTGTTAAACTGCAGTCAACAGCTATTCCCACCCAAGTTCCCTGCTTTTATCAATTGTTAACTTGCTTAGGAATGCCAGAGGAAGCCAACACGTCTAAAAAACGTTAATTCCATTCTTGGTTCTGTGGGGAATATTTCAGAGTCAAAACTTGGAAAATTAAAATGGGAAGCTATTTTTGCCGCACAGCTCTCCCCCCACCCCACACGCGGTCCTTCCCTTGCTTGCCTCATCAAGTTATTCCCACAATGTCAAGCATAATTCCAAAGCCATCTGAGGCTGCTGGAGATTTCCCATCCTAGAAGGGAAAGAATGCAAGGTGGGGGAATCCAGTTCCGTGGCAGCCTCCCACCGGCCTTCCTCCTGCCCAGCCCAGCCCAGCCCAGCCCAGCCCAGCCCAGCCCAGCCCGCAAGAAAGCTGCCAAAGAACACCGCGTTGTCACCCGACACCAGCCAAAGCCTTCTGGCCAAATAAGCTCTTTCCTAGGAATCCCAAGCAGCTGAGCCCCCTAACCTACTGCATCCCTCCAGCGGGCCTCCAACAAAAAAAGCAGTGAGACACGGCATTTCTGTCCAGAAAGTGACTTCATTCAGAACTAAATCAAACCTGAGCCTAGTTAATAGGAAAACTGCTCAGGCATTTGGGGACTGCGGACGCTACACACGAGGAATCAAAGGGTGAATGAGCAGGCAGTGCCATTCCCACACTGCCACGGTGCTCATCCCGCCCAGTGCATTGAAGGGAACAATGTGCAAAGTCTCCTCTATGCACAGAGGCCTCCCAGAGGTCCAGAACTGTGACAAAGTAGGATGGAAAGGTCTGGCAATACATACAGCATATCGGGACAGTTGTCGGGCTTTTCCAGGAGACCACCCTCCATCACGAAGCGAAGAACTTGCTCGTTGGACATGCCTTGGTAAGGCTGCTCGGCTAGCGTGGCAATCTCCCACAAGACAACCCCAAAAGACCTGGAAGAAAAGGATCGGTGTCAGCACACTCAAGCCAAGCCCTGTGGACTTAATTTAAGCAGAAGTGACAACTCCATTCCTTTTGTAATGCCAACTTGGGGCTGTTCTGTGGACCTTTTTCCCATTCTGTGCCTAGATCAAGTACAAATCAAGGCACAGTCACTAAAAATGCAACACGAGAACATTGTCACTAGTGTGGGGAACTTGCGCACTTCCAGAAAAATAATGCAGTCGCTGTTTACATTATCTGTATGCAACAGATCTGATGATCAACGCTGTTGCAGGAAGATAAGCAATTTCTGTAAACGTGACTTGTTACAAAGTGACATTCATCAGAACATAAGATTTTTTTAAAAAACATTGCAAACTTTCCTGGAACATTATCTTCTCCCCAAAATTGCAGGAGGGGGGGAGGGGGGAGTTTCACAGAAGCATGGGTCTTGTGCATTCTTTAATATTAAGTATGGCTGCAGCTACTGCCTGTGAATATACTGAAATACGACAAGTAACTAATTCTTTTCAAGTAAAGCTCTGAATGTCACATATCAATCACATTGTGTTATTGATTTCCCCACCCCCACAGCCAATCAAATGTTTCAGTTCCAACTACTGTGGGCTGTGGAAAAAGAAGTCTCTGAAGCAAACATATAGCATGTGAAATTAACGTAGCGTTTTGTTTATGGATCATAACACAGAAGGTCTGCAACAAGAGGGATTCCTGCGCTTGAACCCCATTATCGCCACCAAGCATCGTTGCTGCTTGCTAGAACAGGATATGCAATGGTCGGACAGTATTTCACCTCCAGTGGAGGTGCATCAAGGTGAGAGTGCAGAGATGGCTTGAATCAGGTACAGCCCGAGGACCAAAAGGCCAGAATGGGATGCCCCTCATAAGGAAAGACTGTTTTCCGACATATTTTCATATATGCGGATGAAAAGCTCGAGACACTGCATGAGAGGTGCTGTTGATAATGGGCCACAGAACAAAGCTTGTGTGCTCACAAGCATCCATCAACACGTCGCTATTTTTTCTGGGAAATGCCGAAGGTACAAAACTGATTTTCTTTCTGCCTTGGAATAGATGGAATGGAAGAGGACCCAGACGCCTCAAGAAGCCATCCACACCTCACAGGGGGCACATGCTTTTTCTGGGATGGCAATACACCTGCACTGCAAAATGGAGCAAGCGGAGAATCACTTGGCAGGGTTCTGGTTCACTTTTGGCCGCTGGGAGGAGCCGATTCCGACTTTCACTCATGGACATCCATGAAGAAGAAAAGTTATGATATCTGCTGCTGTGCTGAAAAAGATCTACCAAGAGGAAATGAGCTCCTGCCCTATTTTGCTCATAAAAAACAGACATGACTTCCTCATGTGCAAGGAAGACTTTATGGTCTGCGTAACGTGTTGCAACACTGGAATCCCCTTCGATGCAACATCACTTCCATGAATGGCTCTTTGACATACATTCATATGCGGGAATCAATCCTAACCGAAATTCCTGTGGTAGATGCTGTAACCTCATTACTCTGGGGTCTGGATTCAAATCATCCTACCCCAAACTGTCATTTCTGCCTTGGATGGAGGTTTATTTTTACACTGTCAGTGGAATTTGAAATAAAAGCTATGTAGCCGAGTTCCAAGTTAGCCTTTCCAGAAGAGAAGACTACAAGGGAGCAATGGATTCTCCCTTCCCAAGAATTCTGCAATGGGAAGCCAAGTGGTTTCAAAAATACACAAGTCTATGTAAGGAGCACGACTGCCAAGCTGGAGTTTCAAAATGCTTCTCTGGGGTTGTGGGAAAATAGTACAAAAGCAAAATGACACAATTTTTAATTTTATAGCTTTAAGTCTGTTATGTCAAAGAATTTAAATCCAAAGATTTTTTTAAGTCTTGCTGTTTCCAGCTAGGTTTCTGGTTCTTCCATATACTGCAGCTGCCAAGCCAGGCCTTAAAATAACCATACAGGTATTTGTTTAGACTTGCTCTTGGGGCTTTAGCATGCAAGGAGTTCCAAAGAGGAGGAAGCAATACCCTGAGAGTACAGAACTTGTAGCAAGGATTCTGGAAGCAGAAAGGAAAACAGGAGAAACCAGAGTCATTAAGACCTGACATGCTGTTTTCTTTGAGCCATCATCAAGTTGCAGGGGCCGAGGGAAGAACACTTCCTAGGGAAGAAGAAAGGCACTTTCATTACCAAACATCCGAGTGTGTCGTGAACACGCCATCCTTCAGTGATTCCGGGGACATCCAGCGGACAGGAAGTAATCCCTTCCCACCTTTTCGGTAGTAATCTGTCTCGTAGATATCTCTTGTCATGCCAAAATCTACACAGCACAGAAGGGACAAGTATGCTCAACAAACCACCATAGGAAAAAAAGCAAGAGCACAAACAGCTGAGGAACGTGGCAATCTACCTCTGTACAATGCCTGACACTGCGCCCTGCTGCAGCGCAAAGGCCAGCTTGTGTTTCGAGAGTCTCTGTGCAGAGGGGGTGCCTTCGTGAGCCTTTTGCATCTCGAGTCATAGGGAAGAACAAGGAGCCAGACACAGAATGGCAATTCTACCCCATGGAAAGGGACTTTTTGCCCAACCTACCTCTTAGTGTCTGGAGCTTTTACAAAGCCCCAATTACAGGCTTATGAGTCCTTTCTATGCAGCCACAATAAATGGACATAAACTTGCTTTTGTGAGCTTTTTAAAACATGAAATAAAATTCTTAGGATAACGAGAGACGCACTGACTGTGTTGATAACAGCATGTGTAAAGACGCTGTTCTAACAGCAATATTAGGAAAGCCTACTGTGAGCTCAGTTTTGCCAAATTCACCCTTTGGAGTTAAGCTGCTGCTTCTCTTGCACGCTTCATGTGGGGGGGAAAGCGGGGAAGGAAAAACTCACCTCCAATTTTCACAGTGAAGTCCTCCGCCACCATGCAGTTCCTGGCCGCGAGGTCCCTATGGACAAACTTGTTGGCATTCAGATAGGCCATGCCATCTGCAATTTCGCCTGCCATCTGAATCATCTTCTTTAGAGCCGGAGGAGTTTGGACTGGATTATTCTGAACAAGGAGGGACAGGAGTCAGGCACAGCATCAAGTGAGAAAGCAGCTGCTTTCTTCCTTGCTCTTTGTTTTCGTTAGGTGCAATTCCTCTCCCTGGTGGGCCATCATTAACAGTGAAATAAGAACCCTTCAAGTCCACCTAATGATTCTCCCCTCTGCTCTCCCCAGCACAGATTAAAGAAACGAGCTGGCAAAGGAAAATGGAGGGAGTGGGAGAAGGGAGGAAGCAAGCCCCTTGGGCACCCCCTCAACCACAGAGCATCTTCTTTCCTCGAGAACACGAGTTGTGTTTTTAGTGGCCAGGGTATTCCTCGCCCCTTTCAAGAAAGATCCAAATAGGGTAAGCAAAAGCAGAAAGCCACATGTAACAGGGAGGAAAACATACACCTGTGAGTTTTTCTTGGAAGTTATTTAAAGAATACACCCATGCAATCAGGGCCACCTATCACATTTCTGAACAGCTTTTCATAGGTAAGGCACTGGAAGCACAAAACTGGGCAGGCTGTGATGAAGTTTATGTCGTCAGATGATTATTTAGTTCGTGGACATGATGTGCAACTCGTCTTGAGTTGGGTCACTTTCCTCCAGAATTTGCAGGTGTGTTACTGGAGGCCTGCGTGACCTCGGGGCATAGAAAGCCTTCACCAGTCTCAGCCAGCACACCCAGTCTAGGCAACGCTATCTGCTCCAGCAGTCTCCCACTTCAGATCACTCCAATGCATTACCCTTGAGGCTGTCCTTGATGACAGCTCAGAAACTGCAGTTAGTAACAGGAACGGTATAAAGATGCCTTAAATAAATACATCAAAGAGTACAAGGGGTAGCTTTTAACCCTGCCCACAAACAGAAATAATCTGCTGATCTTCCCTTCTGTAGCCCTACTCCCTCTGGGGAGCTGGGTGGCAAAGCAGAGAAAGGTCCTTCTCAGCTATGGCACGCCATTTCTAGGACTGCTTCTCCATGTAAGCTTTCCCAGTTCTACTTGTGCCTTGTTCTACCTTGTTCTCCTGTGGGTGCCAGGCAAAAGCTTCTATTCTTCCAGGCCTTTTAAGCACAGCACATAGTTTAAAATGCTTGGGTGCCATCGCATTCTACCAACATGGCTCTTTGCAACTGCAACGTGTCTCAAGCTGCTATTGGGGGGCGGGGGGGGGAGGCAGGTGTTTCAAAAGCCCACAGCCAAATCTTTTAGTTACATATATGGAAGATGAATGCTCTTGAGAGATCAGAATGAAAGAGCAGACTTCCAGTTCAATAAGAACGGTAACTCCATAAGATACCCAGCTCCTACAGCATTGGGTATCCAAGTGTATCACTCACAGATCAAGACGGCTATTTTCCAAGTATTTCTTAACCTATATTAGATATATCCCATAATAAACAGCAGAGTGCAAGAACTCATGGATAACCATTTGCTCCAAGACCACCTGGCCTTATGCATTTTGAAAGGAGACCCTGCGATTTGAGACTACAGCCTGAGAAGATGTTATCTAGGCATTACCAAGAGACAAGGTGAGACATTCATGTTTCACATCCTTGCTAATTGCAGAAGTTTACCCAAAGCAAAGCATAGCACAGCCAACTTTTCCAACCAAAAGAACAGAAAGAACTCTCCAGACACCGCTGCCAGGTGCCTGAACTAGGGAAATCCCAGATGGTTTCCAAAGAGCATCTTCTCTTGCAAAATATGTGCCTCTCTCACCTCCGTGTCTGGTCGAAGAGACCGCAGATAACTCTTCAGATCTCCACGAGTCATGAGTTCCATGATGACCAGAGTGGGCTGGCCTTGAGACACAACTCCCAGGAGTCGCACCTGGCAGAAAAGTGCTCTGATTATACCTCTGAAGAACATCTGTGCCACCTTATCCCTGCTATTTGGAGGGGTGAAGCTCGCCCATGTGCACCACTGGGAGAACAGGCATTTATTAGAAACCAAGTCCTGCTAGGTCCAACAGCACTTACTTCCATGGGTCTGTGCAGATGGTCCTGGCCTTCTCCAGCCTTTGCTGTCCCAGGGAAGATAGAGGGGCACCCCACACCCTCTCCAGGAAACCGCAGCCATGTTCACAAGCAAGCTGCTTGTCCTGGAAGCGGCCTCTCTTTAGGCAATGGCTACTAGAGAAAAGATGGCCAGTTTCTTTGCCAGGATAACTGCAGTGGCTGAAGCTTGGACACACTGACTGGGGGGGGGGGGGGAACCATTAGCACCATCTGCTCCGGAAAGAGCACAAGGGAAGGGTCCGACCACTCCCCCTTTCTCCCAATCAGCAGTTCAAGGCAGCAAAGATAAATCTGAGTTATGTTCCTATCTTCAGTTACAATCAGTGAACTTTGTGGGATCCACTTTTCAGTCAACAGGGATATCATGGGGCTGTTTAGCTGCACACTTTACTCAGAAACTTCCCCAAGACAGAATCTCAGATCACGCATGGAACCCAAGGGGAGGCTGCATCCAGGTGCCGAGACCAACCAACCCCATCGCAGCAAGGTTAAGGGCTTCTGCAGCCACCATCAGGGTGTGGGACTGCGCAGCCTTCTGCCTACATAGGCAAGCCTGAAGTCCCCAAAAGGACCAAGAGCAACCAGAAGCTGAGTGAGATTTCCCTCCCGCCCCGTCCATTACAGTTACCATTACAGTCTGAACCCCTCTGGATTCAAGCCAAGTTGGTTGTCCTGATAAAAATGCCCTTTCTTCTTTAGCTCTCAAGGGGAACATCGACCCCCAGGGGCAGGGAGATGCTGAATGCTCAGTCTGACTGGGAGTGTGCCATTCAATTGCAAGCAGTTGCCACATCAGTCCAGATAACATCCTCACTTCCAATACTGAGTAGGCTCAGTACTGGAAGTGAGGCTTCAGGCAACTGAAGTTTTTCTTTGCTCCATCAGAAGGCATGCTAAACCTTCCGTCTAGATTCCATATGGCCCATCTCAGTGTCAGCAGCTTCTTCCACTGCTTGACAATGTATTGGTTTATCTACTTCCAGAGAATCTCTCATTGCTGTGGGCTTTGAATTTCTATTTTTTAACCCACCCAATAGTCTTCTGCACAGCACTATATCCCAGCCCACGGCAAGGATGCATATGCCACGAGCAGCCTATCCTTAAAGCTAAAAGGAAGAAGGCTAATAGCATTTCCTGTTCAGCGCACTGCTTCGTGTTTGTTCAGGTTGTATACCAAGACTTCACGAAAGCACTTGTTCCCCTGTCCAAAACAAGATTTTTCAGTATTCTAATAATGGGGGCAGGGGGAGGATGGAGAAAACAAGCAATGCTACGCACACCAGCGATGTGGGGTTAGCACAGTTCACAGCAACTTACTACATGATGGCAGTTGAACTCTTTCATCACCGAAGCCTCGTTCAAAAACTCGATCCGTTCTCGCATACTTGCTGACTCATTGACCGTCTTGATGGCCACCCTGGTTTCTGGCTCGCCCTTAACCACACCTTTTGCTATCCCTTCATACACCATGCCGAAGGAGCCCTGCCCCAGTTCTCGGCACATGGTAATCTTCTCCCGGGGCACTTCCCATTCATCCGGCACGTACACTGCAAAATCACAAACAACCATTTCACTTCTGTTTGGAACTAAAGCTTTGACAAGAGGACAGAATGAAAATAACTTCCTCCTGCATTACAACATAGGAGAAAGCTCTGCAGTGCATTGGCCCTATTTTGAAAGACTGGATGCAGGGGCAGGGGGGAAAACACTATACATGGGAATATACAGGGAGTCTGAAACCCAAAAATGGGGCCATGAACCCAAAATGGGAGGCAAGCTTTTTTACAATAGGGAGTAACATAGTTAGAAGCTATGTCTATTCATTTGCTTTGATGTATGAGTGTTCCCAGCAGCCAGAGCCATGGTCAGGAGCCCTAGTCATCGACAGATACCGGATCACCACATTTCACCTCTCCTGTATTTTTAATTTTTTCTTGTAACTGAGCAACGAGAAGCATCCACAGGCACACCTGACTTCAAGAACAAGACTTCCCCTCCAAAATGCATGCACATTTTTTTCCCTCCTGCTATGCCAGAGAGGAACCACTGGCTCCAACAGATACTCCAAGTGAATAACCCACAGATGTCCTGCTCACAGTTTGGAGGATGTAATCTCCATTCCAGGTCAACAAAATAAGCAACACCTCAGATGTGTGCAGGAGAGGGAAATAAGATGACAAAGAGCAAAGGAAAATGGCTGTTAGCCTTGCTGGAAGGATTGCGAGGAAGAGTTAAAAAAGGAAGCTCACCTCTGTTTCTGCACCCCCTCTGGAAAGAAGAACTCCTGAGCCCCTCCCCCACTCCCCACAAGTAGCAAGAGGCCAGGACAGCCTTTCAACTTACTGGCTGAAATACCAGCCCTTTGAAGAAGCAACCTGAGCAGTTCAAGTATTATAGGATAGGCCTAAGCCCTTGAGAGAGCAGCCAAGCAAGAGTGGGCTTCATCTCCCAGAAGTTTCTGTGTCTGGCTCAAGGACCGAAGGAGACGCTTGTCTCTGCAAGCATTCCCACAAAGCTTTCTGTGATTCCACCTGAGGACGTGCACCTTCCTGCAAAACTTGCAGGTGCCAGAAGCCAGGAGGAGCAACTCACCATCTGAAGCGCTGAAATATTCAGGATTCACAGAAGCGTACAGCACACCATTTCCAAGCCTGTCGCTGTTCCTGTTGAAATACAAGAGGGCATTTCCTGACTTCAGCACCCGCCTCTAAAGAGAGCAACGCTTCACTTTGACTCAGTCCTCACACTGCGAGCTGTTCCGGGACTTGCTTTTCATACACACACTCCCTGAAGCAGCATTTGGCAGGTGCTTGGAGGTGTTCAGGATCAGCTGGCCAACTTCTCACATGTGCCTAGGTTCAGAGACAGATCCACAAGACATTCCCTGCGTGTGCACGGCACAAATCCCAACAAGAAAATTAAAAAGTCGCTGGGTTGGTCAACGGCAGCAAAATCAAGACTGCAGAACAGGCCTGCCCTGAGCCCCTTGCTCAAGGGACTGTCAGGAAACATCCCACGAATACAAAAAGGGGAGACCCTCACAAAGCACATTCGGAGGTAAGGAGAGACACACTGTAACTCCTCCTGCATTTCGCAGCTCAGACACTCTCAGTTTTGCCACTGCTTCTTATTTACCCCAGGTGTTCTCTGGGCACAAGAGCTGCAACAGTCCCCAATACGCTGGGGCTTCACATTCTCCCTGCACCAGAATGTTAAAGTCACGAGGGGATTAATATAAATATTGGTAAGGGCAAAGAGAACAGGTGCCAAATGCTGCAGGGGGGAGTTCCCGGAGCAGGGTGCCAGCCTGCCACCCTCCCTTGCAGGATGCTCCATTGCGTCCCTTCTTGCGGGAGATGAAGCCCCCCCACCCACCACCCCTGTCCATCTGCAGTCCATCTGCCTTCCCCATCTCCCCCACTAGTTCTACCTACTAAGATTACTTTTGTTACTCCTGCAAATTTTTACATTCCTGCTGTGCTCTAAAAGCATGTCCTCTGAGAGCCCATGTGCCGTGAATGACTATCACTATGGAAGGAGGTTACAGATTGTTCCTATGCAGACTTATTAACATCTCCTCACACATTTCCAGCAAGGAATTCAAGGTGCCACCATGTGATTCTCTCTGTCTCCCTATTTTAATCCTCACCACCCCCCATGAGTTAGAGAAGACCAAGAAGTTGGATGAGTCACTCTTTCTTAGGCCTGAGTGGAGAATGTGTAGCTCAGCCTCCACAGTCTTGTCACACATGCAACAATTCAGGGGCCTATCACACCTGGGGAATTGTGCCAGATTTGCTTAACAAAACTGACACTTGGAGGTCATTGCCTGAATGCCACCTCTGGAGGAGCTGGGAGAGCAGGCAACAAGCGCAGGCCCCCATCTGTGAATGATCTCCCCAGCGAGGCCTGCCTGACACCATCCTTTTGGCCCCAGGGCAGGATGGCCCTCCATGCCAACACTCTGAAAGACATCCCAGGACAATTCCTGGGGTCCTGTGCCCATCCCAGAAGGTTTACAGGAATACCCTGTATCACATGCTGTTTTAGCTGCCTTTAAATCGTTTCTAAATGCTTATATTTTGGAAAATGTTTACAGTGTATCACTGCATCGCCTAGTTTAGAAAATTTAACTTGTGGCTATTGGGAGCTATAGAAATTTATTAAATAAATAAGGCACCCAAGGCGGGTTTTTTTTTTAAAGGCAGTGATGTTGTGAAAAACTCACAACTTCAAAGGAAATTGTATGCAGTGCAAGCAAAGAAAACGTGGGGGAAGACCTAGAAAAGAAAGCAAGAGATCCACATCTGCTGGTTACATTATGTGGAAGTATCTGGTGCCAACAACTCAGTAAGAGAAAACACAGAATGTAATAGCAACAGCAAAGCTAACTTCTGCAAGAACAGTGGGAAGCAGCAATAGTCCCAATGAAAAAGAATGGATGAGAAAAAACAGGAAAATCATTTAACATGGTGAAAGAGATTGTATAGCCACATTGGGCCCTCTTTTCCTCTTACATGCAATTTCCTTAATCACTGGTATCAGCTGTGACCTGCATAGCACAAAAATGCCTGTTTGTGTATATGGATCTTCTTCACTCAAACGGAGTTGAACCCATAAATCCACACCGACTGAGCCTCTGTCCTCAGGCCAAAGCCTCATATTGCTCCTCACCTCTTTTTGTTACAGACATACAGCATGATCAGAAGTCCTCCGACAATCAGCAGGACCGCGATGGGGAGAACTATGATTAGATGCAAGAAATTCCCATAGTCGGCTGCTGCAGCAATCGAAAGAGAGAGATGAATTTGCAAAGTGATTATTCATGTGTCTGTATTGTTTGTGCTGCTCAGCTAGGCGTGTGTGCAAGACACACTGCATCAGGCTGCTTAGAGCGGTGTCGGCATGCTGGTTCCCTCCAGGTGCCTGGGAATCACAGAATCTCGGAATAGTAGAGTTGGAAAGGGGCCATGGAGGCCATCGGGGCCAGCCCCCTGCTGTTGCAGGACACCAAGTTACACCATCCCACTCAGAATGCAACTCCCATAAGCCTCAGCCAGCCTGGCAATGATGAGGATTATGAGATTTGTAGTGGAAAACATCGGGACAGCACCCGTTTGCCCACGAGTGCTTCAGGAGAAAAGCACAATGCAGCATTTTTCTTCAGGAAGGTGTCCTACCCCACTCCCACCTGACTCCTGCAAAGAGCTTGAAAGCAGCAAAAGGCAGGCACAGCTATCTGCCAATCAGAAATATGATGCCTCTAAACATATACTTTCTATTCCAAATGATGCTGCTCAATAACAGAGTTCCGTCCTCCACGTATGTACAAAAACCCAGTAAAAGCTTTACGTCAAGGAATGCCCGAGCGAAGGGGAGGAAGGTTGCATGAACGAGCTTCCACGGTGTGCACAGAGACCACGAGGAAGAACATACGTTTTGGCTGAACATAGAATGAGATTGGCTCAGTCCAGGATCCATTCCCAGCCAGAGAAGTTGCTTGCACTCTAACAGAATAATTTCCAGGGTTCAGATGGGTCAGTTTGGCTCCTCCAAGTTTCTTGTATTCTTGCCTGGAAACACATTCCCGTTTTTCCTACAAAAATGTGGGGAGGGGGAGAAGAGAGAAAGAATTACATAAATTGCTATCCCGTTTGTTACATCAATTGTTATCCATGCAGAGAGAGCACTTGAAAACAGCAGCTCTGGTTTCTTCTGAAATCTTTTCAGCTGCTGGGACAAACATTTTTCTTTTAAACCTTTTATTGCCGACATGGGTTTTTGAAAATGCAAAGAATTGGGCAATCCTAGAGGAAGTTATAAAAAAGGGGGAAAAACACATACTTGCTTGTAACACAGAAAATTCATTTAAGGGTAAACGCAACACACACTGGCAGCATGAGAGAGACACTGCTGTCCAAATGATCCCCGGCTTTGGTCCTTGGCCATGTGGAAATATCCATATTCTCAGGCTTTTCCCTGCTATAAGGTGCATTTCCCCAGGGAATTCACTGGAATGCTGGGAAGCTCCTCTACACTGAGTCAGACCATGGGTTCATCCAGATATGCACTTTACCGTCCAATTATGACCATGTGCACACACGCAGTGTGCACACTCAAATGAGACATCTGCGACAGAGTGAGAGGAAAGCTCTGTGGCCCACCTTACCTCTCCATTTTGCCCGTATTTGATTTCATACATCAAAACCAGCCCATTGGGACTAACTGGCTCAGGCCACTTCAGGTATATTGTGTTTTCTTCCTTGGCCTCCCACGTTACTGGTCCTGGAATGTTATCAGCCCCTTCTGTGGATGGAGATGCAAGAGCTCATGTAATTTGAGACATGAATGGCACAGCAACCTCGCTCAGCTGGCATATGCCCTTAACCCCAACCCATATAAAGTGTCACGTATTTAGAGGGGAAAAAAGGAGGAGAGGCAACGTGCTCTCAAATGGTTTCTGCCGCCCATGGCACAGAGCAATGCAAGAAACAACAGTGCACCTCTTCCTAGGGCAATCCTTGTTCATCAGAGAAAGCCAGCCACACAATTCCTAAGGTCACACGCAGTGGTAAATTTTAAACCGTGGGCAGCCATTGTGAGAGCTGGGCCGACAAGTAGAGTCCAAACAGACAAGTCATGTGTCCGTCCATATCAACAAACCCATTCCAACCTTGTTCTGCTCTACCCTGAGATGATCTGCTGCAAAGCTAATGGACCTCAAGTGCTGATTCAAGACCAGGCCACCCAAAAATACTTGACATTTTGGGGGTTGGCAGGAAAATGCATTTTCTCCCAGCTGAGCCCAAAGAGAACAGCAAAGTCTCAGGAAGCAGAGCCCCTGCAAACAGAAAATGTGGGATTGCCGTGAGCCCTGGTTCCACCCCACCCCTGCACGCAGCCATTCCAGAATCAGATACTCAACAAGGGCGCAGTCAGAAGCCATGCTATGCATGTGCATCGGGAGGAGAAGCCTCTGGGGGGGTCTGCGTGGCACGACAACCCCAAGAGTGGCCGATGAACCACCTGGGGGGAGATTTTGCCTGGAGCTCTCGGCAGGCTCAACACAGGTGGGCACAGTGGTGGTCCGGAAGAACCCCCTCCCCTCTTCTTCCCTTCAGTCCTCCCACAGGCAACATCCCGGGAACACAGTCTTCCTTTCAGAACCACCAAAATCCATTACATACTCAGTGCAGCTTGCCATTAAAACAAAACGAAGCCAAGCCAAGCCAACCAGCAGAGGGGCCATTTAGAAAAGGCGACACAGTGGTCCCCGGGGGCTGCCAAGCCTAACTGGACTGGAGGGGTGTGCAAGCTTGGGTGGGCACCCAACCCACCGTGCAGTGCCGACCCCAGGCTGCATGTCAGTATTCCACCCATGACCACCACGGACCCTTGCAAGGAAGGGGCAGGAATGATTTGGCAACACCTAGCCTCTCCTGGCCAATGAATCCCCAGCAGACCAAGCTTTGCAAAAAGCAGCTCCCCCACCCTCAACTTCTGCAGTGCCATCCCCTGCTTTCATCAGGGGAGATCAGTGGCCCCCAGTTCTAAAATCCCCACCACACTGATAGCATCACGGAAACCCTCAAAACTGGGCCAGGTTCCCACTGCCAGGAAGGACTCTGGGCACACAGCAGCTCGGGCCCCGTGAACTCCTCCCGCTGCCACCACACTGGCATCGTATAAGCTTGGAGTAAACAGCAAGCGCGGGTGCTGCTGGGGCTTCTAATCACCTGCTGGGAGATGTTGCCAGGAAGGGAGTGGCCCTTCTAAGCACCCGTCCAGCAGGATCCATGTGGGGGGCTGTGGGGGGTCCTTGTGCATTCAGAAATGTGAGGGCAACCCAGGGTCACACGAGCATCCAAACCCTGCATTCACGGATTCTGCCTCAAAGGCTGCTTTCCCCGAAGCACCTGCAAAGCAGTCCTGCATCCAGCCGGGTTAAAGATATATATTGGGCGTGTCCCATTTCTTGCTCATTGTCGTATTTTTTAAAGGGAAGGTGCCAACCATAGACAGCTCCTGCAAGGCTCCCACTGAGGATGGTGGGGGACAGCTCACAGGTGCTGCAACACGGAATTATTAACGTTTCCCTGTCAATCAATGTCGACAATCTAAACAAAGAAGAAGAAAGAAAAATCCCTCTGGGAAAGGGGGTGGGAGGCGCTCAGGCACCGCTGGGTTGCGTGGCTTCGCCTTTTGACCACCCTTGCCCAAGAGTGGCTATGGAGGAGGTTCACACCTCCCTTCACAATGACTGCAAGCTCTTGCAGGACCGGAGAAGGGGACAGACAGCTTTGTGGGCTTCTGGAATCCTGCAGTCACACCTTCAGCGGTTGCTGAAGCCTTTTCTGATTTGTCAGAAGATTAAACTGCTGCCATTTCCTGCCTGAACTCCATTTGCATGCTTGTAAATCTATCTATCAGCTGATGCTTATGATGCTATATCAAAGTTTATGTGCAAATGCAGAGATAAGAAGCATTTTTCTTCCTACGGCGATGCTGTTTACTTAAGGAAGTGGGCCACCGTGCCCAGTCGGGCTTCGAGACAGTACCTGCAGGCATGGTTCTTGCAAAAACAAAGTTAGACGCGCTGCAGCCCAGGAGTGCGGCTTCGTGGTTGCAGCTGTGGATGTCGATACGGTAAAGCGTGAAGGGCAGGAGCTGGGAGATGAGTGTCCTCTCCCTGCCCTCCACTTTGCTTTCCGAGAAGAGAAATTCCACTTCGCTTTCCTCTGTGTCTGATGCATTGGCAAAGTGCTCTGGGACTGTCAAGGTCTGGTTCTTGCTGGTAGAAGTCGTATTTGCAATTCGGTACAAGTCTCTCCGCTTCCGGTCAGGCCTGGATAGGAAATCAAGAAAGGCCTGTAGAAGTGGGGTTAACTTTAAGAGGGGTGGGGAGTGAGGAGGCAGTTCAAAGTGCTGCCACTGCTTGGATAAACAAGCGCACGAAGAAATATTGCAACATGAACAACTAGCAGGCATCTAAGCCCTGTAAGTAACACCCATGTCAGGATAACCCTATGTTCCAGGTAATGTCACTCCTGAGTCAAATTACACTTCAGAGACACACTGAAGCCTAATCAAGACGATTGACTGGCAAGGAAAACAGAAAGGAGTGAGGTCAGAACACAACTGTCAGAAAGAAAAGTTAGTTCAAGCACCACTGAAGTTCAGCAACAGGCAAGGCCTGTCAGACAATCCACAATGGATGCCTGAAAAACACAGATGGTCAAATACATCCCAGCAGTCTCAAGCTGGGGACAACGTTATCTTGGATAGTTGGGACTAGATACTAAGCCTGTGATCTCTCCCTCCCTCCCTCCCTCTCTCACACACGTAGAAACTAGGTTCAAACAATATGATAACCTAAATATAAGGTTTAAATATAGATTGGAAGGTAAACTGTTGTTGGTTAGTGCTTGGGTTCAGCCACAGCAACAAGCCATAGCTTTTCTCTTGGCTGGGTTTAGGCCACATGATAAACCACTTCTCAGCAACAACACAGGGTTCAGAACAGTCAATGTTCAACTGATGCTCAGCACTTGAGCATGGGCTGTCACACTGGCTAACCTCCAGGCCTCATGAACACATGTGTACACAGTCTTAGATTCTGTGCTGCTTTAATAACATTGCAAAAATAAGCAGATCCGTGCAAAAACATGAGTGTATCATGGGGGTTGCACTCACACAAGAATTGCTTTCTCCCTTTTGTGCGTGTGGTATGTGGGCAATGAAAAGGACAGACAGATGTGTACAACAAGTTATGAAGATAAATTCCACGGAGAAATTTTATCCAGGTCACGATCTCACATTTTCCTGATCTTTGGGGTTCTTAACCATCACTTTGACTGCACAGCTCATTATAAGCCGTTTGCCTCAACTACTACAGCTCTTACAGCAATGAAAAGAAAAATGCTCCAATTATGAATGCAAGCTGAGCAAAGAGGAAGAAATAAGTAGAGGCAGTCAAGACTCGTATTAGCAATTTGTTCCCACTTGTGTTATTTCCTCTAAAGAATGTCAAGATTGCTAATAACTTGCTACCACGTCCCCCCAGGGTCAAGACGCTTATTGTGTTTGCTTACTTTCGCCTACTTGGTACCTGCAGAAGGAAAACCTCGCTCCAAACACATGCAGCTTTGAAATTAAAAGATTCTTAAAAATACATATCAAAATGAGCAAAGGTATTCAGTGTTGCCAGAATGCTTCTACCAATGATTGGCAGACCTGCCCTGATGTCAGCCATGAACCAAGGTGGGCAACAAATTTGTTTCTAAAGAGCACAGTAGGAACAGAAAAGGGGACAGATTAAGTGACTCAGAAGAATGAAAGGTTGAGAAGGATGGAAGGGAGAGGCGGCAGCAGGACAAGGATAACATACAAACAAGCCCACAAAATGGTTTTGCTGAGGCTGGGCTACGCCAAGCTAAAAGCTGTTTTAAAACATAGTTTTGCTTTACTTTTTTAATATATATTTTCTCTTGCAAATCAGCTGACAACCCCCCCCCCTTCTTCCTTTTACCCTTTTATGGTGGCTTAGGCTGAGAATCACCAAAGACGCCCAGTGAGGATTGGACCCTGGATCTCCCAAGTGCCCGTCAGTAACCCCAATACCACACTGGCTCGTTTAGTATCACATTGCTACCCAAATGAGGAGTCTTTAAAACAAGCATTGTTTGTAGTAATCTTAACTTTGAAGGACTTTGACCAAGGAATGAGGACGAGCACAGGATCTTTCATGCAGGGAGACACAAAACTGCAAAGCTGATCCCCCACTTCTTGGTGGAAGCCTGTGGATGTTGCAAAATGCCAGACAGGGTGCAAATCCTGCTATTTTAGCACTGCCTTTTCACTGCCAACCCTAATTCACAGTTCTTCAGCCTTACCTTTAAAAGCCTGAGTGACTTGGAATTTATTTATTTTATTTTATTTATTTAGAAGACTTCTATGCTGCCCCATTCGCCGAAGCCTCGGAGTAGCTCACATTCATAAATAAATAATACAATATAATTAAATATAATTTGAGTTGCCCTGGCCAGAAATTAAAATAGATGAGTAATATTAACAGTTAAAATAACGTTTAAATAAAAAGGTCTTCTCCTGGTGCCAAAAAGCAAATAACGACGGCGGCAGGCAGACCTCTCTGGGGAGCGCATTCCATAGATTGGGTGCCACCGCAGAGAAAGCCCTCCTCCGAGTAATCACCCTCCTAATTTCCTTCACGGAGGGTTCTCGGAGAAGGGCATCAGCTGCAGATCATAGGGGGCGGGAGGGCAAGTACGGACATAAGCACTCCTTCAGGTAAGCAGGGCTCAAGCCGTTCAGGGCTTTATAGGTCATAACCAATACCTTGAATTGGGCCCGGACTTCAATGGGAAGCCAGTGTAGCTGACGGAGAACTGGGGTCATATGAGCATAATGCCCAGTCCCCATCAGCAGCCTGGCAGCTCTATTTTGAACCAACTGAAGTATCTGGACCATCTTCAAGGGCAGCCCCACATAGAACGCATTACAGAAGTCAAGTCGGGAAGTCACCAACGCATGTGTCACTGTTGCTAGGCAGTCATTCTCCAGGTAGGGGCGCAGCTGATAGATCAGCCGAAGCTGAAAGAAAGCACTCCTTGCCACTGCTGTCACCTGAGCTTCCAATGAAAGCTCTGGGTCGAGGAGCACTCCCAGGCTGCGGCCTTTGTCCCTAGGAGGGAGTGCAACCCCATTCAGGTCTAAGTTCAATTCACCTTCCCCGAAGCCCAATCCACCAACCAACAGGACCAACACCTTGCCCAGAAACGGAATACTGGCCACAGGTCTATAATTAGAGGCCATCCCTGGATCCAGTGACGCCTTCTTCAGGACCAGTCGGACTACTGCCTCTTTCAAAGGGCCAGGTACCCGACCTTCCCTCAGAGAAGCGTTAACCACTTCCAAGATCCAGGTCCCAATCCCGTGCTTGGCATTGTTAATTAGCCAAGATGGGCAAGGGTCCAATAAGCAAGTGGTGGGACGTACTCGTCCAAGCACCTTGTCCACATCATCAGGCCGCGATAACTGAAATTCATCCATTAATTGTGGACCAGACAGCAGCACTGGTGTCTCCCCAGAAGCCTCTGAATCATTAGTGGAGTTGAGCTCGCGACGAATCTGAGCGATTTTCTCCCTGAAATGCTGGGCAAAATCGTCACAGCAGGCCTTTGAGGGTGGAATCAGATCTTTCTTAGGGCCAGGGTAAACCAGCCCTTGTACCACCCGAAAAAGCTCCGCCGGATGGCATTTTGAAGAGGCAATGGAAGTGGAAAAGAATTTCTTTTTCGCCGCCTTCACCGCCACAGCATAGGCCTGATAATGGGCTCTTAAGTGTGTTCAGTCAGATTCGTCCCGTGATCGCCTCCACCTACGGTCTAGACGTCTCCCTGCCTGCTTCATCGCCCACAACTCAGATGTATACCAAGGGGAAGAATGGGCTCTGCCTGGCGGGAGAGGATGCTTGGGAGCAATCGTGTCACAGCCCTGGTCATTTCCCCATTCCATAGTTCGACCAGAGCCTCGACAGGAGCACCAGTCTTGTCAGCCGGAAACTCCCCCAATGCCTTCAGGGATCCATCCGGATCCATCCGGCTCTGGGGGTGGACCCACACAATCAGGTCAACACCCTTACAGAGGGAGAGGCTGCTCTCGAGCACAAACCTCATGAGAAAGTGATCTGACCATGACAGGGGTGACAAACATAAGTTCCTCACCCTCAGACCAGTCTCTTCCTGCCCCGTCGAGAAAACCAGGTCCAGAGTGTGTCCACGTTCATGGGTCAGGCCGGTGACATGTTGAGACAGCCCCATGGCTGTCATGGAGGCCATGAAGTCCTGAGCCGCCTCGGTAAGATCAGTCTCGGCATGGAGATTGAAGTCCCCCAGGACCAACATCCTGGGGGTCCTCAACACCAGGTCCAAGATGGTCTCCGTCAGCTCAGGTAGGGAGACTGTTGGGCAGAAGGGTGCACGGTACACCAACAGAATCCCCAATCTGTCTCGGTCGCCCAACACCAAGTAGAGGCACTCTAGCCCCGACCTCGAAGGGACAGGAAGCCCCGTGAGGGAGATGGAGGCTCGGTAAACCAAAGCAACCCCCCCTCCCCTCCCCTCCAGACGTGGACGGTGCTGAACCAGATACCCAGGAGGGCAAATTTGAGAGAGAGCAACATCCCCTCCCTCTCCTGCCCAGGTCTCCGTTATGCAGGCCAGGTCGGCCCCCTCATCCACAATCAAATCATGGATGAGGGCAGATTTATTCTGGACCGACCAGGCATTAAGCAGCAGCACCGTCAGGCCCGGGGGGCAGTTGACAAGACTCCCTGGAACCTTCTGGCTGGGAGTAAAACCAGAAGAAGGGATAGGTGTCAGCCATCTGTCCCTCCTTCTTCTATACGGACGCGTTAGACTCCCACCGCTATAACGTCCCTTGCCTGTAACAACCCCAATGGCCAGGTGGAGCACTGAGTCCCAAAGCAATTTGCTCCCATGGTAAGGTAAAGCTTACATCTTTTTTGAGCAACTCTTCCATCTGATTTCACAAGGCAGATGCAGCAGGCCTTTCTGGCAGTGGTACCCTAAAGAGGTCCAAAGCCCCCCACTCCCTTACTTTCTCCCCATTAAGGCTGCCTGGCACCAACACCTGTATCTTTTCAACACCAGATTACAACCACCTTCAAGTGACTGTTTGAAAACTGCTTGGATATACGTAAGCCTGTGTGCTGTCTGTATATACATTTTTAATAATGATTACATTTTGTCAATCAGCCAGAGCATTCCTGTTGGGCAGTGCAGAAATCCAATAAATTAACAGGTTTCATAAACCAGGCATGATTATCTTTTATGCACCAGCCTAAACCTTCCTATTTGCTTAGGTATTTTATGGTTTGGCTGACATTTCATCTGCTGTTTGTAATGACATTTATATACTTGTTTGTTGCCAATACTGTTGCTGTTATTGCTTAGGCTCCTGAAAGTGCAGCCCTGTGCAAGTCTGATCAGAAACAGCCCTACAAAACGGTCCACCATCCGAAAAAGCACCGCAGGCTGAGGCATGCTAGGAATTGTAGCCTTTGTCCTGCCCCAGCTTGCCTAAGATGGTGCCCTTTTTTTGGCCCAAAAAGGCAATTTCCACTTAAGGTCTTTTTTAAAATAGGTACCACTGGGTAAATGTCCTTAGAATCCACTGTGATGAAAGGTGGCATATCAACGTTGTAAATAAAACACAAAACAAGCAAAGCGTTACTTCTGTACTGGGCAAAGCAGCCACCATAGCCTCGAGCCCTGCCAGGTCCCCAAGGAGGGCTGCAAAGGACAAGCCTCACCTGGGCAAAAAGATGGCATTGTGCAGAAAATTCTCGAAGACTTTGCGGTACTCGGCCTCTTCCTTCTCAGCCTGCTTCTCCGCTTCTGTCTTCGGGCAGGCACAACAGGGGCCCTTCTCTCCCACAGACCCCTCCGGCTTGGTGGGCTCAGTGGCTTCCTCTGTGTCTATGGTCCCATCAGCGTGTCTCCTAATCGGGACTTTATCTTGGAAGGAAAAGAGAAGTATGCCAAACGTAACAAACTGAACTGACGACAGAACCGCTTTCCTAACACCCTTTACAAAGGTCCTGAATGCAGGCCAGGCCGCTTCTCTGCCACACAGTATGGAAGCACCAAGGCTTCCAGGAAGCAGTGGGCAGAGAGCAGCCCCCGCCCCCCAAATGTGGCCAGGCAGACACACCCCCGCCCCTGCCCACAGCTTTCCCACTCCTGAAAGAAGCACTTCCGAACCAAGGCAGCGGCCTTTGGCCCACTCAGACCACATGTGCCCATCTTCCTCAGCACTGTCTATGCTGGCTAGAAGCCAACCCCGCCCAAATCTTTCCCAGCCCAGCTTGAAGAGGCTGGGGAAGCTGAGCCTGAGTCCCACTGCGTGCAAAGCACATGCTCCAGTGCTGAGTGGTGCCTACCCACACTACTGCTCTACAGCAGGACGGAGTTATCCAGGCTGCTCCCCAAAGGCCCTGACTTTAAATGACTGCCATCCATTCATCTAGGGCAGCAATGGGGAGAGGGGGTCAGGCAAAGGGGGAAGACATTTTGGGCTGCAGTTCTACCCAGGGGAGCGCAAACACAACCGTGCTTGCCTTCGTTTCCCCACCCTTCAAACAGCGCCCACTTTTCCAACATGAATGCAGGGAGAGATACATTATGTGGCCACTGAAGACCAAGGCCTGGTCTTCGAGCAAAGCAAAATGAGAAGCCAAACAAGTAGAATGGACAATATTAACTTTGGACTCTGGGTGAATGAAATCACACATCCGAATATCCCTTATGTATAAAGAAGTTCATCACAAGAAACGAGAATCTCTCCTTCTCTGACTTATTAAGAGTTCTTCTCCTTCTTATTCAGAAAAGGCGGTTTCTGATTTATTTTTTTTTTAAGGGTGGGGGGGAATGCAGCATGTAGCACCTGCAGGCAGACATGGTTGAGTCCACTCACCTCTTTACAGGGCTCCACACGCAAGCCAAGCCCTGGTGTTCTGGTTTGTGCAATACAACAGCCCAACATGGGATATGTGCAGGCTGCCATTTTAAATATGGAACTTCTGACTTGGGTGGACACAGCCAGAAGGGGTTCTTTTGAGTGTTAAGTAACCAGCACTTTAACCTACCACAGCCCTCAAAGAACAGCTGCCGGCCAGTTTCACATGACACTGTGATTCCTGATAGGATGGTCCATATTCCTATCTGCCACTCATCAAGAGTAAATGAAGCCTGGAGGAAGGGTCGCGTCAAAAGAAGCAGCCGAATGACTTGCAGTTGATACTGTGAAAAGATCTACATTCTAGGCAAATTTAGGAACTGGCCGGTGCTAAGCTGAGAAGGAGCCACCTCAAAAACACCCATGCACATTCCAAAACTGGCCTCACCTTTGGAACAGTAGTTGTGCCTGTACAGGTAACTGTCCTGGGGCTGCTGCTGCCACCGCACAATGTAGTAGGACAGGTTGCCATTTGGGTGGGTGGGGGGATTCCATTTCACAATCAGCTGAGAGGAGGAGTTGGATGCTGAGATGACATCCAAAGGAATGGAGGGCACTAGGGAGAAACGAGAGCTGTAAATATTTCACCCAACAGCATACAGTGAATGGAAGTCCACAAACCCGCTAACACACTTTCAGAGTTACCGAAGTCACAGGGTGCGGTGCAGAAAATCTTGTTCCTGCTTCGGAGTTCAGGTACTGGGCCACCAAACACTGGCCTTGGACTGCCAGCAAATGTGGCCAAGAGTCAAGGGTGATGGGACTGCAGGGCATCCAACACCTGGATGGCCAAAGGTGCCCCATCTCTGCCTTAGAGCAACACAGGAACATTCTAGGACTATATGCCCAGAATGCAGGAATTATCCCCCATTCTAACACATTGCTTTAAAAGCAGTCGACAGTACACTGTGTTCCTGCGAGCTGAACGTTCCTCAAAACTTAACAGGCATTCTTTACCAAGACAACCAGTTAAGTTTCCTGGATGGAAGTCATGTTGTTCATGATGGGATGCCTCTCCAGCCACAATCAACACAGCAACAACTCAACTCCGGGTATCACCTCCAAGGGAAACCCACCTGGCAGCAACAAAGAAAAGCACCTTCCGTGTGACAGCGCTACAAGTATGGAATGGAATTTCCAGTGAAGCCCAACTGGCCCCGACTCTACTATCTTTTTGGTCCCAGGCTGGGACATTTGATGCTGACAAGACATTTAATAGCATTACATAGCACATGGGAGACAGGGAATGTCGGCTCTTTTTAATATGTCTAATTCTATTAGCTTATCTTAGCTAAGTCATTTAAATTTGGATTTTTAATTCTATACTACAATTTTAGGATATTATTTGTATTTTATATTGTATTGTATGACTTGCTGCAGCTATACTTTGGGCAGTACTTGAATAAAATTAATAATAATAGCCTTCTAGTACAAGCACAGGAGAGTTCCATTTGTTGTATTCTAGGATGTACTAGCTTCTTTTCACACTCAGGAGGAAAGGTGTGGCCCAGAGATCTGGTCAACACCCCACAATGAGAACATGCAACTTAAAAGTCCCCCAGAAACTCCCTCCACCAGCAATCGCTCTGCAGTGCACAGAGATTATTCAGCAACTCAACAATTGTGCAAACAGACCCTTGATGGAGGAACACTTCAAAAACATGTCATCAAGGCATAACCAGGTAAGCAGTTTAACCAAGTAAATTGTGTAGTATCCAAAACTATGGAATGAGTGAGGTTATGGACCTGGATGTAATCACAACTGACTTTTCAAGAAAAAAATGGAATCCAAGCATAATGAAAGATGCTGAAGGAAAATAAACAAACGACTCATGCTACCTCAATTATGGAAAGGAATTTAACTGCTTTGTGCTAAAAGCAACCCTGCTGTGCACCTAAATTGTGCAAATCTGCATAATTTATTTAGCTTCTGCTTGCTGGGGTAGGGACAGGGGTTAGAAGAAGAAAGCATCACACACGCTCATTCCCAATTTCGATAAAAGCACGAATTGTATTTATCTGCCTGCAAACTTCACAAAGAACATCAGGGATCAATCCCCTCTTCCTGGATCAATACAGATGGATGGCTACCTAAAACTCCAGCCCCAAATCAGATACCATTTCCACTCTCAGTTAGGGAGACTTTGTTCGAGATGATTAAATGCTGTTGGGTATTTCTTGGTGTTTGATTAATCAGACAATTACCACCTCTTCACACAGCCCATGCAGTGGATGCAACCAGGTTCTGGCAGGCCAAGGTGGGGTGACATTGCTCAGTGAAAGCAGCTTTTCCTAACCTTGGTGCCCTCCAGAGGTAGACTACAGCTCCCGTCATCCCCAGCCATGCTGGGGAAAGCTGCATTAAAGTCATCAGCAGTATGTCGGAGCCTTCCAATATGCAAATGTGCAGCTCGCGGGTTCAAAACAAGGCAGGGAAGCAACAAACACTAAAGTAGCCATAGCATGCACATAGGTTTTTCAGGCAAGGGGGTTTAACAGCTGCACAGCCATTGTTCCTTGATGGAGCAGGATGACGAGTCCCTGCTTCTCTCCTTATGCACCCAATGCCACCCAAGTGCAGCACAGAAAGTCTCAGGGATCCAGCTTGTCTTCTTAATACAGCTGCTATTATTTTGAATGGAGCTCCAAATTGCTATTGAATCATCACTTGGCAAGCATTTGGGAAGCCCAGAGGCAACAGACAACTAAGAATCCACTGACTGTCAGCACCAGGAGGCGAGCTAAACTCATGGATATCAACAGAAGGCCAGCAAGAACATAGAAGCATGAACTGGCCAATGTCTCCATGGGCTCCACTTCTGCCCTTCAATGGCCTCGGTACAGAATTCACCCCTGGAAGAATCCCAGACTTGGCAGCACTCCTACATCCTGCTGGTGTAGGAATGTGGTGCAATGATTAGAGAAGGACTAGAGACTGAGGGAACACAGATTCTAGTTCCCACCCAACCACAGTACTCACGGGAGGACTCTGGGCCAGTTACTGGCTCTCAGGCTAACCTGCCTCGCCCACCCATTGCAGGGGTGGCCTGAAAAGAAGAGGCCTGGCCTGAATTCCTTCAAGGAAAGGCAGAACACAACCTGAACAAGTAGGTGCCTACCTCACTAACGTGGCCACTTCTAAAACCCACCACCATCTATTGTTGTATCAATGCTATCGTTGAAATCCTGAATCAGAGCTAACAAGCTTGGACTAGACATTGCAAACCATGCCTTCAGGTCATCCTCTGGAAAGTTTGCGCAATGCTCCCCTTTGTAATACAAGGAAGGAAACCCACCAGGACTTGCTAGGAAGATACCAGACTTGCCTCTTTGTATCTACATCCATGGCCAAAATGTAACAAAGCCAAAAACACTTAGATTTATTACATTGAGGACATCATGCTTATCTTCAGAGCACAAAAGCCCTTTCTGCCAAATTCAGGCCAATCTAACCAAGGCCAAATCCTATTTACCTTGACTGAGTGCTGCCACACTGTTTTCTTACCTGCAGCTTTAGTTCGGATGTAAACGATCTCGCTCTTCGCTCCATGGGCATGATAGTTCTCCATCATGGTGAGCATAACAGCCTTGACATAAATAGCATACTGAGTCCACGGTTTAAGTGCTTGCAGCAAAATCCCAGGATTGTCCTCCTTACTGGGAGGCAGGTCCACATCCACCATGTTCCAGCTGTTAGAGCCACAGGCGTCCTGCCCGTCATATTCCGTCACGTTCTTGAAGGCTCTGAAACGGACAGCCCAAGAGGCTGTGAATTTCACCTCTTAACAAAAACGCTCTTAAAACTTTTAAGGGAGAACTCTCATGCTGTCTTTTGCCCAGTGAAACTCATAATAATAAAGCACTGGCTTTTATGGAGGGATAAAGGCAAAGAATACCAGCACTTAGGAGTTTCTGCTTCTCAAATTTTATTTTATTTTATTTTTTTTTAAAGGGAGATTCAGGAGAAAGTGTCTCTGTAGTTCCTGAAATAACAAGGGAGCCAGAAGAAGCAGCTTCTACTACTCTTTGCTTCCAACAATGGGAAGATGTTTATAGTAAGTATAGTAATAATGATAAGAAACACAAGCAACAAAGTTTGCTATTCAGTCACTCCCTGGCTAAAGCAGATATAAAGGAAAGAAGGCTTTCCACTCTCTCTTTGTCATTAAGATGAATACTAGCAGCCTGAAGTCAAGGAATTGGCTAATTGGTTCAAATTAAAACATGGCATTCAACTCTCTCCTCTGCACAAGCACATCTTGGGTCAGTTTGCTTCTTCCAGAGTGCTAGATACCAATGCTGAAATGACAGTAAGCAACTAACATGGGCAAAATTTCCTTTCTACACTGCAGTTCTCAAACTTTTTCATTCATGAAATCTTTCTGAAGACATTTTTTTTCTGCAAAACCCTAACTCTATCTCTGATGTTTACTAAGCATTGTGAACACACAGCGTTCTTCCTTCTTTCATCTGCTCCTACTGCCTGAGTGCTTTGCACAATGCAGTCGATTTGGAAATAAAGAGAAAACATTTTAAATTTAACGAATGAAGTGATTATACGGTAATATCCCAGATGAATTCTTTCAATTATTCCCAACACTATGCAATAGAGTCCTAGGAACCAAATGACCTGATGCAGTTCCTTGTTTGCTGCTTGGATGCCAACTGACAATAGAACAGTTGGGCTCATGTGGAATTAAAGTCCGTTTTAAATTTGAATTTTGAGATTTTTTGCAGAACCCACAGAACACAGTTTGGGAACTGCTGCACTAGGGATTATCAAGGTCTACAGCCCATCAATCTAGCCCAACCTGAGGGTTTTTACTTGTGTTTCTACGCCTTAACTGTATGTTTTTTAATTCTACCATGGTTTGCCACTTTGAATGCAGTTTTTAGCAAAATTTAATTTGTTGTACATTCAACAACCCTACAGCAAGAACCCCGCAGATGTAGCTACAACTATAACTCCAATAAGCTCCAGGCACCATGTCCCTTACTTAGTGTAATATAATCCCTATGCTGTTCACATATAAATATTAAAATCGTATAAAAATGCAATACTCAAGACCATTCTAATTCCAGTACTAGTACAGAACAACACCAGCAGCAGCAATGTAGTAAAGGTAAAGGTTTCCCCTTGACATTAAGTCCAGTCATGCCTGACTCCAGGGGGCGGTGCTCATCTCCGTTTCCTGGCCGAGGGAGCCAGCGTTTGTCTGCAGACAGTCTCTGTGGTCATGTGGCCAGCATGACTAGACACCGAAGTGCACGAAACGCTGTTACCTGCCCACCAAAGTGGTACCTTTTTATCTACTTGCATTTGCATGCTTTCGAACTGCAAGGCAGCAATGTAGAGTAGCTTGATTAACAGCAATTAATTGCAAGCCAGGGAAAGCCTGGTGGGGCACATGCATTTTCAGAAGGCATTTCCCGAAACATGCTACATTTTCTGTCTCCTGAACTGCAAGGGGGAAGGGCTTTGGAGGGGCACCACCACCAAGAAGGTCTGCCATCGAGGTGTTAAGCGGAGGCCTTCAGAATAGCAAGCAAGGCATCCTCTGATTTTAAAGGGGGATCAGGAATATCTAGGGAAGGCAGTCTGAGAGACGCCCTGGTCCCACGTCACGTAGGGCTTTGTGTGACAATAGCATACCTTGGAATATGACTTGGTAGCTAATGGCAGGCAGTGCACTGGGAGGACGTGAGCACCGCTGGTCTGCACAGCTAGCCCCCTAGTTGCAGCTTCTGAGCAGGGACAAGGGCTGCCCCACACAGAGCACACTGCAGTAGGTCATCAGCAGAGAGGCCCCTGCAGCGGCCTTTCCTCTCCAGGATGCACCAGAGATGACGCATTGGTAATGGACGCTCTGGGTCATTAATGAGGAAGAACCTTCCTCATAAGGTTCGAGCTCGAGAGTGGCCTCTCCTCCTGTATGGGTGCGGACCCGATTGGGTTGGTTCACTCCTGGAGCAGGATGGATCCTGAAGGATTCCTGAAAGCTCTGGGGGATTTTCCGGTTGACAAGGCTGGTGATCCTGTTGATGCCCTGGTTGAACTGTGGAATGGGGAGATGACCAGGGCTATTGACATGATCGCTCCCAAGCGTCCTCTCCCGCCTGGTGGAGCCCATTCATCTCCGTGGTATACAACCGAATTACGGGCGATGAAGCAGGTTGGGAGACGTCTAGAGCGTAGGTGGAGGAGATCACAAGCTGTATCTGACCGGATACACTTAAGTGCGCATTATTGTGCCTATGCTGTGGCGGTGAGGATGGCGAAGAAGAAATTCTTCTCCGTTTCCACTGCCTCCTCACAATGCCGTCCGACGGAGCTTTTTCGAGTTGTACAGGGGCTAATACATCCGGGCCCAAAGAAAGATCTGATGCCGCCCTCGAAGGCCCACTGTGACGAGTTTGCCGAGCATTTTAGGGAGAAAATCACTGATACGCCACAAGCTCGACTCCACTTTGGTACCAGACTTTGGTGGGGAGTTGCCATTGACGCCGTCTGGTCCACAATTAATGGATGAATCTCAGTTGCTGCGGCCTGATGATGTGGACAAGGTGCTTGGACAAGTACGCCCTACCACTTGCTTGCTAGACCCATGCCCTTCCTGGCTGCTGACCAAAGCCAAACGCGGGATTGGTGCCTGGATCTTGCAGGCGGTCAACGCCTCTTTAAGAGACGGCCGGGTACCTGCCCCTTTATTTTATTTTATTTTATTTTATTTTATTTTATTTTATTTTAATTTATTTAATTTAATTTAATTTAATTTAATTTAATTTAATTATTTATTTATTTTTCGATTTATATCCTGCCTTTTTCCTACAAAGGGCTCAAGGCAGCTTACATCTCCTCCTCCATCTTATCCCCACAACAACAACCCTGTGAGGTAGGTTGGGCTGAGAGTCTGTGACTGGCCCAAAGTCATCCAGTTGGTTCCATGGCCGAGAGGGGACTAGAACCCAGATCGTCTGAGTCCCAGTCCCATGCTCTTAACCACTACACCACATTGGCTCTCCTTTAAAGGGGGCGGTAGTCCGGCCAGTCCTAAAGAAGGCATCCCTGGATCCAGAGGTGGCCGCCAATTATAGACCGGTGGCCAACATCCCGTTCCTGGGCAAGGTACTAGAGCAGGTGGTGGCGGGACAACTCCAAGCACTCTTGGATGAGACGGATTATCTGGACCCATTTCAGTCCGGCTTCAGACCCGGGTAAGGCACTGAATCTGCCTTGGTCGCCCTGTATGATGACCTGTGCAGGGAGAGGGACAGGGGGAGTGCGTCCCTGTTGGTTCTCCTGGACCTCTCAGTGGCTTTCGATACCATCAACCATGGTATCCTTCTGGATAGGCTGGTGGGATTGGGAGTCGGAGGCACCGCTTGGTGGTGGTTCTGCTCCTATCTCAATGGCCGATTTCAGAAGGTGGTGCTGGGGGACTATGGCTCTGCCTCTCGTTCTCTATCAATCCAGGTGAGGCGGTGGCTGTACTGAACCGGTGCCTGGCCGACGTAATAGGCTGGATGAGGGCCAATAAACTGAAGCTCAATCCAGACAAGACGGAGGTCCTGTTGGTGGGCAGTTCCGGCCTTGGGATTAGGGACTCAGGCCTTGTCCTGGATGGGGTTGCACTCCCTCTAAAGGACAAGGTCCACAGCTTGGGGGTGCTCCTCGACCCGGAGCTGTCATTACATGCCCAGGCGACAGCAGTGGCAAGGAGTGCCTTCCTACAGCTTCGGCTGATATATCAGCTGCGTCCCTTCCCAGAGTATGACTGCCTGGTGACAGTGACACACGCATTGGTGACTTCCCGATTAGATTTCTGTAACGCACTCTACGTGGGGCTGCCCTTGAAGACGGTCCGGATACTTCAATTGGTGCAGAACAGAGCTGCCAGGCTGCTGATGGGGACTGGGCGTTATGCTCATATGACCCCAGTTCTTCGTCAGCTCCACTGGCTTCCCATTGAAGTCCGGGCCCAATTCAAGGTGCTGGTTATGACCTATAAAGCCCTAAATGGCCTGGGACCTGGATACCTTAAGGAGCGCTTGTGCCCATATATGCCCTCCCGCCCCTTGAGATCAGCAACAGAGGCCCTCCTCCGGGAACCTCCGTGAATGAGATTAAGAGGGTGAGTACCCGGAGGAGGGCTTTCTCTGCGGTGGCGCCCCAATTATGGAATGCGCTCCCCAGAGAGGTCCGCCTGGTGCTGTCGTTACTTGTTTTTCGGCGCCAGGCAAAGACCTTTTTATTTAAATCGTATTTTAATTGTTAATTGTATTCGATAAGTGGGATTTTAAAGGTTTTGCCGAGATGCACTGGGGGGGGGGGGCTTAATTGAATTGTTTTATATGTTTTATATTATGTTGTAGGCCGCCCCGAGGCTTTATTGCGATGGGGCGTCATAGAAATGTTTTAATAAATAAATAAATAAAGGTCACTCGGCCAACATGCAACAGAGACCGACCAAGAAATTCCCCAAACCACACCCCTTTTTCAGAGGGAATGCAGTCCCATCCAGAGCAGGCAAAGAGCCAAATTCCAGGTCCTGGGATCTGCCCAGTTTGAGTGCCATGTTTTGCAGAAAGAGACAACAAATAAAATAAACCCTGAAGCAGGAGGATTATAGCTGCCATAATCACAGGATTATAGTCCAAACATTTGGAGGGCACCAGGTTGCAGCCCCTGCTTGACAGCCACTAAAGCTCCCGGGAGTGCAGCCTTTGCTACTTCTTATCCTGGCCAAAGTGCACAACCCTTCCGAAGATTTGCTTCCGCTGTCCTTCACCCAAGCTGTCCACACAGCTGCCCTTCCAACCTCTTGGCTTGTCTTCTAATATGATCTCCTGGTATCAAGCAAAAGTTGCTGATTCTGCCAATGAATCCTCTTGGCAGCAAAACCAAAACCAAGTCCTACACCAAGGAAAGAAAAATGAAAAGGGCCCCTTAGCCATCACAGCTGCAATTTGTTGCTGGGTTGGGAACCACTTCTTAGCACGGCTGGGTTCCCACAATATGACAACCCACATGCAGCAACAAAGCATGGTTCAGCCCATACTCATGTGTCTTACGTTGTGCGAATCAAGTCCATGTCTGCCTCACCACCCCTCTCATGAACTTCTGCCTGTCTGTGCCGTCATCTAGATCTGCATACTCACGCCTCTTTGTAGTAAACCGTGAAGCTAATCAGATCTCTGTAGTCTTTCGGGCGATACTGTTCCCACGTTAACTTGATCCGGTTCTTCATTGTAGTGTTGGAAACGAATCTCAGAATGTGGCTTTCGCCTACAATGCAAGACACTGAATTAGTTGGAAGTGCCAAAAACACACTAGCACAAGCCTGGAACATTCTGACCTCGTAACATGGCAGATCAGTGTTCTGTTTTTGGAAGTGGATATGAGAGGGAGAGCTGCATCCAGGACCTGCTTGCAGCCACTTGCGCTGCTTGCAGCGCATAGGGACTGTTTTCCTACACCCACGTGTAGAAAACAGAGTCTTCCGTGTGTTAGCGCCTTAAGTGCTGTTTCAGAGGAGATCGGCAACGCCTTTGTTTTCTTTTTGATGTCATGTTAAAATGTTTCTTTTGTTCAGGTGCTTTAAGATTTGAATATTCCTGAATTCTAATATACATTAAAATGTAAATTGCTTTTTCTTTTAATTGATTATTTGGAATGCAAGTTAAAGGGTCCTTGTTGTTTCATTTGTTCTTTCAGGCATGACTGTATTGTTTTACAGTGGATCTGTTCATTTTTCAAGTTGTATATACCACCCTGGAATTTTAAGATCTAAGAGTGGTTTATAGTTTTTTTTTAAATAGTCAGAAAACTATAACAGGGGTGTGTGAATCAGCCCAACAACCATCATTTCATGCAAAAACTGTTCATTCATTCAGTGTTGCTGGTTCTGCAGATGAATCCTCTTTTGCTTTTAGCAAAAGCAAGTCCTACACAAAGGAGAGAAAAATGAAAAGGACCCCTGAGCCCTCGCAGGTGCAATTTGTTGGGCTGTGAACCGCTGGTTATTTGGGGCTAGCAAACCATGGTCAAGCTTGTGTGGTTTGCTGCTTCCACTGGAAGAAGGCACCCAGTGAGACCTTTTCATACAGCAAAGAGCCTGGATTCTTGAACTGAAAATTCAACATGCAAAATATGTCAGACAATGGAGGGGTTTCTTGGTGGTTTTCTTTTGTGGGGTGGGGGGGATAAATTGAAAACAGCCAAAGAACAGAAAGCCTTTAAGCCTTTTGTATCCTGACAGATACAATGCCAGCATCTGAAAGCCCATTTGGCTTACTTATGAAATCTGTGTTTTTTTGCAGAAAGGCAAACAAGTCAGAAAGCATTTTTTCCCCCTCACAGGGGTGGGACAAAAGCGAAGACTTTTAAAGAAGTGAATCCTGGCATGGGGCGAGAGCTAAGAGAGCTCCCCAAGTTCTGTAAACATCAATGCAGAAGAGGAAAGCTACTTCGTCTTTATGCCACTCTTTCAATGCACATCACCAAAGGTTGCTCTGTGCTTAAGGAAAAGGAGGTGGCTTCAGTCTATTTGGACAGATGCTACTGAAACGAACAGAGGAAGCCACATCCACAAGTGTTGTGGTCACATCTGTGTGCCCTGGGACTCAGAATTCATTCAGAGCCAGAATTCCTTAGGCACCCACATACAAGCTACGCCTCTCAGCCCAAGTTTCCCCATCTGCCCCACAAGCAGTGTGCCTGCCCTAAAAAGGCAATGTGGAAAAGAAGGCGGCTTTCATTGATGCTTTTATATGCTGCCATTCCCAGCCCCTCTCCCCTAAATAGTGCTAGCCTTCAAGCACAGGTTAAAACCAACTCTTCCCTGAACATTCCGTAGAAAGTGAAACACAGAAGTGCAACACTAAAGGAAGAAGCAGCACCCAAAGCATTAAATGTCGCTCCAAGACAGGGTGGTCAAAGCACTACCTGAAGAAAAGAGCATTAGCCTGTCCCTGGAAGGAACACAGGGCCAGTTCACATGTAACCATGGACAGCTGTGGATTCCTCTCCACAGAAGGCTTAAAGGAGCAAACCAGCCATGGCTGGGAACACCCTCGCGTCAATACACCCGACTTGCCACGGTGCGCAATTCCAGAACTGTGAGTTGGGCAGCCCTCAAATATTATTCCAGGACTATCTGAAGGCTGTCTGCTCCCTCAAAAGCCCCACAGTGGGACACTCACATAAAACCATAATCCCCAGCAAGCAGGAATGCTGTGTGTGCCCAAGCACTGCATGAGAGCTCCAGCAGGCTGCCATGTCATGGGAACCAAATCAACCACAGGGCCGAGCAAGTCTCCTTTGGTGATGAGCTCCAGAGCTTGGGAGTGGCCCCCGAGAAGGCCCTCTCTCGCACCTCCTGCCAAATGTTAAAACCTTAAAAGTTTTAAGGTTTTGAAGGAGGTTTCAACACTGCAAAGGAAAAGCCACACAGAATTGCATTTTTATTTGTTATCATTCCTCCTTTACCCCCTATTGTCACAATTTCTTCCACGAAAGCATGAATATTTATCTCAAGGTGACACTCCCCTGACTGAATGCATTCACAAAACTTCTTACGTACAAGAGGCTCTCTCCCCATTGTTCCTTGGATTTATATCGCCTTTGCTTTGACGCCCTTTGGTTCCAGTAACCTCCTCCATATGGTAAATCTCAGAGACGCACAGCCTGGGATTAAATGCAAAGTACATCTTGCCCTCTTTGATGGTCAGGTTATGATGGTTCCAGTCCCACAGTTGCTGCAGGTTTTGATTGTCCAGAACATAAAACGAATAATTCCTATGGAAGAGGATGTTGTGAAGCAAGTCAGTCTCAGTCAGCAAATGCATCAATTTCCTGTTTTGTTAGCAGTTTCCTTACAAATAATCAAAATTCATATTCTGCCGGGAAGCACCTGAAGCTGGAAAACAGCACAGAAGAGGGGGACGGGGGAAGAGTTCCATCTTTGCTCCCATGGAGAATCCTTTGGAAGCACTTGGAGGGACAATGAGGAATGAAGCTCGTCCACCACCCCATGAAAAGCTGCAACCTTTTAATTTAAACATCGTTTAACCGTTAAACATGGTCCAGCGGCACGACAGACCATGTTTCCACCGCAACCTATATTCAAGCCTTGACTGTGAGTTCAAGGCAGCAGAGAGGAAATGGATGGCAGGCAGAGAAAAGGGGCGGTACATTCAGTCCTGCTTTCCTCTCTCCCTCCACTGACATACGGCCCCTAACTGATAACTGATATGAGGGAAATGCAGCCCTCCGCAGAGAAAAGATTGAGCATCCTGGTCTCATGGGGTAGACAAACGGATCCCCTTCAGACACTCTGGACTATAACTCCCATGCTCCCTGGCCAGTCTGGCAAGGGCTTATGGAAGGTGCAGCCCATGGCACCTTAATTTCTACCTGTAACTTAGAAAAAGCAGTGGGGATGAATCAATGCTGGTGACAACTGTACCATGGCTACTGTTAAAAAGTCAATGGCTTTCTTGCCACTGGGATTTTCTCCTTGTGCTCCGTGTGGGATCTAAAGATGGAAGTCTTCAAAGCAGCAATGAAGACGGGGTCTGCCTTAATTGAGCCAGAAAGGCAGGCCTCAGAATCTGTAATTACATTAGGGTGAAAAAACCCAATCTTGCTGATGCCCTGAACACCAGGCAAGCGGCGTTATTGAAACAGACAGTGGGATTTTTCAAGCGTGGAAACGAGAGCTGCCCTTTACAGCTTGTTCCATCACACTGTGGAATTTTAAGAATTTAAAGCTGACCAAAGCACAGCCTGAGAAAAAAGGGAGGTTTGCGAAGAAACCCTCATGCTGTAACATAATCCTTTCAGGTCAGATAAATCAGACACACACAGTGCCTTTCCCATGACCTTGCTACCACCTTGTTCAAACAGTTTTCCTAAATTCTTGTTTATTAACTGCCACCACAGCTTATATCTGAAAGGAAACATAAGCATGGGGGAGACAGGACAAAAAGCAATTCCCCAAATTTCCCTGCCCAAAAGAATTCTGAGAGGCTTTCCCTTTCCCCCACTGCTGATGAATCTTTGTTCACACATATAATACAAAAGTGAGAGATGTCTCTTGATCTGGGTCCAAAAGGAATTAAGTATGTGGCACCTGGATACATAAATATGCCCCTAAAGAGCACACATGCCTATCAGTGAACGATTACCAAGCCTTCTTTCTTTGAAGGTGTGGCCGAAGTAGTATAAATGCCACTATTATACACAAGCCCAGAGGATGTTTCATCAGGTGCTAAGTTTAGTCCCTGAGAATGTCACTGAATTAAAAGTTTAAGCTTCTAGTCCTCATGGCTGTGGAGATATACTCGGAATCACCTGGGAAAGCTTCAGAAGCTCAAGGTGGCTGAACAAGGTTCCCAACAGTTTGGAGAAGGGCATTTGTGTTTCACAGAGCTCCTCCGTGGATTGGCCACAGTGCATTGGTGCAAGACACACTTGAGAGGCTGAACACCACAGATCCAAGGTTGGAAAAGTTTCTGGTGCTGAGAAAGACCTCTGCCTGCACCCTGGGTACCCAGCGCATCTGAAAACAGACAATACTGGGCCAGATGAACAAAGCTGCCTGACTTGGTACACACGCCAGCTTCCTATGCTTCTATGCTGGTGGCAGTATGAAACTGGTACCAGAACAGAATCTGAGCGACGCAGGCAAAGAAAGCAGGTGGCTGTTTCTCCCTTTAAGGCCAGAAGAACACTCAGCTGCAAGTGCCACTTTCTGCTCCATTTGCCATCCTTAAGCATGTCCCCAAAGCACACCAGATTCTCTCATGCAACACTGCAGGGAGTGCCTTGCTGGACCAAACCAACATGTATTCACTCCAACCTTCTGTTTTGCACATTTTTGGGCATGTGCGACCAGCCAGGAGCAATCACCTCACTAGCATTTCTCTGAGCAAAGACCACCATTTGAAGAGGAAGGCACTACCAAAGAAGAAAAAGAAAGTATTCTGCTGACATGCTGATCCACATAACATTAAATATCCTCACCACAAGGTCTAGAGATGCATTCAAGACCCTTTAAGTCTTCCAAAACTCTTTCCCCCTCTGTACTGGTACAGAGCCTTTTCACACTGTATGTTTGTGAGTAAACATTGGACAAGCATAATGTATAAACCCAGATGTTTTAAGCACCTAACTGCATATGTGAAATGTGAATGCAACAAATGCGTTCATGCACAGCTAGATGTGGCAGAGAAACTGGACTACCTGTAACTGCTTCTTGAGTATACATACTGTGGCAAATCCAGGCTGTCCTATGCAATGAACCTGTTCACATGCAACATAGGTGAACTGCAGGCTAATTCACCTAGGATTTGCCATAGTATGTGCTGGGAACATCCCACCACCATTTCATGTATGCAAGCTCCAATCTTTCTTACCTGATGCCTGACCCTGGATAACTATAGGTTAATCATGGGTTAAATAACCCATTCTTGGTTATTACGTTAGTTATGGACTCTTTAACCACATGATTAACTTGCTCAGCACACAGCAACCGCCAATCGGAGCAACTGGCGCTTGCATATGCAAAATGGTGGCACAATGTTTGCAGCAAATCCTGGATTAATTAACCAACTACGTGCAAACAGGCTCGATATCCCGCATGCATCCAGACAGATTCCCAATCAAACCTGTTGGCTGAAAGCTTTCCCAGCAGGTTTTCATTCACAGCCAGAGTTTGCTGAACCAATCACAACATGAGAGCAAGAGATAACGCTGATCTGCACCTTATTCTTTTTGTTTAAGCTTGTACAGGGCATTCCAGCAAACCAATAATATTTGCTAGAGGACCTGTCTCTAATGGCAACATATCCAGGACAGATGACTGAAACAGAATCAACACTGTACGCTGAGTAGACGCTCACCCTTCCAGCTGCTCCTCTCCATTAATGTATCTCAGATTCTTCAAGAAAGAGAGGGACACCAAAGCATGCGAATGACGGATCTTCACATAGCCTGTCACTGTTTCTATCAAGCCCATGAAGTTCTCCAGTTCTGAGGCAATGTTGTCTGAAAAAAGAATTCAAGAAAAATACTAGCAAAAAGGGTTTCTCATATGCACATTTAACTTAACAAGGTGAACTTCGGCTCTCCCTGTTCAATATGGATGCCACGCTCAGCAACCCAACCTCTCCAATTTACCTATGAAAAGCGAGGCAGGTGGAATGCAAAACTAGATACCGCTACAATTTTACACTGTTAACTTTTCAGTGAGTACGACGGCCTTCTTCTCCCATGAATGCTCACTACTAATGCCAGTGTCGAATTCTGAGCTTTCAACAGCCAGAGTTTTGGCAAGACTCTCTAACAGTTGTAAATCTAAGCATACAGGAAGCTGCAACTCCTGTTATGCTCTGTGACAGATGTAAGGTTTCCCATATTAATGCTGGTAGAAAATGTCTTTCTGAGAAGCACCATGGCCCCGTGGTCTTAAGTTATATTGACCATTCTAGACAAAGTAAGCATGCCTTTTCCTTCAAACTGGAAGGCTTGGAAGAGCCACCTAGGAATGAGGAGTCCTTTAGTCCAACCAAAGATGCCTTGGAAGGCTCAGGAGGAGGACACAATCACCAGTGTCATTCCCCTGCTTAGTCAAGGACTTTAATTCTTCAGTGGTACCTTTTTCCTGAGCAGAGAGTTTAGCCACCGCAAACCGCTGTTGCTAAGCCCCACTGTTTCTGTTGTGCCAGCAGGAGCCACCTTCTGCTTGACAGAAACGGGTGGCTTTGCCAGCAATTCCAGAAATGAATGGAAAGGACCAGCCAACAAAGGTCTCTCTTGACCTACCCAGTTTCCAAAACTGGTGCTTTTCTTGGTATCAAGTGCTACTAACTTCACACTGTGCTAGTGTTCAATGCTGCCCAGAGGTGCCACGTGGTGATCATGGGAAGTGGAACTTCTTTTAATAGTGGCGTTGGGGCTGCCAAGGAAACAGCTTCTTTGGGTGACTGAGAGACAGTGGAGGCTCGAGCATCCCAAGTCATTTTGGTGAGGCACTGACAGACTCAGAATCCTCTTAGTGTGAGTGAAATTTCTCTGAGACAGCCATTCATGGGGGCCATCTTTGGGGGGGGGGGGGACAAACAAATGTGATGAGCAGCCCAGCTCATGTGGGAATGTTCACAACAGAAAACTGAGCACAGTACAGGTTCTCCTCAGCTCTTAAGCAAATTGCTCTAACTTCCTTGCGGGAACTATTCCTTGTAAGCTTTGCTATAGCTCAACATAAAGAAAAATAAATGATGTTATTTCTAGGGTTGGCAAATGACTCAGGCCAAAAAGAACGTTTTTTCCCCTAACATATCGCAGCTTTTAACAAGGTACCTTATCTCGGACATTTTGTTCTAGCAACTCTAACTGAGACAAATTATGAGCTAACTTAAAGACACTATATTAAACGCTATTTAAAGATTGTGAAACAAGTGATCAAAGAAAAATGAGGGCACAAAAACACAGAGCAAGAGGCACCCAACTGGGATTCACTTTGGCAGCACTGGCCTCTCTCCTTGATCCAACAACCAGACTCACCATGTCCCACCCTGGACCTTTCCCCTCCCACACCTCTACTTAAACAGAGGTGCAGCGTGCATTTTGAGAAAGCAAAAAGGAGCACTTCTTAAAGATTAGCGTCAGTTGGAATCTTCCCAGAGGATGAATCACCACTCCAACAAATCGTTAACTAAACACTCGTTTTCTGTTAAGACACGTACTGGCCCTGGCCAGCGCAGCGCGGAGGAGCGCTGGGGTGGAAGGGATGGCGCCAGTATTTAAAGAGGGCACCATGTACACGGCAAAGAAATTTTGCCACTAGGCAAATACCTTAATTCGCAGACATGCCACCCAATGTCTGCGTGATAAGAGGTGCCAACTTCAAAACGCAACCTTACAAAAGAACCCAAAATGGCCACACCTCCTCCCTCTCTTTTCCAGGTTTGCATCCAAAGCCCTTATCTCAGGATCCACCTCTAAGGTTAGGGTGGGTTTCATTTCCCTCTTCCGAGAAATCTTCTAATTGTCACATGGAAAAATATTTTCTGTGCTGACCAGGAAAAAGGTCCTCCTAGCATAACAGAGGCCTCATTTGCTGGAGTTTTGTGGCTGTTCTTTAATTTTTATATTTATCTCTCCCTGTGCTGCTTCTTGTTTGCACTGCAATACATTCTTTTAACTAGTTCTATTATATTGTATTCTTTTAACTGTCCATAATCCACCCAGAGAATGCTCATTATTGGGAAGATTAGAACTTAGAACAGATAAAGTATTGTTCTGGAATGTTCTAAGTCTACACACTCAAAATAAATGCAAAATTCAGCTGCTACAGTGGTGTGAATCTAGAGTATTGCATACAGCTTGCTTTCCCTACCCTTCCAGATATTCATTTGGGAATGTGTGCATGCTGGGTAATACATGAAAAACTGGATGGAGTGAGCCACAGCCACGTCTCCAAATTGTGCCAATCATTCGTTTCCTAGACTAAGAGCTTCTAAAAAGCAGCTTGCATTGTAACCAAAGCAGAACTTTAACACTGTATGAATAAATGACTGCAAAAGCAGTTCAAAATGTGAAACACATATGAAATGCACAGAGTTCAGTATTAGTATTGAAAGGGGCTAGGAATAAACATGCATTTAAAGCTTGTTTAAAAGCTGCTCACAGTGGGGGGTGCAAGCCCTAAGAGAGGGCCAGCCCAAAACTGCACTGTTTCCACCAGTCCAGGTGACCTGCATGCCTACCTGCAAGCAGAGACGCTGCGGCTGACCTGAGGGCCTAGGCAATTCCATCCGAGTGCTTGCAGACTTTCCAGTAAGGACAAGGAAGCGTCCTGCTGGATTAGACCAAAGTCCCAACTGGCCCAGCATCCTCTCACATAGCAGCCAGCCACCTGGCCAAGGGGAGCCTGACACCTTCCCTAGCAACAGGTGGCATACCTCCTCTGAAACTGGCACTAATCTATACCTTTCATGGCCCTTGAAGGCCCTTTCTGACATGCAGTAGCAGTCCAACTCCTTAGGGCATGGACAGTGATGCCAGTTGAGCCAGGAAATGCCCCTCCAGTCAGAGCAGCTGTTACCCAATCAGTGTTCTATACACCAAAAACCCGCTTCCTCAGCCTGCTGGGTAGCTGCATTCTGCACTAACTGCTGACTGCAAAACCACTCAAAGGCAGTTCCCCACAGAACACATGGCAGGAATCTAGTGGGATCTGGGTGCAAGTGAGGCACGAATGAGTGAACTTTGGACTCCTGCAGCAATCAATATGGAAATACGCGAGCTCATACAGAATCACAGAATCATATAGCTGGAAGGGGCCAAGAAGGCCATCGGGTCCAACCCCCTTCCAGCAGGACGCTAAGTTACGCCATCCCACTCAGAGGACTGTTCTTGAATGCCTCAAGTGCAGAAGAGGCCACTTCCTCCACAAGCGATATATGTACCCAGGCCATGAACTGAAGCAATCCAGCCAAAGCCAAAGCTTCTCTTTTGCCTCCCTGATCTAAAGAAGGAAGATATGAAGTCCCTCCTGCTGGCTAGACAAGAAATGATGCAATTAAAAGGGCTGGTAATTAAAGTGACATAGCAGGCACTTCTAACTAGCCTGCAATACGTTACAGTCATTCAGCTATTTTCTAGATGTACTGAACTACTGTTCCCATGATTCCCAGCCAGGAGGCCCACTGGCCATTAGGGCAGGGAAGACTGAGCTACCTAGGCTGATTAAGCAAAGGAGTGTTCAAAACAGCCTTGCCATTCCTGCAAAGCGCCCCATCTTTTTCCATGCAGGTTCCTAGAACTGGAGAAGTGCCTCAAACCAGAGAAGGCAATGAGAGCAATGTAAACCACACACGTGCACATGGAAGCAGGCAGGCAAGCAACACCAAGCATTAGTTCTTCGCACTAGGGACTACAAGGTGACCTCAACAGAGCTAGCAAACAAACACTCAACATTCCTCCACAGAGGAACTTCTACATACTGCCACGACGGATGTTGATGAGCAGATTCCCTCTGATTTCTGTGCATCCTTGTAACAACTGTGCTGATGTGACCGAGTCGATGGTCATTGTCTTATCGTCTGCACACACTTTTGGACAGGGTCCTTCACAGGGACTGCAGAACATGCTGGGTAAGAGAAAAGGAAAATCAAAAGTTCAGCAAACACTGGCAGATCTGCTTTAAAAACAGGTTTGTCCTCAGCCTAATGGCCCCACCGTTTTCCCATTTATGAAGAACCCAAGGTGGTTAACGTAGTTTTCCTCCACTCCATTTTGATCCTCATGACAACATCCCTGTGAGCCAGGCTGGGGATGAGTGACTGGCCCAAAGTCACCCAGTGCTCTTCATGGCCCCATGGGGACTAAAGCCCAGATCGCCCTGAATCCCATCTTAAACATTAGCCAGGTATGCACAGGGACAAGTGGTCTGATCCCACCATGCTGGTGATAATGAACTCTCTGCTCAAGTCTTTGAAACACCATGAAGAGCTGTTCCAACAGCTCAGAACAGAGCAGCGCTGCACACAGATTGGCCTCTGAGCCTGGCAAACTCGGATGGGATGGGGCCTTCCACCCTCAGCCGCAACTGAAATGAAGTGAACGTTCGTATTTGTTCTTTGTTGCCTCTGCCTCCTTCAGTAGGCTAAGACCACAATCCTAGGCATTCTCTTAGCTGAGACTGCTGGAAGCTGTACAATGCTTTGCTGTCTGAATGCACACAGGAGTGCACCTCAGTGCCATCGAGATCAGACTGGAAGTGGTTGGGGCAGGACCTGCCTCCCTTTTGCTTCGTCAGTTGACGCCGTGGCAATTCTGAAAAGCAGCTGCCCACATGGGCCGCCACGTGAATTGACAGGCGTGTGTTCCGAAGCACGGCTAATGCACACCAGAAATTGCTCGTGAAAACACACCAAGAATTTTTAGTGCTTCACTTGCAGCGACTGGTGTTCCATCGCAGGAGATTAGAGAAGAAGAAAAAGCACAAGCACGCATTTCACTGGCTCTTGATTTGCCACTTCCTGCCCATCTTTCCTATTAGCACACTGAAACTTGGATAAGATAAGCCATGCTTTGCTTTTTATGAGTGTTTTTAATCGCTTGAAAACACAAGTGGTCAGATAATGGTGAGGAAAAACATTTCCCAGTAAACATTTGGTTTCTAGCTAGGGGCAGAGATCACTGCTTTGCACCTGTATGTAAGCTTGAAAATCTTAGGGGAAAGGGGAGGTTTGTTTGGACAGCTTTGTACAAAAGCAAGAAAAGCCAGGTGTCACTGGGAACTCAACTCACAGCCCGCATAGAAGGTAAAGAAGAAGGGGGGGAAAAACCAAATCACGGCTCTTTAGGATGTTTTATGTTTTAAAACCAGCCACTGATGAGAATTCCAAAGTTCTCAGAAAGAGAAATCCAATGCCCCAAAACTGCATCTGCTGAACTCTTCCTCCGAGCACTGAGAAGGAGAGCTAGTCATGGATCTTCCTTCCCAGCTGTTGCAGAAAATGTCAGCTGCGCGCTCACAACTGCACTCCGTAGAAGTTCAAGAGGGAGAAAATGGGGCACTTTGGAGGATGGAGAGAAGAGAATATGACACAAATACATCATATCCTATAAAATTATCTTGTTTCCTCCTCACTCACCAAAAGAGAAGTCAGCTAGACTGGCTCAGAGGCTTCCATGGAGGAGTGGAGATGAAATTGCCTCTGACCTCCACTCACCTTGCCTGGCTCCTGTCACCATCTGTCTATCAGGTGGGCAACACATAAAGGTAGTGTCCTCAGTCAGGCATGGGACAAAGACATGTGTTCTGGCCCAGGAGAACTCCTGTCCATGAGGTAAGTTCGACTGTGATTGCAGCAACAGACTAGAACTGCCCCTCTGGAATTTGTCACCAAAGTTCTTTGGCAAAAGTTTAAACCAAGCACTTTGGAGAACTCAGAAAATGCAGTGATGCCAAAAGGAACTGAGTGTTAAGTTCTCACACGACATTTTCATCGGTCAGTGACAGCGATACTCAAGAAGGAGTGGCAAGTCCACACATAGCATACACATATAGACAGACCACGCAGGTCAGCGACAGAGAGACAAAAACGCTGATCATGGATTGCTCAACTTAATCGATTAAAAACTGGTTGCTGCATGATTTAACATTCTTGGTATCTGAAAATCCACCGCACATAAACATCACAAAGGAGGAAGGACCTCAGACTAGCTCTTCTTGGACATGTTAGTTTTCTATGTGGAGGAATTTTAATCATGAAAATGTTCAAAGGTGATTTGTTGAAAGCCCAAATCCTGCTCTTTAACCAAGAGGCCCAAAACAAAAAAGGAGTTCCAGAGCAGATTACAAACATTAATACTAAGGCAATTGTATCATCTAGAAAGGGTGGCACAATGAAGGTGTGATCAGGAGGAAGAAGGGAAAAAGAAAACTTCTAGTACCAATTATGGTTCCTAATACAAGCAGCCCCTCCATGCCACCCATACAAAGTGGAACAGTCCATAAATGATTACAGCACATGATCTGCAGTTTGACAGGGCTAGCCCTCTCTGATCAGTTGCAGGTGGGACACCTGCAACCGACCAAATGCCAGAGAGAGAACAAATTCCTTGAAACACACGTTCTTTCTTTGATTTCCATAGATTCATAGCCATGTCAACTGAAAAGGTTCAAGGCACCTACAAGTATATCCAGCCACGAACCTCGGATGCAGATACTCAACTCAAAGCTGATTTCAAAAAAGGACCTCACATGAAATTAACAGAGACTGTTCACATGCTGAGGCTGCAGGACATAAAGTGTCAAGACCTCAGGAAGGGATGTACTTAGGAGCAGCCTCAATCAGCATCAGTGTATACAATCAGCAGGGAGAGCTATGTAAAGAGCTGTTTGGGTCCCGTCCAGATGGACTTCTCTCCACCATCAACTGCCCTGCAGGAGCATTGCAGGAGAGGGAGACACTCAGTAAGGGTACTAAATATTTGCCACAGCCTTTTCTGCCTTGGGGCCACCTTCCATCAAAGGCCTGTGGGAAGGATACTCATAATTTTTATACAGACAGAGTCATGGTTTTAGCATTCTTATTATTTGTAACCTGCCTGGGTAGGAGTTGTCTCTTGCAAGATCACATACAAATAAAATGCAATAAATAATATAAATGCACAAGTGTGGGGCAGAAGTGTTTGAAGCTGCATGATGCTTCCCCAAATGATCAAAACAACACCCTTCTCCCATAGAAGGAACTCGCAGGGAGAGGACGATCAAAGGTAGCAGAGCCCAGGGAAAGCCCTATCACATCATTGTGCCATCATTGATCATACAATGAGGTTTAATAGGTAGCAGGTGGAGTCAACCACATAGAGGTGCATCACATAGAGGTGCTTAGCACACCTGCTAAGATCTGTACCGCCTTATTTCTGAATGGGGCATCTATTTCCCATGCTAGCCCAAACCTGTGTGTAAAGCCAGATTCCAGATCAGAGCACCTGCTAAAGGCCCATGCCCCAAACATGCTAGTCTTGCTTTTCTTTTGCCATTTGAACCTGCATTTTGGTCTGCTTCTGGCTCTACTCCAGATAATGCTGACCAATATAAGCAGCAGCGCAATATTCCATACCCTCAATGTGCTTTTGCACACACGGATCGTCATATCTGAGGACAGAGGCAAAGAGCTGCACCCAAAAGTTGATGTCATTCCCCGCCCCTGCTTTGCAAATGACAAGGCTATGTGTACTTGTGGCCTGCGTGTACATGTCTGTAGGAAGTGTGCTACCTCTGGGTATCATTGCGCACGAATCCGGGGGGACACTCGGGCACACACTCGTCGTCGTGAATCACAAAACTCTCGAATTCATGCAATTCCGAGGCTGGTATCCTGGAGCAGTTCTCCTTCGTGATGCAGCGCCAGCCCTCAAACTTGTAAGTGTTGGGCGGGCAGGTGGGGACGCAGGTTCCATCGTGATAGTAGTTCCGACAAGCCACACATGCAGAGCTGTTGTTCGGAGCGGTGCAGCTTCCCAAGCACTCCGGGTGGCAACATTCGTTCTGCTCTGTGCAAGCATATTTGCCACAAGCACTGGGACACACTGTAAAGAGACCAGAACAGCTTCAATAAAGTGATACTTGAAAATGACAGATGCAATACCATAGGTCCCTTATCTGTTTATATCTTTCCTTACCCATTCATTCAACTCTTCCAGAGCATTCAGAGTGATTTCACAATATAAAAGTTTCTTCCACTCCTTCCTGACTTGAGTTTGTTTTGCAAATCAGCAACACCACCAAATATAGAATGCACTGCACATCACTAAAAGCAAATGCATTAAATATGTCTTTTTAAAATTAAGTACGGCAGTTTAGCAATTCAAAAGCAAACTAAACAGCAGTGAAATGAAACATTAAATCCCAACTGTAAAAGAGAAAGGTTTTCAGCTTCTGATGGAAGGAAATCTGAGAGAGTGATGGATCATGCCAAAGGCGTATTCCACAACTGGGGACCCCAATAACACAAGACAGTGGCAAAGCAAGCACAATTCTAAAATTCAGTTGAAAGGACAAGAAAGCCTGTTTGAGGAGGGAGAGTCATATATAGGCCTTTAAAGGCCAAGCAATCAAGGGAATTGATACACAATTGGCATATGCTTTGATTGACAGACTTTTGACAGACAGTCAAAAGTCTGGAACTCTATTTTGGACCAACTAGATTTTCCCAATTTTACATGGCAGTCCCACACAGAAGAACTGGAGCTGTCTGCCTTAGTTACACTTGGCACACAGGCTAAGATATACAAGGTTTGCCTTCTCTATCAGAGGCTTCCTCTCCCATTACCTATCAAAGTCTGTTCTGGCCAGCAGAGTCGAACCGGTTTGACTCTGACTCCAAACCAGAAGCAACGGAGGTGCTGAACAACTCCACTGAGACTCTGCTGAGTAGGAGGGATGCGGGGCTCCACAGGTCAGTCAGGGGGACAAGCAGAACAAGATCCTGGATCCACACTACTGCCTTACAGCTCACGCTACATTCCAGGTTCCAATTCTAACCCAGACTTGACCCAGCTTTCTGCACTTATCCAGAAGTCGTCATCCCAGCTACATGCTCCGTCTCCAGTAGGTGACACAGGACTTTCTCTGCCAATCTCCCACAGGAAGCTGCCTTGTCTCTCCCCATCGCCTGCTACCACATTCTAGTTGCCAGTCAGTGACCCTGGTAATTGTGTGCATGCAAAGCAAGTGCTCTGTCCACGGACCATGTCCCCAACCCTTACATTAGCCCTCCGTTCCTCAGCATTCCTTTGCGGACGCTTTCTCCCTTGGGAGTTTGAAGGCTTTGAATACTGCTGTGGGAGACAGTGACTGTCCTATTCTTTACATCAGGCAAAAAAGACTTAAGGACCATTCTCGGTATTGCTTTGAACAAGTAGTTCGAAGAGCAAACTGGTGTTTTGCTTGATGCTACAAGGACTCTGCTCAGAGACCAAACTCGTTAGCCTGCACGGAGCTGGACTGATCTCAATGGATGTAAATATTAGAAGCTTCCCAGGCTATTAAGGGGCTTCTGTAGCAGCAACGGTGCATCTTGCAAGCAGATGAATTGGTGCACCCCATGAGTGCCAAAATGGTGCCAAAATTTAATATGGTGACCTGATTTTCCATTTGCACAAGGAAATCAAGCAAAGGCACACAGGCACATGCCTTGTATCTAAAGGCTTGCCTGATGATGCCTAAAGAGCATTGTGTGCCACGATGAGCATTTATTCAGGTCTTCACTTTGCAAAAGGCACAGGAGCACGTTCACAAATGCCATGAACCGATCTTCTGCATCAACCCACAGATAAATGGCACATCACCTCGAATCACAAACATTCTTTGCCTCTCACATGTTTCAGAAAACCCTGAAGATGTAATTAAATGGGAACTGGTTGTTCCTAACACAGGTGACATTTACTGTTGTTCCTAAAAAAACAAATTATCAAAAGCAAATGGACAGTTTAAATAGCAGGGAAACTTTGTCTTTCAAACACAAAACTATGCCATGGGACGTTCTCCTAGTAAATTACAAACTTCAAAGAGGCCATGGCAGCAGGTATCTGCTAAAGCACAAACTTTCCTGGAATATTTAAAAAAAAAAAAAAACAACCAAAGGTTTCTCTGCACCTTTTTGAGGTCCATCACACTTTGCTGAATTTGCCTTAGAGTTTAGACAGGCTAATTATTCCCACCGCTTTCAAAACGCGGTGACTGCAGCAAGGCTGAAATGGAGCAATTGGGTGAACAAACAGTCCATCAAACGGAACAAAAAATGGAGCCAACAGGGCAAGACTTCTGGCAAGCAAAGGCTACAGCCTCCGCCAAGGTTGGCAACGTGCCTTTCGCACGCGGGCAGATGCTGTGTTGCCAAGTATGAAGTATTTTTTATTTTTATTTTTAAAAGATCCTTCCCTTTCTTGTAAAATGATATTGGAGTCTTCCTCTCCTGCCCCCTTCCCCCCAGCCTCACAATCCTGCTCCCCCTCCCAAGAAAAACATCAACATCCAACCAAGTATTTCAGTGAAAACAAAAATAATTAGGGGATTCAGGTGACAGCCAAGCTGTGTACATAAACGCTGTCTGATTTCACTTCTGAAAAGTAAAAGGGATTTGGGAATAGCAACTTGTATAACTCTTGGAAGAGTCTTTCCTTTTCAGACAAGGTTTCTGTAACTGCTTGCACAACAGCTTACAGGAAATGCCATTTGAAAGTTTTAATTATGCTCATTAAGTGCCTTTTCAGATTCTAAACGCTTCAGGTGAGTTATATACCATGTAGAGGACCTTCCTTGTTTCATTTCGTTTCTTGTCTCAAAGTGCCTAATGGCTAAAGCTCTCTGGGCAGTTTACAAAGGTTAATTGTCCCACTCTCATAGACTAATGAACTTTGAAAAGGTGTTAATACAGACAACCTTCTAAGCCAACCTACAGCTCTCAGAGTAGTACCCACTGACTGATGCCCACCTGAGTGAAACCGTGCCTGCTGGCATGCTATGCATTGCCCCCCACAGCACCCCGCCCCAAAATCCCGAGGAATGATTTGTGCACTCCATGACTCTGAGAGGGGGCTACCCCACTGCAGTGGGGGGCAGAATACATCTCTGTCCCTCTGACAGAGGGCTTCTCATTGGATGGAATGCAATACTATGTGCCCCTAAAGGTACTGTTGCAGGTTTCAGCCACATGGACATATTTCTAATTAATTATAATTAATGTACTTTTTTTTTTAATACCCTGAGATTCACACACATAGGGTCCCCCTTTTATGCAGACCAGTATTCAGGTTTCCACATTTCACAATGTTGGGACTAGGGCATAGATAAACACACAAGCACACTTCATTATTGATAAGATACTGTGGATAAGAGACATTGGCTTGCCTGAGGAGCCAAGTAAAGTTGCTGATAGACAAAGAATTCAAACCAGGAAGGTCCTACATTCATCGCTCAAGATTCTTCCCAGCCTGCTGCATTTGCAGGCGCTTGTTGCTCCTTGATGGGACTCAAACTCATAACCACACTTGTCCAAAGCAGAGGGAAAGGTACCACGCTTACTCCACTGCAGCTCACAACCAGAAGAATAAACATTTACAGAGACGCTCCAAAGAGTGGAGATCACCCCACCATCTCTCCAAAGTAACCTGCCAAGGCGCTTCCAAGTGATGCTACCTCCTAACGAATTCAATGCAGCCAACATGCACCGCATTCAAACACCGGGCTGATACAGACTGGCACTCCAGGGATGTGGGAAAGGTGGGGGACTTCTGTTCATATTGTTTTCCTTTATCAGGACAGACAAACTGCAGCGACTAACACAGGGGCAGTTCCGTGGACATGCCATGTGAGACAGAGAGGCCAGGAAGAACAACAGTGGGGTGCTTGGGGAAAGACAGACCTCTTCAACCTCTGTACAATCAGTGGGGAAAAGGAACCATGGTGCCGTTGTTCCCTGACTGGCATGCACTCCGCACAAGCTGCCATGTCCTTCAGACTGAGGGAGGTGCAGAGCAGGGTCAGCTTCCAGGCACCTCAGAACCCTTCCCTTGGCCACCACGTTGTAGTGGTGAGCGTGATGGGTGGACCTTGGGAAGTCCAGGCTCTCTGGCACCCACTCGGCCACAACTCTCACCAAGTGACTCAGGGCCAGTGGCTGCCTCTCAGCTTAACCTACCTCACAGGGTTCCTGCTGTTAGGACAAAAGGGAGAGCAAGAACAGAGGGATCACAGAGGCTCCCTTGGGTTCCCTGCAGGGCAAAGGGGGGGTTACAAATATAATAAATACAAAAAATAACAAAACCTATGTGCCACAAGGTTATTATGCCCTTTGCCCTCTCCTAAGTTAGGCTGCTAAAATCAAGCAAGCATATAGGAAAATACGAGACATTTGAAAAGTACATGTACATGAGTTCTGGGCCCAGAAACCAATTTCTGGGCTATGTCTGTGCAGGTTCCATGCCGCCCTTCCTACGACTCCATTTTGACCTGGCTCCAGTTGCTGCTACCCTTTCTAAGTTCTAGCAAAGCAAGATTATGTGTGCCCTTCCCTGGATCGAGGTATCAACCAACTTGAAGAGGTCCAGCAAGATCAAGACTCCACACCTCCCTCCCTCCATTCAAAGCCTCAGTTCTCATAACTGGGCACCACAGGAAGACTTGCCAGTCCTGCAAAGAAATGCATCACTAATATTTAACTCAAACATATAAACCACTATCATTAAACTAAACCCAAAGGCCTCGGAGATATGCTATTTCAACATGTCATGCCGCTTTATTTTATAAGTCTAAAATAGGCTGCTCATTTGGTTTATTCAAACACAAAATGTTATTTTTTATTTTGAATTCAGGTTTAAATCTGCCAGTATGGGAACAAGAAATTTGGGGTGGGGGTGGGGGTAGATACTTTGATGTGTTTTAGATGATTGTGTACTATTTTAAAATGCACTTTAGTTATAAATTCTGTTTTATGTTCTCTAATGAATACATACAAATGAATGAATACACAAACGAACAGGCCACTCCCAATCAAGTTAAGATGCTAACTGGAAGCAACACTTCAAATACATTTAAAAAGAAGTAGCCACAATGTTTGCACACATTCCTCTCACAGGGTTAAGAAATCTCATTCTGGATTTCAGCGACCCACAGTTTTGTATTTATTTCTCAGCATGATGTTGTTGCCAAAATAAAACCTCCATCCAAGTTTTGGAAGTAAAATTCATCTCGGTGACAGATGCTCAGAGCTCTTTGTGAGAGTCAGAACGGCATAAAAACCAGGTGAGCTGCTTAAAATGTCAAGGGATAGACCATTTTCATTAAACAAAGCTCAGAAACTCATTTTCTTTCTCTCTATGTCCATGCCTCTTCCCAATTAAAGCTACATCACTAGCATGAATTAGAGTGAGCACAAGCCTCCGTGTGGCTTAATTCACCCAAACAGACTATAGAAGCTTCCTAGCCACAAACCACATCAAGGTAACTCTCTTGTTTGGGAAGAAATACAAGAAGCTGGGAGTCCTCTAGGCTTCATTAAGAAATGGCAGGCAGAGCTCTGTTACATGCAGATGCCCAGAGCACGTGAGGACACTGGCTGCGAAGGAACCAGTTTTTTTCCAGAAAGGCATAGGTGAATGCTTCGGGATAGTTCATTTAAGCAGGGGTACCGTAACTGGGAAAATTTCATCTTCATTCACGCAATCAAAGAAAGCAGTTCCTTTGGGAACATTCTGCGGCAAATGCCGAGTTGTTCTTTTGGTAATTTTACACACACACACACACACACACACACACACACACACAGCATGTGCTATTTCCAAATCTTCTTTCTTGTGGGAGCTGAGAGAGAGATTTCTGCCTACCGGGAGCTTCAGTTAGGGGACATTATGGAAATGATAAAAACAAACAAACAAACCTTTTTGCCTGGTCAACCAGGTATTCCGATGCGAGTATTCCCATGCAGCAAATAAATACCTGGGAAACTAGTGGTCTTTGTCAGCTTTACCTACACAGGGGGCCAAACACCTCAGTCAGCTTTGTCCGTTAGCACAGGCCTCCAAGAGTCAAAAGGCAAGTAGCAGCCACGTGACCAGTAGTCTTCTCCCTGGCCCATGACATTCGTTCCCACCATGGGCAGTGAGATCCTTCCTTACCCAATACAGCAAAGGAGGTAGAATCACAACTTGCAACATGCAAGACAATGCAAGGTTTGTTCCCTCTTCCCATGCACCAGTGGCCATTGCAAGAGGCAGAGGACTACGACAGGGGAAGGAGGTCCAGTCTCCCAATCCCATGCCATGGTTTTCCTCATGCCTTCCCTCACATTGGGTTGCCCTTTCAGGCCATAATTGGCAGGGAGGCATTGCCTTCTTTCACTTGTTCCATGTAAGCCATTTTGGGAACATTTATTGTCCAAGAAAATATTTTCTCATCTCACACAGGTTCTCTTATCACTATTTCCTAAACTGAAGCATGGACGGGTGGAAAGGAATCACTCACCAAATATATAAGCCATAAACTATTAATACAATTCTCACGGGGTCTCCTCCAAAAATACCAACTGCATTTTAAAACTTTAAATCAGTCAAGTTACTTGAAACATGCAGAGAGGTATGAATTATCCCTTAAAAGCTGGTTAAACCTTTATTGCCCCACTGCAACTATCCGAAGTGGAATTCAGGGGGCTTTTTATACTTAGTCACTCATCAGGCTCTTTGCAGCGAGAACCCTTTGTTGCTGTGTGCCTAGGTCTTCTGAAGTTTGTGGTCTTCTCAAGTTTGCAGATTTCCAAACAAGGCAGGTTTATGTCCAGGACAGAAACAAACCCAGGGCTGCCTCATACAAATACAAGCCAAATTCAGAGCCACGGGAATTTGGAACCCAGCTCCAATAAGAGGCTTCTGGCAGTCCCTCTCAAACCCGGTCTCAGACCATTTATGTGTAAACGTCATGCCACATATAATTCCTCATCAAAATGTCCAACCTTTAATTCCATCACTTGTTTCTGTATTCTCCCTCTCTGTTTTGGAAACTTAAATGGTAGGACTTGCATACGATTTCTGCTTTTACATTTTCTGTACAGCTCAAGGTTATGTGAGGTACTAGCAAGTAGCATGCGGAGAAATGCCAAAACCTACTGCCAAGATCAAATGATCAAGAATCAGGCAACTGGCAGCCTGAGAGATTCAACTGGACCACTCTGGAGGATTTAATTCTGGGGTCTCCAACATGGTGGCCACAGAAACTAATGTGCCCACAGACACCTCTCTTCTGACTTGCCAGGGTCCTTGCTCCTGCCTAACTGTATTTGTATGATATTTATTGTGTGAGCCATCCCGAGGCTATATAGCAAGGGGATGGCATACAAAAACTTTAAATAAACAAATAAATAAATAAATAAATTTAACGTAGGGGGAAAATAACTGGAAGACTGGCACACTTCAAAATGAAGCACCTCCAGCACAATCTTAATTTGGCTTCAAAGAGCGGTTTTGTGGTTTGGCGCTCCAGCCCTGTCTCTGCCTTGTACTTCAGTTCTTGGGCAAGTCACCCAATTTTCCCTTCTGGGAAATGAGTGTTTTCAGACTTTCAATACAGTCTGTTTAATAAGCAGACAAGCCCCTTCAGGGCAGCCATTTTGTGTAAAGTCCCAAGACACTCTCAAAAATGTAAATGTGCTAAGAAGACCTAAAAAGATTGGAGACCACTGATTTCTAACCAGATCCACAGCACAACTTCAAAAATAAGGGATTCCTATTTAGGCCTCCAAATCTGAGTATGAACTCAACAGAAAGGGCTCTTTCCCAGCACAAAAAGGAAGAACACACTTGCTGCTCCCTCCCAGTGCCCCCCGTCGTAACTTGTTTGGGTCTCTGGGTAGAGTCCATGCTGAAGGCCTTTCCATTCTTCCTCAGGACAAGGCTGGTCCTGCTACTGTTGTTGTTGCTGCTATTTTTTGGGGGGATGCCACAACCACATGGACTAAGGATTTACTGCAGGGCGGTCATATTAACCTTCAAGGCTGCCCTTGAAGACAATCTGGGAATTAGAACTGGTACAAAATAGGGCCGCTCGGCTGGTGACGGGAGCCGCTAGAGTTGCCCACATAACACCTATCCTGACAGATCGTCATGGCCTAGGCCCAATTCAAGGTGCTTGTGCTGACACAGAAATCCCTAAATGGCTTAGGCCCCAGCTATCTTAAGGAGCACCCGCACCCTGGGCCTTTGAGGTCGACACAGGGGACCCTCCTGTGTGAGCCACCCCTTAAGGAGGTGAGAGGGATGGCCGCTAGGAGGAGAGCCTTTTCTGCAAGTGCTCCCCATACCTGCAATGTTCTCCCCAAGGAGATTCACCTGGGACCTTCCTTACAGTCTTTTCAGGGTCAGGGGAAGGCCTTCCTTTAAAAAAAAAAACATTTTGATAGTTAATCCCATTTAACCTTTGGTTTGTATGTTTTGCTGTATTTTATTCTTATTTTTAATGTGTTATGGTTTTATTATGTCTTTATTTCATGTTGTGAGCCACCCAGAGGTGCTATGGCACAATTTTATTTATTGGGCAGCATACAAATGTTTTAAACAAACAAACAAACCAGGTTTGCACAATCCTGCAACTGAGCCATGAGGACATGCAGAATTACCCTCACCAGCCAAGTCATGTGAACTCATGTGAGAATAGCTAGTCTCCATGGTTAACAAACCACCCGGGACTCATGGGCTGCTTAGGATTCTGGGGTGGCTTGGTTACCACAGCAACAGGTCACCCTTGCAGGGTTCACACAACACAGCAAGCTGCACTGGCAAGACCAATTAGAGAGCCAGTGTGGAATAGGGGTTAAGAGCGCTAGGGACTGGGACTCAGGAAATCTGGGTTCTCATCCCCATTCAGCCATGGAATCATAGACTCTTAGCCTAGCCTACCTTGCAGGGTTGTTGTTATGAGGGAAAGACTGATAGGAGGAAGAGAATTTTGTAAGTCACCCTGAGGTACTTCAAAGGAAAAAATAAGGGATGTAGACGTAATAAATAAAGAAAATAAGAATTAGGAAAATCCCCTCAGCATGTATGTGGACAGGGCCATTCTTTGTAGTTGATGGTGTGTGTGTGTGGGGGGGGGAGGCATGATGCAGCTCCCCTGCTAGAAGATGGGGGGGGGGGCACTCACCAGTGCCTGGATGGGACACTGCCTGATTCTGTCTTGGTGTGAAGTTTGTGGTTTAAACCCCGATACCTCTGGAAAATGGATCAGGTAGCAGGCAACAGCACTGGCAGAACATGCTACGGATGAGACAGGCGATAGTCTGATAAGGGCAAAGTGGTTTCTTCAGCCTAGGTTAGGACTTTTCTTCCCATACACTATGCAATTGCCTGTCCGTAGATGCCGTTATACAGCCGGTAGAACGTGAATCATCTCATGCAGCATGTATGCGCAACAGATTTCCATGCCTCCCTCAGCACCTTCCCCAACACGCCCTCCCCACCTTCCTTCTAGATACCTGCTGTTTCCATGGAAAGCCTGGGTGGTGTGGCGGACTAGTATTTGGGAGAGCCTGATTCCAGTCCAATTCAGGCATGAAGTCCGCTGCACAACTTTGGGTCTGTCCCTAACCTGTCTCAGAGGGTTGGTGTGAGGATAAAATGGAGGGTGAAGACCACGGAATCACCTTAAGTCTCTTGCAAGGGGGGAAAGTACGATATAAATGCAAGTTAGTAATCACTAAAGTGATGGAGACAGAGATCAAGCACACTTTTAGCCACCCCTTTCACGGCTTGGTTGTGCTCCTTGCTGCGCCCTTCACCCTTGCTACCACGCCCTGTAACCTTCCTTTCCCCAAATCACAGAAGGGCCCAAGAAAACAGACTGTACCAAGCAACCGAATTCAGATGCACGGCTCCATGGCCTCTGAAAGGAGCAGGGGAGCCAGCACTGCACCAGCTCAGAGCAAGTCCTGGCAAGTGTGTCCAACCTCAGAACATGCTTTGCAAACAATTAGGAACCCCTGAAACAAAACAAAAACAGCCCCGGGCTGAAATCATCATGGGGATAATTAGCGCTGGAGTCATACCAGTCCTATTTTGCTTGCAAATTCAGCTCCTATTAAAAAATCAGAGCTGAACACACCCATCCAAGCCTCCCTTCCGTCCAAGATTAAGGCAACTGCTCCCAAGCAGAGATGGATGCTGTCACAGTTCTTGCATTAGGGTCACATGGCCACTCAAGGGTAGCACCCGCTTTGGGGGGATGAGAGGATGGGAAGTGGAGAAGAGGCTGTTCTGAAGGCAGGAAAAGAGGAACCAGCATCCAGTATACGCACGCTTCCCTCGCTGCATCAAGCCAAGAGCTAGGCATGCGAAGGATAGAATTTCACAATTGCTCTCAGCAGTGTAGGCAACATTACAAAATTTAAAGCAAGCCATTTGAATGCCTCTGAATGTTTCAGATGAAATTGCAAGCTGAGTTTCAAAAATGTTTTTGAAGCTAAACCACACTTAACTCACCCAAAACCTGTAAAACCCAGTGCCTGAAACTAAAACCAAAAGCATATACACATCCTATTATTCTGTATATGCAAGAACGGTGAAAAGGGTCTTTCTTTTAATCCACACAGCACCGTTTCCAAAGAAGCAGATGGACCAGTCTCTTCCAGAGAGGAACTCACTGATGGTCATGTTGGCCATTTCAACAGGTAATCTCTCCAGCTGAGAAACAAGTTGGTTTGATCAAAAAGGGCACCTGTTACAACAAACCCCAAACAACCCATTGGCATCTCACAACCAGGGTTAGGCAAGGTGGCACCCACTGGCCTCAGGGCACTCCAAATGATGATTCTGGTTAATTGGAATACTTTAATCTTCAACCTGTAAGAATGACTCATCCCAAACCAGATGCTTCAGCTTTCAGAGCTGAGTTTAAACGCTACCCATTTGTATGTTATGTGCCACCTCTGGCTCAAGTGAAGCCCGCCCTTGTCCCACAGTGGTTCCTAGGGCCCAACAAATTGGAACACCACCTCCAAGCACTAAAACTTCTCTGCTTAGCCAGTCTAGCCAGCCCCACAAGTGGAACAGGTAGCATTTCGGAGAAAACCACCCTGGCACACCTGGATTTCAACCTTCTACCTAGCAAGTCTATTTTGCTTCCAGGACTTCACAACTGCCCATATGTTTCTGAGCCCAATTCAAGGTGCTGGTTCTAACATTCCAAGCCCTACATGGAATGCTTCTCAGGACCACTATCCACCCAGAGTATCTGGGGCCGGCCTTTGCGGGAGGCTTGGCTGCTGGCAACATGGAGAAGGGCCTTTTCAAAGGTGTCCCCCCCCCCTCGTTATGCAACACGCCCTTCACTGAGGCCCACCTGGCACCAGCCTTAACGCCTTTTCAGCACCGATTAAGACAGTCCACCACCACCGGACATTCAACTTAACTGGGGGCTTTGTTAGCCGTTTAAACAGGTTTTAAGATTTACTTTGATTAAGCTATTGACATTTTTACATGTGTTTTAAATTTGGCTTTGCATTTGTGTGTGGTAACCTTTTTATTATTTTTAATGCTATTTGTATTTTATGCTGCTTTTTAAATGTTGTTGAACACTGCCCAGAGAACTTCAGCTATTGGGCAGTATAGAAATTAAAACAAACAAAATGTTTTCCCATCACTGGTGCCAACGCAAACCATGCCCATTAATTCAGCTCCACCACTATCCACAACTCTATATAGATGACACTTCCGCACCAAGATGGCAGACAATGTCCATGCCCACCACAAATGCAGCTGTTTATGGGTTTTACGATCCAATCTTCCACTACCCTGAAGCCCCATTCCCACCCCACAGGAACACCCTCAGTGCAAGGGGATCTTCACTGCTGCAGCAACTCACAACTGTGGTGTCACCACTAGGAGGTTATTGGTGTTATTAAGCTTCTGCGGCTTTAATTTGCCACATTTACATGAGCCACTTTACCAGCTGGCAAGCCTCTGTCTCTTTTCCACATTTGAATCTGTAGAAGTCCCTGCAGCTAATTAATTCTCTCCCCCTCCCCCTTCCAGTCACTCCAGAAAGGTGCTCAGGGCAACTAACAAGTCAATCCAGATTAAAAACAAAAATTTAATTAAAACTTATCATATGGGAGCTGACTGGCTTGTAAGAACAGGGCCTCTGCTGCTGTGGCCCTCCAGGTTTTGAAATAAGCTTCCCAGAGACCTGCCTGGTGCCCACATCACGCTGTTTAAAAAAATTTCCCAAGAAGTTTAGTTTTGCACTGTGTTTTAAACCTTCGCATTGCTGCTGGCTCCTATTTGGCAATTTTTGTGTTTCTATTGCGGCTTTAAACTTTTACTTTGTGTTTTACTGTCCTGTATTTTATGGTTTTAAATACTGTGAACTGCCTAGCCAGTATAGAACTGCAGTAAATAAATAAATGAATGCATACAAACACAATTTTGATGCATGGGGGTTCTCAGCTTCAAAATGGAAAGGACGTGTTTTGGCCTGGCTGTTGTTGCCTCGGCAATCAAAGTGGCTTGGAAAGGCTGCAGAGCCAACCCTCCCACCTCCCTTTCCTGAGCTTCATGAGATGGGGCAGGATTGCAGGGGGGGGGGGGCTCTGCCCAAACCAGCAAAGGCCAGCCAAAATTTGTAGACCCCCACTGACGAATGTAGGCTGCAGCCCACAAAAGCGTAGGACGACAATGGAACTGTTTGTTAAGCCGTGAGCACTTCTTACACTTGCCTGTATCTGCTAAAGAGTTTTTCAGAAAGGAGCAAAGACTTCCTGGTCAGGGAGAACAGCTTTTCATTTGCAGTGGAGAGTTTACTGGCAACACAACTCTGTATGTTTTGTGCTGGAAAGACCCTCAAGTTTTGCTTAACACTAATCCGAACTCTGCTCCAAAGAAAGTTCAATGGGATGACCTGAATTCTGCATGCAAAGCCAAGAACTGGTTAACTGTGTCCATTTCTATTTTGCTTGCTTGCATGCTTGTCAGTTAGTCCTGGGGAGGGGATAGAAGATAGACAGGGACTAAAAGCATTTAAAACAAACAGAAAAGTTTTTTCTGCCACCTTTAAAGGTTTTTTTCAGATTTCAAGCAGCCACTGCCCACGCACTTGTGGGTGCATACTGGCTGCCATAAGGACTAGCAGCTTGCAGTCAGTGAAGAAATCTGGAAGCTGAATTCTGAGCCTGCTATTACATTTTGTGCTGGAGGAAGTTCTGTTCCCATAGAATCAGGGTGCACAAAGACCGGGTCTTCATACAGTTTGCAGCACTTTTAAGTTCTCTTAGGTGCAGCTGGTTTGTGATGGGTTTTCATACTGTTGTCCCTCTTCTTTCTTGTCCACTGCTGTAAATTTCATAAGGAAAGACATGTAAAATAACCATAGTAATTTGAGTTGTTACTGAAGGAAGGACCATAGAAGGAACCTTCATCTCACACACCTTGACGGGCACAAAAAGGGCACCATGGTCTGAGTTATCAATGAGAAAGAACAGACAGAGCTGCGCCACATTTTCACCACCTATGAGAACGATCAAGACGAATAAAGCAAAACATGGGCACCCAGGTTCCCCAAATGCCCTTTTTTCTTTTTTGCTTTTTATCAGCCCAGTTTGCAGCCTTTAGTCTAAACAGCTGCTATTGTTGGAGGGTTTTTTCTGCTTCACAAGATGATCCCAACCCATCAGGGACCAGTCACGAACACGAATTTCACTGGGCCAAGCAGCCCCCAGAATGCTGGCTACGTGAAAACGCTTGTGTGGCATTCCTTGCCTTATTCCTTTGTGTTCACTCTGAATGGTGGGGTAGAAGGCATGTGTTAACCTGCCCCCCCCCCAAGTGCAAGGATTAAAAGCTGAGCAAGGGAGGGAGAGGAGGGCAAAAGTGAAAGGAAACTAAGATTTATGTGGTGCAGTTCGCATTTGTGTACAGCTCTCTGTGTAATGTCACACTTTCTGTGCTCCAAATGGTCCCTTCAGAGCGCTGAAGTAAGAGTATTAAAGCGAACCATCAGTACGTGCAGCATATCAGACGGTGCCAGCTGACGTTTTGAAATCCAACCATAAAGCCCTTTCAAGCCTAATTTCTTTATCTACACCATTAACTGTGCTTACACAAAGTCCTCCAGGTTGTAGCAGCACGCAGGTAGAGTTACAAGTGATACTGCGGCCTGCCTATTTCACCAAGGACTGAAAAGAAATCAGACAGGGTGGAGCGAGTGGAGTCCAGCCACTGGTACAAAAGCCTCTTGACTCCTGAAGGCAACCCCCGCCCCCGCCCCACTCCTTGCATGTTGGAAAGATCCGATTACAAAAAAGCGCAGGCTAGCTGATAATTTTCTGCGGCCGTTTAAAACAAAAGAACCCTATCATGCAAGGCTTTGCAGCTAAAAATACAGGGACAAGAGATGATCTGGGTTGGGGCGGCTGTGTTGGCGAGCTGGCCTCACAACACTACACGAGCGTAAGCATCACTTCGATGGCTGAGAGAGGAGCGCAAAGGCGCAGTTCTTTCGTATTCTTTTACGCTGACACTTTGAAGGTCTGGGCAGACCACATGACACGGTTGTTTATGAGTCTGGAACAGGGTCACATGATCCTCCGCCGCCACTTTCCCCCTCCACTTCACAAGGGCTTTAGAGCTTTGCCAACCCAAACAGCAGTGACCTGCATATAATAAGGAGACGGGTAGGAAATCAACGGCAATGGTGCTGTCTCAACGCATCTATCGGGGTGCATCATGGGGCAGCGCCACCGCAACGCAAGGTTGCAGGAATGACGGGGTCTCACCCCTGTGCTCCTGGAAATCAGCATCGGTGTTATGTTAAACACTGCAATGCATTTCAAAAGGGAGAGGGAGAGTGGGAAGCACACACAGAGATGGTTTTGCCAATGTAGCTCACGCCTGCTGCAAGACACATGTGCATATCATCCGCTTTACAGTTAAAAGTCTGCAATGCCCATTTGCACACACATGCGCATGTGCTCTCTCAGACTACAAACACCTGTAGGAACAGCTATCACTGTACCAATGCTATACGTATTCTTAATGAAATTACAAAGAATCTGCTACAAGCTATTTGTACTAAGGTCTTTCAGAGCGAGGGAAAGCAATTTTGCCCATTGCTGGCAACAGCTAGAATTATCTGGTTGGGTGAAAAGAGAACATTTTACACAAAGAGGCAAAACAACGATGACATATAAAAGCAGAAAATTGGATTAATGCACTGAGGGTGAGCGAATGTTTAGCAGTTGGAAAGTACATGGAGCAAAAGGGTGGCTGCTTTTAAACCTGCACTGCTTACAGATAAACTGCAAACACAGTGGAAGCAATCCACCAACCAACAACTTCATTTCATTTTGGAAGCTCATCAGAATCCCTTCCTGAAACAGGATGGACAATACACCTAAAGACCGTGAACAATGCATTACGGATTTTAAGGTTTGCAATAAAACAGCTCCTGGCAATGTCCATACAAAGAGTCCACAAATCTGCCTGTCAAAAAATTAAACTCTAGTCACCAACCGGGAAATCTTCCTGCATGCACTTAAAGTTAACATATTCTTATGCAACAGCCAGCAAGAGAGGGAAAGAAAGTGACCCTCTTTCAAAGCACTGGCAGGTGGCACAGTGCTGAAATTAGACTGAAGTCAGGACAGATTAACAGACTCACAGCCCGGCATTTTCTCCATCAGGACATATAGCTAAGAAGCATCCTTTCACACTGGTTTGTCCTTTTCACAGATGAGGGGTTTCATTTTTTCCCCCTGCATACCAGCCGAATGAACCGACTGACACAGAATGCTGCTAGCAACAACAGAAGTAAAGCCCACGTAAAAAGAAACACAACTTGTTTGCCCTTTCAGAGATGTAAACAAGGGTGCAAAGCTGAGCGGGCTAAAAGAATCTGTGGTGAGCCATCACCCAAGGACCCATGTGGCTAAAGCTTTGACAGGATGACTCTTCACAAAACAAGGCTGCTATATTCTTTATACAGTCTCCAGGTTATGAACCTCTGGGTTACAAGCAGCCTGTACTTATGAACGAGAAAACCTAGAAGTTCTACTTCACCCTCGAGTGGCAAGCAAGTGCCTGTGGCTGCCAGAGAGCAAGGAAAAGGAGGAAGGGAAGAATATTCCTGAAACGCTTGTTCAGCATCTTCAGATTTATATATTAGAGCAAGCGATCAGGATCAATTGTACCACCAAAGGCCTGGAACAAGATAGAAGTGGTGTGTGCATGTTTAATTACACTCATACATACATTGATTGGCTTAGCTAGGAGTGTCTGTTAGCAGCAACTGTACTGTGAATGACCACTGCTATTAATGTCACAATTACTGTCAATACTTTCTACACAGAGGTTCCTTCTGACCTCATTGTTTACAATTCTCCTTCTCAACCACCATATGTACTGTATATAAACCTGTAATGTTCTTGTAACACTTATGCATCTGATGAAGTCCACAATGGCTTCAGCTTACTTTTAACTACTCATCTAGAACACCTGCCTGCATTTTTCAATTCATGACTGCAGGAAATTTTACAGAGATGTGCAGAAATAATTAAATGTCAAGCTACATGTGGGGTTTGCAGGCTCTCGGTTCATTATTGTTGCTATTTTTAAAAAAGAATGCCAGCCACTTAGAGATGACTGCTGTATCGAATAGAAATCTTTGCAGTTTTTTAATGCCTTCATAATCCATTCAACACATACTGGTTTCTGATTCCAAAAAGGTTATTTTCCAGCCAACATTCATTTCATATTCATACAAATTTTCAATGACAAGGAACAGAACAAAGCAGTAAAACCCATAAACAACCTTGAACTGCCTGGAACACACCTCAATACTGTGGTACCCCCCCCCCCACGCTTCCCTCTGCTATTGTTACATGTGGTTATCAGACTGCTTTTTTAATCTACCGGATTTTCTTGCCTCGTTTATTGTCAACATTGTTCTTAAAAAGTCTAGACAGAACAAAAAGTTCCATTAACTTGCTTTTGCCACGCACATCCCTACTGTAATGTCGGGTTAAAGCCAAACCTTGGAAGGGTGGAGTGGGAAGAGACTAGGAAAAATAATGCAGATACGCAGCAAAACACTTTTTAAAGAAAGCAAGGTGCCCTCACAGCGGCCTTGCATTGGACTCTGAGGGCACTTTCCTATGCACGTTTAGATAGCGGAGGTCCTCAGCATGCTGGGAATTGTAGGAGTTGTTTCTGCCTAGGCATGCACATGCCTGAGCCATTAAGTGGCTTGCAATTTCTGCATTTTGCAACCTGCTGAACTATGCTGATGTTGTAATTCAATTTATTTGCTGATTAGTACTGAGCATTCGTATTAGCTTATGTCAACCACTCACAAAGCTTCACACACTAAATCACTTTTCCACCAGTGCTGTAAGATAGACCAGTGCATTATCAACACCTCCATATTGCAGGCAGAGAGATGCCAAGAAGGCAGCTTCGCCTTAGCCGTTTTTAGACCATGCTCTCGGCCACCAGCTTTACAAGGCTGGACAGGAGGGGCAAACCCTTCTTTAACAATCATATATGCAAACGAGCTTCCCTGAAGGGGAGGAGGAGCAGAATGCTATTCTGAGCATTCCAAAATATAACACTTTGGCTGCTGGATAGTTTTGTGGTGGATGCTAGAATGCATGGACTGGATGGATGCAGGATCCTGTCCTCAATGAAAACAGAGCGAACTGATTTGCTCATAAGGAAGGAATTAGGGTTTAAGAAATCTAGCCATTCCTCTAGCTACTAGATTCATATGGGAAAGGGTCCTAGCTGAGTTTCTGCACCCTCCCAGGACCAGTGTCAAAGACAGGCAGGGCTGGAGCTGTGTTGAAGGTCCAATGCCCCCCGCCCCAAACACTGCTCTTCATCACCTGCTTGATGCTCTGACTGGGCCAGTGACAGTGATGACCAGCAGAGCAGGAGAGTCCCAGTGCCAATGAACCCCCTCCTGCCAAGCAAACAGGTGCTGGCAATGCTGAGGAAGGGGAGAGGAAGAGGAGGATGAGGAGGAGCAGCAGATGCTGGCCATGGATAGAAGAGGGTGCAAAGGGGGCTTTGCCAGTGAGCCTCCAGCCAACACTGGGCCTTCCTTGCAGCTCGTCTTGAAGCCTGCCTCACCCATCCAGAGAAGGTATGAATGCCACCAAATTCGTGCCAGTATGACTTGTGGCCATACTGGCTTCTCCACTCATGTACCCACACGGTACATCTGTTGTGCAAAACCAGGTGAGTTACTGAATACCCTGGTAGAGAGTTAAGATGTTTTTCATGCTGAAACTTGAAAAGCCTGACGTAATCCTTCCCTGTCTCCTCCAGTCTGGCGATCATCATTCTTATTTTACAAAGTTAAGGAAGTCAGTGACCATGTGCTCCCTTCACTCTTGGCGAAATTACTGTTTCCAAACCAAGATCTAGCAGTAAATTTTCTTCTTGATAACCATCCCAAAATCATCATGGATCTAGTTTTTTTAGGCATTAAACTTTTTTTAGGAAGTTGCTCACACTGTAATAGGCTTTTATACTGAGCAAATCAACCCAAGAACTGTTTCCTTTCTTATAAAAACAGCATCAGTTGAACTCTTTCTTTTCACGCATTCAAAACTGTGATTGGCTGACCTAGGACTAAATCTGCTCGATTAATTTCTGACATCCAGGCTTCCAGAGATGCTACTAACATGCCACTATGAAGCTTGGTTTGGAAAATTAGCGCTGTATGCTAGTCAGAAATCAGCTGATCACATTCCTAATGAACAGGCTGGCTGGCATTTGATAAGAAATGCTCCAGAACACAAGGAGGTAAGATGCAACTGATCTAGTCAGGAAACTGAAATTTAGAACAAATACATGTGCAGGCCAAAGCAAAGATTACTTTGGGACAAGGCTGTGAGCTACCTCTTTCATTTTAAAGCAGGAAAGGGAACTTCAGGCTAGATCAGAAGCTGGGGAGGGGGGGACTTTAAGCCTCCCCGCTGTATGCTATAGCCCAGATCCTGGTTTTGGGGTTACCCACCACAATTTCTATAGGAAAATAGTGTTCCTGTTTTACGGAACACAAGTTCACAAAAGAAATTGCTGGCATGCAGGGAGTGGATTGGGATCATGCTCACAGGGGTGGGGAAAGAATTGGGATAAAACCCTCCAGCATCCTCTCCTTCATCTACTCTAAAACAAGAATAGGAGACAAATATAAGCCAGCAGCTGCCCTTTTAAAGTGAGATTTGTTTGGGTCCTGCATAACCCTCACAGCAACCCGAGCACTGATATTTTCTTATGGTTCAGTTGGGCTAAGACACAGCCTCTGCCTGCGAGAGCTTCAGGGAAGTCCTACCCTGCAGGTCCCATTATTATGGAACTCTGACAAGTTTTGAGACAAAGGTATTGCAGGAAGAGGAATCGTTAGCATTCAGCAGCATTTAAAAAAATATGGCAGGCTTGGGAAGGAACTATGCCACATCTAGCTTTCTCTCTCCCACTATTTTGTGAGAATTTAATTGATCCTAACAGATGTGATTTTTTTTCTCCCAGAAGTTGATGCAGCTGCCTAAGTTCTTTTGCAGAACAAGAATACCAGGTCAGCTACAGGGGTAGGGCTTGATTCTAGGTTGTGTGACTCCAGCTAGTGGAATTAAATACCCCTTCCATAACCCTAGAACAGGCTATTTAATAAGCCACAAGGTATCACTCAAAGCCAATCAACTAGGAAAATTCAAAATGCCAGCCCTACAGTGGGTTTCCTGTCTTCACTGATCTCCTGCAACAGATTAAATCAATCCACCAATTTCTCTTATAAATAAATGCCTAATTACAGTGCATAGCATTTATTAGAACTTCTCCTAGTTCAATGAACACCTTTAGTACCGGCAAGAAAGTATCTGAAAATCAACTAATCTTTTCCCAAAATTCCAACTACAACCCTCCTGTTAAAAAAAAAGGGGGGGGGGTTTGCAAATGAAAACAGAAGCCAACGGAGCAATTTTGTTCTGTGTGAAGACTCCATTCCACATGTTCCAGGCAGCCTTGTCACAAATAATTCATATCCGCTACTTCGCCATACTGAAATACAGCCTCATTGTGCTGCCTAGAAATAAGAAACCTAATTCAGGTCATAGCAAAAGCTTTTAAAACACACACACACACCCCCTACATTGATGTGAACACAATATCGCCTCCTACTTTTCTACAGCCCACTACAAACGCAAAACTTTAAAGATGAAAGCAGTGAAACCTAAAACTATATTGGAGGGGGGGGTGCAAACCACCCAGCGCTTTGTTTTCCCTGCCTGCCTGCCTGCAGCCCAAATGGTTCTATGCGCATTTTAGCAGCCATGCTTGTTTTCGGTGCTTTATTAATAACCGGATTAGGCTTCCAGTCTATTCTAGGGAACTCCTTGTTAGCATTAGCTGAGAGGTTAGCAGATAAAGGAGACACAAACAAGCTGGAACAAAAGCCTCTTTTGCTGGCTTTTCTGTGCCCTTCCCCTCCCTGCCCCTTCCAAAATCTGCCGCTTCCCCATGCAATCACTCAAGGAAAACACTGCATTTAGAATGGAGGACAGAACAAAAATAAAACTGGGGAAAGATGCGAAGTGGACAGCTACAATCTACAAAGCGTGTTTTCGGAATTGTTTTGATGCATTTCTTTTCAAATGCGTTTGGGGGGGGTGCGCGCGCGCGCGCGCTTTTTTTGTCCGAAGCCAAGACGTGACTTTCTTTCTTGGCGCCCTTCCTATTTTGCGATACGCGCGGAGACCCTCCTTGTTTACTGGAAGGCATCGCTGTCCTCCCGCCCAGCTCGCTCGCCGCCCGCTCGCAATCCCGCCGCGCCGCGCCGCCCGGACCATTTGGAGCGGTCCCGCGAGCGAGCGCCAGCCAGCCAGCCAGCATTGTGCAGCCCGGCTGGGAAAGGTGGAATTTCCGAGGGAACCAATTGGATGGCACGGAGGGCGGTTCCAGATGACTGGCATGTTATTCAGAGTAGAAAGTAGTAAACAAGCTCTCTCTCTGCTGGCTGGAGACGGGAGGTGAGCACAAAAGGCACAGTGATTCCCCCTCCCCAACCTCTCCCTCTGAGTGGCTCGCTACGAGACAAAAGAAAGGAAGCAAAAGCCGTTTGGAGGTGGGGCTGGTGTCACGAGAAAAAAGAGGAGACCTACATTCACATAGCAAAAGGGTTTTTAAGAACCCCTTCCTCCCCCCGCCCGACTTCAAAGGCTCTTTAGAAGCAATGTCCGGTACTTTAGAAAGAACGCATTTTGCATGATTGCCATTTTATTCCTGCAATAAATCGTTGGGGGGGGGGGTTCCTGGTTAATTTCTATGCAACTACAGTATCTTCTCCCCTTCACATCTTTTAAAATAAAACCAATGTCACTCTAAACATTTTATGCAGACAATTGTTGGGCGCACATATCCTGCATCTGAAATTTTAAAAAAGATCCAATAATCTAGGAAATAGCAAATCAGAAACAGCTTTTTTGCAATAAAATCATTTAATACCGCTTGAACAACTTATGTATATTCTCCTCTCTCCCTCTCTCACACACACACTCACTTACCTCCCTACCCTCAATGGGGTATTATACAAGACAGAAAGCTTTCTTAGGAGCGCGGGAATAAAGAATGAATCTACCAGAAGCAGTCCATAATGCACCCAGCTCAGCACAGTAGGGCTACTCCGGATGCTGCTTGGCTAGAGTTTTTCAGGATTTCAAGAAGGTCTCCCAGCTGGAGGTATCCAGGATTCAAACTGCCCCCTTTTGCATGCAGAACGGGGGCTGTCTGGCAAAGACCGGCCACCAAGGAGCGTGCAGGAAAGTAACGCGCTGCTGTAACACATTTGAGCAAGGGATGCCTGCGTGATTCGGCTTCGTGAAAAGAGGCCCACAACTTCGAGGAGGAGATGCTGTCTGGGAGGCAGAGACCCCTGCACCATTTGCCGTCCAGGTAAAACTGCTCAGGACAGCTAACTGCTGGGCACCACAGCCTTCGTGACCCAATTCGAACAGCTGCTCCAAATGAGAAAGTGGGTGAACAGGAGTTTGAGGTACCACTTCCCTTCTTTATGATGCCCTGAACACCTTACCACCAAAATTCAAAAATTAATGGAGACCAGGGGTCTAAGCAAAAGGAAGAGGACAAAAGACACTGTCAGTGAAGTACTCCTTGGGTTTGTTTGTGGACACTCAATATATTCCTTGAAATGGAGCCATAAACAGCACAAACTTGATCAGAATCAAATATAAACTGAAATAACAGAAACCTGACGCAGCTAGTACCTGGATATACTGGCTCATCTAGGGGACTGGGAAGAGAACAAAAGATTCTGAACGTCTACATTAAACAAATAAATCAAACAAGTTTCTTTGTATTCCAGAACTTTGCTTTTGGGGGTGCCACCCCCATGAAGGAAGCACATCATGTTCTGAATTCCTGAGGCACAGTTTTATTGAGACCACAACGCTGCTCACTCAAAGACTAGAAAATATGCGCGGTGCCTATAAGAAAGGTTTGAATTAGCTCTCTTGCCTAGATTGTATGATTTACTTTCATGCATTTATTTAGCCAATTCCATGTTCTTTAAAATGTCATGCCACATGTTGCACATAATCCCTCCTCCTCCTGGAAAAACGTTATTACGATGAAAAATATAATGAGCCTTTGCAACCAGTCTGAAAGATTTAGCAGGATAGACTGATTTAAATCAAGGATAATTAAATCAGCAGGAAATAAAGTTCAGCTTGAATCACTGATGTAAATGAAGTTTCCCATGGAAACTTTTTTCGTGTGTTCCTTCCGTGATAGTGCAAGCCTGACCATGAGGTCATGCTAATTTACACACTATGTTAATTCTTACAAGCAGGCTTTGCATCTCTTTGTTTCACTGCATATATTTTGCATGCTCCCTTTGCTGATTAATGTCATTAAAGTTTCCCATATGCAGTCTTTCTCATGATAACCACCAATGCCAATCTAAGGATAACAGCAGAGTCCTGCGGCTGTCTCCTGAGAAATCAGTTACACTGAATTCAATGGCAGTTACTCCCAGGTAAGTGGACATGGATGCTGTGGTGGTTAGAGCACCCGAGGCCTGGGAGATGGCGGTTCACTGGGTGACTTTGCGTCATTCACTCATGCTCAGCCTAACCTACCTCATAAGGTTGCTGTTCTGAGGATACGATGGAGCTATGCAAGCCACCTTGGGTTCCTGGCAAGAGCTAAAAAAGACAGGGTACAAATGCAAGGTAGGAGTAGCACGAGCAGTAGTAGTAATGTGGTCCTGCAGCCCTGGTATGAGAACACAGGAGGACTGAACACTGGGCTCTGTTGCTTTCAGCATTGCCTTTTTCTGCTTCACTCTGGTTTGGCTCTGCTTTGCCATCAGGAAAATAAAAGTTCAAAATGAAATGTCCATGACTGATAAGTCAAAGCAGGTTGAGGGGGGGATCCCCATTTTTAAACCGTTTTTCCATCCTGCAATATTGTTTTTCTGTCTTAACGGACTCCTCTGTCTTGATTGGCCCAGTTCCACCATCAGACAAACACAGGGGAACAGCAATCCTACCTGGCCAGGCAGAGAAACTGAAAGCCCAGGACTTTCAAGAAACAAGAGCTCCTGGTTAAGCTGCACAGAAACATCCATGAAAAAAGGAATTGAAATGGATGTCTGTGTGTCACTGCTAGGTAACTTCTTTGTTATAAGAGTGTAAATGGAAGTTCAAGCAAATTTATGGTAGGATCTCATTGTAAATTTCCCTTTCTAGTTCAAAAAAGAATTTCAGTAGTTTTAAATTGAGTTAAATTTAGGAAATAGCATGTATTTTTTATTATGCTTTTCAAAAGCCATTGAGTTACAGGCCTCCTGGGCAGAGCTCAGCTTCCACGTTGTTTGCAGGGGGCTGGTGATCAGACATAATCGCCCTAGTTCTGAGAAATGATGTCTTCCACTTTGTCAGGCTACCTGCTTGCACAGCCTAGCACTGCCTTCTCTGACAGGCAGCTGCTGTCAAGGCAGAGCTATTCCCAAGGACGTGTTGGTCTTGCAGACTCCTCTAACATGTTTATTCCCTATCTCTCTGCTCTAGTGACACCAACTGAACTCAAGTCCCTCCTAGCAACAGTAGAAAAAGCATTTCAAACTTGTGTACAAGTTTACTGAGTGTCATGATCTAAACAAATCCCCAACAGAGTCCCCTTGCCAGGCACTAACCATGTCCTTGCTTCTGCCAGGACATCATGCAATGAAAAGTAAGTGCCTGAATCCTAAAGGATTCTCTTTAAAACACTATAAAGTGTAAAGATCGCCTGCTTTCTTGATTCAGTGGAAATTCAGGGGAATTTATCCATACTGAGTACACGCCTTTCTCCATGATCTGGAAAATGCTTATGAAATCACACTTGACGCTGCCCACTTACTAATCTTGGAAGGATAACGGATTGGCCACTGAACAATGGCTACATGCCTTTTATCACATTGCACTGAGTACCAAACCACAATCCACTGGAGAGTCTTTTTGTTGCTGTTATACATCCAAAATAAGAATCTATGACAACCCAGGGCGGTTTGGTAACTCCAACCCAATCTAGAAAAATAGCAAACAAAGAGCATGATGTGTATACCCCTGCTCTTTCCAGGTTTATGGCAGTCCCCAAATTTCAGTATTTTGGTTTAGCATTCTTGAACCAAACTGAACCCAGGATCAACTTGGCTTCTCAAAAGAACCATTCCAGCTAAAGGGAGGGATAGAAATCTAATAAACAAACAAAATAATTTCCTCTGCTGTCTACAACCAGGGACCTCTTTTAGCACTTGATTTGGTTACTGGGGTAACCACAGCACACCTGCCAGGTTATGCAAAGGAAAGGATGCCTCCATCGTTCACACCTTCACAAGTGCCTGGAGAGGTTGAGGGTCTGTGCCTCAGGGGCAGCCATGAAGCTATGCAGGGATGCTACAGCAATGCCTCCCACTGGCCACCCTTTCTATCTGCTCACACAGAGATGCTTTCCAGGTTGCCCCAGTGCTCACACAGAGGAGCAGAATGTGCCAAGCCACCCCTCCCCCCGGTCCTCAGGCTGGCAGACACACAGTTGGCAAGCATGATGGCCTCTCTCACACATCTGCAAATTCATGCACTCTCCTGTGTCCCAAGGGCTTCTCAATAGTGCACAATTCACGCTGGCCAGCTAGGACTCCAGCGGGAACAAGAGATACTCCCTTGTAGCGGTGCATTTCAGGCTGTGATGGAAGGCTGACCTTCTGAGGAGCCGCAACACCTCCCCAAAGCACCGCTTGAAAAACAACAACCACACTGCCTCCAAAGAGGTGGGCTGTGCTCACTCTCAATCACACTCCCTGGGCTATGAACACTCTGAAGAACCCCCACCTACTCATTTAAAGTCCTGCTGAAAATGTTCTAATTAATCTAATTTACCTTGCACACTCGGAACGTCACAAAAATTCTTACTTTCCTCCTTCCTCTGCAATAGTTAAACCGTTTCTTGACACTGTCCACCTTCACACTACTTAAGACAACATTAGACACAACATCAGCATTTTAAAAAGTACTAGCGCCCAACTCAAATTCAGTTTTATTTTCATACTGGCCATATCTTAGAACGGACAGACGTAGGTCAACCAAAACACATTCGTTTATGAATGAGGACTGGTCGCTTGTTCACACTTGAGAAATGTTTTCTTATTTACAACAGATAAAAGGGAGAATTACCTGTGCCACTTAACATAGAGTCATAAATTGATTCTTTTTATTTAATGTTTAACCAAAACCAAACACACCCATCTGTGACAAAGAAAGAGGGCCACTTGGCTTGAGTGTTCATGGCAACTTACTCCATGTTCGCTTTCTGAAGCTACAGGATATCCTCCCACCTGCCCCCCACAAATTCACCTCCAGTGCAGAACCGGAGTATTTTAATAGCACAAAACACTTGTTTCACTTTTGAAATGAAATTTGCTTTAAAGTTCTAGAGAGCCCAAATCTCCAGACCCCAAAGTTCTAGAGATTTCAAGAATGCACTTTTTTGTCTTCTCGACTCCCACCTTTCCAACAAAGGCGAAGTCTATCTTGCTCGTTAAGGTTCGCTTCCACTATTTCACCAGCATTGGTCAGGTGTCACCTGGGGGGTCGGGTGCTCTTACAGAATCGGCATCACTTGCAAGGGGGACTGCACAAACTTCTCAGGCTTAGAAACAGCCATTCGCTTGCACACCTGTGGCAATGTAAGCCAGAGGAAGCTCAAGTGCTTTGCTTGAAGCCACAATTTTGCCGAGCTAAGTGGATGCACACACACTGCGCCAGGGAATATGTTTCTGGGCACACGATGTGTGGCTTTGCATGGCTTCTCTCTGAGTGCTGATGTGGATGCATCTGCACTGGGTTTTGACCCAATCCCAAGCAATGGAGAACAAAGAGGGCCAGTGCAGTAGAAGTTCCAGGTGCAAATCTCAATGCAGTCATGAATGAGGTTCACACTTAGGTGGACCTGAATGCAGGCCTGCTTTCAGTTCCAGCAGCCCTTTGAAAAGGCTGAAATCTTGCATGTGAAATGTTTCAAAAGCTGATACCCCGTCCCCAACCTGGCACCTTCAAGAGTGTCCGACCACTGCTGATGCTGGCTGGGACCAACAGAAGATGAAACACTAAGTATCTGAAGGGCACCAGGTTGGCAGAGCTGGGCTTACTCAGAACTTCAGTATTTTTCTTCAAAACATCATTTCAACTGCAACCTGAAGAACAAAGCTGTATTTTGAATTATTTGATAGATCAAAGCCACTCTCAGTAGAAGATGCCAAAGGTCTTCCTGAGTGAAACGTTTCTTCCCCTAACTAAATGCATTTATCCCTGAGGGGAGATTTTGAAAATTCTTTCCAAACTGGTTCTTTATTTGTAACAGTAATCAAATTTTCATCCTGCCCTCCTTCTGCAGAGCTCAAGGAAGCATATCTGTCTTCCTATACAATTAATCTCCCACAACCCTGTAAGGCAGCATCTGGCCCCAAATCACCCAGTATAAGTCTGCTCACTAACCCAGGTCTATCCAAGGAAATTTGTGGCACCTCAAATTTTCACTCACTAAAACAGATCTCTGAAAATTTCACATACAGAACTGCACATGTCCACTCTTCATTTGGCACCTGTGTGTTCGTGTTTGTGCACTGAGGAATTAATTACTTCCCTGAAAATTAATGCCTGTAGAACGGATGCTGGTTTTGGTGCAAGGGCCAGCTTCTACCTTGCCAAGTCATAATTAACTGTGGACTGCCAGAAGAGGAAGAAAGCTGCTGATCCATTTATACTGTTTATGATGGGTGTGTGCAACCTTTCTCTTTTGAATTTGCACAACCACACATGGTTTTGCAGGTAAAGGAACAACGTTCAGGGTGAGAAGTCAGAGGCTTGCTCTGCTATGTACAGGGAGTCCTTGAGTTACCAACATCCAAGTTACAAACAACCTGTACTTAGAAGCAAACTGCCATAAAGCCTATTGATTTTTTAAAAAAAATCCTGTGGAAAATCATCGCCAATGCAGAGAGATGAAGCGAAAGGGTAGAGAAGGATACCTCAAAAGGATCACCATAGAGAAAGGAAGGGGGGGGGGGAGATGGCCTTCCTGCTCATCTGGAGAGGGAAATCTCTCCAACATTTTCTCACTGCAAAGAGGAAGCTCTCTCTTTGGGTGTGAGTTTGGGTGGGGCAGTTAGAGATATTTGCATTTCTTCCATTTTCATGAGGGTCCTGTGCCCCTAACCCCTGCAAATTAGGAGGGCCAACTATACATGATCCAGCTTACATACGAATCCAACCCAAAGTCACATTTTTATTTTTTCAGGAATGGAACTTATTTGTAACCCAGAGACTGCCTGTAGTTACTTTTCAACAACTGGAATCGCAACCCAAGAATAGCTGAACTGTTGCCAGAGGACAGAGTACCCACTGACAACATGTTTGTCTCTTTCGCTTGCTACCTTCCAAAGTAAAATCAAAGCAGTCAATGATTCCATTCCCTGCATTTTTAAGGCAAAAACAAAATGCTTTCAGGAAGCTCAGTTCCTTCCACGCATGACAGAGTTGGAGGATGCCAAGCCTGGAACAATGCCAACCTCAGTCTTGTTGTTGTGGGTGGGTGGGTGGGGGATGAATTCTGAGAAATAAACCACCAAACAAGGAATGCTTCCTAGCAAAGCTTTCCTCAGCCTGGTATCCTGCAGAGGCGCCTCCTCCCATTGCCCATGCTGGCTGGGACTGCTGGGAAACCTGAATCCCACCAGGTTGGAGAAAATTGCATTACATCCATTCACATTTAAGGTAAACAAAGGGGTATGTAGCACACACTTTTGCAGAAAAAGACAGAACAAGCCAAAGACAAAGGAAGCATTTAAATGTATCACAACCCAAACATTCAATTCTGCATGGATTTAAGAAAGTGAAGTGCCCTCTCATGCTTGAGGAAGCAGGATTTATTCTCATGTGTGCCCCAGGCCGTATGCTACACCATTTTGCAGTTTTTCAAAACAGCACCTCAACATAGGCAGTCATTGAGCGGGTGCCTCTGTCCTACACTTCCCCAAACTGAACAGAAGGCAGCTGAGAAGGTGTGCAGAGAGCCGATAATCACCGCGTGCGAGTGCAAAGGGCAAACGAAGCCAAATGCATCGGTCCTCATACTCATTCCAGCAAACCAAGCCCCAAACAATCACATTTCAATCCCCTGAAACTGCTACAGCTTGCAGGAAATTCCTGTTATATTTTAGAAGTGAGACAGGTCCTGGTGCATATTTAGGGGAATAAAAGAGGAATTAAGTTGTTGTGCTAATGTCTAGACCACTTTCGAGGACCATACAATCACATTAGCATCCATGGCAGCAGTCACATTATCAAACCCAATTTTTAGCCACCAGTATGAGATGCAGATTACAAATAGCATTTATACACTTAGGAGAAGGCAGCACTGAAGAACTGGATTTTTAAGCCTGTCTAAACCCTGAACTAAAGAGGCAAGGTACAATGCATGCCAAAGGGAGCCTGACACCCAGGGGGCACGCTTGTTCCAGATGACCTGACAGATCCCACCCAAAGGAAGGTACACAGATTACCCGCTGCACATCTTCATAAATAGGGAGGGGGGATATGGGAGAGTTAGGGAGGATATGGTGAACGTGATCTTTTAAGTTCGGCAGGAGAAGTCATGATTACAAATGCATTTCTAGTCAGGAGGAAGGTGAAAACACAAAACCTCCCTTTTCATGGGGGCATTCACTGGCAGGGTTCGCGCAAGTAGTCAGGGTTGAACAGGAGTTGAGGATGGGTTGGTGCTAAACCATGCATGGGTGTCTTGTACAAACTCGGCTACACCAAAAAACCAGGACTTGTGAACCACAAACAAATCACAGTTCACAACCCAATGCTATTAGTGGTTAACAAACCATGGTGTGTTAGCATAGCTGGTTTCACACAGCACAACAACTCAAAGTTCAAGGACAACCCACATTTTTATTTGCCGTTTGTACATTGCTATTGTACATTGCAATAGTTGTTACATTGTGGTTTTCTGTTTCTGTTTTTTGTTACATTTTAAATTGGAAGGAGAACTTTAATAGTTAAATTGCTGCCTTGCTGTAAGTCGCCTAGGACTCTTCGGAGATGAGGGAGGTTATAAATGTTTTCAAAATAAACATCTGAACTCTTAACCCATTCTCTATTGAGTGGAGTCTACAGAGGTCAAAAATAAAAACACAAATTACCAACAGTTTAATATCAATGAAAAGGATCTGGGGAGACACTAAGAGTACTTTTTAAAAACTAACAATAAAAAATTAAGTTCAAGGGGCATCAAGGCATGAAAGGGGCAAGAATCATTCAAAGGAGGGAAATACTGCATAAGGAGTATTTGTAAAAGAACTAGAACATCAGTGTGGACACCCTAACTTCTGAGAAGACTGCTTCCATCTCCTTGCCTTTGCAGCATCTTTTGGTTTTCATTTACAGCATTTTGTTTCGTTCTCTTTAAGTCAATTAAGCACTCAAGCCAAGCTGATGAGGCTTCGCAAGGCTCCCTGGAGTCATGGAAGATAAATTCTTCCTTCTGGCTGCCCAAGAGACACTTCATGGTAAAATTAGATAACAGGACATTTCTGTAGAAATCCCAGCTTTGGTGAATTCCAAAAAAGCCAACCATTTCTATTTGCTTGATGAGGCATTCATGAGATGAAGTAGTCATCCAGGAGCCCAGTATCTGCAACAGCTCATAAATAATCGGAAGTGTGATGTTTTGTTTCTTCACACATGGTTAAAATCACTTTCCTAGCATCTGTGGGTCTAAGATTAAACACCTCCAACTTGCTTTGTGGGTGGACAATATTCTCAGGGCTCAAAAAAACCACAATCAGCAAGGACAGGAGGTTTCTAAACATGATGTTTTCCTTACATGCACTGCTTCCTTGATTGCTAAATGGACGTGTTCTACCAAGCTGTTATTGGTAGGGAGTATTTTACATTGTTCCAATGTTGGAGGAAGGAAAAGAAGAGCCTCCCCCATACTGATCTTAGCTTGAGGCTGGTTCTGGTAGAAGGGGAACTGAACTGTGCCCTAAAAGGTCCATGAGGCCAAGCCCTCCCATTTGCGAGCTCTGCGCCATGTCCTTCTGAGGTACATCTGTTCCACATGCTCAAGTTGTCAATAAATAATGCAGAGATAATCACATAAAGAAGGGCTGCCGAATGAGGTAGAGGCTTATGTTGAGCTAGGATTGATGCAAAATGTTGGCAGGGGCCCACTGAAAGATCTCCTTGAAAGATCCCAAAAGGTCCCCTCCCCTTCGCCACTGCAGCCTTGCCATGACCATACAGTGGTGGTGGTGAGAACAAAGTGCAGGAGAAGCCCCGGTTTCCATGGACCGCAACCTTCCGCCCACCAATCACTGAGTGAGTGTGGAGAATGAGGAGCCAGAAGAGCCAGTGAAGGAAAATGAGACTTGCTGGCAGAGAGAGTCCATGAGGCAGGTTCAGCAGGGGCCCTCAACACCCCTGCAGCCTGCACTGTATTCCGGATTCAACAAACTTTCAAGCAAATCTTTAACTCCTAAAGCACCCTTCCCCTTTCAATGCCCACAGAAGAGGCACAGTAACCCAGGTGGTTCCCAACCCCCCCAAGAGCATATTTAAACTAGCATTATAAATTTCAAGCCATCCGCTACAGCAACCCATTCTTCACTCAGGTTCACTTAAGGACCCTCATTGTTTGTTTTGGCTGCAACAGGCCACCATGTTTATGAAAAACAGGTTATGCTTTTGGCACCAGGCTCTTTCTGCAGAACCTCAGCCTTTGAAATCGTGCCCTTTTTGGAAAATGTTTTTCTCCCTTGAGGCACTGTGTCTTCTCTTTGGAGGGGCACACCACTGCCACCCCAATCGGTCCTCCCCAGCACCTCTCCTTGGATTTTGCTGTTTTTATATTCAGAAAGAAACGGGTGAAACAGTCCCAAGCAGCATCTCAGTAAGGATGGGCTGGATAGAGAGCAGCAGCCCAGCTTGACACACATGAAGATACATTCATTCTAACAGTGAGTTCCTAATTTGTCAATTCAGAGCGCTCACCATCGGATATGAAGAGTCCTTGGCATTTCTTTTTAAAGATTAGGCAACATAAAGGGAAAAGAAAAGAGGGAGAGGGGGCCAGTCTCCCAAGGCACCTTCTATGTCTAAAGGACTTATCCAAGGACACCCAGCAAAACATTCCAAGGCTAAGCACAGAAACACTGTCTAAGATTGTTAGATAGCTGATAGTTATAGTATTGATAGTGATCTCGCTTGTAAGGGCAAATGCAGAACACAAGTATATTCTTTTAAACCTAGCCCACAGAAGGAACGCTTAAGAGTCCTGCCTAAAATTAAATTGTCTTGTCTCATTAAGCCCCTTAAGCAGAATTAGCATTTTTTTTGACAAATGAAACGCCTTTTGAAATGTTCAAAGAGCTGCGTCCTGCTTCGTGCTGCTCACTTGTCACTGAAGAATCAGTATTCCGGATGGCTTGGTGTGTCTGGTGCCTTTTGGGAAGCAGGCGGCTTTCCAATACGCCTGCTTGTAAAATGCTGTACAGAAGGCACATGGCAAAAGCGACCTTGCACCCTTCTGCAAAATTCTGTTTCAACCAATGAAAAGAGCCAAGCTGAGGGCTTGGACGATCCAACAAAAACAATTATTGCCCAAAGTGGGAGGCCTATGAAATAGCTGGAATGTACACATGTTGGCTCATTCCAAGCACACATCTTCCTCTTTATTTTATTTATTTATTAACGTATTTGTATGCCGCCCCCTTGCAAACAAGCCTCGGGGTGGCTCTTCTCCCATAAAAGTGAATAGATCCCCTTATTTTTTCCCATATGAACTTTTCACTCATACCAGGTGGAATGGACGGAGGAGAGGAGAGGTATATATAGAGAGAGGGAAGCACTGCGCTGAACATGACACCAATGCTTTGGGGTAAGGGATAAAACCGCCTGCCAATTCCAGCCAGTTTTCTGTAAGATATGCACACAATTTGTCTCTCCGGGCAAAGAACCCAATTTCCATATAGGCTAATAAGGAATTAGAATTCTGTGCAGATGCGAGTTAAGGATATTTATTGCCGGAGCCCCTAATTATGCCATGGAATGTACAGCTTTGGGGTTGATGAATGATTCTTTCCCTCATCGCCGCCCTCATGCATCGCCATCACAGTTCTACAGGAAAACAAATGGCATACATGTACACAGTGCAGAAACAAGGGGGTCAGTGCACCTGAGCAGAACGTACTGCCAAGCACACATAAATCCTACTATTTGGCAGTGTGCTCACTTGTTTTGTAAAACCAATGCACTCAGCCAAAACAAGGGATACCAATTTTCAACTTACAACAATGGCTGCCTTTTTGGTCTGTAAGCACATTTGACAATCTGAGCAACTGTTGTGGGCATCACCACAAAATGGCTGCCAGGAGAAGTGTGGAAAATGACTGGTAACCTGCCCAAAACACTGGGTACAAGGCAAACATGGGGGGTCAGTCCCACCACAAAAAAGGACAAGTCCACTCTTTTCCATGTCAACAGAAAGCTATTTCAGAGGAGCTGCTACTGATATTATTATTATTATTATTATTATTATTATTATTATTTAGGGCATCATGATGGGTGGCAAGGAAGGTGTCCAGGGCATAATACCTACTGGCTCTTTTCACTCTTCCACCACTCAGATTGTTAGAACGAGGAGCAGTTCAAAGTGTGCTTAGGGTTATCCAGCCGTGTGTTGTGCATGTGTGCACATGTGCGCATTCACACACATGCAAACACCTCAGCAAAAAGAGGAGCAGCACTGCCTGACAATGAGGTGCAGTAAGGGAGCAATTATCAAATGTGTTCCTAGCCATTTTCAATGTGAATTGGACATTCATGAAGGACCGTGATCCTGGGCCACTGCTGGAAGCCACAGAACAGTTCTCTGGCCCTAAAAAGTCTGGATGCTGAATTCCCACAGAGCACCAATATCTCTACGCAGCAGCTTCAAAATGCCTACTTTCCCACAACGGGCTTGGTGAGCAAAAGCAAGACAACTTCGTCTGTCTCTGTCTCTCCCCCCAAGGGCACGCAAAGCATGTCTCAACGGGAAGCGAACACTGGCTTTCCGGATTGGTTAGCTGTGACATCACTTTATTATTGAGCTGTCTCATGCTGGCGTCTCAGGTCCCACCACTCCAGTGCTCCAGGACCTCACACAGCTCCATGCAGACAGTTCAGGGAGGAGGCAGCAGTTCCTCAGGTGGCCAAGCGGGAAACATGTAGGGGTTTCCCCCCACCTGCTGCAGGGGGAGCTTCTGTAGAGGAGCAACATCCAGGCAGCCAAAACTTACAATTTTTTTCCACAGCTGCAAAAAGATGAGAAGGGATATATACAAACACTCAAAGCTCAAGTCAGAAAAGGGTAAAAGGTAAAAACGGGAACAATGCACAATCCAACCAAATGTGTTTGTGCAAACCACACGCTTCAGAGTTGCACACATTTTCTGCACAGGAATATATATAGGCTAGGCTTATATGGGGAAGTGCCCCATGAAGGCCTGCATTCTTTCAACCCGCTCACCATGACGAATAACCAAGAATAGCTGTGTTTTTTGTCAGGGAAGCTGAAAATAGATTCGGCATATGATCTTACAGTTTCTACATTTTCCCTTAAAGACTCTCCCTTGTTGTTCTAATACAGCCAGATGTTTCTCCTCACCCAGTCACATGCTAAACTATACATGTATATAAGTTTTTCCCCTCCTGTTAATCCAAAAGTAGGCAGCTTGTGGCCCTCCAAATGCATTGCCTGCAATTCCCATCACATCTCACCAAGGACTAGGATGGCTAGGGCTTGTGGGATCTGTATGCCAAAAATTGGGAAGGCATCGCCTTAAAAAAAAAAAAAGAAGCTTTCTTCCATAAAAATCTCTGGGGGGAGGGGGGAGAGAGACTAAGAACAACAGCTCCTTCTTTCCAAACATTCCGCATAAATACACAAAGGTAGTTCCAAACTTATATTCTTCCTGCAATGTCCCTTTCAACAGATGCTTTCCACAGAGCTAAGTAGCAAAGTAAGTCATTTGCAAACCTGGCTGACAAAGCCTGGAGAGATTAGCCAGATTAATTCTTAATGGCCCATCCTATGCCACTCATTTGTGACCAGCAATTAAAAAAGGCATGGCATTTGTACAATTCCCCTGCATATCACCTGAAAGTGATACTCCATCACCACAGGTAACCAAGCATGTCATTATTCACAGGGTTGTTGTGGAAGATTGTTACTTGCTGGACTTGCTGCACAATTGTTGGGAATATGGGAAGGAATGTCACAGATTCTGCAACCAGCTGAAAATAAAATGTGGTGTTTCAGATGCTCGGTGAAGACTTTCTATATTTTCCAACAACCTGTAACAGAAGCGCTCTGCCTTGATTTCTTGTTTGCCAGCTTATTTGATGTTTTAACTGCTATTTCGTATGGACTTTGTTCTATTTGAGTGAGTTGCTTTATCTGTTGTTGTGTTATCTGAATTCTCTTCTTTTAATATGTTCATGTGGGCTTTTACACAAATGTATTTATAGAAATATGAAAACATACTTTGAAACTAAGGGGCAAGGAGAATTAAAGATTCAATATACTTCCATTACAGAACATGGCAGTATTCATACGGTCAAGTAAACATGTCCTTGGTTTAGAAAGCAAGAGAGCAGGGGGCTACAATTTTAATCTCCCATTTGCTGGCATCTACATACTCACAGAATTTCTCTACTTATGTGGAGTATACAAAGGCTTTCTACTTGGGACTGCCCTTGAAAGCTACCAAAAACCTGTTAAATTCCAACCCTGAGGTTGCCCCCCCCCATTCAGGAATGATCTCTTCACCGAGGGCCATTAGATGCCAATGTTTTCATCTCTCCCAGGCCACATTAAGAACACGCTCTCAACTCCCAGGCATTTAATGCCCTATGACAGGGGTGGGTGGGGGGCGTCTTTTTGATATGACTTTTTTTTTTTAGTGAAACTGTTTTTAGCAGCTTAAAAGTATTTTAAATTCTGTATATTGAAATTTCAGTAGGAATATTTGTATTTGTGCTTAGTAATTTCAGGAAAAAGAAGACCAAGAAAGAGACGTCTTCACTCCATAAAGGAAGCCACAGCCTTGAATTTAGAGCACCTAATCAGGGCTATTAAGGACAGGATGTTTTGAAGGACTTTCATTATTAGGGTCCCTATAATTCAGAAATCACTTAACTGCACATAACAATGATTTCTAGGAATTGCTGTAACTGCCCAAAGAATTTCAGCTATTGAGAGGTATAGACATGGAATTTAAAAACAGACCAAAAATGTACATGATGGCCAAAATCTGGATACCCGACCTGCAGGTGAAGCTACATTTGAAGTGACTTTCGAAACTGCAACTCGTTCAGAAAGTAGCATTGAGGATGCTGAAGGGCACTTGCTATTACACTTGTTCTGTAAGAGTCACAGAAGTTACCTTTTTATTTCCAGGCATCAAAGTGAGGACGATGACCTTGAAGTTCTAAGTGGCTTGAGTCCAGGTTCAACTAATGGGGATGAGAGAAAAGATTTTCTCTGCAGCTTCACCTAAATTGCAGGCATCTGCCTTATGGGGCCTGGTTACCCCTTTCATTCATGGCATTTCGCTGCTTTTGCACTTACTCAGACTGGTGCATAGGCATAGAAAGGTGGGATTTAAATAATAATGTATATACAAACAATTTCACCCAGTAGCCTTGCAGATTATTTTGGGTTTGCTCTTCAGCCAGAGCTCCTTTTGCTCCCCAGCTAAAGCCAAAAGGCACAGATGACAGAAAGCTCAAGTGTTCGGGAAATACGGCAACAAGCTCCAGGAGAGAGGACCTCAGAGCTCAAAGGGGACATTTAGAAGGCAGAAAGAGAGACTTATGGCTAACATGACAGGGCAAACATCAAATAAATACATACATACATACATACATACATACATACATACTAATTCAGAAGGCACTCTGCCTTTGATAGCACAACAAAATGGCAAGATGGCAAAGCCATACAAAAAGGCACTTAACGCAACAGCCACTTTCCACAGAACGGTGCACATACCCAGTGGAGTTCCCAAAGATACACAAAATATAACGCACCAATGATTACTAGCAAGACTTTTTATGGCAAAGTAAAGCAGGCTACAAAATAGCCACTTAACTAGCTGTGGCTGCCAATTCTCTCCAGAAAAAGAATCTTCTGAAAAGTTATTCTGAATATTCTTTGCCACACATGAGAGGCATGGACAGACCAATCAGCTAACGAAGCACCCAGAAATTCTTTGCAAATGGGTCAGTGGAGACAAGCCATTTTTCGTAAGCCAGGGGGCCTTTTGTGGTGCTTCCCCCACCCTGCAATTTCAGAAAGCTCTGCCCAGTGAGGTCTAACTGGCACCAACATTGTTATCCTTCAGCACCAGGTTATGTCATGTCGGTCCTACTAGGATTTGTCAGCATATGATAAAGCTTTAACAGCTCCTGGAATTTTTATTGTTCATTGTTTTAAATTGTTTTTATGTGCACATGGTTTTATTGTGTTTTATATTGTATTTTAAGGCTTTGATCTTTTGTAAACCATGCAGAGAAACAGGGCCATTGGGCAATATGATAAGAAACATAGAAACATTTGAAGAAACACTTCAGCCTAGGAACTGCAAAACAAGAACCTGGAGACCTATTGATGTTCTTTTGCCCAGGATCAGTTAGATGGATTAGGAATGACAACTATGTTGGAGAGGTTTCCAGATGCATTTGCCAAACAGAAAATATCCTGAGAGGCTTATTTGACCGGGAACCAGACAGACACACACATACACACACTATAGAGAAAAACTAGACAAAGATGTACTGAAAAGCAGAAGTTTTTAGCTTTGGAGTAAGTGAACCAATTCCTTAAGGGATGGAAATCAATCATGAACAAGTTTCTACTGTAAGGCTATTTACACAAACCCTCTTGCCAGAACACAGAATATACTTTCTGGAAGCTATGAGTAAGTCACACGGAGGACAACTGGAACAAAACGTAAGTTTCTAAGGGCTTGTGCATTAATCCTTTCCTTTGGCAATTCCTTCTATCTGGGATCTGTCTTCATCTGGTTTCCCCCTTTCACACTATTGTCCCATTACTGAAAAACCATTAACTCTTCAAAAAGAAAAACAGATCAGAAAGGACAGTCATGTTGCACCAAGTCAAAGACTGATTCAGCTCCCACTGGGTTCCCTTCCCACCATGCACAACCTGATGCCTCCGGGAAGTCCACAATGCAGCGGTGCGCCCCCATTCACTTTCCCCGGCTTTCACTACCAGAGTTAAGACAGCCAGCTATGAATTTGTTTCTCACCACCCCACCCAAAAGAAGGAAAGCTACCATTGCCAGGACTCTGAACTCTTCAGCCCTATAAAGTTTTCTAGTTTCATGGTGTAACTGTTAGGTCACTAAAACAGGGACTTGATCTCAGAAGCTCTTCAAGATGTACTGGGCAAGACAGTAGACCAGTTGCCCCTGGGGTCCTTGTTCCCCCTCTATAAACTGGGAACTGAAGAACACTGGAAAGCACTTTGGGTCAGCAGAAGTAATTTTATCAGGCTTGTAAATAGCTACTTGGGACAGGGAAATTGTAGGTTTGCTGCAGCCTCTTCACACCACTGCTACCCATAAATGGACTAAAGCAGCTGGACATTAGCAGTCCTTCAATTCAGAACTAATCCGTTGTAGAAATTTGCTTCTGAGACAACCCTATCTCCAAACAACCGCAACATTTAACGTCACTTCAGAATGGTCTGAAAGTTCTTGTAGAATCCGCAAGTTTTAATGAAGCTTGCTTTCTTTCTCTTTTGAAGAATAAAAGGGAACCAGAGCTTTCCCACCCTCACCCACCCCCTAGAAAAACATCAAATATTTTGTTCCATAAATAATTGCAATAGGATGCTGTAGCTTTTCCCAAACAAACAATAGCTGAATTGTGTAATGTTTTGCCATGGGCAAAGCGAGTGGGGGGGAGAGGAAGGGGGACACACAAAGGATTGCTTTGAGAACTGGGGCTTCTCACTACTGAAATTTCTCTTCCCCGATCCCCTTCAACGCTACCAAACTCCCGCTCCTCGAATCCAGCTGGAACTGTGTTTCCTTCTTCAGAACAAGCAAAGGGAAAGTTCGGGCAAGAACACTTTAAAAGAAGTAGCTTGGTTTTAGTCCTCACACACAGCCCACTTTTTATCTTCTTAGAAAAAAGGTTCTACAGAAGGCGGCTTCCCCTACCCAGAAAGAAACCCAGAACTACCTTTGCCATTATTGCTGCACAGCTCGTACTCGAACCTCAGCACCTTTCCTGCCAGCACTGCTCACAACACTGCTTTGGCACCAGAAAAATGCCTCCCTGTTTAATTCTTATCATTTAAATATTTTAAAATGGCTCTTCATCCTTGCCATGCCAGGGTGGTGCACAGAAGCATGCCCAAAATTAGCCACGCAAAATAAAACAACATCGTAGTGAAATAGCCGAGAGACAGCTAGAACATTAGAACAGTCCGACATTAAAATGCTTGAGCAAATAAAATAGTTTAATCTGGCACCAAAGGGACCATGTTGACGCCAGTCACAGCATCGGTGCCAGTGGTGCCTGTATGGGAAGGATACATAACCAGAGCAACTCTCCCTCTTGGTTTCACATCATCTGCTCGCCCTGAGGGGAGGGGATGCCAACCTTCCCCAAACAGGGAGTTGTTGGGAATGTAGCAAAAGCAAGACCACTTCTTCAGTGTGGATCATAGCAGCCAAAACCAGAACTCAGGGCTGTTGAGGCACCAATAATCCAGTGCATGAACCACCAACTCACAATACATAAAGGAGTCCCCAGGTTGTTTAGCACAGCGGGAGTGTGCTTGGAGGGAGCCGGCCTCTTTTTCATTCATGCCCAGCCCAGGTTTGCTTAAACCCCAGGTTGTTCTTCGGGTGCTCAAACTGGATCACAGGTAATGGAAACATGGGTCCCATATCAAAGTTCAGAGCTGATGTAAGATCCAACTGTTTCAGAGTATACACACTCATTAATTGTCCCAAAGTGCACACCCACCATCCCCTCTGACTCCACACAGAAGTTCAAGAATGGCAACTGGAGGCGTGACCACTCAGGGTCTCATTTCCCAGGACAGTTTGAAAAACGCACCCCATGTCACATTCCAAGATCCATCCAAATATGGGGCAAAGGGTAGAGGGGCAGCTCACAGTCCAACGATCCTGGAAGGCTGGTGCGTCACAGTGTCCCAGGCAATTTCTCAGCCCAACTAGAAAGACCAGACTTGATGCCGACAGGTCTCTGCTTGTTGTGGGAATGGGAAAGGTTTCTTCTGTCCAGAGCCATGTTCATTGGAGGCAATCCACTGAGGGTCACACGTTGGCACGAGAAGGGACAGTGACAAAAGCAAGCAGTGCCGCCCCTGTTCTCTCTCTCTGTCAGCCGCTTTGCTTTCGTATTCCTTCCTCTCTTCACAGCAGTCTGTCAGGGAAAGGATATGCAACTTTGGGCAGAACTAATCATTTGCAAAGGGCTTCTGAGGTGTGGCCAAAGTCCCTTGGGGGACCTTCTTAAGGCCCGCACATCAGAGATTCAACAGACAATTAACAGGAAAACGGCCTTTTCAGTGATGGCACCTGGTTTGCAAGCACTCTCTCTGAAGGACTTTGCCTTGTGTGCCTTCTGAAATATTTCTGGCAACAGGTAAAAACCTCAATTTTAAGGCTTTTAACTTTTGTTCTTCTGATTTATTATGTGTGGAATGTTTTTATACTGCTTTTATAGATCTGCTGGTGTTAACTCAATTTAATGCATGAATTATTTTATTGTATTTAATATTCTGCTGAAAGCCACCCTTCATAATTGAAGTAAAGGGATTAAATAATAAATAACTAAATAAATAATCATCAAAACGCACCAGGCACACACCAAAACAGCTAGAGCAAATCTATTAAAAATGCAGCTACTAAGTAGCCTTCCATCCCTCCCGGTTTCCAAATTTCAATTTCTAGACTTAAAAGCTTTAGATAAAGCAATAAACTCTTATCTGCAGTTGCTCTTCTACTGCTTTCTTCCCTGGTATCTCTTAAGTTTATTTGCTTAAACTTTGCAATTTGCTACTTTACATGGCTGTTCCACTTTGTCCTTATGCATAAACTCTCCACTTACCCAGGGCCTTTGTAATCAATTTCCCATTCATGGAAAGGTTAGAAAATCAATTTCCAGTGTAAGGGAATGCAGAACTGTACAAGTATTAACAATGGCCCAGTACATATCACTGTGATAGTGAGAAAAGAACCAAAAGGTAGTCTAAGCTATAAGGCTCAGTGGTGGGGAACATGTAAAGAACATACACATGCATAGAATCTCCATATTGGTTTGCCCCACAGGAAAGAGCGCGAGAGCTTGGCCATTAGTCTTTGTGTGTGTGTGGGGGGGGGGGGGATGCCAGAAAGCAGGAATAACTGAAACTTGCCCCACTGGCGCCCAAAACTCTGAAGAATTAAAATATTTACAGGCTGTCCTATTCTCAAAAAAGCCTCAGGACAGCTTACAATATAAAATATAACATAAATAACATAAATAAATTCCCAACCCACACTGGCTGCAATTAAAAACATAGAAAAGACAATATTAAAACTTATTAAAATATAACTGGAATAAAAAGGTCTTACCCTGGTGCAGAAAAACAAATAACGATGGCGCCAGGCAGACCTCTCTGGGGAGGGCATTTCATAGATGGGGCTCCACCGCAGAGAAGGCCCTCCTCTGGGTACTTTGCCTCCTAATATCTTTCATGGAGGTTTCCCAGAGAAGAGCCTCTGCGATCTCAAGGGATAATCCCAGGAAGATGCAGTCTGCTCTCTCTCCATCAATTCAGTAACCCTCAATCTGCTGGATTTGCAATGCCCAAACTGGGAGAAGAAACCCAGGGACATCTTCCCTTTGGAGGGGATGTTTAGTGAGGAACATCAAAGCTAAATAGGCAGCTGACCAATTTGGATCCTTCCTAACTGTTGGTCAAGAAAAGAAAGAGCAGGAGCGGCAAAATTCTACAAAAAAGCAAAAAAGGAGAGAAAACACAACGTAGTTGATCAGCGAAAGGGTGCCCTGGGTATGGAATGCCTACCCCAAGGAGGCTTGCCAAACACCAGTATTGTCTGTGTGCATGCTAGGCAAAATGCCTTCTATTTGCCTAGACATTTTGATTTATTCTCCTTCCATCCGTCTCTAGTTTGAACTTTAAAGCATCCTTTGGGAACCCATCCCAGAATAAATCTGATACAGGGCCACAGATACATTCTCTAAAAGAAGCCAGCAGCCTATCCCATAATGTGTCTCACGGAGTACGCGTAATCACAACATGTGTGCCTGTTATGAGGCAAACAGAAGGCGAGGAGTATAACCAGGCCTGCTGGTGTTGCACTATTTCACACAAGTGCACAGGAACACAACACAGCAAGCTCGCTGGGATTGTGTCAGACTCAACGAACTGCCTGTGTGCAGGCAATGTTTTGAATATTCAATCCCACTCAGGAGTTCTCAGGTCATGAGAACCTAGATATCAAGGGTTACCTGAGGATTAAATAACTCTCACACAAACCTTGTTTTGTTGTAGGGATATATGAGGGTTGTTTAACCCTCAAATAAACCCTGGCAGCTGAGTGTGCATTCTTCTTGTGGGTTCATTGTGAGGTAGCTGTATTGTGTGAATTGCCATGTTGTGTATGTGGCACAAAATCCAATCTCTGTTTAAGCTTTTTGTTTCTTCTCTCTGTTCTTGCAAACATTCTCTAGCCTTTTTAGTGGCAAACCCAGGAATTCTGCAGAATGAGAATTCAAATGTGCAGACTTCATAAAATCCAGTTTTCCATGGCAGACAGACCAACACAGAGACATACAGAACCCCTAATAAATATTTTAAAAGTGTAGTTCCTTTGTCCCGATCCTTAAATAGCATGTAGAAGGATTTGCAGCTTCAGAGACTACAGATAAAAATAAGTTTATTGCACTTATGGAAAGAAAATATAGTCACTTATAATGCAGTACAGTCAGCCCTATTTTCAGAAAATAATCCTGGGACTAGAGGGAGAGGGATGTGGTATAGGGCTGCACTGCTTTGTTTCCAGTTTTTCTACCGATATTAAAGACTCTCCAAATTTTCTCACAACCAAGAGTCCCCTCTCCACATACTGAAAATGACTGGGCCTTTGACAAGCCTTAGGCAATGACATTATCAACCCTTCGTACCCCTCCCATCAACCCTGTGCCAGGAGACGATCCCTGAGCATCTCAGAAGTGTCCAAACACAGCTTCAGGGACCCGGGGTCTTGCGCAATACCAGTGTCACATTCCCATTCTGTCATGCTATCCTGCAGTGTGAGAGTAGGCCACCACCACAAGAACCTTCTTACCATCAAATCTTAAGGGGAGAAAGGGGTTAACACCCATATAGCCAGGAGTTACAGTGCGGGTCCCTCCTACACAGTGCGGGTCCCCCCTACACAGTCCAAGAGTTCTCATGGCATCACTGCAGGTACCACAACACTGAAACCAACCTGTGGATGCCATCTAATACTCTGGCATAAGTGGGATCCTGAACATTTGTTGTTGCCGTTGTCTGCCATCAGTTCATCTCCAACTTATCTTGACCCTGTGAATGAAAGCTCTCCAAAATATCTTAAGCATTTGTGTGTCTATTTTTAAATTCCATATCTGTACCTCTCAATAGCTGAAGATCGTTCACCGGTTAGCAGCAATTCCTAAAATCCATTGTTACATGCCATCAAGTCATCTCCAACACCCTTCAAAATGTCCTGTCCATGACAGCCCTGCTCGCCTCTTCTAAATTCAAGGCAGTGGCTTCCTTTATGGAGTCCATCCATCTTCTACTTGGCCTTCCTCCTCCTCTTCTGCCTTCCACTTTCCCTGGCATGATGGTCTTTTCCAGTGAGTCTGGCCTTCTCACCATGAGCCCAAAATACGACAGCCCCAGTTTTGTCAGTTTGGCTTCCACGGAAAGCTCCCTGCACTCACCACTTCCATTCCGCGTCATCTGTAAACCAGTTGCCCGGGGGCATCACAGTCTTCTGTTGTTTGGTGGGATGTCCAAAATGGAACACAACATTTGTTGACTAAACGTACGAGTGCTGATGAGCAGGACGCAGTGGCTTCTTCAGGTACGGCCCCATCAATATGTGGGCAGAACAACTCATGAACTGGCACCGTATGCAAACCGGGTCAGAAAATGGAAGGGAGCAGCTGCTGCAGGCGAGAAGAACATGCCGGGCCCAATCTGGGGCACTGGATCTAGCAATCTAAGCAGCACCACACACGTAATTATTGACAAATCGTCACTGCCCCAGATGGACTGCACAGTCGCATTCCTGTCAAGCAGCCTAAGAGATCTATCTTAACAAAAGCTCCAGCATTTTCCATCTAAGAGGGATTTTGTAGAGAGGGGCCTTTCCAAAACACTCACGCTAAAGTGAAAGAGAGGGAAACTGCTCATAAAACATTTGACAAATCACAGCAGACTTCAATTAGTATCCTGAATGCATGCACAAGCAGTCATTTCCACAACTTTGAAGCTCATTCTCTTAAACATATTCTCGTTTCCTGTCACACAAATCAGCCCACTTATTCACCAGGATCCCTGGTTGTTATTTACCAGTTTACGGCACCGTGACTTCAAGACATCTCCCCCTTCCCCCTACACACTCCATTTTTATGGTTTTATTATTTCCTAGAGTGTGCATCCACTTGGAAGCTAGAACAGCTGCGAAGTAGGAGGCCTCATACAAGTTCTTCCCCTCACCAGGCCCCCCTGACGGGCAGGGCCATCTGAAGAACAACAACCATTTGCAATCTCTGCCCTGGGAGCCTCTTAGGTTCCTCTGCAAACACCGTATTTATTGCACGGAGTGGGGGACAGGTTCAACCCCTTCTCTCCCCCCACACCAAATACCCTATAAATATCCTTCCAGTCGACTGGTCCTGAGAAATGAATGCTGAGTACAGTCACTGCTGGGTTCGTAAGAGTTTTGTGTTGTTTTAATCACACATTATGGAATCCTTTCTATAGGTGGAATGGATGCCAAATACAGCAAGAATTCTTGCCTTCCCTATCACATTTTGTGAACAGACAAAAACACAAGGACCTGCAGTCCACGTGTTTCCCCCAAAGTGAACGAGTATAGAGCTATTTGCCACATTCCTGTTTTGCATACATAGCTGCATATCACCTGAAGATTATACATTCGAACCCAGCACCGAAGTATCAGAGTCCAATAGGCCATCAAAGAGATGGTCATATTTAAGATGTGGATGGTCAGTCTTAAGAGAAAAGAGTGAAACTACAAAATCAGTGGTGGGGGGGAGGTATGGAGAAGAGACAAACACACATATTTTGAACATCTAAGCTAAAGAAAAGCAACTGTTTTGAAACACACAAAGAAGCATGATAGTACCTTTCATGGTCACCTACCAGACCTCCCCCCCCACACACACACACACAGACACAAAGCTAGTACTCCCAAAACATTTGGGATATATTCAAATAAGCAGCTTTCCTTCCATGCTCAAAATAAAATGCAACACTCCACTTAACAGAACACAGCAGAAAGGTGAAGTTACAAGAACACAGTACGGAGGGAGAATGGTTGATCCCAGAACTCAGTTCTCCAAATCTAACAAGAGGTTCCAGACCATAATTTCCGTAATTTCACCCAGCCAATCGTTTTCAAAACCTGGAAAGCTTTCAAATGCTCACAGGGTTACTGGAACATCTCTCTCCATATAATTAAAAGGCCCATGTTAAAACACCCACAAACCAACATCCAAAAAGGTGCAAATGCATGCTCTGTGGAGTCGTCAGCATGTCTGAAGGCTTATTTCAGCAGAGATGGACAATCCAGCAAACTGGATGCTCACAGCAACCAAAGCATGTGATCATGGCAGCCCTTTTGCAGAAGAAAAGCTTCAAGACCAAACAATTCACTGTGGAACCTCATCAGCTATACTAATGGCCAGTTTGTCTGTCCATCACAAGCCGCCACCCTCCCAACCTGCCCCCACACACGTTCTATTCTACCCCTATACCTTTAAAGTTGCGGGTATTTGGCCCTCAAACAACAAATAATGAAATATTAACAATGTATAAAGCACTCATAGGCAACCTTTTTGCACTGTGTATGCATCCAGCAAAACTGTGCTAGGTGCTACCACAAAATGGCTCTCATTGGGGCCATGGGTTTCCTGCCCCATAGACTGAGTACAAAGCAAAGGTGGGGATCAGGCTCCAACACTTTGATTCCACAACTTTCAGAGCCAACAGAAACTTATATTCTCATATAATGCCAGTCCTCTACCAGCTCCACTGGCTTCCAGTTAAGTCCAGGCCCAATTCAAGGTTCTGGTTTTGACCTATAAATCCCTAAACTGCTTGGGACTGGGATACCTGAAGGAACATCTCCTTCCTTATATGCCCTCACATATAAGATCTGTGGGAACCCTCTCTGAAAGAGGTAAAAAGGACATCTACTTCGAATAGGGCCTTCTCTGTGATGACACCCAGATTGTGGAATGCGCTCCCCAGAACGGTTCGCCTAGCACCGAGCCTATATTTTCAGCACCAGGTTATAATCTTTTTATTTAAATATTATTTTAAAATTTAGTAATTTTAATAGTTTACAGTCACGTTGATGTATTTTATTGGTTATATATTACTGTATTGTTTTATTGATTGCTTTTATTTGTTGCAAGCCGGCCTGAGATGATTGTCATAAAGGGCGGCATGTAAATGTTTTAAATAAATAAATAAATAAATAAATAAATAAATAAATAAATAAATAAATAAATTTACCACACACACGCAAGCACTCTGCAAGAAAATGTTTTTTTACAAAAAAGAGTGTTGGCAGGGAAGGGCACTTCAGTGAGTTAGCCACAAGGAAGGTCTCCACGGTTGAACCCCTCTGAGCAGTGTATCGCCTAACCCTGCTCCAAAGGGCTCAGAAGTGTAATTGGACATGAAACCTAGAGAGAGAAGCAGGGAGCGGGAGAGATTAACCAGACACCCGACTGCCTGACCAACACTGGTGTGCGGGTGCAAATCCACTCCTCCCTGCTCACCTCACATCACGGAGATTTGCATTGCTCACGTTCAGATAAAAATCCATCCGTTGGCAGAGCAACGTGGCACGTGGTGGTCACTCCACAAGCAAAATGTCCTAAGAAACTTCCAGTAACTTGCCTTTAATCCTAATCCTAGCCCGTGGGATATAGAGGGCTACACTTCGAGTAACAAAATTAATAAGAGATCCTTAAATAAGGAGTCTACTCGGCTTCCCTCAGCAGTTCCTTTCCTTTCTCTGGCCTTTTAAGAAGCTGGTTATGACAGCTCAGCCTCAACCCAAAACTATAACAAAGCCATCAAATTTCCATTTAGGCCCAAGAGATAACGCAAGTGCAGGGAACCTATGTCAAGTGCTAGACAAGCCTTGTTGTAAAACAAAACAATGCTGGAGGAAGCAGAGCAAAAATCAGATAAATTCGAACTTGCACTCCAAGTATACATTCAACAAGATGAAAACACCGATGAATATGAAAACAAGGAAGGCAAGCTCGTAACCCTTACACAGCATATACGCAAGGCAACGGGTGCTGCAGGCAGGCTGATCAAGCAGACGACTGCCTAGGGCCACTGAGGGAATTTGTGTCTGCGCAAGATCTGACTAATGAGTAGCTGTTGTTAGATGTTGTTAGAGATGTTGACAAAGTTTTGGTAGAGCCAAGCAGAAAAACAAACTTCAAGGGGGGAGAACCCTCCAAATGGCATGACTTATTCTCCAATTCTTAAGGTCCAATATGAAAAACCTACATGGAAATTACAGGCCAGGATTCAGGATTCCCGTTCCTGATTGCAGAGATGTAGGGAGGGAGTGGCATGGCCCCAGGGCCTTTGAATCTGAAAAGTATGTAGTTTCTCCTTCCGATTTTTCTCCTTCCAATGGTTTCGGATTATTGCAGAGCCGATAGCTGGGCTCATGCCTTTCTTACGAAAACTTAGACAAAGCCAAGCTTTAGGCAAGCCTAAGATAAACTCACAACTACCACTTCTTAATAATCAAGCAAATTACTTGCCCAGTATAAAACACGGGATGAGGCATGAAAACCATCTTCCCAATATTTTAACTTTTAAACTTAATTTTAACTTTTGTTAATGGCCCAGAAAACTTCAGCAATTGGGTGGCATATAAATGAAACAAACAAGCAAACATGGAACAATGCTGGTATTTCTCAGGATTCACATATGCCCCCAAAAGCCCACTGACACAATGAAAAAAGGCACAATTGTTTCGAGGGGCAAGCTTGGGGATCAAAATCTGGGGACCATATTCAGCCGTATTCAGGTACTCAATACCTCACCTGGGCTGTTGGCAGCACCAACAATGGCAAGCAGAGCTATTTCCACAACGTTGTGGGTATACACACTTCTCCCTCTCCTCCCTGCCCCACTCAGTGGTTGCCATGCAGGTCCTTATCTATAAAGGGGATACAGCGCAAGCTTCAAAGAGTTTATTGTTGGTAATTAGGTTTCTCGCCCTATGCAGTCACCACTGTTAGGAGGCTCAAACAACCAGCTTTCAACTGGACTGCCCATCTCTTTGTTTTTCTGTTGTGATAGAGGCTCAATTATGCCAGGGAACAATGGCGAGTCTCTTCATTCCCCCACTGAATAGGAAGAGGCGGGAGCCATTGTCGGGGAAAGCTTCAATGCCACTGTGAGCATGGAAGGGGCTGAAGTACCACAAACAATGGGTTCCCAAAGGAGCAGCAAGAAGGGAAGGACTGTGATCCCAATCCATAGCCGCTCCCCTTCTGGATCATTCCTCATCATCTAAGCAGGACCTGAGCTTAAAGGCAAATCAGGAACCAAAGAAACTACCTGGACTGAATCATACGCTTGGCCCAGTGTAGCCCACACTGACTGGCAGCACTGGTTGTGCAGAGTTTTAGGAAAGAATCCTTCCTTAGCCCTACCTGGAGGGCAAGAATCATACCTCTCCAGTATGTTCTTCCTTCCCTAGTGCAGGTTTAAAAAAACCCTGAATCTAGCAAGTCCAAAACCCTTATGAATTTTGCAAATAGATGCCACCTGCTTAACTTATTCTCAATTTGCTGAGCAGGGAGGCTCTTCACACCCTGTGCCCAAACACAGCCCAACAACTCAGCCGCCTCTCCGGTCATCAATACACTTTGAGTGGTATCTGTGCAGCTGAAAGGTGGGGGGAAGCCAGTACCAGAATTTTTAGCAGGGCAGCTTTGGGAGAGAGGAGGCAGGAAGCCAGAACAGGGGCAAACATATTTCTCAACAAAGCACGCAGGGGAAGCAAGTAGAACTGTCCTTCTGAAGAGGCTCTCAGGTCTAACTGCAGCATCAGGAATCAATTAAAAGATGAAATAAACGCAGCCATTTATTCCCCAATTTACAAACCACTGAATGAAACCGAGTGCACGGCTGTTATTGTATCTGGAGATTGAGCTGCAGAACCAAGGGGTGGAGAGAAAGGGCGGAGGACGGATGGCAAAAACTGGACTAGATTTCTCTTTGAGAAAGCAAAACAAATCTGCTCAGGGGGAAAGAGGAACTGTATCCTCTCAATCAGATTCATTTCACTGCCCCCTCCCTCTCCACCACGGGGCTAGTCAAAAATCTGCAGCTTCTGTTATTCAGCTTGGACATTTCAAGAAAGCCAAGAGTTCCACGTAAAACTGGGGTGCCATGGCTAAGAGGGCTGCAATCTGAGGTGGTCGTATGTCATTCATGAGGAATTCTGGAAGGGTGGTTTTTTACACAGCACCTCCTATATTGCTTTAAAGAAATTCTTTTCAGCTGTTGCCTAAAGTCATCAAAAAATACAAAGCATAACCATTCAAAAGCAACAAGGACAAGATTAAGATTTTGAAAGACACCAAAACATCTTAAAACTGGTTTGTTCAGAGGAAGGGAAAAGAGGTTGAAAGCACAAGTAACAACAACAAGAAGAAAATCATATCTCTACACAGAAGGAGCAAGAACTGGTGGCTGCAGGAGAAAAAAGGAAACCCAAATGAGAAAGACACAGAAACTCGCCACACACAGCAGAAAATTCCAAGCACTGCTCTGTGACAAGAGGGGCCACAACCCATGCAAAGTTCTGAAGCCTACTCATGTGCCATCTGCTCTGCTATTCATTTATAAATTTCATTTCTGGCCTTTTTTCTCTCCCCCCCCACCCCCCCATTGGGGATACAAGATGATTGAAATAATCTCCCCCATTTTATCCTCACAACAACCACCCCAGAAAAGAGGTTCGGTGGAGGGTCAGTGAAGTGGGGAGCAGAACCAGATGTCCCACACCTCATCTGACTCTGTAACCACAGTGCCACAGTGGCCTTCAAAGCCTTCGATTTTATTTTGTTGCTTTACCCTGCAGCAATGCAGGTCGTTTTAGTATTTTCATGTTTCTTGTAACCCTGGAACCCATTACTGGGCGTGAAGAGCTGCTAGACCCAGGTCAGTTTTCGGTTTAACACAGTGTTAGGACTACGCCCCAAATGAGCCAAGAAAGGTGTGCTAGGATGACGTGCTTGCAATTTACTAATAAAATAGTCAGGCAAGCAAACAGCTGCTAGGCAGGGCACTTTCTACTAGGCAAAATGGGTGAAAAAACCAGGGGCACTCGCCAATTCCAGTGACCTTCCTGACAGCTACACTTGCAAGGAGTTTACATACGTGCCACGGACAGACAGCCACATACTCGATCTCAGAGTTGAGTCAACTGAACACTGCAGATGCCAGTCAACAACAGGGTGAAGGCACACTTGTGAATATGCAAGAGCCAGCAATGCCTCCTGGCACTCAGAGAGAAAAGATGGCAGCGGAGCCCCATCTTGCAAGCTTACCTCTTTCAGGAGGGCCTGCATTGCAATAAGAATGCACAGGTACGCCCAAAGACAAATTAAGCAGGGCCATGATTCCAAAAGGGCATATTTTAGCTTAGTAGTGTCAGTAACTATGCCTTGAGAGCAGCATTGCAAACCATAAGAATGGGGAGACAGTTCAAAACCCAGAAAACTATCTATCAGTGGTGAGATGGCTGGAGTCCTGGACCTGAGAGACCCTGGCATGGACATATTTGGTGCTCCAGCCCAAAGTTCTGCACCCCAATACAAATCTATACCCCATTTTGCAGCCTGCACTGACTCTGTACAACATGAAAACTAAAGTATCTCATAGAAGACAGCAAAAATACCCAAGCGGTTATCTATACTCTAACTGTGGGTAAATTGGCTTTTTTTCCCAAATAAAACTGCCAGAAAAGGATCAACAAATCCTTTAACACTGTCAAAATGAAGGCATGTCTTACCCTGAAATGTTATCTTAGCAGAAAGCAAGAGAACAATTTCAGACTGCTGAAAGAAAGTAGCATTTGTGGAGTCAAACACTTTCCCCACCAAGCCCTAAATATACTAGTTCAGAATTTTTTTAAAAAAACCCCAAAACCTAGTATGGCAAAAAGAAGGAGTAATGATTTGTCATTTCAGATGGCAGAGGGACATCTGAAATCCTTGAATGATTAAATATATGAACATCTTAAAATGTGTTACAAAGACTTTTTACACACCCACCAATATTAACACTGAAAAGAAAGCAAGGTTTGTTAAGAGTTACCGTATTTTTCGCTCTATAAGACGCGCCTGCCCATAAGACACACCTAGTTTTTAGAGGAGGAAAACAAGAAAAAAAATATAGTGAATCAAATGGGCACATAATCACAGGCACATTCCCCATCACTTCCCCATGGGCTGCACATCTGACAGACTTACTGCACACACATATTTGCTCTATAAGACGCACAGACATTTCCCCTTACTTTTGAGGGGGAAACAAGTGAGTCTTATAGAGCAAAAAATACGGTAGCTAGCTTGACATGGTTTCTCCTTACCCAACTCTCAACTTTGCAGTTTCTTTCATAAGTGCAAGGCCTGTGTAGTTTACACATCAAGGAATGCTTCAGTATGGAAAACTCAAGATGCTAAATTGAACACTGTATCAATGAACCAGACTTAACGGAGATACGGATTTTTAAAAAAATATATCAACAAGCTCACTGTGGAAAATGTCCACTAGCAGAAGAGTCTGAAAAGCTGGCACATTTCATATCTAAACTTTTGTTCTTAGGTTTGGTCTACTCAAAATATTATGATTATGTTTTCCCCATGCATGCAGTCATAGCCTTTTCTTTATGAAAGGTCAATATAATGAGAAAACGATTTCTGATATATTTCTATTCTGGAAGAGAGAAAAATGTGTAGAACTGCTCTTAGGATAGAAACATGGCTTGCATTTTTTCCCCTGGCCTCTGAAGAACTTAACTTAACAGAATACCCAATGGGTGGTCAGTTTTTAATTTCATTAAGGAACCAGGAAGCAATCTGATCTTAGTCAAGTTTAGGGGTTTGAGAACAAGCTGTACGCTTCTTCTCTCAGAAATCAGCTGTTCCTTTTCCTTTAAGAGCTAACTGTGGTTAAAAGTTGCACTGAAGTTCACCAACCAGGGTTAGCTTTGATCTCTTCCAAATTCCAACGGCATCAGCGCTGTGCATTCTCATCTCCTTCTTTCTTCTCATGCTTCCCTCACTTCATAACACTCATTTTACAGCAAAACTATACTCTGCATCCAAAGCAGAATGAAAAACTCAGAACTAAAGGCAAGCTATGGTTTGGGTGAACTAGGGGTTGCCAAATTCAAACACAGGGCAAATTCTGGTTATCATGGACAATGGACAGAGGGAGGGTGGAGGTGCTGAAAACATGTGAGCACCGGGCCTGTTTGTGATGTTTCACCTACAGTTTGATCTGAATTGAACAAGTGTGTGCAATATCTGGTTCAAACCATATTTTGAAACTAGCCATGGTTCCCTTTAATAGTGATGCAGATGCAACAGTGCATCCCAGTTGGCTCTACAGGACCTGAAGAAGTTCCACAAATTGGAAGAAAAGGGATCAGGCCAGTACAACATTTTCATTCTTTTACCACACATAACAGAATCAGGATTCCTGTACCATCCAAACAGAAAGTTAAGGCATAGGATCACATGAAACACAAGAAACCAGCTTTAGGAAAGAGAATGGGTCCTAGAAGGTGTAAGATTCTGAAGGCAAACCCAGACTTACAGTACTAAATAAATAAATAAACAGAGCCAAACATAAGCCATGTTTAAATTCCACTGATTCTCAACCAACAGAGCTGCAACTCTAGGACCCAGTGTGATGTAAAATTTAAGGATGCTATTAAGGCTGGGAGTAAGGTACAGGTTTCCCCATGACATTAAAGTCCAGTCATGCCTGACTCTAGGGGGCGGTGCTCACCTCCGTTTCCTAGCCGAGGGAGCCAGTGTTTGTCCGCAGACAGTCTCCATGGTCGTGTGGCCGGCATGACTAAACACCAAAGTGCATGGAACGCTGTTACCTGCCCACCGAAGTGGCACCTTTTTATCTACTTGCATTTGCATGCTTTCGAACTGCAAGGTTGGCAGGAGCTGGGACGGTGCACGGGAGCGCACCCCGTGTGCAGACTCGAACCGGTGACCTTTCGATCAGCCAGCCCAGCGGCTCAGCAGTTAAGCCACTGTGCCACCACCCAGGTATAACTCCCCACCTTTGCCACAAAGCTTCCCTGGGTGACCTATATCTTGGTCTACAGCAGGGGTCCTGAAACAGGGGGCCAGTTGAAAAGCGGAGTGGTGGGCGCGGGCCGGCAAGGTGGCAGTGGGCGCACACAGCAAGGCAGTGGCTTGCTCACTCTGAGATCATTTTCTCTGAGTGAGTCCAAAATGGTCTCCAAGCGAGCAAGCCGCTGTCTCACCGTGTGAGCATCAAGGCGGCGGCGAGTGCGTGCACAGCGAGGCAGGCGGTGCTGGCAGGCACAGGCGTGGTGAGTCCAAAACCTCTGAGGTGGGCCTAATACATGGCCATGCGGGCTGGATGATGGGAGAACACAGGGGTGGAAGAACAAGCATGCACACTCCCTCCAATGAGTGCCTTGGCAGTTGGATGGGATATAACTGGAGAACAAAGTAAAACAGGAACTCAATCTTCTTTTATGGGTTTAGTCTATAATATTATCCTCTAAGTAAGCCATGGTCAAAAGCATCATGAACACCAGAAACACACAAAAATTAGATATTAATTTCTTTCTTCTCAGGAGGAAAGCAAGTTGAAGGGATTTACCAGGGATTGCCAAACTCAGAAACAGTTATTCCTGGTCCCTGGCAGAATGGTTCCACAGAGGCAAAGCACTGGGTCAGTGAAGTGAATGTGGGCACAGACAACTGCTCTGGGGACACCACAGGGCTGCCCCACTCTTCTCCACTGTCTAACCAACGGGGGGAGATCAGGGATGGAGAGGCCCCATGAAAGCAGGCCCTGCTTCCCCCACTCACTCCCGGTGCTCTCAGCAGCAAGAGAGAGTGCTCAGTTCACGCAGGGGGCCGCTGGTGCCCCATGGAGAGGTTTCGACCAAGCGCTCACGACAAGCAGATTTCAAGGTTGCCAAGAGGGCTGCAACCTGAGGCACCTAGCTAGGGAAGCCGAGCATCCAAGCGAACGGGTTACAGCTTCCTGGGCAGTCTGCAGCGCAGAAACGCCTCCTTCTTCCCCAGTACACAAAGGGAGGAAAGAGACCACCCCTCGTTTCGCTACCGCCACCCCTTTCGAGGTGCCTCACTGACGTGCAAGGATTCCAGTGCCTGGAGCAGCGTGAGCAAGCAGTGGGCCTCCGAAAGGGGTGGGGAGGGGGAAAACAGAGAGGCACCAGCTCCACCGGCCCTGCGCGCTTTCCCTGGAACACACCTCCAGCCCGCCGAACCGTTCCTGCCAAAAGCTTGGCTTTTAGAGCAAGCCCCACTTTCCCCGTCCTCTTTTTCTAACTCCGTGAGACAAGTCAGCACAAGCAGAAACCACCGTAAAGGGGAGCAGATGCACTGCTGTTCAGTCGATCGATCGCACTTGAAGTATGCGTACGTTACAGAGCAGGGCAGATCCTGATCGTTATGCTACAACCAGGATTTGAGGCTTTTGTCTCAAATATGTTGATTAGCAGCAAATCCCTTCCCCCATTCCTTTTTCTTTTGTTTCTAGTAAAACTATAATTGCTACAGATACAGTCTTTCTTGCTTGCTCCCTTTCTTTTTGTCAAGGCTTCCCTTTCCCTCCTTTGTTTTTGTTATCATTGTGCACTCTCTCTCACACACACACACACACACACAGAGTTGTAAACGATGCTCTGTCCTTTAAATAAATAGGTAAATAGCCCTGTTATTTTAGTGCTATCGCCTGATCCAAGAGGAATTGGAATTACTTGAACAGGAACACTCCTGAACATATACCGAGTACCAATCAATTATCATGGAATATCAGCCGTTTTCTCCCCGTACACACCTGTGGTGATAAAAGAAGAGTGAGATGTCCAAAAGATTGAGTTAGAGCAAGATTCCAGCCTGACAACTCCCACACTGAAGAGAAACGCCATATCGCACCTGCATGTATAATTTTATTTCATTTATCTGTTTTTATATAATGCAAACAAAGGCTGTTTCTATGCTGACCATTCCAAACAGGGGCTGATCACACACGGCAATTCCCACAGTCAATATGCAGCACAACAGAACCCATGTTCAATGCACACTTTGGATTTTACAAAATATGGTTTTCTATCCAGAAACTCGTGAGCCTGCATTGATTATTCAGTCATCTTGTTAAGTTGTCAAAATATTTATACTTTTAGCCTTGGAAGGATGGAGCGGGGGGGGGGGGTAGGCTGCACTGTTAAACTCAGGAGTAGTTACTGCAGGCATGTCACACCTCACAAGATATTAAGCAAAAAAAGTGTAAAGAACTCTGCCCTCACAGGGACTTGAAAACTGAAATAGAACAGATTCCTCTAGGTAGAAATCAAAGGTTTAAATTTCTTGTAAAACACTGTGACATGGGCCACAAAAGAACTGCCTAGGAAAACATACACAGATTTTAAACCACAAGATAGCTAAGTATCTCTGAATACTGTGACGATCTCTCAGGGATCAGGACTTTTGTGCAAAAACTCTCCTTTGCCATTTTTAAAGGACACATGGTACAGTCCTTTCTGGAGTTCAAAGAGCAGCATACTGCATAAAGACAGGGGTATATTGAAGAGGATTCAATCAAAGGGCTGAAGGAATGGCTGACCCATCTCCAGACCTGATTCAAAATGCATCAATGTTTGAAAACAGCAGGAAGGAGGGTCCTTCTGTGACAGACGCTCTAGCTGGCTTCCTGGCACTCTAAGGAAAAGGCAGTAAACCTGTTTACAGGCCATGGAGAAGGCCTTGTGCTGCCGTACAAGCATTTTAAGGGAACAGCCTTCAAAATGCTCCTGCGAAGCCATGAGGGACGCATTATCCAGCAAAATCATTTTGCAACACAGTAAAGGTCACAAACTCACAGCCAAGTACCACAGGCAGATTTTTAAAAAAAGAAAGAAAGAAATGGCCATCGGACACAGTCCAGTGATCTAAGGCAACTTAAGTGGGCAGGAGCTTCCAAGGTCTCTTAAAAACAGGATGATAGGCAACTCTACTGCTCAGAATCATCAAAAGAAACAGAGGAACACCATGAATTTGCCAGGTTTGGCAGCCAATCTGCATTTAAACCCAATATTCTTTTTGTTATTTCTATATTTGTTCAGTAATGTATTCACAGAACTTCAATACTGCTTCATAGAATAAAATCTCTATGTGGCAGTCACTGAAGTCACACAAGTCAGACAAATGGCACGACCTCAAAGCTAATAATAGCTATCCCAGTCTTCCCCAGACAAGTCTTCCCCCTGTAGTCCAAGATGCTTTGGACTACAACTCCCAGCATTCCTGGCTACTGCTGGTGGGGACTGACACCCACAACATCTGGAGGGCACTAGAAAGGCTGATCTACTCTGACCATCAGTGATTCCCCAGTGTTGTCCCCACACCTGCTATCAAGTTCGTTTTGTTACTTGTTGATTTATTTATTAATTAAAACATTTATAGGCCACCCCATCCCAACAAAGCCTCGGGGCAGCTAACAACATAATGAAATGACTAAGAAGGCCAAGCTCAGCCACTGCAAGCCCTTTTGGCCCTGGCCTCTTGGAAGAACAGCAGAGGCACAGGCTGGGAGAGAGCGCTGAGTGGCCAGGGGGCTGGCACAGGCAAGGTAGGAGCTGGGCAGGTGGGAGCAGAGGGCCAGGAGCAGCAGAGAGGGAGGGGGCGGGCCAGAGAGCGAGAGCAGCCAGGAGGGAGCAGGGGGCAGGGCCACTGGCCGGAGGGACTGAGAGGGCCCAGCTCGGGCGGCGTCCCTCGTCTGCGTCCCTGAGCTGCGGTCCGGACGGTCCAGAGACTCCCTACCCTGAGACACAGAGGGTTATTTGTTTGTTTGTTTTGTTTGTGTGTTTTTGTTTTGTTTTGTTTGCGCTTTGCTTTGCTTTGTTGTGCTTTGTTTTTTCTTCCAATTAAAGTTTATTTTCTCCTTGTGTGTGTGTGCAAGTGGGGTTTCTGCCTGGGAGAACTGGGCGAGTGAGAGGAACTGCAGGACTAACAAGGCAGGGGAGCAAGGTAAGGTCTCAGAAGGGTTACAGATGGCAGACCAGGAGATGGCCTTGGCGGGTGTCACGGGTGTTGCTGCCGCTGCGAGAGCTGCGACATGTTCGCCCTTCTCCCCCAGGAGAGGCAGGGATACACTTGCCCTCGGTGCAAGATGGTGACCCTGCTAGAGCAGGAGGTGAGGAGCCTGAGGGCCGAGAGCGCTCTCCAGGCCCCCCCGGAGCAGCCCCCCTCTGGACAGAGGGCTGAGGGAGAGACCACGGGAGGAGCAGCTGCGGAGACATGGAGGTATGTCACCCACAGGAGGGGGAGGCCAGCACAGCCTCCTCCTTCTCCTGGCACCAACCTGGAGCTGGGAAACAGGTTCTCTCCACTTGGGGAGGCTGGGGCCGAGGAGACCCCAGGGGACCAGCAGGACCCCCAGCCTGGGACATCAGGAGGCAAGGGAGCCACTGCAGGAGAGGCGAGGACCAGGGCACGGCTGCCCACCAGCACCGGGAAGGCACGGCGGCGGGTGATAGTTGTTGGGGACTCCCTGCTGAGGGGCACTGAGGCGGCAGTGTGCCGCCCCAGCCTTGAGACAAGGGAGGTTTGCTGCCTGCCGGGCGCACGCATCCAGCACGTGAAGGACAGAGTGGAGCGTCTTGTTCGCTCCGGGGGTCACCAGCCACTCCTGGTGATCCATGTGGGCACAAACGACGTGGCCAGGCAGGGGGTGGTCGGGATCACCAGGGACTTTTCGGCCTTGGGGAAGAAACTCAGGGAGCTGAAGGCCCAAGTGGCCTTCTCGTCAATCTTACCTGTCCGGGGATTTGGGCCAGGAAGGGACAGGAGGGTCTCCGAGGTGAACGACTGGCTTAGGGTGTGGTGCCAGAAGGAACGCTTCGGGTTCGACCACGGCACTCGTTTTCTTGCCAATGGACTTCTGGCAAGGGACGGGTTACACCTCACGAGGATGCGGAAAAGGTCCTCTGGAGATGCTCTAGCGAGCTTCATCCGGAAGACTTTAAACTGAGCCAGTGGGGGGTTGGTTCAGGCCCCCCAGTAACGTGTCTGCACTGGACAAGTGTGCGGAGAGGATCGGGGCTCTGGGAGCAGGGCTTTAGAGATACTGCAGGGACTGACAGGACTTCTACATAGAGGGGCCAGGTACCAGGGAGGATGGGAAGAAGGAGGATGCTGGGCACTCCAAAGAAAGGAAGCGGTGGGAAGGAGTTGAGGTGCATGTACACCAATGCTAGGAGCATGGTAATAAGCAGGAAGAGCTTGAAGCTTTCCTGGGAATAGGAGGGTATGACCTGGTGGGAATCACAGAAACTTGGTGGGATGAAAGGCAAGTCTGGAATGTAAACACAGAAGGATATCACCTTTTTAGAAAGGACAGGAAGGGAAAGAGAGGTGGGGGTGTGGCTTTATAGGTCAGGGAAGGGATAGGATGCAGTGAGGTAGCATGCAGCACAGATGGGGATTCGGTAGAGGCAGTCTGGGTGAAACTTAGGGGTTTTGACAGGGAAAGAGACCTGACAGTGGGGGTATGTTATCGCCCTCCAGGTCAACTTCAGACCCTGGATGATGTCCTGACAGGCCAGATTCTAAGGACATCTCGGGGGAGAGACACAGTAATTATGGGGGATTTCAATCTCCCGGATATTACTTGGGAGACTCACTCGGCGGTGACAGCCAGGTCACGTCGCTTCCTAGAAGCTCTAGAGGGTGGGTTTTTCACACAGAGGGTCTGAGAGGCGATGAGGGGGGGAAACATCCTGGACTTGGTCTTGACCAATAGGGAGGAGCTGATAGATGAAGTATAGATTAGGGGAGCTCTGGATGCGAGTGATCACTCCATCCTTTGCTTTGAGATCAGGGGACTGGGGACGTGCAGCAGGGCGAACACTAGAAGCTGGGACTTCAAGAGGGCCAACTTTGGCCAACTGAAGGCCAGACTGGGGAAAGTCTCCTGGGATAGGTTACTGGAAGGTAAGCAAGTTGAGGAGGGGTGGATGGCACTCAAAAGGGAGGTGCAAGCCCTGGTGTAAGCCCTGACGATACCTCTAGTCGGTAAGGTGGGGAGGCGGAGGAGAGTGCCGCCATGGATGCGAAAGGAGGTGGTTAGGGGGATTAGACAAAAGAGGAGCCTCCATAGGAAATGGGTACTGGGGGAAATAGACAAAAGGGTATACCGGGAGGAGGAGGCCCGTTGCAGAAGGATTCTTCGCAAGGCTAAGGCTGATTATGAGCTGAGACTTGCCAAGGATATCAAGAGCAACAACAAGGGCTTCTTTCAGCATGTAAATAGGAAAAGGAAGGGGAGACAAGTGGTGGGACCACTAAATAAGGAGGAAGGTGATCCAGTGACTGACATGAGGGAACAGGCACAGATGCTAAATGACTATTTTGCCTCTGTGTTCTCCCCAAAGCAGGACGGGGGATATCCACATAGGAGATTAGATAAGGCTGGGGATTTAGGGGCACGGATTAGAGTCACCCCCCTTGAAGTCGAGGGGCTCCTCAGGGCATTGGACATTACAAAGGCGCCAGGCCCTGACGGGTTACACCCGAGAGTACTTAGAGAGTTGGCAGGGGTTCTCTCACACCCGCTGGCCTCTATTTCTGAGACCTCGTGGAGAATGGGTGAAGTTCCAGAGGACTGGAGGGTGGCATCGGTGGTCCCAATCTTCAAAAAGGGTAGTAGGAAGGACATGGGGAATTATAGACTGGTTAGACTTACGTCCATTGTAGGAAAAATAATGGAAAGGCTCATAATAGAGAGAGATCTAGTGATGCAAGATAGGGAAGGGAGGCTGACAGCCACACAACACGATTTCTGCAAAAACAGGTCCTGCCAGACAAACCTTGTGGAATTCTATGACAAGGTTTCGAGTTGGCTAGATGGAGGAGATGCAGTGAATGTGGTATACCTGGATTTCAGCAAGGCCTTTGACAAAGTGCCCCATGATATCCTGGTGGAGAAACTGAGGAGTTTTGGGATACACCAAAGCACTGTCCGGTGGATTAGGGCATGGCTGACTGACCGAAAGCAGAAGGTAACCATTAGCGGGGAATCGTCGGGATGGCAGCCAGTGACAAGCGGGGTCCCCCAGGGCTCTGTCCTGGGGCCGATCCTGTTTAATCTTTTCATTAACGACATGGAAGAAGGGGTGAACAGTCTGCTGATCAAATTCGCAGACGACACTAAAACTGGAGCAGTGGCCACAACTGAGGAGCAGGTACTCCAGATCCAAAAGGATCTGGACAGACTATGGAAGTGGGCAGGAGACAACAGGATGGCGTTCAATGTGGATAAGTGCAAGGTCTTGCACTTGGGGCATAAGAATAGCTGTCATAAGTACAGGTTAGGTGACAAGTGGCTGGAGAGCAGCACTTGTGAAAGGGACCTCGGGGTACTGGTTGACCGCAGGCTAAACATGAGTCAGCAGTGTGATGCGGTGGTCAAGAGGGCGAACACCACCCTTGGTTGCATAGCCAGAAGTGTGGCTTCTAGATCAAGAGAGGTATTACTATCACTCTACACGACTCTGGTGCACCCGCAACTGGAGTACTGTGTTCAGTTTTCATTACAGAAAGGATATAGCCAGGTTGGAGACAGTGCAGCGTAGGGCCACAAGGATGGTGGCTGGTTTGCAGGGGATGCCATAGAGGCAAGACTGAGGGAACTGGGTCTCTTCAGCCTGGAAAAGAGGAGACTCAGAGGGGATATGTTGGCAACATACAGGTATGTGAGGGGGTGTCACATGGAGATGTGGAGAGGCCTGTTCTCCCCTGCAGAGGAAGGCAGGAAGCGCTCCAATGGAGCAAAGCTCAGGGAGCCAAGGTTCCATTTGGATGCCAGGAAGCACTTCCTGACAGTTAGGACCCCGAGGGCGTGGAATGGGCTTCCACGAGAGGTCGTTGAGGCCCCATCAGTGAGAGTGTTCAAAGATAGGCTGGACATGCACATGGTGGGCATGTCATGAGCGGAGCCGGCTGGTGCCGGGGGTCAGACTAGATGGCCCGGGAGGCCCCTTCTGACTCGCTCTGTTTCTATGTTTCTATGTTTCTAAAGGTTTCCCCCTGCCAAATTAAATAGTAAAAAAGAATACCCCCCTCCTTTCCAATTATGCCACTGCCTGTGTTACGTTCCAAGTTTTACGTATTAAAACAGTGGCAATTTTACCCCTCACTGCATGTCATTAAAGAAAGATGACACATGCACAGACAAACGGGGGAACGCGGGAGGGTAAGCACCTTTTAAACCAGGGCTTTATGTATTCAATGCACCAGGAAGGTACAATCTTTCTTCCTGACAAAAGTTCAACACCTCAGATGTTGCAGGGGATGTGTTGGGTGAGGCAACCCCAAGGTACCCTCTCAAACCCATAAACCTCTATGGACAAGCTGCTCCTACAAAGTCCTTTTTTGAAGGCTTCCTCAACCCTCTCTATTGCATTCATGGAGTTTTGTGTGGCACCATAAAAAGGTGAGGTAGCTCAACTACTGTGCCCTGCCCTGCCCTGCCCTGCCCTTCATTATCGCAACTTATAATTCTCATTCTACAAGGAGCTCACCCAAATCCACACCAAGACTCCACATGGTCCATCTTTTTGATGGACCACAATAATGCAAGATGTGTATGGAGAACAAGCCTGCATGGGACCCACCTCGAGCCACCCTGCAAAGACTATCCCTGCTTTCCCAAATTTCAGTTTGCGAGAGACTGGGATAGAGGGAAAAACTGTTTCCATGAATTAAGCCGGACTTTCTCACACACACGGAGGTTTCTTTTTGCAAAGTCCCCATGATTCACCTCCTCTCCAGGCAGCTTCAAGAGGCTCTTAAAAATGAACAGCAATTATCAAACACCGAGGAGCTGATGAACAGGGGATGTGGAATGCAACTGGGCATGGCTCATCACAGGCAGGGTAGCAACCCCAGTGGCTGTTCTGAGAAAACTTCCTCTTTCATTGCCCCTTTCTAGAAAGTTAAAGCAAAGACCACCCTCGCCCCCCCACCCCCAAACAACCAATGCCTGGAAGACAAGTACTTAGTTTAATTTAAATACTAAGAAACAATCAAACTGATCCAGTTAAGTTTGGGAGGTAAATAGACCAACAAAAAGATTTTTAGAAACAACTTCCATATTTTGTCTTCTAATGAACAGCCTCTAAAAAGGAAATGGCAGATATAAAGAATTGTCAGGGAGGGGAAGGGGAAAGGGGGGAAAAGGCATCTTCCTTTGGAAGATGGCACTCTGCATTGCTCAGCATGGATCAGTTAGTCATTACCAGCTTTTTGTACTCCAGGCACACTCACAAGATTTAGCTTGCAATTGTGTGCACGTCCCGACTGAAACAAGTCTTGTGACTCCCAGTAATCCCGAATCAGTCCAGATGTGCATAGGTTTGCACTCCTAGTTAAAAAGGGGGCTTCTCACCTTTAAAAATGCATGCTTCAGAGACTAATGGCAGGTGGGACAGAATGAAGGTGTGTGTCTTTCATCTAAGGTAGGAGTAGGCAATGCAAGACTTGCCAGAATGTTTGAGATTACAACTCACACTGGTGCCAGACAGCATCTTTAATGGTCAAGAGTTTTTAGGAGCTCAAAGTTAAAATACTGGGAATACACAAGGTTACCTCCTGCTGGGTTTGACCTAGGGACTTCTGAAGGTCCAGGCTGGGGCTGAGTATCTTCAGGGTCCTTTCCAGGCACACACCGGAATACAAAGGTACATAATGCTATCTTGAGAAGTATACAGCCTGAGTGGTATAGTGATACTCAAGAGTTACTAGAATCTGGGTGACTCGGGTTCCAATCCATGAGGCTCTCTAGATTAGTTTGGGCCAGTCATTCTGTCTGTGCAAATCACCCAGAATGGGTCTCCCAATCTAAGGGATTACCTCCAGGAGCTCTCCTTAGGGACATGCCTGAGCTCCATCCTCTTGCAAGGAGCTTTCTGAAGGTGAGCCCAGCTACTCTCTGCAGGCTGCTCGTTCGATCGGGCTCCCCACCTCTGCTGACGCCTCGCCACGGGGTTGGGAGCAGCAGGGCTGGGGCGCAGCTGAGCATTCCTCATCCTCTGAGATCCCTCCGACTGGACGAACGTCTTGGTCATTCCCAGGAGCCACCTGGCCTTGAGGTGATCACCCCGCCTCCTTCATCTCTGAAGTTTGGCCTGGCCCATCCTCCCCAATCTCCCTGCAGTCTGTTTCACTTTCTGATCCCAAAGTATTGCCTGGGACACAGCCAGCAGAGAGCGCGTGCCCAAGGCGGCCGTCCTTCTCACTCCAAACACTAAGTTGCTGGGAAATAAAATACAAATAAGAATAAGGTGAGGAAGGAAGAGGATCATTTTCTCCCAGAGTAATTGCACAACCAGATTCAACGCCAGGCATTGGAGGGTCATACACCTGATTATTCAAGATGGACTTCAACTTCCAGTTTCATAGATTCACAAATGTAAAACAAAGCCAATGTTTATACATATAAGAAAACATACTTTTTAACAAGGGAATATGCAAAAGTTAGTTCTTCTGCACCGAAGCAGAAAAGATATTCCAGAAAGCTTTCACACTTCTTAAGGCAAAAAGCACTAAAAGAGGCAGGAGGAACACAGTAACTGGGTTCAGATGATAGACCAGACCTTGTTAAAGATGATTTAACCCATGATAAAATGTGGCACATAAAACCGCACACACCACCCCGCTTGGAGGTTATAATGCTGCGTGAACATGCCAAGTGTGTGTCGGGACAAGCACGCAACCCTTGCACTACCCGACAACAGACCACACTCAAACTGGCAACTGCATGTGCTTCAATCTTACCCTGGGTTAAATAACTCCAGGGTAGGTTGTCATGTCATGCTAACAATATGATCTCCTGTCAGCAACTGCAGGCAAGAGCAAGCCTATCCCAAAGAAGCAGCTCATCTTTCTCCTTTCTTTTTTCCCTTAGGAAAAATAAGGCAACAGCTCTGTTTCTGAAGACAGAATGTCTCCAAAAACTGTCTGAAAATTTATGACTAAAGTGGATTTCAAAAGCTGCAATATCCTTTTAACCTGTCACAGAAAACAGCTTCCTAATATTCTGTGACACATAACTCCTACAGAGAATAGCAAAGCAAAATTTCAGCTTGATAAAAGGATACACTGCATCCAAGTTACTGGCATCTGCTGCAGTGTGTGGACATGGTTCTGGGGGAAATGCAAGCAATCTTACTGCATGCTTGGCTCTTTGTTCAACTGGTTCATGTGACAGGAGATAAATTCCCCTTCAGAATGGGAGTGGGTCTTGGCACCCTGAAGGGGACTGTGGGGAGATCGCTTCTGGCAAGCTCTCCCTATACCAGGGTTACTGTGTTGTTTATTTTTTCATCACTATTCTTTTCCTGGAGTGGGTTGCTCCTTCAGAACTCCAGGACCTCTTGCGTGAGACCAGTTATTGGCCTCCTCTTCAGATCTAGCTTTAACCCCCAGTTTGGCAATGGAGTTGCTTTTATCACCCCAATACATTACCCAACCGACGAGGCAAACATGGGAATCACTATTTTTAATGGATCTCGCAGCAGCTTTTGATGTTGACAATATGGCACCAATGGGAAGACGCCAAATTTATTCATATGTCTGTGGGTGATCTGCACTGAGGATTTCTAGCTGTTTAGCGGCTAAAATACCCCCAAAGGCTCCCCCCATTCCACTTCTAAATTAGGGTGCTGAGATGGAAGACAACTTAGGGTGAAAATGACGAGTGAACCTTTGCATGCCAACAACTGTTTGCTCAGGCTTGACACAGGAAAGCAGTTCTTGGATTTCGAGATGCCTTAAGTCTAACTCTCGCTGAGTCTAACCCTCTCCTAAGCCACTGCTTGTGCCATGTCTGCCTGCTGAGAATCAGGTATTGTTCTATGGTATTCTGACCCTACAAGGGAGGCCAATTCCAGGAGGTGGTACTGCAGACCATCCTGCTGCAGCATCACACAAGAGCCCTCCGGGCTCCCCACGCTTCTTAAAATCATAGGAAACCCGGAAATGAGATCTGAAACAGCGCCAGCAGTACACTTCAGTTATGACTCAGGTCAGGAAGCGTAAGTGTTGCACTGGTATCCTGAGTTCTGCAATGGATTTGGTGAGGGTTAATAAACCAAAGCTCCATGCAGACAAGATGGAGGCACAGCCAATGGTGATGCTCGATCTACCAGGTTTTATGCCACTTAACTGAATTTTATTATTTCTAATCATGTGCATTGTTTGATGTGGACTATAAATTGCTCTGGAAATTTTTATTGGAAAATCAGAGTGCAGATTTATGACCACAGAAATGATCCACAGAAAAAAGAAATCCATTTTTGTTGAGTGATTTTTGTTGCTTTCATGTTTTTGACTTTGTTGCAGATATTGAAACGTTTGTGTTAAAATAATCAGAGGAATACCGTATTTTTTGCTCTATAAGATGCACTTTCCCTCCCTCAAAAGTAAGGGGAAATGTCTGTGCGTCTTATAGAGCGAATATGTGTGTTCAGTAAGTCTGTCAGATGTGCAGCATGGTGGACATGTAATACCACCGCTGGGACGCTGCCGACCTGCCTGCACCACCTGGCACCACCTGGCCAGCACACGCTCAGTGCGCCCTGCTCCGCCCCCGCCCCCAGCGCAGGTGAGCTTCCTGATAATCACAGGTCGGTGTGTGTTTTCACAATGGCAACACGTCTTTTAATGAAGCCCATGGGGAAGTGATGGGGAATGTTCCTGTGATTATCAGGATGCTTTTCATGGATCAGAATAGTTTAGTAAACCATTTGATTCAGAGTATTTTTTTTTCTTGTTTTCCTCCTCTAAAAACTAGGTGCGTCTTATGGTCAGGTGCGTCTTATACAGCGAAAAATATGATAATTTCCTTTCAAGCAGAAAAAAAATTGAATTTTCAAACTCCTCTTTTAGAACAAGCAGGGTTGACACAAGGCATCTGAGGTTTTCACTGCATGTGGTGCAAAAGCATTGTGCAAGCAGGCAGAAGTGTTTAAATTATACACTCACACATATGAATATCCTTCACACAAAGACACACAGACATAAGATAACTCTGGTTATATGAAGAGTTCTCACAGCAGATATTTTACTTAAGTCTGCAATATGTCAAGAAAATTTAACTAAGTTTTAGCCATTACAGAAAAGGGGCACAGAGAATGGAGAATATAAGACACAATCTCACAGAAAAGGGAAAAGTCCGGAAGGTCTCACTCTTGGCTTCCAGTTCTCCCAACCAATGACCTTGAGACTTGCCACTTCACAACACACGGACATTCATTCATAAGAAGCCACTTACAACAAGATCTCCTGCCAGAGGTGTTGCTGACATGCAACATTTCATGGAAGCTATCAAATTAGTATCATGAACTGGTCTCTAGGCATTTAAAAGGCCCAAAATCTACGTGCATATACTAGGACTTATTTAAATTACATACAATGCAAAGTCAATCCAATTTGCTTATTCCCCAATTCATTAAACATAAAATGTATTTTTGCTTCAATTGAACCCTGAACAAAACCATCCAAAGCCAAAAGGATATGCAGTTCCTTCACACATCAGGATCGTTGTCACTCAAGGCAAAAAGGAAGGGGCACGGCAACACAAGGGAAAGTCTTAACCCAGGGGTCCTCAAACTTTTTCAACCGGGGGCCAGATGCAGGTGCAGCAAGTCCAAAGCCTCTGAGATGGGCTGGCTAAATGGGCATGGCGGGCCAGATCCGGCCCGCGGGCCGTAGTTTGAGGACCCATGATTTAACCCCTGCCTCCCTGACAGTAATCCCCACTGAAAACTGTCCCCATGTGGCAATTAAAACTTCCACTAGCACCAATGAACACTTGCAGCTCTGCAGAAGAGATGTGAGACCCTAAGAAATGGATTCAGGGTGATGGCACCAGGGGTGCACGCCTAGCAACCCAACTTAGATGAACTGCCCAAATTGCCTTTTGGAGACCTGACAGCTTCTTAAACTACAAGATGACCGGGGCACCAGTATTCATTAAATGGTAGGAAAGGGGCAGGAGTGCATAAAATTGCGGCACAACAGAAAAAGCAGCGTCCGAGAGCCAGTGGCATGGGGCTTAGACTGCTGAACTGCCCACACTTGGCCATGAAGCTCCTGGACGGCTTGGGGTCAGTCACTGACTCTCAGCAGACCAACTTCATGGGCTTCTTGTTGTGAGGATACAATGGAGAGGAGAAGGACTGAGAGCTGGGAGTGAGAAAGAGGGCTGCTTTGGGCACGTGTTCTGCTCGCTGGGCTTCGAAAGACTAAAGAGGGAGACAGGGAAGGGGGAGGCCTGGGAATGTGACCGTCCCGGGACTCTGGGGTGAGAGAAGTGAAGAGGCTCACTTCAAGGTGAGACTCCCCAGGTGCGCAGGCAGCCTCTGGGAATAACCAGGATCTGTGGCTGGTGGAAGGCGACTCAGAGCAGGGGAGTTCTTCGGTCTTAGATGAGGAAGGCACAGCTCTTGACTCCGTGATGCACTGTCAGCTTAGGAGGGCGGCCCAACTGCAGAATCCGTGTCTGCAGCGGAGCTGTGCTTGTTTTCAGAAGGCCCTTCCCGAAGGGACAGAGTAAAGCATACTCATAAGGAGAGTTCTTGGAGGTGAATGCTAGATTGGAATCAATAAACCACTCTGTGCATGCTCAGGGATTCATTCTGGGCGTTCCATGCTTTTGGTCAATGAAGAAAATTTTGCAAGGAGGAGCCCTATGACTTTTGAACGTAAAAGGGGGAATCTCTTCTCGTGACAGCTAGCTGCTTAGGGTTCCTCATCAGATGCGAAAAAGGGGGATATAGATGCAATGTCTTAACACTGCTGGCAGCTCCGATCAAGCTACAAAGGAATGCCTGCAGAGACAGTCTAGTGGTGCTAATGCTGAGCATTTGGGGTTTGGGGTGCTCTGAGGTATGATGGCCACAGCCCCTTTCCCATGGCACTCTGCAAATGGCCCACATTCGTTCGCAGCTTTGCCACAATCTGCGCCACTGGCCAGATGGGGAAAACCCTGATACTTGCTCCAGCCGCTGCTTAATGGCTTCAATCTGGCAGTAACAGCAAGGAGGAGCTCTGGGCTTGGCAGAAGGACCCCGCTACAGCCTGTGCTTTATTTTTCCACGGAAATTTTCCATTTCGTAAGTCCATTAATAAAAACAAACGTTTGCCAATTGCCAGTACAGTATTAGGCAAGCTTGGCATTTTCAAAGTTGTAATGAGTGTTTCTCAGGTGACTCTCCTTAGTAATATACGAGGGAGTGCTTGCACATAGCACAGCAAACAGAACTGAGCAATAGTGATCGTGAAAGTAAAGGTGTCGCAACAGCTTCGGTGCAAGAAAGATCAAACAAGTGAGTGGCTGTCAACTCATCCTGCACACACCTTTGGGCTGCTCACACTCATCAGCCTATCAACCGTTTTTGGCACTCTCCCCACAACCCACTTATATTTCAATAATGTAAGGGTAGTATATGCTATTGATTTATGTTTTTAGAAGTATTGCAATAAATATCTACATAATGCAACACTGGAATACATTGGCTGTGATTGAAGCTTTTTCTTCTTCCCAAGACTTCACAGGTAAAAACCCTGTGGTGTACTGGCAGCAATATTTCATCTTTTAAAAGTTTCATTGCTAAATGCAAAGAAAATAAGCTTGCTAAATTGAATCTCTCTAGGGCAGAGGTGAACAACATGTGGCTATCCCAGTATTTTCATCTGCAGGCCTAGCAGCAAAACCAACCATGAGGAATCATGGCAGTTATAGACCCAAAGATCGGGAGGACGACGAGTTGCTCCCCTCTGTTCTAGCACACATGAATTCTTTTGATACAAGCAGAACAGTTCCTTATGCAAACAGCACTATGCAAATCAACCTGATTTGCACTGGAAACATTTCCAAAATATTTTCGAGGCAACACACATCATGGGCTACAGGACAGGCCTCAGAGGAGACCCAGCAATAGCATCTATTACTTAGCGCTCAGATCATGTGAATGTAGCGTCTATTGAACATTAATTCCTATACTTAAAATACCGGACCTTATTAGCACCTGCATATTATATGCTAGAAGGCTAAAAGCCGTGCTTGAGTACTGAGGGGCCAAGAAATGGGTTCTTCAATTCATTTTCATATTATGTAAGAGGTTAGGCTTAGACTAAGAAACCTGAAGCTAGGAGAAAACAGCTATGTGTGTGTGTGGGGGGGGGGGTTATCATCATCATCAGCAGCAGCATTTTGCAGCAAAATTTAAACAAAGACCTGTAACTCCCAACCAAAAGAGACAGTACAAGTCCCAAGACCTGAGCAAACAGGTCTACACTGAGCCTGTTTCCAGAGCCCACAAGTCATGAGGTGCACGATCCAGATGCTGTTCCAGTCATAACATTCTGAATGAAACATCATTTCCAAATTAATTTAAATCACAGCTTCATAAAAAAGAGCAATAAAATAAACCATGTCTGTTTGAACCTTGCATGGATACTAACAATGCAGAGCAAACAGGGGTTGACCATGAAAAAATAATCGCTAATTTGAAAAATTAGCCAAACTGTTTGTTTGTTTGCTTGTTTACAATATTTGTACCCCATCCTTAACAAACGTCTTAGTTTTAATAAATGAGGAGGTGAAGGATGTGTCCAATGTTCCCAAGCTACTTGGTTCTTTCCCTCACACTCCTGCCTCTGCCTCTCACTGCAGATCAAGACCTGTATGGTTCACAGCAGCTGCTGCACTCTTAGCTCCTGCATCTCTGCTCCTCTGTCCGTCCTGCTAGCACCTTCAGGTGTTCTGCTCAGCAGGTAAGGAAGGGGGCACAAAGGCCAGAAGGGGCTAATTAGGTGAGCGAGAAGGCACTGCTGCCACTGCATCAGGGGATGAAAAGGTCTCCGTGCAGGCGAACAGTGGCAAACGATCTCACACGCCAATCCTCCAAGGCATGGGTCCCCAAACTCAGGCCCACAGTCTGGATCCGGCCCGCCATGTCCATTTAACCAGCCCGCCCCACAGGTTTTGCACTCGCTGGGCGCGTGGGTGAGCATGCACAGGCGCACGGCTTGCTCGCGGGGAGGTCATTTTGGACTAGCTCAGAGAAAACGATCTCATGAGCAAGCCGGGGCCTCGCCATGCGCACCCAGCTGCAGCTTGCTTGCAGGGAGATCGTTTTGGACTCAATGGGAGAAAATGATCTCCTCGTGAGCAATCCATCTCGCCCCGCACACCCGCCCCCGGCCGGCACCGTCTTGGCAGCCCACGCTCACCGCCGGCACCTGTCAACTGGCCCCTTCAGAAAAACTTTGAGGACCCTGCTCCAAGGGGTGCTTGTTCCAGCCCAGAGAGGCGAAAGTGTGTGGACGTCCAGGTGAGTAGGCATTCGGGAGCCGGTCTAAGCCCGCCCTGTCTTCGGGGCTGCAGCCACTAAGAGGCTGTTTCTCCTCACTATTTTCTTGCCTCTCACGGGACGGGCACTTTGCTGCGCTGGTAGTGCGACAGGTAAGGCCATGCCAGGAGGCAGTGGGATGCAGCTATAGTGGCTGGGGCAGGCTAGGCGTGGCAATTCGACGTGGAGGGCAGCAGGCCGGGGCAAGTTGTAGTAAACCTTTCCTCCTGGATGGACTGGATGTTTTTTGTGTGCAACCCAAACACCCGTGTTTTTCATGTGTCAAGGACAGCAAGGGTGAAAGCAAAAGAGCAAGGTCGCATCAGGCAAGCCCATATGCCTGGATGGCTCCACTGTGGGGACACGGAGTCCCTGCATGTGGAGCAGGAGGACAACTAGACAGCTCCTGGGGGCTAGTTAAGCCTGCGGTGTGTGTACCTATCGTTCTGAATATGTAAGCCACTTGCCAATGCTGTCATGTCATCCGAACCCAGCCAGCAAGGGTTATGCCAGGGTTAAATGCTGCCTGCTTTACAGTTATGTGAGGCCTCTTTGACTCCCAAGTGCCAAGTTCATACAAAGTGTCGCAAATGCACCATGACACATGAGGAGCTGGGCCCAAGCCCCATCCATTACTGTGGCCTCGAGTAGTGGTGGGCAGAGAAAAGAAAATCTGTCTAGTTTGATTTCTTGTTTTCCAGCAGCCTTGTTCCATCCTGGTTCTGCACAGGTTTGTGTTCTCCCCCAAACAGAAATTTATTTATCTATTATATTTAAATCCTGGGCTTTTTTCCTTCCCAGGAACTCAAGATGGCTTGCATTAATTCTCTTCTTTCTCTCAATCTTATGCTCACAACAGCAACAACAACCCTGTGAGGTAGGCTGGGCTGAGAGCCTGTGAGTGGCCCAGAGGCACCCAGTTGGCTCCACGACTGAGCAGGGAGTAGTACCCGGTTCTCTGGAGCCCCAGTTCTGCATTCTTAACCACTCCACTGCACAGGCTCCCAGTTCACCCCTATTTTTTGTACATTTTTTTTCAAGTGTGTTTTTCAGATACATGCATTTTTCTTTGCTCCTGGATATGTTGATGCTTTTTTATTGCTGTTCCTTTTTGATAGATCACACACACCCCCATGAGCCCCCTTGCAGCCAGCCTGGAAAGAACCGTGCTGGCTGCTCTGTGTGTTCAGGAAAGCAACACGGAAATGGACAGAAATGGTTGTTCCAAGGGGACAGGAGAGGCCGAGATGTAAGTTATCCTGTAGCCACTTCAGCCTACTTCCCATTCTAAGACCCTCTTGCTAGATGGCCAAAAACTATGCCTAGTGAAACTGTAAAGCATAGAAGGAAAAACCATCACCGCTGCTCTCCTCACTCTGCATTTCACGAATACAAGCCTCCAGGTTCGGAGGATTAAGCTATCTCCATAAGAGTATACCTTTAACAGGGCAAATTTTACACCCATCCACAATTTTCTCACTGTCAAGTCCTGTTTCTCCTTTCCTTTTTAATGAAGACAGGAAAAATCTGGCCAGTTGTGGAAAAAGAGCTTTCAGAGAGTCAAAGCAAAGGAAAGGGAGCTACTGCATTTCATGATATCTGTGCTCTCCTTACTCCTGGTCCAGAGGGTTGCCAGGTTTTAAGGTTGTTTCACGATCCTGCCAACCCTGTTTGGCCATAGAAGCAGCTCTGGAATGGCCCTATATGCGCTACACTCAGATGAGTAAAGCTTGTGTCTCTCAAGACACAGAAGTGGGTTGTCTCCATCTAAAAGTGGAGACGGTTTGCAGAAGTGTTTTCCCCACTTTCCCCTTCCTTTTAACGTGGGCTGAAGTACTGGGTGATGGGAAGAAGCACAAAAATGATTTGCTACTTCAAAAACACACCAGCCTATGTAAAGTGCAAGTACCCCGTTTTATTGCCAACAAGGTGTTTTTGCTTTTATGCTGGCTGCCAACACTGAAAAATAAGAAAGTTTGGTTTGAAATCAGCAACTCTCATGCTTTAAAAAAGAAAGAAGCATTCTTTGAAGCACAATCACCACATGGAAAAGGAGTTACAGAAGTTCCTACAGGTAGCATTTTTTCCCACCTAACTTTTGATTCCCAACAGGTGAGATGGTGCCTTACATGCAATTTGCATGGCAAGACACCGCCTTTCTTGGATTCCTTTCTATTTGCTAGCAGCAAAGCTATCCCTAAATAAACTGCACAATTTTGTGACTACCTATAGTACATACTGGGTGGCAATTAATTTAATCCTGAAACCCCTTCCCATTTCCTTATTGCTATCTATCTATACCCATCTATATCTATGGGGTATATCTATCTATATCACTGTCCCAATCTCTATCCTTCTCTCTACCCCAAACCCTGGATTTTTAAAAAGTCTGTTTATTTACACTGTACAACAAGAACAAAGACCATGGACTACTATCTCTAGTATTATCATTATCAAATTGCATTAATGCCCAACTTTCGTTCTCCTCTCTCCATTTTGTCCTCACAACAACCTTGTGAGGTAGGCTAGGCTGAGAGTCCAAGATTGGCACAAAGTCACCCAGTGAGCCCCATGACTGAGCAGAAACTCGAACCCAAAGTCCCACACTCGAAGCACTATATGACACTGTCTATATGACAAGGCAGGAATCCACCCTCTGTCGGAAGCCCTACATTTAAGCCTCTGCTTGGCTCCTATTAAGGGACTAGGCAGTGCTCCCACATTTTTAGTTTGATCTGGAAATATAAAGACTAGAAAATTACTGCTGTTAAATTTAAAATGGAGACACACAAAGCTGAATCCCACATCCAATGTTTTGCATTCTTTGCTTCCTGTGCTCCTCAGAAACTGTGCTAGTGCACACATATACCCCGCTCTACCTAGATGGACTAAATGTCCCTGTTTCTCCTATGAACACAACACACTACCTTCTTTTCCAGTTGCTGCACTCTTACCTTTGTTTTTCATCTCTCTTGTAAAAGCTACTCTGAAATGGCTGGATGACTCTGCAATTCGAAAGGCAAGACAGTTTTTGCCTAGTTCAACATTTTAGCATTTGCTTCTTGTATTTATTTGCAATTTCCTACTTCACTAACTGTTACCCTACCAGCAACTCACAATCTCGCCAGAAAGTAAAGTGATTGGGAGCCAGGGGTAAGGAATTCCTGGAATCTTTGTCCCTGACAACTTTTTTAATCCTGCCTAAAGCCCCAAATGGCTATGGCAGGCACAAGCAGTGGCAAGACACTGAAAAGAAGAGCTTTGTGGTACAAGCAAAGGCCCTGAATACAAAAAGCCTGAGAGTCCACTCCATTTCAAAGACCACCCTGGAGGAAGCCAAGGAAAAGGTAGCTTCCAGACCATTTAAAAGGCATGCGAGAATGGACTTGTATTTCAGATATGACTTACTTGGCAGATGGTGACCACCATCTCCAGAGAACCAGAGTGACAACATGTCCTGGTCACTGTATCTGGAACAAATTAATAGATAAAGCTACTGCAGATAAAAGTGCAGACTGGAGCTTTGGAGTTATAAAATGAAAGGAGGAAAATAAAGAACAAAGTTTAATGGAACCATTGCATGAATCCTGTTACTCACTCAAGACTCACATTTTTTGCTCTCAAGAAGTAGTTTAAGCCAAGTGAAATTACAGGTAAGAACGATGATTTCTCTGCCCCATTACTTCAAGTAATGCTTGCTTTCCTTAATAAGAAACCATGGGCTGACTTGTGGTTGTTTCTCCCACAAACAACCCTGAGTGCCTGTGTCCGGACATCACAGAAACAACCTATGAATGCCTCATTCACACACAGAAAATCGTCAGTCATTGCAGCCTTCATGCCAAACACAGACCAAAATCTACACTGAGAATTCCAACTTGCCCATACAAGTAAAGCTAAGCTTTATGCTGGGCCAGACAAAGTTTCCTACACAGGAACATGGTGCAGAAGACAAGCAGGAGTCCATTAGGGTGGGCAAGAGGCAACTAAAGAAGGAAAGAGCAGCCCATTATCAGCTCTTCTGTCATGTCATCACAAGGTTACTGGAGTTCTCTGCAAAGCAAAATGAAATATTATGGTAAAGAAATATTCTTTCCCCAGCATGTTCCCCCAGGTTGTCAAACATGTCTTCTTTTCAACAACAACAACAACAACAACATGTACCGTATTTTTCGCTCTATAAGACGTGCCTGACCATAAGACGCACCTAGTTTTTAGAGGAGGAAAACAAGAAAAAAAAAATATTCTGAATCAAATGGGCACATAATCACGGGCACATTCCCCATCACTTCCCCATGGGCTGCACAGCTGACAGACTTACTGACAGACTTACTGACAGACACACAAATTCGCTCTATAAGACGCACAGACATTTCCCCTTACTTTTTTTTTGGGGGGGGGGAGTGCGTCTTGTAGAGCAAAAAATACGGTAACTATCTGTGCACTTCAGGCTACACAGATTCAGGGGAGAGTGTCATTGTCTTGGTCTTTATTCCCACCAGCTCATTTGGCTGCCAGTTCTTGACAGAAGGGCTCGCTGGTGCTCAGCCCACTGCATTCCTTCCTTTGAAGTTTCTTCATAAGCTTATGCACTGAATTCATATTTGCCTCCAATTTATGTAGTTAAGTGAACAAAGCCAGTGGGGCATGGATAGCTCAGAGACCCAACCCACCTTCTAAATCAGCCACAATTATAACCTTCTTGCCAAAGGAAGGCAACATGCCAAGTGCCAGGTTTATGCTTACTACTCTTTAGAAGGCCAGATCCTGAAGATGAAACTCAAATATTTTGGCAACCTAATGAGAAGGAAGGACTCCCTGGAGAAGAGCCTGATGCTGGGAACAATAGATAGCAAAAGAAGAAGGGGGCGGCAGAGGATGAGGTGGCTGGATGGAGTCACTGAGGCAGTCGGCCTGAGCTTAAGAGGGCTCCGGGAGATGGTGTAGGACAGGAAGGCCTGGAGGAATGTTGTCATGGGATTGTGATGGGTCAGACTAGCAACAATAATGAAAATGTCAGGGTGAGGCTGCATGAGACACAAAGCATGAGCTTGCCAGGCCTTGCTCCTGACTCCATGAAGCTTCTGGCTCTTCTCAAGGTGATGGCACTATGTTGTTCCTTCCCGCAGCCAATACAGCAGAACAGACATGTGTCATAACAGCTAATGCCACTTTGAGACTTAATCATCATACCAAACAATGACCACAGAAACTGAGCCACTATTTGGGGGGACATGAATTGACAAATCATAGTTTGCAGAAAGTTGGCAAGCCAGACTCCAAAACCAGAGTTAAGGGGAATTTGCAAGCCATGGCTTGGCACACTGGCTCAGTGAAAACTACCCTGGTCACTCTATTAGCCCAAAACCAACATTTTATTTAGTTTAGACTATTCTCCTGTGCACCTCAATTAAATTTGGTTGCTGCAGGCATCACACTGAGCCCAAAAGCAATATATGCATGAACTTCAATGACCAGCACCACTATCTCTGGGATTCATTCAATTAGTTTCCAGTGTGATCTGAACCAGCAAACTATGTTTGACTCAGCCACTAGCCAGGATTATAACCAACATTTTAAACCTGGATTAAAGACCAAAGTTAGGCTGGAATTTGTGATTTCAGATATTCCTGAAAACTGATGTAATGGACGCTGGAAGCACTGCAGCAGGGCTTGTTCCTAGCCTGAAAAACAAGGCTTTATAGGATCAAGATCATTACCTATGAACCAGGCTAAAGTCCAGTGTTTTTTTTTAAAGGCAGGTACAGCTGCTGTTCCTGTTCCAGAGGCACCCATACAGAGATGGGAGTGCCACGAACTCAAAATAGCAACACATAAATGGTTCCAAATCAGGCATGGCTGATATTTATGAATTTATTTTAGAATATTTATGTGCAGCTTCCTTTTTAAAAATCCCAAAGCAATTTACGACACGTCATAAAGCAATGCTTCACGATGAACAGTCCAACATTTAGACAAGCGAATGGCTGGGAAAGGCCAAGATAAAGGAATGCCATCTTCAGAACAGTAAAATCTCATGACCTGCATTGCCTGTTGTGTCGGGCAGAGGAGGTCTCCACCACAGAGCAGTCCACAGACAGGTTTCTCTGGGAAGCAACACAGATAATGAGGCATGCCCTGTACACTGCAGTGGCCTAATCATGGCCTGGGTGCATTACCAAGTTCCAATGGGAAGGTTGGTACCTTAGTGGCGGAGCACCTAACTGTGGCACGGAAGACCTCGGATTCAATCCATGGCATCTCCAGGTAGGATTCTGTCCTGAACCTGGAGAGATGTTGCTAGCGGCCTGTGTCTTGATCTGAATCCGTACACAGCAGTGTCCAACTTTCGGGGCAGCCGAATGCTACGCTGATCCGTGCAGCATGCTCCACTGAAAGGAATACTGCAGGAGCCTTGTGGAAATGAGTAACTATTCTGCTCTTGGGCAAACTACTTCTAACTCGGGAGTATGTGGGGGGCAGGGCTGCCATCCAGATCTTCTGCATCAGGCACCAGAAGAGTCTTGGGCCAAGTCTTGCCTGGTGTGTTTATTTAAAACAGGAGGGTCCATCACATGAATAAGAACTATAATTCCAGGGCTCTAAAATTAGGGAAAATAGTAATTTTCCTATGATACATCTCTACTTGGGCGGTGACATCCTCCCCAGTTCATATGCTGGGGGTGGGGAGGGGGGAAGAAAAGAGTTAGCATCCTCATAATAAGAGCCGTATTTAATTAGAAGCCTCTTTCGTTAACTCGAAGAAGCTAATCATCATGCACTGGAAAAGGTGTAGGCAGGAGGGTGGGTGTTACTTATGGAAATCAACTATCTATTCATTCCAAACTCCACAGGAGTAATTTGTCATGTGGGAACAGTTCGGGGAGGTTTCATTCTTTGGAGGGAGGGAGGGAGGGAGGGAGAAAGGGGGAAATATTTGCATCTAGCTTCTTCCAAGACACCCCAAGCTGCGATTTTTCTTGCCTTACAACAACCCTGTGAGGCAGTTCACAAATGTCTTGTTAAAGGCTAACAGTACAATTCCTGGCTCAAGCAAACTTATCCAAGACAAGGCTCACAACTCCATGTAAGCACAGAGCAACCAGAAATAAAATGTGCAGCTCCAAAACGCCTCTTGTCCAGCCCCAATCATAGCTCTGTATCCTCAAGAACCAGCACTGCCCATTCTCATTTCTTTATTTCTAAGCATTATTTCTTCTGCACAGGACTCCTGTTGGTGGGTCTCAGGGACCCAGTAAAGCAGATCCTGTCACTACACCAATAATACATACAAGTTTTCCAGATTCCTTGCAGTAACCAGGCAGTTCTGGCTGTCTATTCCATTCACAGGTAACGATGAGCCAGGATTTATACAAAACATGGTTTGTTACCTTAGGCATGAACTGCCTAGAAGACAAGCAAACGAACCCCCAGAGCACTTTCACTTGCAGGCTACTCATTCCTGGAGCCTCTATGCCATGGCAGAGTAGCACAAACAACCCAGGGATAAACTAAGCTTCAGGTTCCAACATAACAAGCCATTGTTTAAATAAGCCCACAGAAAATCAGTGCTTCTATTTGTAGTTTGCAACTGGTTAATGTGGTTTGTTTGCAGAAGTTACAACAAACTACACTATGATTTGCACACTTGAACTGCTCACTGTTACACACAAGCCAAGACTGCTGCAACAGAACTAAGAAGCTGCACCGAAGAGACAGGCTCTGCCAAAACATCGCCCCGCTGTTCACACTGGTATGCAGGACTCAAGAGCCCACTTCCTGTTTCACTGCTTACGAACCAAGCAAGTCTAATTTGCAAGGCATCCACAAACAGGACACACTCCGAAGTTATAGAACGGCTGCAAACTGTGCTAGGAATGGAAAGAAAGCTCTTTAAAGAAACCTCCAAGGCAGTTTTCCCACCGCTCAGCCTAATCAAGAACTTTGCATGAATTATGTGCATGAATAAACTTTGCATGAATAAACTGGCACCCTTTTTTATATTGTTGTATTTATTGAATTTTGTCTGAAAGACGTCCAGAGATGCATAGAGATTTGATGAGTCAGAAATATCCCAAATAAATAATAAAATAAAATAAAATAATTTAACTAGCTGCCCCACCTGTATGCTTCCAGGGCCAATTTAAGGTGCTGGTTTTAGCCATTAAAGACTTCTGGGGCTTGGGACCGCAATACCTCTTGGAGCACCTCATCCAGTCACGGACTCGGATACTGTACTCTGGGGCCTTCCTTCAAGTGCCCATTCCAAGGCAGGCTTGCAAGGTGGCAACAAGGGGAGCGCCCCTCTGTGGTCCTCCAACCCCATTTATATTTCAGCAACCTTCATACACAGCCTACCTGGTGCCAACCTTTTCAGCACCTGGTTACGACAGCCCTCCATGTCTAGACTTTGAAAGATATACTTGGCTTTCCAGGGGTTTGAGGGAGTACCCCTCCCAAGTGTTCCTACTTTTACAGGGTCATTCTTCACTGCATGTTTTAGCTGTTTTAAATGTCACCTTGATTAAAAAAAAAAAAACCTCACTGTATTTTTATGGTATGTTATTGTTTTGCTTTCATGGATTGTTGCAAACTGCCCAGAGAGCTTTGGCTATGGTGTAGAACAGGGACGGAATTAACAAGAACAGCAGCAGCAGCTGCAGCAACTCAAAACGTTCGGAGACTTGAACTCAGGAATCCAAAAAGGCCCACTGCTCTCCCCCCACCCACCCCCGGTCCAATCCACCTAGAACTTTGCCTTTGTAGCAAAGAGCATCCAAGGGGACTTGGATGTCAAGGGTGAGGTGGGTTGCCCCATGGAAAGAATATGACATCCTAGTCCTGTGTTGCTGAAAGGGCCTTCAGCAAGACCTTTTATGCACTTCCACGCAACCCCTGACTTTCCTAAGGAGTTACAAGCCATAATCCTGTGTGAATGTCCAAGGGAGGAGGTCCCACTCGGTCCCATGGGAAAGAATTACCCATTTCCGATGTGCTATGTATACAAACTGTCAAGCAATGGGTGTTCCTGGGGAAATCAAGAGAATTATGCATTACAGACGAAGTTGAACATAAAAACAATCTTTAACACTTACGAAAGGCCATTGTGATGCTGTAAGTACATTCTCATGTTGTGTGCATGTGTTTAATAACAAGTTTGGGCACAGGGCAAAAGCTGCAATAATCGTACCGATAAGTTATACGTAAACTGCCCTAATGCTTCATTCAGACAGAGAAAAATGAAAGAGCCCTCCGTGGCATAGCTCAACCAAGTATCTTCTCACCAAAACTTTGTTAATTAACCCTCATTGGCATTTTTAACTAATCTAGTTTCTTCTTCTATTAATACTATCATTATGCATTTATATCCCTGTCTTTCATCGTCTAGCAAAGCAACTCAAAGATTCTCCTCCTCTCCATTTTGTCCTCACAACAACCCTGTGAGGTAGGTTAGGCTGAGCATCTTGGATTGGCCCAAACACACCCAATGGGCTTCATGGTTGAGTGAGGACAAAAACAAGTACATCACGCTGGATTGTACCCTCACCACTTCATGGCCAATACATGACCCAAAATGGCCAACACTGCCTTCATAACTGTACCTCTCGTAACTCAATCCTGCCACATCAAGCTTAGTTCACCAAATATAAGAACACAACAATTATGCTCCACTCTTCCAGTGAATGTATTCAGAGAACAAGCAAAATAATGGTAACCAACTTCTGATAATCAATAAAAGAACAACTGCAACACAATTGTTTTTACAAGCAACATATACTTATCATACTTTTCCGTGACTAAGACAATACTTTTTCTTTAAAACATTTACCAAAACATGGAGGGCGTCTTATACATGGGGGGCCGATAGGAGAACCGTGGGCGCGCTCGGGGGGGGGGGGACTGGCACAGGCACGGACGCACTCAGGGGGCTGCGGGCACGCAAAACAGCCGCTTGCTCACTTGGAGATGGCAAGAAAAGTGGGCGCCATCCTGTACATGGGGACGTCTTACAGACGGGAAAATACAGTAACAACAAAACACAAAAACCTAACTGGAAGGAGAAATAATGGCAGCAAGAAAGACTGGGCATTACACATGAAAAGTTTGTTGAAATAAAAACGCCTTCAATTTTTGGGTAAAAAAAGAAAATAAATATTTTATTTAGTATTTATCTGACTGCAATACTTCAGTGCCACTTAGGATATCAAGTCATTTGGGCAGGAATGGCAAACAAGCCCGATTCTGAACGGGAGGAAAGCATCCCCGGTTGAGAGGGAGCTGAAGTCACACGTTAATAGCCTGCAAGAAGAAAGAGGCCGTTCAAAGGAGGGGGGATGCCTGGGAGGTGGGGGTCCTCCTTCACAAACAGGACCACCCTCCACTATCAGAGGAGGACAGACAAATACGAACTGCAGCCCATCCACACTCTTTTTAAATGCCTGAAGCTAATGAGGGGTTTACCCTTAAAATGGAAGAAGGAAAGCTTTCTGGTGAAAAGAAAAGCAAGATGGAGGTCAGGAGGATAACCGACACAAGGAGAACTAGCAAGGCTTCGTTCCAACAAGGCAGGAGCTCATGCCCTTTGGAGCAGAGCTGGTGGGCCTGCCAACCCAGGAGAGCACTCCTCAAAATCAGGCGCTGTTTTCTTAATAGCCTGAGCATTCCACCATTTTGTTGTGCAAGTACAACAGTTAGCATTCAAGTATGATTTTGATGTTCTGAAGAATTTGGTTTTCTGCGTTAGAACTTCTTGCTTCTAGTTATCAAAAAGGTACAATGACCAGCGTAAGGTCTGGAGAAATGACAAGACTTCTGCGTTGAGAGAGGACAACCCAACCAATGTCCTGCATTGGCCCTCCCCACCTGGAAACAAGCACATAGATCAGCTACTATTTTGCCAAGTAAGGGAAACCTGCCTTGTTAGAGGCAACAAGCAACACAAATGAATCCACACCTGCCAGGTTTTGATTAGCGCAATCTTGAGGAGGAAAGAAACTGCTTGAAACAACTTCTAAGTTTTGTGCTGCTAAACACTCGACATCAGAAGCTGTTAGGGCCACTCCTGTTTGCTCAAGAGAAATGGCAGAGTGACCTGAAATCACAGCAAGCTTTGCTCTGAACTCATGCAAACATCAACTCTGTTTCCTGCCATCAGCCAGGCTCCCTGGTGCTTTTGTTGGGTGTCTGGCTGCAGATGGCAGTGCAGTTGTGCGGCAGGCTGCCCACACACCCCCAGCGTATTCGGACACAGGACTTTGCAGCCAGGCACCAGTTCCAAAGCATGCACTGAACAAAGACAGCGGGGGGGGGGAGTGTAGGGGGGCATGCAAGCCCAAAATAACCAGGGGTTTTTAATCACTATTATTAATCGTAGTAGCAGTGGCTTTTTTCTTTTTTTTCAACACAGCCGCAAAGAAGATGAATTCACAGGAAGGTTTGCAGCAGGTTAATTAAGCATCTTTTTCCCAGAATGGTTGTGCCATTAACTCTAAAGTCTGCAATACAACATAACCTGCTTTTGGCAATTGCTTCCTCTGGTAATTGCCACATGGGGAACTGCTAATGAAGTCATTCCCAAATAGTGTACCAGGTTCCACGTTTCTCTTTACGCCACAAAGGAAAATACAGCACACCAGAGGAATAAATTAAACAAATATTGGTTGGTCCTCCTACGCGATTCGCCACTGTGACCCAACCTCCTCCTAATTCACCTGCACTGCGAATAAGGAATACGCTGCCGCCGCAACTGAGGTACGCAGTGCTTTGCCTGCTCCCACAATCAGGACTCTCGCTCATAAACGGCAACAGACACACGCTGGATCAAGCCAGCTTCCAAAGGTGTGTAGTCCTCATACACTTCTCTGATACGAATGGGAATGCCCAAAACCGGCCTGCTTTTGCCCACAAGACCAGCTGTGCTAATGATACTGGCCAAGAGGCACAGCAGCTCACTTTGCGGTTAAAAAAAAAAAAGCAGATGCTTTAAGGGCAGAAAAAGATCCTTAGCGAAACAGCAGGCCAAATACAAATACACAGAGGAGGCAAGGAGAAGGGACAGAAAGAGAGGATGTCCCATGATTAAAGCAACTTAAAAGCTGCAGCTGAAGAAAGAACGAGGTTAGGGGGATTTTGCACCATGAGTGCACCTGGGTGGAGGTCAATGCCAATTCAACCAGCAAACGCCTATCAGGTTGTTCTCGACTACAAGACTCTTTCCCGGACTATTTTCTAGAGGATGTTCTGGCCATTAGCAGGTGACAGAATCTCAGTTTTCAATCAAGATTAAAGTCCCAGGTTCCCTGCAGGTTCTACTCGTGATAATGCATTACTGGGCAGAGGTAGACTCAACTGCTTGTTTCAATGCAAGTACAGCGCATTTTATGTACACAGGTACAGAGCAATTAATGACAGAATGCAGACATTACAATGAAATTCTGAGGTCATCACATACAGAACAGATAAGGAAGATCAGTCAAAGATACAAGTGACAACACGTCTAATTGCAGTGAATTGAAATTTCAGTTGAGTAAATTCCAGAAACTTGAACCCATCTCCGGGTCTGCTTAGACATGTAAATTCCGGCTACTGAGAAGCCGTTCATGAACTCATAAGCTCATCTGTTGCATAAGCTCATCTGTTACCAGGAAGACTCAGACCTTGAGTAATGAATCCCCACCTTTCCGGTTGCCTATAGTATGGGAAGCCGCTCTGGCCTAGTAAAATAGATAATTCCTGGTAAACTGTGAATTCCTGCAGGGATTATGCAGCAACATTGTAGCAGTGATTGTGTATTCGACCGAATGGCCTAACTGCTCTGGCTTACAGCAAGAGAAGAGCTGAGAGCCATTTTATTTATTTAAAACTTTTATATGCAGTCCCTTATGCATGGCATCTCAATTTTCTCAAAGCTACAGCAATATTAAACAGTGACATGGCTTGGAAAGGCAATGCTTTTGAGAAAGAGTGCAGTTTGATTTTATAACACAAAAGCACATATAAGCAATGTCTTTCTGCCAGGATTTATCCAAATTTTCCCAACACAGCCAACTACTTAGGGGAAGTCAGGAGTTCTGTCCAGAAACAGAGAGCCAAAAAGGTCATGAAGAGTAACTGCAGATCAGACAGGTAACTGCCCAGATAATGACCCGCTATCCAGTGACAAGCAGGTGCCCTCTAACCTATTAAGATTTTCAATCTTTCAACAACTCTAAATAGCACGGCATTCCATCCTGAGCTAACCAGTCCTCCGTAAAGGCACCGTGCCTTTTTCTGCAGTGTTCCACCATGTGCCAGAAAGGAATGTACCACCACAGCGGCCCTGTGACTTGAGGTGCTGACAACTATGAGCCCAAGATTATGCTGTGTGTTGAAACAACCTTCCTACATACCCACAGCAAGATTTCAACAAAAACAAAGATCAACCAGATAGGCTTCTCTTTTTAGACTCCCGCTGCATACTCTCGAAGAAATGTTTATTGAAACCTTTTGCTCCCTCGGCAACAAGGAGCATCCTGTTCCCCCATCCCACAGAAAAAGCCGCAAAGACAAAATCCTACCTGGGAAAACCACTGTGAATCTCTAAACAAAACACGGTGGACAAGGCTAGTCCGAATAGTCAGCAGCACCCTTTCCAGACTTCTGTCAAGGGGCCCAAGTTGGCTGCACAGTGATGGGTAACTTGCGGCCATTCAGCTGTTGCAGCTTGAACTGCAACTCTCACCTTGCCTCAACACTGGCTTTGCTGACTGGAGCTGCAGCCCAGCAACATTGGGGTGGCCTGGTTTGGGCTGTGAACAACCAAGGGGCAACCCTAGAAGATTGTGTAGCCTGGAAGGAGAGCTCCTGAGAGCTCCTGCCAAGTTGAGATATGCCAGGTAACAGCTCAGTGCCCCAGTATAAAGACGGCCATCCGCTGAGAGTCATTTTAGCCCTGGCTCTGTCTTATTCTTGTCATGGTGAGAGGCCACATGCTTTGCATCAAGAAGGTCCCAGGTTCAGTCCCTGACATCTCCAGATAGAGCTGGAGTAAGTCCTGCTTGTGACCCTGAAGTTCCATGGACAATACTGATTAGACGGTTTGATAGAGTCCGAGCCAGAAGGTTTCTCTACATTCCAGTCTTCCTTTTCCAAACAGCCAAGGACAGAACAAGGACCTTGGTTGGCTCCAGCTACGTTTGCTCTTCATTAATGAGCCTGGGGTGGCTGCACTGTGCACCGATTTGATATGGAAGGGTGCCAAAGGCCTACTTTTTGGAGTTACATTCTGAATGTTAAATATCTCAGTATTAGTGGGCTTCCACCTCACTTACAGCATCGTTCCATATTAAAGCACTGTAAATTAACTACGAGTAACTCCATACATCAGGGACCACTCAGCCTGATGACACTTTCTGCTGAACCCAAAAGCTTGCACCGTCTTTTGCAGCACATCGGTTATTTCTTAGAAAGGCGCCACCTAATTCTAGATTTGTGGCCTGGAGTTATTCTGCTTCCTCCTGCATTTTGGATGGTTTACTCATGCGTCGGCATTTGCTTTGCTTTTCGTCATATTCCCTGCCATTTTTTGTATATGCACGAGCCACCCTGAACATTATCCAATGACAGTGGAAGTGCACTAAATGACAGCGCACTAAGGCACAACTGCGGAAATGCCTGTGGAACACCTGCAATGTGCAGGAAAGATCACGGAAGGAAAAGGGCATCGCTGTCTTGCCGCAGGGAGTGGTCAGGCGCGTCTCGTTCCTCAGAAGCCAAAAAGCGCAGGGGTGGTTTATTTGTAGTGAAGAGATCCTGCTGCACAGCAGTGGGTGTAGCACATTCATGCCTACAGCAAAGACTGCCAGCAAATGGAAGCAGTGGCCAGAGCTCCAGCACAGGTGAAGGTAAAGGTTTCCCCTTGATGTGGAGTCCAGTCACGTCTGACTCTAGGGGGCGGTGCTCACCTCCGTTTCCTAGCCGAGTGGCCGGCGTGACTAAACACCGAAGTGCACGGAACGCTGTTACCTGCCCACCGAAGTGGCACCTTTTTAGCTACTTGCATCTGCATGCTTTCAAACTGCAAGGTTGGCAGGAGCTGGGACGGAGCACGGGAGCTCACCCCGTTGTGCAGATTTGAACCAGCAACCTTTCAATCAACCAGCTCAGCAGCACAGCGGTTTAAACCACTGCGCCACCTGCAGCTCCGGCATGCAGTGCCCCAAAGCCCCCGCTGGAGAGCCTTCCCTCTCACTCCCTCTGGAAGGGTGCTGATCCACAGCAGAGGGGAGAGAGCAAGCACCTCATTTTGCCCTTCGGCTTTCTTATCTACCCCAGATTCCAGTGGCATGAACAGCAAATCTATGTGTGGGTACAGAGATCAGTCCTAGTGACTAAAGGTGTACTTATTCACCTATTCAGACAATTCAAAATTAAAACTAATGTTAAAAACAAAGTAAGCCAAGACACAGCCCTGTAGAATCTCCTTATTATGCATGCCAAGTTTCAGGTAACTCAGGTGTAACTGTGCTGGCAGACAGACAAATGACCTCTTCAAGTATTATACATGCATATACATTATGTATGTAGTATGTATTTTATGCATAATGTATTTTACTGGATCGACCCTGCACTCAGAGTGCTCAAGGAAACCTACACTATGTCTAGAGTAGCCTTCTCCAACCTGGTGGCATTCAGAGGCATTTGGAGCACAACTTCCAGAATAATCCAGCAGCTTCCATCCATTGGCCACAACTCCCACTGACTGGGAATTCTGGATGTTGTGGTGCAAACATCCAGAAGGCACAAGGTTGAAGAAAGCCAGTCTGGAGATCCAATGTGGCAAAGCTGTTAAGAGTGCTGGGCTGGGACTCAAGAGTTCTGATTCTAGTCCCCGCTCAGCCATGGAGCTCACGGGGTGGCTTTGTGCCAGCCGCAGGCTCTCAGCCCAACCTACCTCACAGGGCTGTGGTTGTGGGGATAAGATTGAGGGGAAGAAGACAACCGCCCTGAATTCCTTGAAAGAAAAAAGGTGGGAGATAAATGTAATAAATAATATGTTAAAATACAAAAATTAAGATATATGAAACTACTGAAAAATAAAACATACTTTAAAACCAGGGACTGATGCTAAACATAAAAAGTGTAATTAACTATCAAAAGTCTGAACAGAAGCTAAAGGGCATTAACAAGGAGGCTAGCCACGCCGCCTATAGAAGGCATCCTCAACCAGGGTGCTGCTACACAGAAGGCCCTGTTGGCATTGCCCACCAATGTTGCTTCTCAGGCAGCTGTGGGGAAGTGCAGCGACTCTGAGGCAAGTTGGCTGCCTGATGAGCCTGCCCATGGCTATCCACTTCAGTCCATCCAAGTCTCACTCTGGGACCCAAACAGTGACTGTTCGTCATAAGTACAGACTGGCTCTTTGAGCTATCACAGTGCCATCAACTTTGACTTGCAGGTGCTTTAAAAGGCTGGTTCTGGTATGAACATACAACCTCCCCCTCTCCCTGACCCCCTTGCGTATTTCTTGCAACTTGATCAATGCACGTTTTGGCCCAATCTTGTACATTACAGGTAAGAGTAACAGCAACAGCAACAGAAGAGCATTTAGATGTTCGATCCAGGAGCAACCTTATCACTTCCTTCTCCATCCTGAAAACCAACTGAGAAGCTCAAGCAAAGTTGCCAATGGCTCTCAGAATTGTGTTTAAAAAGCTCACAAGCCACAATCAATCAATTACAGGCTTATGAATTAGGCTGGGAACCAGTTCTGTGGCAGACAGGTGGCTCTTACTAAAAAATCACATGAGAAGATTATTTGAGGAGCCCTGTTCTTCCAAAACTATGTTTTAAAACCATGGCAGTTTACAAAATGAAAAATGTGACTTAATCAGGAGAGAATATTTCAAACATTATTCATCACTGCTCCTTTGAGCTCTTAGCTTTCAGAATGTTTATTGGACAGAGGACAGTCTTTTGTAAAAAGCATTTTCTGGATGACATAGTAAAAATCTCTGAAGTGGAATGAAAAGGAGATAAACTTTCAAGGCTTATGAAATTCACTCTATAAAATTGTATGTGTCTCTTAAAATTGAGAGGGATGGAAGGTTTGGAGGGGTAGAAACAAGCAGTTTATAAATGTGTCCTCTTAGAGCACATCAGGAAGAAGGATGTTCTGAAATGTTTTCATGTCTGCACCTCAAGCTGTGCTGAAAACAGACTCTTTCACAGCTTGGGATACAGCAAGGAAATAAATCTCTAATGCAAACTTTCATTTCAGTGACTCAGCCCAGCCCAGCCCAGCCCCATGAGAAACTTCCTGTCCAGTAGTCCTCATGCACGGTCAGGAGTACACAGGTTATTTCCTGGCTGAGTGTCCCCACCTTCAATTAACATTGGGATCCTGCTGCTCTGGAGTAAAGGGCCCAATCACAGACTCAATTGCCATGTGCATGCATCAACTCAAAGACAAACACTTGTTGTTCTGCAAGCCAAGCAGAGGGTGTCTAGCAATCTGAATCATTCACCAATGCTGACATGTCACCTATGGCAGCGTTCTGCTCTGAAAGAGTAGCTAGAGCAGAGGTGCCCAATCTCTTCCGGGCAGAGGTTTGCATATTCAGGGGCCATGTGCAGGCAGAAGGCAAAAGCAGCAGAACCAAAAATACCGGCTTATTTCAGCTTAAAGCTTACAGTTTTTTTTTTTGGTTTGTTTGTTGTTGTTTTTTTTTGGAATAGGTTTTATTCTTAATATGTCTAACAAAAAGAAACTAAGAAGCATCCATCATCGAAAACATCAGACCTACTGGGTCAGCCCCCCACATTTTTTCTTTTTAGGTTAAACTATAAACATGTTTAAGTCTATGCATAGTCCCGTTTCTCTAGCCAATAATAAACAGAATCCCAGGTTTGATAGAGGTCTGTATCTTCTTTCTCCCTCAGAGACAAAGTCAGTCTATCCATTTCCGCACAGTGCAGCCTTACAGAATTTGGAGGAAAGCGGCACAAAAGCAGACAGCGGACAGGGAAAGCAGGAGGAGGGGGAGCCATGCCACCACGGGCTATCTTGGAAACTCCAAAAGGCTGCATCTGGGCCCCAGGAGAGCCTGATTCTACAACCCTGGGCTAAACAAGCACTTTTAGAAGGGACTCTCAAGCAGAGCCTGGTTCCAGTTGGCACCTCCTGCTACTCCAAGCCGCTGCTAATCTATACTTCCCTGAATATGGACAGCCCATTATTGCTCTTCTGGCAAATTGCCACCAAAAGGGCTTCCTACATGTCACAAGGAACAGATACAACCCTCACTCATTAGGTATCTCACTTCATATGCAAGACCAAGACCTCTTCATTAATTCGAGGGTGTTGGCGTGTTTATTATGATATCCTGCTTTTACAGAGATTTCTGCTTGGGAAAGCTTTTGCCCTGAAAGATCTTTCTGTTTAGTGAACAGGGCAAGCTCCGTGTTCTAGATCAGTATTTCCTACACTGCCTTGCAACAGCTCTTCTGAGTTTCACAGATGAATCTTTCCGATGTCAAGAATCGAGCTTGGGACTTTTTTGCATGCAAAGCCTGTCCTGACCCTTAGCAGCAGCTACATTCCCTCAGTGAACTGCAGACGGGGGCAGATTCACGCTGGAAAAATGGGCAGGAGCAGACACGTTATGTATCATCCCGTTCCACCAGAGGAGGAACAGAATGCATTCCACTTCTGAGTGGGATGGTGCGACTTGGTGTCCTGCACCAGCAGGGGGCTGGACCCGATGGTCTTCATGGCCCCTTCCAGCTCTACTCTATGAGGTTATGACTGAACGTTTTCTGCATGGGGGAAAACGCTTCAAATTCCACGGCTCTGAAACAGAGCATGTTTGATTCACTACCTCAGGAAGCACTGCAGAAGTAATGATGGAGAAAAACCTGTCAGGACTACAAGGCCCCAGATGTCTAAGATGCTTCCAGTTCCAATCATGCCTTGGACTTTAGTGGGTGGGGTCTGGTTAGCTGGGTGGGAGAAGAGCCCATCCTGCCATTCTCCATTACCTTGTGGGTTCAGACAGGCAGTCGCCTAGAGCAAGTCAAAATTCCTCACAGGTGAGTCAGCTCTCCAGAGAGGGAGTCCATGTGACTCACCCAGTTACGTGCCAGCGTACAGGTGAGAGCCCTTTGGTGGGCTGGTAGGCTTTCCTATCCATTTGGGACTTCAAAGCAACTCACGGATTATGTGGTGCATTCCATTCCTGAGGATAAGGTGTGTTGCAAATTTCAACAGAGAAGTAATAAGCAAAAAGCAACACGTATGACTTTAGTTTGGGAGTATCGTTATGGCCTCTCCTAGACTCAGCATGCAGCACTGGTGCACTGCATGCAGGTTCGATCCCAGGCTTCCCAAAGGAGCAAGCAATGAAGATGCATTAGCTTCTCAAGGCATTGGCTCCCAGTGGAGAGGAAAAGGTCTAGGGCAGCTTTGTTGATGTGCATCAGCAGGGATGCCTGCATTGTGGGACTCTTCTTTGGGGTACTCTTTTAGGACATATTCATCTTCCTAGGACAGTATTCATGAGTACTGTCATGAATGAGGATCTTCACCTCCAAATGTGCCACCTCTCCACTGCTTCATTCAACTCCAAACAGGTAACGACTCAATATAGGAAGCAACAATTTTGGTCCAACCCAGACTGTATCCATTCTGCCTGTAAAGATGGACCAGGAATTCCGGGGATATGGTGGCATGAAAAGAAACAGGCCACCACAAACCTAGTTACCACAACCTAGTCCAGCAAGTAGAAAAGATGAGACGCAGGCCGGTCCACTGGGACAAGCAGCCACATACTGCTGGCTCTCATCAGGGATAAACAAGAAAAGCTGCTACATTTTCAAGGCCTGTTGGTGTGGATGAGTTCACAAATGGTCTGATCCGGTCTTAAGGTAATATTCACAACTTATGTTCACACATAATTGTTCACACATACACATGAGCTGCCTCCTATATGCTCCTTTACCTCCGTATTTTTTTAATTCTTGGCTTTTTCTGAGTTAAATTTCCAGCTTGCTTTGTCCCTCAACAATCCAGAGTTCCAGGTTTGGACATTCTATCAAACATCCCTGGAATGAGGATGCCTGAATTGTTTACAAGAGCAGTTACATAGCAGAAATGGCAACCGGGGTGACAGGGAAGCACCGCTTGCTCGCTGGTACGCAGCCATGAGAGTGCAGGAGTTAAACAACGCATCACTTGCCTCTGTATCCAAACGAGGTCAATATGTCCCTGGTTAAAGTTTCACTGGATTATAACTAGTGACGTGGTATCGATCCTATCTAGTAAGTGGTCAGATAAGCCACCTAGGAAGGCATTTTGGCAGTAATAGGTAGCATATAAATATGTGCATGAATAAAAAACTCGAGACAAGGATGCTGGGTTACAGAAATTGAGAGTACCCTGCCTGAATCTTCGGGGAAGAAAAAGAGAGGGCGTTTTCCTCTATTCTGGGGATAATAAATGGGGGGAAGGGGGAGAGACAGCAAGCAGATGATTTTCATCCCTGCGACGTTGTTTTCATGCATATTGAATGCCCCTATTTGCTTAGTGTAATCTCAAAATATTATTCCTGTCTTCAGCAAGTAATTTTCTTCCACTCTGTTTCACAAATCAGTCCCTTCCACTTTGGGAGAAAAAAGGAGCAGGAAACATTTTGCATAAAATAAAGCAGACAGGGACCCACCTTTGATTTTCGGCATTTCAGAGCTCAGTCAAATAAATTCAGGGGAGAGTGAAAGAAATGTTCTGTAAGAGCACATCTTTGACATGATCCCCGTGTAAAAACTATCCTCCATCCTTTGAAATTATAATGTTTCTCCTGCAATGCAGGTAATATTTTCTACTTCCAAAGCTATCATTATTCTCCAACTAATTTATACTTTCATAACAGGTGCTCCAGAGAAGGGCTCAAAAACTTAATAGACTTGCTGGCTGATCGGGGCAATAATAATAATACCTTGCATTCATAAAATTCTTTTAATCTCACAAGATCCCAACGTGCCTTGAAAACTCCTTTAACATCTAGCTGGCCTCAATCACTCCTAGGAAGAGCTACACAATGATATGCACTGACAAGACACAGAACAAAATTAACTAGGCAACAACAAAAAGCAACACAAGCCTCAACTGTTTCACGCTTTCGAATGGGTTCATCAGCTCACCCACTTAGGAAAGTGAACAAAGAAAAGTTTCTTTCTGTGTCTCTCTTGCAAAGATACACACAACACTAGTCCCCAAGGATGCACTTGATGGGAAACTCAGGACAAAGGAGAACTACTCCTGAACCCACAAGCAAAGAATGAATAACCACCCCTTTGAAGAGCTTTAAAAGGAATTACTGTATTTTTCGCTCTATAAGACGCGCCTGACCATAAGACGCACCTAGTTTTTAGAGGAGGAAAACAAGAAAAAAAATATTCTGAATCAAATCATCACAGGCACATTCCCCATCACTTCCCCATGGGCTGCACATCTGACAGACTTACTGCACACACATATTCGCTCTATAAGACGCACAGACATTTCCCCTTACTTTTGAGGGGGGAAAAGTGCATCTTATAGAGCAAAAAATACGGTACTCAAATTCAGTAAGGATGCGGAGAGCAGTGGCAACTATTCATGATGGTTACATCTTTCTTTGGTTAAGAGAAGCAGTACAAGTTGCTGAGGAACACAACCAAGACGTTGCCCCGTATCGTACTGCAGGCTTCTCATAAGCATCTGGTGGACAGATAGGCCTTTGCTCCAATCCAGCGCAGCTCTTATATGGTTCACATGCAACACAGGAATTCAGAGTGAGCACACTCAACTCTTCCAGCTGGAGGTGCCCCACTGAAGGGTTTGTGCCTAAAGGCTTCATATATATAAGCCTATATTCGTTTTGGCATCAGGTCAAAACCTTTTTATTTAAACGTCATTTTAAAAATTAGTAATTTTAGTAGTTTAACAGTCACCTTTGATTTTTCTTTACCAGTTATATACTATTTGACTGTATTGCTTTATTGATTGTTTTTATCGGTTATTGGTTTTAATGTGGTAAGCCGTCCTGAGTGGTGGTTGTAAAGGAAGTCACATGAATGTTTTAAATAAAATAGAATAAATAAATGTATGTTCAAGAAGGTGATTTAAATTTGTCTGGACCTCATATGAAGGGTACCTTTATTTTCTTGGAAATTGCATCCATAATACTGAGTTACTGTGGTCACAAGCAAGCACACTACAAACAGGCTTTTGCATGAAAAAAGTTTTTGTTGCCAAAGCCTCCATTTCTTTTACATCTGAAAAGGGATCTTTACCAAGGCTGACTAATCCAGAATTTAGGAAAACCGCATCAATGGAATGGTTGGGAGCACTGGAGCTCTGGCAAATGCTGCTCTTAGACCCTTAGGTCATTCTGGGATGGTTCAGAACCGGCACGCCTGCCGCCAGGTATTTGACCGATGTTGAGGCCGCCAATGGCACATGCCGTTTTGCATGCGCAAGCATACCTGCGCCAGGGGAACTTGGCAGGCCTGGGTTGTATGATGGTTAAGCAGCACGCTCTGTTCTGGGGATGTGCTTGCATCGCATACCGCACACTCAATGGATTCACACCACATGACAAGCCTGCAGCCAGAGTTGTACTTGGAATACAATGCCAGAGGGACTGGTGCTCATCCTGGGTTATTTAACCAATAAGCCACCCAAACCCAACCAATGGCTAACAGACAAAACATAGGCATTCTACTTTCCAAGGAAAAATTATGCTTCTCTCCAATTCAGTCACTTATTGGCAGCACAAAGTTATACTGATTCCCAGCACTGGAATTCAGTACACGTTTTTTCCTCAAAGTAAGGAAATTTCAGGAGGTTGTTACTACTCAGTCCATCCATGTTCAACACATGGGGGGGAGAAGGAAAGGAGAATACACAATTGGATTATCTAAGAAGTGGATATGGGGAGTTATTTTCTCTTCTTCCACCCATCAAACCATATCATTCAGGTTTAAATTATTGATTTATTTCATAGGCCAGATCCTAATTGTCTGCTAAAGCACAGCATATACAAAATGTGATTTTAGAAAACTGCTATAACTGATGTACACATGATTTAAAAGAGGGAATAAAGCAAGTTTCTTTATTACCCATTTCTCTGGAAACTTAGGTGCCATGTGCAGCTTTCCATTCATGCAGGTAAAATGATAATATGAACTTCTCATGCTGAGTTGCTTTTAAAAAAACCGACAGCCTGATTTCACAGAGCAAAGGCAATTATTTCACATTAGTTACTTAGTCGGCAGTAGTGAGTGAACAATTTGAAATAACAGGATATAGATTAATGTAGTTAGAATATTCTCTAAATGGAGCAGCCCTCCTGTATGCCCAACACGACTCATGCTTTTGCCTGTCCGGCTGTTTTACCACCCCTCCACTCACTGGGCTCACAAGACACTGGAAGGCCTCTTTCCCTCAAATGCATCCTTTAATAAGCAAGTAAAATCTGAATTTTCCTGATGGTCCTGCAAGGAGGGTCTGATTTGAACTGAATTTATGATAAGGAAGAAAACTACCATCCATCCGCTTAAATGGCCTAAGTTAGTTCATGAATTCTGAATGCTAAAATAGAAAGGGAATAGGTCAAGGAAAATTCAGAGAAGAGTTTTCTCTTCCAGGAAACAAAACTGGCCCCCTTTTTGGATTTTTTTAAGGAAAAAAAATAAACAACTTTGTCAACAGGATTCAGCAAATCTGCTTTTTATCAATTGTGGTTAATTTTATCAACCGCTGCACTAAGTGCTACTCTGTTTAAGTGAGGCACAAAGCAGTCTTAACTGGACACTTATTTTGTAATTAGCACCATGTTTTTGACATCTTGAACACTACCTTGAAAGAGGAAATATGAAGGCAATCTACTGATATGAGGCTTTAACTTCAGCATGCCAGACAATTTCTAAATACATGAGTTCTCTTGTACTACCATTCTAGTAAACAGAAGACTATGGAGCTTCATAAAGACAAAAAGGAGCCATCTTGACTCTAAGAAAAATTCCAGAATTCACATTGGTCTTTGACAGATCAGATGAAAGTATCATCAAAAATGTTAATACTTTCAAGATCTTCATATCTCTTCATGAGACAAAATGTGACAAAAAGCAGGTTTGGCAAACAGGGGAAGAAGGAAATGGGAAGAAACGTGATTGGATATTGACAGTGTGAAGAGGGGTTCTGCAGACGTTCATATTAAGACCTACAGTTTATTTGATATTTACAAGGTTGCAGATGGACTATTTCTAATGTGAGTTCCCCTCCTTCAAGCTTAAAAATACAAGCTCCTTTTCCCCAAAATACTGTTTTTAAGGAAGTGAGGTACAAACTTTCAAGACACAAGATGCTCCCATGTTTTCAAGCATCACGTGTGAGCTTTCCGCCCAATCTGTTTTGGACAATTGTAAAATGGCTTGCAAAAAGATTTCTCAGCACAACAAGGAAACAACAAACCACAGGATAAAGCACAGAGATGCTCTCAAAAACCTAACAAATTTCAGTTGATTTATCCTATCTAAGCAGAACATTTGACAATTAAAATATGCAGATGAACTGAGGGACTGCAGGTGGCGCAGTGGTTTAAACTGCTGTGCTGCTGGGCTGGTTGATCGAAAGGTTGCCGGTTCGAATCTGCATACAGGGTGCGCTCCCGTGCGCCGTCCCAGCTCCTGCCAACCTTGCAGTTCGAAAGCATGCAAATGCAAGTAGATGAAAAGGTACCACTTCGGTGGGCAGGTAACAGCGTTCCGTGCACTTCGGTGTGTAGTCATGCCGGCCACATGACCACGGAGACTGTCTGCGGACAAACGCTGGCTCCCTCGGCTAGGAAACGGAGGTGAGCACCGCCCCCTGGAGTCAGGCATAACTGGACATAATGTCAAGGGGAAACCTTTACCTTTACCTTTAGATGAACTGAATGAAGCTGTTTGTAGGTAGAGGTTTTTTATGGACTCTCTGTCCATGAAACATGAGCCTTGCCCATAGCTGTTTTTGACCACGACTCCCATCAACCCTGGCCCTGGCTGGGGAAAAGAGGAGAGCTGTAGTCCAAATTGGCCAGTGGATTACACACTGGGTTAGTATGTCAGAAAAAGAGGAGTGGTGGGAAACATCAGGCCCATTTCTTGGCCACCCCATCTATAAACATAATGCAGACCTCTTCCAAAGCCCAGGGAGGAGGGGGACTTGCAAAAGCAGTTTGCCTGCATGCCACCACTGTATGTTGGGGCTTCAGAATAGTGTTAAACGTACAAGCACCTGCTTTCAGCATTACTACCCATTTACAAAGTACAGATGAACAACATGCAGAAAAAAGACAGCAAGGAGCTTCCAGTTCTGGTTTCTGCAAAAGCAGTGCTATGAAATGGCAGCAGGCAAACCCCAAATGAATTGATTCAGCCCCACAAAATGGACTGGCTTAATATAGCAAGTTCCTCTCTGTGCAATGCAGAAGAAGGTTGTATGGTTGAGCAACTCACATGGTCTCTATACGATGGCTATTCTCTTGCATGCTGCTTCTACAGAGAAACTAAAATGTTAAGAAGCTATACATTTATTTCAAGAAATTGAGCAATGAGAAGAAATAAAGATTCTCCCATCCCCAGTTGCTTCAAGTTGTACTCCAACAAACCACAAGGTGCTATCCAAAATACCCAGAAGGAAACAGGTTCCTTCTAACCAAACCCAACAGGGTTACTAGAGTTTGCATCCATCCCATGGAGTTATGAGATTTCTTTTAGACCTGGCTTGCTTAACAGGAACACTCTGCCCCTGCCTAACCGGTTCCTGATTTGCCTCTGGGATTGGCCAGAGAGCCCACACATTCTGCAGAGCCAGAAACCAAGAGCTACCCCTGGTTCCTCCCAATTAACTATTTATTTAAAGCATTTTTATCCCATCTACATCCAGGGCAGATCTCAAGATGGCTTACAAAACCGAAAGTGTAACAGCGCATTAGACAGCGTAATACCAGTATGTAGTATTGTAAAACTGATAGTATAATAAAAACAATTCTGTTATATCCTAAAATCATTCAACCATTAACATGCTGGGTGAACTGGCACCAAAAGCAATAAGCCAGTGCCAGATACACCTCTCTGATGACCTACCGCCGACCAATAGTACCGCCATCTTATCTGGATGGAGCCTCAATATCCGTCACAGTGAGCAGCACTGATTCACAACTTTCACTGCCTCACCTGGACTGAATGAAAAGGAGAGGCAGAGCTGGGTGTCATCAGCGTAATGGTGACAAAATTAGTCCAAAAGCCACTGGAAAGAAGCGATACAGGGAAACACAGAGAGCATGCATGCCACTGGAAGCCGAGCAGGCAGAAAAGGATGTCCCCGTTTCGCAGGTGGGGAAATTGAGTTGGGAGCTAGGAAATCTTTAAACATGTGGTCCTTTAAAAATTTTAGGACCGAAACATGACAGTTTCTACAAAGGAAACCCATAGGATTAGGGTTTATCTAACATAAATCATGGATTCTTTGAAGATAATTCTAGAGTAGTACTTTTTTTTTTTAATTTCTGAACATTTGTATTTTATAGGCTGAGGCCAATTATCTGATGTAAATCAAGAGGAAGAATTGATTTGATCTGAAAACCCAGCCCGAGGCACAGCTGCTAGGGAGGTGGACCGGTGCCCTGTGGACCCCTCCCTCCAGTTCAAATCTATCCTGGCCCAAGTTCCTTGTCCTGCACACACACAGATGCACGCACCTGGTGTTTCCAAACCTGCTGGTTTATGTATAGCACCATAAAACTGAAGTGTAGCACCAGTGCCAGTATTAACTATCCTTAAATAAACATACCAACAAGCTTTGTGCCTCCAAATATCATTGCTAAGAGAGAGTCAACTTTCTGATACCTGGTGCAGTAACTGAGAAAAAGAAGAGGTGCAAAAGATGGACATTTTTGTACAGAACAGCTACTAAATGTGGTGGTGCAACATTGTGGTATTTATCCAGAACACAAGTGAAATCCAAAGCCATCCCTTCCCTCCCCCGCCCCGTTCATTCAGTGGCTTTGTTTGTGCATAACAGTAAGACACAATTGCTGGCTTACACTAATTTACTGACAATGAACATACTGGTGCTTATCTCTCATTCACTCCTGGTCTGGGCCTTTCCTTGCCCTAGAGGGTAATGCAAGCCAGAAATTAGGAGAGTGAAGAAACGTCCAAACTTACACTTCAGCTTTGTCCTGCCAACAAGCCAGATTTGCTAAGCCAAAAATAAACCAGGGGTTTATTCTGAAAATCCTGGCTTGCTTGGGAACAACAAAGCAGGGGCCCAGCCTCAGACAGCACAAAGGACTTCCCTTTTCTGGCTTTTTCTAACTGCTCATGAGAAGCAAGGAGCAAAGCAGGTACATTCACATTACACCAGTAGAAGCCAGCAATTCTGGTTTACCTGAAAACACCTCCTATGTCAGTTTTTCTTAGTTAACCACTCTTCATTGTGACACTTTATTTTCCAGGTTTTTTTTCACACACACACAAATCTCATCCTTATATTTTATCGCATCAGTAGTACTGTCAAGAAAGCAGAAGTTAATTTGGGGTATTTCCTACATTAATATTTCTTTACCATCTCATTGCTCTAGGGAAACCTTAACATTGAAGGGGAAAAAGGAAGCAGAGATATATTTTGCCTTGTAAATTGATTTTCCTGGTATCAAAATACCATGTATTAATTAAATTTATTTTAGGTGGCCTTTTAAGGTTGAACATTTTGCAAAACACTTCTTGTAAGTGCACCTTTAAAACACAGCCATCTATTTTCTTTGACCTGATGTTATGCTATAACATGTTCTTTGTATCTGTCCTCCTCATTTCCATGCAATTCCACTAAGGCTTGATATAATCATGCTGTAATCCTATTCTAAGTCTGTTAATATTTGTCTTCCTTTGTCATCTCCCTGGGCCCAATTATTGTGGAACATGATTAATAAGTTATCATACTTTAAATAGCGAAAGAATAGATGCCTCTGGGCTAGACATTTTTTTAAGTATGTTAGCCCTGTGAACCAGTATTTCATTATCTTTAGATCCTTTCACTCCCAATTTTTAAAGGGAGCCAAATTGATACTGCAGCTAGAATTTACTATGGCACAGCACCTATTCGCATGGTGAGATACCCGGGTAAATAAATCTATTATAGTTATCTTCTTTCCATCATTTCATATAATCTTGTATTAGTTTCCACCACATATCAGCACAAGGGAGAATCTTCAGTGAAGATTTGGCTCCTCCAATTTATGCACGCTTTCTGGGCCAGGAAATGTTTCATTCCAATAGGACATCACCTTGGTCTTTTGGATTAAAAGGATGGATAAACCACTCCCCCAATCTTTTCAAATCTGCTTCGAAAACAAAAACAGAGCACAATTAAGCAACTGTCTTCATATTTTTTAAGTCCTAAGTCCCGCCTGTTTATGCACCCCATTGTTCTTTATCTCCCATGCCTTAACATGCTGGCTCATAATATTTACAACCTGTTTGGGTTTCTTCATTAAAATATTCCACATATTCAACAGGCTTTGTGCAGACTCCAGTATCAAGCTCATTTGAGTCATCAATGAAGCCAAGCTTGATCAATTCAGTCCTCGGCGCAGTTTCTCTGTATGGTTAAACTTTATTTCAGTCACTCTGAATAAACTCTGAATGGCATGCCTTACAGTCAGCCACTTCGCTGCACATGACCATGTGTGGTCCAATTAAGTCAGGTGGGTAACTTCTACCCACAGCTAAATATGTTATCTCTACTGGATATTCAAGTACCACATGGCTTGTTTTCATGGGTTCACAGGTCTGCTCTCCTCACCCACTCCCACCATGAATCCCTGGAGCTTCTGTAGCATGAAAAGGTGAAAATTCACTCCATCAGCAGCACCTTCACCACTGGTCTGCTCTTCTCCGGACTTGTTCTCGTTTTTATCTCCTCCAGGTGGTGGGAGGTTCCTCTGTGACAGGCTCCATATGATGCTGTTTTGTTTTTTTTTAGCAGCATCTGGTCATCATGAGGCTTTTGCCAGCAGGACGGGACACCAAGAATGGGTGTAACTGCAATGGATGGACCTCATCACAGAGAGATCCTTCCCCACAGTAGCTCTCTCTGTGAACATGCACTTTCTGCACTGGCCCTGGTGCCAGTAAGCTGGAATTCCCATCGAGAAAAAGTCTGGGGCTGGGGAAAAGTCATGCCTAACTCCTGATGGAAGGGACAAAGGGATGCCTGCTGTCACCAAATGAAACATCTCTTCTATCAGCTCATACAACTGTTCCTCACACCATGCAGGGTAGTGTGCAAAGCCGCACAGTGTCATCTGGGTAGGAAACCAGGGGAACAAACCGTCCCGTCTGACACTTTTGGCTTCCTGTGCCCACAGGTCAAGGAATACACCTGGTACATTTTGGTGGTTCTCGCGTTTGAGGAATATTAGTTCATTGTGGTGCTTGCAAGAAGGACTCTAGTTGGAACTCCTGTGAGCGCAGATCTTCCCTTGCCATTGAAGTTCTGGGCAGATCAAGTAGCAGGCAGAAACATGCAAGGAGCTACAGGGAGGATATGCCTGGAGACAACTGCCAAGTGACCAGTTCGCATGGCCAGAGAAGCAGCAGACATTGTGCTTATCCTGCAATTACTTCCATGTTTTGTTTGTTTGCTAGGGGTGAGTGGCAGCACAGAACATCTCCAAACATGGGACACTGCGATTGCTGCGACAGGGATGGAGTTGGGCTGCTTTGCAACCGTGCTGGATTCCAGACACAACTAAACTTGGAGGCATAGCCGCCTCCTTCCAGGGTAACCTTGTACGGATCAGAGCCACCCGACCCCATGCAGAAAAGTACCCTGCTACTATTGCAAAAAGTGGGTTCCTAGGAAGGGCCAAAACACAGGAGGAAGCAGGGTTGTTGTTGTTAGTCGCGAGGTCGCGTTCAACCCGTCGCGACCCCATGGACAACATTCCTCCAGGCCTTCCTGTCCTCTGCCATCCCCCAGAGTCCACTCAAGCTCACACCAACTGCCTCAGCGACTCCATCCAGCCACCTCAACCTCTGCCGTTCCCTTCTTCTTTTGCCATCTATTGTTCCCAGCATCAGGCTCTTCTCTTCTCCAGGGAGTCCTTCCTTCTCAGGAAGCAGGGAAAGGGGCTCAAACTCATCTGGAAGACTAGATGGCTAGGGAAAAGGTGGCAAGATTGCAAGGAAAGTCAAGTGGCCAGGGGTTTTGTGTGTTTGCTTTGTTTCGTGCTGTTCTTGCCAAACGACTCTGTAGGCTTTTGGAACAGGCATGCACAACCCGCAATCGCAGCATGAAACAGCAGTGGGCTTAAACAAGCCATGGCCAAGCACCCAGCAAAAAGCCATGGGTTCGCTGTTTGAGTTTTTCCATGATTAACAACATTTCAGCCACTGTGCTCACTTCAGATGACACAATAGGTGGTTTGGCAGCAGTTGCTGGGCCATGAGAACCAGGTCAATGGCTCTCTGAGGCTTCAGGAAGAATTTTTCCAGCCCTGCCTGAGATAGAAAGCATCAAACCTGGAAGGTATGTAACACGTGAGCTCTAAAACTGAACCACAGTCCTGTCCCACAACAACAGCCAACTACTGATTCGGCCTGCGTGAACTGAAACCTTCTTTGTCTGCATCTCTCACCAATTATTGATCTTGTCCAGCACACACAGCTAGGAGGTTGTAAAACAGCACGATCTTAGCCCCATCAATGCACCCTTGCCATAGGGCTGAGAAGCCGGTGTGCCCAAGTTCCACAAGGCCTGCCCAACTCTTCCTCGGACACCCCACCCCACAGGTGTGAATGCCTGCATGCTTCCAGGGAGCAGTGGAGCCGAGCCACAGCACAGGGAACTGATTCTGGTGAACTTTCTTCCGCGATGTCCAACTCGCTCCCCACACACATCTCCAAGCAGCTTGCCACTCCCATACCCTGGATCCACGCAAGCCGTGCCGAAACCCTGCGGAGGACAAGGATTCTGCGACGACAAACAACTTCCATTTTAGTGAAACAATCCATCTGGATCTATGTGACTCACAGCCATGGTCTAAGAATGCGTCACTGTTCAGGCCAACGGTTGCAGCCGCGCGTACAGCGTGTTTTGTTCACATGCATTCCTTAGGGATGACACATCTCTATCCAAGGCCCTCCAACGGTTGGGGCTTGTGGCTTCTTCCCACCCCCCTTCATCCGTCCAGTACTAGAATGACTAAGCTGGCAAAAATTCCTAGCCAATTATAAACCCACTTAAAGGGACAGGCAACCCCCACTTCTACCCCCCAAATACCCCCCCAAAATCCTCCACCTTCCTATACTGACATTTTTATTCATAGAAGGAAGAGGGCTGGGGGGGTCCACTGCTTCCTCCCATGATCTGCCTGAAGAGTGGGTACCCAATGCCTTTATCTGAGCACATGCTACAACTCTTCCTGGATGCATCCTTTCTCCACAATCCAATTCATCATTTTTACCTTTAAAAAAAACCTGTTTGCTTTTATTTGCTTAACTAGCAAAAGGCAAGAAAGATCAGCCCATTAACGTAAAGCAGCAAATAAAAATCTGGATTCAGTTACCAATGAAAACAGGAGATGAAGACCCTTCACCAAGGTGGAAGAGAAGCAGGCCTTTAAGAAAGCCATTGCAGAATTTAATTAAAAAGGAGACACCTCTTTGGCTGCCCTGAAAACCTCTTGCAAATTAAAAATTCTGCATGGAGCAGTGGAGAGTGGCTCAAACTGAAAAGGTCATTTTTCTTAAATAAAGCTTTTTGCTCCCCGTCCAACCCGCCCCCCCCATGCCTGAGAACTATGGGTTGAACTTTCAGAGAAAGAACACTGCGTGAGCCACCAAAAGCCCTTCTGGGCAAAGAAGTGTGCCCTTTACCTGTGCCGTTACTAGAAGGTCAAAATCTTCTAATCCAAAGGTGGAGAACAGGGAAGGAGCAGAAAAGCCAGAAGAGACTATTTAGGACACTTCAATGCCAGGTCGCTTCACACAAAAGCAGCATGTACCCTGCAGGGCTGCCGCAGGTTTCCATGACTGAGCACTCAACCAGCACGAGGAGGAAATCCACACCACGCCGTCCCAAAAGGTCTCTGGGTGGTTTACAACTATTGGAGACAAATGCACCATCTATGAAAAGCTAGCATATGCTTGGCAAGAGGTAGACATGTTATCCCTACTCCTTAAAATGAATCATCCAAACATTCAAGCCCCCATCAAGAGCAAGAACCTGTGCAGGTGCTCCTCTCTCTCCTGGGGGCCCAACTTGACCTTCCTGAAGTGCCCTCACAGGCAGGTCTCATGCCCAGGTTTTGCACATTTGCCCCTGCTCTAAAGCATCAACATGCCTCTCCTGAGGCCCCGTTACTGGCAATACAAGCTTCGACCTACAATAACAGAGAAATCTGCCCAACTGAATTTAGTCTCCACTGAATGGGGGGGGGGGGGGGACTGTCTTTATTCCTGCGATGTGCTAAAAAGCCAACGTAATTGCATGTGGGCACACAGACTACCGTATTTTTCGCTCTATAAGACGCGCCTGACCACAAGACGCACCTAGTTTTTAGAGGAGGAAAACAAGAAAAAAAATATTCTGACTCAAATGGGCACATAATCACAGGCACATTCCCCATCACTTCCCCATGGGCTGCACATCTGACAGACTTACTGCACATACACATTCGCTCTATAAGACGCACAGACATTTCCCCTTACTTTTGGGGGGGAAAAAAGTGAGTCTTATAGAGCAAAAACTACAGTAGTTAATAAATAGAAATGCTCATGGGCTAGTTAACATCTTCATGTGAAAGACTGCACTAAAATAAGGCAAGGTCGATCTCACTTCTTGCTCTCCAAAGGCGTGCTCAGCCCTATGCCATCTGAGATGGAATAAAGGCCTACAACTCCCAGCATGTCCATGCTGCCTGGGGCATGCTGGTAGTTGTAGGCCACCTCAAATGGCACAGCACTGTGCCTTAAGAAGTAGAAAGTGGTGCACATCTCATTCTGAGTAGGCAAATGACTACTGAAATCATCTGTGAAGTTCCAAACTCAGTGAAATCCCAAACTCAGGAAGCCATTGCAAGCCCAGGAAAACACCACTGGCACCATGTTATTTATTTATTAAATTTGTATCCTGCTTTTTTCTTACCAACAGACTCAAAAGCAGCTTATATCCCACTGGCAATCTTATCCCAACAACAACTTTGCGCAGTAGGTTGGGAGTCTGTGACTGGCCCAAAGTCACCCTGTGAGCTCCATGGCTGAGCGGCGACTAGAACCCAGATCACCTGAGTCCCAGCCCAGCACTCTTAACCTCTACACCACACTGGTTTTTACTACTGAAAGATTGCCTCTACAGATGTACTGCCCTATTCATTCATTCGATTTATATCCTGCCTTTTTCCCCAAAGGGCTCAAGGCAGCTTACATCATCTCTCCTCCTCCATCTTATCCCCACAACAACAACCCTGTGAGGTAGGCTGGGCTGAGAGTCTGTGACTGGCCCAAAGTTACCCAGTTGGCTCCATGGCTGAGCGGGGACTCGAACCCAGGTCGTCTGAGTCCCAGTCCCATGCTCTTCACCACTACGCCACACTGGCTCTCATATAAGATGGAAACTTCCGTGAATAGATGGATACTGGCTTATCTGTCCATTACAAGAACATTCTCATGCGTTGCCAGTTCAAGTGTAACACCAGGAGGGCTCTGCTGCTTCTAATGTTTTGCTTTTAAAGCGACCGAGCAGGACATAAATGCTGCTGTGAGCCAAAGGGAAATAGGAGCGCCTGCACTGGCACAGTGGTGGGCCAGTTCTTTGGCCAGTTCACAGCCCTTGTGGTCCCATGGACCTTGGAGGTAGAGAGGAAGTCTGGTCCTATGGGGAGAATGGCTACCCGGAAGGCCTCTTCCACCATATGGCCTTCAGCCCATCAGCCCACTGGCAGCAGAGTTCTTTCCTGCAGGCCTGGCAAGGAGCACAGCTCTCCCTAACATGATCCTCAGCAAGGGGGGGGGGGGGGCATTGCTGGGTGGTGGTCCAGCCTCGCGGGAGGGCAGGAAGGCCATGGATGCCACTGGCTGCATGGGAGGGCAGCAAGAGGGGAAAGAAAAGGGACCTCAAAACAAGATGGGAGACATGGCTAGAAATATATTTTTTAAATTTTTGTTTGTTGTCTGTAAAAAAGAATGAAATGGGTAGGCAGAAGGAGGAAGCAAGAGGCATGAGAGAGGCAAAGGGTCAAGACAGAGATAGAGGAAGAATGAGTTGCGTACTTAGCACAAAGCTGAGAGCAAAGGGACTCCCAGTCTAACATGACGGTGGTCAAAAAGGAACAGAGGGTGTGCCTATGCCCCTCCACTACCCCCTCCTGGGAACCAGAAGGAGAAGGACACTCTCAGCCATTGAAGTTTTTCCCAGTACAGATGCAAAAGCCCACATGTGTGATGCACACGGGCCACAGAGAAGAACCCAAGAACACACTGAGTCCTTCCAGAGCAGAATCTGGAGATCCTCGCTTTGCTGTTTCCAGGAGCTGTTCTTAAAAATGCTAATCCTAAACCAAGCTTTTGTCGCCCAGACATTTATGAGAAATAGCATTCATCTGGCTTTACACTTGACATTTCTCTGACATTTTTCCCTCAATCCACCCTCCCGCCGCCTTGTTGCAAGCCATTTCTCACATTCCCGACTCTTACTGTCAAGTGTGCCACCAAGTTAAAAATGCTGCCACAGGCAGGGCCCATCGCAGGCCCAGGAATACAGCCTTCTCCATTACATATCTGCTTTTCCCCCATCATGACCTAAAACTGGAATCACTCCACACTGCTTCACATTTTTCTGAACTAGCAGGGGAAATCAAACCCCTAGAATTTTAATCATCCAGTGAGCATAATGCAATTTTAGGTAGGGCAGTATTTCCAGCCCATAACATGATTGATAACATCACTCCATTTAGCTTCTGTAGTCCTGCTTTGTAAATCTTCTGCTTCCCCCGCCCTCGGCCCTATTCCCAAAATAGCAAGCATCAGAAGTATCCCAGGAATCCAATGGCTGAGCTACATGATCAGCAGAATTCCATCCTAGAGTAACGGACCATATTTCCTGACCATATTATGGATCTCAGGGTAGCTCTCATTCAGTCCAAGCTTTCTTCTGTGGTGAACCATCCCCGTTCTAGGCTTTCTAAGGGCACTGACAAAATCCTGAGGAGAAGCTATCTATGACTACTAGTCCAGATGGCTCTTTGCTGCCTGTAGTATCTGGGTGCCTATGTACCCCAGTTGCTGGGGAATTTAGGCAGGAAGGGGCATTTGCACTTACCCTAGCTGAGCTATCAGTGTGAACAGAATGCTAGGTTAGACAGACCTCTGGTCTGATCTATCATGGATTTCCTTATGTTCTCAAGGAGCCAAGATAGGAAAGAAAACCCATTCATTACCCAAGAGTTCTTACTTACGGTTTGGCTGTTTCAGGGGCCACCACCCAGGAGAACACTGAATCAAACCAGTCATCTCACCCTGCATCTTGATCAAGCAGATGTCTCTGGTAAGCCCTCCACTGCAACCTAAAGGGCATGGGCAGCTCTTTGGCTGCCGGACTTTGTGGGATAGGGACAGACCACACACTTTGTGTTCAGAAGGTCCTAAATCACTCGCTAGAAGGGACAGGTGACCAGCAATGGGAAACTCTGGAGCACAAAGGCCAGGCAGAGTTGACTATACTATACCTACACAGATGGGCTGGTAGAAAGCCACTTCCTTGCTTCCTAGCCATTAATAGACTTATGCCACATGAATACGTTATTGGGCAGGGTGTGCAGCCAAACAGCACATGGCTTTTTGGCGAGTTCACTGCTAGGTGGCTTGGTACAGTTCTTAAACAAGCCTAATTTTGCAGGTCATCCCTGAGAACCTGTGACTTTTGCAATCACAGCTGCTGATATAAAGCTTCACACTCCCTCACTCTCATCCCTGCATGGGAAATATTAAGTTAATTAACCCACGATCTGCTCTTACACGTGAACAGCCTCATTGCCTATTACCTCCACTTCTAGCACCAAATCCCATAAAATGAATCACATGGCAGCAAAGCAGCACTTCCCTCTAAATCTCCTACTACCCACACATTTACTTTGCAGCCATAAGGACTAGAAACTTGAGTCATTTTCTCTACAGTCCGGCCGACTCTTTCATCACTTGGCAGCAGTCAATCACTTTTCCTCCTACACCCTGCTCACGCTTTCTTTGCAGCAAACTGGAATTGCAGGAAGAAATACACTGCGCAGGGGGAGCAAGGGAGAAACACCAGGGGCACGCCACCAAAAGCAAGCACCTTGAACTAGAGAAGCCCAAAAGAACCTCAGATGCCGTTCATCCTTGTCTTGGCCTTCTCAAGGAAGCTTCTTAGGCAGACAGTCCCAAGAAAGCAGAAATGGACTATCGCCTAATACAGGCTCTTCAACCAGGGCTTGGCCCATCAACTGCAACTGGTCCAGGGCTCTTGTGGGAAAGCTACTCCCAGACCAGGCTAGCAATTTGAGTCTGGTCGAAAAGCACATATTTAATCAGTGCAGTGCAAAACCGGTCAAATTGCCCCCTCATGCACTCAGACACAAACCATTACCACTGGTCAAAACGCGTGGCATTTTGCACTAGCTGAAACTCTGAAATAATATGCACAGCTTGTTGTAACAGACAATCCTTGTTTATTTCGAGAATACAGAGCAGAAGAACGCTTTAAAGGAGATGCGGTTGGGAAACCGCCACCATCTGCTGATCAAGAAACAAGGCAGGGCCCCAGATCACCTGCACTCCTGGTTGCAGTAGGGATAAACCAAACCGGGGAAGCAAAGCCTTTGAGGCACCTTTGGCAATTTCAGGAACTGTCCTGGGCATCACCACTGAATGGCTGCCATGGAAGGGGAGGCGGAAAGCATACAGCTCGCCAAAAGGACTGCACACTGGGCACAGGTAGAGGCGTGAGCCCCAACACACTAATAACTCCTTCAACCCTTCAACTTTCTGTGCCAACAGAAACTAATTTCACAGCAATTTTGGCTGTCAAAAAGAGTCTGGGTTTTTCTTAAGTGGAAGGGGCAGGACACCTTGGAGGCCTGGGATGTTCTGCTGTGCACAAGTGCCATGTTGCCTATGCAAGCACAATTTCTGCTCTTATTATATTTCTACCCTGCCTGCGAGGAATCCAAACCAGCTCACACAATCATCCTCTCCACTGTATCTTTACAGCGTACCTGTGAGGCATCTCACACTGAGCATCAGTGGCTGACCCAAAGTGAGTGTGGAAACATGATCAGCCTCAGAGTCCAACACTGCCCATACTTTCACACTATCCCCTTCTTTCACAGTCAGATTAATTCCCTTCAGAGGATTGGGACATCTCCTCCTGGTTACCTTGTACTGGTTGGAACACAATTGCAGCTTGTTTAATACAGATACTGCTTTGGAAACAATGCGACAGCTCCTGGTTACCAGCTTACTGAGAAGCAGAACTGGGTATTCTGCTTGCAGAGAGATCATCCAGACATTTAAATTATCTGGAACAAACTGATTCCCCAAGGTACGGCACACACCAATCCACAAGGAGCTGTTCCCATCAGCAGCAACCATACTCTGGAAAGTTATTGGACACAGACCAGGAATGGAACCAATATAGTCCATTCAGCCCAGTCAGATGTTGCAATACTTTCTGGAAGAATTCATGGTTGAAAGCATTTTTTAAAAAAGAACAGCCGAACTCCAGCAAGATTAATAAGGCAGTAGCTCCATCAGCCTCCAGATGATGATCTCCCACTAAGCATGCCTCTAAAACTCAGTTGTGCAACTCAGCTGGAACTTCATCTGAAGAAACAAGGGGATAGAAGGGCACCTAAAGCAGACATTCCAGAAATTGCTTTGCTATCACATGTTCAATTGTCCACGAATTCATGAATTAAAAGAACCTCGAAAGTCCCTTATTTCACCACCACTCCAACCAGGCAGGAAAATCTGCTGTTACAGCATCCCCATCCATGGTTGCCAAAGCTCCCTTAACAACCTCCAGAACAAGGAGAAGCCCCCGCCCCCATTTTCCTGTAGTCAGTCCTACTGTCAAACAGCTCTTTGTTCCACCAGGAAGTTCTTCAGGTCTTGGCTTAAATTCCCTTTCTTTAATTTGAACCTGTTGGTACAGCTCCTACAATCTGGAGCAAAAGAAAACAGATTTGGCAACCCTTTGGAGATTTGAAAAAGATATGATGTCATTCATTAAGGCTGACTCCTTCACTCTTCCCTCACAGGGCTTGTATCTAGGCCTTTCTCCGAGTTCAGGAGTTCAAGAATGGGAAAAAGTAAACACAAAGAAACTGAAAAATGCTGACATCATAGTACACAAACACACTCATCTGGACTTACTTGGAACTCACCAGTGCAACCAGAACGCAAATGATTTTGTACAAAGACCTTGCCATGTTGCTGCAGGAACCTGATGCTTGACCACAGCTTAAATCCTTAAAGCTGTTCTATGATTTGTGACGTTTAGAGCACTTTTCTTCCAACATCAATTTCTAAATGTAATTATTAAGATAGAAATTAGGAGAGTTTCCCAACCTTACCACTTTCGAATACCAAGATACGCAGCAGTACCAATAAGAGCATGGTCAGACTAAGGAATTCACTAAGATGGAGTAATGACCATCTGAATGGCTTATAAAGCAGTGGGCAAATTGGAGCTGGAGCTATGATACTAGTCCTGCTGGCTACCTGCTCTTCCAGTAGCAAACACTCAGTGGGCAGCTAGGCCACAAACACAAGAGAGAGCTCACACATCCATGTCCCCATTTTCTATACCCACTTTCCAGCCCTCTATCAGGATAAGCCAAGGAGACCTATGAACCTCTTTGCTCTGACAGCCCCACCTAACAGCCCCGTTGGCCAACTTTACCTGAGAATAAAAGCGAGGCCCTGTCAAACACTACTGTGCAGAGGCCAAAGCTGATGTCGCTTGCATGCTGGACAATTTAATCCATGACATATAACAATCAAATGTCCAAGAAGAGATATACAGGCTCTTTCAGGTTGAGGTGTGGAAACTTCTTTCCCACACTTGCTCAAAGAGGCAAATTTCTTCAAGGGGAACTCAAAGGGAATGGAGCTCCTTCTTTGTAACCTGCTCTCCATCACACTGTTAAGCAGCTTAGTAGAGGGCCCAGCTGAGCCACAACCCCCGTGCTTTCGCTATGGGGTGCTGAGCAGAGCTCAGCATAAATCACAACCTTGTAAGGAACATCCCACACCGCATGCTTTCTGTTTTCTGGAAGGCAACCTCAGAAGCACCTAATCTAAAGCAGTCTCTCTAAGGGAACAAAGCAGAGAACAGATGGGATGATTTCCCAGAGGGCAATTCCTGGTGGTTTCCCAGCCTTATCCACTCCCCACCTTTGAAACAGCTGGAACGCCCCTCCTAAGGCTCAGGTAGTGGCAGCAAAGGGCTTGAGGCTAAAACATGCCTGCATTTCAGCTGCACGCCCCCCCCCCCCCCCGCCAGAATGCAATGCAGGCCAAGCCCGGAGAGATTCTCCCTTGGGCTGAAGGCGTTTCTCCTCCCCATCCTAGGGGCAGTGCGGTGTTTGTTTATTCATCTGCCAAATGGAAACCTCCTGAAGATCCCAGGTAGGGAGGGCCAGAACACCCGGAACATAGAGGGAAAAGGTTCTCCCCTCCCTCCCTGTCTCCCTCAGCTCAGCACCAAACTGTTCCTCAGCAGGAATGAAAGGAAACCTCGTCCTTATACAGGAGAACAGTAACACAGTGCACTCTATTCCTGCCCCATTGAAATCCAGTCTCATCCCACTGAAACCAAGTCCTATTTATTTATTATTTATTAGACAAATTTCTATGCCGCCCCTTGACAATGAGCCACAGGGCGGCTTACAGCATATATAAAAACAAAAACACAAACCAAAAATCCAAAACAATACACAATCTAAAATATACAATCTAAAATTGGCCCATCTCAAAGTCACAATTTAAAACTATAAATAATCCTTATAAACATTAAAATTTACATTTTAATTTAATTTCCAATTTAATTTAATTTACAATTAAATTAATAAATTAATAAATTAACAATTAAAATATTTCTTAAATAAAAAGGTCTTCGCCTGGCGCCGAAAAGCAAATAATGACGGCGCCAGGCGAGCCTCTCTGGGGAGCACGTTCCATAGGTGGGGTGCCACCGCAGAGAAAGCCCTCCTCCAGGTACTCACCCTCTTCACTTCCCTCACAGAGGGTTCCCGGAGGAGAGCATCTGCCGCCGATCGTAAGGGGCGGGAGGGCATATATGGTCGCAGGCGTTCCTTTAGGTAGCCAGGACCCAAGCCGTTAAGGGCTTTATAGGTAAGAACCAACACCTAGCCTGTATGGATGCTAAAATCCAAACTGCATTTGTGTATAGCCCCATCCTGGGTCTTGGTTCTCACTAACAGTAACAGATTCCAATTGTTTATTATTTATGCCTATTTATCTGCCATCACTATGCATGAGTACAGGAAAACAAGTCCCCGCCCAGAGGAGCTTACAATCCAAACTGTTACACAGGAGAAAACAGAGGAAAGGGTAAGCAAGAATGCTGGAAAGTGACTTTGATATACTGAAGCACATTCAGCTGCTCCTTTTAAGGTTCTTCCACAGGTTTCTCTGACGCTCCAGAGGGCCAAACACATAGGCAAGATGCAGCTTATAAATAAAACAGAAGGAACCCATTCAGGAGCAAAGCCTGCCTTCCCTTTTCTAGTCATGCCTGCATACTTTACATAGATTCAATATTTTCTAAAGGACAAAGAATACACTCCAAAGGCCAACGGAGAAAAGGGAGCAGAGAGTCTCGCGGCTCACTCAGCCGTTCTGCAAGGCTGACAGCGGAAGACTTTCTGCTGACGTACATCGCTACTGCACCACTGACTTCCAATGGGGCCCACTCACTTCAGCTGCTCAGCAGCACAGATCGGTTCATCCAATCCCCTCGCCCATTTTATCTGGCGTCATTCACCCTCATGAGCGCAAGGAGGCCTGGCCACATCATCAGAAAAAATGCTACTCCCCCAAGGGGCAAAATCATGCAAGGCACTGGAGAGCGAGTTCTGTTTTAGGCCCCCCCCCCTTTAAAAGCAAATATTCAGCCAAGTCAATCTGGGCTCAAATACAGCTCCACCACGGACCACCTCGTGGCCTTGTGACCCATTTGGAAGACGATAGTACAGGGGTCCCCAATCCTTTTAGGTCAGTGGCACATTAGGACGAGAGAGACTGCGATGCGACTCTCACAAAATGGTAGCTACAGGGGGTGAAGGGAAGAACTTGCACAAAGCATACAATGTCCCAACATCGCAATCTTTCAAATGCTAAGGAAGTAAACTGCTGAGGATAAAAGCTAAGAACAGGGCAGAGGCAGGATCTGAGCCCCAGAACAAAAAAAACACTGGTTTTACCCCTCAAACAAACAAACAAACAAACAACAGAGAGCTGGAGGGGAGCCAGACTCCCAGTTCTTTATAAAGTGGGAAAAACTTAAGTAAAAATCTGGAGGGCAGGCAACAGAAAGGTACCTGCAGGCATCGTATGAGAGACCTCGGGGATCACTAAACATACCTGCTCTGCAACTAGCAATCATTTGAGAGTAGCCTGAAGCTCACATGAAAAATTAACAAGTATTTCCAAAACATTTTAAAACCACTTTAAAACTTCTGTTACCTAGCTGGAAATTGAAAGGGGTTTCAGTGCTGTTTGGGGTTATGACTGAAATTTATACCCCACCCTCCAATCAAAGTTATCAGAGCTGGGTTTTTTTTTTTTTTTTTTTAGTTTTTCTTTTAAACTCACAAACAGGTGAACAGACCACATTAGGGGTGGGCAACAGGCAACTCTCCAGGTGTTCTGGCCTACAACTCCCATGCTCCCTCACCAATGGCTATGTTTCTGAGGCTGATAGGAATTGTAGATCCACAAGCTGCAAACCCCAATCTGAACTCCGCGGGTCTCTACAAATAGTGCCAAAATAGAAGGCACAGGCCAGATTAAAGCGGATCAGCAACTATGTCCTAACTCTGGGGGAAGAAGTCTTACCTGTTGAGGCCCACATAAAGAACCCAACTATATATATACTTAGGGGCCCAATACAGCCCCAGATTCTATCTGACTTGCATTCCTTAAGAGCCCAATTAGCCCCAGAGGATATCAGTTGCCAAATCCTGCCACAGTGTGAACCAGACTAATCTTTACAAGGACCAAGGAACCCTCAAGGACTAATACAGCATACATAAAGTTTTGTTTTGGGTTTTTTGGGGGGAGGGGGGCTTTTTACAAGATGAGAGAGTAGGGTGGGAGAGAGCTCTCAAGCCATACAAAGGCATGGTGCTCTTTTGCAAAGATGGTCCCATTAACATTTTAATTCAACGCTAAATAGAAAAGCCTAAGACTTGTACTCTAAGAGAATTTATTTTGATGCCAGCTTTCCTCCAAAACATTGTCCTAATTTTGCTTTATTTTTTTTAAGAGCAGGGGCAACAAGCTGCTGGCAACCATCCCAATACTTTGCTTTTCCGGAAATCCGGAATCGCAACATCATTCTCCAGTTCTACTGCCAAGAGGAGATGTAAGCGGAACGCACTTGGCATCCTTCCTGAAGCCCCAGAAGAAAGCGGAGTAAATACTGCAGGATCCGTGCGGCGACTGCCTGTGGGAACTAACCCGAAAACAAGGACTCGAACACTTAAAGGAAAGGGGTGGGGAAAGGCAGCAGGAGACAACCAATTTGCTGTTGTTGTTAACCAAAACAAAAAAGTTTTCACTTTTCCATCTAATTTATTTATTGTTATAAAAGCATCGCAAAGTGTTTCTTGGCTGCTGGAAGCTGCCCACTTCTGACAATTGTTTCCATGAGAGTTTTCCTGAAGGAAGCAAAAGCTTTTCTCCTTTGTTTGCAATAACCGGCTTCTGCTCAGTGACAAAATTAAACAAGCCAGCTTGCTCAGAAAGAACTAAGTGTTCCCAACGCAGCTTTTTACCCACCCACTTGATAGCCTTTAAAGGAAGGCCTCCACAAGGACAAAGGGATTCAAATACAGGCTTCCCAGAGGAGGAGGTACTTGCATCCCCCACCCCACTCCCGTCAAGCCAACCAGTCAAAAGCATAAATAAAGAAGCCACGCAAAGAACTTAACTGCCAGATGAGACCAAAGGCCCATTTCATCCAGCATGCTGGATCCACAGTTGCCTCAGTGGGAAGACCACCAGGAGAACACGAGCGCAAAACCTTCAGAAATGTATTTTCTTCTCTAGCATCATCTACAGTGTTTTCCACAGCCTAATAATACAGCAGCAGCAGGATGGAGTCCTGGCCCCGTGGAGCTTCCAAATAAAATTCTGGCAATGGGGAAGCCAGAAGAATCGGGAGGAAATACTGGTATGCACAGCCCGTACAAAGCAGTACAGCTAAGCATCACCCAAGTGGACTGGAAGAGTTTGGGCATAAAAGAACACAGGAACAAATAAGATAGAATTGTTTAAGGCAGAGATGCAAAAGCTCAGACCAAACCAGGTCTTCCGGAGTTTGCCAGGTAGCCGGAACGTTCCCACCAACCACTTTCCAGTGGAGAACGGCCTCCTCATCATGGCTCGCCTGGCACCAACCTTGTCATCTTCTCAGCACCTGGTTAAAACAGGCCTTGATGTTGAAACTTTTAATGCTATCCTTGCTTATCCAGGGACTTGAGGAAATACCCATCGTAGGCACTTTTCATTTACAGGGTTTACCTGTTTTAAGCTTTAATGATTCTTTTGATAGGGTTTTTCATTTCATGGCCCTGTTTTTATGTACTGTTTAAACCGTACAAAGAGCTTTGGCTACAGGGCAATGAAATGAATAAATCATCACCAACCATTTCATGATGTTTCAGCTTTCACACCATTTCCCCAATTCTAAAAGGCTGAGATGCCTCTCCTGAGGAACTGTGCCGTCGTTTTGGCCTCAGACACCCTTTTGCCTCAGACACCACTCACCACTGCAATATGCCCCCAACACCTCCTCCAAACGGGAATTTGGTTGTTGGCCTGAAGAAAGATTTGCTATGCTTTAAGTCAGTGGGCAACTTTAGAGTGGCTGCTGCAGGCAGGATGGATGCAAGAAAGGTAAGAGATGCAGTGTTTGGGCAGACAGAACCATGCACCTGAAGACCAAACATCCCTTTGCATTCTGATAGGCATTGCTTTCCTTGAAGGCGGCACGCCAAGGCAAGGCAGAATGTTACCGACTCCAGGCATACACACGTCTCAAACTTAAAATTTGGAAAGTGAGCACTCACATTCTGTCCCCCAACCTTAGAATCCCAAGAGATTCTGAGAACTTTAGTACTGGACTCACATCTCAGTATCTGCATTAACCAGACCATAATCTGTTGCCTATAAAAGAACAAAGGAAAAGTACCAACTCAACATTCTGTTAGACCACCTAATCTGTCAAGATTAATGAAACTTTCCCACATCATTTATCCCCAGAACTTAAAATTCAGTGGTATGGTGCTTCTAAACAGGGAAGCTATGTAAGTTACCACCCTCTAACCTGACACCTCAACAAATACAATCAGCATCACACTGCTTTCTTGGTCCACCCCCAGGACCACAATGCCTGAAATGGGTGCATCATTTTTTACAGCCACACCAATAAACTGGCCTGTAAAAACCTCCCACTGATTCCGCGGGACTGTGATGCTTAAGTGGCATGTAAAGATTCTGAGCGAATAAGTGGCTGTTCCCCCCACCCCGCCAAAAAGCGAGCATTTGTCTTCCGTCCTTCTGTTGTGCTCCTTGTTCCATCTCTGCTAATGTGCTCAAACAACCAAGCAGAGTAAACAGGAAGCGCTCTTTTTAAACAATCGAACATTTATACTTCCCTTGTTTTCCCTGAAAAAGGGCAGTGGTTCCCCTCTAAGCACACTGCTGGCAAGGAACAAGTTTTCCTTCTTGCAGACGAGACTCATTACCATCAGCCCTTTTAATAATACAGATCTAAAGATTATTCTGGGGGGAGTGTCAGGAACAAAATACGTAAAAAGTCGATGAGGGCTGCTGTGATATTTCCTGCTGCTCTGCCCACTGTACCATAATGCTTTAAATCTAGTCCTGCATCATCACGTTCCTAACTATTACGTTAGTGGCTCACTGTCTTGCTGTGCCAATCAGGAAAAAGAGTCCCTACCACGATATGTTTTTAATGGTTCTAGCCATGTGTATTCAAAGGATACCTTAACGAAGGTGCCACCTATACTGAAATTTTGGTGTCCTTTACAATTCTATTCCTTTGGGCAACCCACTGATAACACCGCTGCTTTCTTTTATGTACCTTTTCCTCCTTTGCCAAAATCTTTGTATTGCAGAGAAGTCTCATCTCAAGAAACACGTGACAAAGTGCAGAAAGACTTTGAAGTCTCACTGTAGCACAGGAGCTTACAAGATAGGGACCGTTGTATGGTCTACACTAGCAAAAACAAGGGAGATTGTCCTAGAATCTGCAGCAAGCCAACCAACCCTCCTAATCTCGTTGTTTTGGAGCAGTTGCTTCAGAATCACTCGCATGGCCAGCACCCAAGCAAACCTGCCTTTGGCTCACATTGGGGTCTACCACCCCCGGAAGCAGAAAGACTGGACAGGACAGGATGAGCAAATGCCCAGCGACTGGGGTGTGTTTTGGAACTTATCAGCCCAGACTAAGCCTTTAGCATGCCAAAGAACCCCAAAGCAGCCAGCACCAAAACTAGAAACCAACCAGGAAACAGTTGTGGTCCATTGCATTAGTTCCTGAAAGAAGAATTGCATTTTCTTGATGCAATTGCCTATGCTCAACCACAAACATGGCCATTCTTTTCCCATCTGGTATTTTATTAAGCACTGGAACACCTCAGAATTCACAGCTGACGATTCAGCAATGCTTGAAACACAACAAATTGCGTTAATACTGGCCAATTGTAATTATGGATGGCATGGACTCAAGTAATTTCCATTCTCAGGCCCATTCCATTAGACTCAACTAAAGAGGAGTCAGGCATCAACATCTAATCAAAGGGTCTCCTGCAAGCCACAAGCCACCCCAAGGGGAGGGACATACCAAGAGGGCAGAGAGTGCCACATCCAGGCAACACCTGGCAAAGTATACTGACTAAGGATGGGTGTGGAATTTTTCAGTCCAATACTTCAGCCAAAACCCACTTGATAGCTGTTAGCAAGGGCTGCAAGCTCCCATTATCAACAGTATAGGGATGCTTTTGGTCGATCTCACAGAGCTGCTGGAAGGATGACTGATCTGGACTGCTTTCAGCACTTACAATATGCCATATTAAATAAAGAGTGACAACCCAATTCACCAAAAGGGAGAGCATGGAACCAGCCTATGTCTGTGGAGTTGGGAAACTGGGACAAACAGCTGGAAGACATGAAACAGTAACAATGTCTCATTGTCAGCAAGGATAAAAATCAATGGTTTCAAAAAAATTAAAAACAGATTGTTTTATTTAAATTGGATTTTTTTAAATAAAATGCTTTTTGGGGGGAAGTCTATCTAAAGATAGTTTTCTATTTAAGATACATTACAGCACATAGGTTATTCATCATGAAATAAGAATCCATTTTTAATTATGTAGCGTGAGGCTGTATATCCATGCAAATGTTTCTTCTTTTTTGGGGAAATGAATTCTGTCGTTCCATTCACAATGCCATGCTCTTCCAGAGGCTTCTGTAACATTACTGGGCAATTTTCTATCTCAAAGCTATTATTACACATGCTTGGTTGTGCAGTTCTCAAAACTGGATTTGTGTCTGCGGAGATCGCATGCTTCTTCTTCACAGCAAAAATCTTTTAAAATCAACATACAGAGTTGAGAAAAAGGTCTTAATTCCATTGGTCCTTTGCAAATCTACACACACCTTACCTAAATTTGCTTACAAATGCTAATTTTTTTTTAAAAAAGTGAATGAATAGAAGACTTTTTAGATCTATTCTAAAAAGAAGTGGAATAGATCTACACAAGAAGCTAAGTGTGAGGAGGGAGGATCAAGCAGTAAAACTGAACATGAACCCTTTTAAGCAGAATACTCCACAAGTCTTTGGATATTTTTTGTGTATAGCCTGAAGTTTATCATATTATTCTTTCCCTGGAGAAGAAAATCTCTAATGGCTGTAGGCCATAAAAGAGACCCAATTAGGGAATATTTTAAAGATCTTCCTCTACCTATGGGTAATGCAGGCAGGCATGCAAATTATGTAGAAAACCATGATTTAAATCAAGTCTGACTAGTAATTTAAATTGTAATTTAAATCAATTCAATTTAAATCAAATCCTCCGTGCTCATTGTTACGAATATCTTTCCCATATTAAAAAGCATAATTTTAGATTCAGAGCAATCCACCAAGCTTACCTAGATTTCTAGTACAAAACAGAAGCAGCTGTTCCAACAAGTTAATTTGCAGCGTTTCAAGTGCATTATTGTAACAGTGTTGTCAATACCCCTGGATGGCTACCTGAATGGATGCAATAATCATTATCCAAACGATAAGGCTTGTTTACCTTAACTCACCCCTGTGCCAAAGGAGAAAAAAGCAGAGAGGACCAGCTTAATAGTCTGCCTTGTTTTTATCGAGGCAAACTCTGCCACAGCTACGTACAACACTGCAAACAGTAGCAATGAGGGCAAGTCCACCCCAAGCGCATTCACTTGTAGTGGTTATGTGAAAATCACAAAGCGTGTTGCAAACACTACTCATCAAATTGACTCAAGAGGCATCTCCATCCACAGCCGCTTTGATAACAAGTGAAAGATCACTTTCGCAGAATGAAACCTGGGTGTTAAGAGCAACAATGGCATGGCCATTTTCTTCAAGACCATGGGAAAGCCACTTCTACCGGAAAAGTCCCTTCTTCCCAAGGAAGCATGGGCCTCGTACGTTATTCCCACTGCAACTTTTGGGTAATTTTGCACCTTCCACAGACACACGAGTGCCTCTAACATCACACAACCCATGCAGCCAATCCAAGCAAAGAGACAGTGAAAACAGGCAGGCAGGCCACACCAGCAACACTGCTCAGGAAAGATCACTCCCAATTCAACAAAATTTAGCCATCCAAATACAAAGGCCTCCTTCTCACTTGCTCCACTAAGAAGGGTGTTAACAGACTGCGCTTAAAGGTGGACTTTTCTTGGATGACACCAGTTGAAGCAGCTTTCTGCAGAAGGGGGCACCTGCTTGGGTACTTCTCCCAAGAGAAAAAGCAGTTCTGTGCAGCTTGCCCCCATGGTGTGCTGTTCCTTTCATGGAATATTCTAGCATTCCATTTCCCACCAGCACCCCAAAGTAGTGCTGAACTCCACGGGTTCATGATAATAGCCACCCAATGAACTAAAGATGCATGGTTAACAGACTGTCATACAATAAACTTCTCTGTCCTTCCCTAAATTTTGATTCAGTTGGAGGGTGTACAAGATGCAAAGTGCCTTATACTGAAAAAGATTTCTGCCCTTGCCTATAATGATTTAGACTGTGCTCTTTTTACAGAGGAATCAATGCACTGAGATTAAAAAGCAAGGTTAGCAAAGTGTTTCAGTTACCAAAACATCCAAAATTGTCCCACTCACAGTCCAAACACAAGCTGGAGTGCATTTTTTTTTCAAATATGTCTGTAAACTGGGCAATATGCAATCAAATTTTTAAAACTGTATTTTTTGAATAGCTAGCACTTTGAAATTTTACCCGAAAACATATTTCCATGTGCATACTTGTAAAAAAAAAAAAACCCAGCCCAGAAATGTACACTTTCCTTCTAAATGTGAACAAAAGCAGGAACAAATCAAACCAAGCCTCAAAGTGAAGCTTAGAGAATTTCAGCAACCATCAACATCCCCGATTCTCCCACCCCTAGGAAAAGAGAGTTACTACTTCTTTTTTTAAGGCTTAATATAAAAGTAAGAAGTTGAATTCAAAGTGGAACAGAATTTAACAATCCATCAATTCTTACTTTTCTGGCAGTGGTTAGAAGTCCAGCAGCGGTAGCTGTATTCATTGTTAATAGAAGTCTTCTCACACAGTGGCTTTTCCTCAGCTGTCCCTGGACACAAATCTCCACATTCCTTTGAAGGTTTATTCCCCACAATATAGTTGTTGGAGACAGCATCCAAGATCAGAGACCAGTCCACTGTGGAAAGGTAGCACAGGTCAGAATTCTTCTCAATCCGGATGGCACCCCGAGTGATGTTCCTTAAGTTGTGCAGCCCAATCTCTTTAAGGTTTGTCATCTCAAAGAGGACCAACGCGTAATTGTAGAAAAGGTTCTTGCCACGGATCACTGTGAGGTTGGGGAAAAGGTCACTGAGGGTTTCCAGACCTGCTACACGGAACAGCAGCAGATAGTCTGTGATCATTGTGAGTTTCGGATAGCGGTAGTTGCTAAAGTCCTCTCCTTGAGGTATCAACAAGATCCGGAGAAAGCCTTCAACCACCGTGCAACCTTCCAGCTGCTTCAGCTCATCCACACTGTTGCGAACATCAATGTTTGGCCCACAGACTGTGCAAAAGGGGAAAAGAGAGCGAGAAACATGATTATCTTGTTTTAAGTAAAGGTTTTCAGAACGATCAACATAAAGCTGTTTTCTTCACAAATGCACATTAAATAAGGTAGAGTTAAAGTTCAGACATATTCTGAGTAGATGTTAACACTAGTAGAATACCCATTCCCTCTGCATTCAGGGAGTGGTTAAAATACATTGATTTGATTTAGCTTTTTTAGAACTAGTATGGTTTTTAAGATTGCTTTTGATATTTCACTAGGTTTGCATTAGTTTCCCGTTTTTCCCCTAAATTTTTGCAAACCATCTTAGTTGGTTCCAGATAAGTGGTAGAGGTGTTCAAGTAAACACAATCTAATAGGAAGCAATAGAAACCTTCTTTCCTTACAGGTTCAAACACTGGACAGCCACATTAGTGTAATGCTTGAAAGTGCTGGACTGTACATGGGAGAACTGGACTTTACTCTCCATTTGGCCATGAGGTTCACTGGGTGTCACTGACCCTCAGACTAGCTTACTTCACAGAGCAATTGTAACAATAAAGGATAAAGTGGAGGGGAGGATGGCCATGAAAACCTTCTCCGGTTCCTTGCAAAATGGAAAACAAAGAGGATAAAAATTCAGTGCAAAGTTAATAAAACAAATACTTTCACCTTCCTGTATCTCACAGAGGTAAAAAAGGTCCAAGACTGGAAACAAATTGCTGTTTTGCCCTCTTCAGAGAGATAGACAAACCAACTTTATGACAACTATCCTCTCCTTTCAATTTTCCATTCTTTCTGAAATCCTCAAGGTCTCAAATGACAAAGAGGCAAGTGAAGACAATCTGGAGAAGACCCATGGTTCCACCAGCCAGCCGCACTGCTCCCTTAACAGTAGATTGCACCATGAGACAATCTAGTAATAATTGCCCTTTGACTGAAAAGGACCCTAGATTAATTGTTATAGTCTGACATTACTCTAGTTGCTATTGCCTTGGAAGCAACTGGATCCTTCAAGGCATAGTACATACTAAATTAAAATCCCCAGCATACATTTTGCACAAGAGTAAATAGGCTTAGCAGGGCCAAACCCATAATTCCTATTACATTCTGTGGAATTACCGTATTTTTCGCTCTATAAGATGCACTTTTCCCCCCTCAAAAGTCAGGGGAAGTGTCTGTGCGTCTTATAGAGCGAATGTGTGTGTGCCCGACGCTGCTGACCCGCCTGCACCACGTGGCACCACCTGGCCGGCACGTGCTCGGCGCGCGCTGCTCCACCCCCCGCAACCCCGGCGCAGGTGAGAGCTGTGCGGCTCAGAGGGAGCGGTGCGGAGGAGGAGCCGCGGGCTTTAACCCGTCGGCCACATGGAGAGACCGAGTGCTCACCCCCTCCTCCGACGCAGGTGAGAGCTGTTAATCACAGGTCGGTGTGTGTTTTCAAATGGCAACCCGTCTTTTAATGAAGCCCATGGGGAAGTGATGGGGAATGTGCCTGTGATTATCAGGAAGCTTTCCATGGATCCCTCCTCTAAAGACTAGGTGCATCTTATGGTCAGGTGTGTCTTACAGAGCAAAAAATATGGTAAATGATAGCTTCAAAACTGGAACATAGCCAAACCTGTAAAATCTTTGTATCAAAAAAATTCAAGCAGCCACGTAATACCTGAATGAGCCCAACAGAGCCTGTTTGGCCCACAAAAATGAGGCGGAAAGTGGGAGAGAAGCACCCAAAAGAGCAGCTCTGTCCTCTCTACAAATAATCCCACCACAGAGCTTTTCTCTTCTGCCAGCTCCCCCACATCTGCATGCAATTCCTTGTTCCCTGTGGCTACCAGCTGAGCGCTGAAATACAAAGCCAGCGTTTCCAGAGGGGTCACACAAGCCAACAAGCAGAAGCCGAATCCATGGAACCCTGTGGAAAGGTCTGGGCCAGCCTTCAATGCCCGCCGAGGACAAGCGATTGATTCCAAGCCTATCAAAACAAGGCCTTCAAACTTCCAGCAAAGTAAGCCATGAGGCAGGCGACATTTCAACTTTTATGGGGGAAGAGGGGCTTGTGGCAACAAACTGGGCTGTTCGGAGGGTGAGCAGGAGACGGTTCCTCCTTGTCTGCCCACTCCCACTACAATAGGCTGGTTATCGTCATCAAAACCTGGAACTCTGGACTTTTGGGGACCAACCAGCCAGGGTTCACATCCATGGTTTGTGACTGTGGGTTATTATGGCACAATAAGCCATATTTAGACACATATAGAAGAAGTGTCAGATCTGAGGGAGAGTCCCTCAGCATTCCCCCTTCACTCCACAAAAGTTAGCTACAAGCAGGCAATTGCAAGTTTTAGTGGAAAACTTGTTCAGACATCAGTTTGCAAGTTCGTCCAAACACATGGAAATGAGCTTAATGGTAACTGGTTTACAAGCCAGAATAGTAAAACAAGGGCTTCACATGTTGGCTTGTTTCCCTAAATCAGGTAATAAGATCTGCGGGGGGGGGGGGGAGGCCGCACATCAGTTTCACTCCCATTATCCAGCAGCAAATGCAAACCTTCCCCCACACACTAACCACTCTGCCGAAACACAGGTGTGGTGTAGTGGTTAAGAGCATGGGACTGGGACTCAGACGATCTGGGTTCTAGTCCCCGCTCAGCCATGGAGCCAACTGGGTGACTTTGGGCCAGTCACAGACTCTCAGCCCAACCTACCTCACAGGGTTGTTGTTGTGGGGATATGATGGAGGCGGAGAGATGATGTAAGCTGCCTTGAGCCCTTTATAGGAAAAAGGCAGGATATAAATCACAATATAAATAAAAATAAATAAATAAATAAATAAATAAATAAAAACACAAGGCCTGGGGGGAAACTGGGGATCACTGTTTGTCCTGGGCTGAGCAGGGTCTCAGGGGAACCCCATCTAAGGAGGAGTGACCCTTCCAGGCCAGCATTTTGCAACTGGCCTTAATGGATGGACCTCAGAGTTCCTGTTAAAAAGTAATAAATCAGATTCCAGAAGCCTAAATTTATCCTAAGCCTTCACCAAACCATAGTAAATACTAGCTTTGGTTTGCCTGGGTTCAGATATAAACAAATAACTGCAGCTAATTGAAACTGGTTGCATAAGCTTCACTTTTTTTCTTCCATCCGTGCCAGGAGAAAGTATATGAACCCTGAAGTTCTGCGCTACGGCTAAGCATTATACACAAGCCAGGCGACTGACAGCCACGACAAGGAAGCCTCTATCTACGGAATCCCATTTGGGCTCTGTTTCTTGGTCTTGTCACAGTGTGAGAGCATCGGGAGAACAAGGAACGATATACCTAGAAAAGTAATTATTTCTTTTTACAGCAATTTAATTGGCCTTCACTCTCTGGCCCCCTGAAGGAGAGCTTCAGCTCACCACGCATCAGGAATGCTGAGGCTTTAAAAGAAATTCACATGAAGATTTAATATGTTTTGAATAGTTTTACCATAAATCACACCTAGCATTTAACATCTGTCCCTTTTTGCACCTGGGTTTCTCCTTTTGTCCTACCTTGTTTTCCTTTAAGAAAATGTAGAAAATAGCTAGCAATTGCATAACATGTCAGTTCTTATTTTTGTCCATTTTGCACTGAAATTAATATATTTTAAAAGACAAACTAATTCCAGTTCAAAGAGTACTTAAGTTCCTTTTTGGCTTCCATGTGTTTTCTTTGGACCATATTTTACACACACACAGAAAATTGGGTGTGTGTGAGAGAGTAAAGTGATGTGACTTTCCAAAGTACAAAGCCAAACATAATGCCCGTCATTCACCATTTCATGTAAACACTCTGTAGTTTCCTTCTTACCACTACATAATTCAGGTAATTTCTGTTGCTACACTTAATATTCAGGCTTTTTTCTGATGCAATATTACACCGACCTGTGAAAATGTCATTTTGGTGAAGCATTGCAAACACACTTTTTTATTCTCAACTGACATATTCTCCTCGTCCAGACAGACTCTCGTCTAAAAAAAGGATACTTGGCATACCATGAGTGTGACAAAGAGATTCCCAAGAACAGGGTAGCAGAAGTACACGTATACTATGAATAATCCACCTTCGCTTTTGGGGGCAGCGTTTCCCAGGCTGATTCAGTCACTGCCATCCAATAGTGCAGCCTGCCAAGCCTCTCATTCATCGAGCCATCAGCCTTTGCACACCAGTATCATCTTAGATACATTAAGTTCAGTCTTAGCTACACCAAGTGGCAACGGCTATTGGGCAGTATAAAAATATTAAACAAACAGCTCATCAGGATTTCAGGCAAGAGTCTTCCCGCCCCACCTGGAAATGCCAAGGATTGAACCTGCAAATAGCTTGTTCCACCACCGGTTACAGCTTTAGTGTTTCTTGAAGCTGTAGTGTTTAAAGACCCAGGAGAAGGGGGGGAGATACAACAGCGATGCAGCTGATGCAAGAACAACAGAGATGCTTAGCTTTCCTTGTTAACAGTACATAAGTTACAGTTGCACAAACATCACTATTCAGCTCTTGCCTAAGGAAAAGAAAACAACTCCACTTGGCCTTCTATGGTAATGTTTCGTTAGAACAAATTGAACTTCAGCTCATATTAACCACAAACCTTCACTAGGCAGGCCCATTAAAAGACCAAAACTCACAAAATATTAACAGTGATTCTCTATACAGATGAAGGGAAGGAACAGGGAAATTAAGTGACAGGACAAGTTTTGCAATCATCAACTAGGAGTAACAACTAGAGGAGTTCAAATCAGCCTTAAGAAAACAATCTGGAAAGTCACTGCCCCTCTGGTGCATCACTATCAATGTTCGCTTAACAGGAAAACAGGAAATACTCACATATTATGGCAAGCCAGCATTTACGACCAGTGAGATATGTGCCCGGTTCTCTTCCACTTTGCTCCTTCCACCTGCAGAGGCAGGTAAACCACCAGAAATAAGGACCTCCTTGTTATGTCCAAACAGGAACCTGGTGTGATGCTCACAGACAAACTGTCAGGGGCCAGGAAAGGAGCAACAGGAGCAGGACAAAGGTACCAGGACCAGAGCAACAGAACTTTGGGCTAGAAAGAGTCCAAAGTCCAAAAGCAAGGACATAATCCTGAAAACGCCAAGAATCAAGAATTGGAAGACTAACAGAGATGCAGATACCATATGGCAGGGTAATTCAACAAGATGCACAGCAAGGGCCAGGAAGATGCAGGAGCTGAGCCACAGCTTGCAGGAAAAACTGTATTGCTGAGGCAACGCGGCAAGGCAGTATACATAGCCAGGGTCCAGATGCGACAAGGGTCAGGAAGGGTGCAGGAGCTAAACTGCACCACAGTTAGCAGAAAGACCTGCATTGCTGAGGTGAGGCAGGATTTAGGTCAAGTAAGATGTAGTCCCAACCAGAAAGACCCATGTTCTGAGGCAAGAGTTTGCTGTTATATATCTCTTCCCCTGGAGCTCCCAGCTGACACACACAAGAAGGCTGAGAGCTCCAGCAGGGCTTGGGACCAATCCTGCAAATATAGAGGAAGATGTTCCAGTTCTGACAATCAGGTGAAGCCCGGGCAGCCCAGATCCTGGCAAAAGCCAGGATTCCTAAGCTAACAGCAATCCCTGGTTTATGATGCTGGTTTGTTTACAAGCAACAAATCAGGGTTCCAGATTTAGATGCACTCCAATTGTCTCCTTGTGTGGCTCTCTTAAGAAGGAAAAAGAAAAACGAAGCAAGCGCAAACAGGCTAAATGCAAATGTAGCTCCTTGCATACACATTGTTTAACAGGATCCCTTTCTTCCTCCCTACACAAGAGGTGAGGGATTTTTCTCAAAAGTTGGCAGTACTTTTGCTGTCAATATTCTCCATGCAATCCCTCTTGAAAGGGCCACACCTTAGCTTTGTTTCGGTTCTGTTTATTCACTCCATTTATTACGTACACAAAACAAGAGCGGTCTAAAAACAAACTCAAACACATTGAAGTCACAGCTCTCATAAATCCACAACAATAAATCAACAACAAACAAAACAGCACAAGACCTCCTATGAAACATGGAAGCTATCAAAACAAGAGATTATCATCATACCCATGGCCATCATGTCCTACACAGAGCCACAAAATACTCTGCAGAGGAAAAACGACCATGCCATCATGCAACAATTGAGTATGGAAACACTTAAACAATTAAAGGACCCAAGAGAGCAGGAAGGACTTGATCTGGCACCATAAATGCATTAGGGAAGGGCACAGGTAGCTTCTCTGCAAAGGTCACCATGCAAAAGGCTCCTTCTATCACAGCCAGAGCTTACTAGGCCCTCTCACACTTGGGCTCTGCATGCAAAGATCCCGGGTTCAAATCTCTGCATCGGCAGTCCTGAAATCTGAAGCCAGTGCTCTGAGCACTTCCCAAGGCAGACCATGGCCACTCAGATTACTGGGCTAAATGCATCAGTGCTCGACTGCAGCACGCTTATTGGAGAGCCCTCAAGCAGGGCAGGGCATGCACAGCCCCCCACACAAACCCTGAAATGGCTGCAGTGCCTCCAAGGCTGGGAATCCCACAGCAGCAAGGAAGCCCCGCTTCCCCTTTAAACCAAGCCACACAGTAAGCAGATTGCATCCTGGATGACCCCCAGATTGCAACTGACATTAAGACAAGCTGCTTGGTGATTTGCCTTGACTGATGGCACCCCTTGCTCTAAAAGGGAAAGCTCTTTTTGGCTGTCATGGCATGACCAAGATTTGGTGGCTGTTCAGACAGCGACAGTTTGGGAGGTGGCAGGGGACACAAAACAGGTCCAGGAGCTACTTGCAGCCCACATGCTGCTCTCCCCAGCTTAGTGCAGAAAAGTAGCCAACTAGCAGGTATGAACTGGCCCTTTCCTTCCTCAAATGGATCACGCTGTGCTGGCATGCATGAGCTGCCATCCCTGCAACCTACTCTTGGCTGCAAGCAGTTCTCTGTGGAAAAGAACAGTCCTTCCTCTCCAGTATTTAACTTTGAACTCCTGTCTCTATCATATAGACAGACACTCATGTTCAAAAGCCAATGCTCAGGCAAATATTATTCATCCGCATCAAGTCTTGTCACTCTTTCATTTGTGGTGAAGGCACATTGGGCAGAAGACTGTGTTGTTGTTGTTGAAGTACGTATATGTGATATGTTGACTTCACAGAATTCTTTGAGCTGTGCTCCTGCTTCTTACCCCTAGGCCAAATTGCCCTACTGTATTTGATTCTGCATTGTTTCCTGTGTGTGTGTTCCAGGCAGCTAGCATCATGTTTTGGTGTGTTATCAACCTCCTCTTGAACACCTGCATATATTTTTTTTTCAATTCCTTCCTCTTCAGCATCAATTGTTGGAACATTGACTTGAATGATAGTTAGGCTGATAGGTTTCCCCACAAACTCTGACTGATATTATTCAGTCGGACTTTTCATTATAGCAACTTACTGCTTGTGCTACGCCTTGACTCAGTATTAGAGTCACCTCATTTCTCCTGAGTTTGTCATTTCCAGAGAAAACACTTTGTGTTTCTCTGACTGAAAATGTCCCATTCCGCTCTACTTTAATTCACTTAAAGCACTGTGATGCTTAACCATTCCACTTCCTGCTATACACTTTCCAGTTTGCCCCTGGGTCCATACTTAGAATAACAGTAAGGTAGAGTTGGACCCAATGGCCTTCTGGCCCCTTCCAACTGCCTGCTCTTGCAGGACACTAAGTTACACCACTCTGTTCTCACATTCCATGTTCAAATTGTATGTGTTGTGCAGCACTGGACTTTCCTTTCAGCTCTGTGCATATCAGCCTCTAGACTTTCTTTCAGCTTTGATCCAATTGCATTATTAGCAACAGAGCTGTTTGTACTTGTACACTTGTCCTCTGTTCTTCCCCAGGAGCTTGTTGAGTGCATTCCAACCTGGGAGTCTTATCTTCTGGTATTCCTCCCTCCCTCTTGTGAAGAACACAAGGTTGCTTACATAGCTCCATTTTGTCCTCATAACCACCCTGTGAGGTAGGCTGGGCTTCAGAGTCAGTGACTGGCTCAAAGAAAGTCAGCCAGCTAGCCAGCCAGCCAGCCAGCTTCATTGCCAAGTGGGGTCACAGTCAAACAATCTCACCACCACGCCAGCTTTCTGATATACTGACATACAAAATACACTGAGAATTGCCTCCAGTGCCTACTTAACAGACTAAACCTTATTATTTTTTTTTCCATATCATTCCATTTACCTTCGTGCATTCTCTCTACTAGGCTCTGTTCTTCATATTTACTTTTCATTTAAAAGTTAAACGTGATGACACCTCGTACCAATGGAAACTACAATCATTCATTGTTGCTGATTGTTCTTTACAAGATTCCCCCACCAGGGAGAGAGGGAATGGGTTCGCAGAACCTGACTCACTGGTTTACTACAAGCAGTAAGTTCTGAGCTGGTCGCTCAACCCTGTCTCATCACGCTGAAGTCCTGAAACATTGCAGGGCAAACACAGCAAAGAAAATTCTGCAAAGCAGCCTTTTGGGCATTTTCTCAGAAAAAAATCTCAAGTATTTATATGAGGTTCAAAACCATCTCTCTCCAACCACAACTGGAAGTGGTACGGTCCACCACACCGTCCATGCCTGCAGCTTTCTTCTGTTAAAAGTACAGAGTGGGCAAGAGGAAAGGGGCAGGGGCAACTCCCTGACGAACTAACACAAATGACTCAACTCCCAAGATCTGTTCCCTTTGTAGCCTCGAGCTATAGCAACAGGAAGCCCAACTTTCCGTCTTCAAAGGCTGCCTTTCAATAGGAAAGAAAAGAGAAACACCCCATATCAGACCCCCTATAAATCTTGGAAGTGGCAAGTCAGGAAATGGGGGGAAGGAGGTCTACGGGATGAAAAAGGGAGCCTCCCACCTCCTTCATCCAGCAAAGTAGTAGGGTCCGGAATTTCAGACATTCCAAGCATTTTGCATTTCCCCCTTTGGAAAAGAAGCATGCAGCAGAAGGAGCTTTGAATTAACCCTCATGCTACAGGAAAGGAGGGGGCTTCTCTCATGAAGGATAAATTTATGACCTTATGGAGGATATTCAGTCTGTCCCTCAGGGAACAGCGTATGCATTTTACAACAGTTACCAAAACAAGAACTTCAATCAACAAGATTACACCACAGTGACGTATGAATTTAAAGCATTTCATTCCTTATTGGAATCCCATTGTAGCCACAAGGCAGGGGGAAGAGAAAGACAGAGGAAAGGCGCAAGCAGATGACCGTTTAGAAAGTATGCAGCACCTTACGAAGAATAACTTCTTTGTAAGAGAGGGTGTGAGGGAAGCCTCATTCAAGGCCCGTGCTACAGAACACTCCTGTAGCCAGAGTATCTTTAGCAGAGCAGCAGAGAAATTCTGATATGCTACAGCAAGACCAACACAAAGGAAACCAAAAGCAAGGATGGTTTGCAAAGCTTCCTATGGTTATTATTTCTCTCACACTTCTGAGTTTCCAAAGCACATGCAATACTACCATAATTTTTAACCTTATACTTTGCAATCAGACTCTGAACGTGAAATGGTACGGAATAAAAATAATCAATCCTTGCCGTTTCTGTACAACTGAGTATATATAGTGAGATGTCAGCGGATACCCATTTGCCAAGGGGCAACATCTTAGCACTCACCATGTTGCTCCCACCTTTCCAAATATAGTTATCAGGGTCTCTTACTAGCAGCCAAGATTTTGGTCTCTGTTGACACTGACAAGTTTGGTCCTTTGGGCACGTTCGTTGTCCTCGGCCACATTTGTCAAGGTAGCCATTTTATGGGGGCGCTCAGGACAGTTTCTCAAATGAGCTGCAGCCCCAAAGGTTGCCCATCCCTGCTCTGAAAGCAGGCCGTTATTATTAGCATAAATGGCAATGAGGAGGCAAAACAGAAGATGGAGGTTGGGGAAAGAGGGTGACCTGAGGAAGAGTGTCTGAGTTCCAATCCACACAACTAGCAAATACTCCATATTGGTCACAAATCTGTCTCAAAACCAGATCTGGCATTTATGTGACGCTTTATTCATTGATTGGTGCATAAATGTTAAGAGTAGCAGAAACATCTTCCCAGCCTTTTATTTGCACACACCTTAAGCCACAGGCCTGAAACTGGAAAGAACACATCCATATCCTAACTGCTATAATGCTGGTGGAAAAAGGCCTTGAAAAACAGTTCATTTTTAGTATCAAGATTTGCTTCCCAAACTGAACAGGAGGACAAACACTTCTGAACTTGTGCCAAGGACCATGGTGTGCCAGGACTCCTTACCAGAGCCTTACAATTCAACTCTGAGATGCACCATCTGCCAAAGCAAGCTAACTCTCCCAAAACATAAGAGAGCTTTTGCGATCTCCAGAGCTCTTCATCGGGCTGTAGATTGTGCAAAACATGGGTGAGGATAAAGCCAGCTTGATGCTGTAGTTACAAAGCACCTATTTGACCACAATCTAACAGTGTAGGAGGAGATGGAAGTTAAAGAATGCAGCAGGTCCCAAGCTGTACTTACGACTGCTAAGAAACAGAATGCACACACACAGTGGCCTGGCTGAAGCATCGATTGTGTTTATACATGCCACGGATTGCTGCTTTTCAACCATTAATATATGGTATGGGTTGTAGATGGTCACAATGGGAATACGGTCATATTAATAAGCCAGAGTTTGTTAACACCCCAAGAAGAAAGTGCACAGTTTGCTGGTAGGTAGTCAACTCTGGACAACTTAAAACAAGGGTTGCCATTATGTGAGAAACCAGAACTATGGGCTGTTTTGTCAGGATACTAAGTTGACAGATAAGAGCCATTTTAAAAAAACAAATGCTCTATAGGCCTCTACAAAGACCTACAAAGAAATCTGGGATACAAGGAGGAAGAGGGAGAGGGCAAAGTGAAACAACCCAGGATTTAGGCAAATCCTGGATAAAGCAGCCAACCATGGGTGAATGCGATGTGCAAATCAGACCAGTAGCTGATCTAATTTTTAAAAAGGGTAAAATCAAGCTATTACACAACTCTGTCTCTAGGTTTAACAGAAATACAAAAATTCCTAGGTAAAGAGACTTGAAATTTCCATTTCATATGAGGAAATTATTTTTAGATTGTAAACTAGATTTTAAAAGGGTGAAATGTAGCCAAATCAGATAGTTGGAGAGAACGTACCGTATTTTTCACTCTATAAGACGCACCTGACCATAAGACACACCTGGTTTTTAGAGGAGGAAAACAAGAAAAAAAATATTCTGAATCAAATGGTTTACTAAACTATTTAATAAACTATAACAGAATACAGTAATACTGTATTTCAACCTTGTAAAGTGAACAGCAATCAACAGTGGTATTAAGAACCATCATCACTGTCATTAACATTAACATGACTTGTACCAACCACTAGTCAACGTAACTCTGGGTATCAGCCCCAGCCAGCATAGCCTGTGAAGAGGGATTGTGGGAGTTGTGCACCAAACATCTGGAGGGCCACATGTTGCTGGGGGGGGGGGGTGCCAGAGGTTCCTGTGGTCCATGGCATCACTTCAGTCTCACTGAACTCCCTGATTCCAGGCAACACTGGGGGAAGCCCTCTGGTCTTGCTGAATGGCTATTCCAGCCAGCAGCCCGGGCAGCAAGGTGGTGGGCAGGTGGCATCCCAAAGAACAGGGACGTCAGTGGAATGATCTGGGGCTAAAAAGAGCCTATCTTGAGATGGTTTGAGCTGACTTCATAGGTGAGGCTTTTCTAGTTGACCAACAACACCCCCCCCCCCAAAAAAAAGCATAGCCCAGCATGCTGGCTCGATTTCTCTTTTTGCAACTGATTCCATGCTGCCTCCCATGCTCACCCACGCATCAATGTGGTTTTAGGGCCTGGAAGGAGAAGCTGCTAATAGTGGCAGCTAGGAGAGCTCATTTTTCATCTGTCCTGAAAGCATCGCACTGGCTGCCAGAGAGCTACCAAGCTCAGCTTAAGAGCCAGCATTTAGCATATGCTAAATGATCTTAGCAATGATTTAAGACCCAGATACCCGAAGGAGCACCTCCTGCATTACCAGCCAGTTATGCATTTCACTCTGTAGGCATGTAGGCTTGTCACGAGTGGAACCAGCTGGAGCCGGGGGTCAGACTAAATGCCCCAGGAGACCCCTTCTCTCTCGCGCTGTTTCTATGTTTCCGTAGGAGACACTCTGCTCGCTGTCCTTCTCAACAAGAAGGGAAGAGGGTGTGGAAACAAGATGGGGCATTTTTGCTAGAGACCCCGCATTTATGGAGTTCCCTCCCAGGGAAGGTGGGGCCAGGTGGGGCCGGCAGTGTGCCGGCGGTGGTCTTCCGGGCGGTGCACAGCGGCGGCGGGGGGGAGAGGCGCGAGGCGGCACCGTGTGTGTTTTGCTAAGCAGACTGTTATCTTGATATGGGGTGATACACCATGGCATGCTTAGAGTTAGCAGATGCCAGGATTTGCCCAAGAGTGTTCGGGACGACTTCAAACATAAAGGGATTAATAAAGGGATTAACTCATTGATGTTCTTAAGTGATGGTCTTGTGCTCTAAGGCATGAGTTAGGTTCCCTGGAGGCAGCAACCATTCTGTCTTCCTGGATCATAGGACTTAGGGGCGCAGTCCTGTGGAGATGCCTGAAACTCTCTGAATTTGGAGGATTATGGGCATCCTATGCAGGGTGGGAAAAGCATAGGGGAGACTGCCCTCCACTTAATCGGCAAAGCACTTTGGAAGGCTGATTTCAGTTGTCTACTACATTATATTGTGGTGCCAGTCTCTCCCCTGCCCTGAGAGCCCTTCTGTGACGGTGCTCTTATAACCTTGGCAAAGTACCTGGCACAGCTCTTTCCATGCTGGCTGCAGATTCCCATCTATGCAGTCCAAGCAATTTTCTTCCCTTGTAGTTGTGACTTCAAGAAATCCTATGGCCACCTGGACATTATCCAGTGACCGAAGGATTGTGCTGGAAGCATTCATGGGCCTAGTGCTGCTTCTAACCTTGGAGTAGTAACTCTATCTGGAGTAAAAAGCTGTAACCTTTTCTGTCAGGCTCAGACAAAACAAAGTTAATAAAAGGCAACTTTTCATTTCTCTCTCTCCCTCTCCCCCGCCCCCAAACTTGCCACCCTAAGAACGTAAGGATTATTCCAGGGCTTGGTCTCCACACGTCACAACAACCGTTCATGATGATTTGCCACAACTGGTTGGCTGTTCTGTGAAGCACTCACAATGACCCCAACAGATGCCCAGGATCCTCGGGAGCGCTTCACTCCCTCCTTCCCCCCAGTCCTCCAGGTGGGGTCTCCGGGGCTGCCATGGGAGCAACAAGTCTCCTCTCCCTTGCTGCTGGGAAGCGGCACCTTTTCAGCTTGCCACAGTTGGGCTTTTTCCATTGCAATTTGTTTCTGAAGATCAGGAAAGACAGACTGACAGCCACCTTCCTTTTCAATTTGCACACCAGCACTTTGGAGGGGCTGCCAGTGGCTACCCCATGTCCGCTTTTGTTTTGTTGATTTTTGTGTGCCTAGAGACATGTGCAGAAAAATTAAGTTCAGAACAACTCCCATTGATGCCAAACGGTTCACCTCAAGTGCTAATAGAAGCATCTCAAGCCTCTGCTGGGCCGCACTTTAGGGGAGTCCCAACCCTCCAGGGGCAGCAGGTTCATTTTCAGCAGAGGCTGGAAAACCTTCCTCCTGCCCAGCCTTCTCTTGACAGGCCATGGCAGCCAATCATCCAAGACAGGATCGTCTGCTGAGAAAGGGGTGTCTCGGAAGATTCCTCCCTCTGCTCAGCAAGTTCCTCACTTCGCAAGTTCCCCCATTCAGAACCCATGGGGAGCCACTTTTGCACCTTGCTCCTGGCATCCGAGGAACTGGACAAGGGCTAAAAGCATGTCCTCCCTTTCTTTAAAGAGAACACAGGTTCTCAGTTCAATGACAGCTGGCTGTCAAAGTGTGAGGGCCTATATCTTAGCAATGTTCTTACTGCCTGTAACTGAGGCTTGGGGGGAGCCATCTCAATCTCTTAAGATGGGGGTGGGGAAGCTGCACAAGAACTGGGAAACCATCAAATGATGGGTGGCGGCGGTGGTCTTCCAGGCGGCACACAGCGGCGGGGGGGGGGGGGTGACGCGCGGCAGCAGGTCTTCCCGGTGGGGGTGATCAGTTCCCGGGTGGTGGGGATGGGCAGTTCCCGGAGTGGGGGGCGGAGCAGGGCACACGGAGCGCGTGCCGGCCTGGTGGTGTCACATGGTGCAGGCGGGTCGGCAGCGTCCCGGGTGTCGGGCACACACACATTCACTCTATAAGACGCACAGACATTTCCCCTTACTTTTGAGGGGGGAAAAAGTGTGTCTTATAGAGCAAAAAATACGTTAATTCTCAAAAAGTAAAGTCACATCGTCAGCCAGTAGATCTAATCATAACTTTCAACCACATGTTACGTAGTTCAAATGACATTTCACAATCCTGATTTGGATGAAGACACCATGTTCCCTACCCCCATTTCATTCCCAAATTCCCCAACTCCTCATGAGGCGGTTAGGAAAACCTCCACAGGTTACCCCAAACCTGTTCAAACTGAAGTTCCTTGCATGTTTTTTTTTTAAAAGAAAGGTGGGGTAAAAACCAAACAAATAAATAGATGTGAGCAGACAAGTTCTTTTCAACAAACATCTGCAAATTCATTCATGTCAAAATGACCTCATATCCCCTCAGATAACTCAGTTCAATTTCTGTTTGTTTGTAAATGTAAGAAAAAGATAGCTGAAGAAAGCTGACAGCCAAGACAACTTTGAACAGACAAGACAACTCTGGACAAGATTAGTGTGTCCTCTTCCAACCTGGTAAACACTAAACACCTCGAGTAACTCAGGTAGGTGGAGTCGCTTATGCTTCTGTAGGTAAAGATCTGCACAGCTACACAAACACTGGAATTCCTCAGCCATCTGTATAAACAAAGGAGCTATCCTAAGAGAAAGACCTGGGGATTCCACTTCAGCATAAACATCCAATATTCTGCTAAAAGCGTGGAATCCTGGGTCAATGCCCAGGAAGTTTCCAGAGCAGATGGTTCGCCAATTCTCAGCCCCCTGGTGCAGAGCCGAGCCACACACAATCGGTAAAGATTCATGCAGCCCTTTGTCAACCCCCGACCTTTACATTTTTTACTTTAAAACCTGGGGGATGGATGACATTTGTAAAGCTACAAAGAACCCCAAACAACCAAATTTAGCTTGTTTGCAAGCTAAATTTGGCCTTTTTGGTGCTTGGTAGCCACTGACAAGCTAAATTTAACCGTTTTAAACAAGCTAAATTTAACCATTTTACCCTCTGTAGAGCTACAAATCAGTTTACTGCGTAATGCCAGCAGCAAACCACCAATTACAGGTCTTGTGCAGGGGCACCCCACAGACGACACGGTGGCCTACGGCAGGGGCTCTGGCAGCAAAGCCTGTCCCCAGACCTTCAGAGGTTGTCCACCCCTTCGGGAGGGACTAAAGAAATTGTAATCTAGGCAGGGGAAGCGCTTGTACACCCAAGCCCACTCTGAGCAAGACTCCTGATGGAAGAACACACCTTTACATGGGAAACCGCTTCCCCTGCCCTGCACCTTTCCCCACTGAGAAAGCCACCTCGCCCATGACCTGCCCTCCCAACACAAAGAACAAGCCAAGAGCTAAGGAAGAACATTTCCTGCTGTTGTCTTCCACTGCTCATCAACACCAACTCTTCTTGCCTCCTTTCCAAGCCACTGGTTGTCTCCAGCAGTAAGGCCTCACCTGAGGCACTGCTGGCCAGATGGGGCAAATTATGCTAAAGGTTCCACATCAGAACAGCTACAGTTTGGATGGCAACCGATAACCTTCGCTTCTAAAGTGATCGGCATATGATTTCAGGAAACTGTGGCTTGATGAAGGAAGTTGGTGTCACATTAGCTGTTAGCATGCATCTGACTGGTGACTGGATGGGGAACCACTGTGGCAAGTGTTGCAAAGTGGAAAGTAGAGTATTGTAGTCACAACCACACGCAGCAGCCAAACATTGCTCCTTGGAATTTCACTTTGCAGGAATTCCCAAGAACGGAAAATGGCAACTCCATTCAAACTGACAAATGAACATTTTCAAAACCAGAGCTATTTAAATTTTAGTTAAGCCACACTATGTCTAAATTTCCCAATCGGGGTTATGACATGCACTTTTGCGACATGGTATTCTCTTCTGAGGAAGAAGAGAACAGGTGGTGGACAACTCTGCAAATATCTTGAGGTGGCGGCTGGAAAGCCTGTCTCAGCACGCTCCCCGCAGCAGGCCCCGCAAGGTCGGGCGAAGCCTGCAGCAACCACAGGACTGGAAGAGAAGCATCCATTCCACTTCGTGCCCCAGGACAGAATCCTCCACACTCAAATGTCTTCAGGAATCAGTTTCCAGGACTTGCACAAGCCTGCCGAGTTGAGCAAGTGCCACGAGGACCTTGTGGCCAGGGTGCAACTGCTTCAGCATGCAATCAGCTCATGAATCGATACATGCGTATGTCCTACACTGCTGGTCAGTCCTTTCTGCCGGCACCGTTAAAGCGTGAGGTCACTCAGTGCACTGTGAAGCAACTACACAGACCCCATTGCAACGAGCGAAAGTTGGCACCAACCAATAGTCAAAAAACCCATTTTGCCTCTTTTCAATTCCAAGTAGATAGAGGTGCACCCAAATTAAAATGTAATTCCTCCCTTTCAGAAGAGGCTGCCATCTTGTGACCTTACCCCCCCACCCCCAAAAATGGGCTTCCTTCCTCCAACCATGCAGGAAAATCTTCTAACAGAAGAGGAAAAAGTTTTTCTTCTTCCTCAAACATAGTAACTGGAGACAAAATACTCCGGTGCCTATACAGCAAGCATAGTGTGCCGCTGGCATTCTTCACCAACCTCTCTGCCACCTGGGCACCTGCCAGTGTAAAAAGCTGCTCACCTGGATGAGAAGCAGCCTCAAGCCCCGGCAGAGCTTCAGAGAGGCCTGCAAATGGGGGGGGGGGGGTGTCCTACATTTGGGGAACCCAAGTTAATTTAGAGCCACCTGGGTTCCTCAGTTAGGGAAGATAAGAAGATATGGAATATGAAGGCCTGTGCAGCACCAAGTTCCATGTACCTACAACTTTGTTCTAACACTCCTTCCTCGGGTACAACCAGCTGGCAGTCAAAGTTCTCCAACTGTAGAAAAGTCTGCTTTAGTGAGATTTCACAGTGACATATTTATTGGTTTTTATTACTGTAGTGTCTGCACTACAAAAGAAGTGACATGGATTTGGCAGTAGTTCCTTCACAAGGCATAAGGTGGAAGGCAGGAGGTTGGATGGAGGAGGTTTCAGTGTAAACAAATGGGGGTTTGTCATCTGGGACTTTCCTCCAGGAAGGAGGCCAAAGGAGTAAACAAGGAGTGCCTCTTCCCCTTTATTCTCACCACCACCCTATCAGGAAAGGTAAGCGGAGATCCTGCTAATGGCCCAAGTTCCACCAGAAGCTTATGAAGATTTGCACCTGGATCTTCAACCACTACACACCACCCTGCTTTTGTAGTGCATCTGATTATGACGCTATCCTCAGAAGGGCTTCAAAGCAGGCCCATTCCAAAGGTCACACACACACACCTTGGCATAGGAGCCCGTTTTCGCTTGTTCCCCTTCTTCAGCCACACCCAAGACCATAAGCTCAATTATGTAGAGGACTGCTTGCGAGTAAGTTGTTGTAAGCTCTCATGGTTTGTTTATGCATTCCACTCATCATGAAAAGAAGTTAACTGAAGACATTAGTACACCCCTCACGTTTTGTAAATATTTTATTATATCTTTTCATATGACAACACTGAAGAAATGACACTTTGCTACAATGGAAAGTACTGAGTATACAGCTTGTGTAACAGTGTGAATTTGCTGTCCCCTCAAAATAACTCAACACACAGCCATCAGTGTCTAAACTGCTGGCAACAAAAGTAAGTACACCCCTAAGTGAAACTGTCCAAATTGGGCCCAAAGTGTCAATATTTTGTGTGACCACCATTATTTTCCAGCACTGCTTTAACCCTCTTGGGCATGGAGTTCACCAGAGCTTCACAGGTTGCCACTGGAGTCCTCTTCCACTCCTCCATGATGACATCACGGAGCTGGTGGATGATAGAGACCTTATGCTCCTCCACCTTCAGTTTCAGGATGTCCCACAGATGCTCGATAGGGTTCAGGTCTGGAGACATGCTTGGCCAGTCCATCACCTTTATCCTCAGCTTCTTTAGCAAGGCAGTGGTCGTCTTGGAGGTGTGTTTGGGGTCGTTATCATGTTGGAATACTGCCCTGCGGCCCAGTCTCCGAAGGGAGGGGATCATGCTCTGCTTCAGTATGTCACAGTACATGTTGGCATTCATGGTTCCCGCAATGAACTGTAGCTCCCCAGGGCCGGCAGCACTCATGCAGCCCCAGACCATGACACTCCCACCACCATGCTTGGCTGTAGGCAAGACACACTTGTCTTTGTACTCCTCACCTGGTTATCACCACACACGCTTGACACCATCTGAACCAAATAAGTTTATCTTGGTCTCATCAGACCACAGGACATGGTTCCACTAATCCATGTCCTTAGTCTGCTTGTCTTCAGCAAACTGTTTGTGGGCTTTCTAGTGCATCACCTTTAGAAGAGGCTTTCTTCTGGGATGACAGCCCTGCAGACCAATTTGTTGCAGTGTGCGGCGTATGGTCTGAGCACTGACAGGCTGACCCACCACCAACCTCTGCAGCAATGCTGGCAGCACTCACACGTCTATTTCCCAAAGCCAACCTCTGGATATGACGCTGAGCACGTGCACTCAACTTCTTTGGTCGACCATGGCGAGGCGTGTTCTGAGTGGAACCTGTCCGGTTAAACCGCTGTATGGTCTTGGCCACCATGCTGCAGCTCAGTTGCAGGATCTTGGCAATCTTCTTGTAGCCTAGGCCATCTTTAGGTAGAGCAACAATTCTTTTTTTCAGATCCTCAGAGAGTTCTTTGTCATGAGGTGCCATGTTGAACTTCCAGTGACCAGTATGAGAAAGTGAGATCAATAACGCCAAATTTAACACACCTGCTTCCCATTCACACCTGAGACCTTATAACACTAGCGAGTCACATAACACCGGGGAGGGAAAATGGCTAATAATGCCCAATTTGGACAGTTTCATTTAGGGGTGTACTCACTTTTGCTGCCAGAGGTTTAAACATTAATGGCTGTGTGTTATTTTGAGGGACAGCAAATTTACACTGTTATACAAGCTGTATACTCACTACTTTACATTGTAGCAAAGTGTCACTTCTTCAGGGTTGTCACATGAAAAGATGTAATAAAATATTTACAAAATGTGAGGGGTGTACTCACTCCTGTGATATACTGTATTTCACTCCTCGTCTTTTCCCGTTAAGACACCCTTCCACAATCTGTTGCCTTCCAGATGAATTGAGAGTTGAAGTGCATCACACCTGGAAGGCACCAGGTTGGCATCTATACCTGGGAGGAGGAAGCGGCACAAGTGCATAAATCACCCACATCCTGCTACATGTACATCTTAAAGCGGGATACATACGAGCCCTTGCTGGCCACTGCATAGGAAAGCTGCAATAATTCTTCATGGCACCCTTTTCTACACTCATGCGCACGACATTGAAAATGCTACAGGCCCAAAACTGCAGCAGGGGAACTTCAGAAATTGAATCACCAGGTATTTTGGAATTCCCACCCTTCTTTGCCCATTAGCCATCTTGGCAGGAAGTCCAGAACAGGTGGAGTTTACCTTCTGCCCACTGAAACTTTCCCATCAGCTCATATTCATAGATCGCAGATGTACAGGACACCAGTTCAGTTAACAAAGAGGTAGCTCGCATCTCTTCCACATTCTACCCAACTAATAGGTACTTCCCACCACCTGTAAATTCCACATTTCTGCCAACCCCTGAATTGCTGCTCTGGAAGAAAGCTTGAAGATATGCATTGTAAGGCCTAGCCAGTGATCTGAACTGCTTGGTTGCCAAGTAGTATATAAATATGGTGAAACTCCAAGTTACTCAACCCTGTACAGGAGTCATGCCAAAGCATTTTACACCACCTCTTAGAACTCCTGCCCAAGAACTTGAATTTTCCCCAACCCAGGTAAAGGTAATATGAATTGATTTTCCTGGAATATTAAATAGAGCAATATTACAGAAAACGTTCACTCCATTATCTTCCGAGAGGATATAGGTAAAATGGTATTTCAATTGTCAGGTTCTTCTTCTGCTTGACCATAAATGATTACTGTTGATCATAAGCTAGACAGCCTTCCCCAACTTTTGACTACAATATCCATCATTCCAAGACAGTCAACAGCCATACTGGCTGGAGTTGGTGGGAGCTATAATCAAGAAAAGGTTTCTAAGAAAAGATTAACAATACCTAATGGAAATTTAGCTTTCTCAAGAACAGGTATGTAGAACACTCAGTGTGAGAGTTTATTTTATTAAAAAAAATTCTATACATCTTATATTTTCAAAAAAACCTCAAGACAGTGTTAACGAATAAACATGTTCTTCAAACCTTCTTCGTTATTTGCTTTTCGGCGCCAGGCAAAGACCTTTTTATTTAAACGTTATTTTAACTGTTAATACTATTTATCTATTTTAATTTTCTGGCCAGGGCAACTCAAATTATATTTAATTATACTGTATTATTTATTTATGAATGTGAGCCGCCCCGAGGCTTCGGCGAATGGGGCGGCATAGAAGTCTTATAGATAGATAGATAGATAGATAGATAGATAGATAGATAGATAGATAAAAACCATTCTGCATTTGTGTTGCATTTCTGAAATCCAAAGAACTAAAAATTAACTCTGAAAATGAAATGCATCACTCAAGAATCCAACCAAGGAAAACTAGCTTTACTACATTTGTTTTATAACTACTATTTATGCACAATACAACCTATGCATTAATTAACTGATCGCTACTAAATCCGGCTTTTGAAACCAGATGAAAAGTACAGTATGTTAGATTCAGAGTACCCTGATCAAACCCTGATAAACTTAAACTCAAGCAGTCACTCAACTTTCATAACTGCAACCCCACCCAAAAAAAAAAAAACCCAACAATTTGGAAGCCAACCCGGGCAATGCATTAATGTCATGGCTGTAATTAACATGCTAGATTTCTGAACTAAAAATGAAGTTTTTAACATAAATAAATTTTAAGTGAGGAAAGGAGCACCATGTTGACAACTGCAACGCGCAGGAAGGAAGGAATCCGCTTTTTGCCCGTGTCACACCCCCAATGAATTGCACTCAGTAAATCTACTAGGCTTCTGCTGGCAGCATTCAAAGCTTCTTCCCTGGGATAAAGACCAGCTTGGCAAAGGGGTAATTAGAGGGCAGCTGCTTTGATTTTGGGAACTGTACATGTTCATCGCAAGCACGCAGTTGTAGGCATGCATCCAAGTTAGCTATGGGCACAGGCACCAGTGCCATCAAGGACTTGATCTGCTGCGCATTCACACAGGAACATTGTCCTACAACTCCCAGCATTCCCCAGCCAGCCACGTTAGCGAAGGAATGCCGGGAGCTGCAGGGCATTTTTCTGTCTGAACATGCATGCGATTATGCTCTAAGCTGCTTAAGAAACTTGGTTAGGCAAGGCGCCTGATTAGCAGTGGTGTCAATGCAACCTTTGAAGCATTTCAGGTTTCAAAAAAGAAAATGATCTCCGGGGGGCGGGGGGGAGCATGGGAAAAGGCAGCGGCATTCCACAGTCCACTCCCCATTTCATAAAACAGAGGCAGGATACACTTTCCAATTCAGCACTGAATTCAACTTTGGAAAAGCTCTGGAGGACCATATTCCAGCAACCGGAGGAGATAAGGAAGTAGGCAGAGGGTGTGCAGCCCGAAATGCAAAAGACAGCAGTATACTGAAGAGTAAATCTCAGACGGTAGCTATGAAGAGTTATTCAACATTGTCGACCAGGGAAGAAAGGGCACAACAGCCAGGGAGCCTCCAATTTAGTGCTGGTTGGAAGAGAGTAAGGACATCTGGGGACTCCCAGAAAGTTCTATCTGGACTGCAAGTTCAGGTTTGCCACCCCTGTCCTAAGACATCAGAAGCAGAACTATGTACTCTCTCATCTATGTAATGCCACCCTAGAACACCTCCCTCCCACCCAGCCAGCCATTTAAGGCCCCAGGGACCTCTGTCAGTCCCATGGCACTGCAGGCCTTTCTAGAGTCTTCTCAGCCTGGTGCCCTCCAGATACACTCGGCTACAAGTTCCATCACCCCCAAGCTGTCCAAGACATCTGGAAGGCACCAGTTTCAGGCAAAGCTGCATGACTAGAAGAAAGCTGCCTCACTGCAGCAGAAAGCAAACTTTGCATTCAGAGGGTCCCACTCCACGTTGAACCACCCCAATGACTCCAGATCAAGCAGCTCTCTCAGCAGACCCAGAGGCAACTCCTAGCAGTAACCATCCCGGATCCCTGGCAATTGGAACAGAAGTCATAAGGCTACACTGACTGCCCAGCACTGCTATAAAAGAATTCCCTTATATCTGGGAAGCTTAAAAAGCTGGATTGCCACTGCTTTGCGTTTCGTTTTTACTGCAGAATTGTTCAAACAGTGAAGATAGGAAGGAGCCGAGGAGGTTGGTGGTCTCTGTGCTGAAGCACAGCAGTCCTCTGCTCCAGAGGCACAGCCCCTCTGCATCCGGTGCCAGAACCACTTGTCCACTGGGCTACGCAAGTGCAGTGCTTGGCTTGATCCCCCGTCCAAAAATGGTCTTCTCCAACATCGTGCAGCAAACTTCAAAACATGGCCAATTGAGAGGAAGTGAGTCACAGCATTTTTCCGCCTAAATCTGCATAGGATTCCACCATTAAAGTATTATTACCAGTATAAATTCCCAAACCACTAGAATAAAACAACTACTCATTCCTAATAGCATGCACTTGGAAACCCCCTCCAACATGGTTTGTTTAGGATTCCCAACTAGGGAGTCACCATTTATGAATATCTGGGTTACAAACAGCCCATACTCATGAATGCGTGGACTGCCATAAACTATGTATGACTATCAGTAGGAAAAAGCCATGACTATCTCGAGGGGACTACGCCATGTGTTTGCCGACGTGTCCGTGAGAGTCTGGCTCCCTAGAGATACAGTTCGGCTGTTCGTTCCACACCATCAGTGTGCCCAAGCCAGTGTGTTTTGGGATGCATGTAGGGGGCATGGTTCCCCTTTGGTTTTTCTCTAGCATTTGCCCTAGTAACCAGGCCCTCCGCTGCTGCAAGGTCATTTATGGTGAGGGGAAAAAAGGCTGTACAAGCATCCACTTCAAGAAACTGACTCCAGGGGTAACCTGCCCTCGCCCAGCAACACAACCACACCCTGACTCCAGCACCGGGTCCATCCCCATCATCAGCAGTTAATGTCAGGCTTAATGTTACCTCAAGAATGTTCTAAACTGTTTAAAGAACTGTTTCTTTTATTTGTTTCTTACAATACTGTATGTCTTTACAGATTCTCTCTCCCCCTAAGTACCTCTAGTTACTTTGTTATTACTGTATTCTCAATATTGCAATGCTGTGGTTAAGGTATTTTAGTGAAAATAGAAGTGTTTGTGTTTTATATGCATAAAAAGCTAAAATATGTACATATACCAAGACAAGCATTTAGCTTACTCATGTGATCCGAGTAAATGCAACAGATCATGGGTCCTCACACTACGGCCTGCGGGACGGATCTGGCCTGCTGTGGCCATTCAGCTGGCCCGTGCGGGCGGGGAAGTGTTGGCTCGCTCACTTGGGGATGGTCTCCAAGCAAGCAAACCGCTGCCGCCTGCCTCCCGTACGTGTGCGCCCACTGCTGCCTCGCAGTGCAGGCGGGGAGGTGGTGACTTGCTCGCTCAGAGATGGTTTTGGACTCGCCAGGAGATCTCCGAGTGAGCCACCACTGCGCGTGCCTGATGCCGCCTCGTGTGCACCCAACTTCCCCCCACTGGCCCGCACCCCCAGGCACCCCCACCTGACCGGCCCGTGACGGTCACCGCAGCCTTTCAACCGGCCCCCATTCAAAAAGTTTGAGGACCCCTGCAATAGATACGAATGCAACACAAGGACGTTCTCAAGAATGGGACTCACTCTTAACCAGGGAACTACCTGTATTTGCATTAAAATGTTTCCTTCTATCAGATGTCAAGGGTAAGCAAAGAAGTGCAAAGAAGGTTTTATTTTCTTATTGGAGAACATTAGCAGTATTGTCCAATTAGTCTCTTACATGAAGGTACAACTATGTGGACATACACTGGGAGCAAGGGCCGTCAGGAAGAGCAGTTAGGAGCGTGGACTCAAGAGCTAAGTTCCAGTGGCAGGGTTCACCCGGTGAGCCATGGAGCTCACCAAGTGACTTTGGGCCAGCCATAGACTCTCAGCCCAACCCACTCTGCAGTGTTGTTGTGGCGAGGATAAGACTGGTAGGAGAAAGAAAATTACGTAAGCTGCTTTCAGTTCCTTGAAAGGAAATAAGGCAGCAAATATAATTAATTAATTAATGCTCAACTGGCTCCGACAGGCCACGGTTTGCATCTTCTTCTCCTTACAATGCTTTTATTCCAGCTCATCTCTCCTATAACCAAGAACATGCCCAAGTGAGCCTTCCCACTTCTCTCTCCCAATCTGTTCCATCTGCATTGAGTCTTTTAGCGCAGAAGCCTGAGGACAGGGCTGATCTTCTTTTCCTGCTCATTAAGGGGAGCCCTTTTCAGTTCAAAAATAGGATAAACAAACCAAACTTTGCTTCCAAGCTGTCTGTTTTCAACAGGTGATCTAAGAAGAATGGTTCTCAGCCTTGCTAAATTACTTGAGAAACCAGAATGCTGGTTAAGGAAGCAACATTTAAAGCATCTTGGCTAAAATCCTCAGATCAGGATCCACAGAGCTATTTCTTTAAGACAAATATTTAGGAAAGCTTTTACCTGGCTTTGTCATAATTGGCATGTGATTTCTAACTAGCCTCCCTGAGCCTGACAGAAAAACATGCATGATTAAGTATTTTAAATGAATAAAACTTATACCATGGACTTCTGGTATTCTAGAGAAACTTATATTTATCCCTTTAGTTTTAGCACTGAAATAATCTGCTTGCGCATGCACACACAAAAAAGAAAAGTCAAGGTGGCTTATAAAATAAAACCAACTATAAAAAAGCACCAAAGCATTACGAACTAGCACCAAACTGCAGCAGCAACACCCTGTCAAAGTGAGCTTTCCCATTTGAGCAGAATTCCAATGATCTGTGATGCTACATTTCTGAGCCAACACAACTTGCAAGGGAGGGACACACCAATCCAACTGGAGCGCAAAAGCCTGGTGGTCCATACAGAGAAAGGTTTATGGACTCTGAGGGATCCGGCTGGCAGGGCGGACCAGCTGACCGCCAAAACCCATGGCACCATGAGAAAGCATAATCTCAACTATACAATTCCTTTTGACAATAACCTTTCTGAGATTCAGAACAAGACATTAAAAGCTGTTTCTCTGCAAGATACTTTTGTTAGAAAACTTTGATTTCCACCAACTAGAAATCATAAGTCTACTTTTTTAAAAAATGAACTACCCAAGTATTTATCACATATGCATTTCAGTTCTTCCAAAATTTAATTAGATAACCCATAAAAGACTGCTTGGATATGGGGAAACATAAACCTCTTCATGGAACACACATCCTGCACAAGCCAGTAAAAGCAAGGATTCAGATTCAAATCTGATCACAGACATATGGAGTCCAGAGATAGTCGATGTGGATTATAAATTCAATTATAAGCAAACAAATAATAAAATACAGTTAGCCTTGGGCAAGCCCCCACCCCAGGTTCAGCATCTTCCACTCTTCCCACCCTCACATCCATAATTCAGACATTGTACTTGTTATCCCAGGTGCTGGTCATGATCATATACACAAAACATTGTGATTTCTTCAAACAGGTCCACAAGTGTTAATGAGGAATTACCAATAACAGGGGAGTGATAGTAATTCTCTTGTTTCTAGAGGTCTTTAATCTATTTTTGTATCCCACGTGCTATCTAATGCTTAGAATACAGCGATCATATTAACAAAATTGGTCTCTGTAGACTTTGTGAACAGAAAAATGCTATCTTTTATCTGGATCCAGAGCCTCCAAGGAAATTAATTCCGTTTGAGATTTCCAGTAACACCCAGAGCAGTTGTTCTTAAAGAAACTGGTACCTTTGCAGAAACTTGCAACATTGCTGAAGTTGTTGTCTTATACAATAAGGCTTCAGTCCTAAGCAAAGATTTCTTCTGAATCAACACACACGACTGGGCTCTAAAAAAACTCTGCCTAACCACCCATCCACTTTTAAAAAGTCACAAAGCAAACTCCACCTATGCAGGCCGACCAAGGGCACAATTCTATGCATGTCAGCAGATAAAAGGCATGCAATTTCAACATGCCCTGGCCAGAAAAAGGCCCACAAGTCCCGGCTGGGACAACCAACGGCAGACCCTTCTTCAGTCAAAACATGCACAGGATTACATCTTAAGCAACTTCACACTGGAGCAGCTTCGAACTTTGTACACTACCTGCACCCTTTCAAATGCCCGTCATTGTTCTTCAAAATTAACTGGGACAGAAAGTTCTCTTATTTCTCAAGCATAAGAAAACTTCAGCAGCTTTCAATTTTTGTTGGTGAAAAACATGCTAAAAACATTTGGCAATTTTTAAAGTAGATTTAAAACAACACTCAAAAGCGCCTGTGAGTATTTGGTAGGAGTTACCAAGTAGGATTTCTAGATAATAAGCACCTGAAGTTGAGGTTATTTGTTTTGTTTTTAATGCACTATTTAACATTTTTACTACAGAATAAGCCAAAAATCACACCTGCATTTTAAAGCTCTTTAAATAGCGCAAGCAAAATCATTTCGACCCCTCTCAGTTCAGAGATAAGTTCCTTCCCACGGGTAACTACTGTGCTATTAGCTCGGATGACAAACACTTCCAAGTAAAGTTTAGTGCAGATCATTTTCTACAAAATAATACCTCCAAACCACAAGAATGTTTTGAGCAGGCTGCAATGCAACTTTCTTTTAAGGAAGCCTATTCATATGATGAAATCGGGAAAGGCATTCTTTAATATGTAAGATCTCAGTGATGAAATCCATTCTTTAGAAGAACAGATGGAAGGAAACTAAAGCAAACCAGTATTATCTGTTCTCTGTTTAGCCAACACATTTGCACAAGATTTGGTACGTGTTAATTTTTGCTAAGCTTCTCTTTAGAAGTTATCAATATTCATACAGGATTAACTAAGCAGGAGAAGAGAAAATACCCAAAGAATCATGAACTGAGCAAGTTTCAGATATATTTGCAATGTTCCATCCTCCAGTATAATAAGAACAACACTCCCTCCATCTCTTTTCTAGTAAGAATGTCCAAACGGATCAGTATCATTCTACAAGACACCCATTATGAGCCTAAGCGCACAGCTAAAAGGGAATCCAACAAATTTCAAGGATAGATGCCTCCATATCACAAATGAGGTGAGTATCCAGCCATACAGCACTAACCTATCATCAACAAACCCTGCAATGCACTACATAAATTTGCCTTTAAAATAGTCCTTCTTAAGAAAAAATTAATGTCTTTGTTCAAACACTACAACCAGAACAGTGTCTTGATAAAACATTTAAAAAACAGTACTGCTCACAGTGTTCTGCAGAAACAGAAAGTCTTCTGCTAATCAGAACACAATGACTGCTTCCTTCAAGCTATCAATTTCAAATCTGTTTAACAGCCACCACAAAGAATAAAAGGTACTAAATTAGTACAGTACAGAAAGCAAATCCATGTATTAAATTCAGCACATTTTGCTTTAAAGTTTTCTGATCAACACATAGCTAAGCGAAGGACTGAAGCCTACAAATACCCAAATTCTTCATGCTTTCTGCAGATTTTCTACTCCCACTGTCCCTGCTTGTGAAGATGTACCCCAATCACCTGTGGTGAGAACTGCCTCCAGGTGGCCCTGTTAAAAAGCTTTACAAAAGCATTTTCCCCTTGAAAAAACATGTTTCCCTTAGGGCACAGACATCTAATATAACATACACGGATTGTTAATTTCTAATTACCTTAACTTTTGCAAAATTATTTGCAAGACTCTTCCCATTCAACTTCTAAGCAACACAACACATTTACAGCATATTTTGTTGTTGCTAGTGGAGAAGTCACGTCTGACCCATTGCGACCCCATGGACAACATTCCTCCAGGCCCTCCTGTCCTCCACCATCCCCCGGAGTCCACTCAAGCTCACACCAACCGCCTCAGTGACTCCATCCAGCCACCTCATCCTCTGCCGTCCCCTTCTTCTTTTGCCATCTATTGTTCCCAGCATTAGGCTCTATAGTATAAAGCAACACTAAAGCTGGTAAACCAGGGTGGGTAAAACTCAAGGATTATTTAAATCAGATTTTTCTTATTTAAATTGGATTTTTTTAAATAAAATGCTTTTTGAGGAAAAAATCTATCTAAAGATAGTTCTCTATTTAAGATACATTATAGTACAAAGGTTAATAATCATGAAATAAGGATTTGTTTTTAATTATGCAGCATGAGGCTGTATGTCCATGCAAATGTTTCCTCTTTTTTGAAATGAATGCCATTAATCAATTCACAATGCCATGCTCTTCCAGAGACTTCCATAACATAGTTGGGCAATTTTCTATTATCACACATGTTTGGTTGTACAGTTCTTAAAACTGTGGATTTGTGTCTGCAAAGATCACATGCCTCTTCTTCACAGCAAAAATCTTTTAAAATCAACAGAGTTGGAAAAAAGACCTTAATCCCATTGTTCCTTTGCAAATCTACATGCAAAGAATCAGCCCTAAACCTCTTAAGTGTTAAGTTAAAAAAAAATCAATGAATAGAAGATAGCTGGGTCTGGAATAGATCTGCACAAGAAGCTAAGTGTGAAGAGGGAGGATCAAGCAGTAGAAATGAAAAGTGAACCCTTCTGGAGCAGAATACGCCACAAGTCTGTGGATTTTTTTTGTGCATAGCCTGAAGTTTATCATATTACTCTTTCCCTGAAGTAGAAAACCTATAATGGCCATAGGCCGTAAAAGAGGCCCAGTCTAGGAATATTTTAATAAAGTTCCTCTACCTACGGATAAGGCAGGCATGTGTGCAAAACCATGATTTAAATCGATTTGATTTAAATCAAATCCACTCTGGGTTAAACCACTTCAAAATGTTGAGTTATCCCACCCATTCTGAAAATGCATTTATTTAGACACAAACTCCATTAATTGCAACTGACAGTATGCAAGAAAAGCAGTTAAGACTTCATTGTTCTTGTTCTCCTCCTCCCAGACTGCCTCCTCATGGCTACAGCATCTTTAGACGCATACCTAAAAGGCTTAGAAAATGCTAGCATTTGCTTATTGCAGTGCTATAGCCAATTATGATGCCTCCCATCTTGATCACCTTTTTCTGCATCACTTTCCTTGGTCTCTGATCCACACTGCTACCCAGAGTCATGAAAAATTGAGAAGTGATTTAATGCAGGGCTTCACAACTCCACTCCTCAAACCCACTGGCCTTCCCAAGGAGCAGGTTCTTTAATGCTGCCTGAAACTCGGCATAGTTGAGGTACATGGTGGCACTACTCACTCAAGTTTTCCCACTGGCCAACCACCCCCTGCAGAAATACTGCTCATTCGTTACGCCTCCTTCAACTTTTGATTCAGTTCTATAATATTCAGAGTCATGCTCCTGACTTGTTTTTATTGTATGTTGCCTTTGACCCATGAATTCCCACTTGACAATATTTACTCCTGCAATTAAACTACCACCACCCCGATCCCCAGTTTCATAAATATCCACAAAGTACAGTCTACTAGAGAACTACACAGTCATAATAGCATCTAACACTTCGCTAGGAGATCAAGCATTATCTTAGCATCCCCAACTTGACAAAATGAAAACTGACTGGTTTACAGAATAAGCAAGCTGCAAGAACCAAAGCGAGCAAGACCAATCACAGCACAGAATTAATTGTAAAAGCCTTACTGATGGCTTGGAAAGAAATATGCTGTTCCTCTGCTTCCCAAGATCCCTCAATGGTGAAACCATTTTACACTCCAGTATCTAAAGTACACAGGGAATTACCCGATACGGTCACTCGAGCTAACCGTATTTGCTTTATCAGGAGGTACATTAAGAGATATTGATGTTGATACTAAACACATGAGTAATTACAGCTGTAAGGGGTTTGCAGTAAGTATCCAGAGATTGAGATCTGGATGAACTGAGCTGAAACATGTTCTCTTAAATGACACGGTTCCAGAGTAGAAACAACAGGCTGGGGGGGGGGGGGCTTCCCCAGTCACACAGATCAATGAAAAATGGAGACAGCTGTGTGGAGCACAAGCCGATATACTGTCAAAACCAGTAGCAGCGTGGAAAACCCCTTCAACTCTCTCCACTACAGTAACCCAAAGTAAAGGTAGAAATGTAAGTTTAGGGTTGACCTCAACCTTCCCAGGCCTCCTGCCCGCACCAACGTGCAAGAAATCTTACAAGAGATTTGTACCCCCTGCAGTGAAACATTTTCTTGCTATATCAAGATGTCCCAGCAAAAGGACTTTTTTAAGGGTAGACACCAGATCTTTCCTCTCTTTCCCATTTGTACTCCAATTACCCTTATGCCTACCAATCCCACTGTAGCAACTTTGAAAGTACACTAATTGAACACTACACACACCGCCTTCCCACATTATCTTGGTTCCACCGTTTGTGTCTTCCTATTTAGGAATGCATGGCTTTTTATGACCGAAAATGGAAGAGCTGACTATGACACATTCTATGTAAAAAAAAAAAAAAAATCACATAAAAATTAAGTCTAGATGTTCCTTCACTATGATGGGGAGGAGCAATCATTCAGTATGGAGAAAGAGAAAATACTTAAGAACCCATTTTTTCTGAACAAGAGCAGCAACCATGCACACAAAAGAGAAAGAAGGTGGATTTTTACTGAACTAGAAAGATTAATTTTCCCCTAGACAGAATCAATTATGTTTTTAGAACCATCTACAACTTTCAACTTAAAGACTCTTCCATCTAAAACAGTTAAATTCTACTTTCAAAATTCTAGTGAATGGATCCCTTATTGTCTGGTTTAACAGTTTAAGGATCCATTTTAGTAGCCATCCAAACTCATCCAAAGGGAACCTTTATGCTGGGAAGGGAGGGGGTCCGGCTGCTAATACTACTGTTAAAAAGCAACTGCCCAATGGGTGAAAGTTTGCATTTAATTGCACCATCTTAGCGATACCACCTGACAGAGAACTGTTCCTTGGATGCATTAAGTATGCAATCGTAAACTGGGAGTAAGTTCCATTGAACTTACTGGCCTTACTTCCTAGGACAGGTACATATCAGATATTTCAGATTATTGTTTACTACCAAGTTGCCAATTCCACAAACACAAAGCAATTGTAACCTGTTATTATCTACTTCCCTTCCCCAAATAAGGTGTTCTAGGATTCTCACCCACTGCTCCTTGAAGAGGAAAAAAGGCATCTTAAAAATTAAGGACATCTTAAAAATTCACAATTTTCAGCTCATATGCGAAACACCCGACATGTACTTAGAAATATTGCCTCCCTTAACCTTTGCAATGATTAGTTCAAGCCTCATTATGTCCACCAAGGAGAGGGTTCTCCCATACGATTATTTCCCTAGAAAAATTTGTCATTCTTTCAGATGAAGCACATTTAAGCTAAAAAGGGGATTTTTCCATTTCCTTTATTCAAGGGCATTTTATCACCCAGTCGCAGGATCAACAAGAAAACCGACCACAGGTATGTTTCTCCATTTTTATGGATTTACAAACCATAGGGTCAAGCAACGCTCTCCTCTTGGTCTCGCACGCATATCCCCGATGCCCAAGCAAGATGAGCCAGAGACAAGCAAAGCAGCGAGCTAAAATGGTTGCATGGAAGGAGAAGCCCACTCAGCACCCCCATCACTGAAAAGAAAACAGGAATTTTTGGTAAGGGACCAGGAGGAGGTTAAAAAAGCCTCTCAGACGAATAAGAGCCACAGCCCATCAACGCGGAGAGCTGCGGAACCGAATCCGCACTGCAAGCTACACGTATTTATGTGCGTTTACGGCCAAGCCCGCACACCCCTCCGATTTCTTAAGGGCCCAAGCGGGCGGGCAACGGGTTGAGGAGCCCCAGTCAAGCCTCAATCGGGCTTTGAAATTCGCCCCAATGCAGCCAAGGCTGCTCCCTAAAAGGCGATTGGAAAAGGGGGCACGGCCACCAGCCGACCGAAACAGACATCCCCGCTCAGCATTTGCAGAGCGATGCGCACCAGCAGGGCGCGCACACAATGAACCACGTTTTGGACACGTTTAGACACAAAAGAAAACAAAACGCAGGCTGGGCAGGGAAGCACCGCCAGACATCTCTGCCGGCTCTCCCTACCTTCACACTCGCGTCCCGGTCCTCTCGCGTCCCAGACCCCCCCAAACCGCCCCCGCCACGCCAAAAAACCACCTTAAGCCCGCATTAGTTTTTACGCAAGGCTCGCCTTTCCACCACCATCCCTTCGGGCAACTCCGGGCAACCCTCGCGACAAATGGAAGCTGCTCTAAACCCGATTCATTTTCCAGGACGATTTATCCATTATTGTGCTTTTTTTGGCATTACCCAAATCAGCACTAAATGCCATCCTTTTCCTCTGTAAAGATCACGGCTCGCAGCGCGTAAAGGACACGACGGGCTCACACAACCTTTAAAATGTTTGCTACGCAGTATGGAATTTCGGGATATCTGGCGGATGGGTAACCATTTTTAATACACACAGATATTGTCTCAGATTTGAATATTCCTGGAATTCAAGTCAACAGACGAATTTTTCTAAAGCCAGGAATAAAACGGTTCGGAAAACTGATTGTGCATTTAATTAACTGCAAGCCACAAGGAAAAAAATAGGGGGAGGGGAGGGATTCCAAGTACGTGTTTCGAGAATCTATCTCAACAACTTAAATATAAACGCGCGTTTTAAGTCACTCCCTTCGCCCCTCGCTGCTACCGCAATGCGAGCGACGAACGCACGCCCACCCGAGCGGACCCCCACCCCGAGCTCCCATTAAAGTAGGAAATCCCCCAATACTCACTTTTTCCATTTGCTGGCCACAGGCAAAACGCGGTCAAGATCATCAGAAGCCCCCCAAATAAGGTCAGGGACCCTCCTCCAGAGCCAGGCTTCATTCCTCTTTTTGGATATTTTTATTTTGGAAACAAAACTGCCTTTGCAAAAAAAAACAAAAAACAAAAAAATCCAACAGCTAAGTCCTCAGTACTTCTCCCCTCCACAGGAAATATTAAAAATAGTGGGGAGGGGCTATTTAAGCTTTCTTCAATCGTTCAGAAGGTAGAAAAGAAAAAACGGCTGAAAAGAGAGAAAATACTTGCAGTAAAAATAGGTTTTTTTTTTCCCTCCCCCCCTTTTTGGGAGGCAAATTTTTGTCCCCTCTGGATGAAACCAAGAGGGGGAGGGGGAGTCAAAGCCTGTTTTGGTGCTTGCAAAATAAACTCCCCCCCTCTTCTCCGGAGCTACCACCTCTTCCTTCTCCAACTACTACGGGAGGCTGGAGAAAGGTCGGTGTAGCTGCGTTCAGCGTTGCCTGCAGTCATCCAGAAGTAGCAAACATGTAACACGTTGGAGCAAACAGTCCGCATCTTCGACCTCCATCTTTTCTTCGCTTCCCCTCCACCCACCCCAAATAAAAACACCAAGGCTTGTGATATACGTGCGTGCGCTTTCCCTATAAACAACAAGGAGAATTCCACGGACCGGGGGCGCAAGAGCAGAGAGCGCGCTTCAACGCCAAAATAAGAATAATTAATTTTTTAAAAAGGTCCAGAGATTCAAAGAGCGGTGAGGTTTCCCAAAAAGGCAGGTTTCGTTTTTTTAAAAAACTGCAAGAAATCTGAGGTGGCCTTAAAGGGATCTCCCAATATCACCACCCTTTTTTATCTCTTTTTTTTTTTGGCTTGGGAGTTGGAAACAAAATGCGGAATCAAAATGAATGGAGAGAAAGAAGAGGCTTCCCCCTCCCCTTCTCCTCTCCCCCTCCCCTTTTCCCAGGCTCCTTCCAAAAGGGAAGGGAATAAAGAGAGAGGTCCCGACACACGAAGGCGAAAAGGGGCCGAGACGGATTCTCAGCAGGGTTGTTTCTCGCTCACCATCCTTGGACGGCGCCGATGTGCCATTTGCAACGAAAGGGAGAGAAAAACACACACGAGCGAAATCCACGAAAGAGCCCCCCCTTTATTCTTTCTTTGCAAAACGCCCGCTGGTCGCCTTGGCCGCCCGAAAGAAGGAGCAGCAGCCGAACGTTCCTCTTCCTCCGCTTCTTTCCCTCCGAGGCCAAGCCCAAGGCAAAACTCCCCACTTGCGAAGTGGGGGGAGGAAAGGCGGCTCTTCTCGAGCGCCCAGCGGCGAAGGCGACGCCGCCAGTGCCGGTGGCGGAGCGCGGCTGGGGCTGGATCCGGTCGCTGAAGGTCAAAGCTGGGTAGCGAGCGAGCAAAGAAGCGAACCAATTCAGCCACCCAGCCCTCCGCTGGAGCGTCTTCCCCGGGCTTGGCAAAAATTTGGAGGGGGCGAGAGCGCGCGTTCTTCCTCCGCAGGAATCCTCCGCCTTTTCTCCGCCTCCTCGTTGCAGAGGCTGGCCGAAGCACAAGATCTCCCGCTGTTGCGGAGGTAGCGGATCCCGCAGGGTCTTTCCTTCTGCGGCCTCGTTTTGGGGGCTCGGGGGCCGTGCGCGCGCGCGTCCCCTGCCCGGATGCACGTTAATCTAAAGATAGACTTGTTTACATGGTATTATCTAGATTGCTTCTTTGCGCCAAGGCCAAGCCCAGTTGCCAGATCGCCCAACCGCTGCTGCTCCGGATTGGGGTTCGGGGAGCTCCGCTGGGGGAGCGGGGGGGGAATCTTCCTGGGGCGGGTGGGCGCGCGCGCTGCAGCACGCCTAGCCCCGCACAGCGCGATGGAGAGAAGGAAAACAACCAGGCAAACGAGCTCCCGGGGTCGCGAGCAAGCACGGCGCAGGAAGGAGGAGGAGATTTGCAGCAACAAAAGAGAGAGAAAAGCAAGCCCGAGCGGCGCGCGCGCTCTGTAACCAAAGCAGTCGCCGCGCTTGCAAGGCCCGGGCAGGCGCGCGGTAAGAGCAGGAACCCGGGAATCTCCGGCGCCGGGGATTTGGAGCCTTTTGCTGCGCGGAAGAAGGAGCTCGAGGACGGCGGCGGCGGCGGCGGCGCTTGCTTACAAGCCCGTGAAAGAATGAAATGAAAAGCAAGCTATGCACCCCCAAGCAGCAGCGGCGCACGCAAACACACAGCCGCCGAAGCTGTGCGAGTCCGCCCCAAAGGGCAACCGCCGTAATGCCATTGCACGCGCGCAGCGCCCCGAGAAGCGTGCCCGATACTCACGTGCTTTGAGCTCGGAAATAGCCCTTGGGTCCCCTGTGGATTGCAAAGGGAAGCGCGCTATCCTATGCGCGTTGCAAAGGAAAATGAGACCTACAAGGGTGGCTGGAGCGTAGTGGGAGCCGAGAGGCTTTTCTCTCTCAACGTGCATAGGATTGGGCCCGAGGAGAGTTGCGACCCGGGATACGTGGGAAGAAATGGGGTAGCGCAGACACCTCGCTGTGCAAGGTTACTCAGAAGTCGGTGCTGCGGGGTTGAAAGGAATTCACTTGCTTGCAGGAGCACGTGAATGCAAGAGACCACTTTTCGGTCCCACCCACCATGTTCCTTCCATACATTTTGACCAACAATTTTCATCAGCCCCAACTAGGCTAGCCAGTGGTCTGGAAAGCTACAAATGGAGATCCAAAACATCCGTAAGACACCGGTTAGGGGCAGCTGAATTAAATGCTGCGTTACTCGGTCTTCCGATATTTTGGACTGCATTCCCACCATCCCTCCACGAGCTATGCTAACCGGGGCTGATGGGAGTTGCGGCGGAAGCTTTCCTGCATGATTTCTCTGTATGTGGCTACTCAGCAAAGAAGCACAGTCAATTTCTTTTTTTAAAAAAATGCCACCCTCTCCAAGCTGCTGTGCACTAGTCCAAATTCTTTCTTTCCCCATAATTAAGGCAGTGATTCTGTGCACTTCTTTGTGAGGAAGTCCCATACATAATTATTTTACATTATTTTTTTTAATTAATTGTGTTTTTGTCCATGCTTGAACATCCTGAGAAGGCAAGCCTTGCTAGGGAAGACCATCATGTTAGGGAAAGTTGGAGGAGGAAGAGGAAGAAGTCCATCACCAAATACGAGATGGATACATTTAGTAAAGGAAGCCACAGCCTTGGACCTCACAGGAGCTGTCATGGACAAGACATTTTGGAGGGCACTCGCTCATTCGTAGCGTCACCGTATGTCAGAGAGAGTGGCAGCTTGCTGTCCTCTATCATAGAACTCAGAAGTGCATGCATGGGGGTCCCAGCTAGTCCTTCATCCTGATGCTGTCTGGACCCAAACTTGCCTAGCTCCAGCAGGTGACTGCATCATGCACCCTCCGATTATGTCCTGTGAGGATTTCTTCCTACAGGTGCAAGAACCCTCTTCTCTTCTGCACATGGTTACATTATACATTTGGGGTCCCTCTTACCTTGCTCTGACAGGTACCTGACTTCAGACAGACATGTGTCTCTGAAACAGTGCCATTTATTACATATCTACCCCACCTTTTTTTCCTTTCAAGCACTCAATCTCAAAGCAGCTTACATAATTGCGTCCATATCTGCCCTCCCGCCTGTTGAGATCTGCGGCAGGGGCCCTTCTCCGGGAACCCTCCGTGAAAGATATTAGGAGGGTGAGTACCTGGAGGAGGGCCTTCTCTGCAGTGGCACCCCACCTATGGAATGTGCTCCCCAGAGAGGTCTGCCTGGCGTCGTCATTATTTGTTTTTTGGCACCAGGGCAAGACCCTTTTATTTAAACATTTTAATTGTTGATTGTATTTATTGATTTTATATCTGTGCCGAGATGTTTCCAGATTTTTAAGGTAATTGTATGATTGTTTATTTGTTTTGGAAGCCACCCCGAGGCTTTTTGCGAATGGGGCGGCATATAAATGTTCCAAATAAATAAACAAATAAAAATCTCCTCTCAGTCTTATCACAACAACAGCCCTGTGAGGTAGGTTGGGTTGAGAGGCTGTGAGAGTCACCCCATGAGCTCCATGGCTGGACGGGGACTTGAACCCGGATCTCCCAAGTCCCAGCCCCGCATTCTTAACCGCTGCACCACACCAGATCTCAGAAACACAAAGCCAGACCGCCTCTGCCCTGCTCTGTTGATGAAGTATCACATTGAAAGCTAAGCAAGCTTTCACCTGTTAATGGTACCTCAGAATCTCCCACTCAGACAAGCTGCTCACTGCAGAGCCTAATAACTCTAATAAAGAGGCTAGTCAGGCCTGCTTCTTCATCCCAGATGTGTGGCCGCCATTTCCACATTCCCCTTCTGCATGTGGCAACAAAAGAATTAGTGTGACAGGAAGGAGCCAGTTTCATTTTGTGCTGCAATAAAGCCTAAAGTTGACATTACCTGACGAGTTGCAAGTCTTGCACCCATAGCTTTGACATTAGGCTGGCCAGCCGGCCTGCCACTCTTCTCATAAACGGAGGGCATACATCTGAGCATATTTTGACTAGAGAATGACACACAGCTGCTTTTTCCTGTCAAAACATGCATGGGATTGTGCTTTAAGTCATGATAAAGAAGAAGGGCAGTGGTGGCAACTAGAAGTGAAGGTTTCTGCAACCATGTTTTATTGCATTTTATTTATGTTAGCATGTGACATCTGCTGCATGGTTTGGAAAAGAAGCAGAGTGGGAACTTGCAGCAAACCAGGACACATAAAGTCAACAGATGGGGTAAGTACCCCTTAAGTGGCTCAAACTGATTGACTTTTTTAAAAAGAGCTGTACTATTATTATAACACCTATAGAGCACTAGAATTCCCCCTAAAACCACAATGGCCTGGTCCGGATATAATGATGAGCCAAGGTTCTGTTGGCATTACAGTCTCGAAGGCACTTGGATAACCACTGGGATTTGAGCTTCTGCCATTGAACCTGCAACACCCTGTCCACTAGGCAAGAAAAGCGGAATGGTTACCTCGGGCAGCCGATGCCGGAAGGCAGGGTGTTGGAGGAAAGGCCCAAGCGCCATCTTGGCCTGTACCCCCAAGCCACTCGCTGTCAATGTGAAGGATAAGTTCAGCCTTTCCTTTCCAGCTGGCCTTTGTGCATGGCAGGGGAAGGGGTGCCAAACTGCTTTTCACCCTGGGCAGCAAAATGCCAGCAAGAAAAGGCGTAGCATTAGGTGTCCCAGGTATACTGGCACTCCTTGCAGGGACGACTCTCTCCTCAACGGTGCTGTTTTTTAATGTGGTTTGTTGGTTTTTTCACTAAATAATCTCACGCCGCATTGGGTAAACAGCCTCCTCAGTGTATCTAAATTAGCTTTACAGACTATTCTTATGATGCGCTGTGGAAAGGTGACGTGCCTAAGCCAGGGTCCCCAACCTCTTTGGGTCAGTGGGTGCATTTGGAATTCAAATGCTCCATGATCCTCTGAAAACAACTGCAGGGATCGCCCATTCATGAAATGGCTGCCCAGAACAGGCATGGCCAGTCGCAAACCCCTAATTTCCCAGGACAGGCAACTGGCGTGACCAAAGGAAAAGGAACATGCCCGATAATCAAAGAACAAAGCAGAGAGTAGAATGGAGATCCCAAACAGAAAACCCAAGTAAAGATGGTGCCAGAAGGTAGCACTTCATGCGTTGCATCTCCACATTGGAGACTCCATGCCTAAGCTGTAGGGTGGCCATCTGCCCTGCAGAGGACAGTCCTCTGTTTGAAGGCTTGTTGGAAGTCAGTCTTCGATTTTTAAGGTATCTTCTATTTCAAGCCAGGTTTATAGATAAAAGAATCCATAGGAAGAGAGAATGGGCACTCTGCAGATGTCCATCAATCTTCCAACAGTGGTGCAACGTACTGTACTGTTTAAATTATTTTGACTTTGCATTCTAATCAATTAGCATATGCAACATTTATGCAAATGTGTAGTCTTTTCTTTGGTAGGCAGGGCATATGCAATTCCTCTTTTTTGACCATCATGACCAACCATTCTGAAAGGGTCAGGAAATAAGCAGAATGGGAATCAATGATTGGTTTATTTTTCATGTATGTTAGATCCTCTCTCCCTTCCTGTCCCAAAGTTTAATGCACTGGATGCAAGATTTTGACCTACCACAGAGGTTTCAGGAAAACATAGGTTTGCATAATACTGCTCCTTTTGGGCTCAGAAATATTATATCCATAGCAACTGCAACCAGCCAGAAGCAGGAGCAAATACTTCATGCCACATAAAAGGATGCACACAAACACTTGAACGCCACTTATATTAATCTGGAAAGGCTACTGTTTCCTAGTATTCTGCTAAAAAGGATTCTAGAGTCACCACAATGAAAAGGCAGAGAACGCCTGGCGTTTGTGCCACTCAGCATTGCTGAATGACAGAGTGGCAAAGGGCAGGATCCTGCGCATGTACAGGCAGAAAACAAGTCTTGCAGCTCCCAGCATTCTGGATGCAAGGCAGCGCACGACATTTTCTGCCGAAACATGCATAGCACTGTGCCCAGACAGGTATTCAGAGTAGCCAATTCTGAACAGATCGGCAGCTTTCTGAATGGCCCTGTTCTTCTTTCACCTTTTGTCGCACACAGGGATGCAGAAATTGCCCTGGGATAGAGTGATAGGAAAAGATCCACCTCCTTTGTTTGTGTGTGCCAGGTTAAATTGAACGGAAAGCAGAGCCAGGAAAAAAATGCTGGCAATCCGTGGAATGGGTGCAGTACGTTTGCACCTGAGCTGCCGCCTTGCTGCTGTTTGTACACAGCATCTTTAAGCCCCCAAATCTGAAGGTGGCACCCCATTATGAATAAGTGTGTCTATTTATGCTCTCCTTTCTTTCAAGCAGCTTAAAAGAATGGCCAGCCGAGTTTTATCATCACAACAAACCTGTAGGGTAGGGTAAGGTGAACAATGGTGACAGGACTCAGAATGACCCAGCAAACTGCATGGCCAAGCAGGAATTTGAGCCCAGGGTTCCCAGTCTTTGTCCAGCAGTAATTTAACTGCACCACACTGTCTTTTGACAAATATGGTGCCATCCTGTGCATGTATAAACAGCAAAAATGTCTTATAACTATGCTGGGAATTATACGACTTATGCCTGTCTGTGCACACATTGTACCCTAAGTAGATAAACCCGTACACATTCATAAAATGAGTTTGTCTAACTTTTTGAAAGCTATCATTAAAAAGTAGCAACTGCCATATCTTGTGGCAGTAACAAGAAAAGTATTAAATCATTACTAACACATGCAAATTACCAAAACCTATGGATAGGCACCTAAAACTCTTCTTAGGCTGAAGCAACAGATAGAACCAACTGCAGAAGGAAGGAAGAAGTTGTATCAGATTCCATGTTTAATGCCACAACATCATGGTTATGTTTGTGTCACTGTGGATGCAGATGGAGGAGCTTACACAACCACAGCGAAGGTGCTGCACAGCTGCCCCATTTGCTCTTTCTCAACAGAGTTTTCATGGGAAGAGAAGAGAAAGCAGCAGCTCTGGAGAGACCTGGGGTGGGAAGGGTATGAGTGGAAAACTACAATGCCTGGAAACCTCCAGCTCCCCGTGCATTTCTGTGAATGGTGCCATAAAAGCCTAATCTGGAAAAGCAGAATAGCTTGAGGAAAAACTAGCTAAAGGTGGACTGTATATGATATACAGCATATATGGAGGGTGGTTTGATCATCAGAGAAAATATAGGCATCTATACTCGACTGGAATGTGGTCAGAAGTTTAAAGGGTTTTCATAAAACCATGATACTATAACACAATCACACACACACCATTTATTATATTTATATCATGCCTTCTGATGTCTAAGGAACTCAAGGTGGTTTACATCCTCCTCCTCCTCTCAATCTTATCCTCCCAACAACCCTGTGAGGTAGTTTGGACTGAGAGTCTGTGGCTGGCCCAAAGTCACCCTGTGAGCTCCATGCCTGAGTGGGGACTAGAGCCCGGGTCTCCTGAGTCCCAGCCCAGCACTCTTAACCACTGCACCACATATAGAAAATTATTGCTGTGCTTGCTGAATAAGTGTGTGTATAGGCATACGTGGTCTTTCTGTGAGAATCGGGGACATTCAGTCCAACATGACAGAAGAATGTGGCATTCCATGTAGGACACCTCCATTCTTGGAATTGTCTCCTATGCCTTGCATGAAGGATCCTGACGCTTTAACGATAGAGCTCACCGCTCTTCATATTTGTGCTTCATTTCTTCCAGATAAACATTTTAAGTATGCCTTTCTCTATTACATTGTTTGCAAATGTCTTCTGTTGTCAACACTTTCCTAACTTCCTTGGTTTTGGGCCAGTGCTGGGAAGGGTCTTTGAGACCTCCATCTTTTGTCCACTTGATAATCAGAGAAATAACATGAAAAGCAAAGGACCACAATTGTTGATAACACCAGAATCTTTCAGATTTTCCAGACAAAGTTACCAGCTGGTGCAGAACTCAGAGCACCATCAGTCCTGAAAGTTAAACTATCTATATAAGTTGCTACATCAAAGGAGTTGAGTACTACTCTTTATTGCAAGGTAAAAAAAGCAGATCTCTATGATTGTATGAAACACAGCAAACCTGCGTTAACAATTTTAGCAATATCACCTGTTGACTGGAATGAAAGATTGAAAGGCAGAAATTAATAAGTGTTGAGCAGAAAGCCCTTTGCCTCTTTTCAGACTGTTGGGCACACATCAGACATGGAGCTAGAATCTGCTGTTGGTCTGTAAAGTTCAACAATGAGTTCTAACCCTTCCCAAACAAACCAAGAACACACAAGAAAACTTCAGTGTCCATGTTGACATGGGCTCACAAGTTCTCTTTAGCCAGAGAATATATACCATACTCAGTGGAGAATACATTTTATTTATTATTTATTTGATTTATATGCCACTCCACTAGCCAAAGGCTCTCTGGACAGCTTAACATCATTAAAATCTATAACAGCATAAACAATATAAAACAGGCACAACAATACACAATTACAAGAACCAGTAACAATAAAATCATAAAAAACAATAAAAATTTGATAAAACCAAGATAAACAAGATGCAAATAATAAATAATATATATATACATAACCCCAAAGGTAAAACAAAACCATTAAAACTTGATCAAATCTACAACTAGCATTAAAACAAGTTGGCAACAGCATATTAACATATAAAACTTCAATAAAAAATCAAGAAATCACCTAATCAAAATAACTGCAGAGCAGGTATGTCTTTAGTTGGTGCCTAAAGGCCAGAAGAGTAGGCACCAACTGAACTTCCAATGGAGTCAATTCCAGAGTGTGGCCACAGTGCTCAAGAAAGCTCTCCTCCTTCCAAACTGCCCCCTGGTTTTGCTGTGCGGAGGAGCACAGAGGAGGGTTGCAAATGAGAGCCGCAGTGGCTGGGCTGGTGTACATGGGGAGAAATGTTCCCCTAGATATACCATACTGAGCTTAAAAATCATGCATTTGGGAGGCCCTCTCAAAAAAGACCAAGTGTTCTTCAATGTTTAGGTTAAGAAAAGAATGCATTTCGTTTGATTCCTTGAGGATGGATAGCTATAGAGCTTAAAATGTTTGCTCTCCCATCCTAGCTGGTTTCCATTTGTGGTGAGAACTGGGCGAATCCTGGCATGTTGTGAAGGACCTAGCCTTGAACAGCACTGCAGAGTTGATAGTCATCAAGGTGACATCAGGTTTTCCTGCATAGTTCAATGTATGCATGTTTTGTGTGTTCTGTATGACTCCATCTTTGAGAAATGGATTACTCATTCAGGTAGAACGCTAGCCAGAGAGAATATTGGCCCCAACACGAAAGGGAAGGGAAGAAGACCGAACCTTTGTAAGTGCCTCAAGAATACTGGATTAAGATTATCCTAGCCAAGAAACTGTGCAAAGTTCTGTGGATTTTATTAAACTGATAAAACATTCATTACGATGGGAAAGAGCACTTACAGCCCATACAGCACCGGTTAAAAAAGGCAAGTGTTTCCCCATCCAGGGAGAATGTATCATGTTAGATTCGTTTAGTTGATCAGTCAAATGCCTTTTAACCAATTATTTGGTTAATTGTTGAATGCATCAAAATGCATTTGTACAAAACCAAAACCTTGGTATAGCTGCCCTTTTGCCAAGGAAAATATACAACTTTTTATGAACAAAGGAAGCAATTTTCATTTTTAGCATTTTGCTTTTATTCTTTTTCATAAGAAATATCAATACCAAAAAATTAACTAAAGAACTCTTACTTCTCAAACCCAGCCATTAATGTTTGAATATTTAATACCTTGCTGTATAATCTAGGGATTGTTACTGTACTATGAATCATGACAAGATTTTAAAAAGCAATAAATCACAAATGCAAAAATAATATATTTTTAGAAAACAAACCAAAGGGCATTCTTGATATTTTTCATAATTTCTCTCTTAACCAAAACTAGCAGATCTATATAAAAAAAATTCCTAAAATTCCTATATACCTTTCCTAAAGCTCTTCTAGTGCAAACTTTTTAAAGAACCAGTGTATATTTTTTCTGAACTTCTCCTAAGTTACACACTATATGGAAGACACACAAGGAGCCTATTATCAGGTACTCAGTTTCTGAAGGTCATCCTGGAGGAAGCAAGTGACAACCATTATCCTTCAGATTATCCCTACAGCTCCTTGAAAATGAAATTTGACCCCAGACTGAAAAATGTTCAGCACCCTTAGTCTATATTGCTACTAGCCAGGTGTCCGAGGGAAGGTCACAACCGCAGCACAAACAAGAAGCCATTCCCAGCAACAGTTAAATCTAAAAATGTTGCATCAGAGCAATGACAATTTATTTCTAGATACTCTGCATAAGAGCCACTCATAACCCTAACTACTATGAATACATTTGCCTCTTTTTAAAAAAGATGCTTAAACTAATCGCCATCATAATTTCATGGGCATTGAATTCCACAGATTTAGCTCAACTTTTCATTCTGTCTGTCCCTAACTTGTTCTACTTTTCATGGCACAATTTTAACATTTCCCAAAAGTGAAGAACGTAACTCCATTTGTTTATATGCTAACATTAAAAAGAAAAAGTTACCGGAGTGAGTTTCATGAACTCACAGTCCACTACCTTTCACTTCGCCTGAAGTTATTGCCAATATGTTTCAGCCTTGGAGAAGCTGAATGCTTTGAGTTCAGTGGTTTGTAGGATGTCCTAGGGCTGTGGGCTGGCAGCTCAACTCTGCTTTTCTTTTTCAGTATCTCCAACCTCCTGCTGATGAGCTTAAAATGCTTAAAAGCACAATCCATGTTTAGTCTGGAAAATAGTCCTGGGACATTGTGGGAGCTGTTGGGCTTTTACTGTCCTGAGCTTTATGGCTGCAATCCAATGCAGGTTTAATTAGGAGTAACCTCCATTGAATGCATAGGATTTACACAGTAAGGCCTTTTTTGAAAAGAATGTGCTTTCCTGTGGAAGTGATGGCAATAAACCTGTAAGTGACCTTACTGCCAGGGCTTTCACCTCTCATTCAGGAGCAATTGTGAGCCCTTAGGTCTGTTTTTCCAGGCTTCCTGGCATGGGACTCACACTCCCATGAAATGATGCCAAGGCCAAGCTGGCTGAGAAACCAAAGCACTGTCTTGTCCATACAAGGGGCCAGCTTCTGTTTTATTGCCCCAGCAGGTGGAACTGCCACCCAGTTCCCAGGAAGTCGCCTCCCCATTGCCCCCCTCCCTGGCCACCTGTTTATCATTTTCTTGTGGTTCCTTCTTTTCTCTGAACCTGAAATTGGTCTGTGCTACCCCTGGACTGCCCTCCTGGCTCCTCACTTGGGTGAATCAGCAAATGAAGTGCAGCCTAGTTAAAGCCACTGAAGCGTTGCAGGAGCGCAGCTCCTGTCTTCTGGCTGGCTTTTGAAAGAATAAACAAACTCCGGGGACAAGCGGAAACAAGATGCTCTAGAAGGGCACATGTGCCTGAAGGTGATGCCTGGAATGATGATCCTGCTGCATGCAGTGAGATTCTGACCACCAAGGGCAAGGGAAAGAGAAGCTTCCTAAAATGGGGAGGAGGAGGAGGAGGATGTAATCCACTCCTCTCCATTACTTTCCCACTCCCATTCCTTTCTTGCTTTGAGTAAGCAAAACATCCCAAAACAGCTGGACTGCTGTACCACAGATGTTCCCTGAGCATAGAAAACTAGCAGATCAGGGAAGCCAGTGTGACATCATGGTTAGGCTCTGTCTTGAAATATTGAATGCCCAGATGTTGGACTGTAGCAACCATTATTCCTGACTATGGACCATGGTGGCTAGGCATGGTGGGAATCGCTGCAGTTTGGAAGCAAGGAGCATCTCTCAGCGGAAAGGTGAAATGCAACTTTAGAGAAGCTCTTGGAGGCTGCATGCTGGGGGATGGGGACACCCCAAATTGCAACCTATTTTAGCTTAAAGCTCTTTCTGCCATTCAGCTGTAGAAGACACAGTTCAACCTACTAGAACAGGGAACGGGCAACAGAAAAGCTGGGAAACCACTATGGAATTGGCAGTTGTCTCCAACTTACTCATAGGGTTACTATGAGTAAGCACCCCTCAAAATGTCCAGTCCTTCACAGCCCTGCTCAGTTCTTGTAAACTTAGGGCTGTGGCTTCCTCTATGAAGTTGATCCATCTTCTATCTGGTGTTTCTTTTCTGCCCTCGACCTTCCCTGGCATGATGGTCTTCTCCACGGACTCTTGCCTTCTCAAGCTGTGCCCAAAGTGGGACAGTCTCAATTTCTTAATGTTTGCTTTCGGGAAAGCTCCACCTTTTTGTCTTCCTGTCAGTCCAGGTATTCACAAAGCTCTCCTCCAGCACCATGTTTTGAATGCATTGATTTCCTTCCTGTCAGCTTTCTTCACTGTCCAGCTTTTACCTTCATTTAGAATGGCCAGGAATGCAACAAGTATTTTGTCTTTCTGTCCCTCCAGGGTATGAGCATGGGTTATGCAATGGTTATTTAACCTTCAAATAGCTCGGCAAGCCATTGGCAACCCCAATGGAACTTTCATATCCATATTGGCAGAGAGCATACACTGAACCATGCTTGCTCCCTGTTGTAATGCAAGTATTTGGGGTTGGTCTTGTATGGGTAATTAAGACCTGTTAGTTTTACAAAAGATCTGCTCCCAGTGAAGATAAAAAGTGCTAGAACAGGTTTGTTGAGCTGAATCAAGGCAGCAGGTTGATTCTTTTTTTCAAATTCTCCTTGAGGGTGAAGCTATAAGCACCTGCCCTTCAAGATGTACCTTTACGTCTCAGCTGAAGATACACAGGAGGTGCAAAGCAAAGTCCTGGCACAGTTGCTCAGCAAGATAACTTGTTCACCAGACTGCTGGTCAGCCTGGAAAGAAAGGCTTTGAGAGGGACTGGTGCCCTTAAAGGAAGAAAGGCTGTTCCGGGCAGCTGTTTGGAGATCTAGAGCCCTGGCAGAGCAGGAGTTAAGGGCCAAGACCAGCCACTGAACGATGCTGCCAGGACACTGAGCTAGAGCAAAGGCAGGAGGACAGTGGGAGGGGCCACGGGGAACCTGGCAGTCTAGGGACGGGGCCAAGGTCACCCCCAGTGCACTTTCCCCATCTTCCTCCTGGTCACTTGCAGAATCCAATTTTATGGCATACCAAAGCCTAGCTAGTTGTGGTCACCTTTGACCCTTTAAGGGCACGATCCTGTGCATGCTTTAAAAAGTCCTGCACTTCCCAGCTTTGTTGTAGGACTTGTTCTGCCTCACCACACATAGGATCGCAGCTGAAATTACTGTGTTTCCCACTTTGGTCTGATGGGTTCATCCTTTTTTCTTTATTCTCTTTATCCCTAAGAAAGCAATCTATGTCATGTCTATTTCATGCTCATGGCAGGCTTGCTCCTTGGGAAAGAGAATGTTCTCAGGAAGGCACAGTAACATTTAGACAATCGAGTTCATAAAAGGCAAGACATGTTTATGAGCCCCAAAATGCTGGAGTAGCTGTTCCCAAATCACATTATAAATATGGGATAGTGCATGATTCAGCTGCTGGCCAATTCCAGCACAGAAGAGGGGCATGTGCACCCCATGTTGGCACCTGGCGAAATGCAGGACAGGAGCTGAAACTATTCACCAGTTTTTTGTATATTTTCAACAATGCTGGGGGTGGGTGGGACTTTTTGCATTGCTTGAAAAAAATGGTTGCTGGAAAACAGTCCCTCATTTTCATTGCCCTCCACATCGTCACCATGCCACCCAGATTGCTTGGTTGGCTATTAATTGATGTCTGTGATGTCATCACATATGGCATCATCCATGATGTCATCGGTTCACAGCATGATCCCGGACTGGGTGATTTCTCAAGCATATCATCTCCTTGTTTATCACCTGAGTTTGCTGCTATTTGTATTAATGTTCATTTCCATACCATCCAATAGCCAAAGCTCTCTGGACAGTTTACAACAGTTAGAGTACTGAATTCCTTCATGCCTTTCTACTAGCAAAGAATGGAAATAAATCCTTCTAACTTCCATCTGAGCCTCAATATATTGCTTTGAAAACCCACAAGCATTTTCTCAGAAACTGAGCACTCCTGCAAGCATTCTGACTTTTCCACGGTTAAGCTATTCCATGCGAGTCTCATTTTGATCACACTGTTTGTTTCCAAGGTTCTGAATTGCTTAGCAATGGGCAGGAAGTGGCAAATAATATGTGGAACCTGATCAGAGGTAAAATCAAAAAGAACAGGAAGTGGAAGGGGAGTGAAATGATTTGAATGCTAGTCATTAAGTCATTAAGGCAATATGAGAATTCCCCTCCATCATATCCCTTCCCACTTTTCCATAACTTTTGTTAAGAACACAATTGTCCCTGAATGCATTTAAAAGTAAGAATGTGTTTTTACATCCAATTTCAGGACCTAAATAAGGGGAAATTCTTTACTTTTAGCATACTTTTCAACCAAGTTTAAACTGTTATATTTTAAAAAATTATATGCACATAGTGCAAATGGAGCAGAAAAAGATGGTTTAAGCTGCCTTGGGTTCCTCTGAAAGGAAAAAAAGGTGAGACACAAATGTAATAATAATGTATAATTTGTAGCCAATGGCACACCGATTTCTTCTTTGATGCATAACTTTCCCAGCACGCCTGTGCTCTTAACAACAATTTTAATAAAATGTTAAAGTAGAGACAGAAATGAATGAGGAACAGCAAACAGAAGAATGAACATTAAAGAAGTGAAGTCTTTAAAATGGAAGGGAAATGAGGAGAGGAGGAAAAGAAAAAGAAGGCAACAAGAATATGACATATGCATGGCCCCAGTAAATGGAAGACTAGCCAATGGAAGCCAAGAAATGAAGTGTGAACAAATATAACATATGTAAAAGCTATTGTGTTGTACATTGCATTTATACCCACCTTTCCTCCTCTTGCAAGGAACCCAAGGAGACTTATAAGTCTCCATTTTATCCCCACAACAACCCTGTGAGGTGGGTTGGACTGAATATCTATGACTTTCCCAAAGTCACTCAGCTGACCCCATGCCTGAGTGGGGACTAGAACCCGGATCTCCTGAGTCCCAGCCCTACTCTCAAACACTGCACCACGCTGGCTCTGCAGTCCTACACCCACTCAAGCCATCTGCGTTGAACTCATGGCACTTACTTTTGACTAAACCTGCACTACTGATTATTTGTCCTTAGCTAATTAATCGATGAATCAAATCAATTCACATTACTTTGTAAATTTTCCAAACTTCAATGGAGGTACTTTTGGGGGAAGGAATTATACAATTTAACAACAAAGAACTCCCATTACTTATAAAGAAACTCCCTGTGCTTGTGACACATCAGACACACAGTAATTTGGTTCACATGACATGACAACCCAGCATTCATGACAGGTCATGGTAGATCACCAAGTCGTGTGAACCTAGGCTGTTTCTTGCAGTGTGGCTTGTTCACCCCATGGTGAGTCCCATGAGTTGTTTGGGACACTGTGGGTTGTTCGGGGGCCAACCGACCCGCTGCAGTGTATTGCCAGGATAAATCACTGGCTGTTAGTGCAGAGCCAGAATGCTGGCTTGGTTCTTGGACTCAGGTGATCTGGGTTCTGGTCTCCACTGACCCAGAGAGCAACTTTGGGCCAGTCACAGGCTCTCAGCCCAACCTAACTTGCAGGACTGTGGTTGTCAGGATAAACTTGAGAAGAAGAAGGTAATTATGTAAGATGCTTGGTCTTCTTTACAAGGAAAACAGGTGGGATGAAAACATAATAAACAAATTTCCCATCCCTTTGCTTTCCTACCCTTGAATTTGCACAGATTTCCCCTCTGTCTGCTTCCCAGAAAAAAAAAAAAAAGGACAAGTATTCCTGAAAGGGTTTTTTTTAATGAGAACTTCAGCTAGTGGCAAAATGGGGCAGAGCACCACTTGTACCCGTTGGGCCCCCACTGGGACCCAGTTACGGCATCCACCCTTCTAAGGGCCCCATTCACTCCACCTTCCTGGGTTACTAAATAGACATCCATCAGGGATCCACTGTAACTCCAGTAGTAAGATGCTCCAGCAAGTAGCCACGGAAGCAGGGAGGTGTTAAACAAAGTGGGACTATCATTTATCTAATTTCTATATTGCTCATTAACCAGGACAGGCTGTCTTTCTGGAATAGCCAGAGGCCTGGGGAAGTGTTGAAAAGATGGAGGACAATGGCTTGGTTGAAACCAATGGGGTCACAGTGCCACGGGGGAGCTATTGCATCCCCTACACCTTTGTCACCTCGCTTCCTTCCCACTGCACTGTCCTCTTTGACGGGTAAAAAAGGCAAGGCAATTGACCAGGCGGGACTGCACTTAGCAGAACTGCCCCCCTCCAGAAATCGCATTTGCAGAACGCTGATGAAAAATGCTTCTCTTTTTGCCACTCTTGCCAAGCAGTTCTGTAGCCAAGGGCCACATGGATAAAATTAGTCACCTGGATTCAGGTGAGGTGAGAACCTATGAACGGAAAGAACCCTGCCACATCATCAGTCGTGTTTCTTAGGCATTTGTGGTGTGTCACACTCCTGTATGGGCACTTTCTTTTTCTGTGACTCTTCCATAAGCCAAGAAATGCCCACTTTCTGTATTCAAGAATAATTTTATTTCCAATCATGATCCATGAGGACTGAACTTATATTTTTCTCTCCAACCAGGTTCACATGGGGGTCACCACCTTTGCTATTGTCATGCAGAATCAAGTTGCCTCCAACTTATGGCAACCCTGTGAATGGAAGTCCTCCAAAATGTCCCACCCAGGAAAAGCCCTGTTCCGGTCGTGTAACTTCAGGGCTGTGGCTTCCTGTGCAGTGTCAGTCCACCTCATACTTGGTCTTCCTCTTCTTGTGCCTTTGACTCTTCCTAGCATGATGCTTTTCTCCAGAGAGTCTTGCTTTCTCCTGGTGTGCCCCAAGCACAGCATCTTCAGTTTTGTCATCTTTGCTTCCAGGGAGAGTTCTGGCTTGATTTGATCTAGGACCCACTGTTGGTCCACAAAGCACCATATTTCACATGCTTCACTTCACTTCACTTCACTTCAGTCTTTCATACCCATTCCTAGTGATCAGGAATACAAATGTTTTCCAGTTATGGAACATACTTGCTGGGGTGAAGTATGAAATGCCAAGCATCCCTCACATGCAGAGTTCAGAAAGAAATGTAATGTTACATTGTGGGATGTCTCCATTTCTTGCCACGTTATCTTTTCCCTCATAAGTGAATCTAACTTCATTAAAATAAGATAAGGCTGGCAGGAGCCACATGAGCTTCACCTCCTGCTCCCTGCCCCTTTGAATTTTTCTGCAGGAAGTTTTTAATTTGAAACCAAATGTCTTGCCATACATCCTTTTTTATAAATAAAGTTGTTCTTAGGGAACAGGGTCTCTTTAGGAAACACATGCAGGGATATTTTGGAACACATTAAATTAGTATATGCAACTATATGCTTTGTTTTGACCTGGGGGGCTGATCTGCAGATCTTTACAGGACATAGCAGCACTCCTGGTTGATAATCTTTAATTTTACAAATGCTAGACAGCAAGACGAGATATTTAGAGCTGATCCCATGCACGCTTGTTCAAATGTGGGTTCCGGTGAGCTCATCTGAACTTACCCGCTAGCAAGGAAAAGCATGTCTACAGCTCAGCACATATTTATGAAGGAGCAGTTCACCTGAAACCCAGCTGGGCTCAATTCTAGATTAACATGCACTGCAAGATTTCAACTTTAGCCAGAATCTGTATTCCTTTTGTTTTTCCTCTTACAGTAGCACAACTGAGCTCACAATGGGTCAGATCCAGTTCTATTACATCAAACTGTAATCAACTGAAATTAGAGGAAAGAGATCCCTCCCTTCTAATGAGAACAAGGTGCAGATTGGCTCTTTAACAAAACACAAAACAACAAACACCAATTACTGCCTCTAAACCAATTAAAAGATTAGAGTGTCTCTCTATAAATACATATACTTATTGGAGGGAGATTTAATGACAAAAACAATTTTTCTTAACCAGACACATACATCCAGAAAGCCACCCTTTGTAAATTAAACAGAATTAAAAACTTGATGTAAAATTGTGATCAGTAATTAGCACTTTCTTTACTGGAAAAAAAAGATTTTTCAATACATCCATTATTTTAAATTTGTGATGAATGTAATGATGCCACATGCAAATTGATCAAGCAATTCTTTTTAGTCCTGCACACACACACACACACACACACACAGAGATATAGGTTTAAAATATAGCAGAAGGCTGTTTATAGACATTACATGATTGTATTAGTTTTGCTACCAAATAACTAAGTGCTTATTAGAAGTCCTATATTAAAAGTAAAAAAATAAAAATGCCTAGAACTGGGTTTAGTTATATTTGCACAGCTGTTTAGATGCCAGCATTCATTGTTTGTTCAGTCTCTGAAGATTACTTTACGTTTCTGTTTGATGAGTCAACAACCCAGAATGGACTTGTTTGACCACATGCGGAGAGATGCAGATATATGAATGAGAGACACAAACATAACTGCAGAATGAATCAGGGAGTGCTGCTACTGTCTTGAAATGGAAATACCTGGGATACAGATTTTGAGTTGCTGTTTTGCAGCACTCCACCCTCAAAAGAAAGCTTTTCCCCAGCACCTTTACTCAAAGGAGTTTGATGGGATTCCCTCCCTCTGGCTGCATCCTACAGAGATGCTACCTAGTGAGTATCTCCCTTAAGTCCTTTGCTGGACATTCACGTGCAAAGGATTCTGCTGCAAGTATTTCCAGATTGAACCTAGAACAAATTATGGTCCAGATCTCTCTCCCCTGCCTCTAGTCTATAACAAAATCAGGAGGCGCTGCACAGTCGTAGCTGATCACTTGTACAGCCTGATAGTCCTTGAATGTATACAGGGCATCACCTTGATTTGGACAAAGGTAGCTGCAACTTTGCTCTGAGCATATAGTAGGTGCGATTACCAAGCCAAGCGTGCATCGATGGCTCTGGAGAAATTCGTTGCAGTGTGCTCTTCTCCCCAACTGTACTCCCTCCAACTCCACCCAGCGTTCTTCTGTGCTTTTAACAGCTACAGGATGGGAAGAAATTCAACAGATGAAATTCTTTCCATTTCTGCATTGCCAAGTGTGCATGTGTGGGGGGAAGCGAGCTGCAGCTGCTGCATTTTTGCCCATCCACTGCATATTTTTTAGGCACAGGAGCCCTGTCGCTATGAAAAAGGTGGCAACCCTAGCTCCTGGAGAATTCGACCACAGAAATTCCGTCTGCTCAAATACAAATATTCTTTGACTCTGAGATTAACTTTATTTATAGTAGTTTTACCATATGCTTCAGTCAGAAAAAGTGTCCAGAGTTGCTTACAAAGAATAATAGTGAGACAGTGTCCCAAATATTAAAATGTGTTTCTACATTTATCTCCTATGTTCCAGACTAAATTTTTAAAAGCAACGCTGATATTTGGAAAGGCCGGATCCTGGTTAAAAAAAAATATACAGCATCTCTTTTTCCAAGTATTTCAAACATCACACAATGTTGTGCAAGCTTGCAAGCTTTCCAGAACTCTTAATTAAGCAAGATGTTAAACAAATCCAAGCGGGGGCGCGGGGGAGGAAAACATGGATGTGGTACAAACCGTGGAATTTGTGTCTGCTTACAGTCTTCAGTTGGAAAGCAATGGGGGGCACATGCTTTCAAACTAGGCTTTACCAAGGACTGGGATGGTGTCAGGTTGTACCTGGGACTCCCCTAAGGGAAGAAGAAACAAGCAAAACATTTCTGAAAATATAAAATCCAGCTGTTGTTACTCAAAACCATCCCAAACCTTAGGCAAAATGCACAGGTTCCTGATACTGAAAAACAGATGTAATGAACAGCTAGACAGTTTTCATATTAACAAAGCTGGAGATCATTTTAGATACGGTCCTCGGTTATAGAAAAAAAGACAATAAGAGCCATATTGGGTAGTTTCGCCTAATGGTTGGATTATAGCAGACAAGCTCCTTCTCAAAGTTCACGTCTGCCTCAGTGATTATATAAAAGACCCGGCATATGCCAGACTGCCCCAATTACTTTAATTAATTATACTGCACCCAAACAAGAATTGGGAAGCTCTCCTTCCCAGCAAACATCTGCTGTAACAATCCATGAGTATTTGGGGGAGGGGGGGTAAGCATCCGAATCCCAATTCTGTCTGAGCAAAGTTCCACTCCAGTTTTTGCAGCAGCACATATTTTGCTTATGACATATGAGTTACCCTCTCCGTTCTGCACAAAACCCGGAGCAGATTTCCCATCCAGAACCTGGCTTTTGATTGAAAAACCCCATTCATCCAGAGCAAACAGAGGGAAACAGAGCTACACAAAAGTCTACAGGCAGTCTGAGCTGGGCTATAAATAAGCACTGTTTATTCTACATGAATTTCACTGGGCTATGCCAGCAAGTCACAAAGCGCCTGTCTCGTGTCCAAGTGATGTTGCCACAATCCAAACGAATGCATGTTTAATATACTCGGTTCCATTTCTTTTGCTTCAATAAATGCTACTATTGGCTGATAAAGCTGCTGGGTTTGCAGACTGATACTGCAGCCAAAGATGTAATCTGATAGCAACAGCATATAAAGACGCTAATTTCATACGAACCAACATGGAATAGTAAGGACTGTGTGCGTGTGGCGGGGGGGCGGGGGCGGGTGTTCTCTTGTCGGAATTGAGCATTAAAAGGGTTTGTGGTGATGCATGGGGAAAATCTTCCTTAAAGCAAACAACAGTGCAGGGAAACAAAATTGTGTGCATTTCAGGTATATGTACTGTTACTGAAACCAGCCGACATGTTGATTTCCAGCAAAGCTGTGTAAAATACTGCGATAGGTTTTCAAGGACCAAAAACTTGTGCTTCTGTCAAATAATTAAATGGATACAAATATCCCTCATAACCTTAAAATGTGGCCCATTTTTCTTAAAGGCTAACACTGAGGAGACATCAAGGAGTTTATTAATCCCTCTTATGCTCGCTCGCTCTCTCTCACACATACACACACTTTGGAGGAAAAATCATCGTTCGGGAACAAGCTGAATTTTGAGCAAAAGCCTGCACCGAGGACCCAGAAAACATGAAAGTCGCTGAGGGGAAGGAGAGACATGTGGAAAACTGACTTTCATATTACTCATCAGTTGTTTATACAACTGTGCATATATTTTAAGTGTCTGAACACTCTTCTGCCAATTATAGACCACTGGGAATGGTGGAGGAGTGGTAACAACGATGAGTGAATTTATTATGCTTGAAGGACTTCGGCTCAGTGGTGAATATGGACAGGAATGGAGTAGCCAGAATACTATCACATTGACTTTTCTCGTACGGATCAATAAACCAAGGTTAGCGATGCCACCAAAGAAGAGAGCCTGAGAGTTCCCAGACCTCCTAGCATCCTGCTGATCCTTACGTTGTCACCTGCAGTCCATCAGAGCCTTTTTTAATGTGCAGTCAGGCACAAAATATGCAGTTCCAAAGGAGTGTTCGTACAGTTCAAAAATCCGGATCATGCAAAAACTGAATTATGTGTAAAAAAGGACTCATAACAAAGAGAAAAGGCTGCCCTGGAATGCTGAATCCTGATCAAAGAGAGCCACTTACATAAACAACACTGTGCCTTTACATATGTCCGATTAAAAAGAGAGGGAGAGGGAGAGGGAGGGAGGCTGGCAGCCAGCAGGTGCTGGGTGTGTCTGCCCAGTGCAAACATTACCTAGTATGTATAATAGCAATTCTTCCTAGATAATTACACCCAAACACTTCACTGCAATTTCCATATCAATGAATGTATGAATGAACCAGGTGCATATCAACACTGAAAATGTACTTTGTTTTTACACCATTTTACCTGCTGCAAAGGATCAGCGGAACGCCGCTGGTGCGAGGTTCTGGCTGGAATAAGCCTACAAAACGCTATCAGCAAAAAGTCCAGTGTGAGATAGAAATGCATCCGAGAAGGCATTTTGGGGAGGATCTTCTCCGATTTCTAGGTGGGCGTGAAACAAATCCATTTTAGTAAGGAGAAGCCAGCATCAGCCAGGGTTGTACCCCCACACTTCGATGCATGCAGGACTACATTTGTCAAACAAATTTTGTAAAACAAAATAAAGAATTTTTATGCCAGTGCAACCATGCCAGCTTCCATATAAAAATCCCTGGTAACTAACCAGGGTCATCATATAAGCTCCAAAACCTCGGCACTTCGGCACTGCGTGTTGTGAACGGAGCCAGCTGGAGCCAGGGGTCAGACTAGATGCCCCGGGAGACCCCTTCTGACTCACGCTGTTTCTATGCTTCTATGTTTCTAACTCTGAAAAAGCTTGTGACCGCCCAGGCACTCTGCGGGGATGCTAAGGAGGCAACCTGGCAGCCTCTTGACCTTTCACATTCTGTTATCGTGGCAAGCTTTTCTGTTTTCCATCTTTTCCTTCTGTCGATGTTTTATGGTTTTAAATTGTTTGCAGTTTTGCTGGGTTATTTTGGCTAATCAATGTTGACAATAGATCATTTTAAAATCACTTGTTGGGTTAGATAGGCCTTTGATCTGATGCAGCATTCCTCTTATGTGACTTACGTCCCATTAATTTCAATGGGTCTTCTCTGAGTACAACCAACACAGAATCCTTCCAAGGGGAAACCAGGACTGCTGGTGTGAACTATGTGGTCCAGAGTTCATATCTAGTTTGAAAGGATCTTCTAGATTTTTGAGAATTTTCCTTTTGTAAAGAAATATTCAAATCTGCTTTTTAAAATAGAGTGGCAATTGCTCCCATTTTCTCTTGTGCATAACATTTAAAAAACAAATCCCCAAACAGAAAAGCAACCCCGGCAATTAACAGCAGGCGGAGGCGTGATTGCCCATTTTGGTTCCAGCTCATAACCGTGCTTTGTTTGGTGCTCACACGCCTGATTCCTTTCAATAAAAAGGGGGTTCATCAATGTGCAGACACAAGCCCATCTTCCATGAAGGGTGCAAAGCCCGGTGGAGGTTTTGCACACTGCTGGTGACTCTGCCGTTTCAGCACTAGGTGGACTTTATCAGGGGTTGCTGAGCAGCCAAATCAGCCTTCAGGTTTCATCTCAGGTGCCGGCCTGGAGTTCTACATGCTCGTTTCCTGCTTTCCCACTGTATAACCTCTAGTTAGTGCTGTGCTACATGAAATAACAATTACAGAAGTAGGGAAAAGGTTTTGTTTCAGTTTTGCAAATAATAATATCCATTTCCCCCCAGTTAAAAAAATCCACGTGAAACTGCTTTTAAAAAACAAAGGTGAAAGTGGAGGATTGCAGCATCATATGAAAAACCAGTAAAAGACCACAGGTAAGGAACAGGGCAGGACCCCATAAACACCTTACATGGAAAAGCATATTATAAGCTGCAGGCATTTTACCATGGGGCAAGAATAGACAAGCCCTGTAGCTATTTTGTCTTGTAAGCAAACTTGCAAAGGACATTTACTCTGGGGAGATAATTCTCACCAAACGCAGCCTCAAAGCTCTCCGGGTGAGCTGGGCCTAACCTACCTCCCAGTGTTGTTGTGAGGATAAGACTGAGGGGAGGGGGGAAATATAGTTTAAAAAAAAGTCAAGGTTTTACACGGGATAAGACCAGAAAAATGTGTTTTAAAGTGATTCAGTCTACAGTGGTACCTCAGCTCACGAACGCCCCAGTTCACGACCAAATCAGGCCGTGAACAGAAATTCCGGAAGAATTCTGCCTCGGGTCGTGAACTCCACATCGGGGACGACGCGATGGCGGCCACTTTCCCCACACGGATACTCCGAACAGCAGCCTCCTCGCCACCCACCACGAGGGGCAGCCACGAGGGCCGCTCGCCAGACTCTTCCCCAGATGCTCCAAGGATGTTTTTGTGAGGTTAGGGAGGCCGCCAGTGTGATTCCTGCCACACCAACCTCACAAAAGCATCCTTGGAACATTAAGCCAAATGTTCTGGTGAGAGGTTCCCTCCCCCTTTGAAGAGCCCTTACCAGATGGTTTGAAAAGTCCTTCTAGCAAAATCACTGAAATTATCTTCCTCATTTCTCCTCCCTCTTGGCTTCAGCCCAGCAGACTCCAAGTTCCGGGGCTCCTGAGCAGCAAAGACACAATGAGTGAGGTGGCATCCCCATGCTTTGGCTCCCTGTGAGGAGTGCGGATGTGTTGACAGTCATTCCAGGCACCTGGCACTGGTGGAGCTCCTACTGACCCTCAAATACTTGGCCAAAGTCAGCACATGACTGCTTCAGCACGAGATCACAGTGACAGACAAGCATATGACTAAACACCATGATGTGCCACATCTTTGTCTTCGAAACGGGGAACAACAAGGGACCCCAGAGGCAGTTCCTACAATTCCAAAAAGAAACAGCATTCCATCTGTGAAAGACCATTTGGAAAAACAAAAACACTGAGATGGCAATTAAAATAAGGATATGAAAGCAGAAGCAATCTAATTGCATCCAGATAGTAAAATGTTGAGGGCAAGCTCAGATACAGTACGGATAATATAGATCTCCAGTCTTTAATCAAGCTACTTTGGGGTACACGTTCAAGGTCAATATAATCAACTTAGTAGTTCTAAGCTAGTATATAGAGGAATGTAGCATGTGTAACTGATGCTATGGCTCTTTTTTACATTTCATTGAAGCATTACCTTGTTTCAGTTTTGTGCCTCCCTGTCTCTCTTCTTTAAAAGTGTGGTTTGGGGAGGGTTTGTTTTTTTTTTTAATTACACAAATTGTATTAATTTTTTAAAAAACTCTGTGGTTCTGCATCCTGGTCAGATAAGAATCCAACATTTTCCCAAGGCTGGTTTTCTTTCTCTTCCTTGCCAGTGGTTATTCTCTGCACAGGTCTATTCGCACAGTAAATATTGTACACTCTGGTGAAAAACAGGCTGTGTTATTGGGCGGGTTCTAAGATTCCTTTGGATTCCTCCAGACACCGGCATAATCTGTCAACAGGAGGACATGTAGCCAGGCTTGAGTGAAAGCAACCCGCAGTTCCCTCTTCAGCAGACATTCAAAATAAAATAGAACCTGAACAGGTGCTCTGGACATAATAGTAGAATGTAAGGGATTTGATTTACCACAGAAAAATGCCTGCGCAATTACTTTGGAATGAGACCTATTCCAGGCATTTCAAGAAGGCTCGTTCAGCCTTCTCATAGCTGATGCTTACCAGATAAAACACTGAAGCCTAATTCTGAAGGCTTCTCACGCTGCCAAGAGGCCCTCCATCTTTCCATTAGCTCCAGCGTTCGGGACTGAAGCAGCCCTGCCAAGCTCTGTGGCCAGCCTTCAACGCACGGAAGAAAGCGCTAGAGCTGTCCTTGCTGTGGGCAGCCTGGTTGATCTGGGCACTGGCAGAAGTTCTCCTGCGAAAGCGCTCTGCACCGTTCGGATGCATCAGACTTGTCTCAAGCCCACACAGAGGTCACTGCAATGGGGCAGGGGCATCTATTTCTACAGCTGATTTAGCCTGCTTACCAGCCTTGGAATCAGAGCAGCCATTGGAAGGCATTTCAGTGCTTGTGAAAGCCACTGACCTGTTGGTTGAAACATTTGTTGCTTAGTCGCACTGTCGTGCCCGACCCATCAGGACCCAGCAGACGACACTCCTCCAGGCCTTCCTGTCCTCCAACATCCCCCGGAGTCCACCCAAGCTCTCACTGACTGCTTCAGTGACTCCATCCAGCCACCTCATCCTCTGCCATCCCCTTCTCCTTTTGCCGACAATCGTTCCCAGCATCAGGGTCTTCTCCAGGGAGTCCTTCCTTCTCTTTAGGTGTCCAAAGTATTTGAGTTTCATCTTTGGTGTCTGGCCTTCTAAAGAGCAACCAGGGTTGACCTCCTCTAAGACTGACTGGTTTGATCTGTTTGCAGTCCAAGGGACTCTCAGGAGTCTCCTCCAGGACCACAATTCAAAGGTTGAAACATTGTACCTAAACATGCATATATATTTTCAGTCAGGTGTCCATCCAGCAGCCATTTCTGGGGTTTAGTTGTCCTACAAAGAAATTCCATTTTTGTTTTGTCATCAGTTATACGTCGATGTCCATTCTGGCAACAGCGGCTGAATCTGAGCAATTTGCGTGGGCCAATTTGTGTCCGTTGCATCATCTGTGTTGCCTCATCTGCACATGGCAGGACAGTATTGATGGCGCTCTGCTTTTACAGGGAGGAACTGGTCCTCTTTTAGAAGGGGAATGAGGAAAACTGAATTTTCTATGTACAGTAATCGCTTTCTGCAGTCCTCACTTCAGTAACCATCAGTTTCTTTCACCAGCCATCAACTACTTGGGGTGGAATTTGCTGTCGAATTGTTTCATTGATATCTGATGGTACAGTCTACAGCAAGGTGAGGATTGTTAGCTAGTAGAGATACTTTCCTTAAATTTAAAGTTTCAGTATGCAATTCCTTATTTAAATCACTACCACCTTAGGATTCCACTTTATCTTTCTTTTATTGTAACGGCCAGTTGATGGATTAAAGATGCAATTTCTGCGTGCTTGATCATCCTACTTTCAAGGCTGGATTTGTGAAAAAGAGATTCAAACTTATTCACACTTGCCAGTCTAGGAAAATTCTCCCCAAAGGACATTGAAACCAGTTCCATTTAAAATCGTGAGATTTGACTTGATTTAGAATCAGTCCTGTCTGATCTCTGCTGTCTTTTGGCTCCCTAGCTGTTGGCTCACATGCAAGGACCACATAGCATAAGATACTGTGCCAAACTTTGAGCGCTCCATACCAGTCCCTGTTGGAACATTAAAATCCACTGTTATCACCAAAGTTACAGCCAGGTAAGAATCCCCTGCATTTAGCAAAAATTGTTCTAGCTGCATTCAGCAGGAATCAAAAAAGGAAATGTCAAGGGGGGGATATAAACATTTATGAATATATACATAGTACTACTTAACTGTAACTGTGAAAACCCACAACACCAAGATTTTAGCTAGTATTGTTGACCCTTGCAAAGAAATGGAGAGAAAAAGGAATACCAGGTTAGGCCATATTAGGTGGAACAGCTGGGGAGCAAAAGGGGGGCGGGGTGGTGGTTCATGATTCCTGGTTAAATAGACTAAAAGCTGCGTTTTAAAAAGACTTCTCTCCAACCAGACAAGTTCTGTGAACGAGCTAAGAAACACTTTTCTCTGTCCTACTTTTTATCCAGAATCCGACAAAGACTCAATCTTAACTGCCTGTTCATAGGTCACAGCTTCATTTTGAAACTGTCTTGCACCAACCTGTGTTTGCCGTGAAGGCAGGTTTCAAGTTTCAGGTTTCATAACTCCTGTAGATACAGGAAAGCCCTTTTCTGCAGGCTTGAAAGTGTAGCGGGAACAAGTACTGGAAACAATGGCCCTGAAATTCCATTTTGATGCATCCAGGTCAGTGACATTCCTTCAGTATTTTTATACTTTCAATTGTTCTAAATGTTGTTTCTCTCCCTCTTTGACCTAGAAAACTTCTGAGACAATAATCCAGCTACACCTGTGCAGAGTTAGGACTGGTGGACACACACACAACTACAGTAAGGTATTAATGAATCTTCTAATGATCAGATATTATTATTAGCATTCTTATTAAAAGTAAATTGTCAGGGATAATGTTTTTGCATTCGTTTAAGAAGGGGTGGACCAGCTGCATAACTGAATGATGGAAAGCCACTGAAAGTGGCGTTGGCCACCAATCTGGAGGGCTTAAAAGGGGATTGGACAAATTCGTGGAGGCGGGGGGCGGGGACTCACGGTGGCTACTAGCCTTGCTGGCTACTGCTGCCTCCATTATCAGAAGCCACATGCACAGGATTGTTCCCCTTTACAACACAAATAAAAGGGAAGAGATCCATGTGTAACCCATAATTTAGACTTTGGCAGTCTTGCCATTTGTCCAAACAAGACGTAAAAACAGATCCTTCTCTGCGGCACTCTGAATAACTTCCGTGTTAGGAAAGGAGGGTTTGCAGCCAATTATTCTCCGGTCTAATCAGAGATAACTGGAGAAGCTGTGACCTCCTCTCCAGAGACTAAACATGCTACATCAGCCTTCCCCAGCCTGGAGCCTCCTACATGCCCAACCAGCGCATCTTTCCTTTGCTAAGTAGACAGATGTTTAGCAGTCTCTAGGGTGGGTGGATGTGTAGTGTTTAGGAGGCAACTGGAATGCCTCTCTGTATCTGAATGTGTGATCCATTATTGCTTGGAGAAGGTGGCGTGGGCTGGGCATGCACACACACACACCTGCACACACTTGCCATGCTTTCAGAGGGGGCAGGTTTAAGTGCCCGGAGAAACATAGAAACTGAGCGAGTCAGAAGGGGTCTCCCGGGCCATCTAGTCTGACCCCCAACTCCAGCTGCCTCCACTCATGGCATGCCTACCATGTGCATGTCATGTCCAGCCTATCCTTGAACACCCTCACCGATGGGGCCTCAACCACCTCCCGTGGAAGCCCATTCCACACCCTTGGGGTCCTAACTGTCAGGAAGGACTTCCTGGCACCCAAATTGAACCATGGCTCAAGCTTTGTTCCATTGGAACGTGTTCTGCCCTCCACTACAGGGTAAAAACGGTCATGACTCACCTCTGCGTGGCACTCCTTCATGTTGCTAACAGGTCCCCTTTGAGTCTCCTCCTCTCCAGGCTGAAAAGACCCAGTTCCCTCAGCCTCTCCCCATATGGCTTACCCTGCAAACCAGCCACCATCCAAGTGGCCCTTCGCTGCACGGAGAGGGGTGAGAAAAGGCAGTTTGGAGGCAAAACATGAGCCTGAGTCGTCTAAAGGGCAAAATGCATGGGAGTGGGGGAACCTACACCTTTCTCCGGGGAACTGGTGAAGAATATCTGCAGCCCTGGAGAAATCTCTCTTTGCATCTCTCTCTCTGCTCACTGTAAGTAAAGCAACTATTACAAAAAAGCCCCAACTCCCCAGGGTTTCTCCTTCCAAAGAAAACCAACCACGAGTAGAGCTGAAGTGAGACATGGGCAAAGTGTACCAATAATAACCCCTGTTATGTAATAAACACCAAGTTCCACCACAGAGATCCCCAGCCAAATTCACAGATCCTGCTGTTTTGCTTCTCTTTTCATCAGGGTGTTCTAGAAAATAAAAGGCCAACTCCATGCTGGGAGATAAGAAATAATCACCTTCCTGACCCTAGAACTTTTCTCTAAACCCTGGACAGCGCTGGGAAAGGGAAGGAAGGAAGGAAGGTGCTGTAGTTGGTAGTTGCACAGGCTGTTGCTCCAGAGGGAGAGAAAACCAGACTACAATTCCTCTAAGCTGAGCGCTTGATCCAAGGTTCAGGGCTGAGAAGGGGAGCTGGCCCTCAATTATCATGTTCCCTGAGCACCCACCCATGGTGAAATGGTCCTGAAGGCACACACATTCTCCCACACATTCGTCTTGGGTCAATGGGATTCCTGCAGGGTGTAGGCACAGTGGGTGGCCAGGCACAGGAGCAAGGATGCTCTGCCAGGAAGTTCTGACAAAGGATGCTCCACAGATCCCAAAGAGGACCTGGGCATGCCTTCCTCAGCAGCGCTCCGGCTAATGAAAAGGCCTTTGAATGATGCTCCAATCAACTTCATTGTGGCTGCTGGAGACGTCTAATTGGCGATTATGTCATATGCTGCTCAGCCACCCACGACCCACGTAGTGGGAATGCAGAGAAGGGAGTGAGGTCTCCTGATGGTCTTTGACCTTGGAAGTAGACCATGAGTGATCAAGGAGCAGCTCTGCACGTGAATGGAGCTTTCCGAGAGGCCCCTTCAAGGCCCCCTCTAGGCGTGCATTTTAAAAGAAAGCAGAGAAATTGGACCGAATCACTTCTGATCAGTTGGCTTGCCTGAGAAGAGCTTAGGGACGCTGATTCTGCCTTCTTAGGCTGGGATTCAGGGTGTTAGGCCAGGGCCAAGTCTGGCCTCCTGGGCCGCCTGGCGGGCCACGCCTCCTTTTCCTTGACCACCCAGCCTTTGCTAGTGTTCTCGCTTTTGTACGGCTCTTTCCTCATTCCTGCATGAGATGCTTTTCCAAACCCACAGCTACTATCAGCAAGAGCATTAAGCTGGTGCCCTTGGTGGCCCTATCCCTTTGGCTCAGCCTGTCCCCCACTAGGAGGTGGCCCCCAAAGCTTCCGTGACTTGCAATGCCATGCTTGAGCTGAAAGAAGCTGAGTGGCTCTGCTCAGCTCATGTATAAAAGGGGAGATTTGCAAGGTCTCCTTCAGGGAAGCTTCCAAATGCTGTGCGCAGCGTGAATGCCAAAACCTGCCGTCTTCAGAAGATGCCGAGGATTTTTACCTGGGCAACAAACTGAGCAGGCCTCTTGGTCACCAGGTCCCCTCTAGACTGAGATTTCAATTCCCGTTTAAATTAAATTGCACATGAATCACCGTTTTAGACATCAGTGCAAGCTGCTGCCCTCTTTTGTCCTCTGCTTTGACAGTGCTGTGTGGCCCCGCTCCGAGTCTCTGCTTGGTGCTGTGTAGCACCATCTCCTTCCTCTTCCCTTCCCCTCTGGACTGAAGACAGGTTTGCTGCCATCTGTTGGGTGCCCGCCTTGCCTTGCCAGGGCAGAGGAGAAGAACCTGCTGAGGGCAGCCAAGGCAGGAGAAGCAGCCATGGCCCCTGAGAGGGAGGGAAAGTTGGCAGACGCTACTCCTTGCCTTTGCTCACTTGCTCTCTGCATGTGGGGGTGGCTCATCCGGCGGCCATTTTTACAGAGGCCTGTCCTCTACTTGAAGGTGTCTTCTATTTGCAAGGTTTTGCATTGCATTTCGGTTTAAACATACTGACTGGCTTGAGTGCAGTAGTCATTGAACCATGCCTAGCCAGGTTAACAAACCATAATTATTCTTTGCCAGGATATGTAAGCCACTCTTCCCTCTTTTGGCAACTCATAAGGCATCCTGATTTTGCCTCCCCCTCACCCCACCAAAAAAATCCCCTTGGAACCCGCCCTGCACAGGATTCAGCTTTTAGCACCTGATTGCAGGCAGGGCTGGTGTTGAAGGTAGGCATTGTTGGACATTTGGCAAGGACCCATACACCAGCAGGGCCCACTAGCAAAAGCCCCCTGTCAGGATCTGGGCTGCCATGGTGGCCAGAACCAGGACAACCAGCGCCGTATTCTCAGGCTTGGTCCCAGGCCCTGCTGGAGCTCTCAGTCTACTGACAAGGGCTAGCAGGGAGTCCTGGTGGAAGAGCCATGCGAAAGCAAGCTCTTCCCTCCACGACTGGCCTCAGGGTAGCCTGCCCTGCTATGGTGCCTTGCCGTTGTGCCTGCCTCTTGCCTGCCCTGTATGCGGCCTCGCTGCTTGCATCCCACCATGCCCTGTATCTTGCCTCTCATTTCTCCCGCCTTGTCATGCTGCCCCAGCAGTGCAGGTTCCTCTGCGAGCCTCTTGCCTGGCCCTGCTATATTTACATGCCTATTCCTGTTGCCTTCTGCCCCTTGCTGTGTATCTCGCTGTGCCAGGGCCCCTGCTGTGCCATGTATTCTGCCCAGGTGTCCTGCCTCAAGGGCCTGCATCCCGACTGATGCTTGCTGTGTATCCTGTCCAAATGCACCCCCATTTGTCCTCCTGGTTCTCAGCCCTTGGCTCCTGACCACCACCTGAGAGGTATCTGGTTCCTGATCCTGGCCTGTTAGGTTACTACAGCTTGGACTTTGCTACCGGACTTGCCATTGAGCCACGTGTTTGGACTCTGTTGCACCTCAGGTTCTGTGGCCCTGCTCCTGGTGACTGCCTTGCCTCTGGACGGCACCCTGGACCCTGACACCCCCTGGAACTGCAACCTGCCTTTTCACTTACCTTGCTATGGCCCAGGAAACAGTGATGCTGAGAAGGGAGAAAAGCAGACGCTCTACCTGCTTGCTCTCTGGCTCCCTCTGCCTGTCTAGCAAGCAGGAGGAGGAGGAGGAGGAGGAGGAGGGGCAAGGGCCAAAGCAGCAGAAGGAAGGCTGTATGAGGAAGAGGCCCAAATAGGTTGTCCAGACTAAGACTAGAGAAGGTGCTGCATTAAAGATCAGCCAATGAAGCATTTTTCCCCACTGGATGAAAGAGAAAATTATATTTTACCCACAACAAAAAAGAAACTTGTTGTTCTTTGCTTTCATTGCCTTGTCTTCAAGATGGGAAACATGTGATTACCTATCCAGAAACAAAACATCAATACCAGCTGGTGTTATGAATGAACATTTCAAAGTCAGCTGAAGACTGGGAGCAGGAAGGACAAGTTCCAAAGATGGACCCAGTTGGACGTTTCTTCCATTATTGGTCATCTTGGTACAATCTAAGCAATGATGCTGTTATGGCTAGAATCCCATCATCCAAAGCCATTCTTGTTACAAGGTAGCTAAAAGAAACAGTCTGGGCTGGACCTTTAAGAGTGTCTATAGGGGAGGGACAATTCTTGAAGCACAGTTGGTCCCATCGTAGCAACCCACTAATGGGAGAAGCCTTACCTGCTGGAAGCCTTCATCACACTCAGCTCTGAAAGAAACACCTACCCTATATGAGAGCTAATGTGTTGTGGTTAGAATTCTGGTCCAGGAGTTGTGGGACCTGCATTCAAATGCCCATTCAACCAATCTGGATCTCTGGACTGGGGCAGATCAGGGTGCATGGACCTTCTGGCCCTGAGGGTCTGCTGCAGGGTCCTCCATAGGAGGGTGGAGAACCTTCTTCTACTCAGAAGTAAGCAGGCCAGAATCAAGCAGCACTTTGAAAGAGCATCCCAAATGCTAAGGTTCTGAGTGTCTTCTTCGAAGGAAACACTTCCCTGTCCTAAGAGCCGTAGCTCAGTGGTGGTTCTCCTATCAAGAAGGTCCTAGTTCAGCCAGTGGCATCTCCAGGTAAATCTTGAGAAGAATCCTGCTGCCAGTCAGTGCCAGGTCCAAGGGTCTGACTATGTAGCAGGAACTGTGGTGGTCTAAGTGAGCCACAGCTGGTTGCAGAGTGCACTAGCCACTGTTGTTGCGAATGCTCAAGCCACAGCACGGCTTCTGGGAGGCTTGTTGCCTGGGCTCTGCCTGCAGCAGCTGGAAGGTTCGCAATGGCAGTTGGCACACGCCTCAAACCACTGCAGGTCCTTTAGTGGGTGCCTGGGAGTGGCCCCCACACGAGGCCGCGTCCTAGGTGCTCATAAGTAAGCTGGCCAACCTAGCAAGTAAGCAGGGCTGAGTCATTAGCTGCTGGAAGAGAATATCTGCTGGCAACTCATATCTGAACCCTCCCCGTCACTCCATATAGCAAGAGGGTTGCAAAACGGAGCTGTGGCTGCCACCTTAAGCCAGCCAGGAGCTGGGAACTGGGAGTCAGGACCAGAACACAAGCAGGACTGGAGGGCAAACTTCCGTGAGGGGCTGACTTCTGCGGTTTACGGTAGCCTGTGGCTCCCACTCTCTTCCAGAGTGAGCACTTATCTCTATGACTCCGCTGCTGTTCCCATCTTAATTTTTTCAGGGTTATGTTTAGGCTGCCTTCCTGACCGAGTTCAAAGCCGCAAGCACTCACACCAAACTCATCCATGCCTAGTAACGCTCCACAAGCTTCAGTCATAACACGCTTTGCAAAAGAGCAGTGTTATGACTGTGTTACGATAACTTTGATATCTTTCAGAGATTTGCATAGGTTATCTTGTCATATGTTTGTGCGTCAAGAGTTGCTCCAACAGACAAATGGCCTCATCCAAGGCACAGCCAAAGCAAAACAATGCAAAGCAAAGCAAAATTAAAAGAGAGGATGGGCAAGACCTAAAGCAAAGTTTCAACGTTCCAGTACGCTTGCCGAAATGGGAGTGTACATGCTCCTATTCTCATGTGTGCAGGCCCTATGCAGCAGTCACAATTTGTGGATGCTGTTGGATTTGGGAATTCTGCAAAGGGAAAACATACATGTGAAACTATTTAATCTGTCATCTTCATCCTTAATTGAACTAACTTAACATGTATTGACAAAACCTTTTAAAGGCACAAGGCACAAGATGAAAGTTTATCTCAGCCAAGGGTCAAATATGGCTCCTAAGAGATTTGGGTGCAGGCTACAAACTATTTGCAATCAAAATGTTTTTGCCTTTAAAAAGGAAAAAAAAATCATGGTCTCACAAGTGCTGAGAAGCCCTAATACACACCGAGGGCTGAATTATGGAGCTGAAGATTGGACGGACTTGAGCAGAATGGGGGCTGGAGAAGACAGCGGAACCAGCTGCCTACAGAGGTGGTGGGCTCTCCCACACTGGAGACATTCAAGAAGGACAGACAGCCATCTGAGTGGGATGGTGTGGCTTGGCTTCGTGCACCAGTAGGGATTGGACTTGATGGCCTTCTTGGCCGCTTCCAACTCTGATATTCTATGATTTAGGGTGGCCTTCTGCACTCATATGATCCTGCGATGCTAAAGCAGTAGTAGGCCACTTGTGACCCTGCCGATGTTATTGGACACCAACTCTGGTCAGTCCTGGCCAGTATGGACAACAGGCACTTCAGCATGATCTGGAATGGAGGCTGCACATATCCTATCCCTGACCTAAAGCTCTGATAGTGGGCTAGCAGGTGATTCAGAGGATCACCAGCATCCTATGGAGAATGGAAGGCGCACAGAGACATGCATGGTTCTCTCACCCTGTTGGCCAACTTCATTCCTAGCTGCTTTTCCTTAGTGGAGCTGCACCCAGCAGGGGTGTTTCTGTGCCAGTTGGCGGGGACGGGGGGCGGGGGGGTGTGGAGGAAGGGAAGCTCTCTGGAGCTAGCGTCCAAGACCCAAGCAGCGGCTTCAAAGAATCCTATGGGGTTGGACCCGATGGCTTTCATGACCCCTTCCAACTCTGTGTAGCAGCTTTAGATTGTGCCCTAAGATAAGCCAAAGGCTCCCTTCCATGCATCTCATGGCTGTCAAATTTTGGAAGACTGCCTAATGTTTTTCTACATGTATGGTATCCATTTACAAAATGAAAGCATAATAGACATTTTCTCTGTCATAAATGTTGCAGAGTTAACACATTTCATTTAGAGAAACCCTTTATAATCTTCGCTGCATAGCCGATTCATTTTGCAAATTACATATGGATGCTTCTCTTGTTGAGCACTGTTTATGGGAGCCTCCAGACAAAGCGTTTACTGTGCCATCACCTCACCCAGAGAATTGTGGAGGGCTTCAAAGCCATCTTCATCTCGTAATCTTCCCCTGGCTTCCCATACTTTCTCTTGCCTTTTTTTCCTTAGTCTAGAAAATCTGTTGAGGAAAAAAAAGACAGAAAAGCTCAGACATCCCCAGGCTTCTGGAATCAGTGGGGACGTTTGGAATTTTGAGGACTCAAAACTTTTGGACTCTCACAAAATGGCTGCCCACTTAAAATGGCTGCCACAGTGGGGATGGCGAGTCACACAACACTCATACTCCATAAGCAAATGATCTCCATAATGAGACCAAAGCAGGGAAAGGACTTGTGGGAAAACGTGAGAACGTACAAGGCAGGGGTGGCCTTGAGCTTCAAATTGAAAATGCCCTTTCACACCCAAGTGCAGTCTGATTTGTAGCCTGCTAGAAATGAAGCGTAATTTTTGTAAAGTAATCTTACAAGAAATAAAATCAAAACAAGGAGAAACAGACAACCTGGTGGATTCTAAGAAAAACTTTTGCAGGCACACAGAACCTGCAGGACTGCTCCATCCAGAAGTGCCATCTTGGTCAAATCCGCGTTGGCATAGCAGAGCCAATTTTGCAGGAAGGCCTGTGTTGTGTCTTGGTCCTTCCCCCTTTCCTTCTGTTTCCAAACTTGACACAAACCTTTGCAGTGCAGTTCTGTTACTGATAGAATGAATCCCAAATAGTCTTGTACTGCAGTTGAGGGAGAAGCACCTGCCCATGTAAAGAGTTGAATGCAAACTGGAATGTTTGCTCTGTCCCTCCCTTTCGGGAAAGCTTCTGGCCCCACCCTCAGGGTGGCGCTTGCTCTGTGAGGGCAAGATGGTGGTGAAGACCCTCTAACTGGGCAGCCTGCTTTTCTCAGTGCTTCCCCACTGGGACAAGGGCCGGGTCTCACAAGAGATCACCCTCTGAGCTGGAAAAGGTGCCTGCCAATATTATTCCAGCCCTCCTTTGCACAAATCAAACATCTGAGAAGCCATGACCTACTGCAGCCTTCCTTAGGTCTCCAGATGTGTTGGACTACAGCTGCCATATTCCATACTGGGTGGAGATGGTGGGAACTGTAATCCAATTTGCACCAGGTTAAGGAAAGTCCATTCTAGCAGGGATTCCTTTATAGTCTGAGCCTTCTCTAGCCCTGAGCAGTGGGTTAAACGAGATGGTCTTGGAAATCCCTTCCAACTCTAGTGATTCAGTGGAGAATTCTTCAGGCTGGGAAAGTTCAGGATTGCAACATGTGCAAAATGGGTGCCATTTACACAGTGTTATACAATTTAGGCCAACATTTGAGGGGAAGGACGGGGTGTCTTTTATGTAGCTCACATGACTCAACAAATGACGGCCAGCTGTGTGCATGCCAGTGTGGCAGTTTGGTCAGATGTTTTTATCGCATTTGACTCTGAGTGACATCCATGTTGGAGCCAATAATTACAACACAGGATACACATGCAGCAGTCAATGTCTTGGATCTATGAGTCCAGCCTTAGTTTCACTTGCTGTGTAAAGCAAACACTGTCCTTTGGGGTTATCTTGGCAGGAATTATCTTTTTGTGTCAAGAGCAGATCCCAAAGAGGGGAAAGTGCCTCTCTGAACAGCATATCTGGGCATCAAGAAATTACCGAGAATATGTGACACTTCATGAAACATCAAGCTATGGAAGCTTTACCTCCAGAGCAAGAGAGGCATCAGTTCCTCTTTACCCTGCACTAGTCAGACCTCACCTGGAATATTCTGTTCGATTCTGGGCACCCAGACTTTTCAAAGAAAAACTAGAAAGCGCTTGGAGAAGGGTAACAAAGGTGATCCAGTGTCTGGAAACCAAGCCCTACGATGAGAGACTGAGAGGTGGGCATGTTCAGGCTCGAGAAGAGAAACCTTCAAGGGGATATGATAGCACTGCTCAAGGACCTCAAAGGCTGCCACAAAGAGGAAGGCAAAGATCTCACTCCTCGCTGAGTGTAGGACATGGAACAATGAACTTGAAGTACAGCACACCAGATTCAGGCCAGACACCAGGAAAAAAATCCCTCTCTGTCAGAGCAATATGACAGCAGAACCCGTTGCCAAGAGAGGCTGCGGGCTCTCCCACACTGGAGTCATTCAGGATGAGGTTAGGCAGCCATCTGAGTGGGATGGTGAAAATTGGTGTCCTAGAACAGTGGGAGGCTGGACCTGATGTCCTCCTTGGCCCCTTCCAACCCTACTATTCTGAGCCTATAAGAGGTGTGTGTTTCCTATAGAGGCAGGAAAAAACTGAGCCCTGCTGTGTGTAGGAATTCTAGTCTTCCTGATTTGCTTCAGGAAGCCTGGATGGGTGGGGATTTTCAACTATAGCCCAGAGAAGGTATACCTAAGTCAGAATTCTGCATCAAGATGATGCAAACTACCACATTTTTCCATGCTAGGAAAAGCTAAATTATGCCATTTGCATGCACCCCCTTAGTTTGCATCCTATACATTATTTCGTTTTTGCTCATCACAGAGAAGGCAGAGAGCTACGTGGAGCGCTTGAGTTTCAGCACTGAGATATCTCATGATGTCGTGGCCAGGCTCTGTGTGGTTCATGTCAAAAGTGACATGACCAAACCCTTCTTTAAAAACCTGACTTAGGAGGGTGAACTTTGCTGAAAGAATGTCTTACATTCAAAAGAGCCATTTGCAATGCTGTGTGTAGCCCTTAGAAGCACAGCTACACAAAGCCAAATGAGTCCATGCAACCAGCCCAACTTGGCCCTTTCCAGATGTACTGGACTACAACTCCCATCATGCACAGCCAGCATGGTGTCTCATAGTCTGCCCTGCCTCATGGGGCTGCAGGTTCCCTGTTGTTACAGATAGCTGCAGATCTTTAAGGATCCTTGGATGAGACTAACACCCACAGCTTTGGTGAGTCACTTTCCTACCACCGTTGTCACCAGCTGTTTTTGCTCGCCGTCTCTTCTGCATCGTTGCTCCCACTTGTTTGCTCGGTAGGCAGCATGCCAGGGAAAAGGCAGCAGTGGCCTCCCTTGCCCTTCCTTCCCACCTGCACTGCTGTCTGGACCAGAGGAGAGGCAAGGGGACTTGTAGGAAGGTTGAATTTCAGGACAGGTGACCCAACTCCAAGGAGCCGTTTCAGCAGCCCCTCCGGCGGGGCCTGACAGGCCTGGTCACAGAAGCCTACAAGCAGAACACGAGGGACATAATTCTCCTTGGACCTGTGTTGCCCAGAAATTTTGTTCAGAAAGAATATAGCTTCGAATGCTAGAGATAATAAGATACTGCTGAACTTGCGCCAAAAAGCTCCTAACAAAAAAGCTTTCACATGTTACCTGATCTTTGTTTTGTTTTTGTTATGCTGGAGGTGGCAGGGAATGAACGTGGGACATTCTGCATGGCAAATCTTTATTTCTGTGTCTTTACAAAATCATTCAAGAAGCAGCTGACTGGAAAGACTCTCAGCCTGAGACTTTGGGGAGCAGCTGGAAGTCAGAGTAGGTAATGCAGGCCAGATGGACAAATAGCCCAAGCTGACTGATCTCCAGCAGTTTCCTCTGCTCCTGGAGGGTTGCTTGTTGTACATGATGGATCCCCATGGAGTGGGTGCAGTTTGAAAGTGCATCGTGGGCACCCTCACAAAATGGCTGCCATGCAACTAGATCCGGTTCATTCACAAAGCAGCTGCCATGGTGGTCATGCCTGGTTGCAAAACAAGGCAAACGATTCACTTGTCCTAGAACCAAATCACATGGCCAAGTCTGATCTCCAGAGCAGAGAACTGCTGTTTTGAATACAAATGCTCGTTTTTCTACAGGTCAGCGCTTCATGCCACAGTGTACGTGACTCCCACTTATTTATTTGTTTTTAGAAAAAGCTTAAGGAATAAATAAAATCAGAAGAAGCAAGCAGCAAAGCATTTGTGTACAGCAAACCACCCTCGAACAGTGGCTTTATTCTTCTGCAGCCCAGAGCATGGAATAACGCAAGACATGCCGTTATTTTCTCCTGCGAATTGGAGAAATACTATTGTGTCGTATTCTTCCAACAGGAACATGGGTGAGTTTTCACACAGATTCGTGTTCCTGTTGGTACAGGTTGTTGGAGCGGTTTGACAGTCCTGGAGGATGGTAGCATCACGTCAACCGCACTTTCCATCTTCACCGTAATAAATCACTGCTTTCGGGAATGAACGTTTGCGACACCACACTGCATTGCTGCTATTGTCTGTTTGTGATTGCATGGAGAGAACAGGCGAGGGAGTGAGGTGAGGAATCCTGCCCAAGGGCATAGCAGGTAGTGAAAAGCAGTGGCAGAGGCAAGAACTCACTCCCACCTTTGGCACTCAGGCCTATTGCAGAGCAAAACCTATTCTTCTACTTACTGTTTGAACATCGAGATGGGCAGGGAAAGACCATCTTTCCCTTCCTCGGGGAATCAGATCCATCGCTTCTTTTCCTCTGGAGCACCCAATCTTGCCAGTTCCCTGGCTGTGCAAATATTTCACACTGTCGGCTCACTCGTCCTTCTCTGAGGTCAACACATTGTGCATCAGAACAGTGTCCACGAGAGGTTACTCCATGGAGTCCATGAAGGCTTGGATGCTTGTATTTAAGGTGTCGTGAGACTCTTGTCTGTTTTTGCTGCAAAAGACTGCATGGATACACCTCTGGACATTCTGTCTGTCTTGTGGAACAGCCCCAGTGAAAAGCAGGGACAGCCAGCACTAGTGAATCCTTCTGTGGTGAATCACGCATCCTAGGAACTGTTGTAGAGCAACTTGGCCTATTTTTACTGGCAGCCCAGTATTGCTGGCTTGGACCGGCAGCCACTCCCCAGCATCGCAGAATCACAGAGTTGGAAGGGGCCATTAAGGCCAGCCCCTGCACATGCAGGGATCCAGTCTCCCCCAACAGCAAGAACACCAGCACCTTCGGGGAGCTGGTTCCATCGCCTGATTCCTAAAGTTCAGTTGAAATGGGCTTTCCTGTAACTTAAGCCCATGCTTTCACACCCTACAGTCTTGGATGACAGACAACAGGTTGTGGCGCTCTTCTGTGGAGCAACCCAACAAGCTGTCATATCTCCTGAAGTTTTTTCTTCTCAAGAGTCCAGGCAATGGGTTTCTCATATCATCTGCTCATTCCGGATCTTTTTGACACCAGGTGCTGTGGACTGAACCTTCTGCCACGCTGCCACCCTTTCGTGACGTGACTGCCTCTCCTTTCAGGGCCTGGAGTGTCAGAGTTCCAGGAGGTGATGCCCTGCAGTGGAAGGGAACAGGTGGGTGGATGGTGTGTACATGTAAAGAAAGAAAAGATCCCAATCTTGGAAGAGTGAGAGAGGTGGGGAGAGAGCGAGAGAGAGGGAGATCCGATACCTTGCATGAACCTTGACAGTCTGCCTCTGCTAAGGTTCTGCTTGTATATTTGTTCAAAAAGCAAGTACCACAACATTCTCCAGACTGGTTCTGCTCCAAAGCAAACCAAACACAATCACACTGCCCCTGAGCACCGCACTAACTGAGAAAGTAGGCAAAGTAGTGGTATAAAAATTTAACAGCTGCAGGCATTGGATCTGTCCCTTCGCTCAAAGCAAGAACACAAGGAGCATTTTACCTTAAACCTTGCTGAGAATTTTGTTTTTCCACCAGCACCAGTGCTGAAATATGAAAAGTTCCTTGGACATACTGCAGTGTGATAACACAGTGGGAACTGGTCTCCAGTGACCGATCGCAAAAAATCTTGAGAACGAGTTCGGGATGGTGCTTGGCAGGAGGAAAGCACCAAAACATACAAATTAACAAGACTTGGATGTGTTGCTCAGTCTTCCTCAAACTAGTGCCTGGCAGACTTTTGGGATTCCAACCCCCATCATTCCCCAGTCAGCATAGTTGTATGGATATTGTAGTCCCACACATCTGGAATATAGCTTGATAGATTTACTGGGCTTTTATACTGCTCTTCATGTAACAGGATTCCTGAAAGGTGAATGATAAAGGAAGAAAACTAGGATCAAAATGCAAAATTAAAGCTTTTAAAATCGAATATTAAAGCAAAATCAGGGAAATCTTGTTTAAAGGAGAAGTATCTTCAGAAGGCACCGGAATTAAAACAAATGTGGTGCATGCACAGGCGGGCAGTTTTCTGGAGAGGGAGCCTCCACAGAGGAGATATGTATTTATTTATTTAGAATTTTTGTATGCCGTCCCATCGCATAGCCGCAGGATGGCTTACATCAAATAAATAAACACAATACAAATAATACAAATAAAATCCAGACTCACCCTAGATATGATTTGGACACAGCCGCCAAGGGGCAATCCCCATGTGTCTGACTCGGGGGACAGCAGTAGCAGCAGCAGAACTTCTCCAGAGCGAAGCAAAGTTGAGCACTTCTTCAGCCAGGTGTAGCCACACCTGAAAGCCATTTTTGTGATCATGGCAGGGATCAATTCACACAGCCTGCAGGCAGTCCTGTTTAGCTGAATTATACCTTTTGCTTAGCTCAGTTGTCCTCATTGGAGCCTTGAACATGCCAATGTTGGAGGCCAGACAATCTGGTTATGTGCATGTGTATCATTTCTGCAGCCCAGGGAATAATAAACACCGGCCAAGAGTGAGGAAGCTGAAGTTGAGAGAGGGTCAGGGAAAGCATGCATCTCTGTGTTGCCTTGGCATCCTCTCTCCTCTCCTCCTCCTCCTCCTCAAGAGGACACCAGGATTGGACACAGAGAGCAGAAAAACAGTGAGTCACCTTATTGTCTCCACAAAGATCCCCAGTTTATGGTGGAAGCCATTTCTGAAATGTGTGTGTTCTTTCTTGGTGATGTGTAAGTTACTCAAGACTGTTGTATCTGCCTGCCCCATCTCATCTAGGTAGTTAAGTTATTGCAATTGCTGGGCTTTGTTGCATGCTTATCTTTTAAGAAGTATTTATGCGGCTTTTATATACTTTTGTATTTTAGGTTTCGTTTTTATGATTATGTATACCAACCTAGTCATTTACAAACTGAAGGAGGACTCTAGAAATACTTTAATAACATAGAAACATAGAAACAGAGCGAGTCAGAAGGGGCCTCCTGGGCCATCTAGTCTGACCTCTGGCACCAGCCGGCTCTGCTCATGACATGCCCACCATGTGCATGTCCAGCCTATCTTTGAACACCCGCACCGATGGGGCCTCAACGACCTCCCGTGGAAGCCCATTCCACGCCCTCAGGGTCCTGACTGTCAGGAAGTGCTTCCTGGCATCCAAATGGAACCTGGGTTCCCTGAGCTTTGCTCCATTGGAGCGCGTCCTGCCTTCCTCTGCAGGGGAGAACAGGCCTCTCCCCATCTCCATGTGACACCCCCTCACATACCTGTATGTTGCCAACATATCCCCTCTGAGTCTCCTCTTCTCCAGGCTGAAGAGACCCAGTTCCCTCAGTCTTGCCTCATACGGCATCCCTGCAAACCAGCCACCATCCTTGTGGCCCTACACTGCACTGACTCCAACCTGGCTATATCCTTTCTGTAATGAGGGGCCCAAAACTGAACACAATACTCCAGTTGCGGGCGCACCAGAGTCGTGTAGAGTGGTAGTAATACCTCTCTTGATCTAGAAGCCACACTTCTGGCTATGCAACCAAGGGTGGCATTCGCCCTCTTGACCACCGCATCACACTGCTGACTCATGTTTAGCCTGCGGTCAACCAGTACCCCGAGGTCCCTTTCACAAGTGCTGCTCTCCAGCCACTTGTCCCCTAACCTGTACTTATGACAGCTATTCCTATGCCCCAAGTGCAAGACCTTGCACTTCTCCACATTGAACGCCATCCTGTTGTCTCCTGCCCACTTCCATAGTCTGTCCAGATCCTTTTGGATCTGGTGTATCTGCTCCTCAGTTGTGGCCACTGCTCCAGTTTTAGTGTCGTCTGCGAATTTGATCAGCAGACTGTTCACCCCTTCTTCCATGTCATTAATGAAAAGATTAAACAGGATCGGCCCCAGGACAGAGCCCTGGGGGACCCCGCTTGTCACGGGCTGCCATCCCGACGATTCCCCGCTAATCGTTACCTTCTGCTTTCGGTCAGTCAGCCATGCCCTAATCCACCGGACAGTGCTTTGGTGTATCCCAAAACTCCTCAGTTTCTCCACCAGGATATCATGGGGCACTTTGTCAAAGGCCTTGCTGAAATCCAGGTATAGCACATCCACTGCATCCCCTCCATCTAGCCATCTTGAAACCTTGTCATAGAATTCCACAAGGTTTGTCTGGCAGGACCTGTTTCTGCGGAAGCCGTGTTGTGTGGCTGTCAGCCTCCCTTCCCTATCTAGCATCACTAGATCTCTCTCTATTATGAGCCTTTCCATTGTTTTTCCTACAATGGACGTAAGGCTAACCGGTCTATAATTCCCCATGTCCTTCCTACTACCCTTTTTGAAAATTGGGACCACCGATGTAAATATCAAGGACAGCCCTGGGATAAAACCTGAAAAGCTGTGCTTCTGCATGCAAGATTATTTTTTCTATGTGCAAGATCGTTTGTCCCTGCGATCTCTTACTGGTGCAATTTCAAGGAGTCCAGACTGGGCACAACGTTACCCATTTTCCTCCTGTCAATGTGTGTACCGACCCTATCGAATTGTGTTATTCCTGAACCAGGGGGTTAGCTTTCATTGTGTCCGTGTGTCTCCATTCATCTGTGTCATTGTTCAGTATCACTTGTTTGCACAACGCTTTCCAGAATTTAGGGGAACAGGTCTGTGCCCCAAGGAACTTACAGTCTAACATCTGACATGGAAAAATGCCATACAAGGGAAAATGAAGGCAGAATAAACAGGGGAAGAATATTCCATTCTTTCATACATATGTATTTAGGTTTGGCTATAATCTTAGTCGCTGGGGGAGGGGAGCAATTGTGGAAGAAAGCGCAAGAGCAAAAACCCTGGAAGGAACAAAAGAATGCATATCATCACATTAAAAATGTGACCACCCAGGACTGCAATGGCCCGAGTCTTTCCTTTTAACAAGCACTCCTCGTAGTTTCATTAACCCGGGCTGGCTTGAATAGCAGACTGTCTCTGTGAGTTCAGAGCGGTTCTGTAAACGCCGTTCTCCCATGAGCCGAGGGAGGGGTGGGTGGGAACCTTATCAAAAAAACAAAACAAAATTCCGGGCCACCTACCACGAGCTCCTCTTTCTCTCTGGGGCTTGTTTCTTCGGCAGTGCTCAAGCGTAAATAAACTTGTTTACTGCCATCCGAATGTTAATGATAATGAACCCTTATTTGTTTTGCCACAATGACAAGTAATTTGTGTCCAGTTGAACAAGAGGGAGGGAGGAAAAGCGGAGAATGCGTTTATGGGTTATGGTTTCCCATAGACGCCCTCTGCCGCGTCTCAGAGGCTCACTGGCTCCCTTGCTTTTGCTGGGCTTTTGATTGCTTCCCATGGAATACATGAGGCAGCAGGACTGTTGAGTAGCGCTATGTTGGTTCACATGTGCTTATCGTGTGAGGGCCGCGGTAACAGCAACGACAGTACCTGCATGTGCAGACTGCTGTGGTGTGCATCATTTCATGGACCGGGATGCTCAATTGAACGATAATGTCCCCCCTAGCGTGGTAAAGGTGGTTTGTGGCTTCAGCTGCTAACCATCAAGGGAGGGTTCGCACATCAAAGTGCTGCTCATCAGTGGGTGGAAAGACTACGGATGTACGAGAGTTTGTTAAAACCATTCTGTGTTTTGTGGCTCATCCTGGGTCATTGGTTCGGTCTTCCATTCATTCACAGAACCAGAATTTATTTATTTATTTATTTATTTTCTTCTCTCTTTTTTTTTTGGTGCGATGAACAAGAATTTCATTTTGTTTTCCTAGATGCACAGTAGGGCAAATGTGCATTTGTGTACATGTCTCCAAGACTTTTAAAAATGGAACAAGCTACTCCATGTGGAATCTGCAGCTTGGATTCATAGAAATCCAACCTCATTTGAATCCACCATGGATTTCCTGGAGAGGGGAACTACCATCGCAGTGGCTGCAGAATCTCAGTCAGGGGGGCAAATTTGATCCTCCTAGGGGCCAATTCTGCATCTCCTGGTTTCCCTAGATGGTCCTTCCCACTTGCTGTGGCTGGGCCTCCACTTATTGAACTTCCAAGGTTAAAGGAAAGGAGCTTGGTGATTTCCTGACTTTTGTACAATCGTTTTGTGGTTCTGAAAGGTTGAACTGACTTTCCAAACACTTTGTTTGGAGAACCTTCAAGAAGAACCTTTAAGCTACATTACAGCAGTGTATTTGTCCCGGCTCCTTTGCCCTTCTGGCTCCATCCAGACTGGAACACAGTCCTCCAAAGCTCCTGTGAAAAGAAATCCAGCCCTTAGGCGGAAGACATCTTTCTGTGCCCCTCTCCTACTGGGCCAAACCATTGGTCCACTGGGGTAGGCAACCTGGGGCCCTTCAGATGGTATGAACCAACTCCTGTAATCCCTAACCACTGGCCATGCTGGCTGTGGCCAGTGGGAATGGTAGTCCAAAATATGTGAAGCCTATTACATTGCCTGCCCCTACTCCTTGGCAATGGGCTCCAGAGAAGGCCTTCTCCATCCCCACCTGGTGATACCACAATGTCCTGCTGATGTCCTATATACCAAGCCTGAGACCTCCCACTAACTGGGAACATTGGAAGGTTTCGCTGCATCTGTGCAGGCGTGGCTGCACTCAAAGGGGGATATCTTGTTATTTAAGGGCATTGATCTCAGACTTTTTAGCCACTTTGAGTTCTCAGGGCCATTTTATTGATTGACAGGCTGCTAATTCACCCCACTTTTCCACTTCAAGATGGGAGTGCCAAAAGGAGCTCAGAGCAATCATCAAACAAACAAACAATATTTGCAGCCATTTGTATGCTTGTTAACACCCTGCTTTGCCATCAAAGGGTTGCCCAAGGCAGCTAAGAATGATAATGTAACAACCATAAATTTAATAAAATGCAATAAAATAGTAATAAAATGCAAAACATAAAATCAAAGCCGGCAAGCAGCAGTAGCATCAATAAAAACTATCAGTCAAGAACAAACTGTGGCACATGGAAAAGTCAGCTTGTTCTCTGTGCTCTGAATAGAAGCATCTTTGCTGGCCTGGGGAAGGTCATGAGAGGGGACTGCAGAACCTGAGCCCGGGAGCAGGTGCAAAGAAGGCCCTGTCTCAAATTCTTAAGAGATGTACTTCAGTTGTGGTTGGGAGAGATAGAAGAGCCTCTAATAAGTGTGTGTGGTGTGTATATACAAACCTCTCTCTCTCTCTCTCTCTCTCTCTGTGCATGCATGTATAAAGCACCAAATGAGAACTCAAAGTGGCTAAAAAGTCTGAGATCAATGCCCTTAAATAACAAGATATCCCCCTTTGAGTGCAGCCACGCCTGCACAGATGCAGCAAAACCTTCCAATGTTTAACTAACTGGGAACATATGACTTTGTCACCTTGTACTTCAGAAAAAGGCTAAATGCAGTCTGAAAGATGGGAACTTGTTCTACAGAGCAGAAACGTGCTCGTATTTGTTTCCATGGGAACTCCTCATCAGGGGCCTTCTTGGCCAAAAACAGCAGATGTCTGCCCGAGCCAAATGGAGATGCTCAGAAGCAACATGTGTGCAAACACCACCCAGCAGGAGATCAATCGCACGCTTGCGGCTCCACAACCCAGGAAGGATTGGTTGTCATGTGAACAACCCATAGTGAGCCTGGTAGACAAACTGGGCATCCCGTGGGTTGCTGCTCCACTCCTTCCTCTACCCGCCCCCCCACTTGTCCTTTGATGGGTAACAGTCCTGAGATTGTCTCTCTGTTTCCCACTGCAACTGTGAGCCAATTTTGGCTTGCTACAACTTTCTCCCATTTACCATTCTCTCCTGGAGGCTGAAAAAGCCAGCTTTTGGGATCTCCACTCTGACAGCTACTCACAGCCCCTTCAAAGTGCCCAAGCACTGCCCGGGAGAGCCATCCTGTGGCTGTCATAACTTTTTTAGCATTTGCATGAAATACCGTGCAAACCCCACACTTTTATTCATCTTTTTGCATTATTATAGCCACACCTGCACAGTTTGGGCAATGTCGGGGGGCGGGGGGGGCGGGTACGCCTCTGCCAAGGAGGTTGCTGGGAAGCATGCAAAACAAACGTGCAATTGATATTTCTCCCCACCCTTGGTTTTTCTAGGCAGCTGTCAAAAGAGAAGCTGTCAAGAGAAACCCAAGGGAGGAGGGATTTTGCACATGAAAGGGGGGTGCTTGAGGGTTCACACCACCTTCAGTGCAGGATTGTCATCCTTTTCTCCCTCTGGCTAGCCCACAAGCTGTTGCACTTTTGCCACTTTTCCCAAGTGCCTGGGAATTTTTCTTGCGATGAGGAGTGCTGTCAAAACTTTGAAGTGGGCTTTTCAGTGTGCACTTTTCAGGTGATTCATTATATTTTATAATTATGTGGAAATGATTTGTTGTTGTTAGTCGCGAAGTCGAGTCCGACCCATCGCGACCCCATGGACAACATTCCTCCAGGCCCTCCTGTCCTCCACCATCCCCCGGAGTCCACTCAAGCTCACACCAACCACCTCTGTGACTCCATCCAGCCACCTCATCCTCTGCCGTCCCCTTCTTCTTTTGCCATCTATTGTTCCCAGCATTAGACTCTTCTCTAGGGAGTCCTTCCTTCTCATTAGGTGGCCAAAGTATTTGAGTTTCATCTTTACTATCTGGCCTTCTAAAGAGCAGTCAGGGTTGATCTCCTCTAGGACTGACCAGTTTGATCGCCTTGCGGTCCAAGGGACTCGCAGGAGTCTCCTCCAGCACCACAACTCAAAGGCCTCAATCCTTTTGCGCTCAGCCTTCCTTATTGTCCAGCTTTCACAGCCATACATTGCAACTGGGAAAACCATAGCCTTGACTATACGCACTTTTGTTGGCAGGGTGATGTCTCTGCTTTTTAGTATGCTATCTAGATTTGCCATAGCTTTCCTCCCCAGAAGCAAGCGTCTTTTAATTTCTTGGCTGCAGTCCCTGTCTGCGGTGATCTTGGAGCCCAGGAAAATAAAATCTGTCACTACCTCCATTTCTTCCCCATCTATTTGCCAGGAAGTGAGAGGATCAGATGCCATGATCTTAGTTTTCTTAATGTTGAGTTTCAAGCCAACTTTTGCGCTCTCCCCCTTCACCTGCATCAAGAGGCTCTTTAGTTCCTCTTCACTTTCTGCCATGAGAGTGGTATCATCTGCATATCTGAGGTTGTTGATATTTCTCCCAGTAATCTTGATTCCAACTGGTGATTCATCTAGCCCTGCCTTTCTCATGATGTGCTCTGCATATAAGTTAAATAGGCAGGGTGACAGTATACAGCCTTGCTGAACTCCTTTCTCAATTTTGAACCAATCAGTGGTTCCGTGTCCAGTTCTCACTGTTGCTTCTTGACCTGCATATAGGTTTCTCAAGAGACAAATAAGATGGTCTGGTACTCCCATCTCTTTAAGAACTTGCCACAATTTGTTGTGATCCACACAATCAAAGGCTTTAGCGTAGTCAATGAAGCAGAAGTAGATCTTTTTCTGGAACTCCCTGGCTTTCTCCATGATCCAGCGTATGTTGGCAATTTGATCTCTAGTTCCTCTCCCTCTTCGAAATCCTGCCTGTACTTCTGGTAGTTCTCGGTCCACATACTGCTGGAGCCTAGCTTGTAGGATTTTGAGCATCACTTTGCTAGCATGTGAAATGAGTGCAATGGTGCGGTAGTTTGAACATTCTTTGGCATTGCCCTTCTTGGGGATCGGAATGTAAACTGACCTTTTCCAATCCTGTGGCCACTGTTGAGTTTTCCAAATTTGCTGGCATATTGAGTGTAGCACTTTAACTGCATCATCTTTCAGGATTTTGAATAGCTCAGCTGGAATGCTGTCACCTCCACTAGCTTTGTTGTTGCTCAGACTTCCTAAGGCCCATTTCACTTCACACTCCAGGATGTCTGGCTCGAGGTCAGTGACCACCCCATCGTGGTTATCAGGGATGTTAAGCTCTTTCTTGTATAGTTCTTCTGTGTAATCTTGCCACCTCTTCTTAATCTCTTCTGCCTCTGTTAGGTCCCTGCCATTTTGGTCCTTTATTATGCCCATTTTCGCATGAAATGTTCCCTTCATATCTCTAATTTTCTTGAAGAGATCTCTGGTCCTCCCTATTCTATTGTTTTCTTCTATTTCTTTGCACTGTTCATTTAGGAAGGCATTCTTATCTCTTCTAGCTGTTCTCTGGAATTCTGCATTCAATTGTTTGTATCTTTCTCTTTCTCCCTTTCCTTTCGCTTCCCTTCTTTCCTCAGCTATTTGTAAAGCTTCCTCAGACAGCCATTTTGCTTTCTTGCATTTCTTTTTCTTTGGGATGGTTTTAGTTGCTGCCTCTTGTACAATGTTGCGAACCTCCGTCCATAGTTCTTCAGGCACTCTGTCTATCAGATCTAATTCCTTAAATCTATTTGTCACCTCTACTGTATATTCATCAGGGATATGATTTAGGTCATACCTGAGTAGCCTAGTGCTTTTCCCTACTTTCTTCAACTTAAGCCTAAATTTTGCCACCAGAAGCTCATGATCTGAGCCACAGTCAGCTCCTGGTCTAGTTTTTACTGACTGTATAGAACTTCTCTATCTTTGGCTGCAGAGCACATAGTCAATCTGATTTCTGTGTTGACCGTCTGGTGATGTCCATGTGTAGAGTCATCTCTTGGGTTGTTGGAAAAGAGTGTTTGTTATGACCATCGTATTCTCTTGACAAAATTCTACCAGCCTATGCCCTGCTTCATTTTGTATTCCAAGGCCAAACTTGCCTGTTATTCCAGTTATCTTTTGGTTTCCTACTTTAGCATTCCAATCCCCCATGATGATAAGGACATCATTTTTTGGAGATAATTCTAGCAGGTGTTGCAGGCCTTCATAGAACTGGTCAACTTCAGCCTCTTCAGCACCAGTGGTTGGGGCATAGACTTGGACTATTGTGATGTTGAATGGTTTGCCTTGGATTCGAACTGAGAGCATTCTGTCATTTTGGAGATTGTATCCCAGTACTGCTTTCCCTACTCTTTTATTGACTATGAAGGCTACTCCATTTCTTCTGAGGGATTCTTGCCCACAGTAGTATACCTGATGGTCATCTGAACTAAATTCACCCATGCCTGTCCATTTTAGTTCACTGATTCCTAAGATGTCGATGTTCAGTCTTGTCATCTCTTGTTTGACCACATCCAGCTTGCCTTGATTCATGGATCTTACATTCCAGGTTCCTATGGAGTAAAGATCTTTGCAGCATCGGACTTTCCTTTCACCTCCAGATACATCGGCAACTGAGTGTCCTTTCGGCTTTGACCCAGTCGCTTCATTCTTTCTGGCGCTACTAGTACTAGCCCTCCGCTCTTCCCCAGTAGCATATTGGACACCTTCCGACCTGAGGGGCTCATCTTCGGTGTCATATCGTTTTGCCTTTTGGTTTTCATGTCCATGGGGTTTTCATGGCAAAGATACTGGAGTGGGTTGCCATTTCCTTCTCCAGTGGATCACGTTTTGTCAGAGCTCTCTGCTATGACCTGTCCGTCTTGGGTGACCCTGCACGGCATAGCTCATAGCTTCATTGAGCTACGCAAGCCCCTTCGCCACGACAAGGCAGTGATCCATGAAGGAGGTGGAAATGATAGAAATTATAAATTTTAAATTGCAATTAAATCATATACCATTATGCAACATTATATAAATTATATGACATGCAAAAAAATTTTTTTTCTTATGGTATTGCTTTGTTGACTCTCTCTCTTTTCCATATGGACTTATTAAGGTGAGCCATGTATGAGGTATGAGTTGGTTGGGCAGTCATAATTCCTTGGGTACCATGGACGCTCTCTTCCATTTTGCATCCTGCATCAGCAACGTCCATCCAGGCACAACATGGGCATGAGAGATGGTGGGGAATGCCCTCGAGGTCAGGCCTGAAAGTGACTCCTGGTGTCAAGTGCACGACTGGAAAGAAACCAGGCGTGTTTCTGAGTGTTTGCAAAGAATGTGGAGGCCTCTTTTCTCCCCCTTTTGAGAAACGTAGCAGTTGAGCTGGCGGAGCTCTTACCAGGCAGCGCCCTCTCTTGGTCAGAAAAGGAATATAAAGACACCGTGCCTCCTTATAATTATGCTGGTAAACAGCCTCACCACTTGCGCTTCCACACCAGCTATGTTCTCTCAAGAGAACCAGCTGCATTCTCTGTTGCATAGAATTATAGCATACTAGAGCTGGAAGGAGCCAAGAAGGCCATCTGGTCCAACCCCCTGCTGTTGGCAGATCACCAATTTACCCCATCCCACTCAGATGACTGTCCAGTTTCTTTTTTAATGTCTCTACTGTGGGAGAGCCACCACCTCTCCAGGCAGCTGGTTCTACTATCGTATTGCTCTGACAGTGAGGAAGCTTTTCCTGATATCTAGCCCGAATCTGGGTTGTTGCAACTTGAATTGGTTACTCCATGTCTTACACTGTAGTACCAGCAAGAAGAGACCTTGACCTTCCTCTTTGTGACAGCCTTTGAGGTACTTCTAGAGGGATACCATGTCCCCCCTCAGTCTTCTCTTCTCAAGGCTGAACATGCCCAGTTCTCTCAGTCTGCAGAGGAACCAGGTGATGTTGCTCTCAAACTGTTGGACAACTCTAATGTCTCTTTGTCTTACGTTTCATGAGTGGAGCCAGCATGTCATAAGTGGAGATGGCTGGAGCCAGGGGTCAGATTAGATGACCTGGGAGGTTCCTTCTGACTAGCTCTGTTACTATGTTTCTACATTTCTGTCAACCGATGTGTGAATTCGCAAAGTTTTATTGTTATATCTGGCAAGGAAAATGGTTCATGAGAACCTGGCGTTTTGCATTTTCTGCTTGCATTGCCATGACACCTAATCTGGCATCCATAGAACCCTTTCAAGAAAAGTCACAATTCTGCCCATCAGCTGCTAGAAGAGGGGCTAGACTCAACCCCACAATTCTCCTTCCCATTCCAAACAGCTGATCAGTGGGATTTAGCATATATGCATGGGTTGCTTGGGTGTGCTCTGTTACATGGTCCTCCATTTGTGGCCATTCCTGTTACTTTCAGCAGCAAGAACATTCATATTCTTAGAAAAATTCAAGGACAATGTTTGTGCCTCAGGCCTTGCAGCCCAGCCCAGCCCTGCTGCGGTCCCAACTGGTCCTCCATAGTTTCCAAGAAGGTCCCGCCTCCCTACAATGGCCCCACCCACTTTCCCCAGCCGCGGATCCTTTGCTTGCTTCCTGACTGTTGTGCAATGTTCTCTCCCATTCATAAGGGTCAAATGCCTCTTCGAAGCCTTAAGGCACAGTGCTATGGATATTTGCACAGAATAAAGCGCTACAACTGCCAGCATTCCCCATCTACCCGTGTTGTCGTAGGACTGTCTCCTGCTAAGCATAGAATCACATCTGTCTTACTGAGTGTTGAGCTGAATGGGGCTGGTGTATTTGCCCTGTGCCTGGGAGGGACAGATTCTGTGCCATCCATTCTGCCTGTGTCTGCCACATTGTGGGGTGTGCTTTGTTCTATTTCCCGCTCTTTGGCAGAATCAGGTTTCCCCCGCAAATTTCCTGAATGTGTGTTTGTTCACAAAAACATGCAGTTCCCTCAAATGTACAAATGCCGCCCCCCCCCCCAAAAAAACACTTTCATGATTTAGGGTGGAATGCACTAAAAATACCCAATTTCCCCTACAACAACACTTGCATAAAATAAAGTTGCTACACTGAATATCAGCTGCCAAATTGCCAAGAACTGCAAGGAATTGGTCCTTACAGAATCAGACCCTGGAAATAAGTATTTTAATAGTGTTTTAGGGGCAAGTGGGTACCACAGAATACCTGGGAATCCACAAGATTGGTAATTTTGTTAGGGCTGTTACTGATGCTCATGAATGTCTATGTTCATATACTATTTATGTTCAGAGACCCACACAGCTTGAATACAGTTTTAGAAGGTGAGATGCAATCATGAGATGGATCATTCTTCTCATTCAAATTTAGCAGCCGAGGCTTTTTGGAAAACATGTTTTGTGTAAATCTGTCTGAGAATGCTCCTACCGCCTTTTCAATATGCCTTTATCTTTATGGTAGCCCAGGGTTCAGAACTGGGTGGAGTGGTGGACCAGGGAGAATAGGAGAAAGCTATCCAAAAGCTTTCTGCAACACCTCGAGATTCCCCCATGAAAGCAACCGCAGCTGCATAGGCCATTCTGTCATGAACCTGGTACAGGAATGTGACATTTTATACACCGCAGCGAAACATTCCTCATGGCACCCGCTGGACTTTATTAAGCTGCTCTGTTCAAACAAGCAAGATATTTAAGTTCTACGTCACAAGTCTGTTTATAGCTGGAAGCATTCTGTACACCTGGGACTTCAGGAGTGCCCTCTTTAAACCAGCCTTGCCTTTGAGTGGGAATTGTCCTCCTTTTTGCAAGCAGCACTTTCTTTGATGGATGTCCTCTTGAGCTCGAACAAAATTGCCAAGGCTACCCAGCACTCAAGGGAGATTAAGTTCATGGTGCATTTAAAGTTTACATCTCACACAGAAAGCATCTGGGTCAGATGTGTTGGACATGTTAGCTGGGTGAGGCAGGAGTTGCAAGGAAATGCATCCAGAAAGCACCAGATTGGCAAAGATTGATTTGGGTTAAAATCCTACAGATTTAGGAACATCGTAATGCTTAACTTGTCCAGTTAGTTTGGTTTTATCCCCATTGAGGCATAGATGGATCCCTGATTTCCTTCATAAATATGGCTGAAATGATAAGGGCATGCAGAACACAGATGGAAGGCAGAAGGAACCTGGAAGCTGCTTACCCTGAGTCAGACCAGTATTGTTAGCATGGGCTGGCAGCTGCTCTCCAGGGATTCCAGCATGAGTTCTGCCAGCCCTGGTGGGAAATGCCAGCAATCAGACCAGCAGCCTGTGGCAAGCACACCAAGTGCTTTGAGCCACCGTCTTTTCTCCAAGAAACTTTCAGTCTATGGCAAGACCACATATTTAAATATCATGGCGCACTTCAGTCTTTTTTTAACTGTCAAGAAGCCCTTTCTGCATTTCCTTTCCAGGAGTCCCCAGAAAGCTGCAATGTTGCAGCGGATGGACATGGACAGACCTAGTGACAGATCTGTGTTGGATAACATGCAGCCAGGGAAGATAGTGGTAGTGAGGGACCCGTGTCCCCTGTCACTTCCTCACCATGGAGCTCCTGGGTGGGGAGAGGGCAGATTAACGCAGGTCGGGAGGACTGAGCTCCTAGGCTGGCCATGTGCCCTATGCTACATAGGACAGTCCTCTCCTGGAAGAACCGTCCAGCTGACCTTTCAGGTTATCCATCATCCACGAGCTCCTGGGCAGCACACAAAGCAGGCAGGGAACTTTTTATTACATTTTCATTTAAACTAGAATAATTATTTCTGAATGTGCATTGATACATATGAACTAACACATGCATGTTTTATGCAAATCATTGCTCCCCTTTGTCCTCTTTTTGGTAATGCATTTCCTCTGCATTGGCGATGTGCAGATATCCCTCTTGCCTCTTCCCATGTGCTCTTGGAAGAGGCACTACTTCCTGTGTGCAAGAGAGCAGAAGTCACCCACAGTCTTTGCAAGCAGCCTGGATAACATGCAGTTATCTGAAGGTCCAGCAATTCCACGCTCCTGAACACTGGCAGGCACTAGAAATAGGGCCCTCCCAGTGCTGGCCCCTCCCCAGTGGAATTCCCTCCGGAGAGATCCGCAGTTGACCCCAGCAGTCAAGGCTTTTGTAAAGGTTTTCATTATGCATTCTTTTCCTCTGGCTTGTAATTGAAATGTTTTTAATTGTATCCGCTGTTCTCCATGCACAGTTTATTTAGGGTTTTTTTTTAGTCCTGTTTATATTTTAAATCGTATTTACTACAGCTGGATGATTTCTAAATGGGCTGTTTTATTGTAAATGACAACATGCGGTATTAAACATTTTTGTTTTATTATTGTAAACCAACTTGGGAAGACTATGCTCTTGACAAGCAGAATGGAAAGATTGAAAAATACACCCATAAATAAATAACACTGGCTGTTTTAAATGGTCTGATCTATCAGAAGTATCTTTGTTTTAAATATATCTCGGTTGTAATCTTTGTAAAGTGCTGAGTGAACTTTGGCTGTGAGGTAGTAGAGAAATAGAATGAATGAACGAACGAACGAACGAACTAATTAATTAATTAATTACATAAAGTCCAGATCCTAACTTAGAAACTTGCAGAAAACTTTTCATTCACATCCCACACAAGAGAACCTCACCTCAAATACAAATCTACAAAAGAATTGCTCTCCATATTTGCATGTGTTTCTGCTAAGTCTCTTTTTACTATGCATGAAAAGCCTTGAAGATGCAGCCCTTTATCCTTTCGGGGTACCATGTAATGCACCTCCCAGCCTGCTTCTGGTGCCATTTCATCTGAAAGGTTATGCAAAGTAACCCCGAATGCAAACCTGAGATGAATAAAACACACCATCTAGAGGAAGAGACAGAATTTGCAGGCAATTTTAAAACAGAAATATGGAAAGTTGCAGCAAACAGACAAGCAGAAAAACAAGGGCCAGCAACCTTGTAGTGAAGCTGAGGAACCTTGGCTGTGTGTTGGGAAAGACCGAGCCCTTGGAACAGAGCTAAACAAGTGCAGATATTAAGCGGCCATGCACCAGGGACATGTTGGGGGAGCCCTGCCAGGGCGGGGCCTTGAGTCTTTCATTTGAAGCCCCGACTCTCCGGGAAGCCACCTGCCCTGTTGCCCAAGGACGCTTGCTCAAATAAAGATACAGCGTCCCTGATCACCTCTCGTACCTGAGTCCCTTAGATTAGCCAGCTTCTTTGTTGTTGTTAGTCGCGAAGTCGTGTCCGACCCATCGCGACCCCATGGACCACATTCCTCCAGGCCTTCCTGTCCTCCACCATCCCCCGGAGTCCACTCAAGCTCATGCCGACTGCCTCAGCGACTCCATCCAGCCACCTCATCCTCTGCCGCCCCCTTCTTCTTTTGCCATCTATTGCTCCCAGCATTAGGCTCTTCTCCAGGGAGTCCTTCCTTCTCATTAGGTGGCCAAAGTATTTGAGTTTCATCTTCAAGATCTGGCCTTCTAAAGAACAGTCAGGGTTGATCTCCTCTAGGACTGAACGGTTTGATCGCCCTGCGGTCCAAGGGACTCGCAGGAGTCTCCTCCAGCACCACAACTCAAAGGCCTCAATCCTTCGGCGCTCAGCCTTCCTTATGGTCCAGCTTTCACAGCCATACATTGCAACTGAGAAAACCATAGCTTTGACTATATGCACTTTTGTTGATAGGGTGATGTCTCTGCTTTTTAGTATGCTGTCTAGATTTGCCATAGCTCTCCTTCCCAGTAGCAACTGTCTTTTAATTTCTTGGCTGCAGTCCCTGTCTGTGGTGATCTCGCAGTCCAAGAAAATAACATCTGTCACTACCTCCATTCCTTCCCCATCTATTTGCCAGGAAGTGAGAGGACCGGATGCCATGATCTTAGTTTTCTTAATGTTGAGTTTCAAGCCAACTTTTGCGCTCTCCCCCTTCACCCGCATCAAGAGGCTCTTCAGTTCCTCTTCACTTTCTGCCATGAGAGTGGTATCATCTGCATATCTGAGGTTGTTGATATTTCTCCCAGTAATCTTTATTCCAACTGGTGATTCATCTAGCCCTGCCTTTCTCATGATGTGCTCTGCATATAAGTTAAATAGGCAGTGCGACAGTATACAGCCTTGCCAAACTCCTTTCTCAATTTTGAACCAATCAGTGGTTCCGTGTCCAGTTCTCACTGTTGCTTCTTGACTCGCATATAGGTTTTTCAAGAGACAAATAAAATGATCAGGTACTCCCATCTCTTTAAGAACTTGCAACAATTTGTTGTGATCCACGCAATCAAAGGCTTTAGCGTAGTCAATGAAGCAGAAGTAGATGTTTTTCTGGAACTCCCTAGCTTTCTCCATGATCCAGCGTATGTTGGCAATTTGATCTCTAGTTCCTCTCCCTCTTCGAAATCCTGCCTGTACTTCTGGTAGTTCTCGGTCCACATACTGCTGGAGCCTAGCTTGTAGGATTTTGAGCATCACTTTGCTAGCATGTGAAATGAGTGCAATGGTGCGGTAGTTTGAACATTCTTTGGCATTGCCCTTCTTGGGGATCGGAATGTAAACCGACCTTTTCCAATCCTGTGGCCACTGTTGAGTTTTCCAAGTTTGCTGGCATATTGAGTGTAGCACTTTTACTGCATCGTCTTTTAAGATTTTGAATAGCTCAGCTGGAATGCTGTCACCTCCACTAGCTTTGTTGTTGCTCAGACTTCCTAAGGCCCATTTCACTTCACATTCCAGGATGTCTGGCTCGAGGTCAGTGACCACCCCATCGTGGTTATCAGGGACGTTAAGCTCTTTCTTGTATAGTTCTTCTGTAATCTTGCCACCTCTTCTTAATCTCTTCTGCCTCTGTTAGGTCCCTGCCATTTTGGTCCTTTATCATGCCCATCTTTGCATGAAATGTTCTTGTCATATCTCCAATTTTCTTGAAGAGATCTCTGGTGCTCCCTATTCTATTGTTTCCTTCTATTTCTTTGCACTGTTCATTTAAGAAGGCATTTTTATCTCTTCTAGCTATTCTTTGGAATTCTGCATTCAATTGGGTGTATCTTTCCCTTTCTCCCTTGCCTTTCGCTTCCCTTCTTCCCTCAGCTATTTGTAAAGCCAGAACTTCTCCATCTTTGGCTGCAGAGCACATAGTCAATCTGATTTCTGTGTTGACCGTCTGGTGATGTCCATGTGTAGAGACGTCTCTTGGGTTGTTGGAAAAGAGTGTTTGTTATGACCATCGTATTCTCTTGACAAAATTCTACCAGCCTATGCCCTGCTTCATTTTGTATTCCAAGGCCAAACTTGCCTGTTATTCCAGTTATCTTTTGGTTTCCTACTTTAGCATTCCAATCCCCCATGATGATAAGGACATCATTTTTTGGAGATAATTCTAGCAGGTGTTGCAGGCCTTCATAGAACTGGTCAACTTCAGCCTCTTCAGCCCATGGTTGGGGTATAGACTTGGACTATTGTGATGTTGATGGTTTGCCTTGGATTCGAACTGAGAGCATCCTGTCATTTTGGAGATTGTATTCCAGTACTGCTTTTCCTACTCTTTTATTGACTATGAAGGCTACTCCATTTCTTTCTCACCGGCCCGCGCCCCCAGGCACCCCCATCTCACTGGCCTGCAACAGTCAGTCATCACAGCCTTTGAACTGGCCCCCGTTCAAAAAGTTTGAGGACCACTGCTCCAGGCACTGTTCCCTGCACATCTAACCAGGTATGATGTGTACTTAGCATGTAAATCACATGCCAGCAGGGTCACCTGCCCACCTGAGCCGCCCGTAGCTGAACCTGTGGATGAACAAGAGTACGTGAGAACTGCAGGGGCGCTTATTTTATTTTATTTATTTATTTGTTTATTTACAGATTTATAGGCCGCCCCTTGCCACAAGCCTCGGGGCAGCTCACAACCTCAAGAAACCTTGTAGGCAAAAACATAGTACAATAATTAAAAAGCCTACAGAATATCAAAACCTTAAAACTTTAAAGCTTAGGAAGTTTGTACAGATCGAAGCGCTTTCCCTGAGCCTCAGGCCAAAGGGCGAGATGCCACTTTGGAATGTTCCTCCATGTAAAATAAGTCTACCAAAACACCTAGCGCACCTGAATGCAGAGTCCTAAAATGTGACCACCCACTGCATGGGCCATGCACTGGAAGCTGGGGAACATGGGCAGCGGGAGTGCTGCTTGTGGGGCCCTGTGGGCAGCCGACTGGCCGCTGTGTGAGCCAAATGCTGGGCAAGGGAGCTCCTTGTGCTCTGTTCTCATATCTTGAGGTGTGGATCAGGAGACAAGTAGGAAGAGCAGCAAAAGGTTGCGGCATGAGTCGCTCTGGGTCAGTGTCCCAATCAAGCCTTCTTTTAGGGCAGCACTTCCTGACCTAGTACCCCCTTGCTCCCTCACCTAAAGATCTGCTTTTATTTCTCAGGTTTCCGGAGCATGGGGATTCCCTCTTTGGATGGCAGTGTCAGGACGTGGCTAGCTCTGGGGTGCCATCAGGTGGCCAGAACTGGAATGGCCACTGCAGTATTTGCAGGATCCGACCAGGCCCAGCTGGAGTGCTCAGCCTCCTGATGAGCACCTGCTGCTTCCTCTGTAAGGGCAGGCTCCTCCCTCCCATGCCACCTTTATTTGTTTGTTTGTTTGTTTGTTTGTTTATTTTGACATAGTTATATGCCGCCCCCTTGCAAATATGCCATCCCCTTTAGCAACACAGGCCTTCCTCCTTGCTGCAGAATGGCTCAGCTCCTGCACCTGGTCGTATCCCTCAATCCTTGCTGTACCTGCTGCTGCTCTGGTGTCCCGCTGACTCACCTTGCTGCAGGTAGCTGCTCTCCTCATCTTTCCAGTTTTTGTAAACCTTTGGTTCACTAGCCTTGTTCTGCTCAGCCCTCCTGGTTACTGGGTTCAGCCTCTTTTGCCACCATACTCTGCTTCCAACCTGCTACCAGCCTCTGGATCGCAGTCAGCCTCTTGGCTCCTGCTGCCTTTGTCTTGGCTTTCTGGAGGGTGCTGTGAACCAGCCTTCCCCAACCTGCTGGCCTGCAGAGGCATTTGGACCGCATGTCCCAGAATTCCCATCCAGCAGGACCAGAGACTGAGAATTCTGGTGTTGCAGTCCAAACATGTCTGGAAGGCACAAGGTAGAGGAAGCCTGCTGTAAATGCCTTCTTCCTCTCATGTGCTTGCGCACATCTCTCTCTCTCTCTCTCTCTCTCTCTCTCTCTCAGCATGGCCCTCTAATATGGGGTACAGTACATATAGCCATATGGGAAGCTGTCCTGGGCATCAGCACACAGTGGCTTCCATGAGAGTTGTGGCAGAGGAGGCATAACCTGCCCAAAGGCTGAGCAAGGAGAAGACTCGAACCTCAACACACTCCTCTAAGCAGAGAAACCAAATTCACTGAAGGCAAGCCCTGTATGCATAAGATGCATTGCTTTGAAGTGCTCTTAGCTGTCAGTAAGACAATGTGCTTATTTCCTTTTCTGTTTAAGTAGGAAGGTCAGGGCACAATGGAGAGTGCCAGAAGAGGTATTCATGCAACAGGAATACTCCCTTAAGCTACCCTGCAAGGTGGTTGAATGCTGCTCTCAGGCCAAAGAGCAGTATGTTTAAAAACAATGGATCATGGTTAATTAATGTTCTTCTCAGTTTAACTGGACTCCAGCCTGCAGTGAGGGGCTACAGCCACTGGAAATACTGCAGTATTGCTAGCAACCGCTCAGAGTTTGACCAGAAATATTTGATGTTTGTTTATTTATGGCTGGGTTTAGGACAACTCAATAACCTGCGCTCAAGCATTGAGTGCAACTTGTTATTAAGCAGTGATTTTTGTTGAAATGTGAGTTACTGTGTGGTCTGAACACAGCTGTGCTCACAAGCCGTGTCTTGTTAACCACAAACAAGGGCTTCTATTTGGTTGGTTGGTTGGTTATGAACTGTGGGCTGTTCACCATGGTTTGTTGTCTTGGCTGGGTTCAAAGAACAGGATAACCCACAATTCAGCAACAGTCAATGCTTCAACCACAAGCCACATTCATGGCTTGAGTGTTGGTTACTGTGTCATCTGAACCCAATTAGTATAAGCTATACTGCAGGGCTATCATCAGTCACTCTAATGTCTCAAGAACTGCAGCCCTTCCCAACCTTCAGTAGGCAAGAAACTGTGTTTTCTTTGACATTTGGATTAGTTAGCAAAACATTATTGATTTAAAGTTTCACATTAACTGAAAATATGGTTATGAAGAGCAGAAATCATCCCTGTGGAGTTTTGAGGGGTGGAGTGCACGGCCCTGTCCCAGCACCATTAAAATCTGACTCCATTCATCCCATGGGCTACCCTTGCTCCCCATCCCAAAGGTGTGGTTGTGCACATCATTTCTGTGCAGGGTCCAGCCAAGGCTTTTGCTTCTTCCTTTCCATTCCACTCATAGAAGTCCAAAGAAATTGCAGTCGGACTTCTGACACGGGCAGGGCACAACATGTTGAGCGCCGCATGTTGTCACAGGTTAGGGGACAAGTGGCTGGAGAGCAGCACTTGTGAAAGGGACCTCGGGGTACTGGTTGACTGCAGGCTAAACATGAGTCAGCAGTGTGATGCAGTGGTCAAGAGGGCGAACGCCACCCTTGGTTGCATAGCCAGAAGTGTGGCTTCAAGATCGAGAGAGGTATTACTACCACTCTACACAACTCTGGTGTGCCTGCAGCTGGAGTATTGTGCTCACTTCTGGGTTCTACATTACAGGAAGGATACAGCCAGGTTGGAATCAGTGCAGTGTGGGGCCACAAGGATGGTGACGGATTGTAGGGAAAGTCATATGAGGCAGGACTGAGGGAACTGGGCCTTTTCAGCCTGGAGGAGACCCTGAGGGGATCTGTTGGCTACATATAAGTATGTGAGGAGGTGTCACACGGAGGTGGGCAGAGACCTCTTTTCCCCTGCAGAGGAGGGCTGTATGTGTTCCAGTGAAGCAAAACTCAGGGAACCAAGATTCAGGGTGGATGCCAGGAAGTACTTCCTGACAGTTGGGACCCCTAGGGTGTGGAATGGGCTGCCACAGGAGGTGTTTGAAGCCCCATTGGTGCGGGTGTTCAAGGATAGACTGGACATGCACATGGTAGGGATGTCATGAGTGGAGCTGGCTGGAGCTGGGATCAGACTAGATGGCCCAGGTGACGCCTTCCGACTTGCTCTGTTTCTATGTCTGTTGGTTTCAAGTATGGTCCATTTTCGATGTTCACTTTGTCATTGACAGCTGATAAAAATCCAAGCATATATGACTTTCCTAAGAGATTACCTTAATGGTTGGCTGAAGCTGATGGGAATTGGAGTCAGACACATTTGGACAAACCACACTGGGGAAAGCTGCTATAAGCTTATTCTCACGCAAGCAAAACTCCAATTCGGCGGGTCGCCTAGGACGATATTCGTCTGTGGCTGGCCTTGGGTAGGCGCTTCGCGGCTGCTCCTCCAGCGCCAAGCGCGCCTGGGGAACAGAGCTGCTTGTGTCCGTCCTGCTCCGAAAGCGCTGGGCGGAGGCGGCCAGGAGGGGGCGCCGCTCGGCTCCCCTTGGCCGTGGCTCCGCGTCCCCACCCTCCTACGCAGCCTGCCTCCGCGGCCCGGGCCAAAAGAGGCCAGCTGCCGCGCAAAGACCCGGCGCGGCGCGGCGCGGCGCGGAGAGGGCGGCTCGGTGGCTTGGGACGAGCAGGAGCGCCCGGCGTCGCGGTGAGGCTGACCTTCAAGACGCGGCCATGCAGCGCGCGGAGTGGGACGAGCAGAGGGAGCTGCGGGAGCTCAACTCCCGCCTGTGGCTCTACGTATCGCGGGTGCGGGAGTTGGAGCAGGAGAACCGGCGCCTGGCGCAGGAGCTGGCGGCGCTGCGCGGCCGGGAGAAGCACTCGCGGCACCTGCAGCGGCAGGAGGAGGAGGTGGCCGAGCTGCGCCTGCTGGTGGCCGAGCTGAGCCGGGCCCAGGGCGAGGCCGAGCTCGAGCGCGACGCGCTGCGCCAGGAGCTGGCGCGCTTGGAGAGTCTGGGCGCGCAGTCCGCGGAGCTGCGCCGCAGCCGCCTGGAGCCCGCGGTGGCCGAGCAGCGGCAGCACCTGGAGCAGCTGCGGGCGGACTGCGCCGCGCTGGAGGCGCTGCTGGAGCGCTTGCTGCTGGAGCAGCGGCGCCTGCAGGAGGAGCGGCGGCGGCGGCCCCTGCCCCTGCCCCTGCCGCCGCCGGCCTTGCCGCCGCCCGCCAAGGCTTCGCGCGTCAGCCGCCGCGAGCTGGAGGACCCCTACGCGCTGGTGCTGAGCTGGACCTGCGAGCACAGCCTGGAGCGCTACGAGGCCGAGCTGCGAGCCCTGCAGGAGCTGGAGGCGCGCCTGGGCCGCGAGGACGCGCAGAAGCTGCGCGCTGAAAACGAGCGCTGCCGCCGGCACCTGGGCGAGCTGCAGCGCCAGTGGCAGGAGCTGGGCGCGCTGGCCGAGCGCTTGGAGCAGGAGCGCCTGGCGCAGCAAGAGCGCCAAGGCGCGGAGCGGGCCGAGTACCAGGTGGGCGGAGCGGCGGGGGGCGCCGGGCTCGCGTACAAGCTCCGTGCGCGCGCGGTGGAGCGAGGCAAGGGGCCGCCCTGCGCCTCCCCGTCTGTCCAGCCGTTTAAGAGCAGGGTTAGAGGGAGCCAGCTTTTACTCCAGTGGGGCTCAGCCTCTTCGGAGTCGCTTCGAGGGAGATAGGCTTATTTATCGCTTTCGGCCCTTCCACTCGGGTTACTGCCTGACAGAGCTGGGATCGCTGCGTGCCACGATCCTCCCCAGGCTTTCAGTGCCCCAAGGCACTTTGTATACATTGTCCCTGTAAGTTTCCCTCTGTCCCGTAGGCGCGGAGTATTCCTAACATGCAGCAGAGGCAAATGGGGAGGGAGGGAGGGAGGGAGGGAGAGCATCTGCTCCAGAGTCATTTGGCAAACACTGGGCAGGTGTGGCTCTTTGCAGGAGGAGGGCGAGGTGATGCGTGGTGCAGCGAAAGTGGCAAGGATGATATCTCCCCCCCCCCCCCGGAAAAGGATTGTCCCATGAAGCTGCCTGGCTGGAGGGAGATGGAGACATAAAAGGACATGTTCTCTCAATGCATGGTGAAGCTGTGGAATTCACTACAAGAAGTAGTGATGGCCACCAGTTTGTGGGGCTGGGAGGAACTACTGGTCTTGGTGACTCTAGGCTCCCCCCAGTGCTGGAGGCAGTGTGCCTGTGTACACTGCTTGCTGGAGAACATGGGCAGGAGGGGGCTGTGGCATTCCTGCCCTGCTTGGGGGAGCCTGTGGGCAGCTGGTTGGTCATGTGTGAACAGAGTTGCTGGAATGGATGGTCCCTGGGTCTGGTCCAGCAGGGCTCTTTCCTACGATGGGGTGGGGAGATTTTCACTGGTGCTTCTCCAGCTGTTTCCCAGTTAAAGATGAATCACCCCCAGCACCCAGTTCAGACAGTCGCTCCTGCTTGCACAGGGAACTAGCCTGCAACCCACCTGGGTTGGGGCAGGCTAAAAATCCAGAATAAACTAGATGCATCCATCCTGTGACTTGGGCAGACTGCTTTGGGACACTTCCAGCGGCTGGGCTTCCACAGCTGACAGTCCAAAAGGCACTGCACAGTGATTCAGTCCTTTCCTTCTGAACCCTTCCTTTTTTGGGGGAGAAGGAGTATGGCAGTAGTTGTGAGAGCATGAGAAGGTGAATGACGGAAGAACTGGTCCTGAAGAAATCCATGGACAAAGCCAGCAAACTACATTGGGTACATAAACCACCCATTGCCTCCAAAACCCAGCAGCATTTTAGCAGGTTTCTGGCTAAGGCTGTGTTGCGTACCCACTTACTTGAGAGTAAGCCCCATTGTGCACTGTGGGACTTAGTTCTGAGTAAATATGCCCAGAGTTGCACTTTATGCTTCCCCCAGCTAACTGCCTAATTAAACATGTAGTTAACCCGTAAGGATTTTGTTTGATACGGCTTTTTAGAAACGCTTTATGTGTCTGTTGGTTTTTGCCTGACTTGTGTGGTCCCTCTTGGTTTTCAGGAGCTTGGCCAGCATATCTTCTATCTGCCCTCACTTCAAAGTGTGAGCAAAAGTGACCATTGCAGTTTTATAACTGCATGTTGGTCTTTCTCAGACATTGTGGACAGTTGCAGCTGTCACTGTGGTCTTACTGCAGTCCCTGGTGAGGAATTCAGTGAAGGCAGGAAATGTTGCTTCCTTAACCCTTAGAGAAACTGCCCCCCCACCCCCACCCCTGCCCAGTGCTGCCTCTCCGCGTTGTGGTCTGCAATTCATTCCAGCCAATGCCAGCTTGGGAAGACAGCAGCAAAACAAAGGTCCTGAGGACCTGGAATGGCTCAGATTTGGCTCTGGCATCCCAGCACAGGACGCGATGTTCCCTCTGCATGTCTGTGTGTGTTGTGGGGGTGGGGGGCAGAAGAAGACACACCAGCCCCCGCTGCTCTCTTTCCACATTCCACCCCTGCCTGGCCCAGGCCACACTTCATCCGCATGCCCTGCGACCCCTGTGGGGGTTTGAGGCCCCAGTGCAGGGCAGGCGGGGTGAGGCAGCAGGTTGGGGTGTCCCTCGTTTCTCCTGGGCTGCAGCACCCTGCTTCTGAGCAAGGGACGGGGTGGGCGACATGGCAAGAAGGGGCCTGCCGGTCAGACCAAAGTCCACCTTGTCCAGCTTCAGTTCACACAGCCGGCGAGTGGCTGCCTGTGGGAAGCGCCTAGTGGGACTCGTGTGTAATGCCCCTCCCATGTTCCCCAGCAACAGATACAGAGGCAGGCTGCTGCAACACAGGGCAGCATGTCGCCGCCTCCTGCATGAATGTATCCTCTTCCCTTGCGAGCCCATCCCACATGGGGCAGAGGCGCTCCTGTGATGTGGCGGGCCAAGGGTGTTCCCCAGAGCAGCCATTCCAGCGCTCCCCAAGGGAGCCGGAACCGCTCCTGCACCCAGAGGGCGTCTGCCCCTGGGTGTGCCTCTCCTTCTGAGGGCTGCCAGCCGGTGGGGTGGCTGGGTCATTGCAGGTCCCGGAGGTGACCTCCTCGAGGGAGTAAGCTTTAGACAGCCATGTGCCTGCCGCAGCCCCCAACTAACTTCCCACTCTGTTACTGCTTTCCAACGGGCTCTGTGTTCCCGATCCCTTAGAACAGCTTGCAAGCATGGATGTTGTGTGTGCCGGCACATGCGTACTGACAATGCACAGTTCTGCATGCTTCGGTGCACGCTCAGTGAAATCCCAGCCTCATCGTGACAGGAGGCAAGAGCGGGAGTTTGCATCTGCCTCGGTCCCACCTGGGAATGAGCACTATTTGGTTGTAGAAAAAAGGAAATTGAGCATCTGGAGCCAGGCCCAGGCAGCCGGCCGCTGGCCCTAAAAAGCTGTGTAGAAATTAGAAGAACGCTGCACATGGTGAGCCAACTAATTGACCCAAAGGAGTGCAGGAAGAGCCCTGCTGGATTTGACCAGAGGTCCGTCTTGAGTCCACTGACGTGCTAACCACATGGCTCTGTCCTAACTCTCTTGGTCTAAGCAGCTGATAGTCAAATGTAGACTGTCCCCGGACTTGGAAGTTCCATTCTGCTCTCACAGCTGCTGGATCTGCCTTCTGTAGGGATGGCTAATTGCCTTTTCAAGCCAGGAGGCTGCTAGGCATCACCTCCTCTTGGATCAGCAAATGAATCACTTCTGACTTTGTCATGCACACAGTAAATCCACTGAAAGCTCTTGGCTTACTTAAAAAGAAACATAGAAACATGAAATGCCTTTGATTTGATTGCATCTGCATCTTAATAGAAAAAGAATTGGAAACTAAACTGCCAATATCATGCTGCCCTTATGCAAGCCTATGGCATGGCCACTGTGGAATGCTATGTAAGGCCCTGGGCACCAAACCGAAAGAAGGCTGTTATGGAGAAGGACCGGGCACAGAAAGGGGCAAGCAAAGCTGGGGGGGGGGGGCAGGAGCAGGCCCTCTGTAAGGAAGGGTGGCAATGTCTGAGGGATGGGAAGGAAGACATGGCAGAGGTGGGCATGGCTACGCAGGGTGTGGAGAAGGCGGAGGAGAGCCTCTTCTCCCTGTCTCTCATATGAGGCCAGAGGTCTCATGCCGGGAAGCTGGTTGGCACGATGGCGGACAGTCAAGCTGTGGAATCCCTTGCAATAGGTGGCACCCGCCATTCGAATAACTTGAACGGGGTTGGAAGAAGAGGCTCTCTGTGGCTCCGAGTCTTGATGGCTGGGTGCTGCCTACATACACCCATTGCTGGGGCACATGGGTGAGGGAGGGCTGCCACTCTTTGCTTGGGCTTCTGGCGAGGGGCCAAACACTGGGCTGGATGGATCTTCCTCCGTATAAGTGAGTCTGGGCCAGCCCACTGTGTGACATGGCTCCTTTTTCACTTTTTTCAAGGAAACTAAAGCACAAAACAATAACAGCCACACAGTAAAGATCTGTTTAGGGTTTCCTGCTGTCCCGTATGTATGTATGTATGTATTTAGAAGGCTTTTATGCTGCCCCATTTGCCGAAGCCTCGGGGTGGCTCACAATAATAAATGAGTAAGCACAGTATAAAACAATGTAATATAATTTGAGTCGACCAGGCCCTTCCATTTCATTGGAAGACCCTGACTTCTAACACGGGGGGGGGGGGGGTGGCAGAATAAGCTATCAACTTTCTCCACGCCATGCATAATTTTTATAAAACGCTGCCAAACCCTATTTAGTGGCCTAACCCGTGGCCTCTGGCTTTCCCCCTTCCCCTGGCCTGCCTCTTTTTCCTGACCTCCAGTTCTTTGGCTTTAATCCCCCCCCCGCTCCCCCCGCCATTGCACAGGCGAAATGTTTCTCCTCAGGTCCAGTTACCCACACTAAGAGCTTGATGCTAAAATAGGGTGGCATTTTGCTCGCTGGTTCTGCCTTCAGCCTCACCCACCACTGCAATGCAGCCCCCAGTACAAGGTTTGGCCCCGAGGCTGAAAGAAATTCAACACCCTGGCCTTAGTCACATAATCTGGATGTAATGAGTGTGCTTTTATGACTCCAGTCCTGGGACGTCTGAACCACACAAGCGCGTCCCACACTGCAGTGGCAAGGAAAAGGTACCCCCGTTCTGTTAAAGAGCAAGGGCCACCTGACGTTGAAGTATGCCCACCTTCAAAATCAGCACCTGATTTTGAGAATCTCGATTTCTGTGCATCTGGCCTGTGGACTCTGCAGCAGCTTTTTTCAAGTGCTGCATCTTAAATTCCATTTATAGCCTACCCTTTTTCTCTTGCAAGGAGCCGAGGCAGCTTGCGTCCCATTTTATCCTTCAACAGCCCTGCGAGGTAGGCTAGACTGAGAGCGAATGACTGGCCCAAAATCACCTGCTGACTTTCAGAGCTGAGTGAAGACTAGAACCTGCCTCTCCCAGATCTCAGTCCAACATGCTAACTGCACACTGGCTCCAGGGAACATCTGCTAAAAGTGCATCACTGAATCAGCCGTCGAGCATTTTGGCCCTAATGCAAATTGGGGCAAACAGAGCAAAATTCTGGTAACAGAAAATTCTAGTTGCACCAAGAAGCAGACAGAATGAATGATGCCTGGTCATCAGCAAAGCACAGATGGAATTGATTCCTCAAAATTTGTCCATCTCTAATATCCTATAGTGAAAAATGTTGCTTTTTCTTAATGCTTCTGTGCAGGGCCAGCTCAGCCAGGCACGCCAACTTAAGCAGCTGCTTTGAGCCTGACATCTCTGTCCTGGTGTTGCTCCTGGACTAACAGAGCTCAGCTGGGATGGAGAGGGTGTCCAAGAAGGCTTTGTGATACTTATTTGAACTACCCTTCCTAGGCTGGCAAACTCTTGATTCCAGTGGAGTTAGTGCATGCGCATGCGCTAGATAGGTTATGTTGACATCCTATGACCTGCAAAAGTGACTGAAGTTCATTGATGGCAGTCGGCAGGTCTGCCCCTTTGTTCCCCATGGAGATCATTTCTTTTGTTCTTCTCAGCCCTTTTATTCACACACTGGTAGATCTGTTGTCTGTCCCAGTCTCGTTAATGCATTGCGCCACTGGAGATTAGAGGGATGTGATGTATCGGGATTTTGTGTTCTTGGATTTTCAAAATGCCACTCGCTGAGGTTGCAAAGGGCACAGAATCCACCACCCACTTGACAGAGAGAAAGCAGGACGGTCCGTCCCATGCATGCGGGGTGTCCTGGCAGTTGTAGGCCTTTCTTCTGGCTAAGAAAACTGGTTGACTGCAGACTAAACATGAGCCAGCAGTGTGACGCAGCGGCCAAGAGGGCGAATGCCAGCCTTGGATGCGTAGCCAGAAGCGTAGCTTCTAGATCAAGAGAGGTATTACTGCCACTCTACACGACTCTGGTGCGCCCGCAACTGGAGTATTGTGCTCAGTTCTGGGCCCCTCATTACAAGAGTGTTATAGCAGTTGGAATTGGTGCAGTGAAGGGTCACAAGGTTGGTGGCCAGTTTGCAGGGGAAGCCGTATGAGGCAAGACTGAGGGAACTGGGTCTCTTCAGCCTTGAGAAGAGGAGACTCAGAGGGGATATGTTGGTGACATGCAGATATGTGATGGGGTGTCACACGAAGGTGGGTAGAGACCTGTTCTCCCCTGCAGAGGAAGGCAGGACTTGCTCCAATGGAGCAAAGCTCAGGGAATCAAGGTTCAGGGTGGATGCCAGGAAGCACTTCCTGACAGTTAGAACCCCGAGGGTATGGGTATTGGGATGGGCTTCCACGGGAGGTGGTTGAGGCCCCATCGGTGAGGGTGTTCAAGGGCATGGTAGGCATGTCGTGAGTGGAGCCAGCTGGAGCTGGGGGTCAGACTAGATGGCCCAGGAGGCCTCTCCTGATTCGCTCTGTTTCTCGGTTTCTAAGTGTACACAGGATTCCTCCTTAAGCTTAGTCACTCCTCCTTGCGGGTCTGCCCAGGGGAACATCAGCAGGGCCTGCTTGTCACCCAAGGAGCAGAGGTGTGAAATGCAGGAAAACCAGCTGCACTTGAGGTGTCCCTGCAAACGTGAAGCTAAGCAGAGTTTCTGAAAAAGGCAGTGCGCAATCCTGCTGATCATGGCTTTGCCTCCTGGCTTGCAACAGAGCATGCTTGAACTATTCCCAACAACCATCAATATTTATAGGCTATTATATATAAGAGATGTGATTCCTGGGGGCCGCCCTCTGATTCCGAAGAATGTTTTTCTCCCTCTCCCCGTTTCTCCCTAATGTATGCCGAGACCACTTCTGGATCCACCTGGTGGTTCTTGGGTGATGAGGCCTTCACTGCCCCGACGGGCGTGACTTCCAGCCCCTGCCTTCATCTTACACAGCAGCCCAGGTTGCACCCGACAGAGTGTCCCCTCACAGGGGCTTACCCCAGTTTCCCCCGTTACCAGCTCTTCTCCCCCATCTTGGCCAGCATTGCGTGTTCTGGCTGGCAGTCTTTCTCCAGCAGAGACCTTGCTCTGCACCTGATACATCAAAAGGCTTCCCTGGAAATGGCAGGGATCGCCCTGGGGAACCCAGGCGCATGCAAAGCATCTCTGTCCATGCTGAGCCACACGGGCCTAGCCTAGCTCCCAGGACTCTGCAGAGGCTGACCAGGTCCCCTCAGAAACAGCCGCTGAACTAGTAACAATAACAATCTTGCGTATTTCCTGCTGCTTTCCTGGGGGAGGATGGACTTCCAGAGGCGACATGTCCAGGGGCTGGTTTCCTGGACACGAGAAAACACACTGGGGGCATGGGGTGCTTTTTTACTTGGGAATAAGGAAATGGAGCCCACGGCAGCATGACCACACTCTGGAACCTGCTCCCCAGGATATGCTAGACTACAAAAACCAGCATTCCCAGCTGGCAGGGAAGGCCAGAGTGCGAGTGCCTGGGTGAGTCCAGTGTGTCAGAGACCCACTTGCTGAACTTGGTGCTTTGCTCATGAAGTTTCTGCATTTGGCACATTGAAAAGTCAAGCTTTTTTCAGACAACGATTACACATTGGCCAAGTTTGATTTTAAATGTTTTTAAAGCTAGTGCAACTGTATGAGTAAACCCACTTATGCCCAGTAGATGTTATGTTCCCAAAGTAACAAAGTGACTTTAAATCTGTGAAAGGGGCTTTTAAAAATCACCCCTCCCAAAGGTTTTCCCTATATGCCTTCAAAGTTTCCAGAGATTTTAAATCTCTAAATGGAGGTGAGCAGTAAGGAGCCTTGCAAAGCTGGGGCTCTGGCTCACAGGGCCAAACAATGAAAATAACAAAGCACAAATTTGATTACGCAGGTGTACTCCTGTCCTGTCTCCTAAGGATGCCTCTACTTGTAAAAGGGGAGAGGAAGGCTTTTGCTTTTAGAGAAACACTTCAGGCAAAAGATTTGCAGAGTCAGGAGCAGGAGGTGAAGCAGACGTGTCCCCAAAGCCACTGAATCTGTGGAAATCAGCTGCAAGAGAGATTGCACCTTTATGTCAGCAGGTGCCCTCTGGGCAGCAAGGTGGTGGGGCAGAGGCCCCTCCAGAGATTCCAAGGCCTGTCGGGCTTCTGAGGTGCCCTCAGCTAACTCACCTCTTTGCTCTCTCCATGCCTTCTTTCCCCGAGCTCTAAAATGCCCTGTTTTCTCCCCTTCACGCCCATAATGCCTTCTCTCTTTAGCCATGGGGATGGCACCCACCACTGGCCACGAGGCACGGTGGCATCTCTTGACCTCCAGTTCCACCACCAGTAACGTTAGTCCTTGGATCATGCAGCTCAGCATGGACAGGGGCTTTGGGGTCCGTGTGGGCGTGGCTGCCTCCCTTCCCATGTCACGGGGCACATCCCTGGCAGTGTGCTGGGAGTGGTGAACATGGGTGGGGGGGCATTTGCGCACCAGCCCTGCTTGTGAGGTTTCCACAGTGTGAAGAGAAGCCTGGACCAGGGAGGCCTTTGCCTACAACCTTGTTACCCTAAAAAATTAAGATCCAGACTGTCCCCGTGGTTAAGTACACATTTGCAGTTGGGCAGCCTGAGAGTTTAAAAATGTGCATTGCATTCCTTGGGGGTGTGCATTAAGGGGGTTGTAGCTAAATCTCTCACATGGGGATTGTTTAAGGCATTTCTTGCCTTTCGGCTCGGAGGAAAATCCTACTTCGGAAGCTGGTATTTGCAAAGATGACAAGCTACCCGCTCCACCTTGGCACAAACAGGGGTTTCCTACCAATGCAAATACCAGGTTTCAGGACTGAGGCAACCAAGGAAGGGGTACACTTCTTTCTCCAGGCCTGCTTCAATCCAATTATCTCTCTCCCCTCCCCGCCATAATGCTATTTGCATTCTTTATAAACCCTGCCCTTTGCATCCAAGGATGCCCTAAGAAGGAAGGGGCATTCGCTTGTGCATTCCAGAGTGTGCTTGTATTCATGCCTTCACAAGGCACCAGTTGCCTGTAAAAGCTTTTTATTTGGAAAGGGCAGGTGCTTAGTGTGAAAATGTGTATTTTCCTGGAAGTTCAAGTGCATGGGCCTGGCTTTTCTTTTAAGTTCTCCCCTGAATCAGTTATCCTGTGTCATGTGTTTGTTTCTTATTTTGTCCCTGCTTTCTCTCAATGGAGCATTACAAATGAAGGATGAAATGCATCTCAAAGGTAACGAATAGGTCGATTATGTGCATGTGAATATGGAGTACTTTTCTCCTCATTCGCTCCGCTCACTCCTGAGAATTGTCACCAGCAAGGGTAGATTTATAGTCCAGCTGAATGCAGACGTGATGGAGAGAGAGGCTCTAATTCTTATTTTCTCCCAGTGAAAGTCAGAAGAGTCCTTGGAGGGCGTTTGGCCGAGCCCCCTGCCCCCTGCCCCGTGCAGGATCTGTGGTGCCAGATGCAGGGAGCAGATGGCTCCCAGGCTCTGCTTGAATCCCTCCAGCGAAGCAGAGCCCACCACCTCCCCTGCGTCAATGTCAAAAAGCTCCTGCTGTCAGGAAGTTTCTCCGAAGGGTTTAGCCGAAGTCTGCTTTCCGGCATCTGCTCCGCCCGCTGATTCTGGTTCTGCCCTCTGGAGCAACATGCTCTGCATTTCGTGTGACCAGCTCTACCCGCATTGGAAGAGAGTCGTTGCACCTCCCGTTGGTTTTCTCCTCCAGTCATTCGCCTACCTGCCTAGCTAGCCATTGGGCTCGCATGTCGAGTCACCTTTGCTAAGCTGCAAAGACGCAGTCAGCTTGCACAGAACTAAAAGGCACAGATTTGCCGCACGATGCCTTTCTATCCTACATGTGTGCCTTGCATAAATTTTGTACTTAAATGCAGGACGTAACATTGTTCAGGGATAAACACGTTGGCACTGCCGGCATGTCACTGGGGCAACATTTCTATGGGTAGAAACAACCCAGAATGTCTAAGAGGGCTGGCTGCAGTTAGAGAGATGCTACTTCCTGCCGCACCCTTGTGCATTTCTTCCATTCTAATGCTGACTCTAGATAAACAGGTGTTGCTGGCTTTTGAAATAAGAAAGCCTGTGAAACCTGTTTGCTGGAAGCAAAGGTGGGAGATGTGTGGGAGCACTCTTGGTAGTGACGACTTGTGTTTTCAGCTCTCCAGAAAATAAGTTAGAGCCTTCCTCCAGAGACTCTGTTTTCTGCTCATTCATGCATAGGTTCACACGTAGAACTGCAGGGAAATTCTTCTGCCGTTTGGGCACTTTCCCCCACCTGCTGTAGTTCAGGCATCACTATAGTTTCTCTCCTGGAGTCAACTGGAGACTTGCTTTTTGTTTTATTTCTTTGATCACACTCCCAGATCTATTCAGCAGGTTTCAAAAGGAGATGGATAAGACATCTTGTAAAATGTGAGTTTTAACAAACCCCCATCACAGTGAATCGCGGCATGAATTCCCCTCAAGTCAGTGCGCGGAAGGTGAGCCTTTTCGTCTCCCAAAGCTGTGTGTGTGGGCTCTGAGTGGCAGCAGAACTGATTCAGTAAAGCAGCCCCAACTCGCTAGAGTCAAAGGCCCTTGAGAGATTGCTGAGGACGATGCCGTGAGGACCAGAAATGGCTCCCGACACGCTGATGCATCTTGGGTGTGTGTCTTGTCCGAGAGCCAGATGGTGGCCGGAGGTGCCACAGGCTATTGGGTGCAGAACATTTATTACCATGGCATGTGCAAGGCCCGCGGCCGAGAGAGTGTCTCCATTATGCAAAAGTTTAAATCTCTAGTCCTTTCTCTCCCGTCAGTGGAGAAAGTTGTGAGTGTTGTCAACTCCTTACAAAATAAGAACTGAACTGAAATTCTCACCCACCGGCACCTGCCAGGGACACGGCAGTTCCTGGCACAGAGAAAACCATATCGGGGCTGCCTGCTGATTCGCTATTCAAGATGAAAAGCCGGACAGAAAACGAGGGTTAGTGGCAACCACATTCAGCCCCACAGGTTTGATTGACTGAGCACACAGGGACTCAAACCTAGACCTTGGAAAGCCAAGTGGCTGCCTTTTTCTTTCTCCCCCACACATTTTTTTAAATCTCATATTCCTTTCTGTCCCATTCATGAAGAGGTTTGCTAAGTTTGGGAAGTTCTTACTGAAAGTCTCGCTCATGCACAGTCTGGCTTGATCTCTTCAGCTCAAGGACAGCGGGATGGGAAGAACTGATTTCTGCCGGCACCAGGGAGCTGGTACCAGCCAGGACTAGTAGCAGTCTTTGAGCTCAGGTGGTGTACTGGTTGGAGGGGAGGACTGGGGAGGTCCACTCAGCTATGGAATTCACTGGGCAAATGCAGTGAAATCACCAGTCACTAATTCAGGGCCTTCTCTATCCCATAAGGTGGTTGTGAAGATAAAGTGATGATGATGATGGCTCTTGGAAGAAAAGTGGAATGGGAACAGAATAAATATTGCACTAGGTACTGCAGGGTTGTGCCTAAAAGCCTAGCCATGTTTGCAATCCCAGTAAAGGCTGCGTTCCTGATCATGCAGGAAGCTTGGGGATTGTGGGGAGCATTTCTCAGCCATCTTTGGGGGTGACTGTACAAGCCTGAATGTTGCAAGAGACTTGGTGAGCTGGCCTGTGGGTTTATGTGGTTGTCGTTGTGTTTTGGCTTAGATGATCATTGAAGCCCTTGAAGAAGAAAAGCAGTTCCTCACGACCTCGATCGCAGGGTACCTGAAGGACTACTATGAACTGTTGCAGGTGAAAGCCGGTCTCAGTCTTGAAATTGAAACCTACAGGTGAGAGGCACAAATGGTGCAGGTGGTACCCTTATGAAGGACTTGAAGTTACTCCCTTTTGTGTTTTTAAAATTTAGAATGATTTTTAGGAAGCCTACCTGAGAAACAGCAAGATCTAATTGTCAATTTGATAGCTGAAATAATGTTGACGGCACAGGCTGTGTTCCGAGTTATACACAAGAGGAGTCTCCCAGCTAAACTTACATTTGTGCAAGCTGTTGCACATTGCAATTGTGTGAGCAATTGTGCATTTCATGTGTGCAACTTCTTCCACAATAGGTTGCACAAGCAGTTGTGCAAGTATAACATTCAACTACTTAAGCAACTGGGGAAATTTGGCGGGGCTCCACTAGGGCTACCTGAGCTCATGGAATGACACTGTTGGATGCTGCCCAATGAGGCCAAAAGATGCAAATGCAGATGGAAAAGCAATGCACGTGTAATTCCATGAAATGCTGTAAAGACAGGTATGACTATGAAAACTGTAGCCCACAGAAGATAAAAAGGCCAGTGAAAAGAAGTGGGTCTCCAGAGCTTTCCTTAAGCCCTGCAAGAAAGGGGCTTGGCCAAACCCTGGTGGGGCCAAGGGACTCCTGCCTTTGTACTCATTCAGTGGCAGGCAGGCAGGCAGGTGAGAAGACCTCTGTCCTTGACCTCAGAGGGAGGGCAGGGCTGCACAGGGCAAGGTGGTTCTTCAGGTAACTCGGTCCCAAACCATTTGGGTTGAACCTGCCATGTTAAATTAGGCTTGCAAATGCACTGACCACAAAAGCAGTTGTAATGCTGCAAGGGAAGGGTGCAGGGAGAATTTCAGCCTCATCTTGAACAAAGTGAAAGTTCAGGAGGTGCCTGGAGGTGCCTACTTGGGTGCAGCAGCCGCGACAGTCAGAAGAAAGCGAATGTAAAAACTGTTGGTATGCAGCAAGGCGACTTGCTGTGTGTTTGTGTGTGGCGCCACCGTTTCTTAAATTGGAGGAGGCAAGCTGATAATGCATAATCTGGTTAGGAGCAGTGTCTCTGTGTGTGTTTGTACAATGTGAAATGTAACTCTCATAAGATGGAGTCAGAGACTCCAGGAAGTCGCTGAGGATATCTGATCTGTTTTGGTCATCGTTTCAGTTGCACTGAAACAGCAGGTGTGCAGGTGGGAGGTGTCCTTGGACTGGCCGCTTCTCTTGGCTGCAGAAGCAACAGCGCAAACACCCGGGCCAGCTTCAGCCCCTTCCCAGACAAGAGGAGCCTGGTGCCGGGTTAATCTACATCCTGAGGGGCTGCTTCCAGAGGGGATTTCTCCCCTGCTATCCATGCCTCTGGAAACCATCTGGGGACTTGACTGCTGCTGGCTAATTTGGCGTTCAGAGCCTTCTCACAAGGTGTCCAAAGTATACATTGTCATTTTAGCTTCCAGGGAAAGCTCTGACTTGATTTGATCTAGGACCCCTTGCTCCAGGGTACTTGCAAAGCTCTCTCCAGCACCATGTTTTGAATGCATCCATTTTCTTCCTGTCTTTTGAGGTTTAACTGCAGCTTTAATGTTTGAATGGCTGTATTCTTTTTTATTTGTGTCCTGGTTTGCATTTTTCCACTTTATTGTCTGAAGCTTTGAGTATTATTTTTAATCCGAGAGTGGGGGTTAGTGTAAATACTGCTAAACTTAGCACACTACACTTAAGCTGCTGTCACATTTTGCCCAAGTTAAATATATCAAGCACAGAGGTCCTGCTTGTGGGAACTGAAATTTCAGTGAAATTTCTTGGACAGGTTCTGTATGCTCTAGGTAGAAGCGACTTGCACTGTCCACCCTCCAGTGCAACAGTGTAAAAGAAAGAATTTCCCTGATGTTATATATGGTGAAGTATAAAATTAGTTAATTAAGCACTTTTGATCCTGACTTAATGATGTCTTTGGCTGAATGGAATATTTGCAATTAAATGCATAGCAGAGTTGCAAGGTGACAAATTTTCTTTTAGGAAGAATGCTTGAAGCAAGCTGTGGGTTTGCTGGTTTGCAACAAAATCATCTCTTTGACTGGGATTATACTGCTTTTGGTTTGTGGGTTGTATGTCAAGCTGGCATGGATTTAGTCTACTCAACAAGGTGCTGCACTCGAGACTGAAACCCATCTGCAAGGTAGTTTACGGTGCCCTCTTCCTGGTCAGGCTGGCTTAAGGGGCCACCCACATGTCTACCTGCTTTATATATGCGGATAATGCATCAAGGGGATCTGATGTAACTTGATGTTTTATGACTGCCACAAGAATGTGAAATAATAAGAGTTCCATCCGGGGTTGGAGTGGCTGATTGTATGCAAAGTTTTTCTGCTTTCCCGAATGAGAGAGAGGCAGAGAGAAGCTTCCAAAGCTTCATTTAACATCTAGCTGGGATGCCAACCCTGCTCATAAATTTTCACAGTGGCAATTGACTGATTGCAATTTCTCCCTTTGGCTGCCTCTCTCTGCTGGCATCCATCACCCTCTGTGAACACAGATGAAAATAAACATTTCTAGTGAACATGCCTCTACTCCCTTTGAAGAAGCAAGCCCTTCCGTGATTTTTTCAGGGATGAAAACATCAGTCCAGATCTGTTCCAGTTTGGCTCTGACGGCCTCAAGGGTGTTTGCTCCATTTGGCCTCTTAATTTTTGCTTCTGGCTGCATCCACTTTTGCATTTGGCACCACCTGCCCCTGGGACATGGTTCGTGAAGCATCTCAGAAATTCAGCTTGACCCTTGGGCAGAAAGAGCCGTCCTCCACTTCTGTTTTAGCAAAGAAAACATCCTAAGCAGCAGTCATAAACACCTCCCCTCCATAAAATCCAGAAGTGAGAATGTGCAGCATTGACTTCATTCTTCTCTTTTCTTGAAATTGAGTGCAGTTTCCCAGTAAAGCTCGAGAAGGGACCTGAAGCAATACCTTCAGATCACTGAAAATGGGACCAGGCTCTTCAGCTGAGTGTTCTGTTTTGTTTTTAGCAGTCTTGAGGACTGGAGACTTGTTAATTTTAGTGTGCAGTATGTTGCAACACTGAAACAACTTTGGGTGGCTGTCTGTTTTCATCAGAGGCCCTGTTCACACAGTGTTAGTTTTTTCTCCACGCGGGGTTGCAGTTGTGGGCAGAAATGTTTGTTTGCATTAGGAACATGCAGCAATTTCGGGCATTTCTGAAGAGTTCCACTGCCATTTTAAAAATTGCTTCATGTCCTTGGCTCTGGATTGAGGAAAACCTTGAAGACTCCAAGGAATAAAAAGGGAGACAAAAAGATGCTGTGAACCAGTCCAACCATCCACTGGAGCCCCTGTCCTGTTCTTTTTCTGCCCTTTAACACTCCCGCCAAACTTTAAGTGGGGTTTGCCTTTGTTTTAATTCAAAGCCTGTTTTCAGCGGCCATGATCAGGGACTCAGCTTGACGCTGAGCTTCTGCCCTTTGCCATATACAGAGCGTTGCCTGGAACTTATTTTTAGTGACTCCATGTGTTGCTCCAGCAACCATGCAAACTGTTGCTTTATCAGCGGCCAAAAATCCTTAGTCAAACTTCCCGCATCCCTATTTTCCATCCTCACGGTTAACACTTTCGGGGGTTTCGTCTGCAGAGAATATAAAAGAATGTAATCTTTTCTGGAGCACTGTGAGTGTAGCTTGCGGGAGTGGGTGGTGGGGATTTTGCTTTGGAGTTGCAGAATCCCAAGAGGGCAGGATGCGTGAAACGTTAAGAAAGGGAAGAGAAATCAAAGCGTGTAAGGGAAATCCGCAGTGCAGATCTGTGAAATGTGCTTTGCCCCAAAGCTTGCAGAGGACTCGGGACTGTTGTGGGGTATCAGTTGTGCGTTTGTGGCTTGGTGGCCAGGACAGTGGTGAGAGGGTTCAGCTGGGACTTGGGGGGTCCGGATTCTCATCCCCACCTAACTATGAAGTGCACTGGGTGATTTTGGGCCAGTCAGTGGCTCTCAGCCTGACATAACTTACCTGATTGTTGTATGGATAAAATGGAGAGTAGGAGGACCAGGTATGCCCGTTTGGGTTCCTTGCTGGAGTTAAAAACCTAGGATATAAATGCAGTGTAGGAGTAGTAATCAAAATAGCCATGTGATAAATATTTTATTGAAAATGCCTCCTGGCATGCCATTTTCTTGGAAAGGTGGGGTGCAAATTGAATAAATAAACCAAAGTTCTAGCTTCAGAATAAACAGTGAAGATTGGTTTGGGTTTTCTGTTTGGGGAGCCCATTTAATGTTGCTGGAGGAGCATATAGAAACAGAGCGAGTCAGAAGGGGTCTCCCGGGCCATCTAGTCTGACCTCCAGCACCAGCACGTATGTTACAGAACAAGTGTTTGGCTGAGAAGCCACACGCCTGCGCTGACCTGATCCCAGTTTTCAGTCTGGGTTACCTGTGATGGCTTCCCCTGAAGATGCCAGGAAGTCACAGCAAAGAGACGGTGCAGAGAAGTGCCTGTTTCCTCCCTTCCGCTTTCAGCACGGTTGTTCTCACATTCCTCAGGGCAGCCTTCCCCAGTCTGGATCTTCCAGATATTTTCAACAGCAACTTCCAGAATTCTCAACCATTGGCTGTGTTAGCTGGGCCAGATGGGAACTGAAATCCAAAACACCAAGAGCACAAAGTTGGGGCGCCAAGTTGGGGAGAGCTTTTGTGAACTGCTGCTGTGGGTATAGGAATGCAATAAATAGGCAGTGGGCATAAGTATGGCCACAGGTCACACCGCATGTTGCCCTAAGCTATGAGGAAGCGACACAGTGTGGGTCATGAGCACCCCATGAGGCACCAGGCAGGGGTCACTGTGAGAGGTTCTCCCTGCTCTCTGCTCAGTCGTCCAGCATCCTTCACGAGACGAGAAAGCCCTCTCTGCTCCCACAGCGAGTCCCTTTTGTTCACTGCCCCACCTCCTGCCAAACCCCATAAACCTGCAAATGTGGCTCTATCTTTTCGGCCCCAGCAACTTGTAAAGTTGGGTTCATAACCACAGCAGTAAATTCTCTGAAAAGGAGCAATGAAAAGCAGGGAACCAATATCTACCTATTCTGGAATATCTGGAGACTCCGGGAAAAGTTGAAAAGGTGTAGGATGCTGAGAAATGTCAGGGCAACGCGTAAAATCAAGAGGATTGTGCTGGCAAGGAGGAGATTGTGCCTACGGTTGCTGCTCCTTCCCTCCCTATTGGTGCTTTTCAGCTAGCAACTCAGCAGCGGGCTCTTAGCAACTGTGCACAAAGGAACCTACAAGCAGCTTCTTCCTGGCAGTGTCCTTGTCTGTCAGCATCTCCCTCTGAGAGCTGAAGTACATGATGAAATTGACCAGACAGATGGAACAGCCGCTGAACCTGGGAAAGCCTGACCAAAAGATGCTGCCAGTGGCAGACAGAGGCAAGATCACAAAACTAGGAAAGTGTTTTGCTGCCCTCGCTGAGCGACTCCCTAGCCGATCCCAGCAATTTGTGATGAAATCGCCATCCTGGGTTTGAATGGCACAACGGCCCACAGCGGATGGAAGGACCCCTAGAGTGAGGCCTGGGTGTTCAGGGCGGCTTGTCGCCAGACTAAAATCCACGTGTGGGGCGTGGCCTCCGTTCGGATAGAAGTGCAAGTTACCCACAATGGGTGGCTGTTCTGTGCAAACAGGTGGATGGAGAACCAGCGGCGACTAATTGGGAGGGAAAGAGGGATCCGGCTTCCAGCAGCGAAACCTTCATTGCTTATTTGTCACCATATTTTGGAAGCTTCTCCCTCCATCTCCTCTTCTGGCTGCTGTTGAGAGGAAACCTAACTGTAAAACAAGCCACGGGGAATTCAGTAACGCAGCTTTCTCTTCATTCACAAGATGGTTCTTATTCTAACAAACCAGTCTATTTCTTAATCCTCATGCTTTTAAAGATCACTTTAAATAGATGGTGCATTGCACTTCCAGTAGGTTTGAATGTGTTGAATGAATTTCTTCTTTCTATCGCAGTAAGTGATTTAGTCTATAACCTCAATAGGATGGTTTAAAGTGCCTTCACTAGTCACTAGTTCACAGTGTGTGTTTTTAATAGCATTGTAAGAGTTGGAAAGAACCTTAGCCACCAGCCACTCCCCCCCCCCCCGCGCTTAATGCAGGACGCAGATGCTATTCCCCTTCGAGCTCCTCTGAACTGCCTCCCGTGCTGAAGAGCGTACCAAATCCCAGTGCAGCCCGTTCCACTACTCACCAGCTCCTGCCTACCATTAGGACCCTGAGCAGAATAATTTCCCCTGTGATGGCCACCTTGCATCGTTTTGGCCATGCTCATCTGCAAGCGCTTCCTTTGTCAGTGCCCTCAGAATGTGGTACCCAGAATTGGACAATGGGATCTGAAAACCATGTTTCTCATAATGCGTCCAGGCATGGGATTATATTTACTTATTTATTTATTTATCTATCTGCTTCCTAGATGTAAAAAAAAATCCTCAAGAAAACATTTTGGAAGAAGCATGCATTCCACTATGAAAATGCGTTGTTCTTTCCTTCTTTCATCATAGACAGCTCTTTCCTCATCTCAGTTTCACCAAAGACAGAAATTTCCATTTGTTATTTACCTGGTCAGCTAAGTTTGATCTTTGCACTATTTCTAACCATGCGAGTTTTTGCAGTCAACTGCTATTATATTAATTACAAGTTCATGAAACTCTGTGATTATAATATCTCTGTGTGCACTGTAAAAAGAAGCCGTTTTCATGGGAAGGCAGTGAATGGGAGTATTTCAGGGCATGTCTACTTATTTTTCAAAGGGTAAAATGTCTGGGAATTTCACGTAGCTTTCCAGGAACCAGAAGCGCAAGCTATCAGACGCTTTCATATGACCTGCTAATCAATCTGAAGTGGCTATCCTGTGTTATCTTTTCAAAACATTTGGCAGAGCGAAACTGAAAACAGCAGAGTAATAGAAGCAGGAGAGCTTTCAGTTGTCTTTCATGAGCTCTGCATTTCAGAGCAGCTGTTGTAGAGATTCATGTTGCTGCACCTTTTAAGGCCTAGCTGTGCGGTTGTGGCTGCAACATTTTGCAGGTAACAGACTGCGGTGGGTTGCCATGTTGACCAAAGACAACAATAAGCAGCCCATGGTTGGCTCTGGGCAGATGGATTGCCCCTCACCCTCCTGAAACAGCCTTTTCAGTTCACCATTAGGACAATTGAAAAGTGACAGAAGGACAGGCTTTTTCCGCTGTTCCAAGCCAAAGTCCAGTGTATGTTGACAAGTAAGTAAACCCCACCTGGAAAACAACCGTAACATCCTGACTGGCAGCGCAGGAACAATGAAGACTTTAGGATGCATTCATTTTTTATTTTAAACAAGGGGAAATTCTTGTACCACCCACTTGTAAAGTTTCAAGGCCACGCCTAAAAAGGATGTATTAGAATCCCGTACTTTTGTTCTTAAGAGCAGTGTTTTTAAAAAACAGAATGTGAAAGTTTGCAAATGCAGCATTCAGCTGAAATTCAAACATTAGAAAGGCAAGGCTTATCCTTGTAGGTGTTTTAAAACATTCCTGATTCCTAACTGTGGTTAGCTTTCTCAGTGTGTGAAGCCATGGTTAGAGAAGCCGGGTTGCCAACCCTGGTCAAATCTCACAAGATTTCTGGTAATGTGGTTCAGACAGGACCCCTGGCTCCACCAGGGAAGACAGGTGGGAAAGCTGGTGGTGGAAAGGGAAGGGCATTCGTGGCACTTGGAAAAGCATAACAGTGTTATGCCAATACTGGGCCATAGTTCCCATGAAATACCAAGTTTCTCTCTGTCTCTCTCTTTCTCTGATGAAATGCTGTGTTTATGCCTTACAGAGCTTTGCTAGAAGGAGAAAGCAGTCAGTGGATTCTGATGTGGGATGAAGAGCATGGAAGGAAATTACCACAAGGTATGGGTACCACAAGCCCACATTTGTGCTGGGGGGGGGGATGTGGCTCATCTGCATCTCTGTAACCTTGCCTTGGACCCTATTGTGTCGAAGTCTTACGGTGTAGAAAAGGTAGATAGAGAAACTTCCCTCTTTGAGAAAGACACTCACTTCATCTTCCCTGACCCGGGACCCTCCAAATGTGTTCAACCACAATTCCCAGAATCCCTGGGCCAACATATATTTGTGGTTTTGAAATATATGGCTGTGTTTTGGATCTTTGCACTGCAGCTAGGTTGTATTTTGCTTTTTATTGTTCACTGTGGTTTTTATACTGTCAACCATGGCTCCAGAATCTGTTTGCAATGGCCTTGCAAGTTCACATTGTCCACACTCATGAAAGCACCAAAATCTCCAGCAATAGTAAATACCGCATGAGGGTATAATAGTTCAAGAGACTCAATATGATTCTCAAATTCTACCCCATTAGCAGTTCCCAGGGATTTTTTGGAACAGGGTGAGTATATAGATATTGACCAGCATGAGATGAGATTTCAGGAAGGTAACATTAAACAGCAGTTGTAATGAGTGCCTTCCTTCAGCTTCGGCTGGTACATCAGCTCCGTCCCTTCCTGGAGTACGACTGCCTGGCGACAGTGACACATGCTTTGGTGACTTCCTGGTTAGACTTCTGTAATGTGCTTTATGTGGGGCTACCCTTGAAGACGGTCCGGATACTTCAATTGGTGCAGAATAGAGCTGCCAGGGTGCTGACGGGGACTGGGCGTGGTTCTCACATCACCCCAGTTCTCCATCAGCTCCACTGGCTCCCGATTGAAGTCCGGGCCCAGTTCAAGGTGTTGGTTCTTACCTATAAGGCCCTAAACAGCTTGGGTCCTGGTTACCTAAAGGAGCGTCTGCATCCATATATGCCCTCCCGCCTCTTGAGATCAGCAACAGATGCCCTTCTCTGGGAACCCTCCGTGAAGGATATTAAGAGGGTGCGTACCCAGAGGAGGGCTTTCTCTGCGGTGGCACCCAATCTATGGAATGCGCTACCCAGAGAGGTCCGCCTGGCACCGTCGTCATTTGTTTTGCAGGCCAAGACCTTTTTATTTAAAACTTATTTTAATTGTTAAATTATTTGTATTTATTGGATTTTAAAAATTTTTTAGCCGAGATGCACTGGGGGGGGTTTAAGTAAATTTTTATTGTCATGTTGTTATTTATTTATGTATTTTGTTTTTGTTGTAAGCTGCTCCGAGGCTTTGTTGCGATGGGGCGGCATAAAAATGTTTTAAATAAATAAATAAATAAATAAAGGAATTGCACAGACTCATTGCTGTTGTGGTTACCTCCAACTTTGATTGGAAACACAGCAAGCTGCTCTACCATCCATCCATCTCTTACCTGGTCTTCCTTTTGTTCTTCTGCTTTCAACTCTCCCTACCATGAGCATCTTCTCCAGAATTTCGCCTTCTTGTGATGCAGGCACATGGGCTTTAAAAGGAAATCAGACAAATTAATGGAGACTAAATCTCTCAGTGGCCATTGATCATATGTGCTGAATGGAAACCTGTGTTCAGGGGCCACTGAAACTCCAGTTACTGGATGCCCCAGCAGGAGGGAGCAGGTGGGGATTGTGGTGCATTGAGGGGCCACCAACAAGATCCTCTTGCAGATGGTCCTTCTCTTGCCCACTGCAACCTGCTTTCCCCCTGCCTCTTGGTCTGGTCCAGAGAATGGGGCTTGGGAGGAGGAGGAGGAGCTGCTTCTGTCCACCGGCTCATTGGCTCTCTTGCCTGGCAAGCAAGCAAGCGAGCAGCAGCAATGGCGAGAAAGAGGGTGTGGTGCAGGAGAAGCTGACGAGCATGGCGGTAAGGAGGGGGGGAATGGACCTGTTGAGGGTGTCTTGCCCAAGAGCTGGTACTGGCACAGCTGGCTGATGCTTTCCAGCAGTAACTGGCTAGCCATTGTTAAAAACAGGATGTTGGACTACATCGCCCTTGATTCTGATCTATTTTTTATAATGCTGCCAACACAAAGTGGAAATTCTTGGGGGCATTTCCTGTTTGCTTCTTAAATGGCTTAAGGCCACCTCCTTGAACTGTTGTCTGAATGAAGGCTTCCTAAATCACAAGGGGATATGAGCAATCCCTGCGTGGCACAGTTTAGATGACTCAGAGGATGACCAGGGCAAGGACCAATTCCATGATGGCCGGGGTCAGGCATGCGTGGTCTGCTCTTGTGAGCTGCTGGGGCTGAGTTGCACTCAGAACATCAGTCCCTTCTCAGGCAGAGGAAGGACTGGTGTGGGGGTGTAGCGCGAGTGCTTGCAATTGGGTGGCGGTAGGGCGTCTCTGGATTGACCTGTCCTGCTGTTCTGTGGTCAGCAGAGCAGTATCATCTTGTGATTCCCCCAAGTTTCCAAGTCTAGAAACAGACTTTGGGCATCTGGAATGCAGAAAACGGCTTCCAGTCCTGAAGCAGGGAACAATTTTTGGCCCAAAAGCCAGACCGTGTTTTGGAGATGGCTGCTTCCAGTGGTGACTGGGTCTAAAACCTTTAAGCCCTAAAATCCCTCTGTTGCCAGTTTGCAGTAGGAAACATATCTACTCAGAAGTAAGGATGAGCAGAACGTCTACTGACGAGTGAGTAATGCCCTTGCAAGAGAGGGCTCAAAGGGAAGCGGGAGTGGACCACTGCACAGCACCTTCACACAGCAATTCTAATCAGAAGTAAGAATGGCCATGGCTACTCAGAAGCGAAACAAAACCGGATCCGAAAGATGGAGAACCAAATCCAGCCGTCCTGCCCCTCTTCTCTGCCCCACAGGGAAAAGCCCCTGTCTCCATTCTTAATGCATGGACGTTACCTCTGGAGCTGTCCTCAAGACCCAGCTTTTCTATGAAGCCCTTGTGGATCACAGAAAGTGTGGCAACCACACAGGCCATCTTAGCCAATGGACTTCACAGCCGCAGCTGATTGCACAAGGAATGGGAAATCTGTGCTTAGAACTGGCGCTTGATCACACATGTGCCCAGGCCTTCTAGCAAATTGGCAGTGATTATTACGAACTAGGTATTTGCAATGGAATTCCAGTGCCCTTTATGCACAGAAATACTGTTTGCTTGCTGCTCTGCAGGTGCAAATCTCATTTCCTTTGGTGGTCAATGAATGAAGATCATTGTAACAGACTGCATAGAAACTGAACTGCCCAAGATTGTACCATTGTTTGGCTTTATCTTCTGTTCTGTGAAGACATGTAGGATTGAATGGATTTGGCCACAAAATAGCTTCCATTTTTCATGGATATGTTAATGCTAGGATTAGATTTAAGGCTATTGTGTGTTTCTGTGCTTGAATGTTACTTAAGTATATAATGTTATGAGCACTGATTTTCATTTGTTTTCTCTACTGGCAGGTGTCCGAAACATGCTGCATGAGTATAGCAACCGGCGCTCAGCTTATCAACAGGAGAAAGGAAAGAGAACTTTTCCTGCAATCCAGAATGTTGACACAAGATATAAATTCCCAACCACAAATATTAGCAGCTCTGCAGTTTATTCATCAAGGACAAAAACTGACGGAACACAGGCCACTGCTCCTGGGAAAACAAGAAGGGACACCTTCAGGCCTTTATCAGCCATCAAAAGGGATGAGACTTATGAGAAAACTCGGATAGAACAGAAGGAGATGCGAACCTTTCCTCCCCGCTATGTTATTAGCCGAGAGAGTGAAGTTCTACACAGAACAATTCCTGAAAGAAAGAAGGCTGAAACAGGGAGTACACGGACTGTTTCAAAAGGAATCAACAACTGTGCCGAAACACCTGGCAGGCCCAAATATTTCTGAAAATGTGCAAACAAAAGTGGGTATTTCTACATTTCCATCATACAGCCTAAGCTCCAGTGCTAAAGAAATTAAACGTGAGAGTACCATAGGAGGGACTAAGAGCAGAGCAAATGAACAAGTTAAAGATGATAAGCCAAGACAAGAGGAAAAACGCGCTTTCCTAGAAGGAAGAGAGAGAAGAGAAATACTGGCCAAGGAAAGGACAGCTTCTCCCATTGAGAAGATTGGTGAGAAATTGGCTGGAGGAGAAAGAAATGTTGACTTTCCAAGGAAGACTGAATTTCATCAAGGCTTGGACGAAAAAAAGCATACAGTGGAAGAATTTGCCATGAAGGATAACAGAAAAGAGGACAGGTTAATAGGTGATAAAACATCAAAGGAAGGAAGTTATATAAGATGGGAAGAACGGATTAGAATAGATACATCAGGTAAAAATCTTCCAGGAGATAGAAAGATGGAAGAAAGTCATTCTTCTGAAAAGGAGAAAAATGTGAGCGTGACAAGACAAAGCAAAGAAACTTCTGAGATGCCCATTGATTCAGAGGTAAGTAGTCTTGATCAAATATTGAGGAATAATAATGTGGAAGTGACATTACAAGATGCAAAACCTTCTGTCGGAAAGCAGCAGAATGAAGACACATCTAAACTTTCCAGAGAATTTAATCAAGATGGATTAAGAGATGAAAGCTCTAAAGTTGATAGCTTACTTAGAGAAAGTATAGCGGAAAACATAGTTTCTGACATTCTTAAAGGCTTTGTGCAGAAATCTGCTGAGATGGAAGCTCCCCTGGACACCAAAGCCACTTCCTTTGAAAAGGAGAAAGTTTCTGAGGATGGAAAAGTGAAAACTAAGATCACTATACAGTCTACCGTTCAAGATGACTTGAATGTTTCTGATGGGTTTGATCTAGGAGATGTTAAAAAAGTGCTGGAAGAAAGTAAAGAAACTATAGCTCAAGATGTAATAGAAGATATCATTAATGCTGGGGCAAAGGGAATGGAAGGAAAAGGGAAAAGGACAGTACAAGTTGAGATAGTTGAGGAGCCACTAGGATTCACAGTGGATGAAAGACTGGACTTTTCAACACCATTTGAAGTGGAGGAAGCAGAAGATACGTTACCTGATGTGACGGAACATCAGTACTATGGTGATGAAGAGAAAGCTCCCACAGGTGCTGCCAAGGACCTTCAACGACCACAGCCCAGTGTGGTTGTGTCTCATGTGGAAGAAGTCGCGGAGGGAGACGATGATGTTGATGAAGACAAGTACTTTGTGTCTACTCCAGAGGAATACCCCTTGGGTCCTGAGCAAGATGAGGGCTCCATCTATGGCCAAATCCATATTGAAGAAGAATCTACAGTAAAGTATTCCTGGCAGGATGAATTTCTGCAGGGCTCTCAGACTAGGATAAATGAGGGCCTGGGATCACCAGAGGTGATATACGAAGTAAAGGAGGGAGGGGCAAGTGCCTTTATTTCAAAGGATCGCACTCCCCAAGAACAGGTTGCTCATTCCGAGTCCACTGTGATTGAGAAGGAGATAACAATCCCACCCGAATTTCATGAGTCAATAAAGGGTCTCTTTTCTCAGGAGTCCAAGGACCCTAAGCATCAGCTGAAGGAGGCTCTAGAAAAGCTGGAAGGCACCCTTCCAGAAAGTGTGAAGCAGGAGCTCTCTGTGTTGACAAAAGAAAGCCAGGCTGATTCAAGCAGCTTGGAGGTGGGTATTAAAAAGATGGAGCACATGCAAAAGGGCGGACTGGTTACGATAGTTGCAGAAGTCAGTTTGTCTCAGACACTTGATTCTGACCAGTTTGACATGGAATTTCTTGGCAAAGATGTGGCTGATAAGATAAAGCTGCACACACCATCACAAAGTGAAGGTGGCTTTGATGAATATGGGAAGCAAGAGGCAGAAAGCTGTGGTGATGGCAGGAATAAGCCTGGAGTAGATGTTTCTTCCACACCTTGGACTATAGAAGACGTTTCTAGCACAGCCAAGCTAGTTGGTCCAACAGAAATTCGTAGGACTGAGCATGTCTTGTATGAAGGTCCTGTCTCAGAAAGTCAGGAATTTGGGACAGCGGATGCAAGTCAGTCCATAAAGGAATTCAGATTTAGCCCTGAAGGAATTCAGACCACAGAAAAAATAATTTACAGAGGTCCTGTTCATACAACTGAGGAGCTGAGTGGTTCTGAACGTCTTGGTCAGGCACAATTTTCAGCAGATATTCGGACCTCTAAACGCACGACATTGGGTTCAAACCAAGTTGTTGAGGAAATTGTTTTTGAGGGGCCAGGTTTGGATTCATCTTCCACTGATAGCCACGAGCCTTCTTTGCAGAGGAAAGGACCAGCAGAAACCAGCAGAGCCATAAGACACATTCGGATAGATCCTGGAGAAGTACATACTGAACAAGTTGTATATGAAGGACCCCTGGCTGGATTTATGGAGTTCAGCAGCGCTGGAGACCCCATTCAGACCGAAGAATCTTTAAGACAAATTAGGCTAGGACAAAAAGGCACCCAAATATCTGACCAAGTTGTATATGAAGAATCTTGCCATGAGGTAACGAAACCGAGTCTTTCTCAGGAGGGAGTGCTAGAGACAAACACCAGTGTCAGGCGTATTAAGTTAAGTCCCAAAGAATTTATAACCGAGCAAATTGTTTTTTCGGGGCCCACTTCTGAACACCACTTGGAAGGTGGTGAAACAGAACAGCTATTTTCTTCTGAAGGGACAGTAAGGCACATTAAATTGGGGCCAAAGGAAATGCTGAGCAGTGAGCACATCATGCACCGAAGCTCAGTTTCTGAATCTTCAGGGATCAGTTTGCCAGGAGAAGACATTTTGGAAGAAGGCAGCCCCACAGAAATCAGTAGATCAGTGCGGCACCTCCGATTAAGACCTGGTGAAACCACAGCCGAGCAGATTGTATTCCACGGTCCTGTTGCTGAGACCGTGAGTTCTGGCAGTGGAGAACTTTCTCCGACAGACGGGCCCTCAGAAAACAACAGATCCATGGGGCATATAAAGATAGGTTCTAAGGAAGCATCCTTCACCTTTCAGATGGATGTCGCCAATGTGGCAGGGGGAGGGCAAGAAGCGACTATTGTGATACCGAGCAGAAAAGGGGAAGATGCCCGTGTGCGAGAGGGCACTGCAGTGGATGACCAGAGAGACACGGACAGTGAACAAAGATCAGAGGAAGCAACATTTGATCAAACTGTCCAGCTGCAAAGGATGGTAGACCAAAGATCAGTGATTCATGATGAGAAGAAGATTGCCCTTCTCTACTTGAATAAGGACGAGGGGGAAGAGGACGATGATGGACCTTGGTTCTAATGAGAAAGCGTTTCAAGATTTTGTTAAACCTACAATCTTCAGTGCCATCAATATATAATTGTCTTTAAAAGGGACAACATTTTACCTATTAACAATGAACTCGTGGTTTTGAATATAAGCTTCCTTATGCAGCAGTACTTCTTAAAGTGGGAGCTCTTGAATCGCACATGTGTTTGCTACTTAAACTGCAATGTTAGATTCCGTTTGGCTAATACTGAGGAATCTGAAAGGTTGATCCTTTTACAAAGAAACTTCCCCCTTCTTGGTCTGACAGAACACTTGCGTATCCCATTTAAGTTTGGAAATATCAGTGTCCTGAGCAGATAGTTTGGAATAATACTATCAGAAATCTACTTATTTGGGACTGCTCTAGAGTAAATGCATTGTCACCTAAGCCACACAGACAGGCTGGTTGAATTTTCAGGTTATCAGAAAGAGCAGATTAGACTTCTTTTTGTGACAATCATTCGCTGTGATTGCAATCTATGCAGAGGGTGTTTTAAAAGATGCATTGCTCAGATCAGGGAATGGAGTCACCAGACAAACCAGGGGATCACCCTGCGTAAAGCATCCTTTTTGGAAGGAGGTGACCAATAGGGACAGGAAGCTGCCTTGGCCCAAGCCAAGCCCTGGCTCCACCTCATTCGGAGTTGCCTGAACTACTTGGCGATGGATCTCCAGACAGGAGATTCCAGTGAGATTCTTTCCCAGGCCCAGCTGGAGATCGTGGGGATTAAGCCTGGGAGCTTCTGCATGCAACACTGGTGCTCTCGCACTAAGCAGTGGCTGGTGCAGGCGCGTGGTACTCTTTGTGGCACTCAGGAGTTGTACGCTCTCCATGGAGCAAGTGGACCTCGGTGTAGGCTGGGAGGTGTTCTGTGAGAAGTGGGTTGGGGAACCCAAAGGGGCACTCCTTACCCTAAATATAGAGCCACCTCTGGCAACCATTCAGTGCAAATGAATGTAAATGAGAGAGAGGGAACTTGGCACGTTGCTAGAGGTGCAACCGCTTACTGTGCAGCCCCCGATACCCTTCACCAAGATGAAGGGCACAGTCCAGCTGGAGGCACTGGCAGTGCCTGTTCTATTGGGATTAAGGCTGCCACCGATTTGCGTGTCCATAGAAATGGAGTCACGGCACAGGCGGGACCTTGAGCAGCGGAATTCCTGAGTCCGGCTGCGAAGGGCAGCAGGAGGGGAGCCAGTGCAGTAAAGGTGGCCACCCACTTCCAAGTGCTTTGCCCTGAGGACCGTCCCTGCGCAACCCCATTTACTGCAGTGGGACTGGCCTACAGCAGAGTTTGGAGCATTCGCCCTGAACCTGTGCTAATTGCCCTGTAGCATCGTTATGATAAGGATGATACACCTTAGAGCTTGCTTCTGCAATAATAAGATTAATAATGGGTATTATTATTATTATTGGAATGCCTTCAGGCATTTAATGGTGGCAAACAAATAATTCTGGTGGCTATAACCAAATGTGGATGCTTTCTTATATAATTTCCTAATTATATTAATATGCAAGAAGCAATGAAATGTGCCCACAATTCAGCATGCTCTGCTAAATGGCTTAGAATTTGTTAGGCCAGCACAAAACTACAGCCTTGGGTAAAAATTAAGAACAGACCAGCTGGAAAAGAATGATGACCCGTTTGGACTGGCATCCTCTTTCCAACCAGGTACTTCTAGGAAGCCAGTGGCAGGCTGGGTCCCTCTGTGTTTCTCCCAGGGCTTTTTTTGTCATAGAACGCACCGGACCGGACCGGCGCTCCGGCAACTTTTTTTCAGTGGATTTTACGAAGTGATTTTGGCGTAGCAGGTCAGCAGCAAACATCATTAACCTAGTGCCTGCAGGCTGCTATCTGCTATCTGATAGTGGGAGATGCTTCTCCGGACGCTCGGCTAGGGATTGGTGCGTGTGCTTACTGCCGGTGGCGACGTGAGTTCCGGCACCTTTTTCTTTTTTCTTTTACAAAAAAAGCACTGGTTTCTCCAATCCGCTTTCAGGAGCCATCTAGGTCAGTGAAGAGGTGAGCGTTCAGGAGACATGAAACACACCAGGAAGGAGCCGGCCTCATGAAATGCGCGGCTGCTGTATAAGGCGGCCAGGCGGCTGCTTTGCAGAGAAGGGTACTCCATCTGAAGGGCTGTCAGAGGAGAGTCCTCTCCTTGAGCATGCCCTGTGTTGGCAGGGCCCTCCAGGCCAATTCTAGAAGAAAGGAGGAATGCTAGGAAGAGGGAGCGGCCTTGAAGTGGCCCATCCAAGGCGTGTTCCTGGTCAGCAGCCTCAGGTACCCTGGCTACACGGGATTTAAACCACAACAGCTACACCTATGAACCAGCAGTGGGAATCTGTATGCCAACACCCCCCCCCCCCCCAAAGCCTAAGTAATTCCATGGTCTTCCTAGCCCAGTCTTGCCTCTCCTGACTCGCAGCAGCTCTCCAAGGTCTCAGACCAGGGCCTTCCTCAGCCTGCCAGGCAATGCCTGGGATAGCACTCACTCTGCCAGGGAGCAAGCAGTGCTCCAGAGCAATTTTGCCATGGGCCACTTAAGGGCGCACACCTATGCATTGTGCCCCAGTGCTCATAAGCCTCTGAATTCAGGAGTCTTATGAGCATCCAGCACAGAGTGGGGGAAAGAGGGTGTCAATCTTTGCTTCCCCCGCCTCCTGCTGTGCAATTCTGTTTGGTGCAAGGGGAGAGAAGGCGCTGAAGAGCTAGCTGCCCAGGTGTGTCCTGTCCCAGCCTCTTCCCTGCCTCTCCCCTTCGACCCCTCTCCAAGTTGCTTCCTGGACCCCTGAGGACAGCTGGGGAATCCCTGGCCACAGGAGTGCATGGTTAGGGCCTGACACTTCGATTTAAGCAGCTGCTGCTGCGACTGAAAATGCATTCATTTAGCTTTATTAGCACCAGCTGGCACTTACGTGATGCTTGTGTTTTTTTGGCTAGCAAAAATGCAGCTCACTGGAGTCTCACCTGTCTTTCCTCATATACACATACCTGCTAATTTATCTTACGAGTTTAAATGCACGGAGCTGGAAAGATGAATAGCATTGCTTCAGGCAATGGTACTCACAGGCAGTTTCTTCAAACTTTTTTTTCTTTAACTGAAGATGGACAGTGTGGAGTTTTGGGGAAAATATTTATACAATATACTTTAGATGCTTGAGGCAGTTTACCTCACAAGTGGGACACTTTCCCCCCTTCTTAGTGCTACAATCCTAAAACACATTTCGAAAGCAAATTCCATTTCTAATGAGGCTTCCTTCCCAGGAAATGCTTTCAATATGTGTTAGTGTAACAGTAGAGGCCCCGATCCAGCTGAGAATAGACAGCAGTAAGTACCATTGAAGGCAACAAGAGCTGGGTTGGCTGCAATGACAAGATTGGGGGCATAGTCTTGAAGTGTGCAAGCGGAGTGGAGAGAACTCACTTGCATTCCAGCGTGCAAGATGCAACTCTCTAAGCTTAAGATTGCTAGAGCAGGTGTTTTTAAGGCGGTAGATATGTTGAAAGTGGATGGATTCATGTTGGGTGGAATGTTGTAGGCTGTTCTTGTTCTGGTTAGTTATGATGCAGCGTGTTTTTCTGTGGTGGTTTTTAAAAAGCCTTTGCGACTTTGCACTTTTCTTCTGTTAAATATTAAAACCCTGAAAATGAATCTGTCTGTTTCTGTCTTTCACATTAGGAATGTCAGCATATTTTGGGGTTTAAAAAAAAAAACTTGGCAAAACAATCACGGAACAAAAACAGCTTTATATTTTTACGCTCTGTGCTTCTTTTTAGCCGGCTGGTGCCGGAGGTCAGACTAGATGGCCCGGGAGACCCCTTCTGACTCACTCTGTTTCTATATTTCTATGTTTCTATGTTTTTTTGGATAAGTGTGAACCACTTGTGCAAACACTTAAATGTCATAATTCAGCATACAGATGCACTTGTTGAAATCTGTAGATTTAGTTCTGCCTACCAGTCAGATTCAGTGTTTTGCTACTTGAATTGTGCTATTTGAAAATATATTGCCATTAATTTAAGGAGCAGAGGAAAGCTTTTTCTCCCCTGTTTTAGCTTCACAACAACCTGTAGATACGGCTGGATGAAAAAGACCTGACCTGCTGCTTTTGAGGTAGGTTAGTCTGAGAGGGGCATGACTTGTATTCTATTCATTCATTTATTGAAAATAACTCTAGCCGGCATATAATTTCACAAGTAATTCTTTGTGAAATTATTCACAAAACATTAAAATTTACAAACACCCATACCTAAAACCTTGATATAAGTACCTAAATAGTGATGATAATTGACCTTACAGGTCTGGTACACTATCTTGTATTATATATGAATAACAGATAAGCCTGGGGAAAACAGCAAACTGGAATAAAAACATAAAAAATACAGCACACATCTAAAACCTAATTATTAAATGTCAGGAAAATAAAAGGTTTTTGCTTGGCGCCGAAAAGACAACAGAGTCAGCATCAGGTGCATCTCACAGAAACATAGAAACTGAGCAAATCAGAAGGGCATCCCGGGCCATCTAGTCTGACCCCAGCTCCAGACGGCTCCGCTCACGACATGCCCACCATGTGTCTGTCTGGCCTGTCCTTGAACACCCTCACTGATGGGGCCTCAACCACCTCCCATGGAAGGCCATTCCACACCTCTTTGGGGAACTGATTCCGTAAATGCAGTGCCACAGCAGAGAAGGCCCTTCCTCTTGTCACCACCCTCCTCACATCCTTTAAGGGGAGTTTGGAGAAGCTGATCTTAGTGCATGGGCAGCCCTATGTGGAAGGAGACGATCCTTCACATAGCTGGTCCCAAACCGTTTAGGGCTTATCTCACTGATACAATTTTGGGACAAAGTCTGGATTCAGACCTTGGCTTTGCTGATAACTCTGACCAGGGGCGTTGACTCTTGCAGCCTGAGGGACACATGAAGTGCTGGAAAGTCAGTTGGCCCATTTTCAGTGGTCACCTGGGGGATGCCTGACGTCGTAAAGCAGTGCATCAGGAGGCCACCTGCTTGGCAAACCGTGCTGTGCATCCCCTAGCAAAAGTTCTCTAGGGCTCAGGAAGAGGCCTTAGTCAGCCCCCTGCCTGAGATGCTGCAACTCCACTTGCTGGGGTTTGGGTGTGGCCGCTTGTGCATGCAAGAGCAGTGCGCATGCTCTGAGCTATTGCGATGGATCTGCCCCGCAAAAGGACTTGGGTTTCAGACTGCCAATGCGCAGCCTCATGAGGCAAAGAGATCATAGAAGGCCACTGCTTGGCAAGCTGTCATGTCTTTCTTTCCCTTTTAAGGAGGCCCGGGGCTGGCTCAGCAAGCAGGTCGACTGTCTCCAGCCATTTCTCGTTCAGTAAAGCCAACGGAGTCCCACTTCGCTGGGTTGGCTCCTTCTGCAAGATGGGAGAAACACCTTTTTTGGTAATGCTGTGCCAAACCAAGCACTGTGCGTGGTGTGTCTCAAGCATCGTTCCGTAGGAATTAGGCAGGGAGGTCATGCATCAAGGGCGGAGAAGAAGAAAAGTCCTCAAACCAACGCTTGTGCTCATGTGCAGCCGTGTCGACAAGTGACCTTGGGATGGGTCCAACATGATGACTCATCTGTATTTCACAGGAGGCATTGCGATGACACGTGCTGCCTGCAAAACTTGCGAGGGGACATACAAGTTAAAATCACCAAATCAGCTATGGAGAAGACTGATGCACCTTGGCAGTCTCTACTTCTGTTAAGTCCTGTGCAGAACAGGAGAGAAGGTGGTCGCCCACAGGGGATGAACTTCCTGGTTATGTAACTCCTAGCAGAATAGAACCCGTAGGCAGCAAAAGCAGGCTGTACTGCAGAGGAAGCTTTCCTTAAAGCCAGGGAGACAAAAACACTTACCTGCAGCGGGCAAGTTTACTGGGGAGGGGTAAGACTGGCTCGGGCCCTGTGTAGCCCGCCCGTGCCCTCAATATATTCCCTTTATCCCCCACCTCCATGTAAGCAACAGTCACTATTCACCTGATGGGGCAAAGAGAAGAAAAGTGAAGGGGGGGGGGCTGACGGTCTCCCCACCCCTGAACCTGCAGCCAGCCCTGACTGGAATGCGCAAACCCTGTGCCCAGTGGGGTCAGTCCTTGGGCCGTGGGTTTTTAAGGCCCCGTGGCCCAGCCCTCCACTCCCAGAGATCATCCTGTGATGCCTGCAGTGGCAAGGAGGCCCTGCATAATTCTCTTCGAAAGACCCGTCACAGCAAGGGCAGCCAGCTGGGTATGCTCCGTGAGCAATGCCCGTGTGAGCTGAGGCTGGCCAAGCACTTGCGTGTGCACACACAGCTGCCCCACCTTCTCCACCGATGGGTACTCTATTTCCTCGCTTTGCTAGTTGAATTACAAGGCATACTGTGGAAAACAAACTTTGCACAAGTCAGACCGAGTGGATTGCCTTTCTGCAAAGCAATGTGAGAGAGAACGAGTGCTGCTTTCCCCGGTGATCGGGCTGAAAACACATCGGAGCCGAGCTGTTGAAGGCCGAGCATTCCCAGATAGCCAACTGGAGTGGGTCAGCCTCCAATCATTGCTTTGCCAATCACAGTGATCTACGGAAAAGTCCTGGCAGCTTCACCTGCCATGAAGATAGCATGGCATGGCCTTCAGAAGTAGGCCTGCTTGTCCATTCCTCCCAGAATTGTCCAGTGGTGCTTCAATCATTTTTAAAGCCTTCTCCTTTAGCATCAGGCCTTTTGGAGCTGTTCCCTTGTCCACCTTGAAGTGGGCGCTGAAAGCCATGAAGCAGCGCTGCTACAGGAAGACGCTTCGGAAGGGGATGTCAGGTTAAACGCCACTGTTGTCTGAGACCTCCTGGCTACATGGTTGGGTAGCCCCAACTCCTCAGGTGGGAGAACCTCCAGGAGGATGGGTTTCCTCTGGATGCAGGTTGGAGAAACCGTATGCCGCTTCGGTGATGCAAGCGGTGCTTATGAACAAATGTGCCAGCGACATGCGGTGCTTCAGACATTGGCTCACATGAATATTTTAACATTCTTGAGTGGGGCTTGTGGGCTGAGAAGCGTATCAAATTATTATTTATGGAGTCTGAGGTCTCGAACAGCTGCTGAGCGCTGGAGCTTGGGCAGAATGGTCCATTCACTGCTCCACTTTGCTGCCCCCATCGCTGTAGCGAGCCTTCTGTGTGGCTTTGCAAAACTGGCCTCAGGGGTCTGCATGGTCACACCAGTGGCAGGATCCGTTTAGGCGGCGGGGGGGGGGGGCTACAGTGTGTGCAGACTCAGGCAGACAGCCACTGGGAATATTGAAACTGTAGTTGTAGCTTGTCTACAGGCAGCAGGGTTGAAATGACAAGAGTCACGTCACCCAAGGCCTGTTCTAGGTTGATGCAAGGATCGTTGAACGCTCCCCCAGCCCTGCTCCTGGGTTCCGCCAGCGGGATAAGCTGCAGCTGCCGCCCAAAGGTTCAGAAACCACACAGCGTGTGCTGGGACACCCTGTGGCTCAGTGCCGCTCAAGCCAGCTGTGGTGGCTGCCATGATTGTGCAAACTGTGAGTGTGAACTTTCTGTCTGGGTGGCTTACTTTTTGGTCTCTAGTGAACAAGGGACCAAGAAAGGCTTTGTATGTGCTGTAGAGGCCAAGAAGCGGTAGCAAAAAGGGGCGGGACCCCCCTCTGTTTCCACCTTGTGGAAGGGCCTTTCTACCATGGAGGAGCAGCAAGCAGTAATTGGAACCCTTGAGGACTTCTTCCCGGGAGAGGTTGTTCTCATGGTAGCCACCCGACGGGAAGGCCACGAGCAGAACTGCACCTCCTCCTCATGTTCCTCACAACTGGTACTGAGAGGAAGAATGTCAATGATCATGCAGGCCATGCAGAGCCATCATGACTAGCATCACGGAGAGCTCTTGGCCTGCAGGTGAGCAGGATTTGAAAGGCAGTCAAGAAACCAGGGAAGATCAATGTCTAGCAAAGGCGACTTGCCGTAGTGGCTACAGGGAAGTCTGGTTCAAATGCAGTGTCCTCTCATGAGCGGTTGCCCCTGGCCTTTGAGTCCCGTTCGTGAGCATCTTTGGGGCATTTGGTTGACCATCGCCTGGACTGAGGACCCTTTGATCTGATCCGTCAAGGGCCTTCTGTTGCTTTTGGTGTGCCTGGAGGCAAAGATGCAGCTCCACAAGCTCATGGGGATCAGGAACCACGGCCCACGGGCCAATCTGGCTCACGGAGGTGCCCCTTCTGGCCCACGAGGAAGCCTCTCCCTGCAGCCCTGCCCTTGCAAGAGGAGACGTACGGAGGAAGCGACTGAGTCTCCTTAATGATCCAGCTGGATCCCGAAGTGCCAGGAAGTGCTCCCCAGTGTGCTTTGCTGCGTCACCATCCACATGAAAGGCAGAAGCTGGGCACTGGGGTGTCGCTCCCAGACACCGAGGGGGCTCTGCCCTGGCCTTGTAGGCAATGCCTTCACGCGCCGACACGCGTGGCGCCCCCGTCTCTCCTAGCCAAAACCGGCTGTGCTTCAGCCCAGCGCCTTTTGCTGGGTGCACACAGCAGCCTCCCCATGTCTGGATTTCCGGCTGCCTCAGCCACTGCCTCCCATGCAGCTGAGGAAGGCCCAAGCGATCGCTTCTGAACTCACCCCGCTACTCTGATCAGCTCAAAGAGCACATATGCCTAAAACTGTTTTCTTGGTGAAGTCATGGTCCGCCCATTCCCTTCCCCTCTTCTCTGGTTTCCTTTGAATGAAAGGGTATAAAGGAAGGAGGGGAGGCGAATTCAGGTATGCCAGTATGTGCCGCTCTTAAACAAGTCCATCCTCGCCCCTTTGGTCTTTAGCCGGTTCTTATGCTGAAAATGCCAGTGCTACTCAGAATCCCCAGGGATTTCAATATGCTTCAGGTTTTTTAGGATGTGAACTCAGGAGGAGAATATAAAAATAGGCGAGCTTGCTGCAGAACAACAGGTTTTGACAGGGAGTTCTAGGGACAGCTGTAATACTTAAAAAGGCTTCACAAGCAAGGGAGTTTACTCAGCTTTGGGCAAACTGCCGTGTGAACTCCACACTCTCTTTTGTTGTGAGAAGTAATTTAGAAAGCCTTGAAGCATATAATGGCTGATTTACTGAAGAGCTGGAAGGCTGTTCTTCAGAAAACAGTGGAATGACACCCGCTTTGGAAGGGTGTAGCTCACAGTAAATTCATAGGTGTGGGAACCGAGGAGAAATGATTGTGCTATTGCTGGTGGTGTTTTTAAAAGCAGGATTTCTATTTGGCAAAAACGGCAAGTTTTAACCGGGAGATGAACAAACTCCAATGTTAGGCTGAATTGCAACCCATTTCCATGATGGAGAGCAATGAGTTAAAGACCCTTTTGGTGGTTTATGTGGATGGATGTATTTTAGGCTATTTTGGTTCTGATGCATAATGCTTAAGAAACTTAGTGTGCCTTAAGTGCCATAGCACTGAGACCATGATATCTGGGCACCTGAAAGAGCACATACACAAAGGAGGTCCTAGGAGAAAGCCCCTTGGATTTTTGGTTGCAAAAATGCATTAGCTGATCTTAATTTTCCTGCTGCTGTGAAGCCTGCAGCAAGCCAACCAGGCACCGCTGTGAGGTCAGCACACTCTGAGCTTGGCATGGAGGGGTGGTCCAGGAGGCGGCATTATGCAGCTGTCCCCTCCTCCTTCTTGGGGGGAGCAGAGTGGGCAGAGGCTAGTGGGGAGCTGTGGGAAGGCACCCAGGCCCAGAGGCACCCCGGATGTGGCTTCACGTGAAGAGCTGGGCACATATCCCAAATAAATAAGATTTATGCTAGATCTGTGAAAGGGTTGACAATTTCTTTCCCTTTTTTAATTCCAACACAAATTCAACCAAATGTGGATGTTAAAAAACCTTTCTGTTCTATTTAACCATTTCAGTCACTGTATTTGTTGTTTGATATAAAAATCTGGCTGGTCTGTAAGCTACTGAAAGTTCATTCCTTTTATTCTGTATAGGGATAACCTGATTTTCCTCAAGGAGCCAATGGCCGCATGCACAGGCAAACTCCCATCGGTGCGTCAGCCAGACCAGCTCCTGTGTCATGTACCACAGAATCACAGGTTGTCTATTTTTTAAGTACCTGCATGGAGGTTTTGGTAAAAAGCAAGTTTCCTGGCAAATAGATGGGGAAGAAATGGAGGTAGTGACACATTTTATTTTCTTGGGCTCCAAGATCACTGCAGACAGGGACTGCAGCCAGGAAATTAAGAGATGCTTGCTCCTGGGGAGGAAAGCTATGACAAATCTAGACAGCATACTAAAAAGCAGAGACATCACCCTGCTAACAAAAGTGCATATAGTCAAGGCCATGGTTTTCCCAGTTGCACTATATGGCTGTGAAAGCTGGACCAGGAGGAAGGCTGAGTGCCAAAGGATTGAGGCCTTTGGATTGTGGTGCTGGAGGAGACTCCTGCAAGCCCCTTGGACCGCAAGGTGATCAAACTGGTCAGTCCTAGAGGAGGTCAACCCTGACTGCTCTTTAGAAGGCCAGACACTGAAGATGAAAGTCAAATACTTTGGCCACCTAATGAGAAGGAAGGACTCCCTGGAGAAGAGCCTGATGCTGGGAACAATAGATGGCAAAAGAAGAGAGGATGAGGTGGCTGGATGGAGTCACTGAAGCAGTTGGTGTGAGCTTAAGAGGACTCCAGGGGATGGTGGAGGACAGGAAGGCCTGGAGGAATGTGGTCCACGGGGTCGCGATGGATCCGACATGACTTCGCAACTAACAACAAGAAGTTTATTTAAATCCAGATAAGGCAACATATTGATCAAGGACATTGTTTGGAAGGGAAGAGGCCGTTATTCCTGGTGGGCTTTGCAAGGCCAGGGTGGTGCCAACTCTTTGGATGAGGATGGGGAGGCCTGGGAAACAAGAGATCTCGGTGGACACAGGGAGGACGGAGGAGGGCGAGCCCCTCTCAAGGATGCCTCTGCAAGTGTTCGGGCTTCGGAAGGGCTGAGAGGGGACTTGGGTGAGGAACCAGAGGGGCCTGGTCCAATCCCTGACCCTCTAATGTGGTGTCTGTAGAGGGCCTGTGTGGTTCTAGGAGGCTGGCCCTGCTCCAGAGGGGCACACCCAGAGAGGTGAGGGCCAGGGCCAGTGCATAGGAGGGCTTTCAGAAATAGCTTCTAGTTTCGGTCCAACAGACCGCTCAGAAGCTCTTCTGTTGGCTGTTAGGTCACTGGCTCTGCATTGGACATACAGTGCTTTTTGCTAAAGAACTGCCTGATGTTCGAAAGGAAGAAGGAGGGAATCCAGCTCCTGAAGACACACCCTTTAGTCAGTTGCCCCATCATGGTTCGAACAGCACTTGGAGGAATGAGAGCACCACAGAAAGCATGCAGTAGATCAGGAAGGGGGCTTGTGGCAGGTCTAGGCACAGGATTGCCCCTCTTTAGGCACACAGGAACCAGGCCTCCAGTCTAGTCCAGAATAGCCAGAGTTTCAGTCGGAGGTCTTCCAGCCCTATGTGGTGATGCTACACAGATGCTTGTGAGGTTCCGACTTGGGACCACTGGGCTGTACCTGCTCCTTGTCTGTTGAAGCAAGAAGAGTCCTTCTTTGGGTGCTTCCTTGTCCCGAATATGGGTGCTTTTTGCTGAGATAAAGGATCTCTGAAAAAGAAGCACCAAACTTCTGCCTGTGTGTCCCGCCATTCTGTGCGTGCCCCACACATGAATAAAAGGGGACCTCGGAATGCTAGCGTCTTCGGCTGGCAAAGAAGCTGAGCAGGTTAAACATGCCAGAAATAAATAACCCACAGCACCCAGAAAGGAGGGGGAAATGGTTTTAAAATGTTTAAAGTATGTTTAACATTTTAAGAAGGCAAACTGGTTACTGGGGAGGAATACACAATCAAAGAGAAAGGCAAAACCAAGGAGCTTGTTGTTGGAGTGAGAAGGGCAGTTGCTCTTGGCATGCTGACTGGGACTCGGAGGAAGAGGAAGGACTGGGGGGGGGGGCTGAGAACGTGGGCCAAGAGGAGCGGAGATGCTCCTCTCAAGGCCAGGCTCCCAGGTGGGCAGGCAGCCTCTGGGAATAACCAGGATGTACAGTTGGCAGGAAGGGACTTGCAAAGAGGAACTTTTCAGACACAGACAGAGCAGCCCTGGCCCTTGATCCCATGGGGTGACATCAGCAGAGGACTTGCTCATTTTCAGAAGGCCCCTCCCCAAAGGATGGGGCCATCATGCTCATAAGGAGAGTTCCTGGAAGGGAATACGAGACTGGGTTCAACAAACCACTCTGTGCATGCTCAGAGATCCATTCTGGGTGATTGTGCTTCTGGAAAAGCCTTGGTCAATCAAGAACATTTTGCAAGAAAGGTTCCTGGCTTTGAATGTGCCCAGGGAGGAAACGCGGCTCATGTGATCTTTGTTCAGGTAAAGAAGGGAAACGCTGCAGCAGAATGTCAGTATTAATTTGAAGTTGCAGTTGTACGAGTACTTACTCGGCAGTAAGTTCTACTGAACTCAGCAGGTCTTAATTCTGAGTACACCCATGCAGGACTGATCTGTTGTTGTGTTTTATGTTTATTTACTTATGTTTATATCCTGCCTTTTTTTCCTTTTAAGGAACACTCAAGGCAGTTTACATAATTCTCCTCCTCTCAGTCTTATCTTCACAGCATCAACAACCCTGTGAGGTAGGTTTTATTTATTTATTTATTAAAATATTTCTATGCCGCCCCATCGCAACAAAGCCTCGGGGCGGCTCACAACATATAAAATTATCACAATACATTTAAAACCTTTCCACTCCACCCCCCCGGTGCATCTCAGCAAACCCTAAAAAATACCATTCAAAATTAAATATAAACAAATTATAAACAATAAACTAAACAAATAAATACACACAGTTAAGCTATAAACAAATTATAAACAATTAACAAATAAATACACACAATTAAACTATAAATGAATTGACAAATTAACAATTAAAATACGATTTAAATAAAAAGGTCTTCTCCTGGCGCCGAAAAACAAATAACGACGGTGCCAGGTGGACCTCTCTGGGGAGAGGTTGGGCAGAGAGTCTGTGACTGGTCCAAAGTCACTCACCTGGCTCCATGGCTGAGTGGGGACTTGGACCCGGATCTCCTGAGTCCCAGCCTTGCACTCTTAACCACTTTAACAGAGGTAATAGCTTTCAGATGAAGAAACCTGGGATTAGATAGCTATCTGGGTTGGGACATGGCAAATTAAATGAACTAGTTACGGTTGGTTCAGAGAAATACCTGAATAATATAAAATACAAAATAATAAAATATAATTTCCCTACACCAAAAGAGTGAAGTGAGAGACATAGTGGAAGTCGGAAGAAAATGGCTTTTCGGTGGCATAGCTGCGTTCCCATTCATGTTACCTTGGGAGTTCAGCTGCTTCTGCCCAGTGGAACATGTAACATTTAAATGTCTTGAATGCTAATTATGTGCTTCTGTGCCAGCTTGTGCTCCTGCTGCCTGGAGCCAGTGAGTCTCTGCTGCTTCAGGGCTCAAGTCCCCGAACACCAACTTTTCTGTGGCCTTCAGCATTTATACAATTATCTGCGAAGAGAGCAGGACCCAAAAAGGTAGAAGCAAGGGCTTAAAGCTCCCAGCTGTTGAAGGCATTTCTAAGAGTCTTGGTTTGTTTTTGAGCCCTCGACTGGAAGCAATTCCTCTTTAGGGAACAGCAAGCATTCATTCTGAAGCGTGCCAAGATCCTGGTCGACGACTTGGCCAACTACACTATTCCTACAGCCCTACCCTCCGCTTTCTCCGGAGAGCTCAGGGTGGCAAAACTAGCACCCCTCTTATCCTCGCAGCTCTGTAAAGCACGTTGAGGTCAGACTAGATGGCCCAGGAGGCCCCTTCTGACTCGCTCTGTTTTTCTATGTTTCTGTGTTGACATGTAGAAAACTTTCTGGCCCAGGACTATCCAGGAAGTTTTGATGCTGAGTAAGGATTTGAGCTTGGGCTTCCCCTGCCCAGGAAGGGGAGCCTCCAATATGTCCACCGCCAGACACCAACCTTAGTGCCCATCAGGCTCCGTTCCTCTCCTAATTTTTCTAGTCTTAAAAAAGGATGTATTATTCATTAGTAGACGCAGCAGCAGTAGTATTGATCTGTGAGGAAGCCATGCTGCAAAACAAAGGGCAGCTTTCCAGCACCAACTTCATCTGGGTGAACTGGGACCCAGCCTTTGTCTTGCACTTGGGCTGCATTTCTTTGCAGGGGGGTCTCACCGATTTGCCTCTGAGGGATAATGCTTGTGACCAGCCTTGCCGCTCTGGCACCCAGTTGAAAATGTGCAAGCCCTCCCCACGTCTGGCAGGGTTTCCATTTTGTGAGAGCACCCACGGCACTCTCCCAATTCCAACGATGCCAGCAAGCCAGAAAGGTCGGGGACCTCCTGTGAGCTGCCCCAGAATAATGCTGACAGGAAAAGCGGGTACAGGAAAATGGATGGATGTTCCGAGGCTGCTGCTCAAACCAGAGCTTGCTGCTCTTTTAGACGAGGCCATTTAGTTATCTCCATCTTGTGGATGGGTGTGAATGAGCACCAGCCAGGCAACTGCATTTAAGGAACTTGCATCTGTTGTCCCAGAATGTCTCTAAAGGCCACAGGTTAATTCAGGATCAGAAAGATCCGGGCGAGCACAATCACCACACTTCCTGAAGTGCAGCCAGAGTATCTCCTTTAAGGGCCAATGGGCAGTCCTCAAAATAGGACCACGCAGTGCAGGTGTGCATGGTGCAGCGACTGCGACGGTGCAAACACCGCCCTGGACCTTTGAATTTGCACAGATACTGCATGCATGATGTTTTCGTAGATCCAAGGACCCGTTCCCGGCACTTGGAAGCATCATCGGTCTGCTGGGGCGCAGACAGGCAGTGGCTGCAGACTTGTAATGTGATCTCATCCAAATCTCATGAGTCCTAGAGAGAAGTTTCTATTTTAGCTCTGAAATAATAATTTTCGGAAATTCTGAGTTGCATGGAGGTTGTGGGAGGGTGTGCACGCACGGCGGTTCCTGCCAGTCTGAGCACAGGGAGGGGAAGAAGGACCAGCCTTCCGCCTCAGAATGAATACAGGGAACTGCCTCTCCCTTTGTTGAGTTGGACTGTTATCAAGAGCATGCAGCCCTCTGGATCAGGGCTACCAGACATGAAATAGCCCCTCCAGGGCCTGGTGTGCCAAGGTCTTAGAGAAGAACTTGTGTTGAGCCGAGTCAGAGACCCACTGCAAACCCACCGCAGGGTCTCAGATCCAGCTTTTTAGGCTTTCTGGCAGGGGTATTCCTAGCCTGGATATTTCCCAGCACAGGGAGCCCACATGGACAAAACAGATGCCCTAACAGAGCTGCCCCTCAATGGATTGCACATTTGTTGTTGTTGTTGTTGTTAGTCGCGAAGTCGAGTCCGACCCATCGCGACCCCATGGACAACATTCCTCCAGGCTCTCCTGTCCTCCACCATCCCCAGGAGTCCACTCAAGCTCACACCAACTGCTTCAGTGACTCCAGCCACCTCATCTTGCCGTCCCTTCTTCTTTTGCCATCTATTGTTCCCAGCATTAGACTCTTCTCTAGGGAGTCCTTCCTTCTCATTAGGTGCCAAAGTATTTGAGTTTCATCTTCACTATCTGGCCTTCTAAAGAGCAGTCAGGTTGATCTCCTCTAGGACTGACCGTTGATCGCCTTGCGGTCCAAGGGACTCGCAGGAGTCTCCTCCAGCACCACAACTCAAAGGCCTCAATCCTTTTGCGCTCAGCCTTCCTTATTGTCCAGCTTTCACAGCCATACATGCAACTGGGAAAACCATAGCCTGACTATACGCACTTTTGTTGGCAGAGTGATGTCTCTGCTTTTTAGTATGCTATCTAGATTTGCCATAGCTTTCCTCCCCAGAAGCAAGCGTCTTTTAATTTCTTGGCTGCAGTCCCCAGCGGTGATCTTGGAGCCCAGGAAAATAAAATCTGTCACTACCTCCATTTCTTCCCCATCTATTTGCCAGGATGAGAGGACCAGATGCCATGATCTTAGTTTTCTTAATGTTGAGTTTCAAGCCAACTTTTGCGCTCTCCCCCTTCCCCGCATCAAGAGGCTCTTTAGTTCCTCTTCACTTTCTGCCATGAGAGTGGTATCATCTGTATATCTGAGGTTGTTGATATTTCTCCAGCAATCTTGATTCCAACTGGTGATTCAGCTAGCCCTGCCTTTCTCATAATGTGCTCTGCATATAAGTTAAATAGGCAGGGTGACAGTATACAGCCTTGCCGAACTCCTTTCTCAATTTGAACCATCAGTGGTTCCGTGTCCGGTTCTCACTGTTGCTTCTTGACCTGCATATAGGTTTCTCAAGAGACAAATAAGATGGTCTGGTACTCCCATCTCTTTAAGGACTTGCCACAATTGTTATGATCCACACAATCAAAGGCTTTAGCGTAGTCAATGAAGCAGAAGTAGATCTTTTTCTGGAACTCCCTGGCTTTCTCCATGATCCAGCTATGTTGGCAATTTGATCTCTAGTTCCTCTCCCTCTTCGAAATCCTGCCTGTACTTCTGGTAGTTCTCGGTCCACATACTGCTGGAGCCTAGCTTGTAGGATTTTGAGCATCACTTTGCTAGCATGTGAAATGATGCAATGGTGCGGTAGTTTGAACATTCTTTGGCATTGCCCTTCTTGGGGATCGGAATGTAAACTGACCTTTTCCAATCCAGTGGCCACTGTTGAGTTTTCCAAATTTGCTGGCATATTGAGTGTAGCACTTTAACTGCATCATCTTTCAGGATTTGAATAGCTCAGCTGGAATGCTGTCACCTCCACTAGCTTTGTTGTTGCTCAGACTTCCTAAGGCCCATTTCACTTCACATTCCAGGATGTCTGGCTCGAGGTCAGGGACCACCCCATCGGGTTATCAGAGACGTTAAGCTCATTCTTGTATAGTTCTTCTGTGTAATCTTGCCACCTCTTCTTAATCTGTTCTGCCTCTGTTAGGTCCCTGCCATTTTGGTCCTTTATTATGCCCATCTTTGCATGAAATGTTCCCTTCATATCTCTAATTTTCTTGAAGAGATCTCTGGTCCTCCTATTCTATTGTTTTCTTCTATTTCTTTGCACTGTTCATTTAGGAAGGCATTCTTATCTCTTCTAGCTGTTCTCTGGAATTCTGCATTCAATTGTTTGTATCTTTCTCTTTCTCCCTTGCCTTTCGCTTCCTTCTTTCCTCAGCTATTTGTAAAGCTTCCTCAGACAGCCATTTTGCTTTCTTGCCTTTCTTTTTCTTTGGGATGGTTTTAGTTGCTGCCTCTTGTACAATGTTGCGAACCTCCGTCCATAGTTCTTCAGGCACTCTGTCTATCAGATCTAATTCCTTAAATCTATTTGTCACCTCTACTGTATATTCATCAGGGATATGATTTAGGTCATACCTGAGTGGCCTAGTGCTTTTCCCTACTTTCTTCAACTTAAGCCTAAATTTTGCCACCAGAAGCTCATGATCTGAGCCACAGTCAGCTCCTGGTCTAGTTTTTACTGACTGTATAGAACTTCTCCATCTTTGGCTGCAGAGCACATAGTCAATCTGATTTCTGTGTTGACCGTCTGGTGATGTCCATGTGTAGAGACGTCTCTGGGTTGTTGGAAAAGAGTGTTTGTTATGACCATCGTATTCTCTGACAAAATTCTACCAGCCTGTGTCCTGCTTCATTTTGTACTCCAAGGCAACTTGCCTGTTATTCCGGTTATCTTTTGGTTTCCTACTTTAGCATTCCAATCCCCATGATGATAAGGAAATCATTTTTTGGAGTTATTCTAGCAGGTTTGTAGGCCTTCATAGAACCGGTCAACTTCAGCCTCTTCAGCACCAGTGGTTGGGGCATAGACTTGGACTATTGTGATGTTGAATGGTTTGCCTTGGATTCGAACTGAGATCATTCTGTCATTTTGGAGATTGTATCCCAGTACTGCTTTCCCTACTCTTTTATTGACTATGAAGGCTACTCCATTTCTTCTGAGGGATTCTTGCCCGCAGTAGTATACCTGATGGTCATCTGAACTAAATTCACCCATGCCTGTCCATTTTAGTTCACTGATTCCTAAGATGTCGATGTTCAGTCTTGTCATCTCTTTTTTGACCACATCCAGCTTGCCTGATTCATGGATCTTACATTCCAGGTTCCTATGGAGTAAGATCTTTGCAGCATCGACTTTCCTTTCACTCCAGATACATCGGCAATGAGTGTCCTTTCGGCTTGACCCAGTCACTTCATTCTTTCTGGCGCTACTAGTACTAGCCCTCCGCTCTTCCCCAGTAGCATATTGGACACCTTCCGACCTGAGGGCTCATCTTCCGTGTCATATCGTTTTGCCTTTTGGTTTTCATGTCCATGGGGTTTCATGGCAAAGATACTGGAGTGGGTTGCCATTTCCTTCTCCAGTGGATCACGTTTTGTCAGAGCTCTCTGCTATGACCTGTCCGTCTTGGTGACCCTGCACGGCCTAGCTCTAGCTTCATTGAGCTACGCAAGCCCCTTCGCCACGACAAGGCAGTGATCCATGAAGGATAAATAATATTAGAATGCCAGCTATGGCAGTGCCTAGCTTTAAAAGCAGAAAACTTGGGTTGTGTGGGAAGAACCCAACATTCTTAATTAAATTTTACCAAATTTTCCTTAGACCAGTTCTGTTCAGGTAGCACAGAAGGACCTGAAAGTGGGTCATTTCCTGATCTGACCACCAGTTCTGTCTTTCTTGCATAGCTTTAAAAAAATACGAGAGAATTACAAGGTACAAAGTAGGACAAGGGTTTATCTGCTTCTAATAAAGCGCATTTTAAAAATGCCGTCCCTCTCAGCTCCTTTGTAGCTTTTGCTAAGCGTGGCAGAAGCAGGTAGATAACATTCTTTCCAATGTCTGCTGTACTACGCGCAGTATTTGCATTGGAACACTTTTAAAAGCACACAACCTCAAAAAGGCAGAACCATGGACCGCAGTGAGCAACAATTCCTAACAAGGCTGCCCATCCACATCCTTTGCTCACGTTGGCCTTTAAAGGTTTAAAGAGATTCTGTTGGAATATCATTTATGCAAAATTTGTAAACAAAAGTTAAATGTCTTGGATGCTTCTGGATGCTGGCAAGAAGTGTTTGTATGAAGTTTGACAGTGGCTGTCCTTTCAGGCTTGCCAAGCTTAGATTATTTTTACACTACAACGGAGTTTAGTTGGAAGTAATTGGAGATGGACCCCTGCAGTGCAATCCTATGCAAGATTATTCAAAGGAAAGTTTATGACGCTTGGCAACTTCAGCTACTTTCTTTAAAGAGGCAAATAGGTACCTTTCCCTGGCCTGATGCCCACCAGGTATGTTGGACTAGAACTCCCATCTTTCCCAGCCAGCATGACTACTGGATGGAAGGATGCTGGCTAGAGATGATGGGAGCTGTAATCCAGCACACATCCAGAGTAGGCAAATTAGGTTAGAGTAGGAAAATCTCTGAATTCCTCTTATGCAGTTTTCTCTGTCATGGAACTTGGTTAGCTTTTTTAAATTGTCATGTAGACAAATAAACATCAGAGGAGTAACAATAAATCCAGATGTTGGGATAAGTGTTCAACCATACATCTTTAAGAACTTTGAAACTGAAGAAGCAAAACATAAGAAGCAACAAAGCTTTAAAGCTGGGTATGTAACCTTAGAAGAATATCAGCCAAAGCACATTATAAACTACTACAAATATTCTCTTTGGGGATATTATCAGACCCTGTTTCACCCTCCGAACAACTGATCTGCTTGTAAGGGACGGTCTGGGTTTGGAGCCATCACACTATTGACAATACACATTCCTTCAGAAAATTAACATTATTTTTCTGTGTATTTAGTCATCTTGGATAATGTTTAAATCTTTAGTTTAAACACAGAGAGATGTTAATGAGAATTTTTTTAATGACCATTCTATCTCCAGATAGTAATCTTGGAGAAAAATTATCTGCTTCCTTCACGGATGGTCAGGCTCTTTAATAAAATTGAGATTAATAAGGATTTTCAATATACAATGCCCATCAGACAATAGCAGTGACACGCTAGCTGACTCGGAATAGTGCTGTGCAGAAGAAGGCAATGCTAAACCACTTCCGAATTTTCTTACCCTGGAAACCCTATGATGAGAGAATCCAAAATGAAAGACAGCATGCCAATATCATGAAACCAATGAGCAGAGGGACTTTCCACTCTCTGCCATTCCAACTTTAGGTTCCATCTATTTAATATATTCCGCAGTGTGGGTTGAATGCGAAAGTGCTTTTCATTACTCATTCCATTTGACATTTATGCACGTCACAGAAATCCGATTCGCTATATTTGGGTTTGGAACAAGGACGCATCTGGAGGGCACCAGGTTGAGGAAGGCTGCGTTCGGCCGCTGCTCGTCTCCGCGGGAGCGGTGGCCACTGAATATGCCAGCGCGCCATCTGCAGGCCGGTGCTCAAAGTGCAGCTGCTAACTTTAAAAATGATGTAAACCATACTGAGCATGTGTTGTTTTCCATGCTCAGTGCCCTCCCAACAGAACTTATTGGCGGGATTATCTGAACAACACAAAGATGAACAGACTTGTTTATCTACCTGAAAAAATACAGTAATAGCACAGTGCATCATTTTACAGAAAGGTATTAGGGAAAGGGTAGAGAGAATGAAACAGAAAACAATTTTTCTGTGGGGTTTGAAGAAATCTGCTTTATCGTTCTGTAAAGTATTGGGGCTTGGGAGGAGAGAAGATGTGCAAGAAGAATCCAGGTACCATTATCTGTATTATTACTATCACCATTATTACAATTTTCAAACAATGTTGTCTTTATTTCAGAAAGCTTGGGAAAAGAAATTAAAAAGGAGTTGAGAAGGTAAAATGTTCTAATTACAATGATCCTGAACTGAAAAATGGCATCAAAGAGAAGCCAGGAAAACAGTGACTAGACTAGATGAGACAATGGAAAATTCCATGTGCCCCTGCAGAACAATATTTGGGTTTAACTCTTTTCTTTTTTTTCCCCTATCAGCATGATTTGAAAAAAGATGAAAGCACAATGATACATTAGAAATACGATAATACATCTGATTTTCTGCCAATTGGCACTGCACTCTGTTTCTAAAAGTCTACTATTTTTAATACAATAGTAGGCAGAGATTTTGAAAGTGCAATGGATTTGTTGGAATCAATCCTATACGGACCAATTCAGTAACTACATCTTGGAACCACATGCTCAGCTTAGCTTTTATAATACAGATGTTTCTTAAACGCACTCATAAAACTTATGGAAGAGGAAATCAGGTCTTTCCATCATTAAACCATATCTTAAGAGTAAGTGAGAGTGACTAAGCGAAGGTTTCATTTCCTCCTAGTGATTTAAAATGTCTCCTTCCTTCCTTCCCCTTGCAACCACAACATCAAGTGCTAATGGAAAAGTAACAGTGGGAAAGTATGTGGCATTATATATGATGAGAAAGACAAAATAGATGGAGTAAGCTGTCTGAAGAGTATAGCACGGATAAGAGTGACATTCAACACGTACTGGCCAGGTTTTCTGATCTGATACAGTGATTGTTTAATTCAGCAGCTTTCAAACTTTCTATTCTTTCTCATTCTAGTGACGACTTCACGTATCAACATGCCTGGGAATCCTTGCAACTGGCAAAGGTGCCTGGCAGCTCCTATGTCCATGGAGCTTTTGCCCCAAGAAGCTTGTCTTCTGTGGGAGCTATCCAGAGGGCGCCATAGTGCTGAACCTACTTTGGGAATTGGGTTGAGCACCATGCATAGCTCCCGTAAAGCTCCAGATGCAAACTGGAGGGGATAAGGACCCTCGCTAAAATGGGAGTCACCAGCCATCCCTGACTGGGATGCACATTCAGAAAGTACAAGGCACAGTGGTTGAACCCGTGGTGCATTGCGTTAGACCCGCTGCACAAAGTAAGGTCAGTATGCAGAATGAAAACCTTGGCTTTGGCTGCCTTCTAGTGAGTGAGAGACTATGCGTAAGATGCAATCCCAGGCAAGCTTAGATGGAAATAAAGGCCCCACAAAGGATAGCATGGCCCAGCCAACATCCCTAACCGGAGCATTACAGATGTTTTCCCAGCCATCGATGGCAGCCATTTGACCATAGTTGGAAAGGCGTGTCAATTCACGCCACGGTGACATTGCATGGCCTCCGAGATCCCCAGATCTGACCATCTGTGATTTTTTTCTGTGGGGACATCTGACAAGCCAAGTGCACCACACACACACACACACACACATCCTGCAACTGTTGCTGAACTAAAAAGGAGGTTGAGGAGGAAATCGCTGGCATTCCTTCTGCCATGTTACATCGAGCAATACAGAATTTCCACCACAGGCTTCCAGAACGTGTACGGAGAAACGGACAGCATTTTCATGATGTTATCTTCAAGACATAAAATGAATACTGAATGAATATTGATTACCAGCATTCACTGCACATCCTGTACAATACATTTCATCATAAAATGTATTTTGTAATGTACGTGTTTGTGCACTGAATGGCAATTGAAAATTTCCCATCTCCCTGTGCCTCTCTGGGTTGTCTGCGCAGCTGTGTTGGAGGGCCCTCTGTCTGGGAGCAGCCGGGGCTGTTCTCTCAAACATGCTTACCAAAAAGAGAGCCCTGCCGAACGCAATGGGTCGCACTTCTGAAGAAGCATACTTAGGACTGCATTATGATTCTTTCCTCTTTTGCATTTTAGTTAAGTTTGGATCTAGCTGGATTAAGCAGTTTCACAGAAAAGCAAACTTATAGAATCCAGCACTGGCAAACAACATCGTGTGGGGGGTGGGGTGGCAGGGAAACTCTGGTAGCCAAGGAAAATGCTGTGTGACGACTCCCAGTGGCTGAAAATACTTAAAATATTAGATGATAGTATTGTTTCCAGGAAAGAGGAATCCCATCTTTTGGTGCTCTCTCAGTGCCTGCATGTTTTCTAAGTATATGGAATGTCTAGGATTTCCCCAGCTGCATGTTTTCCAACTAATTTGGTATACTAGGAGTCAGTTCTAAAGTGCATTAGATGTTTAGGCTTTTTTTTTTTTTTTTTTTGCATTTGCGGAACTGAAGGCATCATCTAATACCGTGCATAATGGATGTGCTTTGCTTAGTTTTATTTCAGTTTGAGGGAGCTGGGTCTTTGCAGCCCGGAGAGGAGGAAACTCAGAGGAGACCTGTCAACGACATACAGGTACGTGAGGGAGTGCCACACAGAGGTGGGTCAGGACCTTTTTTCCCCCTGCAGAAGAGGGCAGGACGCAATCCAACAGAGCAAAGCTCAGGGAACAAGATTTAGGGTGGATGCCAGGCAGTACTTCCTGATGGTTAGGACCCCTAGGGCATGGAATAGGCTTCCATGGTTGAAGCCCCATGGGTAAGGGTTTTCAAAGATCAGCTGGACATGCACATGGGAAACATGTCATGAGTGGAGCCAGCTGGAGCTGGGGTCAGACTAGATGGCCCGGGAGACCCCTTCTGACTTTTTATGTTGTGGTACAAATCATGATGAACCATGATGATAAAATACCACTTATAAATATGGTGGGAACATGCCTTGCTTGCAGAAGGTTCAGAGCTTGGCCTCCAGCATCTTTGGGTAGAGCAAGAAACACTGCAGAACTGCTGCCTGCCTGTGTCGATGGTATTGGGCTGAATGAACTAAGGGGGTTTAAGGTCCCTTCCTATGGGGTGCTCTGCGTGAGGTCCTGAGCCCACTACTGTATGGGGCTTCTTATTCCATTTTCCTTGCAGGAGGAAGAGCATGCCCTTCACACACAGCTTTTTCCTGGATCGCTTCCCCTCTGTCTTCCTATATGCTTTATCAAGCAACCACTGGGTGCCACTGTGGTATAGCACACTTGCAAAATATACATTGCCATTTTATGCACTTCCTTGCAAAACAGGAAATAATGGCTGACTTCCTTGCTCGGAAAAATTGCCATGAAGATGGCTGGAAAATGGGAGCAGCGCTGGAGGAGAAGGATGCCACTTAATGGGTCCGCAGACTCCTGTGAATCAGGGATCGGGAGGGCGAAATCGGGGCTTTGAGTGGAGATGCACCATGTTTCTACGCATGGTAGCTCTTCTCGCAATTTCCCAGTTACAGACTGACAGTCCTGTTACCTTACGTAGATACAGGTGCACTCCAGTTCACGTCATTTATACTACTGGTACAATGCTATCTGCCTGACATACGGAAGCACAGCTTAAAATTTGACAGGTAGAGATTAAAGACATTGTTTCATCAATTAAAATCTCAGAATGTTATCACAGGCATTGGCTGGCTGAGCTTTGGGTCCGCAAATACATGAGATCCATAATTGTTCAACAGGAGGATTCGAGCTCCCAGTTCTCCGTATTCTAAAGATCTCAGAACAAGCAGAGTCTCTGTGGAGCAGCTGACGACATACTTGGCATGAGGTCTACAAATGGCTCCACTCCAGCTGCTGGACAAAAATAGTCCCTCTTCCACTTTGTGCTTGCAAGATCAGGTTTCCCACTGCTTAGTTTTACATGTAGTTTATGTACCAGTATATAGAGCAAGATCTGATCAAGTTCTGTGGTGCTTTAAAGAGAGGCGCCTCCATGGTCGAGCAAATGGTTGAGAAACACGTAAGAAAGTGTTGACCTTTTAGCCATGTATCTGTTCTGTCCAAAGGTGTTGTGAGCCGCCCCGGGGCTGTTGCAAGGGGCGGCATATAAATATTTAAATAAATAAATAAATAAATAAATAAATAAATAAATAAATAAAAGAGAATCACAGCGCAGTCCTGTGGTTGGTAGATGCGTCTGTCCGGTCATGTGAAAAAGTGCGGTCCCTGCTGTGACCTTGGAAAAACCCAGGAGCGCTGCAGCAGGAACTCTGCTTCTGGAGGTTTGCCCCCCCTGACCCCCATCAGCAGACTGTCTGTGGACAGGTGCTGGGGGAGCATGTGGTGTGGGATGGGGAAGGGCGAGGTACCACTGGCTGCCGCCAGATCTAGGCACTGCCTGGGTCCCTTCTCCTTGAGAGGAGGGGGAAGCATTTAGATGGCCAAAGCTGGATGCGTGCAGGCAGTTGTCTCCTCTGCACTCCTCTTGTAGTCAAATGGCTCTGCATAACCTTCTGAGTTTGGAAGTTTACAGGGTGTGGTAGAGAATCCTCTGCCCCAAATGTTACATTTCAGGGTGTGTGTTCCTTATGTGTCCCAGACGGAAGTCTTTAAGAAAGGGTGCCAAGCTTTTAGAACGATGAATTTGCAAGTATATTTGCAAGTTTAAGTTCTGCATTCCAGTCCATGCAAATATAGTTTAGCTGACCTAATATTCTAAGTCAGCATTAGCTAAACCTTTTCATAAAACCATTTTCTCAAAACCAATTATTTATTTATTTATTTATTTATCCGGTTTATATCCTGCTTTTTCCTACAAAGGGCTCAAGGCAGCTTACATCATTCTCCTCCTCCATCTTATCCCCACAACAACAACCCTGTGAGGTAGGTTGGGCTGAGAGTCTGTGACTGGCCCAAAGTCACCCAGCTGGCTCCATGGCCGAGTGGGGACTCGAACCCAGATCGCCTGAGTCCCAGTCCCATACCCTTAACCACTGGGCCACACTGGCTCCCGATGACTGAGAATGTTATTTTTTTTCAAGATGTTGACAGATTTCATTCTACTCCTGGGAGAATATCTCGTGAAATTTGTCCTCCCTCCATTTCACTGCCCTTAAATAAGATGACAAGTTATGGGCAAAGTTGTGGATCCAGTTTTATTGAACAGTTCTGCACCATCCAGCTTTCAGGAGCAATCCTGTGCGTGTTTAGACAGAAAGAGTCCTGCAAGTTCTGGTATTCCCTAGCCAGAATTCCCCAGGCGTATACAAAGGCCAACAGCCACTCACTGCCCAGTCAAAAAGCTTGTGCTCAGGGGGCCCTAGAAACAGGTAATGTACATTTGCACCTTCTCAAGCACCTGGAGGCTTAGGAGAGAGTGAAAAATGTGCACCAGCAAATGGACTAGCTGGGTAAGGGAAGTACATCCCAGAATACCCCTTTTTGCCTGCAAAGATCCCTTTGGCTTTTATTCTCAACAGCTTGCCTTGTGTCAGCTGTCAACCGTGAGGGAAAGAATTTGGAGCCTCTTCTGAGCAACGTCCAGCCAACGTCCAGCTTGGCCCAGACAAAGCTTCAAAGGCCTACACTTGTGCAGCTGCAACGGCCTGCACTGGACAAGTGCGTGTATAAAGGGCACTGCTTTTGCACATTTGCTAAACACAGGCTCTGCCAGCTGCAAGCAGATCCTCTGAAGGGACTGCAAATGGTTGCCATTCTGACTTTTGCAATCTCTGGAGAGAAAAAGGGGTGTGTGCGGGGGGCGGGGACATGATTGCAGCAGGGAAAGGGAGATAACGTGCGGGCATCCTTTGAGGTATCTGTGGCAAGACCAGGGTATAAGGAGGGCGTGGGAGGGGGCTAACAGTGAGCCCAGCTGTCAGCTGTCACCATGGGCTGTTTTGCCAACAACCACCCCACTGTGCCTTGTTGCCACGCTGGGTTAGCGTGACATGTGGGAATCCTTTCGCCATTTGGGAAGCTGCGGCAAGGCTGGTGCTGGGTGTCTGCATCAAGGGACGTGGTCAGACTCAAAACTGCAGCCTATTCTGCTTCTGTTAAGAAACTCTGTAATCCTTATGATACCTGTGTCTGTTTAAGATACATGCAGTACTGTATCCTTGATTTAAACCTTTTCATTGAACAGTTCTCACTCTCAGTCCATTTGATTTCCATTCACTGGTCACACGGCAGAAAAATGGCATTGTTTCCTGAAAGGATTGGCCTTCTTCCCAGAAGAAAGAGTTCTGCAAAGCAAGATTTCACTTCTAGTAAACAACAGAGGAAAGCTTGATAGCCTAAGGAAGGATTTTTCTCCAATTTGCTAGGATTATGATCCTATGTAAGTGCTCTTGTGCTTGGGCAGCACATAATTATTCACAATTACACTGTGTCTACAATGCATCAGTGCAAGAAAGTATAAGAAAGTGATGAGGCTATGAATAATGTTGTTGTTGTTGTTAGTCGCAAAGTTGTGTCTGACCCATTGCGACCCCATGGACAACCTTCCTCCAGGCCTTCCTGTCCTCCACCATCTCCCGGAGTCCGCTTAAGCTCGCACCGACTGCTTCGGTGACTCCATCTAGCCACCTCATCCTCTGCCGTCCCCTTCTCCTTTTGTCATCTATTGTTCCCAGCATTAGACTCTTCTCCAGGGAGTCCTTCCTTCTCATTAGGTGGCCAAAGTATTTGAGTTTTAGCTTCACTATCTGGACTTCTAAAGAGCAGTCAGGGTTGATCTCCTCTAGGACCGACCGGTTTGATCACCTTGCAGTCCAAGGGACGTGCAGGTGTCTCCTCCAGCACCACAATTCAAAGGCCTCAATTCTTCGGCACTCAGCCTTCCTTATGGTCCAACTTTCACAGCCATACATTTCAACTGGGAAAACCATAGCCTTGACTATACGCACTTTTGTTGGCAGGGCGATGTCTCTGCTTTTTAGTATGCTGTCTAGATTTGCCATAACTTTCTTCCCCAGGAGCAAGCGTCTTTTAATTTCTTGGCTGCAGTCCCCGTCTGTGGTGATCTTAGAGCCCAAGAAAATAAAATCTGTCACTACCTCCATTTCTTCCCATCTATTTGCCAGGAAGTGAGAGGACCGGATGCCATAATCTTAGTTTTTTTAATGTTGAGTTTCAAGCCAACTTTTGCGCTCTCCTCCTTCACCCGCATCAAGAGGCTCTTTAGTTCCTCTTCCTCATCGGACTTTCCTTTCACCACCAGATACATCTGCAACTGAGTGTCCTTTCAGCTTTGACCCAGTTGCTTCATTCTTTCTGGCGCTACGAGTACTAGCCCTCTGCTCTTCCCCAGTAACATATTGGACACTTTCCGACCTGAGGGGCTCATCTTCCGGCGTCATATCTTTTTGCCTTTTGGTACTGTCCATGGGGTTTTCATGGCAGAGATACTGGAGTGGGTTGCCATTTCCTTCTCCAGTGGATCATGTTTTGTCAGAGCTCTCTGCTATGACCTGTCCGTCTTGGGCGGCCCTGCATGGCATAGCTCATAGCTTCATTGAGCTATGCAAGCCCCTTCGCCAGCGGCTTTTGATACCATCGACCATGGTATCCTTCTGGATAGGCTGGTGGGACTGGGAGTAGGAGGCATTGTTAGGCAGTGGTTCCGCTCCTACCTTGATGGCCGATTCCAGAAGGTGGTGCTGGGGGACTATGGCTCTGCGCCAAGGCAGCTATGCCATGGAGTACCGCAGGGTTCCATTTTGTCCCCCTTGCTATTTAATATCTACATGAAACCGCTGGGAGAGGTCATCAGGAGGTTTGGGCTGTGGAGTCATCAGTACGCTGATGACACCCAGCTCTACCTCTCTTTTTCAACCAATCCAGGTGAGGCAGTGGCTGTACTGAACTGGTGCCTGGCCGAGGTAATGGGCGGGATGAGGGCCAATAAACTGAAACTCATTCCAGACAAGACAGAAGTCCTGCTGGTGGGTGGATTGAGCTCCTCAGTAGGTGACTTGGGCCTTACCCTGGACAGGGTTGCACTCCCTCTAAAGGACAGGGTCCACAGCTTGGGAGTGCTCTTCTACTCAGAGCTGTCCTTGGAAGCTCAAGTGACGGCGGTGGAGAGGAGCGCTTTCCTTCAGCTTCGGCTAATCCATCAGCTGAGTCCCTACCTAGAGGAAGATTGCCTAGCGACAGTGACACATGCATTGGTTACTTCCCAGTTGGATTTCTGCAATGCGCTCTATGTGGGGCTGCCCTTGAAGACAGTCCAGATACTTCAGATGGTGCTGATGGGGACTGGGCATTATTCTCATATAACCCCAGTCCTCTATCAGCTTCACTGGCTTCCCATTGAAGTCTGGGCTCAATTCAAGGTGCTGGTCATTACCTATAAAGCCCTTAATGGCTTGGGACCTGGATACCTGAAGGAATGCCTTCTTCCATATTTGCCCTCCCGCCCCTTGAGATCGGTGGCAGAGGCCCTTCTCCGGGAGCCCTCCGTGAAAGATATTAGGAGGCAAAGTACCCGGAGGAGGGCCTTCTCTGCAGTGACACCCCATCTATGGAATGCACTCCCCAGAGAGGTCTGCCTGGCACCGTCATTATATGTTTTTTGGCGCCAGGTTAAGACCTTTTTATTTCAGCAATATTTTAGTAAGTTTTAATATCATGACTTATATGTTTTTATTGCAGCCAGTGTGGGTCGATAATTTTATCTACATATATTTTGTTGTATTTTATCTATGTGAGCTGTCCTGAGGCTTTCGCAACAGGACAGCATATAAACTTTTAAAAGGTACTGTGCATGCTTAATAGGCTTATGAATAGTAACTGACACACCTCTCATAGGTAATAGGCTCATTAACATGAACATGGGATGTATGAGTGGGAGGGGGAAACATATTAAGGAGTAGTATGATATAGGCGGATGGGGAAGATTGTGACTTCTTAGTAAACAGCCAATGGCGAAGCGGGGATAGTGTTGAGCATTGGGGAAAGGAATGTATATAATCTCATTGATGTTCGAAATAATTGCTCTTTGTTCCTCAGGCAACTGAGACATTGAGCCAGCCTTTGCAAATGCTTTTTGTATGGAATAAACTGCTTGTACCTACTCGAATCCTGTCTCAAGGAGTTTTAAATCTCACACTGGTCAAGGTGTTTGAATGGGTGAGGCCAGGCAGCTCAGCATGTAGAGATGAAATGGATTATCTGGATGGGTTTCAGGTCTGGTTTCGGAATGGAAACTGTCTCACTTGTCCTGTAGGATGACCTCCGGGAGGAGGATGGGGTGGACTGATGTGCACTGCCTTCGGTTGTGCTGTTATCGGTCAAGTGGCAACCAGCTTTCTCTGGACTGGTGCCTGGGCAGTGCCAGCTCCATTTCGAGGATGCCCACGTGCTGATTCCTAGAAAAGAGGGGTTTTCCCAGGCCTGCTTATGTGCCAATGACTGCATGCAAGTTCTACCTATTGATTTGTGCACCATTAGCACAGGTGGGTTCGGAGAGCACAGTAGCCCAAATGTAGCACAGAGGGCTCTTGCAGCCCAGAAGGCTAAACTGGGACTATGCAAACTCCCCGAAGCCGTGCTGAACAGAGTGCACATCCACATCGTTCCCAGGCGCATGGGCTTTGGGGGCGACTACGGCAGAGGGCAAGAGCCACGCGCCTGTCAGGCGGAGTTACCGGCCGCGGCCGCGGAAGGCGGGAAAGGAGGCGGAGGAGGGGTGGGCGGAGCACGCCAGGCCCGGCCCCTTCCGTCTTCCACGTGACCGAGCTCTTTGGGGTTTCCTCCCGCCTCCTTCAGCTGGCGGATGTCGACGCGCTTTGGGGAGGCGTCTCTTCCGGGCCTATTACCTCCCGCTGAGTGAAACATGGTCCCCGCCCGGGGCCGCTCGCGGTCTCCCTCAGCAGGTGAGTGCGACGCCCGCCTTTAGCGCGGCTCCCCTCGAGGTGGGAGCATTCTCGGCCGGGGGTGGTCGGAAACAAAGGCCTATGTCGATCCCTGTTGAGAGAAAGGGGGAAGCCTACAACTCCCAGCATGCCCCAGTCAGCGACCTGGGTCATGCTGGGAATTGTAGGCCTTCTCCCCTTTCAGCAGGGGTTTAGTTTTGGCCTCGGAGACGGGCCTGGCTTCCTTGTTTCCTTCACCGTCTGTTCGCACTGAGTTGCTGCTGCTGTTGCTGTAGAGACGCCGAAAGGGCTTCCCCTGCTCCGCCCACGCCGCCCACAACGGCCCCTCTCTCCGGGTAAGACTAGAGCCATGCGTTCCTCTCCTGCTTTCTCTTGCTCCCCACCCCTCCTTTCATTGCTCTTCTTTCCATGCTTCCTTAGGGCTTCCACTGCAGGATTTCATAGAAAAAGCAGGGGAAGGTCAGACAAACCAAGAGAGAGAAAATCGGAAAGGAGAGCCAGTATGTTGTAGTGGTTAAGAGTCTGGAACTCGGGCGATCTGGGTTCCGGCCCCTGCACAGCCATGGAGCCAACCGAGTGGCTTGAGGCCGGGCGCAGAGCCTCTGCCCAGCCTACCTCACAGGGTTGTTGTTGTGGAGATAAGATTGAGAGCCGCAGGAGTAGCATGTAAGCTGCTTCGTGTTCTTTGTAAGAAAAAACGGCGAGCTATAAATTTAATTAAATAAATGCTGAGTTGGACCAAACGTGCTGGCCAACCGGATGCCCACAGGAGGCTTTGCAAATATCTCAGTTACAATCTGTGTGGAAATTCGACCTGTAAGTTTTTTGGACATGCAAGTGCCTACCTTTCTGACTTTGCTGCATGGTGGTATAGAAGTATACCCACATGATAAAAATAATTGTGTCCAATCATTCATTCATCTAGGTCGACCTTCTCAGCACTGGCCTTCCCCAACTTGGTGCTCCCCAAACCTTTTGGACTACAGCATTCATCATTTTATTTGTTTGATATACTGTTCCACTGACTGACAGCAGTTCCCCAGGTCCTTAAAAGAGTTTCCCCATCTCCTGTCATCTGGATTAACAGGAGGGTTTGTAAGGGATTGTAACTGTGATCTCCTATTTATAAATGGAGGCACATGTCCTGCCAAGATGAAAGATCTGAAAAATATGTGTGTGCTGATTTTGTAAAATTCATATAGACATCTTGCTTTGCCTGGAGTGGCCCTAAGTTGCCAGTAATAGGGTCGGCTGAACCATTAAGACAAACTAAAGCACCTGCTTAGAGTGGCATTGTCTACAGGATGTCTGCCATGCCAGAAGCAGGATGTGCATCTTCGTTTTTGACATCTGTTTTTATAATGTTGTCTGCATAGATGGAAAATCCTCTAAGATGTTAAGAGGATTCATCAAGAGTGATATAAATCTTGAGCCAACCTTAGGCAATCTTATGCATGCTTTGCCACCATCACTATTACTTTCTGTGAAATGAAGTTCTTTGGTGCCCTTCAAACACATTATGAATGTTGCCACTTGAGGATGCTTTCTGTATTAGGGCAACTTTCTATAGGCTATGGGGAATGGACTGCTCCTGAGGGAGTGCATTCCATAGTTGTGGGGCAGCACAAGACAAAACCTTGTCAGGGCAGGTATAATGTGGTCTTGACTCCGTGCAGTGGTTAGCAGCATTATATGTTTGGACAATATTGTGGAGGTGAATTTCTGAGAGCTAAAGGTAGTTTGCAAGAGAAATTGGTTTTCATGGTGTGTATATTTCTTCTGTCTGTAGTGAACAGGTTTTTGTGTTGTCTTGAAAACTTTCACAACTAATTTGTTCAGAGGCAGTAGGGAGGTCAAATAAGTGTGTGTGTGTGTGCATATGCATGTCAAGAATATTTTTCATACTGTATTCAGTTCTCTTCACAAACTCTTATCTATTCCAAGCTTTGCATAACTTTCCCAGATATAAGAACCATGTTGGATTCTAGAATTTCATAACTTTGAAAGTGTAATTTGTTAACTGGTCAGATAACCATTTGTTAACTAGTTGCTGTGAGCCGCCCCGAGGCTTTGTTGCAATGGGGGTGGCATACAAATGTTATAAATAAATAAATATCCACCTACTTTTCATTTTGCTTGTAAACCACTTGACAGAATTCATCAGATGAATTTTCCTGGATCTGATGCTGCTTGGTTTGTGTGTGTATTGGTTTTAAATTAAAATCTTGTGCAATGTTAGATTTATAATTTTCTGTAGTGCTTGTCTTTTGGATTTTCTGTATTGTGTTTTTACTTTTATTGATTGCCCTTAATAGTTAAATATGCAACATATGCACATTTTGCATTAAATATGTAATATGCAATGTTTTAAAACAGACAAAAAAGTATGTTTCAAAAGAAAGTCTTCAGGAAAATAAGCTAAGATCTTTCTTACAATACTTTCTGTATTTCATTTTCCATTTTAGAAATGATCAACTTCTGCAGTGCATAGAGTTCTACTATGGTGGCTGGGCCAGTATCTGCCATGGCATCAGAACTCTGTAAAACAATATTGGAGGCGAAACTAGAAAGACACAAGAATTTATTCTTAAACTACCGAAATCTGCATCACTTTCCTTTGGAACTGCTGAAGGATGAAGGTCTGCAGTACTTGGAAAGACTCTATATGAAAAGAAATTCATTAACCACCTTGGTATGATTTTTTTTCAGTGCATAACAAGCCAAACGCTTGCCATTGTGATGGAAAGGGTTTGTTGACAGGACCCAGCCCTTGAATGCAGGGTTTCACTTTTTCATATATGGCTTAATGGTGGCTGGTCACTTACATGGGGGAAAGTAAAAGGCATTCCCGCAATTAGAGTAGTGGATAACCTCTTCATTCTCCTCTGTTTATTACATTGCTTTATCACACAGTAGCCAAAGCACTCTAGTGACTCCAGGTTGTAGCAGAGTGTTAAACGACTGCATTGACAGAACATTGAGAACTGGATTTTATGATGCTATAAATTATGACTGAGGGTTCATATTGATTTGCATATTTACTTTAGAAAGCATGGTTTTGCAAAATTATATTCTGCTGATCAAAACCTGTTGCTCTGAGGGAAATTGTGACTAATGCAGATTGCACCAAAAGAAACAACTTTCTTCTTTGAGCCCCTATTGGAAAAAAAAAGGGGGGGGAACGGGAGAAAACTTTCTTCTAGTCTCCTGCTTTTTATGTTTATAAAAAAGGAGAATGAGATGATACAGCATGCCTGCTTTCTCTTTCCACCCATATGAAATATATATGTTATGCTGATAGTAAAAACGGCACATAAGGATCTTCCTAGACCTGAGCCCTCCAACATGGTACCAGCAGGGAACTCCAACAGCATCAGCAAAGCTCTCCAATCCCTATCCTCTTCAATTTTTTAATTAAAAAAATGAAAACTATTAGGTCAGCATTTTCACCTTCCTGTTCCTGAATCTGTCCCTGATCAGGTTTTCAGCCAAAGGATGATGGGGACCCCTCTCCTATAGTGAAGGGAAGGAGTTCCATGGGAATATTTCACCTTTTTTGGAAACAGATGCCCGTGAAGCAGGGCACAAAGTTGGTTGGCTAGTCTTAAATATAGCTAAGGCTTTCTGAAGCTTGTGTACTCTGTGTATTCTGGACCTGGAAGCTATCTACTGAAATACTCATTACTGTAGGCTTTCATGGACTGCCCTGGGAATCACACAGTTTCTGGCTTCTTCCTGAGTTGAGTTGAAGGGTCATTGAAGCCTTTTGTCATTGATAACATCAAGGGTGTCAAATAAGGATTGGGACGGTGTTTCTTTTCCACACAATTTGCCCTATGGAGAAGCAGCAAGCAGCCGCCCGTTGTCACTGTCTGTTCTGATTCACATTCTGACAGCAAAGCAAACACATGGTTTTTAAAACTTGTCATTAGAAATTGATAGACTTTGGTTTCTACTGTTCATCTCAGAATTTTGAGAGGGGGTCGAGTCGGCTGGTTGACTGAAATTCAGCTACTCAAACTAACAGATCCAGCAAACAGCTGTCATTTTATCTAGGTAGTTTGTACATGTTATGCTGGTTCACACGATCAACGGAAGCCATAGTGGCTTATTTAAGTCATGGCACATGCAGGGCGCAATTTCCCAAATCACTGCCTGGGTGTGGCTTGTTATGTAGCTAAAATGTGGGTGGCACGGCTTGTTGGAGCTCCCCAATCCCCCCCCCCCACGGCTCATTTTGAATGATATGAATCAGTGCATTGGATGTTACATCAACCTACTCTTTCCCTTTCCTTAAATAAGGGGAGATGAATAAATTCCTAACATGTCACACTAGAAAATCACCATGGGTGAGAGCCATCAAATTATCCATCAAGCTGTGCTCACAGTGAGGAAATGCAAGAAGGGTAGTTTATTTTATGATATTTAGCAGATGAGTGAAGTCTGACCCAGTAAATCTGGGACAGCTGCTTTCCTCTGTTGCCATTATTTCTATCACTCTAATTAACTCATCCATAAGTTGTTATTGTTCGTTGTGAAGTCGCATCCAACCCATCGTGACCCCATGGACAACATTCCTCCAGGTCTTCGTGTCCTCCACCATCCCCCGGAGTCCACTCAAGCTCACGCCAACTGCTTCAGCGACTCCATCCAGCCACCTCATCCTCTGCCGTCCCCTCCTTCTTTTGCCATCTATCGTTCCCAGCATCAGGCTCTTCTCCAGGGAGTCCTTCTTTCTCATTAGGTGGCCAAAGTATTTGAGTTTCATCTTTAGTATCTGGCCTTCTAAAGAGCTGTCAGGGTTGATCTCCTCTAGGACTGACCGGTTTGATCGCCTTGCGGTCCAAGGGACTTGCAGGAGTCTCCTCCAGCATCACAGTTCAAAGGCCTCAATCCTTCGGCACTCAGCCTTCCTTATGTTCCAGCTTTCATAGCCATACATTGCAACTGGGAAAACCATGGCCTAACTCATCCATATAGATCACTTTAAAATGTTCATTGTTTGTCACATTGCTTTTGTCTTACTGGGCTGCTGTAAAATGTCAGTAGTATCATGCCCAGATTGTGTACCTTTGCTGGGTTCACGTCAGGAGAAGAAGGGAGGCGCTGAAGGTGGTGGGCTTCCTCATTTTTGTAACTGAGCCAAGGACCTCCTGCATGCAAAGCGTGTTCTTCTCTCTTCAGAGAGATAGGGTGGCATAACAGTGATGAAATATGTACATTGTATATTGAGTTCTCTTTAAAGTATTTGAGGAAAGCATTTGACTTTTAAAAACAAAAAAGAGGTTTTATATACACTATTTCTTACATAGGATGACGCTTGCAGTTTGAGCACTGCAAAAATTTGTATGGTGGCACACTGATTGAAAGTATTGTTAGGAATAAATTGAGAAGATTTTTAGATTTGGTGAAAAAGTTAAGCCAATGAATACTTTAGGCTGCTTTGAGTGATGCCAAGGCAGTTTATGTTAAATGGTGGTGGCTTATTTAAATTGGGAGTGGAGGGCATATTATCTGTAAATACAGTGATTCATGCTCACCATGTTCAGGTGCAGCGTCTATGTCTTCTGAACCCAAGGTTCCATGGTTTGTTACAAGATGAAACAACCCATAGTTACAGGGTTATTGGAGTGTTGTTTCTCTCTTCAATAAGCTCTTTGGATTCCAGTGACATGACAAGCACCTCACATGGATCTCATGCACATCATGATTTAAATAAGCCAGAGTGGCTTATTTTCATTGTGCAGACCTGGTCTTTATGTTGCAAGATCATTAGAAACTATTCAGACTTGATTGTAAGGAAGCTTAAGGATATCAGACGTTTTTAATACTACGAAAATGTCTTGTGGGGAGAAATCAAGGTGTTTCGCATGGACTCTCCAGTAGGTGGAAACCAAAACCAAAAATTCCTGCAGCATGGCAGTCTTGCAGAAAACAAGCTGAAGAATTATGATAATGCTTCTGGCTAGAACAGTGCTGCCTGTACTTTAAGTGGTGCAATTCAAAAAAGCTGGAGACATGTTCACTGAACAGGAGCACCAGGTAGAAAGAAGCAGCACACAGTGTTTGGGAACACTGCCCTGTGAGGAGAGACTGAGAGAACTCTGCATGTTCAGCCTTGAGAAGGGGACATGATATCCCCCTATAAGTACCTCAAAGGATGTCAGAAAGAAGAAGGTCGAGATCTCTTCTTGATGGTACCAGAGTGTAGGACATGGAATAATCAATTCCAGTTGCAACAACCCAGATTCAGGATGATCATCAGGAAAAGCTTCCTCACTGTCAGAGCAATACGACAGTGGAAGCAGCTGCCTAGCAGGGTGGTGGGCTCTCCCACACTAGAGACATTCCAAAGGAGACTGGATGGCCACCTGTGTGGGATGGTTTAAGTTGGTGACCTACAACAGCAGGGGCTTGGACCCAATGACCTCCATGGCCCCTTCCAACTCTACTATTCTATGATTACTGGATTTGGGTGTGAGATGTACAGAAGTGGGTCTTGCTGTCTTCCTAGTAAATATTCAAGGCTTTCAGAAGTTTCACCAGGTATCAAACTCTGTCGGTAGTTATGTGGTAGTCATTCAGTTTGCAAAATAGGTCCCATGTGGACTGTCTTAAAGCAAAACACCAGGAGTATCCTATGAAGATGGTGTGACAAGTCTGCTGCAAAATGATCTCTTATAAAATGTTGTTCTAGAAGATCTCCATGTTTAGAAGGTGGGTAATTTGTTATTGTTGGATAATTTATTACAGTAGTTATTTCCAAAGAGGAAGGCATGTTAGTTTGTTGCAGCAAAGACAACAAATTGGAGTTTGAATTATTTTGGGAACCAGCTACATGAATAAGCTATGAAACAACAACAGGATCACTGTAGGCTGCTCCCCATTCCTTTCCCCTCTGCAGGTATCTGAGACCCAGGCAGCATAACCTACGCTGCTTTCTGCCCTCACTCCTATCTCAATTTCTATTGCTGTCGCCACAGCTTTTCCCTCCCCTTTGTTAGGAGGTGGGCTTTTTTGGAAATGGCAGCCCTTCCAAACTGCCCAAAAGGTACATTGGCGCAACTATTGCTGATTCACAACTTTGTGTGTGTGTGACAGATGTGTGTGCAAATGTTTGTGTGGGATTTTTGGCAGTTCAGAGTTACTCAGGAGTGCAAGTTCGACTGCCAGAAATGTAAAGCCTTGGTCTGGTCAATATCCCAATGAGTGCCTGGTGTTGAGGCAGGCAACACCCATGGGTATTGTCAAAGCTGGGCTCCCGGTCCACTGCTTTGCTTTTTCCTGACAGCTGTCTAATGAAGAGCTTTCAAGCATAAAGCAATATTGCCAGGTGAAGACCTTTTTATTCAAATCTTATTTTAAGTGTTAATTTTTTAATTTGTTTTAGTGTATTGTTATGTATTTATGTATTTATTTTGTTTAGCTAATTGGGTTTTATTATTTGTTATAGTTTAATTATTGTTTATTAATTTATATGGCGTGGTGTGTTGTTTGCTTTTGTGTATTGGATTGTATTTTTAGGTTGACCGAGATGCACCGGGGGGTGGGGGGATAGATAGTTTAAGCTTTTAATATATTGTTTGCATTTTTATTGTTGTGAGCCGCCCCAAGGCTTTGTTGTGATGGGGCGGCATATAAGTGTTTTAATAAATAAATAAATATTGCTATATTTGCTTATGAAAAAGAGTGAGGAGTGGATGAGCCACTTTGCAGAAAGCAACTATAGGTTTTAAGTTTGGACTTGACCATTTTAAGTGTCCTACACCTTTACTAACCTAGGTACTCAGAAAAGTAGAAAAACGCATCCCACCTCATTTATGGAAGGAGTTAATTATAACAGCTGACAAAATTTAAGGGCTTCTTTTAAAACTGGAGTTTTTGAAAGGGATATATGCAGTCATGGTATCTGTATATGCCCCCTTTTTTTTTCAAGTCCTGTTTAATCCCTGTCAAAAACCCTGTTTTAAAGGAAATCCTTATATTTAGCAGCCATCCAAACTGTTTTTGTGAATGGGGTGGCCTGCTATGAGATATGCATAATTTTTGCCTGCAGCTATACTGCTGTACCAAGGAGTTTATAAATGTACCAGTCCCTCTCACTGCTGTATTTACTGATCTCTCTCTCTCGAAATTTGCATGTCCCATCTGCTTCACTGCTGTGCTTTGCCTTGACATGGCATGTCTATTAAATCCCACTCAGCTGTTGTTTGTTGAAATTTCTGTATCTTTACCACTCTTTCTCATGGCTGTGTGTTGAAATTTGGGTATCTTCACTGATTGGCCTTGCTGCTTTGTAACCCATGAACTCTGTATCTGTCAGCTAACAAAATAAACCCATAGAGGGAAGGAACAAGCATGAAGGGTGGCTGTGAGCTGAAACGTGGCCAGCAGCTGCCGGAGAAGGAGCTTTTGGGGTGGGTCTAATCACTCCTGGAGTAGATGCAGGACCCTAAGCTTCCTTGCTAGCAAAAGAATGAAATGATACAGGATAGTGAAATGGGAGGGTGAAATGATAGGGTGTTAATGGTATACTGGACACACCATCAGTCAGGCCAGTTCAGGAGGCTCTGAAAAGAAAAAAAAAATGTTAACATGTTTCCATGTTAATAAGACTCAGAAGATGTTTTTTTTTGCAATCTGATACAGGAGGTTGGGGGAATTTCACTCAGGAAGTGTCCAAGGGGAAGATGCAATTGCCAGGCGGGGGATATTAAGAGGCAGTCTTGTGCAAGAGTACCCTCAGACGTTTGCAAATACTCTGCTCCATTCACAAAGGCTCGGAAAACCTATTCCATTTGGCAGTCTGATTCAGCAGGGGAGTTTCCCCAGGGGCTGGCAGCTCCAGGGGTCCAACTGCATAAGGGGTGCTGATGGAAAATACAAGGAGTCCTGTCACAAAGGCCACCAGGAGGATTGGTGGCAGGAAAATAAGCCATGGAAAGCCACAAAGGGCTGATTGTCATTTGGCTTAACAAACATGCACACAATGGTCTAGTGGCAACTTGAATTTTCAGCAGGATTTCTAGTCTAATGTTGGGCGAAAGAATGCCATGAGCTGTGTGAGTCATCAGTTTATATTGAGTTAATCAGTTACTTTGTTTGTCATTACGCCTGTTAATATTTTAATGCTTTGATTCTTCAAGCTGGGTAAAGTTGTAAACTAACTGTTCCAGATAGTTCTGTCCTCTGATACCTTTGGGTCTTCCTTGCATTGTCAATGCTAGATAGAGTGGTAGTTTTGTGCCCTGAGAAAGAAACCAGCACTTCAACAGCATCTTAAATTCAGCACACCAGTTTGCTAATTTGATGTGAACATAGAAGGGTATCACCTTTTTAAAAAGGACAGGAAGGGAAAGAGAGGTGGGGGTGTGGCTTTATACGTCAGGGAAGGGATAGGATGCAGTGAGATGGGGATTCGGTAGAGGCAGTCTGGGTGAAACTTAGGGGTTTTGACAGGGAAAGAGACCTGACAGTGGAGGTATGTTATTGCCCTCCAGGTCAACTTGAGACCCTGGATCCTGACAGGCCAGATTCTAACAGGCCAGAGTCTAAGGATATCTCGGGGGAGAGACACAGTAATTATGGGAGATTTCAATCTCCCGGATATTACTTGGGAGACTCACTCGGTGGTGACAGCCAGGTCACGTCGCTTCCTACAAGCTATAGAGGGAGGGTTTTTCACACAGAGGGTCCGAGGGGCAACGGGGGGGAACGGGACATCCTTGACTTGGTCTTGACCAATAGGGAGGAGCTGATAGATGAAGTACAGATTAGGGGAGCTCCGGATGCGAGTGATCACTCCATCCTTTGCTTTGAGATCAGGGGACTGGGGACATGCAGCAGGGCGAGCACTAGAAGCTGGGACTTCAAGAGGGCCAACTTTGGCCAACTGAAGGCCAGACTGGGGAAAGTCTCCTGGGATAGGTTACTGGAAGGTAAGCGAGTTGAGGAGGGGTGGATGGCACTCAAAAGGGAGGTTTTGGAGGCGCAAGCCTTAACAATACCTCTAGTCAGTAAGGTGGGGAGGCGGAGGAGAATGCTGCCATGGATGCAAAAGGAGGTAGTTAGAGGGATTGGACAAAAGAGGAACCTCCATAGGAAATGGGTACTGGGGCAAATAGACCAAAGGGTATACCGGGAGGAGGAGGCCCGTTGCAGAAGGATTCTTCACAAGACTAAGGCTGATTATGAGCTGAGACTTGCCAAGAATATCAAGAGCAACAAAAAGGGCTTCTTTCAGCATGTAAATAGGAAAAGGAAGGGGAGACAAGTGGTGGGACCACTAAATAAGGAGGAAGGAGATCCAGTGACTGATATGAGGGAACAGGCACAGATGCTAAATGACTATTTTGCCTCTGTGTTCTCCCCAAAGCAGGACGGGGGATATCCGTATAGGAGATTAGATGAGGCTGGGGATTTGGGGGCACAGATTAGAGTCACCCCCCCTTGAAGTCGAGGGGCTCCTCAGGGCATTGGACATTACAAAGGCGCCAGGCCCTGTCGGGTTACACCCGAGAGTACTAAGAGAGTTGGCAGGGGTTCTCTCACGCCCGCTGGCCTCCATTTTTGAGACCTCGTGGAGAACGGGTGAAGTTCCAGAGGACTGGAGGGTGGCATCGGTGGTCCCAATTTTCAAAAAGGGTAGTAGGAAGGACATGGGGAATTATAGACTGGTTAGCCTTATGTCTATTGTAGGAAAAACAATGGAAAGGCTCATAATAGAGAGAGATCTAGTGATGCTAGATAGGGAAGGGAGGCTGACAGCCACACAACACGGCTTCCGCAAAAACAGGTCCTGCCAGACAAACCTTGTGGAATTCTATGACAAGGTTTCGAGATGGCTAAATGGAGGGGATGCAGTGGATGTGGTATACCTGGATTTCAGCAAGGCCTTTGACAAAGTGCCCCATGATATCCTGGTGGAGAAACTGAGGAGTTTTGGGATACACCCAAGCACTGTCCGGTGGATTAGGGCATGGTTGACTGACCGAAAGCAGAAGGTAACCATTAGTGGGGGATCATCAGGATGGCGGCCAGTGACAAGTGGAGTCCCCCAGGGCTCTGTCCTGGGGCCGATCCTGTTTAATCTTTTCATTAACGACATGGAAGAAGGGGTGAACAGTCTGCTGATCAAATTCGCAGATGACACTAAAACTGGAGCAGTGGCCACAGCTGAGGAGTAGGTACTCCAGATCCAAAAGGATCTGGACAGACTATGGAAGTGGGCAGGAGACAACAGGATGGCGTTCAATGTGGATAAGTGCAAGGTCTTGCACTTGGGGCATAGGAATAGGTGTCATAAGTACAGCTTAGGGGAGAGCAGCACTTGTGAAAGGGACTTCAGGGTACTGGTTGACCGCAGGCTAAACATGAGTCAGCAGTGTGATGCGGTGGTCAAGAGGGCGAACGCCACCCTTGGTTGCATAGCCAGAAGTATGGCTTCTTGATCAAGAGAGGTATTACTACCACTCTACATGACTCTGGTGCGCCCGCAACTGGAGTATTGTGTTCAGTTTTGAGCCCCTCATTTCAGAAAGGATATAGCCAGGTTGGAGTCAGTGCAGTGTAGGGCCACAAGGTTGGTGGCTGGTTTGCAGGGGATGCCATATGAGGCAAGACTGAGGGAACTGGGTCTCTTCAGCTTGGAGAAGAGGGGACTCAGGGGGGATATGTTGGCGACATACAGGTATGTGAGGGGGTGTCACATACAGATGGGTAGAGACCTGTTCTCCCCTGCAGAGGAAGGCAGGATGCGCTCCAACGGAGCAAAGCTCAGGGAACCCAGGTTCCATTTGGACGCCAGGAAGAACTTCCTGACAGTCAGGTCCCCGAGGGTGTGGAATGGGCTTCCATGAGAGGTCATTGAGGCCCCATCGGTGAGGGTGTTCCAAGACAGGCTGGACATGCACATGGTGGGCATGTTGTGAGCAGAGCCGGCTGGTGCTGGAGGTCAGACTAGATGGCCCAGGAGGCCCCTTCTGACTCGCTCTGTTTCTATGTTTCTATGATGTCAGGTATTTATTATTTAAGAACTAAATTGAAATGTTATCTTTTTCTCTTTTTTTTAGCCAGAAAACCTTGCCCAGAAGCTCCCAAACCTTGTGGAATTGTGAGTGTGTGATATATTGTTGCTTATAATACTACAGTAAAGTAAAGAAGAGGATAGCTATTGAAAGTGCTGTTTTTTAAAGTGAATATATTAAATATTCAGAACAATGTATTATGAACCATTTTCTCCTTTTTGTTAAAGGTCAGGTCAGCTCTGGTCTAGTCCATATTACTGTGGCATTCCATGATCTAATTTTGTTCCTATACAGTCTCCTCTCATGCTTCTTAGCCTAAATTGTTGTTGTTGTTGTTACTTACATTTCTATAGCACCTGTAGCCAAAGCTCTGTAGGTGGTGCGCAACATTTAAGTCACCCATCCCGATTTCAACCAGGCTTGACCCTGCTTAACTTCCAAGATTAGGCAGGATCAGGCACTTCAAACTATATGGAAGCTTATAAACGACAGCCTACAGCAGTGATGACGAACCTTTTAGAGGCCAAGTGCTCAAGCTGCAACCCCAAACCCACTTATTTATTGCAAAGTGCCAACATTGCAATAAAACCTTAATACGGAGGTTTTAGTTTAGAAAAAACAAGTAAATATGATGCTGCAGATTCAAATATGCCAGGGGGACAGCACAACATTGGAATAATCTCAGTACCTTAATTAGAACATCTCTTTGCTAAATCTTAGATATTAAATTTCAATTTTTCATAAGAAAACTCAAAGCCAAAATCTTGTGTGAATAAAAATGAATGTGTTAGAACTGACAGCCAGTCCAAGCAAATATTTATATATCCTTGGCAGTGCACTGTCCAGCCATGTGAAAGCTCGGACAAGTTGCAGCTATGTGCGCTGTTATCTGATGCTCGGCTGCTGGGGTGGTGCTGGGGCAACTTGACTCATGTGCCAACGGAGAGGGCTCTGCATGCCCGCTGTGGGATGTGTGCCATAGGTTCGCCACCACTGGCCTACAGCATGCTGCATAGGACAGTTTGACCACTACGCCAGGATTTGCTGAGAGTACATTCAGACTGTATTCCTTAGGTCATTCGCTCAGAGATCTTGCAAATATACTTTATTTATTGCAGGTAACTGAAATGTTTGCAATAGTATAATTTATAGAGTGGCGTTTTGTATTTGAATAGTATACATTAATATCTCTTGGAGTACAGTGTTCAAAGTCTGCATTTTGTTTCAAGCAGTGATCATGGTCTTACATTTAGGTAGTTCACAAGCTGGGCTTGAAGATGTGAAGCATTTCCTGCTGTCTGTCGTTCATATCTGGGGCTCCACCGACTTTGCACACAGAAATCCCGCTTCACTATCTTGTCTGGTAGCCCTTATTCAATTTGTGGCCCATATTGTAGAATGATGAATGCCTTTCACTGCAAGGCGAACAGACTCTATGGTGCATTGGGAAGCTCTTCCTGTAGGTTGGCATGTTTAGCCGCAGCTAGCCCTTGAATTAGTTTGCAGCTCTTTGCTTGCTCCCTCCGAGGGAAAGAACCAGGCACCTGGTCTGTGACAACAACTGACAATGATTGAAGACTGCAATAAGCACCTGCATGTATCAGTCTACTGGGCCCTAATGTACATTTCACCTATAAACTGCTTTGAGAGCGACAGAGGAAAAGCAGGGTATAAATATCTTACATTCTATCTAGAAATATTTAGATATTTCTGCAGCAGTTTATGAAAAAGCAATATAAATACACAACAGTGAATATGGTCACCAGTAGGTGAAGAATTCCTTCAACTACAATTTCCTGGCAGCAATTTCTAGAAACAGCAAACTGAGAAAGTGCCTCTGCAGTTGTAGTTAGTCTGGGGCTGCATTTGATCACTTTTTATGTTTATGCCTTGCATGAAATACCAGCAGCATGTCTTCAGCTAACTTTATTTGGGGCTGCATCGTATGGAGGAACTTTGGAGCATCTTTCTCCTTGGAGAAGTGCATCTCACTGGTTACTCTTCAGTGCTGTTAATAGTTTTTACAGGTCACTGCAGTTTGTAGCTTGCTTGATTCAAAATCATGCCTTATCTTGTCTGATGTGACGTCTCTTTTATATTGAAGCTGGAGATTAGCTTTTTCACGGCATGCTTCGTGTTTTGCCATCAGGCATGACAACCCTCCCCTCCCACAAGCCCCTGCCTAAAGCCACAAAAACTGCCTGGAATTAATGTGTTGAGGGAGGGTCATCTTTAGAAGCTCTTGTAAGCAGAGGGAACATATTAAACGTTCTTGTCTTAATCATGTCATGCTCTCTAACTCTTTGTCCTGTGTCTTTTGTAGGCTGTGGATGGTTGGGCTCTGAGTGTAAGATATATTGTAGCAATAGTCCTGTTCATGTTTATCAGCTAATAAAAACTAATTGAGAGCAATGGAAAAAATTAAACGGATTGTCACTATGATAGTACATTGGCGCTACTTTACTATTGGATCCCACATATAAGAATCCCAAATAAATAAATAAATAAATAAATAAATAAATAAATAAATTTTGAATCATTAGCCAGAGGTCTGATTTCTCTAGCCCATACTTTCAGAAAATGTTACTTAATTTATATTTATGTTTTAAAATGAAGGCAGTTGGTACATTTTTCGTCGTAAGTATAGCTCTTCAAATATGAGTTGGTTTTCTTTGTTGCTACTTTGTAAAGAACTGGCTAGCACTATTTATTTATTTATTTATTTATTTATTTGATAAATTTCTATGCTGCCCCTTGCCAACTAGCCTCGGGGCGGCTCACAACAACTATAATATAAAACAAAAATATAACCCAAACATAACAAACAACACACACTAAACAATCTAAAATTATAAAATCTAAAATTGGCCCATCTAAAAGTCCCAAATTAAAACTATAAATAAACCTATAAATAGTTAAAATTTACAATTTAATTTAATTTACCATTTAATTTACAATTAGACTGATAAATTAATAAATTAACAATTAAAATATTTCTTAAATAAAAAGGTCTTCGCCTGGCGCCGAAAAGCAAATAATGACGGCGCCAGACGAGCCTCTCCTGGGAGCGCATTCCATAAGCGGGGTGCCACCGCAGAGAAAGCCCTTCTCCGGGTGCTCACCCTCTTCACTTCCTTCACAGAGGGTTCCCGGAGGATAGCATCTGCCGCCGATCGTAAGGGGTGGGAGGGCATATATGGTCGCAGGTGCTCCTTTAGGTAACCAGGACACTATAGACATTTTAGGTTACATTTTGGGGTTAAACATCTATGGCAATGGCAGTTATTGATGGATACTCTTAGAACATCAGATGCTGGAAAAATCAATGTGCTGAATCATTCAGGTACCTAAACAGCTGCTGCTAGTATTTAACAAATTTTTCCTAAAAAGAGACAACTCTAGAAATTAATAGAGGGACTTCATACAACAGAACCTTATAGCCTAATGTATATATTTCTTTATATTGGTAGCTATTCTCTGTATGGTTGTCTGCTTTTTTAACTCATACATCTTTTTAGGTAGAGTAAAATAAATTTCAAGCATGCTAAAATGGCTTAACAGTCTTAGCAACACTCATCTGAAGGGAATTCACAGATGTTCCTAAATGACTGTAATTCCATGTCATCCCCACCAGAGAGCACTAGATAAAATTTTATTGGTCCCTATAATAATAAATATAGATCAGGATCCAAAGAACCACACCACTGAACACTAGGTTTCTATTTTTCACAGGCCGGCTTCCCATGCTACATGACAAAGCAGTTTTCAAAGTAAAAGGACTTCAAAAAGTAGATATTTTGACAGAATGGGATACATCATTTGAACACACCTAAAATCATTCCGATCCTGTGCTTGTCAGTAAAATTATGCTTGACGATCCTCTTTATGAAATAACTTTAACATCTTTTTATGTTAACAAAAGCACCATCTGTACACTGTAGCAATGATGTTGTTGATATGACTTTACCTGTAAAAGCATTTCATGGTGTTTCAAAAGAGTATGAAACATTATGAACCTTGTGAATGATCATTTTTAAAATTAGCCAGAAATCATTTGTAACAAGACTTTTGGGACAGGTTCAGTGATAATTTTTTTAAAAAGTGACCTCCTTTTGTGAATGGACTCACTGCCTACTGGTCCTCCACCATATTCCCTGGAAGTCTAATTCTAAGCCAATTTCAATTTGAAATTCCTGTGAGATACTTGCCATGAAGCCCTAAAGTTTTGTGCTTAGCACACATTGCCCTTGCTTTGGTTAAGAGCAGAAAGTAGCTATAAATGGGTTCAGCTAAGTTGCACATACTTCAACTGTATCCCATAGCTATGACTTGTTTAAAACAGAGTCCAGCTGTGGGCCTGTTCTATGAAACCATTTCTAAAGTGCATGTTTAATAGTTTCCTCTCCCAGTTTCTCAAATATATCTATCACCTTTCATCTTCAAGGGATTCCAAGTTATTTTCTTTCAAAATTTGCATTCTGTGTGACTTTCTGTGATGTTGTCTTTTCCCTTTTCCTTCCCTGCCTCCCTCTCACTCTCTCTAATGTGTTTTTTCCTACATGGATGCAATATAGGTTGGTAGTTATCTTCTTCCCAGAGCATCCTGTTAAAAAATGTGAAATTGTTGTTCTAATCTCTGTACAGTGGAAGAGGAAGTCTCTTTCAGGAAAGAGTTTAAAAGTCTTGTCTTAGGCTGATTAAAAGCTCATGGCAGTATCTGAGTCATTTTGCCATAGGAGCATTATCTTTGCAGAAACTAAGACGTTCTTGCTGCCACTTTTTCTAAAGTTGTATATATTATAGAGTGCATGATTTCCTCTCTCTAATACTCCTTTGAGTAACAGCTGGTCTTTTCTGCTGTTTATTTACAGGTACCTTCATTCAAACAATATTGTTGTTGTACCTGAAGGTAAGTGCTATACCAGATCAGAATAATATTGTAAAGGATGATTTCTGGTTGAATTCCCATGAACACAGTGCAAACAGTGCATAAATGAAAATGTCTGAATTCTCAGATATGCATAATTACTGTCTGCTTTGTTTCTGATTAGACGGTTGAAACAGCAAAAGTGGCATTTATCATGAAAACCCTTCTGAATGAGGCATTGAAAACATCCATTGTGCTTTGATGGATGATTTTAAATGTTTTTAATCATTTATAAAACAAATGTGCTTCTTTTTCATTTGTTTTTGCAATTGTCCTTGGCTGTATAAATTGCTTTTTTCCCTTCCCTTCAGCTTAATATAATAAATAAACTGGACCCTCTGAGGTAGACTCTTTTCCATTTTAGAGAAGGATAATTGGCCCAGTGAACCTTGTGGTTGAACTACAGGATTCCTGATGCCTCAGCACTGAGCCTGATTTGCTATCTATTGCCAGGTCTTCACTGTGCTGCCATGTCTATTTCAGAATGGAATAACATGGAGTATGTGAATTGAGTATAGACAGAAGAGCAAAGAGGATTATGTCTGGAAAAGTAAAATTTTAGCATATATGTTCACCCCTTCACATGTTACCGCTTTATCAAAGCACTAGGCAAAACACAAGCTCCCATAATATTCAGAGAACATATGATTGTGCTATCATACAAGTCCAATATGCAGTAATGAGACAATTATAGAAGTCTGTTTCATTCTCCTATTAAGGTTCTAATACTCAAGTCAAATTCCCATTTTTTCCCCTTGAAGCAATTGGCTCCCTGGTTAAGCTGCAGTTTTTGGACCTGAGTGACAATGCTCTTGAAATCGTTTGCCCAGAGATTGGCCGCCTGAGATCTTTACGCCACCTTCGATTAGCTAATAATCAGCTGAAATCCTTGCCAGCAGGTAAGGTAGCAGAAGCTGTACAGCTCATGGAAATGGGAGGTGGGATTATTTCAGTTGAACTATATGCATTTCCGTTCTGGTAATAGATAAATTGTTATGCTTGTTGGAGAATGCTGGTTAAATTTGTTGAAAGCATCCTAATCTGAAAGATGAATACAGGATTAAAATTAAATGCCTGACTTAATAAATATGTAGTGAGCTTCCTCATAGCAACATAAATGTCATGATAATCCTTGAGCTTGCCAAGGCTTCATTGACTGGGTTTGGATAACATGACAACCCATCGTGGGTTGCTACCCAGAATTAGTTCTTGTGGTGTGTCAGCCAATTCCAGTTTCCTAAGGGTGGTTCGAGGATGGGGAAGAAGCCACTTCAGCAACCTGTGGGGTGTTTTGTGTGTGTATGTGGTGGGGTTCTACCCATGAATAGGTTATTTGTTTTGACCATATTTTGGCAACTGAGCCCCTCTAAAGCCCAATGGCAAAGATGGGAAAAATTGCTAGCATCTTTTGCCATTAGGATCTCTGTCCTCAACTTTTCCACTATTACTAAAAAATGCCCAGGAGGCATCAGTCACTAGCTCAACATTTTATTTAATTCTTATAAAAAAAATTTACCACTGGTTGCACAATTTGAGTGTTCACAGTCTCATTGGTTTGGGGATAGAGAGCCTTGTGAGGGCAGTGTGCAGTGGTAAGTTTTTCTGCTGCCAAAAATTGCAATTGTTTCAAAAATGCTTAATTCAAATAAGAACACCTGGATATCATTGAACATGCTAAAAAGTTTGATGGGCTCTGACAATGTAAAAACTAGGTTTATGCAAAGAGAAGTTGACAAGTTAAAGAGAACTTTAACACATGGCTTTAACAGATTCCCGAAAAGGGGGTTTCACAAAGGATAAATTGCACTGGAGAATGATTGACTGCCTGTCTACTAAATTCTGCTTAGGAAATGACCCTTACTGTACAAGGAAGCTGCATTTATTTCCTCTTCCATTTATATGAAATATGGAGCATTAAAGCTCTTCCTCCCGTGTGTTCAGAGCTTTAGTTATTTGAATTTTTTTATAGCTAAAAATACCACCAGTTATTATCCATCAGAAGGTGTAGCCAAAGGCCCAGTGTATATTGAAGTGCTGATGAAGTCAGCTTGTCTTAGGGCATCTAACCAGTCCTTTATTTTTACCCAAATACTGTCAGTGGTGTCAGTATTTGCGCAGTGTATATTAATCTTCTCCAGCCTATAAAAATCATTCATTTCTGTTAGGAAATTGGCTCTGCTGATCTGTTTCATTGAATTTTTTTATGTGCAGTATTTTCTGTTACTGCTTTGCAAACATGTTTTAAACAGGTTTTCTTTAATGGTTGAAAAGCCTGTGAGTATTTGATTGGTAATCCCTGTTAAGGAGCTTCTCTTTTTATCTAGATCCCGAGTAAGATGGTTGTATTGTGACAGCTTTTCTAAATTGCTTGAGATGCCCTATTTGTTCTCTTCTGGCAAGGGGCTTGTTGTAGACTGTTCCATACAATATGCCAGTAGCATTAATAAGGTGTAGCCAGCACAAGAATGATAAACTTCATCTACTTGAGCAGGAATGCTGATTTTGTGAAATGATAGCTGCTTTTCATCTGTTTTTACCCCTTGGCGGGCTACAGTGTCTGGCACAGAGAATTTAGGATTGTTGCCGGTGGTACCCTCTGCATTAGCCGTGTACGCTTGCCCTGGGTTATTCTGGGAGGCAGTCAGTGGTATTTTCTGGACATATTCCACCTTCAGTGGCCATGAAGTTTCATTCTGGTGGAATTGGAGGGGGAGAGGTCATCAGGGTATGAATTTGTGGTGGTATGTACAGACCGAAATAGAAGAATTGCAGCATGGGCAGAGGTTCCTTGTTGCAGTAACCTCCTCTCCTGCAGCTGAATGCCACCTACTAGTTGCAACATTTTAATAGCTTGGGATCAGGTATTAATTTTTGCCATTTGCTAGCACTGAGTTGGAATGTATATAACTCTTTCACAGATATTTTGAGCATTGGAAATATGGAAATAAAATAAATATATTGCATTAGATTAGAAGAAGCATAGACAATGATTGCTACTGCTGTTCTGCAAACACTGCTGTAGGGGTGAGCAGTAGGTAGATTTTGTAGCAATTTTTATGTTTTTGCAAGAGATAATACAACTGTTGTCCAAGCAAGAAAAATGTGTATGATTTTTTTCCCTTGCTCAAAAACCTTTTTCAGTGCATGGGCTGAATTCTAGTATGTAGATTGTCAATGGAGCAGAATTCTAATTGTGGGCCAGGCCAGCAGCAACTTTAGGAGGACCGGTGCATATCACACTTCATCTGATAATCAACTTACAACGTGCCTAGTCAATCCTAGTGAATCGTACTTCCGAGCAAGTCTGCAAAGGGTTGCCGCATTCAAGGTCTCTTGCATTGGCATGCATGAAGAACCCATTCAACCAAAGGGCATAGAAAGTGTCTGATCATCAAATTCAACACGTCATAATTCAAGTTGCACATTGTGGTCTCTGCAGCAACTCCATGCTGCCCTTCTGCTGCTCAAAAAAACCTAATAGGAATCATGGAGCCAAACTTCAGAGCATGCAAAGCAAACTCAAAAATGCTTAGACTGTGTTTTGGCAATTTTCCAAAGTTATCATACAGTGGGACCCTCACCAAGGAGAGAAGAACTCTGAAAATTAGCGATGACTGAACTGGACAGCATCAACCCAAACTAGTTTCTGAAACTAATGAAGAGCTCCAAGGCATTCCAAACAGGTAGGATGCAACAAGGATCGCTGAAGGACAACATGGAGGAATGAAGATTTCTCAAGACCACACCTTTAGAAAGGTAGGAGGGGATGGAAGACGCCAGAATGCTGGCAGTGCGCAAGTGAAACCCCAGAGGCATTTGGTGATCAAAGTAAGCCATAAAGGGAAAAAGTGCATGTGGCAGAGGACAGGGTGTGTCCAGCTGCAAGTGCTAGCAGGCCAAATCTGGTTTGGAGGCTGGAGGTTCTGCATTTGTGTTGAGATGTAAAAACCGCTCATCTATCAGCAGAAGGCCGCCTTTTATCTAACAATGTCTTGTAATGTTTACAAGAGTCCTGTAAGAAAAGACTATTGGAGAACGAGGTCTGAGACTGATACATTAGGCCTACTAGTAAGCTCTCGGTGGAGGTAAGAGTTGAATCAGGAGCTAATTTACAAACTTGCAGAAGTCCCAGTATTTCCCCTATACTTGTGACTAGAGTATGCTGTATCTTAATGGTGTTATAACACATGACTGATACTAGTAGGAGTACTAAAATGTCCTTCGTGATCTTAGCAATTTTCTCTGTTCACCACGTATTAGTCTTAGGATTGGATATTTAACAAATACTGACTCTTTAAGGACAACAAACATCAGCATTCAGGTTAGGATATATAAATGAATAAATAGATTGTGCAACATTTTATGGATAAATAGCTACAGAAAGTAAAAGCAAACAGCTTAATGCTTTTCTCAAGTATATAAATGTGAAAATTTTCATAGCAAAAACCAAGTGCATTTTGACCATAAATTAATTGTCTGCAATGTTCTAAGAAATTACAATTTCTTATAGATTCATATAGGAAAAAACAGACTTATGTCCCACAGGCGAATCTGCTCAATAAAGCAAAGCCTTGATATATAGAAGTTTTAATTACAAAACTGTTAAAGAGATGAACTGTTCTATTTAGGAGATAAACCATGCCTTTGTTTAGAAAACTGGTGCCACATTTTGGCATGCTTTGCAACATAAATCTTCCCTTTGATCAATAAGAGGGAAGCCAGTAATGTGATCATATGATTTGGCATCAGGTATGGTAAGCTAATTTTAGATCCTGCTCTTGAATCAGTGCAGTCTGTCTTTACCCATCTTTAAAATATTACATGAATTTTATATATCATGAAAGCTAGATATTTAAGAATGCCACATCATAAGTTCATAGTTGGAAGGTAAGTGGGAAATAAAATTGGAATGCACTGAAGGGAAAAGAAAAGCTTTGGAGGTTATTATACAACCATTTTCTCCATCAATGAATATCCTGCTGGTAGAGACAGTAATTGCACTGGCCCATTAGAACCAACCAGAAGTCTTTTGAACTCTCTCCATGCACAGCCTATTACTGGTGGCTTTTTTTTGTTCACACTGTCAAAAGTAACTATTTTAATAAATGGGATGGGTTGCTCTTTTGCATGTTCCTGAGGTGGTGGAATCTTTGGAACAAATGCAAAAATGAGGGCACATGGTTCCCCAGGACCTTCCCTGCCTTTGCAAGCGAAGGTCATTCAAACCTGTGGTTACATTTGACAGCCCACCCATTGGTGGGGGCTATTCAGTTGCCTTTCAAATGAATTGGCTCTTGGATGAGCAGTGTCTGAACAAATTGTCTAAAAGCTGGCACAGAAGGGACTATGGAAGGATTCTGGAGAAGAGTCAACTTGGATGTTGCCACCAGGAAGGTGCTCCCCTGCACAACGATTGAAATCTAGAAGTTCTTTGCTGGATAGTATGAACTGATAAGACAATTTTCACTAATGCACCTTTGCCACCTCATACACTTTTCCAGAGGGGATTTTTTGGGAGGTACTGGGGACTTTACAGTAGAGGAAGGAACTGCCAAACATTGCTTGCTTCCATCTTTTGGAAGGGGTGACTCATGCACATAGTTCCTTCCATGGAAAATTTGGATCTAGTCCAGTGTTTTTACAATTACTTGTACCTCTTAATGTGTACAAACATTAGAAGGTATGAAATAGATAGCTCTTTCAGCCGTGATATGTATTGGTGTATTTGTTTCCATTGTGACTGACAATGCTCCTGCCAAGGTTTCATCTTTATAGGAGTGAAAAATGCTTTAATCTCAGAGTTCTTTATCTTGGGTTTTGTCTTTAGAGCCATGTCCTGGCAACTGGGTCTTATTAACATTTGTTTTATAAGCACAGTAAGTTCAATTAATTTTCTAAAGTCTGACAAGGCTTGGAGATCTTAATTTTTTTTGTGTCAGATACATGTTGCTTATAAAACTTTCAGGTTGTAGCCTCTTGCCATAAGATTTAATTAAAAACGAGGATATGTTTACTCTGCAAACATTTAACATTTAATTACAGATTTATGAAGTGAAAATCTTTATGTTTTGCCAATGTTCATGATAAGTGAATTAATTAAACAGAGTTGGCACTGACTTGTGCTCCCAGCCCATCCTGTGGTGAAGTTTCCTTCAAAATGCTCTTTATTGCTGCCTTAAGAAAATAAGACTTGGAAAACAATCCAGACATTTCATGCACCAGTTTTCAGGTACGCCGCTTCAGAGTAAATGTCTTTATCCTGACTTACAGTTAGATGCAGTGAACTTGAACTGAGCTGTCCATGGTTGAATCCGCAAGGTCTTCATATGTGTAGGAAACGGTGTGTCTGCTGAGAGTTTGCCTGAGCATCCCTTTGCTGTGCACGTTGCTGCTGCTGCAGTGCAAAGGGGCACTCATTTGGCCCTCGTGCCCATCCCTGCATAGACAGGCCGCCTGCTTTGCTGTAGGCAGTCTCACCATGGGCAAATGTATCCATGTAAGTCCCGGCTCATCTTGGCATTCGAGCTGCATTACGAAGCTACTAAGCACGAGTTTCACTTTCACCTTTCTTGAAAGCCTTTTAAACATGTAGTATTTAAATGCTGATTCCCTCCAAACTCTTATAGCTCCTCTATGCCCTTTCTTACTGCCAAAGCAGTTTATACCAATCTTTACTTTTGTCAATGGCTGAGTTAGACTAATACAAATGTCCTGTTGTATATTTCTGTGGCTCAAAATATACCTTATTTATAGATTCAGGTTAACAGAAGAAAAAAGAAAAAATGCCGAGTTTAACACAGTCTACCAAACTACCTTGAATTTGATGCAGTCTGTTCTGTTGGGTTATTTTGTCCAGTTCAAGAAAATAACAAACTTTTCAGCACATGGCCCCTTCATTACTTGAAATGCCCTTCTCAGTCATGCTTGCAATGCTGCGCTTAGCAACAATCGAAGTATATAGCAGGAGGAAGTGAAGAGATGGGAAATCAGGCCAAGGGAAGGAACATCAGGGCATGCGGCTTTTAAACTCACTCCCACCACTAACATACAGCAGCTTTCCTGTGAGAGAGGAGGAGGAGCAAGGAAAATAGGCGCAGGTTGGGGAATGATCAAGGCCTACTGTGGCTGGATGCCCCCTCCCCCCCCACCCTCTGGAAGATGAGAGACAAAGCAGGCCAGCAGACCCACTGATATTTCCCCCCTTTTTGCACCCCATCCCCCTTTCCTTGTGTGTTGTATCTTTCTAGATTGCAAGCCGGTGGGCAGGGTCTGTTATATTTTACTGAGGGATTGTAACCTATCCAAAGGCTGCTGCTTCTCTGCGGAATTGCATAAAAAATACTTTAAATGTGACCATAGGGGAAGCATAGTCTTTGCCATGCTTGTCTTCGCAACTGAGAAGGGTCAACCATGCAGCAAGCAATCCTGATCAATTCCTTCATTGGTTCTTGTCATGTTTTAAGCTGGATAAATTCTCTGTAGCTTGTGTTATTGAATAACTTTAAAGAGGATTATGTATGCAGTTATTTATTTATTTAACTTGTATGCCACTCACTAGCCATAGACTCTCTGGGCATGATTAAAACAATACAATCAGTCATAACATAAAGCAAAAGAATAAATACTAAAGTATCTTAAAACAAAAATTATAAATAATAGAATTGGAATTAAAATCAAAGTGTGGCAATAGGAAGAAAGCATATAACTCATGAAAACCATTGAAGCAGTAAATGAGACAGCTCACCCACCAAAATGCTCACAAAGGCAATGGGTTTTTAACTGGCACCTAAAAATATAAAGAAGGAGCACCAGCTGAATCTTGGGTGGGAATGAATTCGAGTTGGGGCACCGTCACGGAGAAAACGCTTCTCCTTGCCATCTCCCCCTTAGCTTCACTAGAGGGAGAGATACAGAGAAGGGCCTCTAATGGCGACCTCAGTGATAGGATCGGTACAGATGGAGACCGGCTTTCTCTCAGAAACCCTGACTCCATGCCACTTAGGGCTTTCCATGTTGTTGCAAGCTCCTTGAATCAAGCCTGGATGGCAAAGGGCAGGCAATGTAGCCTGTGAAGGACTGGGGCGATATGGTCATGGATACCCCTCCTGGTCAGCAGGCACGCTGCCCATTTTGGAATGTCTGGACTGTTTTCAAGGGCAGTCCCATGTGGAGCACACTGCAGTAATCCAGGCATGAGGTTGCCCGTGCATGGATAACTGTAACAAGACTCTGCTCATCCAAGTAGGGATGCAAGTGATCTACCAGCCAAAGCTGGTAAAAAGCTTTACTAGCAGTACTACCACCAACAGTGCTTCTGTATTACCTAGATTAAGCTTCCCTTTATTGTCCCACATCTGGTCCATTATCGAGCCTACACACTGGTTAAGAACAGAGGCCGCCTCACCTGGATTTGATGAAAACAAGAGGTAGAGCTAAGGGTCAGCAGCATACTGATGACTGATTAAGTTAATACTGCCCCACTTCCCAATAAATGCTTTACATAACTCCCAAAGACTGAACATGCACAGTAGGGCTTTGGGGTTTTTTTTTAGATCAGTAGGGCATTTTATTTAATGTTAAATACACAAGACTAGCTGAGCCTGTTGTCAGTTGCCACTAACATGTAGGGAGCGTCACTGATTTTTTTTAACCTTACTTTGCATATTCTGCAGTGACTTGGGCTGCAATCCTGTGGCCTCCACCCTTGAGGCTCCTAAGACCCAGGGCATGGAGGTATACATGCATTCGATACAAAAGGCAAGAGGCAGCAGCAGCTCTCCTTGCTGTGTATTTCATTCTAGATTGCCGTTTGTGGTCACCTGGCTAAAACGCTTGGATGTGGCACAAGCCATTTGCCCCAGCCTCCTTCCCTTCCTGGCCCCTGATCTCAAGCCCATTTATCTCTCTCTGAGGCCAGTGGCCATAGTTGGAGAAGCAGCTGGTGTGGTTTTTTCCTGGGCCAGCTGTGACAGGCAGGGTAGGGTTTCTGTGTTTGGAGGTCCAGCTCCAGGAGTCCAGAGCTGGGTGTCATGTGCTTGGCACTCTCCTCCTTCCCTTAAGCCCCCAAACTCTCTTTGCAAAGCAGAACTTGACAGCTGCAAGACAGAGTAACTCTAAGAGCTCTCTAATGAGCCTCTGCACATACACAGGATGATTGTTGAACTCAAACTAGGGAGCTCTCCATTTCAGCAGCTCTGGGGCTCTACCCTCAGGGAGGCTTCCACTGTTGAAGGGCCAGTGGGCAAGCCCTCTAACTGGGTCACTCATCTCTCCTGATGGCATGTCAAGAGGGTCAGTGGCCAGGCCAGGCAAGTGCTCTTCCTCCTCCTCTTTGACCCCTCCTCTCCCTTCTAAAACATCCCTGCTCTCCTAGGGCACTTGGGGGCAGCGACCTGAGGGTACTTCAGAAGCACATTGCTTGGCCTGGTTTTCCAAAATGCCCACCTCCACTGTCTCTTGGCCCCTTTCTTCTTCAGCGTCCAGCCATGCCGACCCTGGGATATCCACCAAGAGTTGTGGTGGCTTCACTCACTATACTGGGACCCTGAATAAACCTGTGGGCGCCCCAGGCAATGTCTGGAGGCCACAGGATTGTGCCTTCCTTTGAAACAAGCCCAAGATTGTGTTAAAAACCATCCTATAGGAAGCCTGTATGTTGGGTACAGTGGTGAAGAGGAATTATTTCTATTCATTTTTTCAATTAGTGAATACTTTACTTACCCATTTGACTAAATGAGTAGACGATTCTTACTTTCAGAACAGCATATTGCAGATTTGGAAGACTTCTAAATATAGCCTTCAGCAGTTAAATATGGTCACCCCTCCTCCTGTCACTAAAAATATAAATCATGCTGTAACTTTTTTGTCACTTTGAGCATTTATAAAACAACTTAGGTCTTTAAATTGTGTTGCTTAGTACTTGCCTTACCACCTGGGGTCCATTTAATGTATTGGGACTTCAGGCCTTCCCCCCTTAGTTGCCAAGAATTGCAGCCAATGTGTTTAATATTCATACAGATGAAGATCCTTCTAAGATGCTTCACAGGTTTTTTTTTTCCTGTTCTAAAATTCCTCAGTGCCCTGCTTCTTTTGGGAAAGAGCAAAGTATTAAGTATTACAGCAATGTTGTCATAAAGGGGTACTGCTTAAAATCCTTTCCTCCTTTCTTGGCTAAACTTAAAAAAAAAATCTATGTTTTTTTAAAAAGAGTATAGCAGAACAGTCTTTATATTCCAGTTCTGGTCTTGAACAATTAAATAATGCCACCATCTGTAATTCAAAAATGTGGTTTCACTCATGTGATACCATTTGTCCCTTTGAAGGACACAGCTAGGCTATAACCTTTAATTCCATTCTTTTCTATGTGCAATTGTCTTTCAATATAACCTCTTGGACCAATGCAGCTTAGATATATCTTAGAGGGAGTCTAGCTACATCACAAGCTGTGAACCAGTGATGTTAATCCTTGGCACAGCCTGTTCTGCTTTCCTAATTTAGTAACGGGTGTCAAAATATGTGCAACAGGGCAGGTTCAGTATGCCAGGCACAATTCCAGGAGTGTACTGTTTTAAGAGGGGACTTCTCTTAGGGGATTTTGAGGAAAACATTAAGTTTCATGAGCAGTTGTTTTGCTAGTCCCTTGCAGTGTTTAAAGGAATACTTCACACTAAATAAAGCAAGTTATTTTAAACATGAGTGTGTGCTTTCAATGAACAGCATCTAATTAGTAGTGCATTATTTCTTTACGAATTAATGTCTACCAAAACATCTGTGTGAAAGAATGCTTCTGTGATGTTTTGTTATAAGCTCACAGAAACCATGAGGAAATTGCTGCTCATCTTGCTGGTGCAGAAACCTTATACACTTTGATTAACATACTGAGATATTAAGCCTAATTGTCAGTGTGAAAAATGTGGATTGGCATGGCTTCAAACACAGAATTTCCCCTGTGGGTTTTTTTTTTAACCTTCACTGATGTAAGGAAATTCTAAACCTGCTACATGTAATAGCATTATGTAAAGTTGATGCTGTTCAGTATATTTTGTACCAAAAGCTATTACAAAGAAACAGTTTGTACGTTGTGGTTGTGTCTGTTTTTTTCGGAGAAGTTGCCTGTGTGAGTGCTCTTTTATGCTTGGTTTCTTATGTCAGGTGACATGTCTACCCTCCAGAAACCACAGTTGTTTGCCATTCTGGAGCATTGATCCTAACTGTGTTTTCCCATAAATCTAGGTAAGTTCAACTGGATTTGTTCTCTGGCAAGTGTCTGCAGGAATGTAGCTTTACAACGCAATCCTACGGGTCTTTTCAGAAACAAATCTCACTGAGTTCGGTGCAGCTTACTCCTGCAAAAGCTCAGGCAGGATTATAGCTTCAGTGTCATGTTCCCTTGCAGTTTAGCTGGCAGCTTTGCCCAGAAGTGCCGGCGCTGGCAAATTGCCAGCGGTAGCAATTTGGGCTTTCATGTGCAGTCCCGGCCACCTGACTTTTTCTGAGGTGTGGGGAAATGGTGGTGCGGAAGCAGGTTAATAGCAAAGACCAGTGGTAAAGTATGGTCGTGTCTCACCGTGGTTTCATCCTGATGCCTCTGTAGAGCGAATTGGGTCTAAACAATGTGCAGTGCTCCAGAGTATAATGACTGCAGTTGAGTAGCGTGTGCTGGAAATAAACGTGGCAAGCAGCACATCTTGCTCTGTGGTCTGTCAGCTGCAGTCCCACTGTGTAGGTCTGCTAGCAAATATCAAAATTTGGGGGACTGTGCTGGCATGGCTGATAATACAGTTTGGAAAACTGTTTGGGATCCTGTAAGGCAGGGGTCCTCAAAGTTTTTCAACAGGGGGCCAGTTGAAAGGCGGTGGCGACAGGCGTGGGCTGGTGAGACGAGGGTGCCCGTGGTTGTGGGCTGGTGAGGCAGCAGCAATCTCCGAGCGAGTCGAAAACCATCTCCAAGCGAGCAAGCCACCGCCTCGCCGCCCACAGGCGTGGGGAGTCCAAAACCTCTGAGGCAGGCCGGATAAATGGGCATGGCAGGCCGGATCCAGCCCACGGGCCATAGATTGAGGACCCATGGTGTAAGGGATTCGATTTATATTAATTGCATTTGCCAGAAAGGCTCCTCTGATAGTTTGCGAAGGTTAGAAACAAGGCAGACCCTGCCACAGGTTTCCGATTTAAAAGACAGATTGCAAAAGGAAAGAGGATTGGATGGGGGCAGGAACAAATTTGGGGGCTATATTTTTAGTTATGAAGTTCAGCGAGTCATGAATGTAGCAGAAGGGCTGCTGCTTCCCCTCCTGATGACCACAGCAGCAACAGGAGGGAGAGGTTCGTGGCTGGAGCTGCATACAGGCACAGTGGAGGGTCGCCTGGCAACTGCCTCCTGCCTCGTGGTGGCCTCAGTGTCCACCTGCTGCACCCCTTCTCTTCCCAACTTGTGTGACTCTGTGCTCTTACATCTCACGACAGTGGCTTTTACCAGTTCAGGAATGCCAACCGATCTGTTGTGATGCTTGGTCTGCAAGACTAGGATAACTTGGAAGGTGGAGCTGGTGCAGTAGTAGCGCTTATACGTCAGCATGCGGCTTTCTGCTACTGCCATGAAAATGACCTGCAGAGCAGCACCAATAGCATTTGCTGGCCCTGGGGGGTTCCCAAGAGCTGCAGATTTGCATTGTAAAGTACTCTATTAGAGGAATTTTGTGTTGTGGTCAATAGGACTTTCAAATAAAAGTGCTTAGACCACTGTTATAAAACAAGGCACTTTGTTTCTGGGTTTCAAGCATGTCTGATTTTATGGAAAATTGCTAACAACTGACTGTACTGTTAATTAGGGAGGTGTATAGAAAATAATGATGGAGAAATAGTGTTAGTTGGTTACTCCAAAATGGAAGATTTTTCTGCCATAATACCAAGCAGTCCTGTCTGCAAAGTCACATGTATGATGCTGATCTTTTCTGTTGGCTTTGAGGTCACTTCTTGTTGCCCAACTTGTCAACACTGTTGTGAGGAGCTTTTGAGAAGCTTTCAAAAACCTCTTTTGTTCACATCACAATTCTTAGTGGACAGTAAAATATTCTTAATTCCCCTATACGCTAGCTGCAGAACCAGAAAAACTTTTTGTAGCTATAAATTCTGAAATGCTTTAATCCTCCAGTTTTGTTTTTGTAGAAGATATTTTTGTGCGGACTGTGTTTGTTTTTGAACCTAAATGAAGCTTCATCCATATTCAATATGTGTGGCAGAGATTACATACAAAATCAAAGCTGTTTTATTTCTCTTTAGTACAGAAACTTCAGTTGACACTTCCTTCTTCAACATTTTAGACTTCCTTCTCCATTTTTTAGACTTCAACTCCCATGAGCCCCAGCCAGCATGACTAACAGTCAGGAATGCTAGGAGCCATGGTTTGTAACATCTGGAGAGCACCACATTGGAGAAAGAATTGATAAAATTCTTTTGAAAAAAATCAGGAAAGATAAAAAAAACCATATGCAGCATTTGACAAAATATGATTTGAAAGTAAGGAATGCCTTCATATTTTAATGAAAAATGTTGAAATGCTTAGTGGTCAGTCTTCAATAATTTGTTCTTACAGACTCCCCCACCATGTCCTATTACATTTTAATAAGCATCAAGACCTCTGTATGCAAAGCTTGTTTGCAAAAGAAAGAGTGTCAGACAAGATGGAGGTTCTGTTGACAAGCAGCCTGTCTGTCCAACTGGGAAATTTTCAACTTGTCCTGGGCAGGGTTGTGCTCTCCTAAAGGACAAGGTTCATAGCTTGGTAGTGCCAACTTAGCCCAAGTTGTCACTTGTTGCATAGATGACCTCGATGGCCAGAAGCACTTTCTCTCCACTTAGGCTAAGTTCCTACTTGGATGAATGGAGTCTGAGACCAGTTATCCATGTACTGGTAAGCTCTTGCCTGGATTGCTGCAATGCATGGGGCTGCCTTTGAAGTCCAGGCACTTGTTGTTGTTGTTGTTGTTGTTAGTCGCAAAGTCATGTCGGATCCATCGCGACCCCATGGACCACATTCCTCCAGGCCTTCCTGTCCTCCACCATCCCCCCGAGTCCACTTAAGCTCACACCAACAGCTTCAGTGACTCCATCTAGCCACCTCATTCTCTGATGTTCCCTTCTTCTTTTGCCATCTATTGTTCCCAGCACTGGGCTTTTCTCCAGGAAGTCCTTCCTTCTCATTAGGTGGCCAAAGTATTTGAGTTTCATCTTCAGGATCTGGCCTTCTAAAGAACAGTCAGGGTTGATCTCCTCTAGGACTGACCAGTTTGATCGCCTTGCGGTCCAAGGGACTCGCAGGAGTTTCCGCCAGCACCACAATTCAAAAGCCTCAATTCTTCAGTGCTCAGCCATCCTTATGGTCCAACTTACAAAGCCATACATTGTACCTGGGAAGACCATAGTCTTGATTATAGGCACTTTTGTTGGCAGGGTGATGTCTCTGCTTTTTACTATGCTGTCTAGATTTGCCATAGCTTTCCTCCCCTGGAGCAAGTGTCTCTTAATTTCTTGGCTGCAGTCCCCATCTGCGGTGATCTTGGAGCCCAGGAAAATAAAATCTGTCACTACCTCCATTTCTTCCCCATCTATTTGCCAGGAAGTGAGAGAACCGGATGCCATGATCTTAGTTTGCTTAATGTTGAGTTTCAAGCTAACTTTTGTGCTCTCCTCCTTCACCCACATCAAGAGGCTCTTTAGTTCCTCTTCACTTTCTGCCATGAGAGTGGAATCATCTGCATATCTGAGGTTGTTGATATTTCTCCCAGCAATCTTAATTCCAACTGGTGATTCATCTAGGCCCACCTTTCTCATGATGTGCTCTGCATATAAGTTAAATAGGTGGGGCGACAGTATACAGCCTTGCCGAACTCCTTTCTCAATTTTGAACCAATCAGTGGTTCTGTGTCCAGTTCTCACTGTTGCTTCTTGACTCGCATATAGGTGTCTCAAGAGACAAATAAGATGGTCAGGTACTCCCATCTCTTTAAGAACTTGCCACAATTTGTTGTGATCCACACAATCAAAGACTTTAGCATAGTCAATGAAGCAGAAGTAGATGTTTTTCTGGAACGCCTTAGCTTTCTCCATGATCCAGCATATGTTGGCAATTTGATCTCTAGTTCCTCTCCCTCTTCGAAATCCTGCCTGTACTTCTGGTAGTTCTCGGTCCACATACTGCTGGAGCCTAGCTTGTAGAATTTGGAGCATCACTTTGCTAGTATGTGAAATGAGTGCAATGGTGCGGTAGTTTGAATGTTCTTTGGCACTGCCCTTCTTTGGGATGGGAATGTAAACTGACCTTTTCCAATGCTGTGGCCACTGTTGAGTTTTCCAAATTTGCTGGCATATTGAGTGTAGCACTTTTACTGCATCTTCTTTTAAGATTTTGAATAGCTCAGCTGGAATACTGTCTCCTCCACTAGCTATGTTGTTGCTCAGACTTCCTAAGGCCCATTTGACTTCACATTCCAGGATGTCTGGCTCGAGGTCAGTGACCACCCCATCGTGGTTATCAGGGACGTTAAGCTCTTTCTTGTATAGTTCTTCTGTGTAATTTTGCCACCTCTTCTTAATCTCTTCTGCCTCTGTTATGTCCCTGCCATTTTGGTCCTTTATCATGCCCATCTTTGCATGAAACGTTTTCTTCATATTTCCAATTTTCTTGAAGAGATCTCTGGTGCTCCCTATTCTATTGTTTCCTTCTATTTCTTTGCACTGTTCATTTAAGAAGGCATTTCTTATCTCTTCTAGTTATTCTCTGGAATTCTGCATTCAATTGTTTGTATCTTTCTCTTTCTCCCTTGCCTTTTGCTTCCCTTCTTTCCTCAGCTATTTGTAAAGCTTCCTCAGACAGCCATTTTGCTTTCTTGCATTTCTTTTTCTTTGGAGTGGTTTTATTTGCTGCCTCTTGTACAATGTCCTCTTGTCCAGGCACTTAAGCTAATTCAAAATAGGAAAACATGGCTGCTAAGGAGGACTGGTCCTGGGGGAACACATCATGCCAGTCCTCTGCAAACTGCATTGGCTGCCTGTTGCTGCCCAGGCCCAATGCAGAGTGCTTACATTAACCTAGAAAGCCCTAAACAACTTTGAATGCCTTTCTCCGTACATCCCTACCAGACCTTTTAATCTATAGATGCCTTTCCATGTGAAACCCCTCCCCCCGCCAAGTAAAGGGGGAAATGGCAAGGAAAGGGGCTTTTTCTGCTATTGTGCTGCATCTTTGAAATGCTCTCCCTAAGGAGGTGTGATTGGCAGCCTCACTTCTCAGTTTCTGTCGCCAGGTAAGGGTGTTTTGATTTCACATTTTTAAAGCATAACTTGTGGTTTTATTACATCCTTCTTCCTGCTTGCTTTTATTTGTCATGTGCATTGATTTGTCATGGGCATTGTCTCCTGTTCTCATTGTTGTCATTAGTTTTTTATGATGTTTGGATGTACTAGTCTTTAATTTGTTTGATTTTATTATTTATGTCATTGATTGTTGTTTTGTGAGCTGTCCAGAGAGCTCTTGGGCTATAGGATGGCATACAAATGCCATAAACAAATATCCTGGAGAAGCAATGTTGATGTTTTTAGGTTTAAAAACATCTCTTTTATTCTGTGTATTTTTTATTTGAGTCTCTTTATGTCAACTCTGGAATGGGTGAGAATTTAATTGTGGATTCCAAAATACAGAGGGGATCACTTTTACTTATTCAGATATGGAACTTGTAGCAGCTTCCCATCAAGGCAAGAACATCAATGTTCCCTTGCAACTTGTGGTGAACATTAAAATAAAAAAAGTTTTTTTCTGTTATATGTTGTAAACTGTAAGGCATCCACACTTCAGACATTCCTTCTTTGAAGCTGTCTTTCTGAGGTTGGGTGGATGATTAGAGCTTCCTGACCTCTGATGTTTCCCATGGCAAATTGAGCAGACAACCAGAGGGGAAGTTACATAGTGATACTTAACTCTAAAGAAAATTCAGTTGTCATGGCTGCTTTCATCATTTTCTGAGATCACTGTGGTAAAATTCAGATAAAGACCTGCAGGCTGCAGCATTTAAAAAATGCACTAGTGGCTTATGTGTATGTGTGTTTTAGTAGCGATGTATGCACTTCAGCACAATCCTGTGCTGAAAAATGAACATCTTAGTGAGAATTGATTGGGCATGGCATGTGTGCCTAAAAGTGAAGGTCAGATGTCGTGGTTTTTTACAGTGATGCTAAGTTTTTAAAAAAGTGATGTGACAGCTTTCTTAGGCTTTTCCTCACTCTTTGCTGTACATCCAACAACAACCATTCTGTCAGGACGAAGCAGAGGAAAGGCGGTGTTATACCAGTAGTGCTGAGATCCTGGCAGCATTTGCCTTCCCTTCTCCTTAGACTACTCCCATTCCATCTGGTTTTGTTAGAAGAACTTTGAAGCGAAGGACTATTGCTTTTGCTTGGGGTTTTCCTCTTCCCTACCTCCTCTTTTCCTTTTGTATTGTATCGTTTCAGTTTGAAGGCTGAGAGCAAGGACTAGCCTTTTTTGTAATTTGCTCTGGGAGGCTTTTTAGCTGGAGAGCAAAGTAAAAATGTTTTAAATAGAACTATAGATTTACTCTCTTCTAAACTTTTAAAGGTTTTATATTGTTCTATCATGCTGCATTTTAGGATTATAATTTTTGTGAAACACCCCTGAAGTTAAAACTATTGGCCAGTAATAAAATAACAAAATAATCTGAATGTGTATCAAAATACCCACATGAAACATAGAAACAGAGCGAGTCAGAAGGGGCCTCCTGGGCCATCTAGTCTGACCTCCGGCACCAGCCAGCTCCGCTCACGACATGCCCACCATGTGCATGTCCAGCCTGTCTCACTTAGCATGGCTTGTCATGTTTTAGTACGTGTTTAGTTTTATTATTTTAAGCTGTCCTGGGACGATTTCTGTGTAGGATGGGGTAAAAATATTTTAAACAAACAAACAGATAAATAGTAATGCTAAAGTCTTGCATGCATTGGGTCTTCCCAAGCAGGGCTTCGGCATCAAACTGGGCATCCATGTCTGCATCACTGGATAAGCCTCTCCCAGTGCAGAGGACCTGCTAGAGCAGCCTTTGGTGCTGGGTGGAGCTGGAGCTGGCCTTCTAAATATAGAAGAGACAACTGTAGGGATTATTTCCAGTTAATCCAGTAGCAGATGTGAACAGCGATCTTTAGAGGTTCTCAGGTTTGCAAGAACTCATAGGGCCCCCCTCACCTATGAGAAACTCTGAAGATCTGGACCACTGTTCACATCGGGAAGAATCCTTCCTGTGTCTCTTCGTTCTTAATCAGAATAACTAATTGCTGAATGTTTTCCTCCCTCTTCCGTTTACCCTTCTGTTTCTCCCACTTTCTGAATTAGCTTATTTTGTATGTTTTTCTTGAAACCTTTAAGAAATATGGAACTAATTATCAGTGCAACATTGTTAACTGCTCTGAATTCTTAGGATAGGTCAGGTGTATAACATATATCATCTTGGGATAACAGGGCATGGGGAGTATCTTCAATACAGTCCCTTATTGTAACAAATAAGAGGTCAGGAGCACAGACATGCCAAAGAGATTTCCAGTAGATGAAATCCTGTATTGTTAAGCAAGTTCATACAACATTGTTGGACCCTCAACCATACAGGGAATCACCTTGAAGTTCAACTGCATGATCTTGCCATTGCTGCATTAGAACACTGCCAGGTAGCATCCCCCCAAATTTACTAAGCGATATGAGCAAATGTAGCTAAGAATGAAATTCTGTATTTAATTTGGCAAGTCGTGAGTTTTCTTCTATAAGTGCAAAGATTTTTTTTTTCACAGAAGCAAAGGGTGGAGAATGGACGTTTTTCTTCCCAAAATTTTGTTACACTTTGCTGTTGGCAAAATATTCCCCACTTGCCCAAAGAGAAGAAAAATCTACTTGTTGCTGCTTCAGAATGAGATGACTTTGCAATGAATCACACTGAACAGAACTTGATAGCTCATTTAAACTGGATCGTTGCCTTTTTGAGGGTTCGTTGGACCTTGCAATATGCCAAAGGAATGACAGGGAAACATCTGTGGTAGTAACAGGTGCCTCTGCCCCTTTTCCGAACGGCACATTTCTCTTGAAGGTTCCTTGTACCCATATCAGTGGTTGGTGCACGTATATTCTCTCACAGGGCATCTTTGGGTGAATCTGCAGTCTGTGCTGGTGCACCCTGTTATCTTTAACTCATAAGGCTTTTTGAGAGTAGAAGACATACTGTGTGTTGTTTTTAAATGCTAGGTTGTCACTAGGCCATGTTGGAATGTCCTGAGACTGACATATTGGGCGGGGGGATAATGTTGTTAGAGTTACAAATGGAGAAAGGAGCAAATGAGTGTTCACATACAGAAAAATATAGTATTAAATTGGCCTCTTGGTATGTTTTAATAGTGTGTTCTTCCTGGAGTACTTCTTTATTAAAAACTTTCTCAGCCCTTTTTCAAGCAGCAGCCTACAAGTCATATACATGATTGAAAGAACGGAAAAATCTTCCCCTGAAGCTAATGACAACACCATGTGGGAATTAGTGGCTGGCTTCATAGGTACGTTCCTTGGAGGGAATTAAGCATTATCTTTTAATTTTGCACAAAGCAAAGAGATTGTCCTGTGGAGGGACTGGCTATTTCACTGCTTAAAAGCTAGTGCTGCAGTTCAGCTGCACACTCAATACAGGTGCCAGAACTGTGAACGTGCTTAGCTCCTGTTAGATGATCTTGGGTAGCAGATGACTGGAAACTAGCCAATGTAATGCCAGTTTTAAAAAGGGATCCAGGAAATTACAAGCCTGCTAGCTTAATGAATGTTCCGGATATATTGGTATAAAGCAGTATTGAAGTGAAAATGAACAGGCATATAGAAACTGCATACAAAAAGGCACACATTATGAGAAAGTGCTTACAAAAGACATATATTGGGGAAAATTGCATATGAAGGTGATGTGGAAATAGGGTGGAAAAAGTTGCTGCTTGAAAATTGATCATTATTAGTTTGCTTTTTTTAAATATACACAACCGTTGTCAGGAGTTGCACTTCATCAGGCTTTCTTGCAGCTCTGAGGATCGCTAGCAGGGACCCAAAGAGCCACAGTGCTGTGGATATCTCCGCGTGGACTGCCCAGTTCCCCCGCAGACTATAAGAGGCTTGTGATGAGCTCACATGACATGGCTACTCATCCTGCAGATAAGGTATACATCATGGCCTACCGTGGGCTGTCCCCACCTTCCTTTCCTCCAATCCTCCCACAGGTATTCCAGGGAAATGCACAGCAAAACCAGTGTTGTCACCTTCTCTCACTCCAACTGTGCCCTCCTGCAGTCCCCACAGCTTGCCATGTTTTTTATCTTTTTGAGATGGCATATTTCAGTCTTCAGAGCTACAGCCAGTTATAGGGGGCCTCATCCATGGATGCTGACAAAGCCAGGATTCAGTACTTTGCTTTCACAAGATGTGTGTCAGACGATAAGCTGTGGAGCATGCAGCAAACCCAAGATGGCCACCATCGCCTCTGCAGTGAAACCCTCTAGGTTTTAGGTCAGCAGCTGGATTTTAAGTTCTCAGTGCCCCCCCCCCCCCCCCGTTGAAGGCTCTGGGTGCACTGGAACATGGGAAAGTACAGCCCACCCCATTCAGAGGAGAAGCACTTTTGGCGGCTGCCAGAATGGTTTTTGACAGGGACATATGCAGCCATGAAAGCACCCCTCCCTGCCATATAGCCCTGTGAGAAATTCAAATTTAAAGTTGGAAGGGGGCTGCTGCTCTTGAGAGCCACTTTCTCACTATTTCCCACATCCACAATGGCGTACTGTGCCTAGGTTCAGGTGACATGGCATTTGATCAATGGCTGAGCACTCCTTGCAACAAATCATAGGCTGTCAGGGGGGCATGATGAGGGAAAATGAACTTGGTCTCCCAATGCTTGCAGCCAAGATGGAAATAAGCTGCCCACATTGCAGCAGAGGGGCAGTGGGAGATGCGTATTCCAGAGCATGCTGGCTAAAGGGCTGGGTGAGAGGGGCAAAGGCTCCTCACTTCCTCTTGGTTTGCGCATCCAGCATTGCAGATGGACTTATTGCAGTAGGAGTGTGCGGAGCACTCGGCACAAACAGCCTCTGTGATATGAAAGCTCTTTCTTGGTTCATTTCCATGGGAAAGGAAGCTTGAGGCAGCCATGCAACCAAGGGAGGAGCCAGGCTACGATCTAGTTCCAGGCAAAGACTTCTGAGATTGTTCTAATCTTGCACCAGCAAGGTGGGATTTAAAAAGCTGTGGCGTAAATACACCTCAGTGCTGTTATTCCATTACTGCCTGTTAGTTCATAATTAAACTTTCCTGGTCACCCCAGATCTGGCCAATCTTGCAGGAGAGCTGGAAGAGGCAGGGCAGATAAGCAGGCTGCACTAGGAAGGCTAGCCCTGGGCAGTCGACTCACGGGTGAATGTCAGATCTGCATTAATGTCAGAACAGTTGGCCAGTGATTCAAGGCAAATGGAGAAGGCAGTAGAAGAGAAAAAAGTCAGGAGGGATAATGGAAGCATAACATTGGAATGAGATTAGGTCATTCCGTTTTGCTGTCTGAGGAGGCCTAGCCTAATTTTCTGAAGAAAAGCAATCCAGGAAACCTGAATTGTGTCTGCATCAGTTCCTAGGCGATGCACAACAATTGATTAAAGAAAAAGAAAAACCTCTTCAGTCTCTAGTTAATGCAAGACGCCAGGTAGATCCCTTCCCTTCAGTTTTTCCTTCCGAGCATATTCTATGATCATTAGCTTCATCAGTGGGCTGTGGACTTTTATGATTGGATTTGCTAAATGCAGTTTGCCAGCGGCCATAATTGTTTTGAAAACTGGACTACGGTCATGTTGACACATGAACGCTGTTTGCTGTGCTACATGATGTAGCAAATAGTTTCCTTTTGCCCTCCTTTGACACCTTTAGCCATATTGGAAAATCACATTGATTTTCAGCTCCATTTATTGCTATACTAAGTAGTGTGAATAGAGGCAGTGTATTCTTTCACACCTCATCCCACTGGATGTAAGCAAAGTGAATAATGGCGAGAAGCCTTTATGAGGTTTGTAATATTTCTCTGCTGTCTGCACAATCCAAGTATGAAATTGGACAACCAGTGCTGTTTTTTATAGATTAAATTAATGGTCATGTTTTGCCAGAGAGGGATTGTTAAGCCGGGCTTGAAAGAGCATGATACGTAACTAATCTAGAAATGTTTTCTAGCTGTTTTATTGTGCTTGGGTCTTGTGTATGATGAGAAATCATGTTCTGTAGGGAAGCCATTCCAGTGACTGTGGATGATGGGGTTTGTACTAAAATGGTCATCTTCCAAAGTGATAACTTGCCACCATTGGTTAGCAATGCCCTGCTGTCTTCTACATTTTTTATTTTATTGGTCATTGTTATGGGTTCTGTTTTTGGTTCACTTTCTGTAAGCCGCCCAGAGACTTTTTTAGTAATTGGGATGGCATAAAAAACCTTAAATAAAGTAAATAAATACATAAGACAAACAGGCCAAGCTCTACACAAAAGCATATATAGGCCCAAGGCTGACATCAGGAATGGTTATGTTCAAAAGCTACACAGGTAACATTTCACTTGTCCATAAGGACACAGGATTTTTTAACAAATGTAGGTGATTTTAAAAATCTCCTTACTATTGTTTGTGTTATCAAAGAGCGTTTGTGAATGGTTGCTGTTCAAGTAATTATCACTGTTAGTGCTTTTTTGCATTTCACTTCACTCTGACAACACAGTTGATTTCTTCCTACATTCCTGGGCAGCATATATAGATGAAACTGCCAATTTGAAATTAACACTGCATGCATTTGATTAAGTAGGCAGTGTCTGAATACATTTGTTAATCTTTAAGGTGCCCCAAGACTTGTTTTTGTTGCAACAGACTGACCTACCCTAACCCTACCTTTCTGGCATTTTTTACTAAAATGATGTAAGCCTAATGACTACAGCAGCAGTTGCTCTTAATTTTAATGTTTGCTGTGGTAACTCAATTTTCAGGCGAGCTAAGCCATTGCTGCCTTATGTAAGTTACTTGCAGCCAGAGTCACACTTAAATCTTCATCATGATTAATCACAGTTTCCTGGGGCAATGTGGAAGGCTTGTATGTATAATCTCTTTGCACTTCAAGTCATTCTGTATGTGCACTTGAGCGCCAAAGTCCAACATCAATGTGTTGGGTTTATTCTTCATTTCCCTCCCGTTTATATAATGTGTTAGTTGCAAATTTCCCAGTAACGTCATCCAGTAAATGAATTTTTAGTATGACCATGAAAGCATTAAAAGCAGTTGCTCTTCATTGCTAGAATGTTTCTAGTTATGACTTCAGTGTCTTTTACTAGCCGCTTTGGGTCAACTGGACCCTTTGAAAGGGATCCTCTGTGACTGTTATGCCAACCAGCCACTGACCTGTATAACACTGGTGCAACAAAGAGCTATGGGGAGGTATAGAAATGAAATAAATAAAAATAACATAGTTGTGTTGTTGCTGGGGAGGGTGTGCAGAGGGCAAAAGTACAAGAATAGTAGTAGAAACAAAAAGCAACCTATTGAAATAGCTCCTGCAGAGACCCTAAGCAACTTTAATGCCAACCACCTATCAGAGATTCTTACCCCCATAGCAATCAATGGCAAAAAAAGGGAGGAGGAGGAGCATACTACAACAGCTGTGAAACTATGATGTTACAAGAGTCAGTCTGTTCTCCTGCAGACAGAAGCACTTCCCTAGGAGCTTCCCATAGCCTGTTTTTTAAGATGCTCGCACATGGAGACTTGGAAGGGCAGCAGCAAAGGAACTAGAAAAGATCAGGCATATGGATGTTTTCCTGGAGTTAAGATCATCTAAACTATTCCATTCCCAGTCACAACATATGGGTGTAAAAGCTGGACAATGAAGAAAGCTGAGAAGCAAAGTGATTTGTTCGAAACATGGTGCTGGAGGAGATCTTTATGAAAAGTCTGGATGGACAGTAAGACAAACCTAGGCTTTTCCTAGAAGGAAAAATAACAAAATGGAGGCTGTCATACTTCGAACACATCATGAGAAGGCAAGACTCACTGGAGAAGACAACCAAAGCCAGAAAACTAAAGGGAATGTTGTGCACCAAGTTTTCTTCCCTTCACAAATTCAAGGTAACAGACTGTTTCTTGTGAAAAGCTCTTCATTCACCGAAGGCTACCCAATAAAGACAATCGCCACAGAATGTATCTCTGAGCATACACAGAGTGGTTTGTTGAACCCAGTCTTAAACAACTACTTCTGGAAACCCTCCTTTTGAATATGTCTGGGCCCAATCCCTTCTGAAGGGCCCATGTAGAAGCGAGCATGCCTCTTTTCTATATGCCTATCCTCTGGTTGGCTGGCCCGCCTCTCCTGGCTCAAGGGCACAGGGTCAAGAGTCTGATTAGGTTCGTCTGACTCTGAGAGCGCCCCTCGAAACCTGTGCCCATTGGCCATTCTCAGAGCCTGCCTGAACACTTGGGAGAGTGGCTTTGAGATAAGCACTGCTTCTTTCAACTCAAAGTCCAGAGCCCCACAGTCCCAAGCCCCCTCTGCCTGCTCCCCTTCATTTGCTCACTTGGAGTCCAGATCAGCATGACCTGTGAGCATGTGCCAAGAAAAGCTGCCACCCTAATTCGCAACAGGGAAGGCCAAAGAAAGCCTCGGCTATTAGATGGTACATCAATGAATAAAATAAGTATGAGTTGGATTAAATCCATAAAGGAAGCCACAGCCTTCAGCTTGGAAGAGTTTACCGAAGCTGTCATGGTCAGGACATTTTGGAGTTGGAGTTGAGGTGATGAAACACAACAGCAACAACATTTAGATGCCACCTGTGGATGGATATCGGGATATTTGCTTCCTCTTTTCTGAAGGTTATGCAATTGTTTCTGTTGATAGCACACGTATACTTATAGATGAATGCCTCATGCACAGAGTCTGTGCTTTATTTTAATTAGTGTAGGAAAACTGTTTTCTATGTGGTATTCTTTGTTTTCGTGAAATTCTCATACAAATTGTGTATAATCAGAGGAAGACTCCTTTGTAGCCAATGTAAGTATGGCTGAAGTGATCACGGTTTTACTTAAACGGCATCAGTGGTGAAGAGAATTGTGACAGCATAGCAGAGGAATGTGATTTCCCACCTTGTTTTCACAGGATCTCCAGGCTCTTGAAATTTGCATGATGGGAGAGTAACAGGTGTTGCTTTCTGCATCACTGCACCCCTCTGCCAAGTATGCCCACACCTGTTATGTTTCCATCTGCTGAGAACCTTCCAAAAGGTCAGAAGCCCTGCGAGGAAAATAATGGAAAGTCTACATGTGAAGAGTTGTTTTGCCACTGGTCACTGTTGGTTCCGTATGAATTGTTTGTATTATCTGTCAGCCATTCTGTGGGTGGGGAATGCTGGCGACTGAGCACATGCTGGAATCTGCAGAGACGGGAGAGGAGCTGCTCTACTACTTATTTAGCGCAAAGCCCCCACTTTTGTCCTCATAGCTGGGGCAAAGCAACATGGCCCATTGCTGTGCGCTTTTGATACATGAGCTCTGTTTCTTTGCTGGGGCATATATTCTTGGAGCAGCACTGTTGCTGTTTGGTTTTAGAGTCAGTCAGAATCTTGGCTGTGGAATTGGTCTCTTCCAGGAGTTTCTGTTGACTTAAGAGAAGCATTTGATTTATGCTACTTATTCAGTAGGTGTAGCAATATGATTCTCTGAGCATAGGTTTCTGACTAAGCTTCCCTGGTAGTTCTGGAAATCCATTGTGTTCTCTTAACTTTTTGTTCAACCAGCACATGTGGATATAGGAATGATCCCAGCTTCATTCTCCCAATGTAATGAAATATTGCTTTGTTTGTTCCTGATATAAGTGTCTCCAACATGATATTTGAAGGATGAGAGGAAAATGGGATATTTGGGTGAATTTCTCACCAACAAAGATGAGAAATCAATCTCTAAAATTTGGGAAAATGCATGTACCTGAGTTCTTGTGAATTTACCAACTGTAACATGGAAGAATTTGGCCTGGCTAGTCTGTGCAAGTCATTTTTAGTGGCAGAGGAGAGGGTATCATTGAAAATAGCTAGGCTTTTTATTCACAAATCAATGGGTTGGGAATTCAATAGGAAACTTTCTATAGAATGCCCAGCCTGCTGGCTGTGCTTTGCAGGGGTATGAGGGTGTTACGCTTGTCTTTGTGTCACCATCCTGTTGGATGGTTTGAGGGACAACCATTTCTTGAAGTACAACTTTAGCTAATGAGACTGTCCATGCCCATCATGTCTCTCCTTTTTTTGTACTGACTTGTGTTTCTTTCTTCAAAACCTATCTGTGCTTAGTTATGATGGCAAAAGAAGAAGGAGACGGCAGAGGATGAGGTGGCTGGATGGAGTCACTGGGGCAGTGGGTGTAAGCTTGGGTGGACTCCAAGGGATGGTGGAGGACAGGAGAGCCTGGGGGAATGTTGTCTATGGGATCATGATGGATCGGGCAAATGCTTAGTTAACTGGCCCTATTCCCCTCTTCTTCTGTCATACCCTTACAGCTGTAGAAAGTCAAGAATAATTTCCTATGCTTGGTTAATCTTTGCAAAACTCATTTTTCTATCCTGGTTGCCAAGTCCTGACAACCTTGAACATGATCTTTTTCTTCTATGGCATCTCTGCATGTTGAATGTGGTGTTTTTGTAGAGGGATGGTATGAGTTCAGTTGTATGTATTGTTTATTAGTTTCATCTGAGTTTTATGGATAGTAGATTAAAATTCTCCTTCTGATATATCTCTTAAGCTCAAAAAGTCCATTTTGCCAAAAGGGTCTTCTCTCCTCCTTCCCTCTCCTCACCTCTAGAAAAACTAAGCTTACCTTCAGGTTAATACAGGCATGGGAGGTAAGGCTATCACAACTAGGGATCCTGGGTTTGGAGTACTGTGACAGCCCCACCTTTGTCGTTAAACTAGTTGCGGGGGTCCATTCATCAGCTTCTTCACCCTTTTCAAATACTCCCACCCCTCAGTGCGTGGTCACCCACACCCCCAGACTCCATACCTGCCTTGTTGTCTCCCATCATCCCTTTCAGTTCTCTTTATTTTGTAGCTTAGAATCCAGCTACTGTCTGTTAGATTCCAGTAACCCAAATTTCATCCATTATTGCATTACAACTTGTTTCATTTTGTAAGCATCTTGGTCCCTTGAAGAAAGTGCAAAATAAGAACCCTAACTTCTAAGAATATTCTTTTTGGTTTTTTGTGTGTTTTGGAGTTTCACTTCTTCTCCAACCATGGCTACTAGAGACAATCTTATTTTAATTAAGATGTGATGGTTGTGATTTTTATTGCAAAGCTTTCAGAAAACTCAAGAGAATCGACGAGAACATTTTAATATTGTTTCATGGGTTTTTCTCTCCTATTTAGGGATGTGTAGCTTCCCCCTGCACCTATCATTGTGTCTAATGGAGCTTCAAATTAACATAGTTGCTTGTTTATTTGTTAGAGGAAAACCATCATAAAAGCAGCAGCACAGCTTTGGGAGCAGAGTATGTGGCTGCTAGCGCTAAGGAAGTATCTAAGTTGCAGGGGAATCTCTATTAAGTGTAATGCTGTTATGTGTGTTTTCCAAAAGCACCTCCACTAGCCCTGATGGATTATCCTCCATAAATAATAAGTGTATGAAATGCTTTGAAATAATGCAGAAGCTGCTGTATTTATAGTGATGTAGGTCATTAAGATGTTCTTGAAGTAGTGCGGAATATGATGTGGAGAATAATTTGCCTTTTTTGTTTGTTTGTAGAGGTTGGAGATCTTAGAGAGCTGCAGACACTGGACATCTCAACCAATCATTTGATCAGCTTGCCTGAACGGCTGCACATGTGCCTCTCTCTTCAGTACCTAACTGCTGACCGAAACCACCTGTGGTATGTCCCGCGTCATCTCTGCCAGCTTCCCAGTCTCAATGAATTGTCCATGGCTGGAAACCGTCTTGCTTTTCTGCCACTGGGTGAGTGATATTCTCTCTCTCATGCACATGCATGCGCGCACGCTCATTTTTAAATTAAATTAATATGTTAACAAGACATAACAGGAGAAATGATAGGTGGTATGGGAAAAAGAGGCAGCAATCAGCTTGTTGTTATGTGCTGTCCAATTGTTTCGGACTTATGGCCACCCTACAAGGAAAGCCCTCCAGTATGTCCCATCCATCACGGCACTGCTTAATTTTTGCAGATTCAAGGCTGTGGCTTCCATTAATGGCGTCAGTCCATTTCCTATTCGGTCTTCCTTTTCTTCTTCTGTCTTCAGTGTTCCCAAGCATGACTGTCTTCTCCAGGGAGTTTTGCCTTCTCATGATTTGCCTGAAATATGACAACTTCAGTTTTGTCATTTCTAGGCACCAATTATCTAAGTAATTTGTCAAAAATTATTTCAGTTATTGTTTATGCCTGAGACAAATGTCCATCCTTTGGGTATATAATTAAACACAGCCCTACATTTTTCAGATCCTGATTAATACTGATTAGCTGAGCTTTGATGAACTGTCAGTTTCACCAAAGTTTATCATTCCAGATGTAACCATTCCATCATACTTTCCTAAGTTACACTTTTGCCCTCCAGTGTTCTACCTACATTATTATTGTTTCAATAGTAATTAAAATAAGAAAGAGTGATCATCTGCTTTAATCAACAAGCCAAGAATAAGCTAGAGATATGTGTGTGTGTGTGTGTTGTCCCAGTATTGTTCCAAGATTTAGCTTCGTTTTAACCTCAGAGGCTTGGTCTAGTCAAGGCCAGCCTACATCAGGTCTGGAGGTAACTTAAGAAGAAACACAATCACTTAGGTCAAAGATGACAAACAGTTTATTGAATACAATGATGTTGTATGGATGCAGAAAGTAAACAAGCGAAAGAAAGGTTAAATACTCTGTAGCTTATTGGTTCTCTGAATAGGCATGGGAATGCTCTGTGAACCTCCAAAGGTGTCTAGACAAGTGACACAGCAATTCTTATCCCCAGGTCAAGAACCAATTGCACTTCTTGCCACAGATTTTATAAAGGTCCTCTCTCTTGGCATTATGGAGCCTGCCAATATGCACACAGGTTCCTGCCTCCCACCCCTTTCTGGGAGCAAAGCAAACAGTTTCATTCTCACCAAAAATACAGAAAAATTGGGGCAAGCAGCTTCAGGGTGATTACCCTGGTGCTCTTCCCAGGAATCTGAAGGCCATAATGCCTTTGCTTGGCTTCAAGAAACTATCCTTTGGGACACCGGGAAAGTTGACTTCACTACCTGTTGACCCTAATATGACCCTAATAACCCCCTCAGCGCTCTTCTGGCAGAGTCTGTGCATCTTCCCTTTGAACAATCAACACTGCTCAATCCTTATTATGCTTGCGCTATAATACTATTCTGGCCATTCCTTGTTCCATTGACACCAACATGGTTGAGACTGTTGCAACTGGCATTAAGTGCAAAGAAGGTTAAGGTGGCTTTGAGCTGTTGTAGCGCCTCTTTACTTCCTTTCAGGTTGTACTGACAGAGGCTAATTGTAATGTCTTAAAATTGCTGTCCTGCAAACAATCTGGCAATCCCGTTTTTGCATTTTGGAATAAGTACTGAAGCCTCAAGGCGAGCTTTTACTGAAGGGGTCAGTTATGTCTCAGAAAATAAATTCAGACTGTGGGCTTGGGTTTAAGAGCTATACATACATGAAAAGGTTTCTAGTCTGGCAACTGGTGTTGATGAAAGCCCTCCTTTCTTGCCCTGTGTAGGAGAGACTTCTTCACAGAGGGTTTTAACCATAGTCTGGTTTAAATGGTCACAGGTACATACACAAGTTGTCTTTCCACATGTTTGCAGTTCTGTTTTATAGAGTCCACAGGCTGGTTGCAATTATATCTACTGAATGCATTAAAAAAATTAACCCACATGCTTAAAGGAAAAAAGCATGCTTCAAAATTAGTCTTGGTGGTTTCTGGATATGTAATAATGTGCTGATTGAGTTTAAACGAATGAATTCATATATTTAGACTGGCAAAATTATATATCTTATGGCCACAACATTTATTAGTTTGACTACTCACAGCATCTCTTGTTATAGAAATGATTTTAGGCATTTCTTTATAATTCCCCTGACATTTGGCAAACTAATGGTGCTTGGGCTAGTCCCAACCCACCACCTCTTTGCTCAACCTTTGCCCTTTGTGGCTGATCATCAAAGCAAAGATGGGATATGTACCCGGGCCCAGGAGGTCATTAACGCTTCTCTGAGGGAGGGGAGGGTCCTCACCCTTTTGAAGGAGGCAGTGATCAGGCCCATCCTGAAGAGGGTGACCCTGGACCCAGAGATAGCCACCAATTATAGGCTGGTGGCTAATATCCCATTCTTGGGTAAGGTACTCAAGTGGGTGGTGGCTGGGCAACTCCAGGCTTTCTTGGAGGAAACTGACCAACTGGATCCATTTCAGTTTGGTTTCAGGCCTGGTGATGGAACTGAAACTGCCTTGGTTGCTCTGTATCATGTCCTGTGCAGGGAGAGGGACAGGGGGAGTGTCCCTCTTGGTTCTCCTGGACCTCTCAGCAGCTTTCAATACCATTGACCATGGTATCCTTCTGGGTTGGGAGTTGGAGGCACTGCTTTGAAGTGGTTCCGCTCCTAATTGGCTGGTCGATTCCAGAAGGTGATGCTGGGGCAATCTGGCTCTGCACCATGGCAGCTTTGCCTGGGAGTTCCACAGGGTTCCATTTTATCCCCCATGCTCTTTAACATCTACATGAAACTGCTGGGAGAGGTCATCCAGAGGTTTGGGCTGCAGAGTCATCAATACGCAGATGGCACCCAGCTCTACCTCTCTTTCACATCTACTCCAGGTGAGGCAGTGGCTGTCCTTAACCAGTGTCTGGCCAGGGTGATGGGCTGGATGAGGGCCAATTAATTGAGACTTAATCCAGACAAGACAGAGGTCATATTGGTAGGCAGTTCAGTCTTTCAGGTAAGTGAATTTGGCCCTGTACTGGATGGGGTTGCACTCCTCCTAAAGGACAGGGTATACAGTTTGGGAGTGCTCCTTGACCCTGAGCTGTCCCTGGAGTCTCAGGTGGTGGCAGTGGTGAGGAGCCCTTTCATTGCTAGGCACTTTCATCCTTACATGGATGAGCAGTGCCTAGCAACAGTGACCTATGCTCTGGGAACTTCCCAATTGGACTATTGTAATGAGTTCTACTTGGGGCTGCCCTTGAAAACAGTCCAGATACTTCAGTTGGTCCAGAACAGAGCAGCCAGGATGTTAACAGGGACCACCAGCTATGTAGCTAGTCCTCTACCATCTTCCCTGGCTGCCAATTGAAGTCAGAGCCCAATTTAAGGTGATGGTGATGACCTACGAAGCCCTGAAAGGCTTAGGAGTGTCTACTTCCCTATGTGCTTTCCCGCCCCTTAAGATCTGGTCCATAGGTCCTTCTTCGGGAGCCCTCCTTGAAGGGTATCTGGAGAAGGGTGGCACCCCGGCTATGGAATGTGCTCCCCAGAGAGGTTTGCCTGATGCCAGCCCTATATTGGCTAACTTTATTCCTTTCAGCACCAGCCTAAAACCTTTTATTCACCCATTATTTTAAGGTTGATTAGGTTTTAATGTGGGTTTTATTTGTTGTATTTATTGGATGCTGTCCTTTATTTTAGTCCGTTTTTATTGTACTGTTCCAAGACTGTTGTAGTCGGATGGTATAGAAAAGCTTTAAAGAAATAAATAAATCTCATAAAATGGGAAGCTAGGGTCCTAAACTGAACCTGACTGTTGAGTGATTCAGAACAAAAGCAAATATTTCATCGCACAACACATAATTAAAATACGGAATGTGTTAAATGTAGGAACAGTCACCATCACTAGCACTACTTTTTGTCTAATACTCTTTTGAATGGCTTTGAAAAGATAATAGGCATTTTCATGAGGAAAAGGGCATCAGTAACTACCAATCTTGACATGAGTACAACAGCAGCCAGCCACCCAAATTTCCTCTGATACTGGTTGTTGAATCATCCTGGATTGTCATGTTCAAACAATGGCAACCAATCCCATTGTGGGTTGCAGGAAATAGCAGAGAACAAAAACCCCTTGATTTTTGGCAGAATCCATTGTTTTATGTTGGTCCTTCAAAGGTAGGCAGCTACAAAGGACCAAAATTGCTGCCCAGTGTCCTGGGAAGGGTCTGTTCTCAAAGTCCAGCTTCCATGGACATTGAACTAAGGAGGCTGCATGCTGTTTGCTTTGCATGTGCTTGATAGCTGCTAGTTGTCAAGCTGTCAGTTGAAAAGCTAAGCGGCAAAGGATTTTCTCCCCAGAGAGGGATGCAAGTACCCCTCCCTTTCAGGTGTGATCCTAATTTGTAGTTGTTTGCCTGTCTCAGTCGCCTCCACCTTTTTCACATTTCTTCCAGCCTATAGGTACTCCAGAAAGGAGAAAGGTACATCCCACCCCTTTTGCAAGAACTTTGTTCTGACACTTCAACCAGCCTCTAGGGTTCTTATCCTTCAACCTATCTAGCTAATTTTTTTTTCTGGACAGGGAAAAATAAAGCATGAATTTTGTGTATATTTTCCTTCTCCCAAAAAAACAGCTAAATGTTGCTAGATCGACTGAAAGAAAAGAACAAAGAAAGAAAAGAGTCTGGGTGAAAATGCCTCACTTTCAATTCAAGAATAGTTACGGACAAACAGAACCACCCATGTCAAAGATGATGCACAGTTTATCGCATAGAGTGATGTCATGTGGGTGCAGAATATGGGTGCAAACAGCATTCCCTGTTCCTGGGGCCTTATGAGTTCCCTGAATAGGCCAAGAGATGGTTCTTGGACCTCCAGAGTTGCTTGGACAAGCAACACATCAATCCTTCTCTCAAAATCAAGAACAAAATACAGAGTCTGCCATATCAAAACACAGAGTCTTGCCATAGCCCCCCCTCCCCGCTCCACACCCCCATCCCAGTTTCAGAAGCTGTCAATATACATGGGCTCTGAGCTCCCTTTCTGGGGCCATAGAAGGGATGAAGCTGGGTTAGTGAGGCCAACGGTCTCATTCTCACAGCAAAAGCAGTCCTTTCCCACAGAAGGACTGGGAAAGGCAGCTGCAAGACAATTATCTCTGTGCTCTTCTTAACATTCTGAAGACAATAACAGCTTGGTGTGGCTCCAAGAAACTATCCTGTCTTTTTGGACATTGGCAGAGTTCACTTCACTACCTGTTGAACCCAAATAACCTTCTCTTCATTCTTCCAGTAGAGCCCATCCAGTAGAGGCAAGCAAAGTCAACCAAGAACTATTATGGCTCCTGCTGGTTGTGCTGTTTTATCAGTCGGTCTAAATTGACGTGTTTTCTGTTTTGTATTGTATTTTATATAGGAATCCACCTTGAGGTTGATTTGATAAAAGATGGGATATGTTAAAAATAAATTAAATGCTTAATATAGTGAAAGAGTAGCAGGCTTTTGTGCAGCATGACTTTTGAGAGTGATGTTGCTTATTTATTATAGTCAATACTTTCTATTGTACTACTTGATTCAGAATTGATATGCCATTAGTTCTGTTAGAGTGGGTCTAGTGCTCCCAAAATATGATAAAAAGATGGTTTTATTGACCCACAGTTTATAGCTTTCCTGTCTGCCTACTTTCACAGTAGGGTTAAACATACACACTTTTGTTCCATCCTCAGCCATGTGGAATGCATATGCCAGTGCCTTCAGGTTAAAAAACAAAGCAAAACAAAATCCTTGAATTGGGGATTGTTCAGGACTCATACCATTTGGTCACTTCTAGAAGGAAAGCTTTGATCTCTTACTCTAGCAGAGGAAAGTGGAAATGTTTTAGCCAAACTGCAGAGCCTTAAAAAGCCATATGAAAACATCCTTTGTATCTTCTGATGGACAACTTCCTTACTTCATGAGCCCAGAAGGAATGTGTTCAGCAAAGAGCATTTGATCAGATGCTCACATCTTAATGGCATCAGAAAGTGATAAGAGCCACTCACATCAGCAACTACTGAACATTTAGGAAAGCTTGTGCGGTTTGGCTTGACACTACTAGTAGTCTGTTGGCAGACCGTCCAGATGGGAAAGGAGCACGTCCTAATGCAGCAAGTATACTGATCTTGCTTGCATGTGTCCATGTGTTTCTTAACTTCCCTAGGGTTTGTATCTGCAAATTCTCCTTAGTGACATAGAAGGGGAGGACTTGAAAACAAAAATAATTTCATCACCAACGAAAACAGCAGCTTAAATGAAACAGAAAAAGAGCCATAAACAAATGCCAGCAGGGGCAGTATATATTGCAAAAACTCACCAGATAGGGTGGGTGCCCTCCAGGTGTGTGAGGCTGTAATTCATATCATCACCAGCCAGCTTGGCTGTAGGCCATCTCCAAAGGCCGTGACACTCTGAGCAGGCCATCTGCTGTAACTGTAAGTCAGCATTCAGGCAGGACTATATCTATTTATTGCATTTTTACCCTGGCTTTCCTCCAAGGAGTTTAGGCAGGTATGCATAGTTCAGCTCGCCCTACTTTATTCTCACAACAAGCCTTTGGGATAGCCTAGGCTGAGAAAGAGTGACTGGCTCATGCAGAGTAAGGATTTAGATAGGTACCTCCCCAGTCTTAGTTGTAAACTCTGGTCACTGGGCCATGCTTAAATTGGAGAAACACTCTGCATGTAAGTCATGGTGAAATCGTTCATTGGTTCCTTATTCCCCAGCTGATTGTGGACCATGTCAGAATTGCTGGCATACAGTCAGCTGGCTGAATGTAAATGGCACCCCAAAGTTTTTTTGGTTCAAATCGAAGTTGAGCACCTTGCAAAAGGATTTTCTGAGCTCATGGCAAAATTTCATTCTTCAGATGGGACAGGCATATAACTCTTGCTCAGGTTCCTTCTGTCTGACTTTACATTGTATCGACCAAGCTGATGAGGTTAGTTTGCCACTTAATGACTGACAATAATGACTGACAATGACTGGCATATAAGTGTTTTAATAATAAACAAACAAACAAACAAACAAAACTCAGGCTTATATTTAAATTTTAAATAATGCATTTTATGAACAAAATAACCGCAAGATACACACTCCCGTGGTCCCTTAGCGTACATGTCAAGTCTTACTTGTTTTGTTGGCATGATGGCCCTGACAGGCAGATGAATAGTCTCTTTTTTCCCCAATAACAAGAACAATTTAATCATACATGTGCAGGAAGATACTTTTTTCTTTTATCTCTAGTATCATAATAGTTTGTCTTGGAATCAAACAAGCTTACTTACTGAAACAGACTTGGCAACTCATCTAAAAGAATTACGTAGAACTGAAATCTTGTATCATCCCTTTTTCCACCACGTTATGTGACTCATATAATGTATCAAAACAGTACATGTGAAATGTGGAAGGGGATTGACTTGAGGATTAATTCTATTATTATTATTATTATTATTATTATTATAACATTTGACTTATTTTGTATAACTTTTACGTATCTTGCTAATAAGGGTTTTTATTGATGTATTCACTCACACAGAGCCCAGTAGAGTTTTTAATTGTTTCAGATATCTCTGGCAAGAAAGTTAATTTATTTTCTTTCCCCCCCTCTTAAATCCAGATTTAGGTCGTTCCCGAGAACTGCAATATGTTTATATGGATAACAATGTTCACCTGAAAGGGCTACCCTCTTACCTTTATAATAAAGTCATTGGTTGTAGTGGGTAAGTACATGAATTACATTGCTTACTTTATCTTTTGAGAGTTTTCAGAAATACAGGCTTTCCCCTTTGAGTGAAATTTTACTATGGATGATTTCTATTCATGACATGGTATTGCTTTGAAGAGATTATTTTGACTGCCAGCTCTCTCCAATTGTTCTGAATCTCCAGCACTAACCGTCTGAATACTGAATACTTCTAGTGCTAAGACTGCTGTCTCATTCCTGACGTTTTAGACCATTTCAGGTAATGAACATTGAACATGAAGTTTGACACCAATAGAAATCTTGTCTGAAAATGCGGTTTTTATAAATATTGTATGATAATGTGCTCCATCACTACAGTATGAGTGTGTTGATGCTTACTGTTATGTGGATTTTTCAAAAGCAAAATGCTTCACAATAGACCAACATTCTTTCTACCTGTATGTTTCATGCTGTATGGGCAGCATGCTAGATCTTACTTACTTACTTTTCATATTAAGACAGTAATTTAGTGGCAGAACTTATTTCTTTAGCAAACTGAATAGCACATTATTTTAATTTGGACTAATACATACTTGAAGAAGCATCTCTCTGTGTGCTTTTGGCATTGTTGGCAACACTTGAAAGCATGCACATTAAAGAAAACAGCAATTGCAGATAAAAGCCCCTGTAGGTCTGAGTTGCCTCTGTCAGGTGATTATGCAAATAGGTCTGTGGATACTGTACAGTCCTCTTACACTGGAGAAAGAGAGTTTAAATCTGATTAAAAGGTGGATATTTGTAAGCAGCAGTTGCAAAAATGTTCTGCGTAGTCCTGTTGGCATCCTGGCATAGTCAACGTGCAGAAGGTGAGCTTGTGCTTGGTGCAGTTGGATGAAGTCTTGCAAATTCTCTGACAAATTATCTTTATTATTCAAGCAGTGGAAAGAGCAAAATTCAAAACAAGTGCTCGCTGCTTCTTTTGCTTTGTCTCCTTAGATCAGGACAATAAATGCATGCTATTCTTTCCTAGTGCAAAACAGCTTCTTGGAAGATGGAGAATGAATTTGTTTGGTCAAGTAATGTATTTGACACCGTTATTGGCTAGAGAAATGGGACTTGGCTTAGATTTAAATATGTTTTTAAGCTATCATAGATGGATTTAAATATGACTATGGAATGTTGAAAATATGAGTAGGGGGCTGACCCAGTACGTCCGATGTATTTGATGATTGATGATTTTAGTGTTAGTTTAAAAGTCTTAATAAAATTTATTTTAAAAAATGTATTTGACACCTAAATTTTGTGGCCAGCTTATTAAACTCTGTCTTTGTAACAGTGGCCGAACTAGAGAAGTAATTCAGTTTTCACACACACATAGACCTTGGGCTCCCCTGAGAGGGTTCATAGTTCCTGAGACCCACCATCACATTTATCACATGTAGGGTGGGGCAAGTCACAAACCTGGCAGTGCCACAGGGCAAAAAGCAGCTGCGGGGGACAGGCAGGCTGAACCACTCACAGAACGGTGGCAGGAAGGCGTCCATCGCAGCTCAGCCCGTCAACCCATAACGTTGTTGTGTCTTCCAAGTGGCATTGTGGGGCAGAAAACGGTGCCTGCATGGCATCAGGGATGCCCACAGTCTTGCAGGGTCCGTGCGTGACCTTGACCATTCACTCTTTCCCAGCTATTCTATTTCATCTGCTGTTTGAGTGAAGCAGGTGCCCCTGTCCCCCTTCCCACAGCTGACTGCAGTGCCTCCCTGGCTGCCTTTACTGCCTCACCAACATGGCACGCTGCCATTTCCACCAGCATGGCAGTCCCGTGTAAGGTAAACCCGGCATGTTTGGGCATAATGGTGCAAGACCTAAGCCAAAACAGTGGTGGGGAGGAAATGACCCTCAGCCTCATACTTCCTGCTTCCGGAATTCATGCAGCTCTGCACTGCGAGTGTTCATGCTGTTGCTGCTGGTGCAGCTGCCTCCTGCGCACCATTTAAATTGCAAGCACTACCACTTTGGGGGACACACAGGGCAAAAGTGGGGCGGGGAGGCTAGAGCATGTGAGTCAGGCCTTTCTGGTGCCATGGGTCCTTGCTCTTTTGCCTGCAGCAAACTATCGCAGCTGCCTTCCTAGGGAAAAAAATATGACGTGATAAAAGTCAGTTTAGAAGTGGGCCAGCTGAAATCGGAGGCAGGGCACTGTGCCCTTACGGTCTTTGATTTGGTCATGGTGATCCCACTGGAGTGCCCTTCGACCTTGCAGGAGACTCCTGCTTGTCACCCTCCTCTGGCAGCTGCTGGGGCTCCAACAGCCACTCCAACAGACTGTGCCACCCATGTTGGGCAGCATCCAAAAAGGAGAGGGTGAAGAAGAGGGCTAAGAGGGCCTGTCGGGTGTCAGATGCCAAGAAAATGGTGGCCAGGAAGGGCAAGGAGAAGCCCAAGAAATGGGCTTGGTGTCATTCACCTTTGGTGTCATCTGTGCAGACACTCATGCCTGCCCTGCCAGTTCTTCCTGCTGGAGTTTCTGCATCGGTTCCTGCAGCAGTGCCTCTTGTCAGTCCCCTTGACAGTTTGGGCTGAGCCAGCCGTGTGGTTCCCTTTCTTCCAAAGGGGAGATACACAATTCACCACCCTGAACTCTGGCCAGCCTGCCGCCTCTCTCTCCACCTGTACTCCCTGCACCAGGAGCAGCAGCCCTTGATGCCACCACCAAGCCCAGGTCCTGGGTCTTCACATGGTGCCTTTTCTCCAGTGCCAGCATGTGGTGTCAGCTGTTGGAATGGTCCAGGTCTTCACTGCCAGCCAGGAGTCCTGCTGGGTGTTGCTGCCACCAACAAACTCTCACCACCGCAATCACTCTTGGGAGTGGAGACCCAGAGATCCACGATATTACCAGAGGGGCTCTTGCCCTATTGCACAGGGGTACCATGAGTGTCTGTTCCTGCAGCTCAGTTTCTGGTTCCTGTGATCCTGTGTAATCCAGCTGCTGGTTCCTGTGCCTGTGCACACAAGGTCTACCCTGCCTTGACAGCCTTCCTCACCATCTGACCATTTGTTGTTGTTGGATCCTGCTGATTATGTGTCTGATTCAGACCAGCTGCCGATCTATGATGACTTGATATCTTCTTTGCCTGAAGACATCTGGAATCCAGGTTTTCCATTACCTGGATGACTGGCTGCTGGTTGCCCCATTCCAGGAAGATCTCTTGGGCTCCATCTGGGACACATGCAAACTGGGGTATGCATTAACACCAAGAAATCTGTGCTTTTTCCCTTCTAGTTGGAATGAGGCTAGACTCCATAATGGCACAGACATACCTTCCAGGGGACTGCTCACAGCAGTGGAAGCTGTGGATCATAGATCCAGGTTGTGCCCAGGATGATGGTGAGGTGAGTGCAACAATTCCTGGGGCTTAAAGCAGTGATGGTCATGATTGTCCGGGTTGCAAGGATATAGATGTGGCCACTGGAACTCTGGTTCATTTGATCTGGAAGCGGCTGGTCCTCTCCTTGTGGACTCGCCAACACAGACTGGCAGACAGGATTGCCTTCACACCCAAGGAACGGGACCTGACTCTGACGACAGACATGTCACGTCTGGGATGGGAGGTGTGCTGTGCTAGAGGAAGGACTCAGGGACTGTGGGACTGGAGGGAACATATCAACTACCTGGAACTCCTTGCCATCTAGAAAGCACTGATCACTTTCCAGCTCCTCCTCAGGAGCAAACATGTTTGGGTCACCTTGGACAGCACTGCAGTGGTGTTCTACCTGAACAAGCAAGGCGGCACATAATCTTCATCCCCAACCTGTCTCATACTGTAGATCTGGGGCTGGTGCCTGGAAATTACTGTCCTGGCCATCCACTTGGCCAGGACCAACAACATCATGGCAGATGCCCTCAGCAGGAAGCCCGAGAGAACCCGTGAATGGAGACTTGGGGAACCCTGTCTGTGGACTTTTTTGCCACTCCAACTTACATGGAATGCTCCTGGACTGAGATCAGCCAGGATTCAGTGGAAGATACATTCCTTCTTCACTGAGAAGGAACCTTGTTCTACCTGTTCCCGCCATTTCCATTGATCACCAGGATGCTAACCAAGATCAGGAGAGAGGGCACTCCGGCATTCTCATCACTCTGTGATGGCCCCACCAGGCATTGTTTGCTCACCTCCTCCGCCTGTCCAGCTGCGAGTTCGTCCGTCTTCCAGTAAGACAGACATCATCTCTCAGGGCCGAGGGATGATCCTTCACCTGGACACTGGGACCGTCTGTACAATGGCATGATGGATTGCTTGGTAGATGGGAGAACCCTCTCTATCCCAAAATACAAGCAATCCTGGATGCAGCCCTGTGGCCGAATACAAGGTACTCTTACAAAGCCAAATGGAACAACTTTACAGCCTTTGTCTGGGGAGAAGCCTTCAATCCACATCAGACATCCATGCAACAGATCATCAGCTTCTTCCACACGCTCCACACCAGAGGTCTGAAACCATCCTCCATCAGAGTATATCTGGCAACGCATCTCTTCCTTTCATGAGACAGTCAATGGTTTCTCCATTTTCTTGCATCCTCTGTCCCGTCAGTTTCTTAGAGGTCTACACAACCTGTTCCTTTGTGCTGGAATGGAGCCTCTTGGGGGTCCTGCAGGCTCTTATGAAGTTTCCTTTCAAGCCTTTGACCACCATGGACCTACGTCTTCATTTCTGGTGGCGATCACTTCAGTCAGGTGGGCGAACGAACTTTGTACATTGTGCATCAATCCATTGTTCCTTATTTTCCATAAGGACAAGGCAGTTCTGCAACCTGTCCCCACGTTCCTCCTGAAGGTCAGGTCATGATTCCACCTGTACCAAGAGAGTGTATTCACAACATGCTCTTCAGCACCATCCACCCCAGTAGAATCAGTCCTGGGTATGCATAGGGTGCTGGCGTCGGTCCCATACTGAACCCTTCCAAGAGTCCCAGTGACCTTTTGTTGCATATTGGGTGAATGGTCCAGAGGTAAACCCATCAGCCCCCAGTGACTCACTCACTGGCTCACTGAAACCATCAAACTGGCCTACCAGTGGACTGGGCTGCACCTCCTTGAATGACCAAGGGCACTTTCTACCAGAGTTATGGTGACATCTGTGGTGTTGCATGCCAGCATCCTACTGCAGGACTTCTGCAGAGCAGCAGTGTGGTCCACTCCATCTACCTTCCTCCGGCACTACTGGCTCAGTGTCCACGTCAGGCAAGATTGCTCCTTTGGCTAAACTGTCCGCTCGGTGGTCCTCAGCTGGCGACATCAGCCTCCCTCCATTTTGAGGTAAGCTCTCTCATCGCCCATGTGAGTGATGCACAGAGATCACGAAGAAGGAAGTACGGTTACTTATCTGTAACTGAGGTTCTTCAAGTGGTCTTCTGTGCATTCACACAACCTACCCACTGGCTCTATGCTGGTGTGAACAGCCTTGGTTCCTGTGGTGTCCTTTTCCCTCGAGACCCATGCCAGAATGGTGTGGGTCAGTAATGGCCTTCTCCAGTTGGAAAAGAACTGAGGGAAATGGTAGGGGCTGCTTCTATGTATACCAGGGAGTGGGGCGGGGGCTCCTGCCTGAATGAGTTTAGCTAGGAAAATCTTTCCGACAAGCCCTGTGCAGAGCCTATATATGTGAATGCACAGGTGACCACTCGAAGCATGTCAGTTACAGGTAAGCAACCTTACTTTATGCTACCATCCACAGGCTTCAAAAAAGAGTCTGTGTAGTTTGTCTATTTGTAGTTAAGTCCTCAGTCTTGGGAAATCTCCTCCTCCTCCTCCTCCTCCTCCTCCTCCTCCTCCTCCTCCTCCTCCTCCTTTGCTGTCTCAGTGCCCTCCTGCCCATCTCAGAGCTTCTAGGCACCAGTGGCTTCCTCCCCCGCCCCGTGGCTGCCATAGGATGGGGATGGAGGCTGTTGGGACACTGTGCCCCACACATGGCCCTGGCCTCCTTTTAAGGAATAGGGATGTGGAAGATTTCATTGTCTTTTCTGCTTTGTTCAGGCTCTGCAGACCATATAACTTATCCTTGATTGAGACTTGCTTCACGATTGAACCTCAGCCTTCTGTTCCCAGCTGAATGCATTTTTTTCAGAAGCACAGATCCCCAGTCTCAACTTCTTTTTTCATTTATGCCATTTAATCCTTTGAATCTCACATTCTTTTATAGTAATTTGAGGGAGTACACCAAACTCTAGAAAATTCACAGCTGGGTATGTCTTTTTCAATTTCCTTCTCAGACACTGCCTTGCTCTTTCAACTATGATCTCCCTGAATAAATTTTTTTGTGTACATTGCCACTTTTGCTTAAATCATTTGTGGCCCTAGAGTCGATTGTGTTCATCCTAGCCTTCTGGATAAGCCATCACACTACTAGGCTTTGAAGAAAGTTTTGTGTGTAGCTGTGTGACATCTGTTGAGGCTAATGAAAGTTGATAAACTCACATTGGGATTGTCATGCTGGAGAGTCTTAGCACGTTTTTGTGTGGACACTCCAAAGTAGCTTGACTTCAGGGATTGTGTAGCCGATTACTGTGGTTTCTAATTCCTGATGCATGATGTTGGGCAGATTTTATGCATGCTAGAAGGTTACCAACTGAGCATTCTTCCCAACTTGGCTGCTTTAATCCAAGAAATCCTCCATCTTTCCTGAGCTGTACTGGCAGACTTTGCTATGGTTTCCTTTTCCACGGAACCCAGGCAAGCCATGCTTGGAGAAAGTGCTCTAAGAAGAGAAACATGCTGCACAGCATGGTCGCAATTCACTAGTGCTTAATAGCTCTAAGAAAATTAGTTTTATTTTCCTGACACATTAGGTGGGAAACCTTTGATCTCTCTAAACTGTTTGATCCAAAATATGTAAGGTAAGAAGCATGTCTATTCTGAATTTGCCCTGTAAATACAACAAGGTCAAGCAGCTTTCTGCATTGTGCTTTATATGGTTACACAGAAGGTACTTTGAAGAATCTTCATAAAAATACAAAGTCTGACTGCAACAGACACAGAAAGCAATGTGTGGAAGCAGTACAACTCTTCAGAGGTACATGAACCAAACCCCCAGCATATAGTATGTTCAGCAGCCCTCCAACAAGAGGACGGAAAGGATGTAGTCTGGGTCAGTCACTGACTCTTAACCTAACCTACTTTACAGGGTTGTGAGAAGAGAGGAAGAACACTATGTAAGTTTCCTTGGGTTCCTTGCAAGAGAAAAAGGGTGGGATATAAATTGGATGAAATAACAGATCTGGTGTTCCATAGATTTTTCAGAAAATAAATCACTATGAAGCCGTGTTTGGCCCATAAAAACTTCTGTGGGGACCTTGTTAAATTTTTGGATTGAGGTGTGCAGTCCAGTGGGAGCATAATCCTGTTGAAACACTCATTAAAGCAATACTTTCATTGGACAGAGAAAAAGATTGTGCTTATGCACAACTTGAATTCATGGGCTTTTGCAGGTGGACTTGGTCTGTGGCTTTGCTCCCACAGGCCTAGCTCTCACTGTGTGCCTATATCTAAGCTGTGCATGCACCGGCTGTAGGTGGGACATGACTAGAAGTTCCTCCATCTAAAATAGATGACCTGCACACACAAAGGTTCTAGCTTGACCAGGAGGAGGCTAAGCTTGAGCATTCCTTTGCATTTTGTCTTGTGTATGGAAGACAAAGCATTGAGGATGTAGTGATCTCCCAGCTGCAGCCTGGAGTGCTACAGTGAAGACTCATGTTTGCCACCATGGGGAGAGAAGGCCCAACAAGAGAACTTGTGTTTGCGGGAAGCATGGCATGACAAAAGGCAATGATGTATTGTTTAGGTGGCTTGGATGTTGACGGCCTGTGACATTTCCTTGCTCTTAAACAAATCTCCTTCCCTAAATGTCTCTCCAGCTGTGGTTCTCCTGCTCTCCAGTCAGAGGTGAAGCTCCTCTCCTTTTCCTCGGGACAGTTGACAGTTTTCCTCCCAGCAGAGGTGAAGTCCATAGGGACAGAGTTGGACCACGTGCTGCCCTTGCAAGAGGTGGCCATGCGGATGCTACATAAGATGTACTGCGGGCTTTTAAAAGGTAGCTGTGCTGTGGCTGCATTACTTGAGCTGGTCAAACTCCTATCTAACTCAGCTCCTTAAAGCAGCAGCAACAATGTTTCTTTACATTACGATCACTGTCTGTGTCCTTACAGATGAGATACATAAGGAAAGTGAGGACCATGGGAAGTTAAAAAATGAGATGCCAAGCCCAAAAGATCATGCAGAAAAGATGAACTGGGAAACGCTTTAGAAAGAAGTTGCAATTCAAGCACCTTAATTTTAAACTGGGTGGATGGGAGAGTCAAGATAAATATCCTGGAGAGGGATTCTTTTGATGGGAAATAAGGATGTGAGAGGTTGAGAACTAAAATGCAGTTTCACACACACATTTGAGCTGATGGAACAAAGAAAACGAGGAGGAAGGAGGAACATGAAGCGATATGAAGATCTAGGACACTCAGAAGTTAAGGCAAGAAGCTTACAGCAAGTGCTCAGAGATCAGCATTGTACTTGAAGCGCGTAGCCTTTCATTGTGCCGTGCAATTTTGCAGAGTTTGCAAAGCCCCAGTCCAGTGGCATCCCAAGTCACATTTGTGAAGAAGCCCAAACAGGCAGGCAAGTGTTCTGCTTCGGAGGTAAAGGGCATTTAGGGGCCTTTTGTAGTGCATAGCCTGGAAAAGATGGACGCCTTTTCACAGTCCACAGCAGAGAAGCAACCGCCTCCTAACAAGAGGGGGTGGAGAAGCAGAAATAATGCTGTTCCTGAGGCAAGAGGCAATGCATCGTCCAACAATGCAGCCCCTTCCCAGGCAGCTTCAGAGCTGGCAAGCTTGTTAAGCAGGAGGCAAAAGAAGTGCTCACAGCCCGTCGGCCGTTGTGGTGCAACGTGACAGCTGAGCTGCTTTAGTTCTGCCCCAGTTCAGGCTTTTTGTTGAAAACTGGCCTGTGGCTTCTCTGTGTTTCGCATCGTGCTGCCCCGTGGGGCCTCAGCTTCCGACAGAAACTTGAGCATCGAGCCAACAGAACGTCCCTAGACGTTCATGGACTCTCATTTTGGGCGGGCTAGAGAGGAATGAATAAAGTTAGCAAACAAATTTTTTTGCCAAGAGAATTGTATGAAATAAAATTCAATCTCTGGTACTCAGTATTTCTTTGCAGGAGTGAGTTTTATTAGACCAGCAGTGGAACATTGGCCTAGAACTATGTAGCACAAACTGTAGAGAATTTGGCACTGCTCTGTAGTAAGAGAGCTTGCAATTAGTAATCTCATGCACTTAGGGTGGTGGTTATTTTCAGGGAAAGTCACTAGTTGGTTGGCGAGTTATTACCTGATGCTTAATTACCTTAGAAATGGTCTAAGTTTTATCACTGCATTTGCTTATCACTGCAAGGGGATCTTGGGATGTGAGGCCACAAGCCTAGTTTTTAAAGTGTAGACACCTATTTATGTTAAAGATGATTTTGATTTTGTCATCTCTCGGCGATGATTGCACAGTGAAACTCCCATGCAGAATAGAATGGCTCTCATCCTGAAACACAAACCAACTGACACTTCATAATGTTACATCCTGAACTGGAGAGGTTTTGGGTGGAAAGAAAGTCCACCAAAGGATTTTGCAAGTCTGAGTGAATCAGGATATTCCCCTTACTTACTTACTTACTTACTTACTTAAAGTTTTTATATGCCATCCCCATTGCTATATAGCCTTGGGACGGCTCACATCAACAAATAAATAAAACAGCACAATTACAATTAAAAATTGGAAACACACTAGCTGCACAATTAAAACTATAAATATTAAAAATGATTAAAATACTGTTTGAATAAAAAGGTCTTGGCCTGGCGCCGAAAAACAAATAACGACGGCGCCAGGCAGACCTTCTGGGGAGCGCATTCCACAGATGGGGCGCCACCGCAGAGAAAGCCCTCCTCCGGTTACTTTGCTTCCTAATATCTCTTACGGAAGGCTCCCAGAGGAGAGCCCCTACTGCCGATCTCAAGGGGCAGGAGGGCAAAAATGGCTGCAGGCGTTCCTTCAGGTATCCGGGTCCCAAGCCGTTAAGGGCTTTATAAGTAATTAGCAACACCTTGAATTGAGCCCAGACTTCGATGGGAAGCCAATGAAGCTGGTAGAGTACTGGGGTTATATGAGAATAACGCCCAGTCCTTGTCAGCAACCTGGCTGCTCTATTTTGCACCATCTGAAGTATCCGGACTGTCTTCAAGGGCAGCCCCACATAGAGCGCGTTACAGAAATCCAACCGGGAAGTAACCAATGCATGCGTCACTGTCACTAGGCAGTTGTCCTCCAGGTAGGGACACAGCTGATGGATCAGCCGAAGCTGATGGAAAGCGCTCCTCGCCACTGCCGACACTTGAACTTCCAAGGTCAGCTCCGGGTCGAGGAGCACTCCCAAGCTGCGGACCCTGTCCTTTAGAGGGAGTGCAACCCCATCCAGGGCAAGATCCAAGTCACCTACCCAGGAATTTGAACCACCTATCAGCAGGACCTCCGTCTTGTCTGAATTGAGTTTCAGTTTATTGGCCCTCATCCAGCCCATTACCTTGGCCAGGCACCGCTTCAGTACAGCCACTGCCTCACCTGGATTGGTTGAAAAAGAGAGGTAGAGCTGGGTGTCATCAGCATACTGATTATTCTGCAACCCAAACCTCCTGATGCCCTCTCCCAGCGGTTTCATGTAGATTTTAAATAGCAAGGGGGACAAGATGAAACCCTACAGTACTCCATGGAATAACTGCCATGGCACAGCGCCAAAGTCTCCCAGCACCACCTTCTGGAATCAGCCGTCAAGGTAGGAGCGGAACCACTGCCAAGCAGTGCCTCCTACTCCCAACCCCCTTAGCCTATCCAGAAGGATACCATGGTCGATGGTATCGAAAGCCGCTGAGAGGTCCAGGAGGACCAACCGGGACGCACTCCCCCTGTCTCTCTCCCTGCACAGGTCATCATACAGGGCGACCAAGGCAGATTCAGTACCGTATCCAGGTCTGAAGCCAGACTGAAATGGGTCCAGATAATTTGTCTCATCCAAGAGAGCTTGGAGTTGTGCTGCCACCACCCGCTCCAGCACCTTGCCCAAAAATGGAATGTTGGCCACCAGTGTATAATTGGCGGCCATCTCTGGATCCAGGGACCCTTCTTTAGGACTGGCCTGACCCCTGCCTCCTTTAGAGAGGCAGGCACCCGGCCATCCTTCAAAGAGGCGTTGATGACCTCCCGGATTCAGGAACCAATCCAGCATTTGGCTTTGGATAGTAGCCACAATGGGCAGGCGTCCAGTACACAGGTGGTGGTACGTACTAGTCCAAGCACCTTGTCCATGTCATCAGGCCGCAATAACTGAAACTCTTCCAACAAACTCATCCTTACCTCCTATGTTGCTCTGCTTCATTCTAGGTTGCCACCAGAACTCTTGTTTCCTTTTTGTCGAGTATGCACAGTTCTTAAAACACACATGAGATATATCTTGCCTTTGTTAAGACACCTGTGAATATATTTTGAAGCCATTACCTGTTTTTGCTCACTCTAGATTTGAAGTTCCTGACTCCAATCACTTTACCCAGAAGTCTCTTGGAATTGCTGCACTGCCCGTTGGGACATTGCCACCGTTGTAGCCAGCCCATGTTTACTATTGTCTATCCAAAGCTCTTTCCCTTGAGAGAGACACCGATGGCTGGATTGCATCAGGGGTAATTATAGGGAAAATTACTTTGGGGCTTCAGACCTTAACACAAGGGCTTCAGTTAGACAGAAAGGCATCTACATTGTGCTTTTCTGATAAGGCTGTAGATATTAAAAGTCTTCTTTCAAGGAGGAGGAGGAGGAGGAGAAAGAGAAGTATCTTTCATTTTATGCATAGGACTCAAGTATCTACGCTGCTCGCACACCGCAACTGTACAGCTCATTGTACATCATCACTTTGAAACTGAAAGCTGTGGAGCTTCCCTCTCTTTCACAATGATCAATTTGCTATAGTAACTTAATTTGCATACAGGTTTCTTGGAATTTGTTTTACTTTTATAGACTGACTTGCTCGTCGGTTGAGAAGGGACGTAGCAGCACAATTTTGGCAAGGAGTCAACATTTTAAGATATGGGAAAAGGACAGGAAGATTTGCAGAATTCAGACATCCTTGGCATCCGGATTTCCTGTGCTTTTACCAAGTGCCCACACATCATCCTTTTTTCTTCTTCAAAGTTGTGAGAGCTAGAAGCTTCTCTGCCTTAGTGCTGATATTTTTGAAAACTAAAGCCATCGGTGTCTGAAAAGCTGTATGTGAGTTTGTTCCATGTGCTAGTCAAACCTTATTCCCCTTTTCTGTACTAAGAAATGGCCTGTATTCCTTAGATGAACAGGAAATATTGACTGTACTGTGATTCCTCTTCAGAGGTTAAAACTGAGCTACCCATTTCTAACTTGGAGATTGTGCCCCTCATTAATTGCTCTTTGGTAATCAGAACAGCCATGCGGCAATTTGTGGCTGCTTCTCAGCCTGAAAACGTGATGGAGAGCAGCAGCCATGTTTGCAACACGACTTTCATCCTCACATGAAAAGAAAGAACGCCCACTTATATTCATGAGTCCTTTGTGTAAAACTCCAGAAAGGAAGAAGGGAGAAGCCTAGTTTTTGCATCTTCCCTCTCAATCTTGCCTATTCTTGTCTTGCTAAGAGAAAGGCCCAAAGTTTTTTGTTCTTTGCACGTCTGGCTCAAGAGCCAAGTTTTCCTCATTCTCAAGAGTGCTTTTAAACTTTTCTGCAGAGAATCATATTTTAAAATGTAAGCAGGAAAAGTTGCTGCTAAGAGCCAGCCACTTCCCCACACCCTCTGCCCCTGGTCAGGCCATGATAGTCTCCCGCCTGCTCATACCAGGGATGGTGCTAGCAACAGAAAAATGCACCTCGGGTCTGGCGCTTCCACAGCTGACATCCTGCTTAACTTACAATTTTAAGCAATATTTGGTCAGCAAATCTATTGGCTGGCCTAGGGCAAGAGTGTAGTACTACAGGCCCCGGGGCCATGTCCAGCCTGCCTGGAGTCCCAGCCTTTGCCTGAGATAGCCAGGAAAAGTCAGGGAGGCTCTTGCTGACTGCCGTGGACTGGGTACTTCTGCCTGTTGGCAACTTGTTTGGAAATCTCCCTGAAGTACACGCCACAGTTGAAGCCTGTGCATTTGTGCTCATCCATTAAATTGGTTGTGTGCTAGAGAAAAGGGGAAGCAGGAAGCCTGGCGAGGAACATCAGGTAGCTGTGTCTGAGGGCCCTGAAATACCCAATGGCATCACGACTTTAAGGGAAGCTTAGAAAGGTGCATTCAGTGCGGGAGCTGATGAGCCCAGCAGTGCATTTGCTGGCACTTCACCCAGAATAGGCGAGGAGACGTCATCTGACACTAAGGGAGGAGTTGGTGGCACCATGACTCGGAAGAGCACCCATGCAAGTTGCACAGAGATCGGTGCCCCTGTAAACAGATCTTGCCTTTCTCATAAACGAGCGTGGAAGTGGAATGCTAAATAAAGCAGGTGATGTACTGTGGAATCTCATGCAGACTGAGCTAGCTTTCAGTTCCCCAAAGAACCTGGGCTTGGGGGATGACATGCTTTCTTGAAAGGAATCTAGAAATTATCCAGATGTTTTTCTTCATAGCTATGAAACCTGTGATAGTGTTCAGCTGAACTTTTTTGTATGTTGACAGAGGAAAACCTCTTGCTATTTTTACAAACTCAAATATTTTGTGTATTTAGTTTACCAGGGCTTAATCTGCCCTCCTAATTTGTTTGCTTTTTAGGTATCCAGAAAAGTTGTATTTATGGACAAGAGCCAGTGTTTTAATCTTGAGCTGACAACTGCTCTCTCTCTCTCTCTCTCTCTCTCTCTCTCCTATTGCAGGAGAACAACTGTTAGTTTTGTGGCGTACTGCTGTTCCAGCCAGTGTCTGCAGACTTTTGACCTATTGAGTTGATAAACACTTAAAGCTGTTCAGGAGCAGTGCCAACTCAAAGCTGCATTAGAGTGTGTCTCCTGGTGATACTGGAATATTGTGAGTGTGTGTCTGTTGTGTGCGCGCGCGCGCGCATATGCGCATGCATATGCCAAAGCAACATAAGTTGGGCCCTCCCTCTGAGAACTGCCTGAATCCAGCATCCCCATCAAACTTGGATGGAAGACAGGAACTCTCTTGGAAACATTCTCATGGTCCGGCTTTAGAGAACGTTAACACCTTTGGGTTTTTTCCTCCAGCAAAATATAAACCAAACAAACATGCAAGTGGATGATCTTGTAGGACGCTCTTGTGTCTTGCATGTAAGGATTCTGGCTGCATTCATGCACAACCTCATTCAACATGATTTCAGCCACTTGGACAACACTGTTTTGTTTTGTTTTTAACACTGTTTGCAATACTTGTAATATCTTTATGACTTTGCTACTTGGCCCTGTCCTACCTATGCTTTTAAGAGCATCCATTTAAGGTAACAGTTTATTAGTGCTGGTAGATCTCCCCTCTCCCCTGCCCCAATGTTCCATTCAGGATCAAATTAGTGAGACTAATAAATCTACTTTTGAAAAACTATCCTTTCAGTATGACATTTGCTGTAGGCTGCCTGCAAGTGGGTGGGTAAGGAAACACTTCCCCCTGCTTGCATGGCTGAAGCTTTGAGGGGATGGCAGCAGGAAACCCCAGGAAGCAAGTCTCTTGGTGGTGACCCCTTCTAAACGACTGTGTTGTTGCAGTCGATCAGGGTTTCAACGTGGCAATAGGGTAGGTGGAGTAAAAAGCTTGGCTACTTCTCTTGCTGTGTGCACTTTAAAAGAAACTTTAAAAGCAATGCAAATGCTAATAGAGCTTGCAGGAAGGTGGAAAATAGTGCGGGCTGTGTAAGGATAGCTCCAATACTTTAGCTTCAGTTGGTCTGACATCAGGAGGGGCCTCAAAAGGGAGACTGAAATTAACTCACTTTTTCCTAATGTTATGTTTTAGAGGGCTAGGATAGCATTTTAACATGCTTGTGCTCAAGAAGTGCCTCGCAAATATTATTACTGCCCTGAGGATTCGTTCTTGGAATCTCTGCTTAGGCTCAAGGCATACAAGCCAGCAGGAAGCTGGGAATGCAGGCGTTACTTTAATTTTCAAAACAAAAAAAGGAGCGTAGCACATTTCTACTTAAATGGTTGACATATGCTGAATTTGTCACTAATGCAATTGTTGTTAGTATCATTACTGGCCACAAATGGGTTCATGTTTCGACATGACCAGTTCTTTTTTTGTCGTCGTCGTCATTGTGTTTTAGGCTTTTAACAGATTGGCAGATCAGAACAATCTTTAAAGTGACATGGTGGAGGATGGTGGGAATACTTTCATGCATAATAAGGATGCGAGGGCAACATGGGGCGGGGTGGGCATGAGCAATATGTGAACAAAATGGCCTCCTCTTCAGGCAACTCTGACTTATGACTGGTTGACAAAAGCAGAGAGGTTCCTCTTCCATCAGGTGCTTTCATGGACTACAACCTGCTTCATCAGATGCTGTCAGTGGAACACCTACTTGAACAACTAAAGCAGTTGAGTCAGTAACCCCTGAGTTTGTAAAGAGCAGTCTAGCCCAACATCTTACCGTCTTCCATCATAGTTACTCTTCAGCCAAGCTTCCATGACATTATTTTGTTTGTTTGTTTGTTTGTTTATACATGCATTTATAGGCTGCCTACAGGTGCTGACACCTTCCTAGGTGACTTAATTATGCAGAATGAATGGGTAAAATCCGGAACTTTTTGAGTGTAGAGGGTGCTCCATGCAGTTGTATACTTCTATGTGAAGAAATTCCTTGAACTTTGTGAACTAGCAAGGTAGGTGGCAACTCATAAGCACCAGGCTGCACATCACTGCTGCTCCCCTGGAACGTTCTTTGAGATTCCTGAAGATAGACAGTGGTACCTCGGCTCACGAACGCCTTGGTTCTCAGTCACGAACAAAAATTTCTGAAAAAATTTGACTTGGGTCGCAAAATCCGCTTTGGGTGGTGACCAAGATTGCAGCCATCTCCCCCCCTGCCCCGCCCGGTGGGGAGCTGGCCACGATTGCAGTTGCTTTTGTGCAGGGAAGGCGTGCACGATCAGAGGCGCGCTCCTGCAGGAAAGACGGGTGCATCTTGGCCATCCCTCCTCCACAACCAGCACGATCGCAGCCATCTCCCCACCCCACCCAAGTGAGGAGATGGCTGCAATCGTGCTGGGGGCGGGGGGAGATGGCCGAGATCGCGCCCATCTCTCCCTCCCCCAGCGCGCCATTTGCGCCCGTTTCTTCCTCCCCCAGTGTGTCCGCGATCGATCACGCCCATCTCTCCTCCCCCCACCCCCCAGCGCACCAGGATGACGAGCGCCTGCCGGGATGACAGGTGCACTCTTGGTTGTGCTGGGGGCGGGGGCAGGTGGCAGGGAGATGACCGCGATCTTTGTTGTCACTTTGCTTCACTTTTTTTCCGATTTAAAAAATGGTTACAGAACAGATTAACCTTCTTTACATTGAACCTTATGAGGAAATTTAACTTGGCTCATGACCAATTTGGGTCACGACCAGAGTCCTGGAACGGATTAAGTTCGTGAGCCGAGGTGCCACTGTACTGAGAATCTCTGACTCTTCCAACAGGCAGGGGAGGGTGCAGTAGCTTTGCCTGTTCCTGCTTCCACAGGAAGGAGCCAGGCTCTGGGCAAATTCTTCAGAAGAGCGAGGAACAGTGCCTTGTGCAAAGAAGGAATCGCCCTCATCTTACTACTTTTTTAAAGCTTACTAGGCTTAAAAAGAAATCCACTTGGTGATTAGTGGTAGAGGACCAGTTCCTCATTAAGTGCTAACTCTTCCTTGCAAGCAAGAAGTTATTCCCACATTTTGATTTGTCCATCGCTTATTCTTCCCCTTGGAAGGGCAGAGAAAGACAAGGCTGAAACGGGAGCCCTTCGGAACACTGCAGCAATTCCTCCGTGTCGGGGGAGAGGTCTGCGTTCTGCTAAATGCACAGCTGCTCTCCAGGCACACAGATGCATCCGTGGTCTCCAGCGGAAAAGTCCTGGCTGAAGCTTGGCTTTAAATGCACTCAACATTCCTAAACATGTCACCTCAAAATGAAATCAAAATGAAACAACATGTATGCATTCTGCTCCCTATACGTCAAAGCCTCTTTGATAGGCTGCTTTAAAAAAAAATGGATAGGTGGCCAGCAAAATGAAAAAATAGATTGAAATTAGCCAAATTATGTCTGGTAATGATTCAGCTAAGCAACATGACAAAATTCCCTCCCTTTTAAATGAGAGTGATACTGAGCATTCATAACGAGATGCGTGGTTGCTGCATTTGAGCTGCCAGCATTCTCATCCTGTAGCCCCCCAAAAGTCCTGTTGCTGCCACATCAATGTAAACAGCTTTTGTTCTAAATGATTTGTAATATCAGTTTGACTCACATGCCATGTGCTTAATTCCTCATTGCTCACAGATGTGATTGAATTAAGAAATGCGTTTTTTGAGTGTTTCCAGAAGATGTTCCTTTTTGGTAATAAGCACGCACTCTGTAGGTGGAATGAGAAACTCTCGGTTTCACTTGCAGGGTGACTTGTGAGAGAACTTGCAAATGGTAAGCGAATGCAGAAAGACATGTTTGTTTTTCTTTGCAGGTATTAGGCCTTGAAAATCCAAGGATGGCTATTGCTTTTAAATACTTTTTGTGGGATTCTTTTTTAGATTTTATTTTTTTTATTTATTTATTAAAACATTTATAGGCCGCCCCATCGCAACAAAGCCTCAGGGCGGCTTACAACATATTAAAAACAGAGAAAGTACAAATATTAAAATACTATATCCCACCCCCTCCCTCAGTGCATCTCGGCCAAACTAAATATAAATAAATTAAATACCCCAACCCCCCAAATAAATAAACAAAACCACCAAACATAATAACCCCAACCAAACCCAAAACAAACCAAAACAAACATTAAACATACATAACAGCAAAACAACATAACTCAATAAATCACTAACAATTAAAATAAGACTTAAATAAAAAGGTCTTTGCCTGGCACCGAGAAGCATATAATGACGGCACCAGGCGAACCTCTCCGGGGAATTTTAGTAAATGAGAATAGTCCAAGTCTATGCCCCAACCATGGGTGCTGAAGAGGCTGAAGTTGACCAGTTCTATGAAGGCCTACAACACCTTCTAGAATTAACACCCAAAAATGATGTCCTTATCATCATGGGGGATTGGAATGCTAAAGTAGGAAGCCAAAAGATAACTGGAATAACAGGCAAGTTTGGCCTTGGAGTACAAAATGAAGCAGGGCACAGGCTGGTAGAATTTTGTCAAGAGAATAAGATGGTCATAGCAAACACTCTTTTCCAACAACCCAAGAGATGACTCTACACATGGACATAACCAGACGGTCAACACGGAAATCAGATTGACTATGTGCTCTGCAGCCAAAGATGGAGAAGCTCTATCTAGTCAGTAAAAACTAGACCAGGAGCTGACTGTGGCTCAGATCATGAGCTTCTGGTGGCAAAATTTAGGCTTAAGTTGAAGAAAGTAGGGAAAACCACTAGGCCACTCAGGTATGACCTAAATCATATCCCGGATGAATACACAGTAGAGGTGACAAATAGATTTAAGGAATTAGATCTGATAGACAGAGTGCCTGAAGAACTATGGACAGAGGTTCGCAACATTGTACAAGGGGTAGCAACTAAAACAATCCCAAAGAAAAGGAAATGCCAGAAAGCAAAATGGCTGACTGAGGAAGCTTTACAAATAGCTGAGGAAAGAAGGGAAGCAAAAGGCAAGGGAGAAAGAGAAAGATACAATTGAATGCAGAATTCCAAGGTATAGCTAGAAGTGATAAGAATGCCTTCTTAAATGAACAGTGCAAAGAAATAGAAGAAAACAATAGAATAGGGAGGACCAGAGATCTCTTCAAGAAAATTGGAGATATGACGGGAACATTTCATGCAAAGATGGGCATGATAAAGGAGCAAAATGGCAGGGACCTAACAGAGGCAGAAGAGATTAAGGTGGCAAGATTACACAGAGGAACTATACAAGAAAGAGCTTAATGTCCCTGATAACCACGATGGGGTGGTCACTGACCTCGAGCCAGACATCCTGGAATGTGAAGTCAAGTGGGCCTTAGGAAGTCTGAGCAACAACAAAGCTAGTGGAGGTGACAGCATTCCAGCTGAGCTATTCAAAATCTTAAAAGACGATGCAGTAAAAGTGCTACACTCAATATGCCAGCAAACTTGGAAAACTCAACAGTGGCCACAGGATTGGAAAAGCTGAGTTTACATTCCGATCCCAAAGAAGGGCAATGCCAAAGAATGTTCAAACTACCGCACCATTGCACTCATTTCACATGCTAGGAAAGTGATGCTCAAAATCCAAGCTAGGCTCCAGCAGTATGTGGACCAAGAACTACCAGAAGTACAGGCAGGATTTCAAAGAGGTAGAGGAACTAGAGATCAAATTGCCAACATACGCTGGATCATGGAGAAAGCTAGGGAGTTCCAGAAAAACATCTACTTCTGCTTCATTGACTACGCTAAAGCCTTTGATTGTGTGGATCACAACAAATTGTGGCAAGTTCTTAAAGAGATGGGAGTACCTGACCATCTTATTTGTCTCTTGAGAAACCTATATGCGAGTCAAGAAGCAACAGTTAGAACTGGACACGGAACCACTGATTGGTTCAAAATTGAGAAAGGAGTTTGGTAAGGCTGTATACTGTCGCCCTGCCTATTATTTATTTATTTAAAACATTTTTATGCTGCCCCATCGCAACAAAGCCTCGGGGCGGCTTACAACAACTCAAAGTACAAAAAAAATTCATTACCCCCCCCCCCCCAGTGCATCTCGGCTAAAAACTTTAAAATTCAATAAATTTTAACTGTTAAAATGATTTTTAAATAAAAAATAAATATTTTTAAAAATAAAATATTTAACTTATATGCAGAGCACATCATGAGAAAGGCGGGGCTAGATGAATCACCAGTTGGAATGAAGATTACTAGGAGAAATAACAACCTCAGATATGCAGATGACACCACTCTCATGGCAGAAAGTGAAGAGGAACTAAAGAGCCTCTTGATGCGGGTGAAGGAGGAGAGTGCAAAAGTTGGCCTGAAACTCAACATTAAGAAAACTAAGATCATGGCATCCGGTCCTCTCACTTCCTGGCAAATAGATGGGGAAGAACGGAGGTAGTGACAGATTTTATTTTCCTGGGCTCCAAGATCACCGCAGATGGGGATTCAGCCAAGAAATTAAAAGACGCTTGCTCCTGGGGAGGAAAGCTATGGCAAATATAGACAGCATGCTAAAAAGCAGGGACATCACCCTGCCAACAAAAGTGTGTATAGTCAAGGCTATGGTTTTCCCAGTTGCAATGTATGGCTGTGAAAGCTGGACCATGAGGAAGGCTGAGTGCTGAAGGATTGAGGCCTTTGAACTGTGATGCTGGAGGAGACTCCTGCAAGTCCCTTGGACCGCAAGGCGATCAAACCGGTCAGTCCTAGAGGAGATCAACCCTGACTGCTCTTTAGAAGGCCAGATACTGAAGATGAAACTCAAATACTTTGGCCACCTAATGAGAAGGAAGGACTCCCTGGAGAAGACCCTGATGCTGGGAACAATTGATGGCAAAAGGAGAAGGGGATGGCAGAGGATGAGGTGGCTGGATGGAGTCACTGAAGCAGTTGGTGTGAGCTTGAGTGGACTCTGGGTAATGGTGGAGGACAGGAAGGCCTGGAGGAATGTTGTCCATGGGGTCGCGATGGGTCAGACGCAAATTCGTGACTAACAACAACAACAAATTAGAACTTGTCCCACAAATCAAAATTGCCAGGCCAGAAAGCAATAGAGTCCTAAAAGGATTTTGATCCATGCTTGACCCAAAACTTGGGTGTTTCTAAGGTGAAGTAGAAGGCATTCGATGAGTGTAATGGATTTCTGACAAAGCCGTTTCAGCAAGACTTTCCCTTCAAATCCAGGTGACAACAACCCCTTAAAATGTTGGTATCTTCATGACAAACAGTGTTAAGCATCTGCAACCAGGGTCTCTCAAACATTTCATTAAACTCATTATGCATTAATACCTTCTTGAAAGTTCAAATTGGTGTTAATGGAAGACATAAGCAGCTTAAGGGACTTTGCATGATCCAGATCTGGGTTTGCCCTCCAAGCAGACTAAAGCTGTAGGACACACGGAAGAGAGCACTCAGTTCAGCTGCTTTGCACTTGATTTCCCCCCAACCACCCTAATATTCCCCCTCTGAGCCAACGCTTGGCCAGCAGGAAGGGCAGGAAACTATTCCTTTGGTTTAAAAATGCAAGTGGGCAGAGGATTACAATTTGAGTAATTACTCTGTTTCAACCTGCCTGCCTGCCTTTCATTTCCTCTAGCTTCCTGATCCTGCCAGGTACACTTTGATTTTGGAGATACGCTGCTACAAACCTTTCTCCAGCAAAGATGGTGTCTAATAGAAGTGGTACGAGAAATCACTTGTTTGCTGGCCATGCAAAACAGTGTATCACAACACTGGAAGAGGCATTGGATTAAGCTTTCTGCAATAAATAGAAGGTTGGAGATAGGAAGCAGTTAGGCAAAGTTCTGATGGTCCAAGAATAGCCATGTTGACGAAGCATTTCCTGAGAATTCGCACTGTGTGCATCCTGCTTGGTTACTTAGCACATCAACTGCTGAGTGAACGGAGCTAACCCTCAATATTTGATGTGACGTCACATATTCAAAGTGTTGTGCATGGTGTTAATAGCTATGGCGGCTCCTTCACATGTAGAGATGGTTGCACAACAGAAGATGTGCTTGTTTAAAGGTGTGCTCCCTTGAGTTCCGAAGGGCAGGCTGACAGCGAGCATAGGAACCTCTGGGCTGGGCTGGTACATACCTAGCTTAACAAACTGAGTGTGATCAAGGGAGCATGAAGTGCTGAATAAGCCACAGTCCCACCATGGGCTGAATTGGTGGTGAGCAATGGGAGGAGTACGGGAGCTACTGCAGCAGCTGCACATTCTCAACTTCAGCCTGGACTTCTAAAGATTCATTGGCCAGCCCTTTGAGTGGAGTGAGGGGCAGGGACAAGGGCAATGAAGATCTTCTGCCCAGTTCACGCACGATTCCTCTGCTCTATGATTGGGTAACTCAGGATGAGGCCAGGATTCCTTTGCAAAGTTGGCTGGTCATAGGACGACTTGGCTTTCTCTATTACATATTGATGGTGGTTGCAAAGCCCACAGGAAAGATGTGCCTGTTGAAGTTGAGGTCACCATCATTCTTTCGTGAGCTGTGCCAGGCGCCAGGCCTGGGTGCAGAACCTGAAGTCCAAGGGCCAGGGCCAGCCTGCCTGGGTCCCAGTCTTTCCCGCAGAGTTTCCCAGATGGTGCTGCTTGCTTCCCACACCGCTCACCATTTGGTTTTCCCATTCTAAAATGCTGAAGTGCCCCTCCAGGAACTTCTAACTAAACTGGGCTGGCTTGGGGGCCCTTTATGCACCCCTGGAATGTGCCCCCGGAGAGGTTTTAAAAAACGGATTTAGCCCTTGACTGAGAGAAGCTCAACACTCTACACTCCTGTTCAGTGAGAATGAGTTACTCGCATGTGCAGCTTGTGGTGTTACGTTATAAGACAGGCGTGATTAGCTCCATTCAGGTTAAAGAAGGGAGCGCTGCAATCTGCTGTATAGCATTTTCTTCTTCCCTTCTTGGAGTTCTGAGCAACTTGTCCTCTCCCTTTGTGTCTGCTTTGTTTAGCTGTGTCTGTGTCAAAATGCTGGGAGTTCTGTCTGTCTCATGCTGCAGCAACGGTTGGTGATGCCAGCCAGGAGAGCCAGTCCAAGAATCGTTTCCTGGCTCCAGTCAGTAATTCAGAGCCCAAAGGCACTGCCCTGCCCAGTCTTAGCAGGCAGAGCCGTTTCTCAGAATAGGGCTGGTGTTTCTACCTCTGTGAGGAGCAATTGAGGCAAAGCAAAACCAACAGTTTCAGTTCTTGGGCAAGGCCCTCGCTTTACTGAAAAGTAACACCGTGCTTTCTTGGGCAGCAAGTCCTGGGAAGGGTGTCAGCTTCAGATGATGGAAAAATGTGGACAAAACCGGGGTGCTGCTTGGCTTTTTGCTTCCAATGGTGTAATGGTCGAAAGTCAGCACTGCTTCAGGATCCCTGAGTGCATCCTTCCCTTACAAACCTCCCTAAACCACAAGGTCTCCTGAAGAGGCCCTCACTGGGCTAGATTCATCCATCATTATGAATTACTTTATTATCTAATGAACAGACTTTTCAATCATGTAATTTGGATTTTTAAAATATATTGTGTGTTGTTGTCAAGCTCTCAGAGAGCTCCTGCTGTGGAGTGCTGTAGAGGCCATGGCCGTGGTAAGAGCCTCTTCTTCATGGAGGCCTCTGTGCATTGAACATTATGGGTGTTGCGCCCGCGCAGTGCCTGTTGCCGGGAAGATTAAACAGGTTTAACAGTTTCGGCGGGAACTCCACGCCCTCCCCCCCATCGTATAAATGGGCAGAGTGCCCGACCTTTCCCCAGTCTGCTTGCGACCACCGTTCGCTGTGCCTCGAGCCTTTCACTTGTCTCTCGTAGCTGTATTCAAAAGGTTTAGTATTATTCTCTTGACTGTACAGCTTCTCTTTAACTCCTTTATCCAAGTTATAACCCTTCCAATTCCCCCCCTGTTTGAAAAGTTTTTCTCCCCTTTTCCCCTTCTCAAATAAAAATATATATAAAAAATAAACCCTTCTATGGTTATTCTTCTTGTTAAAATTCTTCTGTCGTTTGCTGTCTCCTACCCCTCTTTCTTCTTCAATGGCTCAATGGGCTGCTTTCCACAAGTGTTCCCAGTGTGGGGCTAAAATGTCCCCCACCGATCCTCACAACCTGTGCCTTCTATGCTTGGGAGAAGGTCACAGCGCTGACGAGGGTGGCCATTGCCAGTCCTTTACCAGGAAAACCATCTGCAGAAAATGCTGTGGGACCAGGCTTTGGTCGCTATGAAGAAGGTCTTGGCGGAGATCTCTGCAGCAAGTCCATCTAAGGCCACTCCACCTTGTCCATCGGATGGTGGTACATCTTCCAAGGAGGCAAAATGCCCCTCTCACTCTCCTCACTGAAAGCAGAACAAGAAGAGGAAGCATGTTGGGTCCTACAAGTCCTCTGTGTTGGAAAAACCTAAGAAGAACAAGCCCGACAAGGTGGAATGCAGGAACAAGAAGAGTGCTAAGGGGCCTCGCCCAGAATCGGTATCTACTCCACCTTCAGTACCGATTGCCACATCGATCCCGGCCCTGATTGAACCTAACATTCACTTGGTCATGCAGGTTTCTCCACTGGGGTCTCCTCCACGGATCATCATTTCGGCTCCATCCACTTCTGACTGTTCTGACCCTGTGGCTAGAGGGTCGATGTCCAATGGTGAAATCCGGGAGTCTCCGCCTCGGTCTCAGACATCTCCAGAGGGATCTCCGAGGGCTCTCCAATGCCCAGCATCCCCCCCCCCCCAACAACAGCAACAGGCCCCAGTTCAACCTTCAAAATACTGGGTTCCTCTTCCATACGGTGAGTTTGATTCATCTTGGTCCTATCCATGGGACTATTATCCTCCCTACGGCTTTTCCCTGAGGTCTTCAATCCATCCATATCAGTCCTCATTCGATGCCGAGGGATGCCCCATTGACTTCTGCAGCTGCTCTTTCCCGACCCCCACCTCCTTCTTCAGGGTCATCATCGAGTCCTCCGTACCACTTCGATTCTGATTCAGATGACTGAGCAGGCCTCCACATCACCAGATGCCGTGATCTCCACGCAAGATCCGGGCTTTCCTGGAGATTCCCACGGCAGCTTTGTGGAACTGCTTTCGAGGATGACAACATCACATCGATTCCAACCAAGATAATATTTACAACATCATCAGAAAAGAGGACTCATTCTCTATTGCTCTACCATTCATCACAACCCTCTGGCAGGCGATGTTGGATACATGGCAGCTCCCCAATCAGTCACACCCAACAGCCAGGTGACTCGAATTGATGTATAATGTTCAGCAACAAGATGTTCCGTTCCTTCTCAAACACCCCAAACCAAATTCAATCATCATTGAGTCTTCCCAAGGTTGGGAGAACAAAGAGCACTCGATGCCGAAAGACAAAGAAGGCAGAAAGAGCGACATGATGTCTCATCATATCTATGCTGCTATGGGAATTGGGCTGCGCATCTCTAATGACAAAGCTACCATGGCAAGGTACCAATACTTCCTCATGCAGAATCTTAAGTCCCTCACCTCTTCTGGAGCAGCAGAGGGACCTTTCCCACATGTTCACCCGCGAGGCTATGCAGCTCTCCATTCAACAACTTAATATGACAAGACATGTTGGTTGCTACTCTAGGGCTCTCGTTGGTGCCATCACCCTTTGTCGCCACACCTGGTTACGCTTAGGTAACCTACCAGATGAAACCAAGCAGCGTGTGGAAAGCATTCCCTTTGACGGCTCTGGGCTTTTCCATTCAAAAACAGACGACAAGCTGGAGAATATTCAGAAGGCTCGTCTTACAGTTCGTCGTATGGAGACACCCTCTCAGAGCTGACGTAAGTGGCCGTAGCCTCACTCCCAGTACTGGTACCAAACTTGCCCTCAGTATGCCTGTCGCCAGCAATTCCAGCCATGCCAGTAAAGGAACCAGAGGCAAAATGCGCCTTGGTACGAACAGGTTCGAGGCTGCCACAACACCGACAAGCACCAGCATTGATGGGACGTGTGAACCTCTCCTCAATCCTCTAACCAACCCTCCCTGCTTCCTTTTGGGGATCGGCTGCAAGGCCGACTCCCCATTTGGGAGTCCATCACATCTGATGAGTGGGTACTTTCCATCATAGAGCACGGATATAAAATTGAGTTTGACACCATGCCTCCGCTGGGACCAATCCGGTATACGGCTGCCTCTCTACAAGGGCTGTCATGGCCTCTTCTGTTCTCTCTGCCAGCATTCCCATGCATGACATCTGTAGGATGGCTACATGGTCTGCTCCGTGCACCTTCACGAGACACTACCGCCTAGACATCAGGGCCAGGCAGGACTGCTCTTTCGGCCATGCCGTCCTCTCCTCCGTTCTTCAGTGATGACACCGTCCTGCCTCCGGGTGCGGTAAGCTGACTAATCACCTGTAAGGTGTGATGCACGGAGACTACAATGAAGAAAGGTGTAACTGTCGTTCTTCGAGTGGCCATCTGTGCATTCACACAACCTGCCCACCTGCCCCACTCGGTGTCAGTGACTGGGTTGACAGGAATTGCCTTGTTTATATGGCTAAGGTTGATAACTGTGTACACATGCTCAAGCATGTGCATACCTACCTTACTGTCTTCTGACAGCTGATTTCTGTCTTGTCACTTCCTGTCGAGTTCAATTTACTAAGTTCCACCCTGGGGGCAAACGGGCGGTCGCAAGCAGACTGGGGAAAGGGTGGGCACTCCGCCCATTTATACGATGCAATTGAGGTGCCAAATAGCAGTAAGTTAAAATATATTAAAACTAAAAGCAGCATAAATAACATCATAAACTTGTAACAATATAAAATCAATTGTAAAAATGTCTGGAGAAGAGGACTGTTTTTGCCTTGTGCCAAAAAGGCTGTAAAGATGGCGCCAGGCGAACTGCTTTTGGAAGGCTATTCCATAAATGGGATACAACCACTGAGGAGGCCCTGCTTCTCTTTGCCACCTTTTACCTTGATGCATGGCTCCCTCAGGAGGGCCTCCTCGCCTGATCTTAGGGACTGGGTAGGTACATATGGGTGCAGGTGGTCCTTCAGATATTGCACTGGTCTGTATTGGAGAAGGGCAATCTGTAGCCCGACATTTGGTATTGTCTGCCTCAATAGTGTTTAAATTATCCGGTGCCACGCTGGGGTGTACAAAGGGCAGACTAAACTAGAATCAAGAAATGTGGAGTGCAGAGCCTTTACAGTGGTGGCCTCCACTGTCATCAAGGTAGACTGGAGCTGTTTTTGAAAGGGCTGCAAGGACAATGTTCCTGTTCAGGCTGGCTTTGGTGTGCTGACTTTAGGACTTTGAGCTGTTGTTTCTTTCAAAGGAAGCTTGTTACTGTTCCAGGCCAATGGAGGTTCCCCAGGGGGTTTGCAGTGTCTCCAAGCTCTGCCCCTAACATCTCCCCCCTCCGCCCCCTATTCTCCCTGCCACTGATCAGGGGCCACCATAGGGTTTAGTGTGTGCAGGGATTCAGCTTTGTGCCCCTCAGATTCCTCACTGGAACAATGAACAGTGTGTAAAGTCAGCAATTTGCCCCACAATTTGCCAATTCTTTTTCCCCCTGTAGGGAGGCCTGGAGCGCTACACAAAATGGGCAGGACGGGTTGACGGCCAGCAAGGGGGAGCTTCCCGGGAGGCCCAAGGAGTGGGGTGCAAGGCACAAGCTAGGCCCAAATTTCAACTGCTCTGCCCCCGGCTTTAGACATTTATTTCGTGTTTAGCAATATTTCATCCCTGTTACACTTCTTTGATCTTTCCACTCCCATGGGCTTAAAATAAGAGGATTCAGTCCTCCACAGCCTCAAAACCCTTGCTTTGCAACCTGCTGGTCTCAGCCTTCTTTGAACAGGCAAGGAGCAAAATTAGAATTTCTAGACACCGTGACTTTGTGTGAGCCATCAACACCTCTGTCTCTGCTGGTTTCCACCAGTTCTCACTGAGCTGAGTGCTTGGCTGGAGAAGCTGGGAGTTTGCACCTTGGCACTCGGCTCAGGACAGACTCCAAAAGGCGAGGCGGTAACAAGCCGGGTCTGTTCCTCCCCTAGATGGCTGGATGGAAAACTTAATGAGAATCGCAGAGATGGCGAGATACCACATGACACGGGCCCCACCGGCTTTCCATGGAGGGAGCCTGCAGTGCCATGGTCAAGCCCGCCTCAAGAAGAAGCCGTCGCTGCATTCACACCCAGAAAAGGACTTTGAAGTGTGGATGCCATGCCAGAACAAGGGAATTGTATACTGACTTCTGTCCCTCAACACTTCTGGGGGTTTTTAAAGAGTATTTAAAAAGAAGGTTTTTTTGAAGCTCTGCTGCTGCATGCATGGGACAAATTCTTGATAATCATATTTAATGGAGACAAAAGGGTGGAAAGAGAAATCTCTCTCTCTAAAGCGATGACTGTCTCCTTCTCTTTCTCCCCGAGCTGTGGGAACGGCCAGTTGGGATACTGTTTTCAAAGGAAACTGCATCAGAGTTGGAACTGGTGAGAGGCACACTTGCCAGCTACCCCAGTTGTGTTAGGACAGGCTGGGCTTAAAGAAGAAACCGCTGTTATGCATTGGATAAACCTCGTTAAAGATCCAACGTTTCTGTGTTGTTAAAGTTGCAGGAGGAAAATGGGGAGAACACTCCAAAAAACGTATCAAGGAAACTGCCCTCTTTTTGAGAATTAGCGTGGTGCTGGATTGGGACGTGGGAGGTCTGGGTTCAGCCCCTGCTCAGCTCACTGGATGATTTCGAGCTAGTCCCTCACTGGCAGCCCAATCTACCTTATAGCACCGCTGTTGTGAGGATAAAATGGAGAGGAGAACCTTGTAAGCCCCTTGAGTTCCGTGCAAGAGGAAGAAAAGTAGGATAGAGCTGTTATGTAATACTCTGCATTTATTTGTTGTGTTTATTGATGTCTATTGACACAATAGAGTTGTGTCTCTATTTTGCCTTTCCACTGTTTCGGCACTAAAGGTGACTTCCTATGTTGCTGTATCCTATCAATGTTTGTGCAGAGCAAATAACTAGCAAATGATTAAAATAATTCTCACACCAAGTTGAAATGTGAGGCACTTCTCCATCTGGGGACTGCTCACTCATTTCTCTGAAGGGTTTTCAGGTCCCCGGCTGTACAAGAATTCCTTTCCTTGACAAGTGGCACAAAAAGAACTTTTCCTAGGCTCAACTTCTCCTATTATGGTACCCAAAGCCAACACTGGACTGCATTTTCCATTCTGTGCCACTTGGGAAGCTCCAGGCACCCTGTCTCTGATCTGGGTTCAGTTACTCTGGCCTCTGCTTTGTTTCAGAGAGTAAATCCAATGCTATTTGGACCACAGTGTTTGTCGTTGCTCTTGATCCATAAACCTAAACCTGACCTTTATTTAAAAAAAAAAGATAAACTTCCTGTTTCTGTGTTCTGGGGGATTGGAAGAAGTAGACGAATGGTGCAAATCATCTATCTAGACTGATTCCCAGGTAAGTTAGTACAGAATTGTAGCCTTAATGCCTCCCTGCCCCCACCACACCTGTGTTTGTGTGTGTGTGTGTGTGTGTGTGTGTGTGTGTGACTCTGAATTGAATTGTAACTGCCGTCTTGCAAAACTTTTGCTTGTTTCTCTTGCAATGCATTACCAAGCAGGTTTATTCGGCTGTAAGCTCAGTCAGGCTTATTCAGCTATGAAGTCCAACTTACGTTACTTGCTGAGGACTTAAGCGCATGCAAAAGGTTGTGCTTTCATACAGCAGCTCGGTTCTGCAAAGTGCGTTTTCCTGCTGCTACCGTTCAGGGAATTAGTGAATCAATTGTTGCGAACACTAGAGACAGTGTCTGAGAAGTGGGAGAAACGGGCAGTGGATTCAAGGGAGTGCAGATTTCTGGCTCTGCCCTGCAAATTCCAGAGTGAACCAGCTTCTCCAGGTTGCAAGGAGTCTGGAGCTGGCAGACCTCTGATATGCATATTCTGGTGCAAATGCATATTCTGGTCCATGGTAGCTGCTGAAAAAAAAAACCACATATTGCCAAAAATGCACTGATAACATCCTGTAGACTTAAGCAGAAAACACATTTTCGGCTGGTTTGGAAAACACAGATTCTCATGAATTTGCATTCGCGCAAATAAGTCCATTGATGGGCGGACAACAGGGTGAAAGCTGCCCAAAGGACCACACGATTGTGCACAGAGCAGCCTTTGCACCATTTGCACATCTCTAATGCACATCCTGCAACATGCTGCACACAGCACCCTGCAAGGCTTGTTGACTGAAACAGACATGGCATTACCTGGAGTAGAATTTTTGAATAGTAGCTTTAGACCATCACTACAAAAGCCCTCAAAGTCATGCCATAGAAAGCATTCTTTATTTCATAGATGTGCAGCTGACACACACATTTGAAAATGACCCTGGAAGCCTTTCAGAAAGCCAGAAAATACCGAAGGAATATCTGGCTTTTCTGCCAATACGTGAATACCATATGGCTGCCATCTTGCCTAAACATTTCCAAGACACTTCTCCTCACCTCATCTGTCTTCTGTTCCTGCTCCATATTCTTGTACCTGGTTCCATGTTATGTGTCTTGATACCTGCTGGCTTACATTCCTGCGTGAAATTTACAGTCTCGGAGAAACTTAAAACTAGGCTTCTACGGGAAACTTTTTGCATTTGGCCAACAGTGACTACAGAGGGACACATGTGCAATGTGGAGATGCCACTACTTGATCGAAACTCTGTTAGCACTGGAGAAGAGCAAACCTCCTGAGATGGTCTACTAAATCAGGAGCACCGGGGGGCGGGGGGGCTAGAAAAGTCAATTGCCCTGCCTTTATCTCTCTCAGGGCTCTCCCTATTCCCTGGAGCAGACCCTCCAGCTGCTGAACAGGCAATAGGCATCCATGTCGACCGTCCATTGCTGCTCTTCCATATGGTGTGGCTCCCCCAGTCACAAGATGGACGATGCTTCAGCCATCAGTGCTGCTGCTTCCTGGGCTGGCCCTTGTCAGGGTATAGGAAGTTCTGCTCCCTCGGCAGACTCACGGGGCCATAGAAATCGCTGTCGTCTATTATTCACTTATTTCATTTCGATGTCTCCCAATGGCCAGTGCTCTCTAGGCAGTTTCCCACAGTTCATGAAAACAATAAGATCGCATGTTCCCTCCCATGAGCACCAACTAGATGAAAAACTGTTAAAACAACGGTGAGGAGGAGCAGGCCTGTAAAATACCTGGGGTAGGTAATACCCTTAAATTCTTGAACACCCATGCCCTGGCTTTAAATGCCTTGTCATAAAGAGCTGTCTCAGGGGCCACCCCAAGGACCCTCTCGCCTGCAACCCGCCATCGATGCTCCAGGGATCCATCGGCAGAAACCAGCCGCCGCTCGCTCAGTTGCTCGGCCCCAGCAAGGATCCTGCTCTGCTCTGCCTCTGCATTGCGATTTAGTTCTCACTGAGAGCGATTTTCCAGCTGGATTTGAAGGAGTCGATGGGGTCCTGCCCAGCAATGGACAGGTGAGAGGCCGGGGAAGGTGTTCTGTGCCCCTCCCGCTTTGCTAGCCCACCGACATTGCCCTTGCTTCCCGAGCACCTTGGTGCCTGCCAGAGGTTTTGGGCTTCAGTTCTTGTCACTCCTTGCTGCTGCTCACGCTGGCTGGGGCTGATCACAGCTGTACTCTGCAGCATCTGGAGGCTGCCTCTGTGGTCTCGCAGGCAGCTGCTTGATGTCAGCAGCAGCTCGCAATTCAGCAAGAGCGCAGATGTTTGTTCCTTCTGTGTTGTAAGCTCTCTCTGGCTTCAAAGGGTAACCAGATGGTCTGCATGCAGCAACTTAATTGCTAATCGTCACAAAGGGGAGGGTCTTTTTGGTGGTGGCACCTGACTTGTGGAATGTCCTCCCCAGAGAGGCTCAGCTGGTCCATTCATTTTCACTTTTCCTTTTGCAAAGCCAGGATTCCCCAAACATGCTGAAGCCTCCCCCTCATTCTTCATCGCCCCGTTTTGGCCCATTGTCATTTAGAAACATAGAGCAAGTCAGAAGGGGTCTCCCAGGACATCTAGTCGGACCCCCGGCTCTAGCCGGCTCCATTCACATAGTGAATCAGAGCGAACCACTTCATGTTCACTATGAGAAGGAGCAACTGCCATGGATGCTCTGAAATGCACAGGAATTGTGTGCAGGTATTTTGGCAGCTTCTCACACGGGAAAGGGTGTCTCAGGGTAGAATGTTTTGAAGACCGCTCATGTTGCCCATTGAAAGCATACATGGCCTATTGTTAGGTGAGATATTCCAAGGGGACTTGGAGCAGGAACTGGACTTATTTTGTGATTCGAGAATGTTAATAGTAAAGAGGAAACTCTTTTTAAGTTATGCAGGGTTTAACTTGAGAAAATATTAAAAGGTACCTGTCAGGTTTGTGCTAAAGACAGAAAAGGACCAATGCTTCCTCCTAACAGAGCAAGGACCCATACACATCAAACAGGGTCTTCTTTGAAAAAAGTCCTATTCGAAGCATGTCTAAGAACATGAAAAGGAGGTGGGGCAAATGTCTAATAAGAGATCTTTGAGAATCAAAGTTGCCATTGAATTTGGCCAGTGGAGGGGAGGAAACATTTCATCTGATCTTATTTGGGACTTAAAGCAGGGCAGGCTGTTGGAATGTCATAACGATGGTCATGTTAAAAATAATTAAGGGAGGTGGTTCCTTCCGTCTCCTCCTTTGCCTCTCTGTCATCCTGTGTCCTTCATGCAAGAGGGCAGGCCAGGTTTTGCGATGAGGGGGTCAGCCTGTGAGACGATCGCTCATTAGTGCCCCTTTGATATGTGGGAACAATTGACCTTCTCCTAGCGCTTTCTGTTTCCCGCTTCCTTCTCAGTAAATGCAGGAAGAGTCCTTCCCTGGAATTGAGTATGTCTGATGATGCCGCCAGGGCCGGCCCGAGCAGCAGGCCGGATGAGGCAACTTTGGGCAACGGGAGCTTAAAGGAAAACCGAGCCCTCCAAAACCAGAATCGTGGTGACAGTGGATGCGATGTAAGTGCCTCCATTATAAACTGGGCTTATTTTGTCCCGCAAACCTACCACGGCTTCTTTGGGGTGGCCTCAGAGTCCCGCTTCTGGGATTAAAAGCCACCCCGACAGGCTGTAGGTCCTTGCCAGGCTCCAGGACCACCCCTGGGTTGCAGCGTCATCCGTGTCCAAGTGGGCAGCACACCCAGGCACAAAAAGGCTCACTGCTTTTGCCAAGCATCTGTGGACAAGCGCTTACAACACCTGCTCCAAAGTACCTCCCCCTCAGAACTTGCGAGAGGCTGTCACTGGCTTCTTGTGTCCCAAGAAGCCATGGTGATTCCTTACCCTGGTTGGTCTGCCCTGCCATCACAACCCAGAAACAGAGTTTCAGCACAAAATCCGAGAAACAACCGCTTTCTGTAAGGTTTCTTTGCTTTCACGGTGGTTTCTTGTTATGTCCAGACCTGGGAGCACCATTTTACCGCTGGTGGCGACACTGCAGGATAGAGTCTGGAGGAGAGAACGGCAAGGGAAAGGGGATGCTCCAGGTAGCCATCTCTGCTACCCACAGCTCCTTAGTTTCACACATGGCATCACCGGCCTTGTCCCCGTGGCTGAGCAATGTGGCTGGGCAAGCAGGAAGAGGCAGCTGGGGTCAACTGGGAAGCGGGCCGTGCAGAAGGGGATTTTGTTCTCGGAGGCTGCTGAGCTGCAAGCAGCAGGCAGGAGGATGGAGCAGGGAAGCCTTGCAACTGCCTGAACAGAAGGTCCAGGCAAATACCTGCTAGCAGTGGGCTGCAGGGAGGGGGGGGGGTTGCTGTGACATGTGAACCCAGCTAGTATGCCTAGTGTCTGTTGCTGCTCAACTATCTCCTGAACCCTCCTCATGAGTGTTTTCTGTAGTGTTTTTACTAACTTTTCAGCAAGGAGACCTACATATTGTCAATTAATTGTCATATTGCTTCTCTCCACACCATCTTGATTTGTCTTTTGGCCCCTGCTTCTGCCTTGTACAGAACTGGTAATGACCATTGGTAATTTACCTTTTTCTCACCAGCTTGCCTTTTTGACCATGTCCCCCATGGCAGGCATGCTGTGAATCAACACTTGCCAGGGCAACCATTTTGTGATAGCACCCGCAAAATACCAACTGTGCCTACAGCTGACACTTGAGGCCTGCCAGTCACTGCACCTGCCCAGTGCGAGAGAGGTGGGGCAGGAGAATCCCACTGGACAGACGCATTTAAAAAGCACAAATGCCCTGCTGTCCCAGCAGCACAGAGCTCTCCGCTGCGTTTCCACCCATTTGTTCTCTTCCTTGCGCTCTCTTCCTCATAGTAAACATGCCGCAAACTGTACATGGAGTCCTAGTCTATTTCATCAATGCAAAAGGCTGCCTTCGATTGCAAATCTGTTGACATGAATGGATTTGCTCTGTTTCACTGGGTGTATTCACTTGAACAGATATCAGGGGTTTGTTTTTTAAACCAAGGTGCATCTATGGTTCTTCACTGGGATCCAAGAAGCAGGCACCTGAGAAATACTGAAGGGAACACCATTCTATGGAATATAACAAGAAAAAAACAGAAAATTCATGAAGCCATTGTGCTTTTCTGTGCCACCCTGTTAATTTATTGAACTGATTTTTGGTTTCACCACAGAATTGAGAAGTGACCACTTTATGAAGTGCTGCCTTTCCTGCATAACCTCTAGGTGGCGCTGTGAGATGGGGGGATTGTGCACATCCCAAAGGTGAATTCTTGCTTTCTTTCGCTTTCAAAGTAATGCCTTTTTCTCCTCCAAAAATAGCTCAGTATCTGCTGCTTAGACCCAAAAATGAAACTGGAAGGTCTGGAGAACCCATCAGTAACTGAGCAGGGAATGCCGCATCTAGAAAAGTTCTTGATATAAATGGTACAAAATCGTTGTGTGTCTCAAATACACAAATATATTAGGATTTTTCCATTTGCAATGGAAAAAATTGGCAGGTATCTTGCTTCTTGTCCAGGCACTTTTGAATGTTGTTTGAGAAGAGCCAAGAATGTCTACTGTGCTGGTGGAAAATTCACCAAGTACACTTTAGAACATTTTGCTTCAGACCACAGCTGCCAACAAATTGCAACCAAGGATCTTTTCCTCTACCTTTCTTCCTGGTACTGCGGGTGGAAAACAAGTTCCAACCAATGAAGCCTAATTTTTCAGTGATATCCTCTATTCCTCTTCTCTTACAATGCTTTTAGAAGAGGCTTTTAACATACGAACAATCCTGTCTCGATCACAGAAAATTATGTTGACGGATGTGGACCTCTTCCATAAGTAAATGGCCTGTGTCTTCCCACTTTTTTCTTGCCACAAAAAGCCGTTAATGAGGGGAAGGTGGAAGAGCTGTTCAAGGCCTTTCACTGGCAGTGGTAACAGCCCTCTTAGCACTGTAGGGTCTTCTCACCATTTGTTTGGCTGAAAATTTAGGGCTGCTTCCCATTAGAGCACTCCTAGGTAGATATCAATCTGTTTCCCAAAATATTTTTGTCTGTTAAGAAAAAATATATTTGGAAAGAGTGATGGTAAAACACTCAGAGAGCTCTGAACTCTGGACATCATCATCTCGGCTCCCCATAAAAATCCATGAATGAGGCAAAGTCTTCAGGGTTTTGGAAGATTATCAGGAATCTTTCATTCTGTCATCTGCCCCTTGATGGAACAGAGGGGTTTTTTATTATAATTTTCTTTTATTTGCACAAATCAACACTAATGCACATTTGTGGAAATCTGCCTAATTCTTAAAAAAAAAACAAAACAAAAAGTTCTAAATGCAGGCTGCTTTTATTCAAATTTAATAAATAAATAAATAAAGTTCCAAACCCTGCAACTCTGCTGCAGGGATCTGCAGGTTGGACTCCTGGAAGATTCTGAATCCATTGTGGTTTTCTCTGACTTCCCTTAGTTTGATTCTATTCAGCTTTCATAAAAATGTGCAAATATGTATATTTGGGAGAAAAGGAGCTAATTTTTTAATTGAATGTGTGAGAAACGGCCAGGTTTTTTAATCCAGGAGGAGGGCTTTGAGAGCTTTGCTCAAAACAGTCTGGGTCTGAATCTCTGTTCATGCAGAATTAGGATAGCTGCTGCCTCTTATTTTGTGACACCTCTGGAAAGCTGAATGGCTGGCAGCTGCCGTAAGAGCCTTTTCATGTTGGAATAGCTGGTACCTCTTGAATGTGGCCAGTCAAGCTGGGTAAGAATTTCATTTCCATTCATTTTTGTAAGGATTTTATCAGAGAGTCACCGACTCCTTAATTCTCTGTCCCCCAAATATGAAGAATTCAGAAATTCATCCAGCACCCACGGCTATTTTACGTACCTTGGTGTAGGCTGTGTGCATCGGTTTCCCCACGGAGCGGGTGAGAACAGGGAGGCTGCCCTGCTGGGTCAGCACTAGGGTCCCCCTCCTTCAGCATGTGCTTCCCACTGCAGCCACCCAGCCGGACCAGGGGGCCTGGCGCTCATGGGTGTGGCAGCCAAAAACCCCGGTAGGTTTGTGGCAAGGTGGCCATTGGAGTTGCCAAATGCAGAGCCTATGAAACCTCGGACGTTTATACGACCTGCAAAAGCAGCGAGAGTGCCGGTTGAAGAGGATGGCAAAACCAGCGGCCACAAAGCACAGAGCTGCCTGCAACCCCAGCAGAAAAGCGGCTGAGCTGAACTGTCATGGACTCACAGCCTTAGGCACAATCCCCTCTGAGTGAGGCACGCTGAGTTCTGTGCAACTTGCTTCTGAGTAAGCCTTAAAAAGGTTGGGCTGTGTTACTTGTGGAAGGGACTCATGTTTTGATGATTCTGCAAGCGAACCTTCCAACTTCATGAGCCCTTTCCCTCTCACACTGATCTTCTCCGTTGGTTTTCCTGGAATATTTGTGTTTGCATCTTCTCCCTCTCTTGCTTTCTCTCCATTATACTTAGACTTAACAATGATTATTCCAGCATGAGGGTCAAGGTTAAAAGTCAAAGATGTGAAAGGGAATCCCACTTGAAGAAGAAGAAGAAGAAGAAGAAGAAGAAGAAGAAGAAGAAGAAGAAGAAGAGAGAGAGAGGAGGAGGAGGAGAGGAGAGAGAGGAGGAGGAGGAGGAGGAGGAGGAGGAGGAGGACCCCCCTGCCACACCCCCTTCACTGCAAGGGTCGTCTGTACATCAGCGTCTGATCCACTAAAGGCTTTTCTCTGGCTGTGCTAATGCTGAGAACATGCATAATTGGGGTCTTTCTCGCAGGTCCCTCTTTTGAGGGGAAGCAGTTTTGTATCTTTCATTCTTCAGGAAAAGCATTTTGCTAGGAAGTATCAAAAATACACAAAAAGTAATGAGGAGGCAGTGTGACGTCTGGGAATACTGGAAGGTTGAAATGCCTCATTGCTGGCTTAGAAGCTGTGGAAAGGGATTCGACAGAAGCTGTGCTACTGGCAAAATCCTTTCCCCAGCATGTGTAAAAGCATAAAAGTAATAACAGGCTCTCCCTTTTGCTCCGCTGGTTTGTACTGATGAGACTTGCATTCATGCTCAGAACTGACGGGGGTGGGGCGGGGATACGGCAGGCCACGGAAACGATGCTCATCACAGCGCAGGACGTGTGCACCTTCGCTCTGCACTGCTGTGTTCGTGTCTGACCTGCATCCTGCTTCTCTGCAGCTTTGCATTCGCCCGGATCTTTTTCCCATTTAAAATGAGCAGAAAAGAACTGGTCTCCTGGCGCTGCTTTTCTCCCGCTCTTGGCCTTTCCACCGCACCCTCCGCCTCCCATGCACTGCTTGTGTCCTTGTGCCTGTCTGTACAACTTCACTTTTCTTCTTTTTCTGAGCTCCTCCGGGCCTGAATTCTCACATTTTGTTTGCAGAAATGCAGAGCGAGTGACCTTCAGCCACCCCTGGAGCTTGTTGCACCGCCTGCCAGCTGGGGGCGGGCAGAAAGGGTGCGCTGGGGCGATTTTGGAAATGACAGCAGACAAGAATAGATCCCGTGTGTGTCCTGGTTGTCATACTGCACCCTCTCTCTCTCTCTCTCTCTCTCTCTCTCTCTCTCGCTCTCCTCTCTCTATTTCAGAAATGCAGGCCCCAGAGATGAGGGAGACAGATGCAGCCAGAAGAAGGCAGAGGTGGCACAGGGCCTGGGATGGTCACTGGAGAGCAGCGAAACAGGCACAGCAGCAGGTGCAAGGTGAGTGAGACCTGCCAGAATCTAGACTTGGCTTATTTTGTCAAGCCCCAAGACTGGTTCCATTTAATGCCTGTGTGTGTGTGTTCCCCCCACCTTTGAGTCTCTTTGTGTATCTCTGTCCCATTCAAATAAAATTGAACTGGGACACGTTCGGGGTCATCTCCACCCATTGTGAAACTGCTCTACCACTTAGACCAGGGCTAAGCAAGCTCGCATCCGGATCTCCACCCTCCTGCCCCAACCACCGTCCTTTTTCCTTTGGTGTCTCAGCTCTTGTGCAGCTCTTTTCCCCTTCCAAAAGTTGAAATGCCTCTCCTGAGAGCTGGCCCCAGACTGCCACCATATGCTCTGATGGGGGGATTAGGGGTTCCTCTCCTTTGGCCTCCCATGCTCCCCATCACAGTGGCAGTCCCAGTTTCCCAGTGAAATGCTCTGAAATCCGACCCTTGGACCAAAAGAGTTTGCCCCCTGCCGGCTTAGGGAGCTAACAGCACACAGCCCCTCCCTGTGCCCTCACCCGCTGCAGTGGGGGGGGGGTATGACGAGCGAGCGGGGGTCATGCAGGGTGAGGCTTTCTTGATCGGGTGGGAAGCCTGCCCAGCTCTGCAGGTGCTGGCTGTGTCTCTTCTGCACACCTGTTGGGGAAAGGTGCGCCCTACAGGTGTGGGGCCAGCATAATGAAGCTGGTGGAGCAACTGCCTTCAGGTGCAGAGCAGTGCCTGCTCCCATGCCACATCTGCCCCAGACAGACAAACAAGGGGCAGCCCGCAATGCAGGCAGCAGGTGTGTGGATCGGTGAAGGTCCTACCAGTCACCTGGAGGTGTCATCTGCTGGCACCAGCCTGGGCTGTCTGCAGCCATCACGGTTCATGGCCACTGATAACGCTGAATTTGTCTGCTCCCTTGCAAAGTCTTCCGAGGCAGCAGCCAAAGTCACAGGATTGTTTGGAAGAGGGATTTCGAGTTAAGCGTCCTGCAGTCTTCCCACCAGGGGTGAGTCTGTGGAGACTGCCATGGGGAGAGCTGGACTCTCAGAATGGGCCCCGCACCGTGGAGGAGAGCAAGTGGTCTGTTACGAAGGGCAGCAGCGCCTTAGGACACCTGCCCGTGGCCACATCCCCAGTCAGAATAAGAGATGCAGGCAGCGGTGTGGCTCCAGCTCTGTGTATGTGCCTCACATGTGCCTTCAGTGAAGCTGATCACAATGGAACAGAGAAGCTGGAGGGCCTGAGCCCAGCCCCCTGCTCAGTGCAGGAGCACCAGTGGGATGGCTGTCCGGATGCCCCCTGCATGCCTCCCGTGTGGGAGAACCGCGGCCCCCCAGGGCGTTGGCTCCACTGTCAAGCTGCTCTAGCAGTCCGAATCTATCTGGAATCTGGATATCTAGCCGAAACCTGGCTTCCTGTAACCTGAGCCTGCTATTCTGTGTCCTGCACTCTGAGACGATTGAGAAGAGATCCTGGCCTCCTTCTGTGTGACAACCCTTCAGGTACTTAAAATATGCTCTCCTATTTATAGCTTATCTGTCTTTTACATTCATAAACTGCTCCCTTAGCCCTCCAGGGCTCTCTTGGTGGTGTACACTCCAAAACAAATATATAACAATAACATTCGTAAGATAAAAGTTCGTACAACAAAACTCCATCAAGTAAAATACAATACAATATACTCTGACAGATAACTACAGCAGTTAAAATAATTAAAAATCCTTTAAAATATGAAATAATAATTTAGCAATTCCTAAAATGCCTTGTGATTAAAACCGTCTGGTGCTGAAAAGACAAGCAATGAGCTGCTAGGCACACTTCTCTGGGGAGCTTATTCCACAGCTGGGGCAAGTACCAAAAAGGCCCTTCTGTTTGCCACCCCTTCACCTCTTTCGGGGTGGGTTCCCTGTCTCCTGTCAGGCTTCCCTTCTTGAGGCTAAACATGCCCAGTTCTTTCCATCTCTACTTATGGGTCATTCACTCCAAAATACTCTGAAATAGAAAAGGATAGCTCACAGCAAGTTGTTGCTGTTGAGAAATTCACTTACCCCCACTGACAATGAGGATTGCAGCTAAGATCAGAGCGAACAGGGAAGCCTTGAACGGTGGGGTGTCATCAGCCCTGCTAATCGAAACATCATGGTGCTTCAGCCCTGCAATCCCCAGTTCCACTACAACATGGGTTCAAGCCAGGGGGGTGTTGGCAGGCTGCCCCTGGAAGGCTTCACAGCAGCCTGAGTGGGCCTTCTGCTTCCTGTCATGGACTGGGCACTGATAGCCTTTCCACAATGCCGGTGCCATTGCAATTTGTCTAAGATAGCAGAAGTGTGAGAGAAATATTTCCAGTTCTGAACAGAGCTGCGCTTGGCTTCCAGCCGTGCAAAAGACGAAAAACAGACCAGATTGAATCAGCAGAGACTGCCCACGGTGCAAGAACTGGGAATGAACTTTCTGCCAGGCTAGCTGGACTTTTACAAGCCTGTGAAAACTGTGGGCTCTTCTGTTTCTGGTGCAGAATTGTATTTGCCAGTGCAGGAGGGCCGGGGAGTTAGTGTGGGGAAAGCCCGTGGAATGAAATGCAAACGGTACACACGCACGTGTGTTCTCTTGCACGTTTCCCATTCCTTTCTAGGAAGCCCGCATCAGGCAACTTTCCTGGGGGGTTTAGGGTGGCCAAGTGTTGATTTTAACGAGGGCAGTTCTCTGGTTGAAGGCAAGGGAGAAGCATGCTCCTTGTTCCCAAGTTGAGCTGTGCTTCCAGGAGCCTTCCAGAACTGCAGTTCTGCTGCAAACAAGATGCACGCAGCTCACATCCCTTGTCTCCCAGCAAAATCACGCTGGTTTTGGTGGAGGCAGCAGGTGAATGCAGGAGGGTCCACAGAGAGGGCCACTGGGCAGTGCATGTGGGCCCAAGGCCAGGCCTGCCCACCTGACACTGCTGAGCCAGATTTAAAAGCGAGGGGCCACCAGGATCTGGCAGAGCAGAGGCGCCCAGGTGGGCTGCCCGCCAGGCTCAGCTAGCGCATGGGCATCATGCTCCCAGGAGAGGGAGGCCGATTGCGTTTCGCTTGAAATGCTGCTCGTTTCCTCATCAGCATCTCTACATGCTGATCACTATGCACTGGCCTTATGCAAACATGCATCCTTTTGGATACATGTGCATGTAGCTCTGTGATGCATTGGCAAATGCTCCAGTGGTCACCTCAGGCAACCGCCTTCCCCAAATCATTCTCTCTAAATGGGGGCAGCCGTCATGTGGCTTCCTTCCTTTAGAGCTGCCCCTAACATTAGCCAATGAACCACTTCCCACTTCTCATTTTGCATCACGAGAGAAGGCACAGGTGGCCAGAAAAAGAAATTGGTCCCAGCAGTGAAGCAATTGCTCGGCAAGAAAGATACACGGATAGATTTTGCATCCCCTGAGACTGAAAGAATGAGTCTGGAGGAGAGGGGTTGCAGGAAGTTAGGCTATGCAGCTAGCTCGTCCATTTCTGTTCCACATATTTGCAGAATATTTGCAAAGGTGAACTTAGATAGCACTGCTGTAAGTCAAACAGAGGGGCATTCCTTACACCATACTGGGCAGGACTGTGACCAGGTGAGCCTTGCCCAGTATCACAGTGTTCCCATCACTGTTGACGGGACACTTCCCATTGGAAAGGAAAATGCCGACTCATTAATACTCCCAATTATAATTGGGTAGCAGTTGTGCAACTCCGAGATGTGTTCAGTGTACGAAAGCTGACCAGCCTGGCAGCTGAACCTTTCTCCAAGAGTTGCAGTGGGGTCGCATTCTCCCCCACATGTGAAGGCAGTGGGCTGACTCGGGGGCACAGGAAAGTCTACTTGGCCCTCCGCTTTCCTTCCCAGCAGCTGCTGCCTCCTCTCCACCTCTGCTGCCTGAAGTGGCCAACTCGCTCTGCCTCACAGTAGGGCTGGCCCTGGAAAAAAGCTTGCAGAGCATTCAGTGGGGTAAGGAGGTTCACAGGCAATGACTGTTGTTCTGAGAACTGAAACACTGACGGAGGGCAACATCATGGAATCTCATTACACACCCCAGCAAACTCCAATTTCCCTCTGCCCCCCCCCCCTTCATCTAATCAGCGTTTAGATGTGTGCTTAATCAGGAAGGAGTGCGTGGTGCATTTTGGTTCCTTTCCAAGTTTGCTCAGAGAATTTCAGGACAATAAATTGGGCAGGATTCTTGGCTCTGTTTTGTTTTTGAAATTGAAATAAATTCCAACCGATAATTTTTGGTTGGGCTTCAAATGAGTAAAATTATTACCAGAATAAGCTAGGTGGCTGACATGGAGGCAAATTGCTGAAATTGCTGTGAAGTTTTTGAGTGTGTGTTTGTACAGGTTTTATGCAGCTGGAAGTCGCAAAATTGGAATAAAGCACAGATTGTGAGCGATGCTGCAAACTGAAAACTTGCAAAGAATGTGCACAACAGAGTAGCTTTGGAGAAGAGGACCAGGGAATGGAGCGTCCACAGAAAAAAAGGGCTGAAGAGCTGCTATTGAAGGAATGGAAGGTTCAGGGTCCTGCACTGATTCTGTCTTACATTGGCTGGGATCATATGACCTGGCAAACAACCCTGCGTTGTTTCCGCAATGCATGGCGTTTTGCCCACACTTACTGGTCAGATGATCACGTGCAGGTTCCAGGCTCTTTTCTCCGTCCCTCCCCTCCCGTCATGCTGCCCAACAGCCCCCGTGAGTGTCATCTCCTTCCTCATCCCTCTGTCACCACCAGTGGCCCTCGACAACCTTGTCCTGATTGGTCTGCTGAGGTTTTGAGGTGAGTTCTGCCCCTCACCCCCCCTGCATGCACTTGCATTCCTTCAAGGCTTCCTACCCCTCCAGCCCCCAGAGGAATGTTGATTAAAAGCTAACAAGCACTTCTGCCATGAGTTCCCCTTCTCCCTCCATGCATTTACCCATGTTCTCCCTGTTTCTGGAAGTCAACAGTGTGGTGGGCATATTGCTTGGCCAAAGGGAACAAAGCAGGTGATGGCGCATGTGTTGCTAGAGAGCAGAGGGGAGAAGCGAACGGAGGACTCCCATGGGACTCTATGGTGTTCTGCAGCAACAGTGCTAAAATGGAGTTCCCAGATCTGGATGACCAGAGAAGCTGTGGTGAAGCATGGAAACCTTACAACAAACCATGGATTCTCTCTGTGGTTCCAGACTAATCCTACCATGCAGAGACTCTGGAACTGGATCGGGGTGACTCACAATGGTAAGACCACCTTGGCTCTTCACATCCTGTGAACCTGGCCTCCTTGGCCCTTCTGGCTCAGTATGGTCATCACTGACTGGAGCTTTGGGTAGAGGTTTTCCCAGCCCACGCTGGAGAGGCTGGGGCTCGACCACTGAGCCATGCCCCCACATTCTGCCCTGGGGCCCGGCCCCCTTGGTGCCTCTGTGGCACCCACGTTTTCCCTCGGTCAGGATGCAGTTCATAGACAGATTTTACTGACATCAGTGTTACTTCCTCTGAAGGAAACCGAGTGTCCAGACGCAATCTTGATTGCTCTCAGCTCTTTCCCTCCCTCCCATCGAATGCACATGAGGCAGACACGATCCTGAATGGCTGTTTGGACTCAGGAACTTGATCCTGGAGGGACGTAACTAACAGAAATGGAGTCCAAGCAAAGGGGAGGTTCTGCACAGGGTGTTTCGTCTCTCTGGTGTCCAGCCTGCTCTCATGGGGCTTCTGTTCCTCTGCTAGGCACAGATTTCTGCCCTGGGTGTGCCTACCAGTCATCCTGACTCTAGAGGCCCAAGGGCTTTGGGGGCACCAGAAAGACCAGCGGTGTCCCTGTCTCGGCTACAGGGTCCGGCCCCTGGGTAACTGCCATCCTTGATCCTTGCAGTGCATTGTGTGACGCGGTCCAGAAACTCCAGCTGGAGCAGAACGGAGCGGAACAGCTGCTCGCTGAGGTGGGCAGTTTCAGACATGCGACTGCAGCACCACATCCATTGCCACGGTTGCTGGCCAGTTTCTGGGCTGCGTGCAAAGTGCTGGGGCCGAAGGGGCAGGAAAAAGCCCCACAGTTCCTTTTCTCCCTGAACCTGCATAGGGCTGCACCCCGAATGCCTTAAGAGTGCCTCCTCTCCTGAGGCCCTGCCTGCTAAGACAATCTGGAGGCTCTTCATAGGGTGCCCCCACCTGCAGCGATGCCATGGGGGACTCCTGGGGGGAGAGCCTTCTCCACAGTGGGCCTCCATCTGTGGAGTGCCCTTCCCGGGAAAATCAGCCTTGTTTCTTTGTGTTGAGACACCCGGCAAAGGGCTTCCTTTTCCAGTTGCAATGGTGAAGCAGAGAAGTGCTTCAAGGCGTTCTTGTCAACGGCCCCCGAAGGGTGTGGGCTCAGCAGCTGCCTTACCCTTAGGCAAGCTGGCCAAAGGGATGCCGGACCAGTTGAAGAGATGATCTGAGGAACCTAAAGGGCGATCTGCCGTGTTCTCTCCCCCTCTTTCTCCGTGTGTGTTTACATGAATGCATTTCTGGAAAGCAAAGAGCACAGCCGTGAAACATGGGAGGCGCTTTCTGCAAGCTTGTGCTCCTGGGGCTGCGAATGCTCGAAAGAGCCAGTGTCAGTCCAAATAAGGGTAAAGAAAGAAGTGGTCAACCCCTAACCCTGCTGGAACAAAGAGGATATGGAGGAAGAAGTGGAAAGAATCGTGGTAATCGTTATGGAAAGGATATAAGCAGCTTAGCCACCTGCTTAAAAACATTGGAGGGGGAGCAGAAGTTGGTGAATGAATCATTTTTATACAATGCCGTAGTGTGGTGCATTTCAGGCTTCCACTCCAAGGCACTCCAAACATCCTGCATCCTGTGCCCTCGTGCCATTTGCACAGAGCAATTGGCTGCGATCGGAACGTGTGTTTCCCAGCAGCCTGGATCTGCTTCCTCTCTGCCCAAGGTTTTATTTGGGGTACCTCTGCCCACCCCTGAAAGCACCGAGAGGATCTCGAGCAGCCCGCATCTCGCCCTGCATCCTGCCCAGGTGAATGCTTCCACTCGCAGGCGTCTTCGCAAGATGCCAGACCCTTCCTCTGCGGCTGAAGCGGAGTCGCCGTGCTCGGCTAGAAAAGGGGACAGTGCTGCAAGGAGCGCGGGGTGGAAGGCACCTGTGTCTGGGCTGGCCTTTTACGCTCCCTTGGCTACCCCGAGCCGCTGGAGTATCTCTGCCAAACAGCAGCGAGTCTTGTGCCGGTTCGGATGCTTTGGCCTAGCAGGGTGGACAGTGCCCACTTCACAGAGGAGAGCCCTGCACTCAGCATCCATGCAGGCAACTCCTGTTTGCCGGGCTGTGCGGTCCGAGTCTGGCTTAGGGACAAAGAACCGCAAGACAGGAAAGGGGGGCCGTGAAGCTGCCCAGCAACATGTGGACCACAGAGCGGCCACAGGTACCCAGCACAGCCTTCCCCTCCCAGGTGAGAGGCACTGTCTTTCTGTTTGGATTGCTTGTTAGTTTCTACTTTGCTTCTGTGCCTGTAAATTAGCACTTGCCATTTTAGTGCATCCCAATGGCCTCTCTCTTGGCGATCCAAGACCTCTTTTTGGATCAAAACTAGCCATGGTAAGCTCCCATAATCCCTCCCTTGGCTGTGCCAGCAAGGGCTAATGGGAGTTGTAGGCCAGAACATCTGTAAGTTGCAGATCTGGCTGCATCAGAAGGAAAGGTGAAGCCGCAAGACTTCTTCCATCACCTCCACCATGGCCAGCAGTCATTTTGTTGTCTGAATGAATGACTGCAGGCCACAACGAGTGTGTGTATCCATGCACACATGCAGGAGTGCAGGGGACAACCTTCTAGGGAGTCTGCTCCTTGTTGCATCCAGTCCAGTGTGATGCAGACTGGCAACACCAGCTCTCCAGGGTCCCTGACCGGATTTTTTTTAGCCCTACCAGGAATTGAACTGGGCCTCCGAATTAGACGTCCTCAGGGAGTCCCAGGCTTGGAGCAAAGCCACATATTTATGGGACGCTGAGATCGGTGAAAGCCAGTGTCCAGCAGAGATGCACTGCTTTATCCGGTGGAACAATACCTCCCTTCCTGATGTCTGTGGTCCAGGCAACATTGGGAAATTGCATAGCAGCTGTGCTGCAGATCTACATCTCGAAAGAGGTAACCCAGCCTTGGTGGATTATTATAAAAAAGGAAAAAGATAAGATCAGGCTTGCTTAGGCAGGGAACCAAAACAGACACTCTAGATCAGGGTGGTCCATCTTTTTGTACTTTGAGGCCACATGAGGGCTTTACTATGTGGCCTGGGGGCCACACCCCACTCCTCTGTGGTGGCCCACTGCTTTCTTCCCTGTTTCTCCCACCCAGAAACACTCCCGTGTGACCCCCCCCACAGCCCCTCCTTCCCTCTTGGAATTTGTGCACTGAGCTTCTCATGCTGGAGCTGATGAACTCTCCCAGCATGCCCTGCCTGCTCCTGAGAGACTTTGTGGTCAACGCAATCATGCCCATGCCATCACTGGATCTGGACTGTGGGGGGAACAGGGGCTCCAAGCGGCAAGAGGGCCACAGAACGAGGCCTCGGGGGCTGCATGTTGGACCGCACCACTCTAGAAAGTGTTGATGGGGTACATCAGAATTTAGGAATTCATTGCAGTCTTCTTCTCTTTTAATGTTTTGGACCGTAGTCCAATGAACATTTACTTGGATCATGGGGAATTTATATAACATGGATTGGTCTGGGCTGTTGCTCAAAGTTCATGCATTTCCAAACCATTTATCAGCTTTTTGGTCAGGACCAGCTTTTGCCTTGCTCCTCCCCATCTGGGCTAGCTTCTTTTCTGCTTAGTTTCCCCGTTCCTGGTCTTCCGTTGCCCCTAGAAACAGTTGCAAAATAGCATCAGGCATTTGTGTGAAATACCTGCACAAGTCTTCATCGTGGCACCATCTTGTCCAAGTTCCCGTAACATCCATGGCTTCAGAGAACTTTAATTATTAGTTAGATTTATATCCAACTTTTTTCTTACAACAAACTCAAAGCAGCTTACAAGATTCTCCTCCTGCCGCTCTCTCTTATCCCCACACATACCTTGTGTGATGTGTGTGCTGAGCTCCATCTTAGGCATGTTCCGGAGACATCCTTTTCCCCTGTTGGTCTTCAAAGCATCCCAGGTCTTAAGCAACGACTACTTGGCAATCTGCATACAGAAAGGATTGCCCTCTGCTTAGATGCCCATTGCCCCAGGTGCCTGCGTGCTCAGTGCTCATGGGAGAAAAAACTGAAGCAGGACCAAAAGGAACATCCCCCAGGCCTAGAAGATGGGACCACGGCATACAGGAAATGCTTGAAGGACAGTCGCAGGGTGTCAAAAGAGATAAATCAAAAGTAAACAATCAGGACTGTGACAAAGAGCTGATATAAAAAATTAAAGGCTTTAACGTTTTCCGTCACACAGGTTCCCATGCAAATCCCTGTCGCCTCCTCCCAGAAAATTTGCCCATGATTAACAAGCAAGGGCAAAATGGTATCTTCTACACTACCAGGGTTGGGGTTTTGGGGTTTTTTTGCATGTTTGCGTAATGCCCAAATGTACGAAGCCATAATAGGCAGCCCCAAACTGAAGCCTAACAAATCTTGTGGCGATTATGGGTTTTCCGGTTTCCCTCCTCCTCCTCTTCCGCAGACAGTGAGAGAGTCAGAAAGCCGAGCTTCTGGAGGGAAGGTGTGCAATCTGACACTTGTGCGTGCGTGCACATGCCTGCGTGTGCGCGGAGGAGGCCGACGGACCCCAGACCTAAACGCAGTGTTCATGAGCAAATGACAAGGCCTGGATGCTCACAAGGCAAAATGATTTCAAGGAGAAGATGGCTCCTGTTTCGTGCCGGCAGCCAAGCGTGCTTCCTTTTGGAGGAGGCGCGGCATTTCCATGGCACTATCTGGCAGCGCAGGACCAGCCCAAGTTATCATCAGCCCCCCAGGCTCAGCGCCAGGCTCAGCTGGGCAGATGCTCCGTCTGCGCGAAGGCGTCTGTGCCCCTCAACAGGCATGCAGAGGGTGCCTTGTGCTGTTGGCTCGACCGGCAACTCCGGCTTTTCAGGGGAACTTTTGAAGCCGCCTTATGGTTAGCTGGGCCAGGACAGCCCTCATTACTGGGGGACCCCAAGGGGGTGGCCACTTATGCATCACCCCCAAAAGGACATGCATCGCCCAAAGTGCGGGTCCTGCATTGTCAGAAAAGAGGACACGGAATTGCGTAAAATCTGCATATGTTTGTGTAAAAATGAGATTTTATTCTAATTTAAATGGAAACATGGATGCAGTGCAGGTGACCATGATCAATGGACCTAAATGCCTTGCTCAGTTGCTTGAGGGGCAACCTCAAGGCCCCTTCCTCTTCCTTTGGGTGGGTCTTTATCTTTAAAGGACCAGGCCGCCCTTCAAACAGAGCAAGCCTTCAAACTATAGTGGAGCCCTGTGACAGCCTCCAACTTCCCTGAACCGGTGAGCACATTTGGGAATTTGAGAAGCTGCTGCAAAGAGCACCACAAAACGCTTGACTGATGGAGCATCCCTTCGGCCACTTCCTCTTGCGTCTACAGCTTTTAGGCTGCATCCTTTTCAGCAAAAAGGTCGGTTCGTGTCTTGTGGGTATAGCGGTGTCTCTTGAATAAGCCATTGGCATCTAGACCCTGGTCCCTGGTGATGCAATGCAGCCCGTGTTTTTTAAGACAGTACATTTTGGCAATGTCCAGGAGTTAATACTTTTGGGAGCAGGCTATTACATGATAAATGTTTCACTGGAATAGTCTTTAATGTTCACTGATGGCCACACTCTTCAGTTATTCAGCTGCTTCCTGGAAGTTAACAACTGGAAGGAGAAATGGATTATTTGTTTCCTCCCGATAGGTGAAAGACTGATATTAAGCTTTGGAAAGATAAACAATCACCTCCTAAAGATGGAGGACTTTACCCCAACACTCTCAGAATCTAAATACATGGCAATAGAGACTTCATCTTCAAATGAATACTTTTTGGATATATAGTCTGCTTTTGTTGAACTGTTTGTATAAATGCCAGAAGGTTGTATTCATTTCATATGTGTTGATTGCCGTGCCTAAACAAAAATCCAGGTAAGTATATTTGTAAAAGGGTGGAGGAATTAAATCTTTGTGAGAACCATGTTGGAGATTCCTTAAATAGGGAGCCTCCCTCTGCAAAAGAAGACACAACCCCCCTCCCCCAACTGCGACAAGCTCTGCATGTGTTCCTTTGACAACAGACAGAAGGTTAGCAGGGGCAGCTGATCACACATCTATCCACCACCAAAAGCATGGCACGAACTCTCCCGAACAGAGCAGCAAGCAATGAGGGGTGCGCCAACGAAACCCATCCCAGGAAGAATCTGGTGTGATCCTATGGGGGATATTTTACTTCTGGATGCATGCCGGATACACCAGGGTGAGGACCACTGCAGCAGGGCCGATGGGAAGGGCACAAGGAGTCCTCCGGCACATTCCCCGCTGGTGCAGCCAGTTTGACGCAGGCTCATTGATTCTGCCTCCAGCTTCATTAACAGTTATCGCTTTCCCTTAATTCTGATTTTACAGCTCTTTAGTGAAGTAAGCTATTAATGCAGAGAGACCCCATGAGAGCTGGTGCGAACTGCTCTGGAAATGAGGAGGCGACCGAGATTCCGCTTGGAAGGCATGCCAGCTCCAGGGTTCGGAGGGCCCTTGGGCACCTCATCCTCTGCAGGCCCCTCCCGTAGGGAGCCTGACTTCACACCCTCCATTAGCATCGGAGGCTGGAGCCTGTGCCACTTTCCCCATCTAGGCTCCTGCTCACTTGTTTGACAGGCAGAGCCAGGGGCAGGTGGATCTGCAGGTTGCGAGGTGCAGAAGAGGAGGAATGCCAGGGCTCTTGCCAGTGGACCACCACTGGGACATGGCCTTTGGCAGGCACCCATTTATGCCTCCCCCGGAGCTGCTAGGCAATCCTTGGCAGGGTCAGCAGGAGTCAAAGCACCCCGAGATATCTGCCAGGGGCCAGGCTCTTCCAAACACATGTGCATCACCCCCAAACAGCCATGAATGTTACTCAAATTCCCAAACGGTGTGATAGGGTGAGTGGGGGGAGCTGCTAATGATGTACCCCATGCACTCCGTGTGTGAATGGGTGGGTGTCAACTCTGGGATGCAAATGGCAGGTGCCCCTGAGTGGAGCACCAGGCCTGGTGGGGAGGAAAGGCAAGGACTGAGGCATAAGGGAAGACATCACAGGAATGGGGGCAGCCACTGCATTGGGAGCACAAAGCGGCTGCCACAGAAAGTCACCATGCTGTGGAAAAGCCGGGTGCAGCTGAGAAGCCCTTGCTGAATGCAGGCTCCCTGCTGACCAGTCCTGCTCCTGTGACCTGGGGACCTTCGGCCAGTCTCTTGAGTCCTTGCAAGGCGGATCAGGCTGCCTTCCTTAACAAGCCACCAAGGGCTCGACATTGTTCCCGACTCAAAGGGTTCCCACGGGACTGACCTGTGCTTGAAAGGGTGTCAGATAGCAAGAACAATCAGAACTGTTGCCTGTCTGTGGTTAGTGCCTAGACAGCGGACTGAGCAGGTGGGTCTGGCCACAGTCTTCACCGTTTGGTGAGATGTGCTGTATTTTGATCTAAATTACAAGCAGGGCTTCTAGATTTGCATCATTGCATACATTATTATCATTACATTTGTATCCACCTTTTCCCTCTTGCAAGGGACCCAAGGAGGCTGCGCAGCCCTTGAAACAGAAAGCTGAAATAACAGAGACGTGCTTTCAGTAGGCACCTCGTACAGCATTGGGTGTAGCGTTTGGTTCGCCACGCAGGGAGAGGTTGCCAGAGAAAAGCAGCGGGCCCTGAGCAAGGAAGCCGCATGTTCAGCTGTGTTAATCATCTCCCAGGTGATACCATGGCAGGTGATCTTTGATGTCACAAGCTGTGACTGCCGAGGAGCAGCTGATCTTCCTGTTTGCTCAGAGCGTGGGGTTTCATGCTGGAATCACTGGGCAGCCTTTGATCATCTTTCTTTTACCGCTTTTCCGTGCGAGGGGTGAGCACAAAGCTGACATCATCTGAGATTTCTCTCTACGACTTTGTTGCTTGCAACTTTACATTTGTACATCAAGACATCGGCATACAACCTCTGTGGTCAAGATGAATCATAATAAAAAAGAGAGATGGCCTTTCAAAAGACATGCTTCGGCTATTTCAGCTCGAGACTTCAAGTGTGGAGCAGCAACTGTGATGTACTTTCTGTTCTCCTACAGTCTATAGCCCGTGCATTTTATCTGCCCAGGAGATGTGTCAGATATTCTGGAGGTGGTGGAGGGGGGGCAGGAGAGAAGATGTGCAAAGGCTGTACTTCAGATGTGATAGCGGCACAAAGAAAATCCTAAAAATCCATGCCAATTCTTCCAGAAGTAGCAGCAGGATAATACCCGAAGCTCTCCTGAGACACAGTGACTACAATCACTCCTGAAGTGGTAGGACTACAACTCCTATGGTAGGCATGTCATGAGCAAAACCAGCTGGAGCTGGGGGTCAGACTAGATGGCCTGGGAGACCCCTTCTGACTCGCTCTGTTTCTGTGTTTCTGTGTAACATCTGGAGAACTGCATATGGCTCACCCATGCTGTAGTTTTCCTGGAACTTTTCAGCTCAAACAGGCTGCTATTTGGGGTATTTTTGCCCTGCCCATGGCCTGGAATGTGGCCCCCAAAAGGGTCTCCAAAAAGAAGTCAGTCTTGGGGCTGATAGAGGTGCAGAACTTCTGTAGGGCAGAACCTGAGCAGAAGTGGTAACTGTGCATACTTTTTTTGCAGAACTCATGGAAGGAGAAACCCGACCCAGCCAAGACGCTCGCCGCCCTCTGAGCGTGGAGGATTCTGGCCTTCATTGTGAAGAAGGAGCAGCCCAGTGGGAAAAGGCTGAGGCAGCACCAAGGTGGGCTACGCCTGGGTGGCACAGGCCGCCTTGCTGCCATGCCCACCCCTGAAATGCCCACTGAACACCTTCTCTGAGGTTCCGCTTCCAACCTCGGAGGAGCAGCCAGTGTGGGTTTTTCTGCCCCAGCTGCTGAGCAGGAGGAGGGTGCTCAGCCCTGGCTCCAAGTGGATTGTGAAGGACAGAGCTGGGCCTCTGAAAAATCCTGGGGCCCTCCAGTTGCTGTCTAGGGAGCCACAGGGTTGCAGTGCCCATCAGAGAGCCCAAACCAGACTTCGACATCCCGATGCTCATTGTGCGGTTAATGCAGAAGCAGTGCCACGATGGCAGCCTTTGTGCTTTGAGTTTGCCTGCAAAAGACAAAGGGAGGCATTGTGACTGTCCACTTTTCTGCCAGTTGCTTGTGTCAGGAACTCTTGCCGTAACCATAAATGCTAAAATGGACATGACCATTGGCATTCCTTGCATTTCTACTGCATATTTAGCGTGCTCTATCTATCTATCTATCTATCTATCTATCTATCTATCTATCTATCTATCTATAAATAACATTTCTCTCTCACCTTATTTCCTTTCCAGGCACTCAAGGCACCTCACATCATTCTCCTCCTCCTCTCAATCTTACCTACACAACAACAACCCTGTGAGGTAGGTCAGGCTTGTGTTAGGCAGGGCAGCAAGTGCACGTGAAAAATACGGGCAGAGTGAAGCTGCGCAAGGAATAGAGGCTTCCATGCAGCTTCTGCTTAACTCAGTGGTACAGCACTTTGTTTGCCTGAAGAAGTTTAGTCCCTGGCATCTTCCAGAAGGTCTGGCAAAGATGCCCTGCCTGGAGCCCGCTGCCACCTTAGACAAAAGCAACAGAAACTGACTCAATGGCTGCCCAATTTTGATGGTGAGTGTGCCTTTTAAAAATACAGCCTTATACAAACTGTGGATGGCAAGCGCAGTCATAAAACAGGTATTCTTTCTGGCGTAACCAAGAACAAGGAGTGCCTTTTCTAAGATGAAAACACAAGTGATGCTTGTCCTTCAGAGCTATTTTATTTGTGTGCCCCGAAGAGGCACAATCAGTCCCTCTGCCCAAACCCACAGGGTTGAGAAACCAGGATCCTTTGAGTGAGTGACGGCCCCCCAAAGAACACTCGCTGCTTGCAGAGCATTTCCGCCAAGTGTGTCACATTATCGCAACGATCCTTGCAGCTGCACTGTAAAGTAGGCCAGCCTTATTATGACGACTTTAACATGCTCCATGCCGGGCTGCAAACTGCTCCACGACTTCAGAGGGTCCATAGTGTGGCCTGGGTGGGTATGGAGAACACGCGACTCCCATCTTAACAAACTGTCTTCAGTGGCTACCTTCCAGTTGGCTACCAGTGGCTCGTTTCCAGGCTACTGTTTCCAGGTGTTGTTCAGTGGCTACTATGAGCATGCTACCAGCAGGCTGCTCACCATGAGGTGCAAGGAATCCCCTGAACCAGGCTGCAGAGTGAGAGGACGGGGGGAGTGCCCACCAGCGTCACCACCCTCCCCATCGTATCCCCCACCTCCCTTCCCAGTCTCCTCCTGCTGCCGCCTCCTCCCTGCATGCCCATTGCTGCTGCCAGCTGGGGACTCCTCCTCCCACAATGCCTTGCTTTAATGAGGGGCCCTTGAGCCAGGCCACTGGCTCTGGCCGCCTGTCCAAAGAGACAGCCCAGCTGCCCTTCTGCTCACATGGCTCTGCGAAGAGCCTGACTGCCCGCCTCGAGGGGATCCACAGAGCAGGCTGCAGTGGCACTGGACAGGGCAGAGACAGACGCCTTGCGGGGGCAGGTGGGGGGAAGGGATCATGCCCAGCAGGGAATTGGGGAGGGGGCCTGGTGGATGGCTGGGGACAGACGCAGGGGCAGGGAGGAAGGCAGGTGGGGCAAGTGGGAAAGGCGAAGCAGGCATGGCTTCCCAGCAAGGGGCAGGGGCAACAGGCACCGCTGATGAGTGGGGAGGAGGGGAGGTTCTGTGGCAATGGGGGCCCCTCGGTAGTATCGGGGGGGGGTCTTGCTTCAGGCTACAGGCTGCTTGTGCTGGCTGTGAGCTATGAAGTCCTACAGGGCTCAGGACCAGGCCTCCTGGACAGCCCTGCCTGGGCTTTATGATCTTTGGGGAGCGCCTGCTCTTGCAGCGCCACCCTCAGTGGCTGCTCCCTGGGTATAACGAAGGCTGGCTGGAGTCTCTCCCCACCGCCCAGCCAACCTGCAGAGATGGTTTTATTCAAGAGGTTCAAAGGCCAGCTGGGTTGGGTGTGGTTTTCGTTCTGTTGCTGTGTTTTCAATTGTGCTTTTGATCTATTTGTTTAATTGCTTTATTTCCTATTTATTCTTATTTGTCATCTAGGTATTCTTTCTATACAGAACTCATTATTGATTATTGATGTATTATTTTGTATTATTATTTCTCTTTTTATGTATTTGGTTATGCTATTGCTTCCTATAATTGTTAGCCTCCTGGAGCACCCAGTCATGAAGGTTGGGGTACAGAAAAGGAGTAAACTTCCCCCCGTATGACAGAAGTGTGTGGGGGGTGTTCTCTGGAGTTCCTTGCCCAAAACTTTCCCAGTGAGTAGAGCTATGGAGGTGAGGCCCGGCCTTGGCCAACCGAGCTCGCAACAGAGTTCCTGAGCGGCTACACGGCACTCGCTCAGTCTTTGCTCATGCTACACAATGCATATTTTCTCTCCTTCTGTTGAAAACAACGCAGTCACTTCAAGTCAGTTTGTGGTTTGAAGCTTTTAAAAGAGACGTCAGCTACGCTTAGTGTGAAGTCGGGGCTGAAGTGAGCGCTGGACATGTGCCTGGTCCAGTCAGCTGGAAGTTCCATCGCGCACAGGAACCTAAATGTCAGCAGTGACAGCCCCTTTTGCAGCTGGAACGGTGCTAACTCCGTTCCCCCTCCACCCATCCCTCCATTTTCCTACAGACATGACCGTGCTTTCCTTCAGATACGATTAATCATCTCTGGAGCACCACGATCTAGGGCACTGAAAGCAATCGTTTGGAATTTCAGATGACACCTAAAAAGTATACTAACGAGTAAACAAAACCCGGGAGAGAAATGTGTCTCGAAATGTGCAGTTCACATTTGTAGCACTAAGTAATTAACAAGCAGCTAGAGAGGAAGCCAGGGGTTCCCAGTTCTTCTAAAGATGCTCGAAAGAAAATGGGCTAGCAGACTGAGACCATAGGGATCATGGGGATAAAACTGGCCATAGTGTGCTTTTACTCTCTCCTGAGGGTGATATTGGATTGGTCTGCGTTTGCATGAAATTTAATGGAACAGATGTAATTGACATGCACCGCATGGTTATTCCTTTGCTTACCAACAGATGGGGCTATTTTAACCCTGCAATATAGGGTGGGTAAGGAATTGAATAGGGAGGTGAAAATATGACAGATTTTCCATGATTTGGTTGTGTGGATTCTGGTTTGGTGCTGGTGCCAACTTCCTGTGGTGCGAGACTGGGCAGCTCGCGAACTTCCGTCTGCAAGATGGACCATGATTTGCACCTTTTTTAACTGCTAATGCAACTTGTACAATGAAATACCCTCACGAACTATGGCCTCTCACGGGATTGGCGCAGTCAGCCAATCTGTGCCTTCTCACCAGAGTCATGCTGTTTCCAGGTGCTTTATGCAGCTCTCATTAATGCTTTTTAAAAAGTGCACATCTGAGACGTCTACCAAAAGACATCCTGACTTCGCTCACTTCCAGATTAGAAGTGGACAAGAAATCTGTTGAGCTCCAATCAGCTAGATGTCCATTTCGGAGCATCCTTAGTTTGATTAAAGATAGAAATGAAAACCATTCTAGGCCAGAGGAGGGGCAGTATGGCTAAACAGTCAAGAAACTGGAAAGGAGGACTGGAAGTTGGAAAACTTCGACTGAGGACAGTCAGTCAAAGTAGTCTCTGAAACTGAGAGAACTGGATGTTCCAAAACTGTTTTCACTTTGTGGAATATTTGGCTTCTTGATCCAAATTTATTCCTGGATACTACTGTTGTTTTCAGTCACTTCAGACAAGAAATAGGTGACATTACCCATCTGAATGTGAAGATTCAGTAGGAATGGGTGCCCAGAATGCCTGAGCTTCTGCCAGCAACTGTGAACAGAAGTGACTTCGTATGCCTTTCAGTCTGTCAAGATCAAACAGCCTGCTGCTGAAAGCCGTGCACCTCTTCCCTGCGATATAAAATGTCATTGTTCTTGCCACAGCGGGCAAAAGTGGTTTTTTTCTTGGCTGTTTCATGCTGAACACGGCAATGTTGGAGCTCAGTTGCTGGTGCTTTTGAAGCACCAATCCTTCCTCTTTTAAAGGGCTGAAAACAGTCTTGGCGTGGAGGCAGCTCAGCTTTTTCCTGTTGTTGCTGGGCGATAACCAGAACCTGCCGAGGACAAAACTTTTCGGAGGCACCAAAGTAATGCCTGTGGCAAGCCTTCCTCACGTGCGGCAGTGTGAGTCCTTCTCCCCTGCCAGGCAAGCTTTCTGGCGCTCTTGCGCAGGTGGGCCGCTTTCCCGTCATCTTTGTCGCCATGTCCTGTTGGTGCGGAGGTGGCGGTGGTGGGCGTCACCAGATTGAGAGGGTCCACCTTGGAGTGCGTGCGCTTTCTGTAACTCTCCAGTGAATCGCTCATTTTTGGAATGGTTGTCTGCTGGCATCACCATACGTGCACTTCACTGGCTTTACACAGCGATTCTCAAAACATCTCCCAACAGGACACATGGTGGCATTTCAGTTACTTCTTAATGTTTATTGCATTACAATTATACACATTTTTCCAGGGGAAATAGACAAAGTGACTAGCAAATTTCAGGCAGGCACATAGGAAGCATGAAAGATGAAGAACACAGGTGTTCTTCCTGGTCTGAAAATGAACACAGGACTTGTGGAAGGTACAATCCAGTGCATGTTCAAACAGCAAAAAAGTCCTACATCTTGTCGCAAGGTTCCAGCCGGCCATGCTGGCTAGGGCAATCTGGGGATTGTAGGGTTTCCTCTGTTTAAACATGCCAACGACTGCACCCTAAGAGTGCCATCCGAGCACCCCCCTCACCCCCCGGCAAATGCTAACAAGTCCCCAAACTGTGGCTAGCACACTTTGCATTTTATCCGGACAGCCAGTTTTGACTGTCAAATTTAGTTCTTGGGAAGGGGAGGGAAGGAGGCTGGGTGTCCGGTTGGCAGTGGCCAGTCCTTGCCCCCCAGCATGCTCCTTCCCCACTTCAGAGACCCAGTTGCAACCTTGGGTGGGGGGGGTCAGCTGGCATGGGGCAGGGACTTGGACTCTGAAGAATCCTGTAGTCTCCCAGACCATGCCAGGAGACCTCAAGAGCATGCCCTGAAACTATGGCAAACATACAGAGAGCATCAAAACTAGACAGCAGGTGAGGGGAGAAAAGCACCGCAGCGGAATTTAACTACACCATCAATCCAGGACCAAGAGGGCTGCTGAAAAAAGCGAGATTGGATGGGTCTTCAAGAGGCAATAAAGATGGAACCTGGAACATGTTTTTGGTCCTATCACAGAACAGGTGCTATTATTTATTGATTAGATTTCTATTCCGCCTTTTTTTAAGAATTCAAAGTGGCTTGCATCTTTCTGCTGCTGTTCCCAATCTTATCCCAACAATAACAGCCCTATGAGGTGGGTTGGGCTGAGAGTCTGTGACTGGCCCAAAGTCACCACGTTGGCTCCATGGCTGAGTGGGGATGCGAACCCGGATCGCCTGAATCCCAGTCCAGTCTGATTCTGCCTAAGTAGCACTTGAGCACCAAGTTGAGCCTGGTTGAAATCTGGATGGGTGGCTTAAATGTTGTGAACTTCCCAAAGAGCTGTAATGTAATGTAACAATTATAATAATAACCACAACACCACACCACTGGCCCTACGCGCACACTGCCTATTATACCCCCTGCCATGCACCTGTTGACAATTCTGGGCGACACAAACCAATTTCACGGTTCCAATCTTATGTTCAGTTTATCCCAATTTTAAGTTTGCATGAACTTCTGTTCCCTTTTCTAATATTTCTGTTAAAGCACGCATCTTTGTATGCATGACCTCACTTGTGCCAACAACCTTTCTAAATATAACATGTTTTTGATCTTATTTTCCCCTTACACATGCAAGTACACATTTTAAATTAGCAATTTCCCTCACAAAATTCAGAGAAGTGCAAATTTCAAAGGATAACCGGGTTTCAGTTTGCATACTTGTTTGAAAGTGTGAAATCAGGCAAGTTTGCATTGAAATGCAAGCTACTGAAATCCACCCCCCACCCCCGCCTGATGAGCTGCATCCAGAGCAGGGATGCAGAAATTGTGTTAACCTAATTGGCTAATTCTAATGGGTGGCTAGGCTTGTATCTCCATGGGAATTCAGTGAATATTGTGAGTGTTTGTGTGGGCATGTGTGTGCACGCACACGAGAGAGAGAGAGAGAGAGAGAGAGAGAGAGAGAGAGAGAGAGAGAGAGAGAGAGAGAGATGTGAGTAGCAGAACTACTAAATTTCAGCCAGGGGTCAGTTTGAAGCCCGAGTTACAGAAGATATAAAACTACAGTGAAGCTCTGACCATGTGCAGAGTGCCTTTCTTTCACCACTAGGCTGGCAAGTTGTGACTCACTCCAAAAGAAGACATGCATCATCCGAAAGGGGGACAAAAAAGGACGTATGTTTGCATACACTTTGCACATACGTATTTATAGGCATAGATGCACATTTAGAAATAATCACTAACAGTTGATTAGAGAAGCAGCACATCTCACCGTAGAATGGAAGTCTCTGGCCAGGCGACCCATGTGCCAACCATCCATGAACATCTTCAAGATCCATTTGTTCTTCCTTCTGGTTGTTCTTCCAACAGAACATGGACAGAACAACCCTTCAAAGAAAGGATGTCTTTGAAATAGGGGACAGTCCTCTGGCAGCCTTCCAAGCAGAGGGCCACCCTCTCCCACATGTCTTTCCCACATGTCTTTCCCATAAGCACTGCTAACTCACAATAACCCCTGCAATACATCCATCATTGTTTGCCATTTGTTCGTTTGAATTAAGCCTCCATCTGGCAAGCTCTTGGATGTGAAAGATGGCCCCTGCCTTCTGCTATGAAATGCTTAAACAGGTTTGCCGCCAACACACTGGGCTGAACAACATGACAGCATCATTCTGCAGGGTGACAGTCTCAAAACAAATGGCAAGGGGTGGAGTGTAGTGGACTTCAGGTAGCAAACCTTTAAAGTAGCAAAAAGCCATTGGCTGTGCAAGGAATTCCCTCCGTGCCTTTTGGGCGATAGGTGTTGTGCAATGGATATAAATATTTGCAGAATTGCTAAGATGATCCACCGGGAGAGGTGACAGACTTGTTAGGAAGTAAACACATGGAGTGGGTATTACCTCCAAGTAAACGTGCTTAGGAAGGGGTTCTAATCTATAAATCTGTGCTTTGTGCAGTCCAAAATTGTGTTCGTTATGAAGTTCAGTTTTCAAGTTCATGACTGTTCCTTTTTTCTCTTTGGGCTATCTTTGGGAACCATATCTATAATTATATTATTAGGTGCTTGGAGCCCAGGGGATAGGGCTAGATTATGGGTCCTCAAACTACGGCCCATGGGGCCGGATCCGGCCTGCCATGCCCATTTATCTGGCCCACCAGAGGTTTTGGACTCGCTGCGCCCATGCCTGCCATCACCCACCTCGCCCTGCGCACAGGGAGGCGGCGGCGTGCTCGCGCGGAGATCATTTTGGACTCGCTTGGAGAAAACGATCTCCAGGCGAGCAAGCTGCTGCCTCGCGCGCCCACTGCTGCGTTGCGGTACATGCCCGCCCCCTCCTCCCCTCCCCTCCCCTCGCTGCGTGTGTCCGGCCTGTGCTCCCCGCCGGCACCACCTTTCCGGCCCACACCTGGCACTGGCACCTTTCAACTGGCCCCCTGGTGAAAAAATTTGAGGACCTCTGGGCTAGATGAAGAAAACAATGATTTTTTGTGTCTATCAAGTAAAGTGACCTGTCCTGGGATCTTCTGTACAGTCCAAGGAATTTCTTATTATTATTTCATTTCATTTCTGTACTCCCTGTAGCTGAAGCTATGTTTTGTTTGCCCTTCACCAAACTACGGGGTCACAACAATTCAGGCCATCTTTCTCACTTGTGCATAGCTGCTGTTATCTTAATAACTCAGCAAACTGAATCAACATGACAGCTTTCTTCAATGTGGCAACCTCCAGAAGTGTTGCACTACAAGTCCCACAAGTCCTAGCAGCATGGAGGCTGGGGAAGGCTGATACAGGAGAACTCTGCAGTGAACTAACCCAAATGAGTGCCTGCACAGAGAGCCTTCATACCGCCCACTTTTCCTGGGCCTGCATCGCTGCATCGTCTTCCAGGGAAGAAGCACTACTCCAACATTTGGCACTATGTGGCTAGTGGCTAGTGGCTGGGCACACAGTGGCTATGGAAGAGACACAGTCAGACCTGCATTCCAGGAGAAAGATCAAGCTGCGCTGTAAAAGCGGGAGCACTTCTCACAAGAAGGGCAGATCACACTTTAATTGCATCTTATCTGAAGCTATGCTGAAGCGGTTGACTTCTTTCTTTTCCCTTTTCCTGTGCAGAATGCCAAACTGTATAATTTGCGTATGTACACACTTCTCTCTATAAATACACACAGTCATCACACGCTTCTAAAAGGAGCATGTGTGTGCTAAGAAAACGCAGGCGACAGTACAGTTCCTATGGAAGCTTACAGGCTTCTGCTGCGGCTCTTGCCGCGTTTCCATCTCCATCTTCGTCTCCTCCTCCGCCTGGCTATTTAAAAGAAGGTGGCAAGCACTCAGGAGGAAATGAAAGCTAAAAACGGTCTGAAGGAAACTTGTGAAAAGCTCTGGTTAGGGCTGCATCCCAAGAATCCCAGCTATGTTATGTCACAACGTTTAATTTGTAAGCGGCAGCTTAATGAATGGAAAGATAGGGCAAAAGCAGGAAGCAGAGGCAGCCTGTGAAAATAGAAGCCCAGTTGCCCTGTTGGAAACTGAAAGGTCCACTAATATCCCTGTGTGTACACTCCGCAGTACTACAAAGAGGCATTCAGAGGATTGCATTCCCCGGCCATGAACCAGATACCACTTAATGCCAGTGATTAATTTCTAAAATAAGATGATCCGAAGATGGAGTCTGCCTTACAGCCACACTCTGAGCACTGTTCCAGAGGTGCGGTGACTCAGTGGCGAGGGAATGCCCTTTGCACATGCCCAAACAGACTTTCCTCCTCTCCCTTCTTCCTGTTCTTTTCCTGCCTGACGCTGGGCATTGTCGTGGCTAAATGGCCTTTAGATCTGGAGGCTCTAAGGAAATGGCTCTGCCCCCAACCCATTGCGTTTTTCCAGCCAAGACGTTGCACTTCTGTTCCCATTTATTTTACCTCAGATGATCAGCTACAGCCATCTATATTTTGCTTCTCTTTATATAACCAAGCTAGTCTAGCTTTCTGCATCTTATGTGTTTCTTAATTTCTTGATCTTTATACATTCACTTGTATATGGATATATACAGGAGGTATATGTATGGATACCTCTTGTGCTGGTGACCTTCTCCATCCCTGAAATCCATGGCATCCTGCAATAAATCCACATTTCAAATGCTTCAACCTTTTTATGGGAGTCTGTGTCAAAGTCCAAGATCCAATTCCATACAGGAGAACTGAAAATGCGTAGCCATATCCATGTCTATAGCCCAACATCTTTGCCCAAGCACATATGCCAGAATAATGCTTCCCTGGTTCCAACTCCTATTTGGAATCAAAATAGTGTGTTTCTTGCACCCTTTTAGAATTCCTTGCAAATTCTACCATCATACTATTATCAAGAAAACCTGAAGCCAATGGCTTGTCAAGCTTGTTGCTCTGCAGTAGTGATAAACTTGAGCATTTTGGGGGTTAGGTAATATGATAAAATTTGACCTCTACCAAATTTCAGAAATGATTCCAGCACTGTTGAGTGCAGGATGGGGATCCAGGTGACCTGGATTCTGGACCCTGCTCAGCCCTGGAGCTCATGGGGTGACTTTGGGCCAGTCACACACTCTCAGTCCAATCTACCTCACACGGTCGTTGTTGCCAGATGAAGACTGAGAGGAAGAGGAGAACAACGGAAGTTGCTACTTGGTCTCTATTGCCCATTGGAGGCCAAAACCTCCAAATATTTGCATTACATGTTTGCTGTGCCCTAACTTATTAAAATGGCCCACATTTAGGCTTAATTGGCTCATGCTCCCAATCCTGCTTTTACTATCTATTAACCATCCTGAACAAAACCATTGGTGAAGCATATTTAGGATCCATTTCCCTCAAGGTGTACTGTAGCAATTGCAAGGATGGGACTATGGTGATTGTTCCTTCTGAACTAGTTGTTCTGGAATACAAAGACGGCTTGTGAATGTTTCCATCCTCTTTAAAGTCAGAAAAATAAAGCAGGGTGGAGATGAAGAGACTATTTGAGGCTGGATTTCCTCTAATGAAGTGGTTCTTATGATTCATACACACATATTATTTATATATCCTTAGAGATATTTGCAAATATACATTTTATGGGCAGGCAATGGGCATTTGTATTTCTTGATGTTTTACAAATAGCTAGTTATTTATATCATATATTTTGAACTGTGGTCTGGGTTTAGGTCAACATGCAGCATGGTGTGAAAATTCCAACAGATGAGTGTGAATCCCATTGAGATCTGCATTCTTTCCTTTATTTCTTCCTCACATAAAATATCACAAGCTTTGCTTAAATGTAGGTCAGGATGTAACGTAGGAGATGGAGAGAATATAGAGCGTTGTTTGACATTTGGGAGACAAAGGGGAAAATAAGTTGAAATCCTATGCCAGTTTAGAAGGAAAAATAGCCTACAACCCCCAGCATCTAAACTAGTGTAGGATTGCACCGAAAAGTTTCACATGTAGCAGCTGACTCTGAAAAACAAATCTGTAATCTGTACTTGGAAGTCTGTGAAAGAGTTTTTCTTTTCATATATATATTTACCTGCAACTTCTATCTGTCAAATGAACCTTCTAGCCACATTACAACATTCTTATACAAGCTGGGTCTGACCTAATCTTATGTACTTTGGCCACACGTCTTGGAACAGCAAATATTCCCAAGGCAATTGAAATATTGCATGCACTGTATGACCACGGAGAAGCATTAGGCCACTTATGAAGGGGAATTTGTGTGAAGTTTCGCTTACATTTAGCCAGTTTCACAGGAGAGAAAAAAGCAACATTTTTGTTGTGTGGCTTATTATTGTAGCATCTGCAAGGCAAAAGAACAATTTGATATTTTGTTCAGGGTGCTCTCTCTCTCTCTCTCTCTCTCTCTCTCTCTCTGTGTGTGTGTATAAGGGCACAATCCTATGGCCTCCCCCATTGCCCAGGAGGACATAGGATTCCTTGGCATCCCAGTTCCAAAGCCCTGCAACGTTGGAGCTGGGACTCCAAAGGCTGAGCTCCTGGTCTGCCCCCTTCCAGTTGATGGAAAGGACTACACTGCACATTCCATGCTGAGGTCACAACTGGCCTTGTGGGGCGGGGAGAGGGCCTGCTGAGGGGCAGGGAGAAGAGGAATCTGGGGCCACGGACTTACGCCGATTCCAGATGGCATTTGAGCTTCCTCCCTCCTCCCCCTGTGCTAGATCTAGATGGCCGAAATGAGTTGCCTAGGGAAGAAGCCAAGGGGATGCACGGAAGCCTCTGTGTTTTTAAATGTTATTTTATTTAGTTTGACATAAATCCCAGCATTTAATGCAGCTCATAACAAATTAGTCAAATGAGAAATAAAAGAGCAAGGCTATGTTTTATTAAAAAAAAATAAAAGAGGGCAGCAGATTATTAAAATATCAGAGTCAGTGTAAACCTACACAGGCTGATGAAAGCGTTGTATAAACAAGATCTCTGCAAGAGGACAGAAAATTCAAACATTAAGTTGGGCAGATGAACTCCCATGGGGGGGAAAATCCACAGATGCAGGGCCTGCACAGGAAAGGCCCTGTTAAACTATGTTAGTCTCTTCCAACATGGTGCATGAAAGGGTGAGTGGAAGTAACTTGATTTGGAGCTTCTTTTAAGCTAAAAAGCCTCTAGCCTACATTCATTGTATCTGAAACAATGAATCAACTCCATTGCTGGTCACAGCAGACTATCCAAAATTTTTGGAGTTACTTGGAGTGGAACTTTTGGATTTTAGAAGCAGACTGTTTGCTCACTCATTGGGCAGGTTCACACAACATGACTAGCCATGGAGGTTTCTTGCACACAGAGTTTTCTTGCTGGGTCATCTGAATCCTGCTGTGGTATTTCAGTGTGGAATGTTTGAATTTTAGAAGCCACAGGAAGAAACAGTGCTCTGTTCAATGGTTTCCACAGTACACCAACACTAGAATAGAATAGAATAGAATAGAATAGAATAGAATAGACCGTTTAGTTAGTTGGGCATTTGTCTGTACTTTTTCAGGAGCAGTAAGTTATTTGGAATCACGTAGTGAACAAAACTCCTGCTTCTGTTATGTCCACACTTCATGGTCTCTTTGCAGCATTCCTGAGGTGGTAGCTATGAGTTTTGTTCTTGTCATTTCCCTCTGGAAGACAAGAGTTTAATAACTGATAATCCTTTCTGCAAATAGGAGAAGCAGATGTGAAAGGACACAGGAGTGCCAATCTGTGCCCAGAGCAGAGTGAGAGAAATAATATAAATTGTTTCTTTCTGCTTGCTGTAGTGTAAAATAAATTCAACACAGGCTTCTGGATGATTTATCATGAACTAAATGGAAGCATTATCACAGAAAGTACAGATCCTACACCAGTAGTGTTTCAGTTCCACAAGTCCCTCTAAATGCAAACTCAGCTTGAGTTACAGTGGCTGAGTTCATACAACATGACAAGCAACCTTGCATGGCCACATTGGTTTATTTGTTTGTTCTTTCTTTTTTGGTTTGTTTTTACCATGACAGACAGTCAGTCAAGTGGTTTCTACTTTATCACAGTTTCCATCCTCCTTGCTCAAGTCCTCCCACTGTTGACATGTATCCCATCAGCCAATGCCTCTTAAATTCGGTCACAAGGTGCATTGCTCTCTCTCTATGCTTCCTGACTCTTTGTCATGATTCCACACATAGAGACTGGATTGCTGAGTTTGCTCCTGCAGTTGCCACTCTTTATGGAGGACTCTGTGGTAGTTGCAAACCAGGACTGTGGAAACCATGATCCTGGGTTCAGACAACACAACAAGCCATGATGATGGAGAAAAACCATAGAGCACACTGTTGTATCTTATTGTGGTTTCTAAAGACCAAACCTACCACGACGGGGTGCAAAGAATATAACAAAGAAACAATGGTAAAAATTCACTGTAGCTTGCCATTTTCTTTGAGCCCAGCCATCAGTTCTGAAGGGAAATGGGGCCATTCCTAAAAAGGACGGCAGTTTTTCATACTTGCTAGATTCCCTAGGTATGCAGAAATATATATGCTTGTGTATTAAAAGAAAAATACTAACCTGCCCATTGGCCCAACAAACACTTGTCAGCATCCAGGATTTACACACCATTCATGGCAGGATAGTCTGGCAAGGGCAAGAAAGATTTAAGATTTGGTGGGTGCATGTAATGAGGTTAAAATACACTTATAGATATAAAATGCTCAGATTTGGAGCTGGCAGCCCTCTAGTGGGTGGAGGCTGGGGAGGAGGGACAGTGAGAGAGAGAGCATTTTCTGGGCCTCTTTCCTGGGCCTGCAATTTCTACACCCCTGAAATGCTGGGAAAAGATACCAGGCTCCTGTTCCAAGTTGTCAGAGCACTAAACAGGGGATCTGCGCTGCATTGCAGAGCCTACTTTTGCCCACAGGGACCTCCAAAGCGCCTATTAAATTTTCCCTATTTACCCCCTTCAAAAATTATTTTTAATTAAAAAGCTTGAAAAATGTTAGGCGCTCAGTTTCTCTTTCTTGTTCCTGAACCTGCCACTGCCTGGTAGTAGGGTAGGCGATAAGAGAAGGAAAGAGATGCTTCCTGACTGTACCCCCCACCAGCTACCACAGTCATCTCCTGCTTACGTGCACCTTCCCCCTTTGGATGAGCCACCTCCCCACTCCTAGGTATGCACCTCACTCTTTCTCTCCCCTCTTTTGCCTTGCTATTTCTCTCCCACGCCCAGGCTCTAGCATTGCTATTTCAACTCCCCACCTCCTTGCCTTGCTGTCCCCCTCCCCGCACCTTAGCCTTGCCTTTTCTCTATCTCTCCCTCTCCCCGAGTCCCCAGTCTTGCTCCTTTCCCAGCCCCTTCTCTGCTTCTCACATGCATTCACACAGAGAATGCCTTTCCGGGCAGGGTTCTGAGGGCAGATGCTGAGAGTCAGAATGTTGTGGGGGAATGGAGTGCTGAGTTCATGGCTCTCAATGTAGGGACAACTTTTTCTTTCCTCTTGGGGCATTTTCCTTTGTTTTGGGGGCTAGGGAAATGTGCACATGTAGAACAGATGACAAGAGAGATGCCATGGAGATCTACTCAGAGATAATTCCCACTGAGTTCTATGTAAGGCTGCCTAAGTTTGCAACTTTAAGTGGATATTCTGTTGTCCTCCTTTGGGGCCAAATATCTATATTGGCTTTGGAACTCAGCTTCTTCTTCTGCTCATGCTCAGCTACTTGGGGGAATTATTTTGACCAGCCAGACCCCAGGGCAGCCAAGGCATTGAGCCATTTCGTGGAGATCCTCACCATAGTTTCTCAATTCCTGAATGTACCGATGGGTCCAAATCAGATGAGGGTCCCTGTGCTACATCTGTTACACAATGCTAAGACAGAGAGTGGCAACACACTCCATTTGAAACATTAGTTGAGATTAGGTTTTTTCTACACCGAGTATGACTCAGAAAAACCCAGCACTTCTTCCAGTTTGAGTGGAATGGGAAATACCCCGACTGAACATTGCTGGGAGCTCTGTTGTCATCCAAGCAATGAGGAAGCTAAGTGGCAAAGGGTAAAACAACTTGAAGTGGAACTGCCATTCCTATGCAAGGTCAGGATAACTGTGGACTCCCTTATCCATAACTCTAGTCTTCAGGAGGCCCAGGATATAAACTGGATTTCCAGAATGTACATACAGCCTCTTTTATAAGGATAAAATTTGAGATTCATATTTATTCACCTTCATGAAGGAATGCTATGTCTTGTTTGCATAATATTTGCATATATATCCTGGAGGCAACTGAAATATGACACATGAGCTGTGTACATTTGACTCTGCTCTGTGTCAGAAAAGAGTTTGAAGCAATTGAAATGACATGTGTGGGGAAGCGTGACAATTCCCTCTTCACCAGCTGATTCTTCCAAACAAGAGTTTTTGTATTGCTAATACCGAATAGGCAAAATCATAAAACAGCTAATCAAAATCATGAGAAATTTAGCAACTATTTTAGTCATTGATGTCTAGTTTCATGATTAATTAGTAAAAGTTTAAAAAGTGACTTATATTTTTAACAAAATGATAGTGAAGGGTTGGGTATTTCATGGAGAACCTCTTGGCTTGCCAGCATGGCCAGAGTTTGCATGATGCTCAACAGTAATTTTAAGTTAACTATGTGTAATGATCAGCAATGTTGCACACATTCTGTAATTGACAACTCCATGTACTTTATCTTTTGCAAAATTTGCCTATATGATTGACCCTGTTAAAATCATTGGTCATTCACTGTACATGTTTGCATGTTTTAGAATTTCCCCCTTTCTCTCCTTCTTTCTCCCTCGTACCTTCTTGGTGTTTCCTTTTCCTTCCTGCCCCCTCCCCAGTGGAGGAATGGGAAGAACATGAAAATAATTAGCAAAGTTTTGGCTAAGAGACAAATTATTCCAGGATCTAAAAATCATTGGTTTAAGAAAAGAATTAAGATGCTTACGCATTTACTCATGCACCAAAAAGCATGGAAATTAGAACCTAAGGCATTTTAACTTCTGCACCATGTGAGCCATAAACACATTCTACCATCTCACATACTATATGCACAACTTAATCTTTATGTAGTCATTCTTTCTTTTGGTTGTTCAGCCTGAGCATGTCTCCTGTACAAATTTGAGCAAAGCTGAAGTTCTGCAATTAACGGAATAATCTTAGACTGAAGGAAAGGCCTACAACAAAGGCCTACAACTCAGATAAGCTTTTATCCCAAGACAACAGACATTTAGTTGCACTCTAACCTTCAACTTTCAGTTTTTTCATTTGGATTAAAGTGCATAGCATGCACTAAGAGTGACAAACTGTGCAGGGAGGTGAAATGGCTTATCACATTCAAACAGCAAATACTCTGTGCCAAATTTCAGAAAGCCTGGACATTTATAACGTTCTGGTCATTCTGACGGTTTGACCCTCTCTGGCACTCCTATGTTGCTCTCATATAAAGCCCTATTTACACATTTAAAACATGGGAGGGTTAATACACAGGAAGGGGTTGTGTGCACACATGACCAACCATGTTGTCCCATTCAGAACTTTGCCCATTCGGTGTGAAGGTCTGAAGCTAGTTTCTAAGGGCGCATTGTTTGGACAGAAAGAGGTCTATAATTCTGTGCATGCCCATGCTGACTGAAGCATGCTGGGAGTCACAGGGTCTAAACTTGCATAGAATTGTGCTATTAATACATTAGATTGAACATGCTTGGAAACCTGAGCATGACTGGGAGCTGCACCTTAGAGTTGCCAGTTACATACTGGTTGCTAAGTGTGCTCATCTGAATGCCTTTAGGAAACCCTCTTGAGAGACTTATACTGCAAGCAGGGATGCAGCAGAAGGAGCTTGCATATATGCCCATCCCTCTTCCTAGTTTTAGCCCTTGCATTTTCAGGCAAATGCCTGAACAGGGCTTCTGTGGTGCAGGAAGGAGTCAGGGAAAAGAGCATGGCGAGCAAGGATAATCATAAAGCCAGCCAGTTGCAGAGAGCGTGGCTGGGAAGGGGCTCTTGCTCCTGCAAGGGCCTACAGGGTTCCTTGGTCTGATCCTGCAGCACTTTTACGTTCTAGCGAACCAGTGCAACTTTTGGAGCATGGCTATGAAGTGAGAGAGTGGGAAATGACACCTCTTTACTGTTTTTGCTTGGTGGCTGGTAAATGCATGGGAACCCCAAATGATGTTTAAAAACAAAATAAAACCTATTTTTAAGCTAGTCATTGGCAAGGAAGACATATTAGCTAAAATTCCAAGTGGCAAAACTTCATGTTGTTATATCCCTTTCTGTAGTCCTTGATTTTCTCCTCCTTCCATCTTTCCTTTTTATGCTTGAGGATGGTTCCGAGTTCTAGTTCTGAGGGCTAAATGCTAAAGCAAGCCTGTGCATCAAGGTAACTATTGAAGCTGAAGGAGCATCTCCTTCCATATATACCTACCTGCCCACTAAGATCTGGGTCATTCTTCTGGAGCCCTCTTTGAAGAAGATTAGAAGAGTGGCTACCCAGAGAAGGGCCTTCTCTGTGGTGGAGCCCTGGATCTGAAGCATGTTTCCCAGGGAAGTGTGTTTGGCACTCACACTTTATTAATTTTGGTGCCAGGCCAAGACCTTTTTATTTTTCCAATATTTTAAGAGCTAATGTGGTTTTAATATAGATTTTATTTTGTTATTTATTAATGCTGCTTTTATTATTGTACTGCTGTCCTGAGACCTTGGTAAAGGATGGGGTAGAAATTCTTTTAATAAATAAATACATACATACATAATAAAACTGCCAGGTTCTTTTCACATCCTTATTTTTGCATTCTCTGGGCCAAATAAGGCTGATGGTTTGAGCCGTGTTTCTTTTCTGTGTGTGGGAGTGGGGAAGTTCCCTTCCCTTTGATCAGCCTTTGATTCTCCCCACTTTTATTCAGTTGGCATAGAGAAAAGTGATTGGACTAAGCAAGCAATCCATGAGGAAGAAAGGTGCTGGTAGTGGAGCGTTCAGCTCCTACCTTATACCCCTTTTGTTGGTAACAATCACGTACTGTATCACATGAAAATGATGGCTTTACATCGCATGTGGTTTGGCTCTCAGGAAGGCAATAAAAAGCATTGCTTCATGGCAACGAGAAGGGCCTTTTCAGTAGTGGCCCCCACTCAGCTGTAGAACAAGCTCCTCACTGAGGCTTGCCTGGTGCCAACTGTACCAACTTTTTGGTACCAGGTGAAGACTGTCCTCTATGATGGGGCTTTTAAGTAGTTTTAGTTTTAATAGCATATCAGGACATTATTTCAGCTGCTTGACAGGTCTTGTGGTTTAATTGGCGCTTGCTATTGTAGCTTGTAAAATTTGGTTTTAAAATTTTCTACTGCAATTTTTATGATGCAATATACAAAACATACACTATAAAATACCGCTATCTGCATTTTATATTGTATATTTCTGTTGTATAGTCCGTATTTTACGCACAGCTGTAAGCCACCTGAAAAGCTTCGTGTATTGGACATTACAGAAATACAATTACCAAAAAAATAATAATAGACAGCACAGCCTGTGGTGAGGCATCATGGGAGTTTCAAGTCAAAAATCATGGGGAGGGTCACAAGTTGTGCAGCCGCCAGAAGCGCAAACAGGCAAAATATTGTTGAGGTGACCATATCGCTCCTCGGAGACCTGATATATGGATGGTTTTCTAGTTACTTTGTTGTTGCTTCAAGTGTTGCATTTGTGTATTTAAAAAAAAAAAAAATTATAAGCCCCTGTGAACATTCTGCTTTGCTGGAAAATGTGGGGTAATAAATTTTACCTAAATAAATAAAGACTGTCAAGAGTTGTGACAAAATTCTCCTTGCATTAAAGTCGTTTTAAAAATCAGGAGAAAAAGCTCGGAGGGGAGGGGGGTGGTTCTGGACCAGGCTGGACGTCGTGAGGAAAGCACTTGCCCCTATGAGAGGAGCCGTGTGATTGGCTGGTGTCACGCCCCCGGCAGCTCCCTTGGCCAGTGTCCGACCAATCGCATTTCTTCTGTCACAACGTGGCTCGCCCCCTCCGTATTTCGGGGAGGTGGGTAACTGGCGATCGTGTGAAGACTATCCGGTGGGTATTATGAAGGGTGCTTTAGGGTCACTGAATGAGAAGTCTTCCAAACGAACCGCACCCAGGAAAGTTCAGCGATGAAGCTGCCCTAGCCCCGACTGAACCTCACCAAGAAGGGGCTGAAGCGACGGACCATTCTTAGTGCGCATGCTCTTTCTTCCCTGTCGTGCGTCACTCGCTCGCCAGAGGAAAAACAGAACACATGAGCGCGCTTTGTACGCATGCGCATGGCCCTTTCCACGCTCTTAAGACCTCGTCAAGGACTGCTCGGAACAGCGCCACAGCTCTCTCCCCTTCCGATTGGTTGTTTGCCAACCGCTGTACCGCGCTCTAATTGGGGCTGGTGTCCTGTCAAACAGAACTTTATGTATCCTCCCACTAACATTTCGCTGATTGGTTCATCGCTCCCTCCTCTTTTGGTTGGATCTTGGTCACCCTAGCTCCCGCCCGCCAGCCTATCCACTCGTGGCATCGGTGTCTGACGGAGTGAAGAACGTAAAAGGCCGAGCCGCTCCCCTACTGTTAAATAAAATATAGTCCCAGGAGCTGACGCTCTTCCAGAGAAAAAGAGTAAACAGAAGAACGCCTAACTAGGCTTGCTGAGCTCTCAAGTATTCCGTCCCTCGGTGCACTCGTTGACTGCTCCCGGGAAGGAGCGGTGTCGGCGGGACACCGAGGCGGAAGAAGACGAGAGTGACGGGATTCAGAGAGCTGCCCGCCTGAGAGACTGGAAGGGGGAGGGGCAGTGGAAATAGTCCCGGCTGCGCCTTGGTCGCGTCGCCTAAAAATAGCGCCCCGTGGATATCCGTGCGCTGGTGTCAGCGTCTCTGGAGGAGCTTCGGCTGGGGAGGCGGCGGCAGCTGCGGAGGAGGGGAGGGAGAAAGGCGCTGACGGGTGAGTAGGGAGCGGGGCCGAGGGCTTGTCGGGGGGCTTCTGTGCTCGCAAAAATGGGGGTGAAGGGGAGAAGCCGGCGATGGTAAAGCGCTTCGGCGGGGGCCAGTGGATCGCCTCCCCCTCCTCTCCTTTTCTAAGTCTTCCCCCCACGTCGGGAAGCTGGTGGAGTTAAGAAAGTGGGGCGGGGGGTGGGGCGGGTGACCTAAGAGAAACCGAAGGGGAAGGTCGTGCCCCCTTTTCCTCCTCTTGCTCCCAGCTTCTAAGCTCAGCCTTTTGGTTGACATCTTGGATCGAGGAGGTGAAAAACACAAACAAGCGGTGGGGATGGCTGTATGACAAAGTCAAGATGCACGTGTATGCGTGTGCATGGGGATACACGTGTATGTCTCTGGGGCTGTCAGGACGGACTGGACGGACCCACATTTCGTGTGGATCTGTCTTGCGTGTGAATGCAGTAGAATCGTGTGAAGTGGTGCGCATAGGTGCCAGGATTTCGAGGGGGTGTCACTTTTGGGTTAGCAGAGTTTAGGTTACAAGAAGGGAAAACAATGGCTGAAGTGGGATGTGATGCCTTCCTTTAAGGACTGTGCTTCTTTTTTGCTCTCTCCTACACCCTCTAGCTTCTTTTTCCCATTGAATTTATTGGGGGTTGGGAGAACTGGCTTTTTTTTTTTTTTTCAAATTTCCTGCGGAAGGCAGCTTACAAACACATTAAGATATAAACAAGCCGCTCTATTTTCCAAGCTCTCTGTTTTTTCTCTTGCGCCCCCCACCCCCCCGGCTTGGTGGAGCTTGATTTTTTTAACGTGGTGGTGGATTGTGGAGACTTTAGGGGAGTAAGTCTGCGTAAAAGAAAAACCTCCCTCAGATGATCTTGAGGGCAAGAGACATTAGGGTGGGGGGAGAGGAAGGAAGGATGTAGGCAGCATTCTTGTTAACAGAATCATGTTCTCTCTCATGGGCTGTTAATTCCTTCACATGCTGTCCTGGAAATAAATATTCTTTCTCTCTATGTTCCCCTGCCCCCCCCCCCCGCTCCGGTTAAGCTGTGAGGGTTGAAAAGGGTTATTAGTTATGCCTTGAAAGGGTAATAAAGTGTGGGAGTAAGTGGTTTAGAATCCTCACTTTCACTTTATTTTGCTGTTAAGATGTGGAATCTTTGGGTGTTGAGAGTGTCATACATACAAATGTTGGAAGAATAGGGATTGAAATTGGATGGATTTTAATTGAGCAAAACTTTGAATATCTTGCATTCTTGAACTATGTGTATGAGAGACATGGCTGGGCATTTGTCAAGCTGACACGACCATCCTGAGGTGTGGGAATAGGAAGGAAGTTAGGGAAAATGCTGGTTTTGGGGTTTGGAGTACAAGGTTTCAAGCTCTGACTTCATCCTTTTGCCACCCTAATGGAAGGGATGTCTGTCTCATCTGTGAAGCGGAGAGAGGGGATACATTGCTGCTTTTGTTTTTGTTTAAAGTTGTGAGAGACTAATAGTAGGTTTGGGGTGGAAATATTTATCCATGTTCTGTAAGATCAATACATAATACCTGTTTTGGAAGGAGCTGTTGGGAAGACTACCATGGAAACAGTTTCTTATGCTTGCCAGACAACTTTATATTTCAATTTCACTGCTGCAAAAAAATTGGCTACTGTTGGCAAATGTGAAAAGATTGCACTTTAAAAAGGCAAGCTCTGTTTAGGCTTTATTTTGGCTACCAAGGAAGAAATAAAGGTTACAAAGGAATAGAGTTATTTCTATCTCAGTGCAAAACAGCAATTCCCAAGGTCCATACTGAAGCTAGCTCTGTTTATGGAATTAGACCTTTACAATACACTTGTCCTGCTTGTATAATGACACTGCTGATGATAAAGAAAGCCAAACATTTAAATCTTTATTAATATTCTAATAACACATTGGTAGATATTTTCTCTCTGTGTGTGAGAGATTGTTTACTATAAAAACTGAATGAAATACCTGCAAGGCCTTGACATGTGTACTCTTTAACCTAGCACATTTTTTCTTGTGAAACTCTTGAGGGCAAGTTACAGGAAATGAATAAAATGGAAAATACCTTTTCAGTCATGTTAACAGTTTTCTTTTCCAAACAACATCTGTTCCACTAAAGCAGAATACTGCTGCATGTCATTTTTAAAAAGCATGTTGAGTCCCAAATATTAAACAGCCAAAGAATGTGGTCTATGGACTTTCTAAAATTCATCAGGAGTTAATGTGAAGTACAAGAACTTGCAAGAATTCAAGTACATAGTTGTGGCATTTAAGTATTTTAGAGTTATTTTTATTAATGGAGCCTTGAGTGTTTGTCTTTCACATTTTATAAGACTTCTTAAGATGCAGTCCTGTGCATGTTTCAACATAAAAACATGCATAGGATTGCACCCTTAGGAGCTTGCTTACAGTATCTTAGTGGCAGTTGGTTTTAAATAAGAAGCTTAAAGGAACTGCGCCATTTATTTTTATTGGTCAGTTGTGACTTAAAATATATTTGCTTGTTCTGCATCAGGGTGTGAACAGGATTTCTTTTTCAGTAGCAAACTTTCTAATTTTTAAGCCAGTTGTTAACACAAAGATAAATGATGTAGGCAGACTAATTTAACTTGGAATGTTGAACCACTCTAGGATAGGTAAACATTTAAAGTGATGATTTGGACAGAAGTGGAACAAAACTAATTGAAAAAAGTAGATATTGTGCTATAAATCATTGAAAACTCAGATGTTGTGAGGAATAGGGTAGATTCAATAGTAATATTTCAAAAATGGTTAAAGATTGGATATCATGGGTTGGATTATTTATCCTACTTAAAGTAGACCCATTGGATGCAGTTTAATCACAGCTGAGAGCCATTAATGTCTGGCTCCACTTTAATTAAAACTGATTAGACAATAATATTACTTTCATGGGGCTTTATCTAAAGAAGCTGCCTAAACTGGTACACATTTAGTGCCACTTGGAATGAGGGTAATGAATACAATCAATCCTGCAAAGCTAAGTCTTTCTCAAAAGTGCTGGTTGCCATTCTCCCGGAACTGTTGGAAGAGCTCGCTGCATGTGGGAACTTAACTCAGTTGTCATGCTTTAGGTAAAATGATGCAAGGAAAAGTGCATGTGAAAGAGAGAGAGGGTGACAACAGGAAATGTAAGGAAGTGAGGTGGCCTGAGAGGGCATATTCTCTGTGACATTTTAAACTTAGGCTATGTAGAAGATGCACAATTTGAAGGTGGCTGAGATCTTGGAAAGCTCTTTGGAAAATTCTGTTTGTGGGGTCATACTATGTTAAAACTGTTTCCATTGGTGCCACTCTTTTTTATAGAAGGCATTTTTTGTTATTCTATTAACTGTTAAAAACAATCTGAACATTTAGCTTAACCTTCAGTCACTAGATTAATTGGATTTTCTGAAGAATTGTATTACTTCTAAGTTCACACAGAATGATGTGGTAAGAAAATGTATTTTTCTCTTCTCCAGTACAGTACAAATGTCCCCAGTTTGGTGCCTCCTTAATTGTCACTTTTTACTTGCTATTCTATGGAAGCATTGCTATTGAAATGCGCACTGTTAAGTATTAAATACTGGCATGCTAAATCCAAACTTTCTGTATTTAAAAGTATTGAAAGACAGGTATGTATGTTGCTGTTGATTATATTTGATTCATATTTTCGTATCCTTCTGTAGCCATTTCGCCAAAAGTGTATGTAACCTACTCAGACAATTTCTTTAGTCTTTGTAAAAACTATCTTGAGCTGCGGGGCCACCCCAACTTGTTTATATTTAGTTGTAGGTAACAAGTGCATATAACTTTTTTGAATGAGATAGATTCCAAAATGCAAATAGATAGATTACAGTTACAGTATATTCTAAAACAATTACATTCAACTTAAATATTTCTATGACTTACAGACATGTTCAAATATAATAGTAAATCATAGTTTATTTTTCTGTTCCTTTCAGCCCATCACAGTTATGAGGAGGAATTTGGAAACACACACATTTTCATTTTAGATTAATCCCAGTATGCTATGTCACCTGAACGTGACAAAGTGTGGTTAATACAAACCAGTCAGTTTCAAACTCTGGCTTAAATAGTTGACTTGTTCTACTCACAATGATTAATTTTAATTTAGGGTTTAATTTTAGGGTTCAGATGTAACACTTACCTGTAGTTAATTTTAAAAAACCACCAGCAGCATTTCTGATTGCTTCATGGCTTTCCTGGAGGAGTAGAGGAGAGGAGGTTGCAGGTAAGCTGAACATTTGCTGGAGGTTGCTTTTATTATATGAAACTTTAATTTGGTGAAACATCTGAATGCAACCATATAATATCAGTGTGAAGAAAACGTGATCATGTGTGCTAAGATAAAATATGCTGATTATTAAGGCTAGTAGAAAATGCCAGAGAAATTTTGACACGTGCTGATTAATCTCAAAGCCAACTGAGTGATATAAGTGACTAAATTTCCATCTGCATTTCCATCTCTTGGAAGGATACAATTTACCAAGCCTGATTTTATGTCAAAAATTGGTATTGTGGTTTAATCTCAGATATTTCATTTTTACATCTTAGATTCCAAAGTTAAAGCAAGATAAAGTGATCCCAGAATCATTTCTAGATTAATAAAAATGAGATAGTATCTGCTCTCACACTTAAAATCTGAAAAAACAGAACATACAAGGAAGATAGGATGGGTAGGGGAAAAGAAAACAAGAAAACTCAGGCAAAAATTCTTAATGTTCTGTTGTTCTTACAATGGCTAGCTGTGATGGAAACAGCCTAACCACAGTTCAAAACAAGACTTGGCAGGCCTCCAAGAAATAGCCTGGTGACCTGATCTTGCTCAGAACATCTGTAATATTACAGACATTACAGCTAGAAGTTGTTAGTTTACAGGGTGAGGCCTTGTCCTTCTTGGGCCTTGCTGAAGTCTTGTGGTTTCTTGTCACTCCCTCCCTTTCAGAAAATGCTCAGAGAGCCCTGAAGACACCATCACTACTGCAGAGTTGATGAACCTGCTTCTTTTCCTCACAAGGCAGTTGGTTCTGATGGACTTCCTTAAGGAGGAAGGAGCAGCCCAGCTCTGTTGGTAAAAGCGGCAGCAGGTAGAGATGGCGATTCCTCTCTGTCTGCCGCTTCCCTTCCTCCATTGTTGAACTTACAGAACGAATTGAAAATTATCCAGGGTTTGAAGAATAATGTATTCCTTTGCAAGATTTTCTTTAATGTATCATGACTTTAGCTGCACCACAGTTGTCCTGAGAGTACTGTAGTTCATATAGGAAATGCCTTTGAAAGAGTGCCTTAGATCTTTCTCATTCTTCACATTCTGAGTTCCCTACCCACTTCATCTGAAACCCATCCCCTATATTTCATGGTCATTTACCTTTCTCCTTGCAGATTATTGTACGAATGACACTTGAGAAAGGAACAAAATGTGTGTTTCTGTAATATGGCTCATGTATGAAACAAAATGGCTGAAATTTGTGATAATTGCCACAACATATGGACTTACTTGGTAACAGAGAAGCCCAGATTGTTGTTGTTTTTTCTTGTACTAGCCTCCTTACTTTGAAACTTAATTACATTTTCAAACTTGTTGCCAGCTCATATAGTTTGGGGGGGGGGTTTGTGCTTATTAAAGCACAAGAACATTCTGGGTTTCTTTTAAGAGAATATGGGTTGTCCAGTAACTATCTGGCTTAGGGCACAATCCTAGAACATCCAGCATGCCTCAGCCAACCATGCTGGGACATGGTGGGAGTTGGACTTCTGACTAACAACTTACAGAATTGTGCATTTAGTCTCTTAATTCAAATACCATTTGAAGATGTTGGCTGACTCCAGATACAGCACATAAAACAGACAATTTCCTTTAATACTTAACGAAAATATTTTCTGTGAGCAAAATGAAAAACAGCCATTCTGAAATGTAAACTTTTGCTCTGTTAAGTTGTAATTTGCTGACTGAGAAAATAATGCATGCATTTAGTTTTTCAGATGCTTGCATGTAAACTTATTGGGTAAAAGAAATTCGACATTAATATCTATCTCTTTGGGTGTGTTAGCTAGAAATATTGCTAAAGGACAGTTTCTGTCTATGTAACTTCATAAATGACAATCTGCTGTTAAATCAGTTGTTGTGATAATATTGAGTGGATGAAGTCTGCTCCTCTAAATGTTAAAGGGTTGTGACATCACAGTTTCTGCCTGACCTTTTGGCTCTGAAAATGAGTGTGGGAGTTCCCAGTGTTTGGGGATTAGTGAGATGAAGGAGAAGGCAGAACCCTGTGCTCTAGGGATAAAGCTTGTGGTGAAGAGTAGATTGTTGGGAGCTGATTAGTCATGTGCATATACCTGCTGCCTTCAAGTGTGCTCCTGAGTTTCTTCTTTGGGAAGTATGTGCTGTGCATGCGTGCCAACTCCTCTTGAAATGAATGATGGTATAGAACAGGTAGATTGAAATTTCCTCCTGCTAGTTTGGAGGAAGGGCATGAAACTATGTACTGGTTTGGATAAGTTCACTGAGTGTGTTGTGGAAAAGTCGAGCCTGAATTGAAGCTGGTGGAACTTTTCCTCAAGTATAATGAGTCCATAAATCTATCAAACTGCCCTTCAGTTCATAGCATATTTTGCCATAGCTGTGGAATGATGTTTAATTCTCTTGTGATTTTATCTGAAAGATGGGATCATTCACTTGGTTCCTTACTCACTTTGTCTTCCACACAACACCAGCTCCAGTCCTATAACTTATTATAACTTGCTTGTTATAAGATATTACTACTTCCTGAGTTTTCCTTAAATAAGACTTCCTGGCATGTACTGCATGTGGATGGCTGTCTAATTTAAAACTGTGCCTGGCATAGTATCCAGTGAATGAGTAAAATATAGCAACAGTTGAAAACAAATGCTGCATCATAGCAGTCTTTTTCCTACGCCTACTGTGTAGTGAAATTATTAGTGCTGTTCCCACAATATTCTTGAGTAAGTTAGTAGATCCTTCATTTCCTTTTATCTCTGGGTTTTTTTTTTTTAAATGAAGGCTGTTCTTAAGATGTCAGATTTATTTAAGTAGTAGTAATCCTGCTGCTTGGGATTTGTGTCCTTGGTTGTGTTTGGACCTGAAAAAGCTTTGTAATACTTAAAGTTATCAAGAGCTTTTCTCATACAGGACTTCTGTGGTCTTGCTCTAAACAGGATGGTATAAAATATGCATCCTTAGTTGGGTATCAAAGTGAAATAATAGTGACTGATCTGGTTCAGCCTACAATGACCAACAATTTTCATAAAGGTGACAACTGAAAGCCATGTGGCCTTCGTTGGTTTTATTTTCAGTCATGCTTCATTGGTGAGACATCATTGGTAGGTGTGTCACAAGTGTATAAAACAGTTCCTTAAGAGGTGTCATTTGGTTGAACTCACCTGGAATTCTTTGGTGCTTGTACATAATAATGTTTGCTGTCACCCTTGAAACAAAGAGAATGGATTCACCATTGTCAAGTATGTATCATATAATTACTTGATTTAACTGTGCTGGTCTTATTGTATGGCTTATCCTTGGAGCACAGGGGATAGTCCTTCTTGGTAAATTTAAACTGGGTTTGACTTCTGAGCCTAGAGAACTGAGAAGAATGGTCTGTTCTTTCACAGCCTTGCCAATGGCAAAGTTCTATAAGTTGTGGGATGAGGCTTTTGTTGCTTTGCTTGTAATTTGGTTGCACACTTGTGTGCATGGGGATGAGTGTCCAGATTCTTCACGCAGTGCTGGCTTCTCTTGGGCTCCTGCAGTCCAGTATTATGCATTTTACTTAGAAATCAGTTCCACTGTGTTTAAAGATGTTTATTCCCAGGCAAGTGTATGTATGGTTGCAGCCATATGTATTGCTCTGTACAGTTGTTTCTGTTCTCACTGCACAATAGTGATGGTGATTCAGTATTTTTTTCCTGTGAAAATGTTGTGAATGCCCTCTAATTTACAGAATACTGTTTCATGCAAATAAACACATAATTCAAAGTAAACTTTCTTCTAAGTTTGGTGGGCATTGTTGGAGCATCATTCCTGATTATTGGATGTGGTGTCATTCCAAATGACAGTTATTTCAAGCTCTAGGGTTTCTTCGGGTAGAGGTAGGTAAATTCACCTAGTCTTCCCACAGGTGTAGATAATTTAGATGGCATTGGAGGAGTCCTCCTCATGGACCTGGCACCAGTTTTGGCACTGGGCAGCTGAGTTGGGATGGGTGAGCGAAGACATTCCAATTGCCATGTCCAGTCTTTTCTACCAGAGCCAGAAGGAAAACCTTGTGTTTGCTCTGTGGGAGAAACATCCTGGGTTTCTGAAGCACCTAGCACCAAACTGGCAAACCCCATCTTCTGTCTTTGGTTTGAAGCTGGAGAAGAGCAATATTCTTCAGTGTTCCCGTTATATTCTGAAGCTCAGTGCACTTGTGAAGAATGATCCCACCCTCTGCAGTTTCAGTCTAAGAAAGAGAGGCTCATCTCATGCTCACTAGAGGGCGATGAAACATTGGCCTTGGTCAGGGTTTTGGGTGGGATAAGGATATATGAGAAATTTGTTTCAGTTTATTTTGTCCAACATTTAGTCATTTCATATTATACAGACTAAATTGTGATGCACTCAAAGTTTACAATCAAAGTTTGAACATTTTCAAACTGACAACATTGTATGCACAGCCCTGCAACCAGATTGTATTCTGCAACATTTATATTAAAAATATGCATGAACATTTGATACTCTTGCAAATGCATATGAACATGTTTTAATCAGTGGTAGAAGAATGTGTGCATGTAAAATATTTTCATAATTCATGCATACAGCTGAAAAATTAGCAAGAAAATTCACAGTTTTTCATGCAAAAAGAAAAATACAACAGTCACAATCTGATTCAGACATGAAGTAGAACTAGTTTCAAATTGGAATTTGGAGATCTTCAATGAATTCCATGCATGACATCTCTAAAACAGAATTCCGAATTGTTTTTCACTAATGTTATAAGCAGGTGTAGTGATACCTTGGAAATTAACAGATGGGACACACTTAGAAGCTTGAGCAAAAAAGTGATGTTGATTGAACTTCCACAAGATTTATACCATTCTCTTCCCCCACCCCCCAAATAACTGAAGAGGATTGTTCCACAAAGAGAAATCAATTAAACCAGTGAAACTTCACATTACGAAGTACAGAAAAGTTGTGTTTTATGAGGACCTATGTAGAATAGTGTCCTGTTTCTGGCATTTGTCTAAATCTTTGTGTTAGTTTTGTTCTCTCCACCATTTACATCTGTACTAAGTTGCTGAAGTTAGTCCAAAACTATAGACAGTTGTCTGTCTTTCAGAACTTCTCTCAGTTAATTTTTTTGGTGTTATTTTTGGTGGGAAAACTGATTGATCAGTTGAATGTACGTGATAAGGTTCTAGCATAGTGTCAAAAAGATAATTGTTCCTTGTTCACTTTACTGAGTTCACACAATTTCTTTCAATCATATTTCCTTCTGATTATCTGTTTTATAACATTAGTCCAAACTCCTAGGGTTTTTGTTGCTAATTTTTCAAATTTCACTGTTCTTCATTTTGGGTTGTCCTATAGTGCACAGAATTAGAAAATTTGCTCTCATGCACACTGCATGGTGGCTCTCTGGATTTCATCTTTGAAGACCTCACATTTTACTTTTTTAATGAAAATGTTTGCTCAAAGATGCCTTTGAAAGTACACTGAAATAAGGTCAGTAGAAAACAAATGTACTATTTACAAATGCTTGAGCTTTGGGGGAAAAAAGAGGGTATAGATAAAGAGCGGGGTGGGAGGAGGAAGCCATTTGACTCTCCAAGGAGCATGTATTTGGTTCATTGTAGGATTCATACATGGCAGCATAATACGATGCTATCCTTTTTATTTCTTAGAGGATTCTTAAAAAGAACTAGGAAGAAGAGCTAGATGAAATGAAACTCATAATGCAGTGGGAGTAGTCTGAGCCACTCTGATATATGGGAGCAGTAAATGGCATAAAACGACCATCATGAACACAAGATAGAGCCCTTGAGAAAAGCAAGTCAAAATCAGTTCTGCAAGGCTAGAAGAGCACTTGGTTTTGGGCAAGGATCCAAAATTATTAGAAGCTTTTCAAGTTAAGTTATGCATCCTGTAAGGAGAGATAAATAGTTGATTTTGTGCTGTGAATGTCTGTAATCTTTCTGCCAGCCTGCAGTGCTGACACAGTAGTCACATTTGCATGCAAAGATAAGCCACACTTCCAGAAAACTCTGGCTTATTATTTATGACCAAAGTGTGGATGAATGTAGCCCTCTTGCTCCTGCTTGGCTCCTCCCACCAGTGGCAACAGCTTAAACTAGCTAGACTTGGGAAAGTTGACATGTTGTCAAAACCGAGCCTCAAATTTGTTCCTCCCAAGAAAACAACCCAAGAGCAAAAGCAAATCCTGGTTCATGATTCTGCCTTGCAGTGGGATACTGATTCTGGTTAGTTTTACTGTATTAGCATGATCATGCTTCTAGAACTGAAAAAAGCAATATTATTCAGATATGTCCTGCATGTTCCAATTGTAGAACATACTGTAGAATATACTCTTCAGTATATATGGAAGTATTTTACTTACTAGCTAGTATTTTGTGAAAAGGAGGCAATACACATTTTTTATCTTAGTTCTACACACACTTGTAGCTGAGACTGCACCTGTCTCTTGGACAGAGTGTTGCTTACCACATAGTTTCATGTGGTTTCTAGTTGTCAATTCCTGTTTGAATTTTTGCTTTTTCAAGATAAGAAATGTCTTGCTGTAAACATTGCATTTCTCACCCTACACAATTTTTTTTCATGTACCTATGCATGGACTTTACTAACAGTTGCTTTAAACATGTAAATAAAATCATCTTAAAAGCAGGTGATTATAATCTTAATAATGCAGTAAACACGAACATCCACATTCACAATCTCAATGGTAGGAAAAACCATTTAATGTCTTAGTGTGGTTCAGTTGGGTTTTTTCTTGGCTTTGTTTCTCCCACATATCCCTCTTCCTTAGGACTATGTAATATTTCCAAAAATGTCTTCTAGGGAAACGTGCCCACATTTGTCATTGAAAGGATCGTTTTGATAGAATAGGTTTTGAAATACTTCCTAAATTTTTGTTAGTTTGAAAGTTCTTTAAAAATTGTCTCCTTTACATTGTAAGCCCATATATTCAGCAAAAGCTTACTTTCAGGCTGTTGTCACTGATGTATTCATTCTTTGGTCACCATAAGATATATTGCCACATTTCAGGTTCATTCTTTAGCATAAAATTTAGGGTATGTGGCCTGCTAGGTAAGCTTTTTTAAAAAAGAGACTTGTCTTTTTTCCTCTCACAAACTTAGGGTGGCTTATATGACCCTCCTCTCCATTTTATTCGCAAACAATACTGTGAGCTAGAAGATTCAGTGACTGACCCGAAATCATGGGCTTTGAAGCCATTTTGCTTTGCTCTGAACCCCCCTTGTTCTCTTGCTGTAATGGAAATGAGGATCATCTCATGTTTCACTTCAGAGTGCTTTAACTGTCTGTTTGGTTTGGAGATATATGTTGGGGCTTTGGAAATCATTGATCTAAAGAACTTGTGTATGAAAGCAAATTATGTAGGCAAATTATGTACATTGAATGGATACCTTTCCTCAGAAATTATGGGAAATGTTTGCTCCTTGTAGAATAGCCTGTACTCTACAAATATAAATTCATTAACTACCATTTTGATTAAAAAATATCAATAGTGGCTCAGAAAACTGTGGTTAACACAAATAGGATCCAACTAAACTAAGGGTAATTGCATTCACATAGCTGGCAGGATATTTATTCAACATGCCTCTCCATAGGCATCCAACAAACCTGAGAACATCTAAGAATTAAACCATAAAATACAATCAGTCAATGAAACTGAAGAAATAATCAACAAATTCACAATAGTACTAGGTTCTAATAAAATATCATTTGAGTCTGGAATAAAGCTTGATTGCTTGTAAATGCTTGTGGGAGCAATACAGACCAAATTGATATCCTTAAACCTAAGTAGATCTACCAAGCTTCACTAGGGAGCTCTGTAATGAAGGTATCACTATTGAGAATATTGTGCTGAATGTCTGATTGGCTAGCTCAAGAGTCAAGATAGACGATATGATATCTTGCTCCAAATGTCTATGTGTGCATGAAAGTTCATATGGGAAGAAGTGTTCCTATGAGGAATTTGCCCCAACCTATTTGGTGCTTAAAATGGTCAAACCCAGGCATTGAATTGTGCATAGCAAAAAAAAATGGAATCCACGTAGATCTTTCACTGTAGGCATTGTATGCTCTTAATTAACTCTGGGCAACAAATGGGCTGTTGCATTCTGAATCAGATAAAATGTTGGGGCAGTCTTCAAAGACAACACCACATAAATCATGCTACAATAGTCTAGTCTGGAAATTTTAAAGATGTGTAACAGTGAAAACTGTAAAAACAGTAAGACAATGAAATTAATTAATGTAGCAGTCAGCTGCCCAGGATCCCTCACTCCAGCAGCCAGTTGGGCTAAAAATCCTGCCTGGTCACTCTCTGGTCCCAGAGCCCCAGACCAAACACTGGCTTTGGCACATGACAGCCCAAATATTGGAGGAAAATATAGATATATTAAAAGGATACAAGATAGGGGTTGGAGCTACCACAATCGTTAATAAATAAACAAAGATTAAGAAAGGAAAGAAGGGGATTTAGAGAGCAGCCGCAATACAATTTATAGCCAACCAAAGTCCTCAGCCTTTCTTGGCCTCCTTGGATGCAAAACAAAGCTCAGCCTAGTCTTAGCTGTACACACAAATGCTATACCAGCTGTCAGCCGAGGCACCACAAGGTAGCACAGCATTCTTCAGTACAGAGTCTGGCAATGGGAGTGGGATCTCTCCTAGAAGAGGGACCCTGAGCCACTTCAGGCCTTCAGCTTTATTCCTGTTAGTCCTGGTCAGGTGATGGTCCATGACTGATCCCAAATGAAGACCATTTACCCTTGTTGCCTCAATCTCCTGTCTTTGGGTGTAAATTCTTCTGTCCTTGGGTATAATTTACACTATTTCTCCTCCTGCATATCGAGAGCCTGGCTGATCCTCCAATGACCTTGGGCATCTGAGTCCCACTGAGTGAACACTTGGAACAATTTGCCCCTCTTGTCAGTTAACTCTTCTCCGCCTGGCTGGATCCTTAGCAATTTCATGTTACAATTAATAATAAAACTGTGGTTATGATCAGGTGATATAGGTATAAAGTTTGAATACTTTTTCCAATACTTTATCAGGATACTATTTTGCATATTTATTTGACATACTTAGTAGATATACATAGTTTGAATTTTATATGCTGCATATGTATCTCAGATATTACTAATGGAAAAGGATACTGGAACTTTGATTTTTTTTAAAGAAAAAATAATCATTACTATAAATGTTAAGGAAATGAAAGCACCGGAAACTATTAACATACTAATGCTAGGTTGTTCAAGCTCCTCTGCATTGAAGAGACATCCTTGGTATAACTGTCTTGTTTCCTGTTCATGATTTCTGTCAGTGGTGGGGCAAAAATCTACCTGCTGGATTTTCCTCTTTCTTTGAAAAGTTCAGTGAGGATGGGTTGTCCATACTTGGAGCCCTTCTTGACTTCCACTATTCATGTAGAAGCACATGGAAGAGTCAGTGGCCATGATTCTGCTCTTCTGCTGTACTTTGAATACATGGACAGAATGTGAAAAGTAATTACAACTTTGGAACTATCCAATTTACTGTTACTGATTGCATTCACCATGCAGTAGCTAATTGTCTTAAAATGTTTCTTCTTGTACTTTGTCATGGAAGAACTTCATTTTTTACATCAGTGCAGAATTTTCCTCTTCACCTCACTGGTTAAGTGTGGATGTTGCCATAGGTCTGCATGGGAAGCAATTAACTGGAAGAAAAAAAATGACTGCTAACATTCAAGTCACTGAAAGTTAATGGAAAAATTAAATGGTAACAATTGACAACCATTTAGTTGACTTAGTATCCTCCTATATGTTCTTTATAATTCATAATTGTACATTGTTTGATATATTAAAATTCAAGCAGTTCACATTAAAGTGCATCATAAAAACATGGGAGCTAGGTAAAAATAATGGTTTCAAATGCTAAGCACACTGAAAAATATTGGAACTTCATAATGATAAATGGTCATGGAGATCACAAGTCAGGGAAAGCCAATGTGTCTAGATGTAGTTTCAAGTGATGTTTAAAATTTGCCATAGTTTTTGCCTCTGAAATAAAAGTGAATAACAATTTTAAGTTTTTGTTGTTGCTGATTGAAATAGTACACCAGTGCAGCTGGCATCCCAGCTGTTGCTAACCAATCATTAATTGTCACCTCTTCAGCTGCTATAACTCTTCAAGCAAGCTGATAGTGAAAATGCTAGCAATGTACTTACTACCAGCCTTGGGTCCCTTAGTAGTTTTGCTTCCTACTTCAGTTTAATCCTGTACGTGTTTACCCACTGCAGCCCATGTAAGCGTGCAGAAGGTTGCAGCTTTAATATAACATTAAATGCATTCAAACCTTGCTAATGACTTACTTCAAAATATGTCTAAAATTATAGTTCTGAGTGTTGTTCCCACTTTTTCTTCTGCTGCAAGTCCTTTACAAGTGGCTGAGGAGCAGGTTTCTGACTTTCTATTTAGAATTTAGGAATTGAGACATGTCCGCTGGAACTGCTTTTGCATTTAGTCTTAGGCTCCTGTGATCCAATTTCTCCTGAAGATGTAATGACATCCTTTCCTGTTTACTGAGAAGATAAATATTTTCAAAACTTGCATAACTCTGCTGGTTAAGCATGCTGTCGTGTCATTGAGAACAGAATAAATTTTAACAGTTCTTTGGGAACCTTAAAGAACTTATTTCAAGGTAATTTATTGTAGATGTCTTTTTTATTGGTTGTCTGAGGTGAATGACACCAATGATGCTCACAAGGTTAGAAATTAAAAGGCTAATGCTACTGCTGGATTTATGGGAAACTACTTCTCACATTTACTATTTACTGTGTTGATGTAAAAATCAATTTTCAGCTTGTTCAAAAAGAAAACAAAATGCATCTGATTTAAAGTAAATATGCTTGCACTTAACAATAGCATGTTGTTGCTGTTAGTTGCGAAGTTGTGTCCGACCCATCATGACCCCATGGACAACATTCCTCCAGGTCTTCGTGTCCTCCACCATCCCCCGGAGTCCACTCAAGCTCACACCAACCGCCTCAGTGACTCCATCCAGCCACCTCATCCTCTGCCCTCCCCTTCTTCTTTTGCCATCTATTGTTCCCAGCATTAGACTTTTCTCCAGGGAGTCCTTCCTTCTCATTAGGTGGCCGAAGTATTTGAGTTTCATCTTCTGTATCTGATCTTCTAAAGAGCAGTCAGGGTTGATCTCCTCTAGGACTGACCGGTTTGATCGCCTTGCGATCCAAGGGACTCGCAGGAGTCTCTGCCAGCACCACAATTCAAAAGCCTCAATTCTTCGGTGCTCAGCCTTCTTTATGGTCCAACTTTCACAGCCATATATTGCAACTGGGAAAACCATGGCCTTGACTATATGCACTTTTGTTGGCAGGGTGATGTCTCTGCTTTTTAGTATGCTGTCTAGATTTGCCATAGCTTTCCTCCCCAGGAGCAAGCATCTTTTAATTTTTTGGCTGCAGTCTTTTAAGATTTTGAATAGCTCAGCTGGAATGCTGTCACCTCCACTAGCTTTGTTGTTGCTCAGATTTCCTAAGGCCCATTTGACTTCACATTCTAGGATGTCTGGCTCGAGGTCAGCGACCACCCCATCGTGGTTATCAGGGATGTTAAGCTCTTTCTTGTATAGTTCTATGTAATCTTGCCACTTCTTCTTAATCTCTTCTGCCTCTGTTAGGTCCCTGCAATTTTGGTCCTTTATCATGCCCATCTTTGCATGAAATGTTCCCGTCATATCTCCAATTTTCTTGAAGAGATCTCTGGTCCTCCCTATTCTATTTTTTTCTTCTATTTCTTTGCACTGTTCATTTAAGAAGGCATTTCTTATCTCTTCTAGCTATTCTCTGGGATTCTGCATTCAATTGGGTGAATCTTTCCTTTTCTCCCTTGCCTTTCACTTCCCTTCTTTCCTCAGCTATTTGTAAAGCTTCCTCAGTCAGCCATTTTGCTTTCTTGCATTTCTTTTTCTTTGGGATGGTTTTAGTTGCTGCCTCTTGTACAGTGTTGCGAACCTCCGTCCATAGTTCTTCAGGCACTCTGTCTATCAGATCTAATTCCTTAAATCTATTTTTCACCTCTACTGTATATTCATCAGAGATATGATTTAGGTCATACCTGAGTGGCCTAGTGCTTTTCCCTACTTTCTTCAACTTAAGCCTAAATTTTGCAATGAGAAGCTCATGATTGGAGCCACAGTCAGCTCCTGGTCTAGTTTTTACTGACTGTATAGAGCTTCTCCATCTTTGGCTGCAGAGCACATAGTCAATCTGATTTCTGTGTTGCCCATCTGGTGATGTCCATGTGTAGAGTCGTCTCTTGGGTTGTTGGAAAAGCGTGTTTGTTATGACCATCGTATTCTCTTGACAAAATTCTACCAGCCTGTGTCCTGCTTCATTTTGTACTCCAAGGCCAAACTTGCCTGTGATTCCGGTTATCTTTTGGCTTCCTACTTTAGCATTCCAATCGCCCATGATGATAAGGACATCATTTTTGGGTGTTAATTCTAGAAGATGGTGTTGGCCTTCATAGAACTGGTCAACTTCAGCCTCTTCAGCACCAGTGGTTGGGGCATAGACTTGGACTACTGTGATGTTGAATGGTTTGCCTTGGATTCGAACTGAGAGCATTCTGTCATTTTGGAGATTGTATCCCAGTACTGCTTTTCCTACTCTTTTATTGACTATGAAGGCTACTCCATTTCTTCTGAGGGATTCTTGCCCTCAGTAGTATACCTGATGGTCATCTGAATTAAATTCACCCATTCCTGTTCATTTCAGTTCACTGATTCCTAAGATGTCGATGTTCAGTCTTGTCATCTCTTGTTTGACCACATCCAGCTTGCCTTGATTCATGGATCTTACATTCCGGGTTCCTATGGAGTATAGATCTTTACAGCATTGGACTCTCCTTTCATCACCAGATACATCAGCAACTGAGTGTCCTTTCGGCTTTGACCCAGTCGCTTCATTCTTTCTGGCGCTATGAGTACTAGCCCTCCACTCTTCCCCAGTAGCATATTGGACACCTTCCAACCTGAGGGGCTCATCTTCCAGCAATCATATCTTTTTGCCTTTTCGTACTGTCCATGAGGTTTTCATGGCAAAGATACTGGAGTGGGTTGCCATTCTCCAGAACAATAGCATGTTCTGAGCAAATATCGCTTCATATACAATTGCTGTGGTCAATACTGCATTTAGCAAAAAACAAACAAACCCACAGACTTATTTATTTAATTCTTTTCCTAACATAAGTCACAGCAAAAATCTGTGTGTTTATAGTATCCTCGCTGAGGCTTTTGTGAGCTTATAAGTATAGGAACTTAGAAAGCTGCCTTATGCTGAATCAGACCACTGGTCCATCTCCTTCAGTAGCCATCTGCAGTGACTGGAAGTGATTGTGCAGAGTTTCAGGCAGGAGTTTTTGATCTCCATATGGAAAGGCTGAGAAGTGAACCTGGAATCCTCTTCAGGCAGACCATGCATGAAGTGCAAATGCTCTGTCACTGTGGTGTTGTTTCCCAAGTGGCTGTGGCTCTCCACTTTGATGAGTTTGTTTAAAAACAGAGGCAAGATTCTGCTAGCAAGTATGGCGAATTGTACTGTGTAAAGTTGGGCATTGTTTAAGTATTATTTTATAATAAAGTTAACTTCTTTTATTGCTGTACTGTCTTGATTTCAAAGTGTCAAAAATTTAAATGATGTTCCTTTAAATCAGGACTTTTTCTACAGGGGGCCAGTTGAAAGGTGGCGGCGTTGGGCGTGGATGTGCTCGGGAGGGGAGACTGGCACAACCCCAGGTGTGCTGAAGGGGGAGACTGGTATGATTGTGGGTGTGTGCACGGTGAGGCGGCTTGGCGGCGGTGGGTGCATGCAGTGAGGCAGCAGCTTGCTCGCTCAGAGATCGTTTTCTCTGAGTGAGTCCAAAACCTCTGAGGCAGGCCGAATAAATGGGCACGGCAGGCTGCATTCGGCCCACGGGGCGGAGTTTGAGGACCCATGCTTTAAATAGTAAAATGGGCAAACTTAGAGAATGTAAGCTCTTGTTTCTCTCTGTGTGGTCAAACTATGGTTACCAGTTTGGGATTAAATTTGAAATTGATCTAAGATCCTATTTGACCTGAATCTTAACCATCATTTCTGAGTTTGGATGTTAACAGGTAACTGAAACCTTCTTGCCTTATTATAGTGCACCCAATGTGAGGAGAAAAGGGACAGAATGTCACTGAAGCTCATGAGCCAAATCATGAATGTCCTGGCTTGATAAAATGTGATAAAATATTTAAATTTGGCCATGACATATTTTTGTGTTTGAGTGGTCACAACAGTGACCTCCTGTTGTGCCTGTAGTTACCTCTTCTACCCAGGAGGGAAAATTTTTGTTATGCGCTGTCACATTGTCTCTGACTGATAGTGATCCTATGAATGAGTGCCCTTCAAAATATCCTGGCTTTGACAGCCCTGATTAGCGCTTATAAATGCAAGGCTGTGGCTTTATTTACAGTATTGAACTATCTCATAGTTGGTCTTCCTCTTTCTCTTCTTCCTTTGACTTAGGTTGTCTTCTCTGTTGAGTCCTGCCTCCTCATGATATGCCTGAAATATGACAGCATCTGTTTCATCCTTTTGCTTCTAGGACAAGTTCTAGTTTGATTTGATCTAGGACCCATTTGTTTGTCTTTCTGTCAGTCCTGGGTTTCAGCATAATGTTTGGAACACATCAGTTTTCTTCCTGACAGTTTTCATCACTGTCCAACTTTCACATCCATATGTAGTGAAAGGAAATGCAGTAGTGTGAGTGATCTTGGCCTTGGTCACCACAGAAACATCCTTTTCTGGCTCCTTCTAGCCCTTGCAAATCTCATCTGTCTTCTAATTTCTTAGCTACAGCATCCTTTTGAATTGATGATTGAGACAGGGTATGCATAATCTTTCACAATTTCAATTTCTTCATAGTTAACAGTAAAGTTCAGCATTTTTTGTAGCTATGATTTTTGTTTTCTTAATGAAGGACACTGTTTGTCTTTAATATGTCATTTTGAGATTCATTCTTAATTCAGTGATAATGATGTCTTTGGAGTTGATCCATTTTATGACTTGAAATTAGGCAGGTAGCCCAGTCTTCTATATTCTTACTCAGAACTTAGTCCCATTATGTTCTGTGGAATGTAAAGGCAAGTGTCTACAAAGCTGCAACCTATTTAGTTTATAAATTCTATTAAATTTGTCTAAACAGTTAGTGACACAAGTGCTCTTAGCAGAATTAATTACAACTTAATGGTGATTGCCGTAAGGCCTATGTAACTAACCTTGGTGCACTCTTTTGTGGAGGCAGTAGAAGGTTGGACAAGTTCTCCTCCCCATAGCCATTATACTCTGCCTCAGAAGTCCCACATTCCTCTTATCTTCTCATCATTTCTTTCTTTTCCTGATGAAGAAAAGTCATTACCTAGCAACAGTTCAGTGGTCTTTTCTATTGTTGCAGATGTGACAAGCAAAACTTCCATTTCTCTCTCCTTTTTATAGAATGTTTTCTTGTTCTGATAGGTGGGATAGTACCTGGTCTTATAACTAAGATAAGCAGTTAGGAAAAACAAGGAGTAGTGTTAATGTTTCAAATCTATTTCTGTTTTTATAAAAACATTGCCTGGTTGCGTCTAATCTCATAGTATTCTCTTTTGTGACTCTCTGGTCAACCAGCATCAATCTGTATCATGATGCTAAGACTGACTGACTTGAAAGTATTTTTATTGAAATAGTTGGGCTTGAAAACTTGCATGTTTAAAACCAGGGTATATGATTGAAAGCTTTGTTTACTATTGTGGAAACAAACACACACAAAAAAGATGCTATGCTTGAAATATTTATCAGTACACAAACAAGAAGAAAATGTTAGCACTTGGAGCAGTCATTTGTATCTTATTACTTCTGTGTTCAGCTTGCTAGACACAAATTTAAAGTATTATTTCCCCCCTTATTGTTGCAGATCAGTTTGGTAATTCTTGATGATGTGGTCAGAGGCAAACTGAAATTGGGTGTAACATGTAGCTCACTAAATAAGAGGTTGTTCTTGCAGCTTGCAACACCTAAAAATAAGATGTTGCATGCCAATGCTTAAAGAGTACACTTACTGTTTTGGAATTCATTGTGTATATTTGACAAGCATGCAGTCATGACAGTTTTACATACAGGGCCTTGCCCTTAGCCACACCTCTCACTTCTCTTGGTCATGATATTGCATGTTTAACAGCCCATGGAGTTCAGATGTAGTATTTGGTCAGAGGATGAAGGAAACTAATAGCACAGTGTAGTTTTTGCCTTGATTGATTGATTGCAAAGAGGTATATATAGGCTGCAAACAATTAAAATCCTAAAGTGGCACTCTTGAAAATGCACCACTATTTCATTTTTGCATTATTTAACTGATACCTCTTACTTCTCTCCCCTTTGCCCTGTGCTTGGCCACATAGATGAGAATGCAGGAATCTCTGTCACTTTTGTGCATGATGACACTGAGAGACAAACTCCTCTCTCCCTTTTCTCACACCATGCATAATTTTAAACACCTCTACATACTCCTTTTTTCTAAACGTTAAAAGCTCCAAATGCAACTTTTCCTTGTAGGGAAATTATTCTCCCATGTTTTTTGAGGTTCAGGGAGGGAGGGAGGGGGAAGTATTGCAAATGTGGTTACATATTCAGATGGTATAAAAGTGTTGCGTGTGATGTGGGCAATTTGATCTTCTGATACTTTACTTTCAGTCCTTATTCAGACCATCATAGAATTCACCTTTTTCACAGCAGCTGCTCACTGGATTGGCATTTCCATTCATCTGTTCCATTCATCTTTTATCTCAGGATATATTTTCTAGTCAGCTGCTTGCAGCTTCGGTTCCATCAGTGTGTATGTGGCTAGGAATATTTACCCCAATATAAATATGCTGTATACATGCAGTTGTAGTAAACCTTACTTGGTATGCATCCAGTTTGGAAAGATCCTTGAATTTTATCACCCTGATTAATTTAATATAGTTGGCAATCTCACTACTTTACCCTTCTTTCGATCACTTAAAAGGCAGGAGTCCAGTATAGATTCAGCAGAGACCCCAATTCTTATATCCTTCCATTGTGAGAACACTCCATTTGTTCTTACTCCCAACATTAAAAAAAAGTTTCAGATTCATAATCTGATTTATAAAGTGATCTCTTGTCCTTTGACTGTTAAGTTTGCTTAGGATCTTTTGATGGGAGATTTTGTCAGCTTTTGAAATTTCACATATACGGCATTGTAAGGACTAATACCTGTCAGCGTGATCATCTGTATTAAGAACAAAAATCTAGACATCAAAAGGGAAGAGATGCAACTCAGTTTTACAGGACTACACTGCAATCCATTTGCCTAGGGCACCCAACCCAAATAGGATAAAATTACCAAGTGATGAGGTTTTACTGCAACCTTCAGTGTTTGTTTTTACACATCAGCAAATGGTAAGCCCTGATCTGCCGATGAAGGTTGCTGAGTTGCACAGAGTGCTAGACCATATTTCCTTTGCAGCTAGACCCTTACCAAGTACAAGATTCTGGTCTTTGCTGTCTGTTAGAATATTATCTAAATCCTTACTGGAACTCAAAGAAGTGAGACTTTTCTTCAAGACTTGTTCTTCTGCAAAGGTGATAATTTTATCTGTGGTATTTTCTACCAGTTTGCTCAGAATAGACATTGAGGTAACTTGCACATAATTTCCTGGATTCCTTTAAAAAAAAGTGTGCTGCAATATCTAGTGCTTTGGCACAGATGCTGATCAAGTTACAATTGGTCAGCAATTTCACATTTGAATTCTTTAAGGACTATTGAGTGGATATCATATGGACCCAGTGATTTTATTAAATTGTTGTGAACAACCCAGAAAGCTTCAGCTACTGGGCTGTATAAAAATGTAATAGAATAAACATTCCTTTTGTTTTTCTCACTGGGGTAAGACTTCAGTTTTCTGAAGGAAACTTCCTTGCCTCTTAACAAGCTTGACTTTGCTTGTTAACCAAGCTGACAGCTTCTTGGATTTGATGATACCTTTCTTGACTTCTGCTATACATGCTGGTTAAACTTCCATTGTGCTTCTGAATAATGACCAGTGTTGCTTGGAGATTTAATACTCTTGATTTTCTTTTCAACTTCCTTTGGAGATTACCTATCTGAAATTCCTAGTTTGTGCAAACTGCTCTAATTATGTAGAACCCCACTCCCAGTATGTCTTTCCTTGTCCACCTGATACACTCTATATAGATCCTAATACCACTAGTTAACCTAATCCCACCATTAAAAGTCATGTTTCCAACAATTGGATTGCTCTCTTCTAGGCGCTTTCCTGCCTTTGCATGAGAGGCCATCAGTTTGTCCCACAGGAAATTGGTCTGTTCTAAGAGATAATTTGCCTACTTTTCAGAGTTATGCTCTCCTTTCCTGGGAGTGGGACACAACTGTCAAGCCCCTGTGGCCCTCTCCACAAACCCCTCGCTTTCTCAGCTTCTGCTGGTCAGTTTTTTGACCTCAAGGAAGAAGTTGTTTTCTTAGGAGGTAAGAGCCTGTTCACCAATCACATACCCATGGTGCCCGTTCAGGAACCACACAGTTGTACATATGGCACTGTGTATTATGTTGTTTTGTTAGTTTACTGGACTTGTTTGCTTGGATTTGGGATGCAAGATTTTTTAAAAAATCCAGTCACACACAATCCTCTGTTTGTTTTGATATTACATTGTAAGCCTGATGATAGGACCTATCTAGAGGCTTATTTATTCATTTATTTATTTGGAATTCTTATATGCTGCCCCATTCGCATAAGCCTCGGGGCAGCTTCCAACAAATAAATATCAATACAATTACATAAAAAACTGGACACATCTCCGGCTTACTAATTTAAAACCAATAAATAAATCAACAATTAATTAAAATAACGTTTAAATAAAAAGGTCTTGGCCTGGCACCAAAAAACAAATAATGACGGCGCCAGGCAGACTTCTCTGGGGAGCACATTTCATAAGTGGGGCGCCACCACAGAGAAGGCCCTCCTCCGGGCACTCACCCTCCTAATATCTTTCACGGAGGGTTCCTGGAGCAGGGCCTCTGCCACCGATCTCAAGGGGCGGGAGGGCAAATATGGACTCAGGCGCTCCTTTAGATAAGCTCCTTTAGGCTTGTTCCATGTTCCATTCTGTTTGTTCTATTAAAGTAACTAATATTATTTGCTTTGTAAGCAGCCCCGAGGCTTTTTGCGAAGGGGGCCGCATAAAAATGCTCTAAATAAATATGTATGTATGTATGTGGGCTCTATATAATTTGAGGCTGTACATATTTTGTATATGTTCTTATTATGAATATAAGTAAAACCTTCTATTACTCAGTCATTCAGATTTCAGCTGCCGGTTTTGAATTGTGCAACCACTATTTAAAGAAGTGGGCAGAATATTGTTGCTATTTTATTCACATGGAGATGGGTAGAGACCTGTTCTCCCCTGCAAAGGAAGGCAGGACTTGCTCCAATGGAGCAAAGCTCAGGGAACCCAGGTTCCATTTGGATGCCAGGAAGTACTTCCTGACAGTTAGGACCCTGAGGGCGTGGAATGGGCTTCCACGAGAGGTCATTGAGGCCCCATCGGTGAGGGTGTTCAAAGACAGGCTGGACATGCACATGGTGGGCATGTCGTGAGCGGAGCCGGCTGGTGCCAGAGGTCAGACTAGATGGCCCAGGAGGCCCCTTCTGACTCGCTGTGTTTCTATGTTTCTGTTGCTAAGGCATTTGATCAGTCTAAGCAACATGTTTATCCCTGTGAGATTTTGTCTGTGACTGAATCTGTAGATTTGAACTTTTTCTAAAATATTCTGAATGCCACAGAAGTCCTTTCTGACATTTGTGTGAGAATAGAAGTTACTGCAGAATGTATAGTCAGTATCTAATCCAATCCATGTCGTCCAGGTAGTGATTCCTATTCAAGAGTTCCTGCTTTTCCTAGTTCCTCTGGGCCTAGGATCATGTTCATTGAAATATTGATCAATATCGGTTGCTTCAAATTCATTGGCAGAATGCACTACTTTAACAGGAAAATAAATTCCATGGAAGAAATGTGTACTTTCCAATTTTCACTTTGGAGTGTTTAACAGGGTTCATAGATGGTAGTTTGGGGACAACTCAGATTAATTCGAAAGTAGTTCCAACATCAAAGTCTGTCTACTTTGTGCATCTGTGCATCTTTGTAACTTTAAAGTTCTTTGGCAGATCACATGTGAGCTGTGTGGGGTGGGAGTGAGGGCAATGTTGGTTCAGCTCTGCCTAAACAGACTGCTCTGAAGGTAGAGCAGTCCCCAATCTATCACTCAAGTAGTTATACATCTTCCAGAAAGCTTTATACCATAAGCTTATTTACTAAGCTGGTGGTCTTCTTGCAGTCCTAGGATCCTCCTTTAACTGTAGTGTGCAGTACTGGACTGTGTATGCAGTAAGTATCTAGCCCTTGTTTTAAGGATTTACTGTAAATGTGATGTGTACATGCTTACATGTGCAGGAAAATGATACACATCTCATTTGTACTGCATTATTGTCTCTGCAACACATTTTTTTCCTGCCAGCATCCTTATCAGTAACAGGCTAGCTCAGTGCCAGCTGATCTGCTCCTATTCTCTCTTGAATACACAATTTCCCCTCTATCATATTTTACTGTTTCTCCATATCATTTCATTCAAGTTGCAGACATTCAGTTGCTCTTTGTTACAAGTTACTGATTTCCCCTCTTTTTGTTCTTCCTCCAGCCAGATGATTTCAGGTAACCATATCAACTTACCATCAGGCCTGGTGGTGCTACTTCTAAATGCCAGGTCAGTCCAAAATAAAATATATCATTCACAACATGATTGTGAATGAGGGGGTTGACCTGACCTGTGTTATGGAGACATGCGTGGGGGACATGGGAGATATTGTGAGCCAGTGTGGTATAGTGAGTAAGAGAGCCAGTGTGGCGTAGTGGTGAAGAGCCTGGGACTGGGACTCTGAGGATCTGGGTTCGAGTCCCCGCTCAGCCATGGAGCCAACTGGGTGACTTTAGGCCAGTCACAGACTCTCAGCCCAACCTACCTCGCAGGGTGGTTGTTGTGGGGATAAGATGGAGGAGGAGATGTAAACTGCCTTGAGGCCTTTGTAGGAAAAAGGCAGGATATAAATCGAAAATAAATATTATCGTCTCCCAGTTTTGCCCATCTGGGTTTTCGGTGCAGCACAAACCTTGCCTTGGTGGACAGGGAGGGGAAGTGGCTATAGACTACAGGAGTACCTGCTTTCTCTCAAGGATCTCTGTCCACTCAAACACAGGTCTTGAGTGTTTGTGTCTGGTATTGGGAATCAAGACAGATTAGGGATTCTGTTAGTGTACTGTACACCCTGCTGCATATCAGACTCCCTGCCTGAGCTATTGGAGATGGGCTTGGATCTGGGTTGAGAACTCCCAGAATGTTGGTTCTTGAGATCTGACTCTCGATGTTGAGGCCACCTTGCCTGGGATAGCTCAGGACTTCATGGCCACCATGACAATCAAGGGGGTGTCTTAGCACATCATTGACCCAGCCCATTAAAAAGGCCACACTTCTGAATGGATTTTTTTTTGACTGGCCAGGGTAATTGTGATCTGAAAGTGGTGGGGTATAGCATTAACTCCTTTGTCATGGTCAGACCACTTCCTTGTGAAATTTAGCCTTTCAGCTTCTCCTTCCATCTGCAAATGTGGGTGACCTATTAGTTTGGTCCACCTCTGGGGTCTAATGGATCCTGATGGTTTCCAGAGGGCACAGGAGGATTTTCCAAATGATATGGTTGGTGCGCCTGTCAAAGCCCAGGTCTCTCTGTGGGATACGGAAGTGACCTGGGCAGTTGACACAATTGCAGCTAAATACCCTCTTCCCTTGCGCAGAGCCCACTCAGCTTCATGGTATACTGTTGCACTGTAGGCAGTGAAACGAGTGGGAAGATGGATAGAGTGCAAGTGAGGAAAACTGAATCTGACCAGGCATGAGTGAGAGCTCACTATCGGGCCTATTGTGGCAGTGAAGTTGGTAAAGAGAGCATTCTTCTCCATCAGCACTGCATTTCTGGAATGCCAGCCAGTGGAGCTGCTCCAAGTGATTCATGGCCTTTTGAATACTGGCCCTGATCAGATGGAACCCTCAGTGGCCCACAGTGACAAGTTTGCTCAGCATTTTGAGGGCAAAATCACTCAGATTTGACACAAATTGAATTCCACAGTCAATGTCCTTCCTGGGATAGAGGTGTCCAAGGCACCATCTGGTCCTATTCTGTTGGATAAGTTTGAATGACTGAAGCTTGAGGATGTGTACAAGATGCTCGGGACAGGTTCTACCTACCACCTGTAAGCTTGACCCTTGCCCTTCATGGCTGTTCATCCAACCCAAGGAGGGAATGAGTTTCTGCATCCAGGAGGTTGTAAACATCTCTCTGAGAGAGAGGCTCATCCTGATCCCTTTAAAGGAGTCAGTGGTCAGGCTCCTTCTGAAGAAGGTGAACCTGGATCTGGTAGAAATTAATAACTGTAGACCTGTTCCAAACATTCCCTGCTTCGGCAATGTGCTCAAGTGGGTGGTGGCTGGGCAGCTCTTGGCACTCTTGGATGAAACAGCTTATCTGGATCCATTCAGTCCAGTTTTGGGATGGAAGCTGCCTTGGTCATCATGTGGAATGACCTTTGCCAGGAGGAAGACAGGGGGAGTACAACTCTGCTGGCTTTCCTGGACTTCTCAGCAGCTGTTGATACCATCAGCCATGGTATCCTTCTGGATAAGACTGGTTGGGTTGGGAGTTGCAGGCACTGCTTTGCAGTGGTTCTGTGCCTACTTGAATGGCCAAGTCCAGTGGCCTGAGGATTGTGGCTCTGTGTCATGGCAATTGTGCCATGGAGTCCTTCAGGGTTTTATTCTGTCTCCCATACTATTTAACATCTGCATGAAATCACTGGATGAGATCATCTGGAGATTTGAGCTAAGGTGTCATTAATATGCTGATGATACCCAGCTCTAGCTCTCTTTTTCATCTAATTCAAGTGAGGTGATGATGATTCTGATCCAATGCCTGGCCAGGGTAATGGACTGGATGAGGGCTAATAAATTGAAACTTAACCCAGACAAGATGGAGGTGTTGTTGGTAGATGGTCTTCCTGCCCAGGTAATGGATGTCCGCCCTGTCTCGGACAGGGTTACACTCCTCCTAACGAACAGGATTTGGGACCTCATGGTTCTTCTGGGTCCAGAGCTGGCCCTAGAATACCAGGTGAGCTCTGTGGCTGGGAACACATTTTATCTTCTTTGGCTGATCTATCAACTACGTTCCTATCTGGACGGACAGAAGCTAGCAACAGTAATCCATGTTCTGGTAACCTCTCAGTTGGACTACTGTAGCACGTTTTATGAGGATCTGCCTTTGAAAATGGTCTTGAAGCTTCAGAGGGTACAGAATAGGTCAGCTTGTCTGCTAACAAAGAATGGCAAGCCAGAGCATATTATGCCAGTCCGTTTGCATCTTCACTGATTGCTGATTGCAGTCTGGGCCCGCTTAGGACCTGATTTTAGGATCTGAAGGAATTCCTCAACCCGTGTTTGCCTACCCAAGACCTTAAGATCATCTTCTCAGGTCCTTCTCTAGGAGTTGCCATTAAAGGATGTGAGGAAGGTAACTGCCTGGGGAAAAGGGCCTTTTCAGATGTGGCACCCTGATTATGGAATTCATTCCCCAGAGAAGTACACCTGGTGCCAACCCTTCACACTTTCTGGCGCCTGGCAAAACCCGTTTTATTCTCTTGGTATTTAAACTGATAATTTTTAATTACAGTTATTTTTATATTTTGCCAGGACTCTGTGTTTTGTTTATTTAATTTGCTTACTTATTGTTTACCAAGATGCTTATGTTGGAATCCATTTTTTATTTTTAATTTCATTTTTCTATTTATTGGCCTAGATGCTGAAATGCAGTTACTATTGCATTTTATTATTAAATTAGATTAGTCTATTTTAATTATCTGTTTGTATTTTTATGAATGTAAACCATTCGGGTAGCCAGTTTTGCCTATGAGAGCGGTAAATAAAAAGCTTGTATAAATAAGGTAAAATACTGTTCCTTTTTATTAAACAACAAACTTACTCTGTACTAGCTTTCTACCCTCTTAGTATCTTTCACACAGGCAAACCACAATGTTGTACTTGAACACCTGTGCCTCTGTGGTTTATGTTTATGGTGGCGAATGAGGAGCCACCCTATGGCACCAGCCCGTTTCTATATTTTATTTTATACAGTATGTTGCCAATTACTTTGTAAACCACCTAGGGACGTTTAAAAATCATATAAATATGTTTTTAAATATAAAACAATTTAAAATTTTAAAAGCCTTAAATTTTTTCAGATTCAAATATGATCATAATGCAGTAACATTAAATAGGTGGAAAGGAGTCAGGATCAATTAAAATAGATATTAAAAAGGTTAATTTTTACCTGGTACCGAAATGAAAATAGTGATGGTGCCAGGCAAATTTCCTTTGGGAGTTTTTTCCAGAGGTTTCTTCCTATGGTGAGGAGGAGGCCAGGCAACACAGTAGCAGCTACTGTTGCCCAAAATTGATGTTGCTGAGCATTGATGGATGGTTGCTAAGCAGACTAGAGCAAGGATGACTGTTGAATAGCAAAGGACTTGAAAACATCATGGGAATATGGCAGGTGGAGAGGTGGCCTGACTGAAAAGCAAAGCTCTAGGAAAGCGGAGTATTAAGCATTTGGCAGGCATGGAGAAAGGTTAGCAAGATGGAAAGGAGGGAGCTCAAGAGACAGGAATGAAGGAGGGCAAGAAGAGAGTTTGGTAAAGAGGATGGAAGCCCAGTGGAACTAGCTACTTGAGATAGAAAATACAAGACAGGGCGACATGCAAGAATGCACTTACCTGGGCTGTACATTCCTATGGAGTTAAAGGCATTCAGGACCTCATCTGGAATCCTTTGTGCAGTTCTGGGCACCAAGATTTAAGAAAGATGCAGAAAAATTAGAAAGGGTCCAGAGGAGGGCAACAAAAATGATCCAGGGTTTGAAGACTGAGGGGGGACATGGTATCACTCTACAAGTACCTCAGCGTTGTCACAGAGAGGAAGGTCTAGATCTCTTCTTGCTGATACCAGAGTGCAGGACATGGAATAATCCAAGCTGCGACAATCCAGGTTCAGGCTAGATATCAGGAAAAGCTTCCGCACTGTCAGAGCAATAGGACAGTGGAACCAGCTGCCTAGAGAGGTGGTGGGCTCTCCCACAGTAGAGACATTAAAAAAGAAACTGGATAGCCATCTGAGTGGGATGGTATAAGCTGGTGTCCTGCAACAGCAGGGAGTTGTACCCAATGGCCTTCATGGCCCCTTCCAACTCTTCTATTCTGTGATTGTAGGACTTTAAAACATAGAGCTGTTCAGGAGGTTTAAGTAAGTTTGTGGGGAGACAGAGGAAAGAAATAGTAAGGGAGAAAAGAACATACTTGAGTGAGGGGAAGTATTGACTGTATAATGCCTATCTAGAAGCCCCTTTCCTACAGAGCTGCACCATGTGTGTAGCCATGTCTTGACTCCTGAGTTTGTGTAGCCGCCTTCCCCAGTGGTACAGTTTGTGTGTTCTTTCAGGATTATTTTCTGTGTGATGTGGAGTGTGGGGTCAACTTTGGTTCATGTGTGCTATCAGTACTGAACAGCATACTACTGAATGTGCATAGAAGACATGTGTGTATCACCATTTATTTATTTATTTGGATTTATATCCTGCCTTTTTCCTACAAAGGGCTCAAGGCAGCTTATGTCATTCTCCTCCTCCATCTTATCCCCACAACAACAACCCTGTGAGGTAGGTTGGGCTGAGAGTCTGTGACTGGCCCAGAGTCACCCAGTTGGCTCCATGGCCGAGCGGGGACTCGAACCCAGATCCTCTGAGTCCCAGTCCCAGGCTCTTCACCACTACTCCACACTGGCTCTCATTTAATTGAGTAACTGCAGCCTGCCTGACCCAACAGGAGGACAAAGACTTTGGCTCATAAGTCTTGACTCCAACTCCAAGGGAACTTTTAGATCGGGATGTTTTGTTGAGTAGCACTGCTCACTCATGGAATTTTGCAAGGGCCTGATGATAATATATTCCATTTGCAGCCCCCCACCCATGCTGCTTCTGACTTGTTTTGTTTTGTGCCTTACCAGAAAAAAATCTGGGAAGGAAGAAAACACAGAATAACAGCAAATAGCTGGCACTGTCTGGAAGCACCCCAGATGTCATACAAGCTGTGTGCGTATACTGTCTGTGTCCTTCAGTTCTCCGCACAATATGCACTTTCCTTCTTAGAGCTGAGGAAGCTTTCTCTACTCCATTCCTAATTGCATTCAGTATTCAGGGGAATCAGCCCTTTATTTCTTTACAGAATTTTAAAATGTATTCCCAATAAAATTATATTTGCTAGGAAAATCTTGCAAATACAGTGATGATGACATAGGAATATGTTAGAAGAGAAGCAACAGACAGAGGATGTTGGCTTTACTTGAGGGAAACAGTTTCCCTGTGCTAGTTTTACATACGGATTAGCCATTTGTTACAATCTTCAAATGTAGGAAGTGAAGGAGTTACTTTGCAAAGTTCAAAACTGTGTGGCAAATCGCTTTCTTTTACCCAGCACACAAAATGCTGTTGAGACAGGAGCAACATTCTCTGTTCAGTCATCAAGCATAAAGCCTCTTTGCCTATGTGGTTATTTAAAACTAAACTTTTATTGCCTTCCTTGTTTGAATGTTACAAGTTCAGCAACTGATGATGGAAGGGTGTTTCTGTCATGGGCAGATAAACTGGTTTGCTAATTGCAGAATTCTTTCAAAATAAGACTGTAGTAGGTTTATGTACTTGCAGCATATTTGGTATCAATTGGTTCATTATGGAGAGAGAAGCCTGCAAATTAATTTGTTCTAAGCTTACAAACTGCTAATTTGTATTGAAGGTAATAAGAAGGGTTGAGGTTGCTTACACTGTGCACATCACCAACTTAATAATGGTCCTCAGTGTAGAGAACTCTTAGAAATTACGTAAGTGTATTGTTTTGCAATGGCTCAAACCAAAGAATGCAATATATAAGTGGTACTTATGTTCAACCAACCATGATGTTACCTTTCTAAGAAGTAACTTTTCTCTAATATTTTTTTTAAATAGGAAAGAAATATGTGCAGAAATACAGAAAATTCTGAAGATTAACTTTCCTATAAATGCAAAGAATATGCTACTGAGTATTGTACGAGAAATTCAGCCAAAGAATATGGTAGAGTTATTTAAATATATGATATTAGCAGTTAGCATTATAATTACATCAAAATGAAAGCATTAATATTTTAAAATGATATATTATAATTAAGAATAATATATTAAAATTTAAAATATTTAAAAACATTACATTGAGATTGTCAAACAATATGCAGTACATATAAGCAACATAATTTGTGACTGATTGTTAATAAAACCAACCGCATACCAACCCTTTCATATTGAAACTATTATTAAAATCTGTTAGCCAGTGCATTTTTCCAGGTTTTTTTTTTTGTTATGCTGACTGCTCTGAGAGCAAAAAGGACACAACGATTGAAACCTTGTAAGAGAAAAAAACCCAATTTATTCTTCACTGACCAATGTCTTATGCATTTAAGAAATAAGGATAGGTAATATTCTCTAAATTTTGAATATAAGCAGCGTTCAAGTAAATAATGTGCCGGATAGCCACAAATACACAATCTATCTTTCATTGGAATACCTTGGAATCTACCCTGTAGCATCATTGTATCCATCATCTCAAATCAAAGCCTAGTAAAGGCTACATGTTGGGCCCATTGCATATTAAAAAACAGGTGTTTTTCTTTCTTAAATTGAATTTTAGTTTTGGATAGCCATTTCATGGCCCTTGAGTTTGACAGTGTGGCTATATTAGTCTGATTTCTAATATCTGAAAACCTTAATTTGACACCATTCCTTATATCGGTGCTAGGAATGCTTATAGCCTCCACTGTAGCCTACTAAAATCATAGCTTGGTTAACATCTTGATAAACTTACAGCGCCAGTTTCCAAGGCTTTAACCATCTGCTCAAGAAGACACTTCTTTGGAAGCCTGTCTTCACTCATCAAAACTAGCTCAAACCAATAATTGACTAGCCTGAGATGCATTTGATCTGAAACTGCCATGATTCCAAATTCAGTTCTAAGCACATAGGCTGGACAGGTTGGACCCCCCCCCCCGCCCCCCATACAATATGTAAAAAGTGATTTTGAACTCCTCTTATTTCCTTGCAGTTAGAAAAACTGCAGAATTTATAAATTTGTACTGGCCACACATTCATTCATTCATTCAAACATTTCTATGCTGCCCCATCGCAATAAAGCCTCGGGGCAGCTTACAACGTAATATAAAACATATAAAACAAATACATTTCAATTAAGCCCCCCCGGTGCATCTTGGCCAAAAACCTTTAAATTCCCACTTAACAAATACAATTAGCAATTAAAATACGATTTAAATAAAAAGGTCTTTGCTTGGCGCTGAAAAACAAATAACGACGGTGCCAGGCGGACCTCTCTGGGGAGCGCATTCCATAATTGGGGCACCACCGCAAAGAAAGCCTTTTGCCTTGCATACATTAATGACTGGCACAAGAGAGCTGGGTTGTTTATAATTCAGGAGACTGTTCAAAAATTGAGCACAGGCAGTTGTGTTTAGCTCATTTCTCTTTAGTTGCAATGCCCAGGATCCTGTGCAACAGGGGTCCTCAAATTTTTTCAACAGGGAGCCAGTTGAAAGGTACCAGCGGCACACATGAGCCAGTAAGGCAGTGCCGGCGGTGCATGCCAGACAGCGAGGGGGCGGTGCGGGGTGGGCGTGCATGAGGGTAGGCGAGGCGGGGGCGCATGCGGCTTGCTCACTCGGAGATCATTTTCTCTGAGCGAGTCCAAAACAATCTCTGCGCGAGCAAGCTGCCACCTCCCTGCCCATGCGGAGAGTCGGCGAGCATGTGAGGCGGGTGGCGGTGGGCTAAATGGGCATGGGATAAATGGGAAGTCCAAAACCTCTCAGGCAGGCTGGATAAATGGTCATGGCAGGCCAGATCCAGCCCGCGGTCTGTAGTTTGAGGACCCATGCTGTGGAAGTAAAACCTAGGCCGAGGTTAATATATGACTCCACCTGTTTAATTTCATTTAAGTTGAAAAACCACTTATGTCACTTTTTTCTTAGCAGTAATTAGCACTTTTGATTTCTTGCTATTAATCACTAAGTCATTTTCCCTACAATAAGTGCTAAATTTTCTCAGCAGCGTCCACAAACCAGCCTGAGTGGTGGACATTAGAATCATATCTGCATAAAGGGGAATGTTCACTGGTTTATCCAAAGTCTTTGGTATATGAAAAGCCTGACTATGAAGCATGGAAACTACATTATTAGGATAGACGTTAAATAGGAATGGGACAAGAATACATCCCTGACAAACTCCTTTACTTGGGGGATCTCAATTGTTAAAGTTTGATTTACCCTGGTTCTAAACTTTAAAGTAGTGTCAGTATAGAGGCGCTCTCTAAGAAAAAGAAGTCTCTGATCAATGTATGTTTTAGTCAGTTTTTCCCAGAGAAGATGTCTATTTATGGAATCAAAGGAGGCACTTAATACATGCAGTAAAAAAGGGTCTGCCTTTCTGGTGTATTTAGATATCATATGGGATAAGATAAAACAGTTACTGACAACAGACCTTCCTTGTCTAAAGCCAACCTGTTTGTCTGCTAAAATAGCATTCTGATTGACCCACTCCTCTAGCTTTTGGTATAGAAAACTGGCAAAGATTTTTGTGGGAAAATTAATTAAATGAATGGCTCTATAGTTTCTGGGGTCTCCACAATTACCTTTTTAAAATAAGGAAACAATTATGCTTATTTTCCATCCATTAGATATGCAACCCATATTACTTATGTGAGAAAAGAGGTCTGCAGGGACAGTAGCCCACCAGTGAATATGTCTTTAAAGAGTTCTAATAATAAGAATAGCTTGTAAAAACAGTAGTGTTATAATTTTAATACAAATATTTTTGTGTAAAAGGGATGGAAAGTGAGTTAGTATTAAGAATTATAAATTAAAACAATTGCTTTCTGAGTTTCAGTGAAGTACAAATTAATTTAGTTGAATGTAGAAAAGAACAATTACTGACTTTTTGTGAAATTTTTTGAACTTGATACGATATGTAATATTTGTGCAAGAACCATTTATCCTTTTTCTCTTTCTTTTTCTCTATTCTACTTTTTAAATGAGAATTTAAAAAGTAACCTTTCCCATCATGTAATAAATGAGACATTGTGTTCTTCATGCACAGAAACATTTATGTTACTTTCTGCGCCAGTGATAACATCCCAGTGAGCTATCCCAATTTTTGTAAGTAATTCTGTTTTTCAAATTTTGTTTATTTACTGGTCCCCTGGGCATTTTAGTGATAGTCTAAAACAAGGAAGACTTGGATGTCAGAGGAATAGTCAAACAAAATCTCTTGCTCCAAATATACTCTTCTTATTCATTTTTAATGCTGCATCAGAATGTCACATCTGTATCTTCAGTTGAGGGTGAATAGAATATGAAATGCAATCCGTGACTAATCTCCTTGTGCTGTCACTGCTGATTAACTCTGAGATGGGTAGCACTCTGCTTGCCCTACTTTCCTGCATGTGGCTGAAAGGTTAGGGCATTTGGTGAGAAGAGGCTCAGAAGACTTAGGTGTTATATTCAGTAGGCTCTTTCTCCCTTCATAGGACACCATTAGAAGATTACAGATTCAGATATCAAATTTTTCTACTTTGAAAGACTTGGGTTGGGATCAGAGTGGGGTCTACAGTTTTTGCTAGAACTTTGCCTTCCTGGGATGGGACAAATTAGATTTTCTTGTTTGCACTGAACTTGAGGCAGAGGTCCCTGTAGATGATGAATTCCTAGTCTTCTTCAGGTTCCAGCTTAGGAGTGGGGTGGGACTTGACACTTGCATTCACCTCAGATGTCTGCACCTCAGATGTCTGAGGTGCACCTCAGATGCATTCACCTCAGATTTTTAGCTGCTGTGAGCCGCCCCGAGGCTGCTGCAAGGGGCGGCATACAAATATTTATTTATTTATTTATTTAAAATAAAATAAAATAAAATAAAATAAATAAATAAAAAATGTCCGAAGATCAGTAAATTGTTTTCAGTTTGTTGCCACTGAGGCTCAGACACTCTTGGAAAACATAGAAACAGAGCAAGTCAGAAGGGGCCTCCTGGGCCATCTGGTCTGACCTCCGGCACCAGCTGGCTCCGCTCACGACATGCCCACCATGTGCATGTCCAGCCTGTCTTTGAACACCCTCACCGAGGGGGCCTCAACGACCTGCTGTGGAAGCCCGTTCCACACCCTCAGGGTCCTAACTGTCAGGAAGTGCTTCCTGGCATCCAAATGGAACCTGGGTTCCCTGAGCTTTGCTCCATTGGAGCGTGTCCTGGCCTCCTCTGCAGGGGAGAACAGGTCTCAACCCATCTGCATGTGACACCCCCTCACATACCTGTATGTCACCAGCATATCCCCTCTGAGTCTCCTCTTCTCCAAGCTGAAGAGACCCAGTTCCCTCAGTCTTGCCTCATACGGCATCCCCTGCAAACCGGTCACCATCCTTGTGGCCCTACGCTGCACTGACTCCCACCTGGCTATATCCTTTCTGTAATGAGGGGCCCAAAACTGAACACAATACTCCAGTTGCAGGTGCACCAGAGTCGTGTAGAGTGGTAGTAATACCTCTCTTGATCTAGAAGCCACACTTCTGGCTATGCAACCAAAGGTGGCATTCGCCCTCTTGACCACCGCATCACACTGCTGACGCATGTTTAGCCTGCGGTCAACCAGTACCCTGAGGTCCCTTTTCACAAGTGCTGCTCGCCTAACCTGTACTTATGACAGCTATTCCTATGCCCCAAGTGCAAGACCTTGCACTTATCCACATTGAACGCCATCCTGTTGTCTCCTGCCCACTTCCATAGTCTGTCCGGAACCTTTTGGATCTGGAGTACCTGCTCCTCAGTTGTGGCCACTGCTCCATATGGAGAATATGAAAAATATGGAGACACAACAGGTACTCAAAAGCAGCAGAACTTCTTGCTGTTTTTTAAAAGTCTTTCTGAAATAAGCACAATAAGAATGTGAGTCAACCTTCTATAGGCTTAGGAAAGGGTTAGAACTCTCCCTGATGTGTAAGAACATAAAAATCATACTGAATTAATGGTCCATCCAGTCTAGAACTCTGTTCACATGGTGACAAACTGGCTGTCCACAGGATCTCTCAAGAAGGATGGGAACAAGAGTTCTATCTACCCAAGTGCCTTAGCAACTGGTGTACGCATAGCATACTGCCTCTGGTAATGAAGGTAGCACGAAGTGTGCAAGGGTAATAGCCCCTGATAGTCTTCTCCATGAATTTATACAGGCCCCTTTTAAAGCCATCCAAAATGGGGGCAATCTCTACTTTCTGCGGCAGTAAATTCCATAGTTCGTTTATATGCTGTTTGAAATACTGCCTTTCATCTGTCCTGAATCTTCCACCAGTTAGCCTCTTGAGCTGACCCCCATTGGGTTCTAGTAGTATGGGAGAGGGAGAAAAGTGTTTCTTACTCCACTTTCTCCTACCATGCATAATTTTAAACACCTATATTTAAACACCCCTCCCCCCATACTCAATTTTTTTCTAAGAGAAACAAACCCAGTTGTTGTAACCATTCCTCATAGGGAAGTGGCTCCAGCTCCTTGATCATTTTAGTTGATCTTTTCTGCACTTTCTCTAACTCAGTAAAGTTCTTTTTCAGGTGTGGTGACCAGAACTGAACACAGTATTCTAAGGGGGGTTACACCAAAGCTTTTGTATAAACGGAATACAATCTTGGCAGTTTTATTTTCAATTCCATTCATAATTATGGCTAACATCGAGTTTGGCTTTTTAACAGCAGCTGTGCATTGGGTTAACATTTTCATTGAGCTGTCTATCAGAAGCCCAATATCCTGCTCTTGGTCAGTCATTGCTAATTCAGACCCCTTCAACCCATCTGTCATTACATGGAAATGCCTTTCTCATGCATTCATCTTGGAGAGATCTCTTTGAAGTTATTCACAATGTTAATTTTAACCACACTTTAAGTTTGATGTCATTCACTGTTTCTTTCTAATTCCAGGTTGAAAAGCATTGGTCCTAATACAAAACTCCATGGGACCCTACTGTTTCTATCCCTCCATTGGGAGACATTGCCATTTGTTCCCACTCTCTGCTTTATGTTCTTTAGCAGGTTACTGATCCATAAGGCCCCCTCACCCCCCATTCCATCACTGCTACAATTTGCTCAGAAATCTTTGTTGAAGGGCTTTGTCAAAGGCTTATTAGCATTGTAAGTAAACAGTGTCTACCAGATCAGCTCTGCCCATGTGCTTATTGACATTCTCAAAGAATTTTAATAGGTTAATGAGATATACCATATTTTTCGCTCTATAAGACGCGCCTGACCATAAGACACACCTAGTTTTTAGAGGAGGAAAACAAGAAAAAAAATATTCTGAATCAAATGGGCACATAATCACAGGCACATTCCCCATGGGCTGCACATCTGACAGACTTACTGCACACACATATTCGCTCTATAAGACGCACAGACATTTCCCCTTTTGAGGGGGAAAAAGTGCATCTTATAGAGCAAAAAATACGGTAATTTACCTTTGCAGAGGCTATGTTTGTTCTCTTTCAGCAGGGGTTGACATTCTTCCTATTACCGGTTCTGTCTTTATCACTTTCAAACAATTTATACAGAAAAGAGATTAAGCTAACTAGCCTATAATCTGGGATCCTGCCCCCCCTCATCCCCTTTTAAAATTTGATGGTATATTGGCTGTTCTCTGGGCCTCAGATACAGAATCTAGAGACATACTATGCATTTTTGTAAGAATGTCCGCAGTTTCATATTTGAGCTCTTAATGAACTCCTAAGATGTATACCATCTGGCTCTGGTGATTTATTAACATTCAATTTGTTAGTAAAGTTGAGAATTTTACATTTCATTTTTTGTTGCAGTTTTACTTAATTCCTAAGACTCCCTTCCTGAATATGTGAATTCAGGAACAGGTATCTGTTTTGTATGCTCAGGTGTGAAGACAGATGAAAATAATTCATGCAGTGTCTCTGCAATCTCCTTATTATCCTTTAGCACTCATTTAATCCTTTATCAATAGTCCAACTGCCTCTCTGGCTGCTTTCTTTCTTCCAATATATTTGAAGAATTCTTTATTGTTGGCCTTGATGCTGTTAGCAATATACTCCTCAAAATGTTCATTTGGTTCTCTTATTTGGTTTGCTGTTGTAAACTGCCCAGAGAGCTTTGGCTGTGGGACTGTATAGAAATGAAATAATAATGTCTGTTTGCATCTCCATTGTGCAAGTTTGTGCTTCTTTTTGTTTTCCTGATTTGGGCAAGATTTCATAGAAACATAGAAACAGAGTGAGTCAGAAGGGATCTCCCGGGCTATCTAGTCTGACCTCCAGCTCCAGCCGGCTCTGCTCATGATATACATACTATGTGCATGTCTAGCCTATCCTTGAACAACCTCACCGATGGGGCTTCAACCATCTCCTGTAGAAGCCCGTTCCATACTCTAGGGGTCCTAACTGTCAGGAAGTAGTTCTTGGCATCCAAATAGAACCTTGGTTCCTTGAACTTGGCTCCATTGGAGCACCTCCTGCCTTCCTCTGCAGGGGAGAGCAGGTCTTGACCCACCTCCATGACACCCCTTCATGTACCTTTAAGGTTATAAGTCCTGCTGGATCCCTTGTTGTCTAGAACATCACCACCTCTGGTATGTTCTTCCCTCCTTATGCTGTTTATATCCAGAGATGACTGTATCTTGTTGGTTTATGCCATTCCACTGGGTTAACATTTTGCCCAATATATCTATCCTTTTCTTTAAAGCCAGGTATTTGAGCTTTTTCCCCACTGGAGAAGGAAATGGCAACCCACTCCAGTATCTTTGCCATGAAAACCCCATGGACAGTACCAAAAGGCAAAAAGATATGACGCCGGAAGATGAGCCCCTCAGGTCGGAAAGTGTCCAATATGTTACTGGGGAAGAGCAGAGGGCTAGTACTCGTAGCGCCAGAAAGAATGAAGCAACTGGGTCAAAGCTGAAAGGACACTCAGTTGCCGATGTATCTGGTGGTGAAAGGAGAGTCCGATGCTTTCCTTTAGGAACCTGGAATGTAAGATCCATGAATCAAGACAAGCTGGATGTGGTCAAACAAGAGATGACAAGACTGAACATCGACATCTTAAGAATCAGTGAAATAAAATGGACAGGAATGGGTGAATTTAATTCAGATGATCAACAGGTATACTACTGAGGGCAAGAATCCCTCAGAAGAAATGGAGTAGCCTTCATAGTCAATAAAAGAGTAGGAAAAGCAGTACTGGGATACAATCTCCAAAATGACAGAATGCTCTCAGTTCGAATCCAAGGCAAACCATTCAACATCACAGTAGTCCAAGTCTGTGCCCCAACTACTGGTGCTGAAGAGGCTGAAGTTGACCAGTTCTATGAAGGCCTACACCACCTTCTAGAATTGACACCCAAAAATGATGTCCTTATCATCATGGGGGATTGGAATGCTAAAGTAGGAAGCCAAAAGATACCCGGAATAACAGGCAAGTTTGGCCTTGGAGTACAAAATGAAGCTGGGCACAGGCTGGTAGAATTTTTTCAAGAAAATACGATGGTCATAGCAAACACGCTTTTCCAACAACCCAAGAGACGACTCTACACATGGATATCACCAGACGGTCAACACAGAAATCAGATTGACTATGTGCTCTGCAGCCAAAGATGGAGAAGCTCTATACAGTCAGTAAAAACTAGACCAGGAGCTGACTGTGGCTCTGATCATGAGCTGCTTGTTGCAAAATTTAGGCTTAAATTGAAGAAAGTAGGGAAAAGCACTAGGCCACTCAGGTATGACCTAAATCATATCCCTGATGAATATACAGTGGAGGTGACAAATAGATTTAAGGAATTAGATCTGATAGACAGAGTTCCTGAAGAACTATGGACGGAGGTTCGCAAAATTGTACAAGAGGGAGCAACTAAAGCCATCCCAAAGAAAAAGAAATGCAAGAAAGCAAAATGGCTGTCTGAGGAAGCTTTACAAATAGCTGAGGGAAGAAGGGAAGCGAAAGGCAAGGGAGAAAAGGAAAGATACACCCAATTGAATGCAGAATTCCAGAGAATAGTTAGAAGAGATAAGAAATGCCTTCTTAAATGAACAGTGCAAAGAAATAGAAGAAAAAAATATAGAATAGGGAGGACCAGAGATCTCTTCAAGAAAATTGGAGATATGACGGGAACATTTCATGCAAAGATGGGCATGATAAAGGACCAAAATGGCAGGGACCTAACAGAGGCAGAAGAGATTAAGAAGAAGTGGCAAGATTACATAGAACTATACAAGAAAGAGCTTAACGTCGCTGATAACCACGATGGGGTGGTCACTGACCTCGAGCCAGACATCCTGGAATGTGAAGTCAAGTGGGCCTTAGGAAGTCTGAGCAACAACAAAGCTAGTGGAGGTGACAGCATTCCAGCTGAGCTATTCAAAATCCTGAAAGATGATGCAGTTAAAGTGCTACACTCAATATGCCAGCAAATTTGGAAAACTCAACAGTGGCCACAGAATTGGAAAAGGTCAGTTTACATTCCGATCCCCAAGAAGGGCAATGCCAAAGAATGTTCAAACTACCGCACCATTGCACTCATTTCACATGCTAGCAAAGTGATGCTCAAAATCCTACAAGCTAGGCTCCAGCAGTATGTGGACCGAGAACTACCAGAAGTACAGGCAGGATTTCGAAGAGGGAGAGGAACTAGAGATCAAATTGCCAACATACGCTGGATCATGGAGAACGCTAAGGAGTTCCAGAAAAACATCTACTTCTGCTTCATTGACTACGCTAAAGCCTTTGATTGTGTGGATCACAACAAATTGTGGCAAGTTCTTAAAGAGATGGGAATACCTGACCATCTTATTTGTCTCTTGAGAAACCTATATGCGAGTCAAGAAGCAACAGTGAGAACTGGACACGGAACCAATGATTGGTTCAAAATTGAGAAAGGAGTTCGGCAAGGCTGTATACTGTCACCCTGCCTATTTAACTTATATGCAGAGCACATCATGAGAAAGGTGGGGCTAGATGAATCACCAGTTGGAATCAAGATTGCTGGGAGAAATATCAACAACCTCAGATATGCAGATGATACCACTCTCATGGCAGAAAGTGAAGAGGAACTAAAGAACCTCTTGATGCGGGTGAGGGAGGAGAGTGCAAAAGTTGGCCTGAAACTCAACATTAAGAAAACTAAGATCATGGCATCCAGTCCTCTCACTTCCTGGCAAATAGATGGGGAAGCAATGGAGGTAGTGACAGATTTTATTTTCCTGGGCCCCAAGATCACCGCAGATGGGGACTGCAGCCAAGAAATTAAAAGATGCTTGCTCCTGGGGAGGAAAGCTATGGCAAATCTAGACAGCGTACTAAAAAGCAGGGACATTACCCTGCCTTAGCAGAGACTAAGTGCGTATAGTCAAGACTATGGTTATCCCAGTTGCAATGTATGGCTGTGAAAGCTGGACCACAAGGAAGGCTGAGCACCGAAGGATTGAGGCCTTTGAGTTGTGGTGCTGGAGGAGACTCCTGCGAGTCCCTTGGACCACAAAGCAATCAAACCGGTCAGTCCTAGAGGAGATCAACCCTGACTGCTCTTTAGAAGCTCAGATACTGAAGATGAAACTCAAATACTTTGGCCACCTAATGAGAAGGAAGGACTCCCTGGAGAAGAGTCTAATGCTGGGAACAATAGATGGCAAAAGAAGAAGGGGATGGCAGAGGATGAGGTGGCTAGATGGAGTCATTGAGGCGGTTGGTGTGATCTTGAGTGTACTCTGGGGGATGGTGGGGGACAGGAAGGCCTGGAGGAATGTTTTCCATGGGGTCGCGATGGGTTGGACACGACTTTGTGACTAACAACAACATTTGAGCTTTCATATTTTGGCTATGAGGCTTCTCGTAATTAAATACAAACACCTAACTGGGTGTCCTTCTCCAGACATATGCAACTTATAATATGGCACTTAGATCTCTCCAACTGATTGTTATATCTCTCCATACGTTTGTGGCTCATTTCCTGTCTTCCTACATTTAGGCAATCAGAAACATTTTCCTCTTGATTCCCTAGAGATGATTTAATCCAAATGGATGCTTCTTAGCTCATCAGCTTTTTGCTAGCTTTGCCTTGCCACTTTTTCTAATGTTATGCATCTGCAGTCTGATACTCTTATGGTTCAAGTGGAGCCCATTGCTCCTGCATCAGCCTGGCTTGTCCCAAAACAATTCCCCATTGTTTAACAAATCTGAACCCCTCCTTTCTACACCACTATCTCATCAACACATTGAGATTCATCAAGTGTGCTTTTCTATCTGGTCCTGTGTATGGAACAGGTAACATTTCTGAAGAAGCCACCTTGGCTGTTCTGGGTTTCAACCATTTAGCTAGTAATCTCAGTTTGGCTTCTAGGCCCTCAATTTGACTTCCACAACCTCAATAAAATGACCTGGACCTTTTTGGGCCTTACCTGAAGGAATGATGGATTTAGCAATGGTGACTTATAAAGTGAATAGTGGGCATGTGTTCAGATCTAGCAAACATTTATTTATTTTATTTATTTAAATATTTATATGCTGCTCCTTGCATCTTCTAGGTGCATGCAAGGCTTGAATATACCTGGTGAGATTTTTTAAAAAAATGGGTAGCATGCACATTCCTCTCCCATAGTGACATTGAAAGGCATAGTAAGATAAATTTGCTGAAATATATCGAATCTGTTTGTTTATGTTTCATGTATGTATGGTAGTTTAGTACATTCACTTTTATCTCTGCTTATCCAGTTCCTTCATTTAAAGACTCAGTTCAGAATTAGCCAAACTTACAGATTTCAGAACTCTAATGGGATTGCTCTTATTCCCTTCCAAGTTATACTTTCTCTTTTCCCCTTCTTAAGTTTTTTTCCCATCATAGTTTACAATTGGAGTTGGAATCAGAGTGCTAACCAGAATTGTATCTGAAGCATGTTTTGCTAGATTATTTTAAACTATGATTTGGAAACAAATCCCTATACTTTTCCTAACCATATTCCTAACCATTGTTTGCCTGATTCAGATATTATTGCAGACTGTAGTCAGTGAAGAAGTAAGGTAATCGGTAGCATAGTTCTGAGTCTCCCTCCAGGTCATGGTTTGAAGGATTGCAACATGGTCTCTGATTTAAGCTGTATTTTTTTAATAGTTAATTGAAGCTGTCTGTGATGTGTTATGTAGTCACCACATTCACTCAGTACTGTTTTGTGAGCTTTCTTATGTATACATATAGTATATTTATCTGGTTCCCTGTCTTTTCTAGTTCAGTCCTTGCATCATGAATTGGTAGTAAGAGTTGGTGCCATGGAAAATGGTATATTGACTTTACTGGTGAACATGAGCACAAAATGTGAGAATTAATTTTCTTGTTTGCTCGAGTGGCTAGATTTCCCTGGCACCACCATGCTTTGCATGCTTGGTGTGTCATCTTGGTTTATTGCAATCCTGCAAGTGTCCTTAGAAAGCACTCTTTAAAGTGAAGTGCAGATCATGTGCTGCCCATAAATATGCTAGCTTTTGAGTTACAAGCCTTTCTTTTGATTTATCTGGACAGTAACATAGGCTTGTGGTTGGTAAAGTTTGCAAGCAGCAAAAAGTGTTTGGATTAGTAATTGGCTTGTTAGTGATGTGTGAAAACTTGCAGGTTTTACAGTAATGACTATAACCTTAAATTTCTCAGCTCTTTGTCAGTCCGTATGTTCCTGTGAAATAGTCTACTGGGAAAATGGAGTGCTGAATGGAGAAGTCTCAGAATAGATTTATTTTTAAACACCATTCTAAAGAAGCTGTCCTTGAAAAGCAGCTTGAGCCTGCACTATTGCCAAGGGAGAAGGCAAGGAAGAATTAGGCACAATTGGCACGTAGTGGTAAGCCATGGATTGTTGGAAGTGAGTGTGGTGTTTCCTACACACATATGGCTTCTGTTTCATTTCTGTTTTTTAAAACAACCTGGGAACATCCCATTCTTGAATTGTTCATTGTGACACATGAATCTGGAACTCTGGTTTGTTGAGGGGAGAAAATTGGAATTTTATCCCATGGTACATTTTAGATTGCCATGGTGTGTTGTTATTTCCTAAGTGGAAAAGAAATGGAAGCAGTGAGCAGGCCAGAGACAATGTGCTCTTTTGTGCACGAATGGCCCAAACTAATTATGGGTCATATATAAACCATGGTTGATCCTGACGTGCAAACTGGGAGAATTGAAGATGGAACAAGACCCTGAAATGTTCTGTTCCAGTTTGCTTTAGTGTTGAAAGGAGACATGCTTTTGTCTGGATTACATCATGTCTGTGATGAAACAGAACTGCTAAATATTTTGATTTATTTAATATAATATCTAAAACATTAAGCAATTGCAGTTATAAAATATGCAAGAACTTCAAATGCATTCTACCCATAATGTAGTATTGTAATTGAAAGTCTAGAATTTTTTTAAAGATACTGTTGAGTTCTGCATATAAACCTTTGCATGATGAATGCAAAATGTGACATGACTTCTGTGCTTGAACTGCCTAAACTGACTTCAAGATGCAAGTGCTTTAGACAGGGTACATTGAAGGCATCATATGACCTAGTTCACAGAATTTCAGGCCAATTAGGGAAGACATTAATGTAAACATTAATGATGTGAAGTATGTACTTTTGACAACAGAAACTGATCAGATTGTGTTTTTCCATTCTAGGTTTTTGTTACGACAACACATTGCATGGTGTTGTGTGCAGCCTTTAGAAGAGAATTGTCTACCATGTGCTAGGATACGAAGTTTGCATTATTTGACTTGTGTTTCTGGATTATAAAAAAGAAACAGTGAAAATGGGGAGAAAGAAAATACAGATCACAAGAATAATGGATGAACGGAACAGACAGGTGAGAAATTATATCTCTTTGGGGTTACACTAACTGTACATTCATTGCTTTAAAAGTTCTGATTAGAACTGTTGAATTGTCCTTGTGGCCAAGCCCGGTTTGTCCCTTGGACCTTTTCTTTGTGAGTCTGCTTTTGACGTGCATGCACCTTGAGAATCTTGAGCTAAACATTGACTGCTAAATTCATACAGTAAGAATCTGCAGGATTTTTCAGATGTGTGCAGCTGCCATTTTGGATATCCAGTTCCTGCTTGTGGATTGTCTTGTCATGTGAACTAGGCAAGTGTGGTTTACGTGAAGGGATTGGATATGCACAGTGGTACCTGTCAGGACTGCAGTTCAGTGTGAGCTAAATAGTTCATGATGAGCTGTGCCTTGTTATGTGCATCAGGTTGCAGTGGAGGAGGATTCAAAGAAGCTGACTGATGAATTCAGGAAGGCCTGCAAGAACATTTCTGGAATGTCTTAATATAGCTCTCCAGTGTTTATATATACTTGTTTCTTCAGCGTCCTGAAGCAGAAACATTTTAATTGGTATCACTGTGATCCTTCATGCTAGATGTGGCAGTCATCACTTTTATCTGAATCTTTCTGCTTTTTTTAAGCCTCTTGATAATCATGGGAGGACTAGTAATCTTGCCTGTAGGTATTGGTTCTCTCCTGTTTCTTTGCCTTGCCTGCTTTGGGAAATCGTAATACCTTTTATCATTACAATCCCAGTGGTGACAGTTGTGTTATTGTCTTCCACAGTGTATGTTACCCAAATCTATGTTGTTGTAATACCTTTATTAGGCCAACCAAAACCTCACTAAAAATTGAGCTACCTTTAGAGATCCTAGATCTCTTTATCAAGCAAGGTGTTAGACAGCCTGGTTGAGGTATTGTAGCAACATTGATTTTGGAAGTTTTTTAAGGTCAACCTGACTTCTTTTGTATTTTGCTGAGGCCTTTTATTCTTAGCCCTGTAGCAAAACACCAAAATGGAGGAGGCAGAGGTTCTATATAGCCAGAAACTCAGACTTTATTCTTTAAAGATTTATCCCTTTCAGCTGATAAAAAAATTCTTCCCAAATGGGCTTTAATTGGCTTATAACCTAGAGGCGCATCTAAAATTATCTCTTAGTTTGTTACTATAAAGATTACTTAATTTCTCTCTCTGGTACAGTTGTGAAAGGAGCACATGTGCTTCAGTCTGGAGGAAAAACGCTTCTGAGAATACAAACTTACTTATATTTCCTGAAATGAAGTGGCCAACATTCCCCTCCTCCCCATCTTCCCAGCATAACTTGGGGTAGCAGGACTTTCCTGTAAGCATCATATTACTTGCTGACCTGCAGATTCATCCTCTCACACTACACCTTGAGACTAGATTGAATTTATCAACAGTGTGATTTTACCATAAAGTCAGCTTTTTCTGCTCTCCCAATTTAAAACATGCCTTTATAATATGTTGCTTTATGAGTGTATCTCACAAGCTTGCATGGTTTTTTGGTTGGCCTAAAATAAGTATCGCAGAAATATTGATTTTGGAAAGATTGTTATGGCTACTTTTGTTTTTGTTCCCTTAAGCACAGTTTTGAAAAAAAGAAACAAATAAATTATTGCAATAAAGAACTAATATGGTTTTTGCTGAACATTTATTTTACCAGTTGATATGACTTATTACAGTGTCTCAAATAATGCAGTCCTCATTTCTTTTTTCATTTATGAAGTGTTTTCTGTCCTATAAGGGCAAGTTTGCACACTCATAATAAGCCACATGAACTAAGTATGATATGGGACCTATTACCTCGGGAGGGTGTGGGCTCTCCCTCAGTGGAGACATTCAGAAAGCACTTGGACAGTCATCTAAATGGGATGGTAAATTGCAGGAGGTTGGACCTGAGGGCCTTCTGGCCCCTTCCAGCTCTGCTGTTCCATGAGTCTATGTGTGCTGCCTTACTTCTATAATTACTTGCACCATGCACAACTTACCATATCAGAACCTGGTAAGTCAGGTAGTAGGTGTGGCTGCCAAACCAGCCTGGAACCCATGGCTTACTTTATGGTTCTGGCATGGTTTGGAATCTAGGCCTTCTGGCAGCCCTCTTCAGATTTAGAAGGTACAGCTACCTGTGTGTCGTGTGGGCAGCTCGGGAAATTAGGCTGTGTGGGGTGGATGCATAGGATGTCTTTCTCTGATTTTGTAAACCCAGCTAGTGGCATGACTGATGAGCCCTATTTGATTTCAGTTGGTCTAGTAGTCTGAGTATGAACTGAGCATGAATAAATTTGGATCCAGACCATTGTGCTAGTTGATAATCCTATTAGTTTTACAAAGTCTTTTGACTGTACTTAGTTCAGTAAAAGTATTAAAGTATCCACTGGAGAAGGATACTCCAACCCACTCCAGTATCTTTGCCATGAAAACCCCATGGACAATACCAAAAGGCAAAACGATATGACACCAGAAGATGAGCCCCTCAGGTCAGAAGGTGTCCAATATGCTACTGGGGAAGAGCGGAGGGCTAGTACTAGTAGCACCAGAAAGAATGAAGCGACTGGGTCAAAGCTGAAAGGACACTCAGTTGCCGATGTATTTGGAGGTGAAAGGAAAGTCCGATGCTGCAAAGATCTTTACTCCATAGGAACCTGGAATGTCAGATCCATGAATCAAGGCAAGCTGGATGTGGTCAAACAAGAGATGACAAGACTGAACATTGACATCTTAGGAATCAGTGAACTAAAATGGACAGGCATGGGTGAATTTAGTTTAGATGACCATCAGGTATACTACTGCGGGCAAGAATCCCTCAGAAGAAATGGAGTAGCCTTCATAGTCAATAAAAGAGTAGGAAAAGCAGTACTGGGATACAATCTCCAAAATGACAGAATGATCTCAGTTCGAATCCAAGGCAAACCATTCAACATCGCAATAGTCCAAGTCTATGCCCCAACCACTGCTGCTGAAGAGGCTGAAGTTGACCAGTTCTGTGAAGGCCTACAACACCTGCTAGAATTAACTCCAAAAAATGATGTCCTTATCATCATAGGAGATTGGAATGCTAAAGTAGGAAGCCAAAAGATAACCGGAATAACAGGCAAGTTTGGCCTTGGAGTACAAAATGAAGCAGGGCACAAGCTGGTGGAATTTTGTCAAGAGAATACAATGGTCATAGCAAACACTCTTTTCCAACAACCCAAGAGACGACTCTACACATGGACATCACTAGACGGTCAACACAGAAATCAGATTGACTATGTGCTCTGCAGCCAAAGATGGAGAAGTTTTATACAGTCAGTAAAAACTAGACCAGGAGCTGACTGTGGCTCAGATCATGAGCCTCTGGTGGCAAAATTTAGGCTTAAGTTGAAGAAAGTAGGGAAAAGCACTAGGCCACTCAGGTATGACATAAATCATATCCCTGATGAATATTCAGTAGAGGTGACAAATAGATTTAAGGAATTACATCTGATAGAGTGCCTGAAGAACTATGGACGGAGGTTCGCAACATTGTACAAGAGGCAGCAACTAAAACCATCCCAAAGAAAAAGAAATGCAAGAAAGCAAAATGGCTGTCTGAGGAAGCTTTACAAATAGCTGAGGAAAGAAGGGAAGCGAAAGGCAAGGGAGAAAGAGAAAGATACAAACAATGGAATGCAGAATTCCAAAGAACAGCTAGAAGAGATAAGAATGCCTTCCTAAATGAACAGTGCAAAGAAATAGAAGAAAACAATAGAATAGGGAGGACCAGAGATCTCTTCAAGAAAATTAGAGATATGAAGGGAACATTTCATGCAAAGATGGGCATAATAAAGGACCAACATGGCAGGGACCTAACAGAGGCAGAAGAGATTAAGAAGAGGTGGCAAGATTACACAAAAGAACTATACAAGAAAGAGCTTAACATCCCTGATAACCACGATGGGGTGGTCACTGACCTCGAGCCAGACATCCTGGAATGTGAAGTCAAATGGGCCTTAGGAAGTCTGAGCAACAACAAAGCTAGTGGAGGTGACAGCATTCCAGCTGAGCTATTCAAAATCCTGAAAGACGATGCAGTTAAAGTGCTACACTCAATATGCCAGCAAATTTGGAAAACTCAACAGTGGCCACAGGATTGGAAAAGGTCAGTTTACATTCCGATCCCCAAGAAGGGCAATGCCGAAGAACGTTCAAACTACCGCACCATTGCACTCATTTCACATGCTAGCAAAGTGATGCTCAAAATCCTACAAGCTAGGCTCCAGCAGTATGTGGACCGAGAACTACCAGAAGTACAGGCAGGATTTTGAAGAGGGAGAGGAACTAGAGATCAAATTGCCAACATACGCTGGATCATGGAGAAAGCTAGGGAGTTCCAGAAAAAGATCTACTTCTGCTTCATTGACTACGCTAAAGCCTTTGATTGTGTGGATCACAACAAATTGTGGCAAGTTCTTAAAGAGATGGGAGTACCAGACCATCTTATTTGTCTCTTGAGAAACCTATATGCAGGTCAAGAAGCAACAGTGAGAACTGGACACGGAACCACTGACTGGTTTGAAATTGAGAAAGGAGTTCGGCAAGGCGGTATACTGTCACCCTGCCTATTTAACTTATATGCAGAGCACATCATGAGAAAGGCGGGGCTAGATGAATCACCAGTTGGAATCAAGATTGCTGGGAGAAATATCAACAACCTCAGATATGCAGATGATACCACTCTCATGGCAGAAAGTGAAGAGGAACTGAAGAGCCTCTTGATGCGGATGAAGGAGGAGAGCGCAAAAGTTGGCTTGAAACTCAACATTAAGAAAACTAAGATCATGGCATCCGGTCCTCTCACTTCCTGGCAAATAGATGGGGAAGAAATGGAGGTAGTGACAGCTTTTATTTTCCTGGGCTCCAAGATACCGCAGACGGGGACTGCAGCCAAGAAATTAAAAGACGCTTGCTCCTGGGGAGGAGAGCTATGGCAAATCTAGACAGCATACTAAAAAGCAGGGACATCACCCTGCCTTAGCAGAGACTAAGTGAGTATAGTCAAGACTATGGTTTTCCCAGTTGCAATGTATGGCTGTGAAAGCTGGACAATAAGGAGGGCCGAGCGCAAAAGGATTGAGGCCTTTGAGTTGTGGTGCTGGAGCAGACTCCTGCGAGTCCCTTGGACCGCAAGGCGATCAAACCGGTCAGTCCTAGAGGAGATCAACCCTGACTGCTCTTTAGAAGGCCAGATCCTGAAGATGAAACTCAAATACTTTGGCCACCTAATGAGAAGGAAGGACTCCTTGGAGAAGAGTCTAATGCTGGGAACAATAGATGGCAAAAGAAGAAGGGGACGGCAGAGGATGAGGTGGCTAGATGGAGTCACTGAGGCGGTTGGTGTGAGCTTGAGTGGACTCCGGGGGATGGTGGAGGACAGGAGGGCCTGGAGGAATGTTGTCCATGGGGTCGCGATGGGTCGGACACGACTTCGCGACTAACAACCGCAACAAGTAGTCTCAGTATGAACTGAGCATGAATAAATTTGGATCCAGACCGTTGTGCTAGTTGATAATCCTATTAGTTTTACAAAGTCTTTTGACTGTACTTAGTTCAGTAAAAGTATTAAAAGTACTACTAAGTATACTTTCATATTCCCAGCCAGTTCTCAAACTTAATTGTATTCTTAGTTAGCATGCTTTCTTTTATAATCTTGGGAAATGTAGTGGTAGTACTGTCCATTTACAACCTATTTTCATAAGCAACCTAGTTAGGAAACTCTTAAAATATTTCTTTTCAGATAGGATTATACCTAAGCTCACCATGCTGTATACAAAGTAACTGATACCCTGGAGGATTATAATTAACATGAGCATTCATTGTAGTAGTAATTAGGAACTCTTATCTGCTTGGGTGAGCTCTAGGCCATTTATATAATTGAGCCAGTCTGAGTAAACTATTGTAAACTGGCTATGAAAGGGACACAGTGTCAAGATAATCAAATATTCTCCTTTTTTATCTGTAAAGGAATATGGGAGAACCTATTTACATTTTCTGTATGACTGAAGCATATAAATGTGTTTTACAAATGCAAAACAAAACATTTCTAAATGTTTGATTGCTGACTGATTTAGTAAAATTCTCAGAAAAAGGGTTGTCCTTAATTGGAACAAAGTTGCCAAGAACATATTTTGTCTTGTTGACTTGTTGATGTGGTAGAGAGTAGAAAAAGGATTTGTGTAGAGCATGGGTAGACAATTTTTGGCTCGCCAAATGTTGTTGGACTGCAGTTCATACTTAGGCATGAGTTAGCTTCAGTTAATTTAGTTAGCTTCAGTTATTTTTTTTTAAATCAAGTTTTACCTGGTATGCATATCCTGAACTGAACACAGACTCCCATGCTATCTACAGTTGCAGTCTGTGCATTTTCAAACTTGCAACATGAATCATGAACCTTCAAAATATAATAAATGAAAAATACATATTTTTAAAGAATGTACACAGGCATCCCTTGACAAGTGGGAGATGAGTGTATACATTTCATAGATGTGCACATTTGAAAAATACATATGAAAATCTGCAGGGAATGTTCATGTGAAAAGAAAAAAAACCCTGATAGTCTCCATATAGACAGCAACTAAATGACTGCTGAGGTGAAGTTAGGGGAGTGTTGAGCTTGAAGTTTGCATGTAATTGCACCTCTGTTTGCATCTGGCTTAACCAGCATTATCATTGGTTTGGGTTTATGAGCGTTGCAGTCCAAGAACTTCTGGAGGATCACAAACCACCCACTCCTGACCTAGGAAGATGGCTCAGTTCCCAACTAAGGGTGCGTTCCTAATTAACATGATGACTGGGTTCAGACATTGCCCATTGCTCAGAGTTCAGTATGGGCTATTGTTGTGATAACAAATCATGGTGAACAACGCAGTCTGAACAACACAGCAACAAACTGGGCTATTTCTGATTAACAACCCATGGCTTGCTTAACATAGCTGGGCTCGGACAACATAATGCATGTTTTAACAACCCACAGTGAACCACCAACTCAAAACCCTTGAGGGTGAGTTATGTTGTGCTAACCTAGCCATTGTGTTATCTCCACACATACATACAAAAAGTGTCTGATACTAAGTGTAAAAAAATCAACATTGTGCTGTATTTGTGCAGTCAAGTTGCTGTATTTAACTTATAAAGCCTTACACAGGTTAGGACCACCACACCTGTCAGAGTGCCTCCTCCAGCTGTGATCTAGTGGGAAACTGAGAGATGACTTGGGCACACAGCAGATGACATTTACGCTGCAGCTGCATTTTTTTCATTTTGCATGCAGTTTGAACGTAGAAGCATCATTGAAACTTTGCAGCAATTTTATCTTGGCTTTAACATTCAGACTCTGGATTGTTCGAAGTTAGAGTTATTTGAAGTATGAGGCACCACTGTATTTTTATCATCTATTTTTATGAACTGTTTTAAACCACCAGAGAGTTTCAGTTGTGGTGTGGGACAGAAATGAAATAATCATAATAGAAACCTAGAAACAGAGTGAGTCAGAAGAGTCTGACCCTGGCTCCAGCTGGCTCCACTCATGACAAGCATAGTGCCTAGTACTTGTTAGGTCTCAGGACTCCAGTAGGAGAGGATGGCCTGCAGTTCTACATCTTCTGGAGCACTTAGAGTCTTGAGATGGGGTAGAAAATGTAGGGACATTTAGATCTATCAAGGGAACACAAAACAAAAAACAAAAACCCCAACTGTTGAGTATCCCAGAACTAAAAGGGAATAAATCCCACCAACTCTTTTTACAATAATTTGCCTCTTTGCTTTCCTTTTGGCAACTGTCAGAACAAAACAAGTACACACATGCCCTATTGGGAATTTCTCTGGCTCAGTGTCCATGTCTGAGACCTATTGTATTTGATATAGGTACATGCCAGGCCATACACTGTTGCACCTCTGAAATTGCTCTGAAATTGAGCAATTTCAGCTAATACATTAATTTAAAAAATAAAGATATAATGTATGTATACTTGGGATGCAAATACATGGCCATTGTGCCTGCAAGACCTGTGCTGTACCCTACCCCAGAGCAGCAAAGTTTCCTGGTCTGTGCCTCACCTCCCCCTGCCTGCAACTGCCAATGCTGCTCGGTGGCTGCTGCAGTGCAGAGGGGAGGGATGTAGCCATGATGCATTCCATCCTGGGCCACCCTGAAGGTGGGACTACAGCATACTGGGGCCCTAATTCTAGGGACTGCAGCCAAGCTGGTGCCCATTTGGAGGTCATTTGGGCTAGGACTCTTGGCTGGTGGTTGGGCAGATGGATTGCTTAAAGACAACTGCATAAAACCAGGTACAGTGTCTGGAAATAGGTGGGAGCCTAGGGGCACACCTGCAGGGGTGGTGATGAGTAGGGGGAGATATGATGATGGGAGAAGGAGAAGAGAGGCTACATATCTTACATTTGCCTATCTTCTGACTTTCCCCCCAGTGAAATGGTTCCTGGAACCCATACCAGCCAGCCCTTGAGGCCTGATGGTGCTATCAAATGCCGGGTCAATTCAAAATAAGATCCCCCTCATTCACGATTTGATCATGGATGAGGGGACCAACCTGGTGTGTATTAATGAGACCTGGATGAGGTAGGTGCTGGGGCTATCCTCTCTCAGCTTTGCCTTGCTGGGTACTCAGTGTAGCACCAGCCTCAACCATATGGCCAGAGGTGGGGTGACTAGTTTGTTAAAATCTAATTTCCCTTTCCAGGCTTCCTGTTTGCTTAGGGGTGGGTCCTGAGCATTTGTGTCTTGTGTTGGGCTCTCGAGACAGATTAGGGGTTGTGCTGGTGTACCACTCACCCTGCTGCCAAGTAGTCTTCCTGCCTCTGCTGACAGAGGTAATTTCAGACTTGCTGGTAAGGATGCCCAGAATATTGGTTCTGTGGGACCTGAACATCCCCCCTGAGACTGCCTTACGGACGATGGCTCAGGACTTCATGGCTGCTATGATAACCATGGAGCTTCCTCAGCATGCTATGGGCCCAACATGCAAAGTGAAACACTCTTGACCTGGTTTTCTCAGTTGGACAGGAGAATGGTGGTCTTCATGTGGAGGGGCTAACTCCTTTCTCGTGGTCAGATTACTTTCTGGTGACTGTTGACCCCCTTTTCCTGCTGCAAGGGTGGAGGATCCATCAGGATATCTGCTCCTGAGGGTAATAGATCTGGATGGTTTCCAGAGGGCTCTGGAGGGAATAACTGGCTGATAAGGTTGACATGCCTGTCAAAGTCCAACTTGTCCTACAGAATAGGGAGATGACTCCAGCAGTTGACACAATCATGCCTAAGTGTCCTCTCTGCCCTAGCAGAGCCTGGCTAGCTCCCTTGTATGCATCTGAGCTCCGGGCAGTGAAGCAAGAGGGGAGATGGCTAGAGCTTGGGTGGAGGAGATCTCACAGCAAGTGCAACCAAGCACAGCTTAAAGCTCATTGTTGGGCCTATTCCATGGCAATGAAACTGGCAAAATGTTAGTATTTTGCCACCTGCATTGCATTTGCACAGTGCTGTCCAGCCAAGCTTTTCTGAGTAGCATGTGACCTTTTACAATCTGGACCATCAAATGAAGCTGCTTCAACCCTCGATAGCTGACTGTGCCAAGTTTGCTTGTCATTTTGGAAATAAAGTTGCTCAGATCCACTCCAAGTTGGACTCCACAGTTAAAGTTAGTTCCATTAAGAGAGGTATCCAGAGCTCCACCTGGTCTGGTTTTGATGGATGAACTTCAGTTATTGTAGCCCAATGATGTGGACAAGGTACTTAGTTCAGTCCATCCTATTATATGTTTGCTTAACACTTGCCCATTGTGACTGGTTGGCATATCTAAGAAGAGGGTTTGCACCTGCATCCAGGAGGCTGTCAGTGCCTCTTCAAGAGAGAGGGAGTGGTTCCAGCCTCCTTAAAGAAGACTGTGATAAAACCACTCTTTAAAAAGGGATTGTGACCAACTACAGACCTGTAGCAAATATCCCCTTTCTGAGCAAGGTGCTTAAGCAGGCAGTGACTGGGCAGTTCCAGGCATTCTTGGATGAAATGGATTTTTTAGACCCATTTCAGGTGGGTTTCAGGCTGGGGTTCAAATTGGAAACTGCCTTGGTTGCCTTGTGGGATAACCTTTGCTGGGAGAGAGACAAGGGGAGTGCTGTTGGTTCTACTGGATCTTTCAGTGATACCAATCAACCATAGTGTCCTTCTGGGCAGGTTGGCTGGGTTGGGGGTCAGAGACACTGCTTACAGTGGTTTCATTCCTACCTGGCTGACTGTGTTCAGAAGGTGGTGCTGGGGAATTGTTGCTCTGCACCATGGCATTTATGCCATGGGGTTCTGCAGGGCTTTATCTTAACCCCCATGCTTTTTAAAATCTACATGAAACTGCTGGAAGAGGTAATTCAGAGGTATGGGCTGAGATGTTACCAGTATGCTGATGACACTGAGCTTTACCTTTCATTTTCATCAAACCCAAGTGAGGTGGTTTCTGTTCTGAACCATTGCCTGAGCTCAGTAAAGGACTGAATGAGGGCCAATAAATTGAGGCTCAGTCCAGATAAGATGAAGGTGCTGTTGGTGGGTGGACTGTCTGACCAGGTGGGAGCCTCCAACCTGTCTGGGTTGGGGTCGAACTTCCCCTAAAAGACAAGGTCTGTATTTTCGGGGTGCTCCTGGATTCAGAATTGTCACTTGAGACTCAAATAGGCTGAGCAGCCAGGATCACTTTTCTTCAGCTGTGGTTGAGATACCAACTGCGGCCTTGTCTGGACAGGCAGTGCCTGGCCACAGTCACACACACTCTGGTAACCTCTTGAATGGACTATTGTAAGGTGCTCTGTGTGGGGCTGCCTTTGAAGATGGGCTGGAAACTTCAGCTGGTTCAGAATAGAGCTGCATGGGTATTGACAAAAACTGGTCTGCACATCCATATTACGCACATATATACCATCTACATTGGCTGCCAGGTGAGGTTCAGACCCAGTTTAAAGTACTTCTATTGACATATAAAACCCTCTTATTAATCCAGGACTAGGCAAAGACATTTCTATTTTCCAAATATTTTAAATTTGAATAATATTGAATTGATTATATATTTTAATAATTTTAATGATGGTTTTAATACTAGTGTACCTCAGTAATTTTAAGTCTATGTTCTCTGTAGTTGCAGTAATTGTATTACTATATTTATCTGTTTTTATTATTGGTTTTATTACTATACTGCACACCACCCAGAGGACCCTATAGGGCTATAGGAATGGTTTATAAATCTAAAAAAAAAACAAAAATATAAAAAGGGGGAAGTTGCAGATCATTGTCAGCCCCTTCAATGTGCTGCTTGGATGCAAAGTAGGAGAAATGGCACAGAGAGACAGCATGGCCCCCAGTTGCAGCAGGGAAAGTGGTATGAGCTGCAAGGGCCCTGGGATGCTGGCTGACAGACCAAGGGGGAAGGCGGGGCATGAGCAACACATAGTGATCCCAACTGTCTGTTGAGTGCACTGTGAGTTTTTCTTGTAACAACCAGTTCACTGTGACTTATTGCCAGGGAGGGTTGGTGTGATGTGCAATCTTGCTGATTGAGTTGGGAGGGACCTTGGAAATCATCCTGTTCCACATAGGCTGCATAAGAAACATGCTGAAGCTGACTAAGGTCCATCTAGTCCCATAAAATTCAAAATGAACACAGTCTTTCACATGACACTGTACATAATCACACAGTAGCTCACCAGCTGACTCTGGGAAGTCCACAAGTAGGACATGACCATACTAGCTCATGTTTCTGCTCATGTTCCCCAGCAACTGATATATGGACATAAAGTCTGGGTTCATGCAACACAATAACTCACACTGAGGAGTTGAGTATAGATTGAGTTTCAGTTGTGGTTAAATCTTGGATTTTTCTAGACACATAGGTTATTAAATAAACTGAACACAAGATGGCAACCCTAGAACCACCTATGGATGATCTTCATATATTTGAGATTAATAAACCATGGCTTGTTAGCACAGCTGGGCACAGACAGCACAATAACTCATAGTTCAATAGCACTCTCAACTGAAAAAAGAAACCTAGACTCAACCCATGAGTGTAAGTTACTGTGTTACATGAATCCAGTCATTCATGCAACAACATAAACCATGGTGGCTTCTTGTGTCATCTGAACACAATAGCATGGATTGTTAACACTCTGGCTAGAATCAGACAATACTGCAAGCCTCCCTCTTTCATGAACTACCAAGGTTTACTGTGCTGTGTAAACCTAGGCCATGTAGCCTCATGGCTTGTACCTATTGGTAAAATTTATCCTTCTTGAATTTGTCTAATCCCTTTTAAAGCCATACAAATTGGTAACAATAATCATATCTTGTGGAGGTGAATTCCATAGTTTAACTAAGCAACATGTAAAGAATGACTTCCTTTTATGTGTCTGGAATTTCCTGCCATTCAGTTCCATTCAGATATTATGAAAGAGAAGAGAGGAAATACTGTCTTCCAATCCACTTTATCTGTACTACAAGTTGAGCATCCTGGACAGATGGCTGTCCAGTCTCAGGCCCAGTAAAAGAGCGTCCACCACATCATGAGGCAGTCTGCTCTACTGTCAAACAGCTATACCATTAGAAAGTTTCCTATAATGTTTAGCCAAAATATGCTTCCTTTTATCTCCCTCCTTTCTTTCAATTTCTATCCACTGATTCAGCTCCTACTCTCTGGAGAGAAGGGGAAAAGTTCTGCTCCATCTTCGGCATTTTGCCCCCTCAGAGATTTGAAGACAGCTTTTTGCTTCTCCATGCCAGAGATACCCTGCTCTTGTAACCGTTGCATTAGATTTTACCTTTATCCAGCTTTCAGCAAACCCACTCACCAACAGACAAGGTTGAGCAAGATCTCCATGAGCTATGGTGATCAGGAAAGTATGTTGTATTACAGCATCTAAATTAAGCTGCCACAAATACCAAAAGTAAATGTGTGGAAAAAACTCTATGTCATAGTTCTGTGTGACACTGGTTTCACTTCCTTTTTTAGGAGTAGCATAGATCTGGTTGGTGACATGGGCTATGGGAATTGTCTTGGCAGGCGTGATTTTCAGTTTTGTTCTGGTGGTGTTCATTTTTGTTTTAGTTTTTCTGTCCCTCCATGTGGAAATATGCTTTTCCCCAGACAGACTCGTTTGCTTCCCCTTCCCAGGAGCATCCTTGTGGTCCTAGCATCTACTCCTCTCCTGATAATATATTCCCTCCAAATGCCTCTCACTTGGCAAGCTATTGCAACTTCATTCCAGTTACAGGCAGATTGAAATTAAAAGGACTTTTTTTGGTAAATTTTGGGATTATGAGGAGAAGGCAGAGGGCAATTTCAGATCTTTCCTTACTTTCCTCTTTGTTGCTACCTCTGAACCATTTCTTCATTCTCAATTCCTACGTGCAAATGGCTTGTCTCCCTAGTCCTTTCCACACCAGAAAAAAATAAAGATGGATTAAGATAGGAACAGAAAACAAAGACATTGGTTTGTGAAGGGGAATTCCTGCTGGAAAGGAAAAACACTCTGGAATGGAGGGTAAGGTTAAGCATTTAGAAAGAGCCTTGTAGGAGACTTAGATGCATGGGGAATAATACCAAGAGTACTCTTTTGGATTGAGAGTGTTAGTACCTTGCTTGATTGAAGACTTTTGCTTGATTAAAGAAATTCTGATTTGATTAATCAGTTGATATGTTAATTATGCATACATGTGCAAATGGATAAATAGTTAAAAGGTGTATTGTTTTGTTAAGTGGTGGATGAGCCTATTACAGTTGGTTCTACCTTAGAAGGGAAATTAAGAATTACTTTTCTAAGTCTCTGTGTCTATGAATGTGTACCTATATTTGGATGTGTAGTTTTAAAGGAATGGATTGCCCCATTAGTTGGAGGTGGCTCTCCATTCAATAATTATTAAGGATAGCTGTCCTTGTAATTTCTTTTCATTAATCTTAATATACTTGTGCTTTGCAATTGTCTAGAAAGGAAAGAAGATGGGTCCAGTGAGCATTTCTAGGAATTTACAATTGAGTGATGACTTTATTAAAGATTCGGTTCGAGATAACTTTGTCAAATTTCATATTGAGCCCTGAAGCTGAAAATTATTGTGGCTCACTTTTAATTAGCCATGAACGTATTTGACTATATGCACCATGGTATTTCTCAGGTTTGTAATAATCTGATTCTGGATATGTTTTGTTCTTAACTTTGTTTGTATAGTATGCTTTTTCAGATGCATTACTCTGGTTTTACCTGTTTTCAGTGTAGTAGGGGTAGAACAGACTGCAGTTCAAACTCAAGTATGGCTGTCCAGTATGCAGGATCATGATAAGATGGTTTGGTGTAAAGTGCATTGCTTTAGTTCAGGCAAATCTCCAGACAGTATTAACATAATGGTTTGACACACATATCATCTCAGTAGGCTGAGTGGAACTGCTTATGCTAAAGAATACTACATCTTAGGCTACATTTTTCAAGATATTCAGTGGGTGGCTATCCACCTCCTACTTTGCTTATCTGTGTTGCCGGTACTCCTCATCTTCCTACAAGCTGGTAATTTTCTCCCCTGCAGCAAGCACTGCTGCTTTGTCTTCTCATTCTCTGTGAGCCACTGAAAGCCTGTCTTGCCAGCTGCCACTACTTTGCACATACCTCTTTTTTCCTTCAGAAAGCCAAAAGACAGAGGAGTAGGACTTGCCGTTGCCATAGCTGTGTGCTGTGTTTCCATGGTACAGTGCAGCTTTTCTTTCTGCTCATCTTATTGCTGGAAGCAGCAAGTGAGCCAGGGCTGGTACTTTGTGTTGCTTCAGAAGTAGCATTTTATTGGTTGTCAGTTCCTGCTTTAAATAGTCAGGAAAGGTACCCAATTTGGGGTAGCACAGAGTTGCACTTTTGAGTTGTTATGCATGGCTGCAGTTTTTGGTGTGCCATTCACCTTGGCAAATGTGTGTAACAGTGCAGACCATGGAGTATTTGAATGGGCATGCATATATGCCAAATTGATTGCAGTTTGCTGTCATATGGTGAGATGCCACTTGATAAATCTCCGTTCTCTAAAAGCAGTAGTCACAAGGTGGGTGATGGATGGGGAGAAATCCTACATGAGGCATTTGTCACTATATGAATACAGAGGAATTGTTCCAGATGGTCTTCTGCAAGGCATAAGTTAGGCAAACTTAACGTGTGCTTGAAAGTTCCAAAAGACCATTGAGGATGGCAGTCATTCCATAAGCCATGCAGCAGTGTGGATCCATCTTTAGGGAGCTGACATCTTGTAAGGATAGAATGGAGACCCACATGCATCATTCTGATAGGCTCTTTGCACAAAGGATGGTATAAAAACAAGCCTACTTGTGGTAGTGAGCAAAACTGGGATATAGAAATAGTGAATATATTTTTGCAAATATTTTAGAATGCTCTGGGAAGCAAGGGAGAAAACAGGGAGAGGAAGTCCATTAATGTGGAAGTGTCAAGCTTCTCAATAAAAAAATTATGCTAGGGTTTTGATTTATAGCCATACTAGACAGTATGTGGGAGATAGGAAAGCAATTCCTTGTTTTTACTGAAGAGCAGCACTGGAGCCTGCAATTACTTTTTACTTCTTTTCAATTTTGAAATCGCTCATTTCTTGCCAGCCCTACTTATGCTGTCCTGGCCTGTCCTACTTATGAAGAAAAGGATTCTTGGTTTCAGCATCGCTTCCTCTCTGGATAGAGGCTGCTTAGGGAGGGTGGCTTTGTGCAAACAGATCTAGGAGAGGAGCAGTTCAGCATCCCTCTGCTCTCTTGGCGAAAACTTGTGGTGGCTGATTTTCAGTTCAGAAATGGGGCAGATGTAGAGATGTAACATTTCAGGAAATTTTTAAAGCCATGGAAATAATCATTTTTACAAAATGTTTGGAAAAAAATGAAAATAATATGCTATTAGCACTCTTCCTAGATGGAAGGTAACTCTGTTACTGTAGGAATATAAAATGGATTGTGTATAACTAGGTTTGGTGTACAGTTATCATGCTTGGTATAAAGTGTACAGTTTTTTAGATGATAAGTACTGATTTTTTAAAAATTGTGTGCAGTGTGTGTGTGTGTGTTTTGAACTGTCAGGAACACTTGAACTGTAAGGAACCATTTGGTAATTTATGAGGAGCAATTGAAAAGTGATAGAAACAGAGGAAGGCATCCATGTTTGTAAAGCAAAAATGATTCTTCTGGACTTTTCCTCTTGTGTCAAGCAGAAATAAAGCAATTATTCCAATAAAAAGAATGGAGGGGGGAAGGCGGGTGAATCAGGAGTCAATGAATATACATTAAATTTGATCTGTTTCATTTTCTGAGCCATTGTGCAAAGGCCTTGCCACCATGTTGCAGGAGGACAGAATCCTAGAATATGTTCCTGGTTCAAATCCTTGAAAATGTTCTGTGTTCTTCAGCATTTGAAAGTATCTGCCTGTTTTTAATCCAGTCAAATTCAGCAGTAGCTTTCAGCACTTACATTTCTGCCTTTGAATCTGATATCCAACAGATCTGCTGCAAAATGAATTAGATCGCAGCAACACTCTTGTAAAATCTTTACTTATGAACATAAAACAGCCCTGCTGGATCAGAACAAAAGCTCCATCTAGTCCAGTAATCTGTACACTTAATAGCAAACCAGTTGCCCACAAGATCACTCAAGCAGATGGCTGCAAGACCTCCTTCTGCCCATATACCACCAGCTGGTATTTGCGGGGGTGCTACCTCTGGGTGAAGAGATAGCACATAGCCAGCAAGGCTAGTGATAGTCTCCTCCTGCACAAATCTTTTGTATTCTAAAGTGGAGATAAATTTAGATTTTCAGAAACAGTTGTTTTTATCTTTGCCTTTTGGTAAGGGATTTCTGACAAAACTTCTCTGTCTGATTTATGTGCAATGATTGCTGAAGAAATTGGCTTGAAACTTTCAGGGAGTTGTGCACTTGAATCCAGAAGACATTATTATCAAGTACAGTATTTCTTAGCTTTTGGGTGTTTCAGTTTTTATTGCTTCTTCAAGATTTTTTTTCAAGTAAATCTTGAAAGGTGCTCGCCCTACCTCATGGAATTTTACTGCAGATTTTTGGTGTCGCTGTTTTATTATTTGCATTTTTTCGTACTGCTTTTTGAAGACAGCAGCTACAATATGAATAGATTTTCTGCATTTATCATTTCTTTTGCTTGTCTCTAGATCTTTGCAGGGAGTGCAACTTCATGAGATAATGCAGCAAATATAGTCCATGTCATGTGCATCCTGTTGCAATAATATGCTCATGATCCATGCCACTTGCATGCTGCTTGTATTGCCACTCAGCAAATATTTTACCACTCCCAATTTTCTGTAGATCATCACATTCTTGACAGCTGATATGCTCTACAGTATGTCTGTTCTTTCCTGTTCCAGTGCTTGTTAACAACATATGAACCAGTTGTTTTAATCGCATTGTTTGGTTTCTTCTTCCTTCACAATTTTACCCACATCTGTAAGTACTGAAAGACATGGTGCTTTTTAATCCCCCCCCCTTAGATTCCATTATCCTTTCATAGTTTTAATCTAAGAGAGGATTGCTCAAAGAATATGAGAGCCAGTGTGGTGTCGTGGTTAAGAGTGTGGGACTGGGACTCAGACGATCCGGGTTCGAGTCCCCGCTTGGCCATGGAGCCAACTGGGTGACTTTGGGCCAGTCACAGACTCTCAGCCCAACCTACCTCACAGGGTTGTTGTTGTGGGGATAAGATGGAGGACGCGAATGATGTAAGCTGCCTTGAGCCCTTTGTAGGAAAAAGGCAGGCTATAAATCGGGGGGGGGGGGAAATCTGCTGGGCAAATGGTGTGCTGGTCTTAAGGATTCCTGCTAGTGTGCATTTCCAATTTTTGACAGTGGGTTCCAAACAAGATGTTGCTCTTGCAAGAGCTTGCTCTGCTTTTCTCCTAATCTTCAGGTTTCATCTTTACAAATGAGATTGCTGAGTAATTTTTGGATGCAGTTGTTTGTAATACTTGTTTACTTAGGGATTCTTTTTCTGATGGAGAAACAGTGAGCAGAAAGAGGACTTCTGGAGTAAGACTGTTGGGAAACGCTACCTGCATCTCCATCATTACTTCTATGTTTATGCTGTTCTATTAATGCTGTCGTGGACTGCCCTGAGACATCTGTGATGGGACAGTATTGAAAAGTTTTAAATAAATAAATATTATGGTCACCTTCTTTTATATCTATGAAAGATTTTTGATGTCTTTGGGATACTTTTTACACAGTATATTCTGTCATCCTAGTAGTATTTGGAAATTACTATTTGACAGTATTTGCAAATTGCATTTCTGTCAGAAGAACATGCAGTGTGGAAATGCCTCCACATACTAGATATTGGTCTCACTATTTTGCTGAAGTGAGTGAAAAGTAAAAAATCATTTAGTGTGTAGCTTGCCAGTAAATATTGAGCTATGTTGGGAACAGGGGTTGCTACGAAGTTCGGATTCATTGGAATTATTTTTACATAAAAGTTATGAAGATAAACTAATGCAGGTAAAATGCAGTCAGTTTTTTGAATTCAGATTTAAACTCTTAATGTTCATGTAAGTGTACTTTAGACTCCTTTTTGATGCTCAGTACTTTTTTCTTTGAGGTGTAGTCAGGCAGACAGAAACAGATCCATTACTGCGCCAACAGGAAGAGGCCTACAAGCAAAGCAGAAACTGAAACCTTCGTTCCTCCGTAATAATACCAGTGCCCCTTAGAAACAGAGCTACATCTTACTCCTACATTTGAGCATTTCAGTCTCAATTTGCAAATTAAGACTTGTTTGTTCTCAGTGCACAAGAATTATAATCTGATATTGTGCATCATCTTAAACATCTATTACATCATTTTTAGAAAATATTTTGGGGAATATATTAAAACATGTTCTGGACTATTTTATTCATCATTCTGAAAGAAAATATTCCATTATTATTTTTTCTAATTTTTGAAAAAACAAAAAAGAGGCTTTGCAAAAAATGGAGAAAAGCGTTTTATTCTGATTTTTTTCTAGTTTTTTTCCAGGCCTTCTCATCAGTAAGCAGCTTAAGCTGTTCACTTGTTTCTAGTGTATCTTTAAATCTGGCCCTTAATAGCAGCAGTTATTCTCTTTGATTTTATTCCCTTTTGCGCTCACTGAAGGCATGTGTTGGATGAATGTTGTATTTTCTTTCTTTTTGAGTATTAAAAATATTTTGACTGAGGCGTGCCTTAATAAAAGACTTTTATTTGTTTATATACTTTCATGTTTACAAAAGTTTTATATATAAATGTTTTGGAAAAAGCTTCCTGGGTTTCACAAAATCCAGGAGAGCTTACAGCTTAGGAAATATAAATGCTTGAATAGCTCCCTATATCCACAGTAATACAGCTTTTGGAATAATATTTGTATCCTGTTTTCCATTGGCAAAAATACCCATGCTGTTCCCAGAGCTCAGCCTTGGTAATATACAGCAAATGGATAACAGCAACCAGTTTTTGCTTTGGACTGCTTTATCATGTGGAGTCCCTAATGCATGCAGCCTAATGGAAAAATCAATTCCATCTGTCCTTAGAGCAGTGCTGCTAGTGCATTGACCTAATTGTAAAAGTTCATTATCTGACTCACACAAAATCACACAAACTGTTCTGATCAAAGCTTATTTAACTTCTGGAATCTCTTAGGCTTGGAAGATGTTTCATTGTCAAATTTGTGTTGATAGCAACCATGCTTGAAAATGACTTTTCAGTTACTTCAAGACTATATTGGTAATTCAAACTTGTAAGAATAGTATTAATTCCTTACTAGTTGAGTAAGATAGCAATAGGTGTTCAGACTGCAACCAGAATAGTAGAATTGGCTTCAATTGTGTATGGAGAACTGATCTTTGCTAAAGGCACATGTACAATTAGAACATTTTTTAAAATCCATCTTTGGAGCTCAGTTATTTTTGGCCACTTCCTGAATTATGCAGATGAATTCCTGAACAGTCCATGGTAGATTAGACCTGCTGTAGCTTTGTCATTGACTTGTCTGAGCCTTCTTTTTCTTGTTACAGTATCTGCTAGGCAAGACTCCTTGTCCAGTGCATTGGTCCCATTTCTTACATATTTGGGCAATGTCCCAAAAGTAAGAGTAAGCACATAGGTGGATTCAGATAAAGAACCACTTTATATTTCTTTGGTTTATAGAAATTCTGTGGTCCTTTGGGAGCAGCTTTGTTGTGTCTGTCTCTAAGAATAGTTTCACACATCTGTTTTTACAGTATTAGGAGTGTTTAATAATGACTGTTCTTGGTTTAAGTGATTCTTTTATCTACTTAGTGGAGGGAATCTTTCAGAAAAGCAATATGCTTGAACACATTATTGAAGTCTTGTTTTCCCTTTATTTGTTGAACCAAATGTCAGACTTACTTTAGGGGATAATATGTAAGAGGAAACAGCATTCATTGCCTCTCAAATAATATAGGTAGGTGGGGTTTTTTTGGTCTCTTCAGACTTGTACAGCCAATATGTAGGTAAATGAATTAGGTTGACATCTCCTGGGCTTCTTGCCCTTCAACCAACTCTGCTGTATTCCTTGTAACAAGATATTTTTTTGCCTGAGCCATATTGACCTTGTTGCAGGTCCAGCTCTGGAACTGGCAGTCTAGTTATGTATGCTCATTTTGCTTGGCCAAGGTATTCATAGTGAGCTAAATGACTTGAGTTCAGGAACTCTCTGCCTGATCTCCTTGTAGCATCATATTGTTGCTGAAAACATAAACATGGGATGTAAAACTATCAAACAGTTGGAGCGGGCAGGTGGCTACTGGCAAGCTTAGTATGTGTTGTGTTGTGCTGGGTACTTCCAGACAAAGTTTTTATGTGCAGTGTATTTCATTCATTGAATTTTATGCAGAGTTCTGATGCCATCTTCTCCTTCAAACCCTTCTGTGTGGGGTTTTTCCATCTTCTTTTCTTTGCACAAGAAGTTTTAAGGGAGACAAGACAAGACAAAATGGAATAGCTGCCCAATGCTTTTGATTGGTAACACTAGGACTAATCCATATAGAAGGTCAGCTCCCAAATGTGTTTTCTCCATGTATACGCAAGTGATCAGTATGATTCTGTATTACATGGTCACTAATTTGGGGAAGGATGGAGGATAAACTTGGAAAGTGCTAGACTTTAGTTCAGATTTATTGGGTTTTTAAAAATCATTTTTTTTTGTACTTGGCAGAAAATTAATGGAAGATACCTAGAGTAAGCTGCCAGAATGAAAAATAATTTGCCTATTTCTCTTGTTGCGTATTTAGAAATCATTCCAGGAGTGCAACTACTTGTCTGCCACATGGCAACCTGCTTTTGGAACAGAGCAGTCTTTCAAAAGCAGTTTTTCATATTCCATGAAGGGGTGCTAGGGAAGAAAGGTGAAAATCCCAAATTCTTTAAACTGTTAAAAAAGCTCTTTGAATCTCGTTCTCTCCTCCCATCCCCATCATAGCTAATTGCAAAACCTGCTATTCTATGCTATGTTTAAAGTTTGTGCAGTTGAATTGAATACATGCTAACAGACCTTGATCACTATTAAAAATGTTCTACAGGTTTTCTAAAAAGCCCTTTCTTTCTTATATAGGTGACCTTCACAAAAAGGAAGTTTGGATTAATGAAGAAAGCCTATGAACTGAGTGTGCTTTGTGACTGTGAAATAGCACTCATCATTTTTAACAGTTCTAACAAACTCTTTCAATATGCCAGCACGGATATGGACAAAGTTCTACTCAAATATACTGAGTACAACGAACCCCATGAGAGCAGAACCAACTCAGATATTGTCGAGGTAACAAATTGTAACTTAACTTCAATAATGGAGTTATAAGGAAAGTAGTGAAATGTCACAACTGAACTATGTGTGTTGCACCATCAGGTTGTACTGGGCAGCCTGTTCCAATTTGAGGTTCATTCTTGCAGAGTAAGGCTGAATTTGGCAGTTTTTTAAAGGCCCCCAGAAAATACTGAACAAGATATGCACAGATGCTTTTGTCAAAACCCAAATTTGACAAGCACAGAACGCCAGTGTAGGTCTAAGTTATGCCTTTTAAAAATGTGAATTGCAGGTTTATGTTAGCAAGATTTTTATAATGAAAGAATGAATAAAACTCACAACATTTTATACTCAGGCATATGGCTTCGGAAGATGTTTTTCAACATTTCTTCTAAAAAGCATGTTGAACTAAGATTTTTCTGCCAGTATGAAATGCGGTTAGCATTGGACTTTAGATAGTATCACTTCAGACTAATTTAGACAACCCAGCATAGAATCATTATAAAGCATATAGAAAAAGTGCGTATAGAAAATCAAGCAAATAGAAAAAAATGCATAGTAAAGCAAATAAAAAAAACTGCAACTTTAAATGTGATCTTCTAAACCTGCTTAATATGATCTTGCTTTTTCCTTTACATTGTTTTATAGCATCAAGTCTAAAGGCAGCCTTCAGTATAATGGATTTTGTCTTCTAATTTGTCAGTTCATCAGTTGCCTTTTGTGGTACATCTTCTGTAAACCCACTTGAGTGAGAGATTGCTCATACAGACCCACAAATTTATTTCTATAGTTGATGTGTCTGTTCTAACTAGCATGTGTTCCTTTGCATTTAAAGACAACTTGCAGTGCTTTGGGATTTCCATGAATCTCTAGTTAGTTATATAACATTTTGGACTGAGTTGGATGTTTGTGGTCTTACATTAAAGCCCAATTTATTAATTGTATAGGGAGTCCACATAATTTGGCTGGCCCTAAGGAGCGGAGGCAAGCTTTCACCATTCCACTCCAGCTCTATGCCCTAGTCTTCCAGGGGGAAAGTTTGTCTGCTTTCCTCTGCTTTCCAGAATGCAGATGAAGCTGTGGGCTCCCCTTGCTTGCCAGAGATGGGCTCCCTTTGGCCCTAATGAAGTGGCAGTGAAATTATTGAATTTTTCAACCTGTATTGTTTAAAGAGTATCCTAGTCATTTTAAACATCCAGATACACTTTTAAGACCACACTTCCTACTTTCATATCAAATAGATCCATGCAAGTAAGCTATTCTTTTCATGGAGCAAATACAGCGAAACTATGAAGGTAACTCTACTAAATCAATCCATTTCTTCTGTTAAGTGTAAAATGGGTTACTTTTTATAATTACTGATCACAATTAGAAATCTGTTCTACTCAGTTAAATGTTCTGTTTGTACAACAAGAATCTATTGGCTTTGTTCTGGCCATGAAAATTACTATACAACTCTGAGTAGTGTCTGTTTCTTTTCAGGCAAGTACCAAATGGTTTTTCAGGTGAGGATGGGTAGGACAGCTTTTAGCCAGCATTCTGAATAATTGCTCATCTGCAGGTATTTCTTATTAATTGAGTTGGCAAATATTGTGTAGAACTATAAGCATATTTGAAGCTCAGCAGAGGGCCAACATTTCTGTTTCCTTGAATTTCTGTATATGAAAGCATTTCACTCATGTTAACCTTTTAACTATAGCTATTATCTGAATCTGTATTACTTTAAAGAACAGTGATGATCTCTCCTCCTAAATTAGGTCACCTAATATACTGATTTTAAGTCATTCACTAACTCACTCATGCTGCAGTGTATATTTTGCTTCCACTTGTATCTTTTTCTCCCCTGCTAAAATATAGACCAGAAGGTTTAGAGTTATTTGCTGTAAGTAAACATGTAAAACTATAAGCTCACTTAGCATTCCTTTGTTTTCATTATTTGTTCCATCAATATTAATCTTCTAGTACAGTAGTGGTATTTAACCACCATTCAGAATGAGGAAAAGTGAAACATAAGGACAGATGGTCATCTTCATTTGGACATGCAGCCTCTTTGTGTATTATTTGTTGCTCTTTAGGCTACTCGTAGAACATGGCTGAATTTAATTCTCAAAGGCTTCTAGAGAGAAGTTCTGCTTGATAGGTTTTTTTTTAACTTAGTGTGTGTAAGCAATTGGCATGGCTTACATGGCTGCCTTAGCAAATTATAGTGAGTGGATGAAAATGGAAGTAAATGGCAGCACTTCATTGACCTTCAGAAAACCTTATTTTATGTAATTGTATAGTTATATTTCACAGCTTCTGGCATTGTGCCGGGAGCAGGAGCAAAGTTGGGCCTGGCATAGTAATAACCTTCAATATTATGACATGAAGGACTCCATACAGTACAGAGCATCCTACATCGGTTTCTAGGGCACTGACATTTTTGACTGGAGCACAGAAGTCAGTGTTTTGGGTAGTCCTGTTATGCTCTTCATCTTAGAGTTCAAAGGATTGCAGAGAACAGAGGGACCAAATGGTACTGAAGAAGCAGCGATTTCCTGGTAATGAGGTTTCTGTAAGTGCATGGATAGCTTGGCTCTGCTTATCAGGGTCAAGGTGCTTGTTTAGCTGTCAAGTCATGAGGTTGCATTTGCTACTGCTCTTAAATCAGCTTAATTGGAGAATATACAACATGCGGTGTTTGAGAAATTTTAAGGAGTAGTTAAACAAATGTATAAATTAATGCTTAGTCATCTGTGGAGAGTAAAGGTTTCTTCCAGGTGATGATAGGGAAGCTTTTTTGTTAACTGAGAGATGGTAATTCTTTTAGATTTTTGGTATCTCACAAATAGGAAACTTGTACTTCTCTGGGCAGGCAGGTGAGTAGAATATTTTTTCTGGTAAGTTTGGGTTAATAGGAAAGGTTCTGATCTTGGTGAATTTTTACTGAGACTTTCCCAATTGTCTTTGCTGCCTCCTAATAGTTGTCTTGGGTAAGATATGTTAAGCTACAACATTTGAAAAGTATCTCACTTCAGCATTTCTAGAATGTATTTATCCGCCTATCTCCAATACTTCACGTGCAAAACTTTCAGCCCCAGGGTAACACTAAGGCCACTTATAAAAAGTAGAGAATCAGACCTACAATTTTAATAATAAAAATACATCCAAGATGCACCAAAGATGTACAAGAGAGCAACATCACAAAAGAAAAAGTATATTCAGCAGGACACTTCTTATTCATCCCCCAAACAGCATTTATTAAAAATTACTAATCCTTTAAATAGCATTTACTAAAAAGTGCTCACATTCCTTCCTTGGCAGGGTGCTACACAAATGTGGCGCCTCAACTGAAAGTGGATTGTTGCTTGTGCCTATACCACTCATTCCTGAATGCATGGAGCAGGGCATCAGGTGCTGATGAAAGCACCCAAGGAGGTACATGTGTAGTGAAACGATTCCTCAGGTATCCTTGTCCAAAACTGTTTAGAGCTCTGAAGGTTAACACCAGCACCTTGAATTGTGTCTGGACACATACTAGTGGCCAGCATAACTAATATGAAATCTACATTTTGAGATCAGACGTCAGTATGCTACATTTTGGACCATATGAAGTTCCAGAGCCCTCTTCATGGCCAACCACATGTCTGTTTAGCCCAACTTGGATGTAACCATAACATGAGTAAATGTGGCCAAATCTGCTGTATTCAAGCATAGATTTTAAAAATCCAAATGAAAGCATCTCTATGTATTGTGTTCTTTTATCTTTAAAGCACCTAAGAATTGGAAATTTTTAGAAGTGGAATGTATGGCTTGATAGAGAATTGTATGATGCATCACAAGATGCATGCTACAAAACTGTGTTAGTTGTTGTTGTTAGTCGCGCAGTCGTGTCCGACCCATCGCGACCCCATGGACAACATTCCTCCAGGCCTTCTTGTCCCCCACCATCCCCCAGAGTACACTCAAGCTCACACCAACCGCCTCAATGACTCCATCTAGCCACCTCATCCTCTGCCATCCCCTTCTTCTTTTGCCATCTATTGTTCCCAGCATTAGGCTCTTTTCCAGGGAGTCCTTCCTTCTCATTAGGTGGCCAAAGTATTTGAGTTTCATCTTCAGTATCTGAGCTTCTAAAGAGCAGTCAGGGTTGATCTCCTCTAGGACTGACCGGTTTGATTGCTTTGTGGTCCAAGGGACTCGCAGGAGTCTCCTCCAGCACCACAACTCAAAGGCCTCAATCCTTCGGTGCTCAGCCTTCCTTGTGGTCCAGCTTTCACAGCCATACATTGCAACTGGGAAAACCATAGTCTTGACTATACGCACTTAGTCTCTGCTAAGGCAGGGTGATGTCCCTGCTTTTTAGTATGCTGTCTAGATTTGCCATAGCTTTCCTCCCCAGGAGCAAGCATCTTTTAATTTCTTGGCTGCAGTCCCCATCTGCGGTGATCTTGGAGCCCAGGAAAATAAAATCTGTCACTACCTCCATTTCTTCCCCATCTATTTGCCAGGAAGTGAGAGAACTGGATGCCATGATCTTAGTTTTCTTAATGTTGAGTTTCAGGCCAACTTTTGCACTCTCCTCCCTCACCCGCATCAAGAGGTTCTTTAGTTCCTCTTCACTTTCTGCCATGAGAGTGGTATCATCTGCATATCTGAGGTTGTTGATATTTCTCCCAGCAATCTTAATTCCAACTGGTGATTCATCTAGCCCCGCCTTTCTCATGAAGTGCTCTGCGTATAAGTTAAATAGGCAGGGCGACAGTATACAGCCTTGCTGAACTCCTTTCTCACTTTTGAACCAATCATTGGTTCCGTGTCCAGTTCTCACTGTTGCTTCTTGACTCACATATAGGTTTCTCAAGAGACAAATAAGATGGTCAGGTATTCCCATCTCTTTAAGAACTTGCCACAATTTGTTGTGATCCACACAATCAAAGGCTTTAGCGTAGTCAATGAAGCAGAAGTAGATGTTTTTCTGGAACTCCTTAGCGTTCTCCATGATCCAGCGTATGTTGGCAATTTGATCTCTAGTTCCTCTCCCTCTTCGAAATCCTGCCTGTACTTCTGGTAGTTCTCGGTCCACATACTGCTGGAGCCTAGCTTGTAGGATTTTGAGCATCACTTTGCTAGCATGTGAAATGAGTGCAATGGTGCGGTAGTTTGAACGTTCTTTGGCACTGCCCTTCTTTGGGATGGGAATGTAAACTGACTTTTTCCAATCCTGTGGCCACTGTTGACTTTTCCAAATTTGCTGGCATATTGAGTGTAGCACTTTTACTGCATCATCTTTTAGGATTTTGAATAGCTCAGCTGGAATGCTGTCACCTCCACTAGCTTTGTTGTTGCTCAGACTTCCTAAGGCCCACTTGACTTCACATTCCAGGATGTCTGGCTCGAGGTCAGTGACCACCCCATCGTGGTTATCAGCAACATTAAGCTCTTTCTTGTATAGTTCTATATAGTAATCTTGTATAGTTCTGTATAGTAATCTTGCCACCTCTTCTTAATCTCTTCTGCCTCTGTTAGGTCCCTGCCATTTTGGTCCTTTATCATGCCCATCTTTGCATGAAATGTTCCCATCATATCTCCAATTTTCTTGAAGAGATCTCTGGTCCTCCCTATTCTATATTTTTTTCTTCTGTTTCTTTGCACTGTTCATTTAAGAAGGCATTCTTATCTCTTCTAGCTATTCTCTGGAATTCTGCATTCAATTGGGTGTATCTTTCCTTTTCTCCCTTGCCTTTCGCTTACCTTCTTCCCTGAGCTATTTGTAAAGCTTCCTCAGACAGCGATTTTGCTTTCTTGCATTTCTTTTTCTTTGGGATGGCTTTAGTTGCTGCCTCTTGTACAATTTTGCGAACCTCCGTCCATAGTTCTTCAGACACTCTGTCTATCAGATCTAATTCCTTAAATCTATTTTTCACCTCCACTGTATATTCATCAGAGATATGATTTAGGTCATACCTGAGTGGCCTAGTGCTTTTCCCTACTTTCTTCAACTTAAGCCTAAATTTTGCAACGAGAAGCTCATGATCGGAGCCACAGTCAGCTCCTGGTCTAGTTTTTACTGACTGTATAGAGCTTCTCCATCTTTGGCTGCAGAGCACGTAGTCAATCTGATTTTTGTGTTGACCATCTGGTGATGTCCATGTGTAGAGTCGTCTCTTGAGTTGTTGGAAAAGTGTGTTTGCTATGACCATCGTATTCTCTTGACAAAATTCTACCAGCCTGTGCCCAGCTTCATTTTGTACTCCAAGGCCAAACTTGCCTGTTATTCTGGGTATCTTTTGGCTTCCTACTTTAGCATTCCAATCCCCCATGATGATAAGGACATCATTTTTCGGTGTTAATTCTAGAAGGTGTTGTAGGCCTTCATAGAACTGGTCAACTTCAGCCTCTTCAGCAGCAGTGGTTGGGGCATAGACTTGGACTATTGTGATGTTGAATGGTTTGCCTTGGATTCGAACTGAGAGCATTCTGTCATTTTGGCGAGTGTATCCCAGTACTGCTTTTTCTACTCTTTTATTGACTATGAAGGCTACTCTATTTCTTCTGAGGGCTTCTTGCCCGCAGTAATATACCTGATGGTCATCTGAATTAAATTCACCCAGTCTTGTCCATTTTAGTTCACTGATTCCTAAGATGTCAATGTTCAGTCTTGTCATCTCTTGTTTGACCACATCCAGCTTGCCTTGATTCATGGATCTTACATTCCAGGTTCCTGTGGAGTATAGATCTTTACAGCATCGGACTCTCCTTTCACCACCAGATACATCGGCAACTGAGTGTCCTTTCGGCTTTGACCCAGTCACTTCATTCTTTCTGGTGCTACTAGTACTAGCCCTCCACTCTTCCCCAGTAGCATATTGGACACCTTCCGACCTGAGGGGCTCATCTTCTGGCATCATATCTTTTTGCCTTTTGGTATTGTCCATGGGGTTTTCATGGCAAAGATACTGGAGTGGGTTGCCATTTCCTTCTCCAGTGGATCACGTTTTGTCAGAGCTCTGTGCTATGACCTGTCCGTCTTGGGTGGCCCTGCACAGCATAGCTCATAGCTTCATTGAGCTACGCAAGCCCCTTCTCCATGACAAGGCAGTGATCCATGAAGGAACTGTGTTAGTAGTTCAGTTTTATTCCTGGAGAGCAGCAGTATAGCTTGGAATCTCTGAAATGACATGTTGTTCCCTGCTAGTTCTGTCTTCTTTGGTTAAGAGAACACTGATTCAATATGGTTCCTTCATTAATTTTTAGTGACAAAGTTCCGGCAGTTGTCTAAAATCCATCTTTCTTGTTTGTCTTTGTTACTAGTCGTAGTACATGCAGGTGTGGGGAAGGTTTTCATGTCTTAAAAAAGACATGTCTTTCATGCAGGTTTTCATGTCTTAAAAAAGACCACAGTGTAATCTGTTGAAGTCCATGCAGACACTTCCTTTTGGTGGTTATCAAGCTTTTTAGGTTAAGACTCTGCCATCTAGTCTTTAGTATGGACAAGCTGCTAACTCCTTTCCACTGAGGTTCCCAGTTGTATCTATTTCCAGTATTTTACTGGGTTGTTGTAAGGATAAAACGGAGAGGAGGAAGATCATGTATCCTGGTTTGGGTTCCTTGGAGGGAAAGGTGGGATAAAAATGCAATAAATATAATAATACTTTAAATTGATATACCTGAGGCATGAAGCAATGGTTTTCTTTCTTTTCTAAGTAAACAGAGCAAAGAGGAATATACGATAAATATCACTTGACTAAGATAATAACTAGGTGGGTCACTTTCCATCCCGTGTGGGTGCCAGTATTAGATTAACTATGTAATTCAAATACCTCAGATAAGATTATATCCTGTTGTCCTTTGGACCCTGTTGAGAAGTTACTGGCAATTTATATGACTACTGAGCTGCTTTATCAGCATGACGCAGTAGACAGTATCTGGAATAATATGTATTATGTAGCTAACAATCTTAGATTTGAATATTCAAAATTCAACTAAATGATAGAATTTGCACTGGCTTTGAGAACAAGGAATTGGACAAATATTAGTAGGGCATGTTTCCGTTCAGATGCTGTGATGATTTGAAGTCATCTGATTGTATCTTGTGTGCGTAGTTTATCTTGGTAATTTACATTTAGAAGACAGAGTTCAGGAGGAGAATATTGGCATTCTGACACACCTGAATCGTTACCACATGATTGCATGAATGTATTACTGTTAAGAATAGCTGCATTATTAGAAAATACGGGTCCCAATTCAGAGTGAGGCTTTCAAAACTCCTATATTACTAGTAGCCAGAGATTAAGTGAAAATGGATTGCTCATTTTGTATGTAAGATTGGAAAAACATGCATCCTCATTCACACCTTTCAGTGCAGATCTGGATCGCTCTTCTTTGTATACACATCTTACACAATTTCAAATTCAGCAAGGAAAACCACAGCAAGGAAAACCACACCACTTATGTGGAAGTCCATTTCTACATGTATAATGCCCATGCTGGGTTAGGGCAAATAGGTTTTATCATGTTTGACTGTAAAAGTTAGCCATGGTATTAATTTGTGGTGCTTTTGCATGGCCTTTCTAGGTCAATGAAGGCAGTTTGCAAAAGGTCCAAAAACATTTTTTTAAAAAACTCATAATTAAATAAAAACATAATAAAACAGTTTGAATAGCAAAAAACAGAATAATTTTAAAAGCTCAAAGTCTCGAAGCCCCTTTTGAACGCAGAGAGAATGGGGCATCCTAATGTATTATTTCCTTTATTAAGAAATTAGAACAGATGACATAGCATTTTCATTGGCAGTCTCTAAATGCACAATTGGTGTAAATTGTCCAGAGAGTTTCAGCTACAGGAGCCATAAAAATATAATAAATAAACATAACTCTGTTTCATGAGCTTATAACATCCTAGTGTTTAGAGCTTATTTTCACATGTACAACTTACACCATAAGGAAGCAGGTGCAGCTTTGCAAGCCAGTTGGATGGTGTACCTGAGGGACATGGGTTAGGCTCTAGAGAACTTCAGCAGGGATGTTGATTATCTTAGTTTCTAGATGTGCTGTTCTTCTTGTTAACATAGCTTGTTTTTAATTGCTTGGCTGAAGTACAAAAGACATGAGAGCCTTCCAGCAATATGTCTGCATTGCCCATATTTTGAGAATGCATGAATGAACCTCTCTGCTCCTTTATACAATGTGCTTTAAAATCTATATGATTTCTGTAGATATCTTTAGTTGTTCCTTTGGTGTGTTCCTTTTGAAGAATAGCCCATTCAGCATCTAGGACAGAGGGGAAGAACCTTTTTCAAGCTAAGGACCTAATAACATTGTGACTAGCTTTTCATTGGTTGCATTCTAGCAGTGAGCAAAAATGAGTGTGGCAACACTACTTTCCCATATCCATGTATATAGCCCTGCCCCAGTGATGCCAGTCAGGCTTGAAAAAGCTCTCATTGAAGCTTATGGAAGACTTAAAAAGAACCTGATTGCCATATTTATATGAGTGGTAGTGGTATCACCACTCTCCCACAGTTGCTGGGGAGAGGAAGGATAACTGTTTGAGTGCCCTGACCCCATGATAGGGGTCCCTGTAGCAGTAACTGCATTGGTGGAGGGAATATTCCAGGGGTTGAAACACACAAGGAGGATAGGTCTATTCCTCCACAAAGCAATTAAGTTAAAACAATCTTCCTTTGACAACCATGAACACTTTTGAAAACTGCTAGGCATTGGGGAAGGGTCGGGTTGCTCCAGCACTTCCATCTGGCCCATGTGCAAGAGGCTGCACACCACTAAACTAGTACTTGCTTATCCAGTGTACCTGAGGATAACTTGCCCAGTGAGCCATCGTAATGGGTGGGACAGCAATTTAATAGATGCATAAATAATTCTCACTGACTGGGCTACAGATAATGGAGTTCTCATGTGGCACATGTGACAGCTATTTGAAGTCTTTAATTGGCTCAATGCAGCCATGGCTGGAACACTAAAATATTGTTTTCAGAGTTAGGTGTTCTTTCCCTTGAGTATTGGCCCATGAATGGCCTATGCCCTATTGACCATTCTGTTTTAAAATCCAGCTAATCTTGAATCTGTATGCTATTCAACAAGAGGATTATTGTGCAAATTCTGCAGAGCTGTATTTTTATATAACATTTCTGAAGTATGCCCTATGTAATGCATTCATGGCCTGTTTTAATGCTTAGTAGGGAAGATAAGGTCTTATTGAATGATTAATAATTTAGCTTATTGCATTGCAAGTGCTACGTAAGATAGGACTTTTCTGATTGCCTCAAGGTCTAGACATTGATGGTGATTACCCAAATAGCTGCAACTTTCTCTGTCCCAGTAACAGAAATTATTAAGGCACAAGTGAGAATGTTTACTGACTTAGCACATTTCAAAGAGCCACAATGGCATGCTATACCAAGTCCAGTCCACAACTGTAATAGAAACATGGAAACATAGAAACAGAGCGAGTCAGAAGGGGCCTCCCGGGCCATCTAGTCTGACCTCCGGCACCAGCTGGCTCCGCTCATGACATGCCCACCATGTGCATGTCCAGCCTGTCTTTGAACACCCTCACCGATGGGGCCTCAACTACCTCCCGTAATGACTAAGTAATTTCTCAGTTTGTCCTGTGAAGCTGCCCTGGCTTTCCAAAAGTGTTTGGGAGAGGAGGCTTGCCATGACTTCTTACAAATTGGGCTGTTCTGATTCCAGAGTTGGTAATTCTAACAGCATAACTCATTGGCTGTCTTGAAAGAATAGATGCATCTAGAAACACTTATTGGTCAGTTACTGTCATTCTGAATTACCTGCATTTTGACAGATGAAGAATTTCCTGAAGCACAAAAGGTTAAAAACAGCAACTGCTTCAGGCTGATGAAGATCTCACCTTTGCTTCTAAAGTTGCATGTTGGGACAAATCCTATTTTAATTTGGTTGCCTCCAGAAAGAAAAAAAAAGGATACAGGGTTTTCCCTTTGTCCTCGGAAGAAACTGGTTCTGCAGAGTTAAAAACATTCAGATTCTGACACTGAAACCAGCTGTTGTATTTTCTGTGTCCAGGTGCCAAACAGCTACCCCAAGTGTGCCTCAGCCCTACGGGCTTGTGTATACTAACTGTTTTTATACTCATGAACAGCACATCTCTAATCTAGTCTGTGCAGCAAACTGCTTTGGAAACTCCCCTAGGCTTCTTAATTCTAAATAGCCAAATTATCTCAGTGTTCAAAAGAGAGAGAGGAATCTGCTAGAAATATATAGCAGATATTTTATAAGAATGAAATTGAACATTGCGCCATTGATGTAGGAGAATATTAGGCACAAACAAGTAACATGAATATACACATGGAAAAATGTGTTTCAGAGCTGGGCATAAACCCACATCAAGCAAATGTGTAATGTGTAAAGTTGCCCTTTCATCTGTCCAGTTGGTCAGATTTACTGGTCATGCTCTTTTTCGGTTTTCAATTTTTTTATTTTTTATTATTGTTTGGTCAGAGGTCATAAAAGAGGACAAAGAGCTTACTTTGGCTAAGCAAGTAATTTAGATAAAGCATTTGACCATTGGAGGGAAGGAGGATAATTTGGTCTGGAATTGACTCTCTGGTATGGGCAGAACTAATTATGCAGTTAGAGGTATCATTACTGGATGGATCCTTCTTGTTAACAACCTTTATATTACCTAATCTGGCTAGCTTAACTTAATAAAAGATTCATTAGAAGCCTCTCCCCTTGATCTGCCAGGAAGGGAAAAGGGAGGATAGAGAGAGTGAGAGTCTGCAGCTCACATCACAGTCCAAATCAACCACAATCCAAGGAACAGGAATTTGGGCCAGCAGCCTGAGAGATCAGTCCAAAGGAGAAGCCAGGTCAAGTGGTGTTCCAGCAAATACCTGGTCTCAACTGATGGTTTATATAGTCAAGTTTCCTTGTCCACACCCATGTACTATTGCAAGCTATTGGTACTGACTTCAGATCCTTCTTACATCCAGGGAGGTGCCTGCTCTTGAGCAGACCTTTACTGTCTACGATTTTGATAGCTGTGAGTCTTTAGGTACATGTTTTTCCTTTTGAGCAGTGACCTGTCCCTCCACCTTCTGGCCACAGAACTGAATTAATGTTCAGTTGTCCCTTGTAGCTTTCTCACAGCTGCTTGAGAGACCCATGGTACTACTAGAGTCAGGGGGTCTCACAGGGTCTTTAGGTTCTGCATAAAGGGCTTTTAAACTGGGTAGTCATCCTGCCCCTAGTGGACTCCACTAGACACTATTTTTTTCTTTCATCCCATCAGTTATCTATTAACGAACAACTTGCCATTTTCAGAGGTTAAAAGTTGCATATTACCTGAGCCCCCACATCTGCGCAGAAGGGATTGCTATTTTAGATCATGATCTTGGCTCAAGCTGCTACATCACCCTAATTAATAGGTGTCAACCCTCTTGCAAAAGGGAGATATGGAATATATTTTGCTTTGTTAACCCGCTAAAATTGGTATATAAATCTAAACAAAATACTTCTGGAGGATTTTCAAAAAGAGATCCTGTATGCTTTGACAATGACAAAAATGTATATTAACAACCCATTTTTGACTTGCAATATCTTAACAGATTTATACACAAAAATATCCACATGGTATCAGTAGGTTCCTTTCTCCATCTGTTGAGTAAGGGTGAGCCCTGGCAGTCTCATATTTTCATGGGAATGCTGGCCTAAAGCTCTAATTTTTTCTCAGATTTGCATAAGGAGATGGGTGTTTTCAATTAGGAGTCCTCTGGTTTGGACTATGCGCAGCCCCAGGGGTATTTACAAAGTGTGGTACTTGCCTACTCCTGGGAATCTGACTACATAATTATTTGAAGCCATATTTCAGTAATTGACTTCTTCTGAACCCTTTACAAGGATAGCTATAGAGAATGATCGATACCAGAATTATCAGGTTGCAGAGCCTATAGTAAAGGGTTGGGAAAAAAGTTGATGATTATTCCCATAGAGCATGCTTCGCACATGGCATTTTTTGGAGTAGTATGAATGCCAAATTCTTTTTTGCCATAGGAATGAGCTGGAACTTTCAAAGTCTACTTGTGTATTGTTCCTGTGACGTGGGGCTGCATGTGGGAGCAAACATAACCTTTGTAAAGTGGTTACAACTTTTGTTGGCTACACCTCACAGAGATTGTCTAGCATAGAGCAAGGATCATACAGCCTGAAGGCTGATCAATGCCACCACCAGCATGCTGCCATGTTGGTGGCAGGGAATCTCATGCTGACCACAGTGAGCAGATCCCATGAACTCTTCCAGGCTTGCCTGGCCTAAGACTGGGCTGGGGCCATGAAACAAAGCCCTGATCTTACTCAAGAGAACCCTCCATTGAGCAGCAGGCAACCCATCCCTGCTGACACATAGTTTCAGTCGCTTGAAACAAGTTGTTGTTCCATTTCATTGTTCTGTAATGTTTTAATCACAACGGCCCACAAAAACTGCTGTCAGGAAAATGAACAATTTGCATTAGAGAAAATGCTAGGGAATGTTGACAAAATCCATTCTCATCCCTACTCATATGATGGGTGCAAAGAGAGGAGGCAATGACCATGGTTTGTAAAATTTGAAGCATGCAAATTTTACTTGCTCTTACTTTTGCAAAGGGTGGGATGGTTTGCTCCTCTGTTCAGTTCTGTTTTGGGGGCATTTCTGCACATCATGTACAGACAGTTATCCCACTCCTTTGGGAAGTAGCTTCTTAAATGGTCACCTGACAGATTCCTCTGTTGTGGAGTCACTGCCTTAAAGAAACCTTTTGCTTGGACTATTACTGCTATTATTTGTGATCATGATTGCGAATATTTGTATATCCCAGGGAGCCTAATACCCCAAGATGATTTATATATCCCAGTATTGCCTCCAAAGAGCCCAACGTGCTGTACATACTCCTGCTTTCCCTTTTATCCTCTTAACAGCCCCATGAAGTGCATTAGGCTAAGACTCTATGACTGGCCCAAAATTACTCAGTGATCTTCATGGCTGAGGATGCACTTGAAACTGGCTCTTCTGAGTCCTAGTCCAACGCTCTGACTGCTACACCACACTGGCCAGCTTTCACAGATTATAGCAACACTGCTTGAATTATTCACAGCAACAGCTGCTTCCTCCTCCTCCTCCTCGTCCTCCTCCTCTTCTTGAAAACCTCCCTCGTTAACATTGCAATGCTACTAGGAGTCAAAATAGCAGGTGGCCATTTTGGTCTGTTAGGAAAAATCCACCAAAAGCAATAGGGTAATGAAAGAAGCAGGTGTTAAAAGAATGCTGTTGCAGAGTATGTTTCCTTGATTCCCTTTCCACTTCCTTCACCAGGCAAGAGCTCTTCAGTCTCACATCTGTGGGACTGCGTAGAGACCAGAAAGAGGAAAACAACGGTTGTACTTAAATCATAACAAATGCTGTTTGAGCACCCATCCTCCTTCCCTGCTGGCTTTCATGGATAACATAAATTTGCTTCCTTTGTGTTGAATGCACAAATCTGGTGAGGCATCAACTCTGCTCCTTGTCAAACCCCTCCCCCATGCATGTGTGCGCATGCACAAACACACAATGCTTGGCAAGGGAAGGAAAAGGAGCACCCTGTCCACCGAAAAACTCTTGAAGCATCTTTGTTTCGGTTGACATGCTTACAGACCTTGCTAGCATGACTTCATGAAGAGCCACTTGAAGAACAACAAATGCAGGTTAAGGGCAACAGTTTTACTTAGGTCAGGTACAGCTTTCTGCACAACATGTCCTCCAACTAGCAAACTATGCCTGCTGAATGCCTCGCTTTATTCGTAGAGTTGAAAAAGAGGCCTTACCTTTGTGTAGTGCATTCAGCTACTTGAGTAACAATATTAGTGATGAAGGTAATAGGAAATGCTACTAAAAAGATGGGCAAATCTAAATGTTGTCTGTTGAGGTAGTGTAGAAATCAAAGGATTGCAGACGGCATGCCTTGCTGTTGACCAAGGCAAATTAAGTTAAGAAAAATAAAAGTACCATGCTACCTTATTTACTTACTTATTGATTAGACTTGTATGCCACCCCATTAGCCATAAGGCTCTCTCAGCAGCTCACAGTATAGTGAACATTTATCCTCCCATATATCCTTTCTAATTCAGTGGTGTGATAGTTTGCTAAAAACAAGGCATTTAATAAAGATATTTGAGTTGGTCAAATGATAATGTGATGGTTGAACATTTTTTTTGGCTGCTTGCTATTCTTGGGGCCTACAACCCTAATAGGAGGTGCTATTCCCAGGCCATATAAGCGGTGTGCCAGTGCTGACCCTGCTCATATGGTTTGTCCTTAGGTCCTTTTGATCTCTGTGAAGAGGACCATCTGCAGAGTGTGAAGGTGACATCAATGTGTATAGTTAGGTGTGATCCACAGCTAGGTTGTGTTTATGGCTAACAACTCACAGATTCACAAACTTTCCAGTTCAAGTTTACTGGATGTACTAGTGTATCTTTTTAGTCTTGGGATAAATAGATGGGGCTCCTTCCTGGCATGTGCTGTGCTTGAAGGCACTAGAGTGGTATGAGAGCAATATCCTGCCTTTCTGCAGGTTTGAAAGAATGATTCAAATTCTTCCTGAGTTTGAGCTGGCCTTGGGAAGCACTTGAAAGCTTGAAAAATGGGGCTTACCTTGGAAGCCACTGCCTGCTTCAGAGGCATCTTGAAGCAAAAGGATTTCACTGTTCTCAGTCTCAACCACCTTTTATTTCCCTGAGCCTAGAGAAGAGTGTGACCTGGGTATTCATCAAGTTCACATTGGGCCTAGAGATACTCTGAGAGCACCAAATTGCTTGTCATTGCTCGTAAGTGCTTCTGTGGCTGAAATCTCCTTGCTGAGTTGGGGGTGAGTCAGAGCTGTGAAGACCATAGATCATGACATCCCTGGCTGGGGGAAAAATGTGTCTCCATAAAGAAAGGTTGTAGCCAAAAGAATGGAAAGGTGTTCCTTTGCCATGTAGCAATTCACCCTGCACCTCTTTAAGCATTTCCGTGAAACATCTATCAAAACAACAGTTCGAACCTCTATCAACATGCAAGACATGAACATATATAAAGTACAAAGTAGAGGTTATGATGATTGGAAGCATGACGAGATTGTGGAATCTTTTTGCATGTACATAGGCAGATTTCCAAAAATTCAGGCCCACTTTTGAAAAAGAGTTGCTTATCTCTGACATCGCTGCAAGTGAGAAACATAGCTCAGCCTGGCCATTCTCCCATAGATTCTGTCTAACTTTGCTTAAAGATTACAACATTCCGCTTGTGCTTCTTCTTGAACATGCAGGAATAGCAGTTTTACTGTTATGGTACTTGATAGTGATAAAATAAGTGGCACTCTTATCAGAGTGAGGCCTGTAAAGTGACATTTATGTATGAGAGATTAGGAGGCCAGACTTAGATATCAACATAGACTTTGATTTATTTATCGGAAATGGGGGATTGTAGCTTTAAGCAGCATGAGAGTGACAAGAACTTGGTTTGGATTGAAGGTTTCCAGAATCTGAACTGAAAGATAATGAGACCTTTTCCTTCTTCCTGCATCAAGGCAGAGTTAATGCCATTCTTAAAATAACTGTTGCAAGGAGGGCAATCATCTTTTTGTTTTGAGCTTAGAAGCTGAACTTCAGATTGGTGCGATACACTTACTTCAGCTCTTTTCTGTGCAGACATTTTTACAAAAATGGAACAATCTTCAGTACTTTTGGGATCCAGTGTAAGATAAGATACACATATCTCAGGTGATTTAATAATTTTCTATGCTGCTGAACAGCCAAAAGTTTCTGGATTTACAAAAATTAAAACATATACTCTAACTAAATAAAAAATACCAAGACCCATTAAAACCTCATATGTTTGTCAAGTGGCTGGGAGTAGAGGTGAGTCTGGCACTGAAGTGTGACAATGTTGACATCCAGCAGACTTTATTAGGGAGGGCATTCCATGATTTAGGGTGTGGGACACCACTGAGAATGCCCTCTCCCTCGTTGCCATTTTTTAATCACTTTGGAGAAGGTGTTAAGATGAGAGCATCCGATGATGATTATAATATGGGTAGAGTCATACCGGGAGATGTGATCCTAAGCCATGTAAGACTTTGTCAGTCAAAATCAGCAACCTTGAGTTAGTCTTGGGTCCAAAATTGGTGTTAAGTATTCAGAACTTCTGGTTTCCACTGTCAATCTGGCTGCTGCATTTTGCACAAGCTGCAGTTTCTGGACCATCTTCAAAGGCAGTTTCAGTTTACCAGAAACCAGGTTATCTCTGTCTGATAGAGGTATGTGTGAACCACTATCTGTAGCTAGTAGAAAGCACTCCATGTCACAGAGCTCACCTGAACCACAAATGACAAGGAAGGGTCAGAAGAGTCCCTAAGCTATGAACTTGCTCCTTCAAGGAGAAGGCGGTCCCATCTAGAACACACAAGCATAGGAATAGTCAGGAGCACTGCTCTAGCCCCTCTGACTTGTATAAACATAGGCCTCCTCGCCCCCAACCAGCGTACATAGTTTTTTATGTAAATACTCTCTTTCCTGTAGATATACAAGTATAGGGGGTCAAGCCATGTTGGGCAAAATGTGTGCATTCTGGTATGAATGCCATATGCTTTCTGAATCTATTTATAGTGTTCAATAATTTATAAAGGCTACATGTAATCCAGACTGTAGTGTTAGCATTTTCCTTGCTGATTTCACAACATAGGGGACTGGCAGGCTAGCCTTGTTGATGGTTTGGGAAGGTTAGCTGCTTCCAGAGCCTTGGACTGCAAGGCCATGTATGGTTAAGTCCATATAAGTATCCACCTGATTGGTTAGACAGCAGAGATAAGTGCTGTGACAGGTGTTGGCAAAAGCTACACCTGTTTTCCCTGTGTATGCTGATTTAGTGGAAGTCCTAGGCACTCTGTGTGGAACACACAAGGCCATGCCAAGTAACCTGAGAAGGAATTATATCTTAATGGTGCCTTGTGATCTTCACACAATTTGATTGTGTTATGTGAAATGCTGAGGCTACTTTGGTGCTGCTAGGAAAAAAATTAAGCCAATTTCTGCCTAAATATACCATGACATCTAAAGCTTACTGTTGTCATGGAAAAGCAGCTGTCTCACAACTTCATCTGATTTGTTCTTCTGCCTTCTCAGAAGTAAATAAATGCAGGTGAATATATCGCTGAATACCTCTGCTTGTGTTCTAATTCCCACTATTGTATCAGCTAATGTCAAGTTCTTTATTAAGAAACTTCCAAGATCTTTAAGCAATAAGTTTCTAGTTTGTAACAGTTACTGCTAAGAATTTACAAGCCGTAATGGAATGAAATCTTTGTATGCTAGCTTGAAAACCTTGAGAATGCAACTCATTTGATGCTGATAAAATTCAAATAGTTCTGACTAAATGCTCTTTCCTGCATCTCTTACAACAAAATGTTATGAGTATTAATTTTAGAATGGATGGAATGGAGATGTTCTACTCCTTTTTGGAAACTGCTTATTCGTTACTTATCAACCCAATGCATTTCTGGTTTGAAAACTAACCTTGCCAAATTCATAGAATGGAAAGAAAAAATGATACGGGTTTAGAACACACTGTCCCATTTTTGAAATGCTAAAAATTTGTGATTTTCCAGGAAGTTGTTTTTTAGCTTTACTTTGACTGTTTGTTTTCAAACTCCCTAACCTCAAGGAACTCTATTTTTTCCTCCCCACAATAGTTTGTATTGTACGGAACCATACCCTTTTGCAAGGAATTGTGAGAAAACTTAGGTCAGGGGTTGGCTGACTTCAGTCTTGCTTGGTCTGCTTATTTTTAACTAGAACCTCTATTGAAATGCGTTTAAATTAAACATTTAGAAGTGCATACTAGGGTTCAGTGTTTCTTTCAGTGGAGCTGGAATGGAGAGAGAGGAGCTGTTCAAGTCTTCATTTTGCCTGTTAGTTCAGAAATCACTCTTCCTATACTCCTTTTTTTGTTAGCTCACACACTCACACTTTGTTGCTCTCTTTATATGTTTGCATGTTGTGTGCATGTAAGAGGGAAAAACAGAGCAAACTCTTAACAGTTTTCAGAGGGTGATTTTTGACCTCCAACACTGCCACAGGGGAAAGAATTATGCAGTTTTTTTCTTTCTGTCTGCTCTTCACTCAAAATATTGGAACAGCTTTAAAAAAAAAGTAGAGAGGGAAATAACACAGAACTCCTTGTAATGTGCAGTTCAAGACTAAGGATCTCTTAAAAGTATAGTAATAACATAGTTGTTAGGTGATCTTTTTGTGTGCCCAGTATGATGAATTGTGGACTACCTTCTATCCACTTTTGCTTTTAAGCTATGGTCTCAACCCAGCAGGGGACTGGTGAGTTTCAAATACTCCAAATAAATTCTTTGGTGGTTATGTGTTATTGCAGGGGAAGATTGGTAATGCTAGCCAAGCTTTCTTTTTGGAAAGTGTCTACTATTGCTCTTTTCACAAGGATCCTATAAAATTCCCAAAGACTCCCAACCCCATTGAAAAGTTTGAAAATCAACATGATGCTTATATAGTGGGAAATGGTATGTTTATTGTTAAAGAGGGCAAAAGAGTTGCAATGTATTTGGAAACCATTATTTCAGTGGCTCTAGATGTGAAAAGGTCTGTGCTCTCTTAATGCAACTTTGCAGTTTAAAAAAAAACAACATGGCAAGTTTAGTATCGTCTGTGTATGAATTTTCCAATTGTATTTCAGACTTTAAGAAAGAAAGGCCTTAATGGTTGTGAGAGTCCTGATGCTGACGATTACTTTGATCACAGTCCACTATCGGAGGACAGATTCAGCAAACTAAATGAAGATAGTGATTTTATTTTCAAGCGGGGCCCTGTAAGTACTTTTTTTACCTCCTACTTTTTATTTGTTGATTCTTTTTATTAACTTCATTATTTAGGCTCTGAACAAGAAGGAAAACAGAGGGTGCGACAGCCCAGACCCTGACACTTCATATGTGCTCACGCCACATACAGAAGAAAAATATAAAAAAATTAATGAAGAATTTGATAATATGATGCGGAATCATAAAATCGCAGTGAGTACTGTGGTATGGCTTGTGCTTTTCTTACATGCATGAGAACATTTTATAATATCTCAACACTGAAAGCTACATTAAAGATAATATGGCTGTTCATGCTTTTAAAGCAGAAATATCCACATAAGGTGCCTATATCTGGGGTAGAATTCTAAGATGGTGTTAAGAAACCTACAGTGTTAACTGTGTGGATAAGACATTTTGTGGGCTTCTATATTTATATGATAGAAGGCAACAGGAAAACTGTCTAGTGAAGTAAATTTCCTTAGAAGTTCTGCTTGTATTAAATAAGTTTTTAGTCCTCATGAGTGCCCTCAAAAACATAAATGTGTGCAGTGTCTCCTGACATAGCTGAAATTAACGAAATCTAATTTAACCCTTTCAGGGATGGGGAAATTCATTCTGTATAGGTTCCAGTCTCTCCTTATCTTTTCTCAATAAATCATTTCTTGTCTCCGCTGTGAGCTCTGTGTGATCCTAGTTGTATATTTCTAGTTCTGTGAAAGAACAAAAACTTTCCAGTAAATAGTACTTTACAAATGCAAATATATTTGCAAAATCTGAGATCCTTTGTTGTACAACCCAGCTATCTTTGAAGTAAAGTGCACATAAAATTTAACTCTGGGAAAATGAGAGTGATGAATTGCTACAGTTCCCCACTGGGAAACTGTTTGAAGGGATTGGAATCTCTTAACAGGATTCTCAGCAGGATTACGCAACTAAATTCCTTGGGAGAAGCCATGACAAATTTGTTCAACATTTGTTTAGGTTTGTAGTGTTGACTGTACCTTAATTTACTTCCACTTCTTTCTCAGGCTGCTGTCCCATGCGCACACACACACACACACACACACACACACACACACAAATCTGTCTGGGTACCTGTACCTGACATAGTTGGTTCAGTAAGAGATTTCTTATTCTAGGCAGTCTGGTGTGCAGGACCAAACCAGCTGTAACAGTTGAAAGTTGTAATTATTGTTTGCATGGAAATAAATTCCATTACCTCTTTGTTCCAAAGAAATGTGTTTAGGTTTGATGTCGAATATAGCTTTAAGGAAACTTGTCATTCTCATCCCAACCTACCTCCCAGGGTCTTTGCTGTGAGGATAAAATGGAGCAATTGTAAATGGAGCAATGTAAGAAGGCAGCATACAAATACAATGTAGTAATAATGATGGTGGTGATTTTATATAGTATCATCCAAGTCAACAGCACTTGTTTATTTATGACACTCATATGCTGCCCATAGCCCAAGGCCTCTGTGTGGGTCACTTGACAGACTATGAGGACATAACACTCTAGAAAGGACACAGGAGAAGGAAATGGAAGTGGGGTAAATCAAGGATCAATGTGGAGTTATTTCAGTACATGTACTCAATGTTAGATACTGTGGAATATGGGAACTAGCAGCCCTAAGTTTCATAGAAAATATGCATTCTGAGGAGTGCCTTGAAGTAAGAGAAATAGAATAAGTTGAAATGCTAATGCATACAGTGGTACCTTGCCTCACGGACTTAATCTGTTCCAGGACTCTGGTCATGACCCAATTTGCTTGTGAGTCAAGTCAAATTTCCCCAGAAGGTTCAGTGTAAATAAGGTTAATCTGTTCTGTAACTATTTTTTTTTTTTATCACAAAAATTTGAAGCAAGTGACAAAGAACAGCAAAGATTGCGGCCATCTCCCCCTGCCCCCCCAAGCACGACTGCCACCATCTCCCCCTCACCAGCATGACCGGGATTGCACCCGTCATCCCTGCATGGGTGCAACCGCAATCATGGCCATAGACAGGCACAATTGTGGGTGTGCTCGGGGGGGGGGGAGAGGCGCGATCGTGATCGTCACCCGATGTGGTGTTTGCAACCTGAGGCAAATTTTTTCAGAAATTTCCTTTCGCGACCCAATTTGGTTGTGAACGGAGGCGTTCTTGAGCCGAGGTACCACTGTATGTGTTTAATGCAGTGTTTTTTACCCATTGTGTTCCTTCAGATGTAGTCTTCAGAAAAAAATATGCATTAATTATTTATTATTATTTTTGGATTCTTGAAATATAGTGAAGGGAATAGTTTTGCTAGTGAAGACCAGTATAATAACAAGACTCACAATTTTTGCTAGTTTCCCTGGAACCTTCTAACATAGAACTACATAATGTGTGTAATCAAATTTGCTTTAGAATGCTTAAAAATAAAAATAGTAATATATTGTATTTCTTGGAGTAATGTATTTCTTTTTATCTGCATGCTCAAATTTTATAAAAGTAAAATTTTAAAATGATTTTGTGAATGTAATACGTGGAAACCAGTACAGTTTTCAACATTTTGTAAAACTTATCTCTGTGTGATTAATTTGCAGTAATTAACTGTAGTTTTTAATGATTTCTAACCTGTTTTGAGAATGTTTGTAGTTAATATGTAACAAGTTACAGTACCTTGCATTGAACATTATGTTGTATATTTTGAGGCTTTTTTCCAAAGCAAAAATCTGGCATTCTGATTTTGATTAAAACTTGAGAAAGGGATAACTGTTTAAACCTAGCTCACATGATTTCCTCCCAACTCTTTTCAGCCTGGGTTGCCTCCGCAGAACTTCTCCATGTCAGTCACTGTTCCTGTGTCCAGCCCCAATTCTTTAACCTACAGTAATCCTGGGAGTTCACTTGTATCCCCAGCATTGGCAGCAAACTCTACCTTGACCGACAACACCATGTTGACCCCTCCTCAAGCCTCACTGCATCGAAATGTATCACCTGGAGGTCCCCAAAGACCACCAAGTACAGGCAGTGCAAGTAAGAACTTACTTCTGTGAACTAGTTTGAACACACTTCCGTGCTACTTGTACTACATTTAGATTGAGTGAAATGCTTACTTTTCTTTTCCCTGCTTAGGTGGTATGTTGACCACAACTGATCTCTCAGTGCCAAATGGAGCTGGCTCTAGTCCAGTGGGTAAGTTGTACATTTTTGTGTGATTTGAATGCTGCAAGAGGCTTAACTGGGCCAAATGGAGTGACTTAAGAGTGTGATGAAGCAAATTTACACAGGCAACTACAAACTGTTTCCTTGGAGACTACTGTTCTAAATTGAGAGGATAGGATATTTAATAATTATTTCTTCTGGTGTTTGCTTATGTTTGCAATGCTCAGGAGTTTGTTCTTTGCATATCCTTTTTTGATGTGTCTGAACAGATATATGCATAAATGCTTAGAAAATAGGGTTACCATCAATTTTAATATCCATATTTGTAATAAAACTGGAATCTTTGTCATCAAGGGAGTGGAACAGAGAGGTAACACCTTTTTCTGTAGAAGGCAGGGCCACACACAGAGATGCTTCCAGAGGAATGGGAGGAACCCCTTCTCAGACTCGATTCTGCCCCCTACAAAAAAGCTAAATAGTAACTTGCACCTAAACTGTATGGAAGCTGAATTTTTCTTTCTGTCAATCATCATTTATTGGTCCTTAGATACAGATTTTTAGCTGTATTCCAGGGGCTGGAGGTGTGCTTTACTTTTTTTACATTATATCAAAAAGAGCCATCACACACACATGAAACAAAAATCGCAGCCTATAGACTTGCATGCTAGCATGACTTTGGAAAGGGAGCTTCAGATTTTTTCCCTGCACTTGTTGACAAGTTAGGGAGATGTGCTGCTCGCCTCAGTCAGTGTGGTGGCATCTCTGTTTTCAGTTCTCAAATTACCGGAAGATGGCATGAACACCTGCTGCCAATATGACTTGCTTATTTCCAATATCATTTGATGGTGAAGGATCAGCTAGCCTGGAATGGAGAGCACAGTGGGTTTTTCTTTTTCCTAGGAAAGAGGTTGATTGTGCAGTACAGGAAAGCTAGGCTTGATTATAAGTAAAAATTCAAAGATCTGGAAGTCCTTTGGATACAGAGATAGGCACAAAGTGGCTGTAGAAACCTGAGCTTTTTCTACCTGAATGTTTTCTCTGGTATTCTACAGAACTGCACACTTGACTGAATGTGTAGGCCTGAACACATAATAGAAGTTAATCTGTAGCTTAATGACATGTTACTATTTATGAATTAGAGTGGCAGTAGTACTAATGGTTAGTGCTTATACAGGACTCTAGCATGATTGCGTAAGTTCTTGATAGACCTAAAAGAACCCTGCAATGTATTTATTTATTAGATTTCTAACCCGCCCCATTAGCTGTATGGCTTCCTGGGTGAGCTACAACAACAAAATACAAAGTAAAGTACAGAATAGAATAGAATAAAATGCAATATAAAACAGCAATTACAAAAAACCCCCATTAAAACCAATGTAAGAGGCAGAAACTGATGGTGTACTTACAGTTAAAATGCTACTTAAAACAAGTTAACAATTAAAATACCATCAAAATAAAAAGGTTTTTGCACCCAAATGTATGTAAAAAAGGCACCAAGCAAACCTCTCTGGGGAGTGTGTTCCCCAGTTGGGGTGCCACTGCAGAAAAGGCCCTTCTTCATGTCACCACCCTCCTTGTTTCCTGAGGAGGGGTTTCCTTCAAAAGGGCCTCAGATGGACATCTAAGGTGCCGGGTAAGCTCATATGGGAAGAGGTGTTCCTTTAGATAGCCTGGTCCCAAGTTGTTTAGGGCTTTAAACATCAGTGTTAACAACTTGAATTGGGCCCAAACCTCAGCTGGGAGCCAGTGAAGATGGTAGAGGACTGGCTTTATATGGTTGTATCTGTCAATTCCAGTTTTTAAATTTGGTATATGTTTTAATAATATATTTGTTTAAGATTGTGAGCCGCCCCGAGGCTGCTGCAAGGGGTGGCATATAAATATTTAAATAAATAAAATAAATAAATAAAAATTCTCATTAACAGTCTGACCACCCTATTCTGGACCAATTGAAGTTTCTGGACTGCCTTCAAGGGAGCCCCATGTAGTGTGTGTTGCAATAATCCAGACAAGCGGTTACCAGTGCATGAATTAACTGTTGCCAGGTCCTATCTGTCTGGCAGCAGTTGTTGGTCGGTATCCCCATGTTTAGGTGAGATTTCAGCCAAGGAGTTTGCAGTTTCTCTGTTAGGCTATTATGTTGGCTCAGTAGTTTATTAATTCTTATAGAAGGTTACTAAAGTATAGTTTAGCAAGCCAGGAGCTAGTCTTCTGTACACCTTTTCCGCTTCTGCTGTTGACATGAAAGTCTTACCTAGCTTAAACCACAGTTCACATTATGCTTAAACTGTAGATTTTGATTTTGATTAAGATTTTGGTTTGGTAAATGAAAATTAAACAACAATTCCTCATTTTAGAAGTAATGAAACTAACCAATATCTTCTGAGGGAGGAGACAAGAAGAGTAGACTAGAGTGGACCCAAGTGCTTGTTCCCAGTTTGCTAAATTGGTAAATTGGTAGTAGTTGTGGTGACCTTTTAAGCCTAAGCAAAAGTGCAGCTCTGTCACTTCCTGAATTTTCACCTCCCCCCCTCGACTAACCTTAACATATGCCACTGTGACTCTGCTAGAAGAATCTCAGCAATAATTTCAAAGGCATTCACATTATGCTATGTTGCAGTTTTGTCAGTGCACAATAATTTGCCAGGATGCTGTGACTTGCCAGTTATTTAACTGACACACTGTGGCAGGTGGGAACTTAACTTTTGTCATCCTGAAATTCTATACTGCAGCCCAGCAAATGCATTCTGATGGAGGACCTTCTTATATTGGAATACAGACTAAAAGCAATATCAAGAGTTTCTAACAGTTTGTTCCTTTATGAAACAAGCAATCTTTCAACCAATTCATAGTTATTTCAACCTCCAGCTAAAAAGATAAAAGCTAGGGAGGCTTTGAAGGGGACACCACCTTGAATTACACCTGGTCTGTCTTTTAGTATTATGTTTTAATACATTTGATTTATAGTTTTATTTGTTAATTCAATGTTTTACCTCGTTAATTTGTAAAGGCCTGTGGCTAAATGCAATAAACCGACTGACTAATTATTTTAACCAACTTGCAATCCCGTATCTTGTCTTTTCTCCCATATGTCATATTTGGTGCATGGATAAAAAGCATCCAGGTATGATACTTGGGTGGTAAACTTCTGTGTCCCACCAAAATAGGGAGACTCTTAAAAATTATAGACTTGTGGGGTTTATCTGTTGAAAACAGGTAACTGCAGTAACCACTAAAGGGTACTTCAGTTGATTAAAGATGTGCATGCAGTGTGCACCTATAAACAGTGTCCCTTTTTAGAAAGACTAGAATGTTCATTCAGTTGAAAATAGTCATTTTCTGGTGAACATATACCAATATCTATAATTAAAACTGAAAACCCCCCACTTACTTATTGAACCATCTCTATCTTTTCTCTTACTAAGAGGGCATAATATGGTTTTCTTTTCGCTTAAGCATACAACGTAAGCAAAGAGACAGTTTAAAGACTAGACTGAAGCCTAAAGCGTATAACGTAAAGTTTCAAAGCATTGATTTACCATTAGTTTTAAAGCAGGAATGGGGATCCCCCTTTTTTTCCAGTGGGAACCCTTTTTTCGTTCCTTGGGGATCAACAGCTGTGGAGTCACATGCCAGCAGCAGGGCGGGGCTACCCCTTTTTTCTTTTTTAACTTTGATGCACAAATCAATAGGTAGAACATTCATTAGTTAAATCATGCAGTCATTGACATATAACCAGGCCTGAGAAAAACCCTCTTTTCTAGAAATCAGCTTAAGCTCATCCTTGAAATGTAGCTGACACTGACCAGGCACCAGTCCAGAGAAAACTGGTTGGCACTTGACAGATAACAGCAGCTCAAACAAAGGGCAGTGCACACCAGCCCACCCCATCTTCCCCCCTCTTTTGGAGCATCTTCCTTGGTTTGCAAGTGGAAATGATCACACCATTGCTACTGTTTACTTTTGCAACCTATTGGAAATTGTTAACTGTGTTACGTGTAACCCTTTAATTATCTGTGGATAAAAGGGCCAACTGAGGACTGCTCAGGTGCAGTATCTGGATCAATTCATTAGTAGCCAGTTATTCTCAAGAATAAATCCTTTAAAAGAAAAACTTCCCCTGTGGTGTGTTTTGTTTTTCCAGTTAGATGTTGCAGGCAAATCGTACCCAGCACACAAGTATTCTGAGCAGGTTGCCTCCTTCTTTCTCTCTCTTTTCAGACCAAAATGAAACCTTAGAAGTGTAGTTCTTCATTGAAACTTGTCTGTTACCAAACAGTATAAATCAAAGAGGTCTTCTACCAGAGTGGTGGGAGAAGTATCTGACCATGTAAAGAGTTGAATTCAAACTGAAAACTTCCCCACTATCCTTCCCTTTGAGTAAAGCTCCTTACTCCACCCTCAGGGTGGTCTTGCTTCTTGAGGGCTAGGTGACAGGAATGCCAATGACCCTCTTAATTGGGCAGCACACTTCTCCAGTCGCCATCAGGCCAGGGCAAAGATTGTGTTGTGTATCTGCTCCCCTTTCCACCCTTAAAATCCTCCCTCTTCTTCCAAAGCAGTCAGATTCTCACACTTGGCCTGAGAAACGTGGAAACTAGGTGACCTTAAGTCAGTCAATTTTTCCATTTCTCTTGCTTCTCTATCTCCTCAGAATTCAATAAATCCATTGGAGCAGTCTGTTATGAGCAAGAGACCACCCCCACTTCTACAGCAGAAACTCTTAATCTTCTAGTATTCAACCAAAGTTAAAATCATCTATCCACATCTTCTGCAAAAACATTTTTATGCATTTTTCAGCCTGGATTTTTCCATAAGGTTAATTTAGCATGCAAGAATGAGTCGAACTGTAACTTAGATGCCTCTGTCCTTCACACTTCTCAAGCAGGAGGAAGCCTGCCTGTTTCAGTATGCCACAAGCCTAAAGTTGTCCACTTGGTCAGAGAATCCAGGCAAGGAAAATTGACGATGGTGGAAAATTAATCTGAACAGAAAAGAATAAAATTTAGCACAGGTCTGCAAATTAGCCCAATGTTAGCATACAAGACCTGGAAATTCAAATCACTTTCCTTACTAGAAAGCTGCATCCTTTTCAACGTTACTCATGTTGAATAGGCACCCCAGAAAACATTATAGAACAGAAAGTTTGCTTTATGTGTGTGTGTAGCTTCTGTATAGCCTGAAGTGCCTGATCCTGTCTAATCTTGGAAGCTAAGCAGAGTCAGGCCTGGTTGAAATCTGGATGGATGATTTAATGCTGTGAACTGCCTAGAGAGCTTTGACTATGGGTGGTATAGAAACGAATAATAGCAACACTGTTTTGTATATATTATACGTTTATATAATATATAAAATGGAATCCAACAGAACACAAGTAATCCTAGGTACAATATTCAGCTTCAGTGTATTAACAGTATCTCATGAACTTAACTTTAGATGCTCCTCCATGGCTGCTAGAACTTAATCAGCTTCAAATTTGCAATTTATCTTTCGGAATAACTTTTGCCATGTAAGTAGTAGACTTCAGGGTGAATCAAAATTGCCAGTTGACTAATAAGTTGTAAGAAATTGGCTTTAATTTCTAGTTCAGCATCCAAAGGAACAATAGCAGCCTGCTCTGTTCTAAGAGAGTTTAATGAAATCAACAAATAATCAAAGGCTATTTACCCCCTGTCATCCTGCTTGATCTAGCTGAACCTGTGTTGCAACCATATGTAGCAGTCTGTTGGCCAGAACTGCAGTCAATATTTTAATAGTGACATGAGTTAATGGGATTGGTTGGAGCAGTAAATATGGTCTTTGCTAGGTTTGGGAATCACTGTAATATAGGCATCATTTAACAATACAGAGATTGAGAATGATTCAAAACTATATGAATACAAATGAAGTATACATAAAACTATGATGCTAGAAAAGGTTTGATACTATTCAATGGAAAATCCAGTCAGACAGATGATTTCCAAGATTCGTAATTGCCTTCACAATTTCCTTTGCTCATACAGGAGCTAAAAGCTGTCCCTGTGAGGAATCTACACATGGAAGATTAATCTGGGAAAAATACACATCCTGCTCTGATAATTTACCATGTTTACATTCAAATAAAACTTTAAAACTGTACACTTACTTGAGAAATTTATGGACCTTATTTATTCTTATCTTTAATTGGGGCAATTACATTTCACTGTTTTGCTTTTTAAGATAGTGTGCAAAAATCTTACTGGGATGTTTCCTGTTGTCATAAATAGGTTAAAGCAATTTCTTCCTGCTGTGAAAAATAGCATGGAGCTGTGTAGATGGAGAGATTGCCATCTTGGTTTTACCCAATTTCAGCTCCTCATTTAACAATATTCATTACATTTTAGACAATTTCCCATATGGAATGTAAGCAATAATTCATCTCCATTATAAAATCTTTGCTGGCCTCCTAATCAGTGGCAAGAATATCAACAGTACCCTCATTATTTTCAAAATGCTCATGAAGCTCAGCAAAGATCTGACTCTGAATAACTTGGAACATTAAAGGACCAGTGACCCAGGGGTCAAGCCAAATGTAAAAATTGCAACTTCAGATATAATGGGGCATGGCCCCAAGTTACCAGTGTTTCAGTCTAATGAAGTTTAGTTTAATTTCTCAAAGATGTAGAGACTAAAAAATAATCTAATTGAAAGCAGTTCTGTTGGATTGGGGAAATGAATGTATAATCACTTTTCCAAGCATCGTTCAAACCAAATTCAGACATAATGTATAAGTGTAAACCTTACTGTTAATTGTCACTTGGGGGAATTTATTTTTATTTTATTTATTTTTGGATTTATATCCTGCCTTTTTCCTGCAAAGGGCTCAAGGCAGCTTACATCATTCTCCTCCTCTATCTTATCCCCACAACAACAACCCTGTGAGGTAGGCTGGGCTGAGAGTCTGTGACTGGCCCAAAGTCACCCAGTTGGCTCCATGGCTGAACGGGGACTCGAACCCAGGTCGTCTGAGTCCCAGTCCCATGCTCTTCACCACTACGCCACACTGGCTCTCCAGTGTGCTGAGCCAAATGGCATATGCTGAGCCAAAACAAGATCGAAGATCCTACTAATGCACTCTATCCCCACTCAGGTGAGCAAAGGAACCATCAGTCAATCTGCCAAAACAACATGAAACATAGAAAATAATTATTTCACTTGTAGACATTAATGACAATGAAAACTTTATCAATATTTTTCCTATTTCAAATCAAAAAGTCAACATCAAGGTCATCCTTCACCAGGTCAGTTAGGGAAGAGAATACTTGTGGATCAGAAATGCAGCCTCTTTGAACAAAATTGATGAATCTGTTACATAAGCAACTTCACCCCAACCTTTTCTCAAGAGTTGTTCATCAAGGTTTTCAGGTGAGTTTAATATTTAGAATAACACTACATAATAGAGAACTACTTCTGATGATTCCTTGGTGAATACCTTTCTATACACCTCCTGGTCACTGGTCACTGTTCAAAGTTCACTGTTAGGCTTCAGATTTTTAAAGCTCGAGCTAACTACCCTGCTTCCTTTTTCCATTTCAGTTCTCTCCTCCACCTCATTCCCTTGTCATGCATTTCCAGCCCTATGTTGGATGTTTTTTCAACTCTCACTCTTCTTTTGTAAACACAGATGCTTTTAGGATAGCTGAAGTTAATTTTCTAAGTTAGGGCATCCTTCCCTAATGTGGTGCTGGCTGGAGAAGACTGTATTCCAACACATCTGGAAGGTACCAAATTGAATCATAGGTGGAGAATCTGACATCACATAAGCAAAAATGGGGAAGGAACTTAACAACTGGAAAGAAAAGAACAGAAAGTCAGCCAGCTCCAGTGTCTGCGTAAAATCTGCATAAGTATTCCCCCACCTGTTTTAAAGTATCCATGTTTATGTTTTCCTACATTTAAGGACATGTGAGTGCAACTTGTAGGGAAAGGCATTTTTTTTCAGTATCTTTTCATTGCAGATAAAAGTGTGATTTCCAAGTGTGACCCAGCAGCTGGGGACCAAAGGATTCTTGCTGCTGCCATGACTATCTTCATCAGTTGTCCCTTAGCGACTTTCGGCTAGAATGACATGAACAGCACAACAGCTATTTATTGTGGGGCGCATGGTGAAACTTCCAGGGAGGATATTTTCCTGCATGGCAGTAGAATGTTCTTGGATGGGTTGCTCCCCCATTTTCTCTCTGAAAGGCAGGAATATGCAAATTAGACAGAACTATCCTTTTGTGTGGAAGAACAACCTCCTTCTGATTCCATTTCTGCCTTGGTTCCAGCAGGAAACTGGAGACTGAGCAACATCCATTCCTTTCCCTGCCTGTATTTATTTTCCTTTCAATCTTACTTTAGTTATTTGCCCTTCTCTTTGTTTTATTTCCACAGTAAAACAAACAAATATCCTAGGACTTTTTTCTTGCTGTGAGTAGATAAGATAGAATGTTCATTCTGTGTACATAGATAGTTTGAGATTATCCATCCCAATTTCTCTGTAGGGCACAGTGGCTCAGCAGCAACCTGGACAGTGTGTGTGTCAGTGACCCACAAACTAAATATTTTCACAGTAAGCAGACATATTTTTCAGTACTGCTTTCCATAAACCTCGGTGTATAAAACATTAAAAGTTTAAAATGAGCAAAAGCAACCTGGAACAGATTAAATGTATAATTAGTGTATATTTAATATATGCTAACCCAATGACTCCTTGGAAAGGAAGCATGTCTTCAAGAAGGCAGCAAGGGAGTGGAGGGCACATGAACCTTTTGGAAAGGGTATTTCAAAGCACCAAGGGCCACAACTGAAAAGGCCCTGCCCTCTGCACAGGAAGTCGTCTGGGCTATATAGGGATGGAATTTGAAGATTTCAGACTGCTGCACTGGCTGATTTGGAAAGACTGTTCCCTGAGCTAAACAGGTCTGAAACTATTTAAGGTTTTCAAAGCACCTTGAATTGTACCCAGAAACAAATTGGCAGCCATTGAAAACCTTTTCCAGGGACAATTGCTGAGTATCACCAGATGTCATAAAAAAGCTAAATAAATGAAAAGGGTAGGATGAGATAGGAAGCTGACAGACAGCTGCCACATTTGAAAGGCAAATTTGTCCTAGATTGAAAATGAACTGGCTCAGCATTTCACATGCTATGTAAATAACATTGGTTTCCAGTAAAATGAAGGTAACGCACAGGAAGCAAGGGAGGCAGGCTATAAAAGGAATTACTCTGTAAAAAAGCACGGAGAGAAATGTCAGCTCATGGACTTCACACGTTCCATTAAGTGTCAAACCTATCTGAACACTACTCTGGGAGTGGAATTGTAAGACTGATTTGTTAAATGTACAATTTCCTCTATAATTTTTAAAAAAATGTTCACTACGTTACTGGCTTAAGGGTGCTATATAAATAATTATCCAAGTTGAAATACACACACACACACACACACACACACATATAAAAATTCAAAACTACCACCACACAGTAACCCAGAAGTTACCTTGGGGAATAAAGACTTAATGGCTGTAGCAGACACCTTTAATCAACTTAGAAACCTGCTAGATAAAGCCAGGAGGGCCAAGTCATATTTGCCTCTGTTTCTCTGTCTTGTAAAGAAACATAAGGATTTTGTTGTGATTTGTAGGGTTTGAGGAGGGAAAATGATTTTTTTTAAGTGATAGCTATATGCAAATCATGAGAGAAGCAAAATACGATAGGCATTCAGCCTTGTGGAGTCTGAGCTCCATGTTAACATAAGAACAAGCTGGATCAAAGCAGTGTCCATCCATTCTAGCATCCTTTTGATATGGTGTCCAGCTGTGAGAAACCCACAGCAGGGCATGAGCACAGCAATACCCTCCCACTCATGTTCCCCAGCAACTGTATGCACCTCTGATACTGGAGATCACATACAGCCTAGTAGTCACTGATGGCCTTCTCTTCTTCCACAGAATTTTTCTCATATCCTTTTAAAGCCATCCAAATTGGTGGCCATCACTGTATGAAGATGCCTTCCTTTTATCTATCCTGAATCTCCAACCAGTCAGCTACATCAGATGAGCTACCTGGCTTCTAAGATTATGAGAGGGGGAAGAAAATACACTTCCCCTTTCTCCACATGCACAATTTTGTAAAGCATTTGACTCTTTTTACCTGTTTTCTGAGCTAAGCACTCCTAGATGTTGTAACCTTCCCTTGGTTGCTCCAGCTTATGCTCCTTTTGAATCCATGCCTTTGCCTAGAGCGTAGCACCATCAGGAACACACCAGCTCTATGAAGAGGCTGCAGTAATGTCTTTTTGAATTGGGTGTCCATGCCTCTGTAACCTTAAGGTGAACCACTAATAGTCTCTGTGTGAAGTTGCCCTTGATGACTGTTCTCAAGCTTGCATCAGCACGGCTTTGGAGTCTGGAACAGAGTATATTTGCATATTCCCCAATGAAGTATCCATCATGATTAACAGTTATTAATGAGCAGGTTAACTGGATAGCCTCTGTAGGCTATGGCTTTCACATCACAGGAAGAGATCTCCTTTACCACTAAATGATTAAATCTGGGCAACTGTTAAACTTGTTCAGATTTATACTAGCCATTGCTTGCCAAGGACCACTGTTCAGTATCATAGAATCATATAATAGCAGAGTTGGAAGGAGCCGTGAAGGCCATCAGGTCCATCCTCCTGCTGTTGCAGGATGCCAACTTTCTTTTGGAATGTCTCTAGTGTGGGAGAGCCACCACCTCTCTAGGCAGCTGGTTCTACTGTCTTATTGCTCTGACAGTGAGAAAGCTTTTCCTGATGTCCAGCCTGAATCTGGATTGTCGCAACTTGAATTGATTATTCCATGTCCTACACTCTGGCATCAGCGAGAAGAGAACTTGACCTTCCTCTTTGTGACAGCCTTTGAGAAACTTATAGAGGGATACCATGTCCCCGCTCTGTCTTCTCTTCTTAAGACTGAACATGCCCAGTTCTCTCAGTCTCTCCTCATAGGCCAGGGTTTCCAAACCCTGGATCATTTTTGCTGCCCTCCTCTGCATTCTTTCTAATTTTTCTGCATCTTTCTTCAGTCTTCAACTGATGTTGCACAGAACAATATATGGTCTGCAGCCCATACTTCCTCAGGCGACTCTTTTTTGGCAGATAGGTGTTCAATAACGTAATAATCTTTAGGGGCAGGAAACGTGCCAATTTAAGTACCCTTTCTTTCCTTAATCTTGCCTGGTATAGCAAGCTTAGCTTTGTCTCTACCACATACCCAGTTTCAATTTTCCTGTAAAAGTTTGACATCAGTAAATCTTAATTTCCAGATGAACTCTGAGGATGGGGAGTACTCTCTAGTCTTCTGTTATCAAATAATGCAATTTTAATTTGGGGCAGGGATGGTAGAATTGAAATACTGTTGGAATGAAGGACTCTAAAGAAGTAATGCTTTATTTAAAGCATGAAGATAATAGAGCAAATAGTGAAGCCCTTGCTATTTTAAGTATTGGCTTTAAATTACCTCACAGGGCAGCACCTTTCCTGGGATGGACTAATTACATTGGTGAACCAAATACTTGCTATTTGGTTTAACCTGATCAGCAAGTTTTCTTTTAAAACTACAATAACCCCAAGATGTCAAGTCTTTGACTCATGCTGACAGTCTGGTAAAGCTGCTATGTATATGAAAATGTCTTCTAAAAGGACATTTTTGGCAAGTTATTATGATACTGTTTTGAGCAAAAACAAAACAAATGTTGATCCAAGTGCAGACAGCCATTCCACTTTTCAACTGGTATTCCAGATGTAATGAGTTCTTTCTATTTTAGACTTCCGTTTTTAAAGTGCCAATTACTGGCTTTAGTCAGTGTGTGTATGTGTGAACATGGATGCGCATTGTGCTAGAAAGAAGGTGGTGGCATGGAAAGAGTTACCCAAGCTTCATTTGGGAGTGCTGCCTGACAATGACATCATCTTGTAATCATTATCTGCCTCTGGCTCCTGACCTTATGCTAAAAAATCCTTTGCTTTACGTGCCCTTTCAGTTGCGTTCGTAATTTGATATTCTTGGCTTACCAAGGCTTGTGTCTAGTAAAGCAGCTTGTAAGATTTTGAAGAACAGAAACATTTAGGCTTCTAGATTTAGAAATTTAGATCGGTACTCATGTTAGAGAACTTGCCATGTGTGTAGGCACAGGCAATTACCTACCAGAAGAGTGAGTGGGTGTGTGAGAGAGAGTGCAAACACCCTTGGGTCGAATATAGAGCTTATCCTCTCCACACAACCTCCTTCCTATTTTGATTCCTTATCTAGAAAATGGCTTTGCTTTTTGGCAGGCAGAGTGCTTCAGAGCAGTCTGTTTGTCTGGGTGAAGCTCTGCACAGGAAAAAAAAAATCAGTCGAGGAAGGCTTTGTCTGACAGTGCCATTAAAGGCTATGAAATGTTCTCTGAAAGACTGACAGTCCCTTGTAAGAAGGGCTTCAGGAAATGACTGTATTGGGTGTGGAAGCAAAAGCAGAACGGTCTTAACACACAAGCAGCCTGCATGTTTGAAACAGTTTAGGAACAGTTTTCCAAAAAGAGGGAGAGACGAGTGCCCTGCACTGATGCAGTCTCATTAAGATAAACATAACTTCCAAATAATTAGTCCCAAGCATACTTGCTTTGACAAAACCTCCATTGCAATTAGTGGAAGATCACTTCAGGTAAATACGCTTAGAGCATGGCCTTTTAGAACTCTTACACTAAAAGTCTTTTGAATAATGTACATCCTTCACGTACTTGTTTGCTATCGCTCTGTCCATTGCAGTCAAAATCAGTTTCTAATGGGCTTCAGTGAATGAAACAGCAGGCTGCAGTGTTACAAGAAAAGTATAATGCACAATTAACATGGTTGGTAGTTTAATAATTTCATACTATAATATTGGTGATCTTGAGTGTCACGGAACTGAGTGACACAAGTGATGTATTCTGTTTCCTAAGTGTATGTAGCAAAGTTCTTTACAGCCTTCTTATGCCAGCATGTGTTGCTTTCTAAACTGGCGTGTGAAGAGAGATGTGATTGTGTCCACTGCTTGTATGCATCACCAGTTGTCTGCAGGGTAGGCGGACCATCTGTGATGGAAGTGTATGTTCAATTTGTCACTTCTCCATTGTCCCCCCTGAAGTGCACATCTTTGTCACCCTAAATCATCCATCATTTATTTCTTTAATCATTTAGGTGCTAATGAAATTTCCTGCTTTAATTGGCATTTTTTCCTCCTGCATTTTTTCCTTTGACTTTTATGGCAACTCACTCATAATTTGTGCTTATTAACACCTAACATTAGCAGGTCGTAGGTCTAATGATGCATGTTGCCCATTCCTGAACAGTCTTCTGGATAGTTCCTGTGCAGACATCCCTACAATGGAGTTAACTTTATGGCAGCACCATACCTATAGGTCAGCAGAAACAATTGTGGTACGCAGGTAACTCTCTCTGTAATACTGTAATGAGAGTGCTGGCTTGAGAGAACCTGTACATGCCTCACGTTGACATTGGTCTGATTAAGGAACACCCTGAAAATGATCTTTATAGAGGGGGTATAGTTCTGTGGCATAGCATGTGTTTTTCCTGCAAAGCTTCTGGATTCAAGCCTCAGTCAGAAATGCAATGGTGAGTTGACTGGACCGTTGGTTGGGCAGTTGGTTGGTTGAATCCATTGTTGGTCTACCTGTAAGGTACGTTTTGCTCTCTAGTTTCCCTTTGTCAGTTCATTCTGCAGTAGTCTGAAAGCACAGATGGGGCTGGTTGGATGCTTAATGTCAACTTCTTAAAAATCAGTTGGACGTGTTATGTAAATACTGCCTATCAGTTGACTGTGTGTGCCAACGAGCCTTCTATGACTCTTCATTTTGGGCTTGGCTTCTGCAAGCTGAGTTTTGTGTTTCTTAGTATTTTGTAGCCAGAAACAAATGCTTGACCAGATTCCCATCTTTTTTAGCCTGGTTACAATTACTACATGTTCTTCCACATGCAAGAATATTTACAGTTTGTGCAGTACAGTTGCTAAGCTACAGCCATAGTGCAATTGTTCAAACATATAAAATGTGTGTTTCTGAAGGACATTTGCACACTGCTTTTAGAGTAGTCACACATAGAAAATTACAACATTTGAAACCGGGATAATAATAATTAAGTCCCTAAAACTGAGTGAAATAAAAAGGGAATTAAGGACAGGCCTTACTTATATTCTAGGCACAAGAAAAGAGGAATAAAGAAAGAGAACACTTGGAGGGAGAAGTAAAGGAAGGCACCTGATGAGATGCCCTGACAACATTTGGGTTCATGCAAATATACCTATAGTTGGTTAATGTCACTTATTTTTGTTCTCTTTACACCCCACACACAGAACTGCTGCTGTCCTTTTCTGCATAATTTAAGTTGACAGGGTTTTGATTCCCCAGCACTCATTAAAAATGGGAAAAGGCAGGTGGAAAAGAAGTACACAGGCTTGTTAAAAGAATGGGGTTTGCTCACTTGCCTTCCTTCAACTCTTAGCACTGTCTAAAACAGGAATTCTGAGAATGTTGCTTCTACTTTAAATGAAGTACAGCTTGATGTGACATGCAAACCCAGCTAGGTTTCTGGTTAATTTTTACCATAGTTTGTTGAAACAAGTCGTCGACTTCAAGGCATTTACAAAGCTGGCTTCTTTCAACAAACTGTAGTTAAGATTAATGACAGGCTACAGATGGCGCACTCACTGTGGTTACATAGATGTAGAAGATTCTGAAGTTGAGGCCGTGCCAGCAGAGGAAGAAGAGGAGGAGTCATCCGTGAGACCACAAGGCTCATTGCAGGTGGTCTTGTGGTGCTTAAGGCAGTGTGATGTAATCCTTGGAATATTAGACTGGGAATCAGGACGCCTGATTTATTTTCCCCACTGAATGACTTCGTGCCAGTCATTAACTCTCAGCCTAACCTACTCTGTAGGGCTGGTGTAAAGACAAAATGGAGAGAAGGACCATGTGAGTCACACTGGGTTGCTTGCAAAAGAAAATAAGACTGAGCTTAGACCTTTTTCCTTTCCCTCTCTTTTGATGTATCTGCAAGGAGAAGCTTTTGCTTCCAATTTCAACTGTGAGATGATGGTGATGCTGCTATAGATAATCTTTAACCTGCCTTTCAGAGTGCATTCTCTTAGAGGACAGCTTGTAATATTATAAAACACAAACATGCTGTTAAGCACACACTTGCACACCCCACCCAGATGGGAATATATGGGTCTTCAGGATTTTTTTTTTTTTTTTAAGTGATAAGGTCATGCTTATTTCCTTGACAAACAAGTTCAAAATGGGGCTACCACTGAGAAACTGCATCTCTGATACCCTTCATGTTGATAGCTGTTGTTGCTGGGCCAGCAACTAGGGACTAGGGCCCCAGACATTGATCTTAATGCATAGACAGGCTCATATAGGTATAGATGGTCCTTCAGATAACTTGATCTCAAACCGTCTTAAGACTTTGAAAGCCAAAAACAAGCATCTTGAATTGGTCCCTGAAATAGACAGGCATTGTGAATGATACAGAAGTAATATGATGCGAATGCCTGTCTCCCTCAGATGTCTAGCTGTTGCATTCTGTACCAGTTGCAGTTTCTAACATCTTCAAGGGCTGCCTTAAAGCCTGCAATGTGCCTTAAAGCACATTGTGGTAATTTAACCAGGATGTAACAAGGCATGTCAATGAAGTAGGTCAGTTCTCTGGATGGGGCTTCAGCTGCCAGACTAGCCTAAGCTGGTAAAAACCACTTGGGAACCAGTGTCACCCATACCACCATAGACAGTACTGAATCCTGGTGCACTCCTAGACTGTGTACTGGATTTTCTGGGGGGTATGACTTCATCCAGAGTCACATCTAACTCTCTGGCCAGATGATTGTAATTCCCAACCCACAATATTTCTTCTTTTCAGATTAAGTTTCATCCATCTAAATAACCATGCACAGATGCTATTTTGTCTGGAGATGGTACCATGTCCAGAGTTTCTACTGCCTTACTGGGATTAGATAGTGGAAAGGAGCGGTAGAGCTGCATGACATATATAAGCTGATGACACCTCACCCCATACCTCTGGGTGACTTCTCCTATCAGTTTCATGTAGATGTTGAAAAGTGTGGGGGACAACACAGAATCTTGAAGCAGAATTCTGCAAATGTCAGTGGCAAAGAATTGTTCTTGCTTGCACATCATGTCTAATACTTTAGCCCTGCACCTTCCTCACTCTCCCACTCTTGTTAAATATTCCTACCAGACCATGTTCACCGTGGCCTAGAGCAGTGTGAGCACTGTTCTGTACAATCGGGCATGGTGATGCATGTGGGTCCTGCTTCCTTATCAAAAAACAGCTTCTGTTCTCTTCACAGAGTAGTATGCATAAACAAATAACAACCACTTTGAATTGCTAGATTTATTTTGCTTATTATCATGCATCTGCAAAGAAGTATAAAGTATCCTGTCCTGTGGTTTTTAAAAAGCTGTGTTCCAAGATGCCTTGAAAGTTTACTGGGATTCCTTATTAAGAAGATAGTTAATGACAAGCACGTTTCTCTGAAGAACTTGCCGTCCACTGCTGATTTTTCCTGCTCTGCATTATCATAACAGAGTTGAGTGAGTTCTAGGGCACTTCCTGAGTAATGGCTAGTGTGGGCCCCAGAAGGATGCAGGTGGACAATTCTGATGTGAAAAGTATCCCTGAGAAGTAGAATGCTTGAAAGCCACAATTCTATCTTAACATGTATAGTTAATTTGGCATTCTTGTCCTAGTTAATCAGGGAACTTTAAGAACATGGAATGGAGTGACAGTGATCTGATACTTGCATACCTCTAAATTTAATCTGGGCTTCCTGTAATGAAATAGGGCTTGGGGACATACTGTATTGTTCATTATTACACTACTCCATTTAGATTTTGGACAGCAAGTTGAGAAACAGCATAAATGGAAGGTAAATGGGATTGCCATCAGGGAGTTGTTTTTATGCAGACTGGGCAAGGTGTGATAAGCTCCAAGAATTCTACGCAGCACCAAATTTGAAACCAGACTCTCACGTGCAACTATAATTCATTTCAGTAAGTCAAGCACAATTCTGTTCTGTTTTGTGAGTGATAGTGAAGCGTGTACGCATGCTTTTTTAGTGACACATAGTGTATTTACATCGTATCTTACAAACTGGCAGGTTTGCTGTTGTGAGATAAACAAGTGGACCTGCAGCAAAAGGTTGCTTTTTTCAGTGCTCCAGCCAGTCATGCCTTCTTTCCGTATACCCTATTCCCTGCCCCTCCCTGTTCCAGCAGAAACTCCACATTTTGTGACCTTTGAATAGGGGCTGCTCTAGGGTAGTCTTGCCCTCCTAAACATTTTCCCAGTTTCTTTCTACTTCTGCAAAACTAGGGGTTCTCACAAGCATGTTGATATCTCCCTCTTGTCTCATTAGCCCTGCTTGGGCTTTATAGCTGTTGTAAGTCAACATCTGAGTTTACTGCTAATATACATGCAAACAGGAGAATGAAGGTGTGTGGAATACTCCTATTTAGGGACCCAACCATGTTCTCTTTTAGGAGGCTTCATACTGTTCCTGTTCCCCAGTATTTTTTGTCTCCACCCCAGCACTTGGAAATACTTTGCCACCGAGCATACTATGTTTTCAGTGGACAGTTTGGAATTTTTCCCTCTTTAAACACTTCTATAAATGTTCTGGTTCCCACCATCCTGCGAATAGCTTTCTGATGCAAGTGGATGGTGCCATTTTGGCTCCTTAAACAATGGCATTCACACTGGAACATGGGAGACAGAGGAAATCATGATGACAGAAACCAAACTCTCATTTTCTCTTTGTAGGAAATGCGTCTTCAAACAATACAATTACAATATAAAATTGGGTGCACAGTTACTGATTTGTGGCGACTTCTGCTGTTCATTAAACAGTTGCCTTTGATTGCTTCAGTTCAACATTTAAATGAGGTTGAATGCATCAAAATGTGAGTTCGCTGTAGCTGAGCTCACTCACAGTTATGTGCAATCATCAGTGGGGCTTCAGAATAACTCTACACTGGACTGGACTGATAGTATTTTTGAAAAGGGAGTAAATAAATACCTGTCAAGAGTTTTCTCAGATATTTTAACTGGTATTTGTTCAAGAAGTTATTTAGATGTCATATAAGGCAAATTCTGGTGGGATCTCATGCCTTCTTTGGTGTGAGAGAATGAAGCCCAGTGTGCCAGACAAGAGTGCTAAAGGAGCTGCAAATACTATGTTAAATAACAAATGGCATTAGAACACTTCTCTAATGTTGCACCTTCTCAGCAGTTAAAACTACTATATCTATCATTCCCTAAAGTGCCATTTTTGCATATTGATCCCTTCACTACCCAGGAAAGGTGATCATTTCCTTGCCTGTTCCTGCCTGGAAGATATATATCCCCCCCCGCCCCGCACTCCTGTATAGCTGTTCTTCAAGACATTTTTGCTTTAGAGAACCCTTTCCAGAGTGACTTTCCTCCTGCATCTTTGTGGGTTGCAGATTATTCTGGGAAATGTTTGAGGTCATGCACTCATTTAGAGTGCTGGCAGACCTGCTGGGTGTTGCTTTTGTGAAAAGAGAACAGAATGTGCACCCTAGCGTAGCTCCAGTCTGGTGTCCTCCAGCTGTATTGGACTGTTGGAGTTGAAATCTTACATCAAGAGGGGGCAAGGGGTAGATCAGGCACTCTTGGTAGATCTCTGGGTGATTTGAAATAGTTTTTGACCTCCAGTTGTCCATCAGTGGCAACAATTAAAAAAGCCTTTGCTGCCTCTAAATTAAGTTATGGTAAAAGAAGACCTGGCTGAAAATCAGGAGTGAAAAGGACTCGAGCTTGGTTCTGGTACTGATATCAGATTCTTTGACTGAGCACTCTGTTCCTTAGCTTTGAATGTTTGTGTCCCCACATGGCTCTTTTTGGTAGATCTTAGTGCTTAGACAAGACATGCTGTAAGCCCTAGGTCTCTCCAGCCCCTTCTGAGAGCATATCAGTTTCCTGAAGCTGTGCATCTTCCTGGGAAATTTGTAGCATGAGAGAGCTGTTCCTCTGAGAGGTTTTTCCACCATTCCTGATCACCTTATCAAGGAGCCTTATGATAAGCTCCGCGCAGCATTTCCTGGAATGCTGCTGGGTCTGCATAAACTCACATAAAAACAATTATCCAAGGTTGTAAGATAGCCACATGTGTTCACTAATGTAATGTGCAAACAGTGATCATTCTGCCTTCAAGTGGGCAGTTCTGCCTTCTTTTTTTATGTCCTATTTTAGGAAATGGTTTTGTAAACTCACGAGCTTCACCGGGTTTGTTGAGCAGTACTGGTGGTGGGAATGGTCTAAGCAAAGTGATAACTACAAAATCTCCTCCTCCCCCTGGAGGGGGCAGCCTTGGAATGAACAATCGCAAGCCAGATCTCCGTGTTGTCATCCCTCCGTCTAGCAAAGGCATGATGCCTCCATTGGTAAGTTTAATTTCTTGATTTATTCCTGCATGCTTGATGTCCTTGAAGAGGTTTACAAATGCTACTCTCAGCAAAACTTGCCCATTTTGTATGGGCAAGGAATTGTGTTACCTCAAACATGATTCAAATGCCTGTATAGAAGGTTACATTCATATGGATGACCAAACTGGGCACTTTGGAAACAGTCCTCAGGTGGTCCTTGGTCTTCTCTGCCCTAATTTTATGTATATTGTGATATCTGAACTGAGCATTATCCTTTCTCTAGACATTGAACCACAGTGCAGCTTTGCCAAATGTACAGATTTATGTGCTTTGTATGCACATTCCCCATGGTTCTTCTCTTGATGTGGGTCACATTCATTGAAGTCCTGGAGGAAAATTCCAGGATTTTCTGCTTTTCAGACAGGACTGTCTTCTGTAGCAGCCATCCAGTCTGAGAAGTGATGCTCTGTTTTGTCCATGTGAACATTAATCAGAGTATCTTTTCTTTTCAACTGTACATTTGAGTTTTACCAGAAAAGCGAACTTCATGTGATTCTCTCAAAGTTGTCTGTGCCCATATTCTATCTTCTCTAAATTTCTGCTCAGTGGAAATAAAATGAGAGTCAATAGCATACCAATCCTATGCCTGTTCAGACACACAGGCATGTGAATTCCTACAAGATGGCTCTTTCTAGTTTAGGCCTACAAGTTGTAGGATTTCTTTCTGTCTAAAGTAGGCTTAGGATAGCACCCTTGGGCTTCTTAAAGTAACGATGACCTTCTGTCTTTAATGATCTTAATTGTATATATTTTTTATCAAGCTCTGCATGTATAAAAAGGCACCTAAAAAAATAGAAGAGCCCTGCTGGCTCAAATCAGAACTTTCTTGTCCAGTATCCTGCTTCCCTCAGTGGCCAGCCAGATGTTTCTGGGAAGCCCACAAGCAGGCATGAAGGCAACATCTCTTGCCCCTCACCCCAGAAACTTTTCTTGCCCTTGAACCTGGAGATTTCATGGTTAATAGCTGCCAGTTAGAACTGTTCATCGTGAATTTGTCTGCTCAGACTTTTAATACCAGGCAAGTCAGTGACTATCACCTCATCTTCCTGTTGTGAATTTGTTAGATATGCCTGGTGTGTTCTAGGATAGATAGGGTTGCAGGGCATCTTCTACTTCAAGATCTGGATTCCACTCCAAGAAGCTTTCAGGCTTTGCTCTGATATTGGGCAGCGGGGAAAGCAAAAGGGTTTGGGCCAGTAATGGACAAAACATCAACTTATTGTAGTCTTGGGAGAGGAATTCCAATGATTTCAATGAAAGGAGAACCTACACAAAAGCTAGGAAGCCACCAGACGATCCCTGGTTGGGGGAAAGGGGGTGTGGCCCTTCAGGGGCCCTGGAGCAACTGATTTGGTCCTGAGGTTCAACCCACTCTAGTGGGGTTATATCTACATATATCTAGGGTGATAGACAATCGGCACTGTAGCTCATGAGTGCCACAAGGTTCCATCCTGTTCCCATGTTTTTTAACATCTACATGAAACCACTGAGGAAAGTCATCAGGAGGTTTGACTGACATGTCATCAGAATGTAGATGATAACCTGCTCTGCCTCTGGTTTCAATTTATACATCCCAATTGTTGAATATATGAACCAATATCTGAAGCCCCTTTGAGTGGATGCGGGGTAAAAAAGCTGAAGCCAGCAAGTCCAGAGGGAGATTTGCAACTGGTTTTAAGTGGGGTTGTAAAACACCAGTAGCATATTACATGTATGAGAACCTTCCTGACCTCTGCTGGCTGGGGAGGTCAGCTGAGACTGTCTTAGGCTGGTATATCAGCTGCAACCCTTTCTGGAGAGGATGGACTTTGCCCCAATAATCTGTGTACTAGTGATGTCCAGGCTGGACCTACTACAATACACTATAGATATTATACACATAGGGCGGCCTCTGAAGTTGGTCCAGAAACTTCAGCTGGTGCCTAATTTGGCTGTCCAAATGGTGGGGTGAAATACTGTGCCGGCTGCACTGTGTACTGGTGTGTTTCCAAATTCATTTTAAAGCACTGGCTTTGACTGCTATAGCCTTAAATGGTTTGGGACCAAATTACATAAAGGATCATCTTCTCCCATACCCTGCCCACACCAGTCTTACCCATTGGCAAGAGAGGCCTTTTGCATTTGCCCATCTGTAAGGGCTGTTAAGTAGGCAACTACATGAGAGGGGTGCCTGTTCTATAGTGGCACCACACCTATGCATTATTTTTCCATTGAGGATCTCCCTGGCCCCATCACTGCAGGCTTTTAAGAAGGCCCTAAAACTTTATTGTTTTACTTGGCCTTACAGTTGTCTGCTGTGAAGTCTATGCTGGTGTCCACTTTTTTAAAAAGAATATTTGCTTTAGTAATTGTGTTTACTGTGTTTTCATTACACTACCTTTTTAAGATTAATATATGGTGCCTGAGGGGATGCCAAGACATATTTTAAATAGATTGATACCATGCTGACTGGATCTGATAGGAACTGTAGCCCAAAATAATAGGGAGTAGACCAGAACCCTTATCTTCTTGTAGACTTGTTATAGGTAGATGTCTGTCAGGCTTGCTAGAATAGCTTAGGTAATATTATACTTCTTGAATGGTACAGCAGTGCTTACTGAATCACATTGAGAATTCAGAATACTAGGGAGGCTAAATTTAACTAATTCAAGCACCAACATAACTCTTTCATTCTTGAATACTGTCCTATTCTTAGTAACTGTATTATTGCTCTTATTTGCCGAGTACAGTCGGAGGAGGATGAATTGGAGTTGGTGAGTCTGGGTTCCTACTTGGTATGAGACATCAAGATCCAGAAAGCTTTCATGTTAACTGTGTGGTGTCACATAAACCAATGTTCCCTTTGTTGCAGAGAAAAACATTTTTATTGAGTACAGGTTTCCATATTGGGCCAATAAAATATGGAAAACGGATAAATCTTAACTGAAATTATTTTAAATGGACTGTGTTGAAAAGGGAACATTGGGACAGAACCTCTAACAGCAACTGTCCATGTAAATCAGAGAGCCTTGACTTTTTTAAAGCAGTGTCTTGCTGATATTGTGTTCAGGCATTGTAGGTTTTTAAAACAGGGACCTCACTTGACAGTTCCGCAAATTGTAATACAGATCCTGTGCTGCTGCCTTCCTTCTTGGAGATTACATCATTCCTGGTGAGGTCACCATTCTAGAGACGAAGTTAATTTCATGCTATACAAGAGAAGCAAACCACAAGGGGGTTCTCCGTTTACTAAAGGAAACACACAATTTGAATTCCCCCCCCCACACACACACACACACTGGAAAAAATGTTTTGGCCTTTTAAAGGGACCTTTTATTAAACATATTATTTAGTCTCTGGAAACTTAAGCACTCTCTCTTTATTGATCATAATTTGGCTTTCTTGCATTGCTGTCTAAATGCGGTGCAGTTCTTTCAGAAAGAACCGCATCAAAACAAACTTGTACAAAAGAGAACTGATATTAAAAATACATTCATGCTTTTTATCAGTTTAAACCTAGACTTGTTGCTGATATGGGGCTTTCATTGCATGAAAGCATGTGATTGATGTGTGTTGCCGTGAATGCATCATATGTACTGTGTGTGTTACATTGAAAACGTATCTCTTTCAAGCACAAGACACAGTGGAGGCCAAGGCTTCTGTGAAACATATTTCATAGATTCATAGAATAGTAGGGGCCAAGAAGGCCATTGGGTCCAACCCACTGCTGACTGCTGGTGCAGGACTCCAAGTCAAACAATCCCACTCAGATGACTTTGAAATGCTACTGATAATTCTGCAAACATATTTGAAATGCAAGTGATTCTCAAAAGCCCTGTAATTTGCTGCACCTGTCTGCAACTTCTGAGGGGAAAATGTCGGGTGACAAAGGGCACTTAGCAGAATTTTGCCACTTATTTCTCTTCTTTGAGTCAAGCTCATATAGTTTGTCTTGTGGGTGCAATCTTGTAGCTAGGCTGCTGATCTCTCCCATTAGTCGTTAGTCGCTGTCTGTCTCTCAGCATAAATTTCTTTAGGACCTGTATGCATTACCTTCTGAAGGATTGTTCATAAGGCTCAAGAGAGAAGCTATGCTACTGTTTTTCATGGGTACTCTTCTAACATCTTTCTAAACCCTTTCATTCTTTCTTGTTCCTGCAGTTCAACCAAATGCTCTCCCACTCTTCCAGGTTATCTTTTCCTTGATTCTTCACATGCTTCAAAATGAAGTGCCGGGCTGCAGTTGCCAGCCATTTTTATTTTCTAAAAATGCCTCTAGGACCCAAAGGCATTCTTGAAAATAAAGAGAATGCTAGACTCTGGCACAGCATTTTGCAGCCTGCCCACTTCTTGGGTATTTTCAAGAAGAAAAAGAAAAAGATAAGGAAGTGTGGGACATCTGAGATGGTTCCCTGAGAGTTGTTTTTCATCTTCACAGCTATCCCATGAGGTAGATGAAAGCTATTTGCACTTCATAGGCAGGGAACTGAAGGTGTCAAGAATTGGTCAGCCTTTGCGAAAGATGTCATTTGAACCCAAGTCCCAGTGGCTTATGTGAACGGGTTACTTGTTTTCCCATATTTCAGACAAAATCAGCTGAAAACTCCAGGTTAGGTACTTTCCTGTGATGTGGTGCACCACCAGAAAGTATCTACATATATGTAATAATTATCTACATAAATAATGAAGATATTCCTCATAATCATTTAAAATATTGCTGGTATGATGATTATCTTTTTGCTAATGCCTCATGTTTAACATAATGCCTTTGTTGGAGTATTTTTCTTTCCTTGTTAAGGAAGTCAAGCAGATTGTTTACGGGGTCCAACTCCACTAGCCGAAGGCTGCCTTGCGCTTTACTATGCTTGAGTGCATCACACATGAGCTTTGGCTTGTCTCTGCAGTGCACCCCACTGCATACAAGGGAGGTACATGTGTGTGGCTTTCATTGGCTCTGTGCAGTCTGTGTGCATTGTACTTATACCTGCCTTTTCATTGAAGAAATGCTCAAAGCACCATCAGCAGCCTGCCTGCACAGCAAAATGCATGTGTCTACTTCACATGGGACGGGGAAAAAGTCATGTGTGCTAAATCTTTCAGTATGTCAAATGTGTGAGGTCAAGTGACTCTGGATTTCCATGTACAAGTACAAAGACTGGTTTGTAGTGTGCATGCTGCAGGAAGGGATTGCCCTCTGGTGGTTTGACTGCTGTCTGGAGAGAAGTGTGCAGCTCGCTGCAGAGAAATAAAAACGCCTCTTCCCAGCAACTGGGTCATGTGTTCGTCACTGGAACGGAAGCCAGGCAGGGCTGGGTCAAGCTGTACCATTGCTCTGGGCAAATGTTTAAGTATGCTTCTCCGTATTGCATCTTTTTTGATGCATGGGTTGAGCTTCTTTTCCCTCAAGGATTCTTCCTGATTTTAGCTCTTTTCTCCTCCTCTGTAGATGGATTGAACAAGTGGAAGGGGAATTTGGGAAATAATAAGGGGGAGCGGGGAACAGCATCCCTGTCCCAGATTCTGATGGTAGAGGCAGTAGTATTTTTTCCTTTCAGTTTCAGAGAAGCCCAGCCTCCCTTGAATTTCGGTCTCCAAGGCAGCTTTTTGACTCACCTGTTGGGTTCAGCTGGTCCCACAGCTAACTTTACTGTTAGGACTTGACATTGATGGTTGTACAGCTGCTTCTTTATCCTAATACTGTCTCTAAAATTCATCTATTGTCTTGACAAAAAGACTTAGCAGACCTGAATTGATCTTGAGTCATCTCTAGAAGCTTCTGGTTTGGTACAATGTTACTAGAGAGACATGTTACACAGAGAGACATGTGCTTTGTGTGTATCACTGTTTTTGCTGTGATGGGATTGTGGCACAAGGTATGTGTCATTCGTTTCATACTGTGCTGTTCATGAGCTTCGTCTCTCAAGCTTTGTGTGGCCCCAGAGCACCGGTCTGCAAGAATAATTGGGTGGGGCTGGAATTCCTGGCTTAACTGAATCCTGCACTCCATTCCTTGAATGACAGTGGCTCACAGATACTTTAATTTTTCCTCCTTTGAGTATGCATGTCTCTTCTTAATAAATCTTCTACAAAATGTATTGGTAAGGAGAAAATTCCTCAAATTCTGTATCTAGTTCAGTGTGCATTTGACTTAATGCCCCCCCACACTTCATTACATCTATTTTTTGTTAACCATTTGCAGAACACACAGAGGTTAAGCAGTTCTCAGTCTACACAACCTCTTGCAACACCAGTTGTATCTGTGACAACTCCAAGTTTGCCTCCGCAGGGACTGGTATATTCTGCTATGCCCACAGCTTACAACACTGGTAAGTGTCACATCTGTTAGCATTTCCTTTTCCCCTGTTCTGTTCGGTAAAGAAAAGCCATTGAGAAGTGACTAAACCTTTGGTGCAGCTGCACATTATGTGCTGGTGTGCTGCACTAAGGAAGCTGTTAATGTATGGAAGCATTCAATAATCTTTCTTTCTTTCTGAAATTTGTATCCTGTCCTTCAGTGGTCATTCAGCATTCCTAGGGTGACTTACACAAGAGTAAAAACAGAAATACTACAAAACAAATAAAACTGCAAAACACAGGATAAAAATGAAAAGAAGGGAAGCTCACAGCAGTTTAAAAGAATTGAGATTTTAAATGTAGCTGTTTAAAAGCCTAAGAAAATCATAAGGTCTTTGCCTGGCACCAAATTGCTATCAAAACAGGCACAGGTGAGCCTCCCTGGGGAGGGTATTCTGTAGATAGGCATATGCCCCCATGACTGGTGACACATTCCGGAATTCTGTTGTCTTGTTTTGCATAATGTGCGGAGCGGCTCTTTGTCCCTACTGGCAAGCTTATCTTGCTAGCTTTTTCTTTTTCTTAAAAAAAATCTGAAATTTGTTAGTCAATTAAATACTGACAATTTGTCTGTGTCCCTGAAGTTCATAAATCTGCAGCCTTTTTCTGTACCAGACTTTCATAGCTACATTGGGAAAAATCTCACCTGATCAAAAGATGCACAAGAGATGTTGTGCATGTGAGTGCTTGCACCAACCAGGTATTCCAGAAGGCTCCAGAAAATAAAATAAAATAAAATGTACATATTCACAAATAGCAGCCTACTACCCCTCTTTGGAGTGGCATTGTCCCTACACCTCAGTCAACCCCATCTTTGCTCTGGTAAATCCGCCATCTGTACCAGGAACAGGTAGCCTGATGCCCTCAGTAGGTCGGGGGTGAGCTACTGGTGGCCTTCCAGGTGTTTGCCCTGTAATTTCCATCAACCTTCGCCATTACTTGTGCTGGCTCGTGCTGATGGGTTGTAGACTAAAATGTGCTGGGTGCACAAGTTGGCCACTTCTGACTTAGATACTTTAGCTATAAATCCCATGGTCACTTACCTTTGGACATGTTGGCTGTGGCTGATGGGAGTTACTGTCCAAAACATTTGCGGCATACCAGGTTGTCTCTGCCCTCTCTGTATGGGAACAGCCCTGGGCTTCGTTGGCATTGTGCTGGCACAGTACTTGGTATGTCTTACTCTAAGCACCAGCTTGCTGACATAGAACATTTGTAGGGATGAGCTGCCAAACACATGTATGATCAGACATCTCAGAGGTTTAAACTCTAAAAGACTACTGAATCCCTGAAAGCTCCTCGTAAGTGCAGCTGAAAGACTTTTACATTCCTTAACAACTTTTAGATCTGCATGCATCTTTCAGTGATATTCAGAACTACATTTTGAGAAGAATCTGCCTGCATGTGCATTGATTCAGATTTCTCTGTCCAAACTTCCTTTCTTTTGACCCACCCTTTGATATTTTAGCAAGTAACATCATGATAGAAAAGAAAATTGAAATATTAATGGTAGCTGTCTCACAGGAAATTTTTTATGCTCCTTTTCCCAGGAGGCTGGGGAATATATTAAGAAAGCTATATTGCAATGTGATTAAGTGCAGAAAGGTGTTTGCAGCTCTCTCCCCTTCCAGATTTGAAGGAAAAAGCAAGTGATAATGATGAACTGAAATAACGACCTAAGTGTGAATCAGTAGTGATAACTATCTAAGCACTATATCCTGGATTAAAAAACCTAATGTCTCATCAGTGAATGAAGACTGAAGTGTGCTCTTCCCAAGCAGCAAAAAAATGAGTATCCACATGGGATTCTAGTAACTTTGGAGCGTGCTCTTGTGGCCTTATAACTGTTTGCATCCTTGATGGTGTGGTAGTATGTGAAACAAAAGCTGGGCCCCAAGAATGAGATGGGCAGCTTGCAGCCCTTGAGCGCTTTCCTTGTGCAGGTCATAGGGTTCTATTATTACAAGCATCAACATTGTCCCTTAATGAGAGTGCAGCTTAAATTCATTTACAGTGTATGAATTGAATGAAAAACTCTTGTACTGTTATGTGCTATCCACTTGCGAGACCAGGATAATTGTGAAGACACACAAGCCCCATTAGTATTTAAGTTTCTATCTGCTAAGAAATGTACAGCCACTCTTCCTAGAGGGAGAATGCACAGCTTGAAGCGGTCAACCTATTTCTGATACCCTTGGGTCAAGTCGCCAGGGGTGTGCATGCTGTCCCCTGTTAAGAGTATCACAAGCCTTGTCACAACATCCAAAACCAGTGGTGGGGATTATGTGAAGGTTAAACAAGCTTTGTATAACCCATAGCCTGTTTTAGGGTTTCTAGTAATCCCCAGTGAGAAGCTGAGAAGCACAGCTGAGAAGCCAAACCATGGTAACTCCAGCCATATTCATGGTGATGGCTGAAAACCCTGCAGCTCCTCATTGGCAGTCTAGCCTGTGTTGGGCTGTTCTGCTGCTTGACCTGGTCCATAATATTAGCCTTGCTGTGGCACTAGTGGCTGAAAATCTGGTGGCAACTTGGCTCAGAATCCAACAGCTGGAGAGGCAGAGCTGCACAACATTTGGAAAAGTGTCTTTCCTCCAGCCACAACTAATGTCATAACTTGGAAGTGATGATACACTTTTCTCAAATCAGCTATTGCTACTTCTGCTGATTCAGAGTGGAATGTGCCTTATTGAGTCCAAATGGCCAAGTAACATTCCTGCTTTTCTTGCAAAGAACTTGCAGCAGTTCACTTTCTCAAGACTGAACGCTCTCATTTTCAAACCATAAAAAATGAAGTCTCCTATTTATTGGTATCTGCATTTCATAATTCAAAGCCAAGGGATTGACTGCCTGTTGATTTATAAATGAAAAATGTCTGGTCAGAAATAAAGTGGTGGTCTCTGCACACTTAGGGGATTCCTTAAGTATGAAGGAAAGTTTTGAGAAATTAAAAGAAAACCTGAAAATGGCCCAGCAAGTTGCCGAAAGGACCTAGAACTTAGGATGTGGATAGTAGCTGAGCTTCTTGGGGCAGGAGGGAAGGATGTCTGAAGGATCCAGAAAGGAGCAGACAGTGAGTTGACCAATCGAGTATATTCTTGAGAGCAATAGCAAAATACTGTTAGTATATCATGGAGCAGGAGACAGAGAGCTGGGAAAGAGTGAATTAATTTTAGAATCATAGAAGGGGAAGTTAGGATTAGGGGCAATTTTTTTTGCAAGCTTCTTCCATTCTACTGATACACATCAGTTTCTGAAGGAAAGAAGAGGGCACCTTTCCCACTTTCCAGAGCCCTCCACTCCCCATCCCACTCTGCTATATACTGTAGCAATAGAATGTCATACTTGGCCCTAGCAGCCAGCTCAACCTAAGTGCTGTAGTATTACAAAACGGGACGGCTCGGTGGAATGGAAAGCCAAATAAATGTATTTTATCTCCCCATCACGCCTAAAATTCACTCTTCTCATGAGATCCATGAACAGTGCAGGTGTTTGGGACTGGCTAGAGCTTCTGAGGGACCGCTCTGATCTAGAGCTGTAGGCTCCCATGGGCCTTTATATTTTGAGCAGATTATTCAGGAACATAAATGAGCACTTGACATTGGAAAGACATGTTCGCCTTGGACTTTGCTTCAAGTGTCCATTGAATTCCATGTATGAGTCATTCTTAATCATATACAGTAAACCCAACCTTTGCTCTTAAGGTGAGGTTGTTGACGTGAGAGCACGGTCCTCTGAACAGGAGCCAAGCCAGGAGTCTGAGGGTATCCTTGTGGGTTCAAGTGTATGACCTCAGAACAGTCCTGCTGAGTATCAGCCTGTACTTGGGTTTGGGGAAAATTAAAAGCTTAAGTTTTCTGATGGATGCTGGTGATTATTGTATTGCACTTACAGTCCTCCTTTTTTCCACACGGGGTAAGATCTTTTTCCTTTGCTTTTTTCAGATTACTCCTTGACTAGTGCAGACCTGTCAGCTCTGCAGGGATTTAACTCCCCAGGAATGCTGTCATTAGGACAAGTATCAGTCTGGCAACAGCATCACCTAGGACAGGCAGCTCTCAGCTCTCTTGTGTAAGTAGGTGCTGCCACCCAGACCCTGCTCCATCCCACCAAAAGGATCGGCAGCTTTAGCCAAGCTACTCCCAGCTGGGCACCCCTTCCATTTAGTCTGCTAACCCTAGTCCCTGGGGCTTGTCCTGATCTGGTTAGGGACAGGATTGGTTAACTTCTAGTTTTATCAGTTTCGATATACGTGCACTTAGCACTCTTGGTGATTTATGGCTTGCAGACCTTTGCAACTCTGGGGTTGGAAAGAATTTTGTAGAGAATGTCATGTTCTGATTTTTCCGTGCATTGCCCAGCACCTCCCTCCCTTCATGCAAATAGCCCCGTTATAATAGTTCTCCCAGTTTGAATAAATACTTCAGGATGAAGGAGCCTGACATGAATTCCTCATGGAGTTGCCAGGGTCCCTACATCCCACTGCCAAGCCTCTGGCACCTAAATGAACCATGTATCTGAGCACTTGAGCCACTATTGCTGAATTACAGGTGCCACAGCAAATAGTACTCTGGAAAGTTGCAGGGGTTTTCAATGGGAGCCAGGGTGGTGTGGTGGTTGGAGGGGTTGCCTGGGGACCTAGGTGATCTGGGTTCTAGTGCCCACACAGACAGGAAGCTCACTGGGTGACTGGGCCAGTATGTAGCTCTCACCCTAAGCCACCTCACAAGGCTGTTGTTGTGAGCATAAAAAGGAGTGGAGGAGGACTATGTAAGCTGCATTGGGTTCCTCACAGGAGGAAAAAAGTTGGGATATAAATGCAATGTAGTGATAGTGGGACTCAGAGAAGTTTCTGTAGTTCTCTTGCCCATTGTACTCTCTCAGCAACCTAAAAGGCAGTGACTGGCCCAAAGTTACCTACTGAGGTTCAGGGTGAAATGGAGACTAGAACCCAGAGCTCCTGAGTCCCAGTCTTGCTCTTCCACCACTGCATCCCAGTCTGGACTGCCCACAACAAATGCAGCCATCCCTCTGCTCAGTCTTGACCCCCACCCCACCCTTTGTGGTGCATTAGCCTTGCTACACCTCAGATTGCTATCTCCACGCAGGCTGTGCCTTTTACACTCCAGCTCTGTGTAGTCCTATAAATGAATGTGTTTCTTCTTTCTCTCTTCCCCCATCCCCTGGGCTTTAATTGTTACTAGGGCTGGAGGCCAGTTATCTCAGGGTTCCAATTTATCCATTAACACCAACCAAAATGTCAACATCAAGTCTGAACCGATTTCACCTCCTCGGGATCGAGTGACTCCATCCACGTTCCCGCAGCAGCAACAGCAGCAACAGCCGCCGCCGCCGCCACCAGCAGGGCAGCCGCCGCAGCAAGCGCAGCAGCCACAATCACGGCAGGAAATGGGGCGCTCTCCTGTTGACAGTCTCAGTAGTTCCAGTAGCTCGTATGATGGCAGCGATCGCGAGGACCCGCGGAGTGACTTCCATTCTCCAGTTGGGCTGGGAAGACCTCCAAATTCAGAAGACAGGGAGAGTCCGACGGTAAAGCGGATGAGAATGGACACCTGGGTGACATAAACTTCCAGTTCCTCCTTCTGTTTCTACTTTTGAGTTATCCCAATGAACAGTCCTGACATATCGAAATTTATAAATAAGGACATGAAATAAATATTTATATGTATATAAATACATGCATATATATCTTTGTATACGTATATATGTGTGAGTGTGTGTGTGTAGCAAGACACAAAAAGAAAAATCAGCAGGCACTTATTACCAACTCCTTGTATAGTGCAGAATGCCCCATTTTATTTTATTTTTAAATAGAACAGAAGAACTCTTATAGGTGTTGATCTAGTCTGGCACTTAACCTGGAATTTGTTTCTTGAACCATGTAACCTGTTTTGCAAAGGAAATGTTGTCCCCATATGTAATCTACCAAATTAGATGGCAGAAATGTGAGGGCTTGCCTGTAGTTGTGTTCCGTGTGTGTTTTCCAGCAGCTGTGTGATCCCTGTAGTTAAAATTACGCTTTGTAGCAACAGAGAAGTAGAAAAAAAGAAAGCAATACTGTACATAGAATGACCTCTGTCATACCCAGTCTAGCATGGGTCTCTCTTGCAAAGGGTGCATGAAGAAGGGCTGGCATTATTTTAGACACACACACGTGCGCATGCACACACACACATACACACACACACACACACACACACCTCTGTTTTTGCACGTGCAAACAAAATACAGGGGTCAGGTAAGATTTTGTTTTTAAACCCAGTGAGAAAGACACATAAATAATGAGCATGAAATATTCAGAAAATGTTAGCCTAGAAAATAGTCCATAAAGAAATTTTTAATATATTAAGTTATAATTGGAATATGTTTTAAAAGCTATTTCTTATGTTCCTCCTACCTTTTTTAAAATAGTGGAAAACAATTTTAGCTCGTGTATATTTTTTATTAAAGAAAACATACCCTTCTTGAAGACTATATAGAAAGTTATATACAGTACTTTTGAACACATCCTGCTATGAATTATTTATACAAGCCAAAGCTATATGGTGTAGCTTTTTTTTTTTTTTTGGTAGAGGATAGTCCTAACTTGGTTTTTTGACTGCCTGGTTTTTGTTTGTTTTTGTTTTTTAGGTTTCAGGGGAGGAAGGAAAAAATCTTGCAGGCAGAACCTTGGGGAAAAATAAGCCATGAATACTTATTATTCTATATGTAAATTAAAATTTGAGCCAAACTTTGTGTATATAGCATCTTAAATATATTATCACCTTTTGGTGTAAGTACGTATGTATTGTACGTTCACCAGATTAAAAAGTCTATTTTTGTGGATTGACGCCAACTTGAAGAAAAAAAGAAAAGGCGAGGTCCTTATTAAGTAGAGTATTCACTGTTTAATATTTACTATTTTGTTCAATATACTGTACTTCCTTTTAGATTTTAATTAATATTATCCAGATTTTTTCAGAGGGTGTTTTAAAAAGGGGCTGCCCCCTCTCACTGGTGGTGAATGTGTGTTGTTAAAATTGTACTCTTTTTTTGTGCTGTATGGTAAAGCTTCATTATACATTTTATAAATATATATATATACATATATGTGTATATATACATATATAAATATATGTATATAGATAGCAAAGTGATAACCCCCTCCCCAATCCCCTCCACAAAAATTGGTGTCAAGTTCATCCTGCATAAATAGAAACAAGGTGTTGTAACATGTTTTTAAGGCATTATATTAAAACTGCCTCTTGTAGGGGCTGGGGGTGCAGGGAGAACTCTCTTTAATACTCATGTTGTTGAAGTAATGGAAACATACACTGAGAAGCAAAAAAGGGGTTTTGAAGTGGTATGTGGATCTGGAACAGACTTAGGTTCTAGAAATGATTTATTATTATTACTATGGTTCACACATTAGAGCAATTCATCATGAATTAATTAACCTGCAGGTCTCCAAAACATGCACCGGCAGCTATTTTGAACATACAAGCCATGTTGGGGTTATGTCACAAATTGTCATGTTCTGTGAACCTGGGCATTGTAGGTTACTTGAGGGTTATACAGCTCTCAGATAATCCTAGAACTCTTGGTATTATTTAGGACAAGTATCTTTCAAAGTGGTGCTCGTGGGAGAGGAGTGGGTTTTTGATCCTTCACTTTTCAGCTTAAGGGTTGCTTCACATGGAGCTGAGGAAGGTACCCATATTCTGACATGAATATACTTCAAGGAATGGCAGCCAGCGTATATTTTACAATACGCATTTTGAGTATGTTCATGTTGCATCTTGACTGTCAAATTAGATGTGATGTTAGTGTTGCTGTAGTTAAATGCACATGATGCCTGCTGATGGAGTTGATGATTCAGGGTGGCAGAAGGTGTGGGGTGAAGGGAATTAAATCCCCTTACCCCCTCCTGCAGCTCTGACCAAAAAAGCCAAACCAAAACAAAAAATCCCCACTCCAAAACTGCCATTTGCAGTGGGAGAAAAGCTCCCATTGACAGCAGCTTCCATTGAAAAAATGTATTCATCATTCTGTCTGATTCAACCTGTCTATGCAAATAGTCTTACACCTGCATTTAACTTAACTAGTCTGCGAAAGTAAAATCCAGTTTAGCAATGAGTGCCCTTAATTTCATTTCAGGTCATTACTTTTTGCAACAGTTAGGAAGCCCTGTAAATTGCAAAGGCTGTTGCAATGCTAGTAAAACTTTGGTAAGTGGCTTGGATGGAATTCCATGTCTGGGTCAGTTCACATGCAGGATGTGTGAGCACTTGAGAGCTGCTCCGAGCACTTAGCTTCACAGTAGATAGGCAAAGATAAGAGCTCATGTCTCCATGTTTGGGCTGTAGACATGTCTGATGCAACCTGCGGAATTTGGATGGCTCGAAAAGTGTCATCATAGTAGTTTGATTTTCTGTGGAGTGAAAAGATCAATTCATGTTTTGCATCTGGTTTATTGTGATGTTGCAGGGCATGTACTATATAATTTCACAGTGCTTAGAAAGAAAGCAAAAATGAAAGCTGTCCCCTGTATAACTCATTTGCTTAACCCTTCCCACCCTTCAACTGTATGTGCCAATAATGGGTTCTGTGTTGTACAGCTTGACTTTTTTTTTTCCAATTTTTAAAAGAATTCTGGAAATGTGTAAGTGGCTAGGCTCTGTTGCCCACCTTGGTTATACTTCTGCAACCCAGCTACTTTTATCTTGATGGGGTAGAACAAAAAAGCACTGAAGTGTTTGGTCCTCATACCACTGTTTAGACTCGCATGGGATCCAAAATCACCACTTCACAGCTCTCTCTGATGCTTCAAAATGGTATGTTTCTCAGTCACTATTTATGCATCTATATGAACTTTGCTGTACATTTGAATGGGAGTTCTTCATTTCACATTTACTGTCTGATTTCTTGTGTGCCTTAATGAGATGGCTTTGCTGACTGTATCTCAATAGTCTTTATTCCTATGCAGGTTTGTAAGGAGTTACATCACCATACATTTTCTTTAAAAAACAAAAGAAAAAGAGGCTTGGACTTAGTACTTGAATCAAGCCAACCAAATCTTTAAAAAGTTAAGTTCTCCAAATCAGACTGTTAATTCCTCGCCCATCTCCTTGTTTTAGGATCTGGCTCTATCCATTGTCTCCTGTGAAACAACTTCACATCATGAAAATGCTTTTTAAAAATGCTGCCTTTTTATAATTAACACTAATAATGTAACTCTAGACATTTTGGAAGTCTTTTAACACCTTGATACTGTAGGCGAGGGTCGTTGTGAGTGCAGACAGGATGGCTGCAGTAGTGTCCCGTGCTTGAGCATGTGAGTGAGTCGGTGTTTCTATGCTCCCATTTGCTATTCCTTCGTACCAAATATTGAGTTTTGCACTGAAAGTAGCTGGCTCTGCAGCAATCCAAAATGATTTTAGGGTGCTATATACCTGAGTGACCCCTGCACCCTCTGAGCCCAGTTTCCTGCTGTGTAACAAGAGTTGTGCAACTAATCCAGTAGCAGTGAGTCGTGGCGACCCATGTGGGCTGCTCCAAAGAATTCTCCATCTTGTTCCATATCCTTGTTGTTCCTTGAGCCACGGCTCCCCAAGCCGCATGCAGGGGAGTTTGTGTGATGTTGTGGCAGAACGGGGGTGGGGAAGGGGCTGCTGTTGAATGATGCTGTAAAATCATACCAGTTACATGCAAACTTGTTCTTTAGGGGTTTTCTTTTCTTTCTTTAAGTAGCTATTTAAGTAACAAGTTCTAAGTGATGCTCTTAGAAACCAATCCAAACACTGCAGGAAGGCACATGGCACAATTTCTAGGCCAACTCTGCCTCAGAAAGGGGATTTATTGCTTGAAACGGCCTCATGTCAGACTCATGGCCACCCTGCTGGATAAGACCAAAAGGTCCTGCCTTGTCTGGCATTCTGTCCACATGGTGGCCTGTGGGCAGCCCACAAGTAGGACATGAGTGCCCTAGCATCCTGCCATTCATGTTCCTCAGCAACTGGTATGCCTAGGCACACCATCTCTGATACTGGGGGTAGCATATAGCCATCAGGACTAGCAGCCATGGGTAGCTTTCGCTGTGAATTTTGTTCATCCCCCTCTCCCCCCATTCAAGCCGTCCAAATCAGTGGCCGTTACTACATCTTTTGGCAGTGAATTCCATAGTTCAGCTATGGATTGTGTAAAAGAATAACTTGATTTTATCTCCTGAATCTCTCACCAGTCATCTTCATGCAATCACCCTCCTTGTACGGGAGGGGGGGAGTTCCCCATCTACTATCCTGCTTGAGGAAGGCTAGCGTACTGGGTGTGTTGGCTTTCTGCATGCAGGGCTTTGGACAAGAGAGCACTTTCAAAGAAGTGACAATCCCACCCTCTCTGCCAGGTTCTGAGGTGCTCCTGGCTTGTCAAGAAGGCCGTTCCACTCTTCTCGTGCTTGTTTTTTCTAATTCTACAGCTTGTGCATTGAGGTTGTTCACCTACACACCTTTTTGATCCTGAAAGAGCATAATGAGATTTAAAAAAAAAATCCATGGATTTAATTGTCTAACTAGAATCAATGGCATTCAAGACAAGACTGCAACTACATTTTATCTTGCAGATATCCACGTTACTAGAATGGCGTCGAAAGTTGCAGACATGGCAACACTGACTTGACATGGCATGCTAAATAACGGATATTCTTTCTAAAGAGAAGTAAGGCGTGTAGGTAATGCTTTAGCCTTTAACTATAAAGGACACTAATGCATTGACAAGTGTACTGTGCGCACAAGAAATACATAGTAAATAGGGAACATAAATGACTCCTGCCAGATAAACCATGGGAAGAAGTTTGAAATTTAGAATGTGAAAGACTGAAAAAATTATTAGAAATTTTCCTCACTTTGCTGTGCAAGAAAACACTGCTTTGCTATATTTAAATAAGAAAAGCTTTTTTAAAATAAAATATATGTACTTGGTAAATGTTTGTAGTCAAGAGTTCACAGATGAAGCTGTTTGCGGTTAAAGCCGCCTGGCGGCACAAGCTGGACTTTGTTGCCATCTTTGAGACGAATCTTTAAGAAAAAAAAATAAGTTAATCTTTTTCCCTGAATGTGGTGTTTTTTTCTTCATTATACAATAAATATTCTAGTGAACTTTTTATGAAATGGTTAAGAAAATGCTAGAAGTTGTTGTAAAATATTTGTATCTTGCATTCACTAAAGTAAAAATACTGGCTTTTACTGTGTATATCAGACTCGCTCATATTTAGAATGAAGTTTGCTTGATTCGTCCCACTGCCTTCCCTCAACCCATCAGTGTCTAATCTGGCTCAGTTTTAGTTGTCCATTTGACTTGCCTCCATGCTCCAAAAGATCCATGCGCAGTGGAAAAGAAATACTTGTATTCAAATTTGGATCCTGCATCTTGGTACACATTTTTGGCAGGAGAAATGATGTGATTGGAGCAAGAGAAATTATTTCCTGCTGCCTAAATTGTGGCCATTCAAAGCAGCCTTCCCTGGCATGGTGTGCTCCAGAGGTGCTGTGACCATGGCTCCCAGAATTCCTGACCATTAGCTCTGCTTGCTGGGGCATTAATGGATTGTAGTCTTTAACACCTCTGGAGGTTGGAGAAGGCTCACCTTAATTTCTGCCTTTTCCTTTTCTGCCTTTTGATTCCAATCTTGCAGCATCTAGTTTATGGCAATGGGTATCCATCTTTCTCCTCCTCTCAGCTCAGATGATGATGAAGGGGGAAAATGCCCTGTAATGTTAAGTTGCAGAGAACAACCATGGAAGCAATTTTGGTAGGTGTACCCACAGGGCATGGAAATTATTTTATGCATCTATTTAAAACAAAAGCAGTTCTGTCTGCATTGGCATGTGATGTCACTACGTGTTTTGCAGCTTTAAGAAAAACTTAACATGATCTGAGGACATGGTGTGACCTACTTATGCATCTTGACCTAGCAGTTGAAGAGGAATAATGTAAGGTAGTGCAATAGGAGACATAATGGAGAAGTTCTGCTTGTTTCTTTGTAACCATGGCAGATGCAGCAGCTCCTAGGTGTAACCAACAGGCAAGTAGGTTAACAGCTACAACTGCAGTTGATTTAGACACACACCCTTCCTGGATCCATTTACTATGGATGCTCCTAGATGATTACAAATGTTTTCCAGCCCTAGTTTGAATTCTGTTCTTTACCATAGAACATGACCTGGCTAATTTATTGTACTATACCTTTAGAAATTTGAACTCGGTGTGCTAAAAATAATCATTGTATAGTAATTCATTGTAAGCTCCCACAAATGCCTATATAGCATCTTTGTGCCTTCCAAACCTGATTTTTGTGTAAATTCATGTGAGCTGAGAGTTATAGGGTTCTTCAGCAAAGTTATAGCAAAGCAGTTACATATGTTAGAAGAATCAACCTGTTCTGAGTGGGAAAAGATGAAAAAGTAGAACCAGTAGGTTCAATTTTTCCACTACCAAGTACCCTCCGATTGATTGTCAAACCCTCAGAGAACCCTGCACCTGGTTCAAAAGAACCAGCAAGCCTGGCATTTGCAGGCATTGTAGGAAAATTCAACATCCCCATGACAAGCTACTGGGCAAATCACCTCTTTAGGTTGAGTGAATTACACTTTTTATGGGTTGTAAAGTATGGGAGAAAAAGAAGTAGAATGGGAGGGGGGCTCATCCCAGTTTATAATAATCTTCCATGTCCCCCTCATCCTTCAAAAAATTTCCTGCAACTGACTTGTACCAGAAGAGTTTTAAAAATGCAAAACAAACTTCAGTTTTCAAATTCCCCTTGTATGAAACCAGATATGAGCAGATGGAAGTCTGGTTCGGAGGCATCAGATATATCAGTTCTAGAACTGTGTTGGAACTTAACACTGATGAACTAGAATGACCTAGATTAGCAAAATACTATCCCACAGAGTAATAGTAACCCTTCCAAATTTTGCCATAGACTAGATGGGTGGGCAACTAGCTGGCCGCCTGCTGGCTTGGCATTTTTGTCCCAAGACTTGCAGCCCAAAATATCTGGAGTGTACCAGCTTTCTCATATACATTTTGAATGATAGACATCGCAAACTCAAGGGCTAGCAATGTTCTTGCTGTGAAAGCTACCATTCTTCAGAAGTTGGCTTCTGCCAATACTGTTTTCTACATGAAATCAATTATGCGAACCCTCTGAAAAGACCACATCACAAGACAGAGAAGAAATGTTCGATGAGGCTTGCCTGCTAGTTGGACAGGTATTGACATGTGCCTAGCCAAACTGGCTAGAGCTTCCATGCAAATTTTCAGACTTCTACGAGTCAGGTTTTTTCCCTTCATAATTACAGTAAAAGGCAGGCTTCCTCGCCCGATTTTCTTGCTTGGGTTTTCTAAGTACATTACATTGGCCTTGCCCTCTGCAATAGCGTTTTCAGCCAAATTCCTTTTTGTTGCAACTATGTTGTCAGTTACAGGAGGGCGAAATGGAAATCAATACTTTAGTGCTCTGGCAAAGCCATAAAGGAGTGTCTTGTTTTGGTCTTTGAAAGATTTTGCAGCTGAAACAGATTTAGCTATTTTCCACGGAAACCAACTTTTACTAGTTTCCATGGGCATGAAGCTAGACTGGGAAAGAGCTGCAGCCCAACCAGTGATTAGTCATAAGGGAACTCCAGCTGTCCGGAGCGTGTGCTGGCCCACAACCGTCCTACGGACAGACAGGAAGCTGTGCTCAGGCATTGGGGATGGGATGCCATCACCAGCTGCTGTGTTACCCGTGATAAACAACATATCGCAGCAAAAACAGCTAAGTGGAATCGTGAAGCCGTAACAAATTGATTTTGGCCTAAGCATTCATGGTCTATAGCCCACTTCATCATATATGTGAAGGGTTATCAAGAATTCTAGGTAGACAAACTCGCTGTGTATGTTTGTTGACATGCATATATATGTAAAACACTCCCAAGCAATCAATGCACATACCTATTTTTCCAAATATATAGCGTGCATAAACACTGCATGCATACCTGTATGTACACATCCCCAAACTCCCAATAATTCATCTGAACAGGGCTACCGTCCACAATTGTTTATGACAGAATAAATTAGTTAGCCTCTATTTTATTTGACTGTCAGTAATTTATATTCTGCCCAAATAGCAAATCCCCTTGCGTGATTTAGAACCATTGCCTCCCAATACTACAGTAACCACCAAATCCATAAATAAAGGTGTAACAATTTAAAATATATTAAAAGCCCAGCAGTGAAGTAAAAAATCAGCACAAGAGGCTGAAACGTGTGGTGGGAGAGGAATCTCTTCGCCAGCTGCTGTGCCATAAAAAGTGCATCCTACAGAGGGACCCATCCATCACAGCAGGGGCCGTTCTGACATGCCTGTTTACAGCTTGGCTGCAGCCCCCACCATGGGCAAATGGACGCAGGAAGGGTTAATGGCTTCCTCCTCAGCCCCTCAGCTTTGAAGTAGTGGCCCTTCTTAGCTTCGGCAGCAGGCGGCTCTCACCTCTTCAGCAAAGACACCTACACCAACAGAAGCAGCCTGCTTGGCTTGAGACTGCAGCATCTGCTTTATCCCATTTTTCTGTGGGGTGCCCTAAGCACCCCACCAGGTTTGTCCACTCTCATGAATAGCGGACTCTCACGCCCTTTCCTCAGAATTTTACACAGATTCTCCCCACAACCTCCATTTGATCTGTTTTTGTTTTGCAAGTCAAGCCTCTCAACTAGCCCAAGAGACCATGTGCTGGAATGGGAGAGGCCCAGGTACCAACTGATCCCTGCTCGCTGGGTGACACAGGGCAGGTGCAGCATGGCCTCCTTCCCAGCCTGGTTAGGAGGACACAAGCGGTAGGGGAACCGAAAGCTGTGGCCCTGAACTCCTTGGAGGAAGGGTAGAAAGAAAGGAAGCTCTTCCCACCCCACAAGCACAGAGCACTTGAGAAAAAAGCTACGTATGCATGTATAAACAAACTTGAGAAGGGAGAATAGATAAAGAAACAAATTCATATCTGAAAAAGGATACAGTGTGCAAATACTAACAGGATAGAGTTTAATGAATTGGCAAATAGTGTTGTCAGCAATTTAAAAAGCCCACATACAGGGGATTGGGGGGTGCATTTGGTGAGGTCTTTTTTCCTCAAAGGAGCTATAATTCAAACTCTCAAAAGAAGCCCTGGGAACCAAACTAAATTCGCAGGCGGTGGCAGATGCAAGCAACATCAGCCCCAACAACAGTGAAGGTAGGAAAGGGAAACTGAAAAGCGAGTTACATGGGCAAGGAGAGCAGAACCCTCTTCCCAAGAGTCTTTTTCCCGGTCTGCTATCTGGGGTCAGCTGAAGAGAGAAACTCTTACAAGGATGGTGGGGTGGGGTTTTGTACTGCGTGCCCCTCACTGCTAAAAATGGGCCACTGCCAGCATTCTCTTCCACCATGATAACGGGTTTGCTGGCCGCTCTCCCCATTCCATCTTGCCCTGGTTCTTCACGGTGTCCTCCCAGCTATTGTTCAGTGCCAGCAATCTAGGTGTTGTCTTTTAATCCAGAATGCTCTGTTCAAAGTTAAGAGTTTCTCATTCACGTTTTTCCTGGGTGGGGCGGGGGCGGGGTGTAACATGACAATTCATCCCCCAGATCGAATGAAAGCAACCATTTGTGGGTTATGTTCTGCTTGTGCAAGGTGATCTGGACTTCCCTTCACTAGTTCACGCAATGAGTTATTCGTAGCACCGGTCGTGTTGGACGGATTAGCGACCACCTCCAGCCCCCTGGTCTTAAAATAGACAATATAAAATACTGGCAAAATGACTCCTATCAGGAGCATAACTAACACTGCATTCCACCACTGGATCCCGCAATCCACTCCGCTGCTGACTTTCTTCTGCCCTGATGGTGACCAGAGTGGTGTTTCAATGCAGTAATCTGTGCTTGGAGAGGCATCCACCGATGCCACTTGTTCAATGTTCTGGTCAACCCCTCTGAAATACCGACTGATTTGCTCGTGGTGTGCACACTGGTTGTCTCTGTCGCTGGATTCAGACAGTTCATCAGGTGAAAGGCCAGTGCACTGAGGAGCTGGTACGGTCCCACCAGTCTCTGTTAGCAGGCCATTGACTTTGACCGGAATCTTGATGGCTTTCAGAGCATACATGTCTTGCTCCTGGAAAAAGTTATTGACCCGTTTGATATCTGCAACCTGTGAAAGTTAGAGGGGAAAGCATCAGTTATTTGAACAAGTATCTTTTCCATCATAGAAACAGAGCGAGTCAGAAGGGGCCTCCTGGGCCATCTAGTCTGACCTCCGGCACCAGCCGGCTCCGCTCACGACATGCCCACCATGTGCATGTCCAGCCTGTCTTTGACAAGACAGACAAGAGCTGCTTTTTGCTTCATGGTACAAGAAGACAGGAAGCTGCCTCCCACTGAGTCCCCCCAGCCTGTGATTCCAATTCCGTTCCCGGACGACTCCATATCATCAATATGAAATTGCAGCAGTTCACCGGGGTTCTAGGTTAGGTTTCTCCCCAGCTCAGCCTGAAGAAACCAAAGCATGAACCTGGATCTTCATGCCAAGCATGTGTTCTGCCACTCAACCTGCAGTGGCCCCTCTCTCCCCCAGGAAACTGTCTTGAGCACTTAATTTTTTTACTTTGGAAATAAAAACCTTCAGCTTTCCAAAAGTTGAAGCACTTCAAGCTTCAGCCTCTAACACATGCTTCCAAAAGGATGAAACGTCTTAGGAGAACCTCTTTGCCCACCCAATCCAAAGGGAAAAACATTAGTAGGTTAAACAGAAGTGCAGTTTAGATATTGTACAGCACAAAGTGACTCATGCCAAAGGATAAGCCAGAGGGGTTCTCCTCATGTTAGCCCAAGGATAAAATCTATCTGGTTTTGTTCTGGAGGCTGTGCCCAGGCTTATCCTCTAGTCTATCCTCTGCTCTCACTTGTGCTTCAGGGAAGCGCTCCTGTTTGTGGATCATCTCTGTTGCTCTTGCTGCTTTTTCAGTGCCAAGCATAATGTGGAGCACATTTTAGCACCTGTGCACAAACAGAGAAGTAAAAAACCCAGCCTACACTGGAAATCCAAGCGGGTGGACCTGAGCACAAGTCCAGCTCAGAATGGGCAGGCAGTCTTGGAGCCAAATCCTTACACAACCTGGCTGTGTTCTGCTGAGCCACCAGATCCTTTGGACACCCAGCTAAGTCATACATAAAAACAACACTGAGCTTTTGCTTCCATTTTGGATTACCTGCTGCTCACTGTGCTATCTGAACCAGGACACACTGATTAAACTTAAGTATGGTCAGTGGGAGGAAAACAACTTGAAACAGTAGTTTATTGAAATGGCTTCTTAACTAGCCATCATATTTAAGATGGGGGGCAGCTTAGGGTATGGCATGCACACTTCAAACAAAAGAGGAAGCTTCCAGTCTCTCTGTGGCCACGGAAGAGCACTCCAGCTGGAAGTTCATATCAATAAAAGTCTACATGTGGCTGCTTCAGCCTTTGGATGCTGCTATTTTGGCCAAGAAAACTGCTTCTCGCACTCCAGGCAGGCAGGTCTAGTAAGCCTTTCAGGGTCAGTCCTGTACATAAAGGACAGAGGAAAGCCCCACAGTTCCCACCATTCACCAGCTCCATGGCTGGCTGGGGAAGGCTGAGAGTTCAGGGACTCTCTTTCTGCCTAAAGATACTGAGTTTTTCACATATTATGTTTTACAGATTTCCAATAGTGGCCAATCAGAGCCCTTTGCAAGTTCACAAGGAGGCAGGGGCCCTATCTGGTGGTATTCACCATCTGTACAGAGGTTCCTTATAGGAGTACATGACAACTCACTGTTGGTAGAGACCTATGCACCTTTCCTTTATTCATTTTTAAATTCAATAGTAGCCAAGCCAGGATTAATCACACCCCGCACATTAAATAGGCAAATTATGTGCTGTGTTCATTTGTGGCCAAGGTCTACTCTTATGAGGAGGTGAGGGGCTCTCTCATAATTTTATAAACCTTTACTGGGTCAATCTCACCAACCCTGTTGTTGTCCGTAAACAATTTTAAAAGATGCCAGTTCTTAAACCAGAAGATATGCCATCCTGAGAAACCCCTAACATCCCCCAGCCACCATCGTGAACACTGTTGCTGAAAAGACCTGCCCAGAGCGATCCACAAATGCTATGCTGCAGCTGATTTCTGAGTGCAACAAACAACCCCCTTGCTTCCTTTCACAAAACTCTGAAGCAGCTTCCTGCAAGCACCAGATAGAGTTCTTGGCTTAAACCTTTCCTAGACTCCTCAAGGTTTTTTAACATGGCATTGCAACATGGAGCCACTGAGCTAAGCTTCTTATTGCACAGGATCTTGGGTATCCTGCGCAGGGAGTCATGAGTAACTGCTAACGAATGGGCACCTTGCCATTTCTTCGATGAGATTAGTTGCTTCAGAAACAAAGTGCTGGACTGGGCCATCAAATGTGAGGAAGAGCTGTGGTGTCCACTTCGCATGCGGATGGTCCCAGGTCTGATCACTAGCATCGCAAGGCAGGGCTAGGAAGGCCCTGCATTAGGACAGGCAATGCTGAGCAAGATGGGAGTTGCAGCCTGACCCTGTATACAGACACCTTCTTATGCTTCAGGGATGCATGTTGATCTGATGAGACAAGGTGGATCATGTTCTGATCAGTTTTGCTCATCGAGCTACATATTTCTCACTCTGCTTCTCGCAAAACTGCAAAGGGTTTGGGTTTTTTTCCCACTCAGCCTTTTGGGTAGACAATGGGGTGAATCAGCTAAGTAACAGCTCCTGTCTTGAATGACATATTGATTAGATGACAGTGTGCGGAAGCAGAAACTTCCAGTTTGGTTTGTTTTGCTAAAGGCTGTGCTTGGAAGCACATGCCTTCCACTTCTGCCTACTGACTAGTCAAACCAAGCCTTTCTTAGACTTGCAACATCCTGAATCAGATATTAATTCTATTAAGTGAGTCACTGAAAACTAAGCCCATGTATGTACACAAGGTAAGTGGAAACACAAACACAGTGGCCTCTTACTTTGCATCCATACTGCAAAGCCAGCTTGTTGAGACTGTCATCTTCTTTGACTTCTCGTTCTAGGAACACCACATCCCCAACTCTCTCCCGGGCAACATCACATGGCTGTTGCTCGCTCTTCCTTGCACGTAATTCCATGACTTCGAGTTCCTCTTCCGATGATTCATCCGAACCGGACTGTCTGCTTCGGAACAAGAAAACTTGGCTGCTTGGGAACTTCTGGACGGTGGCAGGAGCTTGAAAGGACCTGATCAGCCCCTTGTTTAGCCTCATGTTTTACAGCAGCCTCTACAAGATAAAACATGGTGTTTGGACTTTTTTATGGGTCATAAAACGAGCAACATAAAACTCACTAACAGTTGGCATCAGGCCCAATACAGATAGGTCCTGGTGGGATTACTGGATTACTCATTATTCATTTGGGGGCAAAAGGTGTGCCCAGCCCAGCCTGCTCCTTTAGATGTTGCTGCAATCCAACTTGTAATTCTTTTCATCATTTTTCCTATTAGCTCTTTCTTTGGGTTATTTTATTTTATTTTTACACATTTCTACCCTGTCCTTTTCCCAAGCCTCAGGACAGCTTACAAGCCTCAGGACGGTTCATGCACTACACACAAGATTATTGGGAACAGATACACATTTGTCAAAAAACTGCAATTCAACCAGGCCCTCTCCAGAGCGTACTTGTTTCTTAAAATGTACTTTGGTCATTTAGCCACTTGCAAATTAAGACACGTAATCTCTGCATGCAATTGTTTCCTTAACTTTAGCAAGAGGGGTGTCAGGTGTAGGAATTGTCCCTTCAGACACATGTTGGCTTGACCTCCATGCAACCAGCTAGTATCTGGGTTCATTAGTAAGGTATGTTGCTATTGTAGGGGGACTGGACGTTCTGCCTCCTCTTTCCCATGGCAGACCCATCACCACCACCCCCTAAATGCTACATAGGCCCAGGGAACCCTTCTAAAGGCGGTAAGCTACAGTATGCATGTATACCCCAAAACTGGGCAGATGGACCTTCTGAGAGCAAAGCACAGGAGACTGATCCTGGACCCAACCCTACTTGTTCAGTTTAAAGTCTCAATGGAAAAGAGTACCTATGCTATTGAATTAAATAAATTCAAAGATACTAGAACCCAAAGAATTCCAGGAAGGATTCATTTTCTGTGAATCCTTAGTCACATTACAACTAATTCCTTGGGGAAAATCTGTGTGTGTTGCTTTAACCATATATTGCTGTGGTATAAACTTTGCAAAGCACAGCCACTGAGTCCCAGCTCTCTCTCTACTGAATAACAATTCAGGAATTGTAATTTCTGGCATCCATTTAATAAGTGATGACTACATCTTAACTTCTCACCTATTCCGTCCTGTGTCTGTTTTGACATGAGATTGTGGGTGTTAGCTATGGGTGGTGCTGGTTGTTTTTCCTAAAGGTAAAACTCTTATTTACTAAGGTAAGAACTGCTCTTCTGCCTGGCCCAGTATCTTGCTTTGAACAGTAGCCAGCCGGATACTTCTGAGAAGCTCAGATTTCCTGTTCATTTCTTTACCTTTATGTTTCAAAAGAATTACCCCAGTGCATTCCACTGAGCCTATTTAGCCATGAGCTACCAGTATTTGAATTCAAATGGCCCACTCACCCCCACTTATCTTCCAGAATGGGTAGTAGTGCAACACATTTTTCCATAAACTACGCAGAGTCCTACCTGTCTCAGCCTGCAGAGGTTAGATGGCCATCAACCACGGATGCTGTCATGTGTTGTGCGTGCGTGCGTGTGTGTGTACGTGGGGTGGGGGGGGGTTGGATGTGATGAACTTTAAGGCCATTCCAACTCTAAGATTACCTTCCAACAAACCCAACGCAGATCAAAAGGATCTTAGCACTAAACCACCTGTGTTAATAAGTCTAGGAAGTGTTAGGGTGGGGGCTGTACCTCTGCATGTGTGTGATCTAGTTCACACACATGCTAGTGACCCCATGGCTTAAATGAACCATGGTGGGTTGTGGGGAATGAGCGCAGCCACTGTGAATATTCCCGCCATGCTGGGTGGCTGCCACAGGTGCTGAACAATGTACAAGGCCTGCAGACTCTGGCAGGGCGGCTTGTTGTCTGGCTGTGTGCATGCATGCATGCATGAGTCACAAAGGGAGGGGAGAGGTTTTGGAATATTTAGGGAAAGTTTTTAATAGCATTTTCTTAAAAAAAAAAACAAAAAAACATGTCTGCTATCAGAAAATTAGCATAGCCCTGTGCCACGTCTCATACTTCCTGACCCTGGATGAGGTTACTATATGGAAGGGACTTTTGACCAGCATTCAAAGACATGCCACACCCTCTACTACTCCCCATCCCTCCCCGTACAGTCCCGCACCTTGCTCCCTCAGTCTTCCACCGGATCCTGTGCAATGGGCTGATGAGCCCCACTGCCCACCCAGCCCCAAGCCTCCAAGCGAGGCGGGCAGGAATCGCCGGGGCACGATCGCTTTTCTCCCTCCTCTGCTTTCCCAGCCCCTGCAGGAGGAGCGGGGATTCCAGCACAGCCTGATCCCAAGGGCAGCAACTCCCTCGCCCACGCGCACCCTCCTAGTCCGCTCGCGCACCGCCCGCATGGGTGCCCAGTCTCACCAGCACGCACAGTCTCACAAACCACACCTGCGCTCCTTCACACAGTCTCACAGCCACACATGTGCGGAGTCTCTCACGCACTCTCCATCACAGTTCCTCTGTCCCGTGCACATCCACACTGCACGCACGGGCACAGCCCTTCACACGCGCTCGGCCCCTCACACACAGACACGCTCACAGCCCCCGCCCTCGCACAATTAGCCTCTCTCTTTCACACACGCTCGGTCACTCATTCACACGAACTCTCTCGCGCGCGCAGCCAGGCAACGTGTACGAAGAACGGAGCCGCCCCAGTGCGGGGGGGGGGAGGGAGGGAGGGAGCGGGGGCTTCCCGCCCCGCAAGCCCTGGCCCCCGCCCCCCACTCCTTCTCCCCCTCCTCGCCCCCCACCCCTTACCGACCTGGACTCCAACCGCACGCTCCCAGCATCTTCCGCCTGGAGTCACCCGCTCCTGCTAGTCGGGCCCCTCGCACCGCGATTGGCGAGGCCTCCCAGGAAGGGCGGGCGAGAGCAAGGCGCCAACCAATGGCCTGCAGAAGAGGCGATGCGGGCCGCGGGCAGAGGCTCGAGCTTGGTGGAGCGGGCAGCGCGGGGCGTGCGGCGCGGCGCGGCGCGGCGGGGCGTGAGGGGCCGGGCCGGGCCGGGCCGGGCCGGGCTCAGCCTCGGGGGCCGCTCATCCAGGCGAGCCTTGCGAGGGCGCGGGGCAGGAGGGACGCGGCGGGGCGCGCGGCCCGCCTCGGCCGTGGACGGCTCTGCCGGAGGCTCCCAAAGCGCGCGGCGGCGGGTCCTGTGTCTTGCCCGGTGCGGCGCTTTCATGCTTTATGTTTCTGTCCAACCGCTTTCTCCTGCAAGGAACCCACAGCGCCTTGCGGATAGAGAATGCTCCTCTCGCGTTTTCCTCGCGACGACAGCGCGGAGAGGTAGGTCAGAGGCAGCGACCGGCCCCCAAGCCAGCACGCTAACCACTAGGCCACACTGCCTCTCTCCAGGTTTAGCGTGCAACCTGAAACTCTCACGGGTCCCAGCCAATGTGGTTGATGGTCGGAGGTGATGGTGTTCTGCCCCAAACTTCCGGAGGCGGGGGCGGAGGCGGAGGCGGGAACTAGGTTGCAGAAAGTTGCACTGTAACACACTAGACTTTTGCATGGCTTCACACAACCCACGAGAGAACCGTTTCCATCCATTTGTGGCCACGTTCTTGCAGTTGTGTCCTATGCATGCAGCTGCCCTGATGCAGTGTTCACCTCCTTCCAAGAATTGTGGGCCACATGCTGGGCATTGTGCAGTTTCTTTGGTGGTGGCTGCAGTGTGGAAGCATTGGAATGGCTTCCGCCTTGATTCGGAACGCGGAGGTTGCAGTTTGGTGGGACAGCCAGAGCCTTGGGTTTCGATGGGGGAAACCAATCTTTGAAGCACTTCTCAACTAATTGTTGTTGGTTGTTGTTAGTTGCGAAGTCGCATCCGACCCATCGTGACCCCATGGGCAACATTCCTCCAGGCCTTCCTGTCCTCCACCATCCCCTGGAGTCCACTTAAGCCCACACCGACTGCTTCAATGACCCCATCCAGCTACCTCATCCTCTGCCGCCCCCTTCCTCTTTTGCCATCTATTGTTCCCAGCATCAGGCTCTTCTCCAGGGAGTCCTTCCTTCTCATTAGGTGGCCAAAGTATTTGCGTTTCATCTTCAGGATGTGGCCTTCTAAGGAACAGTCAGGGTTGATCTCCTCTAGGACTGACCGGTTTGATCACCTTGCGGTCCAAGGGACTCGCAGGAGTCTCCTCCAGCACCACAACTCAAAGGCCTCAATCCTTCAGCGCTCAGCCTTCCTTATGGTCCAACTTTCACAGCCATACATTGCAACTGGGAAAACCATAGCCTTGACTGTACGCACTTTTCTCGGCAGGGTACATTCACAGAATACTTGCAAATGTTCATGCTGCCATCTGCCAACTGGCATTCAAGGTGATGGTTCAAGATAAGTACCAACATCCGTCTGAATAAAAGAAAATGTCCAATGGGAGAAATGTAGGGTGTTACACAAAGGTGAGTGCTGTCTTTCTTTGTAAGCCAAATTTGGAGAGCTTTAGCAGAAAGAATAAATAAAAATAATAAACTGAAAAAGCTGAGCAGACAAACAGAAAAATAACCCAAGGATGGCAACGAATTAAGTCATGCTATTGGAATGAACTACCAAATGCCTGGATAAACAGGTCTGATTTTGTCTGGTACCTAAGTAACAGGAGTGCAAGAGAAATGTTCCTTTGGGATATGGTGCAGAAAGCAGGCAAAGCCACCTCTGCAGTTGACCCTGCCTGACCTGGGAAGGTCTCCATAGGAGAGCCTCCAGTGGTGATTTCAGCAGCGGGACAGGTTCATATTTGAGCACTTATTTATTTATTTATTTATTTTACAAATTTATATGTTGCCCCCTTGCAAACAAGCCTCGGGGCGGCTAACAACATACAAAAAAATACAATATAAAACAATACACAATCTAAAACTGGCCCATCTCATAGTCTAAAAGTAAAAATATATAAATATAAACAATAAATAACAATATAAAATTAATAATTTAACAATTAAAATATTTCTTAAATAAAAAGGTCTTCGCCTGGCGCCGGAAAACAAATAATGACGGCGCCAGGCGAGCCTCTCTGGGGAGGCGTTTAGGCCTTTAAAATCAAAACTGGCATTCTGCATCTGCCTTGAAACCAGGTGGGAGCCAATTCAGCCACCTGAGTGTCAGGGCACTTACAAGCTCCAGTTAACATTCTGCCTTCCACTCAGGTTGGGTTATTTATTCATCTAGCCCAGTAGTGTCTTCTCCAGGGTCGGCCAATTTGTGGCCTTCCAGATATTTTGGCCCACAATTCCCATCTGCCTTAGCCAGCCCAGCCAGTGGTGAGAGATGCTGGGAGCTTTAGGCCAAAGCAGTGGAGGGGCAGCCTAGCTCTCTGCTTGCCCGTCCTGGCTTCCCAAGGCCTTCGACAATGGCACATCTGTGTCACATCACTAGCACCTGCTCTTAAAAACAAAATCCCGGGGACACTGCAGATGACGCCGGGACCCTTGTGCATGTGACGCATGTGCCTGCTGGGCCCTGTGTCCTTGAACCAGTTGGACCAGTCACTTCTGCAGCCTCAGCTGCAGTCCTGTGCCTGCTTATCTAACCTGCATTGAACTCAATGGGACTTGCTTCGGAACAGGCACGTACAGGATGGCATTGTTAACCAACCTCACAAGGAAGGTGTGAGAATCGAAGGAGAACAGAGTGGGTGGGATGTGAATGCCACGATAGGAATTATTCCTACTCTTAGTACTGAATTGCCTGTTCTCTCCTCCATCTACACCCCTGTCTATAGGTCTGTTCTCTTGGTGTTTTGAGCCAAAGCCTAGAGTGCAGCTGTTCAAACTGGCACACTGCTTGAAAGGATTGTCCAGTGCATGTACAATTAGATATTGGAACCCATAAATCATTTCAGCAGCTATTGCTTTTGACGTAATCCCTAATTTGGGATTAATAAAAGGCTGAGCATAGTGAGATCACCAGGCTTCTTTTTCATCTCATTTCGCCCTGTGGGACTCCATCTTAATGAGGAGAATGGCAAAGAGTCAGTGCATTTTTTTTTAAAAAAGCTAGCTTGTTTCGAGGGAAACTGTAAAAAAACACACACACACACACACACACACACACAGCTTTTGGGAGAAAGAAAAAGTAACCTGCGGCACATACCTGTATTTCTTAGTTTATAATTTCCCCTCGTCCTTCTCAGCAGCTCAGGGCACCATTCACACGGATGAAATGCACAAATTGGGGTTTGGGCCACTGACTGCTTCTAGGATGACCAGGAGAGCCAGTGGGGAGGGGTCACTGGAGTTTGCTTTCATTTCCACTAGGAAAAAAAACTCCAGGAGGTTGAAGCAAGATGCAGAACCCCATAATGAACTACAAAATAGCCAGCAATTTACAAAAGAAGAGGGAGCAGGTAAAAGTCGAGGAGATTAAGCAGCCTGCCACTTCCTAGAGAAGAGAAGCCTCTGCAAAGTGGGAGGCGGCCCTCGGGGAGTCCTCCAATGGCCCAGCCTGGTGCAGCAGGGGTGCTGGTGGGCAGCAGGCGCCTCACAAGTGCCCTGCAAAGTCATTTTTTCCGCACCCACATTGTAAACTGTGTGTGAGTTCCTCTGAGGGGCTGCACAAACTGGCTTTCCCATGCTCCCCAGCAAGCTCAGTAGCCGTGACTGGTTAGTCTGTGCTGGTCTAGTCAGGCTACCAGCTCTGCTGAAGACGACTACCTTGAAGGCTCTTCGTCCTCAGATGTCACGACTGCCATCCAGTTCAGGAGGCTGGACTGCAGGAGAGGAAAGGGCCTGCTGACTGTCCACCTAGTTTCCCCTCTTCCCTCCTCTCTCCTTTTTCCTTGCATCTCATGACCTTTCAGATTGTAAGCCTGTGGACAGGCACCATCTTACTTATTTATTTGATTTATATCTCGCCTTATTTCTTTTAAAGAACTCAAAAACCCTTTTAACATTCTTCTCCCATGGCTCACAATCTTATTCCCACAACAACCCTGTGAAGTAGGTTGGGCTGAGAGCCTGTGCCTGGCCCAAAGTCAGCCAGTTCGCTGCATGGCTGAGCTGGGGCTAGAACTCGGATCGCCTGAGTCCTGGTCCCATGCTCTTAACCACGACACCACACTGGCTCTTGTTTTATTGACTGCAAACAGATCACTTCAGGAGCCTTTTGGGCTGAGGAGCCTGAGAAGAATTCTTCAAATAAATCCTTTGTCCGTATCTAACTGTCGTGTCCTATTAAGGGCTTGTCACATGGAGCAGTTCTCCCCGTTGCGAAGAGTTGCAAGTTAACGAAGATCCTGTATTTTAAAGGAAAGGTGTCTTGTTAAGTTGCAAAGCCTGCATCTTCCCTTCAGCAAGTAACTGGAGGAGCAATATTAACATTTAGCCAGCAGGGGGTGCTATAACCAAATACTATAAAGGAAAGTCAATTTAAACTTTACAGTCCAATTGTGTATTTAATAAGAAGTTGTTTCCAAATGGAGGGCTTGTGTCAGTAATGTTCCAAAGACATTGCACAGCTGTTCCACCTTTTCTTGCTTAATAGATTATTTTTCTTGTGAAAAAAAGAAACAGGCAGTGGGCAAACCAGGGCCACAAACAGATGATAACATCTACCCCCAGTCCAAAATTGCGTGAGTGAAGCAGGACAATTGCACAGTAACAGCGTCATCTAGCAGGCATGTCATGCTCTCCACATTACTCTCTTTGCTGACTCATGACTTCATTCCGTGGAGAAACAGTGTTTTTGTCTCGGCTAACAGCCATGTGAACTGACCCTGATGTCATTCCGATCAGAGCGATTCTGATACTGCTAGGAAATAGCTGTGTCCAGAACACATTCCATTCCTTGCAGACATCTTGTGAGAGAGAGCGTATTGATGGATGCTACTGCAAAACTGTTGGACGTAATACACAAATAGTAAGTTGTGTATTTGTGAGGTATCTGAAGAGGTCAACTCTTTCCTGTAAAAGCTGATGTGATACAAAACATTTTGCTCTGTTACGAGCTGCCCCGAGGCTTTGTTGCGATGGGGGCGGCATAGAAATGTTTTAAATAAGTAAAAATAAATAGTAAAAGCAACATGGTTTTGTCAGTTATGTTATAAAGCAGCCTTCTCCAAGGTGTATTAGACCACAATCCCCAGCTTAGTTGGGAGAAGGATTTTAGAAATCCACTGCAGAGTCAAATGAGTTTGGATTTCTAAGAATCTAACCTGAGGATTCTGCAGAAAAGTGTTTTTTCCCAAGTTCCACAGACTCACAGATACATTTTACCTTTTTGTTGGGGGTGCAAATGCATACTTGTGCTACCATGTGCATGCAGTAATGCATACTTACACAAGTGTGTGTTAGCACAAGTTTGCCCTTGGGTAGGTGGAACAAAATTCTTGTACTTCTTGGGGGAAAAACTCCTTCAGTGAGTGGGCAATGGACAGGAAAATGCCTGACAAGCTGTGAAACGTGACAGGATATATTTGACAAAAGCTGCACACTCCCAGCTGGGACTCGTGGGAGTTGAAGTCCAAGGCATCCACAGAGCATCATTTGAGGAAGGCTATCCATCCTGAACAGTATCTGGTTGCCTTTTGTTTCTACCTTATTACTTTGTAATCTGCCTTTAGATCTGTGTTTTAAAGCACCCTTCCCTAACCTCACCTTGTGATGAGTGGTTGGAAACATGAAAGTTGTTTGTCTGGACCTGGGCTGTCCGCTAGCCTCAGTTCTTTGACTCAGGTTGTCAAGGAGGAAAGGCTCTTCCACTCTCCATCCATGCCACCGAAAGCATGATTAGAGCTGCATTTCTGGCCTCGGGGACCCTGGGGGATGCTGCTTTGCCCGGTGCCCAATGTCCAGCAGGTGCTCTGGGAGAATGATGTTTCCCGGGTCTCTTGGCACCTGGAATATTCCTGTAGTGAGAGTCTAAATGTAGTGGGAAGGTGGCAGAGTTAAGCAAGAAGCCTGCCCCCCACAAGAGGCAATGCTGGCCTGCTTGAAGTCTGTTTGCTGCAATTTTTAATGTTAAAAAAGGCATTTATTTATGCATCTCCCAGTGAGAGGTGGGCATGGCTGCCATCAAACTGAATAGAGATATTTCATAGATACGCTTGGCGTTTTTCTGATAGGGTTAACAAATGTTGCATTGCATGGTATCCATACCCCACTTTTCTTCCTTTGCAAGGGACCCAAAGTGGGCTGCCAGGTTCTCCTCCTCTTCATGTTATGTTTACAACAACAAGCCTGTGCAGTAGGCTAGGCTGAGAGGGAGCCACTCCTCTTTGACTGTTCTTGACAATTTCAGTGGAAGTGCTTGGAATACGAGGACGGGATGCAGCAGGTCAAAGAGCAGCTGGGGATGCTTGTGTGTGTGGTGTCCTGGTTCTCTGACAGCCAGGCTGGGGGAAACCTGCACTTCAGAGTGGAGGTTGTAGCGCAGTTAAGACATACAGAATTCACTGCGCAGCCCTTCCATCTTGTGCCCTCCCCCCCATTCAGGGGATTCTCTGTGGCAAGGAAAAAGGGGGAAAGCAGTGGGCAAAACACCACGGATGCTGCCTGTAACGATGGGTGCCTCACTAGGACGCCGTCTTGTAAGTCACAGCCTAAAATGAGAGGGCGGCTGCTGGTGATGCCGAGGCAAAATCCAGGTGAGCTGGGATGCACGGTACGTGTGCACCTCGGAAGGAGCAGCCGAATCGCCTGCTGTAGCGCACACGCACGCAGATGCCTGCTGTGTCTCTCGCACACCCTCCCTCCCTCCCGTGCCGTCGCTCGCAGCAAGAGCGGGAGAGGCACCTGCACACGGGCCTCGGTCATGGCGCACGTCTGTTGAACAGTGAGGCTGTCCTCCAGCCACTCGCGCTGTCCGCCCCTGAGCTCAGTCCCTTGATGTGCACATGTGCGTGGCTGAAGAGCGGCAGATGGCCCTGGCCAGGCTCCAGCTCATGTGCCAGGCCACGCCTGCCGCCTGCATCGCGAATGCTTTCTAAGGAAAAGTGGGAAGCCTCTTCCAAGATGTGACTGGCAAACGACAGGACCAGATATGCACATAGGTTGGCTGCAGCGCCTGGATTTCTTGTTTCTAACCCAATCGCCTAGAACATGGATAATTTCTCTCCTGTTGTCATCGGTTTTCATTGTCTTCCTCCTGGGAAGTAGCCCTTTCCCTGGCATTTTTTCCTAACTTCTACACACCTCCGTGTGCTTCAGACAATTCTGGGAGGGATCCAACGGTTACTGCTTGAGCAAGCTGGGTGGGCACAAGCCCGGCTTGCTGGGCCCGTCTCCTCCTCCAGTAAAGAGAAAGCAAAGCCATCAGGTGGCACTCTGCTCCATTCGTGACAGGAGTGCGGAAGCCGGCACATCAGGTGGGAGTTCAGAATAATCCTAAGGGATGCCTTTAGTGCAGCACGAGTGATCATTTATGTGTGTATACCACCTTCTTCCCTTCCAAGGAACTCAAGGCAGCTTACATAAGTCTCCTCCTCCTCTCAAACTTAACCCCAGAACAACAGCCCTGTGGGGTAGGTTGGGCTGAAAGTCTGTGACCCAGTGAACTCCATGGCCGAGTGGGGACTTGAACCTGGGTCTCCTGAGTCCCAGATCAACGCTCTTCACCATTACACCACACTGGCTCTCAGACGTCCATGGGTCTATTGTCTGTCGGTTGTGCACGTGTGAGGCCCAAGTGAAATTACTGCATTGTAGGATTACTGCATTAGATGGCGTTTGCAAAACGTGCATGGTGTCTTGCATGCACTAGCAGCGATTTGTGGAAAGGCAAGGCCTGGCCCAGCCAGAGAGGAAACTGCAGCTCTGGGCTGTGTAGACATTAACGTGGGCATTCAGAAGACACTTAATGCCCTGTCAGGACAGGTCCCTCCCTTGCCCCGACCCACTGTTCCTTTTCCCTTGCTCGCCATGCAGCATCTGGCTCGTAGCAAGCTGGCTCGGTGGCTTGCTGGCTAAGGGAATGTGTCGATCTGAACGTCACCTCTGTGCATTCCAAATGGAAGCATTTTCTTTGCACAATTCGCGTCCGCTATGCAGGGTGATCTTCTGTCTGCAAGTAAAACCTAGAGCTGAGTGAGTGATCGATCTCAGGAAAACCACAGTCCCTGTAATTAAAAGCTGCAAAGATCCTAGCTTTAAACTTGGGATTTTTTTTTCAAGGCTCATAATGCTTGACTAGATCCCTAGGGATTGAAATGTGGAGAAGGTGTTCCATTATGTGGCTTGCTGGAGAGGAATTCCCATCCAGAGAAATCTCTTAATGTAACAACAGCCGGGTTGGCTTGCTGGGGACCCCTCGAAGGGCCTGTAAAGCTGTCAGCTTCTGAAGGCTGGAGAGCTGGAGGAGGAAGCAGGTGGACTCCAAGGGCTGGGGCGGCGGGGGGGGGTCCCCTCACTGTGTGCTAAAGCAGCTGATAAAAGATTCCGTGTTGCTCAGGCCCTGTTTCTGAAGGCCTTGGCTTTGCCTATTCCCAGAGAAAGTGTAGGACTGCCCCGAAGAGAAATGGAGGCATTTGCGAGAAGGCAAGGCTCTTCCATCCTCTGGCCTGCTCCAGGGCCTTCCTTTGCATCCGCTGTCTTGCCAGAACTGCTGCAAATGCAGCTTTTAAAAGATCCTATAGGAGGAAATTTATTGGCAGAACTTCCAGAGACATTCAGCCAAGCCTAATACAGCATTAATTCTCATCCTCCAACTTAATGCGACGCCTCTTGGCTCCCTAGGCAAGCCCAGCAGGTTTTCTATTGCTTAGGGAGCTCAACAATTACCGTCTCAGCTGGCGTGTGTCTGCCATGGCCTCTTCCAAGCCTGGAGATACGTTAATGGAGAGTGACCTTTGGATGAGGCCTGCCCTAGTTGGCTGCCACTTCACAGCCTCTGGGGATGCCGCCTTGCTTACAAGCTCCTCTGCCTCCGAGAACAGGAAACCTCCCATTGGGGTGGATGCGGGAGTCTGTCGCCTGCGCTGGGGCTGCCTTTGGGGTCTGTGGAGCCCTGCGACCGATTTCCTGTCGGCCTCCAGTGGCCGCTTTGGCCTACGACCTTGGAGCGGTGCTCTCCCTTGCCAACCTGAGTTAATCAGCGCACGTAGAGTTTGGTCACAGCGCTGCCTCTGTTTCTGAAGGTGTGCGGTGACTGCGGGGCAGTACAGAAATGACACTAACAACGTTACTAATAACAGCACCGTCCTGACAGGCGGGCTTGGACCATGTCAGTGGATGGCATGCAGAACGTGCTTGTGGGCAGAGGCCTCTCCAGCCCAGGAGGAGGCCTCTGTGGCCTTGAGGCCGCGGCTCAGGATTATTGTGACTCTGCACGGATGCAACTGGCTGCCAGATAAACTCTCAGCTGCAGATCGGAAGACTGCTCTGCGCAAATGCCTTCTCTCGCTGCCCACTCTCAGGGCTTTGTCTCCCTTGCATGCCATGCTTGTCAGTGAACCAAGTTTTCTTTAGTCCATAGGGTGTCAACTTTTCATCCACGTTGGGCCTCTGATCGCCAACATTATACATTTGGTTAAATCCATTTCATCTGTGTTTTCGGCTGGATCTTCCGTGTCCTATACCTGATGGGACAGGTTGCCATTTGCACAACCAGGGCCTGTGAGCCTCAGCAGACTTCCTCTTGGCTTGCCTTGCTTTGTAGGAAGAGGAAGTCTTATGGATGCCATAGAGGGAATGATTCTTAAAAGGTTCATCACAGCCCTAGTTTTGGACATTGTCAGGTTTCTTTTCATGCGTTATCCAAAATGCTGATAGTGTTGAAACCTGGGTTTCATTCCACTGGAGCCATTTTACCTGAGTGGATGCAGATGAGTGCATTTCCACAAGTGCAAACTAGCACGGTTACAGATTAATGTGGATTTATGCAAATCCTCCCACAAAAGGAAAACCAGAAACTGTGGGGCTCATAAAAAAATTGGTATGATTTTATAGAAATCTGATCTCATTCGAATCCCCTCTGGCTTTCTGCAACATACCCACCAAAACCACCTGCTAAACCTGCTCTATCGATGCAGCTGTCTCTGCCATTCCTGCAGTGTAGGTCAACAAACTGGCTCCAAGCAGAGGATGGGTGGTGCAAACTGCCACACACACAAATCACCCTGAAACAATGCAAGCTGCACATTACAGGCAAAGCCAAGGCTTGTTAAAACCATTATCGAAAAAATACATTTATTATTATTATTATTATTATTATTATTTTAAAAATATTGAACCTTTCATTTTCAGAATGGATTGAACTCTTTTAATTTACAGTTGGTTCCATTATGGTTGACTGGATTTCTTTGACATGTTTTAACCAGCACCAGGAGAGAGAGAGAGAGAGAGAGAGAGAGAGAGAGAGAGAGAGAGAGAGAGAGAGAGAGAAGAGAGAGAGAGAGAGAGAGAGAATAAAAAATAGGAATATTACCATGACTACAGTTCATATGTAAGTGAAGTACTGAAAAAATACACTTTTTCACTCTGTATTGAAAGATATAAAAATGTATTATTGCTTTGTATTAGAATAAAGTATCAATATTCAACTGCAAAGGGATTTTTAAACCACAGAAAACGGGGAAGCACCATATGACACTGAGGATTTACACTCTGTATGTGACAAATTGTGCAATTACAAATGTACAGTACTTTTAAGAACAGTACGTAGGATATGGTTTTACACAACGGAAATACTGTGATTATGCTCCAAAGTGTGAAAAACCCAAAGATACTAGCTACACTGAAACCAAAAGGTTGCACATGCCATAACCACCCTTGGAAGATCAGGACTCGCATTTGCATCCCTGGAATCAGGGGCTCCTTCAGACTCTTATCAGAAATTCCACAATACAGAAATTAAAACGGATGGATCAGCATCTCTGAAAAACAGCTTGCTGGCCAGCACGATTTGCATCCGCCCATCCAGCCCTCTTCATTTGCAGCTCTTGGTTGCAGCGATGCTTTCCCCCCAAGTGGTCTCCTTTACACACCTCTTGTGGCGGTGGGGGGGGGGCGTTCTTTTCCACCCCAACAGTCTTCTGGATGGCGCACTTTTCTGCCGACCGCGCTCGGGAAGGTCCATTCCTTCCTTTTCTTAGGTCCCTTTATGCAGCCGTCTTTGCCTGACAAAAGTCACACATTTGGCCAGCCCCAAAACACTTTCCCTGTCAAAAGTTTCTTGCAAAGGGACCCGGAGCTTTAACAGCTGTCAGAACTTGTTTTCCCTAGAAAAAAAGCGGGGGAAGGCTGCACCTTTGCACCTTCCTAGGCCTTGGGAGAAACTGCAAAATCTGCACCACCCTGAGAACTATCAGGGTAAAAAAGCGGAGGCTCTTGCCATCACAGGCGCCCGTTTCCAGGCAAAGAGCACCCATGTCTTCGCGCTCTCCTGACAGCTTGCTTTTCAACAGCTGCCTAGAGAAAGCAAAAGGAAAAAGAACCTCTCTGGAACCCCTTTGAAACAATGTCCAGGGTTGCAAATCGGCAAGCCGGCATTTGTGGTCTCCAAGGGGGAAAGAGGTTTAAAGAGCGGAACAGCCACAAGAAAACAAGGCTGGGTTTCTCCTGCGGTGGGGAGGGAAGCAAGGCTGCCCCAGCCATTCCCCCAAGAATTGCTTGGGCACTTGTGGGGTGGCTGGACTGGTGGTGCCAGGGTGAATTTAGGAAGAGCAGCAAGAGGCGGGTCCCCCTCTTGCAGAGGGTCTTGCCAGCTGCTGGACTTCACCCAGGACTTGACCACCCCGCATGAGTCAAGCAAACCCTGCAAGAGCACCTGGGCACTCAGGTGGCCAGTCGGGGAAGAAAGAGCCACTGTAGGCAACCAGGGCTGGGCCTGGGCAACCCATCAGGGCTCACCGTCTGTGATGAATCGGGCCACTATGCTGGCAGGGGGTGTGGCTGCAGAAGTGAGGAGCGAGTTGTGACACACCTCCGTCTTCCCATGCAATGGCTGGGTAAGTAGATGCAGCACCGTTGAGAGGCGAGGCCCAGCCAAGACAAGGTCAGCCGTTATGTCTCACTGCTGCATTATGACTGCATTTAACCTGCCCCCCGCCACCCCATGCCAGAACCTTGACAGGGGGCCATTTTTATTTTAACATCACAGCAAGCCGGCGAGGGAGAGGATGGTTTGCCCCACCATGGCGTGAGCTTTCAGGCTGAGCAGGGGCTCGAGCCCAAGCTTCCCGGAGGAGGCAGGCACTTGCTGTGCAATCCTAAGCACACTCATGTGGAAGAAGGTCTTGGTGTGTTCACTGGTGCTCCTTCCTACATATGCATGCATACAAGTACAGTCTGGAGCCATTGAAGGGGGCGCGTCAAGCGCCCAACTGAAATTCAAGTGCAGCATCAAGCGCCCCGGCTCTGCTGCTTTTGATCTGATTTGGCTTGCACAAAACTCTGGCTCCCGATTGCTCGCCAGAAACGAATGAGTGATCTAGCGCTGGCCTCGTCATCAGGATCAGACGGCGTGGATATGGCTGCAAAAGCAGCCCTGCAGCCCTGCCAGGACTGGCTGGATGTCTGTGAGGCCACGGGAGAACCGAAGAACAGCACGCTGTTTCTGATAACCTGATCATCAAGGAGCGAGAGGTTAGCACCAATGGGATTCAGAGAGAGAACCGATTCCTCTTGCACCACTGATGTTCTTTGTAAAAATCCCCACTAGCTTGAGAAGGGCTAGAAGCTTGCCCTGAATGTTGAACATCATCAGCTTTTTTACACCTCAGAACCACAGACAAGGTGCCAGATCCATAGCAGGAAAACTCCATTCGTCAGATGACCGTTGGAAAACCTCCAATTTGTAGCATGGCTACAGGCCACTATAGCTTCGTAAGGACGACTTTTCATTATGATATGTATGATGTACGATCCATGTATTTTCTGTTTTCCAAGTAAAGGATGGATTTCAGAATGTTGCCGATGGGAACGTTGCCTTCTAGGGCACTGAGTTGTGGTAGACTCAGACTGTGGTAGAATAGCTCCTTGGGGCTGAGGTTACTACTTTTGCCGCATATTTGCTACCTTAGTCAGCTGCTGAGGGACATCATGTGCTGATTCACAGCTTAATGCCTTGTGAGTGACAGGAGGAGATGTTGAAGCAACTGGTTTGTGCTGAAAGTTCAGTCAAGCATGTTCTGCCCAGGACAGCCCTGGAGAATGGAAATGCCTCACTCTGCTCACGGCATCACTTTCCACAGGGTTTGAGCTGAAAAAGCGATGTTTGAACTGTTCCTGCACTTCAAACCGACTCTTGGCAAAGTCCCTTCATTGCACTGGCTCTTGTCTCTTCTCTTTGCCACTGAAGCCAAATGATTCCTGAACTGCAGCATGGGACGAAAGAGGACAAACAGAAAAGCAGACAGGGACAGGGACAAGGTTTCTGGCCACAAAGAGATGACCTTCGGAATTTTTGTCACTACTAGAGCTAAGAAGGTAGATGCAACAGGCAGTATTTGACCTCACTGAGGTTCTCCTCCTCAAACCTTGTTTTACCTCCTTCACAGTCCTGAACATCTTCCTGTTGGGAACCTGTTGGATACTTCGTTATATGCTGGTTCATCAAGCTAATTGCAGATTTAGTGAAGAGACTTGCTCACCCCTGGATCTACTAGAATCCACACTAAGAGGGTATTTAACAAAAGTAAAAAAAAAGTTTACTTAAAAACAATCCATATTTAGCTTGCATGAAGGAGAGGGGTTGGTATTTTCATGCAGGATATCTTGCTTAATTGCTAGCTGGTTAGCTTAAAGAGGAAAAACACATGGGACAGAGAGAGAGAAAGAGAGAAAGCAAGAGGGCAAATAGTCATGTGACCTTTTGCCTCTCCAGGTGAGGTGGGAGGACTGAATGGACAGGAAGGGCATCGTTCAAACAGAGAGGTCAGTAGCATTTTGTCTATGGCATTAACCCCTTCCCTCCCACTGTGGTTAGTGGACCAAACCATGCAATGCTGATGCAGGAAATGTTGCATATCCCTAACGATTCCCCCTCCCAGAGGAGAAATGCTGATTTCCAGCTGGAAAAAAAGCCACAATTTTAAAAGTGTGCACCTAAAATTTGTACTTGCTCTGCATGGGTTAGAACATGGACACGTGAATTTGGGGGAATTGCACACGTGCACACGTTCAGAAGTGTGAATACAAGGTTGAGAAGTAGCAACATCTCCTGAGAACTGCACTGCACCCTGGTTGCATAGTCTCACACATCCCTATTTCTGATCACCTCCCAATAATTTAAGGCAGCAGTTGCAATAACCTCCTTGATATTAATTCCAGTAATCTGCAGAAGCTTCATGATGGGCACTGAGATGCTGGTTATTCATCTCAGAGGCAGAAGCTGCATCACATGTGCATCCCTGGTACACTCAGAGCTGCCCGTCCATCAAAATTAGCGTGCCACGAGAGCAGGATCAGGGCCCTGTGGGGCCACCCTGGTGCACGTGCACAGCTTGACCGAATCACCATCTGCTGCAGTCTAGCAGGGTTGGAAGCAATGCGTGAATTTGGCCTTTAATCCAATTAGCACAGCTGTATAATGAGAATTTCAAGTTTGCTTCGAGCTTATGAGATGATGGAACATGCTGCTATTTATGGCAACATTAGATGACTAAGGCACCTTAAAAAGGCAAAGAGATTGTCCATACTGGAAGAAGGGAAAGGGAAAAGACAGCTAGTTCTTAATTAGGGATTTCTTCTTTTCGTTCCTTTAAAATTATACTCAGAGAAATGTTGGCTGCGGATGCCGCACGCTTTCTAGAGATCGCAGAAGTGCTTGTCCACGCCTGTTTGGCTTTCAGGAGCTTTTCTAGCAAAGCCTCTTTTTTAAATTAAGTATTTCATTAATGGCTCCCCCTTTCAAGACAGCCACCCTCCACCCTCACTTCAGGGCTGGGATTAGAACCTAGAAGCCAAGCTGAAGCATTAAGTCATGTCTCTATCTACACTGAGTTATTTGCCAGAGGCTTACCCTGTCAAGGTACACGTAACTTTTGTCAATTTAATTGCTTTTCAAAACTTTTCCTTAAAAAAATGGTAGCAAGCCATCCAGTGGCTGGAAATAATCTATATATTACTGAAAAAAAAATGTAGCAGTGTCAAAGCATCATAAAATTCTACATGATTGGCTTCAAGATGAATTCTTTTCTTTTCCTCTGGTGGATTGCTTTGGTTCATCCAGTCTGCAAAAAGAGTTTCAAGGAAGCGTAAGCGTTGAAATCCACCAAGTTCAAGGGACTTGTTGGAGAGTGGGTAAGCCAACCCTCGCGAGCGCAGCTTACCAGCTGTTGTCTGCTTTGCTGGGTTGGGCCAAGGTCCACCTAGTCAAGCTCTGCGTTTCTAATAATGGCCAGCCGGGTGCCCCGGAGACGGGGGGCTATGACCACCCTGTCTCTAGTCACCAACCTCTGCCTCCAGAAGCACACTGCTCCTGCCTAGGAGGCTCTGTTTGCTGTCTTGGCTACTAGCCGTCAATGGACCCTATCCCCATGAACTTCTCTAGTCTAATCTAAGCGGCTGTTGCCACCTCTTGTGGCAGTGAGTTCCATAAGTTAACAATACACGGTATGAAGAAGTACAGATGAGCGGGAATAGCCTGGGGAGCGGTGCAGGTTTCATTAGCTCTTCTGCTGCAACTTGCTTGCGTAGAAGTCTCTGCAGGTCTGACAGCAGCGCTGGTACCATCTCATGTCTTGGCAGAGGTTTTTCTCGCGGATCACCCGGCAGTACACTGTCCACTGGTCGCCGGTGCACTTGTAGGTCAGAGCGGCTTCGAGTGCATATTGAGGAGGAAGAGGAGGAGGGGGGAAAGTGTATTGGAAAAGGAGTTAGGCATGCTTTGCTGGGAGCCCTGGGAGCCTAGTGCACTTCCAGTCCTTGCGTGGTTGCCCCAAGGAGGAAGGCCAGGATCACTCAGGATCTGGATCACTCCAGAACACAGGGCCTGGAGCAACAGGCTCAAGTGGCAGGAAGCCAGGCTCCGGCTGGACAGCAGGAGGCTCTCCCTGGCCGAGGGAGGGGGTGGGTCTCCCCCACTGGAGGCCGCTGAACACCCATCCGTCGCAGGTGCTTTAACTGGGTGGGCCCTGCACTGGGCCGTGAGGTGGGCCAGATGGCCTTGCAGGCCCCTGCATCCCTCCCATTCAACGAGACTGCAGGGAAAGCTGCATGGAGACCGTCTGCAGCCAAGCTCCCTGCTCGACCCACGTGGGCGCAGCCAGGGGGAAGACCCTCCTTTGGCCCACGACAGAATTCCACTTTGGAGAAGCTTTCTGGGGCAAAGGCAAAAGCGTTATAGCTGAAATAACATCACGGTTTAGTCTGAAGAGCTTAGTGACAGTAACACAACCTCAGGAGAGGCAAAATGGGGAAAACGACCCAAAAGCCAGGCGAGTACAGGTGGCGGGAGGGGGGGGAGGGGCCTCCTGGGGGCCGCCAAAGCCCAGCTGATTCTCCCTCCCTGCACATGCACCGCCCCCCCCCCCTTTAGGGAAGATCCCTCCAGCTGAATTAGAAAAAGCAGGCACCACTTGGGCACGTTAAGTGCATCTGTCTGCTTAAACAGGTCCCTGGGCAAAGCACGGCATCCTGCAAGAGGCCATGGAGGTGCGGTCTCTATTTCACTTAAAAGCAGTGGTGGTGGCTGGGGCCGTATTCTCATATGAGGAGCGGCCAGGGGTGCTTTGGAGGAGTGGCCGCGTAGCCCCTTTCCCGGTGCAGTTTTGCCCATCAAAGCCGCTGCTGCCCCAAAGCCGCTCTTAGCTGTCCTGGGGGAGAAAACCGGGGTCGACGTGGTCACGCCTTCTTGGCCAGGTGTGGCAGGCAGGGGTGGGCAGCCTTCATGCCTCGGCATGCTCCATGCAGCCACAGACAGATTTCATGTGGCCCTCGGACTAACTTCAAAAGCCCTCTGAGATCAGTTCAGACCGATGGCAAGATGGAGCTGCCCACCTTCTGCCAGGCCACTGTGGGCCTTGGAAGGGGGGTGGGGGAGGGAGGGGGGGAAAGGGGTAGCAGAAAGGAAATGTGTGTCCATTCAGTGTGTCCATGGATGGCTTTGGCCTCAGTCAGCGCCAACATGCAGCCCCAGAAAGCTTACCCTTGGGGGAAAGTGGCCCTCGGCAGAAGAGAGCTCGGCCACCCCTGCCCTGAAGCGATCGGCACACACGGAGGCACCTGCTTGCATCTCGGGGGTGCCAAGGAAGAGGCCCCCGGCCCTCGGAGCCCAGCAAGGCCCTACTCACCGAGCCGCGGAGAGGTGATCGTGTTGACATTTATCTTCTCGTTGCAGGCCTCCTGGTGGCACTGGCGGTAGGCTGCCGGCTTGGAGAGGACTGGGCACTCGTTGCCGTGGCGACCCGTGACCTTGTGCATGCACTGTACCACCCGAGACTGAAGGCCTTTGCCACACGTGGAGGAACACTGGGGGAGAGAAGGCACCTGGTGAAGCAGGCTGGCAGGAGCCCGGGGGGCAGGGAAGAAGACACGGCGCCCGGAACTGACCTGTGCAGACGCGTCCGACCCACACAGTGTGTCTCGTGCGATAAAGGGAGGGTCCTGTGCCCCGGAGGAGTTCCGGACAGCGATGCCACACAAAGGGCGTTTGCTCATTCACATGCCCTGCAGCTCATGCCAACTTCCCCCCATGCTTGCTGCAACATGTTCCCACAAGTGGGGCATCCATCAGTCCAACACATGGGTCCTCAAACTATGGCCCATGGGCCGGATCCAGCTTGCCATGCCCATTTATCCGGCCTGCCCAAGGTTTTGGACTCGCTCAGAGGCATTTTCAGAAACTGAGCAGAGAGAGAGCGCCAGCGCACACCCAAATTGCAGTGGCTCAACTGCGTGTGTGCCAGCTCCCCCCCCCCCCTTGCACACATACACAGAGCAGGAATATGGAGCAGGAAACAGAAGAGAGGCAGGTGGAAGAGAAAGAGACAGCAAAGGTGAAGACGAGAAACTAAAAAAGGATTGAAAGTAAAATACTTTTTAAATCTATTTTTAATTATGCAAGCCCAGGGGCAGCCAGCCGCGTGGCCTTCTCCTCGCAAGCAAGCCGCTGCCTCACCCTGCCTCGCCGTGCCCGCCGCCCACTTTCAACTGGCCCCGTTGAAAAAGTTTGAGGACCCCTGGTCTAACGGAACATGAGAAATGTCATCTTTCACTTTTGTCTGGTCTTTTAATGTCTCCTCCCTGTGTTGGATTGATCTTTCATGACTCAAGTGAGCTTAAGGAAAATCCAGCTGAATTTTGAGACCCCCCCCCCCCGCCCCCACACACACACACACACACATGGCCTTATTCTTGATTCTGTTTCAGGGGCTGTGCAAAAGAAAGGGCAGAAAGGTCCAGTTCCACCAGGCAGTTGCACACAGTTGTGCCCAACATTTCATGTTTTCCCGAGAACGGGAGAACAGCCTGTGCCACCTTCCCTGGAGACAAGTGCAAAACCTGTTACAGGTGCTGCTTTCAGTCCACCTGCCGCCTTGTAAAACGCAGCTCTACAGGGTAACTTCCTGTAATTCGTTGCATTACAGATCCACAGCGAGTGGAGTTTGTTTCTGTTCAAACCGTGTGTGTCTGCATCCCGTCCTTGCTGTGTTTCAACTCTCCAAATTCTCTACACTCCATTTTCTGATTTGCAGGCTGGAAGCCCGACGTTACGGAATATAACCATATCTTCACACTTGGGACAAGATGCATATAAATCTTTCTGGGTGGTCCTTTCAGCACAAGCAGAGAGACTCAGTGCCCAACAGTGCTCAACCTTCTCGTAACGATTTCCAGTTTCAAAAGGGCTCAAGAAATGTTAACACGCTTTCACACAACTGTGCCATGAAATGTGCACCAATGAAAGAAAATCTAGTTTGCCACTGCCCATTTATGCCTGACACCAGAAAAATACGGCAAATGTAGGAGCTGAAGTTCCTTGTTTTTTAGCTACTACTGCTGGCAACACTTTGCCATGCTTACAGATAAGATTTAAAGGAACTGGCTGTTTGTTTGCTCGGATAATGACGGGCGGTATAGAAATATAATACACTAAATATTTAGCACCTCTGCACTGTGGAGGCTTACCTGCCTCTCTGTGTGCCCGTGCACTGGAGAGTCTCCAACTGTTAACCAACAAAGAGGGCAAAGCATTGAGTTTCCTTTTTTTCCACAACTTCTGCCAGCTCCGCTTCTTAACTCACAAAGAACCGCCAAGCATTGTTTTTGCCTTGCCTTGCCTTGCGCTTGCTTTGATTGCTTCTCCTGGGAAACTATGCTATGCAGTCAGTGCTCCCAATGCCAGGAAGACAGACTCGAGGCAAAATCCTATGCAAGTTTAGACAGAGAAGAGGACCACAATTCCTGGCACGACCCAGCCAGTCATGCAGGGACTTGTAGGATTTTTCTCTTTAAACCAGCATAGGATTGCAATTTTAACATCTATCTGGAGCTATTCAGGTTTAGCAGCTAGAGGAACACCTGATTTTCTTTTTGGGTGGGGGGGGGGTCCATTCTTTAGGAGATAAGAGCAGATACAGAAATGTGTATAAATAGAGGATTTTCGCACCCACAACACCATACTTTGGAATAAGGGTGCTAAAAGAAACTGAAATCCAAATGTGGCTAATGCTGCATTTCACACCCAGAACGTTCATCCTGCCACGCATTCAGTGGGAAGCAAGTTGTGCTGTTTTCTGTAGAAGATGATCTTGCTGTCCTTGCCTAGGCGTGCTGCACATCACATGCTCAGCCCATCCTGGGATGTCCCGTGAGCCTGCAGGTCTGGGGGCACATGCTTAAACGCGCCCCATGTGCAGAAAGCGAGAACACCGGCATGCTGCTCCTGCTTCTCTCCCTCTTCTCACTGCATGGCCCTATCACTTCCTCTGCCCACACGTTTGTCCATAGCAGCATTAGTTTCTCGTAGTGTAAGAAAGATGGCTCTCAAATTCAGAGTTTATAAAAGTGACAGACACTACTTTAGCACCACTGTCCATGTGATGAAGATCCTTAAAGACAAGTAAAGTAAGACAATATATTTAAAATGCAGCACTGTCTAATAGAATCCTGCTTTATTTTTATATTTTTGTATCTCCTAAAATTCAGGATTTATTCGAGTGTGCGAGAATGAATTGCAAGCGCAGTGCACCGCATTTCCAGGGTGAAGTACAAGGCCAAAAGTGCTCAGCACACGCACTTCAGTATTCAGCAGTACGTGATACACATTGCCATGAACTTCGGGTCAAACCGCCAGCTTTAGCATCATGAAACCAGAACCGCTGGAATGAGAGCTTTGCTTTTAGTTGATAAGATCTAATTAGCCCACAGCACATTTGAAGTTATTTCGCATTTTTTCACAGCCAACAAAAAAGGGGTGGGAAGGAAAGAAGCAAGAACTAAAAACAAACAGCAAGCCAAATGAGAACATATCTAGTCTTGTTAAAAACCGTATTTCATGCGGAGTTTTCATGTCAACCAGATGATTTGTTTAATTCCATTCAGAAGAAAAAAAATGCCTTCTCAATTCAAGGAGCCTGGCTCAATGTTAGGAAAAATATATTACAGCGAAAAATGTTCTTTTGGCTGATTTAAAGGTATCACAGAATGCTTGCAAAGGAGCACCTATCAAGCTTTTCCAACTGCCCCCGAGCTGTAATTTAAGTCCATGTGATACCGGGGACCAGCATTTCAGGTGCGCCCCTGCATGCAACTCAACACGACTTCACCCCTTTCAAAGAGCACAGAGTTCAAGAATAGCAGGGTAGAGCTGGAAGGGGCCAGAAGGCCATCGGGTCCAACCGCCTGCTGTTGCAGGACACCAAGCCACTCCATCCCACTCAGGTGGCTGTCCTGATGCTTTCAATGTCTCCAGCAAGGGAGGGCCCAGAACTTTCCCAGGGAATAGGCTCCATTGTCATACTGCCCTGACCATGAGGAAATTCTTCCTGGTGTCCAGTCTAAATCTGGTTTCTTTTAACTTCAGTCCAGTATTTCATGTCCTTCCTCCATGTGACAGCCTTTGAGGTACTTGTAGAGTGCAATTTTGTCACCCCTCAGCCTTCCCAGTTCTCTCAGTCTTTCCTCACATGGCTCTCCCTCCATCCTCGAATCATATCTGTTGCCTTCCTCTGCACCCTTTCTAGCTTTCCTGCATCTTTTTAAAAATGTAGGTGCCCCAAACTGGACACAGGACTCCAGGTGAGGTTGGATTAGTGCTGAATATAGGAGAACTAAAACTTCATGTGTTTGGAAGCAATACTTCTGTTAATGCAGCCCAAAATAACATTTGCCCCTTTTGCGGCTGCATCACATTGTTGGCTCCTATTTAGCTTGTGATCTACAAGAACCCTCAGTACCCTCCTGTCTATGGGTGCTTGCTGAAATATATGGGATGAATTGGCTTTTGTCCACCTGTACTTTCACATCCCACTGCATCCCCTTGAATTCTTCCACCTGAGGTTTTTTCAACCAAAACTTTTCTGTTTCCTTGTTTGTACATGCCTTTGTACAAATAGGGGTGGCCCTAGGAGACAGCGTCCTTTAAAATCATTCTCTCTCTCTCTCTCTCTCTCTCTCTCTCTCTCTCTCTCTCTCTCTCTCTCACACACACACACACACACACACACACACACAGAGAGAGAGAGAGAGAGAGAGAGAGAGAGAGAGAGAGAGAGAGAGAGAGAGAGAGAGAGAGAGAGAGACTTTAGAGCATATGTAAATTGCCATATGCAAACGTGTGCATTTTCCCTCTGCTGGTCTGAACCAACAGATTGCCTTGATTCCTAGCACTGCCCCTGCTACAAAAAATACTGTAATTAATAATTACAATAACAATTCTGCAAATTCTGAAAGTGCTTTCAGTGCACACTATGCAAAGAGCAATGGCAAGTGAATTGAAACCATTTGCTCCTAGCTAAGCATTTGCAAATTTGCAGAGCGGTCCTGTGGACTGGACGGGTATGTCCAGTATTGATGGGAAGGTGCCAAGCAACCTCCTTATCTATGGTTCAGGCACCTTCAAGCCAATGTCACAATGAACGGGTTGCTTACCTGCAATGGGTTCTTTGAATGAACACCTGAGCCTTCAGACCTACAGGTGCTCCATGATGTACAGAACGTGTGATGCACAGAGACCACCAAGACCTATCTTAAGAACCTGATCAGCAGGAAAGCAGGCTGTGTATACTTTTTCTCCCAGACGAAATCAGTGGAACTTCAGGGGTAGTAGTAACATGATTAGTATTGTTTGCATTACAACCAACATCTACATCCAGATGGTCTTCCTCTAACAGGAAACCCAAGGCAGCTTACATGATACACCTCCATTCCACTCTATCCTCACAACAACAACCCTGTGAGGTAGGTTAGGCTGAGTCAGTGACCGCCCCAAAGTCATCCGGTGAAGTTTGTGGCTGAGAGGAGTCTAGAACCCAGGTCACTTGGTCAAGGTCCAAACCTCAACTCCACTGAAAAGTTGCAGAAAAGTTTCAGAAAAGCTTCAGCTGACTAGCAGGGCCTTTCTTTTTAACATAATGTACAAAGCAGCCCCTATTCTCAGTCATAATGGCCCAGAAATGGCTAATCTCAATTCCTATCATGCACCCATGAAAGCAGTCTGCAAAAAGCCACGTTGGAGATTAGAACTTGACATCACAAAATTGCCGGTACTCTGCGGGCAAGGCATTGGCAGAGGCCCGGGCAAAAGTGGCTCTTCTGGAGCCAGCCCCCTCCAGTCCCCTGAGGGAACCTCCACTCCTGTGGGTGCCTGCAGGCTGCTTTTGAACATTTGGCTGTTTTTTCAAATCAATACAGGGCTCAATACAGGGCCTGCAATCCCCTGATCCGCCATCGCAGGTCATACCCTTCACCCCCAGCAGTGCCTCAATGTTCAAACTGAAGATGCCAGAGGTGGAAACTGGGTGACTGTCCCATGTCGAAGGCGATAGTGAGTTTGGGGCACTGGTGAAATTTTAACAGGAGATCCTTATTTCAGACTTTTGTCCTCTGTTCACATAAGACAAGCTCAATTATGGCTCGCATACTAACAGAAATACGGCTTCTACCATCGTTCTCCCTGCATACCTTGGGCTTTCGTTTGTGTCTCTCTTTCTTGCCCTTCGCTTTACGGAATACAGCTCTGCTGATCTTGCCAAAATAATTCAATTGCAATTAGCAGCCTCTCATTATTTCATCTGTGATGGATGACAGCTGATCCCGAATGCAAAACATCTCAAGGGACAGCACAAAAGCAGGTTATTCTAACAGGAAGCAAGACTTTCTCCAGGTTGAACATGTCCTGCTGGGTACCTGTTGGCAGGATTTTGGAGGCTGAGACAAGATGCGGAAGCAAACTGGCATCCCTTCATCCCAGGGGAGGGCAGGTGGCTGGAGGCAATTTTTCAAATGTGCTATCATGAAAGGCAGTTTGGCAGCTGCAAGCAGTGCCTGAATGCACAGTTTGTGCCAAGTTCTTGCTGATACTTCAAAATGAGCTGCAGTCGGAGATGGGTCCCCTGGGTGTCCAGCTGAAAGGCTTTGCCAGTCAAGGGCACAGCATGGCAAGCACCAATCGATACTGGAGGGGAGACATTTGGGCATTCTGCCAGATTCCCAGGCCTGCCATCCAGTGAGGAGAAAGAGGTAGGGGTCATGCAAATTGCTTACCATGGGCCAGCCTTAATTAAGTAATTAGTTTATCTCCTGTGTAAATTAGCACATTTGCACCTTGATACTGTCCCTCCAAGTTTGTTTCTGCTCCCACACTTCCATTTTCTAGAATTTTTTCCAGTTTTCCCAAAATAGCATCACATCACTGATGTTTCAAGGGGCATTGCTCGGAGGCAGAGTTACCAGCCTGAAAGTGCTTGATACCGATCCCACTCTTCCCACAAGCTCCTTAAGCTGGGCTTTCAAGTGACCCTGTCTTTCAGCTTTCGCATCCACCTGTGATGCTACTTTTGTTTGGAAGAGCTCAATGTCACCTTTTCTTTCATTGTCTGCCTTCTTAAGCACATGGAATGATTCGTAAATTCATAGAATAATAGAGTTGGAAAGGGCCAAGCAGGGCATCAGGTCCAACTCCTGCTGGTGTAGGATGCAAGTCATATCATCCTGTCCAGTTTCACCTTGAATGTCTCTAGAATGAGAGCGCCCACAACCTCTCTTGGCACCTGGTTCCGCTGTCGTATCGCTCTCATAGTTAAGAAGTTTTTCCAGGTGTCTAGCCCAAATCTGGTGTGCTGCAGTTTAAGTTTGTTGTTCTGTGTCCTATACTTGGGGATGAGTGAGAGAAGGTCTTTTCCTTGCTCTCTGTGACAGCCTTGCGGTACTTGCAGAGTGCTATCAGATCCCCTCAGAGCCTTCTCTTCTCAAGGCTCAACATGCCCAGCCGTCAGTCTCCCATCAAAGGGCTTGGTTTCCAGACCCTGGATCATCTTTGAATGATCTGAAGGTTTCTTCCTCTGAACCCTTCCTAGTTTTCCTGCACCAAATTGCTGGTTCATAAATAGCTTGTTGTCCACAACAACTTCACGGTCTTTTTAGTTTTTAAGAGCTGTTGAGCCAAGTATTTCCCTTCTTATATCAATGTATTTCTTGTTTTGTTTTTTTACCTAGGAAGAGAACTTGACATTGTCCCTGTCAAATTTCATTCTGTTGCTTTCAGCCCAACGTTCCAGCTTGTCTAGGTCAGCCTGGATCTTCTTTTTGTCTTCCAGGGTATTAGCTATTCTGCTTTTTTTTTTTTTTTTTTGGTCATCTGCAGATTTAATTATCATTCCCTGGACTTCCTCATCTAGATCATTAATAAAGATATTGAAGAACACTGGTCCCAGGCCTGAGCCTTCTGGCACTCCACTCATCAGCTCTCTCCAGCTTGAGAAGGTGTGGTTGATTAGCATTCTTTGTGACCAATTTTGTAGCCAGTTGTAGATCCACCTAATAGCAGCTCTGTCAAGCCCACAGACTTTTTGCTAGTCTTCTCATCAAGTTGCTGTGGGGCACTTTGTGGAAAGCCTAGCTGAAGTGAATTGTGTAAATTGTGTCCGCAGCATTTCTGCTGTCCATTTGGGAGGCTACCCAGTCAAAGGGTGAGATCAGGTCAGGGTGCGGTTGGGTGATGATAATGTTGACTTGCATTGCAGGGGGACTCTCAGGGGTGCCTTCTGTTGAGCCTGGAAAGGGCCAGGCAAATGCTGAATTCTTGGGGTGCCTTCCCAGGCTTGTTTACGCAGGAAAGGGGCCACCAACTCCCAGCCTGGCTGTAGCCCTTCCACTGCCTAAAAAAGTCCAGAAATGTAACTTAGTGTTGGGCAGACACCCAGCAGTGTCCAAGTGCCAACACTGGGGCTGCATCTGTAGGGTTGCGTGACTCTCCCCTGGGGAAATCCTGTCCACATCCTCCCTTTCCAAATGATGCAGATTCAGAAGTCCAAGTCGAAGCTGCATCCTAACGAGAAGGAAGCAGAAGAAGCTGACACGGCAGGATGCAATGTATTCATTTTGCCTTTGCGTGCCACCCTGTTTGAACCTGCTGAGCTGCCATTTCCCCTTCGCAGGGAATTCCGCGTTTCCGCCTGTGGTGTGGGCGGCTCATCGCCAAAAGAATTCTTGGCATTCTTATTGGAGTGCCATTCCCAGGATCCTTTGAGGGAAGCCATGACTGCCAACTGGGATTAAACAGGAAGAGGTTTGTAGTGTAGTCTTGGGATGGGCATTCCCATTTCACACAAGGTGCGGCCTTGTCCAGGAACTAAGTGCTTTGGCTCAGCTGAATTTCTGGAGCAGTAGTGCAGAGCCTCAGGCTGAGGGAGGGTCCCAGTCAGACTCTCTGGGGCTCCCCAACGGGCCACTCCTCCTTCCCGTTTCCCCAGACCAGCAGTGAACTGGCGGTTCCCCGCCTTTTGGGGAGTCATGCCAAGATCAAAGCCACACTCTTCAGACTCAGGGTCAGTAAAGGCATTCAGCCCTTTCTGTTTTCTGCCCTACCTCTTGTGCTTTTCACGCACAGCCCCTGGAAGGCAGCCCCGGGAGCTTTTCCGAAATGCAGGGAGGGCCTGAGAGGTTCACCGCCCTTGTGCCAGTTGCATCATTGTTCTTGCAGCTTCCAGAGAATGGCCAGGAGCCCTTTCCTGTCTCGTTCTGGCCAGGCATCGTGTCCTAAGAGGCCCACCTAACAGAAGGATTGCAGTCCTTTCTTTCAGATTCATCTCTGGCCATTGTCCTTCTAACTGTGGACCATGAAAAGGTGTGGCACAGAACTCACTCCGATACCCTGTTTTAGTAAGTCAAGAACTTCAGCACCGAGCTGCAGTCCATGCTATTGCACAAATATTGGGGTGACTGGGGTGTGCGCCACAGGCCTGTGGATACCCTCTCCACCATCGATCAGTGGATTGCTATCATACGAAGGCCACTGTTGCCTCAAGGCGGGAGCATAAAATGCTGCCTACTTATTCCAGTCCTCTGGCTGCCATCCATATTCCTTTTCCGAAATCTGCTTTATGATCATTTGCAGGGATCAACCTGGGGACTATTGAAATTATTTCATGTGCTGCATTCTAAAAATGTGACTCTATGGTCAATTCATATTCTGAAGAGGAGGGTGCGGGCTTTTTTTTTGGTAAGTCTCAAAAAATGTTATTTCACCTGTTAATACACAGAGGCTGTTTATATTGGCTGGCCTTCTTGGTTCTATGTTCCAGTTTATGAATAATATAATGTTCAATACTCCAAACATTTGGTGATAGAAATTCTTGGCGTGACCTAAATATAGGCTTCGTAGAGAGCGAGAGAAAGTGAGAGAAGCAAAGTTCTCTCTCTTTAATTCAAGACCACTTATGTTGGCTACCTGAAGGCACTGCGGTTCTGCTCCCCATGGATCAGAAATGTGACCCCACTTGGGCTTTCGTGTTGACCAGATTTCGACCAGTAACAAGAAGTCTCTGCTATAGGTCTTGGAAAACAAAATGAAGCTACCAGATCTCAGTGTTTGTGCTGCGTTTGTGGTTTGTCTCTTTTCTTTAAAGAAGGCCATTCACCTGTGCAGCCTTGTGAGGATGAGCCATCAATCCAGTCTGAGGGCAATAAGCCTCAGAAGTGTCCTTTCCTCATGCACAAGTGGGAGCCGAGGATGCAAAGGCACTCAAAAAGGCCTGAGACACCACTGAAGCGCCCATCTAGCCACACAACGGATGTCAACAGGGTCCTTCTCCTCGAGGAATCCGGGGTGATGCAGTGCTGAAAGCAAGCCCTTACCTTGGACCAGTCGCCCGTCTTCCACTCATAGCAGCCCGTGTGATCCTCACAGTCTTCCTCATCCTTCGGCCTGGTGGCGGCATCACACTTCCCCTGGGAGTTGGTGCACGTGACCGTTCTTTTCTGCTTTCCCCGCCCGCAGTTGGAGGAGCACTGCAAAGCAACAGGAATGAGAATTGGTCGCTGACTACAAGTTGGAAGAAAGCAGAACAAAAATCGATCGCTGCCAACAAGTTTGGAATTTTTGAAGAGGTTTCAGCTGTAAGGAGTTCTACTTTTTCCAAATGTTTCTTGCAAGATTCTCCACAGATTTTCAACTGGAAAAATAGAAGGTGATGTGTGAGATAAGGAGGGCTCTGGAGTTCGTATGATGCTGCTAAATTCAAAGTAAGTTAGGCTTAGCAGGCAGGAAATATCATAGCCTGGCTGTCTACAAGTTCCTTTTGGGAGGCGAAGGAGGGCCCTCCCCATACAGTTACTGCACCCTCATTTTGAATATGCACCAGAAGATGCATATTCAATGCATATTTATTGCATCAGCGCCGACCTAAATTGCTTTTCCAGGATATGATGCCATAAGACAAACTGAAATAACGTGCATTTCAGATTAATTTAAAATACTGTGGTATGAACTTATTATGAACTGAAATGAATAAAAACTCTGTTTTTAAGACTGATGATAAGTCTATCCTCTTGTTGGGGATCAGGGAACGTGCTCTCTTTGCCCTGCCTGCTAAGAGTCCTTGCAAGAGAGGCGATCTTGACAAATGTGTCTCACGTCCCCCATTATGGGACCCCATAAAATAGAGGCAGGGACACAATATGACCCTGCCGAGACCCTGTAGGGGCTGCAGCCATAGATTCCGAGAACGGCTCCAGTCCTTGATCTCCCCACCTCTGCAACAGCCTTCCTTCCTTTTTTGCAGTGCTCGGCTTTTGAAGCCAAAAGCCTGGGTCATTCCAATTCCTTGATGTTTTTATGTGGCTTGCTGATTCTCTTAAGGGCACGCATGACACGTGTTTATGTGCAGGTATGTAAACAGACATGAAAGAGAGAGAGAGAGAGTCAGTCACATTGTTTCAGTGCGAAAGTAAGAGTGGGATCCTGCTGGCCACTGAGAGGATTCAGCAGCTGCTTCTTGAAGTCCGGGGATGGCTGCCTCCATTTGTGCAGTCCAGCTGCATCCAACTTCAAATCAAGAGCAGTTCAGCAACTTGGTGCTGTGCAGGAGCAGGAAAACGGATTCACGGGGCTGGTTGGCAGCTTCCACCTCCTCCCCGAAGCAGAAGCAGGAGCAGGAGACGGGAGCCAGCCAGACTGAGCAAATAATCCAAGCAATTGCTGGGCACCAACTCTGAATTTTTTAGGGTGGAGGGAGGGGAAGCAGCATGTGGCTGGAGAGATCCATCCCAGAATGCCTTGCAACACAATACTGGAGTGCAGGTTGGCAATTGTGCGTGACCAGGCTCTGGGATGTTCTGGATCACGGCATCCGCGGTGCACCCCTTCACCTGAGTAAGAAAACCGAGGATTCATGCCAGCATTTTCCTGCATATTCTGTACAAGGCAAGTATCGTAGCACAGACCGTGTGACAGGCCCTTTCCTAATCCTCTGGGCCTTGGCAAATGCCCAAGCTTGTCACCGTCCTGCGCAGACTCGGGTACCTTCCAAGAAGTTGCAAGGGGTTGTGCAGACATGCGCAAGCTGAGAGTTGCAGGAAACCCAGCCAGCTGTGTCAAGTCTTATGCAATCTAGGATGTGCGTTCCTAGCATTCTTCTAGACCTCATCAGCTGGACTGACATATTTGCTTCACTGACTCATCCAGCCAGCTTGATGAGCCACAGCCTGTTCATCTCTTCCAGCACTGCTATTCCAGTCAGCAGAGGCTCCCAGAGGTTCCAGGCCAAGGACTCAGTCCTGCTGCATGAGATCCGTTCATTGGGAGGTGCCAAGAATTGGACCCGGGCTGTCAGAATGCAGGGGGTCATGCCCTTCAGCAAAACCATGACCCGTCCTCGTAAACCAAAGCAGAAATGGAAAGGCTCTGGGAAGCAGAAAACAGCACTCATAAAGGATATAACATTACTCCGATTCATGTCAGTTCAGTGACTGATCCACTTATATTTTTCTATAATGAGTTTCTGTTTATAGCAGCCTTTCCCAGCTTGATGCTTTGGACTTTGGCTCCCATCAGCCCCAGCTAGGAAGGCCAATGATCAGGAATGCTGGATGTTGTAGTCCAAAACTTCTGGAGAGAACTGGGTTGGGGAAAGCCAATTTATGGAAATTAAAAGTAGGTAGTGCAATGTAACATCAAAAAAATGTTTCCTATTAAAATATTAATTTACTACTTTTCTCCATAGTGAATCTTAGTCATTGATTTAAGCTTTAAGAAGGCAATATTTTGACCAGGAGCCAGATTACATATTATACTTTATTCAATTTCTTTTCCTTTGGCAGTCAGAAAAAGACAAAATAATTCATGGGAAAATGTCACTATTATGCTATTTCTATTGGCAATGCTGAAATTCTTTAAAAGAGTGCATTAAGTTTCAATCAAGTAAATGTCATGGTGTAAAACATATTAGAAATGGGAAATAAAGTAATCTTCTTCCCAGCAAAAATATAAAAGTAGGTCAATTAACAACACAAGTCATCTAAGATTTTTTTCCCCCTTAAATCGTGGGAGAGTTCAATCATACGGCATGGATATCTCCCATCTGCACATTTTAGTTCACGTAGGATGCCTTTCTGGAGCACAAAATCAACTTGGGCTGACTCTACCGTTCCCAGTGAATTTGCCCTTTCCTGGGCCCTGGAACTGGATTTGGGGGGCTTCTTTTTGTTGTTTTGCACGGTGATTCTCAATTCATTTGGAAAAACTACAACTTTCAACACTTGTCCGCTCGACTGTTCTTTTTCAAAAGAGAGGTTCAGTAGTAGTGAATCAGATGAGCGGGGAGAGGGCAATGCACAGGAGCCTCCATTCTGGGCCTTTTCTCGTTTCTGCTTTCCATGCCAACTGGCCTCTTCCCACCACCAAGCCTGTCTTACCTGGGACCACTCGGAGGCTTCCCAGACCGAAAGGCAGTCTCGGCCTTCACAGCTTTGCACTGGCGTTGGCTTGGGACTCGGGCAAAACAGATCCCTGGTGTTGACGTAGGTGCCATTCTGGAGTTGATAGACACACGACACCTCTCGATGCTGGAAGCCTTTGGCACAGGTTGCCGAACAGGGACTCCACTGGCCTGCCACCCACCTGTTAGGAAAGCAGAGCAAAGGGTGGGGTCAGTGCTAGCAGGATGGATCCTCAGCCCATTCACACACAACTGCCCTGACTCACTGGCCCTGAGGTTTCCCCAGGGTGGGCGTGTGTCTCATGTCCTGCCAGTTTGTGTTCAAACGTCATGATCTTTTTGAACACAGAAGAAGCGTCATAAAAACAGGCATCTTTATTTTTCCGACAAGTTTGATTATGTACTTGCATTAAATACATGTCTGGCAATGTACACAGATGTTATACAGACAACAAGGAATCCTGGGAATGCCTGTTGAAAAAGGGGAGTGTGGAGCCCCTGCCCATTCTTCTCCACGTGGCTGATTCCGCCGCACAAGCACTGTGGCCCGTCAGTTGTGCCGCGCAAGAGACACAATGTGAGAGACGTTTGATGCTTCCTAGGAGAGGCTCTGAGATGGGCAGAAACACTTGTTTCTGAAAGGGGGCAGGTGGCCTGTGGTCCCTTATGCACTACCAACCTGCCTCCTTCCAGAGTCAAGTATTCGCACATATTTCCAGTTATCCCAGAAGTGCTAAAACTGCACTGCTTAAATGGTGGAGCCCCTGCACACACTCATGGGGCGGGGGGGGGGGGTTCCAGGCCACTGTATTCTGCCTAGTATGCTTTCCATGGGAGCCAGAAACTCAGACTGCTTGGGGCTTGTCTAATTCATAGTGGAAAGGAGCTCCAGAATTCCAATTTCTAAAATTCCCTTAGGAAAATAATTCTTTCAGGGTGGGAAGAGAGGATAAAGGATACACTAACTGCTAACTCATTGTGTAGCCCATAGCATGATGTCCTCAGGTGCTATTAAATATAACTGGTTGCTCCTGGCCAGGTTTGGATTCTGGAATCTCTTTTGGAATCTCCTTGGAATCTTTTGTCAATCTGCCCTTCTCAATCCCTGAAAACCACTGACCTCTAATTTGGCAAGACCTGAGAGGCAGTAGAAGATGCCAAAGGCATGTTGGATGGAGGTCGCGGGAAGAATCGAGGAGAGGGGAATGCATTTCATGAATGCCTGTGTGGGGCCCCAGCTCAGTGCTGCTGGTTCAAGGAGGACAATCCCCATCTAAATACAGCCATTCTGTGTCTGAGCTGGAACAGTGGCGCTGTGTGAGCACCAAAAGCAGCTCCAGAGGAGGCTGTGCCCAGACCAGTCATCTCAGCCTTGCGGGAAGCTGGACTCTGAGCCTGTCATTTCAGGCCTGTCAACTTCATTTGCTGGCCAAAGCAAGCTACTCTTCCTCTTGATGATAAGGCAACACACAGGGCAGGACCTACAAAAAGGAGAACAGACCAAAGACAAAGAGAAGGACCTTTCCAGAAGGCCTTTTTGCGAGGCAGATGGGTTGTTGGTTTGTTTTAAAAAGGCCCTGTTTGATCACCAAAGCAAAGATTACAGGTGCGCAGTTAAGATGTGATGAACCGAAAGGTCCGATCAGACAGCAATGGTGGGATGGAGCTCTGGGCATTACTAATTTACTGTCAGTGCAGCAGCAAGCGTGGCTGCTGTCCAGGCCCCCGCTGAATTAAGTCTAGCAAGGGTATTGTAATGTCATGGAGATCTATAGCTACTGGCAAAGAAAGGAGAGAAAAGGATCGAGAGCAAAGGAGAGAGCAGCCAGGATGAAAGGAGTGAAAAGCCTGGGGGAAGCCACCCGGGTCGCTCGCCTTCAGAAATGACAGTTCAATGGTGGGACCATACCCTCTGGAGAAAAAGCAGGTTGCGGCCTTGGCTAAAGGGAATAGGAATGGGAGGCAGTGGAAAGGAGACGGCCTCATACTTCCTTTTCCAGTTCAGTGGTCTGAAAGGAAACAGGAAGATGGACATGGGAAAAGCCAGGAATTCTGTACAATGATGGATGGGAGAATGGACAGCCGAACCCCTGCCCCCACCCTGCAATCTCATCTAACTTTCAGGAACACAAGGGGGCTTCCCAAAGGGGCTTTCATGATGCAATCACTCTGCCCTATTCACAGCTGCTGACAAGGGGCCAGACAACCCTGTCTTCACCCTCCCAGATTCTGCTCCCCCCCTCACTTCCTAATTTCACAAAATATTCAGTAAGAAGGAAAATAAGGAGCTGCTGCACCATGTCTTTGGATAAACGTGCACAGTGCTAGAAGCAATCTTTCTGGAAGCAGCAGCCCCCAGGCTGAAAAAAGCCTACCAGGACTTGAATTTTATGGAGGTTTTTTTCAAGCATCATTTTAGCGCATTTTCAGCTAGTAGTTAAAATGTCTTTGTAAAACGGGTTTTCAAAAGGCAGGTGAAAGGACAAGGAAGGTGTGTGTGTGTGTGTGTGTGTGTGTGTGAGAGAGAGAGAGAGAGAGAGAGAGAGAGAGAGACAGAGAGACAGAGAGAGAGAGAGACAGAGACCACACAAGCCCTCTGAATTGCTCTTGGCTCACAAGTTCTTTTCACAGGGAAACTTTTCAGCCATTCCACAGATGTTCCTTTGGGTATCTGTATGCTATGCATGTATGTAGATTTTGTTGCCCCTGCCCCCAAATCCTGGGAACTGCACTGGGGGACAGCTGGAGTACTGAGATCTCTCTCTCAGAGACACCCAATCTGAATGTCTGTGCAAATGGTTAATCTGATATGACATTATTTATTAAACTGTGCATCCACCACACTTCAGCCTTGACTTCCAGAGCATCATCAGGGATAAAATTGCTAGAAAGCAATACAAGAATATGGCCCAGAAACTGAAGGGCACAGTGCTACTCGTGTCTAGACAGAACAAAGTGCTACGATTCCCAGCATTCCCCTGCCAGTGATGCTGTTTGGGGAATGCTGGGAGTCACCGGACTTTTTCCCGCTGAAACATGCATAGGACTTGTGCTCAAAGATGCTTCATCGCCACCCTCATTTCAGAGGGTGGGAAGACAGAACAGTGCTGGAAACACTGAAGCGTCTCATCCACCCCCTGCTCCCTTTCACCATATTTTACTCCTCAGTATCTCTTACACAGTTTGAATTCCCCATCTAATTATAGCTAACAAAGGCTTCCCCGACCCGGTGCCCTGAGCTAATTGGAGCTGTTGGAAACAGAAGCAAGAGAATGGTGAAGATGAAGGCAGCTCTGCCGAAGCCCCGGAATAAGAATCTGAAGGGGAAAGCAAAGGACATTGCATTGTGGTACTGAATAAAGCCAGACCAAAAAGGCAATTTGTGTCCAACGCAATTTTCACTTCTACGGGTGCGCAGTCACAGTGGTGCTCTTTGCTCGTATGCAAACAGCTGCTTGGAACAGGAAGTAGAACAGCCTGAGGATGGGCTCAAGCAGCTGCATATTCTAACCTTCCTTTAGATGCGAATACTGTTCAGGGGGCTTAGTGAGTCCACCGCTGGTTCAGCTTCAGAACCCTGATACTGGCCTACTCTGCAGGGCTGTTGTGGAGTCACTCATGTATATGAGGTGGCTTGAACATCTGAAAAGTGCTAATATCAACTCTGAATTTTCTTATTCAATCCTTCATCCACTGGATTGAATAAGAAGTGAAGGGTAGAGGTGAGTTTGAGACATGGAAACACATGTTAATACAAGATGAAAACTAAAAGATTCTATGGGGGTGGCAAAAGAAAGGGGATCCCACAGAAATGGGCATGCAGAAAATGCCTGGTGATTATGTTAAAAATACACACAGGTATTTCATGCCAAACAGGACCCATATTTAGACTGGGTTAGATCTTGATTCACTCTTGCAGTTTTCGACCCACTAAAATCAATAGGACTTAGGTTAGTCACAACTAACTTAGTCACATGGATTCAAAGTATGACTCATCCTGGATCCAACCGGTAAACTTCTCTTTGAGATGTTCCTGATTGCAGGTAATTCTTAGCTGTACATATGCTAAAAGCAACCCCTTTCCAGGTTTAAGTCTGCCTCCCATCTGAGCTGATAAGACAGGCATAGCCTGAAGTTTGGGAAATTTCATGAAGTTTCATTTCATACAGTTTCTGAACCCCTTAGCATCCTCCATGCATTTCCCCCAGCTCAGTCCTCAATCATTTAAGACTGGACAACTGTACAAACTTTATACAGAAAAGGGAACAGAAGGTTTTACTGGTAAAGACAGCCTAAAATAATTTTAAACGAATGAATACAGAAAGAAATCATAGCAAAATTCAGGAGATCTGGCACATCGTGGAACTGAACCCAGATTTTCTGAAAACTTGGTCATTGGGCTTAAAGAGTAACCAGACTTTCCTACAAATGAATTTCGTGTTCAACAACCAAGAATTATTGTGCGACTTCTACTAGAGAGAAAGTCAAACAGCCAGTTAAACTATGGAGAAACCAAAAGGGTAATCCTTGTTCTAAGTTTCAAATGAATCACAGACAGGAGGGCAAACCTGGATGAGGAAAACAGAAGTTACTGTAACTACGTTGCAATGATTCCACTTGAACTCTGAGAGCAAACTCAAGGGCTCTTTGAAAAAATAAAAATAAACCATAGACATGGTGAAAGAGAATGGTCTCTTTAAGATGGTCTTGGTCAGAGAATATGCCAAGCATGCATTTCTAATATCTGGGTGGGCAACACAAATGGAAATTTAAATTCTACAGAGACGCAGAGAATGTGCTTCGAAAACGTTTCCATTTGGCAGCCGCTGAAGTGTGAATGTGTGGTCGACCTGGAGGGAACAAGAGAAATGTTAGGAGAGAGGGAGGTGTGGCCGCATGTTGTTGTGTGTTGCCATGGTGTTCGCGGCAACGTGAACCAATGAGCGCACTCCTTCAGGTTGTCCGACTGTGGATAATGGCCCTTTGTTGTGACTGTACATTTGCTCTGGAAATTCCACACCAAAGGCAATAATTTTGGAACAATATGAAGGGAAAGAATTAAACCCATGAAGCAAGAGAATTTAGAATTCCCCTTTTCAACTGAGTTAGTTTGGGTTTGGTTGGCAGTGGCACCAGACACAGCTTGGCCTTGAAGTTTTTCTGCTCATGAGCTACTAAACATTTTAACTGGGTATAGGGGTAAAACAGATGGCACAGAGAGGCAGTTTCAGAGGGTTCTGAGGCATAATCTCTACAGCCGGCTCAGCAGCTCACAGGACCCAGAGACAAGAGGTGCACCACTCCATGGCAAGAGGCCCCAGAGAGGTGGCAGATGACTGCTAACGTTTTACAAAACAGCCTGACACGTTTCAGGTGTTACACTTCTTCTTCGAGGCTGTTTTTCCTGTTGTGACTCTTCCCAGAGAGGGAAAATCCTCACTCTCTATTTGATGGATAGGAACAGAAGAACATGAAGGAAAGCCATGCTAGATCTGACCAAGGGTCCAACTGGCCCCGCATTCTCAGTCCTGGAGGTATCGGGTCACTATCATGCCCAGTTGTGTTGACGACGGCATCCTCCATGAATTGGTCCAATCCGCTTTTACGGCAGCAAATTCCATCCTTCCACTCTGGGCTATGTCCTTCCTTTGATCTGCCCTGAAGCTCCCACCATTCCTCTTCATGGGATGACCTCAAAGGGGTCTAGTATTATGTAAGAGGGGAAGCCGTTCTCTTGTTCACTTTCTCCACACCATGCATGAGTTCATGAACATCTCTCCTCTCTCCCTTACTCTACTATCCTACAAGGATCCTGTGGTATTTCTCACATATTTTTGCCTGTAAACCCATACCACTGTGACAAAATACAAAGGCTTGAGAAGGGGAAAAGTAAAAAAAACACATGCAAGTACAAGGAATTAAAATCAATTAGAACACCAGAAACACCAAGACCCCACGACTGAAGTACCATAAGACAAGCACCCCGACCCAGCTTTTATCAAATAAGAGAAGTCCTAACACCACCCTCGGCACTTTCCAGAGCCCTTGTACTACAGTTCCCATCAGCCCCAGCCATCACACCCACACACCTGGTTTTGGGGAGCTCCAGGGATACATGCTGCTCCCTTTTCTGTGGTGCTAAACCTGACCGTGCCAATTTATTCTGCCGGGGAATAAATCCACCTGTGGGGCTGCACCACCAGACAAAAGCGATCCCTGCACATGAAAGCCTGGCCTGCCAGCAGATCCCTGGGCAGGGAGGAGCATCGGCTGGTACGAGCCCGCCCTCGAGGACCAGATGGGCAGAGTCCAGGCACTGGATCACCATCCATGAACAGAGCTCAGCCCCTGAGACCCAACCGTCTGCAGACAATCAGCTTCCCTTCTGAAATTATTTAGTGCACCTGCAGGGCCTCCTTTGTGTGCTGCTCTGGGAACAGCAGAAGCCCCAGTTCAAGTGAGAAGAGATGGTGGCACAGCTCTTCCTGGGATTCCGAGACAGCATGGGAGCGGACAGAGCAGGTTGACCTCCAGAACTTTTGGACCAACATTTAATGGGTTTCATACAGAATTGTGCATGATTTTGATTACTTGCTTTTCTGTACTTTGCTGCTGCTGCTGCTGTTTTGTGGTTGTTCCCTTTTTTATGATTGCAAACCACCCCGTGGGCACTGGCTGCTTACTTGGGCAAGGGCGCAATACCACGCATGTTTAGCTGGAAAAAAGTCCCCCTACTTCCAGCAGGATTTGGACACAGCTGGGAGCTGAAGGCCTTCTTCCACTTCCATAAGGTGGCACCCCAGGTAGTTAAGGAGGACCGGAATGCAGTACGTTCCAGCCGGGCTAGTGCTCCGGCTGCCCAGGCACAGGGGGACTGCAAGGGAGCGAACTGGAGAGGTGCTGGGAGACCTGGGTCACCTCTGCCCTTCCTCCACCCACTTTTGCTGCTTCCCTTTCCCCAGACTTATTCTTATTTTATTCATTTTATTTTAAATGTCTTATATACCATCTAATTATTATAAAACTTCAAGAAGGTTTAGCTAAAAAGACAAAGAATATAAATATATATTAAAACCATCACTGCAAACATAAAATAGTGAAAAACTCCTTCGTGCCCACACTTGCTACAACTAATTTAAGTACATTATTGGTTAAAAAAACTGGGAGAATAAGTATTTAGTAGGTGCTCCACTGAAAAAGCAGGTGAGTTTTTGCACGGTGTTCACACAGTCTAGGCAGCTCTGGGGACAGACGGTTGGGGATCATAGGACACAGGGGAAAGGTTGCACTTCTCGTGACTAGCACCGCTGCCCCGACCTGAGGAGCAGCTCATGCCCCTCTAAAATGCAACACGGAAGATGGTGTAGACCTCCTGATGTTGCTTCTTGTTTGGTTCTCAGAAGGGGCCCTCGCTGTTTACCAAGCAGTAACCACCGAACAAGTTAACAACGATGGACAGATGCTTTTACAGAGATTCAGTATGCTTGGAAGAATAGCATTTTGGGTAAAGACACACACAGTTTCAGGGCTTCTCTTGCAATCTCTCTCTCTCTCTCCCTCTCTCTCTCTCTCACACACACAGAGAGCGAGAGAGCGAGTTCACCAGTCAACTGGTTTTTGAAGCAAATGTAAAACAAACCCTACATTGGCCATAATCCTCATCTGCATTACAATCGCCTCCCTTGTGCTTTCTCTTCCATGTGACCCATGATCAGAGGTGCACTTAAATCAAGGGTGGGCAACCTCAGGAGCCCCCCGCCCCCCTCTGAGCACAATTTCAACTGCCTGGGCTAGAATGGCAGCTTCTGCAGCACTGTGGCGATTTGGCATCAAACCACCTGTCGTTTGTCACTGCCATGCGCCAGATTCTGACACATGGCTCAACACGGCAGGGCTGAACCAAGCTTGTTCACAAGGCCGCATTTTGCCCAAACTGGCAGCAGCTGAAGGTCAGCAGGTGCGCTGGGGTGGCAGCTGCGCTGAGATAAAGGGATGCTCATCGTCCACCCTTGATGGAGACAGTCCTGCCTGAGCGCGTTTCCTCTTTGCAAGGGAGGTGTTCTGAGAGGGGTGTTCCAGGCGGCGGCGGCAGGCACCTTACCTTGACTGGCAGGGGTGCACATTGCATCTTCTAACCTGCGGCTCTGGACGGGTCACTCGCTGGCACGCACTGTCGTTCACCAACATCATGGTCTTGTTAACAATCCGCGTACAGGACACGATTGTTTTACGCTCTCCTGCAAGCAAAACAAAGGACCAGGAAGAGTCATTTCTGGGTGGGGGGTGTCTATTCATTAAAGAGTTTCTATCCCGATTTCCAAGATATCAGCAAGAGCGACTTCAGGCTCCTTGCATTCCACTTGGCTCAGAGTGAGTCTCAGAGGCTTTTGGACATGGCTGCTTTCCGTAGCAACATCTTGCGGATTAGAGCCAAATGGCACAACATGGTCCACCAAGAATGCTTTTCAGCAGGTGATCCCAATGCCCAGTTATGTGGGAACAACCATCATGGTGGGAGTCTTCAAAATGGGCGTGGTAGTTCCAGAGTGCTGGGGGTTGTCTGCTTTGGGTTGGGATTTCCTACTTCTCCACCCCTGGCACCTCTAGCTTATAAGATTTCAGGAGCCGCAACATGTTGGGGCCTTTGGCAGAGTGTGATACCTCGGTGGCAAGGGCCTTTCGTCTTTTGTTTCCAACAAGGTCCCAGAGAGTGGGTCATTTTAGGGCACTGTGGAAGAAAACAGGTTTCCACCACAAAAATATAACAGCCTTCTGTGCAAGCCGCCACACTTTTTCGTCCATCCGACTCATCCTACCACAGGGTTCCAGTTTCCAGTTCATCACTGGGAATGACTTTGGCAGCCAGGAGCTATGTGTTTTCAGTAGGAACAGCATCCCCTCTCCCCTCCCCTCCCCTCCCCCCCCCTCCCCTCCCCTCCCCATTCTTCTCTTCCCTCCTTCAAACAGGTCCAGGACACATGCTAGTGGTCTGAGGATGCTCCCTGCCACTCCGGTGCACGATCAGTACCCTGACTTGACATAAGAAACATAGAAATATAGAAACAGAGTGAGTCAGAAGGGGCCTCCCAGGCCATCTAGTCTGACCCCCAGCTCTAGCTGACTCCGCTCACCACATGCCCACCATGTGCATGTCCAGCCGATCCTTGAACACCCTCACCGATGGGGCCTCAACCACCTCCCGTGGAAGCCCATTCCACACCCTCGGGGTCCTGACTGTCAGGAAGTGCTTCCTGGCATCCAAATGGAACCTTGGCTCCCTGAGCTTTGCTCCATTGGAGCGCATCCTGCCTTCCTCTGCAGGGGAGAACAGGCCTCTCCCCATCTCCATGTGACACCCCCTCACATACCTGCATGTCGCCAACAGATCCCCTCTGAGTCTCCTCTTAGTAATAGGTAGTAATACCTCTCTTGATCTAGAAGCCACACTTCTGGCTATGCAACCAAGGGTGGCGTTCGCCCTCTTGACCACCGCATCACACTGCTGGCTCATGTTTAGCCTGCAGTCAACCAGCACACCAAGTTCCCTTTCACAAGTGCTGCTCTCCAGCCACTTGTCATCTAACCTGTACTTATGACAGCTATTCTTATGCCCCAAGTGCAAGACCTTGCACTTCTCCACATTGAACGCCAACCTGTTGCTCCTGCCCACTTCCATAGTCTGTCCAGATCCTTTTGGATCCGGAGCACCTACTCCTCAGTTGTGGCCACTGCTCCAGTTTTAGTGTCATCTACAAATTTGATCAGCAGACTGTTCACTCCTTCTTCCATGTCGTTAATGAAAAGATTAAACAGGATCGGCCCCAGGACAGAGCCCTGGGGGACCCCGCTTGTCACTGGCCACCATCCCGATGATTCCCCACTAATGGTTACCTTCTGCTTTCGGTCAGTCAACCATGCCCTAATCCACCGGACAGTGCTTTGGTGTATCCCAAAACTCCTCAGTTTCTCCACCAGGATAGCATGGGGCACTTTGTCAAAGGCCTTGCTGAAATCCAGGTATACCACATCCACTGCATCCCCTCCATTTAGCCATCTCGAAACCTTGTCATAGAATTCCACAAGGTTTGTCTGACAGGACCTGTCTTTGCGGAAGCCGTGTTGTGTGGCTGTCAGACTCCCTTCCCTATCTAGCACCACTAGATCTCTCTCTATTATGAGAAAATAAGATGCATCCCATTTTCTTATATGCTTACGAATTCGTAGATTTTTTGTTTTGGTAGTGTGTGGGTATTTTGTAAGTTATGTGTACGCACACCCCTCTTTCTTATGGTCCAAACAACTACACAGACACAGTGTTGTACATTGCTGCTGGTGCTGCTGTTCGTTGCTCATTATCGGCTAACTTCGTCAACCCTGGCCCACCCAGCTGCTGCAGCACCACTCGGAGCACAACGCATCCCTGCTCACCCAGTACTTTTTGGGACTGGACAGAGCTATGAGAAACGGTCAATGACAGACGAAATTGGGACACCTTGTTTTGCCAGCGTCCTTTGTCATCTTTGCAAATTGCCCAAAGAGCTCCAGCTATTGGATGGTATAGACATGCAATACATAGGTGAACAAATACATAAAGATCTGCCTGCTTGGACAGCCATTTGGACTGAGGGTATTTTGAGAATTGGGGGTTCAGGGCAGAGTGCAGGAAAACCTGGATTCACCTTTGTCCCTAGCAGCCCTTCTACTGAATTTTAAATGTATTGTAAGTCACATCCTCAGACGGCGAGTCTCAGTGGAGAAGGCCATCATGCTAGGGGAGGGGGAAGGTGGAAGGTGCAAGAGGAAGACCAACTCTGGGACAGGGTTGGTCCTTCCATAAAGGAAGCCCTAGCCTTCAGCTTACAAGTGCCCAGCAGGGCAGTCAAGAAAGGCCATCTTGGGGGGTCCTCATTCACAGGGTCACCCTAAGTTGGAGGTGACCTGACAGCACATAACAACAGCAAAATATTCCAGATCCATGCACGAGCCTTACCTCCTCCACACTGCACGCTACAGCCTTCCCATCCACTGTGTGTCCATATGTACAGGGAATCGTGCTGGTGTTCGGGCTCACTCCTGTTTTCAGCAGAGTAGTTAACGGGGATGGTGTATTCGTAATGGATTCCATAACTCTGGTCATGGAACAGCAACACCTGATTGAAGGAGAGCGAGGCAGATCATGACTGGGAAGGGAAATGCACATTTTGGAATGGCAAGCAACAAATCAAGAAGGGTTTAGATCCTGTGTTTTGAGTAAAAGATCACTCCGTGTCTGTGGGTTTAAGGCTCTATAATCAGAAATCCATCCCTTCAGAGGAAGTCTGGGAATGACTTTGGCTGCTGCAAGGGGCGGCATACAAATATTTAAATAAATAAATAAATAAATAAATAAATAAATAAATGTCAGCTGGAATATGAGAATGTTTCTGCTGTCTACAAAAGACAACCTGTCTGTATGGACCTTGAATCCTGGATGCAGTTTTGAGGCCCTGCTTGCTAGTTCCTCAGCAAGCAGAAAGCGCAGGCCAACACAGGCCAAAGATCCATACCTGAGCTGCTCCTCAGGCAGGTCTGTGCTTTCTCCTCCTCCTGCATCGTTTCATTCATTGCTCACTGAACGCCTCCCTGGCTTTTGTGCAGGTTTCTCCTTTCTCAAGGACTGGATTCCCTCGCCCAAGGCTTAGTAAGCTTAGGCTGGGGTGGTGGGGAGGACTATCTGTCCTGCATATTCTGCCTTTGGCCACACCAGCTTTGCTTTCAGTTCCATCCAACTCCAGAAGGTGCCCCTCCATTTCCACTGACACTGCATCGGAGCCTTGGGTTGACAGAGGTTTCCTGCTGCCCACCATCAGGACTCGGCCTTGGGGCCATCAGGCAGAGCTAGACCCAAAAGCACCAAAAGATATTTTCACCTGCACAGAAATCCAGACATTAGACAGCCCAGTCAAGGCCAGACATCAGAGCCCTTTTCCATGAACAGCCACACAGACAGGTGGGATTCCAGGGGGTGGCAGGGGATGGAGAGCCAGCCAAACATTAAGAACTAAGTCAGCATCTCCAGCATCTAAAAAGAAGAGTGCTGATACTGAAACTGCTAAACCCTGAATACTTCCAGGTTCCAATCAGGTTGCAGTGGGTCAGGGGGTAGCATGTGGGGCTGTGGCACTAAAAGAACCATGTCAGGGAATTCCAGCCCTGGGACCGGATCCTTATGCAGAGTAAACAGAGCTGATGCTTCTGACTGGATCAGATTATCCATGGAAATGCAGCAGTTAAATTTGATTTAACATACTCGAGTTCTGGCTAATTAAGCCAACTTTCATATCTTCAGGACAAGCCAATGACCAATGCAGCTACGAAAGCACCTCAAGTTGCTTGAAGAGATTTTATTTTGGAAAGTGGGCTACAGGAAATGTTTGACTGTGCCACCGAGCTGGTGGGAATGAGGTTCTAAACTATGTACAAGGGACAATCCCACTAAAGTTACAACTGCATCAGTGCAGATGTACATGGGGGCTACAAACATTTGCACATGATGTTTTTGCCCTGCAACTGGCCACGCATTGCATTGTCCAACCGGCCGGGCAACAGCTGCCCCAGTTGTGCAAGCGTGAGGCACAACTGCTTGGAAGAGTCAGTGGGACTCTGCTAGGCCTCTCTGAGTTCACAGAATGACACTGTTGGATGCTGCCTTAAGGGGCCCGTCCTATCCTCTGAAATGGCTAAGGAGTGCAGCATGCCATGAAGGAAATGCGTCCCAGGGCTCCTGAGACGCTACAGAAGATGGGGCGGGGGGGCAGCAGTGCTCTGTCCTTTCTCCCCCACAGCTGGCAACTCGTGCCCTTTTCAGCAGTGAGCACTGCTTCTGAACCCCAAGTTGCTGGTGCACGATCCTGGCTAACCCCCATGGGCAGCTCTTTCAGGCTGTGTGGAAGAACATCAAGGGTTTGATGCTTTGTGCACTGTTCTTTCATGCCTCTTCATATGCCTCTTTCCATGCCAACCAGGCAGAAAATGCAGCTTATAAAGCCTTCTATGCCATCAGCACCTTCAGGATGAAACATACGGATTCAACTTCCCCTTGACCAAGCAGCCCATTCCTGGCCACCCAATCGGAAGTAGCTGCAACTGCAGGAAACACGAAACCGACCACCCTCGCTGCCTGTATGCCTTAGAGCTACTCAGCATTCATCAGTGGGTTGATTAAAATGTTCCTTATTGCACCCATTTAATTCTTTGTGGGGAGGGGAATTCAAGGGGGCAGGAGATGCAATAGAGGTCACAGAAGGTTGGAATGAGGATGGGGATGCAGGGGAGGAGTGGGCAAGCAGGTTGCGTGGCCGTGAAATGGCACATGGGCTTGGCAGAGGTGGCGAGAAGTGCACAGAATACAGTGAGCCATGAGTGAACGCGCCAATGCGCGGTCAGATGTACGGCAGGGCATGATGCCAGCCGGGACTGATCCCACCCCGGGGTGGCTCAGGGCATCTGGAACTGCTCAGACCTCACCGAACGAGACAGAACAGGTGGGACCAAATGTTGCCTTGAGTACAGAAGAGCCTGTGTGGTGTCAGGGGGTGATTCAGGTTCGAGTCCCCCCTTGTGCGACAGGAAGCTCAGTGGGTGGCAAGTTCTTGACCAAATGAGCTCAAGAAAGATTTTAAGAATTGATTTGCACCTTGCCTTGGATCATCCCCAATTAGATGTTATTCTAGAATTGGAAGTCATTTGCTCTCTCTTGCTGACCCTGCCCCCTCCCCACTTTCTGCTCTGCAGGAAAATTGCTCCCTCCCATCACAGTTATGCCCAGAAGAAAGCTTCCCGAGGAAGCTTCCTGAGGACACTTTTTTGTAAGTGTCACGTGGGAGTTGGGAGTTGGGGGGCAACAGCATGCGGGGAGGAGGTGGGTCGCCCTATCCCACCACGATCCCTTGGGACACACACTAGCCAATCCCCATAAAAACTTCCACTGGCATCCCTGGGCACTCCGAGCCTGGTAGAATAGATCCAGGACCCTGGGAAGATTATTCGTCCATCAACAGCAGGAGTCCCTGCTGTCCCACGGATGCTTTTGTACCTCTCACTTGCTTTATGCACCAGGCTGGTGGTGGGTGCTTCAGAACGGCTCTCTGGCTCAGGCCGGGCCGTGCATGCGGTTGGGAATCCCCTGCCATGGGGAACCAGGTGGCTCTCTCCTTGGGAGCTTTCTGATAGCAGGCAAAGGCATTTATTTTTAAGCTGGCCTTGAGCCAATAACTAAAATCATCTGTTGGGTGCTATGCTGTTTATCCTCTGTATGTTTATGCTTTGATTTGTGCCTTTATGTATTTGTTTTATTATTATTCAAACAAGTTCTTAGAGTTTTTATAATGGTTAGCCACCCTGAGCACCATTTTCTTGGCTGAAAAACAGGGCACACATTGGAGAAATAAATAATAAATCTATCCAACTATTTTCGCTTTCTGCCAACACCTGAGCAGATGAAACTATACCTGTCACCACATACCTGGCAGCCTGAGTTTTGAGGTTTCCAAGTTATGGAGCAGTAAAGAAGCCGTTGTGTCGGCTGTGCCAGAAGAGGGCGAGGAGGTTATTGAGGTTCAACAGGTATTGTAGTGAAATTTCACAATATCCTAAAGCAAACATAGTTTCTTGAAGGCGTGCCAAAGTCTCGTGGCCTTCGCTTGTTGAGAAGAGGACCAGAAATAATGGCCTTGAAGTTGCCTTCCGCCGCCATTCTGCAGATAAGGCATGCCTGTTTGGTGAGAATGAAGCCCTTTCCCGTGCTGAAGCGGCTTCATTCCCAGGAAAAGGGGGAGGGAGATGGGGGAGGTCCAGACAGGCGGTGCAGAAGTGGGTGAGGGGAACCTTATCAGAGAGGTACGGTCTTTCATTCCCAGCCTGGGAGACAAATGGATGCATCACTTGCCCAGCAGCCATCGGGGGTCCACAGAGCACCCCGGCCCCTCTTGGGGGACCAACAGGATCGCAGAGACAGGGGACATAAAGGTTCTTTGCTTGTTTATGAGTAATCTGCATCCACATTATATGCAGATTACAATATATTGTATGTCAGCTTCGACACTGGTAGATTTGAGTCTTCTTAAGTAAAGGTAAAAGCAGGGTGCCTTGGATGGACACCACACCCAGCTGGTCATATGAGCCCAGCATATGCTGTTCAAAAGAGGTCACCTTCTACAGCAAGAGACCAACCAGCCCTACATGAGAGACCTTGAACCAACAACTAGTGTTGCAGTAAGAAGGAAAAGACCAAGGTTCCACCATCCAGCTATGAAGATCAGTGGGGGACCAAGGGCCAGCCACGTCCTCCCAGCCTAACCAACCTCACAGGGTTGCTAAGAGGATAAAGTGAGGGGACCATGTACATGAACCCGAATGCCTTTGGGGACAGCAGGGTGGTTAATCACTAAGCATGACATCACACTCTTGGGACCTGGCCTAGTGAACTGGTCAGAAATCAGCGATTAGGGCTCAGATCATGGGGGCTTTAGTAATCTGAACTCTGACCTGATCTGGTCTGGTGTCACTACTAGGAAGCCCGGCCTTTTGCCCTTGCTTGATCAACAGGAAAGCACTTTCAGCTTGCTGCAGGCAAGACGCCAGCTCCAAGTCCCAACACATGATGTCACGGGGAGGATGGGTTAGCAAAGGCAGCGTCCCCCGTCTGGATTCAGGTGTAGCTGCTGCTGGCTGAGGCCCAGACCCAGGTCATATGTGGATCTACCACGATTTAAGGTGGGAGCATAAAGTGAAGAAGACTGCTCTGGCGAACCCGTGCCGCGGGTCCTGCCTCTGTGAAGACGCTGGGCCAGATGACCCCTGAGGCCCTTCCAGGCCTTTCATCCTATGAAAGCTGGCACTCTTCGCCATTTGTTACTTTTTTGCTGATCTGTATGAAAACAGACAAATATCTTTTGCAAGATGGGGGGAAATAAAAGACACATCTGTAGCTACAGAGGGAGCTTTATTAGTCTGAGTTGGAAGCCAAAGCTAAGACAAACCAGACAATCAGCTCTAGTTTTAAAGCTTTTTGCAGGATCCAAAAGCCTCGGCCTTCGCCAGCACAAGATGCAGGCCCGCCCTGCCCTGACTTCAGCAAAGGCGATACTAACGACTCTGCTGCACAGCCTGAAGGAAGCTGCCCTATTTGGAAGCACCTTGGGGGCTGGGGTGGGCTGCACTGCCAAGTGGAGGCCTGAATCAGGCCTTGCTACACAAACACTCATTTATCCAAGAAACATACTTACAGTAACGCATTTGGAGAAATGCCTCGGGCATTTGAAAAAAAGAAAGAGAAGAAAAGGCGAGCTCCTTATTGAGAGAGAGAGAGAGAGAGAGAGAGAGAGAGAGAGAGAGAGAGAGAGAGAGAGAGAGAGATCCTTATTATCTTGATTTGCAAAAAGGCTGAAAAATCTTAAGGGCTCACTTGAAATCAGTTCCATGCAGCCAACTACAAATGTGTATATATTGTGTGTGTGCTTGAGCGAGGGAGCAAGGGAGGGAGGGAGAGGGAGAGAGGGGAACAGAACGGAACGGATTTCAAAGAGAGGCCACGGATGCGCTCACTCAGGTGCTTCCTGCATTCTGACATCGTACAGAACGGTGCTTTCCCGCCCGCCTGGCTGCTTGGACACAAGTGAACAAATGGGAAACGCGGGAGAAGCAGCTCTGCAAGGCAGCCTGCCCGCGGTGCACCTCCCTCAGCACCGCATCGCTGCGGGGAAGTCCGGGCATGCTGTGGGCAGGGCTCCGGGCTGGCTCCAGGCTCTGAGGGCCCTTGGGCAAGGGACCTTCAATGCCCCTATGTTCCTGTTCAGCACTGGGGTCCCTGCAGGCCGAGCGCTGCCAGGAAGCACCGGGCGGTGACACCAGGGGCAGCCCCGCTCTTCCCTCTCGCCACCATGCCACTGGCTGGGCAACGCGAGATGCAGGCCCGCGAGGCGGAAGAGGAGGGCCCCTGCTGGGCTGTGCGGCCTTGGCAGGAGCCCCAGCATCCCTGTCTCCATGCTAGTCCTGCTGTCCGCTGCATCCACTTTCCTTTTTTCCTTTCCTTTTGTTCCTTAATGAAACTCGAAGGGACACTGATAGGAGCTGGGTGCAAATCAGATGCACACAGAGCTAAAGCTTCCTGAGTCTAGGAATATGTTTTGAGCACCAACTGCATTACTTGGTGCAGTCCTTCACTCCAGTCCTTCCACCAACTCCAGTCCTTCCATTAAAAATTCACTCCTGGTTCCACTGAACCCCTTCAGCAGCATACGTTAGGGTGGAGAGTCATCTCATTGATGCTATCGGTAGACAGCTGCAACACAGAAATCCTTGTCCAGCCACTGCAAATCATCCAGTGATCTACCAGTAGATCCAGATCTACCTTCTGCCCACTTCTGTTTGAAAGGAAATCTCTGTTCCTTCTGAGACAGAGGTGGGACCTGACCAGCCCAGGAAGTCTCCGCTGAGAGCCAGGCAGGGTGTCCCAAGTATGTTCCCATTAACATGCAATACACTGGATTACTGTAGCAGAGTTCAGAAAGTGCCCAAGCAGTCAGACCATTGTAAAAAGTTTCCCTTATGGATAGAAAATTTGAAATGGTTGCTCAAAGCATGTTGGTTATTGCTTCCTTTTAATATGAATAGGGCTATTTAAATTTAAGTTGCTTTTTAGCCAAGTTCTTAAAGTGCCTTTTCATAAATTCCACATTATAATTAAATTCCAGGCCATCAAATTGCATCATGCAGGCTGAGGCTGATCCCAGCTGTCATATTTGTTTCACGTCCTACTTCCAAGACATTTAGCCTGGTGTACATGGATTCATCCCATGTTGAACCCAATAGCAAGCCAGGCACATTGGTGAGCTTATGGTTACCCAGTAAGGTACAAAGTAGTTTTGACCAAGGTCTCTTTGTCTCCTTACTCAACCCGTAAACTACACTGGTCTGAGTGGAGAGATTTCTACTTGTCCTTGGGACTTGCATGGCGATCACACCTGGAACTGAGGAAGGAGGAAACCCGTTCCTGAAAAACAACCAAGCCTAGCCCCACCATGACGTTAAACCCTGGAGAAAGGCAATGAAAAGGTACAGAATTACCATTAAGTGCAGTGGTATTTTAGTAGGTCCCTTGGCGGAGATCTTCTCCCACAGCCCTCTTCGGACATACCGGACTGTTGTCCCTGCGATCTGAAACTCTCCGGGAAGTTCAATTTTCCAGTCACTATTAATGGATTTCTTACTGGAGTCTTTCAAAGCTAGAAAGAATCGAACAGCATGGAAGGAAGAGGTTAGCAAATCCATCACTGGGGAGAAAAAGCCATGGTCCAGTTGCACAGCGGATGCCCCTTTGCAAGGAGGCTCCCCGGGGCATTTCCATTGCGACCCACCCTAGTGAGCTACCAAGACGTCCCATCCATTCTGCCCCATTCATTCTGATCTTGGTGCATTAGACCTTCCATGGACTACTGGCACACCTTCCCCTCCCTCCCCGCACTTTTTTTGTAAACACAAGGGAGTGTTAGAGAATGTAGCTTCTCTTTCAGCGAAAGCTGAGCTTTACCAGCACAGTCTTGTTTTGTGCAACCTGCACTTCCAGGTGGGGAATGTGGATATTTTGGCCCGTAACTCCCATCCTTTAGCATTAGCTGTGCTGGCCAAGACCAGTAAGGGTGGCAGGCCAGAGCTGTGCAGCCACCAAGCTCTGCTTGTGTTCAGTGTAATAAAGCTCACTCAGAAGACCTGGATTTTCTTCAGGGTTCAATGTTCATTAGGAAGTTATGGTAAACTTGATGAGTGGTTTGTTGCACTGGAATCAATGCAAAGATCGTATGAAACAACCATATAATGGCCACCAGTAAGAAGAACCAATCTGGGCAATTAAATAATGGCTTTAAAAAGAGGAAAGAAAGAACATGTGGAGCCATTTAAAACTATTACTGAGAAGAAACGGTATCTGGAATTTCATTTCACACTGAGAACCAAGGTGGTGCAGTGGTTAAGAGTGCAAGGCTGGGACTCAGGAGACCCGGGCTCTAGTCCCCACTCAGGCATGGAGCTCACCATGGAGCATGGTGACTTTGGGCCAGCCACAGACTCTCAGTCCAAACTACCTCACAGGGTTGTTGGGAGGATAAGATTGAGAGGAGGAGGAGTGATATAAGCTGCCTTGAGTTCCTTGAAAGGGAGAAAGGTGGGATATGGATATAATAAATAAATAAATAAGCTTTTTTGGCTCTGGCCTCTTGGCAGAGCAGCAGAGGCACAGGCTGGGAGAGAGCGCTGGGTGGCCAGGGGACTGGCACAGGCAAGGGTCTCTTGGCGTTGTCCCTTGTCTGCGTCCCTTAGCTGTGGCCCGGGCTGTCCAGGGACTCCCTTCCCTGGGACACAGAGGGGTTTTTTTTTTTTTTGCTTCCCTTCCCTTCCCTTTCCCTTCCCTTCCCTTCCCTTCCCTTCCCTTCCCTTCCCTTCCCTTCCCTTCCCTCCTTCCTTCCTTCCTTCCTTCCTTCCTTCCTTCCTTCCTTCTTTCTTTCTTTTTTGTTTGTTTTGTTTTTGGTGCTGTGCTGTGCTTTGTTTTTCCTCCAATTTAAATTTAAGTTTCTTTTATAAATTTAAGTTTACTTTATCCTTGTGTGTGTGTGCAAGTGGGTTTTTCTCTGGGAGAACTGAGCAAGTGAGAGGAACTGCAGGACTAACAAGGCAGGGGACCAAGGCAAGGTCTCGGAAGGGATCCTGATGGCAGGCCAGGAGATGGCCTTGGCAGGAGTCACGGGTGTTGCTGTCCGCTGCGAGAGCTGCAACATGTTCGCCCTTCTCCCCCAGGAGAGGCAGGGATACACTTGCCCTCGGTGCAAGATGGTGACCCTGCTAGAAGAGGAGGTGAGGTGCCTGAGGGCTGAGAGAGCTCTCCGGGGCCCCCCGGAGCAGCCCCCCTCTCGACAGAGGGCTGAGGGAGAGACCACGGGAGGAGCAGCTGCGGAGACATGGAGGTATGTCACCCACAGGAGCAGGAGGCCAGCACGGCCTCCTCCTCCTCCTGGCACCGATCTGGAGCTGGGAAACAGGTTCTCTCCACTTGGGGAGGCTGGGGCTGACGAGGCCTCGGGGGACCAGCAGGACCCCCAGCCTGGGATGTCAGGTGGCAAGGGGGCCACTGCAGGAGAGGCGGGGACCAGGGCACGGCTGCCCACCAGCACCGGGAAGGCACGGCGGCAGGTGATTGTTGTTGGGGACTCCCTGCTGAGGGGCACTGAGGCGGCGGTGTGCCGCCCCAGCCTTGAGACAAGGGAGGTTTGCTGCCTGCCGGGCGCACGCATCCGGCATGCGAAGGACAGAGTGGAGCGCCTTGTCCACTCTGGGGGTCACCAGCCGCTCCTAATGATCCGTGTGGGCACAAATGATGTGGCCAGGCAGGGGGTGGTCGGGATCACCAGGGACTTTGAGGCCTTGGGGAAGAAATTCAGGGAGCTGAAGGCCCAAGTGGCCTTCTCGTCGATCTTACTGGTCTGGGGATTTGGGCCAGGCAGGGACAGGAGGGCCTCCGAGGTGAACGACTGGCTTAGGGTGTGGTGCCAGAAGGAACGCTTCGGGTTCCTCGACCATGGCACTTGGTTCCTTGCCAATGAACATCTGCCAAGGGACGGGTTACACCTCACGAGGATGGGGAAAAGGTCCTTTGGAGATGCTCTAGAGAGCTTCGTCTGGAAGACTTTAAACTGAGCCGGGGGGGGGGCGGTTCAGGCCCCCCCAGTAACGTGTCTGCACTGCACAAGTGTGGGGGGAGGATCGGGGCTCTGGGAGCAGGACTTTAGAGATACTGCAGGGACTGACAGGACTCCTACAGAGAGGGACCAGGTACCAGGGAGGATGGGAGGAAGGAGGATGCTGGGCACTCCAAGGAAAGGAAGCAGTGGGAAGGAGTTGAGGTGCACGTACAACAATGCCAGGAGCATGGGTAACAAGCAGGAAGAGCTTGAAGCTCTCCTGGGAATAGGAGGATATGATCTGGTGGGAATCACAGAAACTTGGTGGGATGAAAGGCAAGTCTGGAATGTGAACATAGAAGGGTATCACCTTTTTAGAAAGGACAGGAAGGGAAAGAGAGGTGGGGGTGTGGCTTTATATGTCAGGGAAGGGATAGGATGCAGTGAGATAGCATGCAGCACAGATGGGGATTCGGTAGAGGCAGTCTGGGTGAAACTTAGGGGTTTTGAGAGGGAAAGAGACCTGACAGTGGGGGTATGTTATCGCCCTCCAGGTCAACTTGAGACCCTGGATGATGTCCTGACAGGCCAGATTCTAAGGATATCTCGGGGGAGAGACACAGTAATTATGGGGGATTTCAATCTCCCGGATATTACTTGGGAGACTCACTCGGCGGAGACAGCCAGGTCACGTCACTTCCTAGAAGCTCTAGAGGGAGGGTTTTTCACACAGAGGGTCCGAGAGGCAACGAGGGGGGGGAACATCCTTGATTTGGTCTTGACCAACAGGGAGGAGCTGATAGATGAAGTACAGATTAGGGGAGCTCCGGATGCGAGTGATCACTCCATCCTTTGCTTTGAGATCAGGGGACTGGGGCCGTGCAGCAGGGCGAGCACTAGAAGCTGGGACTTCAAGAGGGCCAACCTTGGCCAACTGAAGGCCAGACTGGGGAAAGTCTCCTGGGATAGGTTACTGGAAGGTAAGCGAGTTGAGGAGGGGTGGATGGCACTCAAAAGGGAGGTTTTGCAGGCGCAAGCCTTGACGATACTTCTAGTCAGTAAGGTGGGGAGGCGGAGGAGAGTGCCGCCATGGATGCAAAAGGAGGTGGTTAGAGGGATTAGACAAAAGAGGAGCCTCCATAGGAAATGGGTACTGGGGGAAATAGACAAAAGGGTATACCGGGGGGAGGAGGCCCGTTGCAGAAAGATTCTTCACAAGGCTAAGGCTGATTACAAGCTGAGACTTGCCAAGAATATCAAGAGCAACAAAAAGGGCTTCTTTCAGCATGTAAATAGGAAGAAGAAGGGGAGACAAGTGGTGGGACCACTAAATAAAGAGGAAGGAGATCCAGTGACTGATATGAGGGAACAGGCACAGATGCTAAATGACTATTTTGCCTCTGTGTTCTCCCCAAAGCAGGACGGGGGATATCCGTATAGGAGATTAGATAAGGCTGGGGACTTAGGGGCACAGATTAGAGTCACCCCCCCTTGAAGTCGAGGGGCTCCTCAGGGCATTGGACATTACAAAGGCGCCAGGCCCTGACGGGTTACACCCGAGAGTACTTAGAGAGTTGGCAGGGGTTCTCTCACCCCCGCTGGCCTCCATTTTTGAGACCTCGTGGAGAACGGGTGAAGTTCCAGAGGACTGGAGGGTGGCATCGGTGGTCGCAATTTTCAAAAAGGGTAGTAGGAAGGACATGGGGAATTATAGACCGGTTAGCCTTATGTCCAATTGTAGGAAAAACAATGAAAAGGCTCATAATAGAGAGAGATCTAGTGGTGCTAGATAGGGAAGGGAGGCTGACAGCCACACAACACGGCTTCCGCAAAAACAGGTCCTGCAAGACAAAACTTGTGGAATTCTATGACAAGGTTTCGAGATGGCTAGATGGAGGGGATGCAGTGGATGTGGTATACCTGGATTTCAGCAAGGCCTTTGACAAAGTGCCCCATGATACCCTGGTGGAGAAACTGAGGAGTTTTGAGATACACCAAAGCACTGTCCAGTGGATTAGGGCATGGTTGACTGACCGAAAGCAGAAGGTAACCATTAGTGGGGAATCATTGGGATGGCGGCCAGTGACAAGTGGGGTCCCTCAGGGCTCTGTCCTGAGGCCAATCCTGTTTAATCTTTTCATAAATGACATGGAAGAAAGGGTGAACAGTCTGCTGATCAAATTCGCAGACGACACTAAAACTGGAGCAGTGGCCACAACTGTGGAGCAGGTACTCCAGATCCAAAAGGATCTGGACAGACTATGGAAGTGGGCAGGAGACAACAGGATGGCGTTCAATGTGGATAAGTGCAAGATCTTGCACTTGGGGCATAGGAATAGCTGTCATATAAGTACAGGTTAGGTGACAAGTGGCTGGAGAGCAGCACTTGTGAAAGGGACCTCGGGGTACTGGTTGACTGCAGGCGGAATATGAGCCAGCAGGGTGATGCGGTGGTCAAGAGGGCGAACACCACCCTTGGTTGCATAGTCAGAAGTGTGGCTTCTAGATCAAGAGAGGTATTACTACCACTCTATACAACTCTGGTGCGCCCGCCACTGGAGTACTGTGCTCAGTTTTGGGCCCCTCATTACAGAAAGGATATAGACAGGTTGGAGTCAGTGCAGCGTAGGGCCACAAGGATGGTGGCTGGTTTGCAGGGGATGGGTTATGAGGCAAGACTGAGGGAACTGGGTCTCTTCATCCTGGAGAACAGGAGACTCAGAGGGGATATGTTGGCGACATACAGGTATGTGAGGGGATGTCACATGGAGATGGGTCGAGACCTGTTCTCCCCTGCAGAGGAAGGCAGGACGCGCTCCAATGGTGCAAAGCTCAGGGAGCCAAGGTTGCATTTGGAGGCCAGGAAGCACTTCCTGACAGTCAGGACCCCGAGGGCGTGGAATGGGCTTCCACGGGAGGTGGTTGAGGCCCCATCGGTGAGGGTGTTCAAAGACAGGCTGGACATGCACATGGTGGGCATGTCGTGAGAGGAGCCAACTGGTGCCAGAGGTCAGACTAGATGGCCCGGGAGGCCCCTTCTGACTCGTTGTGTCTATGTTTCTAAGTAATTTTCCTTGTCATCAATTAGACTTCTATACCACCCAATGGTCAAAGCTCTTTGGACAGCGTACAAAGATTAGAATCTTAAAATTAAGTTGCTAAAACCATGTGCAAACAGACATCTAAATATAGAACAGAGAGAGAGATGGGGAGAAAATTATCCACAACAACCAAGATCTGATCAGAAGCTCTTCATATCCTGCCAGGTGTCTGAGAAAAGAAGGTCTTAACCTGGCATACAAAAAGATAACATTCCATAATTGGGGAGTTACCACCAAGAAGGCCCCATCCCTCACTGTTGCTTTCTCAAGTGCTTTCAAAGCGGCCCCTGCAGGGTTGTCTAGCCTTGCTTATTATATGCATTTCCTTTCACAGAAAAGTATCCTTCACTGCAAAGGCTATTTAAAAGTTCTCCAGGTACTGAAAACTGACCTCGTTTATGAGATGCCTTTCTGATTTTCCCTGTTCTTTGGAATACCCGGCAGGGTTGTTGAATCTCAGGCTGAGAGGTCAAATCTGGCACACAGGGGCTGCCCATCGAGGCTCTGGGTTTCCCCAGAAGACTGTATTCCCTCCCCAATTCCACTCCTGAGACGCTCACAGCCCTAAAGCCAGCACTACCTCTTCCCACACCGAACGGCCCTCCATGCGACACTGTTCTCTCTTCCTCCAGGACGGGAAGCAGTCTGTTCTCCAAGGCTGGCATTGACTCTGGTCTCACTCTCCGCTCAGGCTCCTTTCAGCTCCCTCCCCAACAAACTGCGAGGCATTTGCTGTCCAAGATGGCATGCAAAGCCAATGGGGCCAGGCCAAATGGGACGGACGCAGGTGGAAGGAACTGCTCCCAGCAAAGGGGACCTCAGTTCAGCCTGAAGCTGAGCTCATTTCCAGAGCGCCTACTCAGTGCATGGTGGAAATGAGACTGACTTGGTCTACACGCTGAAAGTGTAATTGGCTCCAGCCACCGCTCCAAGGTTAAACACAGCTTTGTTTGCACAGACCTCAGGCTTTATTAACGTTACAGTGGCAGGAAATTGTAGCACTTTGATTTCCCAATTATCCTGCTTACTCTACTGGATCTTTGCCCACATTTTCCTGCGAGGCTTTGATAGCGAAGCATTACATCTTTACACTCGGAGGCAGTGGGAAGCTCTGGAGGGCATGCCAGGCCCTCCCCGGAAGCAGCAGGCCCTGCTTCGCTGTGAGCGGCTGTCCGGGCAACACAGAGAACGCAAACGCTGAGCAGCACCCACCCTCCTCCTCCCATGCGCCACCCCACCTTGGCTCTTGGCTGGAGTCCAGATCCCCAACATTTCTCCTGCCACCATGGTAGCCACAGAAAGCTGCCTGCTTTTTGGGGGCAGCGGGGGGGGGGGGGGCGGGGCGGGCAGGCACAGAGAGGCAGAGAGGAACACTGTGTGGCTGCCAGGCAAAACACAAACCACAAGTCCCAGTGATTCCATCTGATCAGCGGAGACTTGCACAAAGCTCCCACAATTTGGAGGAATGGAAGTGGGGGTGGTGGTGAGCAAGTGGGGTGGCGGGGGGGGGGGGGAGGACCAGCAGGGGAGTGTGGACTAGAGTTCCAGCACAGATCCAAAGTCTGCTTTTGGGATGCATCTGCGAGTGTGTTGATGAGGGGGAAAGGGGTATATTTGAAGAGACTCTTCAATGGTCGCTTTTTAAAAAGTGCCAGTCACCATAGGAATGTTACCAACACAGTCACACATGCACACATATGGTGGTTTTGGGCTTTCAGGAAGCAAGCTTAGTTCCCAGCTTAAACTGTTTCTAAGAGCAGGATGCGAATCCAGCGTGGCATTTGTCACACTAAGGATCATGGCAGAGGGAACACTTTTGGTGCCGCCCAGTGCCTTAAAGGGTGAGGGTTCGGCTTCTTAAGTCTAAAGGCACCTGCAGCCTTCCAAAAGTGGGAGGGGGGAAGGCACTGGCCAGCTGGCTGTGAGCTCACCCCTCTAAAAGTTGTCCTCCTTTCCCTGGAGCAATGTTGACCTTACAAATACCATCACACAGGCTCTGATACTGCAGAGAGATTTCCAGAAACGAGGCAACAAACTGCTGGATGCCAGAATGTGGAAGGCAGCTCCTTGCTTCTTAAAAGGGGAAGAGCCAAGCCGGAGCATTGTGTCGGGTGGGAGCGGGAGAGAAGCTTCGCCATGCCTCTCCAGCTGCGGAACCAGGAGCCAGCTAGGCATGCCCCGCGGATGTGATGCGAACGGTCTTTTTAATATTATGTCTGTCTTCGCTGACAAAATTGTGCTGACAGTAAGCATCCAAATTAACCCAACCAAGACAAATAAAAACGTGGGCTTCTGAAAGCAATGATCCAGAACACTGGCGTTCATTGTTCTCCAAAGCTTTGCTATGTCAAAGTCTTCCAAGCAGGCGTAATTTTAGTCTCCCCCACAACCACCTCAAGAAAAAACAAACCTGGGCTGCCATGTAAGCAGAAACGTGGGCAGTCGCAGGCAAGAGATCAAAGAATGGATCTCACTGTAATCTTGGAGGCTGCTCAGCCTTTTGGAGGAGGAAATCCGGGAAAATGTAGTGTTAGCCATAGGATCCAGCTTTTTGAGCATTTCAGCTTTCATTTGATTTCTTTTTGTTCTTGAAAGTAAGTTTCTAGCCCTTATGGATATGAAAATCAACTGAAAAGGCAAGTCCAAAGTGGTGGCTGACCCTTTTCAAGTGGAGGCTTCTTGCCTCTCCCACAGTGAGAAGCAGAAGCTAAAGGAATTAGGCAAAGCAAACATAAAACGTTGCTTGGCCCACACCTCTGCACAGATTCCACAGTCCTTTTCTTTAGTGCCGACTTTTTCTAAGCACAGAGCACATCTCTCTTAGCTTAGGCTTCCCTGCAGGGTTGCAAGCTGCTGTTGTGCCCATTTGTTTGCAGAAAATGAATTTTCTCAGCCGCATTATAATGCTCCCTCCGGCAGTGCACCACAGTTACTGACGGCCTGGTCCTGACGGGGCAGACCTCCTCCAGGCAGAGATGAAAACTGCTAGAAGCAGTTTGTTGATATGAACCAACAGAGCAGCCTGACATTTTGGCCTCTTCTTGGGAGTATGGCTCTAGACAAGCGTAGTGAGCAATTCTACTTCAAAATGTGCCGATAATAAACCCACGAATAGTATAACCACTCCCCTAATAGCAAACTCTGTGGGTAAGTGCTGAGAGAAATGAAGCTGTAACAGGGCTACTGACAAAAAAAATGGGGGGGGGGGAGGTATCAGCACGATCAGGGAAATTCTGATGCTTCTAGGAGTACAAAATATTTTAAAAACCAAGCACCTAAGGGGCAGCCTATCCAAAAAGAGCCTGGTGAGGCCTAAGCAATTGTTGGGAAAAAATGGAAACCTGCAGGCGGTGGGGAATGGAATGGTCAGCTTTGGTGCCTTATAATTTCGATAAAATCCTAGAAGAGAGCACGTCCAGCTGCCTGGAACCCTGCATGCAAGCAATGAGTGGAGGGTAAGGATGCTCCGTAATGCATTTGTGCAGGTCCCACTTGTGATGAATCTGTTAGAGATTCCTGTAGCTATTCCTGTACAGTGACCTCAAAACTTTTTCTTCTGAAATCTTCCCACAGTCCTAAAAGGCAGCCGTGGAATAATGGGAGTTCCAACTGGAACAGCCATTACAGGCAGTACTTCTTCCTGAATTACATTGCCTCCAAGCAGAGATGGGAAACAAGTGACCCTAGGGCTGTTATTAGGCTATGCCAGGTCTGGAGGGAAACATGTTCCCCATCCCTGTCCTTAAGATTAGCAAAACAAGGACACAAGTTGGAGAGCCAGCTGGAGCCGGGGGTCAGACTAGATGGCCCCAGGGGACCCCTTCTGATTCACTCTGTTTCTCTGTTTCTAAGCCTCCCCCCACCCCCTCATTCTCTCTCTCTCAGTCTTTTACCCAGAAAACTGTGAGCAGGTTTATCTTCCATCACACGGATCCGTCGGGCTCCAGCAGGGATCACGGCTGCTTCGATATAACCTAGGGGGAAATAAAAGGAAGATCTGGATTGCAGGATCTCAAAATGCAAAAAACAAGCAACAGACCCTCATACCAGAGCAGATGGCATTTATAATAAAAGTAATAATGTTTACAACTCTAATTTCCATTTTAAAAAGCTGTAGCACGGCGGTTTCCGTGCTGTGAAGGGGAGGAAGAAAACCGGTGTGCGTATGTTCTAAACACACTTCTGCATGGCTCGGATCATGGGTGACTGCATCCCAGCTTTGTGCTCGCTTATGTGCACAGAACCACGTAACCCGGCTCCAGAAGGGGCAGGCGCATGCTTGCTTTCCTGAATCAACCACCCTCCTCAAGACAGGCAGGGAACACCCGGGTGCTGCAGATGCTACAGCTCCTTGCCCACGTTTTGCCTGCAGGGAGCTCTTGCGGGGTCCTCTGTCCACATGCAACATAAGGGGATGCCTTCAAAAACAGCAGGTACTGGCTCCAGGGCAGCCCTTTTTTCTGGCAGTGCCTTTCTCAGGCCCCTGAAAGAGTTCTCTCCTGCCCCACTGCCCAGGATCCTTCCTGCTGGAGATGAAAGGAGCTGAACCTGAGGCCTTCCGGATATCCAGGACACCGGCTTCTCCCTGTTTTCTTATTATTCTATTTTTTAATGTTTAAATCTTCACTCACACTGGATGAAAAGGATGTGAATTGAGATATATTTCACAAGATTTCTCTCCCCATTTTAACTTGTGTTGCCTTCTAAATCACTCTCAGAACTTTCAAACAAATCAGAGGTTGAAATGAGTTTCAGAGGATGCCGAACAGTATACTACGGATCTAATAAATTGCCAAAAGTCGGTTTAACTATTATTTTCCCCAAAGGAATTTTGGAGTTGTAGTCTCATGAAGTTAGAAACATAGACATAGAAACATAGAAACAGAGCGAGTCAGAAGGGGCCTCCTGGGCCATCTAGTCTGACCTCCGGCACCAGCCGGCTCCGCTCATGACATGCCCACCATGTGCATGTCCAGCCTATCTTTGAACACCCTCACCGATGGGGCCTCAACGACTTCCTGGGGAAGCCCATTCCACGCCCTCGGGGTCCTAACTGTCAGGAAGTGCTTCCTGGCCTCCAAATGGAACCTGGGTTCCCTGAGCTTTGCTCCATTGGAGCGCGTCCTGCCTTCCTCTGCAGGGGAGAACAAGTTGGTGGGAATCATTTGGGTGTACCTGGGAGCTTTTCCTGAACTGGAGTTCCCAGGATCCCTTGGTTTGGGGCAACAATTAAAATGAGTGTGGGAGTAGTTTATATTGATTTTGCCTTTGTGTTAACACTGACACCAAGTGCAAAGTTTGTGAAAAGGTCTGCTTGTGCAAAAGACCACTGCAAGCGGGGGTGGGTTAGACTATCAGAGGTGGGTTCAAATTTCTACCCAGCGATGAAGCTTTTCAGGTGACCCCATCCCTGCCTTCTCAGCCCAAACTACTTCCCAGGAGTGTCACAAGGATAAAATGTGAGTGCGTGTGGTAGGCAGAGAACCTTGTGTGCTACTTTGGAAGACAAGTGAAATAAATCTGCAATAAAAGTAAAAAGAAAAGCACAATGTTCCTGGTGAAGGGCTTCAATTATTGAGCACGTTGTTTAAAAAAAATCAGTCTGCAGGCATCTTGATTGATAGAAGCCAACATGGATTGATCAAAAATAAATCCCGTCAGACTAATTTAATCTTCAGCAAAACTTTGAACATAGTGCCCCAAGACATTCTGATAAGCAAATCAGGAAAAGCGGACTAGACAGAAAAATGATTAGGTGGATCCAAAACTGGCTGCTAAATCGGACACAAAGAAAGCTCATCAATGGCACCTTCTCAGACTGGAGGGAGGAAACTAGCGGGGTGCCACAGCGATCAGTCCTGGGCCCAGGGCTCTTCAACATCTTTATTAATGGTTTACATGAAGAAGTGCAAGGAAGGGCAATCAAATTTGCAGATGATACAAAACTGGGTGGAATAGCAAACACCCTAGAAGACAGAATGAGGATCCAGGCTGATCTTGATAGACTCGAACACTGGGCTGAAAAAAACAGAATGAGATTCAACAGGGACAAGTGCCAAGTCTTCCACCTAGGAAAAAGAAACCAAATGCATTGATGCAAGATGGGGAATATGTGGCTCAGCAGAACTGAAAAAGATAAAGACCTTAGAGTTATTATGGATGATAGGCTAAATATGAGCCAACAACACAATGCAGCTGTAAAAAGGGAAAATGCTATTTTGGGATACTGAAGATGAAACTCAAATACTTTGGCAACCCAATGAGAAGGAAGGATTCCCTGGAGAAGAGCCTAATGGTGGGAACAATAGATGGCAAGAGAAGAAGGGGACGGCAGAGAATGAGGTGGATGGATGGAGTCACTGAAGCAGTTGGTGTGAGCTTAAGTGGACTCCAGGGGATGGTGGAGGACAGGAAGGCCTGGAGGAATGTTGTCCATGGGGTCGCAAAGGGTCAGACGCAATTTAGCAACTAGGATCCAGAGGAGGGCGACAAAAATGATCCAGAATTTGAAATCATGGCCCTATGTGGAGAGACTGAGAGAACTGGGCATGTTCAGCCTTGAGAATAGAAGACTGAGAGGGGACATGATATCCCTCGAGAAGTACCTCCAAGGCTGTCACAAAGAGGAAGGTCAAGATCTCTTCTTGCTGATGTCAGAGCGCAGCACACAGAATGATCAAGTCCAGCTGTGACAACCCAGATTCTGGCTGGACATCAGGAAAGGTTTCCTCACTGTCAGGGCAACACAACAGTGGAACCAGCTGCCTACAGTGGTGGTGGGCTCTCCCATACTGGAGACCTTCAAAAAGAAACTGGACAGCCATCTGAGTGGAATGGTGTGACTTGGTGTCCTGCAACAGCAGGGGGCTGGACTTGATGGCCTTCGTGGCCTCTTCTAGCTCTACTATTCTAGGATTCTAGGATTCAATATGCAGAATTTACAGGTGAAGTGAGCATTTAACCAGAGGTCATGCATAACTGTTCCACACTTGGCAAATAAAGCCTTGTTGATTTGGAAGTGCCATTCTGTTTCTGCAATCTCTGATTCTAATGTGTGGCTTTGGCTTGCACAGACCCCGGGGCCTAAGCACAGAGCCACGCCTGTGGGGTCAACCTATTATATGACATCTTGCAAATCCCCCTCTTGTCTTCCTTCCACTTCTGCCAGAGGCAACATGAACCCTAACACTGATTGGACCCAAGGGTACTGCTTCCAATGAGCTCTCTTTTGTTCTCCCCTCATTGTCCTAACCCCATTCACATTTCCATGTCACCAGATCTCCCCACCTGACCGAGCAGAGCCTTTCTCCTTTTCTTCTCCACTCCTCAGCTTACCAAGAGAAACAGACACCCCCTCAGGGAGCGCAGAAAACATGGGGATTCCTGAGGAAGTCAGCTTGATGGATTCAGCTTTCAGTGATTGCAAAATACGTCCCAGCAATCGCTGTCCTGCTTGTGCTGCTGCTGGTGCAGTTTTGATTTTTAAGCACAGCTAAGTAATCTATATTAGTTAAAGCAAACAAGTGCCTGACACACGGTTTGGCACTGAAGGCATTGTTGTTGTCTGGCTGCACATCCTAAAATCACACTGCAATCACTGCTCCCTAAAACAGTTTGATGAAAACTCATGAACTGACATCAAGACCTCACGACCAGTAACGATAACCAGACAGGATCACCAAGGATGTAAGTGAGGAAGAACGAGGCACTACGAATGGTTGAGGGCCCATCGGTGAGGGTGTTCAAGGATAGGCTGGACATGCACATGGGAGGCATGTCATGAGTGGAGCTGGCTGGACCTGGGGTCAGACTAGATGACCCGGGAGACCCCTTCTGACTCAGTTTCTGTGTTTCTATGTATCCCACCATCTCGCCCTGTTGTCAGGGTTAGGGTGACACTTTGGAACATGCCTCAAACATACAGTGTATTATTGCAAAGCAAAACAACCACTGTAGATTTAAATCATGCAGTGCTTGCTGGGTCTTCTGTCCTTTCTGGCTTAGGACCCCCTTTTAAGAACTGGGGGAAACCAGCCCCATCTAAGTTTAAGGCACGGGATGATGCCTGCTGACAGACATGATCAAGTATATCACTATATTCAGACACTATCAACATCCAGAAGGAACCAGGAAATAAATGACAATTGAGACATTTTCCAAATACTGATTGCTCCTCATATTAGAAATGAAAAATGGCCAATTGTGTTGGCCATTCAAAATAAAATTGAGACAGTAAAGCCAAGCCAGGAATTCAGGAGTCTAATCAATATGCCAATCCATTTTGTTCAAATCTACATGGTTGCATCATCTTATTACTGGCCTGGCTGGTTCTCACAGAATGTAAACTTGTTTATAGACTATTAAGGAATTAGGATTCTTAGTTTTGTTTTTAAAGTTTAATGGTGAACGAGAACCACATTCCTGGCTGGCTTCGGGGAGTTCTCACGGCCAGCGCAATCCTATGTTTGCTTCCCCAGAAGAAAGCCGTACAGCTCCCAGCATCCCCCAGCCAGCCTGCAGTGGTGCAGGGCTTTTCCGGTAGAAGCAAACATGGGCCTCTGCCTCCACGGAATTCCTCTCCACCTCCTGCTGACAATGTGGGGATCCCAAAGCACGCCGTGGGAAGCAAAGCCTCGCCCAGCTTCTTCAGGCCAGCAGCGTTCCTTTGAGTGCAGCTGAAAAGGCCAAGCGGCATCTGGCAAATGGACAGCCGACGGCACACGTCCTGCGCTGAGCTCGCCAGAGGAACGGTCGTTGCCACTGCCACAGGTTCCTTGAGAGCAGACGACGAACCCCGGACCCTGTGGCGAATGTGAATGCCACGCATGCACCACATGCATGCACGGGATCAAAACAAACCTTGAGACGACATTTCCGCCACCGCCACCACCACCACCGCCACCAGCACCAGCACCGCCACCAGCACCAGCGGCACCCTCCTGGGCTTTAGAATTCATTAAACACAGTCTTGTGAAGGATTAACAGAAGTGAGCTTTCCAACGCTTAGGGAAATGTTCCCCGATAGCTTTCCTGCAAGGCTCCAAGCCTCGGCTCCTTTGCCAGTCTGTGAGTGCAGCATCCCCACCAGAAAGATCAGCCAGTCTCAGGCCCCAGTGCTAGAGGCCCGATTTCTCAGACTATTCCTTTAGGCTCCAGCCTTCCAAGGCGGGCGGAGGCCACCACGGGGCAATTGTGCCGAAGCAGGACAAGGTTCCAAGGAGACTTGCAGGGCACAGCATTTTGCTATGTGGTAGTTCATAGTGCTGGCTGCAAGCGTGCGCCACCTCGGGAATTATCCGCTCTTTTTGGCACGCAACCATCTTTCTGGAGAGTCTGTGCTACATCAATGCCTCAGGAATGCATGCCTGTGATTGAAAAGAATCCTGCGTACAAATTGTATGGCAGAGCATGAGTTAGAGGAGACACCCCTGAGCAGGGCGGGAGGGAGAAAAAGATGGGGGGTGGGGAGAGAATCTGCAGCAACGAGGCTGGAAGGAAGCAAACAACGAACTCTTTGAGGGGTTCGCTGTTCTAAGAAAAGTTATTTTCCCCGGACAGTGAAAACAGAGGTTAGCACCATTTTTGATATTGTGGCTGGACTACCAAAGAGCTAGAACGGATCTTTCTGAGAGAGGGCCTCTTAGGTGAAGGAGATGTCATCCCACGGCTATCCGTGAGAGTTCATGTGTACAGGGCCTTTCATCTTCTTTCCGCATGCTGCATGCTGCCTGAAACAAGCATCCGCGTCCAGGCCATGCAAAAGCAAGCCTTTTTGCTTTGAGGTACAGCCTGAAGGACCTGGAGCTTCCTTGCAAGCAAGCTGCTCTGCAGCAGCTTTGCACAGGTGGAGCTGCCTGCAGTCCACCCAAAGTGGCAGGAGAGCAGGCAAGGAGGCTGCACAGGCCAGGGTTGGGGCTTGTGGGAGCAGGGAGCGGCAGTCCTGCAACAGCAACCACGCATCACATGGAAGGTTGCCAGGAGCACAAGCCCTCTCCTAATGCGAGCATTTTCTACATGACAGAGGTAGACAAGAGACAGGGAGACATTTTTCCCTCTCTCAGAACACTCAGACCCAAAGGGGTCATCCCAGGAAGCTGCTTGGAGGAGGACCAGGGCACAGTGCATAGTTAAACTGTGGAACTCACTGCCACAAGGTGTAGTGATGGCCACCGATTCGGACACCTGTACACAAGGGTGCAGAACTAATTCATGGAGGGGACGGCTCCTGGTCCTATGTGGCAGCCGCTGGGGAATTTGGGCAGGAGAAGGTCTTGTCCCCATCCTTCCTGCAGGTTCCTGTGGGCAGATGGTTTGCCACCTCGTGCACTGAGTGGACCCTTGGCCTGCTTCAGCAGGGTTTTTCTCCTGTTGGTTTGACATTGCTGTTTCTCCCAACAAGGCAGTCTCCTCATGCCCAATCAGCGCATTGGATGGCTGTTCACACAATCCATGGCGAGGCTTCACAATGTGGCATCTTGCTCTGAGTAGGATTTCTGAGCAGGAATGGTATTCACATGTTCCTGCTCTCTTGCAGCTCAGGAAGTATGTAAGCCCAGGTCACCTATAGCCATGGGACGGCCGGTCTGGGGAGGGAAATGCTTGCACCCTCAAGAAGCCATGGATAGATTTCAAAGCCGCTAGTTAGTGCTCTGAGAAGGACAACAGGTTGCAAATGGGAACAGGCTGTCCAAGCCTCAAGGTGGAGCTCAGAAAGCCTTGGCGAGGCTGAGCACTGCTAATTTCCCCATCCTACACCAGTCATTTGTGGCCTTGCCTCATCCTTCTTACTGTTTCCTTAAGTTCTATAGCTGGGCCTCAGTCCAGATCTGTGCTATTTCTGAAATAATCTCTCGCCCCTTCAAGCTTCATCGGCCAGATGCACAATTGAGGTGGTAAACCTGTCTCTGGACTGTACCATTTCAAATTGTAGGTGGCTGGGCTCACCTACAGGATTGGATGTTCCTCCACGGGTAAAAAATGAGAAAAAAGCAGGAGGAATAGCAAATTAGCATGTTGGAGTAGACTTACCTGGAAAGCTTCTTTTGACATGCTAATTTTCTATGTACACGTTTCCCTGGGGTGGGGCATTCTGTCACAGGAGTTCTCCACCTGCAGACTGACATGGTACAATCCACTAACAGGCTGATCACCTAACCTGCTTTCACTGGGCAATTGGCTGATAAACCTCGAAAGGCAGAGCACATGGAGAGACTAAAGCACTGAGAGCAGCCCATGAGACAGAGACAGGCCCTTCTGATTTGCTTATAGAACGTGTAAGGCATCGTGTATATTGATGGCACCATGTGCAGTCCATCTATCCATCCTTTTCATCTGCAACAGCCTATGGCTATACACACAGAATCAGGAACAAGAAAGAATCGACACAAAACCCCAGCTGTTTTCTGTGTGGGCAATAATGCTTTACTAAGAACTAAAGACTTAATAAGCACAGCTCACGCTTGCTTCCTAATGGATTACCTTCCAGTCCCAAACTTGCTCCCATGCTTTATGAGAACACAAATATGAGATGTGTAAGACCCAAAGGGTCCTGAAGCAAAGCCCTTCCTCACTTTATGCTCTCTCTGCTGCTCTCTGTGTAGGCTTTTCATCTTGTGTTGGACTCACCTACAGATGAAACAGCAAAGGATTCATGGGTCAGTGTTCCCATCATAGGTGGGGACATCCAAGCACCTGCCAGGGACCAGTGTTGCTCCTTTGCTGCTCCATCCCTACCTGCTTGCTGACCTGCCCTCATTCCGGCCCAGGCAACACTGATGGTGAGAAGGAAGAGCAGGAGGTGGCCCCTGGCTCCCTGCCTGTCAAGGAAGCATGTGGAGGCCACGAGGAGAAAGAGGGGGAGCACAGGAATAGCTGGAGGTGATGGCAAGAAGCCTTGCCCAAGAGCCTGACAAAGTTGGACTCTGCCCAGGGGCCCTCATGCCTTCAGTCCTGCCATAAGCCAACCTCTCACCTGTCTATTGTTAGGGTGAAAAGCCCTGCATCTAAAAAAAGCCATCTCTAACTGTTTGAGTTGTGCTTGGAGGGCTAATGTTCCAAACTGCATTTCTCCCAGTGGAGAACGAACAGGCCCTGATAAGAAAGCAACCTGCGTACTCTACTTGAAACCTCAGCCAGTCTTGCAATAATTTTGGAAAGGGCCTTCGAATGTATCCATGGCTTTTCCCGTTCATGCGTTTCGGTTCAGCGAGAGAAGGACAGAGACCCAGCACCAAAGAACCACCTATCCCAGAATGCCACGCAGAGCAAGCAGGCATCTTACACGAGAAACACTTGGGAACAGCCTTTGCCTTTGCCATCACACACGTGGAAACCTTCTTACATTGACTATTGGAGACTGAGAAAAAGAAAGGAATTGGCATGGGTTTAGTGACAGCAACACAGTTTGTCTTCACAAGTCTGCACGCACAAGAGGGTCTGCAATTGAAAATGCATTCTTTCCCAGAGCTCTGAACTTGGCACACAACCAGAGGTGCTACTCTCAGCACAGAAATCACCCAGTTTCTGCAGAACCTGGTAGTGTCATGGAGCAATTCAGATGTGGTCCAGTGTTCCAGGGAGTTCTAGGGTATTTTTCAGCCAAGTCCAGTTAAGGTGCAATTCTGGGCATATTTAGTTGGCCCAGCAGGATGATACTAGGAGTCACTCTGAGTTGTGACAGGTGGCTTATATTAACACAGGGTTGAAATCTTTTAAGATCAATGTCATTTGGTCAAGAGAATGGATCTTCGGAATCTTGAAATTCTCAGGATTTAATCCATTGGTGTTGCTCTGCTGGGGGAGGGGCTTCCTTGAGCAGAACCGGGAAGGGAAGTTCTTTGACCAGGCTGGGCTCCCTGGCACACCCTCAAAAGCTGTTCCGGAGGGATGGCACCTGCACGGAACTGATTTCTGGGAGCTCTGCAGAAGGGAGAAAGCCTCCTGGTACTAGCGGACTTCCACTAGGATGGTGCTGGATTTAACTCTTAACCAAGATTGTTCCATGTGCACCACCAAGTAAAGCAAAGCCACTTGATTGAGCGCAGGAGAAACTAAGGGCTGAAGACCTGAACAATTGCCACAGGCTCTTACGACGGGGGTAAGGCAGCCCAGCCAACTCGTCTAGTCAAAATGGTAGCCTAGTCGTGACGACCCTGTTTGGAACTAGGTGTCAGCATGCTGACACTATACGAAGGGCAATCATGCTCAGCAGATTCAAGATCATCCCAAGCAAAATGCCTAAGCCCTTGAGATCTTTACTGAAACTTGAAAATGACTGGGAAAGTCCTTGGAATATTCTGGATCTGCAAAATGTGAATCAAGAAGGAGATCTGGAGCAGCTTCAGATCAAAATGAGGATTGTTCCACTCCCGTTGGACCTTGTGTTTAAAATCCAGTGCATGAGTTGCCCACTGCAACCACACACTCCTTTGCGTATGTGTTTTCAAGTACCAGGTAGCTACTCCATGGGTACTCACCCATCCCTTTGGTATGGTTGAAGTCTCCTTTCACCACTTTGCAAGTTTTCCCATCTCCATTACAGACTCCACAACGATCCTCTTTGGCAGCTGAGCCAATGATCCCATCACAGCCAATTTTCTGTGGGTAATGAGAAAGTTTTGTTATTTCAGTGGAGACATTGTCTAAAGCATGATGAGCTGAGGATTCTCCTTGAACTGGCCACCACGAAGTGGAGAGAGCACTGAAAGTCAGGAGGCATGTTGCTAGGCAGAACCAAACTGCTATGCTAAAATCGTTGTCATCAGAAAGGGAAACTACAAAACGGACCCACCTTTGGCTTCCGACGGCAGTCTGAAAACTTTTGCTGGTGCTGAATAAAGCTACTCAGATGTTGGTGGGCAGCTCATGTGCCACCAATTTTGCTGAGCTGCACTGGTTGCTTGCTAAATTGTCAAGCCCAATTTAAAGAGCTGCTCTTATATATTTATTTTACTAGTACCCTGCCTTTCTGTCAAAAAGATGGATCACAGAATGAATTAAAATGGCTTAAAACAGTAACTCAATACATAACAATTACAGGGAGAAGAAGAAAATATGTCAAACAGCACCCAGCCCAACAGGCCCAGGAACAGGTGAGTGGTCTTCTTGCGCAAAGCAGAGCTGCTGGTGGAAGGAGAGAGGGGTGGGAGTCCTGGAGACGAGGAGTGGCCACTGCAGCAATCCTGGCTTGGCTCACCACCCAGCGTGCCTCTGAAGGTGGCAGTCTCACAAGAAGCGCCCCTGCAGGAAATTGCAAGAGCTGGGCAGGCTCAACCAGTAAAGCCTTCAATGGTTTGGACCACAATTATGTGCAGGGCTTGCAGCAGGCTGGCTGCACCCTGAGCTCACCAGCAGAGGCCCTTCTCACATGGCCACCACCAGGGCTGGTTAGGTTGGCAAGTACGAGAAGGGACCTTTTCTGTAGTGATCCTGCACCTCTGGACTGAGGTTCCGTGGAGGTTCATCAGGCCCCATGTTTGCAAGCTGAGCTAGCTTTGAAGAGCCACTCATTCTCTCAGGCTTCTTGCTGGATTCTATTGCTGGGATGCAGTTTTTACTTGTAATTGCCATTTTCTGGATTATTTGCTCTTCTTTTTTTACTGCTTATTGTTTCTTTCATTCAACATGCTGCCTTGAGAAGGGAATGAGGTTCTGCCTTTAAAGGCTGCCTACAAATGAAGTAAATTAATTTAATGTAAAATAAAAATAAATGAGAATCTGGTCACTGTGGGTCGTAAGCCCCAAATGGACAGGCTTTGGGATCTGAACAGGGATTTCACAGGGCCCAGTGGGGAAGAATTGTTCTTTGGGGTCAACCAGGCAGGGCTAGCTTGGTGCAGACCTTGAGAAACCCAGCCCAAGCTGCAAGTCTTCAGGCAACAGTGCGATGCTGATGGCACTTGGAGTTGCTGTCGCGCTCATGGGTTTCTCGTGAGGAGCTGGTTGGCCACTGTGTGAGCAGAATGCTGGGCTGGATGACCCTCGGCCTGATCCAGCAGGGCTCGCCTTAAGCTCATGCTTGATAGGGAGATGGAGTGGGATTAGAATGAATCTCACTGTGCAATTGGGTTTTAGGCCATGGAATATGAATTTGGAGTGATGGGGAGGGGAGAATGCTCTTCTTCCAATCCTGCTTCATGCCACCTGTTTCTGCAAGCTGCTGCACTGTTTTTCACTCAGCTGCTGCATGTTTCTTCTCTCTGGACTGGCAACATGTGTGACTCGGGCAATCAGAGGTCATGCCATGAAGGGGGTGGCAGTACTACATAGGCACTGATTTGGCAACATCGCTCAGAGCAAAGGAAGCCATGCTGGAATAAGAGAAAGGGCAACGTATACCAAGACCTGAACATTTCCGAAATTAAAATATTTCCAAAAAAAGACATGCTGTCAAAAATATACGCAGATCAAATTCAGAGAAGTTTTGCGCCAGTCCTTTCATGAATCACCCTGACTTCCAGCTAATCAAGGCATGCTGATGTAGCAATTTCAGGATGCTGAGCTACGCTTAGAAGTTTTCACAATGTTTTGCTTCATCTTTGTCAGCTAGGAAGCAGGGTTGGTAACGAAGACTGGCAGGATGGTGTACATGTTGAAGCATACCGTCCACAAGAGGAAACCTCCTGGGAGAAGATGTCCAACTGCCCAGCAGAGTCCACTTTTACTGCAGACCTGAGGCCATCTGAGGACACCTGTGGCAGAGGTGCCTTATCCGAGGTCCCTCAGAGTCCCGTCACCCTTGACCCTAGCCCAGCTGTGGCTCCCCAGCACACTGACGGCACTTGCCTGCAGGGATGCTCAGCACTGATGGAGGATCCGCCTGGCTGCCAGAAGACCTTCTCACCCAGGGTCTACTCAGGAGCAAGAGGGAATGGAGGAAGACCCACTTGCGACTCCAGCCAAGGCAGATGAGGTTCCAGCGCTTCTGCTCTGGCCTCCACAGAGCTGTCCAGTTGCGGGCTCAGGGACGGAAATGCCTTGCGATTGGCACTGTAGATGAGTCATTGGTACACATGGAGACACGCAAGCTAAGTGTGCATGTGAATGGGGAGTTATGGTGCTATTTCCCAGAGAGGCCCAAGGAGGAGCCCCAGCAAGACGAGAACCAGCTTTGCTGCTTGCAAGGCCCACATCAAAATATTCATCCTGGAGGACCTTGTATTATGAGACCGGTCTTTCCAAGAGGAGCTCTGGATTTGCAAGCTGCTCCACTTCACTAAGCGGCATGGGTGGCACTCCAAGTAAAAGAGGCCACCCTGCTCTTTTAAGAAACGGAGCACCCGAAAACTGGGGGGGGGGGGGCTTTGCCTCCCACTCCTTTATGCCACTTCTTTTGGCCTGCAATCTGGATGCAGAACTGACCAGACCCTTTTAAAGGGGGGTTTCCATGTGGCTTTTGAACATCCTCACAGAACGCTCGCTGACACATCGAGCGCATGGGCTTGGGTGCCACTTCTCGCACATGGTTCTGATTACTGGCTTACACAGCAGGAATGTCACTGCACCTTCATGGGACTGCGTAATGCTTCCCATATGAAGCGCAGAACAAGCTGCCATAGTGGACTGAATGTAAATATTGATGTCGTTAAGTATCATTCTGAAATTCATCATGAAGTTATGGCAGTTTAGCATATTCCTCTGCGGTGCCAACAATTTTTCATACTATCCAGTAGTTGCGGCAAGCCAATTCACACAAACACAAGGTTCCCAACAAGGGTTATGTTCCCTTTAGCCTACAGTAGCTCCCCATTTGTGGAGTAAAAGCCCCCCCGCCAAAGAAAAGAACCATTCTAGTGTTCTGATATGCACCATAATTCATTTGCAGCTTAGAATTCAAGTTAAGGACATACAGGCTCAAAACAGCTCCAAACCAAATTTCAGTGGCAATTCGAATCCCCAGTTTCCTCAGCTTTGCCTATTTCTCTTCACCACATTCTCAACAAGACAGCAAGTGCTGGTTAGATGCACACAAAGACACCCCCTGGCACAATTCAACCAACAGCCTTCATTAGTATGTCCTTTTGAGAAGAGACACAGAACCGCTAACACCAACCTGGAGAACCTTTGCTCTGCTTCTCTGCTTCCTTGGAAGCTCTTTGGAGATTTTGCCTGAGTGGAAACCAATCTCATGGTGAGCTGAACTGTAGCTCTTGGGCATGCAAATCAGCGATGTGGGGCAGAACATTTTCCAGTGTTGAATTTTTCTGCAGAAAATTTTCTGTTTCGTAAGTTCATTAGTAACAATGAATCGATGCCCACTGCAAATACGACATCAGGTGAGCCAGGCAGCTTCAGAGTTAGAATTACTGTTTCAGGTGATTATCCATTGCCATGTGTGTGTCACTGAAATACATGCATATCTCTGCATGAAATGACACTAATACAAAGTGACAGCAAGCCCGAAGGTGCTCTAACAGCCTCTGCGGAGGAACCGAACGTCCTTACAGCAGACGCATGGCTGTTAACATGCCGGGCACACTTCTCTGGGTTGCTACAATGCACTGGCATGCCAACATTTTCAGGCCTTCTTCCTCTCTTTAAATTAAAGCAATGCACAGCAAGTGGGTCTTATTCTCTTTACATTTTAGACATATTCCAATAAAATAAATTGCACTGTATCACATTTAAATCACATCAAGTATGATTTGATTTGTTTCCGCCAAGATTTTGGTTCAAACACTCATAGCTGAGCTTAGCTGTTTACTAAATTAGATGTGGGGCAGGATTGGCCCTGCAGACGTTCCAGCTCCAGTCTGTCTAACCCAGCAGAACCCGCGTGGTGAGGGAAAATGCTCTAAGGTGCCAGAAGATGTTTTGATTTTAAAAAATCCAATGCAAATTACCCCAAAGCAGAGAACGTCTTTGACACACATCCATCAAAACAAGATAGAAATGGACTCCCTTGTTCCACAGTCTGGTATAAGGAAAATCAGGAGAATCCAAGGTTTCTTCCTTCCTTCCTTCTTTCTTTTGGCCTACTGTGGCCCCCCATTCAGTCCACGGAGGCTTGGGCTCTTCTACAGGCCTTGGATTGCCAAACACCCCCATGGGGGGCACGGGGAGGGGAAGGCTGCCATCTTCTCCATCCTGCTGCTGTTTCTGTTGCTACTACAGGGCAGGCCGCTCACCTTTGTTCACATGCCACCATGCAAGGGGAGTGGTGCATTAAAGACACTCAGAAGTACCCCAAACTGGAGGCTCCCCAGATTCTCTGCTCTGCTAGGCTGCAGCCAGCAGGGCAGGAGGAGCAGGAGACATGACCTCCACCTCTGTCTGTGCTGCTATTTGCTCCACGGACTTCTCAGCCCACCTAGCAAGGACCCCTTAGAGCATCCCAGAAAGTGGCCCAGGATACTTCATGTCTTGCTGTCTCCAGGAACCCGCCTCCCGCTCACCGTTCACCAGAGGGCAGCCAGCACAGTTCCCTCCAGCAGGGACGAGGGCCCAGAGCCGACCACCCCCACCAGTTTCCGGCCTCAGAAGCGGGTTCTGCCTTTCCTGTAGTGCCGGGAGTACTTGCCCAGGGGCCATACGAGTGCCCCCTTTCCCCCTTCCTCCACCCAGGTGCCAGTCCTCCTGAGTTCTGCCTACTCAGTGCGAGCGCAGGCAACGCAATGCTAAGCCGCTCCTGCTCCTGGCCCTCGCACTGATCATAAGATATGACGATATTTTGGATAAGGATGGAGGCCTGAAACTAGATCAAGAAATACAAGACTCAATATCTCTTGGTGGTATTAGGTGCAGATGCAATCAAGATATGCTAAAGAGTGTAAAATATGGGGGTTTTATAAAGATTTAACAGCGTTTGAGCAAGTGATGCTAAAAACAGATGAGAAAATGATTAAAAGAGTATATGATTTCTTACTTGACAGGAAAATGGAAGGGGAACAGGTTAAGGAAACTATGATAACATGGGCACAAAATTTTGGGTATAATATTGAATTAGAAAAGTGGCAAAAGCTATGGGAGAGAAATATTAAGGTAACTTTAGCAACTTCATATAAAGAAGTTTTATATAAAATGCTCTATAGATGGTATTTGTTGCCAAGTCGATTAGCTAAGATGTTTCCAAATATGTCAAATGGATGTTGGAAATGTAAACATAAAGTGGGTACTTTTTACCGTATGTGGTGGACCTGTGAAAATGCGAAAAAGTATTGGATTAAAATACATAAATGGCTTGAGGAAATGCTACAAGATTGACTCTATCACTGAAGGAGAAAGAAGATACTGACTTCTATCAAACTTGGGACCTTTTTTAAGATTGGCTGGAGAAACAGGACTTGGCTTAGATTTAAAGATGTTTTTAAATTTTTATAAATCGATTTGAATATGACTATAGAATGTTAAAAGATAAGTAGTAGGGGGCCGACCCAGTACGTCCGATGTATTAGATGATTGATGTTTGTAGTATTAGTTTAAAATCTTAATAAAAATCCTTATTAAAAAAAAAAAAAAAGATCCTGAGACTCCATGGACAGGGGACCACTCCAAGCCCAGGTGCCAATCAAGCCATAGAGGGAGCTGCTCTACACACAGAGAAGGAGCTGTGAATCATTATTTTTAAAATATTCTACTCCTTCACTGCAGAGAATATTTACTATCTAAGAAGCAAGAGAAAAATTACACTTAAAAGGCCATTTCCTCTGCAAACATCAGAGGAAATCCACTTAGAGGGCCTTCAAAATGATTTAGTGGAAAATAAGTCAATGAATGAATCACCTTGAAACTCCTCCAGCTCACCTCACAATTGTGTTCATGTGTGGCAAAAAATCATGTTTTCAACACAGTGGAAATGCCACCATCTGCATCAGAACGTGGGCCACACATTTTGCATTAAAATGTGTGGCCCGCAGGCCAGGGCTCCAGCGCAGTTCCCCCACGTCCCCCAGCTCATAAAACACTGGTGTAACATTACCAAATTGCCCGTTCCCACTTAAGAAACCTGCAGCCCTGTTCCGGGCCAACTCCAATTCCCAAGGCATTTTACACTACTGTGGGCAAGAATCCCTCAGAAGAAATGGAGTAGCCTTCATAGTCAATACAAGAGTAGGAAAAGCAGTACTGGGACACAATCTCCAAAATGACAGAATGATCTCAGTTCGAATCCAAGGCAAATCATTCAACATCACAGCAGTCCAAGTCTATGCCCCAACCACTGGTGCTGAAGAGGCTGAAGTTGACCAGTTCTATGAAGGCCTACAACACCTTCTAGAATTAACACCCAAAAATGATGTCCTTATCATCATGGGGGATTGGAATACTAAAGTAGGAAGCCAAAAGATAACCGGAATAACAGGCAAGTTTGGCCTTGGAGTACAAAATGAAGCTGGGCACAGGCTGGTAGAATTTTGTCAAGAGAATACAATGGTCATAGCAAACACTCTTTTCCAACAACCCAAGAGACGATTCTACACATGGACATCACCAGACGGTCAACACAGAAATCAGATTGACTATGTGCTCTGCAGCCAAAGATGCAGAAGCTCTATACAGTCAGTAAAAACTAGACCAAGAGCTGACTGTGGCTCTGATAATGAGCTTCTGGTTGCAAAATTTAGGCTTAAATTGAAGTAAGTAGGGAAAAGCACTAGGCCACTCAGGTATGACCTAAATCATATCCTTCATGAATATACAGTAGAGATGACAAATAGATTTATGGAATTAGATCTGATAGACAGAGTTCCTGAAGAACTATGGACAGAGTTTTGCATCATTGTACAAGAGGTAGCAACTAAAACCACCCCAAAGAAAAATAAATGCAAGAAAGCAAAATGGCTGTCTGAAGAAGCTTTACAAATAGCTGAGGAAAGAAGGGAAGCTAAAGGCAAGGGACAAAGAGAAAGATACACCCAATTGAATGCAGAATTCCAGAGAATAGCTAGAAGGGATAAGAATGCCTTCTTAAATGAACAGTGCAAAGAAATAGAAGAAAACAATAGAATAGGGAGGACCAGAGATCTCTTCAAGAAAATTGGAGATATGAAGGGAATGTTTCATGCAAAGTTGGGCATGATAAAAGACCAAAATGGCAGGGACCTAACAGAGGCAGAAGAGATTAAGAAGAGGTGGCAAGATTACACAGAGGAATTATACAAGAAAGAGCTTAACGTCCCTGATAACCACGATGGGGTGGTCACTGACCTCGAGCCAGACATCCTGGAATGTGAAGTCAAATGGGCCTTAGGAAGTCTGAACAACAACAAAGCTAGTGGAGGTGACAGCATTCCAGCTGAGCTAGTCAAAATCCTGAAAGACGATGCAGTAAAAGTGCTACACTCAATATGCCAGCAAACTTGGAAAGCTCAACTGTGGCCACAGAATTGGAAAAGGTCAGTTTACATTCCCATCCTAAAGAAGGGCAATGCCAAAGAATGTTCAAACTACCACACCATTGCTCTCATTTCACATGCCAGCAAAGGTATGCTCAAAATCCTACAAGCTAGGCAGTATGTGGACCGAGAACTACCAGAAGTACAGGCAGGATTTCGAAGAGGGAGAGGAACTAGAGATCAAATTGCCCACATACGCTGGATCATGGAGAAAGCTAGGGAGTTCCAGAAAAACATCTACTTCTGTTTCATTGACTACGCTACAGCCTTTGATTGTGTGGATCACAACAAATTGTGGCAAGTTCTTAGAGAGATGGGAGTACCTGACCATCTTATTTGTCTCTTGAGAAATCTATATGTGGGTCAAGAAGCAACAGTGAGAACTGGACACGGAACCAATGATTGGTTCAAAATTGAGAAAGGAGTTCGGCAAGGCTATATACTGTCGCCCTGCCTATTTAACTTATATGCAGAGCACATCATGAGAAAGGCAGGGCTAGATGAATCACCAGTTGGAATCAAGATTGCCGAGAGAAATATCAACAACCTCGGATATGCAGATAATACCACTCTCATGGCAGAAAGTGAAGAGGAACTAAAGAGCCTCTTGATGCGGGTGATGGAGGAGAGCACAAAAGTTGGCTTGAAACTCAACATTAAGAAAACTAAGATCATGGCATCCAGTCCTCTCACTTACTGGCAAATAGATGGGGAAGGAATGGAGGTAGTGACAGATGTTATTTTCTTGGACTGCAAGATCACCACAGATGGGGACTGCAGCCAAGAAATTAAAAGACAGTTGCTACTGGGGAGGAAAGTTATGGTAAATCTAGACAGCATACTAAAAAGCAGAGACATCACCCTGCCAACAAAAGTGCGTATAGTCAAGGCTATGGTTTTCCCAGTTGCAATGTATGGCTGTGAAAGCTGGACCATAAGGAAGGCTGAGCAATGAAGAATTGAGGCCCTTGAATTGTGGTGCTGGAGGAGACTCCTGCGAGTCTCCGGTCAGTCCTAGAGGAGATCAACCCTGACTGTGCTTTAGAAGGCCAGATACTGAAGATGAAACTCAAATACCTAATGAAGATGAAACTCAAATACCACCTAATGAGAAGGAAGGACTCCTTGGAGAAGAGCCTAATGCTGGGAACAATAGATGGCAAAAGAAGAAGGGGACGGCAGAGAATGAGGTGGCTGGATGGAGTCGCCGAGGCAGTCGGCGTGAGCTTGAGTGGACTCCGGGAGAAGGTGGAGGACAGGAAGGCCTGGAGGAATGTGGTCCATGGGGTCGCGATGGGTCGGACACGACTTTGCAACTAACAACAACAACATGGTTGGTCTTCCTATTTGTCTTCTTCCTTCAAGTTTCCTTAGTATGATTATCTTCTCCGGTGGTTTTGCTTTCTCATGATATGTCCAAAGTTCTGTCATTTTCGTTTTTCGGGTAAGTTCTGTCTTGATTTGAGCTAGGACTCACTTTTGCCAGCCCAAGGTATTGGCAAATCTCTCCTCGATTTTCTTCCAGCCAGCTTTCCTCACTGTCAAGCTCTCATGCCAGACGTAGTCAACCCGTTGCAGAATACACTGCAGCACCTAAATGCATGGCCAGCACAGCATAGGTAGGGCTGCCAGCAGCATTACAGCAGAAGTCCATGAGTAGCATTTGAGTCGCCCAGTCCTCTTCAGCCTCCAGGGTTGACAGTGGATCAGACCCGATCCTTTAGGTCAGGGGTGGACTTCCAGATGTTTTGGCCTACAGCTCCCATAACCCTCACTGTTGGCTTTGTGCACTTGGTTTGCTGAGTGCTACTCACCAGAACAGGTTGAAGACCAGGCAAAGAAAGGGAAAAACCACCCACCAACCCTCCATCTGCAAGATCCGCCTTCTCCAGATGGAGTTTCTGTCTGTCAGCCTTCATCCTATCCCTTGCTATGTCCTGGTTTAGGACAACCACAGCCCCATCTGAATTTGATGAAAAAGAAGGATAAAGTGAAGTGCCATCCACATTTTTGGCAAGACCTCAAACCAAATCTCTGGGTGCCTCTTCCCAATACTTCCATGCAAAGGTGGAACAGGACAGGGGACAAAACAGTGTCTTACTGGACTCCAAATGACAACTGCTAAGGAGCTGAGAAGTCAATCCTCCAGATATTCTCATACAGGCATCAGAGCCATGACTCTTGGCGCACACAGGAGTTAAACTAAAACTGGTGATTTGGAACCTGTGGAAAGGCTTAAAAATGTGCTGCTCTCTCAAGAAAGAATCATGAAAGGTGAAGAACCAAGAAAATATCTTTTGGCTCCTGTGTTGGGCAGGATCATTTAGCTGCTGCCTTGTTAGGTAGGAGCTTCAGCTTGGCATCAGACACTGCCTTTTGCAGAACATCTGACGGCCATTGAAAAAAATTAGCTGTTGTAAAATCTCTTATTTTCAGAAACCTTTAAATCCTGCTGGCAAAGGGCTTGCATTTTGCAAGTGAGAAAAAATAATCCTACGGGGGCAAGCTACCAAACATTGAGAAAAATAGAGCAAAAAGCATCGCTTTGGTTTAGAGGTGTTCTTAATAAAGACAGCTATTCTAGCCATATTCTCAAATCACTCTCGTCTTTGGATACTTTCCAACACTCACATACAAGTTTAGATTCTTTAAAGACACTATTATTGAATTCAGCAGCCAGCTGGGATGTTACAAAGAGAGAATTATTACATAAAGCCGAGAATAATGATCCACAGCAGAACCAGATGAAACAAGAAAAAAAAGGGTTCCTACCTATAAAAGTAAATGGAGCAGCAGGGTGGGGGTGGGGGGGAACTTGGGCAATGGCATTTTATTTATTAATTTATGGTAGAGTGTTACAGTCAGGTCAGATCCTGAGCTAGTGAAAATTGTGGGTGGTTTTAGAATTGAAAGAAGAGGTGACGTGGGGTTGGGACTTCCCAATTTTATATTCTCACATAGCTTTCCAAATAGCCTGGATTCAGGCCACTGAGGAGTTTAACGATCCAAACCGGCAACTTAAATTAGGCCCAGAAATTATAGGCTACGAAGTAGTGCTTTGGTAAGTCCTATAAATAGAGCAGGCTGGGAGCGGGTTAGCCACATCCAGTTGTCTCTTCTAAGGTATGTGCCTCAGCCAGGGATGTGAGTGCCGCCATCAGTTATCCAGGCAACAGTGTGGGATCACAGGCGCAGTGCCAGCACGGCGCTGGGGAAACCCTGCTGCACCAACCAGCCTGGCTCTGCATCTCCAGGGAAATTTCCGCCAAGGCACTGGGCTGTCTCAGTTCCAATGTGCCTGCCAAGGGGGCTGAAAGCACAGGAATTCAAAGCATGCAAAGGACCCCTAGAGAGTCTTCCAAGGCAGCACTCTTGGGAACAGCACAGCTGGAACGCCTCCAGCCATTCAAGCCTCCTGCACTAAGGGTGCATCACCATGCTACAGAACTCAGTGCACGGCCAGATGAACTTCGGTTCTGCACAGGCTATTGACCTTTAAAGCCCTGAATGGCACAGAAGCTGTCTCATGATGAGCCCTCCCGGATTTTATGTATTTATTAGATTTATGTCTCTCTTTTTTTTCTTTTTTAAAGCACCCAAAGTGGCTTACATTATTCTCTTCCTGCTGCTCTCTCAATCTTATCCCCACAACAACCACCCTGTGAGGTAGGCTGGGCTGAGAGTCTGCGACCCGCCCAAAGTCACCCAGTTGGCTCCATGTGACCAAATGGGAACTAGAACTGAGGCCACCTGAGCCGCAGTCTCGCTCCCTTAACCACTGCACCACACTGGCTCTGCATTCCTTAGGATATGCAGGAGAGGATCTTCTGAAGACAGCAAAGGCCTGTGTCAGGCACAAGTAGAAGCCCTTTCTTCTGCCCTGCTCCCAAACTGTGGATTGTGCTCGTTCAAGAGAGTGGCACCACTCTCTCAGCTTTTGTAAAGATAGTGAAGGCACATTGATTTAATTTAGCATTTCAAATTATGCAGCTATTTTAATGTTTTGCCGTTTTTAATGCTCTTGACTGATTCTTACCATGTTAAGGATTTATCAGTTTAAACGTTTGTACACCTTCTTGATAGCTTTTTAGAAAATAAAGTCGTACATCAGTGGGCCTCAATCTGCAAATTGCTCACAGCTCAAGGAGGGAGTGAGACTGTGCTTGGTCTCCTGTCCCCGCTGGGTGTCCCCTGCCCATGGACCAGTCCCAGAGGATGAGCCGTTGCCAAAGCGCAGTGGAACAAATGCGACTTGTTGGCTTAGAGAAGGTAACAAAAAGCTACTCCACCTGGCACTTGCCATGAACGCAGAGGTCTGTCTCGTAAGGCCCGCACGGAGTACCGTCAACTACTCTGTCAGATACCAGCATAGGGGATTCCTTCCCGAACAGTGAGCAGTGCAGTTCACAGGGCTTATCTGGGGAAAAATATATATATAGTGCAGTAACATTCACTTTAGTTAGCTAACGAGCCACAAAGCTCCCAGGCCGAGTCTGTGGGACGAACGTAAGTTTTCAAAGGAGAAATGCCATAAGAAGTCCTTTGACATGCGTGTTTACACAGACCTGGAGACTAACCCCAACCCAGCTTCCCTTCCGGGGTCGGTAACCTGCAGGAGCTGCAGTTCCAAGCTCTCTGCTCCTGAACACCCTTGGGCAACAGCTGTCTCTGCGCCTCCCGCCCTTTCCTTCTGCCAAGTGATGCCCCTATTTAGAGAACCGGTTGGCAGTCTGCTCCTTTTGGCACAAGCCATCTTGAAGAGTGGTGCCCACAGTGGAAGTGGTCCCCTGTCCATCCCTTGAGGGGAGTTTTGTCCAGCCTGTCGATGACACTGGGGAAGCTGACATTGGCCCCAGGCACGAGGCGCTTGAGCACTGGAACTGAGCTCTTGCAGCTCAGGTCACCGAGCCAGCGTAGCTCCGATTCCTGTTCCGCACATGTAAAGGGATGCCTGCACACACTCTTGTCTGATGGCTCAGCACACTCAACAGCACTGCATGTGTTCACTGCTTCCCTTGAAACATGTTGTCTCTGAGCAACCAGATTTAAGTTGAAGAATTTTCTGCTTCCACTCTGCCTCAGTCTGCTGAAATGCTGGGATGGTTGTTTTCCATGTGCTCACAACATACGGAAAATTAAACACATGGAGCTAAAGGGAGAGGGCCTTTGGCTTAGTGGCCCCCCAATGACATGATGCTTCTTTATAAAGGGTCAGTTGTCCCTGCTGCCCTATGCTATCTTTTTGGCACTGGTGAGTCACTTCCTATTTTCCCAGACATTCTAGTAATTTTAAGTCTTGATGTAATTGGTTTTGTTTATTTATAATGTTTGTATTTCACTGTTAACCTCAAAACAAGCAAACAAAACACAATTCCAGAGTAGTTTGCAAAACATAACTGGAAAACTATTGCAATAAACAATCACAAGATACATCTTTTTTTAGTCCTGTATATTTCTGCATAATATATTTGCTCCATTGTTAATCCCTCAATTATCAATTGATTTAATCATTCATAATGCTATTATTAGAAAAAACTTAAGATTTTAAAATAAATATGAGATATCAGTTGCTGATATATCTGATGTGATGAGATTTACACGCAAAACAGACTTTTGTCTCTGGAGTCAGGAACATGGAGAGATCCCCTGTACCCCTGTCACAGAAGGCACAAATTTGGGGGCAGCCTCACATAGTACATTTCCCACGAATTTATGCAAGATAATATTAGCCATAAAAGAAATGTGGACAGATGTGCATGTTGCAAAGGAATGGCTGGTGACCAGTTGTTCCTGGCTGTGTGTAGCCAAGATGACAAACATCCATTCCCTGCCACATAATGCACAAAGTGGTGTACATGCCGCAACATCTTGGAGTGACTGATTGTGGCTCAAAATCTGAGGGAACAAAATCCGACATACAGAAACTTACCATCCATGATAACAGCCGTCCAGTGACTTTTCTTCTTATTGGAATATCTGTCATGCGACTGGCACTGTTGGTCCCGGAAGGTGGGCACCCCTTTGGGGCAGGGCAAGTTTTCACAAACTGTGTGCTCAACACTTGCCCCCTGACAGTTTTTGCCCCCAGGTCCAGGGCTGTTAATGAACAAAAATACGAACCACGGTCATTTAACTGATAATATTTACAGATGCCCCATTCTGTGGTTCACCGAGGCTTGCACTGAAAGCGCGTAGTATCTGATGGCATTCAGACCAAGGCAAGGAAAGAATGGGACCTGAGATAGATTCAAATAGGTCCTGCTAGCAGAACTCTTTTCTGCTACAACAGGAATATGATGTCTCAGCAAGGAGCTAAGGGCAACTAATGTCTTATGTAGCCTGACAAAGCTTGCAGTATGAAGAGCTCGGCCCCTCTTGGAGGAACTGACTGGACCATTTATAGCCCAAAACTTTTGCAAGGCTAGGAAGATGGAATATCTGTTGGTGACTTATCTTCTCAGTCATAAGATAATGATAAGACTGTGTTCTTGGGTTTGGAGAGCCCTAAACAAGGTACTGACTTTCCTACCCCCTCTGTTAAACACTGGAAGGTCTGAGGCCTGGAAGACACGTCAATCAGCCAGCTCTCAAAGCAGTTTTCAAAAGAAAATACAAACAACCAGGCCAGGAACCATGGTAACAATAATATTCACAAGCATCCAGCTCAGAAGGATACTGAAAGCCAACATGTACAGCTAAAACCAACAGCAACAGAATAAAGTCTGTTTTATTTTTTTAAAATATCTACAAGCAACACGAAAGTTTTTAAGGCTTTGTCTAATGGTTTATAACAATGGAGCCAGTAAGCAATGTGTCCCAAAGAAGCAAGATCAAGAAAACTCTCTTTCTACCCACCAATTTAGTTCTTCCCACTGGTGGGCGTATGATCTCCAAGTCGGTTGCTGAACACTGCTCTCTGGTGTTCTCCAGCCATTGCATGCTTTTAGGAGCTTTGCTTCCTTGCCTGCTGTGCCTCTCTTCCTAACTTGCCCTGTTCCAGGGAGCCTGTTCCTTGTTGTGTCATCTTGCCTGTTCCCGACCTCTCAACTGTTGACTATGCTGCTGACTGTCGGACTCTGTCTTCTCTTGCTTCATGACCTGCTTTCAGGTCTGACCTTGGACTGCTTGTGATGCTGACCGGATATTGGACCCTGGACTTGTATTGCCTTGACTCCTATTGTCTGGGTCCCAGTGCATCTCCTTGGTGTCCCACACCCGGACCCTCACAGGCAGTGAGGCAGGGGTGGGCACTGCAGCAACCAGGGAGCCCTGCGTTACTGAGGCCAGTTCTGGAGAGAAGAGCTTGCCCTTCCACAGCTCTTCCTCAGGGCATGGGATCGATCCTGCAAATGCTGAGGCAGGCTTCTGGCTGTGACCATCAGGTGAAGCCCCAGAGCTAAATGCCACATACCAAGCAAAACTCTTTCTTAATGCTAGAAGGGGGTAAACAAGAGGGGATGGTCACAGCTTTTATTCCCTGCTTGTGGCTTCCTGGAGGTGCCTTGGCTCCACTAGGATCCAGAAGCCAGCTGCAAATCCTTAAAGCTTAGTCTTGTTAAAGAAAGGGAAGTCAGGCATCTAAGGTCTGGTGGAAGCCTTCTACTGGTCTGAAGTTTGTGGTTAACCCAGCTACTATATATGCCAGCTTATAAGATGACCCTTGAAACTGGAAATAGCGAGACAAAAAGCGGGGGGGGGGGGTTATATGCTGTGTGGGGAAAAAAACATCATACAGTAGGACCCCCATATCTATGGGGAATAGGTTCTAAGTCCCCCAGTGGATATCTGAAACTGCAGGACCCCCATGCAAATGGGAAAACTGCAGATATCTCCAGTGGAAAACTGGGCATCTCTGGGGACTCTGTCTGGGGGTGCCCCGCTTTTTGTCTTGACACTAGCCAGCCTCACTCATGAGCTTTGTCTCTCAGTGGATGCAAAGACTCTAGAGATATTCACATATTTTCCCCTGAAGATATTCCTTCTTTTTTGCTAGGGACATGCCCATACATACCAGCGTCTAAGAAGACCCTTGCAACCAGAAGTAGTGAAGCAAAAATTGGGGGTTGCTTTATAGGCCCAACATATGACAAACACTAGGAAAACAGCCCAAAATATTGACCTCATGTTTGCCACTGAGCTCTGTCGCCCTCCCTGATTCTTTATCCATCTATAGTTTGCCATTCCCTCTTAGCACCCACACTCATTTCTGCATCTTCCCATATGCTGTTGGAACAGTTGTCAAGTTCCGCCATCAAAAGCGGCTGAATGACACTGTGAGGGATGTGATAAGCAACCTTGCTAATACAAGGAACTGGAGGGAATCCAAACCCAGCTCCTTCCTGTCTCAGATGCGACATATGAGGGAGGATCAGGCTAAACTGCCAAGAGCTAATCCTTGTTATCTAAGCCAGGTCTAAAACATCCACTCTCGAAATCCTCCTCAGCCAGACAGAATTTCCACCACTGCTTCCACTGTGCAGCTGCAACTGACCCCCCTGCATATCTGCCTCAATCTGCACCCCACCCCCCATGCTGGGGCCAAAGGATTCCTGACAAAGCGCCGACCTGCTGGGAAAAGATGCAGTCACGTAATCACGTTAGGGAAGGACTGTGAAATAGAGCAGCTATGGCTGGACCTCCGGGCCATGCTCCAGGGCCTCCCAACCCCAAAGACTTCCCACAGGGGCTAACGATGGGCACACCAGCACACTCATGTGCACGGCACTCTTTCCTTATTTTCACTTGGAAAATGTATTATCCTCTCCCACAGCAAAGCTGCTGCTCCTTCCCAAGTAGAGGTGTTTAGTACTGGGGCCACAAAAGTGGGCGCCCCTTTATTCTTGTAGTGAGGATGGTGCCACGATTTAAGTGAGTTTACCGGACAAAAAGGCAGGTGCTCAGAGCATTGCCTTCTTCCTTTGAAAAAATCAGAACGGGCAAACGGGGCTTTTCTCCTCTAAGAGATCAGCAGTGCTGGAGCAGCTGAGAAGCACGTGGGTAGGGTGGGAAACGCGCATGCTTCACAACTGCAGCAGCACACCTGCCTGGCTGACAACATGGCCCCTGCCCACGAGAGCCGCGAGTGCAGGCTCCAAGTTGCCTCACTGCACCGCTGGCTTCATGAGGGAGCGTGCGCTTGTTCGGTGGGAGGTCCAGGCAGCAGGTGCTGGGGGAGACCTTTCCCCTGAAGGCCCGGAAAGCCACAGCCAACCGGAGGAGCTGGAAGAGCAAATTTTTCCACCTGGTATAAAGCAGCATCTTGCGTTACATGAAGGAGTCAAGGGGCTAGTCGCAAACGTAAAATGGCTCAGGAAGCAAAAAAGGAAAACTCCGGAGAAGCAGTGGAGAATAGCTAAGAGGCAGAGCTGCAAATCAGGCCTGCCCCACTGCAGTTCAAATGCCACGTCTGCCTTGAACACTGCGTGGAGACAAGGGCACTCGGGATTAGCACCAAAGGGAGGCATGGCTGGCATACTGAGCCAGCCGACTCTCCCCCTTCTTGCCTGAGGCTCCAGAACACCAGACCATCCTTTACCATGCAGATCCTTATTGGCACATTGCAGCTAACAAGACAATGTAGCGCCAAAAACCCTCTAGCAAGCTGCACAATAAGCCTCTGCTCATGCAAAGAGTGTTGAGCCCAAAATGGAAACTTCTTCCCAGTCCATCTGCCTTGCGCCTGCCAGTGAAGGGCCAGCACAAGAGACCACGCAAGCCCTCCAACTGGGCAGCTCATCTCTCCTGATGGGAGAGGCCAGGCAAGGCAGCGGCTCTCCCCGCTCTGCTGGGTCCTCTCCCATCTCTTCGAAAACATCTCCGCTCTCACAGTCACCTGGGGAACTGTGATGGGGCGTCAAAGTCTCCTGCCCCCCTTGGATCCTCCTGCCCTCCCACCCTCACTTCATCGATGTCCTCCTCAGAAATTGCTGACCCTTGGAAAATTGGCAAAGAGTGAGTGCTGGGCCTGCTCATTACAACTGGGCACCTGCCGGGGGCCCACACACCCAGCAGGGGCCCACTGACAAGGGTCCCTGGAGTTGCTTTCCCCTTCCTCAACCTGCTGGTTGACCTCCTCCTTGCTCTGGCCCAGAGGGAGGAGCAGGAGCTGCCCGGCCACCTTGCTCCCCAGCTCTCGGCCCAGCAAGTGAGCATTAGCAAGGACGAGCGGCAACAGCAGCTGGTGAGAAGCAGGCGCACCAGGGAAGGGGGGCCATGGGGCTCATTTTGCCCCAGTGCCCCTGAAAACACTAACCGTGAAAATCTTCTTGTTGCAAGGGTTACTGGGATAAAGCATGAGAACCGCTTTCAACAATCCAAAGCAAAGAGCTTTTCAAATACTGAGAATTATCATTTCTTATTGAAGCCTGTGGAGTGGAAGAGGAAGCAATGGAGGTTCAAAGCACTCATGGGCATTATTTCAGTAATCCTTATAACACTCACACAAGTAGGGCCATGTGGCTTGCAAAGGCCACCTAGTGAATTCATGGCAGGGGTGAGATGGAACAGGAAAGGTCTCGTGCTCCAAACTTGTCTGTTGTTTGCTTTGGAGAGTTTGGATGTCCTTCCATCTTGCAGGTTAGCAGCTGAAAGCCTCCATGTCACACCCAGCGGGCACATGGCTCCAGCCCTCCTCTTGCCCACCCCAGTTTCCTGGTGCCAGATTGGGCCACAGGTCTCTTCTCTGTCGTGCCTTTTGCTGGCTGCTGCCGCCAAGGTGTGTGTGTTTGTGCTCACCCAGAGACCAGATGCATGACTAGTTGTGTGGTTCCAGTTTGCTTCAATGAATTAGGGCACAGTCCCATTGCAAAGCGTGTGAGCCTTAGAACTCGGAGGCTTGCCGTTCCCCTGCACCCGTGGTTGAGAACGGCAGAGGCGATCTCAGCCATCCCACGCTCCTGCCCTACATTTTGACCAGGGCATCTGGGAGCAGAAGCCTGGAGAGGTGCCATGATAAGGCCTCCCCAGGCCCTCAAAGCGCCTCCTTCCCCACTGCTCTCAGGTTGCTTTCCCACTCTTGCAGGGCAGCCAGCGGGTGCTTTACGCCCTGGCCATGAAGGGCAGGGGGCGAGCTCCAATTCCCTCTGTGGCAGTCAGGGTGCCACCTCGGATGTGGTGATCTGATAGATCCCATGACCTCTTCTCAGATGTGGTCCAGGGGCCATGCTCCCTCAGGAAAGAAATAGCCATCTCTTCCGCACTGCTCTGCTTTGTATGCAGATGGCCAGAATGTTGCGACAACCTGACATTTTGAAAGGCTGCAAGCAAGAAGGCTTGTTTCTCACCCAGTTGCAGTTTTCTCGATGGGAATAATTGCAAGAAAGAGGCAACTTTGAGAGTCCTGCTGCTCAATCTACAGAGCTTCATCCTAGGCTTTCCTTCCTTGCCACGCTACACTATTAAGATGATGTAAGATGGAAGTCTGGAAACCGAGAGAACCAGTGTGGTATGGTAATAGTCCATGCAATGAGGAAACCCAAACAGAAGTGGGGCACACCTGGACATTTCTGCTCTGTATAGGAGCCTGCTGGACAAAGGGATGCGCCCAGGTGGCTGAGGGCCAGCGTTAGTCCGTGTGTGGGAATGGACTTGGGAGACTCACGGGGCAACTCTGGGCCAGTCACGGACTCCCAGTCTAACCTAACTCACAGAGTGGCTGTGAGGGTAAAACGGAAAGCAGGGAATCATTCCCTCTACCCTGGATATGCTACACGAGGAAAAAGCAAGATACAAATGTAGGAAATAAATGCAACAGGATTTTAGACAGACCAAATACAAAACCAAACCAAACCGTGTGACCCAATCAGGAATCTGACAGGGAAGAGCCCTAAAAAGTACAGAGCGACTATTTTCACAAATCTCTACTTACCCCCTTGGGTACTTCAATCAAGCGGTCACACACCTTTCAGTGTGGAAAACAGCCAACTCAAGTGAGGAAGGCATGTTTAAATGGTTTAAAAGGGCTGAGAGATGTGCGGTGGCTCAAAGGCCCACCTGGCAAGAGAAATGGATTCCAATACAATTCCAATCCTCCCGCACCCTCCTCCTCCTCCTCCTCCTCCTCCTCCTCCTCCTCCTCCTCCTCCTCCTCCTCCCAATAATGCTTCCTGGAGCAACATATTTTTAAAAACCTTCTACCCAATACTTTTGGACAGCAAATAACCCAGCTGCAGAAGAACAAGAGATGCAGACAGGAATATAAATTGAGCATATAGAGAGCGAAACAGGATCATGTGCCATTTCTGAGCCAAGAATGTACATGAGCAAAAGAATGTGAAAAATCAGAGCAAAAATCTGGTGAGTTAAGGGAAATTGCACTGCAGAGGTTTAGAGTTACCAAGCCTGATTCACACCCGAAATCTCTTTGCCACTCAAGCAGTCTTTGTCCTCGGGGTAATGCTCTTATGCGCACAGATACATATATCAGGTGTCATCTGAACAACTGTTTGGACAAAATCTACAATTTGCAGGATTATTTCTGGGGCTTCTCATGATACCAGGCCTTGAGCCTGCTCTGGAATTTGAGGCCAGGAACTACGGGATGTGAGCTGAGGGTTTACCTGGCACACCAAAAACTACCTTCAGCCTAGAAATGAAACTGTCTGGAAAAAGCCCAGAACCACAAGAAAGCTTTCCAGAGAACTCTTCTGCCTTGCTTTACACGCTGCTTGGTTTTTTATATTTATACCCCACCTTTGCCTTTGGCATACATGGGATCCCCAGGAGATCTCCAATCTAACCACTGTCTGGACCCAGAGGTAATTAGGTTCAAAAAGACTGCTGCACCAGTGCAGGGAGGGCTGTGGCCAGGGAGAGTTCTATTTGCAGGTGGAAATCCACTGGATTCCCGGGGCCTGGCTCCTCAAACTCTAGTCTGTTTTGCAGTGGCCCAGTGTCCAAGTTCCTGGCGAGCACAGCCAGGGCTCACGGGGACTCGTCAAGAAGCGGGACCCGTGCATCGCACAGGCAGTGCCCCTTTCCATCACATGCCCCTCCAGCTGCAGCGAGTGGGGAAGAAAGAGGGTTGCTGGGAATGGGGCCTCGCATGACACTTGCAGTGCCTGGTTTCTGCATCATGCAGCTGCTCCTGATGGGGAAGACGGCTGGTTGCACATTTGGAGGTCCGCCAGCATTGATGGACTTCCTCTTGGCTCAGCTTGCTTTGAAGGACTGGGCTGAGCACAAGAAATAGTCTGTGGACACTAGAGGGACGGATTCTGAGAGGAGGAGCCCTAGCTGAAGCTCAGCAGTAGTGACAGAGAACATGTCCTGCATGCCCTCAACCCTGCTCATCTCCAGGAAGGTTCCGGGAAAGAGAGATCCTTGTCTGACACCACAGCGAATCGGAACAGACTATCTTGAGCTAGACCAATGGAACAGCTTCCAACTTTCTCCCATGTGTCTTCAGGCTTGAGGTTCTCATTGGCATGAGTCAACTTACGGCGGGTTGTCACATTTGCGTTGCCTGAATCTGGCGCCCATCCCACAAGTCCTGCTGCACATGCTCCACTGGCTCCACATGCTCCAGTCTCCGTCAACATGTTCTGGGATGGGAGTTTTGCTGACACACTCCCCAGTTCGGCACCACTGAAATGTAAGGAAGCAGGGAGAACCAAGTCAACAATGGCTTCCATGCCACATCCACTCAAGGCCCATGGAAGCAGCAGGGGAGCAGTTCCTGGGATGCCATGAAGTGCCACTAAAAGCACTTGCAACGTACAAAGGAAAGCATTTATCAGTTAGGGCTAAGGAAAAAGTGAGATCAAATCTGCAGCTTGTAAGGAGCATGGAAACTGGACGTATGGATTGACCCCAGCAGAGAATGGCAAAATCAGGGGCTGAGTGAAGAAACAATCTTCCAGTAGCACTTGGCCAACAGCTCATGGCACTGGTTTTCTACACATGGGAATTATGTGAAAATAGCCCCAGTAACACAGACCACATCCATAGCAAAGATACCAAACTAATTTTGTTAGCATTTTGCAGCCAACAAAACAAAACTGGCTACTTGTTTCATTGTGAGTTTTCAGTATTTGCATGGGAAAATTCTGGCTTTGCCTATAAGAACCCATCAGATCTTCCTAATAGTTGCAGAGGTCTGCACAATACATCTTCCATAATGGGACAATGTTGCATATAATCTGCAATGTCCCATTTCCACCTATATGATCAGACAGAGATTATTACTACAGCACCCATTTGAAACGGCTGACAGAACTTCCTGAATCCAAAGAACAATGAATACTTTCTGCAAGGGAAAAAACCGGACAATAAGGATTCAAACCCGTGACTAATTTTTATTAAAGAGTAAGCTGAGAACCCGTTGTCATTGGATACAAATGACAGGCAAAACATTTGCGATTTTATGGTTTCATGGTTTTGGAATGTTAAGATTTATTCCATGAAAATGATCAGCCCTGCAGCCTTCTCCAACCCGGAGTCCTCTGGATGGTTGAGACTGCAACTCCCATTAGCCCCAGTCAGCTCGGTCAAGAACTCGGAATTATGGGGTTGCAGCAGCAGGCATCCAGTCAGGGAAGGAGCTGGTACACGCATGCACCTGAGAGTGGGTCTCATGGAGCTCAGTGTGACTGAATTCCTGAGCAGACAGGCATCGGCCCGCACTCCACTGTTTGAGGCTGCGGGCTGAGAAGCGACGGCAAACTGCAGAGGAGCCGGCATTGCCTGACATGCTGTCCTTACTAAGGTTTTGAGAGAGCTGGCATCCGATCTGAAACAGAAACCCAGACTGAAAATGACAGCATGCAGCCTTGCTCTTGTCATTGCCAACTGTTGTTGCTTGCTGTTGTCTGACCCATTGCGGCCCCATGGACCACATTCCTCCAGGCCTTCCGGTCCTCCACCATCCCCCGGAGTCCATTCAAGCTCTCACCGACAGCTTCAGTAACTCCATCCAGCCACCTCATTCTCTGCCGTCCCCTTCTTCTTTTGCTGTCAATTGCTCCCAGCATTAGTCTCTTCTCCAGGGAGTCCTTCCTTCTCATTAGGTGGCCAAAGTATGTGAGTTTCATCTTCAGGATCTGGCCTTCTAAAGAGCAGTCAGGGTTGATGTCTTCTAGGACTGACCGGTTTGATTGCTTTGCGGTCCAAGGGACTCGCAGGAGTCTCCTCCAGCACCACAATTCAAAGGCCTCAATCCTTTTGCGCTCGGCCTTCCTTATGGTCCAGCTTTCACAGCCATACATTGCAACTGGGAAGACCATAGCCTTGACTATATGCACTTTTGTTGGCAGGGTGATGTCTCTGCTTTTTAGTACGCCGTCTAGATTAGCCATAGCTCCTAAGGAGCAAGCGTCTTTTAATTTCTTGGTTGCAGTCCCCATCTGTGGTGATCTTGCAGTCCAAGAAAATAACATCTGTCACTACCTCCATTCCTTCCCCATCTATTTGCCAGGAAGTGAGAGGACTGGATGCCATGATCTTAGTTTTCTTAATGTTGAGTTTCAAGCCAACTTTTGCGCTCTGCTCCTTCACCCGCATCAAGAGGCTCTTTAGTTCCACTTCATTTTCTGCCATGAGAGTGGTATTATCTGCATATCTGAGGTTGTTGATATTTCTCTCGGCAATCTTGATTCCAACTGGTGATTCATCTAGCCCCACCTTTCTCATGATGTGCTCTGCGTATAAGTTAAATAGGCAGGGCGACAGTATATAGCCTTGCCGAACTCCTTTCTCAATTTTGAACCAATCAGTGGTTCCAGGTCCAGTTCTCACTATTGCTTCTTGACTCGCACATAGGTTTCTCAAGAGACAAAAAAGATGCTCAGGTATTCCCATCTCTTTAAGAACTTGCCACAATTTGTTGTGATCCACACAATCAAAGGCTTTAGCATAGTCAATGAAGCAGATGTTTTTCTGGAACTCCTTAGCGTTCTCCATGATCCAGCGTATGTTGGCAATTTGATCTCTAGTTCCTCTGCCTCTTCGAAATCCTGCCTATTGTTGTTGTTGTTGTTAGTCGCGAAGTCGAGTCCGACCCATCGCGACCCCATGGACAACATTCCTCCAGGCCCTCCTGTCCTCCACCATCCCCCGGAGTCCACTCAAGCTCACACCAACCACCTCAGTGACTCCATCCAGCCACCTCATCCTCTGCCGTCCCCTTCTTCTTTTGCCATCTATTGTTCCCAGCATTAGACTCTTCTCCAGGGAGTCCTTCCTTCTCATTAGGTGGCCAAAGTATTTGAGTTTCATCTTCACTATCTGGCCTTCTAAAGAGCAGTCAGGGTTGATCTCCTCCAGGACTGACCGATTTGATCGCCTTGCGGTCCAAGGGACTCGCAGGAGTCTTCTCCAGCACCACAACTCAAAGGCCTCAATCCTTTTGCGCTCAGCCTTCCTTATTGTCCAGCTTTCACAGCCATACATTGCAACTGGGAAAACCATAGCCTTGACTATACGCACTTTTGTTGGCAGGGTGATGTCTCTGCTTTTTAGTATGCTATCTAGATTTGCCATAGCTTTCCTCCCCAGAAGCAAGCGTCTTTTAATTTCTTGGCTGCAGTCCCCGTCTGCGGTGATCTTGGAGCCCAGGAAAATAAAAGCTGTCACTACCTCCATTTCTTCCCCATCTATTTGCCAGGAAGTGAGAGGACCAGATGCCATGATCTTAGTTTTCTTAATGTTGAGTTTCAAGCCAACTTTTGCACTCTCCCCCTTTACCCGCATCAAGAGGCTCTTTAGTTCCTCTTCACTTTCTGCCATGAGAGTGGTATCATCTGCATATCTGAGGTTGTTGATATTTCTCCCAGCAATCTTGATTCCAACTGGTGATTCATCTAGCCCTGCCTTTCTCATGATGTGCTCTGCATATAAGTTAAATAGGCAGGGTGACAGTATACAGCCTTGCCGAACTCCTTTCTCAATTTTGAACCAATCAGTGGTTCCGTGTCCGGTTCTCACTGTTGCTTCTTGACCTGCATATAGGTTTCTCAAGAGACAAATAAGATGGTCTGGTACTCCCATCTCTTTAAGAACTTGCCACAATTTGTTGTGATCCACACAATCAAAGGCTGTAGCGTAGTCAATGAAGCAGAAGTAGATCTTTTTCTGGAACTCCCTGGCTTTCTCCATGATCCAGCGTATGTTGGCAATTTGATCTCTAGTTCCTCTCCCTCTTCGAAATCCTGCCTGTACTTCTGGTAGTTCTCGGTCCACATACTGCTTGGAGCCTAGCTTGTAGGATTTTGAGCATCACTTTGCTAGCATGTGAAATGAGTGCAATGGTGCGGTAGTTTGAACATTCTTTGGCATTGCCCTTCTTGGGGATCGGAATGTAAACTGACCTTTTCCAATCCTGTGGCCACTGTTGAGTTTTCCAAATTTGCTGGCATATTGAGTGTAGCACTTTAACTGCATCGTCTTTCAGGATTTTGAATAGCTCAGCTGGAATGCTGTCACCTCCACTAGCTTTGTTGTTGCTCAGACTTCCTAAGGCCCATTTCACTTCACATTCCAGGATGTCTGGCTCGAGGTCAGTGACCACCCCATCGTGGTTATCAGGGATGTTAAGCTCTTTCTTGTATAGTTCTTCTGTGTAATCTTGCCACCTCTTCTTAATCTCTTCTGCCTCTGTTAGGTCCCTGCCATTTTGGTCCTTTATCATGCCCATCTTTGCATGAAATGTTCCCTTCATATCTCTAATTTTCTTGAAGAGATCTCTGGTCCTCCCTATTCTATTGTTTTCTTCTATTTCTTTGCATTGTTCATTTAGGAAGGCATTCTTATTTCTTCTAGCTGTTCTCTGGAATTCTTCATTCAATTGTTTGTATCTTTCTCTTTCTCCCTTGCCTTTTGCTTCCCTTCTTTCCTCAGCTATTTGTAAAGCTTCCTCAGACAGCCATTTTGCTTTCTTGCATTTCTTTTTCTTTGGGATGGTTTTAGTTGCTGCCTCTTGTACAATGTTGCGAACCTCCGTCCATAGTTCTTCAGGCACTCTGTCTATCAGATCTAATTCCTTAAATCTATTTGTCACCTCTACTGTGTATTCATCCGGGATATGATTTATGTCATACCTGAGTGGCCTAGTGCTTTTCCCTACTTTCTTCAACTTAAGCCTAAATTTTGCCACCAGAAGCTCATGATCTGAGCCACAGTCAGCTCCTGGTCTAGTTTTTACTGACTGTATAGAACTTCTCCATCTTTGGCTCAGAGCACATAGTCAATCTGATTTCTGTGTTGACCGTCTGGTGATGTCCATGTGTAGAGATGTCTCTTGGGTTGTTGGAAAAGAGTGTTTGTTATGACCATCGTATTCTCTTGACAAAATTCTACCAGCCTGTGTCCTGCTTCATTTTGTACTCCAAGGCCAAACTTGCCTGTTATTCCGGTTATCTTTTGGTTTCCTACTTTAGCATTCCAATCCCCCATGATGATAAGGACATCATTTTTTGGAGTTAATTCTAGCAGGTGTTGTAGGCCTTCATAGAACCGGTCAACTTCAGCCTCTTCAGCACCAGTGGTTGGGGCATAGACTTGGACTATTGTGATGTTGAATGGTTTGCCTTGGATTCGAACTGAGATCATTCTGTCATTTTGGAGATTGTATCCCAGTACTGCTTTCCCTACTCTTTTATTGACTATGAAGGCTACTCCATTTCTTCTGCGGGATTCTTGCCCGCAGTAGTATACCTGATGGTCATCTGAACTAAATTCACCCATTCCTGTCCATTTTAGTTCACTGATTCCTAAGATGTCGATGTTCAGTCTTGTCATCTCTTGTTTGACCACGTCCAGCTTGCCTTGATTCATGGATCTTACATTCCAGGTTCCTATGGAGTAAAGATCTTTGCAGCATCGGACTTTCCTTTCACCTCCAGATACATCGGCAACTGAGTGTCCTTTCGGCTTTGACCCAGTCGCTTCATTCTTTCTGGCGCTACTAGTACTAGCCCTCCGCTCTTCCCCAGTAGCATATTGGACACCTTCCGACCTGAGGGGCTCATCTTCCGGTGTCATATCGTTTTGCCTTTTGGTTTTCATGTCCATGGGGTTTTCATGGCAAAGATACTGGAGTGGGTTGCCATTTCCTTCTCCAGTGGATCACGTTTTGTCAGAGCTCTCTGCTATGGCCTGTCCGTCTTGGGTGACCCTGCACAGCATAGCTCATAGCTTCATTGAGCTACGCAAGCCCCTTCACCACGACAAGGCAGTGATCCATGAAGGAGATCCTGCCTATACTTCTGGTAGTTCTCGGTCCACATACTGCTGGAGCCTAGCTTGTAGGATTTTGAGCACAACTTTGCTGGCATGTGAAATGAGTGCAATGGTGTGGTAGTTTGAACATTCTTTGGCATTGCCCTTCTTTGGGATCGGAATGTAAACCGACCTTTTCCAATCCTGTGGCCACTGTTGAGTTTTCCAAATTGGCTGGCATATTGAGTGTAGCACTTTAACTGCATCGTCTTTTAGGATTTTGAATAGCTCAGCTGGAATGCTGTCACCTCCACTAGCTTTGTTGTTGCTCAGACTTCCTAAGGCCCATTTCACTTCACATTCCAGGATGTCTGGCTCGAGGTCAGTGTCCACCCCATCGTGGTTATCAGGGATGTTAAGCTCTTTCTTGTATAGTTCTTCTGTGTAATCTTGCTACCTCTTCTTAATCTCCTCTGTCTCTGTCGGGTCCCTGCCATTTTGGTCCTTAACCATGCCCATCTTTGCATGAAATGTTCCCTTCATATCTCCAATTTTCTTGAATTGATCTCTGGTCCTCCCTATTCTATTGTTTTCTTCTATTTCTTTGCACTGTTCATTTAAGAAGGAATTCTTATCTCTTCTAGCTATTCTCTGGAATTCTGCATTCAATTGGGTGTATCTTTCCTTTTCTCCCTTGCCTTTTGCTTCCCTTCTTTCCTCAGCTATTTGTAAAGCTTCCTCAGACAGCCATTTTGCTTTCTTGCATTTCTTTTTCTTTGGAATGGTTTTATTTGCTGCCTCTTGTACAATGTTGCGAACCTCCGTCCATAGTTCTTCAGGAACTCTGTCTATCAGATCTAATTCCTTAAATCTATTTGTCACCTCCACTGTATATTCATCAAGGATATGATTTAGGTCATACCTGAGTAGCCTAGTGCTTTTCCCTACTTTCTTCAACTTAAGCCTGAATTTTGCGACCGGAAGCTCATGATCGGAGCCACAGTCAGCTCCTGGTCTAGTTTTTACTGACTGTATAGAACTTCTCCATCTTTGGCTGCAGAGCACATAGTCAATCTGATTTCTGTGTTGACCGTCTGGTGATGTCCATGTGTAGAGTCATCTCTTGGGTTGTTGGAAAAGCATGTTTGTTATGACCATCGTATTCTCTTGACAAAATTCTACCAGCCTGTGCCCTGCTTCATTTTGTACTCCAAGGCCAAACTTGCCTGTTATTCCGGTTATCTTTTGGCTTCCTACTTTAGCATTCTAATCCCCCATGATGAGGAGGACATCATTTTTGGGTGTTAATTCTAGAAGGTGTTGTAGGCCGTCATAGAGCCGGTCAACTTCAGCCTCTTCATTGCCAATGCATTGCTTCAATGCCATGTTATGCCCTGATTTGCATAGCAAAGTAATGCTGGAGAAAGGTTTACCCAGTGAAATTCTGAAGAACTGTGCAAATCTACCCCATGGCTACAGAAGTCTCTGGGCTTTCAGAGAGAATAGCTCAACTTAATTTAGAATTCCTGCAAAACTGCCTGTGTGTGTGCGTGGGGGGGGGGCAGTTGGGGGAGAGTGATGTTAAGTTTGGACATGTCTGTTAATTTTTGTTTTTCTCTGTCTCTCATTTTTTTTTTTCAATCTTAAGTTTGGTTTGTCCTGAGGTTTGTGATTTTTTTCCCTTGTAAAGTTCACAAGAAAATGCACAAGCATTTTAATGCACATTTCTCCTAATACTTGCATTTGGGGTGCATTTCTACCTAACAGACCTTTTTTTTACAAACAATTTTTCTCATATAATGCATCTTAAATGCTATTTCCCCTAATATTCACAAGTTACTTTAACTGGAAAACTCCATTGGTAAATCCTGAGAAACGCAAATCTTGAGGGCTGAGTTCCAGTTTGAAGTCAGAAGCACCAATTTAGATAAGTTCACAGTAAAATGCAAACTGAGCTAATTTCTCCCAGATCACATGTGCATCAGATGTGCCTGCATGTGCATGCATACATGCAGGGGTGGTGGAAGGAGTGCTGTTCCAGACTGCTAGGATTCTCCAAACATCACCTCACCACTGATCTTGTGCCTGATTCCTGTTCATGTTTGCAATCTCTGCTCACTCCGCATGAATGGGACAATTGCAGAAATCAAGCAGTGATCAAACATGAAATTTGCACAATTTTGCAGTTTTCCTCCACAGGCCTATATGGGACTGTTTCAGTCGACAGGGAAATTCGTGTAAAATAGGAAATGTTTGCAAACTCAGACTGGAAAAGTTATGCAAACTGAAGGGGAGCACAAATCCAACAAACGGTTTCAGTGGGCAGGTGCTCCCTATTGTGCTTGGGGCTTTGCAGATGGCTGTGACCAACACTAGATGTTCAAATTCAAAATGTCCATATACCTATATTTACCTCCACCCAGAGCTAACAACTCCACCAGGGTTCACTTTAGGAGACCAGGATGACCTTCATTTATTTCCTAAAGACGAACTCTGAACGCTTAGAAGCTCCTTTTGCAACAGAGCTGTTTTTCACGTGACATTTACACACCATTTAGACACTGTAAATGATACAAACAACAAACCTGCACATGAAAATGACTAGCAAGTCTGTACTTTTATTGACTGCACATGATCAGCAAAACTTATTCCAATAAAAACAGTGGAGAACAGCAAGCCCAAGGGCAACTCTCGGGTCACCTCTTGCTGCTTGGGGATTACCTTGTCTGCCCCACATTCGGTGCCATCCAAAGGAGGATCCAGCTTGGTTTTGCAAGATGCATCTCCTTCCACAAGGCACCAGAGACCAGCACACATCAGATGCTGCCAAAGTAAAGGGAAGGGAGTACATTACTCTTTCTGACCACATCAGCCCTTATTGGGGCAGCTCTTTGACGAGCCTCTCCCGGTGGCATTGCACACCTCTCCTCCTCTCTTCACTCTCCTCTCTCCCCTGACAAATGAAATAGATTGGATGCCTGTGGTCAGCCACTCAACTGGTGCAGTCAAAGCCACATGCAGACTCCAGCCTTCCCACCTCTTAAGCATCCCTCCTTCTCTCCCACGCTTTCCCTTCCTCTGGATCTTATTCACCTGGAGCACACCCACATGGCTCTCCAGCTGAAATGCCTCCCAGGATGCATTGCCATTCAGCCACTACCATAAAGGGAGCGTATTCCCCTTGGCATCCCTCCCTTCTGTCCGCCCTCACCCATCACCATTTGCCTCATTGGCCCCACGGCTGCCGTTCTGCCTCGCAGACCCTGCTTCGTCTACTCTGCCCTTTCTCCCCCAGCAAAGCTTTTCTGCTGCTTTGCTCCCACTTTATGTTCAGAGCAGCATCGACAAGTCTGTGCAGGTTTAGGGGAGAGTTTTTTCTGGAACCACAGGCTCCCTGTTCTGGAAAGCTGTTGGGCAGATGTCCGAGATCCTTCCTCAGTGTCACCAGCTGCTCCTGTTCTGCACCCGCTCCCTCCTCTTGCTCCCCTGCGCTGACATGGTGGGCAGACAGCCAGCCAGCAGGTTGACGGGGCACCATCGCCTGCTTTTTCTTCTCAGCCCCACCCTTGTTTGGGCCAGAGCAAGAAGAAGGGGAACCAGCTGGGGAAGGGGAAGAGCAGCTCCAGGGTACTCTTGCCAGGGCCCCCTGCTGGGTGTGTGGGTCCCTAGCAGGTGCCCGATCACGCCAACCCTCGGTGTGGACCGTGTGGAAGGACTCAACAGCCCAGAGATGCTCTCCTCCCAGCTGCAAAATTTTGCAGAGCAAGTGGCAGTGGAGGAAGAAACAGAGCACTGGCAGCACAGATGGGAAGGCAGTAGCGCCTGAGGAGGGGGGCATGGGGCTGAGGTGCCCTCCCTCGACGCTTCCAGGGACAACCTTCTGGAATGGACCCAAAGCACCTGTGCAACTCTGTTCCTGCAGCAGAAATACTGCATCAGCAAAGAAATTAAGGTTTCACGAAAACTTGCAGCCAAATAAATAAATACACGTATAATGGCAACATGTTTTCGAAGTACCTTTGGGGGCATGGTGTGCCTAATCGCCATCCTTGCGTTGTACGGTGTTCGTGAGTATTAAAAGTGCTTGGCTGCTTTCACATTGCCTGTTTCATATGAAGCTTAAGCGTTCAGTTTCATTGCTTCTGTATATTACAGGTTTACCCTCCAATTTGACAGATACTTTTCTTTGTGGCTTCTTCTTTTTCCGGTCATGAATTAAGGTAGAGTATCTGTATTACAGCTCATTTTACACTTACTGGAATGTTTCAGAAACCTTTCACATGAGTTTCCGTTTGGCCGACTGTCAAAAGGCAATCTGGTATAATGGTTTTAAAAAAGCAGGAGGGAAAAGAGAACCAATCTGAAAAATTATGGTAAAATACAGTGTGGGAATGTAAGGATGTCAACATAAAATATCCATTTAAAAAAGAGAAGGCTGTAAGGCAGCTTTGAATGAGATTTGGATGGGGTGGGGAAACTGCGGCTCTCCAGATGCTGCTGAACTCCAGTGCACATCAGCCCCAGCCAGCATGGGAAGTGGACAGGGTACAGGAAGGCAGGATGCTGCTCCAGACAGGAGTGTGTCAAGCCGTTCCTACAGATGTGGAGGTGTCACCTGGGCCCTCCAGAAGGCAAAGGAGACGCTTCGCCACTGGCCGATGTCCTTTGACCGTGACAGTGAGAGCTGCAGTTCCGAAACCTCTGCAGAGGTTCTCCTCGTTTGAGGCTGGGGAAAAGATGCTTTGTGATACGGCATGTGAAACTTTATGAAGATGGGCCCAAATGGGCACTGTGTGAGGGCTTTCCAGTGCAATCCTATACACGCCTACTCAAAATAGCGCCCACTGAGCTCAGGGGGCTTACTTCCAGGGAAAGAAATACGGGATTTTTGCTTTTTTATTTATTATATTTCTATTCTGCCATTTCCTTTCAAGGAACCCAAGGCAGCTTACATAATTCTCCTCCTCCTCCTCTGCATCTCATCCTCACAGCAACAACCCTGTGAGGCAGGTTGGGATGAGCGTCTGTGACTGGCCAGAGCCACCCATTTGGCCCATGGCTGAGCAAGGACTGAGTCCCAGTCCCACGAACCGCTACGCCATGCTGGCTCTCCTGTTTTGCAGCCTTTGGATTGGAAGGTTGTAAGGGGCGTAGCCTTAGAAATGTTTCTTTTAAAGATAAAGGGGAGCTCAAGGTGGTCCAATACTAAATGAACTTCAAAAGGGATCACAAGCATTCTGAAAAGATGCAGTTCATGGGTATTAGAGAACAGGAGAGTACCTTAGGAGCAAAGTTCTCAGCTCTGCAGCTGCCCTTCAGCAAAGCTGTGCTCGCAAGCACAACAGGCACAGCAGGTGCGGGTCCTAGAAAATGGACCATGCTGCTCCCGTTATTCATGCTTTGCTTGATAACAGCAATCTTTTTGCCAGATGATGTGCTGGCTCTAGCCCTCTTCCCAGTGCTCCTTGTGTGAGGCATGAGAAAGGTACATAGGGAGGTGCCTCATGGAGTCAGGCCATAGGTCCATCTAGGCCAGTATTGGCAACACGGACTGGCAGCAGCTGACCAGAGTTTCACGCAGGAGCTTTTCCAACACTACCTGGAGATGCTGAGAGCATCCCAGGCATGTGGAGTGGTCATCTCCATGGTGCCTCAGATGCATGTGTGGTGGAGACACATTGCATGCATCACTCTACCTGGAAATTTTCTATATGGCGATGGGGAAGCAGCTACATCCTAAAGACTGCAACTAATTCCTTTAACTCATACTGCAAGAAAGACACGTTCTAAATATGAGCTTTGGATACAGGTAGGCATCCACGGGAGGCAATTATCCTTCAGATGACATGGGTAGTTGGGTGGCTCATGGCATTTGCAATCTTGTGCACAATTCCCTGGGAGTACGTAACTCCCACCAAATATAAGAGGTCTACTTGTAAGCAGATATGCATAAGCCGGTGGTGCTAGAGAAGTTTCTGCTAGCACTCATCTTCTCGTAGGGGAATTCCTGATCATCTACCAAGGAACTCCGCGGCTTGCTGAAACGAGAACTTGCTGAAATCCATTTAGCAAACCTGTGCCCACATGCATCCCACTTAAATTACAGTTCAGAAGAATGACAAGGTCAAAGTGCGTTGCACTGAGCTATTTAACAAGATGCCATAAATCTTGATAAAAACAGCTGGAGCCAAGATCAAGAGGCTCATCTTTTTGCCATTAACTGAAATCTGAACGTGAGAGCAAGAGCAATGTAGCATTTAAAAAAAAAATCTCTGTGGATATAAAACATTCTGCTCCAATCATCCCGTTTACACTGGATACAGAACAGAGGCAAATAATTTGAAGTGCATAAAAGATCTATGAGCTGCTACTTTCCTTTCAGAGAGTTGCCTTGGCACAAGGCAGGGCACAAATCCATTTTATGCTATTTCCCTGAGCAATACCCACTAAAAACCCCCCTGGTAAACCTCAATGCTGGTACCACCACCTGTGGAACAGGCTAACATTATTCCCTCCGGCAGAATGACTTCTCCCTCTTCTTCAGCCCTTCTGAAGGGTATGATTTGCTAGCCCCAAATTTTTCTTTCAAAACAACGGGGCACTCTCATTAGACTCTTCCTTCTCCGGAATTACGTAGTGCAAGAAATACCACCAGATGAGTTATAACTTTAAAAAGTGATGCTGAAAGTGGAATTATGGGCTCAGATCCTTCAGTGGATAGGTCTGTGCATGCAAATCCTGAAAACTTAATTCAAACCAGTGTTTACCCATTTGCAATGGGGGAAATTCCCCCATGCGTATAATAGTGGAAAAGAGGAGTCAGTTTTAATTGAGTTAAGCGGCTTAGTATGGGTTGCAGAACTGAACACTTCCTTCCCGCTCTGAACCAAATCTGGCCTCCACTCTGAACCATGGCTCATACTGCCACAGGGGAAGCAGCCACGAAACTTGCTTGCTATTGACCAGAGTGAATGTCACTGATGGCTTAGGAAGCAGGAAGGCAGAAGCCAGCGGACAGAAGCCACTATTGGAGAAAGGCCACTGGTCAAGGGTAGAACACCTGCCTTGCATGCAGAAAGCATGCACACCTTCCTCCTTGCCAGTGGTGTGCCCAGTGCGGACCTACAGCACAGCTGGATGTGCCCAGAGAACAGCCTGTGGCTCAGGGGCTCCATCGCTGTGGGGACCCCTGCTTCTGGTGGCCAGGCAACATTATGATGAAGAAGCTTATTTTGGGGAGCCTTTCTGAACTAACCAGCCACACTTTTCTAGAGTCTGTCCATAACAGATTGCTTCATTCCCACATCTGTTTCTTTGTTTGTTGTTCACTGCACTGAAATCTCCATAGCAGTATATAAATCTCATAAATGAACAAATGGACCTTTGGTCTGATCCAACATGGCTTTTGTTATGTTCGTATATTCTCAGGAATCCTCCACTATTTTGTTTTTATTTTGGAATTATGAATGTATTTAGAATCTGGTTTGGGGGCAGGAATCTGCTGGATTTCCTTGGCTTGGTTCCCTGGACTCTGACCCCCTTCCTCTCTGCACAATGACGGCTCATGCTGACTGTTCATGTGGGCGTCGGGCAGGAAGCAAGTCCCACAGGGCCCACGAGTGCAAGTGGAGTTCTGCTCCCACACATGACTCATGGGCAGGGGCACTTTCCACCGAGAGGGAGCCCATGAGTGTTCCTGAGCATTTGTGAACTTGACCTCAGCTCAGCTTGCTTCCCGGCCAGGGCCAAATGTGCGACAGCAGTCCAGGGAGCACAAGAGAGCCGGACTCAAGCCAGATCTCCATGTGCCTAAATGCAATGCTATTCATGCATCCACTGCCTGAGTTTCAGTTCCTCTGCCCCTTCTCCTTGTCCCATCCGACATTACTGATGCAACTGCATGCATGTGCCAGCCAAAGGTTCTTGAAGGATTTGCACGGATACTCTTCTTGTGTGTCGTTCCTCCAGCTGGGAGACGCAAACTGGGAATGAGCCACACACGAGCCTCTTGGGTTTTATGCAGGTCTTGAATTTTTCTTGTTGATCGCTTAAAAATTTTCTAGTCATAGGCGTGTCTCTTTGTGTGTTGCATGTTTATATCTGTGTGTGATATGGTTTTAATAATGAATCTTTAAAGTTTCGACCTCTGTAAACTGCCCAGAGCTTTGGCTATTGGACAGTACAGAAATGTAATAAACAAATGAAAAAGAATGTTAATGGAATCATACATACAGTTCCATCAGGATATACTTGTAAACTGCCCAGAGAATGTTTGCTATATTAATATTGAAAATAAGAATTTTTTTGTTGGCAATGTTAATGCACCCACCCCCAGTAATGGAGAAGAAATAAAGATGCAAATAGAGCTGAACATTGCTCCAAATTCAGAGCTAACCTTAGGTATTATCATAGTTTAACTGGAATTCTGGAGCAGTGAGATCGAAGCAGAGTAAACCCATTAGGTGATAAAGGAATGGAAGGGGGATTCGGCTCCTCTCTATTCTCAGGTGGTGGTTGATTTGCTACCTGGGACCTTTTAACCTGGAAATGCATGGGATGGAATATACTCGTAGGTCTTATGGGTGTAAGGCATCTCCTGGCTCATGGCCACCATGAGCAAAAACCCAGCTATTTAATATGTGCATTTACATATAAAATCATCTACAGAATTATGAATCAAGGCTATTGATCATTTTACTGAAACTGAGCTTAACTCGATTTTTAAGCTAACAAGTCACAAAACCAAAAATGTGCACAGTTGATTCATTCAAGGGTGTTGCTTTTTGTAATAAATGTATTACATAAAATGTATGTCAAATGTTTATCCATAAAAAGCAAAACAATGTATTGGATAAAAATGTTGCATTACTTCTGGCTGAATGCACAGTCAGCTACAGCTGCCAATGTCTTGTGCAGTAAATGACATCTAGGATTGACACTCCTTCGTTCTGCATATTTCTTGAAGATATTTTACACGTTGGAGCTCTAATCCTAAGCCTCTCTACTCAGAAAGAGGATGGCCTACAGGATTCCTCAGTGGAGAAAGCACCACAGAAAGGTTTCCTTGAAGGCAGAAGACTGGGAAAGCAGCAGAAAAGTATCAATGCCTTAAGTTGGGGAAAACCAGCTTGTATCTTCCTGGGACAATCTTTGAAGATGGACACATACAGAGCTTCTTGCAAGCTCAGCAATGTTGGTGGTCCCCATTCCTGAAAACACTAGATTTAACTAGAGTTTTAAAAAAGTTCATTGTTTTCATGTTACATTAGTTGCCTTCCAGATCCAAAACAAATAAAACAGAACAGTTAAGGCCTGAAGCACGCTTCCTCTGCTAGAGCACACAAAGCTTTTATTAATTTGGCACATCTTGTTTTTGCAGCAGTTAAAAAATATAAATGGCTCTTATTTTCAGTTTTATATTGGATTTTAAGTTCCTCAAACTTTTATTAAGGGAAAGGTGGGGGTTCGGGTGGCAAAGACATTTACCACACGCTAAAGAAGGAACGTGGTATTCCCCTTCTTTTTCTAAATGCTCTCTCTGTAGAAAGAATGGTCCGTATCTGTATCCTCAGAGGCACTCCATTAGCAGACAGTGGTCTGGAGGCCAGGATCTAGTTTGCCACAAAAATAGCCCCCACGGGAGTAGTGGGGCCCAGAGTAAAGTTGGCACCACCTAGCTGGTGACTTTGTGGTTAAGGAGCTCATGAGCTCAGGTACAGTATGGCACAAAAGGGGTAAATTGACATGGTGCATACAAAATAAAATAAGGACAGGTTTAACATTCAAGAATGAAAGCACTGTTCCCTACAAACGAAAACTATTCCCCATTTTCCCTTCCAGGTGAAACAGTGGCCAAATGTTTTAGCATACCTTGATTAAGGATTTGCCTGGGGCCTTAGACAAACTGCTTTAGGGCTGAAGCTGAGCTGCCACTTGCCCGTTTCTGCTCCAGATAACTGGAGCTGTGGTCTGACCTGCGGTTTGCTCCCTGCTCTTTCATGTCCTGGTGGGACGCTTACCTCCATATTCTTGCAGAAAGTTGCATTTGTTCCAAAGAGGATCTGGCACTGTTCGTCTGCACTATAATGCATTCCTGGAAGTTTGTACGGAAGCCGCACTGCATAGCGGCTCCGTGGGTCAGTTACGAGCAAGCAGGTGCTGACCTTGGACCTGGAGAGAAAGAACTTTTTAAAAGGAGGTCATGAAGAATCACCAGTTGTTGTTAATCACCAGCTTATTTCATTAGCTGACTGCATGTGCAAAGTCTAGTGGGCCTCCAATTTAGCAATTCGTTTTTAAAAAACAACAAAAAGCCCCTCTCGACAATTGCAATATATATTTTCTTCTTCTGAACAGGCTGCTAGAAATGAATTACATTAAAAATCATAGAATAGCAGAGTTGGAAGGGGCCACAAAGGCCATCAGGTCCAATCTCCTGCTGCTACAAGACATCAGCTTACACCATCCCACTCAGATGGCTGTCCAGTTTCTTTTTTAATGTCTCTACTGTGGGAGAGCCCACCACCTCTCTAGGTAGCTGGTTCCACTGTCGTACTGCTCTGACAGTGCGGAAGCTGTTCCTGATATCTAACCTGAATCTGGATTGTCGCAGCTTGAATTGATTATTCCATGTCCTGCACTCTGGTATCAGCAAGAAGAAATTTTATCTTCCCATTTTGTGACAGTCATAAAGTATTATCATGCTCCCGCCCCCCTCAGTCTTCTCTTCTCAAGGCTGAACATGCCCAGTTCTCTCAGTCTCTCTGCAAAGGGCAGTGTTTCCAAACCCTGGATCCTTTTTGTGGCCCTCCTCTGGACCCTTCCTAATTTTTCTGCATCTTTCTTAAATCTTGGTGCACAGAACTGGACACAATATTCCAGGTGAGATCTGACTAATGAAGAGTATATGGGAACTACTATTTCTTGTGATTTGGAAGTAATACTTCTGTTAATGCATCCCAAAATAGCACATGCCCTTTCTGCAGCTGCATCACACTGTTGGCTCATATGTAGCCTGTTGTCCACAAGAATTCCAAGGTCTTTTTCCTTTCCAGTTTTGTTAAGTCACATATTCCCCATCTTGTACTGATGCATCTGCTTTCTTTTTTGAGGTACAGAGTTGGTGCTTGTCCCTATTGAATCTCATTCAGGTCAAGACCTTTTTATTTAATCAATATTTTAATATGTATTAATGGTAATTTGGATTTTATTGTTTGTATTTTAATAATTACAGCCAGTGTAGAATAGTCAATTTATCTATTTTATTCTGATTTATGTTGTAAGCCATCCAGAGACGCAAGTAATGGATGGCATACAAATTTAATAAATAAATAAATACATTCTGTTGCTTTCAGCTCAGCCCAGATCTTCATTATGTCTTCTAGGATGTTTGCTGTTCCACCCAGTTTTGTTTCGTCGCAAATTTGATTGCAGTTACTTATACTTCATCTAAATCATTAATAGATGTTGAAGAGCCCTGGGCCCAGGACTGAACCTATCCCACTAGTTTCAGAAGGTACAACTGATGAGTACTCTTCAGCAGCCAATTTGGATCCACCTAATAGTTTTTCTATCTAGTCCACTTTTGCTAGCTTGCTTATCAGGATTTTGTCGAGCACTATGTCAAAAGCCTTGCTAAAGCTGAGGTAGATTATATCACAGCGTTTCCACTCTCCATTGGGGTGCGGGGTTACCCTGTCAAAAAATGACATTAAAATAGTCTGACAGGAATTATTCTTGATAAATTCCTGTCAGTTTTTATTAATTTCTGCATTTTCTTCAAATTGCTTGCAGATTGATTTTTTAATGATTTGCTCCAGAATTTTTCCAGGGATTGATGTCAGACTAACAGGTCCATAGTTCTCAGGTTTGTCTTTCTTCCCTTTTTTGAAGTTGGGGACAATGTAACCCTTCTCCAGTCATCTGGCACTTCTCCTGTTCTCCATGATTTATTGAAGATATAGACAGTAGTTCTGAGAGTTCCTCCACTAGCTCTTTAATAACTCTGGAGTTCATTAGGCCCTGGAGATTTGAACATGTTTATTCCATTTAGATATTCCTTGACCATTTGTCTGTCGACCTTGAGCTGCTATCCCTCACTTTCAGCTTGTACCTTCTCTTCATTGGAGATCTTGTGGAAGAAGTAAAGCAAAGTAGGAATTGAGAACTTTGGCCTTTCTGTTATCACTTTGCCACCTCCTTTAAGTAGCTGGGAATGTTTCTCTTTCATATGTCCAAAACAAAAGATCTGAAGAAGACTTTCTTGTCACTTTTAGTTTCCCTTGACAGTCTCAGTTCCTTTCCTGCTTTAGCTTTCCCGATAATGTCCGTGCAATTCCTTGCTATTTGTTTACATTCTTCCTTTGTGGTCTGGCCCTACTTCCACCTCCTGTACATGTTCTTTTTCTCTCTCAGGTTGTCACTTAACTTCTCTTGGAGCCTTGTGAGCTTCCTCTCTTGTCTTAAGGAGAAGGGCCGTGACCTGTTCTTCCCTGAGGTGGAGGGCAGGACGCATTCCAGTGGGGCAAAGCTCAATGAACCAGGCTTCAGGTTGGATGTCAGGAAGTGCTTCCTGACTGTTTGGACCCCTAGGATATTAAATGGGCTTCCAAGGGAGGTGGCTGAGGCCCCATTCATGAAGGTGTTCAAGGAAAGACTGGACAGCCACATGTTGGGGATTACATGAGCAGGGCTGCCTGGAGCTGGGGGACATACTAGATGGCCTGGGGGTGGGGCATACAGGCTTTTGCCTTGCTTGTTTCTGTTTCTATGCTTACACACCTTTTTCTTGTTGAAATTGTTTGTACCTGTGCTTGGAGAATCTCTCTTTTCAAGATTTCCCACCCCACTTGGACTCCTTTTCCCTTAAGAATACCAGCAAGTACCAACAACACAATAAGCATAATACAATTCAAAATATCAAAATACCAGACACACTGGCTCTAAACCTGAAATTAACTTTCTGTTATATCATGGCCTCAGAAAGAGAATTTTAATGGAGTTGGTATGAGGGTAAAATGGTTTATCGACAAATTTGGGTAAAATCTGGCTCCATTTTCAGAGACAGGGCCTCTGATCAGTCCTGGATGTTGGTAGAAACTGACAGAAAGTCCAAGCACAAAATGAGGTGTGATGGCAAACACATGGCTGGTACCAACAATGACAAACATGTGTCTAGCCCCACCCTTCCCCTCCATATCCTTATTAGAAAGCTTATTTCATATCTGATTTTTCATTACCCCATGTCCTTGGTTGCCAGTAGCAGAAGGCAGGAAAAAGCAGAATGACTGGACAATGTAGAATATTTGACTGGTCACTATGTATGGGAAGGGGGGAAATATGCCCATATTATATCTCATGACCATTTTGGCCCAAAGATGAAGAGAAACTCATCAAATGAAGGTCAGTGTTGTGTTTTTGTTTTTGTTTTTTTGAAAATGTGATTCTCTCTTTCTACTGAAAGAGGCATTCAAAGGCATCCAGACACTGTCAAAAAATACTGGCAGGGTTTGCCTGGAAAAGGACATCAGTCCTGGGATTCTTGTCAAGAAGCTGTCCAGGTGCTGAAAAGTGGCTATCATAATGTTTTTGTTCTCCTGCCAGCAAGGTTTGCAAAGCTCCGGGTGTAGATTCTGCCTTCCAACACCCACCCCTGAAAATTGCTCATCCTTTCAGCTGCAAAGACGAGAGGCTATCTTGTGATTCAAAGGCTTTTCAGCCAGCAACCTTCTTACTTGAGAAACTTTTCAAGGTCGTCTCGACTGCAGGAGGACCAGGAGAGATCGCTCGGGTTCCTGCCCTTCACCCACTCTCCAGACATGATGTGAGATCTCCCGGCACAGGACACGTGGTCATCGTCATGACTCATCCCCATACTGTCAGAGAACAGAAACAAAGAGCTAAACCAGAGCCATGGATGGGACATTCCTAGTGGAACCAGCAGCTTATCAATCCCCTCTAGCTGCTGGGAGACGGATTGCTTCAGAAAGGATGCCTGGAGTCGGGTAGTCCAATCTTCTAGTACAGAAGGATCCCGCAGACCAGGGTGCAGAACCTTTTTCAGCTGGAGGCCCAAATTCCACTTTGGAGAAACTTTGGGGGGCACATATGAGTGGTGCAAGTCCTGAAGGCAAAAAGGATGAGGCTGAGAAAAGTTTAAAGCTCTTATTGCCAGTAACGGAGGATTAAGAGTGGCATTTCAACATGGGGGCAGGTGGGCGGGGGGGAATTGCACAGACACCGGGAGAAGAGAAAGCAACAGGTGGCTGGAGGACAGAAGGGGTGACGGCCAGGGGAGGGTGAGCAGCTTTTGGGGAACCCTGGAGGGACAGATTAGGGTCTCCCAAGTGCTCTGTTTGGCCCCCAGACATGAAGCTGTGCGCCGCTGCTATCAGCTACTTGGCATGCCTGGGCCAGTTCAAGGAGTGCGGATAGTGAAAGAAACTAGTAGTATTTGCTTCCCCGATTATTTATGGACTCTGTATCCGCAACCTTCAGAATAAACCAAATGTTCTCAGAGTGACTCATAACCAGATAAATCATGACAATAAAACATCTATGAAAACCCAGCAAATAAGGACAAATGGTAAGAGTTAATTCAAAGATACAGAAGCTCAGAAGACAAAGAGCACAATCCTCTCTCTCTCTCTCTCGCTCACTCTCTCTCGCTCACTCTCTCTCGCTCACTCTCTCTCTCTCTCGCTCTCTCTTTGTGTGTGTTTTGGGATGGCTGGTTGAGGCACATGAGGAGTTCCTGGCCCTATTTGTCTAAATGTGCATAGGGATGTGCCTGAAAGGTCACTGATCACCCCCACCAGCACACCCTAGAAATCCAGAGAGAACACAGGTGTGCACACCTGGCACCAAAAAGAGAACACCACGATCAGATAAGCCTCCCTGGGGAAAATATGCCAAAGGTGGAACATGTTCCCCAGCAGGTCACGGGTTCTCCCTCCTTTAGCGTGGCTACGAAATGCTCACAGGGCAGGCTCAAGTGTTTTCCAGGGAAAGATCTCCTCTCTGGCCCCCTTGGTAGCTATATTCCCTTAGGCGGCGGCGGTGGCGGCTGCTCAATCCTCCTCAGGCCTGGAATGGTGAACCTCTTTATAATTCGTTTGTGTCCTTTCATTTCTGCAACACCCAATGGCTGAAGGCAGTTGTTCTTGGCACGTGTTCCAAGGTCAGGCAGTTTCGGGTCCATCGAAGGGGAAGGGGGGACCTGGGAACCAACACCCCGGATTTCAGCCAGGAAGCAGAACTGCCAGGAGGGGGCATGGGAGAGGCGCTCCAGGAGCTGGCTGAACCTGGGACAACTCTTGGACCCAGTGAGGCGGCATTAGGAGAAGGGCTCGCCAACCAGAGCAGTGCCAAAGAAGGGGCCCGCCCACCTCTCAAAGTGCTCTTCCAGAGGGAGGGGCTCTGGGGTACTCAAAAAGAGGTTCTTGGAAGATTGGGTCCAACTGATCGCTCTGTGCATGCTCAGAGATTCGTTATGTGGTGACTGAGTGCATTGCGTAAACTTTGGGGAATAAGGAGCTTTTGCAGAGAAATGGTCTGCTACTTGGAACATGGAAGAGGTAAACATAGCTCCCGCCACAGCCCGAATAATGGATTCTACTTTTAGATGCTGTCTGACCAGTCATTACCTTTCCAGAATTCTGCACAAATTTGGGTCATATGAAAAGATAAAGGTTGCTTTGAATACACTTGTATATACCATTTCTAAACAACATTTTACATGGTTCTGATCTCACAGGTCTCATCTCCATGCGGCAATCATTTCTCTGCTTGTTGATTTTCTGGTGAAGTAAGAAAAGTATACAAAACATTGCATAAAGTGAAAGCTGTGTAAACTGTGGTGAATTTCCCGTACACTTTTTAGAAGTGTGTGTGGGAGGGGGCATGGGGGTGGAATCCAAATCTGTCGAATGCACAACGGGGTGGATGATGTCTGACAATCAGCAAGGCACCAGATGGAATCAATTAAACATAATCTGCATATTATTACTTCCAGTAACAAAGCCCTAGGAGAGTCATTCCAGCCACCCAGAGTAGGGAAAAGAAATCCAGGAACCACCAAGTAATGGGCGGTGGTGTTGTTGCAGTTGCTGCTGTTGTTTTTACTTACTATTCATTGTAAATGTCAAAAAACAAACCCCAAACCCAAACAAAGCTATGAAGTAAACGATAAAAGATCGTCAGCACAAAGAATAAGTTCAAATTCTATAGAACTATGCACAACTCCATGCATATGCACATGTTTCGGATAGCACATTCCAGGGGTTCCAAACATAAATCAAGTATCAGTGGAGAGAATGGACACGCCTGTCTGGTATCTCTCTCAAGTTAAAAAGGAAAGATAATCAAGTGTAATTTTGCCGGAGACCAAGGTCAGGATAATCCATACTATTGTATTCCCAATCACGACGAAAGCTGGACAGTGAAGGCAGCTGATGGGGAGGAAATGGATGCATTTTGAGACATGGTGCCGGAGGAGAGCTTTGTGAATACCCTGGACCAACAGAACGGCCAACAAGTGGGTCCTAGATTCAATCAAGACAGAACTTTCCTTGGAAGCACAAGTGAAAAGCCAAAGCTGCCATACTTCAGACACACCATGAGAAAGCAAGACTCACTGGAGACGACCATCATGTTAGAGAGACTCAAAGGCAGAGGATACAAGGGAAGGTCAAATATGGGATTAAATATGAATCCATAAAGGAAGCCACAGCCTCCAACTTGGAAGAACTGCATGGAGCTGTCATGGACAGGATTGTTTTGGAGAGCTCTCTTTCATAGGGCTGCCATAAGTCAGAGATGACTTGATGACACATCACAACAACAACACATACTAGCGAAAGGGACCTTGAGTCAAAATGAAAAGCTTGGAACTCAAAAGCTTGAGAATGTTTTATACCTATCAACTGGAAACCCATCCGGACCAGGAACTTTCCCATTAACTTAATATTAGTTAATGGGGAAACTTAAGTTAATATTAATATTAGTTATTACTTTTGTAATTTCCTCAATATGCAAAGTACCAATAAGGATCGACTTTCTAAAGTATATAAACTGGAAAGATTAATGTGAGGGGAAAAACCATCCATACCTTGCTCTGAGAGTTTATGTCTTAAAGATGAATATAGATCTTGGCACAGTTGTCTTTAATCACCACAAAAATACTTCAATGCTTTTGTTGCTTGAGCTGATGTGCCTAAATCTTACTGGGGTGTTCACCATTCTCCTCAACATGTACGTATTAACCTGGTCAAACCAAATTCTGTCTGCTGCGCTTTGTTCAAGCCATATTTAGCATGCTGCAGCTTCTGATAAAATGGTACAGTTAGAGAAGTAGCAAACTGTGTGATAAGATTTTCAACTTGTCACATAAAACTATGCTGTTTCTTTTTAATTAATTTTTATGAGAAGCTACATAGCCCCGGATAAAAGCTTTACTAGCTTTCCACTCAATGGAGCATGAGTTAGCTACATCCTCATTAATTTCCAAATATTCTTGTAACTCAGAGAAAACAAGATTTCTGAAAGACTCATCATTTAACAAAGAAACATTAATGTGCCCCAAAGCGGCCTCGGACATTTTGGAAATTGTAAGCCAAACAAACTGGAGTGTGATCCAATGTTACCAGGTGTTTCAGCCTCACGGTCTCTGGATCAATGCTCTTGTACAACTGCCACAAGATTCCACATCGTCTCTGGTCCCAGTCCTGCCAGGACTTGCATGTTCAGCTTTTCATGTGCTTAGATAAAAGGGGGAATATGCAAGACTGTGTTGCTTTATTGATGGGGACGTAACAGAGTTTTGTTCTAACTGTTTTAATTTCTGCCCCCAGAGGCTCACAGAAGTTTGGTTCTGCCTTTCTGGAGTGTGTTTGCAAAGTCAAAAGCTGCCCCGCCATCCTGGATTGGATCGGTGTGGCCCATTCCCTGGCACTCTTTCCCTCCCAGCCTCTGCTGAACCACGGTGATGGAGGCAGGATTGGAGCCAGCCATACAGACTGCTAAGAGACCTCCCCCAACAGTGAATGGGACCCCCCCCCCCCAATATGAACACTTCAGTCTGCGGGCCGTGAAAAACAAAGAAAAACATCCAAAGAAAGCAACTTGGCATGACCTCTTAGCTCAGTAGGCGAAACATGGCAGCTCCTACCCCTGAAGAAGCAACTTTGGCTCTGCCTACATGCTCCAGAGCGATGGGCCACCCTAAAATTAGGGAATGCCTTCCATGGGAAAAGGAGTTGTTTCGAGGCTCCAGGGCCACAGAAATGCTGCCAGATCAGTGAACCGAGGCACAGAAGTGATGGAAAGGAATCTTTCGGCTGTGTTCAGGGACGCAGTTCTGCATGGCATACAAGGCAGACACACGGCAATCACAAGATGTGTTCAGGCAGTCAACAGCCTTTGTGAAATGGTGCCTTTGTGTAAAGTCCTGGACATAAAGTGAACCTCGGTGCTCAGAGGAGCACAGAATGCATACGTAACAATAAGTTGTAAAACCTCCTTCAAAAATCGTTGCAGGCAACATCATCTAGAACACATTTACCTAGATGGAAGAGGAAATAGTATGACAACAACCAACAGCAAATCCAGGCAGGAAAACTAACAATCAGGAGATTTTTCTTGAAAAGAAAAAAAAGATCTATGGCCCATCCGTTCTTACCAGGACTTCAGCGGACCATAAATAACATTGTCCCATCGCAGGCCCACAACAAGTGTAAAATTAGCCTGAAGGAATGTCTGCCTTAAGAACATCCAAGCTGCCTTCCAGGGTGAGCGTGGATTTGAACCCTGGTCTCTCAGGATCAAGTCCAACACTCGCATCACTACACTTCCTGCCCAATGGCTAAAGCTCTTTTCTGCATGCTCCTGCCCAGCTGACTTCCAGGGAAAGTGTCTTCCCGGTGGAGGTCCACATCTGTGGGACGCTGTACATTGCTGCGTTTAATGCGAATGCTTAGATGCCTGGCTAAGATCTTCCTCTCCCAGCAGGCATTCTGTCTCTGATCTGCCAACTTTCTGGCTGGCTGTTCATTTAAAGTTTTAAAATTTTGGTACTTTGGTTGTATGTATTGCCTCTTATTTTATTACTTTTGAATGAAGACCTCCCTGGGGACATTTGCCAGTTGGGTGGTATATGCATTTAATACATAAGTAAATAAATCACAACCCCTTGTAGAATAAGGCTACAATGCTATGCATTTTTAGGCAGAAGAAAATCCTATAGGTCCTGTGACTGGATGGGTCACACTGGGCATTGTAGGATTTTTTTTTTCAACATACATAGGATTGCTTCTTTAATGAAACTGAGAGGTTGGTCGGCTGCATTTGGCTGGTTGGGTCTACCGCAGAAGGGAATGGCATGAGATGTGCTTCTGCTGAGAAGCAAAGCGACTTCTTCACAGAAGGGAAGAGCTGTGACCCAAATGGGGCTCATGCTGAGAGAGAAGCAGACCAAGGAAGGACCCTGGAACCTCACCTAACAATGCAGGCATTGCTCCTGCACTTGAGGTCACGTAATCCTTTGCTCAAATGAGCTGTTTTTCAGAAGTAATCCTTGGAAAGCAGCTCCTCAGAGCCACTTAGCAAGGCCTTCCTCTTCCCTTCATGTTTGTTCATGCCCCAAAGGCTAAAACAAGAGACAGAGAGAGATGCGTTTCTAGCAATCACCTCTGAGCTTTGCATTTGGATGTCTCCACTCAATGAGCATATAATCTCACGGCTGTGCATTTCATTACAACAGAACTAATTGGTCACTGGAACATGTTGCTTTGAAGAAAAACAAAACCAACCCCCACGCCCTGCAACTCCCAGGATTTCTCCATAAATAGAACAGGTTTCCCACTTATCCCTTATTGGAATGATTCCAGAAATAACACACATGAATAGCTTTCCAGTGATCCCACATCTAAACCTTTTGATATGATATACACCCATCCCATGCATCCATTAGAGAAGCTAAGCATAGATTTAATGTCTTTTGGTCTAAAATATTCCCACTGAGAACTTCCTAAAAAGGACTATAGAGCGGGGTCATTAAGCAAATGCTTGGGACAGGAATATCACGATGCGTTCCTGCTTTCCCTCGCTGGCCATTTCTCTTCTTGCACAAACCTTTTGTAGTTAATCTGAACAGGAGCGACAGCCAGGCTGCTTGAAAGTCAGCCACACGTGGCCACAAGAAAGAGTTCAGGCACTGGGGGAAATCCTGCTGGCACCTGCCCTTGGGAAGCATGAGCGTCGTCACGGTAGAAGATGTACCTTTTTAGAACAGGTGGGCATCATCTTCACAGTCAGGGGCATCATAATGCAAGGCCCAGCGGTGTCCAGCACTTACTCCTGTTTGGTGCTCAATGGAGTACAATTAATCCGGGGCTCCTCAGTCTCTGTGAGTCACTTTGGGAAACCTTTTGAAACAGTAAGCACCTTCACAAAATGGCCACTGTGGCCAGTCAGAAGACACTCATTTCTCAGAAGGTACTTGCCTTACCCAGAAGGCAAGACTAGAAGAAATGCCTGCAGCCAGGCAGGGAATTAAAGCACAAGGCAGAGACGAAACTGTCATTCAAAGCACAAAACCAGTTGAACCCCAACATGTAAGCTGCAAAAAGTGATCCACGGGCAGCATGTTGGAGACCCACTAATGCAAGTCCCTGAGTGGATGTCAAAGACCACGGATGGAACTTCCCTTCTATTTTCACTGAGTCAATTCGCCCATGTCGAGCAGTGGGGGAAGCCGAGCTTCTAGCCCTTAAAGCAGTGCAGCAAACGCTGGTGTTGGTGAAGGTACAGGAAGGGGCTAAGGTCTTCTGCTCAAAAGGGCACTCTTTAGTGTACCACCTGTCTTCCATGCCACTCTTTCTACTAAGAAGACTATTTTTTCTCCTATGTAAACTAAGCATATCTTCAGATTTTGTCTAATTCACATAATTTATCCCAGTTACTGAATTTGAGAATGTGGGACTTGGTTAGTGCAATGCACTCCGGCGTCTTTAGTTTCTGCCCTAATGGTTGGACCCAAACCCTGCTAAAAATGAACAGCTGTCTTCCCACTAATTATGGTGCAGAAGAACATTCTTCCTGACAAAAATCCATGTGCAATTAAATCCATTTTTCCCTATTAAAACAGTTTCTGCCTTAGGGTCATCACAGATTTAAATCCAATACAATACAGGCACAATAAAAATTTTTACGGTGAGCTCTGCTGAAACACGTACTTGGTTGGCCAATGTGTCAAGAAAATGTGAAGTGCTGGCCTTCAGAAAGTGACCACTTCCAAAAGCAAGAGGGACAACTCCACCTGTGTGACATATCTTGCTGCCGGAGCAAGAGCCGTCTTTTCAAAGTAAAAAATCCTGCGTGCTCTTATCGCAATTTTTGACTCCCTCCCCAGTTCTCAGTGGAGTTGAATGTTAGAAATGTTTATTGGTGTTTCATAGAGAAGCTGCATCACGGGAAGGGTGCCAGCTGCTGAACTGTTCAACATGTTATAAAAGTGCTTGGCTCTGACAATGCATCATGCCATAATCTTCAAGTGACCACAGATGAGAAAAGGCCCAACAGATGCACATCCTTGATGTAGGGGAGTTTGATCCAGGACCCTCATGGCGGGCAGGCTGAGATCTACCTTGTCTGGGAGTGTGCACACTTTGCTGCAGAACCTTCTTGAAGTACAACACAGAAAAGGGATATTCAACACTGGCCTTGTTGATTGGCAGGCAATGAGGCCCGGATTGGCCAGAATGGGAGGAAGCCTTCTTCTTGCCCAGGCCACAGAAGAGCACTTGCAACCCAATTCACTTCAAACATCAACCTCAGCCCTGAAATGGACCACAGGGCTCCTCTGAGGGAGCCCACTCAGTATTTATATTTATGTCCTGCCTTTCGAGGACCTCAGGGTGGCTTGCACAATTCTCCTCTGCCTCTCAATCTTATCCTCATAACATCAACCCTGTGAGGTGGGCTGGGCTGGCCCAGAGTCACCCAATAATCACGACGGCTGAGTGGGGTCCAGATCCCAGATCTCCCGAGTCCCACCTAACCACCTCTATAGAATTATGAACCTGAAAAACCTCACAGCAGCATAACTTCCTCTTCTACACCTGAAGGTGTCTGGCTAGTTTAGGGAAAGCAGAGACATAATGTTGTCCTCCAAGAAAGGGGAACGTCTAGGAAGACCTGAGAAGACATGGGCTGCTGCCTCCCTGCAGCTGTGCCTCTACTACCTGAGGGGCTTACTTCACATTACCTACTGCTAGGCCTGGCCACCCCTTCATGGATCACTGCCTTGTCGTGGCGAAGGGGCTTGCGCAGCTCAATGAAGCTATGAGCCGTGCCATGCAGGGCCACCCAAGACGGACAGGTCATAGCAGAGAGCTCTGACAAAACGTGATCCACTGGAGAAGGAAATGGCAACCCACTCCAGTATCTTTGCCATGAAAACCCCATGGACAGCACCAAAAGGCAAAAAGATATGACGCTGGAAGATGAGCCCCTCAGGTCGGAAGGTGTCCAATATGCTACTGGGGAAGAGCGGAGGGCTAGTACTAGTAGCGCCAGAAAGAATGAAGCGACTGGGTCAAAGCCAAAAGGACACTCAGTTGCCGATGTATCTGGTCATGAAAGGAGAGTCTGATGCTGTAAAGATCTATACTCCATAGGAACCCGGAATGTAAGATCCATGAATCAAGGCAAGCTGGATGTGGTCAAACAAGAGATGACAAGACTGAACATCGACATCTTAGGAATCAGTGAACTAAAATGGACAGGAATGGGTGAATTTAATTCAGATGACCATGTATACTACTGCGGGCAAGAATCCCTCAGAAGAAATGGAGTAGCCTTCATAGTCAATAAAAGAGTAGGAAAAGCAGTACTGGGATACAATCTCCAAAATGACAGAATGCTCTCAGTTCGAATCCAAGGCAAACCATTCAACATCACAGTAGTCCAAGTCTATACCCCAACCACTGATGCTGAAGAGGATGAAGTTGACCGGTTCTATGAAGACCTACAGAACCTTCTAGAATTAACATAAAAATGATGCCTTTATCATCATGGGGGATTGGAAAGCTAAAATAGGAAGCCGAAAGATAACTGGAATAACAGGCAAGTTTGGCCTTGCAGTACAAAATGAAGCAGGACACAGGCTGGTAGAATTTTGTCAAGAGAATACGATGGTCATAGCAAACACTCTTTTCCAACAACCCAAGAGACAACTCAACACATGGACATCACCAGATCGTCAACACACTTCTGCTTTATTGACTATGCTAAAGCCTTTGATTGTGTGGATCACAACAAATTGTGGCAAGTTCTTAGAGAGATGGGAGTACCAGACCATCTTATTTGTTTCTTGAGAAACCGATATGCGGGTCAAGAAGCAACAGTGAGAACTGGACACGGAACCACTGATTGGTTCAACATTGAGAAAGGAGTTCGGCAAGGCTGTATACTGTCGCCCTGCCTATTTAACTTATATGCAGAGCACATCATGAGAAAGGCAGGGCTAGATGAATCACCAGTTGGAATCAAGATTGCTGGGAGAAATATCAACAACCTCAGATATGCAGATGATACCACTCTCATGGCAGAAAGTGAAGAGGAACTAAAGAGCCTCTTGATGCGGGTGAAGGAGGAGAGTGCAAAAGTTGGCTTGAAACTCGAAATTAAGAAATCTAAGATAATGGCATCCTGTCCTCTCACTTCCTGGCAAATAGATTGCAAGAAATGGAGGTAGTGACAGATTTTATTTTCCTGGGCTCCACGATCACAGCAGATGGGGACTGCAGCCAAGAAATTAAAAGACGCTTGCTCCTGGGGAGGAAAGCTATGGCAAATACTGGATACCTAAAGGAACACCTGCTTCCATATTTGCCCTCCCGCCCCTTGAGATTGGCAGCAGAGGCCCTCCTCCGGGAGCCCTCTGTGAGAGACATCAGGAGGCAAAGTACCCAGAGGAGGGCTTTCTCTGCAGTGATGCCCCATCTTTGGAGTGTGCACCACAGAGAGGTCCGCCTGGCGCTGTCGTTATTTGTTTTTCGGCACCAGGCTAAGACCTTTTTATTTAAACAATATTTTAACAACGCTTAATAATATCTATAGGTTTTAATTGTGTAGCCAGGGTGTTTCTGGGTTTTAATTGTATTTGTATTATGTTTATTTATTTATGTGGGCCATCCCAAGGCTATAAGCTATGGGACAGCATACAAAAATTCTAAATAAATAAATAAATAAAATCTAGACAGCATGCTAAAAAGCAGAGCCATCACCCTGCCAACAAAAGTTCATATAGTCAAGGTGATGGTCTTCCCAGTTGCAATGTATGGCTGTGAAAGTTGGACCATGAGGAAGGCTGAGCGCCGAAGGATTGAGGCCTTTGAGTTGTGGTGCTGGAGGAGACTCATGAGAGTCCCCTGGACTGCAAGGCGATCAAACCAGTCAGTATTAGAGGAGAACAACCCTGACTGCTCTTTAGAAGACCAGACACTGAAGATGAAACGCAAATACTTTGGCCACCTAATGAGAAGGAAGGACTCCCTGGAGAAGAGCCTGATGCTGGGAACAATTGACAGCAAAAGAAGGAGGGAACGGCAGGGGATGAGGTGGCTGGTCACTGAGGCAGTTGGTGTGAGCTTGAGTGGACTCCAGGGGATGGCGGAGGACAGGGAGGCCTGGAGGAACGTTGTCCATGGGGTCACGATGGGTCAAATGCGACTTCGCAACTAACAACAGGGCTGGCCATGGCCAAGGATGAGGACAACCATTCTGCAGTACTGCCAGAGCTTTATTGCTGATCACCAGGAAGAGCTGGAAGAGGGATTTCAACATACTCCACATAGCAAACTCAAGGAAGTCATCCGTACTCTGTTTTATAAAGCTCTCTTCGCTGCCTGCAAGCAGGCAGCATGGGGATTTTACCTGCCATTGGAGGGCTTCTTCAGCAGCTGCTACCCTTCAAGCTCTGGTGTTGTGCAACCAGCACAGTGTGAGTCCATTCACTGGAACCACAATATTTCAACTCAAGGGCAGCTAGTACAGCCTGATCAATACCTGAGGTGGCCAGAGCCTAAGTGCCCCTCTATGGCTACGGAGTACAGCGCTTTCTTAGTGGTGGCCCCTCTCTTATGGAATGTTCTGCCCAGTGAGGTCCAGCTCATGCTGACACTGATCTTTTTGCCTGCAGGTAAAGACTTGCCTCAGTTCCCAAGTATCTGATGAACTGTGATGGGCACTGTGAGGCCGTCTGTCCTGGTTTTTTATTCTGCACTGTTTTGCGCTCTTATAATTCAAAAAACGTATGGTAAAGATTTTGATATTATTTTTATCATGTTGTGTCTCATGGTTTTAAGCTTCATGAATCATCTGAAGAATTTTTGTTATTGGACAGTACAGAAATGAAACAAATGAATGAAGAAATCTGAAAACAGTGTGAGAAATTCCAATTATATTCACGTCCAAGTCCTTTTGCTTGACCACGGATGGCAAAGACCACTTTTCTGTTGAGAGCTCATCTGATTTCCCACCTCTTTCCCACTCACATTGGAGTATTTGGGAAAGACAATTCAGAATCCCAAAATCCCTGGACTTGGCTTCCCTGGAAATGACTTTGGAAGTATAATGCATAGTCTTTTCTGCTTTCTCTGCAGGGTGAAGATCATTGCAGGGCTGGGAATTGCAGAACTCAGTGACATCAAATACAAAACAAATTCTAGAAAATAAGAGGGACACAGGGATTCCTGTTTGCATATAAACGACAACAAATGAATTCTAGTTGTTGTCTAGTAAAATAAAAGAAAAATTACAATGCAGGAGGGGTAGTATAGAGGCGGAAGTTACCTCATTCTTCAAAAAAAATGTTCCTGGGAGCACTGAGCTGCAAAGGGACAAAAACTTGCAAATCTTCTGAGACAGACCAGTTTTCTGGGGAGGGTACATAATACATTTTTCAATAATTGTATGCATTTTCTCTCATATCATTTAGATCTTCTGCATAGATGTGTGCTTCATAAGTAAATGTAAAGGGGGGCAGGGAGGAGAAGAATATGCTAAGGGTTACTTCAGACACACCCAACAGCTTGGCCATACCCTGTGGAATTTTTGACATTGCTTCCCTTTTAACAGCGAGCCACTGTGCCGTATCGCACACGGCTTCCCAAAGCACCCCACATACTAAAAGCAGCCTGCCATGTGGCAGGGGGGTTGCTGTTCGAGAGACGACATGGAACTATTTGCAGAGTTCCCTGGACCCCGGTCAGTATCCATTTTCTTTCTTCTGCCTGCCAACACCATCACTGTGGAAGGCAATTACAGAGGGTGTATCCAAAGAGCGGGTTTGCAGGGCAGATGTCTGCCTGGCACCCATACAGTCCCGGAATAGATGCCGTTCCTCACTTCTTCTAGGACTGTATCACTGTTAGAAGTACATCTGTCCTTCGAGGCCTCAGTGCCTGCCTTTTCCACCAAAAAATCGCCCGCACGGGCTGGCTGAAGACAGGACATGGACGGTGCAGGGAACTGCATGGCCCCCTCAGTGGCATTTCCCTTCCTTTCTCGCAACGGTGGCCCTCTTGCATCTTGCTCATTGCAGGTGTGAAAGAGAATCTCTTCAGCGGTGCTGTCGAGACCCCAGAGGAGCATGTTTCTCTGATCCCTGCCTCCCCCTGGATGGGTTTCATTCAGCCTTTGTCGAGCGTTCTTCACGAAACGATAGCCTGTCCCTGTGCCAGAGAAGCTGCATTGTTTATAAGCAGCTTGCGGAGTTTTACTTCAACACACTGGAACTTTGTGGAAAATGCTTACAGTGCTGAGGCACTGGGAGAAACCCAGCCAAAATAATTTCAGTTTAATCAACGGCATTGCGGCTCAGCTGTCTGCCCCCACTTGGGCTCGTTCTGCTGAGTAAGCCAAAGACACTTTCAATAGCCAGCCTATAATGAGCTGGCAAAGGCTGCAGCTGCCTTCTGCCAGGATGATTCTGGTTCAATCCATCATGGCCTTTGTTGGCAGCAATCCCCTTCACCCATGACGCAAACCCAAGGAGGGGAAGGAGGCATGCTGTGCAACCTTCTCGGAACAGTGCGCTGCAGATGCAAGACACAGGAGACCTGCCCTGCGCCCTCAGTCAGGAAGCATTCCTGCCTCTCCTGGATGGATGCTCTGGGCACTCCAGAGTGGGATCTTCCAGAGTCTCAGTGGATCACTAAGTTCCCCTGGCTCTGAAGACATGATGCAAAAGGGCACGGTAAGAAGGAACCATCGAGCCCTGGAAAAGCTGCTTCTTCACTGATTGATGGAAACAGCCAGGTTGCCATGGTGTTTTTGCTGGGAGAAGGCAGGTTCAGGCCCCCAAGGGACAGGAGAAGAAGCCAGGACATTCTGCTCTTCAGTCCCAAGGCAAGAGACTGTTGGGCCCACTCCTGCTCTGGCTGATGGATGGGACCAGGCTGGTATTCCCTTTTGCAGCTGCCAGGATGTTCCCCTGGGAAGGCAGATGAGGATGCAACTTCCCCATGGCCCTAGATCTCCTGGTCGATGCCAGAATCCAGAGTGTGCTTCCCTTCTGCTCTCCATTCCCAGGAGAACCGCACGGATTCTCTTCCAGGTAGAGATATGTGGAGTCGTGAGAAAGTTCACTGTCTTACCATGAGAAATAATTGCCTCTCTTGGGAAGGCTCCTGCGGTTTTAACACAGCTGGGACCTCCATAGCTGCCCCCAAATCGAAGAGAAGATGACAACTCTAACCCGGATGTGTTGCCTGGATGCCTCGCTTATCAGTTCAGAAGACCAGTTGAGCAAGTGCGTGTTGAGTCAACTACCTGTACAGCCATTCGTCCATTCAGGTGTGACCCTCAGCACATGCCAAGATGCTGACAAAGGAAACGTGTGGATTTCTACATGTGAGGAGTCAGCAAACGTTTTTTTAAAATTAACTGGGTCAGTGAGAATGCTGGATTTATAATCACATCCAATGAAGGAATGCCCTGTGTGAAAATTCAGAAATGACCCACCAGCAAAACAGAGAACGAGTCAGAATACAGAGTCTAAATAAATATTTGTAAAATAAATAGATGGTGATGAAAACTTTCCAGGTGGCAACCTTGCATTAAACCCAGCCACGCTCAGTGGAATGATTCTGTCTATGAGTTTTGCTAGAATTGCCCTGAGGTATGAAGCGGCATTGTAAAAAAGAACCAAATATTTTCATTTTGAGTGTTGTCAAGCTGAGCAAAGAGTACAAATGAGCTCTGAAAATGTGTTTCCAATTAGCCACGGGTAAAATAATGAATAATTAGAAGAACAAAAAACATTCCACCCTGGACATACAACAGAAAATGCCAGAAAAATCAAAGTAGCGGGAGAGTGGCGGTGAAGAGACTTCCCAAAGATGGGCAGTAAGGTGCAATGGACAGAACTCAAGCTAGCTCATCATTTTAAGGGAATAGACCATTGCCAGGAAATGAGCCTTGCTTAAATCACAGCTGAAGGATGCAGCTCTCTGGTGGGACATTTGACGTCCTCTTTCCCAGTCCGGGTTGCTAACACTGGCATTACGGGCATTATGACTGCCCATCACCAGTGATTTCAGTGCATAAGCAAAAGCAAGGAACACCTTTCAGTCCAAGGGCCAAATGCAGTTTGGGGGCTGCCTTGGTAAATGGATGGGACCAAATAGACAAAAATCCCAGAATATTTGAATTTAAAGCTCATGCTGTCAATCATTAAGCTTTCAGAGGGGCACCTAAAACGTTCAGAATAAGAGAAAGAACCGCAAATAACCAGGATGCTATCCAATGATTGGTGGTTGGGGGAAAGGAGTCAGGTTCGGAGAAGCACTTGTGACCCTCCGTGGAGCTGGACTGGGCTCCAGGGTCTGAGGTTCTCCACCCCGCTATATGCTTCCCCAAAGAACAGAGGAAGGGCATGGCCCCTTTCCCGCCAACGCGAATCTCCGCATCCCATAAAGAATAGCATTTATCTACACACTAATGTGTTATTACGATAATTGCATTCATATCCAACCTTTTGAGGCTCAAGGACCTCAACTGGAAAATCCTGAATATCCATCCGCTGGAATAGGGGCATTTCAGATGGCCTGGTGGGCGAGGTCACAGGCCCCTCCCTGCAGCCTGCTTTCTTGGGTAGGGGTAGGGAGGGCTTGCTTAATGCACTCTCCCTCCTTTGTGCTTCCCAGCTTCAGGCCACAATGACCCAAGGGTTATGCCTCTGGCTTGTCCAGCCGGAGTTCCTGGTTTGTACCAACAAAAGAATGCCAGGGAACAAAGTCTGCAGTTTGTTTAGCCACTCCCACTAGCAGAAGGGACCAATCAGGAGCAACTGGCTGGGGGGGGCATGCATTTGATTCTCATGCACAATGGCATCCAAACTGGGCGACACTGGACCAGATGGCATCCCTTGCCCCACCCACGTGCAAACGACACCCGGAGTTGCGATGGCGGTCTGATGCGATAACTGTGGTGGGAGAGGGCCCTCCATTCCACGGAAGGACAGCAGGCTAGTCTGGGGTGCATGAGGCACACACGCAGCGCATGCATCGCTTTCCACCAATGGACTCCTGCCATGCCCTGCTCCCTGGCTTCTGCTGCCTGGGACAGCTGCCTCGGTCTGCCTCGTGGGCCAGGACCGCCAGAAAGGCAGCTCATCCAGAGGACAAGGCAACCCACCCAGAACAAGTGCAGGGGGGTGAAAACAAGAACCTCGGTGCCTTCCAGCCCAGAAGCCAGAGGAATGCTTCCACTGAGGAAGCATATGCAATGAAGCGAAGCCTGAGAGCCCTCCTTGTCAAAATGTGTGAGGGAATCAGAAGGGAACCAAAGAGAGTTTGGATAACGCAGTGTTTTCTCCTGGAATTTTTCTTCTTGAGAGGGGAGCAGAGGGGCTCGTGCATTCTTAGGCTGTCATATTTCATAAAGCAAATTCAGAACATTCTCCCCAGGTGAGACACCTGAAGCAATTAGAGGGTAGGCCAAAAGAATGCTGATAGGATTAGCCAGGACTGGCCTTTTCCGCCAGGGAGGATGAGGTCCCCTCCATGGGTCAGGGTCTGAGACACTCTTAAGCCTGGATATTACACCACCGCAAGCCTTCCACCTGGATCGGTTGTGGCAGGAACCCCAACTCACCCCCGATACCAGCAATTTCTTGCGACTGGCCATCACGCCAAAGAACGGGAGTTAAAAACAGAAGAGCCATGGCGGACCCAACGCCCGTCTCATCCAGCATTCCCATAGTGGCCAAGCAGCAGCTTGCAGAAGGCTCCCAAGTTAAGTGCAGTAGCAGGTTCTCATTTGTTTTCCACAGCAACTCGAGGCCACCACCAAACCGCCCCTGATGCTGTCATGACTATTCGCCAGTGATAGTGCTATCCTCCATAAATCTGCCTCATCCACCTTTAAAGCCAACCCAATGGGTTGTTGTTGTTAGTCGCAAAGTAACATCCAACCCATAGCAACCCCATGGACAACATTCCTCCAGGCCTTCCTGTCCTCCACCATCCCCCGGAGTCCACTTAAGCTCACACCAACCACCTCAGTGACTCCATCTAGCCACCTCATCCTCTGCCGCCCGCTTCTTCTGCCATCAGTCGCTCCCAGCATCAGTGTCTTCTCCAGGGAGTCCTTCCTTCTCATTAGGTGGCCAAAGTATTTGAGTTTCATCTTCAGGATCTGGCCTTCTAAAGAGCAGTCAGGGTTGATCTCCTCTAGGACTGACCGGTTTGATCACCTTGTGGTCCAAGGGACTCGCAGGAGTCTCTGCCAGCAACACAATTCAAAGGTCTCAATCCCTCGGCGCTCGGCCTTCCCTATGGTCCAGCTTTCACAGCCATACATTGCAACTGAGAAGACCATCGCCTTGACTATATGCACTTTTGTTGGCAGCGTGATGTCTATATCTTAGGGTGGTGAAGTCCGTAGTTTGACTATACGCTGGCTGCAGCAATCTTCCCTCTTGCTTGTCCTGATTCTCCCGCTATCCAGCTTCATGGGATGAACCCATGTTCTAACATTTTGAGAGGGGGAGAAAAAGGTGTCCTTCTCCACAACATGCACAATTTTGTACACATCTATCACGTCCTCTCTTATTCCTCTTTCCCCCATGCGAAATGGTCCCAGCTGTCGCAACCTTTCTTCAGAGGGGATTGCTCCAGCCCCTTGGTCATTCTGGTGGCCCTTTCTTTCATCGTCTTCAACTGTACACTTTTGCTATCGCTATCGCCATTGCCACAGCTACATTTATAGCCTGCCTTTTTTCTCTTGCAAGTAACCGAGGGCATCTGACATAATTCTCCACCTCTCCAGAGACTACAACTCTGAGGCTTTTGCAAATGGGGCGGCATATAAGTGTTCCAAACAAACAAACAAACAAACAAACAAACTCCGAGTCCCCCCTCCAACACTCTAAGCACCACACTGGCAACACCACATCGGCACTATACCACCCAGCCTTTTCAAGGTGCAGTAACCAGAGTCGCATCTCTAAGAAGGGGGCTGTTATTTTTGCTTCAACTGCAACGAAGGCCTTCTGCAAGGGCCAACTGAAATCCGTCATAAACCTCTGGGGAAACATAAGGATTCTTTTTAACAAACATCCCTAAGTCATTATTATGACATTCCAGAAATCCTCTCTCTGGCCTGCCTCATTATTTGGCTTCATGTCTGCAACACAGCCTGCGCAGCACTGAGCAAAGCCAGCAACCATGAATCCTGAAGAAAAGAGATGGCCTACCGCCAGTTTGTTGTTTGTTGTGGCCAGGATACCGGAATCTCCCTCCCCTTCATTCTGGGCTGTTCCAGGGGTCCCTTGTGAAGTCTTTGTTTTTAATATGTATTACAGGCAAAGCTCCGTACTTCACACATCTGGATAACCGCTATTTTCAAACTTCCTGCTCTGGGATTTCAGAAAACAAGCTCGTGGGCCTGCGTTCTGACCTCTCCCGCTTGCAGGCGCAGGTGGTGCCATGGGATGTATTTTGGTACAGGGCTTGTAACTGCGAGAGGCAGGTTTCCTCCAGGCTGGCAGTGGTGTCCTGGCATCTTTCTTTGCTCTCCTGTCGGCTGCTGCGTGACAAACACGCCCCAGCACAAATCGCCAACACTCATCAAAACCTTCTGCTCAACAAATGACAGTCCCGTGCCAGAAATGGAAAGGTGTGGCAACAGGACCCCTGAGCACCCCGGACTAGGAAGTAATCCATTCCTGACAACACACTGAAAGGACGGGCGGAGGAGGAGATGGCAAACTCTTGATCTGATGCTTGCAAAAAGTGGCTGTAACTGGAAATCTGCAGCAGATTCAAATAAGTTCAAATTTCTAAGAATTCAGTCTGTGGATTCAGCAGCCAGCTTGCTTTCCCTAAGTCACATGGATTCTGCAGACTACTGGACTATTTTCAAAACACTGCGGAAAAAATAATCATTGAAAAATATGCAACATTGACCAAAATGCACATTTCTCCCATAGGCTAAAGCATGCGAGGGGGATACATTTTGGGGGATTCGCACATTTTTGGGAGTGTGAAGTTGTGCAACTTTTAATTTGCACAAATGTGCACAAGCACATCTGATTTGCAAAATCCAATTCTCGCAATGCTCAGGCAACAGGAGGAAGAACTCTGGCAATCCGTGAAACAGAGACTGGATGGATTTTACAGCACACGCACATCCCTAACTTGGAGGGGTCTAGCTGGGAAGGTGCATTTGCTAGGGCACATGCAAGGCCTGGATCTTCGCATCAAGCACTACCAGTAGCAACTGAATTACTTCTCACTGCTGGCCAGTACCAGGGGCAGAGTCCAGCTCTGTCTCTGTGGTGCTTCTTTCTGAGCCTGAACAGGACTAAGTGCCCATGGATTCCTAGATGGCCTCAGGATATGTGGCTCACAGAAGGTTAGGCTTTTGCTACAGACCAGAAGCGAGCAAACAATGCCTTGGTCTGTGGCCTTTGGCCTTTTTTATGAGGCACTGGTAGCATTTCCATTTATGCGTTGCTGAAAAAGAGGACAAAGGAAGACAGTGTTTCTATAAAATTTCTCATACAAAATAGTATTTGTTAATTTGCAGAGACCGTTAGAGCATTAAGGGAAAATATAGCGCGTCCCACCATGGTGTCCAGCACCATGGCCAGGCTGCCAGCTCAATTTGCTATTCGGGGGCTAACTGCTGGCAGTCCAGGCCCTGCCCTTCTTCCTCCTTAGGTAGAACTGGAGTAGAGAGACTTTTAAACTGAGTCCACCTGCAGATAGAAAACATTCCTTTTCACCATGATCTGCTTGACCTGATCTATGTTTGCAGTTTTCATCCTCCCTGCTCAGTCCTCCCACTGTTGGCATATATCCCATCAGCCACTGTGCCAATGCATGGCTCCCTGCCTTCATCTCCTGTCTCTTCCTCGTTAGGCTACAAATAGAGGCTGGATGGCTGGAGCAGCTCATCTTTCCAGGGGACCCTGCGGCAGTTGCAGAGCAAGACCATGGAAACCATGATTCAGACAAGCCATAGTGGGACAGAGAAACCATAGAGCAAGCCATTGTTTTTCAATCATAGTTTCTAAGGACTAAACTCACCATGGTGAAATACCATGACTGGGTTCAGACAACATGACAGTCCAGCAATGGTACCCCTCACCACACTCACACACGCATACACACCAGGTTTGTTGTGTTGTCTGAACTCATATGTGGGGAGGGTGATGATCTTGAGGTGCACACACACAGTTGGTGGTTTGGTTCCACCCACCAACAGCATGTGGGCCCCCACAATTTACCTCTGAGGGAAGGCAATCACCACGGCGTGTGTTGGGGGCAGGATTGTCCACAATTGCTTTAGACCGCGATTTTTCTGGTCACCAGAACTGAACGGGCTTTGGCTTCTTCTCTTTTGGCTAATAAAAAGTGTCCATGACATTTTTGTCCATGACCTTAGACACAGAGGACTTGCACGTAACCAGTGCCCAAATTGGTTGACAGAACCTTTCTAGGGGAAGGAGAGGCTATTTATTTATTTATTTATTTAACTTCTATGCCGCCCCATTCGCCAAAGCCTCAGGGCGGCTTACAACAATAAATAAATACATATAATCATATAAAAACAATATAATTGGAAATGCCCTGGCCAAAGATATAAAATCAATAAATAAGCTAACAATTAAAATGCCGTTTAAATAAAAAGGTCTTGGCCTGGCGCCGAAAAACATATAATGACGGCGCCAGGCGGACCTCTCTGGGGAGCGCATTCCATAGAGGCTATTTCCCTTGTGACTATCACAATTTATGCACTAATTGTTATAAAGGAGAGCATGTTGACAATCCTATAAGGAACCCACTCACTTCTTTAAGTGTGACACCAAAGCAGCTATGCATGCTACAACAGGGTCTTATAACACAAATATGCAGGAATGATGACAAGAGCTATCAAAATTAGGAACTGTGAACATAAAAGCTGCACAAAGATGCAGAAGATGCCAGCCCCCTTGCTCAGCAACTCCTGAAATGTGGCCATGATCCAAATGACCTAAAGTTCCGCTGCTTGCAAAAGGCTCAAGATCAGGGACAGCAGCTGCACCATCAACTTCTGTGGCAGGCACTAGACTGCATCTAGACTTCAAAGACTCGAGATATGATCCTTGGCCCATTCAGGCACAAAAAAGCCCTAAAACACCCAGCATTCCCAGCAGGCTGGCTGGGAAATGCTGGGAGCGTAGAGCTTTTTCTGCCTAAACAGGCATGAATCCAGTTGACTTAAGGAAAGAGGTGGCTTGCATGACTATGCGCTATGACAAACCATTAGAACAGAGCTGTGTAAATGGTTTTAAAATATTTCTGACCAATATGTATTGTGAAGTGTTTCTGAAAATTGGTGACATTTCTGGATCATTTTCTGATAATTGGTTTTTCTGGTAGGTGACCTCCAAGAACCCCACTGCAGTTCTAAAGGGCTCCATAACAACATTTGGGATTACAGCCTTGTGTTCTATGTATGGCCCCAGCCTTCTTGGTTTTTGAAGACAGCTTGCATGTTCCTGGAAGGGAACCTCCTGAATGATTCCATTTTGGTTAATATTCTTGCACAGGTAAACCTGCAAGCTTTCATATATGCAAAAATGAATATATTTCCATTTGTTTGGAAAGGATAACTTTTGCATGTGCATGAATTATTTCTACTTTGTCAAAGTCTAATAGTTTATGCCTGGACTGAAGTGAGGATTTAAAAAAGAAAAAAAAAACACATAAATACCTGTATGTTTTATCCTATATATATGAAACAGGCTTTTATCAAATAAATAAATAATTGTGGTTTTTTCGCTGCCTTTGGAAGTCCTGTAGTATTCTTATTTATTATTTATTTATTATTTCGATTTATAGTCTGCCTTTTTCCTACAAAGGGCTCAAGGCAGCGTACATCATTCTCCTCCTCCATCTTATCCCCACAACAACAACCCTGTGAGGTAGGTTGGGCTGAGAGTCTGTGACTGGCCCAAAGTCACCCAGTTGGCTCCATGGCTGAGCGGGGACTCGAACCCAGGTCGTCTGAGTCCCAGTCCCGTGCTCTTCACCACTACGCCACACTGGCTCTCATTCATTCATTCTTCATTGTCAGTGTTGTGAGAAACTTGGACTCAAATTAATGAGGGTGATGTTAACACTCTAGACATTGTCTGAAGGCTGCATGGAATAGTTTGGCGGCCACATTCTGACCTCCAAGATGGGAATCGAAGTGCAAACCCCCATTCCCTTTACAGCTGGTAGGGAAGAATTGCAGTGGCTGTTCTCTGAGAACGGGAAATCACACTTCAAGGGGAGGTGACAGGGACACTTCTGGCGGGCGGGTGCAGGAAAGAAGGAGACCGAAGTAGAGGAATCACGAAGCTGCTCCGGCTTTCTCCCCCCCACCCACCCAAGACAAAAGTTGAGCAAAAACACCGAGCAGGAGGAAATGGGAGGAGAAGGGTGCCTTCTCCATTTCTTCTGCCCCACGGCATGAGCAGAAACCCAGGTTCAGGGACTTGACCTTCCTTCCATAGGACTGCACCTAGTCCTTTCAGGTATCTTTTCATACCCTTTTTAGATACTAGGTCAACAGTTAAGATTCATGGTTGAAACGCATTTGATTATTTCTAGGATGAAATCAGAGCATGGCTGTCACCCTCCTCTATTGCTTAATGACCGTATGTCCATAGCCTGCGAGCACAAAAAAGAAGAGATTGAAGCTGCAAAAGATGTTGCAAGAAGTTGCATACCAGCTCGGACGGATGGCTGCAGCCAAGGAATCGGAAGAAGACTGAGGCAGCTCCCTGGAGACGGGCCCCTTTCACTCGGCTCTAAGTCCGCCTCGCACAGAGCAGTCACAGGGCCTTCTGCAGGAAGCGAGTCCAGGGGAATCCACTGGGCACTCTTTGCTTTGCAGAGTTCGGCCTGCGTGCACGTGACTTGCAGGCTTTGCCTACTTCGCGCGAAAAAAATCACGCTTCGCACAAAGGAATACATCCTTGGTCAACTTTGTACAAAGTAGCCCCTGGCACCCGTGAGCATTTGCAAACTTGATCTTGGCTTGGCTCACTTTCTGGTCAGGGCTGAGCAAGGGAAGGAAATCCAGCCAGCACGAGAGCCGCATCCCAACCTGATCCTCGCACCCCTCATGTGGGAGTGGATAGGGAGGGGAGGGGAGGGGAGCAATCCTATGAGCACTTTCACCACACTGCAGTTCTCAGAAGCTGGAGGACACATGCTACTGTAGCATCTTTTCAACCTGGAGCAGTGGCTTCCCCACCCCACAACCCACAATCTAGTGTGTTGTTGAGGCTAAGGGCTGCTATAACAGTCTGGCATACGGTTCAAATAAAAACCAAGACTCCCCATTATTAACTTCTTTTGAAACTGTTCCCAGCTTGGCCCAGCTGAAGGGGAGACACTCATTCGTTTTCATCTTGTCAGGTTTGGGTGGGAGCTGAAATATTTCCCGCTCATGCCCCAGAGCACTCTGTCGAGAAACAGGAAAGCCACGTCTGACTGCTGCAGGCAGAGTCCTCCTTAAAAGTAGTAACAGGGATTTATAGGATTCCCTTTAAACAGTGAATATTAATTTCTTATTCAAAGGTAATGCATCCTAAAGTTTATGCAAACCATAAAAGGTGATGCAGATTTGGGGCAAAGATTTTTTTTTTAACAAGTCTTAAACTGTGATTTTATTGAGATGAATTTTTAACATCTTTTTCTGCCCTCTCCTTCTTTGTAGAATGGCTTAATGTAAATTCAAGCTAGAACTTCCACTCATGGCATCGTTTGGGTGACTTGTCATTGGAGTTGAAAAATCAGGCACAGAGCTTCCAAAGAAGGTTCATGGGAAATCTGGCTAGGGAGAAGGAAGGGAAGAATTATCTTCAAAACTACCACCTCCCTGAATCAATTGCCTTAGGACCTCAGTCTTCACCTCCAGCCAAAAGGTGCCACACTTTTATTTGAGAGTAAACTTCTTGAACACAACAAGGCTTGCTTTTGTGTAAACACACACAGGATCAGAATCCATGTCACTGGTCCCACCTTTGCCACGCATCTCTTCCTATGCAGACCCCTTCCACTGCATTGGCCCCTCACGGTCTGAGACCTCTGCAGTGCGTGGCTACAGTCACAATGCCCAGACCAGGATGTGTGTGTGTGTGTGGGGGGGGGGGGTTCATCTATGTATTTCTTTAAAGCTTTTATATACCATCCAACTACTAGTGTTTTGAGATGGTCTTACAGTAGAAGCAGCATAAAATAAAATGAAGCACAGCATCCAAATAATTCCAATAAAATAAAACCCACATCAAAACCTAATCAAACATTAAAATATTGGGAAAATAAAAAGGTTTCGGCCTGACACCAAAAGGAACAGAATGACGGTGTCAGGCAAACCTTCCTGGGGAGTGCATTCCAGAAGTGGGACGCCACCACAGAGAAGGCCCTTCTCTGGTTCAGAGGGCCAGATGCAAAAAGCTACATCTGCAAATGGTCCAAAGTCAGAAAACTCGTGAGACAACAGGGTTCAGGCAGAAGCACATTCTAAGAGTCATATCCCAGTGAGACACGCACAGTCAAGAGAGGGTGAGGTCAGGAAGAACAAGATGCAGGCACCTGGCCAGGCCAGGCCGGAACTGGGTAGGAGCCGAGCAGCCAGGAGCAAGGGCTTGGAGCAAGGGCTTGGTTCAAGGCAAGGCTGGGAGCCGGAGCAGCCACGGAGTAGCTGCCAGGACAGCTCGTGCTGCTGGGGTGAAAAGAAGCAGCACAGGAAAGCCTGTTCTGGAGCTCTCCAGGGCTCCCACCTCTGCTGCAGGTTTCCACTCCCTTGCTCCCTGCAAGTACCTCCAGGTGTGTTCCTGGTTCTGCAGGCACCTGCAGGGTGAACCAGGCTCTGATCCAGAGATCCTGGTAGCCAAGCTGCAGCTGGACCCACCAAAAATCTGCATAACTCCTTGTCATGGCATTACCGCAGCCTGGGCAAGCATGCCCGCAAACCCAGAGCAGTGCATTGCGCATGGCCAGGATTAAGTTAGCAAACGAGGGACAGTTCTGCCCAAGGCATCGCCACGTCCCAATAGGAGCATGAGCGTGACATCAAACCCCATTTGAACTGCAAATATTTAAAATCATTTTAGTTTATTACTTTAAAGTTGCAAAACAAATGGCTAATTTCTCATAGCCACTGGTGCTTTGTTCTGCTCCTTGGTGTTTTTAGATGTCTACATTTCAACAAGATATTTTGTTGTTATTGGTTCAGGGTGTTTTGCATCACAATCTTACAGCTACTACACCGAGTCTAGATGGCCATAGCTTGTTCAGAGCCACAGCTCTGACCTCAGAAACCTGTAGGCTGGGCAGGCTCCATCAGTGCCTCCTGGTCCTTTCATCCAGCTACAAGGTGATGGCTAAAATCGGCCCTCTAAACGTTTTCTTATGAACAACATCATCGGATTGGACTCTTAATTGATCTGTAAAACTCTATTTACTCTTGGTTATACTTTGTTGCCTCCAGAAGCCATGCTTTTCCTGCATGCACAACTTGGATACTGAAAGGAGTCTCTGTGGGTATATTATACTGCCTTCACGTAGAACCAAGCTCCCACTATACAGAACATATTTCTACTCTTGATTGACAAACCATTCATTACAGATGCAAAAAGCATCCCTGAGAAATGCCGTGGGTCATAGAGAAAGATTCTTGGCTTCTCTCAAATCCCCTTCCTTCTCAAATTCCCTCATACCTACAGAGGAACCTTCACAATGACCTCTGATTTAATACTGGTGAAATCCAAAGCCACACAAATTTGGGATGTGTGAAACACACTTGGGAAGTGTTGTTGGTTTTCTCAAAGCCCTTGGTTCTCTTTGAAATTGCCCTGGCATGTCATTAGAGTTGCACTTCTGTTTCACATCCCAAGATTGCTTTAGACAAAATGTTAACTAGGAATGTACACCCCAGCAGCAAGCAATGCCATGACAAGTATGAACAAGTCACAGTGCTCTTCAACCACACCACAAACATGGTTAATTCTTACTTGTGTCCCAGTTCATGAGCAATAGTGAATGCCAAGTTCAGTCCATTGTCTTCTGCGAGAACACACTTCCTTTTCGAGCTGCAGATGCCCCCAAGATAGGCAATTCCTGCAAATAATGACAAAGGCCTCCATCAGTGTCAGCAAAAGCAGTCCACTCCTTTCAAAAACACATCAAGCAGCTTCAGTAGAAATACTAAAGGGAGAAGAAATAACCATTTTCTTACTGATTGCTCTTAAGGTCTTGTGCATCAGGATCGAATGCGAAACAAACTTGTGCATTACTGAGGTTTATAAATTATGGACAAGCATCAAGAAAGTTGGCAAAGAGATCTCATTATCTGAACAACAGTGGCACTTGGGAGTCATTCAAGCAGATTGACCCGAGACAAAAAGGAAGCACTTTCTTGGCTCAGTGTATCCATAACCCAAGAAAGTAATTGGCCTTCTAGATGTTGACTAGCGCCCAGAGTACTGCTCTGTTAATTGGCCTTTTTAAAAGAAGTGAATTTGCAGAAGGTTTAGAGGGTTTCTGAGCAGCTCTCTGCCCATGCCAGGTATGGAGCCAGTGTGTTCAGGTGCAGTGTAACTTTGATTGCTGGATGTACAATTTTTATTGCAATGGCTGCCCAGAGAGCGTAATGCTAATGGGCAGTTTTTAAACAAATGTGATAAATAAATAAGCATACAAATAAACAAACAACAAGACCACTACAAAATTTTTCTTTTTTTTATACAACTTTTTATTAATTTTCAAAACAATACTAAGACATCCATTATCACAAACATCGAAACTACTGAATCAGCCACTTACTTACTACACATCTTTTAACATTCTGTGATCATTTCAAATTCCTTTAAAAATAAAAAAAAAACCTATCAAATTTTGGACGTTTGTTTATTATTGGCTGGAGAAACGGGACCTGGCTTAGATCTACAAAATTTTTCTTAAAGGATGCAATTGTTACAAGGTAAGGCTGGGAAATCCCATCACCAGTAACATGCAGACAGCCTCACCTGTGCATCCACAGAGACATTGAAAATCTTTCAACAAGTGGATTCAGTGGCCAATCAAATGTCTGAGGAATATCCAGCAAGATACTGTATATGAGATCCTTCTTGCTGATGATTCCTGATGGCTGGAAGCATGCATTTAATAAATACATTTACAACATACGCCACTCTACAGATTTTGGAGCAGTGAACAGGATCAGAAATAGACAGATGAAGAAAATAAATCAATGCATTCAATCGAAATCAGTCAGTCAGTCAGTCAGTCAGTCAAGGAAGGCTTCCTAAATAGAGAGTTTTCAGGAGCACAGGAGTTTCTAGAGAAATCTAGTCGTTACACTGAAAGCTCTTCCAATCAGACCTCAGTGCCACATGGGACCATGACAAGAAGGCCACCTGATGACTTCGTTGGTAAGGGAGAAGGTGATCACTTGGTATTGGCCACATCATGGCAGTTGTAAACTTGACTTCTGCCTATTCTTCTAGTGCAGCTTTCCCCAATGGCTGTGCTGGCTGGGAATGATGGGGGTTGCAGTCCAACATATCTGGAGGGCACCAGGTTGAGGAACACTGACTTAGTAGATGAGGAAACGCTGTCTTCCATTCCAAGTTTTGAAAAGGAAGCGGCCCTTCAGCCCTACTTCAAAAGGTTTCCTAGGTGACCCGCTGCTGAAAGGGCAACTTCCTGCAAAATACTTGGTACACATTTATTGAGGCATGCATGGACATCCCATACAAAATGTGCCACAACCTGATGGATGAAAGATGAATTTATATTTTAATTAGGAACTTACTTAATTCTAAAGGGGAACAAGTAATCCACAGTCCCTCCATAACAGTGTTCTCATTATACCAGGCTTATTTTTTCCCCCTAAGAGACAAGCAATCTGTTTACTTGCTAGAAATGCTGCTCCCACGCTTGGGTTCTGTAGCCTTTAAGAATTAGAGTGAGACATCAGACTCAGCTTCACAATAGGGGAGCCATTCTCTTTCCTCCTCCCAGGCCCAGTTTTGCAAAGCAGGCGATATCTTTTTTGTCAGGACGTCAATGGTAGGGACTATCCATGATGCAGATGTTTACCTGCAGGAAGGCTTGGATGTGCAAAGGGGCTGCATTTCTCCCCCTCTTGCTGGGGACGGCTCCTTGTTTATGCTAAACGGAGTAGCCATGTGCTTGGAGGCATGGGAGAAAGCACAAACGGGATTGTGCTTTCTTTCTAGATCAACCTTTCCTTCCCGGGTAGTATAGACCACCCTGCAGCAGTGGGTAAGCGTACCTTCCACCTATTTCTATGGGGAAGACGTCCACAACCTCCCCACTCCCTGTCTGGCCCCATGGATTCTTCCCCCATTGTCTGCACCCTGCCGGGCAACTTTCCAAATGCATCCTGCCAGTATGCGGGGTGCTGACCTGTCTTCTTCTGCAATGAGAGTCACGCCACACCAGAACAGAATGTGCCAACGCACACCACAGCAAAGCCCTCTTGCATTAGCATGGTTCAGGCTTCAGGGTCCATTGGATGCCTCCATAATAAAGCAGCCATTCTGAGCCCATTTTAATTGTCGAGTGAAAAGGGAGGGCAGATGTTTTACTCTTTTTCGGAAGACACAGTTGGGTAGAAAATCCTCTAGCTTTTGGAGATCAACTAACTCTTAATTAGCAAGCCAAATACAATGCAGAGGACTCTCTATATGGCAACTTTAATTAAGAGAGGAAAGCTGTTTTGCAGTCTCAAATCCACAGTGGGAAAAGTTTGGCCTTCATATTGTTACGTGCAAAAGGAAATGAGTGCATTGCCAGTGATTAGGGGGCTGGTGCAGACAGCGGTCTGAAATTCCAGCTTGCATAAGAGCTTTTATGAGCGGATCTGGTCATTCTTGCACCATCAACTGAGCCTTGACAGCACCTGGAGGTAAAAAGTAGATGCAGAGCATCCACATGGAGGACAACAACTGTTGTCGACCGAGTTCATCCAGGGGAAATTATCTTGAAATGCACTGGCTGAATTGAAAGATGCTCATGGTGTAGGTTCCATAGTCCCATCGTTATACAAAATTCCCACAAGAGCTGAGCCAAATGTACTCCCAGTCTGATTTTGAGTCAAATGCAGGGGTTGTCAGCATGGCAATCAGAGTTCTCTATTTTCTGGGAAAACCCTACTTTTAAGAATGCTCACCCACTTCCTTTCGGTCTGTTGCCATCATTACTCTGCCAGCAGCTGCTGCCCTGGAGACCGCTTCGGCGTGAGAGGAGGGCAAGCGTGTGGCACATGCCAGAAACAGTGCTTATGTGTGCAAAGCAGTGCTCGCAGACAGACCGAGCCGGGGCTGCAGGGCCCAAGCTGGGTAGCACTTTGCCAACAGAATTGCTATTCTCTTTCTACTGCCCCAATAGGGATGGCCAAGGCTATTCCCGAGACCAGTGATGGCGAACTTTTAAGAGACCGAGTGTTCAACCTGCAACTCAAAACCCACTTATTTATCACTAAGTGCCAGCACTGCAATAAAACCTGAATACTGAGGTTTTAGTTTCAAAAAAACAACTCACAGCCAGTCCAAGCAAATATATCCGTCTGTCTGTCTGTCTGTCTGTCTGTCTATCTGGCAGCACACTGGCCATGCAAAAGCTCGGATGAGTTGTGGCTCGTGACATCATCGCCTGGCACTGCTACTCCTTTCTGAGCATGTGCATGGCCCCTATGCACTGTTATCCAATGCTCAGCTGCTGGAGTGATGCTGGGGTGACTTGGCTTGCATGCCAACAGAGAGGGCTTTGCATGCCCGCTGTGGCACGTGTGGCATAGGTTCACCACCACTGTCCTAGACCCTTCTCTGATGTTGCTTCACAGGGACTTTGGTAACTTACATGCCTGTATCAACCTGAGCCTAACACAATTCATGCAAAAGACTGACTTTCTAGACACTATTGTGCAACTACATCATGGGCACACGGGCACTACCTTGTAGCAGGAACTGAGTGACTACATACTTGCATGTTCCCAGTTTCCACAAGAGCATATCGCAAAATCCACTACTACAGCCAAGCCTTACAATACGCTGCACAGAAAGGGTCCAGCGGCGGGCAACAAAAACGATCCAGGGTTTGGAAACACTGCCCTGTGAGGAGAGGCTGAGAGAACTGGGCATGTTCAGCCCTGAGAAGAGAAGACTGAGGGGGGACATGATATCCCTCTAGAAGTACCTCAAAGACTGTCACAAAGAAGAAGGTCAAGATCTCTTCTTGCTGATGCCAGAGTGTAGGACACGGAATGCTCAAGTCAAGCTGTGACAACCCAGATTCAGGCTGGATATCAGGAAAAGCTTCCTCACTGTCAGAGCAATTCGACAGTGGAACCAGCTGCCTAGAGAGGTGGTGGGCTCTCCCACACTGGAGACTTTCAAAAAGAAACTGGACAGCCATCTGAGTGGGATGGTGTACGTTGGTGTCCTGCAAACAGCAGGGCGTTGGACCCGATGGTCTTCGTGGTCCCTTCCAACTTTGTTGTACTATTATTTATTTGTTTAAAACATTTCTATGCCACCCCATTGCAACAAAGCCTCCGGGCAGCTCACAACATATACAAGAAAAATACAATACTATAAATAATGCATTTAAAACTGGCCCATCTCGGTTATATATTAAAATATATATACAATAATAATAAATTAGCAATTAAAATAACTTTTGAATAAAAAGGTCTTCACCTGGCGCCGAAAAGCAAATAATGATGGTGCCAGGCGGACTTCTCTGGGGAGCGCATTCCATAGGTTGGGCGCCACCACAGAGAAAGCCCTCCTCTGGGTACTCACCCTCCTAATCTCGCTCACGGAGGGTTCCCGGAGAAGGGCATCTGCTGCCGATCGTAAGGGGTGGGAGGGCATATATGGGCGCAGATGTTCCTTTAGATAACCAGTTCCCAAGCTGTTAAGGGCTTTATAGGTGATAACCAATACCTTGAATTGGGCCTGGACTTCAATAGGGAGCCAGTGAAGCTGACGGAGAACTGGGGTTATATGAGAACAATGCCCAGTCCCCGTCAGCAACCTGGCAGCTCTATTTTGCACCAATTGAAGTATCTGGACCATCTTCAAGGATAGCCCCACGTAGAGCGCATTACAGAAATCTAGTCGGGACGTTACCAACGTGTGGGTCACTGTTGCCAGGCAGTCGTACTCCAGAAAGGGACGCAGTTGATGGATCAGCCGGAGCTGATGGAAAGTGCTCCTCGCCACCATCGTCACCTGAGCTTCTAATGGCAGCTCAGGGTCGAGGAGCACTCCCAAGCTGCAGACCCTGTCCCTCAGAGGGAGTGCAACCCCATTTAGGACAAGGCCCAGGTCCCCCAACCCAAAGCCCGATCCACCCACCAACAGGACCTCCGTCTTGTCTGGATTGAGCTTCAGTTTATTGGCCCTCATCCAGCCCATTACCTCGGCCAGGCACCGGTTCAGCACAGCCACTGCCTCACCTGGATCGGTGGAGAACGAGAGGTTGAGCTGGGTATCATCAGCGTACTGATGATTCCGCAGCCCACACCTCCTGATGACCTCTCCCAGCAGTTTCATGTAGATGTTTATTATTTATTTATAAATAATTACTCCTTCATGGATCACTGCCTTGTCGTGGCGAAGGGGCTTGCGTAGCTCAATGAAGCTATGAGCTATGCCGTGCAGGGTCACCCAAGACGGATAGGTCATAGCAGAGAGCTCTGACAAAACGTGATCCACTGGAGAAGGAAATGGCAACCCACTCCAGTATCTTTGCCATGAAAACCCCATGGACATGAAAACCAAAAGGCAAAACGATATGACACCGGAAGATGAGCCCCTCAGGTCGGAAGGTGTCCAATATGCTACTGGGGAAGAGCGGAGGGCTAGTACTAGTAGCGCCAGAAAGAATGAAGCGATCGGGTCAAAGCCGAAAGGACACTCAGTTGCCGATGTATCTGGAGGTGAAAGGAAAGTCCGATACTGCAAAGATCTTTACTCCATAGGAACCTGGAATGTAAGATCCATGAATCAAGGCAAGCTGGATGTGGTCAAACAAGAGATGACAAGACTGAACATCGACATCTTAGGAATCAGTGAACTAAAATGGACAGGCATGGGTGAATTTAGTTCAGATGACCATCAGGTATACTACTGCGGGCAAGAATCCCTCAGAAGAAATGGAGTAGCCTTCATAGTCAATAAAAGAGTAGGGAAAGCAGTACTGGGATACAATCTCCAAAATGACAGAATGATCTCAGTTCGAATCCAAGGCAAACCATTCAACATCACAATAGTCCAAGTTTATGCCCCAACCACTGGCGCTGAAGAGGCTGAAGTTGACCGGTTCTATGAAGGCCTACAACACCTGCTAGAATTAACTCCAAAAAATGATGTCCTTATCATTATGGGGGATTGGAATGCTAAAGTAGGAAACCAAAAGATAACCGGAATAACAGGGAAGTTTGGCCTTGGAGTACAAAATGAAGCAGGACACAGGCTGGTAGAATTTTGTCAAGAGAATACGATGGTCATAACAAACACTCTTTTCCAACAACCCAAGAGACGTCTCTACACATGGACATCACCAGACGGTCAACACAGAAATCAGATTGACTATGTGCTCTGCAGCCAAAGATGGAGAAGTTCTATACAGTCAGTAAAAACTAGACCAGGAGCTGACTGTGGCTCAGATCATGAGCTTCTGGTGGCAAAATTTAGGCTTAAGTTGAAGAAAGTAGGGAAAAGCACTAGGCCACTCAGGTACGACCTAAATCATATCCCTGATGAATATACATTAGAGGTGACAAATAGATTTAAGGAATTAAATCTGATAGACAGAGTGCCTGAAGAACTATGGACGGAGGTTCGCAACATTGTACAAGAGGCAGCAACTAAAACCACCCCAAAGAAAAAGAAATGCAAGAAAGCAAAATGGCTGTCTGAGGAGGCTTTACAAATAGCTGAGGAAAGAAGGGAAGCAAAAGGCAAGGGACAAAGAGAAAGATACACCCAATTGAATGCAGAATTCCAGAGAATAGCTAGAAGGGATAAGAATGCCTTCTTAAATGAACAGTGCAAAGAAATAGAAGAAAACAATAGAATAGGGAGGACCAGAGATCTCTTCAAGAAAATTGGAGATATGAAGGGAACATTTCATGCAACGATGGGCATAGTTAAGGACCAAAATGGCAGGGACCCGACAGAGACAGAGGAGATTAAGAAGAGGTAGCAAGATTACACAGAAGAACTATACAAGAAAGAGCTTAACGTCCCTGATAACCACGATGGGGTGGACACTGACCTCGAGCCAGACATCCTGGAATGTGAAGTCAAATGGGCCTTAGGAAGTCTGAGCAACAACAAAGCTAGTGGAGGTGACAGCATTCCAGCTGAGCTATTCAAAATCCTGAAAGACAATGCAGTTAAAGTGCTACACTCACTATGCCAGCAAATTTGGAAAACTCAACAGTGGCCACAGGATTGGAAAAGGTCAGTTTACATTCCGATCCCCAAGAAGGGCAATGCCAAAGAATGTTCAAACTACCGCACCATTGCACTCATTTCACATGCTAGCAAAGTGATGCTCAAAATCCTACAAGCTAGGCTCCAGCAGTATGTGGACCGAGAACTACCAGAAGTACAGGCAGGATTTCGAAGAGGCAGAGGAACTAGAGATCAAATTGCCAACATACGCTGGATCATGGAGAAAGCCAGGGAGTTCCAGAAAAAGATCTACTTCTGCTTCATTGACTACGCTAAAGCCTTTGATTGTGTGGATCACAACAAATTGTGGCAAATTCTTAAAGAGATGGGAGTACCAGACCATCTTATTTGTCTCTTGAGAAACCTATATGCAGGTCAAGAAGCAACAGTGAGAACCGGACACGGAACCACTGATTGGTTCAAAATTGAGAAAGGAGTTCGGCAAGGCTGTATACTGTCACCCTGCCTATTCAACTTATATGCAGAGCACATCATGAGAAAGGCAGGGCTAAATGAATCACCAGTTGGAATCAAGATTGCTGGGAGAAATATCAACAACCTCAGATATGCAGATGATACCACTCTCATGGCAGAAAGTGAAGAGGAACTAAAGAGCCTCTTGATGCGGGTGAAGGAGGAGAGTGCAAAAGTTGGCTTGAAACTCAACATTAAGAAAACTAAGATCATGGCATCTGGTCCTCTCACTTCCTGGCAAATAGATGGGGAAGAAATAGAGGTAGTGACAGATTTTATTTTCCTGGGCTCCAAGATCACTGCAGACGGGGACTGCAGCCAAGAAATTAAAAGACGCTTGCTTCTGGGGAGGAAAGCTATGGCAAATCTAGATAGCATACTAAAAAGCAGAGACATCACCCTGCCAACAAAAGTGCGTATAGTCAAGGCTATGGTTTTCCCAGTTGCAATGTATGGCTGTGAAAGCTGGACCATAAGGAAGGCTGAGCGCAAAAGGATTGAGGCCTTTGAGTTGTGGTGCTGGAGAAGACTCCTGCGAATCCCTTGGACCGCAAGGCGATCAAACCGGTCAGTCCTAGAGGAGATCAACCCTGACTGCTCTTTAGAAGGCCAGATAGTGAAGATGAAACTCAAATACTTTGGCCACCTAATGAGAAGGAAGGACTCCCTGGAGAAGAGTCTAATGCTGGGAACAATAGATGGCAAAAGAAGAAGGGGACGGCAGAGGATGAGGTGGCTGGATGGAGTCACTGAGGTGGTTGGTGTGAGCTTGAGTGGACTCCGGGGGATGGTGGAGGACAGGAGGGCCTGGAGGAATGTTGTCCATGGGGTCGCGATGGGTCGGACTCGACTTCGCGACTAACAACAACAATTAAATAATTAATTTATTAATGTATTAATTTATTAGTCTAATTGTGAATTTTAGTTTTTTGATAGGTTTATTTATAGTTTTAATTAGGGACTATGAGATGGGCCAATTTTAGTCTTTATAATCTTGCAGGTTAGTTTGTAGACGGATTTGTGTTTTTGTTTTATATTGTATTTGTTTTTTATGGACCTGCTGTGAGCCGCCCCGAGGCTAATTGGCAAGGGGTGGCATAGAAATTTTTCTAATAAATAAAAATAAAATGAATAAATGTTAAAAAGCAGGGGGGACAAAATGGAACCCTGCAGTACTCCATGGCATGGCTGCCATGGCGCAGAGCCATAGTCCCCCAGCACCACCTTCTGGAATCTGCCATTGAGGTAGGAGTGGAACCACCACAGAGCAGTGCCTCCAACCCTCAACCCCGCCAGCCTATCCAGAAGGATACCATGGTCGATAGTATCGAAAGCCACTGAGAGGTCTGGGAGAACCAACAGGGACGCACTCCCTGTCTCTCTCCCTGCACAGGTCATCGTACAGGGTGACCAAGGCTGATTCAGTACCGTACTCGGGTCTGAAGCCAGAATGAAATGAGTCCAGAAAATCAGTTTCATCCAAGAGTGCCTGGAGTTGTCCCGCCACCACCTGCTCCAGCACCTTGCCCAAAAACGGGATGTTGGCCACCAGTCTATAATTGGCGACCACCTCTGGATCCAGGGATGCCTTCTTTAGGACTGGCCGAACTACTGCCTCCTTTAAAGGGGCAGGTACCTGGCCATCTCTTAATGAGACATTGACCACCTCCAGGATCCAGGTCACAATCCCGTCCTTGGCATTCTTAAGTAGCCAAGATGGGCACGGGTCTAGTAAACAGGTGGTAGGACGTACCTGTCCAAGCACCTTGTCCACATCATCAGGCTGCAGTAACTGAAATTCATCCATCAATGGAGGACTCGACAGCGTCGTTGGCACCTCCCCAGTAGAATCAATAGTAGAGTCAATAGTAGAGTCCAGCTCGTGACGAATCTGAGTGATTTTCTCCCTAAAATGCCTGGCAAAGTCGTCACAGCAGGCCTTCAAGGGTGGCACCAGATCTTTTTTGGGGCCAGGAGTTATCAGCCCCTGCACCACCCGAAAGAGCTCCGCCGGATGGCATTGTGAGGAGGCAATGGACGCGGAGAAGAATTTCTTCTTCACTGCCCTCACCACCACAGCATAGGCCCGATAGTGGGCTCTTAAGTGTGTTTGGTCAGATTCGTCCTGTAATTTCCTCCACCTACGCTCTAGTGATCTCCTAACCCACTTCATCGTCTGTAATTCAGGTGTATACCAAGGAGATGAACGGGCTCTGCCAGGTGGGAGAGGGCGCTTAGGAGCGATCGTGTCAATAGCCCTGGTCATCTCCCCATTCCACAGTTCAACCAGGGCATCAACAGGAGCACCAGCCTTATCAACCGGAAAATTCTCCAGAGCCTTCAGGAATCCATCAAGATCCATCCGACTCCGGGGGCGGACCAACACAATCGGGTCCGCACCCTTATAGAGGGAAAGGCCACTTTTGAGCTCGAACCTCACGAGGAAGTGATTCTATGGTAAGCCAACAGAGCTCAGACTACAAAGCAATGCAACGCAAAGACTGGTACCCAGAAATATGGGCGACAGACAGACCCAGATGAGAAAAGAATGGAAGACTTCTTGTTTGTACCTACTGCTCCTGGCTAAAACAACTCCAGCATAGCATCAGTATTTATGGACTGCTCCCAAAAAGAAAGGGGAAAGAGAAGAGGGACCTGCTTCATAGCCTGTCCAGTTTAGCTCTTCCATGTTTGGGCATCTGGAGGAATGCAGGCTTTGCAGAATCCATGGACCCATGCTCTTGGCAAGCAAGACTACCCTCCAACCCAAGCTGTCTGTGGCTCAGCAAGGCCTTCTGCCTTTTAAATGCGGTTCAACAAATGACTCCAACAATCATCTTGCACACTTAGGCAAAACAGTGCTCCTCCCCCAAGCCTTCTGACATCTACAGGCTTAAGTTAAATGGGACCATATTTTTAATTAAAACATTGTAATCCCATTTTGTGTAAGAGGGAATCAATAGGAGAATTGGAGATTGCTGGCCTTTTCCTGCTCAATCAATTCCAAATGTGGCCACTGCGGCATAAGCCTGACTATACGAGAAATCCCAACTCTTTCGATTTATTTAAGGAGAGAAGTTTGTTTGCGTTCTTGTCTTATGGATGAGACAAGTCACTCATCCCTAAAGCCAGCACACTTTCATGTTAAAAGCACCTTCAACACAGGAGCATCGTGTGCCCAGCCAAAGTAACATCAATGCTACATATTCAAGTTCTGGCAAGGAGTCTTTAAAAATCATTCCCTCAGGGAGGTTGAGTAATTGCACTATGTAACTTCCGAGCTGGGGTTTGAATTTGTGATGCTATCTAGACTTGAGCTGAAAAGCTGCATACAGCTATATTGCCCACCCCCTCCCCGCATCCCCCAGACCCTGGGTTTATCCCAGTTGCTACATGTAAACAGTTTGCAGCTGCTGGGGTTGCTGCCAGCTAATAGGGCTTTGCTAGCAAGATCTCTAGAAATGTAGTTTTGCAGAGCAACTCAGCCAGCTCAGGAGGACATTACCTAATTGCAGAGGTGATATATCAAAAGCTGAAGGCTGTAAATGCAAATGCTGTTTCCTATCAATTAATTATCTAATGACACGTGCAGGAGCTCTCGTTGACAGGTAAAAATGTGTAATCAGCTCTGTTAGCAAGCTAATTAATGGGGCATTAACGGCTTCTGTTTTAATTTGGCAAGGGAGATTCTAATTCACCAGAAGAGATGTGGGCAAGCCAGTAGGCTATACGAGACACCAATTTAGTAGAGGAGTCATAAACTGGTCCAGTATTTGATATATTACTTTGTGCAGCCTTGGAAGATTCAATCACAGACAAGCTTCCCATTCAAGATCCCCATAGGCCAGTTCAGACTGGTTTCCATGAAAAAGCCTCCAGGTGACTGTAGCAGCCATCTCTTGCAGCAGCTTCTAGGGTTATGCACAGAGTGTTCCATTTCAGTCTTGTCTCACTGCTGCAGCTTCAACATTTGCTCATCTCCCGGCGTTTTGCAGCCACAGTCAAAAGTAAGGAAGTCAGGACAATGTCCCTTTCACTGGCACTGGTGCTGCTGAAAGCTAAGGAAGTGACATGAGGCATGTCCAGAGAAGAAGTCTTGGAGCGGGTTCTACATGGATACTTTCACGGATGCTGGAGCTGAAAGCCACCACAGTCACCCAGAGGCTTCTGGCCATGTCGAAGCTTACTCATGGACCCATGCAAGATGGCCCTTTGCTTCTTCACAAGCCAGGGATTTTAGCTGAGTGTAATTCAGCTTCATATGTTGAAACCGTGTTCACAGAATCCATCTTCAGCAAAAGGGACACTAGCTATGGACACAGATCAGTTTGGCTGAACTTTAGGCCAAACTGAGATTCCAGTTTCTGGTTTGTATTATGAATCCACATTCATGCAAGGAAACTTGTGTCCTTAGCAACAATTGTCTTTGTCACTACAGTTAATGAAAACCACACTGGAAACAAATAAAACCATTGCAAACTCTAAACTGCACACATGGCCGAGCTTCTATTTTATGGTTGAAAACTGGGTTGATGCTTCTCCACTGCACATTTTATTTGACCAAAGCTGCTCACTGCAGTTCTTATGCCAGTTTTGTTTGCAAGGAAATGCTTGGATACAATACACCCATTACTGGGCCAGATCCACCACCATAAATTGTGTCATGAGACAAGCACCGCAAGGCATCTCCAGGGTGCAGCAGACGGCGACAAATCTCTCGAATCCAAATGTTCTCTTCTTCCCTCCCTATTGCTTTTTCCTTGTGGTTTGTCTCTTTCTAGATTATCAACCTGAGGGCAGGGACCATGGGCAGATTGCTAGCAGTTCCTGCCACCATCATGCAGCACTGTGCACAGCCACTAGTGACGTTCCACCAAGCGGTGTTTGATACTCACCACATGCTCCTGCCTGCCCTTTAAAGCTTGGACCTGCCAAACACACAAACAGAAGAGGCGGAGGGAGGGAGGGGACTGGCCTATTGGCTACTGGTCGACTGGCTGCTGTCCGAATAACCATTAACTGAGGGATCCCTTTTCTCTGCCACTTCCTTCCCCCTTTCTGAAGGTTTCTGTCCTACAAAAGCAGTAAGTCAGTCAAGATGAAAGAGGAGGTGGACGGACCTGTTCAGACACATCTCAGTGTTATCTCAGAGAATGGTGACCATACTTAGCCTCTATAGATAATGCATTTCACAGAAAGGCTCTGTGATTGATTGAGCACCTGATGTGGACCAGGCAGACCCACATTCCAGTTTCTGTGGGTATGAATGCTTCCAGTAATTGAGCCCAAAGTTCACTGGAGGTGAGAGTGAAAGATGACTGTCATTCAAAGAAGACACGCAATTTATTGAATACAATGATGAAAAACAGATGTGGAATAGACACAAGCAAAAGAAACTCACATGCCTCTTTTTTGTGGTAGCACTAGCTCCATGAATAGGTTAGGGGATCCTCCACAGAACTGGCTAGAGCCCTAAGTTCCTCTCCCTAAGCTGAGAATAAAGACCATGACGGGGTTCACACATCATGGCAATCAGCCTTGCAGTTGCCATGGCTTATGGCCTTTTACCCAAACCTGTGGGCCAGTCACATGGTTTGCACACTTCCTGCTCCATCCTTCTACTCTCACCATGCATCTCAGAAGTCCCCACAAGCAGAATCCCCATCTATACTGCGCTGTTCCCTATGGATTTCATCGCCCCCTTCCTGACTGACTGTTCCCTTCCTTCCTGACTGGATTTCATCACCCCCTTCCTGACTGACTGTTCCCTATGGATTTCATCGCCTCCACTGACTTTTTGGGTGGGTTCTTCCTCCTCATTGTTCCACCATCCCTGTGATGCTTTCTAGCCACTCCAACACCCAAAGAGTTTTGTATTAAACAAAAATAAACACTTTTGCCACAATTTCCCCCTTCTGCCACCATCCAGAAACCTGCTTTCTCCCTGGGCACGTTGCTTGGCCAGTAGGAACAAAGTGAGTGATGATGCATGTGTTGCTAGGAGTGGAGGGTAGTAGAGATCACATGCTGGGCTAGAGTGAACTTAGGAATGATCTAGTCGGGTAATTCTTGTGTTTGGGGGAGATGTGGCGTTAAGCTTGTGATGTTATTTTCTCTCTACTTTTCAGGGTCACCCCTTTCTGTTGCCACTCCTTCCATGGGACTATAGAGTTTTCTTCACCACCACTAGTAAAGTGAGGCTCCCATTCTGAATTATCATATCACAAGAAACTGTGATGAAGCTTGGAACCTTACAACAAACCATTTGGGAAAACCAAGTCCATGAATGCTAGCAGCATGGATTTCATGGAGTTCTGACACATCCTTAGCCTCAGGTTCCTACTGTCCCTGATGACCAACTCTCCCTGTATCCTAGCAGTTGTATTATTTATGTATCTTAGGGTATCTTTCAGAGAATTCCTACACCACTCATTTTTTAAAATCCCAAAGTAGTTCACAAGATAAAAACTATGATAAAATGCCATAAAACCAATCAACACAATAGTGATAAAAAATAACATTCCATTAAAATAAGCCAGAATAGCAAGCAGGAAATGCCTGAGTAAACAAATGGGTCTTAAGTTGCCAGTGGAAACTTTCCACACTAGAGGAACATTCAGCCTCAGTGGGGAGATCATCCAAAAGGCGCATGACACAATAGAGGATGCCCTGCTCTAATGCCTATGGCCAAACCACCTCGATAGGTTGCAGAAGGTGAGCAAGGCTATCCACTCAGAAAGCAGGTATGACATACAATTTATTGAATACAATGATGACATATGGATGCAGAACAGACACAAGTAAAAGAAAGCTCACCATGCCTCTTTTTTGTGGTTGTATTAGCTCCGTTAATAGAGGGCCTTTATGAGTGAAAGCAGGTTCAAGTAATTCTGGCAGCAGCACTAGTAGCATCCTTGTATAAGCATATCTATAGGATCATTGTGACAGCACACACAGAGCGCAGAGCACAGAGTATTGGAATAGTAGCAAAGTATGTTTCAGTAAGCAGTGTAGTGAATTTTCCTAGTGTCCAAAAGCCAGGATAGTTTTTTGAGCCATGCCAAGGCCTTCAGTTGATTGGGAAGAGGATCAGATATAATTGCCTTGAAACTGTTCTCCCCAGGTATATTCCTTAGATAAGATCTGCTTTTGCAGTGAGAACCAAAACTGTTTGCTCTACCAAAGCAGCTTTGTCCCTCCCCCGTACCCAGAAAGCGGGGTTATAACCTGTGTGCACTGACAGCTTCTGGAACAAGCGGAGAAAGTAACTTTATGCATCCGTGGCATGAGGCACTGTCTTTTGTTTTCAGCTTGGAGAGAGGAATTGATGCATCCCTTCCCCAGGCAACTTGGGTGGCCTATTCAAGGAAACCAAAACAAACACAGAAAGGGGTACATGCTTTCTTTTGCTTGTTTATATGCTGAAACCATATTTCATCATTCTAGTCAATAAAATGAACACAGGTGGGATTGTGTCTTCCTAAATATCCTGTTATCTGACGGGAGGAGCTTGGCTGGACCAGGCCCCTGGAGAGTCATTCACGGGGCACTGGCAGAGGTGCCAACATGAGGCTGTCCTCTTCCATGTCATTTCTGATTTAAGAGGCACTTGACCCTCCCTCTTGCTTTGCTGAACCCATGGCTTCCCATGATACAGTTGCATGCAAACTAACAGAAAAAGTAGGGAAGGAAAACCCTTTGCTTCATATTTTACTTAAGCTTCCATGCTCATGAATGTCCTTAGCTTCCCAAGCACACACGAGAGGACAAAGGCGGACTGAAAGAAAGATAAACGGAAACCACCTCATTCATTTTGACATCTGCTCTTTGTACAGCAAGGCGCTCATTATCCCATTAAAGCAATCCCTCCCGTTCCTTCTCCGGTTAATAAATCGCCACAAATGCCACACAGTGGCCCTTCAATTATGGGATTAGCCAAAGCACAGGAAGTGGAGAATCATCCGAAATTGACTCAGCTTTGATGTGCTGATGTCCACATTCCAAAACATTCTCACCTTTGTACACCCCCAGAAGAGGGAGGAGCTGGAGGCTGCTCCTTCTGCCCCTTAGACTTTAAGTGGGAATGAAAAAACAGTCCATGCAGAACATTTTAGTTGTGACGAAAGCAACCTTTCTTGGCCTTGATCAGTCTGCCTTACCCAAGGCTCAGCCAGGGCAACGAGGATGCTGATGACGCACTGAAAACTAAGGTCATCATTCAGACATGTCACTCCCTTAGCCACATTTGCACACACATGTGGACATTAATCCTGTCCTTCATTATTTCAATGCATGCTTATGGACAGAGTGAACTGACAAAAGAAAGTATATCTTCACACCAAGTTCACTTACTTACTTACATAAATCGGCTGCCATATAGCAAGGGAAGGGCCACTAAACTGAATGGCTTTAAGCAAAAGGATTGGACAACATCATGGTGTGGAGCTCTGCTGGAGATCACTTGATACAACAGCCAAATGGAACCTCCCTGTTCAGAGGCACTGTACCCTTTGAGTAAGAGAGACTGCTGACAAAGGACAAAGGACAAGGGCTGGCTATTTCCCTCATACCTTGTTGTGCATGCTCAGACGCATCTCGTGGGCTACTTTTGCAAACAGAATGCTGGACTATACTGGCATTTGGTCTGATACAGCATGGCAGTTCTTGTTCGTTGCCAGCAAACTTGCCTCTTGCCCTGCTTAAGCAGGTGTAACTCTGAGCTCCTATTTTCCTGAGTGCCTTTCGTTAGCAAAATGTGGAGAAGGCTTCTTTGCTCAATCCAGTTTGTGAACATCCTCTTCCTTGCAAAAATTTATTTGGAAATACACGGTGTGGATGCATATAACTCAAAACTATATTTTTGCTGTTTGTGATAAAACCTCAGTAACAAGAGCAATGCAAAAATAAAAGGGACTGGCGTGAAAAGCAGGTTTTTAAGATCCACCTGGAAGCACCACCCTCTACAAGGAAGCGAATGCATCATGTTAGTTCGGAATGGAGCAGAAATGGCACCTAAGAACTGCAACTCTTTTCAGGACAGAAGATAAAAATTCACAAGAGCTGCTGCCCTGAAAACTTCTCTGTGGTTCCAAAATCAGCTTTTCAATTGGCACTTTAATAGGAGCCCAGAGACTTCCTTCTTTTCCATTTTGTCAGTTCGCCCAGCTAATTTGCCACCTGTGTCAATAAAATGTTTTGGATGGGGACAAGGAAAATAGAGAAAGGAATAGGACTGGGAAGGATGAAGGGGCCAAATGGGAAATCTTAAAGCAAATTTTCTGGACAAAAACTGTGCCGTGCAATTTACCACCAAGGATCACAGGTGCTTCAAAGACAGCAACATTTGAAGAAAAGGCAGGTAGGCCAATAAACCTGGGAAACTTATATCCTTAAGACTGTACTGCAACCTGGTTGTATATCGTAGTTAACCAAGGTTTAAACAAGCTGTGGGTAGTGAACAAGCAGGAGTGTGTACATGTGCTTGCAGGCTTCTGCTAGCTAACACTGAGTGTAACAACTCAGAGAGGCTTCATACCAAGGTTGTTTCTTGCAGTGTCTGACCACGGAATCCTAAGTTGCTCAGGGAAGAACCACCTAGACTCGTCTTGGGCGAGAAGGCTGGGCTTTTCCTCCACCAACAATATACATTTCCAGGTCCCTGTCCTCCGTATGTATGGGCAGGTTCTACTTGGAAAGACTCCCCACCTGGTGTTGCAGTCCTGCGCTGTGTAAGTCTGATAGGTCAAACTAGGGCCCTGATTAGGACTCAGGAACATGCTGCAGCCAATGTGCATGGGCTACCAAAGGTATAACATGTCCAAACTTTCTGGCGTCTACTATTTGGCCACCACATTTTGATTAAGCTGCAACCTCCATTGCTGTCCTTGCTTGCTCCATAAAGAATCCTTGGGAATGCAGGGGGTTACAAGATCTCTACCAGCAACTCCCACTGTCCCCTCTCATGCCGTACTCAGTCTTCCAAGGAGAAAGACTATTCAACACGCTTAAAGTTGTCGCTTGGGTGTTCCCGCAGTGGAGTTTGGGAATGCCTCAACATGCACCGACACCCGTCAACTTCCCTTGCTGTTTCAGAATGTGAAAGCTCAAAATAAAATGGCGGGGCCAGGAGTGGGCTATTTTTTAGAAAGGTTGCTTGCATTGAGACACTGTGTTGGCAAAACATGACTAGTTTCTGTACTAGTTGGGTCAAGGCCAAGTTGGACTGTCTCGTAGGAACAATTCGGAAGGCCTGAACTCTGAACCGAGCCTGTTGCAAACAGATTAGGAATGCTTCCCAGTTTAGACTCCTTGCCACTTAGCTGTGCATCTGGCTTCGTCTCCTCAAGTGGTCAGTTGACGCTTGTGCATGCCAATAATTTCAATTGTCAGCTCTTGGTGAGTGGAGCAGGAGGCTGTTGCTTGCATGGGGATTTTAATGTTATTTCGCGTTGACATATCTCTGCAGCCCTATCTGATCTGGAAAGGAACGGCTGGCTAAGACCTTGGTCTTGCTAACACTCCCTTTCAAAAAGTTCCTAACGTGAGTCAGTAAAAATACATTTGACAGCTTTTAAAAAGAAATGGCAGTTCAAAAGCAACAATGAAAAAGAAAGCTCTAAATTACATTTTGGCTGATGTTGAGCCCACATAAGGATGAGAAAAGAAAAAGCTTCTTTATCTTGAGAATCTGCAAGTTGACAATCTTATTAGTCTTCAGAGACAAATGAGTTGCACTGTGCCCCAAGCCAGCTTGTCTTCTATTTGCAAAGCATGTCCGATCCATCTTTCCCTGAAGGGTTTTTTCCCTCGGGAGGCTGGGCTGAACAGTCTGATGTATTATGGTTAAACTGACCTTATCACAGGACTGAATACGGGTTGTTTAAAAGTGTCAGTATCACCTCTCCCACTCCTTCAGATCCAACAGTTTCTGTGTAACCAACATGCATCTTGAAGGACTGTAGACTTTATTTTATGTAACTTGATCTGGAGGTGGGAGGGGAAAGGAATATAATGTTAAATATATGTTTCCAAATGTTTGCTTTTGGTTCCTTAATTTTCAGTAAAGGAAACATTAAAAAAAGATATCACTTATCATAGGAACTGCTTTGCTGGATCATAACAAGATCTACCCAAGCTCCCATTTTGTGATGGGAATGTTCTTCTTAAGGATGTGTGAAGAATCTCACGGGGGGGGGGGGTGAAAATCTGACAGTAGAAATCTTCACGGTGAGACTATTTTTAAACAGGCTGTGATCTGATTTTTTTTTTTTTAAGCTAGAGAAATTTGCCCAAAATTCAAGTCTCTACTACACAATTTGCAGGAATTTGCAAAAGTAGCAGACGGGAAACACGCATTTTCCATACATCTGAAATCGTCTTTCAGAAAACAGAAGGCGGCCAATGTGAAACAGGAGCATATGCAACAAGCGGTGAATATTTCTGTATTAAATGCACAACACCCACAAAAACACACAGCAATCCAAATCGAATGTGTTGACCCAGATTTGGGGAAACTGCACTAGAGACTGTTTCTCAGGAGCAGGTCCCTGCCCTCCAGCAGACTTGGGCAAAACCTGAGAAGCAGGGTCCTTTATTGGAGTTCTGTACATTACAAACAGCACACATCAAAGGAACGACCTCTTTGAGATGGCAGAGAAACATCTGCCCATGTGAAAAGTTGAATCCCAACTAAAACACCCTGTCCTTCCCACCCTTTCAGAAAGATCCAGACTCCAACCTCAGGGTAGGCTCAGTGGCAGGAAGATTGCAAATTTCTGAACTGCTTTGCTCCCTTTATCCATCATCTCTTTATGGGGCCAAGGAGTATAAATCATTACACTTCTTGGTTGTGGCAGGGCGACACTGAGGCCCAACAGACGTAGCCAGTGGCCTCTGTTGTCAGCGGTCAAGAATGCAGCAGAAATCCTTGCAGTGCAAATGGCTCCATCTGCAAACAGGCATGGTAAAGCCAGTTGCGTTCCAGCAAATAGCCTCTTTCCCCATATGAACTTGCTTTAGGGCCGTGACCCATTTCTGGGTGCTCCTTGCCCTCTGCTCCCCAACAGAAGTGCAGTTGGTGGGGACAAGAGAGGAGGTCGTTTCAGACATCTTGTTCAAATGACTGGACCTCCTCCAAAGGGCTGGAACATGAGTTGCACAAACTGCAAGCTGAGGACTACCATTTGCACAAAGTACATTCAACGTTTTGGCTTCTGACGTGTGCAGATCACATTAGAAATATGATGTCCTTGGACAAATTGCCTTAGCAGTTTTTTAAATGTGCAAAACATGACTAGTGTTAGAGGCCAAAGTCTGCAAAACCCCCTCCAGCTAAGCCCACTTCTGATTTCAGGATCAGAAATAGGCAAGAAAAGCTCCGAGCCAGGTTTCCCAGGGTCAACACTTCCATACAAAGAAGGGTTTGACTGGACCTCTCCATGCTCATAGCTAAAACAGGCTCTTTAGGCCACTCTGTCTGTCTGTCTATCGATTCTATCTATCCACCGATCGATCGATCGACAGAGTCATTTACATGTTATGCTGGTTTTACTGCTACTTATTTTTTAAAAAATCTGTTAGGAGTGCTTTCAAAATCTGGTTGTAATTTATGTTTAATTTAAATAGTCCAGCATTCTAGCAGCACAATGTCCAACTGACTGCTCAGGGGAAACTCAAAAGCAAGACACGGATGCAATGCCTCCCTCCGGGCTCCTGGAGCACTGACACACTGCCGCTGATCCTGGAGGTAGCACATGCCATCCGGACTAGCAGCCTTGAGAACCTTTCCTCCAGGCATGTATCCAATCCCATTTCAAAACCATCCATATAGGCGGGCATTTACTGGAAGCGATTCCTGCAAGGTAGGAGATTTGGAAACTGCTGCTTGAGCATGTGGAATTTCATTTCATTAAAATTTGCAGAGCTGTGTCCACGCATCCTTTCAAAAGGATATACTCTAGAGAATGAGGCTGAAGTTTCTTTAACCCAAACAAAATCAGGTTGGTTTTTGTTTTTGTTTTTTTTGACTAACCTCTCAATAAATGAAATTCCTACATTAGAATAAACTGGAAAGTGGGGAGGGAAAGGTCAAGACAGAACTGTCAATCTTTGGAAAAGGTGGGAGCCCCCATGCTTCCTCTGAGCAAGCCCCAGCAGACACTGGCCCTGAAGCGATTTGTCTCACACTCCCTGCAAGGGCATCGCACAGAAATGAAGCTTCCACTGCATTCACAGAGATGCTGTACGCAATTCCTGCCAAAGAAAATCCTCTATCATGTCAGCTTTCTGTGAGGTAATCCCCTTTCCCCCTCATTCACACAGAATCCAGCAGGCCCTTTAGATCTTCCCCAGCTTGCTGCCTTAGGCCATCGGCCATGCTGGCTGGGGATTACGGGAGTTGTACGCAGACCTATTGTGAGGGCAACCTATTGGGGAAGGGAGTTTTAGAAGTTCAGGGAAGGGTTGTGGGTTTTTCCATCTTCAGGCCTGTTGCATCATTGCTTGCCCAGAAACCGAAACAAACGGGAAGAGGCAGTTTCCAGCTCCCTACTAGCAACAGCCTATTTGGAGAGCCTGGGGACTTCCAAGCCCTGCCAATGGAATCTTCAACACATTTTGTGGCAAAGTCAGTGCAGAAACCGCAGTATTAGGATGGATGCAAATGAATCCCTAAAACAGACATTGCATCTCCATAAAGCAAACCAACAAATGGGCAGAGATTTGCATAAAATGGGCTCATGCTAATTGGTACATAGAGATGCAAATTTAACATTTTTTTTAAAGTTCAGCAAAACTACAGTTGATCGCACCATGCTGCAGCAGATGGAGACTGGAGGGCCTGGCACATCCCTGCCTGTTCACACTAGAGTTCAAGACCTGACTGTAGATGGGCCAACCCGAATTGGGGAAGACAGCTCTCCAAACAGAGGACTCCTTCAAAGGCAGGATGCTCCTTCAGCAGCCTTGCAAATAGAGGACAGTCCTTTATAAAAGAGGACACATGGCCACTCTAGGAATCAGTATCTTGCACTGGGGCTTCGGCTTCTGGAATTCTCCATTTCAGACTTCCACATCAAAAACCAAGGGGTGATATATTGGGCATCTAATGTACATTTATTTATTTATATTGCGATATCCTGCCTTTTTCCTACAAAGGGCTCAAGGCAGCGTACATCATTCTCCACCATCTTATCCCCACAACAACCCTGTGAGGTAGGTTGGGCTGAGAGTCTGTGACTGGTCCAAAGTCACCCAGTTGGCTCCATGGCTGAGCGGGGACTAGAACCCAGATCGCCTGAGTCCCAGTCCCATGCTCTTAACCACTACGCCACACTGGCTTTCAGTACTTAAATGACTGAAATTAATTCCTGTGTTTCATATCAGACTAGGGGGGTCAGACTAGATGGCCCAGGAGGTCCCTTCTGACTCGCTCTGTTTCTATGTTTCTATATTCTTTTTGTGCTGAAAACAACTTGCCATTGTGTTGCATTTGTTACAAGCACAGTTACACTTAAAAGGGCTCAAGGAAATTTGAAAGCAGCAGTGTGGCCTAGCAAAGCAAAACAGAAAGTTACTACAATGAGAAAAAAATAAGGGTAGTCAAACATGGCTTTAATTTAATGATTCCCATGCATTTGGTTATTGCTGTTCTTACCAGTGATCGTGAGCTGCCTTGAAAACTATTTTTGACAGATGCAAAGCAACACGTTTTTTAATGGCCCAGCCCCAGTGTTGCCAGCCCAAGCTAGTCTGAAAGGGGATCCATCTATACCAGCAGAAATCCCTCCAAGCCCCCTTCCAGACCAGATAGGCAGACCTCCAAGCAGCAACTGCAGCTCTGCTCCCCCTTCAGTCCTTTGCTGAGCGGGCTGAGCTGGGCGTGATCCCCCTAGTCTCCTGTTTGCACGAGTCCTTCATGCAGCTAATGCCTCAAGTACTTCCTCCTCCGCCCACTCCTTGCCTCCGTTGCTGCAATGAGTGCCCTTAGGACACCGAGGGCGTGGAAGGGGCTTCCACGGGGGGTGGTCGAGGCCCCATCCACGCAGGTGTTCAAGGACAGGCTGGACATGCGCATGGTGGGCATGTCGTGAGCGGAGCCGGCTGGAGCCGGGGGGGGGCAGGCTAGATGGCCCGGGAGACCCCTTCTGACCCACTCTCTTTCTATGTTTCTAAATAATCCATCACACTTCGAGTCCTGCTGGCCACAGTGCCCTGGCGATTTTGCATGCCAGCATCCATCACATGACCACAATAGGTACAGCTGTCCTGCTTGTGGTGGCACAAGGGCAGAGTGCCAAGAAATCAGTCAGGGTCAGTCCCTAAGGCAAGGTCAGTAGGCAGTGCAAATGTGGCATTTCTGAGCAGCTGGGTTATCAGGAAAAATACAAGGCAGGTGTCCTGGAGAGAAGGCATGAGCATTATTCCAGTACTCCGCCTAGAAAGGAAGGCTTTTCAGCCTGAGCCGTCACCACCCCTCCCAGAGCACAGCTGTGGGCCCTCACTGCCACCGGAGGAAAGGTCTACTCCCAAGCTGATGCGGCTCACTAGTGTCCAAGTGCTCATTCATGAGCAATCCCTATTTCCCAAGGGAACGCTTCTGCATCTGTCAGCTCCCCTCTGGCTAGAGTGACCTGGTCACTTAAGGGCTGCCTCCAAATCTGAGAAGGGACTCACTGGGTCAACTGAAGGGTCACCAGTTGTCCTCCTGAAGGCCCCAGATCTCCTGATCAGCCAACATGCCTGGACACAAGCAGCTGCTCCATGATATTCCAGAGGGGGCATGACAACAGCATCGCCATGTGGTCCCCAAAATAGTGTGGTTGCCACCGTCAGAAGAAAAGAGCCCTGTGACTAAATGAGGCTGAGGAACGTGGGGGCAACCAAAGGAAGAAGAGGCAGAAAGCAAAAAGTGGCTGGGAAAACCAAAGGACACAGTGAGATGCCCAGCAGAACAACTATTCTTTGCAGGCATCCGTTCAGCTGCATAGACTTCCCTTACTCTCAACCCAAATATTAAAATGGAAGGACATTTGCCACAGCCCTAGTTGAAACAGCCACGATGGCAAGTTTTGCTTAACTTTTCATGTTTCTGGGACCTCTGCAAGGAATAGCATGGGATGGAATGCCTGACATTTCCCAACAAATCCTCAGGATTAAGAGCAAAATAAACAGCTTCCAGGCACGCGTGCGCACACACAATTATGCTGCATGTATATGACTCTTGATCCAATTGTTCCAGTTGTCACAATCGCTCTACACCTGTCCAAACCATTGTAAGATCCACTTTCCCTATTACATTAAGCCACCAAGACCAATTTGGCATCAAATATGTAGATGTGTTCTTAGCTCACAGCTCTGCCAGTCAGAATGGGCTCTTGCAGAATAAAACCAGTCCATCCACTAAAACGTGCAGCCCAAGTCGAAACACAGCTGAGGATCTATCCTGGAGGAAACTTAAAACACCATCACACTTCATCACCACACTCAGCAAGAGATACAACAATTCCAATATTGTTTTCTCACGAACAATCGTTCCTGCAGCAGACACAGAGATGTCTGTAAGTCTGGCTACCCAGTTCCTTCATACATGAACCTTACTCCGAAGTTCTAAGCTTACATTGTTTTGCAATTGTTCTTAAACTTTAGGTGCATCATCATGCTTTTCACTATTATTTATTGTTTGTAAGTCTCTCTGCAAGGGCCTACAAACTAGAATAAAAAGACCCCCCCCCCCTGTATTCTTGCTAGAGGCACAGAGGATCCCAAGACAGCATATCAGACCAAGTCAACTGCTCAGAGCTCGGTGAAGCCAGCAATGCAACTGCACAACGCCAAACTTGTCAATGCAGTGATCACAGAGCAAATGCACAAACACTTGCCCTGATTCCACACCAACTATGCAAAAGGCCGTCCCCAGTGCAGGTGGTGGCAGGGCCATGTGTCCACCTCAGATTTTACTCTGAACTTTTCTGGAGCTATGTAGGATGCCAAGCCAGTTCTGGGGGTTGGGTTCAGCAGCATGGATAGCTCCTCAAAAGGGCAGGCTACAATGTGGAATAGATATGGTTCTGCTCATATCGGAGCCACCAGCCTAGGCGAAAGCCGAAATGATCGAGAAGGGAACGGCTTGCCTCCACAACTGTATGGACGGTTCACTTCATCCCACGGGTTGTTTTCAGGGACACCATCTTGTGCTTCTCAAACTTAGCAGCCAGCCTTGGTCAGCTTATAGAATCAGAGAATCAGCGAAGAGTAGAGTTGGAAGGGCCCACAAAGGCCACTGAGTCCAACCCCCTGCTCAATGCAGGACCCCAGTTCAAACATCCCTCTCAGATGGTGCCAGCTGCCTCTCGAATGCCTCCAGCGTGGGAGAGCCCCCACCTCCCTGAACAGTGGCTCCATTGTCAGGAGGCTTTCCCTGATGTTCAGCTGGAATCTGCCCTCCTGTCACTTAAGCCCATTATTCCTTGCACTCTGGGGTGACTGAAAGAGACCCTGGCCCTCCTCCAAGTGACAGCATTTCTTGTATTTGAAAAGCGCTATCAGATCTCCCCTCAGTTGTCTCTACTCAAGACTAAACTTGCTGAATATTTTCAATCTCTTATCACAGGGCATTGTTTCCAGTCCCCAATCTTCTTTGTTGCCCTCCTCTGAACCTTTCCCAGTTCATCTCCGTCTTTCTTAAACTTGGAGCCCAGAACCTAACTTCTGGTTCCTCAGCAAACAAGGAAGAATCAACAAGTCTCTGCTTCCCTTAGTTTTGCCTTAAAGCTAAATCTACCTTGTTCCCATGTGCAGTTGTAAACTTCTCCTCCCAACCCTAACCATTCAAAGAGGAAAACATATCACTTGGGAGCACAATTTTGAAGATTGCAAACTCACTGAATATATTCCCCCCTTAACTAAAGCATGGGAATCCAAACGGGCACTTTGAGCATGTGCCTTTCGAGGGTACACATTCAGCAAACAAGGATTGCAAACTTGGGAGGCTGTGGGCTTAATTCATGGAATGGGTTTGTGTTCAGGTATGCAAATGAGATACGTTCTGATCTTGAATGGATGGACACAAAGTTCTTGTGCAACTCTACAGCAAACCAGGCGTCATATGCGACGCTGTTTAACCGGGATGGATCAATCTGCCCATTTTGCTTTAGTCAACCTCATTTTTTTCAAGCACGTGTTCATTCTGCTCTGTTTCCATGCGAGTTTGCAAATTTATAGAAAGGAAAATTTGCATGCATTTATGCCTGCAGTTTCTCATAATGTGTGCACTTGGTGTGCAATTTCTGAGCAGGGCACTATAGTGCAATATTCAAAAATCTGTGGAAAGGGAAGGACATTTACCTTCTTGTTCATGTATTAGTTCTGGAAGATTTTTATGATGTCTGTTCGTATGAAAATGCTTTTACCCATCTCTAGGCTTCAGCACCATGTAAATCAGAACACATCTAACCACATCAAGTCTATTATCTATCTGAGCCTTTCTCAAGTGCTGGAGCAGCTTCTGCACAGGCTCGTTTCACCTGGCTCTGCCTTCCCCCATGTCTGGCCGGCCTGCTCCAAAACCTGACCACCACCATTCTCGGAGCCACCATCTGCACCTGGCCCTTCTGATCTTTACCTGCCCATGCCACATCCATGCCTCTCAGCTTCAGTATGGCCTGATGATAAGGGTGGGATCTGCAGCTATGCAGCCTTATTCGAATGCCCCACAGCACTCAGCAGGCCTCCCTTACAGGGAAACACCCACAGAACCATTTTAGATGCAGGAAAGCGCAACCAAAGTATTGAAGGGGTTGGAGCAATTCCCCCACCAAGGAAGTTCCAGTGCTCATTGCTTAGGGAAAAAAACTAATCTGGGAGTATAACATTGCGTAGGGTGTGGAGAAAGTGGACAGGGAGAAGGTGTCTCCGTATCTCATAATGCCGGAACCTGCAGTCCATCACTAGAATGTAAAAGGCAGGAGAACCAGGACAGGCAAAGGGATATACTTCTTGACTGTTAAACTACGGAACTCGCCGCCTCTGGGTGTACTGATGGCCAGGAAGCTGGATGGCTTTAAAAAGGGATGAGTAGAATTGTGGAAGCTATATGGCTATCATGGTAGCGACATCTTAAATCTAGTATCTTGAACAGCATGTCTCTGAGTAGCTACTTGTAGGGGAACGCAGGCGCTCGTAGTCCGTTTGTGGGCTTCCCATGGGTATGCAGTTGGCCTTTGGTCTCACCCAGCACAGCTCTGTTTATGTTCTTCGAACTGAAACTTTGAAATGCTAACAATCAAAGGGGAATTATTTGTGTCTTGGCCCTGCAAATGCTCTTCAAGCAAAAGGGCTCCAGCAAATGTTTATCAGACCTTAGGTTACCCAAGCACTCTTTTTTTCTGTTAGATTTTTCCTACAGCATATTCCAGTACTCAGTGGACCTCTCTTTAAAAGCTCTGGCAACATCTAAAAGTGATAAACTCCAGGAGTTGCAATTTTCTCCATGGAACATCCTGCCTCCAGTTCTAACATGCTTAAGCTATTCTGTCCACATCTGCCTCTGACCAGACTTCATGCCCAGCACACCCAGTAGCAAGGAAGGAGTCCAAACTCCTTTGTTGACATTTGTTTGGCTCACTGTCCCGAGCTGGACATCAGCTCTATTTGTGCCTTCAGCCAGCATATATGACTGCTTGTTCGCTATGTAAAGGGTTTGCTTTAAATTATTGTGGAATTAGAATTGCATTACTTTCTGTTTAGACAGCATGCTGCATGCCAACACTCATCACGAGAGGCACATGAAATAAACATTTCTAGTCATTATTTCAAAGATTCCACCAAAGTGGACATACAGCCCAGCGTGGGGAAAAACAAATATCTCCCCAACTACCTCTGTAGGAGAGGACTGTCATTACCCGTGATGATGCCCAACCTCATAGGAGAGGAGGAGAGGAGAGGAGAGGAGAGGAGAGGAGAGGAGAGGAGAGGAGAGGAGAGGAGAGGAGAGGAGAGGAGAGGAGAGGAGAGGAGGGGAATGGAGAAATACCTTAGCTTGGTGCAAGTGGAGGGTAACTTGAGTGGCAGCTGGGCATGGCACAGTTTTTCCTGGGGCAGGATATGAAACATATGACAGCACGCTTTAAAGAGAGGCTGAACTGCTGCTATCTGCATCCAGGGTACCTAACATAATCAAGGTTTTCAGCTGTTTGCAAACCCCAGTTAAGAGGGAATTTTGTCACCAGTAACAATTAATATGGCTGGTAAACACATAATTCTTAAGCAGGAATAAGGTGGAGGAATTCACATTCTGGGAGAAGATGCTAATCCCATACCATGGCTAGAAATTGGGAGCAGTATGCCTACATCACAGAATTGGAAGAGACTTGGAAGTTCTTCCAGTCCAAGCTCCTCCTGCTCCTGCTACTACAGCATCCCTGCCAGATGTCTGTCACGAAGCACCAACTGCCTAAATATCTCCAGCTGAAGGAGGGCCAGTCAAGTCCTAGCACAGGTACTAGGTGGCTACTGAGACATGCATCAAAGGTGTCATGCATGGAAGAAGCTGTTCCCCCATGGCCTCTGTGTGTGATCCGTTTCACAGAGAAGTCTCAAAGAAGTTGAGACTAAGGCACGGGAAGAGAAGGGATGAAAGCTCAATCTTATTGTCACACCAGGCAGAGATTTCTTTAAAACTGGCAACGTTTTCCATGCAAACTGGCCTACAGAATTTCCTTCCACTCCCTTTCCCAGATTTATCTCATATTTTGAAGTTATAAGACTCATGTCAGAGCATCTCTCTTCCCCTGCCCCAGCTCTTGTTATTGATGTAGGACAAAAATGCAGCAAAGTCAGTAACATAAATAAATTTAACAACATATAGACAAATATAAACAACAGCCCATAAATGCAGTAAATAAAACAACAATCACAGCAAACCAGGCTCAGCAAGCCTTCTCCACCTAAGGCCCTGCTTCCCAGGAGTAACATCAGGACAAATAAGAGACCAACTGAGCCTCTAATGAAGTATGGCAAAGCTTGGACCAGTCCACCTGAAGCAGCAGCTTCTCCAACACATTCCTGCCTGACCACTGAGATCGCCTTCAGAGACAAGTGCTGCCACCCACCATGGCATGGCCATTAGAAGAGCCTTCTCCGCCATGGCCCCCCCATCTATGGAACACCCTTCCCAGCAAGATCTGCCTGGCCTCTTCCCTGCATGCAGGTTAAGAGCTTCCTCTTTCTGCAGGCATTTAATCTCTATTGCTTGATCACTTCTGCTCCAGCCTTCTCAATTCATGTTTCACTCTTTTCCTAATGTTTCCTAAATTTTCCTAATCCTTAATTATTATTAGATACTTGTATCATTTGGGTACAGTTATTGTTTGGCTTTATAGAAACATAGACATAGAAACATAGAAACAGAGCGAGTCAGAAGGGGCCTCCCGGACCATCTAGTCTGACCTCCGGCACCAGCCGGCTCCGCTCATGACATGCCCACCATGTGCATGTCCAGCCTGTCTTTGAACACCCGCACCGAGGGGGCCTGGACTGGACATTTGCCACCTGGGCAGCCGACAAATCTAAGAAAGACAATAAACAACTCGATCACGCAGAGAAGGAGCATTGGCAGAGAACGTATTTCCCCGCTCCCTGTCCAAAGGAAGACTTGGCTCCTCCGACAGCCTGTGGTCCCCTTTAGATGTCAGGAGAACCAATGGTTGGTGAGGGAAACAAGAGGCACCAATTGCTATTCAAGGAAGAGCAGCACTGGGAAGTTCAGCCCAGCCTGATCTGGATAGAAATACTGGCTTCTAGTTCCGCACCGCATTCCTGATGAACCAATCTCCCTCCTTCCTCCACTCGCCCTCCCTTGTGTGCCTTTGCTTTGTAGTTTGCAAGCCCGGCAGCCGGCCCTGACTCTTTCCCAAAGTGAGCCACTTCAGGAGACGACTGCCCCCAGAGCAGGCTAACGGCGCAGTGAATAAATAACTAATCAGACAGAATGCAGTCTTCTTCCAGAGGAGACGGGAGACCTAGACACTGAACTTTCCCTGTTTGGCTCTCTCAGAGGCAGCGTGGCTGGGACAGCGCTTTCAGCAGGAAACGGCAGAACGTATTCAAGTCACAACACGAGATATGGCTGAGGGCTGGTGGCTGCAGCCTGTCAACGGCAAACACTGAACTGGATGAAAGCAAGCCCCTTCCAGTCATGCTGTTGCTAGAAATCTGTATGCATGGCTGTCTTTCCCCTTAAATCTTCCTGTAGAGAAAAAGAACGAAAGAATCCAGCTGTCTTTTAGGGCCCACTAACCAACTGAGCAAGTATATTAAAAGCCAGCAGACTCTTTCCAATACAAATGTGGTTGTTCTGCTTCTTGGAGTGGCCAGCACAGGCTCAGCCCTACAAATACATACCTACATATTTTTCCCCATTTTTGAGCTCAGTTCAGTCATTATGTAACCTTCAAAACTACTTTGGCAGTTGAACTCCATTCCCCAAGCAGTCCATTCCAGCAAGGATGCCCTGCCAAAGACAAATGCAAGCCGCCTAGTGCTGTTTTCTCTAGCAAGCAACGTTTCCAAGAAGGTATTTAGATTTGGATCCAGAGATCTGTCTGGGTTAGTACAAGCTGGATGGAAAAGGTGCGGAGAGAGTGCTCCCTGCGCAGACGCACCACAAAGCCGGGAAACATATGCATTATGAGAACCAGCGTGGTGCAGTGGATAAGAGCCGCGACTGGGACTCAGGCGATCCGGGTTCGAGTCCCCGCTCAGCCTTGGAGCCAGCTGGGTGACTTTGGGCCAGTCACAGACTCTCGGCCCAACCAACCTCTCAGGGCTGTTGTTGTGGGGATAAGGTTGATAGCAGCAGGAAGAAAATGATGTAAGCTGCTTTGAGCCCTTTGTAAGGAAAGGGGCAGAATATAAATTTAATTTGACAACGACGACAACGATGCACTCCCTGGTCAATACGCAGAGCCCCCACACTGGACAATATGGAAGACAGACAGAAAGCAAGGAATATTTTGTGTTGTCTGGCATGATGTGTTACCTCCAAAAGAAGTATGATGGAATGATTAGCTATTTTTATACCTTGCCTTCGTTCAGGCAATAAGGAGGGTACGTACTTTAAAAGCCTTTTTAAAGAGCAGTTCAGTTAAAGCACAAGTGAGTATTCACAAACAAACAGAATGCTTATACGAAACATCTGGCTCCATCAAGGAGCAGATGGCAGAACAAAAGACACCACAGAATCCATGAAACACAATCCATGGATGGTTTTAATGAAGTATGTACACCTCTAATTCTGGGTGCTGAAAACCTGTTTGTGAACTATTACAGGACACACTGTGCCATGAAAACTAACCAAACTGGTGCCCTCCGGATACATTGGACTACAACTCCCATTAGCTCAGCATGGGTGGGAGCAGGCTGCTATAGATGAAGCCTCTTACAGAAGCATCACCCAGATGTTGAACAGCAGCTGCAAAGAACAATGAACTGAAATTCAACACACACCATATTCTTCCACTCAGAAAGATGCCCTACTACTTTCAAAGGCATTTGCACTCAACTGTCATTATAGTCTTCATTTGAGAAATATGCACTGAAAATTTGCAAACACAAGCCAAGCATTTCCAACACTGAGATTATAATTCTCAGTCAAGTGAATCCTGAATTCAGAGAGTCTTCCTCCCAAATAAACTCATTTAGGACTGTAATGTGACCCAAGATGGAAGGTAGAGAGAGGAAGGGGAACTACACAGGCTGGAAAAATCCCCAAGTTGCCAAAATGAGCATCAGATTAAGAGTGCACACATACATACATTTGTAAAGGCGTGAGTTGGGATCCCGCTATGTAGAAGTAATTGTCTTTTTATACATTTAAAATAGTCCTACACAATTTTGAGTCCTAAACCCCTCAAGGGTGGGGAGGCGGAGGAGAGAGCCGCCATGGATGCGAAAGGAGGTGGTTAGAGGGATTAGGTGAAAGAGGAGCCTCCGTAGGAAATGGGTACTGGGGGAAATAGACAAAAGGGTATACCGGGAGGAGGAGGCCCGTTGCAGAAGGATTCTTCACAAGGCTAAGGCTGATTATGAGCTGAGACTTGCCAAGAATATCAAGAGCAACAAAAAGGGCTTCTTTCAGCATGTAAATAGGAAAAGGAAGGGGAGAAAAGTGGTGGGACCACTAAATAAGGAGGAAGGAGATCCTGTGACTGATATGAGGGAACAGGCACCGATGCTAAATGACTATTTTGCCTCTGTGTTCTCCCCAAAGCAGGACGGGGGATATCCGCATAGGAGATTAGATAAGGCTGGGGATTTAGGGGCACAGATTAGAGTCACCCCCCTTGAAGTCGAGGGGCTCCTCAGGGCATTGGACATTACAAAGGCGCCAGGCCCTGACGGGTTACACCCGAGAGTACTTAGAGAGTTGGCAGGGGTTCTCTCACGCCCGCTGGCCTCCATTTTTGAGACCTCGTGGAGAATGGGTGAAGTTCCAGAGGACTGGAGGGTGGCATCAGTGGTCCCAATTTTCAAAAAGGGTAGTAGGAAGGACATGGGGAATTATAGACTGGTTAGACTTACGTCCATTGTAGGAAAAACAATGGAAAGGCTCATAATAGAGAGAGATCTAGTGATGCTAGATAGGGAAGGGAGGTTGAGAGCCACACAACACGGCTTCCACAAAAACAGGTCCTGCCAGACAAACCTTGTGGAATTCTATGACAAGGTTGCGAGATGGCTAGATGGAGGGGATGCAGTGGATGTGGTATACCTGGATTTCAGCAAGGCCTTTGACAAAGTGCCCCATGATATCCTGGTGGAGAAACTGAGGAGTTTTGGGATACACCCAAGCACTGTCCGGTGGATTAAGGGCATGGTTGACCGACCAAAAGCAGAAGGTAACCATTAGCGGGGAATCGTCGGGATGGCAGCCAGTGACAAGCGGGGTCCCCCAGGGCTCTGTCCTGGGGCCGATCCTGTTTAATCTTTTCATTAACGACATGGAAGAAGGGGTGAACAGTCTGCTGATCAAATTCGCAGATGACACTAAAACTGGAGCAGTGGCCACAACTGAGGAGCAGGTACTCCAAATCCAAAAGGATCTGGACAGACTATGGAAGTGGGCAGGAGACAACAGGTTGGCGTTCAATGTGGATAAGTGCAAGGTCTTGCACTTGGGGCATAGGAATAGCTGTCATAAGTACAGGTTAGGTGACAAGTGGCTGGAGAGCAGCACTTGTGAAAGGAACCTCGGGGTACTGGTTGACCGCAGGCTAAACATGAGTCAGCAGTGTGATGCGGTGGTCAAGAGGGCGAATGCCACCCTTGGTTGCATAGCCAGAAGTGTGGCTTCTAGATCAAGAGAGGTATTACTACCACTCTACACGACTCTGATGCGCCAGCAACTGGAGTACTATGTTCAGTTTTGGGCCCCTCATTACAGAAAGGATATAGCCAGGTTGGAGTCAGTGCAGCGTAGGGCCACAAGGATGGTGGCTGGTTTGCAGGGGATGCCATATGAGATGAGACTGAGGGAACTGGGTCTCTTCAGCTTGGAGAAGAGGAGACTCAGAGGGGATCTGTTGGCGACATACAGGTATGTGAGGGGGTGTCACATGGAGATGGGGAGAGGCCTGCTCTCCCCTGCAGAGGAAGGCAGGACGCGCTCCAACGGAGCAAAGCTCAGGGAACCCAGGTTCAATTTGGATGCCAGGAAGCACTTCCTGACAGTCAGGACCCCGAGGGCGTGGAATGGGCTTCCACGGGAGGTCGTTGAGGCCCCATCGGTGAGGCTGTTCAAAGACAGGCTGGACATGCACATGGTGGGCATGTCGTGAGCGGAGCTGGCTGGTGCCGAAGGTCAGACTAGATGGCCCAGGAGGCCCCTTCTGACTCGCTCTGTTTCTATGTTTCTAAGGTAGCTTACAACCAAGAACAGAGATACTTTAATTTCTCCAAATAACAAAAGGTGATAAACAACCCATGTAGGCTTAGGATAATTGTCTTTCCTTGCTTCCTGAAAGCAAGTTTGGGCTGTTCGTATAAAATCCAACGGGGAAAGAGAGAGAGTCCTATGTTTGCAAGTATATTCATATTCAGGATGAGCAGGTCTGGTATGATGGAGCTACTATAGAAAGTGCACCTGTACCCTGGACCGCCATTCCTTCCTTTCTCCAAGAAATCCTGGGAAGTGCCATTCTGTGAGAGGGAATCTGTGGGATTTCTAGCAGAGGATTCTTGGCATTCCTTGAGGGAAGCCAAAGTGGCGGAAGAGTGATGTAGGTCAGTAGCGTATCCTCAGAGCCAACATCCCATTGATTTAAATAAGAGAGCTAAGCACACACCAAAATGATTCAGATATTAGATATTTAGAAAGATTGTACATCAGAGTGTAGGCAAGTAATGGTTTGTGGAAGTGGTCGAGATGGCTTCCATGAACATATTTTGTTCTCTGATATGCAAGATGCATTTATTTTTTCAAGGTTTGGAGGCACATGATCCTTTTAAATATACTCGGGGCACTGACAATTGATATATTTCTGCTCCCTGATCAATTCCTTTATAATTTTGCTAAACGCATTTGGTGGTGTTTCTTATATAAGTCAGTTTAGGACACACATTGTTTATTGACAGTGCTCCGTTGTTTGAGGTAGGAGTTAGCCTAGCGTAGTCATTGCTTTAACACGATAGCAGCATACAAAGGCCATGGTCCTGATCCTGCCCCCTGGGCTGAGGAGGAAGAGGAAAGGAGGCAGGTTCTTCCTGTGGCTGGAGAGGAACAGCTTCAGCCCTGCCTTCCCCCCACTCTCCCCCAGCCCACCTCTTCTGTCTTCACTATCTTTCTTCCATCCTTGGCTGCCACAAAAGAGCACCGGGCCTCCCACCACCGTTGCGGTTCAGTGTCTCGGCAGTCGTCCAGGGTCTTCACTCTGCTGTCATGTCACCCTAGACTGGCTGAGCCATTCCGCCTACACGTGTCTAGACCAGAGTATGCAAGAGCCAGGGATGCACCAGCGACTCACCTTCCCCGTGCAGGCCGAGTCCAGTCACTCCCAACCTCTGCTCATTTAGCATGAAGGTCTGAGGTGAGTATCCCCCCATCTTTGTGGGTCAATGGGCACATCTGGCATTTTGCTGTGGGCACTCTCACAAGATGGCTAACACGGGCATGGTCTGACCTTCATAAAGAGGCTGCTGTGATACACGCAGATGGTCAGGAAGCATTCAACTCCAAGAAGGCCACCTGGTGAGACTCAGGGAAGACACAGGTGCGTTCTGAGCTCAAATTCTCTCTTTGGAACCCAAACTGACGTGGTGCTGAAGAATGTCCTTCACTGTCTAGCATGCCAACCCCACCCCCATTTTTAAGCAAATGCAACCTAGGAAATAAAATAAAAACTGAGAGAGGCAGAGAATCTTGCAGGCTGTAAGAAAAGTGTGGATGGCCACATTAGCATGGAGAGAGAATCCGCTGAATGTGCACAGACGCCCTGCCGGGGAGCCAACAGCGGGGCGGCTTCTAACTATGCTCAGACTCTGGGAATTGGCACCTCTCCCCAGGCCCCCATGGAGCCATGGGGCCGGGAATGGAGGTGGTGGGGCAGCACATGCTGCGAGGCCAGAGGCTGGGCTGATGCACACGCCTCCTCAGCCCTGGGCACCCTCTTCGCCTTCCGAGTTCAGGCTGAAAGCACACGTAGCACTAATGGCAGCCTAACTAATGGCTAACGCAGAGAGAGGAAGCAAGGCTGAACGGGATAGCCCAGCTGCACAGGAAAAATGAGGAGAGACACACACGCATTCAGTCATGTGACACGATGCTCTGTATTTGCTGGAGTTAGAGAGATTTAAAGGCTGGTCGGGAAAATCTCCTTACAGAGAAGAAGAGCAAAGGGAAGGGAACGGCCTACTCACCCACAGTATCGCACGGCTCGTCTTTGTGGACACAAAAATCTGTCCTGAAAATAATGAAGCATCACAAGAATTAGGGAAAGCACGGCATGAATGCTTTTCATCCGTATGCATTTTTCAAAGTGGCATGGGCGCATTGCATCACGATGGGACTGGGTCTTGCCAATTTATATATGCACCCATGCCTTTGCCTTTACCTGTCTGCAAGTAGGTAAGTGTAGGATGAAGGGGACTTGGCTTTTTCTTCACCATGTGTCATGCTCACTGGGCACAGGCCAAGGATATTCGTCATGTGCACCTACACCAAGAATGGTGTCGATTGGGGCACCCACAGGACCCAACACCTTTGGAGAAGAGCCTATTTCCGGAAGGCCGATCCTGCACTCAGCCATACTCTCTCAACCTGCCTCTCAGAGCTGCTGTGTGGATACACTTGCTCTTCCCCAATGCTTTTAATTTTGTGTGGATTTCAACAACACAGCACAATACCATAAGAAAAAAGCCTTTCCTTACATAAATTGAAATGATTCAACTTATAATAGATGCAAATGAAATATGAATATACATGCATGCACAAACAGCTATGAAAAAAAAACAGGTGTGAATCAGGAAAACAGACCAGATGTCCTTAATCTGTTTGCAGGTAGCATCTAAATTAAATTCAACCATTCGCTCTCCTAACATTCTTGAGGAAAGTCAGAATTCCAATGTTCTAATTCGAATTCTAGGCCCATGTGGGACATTGGAGCCTTTAGCACAGCCTGGTTCCTTTTCCATGCTTACTGTTCTCCACTTCCCGTTTCTGAAAACTGACCTTATACTCTAATCCCAACCAGCAGAGAGAACTATTTTGTTTTGGGTTTTGAAGTGGAAAGGTCCTAAAGCTGCGTAACCCAAGAGAGAGGGGTGCAAACTTTGCAAACACCTATAATTGGCAAGACTTCAAACAAATTTAAAGTGCCTCTCCCTCTGTATTTGGGAGCTGTGAAGCACAGTCCTTCTATTAGAGATAGACAGGTGGCAAAACAGCATAAATGCAAATAATGTTCTCCTTGAGATGTGGAAAAAGCATCTGCCCATATTCGGGGCTAAATCCCAATTGGAATGTTCCTTCTCTCCATGCCCTCCCGAAAGATCCTGACTGCAGCTCAGGGTTGCTGCCGCCGCCTGAGGACTAGACGCAGGCCACTTCTCCGTGGGCCCACTCGTGGCACCTGGTGTCTCCTGACGGGTCAACTGCCACCCCACCCTGTTCTGAAAAGACCTCCTCCTTTTCCAAGGTGGGCTGGTTCTCCCATTCTGTGTAACCCTGAAGCTGCCGAGCCAGCCACCCCTCCACCTCCTCCACAGAATGGGGCGGATCTGTCTGAGCTGACTGCACCATGCAAGCAAAGTGGGTAAGGACATGGGATGGGCTTCCACAGGAGGTGGTTGAAGCCCCATCGGTGAGGGTGTTCAAGGATAGGCTGGACGTGCACATGGAGTGGAGCCAGCTGGAACTGGGGGTCAGACTAGATGGCCCAGGAGGTCCCTTCTGACTCACTCTGTTCCTATGTTTCTAAAAGTTCTGCCTATTAACACCAATATTGGAATCAGTGCAGCGAAGGGCCGCTAGGATGGTGGCTGGTTTTCAGGGTAAGCCATATGGGGAAAGACTGAGGGAACTGGGTCTTTTCAGCCGGGAGAGGAGGAGACTCAGAGGGGATCTGTTAGTGACATACAGGTACGTGAGGGCAGGATGCGGTCCAATGGAGCAAAGCTCAGGGAAGCAAGATTCAGGGTGGATGTCAGGAAGTACTTCCTGACGGTTAGGACCCCGAGGGTGTGGAATGGGCTTCCACAGGAGTTGGTTGAGGCCCCATCAGTGAGGGTGTTCAAGGATAGGCTGGACATGCCCATGGTGGGCATGTCATGAGTGGACCTGGCTGGAACCAGGGGTCAGACTAGATGGCCTGGGAGACCCTTTCTGACTCGCTCTGTTTCTATGAAGCATGACTATGAAGTACCTGCGTCTCGAGATTTAGCACTGCGCCACTGAAGGTGCCCGTCAGAGAGTGGATGGGCAGCTCTGTGTTTCCCATCCCTCTTCCCAGGAGCAACAGGAGGCCTTTTCCCACAGGCAGCCACTGATGGGGGGGGGGGGCACATGCCGGCGGGGGGGAGCATGGCCACAGCTGCTGCCCATGTGGAGAGGGCCCAGCTCTTACACAGGGCCACCAGCTCAGCCAGAGCCATCCAGTTCTGAGGAAGCGCCCCGGGGCAGAGCAGGGCAGGTGAGTCCAAGGCTCCCCCTGAGGATTCCTAGGCAGAGTGTGATAAGCAGCTGCTTGGGAAAGCGGAAGGCATCTCAGAACGGGGGGCAGGCGAACTGGGTGGCACTTCTGCACCCTGTCAGGAGAAGAGAGGGGAAATGAGTGGGAAGTGTCCGGCATTCCCACTGTCTAGCCCTGAAGTAGCAGCAGCTGCCCAGAGGGTGTAGTCAGACGCCTTCTGAAAGGGAGGGAAGCAGAGAAGTTTCTGCTTGGATTCCCCTCTTTGCATCAGGTGGGGCAGGTGCTTCCCCCACTTCTCAAGGAGAGCCCTACTTTGATTCAAACTGTCCTGCAGCTGGTGCTTTGAGAGGAAGGGTGGTGCTCCTGGAGTTTCCTCTGGGTTCGCTGGAGAGGAAAGATGAAAGAAAGGACCCTCGCATCACACTCCGGTCCCCCAACCTCTCTTTTTCAAACACACACAGATGGAGGGAGGGAGGGAGGGAGGGAGGAGGGGGCTGTGGGGCTGTGATGGGAGGAAGCATGGAGACTTGCTTCATGTGTGTCCCCCCACGCCTCATTCCCTCTGCCCACAAGAGAGCTCAGCAATGGCTGGAAGGGGACTTGTTGGCTTGGGCTCCGTGGTAACTTTTGACATGCAGACACTCAGTGCGACCATCTCCAAAGCTGCACCACCACAGGAGGCCCAAGCCTGAAGGCTGCCATGTTCATACCAACAAACCAGTGCTTGAAACGCCCACCTGCTTTGCAATTGGGTCTCCATTGGCTATTCAAGAACAGGCCACTCCGAACCACTTCACGTTAGCACAGGGATAACTCCGCACTAGGGATCCATGAGGGACCTGAGAAAGGGGTAAAGGTCCACTGGATTTCCATTATTTGACCCCAGGCCCAGTTCTGGTTCACCAGCGCTGCCCTGGCACCAGCCCGCCACAGGGCACATCCAGCCAGTGCAAAGACATCGGTCTCAAAGATGGGCCACAATTTGCCTATTACACAATCTCTGGAAATTGTGTAAAATCAACTGCCTCGCACAAATCTGCACTTCATTCTCACATTCTGGGTGGTGATTTACGCAAAATTTCATGCCCTGCATAAATTGTGTCAACTTGCACAAAGCATGTACATTTATACAAACTTCCTTAGCATTATTTTCAGGAAAAAATGTGCAAATGGAGACTTATCCTGGAATGAAAAGTCTGTGGAAAGCCCCACACTTTGGCGCACTTCTGGTCATTGTGTTGGAAATGGGAAGGACGTCCGCCAAGCATAAACAAGTCAGGCTTTCAATATCAGCACCTCAGTCCTCAAAACACCATAACCCTGTTGGGAGAGCCATTCCTTCCGCCCCTCAACCAGCCTCAGGCTCAGAGGGAAGCAGGAATTCCGAGGCGGGTTGCAGATGGAACCAGCATCCGTGGTTCCACTGCTCCATTGCTTGGGCACTTCTAGCAGGCCACAGCCAAGGCCTGTGGGGGGGGGGGCTTTGGGAGACCCCCCTGGGCTCCAAGAGGCCGGCCCACCTTGTTTGTGCTCATTTAAAAACCACAAGGTGTGCAGTTGCCACCTACTTGTTCTTCAGCTGGTTGCAAAAACTGGTCTCTTTTTCTTCAAAGATTGATCGTGGAGAAGAAAAGAGCACATGGAAACATGGGGAACTCATTTCCATCTGCCCCAACTACTCTAAAAATGCTGTGTCTCTCTTCAGTGCACTATAACTAAAAACCATTAGGTGCCTTCTGCCTGTTCATTTCCATTTTCTTCCCCTCTGAAATCTCTGCCCTCTCCATGCCTCGCTTTCAGGACAGCCGTCAAGAGAGATTTCGCTCAGGCAGAGCAGGGCAAGCTCTGCACCCCAGGAGGGAAGTCAGGGTTGCTTTATCACATCTGAATGCTAGAGACTCAGGCCCTTCCGCAAGGCAGCTGATGACACGCAGTTCTTGACCTGCTGGCACGAGCCCCTCGCAGGAGTTCCCAGAGCCAGCTCGACAGAAGTTTATTTAAGGATTCATTATGTTATATAAACTGGTAAATCAAGCAGATGCTTTTATTGTGAGCTCGGAGTAAGTGGCGGGAGGCCTTCCCCTAAGGGGCTCACTCGCTTAGCAAATAAAAGCTCGGCATTTCTGCCTCTTGCACTCCGGAGGCACCGCAGTGATGATGGGGTGGCTGGTTCCAGGCAATTCCCCGGAGCCCCCTGCCCCACCCTGCGGCGCCGCCGTGACGCGACGTCAAGCAGCAGGGCGCAATTAGCCATCTTTCTGGAGTGCCAGCAGCTCAAAATCCTCTCGTCCCTCAATGCCAGGGCTCCATCTGGGAGTCCTGAGAATGGTAGTGGAGACAGAAACACAAGAAGAAAGTGCTGGCAGCTGGGCACTGTCCGGGACATGCCCAGAAAGAGGCGGGCGAGCAAGGCGACCAGAATTCTGGTCTGGAGGCAGGCTAGCGTCCCTGCATGTGGAAATCTAGCTGCTGCAGGAGACCACTGCAGTTCTGTGAGTACGTATCAGGGTCTCCTGGATGCATTGGAACATCCCCATTCAGTGGCAGCCCCAGCCATGCCTGCCTCGCTTGGACATGCGTCCTGCATGTGGGGCTCACTTTACTCTTTCTCCCCAGTGCACCAGAGTCCTGTGGGTGCTTAGGCAGAGCATTATGAACGCAGTCCCTCATCTACTCAACAGATCTGTGCAGCCTCCAAGCCCCAGCCTGCGACCCTGTCCTGTTATAGAACGGCTCAGAGAGGGACGTGTGAGGAATCCACTGGGAGTGGGAATCGCTCCATGTCCCTGGCCTTGGATCCCGAGACTCCAGGCCGATTTGCGGCAGCCAAGCCAAGGTCCCCGGAGAGGGTCCCAGGCGCTCGCCAGGCCTTGAGCTTGCTCCTCCCATGCTGCCTGAGGGGCTGCATCCCATGCTGAAGGGGGCTTGTTGCGAGGGGCTCCCTGGGAAGAAGTCCCTCATTGCTGCTCTACCTGCCACCGCCATTGCTGGCCGGCTGCACAAACCCCAGGGCTCTGCACATGTTTGTGGGCTTCCTTTCGGCTTGGTTCCCTTCGGAATCCAGACTGAGTGCAAGGGGAAGCCCATGAATGCTTGCAGAGATGGGTTCTGACCGGGTTTGCCCCAGCCTGGGGCTCAGAGACCCTTCTGCACACCCTGCACAGTGAGAGGACTGAACAGCCTGCAGGTGTGGAGTGCCAGCCCTGGAAGTTCCCTCATCAACGCCTCCCGTGAGCAAAAGACTAACACGCCGGGGTAAAAACATCCATCCCAGCCCATTCCCACTCCTGCTGTCTGAGCTTTCTATACTTCACGAAGTTTTGAGCAATCAAAAAGTGAGTTCAGTCCAGCCTACCATTTCAGAACTCACTCATCTCATTCTGACCCAAAGGAACAACTGGATTTGGTCCGAGAATCAAAAGCGTTTCTAATGACCTGACTTCTCCGTCACTTCACATTCATGAGTATCTTCAGCAATGTGGAGGCAACTCATTATATCCCCCCACATTCATGGACAGGAAAATGATTGAAAAAATCCATTGATTTCTGCTTGGGATAATTTGCTAGGCAATGCTGGGGAAAGCAGAAGGCATTCTGATGGCACAAGTGAAGGTTCTTGGGGAGACCCACAGAGGCGAGGATGAGTTGTCAATCACGCTGCCTTCTGCGTGGGCCCTGTGCCGCCATGTCTTTGGTCATCTTGTGGGGAGTCCCGGGCCAGTGGAGAAGGGCAAACACAGCGGTCAAAATTAGGAGGCGCAGTCACCAACAACCGAAATTACGAGTGACTCTGGTCCTTGCTTGCAGTGGATCCAATATTTCTGCATTTTTGGGATGGCAGGATGCAAACCCTCCCTGGAGATCGTTAAATTGCAGTTCAGAGAATGCAGGAGGAGAGAAGAGGACTTTGAGGGCTCTATTTACGACTTGATGAAATAGACCATGGTAGCCCATTTTTTAAACCTCCCTTTAAACTGCAGAAAGTCCCTTGCCATCATTTCAAACGGCAGTGTGGCTGCTGCAAAACTTTGTGTTCATGGCGCCCCCGAAGAATGATGCCACACATGGTGGAATGTTGTTCCTAAGGCATTCCTGGGAAAGATGCCTCAGGACCACTTTCCTGCACTAAGTGCAGCGATGCGAGAGGAGTCCACAGCAGGCTCAGAAGACTCTGGAGTCTCCCCTGCAGATTCTGCAGCGCACCCATTTGCCCAAGTCACGAGGGGCTTGTGGACCTTTTCTTTTTTTATGGTGTGCATCTTTTCTGGCAAATTTAGCAGCAGGAAAATATCTTAAAACAATTTAAAAATTAAAATGTGCACATTAGGTGTGAAAATACACCTAACAGGAAGAATTGGGCATGTTTGATCAATCTGCAAATTTTCAGAAACATGGATTTGTGCAAATACACACAAACACATTTGCACAAATTCTGAGGCCAGAAATGGACAAGACGGGATACTGAAAGTTGCCTCAAAGTCTGCAAACCATTGGTGGAGCAGCTTTCTCTCCATTCACTTGTCTCCACACAAGAACACCCTGGGGACAACCCAACATCATTGTGCTATGCTGGATCGTTCTGGCTAGGTACGTAATTCTGCCCTAGCAAAGCTTTTTGCCATTTAAAGGAATGAAACACCTCATTGACTTGAAACTAAGCCACCCCTCCCCAAAGTCCTATGATTTTCACCCCTCCAGCACTCGGTCTACTTCCCCACCCACCCTTGCCATGGGATGAATAGTTCAGCAGTGGAGATGGAAGTTCAACTTCAGCTGCAGACCTTGCACAGGAAAAGCATCAGTTGTATTTTGAGGAAATCAACAGAAGAGTTTTGATAAGACTAACAAGTTTCTCAGGTGAGTGTCTGCACACCCCTATGAAAAATCTTCCTTGATCCTTTTAGGAACATGGTAGATTTTGCCTGACGGAAAACAGCATCCCAGACTATAATCCTCAGGCACAACTGGATGCATGTTTAGACTGGGGAAAAAAGTCCTTCAGCTCCCAGCATTCTCCACCTAGCATGGCTTGCTCAGGAGTGCTGGGAAGCTAGGAATGCTCTCAGTCTCAACATGCATAGGATCACGCCCCTAATTGCACTGGCGGCCTTTAACCCCCACAATAGCCTGGCTAAGCAGAAAGAAAGCAATGGGGAGCTTCCCAGAGGTGAACGGCGCTTGCCTCTTGCTTTCCCCAGAAGGAACCCACCATGAGGAAATCCCTTAAAGTTCTTCTTTGAGGTCAACCCTAAAGAGCTTTTTATATAAAAACAAAATGTTGCAGCTGCTGAAAACCCAGCTCCTGCTTTTTCTTGGCTTTGGTGTTCTGCGCTGAACACACTGCTGTTTCCGCATCCTCTGCCACTGGCCCATCTGTACAGTTTGGGGAGCATCCAGAGACCCACATCTGGTCTTTGAAAAGTGTTTATGGAAAAAAGCGCACGCACGCGCGCGCACACACGCAACACAGAGCAAGTGTGAGGGCGCCAAAGCCACTGTTTCTGGTGCCGTAGGAACCCAAAGAGCCAAGCCACGAGGACTTCCAGCCGATGCCCCATCCTCTCCCATGCAGAGGAAAGTTCAAATGGGACAGGGGGAAAATGGAGATCCAGGAAGGGAAGGGCTGTGGCAACGCAATGCGGCTCATTTTGCAGGGTGGATGTGGTTTTGAGGAAGCCCAGCTCTGGTGCAATGCCCAGCGCCCTCCCCACATGAGCTGATCTTTGAGTCCATCATCCAAACCAGTGGCAGCTGGAGCTCCCCGTCCATTTGGATTACTATAACCCTCTCCAAAGACATCTCGCCCGGCAAATGCCTGGACTGTTTCCACCAAGGGACGTGTCCTGACCGTTTCAAGCACCACACACGACACTCCCTTCAGAAAAAATCAGCCTGGGGAGGGGGAAGAATGGGTAAAAGTGCTTGCACAGCGCCTCCCCCCAGAAAAGGGGGCTTTGAATTCCGCGTGGGGGACAGCAGGGGCCTCACGCTAGGAGCATGGCCAAGAGAAGGCCGCAGCGGCGAGGAGCCAACGGATACACGAACAGAAGAGGATCAGTACCTGGTGACAAAGACAGCAGCATCTGCGGAGGGGGTGTCGTCTCGTGCTCCAGGAACCTGGTTGTTTCCAAGGTATTTTGCACCGCCAAACTCTTCATTTTGCCAGTGGCAAAAGCTCTCCAGAGACCTCTCCCCGTGGTGACCGATGGACAACTTGGCCTTCAGGAGACAAACAGGGATTGAAGGGAGACAGAGGTGGGATCAACCAGGGGGCAAAGCTGCAGAAAATGAAGCACACCTTGGGCTCTCGACAAAATAAGCCCTGAGGGGCTTTCATTTCAAACCAGTGCTCTTCCCCACTTCTACCTGGGCGAGATCTAACCGATGTGGGTGCCAGAAGGAACACTTTACAAGGGAGAGAGACGATACTGCTGTGGTACATTGGATGTGGCTTCCCTCTTCACGTGAGCAGAATGACTACATTGCCCACCTGTCTGTTCTAAAAACTCACCTGAGCCATGTTCGCTCAAGTAGCCAGTGCCAGCATCCTGGAAAGCCAGTGAGGCTGCATTCAGCCGAGCCCTGCCCAGGGCCCACCAAGCCGGTAAGGTTCTGCCCACGCGCCACACAGCTTTGCCCTGCCCTGAAACAGGTGCCTGCACGCTTAGACCTTTGCCCAGCAGATTCCCCCAGGTTCTGCCTTGGGCACAGGGGAGCCAGCATGAAGGCCGGCTGGCCTCGGCAGGACGGGAAGGCAAGTCCAAAAACTGCATCCAGGCAATGAGGTGAGAATGTGAGGATGCCAGAGTCAGGTATCCATAGCGGCTCACCTGAAACCTGAATAGCAGGTAGGCCTGCAGCAGCCTCTCCTATCGATCCTGCCCACTCCCCTGCACGCTTTCTGCATGATCCTTCCAGGCGCACATGGCACTGGCAACCGGCGCGATTGTGGTGCTTTGCAGCCTCTCCAGACCTGTCTTTTTAAATCTATCCATTAAGTCGCTATTTCAAGCAGCTGTTTGGAGCAAAAGCAAACCACCACCACTAAAACCACAGTCGAATTAAAGTTTGTCAGCAACTTACAGGACGCCGCCGAAGGAGTACAAGTTTTGTCACTTGGATATTGACTTTGACTCCCAGACTCTGATGCTGAAACATGTTGTACACCTGAACAAAGCAGGAACAGACAATAAGCACAGAATAGCATACTGGTGAAGGTTAACTGGACAAAAATGCATGTGATCACAGAGAGAGAGAGAGAGAGAGAGAGAGAGAGAGAGAGAGAGAGAGAGAGCGAGCGAGCACCTCTTCTCTGGGATCTGTGAGGAATCTGATGGGGGATGGTGAAAACTCAATAGATTTTAATGATCCAGCCCCCAGATACTGGTTCATTAGCCCTGCATTGAGGCCGACTTGCTGTAGTGGGAGCTAAGCCAGTCTGTGGATGGGTCACAATTTGCACATTTTTTAAAACCACTACAGTAATTTGCATGAACAAGCAAAGTTTTAAAGGAGGGCAACAAAGATGATCAGGATTGGGGGCTTATTTATGCAAATTTCAGTACCAGTGTAAAAATAAAAAACATGGTCCATCTTAGAGATGCAAGTCCATAGGAAAACCCAACTAGGCCAACTTTTTTGTCATTGGATTGGACGCAGGCAGGAAATCCATCAAACCCAACTAAGTTGGATTTCCCTGTTTCTGCACATTCTCTTCTTTCTCTCCCTGCTTATTAGTCAGCTAATAAAGTGAGTCACTAGTCACAAACACGAGGGAAAGAAGCGCAGTCCACAGTCCTTAATTCATAAGAACCTTTCAAGTAGTTGAAGAGCAGAACAAACTATATTTATTTGTTTAATATTTCCATTCATATGCTGCCCAACGCTTAAAAGTCCCTAGGCAGCTTTTATCACAGCACGACAGCCTTATAAAGTGTATTGATGTTGCTACAACCAGGGTAGAAGCTGCAACCCACCGAAGATCATTTGCTGAGCTCATCACAAAGGCAAAATTTGAACCAGGGATTTCCCAGCAGCCTTTGATGCTGTAGACTAAAATGCATGAAGGGGGCAGGGGCAGTATTTGCCTGATGTTTAAAAGATTATAATGGGATCAAAAGACCTGCAGGGAGTGCTGAGATGGCACCAGTGACACGGTGCTCTTCTTATTTGCCACCCCTTCATTCAGCAGGGGCTCCCAGAGGGACTTTGAGGGTGCTCTTGGGGTCTGGGCAGATTCACATGGAAAGAAAAGACTCTTCAGGTCATCTGGCCCCAAGCAGTTCAGGGGCTTGTAGGCCAGTATGAGCACTTTCTATCTACTTAGGCAGGTCCTCTCAAATTGAGTAAAAAGGCAATTTTAAAGACAGTCTCCAAGGACTTAAAATAAAACACATGCTTTTATTTTTTTTAAACCCAGATATTTAAAAGGCTGTGAAAAGAAAGGGAAAATGAATGGCTGAGAATGTTAATCAAAGGGAAGACTAAAGTGAAAGCATCATTTTAGATTCATTAAGATAATTTGAAAGATTGTGGTTTACCCAGGTCAGAAGACACTAAGAACATCACTGCTAGGAGAGAGCAAAACAAAAGTGTATTTTGGACTTCAGGAAATGGAATGGAAAAGCAATTTCCTTGTGTTATTCATGTGCTATGAAACAGAATAAAAATATGAGCAAGTATAGAATGGCACAGATCTTACATTAGGAAGCACAAAAACACTGCAGGAAACTAGTTTATTTGGTTATCTCCTGACTGTACATTCCAGCCTAGACAGTTCGTCTCTCTTACAGATATTGAATGTAGCCCAGAATTCTCTTTCTCATTCCTTGATTGTGCAGCTGACACTCTTTTTTATTTTTTGGGTGGATGAGCAAAGAGATGTTTTGAAAGCGTAAAGATCTTCTGCACATTTGGGTCGGTGCTCTTTTCCAAGAACACTGGGGACCCAGGACTGCAAGACTGGCTTTTCGTAAATTGCAGATAAATTCAAAGGGCAGAGTGGATAGTGGGTGTCCACATTTTCTGTAACTTCACTGCATGCCAGTGGACAATAATATGTGCAGAGCTAGCCAATGTGCATAATATGTGCATAATATGTGCAGAGCGTTTGTTGCACAGCTCTGGGTGGCTAGAAAATGTTATTTCTGCCATGGGAGTTAACTTTGGGGAACAAATTAACATCTGACTCTTGAATAACTTCAGAGGAATGAAGTGGCTCTTAAAGATACAGTTTCGAGTTACGCTGCCCTGTGCATGGAGGGGGTTACAAAACAAGAACTGCATTTCAAAGGATTGTCCTGAGTGTTTGGGAGCTGAAGGAAGGATAGGGGGGGAAGGACTCACTCGCGACACATAGTGCAACCGCTCGGCACACAGAAGGTCGCATGCAACTCTGGGCAGTGCTGGGAAAACTCCTGGGAAGCCATTGTCGAGCAATGTGGCCAAACGGGGCTAGTCTCCCTGAGGAGAAGGCAGGCTTCCACCTCCAAGTTTCCAGATTCGCCCAGGTCCAGCATCTTGTCCTAAGCAGACCACCCGCATCCTGCCCTGACTCAGAGCCACTGTTTGTGCACTCAGGAATGGGCAGCCCGACATGGAACTTCTTCAGCCTTTGGGTTTCTGGTCTGCAGTTTGTAACTTGTTTGAGTCATCAAAAAAATCCCCCCTGACTTTTCCAGAAAAAGGATCAATAATGTTCATTTGCAAGATGACAACCCAGCTAGTAATTAGCATGTTCAGTCATATGAAACTTCAATCATCTTTTAACTGTTTAAAGATACTTAATAGAAGAACCAATTCGCAATTTAGGGGTGGTTTCCCAACCACTGTGCTTTTATAGAAACAGAAGGTTCATATAATCAAGACCATGGAACAGTGATGCGAAAAAGAATTTCCCCTCTGTGATCTGATGTTTGGTCAACCTAAATAATTGCCTTTTAAAATAGATGCATACTTTCTTGTTGGTTTTGAAAAGAACTTGCCTGTATTTTAGGAAAGACTAAAGGCTGACGAGTCACTATAAAGTGTATTCTTACAGTCACTGCTAATCTGTGTGATTCATTTAAAGGCCTCATAAAGGAGCAAGAAAAAACATGAAATTGGTGACTGAACATTATTAAAAAGGAAAGTTTATACTTTAGCCTTTGGGAATAAGCTTGGTTTTTCCTGGGGATGTATGATAACTTTATTAATTTAGTTTCTAAGGAAGCTCATTCCAGTTCACATCTTTTAGACTGGGCACAGACTCAGATGCAATCTATAGTGGAATTTGGAGAACTTCAGGAGCTTGAATTTTGTTTATTCACACATCCCTAACTTTCGCTTGGGATTCTAAATCACCCCATGTCATTCCATTTGCAGATGATTCTTAGCAGTAGAATCTCTCAGGGAAATGACTTAGGTTCTTCAGATTGGATTGATCTCCATTTAGGATGGGGGGGGGGAGGAATCACTTTTTATTCCTGAGGGAGGTATGAGAAAAATATGCAGCCCATTTTCTGGTTTATCCATGGCACATTCCAGTTAAAAAATGGAGAACAATTTTAAACACATTTTATGCCACTAGTAATCCCTTTTTCTAGGATGGCTAAAATAATGTGATGAATTATTATTATTATTATTATTTGTGTCCATTATTTGGTATGTCTGTTAGTGTTTACAAATATATTATATATGTCTCACCAATGTACACGAGGCATTACAGGTTATTATAAGCAAAAGAGGCCTAAGGTGTTTACACAGTAATCTTGGCAGTGAAGAGACAACAAGAGGTAATAAGGGAAAGACAAGAGGGATAAGAGATGAAAGCCCCGAGCAAATAAAGGCACAATGGGGTGAAACATGAGTGGCGCCTCGTCCCTCCAGCCACGGCCCAACCAGTGCGCTCTCCGGCTTGGGAGAATCGCACCGACATCAGAGCCAAGGGGAAGTGCTCACATTGCTTGGCTAATCCGGGGTGCATGAAAGGCAAGTTGTTACTCAGTTGGTTTCCACTTGCATTTCTACTACCAGGAGCCATGCTTGAGGGATCCCCTGCCTCTAATGCCAAAATAACTTGGTCGGCCTTCAGGACTCTGAACCTTGTCTTGAACTGGGAGCATTTGTCCCCTCCACCTCAGAAGCAAAAGCTCATGGGCCAGTTGCCCCTGCTGCCTCTTTCAGACTTTGCAAGCCGGGATGAGCAGCTGGGAAGTTCTCCTGGTCGGAGGAGGTCATCTTTTCAGCACAAAAGAAGAGGTTTGCGCTCCCCTCCACCTCAGGCCAGAAGTCACCCCCTGCTTCAGAGGGGAAGGAGAAGAAGCTGGTAGAGAGGCGGTGATGAGGAAGAGGGGTGACAACAGGTGGTCAGAGGAGGGAGGGCAAGAGGAGTAAGGAGAGGCGTGCCATCTCCAGGTTTTGAAGGTGCTAGCCCAAAACCTTACTTCCTGCCACCACCAAGGCACCCTCAGCTTTCTGAGTTGGCTTCCTCATTCCCAGAGCCACCACAGCTGCTACTCACGCTCTTCCTCATTTGACATGCAAGCCAGTGCGCACAGCGGGGATGGCAGAGAGTGGGTCCAACTCTCACTCATTATGGAATGTTCAGATGGATTTCTCTGATTCTGAGGAGGAGGAGGAGGAAGGGGTGGGGAGGCAAGGGCACTGAACTTTCAAGGTTGCCTCATAAAGTTTCTTAGGCAGAGCAGAGAACAAGAATTGGCCTGCTTTCAGGAGGGGCAGGTGGGTTTTCAGGGGGTGAAGGGGAACAGGTGCATGACCTTGACTCAATCAGGAGGTGATGGGAGAAACGAGCTGCCCAGTTAGATGGTCTCCACTGTGCCCACAGGACCTTTCCAGAAATGGGGGGACAGAGAGAAAGTTTGGACTCAACTCTTCCATGGGCAGGTGCTTCCCCTTGACTTTGGTGGAAAGCTGTTTGGAGTTCATAGTGTTCTGATATCAGTTAAGCTTCAGTAAAAGAACTGGGTTTCAAAAGATTGTTTTGAGTCTGAGAACCAGAAGGAAAGAGGGAAGGGACCGGTTCACGACAGTATCCATTTCTCCTTCGCTTCACAACCACCACCGCTGTCTAAGCCCAAGCGAGAGGCAGCTGAGCATGGAGACTGCAGTGGGGAAGGTGAGGAACAACCACTGGGGCGCCTGCCAGCATGTCCTGCGGTGGCACAGACCCTGGGCAAATGCCCATCCGCACCTGCCCACCCTTGACACCAGCCAGGAAGAAGGGCAGGTGAGCAGAAACGGTGAAGTGGATGAGCTACAACCAATTCTTTGCAAAGCTGCATGGATGCTATTTATCGTTTTCTTGCAACTTCTTGTATTTTAGGGTTTTACTGCAATTTTATTATATATATTTGTGATTTTAACATCGTGAGTTTAATGTTGTTCATGTGGTATAGTATGTTTTATAAAGGATATGATCTGTTGTGAGGAAGGACAGGAAATAAATCGAATGAATGAATGAACATGATTTTAGAATGTCCTTTCCCGTACCTGCCTCTGCGGTGTTCCTGGCTAACAGGTTTGAATTAAGGATGCCTATTTGGAAAAGCCAGCCCTTCATTACCCCTGCAAAGTTAGTAATTTTTAGCCCATATTTCTGCCCCAAGTTGTCTTGCTGCTGCCTAAAATGCATATATATTCAGGGGAACAACTTCAAATGCCTCAAGTTACCCAAGCAGGAAGCCTCTCTACACCCACCCCAATATTCTCTTTACAAAATTATGTTGCTCAGGGCCCACATCTCTTTCCTAGTAAGCCCCCAGGCCAGGCACTCAAAGCCAGACCATGCATATGATACAGCCAAAGATCATATGGTACAGTCTTCTTAGAACTGTGCCATTCCAAATATGAGTTAAGGACTACTCAACCATAGAAGCTGATGCATATCTATTCCAAGGAGAGGAAGTATGGTTTAGTGTTTAGAGTTTCTGAGGCTGGGACTTTGCAGATCTGCTCACTGGGTAACTGGGCCAGTCAATGGCTCTCAGTGTAACCTACTTCACAAGGTTCTTGTGGGGATAAAATGAAAAGGAAAATAATATAAGCTGTCGTGGAAAAGCAGGCAAAAAGACAAGATATACATATAATTAATCCAATATTTAATAACAGGACTTACTTCTCAATAAATGTAGACTTTCAGACTAACCTGTGTTATAAAGAACACTTCCTACTAAGCATGTATGATAGAGAAAAAGCCTCTCCATGCATGTTCTATAGATTTTTGGGTAGCATTCACTTGATCATTTTCAAGGTGATGTGTTTAGAATTTGCGCAAATGCATTCACATGCATTTCTGCAAATTGCATTTGCGCAAATTCATGCTAGTGCATTTTCACAAACTGTCAAAAATGCACAACATAGGCTCCCCATGACCTGGGCAAACCAGTCCGCTGCAGAACCCATGACATGGGCTCGCAGAAAAGTCCAGATTCATTTAAGTCTGTTGCAGGTTTTTCTGACATTCCTTGTCATTACACATCGAAAATAAACAAATCAGGGAGCAAGCTGGAGTAAAAACGCTCTCCCTACTTGTTCGTTTTTCATGAGAAAGGTGTTTTTACTACCATTATGATCTCTGGCGTTACTCTGATGTGGCGCAGTCCCATAAGTGGGGCACCATGTCATTCTCCCAAAACATACACATCATATTCCTGATGATGCTCTCATAGCCAGCACTCACCACCACACTTGACTCCTAAGCTTTGCACAAACACCCCCAGTTCTTCATAAAAGATCTTCTGGAGCATAACTGAAGAACTGCAATAAGGTACTTATAATTTAATGCTAGGTTAGGGCACAGGATCAAAGCTTGAAGAATACACTAAGAGCAGAGATTTGGCTTGGAGGGGGTTGATCATCCAGGCTGTGTCTTTTGAAAGGGGTTTCATTTCATTTCATTTGGGTTGCATCTTTTAAAAATGCATATCCTCACTCAGCAGCTGTGAAAATAAAACCCTATTTTGTAATGCCGCCTTTCTCTCTCAACAAACAGATATTAAATTGCTTTAAGCAGATCCCAACTTTAAATATAATGTGTGCACTAATAAGCCATTTTAAATCTTACTTTGTGGTTTGACAGTAAATGTCATGCCTTAAGGCAAGGTGCCAGATTAATAACCGCCTCACCTCCCCAACAGCAAAGCTTTTTTTGCTTAATTCCTGGCACCACGAGTGAAAATTAACCTTCTGGTTTCTTTTAGAGGCAGCTGTTCATCCTGCCATGCTAGCTGAAGAAGTCGAAACACTTAGCCAGTTTGCACAAAATGACAGCCCATGAGCTGCTTAAACCATGGGTTGTTGGGACCAAGAAAATGAGGAAGTGCCCTGCCTCCCATGCATGTCCATTCTTCTTTAAATTAATAACCCAAGGACCCTAATCCTGAACTGTTAAGAAATCCATACCTGGAAACTCTGGGCTGTCTAGGAGTTAAACAATCCAAAGTTCACCCATGGTTTGTTTTTGAATAAAACCCAATCCCTCCCACCCATCCATGCTGGCTGGAACCCTGTTGGGCGTTATAGTCCAATACTTCTAGAGTGCATCACACTGGGGAAGTCTGTGCTAGGAAAACCCGAGATGAATATCTTCAGTAAAGAACTGCATCATGCAAACAGCAATGACATTTCTTGCTCAGGGTGGGCTTTGGCTAGACAAGTATTGGATGGCATCTTGGTTTCTGCATTGTGTTAAGGTAGTAGAGGAAGGACTGAGCTCACGCGGCGCTTCTTCAGTGCAGAAAAGACCCCATTACATGTGCAAGCTATGAAAGTTGGTTCAGCATTCCACATCCAAGACAGAGATGGGCCACTAAAGCAAAAGCTGGTTTTGATTTTAGACACAACTCCAAAGCAAGCACCTACCATGTTCATCACAGTGAGAATGAATCTTTGGGCGGCATCAGCCCCGTGGTACTGGACCATGTCCACATCTGCTACCACAAGGGTTTCCACAGTGTATTCATTTGTGAGCCGAATAGCATTCCTCCGTTCTCTCCAGTCATTGGTCTGCTTCGTCTTTTTTTGCCTCTTCTTTTCTAGAAAGCAAAGCACATATCCGAAAGCTCCTTCTAGCGACATGATCATTTTTGGTCTGATGCATTAGGTCAAGGATGTGGAACCTCCTTCAGCCTAAGGACTGCATTCAATGATCTCCCCACTGAGGCCAACCAGAAGCCAAAATTGTCACCTTTTCAGCTCCAAGTTTGGCCTTTATGTCCATGTACTGAATGGCATATGATGGGACATGTTGGCCATTTTCTCAAGTCTAGTTAAATGGTTCTAGTTTTAATGAGCTTTAACTCACAAGGTTTGACAGGAGGTACATAGAGACAGGATAAAGCTTCAATAAATATTCTCAAGAGTGACCATAGAGTCGTTTCCCCCCTCCTGTTAATGGGACTGCAGCCTGGCACAGGACGCTGGACAGGAGCCTCTGGATCCAAATGAAGTGCACCCTTTCCTGTAGATATTGATGAATTGGCTGATTGATTTGTGCCCTGCCTTCCTACCAAGAAAAATGGCTCTCAAACAAGTTTATGATCATAAGTAAAACTATATTAAAACCGTCATAAAGCAGTGCATAAAAATACCGCTAAAAGACAGCCACAAGCTCCTGAGATTGCTTCCCACACTTCTGCGCATGCATTCATGTGTTCCGTGTCAACAGTGCCTGCATTTCTGCACGCCCAGCTCATTCTCTGTCATGTTGTCTAGCCGCCGTTCTGCTATATTGCTCTTCTGCCTGAGGCACAAGCTATCACCACCCTGTACGACTTTCTTCCCCCACCCCCTTTCTGTACTGAAGCAACAGATGCGCAAAGGAAACCCCCACCGATGCCTTCTTCCAAGAAAGAAAAAAATCCCAAACCTGAAACAAAGAGAAATAGCGCACATGGTGGAAATACCCTGTTGCGATAAAGATCAGCCATACATGGACAGAAAAAAAGACAGTCTTAATTTAGAGATAATAATGGATAATAGCAATTTACACGATGGCGGCTAACATCCCATTTGGCTTGTCTGGGCAAACCCCCATCCATCTGTGCAGTCCATGTGTGTGTTTGAAAACAGGATATAGATTATGATTTAAGCTATAGGTTCAGCCCACCCCATTCCCAAAGGCTTAGGGAGGGAATCAGCAATTTTCTATAAAGTCGGAGGGAATCTACCCACACATGGCTTGCAAGACAGCTCCACCCAGATGCGTGAGCAGCAGCTGCCCGCCCAGCTTTGTCCGACCCAGCTTGCTCCAGGGTATGAGAGCAGGCAGCCCAAGACTGAGCCGCTGACTGAGGCTACTCGCAGCAGTCAGGCCTGGCCTGTGAGAGTCTGCTGGGATTCTCAAGCAGTGCCCAGCTTGCTTTGGCCCATCCAGTAAAGTCTGGGTTATCTCTCACAGCTGGTCTTTCTGCAGTGGCACAGCCAGGCAGGGGCAGGAACCCCACCAGGTATCTCTCAGGTCAGGAACTCCAGCTCCATCAGTGGTTTTCAACCTTTCCACAGCTGGGGACAGGCAGAAATGGGGAAACGGCCTCAGGGACCACCAAGGCGAAAACAAGAAGCACCATACATGCAATACTGTATTCTGTGTCTTCGTTTCCAAACACAATATGCCCACAAAAAATCTCCAAAACAACCAGAAATTGAGCAACAAAAAAACAACATACTGAAATCAGCGAGGCAGGGCTCCTGGCCAGCTCCCACCAAGACGCCTCTCCCCTCCCTGGCAGCACCGGCACCCCCTGCAAATGCAATGCCAACCGAGGAAGAGGCGGTGGGACACAGCCAGTCCCTGCACTGGTCTGCAGCGAGCTGGGCGCAGCCCTCCCTCAGACTGCCTGGAAGCCTCCTGCAGACCAGTGGCTGAAAGCCACTGAACTAAACTGCAGCAGGGCTGGAAACCAGGGCCCAGGGGACACAGGGGGTCTCTGCCACGTTGCCTGATGGGGAATTGGGAGAGGGAAGAGGCATCTCTGCTGGCTATGGAGCATGAAAAGGGTCAACATTAGCTTGCCTGCAAGCCAGCTGTAACCCCTTTAGCACTCTGTGGCCACCAGTTTAAGAGATCAACTGGCACACCTGGATCAGATGCAACTCCTAGCAAGGAAACCATCGCATTTCATAGGCGTCTACAGATCTCCCAGTGCTCCCTAATTTTCATAACATCTCTTATTCAGGCTTGCTCTCACATTCCATTTTGCAGGATCTTATGGTTCAGATGGGAAAGGTATGACTAATAAATTGCACTGGATTGCAACCCAGGCTGTCCTGATGGGAAACAGGAACCTCTAAGAAACAAGGAAGGACATGCCTCTACAAGCTACCAGAGCCGGCCCTGCCATTAGGCAGAGTGAGACAGGTTGCTGAGGCTGGGGCTGATGAGGAGTGGTGGTGAGGGCAGAGCTAAGTGCTCTGTGGCCTACCTGTCAATATCTAAGCTAGCCTGCTACCCCCGGGGGCAGTGCGGGTGCTGGGATGCATTGAAGTTCCATGGAATCTGGCCCTCTGCTCTACCATGCATGGATCTGGATGCTCGGCCCTGGGCCAAGCTGAGAGGAAGTCTGCAAAAGGTTGCGCGGCCAGCAAACCAAGGCTGCTGTGTGTGACATGGATGAGGGAAGCTGCTTACACCGTGTTTGCACAGGGCTCAACTCCTGGACCTTGGGGCTCGCCAGGAACTCCAGCTCGCAGCTGCATTCAAGTGGACTGGAGTCCAGGCAGCCGAACCCATCTGGAAATCTCCCTCCCCTGTAATGGGTTCCTCACACGTCCCTGTGAGGGATGCTCTCATGGAACCAGTGTGGATGGCAAGAATCAGTGTGCTCAGCTTTGGGGCACTGAATGAAAGGGTTTCCTGTCTCTTGCTTCAACTCCGGTCCTCTGCTATTGCATTAGGGGCTGAAAAGGTGGGTGGTGGGGACAGATGGGGGGGCAGACCTGGACTGCAAGATCAAAAGCCTCCCCATTGCCACAGCATGCCCCCTCCAGCAGCCAAAAAAGGGAGAAGGAGGTCAGTCCTGGAGCTGGCATCATGGTTTCCCCTCCCGGGGAAATCAGCGCTAGGGTTTTTTCCAAAGGGTCCAGGACAAAAGGAGGAGGGACGGAGACAGGCCCCCAGCGCTTGCTGCTGTAGCCTCAGCCGTGGCTTCCTCCATTCCCCAGCTTCTCCAGGAATGCTCTGCCTGACGGGAGGGGAGCAGGATGTGGCCCCAAAGTTGCCCCCTAGTGAGACCCCTGTCCAGAAGTTCCCTGGCCCTTGTCCATTACCATGGGATGCTCAGTATTTCTCCCCAACTCACAGTTCTTTCTAAAGTAACATTAACAGACAGAGCTGTAATGCAAATTGGGGTCCTTTTCTTTGGCAAAGCAATTCCTCCTTTTCGGCAATGTGTCAGTACATGGCAGGGTCTAAAAAGAGTAAACGAGAAACGCCATTGCCCAAGGTGTGGGCTATACTGACATGTTGGTTTTCTTTTATTTATTTGTGTAAAATATTTCTAGATGTGACCCACCAAGGATAGGATACGTGGCTGGTGGGCCCTTTCTGGATTATAACTTGTGCAGGCCTGAACAAGGAGGAAAGCTTTGCTCCTTGCAGATTCTTTACACTGAAAAGCAGATTTCCCTTCTTTTTAACCCCTCCTGCTTTCCAGAGCTCCCATAAAGGACTGACAAAAGTATCTAATGGTTTATACAAGTAATCTAAGTAAATTAGACTGAATTAAATTAGATTAGATTGGATTGCTGTAAACTGCCCAGAGAGCTTTGGCTAAGGGTGGTATAGACATGAAGAAATAACAGGATTTTGTAGGATTTTGCAAGAATCCAAATGTTATCCCCCAAGGAGACATAGACATGCCTTGATGCCTTAGGAAATGCATACAGACCCATTTCAGTTTCCAGTGACATGTTGCTAGTTTCGAGGGACACGGCGTGAGAAACGAGGGAACTAGAACGCTAGGGCAGGCTCAACATTATGGGGCTTGCCAGAAATGACTCAAGAGGACATCACGTCTGGCAGCAGCATCCGTGTTGCAGATGCCCCGACAGCTTTGGGTTTCTGAACGGGTTTTCTCTCCTGCATGTCAGTACATGAAAATCCAAGATGACTCAGCAGTGCCTGTTGTGCTTAGTGGCACTTGAATTATTAGTGGGTGGGGAGGGTCCGATTTTCCAATTTTCACCAGTGTTAGAAGGTTGCCAGCCTTCTGAGAGCCAAATGCAAATTGGGCAGCCAAACCTGGTCTTTCTCGTTCCTCTCGCAAGCAAGTACAGATCTGATCTGGATCGGGGCCACTGTGCTCCAGAAGGGCATTTAGTTATTATTTATTTATTTAGGAGGCTTCTATGCCGCCCCATTTGCCGAAGCCTCGGGGCGGCTCACAATCATAAATAAACAAACACAATACAAAAACAATATAATTTGAGTCGACCTGGCCAAGAATTAGACTCCCCCCCCTCACACACACACACACACTCCTTCCCTCCCCCCAGTAGTTCTGCTTGGGACTATTGGACACGGTTTTATAAAGCAAATAAATACATAAATATCACAGGTGGGGCAAGGAGACATAAAAGGGAAAGAGTTCTTAATGGAGTCCCTCCAACTTTTTAAAGGGAGAGGTGTATCTGAGAGGGAGTGGGGCTGCATAAACCGTTGGAGCTCAGCTGCCCATCATGTGGCCAGCGCAAGGCATCCCGAGGCCCTGCAGGGGTGCTTTGCAGGAGCGGTGGGGGCAGCCAGCTCTTCCATCCCGGCTCCTGCAACTGACGCACTGAACATAGGTGGCTCTGGCTAAACAGCGAAGTAAAACAAAATGCAAAGCAATGCACAGGTGGAGAACGGCTTGGTCTGCCCCGCTGAGCACAGAAAGACGGAGAGGTCTAGGCAAGCAAAGAGTGCGCAGCTGGGTGGCTAGAATAGGAGCTCTTGAGCCCAAGGAAGCAAGGAAGTGGCAGTTTACTCTGAAAGTAGCCCAACTCCACCGGATCCAGGCGTTTTACTCCTCAGTAAAGTGCTGGGTTACATCCCTCACATAGAGAAACCTCATGCTGCTCCCCTGTAACAAAAACAGAAATAGCTGAAGCTCTCTGGACTGTTTGCGACAATAACCACAGACTCATACATGCAAGTCCCCCATCCAGATTCTAAGCAGGCCTGATCCTGCTCAGCAGCCAAGAATAGACAGAGTCAGGCACTTCAGGCTATACAGAAGCTGCAAATTGCCTGGCGGCGCCTCAACCATTTATCGCCCAAACTGGTGTTACAAGATGAAGATACAGCTAGAGTTGCTTCTGCTGCTCTGTATTATTCTTGTGGTTATTAATATCACAGGGTATTCTGTCCCCCTTCCTGCCTCTAGCAAGGAAGCCAAGGCAGCTTACGAGGGTCTCCTCCTTCCACTTTATCCACACAAGAGCAACCCCGAGAGGTGGGTTAGGATGAGAGGCTGTGGCTGGCCCAAAGTCACTCAGTGAGTGCCACAGCTGAGATGGGGATTAGAACCCGGATTTCCCAAGTCCCAGTGCGCCCCTAAGCATGATGCCAAACCAGCTCTCTGGGCTCTGGGCAAACTGGGACAATCTGAGCACAGACCTTTCCCTCCCTCAGCATCCAGCAAGATGCCTTCCTGCCTCTGAGGCAGTGGGAAGCATACAAATGTTTCAGATAAATAAGTAATAATAAATAAGGCCTCCAAGAGAAGGTGCACACAGCGGTGGTGTGTATCCACGGATGCATTTCTCTGCTGCTTGCAGCTGTCTGCCGACACTCACAGTCTTAGGCTGACCTAGAACTAGAAAACATTTTGCAGCAGCCTTTCCGAGGGAAACACTGAGCTGCCAATGAAGCTGGCCATCAAAACTTTTTGCTACAAGGTGGAAAAGGTTCACCAGCTGGCAACCACTGAAGCAAGCTTAAAGTTGACTGGAGCAGTTGCATGCTGGGAGTTGGCAGCCATGACAGCCGGCACTTGGAATACTATTCCATGCAGTGCCCATTTCTTCCTCACCAGATGATGCAAGAGTAAAGGGAGTTCTGTGGAATTTTTCACAACAGTCCTTCAAGCACTTGTCTTCTCCTTCCTGTTTCCTGCCAGTCTGTTCTCCATGCCTAAAAACTTCAATTTCTTTTCCTTTATTAAAAAAAGAAGAAGGAAAGATGGCCTTCCCTGCCTCATAACACAAAGTAACTGGAGTAGGGTTGGAACTGGATACAGGAAAATAAAAATAAATCAGTGCCTTTCCTTTGGCATGGAAAGGAAAGGAAAGGAAAGGAAAGGAAAGGAAAGGAAAGGAAAGAAAGGAAAGGAAAGGAAAGGAAGAACACTCAAAGCTTTATCTTTGTTTCCTTGCCTGGGCTGGAGACTGAAGCTAACTGGAAGTTAGGGAGTGGGGAAGGGAGAGCATAACCCCAACACACAGGGTCCTGAGGACACCCGCAGAGGTCGGAGAGCTTTGTTCAGTAAGCAGCTGGTTTGCATAGCGCACTTTCAGAGATCCGAGTTCAAATCGGCCAGAGATAGCAGCAATCACTTTGTACCTGCTGTGCAAATCCCAGGGAACCCAGGCACAGGCAGACTAAGACTGAGAGTGGAGGTGGGATTTCGTCACGCTTTCTGCAAGTGGAGCTCACCACAGTGTTGGCTTGGACCTGCTTCCCAAACCACTTCTCTGGCTGAGTTTAGCACAGCCCTCGTCTCTGAAAGGCTGCAGGGTCACTGGAGGCTGCAGGGCTCCATCTCACGCATCTACTCGGCTTTTTCCCTCTCTCATCAGTAGCTCTTCACTCGAAGCCCAAGAGGCAAAGTGCAGCGCGACTGGCGAGCTGCTGGGGTACACGGTGTGGATGCTGTGGATGGGGAAGTGGAATGTGCAGGGGAGGGAGGGGGGGAGGGATGCATCTGCAGCACGAATTTTGCAGCACCGGACAGAGCTGGGCACTCTCTCATTGATGAGTAATGATCCATCGCGACCTGAGTGAGCCTTTGGGAATTTGGGAAGCTGTGGGCTCACTGACTAATGAGGCCTTCCACAGACAACAGAGTATGGGAGACAGAAGAAATGCCCCCAAAGGCCTCCAGCCAGGCTCGTTAGCTGAATGTGGGGAAAGGAGCAGCCCTCATGGCTTGGGAAAAGCTTCCGGGTAGGTCTTGGATGAACACCAGGGGAATACGTCCCTCCAGCAGTCGCGAACTTCCTCTTGTGCTTGCCCCAGTCCTGTAAGGTGAGGCTAGCCACGTCGAAGGAATAAGGGTGGCATCCCGGCAACCTTCTTCCATGTCAGGTGCAGCAACTCAAACAAAGGCCGCTGCAGGGGGTGCGGAAGAGGGATGCTGCTTGCACAGTGTGCGGGGCTTGATTCCTGGAGAGCACCCCGGGCAAGCTAGGTGTGTCCCGGAAGTGTGCTGATGCGGCTGATGCCACAACACGGGCAATCTCTCATCCCCGCCCTTACTTTTGATGGCCCTCAGTGGGCCTCGGATGTTCTCACAAAGACCTGGGAAAGGGCCACGGAGATGGAATCCCTCCCGCCCCGCCCCGGTAAGGCTAGATCAGCCTGCCAAAGGCCTTCTTGCTATACAGGCCTGGAGCACGGTCCTCGCAGACTGGGGAAGCCATTCTCACAGCAGAGCAAGGGAAGGGCATGTGGAAAACACCCGATCCTGGAGCAGGCAAAGAGCAGCACATCCCGCACTGGCATATCTCATTTCTGAGTCAAAAGACCCCAGATGAAAACAAGCCACAGCCATTAAAGAAAGCACCAAGTGAGCATCACAGCCCACAAACGAGTTGTGGCTTGCTGCACAGCTCAGAAGTTCTGCGTTAGCAGGAAGACAGTAAAACACAAACAGGAGGACTGATCCAGAAGTTCACACAACACACACACATATACATATACACACACACACATGCGGCAGTGAACTCCGAGGGCTCTTCAAAACTGCAAAGGAGAATTGAAAGATGCCAGGGTCGGAACGGCATCCTTCCACATCAAGCACCTGCCTCCGACTGCTGTGCTTTCCTGTGTCAGGTATGTAGAACCTCTTTGGGGCCACTGGCTGAATTCCCTTTCAGAGCAGCTCCTTGAAATGGGATTGCTGTGTCAAGCGCCAGGGACCAGAAGACCCCAAGGACCAGCCCTCCCCCACTCCACCCCCAGGAGCGAAGCCTAAGGACAAAAGGAAAGCTGTCAATAGCCAAGGAGCGCCAGAAGTCACGCCCACTGCCTCCCATTCTCCTGACAAGCACACCTTGCCAAAACACTGCTTCCTAACATGGCAAACAAGAGGCAATCCCGAAGGGATCCCAGCCGGGCCCCTGGGGATGGGCAGACTTCGCGGAGTGCCCCCAGTGCAACAGGCTCCGGGGCAAGCCCCAGAATAGAAGCAAATGCCTCGGAGCACCCAGGCAGCAGATCTGCTGAGCAGGGAGGGCCCCTCTGCCAGTAGCACCACAGCATCATGCTTCATGAGCCCTGCAAGTGCAGCATCCCAGCACCATGAGACGGAGAGCGGGGGAAAGCCGTGGGAAGGAATCAATGCAAGCGGTCGTCTGGCCAGGCTGCTCTGCATTGGCCCTGGACACTCCCTGGCTGTTCCAATGCCATGTGAAATAAATTAAATGCATGCATGCCATCAGATTGCTGAAGAACACCTGGTAAGAAGCTACTGCAGGGATGAACGACTGAGATGCCACGTCTACCCACACACACAGCTCAGACATGTAACTGCGAAACTTGCCAGGGTCCATGGTGTGGATCAGGCCCGTGTTGAGGGGCTTCTGGTGAAACGCCACCCTCTGGCGGGGGCCTGCTGACAAGAGCCTTCTGGAGTGGCTCCTTCTCACCACAGTTTCCACCTGTGTGTTCACCTGCCTCTCACTCTGGACCAGAAAACAATGCTTTGCTTTCTGAGGGTGCCTTGCACAAGACCACCGTGCAATTTCTTGGCAGGAATATGACGTGAGCCAGGCCTCTCCAGATGGGGATGTCTCTCCCCATCCCATGTTCTCTCCATATCAACTTTGGGAGGTCAGTTTGGCTGAGAGGTGGTGACATGCCTGAAGCTCATCCATGATCTTCGTGCCTGCGCTCTAACCACTACTCCATACTGGTTCTCTCATTCCCCTACAGGAGTCATGTTGTTGGCAAATTAAATGTTCAGCCCCTATAGGACAGCCCTAAGAAGGCAAAATGTTGCTCAGCCCCAGATTATAATACGCAAAATGTCCCATAATTGAAACACCAGGTGGGATGTGGAAAGGAAGGAGTTGTTTAAAAGAGACCCACTTTTTTATTAGATTCAAAAATTAGCACGCAATGAAGGAACAACGTTCATTGAAGGAACAACATTCATTCAGATGGACATTCAGGCTGTCTGACAGTTCCGCATCTTACAATTTTCTGAGTTCACAATTTACCCAGCAAAAGCCCATCATTAAAAAACATGCTTGTTAATATTTCAGCAGATCCTTCCTAATATGGGATAATAGAAGTTTCATTACATTGCTTGCTATTTTTAGCATGCACAGGCTTTGGCCATAACAATAGAGTTTTCAAGCCAAGTTAAACCTACAGAAAAAAAAAATCATGGTGGAATGATGGTCATTAAAGATACAGGAAAGAAAACCTAACGCTAGAATAACACGTGGTTAGAAAGCATAACTCACCAGGCCCCTGGTTAATACCAGAGTATGCGTAATGTGGCCCTCAGGTAGAACAATTGCATCTTAAAAGCACTTTGGGATTTTAAATCCTTGCTTGCTGGTTCCAAAAGGCCTGGCACTGTAGTAGAAATAGAGTGATAGGCCTCTCTCATAAGCAGCCCCTGGGAAACTGTGGCATTCTTGCTTCAAGGCAGCAGATACAGCTGTGACTTCAATAGGAGAAATACAGATACAAATGAAGATTTTTCCCACCTGCAGCTCTGGCCACAGGTGAGGATGCAAATGAAGAAGATGGGGGTGCACTGGATGCAACATTCAGAATCTATAAAAGACAAGTGGAATAAAGAAGGATTCCCCCTATAACTTCATCTTAAGGAACTTCCAAGAAACTCATCTGCAACAACCTGCAGGCCTTTGGAACCACCCAAGTCACAGGACTTTAGGGGGCATCCTCACATTCCAAGCTCCTTAATGCTCAAAGGAGTGCCTCTAAAGCGTAAACTCTGTAAGCATGACAGGGAAGCAGAATCCACCCCGATTCCTGTTAATGCTTGCAAATTGTTGGACATGTGCTCAGATTTGGTTTGTGCAACCTTCTCAGTTCAATCTGTGCACATTTCAACGATAGTCTTTAGATGCACAGCTTTCATATCAGAGTACTGATTGGTTTGTACAGTTTCCCCATGTGCACAAAGTGAGCAGCAATGGCAAACATGACCAAACATTGCTTGTTTGCCCTCCCCAGGAATATATTTGCAAAGAAGCCAGTTCCAAAGAGCAACCTATGACACATTTCCAAAGAGCAAGGCTCCCTGGGACAGACAACCATCGGCTGGGTTTACAGTTGCTTATGTAGGAAAAATGGGTGTGTTGTATCCCTCTTTAAAAAGGAGATTGCTTCATCGCAATAGATTCCTCCCTCCCTCCCTCTCTGCAGTATGACTAGGCACATTTCATTCTTAAATGAAGAATGCAGTTGAGTCAAGCCAAATTTTAGGCAGTTTGAGTACTTCATGAGCTTGGTATCAAAAGCATTAAGCAATCATTTTTCTGCAGAAGTTGATCTGCCTTGCTCTCTGTTCTTGAGCGGTCCTCTTCTCTCAAGTCCTTTCTAGCTGAAATGGGAGTTTAAAGAATCACCTGAGACCTTTGGAAAACTGGTTAAGAAATTAGCAACGCACTTCCCAGGGAGAGAAAAATCACAATCACACACTTTAGGGAAGTGTGCTTCACTTTTTTGTCATTGGCTTCAGTGACAAAAACCTGAGAAACACAAAACATTTAACTTAATTTAGCAAATTTGCCCCATAGACTGCAAAAGTTTTATGACTGATCGCTGTATTTCTGAAGAAATAAATCAAGTTATGTCCCCCACAACAGGAAAACTGGCAGAATAGAAGTGCTATGCTAAAAAGTACTTCTTGGTAAATTAAAAAATTGCAATTGTTTGAGCATTTCTGATATCTGATGTTCACAAATAGGCAGTCAAGTTGCAGTTCTCTCTGCCCCAATATACACCCACAAAACATGCCTTAATGCTGTGAACCGCAGACTAACAGGCCAAAAAGTTATGTTGATTGTGCCTAGGAATTCCCTTTAAGAAAATATTCACATATTCTTAAAGCACCTGGAGGGTTTTACTTTCTATTCCATCTCCTAATTTAAATATAGCATCCTGATAGTGAGGACTGCTTGAATCACACTTGCTGTGTAAATATTTTCAGATATCTGTCCTGATGAAATCCATGCAAAACTGCCCAAAGAAATTTTACCAGTCTTATCAGAATGCTTTTGGCTTTCCTTGCAATTCTATTCCTTCAAAGGGAAGTCAAAATTCCAGTAGCATCTACACACAAGCACCCATTTGACAGAACTTAAAGCATGTCCATTGTTTCAGCCACCATTCTGGATTGGCTAGCTTATGCCTGAATGAAATTTGGCCATTTTAAGCTTTTTTAAAACCCTGGGAGTTTTAAAAAAGAGAATCCTGGCCAGCTTCTTTCTTCCCCTTTCGCTGATGTGTGCCACTCTGATGAGACCTTTGATTCTCACAAGACCTCTCAGAAAGTTCACTTGGTCCAAGGAATAATCTCTGTTACATGTCACAGCCATTCTTTCTACGCTGCTTCTGCACATATAAAAACAACGAATCCAAAGGAGGCAGAAGTCTACTAGATCATCAGCAGACAAAGCAAGCTATCCTGTGCTCTTTGACAGCACGGAGGAGGCCGTGGGGGTCGGGGTGTGCCTTGGATTCCCAGATCTGAGGCTGGCAACAGGCAGGGAAAGAACCACATCGCTGCCTCTCCAAGGTTAGGAAACTGACCTTGGAGAAGGGCTCAAGGGGGAATTCCAGGGGTAGGAAGGTGAGGAGACTCAGGCCAGCAGGATGTGAGGCATCCCTGTCCAAAGCACAAGATCTCCAAACATGGCCATTTGGCTAAAACGCAGAGCAAGAGGTGGGCAGAGGTGCAGCTGTCCTCTGCTATTCCTCCTGCTCTGGATGCTTCCCGGCCTCTGCATGTTGGAGCGTGCCTGGCCATGCCTGGGTGAAAAGCTTCCTACAATTCTCCATGAAGCCACAACCTCACACTTTTCCTGAAGCAAAGAGGGGAAACGCAATTCTGAGCAACCCCTTTTTTCTCAATGCCTGTGCTACAGAGCAAAGTGCTGCTCGCCTTCTTCTGGGCCGAGGCGAGATGCGCACGGCAGGGGGCAAGGCAGAGGCAACGGAACCCGAGGCGAGGCAGAGTCGAAGGTCCAATTGTGAGATTCACAGAAGAGGCCACAGTCAGGATCTAGGGGTGCAGCTCATGAAATGGGTGCAGCCATGGACCAGCAGAGAGCCAGGAAGACTGAGGGAGCAGGGCACAACTATCCTGAGGCAGGATGCATGGCAGGGGCCAGGCAGGAAGTAGGCACTGCGCGACAGGAAGACCTGAGCTGCTGAGGTGAGGCAGGGGGCAGGCTCTGGGGCAGGCACTGCAGCCAGCAGGGGGACTTGTGGTGCTGAGGCCCGTTCTGGAGAGAAGAGCTCACTCTTCCACAGCTCTTCCTCGGGACTCCCAGCCAGCACTCATCAGAGCTCCAGAGGGCCTGGGACCGATCCTGCAGACACTGAGATGGGCACTCTGGTTCTGGTCACCAGGCAGACCCCAGAGCAGCCCAGATCCAGAGACGTTTCATCTTATTTTCCTTTTAACCCCTTCAGTGGGTTGTCCATTAGCAGTTCTACACTTAGACCCTGATGATATTTACTCACAGTGTAGAAAAGCCTTCACACAAAGTGTTGGCCTCCAACAATTTTGGTCTTCAACTCCCAGCATCCTGGACCACTTGTCCATACAAGCTAGGCTGTTGGAAGCTGAAGCCCAAAATATCTGGCAGGCACTATGTTTGGAAAGTTTGATGGAGAATGTTTCTTCACCATCCTTGGATTTCCAGCACGATCTCCAGAGACAGTGAGAAATAACATCCTTAAGCGCAGCTGGACTGAAAAACTTGCATCCCTGTTTTTCTGCAGGTGCCAACAAAGGAGGAGCATAACCTCCCCCAGAAAGCTTGTTTTCACCCTGTCCTGCTAAAAATTAACACACACACACAAACCTTCTGCTAAGATCTGGTACCTGAGTCTTGCCTTTTCTTCCTGCCTCCCAATCTTTCCTTCTGCGTCATGCCTTTCCATTGTCATCATCAAGGCCTCACTTACCTCTGTAAGCCTCTCTGAAGAGGCAGAAGAGCATGGCAAAAATACTGTAAGCAAGTACTCCGCCTATAGCACCATCATCCCCAGAGCCAGGCCCAGTCGCTGCCTCCGCTGCTGCCCCAAGGAGGCGGCTGCTCCTCCGCCCAGTCTCCATGTACGCACCTGCCACCACTCTGCAGCGCTCAACTGGGAGCTCCCCGGACGTGGCAGAACGGGTTGATCGGGTGGACCGCTTGCGCTGGATGACATGCTCCTTCCCATCAAATGACTGTTCAGACATGTTCACTGGCTGGATTTGCACCTGTTCCGATCCAAGCTGGATATATCCAACCTGCCCGTCACAAAAGAAAACATCCTTAGAATCATTCTGGATGCATCTGTCCCCAGAATTCCAGCCTTCCAGCAATCAGGAGGCCAGTGCCAGCCAAGCCACCAGTAAGACCCCAGGCATGATCTCACCCTGTTGGCTCTGTTCTCGCTGGACTAACCCAAACATAGGAGATGGTGCAGTGGCTTGTATGTTCAGCTGGGACTGGGAAGACCTGCGATTGAGTCCCTGCTTTTGACCATGGGACAGACTTTGGGGCAGCCACTGCCTCTCAGTCTAACCTACCTCACAGGGTTGTTGCAAGGATAAACTGGAGGGAGGGCACACCATGCAAGCCAGCTCATGCTCCATGGAGGACAAGGCAGACTATAGATGCAGCAAACCAAAGAAACCTCCTCCTGGTGCCCTGCCCTATAGTGTCATTAGCCTCAGCCAGCTGGGGTTTGTTTGGGGATGATGAGAGTCGTCATCTAGAACAGGTAGAGGGCACACACTTGAGCAGTCGTAGTGTCACCTCCAGTTTTTTGGGCAAGGCACGAGCAGAGGGCTCCTTTCCTAAGCCTACTCTCATTCCACCACAGGCATCTCTCACTCCAGTTGCTCCTCCCCTTCCTCTTTGTGGGGACCACCTGCTTGCCTGGCATGACAGCTCCTGTGCTCCCCCATTGCCACCATTGCCAGGGCCAGAGCGAAAGGCAGGTTCGCAAGCAGGTGGCAGTGGGAGGAGGAGGAGGAGGGGCAGCTCCAGGGCTTCTCATCGGTGGCCCCTGCCAATCTGTGAGCCTGCAACAGGTGCCCAACCGTGCCGCTTCTTGGTGCTGGCCCTGCTTGAACCTCTAAGTCCCAAGGAGGAACTTTCTCGCAAAGTTTTCATGGACTTTCAATGCGTGCTTAAGCATGCTTCAAAGTTTCAGACAGGGTGCGTTCCCCTTTTCCTGCCTTTCTCTACAAAACTCTATGCAAACCCAGCAGAGGGGCAGAGACAGAGAGCAAAGCCAGAAATTTCAAGACAGGCTTTTTTTTAATAAAGCAAGTTCTATACCAGCCAGGCAGCCACCCAAATAAGTTCTCTGCACGTACATATGAACTCTGAGATGTGGAACAGCTGGCCGCATACCGTGATTTACAGTCTGTATTACATATGTGTTATAAATTACACAGGGCCCCACACACACAACATGCCAGTCTTTGTTTTCACTTACACCCAAAGTGTGACCTAATGGAGCCATACAGAAGATGACACACTAATTGCTCGTTCCTCTTTAATTAGCATTTTCAGGAGGAAACTGCTGGGAATGCTCTTCATCAACCTGCGTGGCCCCTCTGCCCTCTCACTTTGCATTGCTTGGTGCCCTGGTAGCACGGATCTGATTTAGGTCCCAGCTCCCTGCTGGAAGTTGCCAAAGACCAAACCTGCCACGGCCCAGCAAATGCCCTCCCTGGCTTGCCTTGCATGTTCCAAAGCATTGCACACACTGCCTTTTCCCGTGGACCTTATGACAGCACTGGAAGGTAGGCCAGCATGATCAGGCTTTTGCTGCGGGAGCCGAGACTGAGCAGGAGCAGCCCGACTCGGGCAGCCTCCCGATGCTGCACGCAGCGTCTTCTGCAAGCGGAGCGACAGGCGCACCCTGAAGTCTGTCAAACAAAATTGGGCTGGGGGAGGCACAGCCTATGCAGCCGCTGTTGCCACCCATCCGGTGAGCAGTGCTGTGAGCTCACCAAGGCAGGGCAGCAGAGAATGAGCGAGAGCCTGGCAAGGACAGGGGAGCAAGGTGAGAGAATCCACTCTGCAAGGCACTGGAGAGAACTTCCTGAGCATCTCTAGATGCTTTGGACTCCAGCTCCTGTCAGCTCCAGCCCTCAGAGCCAACGGCCAGGAAGCCTCCGAGCTGTTGTCGAAAACATCTGGATGACATCAAGGCAGGGGAAGCCTCTTGGACTGAGGAGCTGGAGCAAAAGTCTCTCTAGGTGGATGGAGTGGCTGATTGGTTCCTACTGATCAGCTAATTAGAAGCACCCCCCCCTTTCTGGGTAAGGAGCCAATCGGGTTGGAGTGCTTGATCCCATCCAGAAAGGCCCAGGTTCGAATCCCCACTCAACCATGAAACTTACTGAGCACCCTTGTGCAACCAGTATTCTCTCCTCTCTCTCTGTCTAGCCCACCTCAAAGGGTCCTTGTGAGGTTAAAATGTATGGAAGAGCCACATACACAGAAATAAAACAAGTTGGAAGGGGTCTACCTGGTCATCTGGTCTGACCCCCGGCTCCAGCCAGCTCTGGTCATGAAACGTCCAACATGTGGTTGTCCAAACCTTCCTTGAACACCCTCCCTGATGGGAACTCCATCACCTCCACTGGAAGCCCATCCCATTTCCTAGGGGTCCTATCTCCAACCTGAAGCCTGGTTCCTTGAGCTTTGCCCCATTGGAATGCATCCTGCCCTCCACTGCAGGGAAGAACTGGCCATGGCCCCCCTCCACGTGACCTCCCCTCACGTACCTATAAGTCACTAAAAGATCCCCTCAGAGTCTTCTCTTCTCCAGGCTGAAAAGACCCAGTTCCCTCAATCTCTGCTCATATGCCATCCCCCACAACCCGGCCACCTTTCTTGTGACCCTGCACTGAACCGATTCTAACTAATAATCCATGACCTCCAGAGTGCCTGGACTGCTGGGACATTTTAGAAATCCCGGACCCTACCATTGATACGGAGATGGTCCGGGCCATTTCTCCACGGAGCAGAAATACTCTGGCGAGGCCAAAGTAAAACAAAGCCCTGCCTCTTCTCTCACGTGCAGGCTTTTCGCAGCTTCTGAGGTGGAGCATGAGCCACTGCTCCTTTTGCGTTAGGAAAGAGGTTTCACTTCTTTAGCGGGAGGGTCGTCATTCTAGTGACAAGGATGCTGCCGAAACGGCATCAGCCACTGTTTGTGGGGTCAAATATACGTCAGGACAGGAGGGGAGCGAGTTTTGCGTTTTGTCTTCCTCTCATCTGAGCTGGCACCAAATTGAAAAGGAGCCCCGGGGGAATGCCCGTGGCTTTGCATCCGCGAGGAGACTGCAGATTCCTCACAATCGGCAACACGGGGAGGTGTGATGGGGAATGGTACAGAGTCCTGGAATGGGGTATTTTAAGAAGAGTTCAGTCCTGTAGCCTGTGGGACAGACCTGAACAAGCCACCCCAATGCAGCGGTACCTCGGCTCACGAACGCCTCAGTTCATGACCAAATCGGGTCGCAAACAGAAACTTCAGAAAAATTTTGCCTCAGTTCACGAGCTCTGTGATGGGTGACAACCATGACTGCAGCCCTGTTGCCACGCGGACATGATCCCAGGCGCAGCCATCTTCCCTGCACGAGCGCACCTGCGATCGCGGCCATCCTCCCATCCCCCGAACATCATCGCTACCGCACGATTATCGTTTGGACTCTCCCTCCAAACAATAACCTCCCCACCACCTAGGTTAGTTCTTACTTTGTTACTTTGTTTCAAATTTTTGTGATTAAAAAAAATATACTTACAGAACGGATTAACCTTATTTACACTGAACCTTATGGGGAAATTTGACTCGGCTCGCAACCAATTCAGATTTTTATTTATTTTATTTATTTTTGGATTTATATCCTGCCTTTTTCCTACAAAGGGCTCAAGGCAGCTTACATCTCCTCCATCCCCACAACAACCCTGTGAGGTAGGCTGGGCTGAGAGTCTGTGACTGGCCCAGAGTCACCCAGTTGGCTCCATGGCCGAGCGGGGACTAGAACCCAGATCCTCTGAGTCCCAGTCCCATGCTCTTAACCACTATGCCACATAGATCACGACCAGAGTCGTGGAACGGATTCAGTTCATGAGCCAAGGTACCACTGTATAGCCTGCTGCGGTCTCAGGATGTCTCCGGTTTCTGCTTCTCAGCTGGGAATGCAAAATCAAGAGAGAAACAAACCATAGACCAGGGCTGCTGTGTGGGATGAGAAGCCTCTGTGTGCTCCTTTGCCAGGAATTAGAGTTCATTGAACTGTTCCAAGCTGCACTGCAGTTCATTGGGTGGTGTGTTTCTCAAAACTGCCAGTGGATGGTACTACTGCATCGCTTCACTCTTCTGCAAAAGGCTGTCCGGAAGGACACACGCCCATGTTCCATTGCCCGGGCCTGTTCAGCACTGCCCTAAGAGCTTCCTGGTGGCAAACCATGATCCATGCTGTACCTCCTCCTATCATAGGTGGAGGGCCTACACAAGTGAACACTTCCTCCAGGCAAGAACATGTGTTCAATTTGACTGCTGGCATATCAGGGTGAACGCCAGACTAGAAACATTGCTCCACACCCTGCTCTGGTGATACCTTCATGTGGGAGAAATTCACAATGGATTTCTAGGAATCTGGCCTGCAGGGCATGGATTTGTCAACTGTTGTTTTTTTTTTAACTTTTCAAAATTTAAACAAATTAATCACAGAAATACTAAAAAGCACCAACAAAATTGTGCATTATCTTCCACAGGCTAAAGCTTTTAGAACTCTGAATTCGTGTCGGTGTATTTGCGCAAGATCTAGTTCTGTCAATGAGCAAACCACACAAGGAAAGGCACCTGAAAAGCCACAAAATCCAAGTCCATATATCTCTACCCATATATTTACCAAACAAAGCCTCAGTTTTTCTGAGTTGTGTGTGTTCAGAATGCTCCCCGGTAGCGTGGCCAGGTCTGGGCTGGCCGGCCTGGAGCACAGGTTTTCCCTTGAGTCCTAGGTATCCATTGGTGCAGTGGGACATTTTTTTCTCCACTTAGTTGTCCTGCAGGAGATAATTTTCAAGGGGACGACAACTACTGTGAGATGGGTTCAACCACGTGTGCATGTACAGTGGCACCTCAGCTCACGAACGTAATCCATTCCACGACTCTGGTCGTGACCCGAATTGGTCATGAGCCAAGTCAAATTTCCCCATACAAACACCAAACACTTCATTGCATTACTTTCTCTCCATCAGTTGGTGGCTGCTTTCTCCTTCTAAATATTGCATCATTTCTTAGTCACAAGACGGAGAGGTGAGAGGGGAGATTACACAGTGAACCGGATGACATCACAGTGCTACACAGTCAATTAATTGTGGCGGGTTTTAATTGAATTTTTTTGTATTATTTTAGTATGTTGTAAGCCGCCCCGAGGCTTTGTTGCGATGGGGCGGCATAAAAATGTTTTAAATAAATAAATAAATAAATTAGTAGCCAATTGTATCTCTGCATACTGAGCCATTGAAGCAAAATAAGTCCATTTAAAATAAGGGCAGTAGTAGAATAGATGATTACTTCTAAAATAATCCCCGCCCCCCCCCCCACAAAAAACCACTGGCAAAGGAGAGTTTCAGTGCTGCAAAAGTGCATTCTCACGGAACGACGGGTGCTGGCTTCAACCAGTGAAGATCTGCGTGGCTTGAGACCCCGACACTTGCGGAAAGTCCGCCCCCCCAGACCACCACGCACCCTGATGCTACAGTCGACATTTGAGGCCTTCCTCCGGCTCCCACCTCCCAGGGAGGCTCCGCTGGTGGCAATGCGAAGGATGTCTTTTTTGTGGTAGCCCTCAAATTACGGAATTAGCTCCTCGCCCAATCCTCTTGGCAACAACTTTGCTATCGTTCCGATGCCAAGTTATGACTTTGCCAAGCATTTAGCAGCTCCAACTGGCACACGAGGCGTCTGCAGGCGGGCAGGTCGGGTGCTGTCAGCTGCTTTCTTTAGCCAGCCTAGCAATATGGGCTGCTTTTCGTTAACTGCTTAATTTCTAAAATACAGGTTTGTCATCCTTCATTTGCAATTTATTGCATTTATAAACGTTTGTTCGCTGCACAGACAGTTTTGGTAATGCATAATGCAGCCATTTAAAAATTAAATGAAAAAGATTTACCTCACCGCCACCATTAGAAGCAAACAACAGGTCCAGCGTGTGGGGAACTACCTAAGGGAAGCTCCAGTTGATAACTTGGTTGCTGAAATGAACTTCAATGCTTTCCTGTTCCCCAACTGTCGTATTATTAAGGCAGCATGTTCCCCGTTGAACATCTGGGTTGTTCTTCCCCAGCATCTGCAGCTGGGCATAGTTAGAGGATCGTGTTCTGGGCTCTTCCCTCTAATGTCTGGCCCAGTTTTTGCAGGGTATGCCAGCCTTCCCACAATCTGTTGCCTGCCAACAGCGATACGATTAGGAAGGCTGGAAAGAGCCGTGATATGAGAGAAACTGTGTACCGGGTGGTTGTGGTGATAGTCCATGGCCTTTTGTTCTCTGTGGCCCACAGATGTCATGGATGCAACTGCTGCTCGCAGACAGCCAAGGTTTCATTCTCTCAGATGGATGTGCGTTCAGTTGCACTGAGTCTGAGGAGGCAGAAGGCTGCCAAGCGATCCCAGCGGTGCAGGTCCCAAGTCCGAGAGCCACAGGTGGCCCCAGTGTCCCTGTGGGAACCGGGAGATGCCAACTTCCTGGAAGGGAAAGTGAGTGGAGGCACGGGAAGGAGGGCATGTGCTTTGCATGCCGACAGCATGGCTAGGGCATGTGACCCCAGGAAGCCGGGCTATGGAAGCCCTGCCCGAGCCCCCAGTGCAGGGGCATGTAATCTCCAGCCTACAGAGGTCTACGCCTCTCCCTGGGCAGGGGAGGGGAGGGGTGGGTGGGGCCAGAGGATGTCAGGAAGGGGGTGGGGCTTCAGAGGGGGGTCCAGCCCCCTTGAAGTCATCTGCCTGCCTGCTTGGTCCAAGGGAGCGGTGCAGCCCCCATGCCACAAGAGGGTGCCCACCCCTGTCCCAGAGGATCATGGGCATTCCCTGCCAACAAAGGGAAACTCCAGGGCCCAGCAATTCCTGGATTGCTTCAGCCAGCTCTTGCCACGGCCAAGTGAGGCCAGATGGTGCACCGCTGCCCCATCCTCCTGGCTTCCACTTTCAACCCCACATTGCAATATCCAGACCCAAGAACTCTGGGTTGTTTAGGGGCTAAATTACACAGCGTGAGCACCACTGTCACCCACGGATTGTTGGCCAAACCTCAGCTCTGAACCAGGAACGCTGGGCTGCCTTCAGCCCAGGGCCGACCTCCATTTTACAGAACCCCTGGAGAGCCCTGGAGGTGGTGGGTGGGCCTGGCCTAAAGGCAGGTCTTTAGGGAAAACAACAGCATGCTGCAGCCCGCACTCCTGCTGCCGCGAACGGAGCCTTCCTGAGGCAGTGCAACTCGGCTCTAAATTCTCAAAGTGGCACATGCACACCATTGCGCGACACTTCCCCCACCTGACGCCACTCGTGTTCAGATTGCAGGGGGCGCAGGCCACCATCCATTTGGAATGGTCCCCATAGGTCGCAGGGCCGTGCTTGCACCCTTCCCCCCCCCCATGCGAACCTACCCCATTATCCAGATCTCTCCAATGCCATGCTCCTGGATGAGGAAAGCAGCCTGCATTGCCTTGCACAGTGGGTCCATCTGGGTTACGCCCCTGGCTGGGATCTTGTCTTCCTAGCTGTGTCCCTCTCCCACGTACTCCACTCCCAGTGGGCTTCCCTTGGCCATGGACTCCCAGCCCGCTTCTTCCAACCGACCTGTTGCCACCCAGAAGTTTTGGACTACAATCCCTATCATTTCGAAGCACTGACTCTCTGTCAGGGGCCGGTGGAAGTTAACAGCCAAGCTACCAGAATGGCACCAGTTGGGGCAGACTGCACCCTCATCCCTAGAAGGACGCACCAAAGGATCCCGTAAGCAGACAAGTGCGGGAGAGCGCTGCTGCAGCCTGCGCATCGGTTGAGGGAACGAGCCAAAACCGTCTCAGCAACTACACTGGAGCCTTCCTTAAGAACATCAGAAGATGTCAGACCATCGGTTCATGCAGCCCAGAACTGGCGACACAGCCTGGCAGCTGGGCCTTCTGGGGTTTCAGGCAGGAACCTTCCTCAGCCCTGCCTGGGATGCCAGGGATCGGGCCCGGGGCTTCTGAGAGCGAGGCTGCTGCTCTGCCACTGAGCAGTGTCCCGTCCCCGTCCCCCCCAGTTCCCAGAAAGAGAAGCTTGGGAAGGAGATCCAGTTCATATGTCTTTCAGGAACAGCACAGGAAAGAGCTGGGTCTCCCGCATGGATGGGGGGCACTGCTGCAGTGCTCAAAGGAAGTGGGGACGTGCACCACTGCAGTGCACAGAGAACCTCGCTGGATCCGGCCAAGGGTCCATCCAGCTTGCTGCAGGAAGGCTGCAAGTGGCACATGAGTGCAACACCACCCTCCCACATGTTCCTCGCAATGGGTGTGCATTGGCGCACAACCTGCAATAGTGAAGGTACCAAACAGCCATCAGGACTGGTGGCCACTGACAGCCTTTTCCGCCAGTGAGTTACCTAATCTTGAGGGCTATCCGAATTAGTGGCTGCGACTACCCCTTGTGGCAGCAAATGCCACTGTTCCAGTATATGCTGTGTGGATCTCCCCCGCCCCCCCGCCTGCTTTTATCTGTGCTGCATGATCTTTGGATGATCCCACTGGGGCTCTAGGATCGTGGCAGAGGAAAGAAATGTCTCCAGAACCACTTTCCCCAAAACTTTGCTCATCATTGCCAGATCTCCTCTTCCTGCTGGCTCTACAACTGGCTAAGCATTATGGCATCATGCCTGCGGATTGCCAATCGCACCCCTCCAACTCTGCCCTGTCACTCAAGCACTGATGCCTCACTTGCTGAGACTGCCATGGGGCGAGATGGGCAAGGCCAGGCCAGCGGCAGTGGGTGTCTTGCACAGTGCCCTTTGGGGGCCCCGGGCCACGCTGGCCCCCAGAAGCAAAGGCAGGAGGGGCAGTGCTTCTGACTGGCCACGAAAGCCACCCACGCCAGCTCAAGCCCGATCTCTCGCCACACAAGGGGAAGTGAGCCACACCGCCTCAGGGTCCAGGAGGGGGAGGGTGCAAATTGGTGGCCTGCCACATCAGTGGGTTGGACCTCACGGCCTTCTTGGCCCCCTCCAACTCTACCCGTCTATGATTCTATGCGTGGGGATCGCATTTTCCTAGTCCTCTTCTCTGGGAGAAGCAAACAAGCCCCGCAAGAAGAAAATGAGCACAAGTAGAAAGCTAAGACCTTGCTCCCCGAAGCAATGGGGCCTTTATGTTTTACAAGCAGAGGAAGCTTGAAAAGCAGCATCCACCCCCCACCGCGCACCCACCCACTGCATCCTCAGCCTCTAAAGGTCCCCACTCAGTTCCACGTCGGCCAGACCAGGGCCGTGGCACCCCTCCCGGAATCCGGCTCTCCTGTGCTCAGCAGACTTGCGCCTCCTTCAGTGCCAGCTTAGAAACTGAGCTGAGATCACTGGTCAGCCCCAGCGGAACCCCTCTTTGCATTGAAATACTCTCATGTGCATCTCACATGCAAAGCACGTGTGTGGAGACCAGACTCCCCCTGCACAGCAGGAGTGTGGGCAGTTGTGAGCTGGCCCACCACAACCCGCCACGGGATTCACTTCCTGCCGGGCACCTGCATGAATGCTGGGTGCACCCAGCCCGACTCTGGAAAGAGAGCAAGCGCACCAACTCCCGGGAAAGCCAAGGATCCCCACCTACAAACGGGATTCCTCACACCTCCCCGTAAGGTAGGTCAGAGCAATTTCGCAGCACAGTGGGGAAGGCAAAGAAAGTAGCCCGCCTAAAATTGTCCTGACAGGCTGCTGCCTGCCTAGGTATTTTGTCTGTGAGCTCCTCCAGTTTTTGTGACCTCCAACGGATCCCTTCGACAACAGTGCCTCAAACCCTTAAGGAGTAATGGAAGAATTTCATGTTTACAAAATAATGGGTGAAACTATAAATTACTATTATGGGAAGCACTCAGCTTAGCTTGCTGAGCACCTCTCAATGCTATTGCCAGCAGAGCGTTACTAATTCGGGGCTCCACTGCCATCGTGTCTCAAGCTAGAAATGTTGCCGCTGCAGATGAATTCCTGCTGTGCTTTTGCACATGAGAGCTCTTTCTCTCTGTCCGCCAGCACTCACTCTTCAGCTGGCCTGGTAGAGGCAGCTTGAAGAGCTCAGCAATGCATGAATGAGATTAACAAAACATGCTTTGCGGCTGCCAGCATTTCAGAAAGGGAAGTGCCATGATTGCTTTTAAGCCCCAAGAAACCTTTGGTGGTGTTTGACTCGGCTGCTGACATCAATCACAAAGAGGGCTGGGACTCCATTAGCAGGTGCTCACCTGAGGCACAGTATATACCACCCCCACCCCCAGAACTGCCCACATCTCCATTTCCCTTAAATTCCTCTCTGCTACTGCGCTGAGAAGCAGCTAAGGAGTCCTCAGGAGGCAGGGTGAATTCATAGAAACATAGAAACAGAGCGAGTCAGAAGGGGCCTCCCAGGCCATCTGGTCTGACCTCCAGCTCCAGCTGGCTCCGCTCACCACATGCCCACCACGTGCACGTCCAGCCTATCCTTGAACACCCGCACCGATGGGGCCTCAACCACCTCCCGGGGAAGCCCATTCCACGCCCTCGGGGTCCTGACTGTCAGGAAGTGCTTCCTGGCATCTAAATGGAACCTGGGTTCCCTGAGCTTTGCTTTGTTGGAGCACATCCTGCCTTCCTCTGCAGGGGAGAACAGGTCTCTGCCCACTTCCATGTGACATCCCCTCACATACCTGTATGTCACAAACAGATCCCCTCAGAGTATCCTCTTCTCCAGGCTGAAAAGACCCAGTTCCCTCAGTCTCGCCTCTTACGGCATCCCCTGCAAACCGGCCACCAACTTTGTGGCCCTACGCCGCACTGACTCTAACCTGGGTATATCCTTCCTGTAACAAGGGGCTCAAAACTGAACACAATACTCCAGTTGCGGGCGCACCAGAGTCATATAGAGTGGTAGTAATACCTCTCTTGATCTAGAAGCCACACTTCTGGCTATGCAACCAAGGGTGGCGTTCGCCCTCTTGACCACCGCATCACACTGCTGACTCATGTTTAGCCTGCAGTCAACCAGTACCCTGAGGTCCCTTTCACAAGTGCTGCTCTCCAGTTACATCAACCTTCCTGTGGAGCCACAGCAATCCTAGATCCAGATCAGCAACCAGATCCCCTTCGGAGTCAAAGTGCTCTCAGGAAGGCGCATCAACAGGCTTGGTGGGAACCGAGCATCTGTGGAAGCTCTAAGGGGTTTAACGGTGCAAACTGTAGCCCAATGAGGCCTAGTTGACTGCTGGAGGGAGAGAGACACACAAAGTGAGTGTGTGAAGGGGAATGGCAGGGAGAATGGAGTGAAGAACCCTGAACAGGAATTTGGCCACTCAGGAAGCTTGCTAGGCGATTTGGGGCCAGTCACTCTTGCCCAGCGTCCCCCGTCTCACAGGACAGCAGAGAGAGCTCTCTGCTTGGGTTTGGGTTCCCTGGAAGAGGAAAAATGGTGGGCCATGAAGGTAATGAACCTGCAAATTCACCAGTGCATGCTGTCCTTGTTCCCCTCGCCCTGTCTGGCCATGCTCTTCCGAGTTTGTGCCTGCCCACGACCCACCCACATCCCAGCCTCATGGTGCCCCGCAAGGGCAACTCTACGTAGACAAGTACCAGCCCGCCGCAGACATGGAGGGAAGCGAAGGAGTCGAGGCTGCGGTTCAGCACGTAGCCCGTGTAAAAGCAGAGCCGACTGACATCCACTTGACGGCTGCTCTGGTCCTCGCAGATCTCCTCCACGGAGAAACCTGGCGCCAAAAACCACATGTTCCGGTGCAAAACCAAGTAGAACTCAGAGCCAGGATCGGGGCCAATGCCAGCGGGGAGGCGGATGAGCAGGGCCTCGGCGGCGGCATCTTCTGCCTGCAGAAGTACAGAGCGGTGTCCTCTCCGGCCTTCCGCGGTGCTGCTCCCTCGGCCCTGCAGAAAATGCATCCGGTCAAGGGGCACCTGCTCCGGGATCACCACAGCCAGCTCTGCACTGGCTGCAAGGGGGACCAGACAGAGAAAAGAAAGGGGCAGATCAGCAGCCGTCAGCAGCACTGGGGCGCCCCTTGCAGATATTCCAGCTCCCCAAATTACACAAGCAGCAAAAACACAAGAACCAGCTTTATACTGACTGAGTTCGCATCAGCACGAGAATACAAGGAGAGAAATTTGACTCCAAACCCTGCAGAGCTGTGGCTGCCAGCCAGTGTTGGCAATACCAGGCCTGAAGGTCCCAGCGGCTGTGCCAGAGTGCCTGTTTGCACAGCCACGGAGCATGAACAAAGCATCTGTCCTGCCTCACGCTTGCATCCGGTTTGCCCAGCTGACCTTTCTGGCAGAGCTGGCCATGTTGTGCAAATCCGGTGAAAGTGGCCCATTGCCCTGGTTAACAAGCCACCCCAGGGCCCGCGTGATCTGTTCAACATGGCTGGAGGAGAGCTGCACAACGCAGCAAGCTGGGCACTTCTGCAGATCCGCCCAATGTGCACACCAGACAAAGTAAGTCCCTGGCGTCTTTGCCTCTCTGTGATTGCACAAATCAACCAGGCCCTGGGCCATCTACCCAGACTCCCTGGCCCTGGCTGGCTCTCCAGGGCTCCAGGAAGACTTCTTCAGTCCTATCGGTGATGGCAGGGATGGCATCAGGGAACTCCGGCATGCAAACCACGCATTCGGCCACACCACTACAGCCCCTCCCTTCTCATTAATAATCAGGTCTTAAGCTGAGCCAAGCCCCAGGGCTTATTTCCAGTGCTGGAGCTCAGGAACATTTACAACACTGCCTCTGAACATATGCAAAGTGAATTTCCTCCAACTGCAGCACTCTATTGATACCTCCTGAGAAGACAGGCTTCTCTGCTCAGAGGATGCAAATCCAAGACAAGAATCATCTCCAGTATCTTTTTTTTCTTTTTAAAAAATGGATCCCTTGTTGTGATTTATATAGTAGGCCTCCTTCTCAGAATTTCAACAGCTCCTATTGGGCTACAAAACAGACTTGCTGAGATTTCTTAAAGGAGATGTGTGCAAGCCAATTCCCCTTGCAAGTTTCCCTGTTCCAACCCAGGATGTGTGGGGGCCAATGGTGGTTACTCTCAGTAGTGAAGGAAAGCACTCTGCACATGTGCAGGGGCCCCGAGGAAGGAACATAGCAAGCTGCCTTATGGCAAGCCCAACTATGCCTCTTTCCTATGCCTTTAATAGAGTCTGTTCTGACTGGCAGCACTTCAAGGCTCAGCACCTGCTTTTCCCTGCACGTCAGTTGCCGGCATCTTCAGGTAAGGCTGCAAAGCCCCCTGCCTGAAACCCTGGAGCCCCGCTGCTGCCAGTCCGTGCTGGCAACATTGGGTGAAATGGACCAAGGATCGGAGTCAGCACAGGGGGGCTTCCTATACTCCTGGATTTCAGGCAATGGTGTTCCCCAGCATCAGTCACCAGATCTTCTTTTCCTTAAACTGGTGCTGATGGCGGAGTTTAAACCCAGGACCTTCTGCATGCAGGGTTAGGCTCCTTCTTTTCAGTGATATCTCGCAGGGCACCTTTCCCCAATCTCATGCCCTCCAGAATCCCCCAGCCAGCTCACCCAGTACACCCACCCACAGGCAACCTCTGTGCAGCTATTGATGGCATTCCGTTCATAAAACATGCAGAATTTTTTTAGGGTTGATTGGAAGCTCGCTTTCCTCATGCCCCACAGATCAGGAGCGAATTATCAGAGATCGCTCAAGACCCCACTGCCGCATTGTCCAGCCATGGGCCTGGACTGTCTCTGCGATGTGCCGTCAAGCCCTCCCTGACTTCTGGCGACCCCGTGGGGAGCCCTCCAAAATGTCCTGAGCTTAGCCCTGCTCAGCTCTTCCAAGCTCAAGCCTGTGACTTCCTTCAGGGGTTCAGTCCATCTCCCACGTGGCTTCCCTTCTCCCGCCTTCAGCGCTCCCTAGCACGGTTGCCTTCTCCAGGGACTCTTGCCCTCTCACAAGTGCCCCATGCAGGACAGCCTCCATCTGTTCAGGCCAAACTGGACTTGCACTTCAGATGTCCCAGAAGGGCTGGTGCCCTTTCCAGGCCCAGCTATTGCTCAGCGGCATGCAGCTGACCACTGCTGAGAGCAGAACGCTGGTTAGGGGCACCGTGGCCTGAAGCAGCAGGTCAGGAGCTTATCCTCTTACAGCCAACCCTCAGTGAGCATCCAGTGCTAATTCAGCATGCTTATTCAGCTCCAAAGGTTTCATCTGCCAAGCCAGGGAAAGCAATCCAATTTATGGAAGCAATCGTGTGATTTCTGAAAATCCGCTTCATTTGGACCCATGCAGGTGCTCTCTCCTAGTGCCGTCTAGGGGCTACCTCACCCAGGCTCATTTTTCCAGTCAGACACCTCTGGACACTCCCTGGCAGGGCATGAATGGAGCCCTAACCTGACCCTGCTGTTTTGACTCCAGTATCCTGGCACTCAAGAGATACACTGCCCTCGAACATGGGTGTTCTGCTTAACGATCCTGATTGTCAGACTGACCTGTCCTTCACAGTTTGGACATGAACCCCACCCCCTCATCCCAAGCATCACCCAATTGACAGTTCGGTGTGTGCTTTAGGGTCAGGATACCAAATGCCATTCCCAGACTGTGGGATTCCAGTGTTCATTAAGTCAAACTACAGGCTATTTGATTCTATTTCCCTGGGCTCACCCTCCAAGTGCGACCAAATTCTCCTGAAAGTTTTGGACAGGCTGCAGACAGGGAGGAGAAAAGATACTGTCACCTTTCCTCCGGATTTCAGTAATTACAACTTTCTCCTTTTATTTTTGGAAAGCCAAAGCAAAGAGGGAAGGAACCAAACACGTGCATCGTTCGAGAAAGCAGTTTATATTAAGCACATCTATACCGAAAGAGAGAGAGAAGGCGCCGGGGGGAGAAGAGGGTATTTCAGCGAACCCAGCAGCAGCAGCACCACCACCACCACCACCACCAAAAGCACGGCCCAGCAGGGCGGAGAGGGTTGCGGAGTTAACACAAACAGCTTTGATCCTGTAACTTTACAACAAGACCAGCCTAGAAATATACAAGCTTGAAAACAGATGCATCCTTTTTGGATAAGAAAAACTGGGATCCCGGCCATACAGGAGAAGGTGGGGGCGCAGGAGGAGGAGAGCGAAGGAAGTTACATGCAACTTCGCCTGCAGACTCTTGCATCTTCCTAGCAGGAAAAAGAGCGGTGCACATGCAAGGCGCTTTCCAAGATTCGTGCGTCCCGGTCGGCGCGCGCGCACCGCTGGCTGGACGCGCGTGTGTTTAACGGCGCCTTTGCAGCGACCAGTCCTGCGGTCGCCCCGAAATGTCAAACCCGCTAAACTGCGGCGGAAGAGCTGGAGCCGCGGGAGGGGCAGAGGAGCCGACCTACCTGCGTCGGTGCCCGGTTCGCGCAGCAGCAGCAGCAGCAGCAGCGGTAGCAGAACGGGCGGTACGAGCGGCAGGAAAGGGCCGTCAAACATTTTATTGGAGTCGAGGGGCCCCAGCGCCTGGGCTGTGCGATGTAACCAGAAAGAGCAGCGGCGGCGGCGGCGGCGGAGGAGGAGGAGGAGGAGGCCAAAGAGCCGTCGATGGCAGCGGCCGCAGCAACCCAATCCCGGCTCGCAGCGAAGCCCTCCCAGACTTCGGAAAAATTAATTAGCGCTACAGACAAACTCAACGTGGTTTACAGAAAGAGAGGAAAGAAGGGGGGAGGAAGGGAGGGGAGGGGAGGGGAGGGGGAGGAGAAGGGGGCGAGAGCCTCTCCTCCCTTCTTTAGCCGCAGGTGCTGATTGGAGCTTAGCCTCCCGGAGCTACACCCCCCGCCGCTGATTGGCCGTTGGAATTAACACACTCGGGTAAATAGCGAGGGTGTAAAATGAGAAGCGGTACACGTGGGTCGCGGACCAAAGGGAGCGCGCCGGCACCAGGTGGCGTCAGAGAGGCAGATGCTGGCGGGTGGGCGGGGGGCCGAGAGGTTCAGGTGGGCTTGGAGGCGAGGGCGGGGGCCCCTCCCCCTCCCCGCGGCCGTTTTGGCTTTGAGCGACCTGCAGGAGTTCTGCAGGTGGCGCTTTCCCGGGCGAGGAGATGCAGCGGCTGGCAGAGCTTGCCTGGCCGCACCACCTGTGGCCACTGTCAGCATTTCCGTTGGCCCAGGAATGCAACCAGCCCGTGATGGGCCTTCCCGAAGCCACCTGCTGGACTTCTGCTTGGCACAGAGAGCAGGGGGCGCTTGGCAGTTGATCTGGAAGCGCAGGTGCTGAACCCAGCTCGGCGGCCACAAGGCGAGGTCGAAAGCTGCAGCTGCTGGGTGACTCGGGTCAACAAGCCGGTTCTGCCAGGCTTCCCCTCTAGTGTGCACAGGTGCTTCGTGGAGGGCCTGGGTCTTGCAGGGGCACTCTAGAGCCAGGCCACACCAGGATACTTGGCCGTGCAGCAGGAGCAGCTCACAGCCCAGCCACTGCGAGGATGGTGGCTCAGCTTGCAGGAGGGGGAAGCTTGAGGGCGGAGGGTGCCAGCATCCTTGCTCGGCCACAAGGGCAGGAACGGCATCCCTGGGGCTGCTGGGGAAGGGGGAACTGCGCCCACAAAAAATACCCCCTTCCTGGGTGCAGCTAGTGGAGGAGCAGGAGTTGCTGTTCTCATCCTCTTTCCAAACATGTAGCCAGAGGGTCAACATTCAGCTGCAGAAGTGAGGAAGGGAAGCCACTTGAGGGATCTGGCTAGCTATTCTTAGTCTGCAAAGAAAGATGCTGAGACAGGCAGGCTCTCTGAGATGGAGGTCTCTGCAGAGACCCTTGCTCAAGCCCAACTCCTCTTTCTTTCTTTCTTTCTTTCTTTCTTTCTTTCTTTCTTCTTCCGACCTGTTATAACTCCTGTGCCTGTCCATAGTGGCTGCCTGTCACAGGCTGAAACAGGACCTCCACAGCTTTCCGTGGTGTGGAGATGTACAGATAGAAGAGCTTTGCCTGTTGAACTTCCACCTGCTCTGCAGTAGGAACATGGGACGTTGCCATATACTGAGTCTGTGTAGCTCAGTATTGTTGACAAAGGCTGGCAGCAATGTTCCACCCAGGGGTCTCTCCCGGCATTATCTGGAAGTCCAGGCAATCAAACAAGGAACATCCAGATGCCATGCAGAGTTTCTGCCACTGGATTCTGCTCAAAAGCACTGTAGCCTTTTTAGGAAGTAAAGATGATGACCTTATTTGCGGCACGTGTGGGTGAGATGGCGGGGGGGGGGCCGATGGGAAGCCCTTACTGAGCATCTCCCAGAGGCTTGCACCTCTGTCCTGCTCCTGGGATTCTGACTGCAGCATCACCTGCTGTGTTTCTCTGGGCAGGAGCATCCCCAGCTCAAGTTCTGATTTTTCAGGCTACTGGTGAACACAGGGCATTTTTTACAAGTGAGTAAATGTGCGTGGATGTTCCTAATTTTTTAAAAAGTATGTTACTTAGGTAGACACCTGCACTTTTCCTTTCAAAGTGTACTTTGCAAGCTGACCTTGTGCAAGGTGGAGTACACAAATACAGCTTGCCATGTCCATAGAGGTTTATTCAGCGCTGCAATGATGGAGCAAAACGTAGGAGGGTCCTTCGCAAAATCCACAAGCCCCTAACTCCCCCTGCAGCTGTAGCCAAAGTATGCCTTCTAAAAACACCCCCACACATACCGCTGCCACTGCCACCCTGTGATAGGACGGCAGTGCACAATTTATGCAGCTCCAGGATGGGGAAAGTAGCTGAATCCTAAAGCCCCAGGCCTGCACACGCTCAAGAGTAATCGCCATTGATTCAATGGGCCTACTCATCAGTACGATGGGGGTCTACAGTCTAACTCCATGTTCTCCAGCTGCAGAGGAATTAGATCAGCAGTCCATCCAGCTGTGTAACTGATCAGGGAACCCCAAATAATCTTCCCCTCTGTGCAGAATTCTCACTCCCGGAAGTTCCAGGGGTGACGGACGAAGGAGAAGCATGCAGGAGCCTGTTTCTGCTGTGGGTGGGCAGCCCTGTGGGATCCACTACCTCCCCGCAAACTGCAACAGCCACCAACTGGAGCCTAGGGCAAAAGGACTTAAGAATATACTTGGAATGAAAGAATTCTCATCCCAGGAATTTGTCTTCACTACCAGGAATAGGCAGGGAAGGACACATTCCTCCCAAACAAATAGACTCTTGGCCTCAGGTAGCTTTTTTCATTTCAGCAGCAGCATCTAGAGTGGAGCAGGATCGTTCATTGTATTGCTGCTCTATTGGCAATGGGAGACCCTTGCTGACCTGCTGCAAATCACCCAGAAATACTCCAGCTCTACTCTCTGCTCACTTCTGTATTAGACAGACGTGAACCTGCTCCCAGGGCCGCTCCGAGATGCATTTTCCGCCAGAGACCAAGGGCAAGATGGCGCTGCCCCACGGAGAAGGAAGCTGGACAGCAGTCACAACCCACTTCAGCCCTAATGGTGGGACCTGAGGGCAGCAAGCTGCCTGAGGGCATGCAGGGGGCAAAGATTGGGGCCCTTGCATGCTGGGCACTGGCTCCTTCACCTGGGAGAGACTGCTCCCTGGGGCTGGGGCTGCGTCACCCTTCCTCATGGCAGGGTGTCTCTCACACACTGCAGACAGTTCAGTGGGAGTCGCTGGGGGATTCTGAAGAGGAGAAGGAGCAGGGGTGGGGGCAAAGGCCTTGAAGCTTCTTCAAGGTTGCCTAGTGAATCTTCTCAAGCTGAGCATGACAATCAGCCTGTTTGGGGGGGGGGGTTGCAGAAGGGGAGGGAAGCAGGTGCGAGACCCACCCCTTCACCCACCGAGGAGGCGGGAGAGACAAGCATGTGGCCTCAGGCAGCAAGGGCCACCCTGAGGGTAGAGCCAAAGTTTTACCGCAAGGAAAAACTTCCAGTTTGGGTTCAGCTTTCCATGAGCAGAGGCTTCTCTTCTCAGAGCTTGGGGCATTCTGTTATTCGGACTGCATTTTCAAGGGATGGTCTTGAGGTTTGGAACCCAGGGGAGGAGGGCAGGGGCCGGGCCGGGCCGTTTTGTCACTCCTGCAGTCTGCTGCCAGGCCTCAGCTACCAACCTTGTGCTCTCATCCGGATGTCCGTTTTTCTTGCCATGGGATTATTATGCTAGCCGCTATATAAAAAACAAGGCTTTCTCTTCTGTGTGTCCTATTTTCTTATTCTCTCCCTATCTATTTTGTTTTGCCATTTTAAATACCCAGCGTGTTTTGTCCCCTTTATTACTGCAAAGCAAACAAGCCTTCAGGGATACGTTACAGACCTCTTTGGCAGGCGGCCTAGAAACGAAGGGTTAACTTGGATGCAAATCAAAGAACTTTTTCTCTACATCCCTTTCTTGCCTCCAGATAGCATCTCTGGCTTCTTTTCAAGGCGATAACTGTATTTGTATTGGACTTGTGATAGCACGCTTCCGAAACCGGCTGCCTGCGTTGATCTCCCATTTCTGTGAGGCAAGGGGAAGTTGTCAGTTTGGGTGAGATTAAAATCTCACACAGAGCAAAGGGACAGCAGTAAAGATGGAAGCTTCAGACAGGGTCTTAGGAGGTCACAAAGCTCAGGGCAAGGAGGCCGAGACTTGATGGCTGAAGGCGACGTGTGAAGGGCTGAGAACACAGGAAAGGGGGAGTGCAGAAGCGAGTTTCGGGAAAGGACAGAGATGATTGTGTTCACTTATTGATCTGAATAGAGTAGAATAGAATAGGGGGAGCAAGACACAAACCTAGGTGGGATATTCTGGTCATTTCAGCCAGCCATCAAAATGGTTCTGGAAGAAAGAGAGAGAGCGGCCCCGGACCTGCAAACTAAATAACCACCACAACAGTTTTATCTAGCCTTTTTCCCTCCTGTGAGGGAAGGTATACCCAAGGCAGTGTACGTAATTCTCTTCATTGTGTCCTCACAGCAACCCTGTGAGCTACAGTAGGCAGACTGGGCCAAAGTCACCCACCCAAGTGGAGCCCGGAACTCAGAGGACCCGAGTCACCATCCAGCACCACTGCAACATGCCGCTTCTAGCTTGGTTAAAAACATATTTTTGATGAAATCACTTATTGCATGAGTGTACATTTCAACCCTCAGGTGTTTGTGTGGATGCCACATGCAGCTATGTGCTTGTAGCAGAAGATACACATCACCTTTTCCTAGGGCCCGGAAGGCATGTGCCACATCCTGAGATGAGCATTGTCCCCTGCGTTCTTTGGTTGCTTTCAATTCAGTTCCAAAGCCTCTCATGCCCTGAGCCTTGCACATGGCCTGCCTCATACACAGGTTCCTTTGGTTTGATTACCTTTGTGTGCGCACAAAAGAGAGTCTCGTCTGCCTTTGGGACATCAAAGTGGACGGGTTCCTGACTCCAGTTATACTGCAGCTGTTGGATGGGGAACAGTTGTTAAGCATGAGATTAAGGACGTGTTGGCAGTCACCATTTTTCTGTTCTGCCTGTCCCTGCTCCCCACATTGATGTTAGACGGACTGGATTTGCTGAAGACAAGGAGAAAAGCTTTGGACAGAATTCAGAAAGCTGTGCCAGAAATGGGCCCCATGGAGATCTGGAGTGAGCACAGGGTATTCTGAAGAGGGCTCGGACGGATCTCAGGGCAATCTCTGTGCTGCATGGACTCAAAAGGATCAGGAAGCTCCCATGAGGATGGGTCGTTTGTCCTTCAACACTATACCCTAAGCTCTCACTTGTCTATCATTTGATTTTTTTTTCCTTGCATTTTCTGCTGTGATCAACTGCTGTGAGCCACCCTGAGGCTAGCTGGCAAGGGGCGGCATAGAAATTTTAAAAAATTTTAAATTTTTCTTTAAAAAATCACTCTCTTTCAGTGCCGGAGGTCAGACTAGATGGCCCAGGAGGCCCCTTCTGACTCACTCTGTTTCTATGTTTCTTTCAAAAATATACTTGGAAACCTTAGAATCATTAATACAGAATCCTTGTTTTATTATATTCACTTTTAGTGACTACTTGGCATCACTTTAAAGGAAAGTCTGAATCATGAATTAAACAGAATGAAAGAATAGCCAATGTCCCAATTAAGAACATTGTTACTGGGCGGATTAAGAATAACATTTAAAAAATTAATTTGAACTGTACACTGAGTGTTATTAATACTTGCCTATAAAACTGATGTGACAGAGTGACCTATAACAATGGGAGAATCAAACCTATAATCAGAGTTGTCTGTCTTCTGTATGCAAAGGAATCTGGACAGATTTGGGGAGCTGCTGCAACTGTGGAAGAGCTGAGCATTAACATTCTTACTGAGCTAAACTAGGAAGTTTCTAGTCCTTATGGATATGCAAGCGCGTGTGAAAACCGCACAGGCAAAGTTTATGGAATTCGCCTGTGAAGTTGCCATTTCTGTGCATGGCAAGACCAATTGGCTGCTTGTCCTCCATTCAGCCATTTCAAGGCCATAAATGCGCTCTACTAGCTTGTCTCTCTCCGCACCACCATCCGCACACCACTCATTAGTCGGCAACAGTTTCCTGCCCTGTGAGCCATCCTGAGATTTTGAATAATAGGACAGCATGCAAAAGATTTTAATAAATAAAAGGAACCAATAGATTCTGCAGAAGCTCATGTTCTTGGGTTCAAGAAGAGGCTTTTGCAAAGGACGGCATACACACGCCTTAAATAAATAAATAAGCTGTGCAAAACCACAGTGAACCATGTAAAGTTGAGGCACTGCATGTATTTGGCATGTTTGCATTATTTGCCATCATTGTAAAAATGGGTGTGCTTGTCCATATGTCAGAAAGAGAAGTCAAGATGCACTGGCCATCCTACCTTGTGCGGAGAAATGCTGCCCGCATGCAGGTAACATTCTGGGAAAGAGCATGACCTCAGAAGATTCGGGGTAACCTGGCAAAGTCCCGAGCAACCCCCCCCCCGCCCCGCCCCGCCCCGGTTGCGGCTCTCCGCAAAGGGAAGGAGACCTTTCTTACACGTGCTCCAACAGAGACGTGTCATTCTGCTGCCACCTGGTGATCACTTTTTGCAATACCAAAACAGTTATTTAAAAAACTGGGTGACTTACATGTTATTAATAGTAAATATTTTGAGCACAGTAGAAATTCCTTGGTAGCCAGATACTCAAAGCCCAGACTGTGTGGGCAGGGAAATCTCTGAAAGAGACTTGGATGAGCTCCTGAGATGACACCATGAATGGGCACAGAGGACACGACCAGTCATGTCACTGTGGGCTCTGTTTGAACTGTGAACTGTTGTTGAAATGTGCATTATTGTGTGGTCTGAATCAAGCTATGTTAACCAGCCATGGGGAGTTAAACACAAACTACCCACAGCTCACAACCCAGCTGCAAACCATAGGTTCTTTTCCAGAAGTTTGCACATTTGACAAACAATGCTTGGTTAGCATATGCAGGTCCGGACAACACAACAACCTGCATTTCGACACAATCCCAGTTCACTGACAATGCAGTGAACCCACCCATTTTCCACCTTTATGTGTGTATCTGAAACTAGTTTGTTCACAGGCAGAATGGTCAGGTTCAGGCACCATGATAGCCAAGGGTAAGTCAAGGGTGGGCATACAAATGCAGGTTGAATCTGACCTTTGGTCGAATTTCACCTGCTCCTCCACCTGTGCAAGGAATATGTCCTGCGCCTGACAACCCACTGGCTGGAGGAAAGGGAAAGAGAAAGAGGCTTCAGGGAAAGAGAAAAGGGGGTGTCAGAAAGTGAGGTGACACTACCCACTATGGCTTTGTCCCAGCGATCGCTGGCACATACCCTGATTACCCTGAGGCCTGGGCATGTAGTCCTTGAAGGGAAAGGACCTTGGGTGAGCCACATATCCTCCCTCTGACAATCCCCTGCTTCAGGTTCTCTCTTTGCAAAACGCTCCTCATTTTTTCCAACCATGAATCATCCAGACAAGACTTGTTGCAGTTTGTTGAGCCCATTTTAATAATTACTTCCTAGAACTCTCCTTCTGAGCACACTTGTGTCCTAACCCTTGGGGAGGGGTGCTATGTGGCTGAACACTGCTCTTTTCCACACACTTTGCATCTAATTGAGCCTCCTGGCACCAGGCCATGGAAGCCAGCTCTAAGGGGAGGGGCAGATCTCTCTTTGCGGATTCCACAATGTCAGTGGCCCCTCCTGCTGGCTGTAAAGCTAAAAGTTTCCCCATGACATTAAAGTCCAGTCACGTCTGACTCTAGGGGGCGGTGGCCGGCATGACTAAGCATCGAGATGCACGGAATGCTGTTACCTTCCCACCAAAGTGGTACCTATTTATCTACTTGTATTTGCATGCTTTCGAACTGCAAGGTGGGCAGGAGCTGGAATGAAGCAATGCAAGCTCACTCCATCATGCAGATTCGAACCGGCAACCTTTTGATCAACCAGCCCAGCAGCTCTGCAGTTTAACCCACTGCGCCTCCGCGTATCTCCAGTAACTGTGAGCATCAACAACATTGGCCCAAACATGGCCTGTTAAGATTTTGTGTGTGGAAAGATGATAAATCGTACACCAAAGCTGTGACTGGTGAGTTGCGCCTTGCTTCCCAATAAGCCCACAACCTCTCGCCAAGGGGGCCGATGATTCAATCAGCTCTCAGAACTCTACTGGAGCCCTCTATGGTCAGTGAGGAAGCAGATTAAGAGCCTTTGATCTCCCCCATCTCTTTGATTGGGAATCTCATTCTTTGACAAGGGATTAAGTCAAGGTCTTCACTTCCTCTCTGCCACTTAAGTTCTAGACTGGCTTCATTGACAGGCTGGAAAGCAAAACGCTTGGTAGGTTTATCCCATCCAGTAACACCACCTGCCTTGCAGGGGTCCACAAGCTCTGGCCAATTACCCCATTCTCTCCACCCCATGCCCCAAATCTCATCCCTGCAATGCAAGTCAGGCATTTTGAATGAAGTGTCCCTGCTCCCTGTGGCTGCACCTTTGTTCTCCTGCTTTAGTTACTGCAGGAGCGCAAAACCCTTGGTCACCAGCACTGAACAGTGACTATCATGTGACTCGAGGCAGACAATGAAGGTGCCTGATGGGTGTGTGGGGGCAACAGCTTATACGTTGGCACAACCAGAAAGCACGCTGAACATTCGCATCATGTGAAAGTCAAGGCAGGCATTGTAATGAACCATTTCCATGCTTTTTTAGTGCATGAATGCACCAAATTAAGCACCTTAATTCTTGTCAAAACTAAGGACATTTTACAATTCCAGGATAAACTTACAGTTACAGCTGGTCACCTGCTGTGGCTTTCTCATGCAGTTAGATTTCTACTGATTCATGCAGGTGTAGTGGCTCTCTGTTGCTGTGCTCTAATGTATGTTTGTAAAAACTTTTGATTGAGAATCATCAACTTTGCTGAGCATCTGCAGCTGAAGAAGCCAGGCAGCAACGCCTGTGGAGACCATGTTTTTCTTTCAAAATCAGCAAATTACAGGGATCTTTCCCCCTCCCTTCTTCACAGTTTGCAATATAAGTGCAGCTAAATCCACATATCCCAATTCTGGTTTTGACCGCATGCATACATACAGGTATAAGATGATAGATCCATGAATTCCCTGCATTAAATGGACCGCAGGGCAAAATTGGATTCTTTATTTTGCAGGGTCAACATTCATTAGAGGGGCTTTTGCTGTTTCTAGAGGCTTCCTGGTGTCAGAAGCAGCCTGATCCTGCCAGTGACCTGCTCACTCCATTACACCTGCTTGCTACGCTATTAAAGCCCAAATATGCATGCTTTGTTATGTGACTGTGCAAACCACAACAGACAATCTCCTGTGTTTGTGTGTGCGCTTCATATACAGTGGCAAACAGTAAGGCCTACAAACATGAGAATGTTGGAAGGAGAAAGTCCGGGAAGGGTGTGTTGAGAGAATATGCACAACCCTGCAGCTGTGCAGGAATGCCTTGGAACAACACGGCACTTGTAACTCTTCACCCTGTGCTGCTTTATTATTCCGAAGATGAACAGTGACATCAAATAAAGCAGGGCATTTCCAGTATAAAGCAAGCAACGGACGTGGGGATTAGAGGACTGTACAAGTTTTAATACATTTATTCAAAACCCGTTTCCTTTACTAGAAACTTCAGCATGTTGTCCTGAATTCGTATTGCTTCAACTGCTTATGCTATAAATGAATAATCACACTTGTGTTGTCTTGCCACTCCTGTACTGGATGGGGGATCTCTTTGCCCTCTCCATCCTCCTCCCCAATTGGGATACATGCTTTTGTCAGCCTGGTGGACCCTCTTTCCCACCTACCAAGACCTACATCAACCCAAGGGTACCACCATACAACTTTGGTCCACCTCAGATGTTCTGTTTGCCCCAGATCAGAGGTCTACAACTTGTATCAGCCTTGGCTGATATCTATCTTCTATCATGCACATGGTGGGCATGTCGTGAGTGGAGCCGGCTGGTGCCGGAGGTCAGACTAGATGGCCTGGGAGGCCCCTTCTGACTCGCTCTGTTTCTCTGTTTCCACAGCTAGCTTCGCCAATGGCGAAGGATCGTCAAAACTGCAGACTGACACATTTGGTGGCCCACTCTCACCCTGCCCCTTCCTCTTGATGGCTATAATTCACCTGAGCTCAGAAGAAGAGCATATTCACCGCTGCTGTTGAAACAGCAGCTCTTGGCTGTCTCCTGCTCTTTTCTCCTCTGCCCTGCCTTCATTGACACGTGACAGCTAATGTGCATGAACCTGGTCACAGCTCAGAGGAGAACGTCTGTTTGGTCTGCCATCGCACATGTGCTGCCCAAGGACTGGCCACCAGTCCTGGATCTGTGGAAAGAAGCAGGATACGGCACATCTTAGAGTGGGTGTGTGCATGATCTGTGGCATAGCATTGTACGTGCACATATACTGCATTCCTTGGCACATCCATCCCAATTGCTATAGTGCAGTTGTGGCATTTTCACCCCAAGGAAAAGAACAGCATATAGTTGGTGTGTAGAAAGAGGGATATATATTTGTTATTTGCATTTATATACCACCCTAATAGCCCAGATATCACAACAATGAAGCATGTTAATTGAGGTGCTGCTGCTGCTGCTGCTGCATCTGTTGCACAAACAGCACCGTGGGTGGAAGGTGGGAGAGAAATACACGAGTAGAACCTCTTTAGAAAAGGTGTCTCTCACCCCAGCCTCTTCATTCCTGATTCACAAGCACTGAAAAATAAAAGTCTTCTGAGCAGACAGCTTGTAAATTTGAAGGAGGACACATCTAAGAAGGGACTGGCCGTCCAACCTTGCAGATGTTGCTGCGCTATGACTCCCTTCAGGCCGCACCGCTGGTGGGAATTGCTTTCCAGCGACATTGGAGGGCCACATGTCTCCTTGACTCCCAGCAGGATGTGAGGAAACGGCCTGGGTTCTCTTGAGTCCCAGCTATCCTTTGAGTTTCAGTGGATCTGGAACTTCTGGTCAAGTTAGCTCCTGGTCAAGCAGCTGATTCCCAGCAAACTTGCCATGGACTAGGATGATGGCAAGTTCTTGCATACCCCTGAGTGACCATCCAAGGGAGATAATTCACCTCAAAATAGAGTCTACTACTTAGTGACACTTAATCTGCATATCCAGCAAAGTTAAGAGGTAGAGAGCTTTTCTACAGAGGGCATTTCTCCTGCATTCATCAAGTCTTTTGGATGATGCTTGTGGCCCTGAGTGAGTTGTTTTGGAGCAGGGAAAATGCAATATTTATTTGTAAAATTAAAAAGGCAACAATGAAGTGGCCCTGAAAGACACCTACAACAGAACATTAGAATGAAAGCAACAGGAAACTTGAAAAAGTTACTGTTGGGTTTCATCAGTGAGCTTCTTATCTGGCAATTAAAGGTAAAGGTTTCCCCTTGACATTAAAGTCCAGTCATGCCTGACTCTAGGGGGTGGTACTCATCTCCGTTTCCTGGCCGAGGAAGCCAGCGTTTGTCCGCAGACAGTCTCCGTGGTCATGTGGCCGGCATGACTAAACACCGAAGTGCACAAAACGCTGTTACCTGCCCACCGAAGTGGTACCTTTTCATCTACTTGCATTTGCATGCTTTCGAACTGCAAGGTTGGCAGGAGCTGGGATGGAGCAATGGGAACTCACCCCGTTGTGCAGATTTGAACCGGTGACCTTTCGATCGACCAGCCCAGCAGCACAGCGGTTTAAACCACTGTGCCACCCGCAGTCCCTATCTGGCAATTATATGACAACAAAACAGAACAAGACAAAAAGAACCCTCCAAAAAGGACCTGAGGAAGAGGCAATGCAGCCACAATCCTCCAAGGCTCTCCATCAGGAGTGTAAAGCTCATTGGCGGTCCTAATCCATCACTCTGGGATTCCCTGGATGGTCACACCCCCTTCCTGTGGCCCCGCCCTTCTCCCCCACTGCTAATTTGATGGTTTCTCTGCCTTGGTGCAGATGATTCCCCTTTCTAAAAAGTTGAAACACCCCTCCGAAGACTTGATCACGGGCAGTAAAAAGCTCTACATGACAAGATGCTGGTAGTTTTGGCCTGGGCCTTCTGTCTTTGACTCACTTGCCACTAAGAGTCCCTGGAATTGATCTGGCCCTTGGGCTAAAAGAAGTTTGATGCCTGTAACCTGTGGATTCATGGCCGCCTGGGACCAGTATCACTTGAGGCTCGAGAAGACCCTCCCTCAGTTTCCCTAACTGCAAGTGACAGAGGGGCACAGATGGCCTGGCCACCCCTAGGCTTGGAGAGGCAGCTCTCCGATCTGCATGCAGCTGTCCCTCTTCTATGGCAGGGAACTATCCTCAAGCCTCAGACTGGCTGCATTCATCTGAAGCTGCTCACTGGGCTCTCCTGAACACACAAAAAATTCTGTTTGGGTTGGAAGATGGCTGAGCAGCAAGGTCTTCCTGGGCTTCTCAGTGTGTCCCTGGGCTTGGGCACCTTGCTTGACCCTCCTCTCTCATGTCTGGGCTCTCTCCCGACTTAACAGCTGCCTGACTTGGCCGTGCTGCTAGCTGAAACCTAAACCAAAATCCTCATTAAACTATAAGTGCTAGGTCAGGGTTTCTATTGCAATGGCCTTCATGAGCCAACAAGCAAGGGCAGCTCTGAGTTTTCCAGAACTCTAGACAAACCTGAAGATACCCTTCCCTCCTGAATCTCACGGGCCATACTTGTTCACCAGAATCACTGGTTTTAAAGTGGATGGATACAGCCCAGACCATAGGTGTCCGGTCCCTATGGGTCTGGGGTCAAGGGCTCTGTGGCACAGCTGGCAAACTCTCATACCAGAGGAAGGCATGCAAGATCCACAGGTCTCTGGCCAGTCCACCAAGGCTTTTCCTGCAGTCCACACAGTCATAAGCTGCCACTGTAAAGTAACAGGAGAATGCTATGAAGAACCTCAGAAGATTCTGGTCATCTGCACTACCCCGAGGTCATCTCAGGTAGGTTTCCCATGATAAAAGCCTGAAACCCAACAAGAATGGTTGATGTTTTATGGTAGGCATTCTGGTAGCACAGATCTCTCCCACATAAAACCAGTCAGCTTCTTGATGGCATTTGTACGAAATCCTTACTTCTCAAATCACATTAAAACATTTGCAGAGATTTGGCAACTCTTTTAAAGCTTTTATCCAAATTTAAATAACCTCAGTTGGAAATGACGATGTTCCAAGATGGTCTGGAGATCCTTCAGCGTTCAATGAGTTGAAAGGGTCATGCTTGCCATGTGCCCCTAAACAGCATATTAGAAAGTGGGTGATTAAACACATTTTGTTGAGTTAAGCACATTACTTTCACTCTCTCTCAAAACTGGGCTGTCTTCCAGCTCTGGTGACCAGCAATAAAATTAATCATGGACTCCAAGTAAGATGTTGAGGCTAAGCTCTCTCTTGCAGGCTGGGCTGTGCGTGCAGCAAGGGGCACCACAGCAAGGTCTTGCTGGCCACGGGCTAATGGTTGTTGTTGAGGAGTGGCTTGCTCATGCCACTGCTGTTCTTGCTTCCATTCTGCACGCATTCCTCTTCGGCATCACTACAGGAATCTTCCTCTTCGGCATCACTTCGGCTGTCTTTCAAATTCTAGGAAAGAGATCAGCCAGTGTTACCAGAAGCCCACACATATGCCTACTGGCTGACCTGGGAGAAAAGCAAAACAAACCAGGGATGAGGGTTCCAGGGGAATGAAACAGGGGAATCTTGACAACTGCAGGAAATGCCATGGTTGGATGGAAGACAAGCACTCTGTGATGCAGGCAAAGGCAATAACGAGCTGGCAAAAAAATCTAGCCAATTCTCTACCCTATGCTAAAATTCTCACATTAGTTACTCAATATACAAATTAATTCATATCATCCACATTTTAATCAGGTCTTGATTGATCTTGTGGATTATTTAGATGATGCTATCATTACATTGCACTTATATCCTGGTTTTTTTTCCTCTTGTGAAGAACCCAAGACAGCTTACAGAGCTCCATGTTATCCTCGCAGCAGCAACCCTGTGAGAGAGGCTGGGCTGAGGTACTGTGACCAGCACAAAGTCACCCAGTGCGCTTTGTGGCTGAGTGGAGACTTGAACCCAGATCTCCCCAGTCTGGCACTCCAACCACCACACCGCAGTGGCTCTCATGTGTGCATGTTTTAGATATTTGAGTGTCTCTGTGTTGTATGTTTATATGCAGTGTGTATATGGTTTTTGTCGTGTATTTTTAAGCTCTGTAAATTTCACAGGCAGCTCCAGCTAGTGGGAGCGCAGAAATGTAATGAGCAAAATGAGATCCAAGGCTATGTTACTGAGCATGCTGAAGGCACAATGCACCAGAGAAGTTCGAGAGGAAGGGAAAACTATTCTTTGACTACCTGGATGATTCTACTAAGCCGGATGATCTATTGGACTCTAATCTATTGACTAGAGGACATAGTCCACTAGATTATCCCTTTAGTAAAATAATCCATGTGGTAAGAAAAGAACCCAAACCATGCCCTATGTGGGAAAGCAAAGGCCTTGCAGTTCTAAAGTTGCAACAAGATGGTCAACAGTTCAAGTATTTTGCTTTCAGCAGAAGTTGTAGCAAGAAGAGATTTCTGCAGAACTGGGTTGCATGAAGTCTGTGGTCCCTAAACTTGGTACTACACAGAAAGCCTTCAGCACACACGCGCAAGCCAATGTCCTCAGTGATCAGTCGCACCACTGGGGGAATAGATCTCTTGCCAGTCCTGGATGGGCTTGCTCTCATCCAGGGGCGCCCCTAGGTTCATTTTCAGCATTCGTGGCGTTGGTGCCTAGAGGAACCCTTTCCCAGTTTCTGCTCAGATGCCTGCTGCAGCTGTTCCCAAACCATGATAGCTTAGCCACAGTGGTACAGGCATAGCTGACCTTAAGGCCGGATTTTTGCGGTCACCCATGGGCTTGGTCCAAAGCTGCAGCTGGGGCCGCATACTGCAGAGAGGCTGTGAACTGGTGCTCTGTTCCAAAAGCAGCTTAAGCCCATGCTCAAAGGCCTGCACTGGCTGCCAACAAGCTACAGGCCACGGTGTGTGGTTGCTGACCTAGAAAGCCCTCAGCAATTTTGGTTGCCTGGTCCCCATAAGAAGCACCTCATCCCTTCTGTGCCGGCCGAGGATCTAAGGATGTCACATGCTCCTGAGCACTGTAGTTGAGCGTTCAGCATGGCAGCATCTGGCCCCTGGAATGTTTTGCCACCCATCACTTGACAGGCCCTGTGGTTCTGACACTCAGACGTCTTCTGAAAATATACCTCTTCACAGATGCTTTCCCTAAAGGTGGTCCAGCCCACTATGGTTTCTAGCACACAGCAAAGTGTGAAGTTTTATGGCTGATTGTATTGTGCCATTTTTCTTGTGAAGCACATCACTGTTGTATGCCATTGTATTTGATGTTCACCACTCTAAGTCTGTGGAAAGCAGTCCATAAAATTGAGAAATAAAATACAGAAAGAAATATCCAGTTCCTTAAAGCTCGGAATATGATTTAGAGGAAAGATACCTCTCCATGTATGAAAAATGGCTGTGAATATCTTTCATTGCTCTGAAGACAAATGCATCCACCAAGCTCTTACAAGAGAAAATATTTGTGACATTTCAGTATTTATCTATCTCACCCAATATCAGAGAGAAACTGCTTAATTTGTCTCCATGCTTGTTTCAAAGGGTGAATCTCTTGGGCGGGATGTTCAATTTAGTTGGTGCAACCATATAACTGTAACTTTATGGAGATTTTTTTGGTTGTGAACTATGTTGTATTATTGAATAATTGGTTTATATTCTCTCTAAGTTTATTAATTTATCATTTAGTTATTTATTGGATATATCTAAATTTTATTACTTGTTTTTATTACTGTTAATTTTATTGATGCCATTGTTTGATTGTATTGCTGATTTTACTCTGTTTGAAAGCCACCCAGAGAGCCGATGGCTAATCAGGCAGCTTATACATCGTATAAATACATAATCCTCTGCAGGCCTTCTCTACCAAGAAGTAACTTCCCTGATGCTTATGCACACGTAAGTACACGTAGAATTTCAGCCTTTGGGGCAGCATCTTATTTTGTCATCTACATTAGTCCTGCTCCACAAAACAAGCACAGATTTCCATTCACCCGAGTCTCCATGCTCCTGTCATCACCATTTATCCATACAATCTTGCACTCATCCCATCCCCCATTTGTATCGTCAATTTCTATGCAAACAACATGAAGTTAGAAAGGAAAATTAAAGCATAAACTCTACCAGCTTGGCCATACAACGCAAACTTCCTGGGGTTCTCTCTTTTGTCTTTTGCAGAGGATTGTGCAGAAGGGTATCCAAACAAATCAAAGTGTAAATACTGCAGGATGAACTTGGCAGATCATCAGATGGAAGGAAGGAAAAGTGACCTTCCCTGCACAGACAACGGATGAGGTATCGTTTTGTTCAACTCGCCCACTGGTGCTTCCCGAGTGGAGTTCCACTTTGCATTCAGCAAAGGCAATGGCGTTTCTGGGGAGTTCGTGGTGGTGAACCAAACCGAATATGCATAATAAGCCCAGAGGAAGGAGGGGGCTTGGAGGAAACTTGGCTCGCCTTTCCATCTTGGGACACCGCATGCTGGAGTGGCATGTGATGGCGTGTAGGATTTGAGGATGTGTTTATGAGACGATTCACCCTTCCTCTCCCATTAGTGCATGATATGGGACACGAAATATGAATGTGGCTTTCTTAAATGACCCTGGGCAAACTCTTGTGTTTGTGGGAGGGAAACCAAAGAGGAGTATTACAAAGAAGCATCTCTCGGCAGTTTTCATGTCCCTGCAAGTTTTAGAAAGTGGATTCTGGAATATGGAATTGAGGAATGAAGCCTCTGGGTCAGGGATGCACAACCTGTGCCCTGCCGACAGAGGGTGGGCAGCCCCCATGTGCCACTCCACAGGCTGGAGCCACTGGGAGGGGGGAGGAAGTATGAAATAGGAAGTATGGCCTCCATTTTTGAGGCCTCGTGGAGAACGGGTGAAGTTCCAGAGGACTGGAGGGTGGCATTGGTGGTCCCAATTTTCAAAAAGGGTAGTAGGAAGGACATGGGGAATTATAGACCAGTTAGCCTTATGTCCAATTGTAGGAAAAACAATGAAAAGGCTCATAATAGAGAGAGATCTAGTGGTGCTAGATAGGGAAGGGAGGCTGACAGCCACACAACACGGCTTCCGCAAAGACTGGTCCTGCCAGACAAACCTTGTGGAATTCTATGACAAGGTTTCGAGATGGCTGGATGGAGGGGATGCAGTGGATGTGGTATACCTGGATTTCAGCAAGGCCTTTGACAAAGTGCCCCATGATATCCTGGTGGAGAAACTGAGGAATTTTGGGATACACCAAAGCACTGTCCAGTGGATTAGGGCATGGTTGACTGACCAAAAGCAGAAGGTAACCATTAGCGGGGAATCGTCGGGATGGCAGCCAGTGACAAGCGGGGTCCTCCAGGGCTCTGTCCTGGGGCCGATCCTGTTTAATCTTTTCATTAACGACATGGAAGAAGGGGTGAACAGTCTGCTGATCAAATTCGCAGACGACACTAAAACTGGAGCAGTGGCCACAACTGAGGAGCAGGCACTCCAGATCCAAAAGGATCTGGACAGACTATGGAAGTGGGCAGGAGACAACAGGATGGCATTCAATGTGGATAAGTGCAAGGTCTTGCACTTGGGGCATAGAAATAGCTGTCATGAGTACAGGTCAGGTGACAAGTGGCTGGAGAGCAGCACTTGTGAAAGGGACCTCGGGGTACTGGTTGATTGCAGGCTAAACATGAGTCAGCAGTGTAATGCGGTGGTCAAGAGGGCAAATGCCACCCTTGGTTGCATAGCCAGAAGTGTGGCTTCTAGATCAAGAGAGGTATTACTACCACTCTACACGACTCTGGTGCGCCCGCAACTGGAGTATTGTGTTCAGTTTTGGGCCCCTCATTACAGAAAGGATATAGCCAGGTTGGAGTCAGTGCAGCGTAGGGCCACAAGGTTGGTGGCTGGTTTGCAGGGGATGCCGTATGAGGCAAGACTGAGGGAACTGGGTCTCTTCAGCCTGGAGAAGAGGAGACTCAGAGGGGATATGCTGGCGACATACAGGTATGTGAGGGGATGTCACATGCAGATGGGTAGAGACCTCTTTCCCCTGCAGAGGAAGGCAGGATGCGCTCCAACGGAGCAAAACTCAGGGAACCCAGGTTCCATTTGGAGGCCAGGAAGCACTTCCTGACAGTTAGGACCCCGAGGGTGTGGAATGGGCTTCCATGGGGGGTCATTGAGGCCCCATCGGTGAGGGTGTTCAAAGACAGGCTGGACATGCACATGGTGGGCATGTCGTGAGCGGAGCCGGCTGGTGCCGGAGGTCAGACTAGATGGCCTGGGAGACCCCTTCTGACTTGCTCTGTTTCTATGTTTCTATGTTTAAATTAGTGACTTCCCCAACCATGGTCCCAGGGAGTGGATGTTTTAGCCTCTCCCTCTCCCAGGTGACCCCAAAACAGCCTCTTGTGCCCTCCCCCATGCACACAACCTCAGCAAAGGTGCTTCCAGTGACAGTCTCACCCAAAGGGCCCTGCCCTAGGGCCACCTTGGCCTTGTTCCAGAAGCCCTCTGCAAGAGGACTGCTGCACTCTTTGGCAACAGAGTTGCATCCCTCCCCAGCAGTTTGCTTCCTGAGGCAGGGGAGAGAGGCTCTGGATTTGGACAATGCAAGCTAAGAGCTATTAAAAGCTGGATCACTTGGTCCTGTTGCCTGGACCCAGCACTGGTGAATGAGTGTTGTGAATTGCCATGGTTGTCAGCTACAATCAGACACAACCGTCTGTTCTATGGTCTCTCCATACCCCGATTACTTGCTGGGCCATCCAAACTGGGACAGCGTGCCCCATCGTAGTTTTGGCCATCGAGCCATTTGGCCAGAGTTGCTGTTGCATCTCTTGCCGAGCAGCTAGCCAGAATGCCTAGCTGCAGCTGCCCCAGCCTGGCTCTTCCCAGGTCCTCCTGCCTCTGGAGAGCTCCTCGGGAGCAGCGGCTCTGCTGACTGACTGGGCAGGGCTGTCCTGAGTGGGGCAGCACTGCCCTGCTTGTGGCATGCCCCCCTCAGAGGCCCCCGGGCAGGAGCAGGGGAATCAGCAGGGCGGAGCGGCCTCTCATGATCAAGTGGAGGCAGTTCTGTTCCTGGGGCAGCCGCACAGAGACAACCAGCCAGCTGGACCCCGCTGCTGCTCTGTGGATGATCGGGCCTCCTGCTGTCCAGGAGATGGATGCCCGTGCAACTTCCCACACTCCCTGCATGAGCAACCGTCCCAGAGACGAGCCCCATTGCTCCCCACAGGGTCTCCTTGCATACCACCGGGGGAGAGAGGGTGCAACAAAGCATCATGGGTGCTTGGCACTTGGTGGAAGCCCACAGGGTCAGTGACAGAGAGGGAGAGGGTGGTAGAAAGAATTCTCCCAGTCTGAAGAAAGCGTATCAGCTTTCTCTTCGGCAAGTCTCCCTTCAGCCCCATTAACTGCATTCACAGAGGAATGATCAGTTGAAAGAGGCCAAACTCACCCTTGCTCTCTTGCACCTGCGTAGCTTGGAGGGGTCCTGCATGGGACCCCGGGGTGGGGCGGGGTGGGTGAAGTTAGAAGCAATAAGAGTGCTGCGTTGTTCTGGGCAACTCACCCTTTCAAGTCTTGGCCAAGGGGTGCACTGTTTCCTGGGAAGTTTAGAAGGGATTCATTTAATCACGAAGGGAGAACTTTGTAGAATTTGCTTTGCCTCTGTTTGGCCCTTCCATCCGCCAGTCAGTTGGTTTCACTGATCTTACTTTCAACCATCAATTTCCCAATAGAAATTCCAGTATGCTTGCCTTTTTGCCACAGCTAACTTCTATGAACTCTTTTCTGTACTAAATCAGTAAGACCTTCCGCAAGAAAGAGGACACAAATAGTTAGGAAACAGGTCTCTTAAGTAAAAGAGACCTTTAGCAACTGTTGACTTTTTCCAGTGGGAAAGAATATACTGCAAACACAGGTGAGAGATGTTAACCAGCTTAAAAATTGCGCCCTTAAAAGAACTCTCAAGCCATTCGAAATAAGTTAATGCAAAGTTCTGGGAGGGCTGCTTTGTCTAGCACATCACATCACTTTAGAAAGTTGCTAAACTTGCAGTACAAACTGTGCAACACATTCTGCACAGTTAAGTCCTACCCAGCATGCGGTACAAATTCTACCTTAGCCAGAGATAAGTTCTTGACTGGGGGCCCAAGGAAATGGGCATAGGAGTATAACTTTATAGGATTATACAGTTTTAGTCCCAACAAGGCCTGCAAAGGAGAATCCCTTGAATGTGAGCAGACTATGAGAGGAGAAGATGGACTTTTTTACCTGCTCCAGGAAATCTCTTGGCTAGCCTTGTTTCACTAACTTAGCAGCCCCCAATCCCTTTGGGTTGGTGGGCACATTTGAAATTTTGTTGGCATTCTCACAAAATGGCGGCCATGGTGCTTATGGCCAGTCATACCCAGCACTCATCTCCCAAACTGCTGAGAAGCAAGGGAGAGTAACTTGGCCAAGAACTTGAGTTCAAGACAGAGATGGGGTCTGAGCTCCAAATCCAAACCTACCCTGAATAAAGATGGTGCTAGGGGTCAGCACCTTGCCTTGCAGCATTAAAAATAAACACCCAAGAAATGAAATAAGAGTTGGGAAGAATGGGGAACCTTCTATCCGAGGAGAGATGCCCATGAGCTTCATGATGGAGACTGGGCCGTGTAAGAATTTTTGCTGTCTAAGCATGCATAGGATTGCACCCAAACTGTGCTTTCTCTTTTCTTTGCAGCCAAAGTCAGTCCAGCGAAAAATTACATTCATCTCTCTGCCTCACCTCCCTTTTTCAGGATCCTGCAAACAACAGGATCAAAGGAATGACCAAGATCAAACAAATAACCAAGTACATTCCTGTGCAGCTCAGCCCAGTGGAGATATTGCTGGTCACAACTATCCTGAAGAAATACATCATTTATGATTAATCCTGTACTCCACTGATCCCATAAATTCTTCTAGTTGTGTTTATTGAAATTCACTAACTACTCAAGGGTATGTGGATTTGGAGAATGTCAAAAGCCCAGGCAGTCCTGCATGAGTCATGACATCCCACTGCTTTCCGAGTGAGTCCAATTATAAATCCACTGTTGGCAGTGAAACAAAGGACAATATAATAAGTGTTCTGGTGCTGTTTTGAAATGTCTTTGTTAACCCTAAGACAAAGCTCAGAGTTGAGCTAAAGGGTTCCTTGGTGAGAGACTTTAGTTCACATTATGAATGCTTGCTTAGCTGAAAAACAGATTGTCGGGTCTTGTGTATTTTATTGGGTGTTGCCGTTGCAAATCAATCGGGTCAGCCTCCCCCACCCTGGTGCTGTCCGGATGAGTTGAACTACAACTTTCATCATCCCCAGCATCTGCAGGGCACTGAATAGGAGGAGGTAGGTCTGGGTGTTTGCAAGATCTTACTCCCTTTATACAAATCCTTGGTATGGTTGCTCACATCACATGAATAAGGATGTTATTGAGTTGGGGAAAGTATAGAAAAGGGAAACAGAAATGTTTGGCAGCTGGAGCAGCTCTTCTGTGAGGAGTGGCTACAACTGGGGCTGTTCAGCGTAGGAAGAAGGCAAGGAAGGGGAGAGGTGTTTCGATTTATGCAACATGCAGAGAAAGTGGAGAGAAAGACATTTTTATCCCTCTCAAAACATTCAGACTTGGGGTCATCCCATGAAGCTGATTGGTGGGAGATTTGGACTGACAAGAGGACGCAATTCTTCACAGAACATATAGTCGATCTATGGAGCTTGCTGCCTTGGGAAGCAGTGATGTCTGCCAATCTTGATGGCTTTGCAAAGATATTGGGCAGACTCATGAGGGAGGAGGCTGTCAGTGGCTACTAGCCTTGCTGGCTATGGGCTCCCCCTTCCCCAGAGGTGGCCTTCCTGCATTCATCAGTTGCTGAGGAGTTTGGGCAGGGGGAGGTCTTACAGCCATCCTTCTGGAGGGATCCTGTGGGCAGTTGGTGGCCACCATGTGTATGGAGTGCTGGAATAGAGGGACCTTTGGCGTGTTCCTGCAGGGCTTTTCTTATGTTCTTTATGTTCTTCAGAGGGTGGGAGCAAACCCATCTGGGAGAGATTTGATTGCCTGTTCGCCCACGTCATCTGCACTCACAGGAAACCATCCTCTTCCCATTTTCTTGCAAAGCAGGGTGGCAAATACAGGTGCTCACTGGGACCGGCACTGTCAAGGCGAGCCCAGAACTGCTGCTTACAGCCAACCTGTTTTAGCAGTCCACATCTCCACCAGGTGCAAAGTGGCTGGGCCCACCTTGCAAACTCTGTTTTTCCAGTCACACACACACACACATCAAACACCCGAATTTGAAGCTTGGATCAAGGTGGATTTCCAGATCAACAGTTTTCTGATCAGTATGGATTTTCTGAAATGACAAGGGATGCCCTCTGCACGGAACATGAGCTGGTGTGAGGTAGTGGTTAACAGCATGGGACTGGGACTCAGGCAATTTGCGTTCCCGTCTGCACTCAGCCCTGGAGCTCATGGGATGACTTTGGGCCAGTCAGACTCTCAGCCCAGCCTCCCTCACAGGGGTGTTGTGCAGATAAGACAGGGAGGAGGAGGATTCTGTAAAGTCACCTTGAGCTCCTTGATAGGAAAAGAGGTGAGCTGTGACTATAATAAATGCATTCCTCTGTGATTCCTTGCACCTTCTGTACTATTTATTTATTTAGGATATTTGTATGCCGTCCTTTGCAAGAGCCTCAGGACGGCTTACACAAATGAAATACAAATATCTAACATAGCATAAATAAATTAACGACCCAGTCTGGCTGCAATTAAAATATGATGATAAAATTCAGTATTAAAACTTATTAAAATATTGATTAAATAAAAAGGTCTTAACCTGGCACCGAAAAACATATAATGACGGCGCCAGGCGGACCACTCTGGGGAGCGCATTCCATAGACAGGGCGCCACCGCAGAGAAGGCCCTCCTCCGGGTACTCTGTCTCCTAATATCTTTCACAGAGGGTTCCTGGAGGAGGGCTTCTGCTTCCGATCTCAGGGGACGGGAGGGCAAATAGGAAAGAAGGTGTTCCTTTAGATATCCTGGTCCCAAGCCGTTTAGGGCTTTATAGGTAATAACCAGCACCTTGAATTGAGCCCGGACTTCAATGGGAAGCCAGTGGAGCTGACAGAGGACTGGGGTTATATGAGAATAACGCCCAGTCCCTGACAGCTTCCTGGCAGCTCTGTTTTACATCATCTGAAGTATCCGGACTGTCTTCAAGGGCAGCCCCATGTAAAGCACATTACAGAAATCCAGCCGGGAAGTAACCAATGTGTGTGTTACTGTTGCTAGGCAATCTTCCTCCAGGTAGGGATGCAGCTGATGGATTAGCTGAAGCTGAAGGAAAGCGCTCCTCGCCACCGCTGTCACTTGAGCTTCCAAGGACAGCTCCGGGTAGAAGAGCACTCCCAAGCTGCGGACCCTGTCCTTCAGAGGGAGTGCAACCCCGTCCAGGGCAAGGCCCAAGTCACCTACCCAGGAGTTCGAATCACCCATCAGCAGAACCTCTGTCTTGTCTGGATTGAGTTTCAGTTTATTGGCGCTCATCCAGCCCATTACCTCGGCCAGGCACCAGTTCAGTACAGCCACTGCCTCACCTGGGTTAGTTGAAAAAGAGAAGTAGAACTGGGTGTCATCAGCCCAAACCTCCTGATGACCTCTTCCAGCAGTTTCATGTAGATGTTAAATAGCAAGGGGGACAAAATGGAACCCTGCGGAACTCCATGGCATAGCTGCCATGGCGCAGAGCCATAGTCCCCCAGAACCACCTTCTGGAATCGGCCGTTGAGGTAGGAGTGGAACCACTGCAAAGCAGCGCCTCCAACTCCCAATTCCGCAAGCCTATCCAGGAGGATACCATGGTCGATGGTATCAAAAACCGCTGAGAGGTCCAGGAGGACCAACCGGGACGCACTCCCCCTGTCTCTCTCCCTGCACAGGTCATCATACAGGGCGACCAAGGCAGATTCAGTACCGTACCCGGGTCTGAAGCCGGACTGAAATGGGTCCAGATACTACTGCACCGCTTGCCACTGTTCCCACACATTGGTACCATCCTATGAAAGCTTAGACAGGAACAAAAAATATCCTACAATATCCTCCCATGCAGACATGGGAGTTCTGTCTCGACACAGGACTGTGCCAAAGGCCCTCAGAGAAACCTGTAGAAGTCCACACATCTTCTGTTGGCATTCAGGCAGGATAAATGGCGATGCCAAGTACATGAGAACAGGAGCTGAACTCATGGCAGGCGGTGTTGCCAGAATGATCAGCCAGTGCCACGCATGGGGCGTCAGGTGCTCAATGACCATTTCAGAATGAACACATCAGCCAAACTTTTTGGGATGCGGTACCTGGCTGGGCAAAGGAAGTGTGAGGAAACTGTCATTCTGTCTCCTTTCAAGCCATATTTTGGGATATTCTCCTTTACCCAATATCCTGTTCAACTGCCTCCATTTACAAGTTCGTGGCCAACAGGAAAGCCTGGCATTTCATATTTTTTTTGTATTCCACACCAGTGAGTTCATTCGCTGGGTGGAGAGCACTGAACTTCTTCCTCTAAGATTTTGGCCCCTGCCATAAGAACACTTTATGGTACTAAATGCTGCATCTGATTCCAGCCTTGGCCTTAAGCATGGCCAGTCAGCTATCCACGAAACACATTCCAGGGCTGGGACATTGTAGCACAGCCAAGGTTTCTGTCTGAAAGAAAGTCAAGGAAAAGGCAGACAGCTCTGCTCCATAGAGAAACATCCAACTTGGAAACCTTGGCTGGTCAAGAGGAAACAGCATCGCGCGCTAAATCAGCAAAGCCGCTCCAAAGGGGTGGCAAGGGAATGTTAACACTTCAGGCATTTGCCAGAGAAACTGCAGACAGTTTAGGAAGATTCCAAGACAACTTGCAAATTGATTTCAGTGAGTAGCATTGCCTAAGAGTTCATAGGCTGGAACAAACAGCGTTGGGGAACTTTGCAATGCTTTACCAGCCTGCCCAGTCACTGAGGCGATCTGAGGAGGCATGACTGGTGGTTCTGCGTGGATCTTTGATCCATTTGGAGTCCAGCCAGAGCAGAGCCTTCCTCGTACTGGCCCCTTTTCTGTGGCACTGCCTGCTTGTTGCTGTCCAGTAGGCACCCTCTTTGTCTTGCTTTCAGTGCCTGCTGAATCCAGTTTATTCAAGCAAGCCTTTCCTTGGCTGACCAGCCATGCTTTTATTGGTATAATCTGATTTTAAATCTTTTAATTCTCTCTTTTGATTTTTAACCATTTTATTCTTCTTTGCTTGGGATTTTTATCAGACTGTGTGCCCTGTAAATTTGGGGGGAAATGCATGGAAATGGTGAGCTGGTGTCAATTTGAATACAAAGTGCCATTTGGGCCCATTCTTACCATCACAGGAAACAAATAGTAAGGGTTATCCCCATCTGTACTTTTTCGAGCTATAGGCAGAGACATTGCAGATGTTTCTGGCATGTAGAAAACTAGCGCTCCAGGGCTCGGGTCCAACATAGCTCTGCTGTCCCCAACATGGTACTTGCAGGCACCATTGTACCGACAAACATGTCCTTTGAAACACTCCGGGCTCTCTATTCTCCCTGATTTTTTAACATTTAACTTTGAAAGATTGTTTTAAACAGTTTTAAAATGGGAAGCAGGCATGTTGCAAAGTGAAGTGCTGCATTTTCCCAGGTTTTCGCTGCAGGTCTGTGAACACACACACTTTGCCTCAGTTTCTATTTCTGGGCAAGGCTGAGTATCTTCCCCATGTGTGTTTAGTTTTCTCTGAACATTACCAGTTTGTTTTCTGTGAAAGGAGCATTTTGTTGTGCTTTGTAGGAATGACAATGGGATGCGGCATCTGGAAATCAAACTCCCCCCAGTAGCTTGGCTTTGACTGTGCAGACTTTGGTGAGTTTCTTTTTAAGATTCACCAATTGGCCTTCTGGGAAACCACCACCATTTTGTGAACATGGAAGCCCCTCCCTGCACCTAGCACAGCCATGTTGTGAGAGTGCCCACACCACTCTCCCTAAATTTGGAATGTGCCCCTTGGTTCAAAGTGTTTAGGGTCCTCTGGCCTAGCTTTTCCCTGCTTTGTTATATGGACGTAAAAGGAGAGGACTTTCACATGGAAGCCTTCAGCTATGTAGGCACTAATCGCATAAACTGGCCCCAGTAGTAGAGTTTGTGGTAGGAGGGAAAGAAAAGGAGTAGGCAAAAGCTCCAGAGAGAGGCAAAGGAACAAACTAGGGGGTGAGAATGATTTATTTATTTTATTTTTATTTAAATATTTATATGCCGCCCCTTGCAACAGCCTCGCTACAAGAAGTGATGACCTAGGACAGAGGCCTAGGTGGCCTTTGCGGGGAGCTGGCCAAATCTGCAGCGGCCAGTGGGGTCCTGGCCTTTGGGCCAGTGGGCACTCTGGGCATCTTGCAGGGGTGGCGCGTGCTCACGCAAGGGCTGGCCCTTTCTTGAAAAGGCTGCTGTGGGAGAGGCACACCAGACAAAAACCACTCATTTCAGAAAGCAAACTGGTAAGTCCAGAAAAGAAAGAAATTTCTGTAAACACAAGGCAGGGGTGGGGGTCTGAGGTCCAAAACATATGGCTGCTGTTTTGAATCCAAGTACAGAAGTGTTGGATCCTTCATGGATCACTGCCTTGTCGTGGCGAAGGGGCTTGCGTAGCTCAATGAAGCTATGAGCTATGCCGTGCAGGGTCACCCAAGACGGACAGGTCATAGCAGAGAGCTCGGACAAAACGTGATCCACTGGAGAAGGAAATGGCAACCCACTCCAGTATCTTTGCCATGAAAACCCCATGGACATGAAAACCAAAAGGCAAAACGATATGACACCGGAAGATGAGCCCCTCAGGTCGGAAGGTGTCCAATATGCTACTGGGGAAGAGCGGAGGGCTAGTACTAGTAGCGCCAGAAAGAATGAAGCGATTGGGTCAAAGCCGAAAGGACACTCAGTTGCCGATGTATCTGGAGGTGAAAGGAAAGTCCGATGCTGCAAAGATCTTTACTCCATAGGAACCTGGAATGTAAGATCCATGAATCAAGGCAAGCTGGATGTGGTCAAACAAGAGATGACAAGACTGAACATCGACATCTTAGGAATCAGTGAACTAAAATGGACAGGCATGGGTGAATTTAGTTCAGATGACCATCAGGTATACTACTGCGGGCAAGAATCCCTCAGAAGAAATGGAGTAGCCTTCATAGTCAATAAAAGAGTAGGAAAAGCAGTACTGGGATACAATCTCCAAAATGACAGAATGATCTCAGTTCGAATCCAAGGCAAACCATTCAACATCACAATAGTCCAAGTCTATGCCCCAACCACTGGTGCTGAAGAGGCTGAAGTTGACCAGTTCTATGAAGGCCTACAACACCTGCTAGAATTAACTCCAAAAAATGATGTCCTTATCATCATGGGGGATTGGAATGCTAAAGTAGGAAACCAAAAGATAACTGGAATAACAGGCAAGTTTGGCCTTGGAATACAAAATGAAGCAGGGCATAGGCTGGTAGAATTTTGTCAGGAGAATACGATGGTCATAACAAACACTCTTTTCCAACAACCCAAGAGACGTCTCTACACATGGACATCACCAGACGGTCAACACAGAAATCAGATTGACTATGTGCTCTGCAGCCAAAGATGGAGAAGTTCTATACAGTCAGTAAAAACTAGACCAGGAGCTGACTGTGGCTCAGATCATGAGCTTCTGGTGGCAAAATTTAGGCTTAAGTTGAAGAAAGTAGGGAAAAGCACTAGGCCACTCAGGTATGACCTAAATCATATCCCTGATGAATATACAGTAGAGGTGACAAATAGATTTAAGGAATTAGATCTGATAGACAGAGTGCCTGAAGAACTATGGACGGAGGTTCGCAACATTGTACAAGAGGCAGCAACTAAAACCATCCCAAAGAAAAAGAAATGCAAGAAAGCAAAATGGCTGTCTGAGGAAGCTTTACAAATAGCTGAGGAAAGAAGGGAAGCGAAAGGCAAGGGAGAAAGAGAAAGATACAAACAATTGAATGCAGAATTCCAGAGAACAGCTAGAAGAGATAAGAATGCCTTCCTAAATGAACAGTGCAAAGAAATAGAAGAAAACAATAGAATAGGGAGGACCAGAGATCTCTTCAAGAAAATTAGAGATATGAAGGGAACATTTCATGCGAAAATGGGAATAATAAAGGACCAAAATGGCAGGGACCTTACAGAGGCAGAAGAGATTAAGAAGAGGTGGCAAGATTACACAGAAGAACTATACAAGAAAGAGCTTAACATCCCTGATAACCACGATGGGGTGGTCCCTGACCTCGAGCCAGACATCCTGGAATGTGAAGTGAAATGGGCCTTAGGAAGTCTGAGCAACAACAAAGCTAGTGGAGGTGACAGCATTCCAGCTGAGCTATTCAAAATCCTGAAAGATGATGCAGTTAAAGTGCTACACTCAATATGCCAGCAAATTTGGAAAACTCAACAGTGGCCACAGGATTGGAAAAGGTCAGTTTACATTCCGATCCCCAAGAAGGGCAATGCCAAAGAATGTTCAAACTACCGCACCATTGCACTCATTTCACATGCTAGCAAAGTGATGCTCAAAATCCTACAAGCTAGGCTCCAGCAGTATGTGGACCGAGAACTACCAGAAGTACAGGCAGGATTTCGAAGAGGGAGAGGAACTAGAGATCAAATTGCCAACATACGCTGGATCATGGAGAACGCTAAGGAGTTCCAGAAAAAGATCTACTTCTGCTTCATTGACTACGCTAAAGCCTTTGATTGTGTGGATCACAACAAATTGTGGCAAGTTCTTAAAGAGATGGGAGTACCAGACCATCTTATTTGTCTCTTGAGAAACCTATATGCAGGTCAAGAAGCAACAGTGAGAACTGGACACGGAACCACTGATTGGTTCAAAATTGAGAAAGGAGTTCGGCAAGGCTGTATACTGTCACCCTGCCTATTTAACTTATATGCAGAGCACATCATGAGAAAGGCAGGGCTAGATGAATCACCAGTTGGAATCAAGATTGCTGGGAGAAATATCAACAACCTCAGATATGCAGATGATACCACTCTCATGGCAGAAAGTGAAGAGGAACTAAAGAGCCTCTTGATGCGGGTGAAGGGGGAGAGCGCAAAAGTTGGCTTGAAACTCAACATTAAGAAAACTAAGATCATGGCATCTGGTCCTCTCACTTCCTGGCAAATAGATGGGGAAGAAATGGAGGTAGTGACAGATTTTATTTTCCTGGGCTCCAAGATCACTGCAGACGGGGACTGCAGCCAAGAAATTAAAAGACGCTTGCTTCTGGGGAGGAAAGCTATGGCAAATCTAGATAGCATACTAAAAAGCAGAGACATCACCCTGCCAACAAAAATGCGTATAGTCAAGGCTATGGTTTTCCCAGTTGCAATGTATGGCTGTGAAAGCTGGACAACAAGGAAGGCTGAGCGCAAAAGGATTGAGGCCTTTGAGTTGTGGTGCTGGAGAAGACTCCTGCGAGTCCCTTGGACTGCAAGGCGATCAAACCGGTCAGTCCTAGAGGAGATCAACCCTGACTGCTCTTTAGAAGGCCAGATAGTGAAGATGAAACTCAAATACTTTGGCCACCTAATGAGAAGGAAGGACTCCCTAGAGAAGAGTCTAATGCTGGGAACAATAGATGGCAAAAGAAGAAGGGGACGGCAGAGGATGAGGTGGCTGGATGGAGTCACAGAGGCGGTTGGTGTGAGCTTGAGTGGACTCCGGGGGATGGTGGAGGACAGGAGGGCCTGGAGGAATGTTGTCCATGGGGTCGCGATGGGTCGGACTCGACTTCGCGACTAACAACAACAACAACAACACAGAAGGTGCTGAAAGGAAGCACTTGGCTTTGCAACGTGCCAGCTTCACCATTAAAGAAAGAGTTTGAGAAGACTCTAGGAAGTAAAATTAAAACCAGGGGGAACAGGGGAGCTGTTGGGTGCTGAGAAGTGCCACACAGGTAACTCACGGGGCTGCAAGCTTCTTTGTGGGCCTCCTGGGGGACTATGGCTGGCCACTGCCGGAAGCAGGATGCCAGGTGGATGGATCCTCAAGCTGGGCTTGGTGGTCCACACTGGAATGGGAACTGCCTCAGTCACCCTGTGGGGTGACCTTTGCTGGGAGAGAGACACAGGGAGCGAGACCCTGTTGATGCTCCTGGACGTCCAGGTGGCTTTTGATACCATCAACCATGGTATCCGTCTAGAGTGGTTGTCCAGGATGGGAGTTGTGGTGGCTCCACTCCTACCTGGCTGACCATTTCCAGTGGCTGGAGCTGGGGAACTGTCACTCTGTGCCATGGCACCAGTGTCATGGAGTCCTGCCTCATGCTATTTAACATTTACAGGAAACCACTGGGAGAGGTCATCCAGAGGTTTGGGCTGAAGTGTCACCAGTAGGCTGATGACACCCAGCTCTACTTCTCATTTTTGTCTGATCCAGGTGAGGCTGTGTCTGTTCTGGACCGGTGCCTTGGCTAGAATGACGGCCTTGACTGGATGACGGCCAATTAGCTGAAACCAGTGCAGACAAGACGAGGTACTGTGGGTGGGCAGTCCATCTGCCCAACCTATCCTGGATGGGGTTCTGCTCCTCCTAAAGGATAGCGTTCATGGCTTGGGGGTGCTCCTGGACCCCAAGCTGTCACTTGTTTTGCAGGTGGCCTCAGTGGCCAAGAACACCTTCTCTCAGCTCAGGCTGGTTTTCAACTGTGTTTCTACTTGGATGAGCAGAGCGGAGCCACCGTGATCTGTGCATTGGTAACCACTTGCCTGGATTACTGTAATGCGCTCTACGTGGGGCTGCCTTAAAGGTGGTCTGGGCACTTTAATCCAAAACAGAGTCATGCAGTTACTAACAAGGGCCAGTCCTAGAGGGCACATCATGCCAGCCCTCCACCAACTGCTGGGGCTGCCTGCGTACAAAACCCTAAATGACTTGGGACCTGTTTCTTTAGATCCCGACCAGATCACTTGGATCTTCAACGAGCCCCGCCTCATGAACCCCACCCCCCGCCAAATGAAGTGAGGGGGGAATTGGCAAGAAAAAGGGTCTTCTCTGTTATCACACCTCATCTTTGGGACTCTCTTCCTAAAGAGGTATGAATGGTACTCTCCTTATTCTGTTTTCACCACCAAGTAAAGACTTTTTTTAATGTAGTACCTGCTTTTAGAACTATGGTTTTATTTGCTTTTTGCTGCTGATTTTATTGTTGTTTTTGTTGTCTACCTGTTTCACACCATAAGTTAGTTGATTTTATGTGGTTTTAGATGTTATTGTTTTATTTACTATAGTTACATTTCTGTTTTTTTGTGAGCTGGACTATGGTAGCATACGAATAATACAATACAATACAATACAATCAATCAATCAATCAATCAATGGGGCTGGAAAGGATGCATCTTTTCAGACCCAGAACAGAGAAGCCCTAGAGTGGTTGGAAGCACACATGGACCCGATGGCCTTCCTGGCCCCTTCCCACTCTAGTATTCCATGATTCTGTGATATGGAAATGAAGGATGCATTTGGAAGAGGTGAGTAGGCCAGTGTAACTCGTGACACCAGAATGCATGCTGAAGCAACTCTGTGGGTGCTGCATGAACAGATCCTATAAGATTTTTATAAAGTACCCAAACCCAACAGCTCTTGGGAAAGGTGGTTTTGACCATCACCCACTTTCCCCGAGTTGGTGCCATGGAACCGCAAGCCTCCCAGTCCAGTCTACCTCACAGGGTGGCTGTTGCGGGGATAAGATTGAGAGCTGCAGGAGGAGAATGATATAAGCTGCTTTTGAGTTCTTTAAAAATGAAAGGTGGGATATAAATCAAATAAATAAATAACTGGAAATGGAACCATTCCTGACTTTCTCTGCTATTAAATAAAGCCATCACTTGCCATGTTTGAAGAGAGAATGGTCTGGTCCAGATGCAGAGATTTGGCTTGGTAAGATCCAAGTTGAGCCGTGGTGTTCAGCCTCATAAGACCACGGCATTTTTTAAAGGAGGAACTGAGCCAGACAAACCTGGCTCCTGAAAGGGTGCCTGGCTGGCAGAAGTGACATAAGGAACCTCTTTGACCCCAGTGCAGGTCTTGTCCCAAATCAGCAGAGGAGAAAGGAACACCAAAGGCCATCAGCCAAGCATAATCCCAGCCACCTTTGCCCCTCCACCACATGCCAATGCCTCTCAAGTAGCGCAGCTCCCCTTAACCAAGGCTGAGATGGCAGAACTGCCGGTTCTGATGGGTAAGACAGATATACATGTGCTGTTATGGAGGACAGTGAGAGGTGTTCAACCACTGGGACAAGAGACAGAGAGGAATAGGGGACTGAGAAGAAAGAAAGGTGATTTGTACTCATCTCAAGAGAATCAGCAATGCACCCACTTGATAGAACATGATGCACTCCAGAGGAGGAGAATCAACCATTTGGTTTTGAAGTCACCATTTTCTCTCATTTCGACAATTCAGGAGGCTATGAAAGGACAGTGGATAAAGGCAGAACAAGACCCCTTTTAAAGGCCAACATGCCCTGGCTTTGGGTCCTGGGTGAGCCTTACCGTATCATTGTCTATTCCAGCACAGGCTGGGATAGGAACCTTGAGCACCTGCAAAGATGAATCTGCTATAGAATGGTTGACAACCAACATGGTAGTGGCATCTTAACATGATGGGTGAGATTCTTTCATCATTCTTAGGAATATTATGGTAGAAGAAAAGACCTCTTGGCTAATAGCTGGCTTAAAGTGTTGAAATGGCACTGAGCTAATTATTTGGCTCAAAATGAGTCCTAGTTAATTGGCTCAGCTGATGGATGAGCCCTAAAGGTTTTGCAAGCCAGCAATGGGTTGGGAGCAAATTGTTGCAGCCACTATGCAGATATGTGCCAACCAGATGGTCCATTTCCAGAATACCATGTGAAATAGTCGTATATCTACCTTTACCTATACCTGGGTATAGTTTAGAGAGCTGAGGGGGTGACCAAGAAACAAAACCTAGCATGGCACAATGCATATAAAGAATGCAGTTTGACTCACTAGATTTTAGATTTCATCTTGTATTTTTTCCCCACACAAAGGAGCAATTGCTTTTCCTATCAGGGAAAGCAAAGTGCTGCATTTGCAGGAACTGTTGGAGCAGGAGCAGATTGGCTGGCTTGGATCTCACTGACAGAATTGCCCCCATAATGCATGTGGTCCATAAATGTGATAATTTCAGAGCACTGCTCAACTCAGAAGCTCACCCACTATTTTGTGGCCATATCCATGGCTCCTTAAAGACCAACACAGCTCTCTGCAATTCATACCATATTATACCTTTCTCCCTTTTCCATCCCAACCTCTTTTGGTGACAAACATTTGCAATAAGCTTCTTTGGGAAGGGACCTGCACCACTGGCTTTTGTAGCTCCACAGAAGATCCGTGTGCTCAGTTGCATAATAACAGAGGCTTTTATCAAAATCATCCCAGATGCTTTATTTGAAGCTTGGTCTTCCTTACCTTTATGAAAATGAATTTCTTCAGAAGGTTGAAAATTAAGTAGGCCCAGTAGAGATGCAGACCTTGCAGGACCAAGAGCTGCCCGTTCATCAGGAAATATGCTATGACTAGCACAGTGGAATAGTAGATAGGATAATATAGCGTGGCCCTTAGGATCCTACAATACATAATGTGTTGTGACAAAGTGAGAAAACCCCCTCCTTAATTTCTAATTAATGTATGCCTTTATTTGTTCCTGTGGTTATGCTGTACTTTGATGCCACTTTTAAAGGACCTGAGATAGCATATGACACATCACAACTGCAAGCTGCAAAGTGAAAGACTGAAACCTCATCAAAAAGTAAAAAGGCCAAAGTCACAGAGTCTCAGCCTAGCCTACCTCACATGGGTGTTTTTGTGAGGACTAAATGAAGCTGTGTAAGCAGCCTTGGGTTCCTCACAAGAGGCAGGTTGTAAATGCAATGCAGCAGCAGCAGCAATAGTCCATTGCATCTGATTCCTTTAAGATGCCTCAAGACTCTTTGCTATTATTAAACAGAAAATGTATCATCCTCACTATCCCAGAAATATGTTTGAAAACATGCCAGGCAGAGAATGATGGGACAGAATTAGAACCATGGAGGGAAGCCCACCAAGAAACTCATCAGCCCACGTCCTGTGGCATGTCAGTTAACCCTTCGGGTGAACAAGGTGCATGTGACAAAGGTGCATTGGAGGCCCTGTGCCGGGAAGGGTCTGAAGGAGGTGATAAGCCCTCCCCTGGATGGCAGATGTGTGATAATTATCACCCAGTCATAAACAAGCTGGTTTTAGAAAAGGCCATTGGAAATTTGAAGCTTTCATTGGAAAATGATAGCTATGAGCGGTTGGGAATGGAACCAACCATCTAGGCCTGTTTGCGAGACGAAATCAGACTTGGTTGCCATACTGGATGTTTTGCATCAAATGAGTGACTGCTGTTCTTAGTTGATCTCTCAGAGGCTTTGGAGACCACCTTCGACTGGCTTCGTGAGACGTATCAGGACGTGGGACTTCGCCGGAACCGCTCCTGCCTGCAGGGCCAGTCCCCAAGGACGGTGTCACGACTCGTCCTGGGGCCGCTGGGTCCTGCAGCACTTCATGCTAACCGCAGTGCTATTCGACATAGATATCATCGATATACACGCTGTGGAGCCAGGTGTCAGGAGGTCAAAGCCTGTGGCAGGCCCAGAGCACTTAATGCCCATGCAGATTTGGGAATGTCAGTTCAGCACTTGCACGGAAGTGGAAGGGCCAGTCCGCGTGTTTTAAGGCCTCTTCCAGGGTGGCCTCCTGTTCCTACATCTGGAATCACTAATTTGATGCTGAACCCTAAACTGAGTGAAGTACTGCAGGTGGGAGCTCCCCTCCTGAACTAAAATTGATTGGAAAAAGTTTGCATCATAATATAAAACCTCCAACATAAGAGAATTTTAAGCAGTTCAAACAGCTAAAATGTTTGCAGTACGATGCAGAACCTGATAGAAGCATTCGACACAAATGCCCAATCATATGCTATCCAATGCCTGGGAGTGGAAGACAGTTTGAACCTGGCACTGAAAAGATGACCTAGTTAGTGTCAAATAGATGTCAGGTGAGAAAACATTTCATGATTGGGGGGCCACTACTGAGAAGGCCCTCTTCCTTGTGACCACCTTCCAAATTTCCCATGAAGGAGGTACTTGAAGGAAGAGTTTGGATGTTGATCACAGGGTAGGTCCAAGCTGGGAGAGGTGTTCCTCACCTGAACCAAATATCGTGCTCATCCTCATCCTCATCACTGCCACCATCATCATATAATCTGCTTCAGGAGGCTCAAAATGAATCGAGTCACACCGCATAGCCTGTTCTTCTGGTGAGGCCCTTCTTTGGAGAGAGGGGATTTTCTGTGGCTATCCCAGGGTAGAAACTCCCTCTCAAGGGAAGCCAGGATGGCTCCCTATGCACTAACCTTCCACCAGCCAGCACAGCCCACTTGATCCACGAAGGCTTTCCATCTCTAAGTGGACCTGTTGTTTGCCGTGCTTTTAGTGTGCTGTGATGCCTTGTTTCATCTCTTTTGACTGTGCCTAGAAGCTACCTTGAGGACCATTTTAGGGTAGGAGGGAGAGAACAAATCCCATCTCATCCAGGCCATCAGTAAAATGATGCTACTCACCAAAAGGGGAAGAGGATGAGTCGTGTGATGAAGAAGACAACTGAGAACAAGATAAAAAGGGCACTGCAGGTGTTTTCCCAGCAAGCATAATTGAACATCTTCGCGGCCTGCAATAGTGAGCAAATGCATAGGAAGGCATTAAAGCAAAGCTCCACAGCAGAGCGTCCTGCTTGCACACAGATGTCCCCGTTTCATCCCAGCATCTCCACACAGGCTGGAAATACACCTGCTGGAAACCCCGGAGAGCCATGGCTGTTGCTTTCTGCAGTACCAGACTAGATGGACCAAGGAGGTAACTCACCTTCCAAGGTTCACTTTAACACTTGCAAGATTCCTGAACTTGGCACCCAAGGACCTCCCTGCCTGCTCCACCTCCCCACCCCAGCCCTTACCCAGACTTGAACGTCCTTTACTCTGACAGTAGCACAGAGCATCAGACCGACTCTCCCAGGGACACTTCCCACGCTATTGTGCCACCGGTAAGGCCAGGATCACCCCTCACCCCAAATAATTGCTATAGCTATAACTACAACAACAAAACAACAACAACAACAAATATAATCATTACAAGATAGGGAAAACTTGGCTCAGCAGTAATGCAAGTGAGAAGGATCTTGGAATTGTTGTAGATCACAAGCTGATTATGAATCAACAATGTGATGTGGCTGCAAAAAGGGCAAATTCTATTTTAGGCTGATTAATAGAAGGATCACTTCCAAATCCCATGAAGTCCTAGTTCCCCTTTGCTCAGCCCTGCTTAGGCCTCATCTGGCATCCAGTTCTGGGCATCACAGTTGAAGAAAGATGCAGGCAAGCTGGAAAGTGTTTAGAGAAGGGCAACAAAGATGATCAAGGGACTGCAAATAAAACTCTATGAGGAGAGATGATAGAACTGGGCATGCTTAGACTCAAGGGAAGACCAGGGGGAGATAGGTTAGCCCTCAACAAGGACTTAAAAGGCTGTCACACTGAGGAAGGCCAAGATCTCTTCTTGATCACCCCTGAGTACAGGACACAGAATAATGGGCTCAAGGTACAGGAATCCAGATTCCAGCTGGATAGCAGGAAAAATTTCTGGACTGATTGTTAGAACAGTATGACAATGGAACCCATGACTGAGGGAGGTTATGAGCCCTCCCACACCAGAGACACTCAAGATGCAACCTCAAACCTCAGCAGTTTTATCGGTAAGAACAACCAGGTAAACTTCTCTGCACAGTACAAACCTACAACTGCACTGCTAGGTTGAGGTACATCCACCAGCTACAACATTCTGGAACATGTACAGAGTGCTTCATAGGTTTTGCAGAGAATGAAGTGGCTGGATGGAGTCACTGAAGCAGTTGGACTCCGGGGGATGGTGGAGGACAGGAGGGCCTGGAGAAGTGTTGTCCATGGGGTCACGAAGGGTCGGATGCAACTTCCCGACTAGCAACAACACAGGAGCAAGGTTGATGAAGAGCAAATAAGGGGTGTATAATGTGATCATAGTCAAAACAATGAGAAAACTCTGCAGAGGTGACATAACACAATAGTGCAGCAGATTTTGGTGATTATAGGATGTGGGCATGACAATCAAAAGGCTGATGAATCATTCCAGGTCTTGGGTGTGAGCTTGAACATGTAAACTCTGATTACAATATGACAAGAAAAACGATCAGAGCAGCTTTACCAGCTTTGCCACTGCTAGCAGAAGAATGGACACAATTAGCTTTCGTTGGGAATCTCATTCTGCAGAGGATTAACTTTGCAAGTCACTGTAGCAGCCGCCAGTGGAGAGTCTCAGTCTCTTAAAGGAAGAGATGACTAATAATGCTTCAGGCAACAAAAAATGAGCTTGGCTTGGAATTTTGGTTCTTGCTGGGCAAGAAGATCAGGGACACTGCAAGTTTGTTTTTCTATCACAAGGGCACATAAAAGCAACCTTTCTCGATAAAGATTTACTTGGATTTTCCCAACGCTCCCCAGTAGTCAAAGCCTTCTGGCTAGTTTACATTTCTTAAGACCAACAATGCAATAAAAACTTCAGCAAGCTGAAGCAGCAAAAAAGAAGCCTGAGGGAAGGGAAAATGTAAAGGAAATGGAAGCCGGGCCAGGTCATGAAGGAAGAATATACACAAACAGCAAGGGATCGCAGGGACAGCATCAGGACGGCTAAAGCAGGAAATGCACTGAGAATAGCAAGGGATGCTAAGAACACGAAAGTCTTCTTCAGATACATCCAGAACAAAAGACATGAGAAAGAGAAAGATGTCCAGCTACTTAAAGTGGATGGCGGAGTGAAAACAGACAACAAGGAAAAGGCAGAGGCGCTCAATTCCTACTTTGCCTCAGTCTTCTCCTACAAGGAAATCTACAACCAAGAGGAAGTAGAAGCCGAAAGTGAAAGATGGCAAGATTGACAGACAAATGGTCAAGGAATACCCAGATGGAATACCTACCTGGATAACCTCCCAAACGGACAGAGGGAACACCATGGACATAATCTACCTAGAATTTAGCAAAGCTTTCAACATAGTGCCACATGACATTCTGATAAGAAAATTAGCAAAAACAGGACTAGATGGAAAAACTTTTAGGTGAATCCAGAATTGGACACAAAGAGTGCTCATCAATGCACTCAAATTGGATGGAGGTAACTAGTGGGGTGCTGCAGGGTTCAGTCCTGGGCCCAGTGCTCTTTAACATCTTTATTAATGATTTGGATGAGGAAGTACAAGGAACAATAATCAGATTTGCAGATGATACAAAATGGGTGGAATAGCAAACACCCTAGAAGACAGAATGAAGATCCAGAGCAATCTTGATAAACTTGAACACTGGACTGGAAGCAACAGAATGAGATTCAATAAGGACAAGTGCCAAGTCCTCCACCTAAGAAAAAGAAACCACATGCATCAATACAAGATGGGGAATACGTGGCTGAACAGAAGTGAAAAAGAAAAATATCTTGGAGTAATTGTGGACAATAGGCTAAACATGAGCCAACAATGTGTTGCAGCTGCTGAAAGGGCAAGTGCTATTTTGGGATGCATTAGCAGAAGTATTACTTCCAAATCATGAGAAGTAGTAGTTCCTCTATAGTCAGACCTCATGTGGAATCCTGTGTGCAGTTCTGGGCACCAAGATTTAAGAAAGATGCAGAAAAATTAGAAAGGGTCCAGAGGAGGGCAACAAAAATGATCCAGGGTTTGGAAACACTGCCCTGTGAGGAGAGACTGATAGAACTGGGCATGTTCAGCCTTGAGAAGAGAAGACTGAGGGGGGACATGGTATCCCTCTAGAAGTACCTCAAAGGCTGTCACAAAGAGGAAGGTCAAGATCTCTTCTTGCTGATGCCAGAGTGTAGGACACGGAATGATCAAGTCAAGCTGTGACAACCCAGATTCAGGCTGGATATCAGGAAAAGCTTCCTCACTGTCAGAGCAATTCAACAGTGGAACCAGCTGCCTAGAGAGGTGGTGGGCTCTCCCACACTGGAGACTTTCAAAAAGAAACTGGACAGCCATCTGAGTGGGATGGTGTAAGTTGGTGTCCTGCAACAGCAGGGGATTGGACCTGATAGCCTTCATGGCCTCTTCCATGAAACTCTACTATCCTATGATGCACTGTCATTTTTTCCCTAAATTAAAAAATGTGAAAACCAATTTAAAATAAGAAACAGCACAAACTGTGCTCAGTTCAAGTTAGGCCTGTAAAATCCCACATAAAATGAAAGATGCAATTCCAAGATGTGATTCCAAGTGCATCCTGGCCCTGCCCAATTCTCCCCACTCCCTGGGTAGATTTCCTACCCCCACTAGGACATTTCCTTTGCAATATTGGCAGTAGCACCGTGTCTGTGTGCACATTGCTGGAAGGAGCCTGGAACTCCCTGTCCCTGTGCTCCCCTTGGCACCTCAGAATGGCACAGCCCACCCCGCTGTCACATGTAGTTTGTCTGCTGGAAGCAAAGACCAAGGGGTGAGCTGGGTGGAGGCTGACCAGGCCCTGTGGGAAGTCCTTAATGACAGTCAAGGGGAGGTTCTGGAATCATTGGACTTTCAGGTTCTAACATGGCAGCCGTGGTTCAGGCTCCCTGGCTGGCCTTGCCCTTCTTGTGGATCCAAAGAGGGCTGTCTTGCCCTCAAGGCCAGCCTTCCCCCAGCTGGTTGACAGCACAACTAAATGTTTGGCAAAAGGCTTATTGGGAGACGGTGTGTACTTGCAGCAAGTGCTGCTACCTGCCACTCTCGGCTGGCATCCCAGGACATCATGGCTGGAATTGTGAAGAAGAAGCAGGGAAGCCTGAGGAAGTGGGGGTGGAAGTTCTGGGGAGCAGGGTGCTGTTGAAGCACACTCAAGGGTTGCCCACGGGGTCCCAGGCTAACCTGCAGAGCAGGGATGTTGGGGAAGGGGTGAGAGGGAATAAAGGAGAGGCAGGAGAGCTAGTGCCATGTCTAGCCCCGACCCCATGGCAAGGCATTGGGAGCAATGGGCTGCCCAGTTAGAGGGCTTGTGTAGGTCTTGCCAGCCAGCCCTTCTCCAGCAGGACCCACTCAGAAGGTGCAACCCGTGGAGTTGCCAAAAGGGAAGGCTTTGAGGGAAAAGTTCTCAGTTTGAGATCAACTTTCTTGATGTGAGCAGAGGCTAATCTTCCAAACTTTAAAGAGTTGCTTTGTCTTGTAGCTGTGAAATGCAACTGAGGATGTCCTTTGCAAAGAGACTGCCTGCTGTTTTGGAGCCTGAGGGCGAGAAGGGGAGGGCTGAGCCCAAGGCACTGGTTGCATGCAGGGACTATGAAGTGCGTGTACGTGCATGTGTGTGAAATGCCCACCCTTGCACTTCGTTCTTGTGAATTTGGATCATTGTCAAGGTATGCATGTTAGAAGATATGCATTTGATGATATTTTCACAAAAACAATTGATGATGATGGCGAAGGAATGTGATTTGTAGTCGTCTCAAGAGAATTAACAACATGGCTCATCAGCAGACAGGGAAAGGAATTAAGTGTTCAGTTTGGAAGTCACTTTTGTGCAAATTATTTCCCTTGGCTTGCAGATACAAGGTTCTACAGGACAGCAAGCCAAACAGGTGTGTGTGTCTCAAAGGTCAGTGCACCATAACTGCAGGACCACGCTGATGTTGGATGCTGTTTACCTTGACGTTGCCCATGTTAGTCATTGGCTACTCTGTCCAAGTAGTATAGGAGCGCTAGCCGAACACTTCAGTGGGGGAACAGCTTAGAGGAAGGCTGGTCTAGCATCTTTCAGCTTTCTGATTTCTTCCCTGGTCCTACTGCTTGCCTGTCTTCCAGCCCTTCCTAGGCTACAGCTCCAGGGAGCTTCAGTCTCAACCTGCTGGGACTCACACCTTCAGGACCCTACAATTCTGATCACCTGTGCTACATACCAAGAGGGTGCAACCAAGGACACACTGACCTCACTAGCATCCTCTCCATGTTGCTGCATCAGGAACGCAAAGCATGGTCTGAAGGCATATGAAGCGGCTGGGCTGCTGAAGCTAAGCAGCTCTGGGTGGGGCCAGGGCTTGGAGGGGAGGCTGCAGGGCAATTCAGTGCAGCCACTTGCACTTCCACTGAAGAAGGTGAGAGAGAAATGTCATAAATAAACAAACCCAATCATAGATAGATGTGGGTTAGGGATCAGGCCACCAATTTGGGCAGCTTGGAAAGGGGACTGGACCAGCACATGGAGGGGAAGGCTATCCATGGCTACTCGTCCGGATGGCTCTATGCTGCCTCCAGTTTCAGGGGCAGTGCACCTCTGTATACCAGTTGCTGGGAAACATGGGCAGGAGCGGGGGGTGGCACTCTGTCCTGCTTGGGGGATCCGGTGGGCAGCCAGCAGGCCATGTGTGAGCAGAATGCTGGGCTAGATGGTCCCTCCATCTGGTCCAGCAGGGCTCTTCTGGTGACCTTGTGTTCTGCTGAGTGAGGCCTTAGCCGGAGCTCCTCTGAGCAGGGTCCTTGTGTAGAGCCACTCGAGATATATAAACAGTCCCAAGGGATTCATGCCAGCGCACACCTGACGCCCCAGCAACATTACCTCCAGCCAAATATCTGCAACATCATGCACAAGCAACACCAGCGTTCCAACACGGACGTAATTGCCACTCCAGGAGCAGAACATCAAGCCCAGAGCTGCAAAGTGGTGGATCACGTGGGCTTTAAAGTCCTGTGCAGGGGGTGAGGGGAGGAAATCACACATTAGGATCTCTTCCTAAAAATGCACTTGCATCCATGTGGCAGAAACATATATTCAAAAGTTTTCATTTGAACATGGCAAAGTTTTGAAAGCACCATGACCACCCAAGAGTTATTGCAAAATGTTAAAATATTAAACTGTGAGTCATACTTTAAATGCAAATGCCTTGTTATTTTGCTGAGTTAGAATGAATAGAACACAAGTCAATATTAAGAATTACGGATCAGACAACATTGTCTGTGAGTTCTAGAATTACAGAATAATAGAGTAGGAAGGGGCCAAGAAGGCCATTGGGTCCAGCCCCCTGCTGTTTCAGATCACTGAGGTACACCATCCCACTCAGGTGACTGTTCAGATGCATTTTGAATGTCCCCAGAGAGGGAGAGCCCACAACTTCCCAGGTACCGTATTTTTTGCTCTATAAGACTCACTTTTCCCCCCCTCAAAAGTAAGGGGAAATGTCTGTGCATCTTATAGAGCGAATATGTGTGTGCAGTAAGTCTGTCAGATGTGCAGCCCATGGGGAAGTGATGGGAATGTGCCCGTGATTATGTGCCCATTTTGTTCAGAATATTTTTTTTCTTGTTTTCCTCCTCTAAAAACTAGGTGCGTCTTATGGTCAGGCGCGTCTTACAGAGCGAAAAATATGGTAATAGGAGCCATTGTTGTACTGCTCTGACAGTGAGGAAATTCTTCCTGGTGTCTAGTCTAAAACTGGCTTCTTTTAACCAAAGTCCATTATTCCATGTCCTGAACTCTGGAATGAATGAGAAGAGATCTTGTCCTTCCTCTTTGTGACAGCCTAATTTAGTTAAATCAATTTGAATGAGCATAGAAGAGATAATAATAGTAACTGATTTATTGTGAGACATTTTGATTTGGATACTGTATGTAATATTCATGTAAGCTCTCTTGGTATTTTCTTTCTCTTTTTTACATTCCACCTTTTATGAAAATAATAGTAATAGTTGCATCTAAACTCAGCAGAGCCAGATGGACGTACAGAGCCCAGGGTGCTATGCAACCTCATTGCCTGTATGAATGAAAGGGAAGTTGTTCCCTGTTGGTCAATCTTCAGCCAAGCTATGTAATTAAAGGACCAGTCAGTAGCACCTGGAAAAGAATGTCACCACCTTTCTGTGATGGGGCAATTGCTCAGATCAATAAGCAAGTACATTGTTACAGTGGAGGGAATTCACCTGAGAGCATCGTCTTCCAGCCACCAGCAAGCAAAATGTGACATGCCTTTTATCTGGGCTGCCTGAGGCTCTTTCCCCTAAATAACTTGCAAGCTTCCACTGTACCAGGCTTCCCTTTGCTACTTGTGACTAGAAGCACCTTGCTGTGCTGCAGTGTTCATGCCCAAGACCACGTCAGTCCCCAGCCCTCTGTTAGAGACAGCCACACGTCTAATTTGCCACAGCTCTGGGACCTGCTGGCTGAAAAGGATGGAAGTTACATTCCAATGCATCTGGGAGGTGCCAGATTGCTGGTTGCATACAGAAGCACCTACCTTTCTAGCACTTAAATAAGAAAACTTCCATGGACACCTAAGAACTTAAGAGCACCATGCTGGATCAGATGAAGGTCTCTCTCCTCCAGCAATCTGTTCTCACGGTGGCCAAGCAACTGCCTATGGCAGGTGGATGCGAGAGCAACAGCACTTTTCTGTGTCTGTCCCCTGGCCACTGGGGTCCATAGGTGTGCGGTCCTGATATGTGGAGTAGCAGATGGCCCTCATAAGCAGTAGCTCATCCTCTGTGAATCGGGCCTTTGAAAACCACTCAGTTTGCTGGCCAGCATGGCATCCTGGGTGGTGAACTCCATAGTTGAACCATGCGCTGTGTGCAAGGCCAGATCTTGCCCCTCAAAGCTAGCAAATCATTCCAGATGCGTAGCACATAAGTGGTGAATTGCCAGCAGGACATACCTTCCTCTTGGTGTCGATCCCGAGGGTGAATAGCAGCGACAAGTAGAAACTCATCTCAAGCATATAGTACCAGTACTGAGATGGTAGCAAGGGCTGCAAAGAGAAAGTAGAGCATTAGTTTTCAGATTGGTAAGACATCTGCACTTCTGGGATGGAGATAAAGGCATTTAGATTAGTCCTGCGACTGCTGCAGTGAACAGAAATGCAGTAGTCCCCCAAAATTTGTGGGGGTTGTGTTCCTAGAGTACCCGCGGATTGTGAAAAACTGTGAATTTTGAATGTGGTAAAGGTTCATTGTCAGAAGCCTAGAACAGGTGGTGTGTGTGGGGGGGGGGCGATGAGGCGGGGGCAGGCGCACAGAGATCGTTGTCTCGAGCGAGTCCAAACTGACCTCCTTGCCGCACAGACAATTCCATGAAAGACTGAGGCCATGGACACTGAACTGCAACTTCACGGGGGTATACTGTATATCAAAAAGGCCACAGCAGAGGGTGAAGGAGAAAACAGAAAGTCACAGAGACAACCTATTCTGAATTGGGAGAGCCGGATGCCTATATGGGTGTGTGAGAAAACCTCTGTTCTTTTAAATCTTCCCTGAAAATCCACTATTTATGTAAGCCTTTTCTTTAAACTCCATAGTCCCATTTATTTTCTATTTAAATATTTTCTTGGTTATTGTGAGCTTTGTTCATTTCAGCAGTATAATTGGGGGAAGGATGCTGGTAATTTGGTTGCTGCTCTTGTGGAACAAGTGGAAGTTGGAAATGATTACTGTTCTGCTAAATATCAATCAAAGATGTATCAGTAGATTCAAATCAACAGGGATGTATGGAAGTTGTTAAGTTTTGTGGATTGCCAGATGTCTTTGCTTCCATCATCTGTTTATTGAAGAAACCGGATTCCCCTTCAACGCTCTCATTCTGTTTGTGCTAAGTGGCATTAGCACTCATGTGCACTTGTGCAAATACGACTTGGCTAATGGAAAGTAGCTATAATGTGCACGAATGAATTAGCGTTAGAGCAAATGCACAGTTGTGCTAATGCAGGGGAGGGTGATGCAACTGGGAACAAATCCTTTCCCACATGAAAAGCTAGCAGACAAATCCACAGAGCCTACGGGAATCAGAGAAGCCTGGTCCACTGTGGAATCCATGGATTAGATTCATAAAAATCTGAACTTGTTTGACTCCATGGCAGATTTCTTCAGCATCCTACTTTCTGTCTGTCTCTGGCAGGGACTCTCTGGGGTCTCCAGCAGGGGTCCTTCCCATCACCTGTTACCTGATTCTTTCACAGCTGCAGATATGGAGACTGAAGCTGAGAATGCCTACAAGCCATTTATTTTAGCACCAAGTTTTGGTCCTTGTTCATCTGCTCACTGCTTTTGTTCAGCTCACTTCAGCTCTATAGAGCTGGGTCTTCAGAGCTGATATAGTTCAACCACTGAAATGGATATCATATCAGGCAACTGTGGTTCAGGAGATTGTCTTGAAGCCATGATTCTTAAAGGAAAGCTCCAGTGGGGCTGTCTCTCCCATGACCTCCCATGATCCATAGAACTTTCTCCCATGACCGTTTTGTCCATGAGTGACTGAATATCAACAAAGAAACTACTGGGGGCCTATCTAAGAGGGTGGCTTGACTACTTCATTCCAGAAGGGACATGGAAAGACAAGGAGAACTCTGAAACACTCAGCAGCTGCAACACTCACATGGAACGGATAGTCCACCCACACCTGCCAGATGTCATAGAACCAGGGTTTCTGCAAGAGACACAGAATCAGACTGAGAACTGGCATCTGTTCACACATTGCAAGCATAGCATAGTGGCTGTATAACTGACCTGGGGCAAATCTCACAAGCTTACTAGTCTGTGACCTTCACCTTCTCTTGCCCTCAATGCATTCCTGTGATAAGAGAATAGCAAATTTACACTATTCCTTGAGGATGACTGAAATAATTGAATGCACAGTGCTTCAAGCACTGAAGCAGCATTTCTCAAGCTGGTACCTTCTAAATGTATCGGATGCCAATTCCCATCATTGGCATAGCCAACAGTCATGGATGCTGGGATTTATAGCCCAAAACATATGAAGGACACCTAATTGGAGAAAGCTGTTCTAAAGTGATACAGAAATGTCAAATATCATTGAAAGATAGGGTGCTGTTAATTGATGAATTAAGGCTGTAACCTATACCTATTTCTCTGGGAGTAGACTCTATGGAACTCAATGGGATTTACTCCTGAGGAGATAGGAATAGAACGCACTGTTAAGAGAACAACTGAATGTGAAGAGAGTGACCCATAAAAGGGATCCTCCTCTTTTAAACCATGTTAGTAGCCAATTTTGTAGAAAGTTTCCAGTAAAACTTCAAATAGATACTAGAAAATAAGGTCATCATATGACAGAAACCAATTCAGCATAAATTTAAAAATGAAATTAGTACAACAAAACTCTTCACACTTCCAGTATGTCATAAATGTTTGCACTCCATAATCCCATTCTGGTTGGGAAACGCTGGAAGCTACAGGGCTTTTTTTCTGTCTATACATGCGTGGAATTGTGCCTATTTATTTATTATTTATTAAAACATTTCTATGGCGCCCCATCGCAATAAAGCCTTGGGGCGGCTTACAACAATAAAAATTTTAAGCATGTAACTTCAATTACAAACCCCCCCCCCCCCCGGTGCATCTCGGCAAAACCCCTTTAAAATACAATCTAAATTAACAAATACAAATATTAAACAAATTAACAATTAAAATATGATTTAAATAAAAAGGTCTTCGCCTGGCGCAGAAAAACAAATAACGACGGCGCCAGGCGGACCTCTCTGGGGAGCGCATTCCATAGACGGGGCGCCACCGCAGAGAAGGCCCTCCTCCGGGTACTCACCCTCTTAATCTCATTCACTGAGGGTTCCTGGAGGAGGGCCTCTGTTGCTGATCTCAAGGGGCGGGAGGGCATATATGGGCGTAGGCGCTCCATTAGGTATCCTTAAAGCCTAAAAGCTTTAAGACTGAAAAGAATAAAAAGATCTTCATCCAGTGCCTGAAAGAACTGGAAAGTGGGTGTCAAAAGGATCACAAATATCCCAGGACCACTGAAAAACCCCCTCCTCACTTAGCAGGGACACCTGGAAGAAGACCTTTGAAGGTGATCTCGAAGTTTGGGCAGGGAAATGCGGAAGGAGTTCATTTTTCATGTAGCCTAGTCCCAACTATTTGTGTAGAGTTTAGAAAACAATAACATCTTGAAATCAAAAATATTTATGATTTACAGTTGCATACTCAGGCTAATGGAAACATGGCGCCAAGAAGGAGGTCTGAAACCAAGAGCCCAACACTGTTTTCTTGGTTAAAGCTTTTTTATGGAGCTGTTATTTCCCCCAGTATAAAATATGTTGGTACCATTCATTTAAGAAACCCATGGAAGATTCTGTTCACAGTTCACTCACATAATACCTGGTCTGGCCCTGACTTCCTATGTCAGGTTTTTTTTAAAGCTATGCTACAATATATACCATTCCCTGTATTCCTATTCTGTATTCTTTGCCCTCCTTTTAACATGAAAACACATTAAACCTATTAAAATAAACAAGTACTTCAGGAGTAATGAGGAGTATACCGCTGCTCAGAAACTGGTGGAAAGTTAGGGATTATTTCTTATTTTGCAACAAACCCAAATTTAGAACACTTGGTAATCCATGATGAACATCTTTGAGACCATAGAGTACAGGATAAGGTCTTCATTTTGTTCAATGTTTTATTAAAATTTGGTTATCATCCTGTGTTTCACTTACATCATAGAGAAATATAATTCCAGCAACAAATGATATACTGCAAAATATACATCGCCAACTGCAAAAAAGAAAACAAGAAAAAAAGAGTTCATGCAGAAATGCACACTCGTATGCACAAACACACCGAGTGCACACACAGGCTATGCTCAGACAATACCGCAAGCCATTTTTAAAACCATTTTTGTTTCTTTGTTTTATAATAAGTTTTCTTTGGGACTGCAGGTGGCGCAGTGGTTTAAACCACTGTGCTGCTGGGCTGGTTGATCGAAAGGTTGCCGGTTCGAATCTGCACATGGGGTGAGCTCCCATGCACCGTCCCAGCTCCTGCCAACCTTGCAGTTCGAAAGCATGCAAATGCAAGTAGATAAAAAGGTACCACTTCGGTGGGAAGGTAACAGCGTTCCGTGCACTTCGGTGTTTAGTCATGCCGGCCCCATGATCACAGAGACTGTCTGTGATCACAGAGACAAATGCTGGCTCCCTCGGCTAGGAAACGGAGGTGAGCACCGCCCCCTAGAGTCAGGCATGACTGGACTTAATGTCAAGGGGAAACCTTTACCTTTACCTAAGTTTTCTTTGAGAAATTATACAAAAACAAAAAGAGAACTACAAACAAGATCCACGATCAAAAAAGATCGAGCCCACTGGGTCAGCCCCCACACCTTTCTTTTTCCACCTTTAATAACTAAAAAAACATATTGAAGTCTATGCGAAGTCCCGTTTCTCTAGCCGATAGTAAAAAGATTCCCAAATTTGATAGAAGTCAGTATCTTCTTTTTCCTTCAATGATAAATTCAGTCTATCCATTTCTGCACAATCGAGGATCTTTTAATCAATTCATCGGTGGGAAGTTCTTCACTTTTCCAGTGTTAAGCGAATACAAACCTGACCGCAGTGATTACATATAAAATCAGATGCATTCCTTATTTACTAATGTCCTAATATAATGCCTAATGAAAAAGAAATTTCAGGTTTAAAAAACTAAGGATTTTTGTTCTACTTCCTCTACCATATATAATAAAAAATACCCAATTTACATTAACATATCCAACATCCATTTGACATCTTTAAAAACATCTTGGCTAATCTATTTGGCGACGGCTACCACCTATAGCACATTTTATACAAGCTTTCTTTATATGAGGTTGCTAATGTTACCTTGCTATTTCTCTCGCACAGCTTTTACCACATTTCTAGTTCAGTATTAAATCTAAGATTTTGTGCCCATATTATCATAGCTTCCTTAACCTATTCATCTTCCATTTTCCTAACAAGTAAAAGGTCATACAATCTTTTAAAACCATTTTTGGTCCACTGTGTTGTCTGAACCCAGTCCTGGTCTTTCACCATGCTAAGTTTGGGTTCTAGAAACCATGATGAGAAAAAATGGCTTGTTCGATGTTTACTCTGTAGCACCATGGCATGTCATATTATCTGCACTCAGTGAAAATTTGGAAAGATTAATGAATTTTGGTTTGCGTAGTAGTTCGAAAGTATTAAATTCAGTACATTCTCAATAAAACTCCAGCTGCACATATTTTTAAGGTAAAGGTAAAGGTTTCCCCTTGACGTTACGTCCAGTCATGCCTGACTCTAGGGGGCGGTGCTCACCTCCGTTTCCTAGCCGAGGGAGCCAGCATTTGTCCACAGACAGTCTCCGTGGTCGTGTGGCCGGCATGACTACACACCGAAGTGCACGGAACGCTGTTACCTGCCCACCGAAGTGGTACCTTTTTATCTACTTGCATTTGCATGCTTTCGAACTGCAAGGTTGGCAGGAGCTGGGACGGAGCAATGGGAACTCACCCCGTTGTGCAGATTCGAACCGGCGACCTTTCGATCAACCAGCTCAGCAGCACAGCGGTTTAAACCACTGCGCCACCTGCAGTCCCTAATTGAGACACACCATTTCAGGCAGGGGTGGCACATAGAGTCTCATGATCGAACACTCTTTCATGCAACAAACATTTAGCCACAGATGAAGCTAAATGTTGAGGGAAATTATTCCAGCCAATTTTTTTCTGACATGCCAATAATTTACAAGCAGGATATTTTTGCAAATAAAGAGCTCCAAACAAAAGGTACCACTGCTTTTTCTTACCAAGCTTCCTGGAATTTCTTGTGCAATGTTGGGATTTCTAGATTTCGTCGTCTCCTGAACCATTTTTCCACCAGGTGTACAGTCCAATTGCACTTTTTGGCTAATCTGCGTATCTCTGCCTGTAAGGGAGGGGGAAGAAAGAAAGATGTGGGAAGTTGGCAGAACAAAGAATACAGAAAAAGTCCTCTCTGTTTTAAGGCTGCAGTGCTTTCCACAAGGAAAGTGAAACTCTGGTTTGGAGCTCAGAAAAACATTTGGAGTGGGTTAACTTGTTGTTGTTAGTTGCAAAGTCACATCCGACCCATCACAACCCCATGGACAACATTCCTCCAGGCCTTCCTGTCTCCACCATCCCCCGGAGTCCACTTAAGCTCACACCAAATGCTTCCGTGACTCCATCTAGCCACCTCATTCTCTGTCGTCCCCTTCTCCTTTTGCTGTCAATTGTTCCCAGCATCAGGGTCTTCTCCAGTGAGTCCTTCCATCTGTTTAGGTAGCCAAAATATTGAGTTTCATCTTCAGTATCTGGCCTTCTAAAAAGCACTCAGGGTTGTTCTCCTTGTTTGATCTCCTTGCAGTCCAAGGGACTCTCAGGAGTCTTTTCTAGCACCACAATTCAAAGGCCTCAGTTCTTCGGCGCTCAGCCTTCCTCATGGTCCAACTTTCACAGCCATACATTGCAACTGGGAAAATCATAGCCTTGACTATACGCACTTTTGTTGGCAGGGTGATGTCTCTGCTTTTTAGTATGCTGTCTAGATTTGCCATAGCTTTCCTCCCCAAGAGCAACCGTCTTTTAATTTCTAGGCTGCAGTTCCCATCTGCGGTGATCTTGGAGCCCAGGAAAATAAAATCTGTCACTACCTCCATTTCTTCTCCATCTATTTGCCAGGAAGTGAGTAGTCTAGATGCCATGATCTTAGATTTCTTACTGTTGAGTTTCAAGCCAACTTTTGCACTCTCCTCCTTCACCCACATCAAGAGGCTCTTTAGTTCCTCTTCACTTTCTGCCACGAGAGTGGTATCATCTGCATATCTGAGGTAGTTGATATTTCTCCCAGCAATCTTAATTCCAATTTGTGATTCATCTAGCCCTGCCTTTCTCATGATGTGCTCTGCGTATAAGTTAAATAGGCAGGGCAACAGTATACAGCCTTGCCAAACTCCTTTCTCAATTTTGAACTAATCAGTGGTTCTGTGTCCAGTTCTCATTCTTGCTTCTTGACCCACATATAGGTTTCTGAAGTGACAAATAAGATGGTCCGGTACTGCCATCTCTTTAAGAACTTGCCACAACTTGTTGTGATCCACACAATCAAAGGCTTTAGCGTAGTCAATGAAGCAGAAGTAGATGTTTTTCTGGAACTCCCTAGCTTTCTCCATGATCCAGCATATATTGGCAATTTGATCTCTAGTTCCTCTTCCTCTTTGAAATCCTGCCTGTACTTCTGGTCCACATACTGCTGGAGCCTAGCTTGTAGGATTTTGAGCATCACTTTGCTAGCATGTGAAATGAGTGCAATGGTGCGGTAGTTTGAACATTCTTTGGCATTGCCCTTCTTGGGGATTGGAATGTAAACTGAACTTTTCCCATCCTGTGGCCCCTGTTGAATTTTCCAAATTTGCTGGCATATTGAGTGTAGCACTTTAACTGCATTGTCTTTCAGGATTTTGAATAGCTCAGCTGGAATGCTGTCACCTCCACTAGCTTTGCTGTTGCTCAGGCTTCCTAAAGCCCATTTGACTTCACATTGCAGGATGTCTGGCTTGAGGTCAGTGACCACCCCATCGTGGTTATCAGGGACGTTAAGCTCTTTCTTGTATAGTTCTTCTGTGTAATCTTGCCACCTCTTCTTAATCTCTTCTGCCTCTGTTGGGTCCCTGCCATTTTGGTTCTTTATCATGTCCATCTTTGCATGAAATGTTCCCTTCATATCTCCAATTTTCTTGAAGAGATCTCTGTTCCTCCCTGTTCTATTGTTTTTTTTTTCTATTTCTTTGCACTGTTCATTTAAGAAGGCATGCTTATCTCTTCTAGCTATTCTCTGGAATTCTGCATTCAATTGTTTGTATCTTTCTCTTTCTCCCTTGCCTTTCGCTTCCCTTCTTTCCTCAGCTATTTGTAAAGCTTCCACAGACAGCCATTTTGCTTTCTTGCATTTCTTTTTACTGACTACATAGAGCTTCTCCATCTTTGGCTGCAGAGCACATGGTCAATCTGATTTCTGTGTTGACTGTCTGGTGATGTCCATGTGTAGAGTCATCTCTTGGGTTGTTGGAAAAGAGTGTTTGCTATGACCATTGTTAGCTTTCAGGCACCCAGCAGGCAGCAGCTCTGGAAGACTGCAAGGGAGAAAGTTCTGCTTCTGCCTTCCACAGGGCAGCTTTTGGGAAAGCTTAAGCAAGCAAAGAGGTTATGAGGACAGAACTAGATGTGAGGTGTGAAGCAAGAGTCTTCAGCATCTCCTTAGCTTAAGGTCTGCACTGAAGGTGGGCACACGCAGACATTTCTCCACAATTTTCAACATCCCTGTGAAAGGGGCAGAAAAGCAACTATGAAAAGAGGTTGCACATGGCACAAGTGGCAGTTGAAAAGGGCACTAGGAAAAATGTGACTGGAGGTTTGGACAGGCAGGGCACTATCATTGCTGCAGCTGTCACCTGTTCTCTCCAAGCTCCCCACTCTGTTGGCCTGGAGTGTAAATGGAGTGCACGCATCCGATGGCTCACAAGGGAACAGGCCATCTCGGCATGGGCGACTTTTCTTCAGAAAATGGGGCGGGAGGAACATCACTCTCAGCCAGCCATGTTGCCAGGCTTCACCTCGTCCCACACCCCAATCCAGCCTTGATTGAAATCTTAATGTAGCACACTTGTGCACACGTTTATACAGCTGGGCCCTTCGATTGGTGCCTGAATTGTAACAGGGTCAATTTGCCCATTGCCAGTGCCAACTGGAAGATCGCTAACAAGGAACATTTACTGCTAAACACACATTTGCAATTTTCAGTCTTGGATTTCAGTGCCGATGCTTAGTGGAATGGAATTAATCCCTTTCATCTAGGGGCCAGTAGTCAACTACACTTCATATGTCCTCAGCCACTCAGTACTGCTAATCTACTCCAGGGGGTGGTCACAGCTACATGAAGCTTCCAGCCCATGCAAAGCTTCCACGGGAGTCCTGGTTCAGGCTTCAAGGTGCCATGCTGGACAACTCCAAAAAGCACCCAAGCCAAGAGACTCAAACAAACAGACCTAATTTTGCTTCATCAGCAGAGGCAGTGCCTGGGAGAGCTCCACTCAACACTCCAATTAGAGATGCCCATGAGGAGACTCAGCATGGTGCTTCAGCAGCAGAGGACCTTAGACTGAGACAGTAACTTCGGCACCATCAGGTACTGGTGACCCCCAGGTCAGAGGGTCATACCAGTGTGCTCAAATATTGCTTCCACAGCCTAAATAAATAAATAATACAGAGCCACCTGGACTGATACAGCACCTTGGACAGCTCCAAGGAGTTCCCAGATAGAAAACGTGCAAGCAGGCTGTGTTCCTTCAACAGCAGACAATGCTAGATGGTGACTTCAGTGAGGCTGTAGCTCTGTCTAGGCCAGTCTTTCCCATCCTGGCGCCCTCCAGATGTGTTGGCCCAGTTTGCCGGGAATGATGCACTCCAGTGCATCTGGAGGGAACCGGGTTGCAGGGCTGACCTAGAGAGCAAGCCCTGACTGCACTAGGAGAAGCTTCTTGTACCTGAAGAGGCTGCCCCTGTTGTTGTCTCTGCTGGGAATGGGGAACCTGCATTTGTGCTGTGCTTTCCACAGTCTGGGATTCATAGATTCCAAGGAGGGCAGCGTGGTATCCTTTCCCTAGGAAGTCCATCCTCCACTCTGTCACCTCCTGAAAGTCTATGTCCTCATTCCCACACCCTACCCCACAAAAAAAGACAGAAAAACTGTAGTTTCAGACCCTGAGGTCATGGCAAGCACCCAAAGTCAGAGGATAAATATTTCCCAGCAATGCACATCTAGAGGATCAGGGCTCTGGGAGGTACTGCAGGGACTGACAGGACTCCTTCAGAGAGGGGCCAGGTATCATGGAGGAGGGGAAGAAGGAGGATGCTGGGAACTCCAAGGAAAGGAAGCGGTGGGAAGGAGTTGAGGTGCATGTGCACCAATGCTAGGAGCATGGGTAATAAGCAGGAAGAGCTTGAAGCTCTCCTGAGAATAGGAGGGTATGACCTGGTGGGAATCACAGAAACTTGGTGGGATAAAAGGCAAGTCTGGAATGTGAACATAGAAGGGTATCACCTTTTTAGAAAGGACAGGAAAGGAAAGAGGGGTGGGGGGCGTGGCTTTATACGTCAGGGAAAGGATAGGATGCAGTGAGATAGAATGAAGCACAGATGGGGATTCAGTAGAGGCAGTCTGGGTGAAACTTAGGGGTTTTGAGAGGGAAAGAGACCTGACAGTGGGGGTATGTTATCGCCCTCCAGGTCAACTTGAGACCCTGGATGATGTCCTGACAGGCCAGATTCTAAGGATATCTTGGGAGGGAGACACAGTAATTATGGGAGATTTCAATCTCCCTGATATTAGTTGGGAGACTGGCTCGGCGGTGACAGCCAGGTCATGTTGCTTCCTAGAAGCTATAGAGGGAGGGTTTTTCACACAGAGGGTCCGAGAGGCGACGGGGGAGGGGGGGAACATCCTTGACTTGGTCTTGACCAATAGGGAGGAGCTGATAGATGAGGTACAGATTAGGGGAGCTCTGGATGCGAGTGATCACTCCATCCTTTGCTTTGAGATCAGGACTGGGGACGTGCAGCAGGGCGAGCACTCGAAGCTGGGACTTCAAGAGGGCCAACTTTGGCCAACTGAAGGCCAGACTGGGGAAAGTCTCCTGGGATAGGTTACTGGAAGGTAAGCGAGTTGAGGAGGGGTGGATGGCACTCAAAAGGAAGGTTTTGGAGGCGCAAGCTCTGCCTATTTTTTCAGGGACAGGACACTACAGAATGTTCCAACAGTTTCAGCTTGAAATGAGTGAAGTTGGGCTTCTACAGCTTTCCCAAGTGGATTGCCACTGGCATTCGGTAGCAAATGAGCAGTCTCCCAGTTGCAAGGAGCTGGACGGTGCTGTGGCAGCTGCAGCCGGGACTAGACTGGAGGCCACATGATACCCCCCACCCCTCACCAGCCTAAATGGCTGAGAATGCCCCATTGCTCTTGCTTGCTCAACATACCCTTTTCCAAAAGGATGATTATTAGGCACAAGCCAAGCCATCAGATGGGGCTCAAAGTAGACACAAAAGCCACAGGTACCTTTTTCCTTTCACACCTTCCATGGCCATGGAGGAGGGACTGGGAGTCTAATTTCTCCTTGCAGAGAATCATCTTATTCTTGGTATATACAAACTCCCTGTCTGGGAAAGCAGAACTACTCTGGCACTAAAAATGTGTTTCTCCAAATAGATGGTCTAGACTGAAAGTAGCATTTATATTCTTCTTCCATTATGTGGTCCCTCATGAGCTAAACATTTTGTGAAGCAAATCTGTTTGATAATATGGGCTGATCACTATTGGGTTTCAGTTCATTTTTAATGCGCTGCTCTTACGAGGGTTCTTCAAAAGGTCTCCACACTTTTTAAAACTCTATCAAGAATTTCAAAAACAAATTACATAACTTTTCTGCATGGTCACCTTCCTTTGTGATGCATTTACCCAGCGCCGTACCAACTTTTTAATGCCATCAGCCAAAAATATATAAAATGTAATTCTATAATATAAAATATCAAGGTGTGGAAACTTTTTGAAGACTCCTTGTATTTCATTTTTTCTATTTCTCCAATTAAGATCAAGGGAAGCAGAGCTCTCCCATCTGCCTTCCTCCCTTGCACCCTGCTGCTTTGGGAACTTTTCTCCCCAGTCACCTGTTGCTGTAGAGTCACCGCAGGAAGAAAAGAGACCGGTTCAGCTTTCCTGCCCACACAGATCCCTTTTGATCCCCTTTTTAAACAACTATATCAATTGTTAGAGTCCATGTACTGAGATTTGCATCTTGATAGGTAACCAGCCCTTCCCTTAATTATATAAGTTAATTAATTTCTTTCTTTTGGGTAGACAGAGGGCTCCTAGTGCAAACCAACAAAAGTCAGGGTGGTTGTCCATGGCATGAAGGTGGAGAAAACAGTGCCAAGGCAGGGGAGAGTTATGAGGGGAAGTCCGACTCCCTGCCAGTTCCACAAATCAGCAAAGTCCATGTCTGGAAGTGCCCAGCAAGGAAGGGTTGTGCTGCAACAGCAGAGATGTTTGGGTAGAGCTGTCTGTGAGGATGTGCCCCTTTCCAGCTGTGTATTGGTTTGTGTTGTGGCATTTTTACTGTGTTGTATGTGAGGGTACATGGCACTGAGATTTAATTATTCCCTGAATAAAGTCTGGTGGTGAATACTTTTGGATAAGTGAATGTTTTAATTAATTAATTGAATTCAAACTGATTTTTTTGGATAAAACTATAGTGAGCACAGATCATGATTATAATGTGAGCCATTCTGGGATATCAGTATTGGACTAGCAAGTGGAGTAGATGAATGAAGTTTCAGAATGAGAGAGAGAGAGAGACAGAGAGAGAATGTGGCTTTGGAAATGGGCCTCTCCCAAAGAACTCTTTTTAAAGCAAAATCTCACCTGCGATGGCTTTTTTTTGCAGTTCTTGAAAAAAATTTCCAGCACGAGATTAGGCTGGGGCTTGATGCGTTGTATGGACTTTACACCCAAAAAGCCTGCCAGAGGAGCAGCGATATATCTGGAAAAACACGACAGGTGAGACTTGGCACCTTTAAACTAGTTTCCAAGGGACTTGCTGTCATCTGGGCCACCCACGAGGTAAGAGGTGGGGTGTGGCCCCCAGGATAACATTGAAAAATGAAATACTGCCTATGGCACCACTCGCACATGAAAGAGTAGACATTTTTCTACGCGAGGGGAGTAGCAATATACAGAATTTCAGCACTGCTGAAAAGGGGATGGGTCTGGTTAAAATCATCCGAAGACCTTGAGGATCCCAGAATCTGTGCTAGGAATGAGGTTCCCTGCATCCCAGAATGTAACCCATTTGTTTTGCCCCATTGAGGGGGTCTCATAATTCCCAATCAACATGACCATATGGGGAGAACTGGGGAAGGCCACACTAGAATATCACAGAACTTGCCTGATAGTTTCTGCATATATTTTCATTCCTTAAAGATAAAAACTGCACTGGAGCTTAGCCCTGGCTGATTGATTAGGCTGCAATTTTAAGACACAACAGAATTTGATCCATTCTATTCTACCTTAAAGGGTAGCCTTCCAACCTTTGAGACCTGGTGCTCACCTTTAATCTTAAATTACAAATCCAGATCCACTTTTTATAAATACCAATCTTCTGTTCCATGTCTCTTTCTCTCTCATTCTCTGTCTCTCTTTTTCTTTCCTCCAGTTCCCTGTTATGCCTTTCAATGCTTATTCTTCTACTTTGCCTTCTTGTTCCCTTCATTAACAAATGCAAAGCCAAAGTGATGCTTTTAGCTCTACCATCTAGGGATGTTGGAAATGTCTTCGACAGAATCAAATGGGTCGATTTTGCAAGTTTGCCCCATAGATAATACAGCAAGCCAGCTTTCCTACATGGTGCAGAATTTGTGGATCTTGTAAACTAATTCTTAAATGTGGGGGTTTGCACAGGTTTTCATGTAGAAATTTACACAAGATGAAGACACCAAAAAAATGTGCAATTTTCTCCACAGAGTGAAGTGTGAAAATAGATTATTTTGGGGAGGTCTAATTTATGCAAATATGTGCAAATGTATTTGTGCAAATTCTTAGTCAACAAACTGGCCCACAGTAAAGTCACCCCAAAAGCTACCAATTGCCAATGGAGTTGCTGTCTCCCCATTCTTTGCTACCATCACCTGCATCTGTATCTCAGTTTTGGTCCTCATCTACACGCTAAAGATCCATGTCCTAAAAGATGGGTTTTCCAGTTCAAGGCTGTAACAATCTACTGTACTAGAAAACAGTCAGGCACTTCCCAGGATTAAAAAACAAATGTGAACCACATCACTTTATAACACTGCTGCTGCACATGCAGACAACAGATGACAATAATTCTATTTCCCTTGTATCCTTGCAAATATTTGCTTAAAGAAAATCACAATACTTCACCTTTCAACAAAGAACCTGATCACCAGCATCCCAAATGCATATGGAATTGTAGCAAATAGCTGCCGTGGTTTTGGGTAGATGTATCCCTTACGATCTTCAAAGTTTGCCCATGAGCAGTTGTGGGGGAGCCAAATGTTCTCCCACCAAAACCATTTGTACAAGACTGTCAGTAGTTGTTCCATTCTGAAGGGGTTGAGAAGAAAAGAGAAGTCGACATCTATTCTTAATCATTTTTTAGGCATCGACATCTATTCTTAATCGTTTTTTTTTTTAAACACACACACAGGGCTGGCTCTTGATTAAGCTGAAGTCAGGTGAAAACAATGGAAGAAGTTACTTATGAAACATAGAAACATAACAAGTAAGAAGGGGCCTCCTGGGCAATCTAGTCTGACCCCTGGCTCTAGCCAGTTCCACTCATGGCATGCTTACCATGTGCATGTCCAGCCTATCCTTGAACATTCTCACCACTGGGGCTTCAACCATCTCCCGTAGAAGCCCATTCCATACCCTCAGGGTCCTAACTGTCAGGAAGTACTTCCTGGCATCCAAATTGAACCTTGGTTCCCTGAGCTTATGACTTAAGTAACTACTAACCAGATGAGTTTTCTTTTCTCTTCTCCCAAAGCAGTTACATGAAGCAGCTTACAAAATATGGAAACTGTATAAAAAGTAACTGATGATAAAACATATTTACAATGAGCTAAAGGCAGCAGCAGAGAGAAAAAGACCACAAAGAAAAAATCCCTAGAAGTCAGTAGAGAAAATTAAGCAACTAACGGGTCAGATCTTTAATTAAAGGGAAGTGTAATACAGAAATTTATACAAGCCAAATAAATTTCTTGCCTTGAGACACCAGAACCACTCAAACCCCTGGGTATATCAAAGGCTGATCATTTTGGGAAGTGTAGCAATTCTGGTATGTATGTCTTAGAGTGGTCCAGGATGGCTGCCACACTAAGAATTAACTGAATAAGTCTAGAACCCTGGAGACCGTAACTGCCCATGAAAGGGTGTATCACCCCAACCCATTACAGGAAAATAAATTCCAGTTCCAAGTGAAAAGGATCTTGGAATTGTAGATCACAAGCTGAGTATGAATCAACTGAATATGACCACAAGGTGAATATGAGTCAAATCATGTGAAGTGCTGGTTTCCCTTTCTGTATCAGGACTCTGCTGTGAAGACAGGCCTTGCTCTCTGGCCTTCCTTAACATGAGCAAAGTGCTGCCCTCTAGTTACCTCGCTTAGCCTAATTAAAGTGTAGGCTTCTAGTTACTGTCTCTTGGCCCTGACCTTCCAAGATATGGAGAGGCATTCCTGGCAAGAGAGAAGGGACAAAAGACAGGCACGCAGCTGTGCCCTATTTTGGAGGCGTACCTTCTCCGACTTGCTAACAAGCTTGTGCTTTGCTGTTTGTTTAGCTTATGATATTGTACCTGAAGCAAGAATAAGACGCTAAAATTATGGAATCTTGACTGCCGCTAATAGGAAACTTAATAAATTATGTATTTTGGGCCGAGAAATGAAGTAAACAGACAGTCCCACCATGTATGTCATAGACACTCATGTAACATCCATCACCTGCTTGGAGATTACAAGTGTCAATGTTATCTCATTAATTAATAATATCTAGCTTTGGCGTATAGTTGCTGAATCTGTATAAACTGGTCCTTTCCCTTGTGTGCTATTTGACTCTATCACCCTGAGGAGGCTTCACTGACTGTCTGTCCAACTGATGGAAGCCTACCATGCTGTGCATTGTAAGTGATCTGCTGTGAGACTCTTTGAAAGCTAGCTCACTTGTGGTGTGAACACAAGAATGTCTCCTAAGCAAACCTGGATCTAGCTGATCATTAATTATTATTAAGATGATAATCTTAGACAGTGCTTTTTTTTGTAAAAAAAAAAAGGTGCTGGAACTCATGTCTTGGGGTCACACTTTTACATTAAAAAAGACTTTCAATTCACCAACTTTTTTTGAAATAAAGAACTTATTTACTTTTGCATGTAGCCAGTCACTCTACACACACATAAACATAATGGTCGCTGCCGGCAGTAAGCACTCAGCGTGTGACCACACAACCAATCCCAAGCCGAGCAGCATCCCAAGCCGAGCAGCGCCCTCACAATCAGCACAGACACACAAGCAGCCCGCAGGCACTATTTTAATGATTTTTGCCACCGACCTGCTATGCCTGACAGGGCGATTCACAATCACTTGGAAAAATCTGTTGGAAAAATTCGTCAAAAAAAGGTACCGGAATGCTGTTCCGGTGCATTCTATGACAAAAAAAGCCCTGATCTTAGACATCCTCAGCCCACAGCTGGGGCAACACACTATCCTCAGCACTGCTAGATCTCAGCTTGAGTTCTTTGTCCAGTTTTAGGCACCACAGATTAAGAAAAATGCTGACAAACTTGGTAACATTTGGGGTAGGGGGGCAACAACATCAGGGGACTGGAATCAAAGCCCTATGACAAGAGACTGAAAGAATTGGCCATATTTAGCCTTGAAAACACTGAGGAGAGATATGATAGCACTCTTCAAGCACTTGAAAGGTTGTCATGCAGAGGAAGGCCAGGATCTCTTCTTGATCATCTCAGAGTGCAGGACATGAAATAATGAGCTCAAATGTCAGGAAGCTAGGTTTGGGCTGAAAATCAGGAAAAAAGCAGGTTGCTTACCTGTAACTGATGTTCTTTGAGTGGCCATCTGTGCAGTCGCACATATGGGTGCTGTGCCTGCGCAGTGCCTTTGGCCGGAGATTGCAAGCTAATGCTTTTTGGCGGGAAAAGCTCCGCTCCCCTCCCCCCTAGGCCTATAAAGAGCAGAGCGTCCACCATTTTGTTCAGTCTTTGCGACCAAACGTACGCCCCCTAGCGGGCAATTAACCTAAGCAAATGAGGAGGATCGGTACTGGTAAAAGGAAAAAACATCGGTACCGACCCAAAGATCCACCTACCAACACCGAGCAGGGCCGGCGGGTGGGTTGTGTGACTGCACAGATGGCCACTTGAAGAACATCAGTTACAGGTAAGCAATCTGCTTTTCTTCATCGTGGCCTCTGTGCATCACACATATGGGCAGATTAACAAGCTTACCATAAAGGAGGAGGGAAGGTGTCCTCATTGAAGAACAGAGGAGAGCACCGCTCTACCGAAGGAGCAGTCCTGTCGGGCCCGAACGTCAAGTCGGTAATGCTTGGCAAAAGTGCAGGGGTTCGCCCAAGTAGCAGCCCGACATACATCATCAAGCGAGACTCCAGATGCGAAGGCAGATGAGGTGGCCACTGCCCGAGTTGAATGACTTCGAGGAGTCGACGGAAGATCACGTTTGGCTAGCTGGTAAGCCAGAGCAATAGTTTGGACTATCCACTTAGAAAGTCTTTGAGAAGAGATAGCAGCACCTTGGTCGTTGGTAGAATACTTAACAAAAACTCTATTAGTGCGTCTGATGGACTCCGTTCTGGACCCGTAAAAGGCTAAGCAACGTCGGACATCGAGTGAATGCAACGATCTCTCCAATGGAGTAGATGGCGATGGAAAAAAAGCTGGTAAAACAATATCCTGTCCCAAATGGAAGGAAGTAGCAATTTTAGGCAAGAACGAAGGGTCAAGGCATAAAACGACTTTCTCCATGTGAAAGTTCAAATAAGGAGGGTCTATACGGAGCGCACATAGTTCACTGGCCCTCCGGGCCGAAGTGACTGCAACGAGGAAAGCTGTCTTCCATGAGACAAGGCGTAGGTCAGTCGTTGCCATTGGCTCTAAGGGAGTTCCCGTAAGAGCCTGCAGAACAACAGACAAGCTCCACGTGGGCATAACTGTCTTATTACTGGATTCAGGTTATGAAAGCCCTTCAAAAATCTTTTAATAAGTGGTTTAGAAAAAATGGAAGATCCATCCACCAGCCCTCGGTGATATGCGATTGCCACCGTATATACTTTAATTGAGGATGGCTTTAGTCCAGAAAGATGGAGGTGCAATAGGAATTGAAGAATTTGTGGAATGGAAGATGTCAGCGGAGAAAAAGAACGAGACTCGGCAAAGGCAGAAGCGACTCCACTTAGCTGCGTAAGACTTCCGCGTGGAAGGTTTAAGCGCTGAGTCCAATATATGTTGAATATCTGAGCATATGTCCTCTGGATCCAACGAAGCATTGGTCAGATTCAGCGTGGCGCGATCCAGGAAGAGCTGTGAAGAGGGCCACGATGGATAACATCAGATTCGACAGTCGTGTTAATAGTAGTCAACATCGGTACTGACAAATTAGTATCAGTCATTGAATGTACCAAGCTGTCAGGTTGAGCAAGACACGTCCGGATGCCAAAGCATACCGCCCTGCTGTGTTATGAGGTACGGAAGTAGTGGAAGATATTGACGGTCCCTGCAAATGTGTAAAAGCATCGCAAACCATGGCTGGTGAGGCCACCAAGTTGTTATCAGAATCCCTGTAGCGCAATCGTGACGAATCTTCGCAACGACTCTCGTCAGTAATGGGATCGGTGGGAAAGCGTAGAAATGCAGGGTGTTCCACAGTATCATGAAGGCATCGCTGAGGGATCCCTGTCCCAGGCCTGCCCTCGAGCAAAAAGCTTCGCACACCCTGTTCTGATGGGTGGCGAATAAGTCCATGTCTGGGAACCCCCACCGATGGAAGAGATTGTTGGATATCTGAGGGTCCAGCTCCCACTCGTGAGAGGTAAGTATGTGTCGACTGAGGAGATCTGCTTGAGTATTGTCCAAGCCAGCCAAATGAATGGCCAGAAGCGTAATATCTCTCGGGATACACCAATCCCATATCGTCATAGCTAACCAGGCTAGAGTTGGGGACTTCGTCCCACCCTGCTTGTTCAGATAGAACACTGTTGCAATATTGTTGGGACCGACGGCAAAACGAAGGAAGCGCCTATATTTAGGATGAATAGAGACGTGGAAATAGGTGTCCTTTAGGTCCAAGGAGGCGAACCAATCCCCTCTCCTCAGCAACGGCAAGATATTTTGAAGAGTGGTCATTCGAAACTTTCGCGTCAGAATAAAGCGGTTCAAGCTGTGTAGGTTCAAGATCGGACGTAGACCACCGTCCCGTTTAGGGACTGTAAAATATCTGGAGTAGAATCCGTACAGTCCGTCGGAGTCAAAAATCTGACGAATCGCTCCTTTATGAAGAAGTTGTAAAATCTCATCGAGCAGTACCGGGGAACGTGAGGTAATCCGGATCGGACTCGATGGAGGAACGATATCGAATTCTATCCGATAGCCATGCTGTACGATGGACAAAACCCACCGATCAGATGTGATGGACTCCCAAATGGGGAGCCGGCTGCGAAGCCGGTCCCCAGATGAGAGGGGGGTGGGTATTGGAGGAGGAGGAAGAATGGTTCGCCAGTCCCGTCAACACTGGCATCTATCATCAAAGCGACGGCGGCCCTGCTGGTACAGTTGTTGAGGTTGCTGGCACCGACGATGCTGCTGCTGAGGCCGATGTTGGGGTTGTTGCCTGGGCTGGTAAGACTGGCGGTATTGCGGACGGGTCCATGACCACTTACGTCGGGGTTGAGTCTGCAGCTCCATCAACGCGCCGTCATTCTCGACTCATGAAGTTTCTTGATGCAGTGGTCTGTCTGAGAATTGAAGAGGCCGGACCCGTCAAAAGGCATCTCCTCAATTCGTTGCTTGGTTTCTTCAGGGAAATTACAGCTGCGGAGCCAAGCATGTCTCCACAGCGAAACGGCTCCAACCAAGGCCCTCGAGTCAGTGTCCACATGATGTCTTGCTGTGGACAACTGCTGAATGGCGACTTGCATCACTTCCTTCAAGAGGACCTTGGCCAGATCTCCCTGTTGGTCTGGGAGAGTGGAGGCAACATTGTGGAGCCGTTGTAAAATGAAATACTGATAACGGGCCAATGTCGCCTCATAATTTGATATGCGGAGCCCCAAGCCCGAGGTCACATAGACTCTCCTAGCCAGGGAGTTGATTTTTCGCCCTTCTTTATCCCTGGGTGCTGAGTGTCCCCTGGCCTCTCTGCCCTGTGAGGATTCGACGACTGCCGAATTGGGCTTCGGGTGGCGAAGCAGAAAAGGTATGCCCTCCTCACGGATGCGATACATCCCTTCATAACGCCTTGAGGTAGGCTGGGGGTTGGAGGCCAGGTCCCAGGGATGTTGCATGGCTTGCTTCAGAGTCGTAATGAGAGGCAAGACTATGGAGGATGACTGCTCCCCACGGACTACGTCGTAAAACCTGTCCGTGGAGGGGCCCGGGCGCTGAATGGCATCAATCTCCAGAGATTGCACAAGCCTGCCCATCAGCTCAGCAAACAAAACATGGCTCTCGTCTGGTGAAGAAGGGCCTTGGGACGTGACAAGCACATCCGGAGAGGTAGACTACGCGTCAGAATCATCGGAGTCCGGGCCATAATATGGTGGAGCAGAGGATGACGACTTCACTGGGGAGATCAACTGCTCTCCTCTCTAGGTGGCAATGGCAAAGGGCGCCTCAAGCCCAACGACCTTGGGAAGGGCCGCTGTGATGGAGAGCAGTCCCGAGGTGGGTAGTACCCAATGGAGGCTGGTTCGTGCCACGCTTCATAGTAGCGGCGGTGACACCAATCGACAGCAGGCCGGTCAATAGAACGACTCTGGCGAGCCCATGGTGGAGACGTTCCGATAATCGGGTCCACCGTTGTTGGGGGCATAGGGGTAGGTGACCTGGCCGCAGGAGGTGTATCCTTGATCTCCCCATCGGAGATTGATCCTCTCTGGAGCACAGCAGGAGGGTCAGATGGGCTATCGGCCGCTGGACGAAGGGATCCCCGCGGGGTAACCCTCATCGCCTCCTGTAACGTCGGTTCCGGTGGCGTCAGAACAGTAAGAGGCGCCGGTACCGAAAGGGCCATCGGATCCAAGTCCCGGTGCCAGGGGTGCTCAGTATCCCTCGATCGCTTAGAGGATTTTTGGCCCTTATCCTTCTTCAGCTTTTTATGAGCTGCTGACTTCACAGAGTTGGCATGCTTACGCTTCTCCGCCTTTTTCTTTGGAGAAGCAAATGCCGCAGGCTCATTAGAGACACCCTCAGCGGACGGGCGCTTAGATGGAGCTGCCAAAGAGGAGCCCGGCTTAGCAGTAGTCACCAGGGGTTTGGACTGCATTAATGCACGATCCCAAAGCAGCCTCTTCAACCGATTTTCACGGTTCTTTCTAGCCTGTTTTGAAAAGGCTAGACAGTGCGAACACTTATCGGTTCTATGCCCCTCTCCAAGGCAGAGGAGGCATAGCTCGTGCGGGTCGGTTGGCGACATCTTCGAGCCGCACTCTGCACATTTGCAGAAGGCCGCTCGCTGCGCCATCGCAGAAAAGAGAAATAAAGATGATACTGCAGAGGGGAAGTATATATTTTTGTTTTTTGTTTTTTTTTTATAGAAAGAAGAAAAAGGAATGAAGAATAATCAGAGAAAAAGAGGAAGTATAAGGAAAAAGGGGGAATATAACTTGGGAGTCTAACAAGAACAGGCCAAGTAGCGTCAGAGCGAAAGTCGAAAGTGGCACGAGGCACAGCGAACAGCGGTCGCAAAGACTGAACAAAATGGTGGACACTCCGCTCTTTATAGGCTATGGGGGAGGGGAGCAGAGCATTTTCCCACCAAAAAGCGTTAGCTTGCAATCTCCAGCCAAAGGCACTGTGCAGGCACAGCACCCATATGTGTGATGCACAGAGGCCATGACGAAGAAACATCCTGATTGCTGCAGCAATATGACAATGGAACCATCATTCTAGGGAGGTGGTGGGCTCTCCCACCCTGTAGGCATTTGAGAGGCAGCTGGACAGCCATCTGGGATGCTTTAACTTGGAGTCCTACTTTGAGCAGGAGATTGGACCTGATGGCCTTATTGGCCCCTTGCAAGTCTCGTATTCTATGATTATGGAAATGTTTTCTTGAATTATATACAGAGTAATACAATTCGCTGCAAAATCAGCTCAGGTCAGCAAGAAGACATCCTTGACATAATGCCATCCATCCATGCATTTTCCATGTAGGAATTTTGTAGCTTGCAACTTGGCCCTTGCTTATTTGAATCTTGCCCACCATTCCCCCATTTTGCCTCAGGAACTCAGAGCACATTGCAACAAAAGTTCCTTCTCAACATGTTCCACCAGTCCTGCTCAAGAAAGACTTAATTCCCTCTTCTGTTCTCATTCTTTTTCCATTGTGTGCCATGCCTTTTTTAATTGTAAGTTTGCAGGTGGGGACTGTCATTATAGGTAAGCTGTTTCGGAATAGTTTTTGACTGAGGAGTGAAATAAAAACACTTTAAATGAAGATATAAACAACAAATAAACAACTAGATCAGGCTGACAGAGGCCACCCTCTTCTAAGTCGTGTACATCTGTGGGGCTGCCTGGCGTTGGTTCCTTGCAGAACCATTTCTGGATGGACAGATTGACTCTATCACTGAAAGAGAAAGAAGATACTGACTTCTATCAAAGTTGGGACCTTTTTTATGATTGGCTGGAGAAACGGGACTTGGCTTAGATTTAAAGATGTCTTTAAATTTTTATAAATCGATTTGAATATGATTATAGAATGTTAAAAAGATATGTTATAGGGGACTGACCCAGTACGTCCAATGTATTTGATGATTGATGTTTTTTAGTTTTTAGTTTAAAATCTTAATAAAAAAAAAAAGAACCATTTCTGGGAAAAGCTTATTCAATGCCTGTCCAAAGTGTTGGGAACAACAGAAAACTCTGGAGAAATGTAACTCTTTTCCCAATCAAGGCTGTCAGATATCAAGAATGTTTTGAGATCCTTCCCACAAAATTAAAATTAAAATTCCTTGTGTGTTTTTAAAGGATTTGTTCAGGAAGAATAAAACTTTGCTGACTTCAGCTGTATCTCTTTATTTCTTTTGCTAAGTGTGCATGTGTAAAATAAACTGAGCTGTTGACAACTATTTTTAAATTATAGTACGTGCCTTCCAAGGGTCACTGCAAGGTGGGATCCATCCTCTGATTTTAAGACTGTTTGTGACTCTATGTGTCCATGAAATAATTTCACTTGGATGTGCACACAAGGAATCCCTAAATCAGACCGACGAACTGATTTTAAAAAAGAACTTGGACTGTGCAGAAATGGATAGATTGACTTTATCATTGAAGGAGAAAGAAGATACTGACTTCTATCAAACTTGGGACTCTTTTTACTATTGGCTAGAGAAACAGGACTTTGTATAGATTTAAACATGTTTTTAAGTTATCATAAATGGAAAAAAAAAATGTGGGGGTTGACCCAGCAGGCCCGATGTTTTAGATGATTGATGTTGTTTTTAGTTTTTCTTTGTTTTTAGGATTATAATTTTGAATAAAACTTTTTCTTTTTTTTTTTAAAGGAATCCCTAAATCAGGACAACGGTCAGAATAGGTCACATATCTGCTTTGCTCCCATCCTGTCAAGAACACTTTGCCTATCTTGCAGTTTGAAGCCCAGATCTAAATCCTGTGCTTACCACATAGAGGGCATGTGCTGTTATATTCCAAAGTTGCTGTAAGCTGCTTTGCAGAGTTTAACAGAAAACAAGACCAAAAGGGAGATATTGAGATTTACTCCCCAGAGGGTAATTCAGATGGGCTTGTTTAGCTATCAGTATAAGATAAATTAAAACTCTTGTTCTCTGGAGGAAGAGCATTGGGGAATGCAGTGAGCATGTAACCTCCTCACCTTCGTAAGTGCTGCATGCTAGCCTGAGGTTTGCTTCTCCAGTGCACATGTGCTGGCAACTTTGCCGCATGGGGACAAGAATGTTCACAGTGGTTGCATGAACAGATTCCAGGAAGATACAGTAGCAGACATCACAAGATCGCGCCACCGCCCCATTAAAACAGAATAAACAAAAAAGTTCTCTGGAGTAATTAAAATAATATTTGAATGGTTTTTGTGACAGCAAAAGCATTGCTGCAATACTTCGAAATCAAGAGATCACAGCTGTCTTTACACTCCTGAGTTGCATCCCTGAGCAAAATTTTACCTGTTGGCCTAAAGAACAAAGCAGGAAAAACTTCATAATGTGGACTTTATAAAGACTCTCATTCACAGCTAGCAGATGCCATGAAAATGAAACAGGCCTCTACAAAAAGACCTTCGGGTTGTAAGACAGGCACCTGGGAACACACCGCTTACTGTTGTTGATGTGGGTGTGCCGAGCGAGGGAACTACAGAAGAGAGATAGGACAGAAAGGAGACCTGTGATGGGTGCTAATTTTGTGAATGTGCTGGAAACTGACACAATGCCAGCTTTTGTCAGCTGAGGCTGGGCCCCCGGGGGCCATGGCAAAATGCCACACACCCCATTCGGTAACAGTATACTGAACTATATACACTTTGCCTGCTTGTTCTCAGGGGGACCAGCAGGAACTGAGCAACCCCCAGCAGCTTCTCATCCATGTCCCATGCTTTCGTGAAAAGCTCCCTGTGATGGGGATGACTTTGTGATGAGGAAGGAGATAACTCTACCATTACACTGCACACTGCAGAAATGCCCCTATTATACATTTTCCAGAGGGCAGATGGATCGGCCTGTTGCAGTGAACACACCCTCATGGTGAGGTCCTGCACTTCCAGTCCCAACATGGAGTCCCAGCTCTGAGATATTGCCATCTTGGAGGTGGGACTCTCTCGGACATGCTCCCAGCCTGCCCCCTACACAGCTGGCACAAAAAGCCTTGCTTGCCCCGAGGAATGACCAGGAAGAGTGCGACTCTGCCTATTCTCCTCTAAGTTCTCGTGGATTTAGTCCCATCACCAATACCTTTCCAGGGCACTCTTCTGCTTCTTTGATTCCAGGGCTGGGTCAAGGTACTGGAGTGTTCTTTAACGACCTGATTATGAAGCTGATCGGTGGAAGCTTAGGACAGATAAAATGAAGTCCTCCTTCACACTACATATAAACTATGGAATCTGGTGGCCATCACCACTTCCCGTGGCAGCAGTCTGGAGGGGTGCCCCTCTTCCCCAGGGGTGGCAGGTCCCCATGCACCAGTTGCTGATGAGCTTGGCCTGGTGGAGGTGTTGCCCCATCCTGCTGGAGGGATCCTGTGGGCAGCTCGTTTGCCACCGTCTATATGGAGTGCTGGACCAGATGGACCTCAGGTCTGATCCAGCAGGGCCTTTCTTATATTCTTATCTAAATGACTGGGGTCCTCAGCACATTTATCCATCTCAGTCCAGCTACATTTGCGATCTTCTGCTGACTTCTGGGGTCTCTTTCCATCCACCCACCCATGCAAGGCCTCCTTTATCAAAGGTATGTTCTGCAGAAACAAGAGAAATACCCTTTTTCAGAGCTGCTGGGCTCACTGCAGAGCTATTATTTAGACAAACTCATTAGGCACCAACTTAAAAAAAATCTTGGCACAGGCAAAAATGCTTTTGCTTGCTCCTGCTTTTTAGCCCCTTGCAAGTCAATTTGCATGGGTGTTTTCATTGAATTTCTTTCTCTCTCTCTCATTTGTAAGTCGCCCAATCAGTGGCATTGTTATGGGGTGGCCAACTTACACTGGAGTCATCTGCGTTATTCAATTTGGCCATCTGCCCCAGAACCCTGCCAACTACGCATGGGACTAGTGGCAGGGTTATCCAGGCATGGGCCCTGATACCTGTCAGGCAGTGCCCTGGATCTTCAGAGAATTCCTAGTTGCCATCAGGTTATGAACCTTTGAAACATGCCTCCCCCTGTGGCACTGGGGAGCTGCATAACATACCCCATTCATGCCTGTCAGACCAGCATTAGACTTGTAGGTATTTGCCATGATTCAGGCTTCGCATTCCTGAAAGTACTACCAGTCTTACTTTGCTTGTGACTGTGCTTCATTCAACCCCTGCCTGTTCCTGACTTCATCCTCACCTCTAGATCTACCACACCTTGTCGGTATCTGATCCTTGCCTAAGCCTGACTTTGCCTCTGGCCCTACTGCAAAAATGTCAGGCTCTCTAGGCACCTCCATCATTCCTGGTGCTGGCGTGCCAGCCCAAACCACCTGCCCGCTATGCCCCAGACCTGACAATTTGCTGTGGTCACTTCTATACGCTGCGCAAGGCACAGAATGGATGTGGAACTACCAGATGTTCTTCATACCCCCTGCCTCATTCCTGTAGGCTGAGGTTCACACGTGCACTGTTTCCATGGCCAAAGTCTTACGGAGCCCCAGCAGCTCTTCTGCCACACCATGGCAAAAAGAAGCATCCTAGCTAATGGAAGCAGCTGTTCCAGCTGTGTCCAGAGACCTATCTTATGTAGTGCAGCTGGGCAGTGTGGCTTGATGGAAACTGAGAAGCAGCAGCGATGAGCCCGGGGGGCATTGCCTGTATTGGGACTCAGAGGGGCATTATATATCCACCTGTCCTGCTAGAGCCCAGTGCCAAGGAAATGGGCACCCTGGCAGTGTTGTGGGGTGCTCAAACTGCTTTATTCTGGTGGTGAACCCTCCAGCCAGATGTCAGAGCTATATCCAGTCCTGCAGTGCATCTACTAGAACAAAGGATCCAACTCCTGCCAACCATGTTGCAGCTTCCCCTCTTCTAAATCTGGTTCTCTGTACCAGGGCCCTGCCACATCCACACCTTTCATGGTGCTTATCCTACACTCCAGAGCCACCTTCACAAGGAGGGGAGGCACCTCTAGGCTCCAAAACCTTCCCCTGGTGGTGCGATGCTGAAGGATCAGTCCTGCAGGAGCTTGCAAGGAGTGGAGACTACGTCATCATGCAGCGTGGCTGGGAGTGCTGGAAGGCTCCCTCGGAGGCTCTCCTGGGCTGCTCAGCTTGGCTGCAGCATCACAGGCCCTGTGCTGTGAGTCCCAGATCCTGCTTCCAGTCTGGTCTTGCCCTTGACCACGCCTCAGTTCTTGCGTCCTTCTAACTTGACCTTTGGCTCTGGTTCTGCCATGCAGTGTCAGTATCTGACCTCCCTTGCTGCTGGCTTGGCCTTGGACTTTGGGCCTGCCCTGCCCCTCCCTGTTGAACATCAGGCCCTCACTTGTCCCTGGCTCTGTCTTTACTCCTGGCCCCACTATGCCTTGTCAGTACCTGACCTCACTTGCTCCTGACTTCAGCTTCCTCTCTAGTCATGCTGCATCTCCATGATCTCCATGGGAGGTCGTTGAGGCCCCATCGGTGAGGGTGTTCAAAGATAGGCTGGACATGCACATGGTGGGCATGTCATGAGCGGAGCCGGCTGGTGCCGGAGGTCAGACTAGATGGCCCGGGAGGCCCCTTCTGACTCGCTCTGTTTCTATGTTTCTATGATCTCCATTCACTTCCACCACTTGGGTCCTGGTGCTCCAGTGCAGACACCTCATTCCAGTATCGCAGACCTGACAGTTGCCATCAACTGCTTACCTCGCCCCTGCTGCTTCTCTCTGAACTCAGCAGCCTCACAGTGACTGGGAGGCCTGAGGATGCTCACTGTGAACAGATGAGAGACTGAAGGCACCAGCCTTTTAAATGAGAAGCGAGGCCATCACGTTTGCTCTCAGAGCCCGCACATTCTTTTGATTAAGTCCAGAGTCAGAATTGCCTAACAGCACCATTGTCTGAGGTGCAATCCAACGTTCTCCCTTCAGATGCATGTCATCCTCAGAACTCAGAGTCTTGCAAAAAATCAAAGCTGGAATGAGATGCAGCTGCAGCAATCTCTCCGGCCACAGCCTCCCTCACACCGTGTGCTCTCTCCAGATGGCTGTTTTTTGCCATATAGATTAAGGGCCAGGGAATGGGACTGGGGAGGGGAGGAGATGGAGGCACTGGCAGGAATCTGCACAAGTCCCAAGCACACCCCTTTTTAGGCAGCCAAGCCCCTGAGACAAACTCAGAGAGGCATCTGCCCACAAGGCAGGTGGGATGGGTGACAAGGTGATGGGACCCTCAGAGGGGGGGTTCTGACTAACCCTATCCACCCCCACCCTCCAGGCAACACTGTGAAGCCATAAGATTGGGCCCAAATATTTCAAGCACTGAGCAGCCAAGATCCCTGAAGTTGCTGCGGTGCAGCAGAGACCGAGGACCAGAACAGCCCGATTGACCTGCTTTGCTAGCTGGGCAAAAGGGTGCCTCTGGCGTCCTTCAGAAGGGCTCACTCTCAGCCCCAGGGCAGCCACACACCTCCACGGGAAATGGACGCAAGTGAGCAGAACCTGGTCACTTCGCAGAAGAAAGCTGCTGATCCCACAGCATTCAAGAAGCAGAAGAGGGAAGGAGCAACCTCTCGGAAGCGACCAGTGCTGCAACCTGGAAACTTCAGTTCTCTGTAATGCTCCCACAAGCTGAAAACCACCAGAACTGCACCCCAAAAGATTTCCCTGACATCACGTTGCTGCACCTTACCCTTGTTCCACATTCTCATCTGCTGCTGGTGCATCGCATTAGAAGGTATGCAAAGAGGGAGGAAGAACCAGTTACACCATTATACTGAAACATATTCCATTTTAACTTGTAATTATTTCTAACATTTATATAATGGATGTGGATATGCCTCCTCTCTTGCCATCCCTTCTGGCTGCCAGGCAAAAAAAATCACATCACAATTACAGCATGTGGCGGAGTATGCTTTCTCGTAGCACAGATGCTTTTTAGGGACATGAGAATGGTCCCTGCGAGTTCCTGAGGGGCACGTCTTGTTAACAGGCACAAACGTGTTCTGAAGGGCCTCTTCCCCACTTCTCCTTCCAAAGGAACTGTCACACCGCATGGCCAGAAAGTGAGTGTTGCTCTGAGCCACCACTAATTCGAGCTGCTGGCAGCAGACTGCATGGTAGGGTGGAACTCTAGGTACCATTTGGCTTACATATTTTATTAGAGATGAAAAGGTTGTTGATGAAATGCACCCATAAAAAGTCACTTTGCAGATTAGCATCATAATTGCTTGGCCAGGATCTGTGATCCAAATATCAGACTCCCTTGCAAAGGCCATTAATGGCATTGCCTGAACTCACACAGAGATGGGTGGAGCTAGTTAAAATTGACATTCATGGTGGTACTTAGTATTTATAGGGGCTGAAAACATTTTGCATATATTAACTCAGTAATTATTACAATCCACCCTGTGAGGCTGGCCCTACTTTTTGTCATCCCCACGTTATTGTTTTATGAACCTCACATAATTTAAATGCTCCCCAAAGTGCATTAACTGTACTCTCATCCAATTTGCTCAACTCAGAGTCCTCCAGGTGTTTCGGACCATGCATTCCAGGATCCCTGACCACAATGACTGAATAGTTCTAAGGCTGGAGGCATGTATTATAACAGACTGCAAATCCAGTGAATACAGGAAAAGTCTCCAAAGCTATCACTAAGACAGGGATGGATGAACTGGTGGCCCTCCAGATGTCCCTGCACTCCAAATCCCAGCAGTCCCAGCCAGTGTGGCCAGTGGTCAAGGAAGATGGGAGCCATGGCTGTACTCAGGCCCTGCTTACGTGTTTCCATGGGCATCTGGCTGGTGACTGTGTGAACAGAATGCTGGGCCGGATGGTGCTTGGACTGATCCAGCAGAACCCAGTTGCTCTTATGTAGTCCAACACTGCATGGAGGCTGGCAGATTGCCCAACCCTTCACTGCAGGAATGGAACCATGCTTCTACGTCGCCCACCCCCTGCCCCCAGTTGAGACCAGCAGCAATTCTCCTTTGCCCATTTTCCCATGAAATGGGAAATTAGAACTTTTAGGAAAACACAACAGATTTTCACCAGATCATCAAAAAGCCATACCTTTGTGATAGCCTTGTATTTCTGGTATTACCTAAGCTACCAAAACAGGAGGATATATATTGATAAATATGTTCAGGATGGCTATAAAGTTGGTACTCTCCCATGTAATAGTTAAATGCTGCAACACTTAGCCAATGCTCTTTGGCATTTAGCCAGGTTATACTCCTTGCCAAAGTTCCCAGATTTCATGCTCACAAGAAGAATGGTCTTTTCCCCTATGCTAAATAAACTTCATTGTCTTTATCATGGCAGAATGCTGAAAGACTACTGTAATTATGCAATCAAGGCTTTTGAAAATGCATACCGTGCAAAATAATAGATGTGTTGGATTCAAGAGCTCTGCTTTCATTCATCGTGGTAAATATAACACACAACTGGCCAACGAGGTTTAGTTTATCAATCTATAGACTATAGATTTAGTCTATTAAGATTTATTAGCCTTTATTAATTTATAGAGTATAGATTCATATAGACCATAGAATTAGTCTATCTATATTTGCAACTGTTTATCTTGGAAGTAGACAGTGCAACATGATAATCCACACTCAATTGGAAGTTGAGTATGGGCTGAAATGTGAGTTGCTGTGTTCTCTGAACCCAGCCAAGATGGCAAACCACGTGAATGGTCTACAGTTCACCAACAACAACCAACTGTGACTTATTATTCAAGCTGGGTTCAGACAATATGACAACTGACATTTTAAAAACAACCCATGATTCAACAATGACCTATACTTAACCACTTAGTGTGGCCTATTGGGTTGTTTGAACCCAGTGACTAAAACATTACTAATAGCTTTAACTAACTAGGGGAAGCTCTACATTCAGGAATAGGACATGCTGAGAACATGCAATATGCTTGCAGTTGAAGACAAAGAAGACAAAGTCACTCAGATATGCCACAATTGGATTCTACAGTTGACTTCATCGCATTGAGAGAGATGTTTGGAGCACCATCTTGTCCAAATTTGATGGTTGAGTTTCAATTATTGCAGCCTGAGGATGTGGACAAGGTACTTGGTTCTGTTCATGTCACCACTTGTCACCTTGCCCATCTTGACTCATTAAGACATCTAGCCAAGGGGTTCTCACCTGGACCCAGGAGACCATCAATGCTTTAAGAGAAGGGGTGGTCCTAAACTCTTTGAAAGAGGCTGTGATAAGACCACCCCTAAAAAATCCAAATCTGGACCAAGGGGTGTTGCCAATTATAGGCTGGTGGCAAACATCCCATTTTTGGGCAAGGTGCTTGAGTAGGTGGTGGCCAAGCAGCTCCAGGCGCTCTTGGATGAAACGGACTATCCTGATTCATTTCAGTTGGATTTCAGGCCAGTGTCTGGAATGGAAACTGCCTTGATCACCCTATGGCATGACATTTTCCAGGAGAGGCACGGGGGAGGCAACCCTGTTGGTTCGCCTGGACCTTTCAGTGTCTTTCAACACCATCAGTCATGGTGTCCTTCTGGACAGGATGTGTGGACTGGGAGTTGGGGGCATTGTACTACAGTGGTTCCACTCGTATCTGGCCAACTGTGTCCAGATAGTGGTGCTGGGGGAGAGTTGCTCTACCCTATGGCAATTATGCCATGGGGCTCCTCAGGCCACTATACTGTCCCCCAAGCTGTTTATCATATACATGAAACTGCTGGGAGAGATCATTTGGAGAGGGGGGCTGAGGTGTCATCAGTACACTTTTTCATCTAACCCAGGTGAGGCAGTTTCCTTTCTGAATCACCAACTGAGGTCTATAATGGACTACATGCGAGCTAACAATCTGAATTTCAATCCAGAAGATGGAGGTGCTATTGGTGGATGATCTATCTGCCCAGAGGTTAGGCCTTCAACCTGCCCTGGATGGGGTCACCCTCCCCCTGAAGGACAAGGTCCATGGCTTGGGGCTGCTCCTGGACCCAAAATTATCATTTGAGTCTCAGTTAGACTTGGTGGCCAGACGCTCCTTCTGTTGGCTGTGATTGATTTATCAGCTGTGGCCCTACCTGGACAGGCAAAGCCAAGCCACAGTAACCCAAGCTCTGGTAACCACGCAAATGGACTACTGTAGAGCACTGCACATGGGGCTGCTCTTGAAGACAGTGAGGAAACTTCAGCTGGTACAGAAGAGGGCAGCATGACTACTGGTACAAGCAGGACTGCACACCCATGCGACTCCAGTACTTTATCATCTTCATTGGTTACCAGTTGAGCTCCAGGCCAATCGAAGGTGCTTGTTCTAACATATAAAGTCCTAAATGGTTTGGAACCAGGGGACCTGAAGGAGCACCTGCTCCCACATGCACCTACTCATCCCCTAAGATCAGTTTCAGACCCCCTTCTGAAAGACCCCCTCCTTCAAGGAGGTAAGGAGGATGACTGATAGAAGAGAGGCCTTCTCAGTAGTTGTGCCCCACCTGTGGAACAGTCTCCCAAAAGCAGTTCACCTGGTTCCTTAGTTACGATCTCTGAGGTGCCAGGTGAAAACAACTCTATTCTCTAGGTATTTTAATAATGGATTTTATCTTGGCACTTTTAAATCAACTGCCCTCAGCTGTTTTGTTTTATTTTGCTTATTGTATTTAACCACTTGATTTTATTGTCATTGTTATCACATGTTTTTATTTGATTGTAATCCTTGGGCCAATTTAGCATAAAATAAGTTTAAAAAATAAATAAAAATAATTGCCATACGTGTGTGGCTAAATATACTCAATTAATGAGGATCTTCTAATATTCTTCTTATTATAAGCATTTGTGTTTGAAGTTAGGTTTCATGCAATCAGTGCAGCATAGGATCACAAGGATAGTGGCTGGATTGCAGGGAAGCCATATGAGGCGAGACTGAGGGAACTGGGTCTCTTTAGCCTGGAGAAGACTCCAAGAGGATCTGTTGGCAACATATAGGTATGTGAGGGGGTGTCACACAGAGGTGGGTAGAGACCTGTTTTCCCCTGCGGAGGGGGGCAGGACGCATTCCAACAGAGCCGAGCTCAGGGAATCGAGGTTCAGTTTGGATACCAGGAAGCACTTCCTGACAGTTAGGACCCCAAGAGTATGGAATGGGCTTCCATGGGAGGTGGTTCAGGCCCAATCGGTGAGGGTGTTCAAGCATAGGATAGACATGCACATGGCAGGCATGTCATGAGTGGAGCTGGCTGCAGCTGGGGATCTTACTGGATGGCCCAGGAGGCCCCTTCTGACTCACTCTATGTTTCTATGGGATAATAGAATAATTGAGTTGGAAGGGGCCTATAGGGCCATCAAGTCCAAACCCTGCTTCAGCTGCCAAAACTCAGTTTCAGTTCCATTGATGCTGGTTTATGACCACAGTATCTTTGGCTGCTACGGCTTAATTGTGCAGTCTTATACATGGCCTCTTGGCAGAGCAGCAGAGGCACAGGCTGGGAGAGGGCTGAGTGGCCAGGGGACTGGTGAAGGCAAGGGAGGAGCTGGGCAGGGGAGCAGAGGGCCAGGAGCAGCGGAGAGGAGGGGGCGGGGCCAGAGAGGCTAGAGGGGCCGGGAGGGAGCAGAGGGCCAGGAGCAGCAGAGAGGAGGGGGCGGGGCCAGAGAGGCTAGAGGGCCGGGAGGGAGCAGAGGGCCAGGAGCAGCAGAGAGGAGGGGGCGGGGCCAGAGAGGCTAGAGGGGCCTGGAGGGAGCAGAGGGCCAGGAGCAGCAGAGAGGAGGGGGCGGGGCCAGAGAGGCTAGAGGGGCCAGGAGGGAGCAGAGGGCCAGGAGCAGCAGAGAGGAGGGGGCGGGGCCAGAGAGGCTAGAGGGGCCAGGAGGGAGCAGGGGGCGGGGCCACCGGCCTGAGGGACTAATAAGGCCAAGCTCAGCCACTGCCAGCCTTTTGGCTCTGGCCTCTTGGCGTCGTCCCTTGTCTGCATCCCTTAGCTGTGGCCCGGGCTGTCCAGGGACTCCTTTCCCTGGGACGCAGAGGATTGTTTGTTTGTTTGTTTTGTTTGTGCTGTGCTTTGCTTTGTTTTCTTTGCTTTGTTTTTCTTCCAATTTAAATTTAAGTTTACTTTATCCTTGTGTGTGTGTGCGAGTGGGTTTTTGTCTGGGAGAACTGGGTGAGTGAGAGGAACTGCAGGACAGACAAGGCAGGGGACCAAGGCAAGGTCTCGGAAGGGATCCCGATGGCAGAGCAGGAGATGGCCTTGGCGGGAGTCACAAGTGTTGCTGTCCGCTGCGAGAGCTGCGACATGTTCGCCCTTCTCCCCCAGGAGAGGCAGGATTACACTTGCCCTCGGTGCAAGATGGTGACCCTGCTAGAGGAGGAGGTGAGGTGCCTGACGGCCGAGAGAGCTCTTCAGGCCCCCCCGCAGCAGCCCCCCTCTCGACAGAGGGCTGAGGGAGAGACCACGGGAGGAGCAGCTGCGGAGACATGGAGGCATGTCACCCACAGGAGGAGGCGGCCAGCACGGCCTCCTCCTTCTCCTGGCACCAATCTGGAGCTGGGAAACAGGTTCTCTCCGCTTGGGGAGGCTGGGGCTGATGAGGCCTCGGGGGACCAGCAGGACCCCCAGCCTGGGACATCAGGGGACAAGGGAGCCACTGCAGGAGAGGCGGGGACCAGGGCACGGCTGCCCACCAGCACCAGGAAGGCTCAGCAGCGGGTGATTGTTGTTGGGGACTCCCTGCTGAGGGGCACTGAGGCGGTGGTGTGCCGCCCCAGCCTGGAGACAAGGGAGGTTAGCTGCCTGCCGGGCGCACGCATCCGGCACGTGAAGGACAGAGTGGAGCATCTTGTTCGCTCCGGGGGTCACCAGCCACTCCTGGTGATCCATGTGGGCACAAACGACGTGGCCAGGCAGGGGGTGGTCGGGACCACCAGGGACTTTGAGGCCTTGGGGAAGAAACTCAGGGAGCTGAAGGCCCAAGTGGCCTTCTCGTCAATCTTACCTGTCCAGGGATTTGGGCCAGGAAGGGCCTCCGAGGTGAACGACTGGCTTAGGGTGTGGTGCCAGAAGCAACGCTTCGGGTTCCTTGACCACGGCACTCGTTTTCTTGCCAATGGACTTCTGGCAAGGGATGGGTTACACCTCACAAGGATGGGGAAAAGGTCCTTTGGAGATGCTCTAGAGAGCTTCATCCGGAAGACTTTAAACTGAGCCAGTGGGGGGTGGGTTCAGGCCCCCCAGTAACGTGTCTGCACTGGACAAGTGTGGGGGGAGGATCGGGGCTCTGGGAGCAGGGCTTTAGAGATACTGCAGGGACTGACAGGACTTCTACGGAGAGGGGCCAGGTACCAGGGAGGATGGGAGGAAGGAGGATGCTGGGCACTCCAAGGAAAGGAAGCGGTGGGAAGGAGTTGAGGTGCATGTACACCAATGCTAGGAGCATGGGTAACAAGCAGGAAGAGCTGGAAGCTCTCCTGGGAATAGGAGGGTATGATCTGGTGGGAATCACAGGAACTTGGTGGGATGAAAGGCAAGTCTGGAATGTGAACATAGAAGGGTATCACCTTTTTAGAAAGGACAGGAAGGGAAAGAGAGGTGGGGGCATGGCTTTATACGTCAGGGAAGGGATAGGATGCAGTACAGATGGGGATTCGGTAGAGGCAGTCTGGGTGAAACTTAGGGGTTTTGAGAGGGAAAGAGACCTGACAGTGGGGGTATGTTATCGCCCTCCAGGTCAACTTGAGACCCTGGATGATGTCCTGACAGGCCAGATTCTAAGGATATCTTGCGGGGGAGACACAGTAATTATGGGGGATTTCAATCTCCCGGATATTACTTGGGAGACTCACTCGGCGGAGACAGCCAGGTCACGTCACTTCCTAGAAGCTCTAGAGGGTGGGGTTTTCACACAGAGGGTCCAAGAGGCGACGAGGGGGGGAAACATCCTTGACTTGGTCTTGACCAATAGGGAGGAGCTGATAGATGAAGTACAGATTAGGGGAGCTCTGGATGCGAGTGATCACTCCATCCTTTGCTTTGAGATCAGGGGACTGGGGACATGCAGCAGGGCGAGCACTAGAAGCTGGGGCTTCAAGAGGGCCAACTTTGGCCAACTGAAGGCCAGACTGGGGAAAGTCTCCTGGGATAGGTTACTGGAAGGTAAGCGAGTTCAGGAGGGGTGGATGGCACTCAAAAGGAAGGTCTTGGAGGCGTAAGCCTTGACGATACCTCTAGTCAGTAAGGTGGGGAGGCGGAGGCGAGTGCCGCCATGGATGCGAAAGGAGGTGGTTAGGGGGATTAGATGAAAGAGGAGCCTCCATAGGAAATGGGTACTGGGAGAAATAGACAAAAGGGAGGAGGAGGAGGCCCATTGCAGAAGGATTCTTTGCAAGGCTAAGGCTGATTACGAGCTGAGACTTGCCAAGAACATCAAGAGCAACAAAAGGGGCTTCTTTCAGCATGTAAATAGGAAGAGGAAGGGGAGACAAGTGGTGGGACCACTAAATAAGGAGGAAGGAGATCCAGTGACTGATATGAGGGAACAGGCACAGATGCTAAATGACTATTTTGCCTCTGTGTTCTCCCTAAAGCAGGATGGGGGATATCCATATAGGAGATTAGATGAGGCTGGGGACTTAGGGGCACAGATTAGAGTCACCCCGCTTGAAGTCGAGGGGCTCCTCAGGGCATTGGACATTACAAAGGCGCCAGGCCCTGACGGGTTACACCCGAGAGTACTTAGAGAGTTGGCAGGGGTTCTCTCACGCCCGCTGGCCTCCATTTTTGAGACCTCGTGGAGAACGGGTGAAGTTCCAGAGGACCAGAGGGTGGCATCGGTGGTCCCAATTTTCAAAAAGGGTAGTAGGAAGGACATGGGGAATTATAGACCGGTTAGCCTTACGTCCATTGTAGGAAAAACAATGAAAAGGCTCGTAATAGAGAGAGATCTAGTGGTGCTAGATAGGGAAGGGAGGTTGACAGCCACACAACACGGCTTCCGCAAAAACAGGTCCTGCCAGACAAACCTTGTGGAATTCTATGACAAGGTTTCGAGATGGCTAGATGCAGTGGATGTGGTATACCTGGATTTCAGCAAGGCCTTTGACAAAGTGCCCCATGATACCCTGGTGGAGAAACTGAGGAGTTTTGAGATACACCAAAGCACTGTCCAGTGGATTAGGGCATGGTTGACTGACCGAAAGCAGAAGGTAACCATTAGCGGGGAATCGTCGGGATGGCGGCCAGTGACAAGTGGGGTCCCCCAGGGCTCTGTCCTGAGGCCGATCCTGTTTAATCTTTTCATTAACGACATGGAAGAAGGGGTGAACAGTATGCTGATCAAATTCGCAGACGACACTAAAACTGGAGCAGTGGCCACAACTGAGGAGCAGGTACTCCAGATCCAAAAGGATCTGGACAGACTATGGAAGTGGGCAGGAGACAACAGGATGGCGTTCAATGTGGACAAGTGCAAGGTCTTGCACTTGGGGCATAGGAATAGCTGTCATAAGTACAGGTTAGGTGACAAGTGGCTGGAGAACAGCACTTGTGAAAGGGACCTTGGGGTACTGGTTGACCGCAGGCTAAACATGAGTCAGCAGTGTGATGCGGTGGTCAAGAGGGCGAATGCCACCCTTGGTTGCATAGCCAGAAGTGTGGCTTCTAGATCAAGAGAGGTATTACTACCACTCTACACGACTCTGGTGCGCCCGCAACTGGAGTACTGTGTTCAGTTTTGGGCCCCTCATTACAGAAAGGATATAGCCAGGTGGGAGTCAGTGCAGCGTAGGGCCACAAGGATGGTGGCTGGTTTGCAGGGGATGCCGTATGAGGCGAGACTGAGGGAACTGGGTCTCTTCAGCCTGGAGAAGAGGAGACTCAGAGGGGATATGTTGGCAATATACAGGTATGTGAGGGGGTGTCACATGGAGATGGGGAGAGGCCTGTTCTCCCCTGCAGAGGAAGGCAGGACGCGCTCCAATGGAGCAAAGCTCAGGGAGCCAAGGTTCCATTTGGATGCCAGGAAGCACTTCCTGACAGTCAGGACCCCGAGGGCGTGGAATGGGCTTCCACGGGAGGTGGTTGAGGCCCCATCAGTGAGGGTGTTCAAAGACAGGCTGGACATGCACATGGTGGGCATGTCGTGAGCGGAGCCGGCTGGTGCTGGAGGTCAGACTAGATGGCCCAAGAGGCCCCTTCTGACTCGCTCTGTTTCTATGTTTGCTCATAAGCAAATCCTATCATGTCCAATGTGGTTGCTCCCAGGCCAATGCACAGAGGAATGTAGCTTTAAAGTGCAACTCAATGCTTGTTGACTTAGAAGTAAATCCCTCATTATCCTATTTGCCTTACAAGTGGAGGGTATACAGGAATGTGACTGTAGTCATTTAGTAACCAGTCAACAAGCAAGCCAGGTCCATAGATGGGGGGGGGGGTTAGGGGGGAGGCAGGCAGGGGAATCTGAATGCACAACCCTTTCTCATGGCAACTAGTTTTCTAATTTCTCATTTCTAATAATTTCTAATTTCCATTCCCATTCTACCATTGGAATTCCCATGGGCTTGTAGCGTGAGGTCTTTCTGGCTTCTGGGACTCTGGTTAGTATAGCCTCAAATGCACCAGTCTAATAATTCAGGGAATTTAGCTGCAGTTCTACTCATACATCTCACTGTTCTCTTGCATAGTTCTACCTCCATACTAACAGATCAGGCAGAAACTGTTGGCAATGCAAAGAATACATCTAGTCCTGCTTGAGCATTAGGGAAAATCACCAAAGAATGATTTCCAAGACTTAGAGGCCAACCCTGTACATGTTTACTAGGAATTAAGTTCCACCACATTCAAAAGAGAAGCAAGCTTCTTTTACATCTATATGACAAACCATCATTTGAGAGACTGGGCTGAGAGCATTGTAAAGCACCCTCCCCAAGCCCAGATTCAGAAGAATCCTAGCTAAACACACGGTGAAGCCACGGACTACCTTTCTGCAGCTTTGAGTTGCTTCTGCCTCCTCTCAACTCTCATAGCTGAGTTTCTTTAGGGTTTCGAGGGGGAGAAGCAAGTGCGGTTAGGCACTGAATAAGAGATAAGATAAGCAGGTAGAAAGTATGAGGGGTTAACCTGTCTCAAAGTATTTCCAGCTCTACTGAAATATCTCTGGGGATGCTTCAGAATTCCCCATGGACAAAGCCTGCCTGTCACACAGCTGCCAAGCGGAAAAGCTCCTGTGGGCCATCATAACAGGGGACCTCGCAATCATCAGTGGCATAGCAAAGTACAACATCACAGAAAAGAGAAATCATCAATTGCAGTGATTTAAGTATTGTTCCTTTCACCACAGGGACTGTTGCACACACAGCTGGTTAGGGATTTTCCAGCAGAGCTTGTGAACACACTTGCCAAAGAATTATGCGAGGAGGGAGTTTGTAAGAGGGAGTTGTAATACTTACTGTATTTTTCGCTCTATAAGACGCACCTGACCATAAGACGCACCAAGTTTTTAGAGGAGGAAAACAAGAAAAAAAAATATTCTGAATCAAATGGGCACATAATCACAGGCACATTCCCCATCACTTCCCCATGGGCTGCACATCTGACAGACTTACTGCACACACATTTTTGCTCTACAAGACTCACAGACATTTCCCCTTACTTTTGAGGGGGGAAAAGTGCATCTTATAGAGCAAAAAATACGGTAAGTTCATAGGAAACACATAGTTCATTCATCATTTGAGTCTGAAGCACAGCTCTGCTTTAAGAATCATTTGAGCATTCATTCATGCCCAAGAAATAGGAAATCTATATATCCAGTGTTTGCAATATCTAATGACATCTCTAAGTCATTTAGGACACAATCATAGAAAAGCATTGGGTCCAACCCCCCTTGTTGCTGGACACCAAGTTGCACCATCCCATTCAGATAACTGTCTGGGCGCTTTTTGAATGTCTCCAGTGAGGGAGAGCCCACAACTCTCCCAGGTAATAGGTTCCATTGTCATACTGCTCTGCCAGTTAAGAAATTCTTCCTGGTGTCTAGTCTAATATGGCTTCTTTTAACTTAAGTCCATTAAGAGAAGAGATCTTGTCCTTCCTCTTTGTGGCAGCCTATCAAGTACTTGCAACATGCTATCATATCTCCTTTCAGCTTTCTCTTCCTGAGGCTGAAAATGCCCAGTTCTCTCAGTCTTTCCTCATAGGACTTTCTCTCTGGTCCCTGGATCATCCTTGTTGCCCTCCTCTGTACTCTTTCTAGATTTTCTGCATCTTTTTAAAACTGTGGTGCTCAGAACTGGACACAGCACTCTAGGAGAGGTCTGACTAGTGCTGAATATAGGGGAACTAGTATGTCACGCGTTTTGGAAGTGATCCTTATATTAATGCAGCCTAAAATAGTATTTGTCTGTTTGCAACTATATTACATTGACGGCTCATATTTAGCTAGTGATCTACAATAATTGCAAGATCCTTCTCATTTGCACTATTGAGCCAATTCTTCTCTATCTTGTAGTGAGTTTGGTTTCTATTTCCTAGGTGGAGGAGTTGGCATCTGTCCCTATCAAATTTCATTCTATTGTTCTCAGCCCAGCATCTTAACCTATCAAGATCACCTGGATCTTTTATCTGTCTTTGAGGGCATCCTGCCCAGTTTTGTGTTGTCTGCAAATTTAATTATCTTTCCCTGTTCTTCCTCATCTAAATCATTAATTAAAATGTTTGAAGAGTAACAGGCCCAAGGCAGAACCCTGCAGCACCCCACTTGTTCCCTCTCCCCAGTTTGAGAAGGTGCCGTGGGTGAGCTCGCTTTAAGTCCATTTGGGTAGCCAATTGTGGATTCACCTAACAGTTGTTCTAGCTAGCCTACTTTTTGCTAGTTGCCAATCATAATTTGTTGGGCGCTTTGCCAAAGGTGTTGCTAAAGCCTAGATTGTGTCCACAACATCAGTCGTCTGGCACTTCCCCTGTCCAGGCCCTTGATACATGCATGCCTCTAAACCCGAAGGCTTATGTGCATCCTATGTCTTGAACCACTCCTCACAGGTGTGGCTATCGATTAATATGATTATTTATTACTGCATCCAAAAGATGGAGACACGAGTTGCAATGAAGCTTTAGCAAATTGGGTGTCAAAAAAATAAGAGATGGCCACTACTTCTAACCAGAGGTACAGCAGACAGTGACAGAAATACAAATGACTCTCCACAAGCTTTGGATGAGAAATGTAGCAGACCCCTCGCTGGAACGGCACACAGGCCATGGGGACTTAGCAAGCACGTGACAAAACCGGTTTCAGAAGCAAATATGATAGCTGGGTGAGCTGGACTGGGGGAAAGGCCATGAGTTCTCTGCTTCAGGAATTCTGCTGCCTTCAAGGTTATGCTGCTGCTACCTGCAATTGTAACCAGGGAAAACCTGGCTCTGGCAAAAGAAGGCCTCGCTATAGCTCTAAAAGAACTAACGTTAATGTGATGCTGGCAACCACTTTTAAAAGAACAGCAGGCTTCCGTTTCCAGTTGCTGGATCATGTCTGCTGCAGGGACGACCCCCACTCCTCCACAGCTGCCCTGGGTTGAAAGGTTTAGCCAGCCTTTAGTGCCTGGATTGTTGTCATCATGAGGGATCGAAGTCTGGATCCAAGGTTTGGCTTTGTTGGGCACCTGCCAGCATGCGTTCCACAAGTGAGGGTCTATTTTTTACTTTTGGAGCTCTGTGGCCCTGTTCTTCTCAGAGCTGCTGCCACCCAGCTGCCCTCTTCTCTTGAGGCATAGAAGGAGACGAGAGCAAGGAGAAGGAAGCGGCTGTTCCTCTAGCTCCCTGCAAAACCTAGAGAGGGCTAGGATCCGTGCTACTCCTAGTGCTGGGTCCATGCAGTCCAGATCCATGCTGCTACTAGTGATGAAGCTGTGTAGATTCCACCTGATGGTGGCCATCCACGTGACATCCCAAGCGTAAGCATTATAGAAGGAGGTTCTGGAGGCAAGCACAATGCATGCCCTGGCTCCTAGAAAAGTACTCTGGTCTTCCACACAGCCACTTGACTGCCTTTCATCTACAGCAGTTCTTGCTAAGCCACTAATGTGTCAAAGTTGTACTGTTTCCACATACAAGTGGGAGAATCACATGATTGGAAGTTTTCCATGCAAACCACATAGAAATGATACATGTCTGGGAGAAAAGCTCAGCCTCTGCTGCTTGATCTTCTATGTGCTTTATTCATCTAAAAACATCCTTGTTGCTATTACTATACTACTAGTACTACTTATTACTTGGCAGTCATATCCCACCTTTCTTCCTCTTGGAAGGAACCCAAGGTGGCCAACAAGGGTCTCCAACTCTCCATTTTATTCTTACAACAACAACCTGGGAGGTAGGTTGGACTGAATGGCCCAAAGTCACCCAGGGAGATCATGATCAAGTGGGGACTAGAACCGGAAAGCCCTGAGTTTCAGCCCAGCACACCCACCCACCCACCCACCCACCAGACCTCACATCTTTTACTCTCCTAAAAAAGACAAGGACCTCCTTGCTGTTAAAAACAAACATCCTTCTAATGGTTGTATTAAAACATGTCATCAATGACCCAAGATTAATGGAAATGAGAAAGGAACTCTATTCCTATAGATATATTTTGATATTATTAAATTATTTCATATCATTGACAGTTATCTGACAGGGTTATTTGTTTGTATGTTTCAGCATAAATCCATTAATATCTTCAGTTAGTGTGACTTACTGCATAGAACAGAAGAAAGTTTTGCATTCCTTAAAAAAAATACAATTACCTATACTGAACAATTTAGACTACAAAGCGAAAGATGAAAGGCAAACAAGAGACAAAGATCCTACCTGAATATTTCACCCCAGAGATGTTACAACTGCTAGTGAAGAAAGAGTAGGCATGCGGCTATTTTCTTAGCAGTGAACGCCCCATCTGCTCACCTTTCCAAATTCTTCTGAGACCTACCCATAAAAGTTGCAATTCAGGATTTCTCTCTAAGGGCAATCCTTGTGTTTTGCAAAACTCTAGGATGCAACTCCAATGAATAATGCCAGTTGTCTTCATTGCTGCTTGTTCCATCATCATAAAAGAAGACAGGTTCTGTGTTTTATGGTATATTTAATCGAGAAGGTAAATGCAACAGTTAGAGGAGGAGATTCCTCAGGTCAAAGTGGAGTTTCTTGCAAACACTTCTTAAGCCAGACTTCAGGCCATAAAGTTGCAAGGAGCTCTGTTTTGGCTTAAATAATTCCCTGAAGAGCCACAGTGGGTTCCAGTTTTGTGGGATGTATAGTATAGTAATAGTAATTATCATTATCATTATTATTGTTATTATCATTATTATTATTGGCATGTAAGCACATTTAACATTAGTTTTAATGACTAAATAACAAAGGTGTGTAACATGTAAAGCATCCAAGGCTCTTGGGCTCCTTAGGACTTCCTCTGCAAAGCAACTTATTATTAAGTATTAAAGGATTATATCTTCATTCTTTATTGATGCACAAGTTCTGCTTAACTGTTCTGGGAAAAGAATAGCGTGTGTTCCCCCCAACTCTTTGCTTTCACTCCTGTGCAAAAGCAACTGACAAGCAGTAAGACAGAACCCTGTCAGTTTCGTTTGAGACTTAAGGGTGCTTTTCACTGGGTGTCCCTTGCCACGGAGATGGACTCTTTCCCATTACAGACTTGCTAAGTCTGACCTTGAATATCTTTGGTAGAAGTACCTGTCTGAGTTGACTGGCAGGGTAGGATCTTTCCAATGCACTTTGAAATGTTATTCTGTTTTCATATGTTTTTATTCCTGCTTTTGTTACCCAGTCTGAACCTCCAGGATAGTGTGGGAGATAAATCTAAAAGAAGTGAGCAGGTAAGATAATGTGGGATGTCATGTTTTTACCAAAAGCCTATAATAAACTAGTTATTGTTTCTTCCCTGGGGAACAGTTTGGTCTGCAGCCAATGTCAGTCCTACTCAGGGTAGACCCACTGAAACTAATGGGATTTAAACTGGATCAACAACAGATACAAGAGCGTGCAGCCAAATACTGATAAATCCTGGAATTCTGATGAGCCCTGGGGTTAAATCTTTTCAACTCATTATTAACAGAGAGTTTAAATGACAGCACAAAACAATAAATGATCATACTTGTCCTATATATCTTCACCTCCAAGCATGAGATCGCCTCACTTTACATTGCTTCACCTCTTTGCTTCCCCAAGTTTCACTGTGATTCAAGTAGGAATCAAGAATCAATTCCTGTTGATTCAAACAGGAATCAAGTAGCACAGCAGCATTTCTTGTTTGCATGTGCCCAAGTTATCATCCTACCTCATCTACCTCATCCACCATCTCAATGCATCCCCTGGAACTTGTCAAATTGCTCATATATCAGCTATTGCAACACAACAAATTGGGAGGTGCAAAGGATTTCAGCAAGGAAGGCCAAAAAACAAATCATTTCTCTCCAGAGGGATATGCCCAGGCCATGCTGTTCTTATCAGCACTTGGCTAAAGGACCTGGCCTCTTCTCCAGGTTTGGCAACCTGAAGAATTCTGCTAGTGGCTCACTTCTGGGAGCCAGTGCTCAAACCATCCTTTTGCAACGTGTCTCTTTCTTGTCAACAGGAGATGGCTTCCCGGCAGCACAGCATTCTGCTTGACCCACACGCATTGGCTTCTGGCTGGTCCTTGCAAGGCTATCTTGGAAATATTTCTCCAAAATATTGATCTTCTACATCATTCTCTTCTAAGTTTTTTTCTCTCGTGTTTATAATGTTCATTAAGAAATAAATTCTATTTTAAAATGTAGCTTTATATGAAGGTTGAATCAGTTTGATTTTCACAAAAACATTAGAGCAGTAACGTTTGTGCTGACTGGCTGACTTTTCATTGACCTAGGAGGCTGTTATGATAAACTTGAAACTTTCCCAGGTAAACTGAGAAAAAAGCTACTGTGCTGCAGGTAAAGAAGCTGATGGGAAGAATAGCTGCTTACTAAACTATGTCTGTGTTCATATTATGGTGCCAATAATGGAGCAGGAAATATTGTGAGAGAGGAAGAAAAAACATCCAGAATTGCTGCCAAGGTTTGAAATAAATACATTACTTCAAAATCATAGCTAAGAACTTTGAGGAGGGAATCTAATGCTTAGAGATATACATCTTTTCCAGAAAACATACATCACCACTCCAAAATAAAGTAAATTTAAATATGAAAGAAAAAACAGAAGGGCTTCAGAACCATATTTTAGTTCTCAGCAGGATGTTCCACCACTGTTCACAGAACCAAGCATCAGCTCTCACAGATACAACGCCTGTCTTGGAAGGACAATGTCACTTGTCCTCATTGTGCCAGTTGATGTGATTGTGCCACTCTAGCTTGCTTTAGTTTCCGGAGCATGGCATGGCTTGCTTGAGGAGGAAATGACCCTCAAATAGCCCTCCAGGAGCCCATGAGCTTGGATGACATAAGAAGCTGTGCTGAGCCAGGTGATCAGGGCAAGGATGCCTGACACATGCTGTGGGGAAGACAAGCTAACATCATTTTAAACCATGATGGCTTGTTTTGATCATGCAAACCAAGTCAGTGGCTTCTGCATTCCTTTTACTACAGAGTCAGAAAAGTTATTGGGTGAGATATTTTACTGCTTTATAGGCAACACTCTGAAATTCATATTTAAAAGCTCAAAAGATGTGTTTTTTCTGCAACCACTTGCACATGCACTGCTCTTACATTCTTTCATATCCGATGCTCTTTTGCCACGAAATGTAAAAACCCTTGAGATTTTAAAGCACAAGTTGAAAAGCCATCCCTCATCTCACAGTCCTCTGTCTTCAAACACTGTGCATTAATATCAGGAATTATGTGAACCTATAATTCCTTGGCGACAGTTTGCTTCTGGAATATGGCATGGCATACATTACCTATCGAATAAGCCAAATATCTAGAAGGGAAGGAAGGCAGGAATGCAGAGGCAGGCAGGTCCCCACACACACACACACAATCCGAATTGTGGCACGGGCTGGCGGTGTGCAGTGGCGTGGGGCGGCAGCGCGGTGCAGGGCGGCGGTGGCGCGGGGCAGCGGTGCGCAGTGGCGCAGAGCAATGGTGCGGGGCGGCAGTGTGCGGCGGCGGTGGCACGGGGCAGCGGCGGCACGGAGCTTCCCGGTGGGGGTGATCAGTTCCCAGAGTGAGGGGTGGAGCAGGGCGCACCGAGCACATGCCGGCCTGGTGGTGCAGGTGGGCCGGCAGCGTCCCGGGCGTCAGGCACACACACATTCGCTCTATAAGATGCACAGACATTTCCCCTTACTTTTGAGGAGGAAAAAAGTGCATCTTATAGAGAGAAAAATACAGTATTTCACAAGGTTGTTGTAAGGATAAAATGGAGAGTTGGCAAACCTTCTAAGGCCCTTTGGGCTCCTTGTGAGAAGGAAGGAGGAATATCAATGCAGTGGAATAATCACAATACCACCCCACAATCAGGAGCTGAGTAGGGGTTGAGTGTGGGGTTTGTTGGGTCATGAGTCGTTGCTGAAGCATGGATCATCATGTTTTGAAGCTTTGAGTGCATGCTATTTGTCTGTTGCCTGAACCTAGTCAGTTAATGCCTGTGTCTCAAGTTCTGGGTCTGCTTTTGCACAATTTTAATGAGTTTCAGTGGGGTGTGCATAGGATTTAATTTTTAATCTCAGAGATACAATTAAGCAAGCATCCTATGAGCCTACAATCAACAAGCCAGACTTTCAGGCCTCCAGTCGTTCTTCAAGAAAAAAAAAGCTCTCCAAGTAAGAGGGTAAAAATAAACTCACTGCCAAAAATATTGTCAGACTGATACTGTTTTTCAAACATTTCAAACTTCACAGAAAGTTAATTTAAAAAAATCTGTTGGAAATCCACAAAGCAGCCCACAATAATAGACTGCCCCTTAACCAATTTCATTTGCTAATTATACAGACTCCGATTTAAGCACCTTTCTGAAATATTGAAGGAAAGATTATGTGTGATTTGTGTATGTCTCCTCAAAAGGTAGAGCCATCGAGTTTCATGTTTATTCACAGCTAAGTAGGTATACAGTTGTAACCTTAAAAAGCAAAACCTCCCATTGATCCCCACCCACCACCAACCCTTCCTGCGAATGTTTTAATGTTTTCCATTTCACTCCCTCTTACACTGATAAGGTAGATGAATGGATAAGATCTGCTGTTTAAAGCAAGATTTCCAAGTTTGAAAACAGAATTTACCTACAGAAATCAGTTTTGATGTTAAAATGCAGTCTCTCTTTACACACACACTCACTCTAAAAGGAAACTTGAGCATACCAGGAACCTAGACTTGTGATCTATTAATAAGAAATCATGAGAACCTTTCAAAGACTTCACATCCCAATTCTGCTGACTTAGAAGTCCAGCTGAGTGCAATGGGCTTGCTCCCAAGTGATTGTGTGCAGGGTTACAGCCTTGAGTAACAGGTGGTTCTCTGTATGAGAGATATAGGAAAAATGCCTGACTTCAAAGATTTAACATTTTTAGGTGGCAGTCCCAATCACACCTACTTGGGAGAAAGTCACACAGAAATCAGTGGGTCAACTTTTGAGTAACCTTTACAGGACTGTGCTGTGAGGCTGCAATCTGTTACCCTCTTACCTGGAAGAAGGCCAGATAGTGAAGATGAAACTCAAATGCTTTGGCCACCTAATGAGAAGGAAGGAGTCCCTGGAGAAGAGCCTAATGCTGGGAACAAAAGAAGAAGGGGACGGCAGAGGATGAGGTGGCTGGATGGAGTCGCTGAGGCAGTTGGTGTGAGCTTGAGTGGACTCCGGGGGATGGTGGAGGACAGGAAGGCCTGGAGGAATGTTGTCCATGGGGTCTCAGACGTGACTTTGCGACTAGCAACACAACAAGGACTTACTTCCAAGTAAACATTTATAAACTTGCAGTATAAGCAAGCATAAGCAGAACATTTTTAAAATGTGGAACAAATCATGAATTGCAATTACAGCTGTGGATGCCTACCCAATCCCAGGAGCAGCTAGATAGCACAGGTATTGGGATCCCGGGGATGCCGTCCTGTCTCATAAGGCCGCGCTGGCAGGAGCAACAGTCTAGCGGTCAGTTATTGGACCCATCAGCATCTGCCTGTAAAAGGAACCAAAATGAGATTCTTGTACTACCCTGCTCAGCAGTCAGTTTGTTCTCATTGGTACTGCATGCCTGAAACAAGCTATTTCATTTGTGTACCACCCACCCTACTGCTTCTCAAAGGGTGGAGGACAAATTGGAACGGCCTGCTTCTGGGGAGCAGTGGATCCAAACAATTCCTTTTGGAGCTGGGAGTTGCTCAAACTAGGACCAGAAATGTGGGGCCCTGCAGAGCCATGAGCTCCCAGAACTGCAACTTGCAGTGAGACATGCTTGGATTCTGAACTGGGCTGCTCCCGCCCACATTGGGTTTTCTGGGCAGGAAAGACTACAAAATGCTGTTGCTTGAGCAACAGTGGCCTTGTAAAAGCAGTAATCTAGTACATGTTGGGACATTCCTTGGCTCACTTCTGGTCACCACCTATGGTTCAGCCTTGATCTGGGATCTGGAAAGGATACTGGTGTTAGGAATGACTGCCTCAAGCACCTTTTCCTGCTTAGATGGACACATATGTTCCTCTTTTTTACTGAAGACCTTGGAGCAACAGAAGTAATGAGATGATGATCAGGCATCCTGAGACACTTCAAAGATAAAGGTCCAAAGAACCAATTAGACTTCATCTAAACTGAATTGCCATAGAATGTGTGGGTGGAGATGTGGGGAGCCCACAGCACACAGGGAAAGGAAAGTTAACCCTTCTCTCCCCAGCTGAGATCCCTGTGGAAATTAACATGATGAAATTAATTTAAAAACGAGCTATGAAAAAATGATGCAATTTTTCCATTTTGAGAAGTGCTCAGAGAAAAGTGTATGTTACCAAGGAATGCCACGAAAGGAAACCACCTCAGTGGTGGCACCCATCCATGTGAGATCCAAGAAACAGAAACTGCCGCAAACTTTAAATGTCTCTTGAAGAAGCAACTGTGCATTCAGGCTTTCCTTGATGTAGAACTGCAGTATTCTCTTGTACTGTTTTACTGCTCTGTAATATTTTTAAAGTATTTATTATTGCATATAGGTTTAATGTTGGGTTTTATATTGTAGCTTGTGCATTTCTTAAGTAAACAGCTTAGAGATCTTGTGGTATCAAGCAGGATCTAAATGGATAAATTATGCACCCATTCCATGAATTCTAAACTATTTACCTATTTATTTAAAACATTTGTATGTCAACCAATTGTGCCACAGTACCTCTAGGCAGCTCACAATCACAAGATAAAACACAATAAAAACCAAGTACAACCTATTAAAAATAGAATATCAATAAAACAGGGGCAAAAATACAAAAGAAAGGTCAAATGGCATTAACTATTAAAATGTTTTTTTAAAGGAAGTTCTTCCCCTGACCCTGAAAAGACTGTAAGGAAGGTCCCAGGTGAATCTCCTTGGAGAGAACATTCCAAGTATGGGGAGCACTTGCAGAAAAGGCCCTCCTCCTAGCGGCCATCCCTCTCACCTCCTTAAGGGGTGGCTCACACTGGAGGGCCTCCTGTGTGGATCTCAAAGGACAGGCTGGGTAGATAACAGGGGCCCAGGCATTTAAGGCTTACCTACCACACCTTCCCATAAAAGTTCCCACATATGGTTCTTTTAATTTGGCAGGCTTATGCTAAGTGAGTGATTGTCTGATAATCTGGCACCAGAAATAAGAGAATTCTAATGAGAATGCAGGTATGAGCATTTACAAATTTAAAAATTTGTAAAATAAATAAAATAAAAATATGAGGAGTCACAGGCCCCTGAAGCAAACATTTTGCCATGACAGTCAGAGCACAGGAGAGGAAAGCAGAAAGCAGGATGACATTTCCTAAAAAGTACTGACACTGCTCCAAAACTCTAAGCTGATTTGCAGGCAATCATATAATGAGATCTTTGGCAATGAAGGAAACCTGCACTATGTTTAACAGCTTAAAATGGGTATAGCATCTTAGGCTAAGTTATTCTCAACATTTAAGAATTTGCTCACCATCGCATTTCCATTTTCTGCATGTGTACTACCAACACTGCCTCTTTGTCCCAGACTTATAGATCACACTCCATTCATGACCACATGTCCCCTAAGCGCATGAGCTCTGTACCTCCAAGCCCTTAACATTAAGCCAGGTTTAAGTCCTGAAGCCCAAAATGAGGTTAGCCTTCCACTCCCTACAGCTGGGTTCACAAAGAGTTGCTACTCAAGATGGATAGCCATGTCATGTGACTCCAGACTATTTCACCAAGCAACAAGCCACCCTGGCAAACCAGGGTTGTTCTAAAGGTGGCTCTTCTCAGGACATGGGGAATGGGTCACTGAGCCCCTTACAAGGAGTGGCCAACCCCCATGGAGTGGGGGGCAGTGGAAAACGAGATGAGGATCTGTGAGTGAAGGGAATGTAAATCCCCACAGATCCTTTTTTTGGACAAGATCCTGCATGCCTTTGCTTTCTTGTCAGCCTTTATGCAGCTGTCCAAGACAACTGAAGGGGTGAATGCACTGGGGATGTTTCTGGCCAGAACTGCTTGACTGTTCCCTCCCCATCTGAGATCCCCATAGAAACCTGCCCCAGCCCCACCTCCACGTAGCAGCCAAGTGAGGAAATGCCTCTCCCCCTTGGCAACAGGGAGGTATTTTCTAAACTGGATTGCCTTGCAGGGGGGAGGAAAGGGCTGAGGTTTGATGTGGCTGTGAAGAAAGCTTGGCCCATTCTGACTGCTGGCTGCCATCTCCCTTGCAAATGGCATGGCAATTAAGCTTCAGAAAGGTCTTCCATAGGCAGCAGGAAGTATGTAGCACTCAGGGGAAGAGAAGCAGCCCTGGGCCACATAAGCCCAGCCCAGCCCAGCCCTGCCCTGGACTCTCCTGGTGGACCTGAGCAATGCAAGCGAGAGCACATGGGAAGCCTGCCCAGGGCGGGCGACTGCAGGAGCAGCGCTTCCTCTTCTACCACCTTCGCATTTACCACGCTGGCCAAGAGAGCGGCTCCAAGTGGTGAGGAGCCCTTTGTAGTCCAGCACCCAGTGGAATGGGAAGGAGCTCTTGCATCCCAACCTCCCCAGTTTGTAAGCCTTTTGCAGACGAGAATCACTCCCCTCCATTCCACCCTGCAGCTATCCAGTGTTCCTTTTCTAGCTGGTGCTTGTGGCTGGCTTTCAGTTTATTCCATTCAGGGGTGCCTCTCAGCTTAAGCGGCATAGAGAGCCTAAGAAAGATTTTGTGCTTTGGAATATAAACTGGATTCCTTTCAACCGTATCTCTTTGATAGCAGCATTATTGTCAAAGGCGATAATGCTGCTATTTTAGAAACACAGATTAAAAACTACATCTCCAGAGGTCTAAATATTAGATTGGAACTGGTTGCCTTTTGTAACTATCTTCCTACAAAATGGTTACCTTATAATATTTGTGGCCTTGATACCACTGACTGTTCCTCGGTATTGCGTGGACCACTTCTCCCCCCTCCCCAACCCATTGGATGTGTTATGATAGAGGTGTGAGCAACTGCAGTCCACAACAAACAAGTTACCTTGTTCTTTTTAATGAAAAATGTGGCAGAAAAATGATCCGATTATGCAATGCTATTTGGCAGTGTTCTATACTGAACAGCCATAGATTACTTTCCCTGCTTGGGACCTTGTGCTTCTCCAGGTCACTTGCAAAGCTTGAACTATATGGCAAAGAAATGAAGATTTTTTTTTGAACTGGGACCTGGGAGATCCAGATTCTAGTCCCTACACAGCCATGAAGTTCACTGGTGATTTGGGACCTACTACTGACTCTCAGTTGTCCTACCTCATCAGCTTGCAGTGAAGAGACAGTGGAGGATTATGTAAGCAGTCTTGGGGTTTCTTGTAGGGAAAAGCTAGGCCAGGGGTCCTCAAACTTTTTAAATAGGGGGCCATGTCACTGTTCCTCAGACTCTTGGGGGGGGGGGAGACTATAGTTTGAAAAAAAAGAATGAATTCCTATGCACACTGCACATTAAAAAAATAACATTTAAAATTTAATTAAAATTTTTAAAAAACTTTGCTCCACTCACTTGGCCTGCAGCAGAAGCCCAGTATGATGGCACGCCGCCCGCTGAAAGGGGGAGCACGGCACGAGGGGCAGCCATGAGGGCCGCTCGCCTGGGCTTCGGGCTCCAAGCCCGAGGAAGGGCCCTGGCAGGCGCGCCCAGCTCCGGGAGGGAGCGGGAGGCCGGAGGGGTGGGCGAGGGGCGGCTCCCCCGCCGGGAGGGGCCGGAGGAGGGAGGGGCGGGCTGCTTTCCGTGGCCGTGGCCAGGGGAGGCGAGAGGATGGGGCTGCAGGGGGAAGAAGCCTGGCAGCTGCTTGACGGCGGTGGCTTGCCCAGAGAAGGCCACACGGCCCTGCTCCACCTCTACCTGTCCACCCCTCGGCTCGGCAAGATGGCCACGCACGGCTTGGCCCATGGCCCGGGAACGTGGCTTACATAGTTTGTTTATTTTATTTATATTGCGATTTATATCCTGCCTTTTTCCGACAAAGGGCTCAAGGCAGCTTACATCATTCGCGTCCTCCATCTTATCCCCACAACAGCAACCCTGTGAGGTAGGTTGGGCTGAGAGTCTGTGACTGGCCCAAAGTCACCCAGTTGGCTCCATGGCCGAGCGGGGACTCGAACCCGGATCGCCCGAGTCCCAGTCCCATGCTCTTAACCACTACGCCACACTGGCATCTCTAGTTGAAAATAGATGTAAAAAGTTGTATTTTTATTACTTTTAGTGTCTTCATCTCTCCCGCCCTCTGCTCTTCTGTATTCAGAGCCAACACATGCGTGCAATAGGGGGGAAGAGCAGGCCTACCTCAAATTGTAACAGCTCCCTTCAACTGCGTGTCCGCCAGCTCTCTGCTAGTCCCCAAAACTGAAAGCAGTTCAGAGAACGCCTGCGCTGGCTCAGAGCTGTCGGGCTCGCTCTGAGCAAGTCCAAAAACTCTGAGGCGGACCAGGTAAATGACCATGGCAGGCCGTTTCTGGCCTGCGGGTCGTAGTTTGAGGATCCATGAACTAGGCTATACAAATAGTAAATATAATCCTTATGAGAAAACATGAATATGACTCCACATAATTAGGGTTGGCTTTACCTTGTTTCCTTGGTATTTCAGGAGCATTAAGAGGAAGATCCTGCTAGAACAGAACATTTTTGTCAAGCAGCTTTGTTGGAACATGTGTATTTTTCAAGCTTTTAAGTATCAGTGAAAAGTAATTTTTAAAGGTATTTTTGTTTCATAAAGAAAGAATTGATAATTGTTCAACTGACATGCACCAATTATGAAGCAAATGAAACTAGGGACATACTCTGAAGATGAACAGAAATGGAGTGACATTCTGGAATTCTTTTCTGATATACATATTTACATGTTATGGTGACATATGACATTTTCATTTGTATTGTGCGTGGTTAAAAACAGCCTTCCATTGTTCAACTTTATTGAACAGGGACAGGTGTTGTACCATCTGTAAGCCCACACCATTGTTCAGGACCATTGAGTAGACACCAAGTGTCCCTCAGAGCTTTGTTGTGTACATCTCGTATTGTATCTAGTGAAATAATACACAGTATATTTTGAAAGTCACCAAGTCTCTGTTATATAGGATCTGTTGCACATGGTATGAGCATAATTGGTACCTATCATTTAATCAGTAACAGCCTCTTGTTCAACATTGCCAATCTGAAACATTAGCTCTTTCCAAACATTGTATATTCTCCACACAAGACATTTTACTGAAGATCCACAATGCTCGAGCAATCATGGAAGGTATATTCTTCATGCTGTTCTTTTCTAAGATCTCTGTTATCTACAGTCCCTTGATTAGTTTGGATTATGCTATTGTTTTAAACGTTGGGCACCTTGTGTAATTTTATTGCTTCTGTAGATTGTTTAGAAATCGTGTGAAATAAGCATGAGCTAAGTTAATCCTTTGGATACATTACTAACTCATTCTGTAAATGTTAAACGACCACATCTTCCCATAACAGTTCCCACACGAGCTTAATGAAATCTGCAAGTGAAAATATTTTAATTTGGCAGGTTTATGCCAAGTGAAAGGTAATTTGAAAATCTGGTGCCAGAAGTGAGAGAAGACTCCTGATGAAGTCACACGAGAACTGGGACATGAGGAGCCAAATTTTGCAATGACAGTCAGAGCACAGGAGATGAAATCAGAAACCAGGATGAGGATGATCTAGAACCCTGTAGAAGGAAGAGATGTACAATCTATAATAGTTCTGATCTAATTTGCAATCAGCTGCATAATGAGGTAATCTGAAAAATAGGAATTCTGCACATTCTTTAACAATTTAAAATGGGTATAGCTATCATATACAGGGACTGCAGGTGGTGCAGTGGTTTAAACCACTGTACTGCTGGACTGGTGGATCGAAAGGTCACCGGTTCTAATCTGCACAACGGGGTGAGTTCCCATTGCTCCGTCCCAGCTCCTGCCAACCTTGCAATTCGAAAGCATGCAGATGCAAGTAGATAAAAAGGTACCACTTCGGTGGGCAGGTAACAGCGTTCCGTGCACTTTGGTGTTTAGTCATGCCGGCCACATCACCACGGAGACTGTCTGCGGACAAACGCTGGCTCCCTCAGCTAGGAAACAGAGATGAGCACCACCCCCTAGAGTCAGGTATGACTGGACTTAATGTCAAGGGGAAACCTTTACCTTATCATATACAGTGGAACTATTCTCTTTGTCTCATGAAAGCACTGAGGTGTCCTGCACTGAGGATGGGGTTGGACTCAACGGCCTTCTGGCCCCCTCCAACTCTATTTACTATGATTCTGTGACAAGGGCAGCACAAAGGAAAATACCTGAAATGAAGCAACAAGGTGACGAAAGCCTGTTGTAGAGTTAGCACCTCTCTCTCTCTGCAATAACTTGGTCCTAGTGGGTTGCTGCATGTAATCCCTCCCCAAGCCCTTTTTAGTACAAAGGTCTTTTGTACTGAAGGGGAAATGCACTTGGAAATTCTTTGGGGCCATGTCCAAGGTTGGTATCTACTGCTCCTTGGCAGGAAGAATTCCCCTGGACGGTGTCCTAGCAGAGGCTTCAGATGTAATTCAAGGAAGGGTCTCAAGGATGTGAGCTTACTCAATGGTGGAGTGGGACAGGGACTTCTAGCCCACAGACAGTTACCTGAAGATAAAATGATCCCTAGAGATAAAGACGTTGGCTCTTCCAATCCTATCCCAATGTTGTCTTGCTATTGCAGTTCCAGCTCTGAACCTTCCCGGAGCACCACTGGGCCTTGTAAGGGAGCATCCCCATGTACTACAGAAATTGACCATTCCCTGTTCTCTGCATCTGTCTCCCCGAAACCCTGTATCTCTTATTTGTAGATTTGTTTGAAGGCCACCCATTAGCACTGTGCTGTCTGGGTGGCCATTACAATAAAATGACCACTAAGTAACATAAATAAATGGTAGAACAAAATGTTAGAGGGCACCAACCACACCCGTCGAGCTTTGCTCAGTGCCCCACAGTCTCTTAGCGTGTCTCATACAGAATGAACATGGAACCCATCAGGTTCTTCATAATTTGGCTCTCTTCCTTTCTCCTCCTCAATCAACATGCTTTTAAAACTGATCCAACGATGCTTGTGCAGCACTTTCTGCAGTAGCTGTGAGTGGCACTAGGAAGGTCTGGATTCCAGAGTCCCTCTGCCAAGGCTGTACCTCCAAAGCTCAAAAAATGCCATAGTCCCTTGGATGTTATCCAGGAACTGACCACACAATTGCCTTCTCTATGTATTACAAATGCTTGGAATGATATCAACTATCAACAGCAGCAAATTTCATCTATCGGAATAAAAAATCCCATTACTTCAAATTCAGGAGGTATACTTGACAGCAATTCAATTGGAAAAACAAGATATACATGTGCGCTAGCATGTCACAGGCTCCCTGCTTACATCACTGAGCTATGAGCAGCACTGCCTGATTATGAAGATTTCAAAGTCACATTCATGTACCAGCAAGGTACTTGGGCTGCACAATGGGTCGCAGCATAAACGACATTAAGCATAAAAGACTACAGTTAGTAGGGCTGAAGGGTAAAAATATATAAACAATTATTCTTTTTCAGATTCAAACTATCTAGAAGGCTGCCTATTCATACCTGAGAGAATCTCAATTAACTTACAAGAATATTTTTTTGTGCAAAGCAGTAATACGCCTTCAGATTAGTCAGAAAGTCACAGCCATTGGTAGGCAAGAATGTCTCGCTGCCCACTCCAGTATCCTTTCTCCAGGAAGCACTTTTGCATGGAATCGCCTAAGCAACAGTATTTCGCTGCGTGGAACACACCTTTCCATCTGACACATTATGATGTGCAAGTGGGGCATTAATGCTGTTTCATGGGTATCAGGAGTGCTTTTCCCAGCAACAGGCTCCACACAGGTACAGAGCCTGATGTGCAATGTGCAGAGACCAGAGAAGAACTTCATTTATGAACAACACCACTGTTTGCCCCCTCACCCCCTCAATGAATGCCCACACCATTTTGCGAGCTTCAAAAGTTTTAGCCTGCATTGGCATCTTTACTCGTTTAAAGCAAATCTAACTTGAAGAACTTGTGACCAACCAAGCTGCATATAAACCAATAGCTACAAATCTTTTCCTGCAAAGTGCTTGCCAATCTCCCTGCAGAAAGCAAAGACAAATCCCTGGTGGACCACCATCTGTGAGCGATGAAATGTATTTGGCTTTGTGGGCTGCTATTTCTGCTGCTGGAGGCCTCCTGTATGGTGTCCATGAGCCCCTTTTGTGGCCCAGGCTCCCTACCCCTCTTCATTTTATTTTTAAAAGTTATTTTTAAATGGACAAACTAACAGGCTGACATACAGTTTCCAGAGCCATTTATATTTCCAAAAATGCCCCATGGCCCTACATAGAACATTAGGCCAAGTTGTTTGGCTGAGCCTTATCACTTTGCCTTTTATGAAATGAAAGCAGAAAATTGGGTTCAAGAAAGCAGTTATATTTGAGAATTCAAACCCCACCCCTGCCTTGTCCTATAGGTTCTAGACAAGTTACTTTTAGCCTCCTGAGAAATGGTTGTTTTCTAACTAGCTCGTACAATGGAAGCTCTTTTGTGAATGGGCAAGCTCCAAATGGCAGCCTTTTTGTGAGAGAGCCCACAACACTCAAACTGCAAAATGTGTCCACCAGCCTAGCAAGGTTGGAGGCCCTGTACTGAGCATTAAGCACTGTGGCTAAATAAAATGTGCAGGCCTATGTACCTTCAACCACCAAGTAAAACACATTCCCCAGCTGTGCACTTTGGCCTTCCCACTGCATGGAATTGCAAAGCAGTTAACGGATCCCCTGGCAGGTCACAGTGCAATAATCAAGCGTAAGCTTCAGCTGCTATGGGAGTGGCCAAATGCTCCCATCCTGAAGCCTGTTAGGAAGGGTGGCAGTCAGAAATAAGGCTAACCCCCTTCAACGATGCCTTCCCATTTGACAAGCCATTGCAATCTAACTAGGATTTGTGCCATTTATTTAGGGTCTGCTTTTGCCCTCTCCAATACTGGAACCCCCCCCCCCCCAATCCTGATCTCTCCCTCTCAAAGACAGCAAAACAGCCAGAAACACAAGGCTTTACTCAGAAACACAAGCCTTTACTTAAAACAACCATTATGGAAAAACAACTCTTAAAAGCCTCAAGTATACATACCACAGGCAAGACTCTATCCTTTGGGCAAACTCTTTCACATTTAAAACACCTCTATGGATTTGTAGCTACAAGAAGTTTTCTGCAGCCAGTTAGACAGCTTTTGAACAATAGACAGGTGAATCCCTTTCACCACAGTTTTTGGTACAATTTCAGGACACATTATTTCAAAGGCTGACAATGCTAATTGGGGAACGTACATGTACCCAGACTCTGACTGCTTTGAAGCATATCTGCGTTATTTACTAATTGTGTTGATTCTAGTCAAGAGCTTCAGGAGTGGCCCTGGGTTGTATGGAAAGAGGTTTCTTTCATGTAGCCTAGAAATTGATTTTTGCAGCTGTTGGAAACATTTCAGTGATCTCTGAAACACTCCTCCTACCAACTCAGCGTTATCTGGGGATATCTTGCAGTGAGAGGGTGAAGCATTCAAATCCAGAGGCAATGTATTTTGCTTTGAGCTTCTGTTAGGTAAACCGGATCCATACAGCCAGTTTCACCTGTACAGATTTTATTATGTAAAGATGTTTGCTTCATATCTCCGAAACATTCCTCCCCTATGCCTTCTACGTCAGAATCTGAGCTTTCATAATCAACCAGCTTCTGAAGAGTCCCCAGTGAACATGTGTTATCAGACTCTTGAGAACAGTTAGACTTGCTTGGTTTTACAGATCGATTGTCAACATGCAGTGGTGAAAAAACATTCAGAGGAGGAGTCAAAAGTGCCACATTATACGTTTGGGGAACAGATGAGGTGCTCTGAAAACTCAAGTCTGAGTGGTTGACACTTTTCGCACAGGAAGACAACTTCTCCACAGAAAGGCTGAACTCTCTGCTGGATGCAGGCTTGAAACATTTAGAAACGTTCACAAAATGCTGCCAGTCTTCTACTAGAAGTTTCAAGTATCTTACAAAATACTCCAGGAAGCAGGTCTCAGATGAAATTAAGAAATCCAGAAGAACTGTGGTGTCAAAGGCAATACTACTTAGCAGAAACAAAAAGATGCAATGTGGATCGCAGCCAGTCTGATGTGTCCCACTGTCTCGGGCTCCTTCATCTGAACCGTGTGACACAGAGTCAGCTTCACGCCAGAACCTAGAAAGTTAGCAGGTGCACACAGAGCAAATAACGAATGTCACATGGAGCCATAATATTGTATTCAATATCTATTAGTGACTATCACCTAATTCAGATGTCCTACAAACATAGTTTGTAAGAATAAATGTTATATCTATGTACTCTCTTCTCCTGCTAGAATTAAATACATCCAGACTGGTTAAATCACAGTTTGCTACGACATCTGAACTACAAAGCTGTGGTTTAATCTCTGATCTCTCACTTTGGCTTAATCTGTTAGTCGTAAAGAATACATAGATTTTTCAAGATAAGAGTTGGTTTGCTTCTAATCTTATTTATTCCATTTCTACACCACCCAACAGCCAAAAGGCTGTTCGGGCAGTTCACAAAGTTAAAAAGAACATATAGCAAACAATGAAACAGTAACTCCAAATAAAACAGCAACAAGAATCCCATAGCGACCTGAGAAGGCACAAGAGCCCCGAGAGTTCCAGGTTTTAGTCAGAGTAAGTGCCAGCACATTAAGCTGACATGCCGACCCACACGACTATGGAGACTGTCTGGAGACAAACACTGGCTCCCTCGGCTAGTAAACCGAGATGAGCACTGCCCCCGAGAGTCAGGCATGACTGGACTTCACGTCAAGGGGAAACCTTTACCTTTACCTATATACAAGACCTGTCAAATCTGTGATCCACTGAAATAAATGCAGCCTCCTGGCCTTATAGGCTTATATATAAAGTATGCTGTTCTGCAAGGTATTAAACACAGAGACTCTCTCTGAATCCTGTTCATAAACTACAGATGGTTCAGAAAGCTGCTGATGAACACACTGAATGTGACTGACATTTAGCATGCATTACCCTCCAGCATGCCTCCAAGTCCCTTTCAAAGCGCTAAATATGGCAAAACCCAGATTTAAAAATTGGCACGAAAATGTTCGCATGGCAGACTTAGACAGACTAACTTATTTTTACTTTGGATTGATTAGTGGGAGACAATGAGTTTGTCATTTTCTGAGGTTTGTGCCAAATACCACTTGCCTGTTGGGTCTGAATGGCAATATTTACAACTGTAGGATTTGTCAGAATCAAGTTTTGACCTTGCTGCTTTTACAGTTTCACAGTCTGTTTTTGGAAACACTGCAACTGATAAGTTTCACTGATCCCCAAGTTGTGTTTAGAAATGTGTACTATCAGTTAATGAATACATCCGGTCTAATGGAGGAATGCAATATGGAATTGGAACATCCTAGCCAGTATAAACAGTAAATCATTACCTTAATATCTATACTTGACATTTCATTGGACCTCAAGTTACATCTTACTCAACAAAAATGTTTCATGTTTATGGGATGCTTCCTTATCTTGTTAACAAGGGTTACCAAAGTCACCTAACAAATGGAAATATAAAGTGCAAATGCTTCTGTTCAACATTCCTTTTGGCAATATCCAGTAGCCACCCCTTTTTGGGCAGAAGTTATCCTACAGATAAAGAGTCTTCCAGTACAAAGTTTAACTTTTTCTAATGAACATATTCTCTGAAATTGTTTAGCTATTCCTTAACTTCCAGTTAAAGCATAGCCAATGCAAATAGATTTTCTGTACCCTATGAAAGCTAAAAGACTGATGATACAACACCAAAAAAGCAGAAGTTCACCAGCTGCGGTGCAATGCATTGGAAACAAAGTTTTCAGTATCTAAGCAGATGACATACAGATACTGTACTCGGATCAATGTAGATACAGCTGAAGGTTTTCATTTCTTTTCACCATTCCGTCAGCATATTTAGAGGGAAGATATGCTACAGCCACTGAACTGTTCCTTATATATTAGGAGGGCAAGTACTCAAAGGAGGGCTTTCTATGGAAAGGCGCCCAACCTATGGAATGTGCTCCCCAGAGAGGTCCGCCTGGCGCCATCGTTATTTGTTTTTCGGCGCCAGGCGAAGACCTTTTTATTCAAACGTTATTAAAATTGTTAATATATTTGTTTATTTTATTCTTGGCCAGGTCCACTCAAATTATATTGTTTTTATATCGTGTTTGTTTATTTATTATTGTGAGCCGCCCCGAGGCTTCGGCAAATAGGGCGGCATAGAAGCCTCCTAAATGAATGAATGAATGAGAGCCAGTGTGGTGCAGTGGTTAAGAGCGTGGGACTGGAACTTAGGCAATCTGGGTTCTTGTCCCCACTCAGCCATAGAGCCAACTGGATGAGTCTGGGGCAGTAACAGACTCTCAGCCCAACCTGCCTGACAGGGTTGTTGTGGGGATAAAACTGAGAGCAGGAGGAGAATGATGAAAGCTGCTTTAAAGAGTTCTTTAAAAAAGAAAGCAGATGGGATAGAAATCTAACAAATGAATGAATAAATAAAATATAACTGTGCTAAGGGAGATGTAAAGGATATAACACATGATGTACATGGATTGCTTTTTACAGTCCTACACTGCAGAAAAACTTCTAATGCAAACCCTTGACAGCATGAGAAGCAATAAATAAAAATAAAAAGAAATCTGACTATTTGTATGCAAATAGACGAGTGTATGACTATTTAATACATAAGTTTCCTGGGTTTGCTCTTGGGGTTCAAAAAACTAGGCATAAATTCATCTTATAAAATGTTGTACTGAGGATAATCTATGATACACTGATATACAAAGTTCAGCCCCTTTGTGTATTTCCATGCACATTATGCTTGTATTTGCTGGTAAATGCTTGTCATTTCCCTCCTGCTTGTAATGAGCTTTTTTTTTTTGGAAACAGAACTTGCCAAAATCAGAAAAGGAAAGCACTCACCTCTCAAACTTTAAATGAATTGTTAGTAATGAATTTGCAGCATCCAACATGTCATCATCTTGTTCTATAAACAGCACAGAAAGCCACATGCAAGGATGTTCGAATGGGCAAATAGAGGGAGACCATCTTAGAGAGCTTTTTAAGAAAGTCAGCAATTTACCCATAACACTCTCCAAATGAGCTAAATAAAAGGAAAGAAAAATACTTGTATTGTCAAAAGCAAAACTGCCATTTTGCCATCTACATACAAGCGAGGGCTGGACAAGAACCTGTGCAACCTATGGTGAGCCACAGGGTTCTGCACAGGTGAGCCACCTGGTTCTCCATAGGTGTCGTGCTGTGCAAAGCCAGCAAGCATGGGCTTTCCCAGGGCATTTTAACCCTTGCATCACCCTCACTCACTGAGTTGGCATGCAACAAACTCCAAGCAGGAGGCGCATATTCAAAGCGGTGACTGTATGCGTGCATCACCACCTGCGCACCATGCACAGAGCCCCTGCTTTGCGTGCTCTTTCTCCCGCTGTGCCTCCCATCAGGATATATTTGCTACAAGAAGTTGGGGTGGGGGAGTTTTAATCCCAGCTGGTTAGATGAAAACTGCTAAGAAAGAATTTGTATGCAAAGGGGAAGGTTGCTTTGTACCGTGACGGCTCTCCTCCCCTGTATTATTTGTATTCGTTAGTGATATTTAGCCCCAAGCACACATCCTATCACTCTCCCTGGAGATGACAATTGGATGACAGGGTCAGGGTAGCACGAGACAAATGAGGGATTGATGGTATAAAGAAGAGCAACTTGATGCTTTCTTTAGTAAAAAAGAATCCAGTTTAATATTTAGCAAGCCACGCAGGATGCTCTGCCATATGACCCACTAGGAGCCTGATGCATGGTTTCCCTGCAGGTGCAAAACTGGTTCCACGTGATGAGTACCAGCCTCTGCACAACGCCTCAACGTTTGTCAGCCTTTTCATGACTGTCTGTGTACAGACTTCTGCAGGTGGAGCTTCTCAATTGGTTGCCAAATTGTGTAATGAATCACACTGTTTAGAAAATTTGAATTCTCTAGACAGCCTTTGTTCTAGTATCGCAACATCAATTCATTTTAAATATCACCCTCCTCATCTACCTGCATTATAGTTTGCTACATAGACCCTAATTAAGGGAAAACAAGCTAATGAAGAGCAGATGTAGCTATGTACCCTTTGCTGCTGTTGTAGTAATGTGCTGCCAAGTTGTGTCTGACTAATGGTGACTCCTTGATATTCAAATTTACATCTCCAGCAGTTCCAAAACCCCCCATTTGCATGCAATTAAGACATATTTCTTTTAATAACTTTGCTTTTTTGTGGACAAAATCTATCACATTGTTAGAATACTCTTTTCATTCTCTATTATAGCAATATGTCCCAGAACCTAATGTCCTAATACATTAGAAATTCTTTTTTCACGCAGACCTCAAAAGTTGTCCCTTGTAAATCACCTACAGCATCTGTTGACTGATCTATGGATTAAAGTTTGAAGAGCAAGTCATGGGACAGAAAGGTTCTGAAGGATATATACAAAAGCTTTGGGGTATTTTGAAAGCTTACAGGCAATGTCTGACTAGAAAGTTACTTCCAATATCTTTTGCCAAACAACAGTGCCAGCCTCACTGTAGGACGCCGTTCGATCTGTAGGTCTCTGAAGTTTACCAATTACAGGAAATGGAGTTATTAAATAAAATCTGCTTAGTACTAATCAGCCCCTCCCCTAAAATGTCAATCTGAGAGGGACTCATGTAGCAAGAAGTCGCAATCTATTGGGAGGAGCCAGGAGAGAATGACCTATCACCCTCCACCCCCCTTCTCAAGGGACCCCAGCTGATAAGGTTGTTAAGATACTTAGAACAGACATTACCTTGGGCTTCAGCTTCAGAGACAGAATCCTGTATTTTAATCTCTAAAGCCTTAAGCAGAAGCAAGCTTAAGGCTCTTAGGGTCACTTGATCAGGACTGAGACAGATAACCAGTTCAGGCTTAACATGACTGCCACCAAAGTGGCTAGCTGTTTGACTTACAGACAACCTAGTCAGCCACCCAGAATTCACAAACTGGAGAATAACACCAGCAAGTGCTGATCTGTCTTTGTCAAAATGAGAGTCCTGGTGGAAGGAAGGGGAAACCTTCTTGTTTACTAGGTCTTCGCAAGCTTTGTGAAGAATGCATTTTTTAAGCAGCATGATGGATTTCTTCTTGATTAAATCATGAACGGGCAAGGTAGAAAGACTCAAGACACAAGCAGGATTCAAAAATACAATTCTTTGGCAGACAAAGTTTGGAGGTGCTTGACTTCTGGAGGTCACAAGTATTTCAAGGAGGTCCAGAAAGCTACTCAAGTCATTTATGGCTTTTTCAGATATTGAACTATCTTGGGAACTTTCAGAGTAAAACGTCATGAAGGAGGTGTAAAAGCTTTCAAACACACTATCAAGTGGAGTGAGAAACTTCTTCAAGTCACCTGTAACAATATTACCAGCATAAAGATGTGTTACAAGTACCACCCAGACACAGATTAGCTAATTTGGTAAATAAAAACTTGTTCAGCAAAGAAACAAATACTTTCATTTTTCTTGATGAAAATACTGTACTTTCGAATATTATTTTTTCCCAGACAGATGTCAATTATTTTCCAGCACATAACTGCTCTAGTGCTGTTCTCATCTGTCCCTCCTGGTAACTTGCAACTTAATCCCAATTCAAATGGTACCTCCTTTGCATAAGCCTTCATCTTTCAAAATTTCTCTTATCATGTAAGTAAGAGTCCACAGGCATTCTGCTATCCAACTGTTACTGGGAAATCCCGACAAAGTCTTTAAATAAAAAGCAACCCAGGCACTATTCAGTGAACTCTGGAAAAACAAAAAGAAAAGAGCATTTCTTTATGTTAGGGATGAGTGAACTCCTGGAACAAATGCAGCTTCCCAAGATGCCATCTGACTCCACTCCCAAGCCGTCACAAAGCAAAGACGATGGAAAAGGCAGCGGTTACGGAAATAGGGCTTCCAGCACTGGGACTTCACATCAACTTTCTCAAAACGGTCACTCCATAAAAGCGAGCGCCGACTAAGGGTCTACATATATTTCACCCACCCATTCACGCCCAGGATTCCTTCTTTCAAACCTATTATCTTACGTATCAGAACAGCGGATCTGTCCTGTTTCTGTCCGCTGCAGAGCTGAAACAATTCCACGAAGCCTCAACCTCCTAAACAACCCCATAAGGCCCTAACCCAGAAAACAGTTCCCTTAACTACCCCAGCAGAGACATGAGATTTGAGGCATTCTTTTGGACTGAAGCAAAAGGGGGCAGCTGAGCAGCACCAGAACAGCACGGCTGTGATTAAGACGCGGGAAGAACGACGCAGCTTTAAGTGCAGCACCGGCACAGGCAGCAGCAGAGGCTTGGGAATGTCCCATACGCAGAGCTTTCGCTGCTCTTATGAAGCCCTCTGTCTGATTATTCTGGTACTGCAGCGAGGGACTGGCTCCCAAAAGGAACTAACGGGTGGGATCCGGTGAGCAGGAGAACAGGCTGCCACAACCAATCACCCTCGGATGAAATCTTGAGCATGGAAAATGTTCTACCCATGAGAAAGAATCTGCATCAGCACCTAGGCATGCACAAACGGTGCTGTGTCTGATTGGGTCTATGTGGGAAACCACCCCAACCAACGCGTAACCTCTTCCACTCCTCAGACACGGAAAGTGAATGGGCCACAGAAACGGATCCCGATAGACAGTTTTCCATTTCCTGTTTTTATTTTTTATAGAGCAGACAGGGCACATCCAAATTAAATCTTCTCCCTTCATCCGTCTGGAATAATATAGCCCAAGAACACTTTTTCATATTGAGAGCAGTGCACCTGAAAGGCAGGTTAAATTCTTTTAGTAATCGTCCATTCCCACCTCTTGCTCAGGTTAACTGGGGTACTGCAGACTTACAAAGAGCCCCTTGCAAGAAAGAACTGCTTTCAGAAGACCAAGCAGAAAAGCATGTGTTAAGTGGAAAGCGGGGGGGGGGGGAGAGAGAGAGAGAGAGAGAGAGAATGGATTTCTCCCCCTTTCTGGTCATCAATATGCCATAAACAATTTTTTAAAATTATACACAGACATATAGATAAGGTTTGCCTACAGCAAGAATCCCACATGGATGAATTTTCCCACAAGGCTTCCTGTTACAGCAGCAGACTCACTGCAAAGATTCCACCCGCCACTCCGGATGCGGCAGCAAGAAGTCCCACTGGGAAATTCCCCAAAAGGGTTTCTCATTACATGCAAAGCAGATCCTAGTCTGGTCAACTTTTTCGTAGGTTGGTGGGTTCCTGAAAATCCACATGTTGTATTTCATCTTTTGGTACCCTCCCACCCTTAAAGCAAGAAAGGAAGGCAACAAAAAAACATGAAACTGGCCCGCAATCATAGATCACTTAACACAGGAACTGAATGGCAAAAAAATTCATTCCAAAAGTTGGTTGCTTCACAAATAGGCTTGCCACTCAGTTAATGAAAACTCAGTGGATCAATGAATCGACCATTTGTGTGTTTATAAGAACTTACATTAAAAATCATGAATGTGAAGATCTGATTCATTTGAACAGGCTGATCAGTTACATTGGCAACAATCACTCAATCACACCCCTACTTATAAACATAGACGATATCACAAAAGAGACATTTTTATTCAAACAGGTACTAATCCTCAACTGAGCTTATGACTTACCTCTTTTGTTAACTGAAAATGCACAAGGGAGACCAAAGTTTTGGAAGCCATGTAAGAGAGCTGTTTATCAGAACTATGTAACAGACAGATCTGCAAGAAAGGGGAAAGAAAAGAAATGGTAGGTAAGGATACCTAAAAAACAAAACTTGGGTGGTGGTGGGGTATGTGTGTGGAATACTCTTAGAATACTCACTAATTTTGAGTCAACATTTTCTTCTTTCAAGAGAATTTGAATTATCTCTAGATATTTCTGTTTTATTTCAGCTCTCGCCACTTGGGATTGCACTTTGGCAAACATCTTCTTGATCAAGGTTAGTTGGAGCAACACAATTTCCCATATATGGCACTTTGATTTGCTCAGTTTTTGACAAATATTGGGCTTATTATCCATCTTGAAGACTACAGAATCTTGAGCAGAAGAGTTCTGAGTATCAAACTTAACAGAATTTAGACACATCCCACAAGATCCGTTGTCTGGTGCTGAGCAGTATTCCAGTGAAAAAGGAAGATTTAGGAGAGCTGCACAACTGTGACTATCTTTTTCTAATGGGACATCTATCAGCATGTCATCATACATCTGCTGAAGGAAAAGAAGAGACTCCATTGAGGGCAAATCTGATGTCTTCAATAATTCTTCATGCAGTCACCTTATAGTGATTTGAGCTAGCTGTTGACTGATGATACTCAGTAAAAGGGAAGATGTTGTACAGCTTCCCCCAGAACGTCTAGGGAAAAAAAACAAAAAACCATACATAAGATTTGTAATGAGAGCTCTGAAAAGTCTAAACAATTTAATATAACACACCACAAGAATGCTATCCTATGTACCTCTTCTCAGATACAAGAGAAGTTGTACAGAGTCCCTTAAGAGTTATATGATTCTTCAGAACTGTAGCCTAACACTGCAATCCTATGCAAGTCGTGTCAGAAACAAGTTCTTCTAAGTTCAGTAGGACATACTGTCAACATAAGTGTGCACAGAACCACAAACTAAACTCATTCCTACATTCATGCAACATTCTGGCAATGAACTAAATTGCTATGCAGAGGAAAATAAACACAATTTTTGAAATGGCGTCTGTTGTTAAGCATTTACCTTCTCAAATGTAAAAAAGACATATGATGTTATTTCCCAGGTAAGTTATTTTATTGTGCTTAGGAAGAGACAAGGGCTGGAACCAACAGGTGGTGCAGCTGGGCCTGTGAGGGCACACATGCCAGTGAGGCTCATTGCCAAGAGCCTCCCACATTAGTTCCTCCCACCTCACCTTTGCAACCTGCTTGTTCAGGTGCTTCTTGCTTTGGCCCAGAAAATGGAGGTGGTGAGAAAAAGCAGTAGGAACCACAGCATCCTTGCTTGCTGGTTCTTTGTACTGGTCAAGCAAGCATTAGCAATAGTGAGAAAAAGGATGAAGTACACAGAAGCTGGTAACAATGGCAGAAAGAAGGTAGTTACACTGAATGAGGGAGAGAGGCATTAAGAGTGTCTTTCCCAAGGCCCTCAAAACCTGTAGCTACCACAAGGGAGGACTGTTTATAATAGGAAGGATTTTGAATTCTCTGAAAATCTACACAAAGTGTGTTATGAAAGTACATCAACCTAGATGGTCATTAGTCCCAGTCACAAATACCATCTCCCCACTGGTACAATCTTTCAAGCCCCATTTGGAGACTCCTGCTTATCTATGTTGGCTACTAGAAGGCACCAAAAATTCAGAAGAAAATCAGTCTACGCTTTATAGACATTTAACTGTGTTGACCACAAGAAGCTCTGGATGGTTCTCAAAAGGATGCAGAACCTAAAAGAAGCTACTGTTAGGGTAAAACATAAAGACACAGACTGGTTTCACATAGGCAAAGGCATCAGACAACTGTGTGTTATATCTCCCTGTCTGTTAAATATGCACACAGCTCATAACAAAAGGTAGGTTAGGATCAGAGGAAGAAATGAAAATTGGCAGATGATCCATCAATAATTTAAGATACACACATGATGCCGTATTACTGGCAGAAAGCTGCAAAAAATGAAATGATTCCTGATGAAAGCAAAAGGAGTAAGTGCAAAATCAGAACTGCAGATGAATACAAACAAAAAGCACAACTACAGTACCATCACACAACTTTGATGTCAACAATGATAAAATTGAAAAGGTGAAAGATTTTGCATACCTCGGCTCAGTCATCAATACTTAATGGAGACTTCAGCCAAGAAATTAGACAACAGGAAGGCCCGCAAAGAAGGAACTAGAAACAATCTTCAATTGTAAGGATGTTTCACTAGAAACCAAGGCCATCTACTACTATATTCAAAATCACTACATGCAAGTATGAAAGCTGAACAGTGAAGAAAATGGATGCATTCAAATAATGCAGGAATGTCAATGCACCGGACCAACAAAAAGATGAACAAGTGGATCATAGATCAAATTGAGCCACATGTCCTGAAAGAAGAAAAAAAGGAAAAAAACTCGAGACTGTCATTTCTCAGGCACATCATAAGAATGCAGGACTCACAGGAAAGGATAATAATACTAGGGAAAGACAAAAGCAGAAGAAGATGAAGCCCAATTATGAGAAAGACTGACACAAGAGCCGAACAGGACTAGGGTTTTTGGAAGGGTTTTCGGTCACAGGGTTGCCATATGTTAGAGATTCTCTCCCTTAAATTAGTGCCTACAAATGGAAAACTAGCACAGGAAGAATTCACCTTAACTCCATGACCTGCTAGGGCTTGCTTTCTAGAAGCATGAGGAAAAATGGGTTGTCTTCCGGGGGGTGGGTGGCATAAATACGGGGTATTTTTTTTAAAAAAAAAATCTGATTCCCTGTAAGTCTGCAACGGTACAGTCCGTTCTGCCCAGGACTCTACCACGGCAGTCCATAGCCAGGCTGGGCCCGGCCTGAAAGTCAGCGCGCCGCCGCCCCCGCCCCCCAGCAGCACCCACAGGCCAGCCGCAGCACCACGAACCCCCGCGTTGCTAGGCAACCAGCCCCAGCTGCCATCCAGACCACGCGCGGCTCCCGCACCGACCTCCTCCCATCGACATCGCAAAATCCCGACTGAACCTTTACGGCAGCGTCGAAAACTCTTCCCCTTTTCGGGCGAGCAGTACGACATAGACATATCAAAAAGTGAAGAGTGACACTCACATGCAACCCACATTTCCGGTGGGCGACCATAGAGACAAGAACGCCGCAATTAGTCTTTTATTCTCCGGGACGCCGAGCGACGCCACTCTACCTTCAACACCTCTATGGTTAAAACCCCCTTTCCCTTACTCCGGGCTTTAGAAAGCAAGCTAAGAAAGAAAAAGTTACCCATTTCACACCGGAAGTGCCTACACGAACTGCAGCGCGCCTGTACCCCCTTGGGGGGGGCGGGAGGGGAAGGAAAGGGGAGAAAAAGACACACACAGATTCCCGAAGAGGCGGAGGAGGAGACCGCAGGGATGTGGGTGGGCGGAGCTTTCGGAACCCCCTCGCGCGCCGCCCAATCGCGAGAGGCGGTGGGTTGCGGCGCGAGGCGAAGGGGGGCCGAGCGCGGGCGCTGATTGGCTGGGCGCCGGGGTCAGCCCCTGCCCGGTGACCCCGGAGTGAGGAGAGGAGGTGGCTGGCTCAGTCAGTCAGTCGGTGCAAAGTGTGTTCCCTCCGGTCGCCCACCCTCCGCAGCCTCCCCCTTCAGCCTCCCCGCAGGGCGGCGGCTCCCCTTGCTCCCCTTCCCACCTCGCCCCGTCCGCGCCGGGAGAAGCGGCTGAGGCGCGGCGGCTGGGCCGGGCCCAGAGCAGAGGCGGAAAGACAGACAGGTAACGGCCGGCGAGGGGGGAGGGGCTTAGCGGCCCCCTCCCCCAATCGCAGGGTGGGAAGCGGCGAGGAGGAGGTGGAGCAGCAGCTGCTGGGTGAGGCTCACCTGGGAGGGGCTCCTGCTTGGGTACCTCCCTGGGCAGGGGCTGTTGGGGGTGCTCATCCTCGGTGGGGCGCTCGGGAGGGCCGGCTGCTTCCCCTCGCTTCTTTCTCTTGCCAATTGTATCAGTGTATTTCTAGGGGTTCTCTTAGGTCTGGGGAGAATTTGTACTTCGAGTGAACAACTTCTCCGCGTTTTGTTGTCTCAGTGTTTGCTACGGTACTTTATTGTATGAAACTTCACATGATCGGCTTAAATAACTTACGTTTCAAGGACCTAAGAAAGTAATAAGTCTGTCCTTTTTCCCACTCGCCAGCCACTCAAAATAGGAAGCTGGACTTAGGTCTAATCCTGGTTCTTTTATTATTTGTATTGTTTTAGTCAGGAGTAAGTTCTGTCGAGTTTGCTCCCCTGTTAGAGTTGTTAGAATTGCAGTGGGAAGTCTCATTCTTGATTTGGGGTTTGGGGAGTGGAAGGTATGAAATAAAGCTACTTATTTGTAGAGTTTGGTGGACTGGCAGCAGGAGGGCAGATAGAGATGGCTTGCTTTTTAAAAAGGCAGAAAGAAGGAAGTAAATGATGGGGTAGTGGAGAAAGGGTAAAGTTGGAACTTGGCTGAGTGGTGGAAATAGTGTGATTCAGCCGTCCTACCCCCACAAGATTCAAGGAGCTGGGGTAAAGGAGTTGTTAAGTTAGGGTAGGCCTCTTCCTCACAGTTTTCTTCTCTTCTCTCTGCAAAGGAAATGGAGATTGAATCTGGGAGAAGAGGAAGATTATATTGTAAGGAACGGGGAAAACTATTTGTATGTCCCAAATACTTGAGTTGAGGGAGGGGAGGCTCTTACATTACGTCTTTAGAAAAAGTGCAAGAAGGAAGGGTATCCCCCTGCTTTGGTGGGGAAGAAACAAAGTGAGGGTGAGTCATCTCGTGGAGGAGGAAAATAAAGAGATGGTAATGGGGTGTATATTGAACCACCTCCAAGTACTTAGCTTTGAGGGAGGAGAAGAAAGTTAAGATGACCCACTACTTTATTCATTCTTTAATTTTGTTTCATTCTTTGGGAAGAAGGACGTGAAAGGTAAGGGTTGTTCCCCCCTTTTTAAAGATAAAGTGAAATTTATCAACGAGATGTCATTGAGGCCCTATCTGTGAGGGTGTTCAAAGACAGGCTGGACATGCACATGGTGGGCATGTCGTGAACGGAGCCGGCTGGTGCCGGAGGTCAGACTAGATGGCCCAGGAGGCCCCTTCTGACTCGCTCTGTTTCTATGTTTCTGGGTTAGAATATTATTTGAAATGTTTATATGTCACATATTCCACCAATGGCACCCCTAGGCGGCTCGCAATACTAAAATAACATCCAAATAACTCACAATATTAAAAACTCAGCAATAAAACTTTAAACAGTAATAATCCAATTAATTTATAAATTAGTACAAATATAAAATTCCAATAAATTAACTTATCCCACAGGTCATAGTGGTATCCAGGGGAGAAATCTTTTAAAAGGATAAGTCTTTGCCTGGTGCCAAAAAGAATTCAAACACAGCACCAGGCAAATCTCTTTAGGGAGAGCATCCCAAATACAGGGAGGAGCAGCAGCAGAAAAGACCCTCTTTCTGTTAGCCACCCCTCTACTTCCCTGAGGGATAGCTCCCTGCAAAAGGGACCCTTCATCAATCTCAAAGGCTGGGTAGGTACATATGGTACAGACTGTCCTTTAGATCACTAGGGCCTAAGCCATTTAGAGCTTTATATGCCAAAACAAGCACCTTAGGTCACAACTGGTAACCAGTGTTGTTCTTTTAGTGCAGGTGTTACATGAGCTGCTCTACCAGTATAGAATAGGAAGGTCTCCACTGATTCTAACATTGAAGATTGCTGCTGGTGTTGATCTTGCCTAGAAGATCGGAGAACCAGGAAGGTTTAAGATGACTGCTTCCACTTTCTCCATGTTTAAGGAGGACATAGACCTTTCATAGCACTTGTTCCTTGAGTGGGTGGTGAGGGAAATGCATTTTTAGATTGGTATCTAGGAGGGTTACAGAGAAACTCCCCATTAATCTCATCATTAAGGTCAAGAGTACTAGCAAAGGGAAAGAAAAGAGCCCAAAGATGTAATGGCTACAAGTTTCTAGCTATAAAAGAGACAGTGGGCGCAAATGGCATAGTCCATCTCCCCACTTAAGATGAGTTTTTCCAGTCCAGCCGCTTGTGCTCCACCACAGCCAGGAAAGGATGCCCACATTTTACTGTGTGCCTTTCCTCCATTTTTTCCACCTTCTCGAAAAGAGCCTGTCCAAATAACCATTGTATTTTCCTCTGGCTATGCATCATTTCTCTGCTATGTTTTCTAAAGTAGTTATTGTTTCTCTTTACCTGTCATCCCAGCTGCAGAGTTTTATCTTTAGTATTACAGAGGTTTTACTCTCTTTCATGTCCTTATTATACTGATGGGAGCTGAAATCAAAGACATCTGGAGGTCAGATTTGGGGAGCATATTTATCATCCCAAATTATTTCTTCAACTCTGATATCACTTTTTAAGATTTTTAGGTTTGAATATTGGATTCAATAAATGGGGCTGTGTTCCCCAAGAAAAAAATCAGGTAAGTAGCTTGGGGTGCTCCTAGGTTCTTCATATTACAAGCTCAAGTGACTTTTGTGGAAAAGAGTGCCTATTACCTGCTTCAGTCATTTTATCAGCCTAACCCTAACCCTTTCATAAAGAGGGATAGTCTGGCCACATTAGTTCATATGTTGGTAAGCTCACATTTAAATTACGGTCATGAACTTTATATGGCACCATCTTTATGTTTCATCTGGAAGCTGCAACTTCAGAATGCAGAATGCTAGGATGCTGGGAAGGGCACCTGGCAGGGCATGCATTGAAGCAGCGTCACTGGCTACCTCTTAGTAACTGCCAAGTCCAGTGTCTTATAGATAGTATATAAAGTTTTTAATAACTTAGGGCAGACTACCTAGTAGAACACCTTCCTTGATTTTATTATGTATATTGTTGTTATTCTACTAAATACTTTAAAGATCTCTAAGCAAATCCCATAAAAATCACTTTAAAGTGCAATTTTAAAAACAATAGAACACAATTACAATAATGATAATGCAGAACAATGCAATAATAGCAACATATAACTGCATCTAATGCTGTAAGCCGCCCTGAGGCTGCTGCAAGGGGCGGCATATAAATTTTTAAATAAATAAATAAATAAATAAATCATTGCTTTAATTCCAAGCTGGAGAAAGCCTGAATGAACAGGTGTGTTTTCAGGAGGAGTTTGAAGGCATGAAGGAGTCTTCCTGCTCCCTGAGGATAATTGTTCCTGTTTACCTTAAGCCTCAGCTGTCGAGTGTTGTTGTGACATCATCAAGAAGATCTGTCAGGATAACAAACTGATAACCTTGAAATGGCTAGGAAATCTCTGATTGTTCAGTTGGATGGGTCTGTGTAAGAGAAGGTGGACTGCTAGGTATCCTGGTGCTAAATTGTTTATGGTATTGCTTGACAGTACCATAACCTCAAATGCGGTATGGTAGCTATAAGCAGCCAATGCAGGATTGTTGGGGTTTGTTTAGCAAAGATTTTATGTGGGCATAGCTGGGTGTCCCAGTGAGCACCTTAGTTGCTACCTTTTGCTCCAGTTGCAGCTTTTGAACAAGGGTAGCCCCACATAGAGCACATTAGAAACATAGAAACAGAGTGAGTCAGAAGGGGTCTCCCGGGCCATCTAGTCTGACCTCTGGCACCAGCTGGCTCCACTCACAACATGCCCACCATGTGCATGTCCAGCCTGTCTTTGAACACCCTCACCGATGGGGCCTCAACCACCTCCCGTGGAAGCCCATTCCACGCCCTCGGGGTCCTGACTGTCAGGAAGTGCTTCCTGGCATCCAAATGGAACCTTGGCTCCCTGAGCTTTGCTCCGTTGGAGCACGTCCTGCTTTCCTCTGCAGGGGAGAACAGGTCTCTACCCACCTCCGTGTGACATCCCCTCACATACCTGTATGTTGCCTACATATCCCCTCTGAGTCTCCTTCAGGCTGAAGAGACCCAGTTCCCTCAGTCTCGCCTCTTACGGCATCCCCTGCAAACCGGCCACCAACCTTGTGGCCCTATGCTGCACTGACTCTAACCTGGCTATATCCTTTCTGTAATGAGGGGCCCAAAACTGAGCATGATACTCCAGTTGTGGGCGCACCAAAGTCGTACAGAGAGGTAGTAATACCTCTCTTGATCTAGAAGCCATACTTCTGGCTATGCAACCAAGGGTGGCATTTGCCCTCTTGACCACTGCATCACACTGCTGACTCATGTTTAGTCTGCAGTCAACCAGTACCCCGAGGTCCCTTTCACAAGTGCTGTTCTCCAGCCCCTTGTCCCCTAACCTGTACTTTTGACAGCTATTCCTATGCCCCAAGTGCAAGACCTTGCACTTGTCCACATTGTATGCCATCCTGTTGTCTCCTGCCCACTTCCATAGTCTGCCAGATCCTTTTGGATCTGGAACACATTATAGTAGTCCAGTGAATGGATCGTTATGGCTGTGTTACTCTTACCCAGGGATGAATATGGCTGTTCTACCAACAGAAGTCGGTAATCGGCACTCCGAGCCATTGAGAGCTCCAGTGACAAAGATGGATTCAGAATCACCCCAAGCTACATAACTGCTCTTTCAGAGGAAGTGCAATCCCATGCAGAACAGACAAACAGTTCAGTTCCCAGAGTTGGGAATGCCAAACCCCTAGTGTGTCTCTTTCTTACCAGGATTCAGTTTCATTTATTTCTCATCCAAGCCATAGCTGCATCCTAGCACTGGTTCAGAACATTCATGGCCTCTCCTGATCCAGGTCTTACAGAGAAATATAGCTGGGTGTCATCTGCACAGTGGCAACACCTTGCCCCAAACCTTTTACTGACCACTCCCAACAGGTTCATATAAATGTTAAGCAACGTTCAGGACAGGATGGTACCTGTGACAGTCCACAGTTCAGTTGCTGCGGGGCTGAAATACAGTCATCCAGTATTTCTCTTTGGAACCAGCATATCGGATCACTATAAAACAGTTCCTCCAACTCAAAGGTGGTCCAGGAGGATATCAAAAGTCTCTGAAAGATCCAGTGGTAATTAAATGTCTGCATTTTCCTTAGCCCTCTCCCTATGAATTTTATCCATCGGAGCAATCGAGGCTACTTCCATGCCCAAACTGGACCTGAATTCAGAGTAAATGGATCTAGGGAAGCAGTTTCTTTCAAGAGCGCTTGCCACATAGATGAAACCACTCTTTTGAGCAACATATTCAGGAATGGGGTATTTCTGACCAGACAACAGATGGCATAAATTTCTGGATCCAGGGAGCATTTTTTCAGGCATTTAGGAACCACATCATTCACCACTCCCTTGATTTAACTATCCAGTCTGCCATATAGCTAGTTTGAATAAGACATGAAGGGCAAGGGCAGAGAGAGTCTGCCATTATCCCGCCCACATTGTCCACATCCAGAGGCTGATATTGATCCCATAAAAGAGGATAAGACAATCCACTAGACACCTCAACAGGTACTGCACTAATAGTCAGCATACATATGAATGATTTTATCTTCAAAGTGTTTTGCAGATTCATTTCATCAGGTCTTTGAGGGTTCCACTATTGATTGTTGTGTTGATGACCCATTGCTTGTTGCTATTCCGTAGTATGACAGTGACCTCGATAGAATCACAAGATTGGCTACTGGAAGATCCATTCATCTGGATCTGGACATACGAGTGTTGGCTTCGTGGTTTTATACTTTGGACATGATCCTAAATCTTTGAATTGCTTAGAAATTCATCTTTAGATGGCCACTTAAAAGCAGTAATGTGTTCAAGTCCTTTACTTCAAGTCTCAAGTCGAGTTTCAAGTCATTGCAAGAAATTTTCAAGTCAAATATCAAGTTTCTTTTCAAGAGCCAACTTTAATGGAAAAAAGAGAGGTTGTGGTGTGTGTGAGGTGGTAGTGGTGGGAGAGTTGTGACCCCCCTGATGTTCCCATCTGTACTTCGGTCAGTAGTTGAAGTACTTTGCTTCAACCACAATTTATTTAAACAAATAAAATTTGTATCCTTCCCAAACCCCCTTGAAGCTCCCTCCCCCTTCCTCTGCTGTGTTTGTGCCTGCCTTCCAGGATATCCCGCTGCCTGGGAGCGACTTGGTGGTAAAAAGTGTAGAGTCAAGTCACTAGCTCATTACTCCCGAATTGAATCCTGGCATACCTCAATTCGGACTTGGGAGCAAGTTGCTCAACTTGAGTCCTCAACACTGCTTAAAAGCCAGTATCATTGAGTTTGTTGTGGCTTACTTCTGGGTACAAGGATAGAGTATTGCATCCTGGGCAAGTCTTCTATTGCTCAGCCATTTCACAGTAAGGAACTATTTCCCAATGAACACTTTTTCCATTTCCTAAATCAAGTCCTCTGTTTCTTGTTCGAACTTCTTCTGGTGGCCCATTTATGTGAAAAGGAGTGTGTAACATTTCTTTACAGTAGAACTTTGAACACAACAGAGTAGCAGGCTAGACAAATAAGTCAGAGTGGTTGGAAACCATGACTTTAAATCTTGCAGGATCTACTACTCTGCACCAGGGGCAGGCAACTTGTGGCCCTCCAAACATCTCTCATCAGCCCTCACATTTGGTTATGGTAGATAGGTCAGAACTAGTTGTCTACTCCTGTGCTACACAATTTCAGCACACTATTGTAGACTCTGGTGTATTGGTTGGCCAGAATAACATAGTAGTTGGAATGTTGGACTATGTGTGAGGAGAACTGGGTTTCAAATCCCTACTTAGTTGGGATATTTTATGGGTGATTTGGGCCAGATACTCCCTTTCCTCCTGACTTTCCTCACAGGGTTCTTGCCTAGATAAACTGATGGCATGGGTTTGGGGGTAACACAAGTAAGCTGCCTGGTCGCCTTTATGGAAGGCTGGAAAAATGTAATAAATCAAGTGGGCTGCAGAGAAATTATTTTGTATCACCTGCTAACGTGGTTCTTTTGTCTGTCGTTTCAGGCTCATGTCTCTGCAGAAGGAATTTTCAGATTTTGAATGCAAAACAAAAGTCAAGAGGTGAAGATGTAATGGAAGAACTGAGCATTCAGGTGAAAATCTGCACTTATTTTTTTTACACCAATTTATGAGTTTTGATACCCAGAATTGTTATCTGGGCTTGATAACAATTTGCTGCTGTAGTTGTCTAGCATAGTTTCCATCATGATAGCACTTAGTTGTACAAGTGAAATTGTTTTTGCTCTTTGCATGTTGGCAGGCTACACTAGAGAATTTTTTTTTTAATAAGTTTTATTTGAAATTATAATCCTAAAAAACAAAAAGAAAACTACAAACAACATCCATCATCAAGAACATCGAGCCCGCTGGGTCAGCCCCCACACCCTTCTTTTTCCATTTATGATAACTTAAAAACATATTTAAATCTATGCCAAGTCCCATTTCTCTAGCCAATAATAAAAAGAGTCCCAAGTTTGATAGAAGTTACACTAGAGAATTTTTACATGGCATGTCCAGTAAAAGCAGTTTTTGCAGTTCAATCCTGCTTATGTTTACTTGGCAGTAAATCACTTAATTCAGTGCAACTCATTCCAAGTAAATCTACATAGGATTGGAGAGCACTGGATTAATGTCCAGATCTGTAGTTTTGAGCTTAAATTTCTGGGTTCTGTTTACACCTGCCCAGTTAGGACATGCACATCTCCGCATAATAAATTAAGACATGCATAAACCTTGTGCCTACACTGCCATTAAAGTGCTGTTTCCCACCTTTTCAGTGCACTACATTTGACCCAGGAAGTCTTCACATAACTGGCTTCCTTGTAAGTCTGAACTGGGAAGGTATGGTTACAGTGGGTTCTGAACAAACAAGATTTTTAAACTATGGCTCAACTTTGGTTTGAGATCCTGGTTTGTTCTTATTCTGGTGATAAAAGTTCTCTGTACCTGATGTAATTGGGTTTGGATTAGGGTTTATTGGTCTATTGGAGACTTCCTGGGTTAATGATTGTGTAATGAAAAAGGAAGGGGTGTCTTGAGGACAGATAAGATGGGCTCAGGGCTTGTGTATATCTTCCCTTATTAAGTAGTAAGCTGTCTATATGAACTGGCTGGCTCCCTGACAGTGTAATTTCTTCTGTGATTAGGGTTTGCAGTCAGATGTTTTCATAGTGAAAGAGTCAAATACTGTTTTTGTTCAGTGAGGCTCAGCCTGGTTTTAGGGAGCTCTTTGGTATTGCAAGAATCTTCAAATATTTCACTGGCAATATATTTGTGAAGACTGGAATATATTGGTTTTAGCATTATTCTTAGTTTGGTTGAAATTAATTTTATGTTAAACCTTGACTCATATTTTACTGTCAATATTTATTATTTAGTCAAGCACTACACAGCTTGCATTGCAATACTTCTGTGAAGTCTTTATGACCATAATATAAGCATGTCTGCACTTGTTCAAATTACTATACTTTTGTCAAATGTTGTGCATTGAAAATTATAGATGACCTTTTGAATACAGTGGAGACAAACTTTTTATAGTTGAATTGGGACATGCACAGTCTGAGCGTATTAGCATTAAAAGGGTGGCACCCGTGCTGAAGAATTTCCCCAGATACAGTTTCAGAGTAGCTACAGCTGGCTGTTTGTAGGGATGCTGGCAGCTGAAGGACTATTGCTTGTTTAAATATGCGTAGGATTGCACCCTTATTGTCTCAGTGCTGCACTGCACATCTGATATGGGGCATTTACAGGACTTGCAGTGTTAGTGGGGTAGTGCTGCCTGCCTGTTTTTCAAACTGAAGTAAAATTCTCTTCACTAATATTTTGTTTATTGTTGAAATGCAGCTACTTGATGAATGTAGTGGCATTACTGCTGTTCGGTATTGCATAGCAACACTTAGCAGCGCTTTAGTATTTTCCACTTCCCATCCTGTCTTTAGCTGAAATCATTAGAGAAACAATCTTAAGATTGCATCTGAAAAATTCTGGTTGTCTAGGTGGAGAATACAGTAACCTTGGATTTATATGTAATTGCTCCAAGTCTTTTTAATTTCAGGAAATAGGCTCTGCTTTATTTTGATTTTTCCTAACATGACTTCATATTGTGAGATTTGTTTTTCCCCACATAAAAAGTTATTGATTTTCTTCTCTCCCTGCCTGCTAACCCCCAGTATTCCACAACATTTCAATATTTCTTGGCAATTGATTTTTGTACCTTATTCATATAAGCATATGAATAGTCACATCAATAATAGCAAAGACTTGAGGGGAGTATGTAGCTCAGTACAATATTTGTTTTGCATGCAGAAGGGCTTGGGTCAACCCCTAGCATCTCCAGGTTACCCTGGGAAAGATTCTTCCCTCAACCTTTGGAGACGTGTTCCCTGGTACTCAATACTATGTGAGATGCAGCAGAAGTCTGGCATAGTGCAAGGCAGCTTCCAATGTGCCAGAACTACGGTCAGTGCTGGCACAACATCAGAACACTGACAGATGAGCAGAATAGCCTATGAGGAAATGCAGAGAGCAAAGATGTGGTGAAGGAAGCCTAGAGGAGCATTCTGTGTACAGAAATCATAAGCACATAGGTTGCATCTACTTTGTAAAAACCTAAGTCTAGCAGCAATAGATAGGTTTCCCAGGTTTAATCAAGGACATCCTACGCTAGAGTAGGTAAGGCAGAGCCATGCATATGCAGTGTAATGGGTAGGCAACATATTCTTGTTCTAAAATAAGTGTCAGGTACACTACGATGAAATACAAACCACCTCAATTAGTTGACTGCAAATATAGAGTGTGTGATGTTAGTAGTGCCATAAAGACAGCAGAGCTTTTGGGAGCTCTGTTAAATGTACTAGGTTTCCTATAGAGGTCATCACTTAATTCCATTGGAGGAACTAGGTCTCTGATGCTGTGACCAGAGCAGAAATAGGGCCCTCTTGATGTAACAGCTTGCTATTTAAAACCCAGCAGTGACATTCCATTGAGTTATCTTCCCTGTTTAGTTATTTAACCTGCATATTATGTATTTTCAAGAAGAAGAATATTTATTTCCTTTATAACTTCAGGATAAGTTTTGTTTATATTTTTATAGGCCAGAGGGAGCGGACCATTATTCAGTTGCTCTGCTTGGCTTGACACTCTCTAGGGTGTTAGCATGTTCTAGAAATGGGATGCAAATGTCCCAGAGTTTCATTTTCTCGCTCTTGTTTTCTTTGACTACCCTGCACTATTCCTCCAACTTGCTTTTCCAACAACTTAAATGACTAAAATAAGTGTCTTTGACAGAACTGATTCTACTGTACCATCAGTTGTTTAATGTTATGATGCTTGCAATCTGTGTGGCATTTGACAATGGATAAACATTTTTTCTTGTGTTTTGGTTGCTTTGATCTAACAAGACTGTATTGCTTATTTCAAGGAGAAGCAATATACTTGATGAGTTATAAATGTAAACAAGGAACTGTATAATGAAGATGGAAAACAAAAAGTGACCTCTACCCTATAAGGTAACCTTTTTAATGAAATGATTCATTCTATGTAATTCTATGTGAGATGTCCACCTTCAATCAGACATAATCAGGACATCCAGACCCTCTGCATCCAGTGCTCCTTTCAGGGGTGGTGTTGGGAACAAACATCCCAGTGCTGGAGGCAAATGACAAAAAATGTTCATCCTGGGTTTTTCTTCTGTTTTCATTTATATTATAAAAGCACTTGTTCTAAGTTAGCCTGCCAGAAAAATAATTTTAATAAAAAAACTAAAATTGTTTCAAACATTAGTATTTGGTATTCTTGGATGCATACCTTAATGAAGTGAGGGGCTTTGAGAGGCTCATAGAAGCGGAGAGCAATGCTCCCAGAAGTCCAGACTCTCTCTAGTCCAGTCTCCTAGCAGGTCTCTCGAGTCTGGTCACAAGTGGTGGCATAGCGTAAGCTGGGACTCCACACTAAGATGCATCCACCAGTTAACAAACAACCGTGAGATCAGCAGAAGAGAATGGGCATCTGTACTGGTGATGGGGGCAGAGAAACTGCTGTAAGGCAGCCATTGGGCAGCAACAGGAAACAACACCAGCAGATGATCTTTCACTGACAATGTCAGGTGGGCAACCAGGCCAACTCTGGTTAGTACTGTGCAGTACTACATAAATTTCACTTAATAGCTAATTGCTTCTGATACCTAAGGTTTTTTTAATCATAATTTTTGCAGAATTTCTCTGCCACTTATTGGGGTGATGTGGAAGGGATTGACCCCATCATTTTGCTCTTTTGTGTAAATTTGCAAGGCCAAAGATGAAGATTTGCTACTTCTTTCCTATGTTTGAAAACAGATTTGAAAACCTTATGAGAACCATGTGACAATTTGGTTGGATAGGTTATTTAAATCAGTGTGGCTAATCACGCTGTTTGCAAGTAACATATAGGTATTGTTTCAGGACATTACATTTTGTGCACATATAGGAAATAAGATCTTTGGTGCTTTATCACTGTGTTTCATAGGAAACTTGAAATATAGTATCAGGTACACTATATGTTTGTTTTACTACAGATCGTTTTCTCAGTCTTCTCTGCGCAGCTTTCTGAGTAAAAAAAAGCGTGCTTGTTGACACTTACCTTGAGTTTGAATAATAATTCTTAAAATGAGGCATGTTTCATTTTCCTATTTGATTTGAAACTCAATTTTTATGACAGAATACAATTTAAGACTGCTGTTTGAAATGTTGTCATATTGGTGTGATATGACCTTCCAGCCATTGTGCCATAATCTGCCAATCTTGGGTATTAGCAGGAATAGATAATAGCAAATGTGACTTTAAATTTTGTATTAGTGATTGTTTCTGATGACAAAAACTTTCTTTAAAGAAGTCATGCCTGGGATCCAGGAAACCTCTCATGCCTGTTGATGCTCCAGAGGGACCTCCCTCCTTCAAAATGGCTTCTTGGGGCTATAGTGAGGTATGGGCATTCTAATGAATGGGTCGCCCTGTACAGATGTTTGTATTCTGTCTTGCTGCTGCAGTTGTTGATCAAGAGATTGTGTTGCTTTCACTCCTCCCACTGTCTGATTTGTACTTGCTGTTTGTCACTTTAAGGTGACCAGTTGGACCTCATGATCCTGCTTTAGGAGGCAGATTCTGCGAGGATGTTACATCACCACTGCCGGAGGAACCCTGAGCTACAGGAAGAATTGCAGATTCAGGCTGCAGTGGCTGCTGGGGATGTTCACACTGTGCGCAAGATGTTAGAGCAGGGTTATTCTCCAAATGGTCGAGATGCCAATGGCTGGACTTTGCTCCACTTCTCAGCAGCAAGAGGGAAGGAAAGATGTGTTCGTGTATTCCTTGAACATGGAGGTTGGTTGATTCAAAAGAAAATTTCAGATTGTCTAATCAAAGATTAACTTTCAGTCTTCAGGCATTCACTTTAAATTCTTTTCTGCTTTGTCTGTTTTTGAAGTTATTCCATAACATAATGGTGAGCACAATATAACTGAACAAGGAGCAGCAAAAATAAATTAAATGCAGGAAGCAAGCTATGTAATAGCAAGTCCACTAGAACATTCTTCTGTTAAGTGTTTTAACTAATGTATGATCATGTAAAGGGTTACATGGATTGGTTCCAGAACTCCTGAAGGTGGGAACTAGCCAGTAGAAGTTTTGTGTGTCTCCTGCTTGAACACAGCATGTTGTTAATGTGTTTTCTATCGTGAATTGGACCCAATATGTTGGCATGTAAAGCCCGTAAAATGGAGTCAAGATGACAGAACAGAATCTAAAATATGGAAACTTTGAAGGAAATTCTAAAGTGCTTTTAACCACATTTCTGTCAAATTCTGACAAAGCATCATGTGCCCCATATCTACTCATTGGGAGCCACTAAACATAACAAGTAGAAGCAGGAATGTTTTGAATGGAAATAAATTAATGTACATGAAAGGAAAACTGGATCTTACAATTCAGTTCTGCTCAAAAAATTGAATACCGTATTTTTCGCTCTATAAGACGCACCTGACCATAAGACGCACCTAGTTTTTAGAGGAGGAAAACAAGAAAAAAATTATTCTGAATCAAATGGGCACATAATCACAGGCACATTCCCCATCACTTCCCCATGGGCTGCACATCTGACAGACTTACTGCACACACACATTCGCTCTATAAGATGCCCAGACATTTCCCCTTACTTTTGAGGGGGGAAAAAGTGAGTCTTATAGAGCAAAAAATACGGTAACCATCCCATTGCTGGTGTTCTGGCAAGGGTGTTAGTTTTCACATTCCTTATTGGTCAGTTCACAGTGCTGCACTAGAGGAGGTACCCTTTGCTTGGCCTGTGGCTAAATTTGAAGGAAAAACAATTGCATTCAAGTTTTAGAAACAGACTGATTGCTCTAATACTGCATCTTTTGCTTTAGTTCTGTATGTAGTGCGTCATTTCCATTTGATTGGATATACTCTATAAATATGATGTCTTTACCACTAGGTGGTGCTAACAGTTATGGAACTGGGCATTTTCATGAGAGGGTCAGATTTTTCAGCAAAAAAAATGCGCTCAGACTGTCAGTAAGATAATGTGGTTCTGAAGTATATAGAAATTACCTTTCCTTACCTTAAAACAAAGTAATTCATCATTGGATATGTAAAAAGCTAGTTGTTATTTTGTAGTTTTAGTTTGTATGTCAGCAATGGAACCTTGTACTGCACAATGGTAATAGTAGTATTGTTCTTTAAGATCCACTTTGCATAGCGGTTTTTAAAAAAAAAAAATCATCCTGTGCTGAATGTAGCCAGAAGATGGCAGCATAGTGCTTGCAAAGCAGATGAATTTGCTCCTAAAAAAATTCCTTTGTGAATGTTGATGCCAACTGTGCTCTTTATGTGCAGATATTCTTCTAATAGTCTCTGAGTAGTTGATATTTTTGATAACCAGTGATACCCGATTCCAGTATTTGATACCAGGCAGTTGATGTGTGATGGCTGGGCACACAGTAGTACTGAGCATTTGATGGTATTGGTAGTGCTATGTGAAAGTGGTTTTCAGACTCCCTGTGACAGAATTCTCTGTAATATACAAGAGCTTTGGGGCAGGTTCTAAGGGGGCATATGGTTCACACATAAGAATGCTTAGTCATATCTTGCATAGATTCTGCTATTGCCACACAGTCCAGAACATCACTGGTATGACAAGCAAAATGTTCTCAATTGGCAACCCTGGCAAGGTTCTCCAGAAAATAGTTTTAAAACCAGTGAAACCTAGGATAGTATTTTGCTATCTTGCATGCAGGTATTTGGATACTTGACATCTAGTGTGTTTTTTACTTTTACTATTTGCTAGATAAATGTATCTAGCAGCTGACAGCTTAGGCAATTTCATTTTGGCAGGCTTCATTCAAGAGATGCCCACCTTTCTAAAATATTTCATTTATGCATAATTAAACTTCGGTGTTTATTTTTAATGCCAAATCTGTAAACTTACCTAAACACAAAACATCTCATATTCAGTAAACATGCCTAAAAATGTGATCCATGTCCATTTTAAGTGCAGCAAAAATATATCAGAAAAATATATTGGACATTTTCCCAATAGCTGCAAAATTTTTGAACTGAAAAGATGGGGGAAAATTAAACAAAGCACACCTTGCAGTGTAAGTGTAAATTCAAAGCTTTCTTTAGAAATTATTTGGTTGGGAATACTTGCAAAATTATAAATAGAGTAGAATATGTGTATATTTGTTTATATCTAACAAATGACAAAACCTGAAAGAACACACTGATTTAAGAATATATGCCCAGAGAGAACTGATATATTATTCATTATATTTATTCATTTTATATGCTGCCCCACTAACCATAGGCTCTCTGGGTGACTTGCATCCTATATCAACAGCAAAATTTTCTTTTGCTGAGGTAGTGGTAATGCCTTCTATTCCATCAACTCTCTTCACTGTAAATTGGCTCAATTTCAAGTTGAGATCAGGCTGATCCAGCAGAACAGAATTCTGTTTCTTTAAGCAATTGATGTGGGTCTGTGGGCACATCCTGGGGACATGGGCAGGCAAATACTGTCATACTCATTCATTCATTCATTTGATTGTTTGTATTTTAGCCTGCCCCGTTAGCCTCAAGGCTCCCTGGGTGGGTCATGTCCTGCTTGTGGGATCTGTGGGCAGCTGTTCAGCCACCATGTGAACAGAATGCTGGATTAGGTGGGGCTGGATCCACCACAACTCTTCTTCTGTTTTTAAATGAAATAGTAATCTCATTCTAAGTTTCATTTTTCCTTCACTTATTAAATATGGCAGAAATAGAGGGTCAGTACACCATGTGGAAGACTCAACCAGGAGTTAACTGTGTTTTGCACAGAAGGAGTGGTTCTACTGTATTTTTCACTTTCCCCAATAATGAAGAAGCCACCCAGAGAGACTTTGTATGCCTATGGGGTGGCAAGCAAATTATAAATAAACAATAAGTTCATGTCCTCTGTTTTGCCCATCTAGCATGAATGATTGCAGTGCAACCGTGCAGATGACTATAAACAAACATGTGTATGTTGTGGAAAATACTCCACAACAAAATAGAACATCAGAACATTTTCTCTGGAACATTTTCTATCCCACCAGTGGTGTAACTATCTATTGAGGAACTTTCTGTAATTATTCATTAGCAGTACCAATTTTTGTTGCGATTAAGAGCTAAGTCTCACTGGTACTTGGTTTTGAATCATTCAGCAAATTGTAACTGCTCTTAATAGTTCTGCTATAAAATGCTGTAGTCATGGTGGCTCACGGGAAGACAGCCACAAAGCCTGTGCTGAAACCACATTTGATGGACAGTGCAGCAAGAATGCAAGGTCATAGTTTGGATGGCTGTCAGGCCTGCCACATGTTTGAAGCTGCACAATGTTTGAAGCTGAATACCAGAATGGGTTTTTTAATGTTTTTATTCAAATGTTTATAGTACATTGTTATGCAAAACAAATGTTGTGCATGATCTAAAACTGACAAGTTCCGTGCTTGCAATCTTGATAAGGTTCGCATGGTTGAAACAGTTGTACAGTTTTTTGAGTAGATAATGTTTTTATGTTGATTCATCTCCAAGGAATTTGGTTTTGTTTTCAGTCTTTCATAGTTCTCCACAAATCATTTTTAGCCTGACTTTTCCCTCAATATTTGTACTTTGCTGGTATGGTTTTCCAGACCATTGGCTTCCTTCTTTCACGTGTTTCTAAATTTGTTTACCAAAAATTTGCTTAGGGTCTCATGTCCTTGGTATCACCTTATTGGCAGTATCTTATTCTTGCATCAAATTGTTCTCAGTTCCTTATTTATGCATTGATTTGTTATCTTGCACACCCAAGTGGATTAATTTTAATCTTTTAAAATTTTAATCTTTTAATTTTTAAGTGGATTAATCTTGCACACCCAAGTGGATCCCCCCAAGTGGGGGGGGAGTAGGGATAAATTAAAATTGTTTTATTGTTACTGTATTTTAATCATGTTGTTAGCCGCCCCGAGGCTTTGTTGCGATGGGGCGGCCTATAAATGTTTTAATAAATAAATAATAAATTTTAATGTAGAGTTTCATGTTTCTCTCTTAAGATTTTCCTTCCCTCTATTTTCTCAAATGCTGAGATTACATGTACCTTTTTTGGAAGTGCAAGGTTAATTTAAGCAACAGATTTGAGGTCTTCAGCATGCTTCTCCTTTACTTTCAGTGGTTGGTTCTGGGAAGATTTAATAGGTTCAAAGTGTAATTTATTTAAACAGACAAACCTAGTGCATTTTGAGCTAAGGTAAACCCTCCATTTGGCTGAATCCCAGTTCAGAGTTATGATCTGATCCAGAAATTATTGCAAGAAATTAATTTGTTTTGCTATAAAATGAATGAGCAGACTTGAGAATCTGAGCAGTTTTCTCCCTTTCATTCCAGGGAGTAATCCACAATTCTTATTTTAATCATGGTTCACTTGCAAAAGCAGATACTGCCTCTTCTACAGAATAAACTTTCAGATTGGAATTTTCTTTCTGAAATTGCCACAATTGCTGCAAGTTTATAATCTTATGCTTGATTTGTATGCAGATGATACCAAGGCATCACTACTGATGGGAAAGAAATTTGTGTGAGAGAGGTATATTGGAAGATTAAGAACAGCCACCAGATTCACAGATCTGATGGAAGTTTTACGAATCCAGATTTCCAAAGGAGAGATAGCTAAACTACCATTTGTTGGAATTTTGCTGGCTATTTCAAAATAACTTTTTTCTTCCGAATTGGATGTTTACATTCTTGCAGAATCTTGATATTTTGTGAAATAGCAGATTATTTTCATTTTATAGAAAATAATTCTTTGCAAGATGATCTGAAATAACATATCACTTACCTGCTTTGGGAGAGCTTCAGAGTACAGAGGATTTTCTTTACCTTATACAGTATTGCACCTTCAAAATAAACTCATCTTGCCAGACCACAATACATCCGCATTCTGGGCCAGCAGATGTTGCTACACATGTTTCTCTTTAAGACCAAGAGGCATAAGGGAAAACAAAACACTGAAAGTATGACATTTTAGAACTGAAGGGGCTGGGTAGGTAGAAATACTCTGAGCAGTTAGATTTAGAGTACATGAGTGAAATAGTTAGACTTCATTGTGCAAACTGTCTGTATGCATTGGATATTCAATTTTATTCTTTTTTTCCCCAACCAAAATGTTGCCACTGGTTGACTTAAACATATATCTAGCTACTGAAATTCACAGCAACAGTTCAAAAATTCATCTGTCACAAAGTTTATCCACTTTTCATGTAGCTATTACATTTTATACTGTACAATAGCTGAAGCTTTCCAGACAGTTTAGAGACTTTTGCCTATAGTTAGGATTTCTGTTCTGATTTCTTTTAACTTAGGTACACTGGTAGTGATTCATACAAGAAATTCAACGACAATGTGCTACTACTACCAAGTACCGGAGAGCTTCAGCTGTTGGACGGTATAGAAATTAAAATAAGTTTCTTTTGTCTGTAGCTTTTTACTTGTGTCTATACTGAATTGTAAAATAAAAATTATTGCTTTCAAATGTAACAAGATCTCCAAAATGTTTTTAACAGGGTAATGTTGAATCAGTTCTAAAGAGAAGGGTAGTCACCTATAATTTACGTCAAATGTGTTAGCTTTTCTATTCAGTATTTAAAATCTGTAAACTGTCTGGAAAGCTTCAGCTTTTGTACAATATAAAATGTAATACATAAGTCCAAATTAAAAATGGATGAATTTGGTTTGTGACAGGTGAATTCATGAGCTGTTGCTTTGAACTCCAGTAGCTAGATATAATTTCAAGTCAAATCTAGCTGTGACAACATTTTGGTTGAAAAAATAAAATGAATTTTTCTGTAGCCATATACCTTTTTCTAATTTTCTGACTTTTGTCCTCATTCTGACAAGCCACAATTTATATCCTCTGAGCTTATAGAACAGCTTTTCAAGCGGAGGTGCACTTTTTTAATCAGAAAAGTGCAAAACCCCAGTCACTGCTATGCTCATACTATGGAATTGTTTGAATTGGCCAAAGTTGGAAAACTAAAGACTATTTTCTGTGACTGATACTGGACAAGGAAAAGAGCTAATTCTATTTATTTAAAATATTTCTATGCTGCCCCCATTGCAACAAAGCCTCGGGGCGGCTTACAACATATACAAGATAAAATACAATATATAGAACAATATTTAGAAACTTCCCAATTCTTTCACAATATTTAAGTAAATAAGAGGAATATAGCACTATAAAATGCTATTAAGTTAGCAGTGACTGATCAAATGCAAGACTTCTGGATAAGACCATTGTATAAAATGCACTTCCAGAAATTTTAGCAATGTATGCAGTGCTTGCTCTATTCTGAACTGCCATTTTGTAATCAGTGAGTTAACTCTTTTTGTGTTCTCTTTTTACCTTTAGCCGATCCCACGGTGAAAGATTTAATTGGAGGCTTCACTGCTCTACATTATGCAGCCATGCATGGTCGAGCCCGGATTGCACGCCTGATGTTGGAGTCTGACTACCGTGTTGATATCATTAATGCCAAGAGCAACGATGGCTGGACTCCCTTGCATGTGGCAGCTCATTATGGCAGAGACTCATTCGTCCGACTTCTGCTGGAGTTCAAGGCTGAGGTTGATCCACTCAGTGACAAAGGTACTACACCACTTCAGCTGGCCATTATCCGTGAAAGGTCCAGCTGTGTCAAAATACTCCTCGATCATAATGCTAACATTGACATTCAAAATGGCTTCCTGTTACGCTATGCTGTGATCAAAAGCAATCATTCTTATTGCCGGATGTTTCTTCAGCGAGGGGCAGATACAAACTTGGGGCGCTTAGAAGATGGACAGACGCCATTGCACTTGTCTGCTCTTAGGGATGATGTACTCTGTGCACAGATGTTATACAACTATGGTGCAGACACTAATACAAGGAACTATGAAGGACAGACTCCACTGGCGGTTTCTATAAGTATTTCTGGAAGTAGCCGACCTTGTTTGGATTTCCTGCAAGAAGTAACAAGTATGTATACTGGAAATCTTTAATCCAAATTCTCCAGTGCATTTGGGGGCATTGACAGAATGTTGGCTGCAGTCCAGACTGTACATGAGTAGTTCTGTTCATAGGATGCTCTGCTAAAGAATGAAGGAGGGGAGGTGCTTTTAACCAATTCCTCCATGCTTTCACCCTCTGGAGCAGCTTTTTTTAAGGGCAAGGGGGTTGCAGTGGAAATCTGTAGAAATGGTTTTTCCTCCATAGTCCCCTGGATCAGACTCCCTTCTGTGAACAGAACTACTACTCCTGGTTACACAAGGATCCCTATGCATTGAGCTTTGTACTTTTCATAAGTCATGTGGGGACTTTCTCTCATTTGCAAAAGAAACAACAAAGCATCTGTAAATTACTTTTTAAATTTTCTGTTCACCATCAGGACTAGAGATGAGAATCTTCATTATTTTATCTTTTACAGCTACAGGATGATTCTGCTTGATTTCTGCCACTCTTTACTTTTGTTAGCAATATTTTATATTTTATTACTTCTAAAATGGTATATAATGAATCAATTGGTAATCATCCTATGATACCATTCATTATTCAGCAATATTATTTGGGGTAAATTTCATCCGACCATTTCCTTTGTCTGCTGTCTGATATATAGCCCCGTTTCTGTTTGGATTTTGCTTATGAACTGGTGTTGCCATTTATCTGACTGGAGAGAAAAATTAGTAAGATGAAAGGTTAGATACACAGAATTGAGCAGAGCCACTGTTTGTGTGGCAAGACTGTACCATAGCAATCAGTTTCTAGTCTTGTATGCATTACATGGGGTGCTGTTTTGGGTTAAACCACTGCGCTGCTGACCTTGCCGGTTGAAGACCGAGTGGCAGGGTGAGCTCCCATTGCCTTGCCCCAGTTTGAGTCCACTTGGCAGGTGAGCTTCCATTGCCTTGCCCCAGTTTGAGTCCACTTGGCGGGTGAGCTCTCATTGCCTTGCCCCAGTTTGAGTCCACTTGGCGGGTGAGCTCCCATTGCCTTGTTTCAGCTTCTGCCTGCCCAACAGCTTGAAAGTGTGAAAGCATGAGTGGGTGCCCACCTCAGTGGGGAGCTAGTGGCCTGAGTGGAAATATGAGGACCAGCCCCATGTTGGACCTGCAGTGTTGAGCCTGCATCAGCGAAAGCACTGATGGTGGAGAGAGACTGGAGAACACTGACACTCCTGCAGACCAACACTAGCTGCTTTGTCTGCAAAGCTAGCTCACCCACCATGGTACACTGTGGATAGTGTGTGAGTGTGAACTGAAGAGCTAGCATCTTAGGCAGCCAAACTATTCTGCATTAGCACTGCAGACTTCCTGGCTAATTGTACCAACGCCATTCTAAATACATACATAAATTTTATTTATTTATTTATTTATTTTACAGATTTCTAATGTAGATACACATTACATAATGCCATTTCTCCATAGATGAGGCTTCTTGTAAAAACTAAGGAACGATATACTAATACACGAAGTATTAATGTAAGTCCTTCTTTTGTTAAGCAGCAAGCTTAGATTAACATCTCTCTAACTGTTGCTGAGATGTGGATATGGCTACTGTAGCTTGTAACTATAGAAAACGGAAGAAAACCCTAACCTCTTCAGACTAGGTCTTCCTGGTTATGTTGGGAGTATTGAAGAGAACTGAGATAAACTATTAGTGACTCAGTGAATAGGCTGGGCAGTCTTGACAGAAGCATCTAAATTATCAGTTCATCTTATTGAGCATTGTACTCAAGTGTAACAGCCGTTATTATTATTATTACATTGCACTTACATACCTTCTTTTGTGAAAAATCCAGGATGAATTACATAGCTCCATTTTATCCTCAAAATAACCCTGAGATGTAGGTTAGGCTGAGGGTGAGTGACTGGCCCAAAGCCATCCAGTGAGCTTCATAACCTAGTGAGGACTAGAACCCTGATCTCCCAAGTCCCCCGTCCAACCTCTCACCACTGCACTGCACTGGCTCTCAATAATGCCAAACTGTGCTTTAGTATTTCAAGCCACAAACTTCAGTGTTCTTTCTCAAATCTTATTATGTATGCATTCATGTATTTATTTATTGTGTTTATACCCCACCTTTATAGTAAAGGTGGCAACTATTTTTGAAATTTAAGCTAAAAAAATTTATTATTTAAACCTAAAAGTAAACCATTGAACACATCATTAAAAAGAAATCATTTATTGATCAGTTTTATATCTTTCCACCAAGTTTCAAAGCAGTAAACATGGTATTATACAATCAAAGCAAACCATTACAATAATAGTTCACAATTATTTATTGTAAAGAGCACCAACCAATTAAAATTCACCAGTGAACAGCTTAAAAACCAAATGTTTGCCTGAATAAAAATGTTTCTTCTTGCTGGCAGAAATACAACAAGCAAAGGACTAACCTAGCCTCTCTTGATAGGGAGTTCCAGAGCTTGGGATCCATCCCTGAAAAAGCTCTCCCTTGCATTTCCACCAAATATGTCTCTGATGGTGGTAGAATACAAAGAGTCCAAGCAGTTTCATGGGTGAGTGCAGTCTTTAAAAATAGTCCAGTCCCAAGTCATGTATGGTTTTATCATAACCAGTACTCCCAAATGTGCCTGGAAATGAACTGGTAGCCAGTGATACTGTTGTAATAAGAAAGTGAAGTGCTTCCTGTAATGGACCCCAGTCAGCAGTCTGGCAGAGGTAATTGGATGGAGCTGAAGATTCTGAATCCTTTTCATACATGGCCACACATAGAGCCTGTTAGAGTAGCCCAAACAGGATATTACAAAGGCATGCATCTTAATGGCAGGACAGTACTGAAAATTGATATATGTGACAAACTAGTCTTAGCTGTGCAAACATAGTCCTGGCCACCACTGAAACATGGGCTTCCACATTCAAGCTGAATCCAGGAATACATTCAAACAACTAACTAGAATATTAATAGAGAGTATAACCCCCATTCAAACTGAGGAATCCCTATAGGTAAAGGTAAATGTTTCCAAACCTTGACGTTATGTCCAGTTATGCCTAACTCTAGGGGGCGGTGCTCATCTCTGTTTCCTAGCCGAGAGAGACAGCATTTGTCCGCAGTCTCCGTGGTCATGTGGCCGGCATGACTAAACACTGAAGTGCACGAAACGCTGTTACCTGCCCACTGAAGTGGTACCTTTTTATCTACTTGTATTTGCATGCTTTCGAACTGCAAGGTTGGCAGGAGCTGGGACGGAGCAATGGGAACTCACCCCGTTGTGCAGATTCAAACCGGCGACCTTTCAATCAACCAGCCCAGCAGCACAGCGGTTTAATCCACTGCGCCACCTGCAGTCCCTACTCCAAATATAGCTTACATTTAATTCCCTGGAAATTCCTGGGAATTGTAGGAATTTTTGAGCATAGCATTGCCCCACAATGTATTTTTATCTCTATATAAAATTTCTTTCCAGTTCATCTCATTTTTTATTTGTGTTTTCAAACTGTTTTAAAAAGATAGACATTGTCATTTGTTTGGATTCAAGTTCATTTTGAGAAATATCAGTATGATTCCCATAGGAACTGGGTTCATTTAATACAACAGCCCATTGTGGGCTGGTTTGGGCTACATGGCATGGTTTGCCTTGTTTGAGGGCAGTAAGCCATCAGGACAACCTATAGCTCATGCTGGAGTAGTTGTTTCCAAAATGCATTACTTTGTCTGTGATACTTCTTTTCCCTAGGTACAGGAAGTCATCTACCAACTTCAAACACCTTCCTATTCCTGCTGAGGATGCTTATTTACATGTTGACAGTTCCAGCTTCCCCCAAAGTGCTCAAAAGGTGCTTGAGGGGTAGCTGGTATTGACTTCCCCATAATAATCATGTACCATTTTGGGTTTCCTGTAACTTTTTTTTTTTTTTTGCTTTAGTCTTTTCTTTTTCTAGAAATCTCAAAAACAGGTTTCACAATCTCTGTTTTGACAGCTATGGACAGTCCTTTCAAAGAGACCCAGTGGTGATTTGAAAGGCTGCCCATAGTCAAATATTTAAAAATATTTTTGATCATCCTAAAATTCACAAATATTTGTGTCATAATTCACATGACTCTAACTTTAATTTTTACTTGAACTCATACAGCTGTTGATTGGCTATATGACTCAGCTATGAAAATGGAGAATCCAGATGGGCAATATGGACTTTGCTTGCTGGCAAAAGGAGTACGTACTTTTGATAGCTGTGAGATATCGAAAGAATTTTTTAAAAAAACCATACAGGTATCACTGTGAGATAGATTTGGCAGGTTGCTTATAATACCAGAATACTTTGTTGTTGTTCAGTCGTAAAGTCGTGTCCGACTCTTTGCGACCCCCGTGGACAACATTCCTCCAGGTTCTCCTGTTCTCCACCATCCCCTGGAGGCCACCCAACCCCACACCCACCTCTCCAGCGACCCCATCCAGCCACCTCAACCTCTGCTGTCCCCTTCTCCCTTTGCCTTCAGTCGTTCCCAGCATCAGGGGTTTTTTTCTTCCAGTGAGTCCTTCCTTCTCACTACGTAGCCAAAGAATTTGAGCTTCAGGTTCAGTATCTGTCCTTCTAAAGAGCAGTCAAGATTGATTTCCTTTAGGATTGACTGAATGGATCTCTGCAGTCCAAGGGACTCTCAGGAGTCTTCTCCAGCACCACAATTCAAAAGCATCAATTCTTCATTGCTCAGCCTTCCTTATGGTCCAGCTTTCACAGCCACACATTGCAACTGGGAAGACCATAGCCTTGACTATACACACTTTTGTTGGCAGGGTGTTGTCTCTGCTTTTTAGTATGCCGTCTAGATTTGCCATAGCTTTCCTCCCAAGGAGCAAGTGTCTTTTAATTTCTTGGCTGTGGTCACTGTCTGCGGTGATCTTGGAGCCCAGGAAAATAAAATCTGTCACTACCTCCATTTCTTCCCCATCATTTGCCAAGAAGTGATAGGACTGGATGCCATGATCTTAGTTTTCTTAATGTTGAGTTTCAAGCCAACTTTTGCACTCTCCTCTTTCACTCTCCTCAAGAGGCTCTTCAGTTCTTCAATTTCTGCCATGAGACTGGTATCGTCTGTGTATCTGAGGTTGTTGATGTTTCTCCCGGCAACCTTAATGAATGAATCACAAGTTTAATCTTCAGCTTGTGATTCATTTAGCCCAGCCTTTCATATGATGGTACTCTGCTTATAAGTTAAATAGGCAGGGGGACAATATACAGCCTAGCAGTACTCCTATCACAATTTTGAAACAACCAGTTGTTCCATGTCTAGTTCTCACTGTTGCTTTTTGACCCACACAGAGGTTTCTCGAGAGAGAAATAAGATGGTCTGGTACTCTCATCTATTTAAGAACTTGCCACAATTTGTTATGATCCACCCAATCAAAGGCTTTAGCATAGTCAGTGAAGCAAAAAAAGATATTTTTCTGGAACTGTGTAGCTTTCTCCATGAACAATTTGATCTCTAGCTAATCTGCCTCTGCAACACCCCACTTGTATTTCTGGTAGTTCTTGGTCCACATACTGCTGGAGCCTAGCTTGTAGGATTTTGAGCATGATTTTGCTAGCATGTGAAATGAGTGCAATGGTGTGGTAGTTTGAACATTCTTTGGCATTGCTCTTCTTTGGGATTGGAATGTAAACTGACCTTTTCCAATCCTGTGGCCACTGTTGAGTTTTCCAATTTTGCTGGCATATTGAGTGCAGCACTTTCACTGCATTGTCTTTTAGGATTTTGAATAGCTCAGCTGAAATACTGTTGCCTCCACTAGCTTTGTTGCTGCTAAGACTTCTGCCAGCCCCTTCTTCTTCTTCTTCCTCTTCTTGTTAGTCTCAAAGTCGTGCCGGACCCATCACGACCCCATGGACAACATTCCTCCAGGCTCTCCTGTCCTGCACCATCCCTCAGAGTCCACTCAAGCTCACACCCACTGCCCCAGTGACTCCATCCAGCCACCTCATCCTCTGCCATCCCCTTCTGCTTTTGCCGTCAATTGTTCCCAGCATCAGGGTCTTCTCCTAAGAATTCCTAAGGCCTATTTGACTTAACACTCCAGGATGTCTGGTTTGGGATCAGTGATAATACCATCGTGGTTTTCAGGGACATTAAGTTCTTTCTTGTATAGTTCTTCTGTGTAATCTTGCCGCATCTTAAACTCATCTGCCTGTGTTAGGTCTCTGCCATTTTTGTCCTTTGTCATGCCCATCTTTGCATGAAATGTTTCCGTGATATCTCCAATTTTCTTGAAGAGATCTCTAGTCTTTCCCATTTTATTGTTTTCCTCTATTTCTTTCCACTGTTCATTTAGGAAGGCATTCTTATCTCTTCTAGCTATTCATTGGGTGTATCTTTCTCTTTCTTCCTTGCCTTTCGCTTCCCTTCTTTCCTCATCTATTAGCAAAGCCTCATACAGCCATTTTGTTTTCTTGCATTTCTTTTTCTTTGGGATGGTTTTAGTTGCTACCTCTTGTACAATGCTGTGAACCTCTGTCCATAGTTCTTCAGGCACTCTGTCTATCAGATCTAATTCCTTAAATCTATTTGTCACCTCTACTGTATCCACTCCGAAGTCCGATCCACACACCAACAGGACCTCCGTCTTGTCAGGATTGAGCCTCAGTTTATTGGCCCTCATCCAGCCCACTACCTCGGCCAGGCACCGGTTCAGCACAGCCACTGCCTCACCTGGATCGGTGGAAAATGAGAGGTAGAGCTGGGTATCATCAGCGTACTGATGATTCCGCAGCCCACACCTCCTGATGACCTCTCCCAGCGGTTTCATGTAGATATTAAAAAGCAGAGGGGACAAAATGGAACCCTGCGGTACTCCATGGCATGGCTGCCATGGCGCAGAGCCATAGTCCCCCAGCACCACCTTCTGGAATCGGCCGTTGAGGTAGGAGCGGAACCACTGCAAAGCAGTGCCTCCAACCCTGCCAGCCTATCCAGAAGGATACCATGGTCGATGGTATCGAAAGCTGCTGAGAGGTCCAGGAGAACCAACAGGGACGCACTCCCCCTGTCTCTCTCCCTGCACAGGTCATCATACAGGGCAACCAAGGCAGATTCAGTACCAGTGTTATTTTTAGAAGGTATTGTAGGTCTTTATAGAACTGGTCAACTTTATCCTCTTCAGCATCAGTGGTTGGGGCATAGACTTGGACTACTGTGATGTTGAATGGTTTTCCTTGGAGTCGAACTGAAAGCATCCTGTCATTTTGGAGATTGTATCCCAGTACTGCTTTTCCTACTCTTTTATTGACTATGAAGGCTATTCCATTTCTTCTGAGGGATTCTTGTCCACAGTAGTATACCTGATGGTCATCTGAATTAAATTCACCCATTCCTGCCCATTTTAGTTACTGATTCCCAAGAGGTTGATGTTCAGTCTTGTCAGCTCATGTTTGACCATGTCCAACTTACCTTGATTCATAGATCTTAGATTCCAGGTTCCTATGCAATATTGTTCTTTACTGCATCAGACTTTCTTTTCACCACCAGGCACATTCACAACTGAATGTCCTTTTGGCATTGACCCCGTTGCTTCATTCTTTCTGGTGCTACTAATAGTAGCCCTCTGCTCTTCAGTAGTAGCACACCGGACACCTTCCGACCTGAGGGGCTCATCTTCTGGCATCATACTTTTTAGCCTTTGGATACTGTCCATGGGGTTTTCATGGCAAGGATACTAGAGTGTGTTGTCATTTCCTTCTCCAGTGGATCACCTTTTGTCAGAGCTCTCTGCTTCTTGGGTGCCCCTGCACGGTATTGCTTATAGCTTCATTGTAGTATGCAAGCCCCTTCACCACAGCAAGGCAGTGATCCATGAAGGGGCTAGAATAATTCACTTGTCATTGTATATTGCCTTATTATGCATATATAAGGGCATTCATAGGGCAGTATCTAATATAATCCTAATGAATATGCAGATAGTGCTAGCAGAGCTCCACTGAATCTTTCAGTTGTGTAATTAAGTTCTTGTTACACTTGCGGATCTGGTTGTGTGAAGACTTACACAGCAGGTTGCTCAAGCAAAATGTTCAACCAGTTGCAAAAAAATTGCATATCAGATTGCACAAAAAACAGGTGCACAACCACTCGTTCATCTGTACTTGCACAAACATAACTTCCGTTGGTTTCTTTTCTTGTGCATAATCTAGAACCTAGTTTCCACTTGCACAACACCATTTGCACTAAAAGAATGACACAGTTGGATGTGGCCTATAGTAATCCAAGCAAAAAGTAAGTTCCTACTCTGATCAGTTTCAGTGATTGAGTGGGGCCAATTTTAATGTTAGATGCTTGAATGATTTTATTGATGAGCATAACTAGACAGGACTCTGCTACAGAATGAGATACTGCCTTGTAGGGACAGTTCAGCTGCCTTTTGAATCCGTTTCAGTACTGTCTTTGTTAAATAATTGAAAAAATGTGGATTTAATACAAAATTTAAAATACTTTAGAATCTTTTTGTTTAAATACCTACAGTTATAAACTATGTTTTCTTTGCTAAAATTGGAAAAAGTGTGCTTTGTTTTCTCACAACTTACTATGGCTTCCACTGCTGCATAATTGAATCCTTTGAAATGGAGACCATGAAATGTAATTCCATAGTCAATTGCTTGGTTTACCTGCGAACATAAAGAAATTGTATCCTCAGCATCTTTCATACGTGTGGGAAAATAACGTATAACTTAATGTGAAATTTAAACATCTCTTGCTTCAGGCAATTTTAACTGTAAACTTCAATTGCTTTGCAATTTAGGTTTTGGATAATTGTGGTGTTCATCCTCTAGTTATGCATCCATAATAGCAATTTTTAAAGGTAGTTATGGAATTATGAATATTTTAGATTCCGTGCAGTACCAATGTTTTCTTGTTAGCTGATATTCCAAGGCAGATTTTACGATCAATACATTTTTATGAGAAAGGGGGCAGGCTTTTATGTATGTTGGAAGTGGATCAGACGCATTTGGAGAACTGACACCCCAGCTCCTCTTAGGCATGGAAAATAGGAGACTAAACTTTCAAAATGTTATGTGGTATCTTAGGTGGGTGAATGTTAGGCAAAGCAAAGTCCCTAGCTATCATTCCAAGCACATTTTCAAAGCATGTATGTTTGCCTCAAGTACATAACCAGTCTCTTTGTTCAGGTAGGTTCTTTGCTATCCCCATAATGTTCGTTTATGGCCTGACATTCCTTTATCAAGCCCTCCTCATCAAGTATTCTGCTTCAAGGTGGTAAAATTGGGCCACCCTTGAACATTACAATACTGCAAAAAAGTGAAGTATCAGGTATTGCCAATGGAATTAACACAAAGTTTTACTGAAGTCTTGCTGTTTTGCGTCACTCTATTCTAAGTGTCCCATCATGTAGTTATAATTTTTTAACAAGTTTGAACACTGTAAGCATTTCGAGAATGGGAGAAAGCTGGACTCTACCTGAATTTGAACTATGAACTGAAATAGAGGTTTATACATGAAATAGACCTTTGTGAAAAATGTTCAAATTAAAGAATCTTGTGTTTAATTTTACCATTAATGCTAACCTTTACAGGTTTCTGATTCTGGGGTGGGAATGTCTTCCAATGTAAGGAAGAGGTCCACAATCTTTGGATCCATTGGGCACATTTTGAAATTTGAAAAACATGGACCCCAAAAATGCTGCCATAAGGCATATGACTAGGCACAGAGACCAACCTACTAGTACAAGCAGTTGAGTATGAGGCAGAGATGGGGCCGAGTCCCATATGCCAAATCACTTATTTAACTCTATAAAGCACAATGAAGGACAAATTTCACAGAAAGATAACTAGACTGGTGATGCTCTAAGAAATATGCACACACCACAAACTGTGCTGTGGCACAATTAGATGGCATACAAATGTTTTAAATAAATAAATAATAAATAAAATGCGCACACATGCATTTCCTTTCTTTTGAAGGCCATCAGCTAACATACCTGGGAACCCTTGCACACACAGACACATAGTGTTCTCTCTCTCTCTCTCTCTCTCTCTCTCTCTCTCTCTCTCTCTCTCTCTCTCTCTCTCACACACACACACACACACACAACCCCATTTATTCATCACGCACAGCCACCATTTGCACATACTCCTTGCAGCTCTGATCACTCAACTGCTTTCTCTCCTTTGGATAGTATTTTCTGACCACCATACCCATGACTACCCACTCCTGCTACATTCTGACTGTTTGCCCTGCTCCTCTAACTCTTCGGCAATACCATTCAATGTCCAAATGTTGGAGGGAATTTGTTTCAACTTTTGAGTTTAAAAACATTTCCCTAGGGTTCCCATAAATACTGTGAAGCACAGCCCTCCCACCATTTAATTTTCCTAGGGGTTCTGAGAGATACCACATGGCCCCAGAAGCACTCAAGGGCAATTAGAATGGTGGGGCAATTGAACAAGACCAGGTTTGCACTTTGTAGTCAACCTGGGTTTTTTTCCAAATTGGGAAAAAAAGGAAAGAGCCAGGAGAGCTTTGCATGTGCTGTAGAAAGTTTATATCCATGCTTTAAAAAAGCTGGGGTGGATAGCTGTTATTTCAGTTTATAGGGACTAACTGTTTTGTTATTAGGTAGAAATGTGAATTACCCCTCTTCATCCTTTTTGACTCCTTTCCTCATTTGACAGAGATCATATAGACAACTTAATGAATATAGATCAATTCCCCCTTTTTCAAAGCAGAACAACCCCAGACTCCTGAGATTTGCAAGATATCATTTCAGCTGTTCCCTAGCAGGAACATATTTATCAATATTTTCTCTTATAGGTGCATGTCAGCATCTTGTGAAAGGATTATTTGGCAGTTTTTAAATGTGTTTTTAAAGTTTGTCTAGGTTATTTTACTAGAATTTCATACAGAGGCAGTCCCTGGGTTACAAATAAGCTTCATTCCTGAGAAAATGGAATTTTGTCTTTTAAGTCAAGTATGTATGTAAGTTGAGATCGGTGGCAGAGGCCCTTCTCCGGGAGCCCTCTGTGAAGGATATTAGGAGGGTGAGTACCCGGAGGAGGGCTTTCTCCATTCCCAACCTATGGAATGCGCTCCCCAGAGAGGTCCGCCTGGTGCTGTCGTTACTTGCTTTTCGGTGCCAGGCCAAGACCTTTTTATTTAAACGTCATTTTAATTGTTGATTTTATTTATTGATTTTAACAACTTTGGCCAGGATGTCTCCAATTTTATATTATTGTATTGATGGTATTTATTTATGTTTGTAAGCCGCCCCCAGGCTTATGCAAAGGGGGTGGCATATAAGTTTGATAGATAGATAGATAGATAGATAGATAGATAGATAGATAGTTGGCCCTCCACATTTGCAGGGGTTACAGGTGCAGGACCCTGTGAAAGTGGAAAAACTGTGAAAATGTCTAGGCTTCCACCCCACCCAAAGTCATTATGGCTGCCTCTTCGCAGTAAGGAAATGCTGGAACGATTTTTCTCTCTGGAGGGGCAGGGCAAGAAGGCCTGCTTTGAAGCCCCTCCACCCCTTCTCCACTTTCACTGCCTCTGTGGTAATGACAATTTTCCACAGTAGTTTTTCAAACTTAATATGCTTTATGGCAGTTTGTTCATAAGTATAGGTTATTTGTAACTCGGACTGTCTCTATATTATGTGGTGTTAATAACTCAGGGACTGTCTCTGTATTTCTACTTTTTAAAAAGTTACTTTTAACACAGAAACAAAATGTAGAGATTGAATTGTTACTCTAAATTTCACTTTTTAGAATTTCCATCTAGCGTTCTGATACGTAGATTTACGGTCTAAAAGACAGTGAATACAAAAGAAATCGAAACAGAAGAAACGTCTGATTTTTCTTCAACAAGGCAGAGATTATATTCTGTTGCTGAAGTTTTTTAAAGTATCAACACACTTTTTTGCCTGTACTGGAAATATTAAACTTTTGGCATTCACATGACCAATTTGAGAAATGTTATAATGATACAAAATTATCTTTCCGATTTCCATTAGAGAGCAAATCTCATTGTTTCAGATGTAAAGCTACTATTTTAAACCAGCCTTTGGTATATATTTTAAATGAAAGGTTAAACACTAGCTTTGTCCAATTGAGGTAATTAGCCTGGGGGAGAGAACATTTTCTTGTATAGAGATCTGTTATATCATAAGCCACAAGAATCTGAAATGGGTGCAAGAGGAAAGTTGGCAATTAATTTTTTTTCTTCAGAACATGGCCCACTTTTGTGGAGCTAAAATGATGACAATTTTACCATACAACTATTAAGTAAAGGAAAACTGGAGCAGGGAAAATGCCAGCATAATGAAAAGTACATACTTGCTTTGGTTTTGGTACTGTGATTCATTCCTTTTATCTCAATTTTAGACTTTTTAACAAAGATGAGCTTTCATGCTATTTACCACAAACATCAAATCAAAACAAACAAACAGATTGTACGCTCCTGACCTAGTTCCCAGGTCACTTAACACTGTTACCCAGAGTGAAACTGCAGCATATTGATGGATGTAATTTTGTGTTTTCCAATAGCACTGAATGATTCAAGGTGGTGCTGATATCTTTTTAAGAGAATGAGCATTCTCTCTCTGATATTTCAGTGCCAGTTGGTCCTGCTCAATATTCCAAAATTTTATGAAATTATAACAGTGGCTCTTGGAATCAGGGCCTTAACCATTGTTGTCCCTAGCTTTGGGGGTTCTTGTCTTGAGAAGTTAGCATTTCCTTATCTTTGAGTTTCCATATTCGTTTATTTTAGTGATTTTTTTCCCCAACTGGACAGGTGTTCCTTGTGTGTACTAACAGTTGTTAGAATCCAAACAACTTCACACTTGGACTTTTGTATGTCCAAGGTGGATTTGGGCTTGTGTTTCACAAACTCCATGGCAACCTCACTTTTGGAATGAAAGAACTTAGAAAAGTAGTTCATAATATGGTTATCTCTCATTTCCAAGGAAAAGTCCCACTAGGTGTTCTGACAACCTTGAGCAATTTTACAGGAACTCTCTTAATTTTAGGCTATTCCTTTGGAGTTTATTGTGCTTCATTTTTGTTAAAGCATTTGAGGCTTTTGGAAAAATAGCTTAACTATTTGGAATGAAATGCTATGTAGTATAGGGTTTAGGCTGCAAGAATTTGTCAAAATTTTCAGAATTAGGTTTACACAACACAGGTTTATACAACAGACTGCTATTTAGCTATCTTTTTATGCTGATGTGATAGTTGCTTTGAAAATCCAGCAGTTAAACTTGTATGCATCCTCATCTGGTAACACATGCTGAACAGGTTATCAGAATGGAAAAATTTACAAGTGTTTATTGGGAATGTGTGATTCATGCAGTAAAATGTTTAGCTAAGTATGCTTCTAAACATGAAAAATTATATGCCCATATCAGATTGAATATACCGGAATATCTACTGATTTTATATCTGTTACACATAGTGTACAGTCTTTGAAATCTGCTTAAATTTTCTGGAAGCTGACCAAATCTGGTTAATGAAGCATGAGAAATTGGTTATTTAAACAGATTCTTTAACTAGTATTTCTGTAAACATTTCTCTAAAGAAGCTTATGATGGAAGTGTCGATTTCAAGGCAAAGTTTAGAAACTAGTTCTGCAGTTGAATAAGTCTTACGTTTGTAACTTGCTTATGGTTCGTTTGACTGCACTTGGAATATTGTGGTCAGTTCTGGTCACCTTACTTGAAAAAGGACGTTATTGAATTGAGAAAAGTACAGAGTGGCCACAAAAATTAACAGGACTGTAGCAGCTCCCTTATGTGAGGAATGACTATGATAACTGTGATTGTTTAGCTTAGAAAAAAGGCAAGAAAGGGGGCACATAATACAGGTTTAAAATAATACATGGTGGGGAGAAAGTGGAGGAGGAAACATTTTTTTCCTCTCCCATAACAACCAAACTTTGGTCATCCCATGAATTTGATTGGTGCAAGGATTACAACAGATTAAAGAAAGAACTCATTCACACACCATATAGTTAAACTATTGAATTTGTTGCCTTGGGATGTGGTGATGGCCACCAACTTTGATGACTTTAAAAGGGGATTGGACAGACAGGGCGAGGGCTATCAGTGGCTACTAGTCTTGCAGGCTATGTGTTATCTCCTTCACCAGAGGTGGCATTCCTGAATGCAGCAGTTGCTGAGGAGCTTGGGCAGAGGGAGGTCTTGCATCCTGGGGGCGGGGAGGTGGCAGGTGCTCTGGGCAGCTGGTTTGCCACTGTGTGTATGGCGCGCTGGACTAGATGGACCTATGATCTGATCTATTATGTTATTTTTCCTATTAATGCTATAGAACTATTTCTAAATCATACATAATGGCATAGTAAACAACACTACTGATCTTTGTCTTCTGGAGTCACTTGATTTCATCATCTATTCTGAGAGAACATGTAGACTGAGGGATGACTTGCAGGATCATTTTGAGCACAAAATCATATTGACATAAGCATAAATGAGGGTAGTTTGTGGTCCATACATGAGAACATGCATAAAGCAAACAGTACATTTATTGGTGGTGTTATATGTTTAGAAAAGAAATACCCCTGACTAGATGTCAGATTCTAGTGAAGCCATGAAGTCAATGTATTCTCCACTATATGTGTCTGATATCAGGAAGCATTAATCCATTGTATCTCAATGTTACATCTTTATCCCATTAATGTAAATAGGTGTTAAGTATGTGCATAGCCATCCCTCTCCCTTCATCCCCAGATCAACCTTATGAGATAGGCTTATCTGAAAGTGAGCTCAGTGGTCACTGAGCTTGGTACCTGATTAGGAACTTGGGTCATTCTGATCATTGTCCCAACACTTTAGTCACTACGCAGGGACAACCTTGGAGTTTCTGCTGCAGCGGTGGTGGCTGTCCATGTGCACAAGTGAGTGCCACAATGCAAATTAAGCTCTAACTCCCACATTTACATATGTGCATGAACCATTCATCCATGTTGTGCTGAAGATTGTACAGTTTATGGAACAGATATAAGCTGCCCAGATGTGAACTGCATAGAGAGCTTCAGCTGTTGCGTGGCATAGAAATTAATTAAATAAATTGTGCCTGTCTTATATAATTCTAATATTTTAAAAAAAACCTTCCAGTATTAAAGAGAAGAATAAGCAAGCTCTCAGGGATTGGGGACCTTCTTTGCCCTTACTCTCAGACACATACACTCACCTACTCACATTTTTAACCCTTTCTTGGAAATGGGCACTGTGGTTCTTGCTGCAGATGCCTTATTCCTAGAAGCAGAGTGACCTAGGAAACAGGCAGGACTCTTTGAGTACTGCTTCCTAGGATATGCTGTAGGAATGATGCCTGTGTGTATTCATGTAAGAACTCTCAATGATTCCTTTAGGGTATTACACCCTTTAATTTGGTTAATGACTAAAACTAATTGCTATTTTTAATCTTTTGCAACTCCAAGAAAATGTCTGGGATCTGCATGTGAATTTCCACCACACAAACAATTAGTGTTTGTTTCAGATTTTAGATTAATTGTAATTCATAAGAAGTTAAATACCATTCATTGCCATTAGCATATTTTTTCTGAGACTATGATACCCAAATCTTTCTGCTTGAAGTATCAAGCCTCCTCTAAACTGAAACTTAAGTTCTCAATACAAAGTAGATTACCAAATAACCCCTTTAAAACAGATGCACGCAGTTTCTCTCTGTTTGATGATCAAATAATATTTTAAATTCAATCAATAATTATGCATATAATTTGTGGGGCGGGGGGACAAAAACTTTTTGGGGATGTGATTAATTATTGAAAAGGCAGAATAACAACAAATTCTATACATTAAAATCCCATTAAGTCATACATATTAATATTTCTTTCAGGGTCTTTTGCTGAGTATGTGTACACTATATAGAGGTGGTCCCAGACTAAGTTTAACCTGGTGTGTTCATTAGTATTGCATTCATTGTGTGTCAATGAGCATGAGTATCAATATGCTATTTGTTTGTTTATTTTTGCATTTCTGTGCTGCCCCCTACTCCAGTGGAGTCTCCTGCAATATTTAAGATCTTCACTGATGTAAAACTGGATAACTTCCAAGTGCTTACTCTACTCTACCTTAACCATTGCCATGCTTTAGCGATCCTGCATGTATCATAATTTGTCAAAAACTGGGTAAATGCATCCCTGCTAGTTTCCAAGAGTTTTGTAATGAAGAATGCAATCCATTCTTCCCTACTCTCCCAAATAAAACAAGTGCAAATAATTGGTGGGTCCTTAATCTAGTTTTCTTAATTGCCAGAGGATATTAATAACCATATTATAGAAAGAGTATTAGTTATGCTTGCTTGTAGACATGCATCATATTCAGGTTAAATTTAGCATAGATCACCAATTAAGAACTTTCATGTTCATATGTTATATTTCAGAGTAGGGCACCTCTACAAGCTTCTCCTCATTTTCAGACATCCAAATACCAAGATTACACTAGATTTCCACAGGACATAGTCTGCTTTTTTGCTTATTTATCTTTATTCTTTACCTCTACATAGAATCATAGAATAGTAGAGCTGGAAGGGGCCAAGAAGGCCAATGGGTCCAACCCCTTCCTGTTGCAGGACACCGAGTTACACCATCCCACTCTGACAGCTGTCCAGTTTCTTTTTGAATGCCTCTAGTACGGGCGAGCACACCACCTCTCTAGGCAGCTGGTTCCACTGTCGTATTTCTCTGATCCCTATCTATTTCCATCAATCCCTATCTACTCAAATGGAGAAAATTAATATCTTATACTCATTGGGCTGGATCTAGATCTACCTTCCATGGATCTGCAGCACAGCTCATCCCATGCAGGTGGATTCTCCAACCCTCTGTGTCACATTTTTCAGGGATTAAAAGAGCAGCCATGGAGTGCAGGGGACAGGAAAGTCAACTTCTGCCCAGTTACACATGCCTAAATGTAGATTGAGCTCCAATCATTCAGTATTTTGAGGCAAATATCACTGACTTCTTTGAATGTCAAGATAAGTACCACATTGTCTTCATTCAAGAGAATGTCTGAATATTTTGTTTTTAATGGAACATATTTTATTCATGTTTCCTAAATGCTTTTTGTAATGGTTCCATGCAAAGCACAAGGGAGATAAAAGGCAACTTTGTCTCATGCCCTTTGAAAGGTTAAAATCTGGGGGGAAATGGGAATTCATACTATTGATAACAAATGGACCAAAATTATTTAAGCACATTCTGTAGCTTAGGAACATTTAAACCTATCAAGAACCTTTGCAGCATCTAGGAACAATGACACTCCTTTGTTGTTATCAATCACATTCATTTTCTAACTCTATATACAAGTTGTTTCCCTTTAACAAAATCAGACCGATCTTTATCAATCTTCTTAGTGCTTTAATAAGTCTTTTTTGCTAATGTGGCTGTATAAATTTCAAATTCCTGATTAAGCAAGGATATTGATTTATAAAAGATCCTAAAAGTATCCTTATTTACTTTTGGAAAGACTACTACCTTTGCTCCCATGTGTCACAGGGTCGGGGAAGGGGAATGTCAAACCCTCTCTGCTCCATTGTGTCCATTAGCAGGGACATTTGAAGAGATTCTCGAAGGTGCAGTGGCTACAGGTTTCAACGATTCAAGCGGACTTCAACAAATGGGGAAAAGAATCTTTACCCCAATGTAATTATGCAACAGCCATGGCCCTGACATGGTAGGGAGGTGCTTCACACGCAACCCCAGCCACCAGCTTCTTCAGGGGAATTAGCAAGGTTACAGCCTGGGTTTCTTCCACAGCAATTCACCTTGCCTAGCAGCCCCAGAGCCTTTTAACTCTGACTCCCAGTCCCCTGATGATCCCCCAGGGATCCCCCAGTCATGATCCCCCAGGAGGCCTTCCCATCTTGCCTGGAATGGGGGAGCAAAGTTTGCCTTTTCTCAGGAGCAGGGGGCAGACTTGGACAGATTGAAAATGGCCCCCACACCCTTTTCATGAGTGACAAGCATACTGGCACCTGTCCACCCCAAGAGCAAGGCTCCCCTGCCTGCTCTTCTCAGTCTCCATCCATCCCTGGCACCACTCCCTCCTGTGCATGTGCCCCCTGCCCTCTCCCCCTGCCCCTTTTATTCCTAACTCCTCACCCCATTCATGCTAGCTTGTCCAAGTGTTCATTCAGGTTGGCATAGGGAACTGACCTTGCACCAAGGTGTGTGACCTCTCTTGCTTGGGTTGTTTCATTTTGTCCCTCCCAAAGAAATGCAGCAAGAGGGGAGCCTGGTGTGCTGCAGCTTCTAACCCTACCGTGCACACAAGAGATGGCCTGTTTTGGTGAGACTGAAAGCTCAGGCTCAGAGGATGATGTGGGGATGACCGAACCAGACGAGTCTGAGAGCTCACACTCTAATAACGGAATTGTTGTTGAAACAGAGAGACCTACACCTGCACACTCCCCACCCCCCCCCCCACACACACCATGCCAGTCTCTGCCTGCCCTGGATGAAAGTAGCTCAAGGATGGGCATGGGGCCCAGCCTCCCTCCTGCCTGTGGGAATGAAGGAGACAAATGGCGAACACGAGCCTCCTGAAGACATGGACCTGAGGGCCCGTCACCACAGCTGCAGGCTGGACCAATTAGGGGCTCAGAGTGCAGAATGCAGGCAGGCCCATTTTCACAGCTCCCCACCTTCTAGAGACAGGCCCCATAGGGTTCATAAGCAAAGGTTTGGGTGAAGGGAAGCAGAGAGGGGTCAGCACTTCTTGTGTGTGCTCAGAGACTTGTGAATGCTTAGATTTCCTGTGTAAAATAAAGACTCTTAAGAAGTGCTGGAGTGACAGTCTTGCTTGGGAAGGGACACACAGCCCACGACACTGACTCTCTGTGTGCCTGGTGAGACACAGCGAGCCCCAGCAACTCTTCACACTGTGAGAAGGGTATTTCAAAATGAATGGTTGAAAATAGGCCTAATAATTATTCATTAAAGCATCTAAGGCAGGATACAGAATCACTTTGTGGTGGGTGACTAAATGCTCCTTCCAGCACTCCATTTAATATAAGTTGTCAGACAGACTTAGCCGTGCCTGCCTGGCATCATTTGCTTGCTGTCCGGAGTTCTAGTTGGAGGATCCTAGACCCATGAGAATCCTAGATGGAGGATCCCTGCCCCAGAAAGCCTCATATGCAGCAAAGTTGTAACAGCTCAGGAGTCAGGCAGATAATCCACTGGACCCCTTGGTCACAGCAGATTCACCTGCAATCCCCCTTCCTTCATGGTGTGACAGATAAATTCAAGCTGGCTGTGCATTCACTGAGTGAGGAGAGGCTGACAGCAAAGCCTCTCCTGGTTTACATGCTGCTCGTGGTCTGTGGCTGTGAAGAGGGGTTGAAAAGAGGTGGGCATGCTCATCACACATTTGTCATCTGTACACAATTATTAAGTAGTTCAGTACCCAAAAGTGAGTCCTTTTATATGGTACACACAAGAAATAGATCTTGTTAATACCCTTCATCATCTTTGCCATGTCAGAAAATATGGCAGACTTATCTGACAGTTGCTGTGATCTTTGGGGTTCTTGGCTTGGAATCTCCCAAGTTCCATCCCCTTGAAGTAGTGTTGCTATCAGGCAAATGTCATTTGAAATTACACTGCTATCAAGCAAATGCCATCTATTTATTGTTTTAAAGTAGCTGAAGTCAAAAGCTGGCCTTTAAACTGTTAGCTGTACCAAAACAACTGAAAACCTGCTGGCTATTTTTAAATTTTGCAATAAAGCTTACTAATGTAATTCCTCCTTAAATGTGATGTTGCAAAAATGAGCCACCATTAAAAGCAGAGAATGGTAAATAGAATTTCTTTTGATACCAACGTATTTTTGCAGACAAGTTGCTGACTTTGGAAGTCTCTTAATTGGCTTGACTAATCTCCATTTTAATACAAACCCAAAGAGCTTTCCAAAACTGACCAAAGCTCTATACTTATTACCTCTTAATAATCATTAGGCAGAGCTTAACTCATCACCTTCTTTACTTGCCTTGTTTTTGCCAAATTACTAATAACATTTTACATTTGCCAGATGAGGGTTTACCAGTGTTGATCTATAATCCTCCTCCTTCCCTTTTTCATTCAGATGCAACCAAGAATGAGTAACTGCTCTAGACACTGAGAGCCAATAGTTGTAGCAACTGGTGCTTAACACTGGAAATGTCCATTATTAGCACATTCCCAGGAAATACTCTTCAGCTTATCGGGGAAAATGTCAAGACGCTTAATAATCAGCTCTTGAGGGATTCTGTCTTAAGTGTGGACTGACTTCCCATTCATCCTTCCATTTTCTTCAGAATATTCTGTTGCAGATACGGAGGCTGTGTGTTTTCTACTGATTACAAATAATATTTTTCTTTTGATAGTCACTTGTAAATGCTAGCAGAACTCTCAGGCAAATACTGTGAATGTCTGAAAATTCTAAGGGTACGCTACTGAAAAGTGTCTAACTTGCAATTGCCAGCATTTACTGCTGTATGTCCAAAACAATATACAATGTTTGGGCATTTATAACGTATACCTGGAATTGTGCCTGTGCACCTGTGAAAAATACACCAAGTTTGGGGCATACCATGTAAAGCATATATCATATATACTGCTTCTTAAAGACAGATGTGTCTGGATAAGTCTGAGATGGCGATTCTGTTTTGATATATCTCATCTTGCTGTGAAGAGCTTGCTTTTTTTACATTTTGGATAGAAGCAGCTCAGTGGTGCAGCACATACCTTTGCATGTAGAAAGTCCCAGTTCCTTCCCTAGCACACTCACTTATAAGATTATTAAGTGTAGCTAGGAAATAGCTTCTGAGATCTACTGTTAATAGTCTGAATTAAGACCACTTTACTGAAAACTAACATTGTCTGCACTGTCTAAACACTTAGCTATTCTGTTTCATAGAGCAGGGGAAGCAAGCTTCTACTTGTCTGTTTCAGCTCACTCTCTTACTACTCATGACCTTTTTAATGATATGGTAATTCTTTTTTCTCCTTTTTTAGGACAGCCCCGGAACCTGCAAGATCTATGCCGAATTAAAATCCGCCAGTGTATAGGCCTTCAAAACCTCAAACTACTTGATGAACTACCAATTGCCAAGGTCATGAAAGACTACTTAAAACACAAATTTGATGACATCTGACATTTTACAAAAGAGTTGGACAATAAGCAAGATTAGTTTATATTCCAGATACCTTTCAAAGGCTGGTCACCTTGCACAACGTATATCCTATGCAATTTCTGATTTTTTGTTTTTTCCCGAGAAGTCAGAAGGCAGGTATACAATTCCTTGGGGGGAGGTGGGTGTTTTATACCAAATGCTAGAAGGTCTTAATTTTTTGATTTCCTTGGTCCAAGTTTACAAAATCCAAGCTTTCTATGTAACTTGTGGGTTTGGCTTTAAGTTTTTGCAGGGGATTTGTTTTGTTTTGTTTTTTAAGTATCATTTAAAAAAAAAAACATAAACTTGCAGCATTTGAATGAAGAACGTAACTTTTTCAAAGGAAGCCTTCCCCCACCCCCATGTAGCATGTGTAATACTGTGAGATGGCTGAGCGAATGCTAACAAAATAAAGGCGGGAGACTTAAGGGAGAAATCCACCAGGTGCTGCTGTTGAGTTCCTTTATTTGTGAAGAGTCCTAGGCAGACCTATTTGGAATGAAGATGCTGCATAGCAACAGTGCTTGGTGAATTTAGTCCACTAGCACTGCTCCCGTACAACGGACCAATATGGGCAACACTACTTATGCCCCATAAGGAGTCCTGTCAGTTGACTGGATTTCATGTGGGCATAGTTTCCTGCTCATATGGAGTTTTTCTCAGAATCATGGCTCAGGCTTGTAACTAGGGTGTTCAGAGTTTACTATAAACATGGCAAGTCTTTTCAAAACATTGCCACCTTCATTATTATTTTTTTAAGTACAAGTTTGATTTTTAACATAATTATTGTAGTTTGGATGTCCATATGTCTTATCCCTGCTTTGATAGCAGTACATGTTCTGTTTGTAATTAGGTTTTACACTGCTCAGATGCCTCTGTGGTTTCTGTGTAATTTTTTTCTATTAAAAAAAGCATTAACCAAAAAAACAAAGCAACCCCCCTAAATCTAATTTCAAAGCAAACACATCCTGTTTTTATATAGTGCCTCACAAACAATAATCTATTCAAATTTAGATTTTCTTCATTGCTCGTGTGAATTTCACACATTCCTACCCTGGCCTCAACATGTAGCTTGCTACTATAGGAATTACTACAATATTATTGTATTTTTTCTTATCTCCCAAATTTCAATGGCATCTAAATTAAAATGTTGCAGCTCACTTTTGATTCCCTCCCCCCTCACGTTAGAGGCTAATTTGTGCTGTTAAGACCAGATTCTGAGCTAGCAATTTGCTTTTAATTCTTGTAAAGGGGCTTGTTTTCTCTTGTGCTTTTATCTTTCTTGATATTAAACAGGACCTTGGGTCAATCCAAAAATCTGTCTTGCTCATATGGACCATGTAAAAATAACTCATATCTCAAAATATCTGCAAATATAAATTGGAACACACACATGCATGTCTTGAGGCAAATCTTAGTAAAAACCAAAATGTAGAGTGCACAGATCTTACTGTGAACTTTGATACAATTTATTTCCATAGCTATGTTGAAGCATAAATCATTGGTTATACACATAACAAAATTGAGAATTCTATGAGAATTCCAGGCCCTTTCTAATGAGAATTTCTCTCTAGGAAGAAAATAGTAATCTGAGCACAAATCTTGCCAAAGCCCAGGTTTGTTGTTGTTGTTTTTGCCCCAAACCCTTGACTAACTGTGGGTATAGTACATTAAGTCTGTTCTTCGATGGGAGTTTAGATCATCCCAGAAATTGGTTCCCAGCACTTAACTGTCTTTATCAAGTTCTGCCATGATTTTGAAACCCAAAGCTTTTTGATTTGGTCTCAGTTTTGACATAGATTATGTTAGGGGAAAATACTGGTCTCTCTCACTTAACTGTTGCCAGTTTCCAAGCACAGCCCCTCCCCTACTTTCTTGAAGGGTGAATCAGTTTTGCTTTTTATCTGACAATTCATGAGTGCAGCAGTGGTGGTTGTACCCATTTTTACAAACATCACTCCTGTTGCTGTAGAAGGGCTGCAAGGAACTGTGGTAGGCTGGGATGGCCTCTTGCCTTGGCTTTGGCCAAGCTAGCAACAGGTTGATGGGTCAGCATAAGGTAACAGACAAGTGTCTCTTCCCCCCCCCCCCCCGTGAACTATCCATTTTAGTAAACTAGTAGCCAGAGGAAAAACAGTAATTGAATGGCCAACAAGTTCATTCTTCCTCATTAGATGTAGCCCCAGCCAAGCCAAGTGTACTTCATTTGGTTGCTATAGTGAATGCAAGGGTTTTGCAAGCTAAGAAGAACAAGGCCCTTGTTTTCTAGTAATACAGAGCTAAAGGCTACTGTTAAGTTTTGAGCTTCTATGATCTTCCAAAAACGTTCTTCCAATGGTCAATCTTTTCTAATTTTTAGGTTCTTTGGTATCTAAGACTCCCCAACCAGAGGAAGTTAGTCGTGCTTAAGTGTGGTGAGTTGACACAATAGAGTTTCAGGTCTGAATCAGTTTGGTTGGCATTCTAAATAAATAAATAAATAAATAAATAAATAAATAAAAGTGATAGTGCATTCTTAACAGCCTAGTTTTCTCTACTGGTTCAGGGATCCATTGTAAGGTAGATTTTATTCTGTCATGCTGCTGTGACTTAAAAAAAATATAAATATCTTGCTGATAACAAAAGTGCTATTTAATGAACTGTATAATTCCATTTATTTATTTGATTGAGGTTTGTTTTTATTTTTCCCCATGTTTCTAATCTACGCCGTTTTATGAATTACGCAATGGGTCATGAAACAAAAATCCCCTGAACCCTCTCTGAGAGTCTTTCTTTCAGTAAAGTTGTATTTGTAAGCTTAGGGCAATGGGGGAAACCTTGCATCCCAGTTCTGCGGAAAATTTAGCACTTCGGTTATTATGTAACTGGGCAAATCATCCTCTTCTCTTCTCTTCTCTTCTCTTCTCTTCTCTTCTCTTCTCTTCTCTTCTCTTCTCTTCTCTTCTCTTCTCTTCTCTTGAGGGTATTCCACTGTTTATGTACTACATTGAATTGGGCCAAAGGAAATAATGTACAATCTACATACCTCCATGCTGGGGCAACCAGATGAGACAGTGTAGTAGATTTTCCCCTATTTGAGCAAACATACCATCATGATAGGACAGAGAATCAGAAGAGAATGATGTTGGCATATGTTAGTCTTGCAGCTAGAAAACTGTGGGGGTTTTCCATTAAATGTTTGAGTTTAATCCAAAAAGGCAAGAGCATCAATTCCAGACCTGTTACCACTTCTTGAATATTTGCAACCTTTAAGGTTTTTTTAAATAAAACATAGACAAATTGGCAGACACACCAAAGAAACAGACAAGATGATCATTAGCAAACCACAAACCTCATTCTTTTAAAACAAAACAAGAATTTGTAAATATTTCTGTTTATAAATGTACAGCAGAGTGTGTGTTTTTTAGATTATTTAATTACCATATTTCTAATCTATTTACAATATTAGAGACCATATTTGTTATTTCCAAAGGCTTCTGTTGAGCTTGTTTTTTTTGTTTTTGCTTAATTCCTTACTCATGCTAGGAACAACTTTGCCTTCTTTGGGACAGCATGAAGACACAATATTCTGTATTTGTTAGTATTTGGTACTTTGTATGGACAAAGATGACTAATACCCAGTGTTGGGGGTAGCTCTTCCTCCATATGAATGGTGGGTGTAAATTAGGAGCCAACCAAAAGAATATGCACTTCCTCTCCTTTCATAGCATAAATTTCCACTCCCCCTGCCTTAACAAGGGCTTATTTAACACCTATATCAAATCCTGTTAACTTGGATTTCCAAACCTGTTTCAAATTTGAGTTAAGATGGAAGTTTTTGTTCAGCATTAGGTACAGTTAGCAGTAGTACAGGTATATTCCTAAACCATAGTTAAGGCTAATACCAGAAGGGAGGAAGAAATTGCGCCCAGTAGGAGAGGGGAGAGAGGAAGGGAACCTAAGTCCCGGTGTGCAAATAATGGCTTCTGGGATGCTAGCATTTCATTTACACCTGAGTCATAGGCCTGAGAATACAGTCTGCCAGGAACTTTGTGTACAGAAGCTCCTGGGACGCAACCCTGTGGTTCTTGTACTGTGGCAAGCTTAGTTCATTCATTAAGAATTGAGATGGAGACCTTCGCTGTGGATTCACCACCTATTTATCAGGTTTTTATGGAGGGAGGATTAGGGAAATCTGAAATTCAAGTTTGACTTGATAAGGTCACTTCAGTGTCACTAAACTCGCTGTGAGAAGAATGATGTACCATTTTGCCCGCTGATCTACCTTCCACACAGCTCTTGTGTGTTAGCAATATCGTAACATATTATGTTCTTCCTTTTGTAATGTAAGGTTTTGCGTTGGGTCATTTTGAATTAAAATAAATTAAAATTAAAATTGAATTAAAATTACCAAATTCTTTTAAATATGCTTCATCTCGTTCTTCAAAAATGAAAATCTACTGCAGTTTGATGGAAAAGCTACAATAGTTGAGGAAGAGCCTGAGGAAGCTGGTTGCTCAGCAGAGGATATATTCCTTCTGAACTAGTTGAAAAACATTGACGATCTCAACTTTATAGTTCTACGTTAGCTGCCCCATCATTGATTGATTGATTGATTATTTATTTATTAGGATGACTTATTTCTATGCATTCTTTAAATACCATTAAAGGGTCCTAACTGATGATTTCATGGATTCATTGTACATCTCTCTTTACAGGATTGTGTTTTGGGGCTCTGATACTGAGTTAATACTTAATCATATTTATATATTTTAAAAATGAATGCCCTGTCTTTTCTAAGCATCTTGGAGCAGATCAAAATAGAAAAATAGAAAATAATACTAGACAAGAACTAGACAATTAAGCATGCAATCTTGTGCATGTTTTAAGAGGAAAAATGTCCCACAACTCCCAGAATCCCTGCAGCCAGACATACTGGCTGGGACGTACTGGGAGTTTTGGACTTTTTCTGTCTAAATATGGGCACACTTGCAAAACATCTGTATCACAAGGAATGGATTTACACTCTCTTACCCAGCCTAAAGGAACAGAAAGTAGTTATCAGGTGAACATGTTTGGAGGGTGTTGGGGGAAAGATACTATATGTAAAATGTATCCTACTTCAAAGTGCTCTGTTGGTTGATGTTTTTAGTAATTCTTCAGTCATCTCTTTGACCCTAGAATGTCCTAGGAGATGCTAGGAAAGAAACTTTTATTGCAGGCTCCATAGAACCTATTCCTAAAGGATTTCCTGTCCCCCACCCCACCCCCTTTTTGGTGGCAACACATGCTGCAGATCTGGTGAACTACCAGACATGGCTTGGAGACCACCACCAATGGCCTGTAATATGCACTTTCTACACCTCTGCTTTAAGGTATATGAAAACTAATTCCCATTTGGCAGAAGGGGGATTGACACTGAAGTACAGAATATCTGTTGAAAGCTGTTTAGTGAGCTCATGGCAGAGATGTGATTTAAACTTTCTGGTTCTGTTTAGTCTCCCAGACCAGAAAGTGGTCAGTGAGCTCCATTCAGGTGGTCTATGGAATGGTTGCTGGGCAGTCAATAATTTCTGAACTTGGCTCTGCATTTAATTTATTGTTTGTTAACAGAAATGAAGAACATTTAGACAAAGGCACATAGTTATGTTCTGCCAAGACATTCAGCTATTTCCAAGCGGTCCACAAAGAAAGCTTGAAAGCTACTGTCTTAGCCAATACAATAGCACTCTTCACTGGATTTAGGTATTAAAATCTAGACTTCATCAGCTGAAATTGACATATTGGCCATCCAAACTTTCCTGAAATGAAAAGCTTGCACTAATTATCTTGAGGCTGTATCCAAATGAAAAGCCTTCCTTCTCCACCTCCTCTTCCTCCTTTTGCTTCTTCATTGCCATCTTCTTCATCTTTGTTGCCATCTTCTTTTGAGTTGGCAGGTACTAGGACCCGTGGATTTTGCAGAAGTCAGCTGTTCAAATCTACCCCTTTCTGGCATTGACAGTGTTTTTACAGTCACTGCTGGTTTCCTAATAGTCTGGGTGTATATGAAAGTCTAAAAGTCTAAAGCCATTCACCCAACATCTTACCATAAATTATGTTGTAGTTTATGTATCCCATTTCCTGTGTTCATTTGTTTGTCAGCAGAGTAATTAATGACACATTTTGTTGTTTACAGAAATGATGGTCCTGCAAGCTGTTGACAAGATATTTATCCATGGGAGAGCAAAATTCTTTTCATTAATGTGTTTGGCTTCTGTTGTGAAAAAAATGGAACTTGCTTTAATAGCAGTGGACTTTTTGATGAAACTTAAGCATCTTTCTTCATTGTTTTGTTAAACTGTTAGGTGCACAGCTTGGCTAATCTTTATATTCTGGATCTTTTCTCTCCTCACAGAAAATTCAGCAGCCAAGGATCTTGTGTTCCTTAAAGCAGGGATTCAGTTCAGTATTAAAGCTTACCCACCATACCTATAAAATTATAATCACTGCTAAGAAAAATGCTATGCAGGAAAGGAATTCAGCACCTTGATGCTGAATCTGCATAGCAACCCTTAAGATAATGTCCAAGCCACGCCTAAATGTCAGTGTTACAGGAGCATGCACAATAAGAGGAAATCCATATAAATGTGTGGCTGCTTACATGGCATTAATTTTATTTATCCATTTATTTTAAGTATTTATAGCCTGCCTTTCCAATAGGGGTTGGTGGGAAAGCAAGCCAACTATTAATAGTAATGTGATTAATCATGGAAACCTAACAGTAAATAGCAATTCAGTATTAAAAGATGACAGCTGCTAAAAAGGCAATGAAAAATACAAAGCAAAAATAGCAGTGACCAAGCCAAGGAGAATACAATTAACACTTTACAGGCTAAAAGCCTGACAGGAAAAGACAGCTTTAAGTCATTAGCCCAGTTTGCATGTAATGATAACCCATGCTTTGTTGTTAGTTTAAAACTCCAGGTTGCTTAATCTTCAACAACCCAGATTACTAGATACAGAAATCAGGTAAGAAGCCAGATGTGGGGTGCATTCTTCAGTTCTTTTGGCAAGCTTATACCATGTGGAAGTAGTAAGCAGGTGGGAAGCGCTGCACTCACTCATTCCTGCATGACTCCACCTATTCATTGGCATTGGTTCTTTAATGATTGGCATTATGTGCAGGCCAGGATGATGGCAAAAAACAGGAAGCTGGCCAAGTGACTCTCTAAGGAAAGAATTTTCTAAAGCCTGGGTATAGGCCTTCTTCCCTACAAATGCAGCTTAGAGTTGGCAGGGCTCAGGCGCTAGCCTATCCACAGGCTCTTAACTTTCAGTCAGGCTTTGGGCTTTAAAGGTCATAACCTTCACTTTGAACTGAGCTCACAAATAGGCTGCCAGCCAGTAAGTTTTGTACTAAGATGTTCCTCATCACAAACTCCAGTCAATAGTCTGACCGCCACATTCCTTTATACACTCCTTTTTTACCATGGCAAAATCCATTCATAACACTTTAAAAACATCTTTAATATAAAACATAAACGCCCACTTTAGAAAGCATATAAAACTATTGGCATCCATTCTTAGTTCCTAAGCCTATACTGTGGTTTCTGCTACTTGAACCCTTGCTTCTCTAACATTTTGTAACTGAGTAGATAAAGCTCCCAGCATTATTCTCTTATTCCCAAAGGACTATTCCCAAAAAATAGTGGTGCTTCCCCAAATGGTTATGCCCAAAGGCACCAGCCTTGACAGTTCTTTAAATATGACTTTGGCTCCAGAGGCGTGAAAAGACCTCTGCCAGTTATCAGGTAATTGCCAAAGAGCAATGATTAAAGCTATGAAACCATTTTGGAAATCCATTTGCCTGGATGCTGTATGTTTTGCTCCCTTTCAGAACTAGAGCAAATTTAACATGCCAGAAGCCAAAGCAGGGAGGAAGAAGGCACATGTTCTGCATCAGGTGGAAAATGAACACTTCTGAAGGGGTTAGTTTGTATGTCAAAATGCAGCTCTGGGCCTAAGCCTACTACTATAATGCATGTGTTGCAAGTAGAAAGACCTGGGTTCAATTCTGGTATTCCTAGTTGAGGCTTGAAAGACCCCTTTCTGAAATTCTGGAGAGCTCTCCTAGCCAGTGTAAACAATATTTAGGTAGATGGACAGCTTCCTAGGTTTCACTTCACAGGTGATTTCTTCCTGTCCTTTGGTCATTTTGGCTGTCCTCTTCTGCACTTTTTTGAGTTCTACCAATATCTTGTTTGAGGTGCAGTGATCAGAACTGTACAGAGTATTCCATGGGTGCAATCTGTATAAAGAAATTATATTAGCAAGGAGGTTAATCCTTCTTTAATAATCCCCAACATGATTTTTACTTTTTTCATAGACAAGGATGACTTCCTCATCAAACTAATCACCCTAAGTCCAAGACATTCCTTGGTTCACTATTATTAATTATGGTGCCGTCTGTGTCTATGTGAAGTTGAAACTTTCTGCCACTGTACACATTGCTTCATATTTGCCTTCATATTTCATGGAACCACATTGCACATGTTAATGCCCATTCCATTAGTTTGGAAAAGTTGTTTTGAAGTGTGTTATTGTCCCTTTGGTTCTGTCCACCTTAAATAATTTGGTGTCCTTGGAAAACTTGGCTATTATACCACTTATCCTCAACTCCAGATCATTTGTGGACAAGTTTAAAAAACACCACTTTTAATGCAGATCCTTCAGTGACCTTGTTTTGCAGGCTATATCAACCAAGACCACCACTCACTATTTGCTGTTGTTCCGCTTTCCTTTATCTTTCAACTCACATTGGCTGCCAGTTGCACAAGAAAGAGCTCTTATTGAAAAAAAAAAAAAAGCATGTTAATTTTACATTTCAAAAACTGTTGACATTTGGGACTGAGTTCCATTTTTGGTGACATGGACAGGAGACATAAATGTTGAGCCTGAAGTTCAAGACTGCAGTTAAAGCTGATGCGAATCAGGCAAAGCAAATTCCTCAGTTTCTAGAGGGATTCCATACCATATTTTGTCATGCATCATTCCCTCTTTCAAATAAGAGTTGGTGTATTTGAGTTGCCAGAAGCATGAGTCGGAAGTGTCTGGTCACCTGCACCGCTACAGATTTGCTGGTCAGCTGGATTCTTTAGCTTGCCTCCTTCCTCCCCAGTATGAGCTAATACCAGCCTGCCTCCGTGGATAGTTTACTGAGATGCATTGCACTGGAGTATTAGCCCCTCCTTCAGCCCAAGGTACAAATTAAGTCTCAGAGAATTTCCCAGGAAGCCTGTTTCAGTAATGGGTTGAGGCATTGTCAAATGGGGCAACGGTGCAACTACCAGTATATTTTAACTTAAAACTCTTACCGTCACGAGAGCCTTATGGTAGGCATATCGTCATTTTAAATTGGGGGAAAATGTGTAAAGGAGCAATGTGGGAAGGACGGGGAAGGGTGTAGCAATCTGGGAAGGCAGGCCAGGGAGAGGGCCTAGGGCTTCAACATCTCTGGTGCGTATGACAACATTCTGAACACTTTGAAAGCGCCATACAAAAGTCTAAATATGAATCCTAGTCTAAGAGTTGGTTTCATTTCCACCAACTAAATTTGCACTGAATGCTACAAATAGTTTCAAATCAGGAGCAGATTGTGGTGGGGCAGAACTGGTTTTTAGTCTGAACTGCTAGAAGATTATAGTCTTCTATTTGAGGGTGGTTTGGTGAATATGCTTGCTATGCAAGCCATCCTTGGAGAAAGCCAAAAAGAAAAGAGGCAATTGTCTGTATACAGTGCAACACAATGAGGATATTTAATCTGGTTCCACAGGGATGTTTTAACATTATGACTCAGCTTTTCACTTGCTTGATCTCAAGTCAGTGAAACATAATTTAATGAATGCTATAGTCTAGGTTCTGTCTGGGTATAATGGATGACCATTAAAAGCCAATTCATATCAGGAGCATTACTAATCAAGTGACGTCTTCTGAAAAATGGTCTATTTTATCTGCCAGATGGATTCTTCTAGCACATATATGGGCTTGGGTGCATGGGTTCCGTTTATTGTTGCTTTGCTTGCTTGCTTCTACTAGAGCTATTTCTAAAACAGCTGCACATTTTGGAGGGTAGTTCTGTTTACAGCATAAGAAGCAAAGGATCTGTTTACAGCATAAGAAGCAAAGGATCTTGCAGCAATCACACTTTTACTGAGGCATAAGCCTTTGACGGAGCCCGTGTCTTCAAATACATTCATGGGCATAGGAGATAAAATTGTAAACAGCAGCTCTAAAAGCCATCAAATTATAGATCATCCTCTCCATTATATTCTCACAACAGCCCTGTGAAGTAGGTTAGGCTGAAAGTCCCCATCTGCCCAAAGTCACCCAGGGAACTTTGCAGCTGAGTGTGGATCTCCTGAGTGCAGCACTCCAACCATTACACCACACTGCAGCAGAAGCGATATTCTTCACTGAAAGTAGCAACTTTTTCTTCCTTTGCCACGCTAACACAATGCCTGTAACAGAAGCTGTTTCGAGGGAATCAGAGTCTACATAAGTGAAGGGAAAGTGTGAAGAACTTTCCATAGGAAGCACACTTCCAAGCCTAACTTTTTCAGGGATTTCTAGGTCAAAAATCACTGCCATTAAAAATGCCCTAGACAGGTAAATTCCAGGCCAGGCAACTAGGTCCCTCCCTCAAGGAATTTACGAACTTCATTTTCTCAGTGTGGAAGATACCAAGAAGAATTAATACAATGCACTAAATTTGAGCAAATCCATGTCTTTAGCTGTTGTTTTCATAAGGGATGGGGGACTATGGGGTGGGCTTATGAGGAAGTTGCTGTGGTGAAGCAGGAAAAAATGGCAGAGGTGAACTTGGCTTCCTGCTGACCTGTAATTTCACTACACTGGCTTTTCAGTCTATCTAGTAAGGGCACATTGGAGACTGGAAGGCGGTCGACAAACTTTGCTCTGCCTGGCCTCTGCTGCCATTTGCACTCACAGGAATGAGTCTTTCTTCTGCTCCCAAACTGCGTTTCTGATCTCAGAGAAGTAGCTGACATTTCCTTGCTGGCAGTGCAGCAACAGGTTTCCAGTTCCCCCTTTCAAGAAATGCATGCCAAGGGACCATAGGATTGCTTTCTGTGAGTCTTTGGGCAATTGAGGTTCAGAGAGTGAAGGCTGTAAACAGGAGTAACATACTCACATGCTAAGGTGGAATGCTAAGATGGAAGAAAAGCAAGTAGAGCTCTGAAAGGTTTGCCTGACCTATGCTTGGAAACTAAACAAAGACAGTCAAAATGTCAAATGGGTCAAGTTTATGAAGGATGAAATAGGAATTCTCCTTTTGTGTTGCCTATTATGAATACAGAACCAAGGATTCTTAGACATCTACCTTTTAGGCACTTGTTTAAAAGGCTACCTGGATTAACTGTTTATTCACTTCTAAAGCACTTTAGGCTATACTGTTCTACACACATACATGGGAATTAGTCCAGTTGAACTCAGACTTCAGAGCAGTTATAGGATTTATATCAATAGGTTTGTTGCTGGTAAGAAATTCAGATTAAAGGGCCAGTGGTCATGTGTGTGTGTGTGACTTAACTCCAGTGGGTGATCACAGTACATTTTGGTCTTTCTCCCCTTACACACACACACACACACACACACACACACACACTGCTATCATGACCTTGACTTTTGTTCTTTTTGGTAGCTTAGGGCCACAAGGATGACTTTGTTCAAAAGCAGTGAGTGTAACAAATGAACTTAAAACCAAACTCCACTTCTTCATTTCTTACTGATTGCCCTGTTCTGCTTTATGACAGAGGTTAATGCAAAGAATGAATCTGTAGTGACATTGTTTAAAGCCCCTTTATCCTTGCCTAATTAAAGGAGATATTTGAAAGGCGATTCCTGAGGCTCAACACCTCACATCCTAAATGCCGGTCTTGATCCTTGAGTGAGGTTTACAAAGAAAAATTTCAAAAACTCATTTCGGACTACCATGTGGGGATAGGGACTCTCCATTACCTAACTTATTACAATGATTTATATCCAGCTTTCCAATTATTTATTTATTAGATTTATATCCTGCTTTTTTCTTACAACTCAAAGTGGTTTACGTCATTCTCCTCCTCCTGTTCTCAACCCTATCCCCACAACAGCCACCCTGGAAGGTAGGTTGGACTGAGAGTCTGACTGGCCCAAAGTCACCTTGTTGGTTCCATGGCCAAGTGGGAACTAAAACTCAGGTTGCCTGACACCCAGTCCCGCTTTCTTAATCACTACACCACACAGACTCTCAGTAGAATCCTACAAGTAAAGCAACCCATGAATAAAAGGGCTCATGGGGCAGTTTATGGCAGAAGGGAGAGGAGGAGGAAGCCGCTGCCCCGCTAGAGCAGGGCCTGAGATAATCTTTGCCTGTCTCCTGTCTCTTTCCCAAAATAGAGCATTTCTATTTATGCTTGATTTCAGGGTGCTTTACAATCAAATGAACCATGCCAGTAAAAAACACATTTATTAGAATTGGCTGTCATATTTTAGCCAAAAGATCTGGATAATTGGAACAGTCTTGAGCTGGTGCATGTTAAGCCTGCCTGTGATGATCTGTTTTTTGGTGCTTTTGTTTTCCCAGTTCTCAGCCCAAGAAAGATTAAAACTCACCCCTTAGCTTTTTCCAGTTAAGACAATCAAAACAAATTAAGCAGAGTGTGAGAGGTTTACTCAGTTTGCATAGCCTACTGAGAGGTCCGCCATCTTGATTTTCTTGTTATATGATATTTTGAAATGCTTACCATGAGCTTGTCCATCGTAGCTCCTGATGTGTAATCATTTTCAGTAGCCCAGCTTCTTATTTAAAAAGTGTGTGCATGAGAAAGATACTGTGAGAAATACAAGACTGGTTCACATATGCTCTGAGGAATCAGCTTGTGATGGAGGTTCACATGCTTCCTTTTTTGGTGTATAAGTCGTTCTGTGAGTGAAAGTAGGCCTGGCATGAGGAGACTTGGTTTCTACCACGGATCAGTTCTTAGCGATGTCATTTGCACTGCTCCAGAGGGAAGCCTGATCTTTGAAGGCACCTCTTGTGTATCTTTCATTTCTTTGTTATATTGCTTAAGGATTTTGTATCCTCTTTGTGTAAGTCACTTTGAAATGGCTGTTGCAGTAGCAAGCAACATAGATGGGACTTGAGTCATCTGCTGCTTCACCCAGCAGGACTAGGCTTTTCACAGAGGCCTTTCTGACAATGTCCCTGTGAACAGAAAAGCAGAAAAGATACTTCCATCTGTTCAAACAGGCTTCTCCACACCACTATTTTTAATATTTAATAATATATCCATTATTCTAGAGGAAGTTAACCTGTCTCAGGTCCAACACATTTCATTTTAAAGAAGCTGTTGGGGGCTGCATTCCAGTGATGGGTAGCGCAACAGGCCAAGAGGCAGGGGCAAAAATGCTAGCATATTTTAGCCAAAAACTCTTCCTGCTAGTAACTGCTAGTAAAATTGCTCCATTGGACGCGTTCCAGTGGAGCAAAGCTCAGGGAGCCAAGGTTCCATTTGGATGCCAGGAAGCACTTCCTGACAGTCAGGACCCCAAGGGCATGGAATGGGCTTCCACGAGAAGTCGTTGAGGCCCCATCGGTGAGGGTGTTCAAAGACAGGCTGGACATGCACATGGTGGGCATGTCGTGAGCGGAGCCGGCTGGTGCCGGAGGTCAGACTAGATGGCCCAGGAGGCCCCTTCTGACGCGCTCTGTTTCTATGTTTCTATGTAACGTAGCCTTAGAAGAGGCTTTTAACATAGGAGAAAAGGGCAGGATATAAATATGATAAATAAGAACATTCTCCAAAGAAATTGAAGAACGGATGTCCAGTCCAAGTCCAGTTTAAGAATGATGAACCATAGGAATGGAGAGCAGAAGCCTTGAGTCAGCATAGGGGCATCTGGACAGCAGAAGGAGCAGATACATGGGTCACCTAGTCTCAGTCTTCCCAATACAGAAAAATGAATTATTTGTATACGGTGTCCTCTTTTGTCCTTTGTGATGAGTAAGTGCTTCTTTACCACTATCACACTGCTCATGAGTTGGGCAAGGATTGTGCAAATCAGGAATCTGCACAAACCTATATGTTGAGCAAGAACTAGCCTTGAGTTGATCATGGCAGGGGTTTTCCTCATGCCATTTTCCCAATCCTCTGGCATCCGTCTTGAGAGATGAGACACTCTTGCTATGTTGGCACTCACTTAAAAAACTGAGAATGAGAACAATGTGAGGTGAATGGCCTGTGTAATTTTATGCCGGTGCCTTGTTTTGTATACACCAGCTTCCTCATTCTCCACTGGCCTCCTTTGATGTCAGGGTTGGGCAATTGGGTGAGTACCAGGAGCCACGTTTCTCAAAGAAGTTGCAAGTCAGAGGGCTTGGGCTCACTTTGATGTGTTAGGTAGATGGGGTGATTTCTGGGCCCTAAATCTCCCTCTAGTTGTTCACTTTGATTCATGAGCAACCCAACCCCCCACCCCAAAGTGTGTAACTCAGGTGTTGTTAGACTGCAGCTCCTACGACACTGCCAGTGGTGAGAGATGATGGTATTTGTAGTCCCGTGAGATCTGGAAAGTTGTTCCTTCCCCAGCTGTAGTGCAAATAGATTCCCTAAATCTGGATCCAGCTCTGTTGGTCTGTTTTCAGAAACTCAGCAGTCTTCTGGCTCCTTAAAGGATTGCAAAGATGTCGGCTACTTACTTTGCCTTGCTTCTCCCATAAACCCTCACCATTGGCTACACTGGCTGGGGCTGTTGGGACCTGTGGGGCCAAGAACCTGGAAGGCCACCCCTTGACTACAGCGCATTGCCTCAGACACATGAAATGTTATCCTTAGTTGGCATGTGATTACATGAGTACAGAAAAAGGAAAAGAGTTCTAATGATTGATTGATTGATTGGTTTTTATTTATTTTATCATCATTGTCATTATTAATTACATTACATTTCTATACTGCCCATAGCTGAAGCTCTCTGGGTGGTTCACAACATTTAAGTCACCCATCCAGATTTCAATCAGGCCCAACCCTGTTTAACTTCCAAGATTAGCAGGATAAAGCTATGTGGGAGATTTTATTATATTTATATAATTACATTTGTATTCTGCCTTTTTTCCTTTCAAGAAATTCAAGGTGGCTTACTTAATTCTCTTTCTCTCAATCCTCACAACAACCCTGTGAGGTAGGTTGGGCTGAGAGTGTGTGTGTGGATTCATTCATCTATTTCTATGCTGCCCTGTAGCCAAAACTCCCTGGGTAGCAGTTATTTGTTTGTCTAGGAGAAGGGAAACAGTTGCTCATTAGTGATAGTGCTGGGGAGGCATTTATAACTTCATCCTGCATCTGGAATAATTTGGCTCTCTCTTATGGTCCTGATTGATTGATGACCATTTATAGATCTCAAAATGAGAAAATGGCCTGATTTGCTTGATATGACAGCCCACCATGATGCATTGTCATGACATCCAAACCAGCATGGTTTTTCAGGTTGGCTTATTCTTCACAGTCAAGGCACACTGAGAGCCCATGCCTTGTTGTTGAGTTGTTCAGTTGTTTGATGTGCAAACAGCAGGGCGAGATCATTATGGGTTGTTGAGAATACCTACAGAGTCTTCCAGCAAGAGCAACAGACCCTTCTGCTGCTCCCCAGAATCTCACAGATGCAGAGGCAGCCGCTGTAAAATTTGCATCGTTTCCCCCTCAGCCTTATGGTTCTGCCTTAATCCTCCTCGTTTCTTTGCCTTGACATTTGTGTATGTTTATCAAAAGTGCGTATAGTCAAGGCTATGGTTTTCCCAGTTGCAATGTATGGCTGTGAAAGCTGGACCATAAGGAAGGCTGAGTGCCAAAGGATTGAGGCCTTTGAGTTGTGGTGCTGGAGGAGACTCCTGTGGGTCCCTTGGACCGCAAGGCGATCAAACCGGTCAGTCCTAGAAGAGATCAACCCTGACTGCTCTTTAGAAGGCCAGATACTGAAGATGAAACTCAAATACTTTGGCCACCTAATGAGAAGGAAGGACTCCCTGGAGAAGAGCCTAATGTTGGGAACGATAGATGGCAAAAGAAGAAGGGGATGGCAGAGGATGAGGTGGCTAGATGGAGTCACTGAGGCGGTTGGTGTGAGTGTGAGTGGACTCCGGGGGATGGTGGAGGACAGGAAAGCCTGGAGGAATGTTGTCCATGGGGTTGTAATGGGTCGGACATGACTTCGCGACTAACAACAACAACAACAACAATTGATTTAGGTTGCTGCTCCATAACTCACCTGTATAGCTGACAACTAACAATTAAGACCAGTGGAGGATAGTGACCAGTGTGAAAGGGAGGGGCATACTGTTGGGGGAGACAAAGGTGCCAGTAGCTGCAAGTGAAGGATTTTTTGGGGTGGGTGCACTTACTTTGGAAGCAGGTGAAGCAGTCTTCCCCTCCCCCCAAAAAAGTGTGAAAGCATTGAAGGGAAGGGGATGATATAAACAAAACCATTGTCAAAACAAGACTGTCTGTTGTTGCTGTTCTGTGTGGTCAAGTCATCTTTGACTCATAGCAACTCTATGACTGAAGGTCCCCAAAATGTCCTAAGACAGCCCTGCTTACAAAGTCAAGCCTGTGGCTTCCCTAGTGGAATCCCACCATCTCATATTGGTCTTCCTTTTCTTCTTCTGCCTTCACCTTTGGCTGGCCTGATGGTCTTTTCCAGGGAGTCTTGTCCTTTCATGTTGTACCCAAAATATGACCACCACAGCTCCGTCATTCTTGCTTCTAGGGAAACTTCTGGCTTGATTTGATCCAGGATCCATGTGTTTGTCTTTCTGTCCATCCAGAGCTTTTGCAAAGCTCTTCTCCAGCACCACGGATGATGTTTGTGGATTTTGCCAAATAGCAGGCAGGCACTTTTGAACACTTGTGCAAGACTCCATTGTTTAATGCAAACATGTTGCTGTGTTCATAGGGGCTCAATAAATCAATCCCATTTGGCAGTGCAAAGCAGTGTGAAGGTGCCCTCAGGAACTGGCAACCCCAGCAGATCAGTTGCAGACTGGGCATTGATGCAGGGACTGAGCAAGCAAGGAATTTGCCACAGAGGCCACTGGAGTCCATGCCGCAGCTGGCAAGAGGACCAAGAAGGGACACAAGCCAAGGGTAGCTGCAGAGTATCCCATCATTTGTCAGTTTATCAAGCCCACCACCAACTCATGGTTACTTACATCAAGGCAACTTGGTGTGATGTGAGAACGCAACTCACCCAAAATGATACGGGTATTCATAAGCCAGTTTGTATATAACAAGGTAAATGGATGCAAATTCTGATGTAAATAGCCATCATCTCAGCACAGTCAGGAAGGCTGCAACAAGGTGATTTGTGTGGCTGCTTATACAGGTTGCCATCCATGTGCTGACCGTTGAGGGAAAAATCAAGGCTCCTGCTCTTTCCCTTCTTCCTGTCAGCTTTATGCTGGACTTGGACCCAAAAGAGAATGCTTTAAAAGATAGGACAGTCGTCTGAAAATTCATTTATTAAATGTATTTATAGACAGCTGAACATACTTTAAAATATCTCTTGGTGATTCTCAAAAAGTTGAAATTTACCCTGAAATGCATAAAATTGCTAAAATATTTTTATAAAAAGAAGCAAATTAATAAAAGTATTAAAACCATTACCGTGCATAATTATCAGCAAACAGACTGAGCAGTGCACCCATTCCTGAGTGATGAATGGGCTTTTAGTTGATGTCTCAAGCATACTACAGATTCCAGCAGGAGATCATTTTGTAGGATGGGCACCACAACAAAGAAAGCCAACTTCCTGGTCACTGGAAGACTGCAGTCTGCATCTCATAGTGCAGCCATTCAGGCTTTCTCCAATGATCCAAATGCCTGCACAGGTCTTTATTGGGAAAGATGATCTGCCGGTATTCTGGTCCCAAGTTCTTCGGGACTGTGCATCCCACAGCAATGCTTGGTACATGCAGCTAACCGAGATCCACTGCAGTTGCCTTCTTGCTTGGTGCGTTACATGCAAAGCCAGGTGCCTCAGCCAGCCTCCTGGCGGCCTCAGATTGCATCAAGCAGCAGTTTTCTTACCATGCAGGAGGCAGGCTCCAAACAGGACTCATGGTACCCTCATTTCTGAGCATAGATCTGGGTTCTAGCCCACACTCAGCCATGGAGCTCGCTCTGTGAGAATCTGAAGAGAATTCTGTATGCTGCCTTGAGTTCCTCGAAAGGAAAAAAGGTAGCATGTGAATATCGCAAATAAATCCCTCCCCACTGGTCATGCGGCTGAGGCAAGCTGTAGTTCGCCAACCACACATTCCCACCTGGTGCCTTCTGGATGTGTTGTGACTGGATCTCCTGTCATCCTCACCAAACATGTCCTGTGGCTATGCTAGCTGGAGGTAATGGGAATTGACGTCCCACGCATTTGGAGGCTGCTAAGCTGTGGAAGACTGCTCTAGACAGTGCTAGGAAGTTGTGAAATTAAAACATCCAAAACATTGCTCCAGAAGATGGAGGGCTTTCATGAAAAGCATTACATGCCTCCTTCCTGCAGTCGTTTGCGAGACTTAATTTAGCCTCCCCATTTCTCCTATGGGCAGCCTGTTCATTTTAAGTGTCCTCCCATCTCAATGCCTTGTCTGTTTGCACCCTTTTGTGCTCGCTATTACGCATCCTTTCTGTTTAGTCTACCAAATTCTTGGGGCAACCTTTGTGGAGGAGGCATGATAAAGAAGGATTTGTGATTGGGTTAAGCGTCATTTTGGCCTTATTGTCTTCCCCGGATGAAATTATGGGTACACATTAAAAGAAGGCCTGTTACCAGGAACAGAGAAGGGGTTGAGAGGCCAGGGGTTTTCCAGGCTCCAAATCAAACGGCTGAAAAGATAATTTTTTAAGAGTGCCAGTGAAACCCAAACATAATTTTGGGTAGTTAGAAATGGCAGAAGTTTTTCTGAGCGCTACTAGCTTCATTTATTCCTTAAATGTGCTCTCTCTCCTCTGCTGAAACATACTTGTTCTTCATTCAGAAATACTTGTAGGCAAAGCACTTTTCAGTTCTGTTTTTTCTGTTAAAAGAAGCAGCTGGCAATAAAACTAATGGAGAATTAGACCAATAGTAAAATATTAGCAGTGAAAAACAGAAACAAGCAGCAGAACTAAAACTTCAAGAACATCATAAAATAGTAGGTTAAAAGCTTGCTTTAGGTTTTTTGGATTTTGCTTTGTAGCCAATGCATAATGCCAATCGTTCTTATTCCCCATTCAGTTTGATTGGATTACTACCATTTCGTGTGCCTGCATATTGTTCTTCACTGTTCACTTTCCAGGCTGACTAGCTTACTATGTTTCAGTGTATCACATTTTTGCATCTCCTTTCCCATTCTTAGCAATTAGCTTGACTGAATAATAGATCGCTACTTTTTCTTCTTTTTCCACTTTACAATAATTGCTTGGAAACAAGTTGTTAGGTTCAAGATGCTTATTCACTGTGATAAATACACAATGTGTACTCTCGATTTGAAAACTGAAAGATGCATGTTGCATCTCTGGGTTGGAATACCTGTGTTGTTTTTGCTTTTTGTTTGTGGGCCTGCCTGTCTGCCTGCCTTGTTGGTTTGTTTGTTTGTTTGGAATGATTTGTTACGCACATTTCAAAAGACTGAAATTACAAATAAAACAAGTATTGTTGCTCAGATCAGGCTGAACAACTTGCAGTCACCAAACAACCTCTGATCTCAGTATCCAAACAGCACAAGGACTTTTTATGGATTAATATCTAAATTAAATGGTTTCATATGCGGAATCCAGATTTGCTGACATGTTTGTTTTTGTTGTGCAGGCTGAACACATTCAATTTATTTAACTATTGGGGCAATAAACCTTATCGTATTAATTGACTCCTGTACAGAAGAAAAAGTATCTAATCTAGTATCTATTCTCTTTTTAGGGTCTGTTTTTCTGATTTTTCTTTTCTTGGCATATACCTATAATATACTTCTTTGCAAAAGTGTTCTTTTAAATTTACACATTTCTGTTGTGAAAGATAACAGGCCTAAAAAGAAGGATGCAGCTCAGTTGCAGCTTTTGCACATCCAAACGAACTACCAGATGTGTCAAAGCAGCTTGTGACTCCTCGTTCTGTGTTGCGCAGCACAGTCCCAGACCAGCGAAGGGACGCATCTGTTGGACAGGGCTGCCACTGGCTGAGGGCCAGGGCCCTGCCCTCCAGGCAGGACCACTCGGAAAGTGGCACACAGGTCCAGTGCTAACACCTAATCCAGCATGGATGTGATGCCCCCATTTGGATTGAGAGTGCTCACCACGTCTCCTTTTTTCAAGAATTTGATTGCCCCAGAGTAGCTTTCCGGGCATGTCCAGGGTTGCAGATGCTCATCTTGTCTTTTCATATTCTGCAGCATTATGACACTTATTTCCAGCAAAATCTGATTGGCATTAGGGCAGCAAAGTAAGTTCCGTGTTATCACTGTATTGATTGATTCATTTAACTATTCATGTAGCTATTACTATCAGGCGTGGTTTAAAATGTGAAACTGCACATGCATACAGTAGCTCTTTCCAGAGAGGATGGCACATCTTTTTCCTTCTTTACACCAAGGAGGAAAGCCTAACATACCTCATAAGGTTGAAGAGGAGGAGGGAATGCTTGCAGGCTGCCTTAGGTTCCATACAAGAGGAAGAACAGTGGGATCAAAATGCAGTGTAGTAACAACAACCACCACCTGCTTGCAGACCTAATCTGAAACATGGGGCTGCACGGTCTGACCTGCAGTTTGGATCTCATCTGTGGACCCCTTTCCTCCTCAAGCCTCTCCCCAAATATAGTTTCTTGCCTTTGCCATAACATATCAGGAATGCAGAAGCAGTAGTTGGGACATGGGGAGAAGACAACCATGATTGTATGCTTCAAGCTAGAAATAGTGTGCACAGCTATCGGAGAATGCAGTCCTGTGGATGTGAGATGTCGCTTAGATTTCCATAGCAGAAGGCAGCATCCATGCCGCAGCCTTGGAGTATGCGCCACAGTCAGAGTTGAAATTCTGGCTTGGAGGCCCTTCTTATTCCCCTCCAGGTGCCGTGGTTCTTTCTGCATGAGCTGCGGATCCAAGGTTGAAAGACTGACCTCTGGGGTCAGGGGAAAGAGGAAAGAGGCTCGGCCATGATACTTAACTTGGTGTCACTTCAGCCTCTGCCCCTTACAAGCCAGGGCAAAAGGCTTAGTTGCAATTGGCCATCAACATCTTTTGCAGGGTGGAATAACTTCTGCCTTCCGTAGGATGTTCTTAAACGGGGGTTATGGGCAACCATATTAGATGGAGCTGTCCCACACGTACTTGAACCCCTGTGAGATCATTAAGTCCACTGTCTGATTTTACCTATCTGCCCACCTGGACCTTTTTGTGAGACTCCACTAATGGAAAACAACTAAGCACATTTAGGGGAGAAGGTTTTGTGCCAAAGTGTTGAAAAAACAAAGCAGGCATTTCAGAAAATGTAGCCATCAATGCAACAACAACAACAAAATCTACCCCTACCAGCATGTCACTCTTCATTAAGTTGAAAGCACCAAATATTTAGCCTGGTCTTGCTTTCCCAGAGAACAATGTGTTTGACAACCAAGCAACAGATCTACATACCTAACAAATGAAATCATGTTGAAGCCTTTGCTAGCCACACTGGTTTGTTCTGTAGTTTCCTCCTTCACAAGGAGGCAACCTATTGAAAGTGAGACTACAGAATGACGTCATTGCATTTGACTCAGAATGGAGCTCTTGACTGTGAAAGGCAAAAATGGAATTCCAGACGCAAGACTGTACTGCACGCGATCCTTTCCTAGATGATGTTGCAGAGGAGTAGCTCTCACCCGAGAGGTTGCTCAAAGGGGAAGGGAAGTGCTTAGGCCACCTAGGTGGGACATTTGCAACTGCGAAGGTTTACTTTTCTTAATTTTAGTTTTTATTTTGGTGAGATGTATTGCATTTATTATTTCTAAATGCTCGTTCACATTAGTATTTGCAAATATAATGCAAACTGGTATCCTCCTTTGTCCTTTTTTGGTGATGCATTTCATAGAAACATAGAAACAGAGCGAGTCAGAAGGGGTCTCCCAGGCCATCTAGTCTGACCTCCAGCACCAGCCACCTCTGCTCACGACATGCCCACCATGTGCATGCCCAGCCTGTCTTTGAACACCCGCACTGATGAGGCCTAAGCGACCTCTCGTGGAAGCCCATTCCACACCCTTGGGGTCCTAGGTCCAAGTGCTTCCTGGCATTCAAATGGAACCTTGGCTCCCTGAGCTTTGCACCATTGGAGCGCGTCCTGCCTTCCTCTGCAGGGGAGAGCAGGTCTCTACCAACCTCCGTGTGACACCCCTTCACATACCTGTATGTCTCCAACAGATGCCCTCTGGGTCTCCTCTTCAGGCTGAAGAGACCCAGTTCCACAGTCTTGCCTCATACGGCATCCCCTGCAAACCAGCCACCATCCTTGTGGCCCTACGCTGCACCGATTCCAACCTGGCTATATCCTTTCTGTAATGAGGGGCCCAAAACTAAGCACGATACTCCAGTTGTGGGCGCACCAGAGTCATATAGAGTGGCAGTAATACCTCTCTTGATCTAGAAGCCACACTTCTGGCTATGCAGCCAAGGGTGGCATTTGCCCTCTTGACCACCACATCACACTGCTGACTCATGTTTAGCCTGCGGTCAACCAGTATCCCGAGGCCCCTTTCACAAGTGCTGCTCTCCAGCCACTTGTCACCTAACCTGTACTTATGACAGCTATTCTTATGCCCCAAGTGCAAGACCTTGCACTTATCCACATTGAACGCCATCCTGTTGTCTCCTGCCCACTTCCATAGTCTGTCCAGATCCTTTTGGATCTGGAGTTCCTGCTCCTCAGGTGTGGCCACTGCTCCAGTTTTAGTATCGTCTGCGAATTTGATCAACAGACTGTTTCTTCTTTCTCCCTCCCCCACTTTTCTTTCTTTTTCTTTTTCTTTTGCAGTGCATTAATCATCACCCTAGTTAGTGTTCCGCATCAGGAGTAAGTGAGTGATCCAAATAAGCACAGTTTAAGATCTATTAGGATAACAATTCACTTTTGCTGCCATGAGTCCTGCTTCTCTGTCCAAGCAATTTCAGTCTTACCAGTGTTTCTTTGCTAATAATCTTTCTTGCTACATACAAGTCTCTGAGCAAATAGAAAGTGAAATATTGAGCACGTTCTGACATTCATTACCCAAAACTCTCTCTCTCTCTCTGAACCCTTCTGCATCTCTCCCTTGGGGGAGGAGTGCTGTGAAAGTGGGCATGCCTTCACTCTGCCTTCTGTGTACCTAACTGGACTTCCCTCCAATGATGACATCTAGAGATCTGAGTTCCCCATCACAGAAACTGCTTGCTTCAATTTCTCTTTCCTGAGGAGGCTGCGGCTCCTCCCATTCCCATGACTGAGTAGACTGGTCCCTTCATCTGCCCTTGGGCTAATCTCCCCCGTATGTATTTCCTGCGGAGGCTCAGGACCTTGGACCGCAGCTGGAATCTGCAGAATCTCATTTTTGGAATCTGAGTTGTCAATCCTGCCAGGATGGGTAGCCTTCCAAGCACATGCCTGAGTTCTGACAGGACTTATGCGCACAACACCCAGCAGAGCAGCAACTCGTGCAGATGCAACATGCACCCCCCTCAAATTCAAGTACTTTTAGTTTTGGAATGATTTAGCGATCTAACAACCCCAAATGCAGAGTTCTAGCCCCCTCCCACTCTGTGAAAACAGAAACAGTGGAAGCTGATTGGAAGGAGGCAGTTCTGGAGTGCCAAGTCATGCCCTGGGAGCCCTTTCCTTCAGTACATACTTCAAGCTTCTATGAGGCCTTTATGCAGAAGATCCCAAGTTTGATCCCCAGCTGTTTCAGCTAAGCTGGGAAAAACTCCTGCCTCAGAAATCCTACTAGTCATCGTCAACAATACTGGACTGGCTGGACTAATCACCTGGTTCTGTCCGAGTTCAGATAAAGTGATGACCCATACTCAAGAGTTGAGTACAGGTTGAGTGGAGACTGTGATTAAACTGTGGGTTGTTGAAATTTGGGTTACCATGTTGTCTGAACCCAGCTGTGCCAGGAAACCAGGGTTTGTTATTGAATTATGAACTGTGGGTAGTTCAGCATGGCATGTTATCTCGGCTGAGTTCAGGCAACATGATAGCCCATGGTTCAACAACATCCCACACTCAACCCTTGAGTTGTCTGAACTCAGTCAGTGGTCTTGTTCACAAATCACAGTGGCTTGTTAACCATGCCCACACATTTTATTTGCATGCTTCTTAATAATAAATCGACTATTGCTCACTTTGTGTTGTTGCCATGTGCTGTCAAGACCTTCCGACTTACGGAAACCCTACAAATGAAAGCCCTCCAAAATGTCCTATCCATGACAACTCCGGTCAGCTTTTCTAAATTCAAGACTGTGTCCTTCCTTATGCAACCCATCCATCTCATATATCATCTTACTTCTTTTGCCTGTGACGCTCCCTAGCATGATGGTCTCCTCCAGGGAGTCTTGCCTTCGCAGGATGCGCTTGAAGTATGACAGTCTTCAGTTTTGTCACTTTGGCTTCCCAGGAAAGCTCTGGCTTGATGTTATCTAAGGTCCGCTAGTTTGTCTTTCTGCTGCTCCAGGGTATTCAGGGAGTTCTCCTGCAGCACTGTTTTGAATGCATCCATTTTCTTTCAGTCGGCTTTCTTGTCCAGCTTTCACACTCAGACATAGCAATCGGGATTGATTGATTGATTGATTGATAACCTTTCTATCCCATCCTTTGCATAGCCTCAGGATGGCTTACAACAAATAAATAATCATATAAAACACAAAATATGCAATAATAAGCATTAAAATATTCAACCATAACAAATTGTTCCAAATTAAAAGAGAAAAAAGGAAAAGAAGAAAAAATGCGACTGTAAAATGTTACTAATTTCTTATCAAAATTATTAATTTAATTATTAAATGATGGGTAAATAAAAAGGTCTTTACCTGGTGCTGGAAAGAGTAGAGAGTCAGCACCAGGCAGACATCTCTGGGGAGCATATCCCATAGTCTGGGCACCACCGCAGAGAAGTCCTTCCTCCAAGTAGTTACTCTCCGTATCTTCTTCAGAGAGGGTTCCTGGAGCAAGGCCTCCCTTGCCAACTTTAAGGGGCATGAGGGCATATAGGGAAGGAGATGTTCCTTCAGGTATCCTGGTCCCAAGCCATTTAGGGCTTTGTAGGTTAATACTAGTGCATTGAATTGGGCTCGGACTTCAGTTGGGAGCCAGTGAAGCTGATAGAGGACCGGCATTATATGAGAATAATGGCTGGCCACTGTCAGCAGCCTGGCAGCTCTATTTTGTACCAATTGAAGTATCCAGACCGTTTTCAAGGGCAGCCCCACATACAGTGTGTTGCAATAATCCAAAATACAATACTGCTGGGTGATTTTGCTCTCTTGTACATCCAGCCAAAACTTGCCAGTAAATGCCTGTTGGATAGTTCCTAACAATAGTTGAGGCAGGGTTGCTTCAGTGCTTCTCAGGTTTGTTGGTGGTTGGTTGCTGTTGGTGGTGGTTACTTTGGTCCTTCTCTTTGGATGTGATGGAGAATGAGCTCTGCCAAACACAAAGGGTAGACTCCTTTGAAAGACAGGTAGAGAGCGAGGCAGGCAGGAAGAGGCAACATCAAATTGCCACTCCAGCTCGAGCATGGGTGAGCAACCCGGCCCATCATCTCTGATCATTGGCTATGCTGGATATAGCTGATGGGAATTGCAGTCCAACAGCATATGGATGACCACAAAAGCTAGCCCCTTGTTTTGGCCCCTTTCCCCACTGCCCTCTAACAGCAGTCCTGTAGGAAGGAATATAGGAGAGAGGAGGGAAGGTTGATGGAGAAGTCACACGGCTGTTGCTCCAGCTGGACCAGATTTGTTCTGCTTTTTGTGCATATGCCTTTGCAAGTATTCATTGCACTATCATAAATATTGTGAGTTGTTTTGAGAACTTCCAACAGTGAGAGGCACATGCCCTAGAGCCAGGGTTTTGAGCCTCTTCCAGGTGAAGAGCCTAATCCAATTTCAGAGATGCTCTCAGGGGCCACATCCCAGCAAGGCTGAAGAGAATGAGGCCAAAATCCAAACAAGCAAAGAAAACCCACCTGTGTGTTACATCCTAAAGCTCTGACTGCCAGTCATTCCGCCTTAGGGAAATGTTTCAACCTCTTACAGTTGGGTGAGAGGAAAGCACTCAAAAGTGGGAAAGCATCCAAGGATCACCAGTTGGGGGAAAGGGGTTCAAGCCATATAAAGGAAGCCTGGCCCTTGGACCTGCAGTTCTACAACCCCGCCCTGAAAAAGGAGGTCTCCCTCTCCCACAGAACTCGAAAGCAGCTGCAGCACGGTCACGGCTCCTCCAGCCAAGCAAGTGCCTGGAAAGTGGCAATGGCCGCCAGTCTGGGTGGCTTTGAAAAGTGATTGGAGAGATTCGTGAAGGAGGAAGTGAGCAGTGCGCTCCCTCCTTCCCCAGAGGTGGCAGACCTGCCTGCACCTGTTGCTGAGGAGCTCGGGCAGAAGGAGGTCTTGCCCCCATCCCGCTTGAGGGATCCTGTGGGCAGCTGGTTTGCCACCGTGTGTCCAGAGTGCTGGGCTAGATGGACCTTGGGTCTGATCCAGCATGGAGTGGCAATCAGAAGTCACCTTTGTCTGCTCCCTCTCTTCAGTGATGATCGGAGCTGAAACCAGGAGACTAATCAGAAAAAAAGAGCTACGTTCCTGTGCCACACTATTACCCGGGCACAAAACCAGCAAAGAGAGTCATTTGGCAAGATCCCCTGGATGTAGGTGCTTCCATGACCCCCCTCCCCCCAACCCTGAAAACATAGATGTGGCATGACAGGAGAAAGCAAGATAAAAATGCATAGCTCTTCTCCAAAGCCTTATAAAGGTAAAATTGCACAAATCTCCAGAAGCCTAATAAAAACTGCAGATGCTCATTCGAGCGTTCTCTGTCCTCTTGGCAGCAGCAAGAGCCGATGGAGCAAAAGGGGGATCTCTCTGGATGGATCCGCCAGGAGGAGAGAGCAGGAGTCAAATCCAACCAGACAGATAAAGCTGTGATGTCATCCACTTCCTGGAACAGGAGTCAATTCAGCCAGCACATTCCAAGCTCTTGCTGCGTTGTTAGCAACAGCATCCCCTCTCCCCCTGCAAAATAATAACAACTACAGAAATGCTGGTTTTTGGATAGTTTTGTGTGCTTGAAAGGAAATTGCACTACTTGAGTACAGGTGGGACGTGACCACCACGTCACAGTTCCAGCAGGGACTCTGAGTCAAGAGGAAAGAGTAATAGGGTCTCCAAGTTTCCCTGTAGGGGTATGTGGAGAAATTTACAGAGACGGGAACATGTGGGAGGAAAGCAACACAGGGACAAAGCTTTCCTATTCCAAGGAAAGTGAAAGTGTCAAGGTCAGTAGTGACTCACAGTGGATTGGGAACAGAACGTGGGACTGGCTACACATACGTAGGCACAGCTCAATTATTCATGGCTTACTTTTTGTGGCAGTGGAGAATCTCTTCATCAATCATATCTGTATTAATGTTGAGTTTATTAGAAGCTATTCTGGTGCATGTGTATGGGTTTAAATTGAAAGCAGAGTAAACATTCTTTGAACAGATATACCACGTTGCTGCAAAATAGTGTAGCTGACATTGGCAAGACCCAATCAAACAAATGGCATATCAAAACCTTTCCATTACCTTTCCATGATCCTATTCTAGTGGTGGTTTGGGCTGAAGGCGAAAGTCCCTTCAAGGGGGTGGATTCAAATAGAAACAGAGCAAGCAAGAAGGGGTCTCCAAGGCCATCTAGTCTGACCCCTGGCTCCAGCTGGCTCCACTCATGACAAATACAATAAAATAAAACAAATGGGATGGGTTAAAAACTGAACAACAGTGAACTGAAGAAAGGGTCGGTGGCTGGCAGACATGGGGAGGTCTAGTGGACAGAGAGCCCTGGCAGGTCTGCTTTGGGTTCCAGACTAAGGTTCTCTACCTGTGGATAATTGGATGGTACTTTTATCTTTAACTGAAAGCTTCATGGAGCAACATTTTTAAAGTTAAAGGAGGTATATTTTTTCCAATGTTTTGAATATTATATAGGTACGCTCCTTGGGGATCCTGAAGTGTTATCTCTCTGCAATGTGTGAAGTTCCTGAATGTGTGGCATCCATTTCTGAAAGACAACTGCGTTAGTGACAGTATGTGGGGCCAGTGTATGGTAGTGTGAGATCTGCAGGTCTCCTCCTAAAAATGCAGTCCTTGAATGAATGAAGATGCATGTGTGAAGCAGAATGGAGTGACTGAGCAGGCTCAAGGAGGAGCACATGCCTCTTTTAAAAAGCAGTCAATTCTTAACTGGATTAATTCATGCTGCCTTGTCCTGCAGCAGTAGATGCATACACTGCGCTTCAGTAAAGCGAGCCTCATCTGTGCAAGATGCAGAGCCAAGTAACAGGCACTACTATGGTACAGTCCTGTTGCTCCCATCTTTGTGTCACTGCAACTTGCACCCCGAATTTTCTTTAGATGGCTATTTTGGGCTGTCTAAAATTAGCATCAGTGTGGAGGAGGGAAGGAAGTGGGACACCGTTGAGGATCGATGCAGGTCTGCAGGCCCATCCTTCAGAGTCTGAGCAATGAGTTTGGAGGACATTGGTGCATGGATTCAGAACAATCTTACTCGTACAGCTGCCCTGACAGTGTAGGGGGCCCTTGGATTGTGCTGTTACTTACATTCCTCCACTCCGCTCCGCTCTGCTTCGCTCTATCCCTTACTTGTCTATACCACCCAATAGCTGATGCTCTCTGGGTGGTTCACACTTAATAACTAACATTAGTGATTAGGTAACTTTATATTCCTTTGCAAACGTCAGTTTGCGATCAATCATGCACTGTACTTTTAGAAAAAGTATGTAGAAGTGTGTCAGATCAGTAGTTTCCAACTTCTGGATCATATCGTTACTTGAGGTGAGTTGAAATAGTAGCAATCAATTAAGAATTAAGTGCCCAAATACATGTTTGGGCTAAAGAGATTGAAGATTTCAAGTTTATTTTATTTAATCAATCATTTGTCCCTGGAGAACAATCCCAGAATTCCAGGAGGTAGAGGAGGAGCAGATGCATTATGTATTGCTTGGCAGTGATGCCTGCTTTTGTATTTGTTAGTCCGCAGTCTGCACACTGTTCTGAAGCTAGCAGCAGCAGCAGCCACCAGATAGAAACAAAGCGAGTCAGAAGGGGACTCCCAGGCCATCTAGTCTGACCCCCAGCTCCAGACAAAACATGATATGTGTACGTTGGTCCAAAGTAAGCTTGCTGAATTTGGAGATCATTCCTAAGTTAGCAGCTTCCTTAATATCAGTACCTGGACTAACAATTGTACCCGTTAGTACAATCACCTGAAAACCATGTTGAACACACCACAAAATCTTTTTTAAAAACAATTTAAAAACAGCCACATGACACAGCAAGGGCATCAACAAGAAAGAACTTAATGTTTCAAAAACACTGAAACTGAGCTGAGACAGCAACTTCTATCAACCAAATATTAAAAGCCTGGCAAAAAGATAGCGGGTTTCCAGTTTCTTGTTGAAGCAGCTTTGAGGAGAGGCCCAAGGGATCACAAAGGGAAGGGCATTCCACAGCTGTGGCACCACTGTTGAATAGACGTGCACACACCCACGTCCTTTGTGTTCACTTGCCAGGTATTTCCCCATTGTACCAAGAGTAAGGCTTGCAAAGCAGGTCTGTGATCTGGAGGCCATTTAGGAGCTTTGTTTTTTGGACCAAGAGCAGGGTTCATTCTGTGGGGGGCAACATGCCTGCACTGAGTATTCTACCCTCATTGCTGACATGCAACACGATTGTCTCTACACACACACACACACACGCACGCAGACAGACACACACACACTGGCCTTCCCCTCCAGACATTGCCCCTGGAGAGAAACAATTTTTCAAGGGAGTTGCAGGGCTGTGAAGGGGGTGGGGGTAGACCCCTCACCAGCATCCATTCCCATGGCAAGCAGCATTTTAGAAAGCCTTAAAGCAGCTTGGGCGGGGGATCAGCCTTACCTCTGGCCTGTGATGAGCAAGTAGGTAGGGGCACTGGTGGGTCAGATAGGGCCATGTGAGATCTGTGAGCTGCAGGTTCCCTGTCTCTGTTTTAAGGTCTGAAGCTCTTTAAACTGAGCCCAGAGTCAGGCAGGTATCCTGAAGAGTCGATACAAGCTTGGCCCTGCATCAATCCCACATGACCTGGTGCATCACTGAAATGTTTTGATGTATGCTCCAGCCATTTCTCATGTACTGGAACTTTGCCAGTGAGCTAAGGCCTAGAGGGAAGCCATGCTTGCATGCTATAAAGGGACTATGACATGGGTAGACAACATCCTGATCAAGAAGTCAGGCCCCGTGGAACATTGCACAGGCTCACAGATTTTTTTTGAAAACACGACTGTCCTGCCGTCATGGGAAAGCATTCCTACCCACAAATGACAGAAAACCCCTCAGCCACCAGTGTATTATGGTGAGTGGTCTGGAGCTGCAAAATATGCCTGTCAGCCAGTGTCAGATCCCCAGTCTCAACCAACACACGTGTAGATTTGTACTTCTACACACATGCTAGGGGGAGGGATGCGTTTTGGGGTGAGCACAGAGCTCACATCAAGTATTGGCATCACTGGGCACCTGCGTTTAGGATGGGGGGAAAGCAGAACAAAACCTGGAAAAACAGCTAATTATCAGTGATTGGGGGAAAGGCAGTGAGGTCATCTGTGGGCATGATATATTTTGACTTCAGCAAAGCTTTTGACAAAAGTTTTTGAGAGCCAATGCAATGTAGTGGTTAAAAGCACAGGCCTGGGACTCAGGTGATCTGGGTTCTAGTTCCCACTTAGCTATGGACCCAACTGGGTGATTTGTGCCAGTCACAGACGCTCAGCCCAGCCTACCTCACAGGGTTATTGTGAATATAAGCTTGTGAGCAGGAGGAGGAGAATGATGCAAGCTGCTTTGAGTGTGTATTTAAGAAAAAAGTGGGATATAAGTTTATTACATGAATAAATAAAGTGCTCCATGACTTTCTGATCAACTGGCGAAAAGTGGGTTTGATGGAACATCTGTCAGGTAGACCCACAGTTGGCTACAGAATTGGAATCAGATAGTGGTTCCCAACACCTTCTCAGACTGGGGAGAGATAACAAGCAGGGTATTCCTGGGACCACTGCTCTTAACCCTATTAATGACTTGGTTGAAGAATGCTAATGAGACAAAATTGGGTGAGATAGCTAATACCCTGGAAGACAGAAACAAACTTCAAAGTGATCTTGATAGGTTGGAGCACTGGGCTGAAAGCAACAGAAAGGAATTCAGCAGGGACAAATGCCAACTCCTACACCTAGGAAAAGGGAACCATATGCGCAGTTACAAGAGGGGGGATACTTGGCTCGATAATACAACAAACAAGAAAGACCTTGACTTGTTGTAGATCACAGGCTGAATATGAGCCAACAATGTGATGTGGCTGCCAAAAACACCAATGCTATTTTGGGCTTCATTAGTAGAAGTTTAGCTTTCAGATCATGCAAGGTACTGGTTCCCCATCTTGAGTATTGTGTCCAGTTCTGGGCACCGCACTTCAAGGAAAATGCTGACAAACTGGGAACAGTTCAAAAGAGCAGGAGGCCGGAAATCAAGCCCTATGAGGAAAATTGAAAGAACTGGGCATGTTTAACCTGGAGAAGTGAAGGCAGTGGGGACATAATACTTGAAAGACTGTAACACAGAGGCATGCCAGGATATCTTCTCAATCATGCCAGAGTGGGACATGGAACAATGGACATAAGTCAGAGGAAACCAGAGTCCAGCTGGATATCAGGAAGGACTTTTGGGCTGCTAGAGCAGGATGGCAATGGAACAACTGATTTTGGAAGGTCATGTGCTTTCCTGCACTGAAGGCATTCAAGCAGCACTTGGACGGACATCTCTCAGAGATGTTTTCATTTGGAGTCCTGCGTTGAGCAGGGTGTTGGCCTTATAGGTCCCTTCATTTCATAGAAGTCCTCCCAATGCTGGACGGCTGAATTTGACCCCCACCCCTGCCTTAAGGTCCCCACATTTGCTTAGGGTTACGTCTTTCCCTAAAAACCAGTTTTCCCGCTTTTGCAAATTCCCCCAAGCATGATACCTCTTCCTTGTTCCTTGGTGATTTTGCTTACATAGCCAGCATTAGTAAACTACTGAATTTGGCATTATTAGCTAAGATAGCATACTCTGAGTCCCTAATGTGCCACATCCTCATTGCAGCCTAGTCCAGGTTGGGGAGCCCAGTTCACTGCCTTTGCTGAGTGGATGTTCTTAGCTGTGCAAAGTGAGAATGGGCTGGCAGTCTGGAGCTCCTCATCTACTGCAGCTTTTTGGAACTTCATGGGAGCTATTGAAGGTGCTCCATGGAGATGAACCCTTTTTGAGCTCAGCAGCATTTTGGAGATGGGATTCAGCAGCTCCTAAAGTTCAACATGAAAGCGGCGATGGATGAGAGGTTTCACGGATGCAGAAGTCGTTACCCTTCCCCTGGCAACCCTGAGCCAAAGAGAGAGCAATGCAGCAGATCATTTCCTGATAAAAACAACGATAAAAGGATTCCCAGACCAGATGCAGAGGCTGCTGCAAGGGGCGGCATATAAATATTTAAATAAATAAATTAAATTAAATTAAATTAAATTAATAAATAAATAAATGCTAACAAGCAGGGCTGACTCTAGATGTAACACTGGATCCAAGACCATCTCAAAGGAGTGATTTTAAAATCTACCCAAGGGGCTCTTCCAAGCTTGGATGTTTCTATTATGTCAGTTGAAGATCCCCTGACTCTCCGTATCCTCCGTCCTGTATATCTGAATGAGCTGTGGATGTTAAAAGAGGAAGAAAGCAATCACGGATGGTTCTTGTGTGTGCGCATGCCCATGTGCATGTTTTTAGTGTGGTAATTAAGTTCAGATGCCTTATAAGATGGATGTGCATCTTCTTGTACAGAGGTCAGTCCTCTGCTTGAAGGCCACTTGGAGAACTCTATTCTGAAGGTGTTATCCAGTTTGAAGGGGTGACTTAAGCCTGATTAAACATAATGAGCCATCCAAAGGAAGAACAAAACCCCCCGCATGCTGCCCATCAGAGCACCTGGAAGCAGGCGGGAAGGGCGGGCACATAGCTCACCTGGTCACAGTCTTCCACACCATGGTGAGATGTGTTTCTATTTAAATTACAATAATCATTTCAAAATGTGCATATATGCCTATGAATTAGCCTCTGCACATTTTCAGTTTTGTGTCCTCTGTTGTTTTGTGTTTTGCTGATGCATTTCCTCTTCCTATGGGCACTCCTATTCCATCTCCTGCCTTAATGCATCAATCCTGATAAATGCCAGTTTCTCCATGATTTGCACTAAAAGCTGTAAACTGGAACAAGCTGGCTTTACAACTTGTCTGTGCCATGAACCTGACTGGCCACTGTTCTCTGTACACTCCCCGGTCTGTACACTCATAAGAAAATAAGAACCTGACCTTACTGTTTTCTAAGGGTTGCAGGAGATAATCGTATATATGGCATGCATTGAAACCTTGAGTGCTCTATCTACATGTTGCCTACAACAAAATATTGCAGAATGGAGTTTTAGGGTTTCCGCCATTCTGGCCCCAGATACTCCATGCCAACCCATGTCCTCTTTTTTGGTGATACATTTTTTATGTTTATGTGACTCATAAGTAGCCACCCTACTTTTCATTGTATCAAATTAGAAACAAAGAAACAGAGCAAGTCAGAAGGGATCTCCTGGGCCATCTAGTCTAACCTCTGGCTTCAGCCCGCTCCACTCATGACATGCCTACTATGTGTATGTCCAACCTATTCTTAAACACCTTCACCGATGGGGCTTCAACCATAGAAGTCAATTCCACATCCTCGGGGTCCTAACTGTCAGGAAGTGCTTCCTGGCATCCACCTTGAATCTTTGTTCCCTGAAGTCTGAGCCACTGAAATGCATCCTGCTTTCATCCACAGAGGAAAAAAGGTTCATGACCCACTTCCCTGTGACACCCTCTCAAATATCTATATATTGCTAACAGGTCCCGTCTGAGTCTTCTCTTCTCAAGGCTGAAAAGACCCTCAGTCTCTCCTCTTATGGCTTACCCTGCTATATCCCTCTTGTAATGAGGGGCCTAGAATTGAACACAATACTCCAGTTGCTGGCACACCAGAATAGTGTAGAGTGATAGTAATACCTCTCTCAATCTAGGAGCCACGCTTCTGGCTATGCAACCAAGGGTGGCATTCACCCTCTTGACCACCGCTTTACACTGCTGACTCATGTTTAGCCTGCAGTCAACCAGCACCCCGAGGTCCCTTTCACAAGTGCTGCTCTCCAACCACTTGTCCCCAACCTGTACTTATGACACCCATTCTATACCCCAAGTGCAAGACCTTGTACTTATCCACATTGAACACCATTCTGTTGTCTCCTGCCCACTTCCATAGTCTGTCCAGATCCTTCTGGATCTGGAGCACCTGCCCCTCACTTGTGGCCACTGCCCCTGTAGTATCATCTGCAAATTTGATCAGCAGACTGGTCACCCCCTATTCCAGGTCATTGATGAAAAGATTGAACAGGATTGGCCCCAGGTCAGAACCTTGGGGACCCCACTCATCACCGACCATCATCCTGATGATTCCCCACTAATATTTACCCTCTGCTTTCAGTCCATCAGCCATGCCCTAATTCATCAGACAGTGCATCCATCTATCCCAAAATTCCTCAGTTTCTCAACCAGAATATCATGCGGCACTTTGTCAATGACCTTGCTGAAATCCAGATGAACCACATCGATGGCATCCCCTCTCTCTAGCCAACTTGAAACCTTGTAATAGAATTCCACAATGTTTGTCTGGCAGGACCTTTTTTACAGAAGCCATGTTGTGTGGCCATCAACGTCCCTTCCCTATTTAGAGTTTCCAGAGCATTTCCTATTATGAGATTTCCATTGTCTTTCCCAGAATGGGCATAAGGCTAACCTGTCTGTAATTCCCTATGTCCCCTCTACTACCCTTTTTTAATATTGGGACCACAGACTCCTCCCGCCTGTTCTCCACAAGGCCTCAAAATGGAGGCCAGCAGACATGAGAGTACCCCCACCAACTCCCTAAGTACCCTCAGGTGTAACCCGTCAGGGCCTGGTGCCTTTGTAACATCCAGTGCCCTGAGAAACTCCTTGTCTTCTAAGGGGGTGACTAAGTTCAATATAGCCAAGACTTCATGACCTCCTTTTCTTCCCAAACTATCTTCTTCCCGGACTGTCATCACCACCATGGACATCACTGTATGTCACCCTGCTGAACAAGCATACAGACTTGGCTTTCTGTTTCATGCTTCTCCTTCCTTGGCTCTACACCAGGGGTCCTCAAACTTTTTCAACAGCGGGGCAGTTGAAAGGTGCCAGCGATGGGCACAGGTCGCCAAGGTGGTGTGGGTGGGGAGTGTGAGGCGAGCGCGCGCATGCACGGTGAGGCAGGGGCAGACGCGCACAGAGACCCTTTTGTCCAAGCGAGTCCAAAATGATCTCCACACGAACAAGCCGCTGCCTTGCCACCCCGGCCCCCGCCCCGCACACGTAGTGAGTCCAAAAACTCTATGGCAGGCCAGATAAATGGGCATGGTGGGCCATAGTTTGAGGACCCACGCTCTACACAATGCTCAGGTATCACCAGGATACTTGAGCCAGGTCTCCCTGTACAATAGTGCAAAGATGGCTCCCTTTCCCTCTGCTTTCTTAGCTAAAACACTCATGGATGGCCATCTCCCATTTTGACCGCAGCAGTACCACATTGCAGAAGATCTTCTGCCTGTACTATTCATCTTCCTAACCAGTACCAGTACTTCTGCCTGTACTATTCATCTTCCTAATTCCCCCGATTTCAAGTGTTTTTGGTCAACATTTAAAGGACATGAGAGATCTGGTCACGGATTTCTGGGCTATGTTGCCCACAGCATTAAATGTGTAATTTGCACATGCATTGCCAGGGAGAGAAACTAATCCGGAATGGGACTATAGAATGAATTGTCCTAGGTCTCAGGCACCCCATGCATGTTGCTGCCCCATTCTGGGCCACTCTGAAGCTGACATTATTTCTAGGAGGAAGGAACAGGGAAATGATACCATCTTCCTTTTCCACTCCTCAGATACATTCTTCTCCCATCTTCCATTGTATAGCTGTAAAAATTGTGGATTTGGATCTCCCAGGTTGCCCTAGAGCAGTGGTGGCGAACCTGCGGCACACGGGCCACAGTGGACACACAGAGCCCTCTCTGTCGGCATGCGAGCCAAGTCGCCCCAGCAGCCGAGCATCAGATAACAGCACACATAGGGGCCACATGCATGCTCAGAAAGGAGTAGTGGCACCAGGTGATGACGTCACAAGCCACGACTCATTAGCTGCAACTCGTCTGAGCTTTCACATGGCCGGTCAGTACGCTGTCAAGGATATATATATATATTTATTTATTTATTTAATTTAAATATTTATATGCCGCCCCTTGCAACAGCCTCGGGGCGGCTCACAAGAATATATATATTCTTGGACTGGCTGTGAGATGTTTTTTCTAAACTGAAACCTCAGTTTTCAGCTTCTATTGTAGTGTTGGCACTTTGCGAGAAATAAGTGGGTTTTGGGTTGCAGTTTGGGCACTCGGTCTCTAAAAGGTTCGCCGTCACTGCCCTAGAGCATAGCATAGGGAAGTCTCATAGTGATGGGAATGGAAATGGGTCTCTTTCTTTCTGCCCCTTTTTTGAAAACTTTCCATTTCCCTCCCTGTCATGGCTGAATAGGATTGTGAGTCTTCTGCTCTAGGTTGGTAGAAGCCCTGAACAAGAAAACTTTTCTTAGGGAGCATAGAGCTACACCACAACATTTGGTTGCAGACCTCCCCTGCCCCCTTTTATATAGTTAAAGCACTGGGTTGACAGCACAGTACTCCTCCCAAATAATGCAATGATCTTTTGGGAATTTGCCTTTGCAAGATCTGCCTGGAATGTTCCAGGACTCTCAAGAGCAGAAGAGCATTTCTGAGCAGCTGCTGGATGAGTGAATCGCTTCCATGGGACGATATAAGCTTGAATCTCAGCTCCCTTTTGCTGGGAATCATCATGAGAAGATCTTAAGTGGGACAGGAAATGCTGGATGGGGAGTTTTTGTGCAGTTCCAGAGAGCAGATATGGCAATGCCAAGCCAGATTTGAAATTTGTGGTCTTCTTTATTTCTCCCTTGAAAGCTTGTAATCATCCCTAGTGATAGCAGTTCAGACATCTCAGATATGTTGGCTCATCCACTGCACTTCAGCGCAAGCCTGCATGACATGGATGACCAGTGCTGGCTCCAATTCTCAAGGAGTCCATGTAAGCTCTGCTTGATGGGCCCCTGCCTCTGTCCACCTCCCTTCCCTTCCCTTCCCCTCCTCTGACCTGCATTTGTAAATTGTGCCATGGAAATAGGAATATAAACCTGTGATGTTAACAACACCTACATCTAGCCTAAGTCAACATTTGTTTTATTTTATTCATACCCTGCCTTTCTGCCAATAATGGCACTCAAGACAGCTAATGATAAGCAAATAGAGATTAAGAGCAAAATCATAATTAAAACAGAAGATAAAAACAAATTATTCTTACACAGATCCAGCAATAGGCAGGCTCTCCCTCACTCACTTCTTCTCATGCACGCACACAACCATTGGCTTTTGGACCATCTGTCCACACAACCAAGGAACTGTGGGTAGTAGAGAAGATAAATTATATGCAGAGTTCCAAGTTCTGTCTTTGGCACTGACAGTTAAAAGAATCAGGGATCAGGGGATGCAGAATGTCTTTGTCTGTGACCTGTGCAGTGTGGCTGTAAGTCACCAACCTTGTATTGTTTTTGGCACCTCCAGAAAATGCTTTTATTTCAGGAAACCAGGCACAGTTTCATTCATTTTATTTATAACATATCGTTTTATTTTGTTACTGTTTTTTATCGTTCACTGTTCCAAATTCGCCATTTCAAAATATAGAGCAGTATATAAATCTTGCACGTAAATAGATAATATACACAATGGCCCTCCAAGGTTTGATTCCCTCCCTTTTTCCCCCTTTGTCACACACACAGAGAAAGAAAGAGTCCCCAGCAGTCAGGGAAACTATGTTTCTGAGTGCTTGATGGACAATATGTGGGTTGCATTTTGGCTGGGTGAGTTGGGAATTGCATAGACCTCTGTTCCAAGTCTTTGTTTATATCTCTTTGTTTAAACAAATGAGCTTTTGCGAAAGCAGCTCTTGGAGGTTTGGGTAGGGCCTTGACTTCATTACTCTGACAAATTCCAGAGGGCGAGCTGTGTTGTAACAGTTTGCATTTGACAAAGTGGGCCCTAACCCACAAAACTCGATGCTGCAGTAAATTAAACCAGGTGAATATGCAGCCTTAAAGGAATAAGGAGGTACTGAAGTGGCAAGAGTCCTGAAAGGCTGTGTGATGGTCATTTTAGAGGATCGTGATTCTGAATGCTCCCTTACATTAAACAAAAAGAGACATTCCTGCAATCAGAAGACGTACCTGATAGGGGAAGGGCTGGGCAGAACCTTTCTCACTGGTGTGCTTTTTTCTTTCCTTGCGAGGGATGTTTACTTAGGGGAAGATTAGATCTCCATCAGCATTACTGCTGCCAGGGGATGGTCCTCTGCTTGAAGAGCTGCCTGGGCCAAGTCTGGTTGAAAGAGATTGGTTGGGAGTCAGCGGGGGCCTTGCTGTTGCTCATCATCTGCCGGCACCCGAACAGCACACTGTGCGCAGGCACTCGGGGTGTGCACTGGTGGTCTTCCCCGTGATGGTGCAGTGGAACCAAGCTTGCTGGGATGCAGCAACAGCCTTTTTAAAAAAAATTCACAGGGGTGCTGGCATTATGTCAATATTCCTTGTTCTCCTGCGTCTTGGCTGCAGTTCTCAGTGGCCCAGTTCACATGAGAAGCCACCGTGGGGGAATTTCTCATGGGGTTTCGCACTGTGGTAGTGACCACCATTTTGAACATGCAGGATATGTGTAGCAGGGGGAGGGTGTGCTTGACAAGCCTCCCAGAACCTTTTCTAGGGTTGAGTTTATACAAAATAAGCCATGGAGGGAGGCCTTGAATTGCCCGTGGGGTGCACACTGCAAACCAAAATACAGTAGCTGGAAAATGGTGTGTGTGTGTGTGTGTGTGTGTGTGTGTGTGTGTGTGTGAGAGAGAGAGAGAGAGAGAGAGAGAGAGAGAGAGAGAGAGGAAATTTCCCTAGCGACAAAGTATTCTTCCCTGATGTAATGCAAAGTATTTTGGAGTGACATGTTAGTGGATGGGTAACTAAGAGCCATTTGCTTTATGAAAAACCTGCTTCTAGAGGGTGGGTAGGTAGGTAGGGTAGGTAGGTAGGTAAGTAGACAGAAAAACTTTATTGTGGTCAAAGACCAGCTCCATTCAATAAATATATAGATTTAAAAAAGTAAATACATAAAAATTATATTAAAACCCCACTCGGATTGATAAATACTTGAACACAATATCAGTCATCTTAAATCAGTGACAGTCCCAGATTTTGTCCTTGTCCAACTAGGTAGGGTCACACTCCCCCAGGATCTGTCTTTGGACACCCATCGTGGCCGCAAAGAATTCAGCGACACTGTATGTTATTGTTGGGTTAGTGTTGGACAGCAGTATCTAAATATATTGTTGTTCCGTACGGCCCGGGAAGCGATTCATCAATGGGGAAACGAGTGCAGCGCGAATAGCCCTGCAGGAGGTGCACCGCAGCAGGACCTGTGCGGTGGTTTCCACCTGTCCCATCCCACAGGGGCAGAGGCACTCTGGCCAGGGGATCTTTTTGTACCGTCCCTCCAAAATGGCTGAGGGGGGTCCGTTAAGGTGGGCCAAGGAAAAAGTCCTTCTGTGTTGACAGAGTTCCAACTGTTTGAGATCGAGTGCAGCTATTCTAATTCCTGCTTCTAGAGGAATTATAACTGATTGAACCGGTTTGTTGCTCGGGATCAACCAAGCTGTCTACACTTTTGGACTCTTCTAATGGGTGCAAGTAGACTGTCATGATGAGCAGCTATACTTCAAAATATACCCCTAACCACTGATGTGATGATTTATTGTATTCCTGTGTAAATTAGGATTTTATAAAATGACATCTGTACCTATAAATTAGCATGTAGTGAAATTACGCAAATTGGTGCCCTCTTCTTTTTGGTGGCATATAAGTGGCCACCCTAGGTAACATGCCAAAGTGGAACCCCCACCCCTGCCAACTGTATTCTGAACTGATGCAGATCATGGTCAACAGTTGGAAAAGTACACACATTCACTAAAACATTGTTTTTGAAAGCCTGCCTATGGGAAGCTGCAGCTTCCTCCCAACAGAGCCATCTGCAGTTGCAAACACAACCTGTGCAGACAATTTCACAGAGTACTAACAAACTTGCTCCAGCGGACACTTCTCAGCAAGAGAACTTGTCAGGATTAGGGTGGTATTTGTATTCCTTCCGGTACTGGTGGAAAGGGATTACTTTGTCTTGTACAAAGACGTTTAATATATGCCTGATTAAAGAAAGACTGAAAGATGCCATTTCAAGGAGTTAGTTATGAGAGTGTTTGCATGGTGGTTTATTCTCACAGAGACACACACCATGTGTCTCATTTTGAGGTTCCAGCTACTGGTGTTCAGTATGAAAGTGAACCATTCTCTGAATGTTTAGGCTCTATGCCAAGGCAGTTTCTCTTTTGAAGTTCAGTTGTGAAGTTGTTTGACCTTTTGGTGGGAAGAGTAGCTAAATCCATTCTAAACCATGCATATATGTGGCCCTCGTGATGCCCACCCCTTGTTTATAACAACAGTATTCACTTCACCTGCTACATAGTTTGCTCAGTTGCTTTTTGCGGAGTTACCACAAGCATAAAGAATTGGCTAGCATCTTTGGGCAAGAGGTACTTGAGGAGTTTTCATCAACCTAACTTGACCATGACTATCTCAGAACGTGGCATTGATGCTAACCTGTAATGCACCCCAAAACTTTGCCATCATCAGGTGTTACATCATAATATATTTCTGCAACACCTTTCCACATGAAGGCCCCCTAGGTGCGGCACAGAGGGGGAGATAGAACCACAAAATTCAAAGAATGTGGCAAATTGCAGTTTACAACAAACTGAGAACAGCAACACGTGTTTAGTGTAAGGGTCTCTCCCTTTCCTGAAACCAAGGCTAATCTACAGCCCAATGTCTACTCAGAAGCAAGCCCCACTGAGTTAAATGGGGCTTACTTCCATGTAACAGGCCATAGGAGTTTAGCCTGAGGTCTATAACCACCTTTTTCATCAACCCAATGTCCAAAGCACTGAAGCATGTCCAAGATTGACTGAAGTGGAATTCCCTCCTGCTGGGGTAATTTCTTCAGAGATAATCTGAAGCCATTGTGCATCTACTAAATGGCTTGTTATGGAATTTTCGGCAGGCTCCATCGTAATTGGAGTGTGTGTTTATGTTTGTTTCTGGGAGACGTTGTTCCTGAAAACTGAAGAATACAGGGGCCTGCATCTTAATTTAATGGAAGGAAACAAGGGGTAGGCCAACTTCAAGCAACCTTCCTAAACACCAGAGAAGGGGCAGGCAATGGAGTAGCTCAAGGCTGAACAGTAGGGGCTTTATTTTTACTTAAAAAGAAGGAAAGAAAAGTTTCAAGAAGAATATGAAACTTGATCTAACAAGCAAGGCTTTGCATACCTGAAGGATGGAAGCATTTGTCTTCACAAGCACTGCTCCTGATATTAACCTGACAAAGTGAATCCTGGCGACACTAAGGGGCTGTCCAATTCCTCAAATAATTACAAAAAAAGAGCCCCTCACACATGACTTCACTTGGAGAATGCAGCCGTCTTGGTTTTCAGTTTTATTTTTGTTTTGTTCTGCGTTTTGGATCCTTTGGCCTTTCTTGGAAGAAGTTGGAGGATTTTTGGAAAGGGCTAATGGCATTTCACTGATGTAGCAAAGAGGCTGTGCTGTGGTTAAGGGGCTAACTAGGTATATTTTCCCAACATGTAAAACTGTATTTTGCCAGGTAACCAGTACTGGGGCCTAAAAAGTTAAATTCCTAGATTTGAATAGTTTCTGATCCAGACGCCTAACCTACCAGAATCCTTCAATCCAGACTTAGTGCGTGAGTGTGCTGGTTTAAATGTTATACCCGTTTATGAGTCTGACACAAAAAAAAAAAGAAACACATCAGCAAAAACAGGACCAAAAAAGGCTTAAAAGGGCATAAAATGCGCATATGTTGATTTGTATGTACAGATGCAAAGTTTGAGATAATTGTAATTAATGAAGGAAAGATGCAGCGCATCTCGCCACATGGTGGAAGACCATGACTGGAAGGCCATCTCTTGCCCTGCTTAGTCAGGCAACTTCAAGACCTTCTGATGGATCTTTAAGCCTGACTTATTAATTTATTCATGCTTTTATTTATTCCAATTGTAATCCACCCATCTATAGTCTATAAACCAAGATACAAATATTTAAAAGAATCAAACACAATATAATGCAACCCCACTTTCTCCAGTGCAGGAATTGATAAAATAGTAATAATACCATAGAACTAAATCTCTAAAGGTGCATTTCTATCGCTCCCCCCCCCCCCACCAAATGCACCTAAGCCCCTGGACTTGCAGAATTATGGACATTCTAAGCTCCAAACAAAGCCTGGAGAGAGTGGATGCTCAGCACTGTCAACATGAGAGCATCAATGACAAGGAATAGAAATGAGAATGAAACAGTCCAAAATGAGATGAGGTATGCCGGCCACTGGAGCAGAAGAGGAGGCTCCCAGGTCAGAAGGCACTCAATGAACTACTGAGGAAGAGCAAAAGAGAAGTACGCAGAATGTTGCCACTATTGAGCCAACTAGATTAAAGCTGTAAAGAAGTCTACTGGTTGGCATGCACAAAGGCAAAAAGGAAAGACTGGTGTGGCACAACACATACATTGGGGTGTGCAGTATGAGAGGTGTGAATCAAGACAAACCAGAAATTGTAAACCAAGAAATGGAGCATTGCAATACTTTATGTGAACAAGCTTAAAGGGGTCTATAGTCATACTGGGACCTTTTCAGTCAGACCAACACGTAGTGTTTTACTCTGGAAATGAAAAACTCAGAAGAAAAGGGATGGTTCTGATACTGAGCCAAGATGTAGCACGGACAGCAAGGGGTATAATGCAAAGTCCAACAGAACAATACCAAGCAAAACTCTCAGAAAACCTATCAACATAACCATCATTTCAGTCTATGTTCCAAAAACAGTTGCTGAAGGGAAGGACATAAAAAACTTCTATGCAGGCATCCAATAGGCAATTGATAACATACCAAAACAAGATGTGCTGATCATCTTAGGTGACTGGAAAGCAAAAGCAGGAAACAAAGCAGAATCCAGTGTTGTAAGGGGATTTTGCCTAGGTTTAGAAACAAAGCAGAACAATTCACAGAATTCTGTGAAGCCAAAAATCTGTTCATTGCAAATACATACTTCAGGCCACCAATCACCTCACTTTACACATAGCCATATAGAAATAAAATACACTATGTAATTCGAAGGAGAAGATGATACTGAATTATCCCTGCAAAAACAATGCCAGGAGCAGTTTATAAAAAATTCAGAGTAAAGCTCAAAAAAGGTTACTAACAGAAGCATAGTAAAAACTACAACTTGAATAACATTCCTGAGGAATTTAAAGGCCACCTAAAGAACCATTCTGCATTTCTGAACACAATTGATTGTGAAGCAGAAAACTGTGGACTGAAACTGATACATTATTAGGGAAGAATGTCAAAATATAATTCCTGTAGCAAAAAGGTGGGGGAAAGGCCTAGTTGGATGATGTGCTGTAGCATTTGATTGTCCTGATGAGTAACTCACATCAAGGAAAAGAAGCTACTGTTAGGACAGAAAATGGAGAAACAGAATGGTCCCCAATAGGCAAAAGTATCAGACAATGGTGTATGTTATTTCCCTGTCTATTCAGTCTATATGCAGAACATATCAGAAGGAAAGCTGGATTAGGAACAGAAGGAGGAGGAATGAAAACTGGTGGAAGAAGTATAAATAATTTAAGATATGCAGGTAATACCTTATTATTGGCAGGAAACAGGGATTAATTGAAATTACTCTTGATGAAAGCAAAAGAAGAAAATGCAAAAGCAGGACTGCATCTGAAGATTAAGAAAAGAAATCATGATTCCATAAGAATTACACAACTTTAATGTCAACCATGATAAAGTAGATATTGTAAAATATTTTGCATACTTTGACTTAATTGTCAATTCAGATGGAGACTGCTGCCAAGAAATTTGAAAGAGGCTGAGACTTGGAGGTACAGCAAAGAAGGAACAAGAAAAGATTGAGAGTGAGGATGTTTCACTGGAGACCAAGGCCACGATCATTCACAGTATTGTATTCGCAATCACTGTGTGTGAAAGTTGGACAATGAAGAAAACTGACGGTGCTAAGTGGGGGAGAAGATGGCTGTCCAAAGACATGATTCTCGGAGCGCAACAATCTTGTAAGTCCACAGCTTATACTAGAGAAATGAGCAGAGGAGCACAATGTGTTTGTAAATGTGGGCAAACACACTTACGTCGAAATCAGGGGTGGAGAATCTCTGCCAGCCCGAAGGTTGCATTCCGTTTCAGAGGGCAAGGAGATTTTTAACAGACTTGAATCATAGAATTTTACAGTTAGAGGGGGCCTAGAAAGGCCATCAGGTCAAAGCCCTGCTCAATGCAGGAGTCATGTCTCCCATCCAAAGACTTGCACTCTGCTGTGCTTCCAGCTATTCAGATCCCTCATGCTTTACTTTATGGGGGGCATTCACACTGTAAGCATTCTTATTATGTTTTGTATTTTTCTATAACTAGATTTGCATAAAGGTATGGAAAGTCCAAAAAAAGCAATAAATCCATGGGATCTGTTCAACAGGGGAAAAGCCAATCTGATGCAGAATGGATGGTCTAGATTCAGCAAACCCTGAACTCCTCTGACTCAGCTGTGGATTTCTCCAACCTCACTAGCTGAAGAGTCCTGGTCTAAATTACGCTGTTTTGATGGCACAATTGGGGTAGACGTCTGTCATATCCTGCAAAGGACAGTCCTCTATTGGAAGGGACATTCAGTTCAAGTGCAGTTAAAGATTATGCATCACAAGAAAGGAGAATTGTGAAGCTTCCCATCAACAGCAGGACTCAGGTCACTGAGTTTAGGGCCGGCCCTTCCATTAGGCAAGGTGAAGTAGTTGTGGCAGTCAGCAGCACAGTGTTGGAAGAGAGAGCAGGTGCCAAGAGGCCTACTCTGCACTCTGCAAGCCGGCCTGGGGGATGCTGCTTCATTCCCAGTCTAGAAGAGGGATTCACCTTCCAGTCCTGTCAGCTTTTCTATATGGAATGGGAGGGGAGACCATTCTTGTTCTTGTTCTCGGACAACCACCATTTGCTGCCAAGTCTGACTTGGTTACTCTCTGGCCCTCTGTGGTTCTATTGAAGTTACAGTTGGCATTTCCAAACTGCCTTATCCACCTCTACTGTAGCAGAGACTACCCCTCTAGATGTTTAGGGCAATGACTCTCAGGAGTATTGGCTGGGGCAGATGGGAGTTGAAGTCTAAAACATCCAGCAGGCATGAGGCTGCAGAAGGCTGCCTTAGCTTATGCAAATATCCAAATCTTTATTCTCTTTTTTCTTCTCTCTCTCTCTGATGTGTTAAGTAGCCACGCTCTCTAGGTGCCTCGTGTTCTTGATTATACAAATGCATCTGGGATAGGTCTAGCAAGAGTGCTTGCTGCCTGCTTTCATGAAAACAGAATGCTAGGTTTTACCTCGCCAGATCTCCCAGGGCTCAGACACAGCAAAGGAAATAACTTGTCTGTGCAGGAAGGTGCTAAGCAGGCTTCCTTCCGCTGCCTCTTGGAATCTGACCACAAGACTGTCATACAGCCATTCCATTTGTGCCCGGCCCTTTGGGTTCTTGTTGGCCAGCTCTGGAACCCACTCACTGGCCAAATTGGACTTTGACTCTGATCCCTGGCAGGAGTCTTTCTGCTGTATTTGTGGCAGTTAACCCACAGGGAATCCTGTGAAGTTACCACAGCTTCGTCCAATACGATGGCACCCTTTTTTCTCCACCAAGAAAAGACAGGATGTAATCTGAAAAGATAAGCCATTCATGTCATCCACAGACTGAGATTGCACAACTCTGAATTTAATTTCAGGCTCTGTTAAGAGTGCATGGAAAGCACTTTCATCAGTGCAAATTCCCTCCTCCTTGACATATTCAGTGGAAATGGCTCAGATCTGAAAAGAAAGAACCATCTCCCCCCACCCCCGCCTGCTGCATGCAAAAAAAAAAATAAAATCTCCCCCTTGATGGCTGAGACTTACAGGATTGCCTTCTGCAAAGGGAGTAATCTAAAACTTTCTTGGCTGCAATTAAGTAAATCTTGTGTCCTGAAGCAGTGAGATAATATCGACATAGAAATGCTCTTTTAAAAAGTTTCCTGTTCCCATTGTATTCACAATCCCCACGGGATAATATTCTCATCCACTAAATCCAAGGTCTGCTAAAAATAATTAACACAGGTGTGAGTCACTGGGATTCCCCGACTTTCATTAGTTCTCTCTGCAACTGAAAATGCCTAAGAAAGATTCCAACATATGCATTTTATTTGACCAGTCTGGGAAAAATCCTGGTGAATGTACAGAGCCTCACAGAAATCAGAAAAATGAAGTATTTAGCCAGTCTGGTGAATAATGTCCATGATACACAATTTTAAAATTCCTAAGCAAGTATCAGTCATTTAGTTAAAGGGATGATGCAATGGATAGACATTTCAACAATTAAACAAATCATTATTTTTGATTAAACAGAATGTTACTGAACTGGTCAAATATTACTGTTTGAACTACTGATGCCACCAAATTTTGTCCTCTGGTTGAAACTTGCTTGCAGTGTTCAAGCTTGGATCACTATTTTTAAAATCCATTAATTTGAAATGCATTGCAGCATTTGGAACATCTAAACTACAGTATTCCTGAGCATGTGCTGAGTTGGCTGGTATATTGCTTTTCTTTCAAGGGGAAAGATGATGCAACACATACACTGTCAGGGCACAAACCCATTCCCTTGCTCCTCCTAAAACTGGAACGAGAGGTGGGGCTGCTGCCGCTCCTCATTCCATGCAGTTTATCTAGATGGCCATTTTTATTCATCTGGATAAAGCACTAGGGAGTGGGCGGAGAGGACTCCAGACTCTAATAGGAATCAGCATTAAACCTCATTCCTAGCCTCCTATTCACACTGACCCCTACCGTTCTGCCCTCTTCCCAACCCCATTGTGATCTCAGACAGGTGGCCAGAAAGGTTCTTCTGCTCCAGCTGTGAGGGGGGAGGGGCTTCATCTTTGGAAGCCTAGCACTGAAGATGCAGGACCTCAGCACTGAGACCGTAAAAAATCCCATTTTTCCCCCATATGAAGTCAGAAGGCCATAAGAATATGTCCTTAGAGAAGGAGTGACAGATGAGCTTTCCCCACAAATCTGTCATGCTCAGACAAACATCCAGGAAGCTCAAGTAGGCCTTCCTGTACTGATCCCTACACCTCTCCCCCACGTACCACTTGATGATGGTGAATAAACACTTTGTAGAAAGACCACGTGGCGACAGTCAATCGGGGAGGAGTACATTATGTGGGGATGCATGACATCATGCCACATCACATGACTCTAACTTACAGCTCCCAAGATAGCATTTGATACCGTGCGTGCACATAAACCTGTATACATAAGACAAGGCCTTGAGTCAAAGGAGATCTCTCATGTGTACAAATGCATGTTAGCTAATGCAGATGAGCACTAATGTGGATTAGCACAAATTCTGTCCGCTGCCCCTTATGCATAAAAAACTCATTTATAAATCTGAGAAATCCATGTGACTTGGAAAAAGCTGCTTCATTGTGCAGGTGGTATTCACAGAAATGCAAACCCATTTGAATCCACTGCAGATTGTCCAACTTCTCCTGTTGCAAGTCTATTAATATTAGGAAAGGAGTATCAGCATATATCTAATACTCACTGCTCCCTCATCTCAGGCTTTCAGTTCTTTCTTCTGCATAAATGATAATCACAGAGAATTAATTTTGCTTGTCATGTTATGTTATGATTCCAAAAATAACAGCCCCTTGGAGTTTCTTGTTTATGACGTACCGTATTTTTCGCTCTATAAGACGCGCCTGACCATAAGACGTACCTAGGAGGAAAACTAGAAAAAAAATATTCTGAATCAAACGGGCACATAATCACAGGCACATTCCCCATCACTTCCCCATGGGCTGCACATCTGACAGACTTACTGCACACACACATTCGCTTTATAAGACACACAGACATTTCCCCTTAGTTTTGAGGGGGAAAAAAGTGAGTCTTATAGAGCAAAAAATTCGGTAAATTTCAAATAAGTAAATCACCACAACAAGAAGTCACACAAAATGCAAAGCTTCAGGTTTTTTCAGTGATTCCATCTGCTTTAACTGAAAATGCAATGTTAGGGCATTGTCTGCTTTCCAGTCTGGGGTGGGAATCCTTCACTGTTTCCACATGAATTCACCATTATGAAGCAGCTTGTGGCTGCAATGTAAGATGAGATGTTTCCAAAAGTTGCTTTAGGTGAGTCTTCTCCAAAATACTCCACCCCGAAGTCTGTTGCGCTCAAACATGGCAGTCTGCACTGCATTGGCACATCACCATTGCGCTTGCTTTCACTTTGGAATTCATCCCAGTGAAGTGACACACGATGACACTTTTATTTAAGACCAGCTTCTATTCAGAATAGAAGTAGAGTTGGAAGGGGCCTAGAAGGCAGTCCAGGCCCTGCCCCAATTCCACATGTGGTCGCCCATACAGCTGTGTGCCTGCAGCTTCTCAGCTTAACAAAGGTGACTCAACATGCTTGCTCAGTTGATAGCTATGCAGGCAGATATCCTATGATGGGACAGGTCTACATTTTCCAGATGCGCTTTTGTCTTCCCAGCTCTTGTAGCATCTTCTATTACAATACAAGCTGAGGAATGACTGCAGACCTCCCTGTTGTGAAAGCATCTTCACTTGGTCTTCGCTAGTGTTATAAAACACATCCTTCTAGTCCTAGGTTCGGCTTGGACAATGTCAGGTGTGCAGTCCAGAATGGCAGAGGAATATCTTGTTGCAAACACCAGGTAGGAAAATACCTTTGTGGTCCATAAGTTGATGATTTCATTTTGTACCGTTTGCATATCGGTAGCCTCCCATTCAAGGTAGTGACCGTTGTTTGGTGCAGGCAGCTGTTCTGAATAGTGTTAGATCCTGAATATGAATGGCAGCCATTTAGAAAAAATGAATAGCTCATGAAGAGCTTTGTGGCAACCACAACCTACTCCTCCACAATACTCTCTTTGGTTTTGGTCTTTACTGCAGCTGTATCCCATTCCTGGTGCAATGCTTACTTGACAGTCTGACTGGCTGAATCCTTTGTCCATGCTGATGATGATCATGCACATGGTAGGCATGTCATGAGCAGAGTGGGCTGGAGCTGGGGGTCAGACTAGATGTTTCTATGGGATGGCCCTTCCACTGCATCTCAAGGCAGCAGGCCAGCTTAGGGGGTGCAGGGCAAGCCAAGCAGTACATGGCTTTCTCCCCAACACCTTGTTGCCATCTTGCAGCACCTGCTACATGATGTAATGGCCTCACTCAACCTAATGATAGGGCCAGTCCTGTAGCAAGCACTGCCTCCATGTGCCAGGGGCATAGCCACTCTAAAGCTGATACAGGTCAGTGGCTCCTGAAGGATGGATTGGGGCAGGGAATAGTGACCAGCCAAAATCAGGGTGGGAACTAAACAAAACTGGGGAGCATCCAAAATCCACAACGGAATGAAGAGAGGAAGTCTCAGGATATTGAAAATGAACATCGTTTTATTTCAAGGAGTATCTCTGCATATTTTGTCTCTGACTAATATATATATAGGTCTTCTTCCAGAACCTCCCTCATGATTCATTTTGTAGACTATTATCTTTTTCTCACTTTATCTTATTTTTAAAATAAATTTTCAACGAAGAAAAGAGAGAGAAAAAGAAAGAACAAATGTAACTGCATAGATTTGAATTTTGAAGCATTTATAGTATGTACTGGGCCTAAGAACTGTACATAAACCTCAGCAAAAGGAGACCAAATATCCAAATAAGTACTCATTCTCAGGTGAATACCACCTTTTCAAATGTTGCAAGCATTGTAAGTTTTCCAATTCATTGCATTATGGAAACTAAGCATTTATCCTTTCAATATTGTAAGACCAGTTTTTTATCTGTCAGAAAGGCACAAATATCCTATTTGTACCATCCATGCATTAACTTCTAAGAAGCAGGAGAATAAAATAGTATGTCTCTCACTAATAGTAAGGAGTGTTCCTTAATACAACATTTATCTACATAATGACCTCTTCCTCAAAAGGAACAGCTACTGGGCATCGCCAGAACTTATGCATAGAAGAAGCATTACCTGTGTTGTAGCTCTAAGAATTAGCCAACTTAGCCAGTCCCTTAAAGAGATATTGCACTATTAAGTAGGCACAAAACAAAAGTTTGGGATAAATAAGATGCATCGAGATCCATAAACACACCAGGTACAGGTGACAAAATGGCAATCCAATCATTAGGCAAAATGGGACAATTCACTTTTCCATTCCCACTTAATATGCTGTATAGAATATTTATTTACCATAAACAAGTGTTTATAGAAATGGATTGAAGGCTTCATTTACCTGCTTGGCCTCCATAAGTGCTTGCAATAGAGACGGAAATGTTGATGTTGTAAAAGCAACAGGGGAAGACCTAGATATTAATAAAAGTTGCAGTTGCAGGTATTAACATTCAGTTATATCTGGTAAATCATATTTAACCCACAAAATAAAGAACAGCAACAACGCATCATCAGCACCCAGCCGTTGATCTAAAGTAAAATCTTGGATCAACTGAAAACTTTGGCTATTGTGCAATAGAAATGAAATTAAATAACATAGTTAAGTAATAAAAATTCCTGATTCATCCATATCCACCACAAAAACATTTTATTTCTCATTTTAAAATCTGGATTTTCCCATGTTGTCAATTTAGCATGAGAAGATGAATCAAACTTAAATTTACATGGCATTATGTGCAACACATCTCTAACAGCTGCAGCTGTGTGCAGGATCCTGTCCATTCTAATTGTCATGCCTAACGACTCAGAGGAGTCGTTAGCTTGTGAAAGAGGGCCAGGAGCCCCCAGCAAGGATCAGGCTTTAGAGCAGGAAGATTTATACTTGGTGCCCATGGCACAACCCCCCCCCCCTCACCTGACTCTGAAGTTTTTGAGCATGCTCCTGGAGATCAGGCTGGGCATGTGGTTGCCATGGAGAGTGCCCAGCTGAGGAGGAGACTTCCACGCTTAGACCAGTTAGAAGAGAGACATAGCGAAAGAAGGGGAGAGAGAAGCTTATCCAGTCCCTGAGGGAGGGAGGGAGGAGGAGACTGAGATCCACATAGCATATCTCAGAGAGGTCAGAAAGGAGGGGGCAACTGTGTGGCTTGGTGCTCTCTACAGCAGCTCCTGCACTATCTGTCGTTCACATAAATCTTGTAGTCATTTGGAATAAAGGACTTTAGCTTTTATTGCCCGCATCTGTGTGAGTAATTGGTACGTGAGTTACGACCTCACGACACTAATATGCCTAGAACTTAACACTATCCATTTAGAGAGAGAGTCCAGACTCAATGGCATTTGATACCATCATCCTGGATATTCTTCTGGATAAGCTGGCCAAGTTGGGAGTTGGGGACACTGCTTTGAAGTGGTTGCGCTGCTACCTGGCTGACCAACTCCAGATGGTGTTGCTGAGGGTGTGTAGCTCTGCATCATGGCAATTATGTCATGCAGTACCACAGGGCTCCATTTTATTCCCCATGCTTTTAAATATCTACATGCAACCACAGGGAGAGGTCATCAGGACACTTGGGCTGAAGGACGTCTACCTCACCTTCTCATCTAATCCAGGTGAGGTGGTGATGGTTCTAAACCTGTGTCTGGTTGGAGTGAGGGGCTGGATGAGGGCCAACAAATTGAAGCTTAAGCTATACAAGATGGAAGTGCTATTGATAGGTGTGTCCCATGTCCAGATGGAGGATATTTGCCATGCCCTGAATAGGGTTGCACTCCCGCTACAGGACAGGGTCCGGAGCTTGGGGGTACTTCTGGATCCTGAGCTGTCCTTGGAGTACTGGGTGATCCCTGTGCCTTTTAGCAGCTCTGGTTAATGCAACTTTGACCTTATCTGGATAGGCAAAACCTAACAATAGTAATCCATGCCCTGGTAACTCTCAGCTAGACTACTGTAATGCACAGTAATGTAATTTTCATTTTTAATGCAATGTAATTAAAAATTAAAATGTAATTAAAATTTTTAAATGTAATGTAATTTTCATTACATTTTAATGTAATGTAATTTTCATGGGACTGCCCTTGAAAATGGTCCAGAAGCTTGAAGGGGTGCAAACTACAACAGCCACATTGCTAATAAGGACTGGTAGCACTAAACATGGAACACCAGTCCTCTATCAATTGCACTGACTACTGATTGAAGTCCAGAACCACTTCAAGGTGCTCGTTTTAACATATAAAGCCCTAAGCAGTTTAGGTCCTCAATATCTAAAGGAACACCTCCATCCATATAATCCAACCTGGATCCTAAGACCTTCATTGAAGGTCCTGCTTTGGGAGTTGCCTCTAAAGGATGTAAAGGAATAGGGCCTTTTCAGTCATGGTGCCCAGTTTGTGGAACCGGCTCTCCAAAGATGTGTGCCAGGTGCCTTTCTTGCAGTTTTGGCACCAGGCAAAGACTTTTTTAATTTTTGGAGTATTTAACTGCTGACAGATTTAAATCAAATTTTAATTCTTATTTTTGGTTGGCATTTTAATTTATGAATTTTAAAATTGTAATTGCTACTTAAATATAAGATGTGTCCAATCAGCCATTGTATGAGGTCAATATGGTTGATGTTGCTGCTGATAGAACTGATGTTTTATTTATTGAATTAGTGGATAATGTTTATGGATTTTTATGTTTTGCTTGACTGTCTTTTAATTTGCTGTAAACCATCCAGAAAGCCATGTGGCTGTTGTGACAGTGTATAAAGGCTTGGAATGAAATAAATAAGAAAGAAGAGTCCAAAACTGACCAAGGTAGAAAATCTGATCTGAATGGAAGAGACTAACAAATGGAAGAGTCAACCAATAAGCAAGATCCAGAGAACCAATTCCACCTTTTTTAATAGGAGCTCCCACCCCTCAAAAATTACAAAACAAAGTATCATTTTTTGAAAATATTTACCTCATGTACATAGTGGGGTCCCTCATACAGTATAAAGAATCTGAGGTGTAGGATTTATCTTAGAAGTATTTACCTTGCCCCACAAACACATAGTGGCAGATGTTCATCAATCTAAATACTAAAAAATCTCATTAAGCAATTGGTTCAAATTAATCTTGGTCATTTTAGATATTTTACCAGTGCAATTGCTCTGAGAAGTAGTATCTCCAGTTATCATCAGTTCGGATTTTGACCCTTTGAATAGGTAGACAAATTAACCAAATACATTAATAAACTGCATCAGAGCTGGAACAAGGGAAGTACCAAGATAAGCAATAAAAAATCTTTGTTTCAGACAGTTCTACGAGCACTTTTAGATAAAGAACCATGAAGAAACCCCCTACCATTAGTCACTGCCAGAATGTGCAGGGCTATGCCTTGGAATGAAGCTTCACATTTCATCAAAATCTCGAGATACTTCCTGTAGTGAGTGGGGCAGGCACTCCCTCCACGCAGACATTCCAGAGTGATCATCCATCATATTCTGAAGAAGACATTGAAGACTCAGCGGTGGGAGGGGCGGGAACTCCGAGGGCAGCAGAGGCCCTTGAAGCTCCACCAGGGTTGCTGCCTGCAGTCTTCCAGGCCAACCTTGAGAGCCGACGTGTTGTAGAAGAGACAGGAGGGTTCCAGGAGGAAAAGAAGGAAGAGCCATTGCCTTGCCTGGTTAAAAGGCATCTGGAGAGATGAGCTACCCAGTTAGACGGCTTGTGTAGGTCTCACCAGCTGGTCCTTCACCAGCGGGGACCAGGCTGAGGATGGAGCCCACAGCATTACTGAAAGGGAAGAATTTCGGGAGAGGTTTCCAATTTGGGTTCAATACTCTTTATATGAGCAGAGGCCAATCTCTCATATAGAGGGCACTTAGAGTTACATTGTCTTATCATCTGCAAAGTGCCCTGCAGTGCAAAGACTGTCTGCTGTTTCGGAGCCTAACAGCAAGAAAGGGAGAGTCTGGCTCACAACATTGCCTCTCTGCCCCATTGAAATGTGGATGGGCCCAGGATCCAGTGGATGTGACCTGGCAGAGGGCAGCTCTTCATTTGAAGAGGTCTTCTATTTGTAGGGCTGACAGTCCTCTAGCTGGAAGCAACCTCCATTTGAAAGCACTCAGTCCAAGTCTAGTTTGGAGACAAAGAACCTGAAGGGCGCTGAGAGCCTCCCACGCAGCAGGACATCCAGTGGAGCAGGCAGGCCAGTCCCCTGACCACTCTCTTCCCCAACATGCATAAATACGTACTCATCACTTTCCTGGAAGCTGCTGCTGTTTCACAAAGCAGCACCTCTCACAGAGACCATTTCAGTGGACTACTCCGGAAGCTGGAGAGGAAGTGGGGGAACTTCACCCACTCTCCAGCGGGCTTGTAATACTACTCACAGTCATTTATACTGCTCTCTCCTTAATTCCGTGTGTCACACCTTCGCACTTAGGTAAGTATGGGAGGCCTCTTGGCTAAAGCACAGGCTATGAACTCTCCAAATAAATAAGGACGAAAATTAGCAGAGGCATTTTTATACAAATCTGCGGCCTTTTAAAAATATTTATAATTTGTATTGGATTTCCAGAATCTTTCAACCAAACCGCGGCAAAACACTGCAGAGTTACACGTTGCTCACTTCTTGTTTCCTCTTTCTGGTGACATGTCAGTGGCTCCCCGAGACAGACATCCATGGCAGTGCGGAGGGGGCAGCTAGTCTTGGTGGGCTACAGTGTGGGTGCTGGGGAGGCAATCCACCACCCTTCCCCTCCCACCTGAGACGAAGGCCTTCCCATGAGCCACAGCAGGATTTTCCGAAGACTATGGGAATGAGTGATTTCTGAGCTTGGCTTCCCTTTCTTTATCCTAATGCTCATGTTGCCTCATTTAACAGGAAAAGTGCCCATTTTCAAACAGGAAGAGGGCACTTTTGCAAGCATGTGCTCAGATGTGAGCTTCCCCTCATTGGTTTAACTATAGCAAGGTATCCTCTTTGAAAAAGGTGCATTTTTCTAATATGATAGTAAACTTAAAAATATGTGGCTTTTTCCAAAAGTGGCAATCCCATTTGCAGTCATGTTTGGGGCCGCAAGCAGGATATTTTCATCTATCTTACTTGTCCGCAATTTTCTCATCTCCCCCAATCCCCACAGCAACGCTCTATTTCTACTTACCTCCCTGGGAGGTAAGTATTGGGAGAATTCTGCATTTCTCTCCCAATACTTTCCTTTGAATTCCTTATCTTTCTCACTTAATTGTGGCTGTTACCCTTTTCCAAGAGTTCCAAGTTTATCATGAACTTTGTTTCTGACCTCTGATATTCTTTCCATTCGTAGCTCTCTGCAGGGAGCCTCTCATCTCCAGCCCACGGTACCGTTTGCCACCCTCAGCCCCTGCAGAAGCTTTGCTGTTGTGTCCCAATACGAAACCGAATCAACACTGCCCACCGGAATTGCCTTTGTTTATTGCGGTGGGCAAAGATATCTGAAGAACAGTCCTGAACTAATGTGAGGATGTTGCAACAAAAGCAGTGAAAGAGTTGTACTCACTCATTTTCCAAGCATTGGCAGCACAAATACCCTGGGCAAAGTCTGTTGCTTCTCGAAGCTTCTTGGTAAGCAGGGCAGCAGGTCTGCAGGCAGGCTTGGGCCCCTTGACAACGAGGAGATGTTTGTGGCATCAGCTTCATGGGCAAGAACAGGCTTGGGGAATGTGTGGTTCTCCCAGATGCTGCTGGACTGCAAATCCCATCAGTCGTCACCAGCATAGCCAGTGCTGAGGGATGATGGAAGTTGTAGTTCAAAGACTTCTGGGGGGCCAAGCACTCCCCAGAGTGGACTTGGTCAAGTGCATGCAGTCATAGTTTTAGCAGGGGCTCATACACACACTTTCATGGGCGCGCACCTAAATGGTGCACGTCGAACTGCCATGTGAGCCAGGGCTCAGTTGCAGTTCAAAATCTGCACCTCTCTGAATTCTCCCACAAAGCATGCAAAAATGTCTACATGGGGGGAATAGCATTCAAAAATGTATTGTATTAAGAAAAGATGCAAAAGACGGGTGCATGTTAGGCAACAGTGCATTAAATGCATGCGTACAAATGTGCTTCTTAATTCCAGGAGAAATCTTTTAAAATTAAATTTTCAATGAGATGAATCAGCCTTAAGGCTGGAAAAATGAGAAACAGAGAGAGAGAGAGAGAGAGAGACTCATTCATCCATTTGGAGTGCACCCACACATGAATATAGAGGGGTGATTGTAAATAGTGGGACCAAAATATTAGAAACTGCAAGAGGCCAAGCCTTTTATTTAAATGGATTAAAAGTAAGCACAGTGGTCACTCACAACAGGAGTAATTGATGATGAAATCATTCTTAACTCTGCTTATTACTTACACTCCCATGAATGCTAGTCTCAACTGCATCATCGTGATCATCATCGTCTTGCCAAATTCCTATATACTGTACTAATGCAGTGGAGGTGGAGAAAAATCATTTCTTCACTGTCCTCTCTGCCATGGAATAGGCTGTAACATGGGCCCTAATTGCTGATTGCATTTTGCTCCAGTTGTCTGCTCCAGCACTTGGCCTCGAGTTCCTCAGAAAACCAAGGACCCTGTGCTGTGCCCAGTCAGAGAATGCTTAGGAGCAACTATCTCTCATGCTGCCTCAGGTCCCAGAGGGAAAGATACAATCTGTGAAGGTTTCGACAAGATTGCAAGCTTTGTTCATTGGAAAATCTACCAGATTTTCACAGTTAAACTGTGGAATTTGCTACCATGGAAAGTGGTGATGGCCATCAATTTGGATGGGTTTAAAAGGGGATTGGGCAGACTCATGGAGGAGGGGGCTATCAGTGGCCGCTAGGCTTGCTGGCCGTGTGCTGCCTTCTTCACCAGAGGCCTCATGCATGCACATGCCAGTTGCTGAGGAGCTGGGCAGGAGGGGGTCTTGTGATTCTGACAGAGGAAATCTTGCATGGAGACCATCCCAGGCTCTGTCTCTGGCTGCTCCAGGCAGTGCAGGCTTTTTGCCGTGCCGAGCAAGTACTATGCCCTAGCGCCACAGCTCCCTCCCAGAATTACCAATAGCACCTTGTACGTTACGTGGTGATGGGACAGCGCTCTTTTATTATTTTCATGCGTGTCGCTTTGGCTGCAATGTAAACGTCACTGAACTAAGAAGCAGGTAGCCAGGAACCTTGGCAGTTTCCTGAAGGAACCTCTCTGTGTGTGTCACATGGGTGTGCCATTTTCAATGTATGGTTCGAACTCTAAAATGAGCGATCCTTCCATTTGGCAAATTGTGCCTTAGATAATTACTGTGTTCCATTGAACATCTGAGGAGAAGAAAGAGGATGGTTAGAAAGAGGGAAGAAAATGGTCCATAAAATTTCCATTACTCCGAAAAGCAGAAACATCTGCTATAGAGTGTCAAGTGACACTAAGAAATGGTGTTTACCAGCTCGGCACTGGCGTCAGATCCACTCGGAACTCAGGCAAAAAGAACTGGCTCCCCTTGCCATGGAATTACTGGCTCGATGGTTCCCTATTCATATCTACCCCAGGGTTTTCTCAGCATGGCAAAGCTAGCTCTCTCACAGCTTGGGTTTCTCACGTACCAGGAAATCAGTCTTTGCTCTCTGGCTGAAAAACATCATGCAGGACTGCAGCTGACATGGAGAGCTGTTTCTAATAATGAGGGTTATGCAAAGCGTAGCCGCAACAATCATTTTGCATGCTGATACTTGTTTGTTTCTTAATCCTGATTCTTTAAAGCAACAGTGAAGAAACACATGCTGGGTTTTGTCAAAGACAGGATGAAGTCATGGCAGAGGTCTCCAGAAACCTCTTTGGAGTAAGAGAAAGATTGAATCGCTGCACTGAAACAACTTTGAGTTTTTCTTTAGAGCAAGGGGGCAGCAGTGTGATGCATATGGGCACCAATCCGCTCCAGACACTTTTCTTGCCAACCACCAAGTTGCCTGTTCATCTCCATCACCCTTTCCTACAAGCAGCAATGGTAATTGAAAAATAGATTTCTGCTCGTGCACAACCTCCATATTCTTCCCTGATCCCTCACTTCACACCCGCTGCAATTTCACTGTCTCATGGTTTCCCAGGTTCTGCACAATTGCTTTCCCATCAAAAGGCTGCAATTCCTTCCCTAGACTTCATTTCTGGTAGGAAGAACTTCATGCCACAACATTCTGATATGTGGTCCTCGCCTCTTTTGTTATTGGCCTTACCCCTTTTGTTTTTGCGATGTGGCCCCCAAAGTTTCCTCCAAAATGGAATCTGGTCCTCAGGCTGAAAGTGGTGTAGCATTCCTGGTACACAAACACACATGAAGGAAGAAAAATGCTGAAGAACAGAGTCAAGTGGCAATGAAATGCACAATGTACAGTCTATGGCAACGCAACTAAAGTTTGAATGTATGCAGAATTAGCAGTGACCCTTCACCACAGCCCTGTACTATTGTTGACTCAATTAGCAGCAGAAGAGGGACAGGAACCAGCATGACTGGTCATGTGCAAGTCTGGGGGGACACAGCTCCCACTGGGACATTTGGCGTTCGCCACTGCCAAGGAGGAGGGTACCGGCAGCACTGTGCAAAGCAGTCTCAGTCGAGGAGCCAAGGAGCCATACAGATGTCCATCTCGGAACAGTGCCGAAACCCAGAGAAAAGCCATCTTCTTCTGTTCTGCTGACTGCTTGACAGCGCTGGCATGAAACTGCTGAGCATCTGAGAAATGTTGTGATCACTGTCTGGGCTGCTTCAGCACGTCAACAGTGATTACGCTTAAACGATCCCAGTGCAAATTCGAGCAACTCATTGCACAAGTTGCACAAAACCAGGGACATGCCACCTGGTACACATCAGAATGTTAGTCCAAGAATCTCAGTGCCTTATTACAAATGGCCTGGTCTGTGGGAGGGTTTTTAAATGTCAATTCATTAATTGTCCCCTTCTCTCTTTTATAGAAACAAAGTGTGCTTGTGTGCCTCCCTTGGCAAAACTGGCAATGCTGGTCTGTTGTTTCACTGGCTGCAGGGTTGCTTCTGGTTCCTTACTGGAAAAAAGTATAACTCCCCCACACAAAAATCTCCCTGAATATTGAAACAGACATTTTAAATATTTTTTCCGAACAGTTTAAAATACCCAAGCATATAAAACAGGTTGTATGCCTGTGGCACAAAGCCTATTTGGGCTACCTAAAAAAAAGAAAAGTAAAAACGATCCCCTGCCGTGGGGCAGAGAGTGGGCCTGGCCCTGCGTTACTACAGAGTGTTCAGAGACATCCGTCTGGTTCTGAGGAGGAGGTGAGAGGGGACTTTGATGTAGAGAGGCTACCAGGCGAAGTTGCTCAGGCAGAGCGTGGAAACTGGGCTCCGTTGGAAAGGAAGGCAGAGCAGCTGCCAGACCCAGTCCTGGGCCCTGTAAGGAGGTGGGGGAAGAAGTGAGTTGCCAGGAGAGATCCTCGCGTATTCTTGCCACCTTGTCCTCAGGCAGCCGTCCGCTGACATTTTATTGAAAGGGAGGGATTAAGGAGAAGTTTCCAGTTGGATTCAACTCTTTCCATGGGCAGATGCTTCTCCCTCAACTGTGTAGCATTCGTACTGTTCTGATACTGGTTAGGTTTCAGTAAAGGGATTGCACTTCAAAGGATTTCTTTGAGTTTAATAGCCAGAAGGAAAGAGGGATGGGGCCGGCTCTTGACTGCTGGAGCCTAGAGGAGAGCAGAGATAAGAAACCAAGCTTGTAGAAATTGCAGTGAGCTAAAATGGGGCTTGGCCAAAGCAGTAACATCAGAAATGGAGCCTGAAGGAATGTGGGTCTGGACCAAAGCAGAGTGCAGCATGCTGGGAGTTGTAGGCTTTTTCTCTTGTCAAGAGTTGCATAAGGCTGTGCCTTTAGTGGTCTTATATGGGGCTCCTTGAGATGGCCTCAGTATCCTTCAGTTGTAAAGGAAGCTCTACTAACATTTCTCGGCTCTCTCCTCACCTCTACTCTACGCTTCTCAGCTACCTCTATGTTCCTAATATGTCAGAGGAATAAGCGAATGATGAAATGTGTCTGCCACCATATCCCTGCCAGGCTGACTGTCCCATAGCTATCAAATGTTTTTTCAAAAGTGGGAGGAAGGATGCTATGGCAAGCAGTATCTGCTCCTGTGGGTACCAGCGGGCCCACCTCCGCAGGTGCTGATGCCCTGCTGGTCTGCCAGTGCTCTTTAGGAACCCTGGACTTTGATTCCTAGATTCAACCCTTGATGGCACAGCATGGGCACCTGTGATGCATCAGGAGGCTGGAGGCAGAGCCCTTCCAGTGTGGAGCTTGGAGGCAACACTGCCTCCATGTTTGGGAGGACCCTCGCGAACGACCCTCCCTGGGCTTCATCCTGCAGTCACTCAACCTCCCTCCTATTGTCAGCAGCTTCTGGTGTTCCTCCTCCATTCTCTCTTTACTGAGCCACTTGCTCCATTGACAGGCAGATAGTCAGTGAGCGAGTCAGCAGTGGCATCTACCCTGTGCCAGAGCAAGAAGCAGGTCATCAAGCAGGTTGTGATGGGGAAGATGAGGAACAACTCCAAGAGTTGCCTGACCATGCTGACTGGTCCTGCTCGGAAGGTTGTAGCAGACTGGAAAAGGAGGTTGGAGAATCAGATGGAGGAGAGAGGATCCTGCAGACACGTGGTGGATCTGAGATGGCTTTTGTGACTGTAACACTGCTTACCAGACCAAATATAGACCAATGAAATATTGATAGTCTGGAGAATCTAAGTGGATTGCAGGATATGCCCTCCACCTGCACCTATTCTTCTCACCCATTAAACAGATTAGACAGCTGAATCAGAAATGTAATGGATTTTGGAGATTTCATACCAATTAAATGAATTGAGTTAACCCAAAGTTATCCATCTTAGGGCAAATCCTTCTACTTAGAGTGAGCAACCTTAACAAATGGCACATTAATGTTTGATTAGTGTAATTACCTGGTTATCTTTGTTAGGGGGCCATGTGTCCAACTTCAAAGAGGGCTGTCCTGTACTTGAAAGCATTCTCTATAACAAAACCTTCCAGAAGTTTTGCTTTAAAGCTCCCAGGATTCCTGACAATTCGCCATGCTGTCTAGGGCCAATGGGAATCAACCTTCAAAATACGTGGAGGGCACAGATTGGGGGAACTGCTCTGCAAGCAGGGTTGTCATTTCAAAGTGAGGTGGCCATGTGTTCTACTTGAGGGCAGTCTAAACAATTGGTCGCCCCTGATGTCCAATTCCAGTTTAAAGATAAATGAAGGGAGAGCAAAAGGGCCTTGAAGTTTCCCATTTATACTTATCAGCCCAGGCAGCAGATGGAGAGAGCAGGGCATGCAGGTTCAGTTGGTCACAGTCTTTTCACAGTGCTGATATTTAGATTGTACCAATTAATTTTCATCTATAACTACATATTAAAATATGCCCAACTTATGTAAATCCGTGTCCACTTTGTCCTATTTTTTGCTGACGTATTTCCGGCATTGTTAATAAATAAGTGACCACCTAGTCTATAATATTCTGCCAAGTGATGAAACAGTTTTGATCCAGGAAGTAGAAGAGTGATACATTCTTCTGGTTTCCTTCCTTCCTTCCTTCCTTCCTTCCTTCCTTCCTTCCTTCCTTCCTTAATTTAATCTTACTTGCATTCCAAGATAAAATCTTAAAGTGTAGCTGAATTGTGCCTTGGAAAGCTTCCCTTTTTGCTCAAAATATCTATCCTGCCAGCACATACTATGAAAGAGCAACGAAATAACATTGGTTGCCCTAAGATAACACCTTTTGCGTTCAAAATCCTGGCACGAAAACATCAAATAATATGATTCCTTCCATTTTTAAAATTCAGCCTAGTTGTGATAATATGACTCTTGGTCTCTTTCATCTTGGTGACATATTTCCAGATTTATGAAAATAATTCCTGCTACATACATCAGTTGGCAAAAGCAAACTTTGTTAAGTGGAGACCAGTGGTCTGGAGGGAGATGGGGATTCATCCTCTGCCTTTGCCAAATCATGTATGTAGCAGGAAAGTTATTTACATAAATCTGGAAATGATAGCCTGCCGACCCATCTCAGACTTTTCTTATTAAGCCATTGGTCTTCCTTCAAAAGAGAGAAATCCCACAAACCTAAAATTCTACTTGCATCTCAAAATACACACATTTTAAAGGTTATGATAATTTCCTGGAAGAATCCAAAGGAAAAAACTTATGCAGAGCTTTGGATCATTTTGTGCACCCCTCATTCCATTCCAGATTAATTTTATTGGTTCTCTTCTCCTTAGAAAAAGAGACCAATATCTATCGCTCTGCAAATGAATCCTTTTCATGCAAACACTTGGTAATATCATGTAGAGAAGATCCTAATCTCTCAAGTGCTTAATCTACAAAGGGTTTTTTCATCTCTTTCTTTGTTGGCATGGACTCTTTGGACACTGCCCCTTTTCCTCCTGTCTGCTCCCCCAATGCTCACATGCGTCTGTGGAATTTGGCAGGAGACGGCCCCGTGTTTCTGAACATTTTGGAAAGAATCTGTTCATCATAAAGTGCTTCATGTGCTTTATAAATTGCCTGCTCGTTAAAATGAAAAGCAAACAGTGTAACGAAGTAAGGGCCTCTACAGCTTGGCCTGCTCGCACGTGACAATGTAAATGAAAAGATGTGATAGCGCACGCAAGTGTGACCACTTCTTTGCAAGGCATTGCAAGAGTGTGGATAGTCTATCTGAAACTTGTGCCGCTCGTCTCAAATTCATCCCACAAACAGTATAATCTAATGCTGTTGTTTGGAGGAAAGTCCTAGTGAGTTCAAACAGATCTACTCCAAGGAACGTGTGCTAAATCTTTTAGTTCAGTGACAAGACAGAGCAGTTATTTATATTACGTCCTCATCAGGTGCTGTATAAGCAGGATTGGAAGAGACGGGCCCTACCAGCTGGTGGACTGTCTGCACCAGTCTTCTCAAAACTTTGTGAAGAACCCAGAGTGAAGCAACAATATCCTTCTACCCTTCCTGCTGGCAGGCATCCGTCGGGTTTTTGGTGCCTCTCCCACCCATGGACAGGATTGGTCTTCCTGTTTCAGACCATTTTTTCCAAACAGAAAAGTTTTACAGTGCAACCCCTTGCATATCTACTCAGAATTAAGTGCCACTGAGCACATTTGGTGGGGGGGGGTCTCATTGGAGCCCCTTCTGTATATCAGGACAACTTATGCAAAACACATTTATACCATTGTTGCGCATGTACTAATGGAGTGCAGTTTCCACTGTGTAGCAACTGTAATCTTGTGTCACTTGCAAACACAATCGCAGGAAAAATGGGAAAGGTGTTGTGTGTAGGGAAATGACCCTTCCTTGTATTTTATTTAAAATCCACTAAGCCATGCACCAGTGCAAGGGAGAAAATTGGTGGAGTTTTTTAAACATTGAACTAAATCTCTTCCTCTCTTTCAAAAAATCATGGAGAAGGAGAAGGGGGTAAGGAGAGAGGAGGGGGAGGCTGGGGGGGTGGCTCATGGTTGTGTGGTTCTCCCCAGGAATCAAGGCACCTATGACTGCTACACAAGAGGGGTCGCTCCCCTCTGCACATGCTCTGCAGCCTTTGTTCGGGCCACACATGGCATGGAAGAAGGTTGTCAATTGCTCAGCCACGAGCCCACGAAGTTGGGGACTTCCTCTTGGCCCAGCTTGGCTTGTTTTCTAAGACAGGGCTGTGCTCAAGAGAAAGTCTGCAAACCAAGAAAGCCGGGTTCTAGGTAAGATTGTCGCCACCCTGTCTCTGGGCGGACATGTAAGCACATATAAGCACTGCTGAAGACAATGTGACTTAATTCTAAGTGTGGAGCTATTCATGTGCAGAGCTGAACCCACACTGGAAACATCTCGTGCTCCTCCCTTCAGTGAAGCTGGCTGGCTCATTGGAGAGCAAGGCAGCAAGAGTGATGGAGTCCCTGTGGTTGAGCAGCCTGTCTCTCCTGGTGCCTCCTCACTGGAGCGAGGACTGGGTCCCACTTCTGCTCCCCCTCCCCTCCTGGAAACCCTCTGCCACTTCCAAAACTGATGGACTCTCCTACTCAGTGTGAGGAAATCACAGGGGAATCCAGAAGAAGCTTCCAAGGATTCAGCCCTCTTCCTGCCACTCCTCCTCTTCTGCAGAACCTGGCGAGGAGTCCCACAGCACAGCCTGCCATGAGCGAGAGATGGGCCAGCTGTCTATATCCCCATGGAAAAAGTGCAAGACGTAAAAACATTGTGATAGAACTGGTCTGCAGAAATCCAGGATACAGTGGCAGAAAAAGCATGAGAAGGGTGGTTTGGCATGAACATCATGTGAGTCAGGCATTCTCATGCTGGAAGAATGTCTTGTGTAGTTCCCCCAGCACCAGGCGCATAAATATGGCAAGCCACGCTGAACCCGGGTTGAGGAATGAGAGGACTGAAATGCTTGAAGTACATAATATTGTGTATGAAAGTGCTGGGGGCCTTTGCAGTAGTGGCCCCCTCCCCATGGACAATGCTTCCAAGATCGTCCTTTATTAGCACCTTTATTATGGTCTTTTTAGCATCAGGATACCATCTTTTTGTTCTCTCCAGTATTTCAAGAACTTGGTGCTGTTTTATTTTCTCTCCTGATTTTATCTTGCTTTACTTACAACTTGTTTTGGTATCATTGTTTCCTTCTCATTTTGTATGTTATGTTTTGAACTTCCCTGTACACCAAACACGATAGTCATCTGGTTAACAGAACAAAAAGGATGGTGGATGCTTAACAGTAAAAAGGGGCACATGGTTTAGAGAACAGCCGTGTGCTGTTAGAATGAAGGGGGCGAGAGACAGATGCTGGCTTTGCACGAGCACTGGGAAAAGACGCCACAGTGGCTTCTTTCCTCTACTCTGCATGTGCCAGTTACACACCCATAATACAGTCGAAAGGGCAAACTTCTTCACTGAATCCAAGGAGGCTTCAAAATGTTCCATTCATCTTCACTATTGTTTTTAGTCTATGTAAGAAGTGGCGGCAGGATCAGTGATTGCAGTGCAGGTGTCCCCTGGATTTCATCTAGGAGGCCTCAGAAGAGAAATGCCTCATTTACCCTACGAACTGGTTAGTCTTGGCTGGGCTTGTAAATAGCCACTTGCCTGGTTGCCTATCGTGAGGAAGCTGCAGGTGACTAGTCAGTGAAGCTTTACAAAAGCTGGGGTTTTTTCTTCTTCTTTTCCTTTAAGTCTGCTTATTGCTAATGTGGACCTATAGGTCAGGCATCCATAGGGGCTAGTAGAGTGATCTGCAGCGCACGAAACTTGGCAGAGGTCAGGTCTGAACCCATGAAACTAAGATAGATAAGACGGAGATATTCTTGCCCTTGTCTCTCTTTTAACCACCAAGAGTTTGAGTATGCAGAAACCACAGGTATTTGCTGCAGCATGAATTAATTAATTGATTAATTTAGGGTGCAGATATGGGAAGTTGCTTTGGTTTGCATACCTTATGTATGTCGAACAAATGATTTGTTCTTCCCTTTGTGTGTGTGTTGCAAGTACAAACTCTGCATTCTCTGCTTCTTAGCTGGCTCCAGCAGACAAAAGGAAGGGTTCATCTGGGATAGGGTGACCATCAAAAGGTAGAAACCAGCACAGCTCAGTGGATGGTCCCAATTTAACCCCAGCCATGAAATGAAATGCAGTTCTCTAGGGAAGAAACAGAGATATATTTTTACTTGCACATTTTTCTTCATGCAATTTCCTCCTTGCTAAACTTGTAGGTATGAGTTTTATTTTCTTCCAGCAATTTGTGTGTGAACATCTGCTGTTAGTGCATGGTGTTAGGAGGCCGTAGAGAAATAGACCTGGTCCTTGTATTAAGAATTACTGTCTGATAAAGGCTTCCAGGGACTATGCCATTCCAGAAAGGAGCTAGAGAAATTGCTCCGTTAATGTCACATGGATTATTGATTTGTTTCATTTATTTCTAAAATTTATAAACCACACCTCACCCATGAACAATCCCAGGGCAGTGTAAACAACATGAAATCAAACAGCTCCAGTTTTTAATGAAACACAATTACTCATTAATAGACAAACTAAAACAACTCTTCAGTTAAGAAGCCAAACAGATGCAGCTGCTCTCCTTCCTAAATGCATAGTGTGACTGATCTTCATAGAAGATCTTAGTATCTCTACAACCCAGCTTGGGTGCTTGTTTGAATATGTGATAACAATACTTTGTCTGTCTGTCTGTCTGTCTGTCTGTCTGTCTGTCTGTCTGTCTGTCTGTCTGTCTGTCTGTCTGTCTCAGGGTTCCACAGGCAGCCTAGAAACAAGAAAGTAAATTTTAAAAACCTATCTCGTTAGAGGCACCTCTCTTCACTGCAAAAGTATGTTGGTTGTTTTCTGATGTAATTCCCCCACAAATCTTGGGAAACAGCCTGATGAGAACTCTATGGGAGACCTCCAGCCCATCTCCCAGAATTGCAGCTCCCCAGGTTCCCCAAGATACAGGGATGTATTTTAAATTAATTCAAGACTGCTTATGGAGCATGCATCGCCCACATAGTACAAAGCTAGCCTAGGAACATAGAAGCAGAGCAAGTGAGAAGGGGCCTCCGGGACTATCTAGTCTGATCCTCAACTCCAGCCAGCTCCACTCGTGACATGCCTGCCATCCACATTACATGCTAACTTTCTACAGGTTGGTAATTAAAAAAAAAAAAAGGCATCTTGTTTACTATTTCCCAGATCTATGTATAGGCTGATGCCAACAGGGTAAATGATGGAGAGATGAAGACCCACAGTGGCTCATAAGAACATGAATAAATCCTATAGTGCTGAGATCAGTCAGTGGAAGGGACGCGTAAACACTTCTCCCACATGCAGCTCCATGACGAAGCTGATGGTACCCCTGTGCAAGTGATAAGTTGTGAGATTCTCAGTTGGCAGCTGAGAAAATGTGTCCTGTTTCCTTCCACAAATCATGTAAGCCTTTCTTGAGAGCTTATCTGTTGGGGTAGCTTTTTACAATCAAGAGCTTAGATGTAACCAGAAGAGGAAGAAAGGGAAAGTGGGAGGGTTTGAGTGTTGGGGAAGGTACAGTCTTAAGTAATAAGTGTGTGTGTGTGGGGGGGGGACTTTGTCAGGTTAAGAGGATTAAGGAAGGCCCCAGTGTTCAGAACTTTTCTAAAAAGTGGGGGGATTCTGTGTTGGGCTGGAATCATGGATTAAGTTCTGTGAGGCTGGGGAAGAAGAGAAAACATCTCATTAAAAGATGGATCAGGTGGAAAGGTTGTTCTGAGACAATGGCTGGAGCTACTGAACTGGAAAGCTTCAGCTGGCTTAACTTGAGGTGCCTTTTCATTGTAAAAGAATCTTCCAAGGTAGCTAACTCTGCCAGAAACAAAATCCACACAACTTAGATAAAAAATCACAGTTCATGTGGTGTTGGCCACACTTCTGAAGGATGTGGCACCGTTTCCCCCATAAAATGAAACAGCCAGAGAGTGAAAGCAGAGGCCAGACTGGATGTGACATTAAACTCGTGACTGTGTTCAATGTGTCTTGCTCAGCCCACGGCTTCCATAACCGCTGGAGGCGATGGAGAATCGCCATGGAGAGGGCCGTGACTCAAAGGGAAGGGTGGGGTGCAGCCCAGCTGTCCTGGGCCCTGGACTTCATGTCTTTGTGCACCCCCCACCCCAGCCCAGACACTGCAGGCATATTGCTTCAGATCTGAAACACCAACTTCACCCCGCCGCCAACCACCTTTCTGTGCCTTCCAACAGGGCCTGCGTTCCTTGTATGTTCAAATGTTTTCCAACCCTGATTAAAACAAACCAAACGTGCTCTGGGCTAACGCTGTGCTGAAAGTGTCTCCCATGTATTTTCCAGCCATTCTCATTCAGTTTGATGGGGGAGAAACACTTTCCAAAGGAAATTCAGAGAACAAGGAATTTGGGGGAGATGGTTGTGATTCAGGATTCTGCCACTTCCCTTCCTTAGGAGTGTGTGACTGTCCAACACAATGGTGCAAGCACCCCCCTTGCAGTCTGTAGCCTCCTTGACTTGCCACATTTCACGTAGAGTGGTCGCTTGAAGTCCTACGGGGCTTTCCCTGACCAGGAAGTGAAGGCAGTCTGGGAGGCTGCAAAGTAGTGCAGAACTCTTGACCGGCCCACAGAGATTGTAATGTGCTGTCTATTTCTCTCTGAGTTGTGGCGACCCTATGAACGAAGCCCCCAAAATGTCTTGTCTTTGACAGCCCTGCTCAGCTCTTGCAGGCTCAAACCGGGGCTTCTGTTGCGGAATCCAGCCATCTTGCACGATCAAAATGACTGTCAAAGGACTTTCAAAATGCGTTTGAAAACACCCTGAGAATGAAGCAGAAGAATGAGAGCCTCTTTCTTGGCAGAAGACGACATTCAGGATATCGGAGGACAGATGCTGGCACAGTGCTACCTGCACCCCTTCCCTAGAGCTGGATGCCCAGCTACCAGGCATGGAAAGGCGAAATGGTGCTTTTGGCACCTGCGTTAGAGACAGGGTATATCCCCCATCGCCCCTCAGGAATTTAAAATGCGGAAGGCCCTAGGCAAGCGGCTGAATCTTGAAAACTACTGGGCTGAGTCACATTTTCCATTTATCTTTAATTTTTCATTGTATTTTAATTTTTTATTCATCATTTATAAATGAATTTGCGGGATCTTCTCTCAATTTTCTTCATTCTTTTTTTGTGACAGCGACCCCCTGTGCTTCCACCAGGCCCAGATCAAGAGGAGGTGGGGTGGGGTGGGGTGGGGTGGGGGTTGCACTTTATTTTACCGCAAGACTTAAATAACATGTATGTCATCCATGAATAAGAACAACACAAAATTTGGAGAGGGCGAGAGAAAAGTAGAGAAGATAAGAAGAAGTACACCTGCTGGTTTTTATTTCTATATTGGCAGCTGCAGATCTCAGCAGCTTTTTATTTTTCTTTTACCGGATTTTTGAAGAAAAGGGTACAAAAAGATACGAGGGAAACCTTTGTGATCTCCTTGAGAAAACCCGACAAGCAGAAGCCAGAAGCCAGCGAGGCACAACAATTCAGCAGGGACTAAATTGACTGCCTCCGGTGGGGTGACGGGGGAGCCAAAGGGGTGACTTGTCTTGTCTGGGATTGCAGCCACTTGCCCACTGAGGAGCTGGCCGAGGGACCAACCTTGAGGAGAGCAGAAGCAATGGAATTTCTCTCTGGAAGAGGAGAAGGGGCAGGACTGCCGGGAAGCGGAGAGGCAGGATGGGGCAAGGGTGTTCTTGCTGTCTTCTGTTTGTATTTAAGCAGTGGCTGCTGAGGCGAATTTCTTTTTTAAATTAGCAGCTGACTTGAAGAGGAGGAGCAGGGGTGGGGTGGAAGGGCCTGGTGTTTGCAACCTCTTTGTGGAATACCTGACAATAAGGACAGTGCAGGACTCAGCAGAGCATGGATGTTGGAGTTCTTGCCTTTCTTGTTTCCAGAGCTGGGGGAGAGCAGGAAAGGGCGCTGCTTTGCTACACTGTGCGTGGTTGAGGTTGTGTGTCTGTCTTTCAAAGAAAGAATCCAGTGTCATCTGCACCTAGATCGTAGCTGCGCTGGTTAATTCGCCTGACGAGGAAGCATGAGCGATGGCTTCACAAACTGGCTTAGCTGGCTGGGGAGCAAAAGGAAGCATGTTGCTTGTTGTCCTGAAGGATAACTTGGGAGACAGTAAGTAACTTATTCGTGCAGCTGGAAAAGCTGCCAGTGGAAAAAAGAGAGGAAGGGTGGAGAGGCCTCAAGACTCCCAGGGAACTTCGCCAGAAGGGTGTGCAAACATCCTTATCTCGGGGAGGAGGGAAGCAGTGCGCAGTGACAGCCCCTCTATCTCATGTGCTCACTGAGGCCCTGCCGCTCCGCAGGTTTTCGCAGCAATAAAGACGCTTGTTGCTTTTATGGCCCTGCTAAAGGTCTGCACGGGATGCCGTGAACACTTTAGGCTGCCCGTTGGTGTCTTTCACAGTGTCTTCCATGTTTTGGTTGCAATACGCAAGGTTGCGTCAGGCACCCAAGCAGCCAGACCGTCTTTGGGTGGGGATTTTCCATTTGCAGGAACATCTGAACATTTCTGCTCCCCACCCGCATGCCCCAGCATGTTAACGGCTTTCACATGTCACAACTGTTGCATCCCAGAATGCAGTTGGGGGGGGTCCTCTTTATGATCTTTCTCCAGCCTGCTGTGTTCAATTACATCTCCCATTATCCCCTTCTAGTGTGGCTGGAGATGACAGGAGTTGTCTGTGGAGAAGTCTCCTGTAGACTAATAGCAAATTTATTCTCCAACTTCATAGCAAATTGTTCCGTTCCTTTCCCCACCCCACAGTCAAGCTCTCTGGGCCGTTTACAACAGTCCATAAAACAGATAATAAAATACAATAATATGTATACAAAATCAAAAATACATTAAAAAGGGATCAATTGTTCATGAGCCAAAAGAAACCCAAACTTTTCAGAGTACGAGGGGAGCCCTTTAGAAAAAAATGAAGAGAAGAGAACACCCCGATCTGTCCCGATCTGCCCAGTGAAGGCCAACCTCGTGCAGTAATCACAGAAGGTGGATTGAGCAGAGGTGGCAAAGAAAACCTGTGGGATGGGGAAATGGAATAGAGTATCCGGGGCTAGGCATTTGCTGGCTGGCTGAAGCACTCCATGCTACAAAATTTTGTTGCTGGCCTTATTTATAACATTTATAAATAGCTCTCAGGATTTCATTAGAAGCCTGTGGGGTCACTATGTTCCCCCAGTTGCACAAATTAGGGGCATGTCTGAGAGATCCATGTTGAAAACTACCAAGAGTGTTTGTGGCAGGGGCAAGGTGTGAAGCTGCCTCTTTCCGCTTCGGATCATGGAAAGTCAGCATGTACCTGGGCCAGTGCAGTCAGGCGGAAAAGGCAGTAGGGTGGCCACTAGAGAATGCCCCGGAAGAGGAATGCACCAGCAGGACACAGGGCAGCAGACCACACAGGACTCTGTAGCAAGTGCCAAGGCTAATTTATACGCAGAGGTGACGTTTTTGAAGTCATCATTACAATTTGAACAGAAAAGCAGCTCCCTCTGCTGTGGAAGGGTCTGACCAAGTGAGCTGCCTGAATGCCTGCCGTCCACCCTTCAGGTGCCTTTGCTCTTCTTCCTGACGGTTCCTGAGCCACAGGCCAGACATGCCCTGGTCACCACCCTCAAAACAGAGGGTGGTCCCCTAGCAGCCTTCAAGCAGAGGACTGTGCACTGCACAGCCTCCCCAGTATGCAACGTGGTGGCCACTTAGACACTTTTGATCACATCTCACATTATCCCCAGGCAGCATGGCTGGCAGGAGTGGATGTTCAGAGCTGAAGCCACCCACAACCAGTTTGGCTCATGATCAGGAGTTATGGAAATGGTGGCCCAAAACTGCTGGAAGGAGTCAACTTGTCTCCAAAGTTGTGGACTAGGCCGTTGGGCCTTCAGCATGGACAGCACGAGCTACGCCTTCGGGCGCCCCTTCCTCCTCGGTGATGGGCCGGCTTCCTTTCCGCTGCCCCTGCTTCTGTGTGGGAAGCAGAACTGTTTGCCTGAGGCATACAGCATATAGGGCTTAATATCTTGCCAGTGGAAAAATGACACTAAAAATACCATTTTCAGAAAAGTTCTGGAAAGCAGCAAAGGCATCTCAAAAGGGGTGGGGGGGAGGGGAACCCCCTTTTTGCCAGAAATTAATCATCTCGGCAGCTGTGCTAGGGGGAAACCACATGCAGTAAAACTCCAGGGAACCCATTCAACTGCGCTTGAGCCGGCTGAGCCTCATGGTGAGATGAGCCAAGATCGAAAACAAGCCCCAGCTCGCCATTGTGAGAACTGCCGGTGCGGCTGCGACAGGCCAGCCAAGACCTCCTCTGGGGTGGGCATCCTTTTGCCACGGCCGACATCGCGAGGGGGCATGGCTGGGCCCTGGCAGCACCGGGGGCCCAGGGACAAGAACCCTCTTCCTCGCCACTGCAACCTGTTTGCTCCTGGGCCTCCCATCCTTGCTCTGGCCCAAAAAAGGTGGTGGTGAAGAAAACCCGCTGTCTGTCCAGTGCGAAGCCAAGCCCATGGAAGCAGTGCAGTGAAAGGAGAGGGCGAGCAAGAGCAGCTGGTGGCAGAGGCAGTCAGGAGGTAGATTCACTGCGGAGGGCTCTCGCGGAGGGTGGCCTGCCCGGGGTGCCCTAGGACCTGGGCCAGCACCGTCCGCAGTGAAAGTGTCCCCAGCCAGTCATCGTCATCCTCATCCTCTTCCCACACCTTTGCACGTCTCACAACCGGACACCTCGCACAGAGACAGGCCTGCATCCCATCACAGGCGGGTGGCTGCAGTGTGTAGCAATGGAAAGCAGGGAGCCACGTGGTCACCTGCGTGATGCCACGGCATGCACCTGCCTCCTGGCTAAGGTGGCCACTTCTGCATTGGCCAAAAATTTAGAAATGGAAGTTGCCCTGCCATAGTAGGAGTACCCTGTTCAGTCTCTTCTTATTGATGGACAACTTCCAGGCCTCCACTTTCCTGGCTTCTTAGAGTTCTTCACTGTGGTGTAAACCAAACTTGGCCTGCAGAGCCCTTCAGTCAAATAATGCCATCTGTCAGAGGACTGTACACCATAAAAGAGGGCATGTGACTTGGCTAATGACGTGATAACATTGCAGCTGGGGTCACATGGTGCAGCAAGCAGCCCACACAGGTGCACAGATTTTTCCATACCAACAATGCTAAAATGGTAATCCTGGGGCCGATCCTATTTAATCTTTTCATTAACGACATGGAAGAAGGGGTGAACAGTCTGCTGATCAAATTCGCAGATGACACTAAAACTGGAGTGGTGGCCACAACTGAGGAGCACGCACTCCAGATCCAAAAGGATCTGGACAGACTATGGAAGTGGGCAGGAGACAACAGGATGGCGTTCAGTGTGGATAAGTGCAAGGTCTTGCACTTGGGGCATAGGAATAGCTGTCATAAGTACAGGTTAGGGGAGAGCAGCACTTGTGAAAGGGACCTCGGGGTGCTGGTTGACTGCAGGCTAAACATGAGTCAGCAGTGTGATGCGGTGGTCAGGAGGGCGAACGCCACCCTTGGTTGCATAGCCAGAAGTGTGGCTTCTAGATCAAGAGAGGTATTACTACCACTCTACACGACTCTGGTGCGCCCACAACTGGAGTATTGTGTTCAGTTTTGGGCCCCTCGTTACAGAAAGGATATAGACAGGCTGGAGTCAGTGCAGCGTAGGGCCACAAGGATGGTGGATGGTTTGCAGGGGATGGGTTATGAGGCGAGACTGAGGGAACTGGGTCTCTTCAGCTTGGAGGAGACTCAGAGGGGATCTGTTGACGACATACAGGTATGTTAGGGGGTGTCACATGCAGATGGGTAGAGACTTGTTCTCCCCTGCAGAGGAAGGCAGGACGCGCTGCAACGGAGCCAAGCTCAGGGAGCCAAGGCTCCATTTGGATGCCAGGAAGCACTTCCTGACAATCAGGACCCCAAGGGTGTGGAATGGGCTTCCACGGGAGGTCGTTGAGGCCCCATCAGTGTGGGTGTTCAAGGATAGGCTGGATGTCCACATGGTGGGCGTGTCGTGAGTGGAGCCAGCTGGTGCCGGAGGTCAGACTAGATGGCCCAGGAGGTCCCTTCTGACTCGCTCTGTTTCTATGTAATCCCAAGTCCAGATGACTGGGGAGGTCACAGTGACGTGTGGAGACCTTAGAACAAACCGTGGATTCTCTTTGTGGTTTCACAAAGCTAATCCTACCACTCAGGAACTCTGGAACTGGGTCTGGACAGCACAGCAGACCTGCAGCGGTAAGACTGCACTGGAAGGTGCTGTGCTTCAGAGACCTGGAAACAAAGGGTCAAGGAGCCACGTGGATATTTAGAACAGAGGACCCATCAACAATGAATACCTTATGGAAACCCAACTGACTGTTCATACAGAAACTGGGAAGCAGGAGCATATTCTCCAGAGTGGCCATGTGGCCAATTTTGCAGAGGACCATCCACTAGTTTGGGGAGCTAGCAGAAGACAGTCTTCTGTCTGAATATGCCTTCTGTCTGACAGATATCAGCTCCAAGTCTAGTTTGCAGTCAAAGCACCCCAAGGTGAGGGAGTGGGCAGGGGCCATGAGGCAGACTGAGCCGGCACGCAGGCTATCGGGACAGTCCTCTCAGCTATGGTAGGTTGGTTTATTTCTATTTCAGTTTTATTTCTTTTGGCAATGAGTTCGTGGCCATCCAAAAGTCCTGCAAGGCTTGGACAGAAGCACAAATGAGCTCCCCAGGTTATGCAAGGATTCACCCATCTCTAGGCCACTGCTCAGATATGTCCCAGCCATTTGGAGAGCTCCATTACAGCACAAAGTTCAGTCTTGTTTGGAATGAGCTTCCCTGAAGCTACACCTGCACCAAACAAACTGATACCCCATGATCTAAAGGAAGAGGACATCGCTGAAAATGCTGTGGCATAAACAAAAGAATCCTTGTTGCTATACATCTGTCTAAGGCTTAAACAAACATGTCTACACCCCAAGTCGGCACGTAAGCCTGAATCATCTCTAGCCACAAACTGGCTGAACCCGCACAGAATGGAAACACAAACAGAACGGGGATAGAAACTTAGCTGAGTTCTTTCTGTAATCACAATTGATCAAAAGGTCCTCATTCTTTCAGACTCACCGGAGGAACTCCTGCTCTCTTGCTCCACTGTTCTTTTGATCTTTGTTTGGATGGCAAAATTGACCTTGATCTCATGGCTTAGAGATTTGTCATTTGGGGTTATTTAAAAAGAAAAAGGGAATATGGAGAACCCAACGATCTCTCTGCTGTTAATTTATCCATTGTTTGTTTTCCATCTTAAAAAATGCATGCCCCTTTTAAAAACAAAAACCTGCCTTGGGAAGATCTGCTGGGTTAGTCTTCCTGAGCACTTCCCGTTTCGCAAAACGAATTTAGTAAAGACAAATAAATAACATGAAACATTTATTCCCCTGGCTCCGTTTGCATCAGTTGTTATCGCTAGGCTGTTGTTGTAACTGAAGAAAAGAGTTTGAATTTATGACGGAAGCAAATGGGCCAAATCTGAAATGAGTATTAGGCAAGGAGAATGCCGGACTGATGATGAGAACATAGGGAGCACAGGGAAACATGCTGTTCCTTAGCATCCGATCCCATTTTCACCACTTGTGGTTCAGCGAAGGGAGTGGTCATCTTGCAGCAGGGAAGGCCGAAGGCAGCTGCATGCTGTCTTGCTGGTATCCCTTTCTTACCCTCTCCCCTGGAGAGAAAACACAATTCCAAAGGCCTACATATTCAGGGCTGGGCAGGGAGAATCTTTGGGAAATGACCACACAAGTCAGCCTTTCATGGCCCAGTGCATTCCAGATGCATCAGGCAGACCTTCTCAGCAATCCCAGGCAGCATGATGGGAGTTGCAGTGCAGCATGTCCAGAGGGCACCAAGTTGGGGAAGGCTGGCATAAGCCAACAGCTCAAGTTGTGGCTTGGCTCTGCATCTGCACTTGCTCCATTACATTTTTCATGCGTCCCTTCTTTTCTGTCCTCTGCTTCATTTCCGTACCACCCAATGTGTGAAGTTCTCTGCATAGTTTGCATGAATCTAGCACAAGCAAAAATAGACCCTAAAACTTGAATGTACAAAACTGAAACAGCTTTCAAAGAGCTTTCTCAGAGCTTCCAGAAGGCCTCCAGCTGCCCTGCCACAGCCTCAGTCCAGAGAGCGCCCGTGTGGTGACACATTTGGCCTGTGTACCCCGCAATTGCCTCCCCCTGAAATTAAAAGAGTAGAAAAAGATCATCCACCAAGACTACAGAGCGCCAAAAGGGTCCAAAGCCCTCACTTTCCTGCCGCCTAGTTTCTTCCCCCACCTCCAAACTCAGCTCCTAAGAGTCCACATTCCGCAGCTCCCAATCACAGTTTCCAAGACGCACACCATTTCTTGCGTCATGTTTTCTCTCCGTCTCTTGGGGATCGTCCAACCTGCCTGTGTGTTCAGTGAACCCAGATCCCTTGCCCCAGATCCCTTGTGGGAAATTTTTCCTCATGAACATTTATTGTATTCACTGCTTTTAGTAATATTTGTATCCCACTTCTCATTTGAAACAATTCCCAAGGAAGTTTTCACAAGAGTATAAACAAACCATGCACACACACACACATGCACCAGGTTGCTTTAAAAGTAGCTCATTGCTAAGGGAATACTAAAGGAAGCAGGTACAATTTCAATAAAAGCCCAAGACATGCCAGCATTGAGGCCTACTATATCTCAGAGGGGAAATCATTCCACAGGGTGGGTGCCACTATGGAGAAGGCCAGGGCTTTCGTCAGGAGAGGTGAGCAGTGGTGGTCAGAGCTAGCTCTGAGGAACTTCTGTACGTTCATTGAATGCGAGGGATTCATGTGAATGCACTACACTCTCTTAGCTCACCTTCTGTACTTCCCCGAAGCTCCTAAGTTCTTCTGTCAAAATAGTTTTGGCGCGTTGTCTTTTAAATTTCAAAGTTATATACCTTGCTTACTTTCCAAGCTTATCTACCACTGCCTTAGCTTTGGATGGCCCTGTTCATTTCCAAAATGATAGTCACTCAACCGGGTGAGTTGGCTGTGAGAGGGAATTAGAGGCCAAGAGTCCATCTGATGCAGCATTCTTCTCCCACCAAAGGACCACCAGGTCCCTGGCCCAGGGCACAGAAGCAGCGTGCAGCCTCTGGGCCCCAGCATCGGAGCATGCTTCCATAGCGTATGACCATGGAGTTATTTCTGGCTGTTTTTAAACCCATTGCCTGACCTAACATCCATTCAGAAGAAGAAACCTCTTTATGAATGATTTAAGATTTCATTGAAAATTCTTGCACAATGCTGAAATGCACATGCAGCTACTGTCTCAAGAATGGTCCATTGTCTTCTCAAACATGAGTTTCTTCAACTTTCTCTCTGCCCTTTTAATATATGTTGATGCTATAAAAATCAATTACCTCCTGCAGATATTTCTCTTGAAATAGCTCAGGTTCTGGATTCAATTATTCTCTTTCTTCCCTGCTCCCTCCCCCACCTTTTCGCTAGGAAATGTTAAGTTCATCTGATAGATTTCTGGATAGTAACTTCTCATGGAGGACAGAGAACCAGTCCTTCAGGTTGCTGGCACAAAACAACAATTGTATTATTGTCAGAGTAAAATAAATAAATACATGAAAGTCTAAGCATTGGCATATGTTGGGCCATGGCCAAAAGGAGACGCCAACAATACATTTTCTAGTCCTGCCAGAAACCTCATACTCTGCTATTTTCTCATTTAATACCCTTGGCAAATATTCATATCACTCTCCGCATTTTGACTGTAGTTCAACATTCTGTTGGACCGTGTGTTTTTTAAAGCTAATCCTCATTATAGTTGTAAACATGTGTTTCTTTTGGCTTGGGGCTCTAGTGCTGAAGTGAAAATAGCCATGTAGAACTTAAACCAGATTTTTTTTAATATAAAAAGCATACAAACATGTGAAGCTGCCCTTATACAGAGATAGGCCGTTTGTCCTCCTTATCTAGCATTGCTGCGAGTATGGTTTTCTGCCTTCTTTTAAAGCAGGGCTGTTCCAGCTCTTCCAGTCTGAGGGTCCAATTCAGTTTCCGGGAAGCTCAGGGGTAGGTGGAGCTGAAGGTAAAAGGAGCAGGACACCAAAGACAAAAGAGGAATGACCAAACATCGCAGCATCGTTTCACTCAAGTTCTTACTGCCACCCACTAAATCTTAGGAGGGGAATCCCGACCCTTTAGAATGGAGAAAAAATAGTGCAAAACCTGGGGACTGATTGGCAGTTATGAAGGAAAGAGGTGGGGCAAGGGAAAGAACAAGCAGTTGTGTGGGCGAGGGGCCAACCCATGCCTGGCATCAGCCCCGAGTTCAGCTTTGCGCACCAGGCATCCACACTGTGTGATTGCAGAGCCAAGCCTCCAAATGGGGCAGCTGGCCAGGATGCTGGGAAACAGGAATGGCAAACAAATAATTCAGTCTACTTTTCTCTTCTCTTTTTCTTTTTTGCAAATATACATAATTTTGCATTTCAGTTTGCCACAAACTAAATTTTGAGTGATCCTTCAAATTTGCACTTCTATGAAATTTGCAGTGGATATCTCTCGTCTGAAAATGTGTGTGTGGAAATGCATATATAAGCGAAAGGAAGGTGAAAAACTTCATTATTTTAGGAAAATTACACTAAAAATGAATATATCCAGCAAAGTCTCACATCAAGTGATATACAATCTTCCAAGCAAACTTTAAACAATCAGTTTCTTAGAATGTAATGCCACTTTGTGATGTAAACTTTGGGGGATTGTGGGATATTAAAAGGGTGGCTCAGATCCAACAGCTCAGTGCTGACCCGAGTGCTGTGTTTGCTAGGGTGACACACTTAGCAAAAAGAAAGAGTGAGAATAAAAAGGCTCTGTGAAAGTTTACATAAGCTAAATAGAGATATGGATATAGATACAGATGCAAATTTAGGAAACAATTACATAATTGAAATGCAACTAAACTTATCATAGCAGGGAGTTCTGCGAGCTGTGTGTTTGTACAGTTTAATGTAATTTATCTGCCACCCGATAACTGAAGCTGTTGGTCCAAGTGTTGATGGGCAGTCTTTAGGGTTGTAGGGTTCCACATCTCCTTCTTGAAGTTGTTATTCATTAAACCCAAGTCAGACAGGACATCTCTTCAAACAGAGGATATCACCAAATATAGCCCATCAGACCAAGTCAGCATGGCCAAAACAAAGAATGCTTGGAAGGTGGTCCAAAACATCCAAAGCCCACCAGGAAATCTGAAAGAGAGGAGCAGCCTATGCACAGTAGGACACATGGTCACCCTAGTGCTTGGAGCTGGTTGCTGCTACTGTTGTTATTGCTATGTGCCATCAAGTTGTCTCTGACTTATGGTTACCCTATGAATTAATCCAAAATATTCAATCCTTGACAGCCCAGCTCAGGTCAACTCGAAACTGTGGGTGCCTCTATGGAGTCAATCCATCTCTTATTTGGTCTTCCTTTTCTTCTCCTGGCTGACTTCCCCTAGCACAGTGCTCTTCTCCAGGGTGTTTTGCCTTCCCTTGATGTGTCCAAAGTATGACAGCCTCAGCTTTGACATTTTTACTTCTAGGGAAAACTGGCTTGGTTTGATCTAGGACCCACTTGTTGGTCTTTCTGTTGGTCCAGGATATTTGCAGAGCTCTCTTCCAGCACCATGTTTTGAATGCATCCATTTTGCTGCTGCTGCTATTTCTACCCTTGAATCCCTGGAAACTACAGGGTCCTCCTTGACCGCTATGACACACTCTTGTTTGATAGGCTTTGTACCTTGCCTTTTGACCCCAAAAAACCAGCACTCTTTCTGCAGATTATCTCATACAGTGGTAGAATAATTTTTGTCATCTCAAATATACGTGATGAGAACACAGACCTTTTCACTGGCTGTCTCGTGTGTGTGTGTGTGTGTGTGTGTGTGTGTGTGTGGAATCCAGTTTAAGAAATCTGCAGTAATTTTGATTAATGCTTTAAAGAATTTACTCCCACCCTCCCCAAACTCTGTAACATTGCTACATTTATTATACCATATCCTGGATAGCATTTATTGTTCTCCGGTGAATAGGCAAATATTTTCTCCATGTGTGTTTCAGCTCTTACAGCTGGCTGGCCGTTAATTACAGACATGGTTCTCCTTGTGTGCATGGAGGCTTGCGAGGTGGAGGGGGAGGTAACAGATTTCTGCAGAAGGGAAGGGTTCATAAACCCAACAACCCATATGGGTGGAGAGGCTGGCTTGGGCCCAGGTCTATGCATTTGTGCAGCATCAACTGGCTGCATACACAGAGGCCTGGTCGAAGCATCGGTACGGGCATGGGGGAGCGAGGGACCTCTGGTTCCCACCTTCAGATCGCATCCCCTCTTCTCCCCACACAGTTGATATGGGGTTACGGTTGATGATGAGACTGGGCCTGTGTTGCCGGCCATGAGACCTGGGACCTGTGAATTCTTCCTGGTCAGGCTCAGGTCTTTGCTGAAGTAGCAGCCAAACTTGGGCAGCTGTTGAGGCTGCCTGTCACTCTGCTTGTTCTTTGGCCTGCTAGGGATGGACATCCAGATCCTGTCCCACCTTTCCCACCTGCTCACTTCCAGTCTTAAGTATGGTTTGCCCCAAATGCTGATTAACTTTTCATAAGCTCACAGGAAAACTTATATGGTTTTTTGTGTTTGTTTCTCCTAGTAGATTCTGGCATGCCGTTTTGTCTCATGCATGCTTCTTTACAAGCAGTTTTCCTAATATAAGGCAGTTTATATGTTATTTGCACTAACATTAGCATTTTTAGCATGCACTTTCTGTTTGGGGAGGTCCATCACACAACTAAGGGATGTGCAAAGTTCACAGGGTAACTGTTTTACATTGACATAGTGGTCCAGAAATGGGGAACGGTTTAAAGTTCTGACTGAAACACAAACTGAACAAAGTTATCTCTCTCCCCAGCTCACTGTCTAACTGCTTCCCTTTCAGACCTCAGTTTCCCTCTCTGCTTTCCACCATTCTGCTTGCTTGCCTCACCTCCTCATTCTTTCCTCTGCTTGGAAGGATTTCCAAATTCACAAACCAGTTTGAAAGGACTCTGCCTCCACAAAGATTTTCTTGTCAATCTGCAGCCGATCCTTCCAGTACAAGTTAAGAACTAATTGTGCATCATCCATCTAGATATCTGCCTTTATTATTACACTTATGACCCACTCTTTCTCCTCTTGCAAGGAGCTTACATTGCCCTCTTCATCTCCATTTTTACCAAATAACAACAATCCTGTAAGGTAGGTTAGTCTGAAAGTCATTTTTCTGCTCTTTGCTTTTCCTGTGCTGTGTCTTACTAGTGTTTTCTTGTGTATTTCATGGTCTAGTTTTGGCTTTGGGTAACCCATATACAAAGCTTTGGTCATGTGGAAGGGTTGCAATATAAGACATAAATAACAGAGAACATCCGTTCTGCAAGTCTTGCCTGCTGCTGCTGCTGCTGCTATATTTGTTCCAACTGCTGCTCTTCAGCAATTCTGCAGTGATTGTGCAGGAGAAAAGCCGCTCTCCCCTGAATGCGATGCCTTGGAATCAGCACCAGGCACAACCGGATGCTCTGATCCTGGATAGCCTGTGTCTCCTGCCTGCCCCCCAGTGGCCGGGGAAGTGGGAGGAGTCTCCAGGACCTGTGCGTGAAGGTGGAGCTTGCCCACTACCCGGGTCATGGAATCAAAACCGTATGTGCTGCAGCAGCGGCTGCTTCAAGTTGCTGTTGAGGCCACTTCGGTCTGGCAGCCCTGGGGTCCCAGTCCAACTCTCCACAGATGAACTCACCCCCTTCCCTGTCCCTTCTTCTCATTTGGCAGCTTTCCAGTCTCTGCCCAAGTTTCCTCAGCATTTTATGAGGTTGAAATGCCTCCTTTAAGATCTAGTTCCTGGCAGTGAGAGCTGTAAGCTGGAATGCACTAGTATTTTGTCCTTGTCCTCCACTGAAATGGATCCATCAAGGGCTTCAGGCTGAAGGAGCGTCAACGATCTTGCCGCACGTCATCTTGCTGCTACTGGGCCTCTTTCAAGCAGTCCTCCAGCTCCCATGGATTTGGTTCTTAACAGCCCAGTTCTAATACAGTTCTCCAGGCATCGCCATGAGTTTCTGCACCTATTCTTGGCCTAGTGATTCCTTGCTTATGAGCACAGTATGCCAAACCTGGCACTCATCCAAGCCCTGGTTCAATGGGCAGGGCTTTCGATGATAGAAAGGGAGTCCTAGATCCATGGCTGTCACTGGGCTCCCAAGCGACTGCAGCAGCTGGCAGTGCCTTATTCCATCTCCATTTGGTCCACCAGCTACAGCATCTTTCAGATAGAGATAATGTGGACACAGTGATGCAGGAACTAACAACTTCAAGACCGGTTTATTGCAGTCTGCTCTGTGTGGAGCTGCCTTGGAGTTCGCTCTGGGGGCTGAAACCCATGCAGAACACAGCACTCGAGCTGTGGCCAAGAACTCCCCCTTTTCAGCATGCAACTGCTTTGCTTGAAGGAACTGCACAGGCTGCCTGCTCACCATTGGAGAGATGAAGATTTGAGCCCTGGTACAGAAAGCCCTGAACAATTTGACACCAGGATACCAGGGGGGATGCCTTCTCCTTGACCAACCTGCCCAGCTTCTAACGTCTTTAGCATAGTCTTCAAGTTGTTCACAACTCTCTATGGCCCAACTGGATTCTACCAGGAGACGAGCCTTCTCTGTGGCAGCTCCATTCCTCTGGGACTCCCTACCACTGGAGGTCAGGCAAGCACCAACATGGCACTTTTTTCGGTACCTGCTGAACACATCTTTGTTCTGGATAACCTTTCTTGCTGACCAGCCTTGTTTTTAGTGTTACCTTATTTTTAATGCTTGGTTTGGTTTATTATTTTAGTTCAGCATTCCAGAATCTGCCTAGATCTCTAGATTTATCAGATCCTAGAGAACAAATGACTGACTTTCCTGTAGATCTACTACCAGTGCCAGGGATGGAAGAAAAATTCATTGAGTTTTCATTTTAATGCAGATGTATTTATTTTCACATTTTTGAACCAAACTGTGAACTGAAACACAAGTATCATTTGACATTCATGTCCATCTGAATTTTGCAACCAAGTTCTGCAATAAAACATAATGTACAAAAATACATATATTTGCTAAAATAGTATTAGGGAAATTGCTCACAAAATTTGTTTGCTTGGCAAAATGAACAGCAAAAATGCATGTATTTAGAGAAATGTACAAAAAATCTACATATAAATATTTGTGCAAACATTTTGAAATGCTTCTATCAAGCTTTGGGACAAAGCAAACTTTTACTTTAGAAAAAACATTCACAACATTTGGGATGATTGGAAAATTGAGAAACCGAGATGGGCAGATGCAACCATTCCTGCTCAGCTGAGGTCCTGAGGTTCCAGCACTTTCATTTCTGCTCTTGCACAGCTTCGAAGACCCAGGACTGAGTGAAACATAGAAGAGTGCTGTTCAGAGAATCCAAACCTCCCAGGTGTATGGAACCAGCTCTTTGGACTTCAAGGTGGCTTTTATTCTGTGTTATTTTCTTTTCTTCAATAGACAAATGCAGCTACTCTTCTTCTGGAATTTCAGAAAACCACGTCCCGCGTCAGAAAGAACGCCAGCGCCTGCTTCCTTCCAGACCCTTGCCTGTAACTGAGGCATATTTACAGCAGCCGACAGTGCCTGTCAGTCAAGACCCCTGGTAACTGAGAGCTGAGATTGGTGCCCCTTTGAGAATCGCTCAAGCCTTTCGGTTGTGCAGCTTCCAGGCTATGAAGGGGACAAGGGGGGATGTAAACATTGTTCTACTATTCAGCCTCGTACATAAGGGCATTGAGCTCTACAAGGCCCTGGATACCCCTGCGTTCCGTTTTCACCAAGATTAGACACCGATATCCTTTCCCGGGGACACACAATCTGCCCGGCTTGTTTTCTCCCTTAACAATTAACCACTGTAGATTCAAGCCAGGCCTCCAAAGCTGCCAGTGCTGGAAGCTGCTGCTCAGGTAGAGGGATCTGCCCTGGCTGTCTTCCTCGTGGGAATCGGGAAATGTTCTCTTTCTGTGTCTGCGGAGTGGGATTGCGTACGTTTTGAAATGAAGCTGTAAAAAGAAATACAGGGAACAATGAGGAAGGGCACGTAGCCAAGATCACTTATAGCACAGGCTCAGAGTCAGTCCTGCTGGGTCTCGGGGGGCTTACTGCAAGGAGAGTAGGCACAGGACTGCATTCTGGGGGGAGCTCAGTGTGCATCAGGGAGAAGCTTGTGGGAGAATTGCCTAAAATGACTAAAAGAAAAGTCCTCCAATTACTGAGAGAGTTTGAATGATATGGTCTGCAGCCACACTGCACTTGGGGACCAGAAGCCTTTGCTTTTGGTGGGGAAGTGCTTGTACACGTCAATGGCTTCCACGCAGCAGATTCCCAGAAAGAGTGCCAATGTGCTTTTTTAAGCGAGTCCTTCCTTGTTCAACCTGCTGAGTGGTTTTGTACATAGTCAGTGAGAGCCCGTATGGCATGGTGGCGAGGCTGTTGGACTGGAACCCAGGAGATCTGGGTGCACATTTTCACTCAGCCATGAAGCTCATGGCTGACTCTCAGCCTGACCTACCTCACAGGGGCTTGCTGCAAGATTAACATGGAGAGGCGGAGAAGCTTGTAAGCCACCTTGGGTTCCTGGCAAGAAAAAGGAGGCAGAGCATAAATCAATCGTTGTCGTCATCATCAGGCACTCCCAGATTTTATCTGCCTATTTCTGTTTGTGTCCACATACGCATTTAGGAAACAGCAAGAGAGGAAGGTCCTTATGTGTCCCAAAACAGAAGACAAACATCCTTTGGTGCGTGGAAAAGACATTGCTTTCCTTGGGACTTCTTACCTTTCTTCTTACCTTACACATCTGGAGAAAGATAAATGGCCCCTGAAGACTGAAAGTCCTTTCCAAAATGTGTTGAATGTAATAAAAGCTAGCTCAAAATAGTTTTGCACCGGCTTTAGGATGTATGTGCATAAGGCTTTTCAGCCTAGTCACAATCCGTTTCCGTTGTTTGGCTTGCGTACTATTACAAGCATGAGAGATGGAGAGCAGCCTTCTCCAACCTGGCCTTCTCCAGATGTGTTGGCCTGCAACCCACATAACCCCCAGCCAGCTGTGAGAGTTGTAGCTGACCACATACATTTACATATGTATTCAGACATTTGGCGTCCAAAGCAGTGTGCAAGTTCTTTCAGGGCAACGAAGGATGTCCAGCAGTGTTCCCAAGCTGGGGCACTCCAGATAATGTGGGCTACAACTCCCATTGTAGCTGATCCAAACAGTTTGGGAAGTATGGGCATCAGAGTCCAACACATGCAGAGGGCACCAGAAAAGTTTCTGCAAAGGGTAAGGCAGACTTCCTCCTCTCCAGTGATCAGACCAACGAGAATGAAAATGGATCCATAATAAGAGAGCTAATCTGAGGATGCTAGAAAAATTTTCTAGGAACTCCTTAAAGAATAGAACTATTTTATTTTACAAGCTGGGCTTTTTTAGGAATGAAACTTTTTTTTCAGGATGTGGAGAGTAGCTCTTTCTTCCTTGTGCTAACCATGGGCTTCCCTGTTTCACTGAAGCTCTCGCCTGCAAATCTGGCAAGATGTCCCACCTTTTGGCAATCGATGTATGAGTTTCCCTGTGGGATGAGCATTGCAATGGTGCGTGCAAAGCTACTACAGTACTTGGCCGGCTGTTCCGTATGATCTGGCTCAGGAAATGGCAAAGTTCATTTCTGCACCTCACGCTGCCTTACTAGCAGTCCCATTCCTATCCATCCTCTCAGCAGAATGCTTCCCCTTTTGCAATTCTCTTCTCTTCCATGTAATTTCTGAAGCTTGCCAAACTTCAGCTGCCTTTGCCAAAGTGAGACGTGGAATGCCGAAGTCTCCCATCTTGCAATCACGGACTCCCAAGACGATTTGATCCTGAATGGAAGAGTCAGCAAAGCATTCCGGAGTTGTGCATCTGACTCAGCACTGGCAAGTGTGTCCAGCGACAAAGCACTGAAACGTTTCCACCACAGTATGAAAAGCACCTGTCGAAAAGTAACTTTTGTTTTCCTTGGTGTTGGCTCAGGGTTAGGGGCTCTCTCTGGGGTGCCCTCTGGGGACCCAAAGACCAACCTGGAGGACCCTGCAAATGAAACGCCTGGGCCCGACAGAGCCAGGAATAGACCACATCAGGGCTGCAGCAGTGGTGTTGTGTGGTACCTCCGTAGCGCCATGCTGAGAATGAAGCACCCCACCCCATGTGCGCCACACCCACCTTGCCCAAAGTTTTGCTCGCTCTGCTCTTTCAGTGGCATGCCGAGCCATTGCTAGCACTGGCAGTCCAGTGCTGGGTTCACTCCAGAAAGGCTTCCGCACATTGCCAAGAAAGAGGAACCACGTCACCAGCAACACCTCCAGGGTTTGAGGGCCCTTCAGCATGATGTCCCGATGTCCCAGTGCCCCGCTGCCCATCACCACTGCCACCGGCTGCTGTGGCTTCCACCCTGTTTCTCATCCTTTCTCCCACTTGCTTGCTTGCTCAGCTGGCACAGAACCCATGAGCAGGGAGGCCTGGGCACCCCCTGCTCTGCCTCCTCCCCACCACTGCTGCCTGGGGCAGAGGGAGGGGCAGGTGACCAAGCAGCCTGTGAGGGCAAAGAGGAGGAGCCACTCCAGGGGAGACTTGTGGGGGTCCAGGCCCTGAGCATGTGCTCAGCCAGGTCTCCTCTGGATGCCAGCCTGGCCTGCGCTGTACCAAGCTTTAAAAATACATAAAAATAAGTAGGAATGCAAGACTTCTCACTGCGGCAGTGAAAGTGGCCCAGGTGGCCTCTGTAGGCCGGCTCCGCCTGCTGTCCAGGTGTCAACTGCAGGTGGGCATCTGCAAGCCTCCTTGCTCCTCGTGATTCATTACTTGAGCCAGACTTGGACTGCATAGCCCTGCAAACAGGAGGGCCCTTGCGGTACACCCTGTCTTTGCTTGGATGACCGTCCCGGCAACGCTTCAGGGAGCGACACCTTCACATAAAGGAGTTCACTGGCACCCTTTCAAAGCCAAGGCCGTCCCTGCAAAATAAGGCACCCTGCATCCCGGGGGGGGGGGGGGCTGGCCACAGGGATGGTCATGAGGAGTGACTGCATGGTCAGCTGCACCGCAACGCCACTGGTGAACACGCATGCATGGAACAGTCCTTGGAGCCGAAGGCACACAAGGGCTTTGGTGGCAGTCGCTTGCTTCTCTCAGGAAGGTGGGAGGGTCCCATCTGGAAGAGTTTGCTATCTCTTCCCCTCCTGCCCCTCCTCCACATGCACACACATAAACACACATGCACACAGCCCCCCACTCTCTAATCTTTCCCTCGTTTTATACCATCTCTGGCCATGGGGTCGGGGTGTTTTAAATGTTCCTTCTCGTTAATTGAATCTCGTCGTTCCCAGCAATTTCCACCCATTCAACTTAAATTCACTGTGGCGGGGGCCTGGGGGAGTGAAACCACAGCGCCATTAAAATGGAGACATCGCACACTTTATATACAGCAACGCCTGCAGAGCAGAGAGCTGTTTACGGTCGGCCAGTCTCCTGGTTGCGATGATTCGCTTCTTCAGGCTGCACCCCAAAGCACGGCATTTCCCCGTCAGCTCTTTAAATGTGTTTCCAGCATGCTAGGAATGCCACAATACACAAGGTCCTATTAAACTCTTAGTGGGAAATAAACATCTTCTGGCCCGGGCAACAGGAACAAAGGCGTTGTCCTCACTCCCAGGCAAAAAGAGTACATGTGTTGCGAAGCAATGGTGAAATGCTCAACAAGAGCGCTTTGCCATCGGCTGAGGGGCCCCAGGGCCCGGGAAGCTGCTCTCTCCGCAGGCACCACATGACAAAGAGAAGGCCAGCTCGGGCTTGCCCGTTGGCCCAAGAGGCAGCCATTTTTGCAAGCTTGCTTCCCCTGCTCGGCCTGAGAGTCTTGTGCGACTTTGGTGGGAGTTTCTGCCAGCATTGGCTTTTCCCCATTCTCCTTTCCTTTGGTGTTGGGTCTTTGAAGTGCAATCCTGGGCAGAGATCTGAAAGCTGCTCTGGGAGCCTTTGACTCCCCCAGAACATGTTGAAGTGAGAAAGCAACAGGGCCAGCCTGGCCATCCCTGCGCGTCCATCCAGAGTCCGTTCTGTAGGAATGACGTATACAGCACCTTTCAGTTTCAGCACAATCTCAGGCTGACTCCCCAGGGTAGGAGGCCCTGAGGCAAGACTCCCTGAGTCCTGCCCCCCAGGCCTAATCAATTAAACTATTTTCCCACTAAAAATCCCCACATCCCAAAAGCTGGTGCTTGCCCTCCCTCCCTAGGATCCATCTGGGGGGTGGAGGGGAGGGCACAGTCCCTATCTGTAAAAGGTATACAAGTGGCAGAAATGCAGCAATGGATCTCTGATACTTGCCTTTTTGCATGCTTACCAACCTGTGCCTGATGCCTGTGGGCATCTCTGTGTGCCAACCTGCCTGCCTTCTTGTCTCCCAGGTTCCAGGGCATCCTGCTTACGGCTCTCCTATGTCCAGCCTCCAGTCTGCTTCAAGCAGACTCCATAGGGTGGCCACACGTCCTATCTGAGTTAGAAGGATGGGGCAGCCTGGACTGGGCCTTGTGGCCAAAACACAGGGACTGCAGCCAAGGATGAGACACCAAAAACCTAACCGGGAAGTAGCAAGTGATGGAGGTTCTCAAACAGGATGGTGGCAACAACGGGCCATGCCAGTACTAGGGATGCCAACGAGTTAAGATTTCTGCCAACCTGGCCTATGAATTGTACAGTGGACTAACTTTTTCCAAGTTGTGTGAATTCTGCCAACTTGCAGAGGTTTTACTTCTGGGGGAGGATTTCTGCGAATTCACACTTGCCCTGATGTGCATTAGCACAAGTGCATGCAAGCATGAATGCATATTAGTGCACACAAGCATAAATGGAACAAACTTCTTGTTTATGTCTAAAAGAAAACCAGTTGTGTCAATGAGCTGCTGATGGACAAAAGAGACCAGACATGAGGCATGCCATGAGCAGAGCCAGCTGGAGCCAGGGGTCAGACTAGATGACCCGGGAGGCCCCTTCTGACTTGCTCTGTTATGTTTCTAACTCATAAAATTTAGATGGAACTGGGGCTTTTTTTTAAATTTGTAAATCCCTAGTCAGGACCCCATGGAACCAAGTGGCTTATAATTAAGAGGCAGCTGTCTGCACATGTTCAGTGATACAGACACATTTTATTATTTTTACTTAAAAGTTCTGTAACTTTTGCATAACAAAATGATGCTTCCTCCCAGGTAACTGTTTGAGCCTCATGGCAGCAGAAGCAGCCCATTTTGTTCCTGTGATGGTGCCATGATTGAGGAGGGCTTAAAATGAGGAGCTGCACATGCTTTGAGTATTTCTTTTCTTGGCCCACAGTTTCTTTGTTTTGCTGGAAGACACCCAGAACATAGATACAATTGTAAAGCTAAGAACAGTAATTTGAGTGCTGCAGTGAGAATGACTCCTTGAATCTTTCTGCCTTTCTTTCTTTTAGAAACAGAGAAACAGAGTAACAGAGCAAGTCAGAAGGGGCCTCCTGGGCCATCTAGTCTGACCTCCGGCACCAGCCGGCTCCGCTCACGACATGCCCACCATGTGCATGTCCAGCCTGTCTTTGAACACCCTCACCGATGGGGCCTCAACCACCTCCCGTGGAAGCCCATTCCACACCCTCGGGGTCCTGACTGTCAGGAAGTGCTTCCTGGCATCCAAATGGAACCTGGCTCCCTGATTTTGCTCCATTGGAGCAAGTCCTGCCTTCCTCTGCAGGGGAGAGCAGGTCTCTACCCACCTCCATGTGACATCCCCTCACATACCTGTGTGTCGCCAGCATATCCCCTCTGAGTCTCCTCTTTTTCAGGCTGAAGAGACCCAGTTCCCTCAGTCTCGCCTCTTACGGCATCCCCTGCAAACCAGCCACCATCCTTGTGGCCCTACGCTGCACTGACTCCAACCTGGCTATATCCTTTCTGTAATGAGGGGCCCAAAACTGAACACAATACTCCAGTTGCGGGCACACCAGAGTCGTGTAGAGTGGTAGTAATACCTCTCTTGATCTAGAAGCCACACTTCTGGCTATGCAACCAAGGGTGGCATTTGCCCTCTTGACCACCGCATCACACTGCTGACTCATGTTTAGCCTGCAGTCAACCAGTACCCCGAGGTCCCTTTCACAAGTGCTGCTCTCCAGCCACTTGTCACCTAACCTGTACTTATGACAGCTATTCCTATGCCCCAAGTGCAAGACCTTGCACTTATCCACATTGAACGCCATCCTGTTGTCTCCTGCCCACTTCCATAGTCTGTCCAGATCTGGAGTACCTGCTCCTCAGTTGTGGCCACTGCTCCAGTTTTAGTGTCGTCTGCGAATTTGATCAGCAGACTGTTCACCCTTTCTTCCATGTCATTTATGAAAAGATTAAACAGGATTGGCCTCAGGACAGAGCCCTGAGGGACCCCACTTGTCACTGGCCGCCATCCCAATGATTCCCCACTAATGGTTACCTTCTGCTTTCGGTCAGTCAACCATGCCCTAATCCACTGGACAGTGCTTTGGTGTATCTCAAAACTCCTCAGTTTCTCCACCAGGGTATCATGGGGCACTTTGTCAAAGGCCTTGCTGAAATCCAGGTATACCACATCCACTGCATCCCCTCCATCTAGCCATCTCGAAACCTTGTCATAGAATTCCACAAGGTTTGTCTGGCAGGACCTGTTTTTGTGGAAGCCGTGTTGTGTGGCTGTCAACCTCCCTTCCCTATCTAGCATCACTAGATCTCTATTATGAGCCTGTCCATTGTTTTTCCTACAATGGACGTAAGGCTAACCGGTCTATAATTCCCCATGTCCTTCCTACTACCCTTTTTGAAAATTGGGACCACCGATGCCACCCTCCAGTCCTCTGGAACTTCGCCCGTTCTCCACGAGGTCTCAAAAATGGAGGCCAGCGGGCGTGAGAGAACCCCTGCCAACTCTCTAAGTACTCTCGGGTGTAACCCGTCAGGGCCTGGCGCCTTTGTAATGTCCAATGCCCTGAGGAGCCCCTCGACTTCAAGGGGGGTGACTCTAATCTGTACCCCTAAGTCGCCAGCCTCATCTAATCTCCTATGCGGATATCCCCCATCCTGCTTTGGGGAGAACACAGAGGCAAAATAGTCATTTAGCATCTGTGCCTGTTCCCTCATATCAGTCACTGGATCTCCTTCCTCCTTATTTAGTGGCCCCACCACTTGTCTCCCCTTCCTATTTACATGCTGAAAGAAGCCCTTTTTGTTGCTCTTGATATTCTTGGCAAGTCTCCGCTCGTAATCAGCCTTAGCCTTGCGAAGAATCCTTCTGCAACGGGCCTCCTCCTCCCGGTATACCCTTTGGTCTATTTGCCCCAGTACCCATTTTCTACAGAAGTTCCTCTTTCGTCTAATCCCTCTAACCACCTCCTTTTGCATCCATGGCGGCATTCTCTTCCGCCTCCCCACCTTACTGACTAGAGGTATCGTCAGGGCTTGCACCTCCAAAACCTCCCTTTTGAGTGCCATCCACCCCTCCTCAACTCACTTTTTTTTCTTTTTAAAACCAAACTCCTCTCCCTGTCAATATACAGTGGTACCTCAGCTCACAAAATTAATCCGTTCCACAATTCTGGTCACAACCCCAATTGGTTGCGAGCCAAGTCAAATTTCCCCATAAGTTGCAGTGTAAATAAGGTTAATCCATTCTGAACCATAACTTTATGTTGTACATAAAGGACGGCATATAACAGTTTTAAATAAATAAATAAATGAGTGAGTGATTATTTTAAACCACAAAAACATGAGCCATGTCCCCGGGCTGCGGGCCACCAAGCAGCCACCACACTTCATCCCCCGTCCCTCCCCTCGCCTCCCTCGCCTCCCCTGGCCACGGCCACGGAAAGCAGCCCGCCCCTCCCTCCTCCGGCCCCTCCCGGCGGGGGAGCTGCCCCTCGCCCACCCCTCCGGCCTCCCGCTCCCTCCCGGAGCTGGGCGCGCCTGCCAGGGCCCTTCCTTCCTCCAGCTCGGAGCCCGAAGGCCCCGGCCCAGGCGAGCGGCCCTCATGGATGCCCCTCGTGATAGGTGGCAAGGAGGCTCCTGTTCGGCGTGTCCATGCAGGGTAGGTGGCCGCCATGGCGTCGTCCCCGATGCGGAGTTCGCGACCCGAGGCAGAATTCTTCCGGAATTTCTGTTTGCGGCCTGATTTGGTCGTGAACTGAGGCGTTCGTGAGCTGAGGTACCACTGTATACCTTTACTCCTAAGGATGCCCTTAGAAGACCAGGACATGGGAAGGGGGAGAGTTTTGGAGTGTGTGTCAGTCAGCATCTGCAAGCGTGTTCTCTTTTCGATCCTGTGGGCCTGAGCCCCAGGCCATTTTAGCGCCTAGCACTGCACCTGCCAGGCTTCCTGAGACAACGGTGCACCAACCTTCCCAACATGGGGCCTTCAGGCATTTAGAATTCCCACCTCCGCCATTGGCCACACTCTCTTAAGCTGCTGGGAGCTGTTGTGCCCAACATCTGGGGAACAACAGATTTCGGGAAGGCCAGCATCGCCCTCCCGGGATAGGTGCTGCCATGTTCCATCCCGAACCCTCCACTCAGCGTGCATACGCAAAGCTTCGGTGTATCAGCTGCTGATGGCTCAGAGCCAACAGAGGCCAGAGCCATCCTGGGAGTCAAGGCCTCGTGTTGGTGTGAAACCCACTGTAGCTTTCCTCCTTTGGTGTCGGCCAGGGCATTCCAAGGCCACGTCGTTTTCCTTCATTGATGCAAAGGAAACTGCTCATTGTTTCACTTAATGAGAATGCCTGCATGCAACCAAAGGTTACTAGGCAGGCTGATTATTTTTTAACATTCCTTGTAACCTCTTGGTGTGTTTAATTCAAATTCTTCCAGCATGAGGTCTTTCTGCCTTTTTCGGCTACTCAGGCCGCAGGTACAGGTATCAGCAGATGCTCTCCCTCTCTACAGGGTTGGGGCCCAGGTGGGGTGGAAGGTTAGCACAGTGGTAGGTGGCTGTGCGTCCTTCTTCCACAAGCAGCAGCCCTCTATTTGAGGGGCTGCCAAGGTCTGTCCACAGTCCTGGAGGCACCCTCTGTTTGCAGGGCTGTCCAGCCAAGGCCTTTTAGGATGCACCCCTGTGAGCAGCAGATGCTGCCTGGCTGGCCAAACAGGCAGGCAAAGGCCCCAGAGCAACCTCCGGAAAGCCTTCCAAGATGGAGCAGAGCATCTGCCTTTGTGGGAGTCCCTCTTCCCCATGGTTCTCCAGGGCTAAAGCCCCCCAGGTGGAAGACCATCTTCTGGACAGGTTCTGGGCAGGCATTCCGTGGGGCAGGGACAGGAGGGCTGAGGCACCGCCAGGCCTCCTACAATCCAGGCACCCCTTGAGCCCCTCCTCCTCGCAAGGAAGCAGGAAGTATTTAGATAGCCTCACCCAGCCCCCTAAATGTTTTTGAGGGTGAGAGGGGCACAGAGGTGGTCCTCCCGTGTTCAGCTGGATGCCTGCAGCCCCCCGAATCTCATAGGATCGTGTCGTTGGAGATTATGGCTGTTTTATCCAGCACTCTGCTGAGTTTTGTATGTTTGTGTCATGAGATTGTATTTTATTATTTTAAAGATTTGTATAGCATTTCACATATTCAACTGTGTTTTATAATCACATTTTCGCTCCTAAACTGGTTGCAATCGGCCTGGAAAATATTACTTGTTGGACAGATTAAAAATGTGCTAAACCAATGAAGTAAGTCTGGGTTAGAGATAAAGAAGAACCAGAAGGGAGAGCAAAACAGCCTTCAACAGGAGACTGTGCAAAGCACCTAGGTATTGCTGTTTTCATCTTTCCCTAGAAATTATTATCTGTAAACGTTATGCAAACTGTTGTCCTCTTTGGGGGCAAAGCATCTCCTCTTTTCTCCTGTGGGCAATGCATTTCTTCTTTTATGTTTTGGAGATGATTTATAATTGCCCCCCTTCTCTGAAAGCTGTGGGACAATTTGCTGCTCAGAACAATTGTAAGGAGGCAGCTGCGGTCAGGCACTGGCACATCCCTGCGGTCCAAGGCAGCAGATGGCCTCAGAAACTGGAGATGGGCCTCGAATGGAGAGTCCTGAAGGTCAGCCCCTGCTTCCTGTGGCAGTGGCGATACTGGTCAGCAGAGAAAGCTGCAGACTATTAGAGCCCATGGGTTGGAGTCTTCTCAAAGTCTAGCATCTGCTTCCTGGTCTTAGGAACCAGCTGACACCAGAGGGCCCATCAGGGTGCATGGCCTTCTATCTTTAGCCCAGCTCTGGGCACCTGGTTGCTGAGGGAGGCGCTCCCTTGGTTCCATGAAGCAACTGCCCATGAGGTAGGTGGCCACCTAGCCTCCTCTACAGAGCACAGCCCTCTTCTCAGAGGTGTCCTCTGTTTGGAGATAAAGATAAAGAACCATGGAAAGGGTCAGGAGGAGTGACAGGAGGCTGGAAACTGCCTGTCCACCACGAGCTCCTGGACAGTAGATGGAGGGGCCGATGCAGCCTTCTGCCCTGTGGTGAAGCGACTTGCATTTCTGCTTGCTGAAGGTACCTATTTCCAGGCGTTCATCCCTGCCTCTGACTCGGCATACGTACCTTTCGTGCCTGTCTGGGTTCTCTTCTGACATCTGCCCTGGGAACTTGTCGGCCTTCAGACAGAATGGCCTGGCATGATGCAGGATGACTCAAGGTGGTTGATTCTGAGAAGTATCACACACACAACATAAAAGCAAACACATCCTTGCCTTCATAATCTGAAATCTGCTTGGCTTGTTCTTCAGCCCATCACTTAGCTCCTGGTATCTTTGCTGTTTCAGTCCGACCAGCAGGAATGTTTCTGAGGGGCTGGGAAGGAGGTTGGAGATGACTCCTACCCCACTCCATGCACTGCACACCATCTTACCTTCGAGAGGCAGCTGCAGCAGCAACCTCTTCCCCCGCAGTGAAAGGGAGAGACCAAAAAGGTTAGAGCTCCAGTTCCCCTTTCCAAGGTTGGAGTCCTATCTCCAGCCTCTGTGAGGTGTTCCGACTGTGGGATGCTTTCTCAGGGACAGTAGGATGGCTTTCTCCACCTTGAAGCCTCTGACTGATTTTTGTCATCACCGATTTCTTTCGTGGTGTGGAATCACCATGTCAGCAGAGAGATGCTGTTGCATCCACACATCCATTTTCCTTTGCTTTAAAGGGTGACAAGACTGTGAGCAAGAGAAATGTTTGGTCCTTGAAGCCCCCTTAATAAACCCCCCATAGTGTCAAAATGACATATCCCAGAACATGTCTAGGCAGAACTTTTCTAAGCATTCCATCTGATACTAAGTCCAAATCTTTCAAGAGCACTTAAGCAACAGCTGTATGAGCTTCCATAACTCACACAACATGTTCTCTTGTAATGTCTTACTGTGTTTCCTCTCCTGGACTTAGGGGCAGAGGAGAATTTTCCTATTCATTCTCAAGGTTCAAGGCAGTTTTGTTTTCTCTTTGTTTTTTTGCATTTGACCAGCAGCCAGAGGGGTGTTAGGAATTGGCCTACTAGGATGGAGGCTGCCCAGCTTGTGGGTGAAGCCCCAAATCACATAATGTGCAGCACAAAGCCATTGGGCTCCTTGTCCCAATAGTGATTATGATTGCATTGCATTTGTACCCCACCATTTTTCCACCTGTGATGAACCCAAGGTGGCTTGCATAGCTCTGTTTAATCCTCACAGCAACAGCCCTGTGAGGTAGGCTGGGCTGAGGGTGACCCTCTGGCCCAAAGTCACCTAGTGAGATTAATGTCCAAGTGAGGGACTAGAACCTGTATCCACCCAGCTCCTGAGTCCAGCACCCTAACCCCTACATCACACCACTTGTATCAGCATCCGTGGCAATATGCCTAAGCACACAATTGCTGGGGAGCATGGGTGAGAGGGTCTTGTGGCACTCATGCGGGCTTTGGCAGGCAGCTGGGAACAAAACAGGGGACTCGGTGGACCTTTGGTTTGGTTTGGCTGTTCTTCCCGTCTGCTGTAAGGGAGTTTCTGGTGCTCCCATGCACTGAGGCAAGGTGGGCCTCAGAGGATTTACAGGAAAGGGATGGGGAAGTTGCGGGCATGCCGCACTCCTGCAGCGCGTGTACGGGGGCATTTTGCCTCTCAGTGTGGGAGAAGGCAAGCAACATGGGGTCATGCCCTCGGCAGCATTCAGAACTCCAAACCGGGGCCTCTGGTTTAATTGCCAGGTGAAATATTCGCCTCTGCTATTATGCAGTCAGGAATGGTGGCTGAATGTGAAGACTGGTTTTGGGCCAGGGCCCTAAGATATATGGATATTGTTAAGTCCATTCCCTCTGCTTTGCGGATTGTCAAATACTCGTATCTTTCATTGCATCATCGTCTGATGGCTGGAATTGGATTTTTCAAGTCAGAAATTTCATTCTACGTGTGTTAATTTGTATCAGTGTTAGTAACTTACACCATTAACTAATGCAGGTTCAGGCAGGTGCACATGAAGACGAATGTGCATGAATGCAAATCCACCCTCAATGAAAAACCTGTCAGCAAGTCGGTAAAATCCAAATGCCTGTACAGACACACACACACACACACACACACACACACACACACACGGTTCATTGCAGATTCTACAGCTTGGTTTCATAAAAACCAAAACTTGTTTAAATCCACTGTGGATTTCTCCACCATCCTAGTGAAGCGCTTCTTTTCCTGTATTTCGGTCCTGAATCTCTACCTTAAGCTAGGACCACATGCAGGGAATCCATGCACAGAACCATCTGCTCCCCGATCCATGCCAGCAACACTGGAATCATGTTCTGTCCCCAGTTTGTTGGGATGTCCTGCCAAGTAGCCCATTTCTCCTTAGCTTACACGTGTTTTACTTTGACTGGTAAAACTGGCCGCTGAGAATTAGACCCTAAAGCAAGGCTCTTGGGTTGGTGCTCTAATGAGGCATTTCTTTGGTCAAGGCATCTTCCTGTTCCTGGGAACAAACTTCTCTGGTTTTGCTATGCACGCAAATGCACACAACAAATGCTGTGGTGCAAACCAAACAAAAGCAAAGCAAATGGCGAATGGCAAGGGTAACTGTTGGGGCACTGCAGCTACCCAGAACCACCAATTTCCTGCTTTGTTCCCTGCCTCCTGCCTCACTGGGAATTGCTGAGTGCAACCCCTTTAGAGCAGCCTTCCCCAGCCTTGTGCCTGCCAGACACAAGGACTGCAACACCCGGAATACCCAGTGAATGGCCCTGCTGGATGGAATTCTGAGAGTTGCAGTCCAAATGCCTCTGAAGCCCACCAGGCTGGGGAAGGCTCCTTTAGAGAGCACAGTCGGCCTGGGGCCCTTCCATTTTTTGAGACCTTCCCAATATGTTATAACATGATGAAATGCCAACACCGGCTTACAAAAACGGTTGTATTTTTAAATGTTTACATTTAGCAAAATACCTTTCTAACACAAAAAAGATGCACTGCAGTAATGTTCCTTTTTACTGTACAAGTGCTTTTCTAGCCCTTTTCTGTGTGAATTCTCTACAATTACTGTGGAAAAATTTAGTTGATTTGCATTGTCAGTTTATGCAAAGCACCACCTCATCCCATAAATGAACAGTGGTACTTCTTGAGCCGCTTCAGCACCCTGGAATTTAGGATCCTCCGTGGCCCCGCATGGTAGGCCCTGGCTGTTTGGCTGCAGGCATCAGGCCAACGAGTGGCTGAAATGGCACCAGGCGGCCGCCAAGCAAGGTGCTGGTGGCTTTTGCCATCCATTGTAAAGTGTGTGGCGGAGTCTTTGTTTAGACTAGGGATCCAGAACTTCTTGTACACCAAGGGCGGGAAGCATCTCAAATCTCACAGGCTGCATTCCCACGATTGACAGGGCCAAAGGCAAAAGGGATGAGACCAAAACACCACACATACTGCATAACTGAGTGTCAAAGGTTTACTGCCAGTGAATAAGTTTTCAGAGAGGCATTTCAGTAATTTAGAATGGAGCTGGCACAGCACCAAACAATGGGTGATGGGGGAGAAAGGGAGTCGGGCCAGTGAAAGAAATCCCAGCGCTTGGATTCAGGTCCACAGGCCTGATGGTCTGTATCTCTAGTAGCATAAGTCTGTTAAGGCACAACTCTGTGCAAATTTAGACAGCAAGAAGGCCTATATGTCCTAGCTAGGCTGGCAGGGGCACCCTGGGGATGGCAGGCCCTTGCTCTTTCTAAACTTGCATAGGGTTGCAGCCATAAACACTAGGAAATGGAGCATGGGGTGAGGGCAGAGGAGTCATGATGCTGGTGGCTAGATCGCTGGCCGCCATGATCTGGCATATCATATATTATCTCTGAAAAGCATATCAGAGCTTTTCTGCATGATCGTAATTGGTCTTGATTATGAATTCTTAAGATTATGTTGTAACCCTCCAGTTTCCCTTCTCCTTTGAGGGGTGGGAGGTTTAAAATGGGGAAAATGAAGTATTATTTCAGAAAGCGAAAGTGTTGTCTACTTGTGTCAATGTGTTATTCTGTTGTAGCACAGTGCCACGTAGAGAATATGTAGTGGAAAAACAAGAAAGGAAAAGTTCCTTGTGTAGAGCGCCGGTCAGTTCCACAGCAAAACTGAAAGTAGATACAGGCAATCATGTAGAAAGGTACTCAGTAAAGTTTCAAGAACTGCTGACCATTGCCCTGTGTTGCAGGCTTTGCTCTTGAACCTGTTTCCAGCCTTGTAATCCAGCCCCGCTTTTTGGTTTGCTGTCTAATTCTGAATGCTCTTTGATCCTTATCTATTTATACTTATTTATTTGCACTTGTATACCGCACCCTTAGCCAAAAGGCTCTCTTGGGCAGCTTACAATGGTACAGCAATAAAACAACAGATTAAAACAATTCAGTTACAAAGTGGGATGAAACAGTAAATCTATAAAGTAGAGCGAGTAAAAGTAAAGCTAGCAAATGATAATAAAAACATTCAAAAGACAATCATTCTATAAATAAATAATGGTGACTAAAAGACACAGTGACTAAAAACTCTCCACAAGGCAGCAGCAACAGTAAACCATCATAAAACCAACTTACCAAAAAGTGATGAAATAGAAATGTTTCCAGTTGACATTGAACGGAGAGCACTCGGCGAATCTCTTTTGGAAGTGATTTCCAAAGGTGAGGTGCAACTGCAAAGAAGACCCTTCTCCTGGCCATCTCCCGCTCCACTTCTTTTGGGTGGCGCAACTTGGAGAAGGTCCTCCGATGGAGACCTTATGGCGCAGGCGTTCCCTCAGGTACGCTGGCCCAGGCCATTTGGGGTTGCGCACATACGACGTCAGTGCTTTGAATTGGGCCCAGATGGCGACTGCAGCCAGCACAGCCAAGCTGCCCAGCTTGATACGAGTGTTCACGAAAGCCAGTCCTTGTCAGCAGGTGCGCACCCTGTTTTGAATTAGTCATGTGTCCAGACCCATTTCCAAAGGCAGCCCCATGTAGAGCACATTACAGTAATCCTGGCACGAGGTTGCCAGTGCATGGATGACTGTAGCAAGACTCCAATCATCCATGTAGGGATGCAGCTGAAAAACCAGCCTAAGCTGGTCGGAAGTGCTCCTGCCTGCCATGTCCACCAGCGAGACCAGTGACAACTTGGGGCCCAGGAGCACTCGTTGGCTGTGAAATGTGCCCTTGAGGAGGAGCGCAACCCATCCAGGACAAGCTGAAAACTCCCCAGTTGGATGGATGGCCTTCCCACTGACAGCATCTCTGTCTTGTCTGGTCTAAGTTGCAGCTTACTCCTGGCTCATTCTAGATGACAGCACAGCTGGTTACTTAGAGCAGGTTAGCTTCTTCTAAGAGCCGGAATGGGATTGTTCTGTATTCTTCTAGCATGAATTCACCTGCAAAGTTTATTTAGTCTTCTTTCTGATATGAACTGTTCCCATTGTGGGTGCTGCTAGTCTGACCCCCGGCTCCGCTCCTGTCATACAAGTACTAGTGCAGCAGAAATTTCAACAGAGCTCTGCTAGCGCTATTTGAGTTTGCCAAATGACATGGTTGGATACTGCTCCAACTTTCCTACAGACAGAGGCAGCCTTGTGAAGGACACAGTAGAGTCAGGGAAGCTGCTGAAGGTCCAGCTGGCCTGTTGCTGCCAACTCGTTTGCCTTCCTCCAGTGCTTTGGCTCCTTAGATCAGTAGCAGTAGCTCCTGGCTCTTGGAGGACATGCCTAATGAAAGTACAAGCAGGGAAGATGCTGATAAAAAAAATCCCCATCCCAGCATTTTGCTGTGCCTTGCCTTTTGATGCTAGACTTTGAAATGATTCATTTTAATAGCTTTTGTCTTTATCTCCGGGTTGTGTATATTTATTTTTTATTTTGTGTATGTTGGTTTGATTGAATTTTGGTAAGTTGACGATTTTATTGTTATTGGCACTGATTGTGTATTGTCGTGTGTGTTTTGTATTCTTTTATGTTGTAATGGATTTTAATGATGTGAGTCGCCCAGAGCAGCTAAGGCTAGTGGGGTGGCATACAAATTGAATGGACAGATAAATAAAGGTATCCTGGAGCCATGGAAATGTGGCTGCTGCTCTTTTGAAATGCCTCCAGAAGCATGATGTCAAAGGTGGGCCCACCTCTTGTGGTCCACCTCTACTGCCAGCAGGTGGCATCACCTTGTTTGATAGACATCTGCCTTAAGGAATGTTCTGGCTGAAGGAAGCAGAAACCCTTAAAATGGCAGAGGAGGTTGAAGGGCTCTAAGCAGCACGATCTGTAACTCATGTGACCTTGGAGCCTGGCTGGATTTAGTACAAGGTTTCAGGATGTCTGGGAATGAGGCTTTAGTGCCTTGTTCTGACCCTTCAACACACCCCCTTCCAGGGACAGATTGCCAATTGATGGCAGATTGCAGCCTGTGGTGGGGCAGAGCAGTATTCTGCCTCCCAGGGAGAAGGACTGGAGTTCAGCGATGGGGCGCATGCATGGTGTGCAAGATGTTCCAGCTTCAATCCCTACCTTCAGTCAGAGAGGTCCACCTGGCGCCATTGTTATTTGTTTTTTGGCATCAGGCTAAGACCTTTTTATTTAAAACTTATTTTAATTTTGTTGTGAGCCGCCCCGAGGCTGGTTGCAACTGGGGGCAGCATTTAAATGTGTAAAATAAAATAAAATAAAATAATTGTTCACTTATTATGTATTTATAGAATTTTAATTTTTAAGCCGAGATGTTACTGGGCTTTTAAAGTTTTAATTGTATTAATTGTTATTTATATGTTTTAATTATGCTGTGAGCCACCCTGAGGCTTTGTTGCGATGGGGGCGGCATAGAAATGTTTTAAATAAATAAAATAAATACCTTCTCCAGGTGGGACCAGGACAGCTGAAAACCTGTAGGGTTCTGTTCTTTGTGGCACTGTAATATCTTGCCTTTCTACCAGGAAATGACACTCAAGGTTGTGAAGCACAACACCAAAACTTAAAGATAGTAACACAAACCCTAAGAATGGGGATTTCTTGAAGGACTGGGCCCTCTTCTTGCAAAATATGTCAGAATGTGACTTAGAACTGGAAGCAGAGGAAGGGCCAGAATTCTAAGCTATCATCCACAGGCCAACAGACACAAGGATAGGGCAAGAGGCTGCTGAGAAGCAGAACACATCTGGTTCTGGGAGATGCACTGCTGAACAGAGGGGGCGAGAGGTAACATGATCAGCCCCATCATCTGGCATCAGATTGAATGAGCAAACAATTGAGTTGCACAGGAACCACCCTGGCGGCGGATTGAACCCCATTTGGTTGGGGATGGCGAGAGACTTGCTTTGGAATCAGCCTCTTAGCATGGGCCATCTTCTCTTGGGTAGCTGTTTTTCCAACTTGGATGGTATCTTTTGTCAAGGTCTTCTGTAATACACCTTTTGTGTGAAAAGTGAAAAAAAAATCTACATAGATGATGGAAGAAACACTCAGAATTGCTAAGGACAAGAGAGAGGAGCAAAAACAAAAGGTGACAGAAACAAGAGACAAAAGGAACTATTACAAAGAAACAGAAGGGAGCCTTATGGCTAATGGAGCGGGCTACAAATCTAATAAGGAAAGACAGACAGACAAACAAGAAAGCTCTTCCAGAAGATCCAAGAAGTCAAAGGGCAATTCAAAGCAAGATGAGGAAAGCTGAGAGACCCTCAGGCAGACATACTATCTGGCTAAGAGAAGGAGAAATGGAAACAATATATGGAAGAACTATGCAGGTGAAATGAAAAGATGGCAGACTCCTTCAGAGAGGAAACCCATAAGGAAGAAATTGCAAAATTAGAAAGTGAAAGTTGCCCTGAAAGCTCTGGGAAGGAATAAGCTCCCAGAGCAGACAGAGCACTGACAGAACTACTCCAAGCAGTGGAGATCAGCCAAATCCTAACAAGACTATTCCAGCAAATGTGGAAAACAAAAGAATGGCCCACAGACTGGAAACATTCAATATTTATTTATTTATTTATTTATTTGGAAATTTATAGGCCGCCCCTTGCCACAAGCCTCCAATATGCTTTCCAATTCCCAGGGAGGGAGATACAAAAAAGTGCAGCACCTATAGGATTGTTGCACTAATTTTCCATGCAAGCAAAGTGATGCTCAGAGTGTTGAAACTGAAAATATTACCCTCCACGGAGTGAGAAATGCCTAATGTTCAAGCTGGATTCCGAAAAGGAAGAGGCACTAGAGCTCATATTGCAAATGACTGTTGGCTACTGGAGCACACCAAAGAATTTCAGAAGAAGATTAGTCTTTACCTTGTCAACTACAACAAAGGCTTTGGTACAAGAAGCAATGGATGGTTCTGGAAGAAATGGGTGTGCCTCAGCACTGGATTGTGCAGCCTGTACCATGGACTAGAAGCTATTGAGTGGTCAGAACATGGAGAAGCAGAAGGGTTTCCCATAGACAAAGTTGTCAGACAAGGGTGTATTTTATTTCCCTAACTGTTCAATCGCAGAACATAGTGTAAGGAAAGGTGGATCCGAATCAGAGGAAGAACAAGTGAAAATTGGAGGAAGGTACAGAAATAAGATATGCAGATGATACCACATGAGTGGAAGAAAGCAAAGAACTGAAATCACTGCTGAAGAAAAGTGAAAGGAAGTGCAGAAGCAGGGCTGCAGCTGAAGATTCAGAGAACAAACTGTGAAGCCAGAAGAATTACGCAACATTAATGCTAACCATGAAAGAATCGAAACGGTAAAACTCAAACAGTTCCAACAGAGACTGTCACCAAGACATTCAAAGAAGATTGAAACTTTGGAAGGGCAGCAATGAAGGAACTAGAAAAGATTGAGTGCAAGGGTGTTTTACTAGAGACCAAATTCAAGGTATTCCAAATTATCATGTGTGAAAGCTGGACAGTGAAGACAGCTGGCAGGAAGAAAATGGATGCATTGGAAACATGGTGCTGGAGGAGAGATTTGTGAATACCCTGGAAAAAGGCAAACAAGTGGCTCCTAGATAGGATCAAGCCAGAACTTTCCCTGGAAGCCAAAATTACAAACTGAGACTGTCGTACTTTGGGCACATCCTGAGAAGACAAGACTCCCTGGAGAAGACCATCATGCTAGGGAAAACTGAAGGCAGAAGAAGGAAGACCAAATTTGAGATTGGTTGATTCCATAGTGGATTGGCAACAAACACAGCCCTGAGTTTACAAAAGCTGAGCAGGGTCTTCTAGGGCAAGACATTCTAGAAGGGTTGCTGTAAGTTGGGGACTACTTGATAGCATGTAACCGTAGTGACATCACAAACCAGCCTAGTCAGCCAAACTTAACATCAGGAGGATGGTAATTAGAAGCTTCTTGCCTTGACTGCCTTGGTGAGGGTTTGCAGGGGATGCCGTATGAGGTGAGACTGAGGGAACTGGGTCTCTTCAGCCTGGAGAAGAGGAGACTCAGAGGGGATATGTTGGCGACATACAGGTATGTCAGGGGTGTCACATGGAGATGGGGAGAGGCCTGTTCTCCCCTGCAGAGGAAGGCAGGACGCGCTCCAATGGAGCAAAGCTCAGGGAGCCAAGGTTCCATTTGGATGCCAGGAAGCACTTCCTGACAGTCAGGACCCCGAGGGCGTGGAATGGGCTTTCGTGGGAGGTGGTTGAGGCCCCATTGGTGAGGGTGTTCCAGGATAGGCTGGACGTCCACATGGTGGGCATGTCGTGAGCGGAGCCGGCTGGTGCCGGAGGTCAGACTTGATGGCCCAGGAGGTCCCTTCTGACTCGCTCTGTTTCTATGTTTCTAAAACCAGCCTCCAACATTTATGACACTGAAGAAATCATTCCTTTTGAACTTAATAGACTTTTAGCTCATTTCTGACCCATTAACCAAAAGTGAGCAAAGTTAGGGGAACTTCCAGCTTCTGTGAGATTGCTTGAAATATTTGTGCAAAGTTTGGAGTAAAGAAACTTAGAAGCATAGAAACATAGCGAGTCAGGAGGGGCCTCCTGGGCTTCTAGTCTGACCCCTGGCTCCAGCCAGCACCATGAACTTCATATGTGCGCAACTGGGGTGAGCTCTTTCTTTATTTTTTATGTTCAAATTCTTCTGCTGCTCAATACCCAACAGGACTATTGGCTAGACAGATTAAGCACAAGCTGTTGTTCATGTTCTCCTTGCAGCATGTATCATGAGCAGTGTGGCAGCATCCCCTCCCCAGTGCATATGCCCACGCCTCCTTTGGCCACCTTATCTTCTGATACTTAATCTCAGCTTTGTGCAACATTTTGGCCTCCGCTCCACAAGTGGCACAGTTATTTTCAGCAGATTGAGTAGGCACCAAGCTCACAGAATGGAGTCTGCAAGGCTGAGTCAAAAACATCCGTCAGATCTTAACCAACTGTTAGATTCAGATATCCCTAACTCAGATAATTAATTTATAATTATAAATTATAATGAATCTGATAATAAATTAACGATTTCATAAAATACATTTTAAAAAATGTTGCAAACTACCTAACAAGCTTTGACTATTGTGCAGTTCAGAAATGTAATAAATAAAACTAACTCATAAAGTTTTTTAAAACCAGCAATATAAAATCGCATCCAACCCAACAGATCAGCTTACATGACTAAGGTCAACACAAATGTCTTTGCCTGCTTGGTGGCAGGACAGCTTAGAGAGCCAGTTTAGCCTCAACAGGGAGCTCCAGGGTCGCAGGACCAAGAAGGCCCTGTCTCACCTCCCCACCACCTGTGCCTCTGTGAAAAGGGCCTCCCCTACCCAGTGATACTAAAACTGCCGCAACCCCGTGTGGGCCAGTTGCCCCCAGCACAGTCCCCTTCTATTGCTTTGGACTTCAGCTCCTGACCCATCAGCCATGCTAGCTGGGCTGGTGGGAGTGGAAGGCCAAAGCCTCTGCAGGAGGCTAGGTTGGGGAAGGTTGGGGTAGGCATTACCGAGCTGGGTGGGCCAGTGGTGATGGCAGTCTGTAGCCACGAATCTAGGCCAGTCTGCATTTTCAAATGGGCCTCTTCAGCAGATCATACAAGAGTGAAACTGGGAACACTCCCAATAAGAAAGATAATGCAAGATTTGAGTGCTAATGTGGAGACCTTTCATGGCCCTTCTTGAGCTCATCAGATTTTTAGAAGAGCTTACATAAGCCTGCAGGCTTCTTGTCTGCAAGGCAGGGGGCAAAAGAAAGAGGGGTGCAAGGGGAAAGGAACAGGCACACTCCCGCATCAATTCCCAAAGCTACATCGGAGTGCTGATAATGACTAGCTGGGATGGAAAAGTTTTACGGGGGGGGGCGGGGGGGGCGGGGGGGAGAACCAAATACAGCTGGTCTCTCCACCAAGCCAATGGAGTTAACCTAATTCCCATCACTGCTGCACCCTGAAGGAATCAACTTGTTCCACAAACTACAACAAAGCAGCCACAGAACCTTTGCCCTCCTAACTCCACTTGTCCTGAAAATGACTTGAAATGTCTGAGAAAATGTACCTGAGCAGCAAGATTTTCATCACAGCAAATGAGACAATTTATTTTTCTGCCATGGTTAGCATTCTCCTTTAATGAGCCCCCTATATTTTCTATGGCACCCTAAATTACAGGGTATCTCAAAGTAATGAAATTGGAAAGATTCAGAATGCAAAGTACACACACGCACACACACTAACTCGCTTGCTCGCTCGCTCACTCCATTACCCTGCAAAATAGGTCTCAGATGCAGCTAATATTGCTCATATTAAAAACTAGCGGAGCAAAAAGACTTTCATCTTATTTTAATTGAGAGTAGAGGCACATATCTAAACCAATTATCTGTACTGTCTTGCTGTTCCAGATCATTATGTCTTGAGATTTCTTATGAGATGAGAGGGAATATTATGCCATAGGCAACTATCCAAGTTTACACTTAGTCTTTAAGCCAGCATAGATCAACATCTGTCATATACAAGGGAAACCGAGTGGCCAGTAAACAGGTCTTAGCTGAAACTTCTCAGAAGATACTTTTCTCAGTGTTTCTAGGATTCTTCTGTTTCTCATGCTCCACTATCTCCCCAGAAAAAAGGTGCTTTGCGGGGTTTTCTCTGAGTATTCTCCATCAGTAGGGTGGAAGGTGATAGCCTCTACTCCCCCATCCCCTCCCCCTTGGGAGAATGGGCTGCCTTCCATCTGTGTTAGGGATGGAAAGTTCTAGGCTGTGGGCTACAAACCCAAAGACCCCTGAGCAGTAACTGGCTAAAGAATAGAAAGCAAAGAATAGGAGTCAGTGGCAGATTCTCTTGCTGGAGGGGTATCAACAGTGAGTACTACAAGCATCTGTACTGGGGCCAATGCTTTTCAACTTCCTCATAAATGATCTTAATTCAGAGAGGTGGCCAAGTTTGCTGATGACGCCAAATTATTTAAGATGGTTAAACCAAAAGGCCTTGAGAGGAGCCCCAAAAGGATCTCTCCAAATTGAGAGAATGGGCATCCAAATCACAAATGAGGCTCAATATAAGCAAGCGTAGAGCGACGCAAAGGAGCCCAACCTCAGGTATAAGGTGCTGAGTTCTAAACGAACGGGTCCTGCCTTAAGAAAGAGAACTTGGGGTCGCAGGACAGCCCGATAGCCGTGTCAGCAAAACCTGCTGCTGCTATGAAAAAGACAAGCACCATGTTTGGGATAGGAATGGAGCTGAAAATAAAACTCCCGGGATCATATGCAAATGTATTTTGTGCCTTCACTGAGACTGCTCTGTAGAGATACGGTCACTGCACCCAAACATAGATATTATGGACTGGTAAAAGTGAAAAAGGGGCAACTAAAATAATCGAGGGCTTTGAGCAACTGCCCTATGAAGAAAGGTTACAGCTTCTGGAATTGTTGAGCTTTGAAGGAAAAAAGGAACTAAGGGGTGACATAGCAGAGTACAAAATTATGCACAGTCTGGAGAAAGTGGAGAGGAAGGCATTTTTCTTTCTCCTTCATAATAACCAGGGGGCCATCTCATGATCCTGAGTGATGGGACAGTTAAAAGAAAGAACTTTCACACAGCACGCAGTTAAACTGTGGAATTTGCATGTGCCTGTATGTGACTCAGAGGCACTATGCCGGTACACGCCAGTTTCTGGGGAACATGGATGTGGGGAGGGGCTGTGGCACCCCTGCCCTTCTTGTGGGTCTTCTGTGGGCAGCTGGTTGGCCACTGTGTGAACAGAATGCTGGAATGGATGGTCCCTGGGTCTGATCCACCAGGGCTGTTCCTGTGCTCTTATGATATGTGATGGATCATTGTTCTTCAATAATATTTATGAATTGCTTATATGAAAGAAATTTCTAAGCCATGTGCAAAGGACAAGAATACTTTTCCGGGAATGCCTGCACCTCAGAAGGGTATCTTCTGCCCACTTTGTAGTGGGCACTCTAAAGAGGAAGTGCTACCCAGGCCCTACTTCAAGTCGTGATGGACTGAACCTCCAAAATCTGGGACACTTAACAAGTGCAGGAACCAAACAGGCTGGTTCTTAAATATCTTGGCATCGAACTATTTAGGGCTTTGTAAATAATGATCAAACCATCTACCTGGCACAGCAATATACAGGTAGCCAGTGCATCTCCATCTGCACAGGTATAATTTGCTGGTGGTGAGCTGTCCCATTGCTTTCTTGGCTGTGGCATTCTGCCACAAATGCAGCTTCCAGGCAAACCTTACTGGTAGCCCCACATGGGACATGCATGGACCACAATGGGCAACTTATCCCTGTCCAGGGACGGCTGTCTGAGCTGGTCCAAGGCACTCCTAGCTACTGAAGACACCTGTGTTTTGCTCGATGAAGGAGCATCACCAGACTACATACCTGTCTTTCTGGGGGAGTGATACCCCATCCAGGGAAAACAATTTACCCCATTCCCAGAAACAAGAGCTCCCAACACAATGTCCATTTTGCCAGGATTCACACTCAGTTTACTGGCCCTTATTTAGCCCAAACTTATTGATACACCGAACCTGTGTATCATGCTGAACTACAATGGGGATTCTCCTAGTTTGCTTTTTAAGCAGAAATTAACTATTTTGTGCGGAGAGTGAAAAATGCTTGCATATTCTGATTACCCTGGTGCCATGGTGTCCCCAGTTGTTCTGGCATCAGTACTTCCCCCCCATCCCCTCCAGCAGCTACAGCTTGTTTCTCCTTCTCCATTTTCCACATGGGTGATTCCATCCAATCAATGATCCCTTTGCGGAGGGCCAGCAAAGTTAGTTCAGAATGAGGGCAATACTTCTGGTGTTGATGGATACTTTCAAAGAAGTTGCTGGGAAAAAAATGTGAATGAGTACCGGGAAGGCAGCAAGATGATGACAATATTGTGTACTGCTGAAAATGTTCAGAAAAACAAGGAGTTCTCATCTCAGTCCTGGTGTGAAACTTCAGCCTAACCACTAGATAACAACTGCCCACCAACACAGACGGTAACTGACGTGGGCTTTTCCCCCCATCGGCTTCAGAAAAGCAAAATATCTCTTTCATGACCTGTGTTGATCAAAATGTCATTCTAACATTTGCATCTTCAAACTGGAAGATAACTCAAACATTAGAAATGGGTCTGAGGAATTGCTACATGATGTTTGCTTTCTGTTCATAAATGAAGTAACTTGAAATATTAAATTTGGCAGCTGTCCAAAGAAAAGAGAACCCTTCCTCTTTCTCAACCTCACAAGGGATGGGGGTGGGAGGTGATTTTGGTGTGTGTGTGTTTTAAAGAAGGTTCCGTCAAGCTCCAATACTCATTATAAATGACCTCATTTTATAAATAATGGAAGGAAAAACAATACATCCAACAGAAATGAGATTAGAGCATGGGGCGAGGGGAGGAGATGAATGACAAATGCTGGGAACGTCTGGTGGTTATTCGGAGGAAGTTTAATTTTACGTGCAACTGCCCACAATGTGGTAGTGCATTTGCTGAGGACGCACTAAGTAATCAAACAAAAACCCAAGAGGAAAGAAGGTACGAGAGATTGTTCTCCCCTGACACACTCAGATTGCCTCTGAGGGTCTTACGGTGCATCGCGGCAAAAGACCTCTAACTCCGGCTGGGTCCTTCGATGCGTGGTCCTGACCCACGGTTGGCTTCCATCTGCATTTCCATCACTTCTTCTGCCACCCCTTGATTGTGCTAGACATGGGCTAACAGCAGCTCATGAGGTTAACCTGTGTTGACTACACAGGTGACTGTGCAGGTGCAGCTTCCAGTTCCACTTAGTTATCACCTTTTTGCTGGTGTATGAAAGCATTTCCTCATCTTGCCAGCATTTGACCACATGCAGTGGGGCTCCTTAGCTGCCTTGCTTCATTAGTCTCAGCCTTTCCAATTGCTTATAGCTGTTCAAAATGGTTCACCTCTTTGCATGTCTTAGCCCCTACTCCAAGTCTCCTTTTCTTAGAGAAAGGCATCTAGTAAATCCAGTTCTCATCATCAGGATGCTGGCGAGAGCTGTTGGGAAATGTCCAAAACATCTGGAGAGTGCCTAGAGACAGCTGGCCTAGGCATGCTTGAGTAGGAGAGTGGAGAAAGAATGTCTGACAGAACGGTTCTAGTCTTTTCTACTTGCAGAAAGGAATTCTGCTCCCAGCAGCCTAATGGCGCAGCCCATTCCACAGATCCAGCTCTACCATCTTGCTTTATTCTGCTGCCTGTCCTTGTCCAGACCTGGATCACTGAACATGAAACAGATGAGCCTTCCTTGACCAATCCCTGTTATGCTGCAAGGAGGCTTAGCTGTACTAATCTGATTTAGTGAGGTATCCCCTGAAAGAATGTGGCTGTCAGAGCAGCACATGGATGTATGCCTGTGGTATGTGAAGCAGTGAAGGCCGAGCACAGCCATGGCAGTGAGACAACCCCTTGGGCCGATCCTGGAGAGTAACCAAAGGTAAAGGAATGACAGAGCTAATGATTCCCTTTAGGATTGCATCATTGCCTTAAAACTGAGTCACGGCATGGAGATTTGGGAAAACAAGTCAGGATGCATTATAACGAACGTGATCAAGGCTGCGGCAGTCTCGGAGAATTGTGCCTATTATGCAAACATGAGAGGCGTGACGAGCCAGTCACAGATCTCAAGCACATTTGGGTAAGCCTATCTAGAGAAGGCTGGAGATAATTTCCTCCTCATCGGACATGTGCTGGAGCAAAAAAGGGGGCGTCATGACGGAATTGGGGGCATTGCTCCTGGCTTTTCCAAACCTGCTTCTTGCAATTTGCTCTGGGGCAATCCAGAAAAGCATTATTTCTAGACAGACACATCCCAGACATAGATCTGAAATACATATTGGCACATTTTAGAGTTCATCTTATGAATCTCATAAAGTTCCCTAAAGTTTTGCCTAAAAAGTGTTTTTCCAAAAATTTTGTCACTTAATTTTAAGGAATGTCCATTCTGTACTCACACTCACTTTTGTTGTTGTTAGTCGCAAAGTTGTGCCCGACCCATCATGACCCCATGGACAACATTCCTCCAGGCCTTCCTGTCCTCCACCATCCCGCGGAGTCCACTTAAGTTCACACCAACTGCTTCAGTGACTCCATCTAGTCACCTCATTCTCTGCCGTCCCCTTCTCCTTTTGCCACCTTTTGCCATCAGGGGCTTCTCCAGGAGGCCAAAGTATTTGAATTTCATCTTCAGTATCCCCTTCAGTAAGGAGCAGTCAGGGTTGATTTCCTTTAAGATTGACTGGTTTGATCTCTTTGCAGTCCAGGGGACTCTCATGAGCCTTCTCCAGCACCACAACTGAAAGGCCTCAATTCTTCAGTGCTCAGCCTTCCTTATGGTCCAGCTTTCACAGCCATACATTGCAACTGGGAAAACCACAGCCTTGACTATATGAACTTTTGTTGGCAGGGTGATGTCTCTGCTTTTTAGTATGCCGTCTAGATTTGCCTTAGCTTTCCTCCCCAGGAGCAAGCGTCTTTTAATTTCTTGGCTGCAGTCACCATCTGCAGTGATCTTGCAGTCCATGAAAATAAAATCTGTCACTACCTCCATTCCTTCCCCATCTATTTGCCAGGAAGTGAGAGGACCGAATGCCATGATCTTAGTTTTCTTAATGTTGTGTTTCAAGCCAACTTTTGCGCTCTCCTCCTTCACCCGCATCAAGAGGCTCTTTAGTTCCTCTTCACTTTCTGCCATTAGAGTGGTATCAACTGCATAATTGAGGTTGTTGATATTTCTCAGGGCAATCTTAATTCCAACTTCTGATTCATCTAACCCAACCTTTTGCATGATGTGCTCTGCATATAAGTTAAATAGGCAGGGCAACAGTATACAGCCTTGCTGTACTTCTTTCCCAATTTTGAACATTAGTAGTTCCAGGTCCAGTTCTCACTGTTACTTCTTGACCCACATACAGGTTTCTCAAGAAACAAATAAGATGGTCTGGTACTCCCATCTCACTTTAGCCTTAGTCAAAAAAATGTAACTGATGCCAAATCTTCTAGTAACTTTCCCTTAAGGTTCAGTTGTTATTTTTGTTCTCATTTTGTGCTATATTAAAAAAATAATGATATCAAGATTATAACCATATTTTTGCTTGAAATTGCAGTGTTTTTCTCCACCTTGTTTATATGTAACATTGATAGGCAGATTAACTTTGAATTTCTGCATAAACACATCAATACTTCTGTAAGGTCCAATTAAATCTCTACTTTCTGCTGTCTCCCTAGTCAGCCTTTGGCTAGAGACCGTAATGCGGAACATGCAGCAGAGCCCCCACCAGAAATCGAGCACCAGAGCATGAGTCAAGTGTAGGCATAGCCATCTCGTTCCTCTTTAAGGCCATGTGATAGGGGCTTAGGTGGCTACTGTCTGCACAGCAGGAGGACTTGGGTCCGTTGTTCTCTCCTCAAACTTTCATATCCGACATCAGCCTTCTAACATCAAACATCAGTGCTAACCTGTGATCACTTTGCATGTTCCTAACACATTTTCTTTGGCCCCAGAACTAGAAGCAATGAGAAGGGGGCATCTGGTTGAATGTACACCCCAACCTTCTAGGATTGCAGCCCTAATTGTAGCCCTACAATTGTAGCCCTAATTGTGTATCTTTTGGACTTTGGGCTTTCACAGGACAGGGGCCAGAAGCCAAGGAGGTGCTCCATTCTCCCAGTGAGTCTCACCTTCAACAGCATCTCCCCTGTTAACCTGACCGAACAGAGTGTCGGGGAGTCCACAGGGCATCAAGAAGAGAAGAAGCATGCTTTGCTGTCGCTATGTCCCCAGACTGGCACACAAGGGAGGAGGGAGGGGGAGGGAGGAAGAAAAAGCAACCTCAGGCCCTGGTTCTGAAAGTTACTGTTTGCATCACGATGAACTGAGATGCAATGCAAACGTTTCGGGGACCCTGGTGGACAATATTTGGGGACAACATGAGACAGCTGATCTCTTCATGGAGGTGACGGAATAGCCCCACTTCTTTTCTCTCAGTCAAATGTTTGTTCCTTCCCTGTTGAACTAACATGGCATCCATAGCTCTGTGTGCCCATTCCTCATCCCTGTGTTTGTACTGTCAAATGCTTTTAAACTATCAATAAGCATAAGCCCAGCACACTCAATGGAGTTGACAGACTGCATCTCTTGAGTCTCTTTATTGGGCCTTGTTCCCCAGAAAAGCTTGCAAATTGCTCAGATCTCAACTAACAAAGCCACTGTTCGCTCTCCGGAGCCTTTGGATATCCTGCACGATAACATGTGAATTGCTGAGAATTACCTGAGATAAAATATCCTTTACAACATCAAAGTCAGCAGTTTCCAAGCTGTCAGCTGCAGGTATGTGAAAGTTCTGACAGGCTGAAGATGGAAGGAAGAGATAAAGGGGAAATTAAAGAGAAGGGGAGGGACGTGTTGGGGAGTCCAATTCTGTGAATAGGGGCCGAAAAAAAAACATTATCATTGGTTTGGCACTAGAAGTTCTGCTGTAGGGATTAGCCCAGGCTCCTCAGAGGTATAAGCAAAAGCACTGGAGATTTGGCTTCAGAAATTGGCAACCAAACCTCGCTAAACTTCAGTGAAGGACAGGTCGCCGCCTCCGGTTACACGGGGTACAATGCACACAGAGGAACACCACCTGGCACACAACTGCTATTGGTAAATGATCTGGATGCTTTGATATTCCGATGCTGGAAAGCTGGTGAGCACAGCCCTAGAAAGGCATTTGGCCTGAGGAGGAAAACCCTGCATTGTCCCCGAGGCCAGAGGGCAGGTAGAGAGTGTCTGGGGGCAGAACCCACAGGAAAGTGTCCTGTGGATGCCCCACTGAAATGACCCATTGCTGTGCAAAGCCATTCCACGCCCGCGATATGGATCTTTTGGCAGTTGATCGGATAGGGCAGGTGGGAAGCGAGTTGGCATTACGAGCAGGCATTGCATTCTGTCAGCTCAGCCCACAAGCGTCAGCAGCACCTGTGCAACCTCCCAGGGCCGCTGTGTGCTGACCAACTCCCAACTTTATTCTCCTGCTCTAAAATTGACTAGGACCTAACCCGAGAACAGGCAGGTCTACACATTCAGTTCCCCTTTGGTCAAAGGGCAAAACAGACAAAAACCCCAACCCTGGACCTGGTATTGTCCAGGTCCAGGCAGCCCACCCTTCATCCAGGCTCAGCCTAGCTTCCAGGTCAGCCTTGGGCAACCACCTAGATTAAGCCCTGCTTATTTTATGCATGATCCGCCTGTATGTACCTGTATTCTGCCTGTTTACCTGTGCCTGTCAGATGCATCCCTCAACACCCTCCTTTTGGGCAGAACCCTTGGCTTCAACCACAATCTGGGAGCTGTGCTGGAGCAGCGTGTTTTGAGGGACTGGGACTCCTCAGGAACACTTCCAAAGCTACACCTCCAAAGAAGATCCAGAAGCTCAGGCACTGCACAGAGCTGAAATAGCGGCCCTGCTCTAGCAGTTTTTGTCTCCGCCAGGGGCAGCGCTTGGTCAGGCCTCAGCTGCCCCCTCAGACCAGCCCACCCCCAAATATTTTGCATCGCAACAGCGGTACCTCACGGCTACATGTTGTTCCTCAGCACACATTCGCAGGACTGCAGCTCCTCTCAGGCGCAGCGGGGGGTAACCAGAATAGCAGCAGCAGCAGCAGCCCTTTCAGCCCAAGGAGCCGCGGCACCTTGGCACCTCTGTCCATGTCCATGGCTAACTCTTCAGACACGGTGCGGGGAACCCCGGAGGGCTTCTGAGGGCAGCTGGCCGGGCTCCCCTCTCTCATCGCCATCGCAGTCAGAGCTGGTCTTGCTGCACCTTGTCTTCTCATCATGGTTGCCACTTGCTCACCCGACAGGCAGGGGGCCCAGGAGTGGGCCAGCCGGGCCAGCTGCTGCTCACCTGTGTCTTTGCTTTGTGTTGCCTGGGCCAGAGCAGGAGGTGGGTGAAGGGCAGGCAGGCCCAGAGCGCCCTGGAGCCGAGGGCCTCCAGCGCATGACCAGTCACTCCCCCGCCCACGTCAAGGGCCCCGCTTGTCCCAGGGCCTTTGAGCCCCTGTGGGGGCATTCGGAGACTCCAGTTGCACTGAGTGGCTTTTGGGGGCTTAGAAACAGAGAGGGCAAATGCCCCTTGCTCTGAGAAGTGCAGCTTTCACTTTGCAATTTGTGCTCCTGCCCTTTCCCCACAGACTTGCACCCCATCTTTTCGTTCTTCACTTGCATCTAGGACACCAGCAGTCCTAAACGATGCCTGTCATTGTGGAAGCTGTGTGTGGGGGACACACACCTCACTTGGGTGAGTCTCTTCTGCCCTCCACACCCCAATACCCTGCATGAGTCAAATTACACCCCCCTTCTCTCCTGGCCCTTCTGCTGGGGGTGGGGGGGGAGCTATGAAAGAACAGCTCTTACTGTAACCAAATATTTCCATTCAGGAAAGCTAGTCTGAGACCAGCAGAGGAGGAGAGTCTCCATTCATTCCCAGAGGCTGGTGAAAGGTCCTTTGTTCGAAGCAGGAGCACCTGGAGAGGATGTTGCTCGCCGCCTCAGGGTCCATGGCTCTGAGCAGCTGCGGTGGCCCATCAGGTCCGAAGCTGCACAAGCACCGTGGGTTCACCTCTTGCAGTGAGAGTCTCTCCAGTGCAATCCACCTGCAACAGCCCAAGAGAGTGGCAGGCGATGCCTTTCCGCCAGGGCTGGAACACCAGGGAGCCAGGCACCTGGAGGGCCAACCAGGCGTCCTCTGCTTCTTGTCCCACCAGCATCACTAAGGCACTTGGCAGTAGAAAATGGTGAGAAAGAACCAACACTTGCACAAAACCAGTTGCAGGCTAGTCAGCTCTTAATCTGCTGATGGAAGGAAAATCAAATGAACAGCGAGCACAGTTCCTGTGGAGAGTATCCTTAAGTGGGGCCACCCCAAAGAAAGCCCTCCCTCTAATAGTCACCCTCCAAGCAATAGACTGAGGGGACAGTAAAAGCAGATCCCCCAGGGCTGATTTGAGGGGACAGGTAGGTAGATATGGGAGGAGGCATTGTGCTAGGGCAGGGTGGGGAAGTGAGGAAGGACGAGGGGGGCACTTTTGTCCTCTGGACCCCCACCACGTGCACTGCATCACTCCTGTGGGCTTTGAAAAAATGGCTACATGTGAAAAGGGTCAGCATTCAGTTGTTTACAAGCTAATGTTTATCCTTGGGTTCCCCATGGCTGCTGCAGATGCCCCTTTTTAAGAAAAAGGATGGGGGCAGCAAGGGGTGTGGGTAGCAGGAAGCGTGGCAAGGACTGAGTCTTATCTCTGGGCCATGCATTGCCTATCCTGTGTAAGAGCAAAGCAGGGAGATAGCCAGAAGCATTGAAAGCGGAGTGAGAGAGATGGAAGTGTTGGCCAACACTCTGTCTGAATTCCTGATCTGGGAAGCTCTGCAGCAGACTTCTTGAGGGTCCTGTAAATGGCAGAGGGCTGATCCTGGAGCATGTGTGAAAGCGCTTTCTCCTGTCTTGCCCCCAAGCAACGGAATGTGCTCCTTGGAGAACTTACAGCTGCTTTCCAACACACACAAACACACAGACTTTAGAAAACATGCAACTTTCCCACTTAGCCTTTTAACATGCATCTTTTAATATTTTGCACTTTGCTATATTCTTGCTTCTATGACATTCAAGAAACTTTGTTTAAAAGTGTCCTAGATGGCTTGTTAGCAGAAAAGATGAAATACTTCTAATTTTAAAAAATCATGTTACAAAAATAAATGAATGCAGGGATATGAAAAAGAGAAGGAACCAACCCAAAAGTAAGGACAAGTGCTGAGCAGTAAGAAGGGCAGGTCCAGTGTTACTCTGTTCCCTGCTTTTCTAGGGGCTTTAATTCCATATCAGTTCCTTCTGCTTTCCTGTTGTGTGCAATGCCTGTCCATTGGACTGCAGTAAGTAGACAATCCTTTGTGGTTATTTGTCATCCAGTGGAGGGAAGGTTGGTGGATGTGGGCTTGATGCTTTGCTGTAGTCAGCTGCCTTAGCGAGGCTGCAAAGTAGCAGAAACGCGGCTTGAGGTTCTGTTTTTGGCTAATGTTCTGCCTTGGTGGAAAGCATTAAGGTGCTAGAATGTGGTTCTGGGCCACCTGCTTTTAGAATCATGGTGCCTCTATCATTTCATGCAGATGCCTTTACTCACATCAGTCAATGGGTGACTATTACAAAGTAAGGCTCTGAGAAGCAGGATTGCCTTGGCGCCATCACATTTCTCTCTATTGCTACAGGCAGGAATTTAGTTTGGAACCCCTGACTCATTTCATCCTCTCCATTTAGCACAGTGTGGATGCGTATGCATCTTTTAACTAATGGAAAAAGAGAAACTCGTGGAAAGATCCAATGATTTCCCTTTTCCTCTCTTGTTTCCTATCATCCAATACTCCGCATGCAATGCGTTCTGCAAGGCAAAGAAACTGGCCTCGTTTCACCAGGAGGTGCTGCCTTCTCTGGATCGGATGTATTTGAATTGTTTTCACTGTTCCAACTGGATCTGAGCTCAAACAGAACCAAGAATGCAGGACAAGAGCAGGAGTTTCGCCTTTGAAACCAGATGCTTATTCTGGGTGTTTCTCTGTCTGTGTTCCAACATTTTGTTTTGTATTGTTGTTTGGTTTGGTTTTTTGTCAGATCTGATATCAGGAAACTTGGCGAAGTGAACCACACAGACTTACAGAACACTTAGCTCTCTCCTGAAGCAGCATGAAGGGATTTTAATGTGGAAAGAACAAGGCAAAACTACCTCCTCTGCCCAATTTCAGACATTGCTCTTAGACCTGTTCACACAAGGGAATGCAGGGCTGAGCAAATATTTACCAATAAATATGCTGAAACCTTTTGCTGGCTGGTGAAAACATTTTTCTGCCAGCAACCAAAATGGAAAAAATATTTTTCAGTGATATAAGCTTTTCCTTCACTTGCTTCGATCTTGCACTTGAGAACTTATTTTAAATGGTTACACTTTGTTCTGATGTTGGATTGTTCTGATCTCCCTCTTGTTTTCCTGGGTCTCATTGGTTTTGTTTTGTATCTTTCTAAGCTTTTGTGCATTTGTAAATAGTTGCAAGTTTCTCTGGTGGACTTTTTTAAACCTGAAAGGTAGGCAGGATATAGAATAGAATCATAGAAACATACAGTTGGAAAGGGCCTAGAAAACCATCAAGTCCAACTGCCTGCTCAATGCAGGACTCAAGTCTCCCATCCAGATTCCAACCCAGCTTAGCTTCCAAAATCAGGAAGGATCAGCTACCTTAAGCTATTGTCAGGAAATCTTGGAATTTCAGAACCAGAAGAATGTTCACTTGGATCCACACAAAATAGGCCATGCTTGAACTTCAGCAGTTTATTGGCAGTATTCCCAGGAACCCCTCTGACAGAGACCAATAGAACAGTGCTGCCAGGTAGCCAGTATACCTAACTGGCCACAAGCTTCCAGAACACAGTTTTTTTTATAAGTTGTGGGTCATTTACACAGTTTCAAGGCAGTGATGAGTTTCCAAATGGGTGAGAAGGCGAGGACAATGGGGAATAATACAGAAACATGGAGAAATCATTATAGGCATCAGGAAACATCATGACCCATCAAAGGCTTAAATAGCAGATAACGAATAAAACCATCAGGAGTTACAGAAATCTAACAGGTTTAAAATGTTGCAGATTTTATAGAATTCCTTAAGACAAACCAAGAGCTGGCTAGGTGTTTTTACATTGCAAAGGAAGCACAGCTGTAGATCGGCTGGCAATATTGTTTGAACTCTGTTTCTGCCTTAACTTCTGTTTAAGAGGGTGGATCATTAACATTGCTTGGGGCTGTTTTTCTTTTTTCCACCAAGAAGGAACTAGGAAGGAAAAGGCCTGCAGAAATGAGGGCACTGCTGCCAGATTTGATATTAAAGGACACGTGAAAACATTGTTTTATTAAAGGATTTACTTGGACTTTCCCAACACTATATAGAAGTTATATATAGATGAAAGTATGTAAAATACTTAACATTTTCCAGTTTTGCCACTTGTAGGAATAAGGAAATGAACACACATTTTGCCTTAAAAATTGAGACTAGAGATGTTATCTCTGGGGTGGAGCGTGTGTACAAATACATGAAGCATGAAAGGTGAGACATAAGTTGCTTGCTTGCTTATTAGATTTATATCCCACTTTATTCTTTTTTAAAAGAACTCAAAGCAGTTTATATCATTCTCCTCCTGCCGCTCTCAATCTGATCCCCACAACATCCACCCTGTGAGGTGGGTTAGACTGAGAGTCTATGACTGGCACAAAGTCCCCAGTGAGCTCCGTGACTGAGCAGGGACTAGAGCCAGATCACCTGAGTCCCTGGCCTGCGCTCTGAACAGCTGCACCACACTGGCTCTCTTCATTATTAAAAGCTGAATATCACTGTACAATATCTATAAACTGCTGTTCCATATGAAATGCTGCTTGGTAATTCCAAACATCCATTTCATGCCAGTTATAAAACACTGCCAAAAATCAATGGAATCTTTCTGCGATCATGAAATTAAATATGAAATTAAATTTTTATGATTTAAATATTAGGGAGAAGATGTGAATAATATCTTGCAAACTGACCAATGAGGGTCGTCATCTCCAGCATGCAAACCTTTCCATGTGAATAATTTGTTAAATCTTGCCAGTAGTAAAAAAAACCAAAACCAAACCATCTGTACTGAGGTGCGAACTGTGCTTCTTTCATAACAACCCTTGCCCTAAAGCTACAGGATTCAGCCACTTTGCTGAAGCTAAGCAGGTTTGGGTCTGGGCAGTGCCTGGATGGGAGACCCTGTAGGAACCCCATGCAGGATACCTTAAGTTCCAGGAGAGCCAGCACCAGGAAGAGTCCTGGCCAGGCACCTGCCAAGTCTCTCCTTCCCCAGTGGAGCTCTATTAATAAGAGTGGCCTGGAGCCACTCCTTCCCTTCATGGTTGTGACCTGGTCGCTCCCCGCCCGTGATCTGGCCCCAGCAATGGCTCTGGCAAGCAGAAGGGCCTGCAGATGCCTCAGCCTTTCTGCCTCTCAAGCACCTGAGTGGTAGCAGTGACAGGAAAGAGGAAAAGGCGATCTGATGACAAAGGATGTGTTTTCCCAAACCAGGAAAACACATCCTTAGTCCATTAAGCTTTATAAATTCCTGCCATGATGCAAAGGTCATCTTATATCATACACAAACAATTACCTACCGATCATTTGCAGGCACGGCTAAAGGGCTGGGAGGAAAATTGGCTGCAGATGATGGACGTAAGATAGGGATGGGTGAGGAATCAGATAGAGGGATAGAAATCCAACAGATTTTCTCAATCTGGCGTGCAGATTCTGGGTTGTTAGCCCTGCACTGGCACTGACTTGCTGGGGTCCAGGTTGAGCCAGCTCCTGCAACGCACTGAGATTTCAGTTTGTGTGGAAATACAATCGCCGAAATATGCAATCCAAAACTACAGGGTTCTAGCCTCAGTTTGTGAAAATTACAATTTGTACAAATCATGCTTTGTGTACAATGATTGTGCACCATATTTCACAAATCATACTATGGCCATGTGGGTCTGGATGCTGATTTGCACCAATTTCTTTTGCAATGTAAACCAGATGGCCCGGGAGGCCCCTTCTGACTCGCTCTGTTTCTATGTTTCTATATGTGCAAACCTTGGCCTGTCTTAGAGATGGAAAGCCAGGACCATTGAACGATATGTGAGCTGGATTTCCCTGTTTTGGTACACCTCTCACCTATTGAGTCTTACCATATACATAGGTCTCAGACTGAAAGGAAGTAGGAGCAAGTCCCTGCTCTTACTGAGAGATCAACCTGCCTGCTTTCTGCTGCCAAATGTGGTCCTAGATGGGGATGTGTACAGATGTGGTTCACACTTTTAAGCAAGCAACCCAGGTTTACATCTTGCAGACTGATGGAAGAGTTTTTAAAGTTTGGGTGCATTTTGATATAGGAAAAAAAGCAAACAGAGACTGTCATAGAGGTGTGCAAAATTATGCAGATGGTGTGGGGGAAGCAGAAGGATGGTAGTTAAAGGGGCGATGAGAAAAAGACAGGTTCTCCCCTCCTCTCTCCATCACCCATTCATGTTTTTGAACATGTGGTGACACGCAGGTGTTTATGTAAGGGGTAGTCCTTTCACCATTAGAAGGGGGAACTGTTTTGTTTGGGAGCAGAGAGAGATAGGGGTGTGTGGGAGAAGCCTGCTGAGACAGATAGAAGGAGAAACCGGAATTATGGGGGGACTTGTATTTCGTTTTTTAGCCTGGTGTGGGCAACCTTCAACAGTTTCTCCAATGCATCCAGCATGTTTACTAAACTCCTGTTCATAGCGCAGCCCATGAAGTACCTACAGTGGTCCTGATCAAAGACGGGCAAACACGCAATGCTCGATTCATGTCCCATCTCCTGCCTCAAGCCCAATTCCTATGCCCATTTCTGATTGCCACTCACTCTGCCCAAAACAGAGTGAGTGGGACAGTTGCATAACTTTCCCCAAATCTGCACACTTTCCTTACTTCCCTCTAGACTTGAATCAGCCCTGCTGGGGTGTGGAGAGGAAATTTGCGTCAGTCAGACTGGGGCTGAGGAATGAGATGCCTGCAAGCACACGCTTGACCATTTGTGACTATTTTCAGCAGACGCATGCTTTGAAGAGGGCCTGCTCGTGTGTTTTGTGAGCAAAAATGACATTTTCATGCATCCCTGGCCTTGAACGAGGTTGGAAATAGACACAGATGGAAGTAGGTCTTCCACGCCCCCAGCCCCCAGCTGACGGACAATTATATACAAATGTCTGCTGCTCCCACAGTTCCCCAGCCTGATCCAGCAGCTCAGTCTGGGCACGAAGCCCAGCACCAAAGCCTGAATCCAGCTGTTGAGAGGTCTGGGAGAGTGAGAAGGAGGACAGAGTCCACACGCACCCCCACACCCCCTTCGGTGAGCATGGCCAGTTGGTGGGAATTCACATTCTTTGACCAGGACTACACATACACAGCCCTGCCTGGGGCCTGCTCACTCTGGTGGATGCAGATGTTTGGGCACTGTGGCTGATGGAACTGAGTGCCACCAACACTTGTGAAGAGCTCTTCCCAAGACACAGCACTTGCAAAGCTGTTGTTTACTCCCTTCATTTGTCACTGATATCCTTCTCTCCAATGGAGCCTGCCCTCTTCCTGCAGCCTGCCTTTTCTCTCTGTGTTGAAAAGGCCTCGGGGGCATGAAGGAGCAAGGCAGAGTCCTGGGGTGGCTACGGTCACCAGGAAGCTTTGGAAATCCTGGTGGCCAGTCCACAGACTTGAGATGATGATGTTGACAATGCCACCTTTTTCCTTTCAAGTAACCCAGGAAAGCTTAGATAATTCTGCTTCTTCTCTCCATCTTATCCTCCCAACAACAACCCTATAGGATGTCACTGGCCCAAAGTCACCCAGTGAACTCCATGGCTGAGTAGGGACTGGGACCCAGATCTCCTGAGCCCAGTCCTGCACTCTTAGCCACAACATTGCACTGGGTCTCAGCAGTGGATTTAGATGGCGGCAGTTCCCGCTCTGACGAAGTTCTTAGTGAAGGCCCTTTCAGCAACGCCCAAATAGCAGTGGGGCCAAGCAATGTGTGAATCAGCACAACCTGAACTTGTATAGGTCTCTGAGTATCTAGAGGGTTTTTTTTTTATGAAAATCTGTGTCACTTTGCACATATTTCCCCAAATGTATGCCTCCACCATGCACCTCTTTCAAATATACACATTTTCTTTCTTCGATTGAAATGGGCTTGCGTGCATTTTCCAACGGTGCATTTTTATGGGACTTTTTCAAATATGTACACAAATGTGTTGTGACTGCTGGGGCCCTGCATGCCTGGCAATGCCCACCTTGCACATGCCATTTCGGTCTACCTTCAGGGCATCCTTGCTCAGCTCCTGCAAACTTCCTCTATGAAGTCGATTCATTTCGCAGTCAGCCTTCCTCTTCTTCTGGCTTAAACTAGCATTGCTGTCTCCTCCAGTGAAACTTGCCTTCTCATAATATGCTTGAAGCACGATAGCCTCAGTTTCAAAATTTTTGCTCCCAGGGTCAGTTCTGGTTTGATTTCATCTGGGACCCACCTGTTCATCCTTCTGTTGGCCCAGGGTATTCCCAAAGCTCTCCCCCAGTACCACGTTTCAAATCTGTCCATTTTGTTCCTGTCAGTTTCCTTCACTGTCCATCATTCACAGTGATGCATCCCCATCCCCATCCCCATCCATAGAGGCTACAGTCCAAGAAATGCTGGAGCCATTGCCCACTCTGTGCTGTGTGTGTTTCTTCCTTTCACGACAGTGTCATCCCATGCCAAGCAAAGCAGTCGCTGGGAATGGCACGCATGCCAAGTGGCATCTGTCCTCATGGGAGAACAGTCGGAAGCCCTCTGGGTCACCTCAGGAGCTTTGCTAGCCTGCAGCCAGAGCTGAGCATCCAAATCTCCATTAACACATGCACGCGAAGAAATGGCACAGTTCACCTTGTAATGATCCGTTGGACATTTGAAACTGGTGTTTCCCTTTTGATGATAGTTTAACTTAAAGGGCTTCTTGAGAACTAATTAAATCTATTAAAGGAAACTGTGGCTGCCAAAGAGAAATGTTTAAAGCCTGTTGCTTTCAAAATTATCCAGCTCTGGAATTCATAAACTAAAATTATACATATTCGTGTCTATAATGAAAACTAATTTTTCTTCCCCTGCACAACATCCCAGATTGAGCCAACTTTGCAAAGGCTAAACCACAAACCTGAAAATGTGATGGTTTTGCTAGAATAAAAAGAAAGAAACATTAACACTGCCTCAAACTGCTGAAATAAGAATACGTTATATAAACCTGCTCCACCCAAAGGAAATATACTAACACATCTCCCAACACACACTGCATTTTCCCACCTCCCAGCCTCAGTAATGACGATAAATGCCAGATTCATTTTAGCAATGTGCTCAAATGTGTGAAGGGGAGGCAGCTTGGGAAGTGATTGCGTTTGACAGCCCTGCACCCTTCCATGCCTCTTCCCTGTAGGACAAGCTCTGCAAAGGGAGAGCCTGCTTTTCCCTGCTGTAGTAAAAATGCTTTTGTGCCATTCGCAGTCACTGTTTCAGGCTGCACCTTCTGCTCAAACCGATTTGCAAGAATAGCAAGATACATGCTTCGGACGAAGAGGTGGGGATGGGGAAGGCAATGACTTGGCATGTTTGGTCATCTTGTAATGGACACTTAGAAGCATTGTTCGATTGAGTTCAATAGGATAGAGGAAAATGGATACAGGATTTCTCTGTAGCTGATGAGGGAAAAAGTATCTCGTAATAAAATTTTACGTACCTTGGCTCAGTCATCAATTTGAATGGAAACCACAGCCAACACTCTTGAAGAAGGGTGACTGAGAAGAGACTTAGAAGGGCACAATGAAGGTGCTAGAAAACACAATCAAATGTAAGGATGTTTTACTGGAGATCAAGGCCAAGAGCATCCACACTATTGTATCCTTGATCATTATGTATAGGTGTGAAAGTGGGACAGTGAAGAAAGCTGTACATATCATAGAACAGTAGAGCTGGAAGAGGCCAAGAAAGCCTGCCGTTGACAGGTCACCAGTCCACACCGTCCCACTCAGGTGGCTGTCCAGTTTCTTCTTGAATGCCTCTAGTGTGGGAGAGCCCACCGCCTCTCCAGCTGTTGTGTTGCTCTGACAGTGAGGAAGCTTTTCCTGATGTCCAGCCTGAATCTGGGTTGTCAAAGCTTGAACTGATTATTCCGTGTCCTACACTCTGGTATCAGCGAGAAGAGATCTTGACCTTCCTCTTTGTGACAGCCTTTGAGGTACTTCTAGAGGGATATCATGTCCCCACTCAAGTCTTCTCAAGGCTGAGCATGCCCAGTTCTCTCAGTCTCTCCTCATAGGGGTCAGACTAGATGGCCCAGGAGGCCCCTTCTGACTCACTCTGTTTCTATGTTTCATAGGGCAGTGTTTTCAAACTCTGGACCCTAATTTTTCTGCACCTTTCTTAAATCTTAGTGCCTGAACTAAGATTCCAGATGAAGTCTGACTAATGAGGAGTATAGTGGAATTACTACTTCTCATGCTTTGGAAGTAATACTTCTATTAACGCATCCCAAAATAGCATTTGCCCCTTTTGACAGCTGCATCATGTTCTTGGCTCCTGTTTAGTCTGTTGTTGACAATAACTCCAAGGTCTTTATCTTTTTCAGTTCTGCTGAGCCACATATTCCCCATCTTGCATCAATGCATTTGGTTTCTTTTTCTTAGGTGGAGGACTTGGCACTTGTCCCTGTTGAATCTCATTCTGTTGCTTTCAGCCCAGTGTTCAAGTTTATCAAGCTCACCCTGGATCTTCATTCTGTCTTCCAGGGTGTTCGCTATTCCACCCAGCCTTGTACCATCTGCAGATCTGATTGACTTTCCTTGTACTTCCTCATCTAAAGCATAATAAAGATGTTGAAATTGGTTCTTGACCTTTTGGCTAAGATCAAGTGTAATAAAGATGTTTAATATAAAGTGTAATAAAGAGCCCTAGGCCTAAGACTGGACCTTGCAGCACCCCACCAGTTACCTCCCTCCAGTTTGAGAAGATAGTGGAATGTAAGGAGATATGGCTTTGATATAAAGTGAAGGTCTACCAAAGACAGCCTAATTATCCAGTGGTTGCAAAGAAGAGTCTCCCTGACCTTGGAATTAGAGCCGAGTGGCCAAAACCTTGCCCTGTTGCTGATCTCAGCACCTGGAACACCAGTACTCTGCCTCTGACCATGGAGCCTCTATTTTGTTTTCATGGCAAGTTATGCCAAATTTGTTAATTTCATGTTCTCATTTTCCGGTCTTAAAGGTTGAGTACATCCTGGGTGTTGCAAATGTTTCCAGTCTTAAGTTCACCCCAACAAGGAAAACGTGTACATTTCTCCTAAATTATGAGTTTTACTAGGCAATTTTGGCTAACACACACATTATCACAAGCGATTTTCCTAATATAATTCCTTTTTTACATCCTTTTCACAATTACATGCACATTTGTGCTTTGGACTGGCAAAATGCAATGCACATTTGTATTTTTGGATTGGAGTGTGAATTTTGAAAGGGAAATGAGTTTCAGTTTGCATATTGGTGAGAAAGGGCAGGATCAAGTTTGCATTAAAATGCAAACCAATTTTTGCCACCGTCCTTGATTTCAGAACTAATGTAGCTTGTGAGACCTAGCCTTATGCATATATCTAATGTTATTCATCACTTCTGGATCCTTCTCCATCCCCCTCCCAACTTTTTCAAACTCATGTTACCCTTTAGAATACTGGAAAACTGTTCTTTCTTTCTCTTTTTTCTTTCCTTCAGAATTATTCACCTCACCTTTCCTAAAAATTCAAGGCAGCTAACAAATTTGTTTCACTGCCCTTCTGTGCACACGCAATATCAGGTTTTACAAAAACTAGCAAATCACAGCAGACTATTCCCTCCTTCCCACTCTTGCCAACCCTGAGTCAGTTTTGAAGTTGGATATGATTTCGTACTTACGCTCAGCCGATGATTAGTTAATTGGAATTTAATCGAGAGGCAGTTGGGCAGCTGCGACTAGGTGGTTGTGGTGCTATTCGATCCGCAAGAACCAAAACTGCATCCTTGCTGAGGCTTGGCTTTGACTGGGCTGGTGTGCGGAAGATGGAGGGCCCCAGTGAAAAGGGAAGGCTCTCCACACAAAGTTGCAAGCCAGAGGGGCCTGGGATCCCTCCCCTTGTGGTTCTTTATCCATACTGGATCTTATAAACTTTGGCCTCGTTCCAGGGCCAGCTGAAGGCATCTTGCTTCCTTGGGTAGAACTACCAGGGCTCTCGCCTCACCTGCCCCAGTCCAACCACCTGCTGCTCCAATCTGGGATAATGACTGTAGCACTTTTCTGTGGGGCAGAAAATCCTGGAACCACCTACTCCTCTGTCTGGCAACAAAAATACGACAATATCACTACATTTAATGACCAAGCATTCGCTGCCCTTTCATGACACGGCCCAAAGATGACTACTTCACCCTGCCTAGTGGTGAATCAGTACAGCCAGCCCGCCTAGTTCTTCTCCGGCACATACGTTATACCTGGAGGAATCCTCTGGATTCCAGGGGAGCATCTCATGCCTGCAAAGTGCCCATCCACTTTTACTCCTTGAATGCATTAATTGTTGACATAACCTTTGCTTTATCCCACTACCCTGATTCATTTAAAAAAGAAAAGAAATTTCATTTCTTTTGTTTTGTCTGTATGCTACCATCAGAAAGCTGAGAAAACTGGGACTTTAGTGAGGCCATCTGTCCTATTTTACTGAGGTCAGTCCTCTGTTTGAAGGCATCCTCTATTTAAAGGGCTGTCAGTTTTCTCTATCTATCTATCTATCTATCTATCTATCTATCTATCTATTTAGAAAGCTTCTATGCCACCCCATTTGCCGAAGCCTCGGGGCGGCTCACAACAATAAATGAATAATAACAATATAAAAACAATATAATATAATATAATTGGAGACGTCCTGGCCAATTTAAAGGTGACTTCTTGTTGAAGGCATCCACTCCAGTACAACCCTGTTTTAAAAATAAAGAATGCAGTAGAATACCAGGAACCATCCCCAGTAAACTCCCTGCTCCAGCACTCTAAGCAGGGCCCCCTTTGAAAGAGGTGGCAGCAGAGGAGAAAGGGATGGAGGAGAAGAAAAGAAGCAAAAGAACCACCAGCAAGAAGTCACACATCTACCAGATCACAGGACTGGAATCCTCTGGAGAGTCCACTCCCCCAGGAGACAGTCCTGTTCAACACAGAGAGACCACTGCTGGAGCAGACCAAGGGGCCCATCTGACCCAGGATCCTGCTGCACCCAGGGGACAACCAGAGGCCATCGAGAAGTTTCTACTTCAGGGCTGTACCCCCACAGCTGGCACTCTCTGTTGGCATGCTGCCTTTGAGCATGGGGGTAGCATATGACCATCTGTAGCCACTGACAGCCTTTCCCTCCGTGCATGTGCTTAACCCCTTCCAAAAACCTTCAGCCCTTCAAACGTTGATGGCCTTCAACCCATCCTGGGGAAGCCAATCTCACCATTTTCAACATGTGCGACGTAAACCAGTGATACTGTCATCTGAAAAACCATGCGTATGATGATACTGTTGGCTGCATTCCCCACCCAATTATGTGGGTGTAAGCTTAATTGAACTCAATGAGACTTTGCCACTTAATTTTAAGGAATGTCCATTCTGTGCCCACACTCACTTTTGTTGTTGTTAGTCGCAAAGTAACGTCTGACCCATCGTGAATCCATGGACAACATTCCTTCAGGCCTTCCTGTCCTCCAACATCCCACGGAGTCCACCCAAGCTCACGCTGACTGCTTCAGTGACTCCATCCAGCCACCTCATCCTCTGCCATCCCCTTCTCCTTTTGCCATCAATTGTTCCCAGCATCAGGGTCTTCTCCAGGGAGTTCTTCCTTCTCTTTAGGTGGCTGAAGTATTTGAGTTTCATCTTCAGTGTCTGGCCTTCTAAAGAGCAGTCAGGGTTGATCTCCTCTAGGACTGATTGGTTTGATCGCCTTGCAGTCCAAGGGACTCACAGGATTCTTCTTCAGCACTACAATTCAAAGGCCTCAGTTCTTCGGCGCTCAGCCTTCCTCATGGTCCAGCTTTCACAGCCATACATTGCAACTGGGAAAACCATAGCCTTGACTATATGCACTTTTGTTGGCAGGGTGATGTCTCTGCTTTTTAGTATGCTGTCTAGATTTGCCATAGCTCTCCTCCCCAGGGGCAAGCGTCTTTTAATTTCTTGGCTGCAGTCACCATCTGCGGTGATCTTGGAGCCCTGGAAAATAAAATCTGTCACTACCTCCATTTCTTCCCCATCTATTTGCCAGGAAGTGAGAGGACTGGATGCCATGATCTTAGTCTTCTTAATGTTGAGTTTCAGGCCAACTTTTGCACTCTCCTCCTTCACCCGCATCAAGAGGTTCTTTAGTTCCTCTTCACTTTCTGCCATTAGAGTGGTATCATCTGCATATCTGTGATTCATCTAGCCCAGCCTTTCGCACAAAGTGCTCTGTATATAAGTTAAATAGGCAGGGCAACAATATACCACCTTGTCGAACTCCTTTCCCAATTTTGAACCCATCAGTGGTTCCGTGTCCAGTTCTCACTGTTGCTTCTTGACCCGCTCAGAGCTTTAAGTGGGCATCTCAGAGAGACTTACTTCTGAGTAAATCCCTGTACTACCACACGTCTCATTTTCCCTGAATTGAAAAGCCCCCAATTATTCAGCCTTTCTTGGAAGAGGAAAGCATCTGGAATGTTTCCATTTCCCTTTTGCAGCAACTCCCACGGCATCTTAAAATTTTACACCCACTTTTCTAAATAAATAATTACATAAATATCCTTTATTGTAAGCATGAAAACCAAAGACTATAGGTGTCCAAGGCTCGTTGCAAGGTCGCGCCCACGAGAAGAGGCGGCTTACTCGCTGACGCCCCGATCACGTGGCGCATCCCGTCCCTCTCTTTCCACCCGGCTCGGTTCCCTCGCCGCCGCCGCCCCCCCGGCCCCCCTTGGAGGCTCTGCTCATCCCCTAGTCCTCTCCCAAGGCCCAGGCTCTCCTCGTTAGGGAAGTGTTAGGAAGTTGCTGAAGTGCGAAATGAGCCTGCAAAAGCTCGTTGTCCTAATTAAACTTTGACAAGGAGAGTGACAAGAAGCATCGGAGGGGAAACAATGGGCGCAGTGTTTGGGAATCAGCCTTAAGCTGGGAAGCCCTTTGTCCGCCGAACAAAAGCACTTGTTTGCATGTGTTAAAGTCCATTAAACTTCATCAGGCCCAGGTGCAGCGCCGCCCGGTCCTCTCGCCCCGTGCCCCTCGCCCGCCCCTCCAGAGCCTCCCCGAGCGGCCCGCTCACCGTCCGGAGAGCCAACGGCCCATTAAGCCCGGCGCGGCGACGCGCAAGGGGAGAGCCGCGCTCCCTCCGGGGGCTGCAGCGAGGCAGCGCCCTTGCAAAGTAAATATTTTGCTCTGAAATGAATTATTGTCGCCGCTTCCGTCAGCCGGCGGCCCCGGCCATCAGACGAGGGGCGCCAGCGGGCGCTGACTGAAGGCTGTTAATGAGGATGGAGTGCGGCGGGGGGGGGGGGGCTTCATTAACATGGCCGTAGTGGAGTCTTGGAAAACCGGGCCCGCGTCCCTCTGGGGACGGGGTGCCCTGCGGCGCGCCACCTCGGGGGCCGCAGCGCTTGCGCCTGGGCTGCGCGAACCTGGGGCCAAACACAAGGGCCAGGCGGGGGCAGAGCTGCCACCCTGGGCCCTGCGCCGCGCCGAGCCTCCCCGCGGAACCGCATCGTGGGAATATTTAAAGGGCAGATCCATGCCCCACAGTTGCTGCTGCCAGACGACCCCACCCGAGGCTCTCGGTGTAGGAGGAGGTTCAGCAGAGGGCACATTGGCGCAGGATCCCTCAGCCCTGCAGTGCATGGGGGACATGCCGCAGGTTGGCCAGCAGAGGATGCTGCGGGAATCAGCGAGTCGGGGAGGAACCCCACACACCACTCACGCTTTTTTTTTAATGGTGGAGCAGCTGCCCAAGCCGGCAGGCCTCCCCTTGACCTCTCCCCCTGCAAGTGACGTTTGACCGAGGTTGTGGTGGAGCATCTTGGGCATGAACTGAAGCAGGCAAGTTTGTCTCTAGCAACTTTATGTCACAGCAGCGTTCCTCCGTCTGATGGAGATGTGTTGGGCTGCAACTCAGGTGACCACTGGGGAAGGATAGTCCTCTCTTTGCAGGGCTGATGAAGGACAGCTCTTGAACTGAAGCCATCCTCTACCTGAAGGACAGATGGGCATGTTTAGCCTTGTAGCACCCCACAAGTACTTGAAAAACTGTCATAACAAGGAAGGACAGGATTGCTTGTCAATCATCCCAGAGTGCGGAACATGCAATAAGGGGGTCAAGTTACAAGAAGCCAGATCCCAGCAAGATATTAGGATTTTTTTCCTGTTAGATCACTACAACAATGGAACCAATTAGCTAGGGAAGTTGTGGGCTTTTCCACACTGGAGGTATTCAAGATGCAACTGGGAGGAATGGCTTAACTTGGAATTCTGCATTGGCCAGAGGGTTGGATCTGGTAGCCCTTTGGCTCCTTCTAACTCTACTATTCTGTGATTCATGAATTCAAGAAGGAAGCTGAAGTTGTTTATCAACACTTATCACTGAACAGTCACCATGTTCTTTGCTATGCTAAGATGCATTTCTCTTTAAATCATACTATTTTTAAATATGCATCTACACAGATATTTGCATGCAAACTTGTAATGCAAAGTGATGTCCCCTTTTGTTCTTTGCTGGATGATGCTCTTCCTCCTCCTCCTCCTCCTTTTTCTGACCTTGTAAGTCTCCACCTTAAGTACAATTATTATTATTGATTATGTTGCCTAGGACTGATGGGCTTGCATAAAGCCTCTAGTGTCTGATCCTGCCTAATATCAGAAGCTAACCGGGGTCAGGCCTGGTTTGTCTTTGGGAAACCTGAGTCCTGCATTAAGAGGGGGTTGGACCCGATGACTTTCTAGGCCCCTTCCAATTGGATGATTCTATTCTGTTCTACACATCTGGGAACACTAGTTTGGGGAAAGGAAAATCGCATATTTCGGGGGGCAGGGGAACTTCCTGTGGAGCTGCAGTCTGTGGCAGGAGCAGACATGCTTTTTATACTGTGTAGCTGCAGCTTTGATCCAATCAACTGCTGTCTAAAGAAAAAATCCTTTTGTGTTAGCATTCTTTAAACATCACCAGATTATGACAACAATGAAAAAGTGTTCACATCCCACCTTTCTGTCCTCTTCAGGGTCTCCTGAAAGGAAGCTGAAGAAAAGGAAAGAACTAGCGGATTTTTTAACAAATCATGACATGCGATCAAAAAATAACCAGAAAAGAGAAGAAACCATAGCAACAGAACCTAAAAACAGCAGGTATTTGGATGTCCAGTAGTTCTGCCCAGCTTCTTCAGAGATGCTCCATGCAAAGGAATGGCGATGCCTGCTTTCTGGACAGAGGCCAGGGCTGGCCCTGCCATTGGACGGGCTGTGGCAGCGGCCTCAGGCAGCAGATGCTGGGGGACAGCAGTGGCAACCTCCCCATAAAGCTTCCACGCTGTCCCCCAGTGTTGGAGGACACAGCTGAGTGTGCCATACAACTTGCCCAGCCCAACTAAGTGTCGTGGATGAGACACCCCCTTGGCCAGTCTTAAATTTAGATTTAACTGCCAGTCTAGTTGGCCTCTGTCAAACTGACACCATCTTGACAGAGTGCATCTACCCAGGTTCTGATCTTCACCTGAAACCGTCTTCCCAGTTCCACCTCCGAGGAAGGGTCTAATGGAGGGGAGAAGGAAAAGGGTCTTGTAATGGTGCTCCCCCAATTCTTAGGACAGCTTCTCCACTGAGGCCCACCTGATGCCTACACAGTCATCTCTTCGGTGCCAGGCTAACTCTGCCCTCCTTGAGTGGCAGGACATATGCTCCAGGACATCAGGTGTTTTCACTGCTCTAGCATTTATTGGCATTCCTTTAGATTATTAAACTCCTTTAAAACTGGGTATAGCAGAATGTTTTGCTGTACTGTATTGTATTCAGATTGTAGGACTGCATTTGCATTTCACCGATTCTCTTCTCGTGTGCCTGATATTCATTGCTGTTGCCTGGCCAGAGCAATAAAGGAATGAAATCAACCTTCTTTCCTATCATCCTCAGCATCATCTTGCCTTTTGCCTCCATCAGCTGCAGCTAGATCGTTCCAGGCCAGAGGTGAGAAGCATCCACCGCCATTCCCTGTGGTAAAACTGCTGCCCCTCTCCTGGTGCCATTCAGCAACAGGCAGTCTTTGCTTGAATCTGTGCTTTGAAGAGCTGCTGTTATTCAGATGGGGCAGTTCAGCGCTAGAAACACCCAAGGTCTGAGCCACATGTTACTTTGGGGGCACATCTGTATTTTGAAGAGAAAGCAGCTGCACTGAGCCCCACTCTGGACCAGGTTTCCCACCAGTTTGCCACCAAAACAGACCCACTCACCATTAGATATTGTTCAAAGTAGAAATGGCCAGCTTAAACATTCTTGAAAAAAAAGGATGGGCCACCTTGGGAGGCCTGGGGATCATCTTTCCCCCCAGACTCTGACCACACAGGCTGCAGTTCTGCAAAAAAGTAATTTGAAAATTAAACAAAAAAGTGGCATCCAAAGCAATATGGCATATCAAAGGCCAAAATCTAGGGGTTTTTGTGAGGAATGTTTAATGCTTTTAGGACTCAGGAATGTCAAGGGATGAAATCCAGCTTGCAAACAGAGTAGATTTGGATTTTTTGGTGCTCTGGTTGCCCTTAAACATAAACTTCTCAGATAGGCGATGGGGTAGCCAGACTGTAAACTGCTGGGGGTCTATGTGGTCCACGGCCCACGTATGGCTCACCCATGTTTCAAAATCATGTTTAATGTAGGCCCAGGAGAACATCCGTTTCATCTCAGTTTTGATAAGAATTTGTCAAGATCTTCCAGTTCTGGGACAAGAAGAGAGTCATGGCACAATAGTGGAACCGGTGGATGCAGTCTGGCTGGCCAAGAAAGGGAGGTGCCCTGCTGTCACCTTGGAAAGGCCTTCTGCAGTCCCTCTGCCTTCAAGAGGCCCTCCTGCCCTCCATGATTCTTTCCACATCCAGGCGATCCCTGAGCCCTTGCAAAGAAGGGGGTAGTTAGACGGCCGAATCAGCCACCTGTGTGCTCTCCAGGGTGAGGGCAGCACAGAGGCAGTCCTTGCTCCCGTGTTCCTTTCATGCTTGATTGCTTGACTTTGGATTGCACCCTAAAAAGATTTGAGTATGGGAGAAACCAAAGGGGATAGAGTCATCCATTGAAGCCCTCAACTATGAATGCTTTGCCCCTTCAAGTTCCGTTTTTGGATCCCTCTGTATTCTCCCTCATTTTTTCTTTTATTTAGATATGAGCACATTAAAATTAATCCAGTTTATCATACCTGTGAGAGAAAGATCTTGGGATTTCAAACAATCCAGTGTGACCTGGAATTTGTTCCTCTAATGTTTGCAGACCACTTCTTCTGCCTGGCCCCGTCCTAGACAGCGGGCTGAAACCTGCCAACGCTCCCGAGACGAAGGGTGTGCAACCAGCAGCCGTCTCTGCACCATGGGCTGCGTCACAGGACGTGGAGAGGGATGCTGCTTGTGCCTGGCCCAATTCGGGGCACATGCCCCACACGTGCTGGGTGCGCTCACCAGGACTCCAGCTTACAGCTGCGACAGAGCAGCCCCAAGCCTGGGGAGCTGAGCCCAGGGAATCTGAGGGGTTCCCACCCCCACAGGAATGTGGGTACAGCACTGCAGCCTCAGGATGTGCGAAGAAACCATTTCGAGGTGGTATCTGCTAGATTCCCTGACTCGGCTCCCTGGACACTGGTTTGCCTTGCAGCGGCCCAGAAGCCCAATTTCTGGTGCCTTTAGACATGTTTTGCAGGGCGTGCACCAGTAACTGACCCCACATGCTGCAGAAGCCATGACCTCCTTCCGTGCCACCTGCAGCAGCTTGTGAGTACTAGGGGGACGGATTCTGTTAGGGTTCATCCCAGCCCTCTTGCAGCCTATGTGCAAAATTCAGCATGAGGAGGGCCAAGCGGGGGCCTCCTCCCCCACATCATATGGAATAAGCTGGAAAAATAGTTGGGATCTTGCTAGATGCACCTGAACTGCCCGAGCCCTCTGGATTGCTTGCCTCAGAGCCGGTGCCAAGCGTAGGCATAGATGGGCATCATCCCTCAAGAGGGGTCCACTGGCAACAGCCTCCTGGAGTTGTGCCTTCTCTTGGCCTGTGCAAGCTGGAGATGCCACGACAGACTTGCTCCAGGCGCTCTGCCTGCCTGCCAAGCAAGCAAGCAAGAGGAGCAATGATGGGAAAAGGGAGGAGGGGAAACAGCAGCTGGGAGGGGCATGATGGTAAATTTTGATGAGAGATGCCCATCGTGACAGAGCCCTTAGCCACACTCCCAAGAAGAGCCCCCATTGCAAGCAGGTGTGTTGACCCCATCCCCAAACCCATTCCGACTAGGGACGGGTCCTCTGTGGAGCAAATGGTTTTAATCCCCCATTCAGGAGGGACCCACCCCAAAATTCTTTGCATCAAGGTAGAGAATGCTTATGTTGTTACTTAGGAACAGGGAATTCTGAGTAGGGTGGCAGATGACCTCAGGTCCCTGCTACTAAAGAAGGTGCTGGTGCTTCGTCCCTGCGAGCCTGGCTCTGCTACACCACCGATCCCTGGCGAGAATGGGGGCGAGAAGGCAGGCAGCCTGAAGGAGGTGGCCCTTCTTGCTGGAGAGCTTCTTGCTCAAATGCCCACAAGCCTGTGGCACCAGAATGGGGTTCAGCAACTGAATGCCAGAACCACGTCTGCCCCAGCCAAGAATACAAGGCGTTGCCTCCCACTGTCAGCCACCAGGGGAGACAGAGCAGTAGCTGCAGCAAATGGGAATTGTGGTTCCTAGCCTTTGGAGGCAGCCTCCAAAAGTCTGTCATGTCTCCCTCCTTTCCTGTAAGTGGCCTTTCTATAAAACCACTTGCTGGATGGTGGCATGAGCAGGGGGAAGAGGACAATATTGAGAAATCTATGGCACTGAATATTGTGCTGCCTTTTCAGATCAGTTACAGGAATATTCCTAAATATTCTGAAACAAAAGTGCAGGGTAAATATCAATGCTCAGTATAAGGCAAAGAATGTGTCCTTTCCCAGGCTCAGAAAGCGCTCAAGACATTTGTCACTCCAAAGGGAAAAAGGGAAGTGGGAAATTCCAGGTCCCTGTTCTGATCCCACCATGGGCTTTACTGAAATTCCAAGAAGTCTAAAACAGAAAACAACCAGTTCTATACAAACAGCTCACTGGGATCACACTCTATCCCCAAGATCTTGGCTGCGCTCCCAAACATATTTACTGATTGCCAGGAGAACAGAAAGTAGATCTCAGATGCTTCTGGGCTTCAATTTCCTGCATTCCTGACCATTGGTCATGCTAGCGCGAACACCTGGGAATTGAAGTCCAGAACAATGTACCTCCTGCTACTAGGGAGTAAGCCTGCCTAAGCACAGTAAGACTTACTTCCCACTATGCACACATATGATGGCGCTGTTAATCATTCGAGCTCACAAACTGCTGCGCCAGCTGTACCTGTTTTAATAAGTGCAGGGGCAGCCTTTTCAGTCTTGGATGCTCACTGATGTGCACTGAAACAGAACCTATCACTGTGGGATCTTACCTGCCAAGAATACCTGCTCGGCTGCCAAAATACTGCCTCTCAAGTTTGAGGCCTTGGTCTTATGAATTTGCTTGTGTCATGTAGTCCGTGTCTCCACATTCTGGTTGTTTGGGAAGACTGTGATGGAAATGTCGCAGACTTCTTTCCTTTCGTTAAAAAAAAAAAAAATCAGATTGTTAGCATATACATGGGATGTCAATGGCCCCTTGTACTTGACTTCTTGGACCCCCTGATGAAAGTGAAAGAAGAAAGTGCAAAGTGTATTTGTTTTGCAGGATTATCCTTCACTGCATTTCTGTTTCCCTTTTGATAATATTTTATTGTATCATTTTTATGTACTCTGGGGAACCATCAGAGAGCTTCAGCCATAGAGATGCTGATGATGCTAATGACAGACTTTCCTGGAAGCAGCGACTCCATAGGTTACTTCACAGCAGCCAAGTCCTCATTGTGACCCAAGCATCTTTTCCATGTAAATGCCATCAGCCTTAAGGTGACTTACTCTGAAGTAAACAAGTCTGGGATTGTAGCTGGGATCAGTTAGATTTGTACTGGGGTTTATCCTGAGGAAATAGTAACAGGTACGGAGCACCATTTGCTTAACCACTAAGAAACTGCAGGATATGTCCCAAACCATGGGTGAGAACAGTTAGGGTGGTCCCCCTCCCCAGGGAACCATGAGAGTGCTGCAGGAATTCTGTCAATTAAATTGTTAAAAGTATTGTTCATATCCAAGGCAAACCCCTCCAAAGGCGGCTGCAGGCTGTGTTCCTGCATGATTCTCTAGCCTTGTTCAGACAGTTCATTATGGGTTAATTCACCCTCAAGGGGCCATGGAGCCTCAAGGGCCAGTGGTCAGGGGTGATGGGAGTTCCTCTCCACACCTACGTAATCATGCAGAGGGACATTGCCAGGATCTTACAGGATTTAGCCCAGAGAACACATATCTGCGCATAATCTGCTGATTGCAGATTACAAAGGCCAAGCCAGTCCATTCGTTTTGCATCCGAGGCACCTTAAGCAAAATACACTATTTAATTAGCACCACACAACTGAGGAACTCAGTTCAGTAGTTTCTCTTCACTTCTACTATTTGCTGCCCTTTCCCTGCTCCACGTTCTCACCTCTCCTTTATTCCTGTTGCAAACTTGCCCCTACCCTGTACAATCAGGCTTAAAAGAAAATCTTCCCTTTACCCCAGTGGATGCTCAAGGCTCTGAAGAATAGCTCTAGGGCCAGGCCTAGCATCAGCTCTATTCCTGTGTAAAAGTGGCAGATGGATCAAGGTCTTACCTCTTGACCAAATGACCCACAAAAGAGGGAAGGGAAGATCTTGTTGCCATTCTTCCATCTGTTCAGCTTCTGACATTTTAATTTTATTGCCCATATTTTAATTTTTATTGCATTGTATTGCAATGCAGCCCTTTCGCAACTATGGCTGGTTCTCAGGAAGAGCTGATGAGTTTTTGCTTTATTTGTAATGGAGCAACATGTCTAGCCTGAGGTGCAGGTGGAGATGAACAGTCTCCATGGTTTGTCTTAGCTGTTGGGTCACTGGATATGACAGACTTCCCCAAACACTGATGTCAGAGGCATTCACCGGCCTCTGACTCTCGATGGACCCCTCTGAGGGCAGAGGTAGCCTTCACTCTTCTATACTCTGAAGGATAAATTACTCAAATGGGAAGGTTGGAGATGCAGGGTGGGAATTTTGGTTTAGTAAAAGGGATTTCAATTTTATTTTTCAAAGGATAGATAAACAGGCAGCCTTATGCACCCTGACAATGCAATCCGGGACATACCTACACAGATAATGGGGCTTGGTTATGATTGCAGCCTTAAAGTCAACCCATCTTCATTCAGGACGAGGGGATTTCTGATACGAAATGCGGGAGACTCTCCAGAGCAGGGGGGGTGGGATCCTTGGCCTAAGTTCGTGGGGGCCCTGGTCCCATTTCAAAAGCTCCTCGCTCCATGGTACCTGTTCAGGCCTTTGCCCGGAGCAGCCTGTCTGCCTTCCCAATCCAATGGACTGGGAGAGGTGAAGGTGAACGGAAAGCTTTCTCCCTCTGCCTCCGGGCCGTGCAGAGGCAGCTGCAGCTGGGGGCACAGGGGCTCTGCCAGCTGCAACCCGCAAAGCCCGCTCTTCCCGGCCATGGCACTGCAGTTCGCGCGTGGGGGCGTGAAGCCAGCCCCACCGCTCCCCACTGGGCTGGGGTCCAGGGAGCCGACTCGCGAAGGCCCTGAGGGCCGGTTTGGGTGGGACGACGGCCTGGCGTTGCCGCCTGTGAAACTGCGGCCGAGCGCACGGCCTGCCCACTCCGCGCCAGTGGATGCGCTTCGCGCGCGCTCCCGCGGGCCGGACCCCCCCTGGCAAGCGGCACCCCGCCCGCCGGCCCGAACCAGGAAGCGGCCCTTCCGCCGCCGCCGCCGCCGGGCTGCGAGCGGGCCCCCGTCCCGGCCCAAGGCCGGCCAGCTGGTGGGCAGGGCGCCAGCGAGGAGCGGGAGAGGCGCGCGGTGCGCCAACCCAAAGGGGGGCTGCGAGCGATCGTCTGGGCCCCGCGCATCTCCTACGGCGGGAGGAGGGGGCGTGTGGCACGTCGCACGCACGGTTCTGCTTCGGAGGGGTTACTCTGGTCTGAGCTCGGCGCTTCCCATCGGAGTGATGCTGGCGGCGCGCGGCGCGGGGAGAAAATTACACGCGGGCGCAAAATGCTCTCTCGCAGCAGCCCTACTTTCCCCCGAGGCTTGGGCTCCTCACGTGCGTGCGCCTGCGCGCCGGTCCGTGCAAGGCATTTTTCGAGGGGGGGAGTTAGAAAAACCGCTTAACCCTTTCCCAGCTCGTCCTTGGCTACATTTCCTCGTTCCAGGAAGGGTTAAAAAACAAGACCCCCCCACCTTCATTGTTTGGGGGGAAGGGGCAAACCCCCCCGGGGGGGAGACGGAGGGGCGCGATGGGCCGCAGCTGGGCTGGGGCGAGCAGCTGCTCCCGCTTTGCGGGGAACGAGCGGGAGGCGCGCGCCCCCCCCGGCGCCTCCTCCCCCGCCCCCCCCCCGCTGCCTTGCGGGGCCGACCGGCCGGATCGCCCAGCGCACTTACCTGCCGCCGCTGGTCAGCTGCAGCCGCGCGCCCGGCGGGGCGAGGGGGGCGAGGGAGGGGCGCGGCGGGCCGGGCCGGGCCGCGCAGCCAATGGGAGCGCTCGGCCAAGGGCTGCCGGCGAACGGCGGGCTATAAAGGCGAGCCCGGGAAGCGCGGCTGCCTGGGCTGTGTGGCCGACCGGGCGAAGGTGCGCGCTTCTGCCAGATGGCTGCGCTCAACGGGACCGTGGAAAACGGGCAGCCGGAGAAAAGGGGGGCTCCGCCGCTGCCTCATCCCGTTAAGAACCTGGAGGTCAAATACACCAAGGTAAGTCGAGGGTTTTCCACGTGCTGTTGTGCTGTCACTTTCTGGTGGAGGATTGTTTATTTAAAGTTTCTAGTCCTTCAGAGGTCTTAGCCTTGCTCTTCTCCAAAAGCCCCAAAGGCGTGACTGGCTCTAGGAGAACCGCGGATGGGCAGCTTGGCAGGAGATAAGGGGCAAAATGTTTATTGCAAGGGTCTTCCTGATCCTTTGGTCTCGCTGTATGCTTCACTGGGCTTCTCTCACCGCTGCGCCCGTTTTGCATTGCGGGAAACTGAGGCTAGGTGCTGAAGGCTTTGCCTGGGTGACACTGGTTCAGCTAGAAAGCCCTTGCTATGTTTAAGAACGGCCATATATTGATTTCCGGGTCGTTTCACAGACTCGTAAACCAACAGAAACAATGGGTACAAAAGCAGCCCTAGCTAAGTAACTGAGCTGCCAAGAAGACAATATGGCAGGGGCATTCAGTTAGTTTTCAAAGCCAAAGCCAAGCTCTTACTCCCCTTCTGGAGAGTGACGAGGACGCCGTGAAGCGTTCCGCAGTACTGAGGCCACCGCAGAAAAGACCACGCGCCTAGCAGAGGAACGCGAGCCGAAGGCGGGCTGCGGGCGGCGCAAGGGAGCTGCCGACGTGCTCCCGGGGCTGCCCCGGTCTCCCTTTAAGCCGCCTCTCCCTGCACTTGCGCCCCTTCCCGCACATCAGCGAACATATTGAGACTGCTCTGAAAGTGGTCGGAGTGCAGTGCTTGTAGCAGCCTGGTCATTCGTCCAAGGCTACTGTAAGAGAGTTCACTGTGACAGTCACATCATATTTCTGATTGACTGCACACCAGTAAAGCTGAGAGCAGAGAAAGACTGAGACGGTAATACCCTCTTTCTCAATATTTTTGAGAAGGCTCAATATAATTGAGCAGGAATGCTAGCTAGCTAGGAACTGGCACTAGGCAGTCAAAAGCTGCTCATCTCTCCTTATCCTTTATTTCTTAAAATGGCTTTCTTGGAAATCTGTCTGATAGCCAAGGGAAGAGGAGAAAGATTGCTTTCTCCGGTAAGCAATTAAGTTTGGAGGCAGTGCAACATTAAGTATAAGGACATGACCTGCTCTGGTCCCTCTCTCTGAGGAAAGGTTGTTTCTCAGAGTCTTGCATATAGCTGTACACTTATTAGTAAAATTCAAAAAAAAAAAAAGGCATACGACAAATCAAGACTTAACATTTTAGTCTGTGGTGGATTTTTTTTAATCCTTCCAGTTGTGCTTTTTTAATTGGAAATGTGTCTGTTAAATTAACAGCAGCAATTGTTCCCCTCCAGCAATTTAGGAGGAGAGAATTAAAATAGTGTTATAGTGACTTTGGGCCAACTTATTTGGCAGGTTGCAATTTTTCCAAATGCACAGAACTAGTTTTAAAAAACCAGAGGGGGAAAAATCGGGGACACACTTGCAATCCTGTGCTAAAATTCCATGCTGAAGTTTGGACCAGTTCTTTTGCCTTGACTGATGATCAGAATGTCTTGTCCAAGTAGGGGTTAGAGTAACATTGCAAAATAGTGTCCCAGTGGAAAATAATGCCTGAATCTAATAAAGAAAACAAAATAGTATGCTATGCTATGCATGTATAGTATAATGAAGTTACTTTTCTGCTTTGGATAACTGAGTGTGTTTTTCTTGCTCTACATCTTTCTAGTTTAAAAAAAAAAATCCTACCAGTCAGTAGTTTTCAGGATGCATTTGAAAACAATAACCTGTATCGGCAGCACAGGGAATGAGCATTTGAATGCATCAGAAAACTAATACAGAACTGGGAATTAAAAGTGTATGTGCGAGAGGGAAAGAGAGATTTCTGACTAGGGCTGGATTTAAGTTGTGCTGAACAAGCTATAACACAGGATTCATCTGGAGAGCCCAGATTTCAGATCTAGAGTTTTGCCTGTAAGAACTACTTAGTGTATTTTTTTTAAAAGAAACTCTTTCACTTCTATGGACAAACTAATCCATTTCAGTCAACTTTATCACTTTATTAGAGAAACATGTATAATAACGTTTGTTAACTGAGCTACAGTTCTTAATATGGTGTATTCAATTGTACCTGAGAATTCCCAGCACTAGAAGTAAGTTTTCAACAAGAGAGAGGACATCCCCCTCTCCCCCCTCCAATGAAATTACTTGCAGCATCCCAAACAGTGAGAAGGAAAGCCCATCTTTAAATTTTTAAAAATCAGACCTGGTGAACTGCACCAGCAGATCTGCCATTCAAGCAGAGACAGGGCCTTGGGGGCTCCCTGGGTTGCAGACCTGATGCTAGGCTGATAGGGGCAGCCTATCTTCATCTGAGCATAAAGCTTGATCATAAGTCAAGGAGCCGAGGATGAATAGCAGATAGAGTGGGAACAGACATTATTTTTACCAAAACATGGAATCTAACATTCTTGCTACTCATACCAGCTCCTTCTAAACTGCTGTGCTTCTCAAAACCAAGAAGTGACTCCTGCACACGTTCAAAATTGTGGTAATATCCAAGAAAAAAATGTTTTTAGGTTCTCATTAACCTGGCTATTATAAAGTAAGATGTTTAAATGAAGGGCATAATTGGAGGAAAGAGAGGATGTGAACAGATGTTCAGAACTACATGGGCCAATCTCCATGGTGCGGAACACAATGTGACTTGTGCCCTGGGAATGCGTGGAACAGACTGCTTAGTTTGGTGTTGTTCTGGGATGGTGTTATGGGGTGGCCTACTGAGCTGGAGCCCCGATTCTTCTCTGGGAGACCCTCTGCGCCACCTCACTGCTGCCCATGAGCACTTGCTAAAAGAAAGGTTCAGGGGCTCTGGCAATACTTGTTGCATACCGTCCCCTTCGCCTAGCTGGCTTTGCGCACATGTGCTCCCCTTCTTCCTGCCCTTGCCTTAATTTTCAGCCTGAGGTTTTTTCTGAAGACAAATGCCTTCCTTGGTCTCATCCAGATTTCCCTTTTTACAAATAGGTGTCCTTAGGAGATGGACTGTTAAGGGATACGCAGACTCGAGTGATTGTAAACTAGACTATTCAATGCTGTGCATTTTTAATCATGTGCTCCGGAGTGCGGGGTCTTTTTGGCATCCAGCAGTGCCCTGTGTCATTCAATTCTATCTTCCCGAATTAAGTCGCTGGAGTTGGAGTGGCTGCAGTGTCAGCTTTAGGACTTTAGGACACGGGTTGTCTCTGATGAAAGATTAGGCCAAGTACTCACCCAGGTCCCGTGGATTGTCTTTGTGGCAGTCATAAGGCATGCAGTGCTGGTTAGGCCGCAGTCCTGCCTCTTGCCAGTAAGTCCCATTGGACTTAATGGTGCTTGCACTTTGAGTAACCATGCGCAGAGCTGGGCAAATTCACCCTAAGCTACCAAGCCTGATCCAAAATTCTCCATTAGATGCTTCTTTAAAAAAACAAACAAAACAAAATTTGAGTAATCGCTGCTGCTTCCCCCTAAAATGAAAGGCAAGTGTTTGGAATTCTGCTTCCGCTTTCACCAAACACATTTGGTGTAGTTAGATTGTTCTCTATCATCCACTGGACCTCACTGAACTCAGTGCTGAAGGGAAAATGACTGTTGGTTAGAATCAGCTTTGCACAATTACTTACCAGTAAAATTATTTTGGTCACTATTTTTTTTTTTTAGCCATTTGAACGGATCTTTTTAAATTCTTAAGAAGATGGGAATGTGTGTGCAAATTGAAAATCAGTTGGAACTGAGAAATCTGATGGGTTTGCCTCACCCTTACCTTATAAGGAATTGTGTGCGTGAATTTTTTGGGGAGGGGGCAGTGAAAACCATCAGCTGGCCAATTTTTGTTCAAATTGACTGGACATACATTGGTTCAAATGTACTGTGTTGTGACTCCTTTTAAGAGGGTCACCTTGTGGCATTTTCTCCCCTTTGAGTTTGTTCAAGGCAGCGTAACTATTTCCAAATTCACTGGAAGAAAAAGGCATTAAATAGGGTGGGTTGAATCAGTTGCTTTTCATTCTGTGTAACAGCAGGCTCACAGTGTGATCCAAAATATGAATTGGAAGCACCAGGCCTACTGGTATTTCAGTTCCTAGAAAGTATGCATAGGGTTACAGTTTTAATAACCTGTGCAATATTTTCATTCATGTTTGTTTAGGAATAAAACCAGACTCCCAGGGAGTTTAAAAACTTCAAGGGAAGCATAATAGAACTGAAGCTTTCTGATCTTCCAAATTCAATGTTTTCCTGAAGTCTGTTCATTTCTTTATTTAATTTCTGTACCACTCAATAGCCAACCTCTCAGGGTGGTGCACAGGAATTGACATAAAACTGAGTATTTGCTTTTTCTGCAGCTCACACTCTCAGTTTCTACTTCTTGAAACAGAGTGGTGTTTTCCGAACAGTACTTGATCTTGTGTTTGCTTGTTGCTGTTGGTTTTACATTCAGAATTTGAGAGACATCCATCTTATCTGAATGTATCCTAGCTTTTTTAAAACAAGGAAACAGTTGTCAAATACTTTGCTTTCTCGGCAGGAAAAAAAAAAAGTTCTTCTGATTCCTGGCAAAGCCACAGTGGACTTGATGAGGAGATGTATTTCAAAGTGCAAGGTGGAAGACTCAGGTCCTTTGAGTGCCTAGGGCAACCTCCCCTCCACCCCAGTATCTCCATGGTGCTTAAATCTAATAAACGAACTGTTAATGAATATTCTGAAGTGTAAGATTAAAAGTGCCTCCTCACATCTGAAACTCCTGCAGGCCCTGGCCTTGGAGTTCTGTGCATTGTGACCGAAGGGCCAATTTCTTGGAAGGGAGCGAAAAGGAAAGAGACCTGCACCTGAGAATGCAGCATCATACAATTCGGCAAGCTGAGTGCGGCTAAAATCATTAGGCTTCAATGAGCTCTGGCAGAAAAGGGAAAAGTGGAGATCTCTGCAGACAGTTTGAAGGAACAAGAGGAGAGAATGCCAGCAGGCACAGGAAAACAGGTTTGATGCAGGGAAAGGCTGCACCCACTAGCTTCTGGGTGACGCAGCCTCGCACTGCAAAACATCCATGCAATCGTCTGTGGATGAAGACTTTAGTTTGTAGCATGTCTTAAAAGTTAATTTGGTTGTCCTTGCTTGAATTGCTGTTAGCACTCAATATTTTAACAGTTAATAATTTTATTTCTTTTAAAAGTGTGTGTATTTTGTCTCCTTGTTACTGTATTTTGCCACTGTTGTACCTTGGATTAATTTGAACTTTACTGTTGCAGGTTCATTATGGGTCCAGTGTTGCTGTTTCAGCATTGTTTTTATATTGATATCTTTTGTCTTTGATTTTATTGTATTGGTTTTTGCATACTTTGAACATGCAAACTGCCCAGAAAGTTGTCCTGACTAATGGGCAGCATAGAATTGAAATACTAATGGTGGTTTGAGTAGCTGCCCCTGAAAAGACTGCTACTAGCATTTCCATTTTTTAAGCCACTTATTTTTAAAGTTAGGCATAGTCCCGCTCCCCCTGCAAACTTAAGTACATGTCAGGACTACATTGTGCTGCATGAGGGGGTGCAGCAAATGACATTGCCCCCCCCCCCATTCAAGGGGCAGTCTAGCACCCAGGGCCCAGCAAGGTATTTCAGCATCTGAGGCAGAACCTCCCATAAGCGGTTCACCTTTTCCCCGGCACTGAAAAGGTCGCGTTCTGCCTTTGGGTGGCTCCCCAGGTAATCGGGGCGAGTCCTGCGTTGTGCTGGGCACGAGACAAAGCCAGCCTTCTGCTCCGGGACCATCGTTGTGCCCATGTGCAGCCTGGGGCCACAGGCCTCTTCAGAGTCCCCACCTGTGGCAGGCATGGAAAAAACCACGCAGGCTACAACCTTTCTGAGGACAGGAAAGTGCCCGGGAGAGATGCCATCTGCCTGGGCCAATTCCTGTCGGTGCCCTACCCGCTTCCACTCCCAACCTGCATGGGGTGAGACGTGGTCTGGCTGGGAGCGGCTCTGCTGTGCCTCGCCCCAGCTCTCGGTCGCACACGCGCCTCCAGTTTCTGGGGCCAAGGTGCATTGCGGACTGGGCCCCAAGATCACGTCTCGTGTGTTAGCGATCTCGGGCAACACCGAGTGCTGCTGCCAGTAAGCTGGACCCTCTTTCAAAGAGCGTGTGATCATATCCAGGCTTTTCCTCTTAGACCCCCTTCTGTTGTGTCTGAAACGCATTTATAGGACATTCTGAACACGTTTGCTTCCTTCCTGGTTTTTTTTTTCTGCACCCCCGCCCCACCCCCTGTGCACAATGCTGGCATGCAGGAAAAAAGCCGTTTTAAATTTTAAAACTAGCTGTTGAAATTTGATGGTGTGGCAATGGAAAAAAGAGCCCCCTGCCTAAAAGGACTGGGATTCTCCGGGAGGCAGCACCCCCCGCCCCCAGAAGAGTGGAAATTTCCACCTATGGGGACTGGTAGAGTCCTAAGACAGGGCCCCTCATGTAGCAGCCCCGCAGTTGCAGCCCACTTTCCTCCGAGTTTAGTGTGGCAGCTTTTTTGAGGCCTCCAGCAGCTGTTACAAGCGATGTGTTTTCAAAGGCTGCTTCTTTTCTATTGAAAGGTTTGTGTTTGAGTTGCCCTCTTTTATCAGTTCTGGTTTTTGTGTTCTATGGCTTTCTTGCAAATTTCCTCGAACCCCTGGGAGTAGAGAGGCAATTCAAAAATATATTGAATGCATTACTGATGAGATCTGTCCAAATTACATAACAAAGGTTTTCAGGACGGTTTGGTTCACAACTGAAGAACCCAAATATTAGTTGGTCTTTTCTAAGACATTTTTGCTTATATTTCTGCACTGCCTGAAGGCCACACTTCTGTGATGGTTTGCAACAGTTAAAAACATAAAATACAGCATGATAAAAGCTGATATAAAATTTGTTCACATTCTTAAACTACCATATAAAACCACTTGAAAACGAGGAGCAACATAAAGATACAAATGTGCATTTAAACCTACCATTGTATAACTCTACATTCCGGCCTCTAGACTTCCATGCAACTTGCTTTCTCCATCCAGGCTGCAAGAATATGCATCGTCCGAGGGAGTTTCTTATTCATGCAACTTCCCACTGCAATATGCAGCTGAAAATTCAATATTTTGGCCCAACATGCTTCTAAGCCTCTACACTATGAAGGATGTTTATTCAGAAGTATGTGCTGAGTAAGCATGTATGGAATTATAACCTTAGTCCAGTTCTCCCCATGATTGTAGATCTGCATCTAGAACTGCACCTGAAAGAATGCTCAACATGCACACAATCCCTGCACATACACAAGTAGCCAGCCTGGAGCGCACATGAAGGAATGTTGCTGAGTACAGAAGGACCCTCCCAGCATGTAGAAAGCAAGCAGGCCGGGAAGAATGTCACTTCCTCCATTCTTCTCCTAGTGCATATACCTTCTCCCTCTCTCATTTCAGATATTTATTAACAATGAATGGCACGAGTCAAAGAGTGGGAAGAAGTTTCCTACCTTCAGTCCTTCAAAGGCCGAGAAGATCTGTGATGTTGAAGAAGGCGACAAGGTCTGTTTTTTTCTTAGTCTGGTTTCTGATAGGAACACAAGGGATCGGGGAGACAATCGCAGAAATGTAGTGAAGCCTAGACACTCCCCAACCTTGGCTTACCTCCTCAGATGTACTCAGAAGGACACATTTATTTATGCTTGATTTGGCTGTGCCCAGTTCAACCTGAAATGGTGGCATCTCTCTTCCTGGGACAGGGAAACTGGGGCAAGTTAAGGATCCTTCTCCAGGGAGCAAGATATAAAAAGGCGGGAGCCAGTGACTGGTCCTGACAGCCGGGGCGGGAGGCATGTTCTGGGGAAGGGTGCGGTGCTGCTGATTCAAGGAACTGTAATGAACTAAATGAAGCTTGATTTAGCACGTTTGGACGATCCTTGGAATGCAAGGCTGGGCGCAAAATGTCTTGGGCCTGCTCTGCTGGCTGGTGTGGCGGTGGACGCCAGCTGGTGGCCAGGCATCACAGTGGCCGACGCTGCCGCCCCCAGCCTGCCTCCCCTTGCTTGTCCTGCAGTGGGGTTGGCGTGGTGTTCGTGAGCCAGCTGCTCATGCTGCTGATTCTCGAGGAGAGAAGACCCTGGGTATCTCTAAGGGGGACTGCAGGCATGGCATTGCCTCAGTGTTTACTTGCTTTGGGGGAAGGCATCAGGGTGAACCTGTCCCCAACTTGTCATCGCCCCGCATTTTCCACCTCTGGTCCTTCCATCTGCAAAAAAAAAATCCAAGATCTTTGGGTGGCACAGGATTGTTGTAAGATCTCTGCTTGTTGTTGTTGTTGTTTAGTCGCGGAGTCGTGTCCGACCCATCGCGACCCCATGGACAACATTCCTCCAGGCCCTCCTGTCCTCCACCATTCCCCGGAGTCCACTCAAGATCTCTGCAGAGGCTTTCATATCTTCCCCACTTTTCTTTTGCGGCCTTTCAAAGCACTTTCTACAAGACTGGAAAGCAATTGGGCAGCGGTGCCGATGCAAGCATTCCTGTGCATGCAAGAACTGCTCCTCTGAGGAGTGGCCTCCTCATTACCTTACTGTGTCAGGCCCGTTAGTGCGGCTGGGATGCAAGCAGTAAGCGCAATGCCCCTGTGTACTGCAGGGGGTCAGATGCAACCCCACTGGTAACGCACAGCTGTGGAGAACAGCTGCGCTGTGCGAGCATCTGGAGGCAGATGTGCTCCAGGGGCCAGCTCTGCAATCTTCCATGTGGCTGGATTCGTTCAGTGCACAAACTTGCGCATACTTCCAGGAATAAAGTTGTGCAATGCTGTCTGGGGGTTCCAATACATTTTTCTATCTAAACATGTATAGGATTTTGGGGTTTTCATTAAAATTTCTATACTGTTGAACAGACAGCAAATACAGTGTAAGATATGCTTTCAAGGTTTAAAAGCTGCAGAATGAAAGAGCACTAAAAATCAAAGTAAAACTTTAGCAGCAGCACAAAGATTTAAAATGCAGGAACAGATTTCAGGCAGCAGAAAGGGAAAGACTAAAGCTGGGGAACAAGGCACTCAAAGGAGGCCATGCTGACTGTTGTCCCAGGTCTGTGAGCCAGAATTGACCTGCTAGGCATCCCATCTATTCTTCTGTGGTTTGTCAGATGGCCACTTCCCCTTTTCCTAGTGCCTTTCCTTGCCAGTTTGGTGGTTTCCTGGCTTCTGTGTAGCTTTTCCCCCATTTGAAAAGGCAGAAATGCCATTTTGATGGCTTTGCGATGAACAGAGAGAGCAGCAAACTGCAGTGCCCGGCAATTTGGGCTGCTGGAGTGTGGATCCTGAGAGCTGCTCTGGACCTGCACTTGGCCCTTGGGTGAAAGAGGCTCGACTCCCTGGAGACAATGTGTGAATTGGCTGGGTAAGAGCCATCCAGTGCCTTTGCCTGAGCATTGGCCTCTATAAGCTGAGCAGGCTGCTGCTTCAGCTGCCCTCCCTGGGGCGTGTGGCCTCCTTTGTTGCATTCTCTTGCAGAACCAAATCTATGGGTTGCTCTCTGGTGGTGTTTGAGGTGCAAGAACCAGTCCAAGGTGTCTCTTTTGACCATCCAAAAAAGTGAGAGAATCCAGAGCGAGCATATATAAATTGGACAGGAGGCATCACAGAATAGCCTTTCCTCCTTGCTGGGAACTCAAGCTGCCTCCAGGTTTGAGATGTGAGGGAACTTGGGCATTGCCACAGAACTTGAACTTGTCTTGTACATGCAGTGGAAGCGGGTGGAACAGTGGAATGCTCCACTTCAGACGGCGTGCGCCAGTCACCTTTTCAAACAGGGAGTTAAAAGCCCTTTCTGTAAGGGGGAGCCGGCATTGCAAGGGATTGGGGAGCAAGCGCTTCTGGCCCTGGTGTCAGTGTGCCTTAATTTGTGGAGCACACTGGTTACACATGTGCTCCCCCCCCCCCATGAGGTCTAAAGCAATGTGGCCAGTTCTGTGGTCCCCCATACTCTCCCACATCAGGATTCTGCTGCGTGTTAAAGCTGAGGCCTTCGAAGGCAGAGCCACGCCCACAAATTTGCTGCGCAAGAATGGCGGGAGACCTTTTACGTCTCTTCTTAAGTTAGCCCTGGCCGCCGCCAGAGCCGGCTGGCTCTCAAGTGCCTAAGTGGTACTTGGGACGGCTGGCACTGATTTCCACCACCCCATCAGTGTGGACCTCCTGTGCCTCCTTTTCTCACTCAGCTTCTGTTCAGAGACCAGGAGAGCCAGCTTGACAGATGGCTTCCCCAGTCCTCATTTGAGCAGCCGGAGCTATGCCTGCAAAGTGCCCCAGAGGCACCCGTGAGGGACTGCCCTGTATTCTTTAATTGCTTTGGCACATGCAAATGAGCACAACATACTTTTAACATTAGATTCTATTTCTGCAAATCACGTGCGAACAGGTGGCTTTCAAGGGCTGGGTGAACGCTTGCTTCCTAATTCCAAGCTTCAGATGGGGCATCCAGCTCTGGCCTCTACCCCAGGTGTCTTTTAACAGGTTGCAGAAGGTGAGCTCTGGAAAGAATCCCAAGCCGTTGAAACCCAGTCTTCCACTTCTGCTCTCTTGTCACCTTCTGTGCCCCATCCGGCTGTCCAAAGAAACCCGGGGAAAAGGGGATGGTTTCTGCCCCTGCTGGGCCCTGTCCACACAGGGCAGTGCCTGACACCATCACTCTCAGGGGTGTTTCCCCAGCCATTGTGCAAGATCCACCCGTTTGCCCTTTACTGAATGGGTGCTTTTTGCACGCATGGGATTTAAAAAAATCTTTGGACAATCTAAAAAGTATTGGTCATCTGGTAAGCCCTTCTAAAATACTCGGAAGCACTTTGAAGAGGCAGCTCATGGTGACCCGTATGGGGAGTGGGGAACCCTCAAGTTAAGAAAGTTTTGGCTGCTGCACAATACAGCAACCCTGCTCCCCAACCGCTTGCAGCAAGACGAAGCGGTATCAAGACAGACAATACCAGCTGCTTCAGTAGCACCCTCATTCTGTCATGTCTACTTCCAGGGGCATGCATTCTACACAAGCACACATCTTTTTCAATACAGGTGCCCTCTTTTCGGAAAGCTTGTAGGGTCATGCACGTGGCATAGCTCATTTTCTCCTCACAATGGCAAGCCAAAGAGGAAATGCCCCAGCAAGCTTCGTGCCTGAGTGGAGGATTTGACCTGGCTGTCTCCACTCCATGTTGGGTGCACGGTCTTCCCCACTCCATTGGGCCAGTTTGGGGGATGCCCTGATGACTTTGACACTTGAATGGCCTGATCTGGCCTTAGGGGTAGAAATGATGAGCTGGCCGTCCTCCCAAGACGGCCCACATGAACTGGGCCCTGTGCATGCAAAAGTCCACCCATGGTAAATCGAACTTGGCCCACCGACTCCTGGGCTAAAACCTGGGAATATGCCGCATGGTTTTGGTTAGCACATGGAGGATTTCATCAAAATGGCTAGATAGAAAGTTGAAGAAGCCGGTGTACCATCTGGTTTGAACCCACTGTGCAACCACCCCACTGGTTCTTGGTGTACATGCAGATTCCCTCTGAATGAAAATTAGGAATCAGTTGTTCTTGTGCCTGGTGGCAGCTGTGATGTATCTGGACTGCTTCTCACTGAACCCCAAAATCTCGCTTTCACTTCATGTAATACATTTCTACACCCGCCCCATTGCTAAAGCTCTCCAGTTATTTTGCAAGATTCAAACCCTAACAAATGCAATATAACCAATGTACAAAAATATAACCATTTTAAACAATCAAAAGTAAATCCCAGGACCCAAATTTTAGCTGCATGCTACGCCTCCACATTGCAAAACCCACGTAATATAATACTGATTAAGCACTTGTTGGATTAGGACTGGAATTTCAGTCTTGCCCGTAGAGTTTCCTTGTTCCTGTGGGCTTTATTTCGGACCTCTTAATATTCCTGTAACTGAGAGTTCACGTATGCCTGGCCTGACCTTTCCATTTTGAAACCGCAGCCAAGTGTTCCCGCTTATGCCAGTAATGACTGAGTGGTATCTTGGGCCACGTGTATTCAGCGGATCTTCATGGCACCGGAAGGGGCAAGGCAGTCCTCATGGCTGAACGCAGTTGCATCCCATGGGGGGCCGAGGCACGTCCTTTGTGGGGCAGGGCAAGGATGGCCCCCCTGCTGCATTCTCAGACGGGGCGTGCGTGGCAGGGGCTGTTTGGAAGTTGGAAGGCTCTTCAGAACCAGCCTGGACCTCACGGGGGGAAAATGCTTCCAGCTGAATTCAGTTTGGAGACGCTCAGGGGCACATTCCTGGTGAGGCAGGGATGGAGCACCCCGAATGCCAGCCTGCTTTAGTTTGCTGCCAGGGACTAAACCTTGGGAGAGACAACCTGAGCACAGGAAGCGGAAGAAGCGAAGGCTGGCAAGCCGGCAAAGGTTTGCGGGTTGAGGGAAAGGGGCCGGACCATCTGGGAAGCCACGGAGACCAGATTCTGCACCCCTGGCTTTGATCCGTCAGAGTGACTAAATACAGGACTGGATGAGTCTATTGTGTGACTCTGTCTATTGTGTGAAGGGGTGCCACATATGACGCGCCAGTGTCAATGGCGCAGGGCCCCTGCAGTTGATGATTTAAACTCTGCTGGAACGTAACACTGGCAGCACCACCCCCTTTGCATTTTGGAGGAGCCCCTGGGGGCCGCATTCCAGTGGTGGACAGAGGAAGACTTGGCAGGGCCAAAAATAACAGAGGCTGTTGACCCTGCTTAACAGTGCTTAAAACCCTTCTGCTGGGAGCTGACCCTTCGAGGAAGCATGTCCAGCATCTAGAACCGGGAAACTCTGCAAAAGCTGAGAAACTGCCAAGTGATTGGTGGTCAGAAAGAGGGGGCATGGTGTTCTGGGAAGATCCAGGGGCTTCTGTGCTTTAAACTACCTTGTAAATTGGCCCATCTTACTTTGATGAAGAAGCCTCTGGTGGGCTGTACCTCAGCTCCTGAGTGGATCAGGCCGGGCACACTTTTCAGCCAAAAGCAAGTCCAGACACAACCGTTGTTTGCCTCCAAGAGGTGCCGCTTGCGATAGCCTTGGTGTCCGGGGAGGGGGAGAGCTTTGGCCAGCTGTTGGGGCAGAGTTCTGATCCAGACGGCAGAATACATTTATGAACTGGTCCTTTCCTTGGAAATAGCAGCAGTCCGCGTAAGCGCCCCTGAACAGCAGGCCAACAAAAAGGCCAGCCCAGGTGCCTTGCCATGCTGCCCGGCCCTTAGGAGCTCCATTTGATCAGCTGGTCCAGAAAATGCCCCTGAAGACTGTTGGCAGAGAGCTTTTCTTTTCTGGAATGTGATGATAAGAATTTTGCAAGTGCTTATCAGGACTGAGTAGCGGGCATCCATTTAAGGAAGGCACCCCACACCTCTCAGTGCCTCTGCTGAGATGGCACCGGCTCTGAAACGCTGCAGGGCAATGCTCCCCACCCCTTCGAGTCCAACTGGACACCAAGAGAGAATCTTGCCTGTGATCGGTTTCTGTTCAGTGTTCCAGCCAGGTGTGCCCTTTCCAGGACACTGCATTCCGCTTCCCAACAGATGCTCTCCCCTCAGTTCTCACTGTATTGTTTGTTTTGCATCTGTAGATCTTTGGGGTTCAGCAGTGCCTGGTGGGGCTGCCTTGGCTATGTAAAGAGGGCACTTGGAGAGTGAGTTTGCTGTAAGTGCAGATGCATATAAGTATACATTTGATGCAATTTTGGGTCAGAACTCAAATGTGTGGTTCCATGAGCAGTGTCAAGCTGTTTCTTTGTACTTGGGGGAAGGTCCCACTGGCTGAGTTCAGTGTCTGGCATCCACACTTCAAGGTGGAATGGGGGCTGTTGTTTAACCTTGGCCCACTTTGGAAGCATAGGTCATTGTCAGTGGAGACGGGCACTTCCAGTGTCTGTGATCCAACCCTATCCAGGCTGTCATCTGCAATTTCAAGGAGTGATCCGAGTCCCAAAATAGGTTCAGCACCGTGGAGACCCCTTTAAGGTTTGAGCCGGAGCCCAGCTTGGGTACGGTGCTTCATGGCTATTGCTGGTTATCTGTTGTCGGAACTCAACCATGTTAACAAGCCACAGCTCACAACCCAACCACAAAACATGGGTTCTCTTCCTGAGTTGTTCACAGTCAACAAGACATGGCTTGTTACTGTGCCCAGGATCAGACAATATGCCCACCCACAGTTCAACGGCAGCCAACACTCAAACCCTGAGTGTGGGTTTTTGTGTTGCCTGAACACTGTGCTCAGTAAAGCTTCTTTCCAGAGAAGCACACACAGGATATGTTCTTGCCACCGCCTTGGCTTTTTATGAAAGATGCAAGTTTGCTAGTAAAAACAAAGCAAAACCAAGTTGCAGCTGAAAGCTGGTTTTGCCGTCCCTCGTGTCGAGATGGCTAGTGGTGTCATCTGCCTGGGGATGGAAACCTGGTGGGTTTTGTTGTGCCTGGTGAGGGAACCCCGTGGTTTTGAGTGGAGTGCAAGGATGCAGCCAAGGCAAAATCCAGCAGTTCACCTGTTGCAGTCCTCACCTGGGTGCCCTCTGGATGAGCAGCACCCATCATATCCAGTAGCAGAGGCAGGATTCCAATGTACATCAGTTCCTTGGGGACCATGGGAGGTAAGGCCTGTTGCACTAAATCCCGCTTGTGGTCCCCCTGGGCTGCCCTAGTGCAGAAGGACAACTGGTCTCACCCAGCAGGGCTCTTGCTCTGTCTTTGCCACCCTAGCCATTGCTGGCTGGGGATGCTGGGAGCTGTAGTCCCACACAGCCAGAGGGAGCCTGTTGAAAAAGGGCAACCTGATGTGCTCTTCCAAAATAGCAAGAAAGTTGTGCGAGGGGTACATAGCCTTGCCCCAAACGAAGAAACATCTAGGCAGGATGACTTGCTTCCAGTTGACACACCAGGTGGAGTATAGAAAAAGGAACTTGAGTAGGGCCTTAAGTCAAGCTGGACAGAAATGTCTCATGCAGAGCGGTGGGGAGACACAGTTCTTTGAACGTCCTTACTTGGAAGGTAGCCTTTCCCCTGCCCCTGCAAACTGCTGGAGAATTGTGCATGTCTGCCGCAAGAATATTCAGTGAAGTGCCTCCCTCATTTCTCCGCTGATTGGTAGGATGGAAGGCTGCAGTTAATGAAAAGCTGGCACAGATGTTAAGAGTGTACGGAGGAAAGAAGAAGAAATAGACTTTCCGGAAGGACTGGCAAAATCTGTAGATATATGAAGCAGGGATTGAATGGAATCATTTTGGAGAGAAAGTTCTGGGGCTCGTGACAAGAAATGAAATAGGACAAATTAACATGGATCAAACTAGAGAGGAAGGTGAGGGGTGTGAATGGAAAAAAGTGACTCCAACTCTGGAGCTAGCCCCAAAGATTTTAATATTGTTCAAGGATGTTTGGCTCCTCCATCCAGTGCTCTTTCCTTGACATAAGATTTTTTTTTTTCCATCCCTCTTCCCTGCTTGGATATTTGGCCAAATCCCCTCTCCCTGCTGGGCAGCCTTCATTTGGCCCTACTCAGACCCACAAAATGTCTTTTCCTGGTGCCATTTTGAAATCCTCCAGACAAACTCCCGGTGAAGCCCATTCCGTCCTCTTGTGCATTTAGTGGTGCTTACCAATGCAACAATATCGGCGATCCTTCCGCACTGCCTTTGATACTGTCAAAGCTTGCATTTTTAATTTGTGGCTCTGCCTCATCAGCCATTCATTTGCTTTTTAAAGCTAATTTTATTAATTATTATTAGATTTAGCAATTTGCCTCGTTAGCTCTCTGGAGCCATCTGGAAAAGGACAAAAGAGAAAAGCTCTCATTCCTGTGGCTGGTTACCTTCAGTAAGGTTCAGCCTTCTGCAAATTCAGAATTCGACTGTCGGAGATGCCTGTACAAATTACTTTATTTATTTGCTGGATTCACATCCTGCTCTTCCTTACAAACAGCCCAGGCTGACTAACGACCCATACAAAAGACAGTCTGCCCACTTTCCAAAGCTGGTGCTTGCTCAGTGAGTTGGACTACAACTCCCATGATCCTGAGCCAGCATAGGCTGCAATACTCTGACAGTGTTAACAACCTGGCTCTAACCCCCGGTGGGCAAGCCCTGCCCGGCATAGCCAATGGCTGAGGGATCATGGCGTTGCAGGCCAAAACATCTGGAGGTGCACGGGGTGTCCGCTGCTAGAATAAAGTCACAGCTAGATCATACAATACGATACAATGATGCCACCAACACAGTCGACATTTCACTCATCTGCTCCCTTGCAATGCGAAAGGTTGTTGAATTGTCCTTTGTATTCCTCTTTTTGGTTGGTTTGCTTGTCATCTTGTAGTCTGATGTGGACAAGGCGGTGGAGGCAGCGAAAGCGGCCTTTCAGAGGGGATCTCCATGGAGACAGATGGATGCTGTGAGCCGAGGAAGACTCTTGAATGACCTGGCTGACCTCATTGAGCGAGACAGAGTGGTGCTGGCAGTAAGTGGTGTTGGCCGGTGTGGGTGGGAAGCATAAGCCAGACGCGAGCTGAGCGTGCTGCTTGGGCTCAGAGGAAGAGCAAATCGGCCAAAGCTTGTGGTGCTGCTCCAGAGAATAAGCAGGCTCTGGGGTTACAACCTTCTGCATTGCTTGCGCAGGTCAGTGGTCAACATCCACTGTTTCAGAGGGGATGAGATTGGCAAGAGCGGGAGTAGGGGTCTAGTCTAGTCTTCGAAAATTCCAGCCTGAAATCAGCAAAGCTCACCATTGCAAAATATATTTTGTTAGCCATGAGTACTGCACACAATGCTACTTTATTGAGAAGGATCGGCATATCATCCATGCCAGACAAGATATAATGAGACTGACTGTGGAGAGTTTCCTTGACTTGCCCTTCAGCTGTAGCCATCTAGTCTGTCCACTTCCTGGTAGGGATTAGAACTGGAGGAATATCTCACCGATAGAAGGTAGAACATCTAAGGAACAAAATGCAAAGTTTTTGGTTTTTTTCAGACTTTGGAAACTATGGACACAGGAAAACCATTTCTCCAAGCTTTCTTCATCGACTTGGAAGGCTGCGTTAAGACGCTTAGATACTACGCTGGGTGGGCCGATAAAATCCAAGGGAAGACTATACCTGTGGGTAAGCTGGAGTTGGAGCTGCTGTTCTGTGTGTTGAGTTTCTCGGGTCTGACAAATGGAATTAACTGGAAACCAATGTGGTGGAGGGAAACAATTGAGGCCTGAACTGAGCCGCACACGTCCTATCGCTTCTCGGTGTTCTCCTGTCTATCTCAAGACAGAAAGGTTGCTTGGCATGCAGGTGGTTCAGTCCCTAACATCTCTAGGTAGGGCTGGAAAATCTCCCCTCCGCAGAATAATTGCTGCCAACCAGGTGTATTTCCTTAAAGCCAAAGAAGGAATAAGGGCACCTCAAGTTAGAAAGGCCACACAATTCAGTAATTCACCCAGCTGCAGGTAAGACAAAATGTGATTTTCTAATGTCCCTGTATTGGATCAGTCATCATAGTTTCCCTCTCCCAAATAAATCTGGGAGCACCAAACTGATGAACAGAACTTGTATTTTACTGGGAAGTCATGCAGCCAATGAGCAGTGACGGGCTTTTGTGATGTCTATGGATTCTGATTAGCATATTAAGCAACACTTTCATGCTATGCTTCTAGTTCTCAGGGTCTTGCATGCATGACACGTGTGCTTAATGAGCCAGAACACTGAAGTTGTGCCATTCTGAAGTTTTATGTTCAACACCTGTTTTGAGGTTCTCCCCTGCCCCTATGCAAACCCCTCTTGAGCTGCCCAGATTGTTCTCCCCTTATGCAAATCGTTGGTACCACTACATTGGGAATCTTATGTACAGTTCTGGTCACCGCATTTGAAAAAGAACATTGAGTTGGAGAAAGTGTGGAGAATGACAACGAAAATGAGCCAGGGACTGGAGGGATATGCCTATGAGGAATAGCTACCAGAACGTGGAGTGCTTTGCTTAGAAGAAGGTTGAATAAAGTAAGACGTGAGGGACATGTTTTGCTTCCTCTCCCATAATACTTGAGCCCAACAGCGTCATTCCATGAAGCTGATTGGCAGGAGATTCAGAACAGATAAAATGAATTACTACTTCACACAACGCATAGTTAAATTTGGGCATTCTCTTCTGCAGGAGGTAATGATGGCCACTAATCACGATGGGTTTGAAAGGCGAGGGGAGGAAAAGGCTATCCATGGCTACTGGCCTTGTGGGCCACCTCTGTTCCCAGAGGCAGCTTTCCTGCATGCAGCAGCTACTGAAGGGCTCGGGCAGGAGGAGGTCTTGCCCCGTCCTGCCAGAAGAACCCTGTGGGCAGCTCGTTGGCCACTGTGTGGCCGCTGAACCAGGTGGACCTCCAGCAGGGCTTTAGTGTGCTGAGCCGGGGCTCAAAAGACCCAGGTTCTCATCCCCTCTTGGCCGTGAGGCCCACTGGGGGTCTTTGGGCTTGACACTGACTCTCAGTCCAGCCTACCTCGCAGGGTGGTGGTGGTAAGGACAGAAGAGCAGGATCACACGTGGCCCCATGGGCCCCTTGCAAGAAGCCAAGGCAGGATCTAAATGTGTGGTGCTAATGTGATGCATGGGTAAAGGGTTCCCAGCCACCCATTAGGTGACTAATGTCAAAGCGGTGCTGGGGAGATAACGGGCGGTGTTCTGAAATCTCTTGCAGATGAAAACTATGTCTGCTTCACCAGACATGAGCCAGTGGGAGTATGCGGAGCCATCACACCAGTGAGTATCACGCTAGCATTTTCGTTCCTCTGCGGATCGTGGCTACCACCTAGAGGGCCTCCTGCACTCTCTTCTTCCTGCAGCTGCTTCTTTCCCCAAGAAACTGCTCAGGACAGGCACCCTCTGCATCCTACTCTTTGCGCAGACTACAGAATTCTGGGCTTGGGACTTTTTAAAAGTGAAAATTCCTGATTGGCGGTCATAGCACTGCACCAGTGCAGAATCTTGGGTCCTGTTCTCGAGGCTTGGGTTAATGTTTCCACGTTCCAAGCTGCAGCAAGAGTGCTTCAGGAAGCCAGGTTGCAGAGGTGCAAGGGGCTCAGGCAGTCTGGGTTTGACATCTGGTGTCTCTGGGAACACTGAAGCTCATCATGTATTTGAGAGGGTGGAAGAACTGTAGCTTTCTCTGACCAGGGTCCAATGGTTGGCTATATCCTTTCAGGCTGTTGGGAGTTATAGTCCAACATATCAGCATAGCCAAAGTTTTTGATGCTTGGAGTGGTAGTCCAAAACATCTGGACGGCATCAAGTTGGAGAAGGCTGGGTAGACAGACCTGTGCCTCCACCCTTGAGTCAGAGTCCCCCCCTCTCTTCGCCGCACCCAGCCAAGCCCTGCTTTTCATCGCTTCCTTCCTGATGAAGAGGTCTCAAATGCTTTTGCCCTGCTGCAATTTGATTAGCCTGTTAAAGGCCTTTAATGGTCTAAGTGGAATGTGCTTTCCTTTAAAGGGACTGAGATCGCGGCATTCGCTTTGTTGAGCCTCAATGGAAGCAGAGCAGGACATTATTGGGGTGGCTGAGTGGCTACTGCCAATTGTTCCCTGCTAGCAGAAATGTGGGTCGTGCACGCCCAGCAACCCCCACATCGCTGGTATGCAGTGCCGGGTGGGGAGGAGTACGTACACCGTGTCTGTATGCCTTCCTTCTGTGAGGGAGACTCTGCCATGTTCGGAGAGGCGGGCAGCGTTAGAAGGCGCCCCGTGCTGGAAGGAGATGAGCTGCTCTTTCCACATCAGCAAAACTCCCAGCTTGCTGCACGGCAGCGGCTGGGGCTGAGGCGCTGCTCTGTAGCTTACTTAACATAATGCTTAATCCCCACATATCATGGCCTGTTCCACTGATTACGCTGCAGGGGAAGATTGCCGCTAGCAATTAAGTCTACTTAATTTACAGCAGGTATTTTCATTGGCAAAAGATGTTTGTAACTAGGCTGAGAATGTTTACACAGCTGTTGGAATAAAATACCACTTTGGGATATTTTGTTACCATGCTGGGATATGGCCAGCTTCGTGGTAGACTAGACTAGGTTTGACATCAGATGTCTCTCGGAAAACAGGAATGTATCACTTATCTGGGTGGACTGGGAGCTCGACTGCAATTGAATCGGTTGTTTGCTTTTGGCCTGTTAAAAGGGTTGCAAGGAGCTACCAGCGGCCCAGCTCGCCAGGATCCGCACGCTGCATCCGAACAGGCGGGGCCAGGTGGTTCCCAGTCCTGAGATCTTTGGAGCTGCGAAGGCAGGGGTTGGCTTTGGATCTTACACAAGCAACTCCTATTCCTGCAGGGACTTCAGAGCAGTGTCTCTGAAAGATCAGTGATGATGAACGTGTGTCCAGGATTCCTCCTCGGTGAAGGAGCTTCTGCATTCATAACCCCAGATGAATTTATCCAGGCAATGTTGTTCGCGGCAAGCACTGCTTGAGCAGGAAGTTTGTTTTCAGGAGCAGTCCAATGCTGCCCACATGGTCCTTTCACATAGTTGCCATTTCCTGCCACTCATAGTTTTCTTTCTGTGTATGTGCACTTTGGCCCCAAAGAGCTGGAAAGAACTGCCTGCCCTTCTGAGATAAGGATTTGAAGAGTGGCTTTTCTGTGATCTTATGTTCTTAATGCACATATTTGTTCTTGGTGGTTCCCGGGTGGTAGATGCTCTTTTGGCTGCTTGTGATTGCCATCGATTCTGAAGCAAGCAGCACTACAGTGACACCTAAGGACAGAACAAAGTATTGCAACACAAAGGAAAGGGACAAAAGGACATAAGAACAGCCGCGTTGGATCAGACCCAAGGTCCATCTAGTCCAGCACTCCGTGAACATGGTGACAAACCAGCTGCCCACTGGGCCCCTCCAGCAGGTTGGGCGCAAGACCTCCTCCTGCCCAGCTCCTCAGCAGCCGGTGCATGCGGGCCTGCCGCCTCTGGGGATGGAGGGAGCACACCTGCGAGGCTAGTAGCCACAGATCACCTCCTCCCTCGTGAATCTGGTCACTCCCCTTTTAAAGGCCTCCAGAGTGGCAGCACCGCCACATCCCGTGGCAGCGAGTTCCATAGTTTGACGATACGCTGTATGAAGGAGGACTCTCTTTTATCTGCCCTAAACCGCCCACCAACCAGCTTTGTGGGCTCACCCCTTTGGGCTGGGGTGTTCTGGCAGAGGGAGAAACATGCCTCCCTCTACCCTGTGCCTTTCATGCAGAGAACTGTGCTCTTAAGAGCAACCCACAATTCTGACATCCTAATCCTTAGTTAGCAAACCAGAGAATGAGGCAGACTCAGGTGGACCATGTAGCAGAAACAACCAGTGTTGGTTGATTAGAGTTTGTGGAAGCAGTGATGACGACATACTTCTCCAACCACTGCAGGTTTCTGGGCTTCTAAAACTCCAGCAGAAGTTTCTCAAAATGTTAGTAATGCCCTACTTACATCCTGAATCTCCTTATCTTTTGTTTCAGTGGAATTTCCCATTGCTTATGCTGATCTGGAAAATGGCACCAGCTCTGTGTTGTGGGAACACATTAGTCATTAAACCTGCTGAGCAAACTCCCCTCACGTCATTATACATCGGGTCTTTGGTCAAGGAGGTAAGTAACTGTAGAAACCAGTCCAGCGAGCATATATGAGTTTACTCATGGATTTAATTTGGGATAAAATGTTACTTTCAGCTCCTTAGAGGAAAGGTAAGGATACAATCATAGACTTTTTAGTTGATCATGATTTTGAATCAATGCTATTTGCATATTGGTAAAACCAATGCTTTTCAAGCAAGATGTACAAACCAGCAAAATTCAAGCTTGTCAAGTTTCTCTGATCTCCACCTCAAAAGTCATTCTGACTCTGCTGCCTACCCAGTGATGGACTTTATTTTTCTCACATGGAAATTTGTAGGTGCATGTGAAGCATCTTTCCAAATATGCACAGCTAAATTCCTAGTACTGAAGAGAACACATTTTTCACCTATCAACTAAAGCATATTTCTGGGCATTTTCAAGTCTGTATTTTTTAAGGCACTTTTTCAAATGTGTGTATGCTTTGAACATACTTAATGTGTGCAGATCCAATCAGAAGCTGATAATTATGCACACTTCTGGTGGCAAAATGCTTTTGGGTCCAGGAGGTGGAACTGGGTAAGCTCATAGAACTGCAAGAACAAAACAAATGTGTCGCATTCTTCAGGCGCCCCACCTATGGAATGCGCTCCCCAGAGAGGTCCGCCTGGCGCCATCGTTGTTTGTTTTTCGGCGCCAGGCCAAGACCTTTTTATTTAAATGATATTTTAATTGTTAATTGGTTGTTTTATTTAGTGGTTTTAATACTCCAAATTTTTAATGTTATTCTATTATTTGTTGTTTGTTCTCTTTGTGAGCCGCCCCGAGGCTTCTGCGATGGGTGCGGCATAGAAATGTTATAAATAAATAAATAAAAATAAAGAGTATCCTTCTGTTTTTGGATCATGCATGCCGCTTCTGGGGTTGCCTGAGGAATCCCGCTGTGAAGTGCTCAGATTAGTGTGCAGAATGGGCTGCCATTATCCTTCAGTTTTCACATTTCCCTGAATTTTGGGATGTAAAACTTAGTTTTGTGAAACAGGGGCACTCAGAACTCATCTTTAATTACATGCTTGTATATAAATGTTTGTGCAGGCTTGTTAAATGGCATGCCATGTGGAAACACAGATTTGTGAATGAACTCATGAGTGATTGATACGGACTGAAAATAGAGCAATATTAGAGTATGGCTCTTTATGGGATGACTGCCCCTCAAATTCACAAGAATGGTTTCCGAGTCCACACTGTGGAAGGTGTTCCGGGGGGCAGTGGTAGGATAGCTCACTGACCTCTCAGCCTTTGCTCCTCATGAGCAGGTGCAAAGCACATAGGCGGCTGAAGCCAGGTGGGCAAGTGTTTTGACGGGTTGCAAGAACACTGAGGCCATCTTTGCCTCTGTGTGCCTTCTCCTTCCAAGTTTGGAGAATTATGAGCATTTACCCTGGATGACAGCCTGAAGAAGCTTTTGGCCACCTGCAAAGTCAAGTGCTTGAATTTCCTTAAGACTGCTAGCATATTCCCTGTCAGCTGACAGTATGATCACATACACACCTCTGTGGAGATAAGTCCCCTTGTTTCATTCCCAGGTAAGCTGGGAAAGGATTGCAGACTGCCAGCCCTAGCCAATGGGATGGGTCTTAATAATCCCACCATTGATGGCTTAAAAGTTAGTTTGAAAAATACTCTTTCTTATTCCAGATCTTGAGTAAAACTTTTAATTCACATTTCAGGCAGGCTTCCCCCCTGGTGTGGTTAACATCGTGCCTGGATATGGCCCTACAGCTGGGACTGCTCTCTGCACGCATCGTAATATTGATAAAATTGCGTTTACAGGATCAACAGAGGTAGGCCATTAACTGTTCATGGTTTGTAGACTTTCACCTCTTCTCAAACCCCATACTCAACACCCTCTGTGTATAAAAACAAGAAGTAAAAATGTATGTTTTCTGGCCCAAGGGAGCTAAATACAAGGCTCCCATAAACGTATTCTGTGATTATAGCTGAATATTCTAGTGGTTCTAGGAACACCCAGCAAAGCTGGCCCTCCTGTTAGACGAAGCGAGACAGCTGCAGAACTTCAGACCCAGGGGCCAAATCCAGCCAAGGCTCCTGCTCCTCCCCCACCCCCACCCGTAATTTGGTGTCCTGGCTTTCGGCTGTTCTGCCCACCCACGAAAAGCCTTCTCCCAAGGCTTCGGTCAGGGGACTCTGATCTTTGGGTCACTGGACCCATCTAAGTTTTGCGAGTGTTGTGGGTAATTGCTAAATGGAAAGCAAACTAGCAAGAGGCAATGAACCAAACTGCAACACAGAGGAGAAGGGCTGAGACCCAGGACCCCACAGTGCCTTCGAACCTGGACAAAGGTGGTGCTGTAAAGTACCCCTTTGCAGGATTCCAGATTCCCAGTTTAAGAATTCTTTTGAGAGACGGAAAGACATGGGAGATAAAACTAGAAGCTGAGAGGGATGGGAGCCGGGCAAGGCATCAAGAGGGGTCTTCAGGCATCTTGGTGCCCAGAGACACCACGCAGGAGGTGCTAGTCCCAGTTCTTGACACCAAGAGCTTCACACCCACATATGTGTGGTGGCGGGGGTTATTTCCCCCCTTTTTGGTGGTTGCCTTGGGCCCATCCCCCCAATGGCACGCAGCTCCCAAGAGCGTCTCCAAAAAAGACTTCAGCCCTCTGAACTTCTTGTATCTGATCCGGCGTGCTTCCTTCACACACGCAGGTTGCATGTGGATGACAGCGGTTATCCAGTGATGGGCAAAGATGTGCAAACCAGCGCAAGACTTCCTTTGGCTGAAGCTGTGCTTTGAATAGCACGCCGCTTCACAAACCGCCTTGCCTGTCACATGCTTCTGGTGCTCGTGGTTGAGAACTTAATCACCCTTGCCGGCGCAAGCGCGGCTGCCAGCACCATCTGTTGTGGCATTCTCTGCATGCTTGGTGTGACCTTGCATAATTAGGATAACGTGGTGCCAGCCCTGAAGTCATTCTCAGATGCCTTCACACAAGCGGGCTGCTGGAAATTTCGCCATGCAATAGCACCACCTGATGGCTGAGCATAGGTTTTTATAAGAGTTATGGTGGGGCTTCAGAGCCTTCCATACCGTGCAGCGAAGGCACTTTTTAATCCAAGATATGCCAAGATTCTCAGTCCCCACTGTGTCTCAAGATTTCCATTTCCTCTAATCTTAGAAACAGAGTGAGTCAGAAGGGGCCTCCTGGGCCATCTAGTCTGACCCCGTCTCCAGCTGGCTCCGCTCACGATATGCCTGCCATGTCCTTGAACACCCTCACTGATGGGGCCTCAACCACCTCCCGTGGAAGCCCATTCCACGCCCTAGGAGTCTTGTCAGGAAGTGCTTCCTGACATCCAAACAGAACCTTGGTTCCCTGAGCTTCGCTCCGTTGGAATGCATCCTGCCCTCCTTTGTGAGGCAAAACAGGGGAAAGCATCTTAGGACAATCTTCACAGCTCCCCCTGGAAAATGAATTTTCCTTTCAAAAACTGTCAGCTCATTTGTAATGCAAAGCACTTTGGTGTGGTAATTAAGTTCCATCCATGTTGCAAATACCTTGTGGGGCTGAAAACAGCCAGTACTGGCTTGTTGAAAGTGGATCAACATAGCCTGAATTTTTGAACTCTCTTTGAGGGTGTGGCTGTGGATATGGGAACATGCAGTTTCTCTGCATTCTGTAATAGGACATACTCTGTATTATATAATATAATCCTTGTCCTTGCATGCACTTGAGAGATGCACATATGAGGCATTACATGCAAGGAAAAAGTAAAGGGGAAGGAGAAAGAAAAAGGTTAGGTGTTTCTCATCATGTGCTCCATTGTGGGTGAAGAAAGAGATCTTCCCCCATCCATGTTACCTTTATCATGTGCATGGGGCAAATGGGTGTTTAACACAGGTCTTGTTCACCTGAACATCTTACACTTAAAATGTAGTCACATTGCCAGATTCAGGCTTGAGGGGAGGGGGTATATGTTTGGTCTAGTACCCATCTTAATTTCCCCCGATCCCCTGCAATACTGATGCTTTGGCATTGTGGGAAGTAAAATGGCAGATGGCACTACCAGAGCAAACCCTGTCGAGGCACTGGAGTCCCAGGGTGTCACCAGTCCTGTGAGCTTGGGACCCATGGAAACTAATGAAGTGCAACTGTTCCCAGATTGAACGCTGGAGCTCTCCTCCTCCTCCTCCTCTTCATTAAGCAGGTAGCTCTGATCTTTGGGAACCAAATCTTCCTCTTCTTGGTTAGAAAGGTGACCTGCATGTATTTCATTTGGAGGGGACCAAGCTGGTAATGGCCGTTTTCTTCCTGGCACAGGTTGGAAAGCTAATCAAAGAAGCCGCTTCCAAAAGTAACCTCAAGAGGGTGACGCTAGAGCTTGGTGGGAAGAACCCTTGCATTGTCTGTGCAGACGCCGATTGTGAGTGCTTTGCCTGTGATTTCAGTGACCGCTGCAACGGAGCCAGTCTTTAATAGACCGTGCAGAAATGAAGCTGTTTGGGGATGGGGCCTCAGAAGGGGGCAGGCGATCAGGGAGGAAATCCAGTGGCTCGGGCCACATGTGCCTGAAAGACTTGGGGGCAAAGTCCCATGAGTCAGCAGCAGGATGCATGCATCTGCTTGCCTCAGGTCCAGGCTGAGACTTTGTAATCAGTGCACCCACAGGTTGAAGCCTGACAGCCATTGTGGTGCAGTGGTCAGTGTTGGACTGAGGACCCCGCAGATCCGGGTTCTAGTCCCCACTCAGCCAGGAAGCTCAGTGGTGGCTGGACTAGTCACTCACTCGGCTAACTGGCCTCCCAGGATGGTCATTGCAAGGATAAAATGGAGTGGAATAGAATGATACAAGCCATCCCAGGTTCCTTGCATAGAGGGGGGAAGGACAGGCTATCAATGCAATACAGTAATTTGTAATATTCACTTCCTGTAATGCGTTTTGATCAATGTATTACAAACTTGCTATTAATATAGAAACATAGAAACAGAGCGAGTCAGAAGGGGCCTCCCGGGCCATCTAGTCTGACCTCCGGCACCAGCCAGCTCCAGCCGGCTTAAGTTGTGGATTGCAAGAAGCTGAGCATTAAAGTAGTTCTGATTTCCCTTCACTTGACTTTCCAGCAGTCCTACCAGTTATAAGTCTTTAAAAACTTCCTTGAAGTAGTTGTCTTGGTGTCTTCATTCTGGTTCTGATGGGACTTTGCTGGTCTACTGTCCTGCTGGTTAGCTGTGAAGATGAATAAATGTCACACGGCACCAGGCAGGCCAGCCGGCCACGTGGAAACAGCCGAACAAAAAGTGGGTAGATACGCCATTTTGGGATGCAATTTTAAATTACAGAGCCAAAGATGGCCTCAGTTCTTGCTAATGCGTAAAAACTTGCATGCATGGAACAAGCTTTTGTATTAGAGAACTCTCATCCTAGCTAGCATGGAAGGAGTTATTGTGCTTGTGTGAATAGTGCATTTACTCAGGGGTAAGTTCTCCCAATGCCCTGGAAGGGTCCCTCCAGTCATATAGTCAGGACTGAACTGGAAAGATCAATGGAATGGTTTGACTTGCATATGGCAACGCCTTGGGTTCCCATGGTAATGGCTTTCTCTCTTGCCTTCTGTTCTGGGCTCCTCCCAGTGGACTTAGCGGTAGACTGTGCCCACCAAGGGGTCTTCTTCAACCAAGGGCAGTGCTGCACAGCTGCCTCGCGGGTGTTTGTGGAGGAGCAAGTGTACCCAGAATTCGTCAGGCGCAGTGTGGAGTACGCCAAGAAGCGGCTTGTGGGGGACCCATTTGATGCCAGAACCGAACAAGGGCCACAGGTAAAACTTGGTTGTGGACCTGAGTAGTTCCCTCCTGTGCCTTTTGGCCCAGACGAACCAACAAGTTGGTTTATAAGCATTTAAATTCCCTGCTGGCGTTGGAGATTTTGGACTTCAAGTCCAAGTTATGAAAATCCCAGCTCACAACTAAAGGCAACTAAACTCACCACAATGGAGTGAAAACTAAAAAGATCCGAGATGTAATTGTGTACAATTGGGCAAAAAGCCACCAAAGAGGGGGTCTAGGCTTTGTGGGGAAGAGAATTCTACAGTGTAGGTACAACAACCAAAAAGGCCTTGTTCACGGTGCAGATGGGGCAAATGCAAGCCTATAAACATTTAACTTGCCCAAAATGAGCATGTTGGCTTAAAAAAGAAAAAAAGCTAACATCCACATCGGTGTCATGCTTTTGCTTAGGCCAAATCAAAGGTCACAAAATGCCATGCAAGCTTCCAGATTCTCCAAAACTCCATCAGGCAAGATGAGAAAGACTATCAGAATGTGGGAGGGGGAGTAGAAAGGTGGCTGATGTTCGAGCCCTTGGCAAAAGGGAAAGTGGGAGGAGGCTGCGGACTGAGATGACAGTCCAGCAGCACTGCGAGTATTTCCGCTCATACCTGAAACCACCCCGATGGCTGGTCGAAAGAAGGGTCCAGGAAAAGTTGGTTCCCCACCCTTGGCACTGTTCATTCAGAACTGCTCCCTCCTCAGGGCAAACGGGCAGGCTCCTTGTGAGAGGAAAACAGAGAGAGAGAATCAGGATGCTTACACTGACAAAGATGGAGGTAATTTCGAAGGTTTACTAGACAGGCAATGGAACAGTGGCAGAGCTGGGACTGGCTGACTTGGCTTTCACAGAATGGCCTCCCCCAGGAATGAACCCGAAACAGCAATGCCAGACTTGATCAGACAGAAGTGCCCATAAAACTGTTGCTGCTTTTTTTTTAACATTGTGGCAGATTGACCAAAAGCAGTTTGACAAGATCCTGGAGCTGATTGAGAGCGGGAAGAAAGAGGGTGCCAAGCTGGAGTGCGGAGGCCTGGCAGTGGCTGGCCACGGCCTGTTCATAAAGCCCACGGTTTTTTCCGAGGTCACAGACAACATGCGAATTGCCAAAGAGGAGGTAGGGGATACTAACTGGAACGTGATGGGTGGCAATTCACAGGCGTGTTGATTTGAGGGTAGTGTCCTAATGTTGATTTGTGCATGTGATTTGAAAGAAGAGGTACAGAAACAACATGGGACCTTCCATTGAACTGACTGCTCCAGCTGAAGGAGGATGCGAGTTGGACCAGAACAGAATTCCTGAGTTCCTCCGTGGAACTTAAGAAGAGCGGTTACAGGAATCTACATGAAGCATTTAAATATAGTATTTCCACGTAAGGAGTACTAGGGTTTGTGATTCTATAAATTGGCCCCGTTTTCCAGAACTGCGTTACTGAAGCTCATGAAAATGAAAAACTGAGGAAAATGAAAAAATTGCCCAATGACTTCCATCCAGCCGGCCAACCCCATTAGAGAAACATAGTTTCGAGGGAAGGACGCTCACACCTTTCCTTGTTTAAACACCTGTGCCTTCACAAAGAGGCCCACCTGTCTAACTTGATGCCCGTAGATACTTCTCTCCTCTGATGGGGTCAGGTGTATGCCATTAATTTTGTTAATTATTTGTTGTTTATTTAAAACATTGTTATCTTGTCTATATCCAAGACATCTCAAGATAGCTTACAAAGCAAAACTGTAACAGTACATTTGATAGCATAACTTGAATATATACAAATATACAGTAAAAACAATTGTTATATCCTAAAATCATTCAACCATTAACATGCTGGGTGAACTGGCACCAGAAGGAATAAGCCAGTGTCAGACGCACCTCTCTGAGAAGCAGGTTCCAGTCAAGGTGCTACCACAGCAAAAGCCCTTTCCCAGGTAGCCACTCTGCCAACCTCTTTCAGAGAGAGCTCCAAAAGAAGGACCTCAACAGAGGAAATCAAAGTTCGGGCAGGTATATGTAGAAGCAGGGCTTTCTTCAGATATCCAGGCCCTAAGTCATTTAGGGCTTCAGATGTCAAAGTTAACACCTTAAATCAGGCCCAGACTTCAACTGGTGACCAGCGAGGCTGATCGTTATGTGGTCTTATCAGCCAGTCCTAGTAAGCTCTATTCTGTAGCAACTGAGATATCCTGACCATTTTCAAGGGTAGCCCCATGTGGAGTGCGTAACAATAGACCAATTAGGAGCATGGATTACTGTCACTAGGCTTTGCCTGTCCAGGTAAGGATGCAGTTGATGCACCTGCTGAAGCTGGTGGAAAGTGCTCCTTGCCACAGCAGCCACCTGGGCCTCCAGAGATAACTCTGGGTCTATGAGCACGCCCAAACTGTGCACCCTGACCCTTAGTGGGAGTGCAACCCCATCCAGAACAGGGCAAATATCACTCACCAAGACAGATGACCTGCCTACCAATAGTACCTCCATCTTATCTGGATTAAGCTTCAATTTATTGGCCCTCATTCAGACTATCACACAATGCAAGCTTTAATTGTTAGATCACAAGCAAAGAACAAGTGACCCTCCTGACATTGTTGGACTACAGTTCCAACCATCCCTGTCTGGCTTGAGCTGATGGAAGCCGGAATCCAGTAACAGCAGGAGGGCCACTTGTTCCTGGCACTCTGGCAAATTAATCTGTGATGAGCCATGTCTCCATTGACTCAAGGCTATTTTGATGAAGAATTGAAATTAGAAGGGATTTGCAGAGATGAAACTATTCACCTACAGAAATAAGGAAAATACATGATTTGATTTGGTGAGTTTTCCATGGTATTATAGACTGTGACGTGGCTTTCTGATGGCTTGCCTTGAACTTGATTTATGAAGGCCCTAAATGTTGCTCAGTGCTCTCAGATGAAGTTTTTATGTTGTGCTTTGCCCTATTCATGGAGTTTTATGGGTGATGAAGATGACACTGTTACCCCGCATAACTCTCCCATTCCATTTATCTTTCTGTATAAAATTGGTTAAGAAAGAAAAGCCATTCTTACCACTAGCACTGGGATTCCTCTGTTTGGAGACCCTAAAAACAAGGCAGGTTTATGGTTGGAAGGTACTGCCGAAAAGGGGAAATACAGGGAGGGAAGAAACAAATGAACAAACTGGGCACCAGTTTAAAGTTCCATCATTTTAATAGCAAACTTGGTTAAGGCATGCCAGCACGAGGGCATCTAAAACAGCTTCGCACACCAGCCTTCAGTTCAGAATATCCCCATGTAACAGAGCAAGGTGAGCACCTCCTTCTTTTAAACTTGCATATATCATGTTAGGAGACCATTATAAATAGCATGAGTAGTAAGGAAAACCAAACCAGCCACAAGGAAGTGCTGTACTGGTTATCTGACCAGAACAGATAAACCACAAATTAATTATATTTGCCTTGAAAAATGTATCCAAAAGTAACTGGATCAGGCTTAATTTATGCTCTCTCTACTGTCTTTTGCCATACGGAACTTAACAGAATGATGGCTGTTTCTGTATGGAATTGTACAATGGCTGATTGCTAATACCATAAACTTTCTACCTTCCTTCCTTCAAAGATTTTTGGACCTGTTCAACCCATAATGAAGTTTAAAAGCATAGAAGAAGTTATACAAAGAGCCAACAATACAGAATATGGACTCACAGCGGCGGTGTTCACAAAGAACTTGGACAGGGCCCTGACGTTAGCATCGGCACTGCAGTCAGGGACTGTGTGGTAAGGTGTCTTTCTCTGATCTAGATTAAAGCTGTCTAAGTCTGTAAACTTGAGCCAATCTTATACCTACAGGAGTGTGGATGAAAAGGAAGAATTCTAATGGAAGCCACTACCTCAAATTATCCCAACTTTTGGTTGCACACCTGGAATTCTTCATGGTGCGGCTTCTCAGAGAACAGAGAGGAGATGCTCAGCAAACCTTCAGAGGGGACAGAGCAGGGAGGGGCAGCCAAGCAAGAGTGAGCAGTTATGAGAATGATCGTTCTACCCCATTCTGTGCTGGCATCTGCAGCATTGCGTCCCATTCTAGGTGCTACATTTTCAGGTGGACACTGACAAACTGTCCAGAAAAGTGTGACTAGGGCTTTTTTTTCGTCATAGGATGCACTGGAACAGCGTTCCGGCACCTTTTTTTGACAGATTTTTCCAAGTGATTTTTCCAAGTGATTGTGAATCACCCTGTCGGGTGTAGCAGGTCGGTGGTAAAAATCGTTAACATAGTGCCTGCGGGCTGCTTGTGTGTCTGTGCTGATTGTGAGGGCGCCGCTCGGCTTGGGATCGGTCGTGTGGTCGCACGCTGAGTGCTTACTGCCAGCGGCGACCATTATGTTTATGTGTGAATAGAGTGACTGGCTACGTGCAAGAGGTAAATAAGTTCTTTATTTCACAAAAAGTTGGTGAATTGAAAATCTTTTTTAGTGTAAAAGTGTGACCCCAAGATCATACTTTTAGTGTAAAAGTGTGACCCCAAGTGAGTTCGGGCACTTTTTTTTTTTTTTTTTACAAAAGGGGACTGAGTGTGACCTGGATAGTTTTAACCAGACATTTCACTGGAGGCCGAGGCCAAGGCCGTCCACTCCATTGCAGTCCTGATTACTATGTGTGGATGTGAAAGCTGGACAAGGAAGAAAGCTGGCAGGGAGAAAGTTGATGTGCTTGAAACAAGGTGCTGGAGGAGAGCTTGTGAATCCCCCAGATTGACAGAAGAATGAACAAGTGCATCCTCATTCAACTCAGGACACAGCATTCCCTGGAAGCAAAAATGATAAAGCTGAGGCTATCCTGCTCTGAGCACATCATGAGAAGGCAAGACTCATTGCAGAAGACAGGCATACTAGGCAGAGGTGAAAGCAGAAGAAGAGGAGGAAGACCGACCATGAAGGGGTCAATTCCATAAGGGAAACCACAGCTTTGAGTGCCCAAGAGCTGGGCAAGGACAGGAGATCCTGGAGGGCTGCCCTAAGGGAACAATGACTTGATGGTATTTAACAACATCTGGGTGGTATCCTATAGTTCCTGTCCATGAGCTGAGTAGCTCCTGCTTGTGCCAGAGCTGTAGATCTGGGAGAAGGCTGCATGGTCAGATGGGGAGGAGAAGCGTGCTCTGCCATTTCCCTTTCTCCCCCAAATACCACTCATTTTCACATTATTCTCGGGGCGTCTCCCAACCCTCTGGAGCAGACGGGGTTTCAGGGGGCTGATAGGGAAATTGGCAAAAACCACCTTCCAACTCTTCCTCTAGAAGTGGCCAGTATAACAAAACCCCTTCCAGCAGCAGAGCACAGTTGGATTGAACATGCTGTATTTTATTTGCTATATCTGATTTTACTTTTATATACACCTTGTTATTGTAAAACAAACACATAAAGTGAAGCATCAGTGAACCTGAAGACTAAAGTAAATGGTGCCCATGCTGAAATGTGAGAATTAATTATAGGAATTCTCCTTATTAGAATAGAGGAGTAAAAAATGTGGCAGAGCAAACTCATGGACCCAGGGAATAGGTTAATATCATTAATAAGTCTCAAAGGGGTGTATTCCCTCCATTCTTCTCATTGCTTTATGGTTGTAACAGATATTCTCTGCCATCATGCAATAGGAGAACAAAATTAGCCTACACTCTAGGGTTCTTCCCTCACTAACCTAATTGCAACTTCTAAAATTGAAATGGATTAGGAACTATTAGACATTCTAATCTTTTTCGTTCCACAGGATCAACTGCTATAATTCCCTCTTTGCACAAGCTCCCTTTGGTGGCTTTAAAATGTCAGGAAATGGCAGAGAACTGTAAGTTCATTTTGTTTTTCTAAAAGGGGAAACTTCTTTACACCTTAGCAAGAAACAAAGTCAGTTTACCATTTATAATGCCTTCTTTCCAATGGATTGGGGAACCTGCGATGCCCGTTCCTTTTCCCATGTGTCTTCACCATAGGATTTTGAGCATCGGGCTCTCTTCCAATTGTTCGAACAGATCAAGAGCAGGGGCTTTCGTGTGGTGGTGCCCTTTCTTAGTCAGGCATTCTGTATCTCATGATCTTGCCAGGTGCTTTCAGATACATGGCACAATCTTTTCATCTATACATGCTTTCAGGCTGTAGTGCTGTGGATTCCAGGGGCCATAGGATATTTTGGATCTCCCTCTTCCTCCAATGTCAGTGAGAGAAATCTGTCTTCTGAGAGGGAAATCCAGCCTCACAAGCTACCTCCATGAGGCTGTGCAGAAGTCTCTATCCAATGGCCCTCCATCCAATGGTCTTCCAAAGAGGAAACTTAAAAATTGTGTATTAGAGCACAACACAAGGGAGTTTGTGTTCTGGCTTTGCTATAAGAGCTGGTTCTACAGGATCCAAAGAGAGCCTGTGGCCCCTAGAAAATCAAAATATGCCAGCCCTCCAGTCAGCTTAGTTTGTTTGGGAAATGGTGGTGACATGGAAGCCCCAGTTCCAAGAAAAAAGCCTCCATGCCTACCCAGCTGGCATGAAGAAGCCCCGCTTGGTAAACGGGTTCTTTGCCCCAGTTCCTCTGCCACAGCTTGGCACTCTGCAATGCATGTCCCATCCATCTTTCATGATTCTGGAAAAAGGGTGTAATCTTTTTGTTTGTTGTTAAATCACAACTGCTTTTGACAAGTGGTGGCAAAAGAATGGAGATGGGTCACATAACGCCCTGGGGCTCAGGTGTCTTCATTTGCTCATATCCTAAACTCAGCCAATCTTTTCTTCTTACAGGGGTGAATATGCGTTGAGCGAATACACAGAAGTGAAAACAGTCACCATTAAACTCTCGCAGAAGACTCACTGAGTGGGATATGCCAAGAGACCGAAAACTCTGACGCTCTGAATGTTGATGTTATGGGGGGGCGGGTTGCAAAAATAGAACAGATTTTTTATTGAAAGAAGCTGATTTTTTAAAATAACTTCTTGTTCTGAGGCCTTGCTGAAACACTTCATTCCAACCCAAAGCTAACTGAATGGCTTTCCGAAAGGGGCTTGCCCTGCCAGTGATGCTGGTGCAGACTGCATGACAAAGGCTGAAAGGTATGAAGATGCACCTGTCAAGGTGCCATGCTCCCCTGGGATGCAGGGAGGGGCAACAAAGGCCTTGCTATTTGTGGACAATGGAATTCATCCCAGTTCTGGAGGTTATGCCTTCTGACAATGGAAGCAGCCCCACTCCAGTCGCAAAAAATGCGGGTAGCATGAACCGCTGGGTGTGCCACGTCTCACTGCTATATGAAGTTGCTAATCCAAATCAAGCCATGCTGGGTTCCACTGGATGGTTTGGACTTCAGTGCCCATCAGTCCCTACAAGCATGGCCCATGGTCAAGGAATTCTGGGTGTTAAGAGTCCAAAGTAACCGGAGGGGCACCAGGTTAAGGACAGCGGTTTTGGTCTGTTTCGGTGATACGGGGGCACACGAGGCAACCTTGGCTGTGCATTGTTCCCACGTCCCAACTTCCTATTTAAACTACGCTGCCGCCAGGCAGCAAAGCCTGAATCCCAGATTCGTGCTGCTACTGGCCACAGGTGGGGCAATGAAATTTTGGAATGTGGGACACCAGAGAAGTAAGGGTTGTTTAAAAAAAAGACATTCCCTTTACTTCAGACATCTTGACTGGGAGAGTGTTGCAAGATATCCTTTCTGTTGATCTTGGAAGAAAACAACAGTTCAGGTTTTGTTACCCCTGTAGGGTTGGGCTTTTTTATACTGTGGGACTTTTCATGGACCATTTAGCTGAAAACTGTCTGGGAAGAGACATCCAGGCTTCTCTGCAAGGACAGGAAGAGCTGGATGTCATTTTGGTAGCTGTCTATCCCTTTAGTCATACACCTGTGGTCCAAAGCCCTATAATGTATGCACGACTGGAGGCCTTAACTATATGGAGGGTTTTTTCTGCAGATCAGTCTCCCCTACTTGGAGAACTGCTTTTTGCTGCCTGCCCACTGCCACATCATATTAAAAATGAAATTTATATATTTTCTAACTTTCCTACACAGCGTCTCTGCTTCTGGGTTTTCAGATAGATACCTTACTGTTACGTAGTTGCGATATTTTTTTAATGTGAACTGGGCCATTGCTTTTAATGGCACAAGTAACACTTCACTTGTTCTGTAATTGGCTATGACATGCGAACCAGGTCAAATCCAGGAGGCACAGTCCACTAGTAGACGATCTCGTGCATTTGTTCACTTCTGCAGTGGCATACAAGGGAGACTTCGCCTGAACAAGGCTGCACCAATAATTCCCTGTCTTGGGTGTTTAATTGGCACAATCCATAATGCCATCTGGAACATCCAGTCTCTTTATAATGGGTAACATTTTAAAATGATTCCATAAATTTCATTTTGTGACCTCAAAGTTTTCTGATGTCTTGTAAACTACTTACTGTAACAGGGTTTTTTAAAAAATGTATACACTGAATTTTTCTACATTGGATAATAAAATACCATTAGGCACTAATTGTAAAGTACAAATCTGTAGAGCCTTTATATTCTTTCATTGCATGTTAGTGCTTTTTGTATGAAATATTACTTTTAAATGTTTAAATATATAAATATATATTTATAAATTTAGAATGCAATTAATCTAATGTATTTTTATTGCTGATTGTACATGGAAATGTTATGCCTGTTTTAAAGGGTATATCTTGTAATATTAGTTCTACAGTTAATAAAATGTTATAATTTTTGTGATATGGCTCAATGTGTGGGTAATAGTTTTCACACACTAAAATGGAGCCAAGCAAAGTCTCACTCTGGTTTGAGGCAAGGATCGTTGATGTTGTCCAAATTCCAGTCCAAGCTGACCTGCCTGCTGATCAGAACATCGCGAGCACCCAGGTGGGGGACGTCTGCATGGCACCACTGCAACTAGCGGACAACATTAGCTTCCTGCCTGGGGATCACTCATGAGGCCAGCTCTCTTGGCAAATGTCAGGCACAAAATTCATACGTCAGAGTGAAAATGTTTAACAAAGTTAAAGGTGTACCGACATGAGCATAAAATACATCAATGGAAGATAAGCTGTGCATCTTTACTGGGGCAGCTACATCTGTGGTGGCTCAAGGCAGCAAAGTCCGATATGAGTGCTGGTGTGGCTGCTGTGAAACTGGCATGCTTGGGGGGCACCACAGTTTGCAGGGTGGAGGTGCAGATACTGGTAGCTCGTGGAAGAATGCAGAAGTTCCCACATTAGATCCATGGCATCTGGAGGGGATCCCTGAAGCCCAGAAAAGCAGTTGTGAGACCACGGACATGAAAATAAATTTTCCCAACAGGAACAGGATGTCCTTATGCAACTGCCTGCCCTTCTGGACTCTCCCTGGGCGTGTGCCCATGGCAACTCTCATGATGAACCGCACCTGCCATTCAGAAGGGGCTGTCGGGGCTCTACCAAGGAAGGGGCTGGAGGCAGGTGGCTGGCTGGACAGGAAGCCTGCCAGGAGACATGCAGATGCACGCTGCACGGTGCCTGTGGGGTCCCCACTCTGGAGCCCTGAGCTTTAAAAAAAACTTTAGAAACACACGTGGAGCTGTACCTGTCCAGAGCAATGAACACATCTGAAATGCACGCAACGTTCTAGCCGGTATGCATAGGCTTTAACAATAAGGGACCAAAGAGCCCAAGAAGGATCCCTCGGAAGGTGGCTACAGATCCAGACATAAATTGAATAGCCAGATTCTTGTATGCCACTTGCTCACATATGGAGAACAGTATAAAACTCTCAATGCACTGTTTATCCCTCCAAGGCTCCAATCAGAGGCGGTGTTTGGGGTCCCCACTAGGGCTGGAACCCCAAAGTGCTGTGCGGCAGCTGCCTCGGCACTCAATGGGCGCTTGCTGAAATGGAGGTGCAGGGCTCTGGCGTGGTGCACCCCCCGCTGCCCCTCCCCGGAATCTTTCCGCCTGAGCTTTTCCCTGACGCCAAACGCCCTCCTCTCCCTGCCTCTCTCTTTACAAGCAGAAGCGCGACCTTCAAAGACGCGGCACAGAGACTTTGCACATGACGGGCATGCCATGAGCGGAGCCGCTGGCTGGAGTCGGGGGTCAGACTAGATGGCCCCGGAGGCCCCTCCGACCCGCTCTGTTTCTCTGTTTCCACCAAAGTCTTTTCTGGTTCTGCAAGCGCCGGCCAGTGGTAAGGCCGACCCGTCGCTCTTCTGCCACACACACAAAGCAGCAGCCAGTGGGCGCTGCAGCCGCACCTGTCCTGCACTCCCGGCAGTGGCAATCAGGCAGCACAAGCCGGGCGGTCCTTTGCGGTGTCCAGCAGCCACGAAACGAGCAGTTGGCTGAACTGGAAGCTGCCCCAGCTCGGCAGACTGGACTGCACGGCAGATGCCGAAGCGGCGACCGGCCGATCTGACCTTTCGGGGGTGCACGGCAGTTTCTCACATTCCCAGATGTGGCCACAGGCCCAAACAGGCTGGGCACGCCAGAGCTGCCCCCGATCCCGGAGGCTGCCGGCCCCCCAGCCTGGCGGGGCGGCGATGCCCCGCGCCGCGATCCGGGAGCCTGCAAGCGGCGCTCACGCCCCCCGGCCGGGACCGGCCCGGAAGCGAGCTGCGCGGCCACCCCAAGTCGGCCAGAGGCGGCCCCGCGGGCGCTGCTCCGCGCCAGGCCGGGCCCGCCGTCCACCTGCCGCGCCGCCCGCCTTCCCGCCCGGGCCCCGAGGCCCGCCCCGAGCCCCACCCACGCGCCGCGTCGCTCGAGGAAGTCGCGGCGCCGCTGCGCGGTCCTGCCCGCCCGCCGCTGCCTCTGGCGGAGACCCGTCCGCGGCAGGAGAAGCGTCCCGCCGGAGGAGGAGGAGGAGGAGGAGGAAGCGGCGGCCGCGGGCGGGGGAGACGCCGCGGCAACTGCCGGCGAAGGTAGGCGGCGGCTGCGCCCGCAGGCTTCGCGGAAGCCCTCCCCGCCCCTGCGCCCCGGGGCGCTCCTTCGCCCCGACTTTTCCCCAGCAAATGCCCCAAGCGCCAACCCGCAGGGCAGGGAAGACTCTTCGGGCAGCCGAAAACGGGCGGAGGTCCAGCGCGGCCCCGGGCACTTCGACTCAGAAGCAAGTTCAGCTGTTGGAGTGGCACCGACTCTTCTTGAGTTGGTGCGTTAAACTGGAGCGCGCCGCAGCCTCTTGTGGTTTAGGACTGCGGGGGGAATATTTTGTTCGGGGAAGCTCGTCCTTTCTGCCTTCTAAAAACAGTCGTGCAGGGATTTCCCAGCCTGAGATGGGAGGAGCCTTTGCTGTGTCGTTCTTGCTGAAAGGCTGGAAAAGAAAGGGGGAAACATGGCTCAAAAGGAAGGCGAGCGCACTGGGAAGGCAGGGCTGAGAGCGCAGAAAATGGGACGTGCCTGCTCGAGTCCCCTTCGTAAATCCTCCTCCAAGGAGAGTCACGTGTGCAGTCACTGCCCCCCTCGCACCCCGCTCACTTGCCCCGCAGCCCTCGGCATGCCTACTCGAAGGGAAGCTGCACTGCGCTCGGTGGGTTTTACGCCCAGGAAAGTGTGCGCAGGATCCCCCCCTTCTCCACCCTCCGCTTTCCTTTCGGCTTTTCCATCCGCAGCCTTTGAGGATTTAGGGTGTGACCCCCCCCCCCGCCTGTGTTATGATCATGACGCATCCTCCCGTGCCTTTCACAACCCTTGACAAGGAGACGAAGCAGCGCAAACTGTTCCCCGTCAACTTTTCTTCCTGCTACGCAAAGTTTTGCGGCTTAATTTCCAGATGGGCCCATGAAGCTGCTGTTAGTGCAGGGCTGGTTAAATTCCTGGAGGCCGAGGAGGGACACCCCGCTGCTGCCAAGGTTGTAGTTAAAGGAGCTGGCCTAGGAAAGACGGAAAGGAGTGCAACTTTCCAGAACTGACTTAGGAGTTCTCCGGAAAGAGAGTAGATTTTGGATGCTGTTTGTAACCCGGGAAAGATGTGATGTGTAAGAAACTTCGGGTTAGATACAGACCCATGGAAATCAGTAAGATTTGTTAGTCATTATTAAGGGCATGATTCTGTACCCCTTTAGACAGCAAAAAACCTGTGATCTTTGTCATTGACGTTGAAAGATGCAAAGAATTGTTCGCTCCGTCAGCATCTAACTTTGTTGAAGAGGGAAAACTATGAAAATTTCCTTTGCAAACTCCCTTTCATACAAGGAACTTCACAGCTGAGAATCTTCCCATCCTGCTTTTGCAGTGACACCTGCAATTCCAAAATCATGCTATGTATATGAAAAGCATTGTATATCATTCGGGCGCCCCTGCTGACTTCTCCCTAAGGGAGTAGCAGTTCTCTGGATGCCTCCAGGTGCAAGACTCTCTGTCAGAATGGGCTGCTCAACTATTCTGGCTTTCCCTCTTTTAGCTGATGTTTTCGGATATGAAAAAGATGGAAGAAGAGATGGAAAACAGGGCAGAGTTTACAACCGAAGATGGTGTTCTCTGGCCCCCTCCTAAATATGTGCATGGATTAGGGTGATTGTAGGAGCCCAGAAGAATCTAGCCGCCTTCTCCAATCTGCGCTGGGTTGCAACTTCCTGAATGTCCTGCCAGGTTGGCTGTGATCTGGGGCTAATGGGAATTACAGTTCAAGACACCTGGAGGGATTTTGCAACACAAACTAAGCTTCGTCTTGGGCAGCTCAGTCTTCTGCAGCTTTACTGAAAAGTAGTCCCACTGATCCCACATGCATGTGTGTTGCTTGCCTTGTATGTGTGTGCTCAAAACTGCATCCAAGCATGTGTGATATTAAGAAGTAACCAGTTCCAGTCACCAGATACTAAGAAGTGACCAGTAAGAAATAACTTCATTGAAGTAAGTCAGTTCAGTAAGATCATGCAATAATAACATAAAAAACAAAAGAGGAACATTTAGTATCACAATTAAATCCTTCCAAAGAAATTATCACTTGTCCTTTGTTTCCGGACCTGGGTCCAGCACAGAGATACCTCCTGCTTCCATGCCACAATTCAAGCATCACCCCTAACAGCTGCTTCTTTTATGCAGAGAAGAGTGGACTTGCTTTTGAAGAGGTGGGTTCAAAGCAGTGGTTCTTCCTCCCAGCCTGCACAGTATATAGTCCAAGAAGTGCTCTTTTTGCATGCTTAAACCCATGTTCTCTCTGTGCTGAATTTGCTTTGTTTCTTCCCTGATTCTCTCAGCAAGCAGGCCTCACCTTCTCTGCAGGAACTTTCTCAAAATAGATATTGAGAAAGCGCAAGTCTCTTCCTCTCTTTTCCACCCTTTTCCTCTGGAGAGTGTGATATTAATGGGCATCTTTCAAATAGATCCGTTAAATAAATAAATAGTGTAGTTCCGTAATAAATTTGTTGGCTCAGGACCCCGGGATAACTAACCATGGAAGTCGAAGTGTGTTACAAAGGAGTTCGGGGCATTGGCTGGGTTTGCTTATTGGGCTTATAGTGTATGTTATGAGCCTGCTCAGGACATGTCCAGCACTCCTTTGCAGGTTTGGATAATGGGGATATCAGTAGCGACAGAAACAGTCGCCGAGGGGCACATGGACATATGAGAAGCCCTGCTGGATGGGACCGAGGTCCATGGAGTGTAGCCAACCGGCTGCCCACAGGATCCCTCAAACAGGATGTGAGCACAGCAGTTCGTTCCCACTCAGGGGCCCCAGAGACTCACACAGGGGCACATACGGATAGATGAGATGAGAATGCTCTTCTTGTGAAGGAGGGCCCAGCGAATTTTCGGAGGACTCCAGCCTGAATTGGCCGGAAAGTGTTTGCTTGGAACAGCTCTGCTGTAGGCTAAAGGTGCCCAGCATTTCATGTCATTTCATCACAACATGATTTTTCTTTGCCTAGTCTAAACATTTCTTCTGAAATACTTCCTCTTGAGAGCAGACATAGCCAGTGAACATCAGGTGATGTGGGGCCACTGAGACAGAGAGAGAGAGAGCAAGCAGCATGCTTGGAGGGATCCCAGCATTTCCAAAGGTACAACAAATCTTTCAAAGCAAGACAAAGGGGACAGGAAGGAAATCCCAGACCGCCCAAGTGGGACTGAAATGTCCTCATGTTGGTGGATGCAGGAAAGGGGCCCTTCCTGGCTGGCATGTGCCCAGGACAGAAACATTTCAGCTAATGTAATTATAAACACGTAGTGTTACATCCTGCCCTTTTCCTCTGGTGAGGAGCCCCAGGCAGCCTACATAGCCCTGTTTTATCCTCAAAACAACAACCTTGTGAGGTGGGTTGGGCTGAGAATGAGTGCCTGGCCCAAAGGCAGCCTGTGAGCTTCGTGGCCGAGTGAGGACTGGAGCCTGGCTCTCCCCGGTCCCTAGCGCATCACTTCAGCCCCCGGCGTGGAGCTCCTTTCTGCTCTGCAGACTGCAGGAAAAGGCCTGGGCTTTCTGAGACTGGCTGGGGCTGCCCAGAAGGCACTTGGATACCGCCTCAGCTCCCAGATCTTGGAGTCAACAGTTCAGCTCTTAATGCATCCTAGGAGGAGTGGGGGTTATTTGTGCATGTTTCCTTTTCCCCACCCTGTAGCTCAGTTATAAACTCTTCTGCACATGAGGAGTGGAGAGTACAATTGTGCGTGACTACAGAGAAGACTGAAAGTTGCTTGCATGCCATGCCGGCCTCCCTCCAGCCCTCAGTGCACCATCTCTGAGTCACAAAGCAGCACCGACTCCGTGAGTGTTCAGTCAGTCAGGATGGGCTGTGCATGTCGGATCAAGAACGGGGGCAGGAGTGTAATGGGCAGCTTCTGCCATAGAGAAGAGCCGCTTCATCAAACTCCTGATTAAACTGTTGCTAAGACACGAAGCCAGGCCTTCGTGTCGTGATGCTTTCCAGGTGTGCGGGACTCTGATTCCCAGCATCCACCAGCAGTGCTGACTGGTGTGCTGAGCACAGCAAACACATTTGGAGGGTGCCCAGTTGTGGAAATCTGGTCGTAATTGACACAATTGCATTATTGTAAATGTTGCTTATTTTTGGATCTTTGGATCTTTTTCCTGTGGTTCAACCCCACGACTTCTTCTTCAACTCTAGAACTGATTTCAGCTGATGGGGTGAATCCCATTTTGGAGGAGGTTCATGGGTTCTATTTCAGCAGTGGGTGGGGTAAAAGGAAAAGGGGAGAGCCAGAAACTCCAGCATATTTTAGCTGAATGTGCTTATTGCCAGTCACTAAATCTTAGTGGAAACATTACAGCCATTTAAAATGGTGCAGTGGGAAGGAATTACATAAAAGCTGGGTAACCAGCAAATGATAAACGGTTGCAGGAAAGGTGATAGGCCCAGGGGAAAGTGGCTTGGCCATATGGGAAACCCCAAAGATATAAATGCAGCACTTTGATTACTCAAAAGTGCTTATATAAATGTTAGCTATTCTCCTGAAAATGTTTAAAGCTCAGGCTGATGTAGGCAAGTTAAAATGGGAGAGAAAGAGCCCCTGGATGACTAGGGGATCTTGCGCCATGTTTGATTTAAGAGAAAGTAACTTGTCGTGGAATTTGGGGAAGCATTTTTTTTCCTGCTGTGCTGCTTTAAAAGCAGTTTAACTAGGGCTGCAATCCCACACATGCATAGACAGAAAAAGCCCTCCAACACCTCACGTTCCATCTGCATCCGGCATCAGAATCTGGTAGATCTGTTCCCCAGGAAAATCTCTCGAGAGCAGGGCTGCATAACATCACCAGACTTTGCAGGCATGTAGATGTCGGTGCAGTGGCCCAAGATTGGCTCCAGCACCCGTAAGCAGTGCCTGTAACCAAGAGTGCAATCCTATGCATGTTTAGGATTTTTTCCTAAAGTTTATAGGACTTCCTTTCTGTCTAAACCTGTGTAGGATTGTGCCCCAAATATTTTGCAACTTCTTTAGCTTAGTTCACTTCAAGCACCCCAAAAATCCACTTTCTGCTCATTTGGGGTGCTGGAGAACTGGCATTGCACAGCCAGCCATTTTCAAACCAGTAAGAAATGGCAGGATTCACTACAAAACGAGGAGACTTGGCTTCTCTGTATGGCTGGATCACACCTGCCAGAAAATGCAGAAAGAAAGGATTAGTGACAGCCTCAAATAAGCAAGCCAACTTTTGCCAGTGTCTGTGGTTTGCCATCTTCTTTATTTGTATAATGTACTTTAAAAAAAACCCTTGCTGTTCAGCCAAAGAGACACCTGAAGTTCCCTATACACATTTAGTAGAAATAGACAGTCCCTGTCTACAGGATTACAGTCCACGAAGACACAGCTCACAAGGAACAAGTGATACGGAGGGAAGAGAGGAAATAAGCTGTCCTTCAAGGGACTGGGGAAGTGGCCTATCAAATTCTACCGGCCTGCCAAATTTTTAGTAGACTGCAGGCTGTTAAAGAAAGATAGAAAGCTGCAGTCCTGTGTCGGACATGGAGGAGGTGTCCCCCTTCTCCAGCAGCTCACTTGGTTTCCGTGCAGGGTGGAGAGGAAAGACAGGTCCCCCTTCCCTTGGCCGGCCCTCCCTCCTTCGTGCCTGCCTGCCTGCAGCCCTTGGCCATGCATGTCGGGGAATGCAAGGCGAGCTGCACCCTTAGTGGCAGGAAGGCGTTGGGCTGTGGCTGTGGAAGGGCAGGAGCTGTACCGGCTTCGTCCCCCACCCGCATTTCCCTCGCAACGTATGGCTGTGGCTTGAGGCTGCCCTTGGGCCAGCCCGCCTGGATTCCTTCACTTCCCCTCTCTGACATCTGTGCGCAGCTATTTCCTGCCATGCTTTCTGCAGGGCTGTAGTTGCTGCAGAAAGAGCCAGGCCAAGAGCTGCTGTGGGCCTTGGCATGGCTGTGCTTCTGCTTGCCGCCTTGCCTGCCCTTCCTGCCCCCAGAGCATCCGGGCAGTGCTGTGGGTGGTGGGCTGCTGCAAGAGGCAGGCAGGAAGGCTGAGTGGTGAGATCGCCAGCAACGAGCTGCTTCCCCTCTGCTTTGTCTCGCCTTCGCTGGAGGAGCACAGGACTGCGCTGCCATAAACTGAATGAGAGCCTGGGTCCATCCGTTGCTGACACTAACTGGCAGCAGTGGCTCTCCGGGCTTTCCAACAGGAATTTTTCCAGCCTGGCTGAGATGTTGGGGATGGAACCAGGACCTTTGGCAGGCAAAGCGGGGGGCTGTGCGATGGGGGTGCAGCTCATCCCTTAAAAAGGAGAGTGCCCCCTTTTCCTTCCAGAAAAGGACAAACCTTGCAAGCAATCTTAGGTTGAATCAGACTGTCAGTCCATCTAGGCCAGTACTATGGGCCCTGACTGGCAGCAGTGGCCCTGCAGGGGTTCAGGCAGGAATTCCGAACTTGAGGCTGTTCTGGATGCCACATCTGGAATTGCACTCTTTGACTGGGGGGGGGGGCATGCCTGCTTGGTGCATTGGGCTGCAACTCCCATCTTGCTTGCAGATTTAGTGAGTTCTCCTTAGTTCTGCTACCCACCTAAAGAAAGCTTCCGCTATGGGGTGACACAGAAATTGATCGAGTAAATAAAGCTGAAGACTGATGTGGGTACAATCCTGTGCAGCCTTAGCCTGAAAAAGCCATTCCACGCCCATGGAGGGCAGGGACTGCACCCTTAGTAGGCAAGGCAACACCAGCAGGTCTCTTCTTGGGTGCTTTCCTGGCTTCTGCACAGTTTTGTGCCTTCTAAAAGGCCGAGATGCCTAAGGCTGAAGACTTAAGCAGCTGTCACCAGAGGTCTAAGCTAATCGACACTGGTGTTTGGGCATTTTGCCTCCGCCCCTTTGCTTTAGTTCGTGTCCCCTGCCTCCATATCCCCCCACCACTACCACACCCCCTCCTTCCAACAGCTTTGAAAGGGGATTGGGCAGATCTATGGGGAGGGGCTGCCCCAGAAGCAGAGGCTGTCAGCCTGTGGGTTCCGGTCGCTGAGGAGCCGGATCGGCAGGAGGGGGCTGCTGCCTGCTTCCCATGGGCAGGTGGTCGGGCTCCCATGGGCAGGTGGTCGGGCGCTGTGTGCGGGCATGCTGGACTAGAAGGATGTTTGGCTCGATCCGGCATGCGCCAAAGTGCGCCACGATTCCAGTCATCGTCAGGGCTGCAGCGTGTGTGCTGTTGAAAACGGCCCAGCGAGCTTCGGCTGTGGGGCCCTCTAGACATAAATAAATGGATACAACAGCAGTTATACAGATACTGAACATGCTAAAGCTGGGTAATGAATGGCAACTTTTTGATGGGGAAAGCATCCTTCACAGATCACAGTCAAGTGAAATGGCCTTGTGTACTTTTAAACTTGGTATTTTAAGCCTCTGCTGCACCAGAACTTGGAGTGCGCATGGCAGGACCACAGAAGGAGCCAAAAACAGCGCATAATTTCAGCCACTGGTGAATGAAGTGCACTGAGATTTGCATAGCAAAAATGGAAAGCAGGAAGTTCAGGAGAAACATCTTGTTGCCATTTCTGCTTCAGTTGCAAAGACAAATGCAGAAGCAGTGTTGACAAGGCGGCTGCTGACATTTTCCTAAAAGGAGAGGATTTTTTAGTTGGAACCAAACTTTGCCCAGGTATGAGCTTTAAAACTTGCTGGGCTGGGGCTGGGAGTGTCCTCCCAGGAAAGCAGGTGAACAGCCCAAAATCTTGCGTGTTAATGGGTGGGTTAAAATTTTCCTGAGGTTCTCCACAATCTTCCTTGTGTAGCCTTCTCATGTTTCTTCAGTCCTTTTCTTCTTTCCACAAAAATGGTTGCGGAAAACATGGAATTACTGCACAGTGCCTTTTAGTAGGTAGTACTAAGAACCCTCCACCTAGAAGCACCCAGACTTCCGTTTACTGTTGATGTGAGTGTCTGATCTCCCAGTTCCTTCTTCCTATACAATCTTTGTTTTTGTATTAGGATTTTTAATTACTCCCAAAGGCAATGCAGTTTACAATAAATTCCCATACAACATAAATGCAAATTGAAAGTGGCCAAGGAAGTGAAGTAAAACTCCTTCCCCCAAAGAGCTCAGTCACTACAATTTCTTAGTGTTTCTGCATAAAAAGTTACTGAGAACGGCTTTAAGTAACGGTAAGGACAAAGGCTCCTAAGGGACAGTCTGTTTCAGAGAAAGGGTGCAGTTTGTAGTTCCTGGACCACTGGCAGGATTAATATTGGTCTTTCTCTTCCTCTCTTCCAGGCAGTGATTAATAGCAAAGATCTTCCAAGCAGAATAATGTCACATGGTTTGGATGACTCCATTTTGGATATTCCATGTTTTGGGAAGTTGACTTGTTGAACGGCCGTGGTGAAAGCTCAAAATGTATTGGTGTGTGGGAAGCGAGGACTCAGATGACAGCAAGAGCAGTATGGCAGCACAAAAAGGTAACGCGCCCATCTTGTGGTTTTCTCTGTATCAGCTTGTTGGGACGTGATTTCATAGGCTCTGGTGTGAGGAAGGAAAGCAGCATGTTCCATGCGTCATACACAGCATTGAGTGATCCACTGCTTTTCTATGCTGCCTTTCTGCTTAGCACCCACTGATCAGCTGGATTTGATTAGTCATTGCAGACTACAGAAATCTAAGCTAATAAATCCCCAGATCCAATAAAAGCACTGTATTTAAAACATGCATAAATAACCTTAAAAACATAACCTGGGGACCAGTTGCCATGCTCCAGAGAGTGCATTCCCGAATTTGAAAGTAACAGAGGAAAAAGCCCCTCTCCCAGCATTTAAGTCCCTGCTGGCTGGGACAGCCACATGCCACCTGCAGAGAATTATCCCAGCCTGAGGTGCAGTTAAGTGGTCCACCTGAGAGAGGAAGTCTCCGTTCTCCAAGTGGTGGCATCCCTGAGTGCTGGATGCTCACCCCATCCCTGGCTCGGAGTCTGAGTCTACCTGAGGAGGGGGAAGATGCCGTCCTTCTGCCCACAACTCCCGTTGCTTCACTTTCTGATGCTAATGGGAGGTGCAGTGCCAAACGTTTCCCAAGTTGGGGAATGCTGCAGCCAAGCAGAGCTTTAAAACCTGGCTGAACCCAGGGGAAAAATTGGAGATGCGATGTGGGGAATAGGAGAACATTTGCTTTGCTCCCTTCCTGGCTGCACATCGGGGTTCATCTGGCCCTGCCACCGTAGTGTATTTCCCTACATCTCCGCCTCCCCGTCGTTCTCCCAGGAGCTCAGGGTGGTTCTTGCTGTTCACACCAGTTTTTGTCCTCACCGCTGGTTGTCCAGGTTCACCCAGGGAAGGCTTCGTGCCTGAGCAGGGATTCGAACTGGGGTCTCGCTGGCCTGAATCCAACACCCACCACTACACTGTGCTGCCATTTGTTGGCTCTTGGGTGTTCCTCTATATATGGTGGGGAGAGCTACCCCTGTTGGATTTCTGCCTGCCATGCTATGTTGAAGGCACAGGACAGCTGCCAGAACGAAAGGGCTGAGAAGCACCCTTTGGTGAATTCCTCGCCCCAGTTGCTAGATAAGGCATTGAGGCAAAGATTGTTGAATGTTCCCAGGTTAGTGTGGAATTGTCCACTAGAGACAGTGCTGACTCCATGTTTTTCAAAGTCCCCGCTCTGGCAAGTGACTCTGTTTGCTGCCCTTTCTCATTACAACTGCCATGTCCTTGCTTGGCAGGCAGAGAGCCCAGGAGCCAAGTGGCTGGGCATAATCTGTTCTTTGTCTTCATGACCACCATTGCCTAGGCCAGAGTGAGTGGCAAGAAAAACAGAGCAAGTCAGAAGGGGTCTTCCGGCCATCTAGTCTGACCCCCGCCAGCTCGCAAAGACAAAGGGGAAGAGCAATCCTGGGGGGTTCTTCTCAGCAGGCCCTTCCTGGCTTGTGGGCCTTCAGCAACTGCCCAATCATACTGAGCCATGGCGCTGGCTCCCATTTGGGATTGGCCAGTGACAGTCTCTTGCCTTCCATCGTGGCTCAGCTTCCCTTGCGTGATGGTTCACCTTTGCTGGGCCTTGTTTTCCTTTGCTGCATCCATGCTGTGATTGTCCCCCAAAAGTATCCTAGGCCAAAGGGTCTGGGACCCCTCGAAAGCGAAAGCTTTCCTAATTTAAACCCTGAGAACAAAGGGGATTTTTAAGAAGCTGTAAAGGCTGAAACGAAGAGGAAAAAGGCAGCAGTACCAATATTTTTACTTTTTGCCAATTACTGCATCACACTTGGAGTTAAGGGGTTCTACTCTCTACCTGGAAGCTGCGAGCACTGTAGGAACTGCCCTTGACTAAAGAGGCATTCCTGAGAGGCAGCAGAAGGCACAGTCTCTGGGCAGCTGCCTTCGTTGCCCAAATAGAAGCCCCCCCCCCCACCAAACCCCGATCTGAAGCTGCTCGTGCCCCGCTCCACTTGCCGCTGCTGCTGCACTCGGAGCCACGCATGCTTTAATCAGACCTGACCTTACGGCCGATCAGCCTCTCTGCTTGCCCCACGTCAAAGTCAAGAGCCATCAGAGGCTCCGGATTTATCGCTGTGCAATGAGGGCATCATGTCAGGGACCTGGTGGCAGGAATATCTTCCTTCCCAGTGGCAGCGAGAAACGTCCCGCAAGAGAGCCAGGTAGAAATGCCACCTGCTTGTTCTTCTTTGCAACTCCACCTCCATCTTCTGCTGTTTTGCAAGTGAGAATTCGTCAAGAAGCAACGGAGCGATGTGTGTGCCTTGGTGCTGGCTTGCCAGCCCAGCAGAAGCAAAGGCAGCCCCTGTGCTCCAGATTCCTCATCCAAGCACTCCTACATTAATGCCCGTCGCCACTGCATGAGGATCCTGGAGGACTCAGAGCAATTCCTGTCCCCCATCCACATGGCTGAGGCTCACTCGCTCCTTCGGTTTGTGTTCAGTCTTGTCGTAAGTCTGCGTTTCTGATCTGCGTTTGCACACACTTTGCCAAACGCCAGAGCTGCATGCTGTGCTGCTGGATGATTCCCTGGGAAAGGGGAGGGAGAAGTCCTTCTGGCAGTTGCTGTGGCCACGAGTCGCAAGTGTTTTCGCACTGCATATCATGTCGTAGTGGTGTGACTGGGGCTGGTTTCCCTCTAAATATTGCTTTGTTAGACGAGCGAGAAAGACTCATAAGGCTGCCAGTCCACAAGGTGCAGATTTGTCCAAGAGTAAATCTAGTTGAGTTTGGAGGGATTTTCCTTCAATTAGCATGCCTCTCGTCAAGCTGTGTGATTTATATTTTTTTTCTGGGTGATAGTATAGCTATCACATCCTTACAAATATCCTCCTCTGGCAAACTTACTAGCCTGTCCGAATTTTTGTTTTTGTGCCTGAAAATGGCAACAAGGCATGGATGGCTGCTGTTCTATATTCTCTTCTCTGGTAGCTTGCCTGGTGTCCATGCCAGGTGCAGAAGAAGGAGAATGCTCCTTCCATCTCTTCTCTGCCCACCTGCGCTCATCTACAGGCAGCTTCTGCTCCCTCGTGGCTGTTGGGCTGGTGTTCCAACAAGAGAGATCTAGATCGAGAGAGGTATTGCTACCACTCTACACGACTCTGGTGCGCCCGCAACTGGAGTACTGTGTTCAGTTTTGGGCCCCTCATTACAGAAAGGATATAGCCAGGTTGGAGTCAGTGCAGCGTAGGGCCACAAGGATGGTGGCCGGTTTGCAGGGGATGCCGTATGAGGCGAGACTGAGGGAACTGGGTCTCTTCAGCTTGGAGAAGAGGAGACTCAGAGGGGATATGTTGGCAACATACAGGTATGTCAGGGGTGTCACATGGAGATGGGGAGAGGCCTGTTCTCCCCTGCAGAGGAAGGCAGGATGCGCTCCAATGGAGCAAAGCTCAGGGAGCCAAGTTTCCATTTGGATGCCAGGAAGCACTTCCTGACAGTCAGGACCCCGAGGGCGTGGAATGGGCTTCCACGGGAGGTCGTTGAGGCCCCATCGGTGAGGGTGTTCCAAGACAGGCTGGACATGCACATGGTGGGCATGTCATGAGCGGAGCCGGCTGGTGCTGGAGGTCAGACTAGATGGCCCGGGAGGCCCCTTCTGACTCGCTCTGTTTCTATGTTTCACCCTCGGCTATCGTGTACTTTTCACCACAGCAACCCTCTTGATGCCTGTAAAAGATATGTTCAACACATAGTGGCAGAGGGCTGCCAGAATGGAATGGACAGGAACTTTACCATTAATTTAGTTGATATATGACAAGCCGTACCGCCGGACACACATTGGGTTATTCTTAGCGTGCATTGTTTCTGCCCTTCCTGTGCCCGCCCCCGTAAGAGAGGCTTCTTGGGGGATTTTAGGCGACTGGCAAGGCCGCTCGTGTTTTCGCTTTTTCCCTCTGCAGCACTGGATACAGTGCTCAGATTCTCAGCAGGGGTTGCTGCTCTTTCAAAATTGCTGGTGCTTCAGGCTGAAGAGGCAGACTTGGAAACTTGCAGGAGCTGCCGGTTGGAGTCTCGTAAGAGGACAGGCCTGCGGGTTTGCCCGTGGCTAGGGGATCGAGCTTGCAGTTCTTCGCCTGGCAAACGGAGAGAATGCAAAATTGTGCAAAATAGGCAGCTCTGCAGGATTTATTCTTAATGGCACTGTCCGGTCCATGAACGCTGCCTTAATGGTCCACAGTGCACTTCACATCATTTCTCAGTCGTCTTTGCCATTGCCCTCTAAAGCAGGTTGAATTTCTCATCTGGCTGTGATACAATGGAAGGTGGGCTGAGGCTGGAGTGCAGGGGGGCCTCTTGCAGGAGTGAGAAGGCCCGTTCAGCCCAGGGGCCAGGTTTGGGAACGCCACAGGTTGGACTGGGACCCCTGGCTTGGCTCTCTAAATGGCGTTTTCGCACCTCGGATCTATACAGTCCCCTTGATGTCTGAATGGGGATCGTCTGACTATATGAATGCACTTTGCTTGTGGTATTTTGATTTCATTAGCACAGCATGTTTTGATGTCACAGACACAGCGTCTCGCTTATTACCCCTTAATGGAAAATACCTTATTTCGGCCTGCAAGTGTTGTGTACACTTCATGGTATGACCAGCGGCCTCTTTTTATACAAACGACCCCTTTGAATAAGCAGTGCCGTCTTTGGGCAATGTGTATGCAGAAGTGGGGCTGCTAATCAGGCCAAATGAGGCCTTCCCACGAATCCCAGTTTGTCTCAGATCAAAGCAGCCTGAAGAACTTCTGTCAAGCTTTTTCTAAAAAAGCGTGTGCTTCGGTGCAGCCCTCCTCCCACCACAGCCGCTCCGCCTACGCACAGCACCAGATAGACTGTGACGGTCTTTGTGCGGGGTGCTATTTTTGCCTGTATGCATAAAGTTCCAATAATATGCACACAGAAATCTTCTTGTAGGGAGTGGGCTTAGCACCGTGTGGCTGCTTCCAAAATCTTGAGTCTTCTCACAGACAACTCGGGGGGGGGGGGGTGGTCCAGGAGATGATGGGACTGGCCCACGTCCTCCAGGGGAGCTTTAGGCTGTGGGGGGGGGGAGTTGAACCCGGATCTCTGGTATGCTAACCAAGCACTTGCTTAAGTTATGTTAGTATAAGCTGCTCCTTCTTGGTTGTGAGTTTCATTGTGCCTGGGTTCCAAAATAGCCCCAGGCAAGGGATAGTAATGCAGGCCTGAGCTGCCCCCCATGGGATATGCTGTAGCCATGCCTTCTAAAGCATCAGCAGAGCATCAGGTTGGAGGAAGGCTACTCTGGCCACTGTGCATCACTGCCTTTGCGCTAAAAAGGCTGGAGTTCAATCCAGTGTCTGTGTGCTCAGCTGCCAGTCAGAGCAGACTGCAGTGAACTAAGTGGGCCGCTGTCTTGCCTTGTTGATGCTGTGCATGAAAAGCAGCTGGTCCTGGGGCCTGGCCCTTGCCCCATGCACCTGGCCACATGAGACCCCCCCCCACACACACACACAGCCTCCTGCTTGTGGGGGGCAGAGCATGAGCAGTACAACCCCATGTGTGGGGCTGCTTGCTGGGCCTTAGGGAAGGCTGCTAGTGAGACGGAAGTGGCTGCCCACAGCAGATCTTAGCACATGACATCAGACACTTCCCTGCTCTGGGGGAAAAAGCACCTCCACCCTAAGGCAGGACTGCCGCTTGGTGCTAGAGCACGTTCCCTGCATGCAGAAAGTCCGGTGCAGTTTAAAGGATCCGGTAATGTGATTCAGAAGATCTTCGCTTGAGAATAAGAGCAAGAAAACAAATAAAGCCTGGCAAATGAGACAGCTCCTCAGACTGCCAAGGGCTGCACAGATACTGAAAGCCAAGACTGCCCTGCTTGCTGGCTGATCTGGCCGGCACAGGGCAAAACGAAAGGGGCAAGGGGAGCGATCAGGAAAGCGAGCCCCGGCGGAGCCACTCCTTCTCTGCCATGGGCGATGGGCCAGCCTGGTTTCAGTTCTCTAGTAAGGCAGGAAAAGGCAAAACAACTCCGTGCAGTCACTCCTTCCCTGGCTGATGTGGGGGGGGGGCGGGGGGCCTTCCCTTAAATGTGACCTGCAGCCTGTGCATGCCCCACAGCTCCCTGGGTGCGCCCATCTTTCAATTGTGTAGCCCAGGAGACCACGGAAAGCAGAAGCAAGTCAGAGGAGATGCAGGTGGACGGCTAGTTGGGTGGATGGGCCTTCGCTGGTCACAGATGTTCATGGGAAGGGACGTCCCTGGTTGCCCGTTGCTTGTTCCTGGAAGTGGCCCACTCCTAGGCATGGGGTGTTGCCAGCACGGCACCCACCGTGGGAGTTCGGAACCTCTCTCAGCCCAAGGCCAGGCTCCCATTCAAAGAAGCTTTCTGGCTCTGCCTTCCACTGTTGGGGTGGGGGGGGGCAAAGGGAAAAGGGGTGAGGCCAGACCTGCCAGCAAATCATCGCTTAAAGCAATCACTGCCCTTCCATTCAGCCAGTGGAGGGGAGGAAGCTGGTGGGGCAGGGAAAAGGCTGTGAGCAGTGGAGACCCCCAGAGAGCTGGATTGGGCCCCTGAGCCGGGCGTACCGTGACATCGTCGGTACATCTGTGATTCCTACCTCAGGGCAAAAGTGGCACTTCCTTTAGGGCTGTCAGCAACTTTTAATGCCCCAGTTTCCGAGAAGATGGGTCCCGGGCAGGACAGTGAACAATCAGCTTCTTGTGGATGTCTCATCCCACCAGCATTAGAATGCGGGACTCGTCTCCTGTACTTTTTGTCGCGGTCGTGGAAGTCATCTCTCTCTCTCTCTCTCTCTCTGTGCGTGTGTGCATGCACTCGCGCATGCGCACACGTGTGTTTGTGGTGCATGGGGCATCCTTACTTTCCCCACCCATCACACTGCGCCTACTAAAATTGCCTCTCCTCTTCCAAACAGGAAGTCCCTTTTTAGTCCAAAGCCGGGCAACCTGTGCCCCGTCGGATGTCCTGGTCTACAGGGAACCCTCCAGCACTGGCGTTGCCAGCTTGGATTGCTGGTCCTTCCTTGTGGTCCTTCATATATGTTAGGACCCCAAGGGTACGAAATGGGCTTCCACGGGAGGTGGTCAAGGCCCCATCGGTGAGGGTGTTCAAGGATAGGCTGGACCTGCACATGGTGGGCATGTCGTGAGTGGAGCCGGCTGGAGCGGGGGTCAGACTAGATGGCCCGGGAGACCCCTTCTGACTCACTCTGTTTCTATGTTTGCCTTTAAATTGCCCAATTTAGTCCAAAGGCACTTCTGCATACTGCATACTAAAAACAGTCACTAAAACAAAGTGTGAAGCAAGAGGAGTGAAATAAAAACTGTGTAAATTGGGTGGAAAATAATACAACAAATTATTATTAAAAACCAAGCATGCATAAACATGCCCATTGTGATTGCAACAAAACATTTGGCTGTTTCTTCTTTTTGCTTATCTATCTAGCCAGTGGAGATGAAACCAGTGGCCAGGTAAATAACAGGGTTACAAAATGGGCATGAGTAACTCTGCTTCCTTTGCATCTGGTCAGTCTTTCTTCCCCAGGCCCCAGAAGTGAGTGAATCTTGTTATGAGATCCATAACTACCACACCTGGTCGTTATACAGGTGGGATTGCCAAGCGCTGTTGCATTGGGAATGGCTCCTGCTCAGGGCTCCGCGCTCTTTTTGTGCTCCCCCGCCCCCAGCGAAACACATGCAGAGTTCTGTGGCCACTGGGCTTCACTGGCCCTCATTGGTGGTTCTGCGGGGAGCGGGTTACCCCCTTAGTTTCCCCCCCAGAGGATTTTTCCCTACTTCGGCAAACCCCGGTCTTCGCCCAAGCACGCTGATTCTTAGTTGCCCCATTTTGGCTATAATCCATTCTGGCATTTAGCAGCTGAATCTGCTTTCAGAGGGAGTGACATATTCGGATTAATAAAAAACTATCCAGGCCTGACCCTGCTTCGCTGCTGAGATTAGGCAGGCCAGGCCCTTTTAAGGGAAGAAGAGTGAGAGGCTGCGTCGTGTGTATGTTTTGGGAGCCCATTGCAGGCAGAAGGGGAGGCAAGAAGGAATCAGTCAAGTCTGCTAAGATAACGAGAGAGTTGGGTGCTTGAGGCTCATATAGCAGGGGGAGAAAATGCTATGGGACAGGGCTATTTTATTGTTTGTTACATTCAGATCCTATTTTTCCTCCGTGAGCCCATGATGATTGTTCCTGTCTCTGTCTTACCTTCACAGCAACCCTGTGAGGTAGGTTGAGCTGACCCAAAGTCATCTGGTGAGCTTCACAGTTAGAATCCAGAACTCCTGAGTCCCAGTCCGGCACTCTAACCACTATACCAGTCTGATTATCAATAGGGGCGAAAAAGATGGGGCACAACGCAGAAAGTCAAGTTTGGGTGTTTGAGTTAGTTGTAGAAGAGGGTGAGAAGCCAGTGTTTCTACTTACAAAGTACTTACAAAGCCAAGATCACTAATTTATTTTAAAGTGCCATCTAATACATCCATAATGATCCCAATGTATTGAGTGTGAATCCAAGGTGACACCACCCCTGCAGAAGGTTTGTAGAAATGAAAGACTGTTTAGGGGGAAATACTCGGCGTGTGTGTTGCAGGGTGGGGAACCTCCCCGTACTGCCCACTAAGGTGAGGCTGCAGGTGGGCTGTTGGGCAGATGAGGGGATCATCCTGGAAAGGAAAGGAGCCCTCGCAGGGGTGACCCTCACTCTTGCAGCGCCTCTGTGTACATGATTCAGACAACCGTCTGCAGAATCTCCCTGAAATAGATCATCTTTGCACATCCAAAAGTGAGCAGAGAAGGGGCTGCTGGCTTTGTTTGGGCATGTTGAGTACCAGAGCTTGAGCGCCGCGTCTCGCAAGGATCTGTCTTGGGTTCCCATCCAGTGCATTTCTGAACTAGCAGGAGACAAAGCTGATTGGAGAGATGCTCAGGACAGGAAGTCCTCCTTCCACAAGATGGCCACCGATTTGAATGGCTTTAAAAGGCATTGGACAAATTCATGTAGGAGAAGGTGATGGATGGCTTCTAGTCCTGATGGTTCTCTGCTGCCTCCAGTATCAGAGGCAGGATGCCTAGGTAGATCAGGATTATGGGCGGGAGAGTGCTGTTTTATTCACGTCTTGCTTGTGGGATTCTAGTGGCAGCTGCTTGGCCACTGTGTGCACAGAATATTTGGCTAGATGGACCTTTGGTCTGCTCCAGCAGGGTCCCTCTGATGCTGTGAGGGTCACCAAACCGACAGGCATCTGACAAAAGCCCTACAAGATGGGCACAGCATGGTCTGGCCAACTGGTTCCATTATCATTCCTTCTGGTGATTTGAGGAGGTCTCTCTTATGGTCTGTGCAGCAGAAGATGGCCATGACTTTGGCAGCAGAGTTTTGGATGGAGGACATATGGATGCGTTCCAGTTGCACCCATTGCTTCCTGATGCTCTTTATTTGGCGAAGTGGGTGCTGCCCACTGTGCGTCCATCACAGGGCAAGCCCAAGGGGTGGGGTCCCGTTTCAGGGGCTTTGATCCATGTTTCCCTTTGTTCAGGCAGCCTGCCTTGAAAATGCAACTTGAAAGGGAATGCTGATGAGTTATTTACCTTTATGCATGTTTCATGAACACACTTCTGTGTAGGAGACATAAGACAACTGAAGATGATGACAGTGAAATAGGCTTTGCTTCATGCGAGAGCATTTGCGGGTGCCACCGCTGCACTGAGTCCAAGGAATAAAATATAGAACTTGCATCCCAAAGCTGAGTCACTTCTGTTTTCAGCACCTCCATTCTTGACTTTCTCTCTCTCTTTAGCCGGGAGGTAAACCGAGATGTGGGGGGCACTGCCAGTGGGGCTGGGAACATTCCTGGCAAGGAACCCTGGTAGGATTCAGAGTTCAGGGCAGGTCAGGCAGAGCAAAACAAGGGGCAGGGAGCACAATTCATTCACAGTGGTGGGATCTTCTGGAGCAGGGCTGGGCAGCCTTTTGCTTTCGGGGGCCGCATTGCCTCAAATGCAGGGTGATCTGGCAGGGCCCACTTGACAGTGAGCAGAAACAGGGCCAAACCCCCTTCTCTGCCTGCTATCGCCTTTTCTCTTTTGTTCTGCCACCCTATTTTCTGTTAGTCTCCTCTTCCTGCAACAGGACACCGGGGAAGCGATCGCTTTTGACCTTAGGAGGGGGCTCCATAAAACCAGGCTCGAGGCCACATCTGGCCTCTCCTTAGCTCTTTCGATAGGGCCTGCGGAGATACTGGCATCAGACAAAGCAGGGCAGATTTGAAATGCATCCAAAGGGCCAAACAAGGTGAGATTGTGAGAGATCGCACCGGTCTACACGGAGGAAGCCTCAGAAATGCAAGTTGCTAAATTTTACCAGAACTGGGTCACTAATAAAGGAACATTAAGTCCTGAGTATTAATTGGCCCCAGTTTCCAAGATACAGCTTCAGGTCAAAATTGCATCGAAATAATTCAAAATTGCGAGGGGGGTATGCGATTATGCTCCATAACTTTTCTGCGAAATGTGATATAGCAACAAGAATGGTGCCACACCAATCATTATAAATTTGTCTTTTTATTGATACCAATAACATAATTTCCATTCATTTATTGGTTTTTCATGTAACATTTTCATGCCTCTTGCATGAAAAACTGACAAGCTCTAACATCAGCTTAAATGACAAGGTTTCATCTTTATTCGGTATCTAAATTGCACTTTTTGGCTTTTCTCTTGTGAACTGCAGTAGAAAGTTCACTGGAATCCTGGAGAGATTCCAGCAGTAATCAGCAAGCATGGACGGACTCCATTTCCCTTGGTATCTTTTCTCCATGCCTGTGATATCCTGGTGGAATATCTCCCCATGCTCATCACTCACTGCCCCGCAGTTCAAAGGGAAGTAGTCAAATGCGAGTGTAAGAAGTGAATTTTCAGTGACATGTTTGCACCAAGTGCTTTATAGGACCTAAGCAAAATTCTTTCATGAGATCCCTTTTGCAATTGGGGGAACCATGCAAGAATAGCAGTCGCTACTACGATTGCGGGGTTCCCTCCACACCACTGGGACTGCGAAAGGCATGGGCTTTTTCTTCTTGTTTAGCCAATGACGCAGAGAAGTCGCACGGGTAATGCAACTATAATGAGGGGCCCAACTCTTGTCCTGATCCCCTATTTTGCACCCAGAACATAGGCGGGGTGCCTTTTTTACCTCTGCCGGCATGCTGCACTTTTGAGATGCAAATGTAACCTCACCACAAAGGTAGCAGAAGTTATCTTTGTTGTTTTGAGGCATCTTGGCTTCTGAGGGAAAATATCACACCACTGTTCTTTGGAAATGGTGGGCAATGACACTTTCACAAGCCACCAGATGGAACTGTATGATGCGTAGAGCTGACCAAGACAGATGTACCTTGCAATAAAAGAACAATAAATTACAGGTAGGTAATACAAAGTGAAGATACATTTATACACTTCCACATGGTACCATTTGCATTGTTCTACCGTACTTCGTTGAGAAGTTACGCGGCATCATGATCATCAGGCACCTCCCTCCCTCACAGGCAAATATACTCGCCTGTGTATAAATCGTCACTGTGAAATATCTTGAAAACTTCAGCCAACCAGCACCTTTCTCATTCATCTAATCAAAATATGTAAGAATTTGCACATTTTATTTTTCCAAAATTTGTAGGCCAGGGTCACCCATCTCATTTAAAGTTTGGGTAAACTTTAACAAATAGTATTAATCTCTGTCTTAAGCTGCCCAGAGAGCCCCAGCTACTGGGCAGTATAGAAAGTAGATAAATGGCAGGCAGGCAGAGCAGGCAGTCATGGGGCCGTTCCAATTCCATTTGGAACCAGGGCATGGGCAAGAGAGCATGGGCCATTTTCAAGCTGGAAATTCCCACCCTTTCCATTTTTTCTGTTGGGGGCCTATGAAATGGACCTGTGTTCTCCCTTGAATGGAGAATGGCAGTTTTGACTCAGGGTTGGTCTTGTTATGCATCATCTAGTTGTCCCTGACATATGGATGAAAGCCCTCCAGTAAGTCCAGTCCAGGACTGCCCTGCTCTGCTCTTGTTGACTTGGAGAGGGAATCTTAAGGGGGGGGGGGCGAAGCTGTGGGGGGGTGGCCGGAGGTCTCCCTTTCTCTAGAACCTCCCAGGAGCTGACCTGAAGCATTTTGAGAAATGCTGATCTATTTGATTGACTAAGCATGGCTGCAAAATAACAGAAGACCGACATTGCTAGTTCTACGAGGCCAGTTAAGTAGTGGTGCTTAGGTTTGAGTAATACACATTAGAGTGCACAGCTAATTCCCTAACAACTGAAACAGCCGCATCCAAATGATCTCTCTCCCTTCCCCCACCCCCAGCATCAAAGCAAACAAATGTTTTCAACTGCGCTGTACTTCTTTGGGGGTGTGTGTGATTTCTTAGTACTTTCCGGATAATTTAAGGTCTATAGACTTAAAGCACAGAATACCGTATTTTTTGTTCTATAAGACTTACTTTTCCCCCCCTCAAAAGTAAGGGGAAATGTCTGTGCATCTTATAGAGCGAATTTGTGTGTGCAGTAAGTCTGTCAGATGTGCAGCCCATGGGGAAGTGATGGAGAATGTGCCTGTGATTATGTGCCCATTTGATTCCGGATATTTTTTTTCTTGTTTTCCTCCTCTAAAAACTAGGTGCGTCTTATGGTCAAGCGTGTCTTATAGAGCGAAAAATACGGTAGTTCTTGTATAATTATTCCAGTTTTGCATCTAGACTGGTTTTGCAGGGGCAAAGGAGGTTAAATTATTTCAGAATCCTATGAATCTGAATAATAGCAGAGATAATAGTGAGGCAAAAGAAGTGTGTGCCATAGGAAGCAACACCTCCATTAAATTTTTCAACTTTCTTAAAAATGATCATTTGCCAACAAGTTGAATTACTGGCAACAGTCATTTATCGGAAACAGCCCAGCTTCATAAACCATGGTTTAATTTTAACGATGGTTAGTAGAAACCAGCCAGGTTCAAACTATAATTGATGAAGCTGGCTTGTTCTCAGTAAAGCATATTTAAGATTAACTGCAATCTAGGGTTCAAATGACATGCTAAACTGTAAATAAATTAATAGGGAAGTAAATTCTTCCCTTCTCCTTATATGAGCTTGTTCTCATGAAGGAAAAATGTGTTCCTGCTCTCTCTCAGTACACAACCCAAAGCTCGGTTTTGCGTCTAATTGTGTCATGCTGCCCACGCCGTTTTGGTAAGGTGAGTTTTATGTTGTCTGCAGGGCTAATTCTCTGGTACATAAGTGTACACAGGATAGTAGCTGGCCAGGGCATTTCTGTGCGGATTTACTTGGAAGTGAGTCTCACTAAGTGTTTGCAATTTAGGAAGTATGTTTAGAATTGCGGCCAAAGCCTAATTCTAGTCAATCAGGTCTGTTTTGATAGGCAGCACTTGACATATTCAGGGATTCTGCAGATACATGATACTTGCTTTTTTGTTAGTGCAGTGTCAGCTCATTAATCTTTTCCGTGTTGGATTTTTGATCAGTCTGGTGAATTGCATCTAGAGCCATCTGGTCTCATGCAGCAAGATGGTGTCGGGGGTCACCCTGGCAGCTTTGCACTTCCCTCCCACCTTCTACCCCCTTATTTTGCTGAGAATCCAAAGCTTAGGTCGCAGTCCAAGAGGAGGTAGGAACACCGCACTCCGGTGCTAGTTCAGCTCTGAAGCGGCTTGGGAGAAGCTGTGGAGGCAGCCTTTCAGCACTTAGCGGGCGAACAGTCCGGGAAGTTCCAAGCTCGTATCAGGAACTGCAGATCATGTCAGCACAAAACTGATTTAATGTTTGGATTACTGGGGGATTTTGAAGACGCTTTTCTGGATGACGACGACGACAAGGTGCGTTCTGAACTGTGAGGGGGCAATTATATCTTACTTGAAATGGTATAGATATTTCCTCTACATTCTTAGCCTTGGCAAAGCAGCCATAGCTTGCATGTCGCAGTAAATGACATTTGAAGCAACTTCTTACTCTGGAGTCAAACGATCCAATCTCCCTGTAAGACCCCAAGTTGGGTATTTCAGGGCTTTGGAATCCTTAAATCTGGTTGCATTAGAGGAAAGCTACAGAAATTACAGTTGCCCCTTTCATTGCCTGTTGGGCAGCTTGTTTGTTCCATCCCCCCCACCCCCATCCCCAAAACATTCTGCCTTCCTTTCACTGTTCATGCCACGAGGGACATGCACAGTGGACCATTGATTATGATTCTTCTTTTATTGTGCTTTGATGCACGAGCTTCAGCATAGTTCAGCCTTTCATGACTCCATTGTTGGATTGCAACTCCCAGCATCCCCGGCCAGCCATGTTGAGAGCTGTCATTGAACATAGCTGGTTGGGGAGAGGCTGATATGGTAAGAACAGCCAAAAAGCACATGGGATCCCCCCCACCCCATGTACATGCGCTTGCTCCTGCGTAGGTCATCTGCGGAAACCATGTTTCCGTCATAGACTTACTGATCTGATCATTAACCTCTGCGAAAGGATTCTGTTGTTTGGGTATGCACAGTGCTTTTAACTGCGCTTTACATTTGTTTTGTTCTTAAGAGGAGTTTCAAAACTACATATAGCTTTGAATAGAGCTGCACAACTTTGGCTGTCACCATACAGCCTGCAGGAACACACCGACCCAAAAGGTGGTTTGCTGCCAAAATTGCCAGCAATGGGATTTTGTGCTGCTGTGTTGCTGAATTTCAGCAGCAGGGGGCTGGAAGATGAGGTGGGGAAGGCAGCATTCAAGGCTGTGGGAGGCAAGCCTTTGAATGGGTCCTGCTTGGAGGCTCACCAAACTCTTAGCCTGAGCTTAACAGTGTAATTCTATGTATAAATATGCAGAATTGCATCTTCTTGAATTTCCTGAGGTTTTGCCCAGGTCTGGGGCGGGGGTGGGGCGGGGGAGCCTAGGAGTGCAGCCTAAGATAATTGTTTCTTGGTCTGGCTTCCACTGTGCATGGTTAAAGTGAGGAGTGGAAGGGGCTTGGGAGTTTTAGCTGCTTGCACATTTCTAGAAATTGTTTTTATATCTCATTTTTTTCCTGGCTTTGCTACCCATGGACAAAGTTGAGATTCTGTTTATTCCAGATTCTGAAGTGGTCACAAAGTAAATGATGTAGGTTGGTTATATTGGTCATGATAAGCTGCAAAGCCACATATAACCATATAGGCATTAACTGCAGACCCACCCCAAGGAAAACCTGCTTTAAGGAATTTGAGATTCTCGGGTCAATGAATTGCGCATGGTTTGTTCTCTGTGACAGTGGAATTTATGCACCCAGATAATGCTGAGAAGTATTAGAGCTGTGTTTGATTACATTCAACACTTAAAGCCCAGTGGGTTGGCTGCCAGTTGCCAAGGGGCAGCTCCTATCGATATCCAAAGTCAGACCAAAGAAGATATTATTGTGAATGTACTGAGGATGTAGAAACATGCTTTATTATCATTGTGGTCTTTTGGAGATAGATTTGATGGCTTTATGGCCTGGGATTTAAACACAGTAAATATAGGGTGAGCAGAAGGTAAATCTCCAGGTGCTCTGGCCTTCAACTCCTAGAAGCCCCTGTCAGCATCTGGAGATCTAACTTCTTTCCACACCCATAGAAAACCCCCAAAGACTAAGTTTGCTCAGACTGTAAAACTCTTCGAATGCAAAAAGGAGCAGCAAGAACTGACGTTGGCCTCTGGATTGGCCAGGAGCGTGGCCTTCGGCACTCAAGAAGGATTGGATTTAGGGTTTAGGGAAAGCTGGCACAGTGTCCTCTGGTGGAGCCCCTCCTGGCAGAACTTCCTGGTGACCTCACATGTTGGGCAGAAGCAGGACTCGGAGCCACGTGGAGTGGTGGCACCCAGCCATCAGTTTAAATTTCCCACTGTGCCCAGAGTAGCTCTGTCAGGAGCATGATGGGAGATTTAAAGGGCAACTAGACAGAGTTGTGTGATGCTTTCAGAGTATGCCTCAGGGAAGGGGAGGAACGGCTCCGTGTCCATTTCTCCCACTGGATCGCTCTCAGTTTCCAGTGACATCCTCTTCCAGAAATGAAGAACTTCACAAAATGTCTTATTGGGAATGAACTGAACTGAAATTCGTGCTCATTTGTAGCAGCCAAATTCAGCAGCTGCTCCCAGCATGGTGAAAGCATAAGAATGTTGGTTTGGCTCTCCAAACATGCAGCTTTGTCCTACTCTAAGCCTTGAACGTGGCCATGGCAGATGTCGATGTCCCCAAATTGCCAGCCATGTGCATGTGTTCCATAGTCTCGGCTAATGGGCAGTATATAAATAAAATTAAAAAAAAAATGTGGGCAGCTCTCCCACTTTGGCCTAATGCAAATTTATACTTCATGCAAATTCCCTCTAGGTTGCATCAGCCCTGCTTTAGTCTATGGAGAAAAGTTCCACAGATTTCCTCTCCTCCCAAGTGCTCCCTTTTTACTGCATTTCTATCGCAAGCCGCAGTCTCAGAAGCGGACAGGCACCGGGCAGAGTGGAATTGTCATTCAGAGAGTCCTGGGCGTCTTGAGCCCTGCATGAGCCCTGCTCATCCCTAACAGAGAGAACTCTTGTTGCATCTGCCTGCCACGTCACTATTAACAATGAGGAACCTCTCCAGGAAAGAGTTCCAAGCTCCAAATCAGTGTTGAACATACATCCAGACATTGAAGAACCGAGCACTGAGAGCTTTGAGTTTGAATGAGTGAATGTCAGTTTTGGTTTAATTTATTTTTTAAAAATCTAAAGTTCTTTTTGTCCTAAATATGGAGACCTTAGAGAACCCTAGTCTAGTTGCCAAGCATGAGCACCCTCCCCCGCCCCACTCCCCAGTTTCACGTTGCTGCAGCTGCTGCTGGAGGCTGATTCTCCCAGGGGGAGCCTGTAAAATGCCCCACTTTCCCACGCATGGAAGCAGCCTTCTGTGAGTGAAAACCTGCAGCCAGTGCCTTCCTGGAGCAGCCTCCTAACCTTGGTTGCTCATTTTGTCCTTCACGTGCGCTTCCAGCCCTGAGAACTGTCCTGCGGGGATTCTCGTCGCCTTTGCAACTGCATGGCGTGAATCCCACGAGGAGCCGTCTCGGGTAGCTTGGTGATTTGAGCTCTGTTCTGAATAATTTACGAGGAGGGGTTAGTCAGACTTTATTGGTAATCCAAGCTGCATTATTCAAGGATATTTACTGACAGCTATGGATTAAGCCAGGCTCTGCTTTTATCCCAGGGTGCTCCGAAATGTCCCGGTACAAGGGTTGGCCCTTTTCTCCATGTTTGACCTGCTGTTATGGCCTCTGAGTGTTTGAGTGTGTGTTTTTAGTCACTGATTCTATCATATTGCATCATAGCTTGATCATCTTTTGTGGGTGTTAAGTTTGTGCGCAGTGCACAGAGCTCCTAGATCTGTAAAACCTCCCCAATTTTCCTCCAGTGGAACGCTACACTGATCCCATCTGAGTCAGTATTTTTTCTGCTGAGCAGCCACAGCTGTCCAAGTGTTTAGATGGGGATCTTTCCAAACCCTGCCTGGAGATTCCGGGAACTGAACCTTCAACCTCTTGCAAGGAACCCAGGTGATCTTCCACGGAGCTATGGCCCTTCCCCTAAACACTGAGTGCTGTCATAGTTTAGAGCTCTAAAAAGCCATGAAGTAGCCAAGTGTCTTTGGACAAACCATGAACAACCCATCAAAGGAACCCATAGTATGTTCACTCTTGTTATCTTGGCTGGGTTCAGACAACGCAATAAGCCATGTTTCAGCAATAAGCTACAGTCCAGCAACAACCCACCCTCAACTCTTCAATGAGTGTTATTATGCTGTCTGAACACAGTCACTGCCTCTTAACCTCTCCCTTTCTGTGCTCCTGTGCCTTCAGGGATATTACCAACCTATTTTTCTGGGTCCCTTAAGGATTACCCAGATACTGCATGTAACATGCTGTGCACATTCTAAAGTAATATAGTGATGCTAAATATTCTAACGGTGTAAGTCGCTTTTGGCCCAGTCTCCAGTTAATCACCACCATTTTCATGTCTCAACTGAACCAGATACCCACCTGTATACATACGCACACGCACACACTTTCACAGAGCTGTGCATCCCCCTGAATGGCAGGGTAGAAATATTTAATCATATCCCACCATTTTCCCTCCCAAGGTGCTCAAGGCAGTCCTCTTCCTCCTCCTCCTCCTCCTCACAACAACAACAACAACAACGGCAGCAGCAGCAGCAGCGGCAGTCCTGTGGGCTGGGAGTCCATGACAGGCCGGTTACCCAGTGAGCTTCCTGGCCTAGTGGAAGCGAGAGGCCAGCCACCAGATCACTGCAGTGGAATGGGGCAACTTTTGGTTAACAGAGAAATGAGGAGAGTGAACTCAAGAGCTCTCCATGTGTAAACGAGCTTCCTTTTAAAAGCAGGAGTATTGAGCTTCTCTTCGCCTGAGGGACAAATCCCACTTCCCACAGAGGAGGGATCTCTGTGGGGGAGGGTCACATTCCAGGGGTGGGACAAAGAAAGGAGCCCCCAAATGTCCGCATCTTGCCGCCAATAATTAGGACTCAAGAGAGGTATTTCAGCCATTTAGAAAGTGGTACCCCCCCTCCAGTGAGTAAAAGCTGGGAAACCGCCAGTCAATTAAGGGAAAGGGGCTTGGGCAACAGAAGGGTGTTGCCCTCTGGGAAACCTTGGAGGGCTAGCTTTGCTCTGCAGAGGGGGGCGGCCATGGCCCTGCCTTAAATGCAGATTGGCTGTGGGTCCCCCTCATCTCAGCGGAAGAACGTGCCTTCCTCCCGCTTGCATCCTCCGTAGCCCAGCGTTTTGCCTTTCCTAGGTGGGGGAGAGTGCCACATGGGACTAGCCAAAGTGCCCCCGCCACATGTTCTTGTGGAGAAAGGAGCCGTGTGCACAGATGTTGCTGGTATGTTACCTCACGATGCTTTGAAATATCCAGGGCGTCTTTGTTGTTTTGGACATCCTGGTGTGGAAAGGGACTCTCGACAGAAACTTTGGGGAGTGTTGTCCCTACAGCTGCCTATCCCAGCTTGCAAGACAGAATGCAGCTGTGCTTGGGGGCATTTTGAAGATTAGCACATTGGTTGTAGATGGTCGATGGTCGTTTTCTTGGGGACAGCCAGTTCCTCAGAAGGAGAAGTCAGCACGCAGGTGGTGCGAGGGTACGACAGCAGGAGGTAGGGCTGTGTGGTCAGGGAGACCTGAAATGCAGGAAGTGCGGACTGTGAGCCTTGCCTTAATGGTAGTGGCCGTGCACAAAGCAGCTGCTGGGCCACCTTTGTATTGGCAGAGCGATTCATGCACGCACTCGACAACCCGTGCTCTCTTCCAGCCACAGGAGAGAGAGTGGAGCCTCTCCATGAATTGCTTTGTGTGGAAATCTCTTCTAAATTCTGCTGATTTTGCTGCTTTCAGTTCATACTCCCATTCACATCAGCCATGTGTGTATGGATATCATATGCTTCTTTTTCCTTCAGGGAACTCAGAGCAACCTGTCTTGGTCCTCTTCCACCTCTTATTCATTTACTAGATTTATATCCCACCTTTTTTCTTCCAAGGAACTCAAAAGTGGCTTACCTCCTCCTCCTCCTCTTCAGCTTATCCCCACAACAACAACCCTGTGAGGTCGGTTGTGCTGAGGGTGTGTGACTGGTCCAAACTCACCCAGTCGGCCCCATGGCTGAGTGGGGATTCGAACCCAGATCGTCTGAATCCCAGACCAGATCTTAACCCACTGACTCTGTTCACTTAATCGTCACCACAGCCCAGTGGGATGGTTTGGATGAGCGTTATAGACATGCCCAGAGTCACCCAGTGAGCTTCGCAGCCAAGTGGGAACTAGAACTCGGATCTCCCGAGTCCCAGTCCAGCACACCTAACCACTGTGCCTCATAGGCTTCCCTGTATATGCTGGCAATGCCAGGTAATGCTTCCTGCATCTGGCAAAATGGTTTGCAGACTGCATAGTCATGCTGTAATTTAATCTTCAAGCTACTACAGGATTCTCTGTTTTACTGCCACCTGTCCCTTCCCTCCTTTCCCTCAGGCTCCAAAACTCAAGACCATCTTTTGCCATGCAGATCATCATTACAACCTCACAGCTAACAAGACAACACAGCCCTAAGTAGCCTGCTGTCAAGCTTGAAGGATAAGCCTCTGCCCATGGCAAGAGCTGAAAAGTCTCCCAGTCCCTCCCTTTCAGTAACCACCCTCGGGGTGCTTCTCACCAGTGAGGAAAGCTGCTTCAGTGGCTTTTTATGGTCCTTGAGGTCTTTTTTGTTGTCTTCCTTGACTTTCCATTGCGTTCTTCCTTGCCGTCCTGTTATTTTTATTTGCCGCTATGCACCACAGCCAGTTGTTGGTGGGCATGCGAGCGGAGCCGGCTGGAGCCGGGGGTCAGACTAGATGGCCCAGGAGACCCCTTCTGACTCGCTCTGTTTCTGTGTTTATCATGAGAGCATCCTTGAGGCCCTCGCGGCAGGTGGAGTGTCCGTTGTAAAGAGGTGTTGTGCTCTCTCCTCTGCACGCAGGTGCCGTGGACATGGGCGGCAGGCAGACCACAGTGAGCGGCCTCCCTGTCAGCCAGTCCCCTGTGACGGAAACCATTCAGGGAGCCTACCGGAGGGGAGAATTCAGGAAAGCCCAAGAGCTGGTGAAGACAGCCTGTCAGGAGAACATCTTGCAAGTGGAAAAGGTGAGGGAGGGCAGAGCAGTGGCTGTCCTCTGCCGTGGTGGAAGACCCATGGCTGCTCTTGGAGAACCAGCGTGTGGCACAGGGGTGCACAACCCCTCCCTGGCCGGGTGGAGTGTTTTGGAGGGTCTGCTTTGGGCACTGATGTTATCATCTGTTAGGCATGTCCCCCATCCAGATGATGATGATGCCAGTAATTTCTCCTTCACTGGCAGGCATTTTGAAACTCCTCCTTGCCATCATGCTCTGGTCGGAACACGGCAGCCGGTTCCTGAAATTCCTGCTCAGAGCAGCCCAAACCACATACTGGGGCGTGCACCTTGCCTCGAAGGCACATTGCCTTGAGTGACCCTTCAGGGGGTGCCTTGTGAAAAGGATCGTTCTGGGTATCTCCATTCACACGGACCTCTGTGCTGAATTTTCCTCCCCTTTCCCAAATCAGGCGCACCTCTTGAGCCTCTCAGCGGCGTATGGGGACCTGCAGACAGTGAGGTATTTGCTGAAAGAGGCCTGCTTGACTGTGCCCCCTGAACCCGAGGATGACAACCCTGCAGTGGTGGCAGCATATTTTGGGCATAGAGACGTGGCAGAAGAACTGCTGGATTCTTTTATTGGTAGGTTGAGTCCCTGCTCTTCCTGCGGTTTGGAGCTCTCCCTTTGGTTCCGTTGCCTCTTGTGGTGCTTCTTTCTTGTTCCTGCAAGCTGTCTGAACTGTCGATCTGGAAAACTGGGCCCACTGCGCATGATTGTATATGTCTGGAGAGGGGTGTGTGAACATGTTCAGTTGTTTTGTTTTGCCTGCTTAAACATTTTAACATATCCATAAAAAGCAGGACATTTATAATAGCAATTTATCATAGGGAAGCTCCTTCAAGTACCAGGCATTTCCCAGGACAAAATCGTGACGGTTGACCATGTTCGATGTCATGTCCCAAAGCTAGTGTCTTGAGTCATTTAAAATTAGAGCTTTTTCAGAGTCCATGTTAGATGGCCCCATTGAAGCGTTGTTCCTGGCAGTCCTGAAGCATTATTGGAGAAGGCAAATGTTCTTCGCAGAGACCATGACTGGCAGAGCTGCTGTCCCCGGGGTGTTTCCTCACTCGCTTGTCTGCATGCTGAAAGGGTGAGACCTCACATGTTATGCTCACGTATCTGAACGCTTGCTTTGGTAGGTCCAAATAATTTCTTGCAACTCCTGAGCTGGATGCTTGCGATTGCCTGTCAGCAAGGCCACCTAGAAATCGTCAAGCTCCTAATCCTGACATACAAAGCAGATCCTGACAGCTACGCAGTGAGAAAGAACGAGTTGCCCGTTCTTACCCGATTGCCTCTATATGCAGCTATCAAAGGAGGTAGGTGCCTGGGCACTCCGCATGCCGTTGACGAACCCAAATGGGAAGCATCAGGAGAACCTTGGGGAACTTCCCTGTTGTCCTAACCACAGTTGCCGCAAATTTTCTTTTTTTATACAGGGAAATTCACAGTCTAGGCTTTTTTTAAACCCAACCTGTAGTCTCACGCAGTTTGAGGAAATACACCTATTATGGTAGTTTCTTTTTATTCATAACTCTCTCTGTTTTTAATCAGCTGTTTCCATCAAGTTTGGACTAGAACTGCTCTTTGAAGAATCCATGTTTTGTTTTGTTAGATAAGCATCCAGGAATTACACCCCAAGCTTGTTTTATCTTTGTATGCCTTTGTGGCAATTTTTCCTTCTTCACCAGGGTATGAAGATGTAGCTGCCTTCTTGCTCGAAAATGGGTCCTTCTTTTGCTCCTACATCTTGATGGATTTCCCGAGCACAAGCAAATACCTGCTTCGCAAGTATTTTGTAGAAGCAACGACATTACCCAGGAGCGTCCCGCCAAAAACAGTGAGTAGCGGCTTGTGGATTGGAAGAGAAGATGTTTAGGAGAGGGGAGAGCAATCTGAGGCCCTCCAGGTGTTTTGCCCCAGAAGGGCCCTGAATGCTCACCATCAGCTATGCTGGCACAGGCTGGCAGGAATTGCAGGCCAAAACTTTTGCCCACCCCGTTTCAGAAGAGTCGGCGACCCACGATCAGTAAGCTTCAAATATACTCCATGTCTAGCTTGTTCTTTCAAGCAGCCTCTGTGATCATCGTTCTGTCCAACTGGCCACCCGTGTTTTCTTTAATGCAGTACAAGGGGTTTAGCGCCCAGCAGGTCAGCTGTGCCAGCTGGCCAGCCAAGGACAAATGGGCTGGAAAGTGTTGGGCGTTATTCCCTGATCTCCATGAGTCTCCCAGGAAAGTCTTGCATGCTGGGCTGTGCAACTAGGAGAGGTGCCAAGTTCCAGTTTGTGAGGGTCCCTGGGCCAGACAAGCACAGCAGGCCCCCTGCCTCAGCCAGTTTGTCTTTCCGCAACTGTTGTCGTCTGCTGCTCCTGCTCCTCACCCTCTGTCTGATCTTGCGTCTGCTTCCTGCTCGACAGGCCTGGCGCCAGTATCTGCTGTTCCTCTTTCCCTCCGCCCCCACAGTCTGGACCAGAGCAAGAGGGAGGGGAACAGACAGGCTGCAGTGAGGAAGAGGAGGAGCGGACCCAGGGGGCTTTCATCCGCGAGCCCCTGCTGGGTTCCAGACAGACCCCAGCGATGCCTGCCCTTGGCTCTGCCTCTGACTGGGTGGCCTTTCCCCCTCAACAGCCTGGGAGGCAGGGCTGTCCCACGGCCAAGCAAGCGTGCTGGACGCAGGGCGCAAACGATCCCTGCTCGGCCATGTGTTATGCTGGTATCGTGGGCCAGGGTCCCAAGCCCTCATCCTCAAAGGACCCTGAGGCCCTTGTCCTCAGAAGAAGAGCCGCCAAAGCTAATGACTGAGGGACAGAAAGGCATCCCGAGACCTCCAGTTCCCCAGAAAGATCCTACAGGAGATCGCTTGGCCCTCTCCCGCCTCAGAGACGCTCTGGCCATCAGGGCACTGGTATGCCACAGGCACTCCTCATTACTGCAGAAGAGGTGGAAACCGATGTGGAAGCTGGACCAGATTTGGCTCTGAAGTCAGCCAAAGTCTTGTTCAAGCTTCACTGCTTCCTGGAACAACGTTTAGGCAATGCTGTCCAGCTGCCAGTTCCAGCACCCGATGGAGCTTTCCGGGGTGTTGGTCTCTCCCCACCTGACTTCCCAGCGAAATCCAGTCTCCCCAGACTCCTGCTCAAGGCCTGGCCTGCAGCCCAAACCACTCCGTGACACAAGCCCTCAGCCTGGATGAGGCAGTGCAGATCATGCCTGTGACTGGCCCACGGCTTTGAAGGCGCAGCGGGGTGATCTTGGGCCACTGCCCCCCAACCCTCTCTCTGTGTTCAGTATGAGGATTCTCTGGGTTCAGTATGAGGATCAGTAGGGCCCTCCCTGTCAGTGTACTATCCTGAGCTCCTGGGAAGCAGCTGGATTATAAATGTGGTTGGTAATGCATATGATTGGGATCTGACTGGAGATTTTGACAGATACGTAGATTTTTACAACAGCAACTTGGCAGCTTATAGCAAACAGCACACAGTTTTCTGCCAGAAGATGCATGGGAGTAAAACTCGCCTTTTCTAGATTGATGTGTCTGTAAAAACTTCAGAAACCTTTTTCAGGATCATCTTGTATAGCAAGCTTTAGAAGCAGCTGTCCAGGATGAGATCTGACGAGATCAACTCTCTGGACAGCCCCACCACCCGACCCCGCGAGGCCTGGAGCCTGTGTCTTCCAGGCCAGGATCCTGGCAAGCAGCAGACACTGCTCCATCAGCCAGGGTGGAGGGTCGGGCTCCTTGAGTTTATTGATTGATTTATTTAAAACATTTCTATGCCGCCCCCATTGCAACAAAGCCTCGGGGCAGCTCACAACGTCTGGATAAAATACAATATATAATACATTTAAAACTGGCCCATCTTGGTTATAAACTAAAATACTATAAATACAATAATAATAACTTAACAATTAAAATAACTTTTGAATAAAAAGGTCTTCGCCTGGCACCGAAAAGCAAATAATGACGGCGCCAGGCAGGCCTCTCTGGGGAGCGCATTCCATAGGTGGGGGTGCCACCGCAGTGAAGGCCCTCCTCCAGGTACTCACCCTCCTAATATCCTTCACGGAGGGCTCCCGGAGAAGGGCCTCTGCCGCCGATCTCAAGGGGCTGGAGGGCACGTATGGACGTAAGCGCTCCTTTAGGTAACCAGGACCCAAGCCGTTAAGGGCTTTATAGGTGATAACCAACACCTTGAATTGAGCCCGGACTTCAATGGGGAGCCAGTGAAGCTGACGGAGAACTGGGGTTATGTGAGAACAACGCCCAGTCCCCATCAGCAACCTGGAAGCTCTGTTTTGTACCAATTGGAAGTATCTGGACCATCTTCAAGGGTAGCTCCACGTAGAGCGCATTACAGAAATCTAGTTGGGAAGTTACCAACGCGTGTGTCACTGTCACCAGGCAGTCATACTCCAGAAAGGGATGCAGCTGATGGATCAGCCGGAGCTGATGGAAAGCGCTCCTCGCCACCATCGTCACCTGAGCTTCTAACGACAGCTCCGGGTCGAGGAGCACTCCCAGGCTGCGGACCCTGTCCCTCAGAGGGAGTGCAACCCCATTCAGGACAAGGCCCAGGTCCCCCACCCCCGGAGTTCTGGCCAAATAGAAGGACTCCTCCGGCTGACCAATCGCAGGTCAGATGGTAGAGACTCCCTTGAATGCGCACCACTTCCAGATCCATTTGCATTGTTCAGCCATTACAATGGTTGCTTTTTTGAAGTGAGAGCATTTGAGGCCGTGTCATTCATACTAAAGTATAGCATTGTTGGTGTGTGTCCAAGGGGAGGGGGTGTAAGTTTTCTTATGTTTCGGTTTGTAATTGGCATCCATTTTTGAACGCCTCTAGTGTGGGAGAGCCCACAGCCTTCCTAGGTCATGGGTTCCATTGTCGTACTGCTCTTCAGCAAGCTCTTCTTGATGTTCAACCCTTGTTGGGGGGTGGGTTCAGGCCCCCCAGTAATGTGTCTGCAGTGGACAAGTGTGGGGGGGGGGATCGGGGCTCTGGGAGCAGGGCTTTAGAGATACTGCAGGGACTGACAGGACCTCTATGGAGAGGGGTCAGGTACCAGGGAGGATGGGAGGAAGGAGGATGCTGGGCACTCCAAGGAAAGGAAGCGGTGGGAAGGAGTTGAGGTGCATGTACACTAATGCTAGGAGCATGGGTAATAAGCAGGAAGAGCTGGAAGCTCTCCTGGGAATAGGAGGGTATGATCTGGTGGGAATCACAGAAACTTGGTGGGATGAAAGGCAAGTCTAGAATGTGAACATAGAAGGGTATCACCTTTTTAGAAAGGCCAGGAAGGGAAAGAGAGGTGGGGACATGGCTTTATACGTCAGGGAAGGGATAGGATGCAGTGAGATAGAATGCAGCACAGATGGGGATTCGGTAGAGGCAGTCTGGGTGAAACTTAGGGGTTTTGACAGGGAAAGAGACCTGACAGTGGGGGTATGTTATCCTGAATGATGTCCTGACCCTGAATGATGTCCTGACAGGCCAGATTCTAAGTGCCAGGCCCTGACGGGTTACACCCGAGAGTACTTAGAGAGTTGGCAGGGGTTCTCTCACGCCCGCTGGCCTCCATTTTTGAGACCTCGTGGAGAACGGGCGAAGTTCCAGAGGACTGGAGGGTGGCATTGGTGGTCCCAATTTTCAAAAAGAGTAGTAGGAAGGACATGGGGAATTATAGACCAGTTAGCCTTACGTCCATTGTAGGAAAAACAATGGAAAGGCTCATACTAAAGAGAGATCTAGTGATGCTAGATAGGGAAGGGAGGCTGACAGCCACGCAACTCGGCTTCCGCAAAAACAGGTCCTGCCAGACAAACCTTGTGGAATTCTATGACAAGGTTTCGAGATGGCTGGATGGAGGGGATGCAGTGGATGTGTTATACCTGGATTTCAGCAAGGCCTTTGCCAAAGTGCCCCATGATATCCTGGTGGAGAAACTGAGGAGTTTTGGGATACACCAAAGCACTGTCCTGTGGATTAGGGCATGGCTGACTGACCGAAAGCAGAAGGTAACCTTTAGTGGGGAATCATCAGGATGACAGCCAGTGAAAAGCGGGGTCCCCCAGGGCTCTGTCCTGGGGCCGATCCTGTTTAATCTTTTCATTAACGACATGGAAGAAGGGGTGAACAGTATGCTGATCAAATTCTCAGACGACACTAAAACTGGAGCAGTGGCCACACCTGAGGAGCAGGTACTCCAGATCCAAAAGGATCTGGACAGACTATGGAAGTGGGCAGGAGACAACAGGATGGCGTTCAATGTGGAGAAGTGCAAGGTCTTGCACTTGGGGCATAGGAACAGCTGTCATAAGTACAGGTTAGGTGACAAGTGGCTGGAGAGCAGCACTTGTGAAAGGGACCTCGGGGTACTGGTTGACTGCAGGCTAAACATGAGTCAGCAGTGTGATGCGGTGGTCAAGAGGGCGAATGCCACCCTTGGTTGCATAGCCAGAAGTGTGGCTTCTAGATCAAGAGAGGTATTACTACCACTCTACACGACTCTGGTGCGCCCACAACTGGAGTATTGTGTTCAGTTTTGGGCCCCTCATTACAGAAAGGATATAGACAGGCTGGAGTCAGTGCAGCGTAGGGCCACAAGGATGGTGGTTGGTTTGCAGGGGATGCCGTAAGAGGCGAGACTGAGGGAACTGGGTCTCTTCAGCCTGGAGAAGAGGAGACTCAGAGGGGATATGCTGGCGACATACAGGTATGTGAGGGGGTGTCACATGGAGATGGGGAGAGGCCTGTTCTCCCCTGCAGAGGAAGGCAGGACGCGCTCCAATGGAGCAAAGCTCAGGGAGCCAAGGCTCCATTTGGATGCCAGGAAGCACTTCCTGACAGTCAGGACCCCGAGGGCGTGGAATGGGCTTCCCTGGGAGGTCGTTGAGGCCCCATCGGTGAGGGTGTTCAAAGACTGGCTGGACATGCACATGACGAGCATGTCGTGAGCGGAGCCGGCTGGAGCCGGAGGTCAGACTAGATGGCCCGGGAGGCCCCTTCTGACTCGCTCTGTTTCTATGGTTCTATATAAAATTGCTCAGCATTCTCCTTTTTTCCCCAAGTGCCCATTTCTGAAGATAGAAAACGGGCAGTGTTGTGACATGCATATCTATCTTCAGGGTTTTTTTTAATATATCCACGTTTTTAGAACTGTGCAATGTTCTTGGCTTTTATCTTAGTTACTACTGGTTCTAAATTGATGGTTTTCCTTATGCTTTACTGTGTGTCTTTGTTTGTTTCATTGTATCTCTAGATTGCCCAATAGCCAAAGCTCTGTGAGCAGTTAAAAATTTATGCTGTTTAACAAAAAACAAATGCAATTACACAGCATGAAGTTTCAATACAAAGTATAAAATGCTATTTAAAACAATTTGAGGAACTGAGACATGCAGGCACTCCCAAACTGCAGCTTCAACCTTGCGGTGAGGAGCAGGTAGAGTTCCCTTGACAAAACTGCATCTTTCCCCGAGAGTGAATAATATAATATTATGTTATTACTGGTTACAGTTTTCAGCTTTATCTGATTAACTGCTTAGAGAACTTTGGCAAATGGGGTATATGGAAATGAAAAAGCCGTAAGCAAACATCCTGTCCACAGGGGCTCCAGAGCAGATGCACAATGCCTGCATCAGGGAGGAGATGAGCAAGTCTTGTTGCGTAGATGTACTAACAAGTGCTCATTTGCCCTTGCTCAAATACTGCTTTCTGCTAGTGCAACATCATCGGCACTAACAGAATGTCACACTTGCTTCTAGCTTTGGCTGGAAACCTTAAGAGCCAGACGGTATGTAGCAGAGTCTGGGTTCATGCAAGATCTTTTCCTTTTCAATCAGAACTGTTGATGATTCCCATACAATCTTCTTTGTTTTATCTTCAGGTTCTTTCGGTGAACTGGGCAAACCTCAGACTTCCTTGGCTGGAGCTGGATTGGCTGATCGATATTTCACACCAGATAACTGAGCTGACCCTGTCTGCCAATTGTTTGACCACCCTTCCATCTGTTATCCCTTGGGGGCTGATAAACCTCCAGAAACTAAACCTCAGCGAGAACCGGTTGAGCGTACTGCCTGATGTACACTCTTCAGCTGCAGTTATATGCACAAAGTATGTTCCAGAACTGTAGCCTGAGGCTGATTTTCAGTAGGGGCCCTATTTTGAGCCAAGGGGGGTTGAAAGATACCAAGGTGACTCTGCCCATGGATTCAGCCCCGTGCAAGCCGAGTTAAAGGCTAGCTCGAACATTCACACCGTGGCTTAATAACCCAAGGTGTGGGCACAGTTTGTCAGTGTATGCAGCCCCTGTGTTTGTCCCTCTGGAGCAGGAAAAACAAACTAGGAATTCTTCCATTAACTATACTGTCCAGTTTTATCCAAACCAGGAAACTGTGGTCAATGGTTTTGGAACATACTAGGATATAAAGCCAACTTCAAACCATGGATTCCTATCCTAGCTTATTCCAAAGCCATTAACCATGATTTCCTAGTTTGAATGACAACAGAAAAAGTAGCTAGTAAAAGACTCCCCAGTGAGTTCAATCAATTCCATGAAGAGGGAAACAAAAGGGCTGCATGTGGGAACAGGACAAAAAACTTCATCTCTTCCTTTAGTAAGCTGATCTATAACTATCTGAATGCAACCATCAGCAAAAGACCTGTGCCTGCCCAGCCTGAAGAGCAGTGGCGGGGCAGGGCGGGGCGTCTGGCAATGTCCTTTTTACACATCTGAGATTTCCATGGAAAGTAGTTGAGTTGAAGGCTTTACTTCTCTAAAGACTTCAAAGAAGAAACAGAGTATTTAATGGTTGGCTTAGGTCAAAGGTCCCAGAGAGGATGATTTAAAGAAGCAGACTGTTTGCATATTCTATTTGTTATCTTATTATAGTTTTCTTGGCTTTTTTAATCCACAGATTACTTGAGATTGACATATCCAACAACAGATTCTTCAGCCTTCCTTCTGGATTCTTGCACCTCTGCAGACTTCAAAGACTTGTTGCTGCCAAGAATTATCTGGAAAAGCTATTTGATGAGGAGAACGGTGGGTGCACCTTGGCTGGGAGTTCCAGTTAGTTCAGACTATCCACTGGTAGGAGGTAGTAAGCCTTGAAGCTGTTTTCTTCAGGGTTTGTGACAAACTTTGAAGCAGGAAGATACCTTATAAAGGATAGAGGGCGTGCAATATTATGGCAAATTCTCCCTGTCTCCCAGAACATCCAGTGGTGTTTGCCCTGTGTCCTGCTTGATGTCGGCATACTGTATATTTTTTCGATCTTCCGTTGGTACGTGGGAACATCAGGAGCTGCCTTGTGATGACTCTGGGCCTATCTAACTCAGTATCTTTATTTATTTATTAAATTTATATCCCACCCGTTCCCATTTCAAGGAAAGCATAGTAATACTGACACAGCAATGGCTCCCAAAGGTTTCAGGCAGCTATTTTTCCAGCACTACCTGAACATGCTGGTGCTGGGACACTTGATCTACAAACCGCATTTTCTCCCAGTGAGCTGCTGCCCCTTGCCAAACAAAAAGCAAACACGCACCTCATGGTAGGACAATTCCACAATATTCATTCATTGATGCATTTCCATCCCACCATTTTTCTTCTTGCATGGAATCCAAGGCAGATTACATTGCCCTCTTCCTGTCCATTTTATCTTCACCAGAACCCTGTGAGGAAGGTTAGTCTGAGAGTCAGGGACCAGCCTCAAGTCCGTGAGCTTTGCAGCCTAGTTGCAACTTGGATCCAGATATCCTAAGCCCCAGTCCAGCATTCCCTGCTGTGCTGCTATAACTCCACTTTAATTCTGTGTTGGTGCACAAATAATTTCATTTTTTGTATTGTTGGTGTTTGCTAATTGATTTTGGAATAAATTCTTATAAATGTGGTCATGTTATATATAATTTCAAAGAGCATTTTTGCGCTGTTTGTTTTGTTCTTAATGATTTATTATTTACTATTTCTTAAAGATCTAATTTAAGCTATTGAATTAAGGATGGATAAGAAGCAAATATGAGCAATTTTCTTGTATGAGTTCAAACAGGACCATAAAGCAACAGAAATGGCTCGCAGTATCAATGATGCTTTCAGCCCAGGTACTGTTCATGAACATACGGTGCAATTGTAGTTCCAGAGGTTCCATAATGGAGACAAGAGCCTTGAAGATGAAGAGGGTCATGGGTGGCCATCAAAAGTTGACAACAACCAATTGAGGACAATAATCAAAGCCAATCCACACAAAACTGTACGAGACTTTGCAGAAGAACTCATTGTGAAGCGCTCTGCAATTGTTCACCATTTGGAGCAAATTGGAAAGGTCAAAAAGTTTGATAAATGGGTGCCACATGAGCTAACTGAAAATAAAAAAAAAATCATCATTTTGAAGTGTCCTCTTCTTTTACGTAATCTGTTTCTTGATTGGATTGTAATGTGCGATGAAATGTGGATTGTATATGATAGCAGGTGATGTTCAGCTCAGAGGTTGGATCAAGACGAAGCTCCTAAACACTTCCCAAAGTGAAAACTGCACCAAAGGAAGATTACAGTGGCTTTTTGGTGGTTTGCAGCTGGCATCATCCACTTCAACTTTCTGAATCCTGGTGAAACCATTACGTCAAAGAAGCATTGTCAAGAAATCGATGGAATGCACAGGAAACGGCAGTGTAGGTGTCTGGCGTCGGTCAACAGAAAAGGCCCAATTCTCTTGCACAACAGTGACTGACCACACGTCACACAACCTGCAAAAGCTGAACGAATTGGGATATGAAATTCTGCCTCATCCACCATAATCACCGGGCCTCTCGCCCATCGACCACCACTTCTTCAAGCATCTTGACAACTTTTCACGGGGAAAATGCTTCAGTAACCAAGGTGCTGCTGCAAATGCCTTCCAAGAGCTCGTCCCCTCCAGAACTCCAGAATCTTCTGTGACTGGAATAAAGAAACTTGTAACTTGTTGGCAAAAATGTATGAATTGTTATGGTTCTTATTTTGATTAATAAGGTCAAGTTTGAGGTAAATTAGAGCAATTCAAGGTTAACTTTCAAAAAACAAAATGAAACAGTCAAAAAACAAAGTTATTTTTGCACCAACCTAATAATTTGATTTGCAATGTATGGCTGTGAAAGCTGGACCATAAGGAAGGCTGAGCGCAAAAGGATTGAGGCCTTTGAGTTGTGGTGCTGGAGGAGACTCCTGCGAGTCCCTTGGACCACAAGGCGATCAAATCGGTCAGTCCTGGAGGAGATCAACCCTGACTGCTCTTTAGAAGGCCAGATAGTGAAAATGAAACTCAAATACTTTGGCCACCTAATGAGAAGGAAGGACTCCCTGGAGAAGAGCCTAATGCTGGGAACAATAGATGGCAAAAGAAGAAGGGGACGGCAGAGGATGAGGTGGCTGGATGGAGTCACAGAGGCGGTTGGTGTGAGCTTGAGTGGACTCCGGGAGAAGGTGGAGGACAGGAGGGCCTGGAGGAATGTTGTCCATGGGGTCACGATGGGTCGGACACGACTTCGCGACTAACAACAACAATAATTCGATGGTCCATCCTGTTCAGCATCAGAGAAGACCACAAGTGCTGTACCACTTGTCTCTCCCTAGCAGTTGTTCTTCAGAGGAGATGTTGAACATCGCATTGTGATACAATTGTGGGTCCAATTGTGGGTACAGCTGCGGACAGACACAAGCCTTCGTGAATTTGTCTATAGTCCTCTTCATAATGCACAAGTAACTCAGCTTGGCTTGGAGCAAAGAGGCAGCATTTCACACTTAGGGGATAACCAACAGCTCCGGCTATTTTTGCCCTGCTCTTCCTTTTGGGTTTGGGGTCCCTCCTTTTACATTGGTGCTTGATGGTTTGCATCGCTGTGACGAAAGTTGCTGGCAGCAGATGGAAAGCCACTTTGTGCAGTCAGGGTGCATTTCCAGCAGGCTTCCATCACAGAAAACAGCCTGCATTTGGTCCAGACGAGGAGCGCAGAGCAAGAGCTAAGAATTGCTGAAGTGTGTGCGGAGCAGGGTGTGAGAAGATCTTTGGCTAACTTGTGAGCTCAGAGAAGAAATAATATCCCGGTATGTTTGGAATGAGTAGTTGGAAAATTCAAATTGAGCAAAAAAGGAGAGAGATGGCTAGCCGCCTTTCCAGCCAAGTGTGACTGCCCCCAGCTGGAGCCTTTTTGCTCAGCCCTGGGAGAGTGATGTCAAAATACCGCCTAGCCTGCACTCAGGGGTGATGCTAGCGGTTCCTCTTCCTCTTCATCAGAGCCCCATCCCTCAGCAAGCAGTGCCACGGGGCAGTCATGCCGTAGCCCTTGACAGCGGGATGTTCCTGAGTGATGGAGCAGGAAGACATGGAGCCAGCGCCAGTGCTCAGCCGCCTTGTACAGTGGAAGGGGAGCGATGGCTGGACATTTATGTCCCCCTCGTCCCTCCATGCCTTGCAGGCACCCAACTTGTTCGTGCTCAGCTTCACGGTCTTCCTGACAACTTGACGCTTGATTATGTCCTCCTCTGCTTATATGCAGAAGCAACTCCCAGTATGCATGCTATCCCACCCCCTCATTCTTCCTGGCTGAAATCAGCCTGTTGCCCCATCAACCTGGGCTGTCCCAAGCAGGGTGGACAGAAGGGAGACCTCCAGGGGCTCGACACTTCAGTTCCCGGCTGCTTCTGCCCGCATGGCCAAAGCTTAGGCATGCTGGGAGCTGAAGTCCAAACCCACTGGAGAGCTGCTTCCCATCCCTCCCTCACGGAAGAGAACACCATTCTCAGTATGAATTTACTTGGTGCTAAGGCCTGTGTGGGATGCCATCTTGGGGTCACTCCCTCAGGAACCACATCTGCTCTTGTTCTCCTGCCTTTTAGAGAGAGCCTGTCGAGGCACCTTTCAGCCAAGCCTTTTCAAGTTGCTTTCCGTTTGATGGGTTTTGATGTTCTTTAAGGTTTTGATGTTTTGATGATGCATTAAGGTTTAATTGTTTAAAATCAGTGGTGACCTTGATGATGTGCATGTCATTTTAGTAAATAAGGAGGATATGAATGTTAAATAAAATTAATTGTGACTCAGAGCTTCAAACAGGCCTACTTTAGCATCTTCCCACAAAGAGGTATTGAAATTCCTTTGTTGCTGTTGTTCTAGTCACTAACTGGATTGGATTAAGGAAACTTCAAGAGCTGGATGTCTCGGACAACAAATTGTTGGAACTCCCCATTAATTTTCTCCACTGTTTGAAGTCGCTGAACATTCTAAATGCTTCCAGAAATAACCTGAAGGTGTTTCCACAGCCATGGGCCTGCCCTCTGGTACGTCTGAACTGCTGCCAGGATGAAAACTGTATCCAATTGAAAACCCTATAAAGTTGAAACTTTTTAAGATGCTGCTTCAATTCCCTGCTTGGTGGAGAGATTATGGGGCTTTTGCTGGGGCCACCGTGGAACTTAGCCCACCGGACTGCCTGAAAAGGGCACACTGAGGCCCTTTCACATGGAAACGGGGTCATCCCAGGGAGCCAGTTGGTGGGAGATGCAGGACACCTAACATAATGGACTTCCACATACGCTAATTAAATGATGGCATTTGCTACTGCATCCCATCTGGGTGGCTTTACAGGAAGACAGGACACACTCGTGGATGAGGCGGCGATTGATGGCCAAAGGCTGCCTCTCGTATCCGAGGCGGCATGCGGATCTACACCAGTTGCTGAGCAGCGTAAGCGGGAGTGTGGTGCTGCATTTGTGGGCAGTTGGACGGCCAAGCTGGTTAGCTGGACCCTTGGTCTGGCCCAGGCTCATCTTCTGTTCGAAGCCCATCCTGGCATTCACAAGCACTAGAAGCGTTCTTAAAAGCACCCATGGCCACCCAGAACCGAGAGCTCTTCAACCTGAAATTGCCAGGCTGGAGAATTCTGTCTGAATAGCAATATTGTTTTTCCTCTTGTTTCCAGAAAAGTTGCAAGGCAGCCAGTAATGCGTTGGAGTCCCTGCCTGATACTCTGGCTGTTTTTTGGAAAAATCATCTCAAGGAAGTCGATTTTTCTCAAAACTCCTTGAAAGAAGTCCCCCAGTGTCTCTTCCAACTTGGGGTAAGTGGGGAGAACCTCTGACAACACCCCTGCAGTATTTATTTATTTATTTTGGATTTATATCCTGCCTTTTTCCTACAAAGGGCTCAAGGCAGCTTACATCTCCTCCTCCATCTTATCCCCACAACAACAACCCTGTGAGGTAGGCTGGGCTGAGAGTCTGTGACTGGCCCAAAGTCACCCAGTTGGCTCCATGGCTGAGCGGGGACTAGAACCCAGATCGCCTGAGTCCCAGTCCCACAGTCTTAACCACTACGCCACACTGGCTCTCTGGGTATTTTCTGGGTTTCAGTGAGTCGATTCACTCCCAGAACAAGATAGTTCTTACTTGTATCTCTCAATAGCCTCCAAGAAGCCTAAAGTGTCCTTGATCCCTGTTCCCCCATTTTTATCCTCCCACCAACCCTGTGAGGGAACAGGGCTGATAATCAGCAGCTGATCCAGATTGCTCTGCCTGGCCAGGTAAGGACTCAAGTCTCCCCGGGCAGATCCTCTGACCACACAGCTGCGAGGACATTTGCCGCCCCAGAACGGTAGAGGAGTCCCAGTGCAGCTCAGCACCCTCCGAAGGCGAACACTGCATGATGGGAGATGCTCCTGGCCAGTCACATGTTGGACTTGCTGCATCTCGTGCACCAAACAATGGTACCCATGGCCGGTTAGAGACAGCCAGGGTGGGGTGAGGAATCCATGGCATTCCCTGGGCTTGTCTCCCTGGACTCAGGTCTACTCTCCAGCAGCCATGAGTCCCAGTTCCTTGGGAGCGCTCCCTTGACCTCTTCACATGCAGCTGCCTTTGTTTGTGCTGCTGCAGAGGCTGTGGACAAAGGGTGCCCATCGTGCCACTGGAACTCCACGAGCTTTCGCAGACTTCCACTCAGCTTGGCTCTCTTTCCAAGTGAGGGCCAAGCATGAGATGAAGTCCATGCATGCTACAGAGATGGAATCCTGGGAGCTTTGGCACATCCCTGGTGGGGGATAGTCCTTAGAGCAGTGCTGGCGAACCTTTTGGAGACCGAGTGCCCAAACTGCGACCCAAAACCCACTGATTTATCGCAAAGTGTCAACACTACAATAAACCTGAATACTGGGGTTTTAGTTTAGAAAAAAAACACAGCCAGTGCAAGCAAATATCTGTCTGTCTGTCTCTCTCTCTCTCTCTCTCCCCCTCCCTCACTCCCCCACTTCCTTTGGCAGTGCACTGACGGGCCATGTGAAAGTTTGGGCAAGTTGTGGCTAATGAGTCACGGCTCATGATTGTCAATGCCTGACACCGCTACTCCTTTCCAAGCATGCACATGGCCCCTAGGTGCACTGTTATCTGATGCACGGGTGCTGGGGCAATGCTGGGGGGACTTGGCTCACATTCCGACAGAGAGGGCTCTGCATGCCCGCCGCGGCACATGTGCCATAGGTTCACCACCACTGCCTTAGAACATCCTTCTCTGATCTGATGTCATTCAGATGTGTTAGTCTTAAGCTCTCATCTCTTAGCATGTTGGCCATGCTGTCTGTGGATGATGGGAGCTGATGAAGGCTGGACTAGAGTTAGACTAGAACTGGGAAGACCAATGATCAAATATTACTTTGACATAAAACTCCCTGGGTGATTTGGGTACATATTCTCTCTCTCACACACATACCTCACAAGGTTGTTGTGAAGATAATATATGCAGAGGAGAATCCTGTACAGAAAGCTGAACTCTTTGTAGAGGGAGGAGAGAGATAAATGGAGGAAATGAATATATAAATACTTGCAGAGTCTCCTCCTTTATCTGGATCTTCAGATACAATTCTTCTGGGTTGCCTAACAGTCATTAAGTGCAGGAAATAAACATATTTCAGAAGGAATAATCCAGTCCAGAATAAAAAATAGAGATGCTCTCTGTGATACTAGGGAGTTTATGGGAATTTCATCGCCATTGGCCACCGTCTTGTCTTGTTCGTAGCTCCAAGTGAAGACGTTCTCTGAAAACATTTGTAAAGTCACAGATTTTTGTACGCATTCATGCAGTGTGCAACTTGAACAATGTCCTGCTTTCCCAACATGCAGAACTTTTTAAAAATGTGTGCTGTTCAAAGAATTCAAGAAGCAGGTCACAAATGAGAACAGGAACGAGCCAAAATGAGCTCTGAAGTTGGGCACATTTCAGAAAGTTTTGTCCTAGAAGATGCTGCAATATATATGTTGGTGCTGTTTGTTTGTTTAAAGCTTTTATATCCCACCCTTCACAGTGTCTCGGGGCAGTATATGATGTCTGCCTACCCATGCTCTTTGCCATAATTGCATGAGTGAGTGTGCACACATGTGTTTCGAGTTTACATGAGATATCCTTGTGATTGAGGGGCCTCATGAGAGGAACAAATAAAAATCACAGTTTGCCCCGGATTCCTGAGTCCGAGAAAGTACAGTGGTCAAGCTAGCGCTGGGTGAATCGCCGAGACGTAAGCATCTTGTGGTTTGCTGAGTTGTAGCTCGAAGCTTGGCTTGCCTTGGCCTTGATTGCAAGCTTCTCCTCCCACTTTCATTTGCAGGGGCAAAATACACATTTGGGGGCACACCTTTTAAAAATACATCTGCAAATGTTTACTTCTTCCCTTGAGAAAGGCATGGAAGTATGACCTTTCTGAAAATGTGTTGAAGTACACCTGTTTCTGAAGTATACATTTTGCAAGTGAGCATTGCCGTCTTGGGAAGATCCCTGCAAAATGTGCATGTTGGCACGTGAGAGTGCGAATGGGGCCTGCTCTGGTCTTAAGACCAAACAGAAGCAAAATCTGGTACATTCCTCTCTCAGGCATGTATGTCTGAAGCCCTTCTCTAGTTTCCAGTGGTATGTCAGTTTGGTGATGCAGTTTTGCTTCATGGAAGGAATTTAGAAGTATTCAGGAAGGTGCATTTTGGCCCAGCAGATTCAGCACTAGATGGTGCTGCTGTGACACCTCTGTTAGCTTTTCTCTGTGCCAGCCTCCTGCTCCTGCCAGAATGGTGCACTGAAATCCACAGTGATTTAGAAGCTGGGCTCACTTTCAGCCGTGCAGCATCTTCCACGGGACTCTCTGGGTGTGCAGCTCCAGCATCCTTGACCTCAGAAGCTGCCTTGTACCGAGTCAGATTGTTGGCCTGTGTTATGTTGATCATTGCTCAGTGTTGCCTACATTTGCCTTCTCCAACGTGGTGCCTGGGGGGACTTCATCTCCCATCAGCTTCAGCCATTATGGTCAAGGATAAGGAATTCTGGGAATTTCCATCCCCAGCACCAGAAGGGCACTGGGGGAAGGCTGTTCTATGTTGGCTGGTAGCAGCTTGCTTGGACTCTTTTCAGTTCTTCCTGGAGATGCCAGCATTTGAACCCACCACCTTCTGCATGTGCTTTACCATGCAAAGTGAAGATTCACCTTCACTGACCAGTCAAGGGGCAGACAGCTGGTGCCCCCCAGATGTTTTGAATAAAAAAAATCCTGACCATTGACCATTCTGGCTGGTAGTCCTGGGAGTTCTAGTGCAAAACATCCAGACAGCATAGAAACCTAGAATAGTAGAGTTGGAAGGGGTCAAGAAGGCCATCGGGTCCAATCCACCCCCCACTGCTTTTGCAGGACACCAAGTCACTCCATCCCACTCAGATGGCTGTCCAGTTTCTTTTTTAATGTCTCCAGTGTGGGAGAGCCCCCCACCTCTCCAGGCAGCTGGTTCCCCTGTCACAATGCTCTGACAGTGAGGAAGCTTTTCCTGATGTCCAGCCTGAATCTTGGTTGTGGCAGCTTGAATTGATTATGACATTGCCTCTCCCTGGTCTACAGAAATGATGGAGCTGGTAGTTTGCAGTAGACAGCAAAATCAGTGATGCAAAGCAAATGGGAGAGCAACACAGATGCAGGAGAAATGCCAAGGCCTCTATGACCCTTGCACCTCAGAGACCCCTCCACCCCACCCTGAGTAAATCATCCAGATGTTGGCAAGTGACACGTGGAATCTGAGAAGCCAAGGGAAATCTCCCCAGAGATTCATGTTTCAGGCATGAGTAAAATGGTGCCCCGGGGCCTGAATGCCACGCGTTGGCCACATCGCAGCATGTCGATTGATGCTGTTACATAAATCCAGGGCTGGGCAGCCTGCACCCCAGGGCAGCATGTGGCTTTTGTCCTAACTTCAAGGGCTTCTATGAATGATGGTTTGCGAGCTCTGGCAAGACTGAACCTGCTCCTCCTCCGGCTGTCTGCTGGGCAGAGAAAAAGAGGGAGAATGAGGAAAGGGGGACCCTTCACCTCTCCAGTTCCGCTGCACACTGTCAGTGCATCTCCCACAACAGGTCACCCCTGTTTACGAGAACATGTAATTTACCAAATCAAACACTTCTCTTCCTCTTTCAGGCCTTGGTGTCTTTGAAACTCTCAGGAAACCAGTTAACCATGTTACCTTCTCAAGATAAGTGGAGCTGCCGGCAGCTGAAATCTTTGGATCTTTCCAAGAACCAGTTTGGGAAGTGAGTTCTTTCTGTCTGTCTGAGAGCTCTGTCACAGAGAAAGGCTTTCTGTTTCACTGGTCTTTCTTTCCGTTTGCCTGCAGAACTGATGAAAGGGCCAAAACTAAACGGATTTCGTTTTTCACTACAAGGAGCAGAACTCGCGCCGAGGCAGGTAGGCAGGCAGGGAGCGGGGGGGGGGGGGGATGAGAGTTCCTGAGCAGGAAGGGCAGAAGCTGCAGCACTCATAGGACCCGTCAGTGGCAGAGGGAGACGGAAAGGAAGCAGCCGCTGCTGGTGGCAGTCGGCCACCATCTGTGTGCCTGGCTCGCTGGGGCCCCTCTTTTCTTCACATCGGGTGGCAGCGCTCACGGCCCCATCAGCACGAGGAGAAAGCAGCCAAGGCTGACTGTCACTGTCGCCCCTTTAAAGAGCCCACATCAACTTCTGTTTTGCTACTGGTTAGATCACTGATAATGGAGTCTCCACTTGCAATATGTGATGAATCTGATTTCTTGCTGGGAACCTGGCAGATTCCTGGGCTCGACTCCCCAGGCTCTGGCACACTTCCTTCCTGCCCTGCGTCCACCTCATGCCTACCGCTTGCATGGGTATGCAGCAGGAAGGGAGCTGTGCGTACTTTGCCCACTGCGTGCCCACCGCGCAAGCCAAGTTCTGCAGGCTTTGCGTATTTTGCACAAAGAATTGCATGCTTTGCGCAAAGAAGCCGCTGGCATTTCCGAAGTTTGCAGACTTGATCTTGGCTCGGCTCACTTCCTGGCCAGGGCTGAGCATGGGAAAGCAGTCTGGGAAGCACAAGGGAGGTAGATTCTGGTCCACTCTGCACATCCTTCTCCTACACTGAAAGGCAGCCGCATTCTAGGTTTCCCATCACGTGCAGCATGAGCCTTTTTAATTCCAGATGCCAAAGATTGAACCAGAGCCCTTTTGCCTGCAGAGAAGATGCTCTTCCCAAGCTGTGCCCACAAAAGCACAACTTTGCCTTCTTGTTTCTTTTCTTTTTTTTTAACATTTATATGCCGCCCCATTGCAACAAAACCTCGGGGTGGCTCACAACATTATTAAAATACAATAAAACAGTAAGTCATATTAATTTATCCCTCCGCCCTCGGTGCATCTCGGCAACTTAAAATACAAATCAAAAACCAATAAATTAAAATAAGAACAAACCCCACTTATAAACCAAATACAACAATATATATATACAATAACTATATATATATATATATATATATATATATATATATACAATATATATTTGCTTTCCTTTCACTTTCCCAGGTCAGACCTTGGAGTTTCCGGAGTATCTTTCTGAGTCCCTTGAAGTCCTCTACTTGAATGACAACCAACTAGACTCTGTCCCCCCATCGGTGTGCCTTCTCAAAGGGTTATCAGAGCTTTACTTAGGAAAGTAAGTGCACCTGTCCACGGCAACCAGAAACGTCACCTCAAAAAGCCCCAGATGGTCCATCTCTGCTTCACTGCAGAGGTATGGCCTTGAGCTCTCCAGATATTTTGAGCTTCGGCCTCACCTGCTCCAGCCAATCTGGGTACCAGGAATTCTAGGAGCTGCCGTCTAAAATGTTTGGAGGGCACCCAGTTCAGGAAGGAGGACACAGACTGGCTTAGAGTGAGGGAGATGCGAGAATCCTTCTCAGGTGGAAAATCTGCCAGGTTCTCTGGACACCAGCCTGCTTTGCAGAGCCCACTTTTCTGGAGAGCAGCGCCGTCCTTCCACCCCCAGTGCTGCCACCAGCAATGAGGGGGGCAAGAAGTTGCTGGCCAGCACCCCTGTGCGCGGCTCCTCTTTTCCACATGTGGCACTGCTCCTGCTGGTGGCAGCGAGAAGAGAAGGTTGGCCACTGGGGAAGATAGCTGGTTGTGCAGCCAGAGTCCATGAGCATCCATGGGCTCCTCTTGGTCCAGCTTGCTTTGCAGAACTGGGCTGAGCACAAGGAAAGTCCAGTTCCAAAAAGGTTTGTCCCAACATGTTGGACTAGGACTGGGGAGACCCAGACTGATGCCCCCACCCAGCTCCTTGGACCAGCCGCCATCTTTCAGCCCACCTGCCTCATGGGATCATTGTGAGAAAAAAATTAGCGTGCCAGTAGGGAGGCTAGGATGACGTCAGTAACATTTTACTTCAGGTGAAAATCAGTAGCAGCCCTAATTTGCTCCAGCTGGGTCACTTCATTTGAATTTCTTTGTTGGCTGCAGTTTTGGGGAGGAGTTTTTCAGTGGTTAGCAAGAAGCGGTTCCCCGCTGACCCACCTGCACTGACATGTTCCCATGTTCCCCAGGCACACGCGGATCATGGGTTCTGCCCCCACCACCTTTTTTTCCTTCCATGGAAATGTTGAGAAGGTTCTGTTCAAACTGGGGCCTTTCCATTTTGTTTCAACATTTCCCTTTAGCTGAAATGCGGTGCCAATGCTCTTGCAAATTTCTGTCAGAAAGGTTGTTGATTGGCGGGTGGATGGCTATTTTTTAATCATAACATTTATTTCATTTTGAGGAAGGCAATGAAAGGAAGAACATATGTAGCAATAAATAGGTTTGATAACTGATAAATTTGTTGGAACATCTGCAGTAAAAGAGCTTATGGAAAAGCTCAGCATTGAATGAACAAGAAAAAAATACAATTTGTATCATACATTGAAGAAGCAGGTAAAGCGTGTGTTAATTTGTGTGTTTGTGTTATTAGTAAAACAAAAACAAAAACTACTTGTATGGAATGTGATCAAAATTTTGAAGAACTTCCCTGCAGGAAACAAAGGGAAACCAAAGTACTGCAATACTGTTCTTAAAGTAAGAATTCCGTGCTTGCTGCATTTGCTGGATAAATTGATACTTAGCCATAGTCTCCGAAGTTCTATCAACCCACTCCCTTTTAGCTGGTTGTGTGGAAGACCTCCAGTTACATGCTGTGTATATATTTTTTTATTCATGCAGCAACTCGGGCATTCAAGAGCTTCCTCCTGAACTTGGACAACTGGCTAATCTTTGGCAGCTGGATATAGAGGAGTTAGATATTGGCAACCTTCCTGCAGAGATTAGAAAAGAGGGTGAGGCTGCATCTTCCGGAGGGTTTATTAATGCCAGCTGTTTGAACAGGGAGTGAATCCAAACGAAGTCTGGTTTTATTTGTTATTGAATGGTGGGGAAAATGGGATGGGAGCGGTCCAGGCTGTTCTCACAAAATGGAATTGTAAGCTAATATGCTCCGAGGGATCCCAGTTCCGCCCGATGGTTTGTTTTCATGCAATCTTTTCTTCGAAAGGTAACTCAGAAATGCAGCTCTGGTGTTGCACATATCTTAGCACTCGTGTGTCACGGTGGGCGTGCTTGTGTGTGGCACTCACCTGCCCTGGCAACAAGCCAGGGTGCAGGCTGGTGTGCAACTGCCAGTGGGGGCCCCGCAGCAGCTGCGCTTATGTTGGTTCCCTCCCTGCTCCCCTTCCCCCCAGTGGTCTTTCCACAAGTATTTGAAGAGACACCGGGGGGGGAGTTATCCACCCCCCACTCTGATCATGTATCATTCTTGGCTCACTGCAGTGGGTTTTCCCTTTACGTCCCCCACCCCCAGGGAATTGCAAAAGCTGGCTTGAAAACCATCAAAGCACCTTCCTTTGAAGAGTTACCCCAAGCTCTTGAATTCAAGTTACATTACATAATGTGTGTAACCCCGGCCCCCTCCCCATGCCTCTCTCTCTCTCCACTAGGCCCCAAGACCATTTTAGCTTATTTACGAGCCCAGCTACGCAAAGCGGAGAAATGCAGCCTGTTGAAAATGATCGTGGTGGGCCCCCCGCGGCAGGGAAAATCGGCTCTGATCGAGAGCCTGCAGACCGGGAAGCCTTCCCTCCTGTTGCCCAATGATGCCACCATCCAGACCACCAAGTGGGAGCTCCAGAAACCAACTGGATTTAAATCAAAGGTAAATAGAAGTTTTGGAGGCACAGGGAGACATCTGGCTCATGACAGGCTGGAACAAAGCTCCCCACCGATGCACAGTGGCAAAACAAACAGGACAGGTAGGCCTTGGGCCCAGAAGGCAGAAGGTACAGCCGCTTTTTGACAAGGGCATGGGGAGCAGCGACCAAAGGGGAGGTCATCGTGCTCGCAAGAGATGGGGAGGAATCCCATTGTGGGTGGGATCTCCTGGATTTTCTCAGCGTGGCTCCCCAGACTCTGGCCCACTTTCTCTCTGCCCTGAGCCTGGCTCACACTGTGCACTTGTGGGGGTGTCCACAGAAAGTGAGTCCAACAGTTGCACAGGTAGAACATGCCACCCTCACACCAGCCACACAAGTGGCTTCTGCTTCCACACATGTGACTTGCTAGCTTTGCATGTTTAGCAGGAGAATCACTTCATGCCAAAAAGGGGCCCGCTAGCTTCCCCAAGCATCTGCAGACTTGCCCTCGGCTTGGCTCCCTTGCTAGCCCAGGGCCAAGTGCAAGAGAACTCCAGCCAGCCCACCAGAGTCAGATTCCGGGGGGAACTTCCCATCACCTAATGCTCTTGGATGAAGGTTGTACTAAAAATCTTAATAACACCAGTTAAAAATAATTGTTGCATGTCGTTAGAAACAGTGAAGCTGAGAAGAAATCAAGGACGTGGATCTATTAATACCTATAAATGACTGCTTTTTAGGCAATTGGAGGCAGATAAAGGCTGGACACAAGAACATGCACCAGCTAAAGTTAGCCGCACATCCTTTAGAAGCAAAGTAAATCCATTCAGGGCTCGATCTTATGCAAGTTTAGGCAGACAAATGTTCTATAGCTCCCAGCATGCCCCAGCCGGGTGGCTTTTCTCTAACTAAGCTTGCCTAGGATTGTGCTTGTAATGAAGGAATATTAGCAACCCTGTTTCTCCAGCCTCGGCAGATGTACAAGTGCACTTGGAATCGGCAATTAGCTAGGATTTCCTGTGGCGTCCTCAACAAGCAGGTCTTTCTTTGGTCAGAACATTGACACCCATTGATGCTCCGGCATCGTCCATTATGAAAATATTTAGGGCGTGGGCTCATTATGCATTGACCATTGTCTTCTGTGTGATTTACTTTATCTGCTGTGGGTGCCATCTTTTCCTTCAATGTTTCTCTTTGTCCCATTAGGTTGATTCAATCCAGTTTAATGTCTGGGATATTGGAGGTTCCACCAGTATGTCTACAGTGAACCAGTGTTTCTTCACAGATAAGGCATTGTATGTTGTCGTCTGGAACTTGGCCCTTGGGGAGGAAGCCGTTGCGAATCTTCAGTTTTGGTTGCTGAACATTGAGGTAAGGGACAAGTTAGTGGTTTTGCAGGGTGGTAGAATTATCCAGAGTGTGGATGGACTGGTTTGTTTGTGTGTGTATTGAATTTATATGCCACCAGACTGCCAAATATCCTTGAGGGTGCTTATCATCAAAGACCAATCCAGCGCTAAAATAGCTACAAAAGTTCAAACTAGTAGCACACAAAAATATTGACGAGGCAAATATTGAAGCAAAATTGACACTATGCATTACTATAGTGTTATTAATGTCATTAATAATTATGAAATTCACAAATTTCATAATTATTCATGCTGGTATTTTGTATATTTTTGTTCCACCCTTTCTGCCTAATCCCCTTTCTAAGCGCACTGCTGGAATGCCCCTCCATGAACTCTGAAATTTAATTAAGCTGTCCTGCTTGACATGGTCAGAACAGGCATTTCTGAGAAGAGATGTAATTACCGTACGGGTGGAGCTGAATTTGCAAGGGCTCTGTGACCACATCCAAACCAAACTGCATCCTCACTCCACAGCCTCCTTTACAGGCAGGGGCATCACTGCCTCACCTGGATTCAGTTTCAGCGTTTTGTCCACCACTGATCCACCACCGATACTGGACATTCCTTCCCTGTTGCACTCACAAAGGAAGAAATTCCTGTCTCAAAATGCACATGGTGTCTGCATTTGTATAGGTCCTTACTATAATCAACAATTACTATTATTTACAAATAATGTATAGATAATTACGAGTACCTTCTTGGTTAATTGTAATGTTTTGAAACAAGTAATCAGCTGATTGACTAAAGCTGCAGTCCTGCGGATCCTTTCCTGAGGGTAAACCCTATTGAATACACTGGAGTTGCTTTACTCACTAATTTACTATTGCATTTTTCTTCTTGCAAAAAACTGAATGCCTTAGCTGACATGGTTCTCCTCGTCTCTGTTCTGTCTTGACCTCAACAACCCTGTGAGGTAGGCCAGGCAGAGAGTCAGTGGCTGGCCCCAGATCACTGAGTGAGTTTGACGGCTGAGGAGGGCCAGGTCCCAGGCCGGCCGCTCGCCAGTCATGGCCCACTGGCTCTCCCTGAATAAACAGTCAAAGCCTTGCCATGCGAGCCTGCTAGCCTCCCTTCAAGGAAATTCTCCGTTCCCACAGGTGCCCATGAGCTGAATGGCTGCTTATAACAGCTGTTACCCTTGCGAGGTTTCTTCCACTTTGTTTGGGTTTTGCTGCCTGGATCTTTATTGAAATATGTCTGTCCTGCACTGGCTGTTCTGCCGCAAATCCCCCAAGGTGGCTGACAACCATTTCAAATTAGAGCAGTAGATGGAAAAAAAACCCTACAGCCCGACCAGATAACAGGCTTGCAAGCTGCAAACATAAATATTGCTGAGAGGAAGCAAAACAGTTGGTTATGCAAGCCAAAAGCAAGATAAAATATTGTTTCAGTTGTTTGTTTATGGCATTTTTATCCTTCCCTTCAGCAAAAAAGTTCCCAAGATAAGAAGGAAGACAGTTCCTTCCTATATGCTTAGCAGTGTAAGAGACAGGAAGACGCAGAAAAGGGTCTGGCAGGCAGGACGGAAAGCAAATCTGCCGTGAGGTTCTCCGCTCCAAGTTCTGTGGGTCATGGGACCGGTTCTCACATGGGAGAGCGGATCCTTCCTCCTGCCTCTGCTGTGGCAGCTGGAATGGGGAAGGAGGGACGTTCAGCTGTAACCCTGGAGGGAGCAGGCCATCAAAGAAGGGGCGACTGGGGACTCTTGAGCCTATGGGTTCCAGACCTTGGGGGCCATGCTGGAGGAGACCTTGTCACCTGTGTCCACCAACCACCTTCTGCTAGTGACAGATGCAGGACACAGCCACTGCCGCCTCCTCCTCCTCCTCCCATCATCATCACTCCCTGTGAGTAAGCCAGGTCACGTGGGTGAAGGTGGTCCTTTAGGAAAGGGAAGAAAAACCCTGGCCCTGAACCATTCGGGAATCCTGCATTGGTTACGTCATCAGAAACCACGTGCAGGAGATGCTGCCCTACCCGGAGGGCCAGCCGGGCAGAATGGTGAGCGTGTCAGACTGAGGCTTGGGAGACCCAGGCTGTAGTCCCCACCCCGCCATGATGCTCACTTTGGTGAGTCGCAGGCTCTCAGCCCAGCCCACCTTTCAGGATTGTTGTGAGGATGGAGGGGAGACCCTCGTGAACCACCTTGGCTTTTTGCAAGGGGAAGAACGGCAGCGCAGGTATGTGCATCTCTCTTTCCAGGCCAAGGCCCCAAACTCGGTTGTGCTGGTGGTTGGGACGCACCTTGACCTGATCGAGACGAAATTCCGCGTTGAGCGGATTGCCACCCTGAGGGCCTATGTCCTGGCTCTCTGCCGCTCCCCTTCTGGCCTGCGAGCCACTGGCTTCCCGGACATCACGCTCAAGCACTTGCAGTAAGTACAACTGGTCCCCAGCACGGGGCCCACAGACCCCGCGGCGCCTCATTTTGTGCTCACCAGGGGCCAGACCTCTCCTGAGCTGCATATTGTCTCTTGCTGGCTTTTGACTTGCCTGCAGCACAGTGAAGGCCAGCCCTCTCTCTCTGGTTCATAAGGCTGGTTTTGTATTTTCGGAGCTCTGCATTGCACTTGGGCTTGGGGGCATGTTATCCCTTCCCCTCTCCTGCGTGGAATGCCATCCCGCCCAGGGTTGGCTTTGCGCTGCAGCCAGCAGGGAAAGAACCGCGAGGTTGGAGTCCCAGCTCCAGCCTTAGAGCTGCTTTCCCCGGTCGGTCAGAGCTGGGACTCCAGCATTGCCTGTGGCTGTCTAGACAACATGTGGCAGCCGCAAGATTGCATCCCGAGTAAATGAGCAGACAAATCATGCGATCCTGCACATGGATGATGAAGAGGTAGGAGCACAGCCATCGTACCAGAGAGCTTTTCCTGAGCATGTGTATTAAATATGGGTGAACTGGGCCCAGGCCTCAGCTCACAAAAGCCCACCTTCACATCGGTCATGTTTCAGCAGCCTGCGAGGCCAACATCCTCAGTACAGACTTGGGTGTGCTCATTTTTATGTACTCTTCTGCTCATTTTTGCTACCCCTGACTTTTTGAGCAGGGTTTAATTGTCATGCCAGGAGCACTTGGGTGCTCTTGGGGGCCTTTCTCTCTCCTCCAGAAAGCCTCCCCCACTTTCTCCGGCACTCTCACCCTCACAAAGCATGTGCACTTCGATCTGAGAAATCGTTGGCTTCCCACTGTTGTCCTCCAGACCTTACTGAAGCGTCTTTCATCCCCTTCTTCTAAAGCCGTCAGCTCCCAGAAGCCCCCCGTGTATTTCCTCTCAGCTGGGGGAGACGGGCAAACAGTTGCTCCCAGGCAACTCCTGCTTCCGTAGAACAATTTTGCATTCACAATCCTTCACCTAGCGCTGGCAGCAACACGGCGCTTCTGAGCACTGCGGCCGTGTGCGAAGACAAAAATGCTCTTAGCTCTTTCCTCCATCTGAGGGTCTCCTGCCCTCCCCACCCACTGCAAGTTTGGGAACAAAAGATGCCATCTTGGAAGGAATCCCCTTGAATTTCCACTCCCTCCCACCCCAAGAGTAAGTGGGGATGACGAAGAGCAAGGCTTCGTGGCGCTGCATGAGGACAGCTGCCTCCACGCGGCAAGCAGCAACAGCCGGAGGAGAGTAATATGGACGAGGCAGCTCCTGCGTGGCGAGGCTGAATCCAGAAAGAGCTTTAGCAGCCTTGTCCTGAAGGCTCAGGCCCTGCCATTCATTCCCCACGAAATGGCACTTCAGGGTTGGTTGCACCAGCCTTGCTACCAATGACCCCCCTCCATTCCCCAACCAATTAGTTTTACAGGTCAAGCAGTAGTTAGCTGTAAGCATAACACAGGGATGACTATGAGCTTGGGCTCCCCAACCGTTTTGGACCTGCAGGCTTACTTGGGAATTTGAGGAACTGCTGTGGGTGCCCACACAAAACACTTGATCTGTGCAACGTTGGAAGTTTGCTTCCTGTGTGCTGGATACTGCAGTCTCTCTTTAATAAGTGATAGCTCAGTTGGCTTGTGGCCCCACCAGGAGAAGAGCCTTCAGTGTGGTGGCTCCATTTCTATGCAGTTCTCTGCCCTGGGAGGTTAGAGAGGCTCTCAGTCTGCTGATGAAGTCTGTGCTCCAGGAAACCTTTCTTGCTGACCATCCACAGTTTTACAGTTATCCCTTTGTTAATGCATTTCTTTTAATTCCTTTACCTGATTTTTCTTTTCATTATTCACCAATCTAGGATCTTTCTAGATCCGGGATAGCATAAAAGAGCTATAAATACATACAAGGCAAAAATATTAAAAATAAATAAAATGAGGCAGATGAGGAGGAGGAGCTGCAGGCACCCCTGCTGGGCTCTGCCAGGCGGTGGCATGGATTTTGGTCCCTGCTTCCAGGCTGCTCCCACAGTAGGGACGAGGCAGAAGGAGTCACAGGTGCCTCCAGATGCTGCCAGCCCAAGGAAGCAGCCTTCCCGATGAGTGACAGCGTTCTCCTTGCCCATTCTTGCTTTGCAGTGAGCTCTCTTGCAAGACTCTTGAAGGCCTGGACGGGCTGCGACAGCTGATCTATCACGTCACGGCTAACATGAAGGATGTCGGCAGTTCCATTGGCTCGCAGAAACTCGTTGGGCGACTGGTGCGTACGTTTCCCTGGTGTGGAAAGTGGCATCGGCTTGGAGGGCTCTGGGTGTCTCCTGCTACTGCAGTGCCTACCAGGCTTCTCCTGAAGTCGCGTTGCTGCCAGCGTGGCGTTTGTGCTGAACGCTTGGGCACTGGGGAGCTGGGCAGGTGATGTGCACTCAAGCCAAAGCCAGTGATGCCCCCAGCCAACTTGTGGATTTGCTTTGCTCCTGGGTCGCATTTCTCAGTAGGGCTGGAGGCTGGTGTCAACCTATGTATTCTGTGATGGGTACAGGTCAGACCAAATGCTAGCAGAGAGCAGCCTCCCTCTTCCAGTCCCACAGGGCATTTCTGTAATCCCACTTCCAGGCTGCTTTCGAGTGTTTCATAGTGCAGGAGTGAGGGACGTCTCTCAGCCTGAGGGTCGCGTGAGAACCTCACGGGAGCCACATGGCAGGGAAGGGTGCGGCAAAGAGGGTGGGCCCCAAAAGAGAGGATCGAGCGGCGCATCATCATGCCATGCTCTTGCTGCCACTGAAGTGTTAATTGTGCAAAAGAGAAACACTTCTCTTTGGCCTCCCCTACGTATGGGAGGCCAGTTTAGTGAGATGGCTTCATGTTCTAGTAAGATGTGAGAGGGGAATATGGTGCACCATGTCCTATCCCATCCGCACCATAATTGTATAAGCTTCTGTTGAGTTGTGTCTCAGCCCCAACAGCCACGGTATTGTCTGCCGCCTCCGTAAAAGCAGCTCAAGCCACTGCTTTGCTCATGTCAGTATAACTTGACTGTCAGTATAACTTGACAGATTCCAAGAAGCTACTTAAGCCTTCAAGGATCCATCTTACATGAACAGCAGAGGAGAAGCCAGAGCGACAGTGTACAGTACTTAACAGACAAGGAAATAGAGCAGATTGTCGAGAACGCCCCAGACAATGACATCAAGGACTTTGAGGACTTACAGTCTGGTAAGCATGGAAGCCAGCGTCCGCAGAGTGTTTCGGGGCACTTGGGTCTGGATGTGTGCATCGTCTTTGTGTGCGCTTTGATGCAGTGTGGGTGTGGTGAAGCAGCGAGCCTTTCCTAGCACTGAGCACTGCTCTGGCATCAAGGTTAGAAGAGCAAGCTGCGAGCCCGTGCAGTGAGAGGGAAATCACACCGTAGCCGCAGACTCACTGGTCAGGAGCAGCAGTGCCGGCCTATTTTACATGGTTTGTTGAAAGAATTCCTACGGCAACTTGCTTGGCCCAATCTGGGGAAGGACCGAATAAATACCCTCGGCAGGGATTTTTGGGTTCTTAAGTTGCAAGGCAAAGGCAGATGCTGGCCTGCCCCAACTTTGCAGTGAGATGGAAGACTCGGCCGCTGGGGCTTCCCCTGCCTGTCTTCCACTGGCCTCTTCTGCCACTTTCCTACCTCCTTCGCCTGCCTGCTCAGAGCCCCCCTTGCTAGCTGCCTGGCTAGAGAGGCCTGGGGAGAGGGGAGGGGAGCGTTGTGAGCAGCGCCCAGTTCATGGGGAATTCCAGGACATAACAGCCCCACAAGCTGGAGCCTAGGAACTCAAATAGTATTATTTTAACATATCTTAGCAATTCTGTGTTTTCCCATCTTCGATTGGGGAATTCCAGGCCATAACAGCTCCCCCAAGCTGGAGCCTAGGAACTCAAGTAGTATTATTTTAACATATCTTAGCAATTCTGTGTTTTCCCATCTTCGATCCTGCAGTGCTGTTTATTATCATAATCCCTGTAATGTGATACTGTATTTTACAGGGCGCTGTCATGTTTACTTATTTTCTATTGCTGGTTTTATTGTGGGTTTATATGTATTTGTATCATTAATATATAGCACTTAGAAATTCATTTTATGGCGCAGTTAATGAACAAATAGTTGCCATTTATTTTTGCATCACTACAATATTTCATGATTGTCGGCATGCTGAGCTGACCCTGGTATCTTTCTTTCTGCACAGCCATTAGTTTCCTCATAGAGACTGGAACACTGCTGCACTTCCCTGATACAAGCCACGGACTCAGAAACCTCTATTTCCTTGACCCAGTTTGGCTATCCGAGTGCCTGCAAAGAATCTTCAACATCAAAAGCTCCAAGTCGGTGGCCAAGAACGGTGTGATCAAAGCAGAGGACCTCCGGATGCTGCTGGTTGGGACGGGGTTCACCAAGCAGACGGAAGAGCAATATTTCCAGTTCCTCGCCAAGTTCGAAATTGCGCTTCCAGTAGCCAACAACAGGTACACTGGTAATTGTCACCAGAGGTGTGACTGATCCCGGAAGAGGGAAACAGAGCGGGGGAATGGGTGCCCCTGCTGCTTATTTCAGCATCTGCTGTTTGGCGGATGCAGCAGCCTCCAAAGTGTGTGAGTGCGTATCTGTATAAGACGTTGGATTGTGTGTCCAACCTGCCCTCCCCTCCCGGCAATTGGAGGAATCCGCACTGGGGCTGGGAATTAGACGGGTTCTGTGGGCTTGGCTTTGCCTTCCTGGACTCCGGTCTGTTTCGCCAGGGCCATGACTCTGGGTTCTGGGGAAGTATGCTCAGTGCTCTCCCAGCACATGCCAGGGGTTGAGCCCTGCACGACTGCTGCACAAGCGGCATCCCTCTTCCGTGTCGCAGGAAGCAGCCTGTGTTTGCGCTGCTGTGTGCAGTGTAGAAGAACGTTACTGGTTGCGCAACCTTCATTCGCACGAGTGTTTGTAGACTTCCTCTCAGCTGCACTTGCTTTCTAAGACTGGGCTGAGCACAAGAGGAAGTTCACGAATGCCAGGAGGACGGGTTCCATGGAACGGTTCCCTCCTAATTTGGTTATCAGGTGCATTTGCGGGGTGTGGTTGTGGTTGTGCCAGCCTGGGAGACTGATTTCATCATGGCCATGCTGATCAGCTCCAGAGCCACTTGATAAGAGCAGCAAAAGAGCAGGTAAGGCTCACTTTGCACAACTGGATCAGCAGCTGCTCTTCCCCCGGTGCTGAAAACACTTGGTAGGCCTGTCTCTTGTTCCACAATTACATTTTTCTTTTGTGCTGCCTCAAAACCTTGTGATTGGGATTGCATTTTTTTCTTTTGCGCGTGTGTCCTTATGGCTATTGGATGTGAGCACTGGCAAGACCAGGTTGCCTCTCAGCAAATTCGAAGAGAGTTGCAAGGACCCGGCAAGGAGTAACAGTAAGAGAAAGCAGAAGTCGGAAGCATCAGAGTTGCGGTGGTGTAAACCGAAGGCGTAGGTGCACTAGAAGTAGGGAGGCAGTAGCTCCCTCTTGGCAAAGTGATCCTTTCCATTTAAAGTGTTCCCTGGACACTTCTCCATGTTCTTCCCCTTTTCAACCCTTCCCCATGTCTCCAGCTACTCCAGAAAGGAATTAACTCCCCAGCCCCCTTTTGCAGGTCCTTTTTGGAGCAGTTACTGCAGTTTCACGGCAGTTTAAAAAAGCAACATTAACTCTAAGCACGATCAGTTCAGCATCAAAGATCAAGAGGACTGTATTGTTGAGGAAATATTGACCTCATCTCTCCTTCCTTTTGCTGCTTCCCCTCTTCTTCTGATGCTCTTCAGTTGATCTTGTACCAACTGGTCCCTGGCGGCTGTGCACAGCTGAGCCTGTAAGCAACTTTGTCTTGTCCATCTGTCACCTGCTCCACTTCACTACTCCTGCTGATGGCTGAAACAGACGGAGAAATTGACTGGACAAGAATACATTTTGGATAGCCATAAGAGTGCATTTGTGAAAAAAGACAGACCAAAATGACAATGACGACGACAACAGGAATAAGAATTGCAAACACAGTGGCACAATTTTCAGCTCCTCTCCCACAGCCCTAAATACAGCCACCATTCTTCTTCTTTAAGGCTCTTCTTTGTTTGGTTTGGTTTTTGAATGGAAAGGTGTAGCAATCAGAAAGGGGAGGAAAAGACAAGAGGGTTCTGTTGTGAAGGACACTGGGATACATGCCAGAGCTGCCCGGAGGGCTGAAGTAGAAGGAGTGGGAGAACAACCCATTTTAAGCCTGACCACCTTTCAGGGACACCGTGGTTTATTCAGCAAGCAACCTGCTCAGGTGGATCATTCACAGCATGGCTTGGCGTGGCATGTGAGAGCCCCCCTTGCATCTTCTCCCCGTAGCTTTAGATTTATCTGCATCTGATCCACAGATGGTCTCAGTTTGTCCAAAGATCCACAGGGGAGCCATGAAATGAATCCAGATGAACTCCAGATTAATATTGGGGCTGACCTCAGCTATTTTCTGAGAGGCATTTTGTTAAGTTTTGTTAATCATTTCAGTTCTTCGTTGTGGCCTCGGTGCATCACACATATGGGTTCTGTGCCTGTGCAGTGCCTATGGCCAGAAGATTGATAGCTAACAGTTTGGCGGGAAGCTCCGCTCCCCCTCCCCCTAGCACTATATATGGAGCGCAATGTCTGCCATTTTCCAGTCTTTGCAACCGCCGTTCGTTGTGCCTCGTGCCACTTCGCTCTCGCTTAGATCGTTCCTCATGCTCTCTTGTTTCGAACTCTTGCTCTTGTTTTCCAAGTTAGTATTCCCATCTTACCTTATTTATTTATTTATTTAACATTTTTGTATGCCACCCCCATTGCAACCTAGCCTTGGGGCAGCTCACAACATAAACAATTAAAACCATTAACTATTAAACGATTTAAAACTGGCCCATCTCGAGATACAGATTAAAATACAATAAATACAATAAATGCAAACAATTTAACCTAACAATTAAAATAACTTTTAAATAAAAAGGTCTTCGCCTGGTGCCAAAAAGCAAATAACAACGGCGCCAGGCAGGCCTCTCTGGGGAGCGCATTTCATAGGTGGGGAGCCACCACAGAGAAGGCCCTCCTCCGGGTACTCACCCTCCTTATTTCCCTCACAGAGGGTTCCCGGAGAAGGGCCTCTGCTGCCAATCGTAAGGGGTGGGAGGGCATATATGGTTGCAGATGCTCCTTTAGGTAACCAGGACCCAAGCCGTTAAGGGCTTTATAGGTAATAACCAACACCTTGAATTGGGTCCGGACTTCAATAGGGAGCCAGTGAAGCTGACGGAGAACTGGGGTAATATGGGAACCATGCCCAGTCCCCGTCAGCAACCTGGCAGCTCTATTTTGCACCAATTGAAGTATCCGGACCGTCTTCAAGGGTAGCCCCACGTAGAGCACGTTACAGAAGTCTAATCGGGAAGTCACCAGGCAGTCGTACTCCAGGAAGGGACGCAGCTGATGGATCAGCCAAAGCTGATGGAAATGCTCCTTGCCACCGCTGACACTTGGGCTACCAAGGTCAGCTCCGGGTCGAGGAGCACTCCCAGGCTGCGGACCCTGTCTTTCAGAGGGAGTGCAACCCCATTTAAGACAAGGGTCAGGTCCCCCATTCCAAATACCTTAATTGTATTGTTCCAGTTATTCTCTTCGTTTTTTTCTCATTCCTATAAAAAAAACAAAACAAAAAGATTATCTATTCCCGCTATACTATCTTCTTTTCTTATTTTTCTGCGATGGCTCATTGAACGGCGTTCTGCAAGTGTGGAGAGTGTGGCTCTAAAATGCCCGCTGCGGATCTGCATGACCTGTGCCTCCTCTGTTTAGGGGAGGATCACAGGACGGACAAGTGCAGCCATTGCCTGGCCTTCTCTAAACAGGCCAGGAAGAACAGGGAGAACCGTTTACGTAAGCGCCTGTGGGATTAGGCCCTCCTACAATCGGACCGGCTGGTGGCTAAGCCTGCTACAACCTCAGCCCCACCTGACTGCCGTCCGCCACAATGTCCGGCCCCTTCCTCTGCTGCTCCGCCCTCACGCCCTTCAGGCAAAGGTGCTTCTGCCATGGGAGAGCAGCCTGTTTCCCCACCCAAGAAACAGTGGGAAAAGAGGAAGCACAGCGGCCCTGAGAAGCCGCCCATGCACAAGAAGGCCAAAAGAGACAAGGCCGAGAAACCGGCAAAAAAAACGAAGAGACCCGAGCATTCGAAACTCGGGTTCGGCAGCTTCCTCGATTCCGACCGTGATCCCAGTACCGACGCCTTTGGGTCTGACCATTCAGGCAGCGATGAGAGTCACTTCTCCAGCCTCTCTGTGCCGTATGGGATCGGAACCACACCAGGATCCACCTCGTGGCTGGATCTCTGATGGCGAGATCCAAGATTCTCCGCCGAGGGCTCGGTCCCCAACACCTATGCCACCTGTTGGGCTCAATCTGGGAACCGGGTCGTCCCCGCCGAGAAGCCGGTCTTCTGAAGCTCGCTCTGCTGACTGGTACCATTCCCGGTACTCTTCCGCACTGAGATGGCCCGACTATCCATCTGTCGGATATTACCCGGCTCCTAGAGGCCAATCTTCCCCAACCGAACATCGGGATCGACCTCATTCTATGGCTTCGAGAGGCGATGGGCACACACCGTCCCGAGAGAGCGGGAGATCACAGTCACCATGGGACTCCTCCTCTAGCGCTCCGCCTCCATATTGGGTGGACTCGGATGAGTCCGAGGTTGATTCGACTTCACCCGATGCTGCGGTCGCCTCACAAGGCCCGGCATCACCGGAGGAACCGCACATCACGTTTGCCGAACTGATGTCCAGGCTGGTGAAGTCATTGGAGATTGAGGCTCATCAACAACCTGGCCCCAGCACTGATCGCTTTTACGATGTAGTGTGGGAGGGACAATCAACCTCCATCACTTTACCACTTATTACAACTCTCCAACAAGCAATGACCCAACTGTGGGACCTCCCGGCACAACCACAACCGACCTTGAGAAGATACAAGGCGATGTATAGAGTTCGTGAGGGGGACATTCCGTTCCTCCTCCACCACCCCAAGCCGAATTTGGTGGTGGTAGAATCTTCTCAAGGCCAGGAGGCACGGGGCCACACAACGCCCAGAGATAGGGAAGGAAGATCGACTCCCTCATGTGCCGGGTCTATGCGGCCTTGGGACTCAGCCTAAGAGTTTTGAATTATGAGGTGACCCTGGCATGTTATCAGTATTTCATTATGCAACGCCTGGACAATATCATCGCCACCCTCCCAGATAATCAAGGTGACTTGGTGCGGGTGTTCATAAAGGAGGCAATGCAGGTCACGGTGCAACAGCTATCCACAGCTAGGCACCATGCGGATACAGATTCGAGGGCTCTTGTCGGCTCCATGTCTCTCCGGAGACACGCCTGGTTGTGTAACTGCAACTTTCCAGAAGAGATGAAGAGAAGGATCGAGGAGATGCCTTTTGATGGATCCGGCCTCTTCAACGCTAAGACTGATGATCACAAGTTGAAGAAGATCCACGAGTCGAGGATGACAGCCCGGCGTATGGCGATGCAACCTCTTCCTCAACGTAAATGGTCGTGGACCCGTCCACAGTATAGACAACAATACCCACCCCACCAACAGCCACAACATCGCCAGCAACACCACAACCGCCCCAGCGATTCCAGCAAAGCTGCCGCTGCTTTGAAGGAGATAGACACCAGCGCTGATGAGGCGGGCGAACCTTTCCTCTCCTTCCAACCCCACCCTCCCCCCTCTCATTTGGGGACTGGCTGAAAAGCTGACTCCCCGTTTGGGAGTCCATTACATCTGATGGGTGGGTGTTATCCATCATCCAGCATGGATATAGAATTGAATTTGACATCGTTCCATCGTCGAGTCCTATCCAGTTTACTCCATGTTTGCCAGTATTGTTAGACGAGGTTTATCAGCTCCTGTCTAAAGGAGCTATATGTCGCTTGTCTTCATCAGAAGGACTCCACGGATTCTATTCTAGATATTTTCTGGTCCCAAAACAAGATGAAGGTCTTCGACTGATATTGGACCTGAGGGTTCTCAATAAATTTATAACACCAAAGAAGTTTTGGATGACCACACTTCAAAATATCCTGCTGTTGCTGGAGAGAGGGGATTGGTTCGCCTCACTGGACTTGAGGGATGCCTATTTTCATATTTCGATCCATCCATATCATAGGCGTTTCCTCCGTTACATGGTAGCTTCTGAAATCTATGAATTCAAGGTGCTGCTGTTTGGACTGGCCACCGCACCAAGGGTTTTCACAAAGTGTATGGCCCCCATCTGCGCATACCTTCAACTACGTGGAATTCAGATATACCCTTACCTTGATGACTGGCTGTTGGTCTCCCGGACTAGAGAAGGACTTAACTCCTCTGTAAATATGGCTTGTGGCTTATTGCAAGACCTTGGACTCTGCATTAATCATGAGAAATCTTCTCTTGTCCCTACGCAGACGATCAACTTTATTGGAGTTCGACTGGATTCTACAGTGGCGAAGGCCTTCCTCCCCCTAGACAGGCAGCACACTATCGCTCGACACATCCGCCGAATTCGACAAGAAGGAACTGTTTCTGCCTGGTCTGTTCAGAGACTTTTGGGACACATGGCAGTATCCATCGCTGTAGTCCCATATGCCAAAATCCAGCTTCGCCCCCTTCAACTGTTCTTCAACGGAACATTCCTGCCACAGACGGATTTGCCTACGAAGCTGATTTGACTCCCGTCCTCCAATCTCTACTATGGTGGACAGCATCAGAAAACCTAAACATCGGAGTTCCGATTCGACCTCAGTACCCTACAGTGACTCTCGGTACCGATGCGTCCTCCTGAGATGGGGAGCCCTGTGCTCCAACCTATGCACACGGGGTGTTTGGAACCGACAGGAGTCCAGGAATCATACCAACTTCCTGGAACTTCTTGCAGTATTCGAAGCACTACAATCATTCGAGGACATGCTTTGCCGTCAAGTTGTCCAAATAACTTCAGACAACATGGCCACGGTCTTTTACTTAAACAAGCAAGGGGGGACAAGGTCTCCGAAATTAGCCCGTTTGTTGATGCAAAGCTGGGAGTGGTGCATACCGAGAGACATCACCCTGATAGCAGTGCATCTTGCGGGTACGGACAATGTGGAAGCAGATCTCTTGAGCAGGCATATGTCCAAGTCGCACAAATGGGAACTAGATCGCCAGACTTGCAACAGGCTGTTCAGCGATGGGGTCTCCCAGATACAGACCTATTCGCCACCCGACAAAACAGGGTGTGCAAGACTTTTTGTTCAAGAGCAGGAATCAGACGGGGTCGTCCAGGGATGTCTTTATGATCCCTTGGAACAATATGATCTTTTACGCTTTCCCCCCGATTCCCCTCATCATGAGAGTAATAGCAAAGATAATTCACGATGGGACCACAGGACTGCTGATAACTCCTTGGTGGCCATGCCAGCCATGGTTTTCGACACTTCTTCGCATTTCCTGAGACGAATACCTTCAACTCCCTCCCATTCCCTATCTTATAACTCAATGGGAGGGCACAATCCGACACCCGGATCTAGCGTTGCTGAAACTGACAGCCTGGCGAATTCGGTAGCGGTTAACGCTGGCACGGTACCGACGCCATCTGCGGCTCCTACTGCTTCTATCCCTAGATGCACGCTGTAATTCCATCTACCTCTTCTGCATCCTCGGATCCAACGACTATTCTGTCGGCTTCGCGAGTTCTTCATCCAGACATCCAATATATTCTTGATTCTGCGCTAAGGCCGTCCACTTGAAAATCGTATGCGGCGAAGTGGCCTAGATTCTCTATTTTTGCCGAATCCCATTCGTTTTCACCGAGCTCTGCATCCATAGATCAGATCCTTCAGTTCCTCTTCGAACGCCACCGTTTCGGGCTTAAACCATCCTCCATAAGAGTGTATACGGCAGCAATCTCTTATTACCGTGGGACAGTACAGGGTTTTTCCATTTTTTCTCAGCCATTGGTTAAGAGATTTCTGAAGGGACTCTGCAACCTCCATCCAACTATCAGACCGCTTATGCCCACGTGGGGTCTCTCAGTGGTACTGCAGGCATTAACACGCCCTCCCTTCGAGCCCCTGGCAACAATTGATTTACGTCTTGTTTCTTGGAAAACTGCTTTCCTTATAGCAGTCACTTCAGCCCGTAGATCTAGTGAACTCTGTGCCCTCAGGGTAGACCCTCCATTTTTGAATTTTCACAAAGAGAAAGCAGTGCTCTGAATGGACCCGTCTTTTCTTCCAAAAGTAGCTACATCTTTCCACATGGACCAGGAGATTATCTTGCCTGTATTTTTCCCGTCTCCTTCGAATCCGATCGAGAGGTCCCTGCATACTCTTGATGTCCGGCGCTGCCTAGCTTTCTACAGATCAAGGACTGAGACTATTCGACATTCCAATAGACTCTTCATTAAATATTTGGAACAAAATCGAGGTTTTCCGGTTACTCCTCAGAGACTATCTAAATGGATAGTTCACACTATTACTTTGTCCTATCAGTTGGCCAAGGTAGACTTACCGACAGTTCCCAGAGGTCATTCCACTAGAGCTGTAGCTGCCTCTTCAGCCTTTGCATCGGGGGTACCAGTTGAGGATGTATGCAGAGCTGCCACTTGGGCTACTCCATGTACTTTTGCAATAGGCAGGACTGCTTATTCGGCAGAGCCGTTCTTTCAGCTATTCTTCGTTGATGACACCTCCCTCCACCAGTTCAGGTAAGCTTGTTATTCTACCCATATGTGTGATGCACAGAGGCCACGATGAAGAAAAGCAGGTTGCTTACCTGTAACTGATGTTCTTCGAGTGGCCATCTGTGCAGTCACACAACCCACCCACCAGCCCCGCTTGGTATCAATGGGTGGTTCTAGTTTTTTCCTCAGTACCAACAATTTTTTTTATTAGAGAGCAAACGTCTGGTCTGTCAAAGACTGGAAAATGGCGGACACTCTGCTCCATATATATTGCTAGGGGGGAGGGGGAGCGGAGCTTCCCACCAAACCGTTAGCTATCAATCTTCCGGCCATAGGCACTGCACAGGTGCAGAACCCATCTGTATGATGCACAGATGGCCACTCAAAGAACATCAGTCACAGGTAAGCAGCCTGCTCTTCTTACTACTGTCATTTGATGGTCTGTTAACCTGTTGGAGGACTTTATTTTAAGATGGAAGAGAAGGACAAAAATGCTTCAAAAACTACACCTGCAATGACATAGTTGGAAACTCTTGACATTATTTTATTTGGCTTTTTTGGTTGGTTGGTTGAGTTTTGTTTTGTTCTTATTTTCCTAAAGAGAAGCAGCTTGGGAAGGGAAGTCTGGAGTTGAGAAATGGCAGTGAGTAGCTAATAGCACCCTTTTTCTGCTTGGCTTTTCTCCGTTTGGTGCTGGGGCTCCTTTACGTACTTGTGCATCAGGTGGGTAGTTTGCCCCGTGTCCCTTTAAAAGGCACCTACCCTTTGCTTCCATGCATTCATTTCCTTGCACAGCCCTCAGTCTGTGTTCAAGGCTGGGAGACCACATCACAAAACCTAGTCTGGACGCATCTATGCACAGAGTCATGTGTTGCTTAAGCCTTTCATTGTTGTTGTGATGTGCCATCAAGTCATCTCCCACTTAGGGTGACCTGACCCGTTGAATGGAAGCCCCCCAGAACATTCTGCCCAAGGCAGCACTGTTCAGCAGCTCTCAGTCAGGGCTGTGACTTCTTTTAGGTCAGACTAGATGGCCCAGGAGGCCCCTTCTGACTCGCTCTGTTTCTGTGTTTCTATGTTTTACAGAGTCCATCCATCTCTTACTTGGTCTTCCTTTTCTTCTCCTGCCTTCAACTTTCCCTAGCATGTTGGCCTTTCTCATGATGTGCCCAAAGTACAACAGCCTCAGCTTTGTCATTTTGCTTCTAGGGAAAGCTTTGGTTTGATTTGATCTAGAATTTTATTGATTGATTGATTGATTGATTGATTTATGGATTTATATCCTGCCTTTTTCCTCAAAGGGCTCAAGGCAGCTTACATCATTCTCCTCCTCCATCTTATCCCCACAACAACCCTGTGAGGTAGGCTGGGCTGAGAGTCTGTGACTGGCCCAGAGTCACCCAGTTGGCTCCATGGCCAAGTGGGAACTAGAACCCAGATCCTCTGAGTCCCAGTCCCATGCTCTTAACCACTACGCCACACTGGCTCTCACATGTTTGTCTTTCTACTGGTCCAGGGTATTCGCCAAGCTCTCCTCCAGCAGCATGCTCCACATGCATCAGTTTTCATCCTGTCAACTTTCTTCACTGTCCAGCTTTCACACACATACATAGAGACCAAGAATGCTGGTCCTTCATCAGTTTATGCCCACACACATATGCACTGGGGGGAGATGGAGTTTGTTGGCTTTGTTAAGATGTGTTATCTCCACTGACAGATCGCATCCTTCTCACGGGGCCTTGTTGCCCCCTGACTTCGTTGCAACCCTGTCATTGGCCGGAATAGCTGTTGTCAGTCCTCTCAGCTGCGAAACATTGTTTGGAATGTTTGGACCAAATTGTACCTGCTCGTGCTCAAACGCAGATGAAATTTGCTTCTGCACTCCGATGAGCTTGTAGCAAGGCATCCTGCTGCTTGTTAACATTGAGCATATCTAGAGTGCATTGCAGTCTTCAGAGTGCTCAGTGTCGATCACTGGTTAACCCTACAGGAAGGCCTGTTAGGTAGGGTAATAATTCAAAAAATTATTTAATCCATGTACAGACATTTGATTATATCGTTTAAAAAGTGGTTTATAGCAAGCACTGTAGAATATGCAGTGTTCACAGTTAAAATTTGTAAAAACAGTATACAGCATGTCTCTGTTAAAAACATTTAAAACAACTTTGCATTCCCATTCCTCTGGGGGAAAAACATTCCCAGTCAAAACTTTAAAATCAGGCAATTAATAAAGAACACAGTGGTCAGCACCATCTGTTAGGGAAGGTCTGGGGAAACAGTCAGTCTTTAGGTGGCGACCAGAACATGCCTCAGCTAGAGCCTTCTGCATCCCAAGCAAGAGGCCATTCTCTGGAGAGGGTGCCACCACGGAGAAGGCCTCCGGGTGCCACCAGATAGCAGTCTGAAGGTTGCACTACAACCAGCAAGGCCTTCTCTACTTGTCCACAATGCACAGAGGACCGAGGGGAGGGGAACATGTCTAAGGCCACATGATATCCAAACTGAGGTCTTCCCAGTTCGCAGCTCCTAAACTGAGCCGCTCTCTTCCCACCAGCTCTCAGGAGCTCTTTTGCCTGACTCTGCTGCCTTATAAGACGCTGTTGTAATATGCTGGCAAGTTGCCTCCAACTTAGGGCACCCCATGAATGAAAGCCCTCCAAAGTCTTGTCCATGGCAGCTCCATTTGGTTCTTCCAAGTGGCTGCGGCTTCCTGTATGGATTCAGTCCGTCTCCTATTTGATTTTCCCTTTTGTATTTGCCTTCGACTTTCCCTCCCATGATTAAGCCTCCTCCTCGTTGTAGCTAGCGATGCCAGAAATCACACCTGTGGCCCCCTAGCTGCAAAGCTGCTGCTTATTCTATGAGAAAGTATGAGCTGCATAGCGGAGATTGTTCAGCGTTTGCTGCGGAGGGTCAAAACCGTGAGCTTCCCATTTGCAAGCTTGCAAGTGTGGTTCCTGCCCATCGATACACAACCTGCAGTGAGGCATGAGGTCAGGTCTGGTCTCCTTGCATGACTGGAGCCCCAATAAAGGGGATGGTTCTCAAGGACGTGACCCTTCCTTGGAGCATTTCCGGCATTGTGCCTGTAGAATCCACTGTTCCAGAGGTATTCTGAGGATAGCGGTCTGTTTTTTGCTTGCCAGAGCCCCACATGGAATTCGGCAGCAGCTGAAAAACTGCGCTCATAACGGGCCATCGGCAGCTATCTGCCAAGGCTCCCGTCGTTGCTGCTTGATCATTAGAAGGTTCCCATCAGCACATGTATGCCTGAAAGGTATCCTTGAAACACTGATGGACTTGAGGGAAATGAACAGCTCCTGCAACATCTGACTGCAATCTTTTTTCTTTAATTTGAGAGTTCCTTTGTTGCCAGTGATGCAAATGCTCCATGTTTTTATGCATTCAGAATCCTTTCCAACAGACAGGCCTCTGAGCTGTGTCTGTTCTTTTGCTTGTCTCTGTTCGGGGCATAATTTTAAAGGCCACAGCCCCCAAAGCTGCAGTATTCCTGTGCTTCTCCAGAGATCCAGCTATGCCCCTCTCAAGACAAGGGTAGCCTGGTTTCAGCAATCTATAATTTCATAATCCCCAGGACGGATTACTGCAATGCATGGGGCTGCCCTTGAAGGTCCCTTGGAAGCTGCAGCTTGTGCAAAAATAGCAGACAGATTAATAACTGGGACCTGAAGGTCCAAACGTTGCATGAGCTGCCAGCCCTGTTTCAAGGTGTTTGTTTTAATCTATAAGCCTTACACAAATTGGGACAGCAGTGCCTTTTGGCGTTCCTCTCCTGACCCAAATTTGCCTGACAATGGGTTGAACATCTGAGGCCTTCCTCTGAGAGCCACTTTTGAAGGAGGTTATCAAAGTGTTACCACCCAGGCAGCTTGGGCTATTGGGTGGTAAACAATTGAAATAAACGATAATTGCAACAGCAACATAATGTGATTTTGCTCACACTGCTGACAACAAAACCAGTGTGTTCTGTCCACGTGGCGAGACATGCGTTGCACTGAAAACTCATCCTCTAAATATGTTGTTTGGTTTCAGCTATCTTCTGCCCCATCTGCTTCCCGCCAAGCCAGCTTTTGATGTCCACGGCTTACACCACCAGACTGCAAACACCATCCAGAGAGTGTTCAAGATGAGTTTTGTCCCCATTGGCTTTTGGCAAAGGTTTATCGCTCGGATGCTCATTAGCCTTGCCGAGATGGATCTCCAGGTATGTGGATGCCGTCACTTGGGAAGGGTCTTAGAGAATGAGGTTGGCAGATGATGAACGCATCCAGGATGACTGTTTGCCCATTTCCCCATCCTGGGATGCGTGTCAACATGTGGGATTGTCGGCTCCAGGATGTAAGTGGCAGGTGCCCATGACTGGAGCGCCAGGACCAGGGACGACGGAGATGGATGGAGGTCTTGGCGAGGGGCAGAAGGGCCAGAGGCAGAAGCGACATCAGATGCAAGTGAAGACCGGACTCCAGCAAGGCAGGGCAGACCCAGCAGTGAAGGCAAAGCCAGAAATAGGCAGAGGTCTCATGGCAGCAAGGTGCTGCAGGATCAGCGGGAAAAGTGCATCCGGTGCTGGTAAGGGTCAGATAACTGCAAGCCATTGCCGGACCAGAAGTGAAGGAGGCATCAGAAATAAGAGAGTGTCAGGTGCAACAAGGCATGGCAGAACAAGAAGCAAAAGTAAGCAAGTTGGGGAAAGGCAAGGAACAGGAATCAGTCATGATGAAGACATACACACTTTCTGCCCCTGTATATTTTATGTATAACAAGTTACCCTATTATTATTGAAGATAGTAATGTCTAGACTTCCACAAAGGCAGCCCAAATATCCATATATCTGTCCATTCATAAATCATGCCTTCGAAAAATCAAAAGCTTCACATCCTCTTCCTGTTGTAGTATTGCAGGTAGCTGTTTGTCGTCTGTGGCTGGAATATTAACATTTTAGCTGTTTGGGGGCGCAGTAAGGCTAGTGATGCTCCTGAAACGCTGTGCTTGTTGGACTTCTTGGCCCTGCCCTAGGAAGCGAGCCATGCTGAACCAAGATCAAGCCCACAATGCTCACAATTCCCTTCTTTGTGCTACATTTGTTCTCTTACTAAGTACACAAAGCCCACAAGTCATGTGTGCAGAAGCAGAATTTTGTTGGTGCAAAGGGTGTGCAGGCAGCTTATGCACAAGCCAGCATTGCAAGTTACACCTGCACAACAGGTAGACTTACTTTCTTATGGATGTTCATGTGGATGCTCAGTGTGGGTCGGGCTTAGGGCAGAGAGAAGTAGGCTGAAGTCCGGGGAGCCAAGCTGAGAAATTCCAAGACTCACAGATCACTGAGATTTGCAGCACAAGGTGGAGCATCTTGAGGCCTGGGCAGCCCTGCTGTCACAGAGGAGCAAGGCGGCCTTGAACACGTGATGAAGGGGCCAGTTGAGAGATTTCAGGCTTGGAAGCCTTAGATGTACAGTATATCCCTGAAGTCTGTGTGCGGCTTTGCTTAATGCAAATAGCGCTGCTCACACACAAGGCCCATTCAGAGGTACCAGATATGGCCAGAGACAGGACACTTCCCGTCCTCGCCACGCTGCACCAGGCGTTCCAGAAGCCACGGGTGGGTTTTCGAAAGCCTGCTTTAGGGCCTCCCGACGGGGGCCTCCGTGAGGATGCTTCCCCCAGAGCTTCTTTGAAATGGGATTTGACTTTTGAGCTGAAGGCACCAGAACCAGAGGCAATGGAACCTCTGGGTGCCACACACATCGCACTCGGCACCCGAGTCCATGGAATTGAATGAAGTTGAATTGCACGCTTCATATATCGAGTGCAAACCTACCAGAATTGCACTTTAGACAGGGATCTAGATCTGAAAGCAGCAAAGACATATTTTTAGCATCATCAGCTTTTTAGACCTCCCCACCCCACCCCAAACACATTTCTGAAGAGCCTGCAGGCCTCCAGTTTTGTTCCTATTATTGGCGCTGATACAAATCAGCAAAACAACCCGCGTGATAACAAGATAATAACAAGATAGTGCAAGCCGGTGGGTAATTACACAGATTGCCAAAGAAGTTAATACCAAGGCCGTCTGTGCTGGGAATGAGCTAGCGCCAAGTGCCTTTCCTTGGAGAGCCGTGCACGGATTCTAGGGGGCTGCCTCCTTGCCTAAGGAGAAACCCTGCAGCCGCCAGTGTCCCTGGAGGCGTCTCCAGGCAGCTCCAGTGCCTGCCATGTGTCCAGGGAAGGGGTGGGCAGCAGAGCCACGCTCCATGTTTGCAGGGACCTAAGAGGAAGCGTCACTCGGCAGGATGCCCATTAATAAAGCCAGGAACTGTCCCCAGCCGCCTACTTTCCATCTTTCCACCAGAAGGGATCACTACCAGTCACACTGGTTTTGAGCCAGAGTGCTGCACTGGGGAGACTGGAGCTCTAGTCTCCACTCAGCCACTGGGTGACTTTGAGCCCCTCATTGCCCCTTCTGTCCGAACAACCTCACAGGGTAGTTGTGGAGAAAATGGAGCTATTTAAGCTGCCTTGGGTTCCTCACAAGAGGCAAAAAGTGGAATGTAGACAAGGGCTGCTTTTGCTGTGGGGTCGAGACTGTTTGCCTTGCTGAAGCAGCTTTACTCCAGGAGGGGAGAGGAGGAGCCGATGTGCCTGTTGAGAGAGGGAGGAGGCATTGCAGCCTCTTTCTGGACCGGGAGAGAGGAGTTGAGGGGTCCTCCCCAGGCAACTTTGGCTGCCCATGGAGCATCCTGCCATTCAGGAAGCCCATATGGTCACAGAAAAGGGGAGTGTACACTTTCTTTGCTAGTTCATGCCTGCTCCCCATTCCATCGTTATATTCAGTGAACGATAGCTCTCCTTTAACCCAGCTAGTTTTGTTTCTTCCTCAGTGTCCTTGAATCTATAGTGAGGTGACTTGGCTGGATCACGTCCCAGAGATTTGTCATGGCAGGAACCAAAATCGTGTTGTTTTCAGTGCCTCCTTAAAACTTTATTTTAGAAAGCTTTTTTTTTTGGTTCATCAGCCACTAGTTTTTGCTGATATTCTGTCTTCAGATTGTGTTTTATTCTTGTTTTATCGCTCACCACTCCAGAAATTCTTTTCCGGCACAGCACTGTACAAGTGCTGTACATAAATATGTATACCCCTGATCTTGACACACGGCTGGCGTTGGAGGTGGTGTGCCTCCATCCGGCTGCGAACGCAAGCAGTAAGTGCTGCTGCGTATCTGTCCTGCGTGTGCTTCCCATACGCATCCGTTGGGCCATGTGGGAGGAGAATGCTGGCCTGATCCTGCATGGCTCTTCTTGCCCTTGTTCCAGTTCTTTGAAAACAAGAAGAATGCCAAGAGCAGGCACCGGAGGGCCGTTATCTACAACTTTGCCGGCGCACAACGAACCCGGTGCAGCACCTTCCGAGTTAAAAGGAACCACACGGTTTACTGGCAAGAGGGGCTGTTTGTCACCTTTGATGGAGGATACTTGAGGTAACCGTCCAGGCACCGCTGCAGCATTTGTGCAGAAAACCCGCAGGGGGCGGCACTTCAGTGTGGTGGCACTGTGCACTGCCCCACAGCCACACGCAGCCCTGGGATCAAGGCTCTTTTCTTTACAAGTGTCATACACCCATTGAGCCTAAATTTCGTACTGCTACTGGGCCTGCATCTAGTGCATGGCCTGCTGAGCTCAACAGCTCAGTTCTGCCCCAGTAGCTGTACGTCCAGCTGAGTGAAGGGGGATTTGCTCCCAAGCAGAACGACTGCACACTACTGCAGCCTGAGAAGGCCAACAGTAACACTGGTCCTTTGGCTCACAGCATTGTCATCCGCCATGTTGCATGTCACTGGCATCTCCACCAGCCGCCGGGGGGCTTCCAGACAGAAGACTGTAGTGTGGCCAATAAAAAGGCCTCATGCAGCTTTTCCGCCATTCCCTTTTTAGGGTATTTTCTGTGGAAGGCAGAAAGAGGGGGCACATGGTAGCCAGGGATGGATGAGAATTCCACTTCCGTTCCTTCTTTCTAAGGATTAACTCAGGTCACATCCTCCAAGCTGGGTGCAGCCTTGGACACCACCTGTGTCCATTCCAAGCTTGCAGTACCATGTGCGGAGACAGTAATGCATTTGATGCATATGCACATGATTGCGCAAAAAATGAATGCACATCCACTTTACGCAATAGAGGAGGAATGTGTGCATTTCCAAGATGAGCATGCTAGATGCAGACACTGGGCGCAAAATGCACATGAATTCTCATGAGAAAAGCAAGCAGAAAAGAAAAGCTCGCAATCTGGCCTAGGCTCCAGCTTGGATGAGCTTCGGGGTGGAACTTGGAGAGCCTTGGCAGCCAGGGCTGCATTTGATGATTTGTGCATCCCTGCTGGCGGGAGGAGTGAAGAAATGGAAGGCGGTGAATCGAGCAGGGCGATACTATGCAAACTCTTGAGCGTTATGCTATCCAGGCAGTATAGAAGTCCTTTGAATAAATAAATAATTCTTAAAAGCAGTCATTGAATTGCTTTAAATAAATAAATACTAGCATTTATGCAAGAAAGAACGAACAGGTAAAGTCGTCACCTGGGAGCATCCTTGGGCAAAAGGGAAGGAACCTCCACAGATACAGCCTCAGCTTGTCTGCAGATATGCTGTCTGCATCCCTCCGGAGGAGCCATCCCTGGGATGAAGACTACGGGACATCTTGGGCTGGAATGCCCATCATCCTGGGTCACTGAACATGTAATCTGGAACTGCTGGGATTTGCAGCCTAAAGCATCGGAGGGGAGGCTGCCTTAGAGCAGTGCAGTGGCTGCCGTGCCTGGGTCATCTTATGGCTTCCTAGTTCGGGGAAGGCAAGGGAAGGGAGAAGCAGCAACCTGTGCTTGTGTCCCATTCAAGAAACGCTGGACTGGAGTGGCCTTCTTCTAAATGGAATTGCCTGGGGAAGCCCTGCGTTCTCTCCACTGGAGGCATTCAAGAGGCAGTGGGACCACCCTCTCTCAGGGATGCCCCAACTGGAGTTCTGCATGGAGCAGGGGGGTGCCCGCAATGGCCTTATCAGGCCCTTCCAGCTCTACTATTCCAGGATAAATGAACCCCCTGAACACAGTGCAATATGTATAGGACTAGGTCACACATAGAAGTTGGTGGGGTGGGTGGCCAGGAGCAGATTTTTGAGTGAAAATTAAGGGATCCCAGCTAGCCCAGGGACTCCCCATGGCAACGTAAAAGCAGCTTTTGGAGCTGTGTGGATGAGTCTGAGCAAAGTCTTGGGCTGGGGTGCCTCCCCTCCCCTCTGTCTTAGCCAAGAAGGGAACTTCAGCAGAGCTTACATGCCATGGAAACTGGATGCACCAGACTTCATGCTTTGAAACGATGGGTTAGTTCAGCAAGTCAGCAAAGCAACTCACAATTTGAAGTTGGCAGGTTCAGAAATTGACCATAAGAGCAAACCGTTGGAATGGTAATTCCCCCCAGGCAGTTGAAACTCAGCAGCAAGGGATGAGTGCTAAGGCTGTTGCTAAAATAAAATAAAATAAAATATAAAATAAAATAAATAATAATGAGACTAAACAAAATGAAGCAATGGGAAGGGAATCTTACCTTTCCATCAGTCAATCCCTTTCTCGGCCTTTCATTCTTGCAGTGTGGAATCTTCTGATGTGAACTGGAAGAAGAAGAAAAGTGGCGGCATTAAGATCATCTGCCAATCTGACGTGAGGGATTTTTCAGCAATGGCCTTTATCACTGATCATGTCAATTCTTTGATAGACCAGTGGTTTCCTGGTAAGAATGATCACTGTTCATCCCTGCCTATGGTAACAGTGAATCAGCCAAGAACCGAAGGACTGCAGGAGGGACCTGTAAGAACTCAGACAGTCCCGGTGGCACTTGGGATGCTTTGTCCTTGGAAGGGCCAACTTCCATGCAGCGTCTTGCAGTGGCGTTTGAAGCTCCCTTCACTGTCCAAAGTACTTTCCTGAGTGGTACTGTGGGGGCAAGGCTGCTATTGCAAAAACATGACATGAATGTCCCCTGGTTGCCTAGTTCTTTGGGTCTTACCTATTTTACTCAAGCAATGGTCATGTTGCAGTATTATTGTACTGTGCCACTTAAGAAAATGGAATTGTATTTTTAAAATACTATGAAATGATCAGAACCTTAGACCAAATAATAACCAAGCTGTCCATTTGCCAAGTGAAACCCAAGGGCATTTTCATACGCAATGCTAAAGAATCTGGACCGGGGCCACCACATGTACCTGTGGGGAATTACACCTCCCCACTTTTTCTTTAAATTTGCCCTTCTTTCACATGCTTAGGAAAAAATCACTCCAGCAAAGGGTCCCCCACCTTTCTTCCTTAATCCCTCACAGAGTGGAGGAGGCATGTACAGGAAAAGTTTGTGGGAAGGTTTAACCACATTCTGCTCATGTGCCTGAGTCCTGATCCACGCCAAGGCTCACACTCTTACACAAAAGTAAAAAGTTACGATCACGTACACGCTACACATTTAATGTAGTGTGATGCTGTTGCTTTTGTTACCAGTATTATTACATTGCATTTTTGTCCCTCCTTATTTTCCTCTTCCCAGCTCCATTTTATCCTCACAACAGCAACCCTGTTGGGTAGGTTGGGCTGAGAGTCTGTGGCTGGCCCAGGGTCACCCCAGGAGCTTCATGGCTAATGGGGACTGGAACCCAGGTCTTCTGGATCCACACCACAGTGCATTTACTGCTTAGCCTGAAGGAGATGCAAGCTCTGAATTGCACTCCTGTCTTCGAAGAACAAAGAAATCCATGGCATTTGCTCCGTAACTTCTTTGGATTTTGCAAAGAGATGTTCTGTAAGCTATTTCATAGTTTAAGCCCCATGCAATGAATCAGCAACGGTTTCCTTCAGCTGGTTTGTGGGTGTTGCTGAGACCGGAGGGAGCATGCAAGAGAACCATTTTAAAAATAAAATTCCAATCCTAGTCGATGCAGGTTTTTCATCTGAATTTCAGACAAGAGAAATACAAAAACAAAATTTAAGCATCGCTTGCAAAAATGGCCTGAGATTTGAGCCTCTTGCTTCTGGCAAAAACAAACAGAAAAAGAGGAAGCTGCAATATGAATTTGCTTTGTTTTACAGGGCTTAAAGGTCAAGCTGTTTAACACAAAGCTTTTGGGTTGGAGGCTGGGTTCTCTGAAAAGCAGGGCAATATTGAATGAAAAAACATGGCCCAGTCTTGTCCATTTCTCTCTCTTGTGATCCCTTTAGGAAAATTGCATCATGTCCCGAGATTTAAATATAATTGCTGCAGATTTATCTGTAGCGTGCAGAAGAATCATTTTCCAGACTATGTAGACAAGATACCCAGCCCTTGTGTCCTCAAACCATTTGGGATTTTTCCAGTTAGGTTGTCATTTATGGATCTCTAAATGTTGAGACCTTTTCTTGATTTCTTTTAGGCAGAGAAGTTTTCTCCATCCAATATAAAACATGCTCTTCCATTTATAGCCAGAGAATGTTGTTCATATCAGTGCTCCATATCACAGTCTGGTCTTTTGCACGTTTCTCCCCCAGGACATTTCTTTGCTTCTGGTAGTGCATTTCCTGTCCATGACCTTCATCACAGAACCCCCAGCCCTCCTGGCATCCCTAGAGCAGTGGTGGCGAACTTGCAGCACGTGGGCCACAGCGGGCACGCAGAGCCCTCTCTGTCGGCACATGAGCCAAGTCCCCCCAGCATCACCCCAGCAGCTGAGCATTGGATAACACTGCACATAGGGGCCACGCGCATGCTCGGAAAGGAGTAGTGGCACCAGGCGATGACATCACAAGCCGCGACTCATTAGCCGCAACCTGTCCGAGCTTTCACATGGCCAGTCAGTGCGCTGCCAAGGATATATATATATTTGCTTGGACTGGCTGTGAGTTGTTTTTTCTAAACTAAAACCTCAGTTTTCAGGTTTTATTGCAGTGTTGGCACTTTGCAATAAATAAGTGGGTTTTGGGTTGCAGTTTGGACACTCGGTCTCTAAAAGGTTCGCCATCACTGCCCTAGATGGTCCCAGCCCTTCTTCTGAACCCATCACAGATCATTTGGTGGTTTCCAAACCTTTGAGCATTTGATGGTTTCTCCCCATCCTAAAAGCCTGAAATCACCATTCAAGTGCTTAGTGACTGGCAGAAGAACGTTAGGGCCCAATCCTGTCACAATGCCTGTGAGCCCCGAGCATGGAGGCTCCCAGTCATCTGGTGCAAGGCAGAGGAGCAGCAGGAACAGCTTCCCCCCTCCCCTCCCCCCATGGGCTTTGAATTTCCCAATGAGTGGGAAACTCAAGGCAGGGATGATGGTGAGGTGCAAATTGGTCTGTAGCCAAAATGCTTCAGGGAAGAAGAGAGGGAGAAGATGTGTGTAGGAGTCCCTCATGCTGCTTGAATGAGCAAAGCAGGGGCATTTCTCCTTGGAACGGTTCTCCCAGCATAGAAAGGAATATTGCAGGCCAGCCGACTCCTCTTGCATGTGACAGTGACTGCTCTGCAGCAGAATTCAGCCGCCACATGGGCTCCCACCCAGGGCCAGACGTAGGCTGCATCAGCCGTGCGACCTAGGCTTTGCACTGCCGCAGCCGTTGTTGCTATTAAGTGTTAGACAAATTCATTCCTCATCACCACAACAAGCACTCTCAAAACAATTTACACACACAAACACACTGCAATCTGTATAATAAGGGGGGGAATCAAAAGCAGTACAAACCATAATCAGCACCGTGAGAAAAACAGTACATAATATCGTAACACATAATGCAATGCAGGAATGCTTGTTTACACTGCTCACATCCCACGCAGCTTAGAATGAGCACCACGCAAGCAACCCACGGCAGGTGGGCCCAAGGCAGTTGTCCAGGTGCCTGACAAAATAAAGACGACAGGTGTCATGTTGGGTCACACATGGGGAGCTATGCAGGTTTTCCCGCACACGCACAGCTCCCGGCAGAGCACTTGACCGCACGTCACAACAACATCTGAGAACAAAGCCACTGGGGCGGGAGCCCCCTCGTCTTCTGAGCTGGGGCTGCCACATGAAAACTTGACTGAATGTTTTTGATGCATTCTCAGCACTCACCGCCACTGAAAGCGACGGGACTCTGCTAATGGAGCAATATGTCCCCTGCCCGGTCTGTTCCACCCCTAAAATGCAAGAAGAAGAAGACAGCCAGAAGACGGAAGGCGTGCAGTATTTCAACATGGAGGACTGCGTCCTGACAGCAACCGAGCTGGACAGTATCCTCTGCGTTCATCATCCAGAGGTCCCTGTCCCCTTGCAGGAACTTGTCCCCGAACTTTTCATGACGGATTTTCCTGGCAGGTAATACTGGTTTCCCTTTGCTTCCCTCCCTAGACATCGCGCATTCTCGGGTAGTCTCCACTTTCTCTTTCAGTTGTTTTACTTGTTTGTTTGTTTATTTATGCAATTCTTCTGTATGTGGGTTGGGGTGGGTTGTACGGTTTTGTTCTCAGGTCAGGATACATTTCCTTTTCAGGCGCCAAAAAGGAAATGTATCCCAGCCCAAGAGCAAAGAGCAACTGACCAACTGGGATATACGGTCTGGTGGAAATAAGCCACTTTCACAAGCCAGAAGGTTTTGTCTGCAAACTAAAACTCAGAATAATCAACTATCTCTTCTAAAAGTAAAAAACAAAAAACAGCATGTGTTAACAGAAGGGCTTCGTTACTGAAGATATACGCACGTATATTTATCCAAGCTTCCCACACAAATTCACAGCTGTAAAGACTCAGAATCTCCACCTGTTCAGGTTCACACTCCTGGACCTTGCCAAACAAAAAATAAATAAAACTGCATGTCAATATTTATTTTTGTATTACTTCATTTATATCCTGCCTTTTTACCTCTGCAAGAAACATAGAAACATAGAAGCAGAGTGAGTCAGAAGGGGTCTCCCAGGCCATCTAGTCTGACCCGCGGCTCCAGCCGGCTCCGCTCATGACATGCCCGCCATGTGCATGTCCAGCCTATCTTTGAAGGATCCCATGGTGCTTTGCATCTTCTTTCCCTCCATTTCATCCTCACAACAACCCTGTGAGGTAAGTGAGGCTGAGAGTCCATGACTGGCCCAAAGGCATCCGGTGAGGTCCATGCCTGAGCAGGGATTAGAACCCAGGTTGGGCCAGTCCCTGTCCTGTGTTCTGACTATATATGCAAACAGTGTTAGACTAAAAAGAGCCTTACATTCCTTTGCAAATTTACATTTCTGGGAAAGCAAAGGCACTCTGGCAGCCCTATAACCAGAGGTTAATCTATTTATTGATGGGATCACACAGAGCGCTTAAAAACAGACTAATCGGTATGGGTAGCTTGGGGGGGGAAAGATGGCCAAATAAAAGGGAACTTGAAATAGTTATTCTCCTTTCAAAACAGAGAGAAAGAAGGCAAATGTGAAGGGTACTTTGCAGCCCGGCACAATTTCTGTTGTGTTTTTCAGTCCTTTGCAAACATTTAATATTCTATTCTTACAAAAACGTGTCCTGTTTCTTCTTGGTGAAAGCCAAGCTAAGTGGTTGGCACTTTCATGTGGTCTCTCTGTGGCTGGGCTGTACCACTTCAGACTGTACCACTTCAGACTGCTGATGGGAGGTGTTGCCTGCATGTCCCCATGAAGTTAAACGTGTTGAAGGGAGCATGTAGCCAGTGGGACTAGAAGCCACAGGTAGGCTTCACCTGCATGAATCTGCCCATGCAAAGTGGTGATCAGCAACACATCTCATGGAAGTGAATTCCACAGCTGATCGAGGCACTGTGTGTAAAAGGCCTTTTTCTTATCTCACTGGACTTTCCTGCCAGTCACCTTCACAGAATCACATGGCTGGAAGGGGCCTGGAAGGCCATCAGGTCAACCCCCTGCTGAATGCAGGACTCAAGTCTCCCATCCAAAGACTAACCAGGCCTCACACTGCTTAGCTTCTGCAATTAGGCAGGACCAGGTAACTCAGACTCCAGATGTTTCCTTTCCCACATCTCCATACTATACAATATTTTGTGCACCTTTTTCCCACCTCTAAGCTGCTCGTGGGCTTCCTCTGCAAGAAAAGGCCAGGGAGGAACTTTCTGCATGAAAATATCCTGTCTGTAGGTACGGAGAATAGCTTTTATGTTTCTCTAATACATAGAGCAGAAGCGGCACAACTGAGCTAACAAAGCATCATGGGAGACTGGTAATCCTGGGCAAAGGCAAACACGAAAGATGTGGGGACTGATCCAGCTCAGGGCAGCTGGAAGTTCTGTCTTGGCAGGACAGCTTGCTCGCTCGCTCGCTCTGTTCAGGAAGATGAGGAAGAGCAGGGGGTGATTTTAAAACAGCCTCCCCTCTGGCTGGGGGCGCAGTGCACATCTGGAGGGCCCCAGGGTGGGCAGGTCTACCTTCAAACCTCTGCGTCCGTTTGACAAGCAACAGGAGATGGCTGATGCTGCCCCTTGAACCCAACTCAGGATAGGATATTCAGCTCAATTCCTCTAAATAAGATTTCTCTGCTTCTCTCCCCATCTCTCTTGTGCACACGGGCAGGTTATTTTTAGAAAATAGCGAGTTGGAATACACTGAAAGTGAAAACAATGTTCTCGGCCAAGGAGGAAGTGGGACGGTTATATATCAGGCACAATATCAAGGAAAACCAGTGGCTGTGAAGCAGTTTCGGATTAAAAAATGCAAGAGTTCTGCGACCTCAGCAACAGGTACAATGCTCTCACCTTGGGGCCCTGGGCTTTTTCTTCTTCAGGTTGACATGCAACTCACCTCCCTTTTACGTTCTGGCAACACCTGGTTTAAATACAGTGTTTACACCCAAAGCTAATGCATGTGTAGAGGGGGAGGGAGAAATTTGGTGGGTTTTAACTAGGCCTTATGGGAATAGGTACTCTGGAATAAACCCCAGGAGGTCTGAACGAGCTTGCTGCAGCATGAAAGACTGAGAAGTGCAGGAAAAGGAGATGTGGCCCACGGGCTTGGATCGTATTTCAGTTGGCAGAGCTTGGGCCCAGGGTAAACACAACTGGGCGCCTGACAAGAGTCCTCACATCATTTCCTGCAGGTCGATGCCTTGGCTGCTGCCCCATGATGGGTTGGCCCAGCCGGCAGGAAGATGCAGACTCGCTCAGCCAAAACATAGAAATATCCTCAAGCAGAGCTCCGGTCTTTCCAGCTGCAACCTCTTCAGGATCTCAACCTTTTATAAGGGGAAAAAACAGCACAAAAGCCAGAAAGCACCACAAGAAGGGTAGCTGAGGGAAGCAAGGTCCCCTGGGAACTCCCAGAAGGGCAGATTTATCCTGTGGGCCTAAAGTGGGCCCCTCTACTCTGGATAGTTATCATTGACCTGTTATTGATTTATTTTTATATCCCGAGTTCTTTCCTCTCACAAGGAACCAAGGTCCTTCACCTCAAATTGATCCTCACAACAGCCCGTGAGGTAGATTAGGCTGGGAGAAAGCCGCTGCCCCAAATTCCCCCAGTGAACTTCACGACTGAGTAGCAACTCATCCCAGGCCTGCACCCTCGCCAGCCACTGCGCTGGCTCGTGCCCCAAGCGTGAGCTACCCGGAAGCACCTGCTGGCAGCCAGGCGCCTGGCCAGATGGGCTGCTGGGCTGGCCCTGCTGGGATGCACGTCCAGGGATATGCGCCGAGTGACGTGAGTGTGCTTCCTGTGCTTAGACACCATGCTGAGGCACCTGCGAGCCATGGATGCCATGAAGACCTTCTCTGAGTTCCGGCAGGAGGCCAGCATGCTGCACTCGCTGCGGCACCCATGCGTCGTCTCTCTGATCGGGATCAGCATCCACCCGCTCTGCTTCGCCTTGGAACTCGCCCCTCTGGGCAGCCTCACCACTGCACTGTCCGAAAGCGCCAAGGGTAGGGAGGCCCAGGCCTGCTTCTCTGCAGTTTCAGGCCGGGACCGCGGTCCTTTGGAGGCGCTGCAGCTGGCCTCTTGGGGGGAGGAGGAGCCCGCGGATCAGTGGTTCCCTCTAGGACGTGCCTGTGGGTGGGGATCCATTGGATGCCCAGATGCCAGTCCACTCTGCTGCAGGCCGAAGTCCAAGCTCCTGGCAAGCACGCCCCATGTTTGTGGGGTGCTCATTGTCACGGAGCCCCACGTGCTCCACGAGCAGCGTCCCTCTTCCAGCCATGTGCAGCCTCCCCAAAGAGGGCCATGGCTAGCAAAGAAGGCTGGCTGCACAAGGCTCACTGGGATCAGAGCCTGCGCGACCGCTGGCAGCATCGCTCTTCCAAGCCACATGCAGCAGCTCTTTGTCCACTGTGCCTGACGCAGGAGAAGATGGGCCACGTGGGGCTCATGACTGTGGTGCAGACTTTCACGCAGGACGAGGCTGCCAGTTGCACAGCCGTGTTCCATGAGTGTTCCCGGAGTCCCGCTCAGCCCAGCTCGCCTCGTGAGACAGGGCTGAGTGAGGAGGAAGCCTGTAAGAGGCAAGGCCTGTCCCAGCCCCTTCCCCGCCCTCTCGCTTAAGCCATCCCCTCCCCTCTCTTCCCGCAGGATCGTGCTTTGTGCCTCTCGGGCACATGCTGACCCTCAAAGTGGCCTATCAGATAGCAGCGGGCTTGGCCTACCTCCACAAGAAAAGCATCATTTTCTGTGACCTGAAGTCCGACAACATTCTGGTGTGGTCCTTAGACGTGAGGGACAGCGTCAATATCAAGCTGTCCGACTACGGGATTTCTCGGCAGTCTTTTCATGAGGGGGCTCTTGGAGTGGAAGGCACCCCTGGGTATCAGGCACCGGAGATACGACCTCGGATAGTCTATGATGAAAAGGTAAGCCCCAAATGCCCCCTCCCTGGCAGACATTAGCACCAGACGGCCAGGGAGCCGCTGTGATTCAGCCCGTCTTAGGTACACGAATGGAGCCAGGATGGTTCTGAGACAAAAACCCAGGTGTGAAAACCCCATGCAGCACGTCATGCAAGTTTGCTTGGAAGGTCTGAGGATGCTTCCTATGACTTGGACCATTGGTCCAGCTGGCTCTCAGGGATGTCCGGCAGCTCTTTCCTGTGACTGGACCATTTTAAAGCAGAGATGGCCAGAAACATTGTAAGCTCTCCAGAGATTAAAGTTACCTTTAAAGTTACCTGGTTACCTAAAGGAGTGCCTGCGTCCATATATGCCCTCCTGCCTCTTGAGATCAACAGCAGAGTCCCTTCTCCGGGAACCCTCCGTGAAGGATATTAGGAGGGTGAGTACTCGGAGGAGAGCTTTCTCTGCGGTGGCGCCCAACCTATGGAATGCGCTCCCCAGAGAGGTCTGCCTGGCGCCGTCGTTATTTGTTTTCCAACGTCAGGCCAAGACCTTTTTATTTAAATGCTATTTTAATTGTTAAGGTTTATTTATTGATTTTAAACTGTCCAGGCTGTTTCCACTATTTTATGTATTTTATTTATTCTATGTATTATTTTTTGTATTTATATGTGGGATTTTAATGATTGTTAGCTGCCGCGAGACTTATGCAAAGGGGGTGGCATATAAGCGGTCTAAATAAATGGATGGATGGATGGATGGATGGATGGCCTACAAATATCCCAAATAAATTTAAAAAATAAATAACATGCAAAACCTCAGCCCCTGAGCCATATCCCTTCCCCAAAGGGGGAACACAGCAAAGTTGCTTCATACGGAATCAAACTAGTCTTTCTAGTTTAGATCTGCACATTCTTCCTTGTGATGTCTCTGTCATTAGTGTTATCATTACGCTGAATTTTTTTCTCTTGCAAGAAACGCAAGGCAGCTTACACAGTCTTCTTCCTCTCCATTTACTCCACACAACTCGATGACCTGGGCTTGCCTGAGAGTCTGTGGGTGACTCAGAGTCACCCAGTGACCAAGTGGTGACTCGAACCTGGATCTTCCAGGTCCCCAGTCCAACATCTCAACCACCACACTGACTCTGCACAGTGTCAGGTAGAGGGCTTGCTGAGCTCTGCTGTTGGCATAATTTTATTTATTCACTTCTATCCTACCATTTTCCTCACCCAAGAAGCCTGAAGTGGCTTACATAATCTTGCGTCTCTTCTGTTTATCATCACAACCCCATAGGGTGGGGTAGGCTGCGAGTCAGTGACTGGCCCAGGATCACCCAGGGAATGGCATGGCCCAGTAGCAACTAGCTAGAGCTGGGGTCTCCCAGGCTGCCATCCCGTACTCTAACAGAGTCACTGGCACCTGCAGAAAATCTGCTTTGGATCAAGCTGTGGCCTTAGGTTGTAGCTCAAGGATAGAACACCTGCTTTCCACCCCAAAGGTCCCAGGTGCATTCTCCATCCTCTCCAGGTTAGAACAAGGTAGGAACCCTGCTCGAAGCTCTGGCGAGCGACTGCTGCCAGTCTGTGTCGACAAAACCAGGTGGGTGGACTCTCCAAGGCAGCTTCCCCTGTTGCTGCGTTCTGCTCACTCATGATGCATAGATAAACTTGGCAAGTGTTCATAAACTTGCCACATGCATTTGAACTCATGTTGAATGGGTGATTTATTTGCAGTATTTCTTTCCCGTTCTACATCGAAACAAAGCAGTGAACAGTATGTCCCAAACTGCCTCCCACAGGCACAATTCAAGTTCAGTCTTGGGGCATTTAGTCTGGAGATCCAAAAATGTTGGGAACAAACATTTACATTTCCAGATGTTGATCTCTCTCTCTCTCTCTCTCTCTCTCTCTCTCTCTCTCTCTCTCTCTCTCTGTGTGTGTGTGTGTGTGTGTGTGTGAGAGAGAGAGAGAGAGAGAGAGAGAGAGAGAGAATGGGGGTGGAGAATCTATAATTTTGCACTCTACAAATGTAGAGACCACACATCAGTGTGCCGCAGGTAATGCAACCACTCAGCTGTCAAATCTCAGGATCAAAAGATGCGGGGATCTGGGTGCAATTTGCTTCTACCTTGTGCCAGTTCAGTGATGTTCAAAGAGCTGTGCTACTTTACTGGCATTAGACTGAACTGCACAAAATTGGACTTCTGTATCAGCAAAAACTCGGCACTTGTGTGTTGTGTGGAGTTATATAAATTTGTTCAGATTGAGCAAATACTTGTTTAAGACTGCTTGGAAAGCACCACTGTGTGTGTTGTGAGCTCTGCGGGAAGCACCTATTTCCGTTCTAGGCTTGATTCAGTCTTAAGTGGGGATAAAATTCACATTTTGCTTGAAAACAGTCCCTAACGCCCACCCCACCCCCGCCCACCAGTGTCTTTTGAGTGTGCCTTTAAATGTTTTGTTCGTTGGGTTTGGCCATTTGAAACTTTGGAAATAAAGGAAAGTGACATAGAAACAAAAAGGAGAATGTGTAGCAGAACAAGAATGTGACGGGAGTCTGCTTTGTTAATGAGTGTTCAGAGAAACAACGAACAATGGCAAATGTAACCACACTACATGCGAGTTGATTTCTGTACAGACTTTCTGATCACGTCACATTCCTTTTTGCACTAGAAAGATCTGATTATCACTCATCAGCCTAATAGATCATCCCATAAAGTTCCATGTTTCTTGAGAGGTTGTCCTGTATTCCTCTCAGTATTAGCAAAATCAGGAAATGAATAGCAAACTCTGCTTTTTTATGTTGTTTTAAAGTGTCCATTTCTAATTGCCTTCTTTGTACCAGGTAGGCCTAGTCAATTTCTCCCTTAGTTCTACATCCCAAATTTTCTGTTTCTCCCTGACAAGGGAAAGTTCATTTGCTGATTTCTAGTTAGTAGCTGTGACAACCTGGCTGCTGTCTTGAAAAATGTTGAGAACCTTTTGCCTTGTTTTGGTGTGAGGGCATAGCAGTTCCAGTTCTGCAGAGAGTGTTATTTCTCATCCTGGACTTTGCCAGTGAAAGCAAATACCTGGGTCCCAAACCTTTCTGCTGGCGGCAGTCTCACCACATGGACAGGTAGGTGCCTTGAATGCAGCCTCTCGGTAACCAGGTGTGCTCTGCCCCAGGTGGACATGTTTTCCTATGGCATGGTGCTTTACGAATTGCTGTCTGGACAGCGGCCAGTGCTGGGGCAGCATCAGCTCCAAATTGCAAAGAAACTTTCCAAGGGGATCCGTCCTGTCCTGGGCCAGCCAGAAGAGGTGCAGTTCCATCGGATGCAGGTGCTGATGATGGAATGTTGGGACACGAAGCCGGAAAAGGTACGTGGGAGGAGAGGAATTGATGCTGGCACCGGGCCCATTTTTGACCATTTTCGGACTTGAGGAATCCAAACAGCCCAGCTGGAGCTACACAAAAAAGCCAGACTAGTTTGGGGCTGCACAAGATTTGGGGGCTGCAGGTCCATTGGCAGTTTAAGAAACTGTCCTGGATTCCAGCATGAAATGAACCTGCTGGGGGTGGAATGGGAGTGCAGCTGCCCACCATTTTCATTCCCCTAGAAATGCTTCCGAGCCCAACGTTTCACTGGGAGGCGTTCGCAGGGAAAGGAGGCGGGAGCAGGTGGAGGCCCTTCTTTTGCTCTGAGGTGATCCCAGCTGCCAGTAGTTTGTTGTTGTTGCTGCTATTTTATTTATTACCTTGACATCACGCCATTTCTACAACAAGGAACTTAGGACAGCTTGCTTAATCCCACTCCCTTCTCCATTTATCCTCCCAACAGCCCTGTGGAGTAGGCTGATCTCAGAGTCAGTGACTGGCCCAAAACCACTGCATGAGTCTCGTGGCTAAGCAGGGACTAGAACCCGGATTCCCTGAGTCCCGGGCCAGCGCTCCAGCCATCATGTCACTGTCGCTCTGCTTTGTTAGTTAAAGGAACTCAGAAATGTAGGCAGGGAGGACACCGTAGTGACTGCCTGGATGCAGCATGTGGTCCTCCTGGCCTAGCCCACCGACACAAAAAATGCCTGCACGGTTCGGCTCACAGCATGGACTGTCCTGAACTAAGCCTTTGGGAGAACAGTCCAGCAGTCTGGAGTTGTGGCGGGGGCAGAATTGCTCAGACACTGGGAAGCCACCCTGCAGTCGGCAACTCGCAAGGGAGGTGGGAGCAGAGGAGGGGGTGCTGCCATCTGGAGACCACCGAACTGAGCAAGGCTTCCCACCCCTGCAGTGAGGGCCAGTGTGGTGTCGTGGGTAGTGGGCTGGAAAGGGGACTCAGGCCACCCGGGTTCGAGTCCCCGCTCAGCCATGGAGCCCACTGGGGGACTTTGGGCCAGTCACAGACTCCTGGCCCAGCCTGCCTCACAGGGTTGTTGCTGTGGAGATAAGATTGAGGCAAGCCCCTTTGAGTGTGCTGTCCCTTGCCGGTTGGGTGCAAATAGAGATCCTGATCCAGGGGTTGGTTGGCTACAGCTAGGCTGCTCCTGTTTCATTTCCTCCAACGCATTCGGGAAGGCTCACATGCCTCTTCTTCCTCCCGGCCCCCACTTGTTTTAGCCTCACAGTCGCACAGTAAGGTGGGGCAGGTTGCTAGAGGGTAACAAGTTCCAGGAAGCAGCTTCATCCTGAGCCAGGCTCTTGGCCCATCTTTCCCAGGACAGCCAGATCTGGCCAGCAGCCATTCTCCAGGGTTTCAGGCAGGATTTCTTCCAACCCCACCTGGAGATGCCAGAGATAGAAGGACTGTGTGCAAGGCCATGTGCCCTATGCGCACAGCTGTGGCCTTTCCTTGCACGCATGCAGAGTCCCTGATGCACACCTGGCCCTCCTGTTCTTCTCAGTGAGAGAGACTCTTGTGTGCATGCAAACGGCAGTCCCTGCCTGCAGCCTGCACTGCCCTGTTCATTTCTTTGCTGGAGTGGAGGGTGCTTCGCAGGCAAAAGGTGACCTGCAGTGTATCCTCGCTCACTCATTTGCTCGCTCGCTCTCTCCCTCACTCTCTCTCTCTCACACACACACACACAATGTCCTGCACCAAGAAAGCCTACATGTGCATGAATGGCCCCCAGAGCTCAGGGAGAGGGGGGCACTGTGCCTCACCGAGTCTCTCCTCTCTTCCACCCAGCGCCCCTTGGCCACTGCAGTGGTAGGACGGATGAAAGACCCAAGCTTTGCTACATTCATGTACCTGCTGCCATGCGGAAGACAGTCATCCTTCTTCTGTTCCCAGGGGCAAGAATACACAGTAGTATTCTGGGATGGAAAGGAAGACATCAGGTTTGTGTTTTGCTTCAGTGCAGTGCTTGAATCTCCTTTGGCATAAATGAAGCAGTTGCTCAGTACACCTTCAACTGCATTGCTGCTTAGTGCACCTCCATCTGTTAGGTTCAGACAGAATGATTTCTCTTACAGTTGTTCACATCACAAATCCTGTGATGTACGCTGCTGGCCATTCTCATTTTACCGACAGAAAACTAGAACTGAAAGAGACCAATTGAAGATAATGAAGCACAACCCGGTACCCTCCAGAAGTGTTGGACTACAACCCCCATCATGCAGTAGTCCAGCTTGGAGGACACCAGGCTGGGGAGGGCTGATGTAGTAGCTGGGTTCCTGTGGGTTGCACCAGAATGAGAAGGGTCCATTGACGGAGCAAAATGGTCACCCGGACCATCACCGTGATTGGATCGCCATCATTTTAATTGCTGCTCCTGCCGCTGTTTGCCGAGCCCTTGGCGATTCCATGCCCTGAATTAGGATTGGGTTGAGCGGAGAGCGGAACACCTCGCCTGAGCCCTGCTGGGAAAGCGCAGAGCCTCCAGGGGGCACATCACAAACGCTCCTAGGACCCATCTGATGAGAATGATGTACGATAGTAACAGATCATGCCGCAGTTACAGATCGGGTGGTGTGACCATGTCAAGGATGGCTGGTGGCTCCTTTACCCGTTAAGTTTTCTGTTTTCCAAAAATTCCCCCACCAGTGGATAGGTAACTGGTTTGTGGTGGGGGCAGGGGGTTAACACGTGACAACAACAACAACCCCTGAAAAAGCTGTTTTCATCGGTAACGCTCGGTGCTGCAGTTGGCAAAGCTGTCCAGCATTTAGTGCTAAGTTTATGAATGCTCCGTGCTCTTCCCTTCAAGCACAAACAGCATTCTGTTGTGATTCATGGCAAAACAAATCGCAGTATTGTACTGTGATTCCATCTCTCCTTGGAAAGGCACTCCAGAGTCCTGGTTTTAAGGAAAAGTTCTAGCCACATTCATTTCCAATTACTGTGATGGCTTCTTAAGCGAACAAATGCAACACTTGATGTGTCAGTGTGTGCAGCAGCAAGTTTGGGGCGATGTGGGGGGGCACCATGCCGATGTGACGTGCGTGCATCTGGCTTCGCTGCTTCTCCAGCCCCGGGGAGCCCGTCCGCTTGGAGGGTTTCGCCAAGAGAGCCAAGTTTACATTTTCACTGCTCACAGCAGAGCGAAACAGCCCAGTGGGGAAGAAGAGAATTAAAACCAGAATTGGAAAATGGAAAAAAATGTTGGATCCTCTGGTACGAGAGCTGCTCTTTGAACAAAAAATAAAAGGTTCTGGGAAGTTGGCTTTTCCAGCCAAGCCCTGCAGTCTCCCTTGTGCTGACTAGCCTGGAAGTTCTGACAATTTGGCAGAAGTACGTAGTGAAATGTGCTTCAAGTTAATGTAATTTAATTAATTGCATTTATATCCCACTGTTCCTCCAAGGAGCTCAGGTTGGCAGACAGTTTTTCCCTGCCTCTCTTATACAAAGAAGATTCCTTGGAAGTAGATTAAGCCAAGAGAGAGCTGGGCTGGAGGTTAGATTTCATGGCTCACCAAAGGCACCTGAGCAAGCTTAGCAGGCATGGATTAAGAAGAGCAGCTCTTTTGGATCACTAGCTGGTTGAGGAACAAAAAGTGGAGAGGAGGGATAAAGGGTGGTTTTCCCAGTTCAGAGATGTAAACCGAGGGGCCCCTCAGGGATCTCTGGGGCCTGGTGCTTCCCAATTTCCTCATGCATCACCCTGGAATAAGCAGTGCAGTGACTGGGAACACACATTCTCTGGGGTGGATAAAACCAAAAAGAAACATAGAAACATAGAAAAAGAGCGAGTCAGAAGGGGCCTCCCAGGCCATCTAGTCTGACCTCCGGCACCAGCCGGCTCGCTCATGACATGAGCCGGCTGCGCTCATGGGACTGTGATTTGTCCTGAAAGAACGGTGGAAAGGGCACCAAAATGGGAAATGCGGTTCAGTGGCAGCAGGGGTGCAGTGAAGCATGTTGGGGCAAAAATCCATAGTTATAGTTAGTTATTTGGCACTTTTGTATACCATCTTGTAGCCACATGACTCCAGTCAGTTTTCGTAATGAAGTTACAGGTGTGGGGGAGGGGGGCTGAATTAGCATGGGCTGCCCCAGAAAGAGATCTTGAGGTTGTGGTGCGCAGCTCAGAGAAAGCAACTCAGCCCTTGGCTGCTATGAAGCGACAGAGCTTAGACACAATAAGGAAAGAAACTGAAAATAAGCTGCCAGGATCACACTCCCCGTGTAGAAATCTAAGGTACAACCACACTGGGAATATTGTACACAGTTCTGCTCATGGCATCTAAAAGGGGATATTAAAGGGTTGGGAAGAGTGCAGAAAAATGTCATTAAAATGATCACAGAGCTGGAGCAACTCCCCTGCGAGGCACGGTTACAGCAGCTGAGCTTACATAGCTCAGGAAAAAGACAAAGGAAAGGGAGCCATGATAGAGATGTGCAGAATTATTCATGGTGTAGAAAGAATGGAGGGGGAGACATTTCTCTCTCGCTCTCCTGTATCACCCAGTGGGGTCATTCCACAAAGCTGATTAGTGAGAGGTTCAGGACACATCAAAGGAAGGGCCTCTCTCTCTAGTTAAACCATGAAACTCCCGTCCACAAGATGTAGCGATCACCACCGATTTGGTGGCTTTAAAAGGAAAATGGGTGATTTCACAGAGGAGGAGGAGGCTCTCAGTAGCTATTCCTCCATGCTTATAAATACCAGTGTCCGGGGGACATGAGCTAGTGCACTTCCGTCTTACCTGTGGGTTTCTTGTGGACCTCTGGTTGGCTTCAGTGTGCACAGATGCTGAAGCAGGTAGATCCTGGGTCTGATCTGGCATGGTATCCTTAGAGGAGTCAAGATCAGAACCTGTCTCTTCCTGGTCAAGTCTAAAACCGTACCAGACAGACTACAGCAGCTTTCCCCACCCTGCTGCATTCCAGATGCATGGGACTGCAACTCCTATTATTCTCAACTCACATGTCCAGCCTGAATGAGAATACTGGGAACTGCAGTCCAACATACCTGGGAACGGCAGACTGAAGAAAAGTGGGCTGCAGCTTTCTTCATCTTGGAGAATTTTGCCTACCTTGCAAACCAAGGGAATTAGACCTTTATGGGAAGGTGACCCAATGACATCCCAAACCATAAACAGATGGGCTTTCTCTCCAGCAACCTTGTTAACGTCAGTTTAGTGCCGCTGCCACAATTAGAATGAATTCCATTTACTGATTTCAGAAACTACACAGTAGTGAATACAGAGAAAGGTCTCCTAGAAGTTGCCAAGATGAGCTGCCCAGGAATGAAGCTCTGTTGCCAGCTGAAAGTTCAAAGTTCTCTCTGGACTGCCACAGAGGTATTTCTTCTTCCAAGAGTTCCTGTATTACAAGGAGGACGCCTCTTCTCATTGCATGTTCTGGCACCCAGTCTGTTGATGGATGCACGCTGTGATGCCAGGCTGCTAAGCGGCAGGGTTAATCAGCAGGGCCACAAATCCTTCAGTTGGGCAGCTGGACATCTCAGGTGGCTTTTCACCCAGCATGCTGGTCTCCCTTCCTGCCCTTGCAGTTTCCAGGGATTGTCAGAATTGGGTTGGAGCTGTTTCTGGGGGCCTCTAAACAGGGCTTGTATGGTGCAACAGCCCTGCCTCATTCACAGACTTTTATGGGAGTCCTCTTCTACTTGTAACCCTCTCTTGTTTCCCCACCATGACTTCTGTCTTTGTTCGCCACACAAAACATCCATTCTGGAGGAAAAGGTGTAAGAGATACACAATGCCTTTTAAGTGGGATCCTGCAAATAAGACACAGAGTGATCTTGTTAGGTTAGAATGCTGGGCAGAGAGCAACAGAATGAAAATCAATAGGAACAAATGCCAAGTCCTCCTTTTAGGAAAAAGAAACCAAATTAATCACTACAAAATGGAGAACACTTGGCTCAACGATGCTGCAAATCAGAAGGATCTTGGGGTCTTGTAGATCACAAGCTACATATGAGCCAACAATGTGATGCAGCTGCAAAAAAAGGTCAAACGCTATTTTGGGCTGCGTTAACAGGAATGTCACTTCCAAAATGTGTGAAGTACTAATTCCAGTATACTCAGCACTAGTCAGACCTCAGCTAGTGTACTGTGTCCAGTTCTGAGCACCTAAGTTTTAAAAAGACACAAAATAGCTAGGAAAGATTCAGAGGAGGGCAACAAGGATGATCCAGGGACCAGAGGAAAAGCCCTATGAGGAAAGATTGAGAGAACTGGGCATGTTTAATCTCAAGAAGAGAAGTCCGAGAGGTGATAGGATAGGCACCCCTCTAAAAGTGCCTGAAATGCTGTCACAAGGAGGATGGGCAAGATCTCTTCTTGTCCATTCCAGAGTACAGGACACGGAATGGCTGACTTGAGTTAAAAGAAACCAGATTTAGACTGGCTACCAGGAAGAGTGTCCTCACTGTCAGAGCAGTGCAACATGGAGCCCATTACCTGGGGAAGTTGTGGGTCCTCCTTCGCTAGGGACATTCAGAAAGTGGGATGGTGTAGCTTAGTGTCCTGCAACTGCAGGGGGTTGGACATGCTAAGATCAACCTTGGGGGCTCATCTCCAGGCATCACCACCCAGTCATGCAGAGGAGGTCTTGCAAAGAAAGAGCCTTCTTCATCCACAAAATGCCCTTCCTTGGGACAACTGTCTGTTGTCTTCCCTGTATACAATGAGACACCAGCTAAGACCTTCCTCTTCCAACAAGCATTTAATATTTAATCCGTTGCTGCTGTGATTAATTTTGCTGCTGTCTCAATGCTTTTAATCATTTGTAATGTTTAATATTGTATTACTTGGGTTCAATCATTGTAGACCACTCTGAGGGCATTTGCCAGTTAGGAATTATATAAATCTAATAAATAAAAAATTAAGTCTATGAGGCTTCATCAGTCTAAGTGCTTCAAGGGTAGATGATGGAACTTTTAAAGGATAATTTCCCCAAAAATTGCTCCATGGGGATTTGAGAAATGAGGAAACAAGAGGCTTTACATTCAACTCTTTCCTGGCTTTGCCTATAGTATATTTGTGTTCTCCATTTTCTTGCAATGTGTTTCCTTCAATTCCTATATTGTGGAAAGAAAGCTTATGAGCATCATTACTGAAATAGGTTTCTTTTCTTTTGCTCTCACATAGGACCAGAAGATTTATGTGTACAGTTTACAAGGCATGTGTCCCCTGAAGGTTCCACTAAAGGGTGTAGACACTCCATCCATTGTGACCTGTTTCCTTGCTGTACCTGTTGTGAAAAAGGTAAAGCAGAGTTGATATCACAATAAAGCATTTTTTACTTTTGAGCATTCAGAAAAAGAAGCTGAAATGCTCTGCTCTTGTTGTTTAGCTTTAAAAGCAGGAAGTTGCTCAGATTTGTTAAACATAGCATGGATGCTGTTAATTTAATAACAGAAATTACAGTCCCACCTCCTGGCCATTCAAGGAAGAACCATGCCATGCACATCAATGTATTGTTGTCCATTTAACTGTAATCTATTTTGGTCAGGAAAACCACTCGGCACTGTGCTAGACTTTGTGGAGGAGATGCAGATGCCATTATAGAGTTTTTAATCACTACTGAAACATTGTAGGGTGGAAAGAACTGGCGAGGCATTGCAATAAAAATCCCTTCATTGTATTTCAGTAGTGTAGAAATGAAATGAGAAAACCACAGCCTTGGGCCCCCATGCCATGAGGCGTCCCTCTTTCCCCAGTTCTCTGTGCTTGGTTCATGTCATTACATCAGGAAGCAACTAAGTTCTTTCCATACTGGTCACTTTAGTAATTCAATCAGTATTTTCAATCAGTTTGAAAAGTTCAATAAATGAGATCCAAGTGAGAGAAAAGGAGCCATCTTATTTTCAGTGGCTGATAATTCTCCTCTTCCTCTGGAGTTGTTCTTTGAAGCAGCTTTAGAAGAAAATCCTCATTTCTTTCTTATGTTAAACTTACTGGGAGCTGGCAAAGTTGCATCAGTTGGCATTTGCTAGGAATGCAGTGGCTGTTCAGAACGCCTAATAGCCAAAGCTTGTTCAAGACCAGTATTTATTTTCTTAAAGGGACCGTTCAAAGGTGGGTGGGATATGTGGGATTCAAAGGTTTTTTCCCCCATGGAACATCCAAGATCTAAGGATTTCATAAGGATGTTTATGGATGGAGCTACATTCATTTTTGTTTTCATAATCCACATTTACCATAGTCCATGAATCCAAATTAAGCCTTTGTTCCTGTTCCTTTTAGCTTCTCTTTGAAAACTCTGCCTGCTTCTTTCCTAGGAAGCCCTGTGTCCTGCTTGCCTCTTTCTACTAATAAACAGTAAGGGCTGTATAAGGTGTCGTGGTGGCCTGGAGGAGCAAGTTAGGTCCATAGAGAAGGCCATGCTGTATGGCATGGGTGAGCCACGGGCTTCATTCAAAGGCAGAGAAGTTCATGAGGAGCTGCCTTCCAACTGTGGGCCAGCTTGTTGTACGTTCAAGCCCTCCCTGCTGGCAACAGAGCCTTCAAGAGAAGCATTTCAGCTTCGTAGAATGGGGGGAAATACACCAAACCACCACAGACTGCGTGGTTAGGAGAAAGGGGCTTGGCCAGAGGAAAGGAAACCAGAAGGCCAGATTGAAACCCCAGGGCTGCTAGAGTGGGACTTGTTACCTGCTCCATGAAGTTAATGATACACAGGTACATGAGAAGCTGCCCTGGTCCACTGAGCCCAGGGCTGTCAACACTGACTGGCAGCAGCTCCCCAGGGTTCCTCCCTGCCAAGGGTTTCTCCAGTCCTGACTGGAGATGCCACAGATTGTGCCTCGGGCCTGTTGCACACCAAGCACGATGGTAACCAGAGCAAATGGAGTTATTTTGCAAGATGGAAACCTGGGGACGGAGGGACCGTGTCCACACATCTTATTAAAGCTGCAGGAATCACCCCGTTCAGCTCTGATGGGCTGGAGCAGCCACCCTGTGTCTCTGTGTGAGAATTCAAGCTGGCTGAAAGATGCATTGCCCCTGTTTAATGCTCTTTTCCCTTTAGAACTCCTATGTGGTCCTGGCCGGCCTTTCCGACGGACTCATCGCTGTTTTTCAAGTGTCGCGGGGTGTTCCTGAGGACAGCTGTTCCTACTTGTGCTCCCACACTGCCAATCGCACCATGTTCAAGATCAATGATGATGACCCCCGTCAGAACCCATACCCCGTCAAGGCCATGGAGATGGCAAACAATGGGACTGAGGTCTGGTACAGCAATGGCCCCGGCATCCTCATTGTGGACTGTGCAGCCATGACCGTCACTCGGAGACTGGAGCCCTACAGCCCGCCCTCCACCGTTGTGTCCATCGCGTGCAGCTCAGACTGCAACGGGGAGGAGGTGGCCTGGTGCCTGGATGATACGGCCAACTTCCTGGTCATGTATTACACCGCCTCCTACCAGCTCTGTGCGCGCTACTTCTGTGGGGACCACAGCCCCTTGAGGGACATGTTCACCATCCAGCAGCCCTTCTCCTTGGTCCCCACCACACTGGCTGCGGACCCGGCCACAACTCCCAAAAGCAACTCCTTGAGAAACGTGAGCATCATGTGCAGTCAAGAGCTCGGCATTCAGATCCTGAATTATCAGGATTCCCTGACGGACTACTGTTCCGTGTCATCGTGTTACTCCTCCTCGTCTCCCAACAGGCAGATGAGATCCTCCTCAAGCCTGCCCAGCACCCCGCTGAGCGCCTCTAGTGCACCTTTCTCGACAGATTGCGAGGAGCCTGACAAGCTTCAGGACCTGAGCTTTCTCGTGGAGGGACAGGAAAATGATCCCATGGACAACCCTTGTGCTCTCCAGGCCATGAAGATCCTCCCAGTCAAAGACCTCCTGTGGATTCCCAGGTAAATCGCACTGGGAGCCAGTTGGGGTTGCCTGAATATGGGTGGAATGTCTGCCTTTCCTAGGTAAAGAGTGGGGTGCACTGGTCTGCGAAGCTCAGGATCCCGTCCGGAAACTCCCATGAGCCAAAGGAGTCCACTGACAGGGTGAGACAAGAGCCACCCTGGTTCCGACGGTGGTGTGCGAGGAACACACACTTCCTGCAGGGGGAGGGCTCTGTCAGTGACTGTGGATGTCGAAGGCCCCCCTGGAGGGGTAGTCATGGAAGACTACTCATAGGGAACACAAGTAGCAGCCTTGGTAGGACTCCCGGTTTGAGTGCATAAGGTCCCCGGTTCAATTCCCAGCATCTCCAGATGGGGCTGGAAAATTCCTGCCCGAACCCCAGACTTGCTGTTGCTGCCAGTCAGTGTCAGCACTGCTGGGCTAGATGGCCCTTGTGCTCCTGTGAGGTTGGCTTTGCACTCATGCCCTGCTTGTGGGCTTCCCACCGGCATCTGCGTGGCTCCGGTGCCCTCCAGTTGCACCTGCCCCTCCCGAGTTGTGCTACTCCACAGGGAATGCTGGCCTCGGACCGTGGGAGCTTGGGGTGGCTGGAACATCCCCGGCCCATGTGGCTTTGGACTCCTGTACCCCTGCTGCTCTGCAGAGAAGCGCTTCACCTGTGGCTTGGACAGCCAGAGGCTTCTCGGTATCCCAAGCATGCCTTCATCTCCCAGACTTTTGAACCAGGCCATCCCATGCCTTGTGCTGAGCTGCCCTGATTGTGGGCATATTTCCGGAGCTAGCAGGTTCTGCACGAATATCTGGAGCAGGTATTGCTTTCTCAGTCAGGCTCATAGAACGAGAGGAGACGCCCTCTTAAGAGCCTCAACTGGAGGGCTAAATTGCAGCCATCAGGCCTGCCACCCCACTAGTTCCAGTCTCCATGCTCCTTTACAAGTGGCATTTGGCAGCTGTACGGCCTTTCCTCTGAAGTGCTCTCCAGAAGCCTGAGCCTGTTTCCTCCATGAAGCAGCTTGTAACAGAAATTCTGCTTTCCCTTTCCAGGCGAGGTGGGGATATCATTGTGATTGGCTTGGAGAAAGAAGCCCTCTCTCAGCGAGGGAGAGTGATCGCAGTACTGAAGGCTGCAGAGCTGGCCCCCTATGGGTAAGGACATGCTGGGGGGTGCGGGGGGAAGTGTGGCAGAGCGATTCGAGAAGGACCCCATGCCCTGGTGGAAGGGCATAGGCAGATCTCTTGCACGCACTTGCTTAATCCTGGCAGCTCCAGTCCTAACCGGGCTCTGTAGACAGGATGCCTCAAGAATTCGCATAGGCAGATCTCTTCCTTGGACACACTCAGGCAAGATGGAGGCCAGCACAACTGTGTGCGATGCGAGCCTGCAAGCCTTCCCTTTCCCAGCACAAAACCTCTCCTTCGTGCAGGTGAAACAAGAGGCAGATCCACGCAGTGGCTGCATGCTGTTCAAAAACAGAAGGGCTGAAATGGCAAGCGGTGAAAGGAAGCATGTGAGCACGACATTTTCTGGCCCCAGAACTCTGGTAGCTGGATAAGTCACACAAATTGAGCAGGTGTGATGTTACCTTTCTTTTTCATAGTATGCTTTGCAATTGTTATTTTTAGCTTTTTTATATCCCACCTTTTTCATCTTGCAAAGCATTCAAGGCCGCTCACATGGTCCTCTTCTCCATTTTGTCCCCACAACAACCCAGTGAAACCAGAAAGGCTGAGAGTCCATGACTGGCCCAGAAGCCCCTAGCTGTGGCCAAGTGAGGGCAGCACCCAAATTTCCTGAGTCCTGATCCAGTCCTCCAGCCAGTACACTGCACTGGCTCTGTGGCTGGTAAATTGTTCTAAATTAGTCACAAAAAGGGGCCAAGTGAAACCATACCAAGAGGTGAAGTACCACTGACACCCTCAGCCCCTGCAGTAGAAGAAGTAGAACCTGATGCTTAAAGCCAAAACCAAAACCAAGCCGAGCATCTCTGCACTGAGCACAAAGAAGCTCCTTTTCTCACTTCCAGATCTCCCTCTTAAACGTGGTTGCTGTCGTTCTAGGTCCCTGGTGGACGCTGCCGTTGTGGCCAAGAACACTGTTGTGTGTTGCTTCAGGAACGAGGCAATGGAGTGCTGCTTGGCTGTCTGGAGGAGCTGGGGGGCAAAAGACTTTGATCTTTTCTACCACTCCTACGAAGAACTGGGGAGGCTTGAAACTTTCATGCGGAAGAGGAGGTAGTGCTTGTGGAACAGAAACCAAGACTGGGACAGAGTGTCACGAACGGAAAGCTGACATAGTTTCACTTCCCCCAAGGGCCCTGTTGGAATCTTTACACATTCGGGATGTTGGCTCCTCTGTTTTGCTGCTAAAAAACGACCTAGGTGGGTCATTGTCTTTAATGCATTTGAATTCCCTCTTCTAGTCGCTCTCACAGTCCACAGAAGAGCACTTTCCTCAATTCTAATCCCTTGAATGTGCAGATTTGGCCAGCGTTTCTGCAAGATCCACATCCTGCTGTTTTGTTTTGCAGCATGTTGCTAACTCAGCAGTTAGCAAGCTCTGTCTTCCTTCATAGAGAATAGCCCAAATGTGGCACCTTGGCTTTCATTTTAGTAATAGTTTTCCGTCACAATAAGGCACCCTATTTGGGCATCAGAGTTTCTGTGTAACATTCTGGAAAGGTGGAAGAGTCAGGCTTATATGGTTCCGATGACTCTGAGACAGATGAAACACATCTGCAAGAGCTTTGCTATTGTCTACACTCAGCAAAGGCTGTGGTTGCTTGGTGCACTGCCTTTGCTCCAGCAGTGACTTGAGCAAAGAGAGAGATTGCCAAGTCCTGTGGAGTCGGCATGGGACTCAGAAGACCCTGAACCTCTTGAAACTTCATTGCCTCTGCAGGTTGATGTTTTCCTTCTTGTGTTAGGAGCTGGGAATCTGCAGTGAGGATACACACTGGTTATCCTTTGCTGCTCCAGAATGAAGGACACGAGCAAACAAAATGGTAGGCTGGTAGATGCCACCTTCAGTGGCTTCTTGTGGTTCCCTGTCCATGCCGTGAGCTATTTGCGTGGGGCAAGTGCCAGACAAGAAAAGGGATTGCACTGAAGAGCCTTTGCAAAAGCGGAATCACTTAAGCAGAAGAAAAAAAAAGAAGTTACATTCATGGTTTTCTCATGAGATGGACAATGGGAAAGACACCTTCTAAAGTACTTTAAAAAATGGAATTAGTGAGGAAGATGCATCTTGTGCTAATTGTGTCTCATCAGAGCGTCATTATATATTCATCTGTTGTGTGTCTGCCGCTGCGATATTTGCTGTTCGCCTCTTCTTGCCTGAGCAAAGAGGAGTTGGCTAGCAGGGAGAAGTGCTTCCAAGAAGAAAAGCAAAAAAGGCAAGAGCATGGATGCCACAGCCTTCCATACCTGGCTCGAACAGTTTGAATCGTCTCCTGATACTACTGCAGTATCAGGTGACAATATACGACTGGGAGCATCCAGAACAAAATCTGGCTGGAGATGCTGCGGAGAAAAGCGGGGCAGGCTGATTTCCACCTTTGAAATGATACAGGGCAAACGCCGACACACTCAGGACGTTTCTCTGGTAATTCCCTTCCCACGGATCCCAGTAACTTATTTAACTTGCTCCCTAGCCTGTCATTCTTCTTTCCCCACCCCACAATTGGGCACAGGGTGTAGTGAAGCCTGGGTTCAAAGGTGGAAGTACGGAGGCCGCCTCCCCGAATTGCACTGCAGGCCTCTCCATATCTGTGGAGACGCGGAGTTTCCCAGCACAACTGTGCTGCTGAGCGCAAGCCCTGTTGCAGTGCGAAGCATTTGGCGGGTGTCCCGCTCTCGCACGGGCAGGTCAGACCTATTGGCTTTGCACGAGATCTGCTCCTGGTGAGCAAGAGAACTGCTAAAGCTGGTTTGTTGCCACAAGTCAACACTCCCTCTGTATTTCTGGACTCTCCTTGGGAAGGAGACTACGGGCGACTGTCAAGATGAGTCCTACACTTCCGAATTGACCACAGCGCTCTCTCCTACCAACTGGCAGTGATGGAGAAGCACTCGCAATGCCATTGCAGCATGCAACAAGTTCTAATACAAGCAAGAGTTTGATAGGCTGGGGAAGTGCTGCTCTTGTTTCATGGTCCCCACCCCACCCCACCACTGGTGCTTGCAGTGCAAGCCTCGCCCCCCCACCCCCGGGCCCCTTCCCTCAACTGACAAATAGAGGAGTTTGCTGACCCTGTATGTAAAAGCTGATTGCTATTTTTATGTGAACCTCTGAAGAGCTTTTGGCAACTAATTAAAAAATAAACTGTTACTGCATGTGCGTACAGAGGAATGCTTTCAACAAGGCCTAACAATAAAACAAGTTTCTGTAATCACCAGCTTACAGGAAAGCTTGCTGCAAGTCGGAACTGCCCATGGTTGGTATTCACTGGGGCCTTTGCCGCAGGGCTGAGACGCCAAGATCCAGTGACCTTATTCCAATGCAAAATCTCTCTCAAAATAGACAGACTCTCCCAAGGATTAGGAGGTATTGCTGTCACTCCTAATTGGCAGCTGATGGCGGCAGCCACTCCAAGGTGTCATGGCACCTTTCAGTTCAGTTCAGAGGTGGCCATAGCAGGTGGAAATAAGCTTTATCCACAGGCTGTTGGCTTGGATCACACTGTTCTTGCCCCTTCATTGAGTTTCTCACATTCATCTGTGCGCATGTATCACTGTAAGCTTCGAGTGCTTAATTGGTATAAGAAGCTGCAAAAATTCTATGTAGCCTTCTTGTAGGAATACTTACTTAAGACCGCAGGATAAATATGCAAAGGATTGCATGATAAATCTACCAAGGTTGCTGCTGCTTTATCAAACGGAGACTCATTTGGCTTTCTGTAACACACCAAACCAGGAATGCAAAGCGGGGGGAACCCTCTGGATCGTTCTAACGATGCCTAGCAGCTTTTGTTTACTGCCCAGTATGTTACTGTACAGTTTCATCCAATGTCTACAAAAACGATTTGTGCTAAAGGTTTGGGTCATGTATTTGTAACAGATAAAAGGCTGTGTAAAAAGACAGAAAAACTCAACTACAGTAGTTTCTGTGAAATCCGAACTGCATGTTTTGGAAAGCAAGCCCCACTGAGTTCAGTGGGACTTAATTCTTCATAAATGGGATTGGAATTTTACTGTTAGTTAATAGTTCATCTGTATATACATAGCACAGAGTGTCTCACTTCACCTGCATAGAAGCAAGTGCATTGGTGCATGTCGTTACTTGCTTCTGCGTTGCTCATCCTGCCACTCACTGAGAAGCTAAACAAGCTGGGGAAACTCTATCCGTGTCTTGTTTCATGTCCCATCCAGACAGTACCCGTGGTTGCTTTTCTAACAAGCCACTCTCATCAGCCAATAACAAATCCTGGCTTGTTCTGAGAGTAGCAAACCAGGGCTTCTGCTTTTGGACATGGCCCTAAACATGGGCAGAGGTTTCCTGGTTTGTTCAGCTTCGGGTCGGCAGCTCCTGGGGCACTGCCCCGAGCACCACCACAAAATGGCTACCACTTGAGTGGTGGCAGAGGACAAGTAATCTGCCCTAAGGCCGAGGACAAAGCAGAGCTGACTCTGAGCCCCTGTGGACAAGCTGTCTCCTTTGGATGCAGAGTCTTCAGCATCAGCAGAAATGCATTGCACAGCAGCCCAGAAACGCATTGCATAGCAGCCCAGAAACGCATTGCATAGCAGCCCTCTTTTGCCTTACATTGGAGGACAAGGATGTTTGGGTGAATGCCTGAGGCCATGCTGGTTGCTAGTCAGCCCTACGTTCCTGTCCCGGCTGTAGCTGCGCCTGCCGCAGGAAGAGCCCGGTGGAAACGGAGACGCCCCCATGTTCCTGATAAGCTGAGTGCTGCAGAACCCCAGCCTGGCACTGCTGGCAAGCTGGCCCTGGTGTACAATACAACGTGTGCATGCACAGTGGTGAGTGCAAACACAGACTTGTGCATGTACAGATTCTTCCTATTCGCCCTGGCATTTTAGGAGGAATTTTGTTTTGTTTATTTTAATTCTACGGCATTTCAGTTTTACATAAAAACCCAGTATAGGAATTAATTTACCCCAGTGCTTTTTTAAAAAAACCCTGAAAAATCAATATGGTACTGATTAATTTGCTGGCCTGGAGAGATCTGAGTTCTAGTCCCCACTCAGGTGTGAAGCTAATTGGATGCCTTTCACCAGTGACCTTCTGTCCTACCTCATAGGGTTGTGGTAAGAATAAAGAGAGGAGGAGATCCCTGCCCATCCTGTTGCTTGATGGGCAAGGAGCAAAGGAAACTTTGCACATTGTGGGGTACTTCTGAGAAGCTTGTGCTTTAAGGGACGCTCTAGTTCATAACGGCTGTTATTGCAACCTGTTCCCCAAGCACCTGGGAAACGCACCAGCTTTATTTTGCAACCTCCTACTGCAGGGACAAGATATTTCATGCTGAGCTGGATCCAGATCTAGGCATGCTTAGAGCAGACCCAGGAAAGCCATGCCTAACTGAAGTTCTCTGCTCCCAGTGGGTCTATGCTTAAGCATGACTTCAGCTGGATCCAGTCCATTGCCTTTCAGGGAAGCTTGGCTGCTGCCGTGATCCTTTTTCCATCAAGAAGCTGTCTGAGTCGCTCGCAGTCCCAAAGGCACTGTCTGGAAGCCCCGCTTATGTGACCGTGGCCCTCAGAGCCACGCTCTCGGCCAGTTACTGTGCTGACCAGACCTTGGCAGCCTTTGCCTCAAGCACAAGAGGACACGACGACGGTGCAGCTGCCCAGGCCTTGTGCAGGCGCCTGGGAGGAGGGGCGGGCAATCCCCCACCCCTGCCTCCCCTGCCGCCTCGCCTCCGCCTTCGTGCAATATTCCCAGCGCTCTGGCTTTTGCACAGAAGGGAGGCAGTCAGTCCGCCCCCTGTGGGTCAAACTAAGTATGATTTAGCAAAAACACATTGGAGGCTGGGGCAAAGAGCCAAGTCTGCACAGCAGGGCTGTTGAACTGAACTGAATTTCAAAAAGTTCTTGGGAACCATATTCCTGCAGCAGGGAAGGCCAAAATGCCCAAAACATCCATCTTTTCGCTTAAGGCTCATGGAGAGCCAGTGTGGTGGATTAGTTAAAGGGGTGGGACTGGGTTCTAGTCCTCACTCAGCCATGGAGCTCACCAGGTGACTGTAGGCCATCCAAGACACTCAGCCCGACCTACCTCACAGGATGGGTGTGAAGATAAGGTTGAGAGGAGCAGGAGGCGGCAGGGGATTAGGTAAGCCGCCTTGAGTTCCTGGAAGGGACAAAAAGATGGGGTATAACTGCAATAAATTAAGTGGTGCTGGTAACCCTTAGGAGACGCTTTTCAACCTTGCAGAACATAGGAAACCTACCAAATGATCAGTGATTAGAAGAAAGAGGTCATGACCAAGGGAAAGGTGTGGCTGCCTGGTGCTCAGCACCCCTCCTGTGCACCTTCACTCAAGAGGCAGACCCGTCTAGCTCTGTGGCCTTGATTCCAAGTAACATCCACTGGATTGAGCTGAAAATCCAGGGAAGGACAGCATGAAATGGCCACCCATTCATGGCCCTGAGCAAATGAATCACAGCACACCGGTGGCTTCCTGCTTGCCAATCCTGACTGCCAATCGCTAGCACTATGCCAAAAAATATTCTTCCACTTGTTTCATTCAATTTGATGCAAAGTACATTGCTTTGGAAACGAAATTTAAAGGTGGAAGAAGTTTGGAGAAATTGTCCTGAGAGTGTCCAAGGTTCTTGTGCTAACAGTATCTCTCAGGTGCCCGAGGCTTGTCCTGCCTTGTGTTGCACAAGGATTTCTGCAGTGCCCTGAAAAGTCCAGAGGCACATCCCACGCCAGCCTCCTGTCCTTAAGGCCTTCTCAAGTTCGAAGATGCAGGGAGGCTGCAGAGCAGTGGAGAGAACAAACAGATGGAACCCAACTATCGGGAAAACTCAACGGTGCTGCCAAAACAAGCCAGGACTGAATTCTAACAGTGCCTAAGAGTGAGGCAGAAACACTGGCACCTTTCGCTCCGAGTGACTGTCAGGAAATCAAAGGGTGGATCTGAGCACATCCCAACTTCCACCTCTCCCCCTGGAGCTGAACCCACCACACCTGCAATATGGGGAAGATGGCGGCTGTGGTAGGCTGGCAACACAGTTGATACTTTTGCCAATTGCAGGGTCAGTACAAAACCTCCAACACACCTGGGGAGGTGGGGAGAAGCAGCAGAAGCTGCACTGCATCACCTGCCAATCTGTGCACAACAGCTGGAGCCCTTCCCCTGCCTTCCACCTCCCCTTTTCTCTGCTCACAATTTTTGAGAGACTCTTAGCAGAAGTTCTGGTAGGAAGACAAGATGCTTTCAACCTGGCAGGGTCCCATCTGTAGCCAGTCGGCTCAGTCCAACCTGGTGGGCACAACATGACCCAGGCATGAATTGTGTACATATATCCAGCACCACACTATATGCTCCAGTTTGTTGTTATTTAGTCGCAAAGTCATGCCAAACCCATCAGGACCCCATGGACAACATTCCTCCAGGCCTTCCTGTCCTGCAACTTCCCTCAGAGTCCACCCAGGCCCACACCCACCTTCCCAGTGACTCCATCCAGCCACCTCAACCCCTGCCATTCCCTTCTTCTGCCGTCAATCGTTCCCGGCATCAGGAACTTCTCCAATGGGTTGTTCCTTCTTATTAGGTGGCCAAAGTATTTCAGTATCTGGCCTTATAAAGAGCAGTCAGGCTTGATTTCCTTTAAGATTGACTGGTTTGATTTCTTTGCAGTCCAAAACTCGCAGGAATCTTCTCCAGCACCACAATTCAAAGGCCTCAATTCTTCAGCGCTCAGCCTTCCTTATGGTCCAGCTTTCACAGCCATACATTGCAACTGGGAAAACAATAGCCTTGACTATATGAGCTTTTGTCAGCAGGATGATGTCTCTGCTTTTTAGTATGCTGTCTAGATTTGCCATAGCTTTCCTCCCCAGGAGTAAGCGTCTTTTAATTTCTTGGCTGCAGTCACCGTCTGCAGTGAACTTGGAGCCCAAGAAAATAAAATCTGTCACTACTCCATTTCTTCCCCATCTGTTTGCCAGGAAGTGAGAGGACCGGATGCCATGATCTTAGTTTTCTTAATGTTGAGTTTCAAGCCAACTTTTGCGCTCTCCTCCTTCACCCGCATCAAAAGGCTCTTTAGTTCCTCTTCACTTTCTGCCATTAGAACGGTATCATCTGCATATCTGAGGTTGTTGATATTTCTCCCAGCAATCTTAATTCCAACTGGTGATTCATCTAGGCCCACCTTTCTCATGATGTGCTCTGCATATAAGTTAAATAGGCAGGGCGACAGTATACAGCCTTGCCGAACTCCTTTCTCAATTTTGAACCAATCAGTGGTTCTGTGTCCAGCTCTCACTATTGCTTCTTGACCCACACAGAGGTTTCTCAAGAGACATATAAGATGGTCTGGTACTCCCATCTCTTTAAGAATTTGCCACAATTCGTTGTGTGCCACACAATCAAAGGCTTTAGTGTAGTCAATGAAGCAGAAGTGCATGTTCTTCTGGAACTCCCTAGTTTTCTCCATGATCCAGAGTATGTTGGCAATATGCTCTAGTTAGTTGTCTTCAAATGTCATGGTACACATAAGGGTTCCTCCAATCTCTTGCTGCTGCCTAAATCAACCCCCCACACAGCCCCCCCCCACAGGTCCCAGACAAGTTCAGAGCCACAGACTGGGGTTTCCAGGGCCACAACATCTGGGCCATGCGCTCTTCATCCACACTCTGCTCCATGCACTAAATGACACATTGCTGAAGCCAGCCTTTTCCAGCCTGGTGCCCTCCACGTATGGACACGTCATCAGCAATGCTGAGGGCTGACCGGAATTATCGGCCAAAATACATGGAGGACAGCAAGCTACCCACCCCTAAGAGGACAGATGTTGTTTGTGACCACTCCTAATTTTAGCAGGAGGTACTTGCTCTTCAGGAAGATGCAAAACAAACAAATTTTTATTTTTTTTATTTTTTTTTATTTTTTTTTATTTAGACAATATTTTAATTGTTAATATGTTTAATTTAAGATTAATTTAAATTCATTATTTATTTTTTGCTGTATGTTTTTATATTTAACCTGAGATGGGCCAGTTTTTAAATATTGTATTTGTTTTAATATTGTATTTGTTTTTTGTAGTGTGAGCCGCCCCGAGGCTGTTGCAAGGGGCGGCATATAAATATTTAAATAAATAAAAAAATAAAATAAATTAAACATAGAAACATAGAAACAGAGCGAGTCAGAAGGGGCTCCCGGGGCATCTAGTCTGACCCCCGACTCCAGCCGGCTTTGCTCACGACATGCCCACCATGTGCACGTCAAATTAGAGCTCCATCTGTCTACCTGCAACCCTAAAGCACAGCAAGAAGAGCTGCCGTGTTCTTTTTATTTCTCCCCCACTTCACTGACCCTCAGTGGAGCATTTTTCCTTCGCATCCTAACGAAACCTGACACTGGCTAGGGCCACACAATGTGACAAGCAATCCTGTGTGCTTAACACACAAGCAGTTTTCTACCATCATGTATGCAGACAGTTAAGTGGTTTCTCTAGTGATGTCGAATGACAGTCTCCCTGCTCGGTCCTCTTGCTGTTGGCCTGCGTCTCCTTAGCCACCCTGCTCTCCATTCAAAGCTAGGGTGCATTGCTCCCTGCCCACGCTGCCTGCTTCTTCCTCACTGGCTTGCCCATAGAGGCTGGATGGCCAGAGTGGCTCCTGTGGTTGCCACTCTTTCCAGGGCACTCCGGGGTGGTCGCCTAGGTGAGAAGAGACGGCGGCCAGGGAATGACTTGGCCTGAGCCTCCTCCAGTTCCCTCCCCTTCCCTCCCCTCCAAATTGCTCTCTAGGAGGAACTTGGGGAGTCAAAGCTCTCCTCCGGCAGGGCTTAGAAATCGCAGAAGTCTGCGCTCAGGGACTTCCAAGAAGCCAGTGGGTCGTCCATAACACAAACAAGAGGGGGAAATATTTATCTATTTTACTGGGATGTTAGTATTTTGTTCTGCTGTTTGCTTCCATTTGTTTGACTGCAAAGCTGTTTTCTGCACTGCTTTCCTTCTTTGATCTAATGTTTGTATTTTAGGTTTCCCAGGTATTGTACATCACAAACTTTGGCTGCTGGTCAGTTTAAAATGTGGGGGCACGAACCCACAGTATCTTCAGTAACGGATGGCATGGCGTTCCCTCGCTTAGCCTAGACTTCGGTTCCATTCTGTCTACCCACAGAGCAGAGTTTTAATGCTGTTATATATGGCAATTTATAAAAACTGCAAATGGCAATCTTCATCCTAAAAGACATTTCTCTCCACTTTGAAAGGTCTGCTCTCTCTCTCTCTCAAAAAAAAAAGTTCCTTTGTTCAATTTGTTGTTTTGTTTTTGATCAAAAGTTTGATCAAATAAAATTCTCTACTACATAGAATTACAGAGCAATTCACTGGAGAGCCAGTGTGGCGTAGTGGTTAAGAGTGTGGGACTGGGACTCAGGCGATCCGGGTTCGAGTCCCCGCTTGGCCATGGAGCCAACTGGGTGACTTTGGGCCAGTCACAGACTCTCAGCCCAGCCTACCTCACAGGGTTGTTGTTGTGGGGATAAGATGGAGGAGGAGGAGGATGTAAGCTGCCTCGAGCCCTTTGTAGGAAAAAGGCAGGATATAAATTGCAATATAAATAAATAAATAAATCCTTGCCGTATCTGCTCAGACGTAACCTCCCTTTAATGTAATGAATCTCATTTCCAGGCCAACTGCCTAGGGCTGCTGCCTTAACTGACCAAACCCGATCCAATCACGCACTGGGTTTTCTCCCATTACTTGGGAGCCCTCCAACAGGGCTATAATTTGTGAGATGTCATAACTTGCCCACAGTGCAAGTTGGAGACTAGTCATTTCCATTTACACCAGCAAAGATGACATCAGCTTAAATGTCAGGAAACCTCACCCACCCCCAGGTTTGCAATAATGCCTGATTTTTCCAGGGGCCCCTGAAGCAGTGGTTAATAATGCAACCTTTTCAGCAGAGCGTTACAACTTCTGCTTTATTGATTTGTGCATCAGGCCAGCGTCACAGACAGGCACAGCCCAACAAGCCAGATGCCACCCTGGCAAATGTCCCCTGGGTTTCTTCCCACTCTTTGCCCTAACAATGCGCTGGATGACCACCCAAAAAATGGTGCTGGGGAAGCAGATGCCCTGGCCCCCTTCCTCTGCTCTATACCTGTCAGACAAGCAACTGGTGGCAATGCTGAAAAAGAGGGTAAGGAGCAAGGGCAGCCCCTGACAAAGCTGGCAAGAAAGCAGATTCACTGAGCACTGGTGCCCACGAATGATGGCTTGGCCAGGGGCCCTCCAAAGCAAGCCAAGGTGGACTTTTAGATACCCTGGACTGGCAGAAAGACACAAGGGAATCCTAGAGCAAACCAAGCCAGAGCTTTCCCTGGAAGCCAAAATGACAAGGTGGAGACTGTTGCACTGGGCACATCAGAGAGAAGGAAACTGGCATTGCCACGTGTACAGGGAACATCTGTAATGCCAACCAGTACCTGGTGCATGACCTACCAGGACCCACCAGGGAGATGGCCAGAAATGCTCTCTTGCACCTTTACAGCCAGGTTGGAGTCAGTGCAGCGTAGGGCCACAAGGATGGTGTCTGGTTTGCAGGGGATGCCGTAAGAGGCGAGACTGAGGGAACTGGGTCTCTTCAGCCTGGAGAAGAGGAGACTCAGAGGGGATCTGTTGGCGACATACAGGTATGTGAGGGGGCATCACATGCAGATGGGTAGAGACCTGCTCTCCCCTGCAGAGAAAGGCAGGACACGCTCCAAGGGAGCAAAGCTCAGGGAGCCAAGGTTCCATTTGGATGCCAGGAAGCCCTTCCTGACAGTCAGGACCCTGAGGGTGTGGAATGGGCTTCCCCGGGAGGTCGTTGAGGCCCCATCAGTGAGGGTGTTCAAGGATAGGCTGGACATGCAGATGGTGGGCATGTCGTGAGCGGTGCCGGAGGTCAGACTAGATGGCCCAGGAGGCCCCTTCTGACTTGCTCTGTTTCTATGTTCAGCCAAAACCTGGCTTCCTGTAACTTGAGCCTGTTATTCTATGACCTGCACTCTGGGATGATCGAGAATTGATCCTGGCCCTCAGTGTGACAGCCTTTCAAGTAGTTGTGGAGTGCTATCATATCTCTCCTCAGTCTTGTCTTCTCAAGGCTAAATATGCCCATTTGTAGCTATCTCTACTCTCAGAGGTTTATTTGCAGTTCACAGATCATCTTCATTGCCTCCTCTGAACTCTTTCCAGCTCGTTGGCATCTTTCTTCAACTGTGGTGCCCAGAACTGGACACCAGACTCCAGATGAGGCCTAAACAGTGCTGAGTAAATACTAGAAACGGTCACTCCAATGTCTGAAAAGGCAGCCCCCCCCCCCCCATGCAGAGAGTTAGGAACCAAGAACCCAACATTGAACAAACACACCACCGTATCTGGCACTTCCTCTCACTGCTCCATTTGTGTGGAACTCCTCCATGCTATCTCCACTGGGATGGACAGGCAGATCTGTTTCCAGTCTGCACCAAATCCCACCAATTTCACACCAGGATTCTAGCCCAGGGAACTTGGTACAAGCCTTTAAACCTACATCAAGTAAATGCTATTTGGTGTGTGGCAGTGGGTGAGTTTCCTAAGCCCAGGACAAGCAAAGCAAATTGATTAAAACTAAGATTTAACTTTGTCCCAGCCAGCACTGTTTTGTAAAGGAAAAACCAGGAGCCTTTAAAGTGCCTCCTACCCATTGTTTGCAAAGAAACAGCAGCGCACATCTGGAGAGGAAGACCAGAGTGGAGGTGGGGGGGATTCAAATCTGCTTTTATGGTGCCTTTTGTCTAGTAATCCACTGATTTAGGTTTATTACGACTCTGGATTCTGCTCTGCTTCCCACAAACGCTACTAATGCGATTAGGATGTTATTATCTCTTGTATCGCTCCTGGTAATCCAAACTTGAGATAGGAGGGAAAAATAAAAGGAGAAAAACAGAAAGGACAATTTAATTAGCATTAGCAGTTTTGCCAGGCCTGGGAGATTTAAACTGTATTAACAGAACAGTTCTGCATCCTCCACACCAACTGTACCCAAGGGGTGAACAAGCAGAAGGGGGAAAAATCCCCTCTTCTGCAACCAGAAGACCACAAAGTCTGCAACTGGATTAATGATGTCACATGACTTGAATTATATAAGGAACTAATTAATCAGGGGTGGGCAGAGATGACTTTTTATTGTAGTTGGACAATATAACCTTGGTCACTTGAGAAGAAATGCATTAGAAATACTTTAAACAGGTTGTATCCTGCAAACAGAGTGGGAGTGTCTGTTAGTCCAAAGGGCAACAGTGAAAGGACAAAGGCAGATAAACCCCATACACTGCAGATGAGGGGAAGCGAGGTGCAGAGCAGCCGCGGCCGATCCGGAGCGTCTGTGCAGCCACAGGCCCTTTGCTCTACTGCAGGCTCCTACAATGTGTGCAGAGTGAGTTTGGAGCTCAGCCTCAGCCTCCTGCCTCCCCTCTCCCTCACTACCTGCCTGGGAAGACCATGCAGGCAGCTCTCCAAGCTCAGTAAAGTGGAGGGAGGCGGGAAGGAGGGAGGGAAGGAGACAGGAGAGGCCAGGACGCCTCTGAGGTCACTATGGGCAAAAAACCTGCCTAGCAGACAAGCAGCGTGGGGGACAGGCAGGGAAGGATGGCCCCCGCCACCCCTCCTGCCCTGCAGAGCATGACCTTAAGCTGCCAAGTTTGGGGCCCTGCAAGCCTGGCTGTAGCTTCGTGGCCTAAATAACTTAGGCCATGAAGTATCCCTGCTCACGGTCACTTTAGCAGGTGCATGATAAGCCAGCCCTCTCCAGCCCTCTCCAGCTGCGTGCTGGACCACACCTCCCTCTCTCAGATAGTGCCTGGCTGGGGAACGCTGATATTGGCAGCATTCCTGTGTTGAAAGGAAACACAAACAGAGCTTTATGCCAACTTGGCCAAACTTGCGCTACGTAGGAATTAAACCCCTGACTGAAACAGCTCAGATTGCCTTTCAGGCCATGAGACTAATTCCATCTGGAAAAAAGTCTTGGGCGCCAGGTTCCAGCAGTGGGTGGGACACCAGGACAAGCAGGTGGAATTGAGGCAGGCAAGTGCAGGACAAAACTTAAGTCACAGCCAGCAAAAGCAGCACTACACACTTCCAGTTTCTCAAAAAATGATCTATATGATGTCACCACTAAAACAATAACACTATTATCATTATCATTATTAACATTTCTATCCTGTCCTTCACGACAGCGTCTCAGGACAGCTTACAAAGCTTACAAATCAACAGCAATAAGAAGAACAATCAATCATACAGTAGACAATAATACATATATAGTATTTATTTATTACCCACTCACAACAGATGGACACGATCCAATGTACTTAGTAGATATCTTGGGAGACTTTTTCCAAGATGGCAATGGAGCAACAGCCTCTCCGTTGAGCTCCCTCTGATACCTTATCAGTTTTATCAGTTTTAGTTTATTTTTATTATCCGCTTAGTTATTCATTTAAATTCTTACTAACTCATATCTAGTAGTGTTTTAAACTCAAGCTTCCTACAAAAGACACTGCATCTCCGATCTGTAAGTTCCTGGAAATGTTATACAAGCCTCTGTTGCAATGGCGAGGAACAAGGACAACAAGCGCAGCAGGACTAGTCGACATCTTGTATACTTCAAAATACACCACTGTATTTGTTTCTTTAAGTAAATATATTGGAAAATAGCCTCCTCCATATCAGATCCTTCCCTATGTCTGGGGCCTTCTTAGCTTCTGCAATATATTCCCCTAAGCAGCCACAAGACAACTGGGAGGCATGAAATAGTGAAAATGTATCATATCCACTCAGGATATGCTTCCTGTATCTATGGAGGGTACAAATATACAGTGATCAAGCAATAGAAGAGAGTAGAACAAAGCTGAGCAATCTAATTGCAGGTTTCAAATAGCCAAACATGAATGAACTTCTTCAGTCATCTGCCATATAAAGACGTGTTTCAGCCCAGGTTCTCACACCCATTCACTGCAGCCAGATGGACCGACCGCCCATCCCATCTGATGGGAAGACCCAGCATTTAGGGCTCAAAAGTCCTCCTCAGCCAGCTCTTTCCAATTTGGTGCCTCACAGAGTCCTTAGACTGGAAATCCCAGACAACTTGGCCAGTGGCGATGGGTGATGGGAGACTAAGCCCAACATTTCTTGAGGGCCCCAGTTTGGAGAAAGCTGCTCCTAGCAATACAGGAATTAGGGGGCCCATAAACCAATGCTTGGGGCCCCTGCAGCCTTCGAACCCCCCGATCTCAAGCTTTGCTGCTGCTCAAGTTCCTGCTTTTCCCTAATGGGGATCCTGGCCATTTGACTAGAAGGTAAAAGAGATCCATCAGTTTTATTTCTGTATATGTAGATTGTTACACTGTCTTTGAGGCATAGCCCTTATGAGGCAACAGACAAATGCAACAAAGTAGAAGCATTAAAAAATGAGTCAATTGTAAGAAAACAAATGACAATATTAAAGGAAGGAAGGAAGGATAGATGGAAGCAAGCAAGCAGCGACTTAAAATTAAGATACAGGCCAGTTCAAACTGTGAAATCCAGTGCAGCAATCCAGAGCAGACTAAAGCCCTGTTCAGGGGTGGGATTATGGGCCCACCCCTCACAACTTACATTTCCAAGCTGCCGGACACACCCCTCCCCCTTCAAGACGTGCTGGATTGAATCAAGAAGGTCTAAACAAGAGGAGAACTCTTTGCAAGGGCAAGCACCCTGATGAGCCCCCCACTGTGAACTGCAGGGAAAGAGGAATATTAATGAGCACGCTGAGCGGGGAGGTGAAAACATCTTCCCCTCCTTCAGCAATCTAGATCCCTCATTCTCCGCAGCCAAGGGGGCAGCAAACTGGACCAAGATCCCTGGGAAAGGAAAGCGAGCGATAGCCTGCAGGATCCCTGCAGAAAAGATCGTGGGAGCAAGGAAGGTGGAAGCATCTCGCTTGGAAACAATGGCTTGGATCAGAATTTCAGCGAAGGAAAAAGCCGCTGTCCACGGCAGGGTGTATGTGGGCAGAGGGGCATCTGTGGCTGAGTGGGTCTCACGGTCAAACCCACAGGTGCCCTACTCACAAAGCCCACCCATCCAGGATGTTGGGGATCGCATGAGTGGGGCCAGCTGGAGTCGGGGGTCAGGCTAGTTGGCTGGGGAGGCCCCTTCTGACTCGCTCTGTCTCTGTGTTTCAATTCTGCCAGGGCTACTGCACCCCATAGTCCATAAGCAGCAGCCTGAAACAAGTGAGCCTTCAATGCCATATGTACATCAGGAGGGTGGGAGCTGCATTAGACAAGCAGCCACCATGGAGAAGGTCTGGACAGCCTGGGGGATCTTACATGCAGGGGAACAAACAGGGCTTCCTCATATCTTTAGAATATGGGCAAACTCACAGAGGTCCAGACAGTCTTTCTCAAAACCCTGTCCCAAATGTTTAGGGCTTTCAGGGGTCTGTGCCAGCATTATGAAGCTTTCTCCATCTTTCGACTCAGTGCTGGGGAAACCGATGCCAGCAGCACTCTGCGACAGGCAAGGAGACAGGAGCTCTGCTAGGAGACAGGAGATAGCAGGGCTCGCCTGGATGGGGCAGATATCAAGGCAGGCATCTTTAGGCGCTGTCTGGCGGGCCAGAGTTGGAAGAAACAGGACTAGACCAAACAGCCTTAGTCTGTGCCAACAAAGCAGATCTCGCGTCTTATCTCCCTGATGGCGCAGCTCATTTTTTTTCCAGTGGAGGAGAAATCAGCCCAGTCTCAAAGCCCGACCCAAATGCCGGAGCCACAGTTCAAGCCAGCCTGCTTTGCTCCTGCCCTCCCCTCTTTCATTTCCTTTTCCCATCCTTCAGCACACCCAGGGCCAGCCTCCACCTCCAAGAAACCCCTTTCCAAGTAGCTTTCCTTTGAAGCCAGAGTTATCCTGGCAGCTGGGCCTTTTGCAGTGGCCGCTTCCCACGGACGATGAAACACGCCGGTCAGCAGCTGGGGCTCGCCTTGGGCCCAATTAGCTGGTTTCTGGGAATGCCACGCCTCCTCCTCTCTTTTTCGCCTTGCAGACACTTCCTCCTGCTCTTGCCATCTTCCCACCACCAGCAGATATTTCAAAGAGGGATCCTTTGTCAGCTTGCAGTGTTTATAGGTGGTGAGAACCCCAAATGGTTAACACCATCACACAAAGACAACAATGGACCTTTGTGCTCCAGGATGCAGGCAGGAGGGCAGAAGGAAGCCACTCTGGAAGGAGATGTTCAGTACCGGATTACTTCCACATGTGCATGGAAGGCCAACCAGGCTGCATCAGGTCCATTTGGCCAGCGTTCTGTTCACACAGTGGCCAACCAGCTGCTTGCGGGACTTGTACAAGTAGCAACAGCAAACTCCACCCTTGTCCAGTGTGTTTTCTCTGAGGCAGCATGTTGCCATCAGGAACAGTAGCCATGGATAGCCAGCTCCTCCAGGAATTTCTCCACTGCCCATTCAAAGCTGTTCAAATCAGTGGCCATCACTACACCCTGTGGCAGTGAATTCTGTATTTTAACAATGTGTTGTATGAAGAAATCCTTCCATTTCTTTGTCTTAAATCTCCCACTAGTCAGCTTCACGGCCTTCAGTTCTAGCATTATAGACAGGAAGAAAGATGTCTCCTTCCCCACTGTTTTCACACCAACCATAATTCTGAACATCAGTTGAAAGGAAGACAACCACCAAGCCATTTGAAGAATAGAGACTTGGATGGGCAGCAGTGAAGGAACTAGAAAAGATTGTCAAGTGTAGGGACCTTTCACTGGAGACCAAGGCCAAGATCATCCACACTCTTGTGTTCCTGATCACTCTGGATGGGTATGAAAGCTGGACAGGGGAGAAGGCTGGTAGGAAGAAAATTGGTGCGTTTGGAATGTGGTGCTGCAGGAGAGCTTTGTGAATGCCCTGGTCGAACAAGAAGATGAACACGTGGGTCCCGGATCAGATCAAGCCAGAGCTTTCCCTACAAGCCAAAATAGCAAAACTGAAGCTGCTTTAGTTCAGACGCATCATGAGAAGGCAAGACAGTCTGGAGGAAACCAGCATGCTAGGGAAAGTCAAAGGCAGAAGAAGACAAGGAAGACCAACTATGAGACGGGTGAACTCCATAATGGAAGGCTTGAGTCTGTAGGAGCTGAGCAGGGCTGGAGGGTGCCATTTTGGAGGGTGCCATTCATAGGGTTGCCATCAATTGGAGACGAATTGACAGCACAGAACAACATCATGTCTCCCTTCTCTCACCTTTTCCCTAAACTAAGAACCACAGATCGTGGCACTTTTCTCACATTCGCTACTGGGCTTCGAGTAGGAAGGCAGAAAATGGCTTCAAGGGCGTATTGGGCAGGGGCCATAGCTCAGTGGCAGCGCACACCCTTCTCATGCAGGAGTCTTCTTCTCAGGCTGTGGCACGTCTAGCTTGAAGGACCAGGTATGTGGCACCAAGGGTAAGCATGGAGAGGCAGCTGCTGAGAGCCCGCGTCCCAGCAGAGGCCCACTGGCAAGAATCTCTGGACATGCACCTTCTCTGCACCATTGCAGCCTGCATCTCCCCCTGAGCAAGACGTCCATGGTGCTGAGAAGAGATGACAGGGAGGGAGGAGCAGCAGCAGCAGCAGCTGCAGGAGGTGACATGGAGGTGACAAGGCCAACTTACCAAGGGAGTGGGGCACGGGGAAGATTTTCGCCAAGTGCTTTCAAAACCTGGACTTAGCACTGATGGCGCCTCTCTCTTTATCTACTTCTCTAGCATAGCCGGGGGCAGAGAACCTCCCACCTGGGTTTGCCATCCATCCATGCATCCATCCCTTCTCCAGCACCACTCTCCCCTGCTGCCCAACCATTTGGACCAGCAATAAGAGCGCCAAGCTGCCACAGGCTGTTCCTGGCCATTTTGGCCTCACCCAACTCTGAAATGCAGCCCCAAGGCATTTCTCCAAAGTGGCATGTAACCCTCGGGCTGAACAAAGTTCAACAAGCCTGACTTAGCCTGCTCCACCCCATCCCATTGCATCCTTCCCCAACCTGGAGGTCTCCACAAGGTTGGACCTCAGCTTCCAGCAGCCCTTGCCCAGGTGGCCACTGGCCAGGCAGGCTGGGTATAGTAGTTCGAACCATCAGGGGCTGCCGGTTGGGGAAGGCTGCCCTGCTGTAGCTAAGCCTCCACACATGAAACCCAACCGCAGTTGTGCCTACCTCCTGGGCAGCTTCCCCTCCCATTCCTGATAAGGGGAAAAGCTGCAGGGCTGGCAGCTCCACACCTGCACTCTTGCGATCCCCCAAGAGGCCAAAGGACCTGACAGTGGCAAGGGCCCTTAATCCTGCCAGGACTCCCGCGCTGGCCCCAGAGGTCTGGCCAGCCCCACCACTGATCAGGGTCACATGCCCCTCCTGAAGACCTCCTTCCTCCTGCTGCTGACTGCTGGGGCCGTCAGGGGGAGGTGGCGGGGACCCTTTTGCAGCCCAGACTCTCCTGTCAATGCTGGTTTTTTCTTCCTCCTTCCCAGTCTTTTCACCCTGTGCCTTTGCGGTCATAAGCCTGCAGGCAGGAACTGGCTTATTTCTTACCTTACTAAAGGAGCTGTGGGTAAGAGAAGGCATAAGCATCCTGTCACTCGTGCATGCATTTCCGGCTAAAGGCATACGTATGCTGTCATTCATTCCTTCATAATGTAAGCAGCAGCCACTGGTCACCTCTTTGGGGCACAGCTTCCGATGCAAGGCAACCAGTGGCTTCCAATTCCGGGCTTGGTTAGAAATACCTTTGGAGGGGTTGGGGGAAGCTGGGTCTTTTCCAGGGCAGAAACAGCCGGCTGCAGTGGGCTGTTTATCTTTTTCTGTCCACAATTTGCCCTTGCAAATCCTACTGGCTGTGAGGGGAGCAGATCGCTCCTCCCTCTCTTTACCCACAATAATTAATTTGCAAACAGACATCAGGAGAACTAATTGGGGTCAGGATAGCCCAGTGCTTTCTCTTGAAAAGTCCTTTCATCAAGCTTTTACTTTTCCAAGAATGCCGTCAGAATTGCTCCCACCGGGTCACACCAGGTGTGCCTTGCAAACAAAGAAACAGTGATTCCACCCAGCCAGGTTCACTGTATGCCTTGCAGATGGATCCAGCTGCTGCATAATGGAAATCCGATTATCTCCCCCCTCCAGCATGCACACACACAAACACACGTGCAGACACGCACACACACGCATGCACACTCCTATATATGTTAACATATCAATACACTTCGTTAAGACTGGGAGGCCTAAAAACCATGGGAAGAGAGAATGGTTTTTGCAGCAAGTATCTAAATTCTGCTTTCTAAATTACCTGGTACAAAAGCATAATTTGCTTGGGTTACAGAACAAATCTGCATTCATTCCTCAGAGGTCTAAAGGGGAAGGAACAGTACGCAGCTTGGGACTGCCTTGCTGGACCAAACTCTGGTACAAGCAGCCCTGCATTCTGTTTCCAAGAATAGTCCGTGGAATACCGCAAAGAAGCCCACAAGGAAAACTTGAAAGCAATGGCTTTCCTCTTTTGTCTGTTCCCAGTATTTGGTATTCAAAACTTAACTACCACTGTAGTTTCCATTTAGGCATTATGATTAATGATATGACCAAGCTTTTCCATGTAATCATGATGGCTAGAAACTTGAGATGAAAAATGAGCCTTTCGGGTTGCCAGATCCCACAGGGTAGGCCAGGGGTGGGCACTAGTTAGTTCCAGCTCTACCAATGAGTTCTGGGTGATTTATTATAGGGTTTCTTCTGACTCTCAAATATGAAACAATGAAAGAACAAGAGAAACTACAACCCCCCCCCCCAAAAAAAAAGAGTCAGTTCTGCTACTGAAAAGAATCCTGAACTGGGAATACGCTCAGAAGCATGCATGCACGCACACCCTGCACCCAAGCCCCAGTCTGTCCCTGGTTCTGGCTGATGGGCTTGGGGAACTCCAGGAAAATATGGTAAAATAGATTGCAGAAAGATGTAGCTAAGAAAGGTGAGGGGAACCTGGGTAAGAGGAGAGAAGCCAGAGGAAGGTATCATAGTTCTCTTCAAAGACCTGCACAGCTGGGACTCAGAAGAGTGTGAACAGCTCTTGACAACCCGACAACCCACATTCAAGGGCTGTGCATGGGCTGAGTTGCCACTGAGCTGTGCGTTGTTGCAGCAATGCAGGTTCTTGTGTGGTCCAAACCCAGCTGGGATAAGAAATTGTGGTGAACAACCTGCAGTTCACAACCCAACAACAAATCATAGCTTCTTTTCAAGGGCTGTTCCTAGTTAACAAGCCATGGCTTGTTAGCACAGCTGGATTTAGTCATCTCAGTAATTCACACTCAGCTTTCACTGTGTTGTCTGAACCCTCAGAGGGTGGAACTAGATGTGATGGGCCCATGTTACAGGAAGCTACATTCCAGTTGAATATTAGGAGAAACCTTTCAAGGCCAGAGTGGTTCAACAGGGGAAACAATAGAAGGGCACAACTGGTTGCAAATGTCTATTTCCTACAAGGCAAACTGGTCAGGCTAAAAGAAAAGTCACTTGCCCAAGAATCTAAGTATGAGGCAGAGGTGACACTAAACCACCCCGTGGAACCCCAGTGAAGATGGCCCGGGAGGCAGCACTTGGTTTGGCAGCAAGCCAGCTTCCCATGTACAAATGGCATTGTTTAAAATGTGATACCACAAAAATCAGGAAGAGCAGGGGCCTGGCGGGACGCAGAAAGGTATCCGTGGGCCTATTGCAGGGGCGACATGGTGGAGACCCCAGCTTTACAGTGTCACGGGCAGCCAAGTATGACCAGGCCTCTGCCAGGCCATGACTTCATAAAGTAAATACAAGTTCTGGCAACCGTCTCCACTTCCCCACATTGAGGTAAGAAGCGGGCAGGAATTCATTGCATCAGGCCTTGCTGGCCACAACTTGCTCTGGAGCTGCTGCAGTTAAGCCACGAAGCGTCTTTCCTTTTGACAAAAGTGACTGTGCAAAACTTGGCTTCTTTTTTCATTTAGCAAACTGGGCGTTATCTTGTGCAAAGGACAGAGGGGGTTATATCTGGGTTTGTAGCCTTTTCCAGTACCGGGTGCTTTGGCAATGCAGCTGAATCAGAAAATTACAAAATAGAACATTCATTGCATCATGTCTATAATAGAGCGTAACTGTAGGTACAATGCAGTGCAATCATTCATGAAATGGCTGAACAATCCCAGCCCATATGAACTGTAGGAGACGCCTAATGTGCCCAGACCAAGTTCCGTATATCAAGAAGCTCAAAAGTGACGTAGTAACTTATATGCATGCAGCTCATTGCATGTAATAATTGAAAAATGAAAGGCTGGAAAGAGCCCCTTTAAAAATAACCTGTCAGATCCATTCTCTTCTCCCAGCTTTCCTCCCTGAAATTGCTTCAGCCACATCTCTATTGTTAACAGCGGTGAACTTAACAAATGGGGCATTTTATGTAGCTTTAAAAAATCTGTAGGATTGTCTTAACTTAACTGCAACTTCTCAGACCTTTAAAAGCACAGGAAAACAAAGGGAAGAAGGGGGGTTGGAATAGGGCTGCCAACTGAGCAGGAAGTAAGAGTCTGGTCAGCCTCTGAGTCTTTAGGGGAAACACAACTTGCAAAATTAATATGTTGACGTTAGTCTGGGCTTGGAGTTGCTAAGCATCACCTCCTGTTGATGTCTGTAGATGGGCAAAGCAAGAACAAGAGTTGCAAGCCTAGCTTAGCCTCTTTTACAGAGATGGTCCCCGATTTGAAGGCCTGCCTGAGGATTGTTCCTTTCTTTGAAGGGTGTCCACACTGAAGGTTCACTTTTTACAGCCTTTCTCCATCCAAAGTCCTAGTTTACTGCTGGGCTGACAGCACATACACGCACACACAGACAAAGGGAACAGGATCAGACAGAGGCGGCCTCTCTAGCCCATTGATTTCAAGCAAGTTGTCAGTGGGGATCTTGATGCAATTGTGGGAAAGTTCACTCTGAATTACACATCACCCTCTCAGGTGGGGCTTTGGTGTTCATTAGGGCAATGCTAGCCCCCAACACCACGAGACATCACACCAATAACTTTTGCACTTACGAAGTGTGTTCCTGCTCCAACTCTCAGATAAAAACAATATAATTTGGACGCCTCTATCTCATCTCAAGGAGCACTGTGTGAATCAGATCAAAGACACCTTGTAGGCCAATGGCACATTACCTTCTGAACTGCCCCTCCTTTCTGGTGCACCTTTCCTTGCGGAGCCTGGGCTTTCCTTTGGCCTTTTGGGGAAGCCTCATTAAACCGTTGCTAGTAGGAGTGGCTGGTGTTGTTATTCTGCAGCGTATTCTCTCTCAGTGTCCTTGTCCTCCTCAAAGGACCTTAGGAGGTAAGTCTCTGAAGAGCTTGGTCCAAGAGACATGGGACTGGACCCACCAGACATGCCCCAAGAAGACAGAGGAGCTGATTCTGAGTCAGAAGGGGAGTGGTGGGGAGAAAGTGGTGTGTCTGGGGATGCGATGGGAGCAGGAGACTGGGGGGAGAGGTTGGGACAGAAAAAGACACTCAGCTGTCCTTTGGTCTGTTGGAGAGCAGCCAAGCTTGGCCCTCTGAACCTGTGGGAATGCGAGCTCCTAAGGAAGAGGAAAAGGAGGTGCAAATATGAGACCTGAGAGTTGAGCATCATGTGAAACGTGCGGAGCAATGCAGGAACACGAGGTATCAAAGCTAATTGTGCCTCAGAAAGAGCCACCTCGCAGGAGGGGCCGTGACACTTTCTCAGTTGCAGAAGGTGAGCCATGGCAAACGGTGCCAGTTTCTGCGATGCCCTCGCCAGGGAACTCTCTGAAAGTGACAAGGCCGGTGCCAGGTGAAGCCTGCCTGGAGCCTGTGCCTCTTGCGGCTGCGGGAAGCAACTTTGTCTGCCTTTCCCCATTCGTGCTGCAGCGCTGCCTTCATCGCCACTGCCATCAGATCCATTTGCAGGCTGTCTTTCGGAACATTTGCTTTTTAACTATGCATCTTCTTCGCTGTTTCCAAAAACTGCACCTCACCCCCTGCCCTCCCCCGCAACATTCTCAGGGAGTTGTACACAATGCTTCGTGCACAGGCACCCAAGTGCTCGGGGAACAAAACTTGATTGAACAAAACAAACAGAAAGAAGTGGAGGGATTTTAAAAGAGCACATGCACAGGCAAACACACATACAAAGAGGAAGAGGTAAGCGGATAGCAGTGCTGATTACAAACTGAGAGTTTAAACACCAAATCCCAAGCCCTTTGACCACCCCAGACCTCAAGCAATGAGGCTGGCTGGTCTGTGGCTTTCTCAAGAGTAGCTAATCGAAGCACAGATGGACAGAGTCCTCATGGGAAGCTGAGCTGTCTCTCGGAGTAAGGGAGCAACTCGCTAGCTTGAGAAACCCCTCCTTTTTTTTTTTTCTTTTTCTTTTCTTCCTGGATCCTAAAGGAAGCCAGTTTGAAGGACTGAAGGGCTGGTGATTCCAAACTGCAGCCATTTGGCTAGGATTCCACCACCCATGCATGCCCTCCTGGCCATGAAAGCTAGCACTGCACCCAGGCATGGGGGCAGATCCCCCAGAGCTGGCATAATAGAGACAATTGACTTGGGATACAATTTGACGGGGGTGACCAGAAAACGGAGCCCTCTTGCCTCCGGTGTGTGCGCGCACAAACATACGAGCATGACTACTCAGGCCAAGCACATCCTGTGCTGCCACTGCTCTGGTGTGTCTCGAACTGTGGCTATAACAGTGGCGTCTCTGACATGCACCCGGAATGACCCATACTTCAATTTAAGCTTTAATACTCCGCTCAATCCAGCAATGGATCTGGCTGCTGTTATGACAGAACAGGCAGGCCTTGGTGGATTTGGGGTGAGAGGTGGTGGGGGGGCATGAGCACTATGCAGGACACGAGCCTTCCCCAAGCTGCCACCCTCCAGATGGGTGGGCTGCAGCCCCCACCACCCAAAGCTATTCCAGTGCAACTGGAAGGGACAGGCTGGGGAAGCCTGCACTGAATGTGTGCAGACTGATGGGACATTTTCCAAGGCCATGCCCCAAGCAGTGGCAAAAGACTCCCCCAGGAAACAGAGTGACCAAGAATGGACCAGAACACGGGTGCTGTCCCACAAGGAAAGGGACAGCAGATGCATACAGTCCCTTACTACTCATGGGAAAGCACTCTGCACATACCCAGAAACACTCCCTCCCTTATTTCTGCTTAATTTATTCCATGGCTTTGGACTGAAAATGGGGAGTAGCTCTTGCTGATCCTAAATAGTCTAAAAAAACCCAAAACCTTAAAACCATGGCATGATCAGCTGTCACATCCCTGGTGGGATGGACAAACCCTAAAGCCTGACAGATGGTTTTGCGTTCAAGCTGTTGCCGCAGCCAAAGCGCTGTATCAGCCCTGTTTGGTTTGGGCAGAATCCAGACTGCTGGGGTTCAGTGGCACATGAGCGGACCCTGCTCCAAAGGGCCAAGCAGATCCTGTTTAATAAGTGCCTTGCATTGAAAATGCTGATTCCCAAGCAATTCAAGGGAACATTTTGCAATGAAAAGTCATTAGAGGGTGAGGTTTCAGGATCCATAATTTTGCCACTCCAACAGGAAAAAAAAATTAAATGATCAATGCTAAATTTTTACCCTTGACAGGCAGTAGATGCAAAGCTGCACGTCTCCTGCTGCGAACAGCTACTGGGTTGTCTTGAGCAGGACTGATTTTAAACCGTCTGGGAGAACACAAAGAATCCTTTTATACGGCTCTGTTTCTAGAAATATATATTTGCGGGAACAATCTCTCGACCACTCAGCAGTCACACCCAGCAATTGCATTTTCAACCTGATTGAATTAAAAAACACAGCTGTAATTTGCAGAACAAATTAAAATGGGTACAGAATGGCCGTTCCTTGAGGGTATGTTCATCTAAGACAGAGTTTCCCAGGCATCTGATACCTATCAGACACATGTAGGCTGCAATCTTAAATACACATTTGCTTGGGATTATGCAATCATGTTTCTGGACTATAACTGGAGACATACTGCACCTTTACATCCCCACAACATTTACTTTCAGCCAAAATATATGTTATGTTAATCATTAAACAAACAAACAAACGAAACCCATGCCTCTTTCGTAATAAAAGAGTCTGTGGATGCTCGAGGGAGGCCTCCAGATGGGCACTGGTGTGTGGGAAGGTGGGAGGTTAGTCCTTATGCAGCTGCTTATGGAAGGTCAGTGGAAGAGACTGACTCCAAGAGCTGGATACAAATGTAGACATGATTGCTCCAGTTTAAATAGAAGCATAATAGACCCTCTAGTGGTGCAGAACGTTGTGATGGGGCACTTGCTGTCCCGATGCTCTTGATGGGCCCATTTTCTCCTCATTTCATTCTGTATCTTTCAGATGGACTTAGAATGGACAATATTTCAATGGAGTAGCACAAGGAGGGACAGAAATTTGATCCGAGATGTTTCTGGCTTCAAGAAACCCCCACCAGCTTGGCCCATGGTCAAGAATATTGGAAGTCAAAGTCCAAAACACCTGGAGATGTTTCTGCTCAGCCTAGGTAAGACAGGAAAGCTAACACGGATAGCAGTCTTTCCCAATTTAGTATTGGACTAAAAATCCCACCTTCCCCAACTGAGGATGGTGGGAGTTGTGATCTAACACATCTGGAAGGCACCAAGTTGAGAAAGGCTTTTATAGAGGACTGTCCTTAGGCACATACATCCATGGCCAAACTCTGCACCATTTCCCTGCCAAAATTTACTCCGTCGGGTGCTTTTGATTACGAAAGAAGCAGGGCAGGACTTACAAATAGTAGTGAAAAACATGTCAAGGTATGAATGGGTACTTTGGTTTTTGGTGAGCGGAACAGCAAGAATTCCCCATGTGCAGGAGATCACATCCCTCTTTCCGGAAACAAGTCCCCATTCTGCGCCAGCTGCCTCCTGGACAAGAAGCATCTTGCACACAGAATGATTGCATTTGTGACACGTGCTGCAAGGTGATTTCCCTAAGCACCAGCTAGGTGGAAGGATGGAAATGCCGGAGCCACGGATCACTTGAAACGCAGACCCTTCTCCGAGGAACACCAGTTCTGGGAGTCAACCAGCCACATCCCTGGCAGGGGCAGAGCAGAATACTAAGCAAGAGAAGGCACACACAGAGGCAGATAGAAAGGAAGCAACCCTGAGCAGGAGATCATGCAGAGACACAGCAGGACTGCTCCTCCGTGCATGACAGTTCTGCGTTTATGTTTGCTTTTTAACAGGAAGAGCTGCTCACTGTCCATTGCTGTAAAAGACACAGAACTCAGTTTAGAGTAGAGTAGCCACTTGTAAATCATTAAAAAATAAAAAGTGGAAGTGCATCACCAAAAAAGAGGACAAAAGACGACACGGGGTTTTTTTTAAAAAAAATACATGAGCTAATTTAGATGTCAACAGATGTGAATATACATCACTATAAATTGAATAGAAATATAATACAGACATCAAGCAGAGGGTTGTCTTCTGTAAAGGAGGAAAGGTAGTCAGTATGTGATGGAAAGCCAGGCACAGCGACTCATGCAGAGTTGCGGTGGCTCTTCAAGTAAAAGCAGGTTAGACCCAATGCGTAGCCTCCCTGTCTGGGTGGGGATTTGGGGATCACAGGACCCATTCACTGTGCATTTATTCCTTGCCACACACAAGCAGCGCCGGTTTGTGAATGGCAGCTTTAAGAGCAAGATACAAAAGAGCTGGTACTGGGCCTGGAACCAAAGAGACATCTCCCCCCGCCCCGCCCCGCCCCCCCGCCCCATATGCCATCATCCATTTTGGCTGCCGTCTTCGTAGAAAAATCGCGAATGCATTAGCCTTCTCCGGTTTGGCTGCTCCCTGCCCAGCAGGTAATAAATCATGCCATTGATATTCTTCCCACTTCATTCTGACTTCTGCTGGATGTAAAGGAAGAAATCATTTCCTTGCAACCACTGCTCTTTGCCTCCAGATGGTCTCTCTCCCCTTGCCAACCCCTCCCTCAACTCCTCCTCCTCTGGGTCAGGCTGCAGCTTTCAATATTTGAGAAATGAGCCACTTCTTTCCTTGGGTTTCCTGGAGCTTGTCTACGAAGAATGGTGGGAATACTTTGCCTTCCTGCATTCTTCGTGCACCAACTTTATGCTTATCATCCTAGATTTGTCTCGTGTATATGAGGGAAATGAGCTAGAAACGTCAGCTGGTCCGAAGTAGGATCGTGAAATTCTTAGGGATGCCCGAGAATGGTGGTTTTGCTGGCGAAAGCACACAAACTCTGGATGTGGACCCAAGCCCAAGCCCAGGGGTGCTCCGCCACACATTTCCCCACATTGCTGAACATGTGCTCACATTTGTCTTGTCCCTGGTTCCCCATTCGATCCTTGCAAATTTCCTCCATGGGCCACATCAGTCTTGCTATAGCCTAGAGAGGGAATTCTGCACCAGCCTGGGGAGGTTTGTACAATGTCCCATTTCATCGCTGCTTGATTTGCCCGCATTTCCTGTTCACTTGGAGTGAGCAGAGATCACCAATGCAAACAAGAAATTGGGCATGTGGGTCCTGCTCTTGCGGATCACGGCCTGCTCACACTTCCCTAGAGGAACTTGTGAGTCCACTCTTGAAATCTGTGCTGGCTTCCTGTCTGTTCCTGGGCTCAGGCCACGTATTACCCACAAACCTCTAAATGGTTTGGGGCCAGGTTGCCTGAAAGAGAACCTCTGTCCACCTATTCTCGCCCTGACCCAACACAGAGACTTCAAAGACTGCCCGCTGAAGAAGGAGGACATAAGAAGGGAGGCATGTGACTTCCCAGTGGTGGCCCCACCTTTTGTGAAATACTCTCTCCAGTGAGGCTTAATCTACTGTCTACCTTGTAGTCCTTTGGATGCCACTGCCTTTTTAATCTCCCAAGCATTTTAATCCTTGAGTGCATATCATTTTAAAATGGGTTGTCACCCATAGAAACAGAGCAAGACAGAAGGAGCCTCCCAGGCCATCTAGTCTGACCCCCAGCTCCAGCCAGCTCCACTCATGACATGCCTGCCATTTTGATCTGTGGACTACTGCTGACATTTGTTTGTATTTGATGGTTTTAACTTCTGTGAACTGCCCAGATAATTTTGGCTACTGGGAAATGCACAAAATACATTTTAGAATTTTCAGAATCTATGGGTAGCATTTCTCCAAGTAGCTGGTACATTCTGTGCAGTTATCAATGTAAGAGAGGAATGATTGCCTCATTAGATCAGATGCAGCCCTACTGCATCTTAGTGTCTTGTGTCTGGCCAGCAAAATGCCTCCAAGAATTGTAGAAGTGCCCATCTTGTATTCGAAGATATACAATTGCTGAACACAGAGGCTCTGTTTAACCACCATACTAAGAAGTTAAGAACCACTGGCAGACCAACCACCCATAAATCTGTCCAGTCTTTTAAAGGAAGGCATAAATGTTAAGCCCCGTGGTGTAGGGAGAGTGGCTTGAGAAGGATATGAGTAAATGGAGCACAGGTTGAATCCCCGCAAGCATCACACTTCGCCTTTCCTTCTAAAGAAAACTTATATTGGAATCCTACTCAGAAATAAGCCCCGTTGAGTTCAGCTGAAGAAAGCACATGTAGGGCAATCCATTGCTTCCCATTCTCAGAAAAAACCTTTTCAGGAGCTTGCATGCATGGCACTGCACCAAAGGGCGCGGCCAAGTGTCCCATTTTACAGGAACGGTTCTCTGTCAGAGGGAGTCTGCTGTTTGATGCAGTGCCCAGACCAAATCCAATCTGAAGTCCGCAAGCCATAAAAGGACAATCAGAGGCTTTGAAGTTGCCCATCACTTGAATTTCCACTTGGGCAAGAGACTTAGCAGGTATCAGGTCCCTGATCCATCTTCTTAGATGCATGGTATTTTTATGTACATCGAAGTAATTTTTCTAGCTGTGCGTTTATTCATATAAATGTGTACATACGAAGGCAGTGTGAGCTGGAGTCCTCTCTTTTGGTGATGTGGAAATGGTCACCCTAAATGTCATGAAACCTGGGAACCCACCCTTTCTGGCGTGGAACGGATGGCTCTGTCTGTGGGACAGCTCTTTGCTGTCCCTTCCTTGGGAAAGGTTTGTTCAGCCAGATCCTTTGCAGCTCTGCAGCAGCTGAAAACAATCTTTTAATTATTTTGCATGCACAGGGCTTCGCCACCAGCTGGCAAGCTCTCCATGTTACGCCGCTAGAATACAACAATACAGACATGCTGAAAGTGACTTCTGCACAGCCAGGATTTTGCTAGAATCCCGATCTGAAAATCCATTTGCCTTGGTGAAATTTAATCCGTCGAATTGCCTGGCTAAGCACGTCTGACTAGCCAGCCTAAGCTGCCAAAGGAGTGGCCCGTGAAGCCAAAGCATAAAATCCCAGGTTGTCACCATTAGAAATCCAAGCCCTGCCCAGGCTGCTGGAGCGAAGTCTGGTTTTTAATTTCCGCTAGATTGTTACAGGTGGTGCAATGGAGGCAAGGCCATTTGCTGCTCTAGCGGCTCAAGAAACAGAGCATGTGGGAAGAAAACATAATGCCTGTCACCAGGCCAGCTTACTTGGGATAGGAAAAGCAAAGGGTGGGGGTGGGGGGCGCCCATCCCAGGAACAGGACAGGAGGGGAGGGGGGCCTCCAGGTACCTGGTGTCAAAAGTGATAAAAAGCCCCAAAAGTGAGAGTTTGCTGGGGGTGCACAATCACAAGAACATTTGCAGTTTACTCAGATATACAGGAAAAAGACATGCACATATAGGCAGTCCGAGGTGGCGGGGGTGCTGCAGAGATGGAGGCTGCTTTAGCAACCTACCACTTACAGGCAGTTTGGAGGAAGGGTGGGGATCAGGTGGGGATGAAGTAGGCAGTTTCCTGGTGGCGCAGTAGGGGAAAACAAGGGGCATTTAAGACAACACAAAAAGAAGGCTCTTCAGGGCAGTCCCCTCTAAGCTGTAATTGGGAAGCAAGACTTGCAATAAGAGATGAGATCACGATTCCCACCTTAAATCTAAAACAGTTCTTACAGTGTCAGGCTTTCAGCAGCCATTTTAAGGCAAAGTTTTGCCCATTTTATCCTGACACTAGTAAAAGGGTTCTTAAACCCAGGATGGTTCAGAAGAAACCTTTTTCCAGGGGCACTGGAGACATCCATGCAAAACCAAGCAGTCAAACTTTACTGTCTCTCCAAATATAAATAACTGAGATCAAAAGCATCAAGTGGTTATCAGTTCGAAAGTTCGAAAGTTCTCACTCAAATATTAAAGTATTAATGGGAAATCAAAACAGCAGACCCAAAAACCCAATTCATCAGTGGGTTACTAAAGGAATAGCAATCAAACTATGAATCAGACGAGAGGTCGTTGAGGCCCCATTGGTGCGGGTGTTCAAAGACAGGTTGGACATGCGCATGGTGGGCATGTTGTGAGCAGAACTGGCTGGAGCCGGGGGTCAGACCAGATGGCCCGGGAGGCCCCTTCTGACTCGCTCTGTTTCTATGTTTCTATGTTAAGGTCATTTTAAGGATACACCGTGTAGACTTAAAGATTCTTTTCAAAAAGTTCTATTTCCTCAGTGAGAGTCTGTAAAAATATGTGCTTGCATACCCACATGTGGTAAGAACATCTTATCTGTTCAGTGATAATTTCAGCCCAGTTTGTGGATTCCTGTTATAGCTTGTTTCTGAAGGGAGCAACTTAGTTTTTGGTTGTGCACCATCAATGAAACAGCCCAGGTGGTGAGGGAAAAAGGCGACAACAGTGTCAGCCTGAAACCTGATTGAACACGGTAAGAAAAGGGTTCTTACTGGCCTCAAGGATCAGGAAGGCCATGATAGGGCACGTAATATAAAGAAGGTAGACCTAAGAATGCCTTAAAGAGTACATAGTTCTGCAGGTGAAACTGAAGCAATCTAATGTGAAGCAAATGAAACAAGGGGGATGGATTAGAAAGAGACAACAGACTGAAATGAAGTGAAAAGCTGGTCTGCAGAGGAGCCAGGACTCTGGGTCCACCCAGCCCTGTGTTGCCAACACAGACTGGCAGCAGCTCCCCAGTGCTGCAGGCAGGATCCGTTCCTGGCACCGCCTGCAGGGACTGAACCGGTGACCTCCGCATGCAAAGCAGGTGTTCCCCCATTAACTTAGGACCCTTTCCTCCACGTCCCATTGGACCAGGGGAAGGAAATCCACTTCCCCATTAAGACCTGTAGGACTTAGCCCAGGGTGGCCAGAGTAGGCCTCAGGTTTGCTTGAAATCGGCATGTGCTGCTCTGCATGTATGGGCTGAAGTTTAAAAATCTTCACTCCATGTTCAATGGAAATACCATCTGCCTCTCCACAGAGGGGAGATGCTGCGAACTGTGGGCATTCAGGGCTTCTCCTGCTGTGGGCATTCAGCAGCCTCTCAAGCCAGGACTGGCCACTGTAAGAAATGTGGCCACCCTAAAGACATCAAGAACAGCTAAATGCCACTCCCACCTAAGTGACAAATTAGCTTCATGTTTGCATACCCTTGATTAGAATTCAACACTGCCCAATAGCCACTGCTTTTAAAGGATTAACATCTTAAAACTACAGATAGTGGTTCTCCAAAACAAAGTATATAATTCTTATTGTTACGTGCTCAGCATTTAGCAAGTAGCCTTCAATTCAGGCTGAACCCTTGCCAAAAAATAAAAAATCACCGGTATTCCTGGTCCAACCAAAATAACTGCATCAGTTTTCCCCAATTCGTTGCCTCCAGATGTCTTAAAATGTTGGTGGGAAAGAGAGGCGGCCCCAGCCCAGCCAGAGGACACCAGGAAGGGAAAAGCTGAACCTTACTCTGCCCAGCACAGAAGACGAAATCTCTGTCTTTTTCAACACTGTGCACATTGCAAAGTTGCTTGGAGAAGCCCAGGAGACTTTTACTTTGCCGCTCTCCTCAGAGCTCCGGGGGTCACAGCAAGGACCACAGCTCCCCCTCTTTCGGGCTGGCTGCCTCTCCAGATCAAGATCCACGGTAATGCGATTTGAGAAGTGTATCATCTGGCAAGTGGCCCGGCTTGCTTGCAGCGATGGCCACAGCCTAAGTCTTGCTAAGCCTTCACACACACACACAGGAAAGCTGCTGTCACGAGAAGGCCAAACACTGCCTTATTATTTGCGGGCTAAGCAGGGGCGGAAGCATTTTGACTGCCGGCAGAGTGGGAAAGGGAGCTAAGTGGCAGCTGGCAGCCCAAGGGAGGCTCGCCTGCCACCCACTCCGTGCTTCCGGACACCGCTCTCCGCAGGCACAGTGCCCCCCAGGAGCAGGCGATCACCGAGAGCAACACCGGGGAGACCCAGGCGGAAGGTGTGGAACGAGGGTGGCCGCTTACCCAAAGGATGGAAGGCAAAAGAAGACACCAATTTGTTCGCTTTTGCGTTAATTGCTAACATATAAATACAATGCTTCTTGCCATACTCACTGGGCTCACAGGCTCACAGAGGGGAAATATGGCCAGCCATATCTTGTCAGGGCTGGAATTGTGCAAACTGGGACAGCAGCCGTCGAAGGAGCCCTGGGCTCTTGCCTGCTTGCTGCCCACTCTCCACAAGCCACACCGTTGGGTGGGCTGCTGTGGTGCACAAGCCAGCCAGCATGCGAGGCAGTGGGGAGCTGGCCTGGGTGCCTGGCTGGCCTGATGCCCTGCTGCTCCCAGTGGGCACCTCCGAGGCCTTCCATTCTGTCTTCGGGTAGTCCTGCATCGAGCAGGCTCAGGCGGGGCGTTCCTGCGGACGGGGCACCTCCAGGATAGAGGAAGCTCCTCAGCCCCTGCAAAGACCCGGCTGTCCTCTGCAAAGCAGCACCCGGGGCCACCCACCTGCCTTCCCCTCCACATGTTTGCTGTGCATGTCAGGGAGAATGTTCCGTTCCCTGACATGCAACCAAAGAAGTGCCTCAGCTCCCCTTCCTGCCGACCCCACCTGGGGGCAAGAGGCTTTATGAACCATCCAGAACAGGGATCAGCAGTGGAGATCCTCTTTGTTGTCCACTCCAGCTGTTGAAGCCTGTATAAGTGGGAAGGAATTTTATTGCAAGACTTTGCACCAATGGCATTTCACACTGGACAAGTGAAGGCGTGATTGCTATCCAGTGACTTCTCTGGCACCCACTTCGGAGCAGGCCACACATGGGAGGCCGCCCTCGTGGCTCCACCTTCTGCATGTTTAGGCAGAAAGAAGCCAAGCAGTTCCCAGACATCTCGGCTAAGACGCACTGGGGACTGGAGAACTTTTTCTCGTCTAAACGTACTTTAGTTTGCACTCCTCATATTTAAGTAAGAGAGGATTGTGCGGGAAAGAAATTTTAAAGGCATCGGGTGTGCACATGAAGGGGCATTCCCCAAGTACAGTTTGCTATAGAAAGCATATTGCTACATGTCAGTTGCCTGTGCAGCCAGAAATGATTCTGTCGGGACACAGAAAGGGGATTGGAAATGCACCGAAAGGCACACTTTATCGGAAGCTCACAAGCTCAGGGACTTCCAAAGTCCCTTTGCCTGCCTGCCTGAAACCAGCAGGAGAGATGAAGCTGCAGAGGCCGTGGTCACCTCCCCACCCTCTGGTCGCTTGTCTTTTTGCTGGATGGGCTTATCTACCCAAGCCAGGCTTTCCTGGGATTCTTTTCAACCCTTCAGTGGAAGAGAGAGGAAAGGTTCAGGGTGTCTGGGATCCTGGCCTGTCTGGTCTCCTCCCCTTATTGTTAAGAGCTGGTTTTCAGCTTATTCTGTGCAAAATAGCCCTTTATTGCCAATTCACAACTAGCAAGCTACAGCCAATGGACAGCTGGTCTCGAAGTACAAACTGTGCTTTGCGGTACCCAAACTAGAACCTCCCTCCGAACCACCGCCCCCTTGTCACTAACACTGGGCTCCCCCCCTGGGTGGGTCCCTTAAGAGAAGGGCTAACCTCCTACACCTACACAGGCCCTCCAACTGAGTGGCTCCCCCGCCCCAAGATGCATCCAGGGGTCATGGACCACACGGGCAAGGGCTCACCGTCCTTCTCTCCCTCGTTCCCTCCCTCCTCTTTCAAGCCCTGTCAGAGCACCTGGGCATGAGAGCCCTGTGGTGGCTGCAGCCTCCTCTGGCCTCTTGACTCCACATCCCATCCTCCAGCCACCACTGTCCTCTTCTGATGAGTCAATCTCACCCTGACCTTGGAAAGTGTACCACGAATGACTGCTCATCCATTCCCAACCCTCCCCCCGCCCCACTGGAACGCCCCCTTCCCCCCAATTTCCGCAGTCAGAGAGGCAGCCCCGAAGCCGCAGGATTGTTCTCTAGGAAAATGCAATTGATAGCAAAAATGTTGGTAGATTCTAAATGGAAATCTATGATTAAGGAACTTAATAACATTTCTTATATAGTTCAATTAGAAAAAATAATTATGCATATGCAGTTAGGTCAGAATCCATTTGAGGGAAAAAATCTATAAACAATACAGTCCTTTAATTTGATTTTAGATTGCCCATTAAAATGTATTTCATCTGATGTACCCATATTTGGGTGAGAATCCCCCCCCCCTTGTCTAAGTGGTTTGCTTGAAAAGAGCCATGTGTGTGTGAAATGAGGTCTTATTGTTGTTTCCAGCGCATTCGAAAATTGACAGTGAAGCTATTCATGTAAAGGGAAAGATAAGAGCACAGGGAATAACTCCGTAAGAACAGATTGAGTAAAGCAGGAGAGTTGTATCGTGAAGTTAGTCACTTGACATGGCGATAAAATGACTCACTGAGCTTGGAAGCCTCTTCCAGATTGACTCAGCAGAAAGGCAGACATTCGACAGAGGTAGCTGAAGACAAAGCTCCTGTGTTTCTCCAGCTGCCCTGCAGCTTTAATAGACATGTTCTTAGCTGGCCTCCATCTAGAAGAAGGCCGCACGCAGGAGACCAGGTCCAAGACAGGGCGAGGCCTGCACAGGGGGACCTGGGGTACATCAACAAGTTTAAAACCCCTCAGAAGGACAGAGTGTTCCCAGGAAATACCCAAAACACAAGACATTTTGCTGCTTGAGACAAAGGGCAAGATGGGAACATCTTCCTTGCTATGGACAAAAGTGGACTGGGCTGGCAGTTCAGTGCGGCATGAGGAATAGTTTCCCACTGTACCTGAAGGCAGCACGTCACCTGGGGGAGTGAGTGGCACACACCTCAACCCACACTTCCAGCACCACATGTCAACATATCCCCCCCCCCCACGTATCTGCCACCCAAGGGAGCCACCTCCCTTGGCCTCACGAGAGCGCTGGCCCTGGCAGAATGGCAGTGAAAGCTGGCTGACTTTTGCCAGGGACTCTCCAACTGTGAGAGAGAGTGCCTAGGATCCCAGAACAGCATCAATGCCCCCAACACAACAGGGTTTGGCAGAACGTCAGGCTCCTGGTCCAAGGACATCAGTGGTGAAGGACCAGATGCAGCCTGCCCTGGTCCACCTGAAAAAGCAACCTGGACTGTCAGTGGAATGTTACCCCAAGGCTGTTGATGGGGCAATAATCCCCCACTGCACTTTCACTTGGGCCAGTGATGGCGAACCTTGTGGAGACCGAGTGCCCAAACTGCAACCCAAAACCCACTGATTTATCGCAAAGTGCCAACACTGCAATAAACCTGAATACTGAGGTTCTAGTTTAGGAAAAACCACTCACAGCCAGTCCAAGTGAATGCATACACACACACACACACACACACACACACCCTTGGTAGTGGACTAACTGGCCATGTGAAAGCTCAGACAAATTGCGGCTAAAGAGTCACGGTGTGTGACATCATCACCTGGCACCACTACCCCTTTCCAAGCATGCGCATGGCCCCTATGTGTGCTGTTACCTGATGCTCGGCTGCCACAGCAATGCTGGCACGACTTGGCCTGCGTGCTGACAGAGAGGGGCTCCATGCCCACTGTGTCAGGTGTGCCATAGGTTCACTACCACTGCCCTAACCCTACCCTGGTGCGCTCTCATAGCCGTAATATATTGAGAAAGTTCCATAGAAAAGCGGGCAATTTTGAAAAAGCCTTCCTTGAGTAGCTTTTTCTGCACAGCTCAACATTTCTGCCCATTCTCAACACATTCCAACCATCAAAATCATGCCAGAACACCTTGTTTTTCCAACCCTAACCCTACCTTGGTGCACTCCCCTAACCCTAATACAGAGCTAAAATATCATAGAAAAGGCCTTCCTTGAACAGCTTTTTCTGCACAGCTCATCATTTCTGCCCATTCTAAACACAATAAAATCTGAAAACTGAGGTTTATTTTAGAAAAAACACCTCACAGCCAGTCCAAGCAAATATATATACAACCTTGTCAGTGCACTGACTGGTCATGCAAAAGCTTGGACGAGTCACAGCTAATGAGTCACACCTTGTGACGTCATCACCCAGCGCCGCTACTCCTTTCTGAGCGTGGGCATGGCCCCTATGTGCACTCCTATCCGATGCTCAGCTGCTGGGGCGATGCTGGGTGACTTGGCTCACGTGCCAACAGAGAGGGCTCTGTGTGCCCACTGTGGCCCGTGTGCCATAGGTTCACCACCACTGGTCTAGGGGATGCAGAGCAAGCTGGTGAGAACCAGGGCTGACCTCAAAGGAAGGCATGATTGGGTCACTTCCAAGGACCTGCCTCTCAGCTTGTGGTAACAAGCAAGCTGCCTCGGTGAGGAGGAAGTGAAGAAAGCAAGAGCATCTGGGGGTGAGAAGCTAGGGAGAAGGCCTAGCAAGGGGCCCTCCAAAGACTGGAACACACCACTCGGATCTCCAAGAAAGAAAAACAGCCGGGGGGCTGCTCTCACGGCCAGAGCCGGCCACCCATTCAGCCTCAAGGGGGTTGGCGTTGCCTCTGCTGGAACACCAAGCTCACCAAGCACCCGGGAACAAGAGGCAGCATGATTTTGGCTTTCTGCTTCAGAACTAGAACTCGTGAATAAATCCTTTCAGGCGCCTCCCTACTCCGTTCCACGCCCAAACACTCACAGGCTTTCTGGGCTTCTGCAACCTGATTTGGGAGGAAACTGGGGCTCTTTTGTTGTAGCCCTGGTTAAGTGGCCGATAGCATGCAGGCCCTGGCTGAGGGACCCTGCCCTGCCGCACAGCTGAAGGCCAGCCAGCAGCAGTGCAGCTCAGACATGTTAGGTCCTGGACAACATGGTCATGGGGCCCCTTTGGGTGGCCACATGTGCCCCCCCGTGAATGAGCATTCCTCTTCCCCACTCCAACTGCAGCTGCATGTTCTACAGCAGCTTCTATAGTCCCAGTATGGTAGAAGAATAACGACCGTTTGCCAGCCTCTTAAGAGCTGAGGAAAAGCTGTGCTGGATCAGACCAGTGGTTCTAATGAGTAGTCGTTACTCATTTCCAATAAAATAAAGGACGGGAGGGGAGGGACTCCAAGCACATGCAGTTTTGTATTTAAACTTGCTTAAATCAGGGTAAGATCATTTTCTGACAATAATGGAGTTTGCTTCTCTTGCCCAGCAGTTGGTTAGTGGCTCCTCACTGCATCACGGAAAGCCAGTCTGAAAAACTAGCATGGGACCCCCAAAAGCAGGAGAACAGCAGGGCCCGAAAAGCTGATACGCCTGCAGCACACGCCTGTCAGCAGCCTGGAAGTCAGGTTCGGCTCCAGGGGATTACCAGCGATGCTTTATAAACATGGGTTCTCGTAAGTCAACATTGGCTGAGATAGGCTGTTTTTGACAGGCAAGCTTACACAATACTGCGGGCTTGTGGAAACATGACTTTTAATCCATCTGCAAAGTTACTGCAGCAGTTCATCATGGGACTCAGGTATGGTTTGGGACCCAAAGTGGGGGCGGAGGGCGGGAGCTGAGACCTCCACATGCTTTTGCAGGGGATTGAGAATGGGTGGTGGGAATGTGATCGGTCTCTTTCCCCATAATCTACTTAGACTGCGTTCTTTTGCTGTCCAGGACTGTGTGCAAAGCAGTTGTTGAGAGACCAAAGTTCTTGGTCTTTTAGCTACAGCCCAGACAAGAAGGGTTAATTTTATCACCCATCTCCATTATCATCACCACTTCCTCCTCCTGCATCAGTTCCTCTATTGACAAACTTGGGTGGTGCCAACTGCTGCTGAAAAACAAAGGAGGAGAATCTGCATCGGAGGGAAATTCTGAGTTTTTCAAAAGTCAAATTACCGTATTTTTTGCTCTATAAGACGCGCCTGACCATAAGACACACCTAGTTTTTAGAGGAGGAAAACAAGAAAAAAAATATTCTGAATCAAATGGGCACATGATCACAGGCACATTCCCCATCATTTCCCCATGGGCTGCACATCTGACAGACTTACTGCACACACATATTCACTCTATAAGACGCACAGACATTTCCCCTTACTTTTGAGGGGGGAAAAAGTGAATCTTATAGAGCAAAAAATACGGTAAGCTCTGGCTTTGTCAAATCTAAACACTGCATAAGTCTTTCTCAGGTTCTGATTCTGCTCTCCACCTCCTTGGGTTTCACGTGGGAATGGAGAAGGCCCTGAGACACAGCTGGCCTTTCCCAACAGGTGGGCTCACCCATTCCAACTTCCCAAGGGCCTCTGGGCCTCTGTCCTCAGTGGGCCTCTTCCCCAGTGGGCCTACCTTCTCAGTGCTGCCAGCACCAGCCTTTGCCCCTCCTCATAACGGCTTCTACTTGCTTGCTCCACAGGCAGACAACTGGCAGTCGCCTCTACAGCTCCTCTTCCTCCTATCCATCATCTCTGTTGCCTGGCCCAGATGAGAGACTGCAACGGTGTGGATGAAGAGCAGCTCAGGGGGCTTTTGTCAGGGGGTCCTTGCCAAAGTGTGGGGCCTTGGCAGGTGGAAGCTGGTCCTGCTTCTACCTCCTCCCACAGCCCACTGTGTCTAAACAAAGACTCCATGGCTTTAACACGCTCATATGCCAACGTGCATTGGGGTGGTGAGAACTGCGGACCAAAGCAACTGGACGGCACCACATTGATGAAGCCTTTGGGGACCATCAGGAACTCGTTTCAATGGAGACGCATGTGGAGAACTGGAGAACTTTGTTTGCTTCCATCAACTGATGACTTTATAACAACAGGTTATGCAAATACTTAGAGAATATTTTTCCCTAAGTTCCCCTCCAATATCCCCTGAAATATTTATATTTTTCATGTGCTTTTTACACTCTTTCAACAAAACCAAACATTAGTGCAAAGACACTGAAAATGCAAGACAAAAGCAGAACCACAAGCACATCGACAGGAGGAGGAGGAGGAGGAGGAGGAGGGGAACACCCAGCCGCACAGTAACCATCAGAGATGCATTCAAGTGATCTCGGTTACGAGAGCCACAGTGGGACCTCCGGGTATTATTTTCTTTCATGAGGAGCACCCAGGGGTAGAAGGGGGATTTGGGTCAGAACTGAGGCACTGGGAAAGGTGGCGGGGAATTGTTCTCTTAGATGCAACTTCTGGATTTAAATCACCCCCTGAAGCCAATATTAAATTAATCAAGGCAAAGCAAAAACAAGCAATGGGTAATGTAAGTTGCAGATACAGTACAGGAAAAAGGCAACCTAGAATGTGTTTTAAGGAAAGGAGAAACAACAGGAATTCTGACAAGGGACCATTTACGCCAAGTACACCAAGTCCTGGTTGGGCCTGATTTCAATCACTTGGAAACCAGTGTTACGGATAAGTGGTTTCTTCCTGCTCAGGGTATGCAAACAAAGCGTTACAATGTATCTGGTTATTTTATGTTTTTTTATTTGTCATCAGATTATTGGACAATGCTTTATTGTTTCACGGCTAGGCATGCATAAAGGGACAAGAAGATTAAGAGAGAGCTGCATTATCATTTATTTTATATCTGCAGCAGCCACATAAACTTTATCACATTTGGTGCCCTCCAGATATTTGGACTACAAACAACCGTTAACCATTAGCTTGCTCTCCTGGCCAATGGTAAGGGATTATGGAGGCTGTAGTGGCCTGGATACATAAACCCACGAAGACTGCGCTATACTCACCACGCAATCCCATGCTAGTTTAGGCACAAGAAGAGGCCTATAACTCCAGCCTGTCCCAGGCAGCATAACCATCTTACTGACTAGTAGCAAATAACTACAATAGTCCTGACTCCTGTAGATGGAAAAAGCAAAACTTTACTTCTCCTTCAAATGAGGAAACGGATTAAGAGAAATGGTAGCAAAGGATTCTTGTTCTAAGTAGTTGATCCTGGCTGTTCTTGGACAGATATGAGTGAAACACACCCCCAACAATACTTCATTGTTAAGGTGCTTTCCCTGCTCCATCTGACCACAAACCTTGTGATGCACAATCGACAACCCACATTCTGACTTACACAGGCCTGTTGGGTTTTCCTAGTTAAGGTACCCATAGTTACAGATGGATAACTATGCATCCTGTTGTCAGTTTTAACCATGAGGAAGAAAACCAGAGAAGAGGTAACTAACTCAGGACTGCTAGAAACACAACGATGTAGATCATCCCATTCTTTTTCTATTGCTCCCGGGCTGGATCTCAATTTGGCTGGATCAGCCATGGCACTGGAAGTGGATTCCCCTGCCTTTCCTTCCCATGGCAGTCCCTCTGCCACCCGCCCCCTAAATCCTGCACACCGCGAATCAGAAGTCCCTGATGGAATTAGAGGGGGGGCGGGGGGCGTCCATCAGTGTGCTGGCTTACAGGAGCAGGGCCAAAAGAAGCCATCAGAGCCGCCTTGTTGCCTGCGCTTGCATTCGGATGCCGTCCCATCTGCGAGGAACCACATCGGTTATCACGGGGACAGCTCCTTTGCTCTGCTTGGCTTCCTTAACAAAGAACCGGACCAGTCATTGCCATGCTGGAAAAGCTACACAAGCAGTGGCCAGGGGAGAGACTGGAAAATGCCCCCGAGGATGATAGGAGGGAAAGATTCAGGCGAAAAAGACACTCTATCTTGAGTGCGCACTGCACGACTGCTGTTGAGCAGGCCTTGCGATTAAACTCAGATCAAAACTGCAGACATTTCAAGACTTGGCACTGATGGAAGGGTAGGTGGGTGGGTGGGGGAATGTAATAACACCAAGACTTACTGGAACTGCTAAAGGGTTTTGATCTTGGCACACAGGTAAGATCTGCCAAGCTCAGAGTGGCATATATGGAAAGAATGTGGAGTTCTAGATGCAAAGCCCCCAAATCCCATTTTGGCCACAAATCTTACTAGGTGACCTTGGTCCAGTCCCTCTGCCAATTTAATTTCTCACGGGGTTGCTGTAGGTTCCTACTGCCAGCATGAAGCCCTTGGAGAAAAGTGGTCTTAAGATGTAGCAAACACATGTTTCCATCCTGAACAGTTTCAGACATTCAGGGATGCGGCAGTCACACGGCCAGGTGATGTGCAGGTGCCTTGATGCTTAGGGGTGGACATCCCTGGCATGCTTTCAACATGCACAGCATGGCTGTCTCAGATGCTTTTTTGGAATGCCAGTGAATGCCACTTTAAGCAACATTCTTTAGACAAGGCATAGCTGGGGCACAACTAGTTTTGTTGATGAAGAAAAAAACATTGTACTCTGAAGGCAAAAAAAAGTGGGAAGCAGTTTGCATAAAAGAGTTGTGTGTTTTAAGTAAGGCACAATTGCATCAATTCTGCTTTAAAGAGACCAAAAGAAGAAAGGCTTAGCTTCTTGGACCCCCAGACTGGGAAGTTACTCCTACTGCTATGCCATGCAGTATGCTATGATCCACAGTTCAAAGGAAACATGGGATAACACATTTATTTATTTATTAGATTTATATCCTGCTTTTTTCTTACACTGAACTAAAAGTGGCTTGCATCATTCTGCTCCTGCTGCTCTCAATCTTATCCCCATAAACAACAACGCTGTGAGGCAGGCTGGGCTGAGAGTCTGTGACAGCTCGAGGTCGCCAGCTGGCTCCATGGCTGAGTGGGGACTCGATCGCCTGAGTCCCAGCCCTGTACTCTTAACCACTGTAGCACCCCACCTGCTCTCACTCGTCAACTGACCAACCACCCTGCTGCAGCCCGATCCCAGGTGGAGCCACAGAGCTCAGCCAAAATCCAGAGCAGCCTTTGCCAAGGCAATTCTTCGTCTCCCTCACTCCATGCCATGCGGGCACAAGGCAACGGCGCAGGGGGGCCACCAATCCATCGGGAAGAGGGACGGCCATCTGGCTTGCCAGTTCCGCTGACTTGCCAGCTACACGGGCCTTCCCATTTGTCTGGATTTCCATTTCTGAACAGCCCCAGCATTTTGGCACCTTTCCTGCTCTGACATCAATTAGCACACAAGAATATGCAGATTAGCAGGGTTCCGTTTCCTTTCCCCACAACAGGTGGCAACCCTTTTGAGCTGCAGACAGATGGCTGGGTTCATCCATCACTGGAAAGAAGTGCTGGAAACTTGCCATGGATCAGGGCTAGCAGCGAAGCATCTGGGGAAGGAAAGTGCCAGTGCTCCCACAAAACCCAAAGCAGAGAGAATTCCATTAAATATATATTTTCTTTAAAAATATATATAGGAGAAACGAGGAAGGGAAAGACACAGAAGGAAACAAAGTACGAGAGGGCAGTGATGACGTTTCAGCCAATCAGGAGATGCAGCACAGTGTGTGGTCAGAAGGAAACTGAGGAAGTGGAGGGGACCCCCCTTTTTCTCCAAGGGCTGGAAGGGGCGGGGGGACTCCCACCCACTCCGTGACATTTAGCTTTGGGAGTTTCTCTCTGATCCAGGCCTTGTGCTGTGTGGCAATCCCCACATGTGTGATGCGCCAAGACCACGAAGAAGAAGGGACATGTCAGCGCTACCCCCAAACCCACGATAGGATAGCCAAGCGTGAGGCTCAGCGTGGTTTTTAAACTGTGCTCTGGGTGCCCCCTAAGCTTAGGAAAAGAAGAACAGAAACAGCGCTTCAGGTCTCATGGGGGGAAGCTTGCTATGCCGTAGAGGCCAGAAAATGTGCTCTAGAGCATGGCTCAGCTTAGTCGGAGCAATCAAGGAGCCCAGGCAGTGGTTTAGTGGAGTCTGGCACGCAGGGTGTGTTAGCAGGAGCACCCCTCCCCTGCCTCCCCCAGAACCCCTTCTTTCCTGAGCTCAGCTGCAGTTCCACCAGTAGCTTTGGGGAGATGAATTTTGCCTGCCATGTTCCTGCTTGTGATGTAAAGCAGTTCAGGGTTGTCTGGTCTCAAGCGGGCAATTCAGACTCATTAGCATCATGAAACACCTGCTCCTGGGCAAGATGGAAACCCTAGAAAGGGTTTGCTGATCCTGACATACAAATGGCCTGCCCTGCAGGGGCTGCCGAGGAGAATGCCTGCCTATGCCCCAAAGTTAGCTAAGCTCTGGCCCCAACAGAAGAGCCAGTCCGTGCCTTGCATGACTTCAGGCCATGCAGGGGGAACCAGGAGCAGGTGCAAGGACAGCCCCCTGCCCCGTGAGCATCCCCACTTCGAAATTCATCACAACGCCACTGGATGCAAGGGCCACACATAAATAGTGCAGCCTCTCCTCCCAGAGGTTCATCTGGACCAATGGATTCGGTCCAGTTGCATCTTCTGTCATCTGAACCCCATTAGCCCCAAACGGTCGAGGCGGTTCTGGACAGGGCACCGGATGCTTCCTCTGAAAGAACAAAAGCCAGAAGGCAAGCATTGGTTCCTCCATTTGCATTCTGCTACCCAAAACACAAAGGAAATCAATCTTTAAAAAAAAAAAAAAAACAGACTTGAAGAGAACAGGAAATTTGGATTCCAGAATACCAGCTCATCCTTAGCTTGTTTGCCTGGTCCATGGAGGCTTTTTATTACATGTGGCTGTTAAACCAGCAGATTAGAAGCTCTTTTTGCAGAAAGCCTGGGGATCTCTAATTCCCAATAACTCCCAATAATGCCAAATGAGCTTTCCTGAAATTCAGACACCCCTGTGACTAACCAACCCAGCAAAACGTGGCCATAGGTGAGTGTTAGAGATGTCCGAGGAAGTACTTTCAGTCAGGGTGAAAGTACAAAGGGCCTTGCTCTTCCCTGCTATTAGCAAAATCAGAATAGGCCGTGCAAATCCACTCACTTCGCCGTTGCCAGTTCACGCCAGTTGCAGGATTCACCTCTTCTTTGTGCAGAATTGATGCCTGGGCACAGCATTTGAATCCTTTTGCATGCACAGCACTGTCTGAATTGACAGCAGGATGGAGGACAACCTTATTTCCTTAACAGTGTTCAAAAACGGCATCAATCTTGCTACTGTTTCAGAAGGCTAATTGAATACTGGGGCCATCATCGTGGAATGCAAGAAGCAGAGAACGGAGCCTTTGATTCTGCAGCTACCACAGCAGAATTGGCAAAATCAGCTCTGATTTGCCCCTTGTCTTTATTTCCCTAATTAAGATGGATAAGTGATTAATTAAAAGGCAGCCAGTTCACGCTAATGCCTATGGAACACACAGAAAACGTTACTTTTTTGAACCTCGTTCAAAAGGGACTTGGCAATCTATGGATGCTAATGCTGCCAATGTTAGCCCACAAAATATCGCAAACGTGCAAAGAGCAAGCGAAGAACCCAAAGGAATCCTGAGGCTGGATTTGAAAGGAGCCACACACTGTGTGAAGCAGAATCTCGGGTTGAACTAATAAGGGATGTCTGAAGCCCTGTGAGTACATCGGTTGCCTCAGATCCAGGGAGGGCAGCCTTCTAGCTTGCAAGCCTTCCTGAATTCTTCCAGAGGGTGGGCATGGTCTGCAAGCTCCACCCTCTCACGACTGGAGATAACTATAGGAATGGGAGGGACCTTCCTCATTAGGGGAGCCACCTGCACAGCTGAGCTTCCGGGACTCAGCTGGTGTGAATTCACAGGTCCATGCCATGTCTACAGACATCACAGTGAAGGGTTGGAATCCCAAGAAGGTGGAATTCGCCTCACCACGCCAGCCTGTAGGTGGAATTTTGGGGCACTCCTTGCTTCATAGCAAGCAGGCAACCAGGGAAGGAGGGAAGAAGGCAAAATCCTAAATCCCTGCAAGTAAAAATGTAACACCTCAGGGAGAAAGGTGAGACTGTCTCAGGTTGCTCCTGGCTCTGCTAGTATTCTGCTGGTATTTGTTTATCAGGTTTATATCCCACTTTTTTTCTTTTAAAGAACTCAAAGAGGCAGGATATAACTCTAATAATAAATAAAAATAAAATAATCTTGGAAAATGGCAGCAGCTAGAGGTAGGTCTCCAAAGATCACACTGGTATGCAAAAAGGTCTTTCAGGTCTTAAAGTTACACTGGGAGGTACAGAGGATTAGAGCCAAAGCTCTCATTTGTTTTCAGAAAAGACACCAGTTTAAGAATGCTGGGATGTGTTCCCTTCAGCCAGGGCCAGTCCTTGCATGGCCCATAAATGACAAATTTTGAAAAGACTTCTGGGATCACAGCTTGCATCTTTTAGATTGCTGCAGTTTTTTGATCCATGTGACATTTAATTTGTTAGAAGCAGAGCAGAGCAACAGATTAGGTTGTTAAAAATAAAAGCAAAACATTCACTTTAAAAGAAAAAAAAAACAGGAGGGATAACATAATGAAAGGCCACAGAAACCTCTTGAAAATCGGGATATTGAGTGTACTCCAAGGGTCATGAGATCTGGTGATGTTTCTCCTTTGCCGTGCAGCCTGTCACAAGCTCTTCGCCTGTAGGCACAAAATGAATACTGACCTTGTGTTTTCAGCATGAAAATTGGGAAGGACTCCTTCGATTTGGCTTCATTTGAGTCCATGCGTTTGAAAGGAGGGAACAAAGAGCAAAGCAGCACTCAAGCTCCACTGGCGCACCAGATGGCACAAGATAACTGTGCCCAGCCAGAAGATGGTGGCATCTCCCACAGAGGTGTCGAGCTTCACAGAAGCTCTTGGAGGACGCATTTCAGCAGTGGGCAACGAGTTAGTGGTAGGACTAAGCAGGAGGTGAGCCCTGGTGGGTCAGAGAACTGGCCCAAACCAGCTGCGCTGCAAGAAACTTCAATTTCTCTCTCCCTCTTCTTCAGATTCCACACATTCAAGTGCTTATGCTGCTACACTGAAGCATGACTTCATTAAAGAGGGATAAAGGAGCAGGTGGTTTCTTCTACTAACCCCCCCCCCTTCCCTTCGTGTGTGTTGAAAGCACATTTATTTAAATCACAGAGAAGGGGGAAATTAGCGCATGGGTCTTGTTTAAGGATAACAAATGCAGCACCAAACACAATTGCAGATTAATTCATCCAGGTCTTTTTATGTAGTATCAGAATTGTTCCTTAGTCTTGCTTTATCAAAACTGCCGGAGAGCCTTAAGACCTTGGGTGTTCGGCCTGTTCTTCTCTTTTTCCTGTAACAAGTCACAATATTTTGTGTTGGTTATTCCCCTTGAGAGATCTCCTGGGCTTGAAATGTTTTAAAACAAACAAACAAACAAACAAAGTGTTTGCCAAACTTCTGAAAGCGAAGGAGCCCTTGTTGATCTGTTAAAAAAAGGAAAACAATGTAATGCAATTAAATGAAATGCAACAATCAGACCAAGCAAACTGTAGCAAATGGTTAGGCCCTGGTGATAGGATGTCCGTCTCTTGATTGTGGAGCAAAGGAATTTTAAAGAGTGATTCAGCTGGAGGGAGGGAATACTGAGTTAGAATTCATCCACCAATTTAATTCTCTTGCCAGACGCCTGAATTGGTACAAGTGATTTTTATCACACTATTAACGACAAACTCTTTGTGTCACCAGGGTCAACCTCACTGTGAAGGACTGGCCACTGGGAATAAAGCCATTGTCCCTCTTAGCATTGTCTGCATTATTTCCTTCTGACCTCCCTATTTATCATTCTTCCCCCATCAGGACAAGCACTGCACAGAAACCGGGCATTCCTAAGAACAAGTGAAAGGCCTGCTGGGCCAGACCAATGGCCCGTCCTATCCCGTGCCCTGCCCACAGGATGGCAGAGCAGCTGCCCGCAGACCCCCTCCGGCAGGATGGGGGCAAGACCTCCTGCTGCCCAGCTCCCCAGCAACTGGCGCATGCAGGAAGCCACCTCTGGCGAAGGGGCAGCCCAGAGCCAGCAAGGCTGCTAGGCAGTCCTCGTCCTCCTTTAACACGTAAGCCAGAATAACTGTGTTAGCCTTAAGGCACCACAAGACTCCTGGTTGGTTTTGCTACATGAAGCTGAGGCGAGACTACACTCTGGAAGAGTAAGCGCATTTTTAAGATCTCCAGAGTTCTTCATCAGCCTGACTATTAGGCAAAACAGGGAGGAAAATGCCCGCTTCAGATGGAAGTAGGAGCAGACTTCCAACGTAACTGGACGAGATTTGGTGAAATGCTATGTGGGCTTCAGTTTGTGCTTAGATATACCAGGACAAGAAACGGCAATCGCGGATATTCCATTTTTGAATATGCAGAAACCAGCAGTTACTCAGAGGTCTTGCGCCTTAAGTGAAACGCATGGGTTGCATGTCAGCATTACTAGTACGTTGCATTTATATCCCACTTTCTTCCTTCCACAAGGTGGCTTGCAATGTTCTCCCCTTTCTCCTCACAACAACCCTGTGAGGTTGGTTAGGCTGACTGGCCCAAAATCACTCAGAGGGCTTCAAGGCTGAGAGGGACTAGAACCCACATCTCCCAGGTCCCCAGTCCCGTACTCTTAACCAGAAGGCCACACTGGCTTAGGTAGAGATCAGAGCAGAGCAGAACTGGAGGGTTTTTAGGTGGTCACCAACTCAAGTAAAGGTGAAAATAGGAATCTGAAGTTAAGGCAGGGATGGGCACACTGATGGCTTCTGGAATCCACTTCATTTATTAAAAGATCTACCAGCTAGAACCAGGTGTAAAAGGAATAGCTTTAGACTTAAATAACCTTGTGCACTGAATCCACTCCTGCTTATCCCAGGTTTTCTTCATTTCAACGGGGAGCTTACAGTTGCTCTTAAAGTCAAGCAACTGAGAGTCTGAAATGCTCACTGTCCTACTGAGAATCACTCAAAAATCAAGTGGAAGATCCAGATAAGCCTCCTGCCTGCCTGCCCAGTACAGTCACTCATGCAGAGTTGCAGCTGACAGAGCCTTCTCTCCAAGGATAAGCAAGTTTGCTACAGCTCCTTGCATTGCAGGGATCCAGTCCCCTGATGCAAACTCTCCAAGGACTGGGAGGAGGCCAGCCCATAGAGCAGCATATCATACAGAGATACTTGGACTCCCTCCTCTCTTGGTGGAGGGGGGGCGGGCTCACAGGAGATCTAATTTGATTCCTTGTGGCCTCACAGCAGTCAACGTGTAGCTGCCCTTGAACAGCTACAGAGCAGTTTGAGAGCTCCTCTTCTACATGGAATTGTGGCATCAGCTGCCAGTCCCTGCTCAGCAATCAGCAATACCCAAAATAAAGAAAGAAAAATTGTCTGTGCACTTAACAGATTCCAGAGCTGTTTATGGAAACGGAAAGGAATGGTTTAAAATGTGGTCATAAGAAAGAGGCAACTTCCACTCTCAGTCCATTTGGGTGAAGGAGACGGAGGAGGCCAGATTAGACCTATAAGGAGTTCAGCCGCCCCATCCTCTCCCGCTTGCGCAATAAAAGCAGCTTTCTGGAGAGCTGTGCATTCCAGCCGTGCGTAGCTGAGCTGCCAGCACAGCGAAAAGTTTCTTTTCGGGTCCCCAAGTGGATGGCAAGAGAGGTGGGTTTCAGTCTTGCAGATTGGATCCCTTACAGTGAATGCTGCAGCCAGCTGCTTCACCACAGCTGCTCACAGGGCTTGGTCGAAGCAGGACTTAAGCAGGACTCTTAATTTTTTAAGAGAGTATTTACTGATTTTGAAAGCAGAACTTGGAGAGATAAACACATGACTAATTAATGCCATTTAAACAATGTTGGAGAACTAAAAGCCCAGGAATGACTGGCCATTAAGTATCAGATGATGTAATTAATCTTCTTCCGGCTTCCCTTTTGCCTACATATAGCAGAGTTGAGAAAAAAATCAACACTTAAAAATATGTTTAAACCTTTTGGTATATTTTGAATTACATTAAATATGAAGTTTCTCATAAGGAACAGCTTTGTAAACATTAGATAATCTAACTGTAAGCATATTACTACAAGGAGAAAATTAGTCCTGGGGTCCCTGAAGAATATTCCCAGGAACCTAGAACTGTTTGGGAAAATACTTCCAAGGTTGGCGAAAGCGCTCTGACCTCAGAGACAGGAGCTGAAATTCTGACTTTCCGTCCCCTCTCTGCTACAGTGGAAAGACCCACCCCAGCTGCCCGCCGAGGTTGGACGTGACCCTAGAAGAGGAGGAAAGGAGGCTTCATGGTGGGTGAGGAGTGAAGATCTCCCAGGCATCTGGGGCCTCCTCCAGCCCCCATGTCCCACCTCAAAGTGCATCCCTCAATGCAGACATCATAAAATGTCTACATCAGCTCACATTCAACGTTCTTTAAACCAAAGAGAGGAAGACCAGTATCCGTTTCCAGGCTGACATGCTTGTCTACAGAAAATCACGCAGGATGGAGGGTGGGCAGGCAAAGCCCCCCCCCCCGCCCCGCCCCAGACGCTTGGGATTGGAACCTTGGAGGCCTCTAAATTCAGAGGCTCATGAGCAGCGTGGGTGACAGAAGACAGAAGCTGCCATCTCTAAACTGCATCACAGCCTTTACTGGCTGCTCTGGCAGGGTTGCATGTCACACTGAGCCTTCTACTCCTGGGCTTGAGTTGTCCAGACCTGGTCATGATGTATCACTATGGCTTGTTTTGGGCCCAGAAACCCAGCAACCCAACCCACGACTCATCTGCTGCACCATTTCCACTTACCACAAAGGTTTGTCCTGACATCGACCTGGGAGCTCCATTTTCTCATGCAAGGTGAAAAGTCTCACAAAAAGAGTGGCAACAGGAGGGGCCACTCAAGGCATCCAATCTCTACTACCCACAGCTTTCTAAGAACACACACACACACACACAGTGTGCACGCGTGGGTGTATAAATGCTTGCCTTGTTCCTAGTGGCTGAGTTCTGTGTCCAAACTATTTGTTTTGTAACAGGGAGCAAGCGAAAGGGCAGAGAGAGCAGGGAATCATGGCAAGAGTGTTTAATATTAAAAGGAAATGGAGGTGCAGCTTGGAAGGGTCAGAAGTGACCCTGTGTGGCCACCACCATTTGTAGGGGCTTTTCACATCATCTCATGACCACATGAGAACCAGTGTGGTGAAGGAGTTAAAATTGTGGGACTGGGACTCCAGGAATCTTGGTCCTAGGCCCTCCTCAGCCATGGAGCCAACTGAGTGACTTTCGGTCAGTCACAGACTCTCAGCTCAACCTGCCTCACAGGGTTGTTGTGAAGATTGAGAGCAGCAGCAGGAGAATGATATAAGCGGCTTTGGGTTCATAAGAGAAAAGTGGGTTATAAATCAAATAAAGAAAGAAATCTACCCAACAATCAAGTGGTTTCTGGGCTATCGTTGCTTCCCTCCCCCGCACTCGGTCTTCCCATGGTTGGCATGCATCCCATCTGCCGCTGCCATGATCCTGGCTTCAGACAGCACAGCAAGCTACGGTGGTATGGAGAAACCATGGAACAAACCATGGATTCTTATTATGATTTCCAAAAACCAAGCTTATCATGGTGAAATTGCAGGATTGGGCTTGGGCAACACAACGAACCATGGTGCAAGCCGAACCATGTGCCTCCTTGGGTGGAATTCCAGCATGAGGGAGAGAAAATGAGAAGGGCAGTGGAGTGGCGAGAGGAAAAGGGTTTGCCTTCTGGGGAAGAAGGGCACTGTGGGCAGTGAAGCGCCTGGGTCAAAGGTGAGCTTTCGTGTGCTGGCACTTGGACACCCCCCTGCCTCCCGCTCAAACGCCGTGGCAGCTCGCATGTCCTTTGTGAATACTCTCACCCCCAATGCACAGGCAGCCTTTCATGGCAGTCCCCAGGATCATCCTCAAACTGCCCATACAAGCCCACTGACTCGGAAAGGTAGTCTATCCAGCCAGCCAGCCAGCAAGACATTTATTCTGCTTTAATTCCAGCAGAAAATTTCCAGCACCTAAACTTTTCAGACAGACACTCAGGGCTTCCCAGCCTCAGTCTCTCACCACCTCTTTGCACGGAAAAACAGCAGTCGCTCCCTCCTGCAAAATAAATTCTTCAGACCCTGCCACACATTTTGTCCTGCTTCTGGGTGTGATTTAGGCTTGGGCCAAAGGTCAACGCATAGGTCCCCTGGGAAAAGAGCACGTTGCCTGCAGCGAGCCAGCCCCACACCTTATCTCCCCACATTCCCCATCAACAGAACGGCAAGTTCCTTCCTTCAAGAGATTATTGAGGGGAAATGTTTGGTAACAAGCGAATGGAGCTTGGGTGGTCAAATTATCCCTGGCCGAGCTACTGGGGTGGGAAGAGATGGCTTCCTCCCAACCATGACATCATATCACACACACACACACAACCAAATCGCTTGGCAAGGAAAATCCCAGGAAACCCTTCATCGCCTTTATTTTGCCTGCATAGCTATACATGGAGCTAGCATGTCTTGACACTTTTGCTAAGCTGGAAAGGAGTGTGCCTGTAGCTGGATGGGGGACTGCATGTGGGGACAGAGCAGGGGGTTGGACTTGATAGTCTCATTAGGCCCCTTCCAACTCTACTATTATCCTATCCCATCCCTTCACTCAAAAGAAATCAAAGCAAGTGAAAGCAAACCACTTTCATCTTATCACAGCTGGTTTCCAAAAATGCTGCTCCAACAAGAGGGTTAAGCTGTGCCTTTATTAAAAAGTTAACATAAATAAATATTTTGATGTTTCCTTTATCTGAGGAGACTGTCCTGGTGCTTGGCATTGCAACATCCAGTCAGAGGATCTTGTAGGTCCTAGAATGTACTTTTCCCTTAATTATGGTTCGAAGACTTTATCTCTGCCCCCCAACACACAGCTCCTCTTTCCCATCCACCACTCTTGTTCCTTTTAGCAGCTGCCAACTTTTAATGGGATGTACCCTGTCCTCTGGCATCTCTTCTCCATCATTCAAGAGTATCAGATAATGGGCTCAAGTCACAGGACGCTGGAAGGGCTGATTCTTCACTTGTCCTCCTTTCTAGAGACGATTGGCAGCCCAAGACAAGCACATCTCCATTGCTCCATCTCTGCTGCAATGAAAACACGCCTCTGCGTTGGGAAACAACACCGGTCTCAACACTCTATGCTTCAGGGCCAGGTAGCCAACATGGCAACCCTTTGGCTTTTTGCTGCCTCAGCACATCAGATGCTAGCAGGTCATAGAATCATAGAAGAGTTGGAAGGGGCCATGAAAGCCATCAAGTCCAACCCCCTGCTGCTGGACACCAGTTTACATCATTCTGCTCAGATGGCTGTCCAGTTTCCTCTTGAATGTCTCCAGGGTAGAAGAGCCCCCCACCTCTCCAGGCAGCTGGTTCCACTGTTGTAGTGCTCTGACAGTGAGGAAACTTTTCCGATTGTCCAGCCTGAATCTGCATTATCACAACTTGAATTATTCCATGTCCTACACTCCGGCATCAGCAAGAAGAGATCTTGGCCTTCCTCTTTGTGACAGCCTTTGAGGTACTTCTAGAGGGATGTCATGTCTTCTCTTCTCAAGGCTGAACATGCCCAGTTCTCCCAGTCTCTCCTCATAGGGGAGAGTCTCTCCTCAAATGACCCTGGATCATTTTTGTAGCCCTCTGCTGGACCCTTTCTATTTACCTGCATCTTTCTTAAATCTTGGTGCCCAGAACTGGACACACAATTCCAGGTGAGGTTTTTTTTAATAATTTGCTCCAGAATATTTCCAGAGATTGATGTCAGTCTGAGCTATAGTTCCCAGATTCATCTTTTCCCCCGCTTTTTGAAGATAGGGACATTAGCCTTAGGTCATCTCCTGCAAAAGCAGTACAAAAATCCTGAACTTATATGGACTATCAAGTAAGAACCTCCCAAACAAGTAACTCTTTCAAAGCCATACTAACATGGCAACAGTGACACATGCTTTGGTGACTTCCTGGTTAGACTTCTGTAATGTGCTTTATGTGGGGCTACCCTTGAAGACGGTCTGGATACTTCAATTGGTGCAAACCAGAGCTGCCAGGGTGCTGACGCGGACTGGGAGTGGTTCTCGTATCACCCCAGTTCTCCGTCAGCTACACTGGCTTCCCATTGAAGTACGGGCCCAATTCAAGGTGTTGGTTCTTGCCTACAAAGCCCTTAATGGCTTGGGTCCTGGCTACCTAAAGGAGCGCCTGCAACCATATATGCCCTCCCGCCCCCTACGATTGGCAGCTGATGTTCTCCTCCAGGAACCCTCTGTTAGAGAAGTAAGGAGGGTGAGTACCCGGAGGAGAGCTTTCTCTGTGGTGGCGCCCCACCTATGGAATGCGCTCCCCAGAGAGGCTCGCCTGGCGCCGTCATTATTTGTTTTTCGGCGCCAGGCGAAGACCTTTTTATTTAAGAAATATTTTAACTGTTAAATTATTATATTGCTAATTATTTATTATTTATTGTTTATGTTTATATATTTTTATTTTTGACTATGAGATGGGCCAGTTTTAGATTGTGTATTGTTTTATATTGTATTTTTTTAAATATGTTGTTAGCCGCTCCGAGGCTTGTTTGCAAGGGGGCGGCATATAAATTTGTTAAATAAATAAATACATACATACATACATAAAATTTTCTGTTCGTTTTGTGGCTTTCTGTGCCACAAATCTTGAGCTTTGTGCCACCACCAAAAGTATGAAAATGTCATAATCTAGAATCACAGAATAGTAGAGCTGGAGGGGGCATATAAAGCCATTGAGCCAAACCCCCTGCTCAGTGCAGGACTCCAGTAAAAAGTGCTCCAGACAGAGGGCTGCTTGGCTGCCTCCAGCAGGGGAGAGCCATTGGTTCCATTGCTGTTCTGCTCTAACAGGAAGTTTCTCCTGATGTCCAGTCAGAACTTGAGCCCATTATCCCAAGTTTTACACTCTAGGATGATGGAGAAGAGATCCTGGCCCTCCTCAGTATGACAGCCTTTCAAGTATTTGACTAGTACTATCAAATCTCCTGTCTTTTCTTCTCCAGGCTAAAGGTGCCCAGCTCTTCCCATCTTGTTTTCAGTTCCCAATCATCTCTGTTGGTTTCCTCTGATCCCTTTCCAGCTGGTCTGCATCTTCCTTGAAGGGTGGTGCCCAGAACTGGACACAGTACTCAGGACAGGGCCCAACTAGCGCTGAAGAGAGGAACCAGTACCTCCTGTGATTTGGATTTCGGTAGGTGCTGATGAAGGCAAAATTCCCACATTCTCGTATCTCCTCCAACCATAGGCCAAAGTTTTGTGCTATTTTTGTGTCCTTTTGTACCACAAATTGAAAGTTGGATTATGAAGGAAGCACAGAACATATAACACCCATTACAGTAGTCTTAAAGAAGACCCCAACTTCATAAATGCATCTTCGGCTAGGAAAGCTGCTCGGTGACCTTGGACCAGCTGTTGCAATGATGGTGGGGGGAGGGGGCAGATGGGAAGGCTTGGACAAAAATAGAAACATTAAAAAATTCGACCCCCTTCTTTTCATTAAAATAAAACACGCATAGGTTGTTTTCTCAAATTTTCTATTTCTTTGCCTTGCCATCTCCAAACTCTACAGGCTCTAAGGAAGGGTGGGATAAAAATACAGCAAATAAATGATTTGCAATATTTCTTCACAGCTACTCCCTATTTAACATCAGAAGAAACTGGGAAGCGGTGAGATTTTTCTCACTGTTTGCAGCCATATATTGCATTCAGTTCTGCATACCAAAGTACAAAATGGCAAGTAAGGGGTGGCCCCTAAGTAAGTAAGTTCGCTGCAGCAAACTCCTGCAAAAACAATCATTTGAGGCTCTGCTTCAGAGGCCGGCTGGGTGATGGTGGCGACATGCTCTTTATGGCAGATCCTCTCCGAAAAGGTTTACCTGGTGCCAATTTCAGTATCTGCCAAACTGATTTTAAGGTGCAAGTCCCAGGAGCTGTATGTTTTTGTCTGTAGCAGTGTTCCCCAACCTGGTGGCCTTAAGAGCAGGATTCCCATCCAGCAGGGCCACTGACTGGGAATTCTGGGTGTTGCAGGCCAAGTGTGTCCGGAGGGCACAAGGCTGGGAAGGCTGGTCTATCTAATCTTGCACGGATTTGCACCCTTGTGCTTCTAAACTTCTGACAGGTAATTTGTTGCTTGCTACTCACTTTGATCACCTTGATTTACTTACTGCATCTTTGATTATTGCGATTTAATGGTAAATTCATTGTTGCTATTGTACATTGCTTTAACTGATTTTTAGCAGAAAGACATTACTGTTTTGTAGTCCACAAAATTAATCACTCTTGAAGAATCGTTCCACCTCGTCTCTAGAACTCTCTCCATTGATCAGTCCACCAAATCTGATGATGCTTCGAGATCAGATAAAACCTGGTTTTCTTTGGCTTGGCTTTTGATGGATTTCCTGCAGCCTTTTCAATGGCCACAGCACGGTTGTTGCTTCATGTTTTAAAGTTATCCACCCAGCAACATTTTTACTAGCCCAGCTACTCAGCGTGTGCCAAGGTGAGCTTTGTGACACACGGACAGCCTGAAAGAAGTCCTGCACCACCTACTTTCTACTACTTTGCAAAGGTTTCCCACAGCCTGTTAGTCCTGGAGGTAATCCTTACTCACAACAGGAGAGGAGGCCGTTATAGTTCAGAATCACGACAACAGAGTGAAGTAGCTTTTTGAAAAGCTTTCCTCCCACAAATTCAAAAGTGATACGGTGAAGCGCAACACGGCACAGAGAGCAGAATAGCACTGAAGAGGCACACGTTGGTCACTCAATTTATTTTTCTTCTGGGGGAAATAAAGATGGTTACAAATGATTAGGTGCCGGTATAGGATTGTGCTTCAAACACAAGTTCTGGTACCATTGTAAAGTTCAATGCAAAAAAGCTTATTTTTTATTCAAAGACATTTTATTTTGCCACAGGGAATGTGCATGCACATATGTTCAAGCTATTGCTCTGTGCTCAGACAAAGGTTTTCCCCACCATTTCTATTTCCTTCCTGAAAGCTGAAGTTTGGGGCATCAGAAACTATATCCAGAGTTTCTATTATTATTTTTAATATATATATGTATATATAGAATTAATTTTGGGAAAAAAGAACACTTTAGAAAAATCTTTAGAGATGGGTTTACTGCAAAGTAAGAAAATGTAAGCGATCTTTAACTTACAATAGAAGATGCAATACATTCCTAAGATACATAAATATTATCGACTAGCAGTTATTAAAATAAAAGGACAGTAAACTAAAAAAAAGGATATTAAATAAATTAAAAGGCTACCCAATACAGAAAGCAAAAACAAACTAGTTAAGCAAAGGAAACATAGTAAATTGTTCCCAATCGGAATACTGTAACTGGTTGGAGTGGGGGTGGGGGGGGAGATAAATATTTTCCCAACACATTCAATTTGGAGTGTCTCAGATTTAGGTTTGTTGCTTTTTATGGCAAACAGAAGCCATTTTTCCTATTAACTAAAGCATTGCTCTTTGTCATCAAGGCATCTACATAAGACATTAGATTAGGAAAATCTCAGAACCTGCTATGGAATTTTTAACTTCAGATCCACATATGGACTGAGAAAGGAAGTGTTTCTCTTCTTTTTTTCTTTTTCTTTCTTTTTTTAAACAAAGGTACACATTATTAAGGTTGTGCTCAATTCCCTCTTCTTTTTCTGGTCGCTCAAAATACAATGAGCAAAAAACAGCACATTTTAAAGTTGAGATATGGAAGATTCTTGTGAGTGAATTCGCCAACACTGCCACTTTTCTCCCTTTGTTTTAATACTTCAAAAAATTCATGGAAGAATCCATTATTTCTGTTCTGATCCCAGGGGGTGGGGGGTTAAGTGAATCATCTGCATTCGAGTGCTGCTGGAAGAACCCAAGTAACCAAACGAACAGTGGGATCGGGTGTGCAATAGGGAAGTTTTCAGTTTTCTTTCTAAAAAGTTTGACTATCAGGGGAAAAATATTTCAAGTTGTCAGAACCAGGGAAGTCACAATACTCAGCCACTGATGCTTGTTCAGAAAGGCAAGAATTGATCACAGTTTTGTTCAGAAAAAAAGCCCAAAAAGTCCTTGTAAGAAAACGATGGTTTCTAAAATATACCCTTGTGCGGTCTTTTTAAAAAAATCAACTATCAAAATGTTTTCCCAAACAAAAAATAAATTAGGGCAATTCTTTTTTAAAAAAATGCAACAGGTAGGATTTTTTTCCAGCATAGCTGGATATTAAGCTGTCCTCAAGGAACCATTAGCAATGCTGGTCTTGCCAAAATTCGGTTCATTCTTTTGAAGCCAAAGTTCAGCCAACTGCTGCGTAGACCCATAAGTTGATGCTTTAGACCCCAAACACATTTTATACTGTTTTGGATCAAGATTAGGGTCACAGAAGACAGGGTGATGTACATGGACTACTCCAATCTCTTGGCTTCGGAACGTCTTTAGGCCAGCCTGGATAACTTTGTTGAACAAGTCCACATCCTCGAGACCCCAGCCCTGGATAGAAACATCAAAACCACCTGCTCGAATGAGATCACCTTTGTAAATACAGGCAATCCCAAAGCCATAGTTCCTCCAGAACCCAGTTTTCTGAGTGAAGGCAAAATGATTATCACTCGGAACTTTCCCACTATAGACAATCTTTGGATCGTATTGGCTAAAGATAATTGGAAAATATATCTGTTGCCCCAGTACTGTGTTGGCTCTACACCGCTGGAGAAACTCAGCTGTAAACACCAAGTCAACATCACAGAAGAAGAGCAAAGATTCATTGTTAAACTGAGAGGATCCAACTTCTAAGGCAAGAGCACGGGAGAATTCACCAGATACTGGCAAGATCTGCATGTCTGCCTTAGGGTATTTCAGGCGATAATCTCTCATGAGTTCAACCTGCCTTGCCTTGTCAGGGTTGGAGTCCGAGTTGAAAAGCAGGACGACCAATTTGACATTCTGATTCGGAATGAGGCAGGTCTTTTCAAAGTTCACCATAAAGCGTGCAAACATATCAAAACGTCCGGAGAGGGGAATCAAGATATTGATCTTCTCATCTTTGGGTTCCTTCTTCTCGGCTTTTGACTTGCTTAGCTGGAATGGAACAAACATCTTCAGGGAATTGGAGAGGAAGGACAAGGACCCTGAGTCCTGGTTGATTTTATTGGCCAACTCTTTGGCATCCATCTCTTCATCCTCCATAAACTGGACTTTGCTAAAGGTCTGCTGCAAGTATGCATGCCTTCGGACAGGAACAGTCATTTTCTTTCCCTTGTGCTTCTTGTACAAAAGTAGCAAGTCAAGAACATACTCTGCCCCGTACATTGGATTGACCCTGCGATAGCCGTATTGTATCTCCTTGAAGTCAATGATCCGTCCTCTGGTCTTGGCATTCGCGTTGATCATTTCCATGACTTGCATGACAATGTCGTCCAGTGCCTCACGCTGAGAAGAGTCCATGCCGCGACGAGGTGGCTGTCCATCTGCAGCAGAATAAAGATACTTCCCTGTGAGGAATTCCCACTCCAAAACTTCCTCACGCTGGCGGGGCTGAAACCGCATGAAAGAAGGTGCAATGCCCAGCTGAAGATCATCCTTGTAGACTTCAGTATTGCTGTATTTGCTCATGAGGACAATTTCTCGGTGCAGCTGGATGGTCCGATAACGTAGCTCTGCTATTTTACGGCTCAACATGTAGCTGTGGAGCCTGTATTGGTAAGGGGGGCTCTTGTTCGGGTGCAAGGTGATTGCTCGATGAATTTTGCTGTTACGGAGGTCTTTGATGTAACCTTTCTTGTTCTGTTCGTAATTTTCATAAAACAGCTGCTGCATCTAAGGGAAAAAGAAAGGGAGAACTGTCACTACACAAGACAGAATATTTATTTATTTCTATGTCACCTAACAGCCAAAAGAATAAAGAGTGCATCACCCCATATATTACTTACATGAATAGAAGAGCTTTCTGAATAAGCTCTTCTGTGCCTTTTGGCATGGGTTTTACCAATATCAGCTACTACTCAAAAGGAATTAAAAAAGATTATGGATTATAGACCAGTGGAAAATGCAAACATCTTCTATAATCTGGAGGTTATTTTGGCCTGTTCTAACGATAGCACAGCGTCTGTCTTCCCAGTCTAATGTACAAGAACCTAATTATACAACAGCTCCACGCAAAAATTAAAAATAGATTTCTGTTTGCTTACAAAAGAAAAAATAGTGGAAAAGCAAAAAGCAACCCAGACCCTCAAGCGTGCTCCTGGAGAAGAACGCATGCCAGTCAAACCATTTCTGTCTTCCCTGCTTCTCTACTGCAGGGGTGGGCAACATGTGGGCCACAGCTTGCCCCCAGGTCTTTAGTGAGGCCCCGCCATCCCTGCACCACATAAATTCCATGATGAGAGGGTAGCAACCATTGCCCTTTCCTGATCTTAAGCACAAGACATGGGTAAATGTGTTCAGCCATGAGACCCTTGGTAGCTCCCATATATCCTTGCCTTGGACCTACTGGAAGTCTTGAACTCGCCATGTATGAATGCTGGTGACAACCCCCACTGGCAAGGAAGGGATTGGGAATGGGTAGGCCATGATTCCTGGCATGCTTCTGAGGGTCAGGGTGGTACTGACTCCTTGGATGGGGAATGTGATGTGGCTGGGAAGCCAGGAATGTGGGACCCAAGGTGGAGGAGGAGAGAGAGGGTATTTCAAGGCTGCTGTCTCAAGCAGACCGTGGTAACAGACAGGAGCTGGAAGTGCTGGGGGCAGGAGAGGAAGAAGAGGACCCTGGTCCAGTCCATGAACCCATGACACAGTGTCTGGCTAGAAGGGCTACTAAATTAGAGGGCCTGCGTAGATCTGGGAACCTAGCCCTTCTCCAGAGGGACATGCCCAAAGGGTGGAGCCAGGGGATGCTGAAATGGAGAGTTTTTGGAAGTGGTTTCTAGACACACGGGGTCTCATCTTCTTGTAGCTACAGACTGGGGTGGTTCAACACACACTCTGTAGGCTGCATGCGGCCACTGAGGCTTACAGTGCAGCCCACCTGCCACTCGGAGCCCACCAGTCTGGATCCCAGCAATGGCACAGGCATGATGGCGGTGTGCTCTCCCAAGGCTGCCAGCCCATCCCACTCTGCTCTGGAGGCTCATCTGTGTCGACAGGACCGGGCAGAGTTCACCAGCTCAGGTGCAAAAGGCTCAGCACACCGATTCCAAGACAGAAGGCTGGCCGAGAGGGACCACATGGGAGGGCCGCTGGGTGCAAGAAACGGGGAAGAAGGCGATGGGCCACCCCAGGGAAGTGGTCCTTGTGCTGGGGTGGTGGCCAGAGAAGGAACTGCCTGCGATCTCTGGAGGTCACAGGCCCAGACGATGCTCTTTTTCATTCAATGAGCCCTAAAAGATCTTGCAATTAAGCAGCTGATCCCTGACCCCTCCAGCAAGTTTATATTAAATTAAATAAATACATTGTGAACACTTTGATTCACAATATGGAAGTATAATTTGCGGTGCAGCCCCCAGGTTCCACGTCAAAGTCCTCCTGCAGGCTGTGAGGTACAAAAAGTTGGACCGCCCTGCTATCGACGGTTAGCTGTGAATCGGAAATAAAAAACTATGTGATGAAGAGACTATCTGCAGTTTGAAACAGATAAGGGGAAACCTGGTTCCTGACAAAACAGGTCCAAAGCTACAACCACTGGCAGGCCAAAGGTATAGGCACAGCTGGCTGAAAATGTCAGTGTGAGCAAACTTTAATGCAGGAGCGTCTTGTTTTGTTCTGATGAAGCCCACAGTCTCACTAAAAGTGGGAGTAGGAAACCTCTGGCTTCCCGTTGATGTTGGTCTCCAACACCTGTCAGCTAGCACCATGGATAATGGTCAGGAATGAATGGAGTTGTAGTCTAGAATTATCTGGAGGACCGCACTCACCTCCACCCCGAAAATATTAGTGGGCTGAAAGAGTTGAATTTGTTAAAGCAGACAAGGGCAAATTACATGCCAAAACACCTGGAGGGCCCAAAATATCTCAATCCTGCATTAAAAGTTCCTCCAGTTCCACCACTCCCACAAAGGAGGCTCTTTGGTGTGTCTCTTCATGATTCCATGTTCTGACATTGGCTCCTTCAATTGATCTCTGTTGTGTGCATGGGGGGGGGGGGTCTCAAGGATCTGCATCTGCTTTGAGGTGATTTGCCATTCAAACATTCTAAAGAAAGGGGTGCACTAGCATTGCCCTGCCTCACGGAGGCTCCGTGTTAAGTCTCTACATGAGCCACAGTTCTCACTTTGCCTCTTTCCAAACCAGGAGGCATGTCTAGCATAGCAACTCATACGAGGCTTCTTTGCAGTAAGGGTCCATAGAAACATAGAAACAGAGCGAGTCAGAAGGGGCCTCCTGGGTCATCTAGTCTGACCTCCGGCACCAGCCGGCTCCGCTCATGACATGCCCACCATGTGCATATCCAGCCTATCTTTGAACACCCGCACCGATGGGGCTTTGCATGCCGACCGTTGTGGAATTTACAGGCGAAAGAAGCAGGAAGGCAGTGATGGGAAAGACCTGGGCCTCAGACTTTTCTCCCTGGCTCCATAATCAGCACTGAGCCAACAGTCCAGTCCAGGCTTCTCTTTTACATGAAAAGTAATTTTTTTAGAGGCTACTGCTAAAGTTCAACTAGCTAACATTTAGAATTACTAACATATGGAAAGGTGTGGTTCCAATTTTAATTCAGGACAAAACCTCTCCGTTATCAGAAATGTGGGGAATACTAGCTGAACATTTAAGGTGGGTTTTCCTGATGGATCTTTAGATCGCAACAGGACCTACTAGGCTGTAAAGAGAGGAAAGAGCAGTCTTGCTTGAGGTGATCTCAAATACCAAGCCACCGAAATAGCTGCATTCTACCTTCTGTTCAACCATGTATCAAGTGCTTTTCACTGGTATCAGAAAACAGCAAAGGGAAGTGCAGGCATCTCAAAGCCATACAATATTGATGGGAGGAGATAGAAATTGGGGATCAAGTTAAGCCTGGTGGACATAAATATTTATGGCTAAACTAATTTAAACACCTGCTAAGCCACACCCCGCTAGCTCCCCAAGACAGGTTGAAATGATGCAAAGCGCTTTAAATAAAATATCAGCTGCCTATATGCCAGCTATAGTTGCTAGGATGTGCTTTTAAGTGCATCTTAGCAGTGGGTAGCACGGGTGGGGGTGGGGGCGGGAATGGGGGAGAATTTGGTGTACAAGCCACCTAAAACTTCAACAGAAAGATTGGTTGGCTGAACCAAACAAGGCCTTTTTGGTTGTGGTACCTTGTTAAGTCTCTCCCCAGGGAAGCTTGCCTGGTGCCTACACTGTCTCTTCGACACCAGACAAAGACCTTTCCCGAGATTTTAACATTCTGGTTTATTTTTCTCTTGCTGGGATTGTTTTAGTGCAACCCTACTGGGGTTTTTTTAGTTCTTGTAAACTGTGCTGAAATTCAACACAGAAAACTTGTTAAACATTTAAAATGTTTTTTCTTTTCATTTTTGCTGCTTGCTGATTTTTGCTATATGTTTTATGTTCATCAATTTTATGATACCCCTATTTAGAGTGCAAGCTACCTTGCTGGTTTCATACTGGAATGGAGAGGCAGGATCTCAAGGGGACAATGAACGGGGAGAGGTGGACCTCAGAATAAAGCACCAGTCCCTGCTTCCTTTTGCCATTTCAAGCAACCACCTGACCATCATGATCACAACGCACATAAGGGAAGGCATTGTCCTGTATATTCCTGTGGGGACAACTTTTAGCTGCCTTGCACCTGCCACCACCCAAATGTCACCTCCATCTGGAAGGAGAAAATGCCGATGGAAGTATAAGTGTTCGAGGAACCTGCATAACCGTCACCAAGCTGTGGAGAACAGCATATGAATCTAATTGGTAAGGCTGTAATTTTCCAGGAAGTCTGGAGATACCAGGATTTATTTATTTTTGGCCGAGATACGCATACCCAAGACAACTGTTTCACTTCCCTCTCTCCCTCTGCTGTCTCCCTTGTGTAGATGTTAGACTGTGCACTCCTCAGGGCCAAGGCTTGCCCTTTCATACCTGGCAATACATCGTCTGCTCTGATGGCAGCTGCCAGTCAAATCAGTGAATGCAGCAGCCCCAAAAGCCAAGCAGCTACAGGGGAAGAAATGAAGAATTCCGCATGGTGGGATGAGCTGGAGTCAATTAATTACCGTATTTTTTGCTCTATAAGACTCACATTTCCCCCCTCAAAAGTAAGGGGAAATGTCTGTGCGTCTTATAGAGCGAATGTGTGTGTGCAGTAAGTCTGTCAGCTGGGCAGCCCATGGGGAAGTGATGGGGAATGTGCCTGTGATGATGTGCCCATTTGATTCAGAATATTTTTTTTCTTGTTTTCCTCCTCTAAAAACTAGGTGCGTCTTATGGTCAGGTGTGTCTTATAGAGCGAAAAATACGGTATATGCCCATCCACACACTTTCCTTATTTTACAAGTGGCATTATGGACCACAGCATTTGATTTTAGAATAAGGTTTATAATCAGAGGCAATTTATGGTTTGCGAAAGACAGACAGAAAGAAAGAAAGGAAAGAAGGGGGGTGGGACAGACACACACACACACAGAGTACAAAATCAAATCCATGCAGCCCTGGAGCTCTGCCTCCAACAAGCAGTGAACAGAATGTACAAACTGTCCAGACAGGAAATTAAGAGACCTGATGATTACACAACTGCATTCTAACAAGCCACTGATAGATGGGATTAGATGTTATGAAATGCAGGATTAAGATGGTAGATACAGGCCAGCTCCAAATGCTCGTTTTTATGAATGGCAGCTGTCAACTGTTGAGTAGGACCACATGGGGAAAATGAACCAGTGGCCTTCCTTTCAGGCCTTGCTCACTCTTTCCACGCATGCACTTCAAGAGAACGTGGAGAAAGACTAGGAAGGGTGGTAATGAATGAAGGAGTCCCCTCACTGCGTTGACAGCAAGAAGTCTGAAGCACGCCCAACCAGCCAGAGGACCAACGAACCATTTTCAGCATACGAAACAGGTAACAAATCCACCCGAAAAATAGTGATTGCAGTCCCCAGAGAACAGCTACAAGATTGTGAGCAAATGCTGCTCTTTCAGAATTTTCTATAGCCTTGAAAAATCTTAGTACACTGGAAAATGTGCTAAAAGCAACGTGTGCAAAATGAGTGCATGTTTAGTTAGAAATGAAATCCTATTGAATTCAACTACTACCTACGCCCAAGGGAGGTCTATGGGACTACAGCCTGAAGCGCTGCACCCAGGCAGGAATTGACCCTGATACGGTGGCAAGAAAGCCTGGATTCTGCCACCTAGGCAAATCAAATCACAATTGAACAAAATCTCCTTTTTTGCTCCATTTATTCTGGAACATTTACTATTGGGCAAAGCGTAATCCGCTAGTCATAGGCATATAGGGCAAAAAAATCCTTAACTCAAGCACTATAAATCCTATCCTACTACACCACTGATATTTCCATGCATGTTTAAATCAATTTGGACTAGAACCTTGCTTTTTCCTTTACATGAAGCTTAACGTCGTAAGAACCTAAAAGCAAATTAGAGAGAAGGCCAATCAAGGGCAGTATTCTGTTTCCACAGCAGCTAAACAGATGCTGACGGGGAACCCCCAGGCAAGGTGTGATGCCAACAGCATCTGCTCAGGTTCCTCGGCAACCAGTATTCCAAAGGATTTTGTTTCTAAAGCCATCATCCCTAGTGGCTACAGATTACCACTGCTGCGTTTTTGTGGCTGCAAAAGGGCAATGGCCTTTTCCACCACACATATAAACAACTCGGCTCATCAGCTGGGCAGTGAGGCACAGGCCAGTTTCCTGATTGGAATTGCTGGGAGAGCGGCTTTAGCTCCCACACCACCGCTCGTGTGATCTTGATTGGGGTGAGCTCTATTGCCCCGTGTCTAAATGGAGCATTTTAAAAGAATTCCTGTTTTGTTTTGTTTCCTGAAAGGGACAAAAGCAGTGAAGGCACAAATGAGGAGGGGTTTATCGAATCCCACAAGCGCCACTTTTGGCCACTGTAGGTCCACCAGAAAAAAAACCTTCCACAATGCACGATGCACATATCTTTGCAGGCAGGGACACACAAACGGACTGGTTACTGGAACCCTCTAAGCACAGCATGTTTTCCAGGAATAGGCCTCTGTAAATTACACATTTAAAGAACGTGCAGTCAGTCATTAGCCAGCGGAACTCATGGTTCACTGCAGAGTCCAGAAGGCACACAAATGCAGCGGCCATCTACTCCTTGTAGTCAGTGGTGCAGTTTTCAAACTTTCTCCTTTCTAGGAACCATTTTCCACATTGATCCATCTGCCAAGAAATGTCTCTGTAGAGGCTTCTGGTAAGTATCCAGGGTAGATTCTTAAGTTTTGCAGCAAACTGAAATGGATTATTGGCTTTGCTGTTATCCCAGCTGATCTGACCAAGAACATACGCATCATTCTCCCGGGATACAAAGATGCACCAAGTCCAGCACTTGTATGGAGACGCAGGAAAAGAAGAGAGTCCCCACACTTCCTAGCTCAGAGATGACAACCTGGAAAGTTACTGATATTTTGGACTACAACTCCCAGAATTCTGACCAATGGCCAGGCAGTCTGGTGATGATGGGAGTTCTAGTCTGAAATATTTGGAAGGTGCCAGGTTGTAGACTGCCTGGCCCAGCTAACTGGCAGCATTTCCCTGCCTTATGCTCCCTTAATTACAGCACATGGAGCAGATCCCTCTGTCATGTTCTTTCTTTAGAGTAAATGCAGGTGCATCACCAGAATATGATTAAACCTTCCTTTCCTGCTGGTGTCAAGAGAAGTTTGTGCTCTCTTTTTAACCTGTTCCATTGTTTATATTTCTGTTCTTTATTCTATAAATGGGTTACAGAATGAAACCAATGACGTCTATAATCATCATAACCAAGAAAGAGGCATGCTGCACCTTAAAGAGTAACAGATTTATTACAGCATAAGCAAGTGTGTGCAAACATTTGTGCCATGAGAAACCAGCCCAACCCTGCCTTTAAGGTGCCTCTTTCTTCTTGACAAACTAAAGCTGTTGCCCCCAGACACCTGTACTCTAGAAGACACCACAAATAACAGCTGAACACACAGCACAGCAAGGTATCTCGGTAAGCATGCTATCCAAGCAAGAACTAATAATAGGGGAAAATACCACTCAAAACTAAAGGGCGGCAGAACTAAAACTGGTAGTCTCAGCGAAAGGTCTGCCGGGGGAGCCAGGCAAGCCAGTGGGAACAAACCCTGCGCTGGACGTGCCCTTTCCTTCCAATCACACATCGGTGGCAGCGGAACTTGACGCCGAGGACTCCCACAGGCAGGCAGTCCTTAAGAGACATGAGGCCTGTCAGACCATATAATGCATCCTTCTCCAACCAGATGTGTTGGACAACAACACCCATCATTCCCCAATTAGGAGTGATAGTCCAATGTAGCGAGAGAACACCAGACTAGGTTGGAGAAGGCTCATAATCAAGACAATGCACAGCACAATGAATGAGGCCCAGTGTCAGGATCTGGGCTGTTCTGGTGGCCAGAACCAGAACAACCAGCACCACTGTATTTGCAGTGGCCTGTTGAAGCGCTCATTCTACTGATCAGTATCAGTAGACACTGGGAGCCCTGAAGGAAGAGCGATGTAAGAGCCAGATCTTCCTGTAGTGCCTACATCCTCCCTGACTTTTTCTGGCTCTCCCACCTTCCCTGTCTTCTGCCCTGCCAGGCTGCCTCAGCACAGAGGCCCTCTTGTTTGCTGCTGTGCCTGCACCTTGCCTGACTGTTCCCGCCCTTCCATGTTGCCTTGCTCTTGCACCATTTGCCTAACCGGCACCTTGCCTTGTCTGCGTATCCCGCCTTACAAAGCTGCCCCAGTAACATAGGGCTTCCCGTGAGCTGTGGTTCAGCTCCCGCATCTTGCCTGGCCCTGGCTGCATCTGGCTCGTGTTGTTACCTTGCTGTGCATTCTGCCATGCTGTGTCTCTGCCCTGTTATCCTCTCGAAGGTACCTGCACCTCTGCTTGTCCTCCTGCCTCTTGAGCTTGGCTTGTTCCTGACCATGTCCTTGTTCTGCCCTCATGCATTCTTCTGGTTCCTGACCTTGGCTGTGCCATGACCATAACCATGACTGGGCTTTGCCATCCAATCCTGTGTATGGACCCTGTCTTTCCTGAAGTTCTGTTGCCTGATCATGGTGCCTCTCTTGCTCTTGTCTTTTCTCTGGCTGCCCATGTCCCAACCAGAGACCTTGACACACAGAAATGAATCAAAGTCAGTGTGTACCAGACAGTGGCCCTCAAAAACCATCTGGCCACACCATTCTGCATCATGCATAGTTCCAAACTCTCCAGAAGTAGCCTCTCATAGAACATATTACCACTACCCAGCCTTGGCAGCCTGACAATGGCCAGGCCCCCCTTCCCTAGAAGCTGGTACAAAGCCACCACTGCAGAAATGGAGCTTTAAACACTAGCTAACCAGTGAGACTCCTTCATGGATCACTGCCTTGTCGTGGAGAAGGGGCTTGCGTAGCTCAATGAAGCTATGAGCTATGCCGTGCAGGGCCACCCAAGACGGGCAGGTCATAGCAGAGAGCTCTGACAAAACGTGATCCACTGGAGAAGGAAATGGCAACCCACTCCAGTATCTTTGCCATGAAAACCCCATGGACAGTACCAAAAGGCAAAAAGATATGACGCCGGAAGATGAGCCCCTCAGGTCGGAAGGTGTCCAATATCCTCCTCTCAGAAGAGCAGAGGGCTAGTACTAGTAGCGCCAGAAAGAATGAAGTGACTGGGTCAAAGTCGAAAGGACACTCAGTTGCTGATGTATCTGGTGATGAAAGGAGAGTCCGATGCTGTAAAGATCTGTACTCCATAGGAACCTGGACTGTAAGATCCATGAATCAAGGCAAGCTGGATGTGGTCAAACAAGAGATGACAAGACTGAACATCGACATCTTAGGAATCAGTGAACTAAAATGGACAGGAATGGGTGAATTTAATTCAGATGACCATCAGGTATACTACTGCAGGGAAGAATTCCTCAGAAGAAATGGAGCAGCCTTCATAGTCAATAATAGGTTTTTTTTTTTTTGGTTGCCGAGATGCACCGAGGGGGGGAGGGATATATTGTTTATAGTTTATAGTTTTATCGTTTTATTGTATTTTATTACATTGTATTTTTAAACTGTTGTAAGCTGCCCCGAGGCTTTGTTGCGATGGGGCGGCCTATAAATGTTTTAAATAAATAAATAAATAAATAAAGAACATACATAAGACATACATACAGAAAGAAAGAAAGAGAGTAGGAGTAGGAAAAGCAGTACTGAGATACAATCTCCAAAATGACAGAATGATCTCAGTTCGAATCCAAGGCAAACCATTCAACATCACAATAGTCCAAGTCTATGCCCCAACCACTGGTGCTGAAGAGGCTGAAGTTGACCAGTTTTATGAAGGCCTACAACACCTTCTAGAATTAACTCCAAAAAATGATGTCCTTATCATCATGGGGGATTGGAATACTAAAGTAGGAAGCCAAAAGACACCCAGAATAACAGGCAAGTTTGGCCTTGGAGTACAAAATGAAGCAGGGCACAGGCTGGTAGAATTTTGTCAAGAGAATACAATGGTCATAGCAAACACTCTTTTTCAACAACCCAAGAGACGATTCTACACATGGTCAACACAAAAATCAGATTGACTATGTGCTCTGCAGCCAAAGATGCAGAAGCTCTATACAGTCAGTAAAAACTAGACCAGGAGCTGACTGTGGCTCCGATAATGAGCTTCTTGTTGCAAAATTTAGGCTTAATTTGAAGAAAGCAGGGAAAAGCACTAGGCCACTCAGACATGACCTAAATCATATCCCTGATGAATATACAGTGGAAGTGACAAATAGATTTAAGGAAGTAGATCTGATAGACAGAGTGCCTGAAGAACTATGGACGGAGGTTCGCAACATTGTACAAGAGGCAGCAACTAAAACCATCCCAAAGAAAAAGAAATGCAAGAAAGCAAATGCCTGTCTGAGGAGGCTTTACAAATAGCTGAGGAAAGAAGGGAAGCAAATGGCAAGGGAGAAAAGGAAAGATTCAACCAATTGAATGCAGAATCCCAGAGAACAGCTAGAAGAGATAAGAATGCCTTCTTAAATGAACAGTGCAAAGAAATAGAAGAAAACAATAGAATAGGGAGGACCAGAGATCTCTTCAAGAAAATTGGAGATATGAAGGGAACATTTCATGCAAAGATGGGCATGATAAAGGACCAAAATGGCAGGGACCTAACAGAGGCAGAAGAGATTAAGAACAGGTGGCATTATTGTTGTTAAGCCGCCCCGAGGCTTCTTTGCAAGGGGGCGGCATATAAATATGTAAATAATAAATAAAATTACACAGAAGAACCATACAAGAAAGAGCTTAACGTCCCTGATAACCACAATGGGGTGGTCACTGACCTCGAGCCAGACATCCTGGAATGTGAAGTCAAATGGGCCTTAGGAAGTCTGAGCAACAACAAAGCTAGTGGAGGTGACAGCATTCCAGCTGAGCTATTCAAAATCCTGAAAGACGATGCAGTAAAAGTGCTACACTCAATATGCCAGCAAATTTGGAAAACTCAACAGTGGCCACAGGATTGGAAAAGGTCAGTTTACATTCCCATCCCAAAGAAGGGCAATGCCAAAGAATGTTCAAACTATCGCACCATTGTACTCATTTCACATGCTAGCAAAGTGATGCTCAAAATCCTACAAGCTAGGCTCCAGCAGTATGTGGACCGAGAATTACCAGAAGTACAGGCAGGATTTCGAAGAGGCAGAGGAACTAGAGATCAAATTGCCAACATACGCTGGATCATGGAGAAAGCTAGGGAGTTCCAGAAAAAGATCTACTTCTGCTTCATTGGCTACGCTAAAGCCTTTGATTGTGTGGATCACAACAAATTGTGGCAAGTTCTTAAAGAGATGGGAATACCTGACCATCTTATTTGTCTCTTGAGAAACCTATATGCGAGTCAAGAAGCAACAGTGAGAACTGTACATGGAACCACCGATTGCTTCAAAATTGAGAAAGGAGTTCGGCAAGGCTGTATATTGTCGCCCTGCCTATTTAACTTATAGGCAGAGCACATCATGAGAAAGGCAGGGCTAGATGAATCACTAGTTGGAATTAAGACTGCTGGGAGAAATATCAACAACCTCAGATATGCAGATGATACCACTCTCATGGCAGAAAGTGAAGAGGAACTAAAGAGCCTCTTGATGCGGGTGAAGGAAGAGAGTGCAAAAGTTGGCCTGAAACTCAACATTAAGAAAACTAAGATCATGGCATCCGGTCCTCTCACTTCCTGGCAAATAGATGGGAAAGAAATGGAGGTAGTGACAGATTTTATTTTTCTGGGCTCCAGGATCACCGCAGATGGGGACTGCAACCAAGAAATTAAAAGATGCTTGCTCCTGGGGAGGAAAGCTATGGCAAATCTAGACGGCATACTAAAAAGCAGAGACATCACCCTGCCAACAAAAGTGTGTATAGTCAAGGTTATGGTTTTCCCAGTTGCAATATGTGGCTGTGAAAGCTGGACCATAAGGAAGGCTGAGTGCTGAAGGATTGAGGCCTTTGAGTTGTGGTGCTAGAGGAGACTCCTGCGAGTCCCTTGGACCGCAAGTCAATCAAACCGTCAGTCCTAGAGGAGATCAACCCTGACTGCTCTTTAGAAGGCCAGATCCTGAAGATGAAACTCAAATACTTTGGCCATCTAATGAGAAGGAAGGACTCCTTGGAGAAGAGCCTAATGCTGGGAACAATAGATGGCAAAAGAAGAAGGGGACGGCAGAGGATGAGGTGGCTAGATGGAGTCACTGAGGTGGTTGGTGTGAGCGTGAGTGGACTCCAGGGGATGTTGGAGGACAGGAAGGCCTGGAGGAATGTTGTCCATGGGGTCGGATGGGTCGGACATGACTCACGACTAACAACAACAACCAGTGAGAAACTGTTTTGCCCAGTTTCACTGGATTAAGTCTTTGTTGATTAGGACAAAGGCAAGTGAGAGACAGGTCTCACCAGCATATGGATGTTACCCTAAACCAAGCCTCTGGACGACCAGCCCCTAAGGTCTTAAGTGATGAAAACAATGGAGGTCTGAGGCACCCTGAAAGTTAGAGGTCATGGGCTTGCAGGTAGGACAGAAAGTGGCCCAATCCCATCCTGATGGCCATGTATTACCTCCAGTATCAAAGGCAGCATGTCTGTGTATGCTGCAGAATGAGGCTGCACGGGTGATGATGTACGCAGGCATCATCCCTGATCCTGGAGGGAGCAAGTAGGAGACCGTCAGGACTATCACCTTCATCATCACTGCACCTCTCTTGTCTTGCAAGGAATCCAAGGTGACTAATAACTACAGATAACCTTCTCCTCCACGAATTACTCTAATTCCCTTTGGAAACGGTCCAAATTGATGGCCATTTTACATCTTCTGGAATTAAAGTCCACCCTTGAAGTATGCACTGCAGGAAGAGGTGCGTTGTTTTCTTTAGCCAGGCAGCTTCATGGGATGACCCTGTTGGGTTCTAGCATTATGGCAGAGGGAGAAGAAGGCCTCCCTCTCCAATTCTCCACACCAGGCATAATTTTGTACACTTCTGTCTCAGTCACCTTTCAACTAAGCAGCCCTGGACATGGTAACCTTTCCTCATAGAGGAGCTGCTCCAGCAACTGGATCATTTTGGTTGCCCTTTCTGAATTTGACCATATCTTTTTCAAAAGCACAATTTGAAGCTTACTGTCAACCTGCTTCAACCTCAATAACTATTCTTTTTTCTCACTGAGATCCTTCTCCTCACAATACCATCACTGCAAAGTGAATACCGTCACTGCAAGAGCCATGGGCTCAAGCCCAGAAAGCTTTACAGAAAAGAGTTTGAGTTACAGTCATTTCCAGCAAAAACCACTTTTGCAACCTTTTCTCTCCCCGTCTCCCTGCCATTTCAATGCATCAGAGAAAACACAGCTTGAGAGCAGAAATGAAGCTAGTTATACAGAAATGGGCAAACAGTCAAAGAGAAGCCCCATAAGCACAGCTCCATATTTTACCTCCTTAACCTAAAAGGACTGTTCCCTAAACCAGCTCTGGAGGAACTCTCTTTTGGGATACATTTTGCAACCCCTTCTCTGGCCCGATTTATTTTGAATTGCAAGACATACCTTTGCCTAAATTAGGCATACAAGTAAAATAGCAGCTGTGAACATGTTTTCTTAGCCCATGTGCCCATTCATACCTATTTTAGTGTCATGTTAGCAAGCTGAAAGAAAAATTCCCTTCCTTGCTTGATTGCCTAGCAAAGACTAATATGTCCTTTTTATTTCTGTTCGCATTTCTATCCTCACCGCAATGCTACTTTGTTACCCATGTGTGGAAAAACAAAGGCTAACAGTCAGAGATGCCGCTGAAAAGCAGAAGAAACCTGCCCCACCCCCAACCCTGCAATTTGGGTGCTTTTGGGAAGAAACTGGCATTGAACCTGGTCCACTGGTTCCAAATCACAGTCCATTTGTTCTCTGTCAGAACTCAAGGCGAGCTGTCGGGACCTAACCCAGCCCTCTCTGTGGCTGTGGTCACAAACAGGAAGCGTGGGGCAGAAAGCCTCAAGAGCAGCCTGGCTGAGCTAGGCCAAGGTTTTTGGCGTCCAGTAAGACCTGTTTTCCACAGTAGCCAAATAATTGCCCTGAGAAGTCCATAAGCTGGCTAAGAGGGCAACAGCTGTCTCCCACACTCATTCCCAAGCGACTGACACTCCCAGGCCAGGCACCTCTGCCCCTGAAGGTGTTGGCTACAGCGCCACGGATTTTTCTAGCTACCCAATTTGGTGGGCATCACTGTGACCTGTGGCAGCACATTCCATGAGTGGTGTGACAAGTGCTTGCTTTTGGCTGTCCTGCATCGTTCACAATTCAGTTTCACAGCTTGATCTTGGGCTCCAGTATTATGAGTGAGCCCAGAAAATCTCTCCATCCACTGTCTTCACAGCAAATGTAGCTTCATGCAGGTCTGCAGCGTCCCTTGCCCTTTTCCTCCTAAACTAAAAAGCCCCAAACACAGATGCCAACCTTTCCTCAAAGGGGAATTGCTCGAGGTCATGAGAAAATGAGGTGAAAAGCAGTGGGGAAATCAGGTGGAAAGCCATGAATCGGCATTAAAAATCCTATGTGTGAAACATCCCAGGGAAAAACTGCCCAAAGCCATGTGCAATAAAATATACAGAACCGGAAAGGGGGGGAAATCCAGCATCAGCCACACACCACCCAGAAGGAGCCAGTCTGAGAGATGAGAAGGAAAGCAAAGCTAAAAAAGAATTACATACCCTCCCCTCCCCATTCCTTGTGTGCTTAGAGTGCAAACCTGCAGGAAGGGACTGTCTTGTTTAATTGATCATATGTAATTACTCTGGGAGCCTTTTTGACTGAGGAGCAACATAAAGATACTTCAAATAAATACAAAACAATTCAGTCAGTCAAATACAAAAGCAGGTACTGGCTCACCTCAAGAAAGCAAAAGTTTTACTTGCCCTGCAATATGGCAGCCCTAGCATTTTTATGCTGCGTTCAAAATACTGGGAGAACTAATTGACAGAAAGCTTTGGAAAGATTCATTATGCACATTATGGCTTTAGACTATGGGCAAGCTATAGAACTATTTTTATATATTGTTTGGAGGAGCAACCAATTAAATGAACATAAATCTTGGCACCTTGTGTTTGGAAATAGTGAACTGTACTTAGCCAAATATAGAACTTTTAATATTATACTATAAATTGGTGGCTTTCTTCTGTGTGTCTGTAAAACAAACAAAAAAGTCCTAGCATTTCCCCCATTGTGGGGACTTGAGCATCATGGGCTTCAGAAATCTGAAAAGGAAGCCAGTTTTCTGAAGAAAAACTTTACACTAAAGCAAACTGAAGGTCATTCAATTCCCAGGGTATTTAAAATCCAGCTGTGAATTGCAAAAGTTGAATAGGCTCCAGTTTAATCTTTCATTTATGTAATTATGCGATGACCACTTTAAGTGACAGTCTTGTCTCGTCCAATGAACAAGCAGGAACGCCTTGGTATTTCCATTCACTGGAAAACTAACTTCTAGACTAAAATACAGTTTGCATTTGTAGAAAAATAATACTAAATCCTACAGTGACTTTCAGGAGAGTTTCCACCCATATCTACAGATCAAAATTCTGCCCTCAGATATGAAGAAATTAATTCTTAAGAAACTTCCTTTCTCAAGAATCTGTATCCAGAAAGGTGGAATATTGGTAACAGTAATACATTACTAAGACAAGTTTTAAAAAGACAAAGAATGAGAAAACATTATAAACCACACAAGCATACCAAAAAAGGACAATACTGGCCAGCCTACTCCTACACACAGCTGCAGCACTGTGTTTAAAAAGTTCTGTGAAACTTGAAAGCTTGTACCTTACCCTAAACTCTTACCCTAAATTGGTCCAAAAAATAATTCTTCACCTTCTATACCTCAGAACCAAATTAGCCAAGTCCAGCTCCTAAGTACCTAAAGCTCCTCTTCCATTTGACTTGACAAGAGAGTTCTGCATAGCCTAAAGACGTGCAGAGTTTGCCCCAAGAAAATTTCATGATTTCATTAAACCCTGTGGCTAAATTTCCTGATCTGGTCACGTGGAAGCAGGCACAGCAATGCCTATGCCCGGGGTGGGAGAAATACAGCCCTACACTTTTCCGTTTGTTGTGTGGCTTGTGTGTGTGGTGTGCGTGCCTCACCACCGAAGGCAAGCTGTCTGAGTGCCTAACTGGCCACATGCAGTGAGTGACAAAGCCACACCCCACTTTCATCAGTGCAGGGCTGGAGCATGTCTTTTAAAGAGACACAGATAAGGGCTGCCAAAACCCATTGTCATGGAGAGCGGCTAGAGAGCAACCACACAAACCCCCTTATTGTGCCGGAAATACGCTGCACCTCCCTCCCACTGAGATGTTGATTTTAGAGCACTGCTTACTTTTGAGCGCACTATGATAGAAAGCGATCGCACATTCCCTGGATGCAGACTGGATGCTGGACTAAAATCACCATTTTTATTTCATGCCAAAACAGTCTGGATCTCATGATGCTTCCAGAAAATTGCACATTTTAGAAAATCGTTTCTTACGGAGTAGAGAGTAAAGCAGCAGCATTTCAAAGAATGATGGACGCCTTCTGCTTCTGCCTACTCGCCATTATGATGTGCCTTTGCCAAAACGGTCCCACAACTTCAGCTACAAGAAGCAGGGAAGCACAGCTTGCAATGACAGGGAAACCCAGAGCATGTTGAGACAGGCTTCACAAAGAAGGAGCGGCGAACACGGGAATGTCATTTTCATAGGGAGCTCTGTGTCCTCTGCACCATGTTTCAAGACTCTGGACAAGCCTGTGGCTCGGTGCCCCTGTGCTTTCTCCTCCTTTCTGTTCATTTGTCTTACGAATGCAAGACTGGAAGCGCCAGACGGTTCCCCAGAGGCCGCTGCAAGTCTCTCTCTGGACATGTGGACTGCATGAAGTCCCCAGCCCTTTTCTCCTGTGTCCAACCCTGGGTGCCCAGCTTAACCATCAGTCCTTCCTACCCAGGAGAGATGGCTTGAGACAGTTTGCTCTACTAGGCAGAAAATCAAATGCTGTTCCTTTCAATGGGAGTGAAACTAAGCCACCACTGAAGCAAGGAATGGGGAGGTTGCTGTGCTTTACATGGTATCTCCAAATCTGCCTCCTGAGCTAGATGGACTCATTCTGCTACTGGTAAGGATAGCTCTACTTCTGTGCACGAAGTTCACCTCCACACCTTCCACTGACATCTGTCTGATCCATTTTTTTGGCAGCACACGGAACAGTTGAAAGGCAGTTGCGATTTACCTCGAAGCTATCTGTACTCCCCATTCACTCTCAGGAACAGGCGTTGTTTTACTGGGTGCAGTGAAGATACAAAAATACTCTCACCACAGAGGTGAGGTTTGGAGTTTGTTTTTTTTTTAACTGAGTACAATTAGGTGCGAAAATGCTTGAAATCAAAAGTTGGCACCCCTAGATGGCACCAGTCCCTATGGAGGAAACTTCTTTTCTCCTTTGCAAAGCTCTTTTAGTTCTTCATTTCTGCTGTATTTAATCTGGTGGTGCTGTTTTACTGCCTCTAATTTTAAGGCAATTAGTCCAATCATTTTAAAAGTAATGATGGCCTTACTAATACTACTGGACAGTGCCTTGATCTTTTATTTCGTTTCTTTTATTAAGTGAAAGGTCCAATACAATTTTATGGATAAATATATACTGGTTTACTGGACAGGTCATAAAAGCATTTAGGCAGTATAAAAATTCCAATGCCCTGGGCTCACAGAGGGTCAAACAGTTATATATCATGTGCTATGCATTGCATATTAATTTCTCCCCACTTGGTAGCTAAACACGTAGACTACAACACTGGCTGTAAATCTGCTTACAGGAATGGTAAAGTGGGCCAATATAAAATAAAATCCGGCCAGACCAAACACAGATGTTCACAACGTGCTTTTCTCCTCAGATGAGTCACCTGAAGTCTGAGGTTATGTCTTAAAAAAAAAAAAAAAAGTAATTCTGGGGCATATTCTAAGAATGATTCTCTCTGTACAGAAAATTTACTTTGTTTGAACAAAAATGGATGAACCAAGCCCTCTACTCAGCCTCTGCTCCCCCAGACACAGCATTTTCTTCTCTGCTCCTTCTCCTGTTTTAGGAAGCAATCCTAGACAGGAAATAAGAGTTGTAGGGCTTTCCCCCCAGTTTGTTTAAATTGCACAGAATTGCACCTTCAAACTCTTTCCCCTTCACTTTCCCTTCTCTGCTTCCCCAAAGGGATACCTCTTCTCACATACAGCTGGAGATCCTGCACCAACAACCATATTACCACTTGTTGGCAGATAACATGTGGTAAAATCTCTTCAGCACTTGAATATTATGCAAAACAATTCCATAAGGACAACCATTTTAAGCACATATTCCCAGTTAGCTTGTCAATGTTTGGTAGAGTGATGGGGGTGGGGAAGAGAGTGGCAGACATACCCCTGGGTAACTGGGTTGCTTGCATTAGTTTAATGTGAAGGATGTGGTGTGAAAGATGCGATACATTATTATCCTCTTTTCAACACAATCCTAAACAATTTATTCAGATGAAAACCAGGCCAATGGTCCAGCTGGTCCAGCACTTTGCAACACAGGGGCAAGCCAGCTGCCCACAGGATCGCTCAAGCAGGATGGGTGCAAGACCTCTCCCTGCCCAAGCTCCTGAACAACTGGTACAATCCTTCTGCAATCCTCTGTGCACTGTTACTCAAATAAAACAGTCTAAAACAATCTACTTACCCTTGCCAGAAAATGGGTCCTGTGACAATTGACCATATGCAGCTGCCTTGGAACAGGCCACCAGGCAACCTATTCACTGCTATTTACTTGGACTGGAAGAATGTCTCCAGCAGAGGTGGGAAACTTGTGGCCCTTCACAGCCTTGTTACTTGACTTCCTTGAGCTTCTTGCATTCTGGAATGCAGAAACTGGGACATTCTAGACGTTGCTGGACTCCCAAATCCCATCAGCTCCAGTGTACAGGGCCAGGGGACAAGGAGTCCAGCATCTGGAAGACAAAAGGTTTCCCACTCTTGCTGGAAATGTCAAAAGGAAAATGATCGAGGGACTTTCTGGATGCAAACATGTAGAGGGAGTGCCAGAATACTAATGAACTAGTAAAATGTATACCCTTCTTTTCCCCCCTAGAATTATCATTTATGCATGAGATACAGTAATCTTATTGCATTGCATTTAGATGTCTCCATTTATTCTCTTGAAAGGAGCTCAGGGCAGTTTGCACAGTATTCCTCCATTCCATTTTATCAAGCATTTTATCTACCTAGCTCCATGTTATCCTCACAGCAACACCCCTGTGCGGTGGGTTAGGCTGAGCAATGAGTGCCGGGCTGAATGTCACCCCATGAGCTTCATAGTTGAGTGGGGACTACAGTCAAGCTCTCCCAGTCCCCAGTTCAACCCTCTAACCACCACACTGTCTCTCAGAGGGAGAGGGAGAGAGACTGTAAACTGTGATGGGTAAAAATTGTTATGAAAAGCTTAAAAAGTAGCTTGAACACCTGTTCAAGCTCCTAAAACGCTTTCTGGGATTCAAACATATCTAGAACAGGATATTAAAAGTCTCCCTGAGCTGCTAACAGCAAGCAGCTCAGTGTTATCAGAACACAAGCTTAACGAAGCTGAGGAAATAAGCATCAAAACTTAATTTCAAGCACACTGAAAAGGCATCTTGTACATTCCAGGAATCCATTCACTCCTTAAAAGAATGCTAATTGCTTGCTTTTACACAGGCAGAAATATGACTATCATGTGATGGCAGCCATTCATGGATGGATGCTGCAGATTTATGCCGTGAGCTGGATGATCAGCTTCCAAGCTTAGGGCTGTCCTTCTTGGCTTGGATGTATGCTAGCCATTAATCAGAGAAGTGCATTTGATCTGCTGTGGGGTGTATAAAACTGCCAAACTAGCAACGTGGAACGCAGGTCCGAAGAAGCTGTCTGCTGCCAGGCTAAACTACTGGGCCGTCTGGCTCAGAACCATCTACACTGGGCTAGGCATTCCAGGGCCCTCAAGACGCTGCGGACAGCTGACAGCTCTCAGGTTGTTACTGAGCCCTGTGCTGCCCGGGGCTGATGGAAGAGGCTATGCAGGGCGGATGGAGAGCATCAAGTTGCCTTCTGCACTGCCAGTCAGTTTCTCTGCACTGACTGGCAGTGGCTCTCTGGAGTTTTAGATACAGGGTGTCTAAAGACTTACCTGGAAATTGTAGCACACAAGAAGTGTGAATTACTGAGCCATCCCCACCTGACCCCTCACCCCCTACTTCATGCAAGATGGTGCTGCAGCCTTGTTTCATTTTACATGGTGCTGGAAGAGGCCTTTGCAAATTCCAACCGACAGAATTTCCAACTTTCATCAACAGAAAGATGAACAAGAGTGTCCTAGATCAAATCAACCAGAACTTGCCCTGGAGGCAAACATGGTGAAACCAAGGCTGTTGTACTTCAGGCAGATCTTGGAAAAGGAAGACTCACTGGAGAAGATAATCAGGCTCAGGAAAGGCAGAAGAAGAGGAAGAGCCACTATGAGATGGTTTGATGCCATCAAGGAAGTCACAGTCCTCAGTTTACAAGTGCTGAGCAGGACTGAGGATAAGAGATTTTGGATGGCATGCACTCATAGGGTTGCCATCAGTTGGAGATGACTTAACAGTACTTAACAACAACAAAGGCATGTTTACACAGAAGTAAATCTGCCATCATAGTTCTAAAATCATTGGCCTTGATACATCCCAATGTGCAAAGGATCTTTGCAATTACGCTGTCCAGAAATGCAAAGGTTTTCTGCAGATTGCAATAGGAACTTTCTCCTACGGAGATCACAGCTTGGTTGGCAGTGTGGCCTCACACTTTGAACACATCAAATGCAGTCCCATAATTCAAGTGACTGAGGAGCAACCATTGGACGATTGTGCATTTATCTATTTCTTTTCTTACATTTCACTGTTTGACCTCTAGAGTCGCTGTGCCACAAACCGAGATGTGCAATTCAAGGCCTAGAACACTATAACTGACCTTGGGAAAAACAGCTCCCTCTTTCTTTTCAAACACACTGATGGATTGCTATAGAGAGGAAAGGTTGGAGAGCTCCCTTAGCCAGTCTGGCAGAAAGTGACATGGATTATTTTTTCCTGTAAGACTGTCACAAAATAACCTGAATGTTTTTCAAATCCTCCCAACGAGGGATAATTTCTTGCAGTTATTTAAATGCCACTTGAATGCCACTTAAATGCCATGGGACTCCGACATGAAACTGCAGTACTGGAATTCAATAGAATGTCTGACCCTGTGGAACCTGGGCTCAGTGGTGCTCAGGGATGATTTGCTAACTCCAGAATGCAAATGACTCTCTTTATGCTTATTTATATTATTCCCTTTACACTGTTTAAGATGCCAATTCTTAACCACATTTCTTGGGTTTCCTTTTTCCTCTCCATTTCTGCTCATAATCAGTACTTACTGTACTCCCACACAGTCAAGATGAAGCTTTTCTTGGGGCCTCTTAAAATACATGGAATGCACAAATGATGCAGCGCTTTGACATTTTTCATTACTGACACCTTCGTCAACCGCAATGGTGCCAGGAGCACAGCGACAAGTGCCACATCCCGAGCCTTTCGCTACAGCGACACCCTCCTTCCTACTGCCCCCAAGCTTCCCAGCATCTGTTACAGAACATTACACCCAGAATCCGCTAGATTCCCTTCACAGCACAGAATCCCTTTGCAAACACTGGAGGACTGGCAGCGTTTTAGCTTCAGAATGAAATGGAGCATGTACTGAATAACTCTGCCAGCCGTTGCTGCCATAGGCTCAAATGGAGCACGAAAAAATTTTGAACTGCTGCTCAGAACTTCCCCAAAACCTCAGTAAGCCTTAATGAAAGTGCTGGACCTCTAGCTAGTTATAATGGGTTTTTTTAAGGATGACATGTTAATTTTGCATGCTGTATAAACACCTCAGAAATATTTCCAATAGCCAACAGAGTTGAATGGAAGTGTTTTATGCAGAATCAATAAAGCAGAGTTACAGATACAGCTCAGTAGAATTAAGTTCCACCAAGTTCAGTGGGACTCATTCCCTGGTAAGTGCCCCGGACTGCAGCCCTTGTATGTATCTAAGCACATTCGAAGTTTACTTAGAAAATACTTTCCTAAGTTTGCACCTTGAAATACTTGCAAATAATTTAAGACATGAACACTCAATAATGTATACGAGTACATTCTTTACATTGTTTAGTTTTTAAGGTTAAATATGAAAACACTGACCATGCCAAATACACTCATCTTAGCTGCCTGAAGACTTTAACATGTCAGTACATCTGGGGCCACCTTAAAAAATCACAGTGTGGATTTTAGGTTTGACTGGTACTATAAGTTTTCCAATGGATGGTGGGCAACAGTTCCGTGACAGAGCCCGGTGTTTTTGCTTTGTTATCTGTGTTAGTTTTTCATCATACAGCACCCCCAAACCAAGGAAAATTTCCAAAGTGGTACACTTTGGCCTGGCCTGGCCAGAGACTGAGCACAGCTACTAAGAAAACAGCAACAAATGAGTTCGCAGTTGAACATCACAACAGCTTTTCTGGGCTAGACTCCGTATTCAATTACAGGATCCAGCCTTAGGGAACAACATTTAAAAATGGGTGGTACTAATTCACAATCCTGCCTAGAGCCCAAGGTGTGTGAGTGATGGAAGAGGGGGACTTCTATACCAAAATAAGCACTCCAGGACCATCTGGAATCACCATGGACTCAAAATCCTAATTCCATACTTCCCAGAGGAGGGAATAGTGTATGCAACCACAAAGCAAATGCCACAAATGCACAAGGCCCATGCAGATGCAACACTGGCTGGTATCTGAACCATGGCAACCGACTGCCAACAAGACATGGGATTCTGCTGCCCAACCAGCCAGGGTTGAAGCCCCTGCCCAGCCTCCTCAAACATGCAAACATGATGGGAGTGTTGATATTAACCTTGCCAAGTGTCTCCACACTCATTGCAAGGCCTGAATCCTGAAAAACTGAATATATGCCTTCATCCTGATTAAATATTGGTGCAGAGGGAACACAGCCATGGCTGTAGCTAGGATAGGTGCAGAATGCAAAAGACAGGGTAGGTAAAGTAAGGTAAAGGTTTCCCCTTGACATTAAGTCCAGTCATGCCTGACTCTAGGGGGCGGTGCTCATCTCCCTTTCCTAGCCGAGGGAGCCAGCGTTTGTCTGCAGACGGACTCCGTGGTCGTGTGGCCGGCATGACTAAACACCAAAGTGCACGGAACGCTGTTACCTTCCCACCGAAGTGGTACCTATTTATCTACCTGCATTTACATGCTTTCAAACTGCAAGGTTGGCAGGTGCTGGGATGGAGCAACAGAAACTCACCCCATTGTGCAGATTCCAACCAGTGACCTTTCAATCTACCAGCCCAGCAGCACAGTGGTTTAAACCACTGCGCCATCATAGGTAGGTGGTGGCAAGTACACCCCACTTCTGATCTCTTAAACAGATTGACAGTGTTACCTGCACCCTGTGATGGTCCATTAAAAAAGCATTGGGAATCCTGGCTGGCAACGAGTTTCACTGGAAGAGCCATGTCCTAGAAGCCTCCTGGCATTATGAGCAAGGAATAACATTTTAAAGCAGACTTTCCCAACCTGGTGCCCTCCAGGTATCACAGGGCTGTCACAAGGATTAAATGGAAAGGAAGACTGTGTGAGCCACCTTGCTTTCTGTGTAGGATGGAAAAAGTGGGACATAATTGAAAACATAAGAGCTGCATTTCAAGAAGGAAGCCATTCGGCCATATCCATTACTAGAGGTAATAATTTTTTCACACGTGTCACTTCTGCTTCTAAGGTTCTTCTCTGCAAACACAATACCTTCCTTCCTTGACATGTTACATTATATTTAATCTACAGTAGGTATTTAAACCACCGAGAGCTTCTTGACTTGGGTGTTCTGCTTTGCCATCAGATTGGAATAATACATTTGCTCTAATGGAGAAGCTGGTTTCACAGGCTCCAATTTAAACATTCTGTATATGCAAATATTAGAAAACAATATTTCCACAGAATGTGCCACTGATCAAAGGAAGCGCAGCTTATTTCGAAGAATAATGGCATTAATGAAACTTTCTTTCTTGTTAACCACCCAGATAGCCTGAGTTTTTGGGTGGTATGAAGAAGCAATAAATAAATATTAATTCTAAAAGCACTGAACTTGCCACATGTTTGGCAAAGCGCTGATCTGCTGAGTCAGGGCCACATCAAACCAGTTTTGTGAACGTGCTCATACTGAGAAAAATAACTCACAAGGCACAAATAGCTCAGATGTTAACAATGTTGTGTATCACTGTGAATTGGCTGAAGTACCTCCTGAGCTCAGCAATCACATGGACACCATTTTAAGTCTGCATTCCTAAAATGCACCCACCTGAAAGTGGTGTCAAAATCAATTAAAGCAATTTTTCAGTCAGTGGGATCAGGGAAAAAGGCCAAAACATGCACATGAACCCAGAACTAGAAGATCTGATCAACCAGCTGTGCTTGAACTGTTATGAACACCAATCCTTGGCTCAGCACAATGCATCAGCCATGACACTGGGACAGCCATCTGTCATGGAAGCATTGCCTGGGAGCTATGCACTGAGCAGAGGGTTGGACCCAATAGCCTCCTTGGTGCTTTCCAACTCTATTATTCTATGTAGCCAGGCAGAAAAGCGCTTGCAGCATCAGTACATTGTGGTTTACAAGATGCAGATAAACACTTTTACACACACAGGACCAGGTGTCAGTTTGCCTGCCTTAGACATACCATTTTTTTCTGGTACATTTATATCCTGTCTTTCTCCAAGCAGCCAATGGTGATATCGGCCTTTTCCTACTCTCCATTTTATCAGCCCAACAACCCTGAAAAGGAAGTTACGCTGAAAGTCAGGGACTGCCCAAAGTCACCCAGTGAGCTTCACTGCAGAGCAGGACCCAGCACCTGGATCTGCCCAGTCCCAGTCCAACAATCTAACCATATCAACCCATATTACTGGCCCTTTGAATCAATTTGGGCTCAGTCCTGGAGCTAAAGCAAGCCTGCCACTCAAGACTCTGTTGGTGGGCTGCTTCAAGCCATGAGGACAAATAAGGCCAACCAGGAAGTGTTGGCCAATTACCCAGGCATTGGTCGTGGGAAGGAAAATTTACACATCTTACCCCAGCAGTCCTTACCAACGCCCTGCTGGGTGCTGCCACTTCTACTGAAGAAAGGACAATCATTTCTACAAGGGCAGACTATTTATTGCCTAGGCTGCCTGGGGCGGTTCTTGTGCTAGGGGGCATCCAGCAAAGCGTTTCCCATCATGGCGCTTGGTGCGTGGGGGAAGACAGGGACTCTCGCAGGACGTTCTGCATGCTAACTGAGCTGTCCACCACTCTGCTCCTAAAAGCCAATATGCTCTCCATGTTGCAGATGGGAAAGCGAAGCACTGTTGTTCCAGATGGCGCATCGCAGACTGTGAAGAAGTGGCTCATGCAAAGCCTTCGTCACTAAGAGCAGAGGAGGGAAGCCTTAGGTTCATGGGCCGAATCCAGGCTGCAGAAGTTGCTCACCCAGCCTGGGGGATCTTCTGGGAATCCCTGCTTGGCTGTCCAGCCACAGACAGCAGCAGGAAATGTGGGCAGGTGACTCATCTACATGGTTGCTTCTGCACGGGAGAAGCCTGAAGGTCATCTTTTAGTTACTGGCTCACTTCCAGCAGATTCCCTGGCCTGGCCTGGCCTGACTGAGGGAAAGCAAGATCTGAACTGGTAAATTCCTGGATCACAGCTCCAATGCGAGGCAGCTGCACACAAAACCATAAAGCTTTCAGCCTTCTTTCCAACTGGGCATATTCAGCATGGGGCCATCCGCTTCTCTTTCTGTTGCACTTCCATGGAAGAACCCATGCAAGAATTCATGCAGCTGCCTGTGAACTTCCTTTGAAAGCAGTCAAAGATTTACACCTTCCATTCTAAGCCACTTGCAGTTTTTGGACACAACTTTTATTTCTATTACTCGACAAATTATTAAAGATTGAGGGCCTCTTAATTCTAACCTTTTATACTCAAGGGCACTCCCTGAGTGCTCTCCCACCTCCCCCAAAGAAGTACAAGTTAGCAACAGAGATTACATGCTTCTCTTCTTTCTGGGAGGGGCAGGGGGTGAGAAGCACTTCACTTCTATTTTTGTCTTTAATTCGCCCTTTTCTCTTACACTCAGGCTACAGGCAAGTCACCAAAGCCAAACTAACAGTTTGCAGTGTCTGCTGGCCTTCAGAAATTACTACTCTGCCTTCTGGTGATTCACGGAGCAGAATAAGACCAGGGAAGCGAGTCACACACTCAAGGACTAGAATAACCTATCTGCAAAGGGAAACAGCTGGCACTTTAATTTTCCCTTTCTTCAAAGCACTAAAATTGCTCAGTAAAGGGAAAAGATGTATTTCTGACACAGGCTTCCTGGACTGCAGAAGCTGGAATGACACTTTCCACCCTCTGAACAGTGGTTAATTTGTACTTCTGCAGCAACCTTCATGAGGCGCTTAGCAGGCGTGCCCTATCCTTTGTGGAAAGAGATATTCTGTGTGTGAGGAGACTCAGCCGTATCTTCTCTTTCAGACCTTGCTGTTGTGGGTTCCCTGTCACCTCCACAAAGATTTGCAACTGTGGTCATCTGGTAAACAGCTATAACCACTCATCTCTTTGGCAAAAAATTAGGGCTTCTACCTTGAAAGGTGGCCAACAAATTTTTTCAATATACCGTATTTTTTGCTCTATAAGACTCACTTTTTCCTCCCTCAAAAGGGGAAATGTCTGTGCGTTTTATAGAGCGAATATGTGTGTGCAGTAAGTCTGTCAGATGTGCAGCCCATGGGGAAGTGATGGGGAATGTGCCTGTGATCATGTGCCCATTTGATTCAGAATATTTTTTTTCTTGTTTTCCTCCTCTAAAAACTAGGTGCGTCTTATAGTCAGGCGCGTCTTATAGAGCAAAAAATACTGTAATCACCATCTGCACCTTCTTGTCCAGGAGCAAGTCGAGATCTTTCACAAGGTCCCCTATACCTTCTAGAACAGCCTTCCCCAACCTGGTGGCATTCAGAGGCATTTGGACTGCAGGTCCCAAAATTCCCACACAGCAGGGCCAATGACTGGGAATTCTGGGTGCTGCAGTCCTTGTGTCTGGAAGGCACAAGGTTGGGGAAGGCTGTTCCAGAAAACCAGGGAGTTGGGAAAGACAGAACTATGTCACATAAAAGAGCCAGATTTTGCCCCCCCCCCCCAAAGTCCTCCAGGGGCACAAAGAACATAGTGGAAAGGTAAGTTCTGTCTTCTCCCTCAGAAACTTGGAGATATTCCCAAGCTATCTCCTTGCTGCTCCCGTGCAAGACCAGAGCCTTGTGTGAGTGAAAATCAGGTTTCTTGGCAACTCACACAAGCATTTTCCAAACAGAGAGGAGGAGGCGGGGCAACCAGAAAGGATGGCTGGCTACCAAAACCAAGCAAAGGAAAGCTACTTTTCTGACCAACCTGGAGATCTCCACCTATTGTGTTGTTTTTGGAATGGGGATAGCACACGATGATGGGACTTATCTATAAGGTTTTGCTGTCTCTGAGGAGCACACACAAAAAGCCTCTGTGGCCTGGCTCTGGTGGCTGTGCTTAAGCCGGGAAGGATGGTATCAGACACAACTCTTGGGCCAGAGATAATTTTTGACACTCAGGCTGGTTACGGAGCATGGCCATATGCTGGCCCTCCAAGGGCCGGCTTTCAGCGTTGAGCAAGACGGCAAATCAGTCTGGATTCCCACCCATCTCTCTGCTTCCAAGTTCAAAAACTTGACACAGTCCTTTGTTCACGTTTCATTTGCTCATGAAGTCGAGTATTTTAATCCTCATCCCCAGTCTCATCCCTGAACTGGAATATAAAATAGAGACACTTCTACTTTACTTCAGTGTCTGGAAACAAGGCATTTGGCATCAGGACCATTTTTTTAAAGTTACACCCATGCAAAGCTTTCACTTCGGAAGAATTACAATTAGTGACTGCTTTGGATGGCCTGCCAACTTGTGCAGTGCTGAAGCATTCACCTCTCCTGCTGAAATGTGTCCAGCTCTGGCTCCTTATGTCAAGAGGGAAATCCTTCACTGTCTCAGCTTTAGCTCCCAGACGATTAGAGGAAGGGACAGATGATAAGATTCACAGCATTTTTACTTGGAAGCAAGCCCTTCTTTATTCTTTCATTTTTAACATCTATTTATTTTCAGTTTTACAGCTGGCTCTTTAACATTTTAAGATTAGTTTATGCATGTGTTATATTCATATCCTTCTCCCTGCAAGGAGGCTCCTAGAACTTCCTCTCCATTTTTCCTCAACAACAACCCTGTAAGGTAGGATAGGCCAGGAGACTATGAGTGGCCCGGAGTCAACCCAGTGAGCTTCATGGCCCAATGGGGACTAGAACCCAGAGCTTCCCAGTCTCAATCTGGCACTCTAGCCATCAGGCCACACTGGCTGTCTTAATACCTTAGTATTTGGATATTTTCAGGGCTGTATTACCGGTTGTGTTGTTCTGTTGTTGTTTTGGCTTTTTATTATTGTAAACTGCTGTAAAGGCATTTCTCAGTTGGATGGCATATATGTATGCAGAGGCAGACCTGAACAAACACTATCAAAAAACTATATACAGGTCTGGATTTCTTTTTTAAACTGCTTAACCACAGAGCAATTTTTCATCCTTTCCAGACACAAGACCCCATGTGCTTATACCATGAGCAAGCAGGGTTCTGAGCATTTCATTTAATCCCCTTGGCAGCAAGCACTGTCTGAAGCAAGGAAATTAAATGCACCATGCACAAAGATCCTAATTTTAACAGAAGAAATCCAGCCCCTTTACCCTCAGATTCCAGAGGAAGATAGGATGACAGCTTTGAAAGTAAGATCACAAAAGTGAAAAGCCCACATACATTTTAGCAGCCCGTCCTGCCAGTGCTTACCAGGGGAGCCCGCGTGGTGTTCAAACAGGACCTGGGAAACACACACGCAAATCCTCACTCAGCCATAATTCTCACTGGTGGCCCCCAGACCCTTCACTGCCTCTCAGAACTGTAAAGAGTGGAAACTGGGTGGTGGATGAACGAGCACCTCCCTGAGCCCTTTAGAGAAAGGAAGGATGCAGATTGAACAAACCAATCATGAAAACCAACTGTTTTCATGGACAGGCTTGGGGAGTCGAACAGGCTTGGGGAGTCGAACAGGACAGGCTTGGGGAGTCGAACTGCAAGTTGCTCTCCTCAGCCTTAACTGGCATAGCCAGCTGTGAGGCAGCACACCCAGCAACGCTGCCACCCAGCAATGCCTCGAGGGCCCTGCCCTGCCCTAGGACCTCCTGGCTTCCCCCTAACTCAGCTCAATCTCTGTCTCCATCTATCATCAGCATTTGATGGATCGGCCAGATACTGCTGGTATTCCTGATTCCTTTCATCTCTCTCCATGGGCTATGCTGCTAAGGGCAAGGGCAACAACACTGCAGGTCAACAACACTGGGATGGATAAATTTGCCCCATCGCCAGGGTTCAGGGACCAAGCTGCTGCTTCGCACGGAGAAGATTCCAGGTTCAGTATTCTGGCCACTGCACCTCGTGCCTTCCACTGTTTGGACCGGTTGCTAGCCCTGCTAACCAGGAGGGCTAGGAAAGACTCCTTCTGCCTCAAGCCCTGGAGAGCTACCAGTGACCCTCGCAGTTCAGGAATCTGCAACGTGGCACCTGTGGAGGAGCCCCCAGTGTGGTGCCCAGGAGGCCAGTGTGGCTATTTTGTTACTGGAACAACTTTGCTCACTGTTATCACAGCTGGTGTGGCATTGTGTGAAGAGTGCCAGACCGGGACTCTGGGAACCCTGGTTCTCAGCCATGGAGTTCCTGGGAGACTTTGGGCCAGTCGTGGATGCTCAGCCTCATCCACCTCACAGGGTTGCTGTCGTGAGGATACAACAGAGAGGAGGAGAATCTTGCATGCCACCTTGGGTTCCATGTAAAAGGAGGAATGGTCGGATAGAAATGCAGGGTATAATAAAACATTTACCTCCCACATCTCAAAACTGTGCCATTTCTCTTAATCTGTTTTGCAAGTGGGGAGAAAGCAGCTGCTTTAATTATAACTACCCTTAGATTTCTGGCAAAATGTTTGTGTTTTGAAGTTATTAAGAGTGCTCTGTTCATTTTCAAGTTGCTTGTCATGACTCAGATATTACCAGGAGGAGAATAACAGTGTCTTTTGGAAGTTTATACTAATGGTTTACAAACTGTGTTTGGAGAACTCTGGAAATCAACAGGAGCTTATCAGAAGCTTAAGGAGATCAGCTATGAGACAAGTTGCCCAATACAATAAGCTCATGTGGAAGACACCCTTCCAATTATGGACAATTAGTTATAAGGCCTTGGAGACCAGGAGGTGCTTCCCTGGAATCCTTCCTGGGAACCTCTTCCTGCACATCTGAGGTTCCTAACTTGTGGCCTACATTCACGGAAAGAGTTGCATCACTGAAACTTCACTTCCAGCAATTAAGGCATGGCACACACATACAACACAAGGCCATTATTAAGCAGTACCATTTCTAGAACAGAAGGAGCTGCCTTGTCACTTAGTCTATCTCACCGAGCACTGTTGACATGCAAGTTTGTGAAGCATTCCAAAAGAGAAAAGAAAACAACAACAACAACGTAGCACTGTCAACAGTGACCTCTCTAGGATTTTCAGCAACCTATCTGGAGATGCTGTAGATCCAAGCCGAGATCTTCTACTTGCAAAACATGTGCACTTCCACTGAGCTATGGCCCCTTTGGCGACACTCAGACTCATCAGCATAAGATAACACAGTGTTTTCGTACTGTATTCTGTGGAATCCTGTGGCTCCTTGAAAAGTACCACCGAGTCCCTCGTAAGCAGCTCAGTCCTGACAGCTGCCTTGAGAGAGAGACAACTTGCCCATCAGCACGACCCACCTGCGCCTGGCCCATGCAACTGCTCCTATACTCATGAGTATATCCAATGAGGGCAGGGCACAGCACCCGCTGGCACCTCCACTGGCATCCTTGAAAGGTCCCCAGCATGGTGTTTGTGAGCAGCTGCAAAACTTCTTCAGAATTGTTTTTTCCAGTTTGTGTAATATGAATATATAGGAATTGTATGGCCCTCATATCAGTTTCAATAAAAGCTGACCAAAGACGTAAATGAGCACCTTTTTGAAAATGGTCTCCCTATGCTCTCCACTCAAATGCTACAAGCACTCTAGCAGCCTCAATCCGCTGCATCGCAGCCAGCGAGTGTCTATCCCTCTGAGGCATCGGTCTTTCGGCTGTCAAAAGGGCATGGAGAATTCACGGGTGCCGACCATTTTTTCACTTCCATGAAGCTGGTAAATAATTTCAGAGTGTGGACATCAGTGAATATGTATGAGCGCAGCAGTACAAAATGTATCTATGTAATAACCTACCCCCGAAAAGATACAATGGGAGGACATTGCCAGTGGAAGCCTTAGCTGTAGTGCACTGTTAGCCATTTCCCAATTTAGACAATCTCCCGTTAAAGAGATTTTACAGTACCCAATAGATACAAAAGAAAGGTTTTTGCTGAATGGGATGCAGCCTAAGATCCAAGTGGTAATCCACAATTAGGCATTTGTGGTGGGGTACACGGCACTGCCTGAAATCCCTGAATGCACCCAAGGGTCCAAGAAAAGTCCTGTATGAGGGGTTCCCCCAGGTGACACTAGGTGAGCCTTCTCCAACATGGAGCCCTCCAGGTATGATGGCTACAAATCGCTACATCCCTAACCAAGGCTCCCATTTCCAAGGCTTGTTGGGGTGACAGGAGCTGTTCTGTGACATCTGCAGGGGATACCAGGGTGAGGGAGGCTCCATTGGCCAGAAATGGAATTCTGTGTATGCTCAGTTCACTCAGAATACATTCTTAGGGTCATCCTAATCCTAACCAATCTTTAATCTTGGGGTTCTGGTAAGGCATGAGGAGGAAAAGAGTAGACCCAAAACCTCTGCTGAGCACTGTGATGTTAGAACGACAGCTGTTCTCCAACATCTAGCCAGAGATGTTTCCAAGGCTTGGCATTTGCCAAGCCTTCCTCCTTCCGAGGAGCTCAGGGAAGTTTATGTGCCTCTCCAGTTCCATCTTATTCTCATGACAACCCTGCAGAGTAAGTTGTACGAAGACAAAATGCCTGGTCACTTCGTGAGCGTTAGGTCTAGAATGGACATCTTAATGGGGTCTCCTGGGTCTAAATCCAATACTTTGGTCAGGACTGAACCAAGGACCCTTAGCTCACAAGGCATGTGCTCTAACCAGAAGCCCCCTTCCCTTTGCAGCCAAATCTGATCTGGAGAGTGTCCTTAAAACAGACAACTCAAAAGCAGTCCTAATTATGTGGCAAAGAAACCCTGATCACCTGGAGCTCAACAGGTTCCACCCAATGTAGAATCTTTCAGAATGCTTGACTACAAATCCCATCATCTCTGGCCAGCACAATCAATAGCCTTGTTGGTTGGGAATGACAGAAGATGTAATCAGAAACATCTGGATGCACTCAGCTGGGGAAGACTAATTTAAACATTCTGCCTTCCCTTTATTACACCTGAATAATACTAACATAAATAGAAATAAGCCTTTCCAGTCTAGGTTTCTACTTGCTGCAGCATAAAACTCACCTGCCTTAAAGGCAATTTAATAAACAGTAAAATTAGTACACCACAAGTACTGTTAATGCCCATTAATTACAGGCATTCAAAGCTTTCCGTTGGGAAACCTATAAGCAAACTTGCTTCAAAGAACAGCTTTAACCCCTGGTGAGAATTTACTTCCTGTAGGGAGCCAAAGTTGTCAAAAACTTGACATTTTGGTTAACCACTTTAATTAATACCAACATGTACAGGCAATGCAATGCTGGTTGTCCTAAATCTAGGAGCACAGCTTTGTTCACCTTAAAAAGAAGTGAAGAATCATTTTCAGAAAACTTTGCCCCACCCTTCCCTTACAGATTCCAACCTCCCCCTTGCTGTAGGGCATCCAGGTATAAACCGAGCAAGTTCTTAGTGGACAAAAACAAAATGAAAAACAATAACATTGGAGCAAATTTGTCCAAGCTAACAGCTGCCATTTCTAAAATAGTAACCATTTATGCACTTACCTGTATAATCTATATATAGCTGTGTTGACAAACAAATGCTAACTTAGGGTGACTTTTTTATAGTCAACTAATTGTAAACAACTCCTTCATGGATCAATGCCTTGTTGTGGCAAAGGGGCTTGCGTAGCTCAATGAAGCTATGAGCTATGCCATGCAGGGTCACCCAAGACAGGCAGGTCATAGCAGAAGCTCTGACAAAACGTGATCCACTGGAGAAGGAAATGGCAACCCACTCCAGTATCTTTGCCATGAAAACCCCATGGACAGTACCAAAAGGCAAAAAGATATGATGCCGGAAGATGAGCCCCTCAGGTCGGAAGGTGTCCAATATGCTACTGGGGAAGAGCAGAGGGCTAGTACTAGTAGCGCCAGAAAGAATGAAGTGACTGGGTCAAAGCCGAAAGGACACTGAGTTGCTGATGTATCTGGTGATGAAAGGAGAGTCCGATGCTGTAAAGATCTATACTCCATAGGAACCTGGAATGTAAGATCCATGAATCAAGGCAAGCTGGATGTGGTCAAACAAGAGATGACAAGACTGAACATCGACATCTTAGGAATCAGTGAACTAAAATGGACAGGAATGGGTGAATTTAATTCAGATGACCATCAGGTATACTACTGCAGGCAAGAATCCCTCAGAAGAAATGGAGCAGCCTTCATAGTCAATAAAAGAGTAGGAAAAGCAGTACTGGGATACAATCTCCAAAATGACAGGATGCTCTCAGTTCGAATCCAAGGCAAATCATTCAACATCACAATAGTCCAAGTCTATGCCCCAAACATGGGGGCTGAAGAGGCTGAAGTTGACCAGTTCTATGAAGGCCTACAACACCTTCTAGAATTAACACCAAAAAATGATGTCCTTATCATCATGGGGGATTGGAATGCTAAAGTAGGAAGCCAAAAGATTAACTGGAATAACAGGCAAGTTTGGCCTTGGAGTACAAAATGAAGCAGGGCAAAGGCTGGTACAATTTTGTCAAGAGAATACGATGGCCATAGCAAACACTCTTTTCCAACAACCTAAGAGATGACTCTACACATGGACATCACCAGACGGTCAACACAGAAATCAGATTGACTATGTACTCTGCAGCCAAAGATGCAGAAGCTCTATACAGTCAGTAAAAACTAGACCAGGAGCTGACTGTGGCTCCGATCATGAGCTTCTCATTGCAAAATTTAGGCTTAAATTGAAGAAAGTAGGGAAAAGCACTAGGCCACTCAGGTATGACCTAAATCATATCCTTGATGAATATACAGTGGAAGTGACAAATAGATTTAAGGAAGTAGATCTGATAGACAGAGTGCCTGAAGAACTATGGATGGAGGTTCGCAACATTGTACAAGAGGCAGCAACTAAAACCATCCCAAAGAAAAAGAAATGCAAAAAAGCAAAATGGCTGTCTGAGGAGGCTTTACAAATAGCTGAGGAAAGAAGGGAAGCAAAAGGCAAGGGAGAAAGAGAAAGATACACACAATTGAATGCAGAATTCCAGAGCATAGCTAGAAGAGATAAGAATGCCTTCTTAAATGAACAGTGCAAAGAAATAGAAGAAAACAATAGAATAGGGAGGACCAGAGATCTCTTCAAGAAAATTGGAGATATGAAGGGAACATTTCATGCAAAGATGGGCATGATAAAGGACCAAAATGGCAGGGACCTAACAGAGGCAGAAGAGATTAAGAACAGGTGGCATTATTGTTGTTAAGCCGCCCCGAGGCTTCTTTGCAAGGGGGCGGCATATAAATATGTAAATAATAAATAAAATTACACAGAAGAACCATACAAGAAAGAGCTTAATGTCCCTGATAACCACAATGGGGTGGTCACTGACCTCGAGCCAGACATCCTGGAATGTGAAGTCAAATGGGCCTTAGGAAGTCTGAGCAACAACAAAGCTAGTGGAGGTGACAGCATTCCAGCTGTGCTATTCAAAATCCTGAAAGACGATGCAGTAAAAGTGCTACACTCAATATGCCAGCAAATTTGGAAAACTCAACAGTGGCCACAGGATTGGAAAAGGTCAGTTTACATTCCCATCCCAAAGAAGGGCAATGCCAAAGAATGTTCAAACTATCACACCATTGTACTCATTTCACATGCTAGCAAAGTGATGCTCAAAATCCTACAAGCTAGGCTCCAGCAGTATGTGGACCGAGAACTACCAGAAGTACAGGCAGGATTTCGAAGAGGGAGAGGAACTAGAGATCAAATTGCCAACATACACTGGATCATGGAGAAAGCTAGGGAGTTCCAGAAAAACAGCTACTTCTGCTTCATTGACTATGCTAAAGCCTTTGATTGTGTGGATCACAACAAATTGTGGCAAGTTCTTAAAGAGATGGGAATACCTGACCATCTTATTTGTCTCTTGAGAAACCTATATGCAGGTCAAGAAGCAACAGTGAGAACTGGACACGGAACCACTGGTTGGTTCAAAATTGAGAAAGGAGTTCGGCAAGGCTGTATACTGTCACCCTGCCTATTTCACTTATATGCAGAGCACATCATGAGAAAGGCAGAGCTAGATGAATCACCAGTTGGAATTAAGGTTGCTGAGAGAAATATCTACAACCTCAGATATGCAGATGATACCACTCTCATGGCAGAAAGTGAAGAGGAACTAAAGAGCCTCTTGATGCAGGTGAAGGAGGAGAGCGCAAAAGTTGGCTTGAAACTCAACATTAAGAAAACTAAGAACATGGCATCCGGTCCTCTGACTTCCTGGCAAATAGATGGGGAAGAAATGGAGGTAGTGACAGATTTTATTTTCCTGGGCTCCAAGATCACCACAGACGGGGACTGTAGTCAAGAAATTAAAAGACGCTTGCTCCTGGGGAGGAAAGCTATGGCAAATCTAGACAGCATACTAAAAAGCAGAGACATCACCCTGCCAACAAAAGTGTGTATAGTCAAGGCTATGGTTTTCCCAGTTGCAATGTATGGCTGTGAAAGCTGGACAATAAGGAAGGCCGAGCGCAAAAGGATTGAGGCCTTTGAATTGCGGTGCTGGAGGAGACTCCTGCGAGTCCCTTGGATTGCAAGGCGATCAAACCGGTCAGTCCTAGAGGAGATCAACCCTGACTGCTCTTTAGAAGGCCAGATAATGAAGATGAAACTCAAATACTTTGGCCACCTAATGAGAAGGAAGGACTCCTTGGAGAAGAGCCTAATGCTGGGAACAATAGATGGCAAAAGAAGAAGGGGACGGCAGAGGATGAGGTGGCTAGATGGAGTCACTGAGGTGGTTGGTGTGAGCTTGAGTGGACTCTGGGGGATGGTGGAGGACAGGAAGGCCTGGAGGAATGTTGTCCATGGGGTCGCGATGGGTCGGACACGACTTCGCGACTAACAACAACAATTGTAAACAAGCAGTCTGACTTCCAGTCAACTTGTCATGTATTATGCAATGACAGTTTGGTTGCATTTTGCATGTCTTCCATTTATCAGCATCCTTTTAAACCATCTTGCGCTGCTGAGATTGAACTACTGGGCACAATGGATTTTATTCTCATTATTTAAGCCAGCCTTATGTTAATAAAGGCTCAAGATCAGCTAACATGGACAACTCCAGTTTTCAGAGCAAATTTAGAACCGCTATTAGTGTAGAGAAAGTACTTGATTCGGACATAAGCAATTGGGAGTTTTGTCCTGAGACCTAAACCCAGTTCCTCAGCCTCCACCCTCAACCTCAGATGTAGGGAGTGAGGCATTTGTTGTCGTAGGAAGAGAATTCGAGATGGTCTTTTAACAAATTATTTTGAAAGAACAACTGCTTTACAATCTCTCACTACAAGAATGTACAAGAAGGACATCTCATCTTTTAAGCTAAACAGGACTATTAATATGTCCTCAATTCACAGAGCACCGTGCCCATGTAAACCACACAGAAAACATGTTCACAGCAGGGATGGCGTGCAACTTTTAAATGCAAGTAGAAAATGCAGCTATGTATCCTAGGTCTGTTGCCATCACACATTTATTTAAAACATGTTTATGCCTCCCCCATCGCAACAAAGCCTCGGGGCGGCTCACAACAGAAACAATCACATCACTCGGAACAGTTTTCGATAACTGCTTGCTTGGCAAAGGCAGCCATGCTGGCTGGTGATGGGAGGAGATCCGGCTGCAGAGGTCAGCCTAGAGCATGGGTTGGACAGCTTTATTTTACCATTAAGCAGCATGTGGCCCTATGGAGCTGCTTGATATGCAACCATCTGGGAGGCAGCAGAGACTGAGCCTGGACCTTCATCAAGCCACAGCTCCTCTCCAAAGGGGCACAGGCACACTTTGGGACTCAGGAGGCCCAGACTTCTGGTATTAAAATCTCCAGTCAATAGGCCCATGAGTGGGTATGGAGACATGAGCTGTCAGAGTGGTTGCATCAAGAATGGAAAGGTTTAATTTACAGCAACTACTTGCAGGCATTAACAGTAAGACAGAAAGCTGAAAGCATGTCTGAAAAGAGTCTGCCGGTCTTTTTAAAGGAGGGGAAAGATGCCAGGGTACAGTTTTGGTAAGTGAGGTACAGGGCTAGGATGAGAGCATCGGAAGGGTATAATCATTCACAAAGAGGAGCGACAACTGAAGCAGTGGCCAGAGCAGTCAGGAAAAGCTTACCCTGAAGATCCAAAAATAACAGAACAAAAAATCATAATGAAAAAGGACCAAAGTTTGAGACTAATTGGCCTCTTGCAAGAGATTTTCTAGGAGCTGATGTTACTCACTAAGAATCTAACCTATTGCTCATTTTGTGGTCTCTATCGCTTGACATCCAAGTGCTTCGGCAGGAAGCCAGTCTTGACCATCAGGCAACCATCCATCCATCCATCCTGTTCCCGTTTCAATGCCACCATATTTCTTGAGCTGCATCTCTAACTGTGGTTCCACAGGAGTTCAGGAAAGACATCAAAAGAACTACAGCACACTGCATTCAGCAATTGGAGAATCTCAGGTTTTAAGAAATTTCTTTAAAAATACAAAGTTTCTAGCTGCAAAGATACCCTTGAAAATAAACAAAATGCTGCTGAAATCTCCGAAGCCGGGAGGAAAGGGCGCGGGGAAGTTTCTCCTGGCTGAGAGGATTCAGTGGCTTGCGTAATTCCTGCATTACACATCCTAGCAAATGTGGCAGAACAAATTATGCAAAATTAAAATAAATTTGCTCACGTCTATCATTTGTACAGATGATAGACATCTGTACTTCACGGTATGGATGAAGTACAGTGCATGGTTTTTCAGTGCTTAAGACAAACCCTTCCAGCTGCCCGCACATACCAAGAAGAGATGGCCCATTTCCATTCACTCTTATGAAATAAAGAGAAAGGATGAGACTTTAAAATCCATGAAGAGATGGGAACCTTCAACCTGCCTGGTACGGCCCAGACACAAGTAGATCTGCCACATCACTGAGAACACAACTTCTATCTGACTTCTAATTTATACAGAGGGGTTTTGTAAAGCATCACCGTCAAAACACATAATTTTATTTTTGCTTCAGTTGTGCAATGTGAAAAATGTAACTTTTCCTTTGTTTGCAGACCCATTCCAAACTAACATAAACAGGGCTGGTTTTCATAAGGGTCTTCCCATCCATGCTACTGTCCTTTCCATTGCTCATAAGAGCAAACCAGAGACAGCATTTTTCTTGGCTGTGATTGTAGCAAAATTGAGTGATGCCTGAAGGTCACACATACAGGACTGAGAGTGTTTGGTTAAACAGATGCCGCGGAAAGAGGATCTGGCTGAGTGGCTTTGCGCTTTGCTTGCAGAGTTAGGGAATTCAGGAGAAGTAAGTTGGCTGGCAGAGGGCAGCTGCAGGATGGGGAAAGCAGTTGCTCCTGCAAAGCTGTTTTCTTCAAAGCTGAAAACTGTGGGTTCAATGTTTATTTTTGTTGGGGATCAGCCCTCACCCAACAAAACAGTCTCTTGGGTAGATTATTTGTCCTCTGTGATGAACAGGCTCTCCTTGGCAGCCATGTTGTGGTGGCGCCCAAAGCAGATTCTGAAACAGCCAAATAGGCAGTTTTGGACTGAACAGGGGATTGGTCCAACTCAGTTTCTCCCTATGGTGTTTCCACAGGCACTTTTACTTTTAACTACTGAAAGCAAGAACTAAGGGCCTTGAAGAACAGTTTTCCACTGGAAAAACCCCTCCAAACTCAGCCCATCAACGAGCAGGGAAGAACTATTACTAGACCAGCCTCAGTTCATGTCACGTTGAAGCTTTCAAGGTATGCAAAGGTTTTTACTAGCAGCTGTAAATCCAGGCTGTTCATATAGCACTGTGGCTCACCAACACAAGTACTTTTGATCCTAAATCTTGTCTGTTGGTTCCATCAGGTCTTTTTCACCTCTAAGACGATCCTTCTACCCCTTCTTTAAAGAAGTGTTTTGTCAATCAAGGAGAAAGGTTATGAAATAGGGAGCTAACCAGGAAATGTTAATATTACTTGCATTTCCTGATAGGGTCTATTTTAAAAAAACAGTGGAGGGGTTGGAGCCACCAAGCTCATTAAACCTGCAAACTCAGGACTCAAACCAGGCATGGAAAACCAGGAAATAGATGCTTAATCTCTGTGTAGATGTTGCAACAGTAGATGAAAAGGAGTCTGTGAAAGCAAAAATGGGATAGGATGGTGTAACGTGGTGTCCTGCAACAGCAGTAGGCTGGACTCAATGGCCTTCATGGCCCCTTCCAACTCTACTATTCCATGAAATTTAATCCCCCACCTGCCCAACCCACCCAGGCTCTCCTGGGGAAGAGGGCACTGAGTTCACGGACTCCTCCAGGCATTTAACCGCCAGTGTCAAAAGTGATCCAAGAATTGTGAAATATCATGTCTGGGCCACTGCCTGCACCAAAAGGAGTAGGGCAGCAACAGAGTGAGGATGGGAAGGCCACAGGGGGCATGTGAACGCCATGGCCTGCTCTCAAATCTCTGCCCAGGGACTATGTAGGAGTATACAAAAGCAAGACACAGAGAGATCTGCCAGTGGTGAACAGCATCTGCGTTGAGGCAACCCCAAAAGCATTCCAAGAAAGCTACGAAGATGACCAAGAAAATAAGCGAAGTTTCTGCAGTGAAATCCTGAACTTTGGATCCTGAAGTTCAAGTCAGTTTAGTATTCCTAAAACATTTATCAGCCTTCTGCTCTTAAATCATTTATACCATTATGTCATATTTTAGCCCAGCAGGGTTGGAGTAATTAGAAATACTGGACAAACTCCCTGTGAAACCACTAATTGGTTTGCTGTGTTTCTTGCATACCTTGTGCAAAGACAGTTAAATTTCTAGCAATTGCGAAACTTAGCCTTTAAAGTAGGGAATGGGCTGAAATTAATTTGGTTTACTTCTTAATATGAACCAGCCTAATTCCCACTTCCTAAACCCATAAACAAAGCAAAATATAATCATCCTTGATTTTTGGTATCTTGATGAACTTGAAGCTCTTCTGCTTACGAATTATGAAGTGTTCTAGCAAATCACAGGCCTGCTATTCTTTATGAGCTGTGCTAACACAGAATGGTATGCAAGCATTTTATTTAAAGTAAATGAAAGTCAGAGCTGAACAGACTCTTAGCTCAGGTGTTTCCCATGGACAGCCCTGCTAAAAATTTAGCACTAAGATACCAAGGCCAAGCGGCTCCAGTATTTTACCCAGCACCCAATTACTTTCTAAACATTTCTCTGCCTAAAACATTCCAAAGGTCCAGGGCTTGTTCACATGTTAAGACTGCCAACTCCTTGACCTTACTTAAGGCGGAACGAAAAGGGATTACCCTATTTTTTGCTCTATAAGACTCATTTTTCCCCCTCAAAAGGGGAAATGTCTGTGTGTCTTATAGAGCGAATATGTGTGTGCAGTAAGTCTGTCAGATGTGCAGCCCATGGGGAAGTGATGGGGAATGTGCCTGTGATTATGTGCCTATTTGATTCAGAATATTTTTTTTCTTGTTTTCCTCCTCTAAAAACTAGATGCGTCTTATGGTCAGGCGCGTCTTATAGAGCGAAAAATACGGTACCTCTCTGCTCACCTGTTCCTTTTCAGGTCACAAAGCATTCTCAGGTCAAGCCTGAGGCGAGTTCCCTGTTACATCAGGATCTGAAAGTAGCTTCAGACAACGGTTTCCCACCTCGGTGTGGATGAGAAGACTGAGAAAGCAGAGGCTGTCTTATATCGATCTGCCTGCCTCAACACGGTCTATCTCAGCCTTCCCCAGCTTGGTGCCCTCCAGATGTTTTGGACTTCAAAGCCCAGCTGACATGGCCAACACTCAGGAGTGTTGGCAGTTGCAGTCCGAGGAACATGCGGGGTGCCAGGTGTATCTTCAGTGAGGAGCAGCACCTCTCCAGCACAGCAAAGAGGGGCCTTTTCCAGCCTTACTGAGGACCCCAAGGATCGAACCTGTGACCTTCTGGGTGTAAAGCCCATGTGCTGCCACCAAGCTACCATCCTCACTGGTTGGACCTCCTGCAGGTGATGCAAGGCTGAATCGCCACTGGGCCCAGTGGGGGAGATCTGTGCTCTGGAAGAGCATGTGGAATCAGAGCAAGACCTCACTGCCCAGAGGTGGAAACCCTGGCACCCAGAGTTGCCTTTGTGTGGCCTGATTTCATGTGGGCCTCTGCATGCACTGGTCCCAAGCTGTGGCAGCTGCTGCTGTTCCTTCCCTGGCCGCACAGAGCTTTTCAGTGGTGGCCCCTTAACCGAGGAATGGTCTCCTCGCTGAGGCCTGACACAGTCATCTTTTCGGCTACCCTCTATTCCCAGGCTTTTAATGGCATCTGATGGGTTATGTCTACTGTTTTAATTAGGTCTGGTTTTAAATGGAAGTTGTTTTAGATGTTGAACTGTTTTATATTTTTGTATATAGGAATGTTTGGCCATTTTAAATTTGCACATTGAAATTTTATACTATGTTTTAATACATTTGTATTTTCATTGTACCTTTTGTATTTGGCTAATTGTGAGCCATCCAGAGAGCTTTGGCTATTGAGCAGCATAGACATGACATGACATGACAATAGTGAGAGAGAAAAGGGGGACACCAGAGAGACTGACAGAGAAGGGGATGCTGGAGAAAGTGGGCAGCAGAAAAATAGAAGGGGTGACTTAACCCCTTCAAACTCAGGGGCCTGCACAACAGAATTCAGTCCTGCCCTCCACTGACGTTGCCCACAACAGATACCCACAAGCAAATGTGGCTCGCAGCAGGAAGAAAGTTGCCCACCATGGTTAAGCGAGCAGCAGTCCTACTGCTAACTACATCAGCTTTCAAACCTGATAAATATGACATTTCTTGCTGGAACAAAGCACCTCTTACACATCTCAGAATATGCTAGGAAGGGTATCTGGGCTTCCCAGATATTGGACTGCTTTCTCTGGGAAAGGCAATGAAAGCTGCTCTCTGAATTATTTGACAGATGAAAGATTTCCCCAGCCACATACCAGGAACAGCCTAATCCAATGCCACAATCCATGCTTAAGTGTAAGTAAGTTGTTTGCTGTCTTGGGTATCTGACTGCTTACAGCAAATCCATGTATTTATGCAAAAGGGTTTCACATTTTTCTAAATCTGCATACAATTATGAAAAAGCCACACACTCAGAAAATAAAAGTTTTTTTAATTGATATGCCTGTGTTCAAAAGGAAGCAAGCAAAACCAACATGAAACAAATGAAACGCAGACCTGGGTTGGGTTATTTAGCAGGCTACCAGTCCTACTTGGGCTTCTAAATGAAACACACTTTCGGCAACCAAAGCCTAAAATGTTCTGAAATGTCCTGTGCTTTGTCACACCATTTGGGAGAAGAGGAGGAAAACAGGAGGCGTGCCTCCCCGGATCAGGCTAGAAGAGCATCTTGGCCCAGCACTGAGTCTCCAGCCGAAGCAGACAGATGACTCTTGCAAGACGAGAAAGCAGGCCAGGTTTTCAGCAGCTTCCGTCATTCAAGCTATACCTCCTGTATTCATGGAGGTTTTATTTAGCTAGCACAGCTGCTGATAAACCTACCCATGCCCTGCACTTTTGTTTTGGTCTTGGTCACAGGGAGATGGGCAAAATTCATCAACAACAGCCAGGGATCAAATGCAATTTGCCAACGGCATTACCAAAAGTCTGTTGGGATGCCTTTGAAGAAATGCACACTAGCCAACGTAAGAAATTCCAGGGGATTCGGCAATCACTGAACATTTTTGTGGAATTGGGCAGCTGTTCTAGAACAAGGACCAGTTTATGCAGCCTTGAGAATTGTGACAAAGCCTTTCAATTGCATGTATGCTAACATTTAAATATACCATATATATGGTATATTATATTAAATATACTAATTGCTATCATATCTAAAATTGCTTCTTTTTCATTACAGTTGTTGGCTTTCTTCTTCCTGAAAACTGAGCTTACTAGGGGACAGTGGGAAGTTTATGTATAGTCGTGATGTAGTTATTCACAAACAGTTACCTACTCTGCACAGGGAGGAGTTGACTGCCTTAACCTGTTGCTAAGCTCACGCGAATGCTCCTCTCATGTGTGTGTTGACACTTTGTCACTGTGCCTCCTTGCACTTGAATAACAGCTCTAAAGGTACTAGTCAACCTTTCATACACATTCCTCTTTGTCGCAAGTAACTGAGATTTTTCACTTTTAGGAATGACATAAATGAAAGCAGTTTAGACAACTTAAAGCATGCTAGATAGCTTATTTTGAGGTTGCTGCGGTTTTGCATTAACTTATGATTTTGCTACAGGCCTGGGGAGAATTGGAGTATTCAGGATGCTCTAGGGTGGCTGCGGGCCAGAGCTTGTATCAGGATCCAGTGCCTTCTGAGGCCCACTCTGCAGAGGGGGAGGACTGCTTCCCTCTCCCCTAACCAAGTGAGCAGTAAGAGGGGATGGGGCAGCAGCTCTTCTCTGGGCCACAAGATTGAGCCACAAGAAGGAGGGATGTGAACAGAGAGCAGTGGCACCAATGAGGAGGTAGTCCCACCAGGGGCACCCTGCCCAAGCCTGCCACCCCCACTCTGCCAAGCCCTGGAGCATGAGAAAAGCTGGAAATGCTGCCCAGCAGGGCACCTCCAGAGTCAGTCATCACGAATGCCCTAGAATCCGATTCGAGTCTAGCTAGGAAGTGTTCTTGCCAAAGCAGAGAGGGTGTGTACAAGCTGCTGCAGTGTTGTGCTCAAAAGATTTGGGGAAAGGAAACTGGGTTCCCCGCTAAATGGGAAAGATGGCAAACTGAAGTAGGAGAACACAAAACTCAGCCGCGCAGAGCAAATAACAAGCTGCTGCTGTTCATAAGAACCACTGTTGTTAAGAAACTCTGAGAGGTTTGATGAAGAAAAAGAGGAATAAATGCGCAAGACATTACTTGAAAATTAATGTCAAGCATCTGACTTTAATATAAAGGAGGTTTCGATTTAGACTTTGCTTGTTCTCAGTTCCGTTCTTGCCTCTTCTGCAATCAAGAATTTCAGAACAGGAGATCTATGGCTGCGTGTGATAAAATGCCCGGGAGCCACAGGTGTGTTCAATGCGGAGGAGAGTGCGCCTCCAGGAAGCTACTTTTGCTGGCTTTGCCTGATGTTGGTTTGTTTCTTTTTTTCCTTTCCCCGCGGCCATCAGTGACCAGTTCTGTAAGTGTGCATAGCCCAAAGTTTGGCAACTGGCAGCCTTCAAACCAATTTTATATGGCTCCAAGACCTCTCTGACTTCCCTAAACCTTTCCTTCCCCATTTCTATATACATTCTGCATTCTGTAGTCTTCTCTTAAAGGCAAAGGAATGAAGCAATCTCTTTGTTCTGGTGAAAGACCTCACCAAGGACCTTTCCAATGTTGTTTATTTCAAGTTTAGCACGACTAAATATGGATCTGTTCCTTGAAATAAGTTCAACAAGGCTGACTCCACCCACAGTCCACTGTGGCCCCACCCACTGCTGGCATGCTCTCCCCAACCAATTGCCCTGAAGGAATGTGGCTTTCCCTACCCTAAACCACTGACTCCCATGGAAACAGAAATCAGGAAATCCAAAGAAAGACAGGGAGCTACTGTTGATCAGCTGCTTGGGGTTCTCAGGCAATGCCTCTCCCGTCACCTGCTGGGTGATGCCAGGACTGGACCTGGACCACATGCTTTGCCAGTGAGCTCCAGTTCCTTCCCAAAAACTTATTTCAGGTTCACCAGTGAAATTCGTAAGGATGGGCACAGCTTCCTGGACAGACAGCTGCCCACCACGACCTGCCTTCTTCCTCTATGTACAGCCCTTGGAGAAAGCTCAGTGCATCCCAGGACATGTTCCCCACACAGGGCAACGATGAAGCCGAGCCGAAGCTTATGAAATCTAAGAGCATGCCCCAGAAGGCTCTGCCCTGCACAAGAGCCTGGGGGCAGACACTCTGGGGCACCTTGGCAGACTACTGTCGATGCAGAAAGTGTTCTGCCACGTGACAGGCACGTCCTCCTGCAGGTTGTGTGAATGCAAGCCACACCGGCCAGGCCCAGTGTCCAGGATGAGCCTCGCCGGGCACCTGCCTGAGGGCCCACACCTGGCAAGTCGCCTTTGACTTGCTTCTCTTCTTCACCACGCAGCTCGCTTGTCGGCCTGTCTCTTGCTCTGGCCCAGACAAGAGTGACGGTGAAAGGAGCAGAAGATGCTGGTGCTCTGCCTGTCATGCATGCAGGTTGCAGCCAGAATGAGAAAGAAGAGGACAAAGAACAGGAGTGGCTGGCAACCCTGGCTGTGAGGAGGTACCTGCCCGGAGGGAGGCGGCCCCTTGCAGGTGTTTTGCCCAAGGGCCCTCCCAAACCTGGATGTGGCAGCGATGCCAGAGCACCATCACAAGGCTCAGAGTACACAGAACATGCAATTGGCATTAGGCAGGTCGAAGGGGACCCATCCAGCTGCCAGGTTCCTGCAAAGAAAGGCTCGCAGACTAGGCGGGTGTTTTGCTTGTTATCGTCTCATGCAAAAGCATCAAGCACAGATGAGCTGAGCCTCCCATTTTACAAGATCCTGAGCACTCTGGCTGCAAATTACAGGTCAACAGGGATTCTGTTTTTTTCTTTTTTTAAAGAGTGAGACTGAATCCGGCCCACCCAATTTAGAGTTGCGCAGGAGCCTTACCTGTCAGGATCCCTAGTTATTAACTCCATTGCAAAGCCATGCAAATCAGCCTTTTCATCTGCTGTCCAGACTTGTCCCCAATCACGCACCATTTGCAGGATGGAAAGGTCTTGCGAAGAGGCCTCATAAAAGGTTTAGCAAGCTGCAGGGCAGGTGAACACCCATAAAAGCACAGGAAGCCGAACTCCATCTTAGTGTAGCTAATCAGCCCAGATCATTAATTTTCCATGGTATAATTACATTCAAGCAGAAACACGTCCATTGCTGAACCCTAGAGCTACCGAGGAGCAGGGAAAAGGAAAAGAGGAGAGAGAGAGACCCACTTGCTAAAAATGTTTGTGTTTGAAGCATATATTAATTTACTTTTGTGTTGTTTATCATCACAATCCTGGATCTGGGTGGTTAATGAAGGAGTACATTTTAAAACTCTTAGATGCAGAAGTCTGAACTTTACAAGGCATGTAAGATACAAACAGCATGAAACGATGATAACAAAGCAAAAACTAACTACAGGTGTTTCCTGGGACAAGCTACCTCTCCAAAACATGGCATTTTAAAAATGCCATTTGGTGCAGAGAACAAACAGGATTTTGGTGCTTCAGGGATCTTGAGCATTCCAGATTTTAGACCAGACACATTGAACAGGCACCTCTTCCTTGTACACACAGGCAAACACAGTTCATGTTACTGCAATCTCCTCTCGGGCAGAAGGTGTATCAAAATAAAATGTGCCCTTTTTTAACCCATTCAGCAAGTACAAAAAAGAACCATGCAGCTCTACAAGTTCTTACTGACACCGGGGCAGAGAATCCAGATGTCCTTCCCCAAGGAAATGCTTTTGTTTCTCCATTTTGTGAGCCATCAGCCCTCCATGGAGGGGGCAGTAGTGAGGGTTTCTGTAGCTTGCACAGCCACTGCAATTCAGGGCTGTGAATTACGAGGGCTGTCCAGAATGCAGTTGGAGGGAGGGGTACATGTGCCCACTGGTCCTGCTACTTTGTTTGTTTTTGTTTGTTTGTTTGAAAAATTTCTATGCTGCCCCTTGCCAACTAGCCTCGGGGCGGAGAATTATCATGGACGACATGCAATTCAGCTCCTTTCTTCTAGCTGTCTTGCATTCTTTGACCCTAATAGCAACAGTGGCAGGACAGGGCAAATATTTCCAGCCTGAGAGCAGAAACTGACACATCTTCAGGCAAACCATGGAGAAACTCCATGGTCATTCCCCGCATGCTCATGAGCACCCATGCACACACAGCCCCCAGGGCCACGCAACATGTGACATTCAATACACAGGAACAATTGATGCTTAATTGCTTAACCAGCCCCCACATGGGCTCCCAGCTGGGTCTCTAATGATGGTAGGGAGCCATGCCATAGTCCGTGAAGTGATCAGTCCCAGAAGAGGAGCTTGGCTTTGGTGAAAGTGTCCCTCTGGAGGGATAACAGCTGCTTTGTGTGCACGTGGAGAAGCAGGGAGAGCCTGTTAGCTGGACCACGACAGGGGAAGAAACGCCACTGCCCTGTGATTCCAACCCTGCTCCATTTCTCTGCCTTGTGGCAGCCATCTAGATGCTAAGAAGAATGCACATCAGTTGCTCACTGATCCTGAGAAATCCTCCAAACAAGCTGCTGAGCTGAAGGAGACAAAGGGCTTCCCCACGTGCTCTGCTGCGGTTGGTCCACGTAAGAATCAATACAAGCCTTCCTCAATGCAGAGGGACACATCACCTTCTCTTGGTGAAAAAAGGGGAAGGACAGCAATGGAAGAAGTTGCTACAGCAAGGAGGCCTCCAGCCTCAATCCGAGGCGTGCGTTCCCTCCCAAGCCTTCCTCTACTTGTGCTCTGCCTTCATAGAAACAGAGCAAGTCAGAAGGGGCCTCCTGGGCCATCTAGTCTGACCTCCGGCACCAGCCGGCTCCACTCACAACATGCCCACCATGTGGACATCCAGCCTATCCTTGAACACCCGCACCGATGGGGCCTCAACCACCTCCCGTGGAAGCCCATTCCACGCCCTCGGGGTCCTAACTGTCAGGAAATGCTTCCTGGCATCCAAATGGAACCTGGGTTCCCTCAGCTTTGCGCCTCTGGAGCATGTCCTGCCTTCCTCTGCAGGGGAGAACAGGCCTCTCCCCATCTCCATGTGACATCCCCTCACATACCTGTATGTCGCCAACATATCCCCTCTGAGTCTCCTCTTCTCCAAGCTGAAGAGACCCAGTTCCCTCAGTCTCGCCTCATACCCCATCCCCTGCAAACCAGCCACCATCCTTGTGGCCCTACGCTGCACTGACTCCAACCTGGCTATATCCTTTCTGTAATGAGGGGCCCAAAACTGAACACAATACTCCAGTTGCGGGCGCACCAGAGTCGTGTAGAGTGGTAGTAATACCTCTCTTGATCTAGAAGCCACACTTCTGGCTATGCAACCAAGGGTGGCATTCGCCCTCTTGACCACCACAAATTCTCAAATTCTCCACTACCCCTTTGCTAGATCAGTCTTCGCTTCGACTTGCACTCTCCCTATTGCAATCTGTGCCAAGTCATGCTGCTTCTCCTTGCATTAAAAAATCCACATACTGCTTCACATTCTCCCTCAACCCACATTCCAGGCTGTCTTCAGACTGGAACCTGCTCATCCTCTTCCTCCCTGCCCCCACCACACACACTCAGGCTCCTCCCATTTTTCCAAAGCCCTGGTGCCAAAACTAGCCATGCCTCCCATTCCTCTGACCACATGATGCTCCTCCCTGGATCCCCTCAGGTGTTGCCCACCCCCTTTACTCTAGCTCATTGCAATAGAGCACCTGCTTTGCATGCAGAGATGCCCAGCTTGAGTCTTCAGCACCCGCCAGTACAGTTAGGAAAAAATTCTGCAGGCACCCCAAAGAGCCACTGCTGTCCATCAGCGTCAGGCTAGACAGACCAGTGGTCTGCATCAGTTTAAGTGGGGATTCTAGGCTGACCCTCCAGAGACCAACTGCAGCACAGGTAACCCTCCACACACGGTACTTGTGTGTACCAAGTGCACCAAGAAGAGCTTTAAATAGGGAACTGGAGTTTCAAGGAACTAAAAGGGCCAAAAAGTGAGTCACAATGAGAAGTAGAGTCTGCCAAACAGGTGTGCACACTAAAGGCAGCTGTCATGGGTATCACCACACACTCCAAGTTACGGACTGGCTGCAATTTTTGCCAGAACGTTAGCTGGGCAAGAAACCAAGTTCCAGAATCTGGTAAATTTACAGAGGCTGTAGGACTGCCCTGAAGAAAGAGAGCATCCTGTCCCCACTGCCCATAACAGACTTGGAATTGTGGTCTTCCAGCAAGTTTTTAAATGCCTGGACAATCCTTGATATTTACACAAAGTGTTTAGAGGAAAAATTCAGTGCACATGGCTAGGTTAAAAAACAGCAGCCAAGCACTTTAACAAGATGCAAGAGGACTTCAATAAGAGACCCTGGATTTGAAACCATTAAAACCCTTCTCTTTATGCTGATACATCTGGGCTCGCTCTACAACCACTGGTCCACAGCTCAGGCTTAATCAGACCACGCTTGGAAAGCAGGGCTGTGGACCTCCATGCCAGATCTAGTCTACCTGGGATTCCAACACAGCCCTCTGGGGTTCTGCATGTGGCCATTCCCCCTTCCCTGGGACCCACCGCCTTTCACCCAAGGGCAATCACTTGGTAGCTTCCCAGCTTTCTCATGGATCCTTTTCAAAGAAACTTCTCTTAAGCTTAAAATATGTGGGCATCTGGGAGATCTGGGCTGCATTCCTTCAGGCCCATATACCTGTGGGATCTCAGCTTAGAAAACATAGAAAACATAGAAAAAGAGCGAGTCAGAAGGGGCCTCCCGGGCCATCTAGTCTGACCTCCGGCACCAGCCGGCTCCGCTCATGACATGCCCACCATGTGCATGTCCAGCCTGTCTTTGAACACCCTCACCGATGGGGCCTCAACGACCTCCCATGGAAGCCCATTCCACGCCCTCGGGGTCCTGACTGTCAGGAAGTGCTTCCTGGCATCCAAATGGAACCTGGGTTCCCTGAGCTTTGCTCCATTGGAGCAAGTCCTGCCTTCCTCTGCAGGGGAGAACAGGCCTCTCCCCATCTTCATGTGACAGCCCCTCACATACCTGTATGTTGCCAACATATCCCCTCTGAGTCTCCTCTTCTCCAAGCTGAAGAGACCCAGTTCCCTCAGTCTTGCCTCATATGGCATCCCCTGCAAACCAGCCACCATCCTTGTGGCCCTACGCTGCACTGACTCCAACCTGGCTATATCCTTTCTGTAATGAGGGGCCCAAAACTGAACACAATACTCCAGTTGCGGGCGCACCAGAGTCGTGTAGAGTGGTAGTAATACCTCTCTTGATCTAGAAGCCACACTTCTGGCTATGCAACCAAGGGTGGTGTTCGCCCTCTTGACCACCGCATCACACTGCTGACTCATGTTTAGCCTGCGGTCAACCAGCACCCCGAGGTCCCTTTCACAAGTGCTGCTCTCCAGCCACTTGTCACCTAACCTGTACTTATGACAGCTATTCTTATGCCCCAAGTGCAAGACCTTGCACTTATCCACATTGAACGCCATCCTGTTGTCTTGTGAGCATCTTCAAAACTGTGTATGATCCTCTGGGTGAAACAGGCTCCCCACTCCTTGGCTTCATCAAGCAACTTATTTGAAGCTTCACAGAGTGACAGCAAATTGTTACTTACTTAAGTTCTCTTTGCTGTATTTTACTGCCCAGGAAGGGGAGGCACTTGTAGCTTTTTTATCTGTGCATTCTTTACTTCAGACGTGAAAATAACTTGATCGGCCTTGACCCAGGGAAATGGGGAAACAGCCATTCCCTGTCCAAGCTCCGGCTGCAAAATCTCTTGGTCCAGCCTTGCACAGCTAAGTTCTTCCAGAAGGCGGAATCTGAGAACAGCTTTCAGCCCTGAACGAATGATGACAGCTTTTGAGCCACACATGGATACAATATTGTCAGCCCTGTCGATTTTCAGATGAAAACTTTCTGGATTTCTCCAGTGTATTTCACTCAAGACAGCTTTTCCTGTTTTCATGTGGCACAGGAAGTTTCTTAAAACAAGACAGTCATGTGACCAACGATAAGACCATTTTCTTGCAAGAAATGTAGCCTCATGATAAGAGGCCATGATGTAAAGACAAGCCTGAACTGGGAGAGTTTTTGATGTGGAGAATAGCAGAAGTTGAGGTTTAAAGATAATAGACTATACAAGCTTGAAAAAAACTGAACATATTTCAGCAGTGACCAGAGAGAGAGTGGCGGGGAGGGAGGGGGGGAGGGAGACTTGCAGCATTGTAAGAGTCTGAATTTATGTGAGGGTAAAGAGCCAAAAAAGGCACCAAGCCAAAAATTTTGCCCTTGCCAGAAAAAGAAGAGAGCTGGAAAGCAGCTGGGATGCAGAAAACAGAGGAGATAAAAAGGAAGCAAGATAGACCATTTAAGCCAGGGCATATCTACATGATAGAAATGAATGAATGAACAGGCATTCCCTTCTTCTAGGAACTGGAAACAATGATCGAAGCATAGACAGGGGCCTTGAGAGAATTTTTAGCATCCTCACCAAGTTGAAATTCTTAGAATTCTTTAAAGGAGAGGTGGCATGTTGTTTTCAACCCTAAGTACTGCATGTGATACTGGTTTAGGGTTCTCTCTCTCTCTTGCTCGCACGCACGCATGCACACATGCACGAGAGAGAGAGAGAGAGAGAGAGAGAGAGAGAGAGAGAGAGAGAGAGAGAGAGAGAGAGAGAGAGAGATCTGCATGAAGAAGCTAATTAGTGGTGGCAGGGAATCTGACAGCTCTGTTACATTAAAGTGCCCTTGAGGAACTGCAGTGGAGGCCTTTGGGGATTGCAAGCTGGACATTCCTGCACTAAAGAGAATATGTGAACAAACTGATATAGCAGGGCCCATCCTTGCAGGCTTTTAGGAAGGCCCTTAAAATTGACTGTTTGCTCTGGCTTATCCCTGACTGTTTTATCATGTTTGTTTGTTCTTCTCAGAATGATTGCAGTACTTATTACTGCATCAGTTTTTATGATTTGAATTGCATCATGGCCCAATGCCTTAGGATAGCTTCTGTCCTCAAAGGCGGCCTAGAAATATTTCAAATAAATGAAATAAATATCCAAACAAAGCAAGGGCTGCTTCGCTCAGTGACAGAAAGCAACTGTACCCATCCTATGCACACACACTCCTCCTCCGAGCAAAGGCTCTTTGGTTAGGATGGCTGGCAATGTCCTGCAAGGGACACCGCAAAAGGGCTACTGGGACACTGAGGTCCCAGACGATAGGATCCAACAGCCCAACACAGTCACAGCAGCTTCCGCATAGATATGCTCACACTGACATTAACATGCTCTGTCCGTTTCCAGAGAACTTGTGGCCTCACGGTATGAACCCACACGTGGCCTGGGAATCCAATGAAAGTCACAAACGCTGGGCAATAAACTGTCCACTTCTTATGGCCAGAATGGCTGTCCTAGGCTCTGGGGACTTTTCAAAAAAGATGTATGCCTTCCTTCCAAGCAGAATCCATTAGAAATAGACCAGTACAGTAAGAGCCAGAACATGCAACACGGTAAGAGGCCATGCCTACAGCCCCCAAGACAGACAAGAATAGTTTCCCTGCCCGCCCGCGCCCCCATTCATTTAAAGGGTCAGGTAATGGACTGTTTAGAAAAGTCTTTCCCCAGATGTGTTGGACCACACCTACCAGCATCAATGCTGGGATTTGTAATCCAGCAAATCTGAGCGAACGCCCATTCAAGAAAGGTTGGTATTGCGCATTTTCCTTATATCTGGTCAGGAACTGTGCGCGCGCTGTTTTGCTACTAAAAGGGGGGAAAGGCAGGCTATAAATGCGATGTATTTCTTCATATGGAATTCTTGCATTCTGCTACGGAAGAATGAATTTCAAAACATCAACAACGTATCTGCTAGAATGATTTTTGCTCTGAAGCTGGGACTGGGGAAAAGAGAGTAGCTCTACTGCCACTGGAAGATTTCTGGGGAACTCCTGATAACAACCACAGAAGAAACTCCCCTCCCAACTCTAAGTTATGCTGCTGATATAAAGAAAGCTTTGGGGTAACCTTGACTGGATTTATGTGTGGAAGGACCGTGAGTGCTGCTCCGTTCTGATTTTCAAAATAAAATCCCTCAAGCAGAACTCTTTCCTGCCCCCAAGTGCATGTCTCCTGTGCCAGGCTCCAGTTTTTGTTTTTTTTTAAGTAGATTCTGCATGTCTAAAGTCTGTTCTGGTTTAGAGAGAAGATAACAGACAAAGAGAAAGACATGTCTGACACATATGGACACTCTGTTCAACCTCTGGGGCCTTCCTCCAGGTATCAACCCCTTGAGAGGCTCGGAGGATGGGGTGGGCCTTTTCTGTGCCCCCCCCCCCCAATCTCTGGGACAGCCTCCCTGCTGCGGCCTGCCTGGCATCAAATCTGCCATCTTTTCAACACCAGGTTAAGACAGCCTTCCTTAAGGAAGCCTTTAAAGTCCTCCCCGGTCATCCAGAGGCCTGACATGATTACCCAGGTGTCTTTGTTTTATTCATGGACAGGTCTGTTTATTGTCTTTTAAGGAGTTTTATGCCATTTTAAATTAATGTTTATTTGTATTAATGTTTTATCTATTGTATGCTATTGCTTTTATGCCTTGTTGTAAACCACCCAGAGAACTTTGGCTATGGGTAGCTTGGAAATGAAATGAAATACAGAATACTAAATAAAGGAAGGAAGGAAAGCTGTGTGCATGTGCAAGCATGCGCTCCAACACGCATAGGCACAGAAGGGAGTTCTTGGGAAGTCTCAAGAATCTCCTCTCCGTGTGGATCATGTCTTAAGCATTATTTAGGTAAAAAGGATTCAAAAGATTTAAGAAGGAAAGGGAAGAGAAAATCACCAACTATAATCACTGGGTTCCTAAACAACAAAAAGAATGTATTTGCAGCAAATCTAAATTATGCTGCTTCCCAGAACACAAAAGCACTGAATGAAATATAAACAGCAGAAGTTTTTTGGGTAGACTTTTGAGCAAACAAACTGAAAATTGTCTCTAAACCCACAAATGAAGCAAAATGAGATGGCTTGAATGGGCACCAGGCTGTAGGTGGGCAATGACATTTTAATGCGGCCCCCACAGTGAAGCAACAAACAGTATAGAAGGTGAAGGGGTCAGCACCTGCCCAGCTCTTTCCTGCTGCGCTACCTTTCTACTTGCAGGTGATGCTGGGAACGGGGCTAACAATGCTAAGAAACATTCAAAGTGCCTCACTGGCCTTCTGGAGCAGCAGAATCCACCCGAAAAGTATTATCCCAGCATGAGGGCAGAATCAAGCAGGGAAGTTTTTCCCAGGCAGGACTGCTTGCAGAGAATACATACAACCAAACACTAGATATTCATTTGCTTCATATCTGCTCCACCCAACATCAACAAACCAGTTCCAGTATTTTTCATCTCCACCAGAAGCAGCTCTTTTGGAAAGCTAATGGGTTTTAATCACACATTCATGATCAAGCCACCCTAGAGTGCTTTGCATGAGGACAGGAGACAGCAGGTTGTTGCTGGAAAAAGTCATTTTCCCCAACTACTGTGAGACCTGCAATCCAGGTCAGAGGGAAGAGAGAGATCCATGGTGGGGAAGAGAAGCAGGCGACCTTCTGCTGATCAAAAAGGGCAAGTCTATGAGCCCTGAATTCACCACACCACTGCTTGTTCCCTGCTCCTCTTATTAAACAAATAACTGTTTCAGCATTCCCAAAAGGTTGCTTGTCTTGTTTTGGTTTTTTTGGAAAGGGTAATGAAGGAGATGGAGCAGGTCTGGCTAGGATGAACCACATTTAATAAGCCTAGTCAGAATTTAAAGTGGAACTGAAAAACCAATACGACATTTCTTATCCCTTTCAAAAAAGAGCAACATCAGAAACAGCCTTTAGTTGATAAACTCATGTTTCCAGGCTGCTCAGCTCCATTCCCGATGTTGTATCTCCCTCTTCCCATCATAAAATCGATTTAACTGGGCTTTTGTTTTCAAGTGCTGCAGCTTAGACTGATGTTCCCCAGGAGTGAACCTCTCCAGTCAAAGATGGAGAGATGCTCACCTTGCATGTGTCCCCACCTGTTACCTAAACTGCTTTGACAGGACCAAAGTGATGTGTTGTAACTGCTTTGTCAGTATAATGCTGCCATGCCGATCTAGCTTTTGCATATTAGTAATAAATATAAATGATCGCTTAAGATGAGTAAAGAGTAAAGCATGCTGTGCTTATGAAAATGAAAGCATTATTTCAGTTCCCTTCCCCTCACATCAGTCTTAGAACAATACTGTGAAGCGGGTGGTTAGGCAGAGAGAAAGCAAATAGGTCTAGAATACCCCTAAGACCCTCATGGCTATTGAATCTATATTGCCCCAGTTGAAATCTAGCTGCTGCACAGCACTGATTCTAAACAGCCAGGAAACTGGAAGCAGGAAACCAAGGGAAGAGGGAAGAGACAAAATGGCAAGATGATAAGATAAACTTTTCTTCTGAATGAGAGCTAGCAGTTTGTTTTGTTCAAGAACATACCAACTAAGGAATTTTTAGTACTTTGGGGAATGCACTAAATTCTGTGGTGGAAGCTAGATTGTATCACTATTTTTCACTTCCTGTTAAAGAACTTTAAAAAAGGAGGGGAGACTTTATCTAAAGGGATATCAAAGTCAATGAAGAGCAAAGTTCAGAAAAGTTGCGCTCACAGAAAAAGATTTAACAAATCCCTCTAAGTGCAGGAAGTGACTGGCCCTTAGATGAAAAAGCAAAGAAAAAGATACAAGCTCAGTAAAACAGACTATCCTTTGTGGTTTCAACTTAAAAAGAAACCAAACACACAAGAGAGTTTTAAGATGAGATAGAAAGTATGCAGGGCAAAGATATCTGTATTTAACTGTTGCCATCAGAACAATACAGCTATTATTTTATCATCAAGGACACTTCTATTAAAAAGCATGGACACATACTCACACCAAGATCAAAGTGGGGAATCTTTTAAGAAAAGTTGCTTTAAGAGCAACAAAAACCCCTAAGCAGATAAAATAATACAAAGTTAAAGCACCTAGAATGTACAACTAAACACAACAGTTTCGATAAATGCTTTGTAACAGGGGATGTAACTAGCTTAACTAGAAAAACTGTAATTCAAACCAAATGCTACGTTCTGCTATTGTTTTGGTTAGCTTAATTTTTGCTTCTGAATCCTGAAAGTTGATTCGGCAATGAAACTGTTGCATGTGCAGCCGTTACAAAGCCTGAGCTTGATGTAATGCATCTTTGCTTGCAAAATTACTCTTTGGAAAGTACAGAGTCAGCAGATGACATGGAAAGGTTTGGAGGGAGTGGGTTGTTCCAGCCAGAAGGGTCCAGCTCACACACGGCTCCGGTACGGAGGTTACTCATGTGGCAGTGTGGAGGCAGAAAGGCCTCGGCTGGGAAGCATCGGGCAGTGAGAGCCCACCGTCCCGGGAGCTCAGGAGTGCCCACCTCCCACCTGAAAGCACGGCTCCAGCTTTTCCATGCTGGACCTGGAAGGCTGTGGCTGGCACTCATCGCCTTCATTCCACCAGGGCCTCAAAGGCACTGTGCAGAGTACAGTGCAGAGTACCCATTAACTATCCAGCATTTGCTAGTTTTGCAGAATAGTTTTGGCCACCACCACAGCAAGTGAGCAGGAGTGGGGAATGCCACCACTGAGAACTGCTGCCTGCTCTCTTGTCTGGCTCTTGCCTCTACAGGGTAATTTTCTTCCCCAGATCTAGTCTCACTTCCTGGACAAAACAGTCGCATCCAAGCCAGAACATGTTGAGGCATTAGTGGGCTAAGCTTTTAATTGCACTGACTCATTCTGCTCTTGCACTGACTCTTTTATTCCTGGTTCTTGACTCCACTGCTATAAAATCACCATTTGCACCTAAATCCTAATTATTTGCAAGCAGTTGCACAAGCTACTGAAAATTAACAGAAATATTTTTAATAGGAAATAATATTTATGCTTCACAGCTGGACCAACTGATTGCTCTCAGCCTGCATGAAGACAAAGTTCTATTAGTGCCACTCCTACAATTGTATTGGGGAATGCAGACACTCAGGTCCAAGGTCCAAATCCAGTTCTTCAGGTTTTCCAGGTGCCCCCTCCACCTGTCCGCTTGGCCCTATCCCTTCCCCTCAGTCACTGATCATATGGTGGTGTCCTGGCTTTAAGCAGGTTAAAATGCCCTTCCAAAGGCTTAGTTACTGGTCTGGACTGTTACTGGTGCTTCAGGGATCACCTCTGCCGCTTTTACCTTTGGTCATGCCCACAGCAGGCATGTGGACCTCAGTCTGAAAGTGGTTCAGCACCCCTGCTTCAACAAAAGCATGGAAACTCAGGAGGTGCAGCTTCCCTCATCGATAGCCCCAGTATTAGGAAAAGCTTTCTCCTAAATGGTTCTGTGCTAGGCTGATGCACACAATGAACCTACAGCGAGCAGGGAGGTTTTCAACTGATTTCGACAAGGATTAGACAAGGTGCCCCACAGGATCATGCTGCCACAGAGCCCGCAGCTAGCCAGCAGGCCTCCGTTTCCCTCTTCCCAGCTCACACCCTTCAACATTTTTATTTATTTTGTTTCAATATTTACATCCAACTTTCTTACGCTGTGGCAAGGAACTCAAGGCACTGTACATGAGCCGCCTCCTCCCCCTTTTATCTTCACAACAACCCTACGAGGTAGATTAGGCTGAGAGACAGGAAAAAAGTTTTCCTCCTTTTACCACAAAAGCTTTTGGCCTTAAAATAACCACCACCATCTTCTTTTTAATCTTCCAAGGTTGGGATTGCTCCCTTCTTGGGCTGTTCCGACTACATAAGGCACAGCGCTCAAGAGAATCTGTTTGCTGCTGGCACGAAACAGGGGTGGGAAACCTGCAGCCATCCAGATGCCACTGCTGTGCATCTTCCATCACCCCACACACTGGCTGTGTTAGCGAGGGCTGCTGGGAGGCCAACCATGTCTACGAGGCTCGCGGTGCCCAGCTCTGGCAGATGCGGGGTGGAGACGCCCGGCTCTGGTTCCTCTCGACCCCTTTGCACAGGACATGCTCCAACTGACTGGAAGGAAGGCCCAACTCCCACCCATCACAGGGTGGGGAGCAGATAAAACAGGCAGGCTAAAGCCAAGGAAACCCCGTCATGGCTCTTTGCAGAGGGACCTTGACCCAGTCACCGCTCTTCTCAGTGTAGCCTACCTCACAGGCTTGTTGTGAGGATAGCCATGTATGTTTCCCCAGACACCTGGCAGAAAGGAGCCACACCAGCATAATAAAATAAACAATAAGGAATTAATAGGGTTATTGTCTCACTGGTGGGCCCAAATCTCCAGAGCTGTGATCATGAGATTTAATCTTCAGTATTTTATAGTGGTCCATAACCACAGACAGTTCACAAACTAAAAAAGTCAAAAGCGTAAAATACAATAGCATAGTGAAAAATGATATAAAAAACCCTACATTTAAAACAGAATAAACCCCAAGTAAAAACCAGGGTGGAAAAAGCCAGTGGCAGCACAAAGGGAAAAACTGCTTGAATGCAGTTTTTAAAAACAAAGGACTAAAAAGCCTGGGAGAATGAGATACTCCTCACCGGGTGCTGCAGAGAGGGCACCAAGCGAGCCTCTCTGGGAGAAGGGCCACCAGCAGAAAATCCCTCTCCTTAGCAGCCCCCTGCCCCTGAAGGCACTCTTAGGGTCAGTGCAGGTAATGATGTGAAATGCTGGATGATTTATTATTAATTAGCTATTGCGAGCCAGTGTGGCTCGGGGTGGGAGTCAGAATGGGAGCTGGGAGATCCCAGTTCTAGTTTCCACTCAGCCATGAGGTTCACTAGGTAACTGTTTGGGGGTATAATGGGAAATGAGGAGCATGTTTGCCACCCTGTATGAGGGGAAAAAAGCAGGATATAAATATGATAATAATTAAATTGGCCTCTCACCAAACCCACAATATTTTACTAATATGGGAGGAAGTGGCACAGGAAGCCAAGTCAGGTGAACTGTTTATCTCACTCAGTATTGAGAAAGTTCTCTGGAATTCCAAGCAAAGGCCCTTCACATCCCTGCCGCCTGGGATCCTTCCACCTGCAGATGCCAGGCTTGGAACCTGGGGCCTTCCACATCCCATGCATGCAGTTCTACTGCTGAGCCATGAGCCCCACTCCACAAGGATGAGTGACTGTCGATGGTTTCACAAGCAGAACAGTGGTGCTCCTGGACCAGGCTGCAAAACCCCTTGTGCAGTCCCCCTGCTCCCAAGCAGGGCACCACAGCTATTGCCTTTGCCTGTGATGGCTTCAGAGTTATGCAGCCCCCGTGGTCTGCAGAAGGCAGCCCGTGCAGTGCAGTGGTTAAGAGCCGGGACTGGGACTCAGGCGACCCAGGTTCTAGTCCCCACTCAGCCAGGGAGCCTACTGGGTGACTCTGGGCTAGCCACAGACTCTCAGTCCAGCCTCCCTCGCAGGGTTGTTGTTGTGGGGATAAGATTGAGAGCAGCAAGAGAATGATATAAGCCACTTTGAGTTCTTCAGAAAAGAAAACGAGGTGGGATATAAATCTAATAAATAAATAATATTAAACAAATGCTAATACTCAATCATACACAACTATTTTCTTGCTCTAACTTACTTACCTTCCCCATCCTGGTACCTTCCAGATATACTGGACTGTAACTGCCCTCATTCCCAGCTGGTGAAGCCATTGCCAAGCTGGCTGGGAATTATAGGAGCTGCAATTCAATGCATCTAGAGGGCACCAAGTTGGGGAAGGCTGCTCAAATTAGGCAACCGAAACAATTAGAAGCTTAATTCTTAGCCTTAGAAACTATAGTGTTAATGTATTAATCTGACAGTTAAATGTTCCAGCCCTAGTAAATCTGCTTTATCCAATGCTGGGAAAGTATTATTTTCGTTTGCCCCCTGGGATGCCATTCACTCGAACTATTCATTTCAGAAGGCCAAGGAGCTGTGTGTCCATGTCTGTGTGCACAAGTTTGGGGTTCTTTTGTTTTTGTTTTGTTTTAAAACTTAAGAGCCTTAACCGTTAAAAAAATAAGTGCAGGAAGAATCAACATTTGCATTTTAAAACTTTTCTTAAAGCAACAGAAATCTTGGGAAACGTTACAGAAAGCAATAAGGTATTCTACAAAAGAAGGAAGAGGCCGCTGAGAGAGAAATGCAGCCAGCATCCTGGGTCACGTGTCCTCCCCATAAAGGAAGGGCTGTTGTCAATGCAGCAATCGTTCATTCAGAATTCAGAGGAGAGAGCGCTCCAGCTCCAAGGGAGCAACGATGGGGAGCTCTGCACAGTAACAGATCTTGCTCTTACGCATTGCCCGCCGTCGCGGCAGGCTGGCATGACTGTGCATTGGCCAGAGAGGGCACTTTGCAGCCACCGCAGACAAAGGCTCTCTTGTGTCCTATTTCCTAGAAATCAGTTAGCTAGAAATCTCATGGCAAGCTGTATCCGCTTACAGTTCTGGTGCTCAAGTTTTCTGCATCGGATCAGTGACGGCTCACCTCTGCACCTCCACCTCCTCTCCCTCCACCGAGACCCACACGTCTTCATTCACTTTTTTTCAAATAACCATTTGCTTATTCATTCCCAACATGGTGCTTTCTCCAACCACCCCACAAGGGTCAGCAAAGGCAAATTCCGAGAACTGCAGTTAAGTGCTCACAAGGCAGCAGGAGGACGGGACTGAGTGCTTCCAGCCAGCTTGAAACCTTTTCTATTGCAGAAAACTTCTGATTTTTCTGTCTCTTACATTCCTTTCCGATTGTTTCCACACTTTTGATTCAGACTGGATCCCTGCTTTCAGTTGGTATTTATTTGCTACTCTGATTTCTCTGTTTTTAACAGAATCGCCCACTTTTTACTGTTTCGCTTTTCACTGCTCTTCGCTGTCTTGAGCACCAGCATCTGGAGGGGAAAAGCTGCACGGACCAGATATCTGGGCTCCAGGGGAACACACCAGCTGACCATCTAACAAGAATACAAAGGAAAGTGGAAGAGCATGTTACTCCTTGTTGAGGGAGTTTATACCAATTCACAGCACGTACAGTTTACTCCCAGGTAATTTAATATAGGATTGCCCCAGAACAAGCCCAAGACTTTCTGCTGCCCGAGGCAGACAGCATATGAAGCTCTCTTCTTTTGCTCCTCCCCAAGTTAAGCTAAAAGGTCACTCACATTATTTGGGTACCCGAGGCAGAAAATTCCAAAAGCGCATTTCCCTCGTTTCTTGGCAGGAAAAGTGCAATTATATTTTGTTTTAAACTGAGCTAACCTTTTTCATGACACCCAAAATGAACTACCTGGGGCGGCCACCTCACTTTTACTAATGATAGGGCTGGTCTGTCACCATCCATTTCAAGAAAGTTTCACCAGAACATACGCCTCCAGCTTCTACAAAGTTCCATGCTTAAATAGGCGCTGCACTGCAAGTCTGGATTTGTGCCTCAGAGACTCAGGATTTTGTGCAGGACCCGCCCTGCCCCAACTGAAACATACAACAACTCAAAAAGTGATTCTAGAGCAGGGGTAATGAAAGAGTGATCACATGCTGCTTCCACACTTCATTCTCTTGTTTACGTTTGGAAGATGATTTCCTCAAAACCCAGATTTCTTTGATTAATTGGCCTATGCAGTGCACTGAAAACAGTTAAAAGCATTGCAACATGCTGTTTTATTTATACTGACTGAGCCGGGCATCTCATTAAAGGAAAGCGTCAGGAATTCGATCTTTGTGCACTTTGATACAAGCTGACCCAATCTGCACCTCTCAGAATCACATGTGGTGCAAGATCAGTTATTCACAGACTTCCCAAATGTTCTGGCACATCTCTTTGAGCAGTTTTTTAAATGAAAATAATTTAGAACTGTGTATTTTGAGAGGAAAACAGAATATGTATCAATTGCATGTTTACATTATTTTTAAAAATTGCAGACAGATGCAAAATCAAGAGCTGACAGACATACGGATGAACGTATGTGGAATAGACAAGGACTGGGAACAGATGGATTCACTCATCCCTGTATTTTAGGTTTATGTTCTGGGTAACAGAGGGCAATGTGAATGCATTGACTGATGTGTTCCAGTATTACACCATAGTTAACACTGGCATTTTATGAAATGATCTTTTAGGGTTCTGGATGAGTATTTCACTAGATAAATTGCCTGTGGATACACTGGTTCATCTATATCAGATGCCTGAACCCCAGTGCCTATCAACCCCAGCCAGGATGGCCCAACAGGCATGAATTATCAGAACTGCAGTCCAAGACATCTGAAGGATACCAGGCTGCCTATCTCCAATCTGTATTCATCATGCTTATGACAGTGAAGATGCAAAAAACCACATGAAAAATGTAAAATACTTCAACACCAACTGGCTTAGCTGCTCTGATGTCACAGAATGTTCATTTGCTCAAGGAGAAAAGTAACTGGCAGTCCAGTTTCTTTGAAGGAAAGGAAAGTTGTCCGTTTCATCTGGGACTAAAAACTGAAGACAGAGCAGGATGGAAAATGGAAGAGGTCTCAGGGCACCTTATGTGGTTTCCAGCAGCTGTGTCTTTTTATTCCAATTTTACTCTAGAGGCCCCTACCGGATGTAAACGGCTTCCCCACATATCACCACCTCACACTACAATCCCAATCCAGATTGCACCAACTCTATTTTTTTAATAAATGCAGCTGCTACACACCAATTTAAAGTAATGCTTGTGTGGGCCCCAAAAGAAGCCAGGAGTCCAGCTGCAAGGCGGCTTGGCAAAGGACAGGGAGCAGGTCATGAATCAACCAGAAGGAAGAGCAGGCAGCATGGCCCCTTGAGAGAAAACAGCAGAGGAGAAAGGAATGAGAATGGGACTCAGAAGATCCACTGCATTATACGCCAGGAGGGAATTTATCGAGAATGGGTAACTTACCACCTTCCAGATGCCTTGGCCTACAAATCCTATGATCTCTCACCACAGGCTATGCTGATCAGGACTGATGGAAATTGCAAGCCGAAACAGCTATTGTTATGTGCGTCAAGTTGTCTCTAATGTATGGCAACCCCCTCAGCAAACACCCTCCAATCCATGACATTCCTGTTTAGCTGTTCCCAAAACATCTAGAGAGCCTCGGGTTGTCCATCCCTAGACCATATGCTATGTGGAGAGGCAATGATTTAGGCGAAAGGCATGTACTTAAAGGTGGTAGGAGAAAATGGCCGGAAAGCAGGAACCCAAAGAAGCTGAGGGTGAAGACGACAAAGATGGAGCTGGGAGGAGGCTAAGCAGTGTGTCCCTGGCAGGCTGAGAGGAGCACGCAAAGCTGGCTTGGAGAAGTTGAGACTGTGAGTGAGAAAGTCTCACAAGAGTTGGTAAGGAGTAGAGTAGAAATGGCCAAAATAATCTTTGGAAACATTCTGCCACCTTCCTCTAAATCTTCATCATTTAAAAAAAAAAAAATCAAATTCTTCAAACAAAAAGTTTGCTTTGGAGACTTTGCCGTCTGAAAGCACACACCTTTATTATGAGGAGCTATGAGCCATGACTCTCAAGAGCGTGACTTTTTGCTTTAGAGCTGGGCTCAAAACAGAAAAGAGAGGCTGGAGCAGATTTCCTTGGGAATTACGTCAGGCCCAAGCTGTTCACACATACTGGACACCACTAGCTGCGCTTCAGGACCAAGAAAGAGCTGGGAACCTAGTTCCAAGCAGACTCCAGCATGGCCCTCGTGTTGCTTTGGCCAGTTACCCCTTGGGTTGTTGCTGCCATGACGGTAAAAGCCAAATGTGCCAGGCTAGACATTTCGCAGAGCGACCCTCGTCACAAGGTGGCCTTCAGAGAAGTAAAGCAGATGCAGATGTTCCAAGGGACTGAAGTCAGTCCTTTAATTATGTGTGCACAGCTGAAGAATAACCACTAGGCCCACTGCTATTTCCTTTGCATCAAAAGGCTTGGACGCTGTATGAGAGTTAAAGTCGGAAGCTGCCTGGCCAAATTTCTTAATTCAAGCCTCCTCATCAGAACAACGGACGACTGCTCCAGTCCACTTTCCTCATGCTTGCTCATCTCAAGGAATCTCAAACTGTCATAACTACCAAAGTTTGCTTGCTATAAAACCTTCTCATTCTACACCTACACGTTGCAAGGTTATTTGTGTACTGTTTGACAGTTTCTGGAACTGTAATCCAGGAAGTCTAGGATTCCGAACTTGAATAAAACCAGACAAGCAACAAACACACACAGCACAAACTCACAGAACTAAGAATGTTTTCCCAAATTTGTCTCCCCCAGAGACAAATGGAGAGCGGCTGTGGTTCTCCACTGAATTTCAAAAGCTACAGATAAGCCATCAGGTTAGTCCTATGGCAGGAAGGATCTTTTGTGATCTGCCCTTCCTTCAGAGGTGTGCTGGGTGAGGTTGAAGAGTGTGGGGGGCAGGGTGGGCAAGACTGAAGCTGGGGTTCAGAAAACGAAAGTCAGCAAAGGAGGTGCTGGAGAGCGAAATAATGGCTCCAGCCATACTTGGCCCCATGCGCACGGCTTCAGCACTGCCCACCAGGAGCACTCAGCTCTCCAAGCAACTGCTCCCAGGTGAATGCAGCCCTCAAGAGCAGGACATTCCAACCCTTCTGCTCCAGCAAGTCTGGTAGGGACAAAGAACGAACTGCAAATGTTGGAACAGGCTTTGCGAGCGGGAGGAGGTGCAGCAATGCTCAGCATTCAGAGGAGAGCTACACACACTTTGCTCAGGACGACTGCTTTGGCAGCTGCCCTGAATTTATGTCATCTACCTATGTTCAAGACTGCAAGGTTTGGAGAGCACAACATAGTAAGGACAAAGCAAAATTAAGGTGAAGCAGATTATGGTGAAGGACAATGCAGAAGAGCTCAGGTCTGTAAAAACAACAACCCTAAACTCTTGTTTTAAATAGAGGTCCATCATTACCCTGGTAGAAGCCCCACAGTGCAATATAGGCTGGTACGTGCTTTCAAAGCAAGGTTTAAGGTTCAGTCCTTGGCATCTCCATTTATTCATTTAAAACATTTCTATATGGTGGAAAGGTCTAACACTAGAAAACTCCTTCTGCTTGAGATTGGCAAACTTTTGTCAAACTTTTGTCAGGCATTTCTGACCTGACAGCCAAAAGTGGCCCAAGCTGGGGGAGGTTTCAGCTCCGGTGAAATTGCTTGGAATACTTGCGCAAATTTGAAATGGTGAACTAGTACAAACCGAGCCAGCCAAGGCTGGCTTGTTAGATCCCATCGTTCTTATTCTTCTTGTAGCTATCAACACTAGCGGTCTGCTGTCAAGAGCAAGCCTCTCCCTTCCCAGCTTTCCTCTTCAGCAGTCTCAGATGAAACTGGAGAAGCACAGTTCTTCCACTAAAACTGAACACTCACATTGTAAATGGACACACTCCACCTTGGCTACTCTGAATTTTCAGAGAGTTTCTTTCAGATTTTTGCAAAATGTGGGCCTCCGCTCTATAGTTTGTGCAAATGTGTGGAAGCTTGTTTTTTTACATAAATATCCTTGGCTTTAAAAATAAATAAATTTGCAAATCATGGCTCATTTTACAAATGGAAGTCCACACATTGAGTCATCTCGTGTCAGATCGAGTTGGTGCCAGTGCAAGACTGACAAAATAGAATTTGCAGGACCAAATCAAGTTCATCAGATTCCCCTCCCCCACAATAGGATTCCTCATACATACAGCCTTTTCAAGAAGCTGCACAATCACAATATAAATGATGTAACAAAACAAAAGGAAGGCCCAAGTAGCAAATGATCCTTGGGCACTCCAGTTTGGGAAAGGGCCACTTCCTGTGCTCCTATGGTAAGGGTCCCTCTTCCTGTGTGATGCTCTTTGTCCTACTCCAGTTGAGAGAGAAGGCCTTGGTAGATCTCACTGTGCTACTGTAGCTCTTTCTTCAAGGTAGGGTGGGATAGTTAAGTGGAGGCTGAGTCCACACCTGATGCTCTTCAGGCCCAAGGTTCAGCACCCAAAATGGCCCTTCAGCCTAGATCACTGAAACAGACGTTGAATGAAAAATGTGAACTTGAGTCCCTTTGCTTATACTGCCCCACAACCAACGCTCTCTGACTGGTTTGCAGCAATCGCCACAGACTCCCCTCAAACTGTTCAATGCCATTTGCAGAAAAGTTTCTTGGAAGGCACTGCTGAAGCTATCTGGGGAACCTCCGGCACATCCACACGGGGATGCTGCTGCACGCAGGCCAGGGAGCCCTGCCCCTAAGCAAGCCATTCCGAACTCCTATCACACGCTTGCCAGTGCAGTGCCAGCTGCAGCCCGACTGGGCACCTCAGTCCCACAACCGGACATGCAGATGAGCTGGGAACCAACGCTAAGGGCTACCGGGTAACGACCTGGAAAATGTGTTGTGTAAATCAGCCCCTACACAGAAGGAAACACTTTGGAATTGTATCCTGAGGTTTATTGTCAGGTGGGGCCGGGCTGGGGAGGGGGGGGCATTTGCAGGAAATACGGCAAATACTTCCAAGACATTGCAAATGCATTTGCCGGGGGTGGGAAGAAGCTGAAGCCGCTAGGCAATCAAGGGATACTAAACCAGATGTTCAGTGCAGCTGCTGCAAAAGAGGCTGTGTCCATTCCAGAAGAGCGGGTCCATTTCTGCAAGACAGAGAGGCGTCTCAGCAGCCCCAACAGAGCTGGCCGGGTCACTGCCCTATTCATTTATAATAATGCCGCCTCTGAATGTCTTTCTTTCCCTCCGCTCCGTGGCTGAGATGCTACTTGGTGGTGCCCTGCACACCTATTCACAGCGTGTGCAGTTCAGGCTCTGGAGTTCTGCCCAGGGCAATGCTCACCTTGCAAGGGCTGCATCTCCCGCCAGGGATGACACCAACCGACCGCTCAAGGTCAAGCCAGAGCAGGGAAGCTGCTGAGAGCACGTGAGTGGCATGTGGCGCAAGTGGTCTCAGCAGGTGACTTCAGACTTGCTGCAATATGAGAACGATGGCACTGGGTTCAAGTCCCAGTCTGAAACTCTAACCACTGGTCACACTGGCTTCACCAGACTGAGAAGGCACCCCTCATCTCCCCTGTACCCTAACAGCCAACAGCTGCAGAGCCAGACAATGGCCCTCTAAGAAGCAGGAATCTTCTCAGAGGCGGCAGAAGTAAAGGAGCCCCAGCCCAGCCAGCCACCAGAAGGTTTCTGCCTGCTGCCGAGTGTCCTGAGCTACGTTTCCTCTCTTTGAACAACCAAAGCCACAGACCTTTCTTGCAAAACGGTCTTCATTGGCCAAAGTGTTTTTCAGAAGGCCCCAGAATCAGATCCCAGAAGGGATCTCTGAGCATGCACAGAGCAGACTGCTGAACCCAATCTGGTCTTTACTCTAGGAACTCTCCTTAGCGGTATGTTTGGGCCCCATTCTTTTGGGAGGGACCTTTTGGAGATGACTGTGCCTTCTCTCTGCACATGGATGCCCTAATCAGGCTTCCCCCCTCTGCTGACAATCTGTCATGGGGTCCAGATCTGCACCTGCCTCGTCTGTCTCTGAGAAACTCCCCTGTTCCAAGCCCCCTCCCACTAGCTGTACATCCTGGTCATTCTCAGAGGCTTCCTGAGCACCTGGGAAGTCTGGCCTTGAGATAAGCACCTCGGCTTCTCATATGTCAACATCTGGCATTGGCACACATTTCCAGGCCCCCTCCTGCTCCTGCAAGTCCCCGCCAGGAGGCCTTGGGAATGCGCACCAAGAACTGTCTTTCTCGCTCCCAACAGTGAGACGGCTGCCTTTGTGGCGGAGTTTCAGCCCGTGATCAGTCCAGGTGCCTGGCAGATCTTGCCTTTCCTTTTGGGAGTCCGCTTTGCCCAACCTACCCTTGTCTCCCTGGATGTGACCTTGCTGGGCCAGATGTGATCCAGACCGCCACTGCAACCAGTCTCCCTTGGAAGCCCTGGTAACTGAGGGGACTTTGCAATTCCAATAAGCCACCAGAGCTAACAATGCTCCCGTGACCCTTGGAATGCTCAGGAAATGCTCCCAACCCATAAAAGGCTCTTGCCCTGCTTACGCCAGACAGCACTGAAGAACCGAGTCTCCATTCTGCACCTGGACCTCTTTGCACTTGGGGTCTCCTCAGAGTAGAAGGTTGTGCTCTCAGAAACTCAAAGCAAAAGCTCCTGCACACACTAGAAGGGAACTACTTTCTTGCCTTTTCCCTCAACACAAGCTCAGCTCTTTAAATGCAGCATATAAACAGGAGACTCGCAGCTATGTTTGGCCAGGCAGCTACAATCCCAAATTCTCTTTTCTGGGAAGCAGAAGATGCAATTTATCAATTCTACCCTGCTCATGTCATCAGGAGCCTTGGGACCAATATTCATTTATTTATTAGATTGATATCCTGCTGTTTTCTTACAAAAAACTCAAAGTGGCTTACATCATTCCCCTTGTGCTGCTCTCAAACTTATTCACAACAACAACCCTGTGAGGTAGGCTGGGCTGAGTCTGTGGCTGGCCCAAAGCCATCCAGTTGACTCCACACCTGAGTGAGGACTAGAACTCAAGTCACCTGAGTCTCAGTCCCATGCTCTTATCCACTGCACCTCACTAGCTCTCTTACATGCGCTATAAGGAGCAGACCAGGGAAGTCTCCATTCAAAAAGGTGATATTTTGGAGTAAGAACATATACTTGCTCAATTCCAAATGTAAAAAATAAGCAAAAAACAAGCAGAAAGAAAATAAGGCTTCTTCACCAAACCAGCACATCCATTCTTTGCCACAACAGCAGTCAGCTTCCAGGGGTTATTAATGTAATAATGGGTGTGGGGACTATTTTGCATGACACCTGAGGGGGGACTACAAGGCAGCAGTGGAAGTCCTGCTTTGCAAGCAATCCAAGCAGCATCTCCAGGTGGAAGAGACAGGAGCCAGGGAATGTGGAAGCTCTTTGCTGGAGACCCAAGTTCACACAATTTGTGCTGGGCTGCTGGACCACTTCCCGAGCTGGTTTGTGGCATACCTGCTCAGCAGACAAAAGGAGGCCGGATGCAGCAGCGTGAGACTGAGGTTCAAAACACTGCCCCGTCTCCCAAGCCACCTGCTCAGCTGCCACTTAGAAGACCTGCCACCTCGCTCACGACGCATCAGGGGAGCGTCTGCAGTTCCTGGCCAAGGCATCTCGCCAGCATTCCATACCAACACAACACAAAGCAGTGCACGCATTTCGGTTTGCTTCAAGGGAGGCTTTTTCAGGGACTTGTTGCCAAGTGATTAATCACGGCCAGACGATGCATGGCTTCATTAGTGTGCAGGTGCTATTCACAGCACGGTGATATTCCAGCCGGTCGCCAGCAGCAACAGCAGCAACTTCTAAGGCCCAAAAAGTGAGTATTTTTCACCAACATCCCCCACCCACCACCTTTCAAAATATCCTTATTTTGTATATTCATTCTCACTAAAATCCAACGTACAAGTCACAGCCACTTCTGCTTACCATTAACAAGCCTTTCTGCTTTTCCATTAAAAAGAAACTCTGGGTTGCTTAGGAATTAAACCAGCTAGGATTACTCCAACAACAAACCATCAGTTAATTCTGGGTTGTTTAACTCCTAAACAACTCAGAGTTTCCTGGTTTGCAGAACAACCAAAAAAGAGGGCATTCTTGCATTTTTAGTGGGAAGTGAAAGTGGAGAAGCTGCTGGGAACCAGCACTCTTGCTTGTTCCCACATGCTCACAAACAAGCATGGTTAACAAACCATGGGTTATTTGATTGTGCAAACCAAGACTTATTGTTTGCTAGGTTAGGTGGAAAGGAGAGATATAAATATTTAAATGAAAAGTAATCAACTAGGTCAGTCGCAGCAAAAACAATGATGAGACTTGTGGAACCTTAAGGACAAACATTTATTTTGGCACAAATGTTCCACTTCTTCAGATGCATCTAACAAAGTAGATCATATCCATGAAAGCCTATGCCAGAAAATATGTGCTCATTTTTAAAGGTACTACAAGACTCTTCGTTGATTTAAACACATACATAAGTTCATTTTAAGATACTTTTCCCACCCCGGGAAAACTTTCACTCCTCTTCTTGACCTGCTATTCAAGTATTTCCTTTCAGGAAGGCATTTCTAACAGGAGAAGTGCATAAATGAACAAAGGTTATTGTTAAAAATATTTTTTAAATGAAAGTTAACAACCATTTCCTGTGCTCACATCCATGGTTCTGCACTCGTTAAAAGCAGAGGGCAGCGGAAAGGTGGGGAGCTGGAGGAGGGAATTCGCGAGTTAGATTCAGAAGTTTCATGAGGAAGTGTGTTATCACTGCTTTCTCAAAAGTACAGCTACATCTGCAGTCTGCTTTAGTGGGACATTTATAGAAGCTGCCATGAGGACCAGAACTGGCTGGTTTGGCAAGGTAACATGATCGGGCTGTTCTTATCTAAATGCCTAGACTGTTGCAACCATGGGACCATGTATGCCTAAGCTCCATCTGTTATTTAAGTGCTCTTAATTAGATGTTAAGTGCTGGCTACATTTTCTGCAGCTGCACAGAAGACTCTCCACAGCTTCCCCCCTCACACGCAATGCTTCAACAGTGTCAGGAGATAGGAGGCACCTCAGGCATAGGCACCTTCAAACAAAGGTGCTAATTGTGGCCATATCCTTGCATACAACAAACAGCAAGAAATATGCCCATGTCTCCACGCTGCATTAGCTCTTGTGCAACCAAAACCACACAATGTGCACCACAGTCTGGTGTGGGAGCCTTTCAAGGAGCTTCAGACATGCCATCAACACTCAACAAGCTTGCTCAATATCAGCCTTCTCTAACCTTCCATCCTCCAGATATGTTAAACCACAAGTCGCCCAATGCCCAGCCAGCATGGGGGTTATGGAGTTTGTGGTACAACCCACCTAGAGGGCCATCAAGTTAGAGCAGGCTGTCCTACATGCTGTTAGGAGATGGGCTTCAGTGCAGTGAGAGAGAACACACTTCGTCTGCAGCATGCCCCGGGTTCAAACCTTGGCATCTCCAGAAGCGGACATGAGAAACACCTACTTTGGGTATTGCTGCCAGTCCAAGCAAACAGCACCAAACTAGCTAGATGAAAGGCCTGGCACAGTATAATACAATTCCATATACTCAACACTGGACCAGTGGAGAAAATCTGTCAATGTCCATGGCTCTCAACTTCCCAATCTAATGTTCAAAGCACTGAATTTCTTTAAGTTCACATGAAAATTCCTATTTGCCTCTACATTTCCCTAACACATGAATTTCTGCATGTATCTTTGCCAGTCTATGCTTTCTTACTAGCCATTTTCCTAATATAATGTATTTAATCTTACTTTCCTCGATATATTATTTTTCCATACACATATTTAAGTCTACTGCAAAACTTGGAAAAAGGCAGTTCTGAAGAATAACTGAGTTCTGATTCACACAGTGCTTGGAAGTGCAAAATTAGCTCTGTTAGTATTAAAATGCAAACTGAGCAAATTTTTCCCCATCCCCTGGTTCCAGGGAGAAAAAATGTCCTCTCAATAGGACAGGCAGGACAAAGAGGGCATATTACTATTGCCATTGGTGATGTCTGTTTTCCAGGAAAAACAGATCTAGAAAATTTTCCAGTGCTCCAAATAATAAGCTTGAGAACTTGAGTAGCTTTTTGGAAGTGTCTTAATTTTTTCAGGACAGCTTCTACATATTGTTAAACGTGTCTTCATTCCCACCACATTGTTAACACACTCCATCCCACAATATGTCCATGTATCAACTGCCTTTCTCCTTCAGTGTTTTCACCATAGTGATGCCACACACTAGTCTTCTTGCTTGTAGGCATTATGACTTAACTCAAAGTTATCACAAGCTCGAAATGACCAACACATCTCATGCAGACGCTAACATCCCAAACTCAAATGAAAAAAGCAGGCATTTCGGCAATGAATGTAAAACATACAGTAATCAGTCTTAGTTTCGGTTTCCTTCCAGTTTGTTACTGAGGGATGTTCACAACAGAGAACAGATGCACCCATGTACGAGTCTGGTCCCAGTGCAGCCTGGAACCCACTATGTTATGCACAAGGGCTGGCATTTTTCAGTTTTCCCATCAGCAGCTGAGCACTGGAGTCTGTCAATATTTCCTGTGGCAGTTTACTGGACAGCCATCCGAGAGGGAACTGAGCAGAGAGCTGGATCCAATGGCCTTTTGGCCCCTTCCAACTCTACTATTCCATGATTCTATGGTTAACTTATACAAGTTCATATCCTATATTGAGCCAAACTTACATGATTGATTGCAGTACAACATGCCAGAAAGTTACGGATAAATGCAGAAAAGAAGTGTCAGCCGTTTTTCAACTCCACATCACTGATACACACCCACACACCCCCTCTCTTGTTTCCCAGGTCTTCAAAGCAGTTTGTACCACTGCCTCCATGCTTGATTCTGCTGGGATAACAGAATCTTGGTCTAATCTATTTCCAAAGCAAATGAAGAAACTATAAATTGGCCTGTTAAAATACTTGAGAAGTTTGAAAATAGCTATTGCCATGGGCTTAGGAAATCTGATTTTGTCCAGGAGGCTTCACCACTGAATGAAATGAGATTGAGTTGTGACAAGAACGGCAGATTTATCCAATGTTGGCACGCTAAGGAAAATGTGTGTTTGATGTTAATGTGCCTTGAGGAAAAAAATAGCAATAGCAACAGAAACATGTTTTTAAATTGTGGGTGGTGTTGACCAAGCTAACAAAACCAATGAGCTGTTCAAACTCCTCAAACACTCAAATAATATTAGTAATATTCCAACTTTTACAACAAGAACTTAAAAGGTCACTTTGTCCCAAGGAAGAAAAGGAAGATAATCCCCTCCCTTTGAGACAATCAGGATTTCTGGCAAGGTTTTAAGCAGGCTTTAGCCCAATGCCAGGAAAGTTCAAACCAACAGGGGGTTCAGATAAGCTTTTACCCACAGGAAATTACTGCTGAAAACACCAGAGCCACTTTAAGGCTCAATTAAGGATAAATGTTGCAGCTTGGAAGCAACAAGGGAGCTCCGAAAATCATTTTTAACAGTTGGAGGGATGTGAACCACGAACTGCCTTTTGCTTTGCTCGCCAGTCAAAAGCACCATCAAGTGTGAGGAGGATCCCACCGCTCCCGACAGTGTCGCCACATCCAACACCCAACACGCAGCTCTTCCCCAAGGCACAGGTAGGAGCCATTCACTTTGGGGTAAGACTACATTTGCATGAACTCTGGGACACCGTAGAGCAGGAACTCAGCTTTCCTCTAGGCATCCCAAGAAAGCAAATTTTGCCCCTTCTCTCCTGTCTCCCAGACTGCAACCAGTTTACTTTGTACCACAGAACTTAATGGGAGCCAGTGAGAACTCAGTCACCCACACCCTGCAGAGCGCTGCCCTAGATTCTCTTCAGTCATCATACCAGAAGTCTGACTTTTTAGAAAGAAACAAACGCCTCAAGAGACAGTGGAAATATAGGAACAGAGGAAGTTGCTTGATAGCAACCTTTCCCAAGCTGGGGCCCTTCAACACCCACCAGATCTACCCTGCATGGCCAACGATCAGGAATGCAAGACGATGAAGCCCCAGACATCCGGAAGAACCCAGGTGGGGAAGGATGCCTTATGCTGGGCCAAGTCACTGGCCCGTCCAATCCAGCACTGTCAACATTAGAGGAGAAATACTCTCCAGAACTTCAGCAACAAGCCCTTCCCGCCATCCCAGAAGATTATTTATTTATTTAACAAATTTGTATGCCGCCCCCTTGCAAACAAGCCTTGCAAACAAGATGCATACACAGCATGTGCTCTTCCAATGACCTGTGGTCCCTTTCCCTTGAAACTTCCTTATTAATTTCATCTTGCAAATGGACACCACATGGTGTGAATACTGCATGGTGTGGCCCAGAGAGGAAGGGCCAGGTTCCGGAAAAGGAAGGCAGGCAGGTGTAAAAAAAGAGCAGCAGCAGCAGCATCTCACAAGGGCCCTCCAGGACTCACCTTCTTTAAGGAGAGGACCCATTCATGCAGATACCAGCAACAATTCACAAGCACACAAGACTTCGGCTTGCAGCCCTGCAAGGGTCTGGTACCCCGCAAGTTTTTGGTTGGGGCAGCTTCATGGTTTCCTCGGCCAAAGTGTCTGCAGCAAGCTCAGCAACGCTCCTTGCGGCCACCAGGGAGAGCACAAACAACGACGTTGTGTCCTTCAAGCCCCATGGCCATAACGTGGAAACCCCTGTAACATCAGCGCGGCCATGCCAAAACCGAGTGCCACCCAAACCACCGAGTGCTCGAGAGTCACACATGCAATTTTACGAAGACAGAAGCCAAAGGTACTTGCAGAGCCTGCAATTTGGAGGCCTCAAAAGAGGCTGCCAAAGGAAGCTCTGCTCAACCGAGGAGGCACCTTGTCACCTTCCAGATATTTGGACTGCAGCTCACATCAGGCCCTGCCCACGTTGCCAGTGATACAGGATCACTAGCACTGAAGCCCAAAACATCTGGAGGACACCAAGCTGCCTACAGGACTTGGAATGGGAATTAATGACAGGGTTCCTTTGGGGAGGAACGAAGAAGAAAGGGGTACTAGTAACAAGACGAGGTGCCCCTTTCTCATTTCTTGCCCTTCTTAACCTGATGTATTCAGGGCCCAAATTTCACAAACAGGGGAGACATCTGGAAGCCAGCAATCTGTTAGGACTCTGAAGGGAGAGAACGCTTATGAAGGTTAGGGTACAGTGGCAGTTAGACTATAGTTAATGCCAATGTAGGACAATGAGCTTATTTTGCTCTAATATGCCCCCCGCCCCCATTTAAAGGTTTTAAAAAGAGGACAGGCAGACAGAACAGCTTAGGAACCAGAATGAAATCTCTGTGCAGGTCAACGTGATCACCTAGAACAGTGGCTAGGTTTGTGGCACGGACTGTGCACAGGATCTGCAGAAAGGGTTGCCACGCACTTGCGAATCATGGGCATTTGCAACAAGCAGTGAGGGGGCACATGGCAAGGCCTGCATGTGGGTGGGAGAATACACAAGATTACAAGGGAAATCCTGTTCTCAGTGACATGTGATTCTCCAACCCACAATGAGGAATCTTCAGCCCTCCTGGAGCCCAGGATTACTGATAAAGGAGGTTCTCTAATTTGGGTTCAACAAACTATTCTGTGCATGCTCAGAGAGGATTCCTTTTGTGTAAATAAAAGCTTACTGGATGTACATTGGAAATAAAGAGCTTCTGCCAAAGAATTGTCTGTTGTTTATTTATGTATTTATTTTTAAATTTATAGTCCACTGAATAACCTGACAGGACTCTTAAGTGGCAAACAACAATTAATAACAAAACCAACATTATAATTTCTAGAAAAAAACAAAATCTACTGTTAGAATAGATCTTACAGATGACCAGTTGTTAAAATCAGGACTCAAAATGTCTGCCAAAGAGTAGTTTTTGCCTGGTGCCAAAATTAAAGTAGTGAGCATGGGTGGTGGACCTCCCTAGAAGGCCATTTCTAGGATGGGGGGGGGGGGCAGCCACCAAGAAAGCCCTTCTCCTAATTGCCATCCCTCTCACTTCTATTAGGGATGGCTCTTTCAGGGGGACCTCATTCCCAGATCTCAATGGGCAGGTAGGTGTATATTGGAGGAGGTGGTACTTCAAGTAGCCACACCCCAAGTGACTTAGGGCTTTATATGTTAAAAGAAACACTTTAAATTGGGCCCAGACTTCAACTAGCAACCACCACAATTTATACAGAATAGGTGTTATATGGGCTCACAAACTCATACTCAACACCAGATGTGTCTGGTTTGAAAGAGAGACGAGAGGGAAGGAGGGAACCCAGCTCCTCACCCCATTAGGCAATGGGTAGCAGAACAAGATCCAGTAAAACAGGCATTAGTGATGGGAACACTACAGAGGAGCACCATTTGTTTAGACAGAACCATGACTTCTAATTTTAAAATGGTTTGGTGTGCTCTTTTCTGCCTCCATGACAAAGGTCCTGTAAGAACAGTCAAGCAGCAAGCAAGCAAGAGATGCATTAGAGGAATGATCGAGAACACACTGATTTGTGACAGTGGAGGGAAATGCACCCATGCAAATGAACAGTGCAAGAAGGATAATTCTGTGCACTGTGGATGAGTATCTGTCTTAGTCATTGTCTTCTCATTTAAGCTGATTTGAGATTGTTTGACGTGCTGGGAAATGATGCATGAATTCATCATCCTTCTAACCACCACCTAGAAAAAACACCAGTATCTTCTACATAAGGGCATCAGAAACTGCCTTACCCTGAGTCAGACCACTGGTCCACCTTTCCTTATATAGTTGACACTGACTGGCAGAAGCACTCAAGGCAAGGGTCTTGCTTTCCCTATCTGGAGATGTTCTGCAGGTGCTCTACAACTGAGCTATGGTTCCTTCTCAAACCCTAAATACAACTACCACTGTTATTTGTGCTGGAACCCCTCTTCCTGCCTCAACAACACACTAGCATTAATCAAACCTGGGGTCATTTTGACCCCAGGTGAAAATGCCTCTGGCAAGAAAGAAGCTGCATATGGAAAGACTGTGTTTTGGCTGAAATGTTCCCCCAGGAATCTTCAACCAACCTAAGAATGGTTCTCAGTTATTAGCAGTTACTGGTAATTTAAGCTTTAATCCTTCCTGAGGCAATGCAAAACAAGAGAATCTCCACAAAAATGCTTGCCCCATTGACCTTTCCTCTACATAACAATGGCTTGGCCTACTAACTTTAAAAAAGCATGGCAAAGCTTTCCTTCAGTGAATTTCAATTGTTTGTTGGAGTTACCAGCTAAGAATATTAGCTTTAAAAAGAGACCAGGATGATCTGAATTGTTCTGTATTCTTTTGCTCCTTTTTGGGAGCCTATTGTTTGGAATATAAAAGCACTACATGAAACCGTCCCTATTGTGAGACTGGGGTACTTTTGTGCCCCAGGCATGTTTTGGGTTGGGGGAGTTAAGGCAGAAAGACTAAAAATTGGGAATGTTTTAGACTAGGCACTTTGTGACAGGAGGACAAGTTGGCTACTACTTATGTGTAAATTATAGTACAAAATGTGAGCAAGAGGGATACTAGCTACCCATAATGCAGGATGAAGCTATGAAGCTGCAGGGTGAGATCCAGGAAACTCCAGGAAGGAACTGTCCAGGCAAGGATCCCATCTAACCTAGGTTTCCACGGGCAGAACAGAGTGAAGACAGCAGCCTTCCTCCATCTAGCTTTGGACATGAACTTCCACAGGCCCCAGCCAACAGCGCCAGTGGCCACAGATGCTGGAAATGGTGGGCCAAAGCATCTGGTGGCTGAGGAAAGCTGAAAAATGGAGCCTAGGCGCTCTTCCCCACTTAGAGCAGACCCTAGCCCACTGTTATGGTGACTCATCACCAAACAGACCACACCTCTCTGACAATCTTCAATTCACTGCCAGGACAGGGCAGCACCAGGCGGCCTCTGCTGGCTGGGGCCAGTGGAAGTTCATGTCCAAAGGCCAGCCCTGAGAATGGATGATTCTAGACGGCTGCAGAGAGGTGGATAGACTTGTGTTTGGCAGCCTTGATGCTATCTGCCAGCAGACCGTATGCAAAAGAGTTTCCATCACAGTCATAAGGTTCCACTTTGGTGGGGGGAAGCAGAGGAGCTTTTAAAAACAGCACATGCAAGGCTGAGAATCGTCCCTGCAGAGGAAGACACTTGGCCACTACCTTCACCTTCATAAACCACAGCAAGGTTTATTTTGAGCAGCTTCTCTGCCAGTCCATTTGTTCCATTTCCCATTTCAAAACTACTTTTTTTTTAAAGTGTTATTTTCACAATTACACACTTATGGCAAGCAATGCTTGCTTGTAATGGTTTTGTTTTAAGGCACCTTGGGTCTCTTTAAAGAGAAAAGTGCCTAATTCAAGAAAAACACGTGCTCAATATTTCAGGGGTATTTTTAGATTGACATATATAGGAATAATTTTCAGCAAGAGCAGAGAAGATTTATTTCCTATAACCCATAGGGGAGCTTGAGGTGCTAGATATCTGTCTGTCTGGTTTTGTGCATTTGGGAAGCTCAGATTCTTTAGCTTCTGGATTACGGAAGCCTTTGGCCACACCCACAGAAGTTCAGAATTCAGCAACAAATGGATTTTCCAGCCAGCTGGTCAGGCTGGGTTAAGACCCTTTTCTTTTCCTGCCAGGATCACCATCACAAATTCACCCACCATTGCCTGGCTCACCACGGCCAAGAGCTGAGTCCATTACAAAAGGTTACCACCCTACGTAACCAGCTTACCAGCACATCTTTTCACAGAAGCTGACATCTACCCTGCACAGAAATTGCTCAAGTGTTCCACTTCTCCCTTTCTACTATTATCCCATGAAGGTCATTCGATGGGCTTGAGTCATGATTACATCTCTGCAGCGCTGCTGAGCTGCCATCTGTCCACGTTCTCTTCGTGGGGGTGCAGATTCCTTTCAGTAAATTCTCGCTCGGCTGCTGGTTATCAGCCTACTTTACAGTCAAAGCAGACACAACAGAGGGAGACACATATTCATTTTCTTATGTGCGTACAGTGGATGTGTGTGTGGGGAAGTACTTTAAAAAGAAACAAAACACCGAAGCATCCCCTTAGTCAGGCTCCCTCAACCAGAAGAACCACCAGGCTGTACAAAGGGAGGTGGGACAGGGCACCGGCCCTGCAGAAAACCCTTCACCTGTTCCCTTTCCATCCCTGGTTACGTGTGTGTCATGCCTTTTTAAATGAAAAGCCTGTGGGAAAAGACTGCCATATCTTATTGATGGGATATAAGACACCCCAGGAGCCTTCTTAGCTGAAGAGCAGGATAAAACACTCTAAGGGTGCAATGCTGTGTATTTTTTGAGAGAAACAAGTCCTTCAATTCCCAGCATTCCTCAGTCAGCCATACTGGGTCACCTCACTACATGGCGAAGAATGTGGGAGCTGCAAGACTTTTCTGGCTCAACATACATAAGATCTGAATTGTGGAGCTGGAGGAGACTCCTGCGAGTCCCTTGGACTGCGAGGAGATCAAACCAGTCAGTCCTAGAAGAGATCAACCCTGACTGCTCTTTAGAAGGCAAGATACTGAAGATGAAACTCAAGGACTCCCTGGAGAAGACCCTGATGCTGGGAACGATTGACGACAAAAGAAGAAGGGGACGGCAGAGGTTGAGGTAGCTGGATGGGGTCACTGAAGCAGTTGGTGTGCACTTAAGTGGACTCTGGGGGATGGTGGAGGACAGGGAGGCCTGCAGGAGTGTTGTCCATGGGGTCACGATGGGTCGGATGCAACTTCACAACTAACAACAATACATAAGATTATGCCTCAAACAAACAAACAAAAACAAACTTTACGTCTATTCCGCCTGCTGCTTCAAGCACTCTTCCCCATGCTCAGCTCTTGAAACAATGAGAAAGCAGCTGCATGGAAGGGGGGGGGGGGGACATTCCTCTACTTCTTTGGCTGTTCAGGTGTTCCCTGCCCAGTCCCAGCTTTACAGGTAAAAAGGGCAGATAGTTGTATGACGGTGCCCAGTCAAGTCTAAATGGGTCTGAGAATGGGTCCAACATTCAAATCAAAATCCCTTCCTTTGCATAAGGGAATGTTAAGCCCCATCCTCTTCCTTCCAGCATGGTTCTCATGTCACAAACACAAAGCTGAAGCACAGAATAATTTGGTTTAGTGAGGAGCTGGAAGGAGAAAAGAAGGAAGAGGAAGGGTTCTTGACCACCCGATGTTTCAGAAACCAACCTTATACCAACTAAAAATTACAAAACAATGACCTAACTTCTGAACTGCCTGAGACTGAATGTTCAAGAAAAAGGGGATGAGGTGAGGAAAACGGAAATGGTGCGATCTGTAACGGTGCTGCCAGGTGCCCCAACGATAATTCAGCTATTTGCGTAATCACTGGCTTTGGCATGCTGCAAGGCCTTAAATTGCATCCAAGGCTGACAAACGTTGCACGAGAGACTGACAAAGCTGCTCCCCACTTAAAAATATCAAAGCCAGTGGCTGTTGGATTCCTTTCCAGAACCTTCCGCAAGTCAGGAATCATCTGCATCACTCTTAGCATCTTAAATGTAAGCTTGCTCATAAACACATTCTGGGATGGGGCGTGGGGTTGTTACCATCAGCGAAATGCACAAAAGAGAAGAGAAAGAAGTAAATTGCAGCCGCCTCCTTTACTTATTCTCTAAGTGCTGCTTCCAGGCTAAAGACCTTAAGACAACCTATAGCCCCTTCCTAAATTGTGCTGAACATGAACAGAAACCAGAAAGTAGCAATGGGGGAAGAAGGCCAAAACTTGCTTTCCCCTGCTAGTGGAGAGAAGAATATTTGCCTAGATTCAAATTTAACCAAAATTTCCGAAAATTGAAATTGTGAAATCCAAAAGCAGATTTCCTGGAAGAATTCCATGGCTATTCTGACTTTAAGAACGACTCTTTTTCAGCTAACATGCTTTGGGCCAGAAAAAGGAAAACAAGACACACAGATTTCCAGACAAGTATGTCACTTCATCAGTTCTTCGTTAACTTTTTAAATAAAAGTATTCAATATTTAAAGGCTTCCCCATATCCAACATACCTCATAAGACCAGACACACTGCACTCCTGCGAATCTTCGTACGCATCTCCCAATCTCCACATCCTCATGGGTGGTATACATCTCTCGAAGACACTCCCCAATGTGAGGGACCATCCGCCGCAGCACTTCCCGGCTCATTATCACACCTGGACCTCCCATGCAGAAATTCTCTCCAGGTTCCAGGGCCAATTTCCCCATCTCTTCAGTGGTACCCAGCCCCGTCTGCCCAAGGAAGAGGGGCTCGCTGCTATTCAAACTCCGAAGGAAGTTCTCTAGCTTGTCTCCTTTGACGTAAACATCATCATCAGCTCGCATGAACCACTCATACTTGTCCAAGTAGTGGTCGTGCATGTACTTGAGCATCATGAAAGATTTCTTCTGAGGTGGGTAAGAGTCATCTACACCAGGCAGTGCCACTACAGGGATTGGAAGAGAGGTATCCGAACCCTCGCTAGAGAAGAACTCAACCTTGCCAGGGATTGTGCTGGACCATGTTCTGTAAAACAAAGGACCAAAACCAGTTAGGAAAAACCCTGTACCTGCTTATCAATGAACACTATGTCTTCATTTTCTCTGACCCATTACAGGTGGACAAGGGATTCTGTCCTCTTGGCCATGTAACACACAACTCAATACTCCCCACATTTTGCAACATAGTCCCTACATTTCTTAACCAGTAGACAAGTTGTTTTGCACTACTGGGAGCTGTAGTCCAAAACATCTGGAGAATACCAGGTGCCTACCTTAATCTTGGCTCGAGTAGCCTAAATCCTTTGGCAACAGGACTTTTGTTGAAAGATTTATGGAAATTCCAGCATCTGACACCTAAGAATATCTGCATGCTTGTTAACACTCTTCAAAGAATTCTGGAAGACTGATGAGGTAGGACATTGGGCTTGTTCTTTCCTATGTTCAATAATTCTAAATATGCCTTCCATCAATTTATCCAGAGTAACATTAGCTGGATCTGTAATTTCTTGAATGCTCCCTAAATCCATTTTTTAATGGTGTCATACTAGATACCATCCAATCTTTTATCAAGAAGGCAGTATACTTCTGAACAACACTTCCCAGGAGGTAACTTAGAGAATAAGCAGGAAAATCTGGATACTTGCTTGTGGGCTTCCCAGAAACATATCACAAGGGGTGGCCAACCCAAGGCTTGAGAGCCACATGCAACTCTTTGAGTTTATTTTGCGGCTTGCTGCTTGCCTCCCCCTGTGGGCACCCACTTGCAGCTTTCAAACATCTTACCATATTTGGCTCTTCCATTGAGCAAGCCTGGCCACCCCTGGTTGAGCAGATCTCTATTGGAAACAGGATTCTAAGCTACGTGGGCCCCTGGGTGATCCAGCAGTAATTCTTTTATATTTTTGCACGGGATGGGCGGTGGAGGGAAAAGACCAAAATTATGAAAAACAGAAATTATGATAAATACAGAAGGAAACCTGTGGCCATGGCCTGTTTTCATTTCCAAACACAAATTTATATTCAGAAATGCCTGTTCTTTCCAGTGTTGAATTCTCTACATATTGATATCCACCAGATTAAGCTATTACCTCTCTGACACTTCAGCATTTTTATTTAATACATGCAATTAAAATTGGAGGGTTAAATGTTACAGAAGAGAAAGCACTGAGTATGGTTAAGAACTGCCTTCTTATGCATCATTCCCAGAAATCCCAAACATAGTCCAGCTCTGCATACACTTATTCCCTAGATGATTCTGGGTGGTTTCAAGTGTACATTCCTGTTTTGTTTGACTCCGCTAGGTTTATTTTTAATGCAAGATTCTATAATTTTAACTGTCCCAAATTGTAGGGACTGGGCAAGGTAAGGATCTGCCTAGAAGCCTTGAACAATGTCCTAGGCAGAACCACACGAAACCGGACAGGACCACAGACAGCCGTCGCCTGGGAAATGCATAGATTCTATTGTAAGCCCTTTCAAGTCAAACCCAAAACCAGAGACACCCAATGGACTACCATCGTCCGCCTACATGTCAGGCTTCTTTAGCTGGGCTTTCAGCAAGTCTAAGCCATTCTCTTCTCAGGTTTCCACCTATAATTGCCACCTAAAAGTGTGCTTCTGGCAGCAGGAGATGCACATAATTGGAGAGTCCGTTTCATATCTGTCACCTTCCCTTCCTCCCTGCATAGTGGTAAACACTTCAGTGAAGGGAAGGCTGCTGTAGCCTTAAGTCGAAGAAGCAAAAGGCCTTGCTCTGTTGAGCAGGTAACACCAAAAGGCTCATCACAGGTATGCAGGCGGCCTGCCAGTTATGAACAACCCGTACTTACGAACTGCCTGTTAATTAAAAAAAAACCCACTGCAGAAAATTGTTATTACCACACTGAGAGGCGAAATGAAAGAGGAGAGAAGGAGGCCTCCAAAGCATCAGCACAGGGAGAGGGAGGCTGTCAAGGGCGCCTTCCTGCCCTGCCCCTCCAGAGAGGGAAATCACCCTGGCATTTCCTTGCTGCAAAGAAGTAGCCCTGGTTAGTTTTGCCAGTGGGAGTAGAGATATTCACAGTCTTTCTACTTCCACAGGGATCCTGCACCCCACACTTCGGCAAATGCGGAGGGCCAACTATACACGATCCGGCTTACAAATTCAACGTAAAGACGATTTTCTATTTTCTCAGGTACGTAACCCATTCATAACCCGGGAACTGCCTGTACTAGGATTAGCCACTGGAAAAGGAACGTCAAAGGCAAAAACAACAGGAAGACCAAGGTGAGATGGATGGACTCTATAAAGGAAGCCACAGCCTTGACTTTTCAAGAGCTGAGCAAGGCATTCCTTCATACAGTCACCATAAATTGGAGATGACTTGATGGTATATAACAATAATGAATTAGCCAATCCAGCAAAGTCATCCTGTCTGCCACTCATAGGGGCTGATGCTACAAGACCATTTCTTCCTGCATTTTAAGAGGGCTTTGAGGCCTGAGGATGACTCTAGGTAAATCTAGCTCATCTGAGGCTTTTTTGGTCAAATCCTCAAGTTCTTTGCAGCTTTTGCTGCTCTTAAATAGGTCTGGAAGTTGAACTGGGCTGCTTTACTTGATTAAGACCAGTTTTTTAACACTCTGCAAGGTCAGAATGTGGACTTGCTCCTCCAGTGTGAGGAACGAGTGGGCTCTCCCTGTGTGTGCAGGTTTTTTGCCCACGACAAGCCCCAGAATACGACAGGCAACACTTTGGACACGGAGCCCCGCGTGAGGGTCACCATGCCAAGCAAACCTGGCCTCCGACCCCGGGCCTGTCATACCAACCGGGCCATTCTGGGCTGGGGAAAGACCAGGCCGTGGTTCTCTGCCCTCTCGGCTTCCTTTACCCTTGCTAGTTATTTTAAAACCCAGACAGACACCACTGTGGTTTACAGTAAGAGAGAAGTATTTTACAAAGAAAAGAAAAAGAAACCCTCATTCATTCTTTAGGCATCACATTTTTTGAAAATAAGGTCTCTTTCTTTGCCAAATTAAACAGACGTGCAAGTAAGACGCAACTTATTTCTACCACCACCACCCAAAAAAAGCAATTCCCAAAAGAGATAAAACATTAAATGCCGAGTCTATATACTCATCAGAGTATCCTGATGAGTTGTAAAAAAAATAACTCAGGCAGAAGCTGTGGAGACTGCAACCCTCTGGAGTACAGAACTAAGCATCTAGTGGGTTTTAAAATTATGTATATTTTTTCTTAAAGCCTCTTTTGGTATGAATGAACCTGTCCCACCTCTGAGAGCACCTCCCCCATCCCAGACAGATGCCTGTAATAAAGGAACAAAATTAGGTTCTCCCAGGTACTCCAGTTTAATGACCTCCTTTTACAAAAGCCAATTAATTCCCATACTCTGCTTCACTGCACCATGAAAGATTAACTGCAAGTAACATCAGTGAGAAAATGTAGACAGGGAGTTTCATTCTATGAGGACAGCCGGCACTTAAAGGCCTCTAGGTTTCCCCATGTTTCTGCCTTCAAGGAACCTGCTCCAAGGTCTCAGTAGGGATCCCATATCTGCTGTGGATCCCCTATAGATTAAGGGCCCCATCACTAGAATCAGCATGGATAGTGCAGGGGAGGGTGAGAGAGATCTAAGTCTACAAATACATTTCTGGATGTACAAGTTCAACAGGGATTTCTGACTCCCTGCCCCCTTTTTAACAGCGGCAGCAGCAACAGAATGATTTCCTCCCCTCCCTCAATTATACTGCTGAAATGTAAAGGCCTTGGGCGGTTTCAGGAGCAGAGCTGTGCATGAATTCATGTTGAGCTATTCAGTTTTGGTACATGGTTCCTGGGCTCAAAATTCGTTATTTCTCGGTGTGTATCTCTTTTGTATAATTCAAATTTCCATCCAACCATGAAGCTCACTCTGTGACCTGGGTCCAGATGTAATCTTTCAGCCTAATTTACCTCACAGGGTTGTTGTGATAATGGGTAAGAGAGGAGAAATGCCTCAGGGGTGAGGAAGAGTAAAAAGTAAACAAATAATACAAAATATGTGGCCACCATCGCCCTGTATGAACTGAGAACTTGCCCCATAAAGCATAACTTTGCTTTTCAGACAAACCTGCCTGCTTCAAGGTGAACTTTGAAACCCAGCCTTAGGAAACTCCCATAAGATCCATTTCTATGCATCCTGAATGTTCTTTTTAGAGGATACTGATACAGAAAGCTAGGGCTTTCTGCACTAGCTCTAGAGTAGAAATGTAAAGAAGTCATTGTGAGACTTACCAGCAAGGCCTTGTCTGTTTCAGCCCTTACAGCATGGAAGAAAGGAGGGTGGTGGTTCAGCAGGCCAAACATGAAGCCTTGAAGGACAGAGAGGAGTCCTCTACTGTAGCTCTCCATGTCCAAGCAAAGAAGAAAAGCTACACCTAAGGCATTTAGGCTCAGCCCTTGTGATCTAGGTCTAGCATGCTCATCAACTGGAGGCTAATGTCCTTCCTGCCTCCTATCAGGAGACTCTGTGTCACCCCTTTTCTGAGTGCCATTGCTTGAGAAGCTTCAATGCGCCACCCACACCCAAGAGGGAGCTACCAGTAAGGCCAAGTTTGACGGAAGGAGCAGAAACATCTATAAGAAAAAGGAACACAAAGGCGGGAGATGGGGGCTGCAGCCTGACTGACTGTTGGGAGAAGGAATGGAATGGAGTAGCAGAGAAGAAAGCATGGCTGGCTGGCTGGCACAGTGAACCAGAACACATGATGCTGCAACATCTTGTTCCAGAATTCATTTGTTTCTGTGAAACTGCAGCTCTAGCTGGAGCGAAAGTTTTGCCAACTAGACCCATGGACCTTGCCCCCTGGTCTTGCCTCACCCAGCTTTCTCCTCTCCCTGAGAATATTTTCCTAGACATTGGTCACTGCATTGATAAAGCATCGTAGACTTTGCAATTCCCAACCGCTCAAGCAGGGCCTCATTGATAGAGATAAGAGCCTGGATGAGACTTTGTTCTGCTCCCATCAGAACTTATCAACTTGCAGACGGCATCAGGGGCCAGGTTTTTAAGCAGCCGCCAGAGACATGAAAGAAGGTCTGCTTCCACCTCTCTCTTCCCTCAGCCCAGGTCATCCACTGAAGCTGACCAGCAGCAGGCTTAACAAAAGGATGCACTGTTTTGCACAATGAGTAATTCACTCAATACATAGCTTACTGCTACGAGCTACAGCAATGGCCACTAGCTTAGATAGCCTTTCTTTCTTTTTTGAAGTGCTAGAAAAATTATGAGGATTCTGCCCATTGGTGGCTGTTCAGGCTGATAAGTTGAATGGGACTTCCGCAGAGAAAATCTACATCCCACTAGCAAGGAACAGGGGAGGGTTGTCATCGTAAGAACCTACGGAGAGCTATGCTGGATCAGACCAAGAGTGAATTTCATCCAAGGTTCTATTCAGTGAGTTGCTCACAGAAAGTCCACAAGCAGGACATGAGTCCAACAATACCTTTCTCCCCATGTTCCCCAGTAACCAGAGAACAAGGAATACTGCCTCAAATCCTGGAGGTGGCATATAGCCATCAGTACTGGTAACATTGATCACTTTCTCCTTCATGAATTTGTCCAACCCCACTTGGAAGCCTCCAAGAGGGTGGCCAACACTACCTCTTGTGGTAGAGAACTCCATCATTTAACAATGCGCCGTGTAAAGTAGTGATCTCCTGAATGCCTAACCAATCAGCTCAGGTTCTAGCTCAGGTTCTGTCTCCAAATCCACTTTCTTCACAGCATGCCTAACTTTGCACACCTCTATCATCTCTCTCTTTGCTTGTTGTTTTTTGAAACTAAACTGTCTCAGATGTTGAAACCTTTCCTCATAGGCGGTTGCTCAAGCCTTTGGTTGGACTTTTCTGTACCTTTCTCCGTCTGTACCTAGGATTGGGCACTGGGGGCAAGGCCCTTAATGCTTTGGATAGTTGATCCATTCCACCTGGAGGACCACTCACACAGGTTCCTCACTGAAGATGCCCGAAGACGTTATTTACAGCAGTGCAGGTGCAGTTGACTATGAACCCAGCAAGAATCACTCCTTCTCTGAGGAGCCAAGTGTTGGTCAAACAGCTGTCAAAGCAGTGAGTGCCTCGCTGGGAGCTCATCAGGAGCTCCCCTCCAGGAAGGCCAGCAGCTTTTCCAAGAAGGCAACTTCCACCTTGCTACCAACTCTCTGCTAAGATGTGCAGCAGCTCTGGCACATTGTGTGCATTCTCAGGTGTGCTCAGCGCCATGACAAAATCCAACAGGCCTAATCAGCGCCTTTTATGTTCCAAATGCATGTGAACAAACTGTTCCAAGAATCCTTTGCAACACAGGCAGGCACAGGCAAGCGGGCATGTAAAGTGTTTCCTGAAGCAAAGATGCTGAAGAAGGGAAGATCTAGAGCTCAGTGGTAGAGCAAGTGCTTTGAATGCAGACGGTCATGAGTTCAAGCCCCAGCAGCTCCAGGACGGGCTAGGAAAAACCCCGTCTGAAACCCTGGAGAGCCACTGGCAGCCATCGCAGAGCAGGGCCTGGGCTTCCAGATGCTGCTTGGACTCCAATGCCCTGAGCATAAGCCCACAGCATATGGAGAACCACAGGTTCCCACCCTTGGTTCTGGCCATATTGAGCTGAAAAAAAGCAGCAGCAGCTGACATCTAAGACTGCTCTGTATACTCCCTGGAGGTACATGACCTTCCCTATGGGGAAAACTGCCTGTACCCCTTTGTGGAAATCACCCGGGTGCGGGTACAGCAGTCTTGGTGTTTGTCCACCGGTCAGCAGATGGTTAGGACCTTCCGATTCAAGCTAGCCGTGGAAAAGGGAGACGCTGCTTGCTGCTGACATTCTAATGCCACTGCCTCTTGGCGATTTAAGCCATCCATTTTACTGCTACTGTTTTTAATGGGCAGCGAAATTTTGATGGGTTATTTACTGTTAGCTGCTTTGATTATTTTAATATTATGGCAGACTATAAATCCCAAAATAAAATTAACTGTACAGTGCATACCTCAAAATGCTTTACCTTACAACTGAACAGAACATATTGTTGCGGGAAAGATTCATGCACTTCTCCTTGTGAGGCTCCTGTGAGGACTGCCGCTAAACTTGGAGGGGGCAGGGAAGCCTAGAGGTGTGGAATAGGTGACATCAGCACCCCTGCACATAAGAATGAAGCCCATGAGCATTGGTGCTTCACTGCGCCAACGAATCTGACAGAAGCAACCTGTCCCTTCCACTGGTTTTAGCCCTGCCCATCTCTGGCTCTGACCCCAACAGGCACCAAGATTCAGCCCCCAACAGACTCCCAATGTGCAAAGGCAGCCTTTGACGGGAAAAAAGCCACCCAGCCCCATCTACCAAGGACCTCACTGCACAATGATGACAGCCCGTGTGACTTGCTCTTGCAGGGTAGTTTTCACCCTCTTCAGTGGAAAGCATGGAAAAATAATACCCACACATGTGCAGTCTGAAAAGCCGCAGGGCTTGGTCACCCTGTTCTGCTTCACGCACTGACCCAACTACACTGAGTGAGAATGCAGGCAATGCCTCTCAGCCCCTTTCATGGGCTTCCCATGCCCTCCGGCGTCTGCCTGGAATCCCTTGTCTGCCAAGCTCCCCAGAGCCTCTCCCACGGCCCAGCTGCCTGCCCTTATTCCTACCATTTTGCTCCTCCAGCTCAGCCACCCTCAGCTGCCTTACAATACTCTGCCTGTTCTCCCCTATTGCCCCCGTATGGTGTTCATGTGTCCCCTCCATGAATGGGTTGATCAGCCTTCTTCAACCTAGCACTTTCCAGATGAATGGACATAGGGATGAACAATCCCCATCATCTCCAGCCAGCATGGCCATGGGGGTGATAGGAGTCATAATCCAAGATATCCAAAAAGAAAAGCCACACTGGTTTGTCCTCCAGCCCTTCTGTTCACAGAAAAGCCAACCAGGTGCCTACGGGAAACATGGAAGGCAAGCTTGAGCCCAGCAGCACCTCCCATCCCATCATCCCCAGCAACCGGTGCACATGGGCATTCACCCTCTGATACTCAAAGTAGCATGCAGTCATCAGGCGTGCTAGCCATGGGCAGCCTTCGGCTCCATGAATCTCTCCAATCCCCTTTTAAAGCCATCCTCACTGATGCACACCACCACATTGTGTGGAAGTTCATCCATGCACTGTGTGAGGAAGCACTTCCTTTCATCTGTCTTAATCTTCCACCCTCCAGCTTCATAGATGGCCGCCTTGAGTTCCAGGCGTATGGGACAGTGAGAAAAATGCATCCCTCTCCACTTTCTCCACACCACACATATTTTTGTATGTGCCTGTCACGTCTCCCTTTGCCCACCTTTTTTCCCATGTTAAACGGTCCCTCACAGGGGAGTCATTGCAGGATGATTTGGTTGCCCTTGTCCCACTTCTTCCAACTCTACAAGATCCTTTTTCAGGTGTGATGACCAGAACTACGCACAGCACTCCAAGTGTGACGGTACCACAGAGTTGTATGGAGCAGTAGAATGCTGGCAGTTTTATTTTCAGTTCCTTTCCTAATTATGCATAACACAGAATTTGCCTTTTTCACAGCAGCCCTACACTGATGGACATTTCCTTGAGCTCTGCATCACAGCCCCAAGAACTCTTTCTTGGTCAGTCACCCCGAGCTCAGAACTCCATCAGTTTATACTTTAAGCTGCTACTTTCTGGTCAGGGTACAAAAGACAAGTCCTCTTCTTTAAAACTTTCCTCAAAAAACTAATTGTTACTGTGAGACTTTTGCTTTACTGCCTAAACTGTCACCCTCAACTGAAACTAAACTTAAGTGCATAGAACGGCCTTTGCTCTCATTCCCCTGTTGCTTCTACCTGCCTTTTCTTCATCTCTTTCTCTGTGTTCCTTCCCCACAGAGCATTTTACCTTTGCAGGCTCCATGGCATTAGGGCCCCCCTCTCTCATTTATTTATTTATTTATTTGCAGTGAAACCGTGTGAAACTCACACACTTTGATGCCGTGCACAGCCACAGACTGAATCAAACAACTGTGCTCAGTCTATCCTAAGCTGTATAAACGTGCTGCAAAGACTTCTCTTAAATCAGTAACGTTCTCAAAAAGGACCTTTTGAGCAGCTGTGACAACCAAAGTCTCACGGAGCATGGATGTGTGTTCACACTGGCACTCACGACTCTAGTGAGCCATCCAGGACAGTGTATGCACACAACTGTGTGTACGCACCCACAGAAGGTACAATCCTCTGCAGAGCAAAGAACGAGAGTCAGAAGACCACCTTCACTGAAAGGTGAGTGGTGACACTGGCTATTCCAGTAAAAATACCTGGCTGGCCAGGCCAGATATCGAATTCAGTCCTAGGAAGCCTGATTTGCATGCTGCAGGTACTAGCTTTGGTCCCGGCGTCATCGGTTAAGATGCTCAGATAACAGTGCCAACAACATTGGAGCACTGCAGTCAGTCAGACTAGCCAGCACAGGACTAGAGGGACCCATGGATCAATACCACAAAATGCATCTTCATATCTCTGCGTACAAATGCCAATACCCTAGCAGTGCATTTGTTTACCCAGCAATCTTTTAAAAATCACTACTGTTCCATGTGCGTAAGAAATCCTGGCCAGGAGAACAGTTTGCTCCCCGGAAGTGGGGGACCAAATCATTTGCCAATCAATTACATTTAAAGCTTCTACTCGTGTTAGAAGAGGGAAAGAAAATGAGCTGGTTTCAATTATGGACTCATTTATGCCAAAATTCTTGCCAAAAGCTATAATTCGACACAAGAACATTAGCTGCTCAGAGCTTCATTGAGAACAAGGGCACGTAATCGATGCCACATAAGTGATGCACAGCAGAGAGAGACGCCACGAGCAAAGAACGCATCCTTCTCTGGGGGATCGCAGTTTTTGCATAAATTTGATTTGCGTTCAGGTGTGTTTTTTTATAATGCTGATTTTAAGAGTGCCTGCGTGCAGGGGGTCCACCAACCCACATCCAAAAGGAGCATCCCTCTGTAACCAGTCTTGTGCCACATTCTCCTAAAATTCCATCTTATTTTGACCAAGAAACAGAACCCAAGATGGAAGGTGTGCAGATTGGAACAGGGCTGGCTATTAATGGATTACTCAGAACACGCTCTCTTTGCAAAAAGTATTCCTGAGTGCTTCTAGTCTTTTCCCCCTGTGCCATATAAGTGAATGGCTGCCATTCATTTGCCTGGGGAAGTATCTAGCGCTAGACTTGTGGGCACAGCTTCACGAAGGCCACACTGGCACCTGGCCTGACACCTGATCCATCATGGAGATGTAGCAGAGGCCTTTCCTCCATGATAAAGGCACAAGATTTGCTGAACATTTTAAGTCAGGACAGAAGTTGAGGAAGTCAGGTGCAGTCCCATCCACAGCCATTCTAACAAAATTTGAAAGACCTTTAGCTAGTGTAAAATAAAGCATACAGATGAATTTGGCAGGGGAGCGAACTTGCCCCTTCCCCAAACAAGAAAGTAAGTTATCTTCTGTATTTTACAAAGGAAGAGTAAAGTCATACATACTGGACTAGAAGTTATGCTTCCAGGAGCTCCCTACCCAAAGTTTTTTGCAGAGCAGTTACAAAGCAGAGAATTTCCACAAACCTCCACCCCAGGTTATTCTGTGTCTACCCAATGTCATCACTTCCATCCTAAACCCAATTCAGTTTAGTCATTCTCTTGGTGCATTCCTTGAGTGAAGGAAGAGTCTGCAGCTGAAGAAGCAGACCCACCCCATTCAAAGAACAGCAACATCTATAAGGAATAAAAGAGACTGAAGAAAGAACTTTGTCATATACCTGAGATAGCAGTCAGGCATTATTAAAATTAAAAATAACTAATTTTTAAAGGTCACTGAGTATACACATACAAGTAAGCATGTCAAAGGGATCCATAACTGAAATCCAAATGAGTTTGGATTTCTATGAATCTCACCTGTGGATTCAGCAACAGACCAGCTTTTTTCACTCATTCCGCAGACTTGAGGACCAGTTTTTTTTTTTAACTTTGCAGAGGAAAGGGGACTGTGCACTTGCGCACTAGCACATTCATGCTCATGCACATTAGCTAAAGCATACCTGCACAAGAGTGCATTAGTACCAATGCACACAAGTGCTAACTTAAATCAGCACAAGTAGAATGAAACTCGGGTAAAAATCCGATTCCATCAGTGAGAAAACAGCAGGAAAAAAATGCTTGCCCAGGTGTGAAACACAATCAGAATGGAGTTATCAAAATGTGCACATTCTTACATACAAGGTACCCTCTTTTTGCAAGAGGGAATTTTGATCACATAATAAAGGCTATATTACAGGCCTAGAAGGCTGCTATACAGGCTGGGCACTTCAGGTTACAGGGGAGGCCTTCTGAATCAGGTAGGAAGAAGCAGGTATCCTTCTGCCAGCGTTTGGAAACCAAGCATGTGCTAAGACCCCTTGAAATCATGAAACAGGTTCGAGATGTTTATGGGGCTGGGGATGGAAACAAGATGCCCTTCCTCTCTAATGCAACCCTCATCTTCACAGACTGAAAGCTAACTGCACAAACCAAGCAGCTACTTTACCCTAATGGAAAGGGTACATTACTGTGCATTTAAAATGTGCAGAGGAGGAGAAGCAGGGCTTCTGAACAGAATTTCCAAGTCCATTCCATGCCTTGATGGTTGTTCTGCGATGACAAAGAGGGCCAGGAGGACAGGAGTGGCTCTCAGAAAGGATGAGGAGCAGGCACAGAATGCCTGATGCAGCAAGGGGAGATGAGCACCGCCAGAGAGGGTCTGTCCACCACTGCTCTCCAGGAACTGTGCGAAGCCACCAGGTTAGAAACGGAGAAGAGAGGCTGTGGAAGTGTGAGAGAAGCTGAGGGGGGTGGAGGAGGCACCCCTGCCACAGCTCAGAGGCAAAGGGCAAGGCAGGAGAGCAGAGGAACCCGCCCGCCCCCAGTGAGGGGCAGGAAGGAGGAAGGGTCTGCCACTCGCAAGCTTGATAGCACAGGGGTCCCGGCCACGGACGCTCACCTGTAGGCTGCCACAGCCCGATTCTGGAGGTATTTCTGAGCGGTCATGACCCCCACGAAGAGGAAGTTCTTGGCCGCGGGGATCTCGCCACGATTCTCAGCAGGGTCCTGGTGCCAGAGCAAGCCCCCGCGGGAATCTCGGTGCAGCAGCAGCGCCCCGCCGGCTTTCATCCGGCACCCCTCCAGGCTGGCCTTGCGCCGGTGTCCCGCTTTCTTCAGCTCCGAGGCTCGGGGAAGGATGAGCCGAGAAGCCAGGATGAAGCCCAGGATCAGACCGAGCAACACGCTGAGCCAGGAGCGGCGGCTTCTGCCAGCCATTCCCCACCCCCTGCCTCGGCACACCCCGGGTCCCCCAAAACACACTGCGCGCCTCCCCCGTGGCAACTCTCTGGGCCGGGGCACCCCTCCTGCTGTCCTCTGGCAGGAACCCTGCCCCCCAGGGCTCCCCAAGGAAGCCGGCACCTCCCGGGAGCTCCGGGGCCCGAGAAGGGCTTCCTAGCAGGCCCCCCACCCCGCCCACGCCGCTGCCTCTCGAGACCTGCCGGTCCTCCCCAGCTGGCCACGCCGCTGCGCCCTCGCCTCCGCCGGGTCGGGGCCCCGCTTCCCCCGCCTGCCCCTTCCCAGCCCCGTCACCTCCAAGTGCTGCGGGATTCCTGCACCCTAACTGACCACTCCCACCCCCAAACACGCACGCAGCCGCCCGAAGCACTCTCGGAGCGAGGCGCCCGACTCCTCACCCAGCTGCCCCTCCCTGCAGCAAAAGGCCTGCTTGCCCCCTCCCTTTGTGCTTGAGGCGACCCCCCAAAAGATCTCTCCCCGCCCCTTTCCGTGCCTCCTCCCCGCCGACCCTCCTCCCCCTCCTCCTCCTCCCCCCCAACTCCAGCTGGGACACCCCCACCCGCGCGCCCCGGCCCCGGCCCCGGCCCCAGAGCGCCCAGCGCCCCGGGCAGCGTCCCTCGCCCCGGCCTCGCTCCTCTCCTCCTAACCGGCCCGGCTGGGGTCCCCCGGCGGGGAAGGGAAGCGCAGCGCCTGCGAGAGCGCAGCGGCCATGGGGACCCTCCCGCTCCGCCTCCTGCTGTGCCGGGGAAGCGCGCTTTGTTCGGGCGCCCCCGCCCCCGCCGCCGCCGCCGCCGCCGCCGCCTCCTCCTCCCTCGCGGCCGCTAGTGCTGCCGTGGCTCGCCTGGACGCAGCCCTAGGCCGCCTGCTCGCCGGGTGCCCGCTGGCTCCGCCCGGCCCGCCCGCTGCTGCCGTTCCTCCTGCCCGGCCCGGGGACACTGACCGCGCATCCCCGCACGGCTCACTTCGCCATTGCGCGCCGGGGCGGGAGGGAAGGAGGAGGAGACGAGGGCGGGGCGGCGGCGGGGAGGGGGAGGGGGAGGAGGAGGAAGGCCAAGCCCCTGCCCACGAGCTCCCCGCCTGCCAGCTCGTCTGCCCGCCGGCCGGCCGGCCGGCCTGGCTGCCGCCGTGCGCGCCGGCAGCCGGAGCGCCCTGGCCGCGCGTCCCGGCCTTGCCCAAGTCGCTCGCCCTCCTCGCCGCAGGCTCCGCGGGGAGGAAGCGCGCCTCCTTCGCTCGGAAGGCACGGGAGGAGGAGGGAAAGCAGCTGGCGGAGAAAGAAGGGGGCCCGAAGGGGGGAGCTCGAGGGGACGAAGATTCAGGGGGTCCTGGGGGGTGGGGGGCTTCGACATTGAGATTGAATGCGGGGACCTCAGAGGGGTCGGCGAAACGGCTTCATTGCATCAGAGGCACCGGGACCGATGCCCACGCAAGTTACTAGCCCTCAACGACAGCAAACGATCGTCTTGCTTAAGGGACAATCTTGCGCAATGGTAGACAGAAGAAAGCGCTAAAGAACAATACCCGCGGTCCCCAGCTAGCCATGGATAAGAATGCACCAATGCCTTCTCCCTTGGACGTGAGTTGCCACCAGTAAGTTGGGAACTGGCCACATTTCCACGTAGGAGCTATTCCAGCAGTGTGTCTCCTCATAGCCAACCGGGGAATTTTGCAAGCACAAACAGATAGAGAGCTATGATCTTGCACCCACCCGACTTCCCCCAAGCATTTGCCATTCAAAGATTCTTTGCTTCTGGGTACAGAAGTTTGTTTATTAAACTTGCCTAGATTGGGCTGCAAGTATTTGAGGTCCACAATACTTGAGGCACAACCTGGACAGGTGTGACCACTTTCAGCAGATGGTCGGCAGGCTTAAATCCACACAATGGGGGTGCTACTTGTTTAGACTGCAGTTCAGCACCATCCCCATGCTGTGCAAATTGCCTAGCTGGGCCCAGGGTAATTTGCTGTAGGAGGCAAAGAGGACACCCAGCCTCCCCATCCGAGCTGACCAGAGTGGCAGTTGAATGCGCTTGCACAGGAAGCGGTCTCCATGCGGTCCCCATGGGCCCTGGGGCAGCCACTTAGCTCACAAGATGGCACATGCAGCCTGGTCCTTCCGTGGCTGCTTCCCAACATGCGCCACTTGAAGTAACTGCCCGGTGGTAGTGCTGGCCCCGGCCATAAGGCAGTTTCCTACATAACACTTTCATTTTCTGCAGTGGTGTACTGCTCAATTTCTAGAGAGATTATCTGAAAGCAGATAAAACAGATAAAAGAATGAAAGCAATGCATTAAAAACAGGCTACTATTAAAACTGTGGCTGGTCAGCAAGGAAGGCTTTCCAAACCAGCAGTGTCTGCAGCAGGGACCAAAGCAATGTACTGTTGGAAGCCAAAGCAGGGAGGTGCAGAGAAGCGGAGGCACCACATGGAGGGCCCTTCCTGGTGGACTCCAGTCAGGCCGGAGGTTCATACGGAATCACCAAGGGAATGTCCTCTGGGCAGTTGGTACAGGAGATGGCACTCCCTGAGGAACCCTGGCCCCAGGTGGCTTCAGGCTGGACTAATAGCGGAACTTTGAAATTGGCCCGCTGCAAACCCTCAGCAAAGAAATTGTGTGCTGAAAGGGGGCAGCTCCACAGTAGCCAAGCTGCTTCAAATTTGCATCTCTTAGTTTAAGTGGAACGGAGCAGACTCTATCATGCCAGCTCCTCAGCTCAGTTCTTTGGCTGAGCTGCACTGACACATCATGTGTTGGTGACCCCGTATTTATCCCTGATAGAAGCACCCCACCCCCGCTCCCTGTCAGCCAGCGGCCAACCCAAAAATGTTCTTGACATAGCTTCAAATCCTACGAATTCCAAATGAGCAGGCCTTCCGAGAGCCACTTCCAGTGAAATATTTTGTATCCTTAAGTGTTAGATCTTCCTTAGGGCAACTCAACCAAGGAGCCTGGCTGGGTTTCCATTTTGAGACCATTTTGAGCAGGATATCATAGTGCATCAGCAAATATTTGCTACTTTTTCGCTGCTGCTCATTGGAGGACAGGAACAGGCACCCTGGGACCCTGCTGATGTTTTGGATACAGCTCCCACAAGCCCCAGAAGCATGGCCAATAGCCTTGGATTAGTGGAGTTGCGGTTGTCCGGTCTTGTCCCACGGGCATCACAACCTGCGGCTATCACATTACCTGCCAGAGCCCTGTCTGAATGTCCGCAGACCATCTTTCCTGTCGTCTCACAACTGCTGACGATGCAGATATGACTCTCGGCTGCAACTCCATCAGCTTTACCCCCAACCTCTACCAACCTGCTATTCTGGCATCTTGCCTACCGAAGGGATCTGGAGATCCTGTGCATGGGGTGGGTGCGTATCCCGGAGTGAGTCTAATGGAGGCTTGGTTTTGGGACTGCATAGCAATACCTGAGGACATACACACACAGTGCAATTTAAGGTGCTTATAGTGAGGATAGGCTGGACCCCCACATGCAAGTCACAGAATCATAGACTAGCAGAGTTTCAGGACAGATGGGCAACTTTGGGCCCATTATATCAAGGAAGCTCTGCCTTCAGTGGATTGATGTGGGGAAGATCCGTGAATCGTATAGCATCAGGACGGTAATCTTACTGTGGGGGTGTGGGTGGGGAGAGTTTCACCTTGTTTCTCTCCTCAACTTCCAGTGAGGCCAGTATGGGCAAGATCACACTGGCAGTGACCTGACCAGTACTGGGATCACTGGGTGATGATGAGGGTGATGATGCACATCTTAGAAACATAGAAACATAGAAACAGAGCGAGTCAGAAGGGGCCTCCTGGGCCATCTAGTCTGACCTCCGGCACCAGCCGGCTCCGCTCATCTTGCACTCCTGTGTCACCTTTTTTCCTCTCATGAGGAACCCAAGGTGGCTTATATACCTCAATTTACTCTTGCAATAACAACCCTGTGAGGTAGGTGGGCTGAGAGTGAGTGACTGGCCCAGAGTCACCCCATGAGCTTCATGACCAAGTGGATCTCCTGGGTCTCCAGTCCAATACTCTCTGCACCACACCACGTATGAATGGAGTGAATCAGAGAGACAGAGGCAGAGAATGTGCAATGACAGAAGGATGGGTGCATAAATGAAGAGGTGAGTGAGCAAGAGGGAGGTAGCCCCTGCTCACCACCAGTAATACGTACCCCCAGCAAATTTCCCACACTGAAAGGCTCACAATCCTTACTGAAGGACCTCTGGTCACAGGGAATCCACTCAAGACCTCGAGACATTGGAGTGGGATGGACCAGGATAGGCTGAGGGCCTTTGGGGTGAGCGGACACCCTTGCAACTTTGAGAGCGTGTGGCAGGACAGCCCCTGCAGGGCTCTCAGGGGTGGGGCTTGCCCACCAAACAAAACCCGCTGCTTCCCCCACAATTAAACTGGTGACATTGAGGGTGGCGTCTGAGTTGCAAAACACCAAGTACTTTTGGAACTTGGAGATGGTGCTAGAGAGCGACAGGTTTGCTTGCAGCAGGCCAACTATCCTGCTAAAAACAGGCACTTTGTTTTTAAAAAGTCTTAATACGAATCAGGAGGGGTGGGAACCTGGTGAACACCAGCACACATCTCTGCTGGCACATTGGTGCCCCCAGGATGGCAACCCCAGGGTTGGATGAGACGCCTCTATACAGGGCCAATTCATGTGCTCATAGCTCATTGCAACTGATGCACATTTTACAGCCAAGGAGATGTGTGTTACACATTTGTTTTCAAAACAAAACGAACCTTTGTGAGGCAGCAGCTTTCTCAGCAAGTTGGCCAATGTCAGTTTCATATTCTTTCCTTGGCTTGTGGGAATGCAGTCTGGCTACCCAAGGCACTGAAATGTGGCCAAGAGGCAAACTTGGTCAGTTTGGGGTTTTGATCAGGATGTTATCTTCAAGTGCCCTTATCGGCATTGCAGCGTGATCTGGTCCTTGCATTCCTTTGGGGTCAGCATCCAAGGGCTTACGAGTCAAATGCAGCCTGCAGTCAGAGCCCCTGAAAGCTCTTCCTGTTGCAGGGTGCAGTGTCAGAAAGAAGCTTATTCAGCCCAGAAGACAGACAGAAAAGGAAGGATAAGGAAGGGCCTTTGTGTTGCCTAAAGGATCCCCTAGATAAAGAACAAGGGATATGAGGTTACTGAATGGCTCCATTTCCTCCTTGTCAAGCATTGCTACATTATTCAATACAGCACATATCATTTGTAGGTATAACTCCTTCACCTAGTCATGCATAGGAAGCCTGTGGCCCTTTCAAGGTTTTAGCCTTCAAGCCTCATCCACTCCAGCCTACACAGACAGACAGAGACAGAGGGAGCTAGTTCAAAAGCCACTAAGGCCATATGCATGCCTACACAGGAGAAACCAACAACTCCCAGGACTCCCCAGCCACTTACAAAGGGCCATAGGTTAGCCACTTGGGAGGGATCGAGCTTAGCCCTATTCATACCTGTGCGGCCGTCTCATTTCTGCACCACCTCACCTCCCCTGAATGGAGCCAAACTTTCAGCCAAGAAAAACAAGCAGATGCAAATCAAACAGAGGAAACCGCCTTGATTCATTCCCAAATACACAGGTCTTTATTAGGATCAACCAAAATGTCATGAAATAGCAAGCAAGCATTCAGGTTGACCAGAAATCTTCCCAAGACTAGATTTAAGCTGCTGAAACCTCAAAATCCGGTCACGTCTTAAGATGGTGCATGAGGACACAGAGCTTGGCTGCAAACTTATATGCGTTTAACTGGGCGTAAGTCCCCCTATAGTCAAGAATGCACTGCTGAGTCATCACCTGCAAGACATTTGCTCGAAAAATCCATTTTCAAAGAGGCAAACTCCCAGCCAGCTAAGTGCATATAATTTGGTGCAAAGTCCACTATAAATTATCTGCTTGTTTGTTTGTTTGTTAGTTTTTATTAGATTTGTATCCTGCCTTTTTCTTATAAAGAACTCAAAGCAGCTTCCATCATTCTCCTTCTCCTGCACTCTATATTATCCCCACAACAACCCTGAGAGGTAGGTTGGGCTGAGAGTCTGTGACTGGTCCAGAGCCACCAGGTGGCCCACGGCTGAGCGGGGACTGGAACCCAGGTCGCCTGAGTCCCACTCCTGAACACTTACCCATTACCCACATGAGCTGTCAGTGCATTACTGTTCAAAAATGGCAGTTGCTTTCAATTGTCCACCCATTGTGTTATTGCAGGTGGCTGTTTATCCTTCCAATGTTATACTATTAGCCAAAAAGTTGTCAAGAGGTGTGGATAATACACTGACCTTGTTTTGGCTTCCAAGAGATGACAGGGGATGCAAAAGGACATGTGCATCTTTAAATACTGAAGGGTGTCCCATCACAGAATTTATCCAAATTATGGCCTCTTCCTGAAAGGAAGCTGTCTCTGGGAATTGCCAATGCAGATAGAAGAGAGACCTGTTAGCATTGCACTTCCCACAGGTGGCCAATGTAATTAAACCCGTATTAGAGATGCTGTGGCATCCAATATCCTTGACACATCAATGTTTCAGTGCAGGGCTGCAGAGGTGGAACCAAAATCACCTCTCTTTATCCATGGGGAACGACTGCCATGGCAGCTTCTAGTTTCATTCTGAAGATTCAGACACGCTACTGTAGTCTTTTCTGATCGCATAGGCATGGTGAGGGAAAATCATGCCTCAGCAGCTGACTCATTAACAGTACAATTCTATGCAAATTTAAACAGAAAAAAAGATCTTCCAGCAGGCCCTAGTGGACTGGGGCATTCTGGGAGTTGTATGCTTCTTTTCTTTCTAAAATGTGCATAGAATTGGACCCATAGGTGGATGTGGTCTGGCAAGCTGGAGATAAAATTTGTCCTGGACAGCCACATACAATGGCAATGAAAGTTGCTTTAAGGAAGCCTCAGTCCTTCCAAGTCTACAGTACAGGGGGGATGTGACCTGGCCATCTGCCTAAGATACCCATTTAGATCCTTGAAGCAAAAAAAATACTAGGTTAATACTTCTATCAAACTTGGGACTCTTTTTATTATTGGCTAGAGAAACGGGACTTGGCATAGATTTAAATATGTTGTTTAAGTTATCATAAATGGAAAAAGAGGGTGTGGGGGCTGACCCAGGGGGCTCGATGTTCTTGATGATGGATGTTGTTTGTAGTTTTTGTTTTTTTAGGATTATAATTTTTCAAATAAAACTTATTAAAAAAAATACTAGATTAATAGGAGGGGTTCGGCTAACTTCTTACAGATCAGCAAGACTTCTTCCTTCTGTGGAATACCAATTTTTAAAAAATGTTTGTATACCACTTCACTGGCAGATCTCGTCAGGCTGATTTATGATCATTTAAAAAACTGAATCCCCAAACAATAAAACAACCACCAGAACAATGAGCAGAACAGTGGGAATGTGAACGTGTTGAAGCTCTGACATGGAAAGCAGCCCCACCATCAGAGCAGGGGTTCTGTGCTGGAGTGGCCCCCGTCCCCTCGCAGCTGGCCTAGAGCAGACCCCACCAGCTGCTTCTGAAGGGCTGCAAAGGCAGTTTGGGGGCATTCGAGGGGGGGGCAGGCAGGGAAGGGGGATCCTGGCAGCACCTTGCACCCCTTCCCTCCCACTCTGAGCATCTTGCATGGTGGGAAGAACTGCACAGAGACAGCCTCAGCCTCCTGCCTGGCGTAGGATCATCCCCTTAGGATTGCACCCTGAAACATGCCACAGAGCCAGTTTCTCATCACAGCAGCAGATACGCAAACAAAAGCCTGCTGAAGAGGACTGGCTTAGCTGGGCTTCTGAACACAAACAGTGAAGATGCAGGGGGGATGTCTCTGGGAAGACCATTTTGCACATGGGGTCTTTGCAAGGACCACCACCTCCCTGGTGGTCACCCATTGTGCTGCTGCGGTCAGTAGCATCCAGAAGAGAGTCTCAAAAGACGTTTCTGGCAGGTCAAAGCACCCAGACTGCTGCTGTCAAGAGAGCATGCCTCCAGAACGGCACATGGTCAACAGGGCAAAATGCCTCTTTAAAAAAAAGGCTAAAAAGCAATTTTTATCACACCATACATGGCTCTAAAGCCAAAGACTTACAAAACAGCTTTTTTGTGAATGCTGGAGAAAGAGAACTATTCTTCCTTTGGTAGGCTGGTAGGGAGAGGTTTTATAGCCCAGCTGTGTCCTGGCCATATTGAGTCACATACCAGATGATCTTCCAGGCATCCATCTGTTAAATCCTAATTCTCTCTGCGGTGGTAAACCTGTGTCTGGGGTATACTACTTCCGCCTGCAGGAGTGAAGGATCTAACGTGATGGAACATCCCTCCATGCCACAGAAAAGTAGCATGTGATGAAGAAAGCTAAGATTAGAACACTTCTTCCTGATAAGCTAGCTTGCTACATACAGTTGTTTTTAATAGGCAAGAGTATTCCATCATTTGAGTCTCCATCTCTTGCCTGAAGTGGTACAGCCCTGATGTAGGTTAACTAGCTTAGGGAGAAAGAGGGTAAATTTCCATTCAGTTCGTGCATCCCATTTTCTTTCCCCAGCATTCAGTTCCGAGTCTTTAAAAGAGAACACTCAGCCAATTACATGGTTTAAAATGTTTTTAAAAGCATGGAAATAAATGCCTTCGCCCCCAAATGAAGCTAGGCCTGCATAGTGCAAATGGCCGGATCTGCAGGAAACGTTGGCAAGCATTTAAGAAACATGGAAAATTGAGCAACATGTTTGACGATCGGTGGAACACTGCCCTGGTTCCTATTCTGCTTTTTGTTTTTTTGTTTTTAAACCCTCTCTCATTGGCAGGTACCATTGCAGACGCCACTAGTGTGAATCACCAGAAGGAGATGCATGTGGGACTACCCGTGTGGTGTGGGCATGGACGGCAGCAGAGCCCCTCAAATGTGCAGACATGTGATGTGCCAGAACTTGGCTCTGCTTCACTAAGAGGCGTGGGAGCCCTCTGGTCTGTTCCATGACCGAGAAAACAAGGGGCAGCCAGTTGGCGCAAGGGGGGAGGTTTCCCCGCCTTTCTTCTAACATGGGAGGACAATTGTGGGATCTCTCTCGCTGGTGGCCAGGTCCAATGCCAAAGCCTCATGTGATTGTGGAGCAGCCCCCTCTCCTGCCTTCCGCTCCAGCTCAGTTTCTTCTTGGCAGGTGCACCCACCACAGCCTGCCAGCCCATCAGGAGCACTTGCGGACTTGTAGCGCTGGTCTGGGACAGTCTCGCATCTCAGCCTCGCTGCTCTACCATCCTCCTGGCAATGGGAGGGAGCAGCATTCTGGAAAATGGTGGAGGGCAGTTGAACTGGTGGGAGCCACTGGGCAGCTGCTGGAAGTCCACAAAGCAAATGGAAACTGGGTTGCTGCAGGGCTCACTGCTGCCTGAGGAGGACAGGACGGTCACCACTTGACCCTCCTGATGCCACCCACAGAAACCAACTGGTCTCGTAGCTGAATATTCCTTTAGTTATTACCTGAAGCATTTGCATGCCAAGAAAGCTTCCCAGGAGGGCTTATATATATTGCAGCAGCTGCTGCTGCTGCTCATTTTATATTTCATTTATAACTTGCCTTTCTTCCTTTTACAAGGAACCCAAGATGGCTTGCAAGGTTCTCCTCCTCACCATTCTGTCCTCACAACAACAATCTTGTGAGGTAGCCTAGGAGGAGAGTCTTTGACTGGCCCAGAGTCGCCCAGTGAGTTTCACAGCAGAGTGGGGACTAGAAGTGCCAGCCACAAGGAGAAAGGAATGGGCAGAGAAGGGGTGCAAATAACATCTTTTGGACACATTGGTGGAAAGAGCAGCTCAGCCCCCTGGAATGGCTGGTGGGGGTAACACTGCTCACAAGATGGGGCCACATCCTGCACTGCACAACCAGCTATCTTTGTGGCGTGGGAGAAAGGGGACACGGGGCAGGCCGTGTGACACCTGCAGCCCCCTCCTTCACCGTCTCGCCACCACTGCCCACCCCCTGGCATTTACCCAGGGGGCAGCTGCCCCGCCTCCCAATGGTAGGACCCACCTTGTATCGTGCCTTGCAGGCAGGAGCTATGCGCAGTCACCCCTGTCTTTGGTTTAATTGCACATTTTGAGGGTTGGTTTATTGTAAAGGAAACGTACTCCTGAGTAACTTAGGAGTCCCACACACACACCAAGCCCCCAGTGGCATTTATCCATGTCTCCGTTTTGCTTCCAAACAGATTGGCACATGGTCACAAACTTTACTTTTGGAAAGAATGATGATGCTCTTGTCTGTCTGATTTTCCCCGAGCCCATTGCATTTGAATGCAATGCAAGGCCAGCAAGACGGCGAGAGAAAGGCAAATAGTTCCACAATTTTCTTGATACGGTTTGGTGCCCCTGGACACGTTCTGCTCCCACGTGTGGGCCTGGGCCTTGGAGCCATCAGTAAGCATTGCCAAGTAATTGTGGGATGTGCGTGAGCTGCTTGGTGCCATGATATCGGGGCGAGGGCAAAGTGCCTACAGCCGGACAAGCGAATGTCACGTCCTGGAGGGCTCCTGAGCCACAGCGGAGGCTCACTTCTGGATGCAACTCTACTCTCTTGCCACCAGCAGCCTTTCCAGCAGGTTGTGCTAAGGACAGTCCCAAATGCAGGACCCCAAATATCCTCGCCATGCCTTTCTCCTTGCGTGCCCTGCCCTTTCCGATTCTCAGCTTGCGGGCAGAAACTGTCTCGCTTAAGTGATTATACGGAGGCCACGCTGGGAGCTTCTTGGGCTGAGGAGTGACATGAATATTCTTCAGATGTTGTACACCACCCAGAGAAGCTTCAACTATGGGGCCAGACAGAAATAAACTTAATTTAAAAAAGAAAAAGAAACTGTAGTCAGGAATACTTCCAGTTTTTGGGAGAATGATTCAGTCTAAACTGGCCTCCGAGAAGGTGAGCTTCTGTCTAGAACCAGGGAAAGATGTGGCAAGTGCATCTAGGCAAATTCAAAAGGCAGTATAATTCAAATCAGATGATCTCGCTCTCTCTCTCCCTCTCCCCGTCTGTCTTTCAAGAATCTCCCGGATTTCAGGGAAAGATGACATGCCCTAAAATCACAGACGTTTTCTGTCAGGAGAGGCCTGGAGCCAATGTGGTTTTTGAGCAACGAAGGATGTGGCTGGGCAGGGCAGGGCAGCACGAAGCATTGGCCGCTTCCCATAGGAAAGCAGGGAAGCAGCCACCAGAACGCCTTGCCTGACTTGACGACAGCTTGGAGTAGAGTGGCCTGTGTCCTACTTTGCGGATGGCACTCCTGAAAGGTTTGAAAGGCTGTCCAGGCCAAGTCCGGTTTAGAGACAAGGAACCGTGTTCCTCCTCATCTCAGGCAGCACCAAGTCTTGGCTGCGCTGGAGTAGAAAGGGTCCTAAGAAGCAGAAGGTGCTCATGAGAAGGGAGGTGGACACCGGGAACTGAGCTGAGGAAGGGCCACAGAGAGACCCACTGGGGCAGGTTGGGTGGTCCCGTGTCCTTTCTCCAACGGCAGCCCTCTTTGGAAGGGCTGTCCTGATTCGAAGATGTCCTTTGCTTACAGGCGGCCTTGTCCAGATTTGGTTTGCAGATAAAGATGAAAAGGGCCTTGATGTTGCCCGCTCTGCAACTCTCTGGGCAGCCGAGTGAGCAAGGCACCCGTGGAAGACGTGGCCGTGGCCTTCCACCCCATGACCTTTCATGGGAACGGGAGTCCTCTTCCACCCACCTTTGGTGTGACAGGCCCTACTGTGAAGGAAGGGCAGAAAGGGATGTTTGCTCTATGCTCGTACCACATTTTCTTGAGCAAATAAATAAATAAATAACTCGGGTGCTTGACTTTTCCATTGCCGCCACCTCCAGCTGGATTGTATTGTGGGGAACCACTGTTTTTAGAAAGCAATAAAAATTAGAAGCAGGATAAAATAGTGATTGATAGCTCACTTACTTCACTGAAGGCCTCGGATGACTTTGCCTGAAGTAGATGTCATTTCAGTCCAAAGCTGTTATGAGCATTCATCCATTACAAGAGGAAGTCAGTATTCCACACAGCTGTATTCAACCAACAGCCTTACCAGCCTGATGCTGGACTATAAATCCCGCAATCCTGAGCCAGCCTTCGAGATACAGCCCAGTCCCAGGCATGTTGACCTAGAGGCACATCCCCCTCCATCCTGAGATTTACTCCTAAGTGTTCATGCCCAGGGTTGTGTGGACTTGGTTGTGTTACACTTGCTCTCTGTACACATCAAGGCTGCAGGCCAACTGCAAGACATGCCTGGACAGTCACCTGAGAGGGACGGTTTAACTTGGGGGTGCTGCACTGAAAGGCGGTTGGACCCGACGGCCTCAGACGCCCCTTCCAACTCAACTGCTCTATGATTTTATGATCTCTTGGCGACGGCAAGAAGTGTCAGTCCCTATGTGTGCAATGGAGTCATAAGTACAACACAACAGAGAGAACTTTATCCCAGCTACATGACATGGTTTCCAACTCTGACCAGTTGACACATTCAGCTGTCACTAAACATACGGAGGTCAAGGGGGTGGAGCATGTACCTGTGCGAACCAGGATATGGCAGATGAATGGTCGAATGGCCATCCATTGAAAGGGAATGAGGGGAGGCCAATGGGTACCCTCATGCTGGTAAACTACAACCCCTATAATCTGTCAGCCACATTCCTGGGACTGATAGAAGCTGGAGAGCACTGACATCTGCCGGGCACAGGGCTGCCGACTGACTGACCTCCATCAAGACATCTCTTGTTGCTGAATTTGCAGTTGTCATGTGAGAAACCCATGCGATTCCATGTTAGGAGTGCTTGCGGACCATCTGCATTCCATGTCAAAAAACTTTTAGGGAAGAGGCCATAGCTCAGAAGCCAAGAATATATTTGAAGTAGAGAATGTTGCAGGCACGGTCCTCAGAGTCTCCATTAGAAAGGACCTTGGGCAAATGTGAGAAGCCCGTGCCTGAGGCCCTGAACAACCGCTGCTAGGCAGGGCAGGGGACAGGATGCGAAGTAGACCAGTACTCTGGCACAACTCAGGAAAGGAGGACACCCAGAGAGGCGTTTTGAGTCAGCTGGATAGCGGTGTTTTAAACATACACATTTGTAAGCTGTAGGCAGTTTGATTTGTTTAACATCTCAAAGACAGCTGCAGATGGGTTAATAGGCGAAGGGTGCAGTCAGCCATGGTGGGAGTTTCAGTTCTTCTTTTGACCCAAGTCAAAAGCATTGGATCGATCCTGAAACCTCAGGAATCAGGGCAGTGCCATGGCTGGGCGGTCCCTTTGCTGGGCCAGAGGCTCTGCGCCCGCTGCTCTCGCTGGTTATGTGTGGCTGCGGGCAAATTGTTAAACACGGGGCAGAAAGCCAAGGGCTGGCACGCTCAGTGGCCAAGACTATTCTGCTGTGTTGCTGTAACTGGAAATGAATTCTCTCCCAGTGCTGAATTGTTTTAGAACTGAAAGATACAGAAGTGGTAAAAGCAGAGCCCCTCCATCCAGCCCTTGCCTCTCCAGCTGAGGGAGGTCGCTTGGCAGGGCTGTACCTGAGACCTCGGAGAGGACAGCAAGCAACTTGCTGTGCATGCAAAAGGTCTCGCTGGGCCACCCCGTCAAGACGAGTTTTCACAATCTGGGAAAGGACCCTGCCTGGAACCTGGGAGAGCCGCTGCTTGTGGACTCACCTTTCCCAGCCCGGCGATCTCTGCACATCTCGGACAGCAGCACCCATCATCCCCAGACATTGGCACTTACTGGCTGGGGGTGATGGGGTCTGTGGTTGGAATATCGGGACGGCACCAGATGGGGGAGCAGAGAGTTCTCAGCAGGAGATGCCAACAGAGCTGGACCTGCCATGCAATTGTGTGCATGCATTTCCTTCAAGCAGCACCCAGGGAGAAGGGAAGCTGGCTGATGCCGCTGTGTGTTTAGAGCAAGGGCAGCCAACCTCGTCAGGTCCAGGGACCACGATTAGCCCCCGCTTTGGAGTTCTCAGCCACCTCCTGGCCAAGTGCCTGCTCCCAAGACCCCACCAAACTCCAGATGGCAACAGCAGCAGCAAAACCAATGGCTGATTCCCTACTGAAAATCAGTGACAAGCCACTTCGGAGCAATAACTAGGTCAAACTTTACTTCTTCATAAGCTAAAATCAACCTTCCTACCACTCTGCAGAGACAACTGAGCAGCAACTAGGTCAAACTTAAATGAAGAACAAACAAAATGGACTGAGTTACCACTCTCTAACGCTCATCCAACTTTTTCTGGCAGCATGTGCTGCACACTAGCTACCCCTCCCCCCCACCCCAGCCACCTTTTAAAAGCTATTTTGCCTGGCTGGCCCATATGAGACAACAGCCCCTGCCTGGAAGCTTAAATGCAATATGCAAAAGCATGAGGACAAACAGAACTCCAGAGCGCCTCTTCTTAAATCTTAAGCAGTGGGTCCTGAAAGTGACCAGCTGGAAGGGAAACGGTCCAAGGAGAGGGAAAGCCCAGTGGAGCCGATACTTCAATCGGACTGACAGAATGGCTCTGTCTCCTGTCTCTTTGCTGCAGCTGGATGGAATGGCTACAGCCAGGTGACAACAGAAGATGGAGAAAGCATTGACCCCAGCCACTACGGGGACAGTATTTGGGCTCTGGGATGACTTGAGCCAGAGCTGGGCCCTGCCTAGACTCAGATTAAGGCAGTTAGAAGGGCCTAAATGCAGGGAGGGGATATGCAATTTTATTTACGTACTTAGCTGCAACTTAGTTTGATCACACACTAAATGGCGGGTAAGCATCTCAAGCACAGCAGGGAAAAAGCCCTCCTTTCAATTAATACATACATACATGCAACTCAATGAGCACACCTCCGGCTTTTGGCAAGCCTAACCTTAAACACTTGTGCTGAAACAGCCACTGCTGAATTCTTTACCACATCCAATCATGATTGTTTGTTTACATCGAGAGAGATGTTACACAAAACTGTTTTCTTAGCTTTTTAAAAACCAAGCTTGGCTGGAAAGCCTGCCTTAGGAAGCAGATGCCCCATCCAGCCCCTTAAAACCATGCAGGCAGTGGGGGCAAAACAGACCCTTTTGCATATTCAAGGTACCAGAGTCTCAGTGGAAAAATCGAGCTGGGCAAGCAGGAGCATTTGTCTCTGTCACAACTATTTCCAACTACTCTCTCTTTTTTTCCTGGACACAGATGCTTCACAGAAGCTCCCTCCAGATTTCCAGCACCCAAAACTGCTCTAGCTGGCTTTTTCTGGGCCAGATGCTTGGGAGTCTTTGCTTCATCTTGTTGGAACTCGGTGCCAGGCAAATATTAATCAGGCTCGGTTAAGCAATTGCGGGTAACATTGAGGGATTCTTTCAAAGCCCAGACCAATGCTGCCCTCCTGAGGACTTAACCCAACAAGGCATGCATCCAGGATGTGACCATCCGCTGGGCCCGATTGTTGGACGTTGGTTACGATCTGCATTCCTGGAAAAGGATGGCAAATACCACATTGGCAAATGGGCAGGTAAATGAACCTGTTGGGCAGTTAACTGCATTACCTGAGTAGATACTGAAACAGAGTTGGCCTCCACATGTGTTGCAGGACCTGGTGCCTGTAATGGTGTGCCTGGGCATGTGCCTGCCATCGCTAAGGCATTTCTATTAAAAGGCTATCTGCCAGCAAGTGGTAACTACCAAAAAAAGAAGAAAGCTTGCAAAGCATTCACCTGCACTAAAATACCTGAAAAAGGAGGCGAGAGTGGGTCAATTAGTCTGCAGCTTGGCTGTAAAGAGCAAGAACCTTATGCTTTACTTGAGCTGGTGTAGGCTGGCCTCACTTTCTCTTGCTCATGGTGTGGTTTCTAGATTTCTTTCCAGTGCTAGCAAAGATTTTCCATTTTCATTCCAGGTCCAGGAGTAATTTGCTTGTTCAGAGTCTGAGGGGGAAAATCCTTCAGCTGTTCAGGGCTTGGCATAGGTTTCCCACACCTTGGAGGATTAAGGTCTTTGTTAAATGGAGACTTGAGAACAGAATCTTGAAGTGCAGCTTACAGCTCCATGCAGGTCATCTGAAACCCACACAATAACTCAGACATAGAAGACAGCCAGTTCGTGTGCTTTTGCACATGTCAAGCAGTGCAAGAGCGATGAGTGAAAGCCACGTTTAAACTGTTAAAGCAACATTTCTTGCTCACTCCACAGCACCAGATGTTCCCAGAGCTGCTTCTTTAAGAGGCCTTACCTGCAGAATTTCTCCTCCAGATGTACCTGCTCAGACCCTTAGGTCATCTTCAGAGGTCCTCCCTCTGGGTATCTCTACTAAAGGAAGGTGGGCCTTTGAAGTCTTCTCAGCTGTGATACCTGCCTAGGGATTGCCCTTCTCAAAGTGCTTGGCTTGGCACCTCATGGTTAGTGGTCCAGCACTGAGCAATGGCATCTCTTTTCTCCCAGGCATTTTTGTATTCTAGATTTTGGTGACCCTTATATATTTGTATCATTCCTGAGCTTTTTGTATTGGGTTATCTAAAAAATGACACACTGTATTTTAACAGATTGTGTGATACTGTTGTACAGGCAGTCCCCAGGTTATGATCATCCCAGTTATGAACAAACTGCCAATAAAGCCTATTAACTTAAACTTCTGAGTTAAGACCTACTGCAGAAAATCATCAGCACTATAGAGAGGGAGGAAGTGAAATGGGAGAGAAGGAGGGCCTCCAAAGCATCACCATAGAGAGAGGGGAAGTGAAAGGGGAAAGAAGGGACCTTCAAAGCATCACCATAGAGATGAAGAAGGCAGAGAGGGAGGCCTCCAAAGCATACCTTCCTGCCCTGGCGAGGGGGTTTTTTTTGAGGGCGGGGAGGGAGGGGTTGAGGTATTTGCAGTTTTTCCACTTTCACAGGGGTCCTGTGCTCTAAACCCACTAAAATGTGGAGGGCTTTCCATACATGATCCAACTTACATACACAGTCAACTTAAAGATGAGAATCCATCTTCTCAGGAACAGAACTCGTTTGTGGCCTGGAAACTGCATGCAGTTTCAATCCACCTGCAGAACCTTTGTAGTTGAGTGGCTTAAATCATATATTAAAATAGAATAGCAGGACAGCAGTGGGGCTCTTCTGCCGAGTCACAGTTCTGATCTGCTGGATGCCAGGAAGCCCTTCAGCAGCTTGCAGCTTTTTAGCCTAGCTTGTTTAGGTGCTTCATCACCTGAGCTTTTGGGCGGGGGGGGGGGTTAGTTTATTTCATATCCTCTTGTTTAGAAATTGTGTTTTATGTACTGTAGCTTTGTATGTATACACCCCCAGGCCTTTCGGAACATCAGGTTCCCTTAAAAATCAGTAAGATCATAAATGTGTGAGCAAGAATTAATCACAGCAGGTGCATCAGCCCGTCTAGCTCAACCAAGTGTACCTGTTCTAAGCAAGTGCTGTCACACAAATCCCTGAGCTCCGGTAATCCAGTTGCAGCAGCAGTGACAGACAGCAGGTGCCGCCAGGTGGTTTTCCGCTGTGATCTGTGGCTTTCGACTAGAAGTAGGCAACTTGTGGCCTTCGACTCCCACTAGCCCTAGCCAGCACAGCCAATAATAGCAAGGGAAGATGGGACTAGTAGGTCAAGACCCAAAGGACCACAAGTTGGCTGCTACTCTAAAGATGAAGGAGCCAGGCTGTCTCTGGGCACCTGCTCAGCCCAGGGATTTCTGCCAAGACTCAGGATTCAGCTTGCAGTCCAGGCACACAAAAATCCTCTCCTATGTATCTTCCCAAGCTTTCTTCTCTGTGTCCTGCTTTAGAAAAGGTGAAGGAGGAAGGAAAACTGTTTTGAGTCAGAATCACTTGGCCCTTGGAATGTTGACTGCAGCTCCCATCAGCCCTTACTAGCATAGCCAGTGGTGAGAAACGGTGTATCACTTGATTCTCTTGCTTTAACCCCCATGCTTATGGGAAGATCCACAACTCAGTGCTAAAGCAAGCACATCACCCAAAGGTCCCTACTCAAGTCCTCAGTATCTCCAGTTAATTGGACCTCAGGCTGCAAGGCCAGGAAATACCTTTCTCAGCCTCAAGTCTGGAAGAGCCACTGCCAGGTCAACAAGGCTGGGCTAGATGGATCAATGTCCTGATCAGCCAAGGCTGGGGGCTCAAATGTTAATGGGTTGGTGTATCCACTCCAAGTCTCAGTTTGAACTGCAAATGAGCAATCTATGGGGTCAGTGATTTGGGGGCTGGACTTCAGCACTATGGATAGCTCCCTAAGAGTTCAGATTAAAACCTGCAATGGATACAATGCTCCAGTGATGTGGGAATCACCAGCTTCCACCATGTTTCAGTATGAAGCAGCTTCACTTGTAGTTTGTTAGAAGCTGCCTTCATAGAGAATTTAAGAAATAAGCTGTGAGCTGCTTCAGATTTAATTTAGTAGAGGCATTTGCCGTATATCTGAATGCATCTCCATCTCCCTCAAGAGGCCCACACACTTATCCAAGACTAATGCAAGAGAAAGAAAAGCTATTTCCCTGGCATACATGTGAGTCTGGCATCTACATTCCCAGGAAACTGGAGCTGGCTTCACAGCCATGACCTGAGCTACCCTGCAGCATCCAAATCGCATGCAGGAGCTCAACTTTGCTTGGTTCTTTCTTCTGTTCGGTCTGCAAGGGAAAGGGGAAAAATCGGCTGGATGTCAAGAAGCAAGCCAAGAACCAGGTTTGTCTTCCTTCTCCTACAGAGGAGATTCTGGTGATCAGGAGGTGGTGCTGGATGCCTCTTTGCCCACTGTGAACAGGGGACCAATCCATACTGTATTGGTCCCTGTACAAGGAAACTGCACAAAGGGGGAATGTGCATCCTTGAGCATGCAAGAGTACAAAGCCAAGCTGTGTCAGGGAGACCTAATTGCCTGGCCTGGGAGCAAACAGAAAGATTCCCAGATGTTTTCTATCTCCAACTCCCAGCATTGCTGACCACTGGCCACACTGACTGGTGTTTATAAAAGCTGAAGTTCAAAGCATCTGGAGTTCTGATTTCCGCTCACGTCCACCATGGCTTGAGCAACACATTCCTCTGCATTACACTTCACTGTAGAAACTGAGGAAAAGACACACACACAGAGGAGAAATTTTCTTGCTGAGAAAAGGATTACTCAAGTCCAAACTTTGACAAACAAGAATGCCTGGGTAGAAAGCAGTGTAGGAGACTTTTATGTTTAAACTCAAAGACCTAGTTTTTCCAATATTAACCTTGTAAAAATGTACAGAGGGTGCTGGGAAAACAGAAACAGAGTGAGTCAGAAGGGGCCTCCCAGGCCATCTAGTCTGACCCCCAGCTCCAGCCAGCACCACTCATGACATGTCTACCATGTGCATTAAACTCGCTTGCTGATGGGGCTTCAACCACACCACCTCCCGTGGAAGCCCATCCCATGCCCTAGGAGTTCTAACCATCAGGAAGTACTTCCTGGCATCCACCTTGAATCTTGATTGCCTGAGCTCTGTTCCACTGGAATGTGTTCTGCCCTCCTCCACAGGGGAAAAAGGTCACAACCCACCTCTGTGGGACACCCCCTCATACCTATTACGTTGCTAGCAGTTTCCCTCCGAGTCTCTTCTCCAGGCTGAAGAGACCCAGTTCCCTCAGTCTTACCTTATACAGCTTCCGCTGCAATCCGGCCATCATCCTTGTGGCCCTTTGCTGCATTGATTACAACCTCACTATTTCCCTCTTGTAATGAGGGGCCCAGAATCTAACACAATACTCCAGCTGTGGGCGTTGTGGGATAACTGTTGCTCTGAAAACAGCTTCTGCTTCAAGAAATTGCTTGGAGCTGCTGCTTAAAGAGAATTTGTGAACAGCTAGTAAACATGTTTTCCATCATGACCGCCCCTTCCGGATTTTATGCGCTGCATCACAAGTTTCTTTTTGTGCATGAGTACTATAAATATGTGCAATGTGTTGGGAGAGGTCAGACAGAGCTGGCTGTGCAAGGAATTCTGCTGCTGGAGTCCCCTCCAGGCAGTTGCTTGTTTTAATAAAGCCTCTGACAGATTGTGATCCTAAACAGAAACAAAACATATCCTCTTTAACAGCAGAATGTAGTAATACTGAACGATTGACTCCACCCATTCTCCCTGATGATCATTCTACACAGCACACCCCCTCAGAACATGCAGCTCGGCTTGCTTTTTTTCAGCACCCTTATCCTTCCTTGTCCTCCACCATTACCATAAACAACTTTTCAGGGCCCCATTGAACAAATTTCCCCTCAGAAGGTCATGGGTTCTAAGATGGCTTTTACTTCTGCTGGAAGCTCCTTTTTTCCCCAAAGGAAAACATCCCACTATTATTCTACATTCTGCCTTTTGCCAGGAACCCCAGGAGGCTCATGTGGTCATCCCTCTCTCCATGTTATCCTCACAACAGCTCCGTGAGGTTGCTTAGGCCGAGTCTGTGACTGGTCCAAATTCGCCCAGAGATCTTCATGGCAGAGTGGGGACTAGAACCTGGAGCTCCCTAGTCTCCAGTCCAACATTGCAACTGCCACCCCTCAGTGACTCTCATTTTATTTGTGGGATGCCATTTTTATTTTTAGATGGATTGTTAAGTTGCCTCAGATTCCAAGGAAAGGTAGGAGAGAAACAGGTTTACATACATACATACATACATACATACATACATACATACCACCTCTGCTGGAAAGATCATATAATCATATAATCCGCCCCTCAGTGCAGAGACTTGCCTTTCTTCTTTTGAACTTTGCAAAGACTCATGTACACTGCAAGCACTATATAAATATTTTATTAAGTAACAATATGTTGGGCAGGGGGAAGAGGGGATACCTTCTGCCCAGAAGGAGCACAAAGAACTTGGGAATGTTGGCTTCACAGTGCAATCTTCCATATGTCTACTCAGAAGTAAGCCTCCTGAATTTGAAGAGACTCATTCCCAGCTAAGTATATACAGGACTACAATCTTAAAATACATTTATCAAGCTAGAATGACACCATTTTCTCTATAGAAAAAGCTGTAGAAACAAGATTGTGCATGTTATTTACAATGCTATTTGTTGTAAAAAGCGGATTAAACGAGGAGGAAGATATGGCAAGAACTACCCCCAGTGGCTGGCTAGCTTCAGTGGTCCTCAGTGACAAATTCGCCATTTAGAAGGACCATTTCATTCAGTGCTGCTTGTTACAGGGAGTTACTTTCATTCACATCATTAGCACGACCCTGTATGGATTACCCCTCAGAGCCAAGCTCAAAACCATGTGACATGCCCTGTAAGGCATCGTTACATGCATGTGTCCACAGGATGAATGCATCGCAGAGCTACTTCAGAAACTGCTGGAAGGAGATCTTTGGGATCCCAAGATGCAAAGGAGCATAGCGCAACACGCTCCCAACTCCAAAGGCCTTAGGGAGCTGCGTAATCTTGACTGCAAGTCATTGCACTTCTCCCTGACACTTGTTTCTTTCCTTGCTATGAGCTGCATTTCACTTTAATGTTTATCCTTTTAAACGGGGCTTTCCTGCCATAAGAGCCAGAAGCACTTTGGCAGTACCAGCCTCGAACACTAGGAGATACTCCTGAGGGTTAGTGGGGGCCTGCACAGCCCCCTTCCTCAGGGACCCACTAGGGCCTGCACCCCCTCCCACCACCAAATGTGCCTCTGCTGTGGCAAAAATGGCCGCAATTCCACTCGAAGATGAGGCACATGGGGGGCATCCACCTTGTTTCCAAAGAGAACTGCAGTTTCAAGTGCAAGAGTCTGTTTGCAAGCAGGGAGCCCGCTCCTCATGTGCCTTGTTCTCCTGCAAATCTGCTGAGGGTGGGGTTGGCCAAAGATGCTGCAAAACTGAGTGGTGGTGGGGGGAGACATCCAGCCACTTTCTCTTCACGCTGCAGTTTCAACAGCAAGGGAACACGACTTGAAAGGCAGCTTGGCAACGTTCCCACCGCACAGAAAAGAAACCTGTGAACGACACACCAGCTTCACCGGACTGGAGAAGCTTGGGTCCCAAACAAAGAGCCAGCTGTTCTGACTAAAGTGCCAGGCCACAGACACAAGGCCTCTTTAAAGTGGAAATCAGCAGCCAGCCCCCGTGATGCGGCTCCCCGTCAACACCCGCCATTTCCTTCCAGCGGCCTTCAGGTCACTCTGCTGTACTGAGGTCTTTTGTTTCGCACATCGTCAAGGCCACGAAAGGACACGGCCGTCAACTGTCCTACCACCCCAAGCTCCGTGTCAAGCAAGCCATAGACAGCCACAGTTGTGAGGTTCAGTTAATGCCTGCCAGTGTCCAGGAAAGACACCAGCAGCACTAGCCTCATCCACCGGAGGAGGGGCCTCGGCGTCCTGGTCGCCATGAACAAGCCCCACCGCCTTCTCCAGACAGAGGGTTGTAACCTGAGACAAAAGAGAAGAACTTCATGACATGATTGCTCGGGGGGAGCAGTGAGCTGCAGCAAAATGCAGGCCGCCAATGGATGAGAACGCTTCATCGTTCAGAAGGGGGGCAGCAGACGCAAAGGCAGGGCTTGTATGTTGTGCATGAGGGTTGTGTATATGACGGGATATCTGTGTTAAGGAAAAGAAATTCCTCAATCAGCAGGATATCCTGGCACCTTCATGTGTATACAGGATAAGATATTCGCCTTTCCAATTGCTGCTGATATTGTAATACTGCATTTCCACCCCACTTTTATTCTCCTTGCCAAGAACCCAAGGCTGCTTAGAAAGGTCTCCTCCTCTGCATTTTATTCTGACAGCAACCGCCTGCGAAACAGGCTGGGTTGAGAGTGTGCAACTGGTCCAGAGTCACCCAGGGGGCTCCATGGCTGAATGGGGACTAGAACATGCAGCTCCTGAGTTCCCAGTCCAAGCACGATATCACCCTGACCCCTCACACCGTTAGAAGGATGTGCCTTGTGCAGTTTCGCTTTTTGCTGCTGCACTGCTGGACATAGTCAGATTTGTCTTAAAGGCACCAAGAGATCTTTCTGACAGAAGGAAAGCACAGCAATATGAAGAGTGACCTACTAACAAAGGTGCATCACTATGCATGTTTAAACAGAAAGACAATGCTACAAATTCCAGCATTCCCCAGCCAGCCACAGTAGGCGGGTGAACACTGGCGGTCGTTGCAATTTTTCCCGTTTAAACATGCACTGCATTGCACCCCAAATGCATCAAAGCAGTGCAACGGAGTGTGTTCAATTAATCTACTGAGGCTTTTTCCCAAAATGGGGAGATTATCTGGAGCAACATCCACCATGCGAGCAACCTTTGGAAGGAACGTCTCCTTCCTCATATGCCCTCGTGCCCCTTAACATTGGCAGGAGAGGCCCTGCTCTGGGAACCCTCCCTGCAGGAGGTAAAGAGGGTGAGTACCCGGAGGAGGGCCTTCTCTGCGGTGGCACCCGGAATGTGGAATGCGCTCCCCAGAGAGGTTTGCCTGGTGCCAACTTTATACTCTTTTCAGCGCCAGGGATTAAGGAATTTTATCAACAGCCGCATTTTGTTTTTGTTGGTGTTATGTTACTTATCACTTTGTTATTGTCTAAATTATTGTAATTATTATTGTTTTAAGTATTGTAAGCCATCCTGGGATGTTTTTCATATAGGATGGGGCAAAAATATTTTAAACAATGGCTGAAAATGTAGCCAGTCTTAAGTACTGGGTGTGGTTAGGGTTGTTTCCCCAACCTCTAAATGTTTTAGACTACAAATCCTATCATCCCGATGAACAATGGCAGATGAGGCTAATGGGAGCTGGAGTCCAAAACACTTCAGGGTTTGGAAAAGGTCAGAGCTTCATTCAGTAAATGGGGGCTTTTATGGGGGGGGGGAGTTGCAGAGAGGATGAGAAATGAATGCACATACAAAGTAGCCTTATCTTGGCCTATCGCCACTGGTCCAAGAGACCGAGCTTCACTCACTCCGACACAAGGTCCCAGGCCAAGTGTGGGGGTGCTGCTGCTGCACGGCCACTCACAATGGTGTGGGGGGAGGCTACCAGGAAGAATCATCCTTGCAGTGGCCCTCCACCTGTGAAATGCCCTGCCCAGGGAGATCCAGGGGGCACCTTCACTGCTCACCTGTACACCAGGCTAAGCCTTTCAACAGGCATTCAGTCTTTACCCTGTCACTCAGTTGACTGTTGGCTCTTTCATATTATTGATATTTTTAATCTTTTAGTATTTGTTGTTATATGTATCCTCTTGGTTTTTCTTTATGGTTATAAACTGGTCCAAAGACACCTGCTAGGCCAGTAACATGTACAGCTGGAATTTAAATACATTCCAATGTGTTACTGAACATGCTTTTATTGGGGGCTGCCAAGAACTTAATGCGGACTTTCTGCATACCTAGTAGGTGCTTTATATATTCCTCCCATGCACCACAGGAAGGCAGCCGGATAGTAGGCAGGATGGCAGAGAATTTAGGTTGCCATACTATACTGTACCAGATACACCACATAAGCCCTTCTGGAGGTGCACGCAAGCTTCCTTTCAAGTCACATGTGCCAATTCTCCTTCTGATCGATACATCTTGTCAGCTGCTAAGACCTTTTGAGGCAGAACCCCCAGACTATTTAATTTGTGTGCCTGGTCAATACCTTTATTCAGAAACACACCTAAACCCATTGGTCTGAGCTGGCTTCACACAAAAGCAGGGCAAGGACTCAGAGAGCCATGGACCAACATGGGCTAAGACATATGAGACCTGCTGCAAGGCTAACACACGAGTAGGGACTCCCCACCTTTGGCACATACAGCAGACTTCCCCAACATGGCACCCTCCAGATATTGTGAACGGCCATTCCCGTAATTCCCAGCCGTCACAGCCAGTGGAGCTAAAAACCAACACATGTGGAGCACACCAAGTTGGAGAAGGTTGAGATACAGCTTGAGGAAAAAAGACAGGAGTTGTGGCAGCCACAGAAAGAGCTAGAGACCCCCAAACCTTTTTGCTGTCAAACAGTCACCTGGAATTGGAACTTACCACTGGTTCGTAAAGGTTTTCTTTTTGGTTTTGGCTTTGGGACAGCAGCTGATGTTGAGGCTCCAGGCTCAGGTTCCTGACATTCAGAGAAAAAGAGCAGTTCAGTTTCACAGCTCCTTCCAATTCTACTATTCTATGATCCTTTAGTCTGAAGAATCTGCCCCATCCCCTGCCCTGAGAGGCTCACCTGGTTCTGTTGGAAAGTCTCCTTGTAGCTTTTACCTTCTTGCATGCTTTCCCACATAGCTATTTTTTGTTTTCTCTTCTCTTCTTCGAGCTGAGAAGACAACATAGATGTATAAGAATTTGGTTAAAAGGCTTTGGCCAGACTTGCACATCTTGGTGACCTGCTATGTTGAACATGGCCTGCTGGGGCCTACACCAGCTTCTAGTCTAGAATTGCACAGAGGGCACTGGCCAGGCTGCAGCACGCAGCTGACTGGCTTCATGTAGCCCCATGAGTCAGAAGTTTTGCATGCCTGATTAGGCAGTCAGAAATGAAAAACAGAACTAGCACCAGGGCTCACGGCCTTCAACTTGTTTCTTCACAGTTTTCATGCTAGAATGCTTGCACATAAGTAAGTCTGTTTCTGTTGTACTGCATATTGTGGACAAGCACTGTAAAATTAAAATTCATGCATCACTCCACAAGGCAACTGAAGACTTTTAGAGGAAAGATCCTCAATGCAAGCAGAAAACAGTATTTATAATATGGCTCAGTTTTTCCGGATGCAGCATAACAGTCAGATTTATGTACAGATTTATGTATATTTCCCTCATATTTCTGAACAACATATGTAACCACTGACCATTTTAGCTACTGTGGATGGCAGATCTACTGAGAATCTGTTTGGCTGTCAAACCCAGAGCTACCTGGTTGGAACATTACCTTCCTCTGTTTCTCTCTGAATTTTTCAGCTTGTGCATTCAATTCTTCCTGCATTCTCATACGGGCAGCAAGCAGAGCTTCTTGTCGTCTAACCACAGCATCCGGTTCTAATCAATCACAGAGAAGAGTTAGCAAAAGCAGCTGCCTCCAAGATATTCAAAGAGGCTTGAGCTACGCTTAAGCACAACCATCTGTTCCAATATAACCCAAATCGACCTTTGCTTACTTTGCCAATACTACTTCAAATACATAGTTCATCACTGTCATCTCAGATTAATGCTTCAGCTACAGAGATCTAGACTTCAGTTCTGACATTCAAAGAGATTATTAATTGACTCTAAAGCTACTCCAGATCTTTCAGTCATTTACCTCATCAACTTAGTGGGAGCATCAATCAATACTGGCTGTGATTCAAAACACTACGGAGATAAGACACTGTTGAGGTTCATTTCTTCTCGCACCCTGCACACACTCTCCAAAAAGTTCAACATGAGAACTGGGGATCCTCTGTGCAACTATGTGAAGTGGTGCAAGAGGCTGCAGTTTCAAGTCTTCTGCATGCAGAGAAGGTCTTTGGAAGCACATATGGAGCCCTTTCTGACTTTGGGCAGCAGGTTGAGGGAGGAGGAGGAGGAAAACACTTTTGATGTTCCTCCCCTCCTACAGCCAGCTTAGCATGTGGTCCCTCAAGGTTGCCTGTCATGCTTCTGAAGCAGACTGTCATCCTTTCCCATTGGAACACATATGCCTTCTTGGCAGTGTCTCAGCTTTACCTGGGCAGGCAAATAGTGATGCATGGTGACTGCTGCTTCGGCCATGATGTAAATGAACACTGTCACCATATCAGCATAGTCTGCAGAAGAGGGAGATGAAATGCACAGCCTTTCCTGCTGAAAGACCAAGTCCATCAGGTGTGACCTCCTCATAAACCGTTTACCCAGCTGGTTATTATAACCATTTCACCTCGTAAGTTTGCCTTTTTATATTCCTCCTCCAAACCTTTTTCTTTCTGTTTCATATTTTTGATTGCAAGCTCAGAGGCAAGGAATGCCTTATTTTTACTGAAATGCAAAATCCTCTGAAAGCCTTTTTGCCTGAACAGCAAAGCAGAGGTGTTTTAAAAGAATAAGCAGACTTCAAATGCTTCAAGATGCCCCAACACGTGGGGCAGGGATAACAAATAACCCTTTCATTCACTATTGTAATTCTATTGTAATATGTTTGAACACTAGGTACAGATTAAAAATTGGCTTCCAGCAAAAAAAGGACAGTTTCTTTTATTGTAAGAACCTTAGCAATAACAAAAACACTTTAATTTGATATTCCCAGCACAAGAGGGGTGAGATTTTGGGGGGGGGGGGGTTGTCGCAATGTTGTGTAAACTTCCCAATTCCTAAAGCTCTTCATCTGTCCAACCGTATCAGACAGACAGCTTTATATTATTCTGAGTTCTATATGCAGATGATCACTACATGTTAGCAGTAATGGCTGCAGATCATAATGCGTTTTTGAAAAGCTATTGCTGGGGTTTTAGCGTTTCTCACAGGCTTTGAAGAGTAAAGTAAACAAGTTCCTGCAACAGGAAGCCTGCAATCTAAATTTCAAAAATAGAGAAGATAAAAGTTTAAGTTTTGTAAGCTCATTATTCAATTCAAAAAATATTTTTCTCTGTTAATTAGCAATGTGTAATGTTATTTGCTAGAAGTAAGATTTCAGTAAATGCATATTACCCTCATGTGGTGATTCTGCAAACAGATTAAGTTGTGTGCACTCTTGAACCATATGTACAAGTCACTTCAAATGACAACAGAAATTCAAAAGGGCAACCCCTGAAGAGAATTAGCATATCTGCTCCCAGTCCCATACAAACCAACAGCTGTTGTGTCCAAACGGGACCTGCTGGTGCCTCGAAAACTCTTGGCCAGCCTTTGTAGAAGCAGAAAAATAGCAATGAGGCCAAAAAGGATGTACCATCCATATTCTGAGAAGAATGAGCCCACTGGAAGAGAACACAAGTAGAAATAAGTAGTAGTCAAATGTGTTTGCTAAAAGCCACTGGTCACCTTAAAACATGCAATATAAATTCAATAGAGAGATACGTTTCAACATAATGATCCAAGAACATTGGGACTAATTTTATATAACAAAATAATAAAATGAGCAAGGGCAAATGTAGAGATCACCCACAAGACAATATTCTTTCTTTTCTTCGAAAAAGGGATTCTCTCAAGTTTCTCTTGCAAAAACCTATTCTTAGAGAAATTATACAGAAAATTCACAATATATTCCACTTCTAGACTAGTGTGTAGGGCAGGATTAGGAAACCAGGGGTCCTCCAACTATTGTTGGATTCCAAGTCCCATCAACCCCAGCTAGAGCAGGAAATACTCGGATGTGACAGGAGTTCAGTTCAGCACCATATGGAGGGTCACAAACTTTCCCACCCCTGGTATAGCCAAAAGAACCGGGTTATGGGAAAGTAATCATTCTCTAACAGCAGTAACATAACAGGAGCAAATACTACTGTCTTGTTCAGCCATTTTCTTGCCCTTGTGCTTCAAAAGACAATTCCAATCATTTTGTAGAGAGCATGAAAGCAAAGGAAACTTGAAGGTGGGAATGAGGAGAAAAATCGAAAGCATTTCTCTCTAGCTAGAGCCAGGCATAAAATGACAGAACCATCAATATCTCCTGCACCCTCTGTAGGAAGATCTGCATATCTCCATGCATATGCAAATACACTGCATACATATCAGCAAGCATGAGAAACTCCAGCACCTAATTCTAAAACCAGGCAGCAAAATGAATAAAGTGGCCATCAGTCACCATCAGCAGATATTCGTATTAATAAGGAACATGATGGTTTTTAATCTTTTAATCTGAAGGTCACTTGAAGCAAAACTTTTTCCTCCTCCTTTTAAACTCACTATTGCTAAGAAACAAGTTGTGCATAAAATCCCACTTTACAGTTGAGGAACAGGGATGTTCAGAGATGTACAACTTCAGCTTTCCACCACTCAACACACTTTCTGTACTTGAATAGCCTAGGTCAATGTTTCAAGGGGGGTACATTTTTTGGAACTCTCGCTAATCAGACGTCAGAAAACTTTGCCAATCTATACCATCACCCCAAGATCTTTCAAGAATCCCAACCTATACTTCCTGCCCCTGAATTCAATAGTAAGCCTCCTATCACAAAACAGATTCTTGTTTTTCAGAATGCTTTTTCAGAATTCAAAATGCTTACAAGGCCTTTTCTTGACATTACAGTTCCCAGCACAGCTAACTAAGGGATGCCTAGTCCTTCCAGAGGATACTCGGGGGACCGGGGGGGGGGGGGGGAGAGACAGACAGAGACAGACAGACAGACACTGGCTTTGATCAATCTTGCACTGGCCTAGAGAAAATGTGGCCGGGTGGATAAAAATGCTGTACTGGGAACCTGGGGAAACCTTTGCCCATAATGAAGCTCACAGGGCGATTTTGGCCAGTCACACACACTCCGCCTAACCCTTCTCAGAGGGTTGATCTTGCTGTGAAGATAAAATGGAGTTATGTAAGGCACTATATAAGCTGCAAGAGGAAAAAGGCAGGCTCGAAATGCCAACCCTGAATATTCTTTAGAAGGCCAGATCATGAAGATGAAGCTCAAATACTCTGGCCAACTAATGAGAAGGAAGGACTCCCTGGAGAAGACCCAGATGCCGGGAACGATTGACGGCAAAAGAAGGGAAAGGCAGGGGTTGAGGTGGCTGGATGGGGTCACTGGGAAGGTGGGTGTGGGCCTGGGTGGACTCCGGGGGCTGGTGGAGGACAGCAAGGCCTGGAAGAGTGTCGCCCATGGGGTCGCGATGGGTCGGACGCGACTCCGCGACTAGACAACTCCAGTAACATAACTGCCATGCAATAGCAACGGAACATCCTTCGCCCAGCCTGGTGCCTCGCAGATATGGCAAAGCAGGCCCTTCCCGAGTGTGCCTGCGGGCAAGGGCTCTCGCAGAGCCGTGGCCATGCTGCTCGGGGCCGATGAGTCGCGTCGCAGCGCAGCGCAGCGCAGCGCAGCGCAGCGCAGCGCAGCGGGCCGGGCAGACCTGCCCCGGGAACACCACAGCACCTTCCCACGCCCCAGGACCGCGGGCAGCGGCTCGGCAGGAACGCCGCCGGGGAGCCCCGCCACCAGCTGCCCGCTCACCTGTGTGCTGAAGGAAACGGGCCCCCTCCTGCTCGAGCGGAGTCCCGGCGGGGCCCACCGCCATCTTGCCAGACGCCGGAACGCCACGGCGGCATCCGGGTCCTCCGCCCCTACTCGCCACGCCCGGCGTGGCGGCCCAATGACAGAGCCGTACCTCAGAACGCCTCCGCCCCTTGCAGAGCCAATCAGCATACGGGCCAATCCCAAGGGGAGACTGGAGCAAACGGGGCTGGCGGGTGCGATACAAGCGACCAATCAGGAGGGCGGGGGAGGAATGACGGGGAAGGAGGATGACTCGGCTGCGTGGACGGAGCGGAGCTGGGCGCAATCTGGAGGCGCGCCTGGGCCGCGGACGGCGAAGCCCCGGTGGAGGCGGCGGGGCTGACGGCAGCGCAGGCCCGCCCAAAGCCGGCGCGTGCGCGTAGGCCGGCGGCTGCAATGGCACGCCTGTATCGTTTATTTCATTTCTACACCGCCGCACAGCCGAGCTCCCTGGGCGGTTTCCAGCAATCCGTAAGAACACAGTGACCCTGAGGTCGGTAACGCCGCGCACGCGCACACCGCGGCCCTACGTGGCCCAGTAAACCTTTAAAGCACACAGCGAAGAGGGACATCTTACCTGGTGCTGCAAATATGACGAATTCGGCGCCGGCCAGGCTGAAGTGCGCAGGTTGCTCCACAGAGGAGGAGCAGCACAAAGAAAGCCCTTCTGCTTGTTACCACCCTCTGCACTTGCCGTACAGGTGGCACTTGGAGGAAGGCACCAGAAGTTGAGAATAGTGCACACTGAGAAAAATACATTAAATGTTTAATTATCTCATTTATATTATTAAAATATTTATATGCTGCCTATTCCACCAATGGCATCCCTAGGCAGCTCACAATATCAAAATAACAGCATCCAACAACTCACAGTATTAATAGTGCAGCAACAGTAATAACCCAATCCATCTATAAATTAGTTGTTGTTAGTTGGAAAGTTGTGTCCGACCCATCGTGACCCCATGGACAACATTCCTCCAGGCCTTCCTGTCGTCCACCATCCCCCCGAGTCCACTCAAGCTCACACCAACTGCTTCAGTGACTGCATCCAGCCACCTCATTCTCTGCCGCCCCCTTCTTCTTTTGCCATCTATTGTTCCCAGCATGAGACTCTTCTCCAGGGAGTCCTTCCTTCTCATTAGGTGGCCAAAGTATTTGAGTTTCATCTTCAGGATCTGGCCTTCTAAAGAGCAGTCAGGGTTGCTCTCCTCTAAGACTGACTGGTTTGATCGCCTTGCAGTCCAAGGGACTCGCAGGAGTCTCTTCCAGCACCACAACTCAAAGGCCTCAATCCTTCAGTGCTCAGCCTTCCTTATGGTCCAGCTTTCACAGCCACACATTGCAACTGGGAAAACCATAGCCTTGACTATACACACTTTTGTTGGCAGGGTGATGTCTCTGCTTTTTAGTATGCTGTCTAGATTTGCCATAGCTTTCCTCCCCACGAGCAAGCGTCTTTTGATTTCTTGGCTGCAGTCCCCATCTGCAGTGATCTTGGAGCCCAGAAAAATAAAATCTGTCACTACCTCCATTTCTTCCCCATCTATTTGCCAGGAAGTGAGAGGACTGGATCACTGGATGCCATGATCTTAGTTTTCTTAATGTTGAGTTTCAGGCCAACTTTTGCACTCCTCCTTCACCCACATCAAGAGGCTCTTTAGTTCCTCTTCACTTTCTGCCATGAGAGTGGTATCATCTGCATATCTGAGGTTGTTGATATTTCTCCCAGCAATCTTGATTCCAACTGGTGATTCATCTAGCCCCGCCTTTCTCATGATGTGCTCTGCATATAAGTTAAATAGGCAGGGCGACAATATACAGCCTTGCCGAATTCCTTTCTCAATTTTGAACCAATCAGTGGTTCCAGGTCCAGTTCTCACTATTGCTTCTTGACTCGCATATAGGTTTCTCAAGAGACAAATAAGATGGTCAGGTATTCCCATCTCTTTAAGAACTTGCCACAATTTGTTGTGATCCACACAATCAAAAGCTTTAGCATAGTCAATGAAGCAGATGTTTTTCTGGAACTCCCTAGCTTTCTCCATGATCCAGCGTATGTTGACAATTTGATCTCTAGTTTCTCTCTAGCCAGGTCTAGCCAGGTAAGAGTTGAACCACCACAAAGCGGTGCTCCCCTTTCCCACCCCGGCCAGCCTGCCTAGAAGGACACCATGGTTGTGTCGGAAGCTGCTAAGAGGTCAAGGAGGACCAACAAGGTCGCATTCTCTGTCTCTCTCCCTGCAAAGATCATCATACAGGGCGACCTAAAACCTGGTTGAAATGGACCTAGATAATCTGTATCCTCCAAGAGCGCCTGAAGCTGCCCGGCCACCACATACTCCAACACCTTGCCCAAGAATGGGAGATTAGTGATGGGTTAGTAGTTGTCAAATATCCCTGGGTCCAGGCACAGCCTTTTAAGGAGTGGTCTCACCACTGCCTCCTTTAATGGGGCAGTGACCACTCCCTCTCTTAATAAGGCACTGACAACCTCCTGGACTTCGGGCTGAATCCCCTTCACAGATCTCCCAACTAACCATGACGGACAAGAGATGAGTGGGCATGTGGCAAATGGGCTTGTCCACATCCTTGGGTTGCAATAACAAACTCATCCAATAATGGACCTTCAAACGGTGCACTGGACACATCCAAAGAATAAATTACACAGAAGGTGGAGCCAAGCTCTTGATGAATCTATTTTTCCTGCCAAGTGTTGAACAAATTCCTTGCGGCAAAGTGTCAAGGACCCCAGGGTCTCATCTGGAAAAACAGATTGCAAGAGGCCTGACCACTTGAAATGGCTGAACTGCACTGTGAGGAAGCAGAAGAAGAGGCAAAGAAGCCATGCTTTGCCTGCTTTATTGCCACAGAACAGGCTTGTGGGTGAGCATAGGGAAAGCTATCCTGAACATTTGAACATTCATGCTTGCCCCATTTGCCCAGTAGTGTAGCTCCCTCCTCTGACAAGCAGGCAGCTTCCTTCTTGACTGCAAAATGGTCAAGGATAATTCCAGCTGCTCTGCAGTGGTTTCCCACAGCCTTCCAAGCACCAGCTCTGGAAGGTCCGTTTGCCAATTTGCAAGGCAGACACACAGCGACTGATCTCCTAGACAGCCACTGTCCCATGAGGTTATCTTGCAAAATACCTACAATGGGAGGGAGATGCCCACATCACTCTGAAGTGACTGAAGTACAAACTACTTGGCCGCAGGCCCTGCAAGGAAGGTGGCTGGAGAGGTGTCATGGTTCCCTCTAATCAACTCAACTGCTTTTGGGGGCAAATATGTGATTTGACATTTGCAGTTCAGACATCATTCCCTCTTTCTCAAGATCTTGGTTAGGTTCGGAGTCTCTGAGCCTCACCAAACTGCCTTCTGTGAAATAGATGCTGCAGCTGAAAACTCTGGGTACAAACAACCGTTCCTGTGTTCTGGCCTCGTACTTAGGCAAGTTCTTTTGCCCTTAACCAGTTTGCTTTGTAGAAAATGCTGTGTGTGTGTGGCTGTCTCCATGATGACCATTTTGTGAGAAGGCAACCCCGCCCCCCGCCCCTTCATGAGAATACCCACAACATTCAAGTTGCAAGTGTACCCACTAGCCCCAAAGAACTTGGGACTCCTGACCCAGTCAGTATTGCTACTCAGTTGTAACACTGGCAAACACACTGGGTGGTAGTGCAGCGGTGCAGAGAAAGAAAAACTGCATTCATTTAAAGCAAACTGTTTACATAAAAATAGAATGCACTTGGAAAAAATGTTTTATTTCAAAATGTATAGTATAAAATTTACAAACTACAATAGTGCTTCTGAACAAAATCTAAACAAAGGACTTCTCTTCAGCAATAGATCACAAGATTTTGACAAACAATGGTATAACATTCCGCACTCTATCTACAAGTTGCATTTTAAGATCCATTGGCAATTGCATCTTCCTCCATTTCTTCTTCAGTCTCATCCGAAGGGCCTAAGAAACAGACAGCAACTCATTAATATTGTAATACTACCTACTACGTATTTTACATAAAGAATAACTGTATCCTAAAGTCTGAATTTACGATGCCTCAAAACAAATTTTCTGATTTGCATTACATAAAATCTGCACATTCTTAAGCTTTCTGTTGCCTCAAGCAAGACAAACAAGATCCTTTTACAAATCATTATGGCCAGGAAAGATTCAAACATTTCCTTGCTTTTGAGCATTTGCAAAGGTGTGCAGAAGCCAAATCTCCCAATGTTTTGGACTTGGGAAGCCCTCAACCAAGAGTCGGTAATATTTGCGTTGAAATCCAAACATGTGAAAATCTACTTTCTGCTTGCCTGTTTTAAGGTGTCTGTATATCTTAACTCCTCTCTGCCTTCAATCCCTCTCCTAAAGATAAATATGTTTTTGAGCAGTAGGATGGGAGAATCAGTGACTAGCTGCTACTTCTCAATCATGCAAATAAAACTGCGGAAGCTGTTCCTTACCTGTTTTACGGTCTCTACCAGGTATCTGACCGGACTGTAACAAGCCCTTGAGCCTCTCAACTTCAGCCAGAGTTGTGGCATTAGCAATGGCATTCTTAAAGAGAAAGATCAAATGTCATTCATGCAGCATTGCCAGCAGAGTTCAACACAGGAGAATGCACAATGCATATTTCAGTTACTGTCAGTTCACATCAACAGGATGTCAATGGTAAGTGACTTGACTTATAGCAGAGTTAACTGAAATAGCCTTCATTCTAAACCAGCCTTTCCCAACTTGGTGGCCTTCAGAGGCATTTGGACTGCGACTCCCAGAATTCCCACCTAGCAAGACCACTGAATTGGAATTCTGGGTGTTGCAGTCCAAATGTGTTTGGAAGGCCCAAGATCAGGGAAGGCTGTTCTTATACAAAACTCCACAAGTTATCAACACTAGCTTAATCAAAAGCCAGCTGGAATGTGGAGTTTTGCTTCTGTTACATTTTAAATTTTTGTTACATGTTCAGATATAATAGCTTTACTCTTTCAATTCCAACCTCCAGCCTTTAGGATTCGTTGGTTGGACCAATACAAATCTACATTTTTGCAATAAAAACCAATGTGGTTACAGGAATGTAAGTTATTTTCCATTTGCTAGAAAAGTGAAACAATATATGTCACTAACGGAAAAGCAAGCCAATCTATTTTATGCTAAGTGTGATCATACACAAAATAATTGTAATATGATGACAGCAAATGCTTTTGTGGCTAGTTTTTGGCTATTTTTGTCCAAAGAGTGGTTTTTCCAAGCAGACTCTTTTAACACAGGCCTGAAAACATTACCTTGATAGCTTCCACATCCCCTGGGGAGGGGCCAGCCTTCTTTTTGTCAGTTGGCAAACCAGCACCTGGGTTGAACCTTAAGAAGAAAAAGTGCATTGTTAAATATAAAAGCCCACCACCTGCTTCTCAAGCTTCCACAGAGAATTATCTGGAAGCACTGATTTCAATCAAGTGTAGTATCTTATCTTTGTTAACAAACTGATACAATGAAGGAATAGCTCCTTCAGAAACACCAGCAGGGTGGCCTTCCCACATCCCTCCCTTTTACATACTTCCATGCAAAAGACAAATTGTGCATATGGTCTAAGCTGTCAGCTTGTGTGCTGAATTGTTAGGGTCCATGATGAACAGATGGGGTTCAGGAGAAAAGTACTGCATTCAAAAGTAAGGTTTGCTCTTCGAAATCTAAGCAATTTGGTGCTGGTTCATGTCTTTGCTTCTGCCCAAGGGAGTTTCATTTGGCAGTGGTGTTTCTGAAGGGGACCTTCCAGTTTAAAGCAGTTCTCTGTATCTTACGTTTTTGCTCTCCTGGCAATATCCTTTGCAAGCTGTGCACCCCGCTTGCCCTTGAACATTTTCTCTGCCTCCTGACGCTCCTACAGCGATACCACACACACAAAGTTAATGCATCATCAACAGGAATGAGCACACTGCACATAGCTTTCCCACATAAGAATGTGGCATGGTGAATACCACTTATCAACCCAAACACATGTAAGATGAAATTTTACAATTTGGACCTACTAAACTTATAAATCTTCTCTAGAAAGAACCATTTCACTGCTTACATCAGGTGGCAAGAAAGCCAATGCAGTTTAGTGATTTGAGTGTTGGATTAGGATTCAGCAGGCCTAAAGCACATGGAGTGACTTTGGGCCACTCACTGATTCTTACCCTAACCTACCTGACAGTGTTGTTGTGAAGATAAAACAGAGAACAGGAAGAAGACTATATATGCTACCTTGGGTTCTTTGCAAGAAGAAAAAAGGTGGCTTATAAATGTAATGAGTAGGTAAACAAATGCCAGGATCTTCCCAAACCTACAGTACTTCCTGTCTAAGAATTTAAATTTAACTTAAGTGCCCCATTGACCTGAACAATTTTCCTCTGCCAGCCAGAGCCTCTCCATTTCTGGCAATGATCATAGATGCCACTTTAATTCAACTGAATACACAGGAAGGTATATGCAAAATGCCCCACAGTCTTTCCCAAAATAGCTTCAGATTTCATTTGGGATATGCTGACCAGAGATGAAGCAGGGTATTTCTATTTTTCATCTGAATTACCTCTGTAATGTAGAATACAAATAAGAAAAGCTTCTAGCTTTATGACTGCAGATACATAAATTCTCATGAGATCAAGGTGCCCACAGGATGCATCTAGGGTTATATTAATCCATATCCATTATGCTCTGCTGTTGTTACCGAGAAATTAGGAGCTCCAATCGGACACAATGAAAAAATAGTATTTAATGCTCAGCTTGACAATGGACAAATACCTCACAAGAGACTTACTTTTAATTTCACTTTTTGGAAATCCAGCACTCTGATTTGTGGGATCTTATAGATTATATATAACCTATAATGCTTCTTATTTGTCACAGGATTTCTCAAAATACTAATGGAAAAAATGAAGAAAGATGTTATTCAATTCAAATACAGAGACTGTTGGAGGGGAATCTTTGGCTCCACTTCCACTTTTGACTAGTGTTTCCCACAGTTTTCCAAGCTCTAATTATTAATGCTGTAGTAATATTCTTCAGAGGCAAGGACAAAGGCAAGCATCAAGCCCAGCTTTCTCCTTAATTATGCCCTCAAGCACATGTGTCGGTATCTATGGTTTATGTCAATGTTTATACAATAGTTTATTCTATTTTTTTACATTGTATTTTTAAATTGTTGTAAGCCGCCCCGAGGCTTTGTTGCAATGGGGCGGCCTATAAATGTTTTAATAAATAAAATGTCTCCTGTGCATGCATCACTTCTGTTTTCCTGAACAACCACCAGATCCATGCAAAGTGCATTGTAGTAATACAGTTTAGAGATCAGGAGAATGAGGATGAATGAAATCAGCTTATCCCTGTTCAGAGACAGGTGTACCTGGGGCATCAGTTTAAGGAGATAGAAAGCACTCCACACCACTGAGCCTCAAGTGACAAAGATGACTCAAGGAGGATGCCCAAGCCCAGCCAAAACCCCAGCTGAAATGGATCCAGGCACTCTGTTTCATCCAAGAGTATCTGGAGATGGTTGGCCTTGTTCAGGAAAGGAATGTTTGTCACCAGCCTAAGGTTATTAGGGTTTTCCAGGCCAGAGAGGTTTCTTCAGGAATGGCCTCATCACTGCCTCTTTAAGTGGTATGAGACCCTTCCCTCTTGTAAAGAGACATTTGATCACCTCCCTGGCCCAGCTAGCTGCTCCCTCCCTGCTAGCTTGCACAGGTCAAGGGGGCAAGGATCTAGTACAGATATGATTGCATGAACCTGTCCAAGAACCTTGTCATCATCTTCCAGCTGTACCAATTGTTCCTTACGCAAGAAAATTAAACTAGGCTTTACTCTGAAAACCTTGTCTAATACAAACTCTACAAAAATGGAGTCTAAATCCCTGTGGATACAAGATACTTTATTCTGGAAGTGCCTGAAAATTTATTAAGGGAGACCTCAGAGAGGTCCCTGGAGTCAGCATATAATAGATCCTGGACAGCCCTGAGAAGCTCCACTGAGCAACAAAAAGAAAACTGAATACAGATGTTCCTTTGTTCCTTTCATTGCCCCTAAATGTACCCAACAAAAGGCACTTAGCAGGGCCTCCAGTAGGATTCCAGTAGGAATTTTTTCCCATCTGCACAGAAGCCATCTTCTGTATTGCTTTACTGCTCCCTGGTCTGGGGTGTAGCAGCATGAAGCTGTGCAAGCTCTAGTACAGAGAGGATGTCCAGGAACAACTGTGTCAACTGCCTGGGTCATCTCTGTATTTATTTATTTATTTATTTAAAACTTTTTTACCCCATCTTGTATCCAAACTGGATCTCTAGACGGCTTACGGAGAACCAAAACTATAACAGCACAAAATAAAACAAAATTTCAATATATAAAAATATACAGTAAAAACAATTCTATTATATATAAAATAATTCAACCATTAAAATGCTGGGTAATAAAAAGGTTTTGGCCTGGTACCAAAATGAATAAAGCCCCAGCACCAGACGTACATCTCTGAGAAGCAGGTTCCACAGCCAAGGTACCACAGAAAGGGCCTTTCCTGGGTAGCCACTTTTCTACCCTCTTTCAGAGAGAGATCTCAGAGAAGGACCTCAGCAGAAGATCTCAAAGTTTGGGCAGGTATATATGGAAGATCTTTCTTTAGATATCCAGGCCCTAAAGGACTTTAGATGTGAAATACCTTAAATGGGGCCTGGACTTCAATTGCTAAGCATCAAAGATGATACAAGACTGAAATCGTGTGTTCACATCAGTAAGCAATCTTGCGGCTCTGCTTTGGACCAATTGAAGTATCTGGAGATTTTTGAGAGTAGCCCCATGTGGAGTGCATAACAATAGACCAATTAGGAGCATGGATTACTGTTACTAGGCTTTGCCTGTCCAGGTAAGGATGCAGTTGATGCACCTGCTGAAGCTGGTGGAAAGTGCTCCTTGCCACAGCAGCCACCTGGGCCTCCAGAGATAACTCTGGGTCTATGAGCACGCCCAAACTGTGCACCCTGACCCTTAGTGGGAGTGCAACCCCATCCAGAACAGGGCAAATATCACTCACCAAGACAGATGACCTGTCTCCATCAAATCCGGATTAAGTCTCAATGTATTGACCCACATCCAGTCCATCACACTGACCAGGCATTGATTCAGAACTGTCACTGCCTCAAATGAATTGAATGAAAATGAGAGGAAGCACTGGGTGTCATCAGCACAACGGTGACACCTCAGCCTAAGCCTCTGGTTGATCTCTATCAGGACTTTCATGTAGATCTTAAATGGAACCCTGCAGTACTCCATGGCATAATTGCCATGGTGCAGAGCAATAACACCCCAGCACCATCTTTTGGAATTGGCTGGTCAAGTAGGAGCAAAACTGGTCCTTAAGATCTTCTATGGAGGTCCTTCTCTGAGAATCTTCCTTGAAGGAAGTGAGACCTGTTACAAGCAGGGCCTTCTCCGTGGTGGCACCTCATTTGTGGAATATGCTCCCCAGAGAGGTTTGTCTGACACCGACTCTTTATTCTTTTTGGAGCTAGACCAAAACCTCTGTATTTATTTAATCAGTATTTTAATTGTTGGTATTTAATCCTATTTTAATCAAGTGCTGTAAATTGTTTCTATGTTCTTAAAATTGTAAACCATCTCAAGATTTTCTATGAAAATAAGATGTACAGAAATTTTTAAAATAAATAAAATAAACCACTGCAGGCAGTGCCTCTGACTCAAGCTGGACAGCCTATCCGGAAGGATACCATGGTCAAAGGTATCAAAAGCTGCTGAGGCCCAGTAGATCCAACAGGGACATAATCCCCACCTTTCTCCTGGCAAAGGTCATCCCACAGGGCAACCAAGGCAGTTTCTGTTCAAAAAACAGGTTCTGAGTCCAGGTTCTCCGTCTTCAAGAGAGGTCTGATGACCACCTCTTTCAAAGGGGTATTCCAGAGATCAACCAGGGATTTGACAGATTTACCAGCCACTTCAGCCAGAAAGTCCCCAGAGCCCTGTGCAAGCCATTAGCCTTGGAGGTTCATTTTAATAGGTTCCCTCATTCATGCAGACAGTGAAATCATAAGTCAAGCGGCAGTGATCTGACCAGAACATAGCAGTCCCCATGATTTCCCCCAAGTCTTCCCTCCAAAGCCCTAGGAAGGGAAGAAAATAACCCCCAAGGGCTTCGAGCGAATCAACAGATACAATGTATGTGTGATTTGAGGGACTTGCCCTAGTGGCTGCTCCCAAAGGGACAACATTTTTGGAATTGTGGAATGCGCTCCCCAGAGAGGTTCGCCTGGCACTAAGCTTATATTCTTTTCGGCGCCAGGTCAAAACCTTTTTATTCAATTGTTATTTTAAAAAATAGTATTTTAATGTTTTAACAGTCTCTTTTGATTTAATTTCTTTTTACTGGTTATATGTTATTTATTATATTGGTATAGATTGTTTTATTGTATTTTGATTTTAATGATTGTAAGCCATCCTAAGATGCCATGTATAAGGGATGGAATATAAATGGTTTAAATAAATAAATAGATCGCAGTTTAAATAAATAAATAAATTGCTGCTGCAGGACAGATCCAGGTAAGTGCCTTCTCAAAAGGCACAGCTTCAAGTTGGAAATCTGCTCAGCACAGTTCATTCTCCCCTCGCTGTTCCCAGTGGCAAAAAGGCAAGAGCCAAGCAGAGGCCTAAGGCAGGAGCTCAAAGGTGGCTTCAAGGACCCTGAGTTATTTACATAGTAATGGGAGTGAAGTTGCCTTTGCCCTACTCCCACTCTGCTGGCAACAGGAGCCTTCCATCAATGAGCTACTGCAACCTCAAGGTTTCAGGAAAATCCTCTGGCATCTTAAAGTTAGCAACTTTCAACTATAGCACAGACATTTGAAAGACAAGAGTGTAAGAATAGGGGAAAAAGATCTCATACCTTAAGTATGTCAGTGATTTGATGGTTGCCAAAGGATCTAGATCTCCCTGAATATGGCAAAACACAAATGCAGTTAGTGCCAAAACATGCAGTACACTTTGCACAGTGTAAACACATCTTCAAACAAACGTATACATAAAAATCTTGCATATTTTAAACTCATTAAGAATGTTTATACTTAAGATTTACTGCCTGAAGCATTAAATATATCAGTCTGAGTTTTGTTGCTTCACATTGGTAAGGCAAGACTATAAATTCATAAAGTCTTTGAATCCTCAAATATATTCAAGTATTTAGAATACCAAGTATTTCATTTATGGGCTCCCTTATTTTTAAATGCCTTCCATACTTCAGTACTCAATAAGGATAGGCATGAGGATTGGCCTGTCAAAGTCCAAGCAGAATTGAGCCATTTCAGTCAGGTTCTGTTGTCTCCCAAAGCAAAGCAGAATTCCCTCTGAGGGCAACAGAAGAGAAGGTGTTCCAGAACAAGATTTTGTTAGTAACTCGTTTTTGATATGCAAAAGACAAAGAGACTTCATGAGTTAAACAAAAAGAGGAGGGGGAGGAACATTAATGATCTTAGAAAATCCTGGTGATTGTGTACATGGCATTTTCTTATTTCAGCTTATTTCATCCTTCATTTCACTCACCAATTCCATTATGTTATTGTTCGTAAGGATAAGTTCCCTGAGATTTGGTAAAGACTGTTCAAGTGCCTCACCTATTCGGCTAAAATAAAAAGAAAGAGAAACCCATGAGATTTAATTAAATAAAAAATGGCATAATGTAGTTGGTAAACTTGCACTTCTAACAACTGACACTGTGACCTCAAAAAAGTATATTTGGAGACATACCCACCTTAATCTGTTGTTATTCACCAACAATGTTTTTAGTCTTTTCAGCAGTGGAAATCCATCTAACTTCCGAATTTCATTGTCAGAGAAATCAATAGCATCAAACTGGTCCAGGGTAGCACCCAAGTTTTCAATCACAGGGATCTTATACCCTGATGAACCAGCAAGAAACAAAAAAAAGAGAAAAACATCAGTTGCAACAAATACAGGAAAGCAGAATTGTGTACGTTGATTATGCATTAGATAGTATTTGACATCATATTCTTGCAAGGACCCTATGAATAGGTCTGAGAGAATGAAGAGAGAATAAATAACCAACTAGGAACCACTGTCAAATTGGCTGACAGCAAGTTCAGAACAGAAGAAGTAATGTGTTGCACAAATTCATTATGGGTTATTTGGGGTAGCTTATAAACCCAGCTTCTTCCTTTATAAAGCATTCCAAAAGTCTATGGCTTGTAGGGCTTATTAGCTATCCCGATTTGTCTTATCATTCTCACCTAGACAACACGACAACATTCACAACATGGCACTTTTCAACCTTCTCTAAAATAACCAGAAACCAAGCAGTAAAAAATGCCAATAAAAGAATAAAATATTGAAATTAAATGTAATCAAATATAACTGAATTTTTAGAGCACAATGTTTAATTCAAATAAGGCAATTGAGAAATCTGCTGTTGCTTCTGAAAAGAATACTTAATAGTCATAGCTGCAGTGTTGCTTCCAAGAGATGATGTGCTGCACTGTCCTTATATACAGCTGTGAGAATGCTGCTGCCGCTGCCACTTCCGCTCCCTCAGCATCTCATGCAAGTGGCCCCAAGCTGCCTGGCTCTGGTCTTGCGCCACCTGACAAGGAGCAAGGAACGCCTGGAAGATGGCTGTGTCGCTCATCTTGTCAGGTGGCACAAGACCAGAACCAGGCAGCTTGGAGGGGGCAGCAGCAGTGCCGGCAGTATTTTCTGAGCTGATCGTAGCAGGAGAGAAAAGGCTGGCATAGATCAGTTTCCCTTGTGTGGCTAAGCTTGAGCTGTTGCTCTTATATGCCACCCCTCTGCAGCTCCTCCTCAGAGCTTTTTCGTGGGCTAGCAGGAAATCTCTTGCAGACCAGCACCAATCTGACTGAAAATCACTGATTTAAATCAATAGTAAGATTAGGTTTAAATCAGGGTTTTCTACGTGCATGCCAGTCTGAACCATAGATAAAGAAACTTCATTAAAACATTCCCAAACTGGGCCTCTTTTATAGCCTGCTATCATTATAGGTTTTCTCCTCCAAGGAAAAAATACTATGACAAACTTCCAACTATACACAAAAAGATCTAAAGACTTGTGGAATATTCTGCTCAAAAGGTTTCACTTTCATTTTTACTGTTTGCCCCACCCTCCTCACACTTAGCTTCTAGGGCAGATATATTCCAAAAACCATTTTCTATTCATTGAATTTTTTGAAACTTAGTATGAAGGGTTGGTTGATTTGCAAAGGGACGATGGGGTTAAGGTCTTTTTCTCAACTTTTCATGTTTATTTTATAATATTTTTGCTGTGGAGAAGACACATGTGATTTCTGCAGACACAAATTCACAGTTCTGAGAACTGTAAACCATGCCTCAGTGATAATATCTCTAGACAGAAAATTTGCCCAATAATCTTACAGAAACCTCTGGAAGACCATTGCACTGTGAATGGATTAATGGAATTAATTTACCAGGGGAGGGAGGGGAAATAAACATTGCATGAATATACACCTCATGCTACATAATTAAAAACTACTCATTTCATGATGAATAACCTTTGGACTATAATGTATCTTAAACAGAAAATTATCCTTAGATAGATTTTTTCCTCAAAAAGCATTCATTTAAAAAAAAAACAATTTAAATTTAAAAATCCAATTGTATGTCTTGAAGACCATCTGGCTGGTATTCTTGGAAAGAGGAGCCGCCATTAAATGGGCCCTTGGACACAGAAAGACCTTTAGTTGCCCCGTATGATGACCTATGCCAGCAGAGAAGGCAGTGTGACCCTGTTGATACTCCCAGGTCTGAATTGGGAGTGAGGGCAGGTTCAAAGCTCAGGAGTCCTGCTTGAAACATCTTTGTCATTTAAGGCTCAGATGGCCTCAGTGGCATAGAGTGACTTATACCAGCTTTAGCTGGTGGTCCAGCTATGCCCCTACCTGGGTAGGGAAAGATTGGTTTCAGTGAAATGTGGTTGCCAGAGCAAAAGGAGCAAGAGGTATGCATGTTTAAGGTCAGCTCTTGTGCACTTGCATTGCCTGCTTGTATTATTCTGAGTCCAAATCAAGGTGTTGGCTTTAACTTTTAAAGCCTTATATGGCCTGGGACCACAATCTACCTGGATGCTACTCTTGATGTTGGTGGTGTTCCTCCAAATGCCAACTCTGAGAGAGGCTTGGAGGGCAGCAACTAGGCAGAGGGCTTTCTCAACTATGCCCCCCCATCTTTGGAATTATCTCCCCACTGAGGCCTAATGGGCACCAACCTTGTCATCTTTTTGGTGCCAAGTTAAATAATCCTTTATGTTGAATCTATTAGAGGTATGTATGAATATTCAAGGGTTTAAGAAGATCATTTATACCAGGTGTTTTATAGGAATTCTCTTCATCTGATGTTGTTTTGGCTGTGTTTAGTTTTGTTTTTACAAGTTTGGCACTTTGGAAAGATGCTATGGTATTTTATTGTACTGTTTTTATGAGCTGTTGTAAACTGCCTAAACAGCTTCAGTAATCCTGATGAATAATCAGAGTTTGGACAATAGCCCTTACAGAAAAATTATGCACAAAAAAAAACTCATTTTAACTTCTTTTTTTAAATACGCAGTTTACTCTGTACTGCTCCTTTACTTCCATGCTGATTCAACTTCTATTATGGCTCTATTCATTTTGAACTTGATTTTATATTGTGTGTTTTAGTTTCCCCCCTTTACTTTGTTAACCACCCAGAGAGCCTAAACTACTGGACAGTATAAGAATGAAACAAACACATAAACTGGAAATATTGCCTATGGAGACACTCTGTGGGAAAGCATTGTATAGGCTTTATGAATCAACCAAGAAAGATTTATTGGGCTGAATATGGTACAAAAAAAATGAAATTATAAGAATGTAAGTTAAAATATTGTAAAGAAGAACACATGAACTTAACGTTATCCCACGTCAGTTCGGAAGATGAACCATGTTACGTGTTTTGTTCTGTTAATAAAAATAAAACTGACTTTTTTTTAAGCACCAGAACCGGGAAGCTCTCTTCTGTCTGCCCGCTCTCCATGTTTCAATAGGGAGGGGAAGGGATAGCCCCTACCCAGGACGCAGACCTCCTAAGCTCTCACCCCAATACGAGCGACGGATTCCTCGTCGCGTTCTTCATGCCCAGAGGAAATATTCCTTCCACCCCCCGCTCAGGCCTACTAAACCCGCGCGACCCTCACAGGCCGCCGCCTCAGAGGGAGCCTCTCGGCTTCGCCTGCCCGCCTCCGGCCTAGTGAGGCGAGGCGGCACGACCTTCGGCGGCCTCCTCCGGCTCCTCACCGCGCAGGTCCAGCTCCCGGTCCCGCACGGCGTTGGTGTACTGCGCCGCCTGCTCGATGAGCTCCGCCGTCAGCTTCACCATCTTGCTCAACGCGGCCAAGACAGCCGAGGCGGGGCTGGAGCGGAAAAGGGGAACGCGCATGCGCCGCGAGCATGCGCAGCCCAAGGAGCCGAGTTGCCGAGCTACGGAGCGGCAGGGGCTGAGTGTCGAGCTCTCGAGCGGCGCTTGCCCGTTGCCCTGGTAACGCCCTCCCTTTGGGGCCTAGGTGGGCTGTTGGCCTGATTTTTTCGAAGCCGAAAACCATCAAGTGGCCTGAGAGGTGGTCTTAGACGCTGGATTTAGGACACAATTAGGTACATGCTTAGAATGCAAAATTCCTTATAAATCCTCGGTCGTTTTTATTTCATTGTGGGGCAGAAACTGCTTTCAATGGGGTGCTTGTAATAATTGTGCTTTTAGATATATGCTACTTATCATGAAGGGGATTGCAGGTGGCGCAGTGGTTTAAACCGCTGTGCTGCTGGGCTGGTTGAGCGAAAGGTCACCGGTTCGAATCTGCACAATGGGGTGAGTTTCTGTTGCTCCTTCCCAGCTCCTGCCCACCTTGCAGTTCGAAAGCATGCAAATGCAAGTAGATGAAAAGGTACCACTTCGGTGGGCAGGTAACAGCGTTCCGTGCACTTTGGTGTTTAGTCATGCCGGCCACATGATCACGGAGACTGTCTGCGGACAAACGCTGGGTGCTCCTGGCTCCCTCTGCCAGGAAACGGAGGTGAGCACTGCCCCCTAGAGTCAGACATGACTGGATGTAACGTCAAGGGGAAACCTTTACCTTTACTTACTTATCATGGAAGTTCTTGAGATGGGGTGAAGAGGCTGTGATCTCCAAATGTCATTGGATTACTGCTCACATGTGGGCTGGAGCTGATGGGATTTGAAATCTATCTACATTTGGAGAATTCCTGGTTCTCCACTCCTACTTTAGACAACATACTGGTTAAGAAGCTAGACCAGAACTTTATGTTCTTTCCCAAAGAAGGCCAGTACGGATGCAGGAATCTCCTGACTCCTCCCAGATACAAATAAGTTCAGTGCCATGTAGGTAAGAATTTATATAATGATAGTATATCCACATTGTAATATATGTACTATGTATTTATTTTGACAGTTGAACAAAGTCTGCTATTAAATGTTACTCTGGTGATTTCATATGATCAGTTTCCTATATTGCTTCCAAAAGATGCAGGTGTTGCCAATTGCAGCACCCCAAAACACCCCAAAAGTAATTGGCCAGAGGAAGGCCACATAGTAAAAACACTAGAGTTATATTGTCCTAGAAAGGAGGGTGGATAAGAACAAAATGAACTTTTGTGTAACCCACAGCTAACACACTAGCCTGACCTTGAATATAGTAATCAAAGAGACAGTGGAAACTGGTTCTAGTCACAATGAAAGTTGCAAATGTTCAGGGAGTAAGAACATGGCAAGCCTGTGTGAATCTCGACTAGATAAGAACTAGACATGGGAAATGTCCGGTCCTTGACAGAAGAAAAGACTCTTTGAAGCTAGCAGCTGTGGGGGGGGGGGGGGAGGTAGCTACATTGATGTATTGATGCATTAGAAGTGTATTAGGTGACCTAATTGGTTACCTAGGGTATAAAACGCATGTACCAGGGTGCAACTTTCGAGACACTGCTTTGGGCTGAATGTCCCCTTTTGTCTTCCTTTATTCTATAGTGCACTAGAATAAAGCTGGTTTTGGCTCTAAGTCTCATCTCGAGCTGCTTTTGACTTGGGTCTGGGGTCCACCCAGGTTTGCTCTAGTTGTTGACTGGCTGAGTTTGGCAACACAGGTGTAGAGTTATGTTGGACACCTGCTTGTTGGCAGGTTTTTCCAATTCCTCTAGGGCACCTGTGAGCAGCCACATGGGCACCCATGCTTCCCCTGCCCCTTCAAATTCCCTTCTTGGTGCTGTTACCCTGCCTCATTACTATATTGGGTAAGTTCATGCCTGCTGAACAGCTGGCTGTGAGGCTTGTGGGAGTACAGCCTAAAAGGGGAAAGCACATAAGGAGACCCATCATTTGTAACTGCATGTCTCCCTTGGGGACAAAAAGAATGCTTTCCCCCTTTCAGGGCAGGCATGGCTTTAATGTGTTGCAATGAGCAGATTTGTTGCAATGTGTTGCAATGAGCAGAGTAAATCATGGTTTGTTAACAAACTACCCATAAAGATAACCCATTGTTTGCTTTGGGTTGAGAATTGTGGGTTGTGGTTAAAAAAAAAATGGTTTGTTAATGTGGCTGGGTCAGGACAACACAGTTATCCACACTTAACCTGTCCTTAACCCTTGAGTGTGAAATACTATGTTTTCTAAATGCAGTCACTGTAAAAATCACCTGGAAGATTTATCCCAGGTTATTGATTAGTCAGTTTGTATTTTTTGTACAAGTTGTACAATTTCCACAGAAACACTTGTATTGCAAAAAAGAATTAAATGAGTTTGCATGACACAACAAGCCATCACAGGTAACTAGTGTAACTAATACAGGTAATTAGAGTCCAGACTGTTTCCTGCAAGGTGGTTTATTTTATTTTTTATTAACAAACCACCCTGCCAACCCATGGATTGTTGTAGGGGTTGTTCAGTTCATGATGGGTTGTCATGTTAGGTGGTTGAGGCCCCATCAGTGAGGGTGTTTAAGGAAAGATTGGACAACCACATGTTGGGGATTACATGAATGGGGCTGGCTGGAACCGGGGGTCAGACTAGATGGCCAAGTGACTTGCTTTGTTTCTATGTTTCTAATAATGCAGCTTAAGCATTCCTACCACCCATTCTGGGTGGCTGCATGTACAATAGACAGTCCTCTGTTTGAAGAGGGCAATATGTTAGCTGGATACATCCTCTCTTTCAGCCTTCCCCAAACTGGTACCCTCCAAATGTGTTGGATTGTTACACCACTTTGTGGAATCTGAGAGACACTGACTTGCATAAAAATGCGCGCTGGCCAGTTTAGACATAATTTATTCTAATGTAAAAAGAAATACAGTCCATCTCATTCTGTTGTGGATAACAGTGACTGGGCAACCAGTGTGCTGAGGAAGAATGAAATAGGCACTTCTGCGGGAGAGGCAAGGATGAAAGAAACGCCAGTACACATGTGCATGTAGTAATCAAGTTAAAGCAATCAAAGACTGCTTTAGGATCTCATCAAAAAGCAAACCAGGCATAGGAAGAGATAAAATAAAGAAGGCCACTTCTGATCAATGTTATCTTTGACTTGCTTCATTACTGTCTCTGCCCGCTGCGCTGAGCTAACCTAAGAGATCTTACACTGCGATACATACACACACACAGACAGGCACGCATGTGTTACTCTTTGACTTGGCCTGGCCTTGATACTGTGTTAGCCAGAAATTTGGAAACAACTGGATTAGATTTGTAAGAAATACATCCTCTTGTGAAATCTCAGACTTCCCTGGCTGTCATGACCATCTGAATGGCTGACAGATCATTTCCTCACAAAGGTACACACTCTTCTGTAAATCTAATCATAGCATAAGATAAGAGGATCTGTGCTGTGTGATTCCAATAATCCAATATCTGCTTCAGTGCGACAAATGCAAACCAAGTCTTTGGAGAGAATCAAGCCTTGGGTTTTTGCATGCTTAGAATTTGAAGAATCAGTTTAATACTCATAGCTTTGAAAAATTTCATTCAGTCAGTCTTTCAAATGAATGAATGCATGTAAAGCATAGGTCAAATTGTGGCTCCTTGCTGCTGGTTCCTTTTCATCTCCATTGAACAAAAATGCAGATTTGGTTCTTTTGCAAAATCGTAGACTGGAAATTGTGGCAGGAGGAAATTATTATGATCCATAGAGCAATGTGTGATGCAGTATTGTGGCAATGATGAAGTTTAAGCTGCAGAAGGAAGAGCCACTGGTTCACCCTAAGAATCTCTGGCTACCATTGGTTGAACTGTTCTTACCTTTCAGAAGGAGCAGAGCAGACAGGAATTCCTAGGAGAGAAAAAACAGGGAGCCTAGGAAAGGAAGCCATATTCTAGAAGGATATAAGGAGACATTTGAAAGTGGAGAGGAAAACTGGAAAAGAGAAGGAGCAAAGAAGCGTAGAAGGAAAGGCACTTCAGAACTAAGCAAATGTTGACATTCTTGCAGATTTGAACTCTTTCACCTTGGCCTTTTCTTTTTGTATATGTATAAGTGGGGTATTTGAAGTGGTTTCTCCTTACCTGTAATTGCTTGGCTCACAAATATCACTGAGCTGTTTGCATCACTGTCTGCCTCCAGCTTTGAATTGAAAAATTCATACAGAGAAGGCTACAGTGATAAATATTCATTTCATGGTTGCATCCATAGCCTGGGCTGAACTGAAGGACTGAAATAAGCCTCTTAAAAAACAACAGCAGTACCACCACCACCACCACCACCACAACAAAAACAACACATACCTCATTAAATTCACCTCAGTGTTAATTCCATCACACTTAGAGGAATGAGATTCAATTGTTTGGAAAGAAAATCTCATCAGGGAGTATTACTCTCTTAAGGTGCCATCCTATGCATGTTTAGAAAGAAAAAGGTCTTATAATTGTTGGCTGGGGAATGCTGCGATTTGGAGAACATTTTTCTGTCTAAAAATGTGTTGGGTTGTATCCTGATTTTATTAATTATGCATGCACCCTGCCCTTACATGAAGATGCTCAAAGCAGTATATATTTCAGACTAGAAGTCTGTAGGGGCAAGGACTGAACTTTTTGTGTTCTGTAAAGCCCTGCTGGACAGAAGGAGTATCTTCAGGAGTATCTTGAAGTCTAAAACATTCCTTCAGATGTTTTAGACTTCAACTGCCAGGATTCCTGGCCCTTGATCATGCTGGCAATGGCTTCCTGGAGTTGAAGTGCAAAAGCTCTGGAGATCTAGCTACTGTTCATCATACTGCTGGAAAGAAAATACACAAAATATGCTATTATAGAAATAATAAGTAATTACAATATGTTATCCTTCCAAAAATGGTGAGGTGAGGCAGGTTGAGAAGGACAATTAACCTAGGATCACTCTGTGAATTGAACCACTGAGTTGAACCTATATCTTCTTCACTGAAGGCAGAAATCTGTTTCTGCTCCATCACTCTTAAAGAGTTTTTTCAGTATACTTTCTGTTGTGTTGCTTTATTGCTATGGAAAAGCCTTACAAGCCCCTGCCCTTCAGTGGGGCAGTGTCGCCACTCTAGTTTTAGTCTAACCATTAAAGGCGCTGTCCATGGTGCTGAGCCCCATTACCTGACACTCACATCAGTTGGTTACCAAGGATAGCTCCTAAGAGTTCAGACTTACAACTCGGAGTGACTGCACAGACCCACTGAGATTGCAGTCACCAGCCTCCACTGCAACCAAGGGCATCCTTTGCTGGGGAATTACGTGTCCCCAACACCAACCCTGAGCATTTTATCACTGGAAGAAGGCCATTCTTGTCATGTGGGGAGACCACTGTCCAGAAGCAGAACAGACTCTGAAGCAAAGCAGACTTTGCACATAGAGCAGTTCCCACATTTGGTCTCTGGCATCACCAGTTAAAAGGGCCTCAGTTAAGAGTGTGAATAAAAGCATTGCCCAAGATTTTCAAGAGCCTCTTCATCAGAAAAAGCAACACTGGGCTAGATGAAGCAGTAGCAGAGAGTCTGACTCCCACCCTGCAGGGTTTCCCAGATGGCCGTATCCCCTTTTCTCCCAAGCCTGAATTGTTGGGTAGCATCCCAGTTTTTGTGTAGTTCTTCTCCCATTCTAAAAAGTGCAAAGAGTTCTCCTAAGCTTAGTGTTGACTTTAAGAGCTTTAAGATAAATGTACTGGGGGTAGGTATACCCCTTTTAGCTCTTCCCACTGGAATGTGGCCCCAGAGAGCTTCTTTGAAATTGAATTTTGCCCTTTGGGTCAAAAGCAGTTCCCCATTCTTGCTTTATTTTATGGCAATCCTCCTAGCTTAATTTATCAACCTTGCTCTTCATTCTCTATATACCCTGTACTAGCAAAGATTTCCCTTCCTTCTCTAACCAGGAAATGGTTTTTGGTGTGATGTATCATCAGAGGGTTCCCTTCAGACAGCAGATTCTCCTGGGGGATCAATAAAACAACAGCCCTTCCTTTGATAGCATGTGGTATAATACATCAGCTGATCAATGGGTTACCCCAATTATGTATTGGCACCATCCATCATTGGCAGAGGAAAACCTCCGGGAATATATTATTCATGCAGCATATTATCATCATTGTATGAGCAGAAGAACCATAAGCAAAGCCTCTATAAGTTTAAGGGCAAGACAAATATTGGTTCCTAAATAGGCCATTTAGGGGAATGGCAGCTCAAAAACCATCCTTTTGTGTGGTTTTTCTGTGTAAGCTCAATGGTTTTAGTGTAATGGAAGATACCACAAATTAAACCAGAGATCTTTTCTGTGAAAGAATGGGAGAAAGAACATTTATTTCTAGGATGGAGTGATGGTTCCTCCCAGACACAGAACTAAGATGTATTCAGCTGCTAAACTTGTGACCATGGGAAGACTCCATCCTAGACTCAGACACTGCATCCACATGACCGCTGTGGTTTTCCTTCAAACAAAAAGCAGCAGCACCTAAGCCCAAGAGTCCCAGAATTTGTAACCTTTCCTCATAGGGAAATCACTAAAGCCCCATAATCAGCTGGTTGCTCCTTTCTTCAGCCTTTCCAACTCTATGGTGTCCGTGCAGTGACCAGAACTGTATCCAGTATTCCAGGTGTGGTCATAGAAGGGAAGTATGATATTGGCAGATTGGATTTCCATTCCTTGCCCAAAAATGCCCAACATAAAATGTGCCTTTTTCACAGAAGTTGCGCACTGGGTTGACGTTTTCATTGAGCTATGAGATGGATGACTCCATAAAGCAAGCTGCAGCTTTGGATTTACAAGAGCTGAGCAGGGCTGTGAAAGACAGGACATTTGGGAGGGTGCTCATTCATAGGGTCACAGTAAGTCACAGATTACCTGCTGCCACATGACAACAACATGCTACTTTCAAAAATGACCTTGAAAGGTAAGCCTGGCCCAAGAGGTAAACAAGCAAGTACTACCCTTCTCTTTAATGTATGGAGGCCAACTGGAGCAGCTGCTTCAATACTACTGATGGGAAAGTGTCCTCCAGCACATCCAAAGGCAGTAGGTTACTTTGGGATGTGTGGAGTAGGCCACAATTCTGTCTTCCAACACTCCCCTGCTATGATCTGTCCATTGTCATCAGCTGCCAGAGAGAGCTGCCACAATCAGCCTAATTTATTTATTTATTTATTCAAACATTTCTATGCTGCCCCATCGCAATAAAGCCTCGGGGCGGCTCACAGCAGTAAAAATTTGACACAAATAACTTCAGTGCATCTCGGCAAAACCCCTTAAAAATACAATCTAAATTAACAAATATAAATATTAAACAAATCCTAATGGTAGGATTGGGTTTGGTAAATCCCAGTTTTAAGGCCACATATTGTTATATGGCATGGATGAGGCTAGTTTGGAGCAAAGCATCTCAGCTTTGGAAATAATGGACTGATCTGGACATAGGATACATCAAAATAAAAGTAAGAAGCTGAACAACTAAACATATATCAGCCCTCTGGAAGTCTCTCCTAAGCAGTCATAGTGCATAGGCATGGCATAGACATTTAATCACTGCATTATACTGAGAAGTTCCTACATTATAATTAACATTTTAATTAGGCAATAAGTGGACTGACCAAGTTGCATCCATTGGACCTTTGACCTCCAGGTTAATGGCTAATAGTGGTAGAGTGGAAGTCCCTTCCCAGGACTCTTGGATGGCCAGGTGCCCTATTTTACAGAGCATGGGCCTCTGCTTGAAAGGCTGTCAGAGGACTGTCCTGCACTGGAAGGCATCTGCTTTTTGAGGGGCTGTCTTTTTGAATTCCAATGTGAAGGATCAGAACCATCAGAACTGTCGCTGCCCCAACACAGTTGCCATATAGATCACAGAAGGAATGGGTGCAAAGGCACCAGGTCACTGCCTTCCACACTGGGATGAAATTACAATAATAATTTCAGAATATGTGCCCATACATATAAATTAGCACATGCAAGTTGCATGCAAATTGATATTCTCTTTCTTGGTGACCCCTTTCCCCTTTTATAGTGACTCCAACAGGGTCATGGTAAAGGAATCCTTGCAGTGCTTCCTTGGCTGAGTACTGGAAGTTGGGACAAGCAAGAGGCTGGGGTGGGAGAGAGAAGTACTTGTCCCCACAGACATTGCAGTACTACAGACTAAACCTATATCATAACTTTCTGGTGTCAGCAGAATCTGATTTATCTAAACATACTATGGCAGCTTTGGTGTTTGTGAGCATGCAGGACAACAGCTCCAAGAAAATGTTTAGCCATGGGTTCGCTGGAAGGAAAAATGATGGACATACCACGCGAAAGACTCACTGGAGAAGACAGTAATATTAGGGAAAGTGGAAGGCAGGAGAAGAAGGGGAAGAGTAAATAGGAGATGGGTATCATCAAGGAAGCCACAGCCCTGAGTTGACAAGAGCTGGCCAAGGCTGCCCTGGGCAGGGCATTTTGAGGAGTGCTCAGTAATAGGGTTGCCACGAGCCAGAAAAGGTAGCCACAAAAGCCAGAACAGGTAGCCACAAAACCTATTGTGGTCTTGGCTGTTCTCTATATTAGTAACTCATATGTGGTCAGAGCACTGGACTGGTACTCAGGAGACCAGGCGTCAAGGCCCCACTCAGCCATGGAGCCACCTGGGTGACTCTGATCATTCTCTGACCTTCAGCACAACCTTCCTCACAGGGTGGTTGTTGTGAGTATAAGACTGGGAGGAGGGGAGAATTATGTGAGCCACCTTGAGTGCTTGGAAAGGAAAAGGGCAGGATACACAATAAAGAAACAAACAAACAATACACTTGGGATTGGTTTGTTTGCTGCTGTCTTGGTAGAAAGTCAGGGTACTGGTCACAGCAGCAGATAAATAATTGTAATAACGTATTTGTTCCTAAATGTTTGGTTTTTAATGGGGAGATGCAAAGATAAGATTAGCAGGATCATTAGCAGTTGCTAATCACCTCAAAGTTGATCCAGTCCAAGCCCTGGGTGCAATTCTGAGATGAAGACTTATTTAATGATTGTTTCCAGCCCTTCAGAACAAGTGACTTCAGAGCACCTAACTAATCCAAAGATTCTCTCCTACCCTTTTAGTCCTCACAATAACTCTGTGAAGTAGGTTAGAGAGATTTACTGGTCCTCAGTCATCTAATGCAATACAGGATTGAGTAGGGATTTGAATCTGGGATTCCCAAATTTGAGGCCAGCAAACTAACCTCTACAGTTTATATCACTTTATAGTAACCTCCACATTAACATGTCAGCTAAAAATTTACAAGCTAAACATTTCTTAATCTTCTCCCCAAAACTGTCCAAGATATTATATAAACATTTGAAAAAAAATTATTAAAGGATGTAACTTTGCTAGCCTATTGAAAATTAACGGGATTTAAAAGTGCTTTACTCTAGCTTGGATTGTGACCAACATGAAAGGGGAAAAGTTGAGAAACAAGAATGACATTTAAAATACCCGTGCTATAAAAAGCAAATATCCTGGTATCATAGATTAGAGAACACTTGCTTCACTCTGCAAATATTTTGCAAAGAGGATTGCTGAGTTGCACCAAGAACTGCTCAGAGTGTATTCATTTGTTGCAAAGCTATTCTTAGAGGCCCAATCCACTCAGGTCCTACCCCCTCCATTAACATCTCAATTAATATACAACTCCACCATTCTCCTTCTCTTTGTTCTCAACACTGTGATGTGTTTCCTCTTAATTGACTTGAGCTTCCTTTTACAATGAAAGGACATCAATAGACTCCCTCATCCCAAAGCCCTCTAGGTCAATGACCCTTTCTGGGCAAGGCGCTCCAGCACATAGCAGAAGCCTAACTCTAGGTGGTCCTCGGTGAGGTGGATGACTTAATCTGCACCCATTTTGTCATGGATTCTGATCGACTTCTGAGAATGAACATTGCCCCATAGACAATCCACACTGGGAGTGCATCCCCTGGATCTTCTGGGTCTCTCTGTGATTTTGATACTACTGACCATGGTAGCCTTTTGACTAGCTGGGTTTGAAGAGACACAGTTTTATGCATGCTCCATTCCTACCTGCAAGTTAGAACTTAGAAGGTGGTCCAGGAGGACAACTGTTGTGCTCTTTGGCCTATGGAGTCACACAGAGTTCTGTCTTTAATTGTCTACATGAAACCTCTGGAAGAAGCCATCCAGAGATCTGGAGTGAGGCATCAACATGCAGATGGAAGCCAACTCTCCATCAAATTCGAAGAGGACAGTTGTGGTTCTGATCTGGGCTGCTGTCAAAGGTGTGCATAACTGGGCATTTGCCAAGGACCCACACTCCACCAGGACCCACCAACAAAAGCCCCCTAGAGTTGCTCCCCATCTTCTCCATTGTGACCTGCTTGTTCTGCTGCTTCTTGCTCTGACCCAGACAATGGAGGTACTGAGTAGGAAGAGTGGAAGAAGCCATTACCTGTGTCTACCTGCTCACTGACTCTGCTAAGTTTGTTGTAGCATTCCTTAACCCTCAACCCTCACTAGACGGGTCTGTATGACACCAAAACCCTACCTGGGGCTGTGTATTCAAAATGTCACCCAGCATACACATCATGGGTTCAATAAGGCACAGCAATCATCTTGCAAACTAGCTCATTGTCTCTAACTTGATAAGCATTGCCCAGTCTCCATCCTTTCCATCGTTCCATGAACATATTCTTTGCTTATCCCTTTTAGCTAATTGATAAGGTCACATTGTTGTCAAGATATCAGCCATCATGCAAACGCTGGGATGCAGAAATGGAACACAGAAAAGCTCCTAGAAGAACACATAATGACCATCAGATCATAGGTGGTCAGAGTTACCTTCTCTTTCAAGCAGTCTGTGGCATGAAGAAGAGAGCTGAGTTTGGTTTTGACTGTACTGAAAGACATCTGATACCTTTACCTGTAAATGTAGGTTTTCATTGGACTAGTCCTCCCCTCCGTCTGGACTATAATAGTTTTGGCTCAGAGAGGCAGGGGTGTGCTTGTGTGCATGTGTCCAATATTTCTCCATACCAAATGTTTTTTTACGCTTTGCATAGGAGGCAGAAAGCTAGTCCAGAACTGTTCTCCAACATCTAATTTTCTATAGTGAATCTTTTTACAGAGAGTTGAACTCAACTGGGGAACAGCCTCATACAAAGGTGCTGCTCAGACAGTTAAAGTCTTTCAATCCTGTGTGATTTTACTTAGCACTAAGTCCCACCAAACTGACTGTCAAAGGCTCAGGATGTCAGCTAGGATTAACTGTGTTTCTGTCTGTCTCTCTGTACCTGGTGTCATAGCAAATGCTGCATGAATAGGTTTTAGGTAGATTCAGAATGGATGTAAACAATACTGAGATGCCAAAAGGAATGGTGTTAATGGATTCCGCCCCCTTTTATTGCAAGTTTTCATGGTATGCAAGATAGGTTTATTATGGAAATCGATAAAATTAGTCTGAATAGTTCAGACACCATCCTTGTGGTAAACACTTCGCCAATTTACTACATTAATTTCTGCACCCAGTTTTGCTGAGATTTAAAACGTCTTGGTATGACTTGGCTCTGGCCCAAATAGATATGGCATGCAAAGGAGAAAATAGGTTGGTGTCATCAGCGCCATGTAGGCAAAGGTCTACTGCCTCTGAACACAGAGGTCCCATTTAGTTGTCATGGTGCATAACCCTTGGTGGCTCTTGTCCCTTTAATAAGGACTGCACACTCCTTGTGACAGAGCTGGGCATTTTTGAGTAAGGCTGGCCTCTGCTTCAGTGACAAAAGACACGCTTGGCCTGTGTGGCTGATTCAGGTTCTATCTCCAGCATCTTCTGGGAAAATGACCCTGCTAGTCAGTGCATGAGCAGTAAGTACAGTGTTAGGTCGACCAAAGAGCTGACTTGATAGGAGGTCAGTATAGTCCTATAGGCTGCCGTCAGGGCCAGCGAGGCGGGAATATTAGCAGCCACCCTTACTTGGGAGTAAATGGGGCAGACGTCAGGGGAACCCACATGAGGAATTGAGGCTCCGGCTGCAAGAAAAGGACCCCTCTTGCAAGGGAGATGTCTGTTTGGCTTTAAGGAATGCAAGAACCTCCCTAGAGGTGGCTAGGGGCACAGGCCCAGCGTGGCCAGCATCCAGTTCACACAGTTGCCCATCAGATGCCCAGGGAAGCCCACAAGTGACACCTGAGTGCGAGGACAGCCTGTGCTGAGGTTCCCCAGACACTGGCACGCCCATTCGCACCTTGGCTACCGGCCACGGGTAGCCCTACCCTCCATGGCAGCTTGCCCCGATCAGGGGATTGGGCGAGCAGCAGTCCATCCCCTCCGGAGGCCCCCGGTTGGGGCAAGGCTGCTTCGCACCGCCGCCGCTTCGCGGGCCACGAAGGCACAGGGCAACGCCGCGATCCGTCCCGAGCCCGTCTGAGATGGCCCCGCTGCCTCCGCGACGAGCCAGCCCGGTCGCAAGAGGCCGGCTGGAAGCGGCTACCCGGCAGCCTCCAGCGGCGGCCCAACGGCAGAAGCGGGGCAGGGAGAGAAGCGGTGGCCGCGGAACCCGGGGTGGCTCCCGAGCGCTTGGACGCGGAGCCGCCGCTGCCGGGACCCCGGGAAGATCCTCCCGGCAATGCCTCCGCCTGGGAGGAGAAGGGGACCCGACAGCCTCCGCCTCCCCTCGGCTGCGTCCGCCTTAAAAGGCGAGGCTCCCCCCACCGGCCGGCTTCAGGCAAGCGGGCGGGCGGACGGGCGGACGGGCAGGCGGGCGAGTGAGCCTTCACGCCGGCCTGCCGAGCGGACACCCGGCGTCCTCGCCGCCCGCGGCTCCCTCCCTCCTCCCTCCCTCCCTCCCTCCCTCCGCCCGCCGCGCTCCCGCTCCCTGCTCGCTCCCGCTCGCCCCGCGCGCAGCGACCCGGCCGGCGCCACCATGCGCGCCCTGGGGGCTTGCCTGCTCCTGCTGGCGGCGCTGCCCGCCTGCCCGGCGAGGCGCGCCCGCGCCGTGTACACCAACCACTGGGCCGTGCGGGTGCTGGGCGGCCCCGCCGAGGCAGACCGCTTGGCCGCTGCCTACGGCTACCTGAACCTCGGGCAGGTGAGGCGCAAACTTTTTCTCCTTCGCTGCAGCTCCGGGAGGCGCCGGCGTGCCCTCTCCGTGGCGCGGGGGCGCTCTCGCCCGCTCTCGCCGTTCTCCTGGAACTGAGCAACTTTCCCTCCAGTTGTTGGCACGGAGTCCACCCTGGTTTCACGGAGGAAGCTCGCGAAAATGAGCGAAGCAAACGATGCTGATCCGGTTTTAGGCAAAGATCTTTCTCCCCCCAGTACCGCAGGGTGCTGGATCGCTCCGGGGGAAAGTGCGCTGCCCCGCGCACACAGCTGAGCTCCGGAGTTCTCCCAGGAGCTGTGGGCACCTCTGTGGCCGACGCGCGGTCGATGGCGTGGTGTGCGCATCTATTCGGAGGCAAACCCCTTTGGGTTCAGTGGGACTTACTCCCGGTTAAGTGCGTCTAGGATTGCGGCTCACTTCTAAGTAGAAAAGTATTAGGATTGTACGCTGATAGCGAGAGAAGCCAGAGTTCACTTTCTAGATGCAAATTGGGCTGCCGCCTAGAACAACTTATGTCACAATGGGGATTCCAGAAAAGAAGTAAAGCTCTTAACAGGATCGATGCTCTAAGAAATTTGTGGCAGATGTTTTCACGGGCTAGAATAAACCTAGTTTGTCTGAGGCTTTGGTTTCGGTGGGGCTCTCCAGCACCCGGTGCACCTTCAGCTCTGGCCAATAAGAATACCCTTCAGGGATGCGGGAAAGTGGAGCCTCAAACATCTGGAGGGCACCAGATTGGGGAAGGGTGCGGTAGTGTAGATTTCCGTGTATAAATCTTGTCTGGTTTTTCTGGGATCACAAATGTGGCTGGGTTTACAACCAGCCACAATGGGCAACAATGTAAGAGTTACTTCTTCTCAGAATGGAGACTTGTACAGCTTTGGGGGTGGGGGGGTGGGGGATGCTAGGAATTTTGAAAGAGTATCCCTTACTATTCTATCAGCTCACGGATGGGCCAGCTATAGACTGGAGAAATAGAGCAAACTTTTATGAATGCTATTGTTTAACCATTTTGCCTGGAGAGGAGTCCTGGAGAAGTTCAAAGCTTGTCCAGTATTTCGTGAATGTTCGAGTTGGTTGAATAAAAGTATCTTGGTGATATGGATTTTGGGAACTTTCTTTTGGTAAACAACGCTATTTTGGCTTTTGAAAAAGCAAGATGATTTTAAACGAGTTACCTTCTCCCGAATCAGACTGTTTTCCTCCGTGCAGACAACTCTGAATAGCTGCTGCTCTCCCAAGATCTTGGACAGAAGGCTGGTTGGCTAGTTGGCTATCTTGACGTGGAGCTTCCAAGAATTGTACGTGGGATCGTTTACTTGTAAAGTGTGTGTTCTAGTACATTACTATGGCTGCCTTAGAGCTGCATGGAGCTATACTAAAGCAGCGAGTTTTAAAGTGCAGCCAGGGTATCTTTCTGTCGTGCCTACAGGGGATTTTCTGCTGCTAGAGTCATGGAGGTGGAGGTGGATCCTGGCATTGTGGAATCCCAACAGGAGCTTTCCCCTCCTGTGCAGGGCTGCATCCCTTATTTTTTCTCTTTGCTCTGCATTCTCTGTAGTGACTCCAATAATATCCCTGACTTCTCCCTCCTTCATTAAATCTGTGACTCTCCCAGGCAAAGATGTGCAACCTTCCTTCAGTCCCCAGACTTTCATCTCTCTCCTCTGCTTTCTCCTTCTATGGCCGATTAATTTTCGGCACCACCTCAACTTTTGCTTAATGGTCCCATCCAAATGGTTGTAGTTGAGACATGAAAGCAGATGGACCCAAAAGGTAATTAGTTAGCTAAATCATGATAGAAAAACATCTTGAGGCAGATTCCAAGGGGAACTGCCTAGTGGAAATGAATCAATATTTAATTTTTGCCCGGCAAAATATGCCCTTATCAATTTAGTGCCATTTATAAAGCCGTTTATATATTTCTTCCCCAACTGCTGTATATGAGGTGAATAGATTTTTCTGTGGGTGTAGTTTGTGTGCGTTTGTGTGTGCGTGCGCATGCATGCACGTGCGTGTGCGAGGGGGAATTGTGGAGAGGGGAGAATGTCTTAGATGGTTACAAAGCTGGAATTTTAAGCTGAGATCCCTGCCAACATTTTTTTTTGTAATTGCTTGAACTGTAGTATCTTTGTAGATTTTAATAACAGCTCTGTTGGAGATTTTTTTTAACTTCATGGATCATTGGCATATGCAGCACTTCTGGGCACCGCATTTTAAGGCGGATGTTGACTAACTGGAACCTGTCCAGACGAGGGTGACCAGCATGGTGTAGCATTAGCTAGGTTTGCTTTCCCCAACCTGGTGCCTTCCAAATGTTTTCAACTACAACTCCCAGCATTCCTGGCCATTGGCTATGCTGGTTCACACTGATGGGAATTGTAGTAAAAAAAATCTGGAGGACACCAGGTTCCGGAAGGTTGAGCTACGCTGTATTTTCAGTGGATCTGCCTTAAATGAAAGTCAGCTTGCATTTTAACATCTCTTTCCTCTTGTATGTGGTCCTATATGGGTCGCTTAATGTCACATGAGGCTGCAGGTGGGATTCGTCATTATCTGTTCAAAACCACAAAAACACTCCCTTGCAGGTAGAAAGTGAGTGTCAAGGAGAAGTCTCATCCAAAACCCTTCCTGCTTTCTGTGTGCAAGGAAATCTTCTTGTCTTTATTCATGGATAGTGAAGACGTGTTCAACCCCCACTTGCCATCTCAAGCAGTGTGGTTGTGGCACATGGGAATCTAGCTCATGGAGAGCTGCCATAGTCACTGTGCTCCTTTGGGGCTTGGGGCATTCATTTCTAATAAAAAGGAACTGCTGCTTTCTGCATAGTTGTCAAGTTGTTGCACTGAATGTCCTTCCCACTCTTTGACTTGCTTAGCTGTAACTAGTGGTACAGCTACATAATATTGAACCTGGACTTAATGGACGTGTGTGTGTGTGGTGGGGGGGGGTGCTTTGGATATCTGCCTGCATTAGTGAAGCACACAACAAACATTTCTCTTCTTCGTCCTGAAATAATTAGAAGAACAGCAAAGTAGTTTGCTGACCCTGTTCTTTTAAAAACCCAAGGCATGAATTGTTTGTGTTTCAAGTTCACTGAAAACACAGTACCATCCTAATAACAGGAACAAAAAGGAGTTTCCCGCATCATTGGCCACTCTCTGGGTGGTCATTTGATGCAGGCTATGGGGTATTTCTTCTCCCAGCTACTGTTACCACCTGTGGGGAAACTGCTTGTTCACTGGCAGCCCCACCTGAGAGGTTCCTTATCTGTGAAAATGCTGCTATTTCTGACCTTAGTTCCACAAGCCGACCCTTTCCCACTGCTACTAATCCTGTCAGAATTCTTGAAAACTTCCTCGGAGCTGGTATAAGAGGCTTAGGTATGAGATGGGCACAACCCCTTGAGACCAGCTGAATGATTAAGTAGGTAATCTATTAAAGGGATATGTTGTACATAAGGGATTAGTAATATTTACTGCAGGGTTTTCAAAAGGCTGCTTACTGACAGTTCTTTAGGACTCAAGAGACACTATGCTGTTAGAGTTACAAGCCTCTAAGGACTTCCCTCAGCTCAGGCCACATTTATTTATTTATATTTAAAGTTTTTATATGCCGTCCCCATTGCTACACAGCCTCGGGATGGCTCACAACACATTCCCTAAACAGCTATCCTAAATACCGTTACAAGGGGCTCAGCATCAGAGGAAAATCTTCCTCTGACTCCCAAACTCTTCTTGTTGTATTGCTAACTGCCTGAATGGTTTCTCTTGGTTTTTAACACCAGCTTAGTGAATCTCCCTTGGCAAGAACCAAGGGTCCATCTCATTCAGCATTCCATTTGCACAAGGTGTTTGTGGGAAAGCCATGAATAGGACATGGGTGCAGCAGTGTCTGCCTATCCATGCTCCCTGGCCACTGGTGTATTCAGGCACACTGCATCGCATATCAGACGCAGCATGCAGCCTTCAGAACTGGTAGCCTTATATAGTCTTCCCTTTCAGGAATTGGTCCAATCCCCTTTTAAAACTCCAAAGTGATGGCCATCACTTTATCTTGTGGAAGTGTTTTCTACAGCACAACGGCACACCAGATCTTGGAGCGTATCAGAGCTCTTGTTCCTTCCACCAGATCTTCAGCAGACACCTAGCAATTTCTCACAGAGAAAGAACAGTTATTAACTTTCTTATCAGCTTTCTCCTAGTCCTTTATACACAACACATCAGCCAGCAGACCTTCTCCTTGTCTCCCCACAGATTAACTCTGACTAAATTGTCAACTGCCATTCCTTAACTATCATTTCCCAGCTGCACTGCTCCACATTGCTAGAATCCCTGGACAATCAGAATTGAATTTAGTGGATCCAGGCCCCATCTAATCACTTTCTCCCCCTTCAGAATGCCACCCAGCCACTGCAACACAGTCCTTTGACAGAGACAAAGCAAGGCCTCAGGCTTCCTGAGATACATTATAGTGCCTCAGATCTCCCTGCTCCAAAACATCACCCCTCCCCGCACACTATGGAAGAACACAGCTATATAGGCATTTCTTCAAAGGGACTTTGATCCCAGGGGTCCAGTCCTCTCTGCACCACTGGTTGTATAGCATAGTGCTGCCCCCCACAACCTCCGTTCAGCAACAACCACCATGCTGATTTTCTATAGAACTCATCTCCAGATGGGTCCAGGATAACCTCCAGCAGGAACGCAACGAGGTTGTAATTATGAGTTGAAAGAGTGTGCTTGAAAAAACACACTAATCTGTTCTTTCAAGGACACAAGTAAGTTATTATGGACTTGTAATATATAATGGCTTCCCCATGTGATCTGAAGATGGGGATAGGGTGCGAGGGAGAAGTGGCGGTTAGAAAATGCATATAAACTACAGGCACACGCAATCGAACAGAGTTTAAGATAAGGCATGTTGTGTAAATCAATCCATTTTCTCGTGTAGTGTTTCCACATGTCTCGCTTATTATTATCTGTGACAAGAAACTGTGCAGGGTGCTTCTAATCTAAATGGAATGTTTTCTTTGCATCGTGCATCTTGTCCAGGAATGGCCACTAGTTCCTGGGCTCTGTAAAAGGTGACTGGGATCCTTCCAACTTGCATGGGTAGCTTCTAGTGCAAGGCACTAACAACAACTCTTCTTGACTTAATAGCCTTTATAGCATTTCTTGGTGGTTTCATCATAACTTCCTTTGCTGAACTCTGCTTCTGTCAATATTTCTTAAATCTTCTTTTTCTGTAGTCTTCAGTTGCAAAGAACTTCTTGGTGTTTTGTTTTGATTTTTTTTTAAACAAATCCCAGCTTATAGCTTTCCTTACTGGCTCAGTGTTGCTTCTCGGTCCACCGCTCCTCTGCCCTGGTGGCACAGCAATTCATCACAGTGCTAAAAGGATCTGCTATCCGTTCTGCCTTGACTTTTAAATTTCAACCTTGTTCTTGGTATAATTAAACTGGCAGATGGACGCTAAATGTTCAACTGCAGAACTTCAAGGCAAAGAATTGCCAGGTCTTTGGTAAACTGCTTCAAATCTGTTGAAGGGTGTATGTGTCTATAAATACCTTAAATTGGACTTCTCCAATCTGGTGCCCTCCAGCTGTTTTGAACTACAGCTCCTATCAGCTCCAAGAAACATAGCCAACAGTTACGGATGAAGACAGTTACAGTCTGAAACATCTGGAGAGCACCAGGCCAGTGAAGGCTGCTTTAAATTAATATAGATGAGGCTTGTGCAGCAAAGCAGCTCAGAGATATCTTTAAAAAGCAGAAGAAGATTGAGACCAGGAGTGATCTAAGGTGCAGTGGGTTGGGTCTGACCTGCATTTAAATCTCCACCCAGCCATAAACTCAGAGATGACTTGGACTGAGAGATGAGGAATAGCCCAGCCTGTGTTGCTGTACCTAGATTTGGTAATGGGGTGGATGAGAGCAATTAACTGAATCCTGACAAGGCAGAGGCATTGTGAGCAGATGGTTTCTGGGACTGATGAACTGGTGGACAGCCTGTTCTGGATGATGTTTGAGTCTGAGGCATCTGTTTATCCAGCACAGGGTATCCAAACTTTTTGCAAGGAGGGCCAGATTTGGTGAGGTGAAAATGTGTGAGGGCCAACCATTCAGCCTGACATTCTTTGAACCATTAGCATTAAATGCAAATGAACTATTTTATGAAAGACTGAACAAATAACTTAACTGCACTAATGTGAAGGGTGATACTGAGATCTCGACTGCATTATATAGGCCAGGTCTGGCTCAAAAACAGTGGTCTTGATGCACAAGATGCCACGCAGGTGAAAGTCACTTACTCTTGTCCTCATGCAGTTCTTGTTAATGTTCATAACCGAGAAAGTCTTCTCGCACAAGTATGTTGAACCAAACAAGCTCAGCATTTTCTTAGCAAATGTTCGAATCTCTTGGAACCTGTCCTTATCCAGCTGGTGGTAAAAGTTGACAAGAGGGAGCTGTTGGTGCCGACTGCGACACTCGGCATCACACTGCAGCTCAATGAGCTCCAGCTGCAGGTGGTCTGGAGCATCATCAGGGTTCACAGAGAAAGGAGATGAAAAAAGCGTGATCTCCTTTTCAATAGCTGCAAAATCCTGAAAGTGCTGTTGAAACTCCTCAGCCAGAGATGAGATGTCTGCTTCATACCCCCTTATTTGCGCACTCATATTGTTCTGTGGAAAACTGGTCATTATTTCCTGCAGCGATGGGAAATGTGTGGTATTGGGCTGCGTTTGTGACAGATGCCTTTGGAAAAGTAGCAGCTTGGTCCCAAAGGCTTTGATATGTGATGGGGTGGCATAGAAATGTTTCAATAAGTAAGTAAGTAAGTAAGTAAGTAAGTAAGTGAATACAGTTGGCTTACCACTGCATTTTGCCCTGGAAGGCTTGTGTTCAGCACGTTCAGATGTCGTGTTATGTCAACTAAAAATCCAAAATCAGCCAGCCAAACAGGATCAGATAGCTCTGGCATTGGTTGTCCCTTTTTTTGCCAAGAATTGTCCGATTTCCTCCCTAAGAGAGTAGAAGCACTGCAGTGCAGACCCCCGACTGAGCCATCTTACCTCATTGTGATACACAACATCTCCGTATTCAGCCTGGATGTCAAGTAGAAACTGTTGAAACTGGTGGTGGCACAGGGCTTTGGAGCGAATATATTTAATAGCCTTCATCACCAGTTTCATAACATGATCATATTTCAGATGTTTGGCACAGAGAACTTGTTGGTGAATAATACAGTGGAGTTTTATAGCTTTGCCTCCTTCTTCGCTGACTTTGTTACAGACTAGGGTTGATAGTCCGCTCACCAGTCATGGCAGGTGCGCCATCCGTAATAATCCCAGTGACTTTATTCCATGGTAGTTTCATGTCATCTACGGCGGAACAAACAGAAACAAATAAATCTGTTCCTCTTGTTTGGTTCTTAAGGCTCTGGAGGTCAAGTAGCTCTTCACTTGAAGAGGAGTTCATGTCATTGTCCACTCCTCTCAAAAAAAATCAATAACTGAGCGGTGTCAGATGTCAAAGTCAAACTCCACTCCTTTTGCCTCTAACTGTCTCTTAATATTAGATGAAACGTCTTCAATTCTCCGTACCACAGTGTTACGAACCAGGCAAACATTGGCAAACTCTTGCTTCTTCTCAGGACAAATTTTCTCCACCATTTTCATCACGCAGTCTTTAATAAATTCACCCTCAGTAAAAGGTTTGCAGTGCTTGGCAATCAGCGTTGCCACCTCGTAGCTCGCCTTTGTGGCATTTTCATTTGACTCACAGACTCTTGTGAAAAAGCGCTGCTGTGCCGTTAAAGCAGCTTCCAGTTCCTTCAATTTTTCGCCGCGTTCGTTCCCAGTTAGCTTGTTGTAGTTAGCATGTTCCGTCTGGTAGTGCCTCTTGATATTGAATACCTTGAAAACAGCCACAGTCTCTAGGCAAATTAGGCAGACACAGTTGTTTCGTATTTCAGTGAAAAGATACTCCAATTTCCACTTGTCCTGGAAGCGACAGCGCTCGCTGTCAGCGTTCCTTTTTTTTAGTTATAGTCTCCATTTTAGAAATGGGCACCCAAGCCTTGTGTCGCAAGGGTCACGCGGCGAGAATGCTGACTCAGGTCTACTGCCATCTTCTGGTGAAATACAACCACCAGCCTTGAAGGAGCAGGAAGCGGCAGGGGACAGCTGTGGGAACCGTGCGGTGAAGGGAAAAACGCCGGCCGGCGGAGATGAGGGACAGGCTGAGCCAGCAGGGAGAAGAGGCTGCGGGCTGCTCGAAATTTGAAAATGGGCCGCAATTGGCCCCCGGGCTGGACTTCGGATATGCCTGATCCAGCACATGCCTCAAACTTCCTCCTCTTGGGAGATCAGGGTTGCGACTTGTTGGATCCCTTAGGCTGATTTTGCATTGCCGCTTGACAGATAGGATTGTAACTATAGAAACTTCAGTTAGTCAGCCTGATAGGAATTAGGTGATCTGCACAGCCAACCAGGGTTCTGTCAGTCTTATATAAGAACTTGTCAAAGATTGGCTCTTTCTTCTGAGAAGTTTTTTCTGTAAGATGAATTGTGGAATAGATTGCCCTTAAACCCAGTTCCTCTGCCTACTGCAGGACCAGAATACCAGTCAGTTTGAGCCATGCTGTTTGCTTCTGATTCCATTGGACCCTGAGACCTAATGGTGGATAACTAAATGGAAACATCCTATTCAAAAGCAGGATACCACTGAATATAAGCGACCAGGATCACAGGCTGGGATTGCCATTCTTTCATGTCCTGCTCATGGGCTTCCTGAAAATGTGAGTCAGCTATTGTGGAAAGTAGAATGCTGAAGCAGATAGACCAATCTTCCCGAAGCTCACAGTTCCTAGTTGTGTTGAACTACAACACAATACTGAGCATTCTGGGACTTTTAGTTCGACACATCTGGAGGGTAGCAGGTAGGCGAAGGCTGAGCTGAATCTTCTTCCTCTGATCCAGCAAAACTCTTCTTATGGATCTTGTTAACCAGGTGTGTTGACCATGGCCAGATTTGGCCCTCTGAAAGTCCCTGGATGTCCATTGCCCTTTCCTCCTTTCTCATGACCTCCAGCTATTTGGTGGTTCCCCAGCTTTTATACAATGGTTTTTCATTCTAAAAGATGGACATTTCTTTCCTAAGATGTAAGAGCTTTAAAAAAGAATGCTGGTATTTCTAGTGTTTTGGCCCTGCTTACCTTGTTTTGCTTTCAACCCTGCCCATCACTGGAATACAACCCTCTAAGAGCATCTCAAACTAAATTAGGCCCTTCAACACTTCTGTTGAATCTACTGCTTGTATTCACTGTTTTTTCTTCCTCTGGGGGACTAGATTGGTGTCAATAAGTCCCAAATTACTGAAACATTCTTTGTCTCCCAAAAAAGAACATACTCAGTGTCTCTAGGACATGTCCTCACTTCTTCTGGGCTATTCACACTTGAATGAGATTCCAGTTCTCTGCACATCAAAGGGAGCTGACCCCATGACTGCTGCTCATCAAGATGGATATTGGGCATGACTGGAATTAATTGCAGAGTGTCAGGAACTGGGAAGCTCCAGGGCTCCATTTGCTGGCCAGAACCAGAGCAACCAAGAGGGTTTTCTTAGGATTGGTCCCAGACTCTGCTGGAGCTCTCAGGCTCTTGATGGGTGGGATGAGCTCCCAACTGGGAACTTCTTTGCTGATGCATGTTCCAGTGTTCCTCCTGTTTGACTTTCACCCAATCCAGTTCCTGCCATGCCTCACCTTGCCCTGCTTTCCCTGCTCCCTTGCCTTGCTCACCACACCTTTGCGGTTCCCAAATCCCACCTGGCTATCCTGCCTCAAGGTACCTGCTCCTCTTGTCTTACCATTACTCTTTTATCTTACCATTACTTGACTTCTGGCTTGTTCACAACCACATCCTTGCCTTGCTTTGCTACATACTCCTGGTTCCTGGTTTTGACTGGTCCTCAACTACAGCCCAGTCTCCCACTTTATTACTGGACTTTGGCTTGTGTTTGTACATGGCCTTGCTCAGATCCTGCTGCCCAGATCTGCTGCACATGCCCTGATCTATGAAAGGAAGGCCAGGGGATGTGGCCCAGGCAAAGGAAAGCAAAGATAGCCTTGTACTGTAGCCAGTACAAGAAGGGAGGACATCTTGGTTACACAGGCTTGTAAGCATGGAAGACTTTCTAAGTGGTACCTTCCCTCTTTGTACAAGCGAAGAGCCAGTAGGTCAGTTGTCACTAGAACAGCCTTCCCCAACTTGGCACCCTCCGGACACATTGGACTGCAGCTGGGAGCTCAGATCCCCACTCAGCCAGGAGACTCACTGAGTGCTTTTGCTCCAGGAGTGCCCTTGCAACCCAGCCAACTTCACAGGGCTCTTGCAAGGAGAAAATGGGAACTGGGGTAGGGAAAAACCTGAAAAACCCTGTTTGAGGAAGGGCTGGATAAACAGATGTTTCAAACTTCAACTCCCATCAGCCCCAGCAAGCATGACTGATGGGCAGCCTAAAACATCTGGAAGACACCAGGCTGGACACAGCTAATGTGATAAATAGCAAGAAAGATCAATGTTACAGCACTTTCCTGGATGGTGTGTAGGGTTGCCGGTAACAAGAAAAAGGAAAACCTGGTTTGTAGTTATCCCTTTAATCAGACTCAGTGAAGCTCTCAGCAAATGTCCTCCATGGACCTTCTGATGTGCCCAGCCTTGGCCACTTTAACTTTCTCACAGTGCCTTGGTACCCTGAGTCATTGTGGGAATTGTGCAATGGCAGCTCATACCTGTCTGGGGAGGGTGGTCCCAGGTTGGCATCAGCACCACAGATCTTGCCAGGCTCTTGGTGAGAGCTTGGCTGCTGTGTGGAGACCAGATGTGGATGTGGATTCAGCAGCCGTTTCAGATCAGCAGGTGAATCATCTTTGGGGGTGAGAGCAGCACTCTCCTATCTGCAGGTAAAGCGGCTGTTAAAGGCATGGCATACGGGGAGGGTTAAGGTGCTGGTTGACTCAGTGACCTCCCCAGTGATTCTTCCTCTTGACTACAGCTAGTATTTCATTCATTCATTCATTCATTCATTCATTTGATTGATTGATTGATTGATTGATTGCTGGCAGAAGGACAGCGGAGGAGGAGCAACCATGGCTTCCTTTGCCCTGACAGCTGCTTGTTTCCCTGAGCCAACCTAGCTTTCCTCACTGGGGTGTTCCCAAGCCTGGGTATGGCTCCCCAAAAGCCCCTCTATTGTATCACCATTAAACATGCTTTTAGTAGGACTGAGCAAGTGGCCTCACTGGAAGATGTCCGTACCTGGACAGGCTCTTATGGCAGTCACCCAATAGCCTGGCCCTGAGCAACATGGAGCCTTGCAGCTCAGAGCCAAAGTACTTTGCTTGTGTCCAGAGGACAGTGGAAGTGTCCCAACAAGGAAGCTGCATGGCGGCAGCATTCAGGACCAGCTGCAGTGCCTGAACAGTCTCCAAAGGCAGCCCTGCGTACAGCACGCTGCAGAAGTTCAAACAGGTGGCGCACCAGGCTTAGCTGGGCAAGCACCCCCCTAGCCACGCCTGAAAACTGAATCCCCAGTCCCCAGATGCCTTGCCTCAGCTCCTGAGCTCAGGGCTTGCTGTGGGTTTGAGTGCTGAGAACCAGGCATAAGTGGAAAAGCGCCCATGTTTGGCACCAAGCCTATGGCAGGAGTGCCTTCAATAATGTACTTCCTGTCTCCATACTGTTGTCTTTTCTGCCATTGCTAGTGGGGACTAACACATGTGGGAGCAGGCCAAGTGCTAGACCATCCTTTTCCATTCTGACTTATCTTGAGTTTGGCCAGCCCATGATGCGTAGCGGCCTTGGTCCACCTTCACTAAATAGTGATGAATGGCTCCTTCAGAGCCTAGCAGTTTAACATCTAGTTGGATGGAATTGGCAGGCCCATTTCCATGGCAACCGAGTGCTCCCTACCCTCCATGTATAACGGTGGCTCTGCAAGGCAAGGAACACTTCCTCATTGTTTGGGGCTTGCTCGCTGCAGACATAAACACGCCAAGCCAAGCGGCGCCAAGCAGGGGCTTTGTGACATCAAAGCTTAAGTATGGAAATGGAGGCCAGAAAGCGGAACACTTGCACTTTGGGGAAACCACGCAATCTGGATTGGCTCAAATTAAAAGCCTAATTACTGCTTGGGTCTTTGCCAGAGCACGGGATTATCTGTCACTTATGCAAATGAATATCCACATTGCTGGTTTGCTGATAACTGCCAGGCCCTTGTGGGAAGATCCAAGGTGAAAATCCAGAGCGGTTCACCTTTCCCAGTTGTGGGCTGGATCTCCACAAAGTGATCGGCACCTGGTTCCAGGGAATTAGTGGGACTGTTGGGACAACAGAAATTCTGAAGCTGGCTGTCCAGTGCTCCCCAGCGCAGAAATGTATGGGATGAATACTTGTTTGTGAAGTGAAGGGTCTGGCCTTCAAGGAAAGGGTGAAGTCTAAACCAAGGATGGGAAACATGCAGCCCGCTTGATGGATGATAGACTCCATCAGCTGCCACCTTTGGCTATGCTGGCTGGGCTCATGGAATTGCAGTCCAACATCTGGAAGGCCACATGTTCCCTAAAGCTGGTTTAAAGGATTGGCCAGACTGGAGGCAGCATGTCACTTCAGAAAATATTAATTCTATTAATCATCTTGCTATGACTATTTCTCCTTCATGGATCACTGCCTTGTTGTGGCGAAGGGGCTTGCGTAGCTCAATGAAGCTATGAGCTATGCCGTGCAGGGCCACCCAAGACGGACAGGTCATAGCAGAGAGCTCTGACAAAACGTGATCCACTGGAGAAGGAAATGGCAACCCACTCCAGTATCTTTGCCATGAAAACCCCATGGACAGCACCAAAAGGCAAAAAGATATGACGCCGGAAGATGAGCCCCTCAGGTCGGAAGGTGTCCAATATGCTACTGCAGAAGAGCAGAGGGCCAGTACTAGTAGCGCCAGAAAGAATGAAGCAACTGGGTCAAAGCCAAAAGGACACTGAATTGCAGATGTATCTGGTGGTGAAAGGAAAGTCAGATGCTGTAAAGATCTATACTCCATAGGAACCTGGAATGTAAGATCCATGAATCAAGGCAAGCTGGATGTGGACAAACAAGAGATGACAAGACTGAACATCGACATCTTAAGAATCAGTGAACTAAAATGGACAGGAATGGGTGAATTTAATTCAGACGACCATCAGGTATACTACTGCAGGCAAGAATCCCTCAGAAGAAATGGAGTAGCCTTCATAGTCAATAAAAGAGTAGGAAAAGCAGTACTGGGATACAATCTCCAAAATGACAGGATGCTCTCAGTTTGAATCCAAGGCAAACCATTCAACATCACAATAGTCCAAATCTATGCCCCAACCATGGGTGCTGAAGGGCCTGAAGTTGACCAGTTCTATGAAGGCCTCCAACACCTTCTAGAATTAACACCAAAAAATGATGTCCTTATCATCATGGGGGATTGGAATGCTAAAGTAGGAAGCCAAAAGATAACGGGAATAACAGGCAAGTTTGGCCTTGGAATACAAAATGAAGCAGGGCACAGGCTGGTAGAATTTTGTCAAGAGAATACGATGGTCATAGCAAACACTCTTTTCCAACAACCCAAGAGATGACTCTACACATGGACATCACCAGAGGGTCAACACAGAAATCAGATTGACTATGTGCTCTGCAGCCAAAGATGGAGAAGCTCTATACAGTCAGTAAAAACTAGACCAGGAGCTGACTGTGGCTCTGATCATGAGCTTCTTGTTGCAAAATTTAGGCTCAAATTGAAGAAAGTAGGGAAAAGCACTAGGCCACTCAGGTATGACCTAAATCATATCCCTGATGAATTTACAGTAGAGGTGACAAATAGATTTAAGGAATTAGATCTGATAGACAGAGTGCCTGAAGAACTATGGATGGAGGTTCGCAATATTGTACAAGAGGTAGCAACTAAAACCATCCCAAAGAAAAAGAAATGCAAGAAAGCAAAATGGATGTCTGAGGAGGCTTTACAAATAGCTGAGGAAAGAAGCAAAGCAAAAGACAAGGGAGAAAGAGAAAGATACAAACAATTGAATGCAGAATTCCAGAGAACAGCTAGAAGAGATAAGAATGCCTTCTTAAATGAACAGTGCAAAGAAATAGAAGAAAACAATAGAATAGGGAGGACCAGAGATCTCTTCAAGAAAATTGGAGATATGAAGGGAACCTTTCATGCAAAGATGGGCATGATAAAGGACCAAAATGGCAGGGACCTAACAGAGGCAGAAGAGATTAAGAAGAGGTGGCAAGATTACACAGAAGAACTATACAAGAAAGAGCTTAATGTCCCTGATAACCACGATGGGGTGGTCACTGACCTCGAGCCAGACATCCTGGAATGTGAAGTCAAATGGGCCTTAGGAAGTCTGAGCAACAACAAAGCTAGTGGAGGTGACACCATTCCAGCTGAGCTATTCAAAATCCTAAAGACGATGCAGTAAAAGTGCTACACTCAATATGCCAGCAAATTTGGAAAACTCAACAGTGGCCACAGGATTGGAAAAGGTCAGTTTACATTCCGATCCCCAAGAAGGGCAATGCCAAAGAATGTTCAAACTACCGCACCATTGCACTCATTTCACATGCTAGCAAAGTGATGCTCAAAATCCTACAAGCTAGGCTCCAGCAGTATGTGGACCGAGAACTACCAGAAGTACAGGCAGGATTTCGAAGAGGGAGAGAACTAGAGATCAAATTGCCAACATATGCTGGATCATGGAGAAAGCTAGGGAGTTCCAGAAAAACATCTACTTCTGCTTCATTGACTACGCTAAAGCCTTTGATTGTGTGGATCACAACAAATTGTGGCAAGTTCTTAAAGAGATGGGAATACCTGACCATCTTATTTGTCTCTTGAGAAACCTATATGCGAGTCAAGAAGCAACAGTGAGAATTGGACACGAAACCACTGATTGGTTCAAAATTGAGAAAGGAGAGGCTGTTTGTTTGTTTATTTATTTATTTATTAAAACGTTTCTATGCCGCCCCATTGCAACAAAGCCTCGGGGCAGCTTATAGCATAGAAAAAATACAGCAATCTGTATAAAACCTATCCCCCCTCCCCCCCCCCGGTGCATCTTGGCAAACCCAAAATACAATCCAAATTAAATATACACAAATTATAAACAATAAACCACACGGTTAAATAAATAAACACAAATAAACTATAAACAAATTATAACCATTAACTAAACAATAAATAAATACATATCAATAAACTAAAAACAAATAGACAATTTAACAATTAAAATATGATTTAAATAAAAAGGTCTTCGCCTGGCGCCGAAAAACAAATAACGATGGCGCCAGGCGGACCTCTCTGGGGAGCGCATTCCATAATTGGGGTGCCACCACCAAGAAAGCCCTCCTCTGGGTACTCACCCTCCTAATCTCATTCACTGAGGGTTCCCGGAGGAGGGCCTCTGTTGCAGATCTCAGAGATTTTGTTTTTCTGGGCTCCAAGATCACCGCAGACGGGGACTGCAGCCAAGAAACTAAAAGACGCTTGCTCCTGGGGAGGAAAGCTATGGCAAATCTAGACAGCATACTAAAAAGCAGAGACATCACCCTGCCAACAAAAGTGCATATAGTCAAGACTATGATTTTCCCAGTTGCAATGTGTGGCTGTGAAAGCTGGACCATAAGGAAGGCTGAGCGCTGAAGGATTGAGGCCTTTGAATTGTGGTGCTGGAGGAGACTCCTGCGAATCCCTTGGACTGCAAGGCGATCAAACTGGTCAGTCCTAGAGGAGATCAACCCTGACTGCTCTTTAGAAGGCCAGATCCTGAAGATGAAACTCAAATACTTTGGCCACCTAATGAGAAGGAAGGACTCCCTGGAGAAGAGTCTAATACTGGAAACAATAGATGGCAAAAGAAGAGGATGGCAGAGAATGAGGTGGCTGGATGGAGTCCCTGAGGCGGTTGGTGTGAGCTTAGGTGAATTCCGGGGGATGGTGGAGGACAGGAAGGCCTGGAGGAATGTTGTCCATGGGGTCGTGATGGGTCGGACATGACTTCGTGACTAACAACAACAATGACTATTTCTAGGATAGTGGAACTGTTCAAGGTGGCATATAAGATAATGACAACACACAATGTAACAAAAATCTATAAAAACAGAAATTAAAATCAATAAAAACAAAACTCATCATTAAAAAACTATGGCCCAGAACAATGGAATTGCAATATTAGTAATAATGATGCAAATGATAGTTTTGCAGAATATCTGACTACTCTTGGATCTCAAGTAGAGGGCCAGGGTGACCTGCTTTTGTAGAGAGTGTGCTCTTGGCAGATCAGATCAGACCTTCTGTATCAGGTGAACCATGCCAAGCAAGCCTTTTACAATAATACTCACCTCCTGAAATGTCCTGGAATTAGGTTCTTTTTGAGAATAGTCAATGTGAAACGCCAATAATTTTAAAGGATGGGAGGGCTGAAGCTTCTGCCTTATTTCATTATTGTGCCTCTCTTACCCTGAAAAAAATTGCTTCAGGGCAGCAGACAGGTAGGTTACTCCGGGAGCAGACATCCTGAGCGGCCACGGAGGAGCCAACATCACTTGCATGTGCTGGTCCACATTTTGCTTGCACAAGGCCCCAAATTCAAACCTGGACTCCTGCCTAAAACCCTGGATTGCTGCTGCCAGTCAGTGTGGAACCATAATGGACTCTGGTCCAGTGGCTGCTATACTGGGGATGGAAATATGTGGCCCTCTAGATGTTGCAGGACTGAGGTTCCCTTTAGCCCTTACCAATGTAGCCAGCGGTGAGGTATGATGGCTGTTGTTAGTAGATGTTGTTGGGCGACCTCTCCGTGGCTGTGTTCTTCACCCCGCGGTTCCATCTTGCTTGCTCTCATCTTGTGAGGGTTGCCAGACTATCTTTGGAAGTAATTCTTGCAAGTAAACTGGAATAATTTCCCAAGTGTGTTCCCCTGTGACCCAACTTGCAAGTTATCTTCCATGGAATATTCTTCCTGCTACCTGTCCAACCACAAGCTTGTTGGAGAGATTTGTGCCTAAAGAAAATGTTTTCACTATTTACTTTTGTTTTTATTTGGCCTCAAATGCCTTTGCTTCTTTTGCCCCAACAGCTGCTTATTTTTCTGTGCCATTTTGTTAGTGTGCATTTCAAATCTTGCATTTAGATTTTATAAGTGACAAGCACAAGGGACCACGTAGCTCTTTGCGGGTGGTGGAGAATGTGAGCATTTCCTTCAACTTGCTTGTTTATGAATTTAATTTATACTAAAAATGAAGACCCCAGGGATTGCAGATTAGAACTAGATTTAGAGTTTATAACGAAATGAACATTATAAAGGCTGGAAAATATAAACTCTTAACAGTGGGGGTGAGCATAATGTTGCAGAAATAAATTGCTAACCCATATGGGGGTTGGAAATGCCTGCTGAAAAGGAGCGTGCATTTGAATTGCAAACATCTGATTGGTACTTCCGTCCTATATAACTGTGTGTGTGCATATACGAATTGAAATATCTGTAGCTCATATAACAAAAAGGATGGTAAAAGCATGCAACAGACGCTTGGCAGAAATTGTGCTAATTGAAATGTGTGGACCTTCCATTGCCGTATAAAGCCCCTTGTCAAATCAACGCAAAACAGGAATGAGGAATGCCAGTCACCTCTTCAAGTGGAGGAAGTGTCAGCCCAGTAAAACAGACAACACTGGGTTACTCAGCCTCAGCTGCTAGTGCAGGTTCTGCCATCAGGCATGCAGATACATGTTGGGAAGGTGCAGGCCACTGGGAACTGCCTGAAGTGCAGCAGCAGGTTGTGCTACGTGAAACAGGCAAAACAGGAAAATGCTCACATGCAAGCTTTCCATTAGGGCTTGTTGCAAGGAGTGGCATTGCCCAATACGTAGGACAGAGCATAGGAAATGACCTGATCCTTTTTCAAACTTGCACTACCAGGCGTTTAGGACTCTCCATATGCAAAGCACGTGTGGTCCTACAAGTGAATAACGGATCCTCCTCTTCATTAGGGTTGAGAGAAAAAGTCTGCAAACAGGATGACTTCAATTTAGGCTAGCATTGTCTCCTCACTGCTGTTTTCTATCTTGAGGGGTTTTCGGGGTTCTTTTTGGGGGGGAAGGGGGGGCAAATGCATATATATTTTCATGCTGCCAGTTTTTGTTATAGTTTTCCTACTCCAAACAAGGCTTGTGGTGCCATTTAGGCTCTCAAGCCCCTGCCTTATGCAGAATCAGAATCTCCCACTATTGGCCACCCCGATTTGCAGCAGCACTTCAGGGTGTCCAGCAGGATTTCCCCCCAGTCCTACATGGAAATATTGGCAATTAGACCCAGGACTATCTGCATGTGAAGCAAATGCTTTGCCACTCAGCCATGGCCCTTCCAGCCAGTGTGCTCTGGAGAACAGAATGTTGGTCTCATGTGAACCATGAATGATCTGGGTCACTGGATATATTTTTCAGCTTCCGGTCCCTTTAAAGTCCCATTGCAGGTGGGTTGGGAGCCTGCAGGGTGCTGGACACGAGAAGCAAAAGGCAGCCTGAAAGAGAGCATGGCCACTGTCATAACATGGCCAGATGGAGCAGCCTGCAGAGACCAATTTACTGACAGCTGGTTCCATCCTGGGGTAGCAGGACCTAGGAGAGCTCCACGCGACTCCTGGAGCTAATCCAAATGAGGGCCAAATGTAAGTGCCACCTGCTAGATTGCCTATGAAGGAATGAACTCTTTGACTAAAAGTCTCCTCGCCCAAGTACAGATCCGCACTCCCAAATGAGTTCAGCTGACATTGAATGAGAGTATTCTTGATACTTAAATACAAGAACTCACAAATATTTGCTTGGTTCACATGTAACACCAAGCCATGACGTGGTTTGTTGAAATCTGGCTAGCACAACGAATTAGGGATTACTACAGGGCCAGACTTGCTGAATGGAAGAGCCACATACAGTAAATGTCAGATCCCTCAGAGTCACAAGCAGACTCCCTTGGGTGGCGGTGGCCGGTGGTGAGCAGCAGGCTGCTGCTTGTGGGCAGCGAGTGGCAAGTGGGCACCCACGCTGGTGAGTGGTGAGCCGCAAAACAAACTCAAAGAGCTGCATGTGACTCCGGAGCCTTGTTTTGGCCACCCCGGAATAATATAAACCAGGTCTTGACATTATGTGAGAACACAGACTGTGACCCAGTTTGCACAAAACAATTTAGACCACAGGTTGCATGGTAGGTTGTTGTTATGTATGAGAACTCTGGGTTCTCTTCCTACTCATGGTTAACAACCCATAGTTAAACCAAAGTACCAGGTTAGCATATAATGATATTCTCAATTCAATGGCAGCCCATACTCAACCCATATTCTGGGTTGCTGTTATGTGCAAACAAGAGCTTGCCTACCTCTCGCAGAATGGTCTCTTTTTTTCTAAGGTTGTGCCTAGAAGGAGCATATGTCTGCATTACACAAAATCAAGTGAAGGATCCCCAGCCCCCCACCCCATTCTGTAGCATTGGTTTATTTATTTGAGTACAGATTATGTGGATTTAACCAATTAATCATGGAAGTTTTAATAGGTTAACTAAGACTTCTTTTCTAAGGCTGTCATGTAATTAAAGATGGATTATATAACTTTATTATCATTAAAGAATGAACTACACATTGGGCTCGGTTTTTAACTTGATCTCCACCACTGTGTTTTTTCTCCCCACTGTGTAATTTGCTATTAATTCGTTGAACCCATTGGAGAGCAATTGGAACAAACATCCCTGCAGCTGCCTCCGTCTAAAGACCTTGAACAGTCTCTGACTGAGTGGCGTGTACTTGTTTGCTGCTCCTCAGCGTGCATTTTCTCCTCATAACTGCTGCAGATGCTGCTGCCGTGGCAGAGGAGCCATGGATCTTCGCCTGTGTTTGTGTGCGTGTGCACCTGCGAAGGGCAGACGGCTTCCAAAAACTGAGGGTTTTGCTGCCAAGTTCTTGACTCCTGTGGAACTCTGAGGGCCGTTTTGGATCAAGCATATTGTGTTCCAGTTAGGGAAGGTGGGGGGAAGAAGGAAGGATGCATTTCTGAAGTGCTGTTTCTATTTTATTTTTACTTTGACGCCTTCGGTTAGCAAGAAATTAAATACCCTTCGCTCATCCATTCAAACAAGGCTTATAACAGAATAGCAGGCAAATGCCCTGTAGCCCAGAACCTTCTCTCAGACAGTAGTTCAGCCCAGTGCTCTTTGCTTTAGTAGGGTGGCAGAAAGAGTGTTGTCTGGTGCAGAAATCTTGATTTGCCAGTGATAGACACACGCAGCCTTAATCATAAGCTGTATCGAGCAAGAGGTGATGCAGCAAGGGGTGCCCTTGGAGAAGCTAGCCTGTTTGTGGATTGTTATTAGTGGGCTTTTTGGCCAGAGCAAGGATGGGCAACATGCACACCCCGCCCACCCCCCATGAGAGTGCTCCCAGGGGCCTACTGAAATTCCCTGCCATGTCATCAGAAGTACCCACTGATGCAGCCCCCTCTGGAAGAAAGATAACAAAGGGAGAGCGTGACTCCTGAGAAGAGACCCACAAAAGCATAAATGCTGCACAGAGGTTCCCTCACCTCTTTTTCCTAAACAGCTAGAACATGGAGTCCTCCGTCAGCCATCCAGTTGACCAGGAGAAGGTTCCAGGCTGAAAAATGAAAGCGCAGGATGACCACGTCATGTATGAAGTCCATCATTCTCAGAGGTAGAAGCCGCAGCTGCTGCCTAAAACCAATTAATTGAAGAGGCTTCTATCACTGGTTGTTAACCGCGATGGCTAAATAGAACCTTCATGTCCAGATGCCGCATCCTGTGTTCTGACTGAGAACTGACTCTGAGCTCTGAGCCTTACGCAGCCAAAATGGCACCTTCCACACCCAAGAGGGGGTGTCAGTGGGCTTGGCAAAGTCCCAGTGTTTGCATTAGAGTAACCACCCCCCTGCTGCCACCACTTTACAGAGGGCTGGAGGCAGAAATCCAAGGAGGAGAACTGACAGTTGGGATGGGGAAACCACCTGGCAAGGGGTATCTTAACTTGTTCTGTGTGAACGTCTATTTATCCATTTGGTTGTTCAGCAAGAGAAGAGTGCCCAAGGCACCATTAGCAAAGCAGCACTGCAAAACCTTCTCGGCCATTCTCGCACTAGCTGTGTGTTTGGTGTGGCTCAGCACAGGCCGTCCTTAATCCCCTCTGGTGACGAGAGGTCCTCAGGGTTTAGCTGTACAAAATGAATATACTCTTCTTTTGGGTGGGTGGGTCATTTTCTGAGTCTTTCTTGGCTAAGAATTGGCTTTTACCTACCTCTTGTCAGTGCTATGGGGAGGGAAAGTTTCAGGGCTTTTCTGTGATTATTTTTCCCATTTCTAAAAATTCATTAAATAGACAACCAGGGCATTTTATGTACATTGCTTTGGGTCCATTAAAACTAGGTCTGCCAACAGTGTTGACTGCCTTTGTCATCCCTCTGCACCCCCATCCCCAAATTTGAACCACCAAAGTAAGGGAAGTACAACCAGTGGGCCATGTCCAGTGACATGCAGGGGGATTTCTGCTCACACAGAGGATGATTCTGTGCTCTCCTCCCCACTGCTACTTTCCACACACTCCCCAAACCTTCACCTGCAGAGCAGATCAGGACGTGCTGCAGCTGGACTTAGCAAGTCACTTTACTGGCAGACACCATTCCATCAACTGATGGGTTTTGCTTGGGTTTTGCTAATTGTTGTTAAGTTATTTACAAATGTTCCATTTAAAACGTCCATGTAAAGCTTTGGATTTGTTTGAAGATAGCATGTAAACTACATGAAGTATGCTCTATTTCTTTTTATGGAACAATAATAACATTAATGTGAAGTACCCTATTTTTTGCTCTATAAGACCCACTTTTTCCCCCCTCAAAAGTAAGGGGAAATGTCTGTGCGTCTTATAGAGTGAATATGTGTGTGCAGTAAGTCTGTCAGATGTGCAGCCCATGGGGAAGTGATGGGGAATGTGCCTGTAATGATGTGCCCATTTGATTCAGAATATTTTTTTCCTTGTTTTCCTCCTCTAAAAACTAGGTGCGTCTTATGGTCAGGCGCATCTTATAGAGCGAAAAATACAGTACTTGTTTTTAATTTTGTTTAGTCTAATAAACCTGAGAAATCCAATCTTGCTCCAGTTAGGACTCCAGAAAGTGTTCCAATTCAAAATTTTCTGGGGAAACTGTATTGATGTTTTTAACATGCTATGAACAATCAAGAAAATGTTCCTTATGGTTCTGGCCTATCCTGACTCTTCTTTGCACATGGTTTGTTACAGATTGGGAGCCTAGGAGACTACTACCACTTCCATCATAGCAGGACCTTTAAAAGGTCAACGTTTAGCAGCAGGGGTCCACACAACTTCCTCAGAATGGATCCAAAGGTATGTAAGTCCATTACCGACATCTTCTGACCTTCACCTCTGGTTGTCCAAGGTTCCAAAATAAGGGGACATTACCACAGCACAAGAGAACTTGTGAAGGTGGATTGTACTTTGCGGGCAAAGGGCCATTTTAATTTAAAGTCCAGGGTGAGTTACAGCAGTAGGCCCCACAAAACCGTGCAGGTCCCAGGTTTTGAAGGCACTTAGGTGAGATGCTCTCAATGGGTCCCTTCCCTCAGAGAATCCACTTCTCACCACCATGGTCATCAGTGCTGCTGTTCCCCATTCCTTTTTGCATCCTTGAGATCAATGGCTTACTCCACAGGAGACCATCTGGCATACCTGTTGTGCACACCCGGATGTGCTAGTGGTAAAGCAATTCCTTCCTTACGTGGAAAGCAGTGCCACCTTGCACTTAAGCAGCAGTGGTGGAATGGCAGAGTCCCTTGGTTCTGATAACTGAGGAGCTGGCTGGAAGAGAGGCTGGGTAGGGATGTGTTTTTATAAGTGAAACTTCCAATCAACCAAGTTTCTCAGAGCTTTTGCACTTCAGATTTTCTTAGGGGTTTTTTTTTAATGTTTTAAAGAAATTTACATCCCATTTCAGAAACTCCTGAGCTGGGTGATTTTTTTGCCTGTGCAACTGGTAGATCAAGGGCCTTTCCCTCCATGTTTAGCAGTTTGTCCCTTTCAATTTAACTAGACTTCCTTGATGGAGGCAAGTAAAAGAGTATTTGTTTTTATATCATTATGAAACATTTTTTGCTCTAAAATGTTAGGACTGTTGAACTGCATAAATCAAATTGTAGAGGCAGGATGTGACATCTAAGTCAGTCAAGTTTTATTATATGAGCAAAGCTGTCAAAATACTGCATATTCAGACAAATTAAAAACAAACAGAACCAGGGACATGTATCATAAATAGTATGTTTAAAGTATCCAAAATTTTTCAAGTATTGCAGTGGTTTAAAAGGGGCACCCATTGCCAGAGGCTTACAATTTAATAGATATGATACAAAAGGAAAAAGGAGTGGGGGAAGGAGGGAAATTAAAGGAATGCATGTGCCAATTCTTATGCTTACATCACTGATCTTATTGTGATCAGCTGGCATTGCTGCTGAAATAATGGCATGGTCCCAGTTGACTTTATGGAGTGTTTCCTGCTATCTGGCTTCTTCAGGTGGTAGTAGGTGGAATTCGTTGCTCATGGAAACGTTTCTGGGAGAGGTGGAACAAAATGGTCTAAGGATTGGCCTCAAAGACTCCCAGGCAAATATAACTTGAACGCTTGTGGCTAATGGGACAGGCAAAAAAATTAATAAATAAATAACTGCTGGGCCCATGTCAAATTAAAATTGTTTCATCCCCACTGCAGTTTAGTAAATCAGGAGGGTTGCAGATTTTAATGGTGGCTGTTCGTATAGCAAGTTGCGTGGATTTAGGAATAGCCTATTTGTCATGATTTCCTCTAATAGTAAATGCAGCTGATGAGTGCCAACAGGATTGTAGTCAAAACAGGGCCACTGAGAACAAGGGGGAAGTATTGGCAAGTTCTTGGCAACTGCAAGGTCTGAAATGGTCTAAAAAACCTTTCAGGAAAGAAAATATTTTTTTTAGAGCAATCTTCTCAAGAGTTCGATTCAGTGCAAGTAGCGTGTGGGATTCTGAGATGGAATGGAGTAGAGTACCTTGGAGCATGGCTGGCTGTACCCCTGAACAGGAGTGTATCACAGTGTAACATCCTGTTGCAGAACTTTAAATGGAAAAATGATCCCTGGATGCGATAGCCAACGCTAAAAGTTTTAGAAAGAATGAGACTCTGAGCTCCCATAATAGGGTTTTAATACTAAAAGACGGTATACAGTATAATTAAAGTACACTGCTATTTATGCTGCATGGGCAAGTCTTTCCACGTAGGAAAGTCCTAACCTTCATTTGATGTGTAGGGAAAATAAAATGGTTGCTATGAATGAAGGAAATTCATTTCCAGTAGGCACCGTGCTCCCTTTGGACACTGCTTCAAAGACAAAAGATTCAAGAGGAATTTCTAGTAGCTCAACACGGCAGTAGATTCTTGCAGAGCTCGATATTTATAATTCTGGTTTGTAGTCTGGCATTTGCACTTACCGTGTCCTTGTTCCATAACTAACTATTCTGAGAATACCCATTTGCGAATCTGAGCCAACTAAGAATTGCTCTAGCCAAGGTCACAGGAAGCCTTTAAGTATTATTTTGGGAATATCCAAATCACACATTTGAATAATCCCTTCTCTATTGTTAGTCCTTTTCAGAAAGCATGATAAACTGTGATTAGGCTCGGAAGGGTGAGTTGGTTCTCTTGAGCAATCCAGCAGTTAAAGATCCTCATCAACTCTTATCTGAGCCAGTTAAATGGAAGAAGATGGCTCAATATACCAGACATTAGGAGAACAATTGTTTCTGCCTCTTTTCTGTTCCTAAGTGGTCTAGGAGCCTGCCTGGAAATTGTCCCCACCACCACCATGGCTGCCATTTTCTCCTGGTAGAGATTATTGGCAAGCCTTGAGTTCCTGTTCTTGTTTTTCAATGGCTCCTGCTGCAGGGGGAAATGAACAGCTATAGTTCATATATATATGAATGCGGGATTTCCCAGACAAGGGATAATTTGAATGTGTGAACATAGAAGAGCTGTGCCAAAGGCCTAGAATGGCTCCAGACCAACATCTTGTTCTCAAAATGGCCGACCTGTTGCTTATAGGAAGCCTACAGGTCCTTTATAGGACTGGAGCACAACAGCCCTGTGCTGCATGTTTCCAGCAGCTGGTACATGCCTGTCATGGTGGGACCATGGTGGGATCACTAAATAAGGAGGAAGGAGATCTAGTGACTGATATGAGGGAACAGGCACAGATGCTAAATGACTATTTTGCCTCTGTGTTCTCCCCAAAGCAGGATGGGGGATATCCATATAGGAGATTAGATGAGGCTGGGGACTTAGGGGCACAGATTAGAGTCACCCCCCTAGAACTCAAGGGGCTCCTCAGGGCATTGGACATTACAAAGGCGCCAGGCCCTGACGGGTTACACCCGAGAGTACTTAGAGAGTTGGCAGGGGTTCTCTCACGCCTGCTGGCCTCCATTTTTGAGACCTCGTGGAGAACGGGTGAAGTTCCAGAGGACTGGAGGGTGGCATCGGTGGTCCCAATTTTCAAAAAGGGTAGTAGGAAGGACATGGGGAATTATAGGGTTAGCCTTATGTCCATGGGGTTAGCCTTATGTCCATTGTAGGAAAAACAATGGAAAGGCTCATAATAGAGAGAGATCTAGTGATGCTAGATAAGGAAGGGAGACTGACAGCCACACAACATGGCTTCTGCAAAAACAGGTCCTGCCAGACAAACCTTGTGGAATTCTATGACAAGGTTTCAAGATGGCTAGATGGAGGGGATGCAGTGGATGTGGTATACCTGGATTTCAGCAAGGCCTTTGACAAAGTGCCCCATGATATCCTGGTGGAGAAACTGAGGAGTTTTGGGATACACCAAAGCACAGTCCAGTGGATTAGGGCATGGTTGACTGACCGAAAGCAGAAGGTAACCATTAGCGGGGAATCATTGGGATGGTGGCCAGTGACAAGTGGGGTCCCCCAGGGCTCTGTCCTGGGGCCTATCCTGTTTAATCTTTTCATTAACGACATGGAAGAAAGAGTGAACAGTCTGCTGATCAAATTCGCAGACGACACTAAAACTGGAGCAGTGGCCACAACTGAGGAGCAGGTATTCCAGATCCAAAAGGATCTGGACAGACTATGGAAGTGGGCAGGAGACAACAGGATGGTGTTCAATGTGGATAAGTGCAAGGTCTTGCACTTGGGGCATAGGAATAGCTGTCATAAGTACAGGTTAGGGGACAAGTGGCTGGAGAGCAGCACTTGTGAAAGGGACCTCGGGGTACTGGCTGACCGCAGGCTAAACATGAGTCAGCAGTGTGATGCGGTGGTCAAGAGGGCGAACACCACCCTTGGTTGCATAGCCAGAAGTGTGGCTTCTAGATCAAGAGAGGTATTACTACCACTCTACACGACTCTGGTGCGCCCGCAACTGGAGTACTGTGTTCAGTTTTGGGCCCCTCATTACAGAAAGGATATAGCCAGGTTGGAGTCAGTGCAGCGTAGGGCCACAAGGTTGGTGGTTGGTTTGCAGGGGATGCCGTAAGAGGCGAGACTGAGGGAACTGGGTCTCTTCAGCCTGAAAAAGAGGAGACTCAGGGGGGATATGTTGGCAACATACAGGTATGTGAGGGGGTGTCACATGGAGATGGGGAGAGGCCTGTTCTCCCCTGCAGAGGAAGGCAGGACGCGCTCCAATGGAGCAAAGCTCAGGGAGCCAAGGTTCAATTTGGATGCCAGGAAGCACTTCCTGACAGTCAGGACCCCGAGGGCGTGGAACGGGCTTCCATGAGAGGTCGTTGAGGCCCCATCGGTGAGGGTGTTCAGAGACAGGCTGGACATGCACATGATGGGCATGTCGTGAGCAGAGCCGGCTAGTGCCGGAGGTCAGACTAGATGGCCCGGGAGGCCCCTTCTGACTCGCTCTGTTTCTATGTCATGATTAGTATCCATGGATCATGGTTCAGCAGTTAGCATCTCCTCACGGGGCAGCTCAGCACTGGACTCTCTTGCTTTAGTTTTCTCCTAACCACCCTCCCACCCTCAGGAGAATTGTGCAGAGAAAATAATGGCCAACAGTTCATGTTTACATGGAAATTCATAACATGTGAAGCATCCCAAAGGATGTGAGCCATCTTATTAGCATTACATCATGAGTGAGGACATCACACTTTAACGGCTCGAGACTGGAGTGGCTTTAGTGAAGGTTACAGCATGAACTGGGTGGCTGGGTACTTTTGCCCTTTCCTCAAGTGAATAGAATCAAGGGGCTTGTCTGTGCTTGTGCGGCTCGCCTGTTCTAGCATTCAGGCAGTGTTGGAAATAGCCCAGTAATCAGCATGCTAATTAGCAATTAACCATACATACTTTTGCTCTCCTTGTGGGGGGTACGACTGCAGACTCTTCCTTGAAGCAAACAAATGCACTGGACTGTTGCAGGCAACGGTGGCCACACTGAGATGGAGAACAACAGGCCCCAAGCCACACTGTGAGCTGTTTACGGGCGGTGTCTAAAGGTGGCACCTCCGAGGAACTGTGTGCCCCAGCTGGAGGAGGTGGCCATGGCGGCAGCTCGCTCCGGGTTTGTTTTTCTACCTGGCAGTGTGGAATTATGGGGAGGGTGCCCACCCCCATAAATATGCTGTTAGAATATGACCTTCTGTGCAGGTTGGCTCTGCCTTCCTGCACACAACGCAATCAGAAAGGGCGATTCTTTGTTTGGCTTTGCTCTTGGACGTGAGGCCCAAGCAGGCCCCATGTCCTGAGCCAGACTCTTGCCTTCTTGCCATCAGGCTCCAAAACACCAGACGGGCCTTTGCAAAAGCACCTCTTGGGCCAGTCTTGATAATAGACCAGAGGTTTCCAGGTGGTACTCCTTGTCACCTACAAAAGCGACTGTTTTAGGTAATTTTCTAGGCCTGTAAAGTTAGGTGATGGTGTATGTGGCTGCATTCGTGACAAAGAGGAATGTGGTGTTATGAAAAAACAAACACTGAAAAACCTAGGCTCCATTTTAGCCTCCTCCTCATGAACCACATGAAAGAAAGCAAATCCCTGGGCTTTTAAAATAGAAAAACAACAAACCCATGTTTTTATGATATTTTTAAGCTCTTGAGGCAAAACTTGTGACAGTCCTTTAAGTCAACTGCTCGGTTAAACACATGCAGTGTCTGGTGCAGCTTGTTTCTTAGCGATGGCTAAAAATGCAGTATTTGGAAGGGTCAGCACCAGCCTTCCAGTGCAGGGGTTCCTACTTACTATTTCAGCAATGTTAGGCTAATCCGAGTATAGGAAACCTTCTCTCTTGCTGAGATTCTGTCACAGATCTTTCAGTTCCCTGGGGGATTCCTTCCTACCTTGGAGTTTAATCCCTGATTTGATGCTTGTTTTCCCCGAAGGAGCTGTCCTTGTAGAAGCTAGGGAGAAAAAAACCAAATTAATTTTCATACAAGCTTGTGCAGTGAGGTTTGCATCTATTCAGTAGAGTTGTATTATAATCCTGTTCTGTTTATAATGAATAAACATTTTTTTAGCCTCATACTTTTAGTGTGCAGCATGCTTATAATCTGATTTGTCTTGTTAATGTTGTGCAGAGGGGTTTCTGCAGCTGCAGAACATCTGCTCTGTCGAAGCAACTTCAGAGCAAGGGGAGTGTTCTAGAATTTTTATCTTGCCTTTTATTATCAAAATGCACTGAAGCCCTTTAAAAACAACAAAGAAGCATTTTTATCTTGCTGCCTTTGTTTGATTTTTGGCATCAAATATAATAATGGTTATGCTGTTGTTGCTTTGTTCCAAAGTTATTTGGATTTAAAAGGGGAAAACCAGCCAAAAGGGAAAGTCGAGCAAGGTAGACCATGACTCAGACAAATTTGTTTGAACGAATAACTATTTGTATACTTAAAACTGTTTTATCCGCGAAGAAGTTCTGATCTTTAATAATAACATTAGGATCTTTAAGGAATAATCCTGTGCCTAGGAGGATTATTTCCTCCTACTTACCTAGGAGGAAATCCTGTAGAACTCCGTAGGACTTGTTCCTGTGTAGCCTTGCATAATTTTGTAATGCAAATAAAAGGGCATTTGTTGTTGAGGACAAGGATGAGGGGAAGGGACGTTTTTGTGGTGGATCCTCTTTTTGCATTTCCTTCCCTTCCACTTGCGCTTCCCACAAATTAGTGGGAAAAATATCCCCTTTGGTTGTGGTATGGGCTAACAAAAATGGTGCAGGGTGGTTAATTTTCTGTTCTGCTTTGATTGATAAAAGTTATTTATCTCTCAAAATATTTACACTGCTATTTTAAAAAATGTTAATCATTGTTATTTTACTAATGGGGAAGGTAAGATGGCTGCAGCAACAGGAAGTAAAACGAAGAGTCAAAAGACGTGTTCGACGTGACCACAAGTTTGTTTCCTTCAATGACCCTCTCTGGCCTGAAATGTGGTACATGGTAACTATTCATTTGCGTGTGCGTGTGCATGCATGCCGTAAATCTAGCTGAGCATATTTTGACAATGTCTAATACATGATTCACACAACATATTTCTCAGTTGCACAAGTAGCTCATGTAGTAGCCTTATTTGGGTTCCTTGTGCAACTCTCACGTGATTGTATGCCACTCTGTGGTCCATGCACAACAGCAAGCTTCTGGGCGACAGTCGGGAAGCTTCATTAAACAGGTAGCAAATGCAGCTGGCATTGAGGCTCTCAAAGAACAAAAGTGGGACTACAAGAAGACGGAACAGAAATTCTACCCACTGAGCAGGAGTGTTGGCTACAGCTGCTTATAACCCTTATAACCCTTCGCAGGCTTTCCTAGCTCTGGGTAAAAGATTAACACAAACAAGCTTTTCAAAGTGTTTCTCTCTAGTTGCTTAGGGGCCGTGCTCTGTGGGTTCACACGACACAGCAACATGCGTTGCCATGGCATGCAGAGTTTTGCCCGACCTTCCCAGGCAGACGATCGCATGGTTACCCAGACAGTGCCACCTCTGTGGTCCTCACTCCATCCTCTGGCCTTGCCCACATTCCAGCAGCCCCACCAGCAAAATCTCTCTCCTTTTGCTATTCTTCCCCCCGGACCACTCCGCCTGCGTGGTCCATTGCAGTCTGAGGCAGGCTCCCCCCAGCCCAAGTGCCCCAGCATGTCTGCGGTGCTTCCCAGCTGCTTCAGTTCCCACAGAGATTTGAACAAAAATAAGCAGTTTTGCCATCATTGTCCCTTCTCCCTCTATTTTGTGCTGTCTCCCTGTTTACTTCTGGGAATAAAGTGAGCAATGACATGACTTGCTAGGGAGCTAAGGGCAATAGACATCAAAGGGCAGAAGTTCCCACTTTTAGGGCCACTCTTGCCAAGGGATTCTATGGTGCTTCATGCCAACAATGGTAGAATGGATCCTGGGTCCAGACAACTAGAGAAGCTATGGTAAATCTTAGAATAAACACTGCATTCTCTCTGTGGTTTCAGAAAACTAATCCTACATGTTGGAACTCCAGAAATGGCTGTAATGAAATTACAGACCCCAAACAGTAAGGTTTCATCATGGCTTCTCACATTGTGTGAACCAGCCCAATTGCTGACCAGGATTTCTAGGATTTCTAAGCAGAAGTACTCAGAAATAAGTCCCCAAGAGTTCAGTGGAGTTTGGTAGGACTGCAGTCCTTGGTTAGTTTTGAACAACTGACTCACTTAATTTTAAAAATACAATGGTGTTTAACATTCCTGCACCCATAAAATACAATAAAATACAACAGGTTAAAAAAAAGTAGACATTTTTATTACAGAGGCTTTTAAGAACATGAGTCAGCAGTGTGACTTGGTTGCATAGCCAGAAGTGTGACTTCTAGATTGAAAGAGGTGTTACTGCCATTCTATATGACTCTGGTGCGCCTGCAACTGGAGTATTGTGTTCAGTTCTGGGCTCCACATTACAAGAAGGATATAGTCAGGTTAGAGTCAGTGCAACGTAGGGCCACAAGGTTGGTGGCCGGTTTGCAGGGGATGCCATATGAGGCAAGACTGAGGGAACTGGGTCTCTTCAGCTTGGAGAAGAGGAGACTCAGGGGGGATCTGTTGGCGACATACAGGTATGTGAGGGGGTGCCACACAGAAGTGGGTAGAGATCTGTTTTCCCCTGCAGAGGAAGGCAGGACGTGCTCCAATGGAGCAAAGCTCAGGGAGCCAAGGTTCAAGTTAAATGCCAGGAAGTACTTCCTGACAGTTAGGATCTCTAGGGTATGGCATGGGTTTCCACAGGAAGCAGTTGAAGCCCCACCAGTGAGGATGTTTGTTTGTTTGTTTGTTTATAGCATTTTTATGCTGCCCCCCCCATCGCAGAAAGCCTCGGGGTGGCTTACAAAAAAGATAAACAGCATAAGATAGAATGACATTAAAAATTCGGAGCATCTTGGCAATAGTTTAAAACCAATAAATAAGAACAACGATTAACAATTTATTTTATTATTTATTATTTATTTATTAGAAAAATTTCTATGCTGCCCCTTGCCAACTAGCCTCAGGGCGGCTCACAGCAGAGCAATTAAAATATCATTTAAATAAAAAGGTCTTGGCCTGGCACTGGAAAAGCAAATAACGACGGCACCAGGCGGACCTCTCTGGGGAGCACATTCCATAGGTGGGGTGCCACTGCAGAGAAGGCCCTCCTCCGGGTACTCACACTCCTAATATTCTTCGCAGAGGGCTCCCGGAGAAGGGCCTCCTCCACCAATCTCAGGGGGCGGGAGGGCATATATGGATGCAAGCGCTCCTTTAGATAACCAGGTCCCAAGCCGTTGAGGGCTTTATAGGTGATAACCAACACCTTGAATTGGGCCCGGACTTCAATGGGGAGCCAGTGAAGCTGACGGAGAACTGGGGTTATATGAGAACAATGCCCAGTCCCCGTCAGCAACCTGGCAGCTCTATTTTGTACCAATTGAAGTATCCGGACCATCTTCAAGGGCAGCCACACGTAGAGCGCATTACAGAAGTCTAATCGGGAAGTTACCAATGCATGTGTCACAGTCGCCAGGCAGTCGTTCTCCAGGTAGGGATGCAGCTGATGGATCAGCCGAAGCTGAAGGAAGGCGCTCCTTGACACCGCTGTTACTTGAGCTTCTAATGACAGCTCCGGGTCGAGGAGCACTCCCAAGCTGCAAACCCTGTCCCTAAGAGGGAGTGCAACCCCATTCAGGACAAGATCCAGGTTCCCCATCCTGAAGCCCGACCCACCTACCAACAGGACCTCCGTCTTGTCTGGATTGAACCTCAGTTTATTGGCCCTCGTCCAGCCCATTACCTTGGCCAGGCACTGTTTCAGTACAGCCACCGCCTCACCTGGATTAGTTGAGAACAAGAGGTAGAGCTGGGTATCATCAGCGTACTGATGATTCCGCAGCCCACACCTCCGGATGACCTCTCCCAGGGGTTTCATGTAGATGTTGAATAGCAAGGGGGACAAAATGGACCCCTGCGAAACTCCATAGCATAGCTGTCATGGCGTAGAGCCATAGTCCCCCAGCATCACCTTCTGAAATTGGCTGTTGAGATAGGAGCTGAACCATCACCGTGCGGTGCCTCCGACTCCCAATCCCACTAGCCTATCCAGAAGGATACCATGGTCGATGGTATCGAAAGCCGCTGAGAGGTCCAGGAGAACCAACAGGGACGCACTCCTCCTGTCTCTCTCCCTCAAGGATAGGCTGGACACGCACATGGTAGACATGTCGTGAGAGGAGCTGGCTAGAGCCGGTGGTCAGACTAGATGGCCTGAGAGACCCCTTCTGACTCGCTCAGTTTCCATGTGTCGGTGTTTCTAACATAAGAGCAGCCCTGCTGGAGCAGGCCACCTAGTCGAGCATTCTGTTAACAGCCGCCCACAGGATCCCACAGACAGGACAGGAGAGCAGCAGCAGCAGCCTTCCACCTATGTTCCCTGGCAGCTGGTGCCCAGAGGCATGCTGCTTCTGATCCTGGAAGTAGCTGACAGCAGCCAGGGCTGGTAGCTGTTGATAGCCTGCTCCCCCATGGTCCAGTCCTCACACGGAGCTGTCCAAATCAATGGCTCTCACTGCCTCTGGTGGAAGTGAGTTCCATTGTTCACCTGTGTGAAGAGGCACTTCCTTTCGTGTGTCCTGAATCCCCCAGGAATCAGCTTCAGGAGATAATCCTGGGTCCTTGTATTATGGGGGGAAGGAGCAATGTCTACCATAGAGTGGCTGACTTAGGAAGGGCAGGAGGCCTGGGGTGGGGTGGTGCCAAGGGAGGTGTCTGTGGCACCTGTGTGGGCAGAAGTTCTGCTGTCGTCATTCTTTGTACTTCAGCTAGAAAGTTAAATGTCTGAAGCAATAAGTGATCGTTCTAGTGACCAGCTGAGTGCCTGCTTGCAAGGGAGCGAGTTACGAGCCTGGGCTGGAAGTTTTAACCTGTTTGGATGGTCTGGAAGGGATCTTAGCAAAAGAACCTCACCAGCATGCTCTCTGTTTTCCAAACTCACTTGCTTAGCTGTATGATATGTTGCTTCATTCTGGGGCATGCAGGAATTAGATAGCCAGATGCTTTGGACTCTGCTCCCAGCATTCCAAATCATTGGCCATGGGCTTCTGGGACTTGAAGTTCAAAACATCCAGGGAACTACCTTCTGCCCACCTGTGGCTTGTGTTGCTTGATAGACTGCATGTAGCAGGTGTGGGGAAGAAAGAGCTAACCTACTGTTGTCTTTGTCCTCAGCACTGTGAAGACAATGACAGTGAATGTCGGTCAGAAATGAATGTTCTGGCAGCTTGGCAGAGGGGATACACTGGCAAAGATGTAGTAATAACCATCCTCGATGATGGCATAGAAAAGCATCACCCAGATCTGGCACAAAATTATGTAAGTAAAGCGTAAGCTGTGAAAGTGCTTGTTTGCATGGGACTAAGACCTGTTGAACACTGATGAACTTACTACAGACTTAACATGGCACAAGACTCTTCTGTTATTTAATTATTTTGCTCTTAAAACTGCTCATATACCCCTTGATATCATAAATGGGTGGCATAAGACATGCACACTACAATCATAAAATTGTATCATAAAAACATACAGAAATAATAAAACAGAGCGGTGTAATTTCATGTTGGCAGAAGCCCAAGAAAACAGGCATCTCTTCAAGAGGTATCTAAGGGTGGCCACAGTTTCTGTGTCTCAGACCACGTATGGAAGAGTGTTCCAGAGGGTGGATACCACACTGCTGAGAAAGCCCATTGAGGTACCATTAATGGCATGCTGTTGGTTGTGCGGCAGTCAGCAAGCCCTTCTCAGAAGAGCACAGGAATCAATCTGATGCATGTAGGGGAAGGTGGTGTGCCAGGTCGAGAGTTGTTTCTGTGTGCTTGTATAGCCATCTCTTGCAGCCAAGACCTGTTCTGTCAGCTCCATGTTGTGTGGAAGGCAGTGTTTCCTGTCTGCAGAAAATTCTTTGCATAGAACATCATTCCAAGTCACTCTTCCTCTTCCTGTCTCAACTAAATCCTTGCCTTGCTCTGGATAATTCCTTAGGGGACAGCAACATGCGGTGTTGCTCTGCATCACGTGAGCAATAATGGGGACAGTAATGGGAATAGCTCACAGCTTACAAAGGGTAATCTGAGGGTGGGGCATGATTCTGTAAACAAAACAAAGCAAGGAAAGAGAAACCCCTTGAATGTGGCTTATTGGTTAATGGGCAGCCAGTTTTATGGTTGAAGCTCTGTAAATCTGGCCTAATCATTAATTGTATTTCTTTGTCACCCAATAGTCAAAGCCTTGGATGGGAGGCCACCTGGGAGCTACCTGTAGGCTTCTCTGAGCCATTTGGAAAAAGTGCAGGGTTGAAGTGAACCAGAGGAGCTTCCTCAGTGTGAAACCCAGAGCTTCCCCTTTGCTCTGAAATGATGTGACTGATACCGAGTTGAGCAGGGAGTGTCTGGCTGCCCATGCTGGACAGTCTGGTAGAGATTCGCCCCAGCAAGGAATCTGGGGATGCCCCATAGACCATTGTGTCACAAAGAGGCCTTTGGAGCACAGTCTCATGTCATGCTGGGAGGAACATCCACCAAGGGCATGCGAGAGACTTGGGCACCACCTCCAGTGTTGTTTAGGAGTGCTGTAGCGCAACCTTTACAGGGTATTGGAGAAAACTGATGAAGGCAAGGATCAGATGACTGTTTCATGGGATGGACAGTCAGTTCTGTACCTTCAGCCAGAAGACATTGATTCAACACTCAAATTTGTTCACTGTGCAAGGGGGAGAAGAAGTTCTTATGTAGACAGGCATGATCTGTGGTGTGCTTGGCTCCTCTTCCTTTAGAGCCAGAGTATATGGAGCAGTCAGGTCCCAGTAGGCAAGATGGTGTTGGTTTGGTAGAGTCTGGTCAAAGTTACTGCATCTGGCCTAGCAAACTAGTAAAGGCAGAAGCCCTCTTGTGTAATGGGCAGTGAGAACTGGACCAAGGGTAGCTCAGAGTGAGTTTTGCTGGCTAGAGCTCTCTCCTGAGAGACAGAAGAATGTTGTCTCAGTAGCAAGCTGGACTTCTCTGTTTCTGCCCTCTTCATTTTGTGACCTGAAGGCTGCAGTCCTGTGCAGTCCTAAGCAGAACAATTTGGCCACTCCCAGCATTCCCTATTCAGAAATTGTAGGACTTCCTTTTATTGTCTAAACCCTGAATAGGCAACCTCCAGACTGCCGGTCCTGGATTTCTTTCTCTCTTTTTTGGAAGTGGTGGTGGGCTCTTATAAGACGCTCTAAGACCAGCTGCTATTGATAGCCTGCTACGCCATGCAGCAGTCTAATCCATCATAGGAAACTGCTTTATACCAGGCCACTGGTAGTGGATCCTGCTCAGGCAGAGAAAGGTCTTTTGTTTCATCTGCTAGCATATCACATTGGCAAGAGATGCTAGGAAATGAATTGCATGCAAAACAAGAACTCCATTGCTTAGTTGTTAGCCCTTTTTCTCAGGCTAAGGGCCCCATTCATTAGTAAATCAATCAGATAATTGATTGACTATTAAATTTTCTGTTCCACCTTTCCATCAAAGCAAGGAGCTTGTGGTGACTAGCAGAGAGAGCCCAAGCATGGGCTATTGTAACAGCATACAAATTGAAATAATGAATAAATAAAATCCAGCTTAACAAAATCCTAATGAAAACATTTGGGTGGAACAAGTACATTCAGAGCACCACAATAAAAGAAAAAGCAACACCAGCTAATTACAACTGCTTTAGCAACAGACCAGCTTATATGCCAGAGGCCTGTGTGTCGAACAGGGCTTCTCATTTGCTTCTTCTGACTTCTGAGGTGCTAGGTGAGAGTACCAGTAGCTGAACATGCAATGCTGCCTTATGTGGAGCAGACCATTGATCCGGTGCTGCCTACTCTGACTGGGAGAAGGTCTTCAAGGCCTCCACCTGTGAAAAGCTGAGTCGTGTTTTTAATGGGGGTGTCAGAAACTGCGTCTTCCTGTGGTCTCTCCCTTTCTGGAGGCAGGGATTGCTTACAGGTCCCCAGCCTTGTTGTTTGTAAGAGCCTCAGTTCCGTCACCGTGCCTTTTCTCCTGTTTTCCACTAATAAAAGCTGTTCCTTGTTTCCAGGCATGATTTTTCTAATGTGAACAACCTCCTCTGTGTTTCTTCCAGGACCCTCGTGCAAGCTATGATGTCAATGGAAATGACGAAGATCCTACTCCGCGTTATGATGCCAGCAATGAAAACAAGTGTGTTTGGTTTTTCATGCTAACTTAATGCTTGAACTGTGAAGGATTTGGCCATCTCTGTCCTGGTTTTGCTAAGCTTAAGCCTTAAGTGTTAATTATGCCCACCCAGATACCCTGAAAGAAAAGCTATCTGTTCATTGACTATGGCTGTGTTCTGCTTTACTGCAGAAATAACCAGAAGCTAAACAATAAACAAAAAGGACACCTTCATCCTTAAAAGGAAAAATCCAGATTCCAGCAGGAGGGTGTATGTGGATGGATTGCATTTGTGCTACCTAATTTTACTTCCAAAGCTGAGAATTTGAGAAGCTAAAAAATGAGAGAAGCACCTAGAGTCAGATTGCTTCTCTTTCCTGGTAGGGTTTCTGTGCCTGTAACAACAATGCTCTTTTGATCGCTGCTTTTCTGTGCTCCTGCAGCTTGGCTGCCATGCGGATGTTTAAAGACAGTGCAACCCTCCTAGACAAGAGGTGTTGGCCCATAAACTTTAGTAAATCAATGCAGTTATGCCACAGCAGCTGTATAGAAACATAGAAACAGAGCAAGTCAGAAGGGGCCTCCTGAGCCATCTAGTCTGACCCCCGGCTCCAACCGGCTCCGCTCATGACATGCCCACCATGTGCATGTCCAGCCTATCCTTGAACACCCGCACCAATGGGGCCTCAACTGCCTCCTGGGGAAGCCCGTATCATGATGGTTGCGCCCTTTATCCCCATGGTGCTTTACAGAGAATGAAAGTGCGGGTCTCTGCCCCCGGAATCTTACATTCTAAAAAGAAACACAAAGGGAAGCAGATGAGGAAGGGGAAGGAAATGGAGGCAGAGCAGGGAGGCAAAGTATGCGCGTTTTTTTCAGTTACATGTGGCTGGGCTTCATTATAGCCAGATTTTGGATTTAGAGCTCTGCCCCCTGTAAGGGCTTCACAGCACTCGCCCCCACCCTGGCCAGGCTGCCCTAACCCAGCACTGTTGCAGTTCCCCTGCCATGCTCTGCTGCCTCACCCGGAGGAACTCATACAGGCTGTTCTCTTCCCAGCACTGCTAACGTTGATGAAAGAGTGAGCTCTGTCAGGGTTGCTAGGCTGTGTGTGCGCACGCGCTATGCGCGCGCTGGATCCCTGGTATCCCAGGTGGCCCTTGGGACCAAAACAATCTGATCTTATATCAGAGCCTTTAAAGAAGAGGGGGGTTTTCACAAGGTTTGGAGCAAATTAGAAGATCACACAGGTGTTTTTGGAACCTTTTCTGAGAGAAAAGACAGAGACACTTTGGAGAGCATGAGACCAGAAAGCATTGCAGCTGGACAAGTGACAGACACAGGTCGGGATGTATCCAGATCGAAGGGCAGGGAGACAGGGCAGTGGAATGTTGGAAGGAGAAGATGAGAAACTGGCACAAGGTCCAGGACCAGTAGGCAGGAAGCAGGTGTAGAACTGGAGTAGGGATGCTCATCACTTGAGTATGGAGGGAGGTGAAATGACTGCCTTTTAAAATATTTACAGGCTGCTTTCCCGTGTCCGTATAACACTGCCAAATGCATAAGAGCAAGTCATAAATGGAAGCAGGAAGCCGTGATTTCCTCAGATTAAAAGAAGATTTAAGGAAAGCCAGAGTTGGGCTCCTCCTCTGGCCCCAAGGCAGGTTGCTCAACAGCCCAAGGGCTGATGTGGTAAAATGCCGCACCCTGCTGCCTGTCCTGGATAACTTCCCCAGCTGCATGTCACGCATACCTTACCTCCAGCAGCTGTGGTGCTTCTCCTATTTCCACTACAGTTTGGAACCCAAGCTGCACTCCGATTTCCCACACAAGGCTTGATTAGGAGCTGCTGCTCCTTGCTTTCCTTTCCTCTCTCTGCTGAGCCCACCGGGCTTTAGGTGCAGTGGCCTCCGGAAGCAGAGCAGCTGCTAGAACTGTGGCCTGTCCACTGGGCATCAGGCTTCCTTGCCCGTGCTTTGGCGCCACGTCTGAATGGGGGCACTGTGGTGGCTGCATAAAGCGCAGAGCGACATCCCCTCCCAGCCCAGCGAGGAGAGACTTTCCCAAGCATCTCGGCAGCCCGACAAACAAGAGTCGTGCAGTGAAAACTGCAAATGGCTCAGCACTGTAATTTCACCTTCCAGGCTTTCAGGTCTGAGCCAGGAATTCACTTCATAGGCACACACAGCCTTCAGTGAATTTCTCACCTTAATGATACTAATCCCCTGAGCACTTCATTAATTTAGTGGATTAGTTGTCAGAAACATTTACATGCTTCTGAAACTGACGAAAGTGGGGCTCCTTTACAAGGGCTTTACTGGGATGCAGAGCACAGAAGGGAAGGGAAACTTTGCCCAGTTATTTTGCAGGTGTGTCTGTCCTAGTTTTCAATATAGGCTTTTTCTACCGAAATCTAAAGCCATTGTAATTCTACCAAGGTTCATGTGTAGTTCACTCATCAGGATCAAGTGGTATAGCTCTTCCCGGAGTGAAACATTTCAGATCGCCAGTGGGGTTTTTGCTTTTTTGAATGTTTTTCCCATTTTAAAAAGCAGCCAACACCTCCAGTGTTCACCAGCCTATAACAGATGAAGTGGTCCTGAGTGCAAAAGTGGTACACAGAAAAAAAATCAGAGGGAACACAGAGGCGGCAGTGTGCACAAAGGAGGTACAGAGGAGGCAATGTGGGCGTCTGTGGCCTGTGTAGCTTTACCTCAACCTAGCATGTCAAGTCACCTTTGCTAGCTGGAAAGGCACAGGTCTGCAGCTGGATGGGTGACCACATGCAGAGGTGGACCAGGGGATTGAGCTGGATGGCTCTTCCCAGCTCTGCCCTGCATATTAGATATCTAAAAGAAAAGTAGCAGTAAATTTCACATTAACAGTCCCCTCTTTTATTTCTATTATCAATTCTGATTGAGCTGGCTTTGAGAAAGAGTGTTTAGGACTGCAGTCTGGTTTTAATTTAACATCTGAATGCATTACAATTTGTACGTGAAGTGTCCCTCCAAGTAGCCACAAGAGCCTGGCAGTGGGAACATGGGGGTGGCGTTGCTACTTCACCTCGTTTCTGTTGCTGCCCATGTTTCCATGGAGCATCAGGCCCCCAAAAGAAAAGTGGGTGGGTGAGGAACGTTTGAGGGGATGGTGTGGTTGGTCATCACTGTGGGAACTGAAATGGGCAAATGCTCACTGGTACAATTACCATCTTGGAAGGAACACTGAAAGTTAGCTCTGAGGCTGAGCCTAGTTCTCACTGGTGGAACAAGCTTGTCTACGTTGGAGCGCTTCTGAGGGCAGGAGGAGGCTCGTGAGATGGACTGCTCCTGCATGCACACAGGGGCAGGTTTGCAAAACACGGCAGCCCACCCTGCCAATGAGCTATGCAGTCTCCTGCTCCTTCTCCCTGGTCTGCCAGCCTGTATCCCAGTGTCCCTTGTGGCACAACTTGTCTTGTTTCTCCCTCCCAGCCTACTCCAAACACAAGCCCTTTTTGTTCCTCTCTTTTTTTTTTTCCAGAGCACATGCCACCCCAGTGACAGGCACTCCACTGGTGCTCAGCAGCACCTTGGAGCAACTGTCACTGGCTCCTTACCTTTCTTAACCTGGGGAGATGACAAGCCCATGCAATTCCTGTCCTGTCCTGTCCTGTCCTGTCCTGTCCTTTCCTTTTTCCTTTCCTTTTTCCTTTCCTTTTTCCTTTCCTTTCCTTTCCTTTCCTTTCCTTTCCTTTCTTTCCTTTCCTTTCCTTTCCTTTCCTGTCCTTGGATGCTTTGCAGGTGCACATCTCTGCACCTACAAAGGACCAAAACGTGGAGCTTTGCCTGCCCAATATGCTGATAAGTGTCTGCTGTCTTTGTGTGTCAAAGTACAGTGTGCGGATGCACACTGTACTTTGTGTGCATCAGCCATGGACATTGACTACCTGAGGTTGTGTATACTTTAGTTTGTGCACACTTGATAGCTGTCAGTTGAAAAGAAAAGTGGAGGACGTTTTGTCTTCCTTCATAAAGGGAGTAGCAAGTACGTCTCCTTTCAGGTGTGAGCCTCTTGCTTTCAGCATTTCTCAGTCCCCTTCTCTGTTTCTGCACTACTCCCATCCTCAAGGGAGTCCAGAAGTAGGGTAACTGCAGGCCTCCCTCTTTGTGAGCACTTTCTTTGGCAACTGTGAAAAGAAAGAGTTGCTTTCTTTTACCCCGGTTGGCCACTTTCTAGCATTTTAGGGAGACAGAAATAAACATTCCACACAAAATGATTGCACAGGCTAGATGGGCTGCAAGAAAAAAGGGGTTTTGCCACTCGTGTCAAGTAGCTCACTTGCTGCTTCCTGTAACCTGTAATGAGGTTTGTCTCCTGGGTTCATATGACCTGCCAGCCCATTGTGGGTTCAACGGGTCATCTGAAGGAGAAGGAGAGGAAGGAGCAGCAGCTCTATTGTCAAGAGGGAGCTTCTGTTGCCCCTGGTCAGCCTTCTCCCCAGTGCCTCTGGGCCCACCCTTATGTGCCTTGGGAAGAGGAATGATGGCCGTGTGCACAGCACAGCAGAGAGGTGCCTCCACCTGGCAGGTTGCAGTCCGCAGAAGTGAGCAGAGTAGTGCCGTAGGCAGGGCTCCTCCTCTGTTTCCTGGCCTTCCTGCAGTGCTGGGAAAGAAAGATTAGAATTAAAGGTGTCACATTCAGTAGGTCCCTGGGAAGCAAGCCCATGGGAGGGGGAAACATGTCCTACGGAGGGCATCCCGACCTGCCCAGGGCCTCCTCAAACCTGCAGCTATCCTGCTGGGTTGTCTCAATGAAAAGGAGCAGCTGTCAGCTGTGGCCCTGGTCTCAGTGCAGCTGTTGCCTGTCTCAGGTGTCAACCACATTCAGGTTATACTGGGCTAATCCAGTGATGATTCCAGAATGTAAACTTTTCTGTGGATTATGTTTCCTAGGCATGGCACCCGTTGTGCTGGAGAAGTGGCAGCATCAGCAAACAACTCTAACTGCATTGTGGGAATTGCTTACAATGCAAGGATTGGAGGTAATGCCGTCTTTCCTCTCTAACCCTGGTCAGCAGCTGGCTTTGGAGAGCAGTTTCCCTCCACATATGCATCCAAAGTCCTCTTCCTAAGTCCAGCAAATGCTGCTCATTCACACACAGCTTCTTCCTCCAGGTTCTTCCAGCTTGCTTTGCCTCATGGGGAGTCCTTTTCATACCAGTGCTATATCTCACCTGTAGCTTTTGTAAACCAGGGACAACCAGAAACCTTTCTTGAAGAACAGGGTATTAACCTTTAAACAATGATGATAAATGGATACCCACCACTTTATTTTTCTCTGTTTAACTTTCCTCACCCAGCAAAGTTTTAAGATAGACAGCTCCTTATGCTTTCTCTGACATGCAGAACCTCTCATCGCTTTCTGCTTCGTAGTGCCACTCTTGTGATAAAACCTATTGGCTGGCATCGCCAAGGTGGCACTGGGACATTTGATCCTGCAGAAGCTGTTTGCTCTTTAGATGCTTTTGCATGGTAAAGAGAACTGAAATTCTTCTGTTCTACTTTTGTCAAGTCCCACTGACCTCTGATTCCCCTCTTGCACTGGAATGGAAGCATAGGAGGTTGTGTTTGCAGGGAGCTTCCCTCCAGCACTGCAGCTATCTAAGCTGTTGTGAGTGAATAATTTGCCTGCATGATCCTCTTGTTCAGCTGCTCAGTGCCAGAAGGGGGGCGTGTGGTGATAGCGCTTGGCTTGGGGGTGGGGGCAAGTATAGTCAGTAACAGAATGCAGGAACTATATGAAAATGTGCAGAAAGCTAGCCAGAGTTTTATCTTCTGGTTTGTGTCCTAGCTAAATTCTTTACACATGTCCATCCTAACACTGCCCAGGGTGATCGGTTTAGGGTGTAGTGTGATTGCTTATACATCACTGAAAAGGAAGGACAATATTTTTGGATACTATTTGCAGGTTAGGATTTATATGTAAAGAGAGAAAATGTAGACATAATTTAAGAAGAAATAAAAAGCATCTCACCATCGTGGCGAAGACCGTGACCAGCTAGAAGCTTAGTCTGCTGCCTCAGTACTAATTGTTGCTGACCTCCAACTTGAAGGCCCTGGGCTCTCTCTCCTTATGATTCTTGACCTTTAAATTGGACTTGAACTGGGCAGCCCTCAAACACAGGACACCCTCAGAGAGAAGACTGTCTTCTGAGAGCTCTTCACGTGCTTGACTGCCCTCTTTCTTGGCCACCATATTGAGGAATGGGCTATTGAGTGGCTTTTGGGAATGCAGAGGGTTGGGACTTTGAAAATTTGCTGCTGTATAGACAGAGCTGGCTGTAGCGTGTTGGTAAGGGGACAAAGGTCAGTGGAGACTGGAAGAGCAGGACTGGGACCAGAATGGGACGGAGCACTTGTCAGCAAAGAAGTGAAGCTGATCGTAGGCCAGAGTGTCTGTCTGAATGGGGGTTTGGAACAGGACTGTCGGAGAGCTGGCATGCAGAGAAACAGGCAGACTGTGAGAGGGCAGGCAGAGAGAAAGAGAGAGAGAGATTGTCCATATCAACATTCATATTTATGGAACAGATTTCTGTGTTTTAAAATACAAAGTGTTACACCCCCCTGGAAAGGAGGCTGAGAGATGTGGGAGGCTCGTGTGCAAAGGCGGTGCCTTGACCCAGAAGCATTTCTAATCAGGTTGGCTCCAGAGGAATCACAGAGACAGAAAAGGGCGCATGTTGCCCTCCCAGTCTGAACTCCAAAATAGTGCTCCACTCATCACTTCCAAAGCAAATATGTTGGTACCTAAACATAGAAACAGAGAGAGTCAGAAGGGGCCTCCTGGGCCATCTAGTCTGACCCCTGGCTCCAGCCGGCTCCGCTCACAACATGCCCACCATGTGCATGTCCAGGCTGTCTTTGAACACCCTCACCGATGGGGCCTCAACCACCTCCCGTGGAAGCCCATTCCACACCCTCGGGATCCTAACCGTCAGGAAGTGCTTCCTGGCATCCAAATGGGAGGTTGTGGTCCAGAGGGACAGAACTCTGTGCCTGTGAATGGTGGCTGGTTGTGCTTTTCCAGACAAGTGTCATGCCCACTTCTGTTTTTGTTTTTTGGGAGGCATGAAGGACCTGCCAGGCTGGAGTGCTCTTGTTGCCTCCCTTCTGCAGCGGTCCCAGCCCAGCAACTTCCTAGATGAAAGCTCCAGCTGATCCAAAGGGCAACCTCCTTGATGGCAGTCCCATTTGTGGTGCAAAGCAGCCTGCTCTGTAAGGTTGTGCTACCAGTTATGTGTCCAAGTTGTAGCCATTCAGCATTGTTTTCCTGGGGTATTTCACAAATGTCTGTGCATTGCTATGGAATACAGTTCTGGGGCACGATAGAGCAGCCCAAGGGCCCAGTTCATTCTCCAGGAAATGCTTGCTGATCATGTTCTACTCATGGGGACAAAAGCAAAGAGGATGGGGTCAAAAATACACACAGACCTTGCCCACCAGCAACTCAGATCTCTTCCTACCACTAAAATAAGCCTTAGAAGAGACATTAGAACCTTCTCCCTTCCAACACTGCACAGAAGTCTGGAAGCCACCAAACGAGTTGTGGTTGCGGAAAGTAGTGGAGAAGGAAGCATTGTAGCCGTGTGAGAAATCCTGGAGAACCAGACTGGAATCCCAGGAGGCTGTGATTTTGACCCAGAACCTGAGATTCCCCGTGCTTTCCTTCAGGATTAATAGACTGATCATGACAATGGCTTTCGTGGCTTGGAGATCACTTCATCGGACTTTGCAAGAGTCCATGAATGCTGATGCTGTAATAAAAGGATGCATCCTTAAAGTTCCACGGGGCTATTTGCTATGTTTGTGCAAAGAAAAAGCAGGGCTACCCTCTGGAAGTTTTGCATGTTTATACACACTTGGGAAATCCAGAACAGTTGAGCAATGGAAGAAGCCACCGTAGGAAGTGTTCCAGCAGCCTTTCAAAACAAAACAAAGCCTGAACTGACACAGAGCTTCCTTCTTCCCCTGCCAAAATCAGTAACATGTCTTTTGTAGGCTCATCAAAACTGAGTCTAAATAGATTGCTAAAAACAAAACTAGCAAGGCCTGAGCTCAGCTTGGTGGGGTGTCCTCTCTGTCATGCTCCAAAAGCTGCAATCTAATTTTTTACTTGCCGCTCTTTCATTGCCCTGGCATTTCCTCCCACTCTCCATTTTTTTTTTTGGCCGAGGGCACAATACATTTACCGCTCAATAAACAAAAAGAGAATGCTAGCCCATTTTTCTTCCCATCCCCTTCGCTTTAAAGCTGAGTGCCTTCAGAAGTTTTTATTGCTTATATTGTGGGAAATGGCTGATTTATTCCTTCTCCTTCCCATCTCCTCTCTTTAACCTCTACTTCTTTCTGACAACCTATAGATTCCCCCTGCAGCTGGGCTGCTATTTGGTTTGGTTTTGATTGTTTGGTTTGCCAACTGTGTCTGATGTTATGTACTTGGGAAAGAAGGGGATGGGTTTCTCCATGTTGTGACTGCCCCTACAAACCGTAATTAGGTCAGTTCACAGATGCTGGCAGGCTGATTAGAGGAAAGGGGTGAGACAGAGACAGAGATGTGGGGGTGTAGGTAGATATAGCAGTGAGCCACAGACAGTTTGAAACTTGAATTCTGGAATAAAACACTTTGGACTTAAGGAACTCAAGCTCTGCTCAGGTGTCCTTCTTCAGGGAATAATGAACATGCAAAAGGGGGGAGTGAAGACAAGCACGCTCACTCTGCCCTGTTCACCACTTTTGTGTTCTTTCACACTCTGAGGGTGAGCTCCTGCAGCAAGGAGCCTTCTGTATCCATGGGAGTCCCCATGTGCTTTAGGAACTGTGGATGATGGTGATGGGGCTGAGCAAAAGTACACTCCTCCTTTCTTTCCTCCCGCTCTTGTGCTCTTTATTCTTTGAAGCAGAACGCCTAAAGAGGCCTTTTCTTTTGGTTCTTTTTAGCCTGAAGCAGTCAAAATCTTTGACATGTTTTTTTCAATGCATCTTGATACCAAGACGTCTCAGAACATATTTTTTTTAATCGCAGAGCATATTTCTCAGAATACCAGAGCCTTCAGGCATCTTGCACATGCCTGTGGGGGTTACCTGAATTACATAATGTGGATATGTCTGTGCAAAAATAGTCACAACTTGTTTTGTATAACCATTCTTAATCAACTGTTTTGGTAAGGAGGCGAGGACTGGCATTGAACTTCCAGGAGTTCTAACAATAAACATGCTTGAAAAATGCTGGTGAAAATTCAGTTCAAGGCAAGGTTTTTCTCAACAGCCTTAATCCATTCACATTATTTTAAAGAGCTTTCTTTGCTAGTAGAACTGTGAAAATCTGTTTGTCTGCTGTCCATAAGACATCTGCAGCATTTTTCATAAAGTGGGGTGTGTGTGCATGTGCATGTGTATGTGTGGAAAGAGAGGTAGGGGTGTGTGTGTGCATTAATAAACAGGGGGTTTTGTGCTTGGCTGTAGTACATGCTACAGATACGATTCCTGCCCCTTTTTTCTGAATGTGCTGCCACCCATGATCATCCTCTGGACCATTATAAATAATCAGCCTGTCTCTTTTCAGAGATGATGAGTCAGGCTTCCAGAATTTTGAAACCAGCTCATGTACTTATGAGAATTCAACATGTATGTATGCATGCATGCATGCATGCATGAATGGGAATTCTCTTTTTAGTTTTGCCTTCTTGTTTACTTTGAGCTTGGTTGCATTGCTCTCTCTTTAAAAGTAGCGAAAACAAAAACCTTTCCAGTGCAAGTAAGATCAGAGCACAACCCACCCTGAGCAGCTGCTGCCTGAACCCCACTCACTTGCAGGGGGATTCCTGGTGGATCACACTCCCTCTCATCAGCCTCTTCAGTCAGTCTAGGAGATTCGTGTGCTCCAGTGCCAAATGCTTCACCCTCTAAGGAAACCCTGTGCTCCTTCTGGCTGCTAAAATGCAGGGAATGTACCCCCGGCCCTCTCAGTTCGCTTCTTAAAGTGTTGTCTGATGCGCTCCAGGACCATGCGCACAGCAGTGCTCTTTCGCACCACTGGTTCCAGGTTCTGATTTAGCTGAACTGGGATTCAACCATGGGTGCCCCGTGACTTCAGAATGGACACCATTGGTTCATGTAGCTATCATGGAACACACTAGCAAAGGGCTGTATTCCAGAGTTTTCTTCCTGCTCCTGTCTCTTTGCAGACCTGATTTGTGGCAGTCTTCCCCCCTGCCCCCATTCTGAAAGCTGAAATACCTCTCCTAAAGCATTGTTATGCTCTGTAAGATCTTTAAGCTAAAATAAGTTGGTGAAATTTTCTTGGCCTTTGCTTTGCAGCCTCTTCACTGCATTTCTGCAGTGAGAGACCCCTGGGAACCGGGAACCGAAGGAGGGTATTTATTACTATTATTATTAAGAGCAGCAGCGGCAGCAACAATTTCTTTTCTATACCTCCCCTAGTGAAGCTCTCTGGACAGTTTGCATCCCTATTCTGTCTGTCCACTGGGGACTGGCAAAGCCCTTGGTGGGAGGGAGTGGACAGTGACTCCATTGTTAATGTCCCAGCATCAGTTATTTCTCCATCCACTTATTATTCTTCACAGCTGCAGGAAAAATTCCCCACACACTTATTTTATTTCTTTGTTTATTTGTTTCATTTTTATACTGCCCAATAGGCAAGGCTCTCTGGGTGGTTAATAAAAGTTAAAATTGAACAAACTTTAAAAAGATGTGCATGCACATTAATTTAGAAGAGTAAAGCCATAATAGCAATCACAATTGCTATGATCTAGCACAGCAGCGGTACAGAATAAAATGGAATATATAAACACAAAGTTAAAAAGTTAAACTATTAAAATACTAAGAATACTTAGGAACATAAGAGGAAACTTCCCAGGCAGTGTGACTGCCGTGCACTGTGTGCATGTGAGGCAGAGACACACGAGCGGTTCTGCTGAGTTTGTCCAGATGACCCCAAGGCCCAGACGAAGGTCTTTCTTAAGGTTACTTATCTGTGCCTGCATTCTGTCTTGTCTCTGAGCCTCTGGTCTTCAGAGCTGAAAGGAGATGTGAAGTGTAGGGTTTGAATGTATGAGATGGAAAGGTTCTAAAAGCCATTTGATAAGCCTTGAAGAAGAGTCCTGTGTAATCCAGAAGCTGGCTTCCTTAGTACTGAAATCAATTTGGATAAAAGGCAATCTTGAGCCCATGTCACTCGTTCTGTAGGATTAAAAACCTGTTTATCACTGAATCAGCAACATGAGGGGTGTGGGGAGGGAGGAAAAGAACAAGCTTGCAGACCCGTTAGGGATGTTGCGGCTGTTTTGACTCACTGAGGATGAAATAAGTCTGTTTGGCCTCCACCATGCATGGAACAAAAGTCCTTGATTGCAATTCTCAGGCTTTTCAGCGCAACAGCATATGCGCCGATTTATTTCATTTTACACTTATTTTGGGGGCTGCTTTTAGGCATCCGTATGTTGGATGGCGATGTGACAGATGTCGTGGAAGCAAAGGCAATAGGCACCAGGCCAGAATACATTCACATCTACAGTGCAAGCTGGGGCCCAGATGACGACGGCCGAACGGTGGATGGGCCCGGCCCCTTGGCCAAGCAAGCATTTGAACAAGGCATTAAAAAGGTGGGGGAACGAGGCACGGCGTGGGCTGCCTTTCTTCTTTCATAGTGGTGTTTGGTTTCGTCTGATCAAGTTTGCATCAAAACCTGGGGCCCTCTAAGTGCGAAATAGTTCATAACAGGAGTCGGACCTGGTCCGTTCCTTTTCTGAAGATGCCGCTTGGGAGGCATGCATCTGGAGCATGGAAGTGTGTGGTGTGGGGATTGAGCTGAACGCCACTGTGGACGTGCCTCACAAAGATGTGGGAACTGATGCTCAGTCAGTTGTGGGGCAGGGAGAAGGTGCGGAGGCAGCAAAGCAGCAAAGACACCCCAGAGGAAACCCAGCTGTCATCTGATGTGTCGGAGGACAGCCGAGCTGGATGCGTTGAACCTGTGGGAACAGCAGCTCTTACTGAATGGGCGGAAGAGGGAATACAAGGCCCAGGAGTTGGGTGCTGGAGGGAAAGGAAGGGGCGGTGCAGGGTCAGGAAGGGCTCGAAGAGATTTGCAGCCAGGGAGGTGATCCTGTGGAAAGACAGGACTTGGTAGATGGCTTGACAAGGGTGAGCTGCAATCAGACAGCAAGGGTGTCCGGTTGGTGACAACCCTCTTCCACAATGCTCTAATCCAGGAACTAACGGAAGGTTATGAGGTACTGTGTTACACAAAGCCTGATAGGAACTTTGGTGTCTTCTGGCTGCAAGAAGGTCCTGTCTGCAGCCAGCCGCAATGCTTGTGTGTGCAGTTTGCACCGTTAAGGTAATTGATGAGAAGGAAGCACACATCATGTGGGGATGCTTTTGCGTTGCTCAGTTGCCCGTCTGCTGTAAACCAGCCTCCTCTGACCTGTGAAAGCTGCTCTGCAGTTAACAGGAGGTGAGGCCCCAGGAGCCCAGTCCTTCTGCTGGCATGGGGTCTTCTCCTCAGCTTCATTGCCATGTAGGGGAGGGCCTGGGCGCAGGCACAGTGCACAGCGAGGGAAGCTTAGCCCTTCCCTTTCCTGCCACGATCCCCCTTGAAGATAGTGCTCTGCGTGGCAATTAAGCAGAGGCAAACCTTTCCAGAGGCGCCAGTGGAATGGGTCCTGGGGAATGGATCTCGTGCCATGGAAGACAGCACTGAGCTGGGAGCCCATAGGCCCTAACCTGTGCCTCTAGGCTCAATAAATCTGTTGCGGGAAGGCTACTCACACCCATGCTCCTCACCGTCCCTGCCACAGCGTTCAAATGTCTGCCTGTCCTGGAGGAAGGAGACAGATGCTCACCCCTTTTGTAAGGCCTGCTCTGGCTCTTGTTGAGCACTGTATTGCTAGCCCCAGGTTTGGAGAGGTGAGGTGCCATTCTAGGGCTGAAATAAGGGCGATGTGGGCCACTGGTGGGGTGTGGGATGCTGGCCACACTGCCCAGGCTGCGGAAGCACCTTCCCTGCAACCCCCCCGGAATTCCATACCCCTGCAGGTTTGGCCCCAGAAGCCCCACTGCCTAGGGAACTGGGGCCATGGGGGGGCAGATTGGCACTGGCCAGGCACCCATCCTCTTTCGTATCCCTCTTCATCGCCCTGCTCCACCACTCACAGGGCCGCCGAGGACGGGGCTCCATCTTTGTCTGGGCCTCTGGCAACGGTGGCAGAGAAGGGGACCACTGCTCCTGCGACGGGTACACCAACAGCATCTACACAGTCTCCGTCAGTAGCACCACCGAGAACGGGAACAAGCCGTGGTACCTGGAAGAGTGCGCCTCCACCCTCGCCACCACCTACAGCAGTGGGGCGTTCTATGAGCGTCAGATTGTAAGTAAACACCACTACAAGCCTGACTGCACTGCCAGGGCCATGGGCGGCCACACGTTGCTCAAAACCGGGGGCCCATGATGCTTTACGTGAGGCACAGCTAGAACTGAGGCTGAAGCTGAAGCGAACGCTTGCAATGAAGCTGAGGGGAGAGTGGCAGAAGGTCCAGGTCCAGCTCCCTCTCTGGGCTGAGTGTGGCCAGTCCCGAGACTGTGTCTTATCAGCCAAGCAAGGAGCCTGGTTCCACACATCTCTGTTCTTTTCTAAGTCTGAAGAGTAAATTCCTAGTTACAGCCTGTGAAGTTACGGGCTTAACTTCTAGACTCCCTAATGTGGCCATTCAGTCAAATCTGGCAAGAACACCTTGCTTGAAGCCAGATGCATATGAAAGCATAATGGAAAATGATACAGGGGTGGATGGGTAGTAAACCTTGATGGCTCTGTGGCTACAATCAGACAGCCCTTAGCTTGACTAGATGGAGGGACTTTCACAGTGATATTCTGTGTGTGTTTGTGTGTGTGGGACTGGGCTGGGCACCACTTTTATTGGATGGGTTGCCAATATTTTGGCCCTTTCCTTATAGCAATCATGCTGACTCTTAACCTACCATTGCTCAGCCTTTCATGGTTTCCTTTTTTCCTCTCCTTTCTACAGTTCTTGCTCAGAAAAGAGATCATTTGGTTATATTATTTTTAGTGTGTGTGCGCGCGTGCGTACGCATGTGCCCCCCCCCCCCAATTATAGGCAGTAGCACAGAATTCACTATGCAAACTAACAGAGATACAGATGTGCTTTAGTCTGGATAATGCGTATATGTTTATGTGTTAACTTTCTCTGCTGACTGACTGGCAAATGTCTTGGGGCAGTTCATCATCATCATCATCATCATCATCATCATCACCACAGCAAACGGGAAAAAACCCCCCTACCTGGGGCCTTGATTCCTTTTGCCAAAGCCTAACTCACCTCCAGTTACACCATCCAGTCTTGAGCTTTGCTACAGTCTCCGCCCTCTGGAAAGCTAACAGCAGCACAAACTTTCTCCTTAGGTTACTACAGATCTGAGGAAGCGTTGCACAGATGGCCACACCGGGACCTCTGTCTCGGCCCCCATGGTGGCAGGGATCATTGCTCTGGCACTGGAGGCCAAGTAAGATACATTCTCTTTCGTGGATGTTCATTTGTTCATTGCTAAGCAAGAGCCCATGCTCCATGAGGACTTCTCGCTGGTGGGCGGGATGGACTACCCGAAGAAGGGATGCAATAGGCCAGTGGAACGCTCTTCTCCTCAACACAGATGCTTGGAGAATATATATTTGCTTTGGATTCTTGGGGAATGGAGGCAGGTACTCTATGGGGCACACTCATTTGTGTTGAGCCCCATCGAGGCTGGTTGGCTTGGTTAGTGCCCGGAGCCATGCTTGGATGTGCTTCTTCAATTCAGTGCCTCCCTTACAGCACGCCATGTAGGAGAAGACACGGTGCAGACTTCTGGATACATCACAGATGAAAACAGGGACATTTCTGTGCACTTAATGCCATTCTTCTCATACTGAGGATCATTGTCGGAGTGCTGCTTTCTCCCCAGCCTTTAATGTTTTGCTGCTTACCACTTCAGAACAGTTAATGTCATAATATCTTGTCATGTGCCAGCCTTTGAAAATGGGGATGTTAGTAAACTGACCGCAACCCAGTGTGTGAACTGCCACAGTGCAGTGGTGAGAATATTGGACTGGGCCTGGCAGATGCAGGCTCTAGTTCTAGCTCACTGGATGACTTTGGGCTTATAATCAATGCTCAGCCTGACCAACCTCACAAGGTTGCTGTGAGCACAAAGTGGAAAGGAAGAGGAGGAGGGCCTTGTAAGCTGCTCTGGGTTTCATGCAAGAGGAAAATGTAATGCTAAATGAAATTATAAAATGAACAGTACCATTTTTTGGCTGGATTAAGAACCCTGAATAGGATGTTTGATTTCAATGATTTTTGGAGTAGCTGCAACACCAAAACATTCAGCAGCTTTGAGTATCTGAATAGGGCATTATGGATGCTGCTATAAAAAGCACATTGGTTATAACACCGGGTACAACATGTTCATGTGTGTGCTTTTATGTGTATTTGCATTAGAGGCCGGATGCTCCTGTCAGCATCACCCAGAAATCCTAACTCCTGGACACCCAGGGGAGGAAACGTAGCATGCATGTGTGCATAATAACATGATTTTAGGCAGACTCAAAAGGCCAAAGCAAAACAGGGTTTCACCAGTGACTAATTCCAGAAGGCTGGCAAGTAGAGAAAGAAGGAAGTTTTGCCATATCTTAAAGACCAACAGATTTGCTTGTAGGGAAAGCTTTCATAGATTTGAATCCACCCAGTCAGAAGTGCTTCCATCTAATATGCAACTAAACTGTAGTCTATCGGAGTTTATATGCTGTAATGAAATAGTCTTTTGTCCTTTGCTGGAAGCAAGAGAAAACCCCTGCTGGATTTGACCAAAGGCCTGTCTAGTCCAGGAACTTGTTCCCAATGGAGGCCCTCAAGCAGGGCATGGGGGCAATTGTCCTCTCCCATAGTTCTTCCCCATCCTTGGAGACAGAGTGCCCCAAATCCTGCTGTAGAACCATCATAATCAGCAGCAAGTGATAGCTTTAACCTCCCTGAATGTGTCTTACTCCCTTTAAAACACATATGAAAATGTAAGAGTCTCATATCAGAGGCTTTAGCTGATGCTCTGCCCAGGCCTTGTCTCTGATATCTGGGGCCAGATAGAACATACCCAGTTGCCCTTCTAAAAGTTTAGCTGCCATCATTTCCCTTCTGATAGGCTTCCGTGGCACCCCGAAAGCCTCGCTGTTCCGCTAAGGAGGGCATATAAGGGTCCACGGCATTGCTTAAAATTATCTCCCTCCTTTCTTTGATGTAAAGCTGGTCTTTGACTTCCCAGCTCGTTTTATTTTTAGAATGGGAGGGGGGAAATGAAGCCACAGCTCAGACTGCTGACTACTTTTAATGCTCCCATGCTGTGTCATTGGCTCTTCTCACTAATATATCGTTGGCTGCTGTGAGCTCACAGCGGCATAGAGAATTCATTTGTTACTTTATTGTGACTGAAGATGCAGAAATGTCTCGCCAACACGAGGAGAGTTTGGCAACTTCGGTCTTCTCTCACCACCCTGCCTCTGCATTTGAAGATAGATTGTCTCTATTTTAAAACACATGTTGTGTGAATGCAGTTTAAAGAAAGTTCATTACAAATCAACTAGAGAAGGTTAGGCCTGTAAATTTGGAATGGTTTAGCTCATTGCCATAAAATGCACCATTAAATATCCAGGACTAGGCATGTTAAGTAATGCTGGTGCTCCAATGTTTTGTTTTATTGCCAGAGAGAAAATTAGCTGAGATCTTCTATCACTAAATACTTTGATAGAATTATAAAATGGACACTCTAGATGCTTTAAGGAATGCCTGCGGGGCAAATGCAAGGCAGGAAAATGCAATGGTGTGGAACTGCATTGTTTCCAAATTAGACTGGGGCTAATATGCTTCTTGCCATCCCTCCGGAAAGGTCAAAGTGAGCTGTTTACAGGGGAAAGCGACCCTGTTAACTCTCCTTGTTCCCTTGTCAGCTTTTGATTCCATTGATTCCCTTGGCCAAGATATCCTGCTGGATCAACTTGGTAAGTTAGGTATTGTGTCACAGTGGTTCTGGTTTTACCTATGGGTCCATTTCAGAGAATAACATTGGGTCATTATTCCTCAGACCACCGGCAATTGAGGTAGGGGTACCATTCTGGCCCCAGTCTTGTTTTACATCTGTATGAAGCTACTGGGAATTGTCATCTGGGGAGACAGATGGCATACAACTCCATCTCCCTAAGACAACTGAATAAGGAGATGCTGAGCAAGTCCTGCTCAGAGTTCAGATTCAGTGGTGGGCTGGCTGAAGACCAATTAACTGAAGCCGAGCCCTGACAAGAAGGCAATCCTGTGAGTGCCGCTGCTGCTTAGACTCCCTTTGGCCGGCCTCTTTCAAAATCCTACCAACAACACAGCCAAGACTTGCTGCATCATGTGTGTATTTTTGTTCTGTCCTTCCTTCCATGGCCTTTAGCCCTTTGCTGACCTGGCGAGATGTACAGCATCTACTGGTTAAAACTTCTCGACCAGTGCACCTCTTGGCCCCTGACTGGAAAACAAACGGAGCTGGACGTCGAGGTGAGACAATGTGAATATGTATTTGTCTGGGAGATCTTCCCAAGGAAATCCTTGACTCGCAACAAGAGGTGATTTTGGATTTACTGTAATTGTTGGATTGCTATTTAATAGGAATCCATGGATATATTTGGTTCCATGTTCAGTTTTATTTATTTATTTATTTATTTATTAGAAAAATTTCTATGGCGCCCCTTGCCAACTAGCCTCGGGGCGGCTCACAGCAGGTCCATACAAAACAGATACAATATAAAATGTATACAATCTTGAAAATTCACAGTTTAAGCATCTGTTTTCTTATCCTCATCTGAGCTAAAAAGGTATACTCTAATTATTAATCAGTCTTTAGACAATGCTTCGTGCATCTGAAGGACTTCACTTGCATTCTCTCTGTAAAGCCTTGTTAGCGGTATTGTTCATTGTTGAAGATGGGAACTGGAGATTAAAAGAGAGCCATTCCTTTTATTTATTCTCTATCTCTTTCTATAAATAAAATTATGATTGCAGTCCAGTTAAACAAATGTGAATAAATTAAATCTCTTACGATTTGATCTAACAATTCAAATTTGCATATGGGTAACAACAGTATTCCAGGGCAAGAAGCATTGTTCTTTGGTGTAAGATAATGCACACGTCTGCCATCGCAGGCATCCTTTTAAAGGTTGCCCGCTTGGAGGCACCCCCTGCACTGGTTCCAATCCTTCCTGGCTGATCATACCCAGAAGGTAGTGCTGGGAGATCGCTACTCTGCCCCATGGCAATTATGCCATGGGGTTCCGGAGGGCTCAATACTGTCTCCCATGCTTTTCAACATCTACATGAAATCACTGGGAGAGGTCATCCGGAAGTTTGGGCTGAGGAGTCAGCAATATGCTGGCAGCTCTCCTCGTTTACACTGGTCTCCATGTTGAACCCATGTCTGAGTTTGTTAATGGACTGGATGAGGACCAATAAGCCGAAACTCAGTCCAGACAAGGCAGAAGTTCTGTTGGTTGACAATCTGCCTGACCGATTAGATGGCCACTGCCCTTCCTTAGATAGGGTCGCACTTCCCCTAAAGAACAGGGTCCTCAGCTTGGGAGTGCTGCTGGACCCAAAACTATCCTTGGAGTCCCAAGTGGACTTGGTGGCCAGGAGTGCCTTTTCCCAGCTGTGGCAAATGCAATGAGTGTGACCTCATCTTGATAGACAGAGCCTGACTGTGGTTACTCATGTGCTGATAACATCCTGACTGGGTTACTGTAATGAGCTGTACATAGGGCTGCCTTTGAAGGTGGTCCAGAGACTTCAACTGGCCCAAAATAGGGCTGCGTATCTGGTGTCAAGGATCAGTTTGTGAGCCCATATAACACCTATATAAATTGAACTGATTGCCTGTTGAAGCCCAGGACCAATTTAAAGTGCTTTTAACAACTATAGTGCTTTTAACATATAAAACCCTAAATGACTTGGGACCTGGTTACTTGAGGGAGTGCCTTTTCCCATATATACTTACCTGCCCAATGATAAAGGCAATAAAAGGAATGGCAATTAGAAGGAGGGCCTTCTCAGTGGCTGCCCCCCAGCTTGGGGATGGGCCTCCTGGAGAGGTTCACCAGGTGCTGTCACTATGTTTATTTTGCCAGGCAAAAACTGTTCTCTTTTGTAGGTATTTTGAGACTTGATTTTACCAACTGGTTGTCTGTAAGAGCTTTCTATTACCAGCAGTCTCCCCCCCCGTCCCCCCCGTAACTAGGAGTTGTAATATTGGTCTATATTTTTATTGTTGTTTGCCATTTAGAGAGCCCTGTTGGGTTATTTAGTGGCCTATAAATTTAAAAATAAACAAATAAAGGATTAATCAACCATTGCCCATATATTCTGTGTGTATCTATATCTGCCTTAGGGGTGCTGGAGAATTTTGTTCCATCTGCATTATTAAGCAAAACAAACTTACTCATAATTCACTGACTCATGCACAGATCAGAATGCAGTTGCTCTTCATACACAGCTTTTAAAAAATGTATACATAAATGCATACTTTAGTCAACACGTGCATAAATATTACATTTTAGTGAAAAGTGTACAATTTAAATGCAAATGCTTGCATTTTTAAAAAAGAAAAAAATCACAGAAAATCATATGGACCAGAAGTCATTGGAAACTGACCCGAACTAGAACTAGAGAGATCCAGCCATTCACCCTCACGCTTGCGCTCTGTCTCTGTGCATGTGCTTGTGTGCCTACATCTCTTCATATCTGTATGTATATGAATCTCAAAAAGAAGCTGGACATTTCTGACTGAAGTTAATTACACTGGCTCAGTCCTGACACCACATCCAGCCATAGCTTAGAACTGAAATTGTGCTTGGAGCTTGCAGCTGCAGGCAGAGCACCCTCCTGAGCGGCTTGCTTGTCTTCTCCCTTTGCTTTGTGCTTGCATTTCTAGGGTGTAGGTGCAAGAGGCTAGGAGGAGACGCCAGTAGCATCATGGTGCTCCAGGAACAGCTGCGGAAGGTCCTCAATTATCTTTCTGCACACTATCAATTAGGCTCATTCAACCAATGAAGCAGAGCCCTGAATGTAAACACCTGCTTTTTACAAGGAACTCTCACGATGCATATCATTCTCTGGAGGTGTCTTATTATTAGAAATGCATCTCCTGATATGGCACTGGTGGAATTAAGTTAGAAGTCCAGATCAATATCAGGGAAAGATTTCTGAGCTGAAGAACTCGTGTATCCATTTTAAACCGCTCCTTCTATTATTTGCCCTGCATTCAAGTCAAGGAAAGTGATTATTGGCTGTTCTAAGATCTGATAATCCTCTTAGAAGCCCTTTTTATCAATGGGTATTTACAGCCTCCCATCTGCTTCAGCAGGGAAAATCTAAGCTGTGGCAAAAGATGTAAAAGCAAATGATATTTTCGAGAAGGCTTAACTTAGCTGGATTGAAATGCTGGCTTGCTCTGAGAAATTTCAGCCCTGTTATGTTTTGCTTCACATGACAAAATATTGTCAAGGTCCAGAACAGACCTTCATCATCAAAATTAAATTCTGCTGCCTGTTTGCCTTCAATATCCTTATAGTAACATAGCTGGCTGTTTCTGAAAAAGAATGAACTATCACTTCTAGATTTTTCCTTAGAAACTTAAGCCCCCCGCCCCATATATATATGGGCAGGTATGTGTGTCAAAAAGAATGAAACTCGAATCTGCACTTCGTGCACCGATTTGCAGTTCGAAAGCATTAGAACTTCGGTGTCTAGTCATTTGTTGCGGACCCTGGCCTTGGCCGGAGATATAGAGTCAGGCATGACTGGACGTAACGTCAGGTATGTGTGTCAAAGGAAGAAACTTGAAAATACTAGGTTTTGTTGATGATAGAGTTGTTTTTTCTGGGCATTTTTACTGTCCAACTGAAAGCACTCAGGGTTTTTTTAAGATAGATATTGGTTGATTTTGCTTTAATACAGGTAACATTACCATGCAAGGCTTAGCTTGCACTTTATACTAAAGATACAGTCCAATCCCATTTTGTGACATAATGGCATGTTACTATGTAGGATATCACCTGTTTTGTTATTTCAGTGCCCCACATAATAGTATTTGTTTAGTGCAGTAAGTAGATACACAAATATTGTTTGGTACCTATATATTGTACAATATATGTACCAAACTGCTCCCTGGTTAGAGCTTAAATTAGCCCAGTTGCACCTTCTGGTTTAAATCAACAGCATTTCAGATGGATTTGAAACTTCAGCTAAATCAATGATCTCAGTTCTTTTCCCTACCAGAACTTCAGAAACTTTTCTTGTGTAAATTTACCATGGTTGAAAACCGAGGAACTTGGATTCTAAAAAGACTTTATAAACTTTCCAAAAATACTCACTATGAAATGTGCACTGGCAGCTTTGCACCTGTGAAATTCCTTGCTTTGCAGATTTGCTTTAGTTCTGATTCCTGTGGCATCGTGAACATATATGAGCCACAACACTTACTCTCTAGTCCAGGATTGTCTACTTGGATGGCAAAATGTCTGCAAGGTCAAGATGTTTCCCACCTCTGAGGTCCTTTAAGGTGGCTGGGGCCTGAATTGCAGCTGTCTTCCCTTCATCACACCTCTCTGAAAACACACACACACACACACACACACACACACACGGCTCTGCTCCGACAACAGGGTGAGAACAGATCTGCCTCTTGCCTTGCCAACTTAGCAGCAACTGGTCTGCTTGTCGGGATGACGGTTCTACAAGTGTGCCAAAAAAGAGGAAGGGTGCTTTTCAAAGCCTTTCTGTGAGCCTGTGCAATGTGAAATTCAGGGCAATGGAGGGCGTTCCGCATTAGGGATTTTTTGCATTTTGACTGTTGAAAAGCAAATGACGGAGTGGCATGTGTTTGTCTTTCACACACTAATTTGTACGCAATTTGCGAGTCAGTGCAGAGCGGTGGTGAAGGCATTGGACTGGGAACCAGGGAGACCTGAGCTGTAGTCCCCACTTGACCATGAAGCTCATGGGATGCTTTGGACCAGGCACTCACTCCCAGCCTAACCTACTTCACAGGGCTGGCGCTTGGGGGGACAAAATGGAGCTAGGAAAGCTGCTTTGGGTTCACCACACGAGGAGAAAAGGCATGATACCAATGCAATGTGGTGGTGGTAGTGTTGGTGATGAAATCTCTTTTGTTCACTTACTGCACAAACAAGCATGACTACAAGTGGGGAGGGGGCAGAGTGGGGAAGAAGAGCGAGTGGAGGTGGCAATAAGAGAAAATAAACAAGGGGGAGACCACAACATCAGAAGGGATCCGAAGGAGCTTGAGTCTGGGAAAGCTGCGAAATAGTTCCATGCTTCTGATTTAAAGCCTGTCTTCATAGGCTGTGAACAATACCAGTTCTTTGCTAAACTCATGAGTCTCTGAGGCATCTGTCTTTTCAGTTAGCCATTTGTATGGATTTGGGCTGGTCGATGCAGAAGCGCTTGCTGTCGAAGCGAAGAGGTGGCGGACGGTCCCTGCCCAGCATGTTTGTGTTGGAACCTCTAATAAGAAGCCTTGGTGAGTGTGAATGCAGGTTAGCTTGTCTTTTTCAGCAGAGCAAAACGTGTGTTGCACTTTGTTTTACAGATGACCCCATGAACAGCTTCTTCTGGGAAATGAGAGGGGCTAGTTCAGGTCCCCTTCAGACAGGCAACTCTGCCCCCACTCGCAGCTGTGTGGGGGAATTGGCAGTGCCTGTGCTTTAGTGCTCATCGAAGAAGAGGGGAGACCTCAGAACTGAAGCCCAGAAATGCCATTTCCTTTGTATATGTGCCTCCCGTGGCTTGGTTCTAACATAATGCACAATCAGGGTTCGTGCTACCTGTGGTTGGATTCCTTAACCCTGGTCCAATTCTGATATTTAGCAGCTTGTGTTTCCTGCACTGTTGGGAAGGCACACAAGAAGCTGCCTTCTATTAAATCTGCCCTAGGGTCTGTCAGTATTGACTCGGTCTGGTAGCAGCTGTCCAAAGTTTCTGGCAGGAGTATTTCCAGCCCTAGCTGGCATTGCTGGGGATGGAACTTGGGGCCTCCTGCATGCAAAACAGATGCTTGACCACTGAGGTGGAGCTCAGTGCTGAGGCGGGTGATCGCCTTGCCAGGAAGTGGAGAACGTGTGGAGACTTTCCAGTGCAACCGCTAATGGCTAAATGTGCGGTCTTGCTCAGCTGTGTGGACAGTTTAGGTTAACCTTCCCAGATGGGTGACAAGAGAGCAAGGACAACATTCTCCCTCTCCGTCCCACTCAAGCTGTCTCTCCCACTGCCATGTGTCTGCTTCTTTTCTGCTTTTAGGCTCAGGGCAGCAGAGCAGAAATAGCAAGCAAGAGGAAGTCCATTGACAGGCATGCCCAGGGCTAGCGGCCTTGTTCCTCTTGCAATGGCAGAACTGGGGAGCATCTGAAACTGGAAGGCAAGGACTCCCCTGCAACTGAAGGATATAATATAACCAATAATCACTTTTAAAGAAGGAGAGAGCACCTTTTCTCCTTTTGGCTCATGGCCCGTCACATCTATTGCCTGGGAATTTGCTTTTTGGCACACTAGCCCTCACGCAGGCAAAATGCTACATGCCCACACAAAAAGGAGGCATCAGCAGCCTGGGAGAATTCTAAGACTGGTGAAAGCACAGGCAAGCTTTAGAAAGAAGACCACACCAAGGCCATGGCTGATTAAAACAATCCAGTGAGGCCTGAACATGCTCAGAGGGGAAAGATGGTGCTTGGCTGTTTGCACCGGGGATGCAGATGGAACATGGAAAACTTGCGTGGAAGGGAAATGGAGCAGAGGGGCTAGAACTCCGAGTAGGATCTCACCTTTCTGCAAGACTAGGGTGCAGGCCCGTCTTGTTAATAATAAACTTGGTAAGGGTCAGAAGCATTTTAGAATGCACGGCTGTGTCCAGTGAGATGGAAGAATCCTGGCAACAGATGAAAAGCGACAGCATCCTCACTGGGGTTTAGCAGGCTGCCTTGTGTAGCTTGGCCCAAGCACAGTATCTGCAAGCATCTAGTCGTGGAACTCTGAGCTTACTTCGGCGGGCTTATTCCTGGAAGGGCTACAAAGACAGACATATTCCTAGATGATTTCTCCTCCTCCTCCTCCTCCTCCTCACTTGACATTTTCATTGTTTCTTTTTCTTTAGAAGTTTGTTTTCTGATGGGACAGCCCAGTGCAACTTTTGTCTTGACAACTGGTTCTAATTACTGAATGCATAAACTTTTTTTGAACTCTGAGAATGACTGGAAGTTGGTTCAGCTTTGCCTTGATCTGTGTTCCTGCTTGTGCGAGCAGCATCCCTCTCTCCATCCCGCCTGTTCTGGGGAGAGTTTGCTTAGAACAACAACAAAAAAAAAAAAGGACTCATTAGAAGTTAGGCAAACAGGGCCCCAGTTTCTGTGCACCAGTGTTCTTGCGTGGGTGTTGCTTAAGTGTAAATTCATAAGCTGTGCCGGATCTAAAGAGCCAGTGTGGTGTAGTCATCCTAGAACGCCTGGGCAGACTTGAGGCTTATGTTTTGCTAGAACATAAGTTGCCAGAACATAGTTCACTAGAACATTAGTTGCACCAGCCGCTGAGGAGCTGGGTGGGAAGAGGTCTTGCCCCGATCCTGCTGGAGGAATCCTGTGGGCGGCTGATTTGTCGCTGTGTGTATGGAGTGCTGGACTAGACAAACCTTTGGTCTGATCCAGCGGGGCTTTTCTTACATTCTTAGAAAGTAGGCATGCCTCAAATGAGCCAGGATGCAGAAAATGTACACTCAAAACTAACGAATTTCAAGCCCAGTAATTTGTTCTGAGTGCCAGTACTGGATGGTGCTCACAGGCCTTTTAGGCTAAAGTCCACTGCTGGTTGCTTAAAACTTTCTTCATTTCATCAGTATAATTTTGTGGCTGCTCGTTAATCAGTATCAGAAATCCTTGCTGATCTATTGCAAGTCACCCAGAGATTTTCTTGTAGATCAGCGCTGTCTTTTGTCCACTTCTAAATTAAAGTATTGGACTGGGGAGCTCTGAAGTTCAGTGAATGACCATGGACCAGTCTGTGTGTCTCTGAGCCCAAGCTACCTCACAAGGTTGTGAGCATAAAATGAAGGAAGATTGCCCTGAGCTTTTTGGAGAAAAAGAAAAATGGGGTGGAGGAATTACCCCATTCAATAAAGAGAATCCTTTGTTTATAGAGCACCTAAGAGCACCCACCCCCCATCGAGTTGTTGCCCACTGGAAGGGAACCCCAAATGCCGGAGGCTTCCCAGTCTCCAGGGCCCTGGTGGGCTGCTGCTTGCAGGGCAGGAGGAGTGATGGAGGAGATTTTGGCTTCCCCATCCTCTTTTTTGGGCTGTTTCTGAGCCCACCTAGAGGAGGCCTGCTGGCAGGAGAGGCCACTGAACTTTCTGTACTCCGGCCTTTCCCCTCTCCCCACCCACCAGGATGCTCCCTTGTGACTCTGGAGGTCCCCTGAAGCAGTTCTTGCCACGTCAGAAGGCGAGTGCAGGGGCTCCTCCCTTCCATCCAGCTCCCCGCAGCTGTTGTGGAAAGACAGCCATGAAAAGCATGAGGTGTCCATGCAGACATGCAAACAGTTCCTCTGGATCTCCGCCAAATCTAATTGCAAGACAGCAGATCTAGTTAGTCTTCTGACTGAAGAAGCGGCTACACAGGCAGTGCCAAGCCAAGTTACCTGAGGCCACTCTGGTGAGAGTGGAGATCCTACGTGATGTCTGCTCTATGAGCTGCTTGCTTGGTGTGCAACTTTGGACCTAAAGCATCAGGGCATCCCGGCTCAGATAAAGCCTAGCTTATGACTTCTCAACCATCCAACTCTGCTGGGGAAAATATGCAATCGGCTTTGGAAGTGGGAAGCCATGGCTGGAAGTTAGGTTATCCTCACTGGAAATTATGTTATCCTCACTGTGACCAGCTGTGGAATGGAAGATTCCAACGCTCATTAACACCATTTCTGGATGGTCTGCAGGTCACGCTGGAGATTTATTACTGGCATTCTGGAAGGAGAATGAGCCAAGGAAAACTGGTGAAGAGATGTCCAAGAGAATAACAAATAATGGAGAGAGAGTGAACAAGCGAGAGAGCGAGCGAGTGAGAGAGAGGGAGGGAGAGCAGTCTGGAGGCAAATAGACTACTCTATATAACGGTAGGTTAGCGTTAACCTGGGCAGGCGAGTGGGAGAGAGGGAAGGGCTAATCCAAGGTGAACCTGTGCCTGATGATGTGGCTCGGAGTGAACAGCCAGGTCAGAGTGAGAGAGGCTTCATACGGGTTGGTAGGTCCTTATTGATCCCTTGGTATCACCTGATGGCCGGAGGGGCAGTACTGCAGCTCTGTTCAGCAGCAGCACTGAAGCACAGAGGAAAACTGGTAAGGTGAGGCCTGTGTGAGTCAGCGCCTGGCACTGCTTATTCAGATCCCCTCTTTCGAAACCCCAGGCCGTTGCTGCACCTTCATGAAGGGAACAGAGCCCATAAACTTGTTTGCACTTGGTGCATATCCATTTTAAAAAGTTGTTATATGCCATGGTGGGCACAGAAGCTCTGATCTGTACACAGAGAAATCCTCTCTCCTTTCAGCAAAGCATATTTGCTCCCTGGGAATGTTTGCTTTTACGTTCGCAGCTGAGCCCACCAATGTTTCAGCGGGGGAGTCCACACAGGCAAGAGCGTTGTGTTTCAGTGCAGCTATGGGGTTCCAGGCTGGGTGGAAGCCCCCTCATTTCAGCAGGAAGCATGTCCGCACAAGAGGCCAGGACCTGACTGCAAACGCGGTTCCTCGGCCTTATGCAGCGTGCCCATTTGCTGGATCAGGAGGCGGCTAGGGCTGGCTCCCGCCTCGAGGAGGAGGATGTGGGGCAGCCTGGCATCTTGAAGTCTGTTTGCGTTGCATGCAAATCATATTTTGAGGTCTCCTTGTAAAAATTAGAAAACAAAGCGCCATCCCGGGAAATGACATCACTGTTTATGGCTTTCATCGTTTCTTCCTTTATGAGTAAGGCAAATAAAAGACAGACGGCAGAATCCTCATGAGGGTCCTCTGCCACATGTGCTTGTAGCGTCCTCAGAACAAGTCTGGGACCGACGAGCGTTTCCCTCCCGGTAAATTAGGCGTCGGCAACAAGCGCTGGGCCCTCTGCTGGGAGTCGGCTTGTTAGCGGTGGGTGGTGCCTGCAGGGGAAGACAATGGCCTTGGAAAGCATGACGTCTTCTCTGCAGGAGAGCCAAGGGCGCTACAGAGTCCGGCGGCCCTCCTCACAAGGGATATCGCATCTGCTGCAGTGGGCCTTTTCAGTTCACGGCAAAGGAGTCCGAAGAGCAGCTCTGAGGACAGGCCTCTGTCCGCTCCTGGCCCAGATGGCAAAGCTGGCCCAGGCCTGGCCACCCAGCGGTGTAGCGAGCACTGGACTGCGGGGCCGAGCCCAGGGCCCAGTCACCACCAAGAGAGTGGTGGAGACAGTGTCAAACAGGCCAGGCGTTGGCTCCACTCCCTGGAATAGCATTTTCTTCATTTTAAATAGTTGAGCCAACATATATGCAGTGTGACTGATTTAATTTGGCTTTAAATCGGGTGGGAACCTCTTCCAGATTTCATTTTGGAGACGCTCTCAAGGCCCATGTGTCAGTGCCGGGGGAAGCCAAAGGCAAAAGGGTTGGGGATGAACAACTGGAAGGGGTTTGCATTTCACATTTCTGTGCCAGCATATTGTGGCTTGAAGCTCCTAATTAAGCCTTTGGAGAAACATTCTGAGCTTTTAGAAAGGGGCTGAGGGACTGCACAACATGCCTTTAGAAATTGGGGACTGGGAGACCAACAAATGACTGGCAGTTGGGGAGAAGGAAGTGGCCCCCAGAGAGAGGTGGGGCATTCCAAGGAGCCCCAGAGGGCTTGACTGGGTTCTCTGGAGGCCCAGAGCTGGTCCCAGCCCAGCCCAAGGCTCAGCACCTCTACTGTTAATATATATTAAACTTTTCTAAAAGAAGGATAGATGCAATTCCTGAATAATTGTGTTTCGCCTGAGAGCAGCGGAAGCAAACATCATTTTATCTCAGTAGTGCTTTGCTTTAAGCAAGTTCAAAATATGTAATCGCACTTACTCATAATATTAGTATTAATATTACTATGAGTATGTTTTAATCAGAAACAGTTGTAAAACATGGGATAGCAGCCGGGGGGTCCATAACTTTATACTGCCACTTGACCATCTGAAGGAGGGCTTTTCTAAGAACATGGAGTCTGGGGCGAAACTTGCTTGGCGGCATCACTGCTGCGTACTTCCTAAGTATAAATAAATCAGCAATCTTAACAATTCCAGTTAACAATACAAACTGTTCTTGAAGCTGGACCTGGTGAAATTTAGTTGTTGTTGCGATGTGCCGTCAAGTTATCAGTAACTTACAGTGACCCTCTGGAAGCCCTCCAAAACATCCTGCCCAAGATAGCCCTGCTCAGCTCTTCTAAATTCAGGGCTGTGGCTTCCTTTATGGAATCCTTCCATCTCATAATTAGCCTTCCTGTTGTTCTTCTGCCTTCTACTTTCCCTAGCATGATGGTCTTCTCCAGGGAGCCTTGCCTTCTCATGATGTGCTCAAAGTATCACAGCCTCAGTTCTGCCATTTTTACTTCCAGGGAAGGCTCTGGCTCAAAAAGTTTAGTTAACCTCTCAAAACTCTCATTCAAGACACTTTGTCTGAGGGGGAACCCATCCCACAAGGATTTTCACCTCCAGCTCTCTGTAGGTTCTCCTTTATTTCTAATCCTGTAGGTTCATCCCCACCAACAAGACTCTGCGGACAGTGACTGTAACCAGTGCCTGTGTGGACCACCCCGATCATCACGTAGCCTACCTGGAGCACGTCGTTGTCCGAGTGTCTATTGCACACCCACGACGGGGAGACCTACAGATAAACCTGACCTCTCCTTCAGGAACAAAATCCCAGCTCTTGGCCAGGAGGTGAGCCCCACTGAATCTCTCTGCCATCATGCATTTGTGCTCCAGAACATTTGCAACCACCGAAGGCTATGGCAAGGGGGCTGAACGAGTCTCATTGGGACTCACACTGATGAGATGGCCAGTTGTTTATCCTGCTGTTGGAACCTTGCTAGAGGACAGACCACCACAGACTCAAGCTCTGCTGGGCTCACACAGGGATGCTGGCCATCCAGGAAGAACCATCTCTGCTTTTAGGTGGGCTCAGAGCGAGCCTCTGGTCAGCCTGGGGCCCATGAGATCTCTGAGGCTCAGAGGAATGTCAGAGGAACTTGGAAACTCACTTCCATGGAGGTTTTTTCAGCCTGGAGAAGTCTCCATGGAAATAGAGAGATCCAAATGTGGAAAAGAGAAGAGAAAGAAGCCCAGCCTCCTATGTTTGTATGATATGAACTATCCTGTAGCAAGGCATGTTAATTCCTATGAGCTTAAGGCCATTAAGGACTAAGCCAAAGGGGCAGAAACCCCAGACTAATCTGGCCTGTATAGCTTCTTGGATTCCTCCTGGTGGCAAGAACCACCCCCTGGAGGAATCCTCCAGGAGGGCAGCCCCTGCCACTGCTGTCCACGATTGGAGATGTTTGTGAGGATTCTCCTGCTGTTTTCCAGTCTCCCATTGGAAACAGCGATGGGAGAAAGAGGTGGCAGTGCCCAGAGTCCCCTGCATGTGGCTGAGTCTCTTTCTGCATGGCCCTCCTCACCTCTTTCCCACCATGGGGGAAGGCAACAGGGTGGACTAAGCAGAGGAGTCCCTTTCAGTCTTGCCATAGAAGCAAGGGGACCTCACACGCTTCTCCCTTGGGAGTCATTCCCCTCCACCCCTGCAGGCTAGGAAGCCTGGTCCCCAGCCGAAGGGGTGAGTGGAAGGTCCAGACAGATGTCATGCCACAGCCATCTGTCAGCATAGCACCTGCCGAGGACGTGGTGAGGGGTAGTTTGCCATCACATGGATCTTCTTGAGAGGGCATGGGCCTCTGCAGGAGAAGCTGTGGGATCCTTCCCGCTAAGTCCCCCGGATGATGATTCTGCACTGGTCTCATTGGGCCAGGCGACAGCATGCCTCAAATTCATAGTCCTTGTGAGCATTGGTAGGAACCATGGCAATAGGGAGTCTGCAGGGAGTCACGTGCCCGCAGGGAGATGGGTAAGGCAGAAGCAGGCAGCTATAAGGAGACTGGGAACCAAGATGGGAGCCCTCATGGCTCCTGGAGGACAAGAGTCTGAGGCTGCGGGGAATGAAATTCAGGGCAGGGCGTCTTTTGCAGTTCTCTGCTGGCTCTCACTCCTCTTCTCTTCCCACATAAGGGCAGTATAACGAGGCCTTGGTTACACATTATATCCACATTACATAGTGTGGTTATCGCTCACCACTGAAATCCAATGACGCTCGGCAAACGGTTGCAGTACATTTTGTGATTCCTGTTTTCAACCACATAAACAGGCTATTTTCTTCTTGCTTTCCTCGAATTCCTGCCTTGTGATTTGGAAGTGAGAGATCCAGTGGAAAATAATATGTTATAGGGAATTGCATAGCATTTTTCCAGCTGTGACTTCACTCACCGTGAACACGAACAGGAGGTCTTTATTGTTCTTTTGGATTTTCTTTTTTAAAGATGCTGTCAGTGCTCAGACTGCCAAGTCTGAATCTGCTAATCCAAACAGGCAGCGAGTACCCTCTTGATACGAGCCGCTATACGGCAGAGTTAAACATTGTGGGCGGTATGTTTGCAAAAAGCAGTTGTGCACAGCTGGGAGTGTACATGTGTGCATTAGAGCTGGAGTGAATGTCCTCCGTTTTCCTCCCCCTTCCCAAAATGTTTTGCCTCCCGATTTTGATAGCCATGGATGAGATGTTTGCAGATGAGATGAAATGTGCACTACGAATTGCCTGTGCTTAATGCCCAGTAAGACCGGACATGAGAACATGTTGGGTTTGCAACTTTTTCAGACTTCTAGCAATGCGTGTCTACCTGGAAATGGAAGCTTGTTTGCACCCATTCCTTGGTTCAGGACTGGAATACGAGGAAAGGCTTACTAAGGTCATGGCAGGTTATGAGACTAAGACATGAATATGATAGCAAATGCTAGAAGCCCCATTTGGAGTCACTCCTGTGCGTGTACAAAGATAGCCTGAACAGTCAGAGATGAAGCATGTGCATCGAGCAGCTTGGTTTGGCTCTCATTGATTTTCTGTCTGTGGTGTTCCCTGAAGAAGAGCATTTTGCTTGAAATCCAGTGGGAGCTGGAATTGCTTCAGTAAATCTTGGCTCCCATCGATGCAGCAGCTTCTCAGAGCATGATAGGGCTGTCCTGGGGCCAGAATCTGGACTCAAAACATGGGACACCAGCAGTGATTTTAACCCTCTTCAGCAGAACTGCCCGAAGCTGAATTGGGTCTGGTGATGCCAACAGCAGCACGCACTCCAACTGTGGAGGGCGTGCACTTCCGTTACAAGCAGGATCCTGCCCCCAGGGATAGGGGGTGCATGGTTCTGCTTCCAAGCAAGGCTTTGTTTCCTTTTTCCGTTCTGCTGCCACCACAGCAAGCAGCAACACACTGAGTGGCAGCAGCACCCCCGCAACAAAGCCGGGGGCTGCATGTGGCTCACAGGCTGCACATTGCCCACGCTTGCTCGGAAAACAGAGAGGCCAGAGGGCAGCGTTGGCGGGCTGGACACCCCACGGTACTGGGCTTCTTGGGCAGCACCTGAGCTCTGCCAGTCTGGCCTGTTACAAGTTGGTCGAGGTTTGACCTATCCACTTTTTCTACTGTTAGCATTTTCCCCTGTTTCCCTGAAAGACTGATGCAGCTTTTCAAATTACGCTTACAAGCTCTAAAAGATTACAGGGACTCTCCGTGTTTAACTACTTTGAAGGCTGGTGTTTATATATCAATAATCGGATGCCATATGCATTGCTATGGAACTTTTTCCTCATATGCAGAGTTGAAAATTTAATATCTGGCAGGCAGTCCTGAGGTTTGCTTATTTGATTTGCATTGTGTCATTGCATTTCATCTTGTTGTTTATGTGTGTGTATTGCTGTTCCTGTTATTGACCCACAAGTGCCAGAGAAGCGTGTGCCTGTCAGGGAGTGGCGTATGGGCTCTTTGCATAGCATAGTCAGAAGCTAAATGCACGAGTTTCTTTGTCCTTTAGCAATTGCAGGCCCTTTTCAGAAGCGGTCATTCTCTGGCCTAGCAATACTGTTGAGTTTTTCAGTCGCTGCTGATACGTAGAATGCTGCACACACAGGGTGAGAGATTTCTGGGAACGACTGGGTTTAGGATTCAGAGTTGCCTGTCGCAGTGCATCACGGTGTGCTTGCTGTACAACAGGCCTGTGGGAAATGAGTTCTGTGATGGACTGAGACTCTTTAGCTTGCCTAAGAAAAGGCTGAAAGGAAATGAGCTAGCACCAAAAGGCTGTGCCATAGGAAGGGGGCCAAGGCTTGTTCTCTGTTGCCCCACAAGACATAGAAACATAGAAACAGAGCAAATCAGAAGGGATATCCCGGGCCATCTAGTCTGACCTCCGGCACCAGCCAGCTCCGCTCACGACATGCCCACCATGTGCATGCCCAGCCTGTCTTTGAACACCCTCACCAATGGGGCCTCAACCACCCATCGTGGAAGCCCATTCCATGCCTTCGGGGTCCTGACTGTCAGGAAGTGCTTCCTGGCATCCAAATGGAACCTGGGTTCCCTGAGTTTTGCTCCATTGGAGCGCATCCTGCCTTCCTCTGCAGGGGAGAACAGGCCTCTCCCCATCTCCATGTGACAGCCCCTCACATACCTGTATGTTGCCAACATATCCCCTCTGAGTCTCCTCTTCTCCAAGCTGAAGAGACCCAGTTCCCTCAGTCTCGCCTCTTACGGCATCCCCTGCAAACCGGCCACCATCCTTGTGGCCCTACGCTGCACTGACTCCCACCTGGCTATATCCTTTCTGTAATGAGGGGCCCAAAACTGAACACAATACTCCAGTTGCAGGCGCACCAGAGTCGTATAGAGTGGTAGCAATACCTCTCTCGATCTAGAAGCCACACTTCTGGCTATGCAACAAAGGGTGGCGTTTGCCCTCTTGACCACCGCATCACACTGCTGACTCATGTTTAGCCTGCAGTTGACCAGCACCCCGAGGTCCCTTTCACAAGTGCTGCTCTCCAGCCACTTGTCACCTAACCTGTACTTATGACAGCTATTCCTATGCCCCAAGTGCAAGACCTTGCACTTATCCACATTGAATGCCATCCTGTTGTCTCCTGCCTACTTCCATAGTCTGTCCAGATCCTTTTGCATCTGGAGTACCTGCTCCTCAGTTGTGGCCACTGCTCCAGTTTTAGTGTCGTCTGCGAATTTGATCAGCAGACTGTTCACCCCTTCTTCCATGTCGCTAATGAAAAGATTAAACAGGATCAGCCCCTAGATCTGAATGGGCTTCCGTTACAGCAGCACAGATTTTGCTGGGCCAGCAGGAGAAACTTGTGGGTGGGAAGAGGAGCTCAAGAACCTGAAGGAGCGCTTACGTCTGTACTTGCCCGCCCACCCCTTGAGATCGGTGGGAGAGGCCCTTCTCCGGGAGCCCTCCGTGAAGGATATTAGGAGGGTGAGCACCCAGAGGAGGGCTTTCTCTGCGGTGGCGCCCAACCTATAGAACGTGCTCCCCAGAGAGGTCCGCCTGGCACCGTCGTTATTTGTTTTCCGGTGCCAGGCAAAGACCTTTTTATTCAAACGCTATTTTAACGGTTAATATTTTTATTAGTTTTAATTTTTGGCCAGGGTGACTCAGATTATTTTTATATGTATTAATATTGGATTATTTATTGTTAATTTTGAATTATTATTTTTTTATGTATGTGAGCCGCCCCGAGGCTTCGGCGATGGGGCGGCATAGAAATGTGCAAAATAAATACATAAATAAATAAAATAAGAATGGAACCAGTTACCCGGGTCAGTGGCCGTCACTCACCCTGGGCTTTCTGCATTGAGCAGGAGGAGGGCTGGGAAGCCTGCAAGGCTTCCACCAACTGCGCGATTGAACGTGCTGCCTTGCTGTGACCTATTCATGTTGCCATCCCATTAACAGGCAGCACGATGATTCGAGCGAAGGGTTTAAACACTGGGAATTCATGACTGTCCACTGCTGGGGAGAAAGGGCAGCTGGAGAATGGATCCTGGAGATCCAGGATAAGCCATACCACGTCCGAAACCCGGACATGCAAGGTAAGTCCCTGTAAGTGGCTTGTGAAGTGTCTTAAGCAGCGGGAGCTACAACTTTAAAACTTACATGGAGAGTTCTGCTGCTTGCTTCCAGCTGCAGCAGCCACTGTGACATGCCAAAAACTGCTTTCTGAGTGCTTAATTGTCATTCCTTCCCTTTCTGGCCCCTTTTCTACTGCGCTTGCCTTGAATGCAATGGGAACTCCATAAATGAATCCTGTGGAATTTGGATGCCACTCGGATGCCCTACCCCAGCAAGAGGGACCCATACGCAGACGTGGTATTTATTCCCGCGCAGAACCCCTGCAGAAGCAAGTGTGCTTTATGTATGAGTGGAGGTGCTCATCCTGGCTGCACAGAGCCGGCTGGGTGCATCTTTCCATGCAGGCAAAGTGTGGATTCCCATCCAGGATTATCGGCTGCTGTCCCAGAGCTGAACTGGGCTCAGAGAATGAATGCAGTGGTGGCTGAGCAGCATGGGTGGTGGAGGTGGGAAGAATCGTGTTTGTGTAACACTGGCAAGTTCCAGGGGGCTGTTTGCTTCCTAATGAATACCGCAACACAACCGTACATACAGAACAAACCTCTTCTTCTCAACAATTTTATAACAAAACAGCATGAATAATTATAACAACAACAAAATACTACAACCCCTGCACCCAGGTCCCTGGCAACAGCCCCAGTTTAAAAAAAAAACAAATAACTGGCTGTAAATCCACAGAGTTCAAGTGTCCTTTTGAATCCAACTCAAATGAAAGAATTCAAAATGTCCTCTTCCACTGGTCTGAACACAAGCGTCAGCTGCGTGCACAGAATCTTCAAAACCCTGGAAAATGCCAGTTCAATTGCATGTACATGAATTCATTACGTGGATTCACCCCCCCCCCCGCCCCCCAACACAAGCAGGAAGGAATTATTCCTACCCCAAGTCATCCAGGGCCTTTGTGGCAACACCAGCTTCTGCCTCTGCACCTTCCCTGTTCTTTTTGATTCAAATTTCTTACTCTCACCCCTTTGGGCTGCATCAGTATTTCATAGGGGTTACTTTTGCAACTGTTTTTCCTTTTCCCTGTTTTCCAAGGATGAGATTCCAGCAGCTGAGACAGGTGGTCACCCTAGGAACTCCCTCCTCTCCTGCCTTTGGCTGCATGATTTGGAAAAGCAACAAATAAATTGAAAGCTTTCCCTGTACCGAGCTATGGTGGACAAGCTTTTGAATTTGCCTTTTTTAAATATACCAGTCACACCGTTTGAGGCACAGATTGCAAGGTCCTCTTCTCCCCACTGCACCTCTTACTAAATTCTGTAGTTCTCTAGAGTGGCAACATGGATGCCCTTGGGATGTAGGCCTCTTCTTTCCTAATGAGTTTTCCTCCCCACCAGCCCCTCTCCTAGATTTCAGACCTCTTGCCCTCCTGCCTCCCCCACTCTTTCCCCACCAGAGCCACGCATGGAGAAAGTTTTCCCCCATGTTAATACAGGAAGACCTTGGGCTCTTCAAAACTCAGCTGGCTTCAGTTGGAACTGGAGACAAAAGAGCATCAATCCCTCTGACACACGTGCCATTAAAAGGTGTCAAGAGAACGTTAAATGCTGGACTGCCGGCGGTAGGGCTGTGCGCCTTTCCAGCAGGGCAAATGCTGGAGTTAGAGTCTCTCTTGATGCCCTTCTGCTCCTCCAAGCATTTGACAGTGGAGTAAGTGGGCAAACTTGGCCCAGATGTTGAACTTTGCTAATGCTTTTCCATGAGGCCCTCCCAGTTATCATCTAGTTGCAGCCTAGCTTTGCTGAAGGACTGAGAACATTCAGGTAATTGGAAATGCAAATAAGTGGCAAGCACTGCGGTGGTTGATGTGGGGCTCCGAGGAGGGATAGCAAATTTGAACAAGTGGGAATGCTGGACAGAGACTCCCTGTGGCTTTTAAATGTATACAGATTTATAGTCCACACCCTGTGCATGACAACATGCTGGGGATCTATAGCATGGGATTAATAGGCTTCTTTTATTGCTTTACAGTAGAAATAAATCTTGCATTGAAAACATTAAAGTTCTGCAATCCATAAACGTGTTGTAAACTAGTACAATGCATGCATATTTCAGCTGTTTAGACATTCTGAATGCGCATGCTTCAGTTGCAGCTCTGATATTTATATTCCGTGGATCGGGAACATGATTCTCTGGAGGAACGCTGGGGGAGCCAGCAGAGAGAGATGGTGTGGCAGTAGGGATATGTGGCAGGGAGCCATGACAGCAAGAGCCATGCAAGACTCCAAATACTGGGTCACTGCAAGTGTCTATGTGGATGTCCCACTGTTACTTTGGGGAACATGAGGACTACATGCTTGCTTCTAGGAGAAAAAGGGGGCCTCTTAATCCACCTAATCTTAATCTTAATCTTAATCCACGGCCATTTGGCGCCCATATTCTTGGTGTTGGTACTGATTTAAGTATCTCTGGTCATCGCTTTTGAATGCTTCTTAGCAGGTTGTAGCGGAGGACCATTTCAGCAGATGACGTTGCGTTCTGAGTGTGTGTGTGTGTGTGTGTGTTTCTGACTGCCTCCCAACATATATTCACCAAAGAAAATTGCTTTAAATCTCTGCAAACAGATTCCTCCTCATGCCCTTCCTGGAACTCTTTACAGCAAATTTGTTCTGGACTCTGGTGGATTAATTCTGAAGCTCCTTGATATATTTTTCAAATCCTCAAAACCAACCCCAATCCTAAACTACATTTTATTGGAAGAGTACCCTTTATGCTTTCTTAAAACTTTTCAGCAGGTTGATGTACAACCAAGAGGGCCTTTTAAAAATTATTCCTGAGGAAAAAATCTTGGAGTAAAATGCCAAGGCGCTGTGCCTGCCAGCAGACCTTAAACTCCCTCCTGGGAATGAGCGGGATTAAGTAATTCTGATTTGAACAAAGTGCATTGGATACCTGAGTAAGTGGCATTTTAGAGCATCTCTGAGTTGCGTTCTGCAACTTGCCCTTTGGGAAGCTTTCCACTGCAGCTTGTCTCCAGAGAAATGTGCATAAAATTGAGGATATTAGGAAAACATATGCACAAGACAGCACTTCAGCAAGGTGGAATATTGCAGGAAAATACATTTAAAATTATCATCTTATGAAACAAATCCAAACAAGTTCAAACAAAAAGTTTGGATTTCTGATTTTTTAAAATTAAAAAAAAAATCCCATAAGCTGTTCTAGAAAACTGCTGGAACAACTTGACCTCAAAAAACTATCTCTCAGCAAAATTGGGATTGAAAACCTATCCATTCCTAATCAAAGTGGCACAATCAATTCTACCACCTCAGAACTCTTCTATTTATTTATAGACACACATAGATAAGAACTTAAGGTTGAAGTAAAGGCTAGAAGGAATTGCAGTTTCTGTCCCCTGCCCCCTGCAACCCATTAAGTTGCTTCCTTAAGTATCACAGAAGTCCGTTTTGGTAACTTGCACACTGACTTAATTTGAATCAACAGATTAATCCATTAAGGCCCATGACTGCTCAACTACCATTATTATTTGTTAACAGTCTTAATTCTTTCTTAAACCTTTATAGGGAAGTTAAAAGAATGGAGTCTCATTTTATATGGAACAGCTGAACCCCCATACTCCAATTTCAGCACCCATCACCCCAGGACAAGAATGCTCGAAATGCCATCATCTAACATGGAACTCTCAAAAGTTGCTTTCTTCCAAAATCAGATGGAGGTGCTGGAAGATGAGGAGGAGTACACAGGTAATGTGCCCAAAGACCATTCTTTCTCTGTGGTTGTTTCCAGACAAAAGGCTCCTTTTAAAAACTATTGTGCTATTGCATCTTTTTCTCCCTACTTGATATTTTTTGAAAATAAAGATGCTGAAGTGGTGGGAAAACACAGAAGGGTTATTGGTGGAGGATACCACTGTCTGGACCCCCTGGAAAATTCCACGAATGAGGCAAGATGATTGCAGGATAAAAGCCTCATCCGAAAGTATTGCCCTCTTTCTTTCTAAATCCTTCTTCTATGCATGAGTTAGCACAGCTGTTTCTTTTTCCTTCCTGGAAAAACACTGAAAAGACCAGTTTACCACCCAGTAACACGAGGACTCTTTAATCTTCTCCTGCCAAGGCCCCTTCTAGAGATGCTACTCCTTTGGCTTCCAAGAAATTGTCCCTATTAAAACTAGCAAAGGATTTAATGTGCCCTCCCTTAGGACTGACAATAGAAATTTAGATAAAATAAGAATCTGCTCAGGTTCCTAACAATCGTGCCTTTAATTAAAACAACAACAACAACAGGGAAATTTCCTGCCCTTATGGGGCCCTGCAGATATGCTTGAAAGGGTGTGGAAAACGCACACTGAATTACAGATGTGATTGAAAGAAATTACTCCTGGCCATGGAATGGTCTGCAGCAGCAGATACCACTCTTTTCCTTTTCTTGTGGCTGGCAGAAAATTTTGTAAAAATATGCAAAACAGAACAAATGCAAAAGCATGTTGTACAAAAATAGAACTGTCACACAAATATGCTTAATTTGAATAGCCTCTACAGAGCACAAAATTAAAAGGGGGATTGATTGCACAATTTTTAGATACCTGTGCAACAGATACCTCTTTCATTTCATACATGCATCCCATCCCATGACTGATGGGGATATAATACACAATTTCATAACACAGTTGTGCCGCCAATTTCCACACTGTGTGGCAGTTTTCACTAATGTGATGCAAGAAGGGCAGAAATGTGCCTTGGAAAAATTAAGCCACGGTGTCTGTGTGGGACCCACCTCTTCCTGCGTGCCTTCCAGGGAAGGGGGAAACCTGTGCAGCACGGACCTCCACTCTCTGCACTAGCATATTGGTAGTGCCGTCATCTTGAATGACCGCGTGAAAACACGACGGTGCAGGATTGCCCTGCGCTGCATCTGACCAAAGCTCCTGGGAGAACCTTGGAAGCATTATCATTATGAACTGCGCAAGGCCCAAATAATTGCAGCTACAGCGAGGATTTTTTTCTGCAGTCACGCCTGGGCTTTGGAGCTGTTGAGTGCTGAGGTTCCTCCTTTGTGCATTCAAAGCCACAGACTTTTTCCTTGCAACGTGTTCTTTATTGACCAAAAGGGGACACACACACCACAGAATGAATCTCTGAGCATGCACAGAGCGGTTTGTTGAACCCAATCCAGCATTCACCTCTAGCAACTCTCCTTAGGAGCATGCGAGCATGCCTGGGCCCCATCCCTTTCCGAGGGGCCTTCTGAAAGCAAGTATGCCTCCTCTTTGCACGCCGATTCTCTAATTGGGCTGCCCTCCTCTGCTGACGCTGTGCCATGGGGTCAAGAGTTGGGACCGCCTCGTCTGAGTCTGAGAAGTTCCCCTGCTCCGAGGCCCCTACTGCCAGCTGTGCATCTTGGTTATTCCCAGAGGCTGCCTGCCCACCTGGGGAGACTGGCCTTGCGATGAGCCACTCTGCTGCTTTCATCTCAGTGCCCCTGCCTGGCCCTCATTCCCAGGCCCTCTCCTGCTTCTGCTCCTCTCCCCCTCCTCCTTCTCCTTCTGATACTCCTGGAGATCGGCCAGCAGCCCTTGAGAATGTACACCCAAAGCAGCCCCTTTCGCACTCCCAACAGGGACTTCCTCTACAGGAAGCTACCTCAGCTGGCTCCCTCCTGACCTTCCGACTGCTAGCCAAAGGCATTCCAGTTTCAGCGGGTCTGATGCAGCACTGATCCTTCCTCCCCCACTACCAGTACTCAGAGACTGACATATTCCCAAGAGGAAGGAGGTGGGTGAGGACACGCAGGAGTTGTCTAATGCAGCCCTGCTTTACAGACTGAAGGTGTGGAAGCATCCCAGACACGTCACCCTTCTCCTGGAAAGCCCTGTCCCATCCTTAAGCCCTCACTGATGGGACAATGGAGTGGGCAGGATGCCCAGGAGGAATCTTAACTGGGCCGCTTAACTGGGCAGTTGCAGAGGAGACTCTTGGCATCCTTCTGAGGACAAGAGTAAAGTCTGTTTCCAGCATTAATCCAGGAAAATCCCCCGCCCAAGGTACCCAACGTGTTTGGGGAACTGCACATTGTGCTAATGAAGGGGTGGGCAGCCTGTGGCCCTGCAAATGCTTTGGTTGGGAGCTCCCATAATTTCTCAGCTCTGGCTATGCTGACTGGGACAAATAGGCCAAAACATCTGGAGGGCCATCAATTGCCTGTCCTTGCACTAAGGCTTTGTAACGACCACTTCCTTGGGGCAATCACACGGTCCAACTGCATAGCCATGCCAAGTCTTCCTACAGGCCTGTTTTCTGCACTTCAGGCCTTGCGACACTAACCCCTGTAAAGAGATGGTCAAGAAATGTGAAGTATGGCCGGTTTGGCTGATATCCTGTGTACTAATATTAGGGTTGTGAAATAAATGTTAGGTTCTGTTTGCATTAAGCATGACCCTAAGTTTATACAGCCACTTCCTGTGAGCTGACAGTGCTGAGAACCCAAGAGTAGGTGAACTTTTTTGGATGCAACCTGAGCATACTTCTGTTAAAAACTGTCACAGATGCAGCTTTGTTGTCCTTCCAAACTTTTTCTGCCACTGGTATTCAATTATTAACACAGTAATTTCCTGTAGTGTTGGAGTCTCTTTCCAGGTGGTCCCATAAATGTTGGAAAAACCTCTAAATACACAGACACACACGCTTCATACACAACTGCATAGTTTAGTTTAGTTCTGAAAACAATCCAAAAAACCTGAGCTCTGAACTCATGAACCACAAATTTGCCTGCTTGTTCTGGTAAATCAGGACTCTGTCACAGATTTTGTTATGAGAATCTTGGCTTTCCTTAAGCAAGTTTTAGGTCTTCATGTTTGCCAATAAACTATTTTGGAGGCATAGAGACAATGTTTAGAAGGAAGCTTAGAAATGAAAAGTGCTGCAGGATTCACGGATTGGGCCATTATAGTGTAAACCTTTGGTGTGTATATCCTGTCCATGGAGTAACGAAGCCAAGCTAGGATGCTCCTGGGTCCCGGATAATATTTCAGGACCTTAAAATAGCTGTTCTGTTGTTTTGGACAGCAGATATACAAAATACTTCTGCACAAACTATGGACTAGCTCTTCCTGATGTAGTAAAGCTGAGAGGTAACACTTCAAACTCCAGGTGGAGGTTGCCATGGACTAAATGTTCTTCCACTAAATATATCCCTGACCAGATCATAACAGGAAGAGAGGCCTTGCCTAGCCTTCCTGACATGCGATTTTCTCTGCCTGGAGCATGTTTTCTGTGCTTGCAGCACTGCAGGATCCCATCCTGCAGGCTGAAGATACAGGTAGGTTTACAATCCCAGGTAGAACCAAGCTTGGACTAGTTGGATTTCTTGTCACTGCTGAACTTCTGGCATGAAGTGTATACTAACCAAAAATGCCCTGTTGGGTTTTATGTCTCATCGTGATTTCTGTCATATTTTGGGGTGGTGAGGGAAAGAACAGTCAGAGCATAATATTTCCAGTTTTATTTTCCTACTGGTATATGCTGCATTGATAAAATGTGAGTGCTGGATGCAGTTTTACAGGCTGCACTAGGGAGAGTTTTATATCCCTTCTTTCAGCAAAACTGTCTGTCTCTCTAAGGTCTGTGTCATACAGAATGTGGAGACAAAGGATGCGACGGCCCCAATGCTGATCAGTGCCTGAACTGTTTCCACTACAGCCTTGGAAGCCTTAAAACGGGCAGGTAATCAGTGAGAGGCCCCGGGGGGAAAATAGTTTTCTTTGTAGGGCAGAATCAATCCTACCCATAAGACTTTTGTAGCAGCAATTGCATGATATGTCGCATGAACTCTCCAGGGACCAGCAACTCGCTTGGCATGAGGGGCAGTCCCCCTTTCTGTGCATACCATGGCCACTGTGAGAGTCAGCCCCTTTGCAAGTGCCCAGGCAACATGGGGGGAGGCTGGCACGAGCTTCCTCAGAATCCCACTGCGATGAAGAGCCATTTTCAAGTCCCCTTTTTGCATTTTAACATTTCCATCTCCACCTGTTTTAGAGATTATGACAGGCAGCATGACAAGCTGCTTCAAATTGTGCCCAAGTGGCATTCTTGTCAGGGTTGCCTGTGGCTCGTAAATATTTTTTCGAACCCTCCTCTAATTTTCAGAAATACTTGCAGGGGGCAAACATAAGCAGATTTTAGCCACACTTTTGCATGTCTGGGGAAACCAGGAAGCTTTACTGGGCAGGGTTGGTGCCTGCTGAGCACTGCTCTTTCCACCTTGGGTTTGGTAGCTGTCAGGCTGAGCTGCCAAGCAAGAGAACAGGCTCAAGTGATCTTTGCTCACAGAAAGGAGATGGTGGGATTTAAACCCCTCCATGGCATGGGATCCTTTCCTCGTCATAGTCCTCTGGGAGGTGCACATTTTACAATTTCCCCCAAGGCTCTCCTTGCATTTCCACAACTTTTTCTGAGGAGAACGAGTACTGACAGCTGCCAGAATCCCTTTAAAAGTTGCTTTTCATAGAGCAATGGGGGTTATGGACTGGGAGGTATTTAGCCATAAGTCCCAACCAAACTAACCCATTGCCCCATCAAAACCCCCATTTAAGGAGGGCAAGGGTGGGAGAAATAACCCACAATGGCCCCCTGAACCTGGCTTATTGCCAGGGTGTGTGTCATGATGTGCAAATCCATCAATTGTGAGCCATTGTATAAACATGTAAAGCTATTGTTTCATTCATTCATAAGTGTCAGAGTAGGAAATACATAATGCAGATTCTTTTAACACCATATTTTTTAAAAACAGTTAAAAGATTATAAAAAACAGGTACAGGGAACATTGAGACTTGATAGAATGCATGCATTGAAACACCTCATCATATGCTATGGAATGCCTGGAAGTAGGTTGGGCCTGTGATCCATCTGTTACCATCAGCTTTACATCTGAGCTTATCCCTGGGTATGATGCTTGTTTCCACCACATCCCCCTTGCAAGGCATAAGATCTTTTGCCAACATTATGATGTATTTGCTTCTGGAGGATGTGTATTTCCCGGTTCCCTCCACTAAAGCACATTTGGACATGCTTAGAATAAAAAGAATACTTTTATTACATGGAAGGCAGAACAGGCAGAGTCTTAAAGCCAGTTCACATCTTATAAATGTACAAGTTGGGTAAACAAGGCAGAAAATATAAACCATACACATTCATACTTCTTAATTTGCAAAATGACAAAGAAGCCAATGCTTTAGCGTGTCCTGAGAATAGTTTAAGTCCTTTATTCCAAGTCTCAAGTCAAGTCTTTTCTCAAAGTCTCAAGAGCCAACTTTAACAGAAAAAAGGAGGTGGTGGTGGGGTGTATTTGTGGGGGGATGGGAGAATTGTAACCTCCCCCCCCCCATATTCCTATCTGCACTTCCCTCAGTGATGCATTGAAGGTCTTTCCTTCAACCACAAGGTATTTAAGCAAAGCTGGACTGTTATTCAAATTTATCAAGACTGCAGTTTAGAAAAGCGATTTCCTTTACACAATTGGCCCCCAGCCTGGCACTGTTATTCTCCCTGGAAAGCATGGGAACAGAGCGGAGGCAGCAGACAGGAGAAGCACTGTTGTGCCTCCTGCTGAGGAGAGCAAAGTGTGCCAAGGAGAGCAGGGGCCTTCCTCCTATACAGGTAGTCACTGAGTTGCGGATGAGTTCCGTTCCTGAGAATGTCCTTCAGCCAAATTTGTGTGTAAGTCAGATTACATGAGTAAGCCAAATGTTTGTCTTACATTTTACCTTTCTGTGCACACCTAAGAAACACTTCCATATTCACTAAAACATCTTAAACACAATGCAGCACTGTAATAATGATAACGATGCAGTAATAATAATAAATTAAGTACAGGTACTGAAGACAGAGAGATAATTTGTATGTATGTGTGCAGGTATACAGTAATACAAAAAAGATAAAAACAAAAGAGAAATAACCAGAACTTTCTTTCTTTTTATACAATTTGGTAATATTGGCAGGCCTGTTGGCCTCTTTGGAGGAGATCAAGCCTGCCAAATTCTACTCAGACAGGTACTGGTTCTCTCTCTTTCATTCCTTCTGCTGCCAGTTCAGCGTCATTTCCCCATCTGCAGTATGGGCATATGGGGACACAGTGGCATCCAAAGGTGCATGTACATATTTTCATCCTGCCCAAGGCTATCAGGGGTTTTTCCCTGGCTATTGCCCTATTTCTCAAAATTCTGTGAGACAGGATAAGTACTGAATGCATGAATGGCCCAAAGTCACTCACTTAGGCCCATGGCTGAGAGCAGATTTGGACCTGGGACTGAAATCCTGGCCTAAAATTGTTCAGTGGTCTTCAGCACAGAATAGACTGCTATAATTCCCTGTAATCACTTGAAGGATCATTTGGGGGCGGTTGTTATTCTAAGCTAAGCGTTCCACAATCCTGGATGGACAATGGACAATTCCATCTTGCTCTCTGTAAAGCGACAACGGCGTCCTTCAGTCAAGGCTTGGCAAAGGCATCAGTAAATGATGGATCATTTCCCTTACATTCTAAGATTTTCAGAGGGCTTCTCCAGGTGCCCTGCAAAACGGAGTGAGGTGGGGGGCTACTCTGGAAGGCCCTCCTCAAACAGGCTTCTCTGACACCCATGTTGTGGTCCTTTGGGCACCACAGGAAGAGGATTTGGATTTCCCAGGCTTTTTAGTCCTTCTGTTTTTAAAAACTGAATGAAACAGAAGTGTTGTGGTCTCTTTTCCAGGAAGTGTGTGAATTCCTGTCCCCCTGGATACTTCGGAGACAGTGTGCAGCGCAAGTGTCGGCGATGCCACCGGGGCTGTGAGACATGTCTGGGCAGGAGCCAGAACTCATGCACGACCTGCCGGCGTGGCTTCTACCACCACCAGGAAACTAATACCTGTGTGATGCTCTGTCCCTCCGGGTTTTACTCTGAGGAGGGTAAGGGAGGGGACTGCTTATCACTGGAAGCATCAACGCATTTAAAGGCGTGTGGTTTTTGTTCAGCCTGCCTGTTCATTTCAGATTTTGCATATTGTCATACTCTTAGATGAAGGAAGGATAAGAGATCAGATCTGGCATGCGGATGACGCAGATGAAGTCACTCTTTTACACCATCTCTTTCAGTAATGCTCGGCAAGCAAAGTGCCTCACAAATAAACTGCACTCTTATTACAAAGCTCTATCAATTAACGTTTGTCCCCGCCTCTTCAAGTAGGACCCCTGAAGATTAGTCAAGGATGCCTGTGGTCCATTGATCTCCCAGTTGCGGCTGAGTCAGCACTGCAGCCCTGCTCTAAGCTTGGTGCAATAGCAAATGAGAATCTAGTTTTGAAGAAATGAGAACCCATTTCAGGCTGTAAGTGAAGGATGTCCAAATGATGTAACCAGATTGGTTTTAATCAAGATGTTGATTTAACCTCATCCATATTTGAGATGGGACAAATATGGCTCCTGGCAGCACAAAGCCAGTTTAAAGTTTGTGAAGTTTTAAAATAAGCCCGTTATTTTTCATTGTTGCATTTCTGCTCTTGGTATATCAGGTTTCTGAATATTTAGGATATGCCAATTTAATTCTTCTCAGATGTGTCTCCAAAAGGATGCAGTCTCAACAATTATTTGTACAAGCAGAAATGACGAAGTTGCTTATTTTGTCATTCCTCCCTGTCAAAATATCAAGAGTACTCTTATTACTCAGTATTATTACCCAGTACTAGATGGTTGCAATGATTTACTCTAATTCTTTCAATTTTCTGTTTTTTTCCCCTACTCCACATTCTCCAAAAGGTCAAAGACGTTGTCACAAATGCCATCAGAACTGTAAGAAATGCATTGGGGAGATGGACAGATGCACCGTCTGCAAAGACGGATTCAGGTAAACTGCTGATGGAAAAACGGTGCTAGGTTTTTGGAATGTAGTTGTCACTCTTTCGCAATCATGAATGCTGCAGCTTGCAGATTATTTAATGAGGAAAAGGGCCCCAAGTGTTGGTGTGTGGTTGCATCCACACCAGGTGCCTCTAGGAAGGCCACGGGCAGGATGTAGATAGAAGAAACAGCCCTTTTGTCTCCATCCTTTTTCTTCTTCCCCGACTCTCCCCTGCCAAGTGAGACTTTTCCTACCCGCACAGTCTCTCATCCTGGCATCTCTGAAGGCTTCTCTTCATGAGGCATTTTCCCTCTGCTTTTCTGAGACGGCTTCATATGATTTCATATGATTCCATAGACTAGTAGAGTTGGAAGGGGCCATGAAGGCCATCAAGTCCAACCCTCTGCTGTTGCAGGACCCCAAATTACACCATCCCACTCAGATGGCTGTCCAGTTTCTTTCTGACTGTCTCTAGTGTGGGAGAGCCCACCACCCTGCTAGGCAGCTGGTTCCACTGTTGTGTTGCCCTGACAGTGAGGAAGCTTTTCCTGATGTCCAGCCTGAATCTGGGTTGTCACAGCTTGAATTGATTATTCCGTGTCCTACACTCCAGCATCAGTGAGAAGAGATCTTGACCTTCCTTTCTGACAGCCTTTGAGGTACTTAATATCCCTCTTAGAGGGATATCATGTCCCCACTCAGTCTTCTCTTCTTAAGGCTGAACATGCCCAGTTCTCTTGGTCTCTCTGCAAAGGGCAGTGTTTCCAAACCCTGGATCATTTTTGTCGCCCTCCACTGGACCCTTTCTAATTTACCTGCATAGATTTCTTAAATCTTGGTGCCCAGAACTGGACACAGGATTCCACGTGAGGTCTGACTAGTGAGGCATATAGAGGAACTACTACTTCTTGTGATCTGGAAGTAATTTTCTTTGCAAGAGTGAGGCGATCTTAGGTGTGGTGCTTGTACTTGGTTATTCGGTTTGCTCCAAAAAGACGTAGTGCTTGCGTCATCTAGTGGCTTAGGGCCAATCTGGGCAGGATGGTAAATGCATGTAGTTTGCATGTCCAGTGTTTTCCTTCTTCTAAACAGCTGCGTGGGATGAGATCATGATCAGGGACCAGCTGGGGAGTGCGGGGGTTAGGGTAGCCTTTCCCCCTGCCAGAGTCCCAGGGAAAATCACACAGGCACTGCAGAGCTGCTTTTAGCCCGGGAAGAATGCTCCCTCCTTCCCTCTCAGCAGTGAGAAGAGTTTTTCCATGAGAGTGGAGTGTGAGGCTTCTTGGGATGGACAGGACAGGACAGGAAAGGGGTGCCCCTGCAGCACCTGCTCTCTAAGGACCCTGGGGAAAAGCCAGAACTGGGCATGTCCAATCACTTACCTAACATTACTCTGAGCTACATACAGGTCCTTCCTCTCTCCAGAATCCCCTTCTTCCCAGATGGCAGACAAGGCCTCTGGGCAGTTTACAACCACACACAAAGCACAACGTAAAATACAGAGGACAATACAAATATCATACAATGAAATATTAAAAGCCACATTTAAAATAAATTGTTAAAAAGCTACAATACCAATTCAGTTATACAAATTAAACCACATGAACTTTTTATGCATCTGACCTAATGTCCCCATATAATATTAAAGCTAATTAAGTGCCATGTCATAGAGGACAGTCCTGATCTGGTGCCAAAAAGATAACAGAGTTGGCAGCAGGCAGACCTCAGTAAAGTCATCCTCTCCTAGCCTCAACCCTCCATCTGCAATATGGGGATGGCTGAACTTTCAGGGCTGTTGTGAGGAGTACAGCGAGGCAGACTCCAAAAATGCTCTGTGCAGCCTTCTTAATGTAGTGTAAGAGAACCAGTGTGGTGTAATGGCTGGAGTACTGGACTTGGACTCAGGATGCCTCTGAGCCATGAAGCTCCATGGCTGACCTCGGGCCAATCACCAACTCTCAGCCCAGCCTACCTCATAGGGTGGCTGTGAGGATTAAACAGAGAGGAAGAGAATATGTGAGTCACCTTGGCGTTCTTGCAAGAGAAAAGATGTTGAGGAGGAGGAGGAGGAGGCCTACCTCTGCCTATCTACCAATGGCCAGGCTGGGTTCAGGTGGCACAGGGGACCGTCTACCTAGCTGCAGACTGCAGTGCTCCCCTGCCCAGCCCCCTTTGCCCCATTACTGAGTTCTTCCTGAAGCACTTAATCTTCTGCGCCCTTCATCCTAAATTCGAATGACTTGCAATAGATATATTTGGAAAGGAGAGGCACAAGAATCTTTTGGAGGGGGAGGAGCAAATAAAAATGTTTATGTTGAAGCATATAAAACACACATTTTTCTGTACAGCCTCTGATGCCTCCTTCAGACTTGCCCAAGGCAGACTGTGCGCTGTGTACTGCACAGGCTATGACTCCAAACACGTTGTGTTTACTTTCTGAAGGAGGAGTTCGCTGGGCTGGATCTGCACACCGCAAATTAGGGCACACCTGGTTTGTAGCCTTTAACCTAAGCATGGAGATCCCTCCCTCGCCTGGCCTCTTCTGACACCAAGTTTGCCCAAGAGGACGGATGGAGGTTCAGTTGAAAATATTCAAAACTTTCCTAGAGTAACCCTGGCTAATTAATAAGCTGGCAGCTTTAAAAAAATACCGTGTGGTTTTACAGTATATAAAACAGCATCCCAGTACAGACAGCATGTTATGAAGGGTGATGTAGGAGAAGTCTGACAGTCAATATTATGGGAGGGTTTATATCCTGCCATGAGACTGAATGCTTCTCAAGGGAACTTCAGATGAATGGTGCTCTCACACCCGTGCGCACCCTCCAAATGCACACGGTCCAGCAGTCCGTGCTCTCCTTGCCAACACACAGCTCCCTTCGCCTCTGCAATTCCAGAACAACGATTGGGCAGCTCTTCTGGTGCGGGGATGGGGCACCAGGAAGCTGCTCCACCTTTGCCCGGTGGACGAGGGTGCGCGGGTTCCCTGCAATTTTGCTCCTTTCTTCTGATTTCTTTATGAGCGATTTGCTGTCTTTCACAATGTGTCTGCTGCCTTGGAAGTTCAGGATTTTAATGTCACACAGAAAGCAGTGGGGTACTGCAATATCTCAACAATATGACATGCAGCAGGAGGCAAAGTTGGCAGATACAATTGAAAAAAAAAAGCCTGCAAGAGCAGATAACATGTTTTAATCCTGGCCAGATTAAAAAGTTTTAGCCAAGGGCCTATTGTGATTGCTATAGTTATTGTATTGCATATATACCTTGCTTTTCTTCTTGCAAGGAACTTAAGGAAGTTTACAAGGTTCTCCGCTCCATTTTATCCTCACAACAACAACCCTGTGAGATATTGTAGGCTAAGAGGCAGTGACTGGTCCAAAGTGGGCTTCGTAGGTGAGTGGAAACTTGAACCCAGATGTCCTGGGTCCCCAGTCCAGTACTCTAAACCACTACACCACACTGGATATACAACTCATTGTATCAGGCAAGTTTCCTTGGGGAGGGATATCCAGATTCGGGGCACCACCACTGAAAAGGCCCTTTTCCCAGTTGCCATCCACCCAGCCTACAATACACTCTACAGAGATGGCAAAGCACAAAGCAAACGGTCCCTGCCTCCAAGGTGCTTACAGTTTAAAGCTGGAATCTCTGAGAATATAAAAGCAAGGGAGAGTTGAGAGCTGAAGCATGAGAAGAGGGTTCTAGAAGCAAGGGATTATTCTACGTTATTTTGAAAGAAGGAGTAAGGATCTAGAACACCCCCCCCCCCCCAAAGCATTCGTGAAGGATCAGCAACTGGTGCTTCTTAATCTGAAAAACTAAGTGGCTTGTCAGCTCCATTTCTTGAACTCCATTTTTTGCTGCAACCTCAAACAGGAAAAGACGGTGGGAAAAAGGAGTGGAACTTGTCCGTAGGTCTTTTTGGGAGTGGAACATTGGGCCTCCTTCGCACACACTTCTCAAAATGGGCTCATTGTAGCAAGACAGGTTGCTTTATCATTCTCCTTTGGTTGCTTTCCCAGCAATAAAGCTCCAACTGTTTAGCCTGCCTTCAGAAGGAAGATGATGCATGGCAACTCCAAACAGATTTAGCAAGATGGGTCCCAGTGATAAGTTTCCCTCCAGGAAAGAAGTGGAACTAAAAATGTCAAACACCAGAAGCTTTATCTGAACAATTTTTCAGTAGGAACCCCAAGGCCACCTCATGCAGTGCTGTGGCCATTGCTTTGGTGCAGAGCCCAAGGCTTCTTCCCGTGATTCATTTATAGGGCAGTAATTGGGCTGAAGTGACTGTTTCAATAATGGCACTTTCGCTAAAGTAGAAAATTGCAAGTTCCCAGAAGATTATCTGCTTCCCAGGAATGGTAAAAATGGCTTTTGTTGTCAGGTGTAATCTTTACAAAGTTTCCTTTTATAGTTTGCTAACCTTTGAGGCTTGGCTCCCAAATCATTCTTATCACCTTGAAGAGCTTTTGCCAACAATGTTTCAGTCTCTGCCAATATTATGAGCAGATGTGAATGGACTGAGGAATTACCTTTTTTTCTCGTTAAAGCCATGATGGTCACACTCTAGATCAGAATGTCACCATGTTGGAGTCCTCTGGCCTTGAAAATCTTACTTTATTTTCAGAGTCTGATGTTGTAAGGAATTGCTTAGACCAGGGACGGGAAGCATGCGGCCCTCCAGATGTAGTTGGAATGCAATTCCCATCAGCCCTAGCTTGCATCAAAAGTGCAGCCAGAAAGGAATCTTAACTTTAAAAGATATTATGCCACCATAGTTTCCATTTATTTCCTGCACTGATGCCCTCTAAACTTCTCAAACCAAAGTACACTTCAGCATTAAATATATGTGCCTATATTTTTTCTGATACACACACATGCACAAAATAATACACATTTACACATGCTTCTTTTGTATGTTGTAGAAATTGTAGTTTTGCTGTTTCATTAGGTACTAAGCTACTGATAAGGCCATTTTACTGTAGGGCTGGGTTCAGACAACAGGATAACCTGGATTATGGTTCATTATGAGTTGAGTGTGAGTTGTCATTGAACACAGCTGCTCTAAGCGCATGGCTTGTTAACCATGAAGAACCCATGAAGAGAACCATGGTTTGTTGTTGGGCTACAAACCGTGGGTTATCAAGCATATTTAGCTGCTCAACTGGGTTCAGGCAACATGATAAACTATGTTTCAGCAAACCATGGTTAAATGGCACCCCCGTCTGAACCCAGTGTAGATGTTCCATAAACAGATGGGTCATAGAAAAAGAATAGTAATTAGTAAGCTCCTTGGTTTCTTTAGTGATCTTGATTTATTGTTGCCAATGTTCCTATTGTTGCCTTTTTTGTTATATGTATCTCAAAATGAAATGTCATGATTAAAAAGAGACTTCTGGACAAAGATGTGAGTTGCTGTCCAACAACATCTGGAAGGCCCCATGTTTCCCATTCCTGGCTCTGAGGATGATGGCTGAGTTGGATTTAAGCCCAAGGAGATCCAAATTCAAATTGTCACTCAGTCTTGAAGCTCTGTAAGGAATCTTGGTTTTTCACTCTCTCCACCATGCCCTTTTGGGGAAGAAGTACAGAATATTGCAGAATAAAATTTTAATTGAATTTTATATGTTTTATATTAATTATGTTGTAAGCAGCCCCGAGGCTTTATTGCAATGGGGCGGTATAGAAATGTTTTAATAAATAAATAAATATAAATTTAATAATTTAACAGCCTTACCATCCTCACAAGGTGATTGTGAGGATATGGTAAAAATACTTTAATAATATAAATAAATAAAATAGAGGTGGCCTATCCTTAAAGATGACCTTAAAATTGTTTTACAATTACAAGAAAATGTATATGTGCAAGGGGCTAAGCTCCTTGGAGCAAGATAAGACAGCAATAGAATCTTTCTGCATTGAGCTTGTGGCAATGAAGACTTTGACACTTGCTGAGTGGGTATCATGAGACTGAATGTTTAATTGCTCACAGAACAAAAGCAGTGCACAGTCCAACTTCCGTGAGAGAAGGAGAAGTTGGTAGTTCTCTGAGTGTGGACTGAGAACTGTGGAGGGATACAGGGAAGCAAAAAGCCAGGAAGCCCAGACGCAAAGAGGCTGAACAGAGAAGACTGCAGGAGAGACAGATGGAGAATGAAGCTTATGGAAAAGGGCAGAAGAAGCAAAGTGAGATGAGAATAATGAAGGCTATAAAGTGATGGTACTGTGCTGAAAACTGAGATGGATAAAGGGAGAGGGAGGGAGAGATGCTAGTCAGGAGATGGAGTGGGACAGAAAAAGCAGGACGCTGAGGAAATACTGGCTGATGGCAAATGGAGCTGAAGACAGCAGCAGCCAGAGGGATAACGCAGGCATAAGGTGAAACTGTGGGCAGGCAGATGGGCTTGGATGACAGAGAATCACAGGTTAGGGAGCCCAGGGGTAATGCTGGCCAGAGCTGAGCTGAGACTTCGACTGCCACTACAGGGTTGTGACTCGGCTGTCTGAAGAACCAGGGGCAAGGCCAAACTGCACGCATTGGTTGCCATTAGCCATCCGGTTCTTCATCTTGAGGGTGCCAATGGACATTACCTTTAAGGAATATTTGGCACACAGCTCCCAGCAATGAGGCTAATTAGCGTGCTCAGACAATTACGCAGATTCGAAAGAATCCTAGTTAAGAGTGTGAACAACAGAGTATGTAGGCTGGGCCTCAGCCACTGCCGAAATGCAAGCTTGTGTTTCTGGGAATTCATCGTATCAGAACTGTTCATAGCTTGATCTATCAGAAAAGGAGCATGGGTTTTATTTTTGAGGGGAGGGGATGTCCACTAGCCACTTAATATTTCATACCCTACTCAAGCCAATAAGCAGAGTTTGTTTGCAAGTCTGGGCGAACTCCTGAAGACTGCTGGGTGGACTTTCCCTCCCACTCCTTGTGTTCATTTCTACATGCCTGAATGCACGAACTATTCTTGAGCTAACCAATTCTCGCTGTCTTTGCCACAGGGTGATTTGACCTTAACTGGACAGGGTTAGCTGACCTAATGAATGGCTGGACAAAATTTTGTGGTCTGCTAGGTTACATGGTCCTGTGAGCTTAAAAGATGGTTGAAAATCATTTTTTCCTGCATTTTTAGCACCAACCGTACCATGGCAGGATGGCCTTTCTGTAAGTCATGGTTATCAACAGAAAATAAACAGAGACGCTTCTTGGGATCCAGAGCCTGGGGACCTTTTGCTTGTGGGCAGCACAGCTTTGCTTTCAGAGATTTTGTGTCTGGGATTCACCTTGCTCCCCACTTTTAAAAAAAAATATATCAGGCTGTCACAGGCTCTTTGGGGAATCCGGCTTGACTGCCTATCCTTTTGTTGTTGTGATGCGCCCTCAAGTCATCTCCGATTTGTGGCTCCTCTATGAAGGGAAGCCTCCAAAATGTCCTATCCATGACAGCCCTGCTCAGCTCTTCCAAATTCAAGGCTGTATCTCCCCTAAAGGAGTCCATCCATCTCATATTTGGTCTTTCTCCTCTTCCTCAGCCTTCAACTTTCCCTAGCATGCTGGTCTTCTCTAGGGAATTTTGCCTTCTCATGCTGTGCCCAAAGTACAACAGCCTCAGTTTGTCATTTTTGCTTCTAGCCTATCTATATATTTTAAGAAAAACTCTCCGCGTATGGAAGTTTAATTTTTTAAAAAATGGCAGAAGCTCTTTTGGTTCCCCAAAGAAGATTAATATCCGTTACAGTGCTTGCTCTGTTTTAGCTGCCCTAAAGATACCATCAAAAAAACTCTTCAGAACAGACAGCAAGCATTTTTTCTTGTGTGCAAGCAAAAAAAGCATTATTGCTTTGGTTTGGATAGGCTGATTTGGGCAGAAGAGATATTGCAATTGCAGGTATATGGATGTCTAGAGATGGAAGCTGCAATGGGATAGATGGTGTATGTGTATCAATTAGAGGCGGTTCCTGCAGAAAAGAACATGTAATCAGAACAGTCAAAATGCACAGCAGCCACAGAGCAGTTCAGCAACTAAAGCAGCCATTGTGCGCATGGTTGCAGGGCCACTGGATGGAGAAAGGCTCGGGGGCAGCCTGCTCGCTGCTGGAGATCCTCCAACATGGTGATGGGAGGGTGGACGTTTCCTGCTGGCTTGATGCAGGCGCGTTGTGAGGGAAGCTGGATGGACCTCTAAGCACCTCCTCTCTGTGGCTCAGCCTTGAGACTCTGTGGCAGGTCTTGAAGGCACACGTCCCAGATGCCTCTTCTTTTCCTGTTGGCTGTGGAGATGGGGTTAATGCTGCATCAGGGAACTGATGGGGAGGGGAGAGCTAAGCCTACCCCACAAGGCCCAGGCCGTATCTCTTCTCCCCAGTGGCTGCTTTTCGGGATAAGAAAAAAAATACTGGGATTGTGTAGCTTGGGTGTAATTCAGCTCTTTCTTTATGAACAAGGGGGCATGTGATATTTAATGGATTACATATATCCATCCCTCCCTTCGCGAAACTCAGGCAATGCATGTGGCTTCTCTGCATCCCACCCTAGAGAGTCTTGTGTGGAAGAGGCCAGCCTGCAGTGGGCGACGGGCCCCACGAATTTCACAGCAGAGTGAAGCTTGGAACCCACAGCTTCCCAGTCCTAGTCCCAGTCCCACTCATCATGTTGCTGGCCCACATGAGACAGTATGGATGGGCCTGCAGGGCCTTGCAGAAGTATGTATCCCCTGAGACTTTTCCACATTTTCTTGCGTTACAGCCTGCAATTGAACTGGAGATAGTTGGCATTGTTATCACATGATACACACCTGGTGTGTACTTATGCAACCAAGTGCTAGTTTCTTTCATTTACTTAATTTCCATACCGTGATAAAGATATTTTGCACCTTCACAGTGTTGAGTAGGTAGTGTACATCAAGGAGTAACCATGCCAAATAAATTCATTTCATCCCAGATGGTAAAACAACAAAATGCAGAAAAGTCAAAGTGGGGTGAATGCTTTTACAAAGTACCTCTTTAACCCACAGGTTGGTTTGATGCTTTACATTTCTGGTTGCAGTTTTTATATGAGGGAGGGGGCAACGTTTGAATATTGTCAACAAACTGCACGGCACCCCAGCAGTTTAGGTTAGCTTACAAACAAGCTTGAGCTGAATTTTTTTGTGTTTTGCAGTCCTTTACTTTTCCCAACAGACAGCTGGAGGAAACTGTGGCGGGAGCACATGGGCTGAATGTTGCCCACCCACCATGTATTGCCCACCTCTGGCTTATGCACTCACACAGTGGTTGGGTGTACTTCCAGGCAAAGAAGAAAGGGCGGCCACAACTTTCCCTCCCCAACATTGAATATCAGATGACACAGCTTTAAAAAAGGGGGTTGTGTTTCTAGTCCACATGGTTAGGGAGGGGACACTGGAGACCAACAGGTAGCATCAGGTGAGGAAAAGGACACAGGACAGGACAGAAAGAGGCTTCCAATAATAACTAGGTGTTGGGTAGCAGTCCACAGTGGTCTCAATTACAGGAAGCCAGAATCCAGCCAGTTTCCAGATGCCAGCTAGAAAAGTTTCCTGACTAATGCAGCAGTATGGCAATGGCACCCATGACCCAGGGAGGTTGTGGGCTCTCATACCGGAGGCAGGCAAGAGGCAGTTGGACAGCCCTTGGTCGGGGATGCTTTAACTTGTGGTCCTGCCCTGTGCAGGGGATGGACTCGATGGCCTGATAGGCCCCTTCCAGCTCTACTACTCTGTGATTCTATGCAACAGCATGCTCTTCCTCTTTTATACTACTGCCCTTTTTGACTCTTCCTGGCTGTCCACATTTAGCCTTTCTCCTTCCCCTTTTCTAGAAGTTTTCTAGAAGTTGCCTTTTTCAAAAAACTTGACGTTGTTTGGAATCTTGAAAGAGGATGGCATGCTGCCCTTTGCCTCTGAAGCTAGGAAGGGCTTTGGTTGTGCCTTGCCTAGCACCTTTAACGCCTGTTTTGGCTGCAAGGATGGGCACACATGGGTGGGTGTGTCATCACACTTTGCTGCCAACGTTCTCCTTTGCTTTCCTGGATAGCCTTGTGGACAGCAGCTGCGTCATGGGGTGCAGACCGGGCATGTACTTGATCAAGGAACCAGTGCGATGTGAGGGTTGCCACGCGAACTGCAGGACCTGCACAGGTACGTTCTGAAGCTCTGCGAGACGGTCTCCGGCTTGCGCCTCCACATGCGGCTTTGGTTACAGAGGTAGACAGGGCATGGCTGGTCCGAATAGTGCCTTGAGGGCTTCCGCATCCCTTGTTGCAGAGAAAAGCAAAGCAACATGGAGGTTCCACAAGTGAAAGCCCAGTAGCCTTGGGTGTGGGGCTCAGTCACCGGGTGTGGGGTGCTGTTGTGGGTGGTGCTTTGCTGTGCCCTCTCTGGGCCAAGTGACCTGTAACAGCAGACCACTGGTTGGTGTTGCGTGAATGAATCTTAGGTCTGTGCTATCCCTGGATTCCTGAATCATAATGAACTTCATTTCCATTTTATTTTAGGGGGCCAGCACAAACCGTGGCTAGCCAGCTGAACACAATGGCAAACTTCTGGTTGCCACGGGCCACTGCCCAAGTTGGGGAGGGTAATGCATGACTCCAAGGTGAACTGGGTCTGTGTGTCTTGGAAACCGTGACTGCCTTGCTTGTTATTTCCCTAGCTAGTTCTAATATTTCTCTGTAAAGTGTATTATCCATCAGCATCACCGATGAACAGAAATATACTGTGCTGATATTATGGGCTGCTTTGTTTACTACCTGAAGGTCTGTGCCAGAGCAGCTGGGATTCAACATTACTGTCTCTGAATGTTGGAGGGTCCGCTTGGCTAGGGAGGTGATGAACTGCGAACAGATACCGTTTCCGCCATTCTTTTGTCTACTCCTTTTTTAAAGGCCATCTTGACTAGTGGCCATCCCAACATCCCATAGCTATGAATTCCATGCGTTTTATATTTTGTGTAAAAAGGTGTTTTCTGAAGAAATGAGAACAGAGCATTGAGGTTAGGGAGGAATAATCTTTGAAAGAGACAAGAAGAAAAACCGCACTCATAAGTAAAAATTGATTACTTCTGAGTAGACATCTATATGATTGCACTGTTGGCAGAACCATTCTTTGGTCCAGGCCAATATTTCAGAAAGCCCAGGATTGGATTAATCTTAGCCTAGGTCATCCAAGGACATGCACTAGACTAAAAGCATGGGAGATTCTCAATGGATGGATAGTCATTTCCTTGTGACTTTATGTAGAGAAAAAACTACAACATTAAACTCTGTCTCTGCATTGAGATACTTATTTCTAAGGGCCCAAGGTCTTCTGAATGCACTACTTCTAGTTTGCCAGTTCTAAAGCAAGAGCAGTTAATGCTTCTAGATAAGAAAAATCTTGAGTCCAATTGGATTCCATTTTACTGTGCAGTTTGTAAATCTAAATTCTGTTTTGTGTACATAGCATCACCCAAACAGAACTGTCTGTTTTGCTAGTCATAAATACCTGGAATAGTCTCCTTCTTCTCAATAACATGAGCTAGGCATGTTGCAGCAAACCTTTTTGTTAAACAATGATGTTGAAGTGTGTGTGTGTGTGTGTGTGTGTGTACTTAGATATATGGAAGTCTGGAAGGATGGAAGTTTTACCTTTCCATAAGGCTTGCAGGAGACCATATAAAACCCTGCAAGAATTGTGCAAGGGAGCTTTTGAGTACATAAAAGTGTCAACACTTCAAAAACTATGATTTTACATGGGAAGCCAGTGCAGTGCCCCACTGAGAATTTACTTCACTTTCAGCTTGTTCTGTCCCAGACCAGTAATAATTTAACAGCAAATACAGATTTTTTTAAAAACTGCAAGCACTAGATTGAAAACAAACTTGTGTTCAGACTTTGTTCCATTGGAAGCTGAGCAGCTGCTTTCCCTGGAGAAAGTGGCCATGATCAAAAGAGCAACTTTATGTGTGCCCAAGGGTTGCATGAGCCTGGAAGAAGAGATTGCAGGGGTGGGGGTGAAGGGGGGGTCCTTTACATGATTGACTTCAAAGCCGCATAACAGACCTTGAGTTTCATGTGCAAATTGTGAGGCTTTGGGCTGCCCTGAGCCTGAGAGACCTGCTGCTCAGGCACCAGTTTCATGCTTCTTGTGCAACCAGACCTGGTGCTTAGAAAACGGGCTGTGAGCAGTTGGAGTCGGGATGCTACCCCACAGACAAGTGGTCTCTTGGATGCAGAGAACACGTCCACGCCATTGCTTGCTACACGCTCCCTGATGCATGGTGCTTTCTCAATCTGGAGAACTTAACTGCCGGCCAGGGCTGCTGTGCCTTAATCACTGGCATTAAAGCTGCAGGGCAGATACCGGGTTGCAGCCTGGTAACCCTTCTAGGGAAGTTTCAGGCATCACTTCATTGTAAGTGCATTCCCTCTTTTTATTGAAAATGACCTGAGGGGGACGCCTAGCCTTGCCCTACAGCCTGGAGTCCCACAGGCAGTGTTCCTTGCCAGAAACAGCTGCCCTTTTATCACCTGGGCTGCAGCCAAATTAAAGCAGAGAAGCGTTAGTTTCTTACATGCAGTGTACTCTGAGTGAGTCCATCTGCTCTGGCCTGTAAAATGCTTCCTCCGGTAAGTCCTGCTTCTCAGGACCAATCAGGATGTTGCCCCCTCTCCCACCAGGCTGCAATTTGAGACCTTCACATGGTAAATCCCAGATGGCCAGCTGTCTCCAGCCAAATACTTGCGCTCTGCTCAAAGTCACATGCAATGTTCAAGGCATATGTGGTTGCTTATGTGGTGTACCTGGTTTAATAGCATGCTTTATCTTGAACCTGACTTTTGCATGTGGGGGGTGGGGGGGGGTCAGTGGCAAACAGCAAAGGAGCGTCAAGAGCCACGTCTTTGTTAAAGAGCCAGTGCTGTGTGAGGGTTCAGGTGTCCAACTTGGACTGGGGAGAACCGGGTTCTCATTGGGTTGCCTTGAGCCAGTCATGCATTACAGGCCTAACCTACCTCACAGTGAAACTAGTACAACTAGGTGCATACAAACGTTTGTGTGGTAGTAGATGACTGTAGAGATAAGAAAAGATTTAATTCACAGCCTGGAGTCTTGCTGGTAAAATGGAAGTTGCCCTTGATCAGGCCTCTATGTTAGGATTATTGCTCAGTCCCTGGATCTTTATAGTGCTATGCTTAGCATTAGCCCCTGGAATGGTAAACAGCTAAATACTGGAACTACTGAGTGGACTTGGATAGGACTGCAAATCTGAGAAGAACAGGTAGATTTGTGGGACACAGAAGTTGCTGCTTGACTATTGAGGAACTTCAGGAAGTGAGCATGTTCAAAGAAGGTTCCACAACCGTGAGAGATAGTTACTTCGTATTGTCAGGGAACAGATCCAACCTCTGCATGCCCAAACTGGCAAGGGACAAGCCAACCGAGCAGTTGTTGGGGCATGATCCGTACAGCACACGGATCATTTTTGCACTGGGGCGGTGGAGAGAAAATTCTCCGGAGCCAGCTTTGCTTGCTGGCAAGAAACCAAACCAGTCCCATCGTGCTCTTTTTTAATGTTGTATTTTAATAAATCACCGTGATTGGAACTTGCATTTCAGCTGTTCTGTGAGACGATGGAAACTGCTGACTTCGGTCAATGGCATGAATTTCTTCTTCATTTAAGTTTGTTCTTTTAAAGGGCTCCAGCATTTTGCCATTGCTAAAGTCTGATAAGCGAACAGTTCCTAGATAGTGCCAGGTCTTGGCCATCGATAGGAAGGGACCACGTTGATTTCAAGTGGTTTTAAGGGTGCAGTAGCTCCTTTCTTCTCTCTCCTGAGCAGAGCAGCAAGCAGATTCCACTTTTAACTTCCCAGTCAGCTTTTGATCCAGGGATCGTCCACCTGATTGACAGCAACATTTTTCCAATTCTCCTTAGGTCCAGACCAAGAGGATTGTATGCAGTGTGCCAGGAATTTCCACTCGCACGAGTGGAGGTGTGTCTCAGCATGTGGGGAGGGCTTTTATCCTGCCGAGATGCTTGGACTCTCACACCGAGTCTGCAGAAGGTATGGTCTGTTTGGGCATGACACAAATGTGGAGATCAGTTCTGGCATGACACAAACATGGATCTGTGTTCTTCAAGGTACTCTGGGGGGGCCTCCAGGGGGACAGTCCAAGCGCCAACAGTCAGAACTGTTTGTGCTGCTTTCCATGTTTTCCAATTTAATGCATTTTCTGCAATAAGAAAAAGACAGAAAAAGCCGTAGGGAGACATTGCAGCATTACAGCACCATCGGGAGCCCTGTAAAGTTCTGTGAATGAGACAGAACAGGGTGATGGTGCATTAAAGCCTTTCCTGGGGGCAGCCGTGGGGTAGTGCGTGTGAAAACAAATCAAGGTGCTTGCATCCTCAGATGCTTCCATCCCAAGGGCCTTTAGTAATCCTCAGGCAATTTCAGAAAGTGGTGGTATTCCTCGTATTTCCGCATATCATTTTGCTACTGCCCGCTTTCAGCCACTTTCAACATTTGTTCCTGCAGCAGAAATGGTGGGGGATACATTTCTGCCTGCTCAAGTCCCTGACAGGGTTGAGATTAGTGAGCGAATACCGGCTCTGCATGCAGAGGGTTCTGGGTTCAGTCCTTGGCTGTGAAAGACCCTCGCCTGAAGCCTTGGAGGGCTGCTGCCAGGCCGTGTTGACAATACTGGCCTTGACAGACCCATAGCCTGACACAGCATAAGGCAGCTTCCTAGGTTAACTCTCTAAGTAAAGCCAGTGTAGTGCAATGGTTAAAAATATTGGACGGGGACTCAGGAGACCCGGGTTCGAGTCCCCACTCAGCCATGAAGCTCATGGGGTGACTTTGGGCCAGTCACAGACTCTCAGCCCAACCTACCTCACAGGGTTGTTGTGAGGGTAAGACTGAGAGGAGGAAGAGAATTATTTAAGCCAACTTGAGTGCCTTGAAAGGAATAAAAGGCAGGATCTAGCTATAATAAAATAAATAAATAAGTGCATGGGGTAGTGCACTTGGCTACTTTCCCCACTGCAGAAACTATTTTAGGCAAGCAAAGAAGAAAGCACTCATGGGGGCTTGGGCAATCCCTGTACTTTTTGTCAAGGTGTCAATGGTGCTGATTTTCTTTTCTATATCACCCCACAGCCAAAGCTCTCTGGGCAGTTTAAAACCCAATCTGTAAAACAAACCCCCAGAATTTGCAACAATAATAATAAATATTCAAAAGTGTAAAGCAGCAGAAACAAACAGTAGAAAAGCATGGCTCTGCAAGCAGCTGGGATGAGCAATTCCCCTCAAGATGGACCCTGCGCACTAGACCTCGGACCCAAACAGGTGTCTGGCCCTGACGCGTTCAGCCAGGTCCTCATGGGCAGTCCAGTGTCCCCACCTGCCCTGATGTGCTTTCTTCAAATGCCGCTTTTTTAAAACTGGCTTTGTAGAGAAGAAAAACTCCCCAAGTTAGAGACAGCATCTGAATGAAGGAGAGAATTTCTAATATAAGTTAACAAGACATGGTGGGATTGTGGGAGGGGCTAATGACGAGATATGTTCCCCACCCTTCTTCTGTGCCGGGTGGGGAACTCTTTCAGCTTAGGGCCAAAGGCTGTGGGTCAAAAATACCAGCTGCCTGTAACTCAGAAACTCTTCTATCTAGTAAACAAGCCTTGGAAAAGGCATTTCAGTCTTTCTGCAATGGGGAAAAGGCACAAAAGCTGGGAAACCCCACCGAGCAGTGGTTGGGGGAAGGAAGGGACCTCTGGGGGCCCAGAAGGGCAGGTGTGGGACCCCAGGAGGACTGCCTCAGCCCCCATCACTGTTGGGTGGCTTAATTAGAACTGCTGCTCTGCTTGCTAGTTACTAGAAATACTTTTCTTCTCTCTGATCCCCAGATGTGAAGATAACTGTCTAAGTTGTGATAGCTCTGGAAGAAAGTGTATCAGCTGCAAAGAAGGCTTCAGTCTGCTGAGTGGCTCATGCATTGCGAGCGACCGATGCCACAACGGTATGTATTAGCATGGAATTTTAACTGAAGGATGCCCCGTCCAGATACGCAAACACTGAGCAGAACAAAGTCCCCCTTTGTTCATTTCTGTCTTCATATGAACCAGAAAGCATGAAAGATGAACCAGCATGGATGGGGCAAGGGGCCATAACAGGTGGTTTTTCAGAGCTGCGGAGCACAATATCGAGCGGTGAGGGAGGGCAGTTCTACAGCTTGGACGGAACTAGATTTTTAGTGTTATATTGGAGAGCGACTAGGGAGGAAATGAATGGGAACCCTAGGACCTGGAATTTCAGTCTGACCATTATTATTAGTTCTGCATACCTACATTCCCTAGAATCTCATCCTTATGTGCAGCCACATGTTCCACATTCTTCACTGCCTTCTCGTATCAGGAACAGAGGCGATTTTTAATTGCTTCATGTTTGTGGAATATAGAATGAACCCTCCTGGAATTAAAGTGGGGCTGGGTGGAAAGGAGGGTGGTAAAGAATGAGTGACTTGAAAATATGGTAGATAAAAATTCATCAGTATAACTTTTCCTGGCACAGAAAATACATGGAGCTCACTTTTGAAAAATGGGAGGAATTTGCATATTCAACTCTGTACAAGATGCCAACTGTCACTTTATAGCACAATCTCAGATCCAGCTTTTAGTCATTGCAATGTCTAAACTTCATTTGAGAATTCATAGAGGGACCCCTAAAAGTGACTGGTATAAACCTTCCCTAGCCTGCCCCTGGTTCCTGCTGCTCTGTGGCTTTGCAAGGGCACAGGGAGCCGAAGGGGCCGTAACTCAGGGGAGAGGCGCAGGCGCCGCACCGCAAAGGCTCAGCCCCTTGCCTCCCCAAGGAGGACTGGGCGGGCACCTGCTGGAAGCCCTGAGGGCTAGTGCAGGGGTCTGGCTCACTGTATGGAGGTTTCCCAGGACGAATGGATTGCCGGAGAACAGAGCTGCAGTAACCCACCCCCTGCCTCCTGCTCTTTGCACCAGCTTCAAGCCAGGCCAAACCACAAGCTCCAACACAGTGCTGTGTTGTCCTCTTCTCATCCACTTTTCCCTGCCCATCCACTGCTCAGGCCGGAATGCCCTGGCACAGAAGATAGCACTGGCTTGCACGGGTGCATTGGTGCAATGCCTGTGCAGAGGGCTGCATCTGGATGGCTACACTTGTGCAAGAGGGTTGCTCTCAGCATCCACAAGGCTGTCCTGACCTTGGGACTCTCCTAACAGGGACAATGTGCCTCTTTCAGTTCTCTTCAGTACAGCAGAAAAGTGTTTGCTGCATTTTTACAGCTCCAAATTTGTTCAGTTGAAATATTAATCTAGTATGTTTCCCCCCTCCCTTCCAAACATGTCCTCTTCCAGCTGACAAGTTCTTCTGCGATATGGTGAAATCCAACAAGCTGTGTGAACACAAGCCATTTATACAGTTTTGCTGTCGGACGTGTCTCTTGGCTGGCTAAGCTGAACATTTAATATCTGCCGTCTGGATGCCCCATCGTGCCAGTTCCCTAGGACAAAGTTACCCTTTCTTCCCTTCCAGCTTCACCCAGTGTTGGCTTGAGGCTTCAGCTTGCAGTTCAGATCATTTTGCCCGCTTGGTTTCCACAGTGTTACGTCTGGTGACCCTGAGCTTAGGAGCATCCCTGCCTTGTTCATTGCATCTTTACGGAAAAATAAATATGCACCTGGCAACATGATTCATGCACAGAAATTGACCCTTCCAGTTTGCATCCAAGCACAAACTTTGTGCGTAACACCACGAGCTTAAGTTTTCCCTGCACCTTCAAGAAGAAAAGGGGATCCCACCCGCCACCCAGCCCCACCTAAAAGATTGTAGCCTTTCAGGATAGCTCATGAATCCCTGGGATTGGTAGCAGTCGTGCTGCGTTCTGTTCCAGTGCAATAAAGGAACGTCGAGCAACATTGTGACTGGAAAACCCACCCATTCCTGCTTGTCTTCGAGTAGTAGAGGTAGCCTTCGCAAACTTGCAGACTGGCTGTGACCAAAGAGGAAATTCTGCAAATGGAAGGAGGAGGTGAATGTGACCTCCGATTTATCCCCCAAGCGTCCATCTAGCTGTGGGCTGCTTGGTGCAACCGGGCCCTGCATGGCCCTGCATACCTGTTGACAACGTAGCCGGGCCAGCCACCCCAAGGACTGAATTGGAAGCCTTCTCTGTGAAAGGGATGCTAGCAAATTAATATTTTGACTGCGAGTGCGGGCTAGAATAATTTGCTCCCTGCAACAAAAGACCACCCTACCCCTCCCAGGATTTGCATCTCCTAGCTTTGATGGATGGCATGTTTCTGGCCGACTACAGCTTGCTGACAGAACCTTCCTGTCTGATGGCAGCTCAGTGACTCTTAGTAAGCAATCCCTTCCAAGAGACGTTCTATTTAGCCAACCGGGAGGAAAAGAAAACAACAAATTTTATGAAACGGTGTTATAACACATTTGAATGTATTTGCTATACATTCAGGCATATCTATCTAGCTATCTGTATACACGCATACACACATAATATAATATATTTTATAGTTTGTTGTGTGGTGTTTATATAATTGTGTTAAAATATATTTGGCTATGTTGTCTTACAGATTTTTTAAAAAGTAATTTATACAGTCATTGGCTTTCTTCATAGAATTTTTAAATTATTTTTTACAGCAACAGAACTTTTTTTAGTGCATCACTTTCCCTTCTAGTGACATTTTTTATAAGTTGCAACAAAGATATCCCTTTCCACCCCTCTCATCAGACATATGTAAGCAACACTTAGTTTTTTCGCCTTATACTGCCTGATCTGATTCACGTTGTTGGTCGTTTTAATAAGTTAAACCTTCAGCCCGTGAAATTGGCAGTAAAACATTAATTGGCTCTTTACAAAGTGGGTTTTCTAAGTCTTTTTTTTTTCTTTTTTCACGGGGGTGGCTAAAATTAACTTTATGTTCATATTACTTCAGACCCATGTTCTTTCAAACTTGGCTGGATGAATAGTGAAAGCAAGTGCAGTGTCTCTGATATGAAACAGATTGATGGTAAAGTCTTCAAGATGACCACAACATGAATAAAATGTTTGTAGTCCTCATGAGTTACTTTGTCCTTTTTTTGGCTCAAATTATCAAAGTAAATTGGTTTGCTTTACAATGAAAACTATCCAATTTCTTTGCAACCTTTTAAATAATTATTTTGTCATGACCTAGAAACTGTATTCAGCAGTGAATTGCATACATGGACTTACATAACATTTTTGTGAGATGCAGTTCAGCTGGTCTTATTCAAGATCCCACATAGTTCATTCCCAGAGAGTAGATTGAAGGTCCACAAGCCACCCCTGATGAGTCAGGCAGCAGGTTAAGCAGAAATATTTTGGAACACAGTGCTGGGCTTGCCATTGCTTCTTTCTTAAATAGGAGGGAATGACTCTTCCGGGATGAAACAATCCAGCCTTTCCAACTTGGTGCCCCCCAGATGTGTTGAGTTGCAACTGCCTGAGACTCCTGGGAGATGAGTTGCAGCACATCTGGAGGGTAGCAGTTGGGGAAGCCTGGTTTATGCTGTGACATAAGCCCCAGTCAGGCATCCCCTTCTTGCAAGTCCAATTGTGTGTGAGGACTGCTCGCCAGCCCAGCTTCTTCTGCAGCTCCGTTCTGTGTGTTGGAAAGATGCTTCAAGTGGAGACCCTTCTCTCCATGCAAGGGGTGCTGCCATAATTTTGGCTCTTGCCTCTTTTGGCTTTTGGCTCTTGCCTCTTGGCAGAGCAGCAGAGGCTGGGAGAGAGAGCTGAGGGTGGCCAGGGGACTGGCGAAGGCAAGGTAGGGGCTGGGCAGAGGAGAAGGGGAACCGGAGCAGCAGAGAGGAAGGGGGGCGGGCGAGAGGGGCCAAGAGGAAGCCAAGGGGCGGGGCAGCGACCTGGGAGGTTTATAAGACTGGTTTTCAGGGAAAACTGTATGAGGCGAGACTGGGGGAACTGGGTCTCTTCAGTCTGGAGTAGACTCAGGGTGGATATGTTGGTGACATACAGGTATGTGAGAGGGTGTCACACAGAGGTGGGTAGAGACCTGTTCTCCCCTGCAGAGGAAGGCAGGATGTACACCAACGGAGCAAAGCTCAGGGAACCAAGGTTCTATTTAGATGCCAGGAAGCATTTCCTGACAGGACCCTGAGGATACGGAATGGGCTTCCATGAGAGGTCGTTGAGGCCCCATCAGTGAGGGTGTTCAAGGATAGGCTGGACATGTACATGGTGGGCATGTTGTGAGTGGAGCCAGCTGGAGCCGGGGGTCAGACTAGATGGCCTGGGAGATCCCTTCTGACTCTCTCTGTTTCTATAATGGGGTCAGTGAACACAAGCTCTCTCTCGTGGCATGAGCTTCAAAGAGAGCCGTAGACTCAGATTTGGAAGGTGCTTTGTCCAGCCCTCAGCTCAGCGCAGGACCTGCCGTGTGGGCATCCACTGCAGCATCTCTGACGGATGGCCACACGGCCTTTACTTAAGCGCTTTCTCCACAGGTGAGCCTCCCAAGTCCTGCCCAAGGCAGACCAGTCCAGGCCCAACAGTGCAGGGCATTTCTCATAACATTTAGCCAAAACCTGCCCTCTTGCACTTTTCATTCTGCCTCCCTGGCTCAGCTGCTCAGTCCTTTGCGTGCCTGCCTATCAATATACAAAGGCAGCTGGCAGGAGTGTATTATCTCAAATATTCTAAGCAGTTGGTCTTTTTTAGGGGAAAAAAAGAGCAATTGATAGTTTATGTCTAAATTTATGCTGATATGATTGAGTGAAGGATAGATTGGCTAATGATTAGTCACTAATCAAACCTCATGTTAGTAATCATTTGATTTTTTGTTTAATCCACTTACAGACTATTACTCTTTAACAAGTACCTTCCATTGCGGCAACCTGATTAGACCTGCACCTGCTTAGCTTTAATCAGCCCTGTAGCACCAGGTGTGGCTGATCCATCTGCTGGCTCCCAAGACAACCGTTTTGGCTGCTTGGAAGCCATTCAGAGCACTTTGAAGGAAAAGCAAAATGTGATACATGTGTACATACATCCCACCAAGCAGCTCCAGTGCCTGTCCTGTGCACTTCCACCAAAACCCTGATAAATCTAGTTTAGATGCCTGCTTGAGAGTGCAAAAATTGGGGCAGTGTTTGTTAGAGCCCATGATTAATTGGGGAGCAGAAGAGTCCTTCAAGACCAAGAACCCCTTTCAGGCAGTTGACTGAATTCAGCTTGGAGCCCTTCTCAAGCTCTGCCTCCCAGGGGCTCTGAGTGGCTTGTGGGGAGCATGACCATTGTCTTACTCTTTCTTCTCCGCTTTTTGAACCCTCTGTACCTGCTCAGAGTTTCTGCTCTGCCACCCTGAGCTACAGTGGCTCCAAGGGCAATTACAGAGAAAGACAAATGCACATTTAAATAAGAAGAATTGAAGGGCATATGGAGTGAGGCCTAAGAGAGAAGAGCTGTTACAGGAGGACAGGAATGTATATGCAATAGAGTGAAGGGACGAAAGAAGCCGGCAGTGGGGAACACAGCACAAATATTGTGGGAATGGAGAAGAGGGGAGGAAATGGCCAAAGAAGGGTTAGAAGCATTTGAGATGGGAAGAGAAGCACTAGGAGGAGCAAAACAGTATGAAGTGGTTTTCTCTGTTAGAGCAGGGTTCCTGAGGCTTTTGGGTCAGTGGACACTTGGAAGATTGGGTGTCATGGGCACTCTCACAAAATGGAGCAGCCACCCATTCATAAAATGGCTTTCAGAGGGCAGGCAGGGTGACTAAAAGAAAAGCTGCTTGCCCCAAAAACTAAATGCAAGGGAGATGTGGGGTTTGAGCTGCAAAATGCAAAAGCATTCTTTGGAGTCCATAAAAAGACGGCACTTTGCAACCTGCCAGCCTCAGAGGTCTTTAAAAGAAGTGGAATGAAAATGCACCTTAAGATACAAAAATTTAGGAGGTAGGGAGCCAGAAGTGATGTTGACTGGCATATCGGCAGCCATGGGGACCAGGTTCAAGGCCCTATGAACGTGCGGTATGTGGCTTAGAAATTCATTTCCTCCATGACACAGAGCTGTAATTATTCTACCACGCTGTCCTATCATCAGTACGTTCAGATCTTCAGCCCTCAAATCTCTGCAAACGGAAAAGGTGGTAGAAATGCCAGTGCTCTTTAAGCAAATACCACGGGAGCAAAGGGGTCAGTGGATGTTGCATTTAATTGCAGGAGCAATTCCAGCTGCAAAACGGCGGAGGAGAAATGGACAGCATTTGGCTCCGGGAAGTTAAATCCAGAGGCTATTGGTACAATCCAGAACACGTCTATCAGTCTACTCAGAAGTACCGTATTTTTCGCTCTATAAGACGCGCCTGACCACAAGACGCACCTAGTTTTTAGAGGAGGAAAACAAGAAAAAAAATATTCCGAATCAAATGGGCACATAATCACAGGCACATTCCCCATCACTTCCCCATGGGCTGCACATCTGACAGACTTACTGCACACACATCTTCGCTCTGTAAGACACACAGACATTTCCCCTTACTTTTGAGGGGGGGGAAGTGAGTCTTATAGAGCAAAAAATACGGTAATTATTCCCTGCATACATACTGTAAAAGTACTTGAGTGACGAAAATAAGGGCAAAAGCCAAAGCTAATTCTGTCTGTGCCATCCCAGCAGGCTGTGCTGTGAAGAGGAATTAAATGAACCTTTGCTTCCAGGATTCCCACTTTCCATCCACTTCTCTTCAAATTCACATTCATCAACAGCTAAGGGCCTATCCGCATCCTCCTGAGACACGCAAATAAACTTTGGTTTCTTTTTAATTCTATAGCAAATGTATTGCCTTAAAATATCTCAGCTTTCTCCAACCTGGAGCTTTCCAGATATTTTGGACTACAACCGTCCTCACATCTATGACCATTTGCCATGCCGGCTGGGGCTGATGGGAATTATAGTCCAAAATATTCACAGGGCACGAAGTTGGGGAAAGCGGTGTTACATTGTAAACAAAGCAGATCAGCAAAAATACTGTGCTTGGGGCTGCAGGCAGAGCTGCACGGGCTGACCAATTTGTTTTCCTTCAGGAGCATCTTCTGTTACTATGCTTTAAGGGAGAATGTGTGGCATTGGGCCTTTTGGAGGTTTATGCCCTCCTTGTCATCAAATGCAATAAAGCAATATTTGGCTTAAGTGTGAAGTGTGAATTTCACGCACACAAAATGTCGAGCACAAACTACTGGTTTCTCGCTGAACCCTTCCAAAGAGGATCAATGGGTTCGGCATTTTATGAATGGGTAAAATTCTAACAGTTTTGATTTTTAAGAGAAATTGGTAATTTATTGTTCTTCGTCATGGCCTCTGTGCATCACACATATGGGGTGCTGCGCCTGTGCAGTGCCTTTGGCCGGAGATTGCAAGCTAACGCTTTTTGGCGGGAAAAGCTCCGCTCCCCTCCCCCCTAGGCCTATAAAGAGCGGAGCGTCCGCCATTTTGTTCCGTCTTTGCGACCGCCGTTCGCTGTGCCTCGTGCCGCTTTTGCTCTCACTCTGACCATTATTTGCTAGTTTTCCTTATACTTCTCCAAGTTGTTATACCCCTTGCTTCTTTACCAGTTCCTAGTTCTTCTTTCTTTCTATAGTTTGTTCTCTCGTTCCATCTTTTCTATATAAAAAAAAAATTACAAAAATATATACTTACCCTCTGCACTGTCTTCTTTCTCTTCCTTTCTTGCGATGGCGCAGCGAGCGGCCTTCCGCAAGTGCGCAGAGTGTGGGTCGAAAATGTCGCCGAGTGACCCACACGACCTGTGCATCCTCTGCCTGGGAGAGGGGCATAGGACAGCCAGATGCGCACATTGTCTGGCTTTTTCTAAACAAGCCAGAAAAAAACGTGAAAATCGCCTACGGAGGCTTCTATGGGATCGGGCTCTCATGCAGTCCGACCCTCTCGTGGCTGCCCCGAAGCCGACCTCCTCTTCGGTGGCCCTGCCAAAACGCCCTTTGAATGAAGGCGCGTCATCTGATACAGCTCCTCCTGCTTCTCCAAAAAAAGAAAGCAGAGAAGTGTAAGTATGCCGACTCTAACAAGTCGCCGAGCCACAAAAGGGCCAAAAAGGATAAGGCTCCAAAGCCTCCGAAACGCCCGAAGGAATCCGAGCGCCCACGGCACAGGGACACGGGTTCGACGGTCCCATCGGTACCAGGTCAAACTTCAGTACTGACGCCACCCAATCCAGTCCTTCAAGAAGTTATGAGGGTTACCCCGCAAGGGTCCCCCCGACGTATGCCAGATCGCCCATCCGACCTGACTTTGTCACTTCCGAGGGGCTCGATTTCGGATGGGGAGATCCAGGACTCCCCTCCTCGGGCTAGGTCTCCAACACCGGTGCCCCCGACCACGGTGCATGCGGATGCAGACATCTCTCTGCCTCGAGGCCGATGGAGCCGCTCTATCGAGCAGCCTATTGAAGGCTGGCGTTGTCCTTCTTACCAGCTTTGGCACGAGCCTCCCTCGGTGGGATATTATCCGGTTCCTCGGGGCTGATCTTCGCCCCCTCAGGACCGACCACGTGCAGTGGATCCCAGGTGTGTCTCGCCGATGCCTTCCCGGCATGACAGCAGCTGCTCACTTTCGCCAGCAGACTCCTCCTCGTCAGTGCCACCTTATTACATTGCCGACTCCAACAACTTGGAGATGGATTCGACCTCTCTTGATGCTGTCGTTACCACCCAGGATCCCGCCTCGCCAGATGAGTTCCACGTCTCAGTTGCTGAGCTAATGGCAAGGCTCATCCAGGCACTGGACATCGATGCAGTCCAATGTCCGGGCCCGTCAACAGACAGAATTTACGACGTTGTCCGGGGAGAGCAGTCCACCTCCATTGTTCTCCCACTTATTACTACGCTGAGACAGGCGATGACCCAGTCTTGGGACTTGGCCTCCCACCCTCAACCGACATCCTGGAGGTACGAGACGATGTATCGGGTTTGGGAGGAGGATATCCCCTTCCTCCTCCGCCATCCTTAGCCGAACTTGGTCATCGTCAAGTCCTCTCAGGGTAGGGAAACCAGAGGCCATACTACGCCACGGGACAAAGAAGAGAGGAAGATGAACTCCCTGGCCAGGAGGGTATACGCGGCTTCAGGACTGGGATTACGCATCTCCAATTACGAGGTGATGTTGGCGAGGTACCAATGCTTCTTCATGCAGCGCCTCCACAACGTCGCCTCGACCCTACCAGACCACCAGGGAGATGTGGCCAAACTCTTAATAAAGGAGGCCATGCAGGTGGCTGTTCAACAACTGTCCATGGCCAGGCACCACATGGGTACCAACTCAAGGGCTCTCGTCAGTGCCATTTCCCTTCGGAGACACGCTTGGCTCCGAAGCTGCCACTTTCCTGAGGAGACCAGGTGTAGGATTGAGGGGATGCCCTTCGACAGGTCTAGGCTCTTCCATTCCCGCACGGACCACAAGCTTAAAAAACTCCATGAATCCCAGATGATGGCTCGTCGGATGGAGTTACCGCTCTAGTCAACACGTAAGTGGTCATGGAACCGCCCCACCTACAGACAATCCTACCAGCCCAGACAGCAGCCCCATCAACGGCAGCAACAGCAACAGCGCTGCCAACAGCCAACTTTGGCCCGGCAGGCCAGCGAGCTCTGTGCACTCCAGGTAGACCCTCCATACTTGAGTTTTCATAAAGAGAAGGTTGTCTTACGACTCGACCCCTCCTTTCATCCGAAAGTTAATACATCTTTTCATTTGGGATAGGATATCGTCTTACCTGCTTTTTTCCCATCCCCAGCAACTCCTCTGGAAAGATCTCTACATTCCCTTGATGTTCGTCGCTGCTTGGCCTTTTATAGGTCTAGAACTGACTCCATTCGACGTACGAATAGACTTTTCGTTAAGTATTCGACCACCGATCAGGGCGCTTCAATGGATAGTTCATATGATCACTTTATCTTACCAACTCGCCAAGCTTGATTTACCTATAATTCCTCGAAGTCATTCGGCCAGGGCTGTGACTGCCTCCTCTGCTTTTGCATCGGGAGTCTCACTTGACGACGTATGCTGGGCGGCTACTTAGATGAACCCTTGCACATTTGCAAGACATTACCATCTCGACATTCAGGCTCAACAAGACTGCTCCTTTGGGAGAGCTGTTCTATCATCGATTCTTCATTAATGACACCTCCCCTCCTCCATAATGGTGAGCTTGTTAGTCTACCCATATGTGTGACGCACAGAGGCCACGACGAAGAAAAGCAGGTTGCTCACCTGTAACTGATGTTCTTTGAGTGGCCATCTGTGCAGTCACACAACCCACCCACTGGCCCCACTCGGTGTCGGTGAGTGGATGTTATTGTCGGTACCGATCTTTATTCTTGTTGGTACCGATCCTTCTTACTTTACTTATGCTAGTCAGCCGCATAGGGGTGTACGTTCGGTTTCAAAGACTGAACAAAATGGTGGACACTCCGCTCTTTATAGGCTATGGGGGAGGGGAGCGGAGCTTTTCCCGCCAAAAATCATTAGCTTGCAATCTCCGGCCAAAGGCACTGCGCAGGCACAGCACCCCATATGTGTGACTGCACAGATGGCCACTCGAAGAACATCAGTTACAGGTGAGCAACCTGCTTTTTCTGCATGCTTATGTGGTGTGAACAGATGGCTTTGCATTAAGATTGGTACTTCGGACTTGTAGCATAAGGGAGCATGGCTTTGATTTCGAATGGGAAGCCATCACAGAGCCTGCTCTGAGCGGGCTCTTCCCTTCCCTTCCCACAGCATCATTTCCATCAACTTTCTGTGGGAAGAATACTGAGAAAGTGAGGGGGTGACAGGTGGGAACCACCTCAGCTGGGCAGCCCCCTCCTCCCTTTCCAGGGCCTTTTGCCATCAATTGTCCTGTGGGACAATCTTCTCATTTCTGATTACAGTCATTGTATTCAGGTATCTTTCTTTTACTAGCAAGCCATCTTGGAAGCCTGTGTATCCCAGAAGATGGAATGGAAATAATTGCCTTATATCTAGCAAATGGCATTGAGGCAGCTATCTTTGAAATGCATATTTTGAGTGACGTGAAACACTGACTGATGTTATGAGTAGATTTCCAGTGACAACTGAGATATCGGCCTTTCACCCTGCCAGACACCCGTTTTCCACAGAGCTGGCTGCTACTTCCCTGGCATTAGCAATATTCATATTTAGCCAGCCATCCTTGGGGCTTGAGGTTCTTATTTACAGAGAAGGACGACCTGGTTTTCCAGCTCTTCCTTTAAGCTCACCAGACTTTGAAGTCACCAGTTCAGCGTGCTTGCCAAGCATGTCTGGGCACAGGTTGGGCTAACGACAGCTTGCACAAGATGATCCGGTGAACTCCTGCATCCTATTGGCTATATTTAATAAAGAGACAAGCAGGGGGACGTTTAGAAATAGTTGCTGTAAAATAAAATGAAACCGCAAACTAGCACACAAACTAGCACACGAAGTGTGGCACAATTGTGGAAGTGCTGGACTGGGTCTCAAGATCCACGTTCCAGCCTCTGTTCTGCCATGACTTGGACTAATCACCACTAGGACAAGGCACCACTTGGTGGCTTGGACCAACCACTCACTCTCAGCCTCACCCACCTCACGGGTCGTTGTTGTTGTTGTGAGGATAAAATGGAGACGATGAGATGCTTGGGAGCCACTTTGACTTCCTTGGAAAACGGGGAGGAGAGGCAGGATATAAATGCAAAGTGATACTAAATGATATTAATTCCTGATTGCTATACCTTTGGCAAACTGTTCCGTTCAAATGGGGTATTTTTCTGATGAATGATATGTCCGTTATTCGAATTTCAAGGTATGTGGAGGCTTTATAGGGCATGCCCTTGAACAAACTGAGTGCTTCGGTGTGCAGAGGTGAGTGGCTTTCCTGAGCAGGGACTAGGGAGCATCTTGAGAAATATTTCCCTGCACAATCTGTTGGCCACTGTCTGAAAATAGTTTTAGCGCATCATCACTTCTGCAAAAGACAGGCATGTCATGCAGATGGTAGAATATTCCCTCGTTTCAAAGCAAACAGACGGCCTCTTCCAGATGTGCAGCAAAGAAAAACCACGCATCAGTGGCTCGTCAGTGCCAGCTTTGCCAGTGCCCCGGCTTATCACAGATGGGTGGTGGGCAGTGCTGGTCGGGGCAGGCTTGGTTCTCAAAGCCAGGGGGCTGCCAGGGGCAGGAAGTGGGTTTTGCCCAGAGCCCTCTGGCGAGGGGGCTTCAGCTTTTCATCCAGAGGGCCAAATTCTGGAGAAGTTCTTGGTGACCATGTTCCACTGGGGTGTAGGTGAGGTTGAAGGCAAAATCCTTGAGCCAAAAGTGCCAGCGCATTTTAGTTTTAACATTTTACCAGTAACAGCCGGTAACAGCCTTAGGAGGAGCGTGTTGAGGGAAATGGTGCATGAAGGGCAGGAAGCAGGAGGCACGGTCCCAGTAGTGGTGGAGATGGAGGTGGGGTGGCCCTCTGGGGAGGCCCTGGGGGCACGGTGTGCCTGCCTACTGAGCTTCCACTCACCTGCCAATCGCAGGAAGCAGCGGCTCTGCTGTCTGCCATAGGAGTGGGCGGCTTGCCTCTCATCGCCCTGGGGAAAGGGTGTGGCGCTGAGAGGAGCGGGTTGGGCCATTCCAGGCGAGGCTTCAATTATGCAGTCCCACAGCCTCGATTAGGGATTTTGCAGGGAGGGGGCAGGAACTACGGGTGCCCAGACAGTGCACAGACACTCTTCTTGTCGCAAGGGCTTTTGTGACGATGATGCACATCAGGGCGCTTTGCACACTCCAGCGCATGGGTCCTCAAACTACAGCCTGCTGTGCCCATTTGGACCTGCCGTGCGCGTGCCCGTCGCCTGCTCGCTGGGAGAAAATGAGCGGTTTGCTCACTCAGAGAAAACCATTTCCAAGAGAGCAAGCCTTTGCCTCGTGTGCCTGCCTTGCGGCACATGCCCGCCCCTGCCCCGCCGCGTGTGCATGCACCCAACCGTGCCTCGCCTCGCTCCCTGTCGCTGCATGTGCTCGCTCGCCTGCACCTCGCCTCACCTTGCCTCATCGCACACCCCGCCCCCACCTCAGCACGCGCACCCACACGCACCGCCTGCGCCGGCCCACTTGCACCACTGGTCCCACCTTTCTGGCCCGTGCCCAGCACGGGCAGCTTTCAACTGGCCCCCAGGTAAAGAAAGTGTGAGGACCACTGCTCTAAAGTGCCGCGTGAAGGTGAAGTATAGATGTGGAGTTGCCACCTTCTCCTGCTTCAGCAATTCGATGCTGTTGTGAATAGCAGCACTGAGCGTCAGAGAGCAAGAGGAAATTCTGCCCTGCCTTCTGTAGTCTGAAGTCCTCTTGTTGGCAAAGGAGCAGCTCTGGGGTGGTTTTTCTAGCGAGTTGGTGATCCTCTCTTTGCCGTATTCCTTGACGTTTCACACAGTGACTGGGATAACACAATAATCCATGCTCAGCCGTTCAGTGTGGGTTGCTGGTGGGATACTGTGTTGTCTGAATGCAGCTGCACCAACAAGACATCGTTTATTAATTACAAACAATCCCTGGTTTGTTGTCGCGTTGGTAACAGTGGGCTGCCAAGCATGGTTTGTGTACTCAGCTGGGATGATACCACACGGTATCCCACATTTTAACCCCCACTCACAATTCAAGGGCAGCCCTCACTCAAACCACATCCAGAGAGGCTAAGTTCTCATGTTGTCTGAACCCAACTGATGTATCTGAGGCAATCATAAACCAAGCTGCGCAGCATCAGTATTCTTTGCACAATAAAAAGGGGTGGGTGCAGTTTCAGTGTTGACAACCCCAGGCTGTAGTGTATGCCCCAGGGAGCAATTATGTTTATCGACTCTTGAATAATCCTCAGAACAACCTGATTGCCTGGAGACTTCATTAATACTCTACACTGATGACAAGGCTGCTGCAAAGATGAGGGACAATCATCAGCCAAGTCAAGCTCAGGCAAAACGTGCAGACTCGGCGGGAGAAAGGGCAGCCCCTGCTCCAGCCCCCATCCGTTTGCTCGATATCCAATTCCGTTTTATGCTGCTCGCCCCACTACACCACAGGAATTCATCCACAAGCTTCCCTGTAGGCAGAGAATCACAGGCATGTGGGATTTTCAGGGTGGGACGGCATCTCCGAGGTCATCCTGGCCACCCCCGGTTCAATGCAGGATCTAGAGTGTGGGATGCAACGGCAGCAGGGTGCACAAGAGTGCAGGTTTCAGTGCGGCTTCCTGACAACTGGTCACGTAAAAGTGAAGAGAATGCCCGCCATTATGGCAGACCAGAGTGTGGGTGGGGACTTCCCGAGAGGACTTCCTCCCTCATCCATGGGACTTTGCCCTATTCATTGCTATGGATATCAGCTCACTTATGTCTGCATTTGAAAGAAACTCAAAGGAAAAGCATACCAGGTTACCTTGGAGACGTCATAATTGCTCTGCTGCTAGTTGCAAAGTTGCGTCCAACCCTTCACGACCCCATGGACAACACTCCTCCGGGTGTCCTGTCCTCCACCATCCCCCGGGGTCCACTTAAGCTCACACCGACTGCTTCAGTGACTCCATCCAGCCACCTCATTCTCTGCCATCCCCTTCTTCTTTTGCCATCTATTGTTCCCAGCATTGGGCTCTTCTCCAGGGAGTCCTTCCTTCTCATTAGGTGGCCAAAGTATTTGCGTTTCATCTTCACTATCTGGCCTTCTAAAGAGCAGTCAGGGTTGATCTCCTCTAGGACTGACCGGTTTGATCGCCTTGCGGTCCAAGGGACTCGCAGGAGTCTCCTCCAGCACCACAATTCAAAGGCCTCAATCCTTTGGCACTCAGCCTTCCTCCTGGTCCAGCTTTCACAGCCATACATTGCAACTGGGAAAACCATAGCCTTGACTATATGCACTTTTGTCGGCAGGATGATGTCTCTGCTTTTTAGTATGCTGTCTAGATTTGTCATACTAACCTAACTCACAAGGTTGTTGTGTTGACCCATCTAGGAAGATGGGTCCCAAGTGGTTCCACAAGAGAGCTGGCCTTTTTGGTCATTGTTCCATGGTTATGGCATGCCCTCCCTGGAGACGTCCACCTTGTGCATACCTGACTGTATGGGGAAAAGACCTTTTGATATTCTCTGGCTTATTTGGAGCACTGCAGCTCTCCATGGTGCGCTAACCCCCGATAGTTTCACCATGACCCATGGCTCCTATAACGCTCAAGCACAACCCTTCAGTGGATCAGGATCCTCAGGGGCATGTGCTTTGTCAGCCTCCCTTGCACCTCAAGTCATTTTATGTCTGCAATGTGTTGAGACCTTCTTCTTGTGACACCAGCTGTTCAGCCTCTGTTGCTCTTAACAGACTGCAGCTTTTAACCAATAATTTTGCTGTGCTCCTTTGCTTTGATTGAAAAAGGTTTGGATTTTATTTGCATTGTACATCACCCTGAGAACTATTCACTGGAGTGCGATGGATGGATCTTACAAATGAAGAAATATGAAGAGGATAAAAATGTAGCAAATGTGCCAATTAATCGATTCAAGGTCAAAAATGTATTGCCAATCGTGAAAATTTACCAGTTGAATTTCTTCCAATCATACTGCTGTTAGAGGCATAGGGGCCTGCCTGAAATGGGGAACGCTGGCATCCTTCTTTACAAGGTTTAGCTGCTAGATGATCCCCATCTCCCATTACATTCCCTTTGCATTTCTTCAGGTGCTTAATTACTGTCCAAGATCCAGGGAGGAGAGAAAGCTATTTTTGTTCGCCTTGCGGCAAACATGGTTGGATTCAAATTATACTTAATAAGAGAGGAAAATAAAATGCAGTCTTCAGCAAGACAGCCTTATTGGACCTGGCAGGTGTTCAGGTGAAGCATGGACTGAAATGTCAACAGAATTCATAGAACATACTGATGCACATTGGACGCAAATTAAGAGCTTGATAACTTGAACATCCATTTCTCCTTTACAGAGGGTGTGAAAAGGGGAGGTTAATGTCTTTGCATTTGGAAAATGGCATATTAGTTTTTGTTAGGCATAACTGCACTTCATCCCAAAATGCAGCACGCAGAAGAATTGTTAGCATTTAACAGAAAGTTAATATATTTTTAAGTTTATGAGAAATGCTGAAGAAGGCTGGTGCCGCAGGTTGGCTGGCTGGGCCCCTGCTGAGAGGCTCCCATCCCAGCAGGGCCTCGCTGATGAGGGCCCCCAGCTTGGTGACTCTTCTTCACCCCTGCGAGCTGCTTTTCAAGCTGCCTCCAATGCCAGGCCAGACCACAGGGGCGAGGGGGGCAAGCAGGAGATGCCCTGGCCACCTTGCCCACTGGCTTGCAGCCTGGTTGGTAGCCTTGATGAGCGGGAGGAGCACGAACAGCTGGTGACAAGGGTGGGGAGAAGGACTTGCTAAGGGGCGGGCCTGCGAGACCTGAAGCAAGAACAAATCCTGAACGCTCAAGTGCCACGTCCACTTGGCTGCCAACCACCGGTCTGCATATTTGCAGCCATCGTCAAAGGAGTTGGGAAGGGCCTGTTGTTGTGATGTGCTGTCAAGTTGTCTCCGACTTCTGGCGACCCCATGAAGGGCTTTCCGCCCTCCAAAGTGCCCCATTTTGACAGCCCCACGCAGCTCTTCTAAGCTCAGGGATTGTCTGACAAGATGGAGCAGGACAGCCATGGACGGTGTCATCAAAAATGTACTTGCTCCAAGGAAGACCCTGCAGCGCCCGGGGAAGTGCACACGAGGGCGGTGCATCTAAATCTTCCCCGGTCAGATCACAGTGAGCTGTTATCTTGCTCTCTACCCACAGGGAGGGTAGATAATGAGCTGGAGCTGGCACGCCTTCAAAATACGTGGGACCACCTCTCCCATCATTGCAAAGCAGCCATCGAGGACGGCTGGGACAGCGTGCTCAACGGCTTCTAGGGTACTGCATGGTCGCCTATCTTGGCTTCCTGACAGAGCAACTCCAAAGCCAAGCAAGCAAGTGGCAGGTGAAAACAGCTGAGTGTTCTGGTGAAGCCAACAGCCCCTGAAGGAGCAGTGGGGCATACGGCCTCTGCAGATCTCTCTTTAAGAAAAGTCGTGTTACACACCCAAGGGACAGAAGGGGACACAAAAGCATTTGCTGGGCAGCCAGCCCTTCTCCTGCTTGGATGCAAATGATGCCTGTTTGGATACTCTTCAGAGAGTCCCATCAGCTGCCGCGAAGGAAGCAGATGTCTGAAGCGAGCAGATGGGAAAGCTCATTTATGTGCCTGCTGCCCTCCAGGTGGGAAAAAGGATTCCTGGGTTGATGGGTTGTTTCTTTGAAAGGCCATCAGTGATTCAGTCATGAATGTGCCCCCATCAGGAACTCTGCCTGGGCATAGCCCCGTCCCAGTCTTCCCACCCTTCAAGGAGGGCAGGGTGCTGGGGTTTCCCAGGGGCTCAGAGCTCCAGTCCTTGTGGGGCTCCCTCCTACATTGCTGCTGATTGTGGGAAAGGACAAGGACTTCTGCAGCCAATTTAAAGACACGGGGAGGCCTGCTGGATGCAGCCTGACAACCTCACCCTGGGAAGGCGATTCTCCCCTGCGAAGCACAGCAGCTGTCTCTGGCTATTTCCTTCTTGCCTGGCCGTGCTGTTAGGTGGGATGTCACACTGAGAGCCAGTGTGGTGCAGTGCTTAAGAGCACGGGACTGGGACTCAGAGGATCTGGGTTCTAGTCCCCGCTCGGCCATGGAGCCAACTGGGTGACTTTGGGCCAGTCACAGACTCTCAGCCCAGCCTACCCCACAGGGTTGTTGTTGTGGGGATAAGATGGAGGAGGAGGAGGATGTAAGCTGCCTTGAGCCCTTTGTAGGAAAAAGGCAGGATATAAATCCAAAAATAAATAAATCAATAAATGTCCGGCACCCCAGAGCACCAGCAAGGATGGGTCTGAACACAACAGGGCCAGCGTGTGGCGTTTCAGAGCACGTGAACTCATAAACCTTGCAACTCCTGTGGGGTGCAGAACCCCTGTGGCCCTGAGGGATCGCATCTGAGAGACACGCCCACATGGACCTTACCTGTTGATGCAGATTCAGTCTTGCCTCTCTGCTGGCGGCAGGAGGAGATGGGAGATCTGCAGTGTGAACTTGGTGGCAGCAGAGGGGTCAGGGTAGCCCTCGGAGCACTGCACTTCAGCCCAAGGGGCACGAGTTGGGCAAAGCTGCCATGATGTGTCAGAGTCTAAAATTACTGAGCTTCAAAGGCTCCTGCTGAACAGGAATCCCATGCTTTGTAAAGCTGCATGACAGGCAGAAATTCACAAGAGAAGCGTTTGCCTACTGCTGGGATGAGGACTGCTGCATTGGCCAAGTTCCCCCCAGAGCACCCATGGGAACCTTTCTCAGTGCCTGTGAAAATGCCCTGCCCCTCGCACTTAAAAACAGAATATATTTCTTGCCAGCAGCTGCAAAAGGTTTCTGTTGGTGCTGGAAAGTGTGGGCTCAGAGGAGCTGCTATTGGGTTAACGGTCCGACCACAGCTCTGCCTGGTACCCACTCCTCTGGGCTGGTGACTTGTCCTTTGCCATCACTCTATGGCAGCCATTTTGTGGCCGGGCCAGGGACAGTTTCTCAAATGTGCCCCAAAGGCTGCTTTCCCTTCACAGAATCATAGAAGAGCTGGAAGGGGCCATGAAGGCCATCAAGTCCAACCCCCTGCTGTTGCAGGACACCAAGTCATACCATCCCACTCAGGTGGCCGTCCAGTCTCTTTTGGAATGTCTCCAGTGTGGGAGAGCCCACCACCTCTCTAGGCAGCTGGTTCCCCTGTCACAATGCTCTGACAGTGAGGAAGCTTTTCCTGATGTCCAGCCTGCATCTGGGTTGTCGCAGCTTGAATTGATTATTCCGTGTCCTACACTCTGGTATCTGCAAGAAGAGATCTTGGCCTTCCTCTTTGTGACACCCTTTGAGGTACTTCTAGAGGGATATCATGTCCCCCCTCAGTCTTCTCTTCTCAAGGCTGAGCATTTTATTTATTTATTTTATTTATATACATATTTGTATGCCGCCCCTTGCAACAAGCCTTGGGGCGGCTCACAACAACTAAAACATATACAATTATTAAAAGCATGCCCAGTTCTCTCAGTCTCTCTGCATAAGGCTGTGTTTCCAAACCCTGGATCATTACTATTGTCTTCTTTGGACCCTTTCTAATTTTTCTGCATCTTTCTTAAAGCTTGGTGCCCAGAACTGGACACAATATTCCAGGTGAGCTCTGACCAGTGAGGAGTATAGAGGAACTACTACTAATGATTTGAAAGTAATACTTCTGTTAATGCATCCCAAAATAGCATTTGCCATTTTGGTGGCTGCATCGCATCATAGGCCCATATTTAGCCCATCGTCCACAATTACTCTGAGATCTTTTTCTTTGTCAGTTCTGTTGAGCCACACATTCCTCCTCTTGTATCAATGCATTTGATTTCTTTCAATGGCACTTGTCCTCATTGATTCTCATTCTGTTGCTTCCAGTCCAGTGTTGAAGTTTATCAAGATTGCCCTGGATCTTCATTCTAGGGTGTTTGCTGTTCCACCTGTGTCATAGTGTAAGGCACAGAAGCCCACCAAAAGAAAAGCTGGAAATACCGTGCAGGGCAGCATGCACTGGGGGACTGTATCCAAGCCAAGATCCTACAGACAACTAGGCTAGATCGGGCCAATTTAGGCTTACTATAGATGGCCAGCTTACCTTACAGGGAATTCTTGGTGCAAGATTGCAGTTCCTTGTATTTGCTTTAGGATTTATTTCTAGTGCTGCATGTGTGCAATTCAGAACGAACAGATTAGTCACCTGCACATGCTGTGCAGAGCTGTGCCCTCTTTTCAGGGTGATACATTTCCTCTTTAGCAGCCATGGGTTAAGTACCTGCCCGAATGGGCTCATGCTGGTTTCTGAGCTGTGAGAAGCATTGTGTGCTGTGCCAGAGGAAGAAGAGCAGGCCAGCCTGTTTCTAGCCCTCCACATTTCTAGCGCTCCTACACCAAAAAGCATAAAAATGCACCCCAACATGGTAGGCATGTTATTAAAAAGGGCCGTTGCTTCTTTTCCACTTTTTAGCAAACAGTCTTGTTTTGAAAACACAGCTGCCTGAAACAAGCTAAAGCAAACATCCTCCCACCTAGTACATTCCACATGAGGTAAACTGTAACACCCATCTGGCAGGAGATAATGGGAGCTGTAATCCAATACATCAGAAGCTAGCTTAGCCTTCCACAGGTTGGGGATCTCTATCCAGGTGTGTTGGGCTTCACATCTTATTGTTCTGGCTGGGAATCATGGGAGTTGCAATCCAGCATGTTCTGAGAGCATCTGGTTGGGGAAGGGCAAGTTAGGGGAAAGATCAGGGCCTTTCAACCATTGCAATGAGGACCAAACCAGTATTGGTATGGGAGAAGGAGGAACTGTTAATCCAGAGTCCCCCTTCCTGCATAATTTTAGCCAAATCACATCCCACATCTCTTCTAACAGTAGCAAAAAGAGTGTTACAAAAGCAACAGGTCCATTAGGCCTCAAACTAGTTCAAGCCTTGATGGAGTGGTCCAAAGAACAGTCCTCTCTTTGAAGGGCTGTCAAAGGACAGCCTATTTCAAGATGTCTCCAGATGTTTGGAATGTCAACTCCAAGCAGCTCCTGCAACCATAGCCAGGAAGGTTGGGAGCTGAAGTCCAAAACATCTGGTGATCTACTTTCAGCCTTGTTGTTGTTAGTCGCAAAGTCGTGTCCGACCCATCGCGACCCCATGGGCAACATTCCTCCAGGCCTTCCTGAGATCAGTAACTGTGAGGCGAGAGCAGGGACTGGCCTTGAAGTCACTGATCAACAGCACTCCTGGACAGCATGTGGACCAAGGCACACTGGCCTCCTGGTCGCACTCTCCTCAGTCATGGTGGGCAGAGCAGCATTTTTACGTAGATTATTCTAAGACTTCTAAATCTGCAGCTTCCTTAAGAATCAGCCCATGCAAGCTTTATGCAAGTCTCTGCCCTCTTACGAGCAGTTGCTGATACAGGAGGCCAAGAAAGTGGGGGGAGTGGGCGCCCTGATCATGTCCCTCTGTCCTTCTCAAAGAGTGGCTACTCTCTTCTCCATGCTGAAATCAACTCTCTGGCATTATGCAGGAAGAGCCACTGCATTTATAGGGGGAGATGGCCTGGCCTGTCAGGTTGCCATAGCACAGAACTCAAACCACATCACACCCTGCTATGCTGAGATGATTTGGAAACTCCGAGTGACACGTAGAATCAGAAAAGAAAACAGAGCTGCCAGGTTGCTGACAGGGACTGGGCATTGTGTTCACATAACGCCAGTCCTCCGTCAGCTTCACTGGCTCCCCATTGAAGTCCGGGCCCAATTCAAGGTGTTGGTTATCTCCTATAAAGACCTTAACGGCTTGGGTCCTGGTTACCTAAAGGAGCGCTTACGTCCATATGTGCCCTCCAGCCCCTTGAGATCGGCGGCAGAGGCCCTTCTCCGGGAGCCCTCCGTGAAAGATATTAGGAGGGTGAGTACCAGAGGAGGGCTTTCTCTGTGGTGGCGCCCAACCTATGGAATGCGCTCCCCAGAGAGGTCCGCCTGGTGCCGTCGTTATTTGCTTTTCGGTGCCAGGCCAAGACCTTTTTATTTAAACATCATTTTAATTGTTAATATTATTTATTGATTTTATATCTTTGGCCAGGACGTCTCCAATTATAATGTTTTATACGGTTGTGTATTTATTTATTGTTGTGAGCCGCCCCAAGGCTTCGGCGAATGGGGCGGCATAGAAGCTTGCTAAATGAATGAATAAAAGAGTGGCGCTGGAGGGGACAAGTAGGCCATCAGGTCCAACCTCTTGCTGTTACAGGTATCCAGTTTTCACTCAGATGATGGTCCAGTTTTTCTGGAATGGCTCTAGTGTGGGAGGGCCCACAAATGCTCCAGGCAACTGTTGTATAGAGTGATATCATGTCCCCCTCAGTCTTCTCTTCTCGAGGCTGAACATGCCCAGTTCTCTCAATCCCCCTCACGGGGCAGAGTTTCCAAACCCTGGATCATTTTTGCTGTCCTCCGCTAATTGTTGTGCATCTCTCTTAATCTTGGGGCACAGGATTCCAGATGAGTCTGACGAGTGCGCAGGTCTGGCCAGGGTGCTTTCTACAGTCTCTTTCAAGAGTGAGCAACTGTTAAAATTAGAAATGGGAGGTTGGGGAACTTGTGTGGAAATGAAATAATTACATACAGGATGAACGATACAGACAAAGACTCATGCTATTTGATGGGAGGAGGAGGTCTTCCCATTCCAGGCTTTATTCTAATCCTTCAGATGGTATCAAGAATGCAGGAAATTGCTACTTAATTGCTCCTTGAAAATATAAATCTTAGGAAGTATTTCAGTGGAAGTTAACAACTGGGAGATAAGAATTTATTTTCAGCTTAAGGCTCACCCCCAGCAATGAAGAAGCTACTGGGCTGTCTCCACGCTAAACCAAATCCTATTTAAGCCAAGCCATAAACCACTCAAGCCTTGTCCCAAGCAGGGAGCTTATTATCGAAGACGTGCATGCCCACTAGGGGAAAGGTGCTGGACTGTTACTATTCCTAAATTGGCCATACCTTAAAGAATTGGTAAATTAATGTGGGAAGAGCCGGTCCTTTCAGGACCCACCCCCAGGGCCAGTTCCAGCTATGCCCTCTGCCCCCAGCAGAGCTCATCAGGTGAACTTCTTTCTGGGTCAATAGGACCCAACATCGGGCAGCTCAGATCTGCCATTTTAAGTCGCGTAGCCAAGCCAGCCGGCATGTCAGATTTCTCCTTCCCACACCACTCAGAAGCAACGTTCATTGGGCATTGCGGGAAATTATAATGGCCACTTCAAGCCACTCACCGTGGGCATGCAGCATTGCCTGACTCAATGAGCAGAGGGCAGGGGAAGAAGACAGATCGGGCAGCGTAAGCTCCCTGCCCCATGCTGCCTTGTTTGAATAGGCTTAGTATGGGGTCAAGAGACAGAGCCATCTGGAGGGCAGTCCATAACTACCATTTGGGAGGCTGGGGCCCTCCATCTGCACACACACACCGGCTCCCAAGGGCATCTTGCATCCGAGACAGGCAGCCTTTGGGGCCCACGGGCATGCCTGGAAAGTGCACGACAGGTCAGTGAACCTGCTCAGCTGGATTCCAGGAAATTAAGATGGCAGCAGCCACAGGATTCCCACTTAGGTTTGAAGCAATTCCTGCTGACAGCAAGGAAACGCTCAAATATTTTTCAAAATGACTATTGGGAGGGCGGATGTCTCAGTGGGCACCAAGGAAGGTGTCCGGCAGCATGTTGGCACTTGCAGGTGCAGTTCTGTCCTCCAGGAATATCCTCTCCTTAAGCAATTTGCCGCCTTTCTGCACTGTGATGAATGTGAAAAACACCAGGAAAGGAGTCTTCATGCCAAGAGCCACCCAGATGAGGGGCAGAGGGTGTGGACTCAGAGCCGGGGGTCCCATGTTCCAATCCACGCTTGCGGGATGACCAAGGGCAGGCCTTACTTACCATTTCACAGCACAGCCTACAATGCTTGCGGGATGGTTGTGCAGAAGGAATGGGATGAGGTTAAGCCATCCTGAACTCCCCAAAGGTACAGAGGGAGAAAAGTGTGGTGTGTGGGGGCTAAGAGGTTGGACAACAGACTGGGAAGGCATTGGTTGACTCTTGCTTCTGCCGGAATAACTTGGGAATGTCAGGCAAACTGTCAGCTCTCCCATTTACAATATGGGAATAATAATACTGACCCATCTTGCAAAGCATAACCCATGTGGGATTTTTGGAATGCTTGTAAGTGCTACATAAAAGTTCAGTTGTCATCCTTTCTTCCTTCTTCAGTATATATAACAAAACAAAAACCAACGAACAAACCTTTTCTCAGAAATAAAGGACTAGCGTGGCTGAGAACATTAATAATGCTCTTAAAATACGCAGTGTTTAAGGAGCATTTTATTATATTTAATTTTAAATTAAATTCTAAAGGGGGTTGTTTGTTTCCTTTGCATTTGTTTTTGTAATTCAATCTTGAATATACCCAACCACTGCCATTGAAACTTGATAATTTTCCCCTTTACATCACCCTGAAACTTCTCCCAGCTCTAAAGTCTGAAACAGGAGATAGCAACCTGCAGGCATTTTTCTACCTGTCAAAACGTGGTCAGGGAAGCAACCTAGACCCCAAGGAACCGTTATCAGTGAGTACTATTTAGTCTGTTTGTAAGAAAGCACATCACACACATTACGGTTCTTTGCAAGAAACTGCAAAAGGGTTAGCCATGTAATATTTTCTTTGCCATCTGGCTCCTCAGACCCTGGATGAAAGCCGTTTATTGAGGGGTACCATCTTTTTCCCTTTCTCAGAGGAAATGCACTGCTGTTGGAAGTAGAGGTGAGATAAGTGACACACCATTGATTGAACACAAAGATACTATTTTGTTCAAGAACAGGAGGCCCAGTCTTACTCCCTTTCCTTCTGCAAAGTGCTGGGAGATGCGCACAAGGGCTGGACGGGGGTAAGCGCTCCCGGCGGCCGAGGGCACCTGCCTCCACTCGGCGGGGGAAACCTCTCCGTCCTTTGCCCGGGAACTGCTCGACTTCAGGATCCGGCCTTGCGCGACAGTCGCCGCTCCAGCGCGTCGGAGACGGTTTCCTTTAAGGGCTTTGGGCGCCATCCAGTGGTGCTGGACTCTCGTGCAGGGTGTGCTTTGCAAAGCGCGGAGAAACACACCGCTCTTCCCCTGCCGGCGCAAGTAGCAACGCCGAGGTGTTTTTACGGTGGTGTCGCGGGAAGGGGACTGGCGGGTGAGCGCTGGGCACTTCTAAGGTAAATCTTGCATCTGCTTATTTAAGGGCCGATTAATTACATATCATTCATATTAATAAGGCCGACTCCGACCCGCAACTGGTGGCCTGCATGTCCCATTCTCCTCTTTCGCAGCGGGCCTGCCTGGGGTTGCTGCAGTGCTGCTAAAGGGGGGTTGCCCAGAGGGCAGCAGAGGGGCGCACGCGGCCCGCGAGTCGCAGGCTGCCCGCTTCTGGCCTGGATGAAGAGACGCGGCCGGACAGAGCCAATTCCGTGAGGTCGCCACCTCCTGGAAAGACGACTCGCCCCAGTGAACGGGCTGCTGAGCCGAGAGCAGGCGCCCTCGCACTTTTCCACCAGGGGCCCGTTGAAAGCCGCCGGGGCTGGAAAGGTGGAGCAGGTGGCGGGCGCGCGCGCTGAGGCGGGCGCGGGCACGTGCCGCGAGGCAGGCGCCCGAGGCAGCGGCTTGCCGGCTTGGAGTGGAGATGGTTTTCTCCGAGCGAGCGAGCTGCTGCCTCCCCACACGCGGGTTGAGGTGGGCGGGGGCAGGTGCACGCGTGCACGCGCATGCGGCGGGTCCAAATGGGCATGGCGGGCCGCGTCCCGCCCCCGGCCGTAGTGTGAGGACCCATGGCGTAGAGTAATTGCAGAACTAAACGGGGTATTTTCAGAAAAGAGAGCAGAAGGTGCAGAGACGATGCAGTGCTTTGCTTCTGATTCTTGCGGGTGGGGTGTTGTTACTTTTGCACGCAAAATGGCACCGGCCACACACCCAAGAGAGGCTTGGGAGGACCCAGAGGTTTAAGAGAAGAAAAGAGAAGAGCTAAAAGGAGGCGGGCAAAGGAAGCTCGGAGTGACTGTGGGATTCTGATTGATTATTGGAGCAGGAGATTGGGAAACTGGGGAAAGAGGAATCAGGTGGGGCCTGAATGGAAGCCTTTGTGCTGCAACCTTCTGCTGCAGCCGCCACTTGCGCCTCTGCCTGTGGGCGCCAGGAAAAAATATTGGTGCGGTGCAGCCACCGGAAGGCCTTGCTGGCTGGCCCGTCCTCAGAGCCACCTGGCCCGGCAGTGTGGAGAGCGAGGCGGGACAAGGGTGAGTCTGAGTTTGAGTTCACCAGATAATTCTCATGTTCTTATGCTTATTAACTCCCAGAATTAACTCTTGCTTACACACCCACTAACCTGGGGGGCTGTATGTGACTGTTAGCTCATAAATGCCTAAAAGATGCAATTACAGAAGAAACCCTTCTAGAAAAGACCCAAGTCTTGTGCAGCTTCAAGCAATAAGGACTTGCTGTTCTCTATTAACTGATTAATCAATTGCATTCATTTGTAAGCCATAGGCTCTCTGAACAGTGTGCAAGAAAAAGGCCATACAAAACATTACATAATATAACTGGTGACAAATAAGACATCAACAAAATCCATTCAAATTCAATGCAAATGAACAATAATCAACATATTAATAATACTATGTATTGCCAAAATAATAATTAATCCACAATAGTACCAATGACAATATAAATAAAAATAGTATGACAGTATAAATGAAAAACAATATAAAGTCAGATAATCATATTCAACAATCAAAATGCCAGGAAAATAAAAAGTATTGGCCTGGTGCGGAAATGTATACAGGGGCAGTGCCAGGCACACCTCCCTGAGGAGCTGATTCCACCGGGGGGGGGGGGGCACAACCAAGAAGGCCCCTTGTGGCCACTTTCCTTGCATCTTTTAAGGATGGCTCCTGGAGAAGGACCTCCGTAGGTGATCTGCTGGTTTCAACCAGGATTTCACCTTCAAACAACCTCTTCACGCCAACAGACCTGTTTGTGTGCATCACCTTTTCCCTGTTTCTTCTTCTTCCCATTCAACAGTGTGACATTGTGATTAGAGGGTAAGACTGGGGCCAGGGAGCTCACTCGCTTTGGGCCAGTCACGGACTCTCGGCCTAGCCTACCTCACAGGGTTGTAGTTACTGTGAGGATAAAATTGGAAGGAAAACAACCTTGTAAACCAAGAACAAAAAAGTTAGGATAGAATTGTAATAATAAGAACGAGACTCTGAGTTTTCAACTGTATCTCTTTGTGCTTGCTATTAGAGCTGTCATTGTTCGGTGTTTGTGGGTTGTTTAATGGGTTAGGATAAATGAATAAGAACTTTGCCTGATACCAGTTCTGAGTGGTCTGCGGACAGAGCAGACGGTGGAGCTGTCACTAGCCTGTTTGGTGCTCTCTGGGCATCTTGCACTGGGTGATGCTGGGAGCAATCTTTCTTCCCCAGACTGGAGGACGGGGCTCCGTCTGCACACCCTCTGGTGGCAAGGAAAGGGAGTGTTTGCATACTTCAGGGCCAAATAGACATTTCATTGCTAGGAGTGGCAACAGAACTAGCCGTGTGCTCTACTTGAAAGAGGACAGTCCTCTCTTTGACGGGCTGGCCAGTCCAGTTAAGAATGAAAGGATAGGCTGGGCGTCCACATGGCAGGCATGTCGTGAGCGGAGCTGGCTGGTGCCAGAGGTCAGACTAGATGGCCCGGGCGGCCCCTTCAGACTCGCTCTGTTTCTCTGTTTCTATGAAAGATGAGCACCTGGAGAAGCCGAGAGAGCAGAGTCCAGAGATTGTCTGCCTGAGTGAGCACCTGGGCAGCCCACTGAGCAAGCCCAGAGACCTTCCCCCGCATGGGGAGATGCAGCGTGTTTCTCTCCCCAGGATAATAAGTATGTCTAATATTGCACCAATACGTGTTACTCAGCACCTGCACATTTGCATCTTCGTTGTCTCTGCAGTGGGGGATGTAGAGGGGCAGCCCTTCTTCTGCATCAGCGTTCCATGAGAAACCCTGTTGCTGTTGTTGTGTGCTGTCAAATCATCACCCACATACGGTGAGCTGTTGAGCGAACACCCTCCAGCATGCCGTATCCACGACAGCCCAGCTCCACTGAGTTGAAGGCTAGGCTGGCGATACCCTTGGCATGGCCAGACGGCTGGCAGGTGGGAGGAGTTGCAATCTGATGCATCCGGCAGCCAGCAGGTTGGGGAATGCTGAGCGGCCTGCTGGTCCAGGAGGCTTCTCCCCGATCTCGTCCTTATTCTGAAGGGCACCTGGCCACTGTGGTGACCCACTCATCTGTGGGGAGCCCTGTGCAATCTGGCAAGGGTTCCGTGACATCCACTGCCCTGTCCCCTGCTGTGAGTGTGCAGACGCAGGCCCTGGAGGCAGCCGCCCTCGTGCCTTGTGCATCCCTTGGAGACCTGCTCTCTAGGCATTTGCCCCTTCCCCTTGCCAAGCCAGGGGACCCGGCACATCGTCTAGCAGCAGATCCCATCCATTAATTATGCATTGTCCAATCAGTAAACCTGAGGTGGCTGCACTCACAAAACATCCTTCCATACCAGAGCCAACAAATTTTGATTTATGGCCACTCTATAAATGACTGTGCCTGATCAACGTTTTTAAACGTGCTTTGAGCCACCTCATCTGCATATTATTAATCAATCACAATGCGAGCGCAATAGCTGCCTGCCCACCCACCCACCTGCTTCGGTTACCATCCCAAGCAAGGCCTCCCATAGAGCTAAGGTGGGGTGACACATACTATCATAATAATAAAATAATAATTAAATTTCCAGTCTTGTTGCTATACTAATTGGATGGCTTAATTTGTGGCAAGAGACCAATTTCCCACATTCCACTCTGTGATTAATGTGATCAATCTCGATTTATTCCATTTGGAAATGAGGTTGTTGCTTCTTTTGGTCCTTCAGTAAGAGACGTGAAGATGCAGATAAATGGTGATCTCGCTGGCTCATGTCAGGAGCTCACTGCACTTGCTGTTTCTGGCACACCACTTTCATTCCTGAGAACAAGTCTGCAGTGTATCAACCAGTGTGCAGAACCTCCGGTCCGGGGACCAATGCCTGCTCTCCAGTGCCCCCCCAGAAGGCCATGCCGTTTTCCCCTGACCCCACCTGTTTCCTTCAACTACCAACCCTTTGGTGGTTCCCCCCTACCCCATTTTAATACTTGAAAAGTTACAGGCTGCAAGATAAACCATGCTGGGCTTTTTGGCCTCATCCCTTTTTCTTCCATGCCTGCCCAGGGCAATAAGTCTCTAGAGAACAAGATTTGGCATCCCAAGATATTTCGTAGCAGGTTCAGAGTCCCAGCATCGTCTTCTGGCAACAGTTCTGAGAGGAGAGGCCCGGGACTAGGGCTGATGGAACTGGAAATGCAAAGATGGAAACGGGGATCCTCGGAGTGCCTGCTGAGTATGAGTTCCCCCAGAGCTGCTGCAGCCCGTGGGAGCCGCTTGTCCCACCTGCCCCACATTGCTCAGTGGGGAATGTGCATGACACTGAGCCAGAATCTTTTAGCACAGCCCCACTTGAGAAGCACAGCTGAAATGTGCCCGAGAAAAGCCCACTGGTGGCACCAACTCTCCCTCCCTCTCTCTCTCTCTCTCTCCCTCTCCCTCTCCCTCTCTTGCTGCTGCTGCTGCTGCGTGGAATGGCTGGGCCCACTCCCTTTCTGCCCCCTGCACGGCAGCCATAGCATCATGGTTCATTCAGAGGTGCAGGCGCTCATTGCGACAGTACCCAGAGCACCTAAGTGTAGGGTTGGGAGGGACCCTAGCAGGATTTGTCCTCCTAGTATTCACAGACTTCCTTTCATGCTCCACCCAGTCTCGCAAAGGGGACTGAGCCAGAAGTGTGCAAATGTTCACAGAGCAAAGGCTGTGCAACTAGCAATCCTCTTCTGGGTCAGGGCAGTGGCCCAAAGGGCTGCTTCTTGTGGCACGGAAGAGGGACGCCTCTGGTGCTTGCGTGGGGCTCCATTCCTGGTGGGCCCTGCATGGCGCCCAGCAGCATCCCTCTTCCGCGCCATGTGTGGCAACTGTGTGGGCTGCTCCTGATGTGGAAGGGGCCGCTGCTTGCACAGTGCGAGGGGCTTGGTCCTGGAAAGGCCCTGTGAATGCTGGACACACTTGCCAGGAACTGGGGCATGGGGCCATCGCAAGGTGGAGCAGAGCTGGGAAGGTGAGCCCAGGGAATCCGATGGAGTCCCACCCTAAGCAGATTCTTCACACATCTCTATCTAAGAGGAATCCGAATCCAGGAAGTGGTGTTGGTTTGTACCAACAAATGATTCTAGAAGTTTTATCTGTATCAGGAACAGATCTATTATAGCTTTTGTTAACTGCCCAGAGAGCCCCAGCTATTGGGCAGTATCTGGATGGATGGATGGATGGATGAAAATGTGCTAAAGCCCTGTTGTCAAGATCCGAGGCAGCCACCCCCTGCTGGTCAAGGACCAGCACAGCAGCCTGGTAGTCGCAGGATTACTACCCGTCTAGTGCAGCTGCCAGGTCTCTCAGGAGCTCCACCTGGGGGCCCTGCGGGAAGAACTATATAAGGACTGGCTCTTTGCCCCAGCAGCTGCCTTGCCAATAAATATTTGCTGAGTTGCTAGAGTACGCCTGGTTTGTGGACCCCTGGACTGTGCCCCAGCCCTGCTCTAGCCCTCAAGGTACCTGTTTCTCTTGACTTGTCTTCTTGGTTCCCTGACTCCTGGGTTGCCTGACAGTGCTTGCTTCTTGGATGGACTCTGCCTTGTGCTTCAGCTCCTGGCTCTGACCTTTGGGTTGTTCAATGGTGCTGCCAGACCGACCCTTGTGCTGCACTTAGGTTGTCTGGGTCAGCCACCCATGCCCTGGATGCTGACGCCTGTGAGCCCCAGCTCCACTACAGCACCACCTGCAGCGCACTCTTGGAACACCCCTGCCTCACCATCCTCTCCCTCTTTCTTCACAGAACTCCTCAAACACCCCCCCCCCACCCAGAGTGGTTTAAGCCTCTGCTTTTCTCCCCAAACTGAAACAAGTTCATGGAGAGGGCCTGAAGTTCAGTGATGGAGCTAAAACAGCCATTGTCCTATGTTACAGAGGTTAGTCACAGAAACAGAGCGAGTCAGAAGGGGTCTCCCGGGCCATCTAGTCTGACCCCAGCTCCAGCCGGCTCCGCTCATGACGTGCCCACCATGTGCATGTCTAGCCTATCCTTGAACGCCCTCCCCAGAGAGTCCTCTGTCTGAAGCCATCCTCTGCTGGAAGGACCGTCCACTCCAAGTTCCAATGAAAGATGATGACCCACGGGAAGCCAGAGGAGGGGGAGCTTTGCATTGGCCCGCCTGCGGGGCCCATGTGGTTGCCATCTTCAGGTCCCAACAAACCAGGCCTGGCTGCCTGCAAATTGGTCCTCCCACAGACTGGATTCTTCTTTTTCATTGAGAAACACCCACCTTGTCATTCGCCCACAAAAGCCATAGGCAGCTTATGTGAAGTTAAGAACAATATACTGTAGAACCCTAACAAGAAAAGAAAATGAACTAACGTTAGAGAGCTTTTAAAAAGAAAGAAACCCTGGAGCCAAGCTAGCTAATGCCATTCATAGCAGCAGGAAATACCTCATTCTCTTACAGAAAAATGGACAGACGGATGGAGAGCTGTAGGATTATGTCTGTAGTTTGTATTAGCCTTATTTAGAAGGTGATAACCAGGCAGCAGAGGAAACAGGAAATGAACACCGTCACCTACAGTAGAAGATTATTAAGGGCATCCGGTAAAAGGCCAGCTTCCTCCCACCCTGGAAAGAGCTCTGAGTAAGAAGCTTTCAGTAGCTGTTCTCTTGCAACATCAAGAGAAAGGCCAAGTGCATGCGCTGCTCGCCACAGGTTCCCATGAGCCCAAAGCACAGCTGAGGAGGGAGCCCCTCCCTGCAGGCACCTTTGGGGCCAAAGGCAGAACTAACCACATGCTTATCTATCACACTTCTAGCCTGCCCAGTAACCAGAGTTCTCTTGGTGGTGTGTACAGTTCTGTCACACACACACGCACACACACAGAGAGAGAGAGAGAGAGAGAGAGAGAGAGAGAGAGAGAGAGAGAGAGAGAGAGAGAGAGAGCACTCCTGAACCACTAAACACTAAATGGATAAAACCCAGCACAACAAGAAGTGCCCATTGGAAAGGGGCAAAAAGGGGGCAGAATTCAGGTGTCAATATGTGCAGCTGGGCTGTAACTCCTTTTCGGGGGATGGAGGGCCAGAGGGGGTTGCTGAACAGGGCGCTGCAAGGAAGGGGGTCCGAAAATCAGGCCTGGGCACCTTCCATGCCGGGAGCCCTTCTGTCTGCAGAAAGCAGCTCTGTGGCTCCAAACTGGAGTGTACAAACACTGAATCAATAAAGCGGCACAAAATAAAATCAAGATAAAAAGAGCAGCAAAGGTTAAAAATAGTGCGGCACATCCAATCCATGTGGAGCCAGCAGCAAAATGAGGCATCGCCAAGGGCTAAAAGCAGAAAAGCCGAGTGCCTGGGAGGAGGCTTCGTGCCTGCTTGGTGCGGAAATGGGGGGCAGGTGAGCGGAGGGAACGCCGCAATTGGTGTGCCACCACTGGGAAGAAAGGTGGCAGGAGCCCCAACATTTGAATCGTGTTTCTTTCATTTGCTTTTCCTTTAACCTGAAGCATGTTTAATTAAATGTTTTTTGCAATTGCCACTATGTAGTTTCCCCAGAGAAATATTTATCTGTATTATTACTCAGCCACCTGCAGGCTTGAGGGTTTTTCGGAGTCACTCTCTCCTTTTCTTCTTTTTTCTTCCCCCGCCCCCTCTTGCTATTGCCTGTTTTCATTATCTGCTTTTACCCGCTCAAACCTTTTTAATATCTTTTCTCTGATTTTGTGATATTTTATTGTACTTTAACCATCTGTTTCCATGGACTGTGTCAACCGCCCAAAGAGCCTCGGCTGTGAGGTATGAAGCAAGCAAGCGCATTTCATGTTGTTGTCGTTTAACGTCAACACTGTGGCCAAAGCATTCCCATCATGGGTGCTGCTGGACTGGTGCGAATGAGGAAGTGGGTAAGAAAGAAGGCAGTGGCAGCAGGCAGGGGCCATGGGTGGGCCATGGGGAACGCCCCGTGCGAACTCCTGCTGCCAGAACTGCATGCCACATCCCTGCCGACCCCAAGACTAAGCAGCCTTATTTCCAGCGCCCCGGGGCAGCCCAGGGTGCCCCCTCTGTCTAGTCCCCTCGTCCACCAGTGGTGGGAGCTGGGGGCAAGCAGAAGCAGCAACACTGGGAGAATGGGTTTGGAAAGGGGTCTGGGGGACTTGGCCATTCAGCAAGAGTCCCCCCTTCCCCAGAAGAACGGCTGGTTGGCGCACCATGCAAGGAGCCCGCAGGGAGAAATGGGATTATATTCTGGCTTGATGGCAGTGGCCTTAAAAGCAAGATACACTAGCAGCTTGATGTATGCTCAGCACACTCCACGACTTGTTAATTGACTAGACACTACATGCTGTCTTAAAAGGACTCTTTCTGCAAATGTGATGGTGTGAAAGATAAACCCTTCATGTGAAAGGGTTTTGGAGCTGCCCTCTAAATCCATGTGTAATCCACTTTACCCTAACCTACTTCTTGAAGCAACTTTGCTGTGCAGAAACGTCTAAACTCAGCCACACTTTCTGTAATGTGCTGGTTGCCACATCCCAAAAGGGATGTGGCGTGGCTGGAAAAGCTGCAGAAGGGGGCAATGCAAATGGGCAGGGGACAGGAGAAACCCCCTATTAGGGACTTTGCATTGCAGCACACTGAGTAACGGTGCTTTACAAAATTAAGGACAGCATGAAAGAAGTAGAGGCACTGCTTTGGCCAGACGGTTCAAGAACTCTGCTCCCGACAAGAGCCTCCTGCAAGCCCTTGCGCTCTACCCCACTCTCGTGTCTCGCACCTTCGGGTCTAGCTGCTCTGCTGCACCTGACCAACCCCTCTGTGGGATCAGACCCAAAGCCATCAGAAAGCAACCTTTGCAGAACTAGCTGAGGTGTTTAAAATAATGCCGGGCGTGGGGAAAATGGAGAGGGAGGGAGACGTTCTTCTCCCTCTCCCAGAACACCCCAGCCCAAAGGGGTGAGCCCACAAAGCTGGTTGGTGGGCGGTTTAGGGCAGATAAAAGAGAGTCCTCCTTCATACAGCGTATCGTCAAACTATGGAACTCGCTGCCACGGGATGTGGCGGTGCTGCCACTCTGGAGGCCTTTAAAAGGGGAGTGACCAGATTCACGAGGGAGGAGGTGATCTGTGGCTACTAGCCTCGCAGGTGTGCTCCCTCCATCCCCAGAGGCGGCAGGCCCGCATGCACCGGCTGCTGAGGAGCTGGGCAGGAGGAGGTCTTGCGCCCAACCTGCTGGAGGGGCCCAGTGGGCAGCTGGTTTGTCACCATGTTCACGGAGTGCTGGACTAGATGGACCTTGGGTCTGATCCAGCAGGGCTGATTCACATAGCTGAGATGAGCGCACAAGAAGCAGACACACATGGGATTATCTTGGGAAGGAGGGGAAATTAGACAGAAATGTGCGGCCAATTTTCCAGACATGCTAATCTCTTCTGCAAGGTTACGAATGGCCTTTATTACATTAGTTTAATCTGACGGGGAAAGTACATCTCTTGGCTCTCAGGTTCTTTGCAATGCAGAAATGTTTTTGCACTTAGCAAAGAGCACCAAAATCCTATTTGGGACACTTTCGGGCAATGGAGACGATTGTGCTCTCCAGGCTCATAGCTGACTGCCTGCAAGTCTCCGGATGGGACAGGAATGGCAGATCAAATGCCTGCAATGAGAATATAATGCACCAGATGGGGGGATAATATTACCAAGAACACAAACCAATTTGAAACAATGAACACTGCAAAGCAGAGATGGCTCTTGTTTCCTTTGGGGTAAGAAAAGCATGAAACAGAGTTTGCCTCCACTGGGATTACTCTAGAGTAAGTGGAGCTTGCCAGGCTCTGATAAGTCGGGGCTCAGTTTCCTTCTGAAGAGCACGCTGTTCTCTCTCGTCACTGGGGAGATCAAAGTGATGCAGCTGAAGAGTGTTCTTGACAACTCCCATCAGCTCAGGCGGCGTAGGCACTGGTGAGGGGAATGGCAGGAGGCGCAGCCCAACAGGCTGGCCACTGTCACACTTCAGCTGGGCCGGGGCAGGAGGGCGAGCCGCGGGGCGGGGGGGCTGATGGACGGGCAGCATGCTGGTGCTGCAGCTTCAGGTGCGTTGGCTGCAGGCACTGATTTTGGCTGTCCTCACCCTTTTTTTCTTGCATGTCTTACAGTCTGGTGAGTGGACAGAGGTGCTCTTTTGCAACAGGGAGCATGGCATGCTACAAAGTGGGCATGTCATGAATGGAGCCGGCTGGAGCCGGGGGTCAGACTAGATGACCCGAGAGGCCCCTTCTCACTCGCTCTGTTTCTATGTTTCTAAAGCGGTGCTTCAGCACTGCTGCAATCCGGGCCCTCTGGCATGGCTGGCCTTGTGGCGTTCACGCCCGGCACTTCAGTTCTTGGGCAAGCCCTTCTTCCTTTGGTCTCCTGGTGTGCTTTCTGAGAGATGATTTGCGACTGGCCACGGCCACTATGGACACCATTCGGTGAGGGAGAAGTGCTCCCCCATGGCACGTCTTTTGTGAGAGTGCCCACAGAAAGGCTTCAAAGGTCAACACTGCGCCCCAAAAGCTCACGGGTTCTGTGACACCCTTGCAGGGCTCAGCCACACATCAATAGCAGTGTTATGAAAAAAAGCTTTGCTTACAAGTTGCCTTTTGTTCTCCTTTGGAAAGCCGGTTTTTCTTTGCTTGGCCACTGTCTGCCTTGAGTTTTCGATACTGGGGGCTCAGGAGTCACTCTGCCTCCACCTCCAAATCTGCCTTCCACCTCTCGGGGTGGGCCTGACACATTCTCCCTGAGCGACCCAGGATCTCCTTGTTCAGGTCCAAGGTCCCCTGAGGCACATCCAGCTCCAGACACAGGACTGGGATGCAGGACTTTCTTCCAAACCATTTTGGAGAAGCTTTGGCTGCATTGCTGAGGGCAAAGCTGAAGGCAAACACATCAACAGCCTGAACCCCAGAATTGCCAATGTCTTGTAGCTGAAAGATCTCATTGCCAGAAACTAAGCCTAACAAGAGGAGCTTCCATCTTTCAGCTTGGAGGGAAAATATGGGAAAAGCTGGAAGCCAATAAACCATTGGTAGTTGGGAGAAAGGGGTTGGGCCCAGGGAAGGGGTGTCAGAATCTGGGCTGCTCTGATGGCCAGAACCAGAGCAAGCACCACCACACTCACAGGATTGGTTCAAGGCCCTGCTGGAGCTCCCAGGCTCCTGATGAGGGCCAGCTGGGTACTCCAGGGGGAGAGCGATACAAGAGGCAGCTTCCCTCCAGAGCCAGCCTCAGTACACAGGTTGCCCTGTTTGCTGGAGTGTCTGCTCCTGGTCCCAGCTGTGGCTGCTGACTTGCCATGCTGCCCACCAGTGTGCTGTTGTGCTTGCATCCTGCTCCTAGTTCTGCAGTGTCTCCTGCCCTGCTGTCCTGTCCAAGGAATCCCTCCTCTGTTTGTCTTCCTGCTTCTTGGCCTGTTCCACACCACATCTTTGCTTTGCCCCCATGCATTCTTCTGGTCCCTGACCTTGGTCTGACGAGGGCTATGACTGGGACTTCCCATTCAATCCTGCCTTTGGACTCTGCCTTTCCTGACGTTCTGCTGCTCTGGTCCTGGTGCCTCTGTTGCTCTTGCCTGGGCTTGTCTCTGGCTACCCAGGTCCCAGCCCTGGACCTCAGTGAGGTCCTGAGGAAGCACATAGAGCCCGTTTTGGACCCAGCCCTTGCGGTCTGCAGCCCAGTCCTCAATTATTCTCTAACAAAGGTTCCTGCAGAGAGGAAGGCCTGCTGCCCCTTTGCTGTAGCGGGTAGCTGAGGGCTGCACTTAGAGATGTAGCATTTGGTGTTGGCATCATCAGCTAGAAATCAGGACGTCACCTTTAGCTTCTGGACAGCGAGGCAGAAGCTGAATCTGTTCCTTGGGCCTAGGGATGTATGAGGAAGCTGTTTTGGTGTGGGAATCCAGTGGATTCTGGGCTCAGCTCCTGGGAGCCTGATCAGCTTTGTCACAGCTGTGAGTCCAGGTTTCTGGAGAGTGTGCCCAGTATTTGTGTTGTGCTTGCCAGGAACTGAGCCCTGCATGACTGCAGCATAAACAGCATCCATCTTCCACATCATGTGCAGCACCTTGTGACAGAGAAGGCAGTTTCTGGCTGCTCAACCTTCATTCTGTGAACGTTCACAGGCTCTTTCAACTTGGCTTGCTTTCCAAGATGGGACAAAACACGAGAGGGAGTCAGCAAATGCTAGAGGGGTGTATTCCATGGTGCTTCGATTCATCCCTACCTGGGTCTGTTTCAAATCTTAATGAGGGACGTATGGAATTTGGTTTCATTTGTGTTCCGTAGTGTATTAGGGGTCTTTCCTTACACCTTCCACTTCTGGGTTGAATCTGATTTTTTTAACCAGAATTTTGTTGCATCTGCACTGATGCACAACTGTGCAGCGCTTAACACATGGTAGCACTCACTCCTGAACATGTGTACTGCTGTGTTAACACAAATAAGCACAGATCCACCCCCTCCCTGCCTAAAGCGAGAACATCCAGTTATGGATTTCTCTGAAATCTCGGATAGTAACCAAGCTCCACTGGAAGTTGATGGTACATCAGGAGTGCGGTGGTTGCAGTAATTATTTCTCAAAGTTTGCTTTTGGATTGTCATCTCTTCAGCCATGTTTGTGGTGCTGAGTCAGAACTGGCACATCTTTTTTTGGAAAAGCCATTCATCTTCAGCAGCACTTTGGCTGGGGGGTCAGACATGGCCCTCTCTGTGATGGGAACATATGTACTTCAATGCCAGATGGGTGAGGATTTTGTTTGGCTTGCTTTTTTGGTGAGAACTTACCCAGATTTGTAGATTTCATCATAAACTGGGTGAAAGGAGTTTCAGATCTGTTTATCTATCCAAAACTGAAACATAACAATCATGAAATGAGTCAATTCATGTATCTCTTTTCATAAGTGAGGGAACTCTGCCCAGGACTTGAAAGCAGAACAAGGCCCTCTTCCTCACTCTACTCTCTGTTCCCAGTTTGCGTGAAGGTCTAAGAAAGCCAGAGAAAAACTGCATGCAGTCCACTGACTTGTCTTGCTGGTTCCACATCGCAGGGGCCCATGGGGGTACCTTGCTCGTGATACCCCCAAATCCTTGAGCAAGCCTTGCTCTGGGAACACATTTTCCACATCCATCATTAAAACCAACCATACCTGATGGCTGGGATATGTAAGTCATTCTCATGACACATAAAACTTGGGTTTGGAGGGGAAGAGAGAACAGGGCTGTACAAGCCTTGCACCATTAGAAGTGGCAACAGGCACACTTCTGCTGCTTCGGCTGGAGGTGGCATTGCTTGAGGGGGGAAATATCACCTGGCTTGTTTTAAGAGCCCGCAGCATTTCAAAGGCTGCCTGCACTTCCTGCGCACTGTTCTGCTTGCGCTGCTCTTAGACGTGCTGAACGGCCTCCCTCTGAGGAACGGTTGAACGGCTGGGGAGGGAGAGCGAGGCTGCCTCCCAGTCTCTGAAAGGCTACTATGCAGAGGATGAAGCAGGGCATTCTCCATTGTCCTGGAAGCCTGCTTGGGCTAAACTTTGGCAGGGATCTCCTAACAAGGAAGTCGTTCAGCAGTGGAAAAGAGTGCCTCCGGAGGTGTGTCCTTCTTTCTTGGGGCTATTTAAGTGGAGGCCAGATGGCCGGGGTGCTGCAACTGCACTTGGAAGACCTCCGGAGGATCTCTGAGGTCTTTTCCGACTGAAATTCTATAACTACAGGGCTACTTCTCATTTTGTTGCTCCGTGTGGATGTTGTCGCTGGGTACTTGTACGATGGCGTGGTGGCAGGACAGCTGCGGCTGCGCAGGCTACATGTGACTCTTCTAGTGGACAAAGCCGGTCTTGGCATTGCCCGTATTTTGGTATGTCGGGTTCTGTTAGGGTGTAACGCTGTGCAAATGTAGGCCAAAAAGGGGTTGCATTTGCTGGAAATTGTAACCCTTATCTCAACAGATGTAGTAACAATAAAAAAATACCTCGTATTGTGGATATTAGTATCAAGCTGTTATAATAATAACAGCATCTTTCTTTTTCTGGTCAAAGGATTTTGTCCCTTTGGGAAAAAAACAGCACTGTGATAAATATATTTAGTTTGGCCTTTCCAGTTGACTTCCCTCCGAAAGTCAAAAAGAGTCTCCTTCCAGTCAATGGGCCACAGAAATCCCAGCGCTGATGTTTTGCTGTTTGCACATCTATAATTAGGCACGGAAAGATAGGACTGCTGGGTTTAGGCTAATGAAATCAGAGTAACGATTTATCCATACATATTGGCGTAACTTTGTTTAGTGAAGTTAACCACATTTCATTGCCCCCATTATTAGCTTCAATGAGTGCAAATACAGAGGATGGTTCAAGGCAGTCTGATCCATCCACGTGCTCCACAGCTGCCTGCAAACCAGACACCTCCTGTTTTGCTTTCTCTCCATCCTGACAAGGCGTTTATGCCACTGGGTCCTGGCAAAGCCTGGCTTGCCAGGCTCTGTTACAGATCAAGCAGTTGGGAGCATGCAGGTTTCCCAGGACCGGATGCTCTCCAGATGCTAGAAATCTTGCCTTATACTAAAGAAAGCTAATATTTTCTTTGGGGGCCCTTCTTCGGGGTTATAAAACAGACAATGTATTTAGAATGCAATCCTATGCATGTTTAGACAGAAAAATCCCAGCAATTCCCAGCCAGCTGGCTGGAGAATGTGGAGTGTTGTAGGATTTTTTCTGCCTAAACACGCATAGGATTAATTTCTTACACAAGAATTTATGCAATTTAATTAATGTAATTAAATGCCTTACATAAAAATGGAAAACAACAGATAAAATCAATAGACATTGCATGATTGGCTATGCATACCTATATTCTTTAAAATAGCCTTCAGAGATGCTGAATTATTACTACCAGTAGTAGTGTAATTCTTATCACATGGCATCTATATACTGTCTTCTTTCTCGGGCAGAAAAACAAGGCAGCTGACAGAGCTCCATCTTTAACCCAGGGAGCTGCATGGCCAGGTGGGGCTAGAACCCAGAACTCCCAGCCCCTGTCCACCTCTCCAACCACCACACCACACCGGCTCTCAGTGATGCAGGCTGCCTGTGAAAGGGCACATTTAGCTTTTAGTTCTTGAAAAGCCTGAGAATAGGTGATGTGTGCATTGCCATAGTTACATGCATACAAAAAGGCTGTCTCCAGGATTCTGGGGGGTTCTGCTGGTGTGACTGTTGGAATGATGGCTGCAGATCCCTGCTTTTGGGATGTTATACCCAAAAAGATACTTTCCTAAGGAGCACCTCCTGCCTGCTGAGCACAGAGCCCTCAGATTCTCGAGAACAACAGGTCTGACAAGTCTGCAGAGCCTTTTGGTTATAGGGTGGCCAAGTGGTGACCAAGCATCCCCAAAGTAGAAGGCCACTGAGGAGCCGGGTTCAAGGAAAATGCACGTCTGCTGATTGATAGCCATAGATGCCAATTTAGGAATGATGGGTAGGATTCAGTCAGAAATGCAATGCAAGGCTGGTACTGCGGGCAGGCCACTGACAAAATTCCCCTGCGGTTGTTGCGCTCGCTTGCCTCTCTCTGTGGTCCAGACAGCGTGACGAGTAGGAGCAGGAGATGCTGCTGCAAACCGGTTCGTTGGCGAGCGAGTCACAGTAGAGATGAGAGAGAGAATGAGCTGGCCACAAGGGCAACCCACGGATGGAGAGGCTCGCCAGGAAGCCTTTCTCAGGGGCCTCCAAAAACCTGAGGAAGACATTTCCTCTTGCCGCCACAGGGAGCAGCATGACCAGGTGAACTGCTACCTGTTGCTGGACGACTTCCAGGCCGCTGCTCTCTCTCCCTATTGTTAATGCAGACTTGGACCAGGCAGACTTTCCAAGAAAGAACTGTCTCCAGAAAATAGAGCACATGGCCACCCTAGTTACATCGCAATATATAAATAGATGCAGCAGAAAGAAAGCAAAAATTAATAAGAAAGGGGGGTTTTCAGCCTAAAAGACCCTGAAATGGTACATGAATTAAAATTAATATGGAAAGAAGAGTACAAAATGTCATCCTAATATAACAGCAACATCTCAAAAAAAAAAAGACGGTCCATGCAAAAGATAAAATAACATCCTTTGCGATGTTTAACAAGGGTAGGACTTAAGCAGAGGGAACTGCCATTAGAATTCTGGAATTACAAGTACAGGTCTATATTCATGTATGTTTTATGTTTTGTGAAATTATGTTGGATTTCTGAAGGCTCTCTGCTCTGCATTCTGCCCTTTTCCTTGGCTTAGAGTAGCTTTTGCCACTCCTCAGAGGAGTCCTTCACATCTGGAAGGCGCCAAGCTGGAGGAAGCTGGCCTGGAGATAGGCTGGGCCCACATGCCATGACACACCACCCTGTGTGGTTTCCATGTTTCATGGCCTTTCGCCTGGATGTGCTTAACAGATCATTAAATGGTTTCTGTGCTGGCGTGGCTTCCACCGTCCTTGCTCAGTCCTCGTGCTGTTGGCACATAGCCCATCAGCCACCACATCTGAAATTCAGTCCCACCCGAGATTGCTGGAGCAGCTCCTGCTCTTTCGAGGGGACCTGTGGTAGCTGCCTACCTGGACCATAGAAACCACAGTGCCAGGACTGGATGACCAGAGAAGTCATGGTAAAGTGTAGAAAGCATAGAACACACTCCTGTGTCCTACCGCAGTTTCTGAAAGCCAAGTGTACCAAGCTGAAACACCATGATGGGCACAGATGATGCAGCAGGCCCTCCTGAGCAAGAAGCCACCATGGCTTGATGGAGGGACCCACCATATAGTAGGACAAATAAGAATTCTCTTGTCACTGATCAAGAGGCATCCCAACCACTGCAGGCAGTGTGACAGCAAGTTACTACAGTGCTCACGCATATCCATTTACTCTGTGCATGTGTGTGTGCGTGCACGCACTACAGACATGCGTCCCTTCTTAGAGGTTCACCACCCAGAGTGGGGATGGGCAGAAGTAGATCTGGTGGTCTCTGGCCCTGACAAATGCAGTAGTACAAGGTGGTCAGACTCCCAGCTAGTTCACAGTGGAAACTACAAAGCAGCCATCCTGACCTGAAATGAAGAAATGAAATCCTGACCCGAGAGTACTTAGAGAGCTGGCAGGGGTTCTCTCACGCCTGCTGGCCTCCAATTTTGAGACCTCATGGAGAACGGGTGAAGTTCCAGTGGCATCGGTGGTCCCAATTTTCAAAAAGGGTAGTAGAAAGGACATGGGGAATTATAGACCGTTAGCCTTACGTCCATTGTAGGAAAAACAATGGACAGGCTCATAATAGAGAGAGATCTAGTGATGCTAGATAGGGAACGGAGGCTGACAGCCACACAACACGGCTTCCGCAAAGACAGGTCCTGCCAGACAAACCTTGTGGAATTCTATGACAAGGTTTCGAGATGGCTAGATGGAGGGGATGCAGTGGATGTGGTATACCTGGATTTCAGCAAGGCCTTTGACAAAGTGCCCCATGATATCCTGGTGGAGAAACTGAGGAGTTTTGGGATACACCCAAGCACTGTCCGGTGGATTAGGGCATGGTTGACTGACCGAAAGCAGAAGGTAACCATTAGTGGGGAATCGTCGGGATGGCAGCCAGTGACAAGCGGGGTCCTCCAGGGCTCTGTCCTGGGGCCTATCCTTTTTAATCTTTTCATTAACGACATGGAAGAAGGGGTGAACAGTCTGCTGTTCACTGGAGCAGTGGCCACAACTGAGGAGCAGGTACTCCAGATCCAAAAGGATCTGAACAGACTATGGAAGTGGGCAGGAAACTACAGGTGTTCAATGTGGATAAGTGCAAGGTCTTGCACTTGGGGCATAGGAACAGCTGTCATAAGTACAGGTTAGGGAACAAGTGGCTGGAGAACAGCACTTGTGAAAGGGACCTCGGGGTACTGGTTGACCGCAGGCTAAACATGAGTCAGCAGTGTGATGCGGTGGTCAAGAAGGCGAATGCCACCCTTGGTTGCATAGCCAGAAGTGTGGCTTCTAGATCAAGAGAGGTATTACTACCACTCTGCACGACTCTGGTGCGCCCGCAACTGGAGTATTGTGTTCAGTTTTGGGCCCTTAATTACAGAAAGGATATAGCCAGGTTGGAGTCAGTGCAGCATAGGGCCACAAGGTTGGTGGCTGGTTTGCAGGGGATGCCGTATGAGGCGAGACTGAGGGAACTGGGTCTCTTCAGCCTGGAGAAGAGGAGACTCAGAGGGGATATGTTGGCGACATACAGGTATGTGAGGGGATGTCACACGGAGATGGGTAGAGACCTGCTCTCCCCTGCAGAGGAAGGCAGTGGAGCCAAGTGGAGCAAAGCTCAGGGAACCCAGGTTCCATTTGGATGCCAGGAAGCACTTCCTGACAGTCAGGACCCCGAGGGCGTGGAATGGGCTTCCACGAGAGGTCGTTGAGGCCCCATCGGTGAGGGTGTTCAAAGACAGGCTGGACATGCACATGGTGGGCATGTCGTGAGCGGAGCCGGCTGGTGCCGGAGGTCAGACTAGATGGCCCAGGAGACCCCTTCTGACTCACTCTGTTTCTATGAAGAAAGATTCAGGTCACTGGGCATAGCTTTCTTTCTGCAAGGACTGTGAGTTTGTTCAATTCTGTACTCCCCTCTGTGGGCACAGCACCTTGGTTCTTGGGGCAGGATGGTGAGTTTTAGGGTTCTAATAAAAAAGCAGAAGAGCTCTTCCAAGCATGATGACTGTCCACACTTCCCCAGAGACAATGCAGAGAGTCCCGAATTCTGAAGAAGGGTCTTAGTAAAATGTTTTAAAAGCAGTAGTTGTTGTTGTTAGTCGCGAAGTCGTGTCCGACCCATCGCAACCCCATGGACAACATTCCTCCAGGCCCTCCTGTCCTCCACCATCCCCCGGAGTCCACTCAAGCTCACACCAACCACCTCTGTGACTCCATCCAGCCACCTCATCCTCTGCCGTCCCCTTCTTCTTTTGCCATCTATTGTTCCCAGCATTAGGCTCTTCTCCAGGGAGTCCTTCCTTCTCATTAGGTGGCCAAAGTATTTGAGTTTCATCTTCACTATCTGGCCTTCTAAAGAGCAGTCAGGATTGATCTCCTCCAGGACTGACCGATTTGATCGCCTTGCGGTCCAAGGGACTCGCAAGAGTCTCCTCCAGCACCACAACTCAAAGGCCTCAATCCTTTTGTGCTCGGCCTTCCTTATGGTCCAGCTTTCACAGCCATACATTGCAACTGGGAAAACCATAGCCTTGACTATACGCACTTTTGTTGGCAGGGGGATCCAGTTCTCACTGTTGCTTCTTGACCTGCATATAGGTTTCTCAAGAGACAAATAAGATGGTCTGGTACTCCCATCTCTGTAAGAACTTGCCACAATTTGTTGTGATCCACACAATCAAAGGCTTTAGCGTAGTCAATGAAGCAGAAGTAGATGTTTTTCTGGAACTCCCTAGCTTTCTCCATGATCCAGCGTATGTTGGCAATTTGATCTCTAGTTCCTCTCCCTCTTCGAAATCCTGCCTGTACTTCTGGTAGTTCTCGGTCCACATACTGCTGGAGCCTAGCTTGTAGGATTTTGAGCATCACTTTGCTAGCATGTGAAATGAGTGCAATGGTGCGGTAGTTTGAACATTCTTTGGCATTGCCCTTCTTTGGGATCGGAATGTAAACTGACCTTTTCCAATCCTGTGGCCACTGTTGAGTTTTCCAAATTTGCTGGCATATTGAGCGTAGCACTTTAACTGCATCGTCTTTCAGGATTTTGAATAGCTCAGCTGGAATGCTGTCACCTCCACTAGCTTTGTTGTTGCTCAGACTTCCTAAGGCCCATTTGACTTCACACTCCAGGATGTCTGGCTCGAGGTCAGTGACCACCCCATCGTGGTTATCAGGGATGTTAAGCTCTTTCTTGTATAGTTCTTCTGTGTAATCTTGCCACCTCTTCTTAATCTCTTCTGCCTCTGTTAGGTCCCTGCCATTTTGGTCCTTTATTATGCCCATCCTTGCATGAAATGTTCCCTTCATATCTCTAATTTTCTTGAAGAGATCTCTGGTCCTACCTATTCTATTGTTTTCTTCTATTTCTTTGCACTGTTCATTTAGGAAGGCATTCTTATCTCTTCTAGCTGTTCTCTGGAATTCTGCATTCAATCGTTTGTATCTTTCTCTTTCTCCCTTGCCTTTCGCTTCCCTCAGCTATTTGTAAAACTTCCTCAGACAGCCATTTTGCTTTCTTGCATTTCTTTTTCTTTGGGATGGTTTTAGTTGCTGCCTCTTGTACAATGTTGCGAACCTCCGTCCATAGTTCTTCAGGCACTCTGTCTATCAGATCTAATTCCTTAAATCTATTTGTCACCTCTACTGTATATTCATCAGGGATATGATTTATGTCATACCTGAGTGGCCTAGTGCTTTTCCCTACTTTCTTCAACTTAAGCCTAAATTTTGCCACCAGAAGCTCATGATCTGAGCCACAGTCAGCTCCTGGTCTAGTTTTTACTGACTGTATAGAACTTCTCCATCTTTGGCTGCAGAGCACATAGTCAATCTGATTTCTGTGTTGACCGTCTGGTGATGTCCATGTGTAGAGTCGTCTCTTGGGTTGTTGGAAAAGAGTGTTTGCTATGACCAGCATGTTCTCTTGACAAAATTCCACCAGCTTGTGTCCTGCTTCATTTTGTACTCCAAGGCCAAACTTGCCTGTTATTCCGGTTATCTTTTGGCTTCCTACTTTAGCATTCCAATTCCCTATGATGATAAGGACATCATTTTTTGGAGTTAATTCTAGAAGGTGTTGTAGGCCTTCATAGAACTGGTCAACTTCAGCCTCTTCAGCACCAGTGGTTGGGGCATAGACTTGGACTATTGTGATGTTGAATGGTTTGCCTTGGATTTGAACTGAGATCATTCTGTCATTTTGGAGATTGTATCCCAGTACTGCTTTTCCTACTCTTTTATTGACTATGAAGGCTACTCCATTTCTTCTGAGGGATTCTTGCCCGCAGTAGTATACCTGATGATCATCTGAATTAAATTCACCCATGCCTGTCCATTTTAGTTCACTGTTTCCTAAGATGTCGATGTTCAGTCTTGTCATCTCTTGTTTGACGTTTTGTCAGAGCTCTGTGCTATGACCTGTCCGTCTTGGGTGACCCTGCACGGCATAGCTCATAGCTTCATTGAGCTATGCAAGCCCCTTCGCCACGACAAGGCAGTGATCCATGAAGGAGAAAAAGCAGTAGAGAGACCTTTAAAACATTTAAGCATTTGCTGTGGGCACATGCCAGAAATGTTGGGGCTGGCCCTGGTCAATGAGAGCAGTTGGAGGACACCCAGAAGGGATCCCAGGAGAAGCCCTTTCAGCCTGCAGCTCACGGGGAGGGAGGGGCCCCGGGATTTTTCAGCAAAGATGCATTTCAGATCCTTGGGTGTGAGTGCGGCCTGCCTGTTATATGCCACTGACGTCACCCGAAGGCCTTAAATATCAAGAGCTGACTAAGTAGCAGTGTCACTGCTATTTCTCCACCTTGGATTGATGCAGGAAGTCATGTGAAGATGAGCATAGGAGCACTTCCTCAAATGGAAACGGATTTGTACAATCTTTCCACAGAGAACAATTAGAACTATATATGGAAAAGGAAAACATTTCTGCAGCACACATCTGGGCACGCCAGTCACCAACCTGTCAGGAATGGAACTGCAGTCCGTTTGGTCATCCACGAAAACACACCCCACAGCGAACTCCACTCCTCTGCAACACCACAGCCCCACTCCTAAGCATCCCTCCCCAGATGCTAGTAACACGTGGGCTGGGGGGAAATGGCCAGTGTCCCACATCAGCCGGTCTACTTTGCATGTGTTGGTGGCAGTGTTGTTCCCCTCCAGCTGGCATTTCCAGTGGTGTTTCTGGCCTAACTGACTGCTGGGTTATTTCCCAAGCTCCCCAGGAGGCCAGGGATACCATGCTGGGCAAATCCAGCCAGCCTGGGATTCCTGAGGCGGCCCTGTCGCTTTTCTCTGGCTCTGCCCACTCTTCCCCAACTGCCAGTGCTTCCCAGCTGGGTTAAATCCTCCTTAGAGGTGAAGGTGAGAAAGTCTCTTTCTGGTTGCACCAATGAAGGAGGGATGGAAATTGTAGGGTCTGAGGCTGCTTTTATTTATTTATTTATTTATTTATGGATTTATATCCTGCCTTTTTCCTACAAAGGGCTCAAGGCAGCTTACATCTCCTCCTCCATCTTATCCCCACAACAACCCTGTGAGGTAGGCTGGGCTGAGAGTCTGTGACTGGCCCAGAGTCACCCAGTTGGCTCCATGGCCGAGCGGGGACTAGAACCCAGATCCTCTGAGTCCCAGTCCCATGCTCTTAACCACTACGCCACACTGGCTGCTTCTCCCAAACATTCCAAGGCAGATACCTCAGTCTCTGAATCTGAAGTGAAAGATGAGACAGCATAAGAATGCTTCGTTTTATTACCAAGGATACTGACCTTGGAGATAAGCCAAGTAGCTGGTGAGAACCAGATAACCTCTGGTTTGTGGGCGGGGGGGGGGGCACACTGTGGAGCAGGGCTGGTCAGGAGCGGAGGGTGGTTTGGCATCCAGTCACAAGATTGGGGCAATTAAGTAATGTCTGGCGTTCCCATCATCTGACCCAAACGTAGTACAATCTCCCGAAGACAGAGCCATCACATTTGTTGGTGAAGAAGAATTCAGCCCGGAATCTATGCATGGGCAAGAACTAACTCCACATTGTAGAGCTTTCACTCAAAGGATGCTTCATGCAAACAACTTTCATATTACTTCCTTAGTATCACAAAGACAGTTTTAACACAAAACATACTCTTGTTGGAAGCCTCTAGTCATAGTCTTTTGGGGAGGGAGAGGGTGACATACTGGCTCAGGGCAGACATGACAGCCACTGGAAGAGGCCCAAATGCCAAAGCGGGCATTGTCCGTGCCAGAGGCATCTGTAGAGGAGCACCGTGTGTAGCAGTTTCTACACAAATCCTGGAAGCCTCCAAGCCTAATGGAAGACTTCTCCATAGAGCACCATGGCAGGCAATGCCTGGCTCAAAAGCTAATTTGCTGCTCAGAATGGGCTACTGTTCCCCCAGGCCAGAAGGCTCAGGGTAATCTTGAAATGGGAAATGAAATCAGGGGAACTCCCAAATGGGGAAGTGTTGCAATAACAGGTGACTTCAGCAGCCCACTTTGGCTGGATAAATGCATGTTCCAGTTTTGACAAAAAGGTTAGATGTCTTGATATCCTAAGGAGCTGTGCCTTAGAACAGTTGGTGTGGAAGCAGGGTTCCATTGGGCACTACCTAATACAAGACATAAAAATGGTTGAACCAATTGGAAACAGTGGCCACAGCACTATCAGATTTAATATATATTTAAGTGGGAGATGGCAAAAAAGTCCTGCGTAGTTGCAATTTACTTCAAAAGAGGAAATGGCTCTAAAATGAGGGAACTGCTAAAAAGGAAGTAGGGAGACTTCAATCCCTTCAAACTGCCTGGCAAGTACTCGAACCACAACAATAGAAGCTCAGATCGTTTGTATATCTGAATTTAGGAAAGCTAGCACCACATCGAGGAGGTCAACGGAGGAGGGCTCCTTCAGGAAATGGAAGCCCTGCCTCCACTGGAGGAAAGCAAAAGCGAGCACAAGCTCGCGTAAGAGAAATGCAAGCACACAGTAAGAGAGGCAAAGAGCATCACCATCACATCCAAGCCAGCAAAAAGGAATTCCTTACATGTATCAGAAGCAAGAAACCAGCTGGAGAAGCAGCTGGACCCCCAGGTGACAATGCAGTGCAAGGCACAGTAAACTAGGATAAGGAGATTGTAGAGAAGCTGAATAAATTATTTTCATCTCCCTTCCCTGCAGAGGATTCAGTTCAGATACCTACCGTATTTTTTGCTCTATAAGACTCACTTTTCCCCCCCTCAGAAGTAAGGGGAAATGTCTGTGCGTCTTATAGAGCGGATATGTGTGTGCAGTAAGTCTGTCAGATGTGCAGCCCATGGGGAAGTGATGGGGAATGTGCCTGTGATCATGTGCCCATTTGGTTCAGAATATTTTTCTTCTTGTTTTCCTCCTCTAAAAACTAGGTGCGTCTTATGGTCAGGCACGTCTTATAGAGCGAAAAATACGGTATATTCCGCAACCCCATTCCTTCCTGCTCAAAAGAAAATCCAGATTTTCAGCCCCCTTCTGCAACCTCCCTAGGTACCGTATTTTTTGCTCTATAAGATGAGCTTTTTCCCCCCTCAAAAGTAAGGGGAAATGTCTGTGCATCTTATAGAGCGAATATGTGTGTGCAGTAAGTCTGTCAGATGTGCAGCCCATGGGGAAGTGATGGGGACTGTGCCGGTGATCATGTGCCCATTGGATTCAGAATATTTTTTTTCTTGTTTTCCTCCTCTAAAAACTAGGTGCGTCTTATGGTCAGGCGCGAAAAATACGGTATACGGTTATAGAGCGAAAAATACGGTATATCAGAACCGAGGCAAATAGTGATGATAAAAGATGAAGTACTCAACCTTAATGATAAAATGAAAGTCAATACATCGATGGGCCCAACAGAATCCATCCTAGAAAGCACTCAAATATGAAATTACTGGCCTTCTAACAAAGCTATGCAATATTTCCATGAGCCAGAGGGCTGGAGAATGGCAAATGTAATGCCAATTTTTAGCAAAGGGATAAGCAAGAGGATCCAAGAAATTGATGATCTGGAATCTGGCTGATTAATGTGTGTTCCGGGTAAATTGTTTGAGAGCATTATTAAGGATAAAATTAGTTTTATTTATCTATCAGATTTATATCTCACCTCATTAGCTAGGAATTAAGGGCAAGCTCAAATGAGAATGAATGAACACAGCTCCTACGAAGGAACTAACCTGTCTCGCTAACCTTTTAGGGTCCTTAGAGTTGTCCTTAGAGTTCTAGATTCTGGCTATGGCCATGGCTATGGCTCCAGTAGGCCTTGCTGGCTTGGTCTTCCAAAAGGCTTCCAATGAAGTCCCTTACAAAGACGCCTGGGCAACTCAGCAACTATGGAAGAAGATCTGGAGTCCTCTTATGGATCAGTTAACAAACAGAAAACAGAATAAGAATAAATAGCAATTTCTCCCAGAAGAGGTATAGAAACAGGAAACTGTATTAGGACCAATGCTTTTCAACTTATTCATAAATGATCTGGAATTTCAATTTGGATGCCAGGAAGCACTTCCTGACAGTTAGGACCCCGAGGGCGTGGAATGGGCTTCCACAGGAGGTCGTTGAGGCCCCATCGGTGAGGGTGTTCAAAGATAGGCTGGACATGCACATGGTGGGCATGTCATGAGCGGAGCCGGCTGGTGCCGGAGGTCAGACTAGATGGCCCAGGAGGCCCCTTCTGACTCGCTCTGTTTCTATGTTTCTAATTAGGAGTGAACAGTGAAGTGACCAAGTTCATTGATGATACCCAACTATTTTGGGTGGTTAAAACCAAAAGCAATTGTGAGACACTCCAAAGGGAGTGTTTCCCCAAGCAGGGAGACTGGGCATCAAAAAGGCCAAGGCATTTCAGTGCAAGCCTTTGTAAAGTAGTGCAGGTTGCGAGCAAAAGCAGTAGCTTCAAATTTAAGCTGATGTGGTCTGAGCTAGTGCTGGCTGAGCCAAGAAGAGATCTTTGGGTAGTTGCGGAGAACTCAATGGGAATGTCAGCCCAGGGCACAACTGCTGTGAAAAAGCCAAACTCCACGTTAGGCGTAATTAGGAAAGACCGAAAATAACACTGCCGATATTAAACCCCTCCCCCTTATACAAATGTTTATAACACTTAGAATACCGTGCACAGCTGTGATTGCTGCACCTGAAAAAGTTATATTGTTGAGTTGGAAAAATGTAGCAAAGGACAACTAAAAGGGGCTGGAACATTCTGCCCATACGGAAGTGTTGCCTTAGAATGGGGAATTCTAAACACAGGATGCTGGCCCATATGGCTTTTTTCCTGGAACATATTAATCAGTCGAAAAACCTGAGGATATTTTGGACAGCGTGCCCATGGCACAACACAGGGCAACATGTGCACGATGGTTGCTTGCAGCTTTCCTTTTTTGTAAGGTTCAAACGGGCAACTGTACCGGAGGTCAGGGATGGTGCCTAGCACTTTTTCCCACAGTGGTCCAGAAGCTGCTGAGAACAATGCAGTGATCACAGTAAGAGCCCCACTGGCTCAGACCACAACCGGCCCTACGACTCAGCATGCTGTTTCCAGCCATAGCCAGCTAAGATGCTCCACAAGCAGGGCACAAATGCGCCTCTTAGTTAGCCCCAGGGTCTGAGATTCAGAGCGAGACTGCTTTTGAACATGGAGGTTTCATTCAGCCAGCGCAGCTTGTGATCCAAAGTCTGAAGCAGGGGCACAGGACCTCTTTCATCCCAAGGGCTGGATTCCATTCCAGTGAAGCTCCAGGGAGTAGTGAGCAGGGCTGAAGGCAGAGAGACTCACAGCCTATTGCTACCTACAACTAAGCCTCAGAAGAGACATTTCACCCTTTAGACTGGAGAAATGCTGCTCAAAAGCCAGAGAGTCACCAAAAGAGTCATGCTAGGTCCATTGGTGGCTGCATGGAAGTGCACAGCTCAGCAAAAAAAGAGAAGGGAGATTTTAAAACAACTGGAAAGTCCCCAAGTTCGTTCGTCTCTCTCTCTCTCTCTCTCTCTCTCTCTCTCTCTCTCTCTCTCTCTCTCTCTCTCTCTCACACACACACACACACACACACACACACACACACACACAGTGCCTGAGCCCTCTACCCTGGAAGGTAGGTGGGGTGGAAATACAATCATCCTGACAAAATATATTTTGAGATATTCTTCACTTATTCAGGGCCAGCCCTACCATTAGACAGAGCGAGACAATCGTCCTGGGTGCAGATGTTGGGGAATGCTGCTGGAAGCCGTCTGAACCCCCTGGCTGTTCCCCGCTGAGGACAGAACTGCGAATGCCGCACAGTCTGTCCTGCTTCCCCTAAACTAGCCTGCAGCCCCAGGAGTTCTGGTGTGCACAAACGCATTGCCAAAGTGGAAGTGAGATGCAGCTGCTGGCCCTGCTGTCTTCTGTACATAGGAAGGGGAAAGCCAGGCATCTCGCTCTTCACCTCAGGCAGCCCTGGGACCATCAAGGTCCTTCCTTGGATGAACTGGTCCCAAAACGCTCCTTGGGAAGTTTGAAAAGCATGAATGCCCAACTCCTGTCCATTTTTCCTAATGCATTTTGATTGCAAGTTGCATAAAATTAGTACAGAAACAATAAAGAAAATTTGGGGGAGGGGCACACAAAAATACAGTTTCCGTTATATAAAGTTTGAATATATCCCTTGCAATGAATACATGGCTGTGTGTATTATAGCATGAAGGTGTATTGCTATCGATTTAAGTCATTATGCATAAGCTTCAATGAAGACAAATCTGATATCCAGGGTGGGTATGGATAGATGCATTCAAACAACACCCATTCGGAAGCTGAAAGTAAGATAATTATGTCCTCAATTCACTGTGTTTTAGTGGTCAAAGGGGCATGGAAAATCCAGAAAAGTTGCTCAGGTCCCAAGTCCCAAAAGTGGGTAAATAGCTAAGAAGAAACTTCCCTTAAAAGAAAGAAAAGATGGGAGACAAAGGGACTTCTGAACTCCAGCATATTGCACTGCAGCCTGCACACTTCAGCCACGCCAGGGCAGTGGTTGCTGGCCAGGACTAGAGCCAGGGACATCCAGGTTCAGGTCTCCGTCCAGCCATGCACCCCCTAGGCAGCTATTTCGCACCCTGACTGACTTCATGGCACCCTGTGTGAGGGCTGGAAAAAAGTGGGATACAGATGTTATAATTAACATGCAGTGTGGCAGGATGCGGGCAACTCCAGCTCGCCATCTGGTGGCCAGAACTGGAATAGTCACCATAGTGATTGCAGGATTGGGGCCAGGCCCTTGCCAGAGCACCACCTCCTGATGAGTACCAGCTGGGAGAAGAGCTATGTAAGGTACTCCTCCCTTCCATGCCTGTTTGCCCCTTGGAGTGTGTTTCAGCTCCTGTATCTTGCCTGACCCTTGTGGGCCTGGTTCCTGTCCTGCTGTTTCCTGCCTCGCCTCGCTTTGCTGCCCCTGCATCCTGCCAGGTTTGCCCTGTCCTGATTGTGACTGTCGTCCCTCCGCCTGGCTGCCCTTGCTGTGGACTGGTGTCTCAGTCGTGACCCTGTCTTTGGCTCACTTCTTGCCTCTGCCTCTGAGCCAGATACTAAACTCTGGGGCCCCCTCCACGTGTGAGTCCTGATCTAGATTGGCAGTGAGGGGAAAGGGTGTACAGCTGCTTTAAAGAAAAAGAAAACTATGCAGCTGCTACACAACTAAAGCAATGTGAAGCGCACAATATGGGAATTGCTGCTCCTCGCGCGGCTCATCCCCATCATGCAAGCCCTTCCTGCAGCGGCTTCCCCCTCACCCGATGCTCAGAAGGTGGCAACAAGGGCAGGGCCTTCTTAGTGCCCCCCCGCGCCCCGCACGTGGAATGATCTCCCTGAACCAGGCCCACCTGGCACCACTTCGGTTGCCGGTGCCGGGCGAAGCCTCCTTCCTGCTTCACTCTGTCCTTCCGTAGCGCGTGCTGCCGCGTTCCAGCAGGCCTCGCTTGCATCTGTTGCAGGTTCGGATGCGTGCTGGCAAAGCGCCCGGGGAGCTCGAGCCCCGGGGCGGCGGCGCGACGGGGTTGGTGCCACGACGCAAGCCCCTCGCTTTGGCTCCCGGGGGCGCCAGCCGGGCTCCGCGGAGAGGGCGCGCGGGCCTGGGTCCCGCGCCGGCCGCCGGAGCGGAGGGCGCGGCGGGGCGGGCGGCGGCGGCGGCTCGCGCTCGCCGCCCTGGTCCCTCCTCGCTCCCCGAGAGCTCGCGCCACCACCGGAAACCCGCTCTGTGTGCGCGCGCGGCGGGCGGCGCAGCAGCAGCAGCAGCCTCCGGAGCCGCGGCGCGGGAACAGGGCTGCCCTCTGCCTTGCAGCTGCGCTTGCGAGACCTCTTTCGCCATCCCTTGGAAAGTTTCCGAACTCCTCTCGTGTCCCCCAAGCGGCATGTTCGATCCGCTGACTCTGGCTGCCGCCTCCGGGGAAGCCAGCCCGGGAGAGGATGGAGTAACCCCGGGGGCGTTCGGAGCGCCGGGGGCGAGCCTTAAATAGGAATCTGCCCGGGGAGCAGCGGGACCTTTTTGTGCGGGGCGGAGTGAGAGAGAGAGAGAGAGAGAGAGACTCATCTTTACATTTTGGCCCGGGGAGACGCGTCGCCCTGCTCCTTCCTCCCCCAGCATGGAAGATGTGAGTAATGTTCCCGCTGCGAAGGGGCTGACAAGGAGGCAGCTTCAAAGGCTTTGCCTTTCTAAGCGAGATGGAATGGGGGGGGGGGGGGTAATATTGAGGAAAGTGCATCTTCCTCAGATCATTTCAAGGGTTAAGTTTCCAGTCCTCTGGGTTGGCCGCTTCTTGCTTGTTTCACGGGCGGTCCCAAAAGTTGTGTCTGTCCTTTACTTTCCTGCCCGGAGTTTGCTTTTCAAGCGACACAAAGTTGTTAAGTTTCATAACAAAGTGAAGGAGGAAAGTTTTTAAAGCGCTTTATTTGAGGCGGGGAGCTGGGGGAAGCCGATGGAAGGCAAAGGTTGTGAGGGGAATCTCTGCCTACTCCGCCCTCCCTTCCTGCCAAGATTGCTGCAGAAGTGAAACAGTGGGAGCTCTCAAAACGGCCTGGACGGAAGCCTTTTAAAGGGTTGTTTTCCTATTGGCATGGGATGGTTTTTGGCCAGGAAAACCTAAGGGGGAGAAAAAAGCATAGCCTGTTTTCTTGATGGACGTTGAGGCTGGTAAATAAGGAGAACGGGGTGGAGAACTGAGCTTGCTTCAGAGATCTCTTTCGAAAACCTTTCAGGGTGGTGAGCAGTTAAGAGGCTGGTAAAGTTGCCGACTTGTTTTTACTGGCCCTGCTTTGGTACCTTCCAAGGTAGCTTGGCACCCCAAAATGTTAGCAGGTAGACCTTTTGCTGGCATGGATAGCAGGTGTTTGGGGGAGGGGGGACCTTGCCGGTTTAATTCCTAAGCACAAACGTTGTTAATGGCGGTGGAGAGGGGCCATTAAAAAAAAATTGGGACCAACTGCCTTTCGTGTTCAATTGCATTGGCCCAATAGCATAAGACAGAGCAGTGGCTACCATGTGTGTGCATTGGGCTTGTATTCTGAAGGCTGAGGGAGGGGAGGTGCTTGCCAGGCAGAAGCCGGGCTAGCAAGGAGGCTGTGAATAAGACGGTGCCCCTCCTATGTTCAAAACCCTTTTATGGTGGACAGTGAGACACCCCTCCTGCAAACAGCAGACTTGCTTAGTGGGTGTCGGGAAGGCTGCAGGGCTCTTCCTTGGCCCTTCCGAGGCCTTGCTGCCACCGCTCAGCATTTGCCACCTGAGCCGCCTCATGGTAGGCCAGTCCCAGAGCAGGGCTCTTCAGGCTTTTCTGACCCACCTTTTGCACTGCTTTGCTGATAGCTTGACCGATGGGAACCGTGTGCTTTGGCAACCCCACCCTGGACCCAGAAAGAAGTGGGAGCTCATAGACTGCAACATTTAGCTAATTAACTGTTTGCCTGCATATGCCAATTAGGAAAGCTTTGCTTGAGTTAAACCAACCCTTGCAGCTTACAATCATCTTTTCGGAAGAGGCATTCCAAAGCTAGTGCCTGGGAAATGAGTTGTCATCTCAAAACCAGAAAATACCTCTTTTCTCCTCAGAACCAATGTATTGGCCTTGCATGCAAACTTGCAGAGTTTCTGATTAGGTAAATTCCTTACAACTAATATGTTTAGGTGTAATTTGATAGATGTTTAGACTTCTAGTGCCATGCTGTTGACATTGAGTGGTGGATTTCCCGTGCTGCAGTCTGACTTTTTCAGCTCTACCTGGAGATGCTGGGGACTGAGTTCGGAACCTTCTGCATGCACTGCCACACACTGGCCACCATGGTGGCCTGCATGGCCAGTCACAAGGCACATGGGCAAGCAGCTTTATTGTTTGTCCTCACCCAAGAATGGTGGGGCAAAGCAGACGTGAGCGCTGAAGTCCAAAATGCAAAGCCAATCTTTGTTGAACCCAAATGGAAATGGCCCCAGAAGGTCAGAAGGCCTGCCACCATCCCTTGCTCTCAGAAATTAGCAATCTTCAGAAATAAAATAAAAGTCAGGAGGGGCACTGATCTTGGTAAATGCCAAGATAGGTGTCTGCTGTGCACGTGGAGTTTAAAGTCTCAAGAGGGCATGCTCTTTTTGTAAGCCACCCCGAGGCTTCGGCGATGGGTGTGGCATAGAAATGCTAAATGCTGCTCATGTTCAGACAGAAAGGACTCCTACAATAGGGAGGCTGGAGAATGGGGGGTATCAAAGGGATTTTGGGGGCTCACTGATCTGGTGACAGCAGTAGTGATTCTGTGCGCTTCTAGGCAGAAAGCCCTGGTGCCACCTGTTTCATCCAGAACAGCTTTTTCCCATGAAGCAAGTGGTGGGAGACATGGAAAGTTTCCACATGGAAGGCAATGAAATCTGGGCAGTGTTGCTTTACATGCTCAGGGCAAGGTGGGTGCAGGACACACCCCTCACCTAGAAGTACTCTGCAAAACACCAACTCTTGTTCATTTGTGGATTAGTCCAGTGCTCCCCAACTTTTTCAAGCTTCATCGTCTAGAGGCAATTCACAGCTGGATCACTGACTAGTTCAGTTGTAATGTAATTTGTTCAAAGGTTTTTGTGAAGCAAACGGAACCGATCGTGTATTGCGGATTGCCTCTTGCTGTACAAAAATGTACTGCAGCAATATGATATGCATGATAAACCAAGAACTGAGAGGGAGCCCTGCTTTTGAGCAGAGCTTTTCACAGCTTCTTTTCTCAGCTTCTGTGTGCAAGAATGTTTCGTTGTGTTTTTTCACTAGGAAGCTGCTTTTCCGAAGGACAGGCAGTAGTTAGAGTGCTGGACTGGCCCAGAAGATCAGGGCTCAAGTCCCCTCTTGGCCATGAAGCTCCTTGGGAGACTTTGGGCCAAGTGTTGACTCTCAGCTTAACAACCTCACAAAGTTGTTGTGAGGACAAGAGGGAGAAGGAGGACCATGCAAGTTGCTTTGGGTTCCTTGCAAGAAGACAGAGCGGGGTATAAATAATACATTGTGTATTGTCACCAGTAACTCTTTGCAAAATGTAGCCATTGAGCCTTCCCAGCATGGATGCCTAGTCCTGAATGCTGCTCTAGATAAGCTGCCTCTACCCTAGGGTGAACCAATATCCCCCTCCCTTGCCCTTAGCATTTACATAGATCTATCAGGACCAGTCTGTGGCTTCTTTCTCCCCCTTTTTCTTTTGTCCTTTCAGACACAACTTCTGGTTGCTTTTGCCAGCACACATGGGCCTCCACCAATTCTGCCGGTGTGATTTTGCTCTGGCATCCGTAAGCCACATTCTCTCCACCAATGACCCATCCCTGTATCAATGCTCTGAAAGTGGCTTTGATGGAGGCTTCAGCTGCTCTGTCCACTCGCATCAATAGGAAGTAAAGAGGAAACAGGAAATAGCTCTCACTGCTTTATAAGGGCATGTCAGTGGAAGCCAGTTTCAAACCTGTTGAAATTTCTTGGCTTACCATTCAGAACACAAGGAATAAGGGTCCCCTGTGTTCTCCTGCTCTCCACGACATCTCGGGAATTGCCAAACCTGGACCTGGTCTAAGGATCTTGGGCAGCACCTTCCCAGGATTCTTTGAGGGAAGTTATGATGGTGAAGCCTCTGAAGCCAGCCTAACTCCCAGCGCAAATGTTTCTGTCTCTTGATCTGCCTTGCTTCTTATTTATTTACACTATCGATTGGAAGGGGCTCTCCAAAGTCTCAGATGGGGGGCGGATTCCCCAGCCATACCTGGAGATGGCCGCAGACCATTCATTCTACCTTGGGCTACCTTAATACATCATGCAATACAAATCAATTATCCCTTTAAACACACTGCTGCTTGCAGGGCAGTTGGAGGAGTGACACAAGGATAGATTTTCCTGTACTGTCCATTCTACTGCATGTGTTTAGGGGAAGCAAGTGTTTGTGTTAGTCGTGGTGATGAGCTGGAATTGAAGTCTCTTAATTTTCCTCAGTTACCTCACTGTACAAACCTATCACATCTATCACTCTGTGGCTTGAACTTGTTGGATCCTGCGAATTTAAGGAGCACAAAATGGCCTGTCTGAATCAGACCACCTCCCTTAACACTTCAGCTGGTTTCAGACAGCATGGTCATCCAGTTGTAAGGGTTCAGTGTGGATTGTCCTTGAACTGTGGATTGCTGTTGGAACATGGGTTCTTGTGTTGTCTGAACCCTCCTAAGATAAACCATGGCAAACAACACATTTGCTACCCAGCAGTAAACCATGGGTTCTCCCCCTGGGCTGTTCATGTTGAACAAGCCATGGCTTGTTGATGTGACCAGGTTCAGGCCGTACGATAACCGGTGTTTCATTAACAACCCACAATCAACGCTTGAAGAGTGGGTTATCGTGATGCCTGCAGCCCCTCTTTGTTGTTAGCATTTATCAGGCACATGGTCCAGGGAAGTTTACAAGTGGCTGCTAGCGGCAGGATCCCTCCACTGTTGTTGGCTTCCAGCATCTGGTATGTAAAGATGTATTGCTTCACAGCCAAAAGGATACACTGACCTCCCACTGCTAATAACCACTGAAATTCAGGATTCATGGAAGAAAGATCTAATTCATTTAAAAACCAGTCTAAGGCTACGGCCATCCCTGATTCTCCTTATTTCCTCTCCTCCTCCTCCCTCTATGCCCTTACCTACCCCTCAGCTCAAATGATGAGTGTCTATGCCAAATATTGCTATTTTGATTACATTATGCAGCTTCATTAGATTAAAACCTAATTTTCCACAATGATTGGAAATGATAATTTTCCACAATGAAGTAGCCAAAAATGACAAAGATGCTTGTTAATAGTATCATGTGATTTTGCAATAGTGCTGCTTGTCAATGTACAGTTATTGTGCAAACTCTTTTGGAAAGTACTGGAAGGCATGTGTGCGTGCAACTTGTGCCTGACTTTGGAAACCCTCTGAAGCTTAGTGGGAGCACGGCCACACAGTTCCCTTTCCTCACCTGTTAGGAAAGGGATAGGATCCTGGCAGGCTCAGTGCTCCATTAGCAATGGAAGCCAGATGACATTTGTGGATGCTTTTCTCATTCCACTGCTGGAATTCCTGACCGGCAGGATGGGATGAGAACGTATTTATCCGGAGTGGTTAAATTCTAGACACTTTACCTTTTCAGCCTGTGTGATGTGTGGGTTCTTTCAAAGAGAAAGTTCCCTCTGTAAAATATTCTGCCATGCTAGGAAGAAAGGATGTGCATGACCTTCTCTGTGCTAGGCTCACTTGGTTTTCTCCACATGCCCCAGGAACCTACCAAAATACGATTTTCCCACAGGTTAGTTCAAATGGGACAGTCCAGAATGACAACACAGAATGATGTGGAAAGAGGCTTGAAGCCACACTACAACTTTCTGTTCCTTTATGGGAAGCTACTGGAAGAAGCAGGCGAATTACCATAAATGCGTGTTCACCAGGTTATGTCAAAAGATGGCATTAACTTTCCGTACCAACCACAGGCCTGGTGGCTTGCCAAGGGCGCTGTCTAAATCTATGTTGGAGCACCAATTTCAAGGTAGTTGCGTAGCTTCCCAGGTTTCTGCTGCTTGTGCTGTCCTTCACGAGCTGCAGAATTCTGCAGAGAGAGAAATGGGCAGCAACAGGGCTTGCCGGTTCCTACAACTGGAGGTGCTTTTTTAATGCACCTCCCACTGTAGCAGCCCACTGTAAATAAACTTTGTTTTTTTAGCCTGTCCCATTAGCCATATGGCTCCCTGGGCAGGTTACAGACATAAAAGCATGTAAAAGCAATATAAAACATTAAAAACACAATATTACACATAATCAGATAATAGTAAGAAGTGCCCCTATTGCATCGTAACCTGTGATAGAACCTATGATTGAAAGGCATTCCACATTCTAGATTAAAATGCACACTGCTAAAACCAGATTAACCATTAAAATGCTGATGAAATAAAAAGGTTTTTGCCTGGCACCAAAAAGAATATAAAGGGGGTCCCAGGTGAGCCTCTTTGGGGAGCTCATTCCAAAGTCAGGGGCCACTCCTGGAAAATATTACAAAGGCTCAGGGCTGTTACTGGCAGGACGCCGATCATCCTCTTTGTGCATCATGCTCAGTCCCGGTGTGAATGACCTCAGTGGGAGGACTGTTCATAGATTCCTGGTGACTCTTTCCATATCTCTGGGCTTTCTGGCGTGTATCCAAGTGTCCTTTGTGGGAGAACCCATCCTGTTTCTCCCTTTAACTCCATTTGCTGCTGCTTTCTGCTCACTACTGTTTCTGTTTTTAGAGCTTCAAAAATAAGCAGTCGGTTGTCCTGTCCCAGATAATTGCACAGTTGTCTTCATATATGTGTGTATGTGTGTGTGTGGAAGTGTTCTGTTGGACATCTGTGGTCCTGCCTGGTCAATGTCCTGGCAAGTTTCAGCAGTCAATAGTGAAGTGCAGCTGGTAACAGAGTGAGAAATTGGCAAGGCGCTTGTAGGCTCATTTGCACACATGAGGGCAATTAAAAAGGAGTATTGGGGGGAAAACAGGGCAAATAAATATACGCAAAAGTGGGTGGCAACAAGGTATTTCCCTTCACACTGCAATCCTCTCAATTTAAAGGGCTGAACTAATAGCTCTTAGTGTGCCCTTCGCCATCTTGATACTCCTCCAGGTCTCCGGCAATTCTAGAAAGGGCCATATTAGCTCCCTGAACTACTCCTGCTTTTGGCGCGTTTACTGCTGTGCTGTTTGCCGTTTGCAGAAAGTGCTGAGAAGATGGCTGGGTGGGACGGAATGAATGGGGACACAAGGGAGGGGTAAATAAGAATGACGCGTGTGCCGCATTTCCTGCCCACTCATTTGTGTTGGCACACACCAGGCATGAAGGCCACCGATTTGGATGGCTTTAACGAGAGCGTGGCCACATTCGTGGAGGAGAGGGCGATGCATGGCTGCTAGCTTTGTGCACTGTGTGCCGCATACCTGGGCAGACAGTGCTCTGGTGCCCGTCCTCCCTGGGGGTCCTGTGGACAGCTGGTTTGCCACTGCGTGAACCGGGTGCTGGACTGGATGAACCCTTGGCCGGATCCAAGTGGCTCTCCTTTTGCTCCTGTCATTTTCTAGCCATGAGATTTTCTGTGTCTTCCCCAATAAGAAAACGGGCACACGCTTTCCGGGCATCTTTGAAAAAAACAAAACCTGAGAGGTGGCAGAATGGGATGGAGCAAATGGCATCAGCCAGAGTTACAACCCTCCCTCCAGTTGATTCCTGGGGAGGGGGAGAACTGCCAGGGAGCTGCAGCAGCAGGTGCTCCAAGACTGAGCCACACTTCGAGCAACGGGTGTGAGTGCATTCAGTGGCTTCCCTTTCTGGAATAGCTAGAGATTTGGTGAAGTACCAGGAATGTGGAGGGCACAGAGAATTGTCCGTTAAGGCTGTCCAGGGGATGACATTGCTGTGGGGGGAATTGGTCACCGCCCCCTTTGGTGGTGGTCCTCCTTCCCTTCTTCGCCAGTGGTTTTCAACAGGCAGCTCAGGGTCTCGGCACAGGTGCACCTATGTGCAGTCTTGGCTTGTCAGTTTCTGTCTGTTACCAACTGTGCTTTGCCTCTTACAGTGAAGACTTGCACGGATTTTGACCAGACAAAACTATATTGAACAACCCTTAGTGTTCACTTTGGCACTGGCACATTACTGATTTTTTTCTTTGGGGGAGGGGGGAGATTATTTCAGGGTCAGCAAAAAAGGGGGTGGGGGAGAGCAGTGAACCAGTGATGGTTGTGCCAGAGTGCTGCAGGGGTGGGTGTTGGTGAGGGGTTCTCCTGGACGGTGGGACAGGCAAGACCGCAGAGAAGGGGGGACTTGGCTACTGTTGCCAATCAAATTGGTCTCGTGAATTCAGCTGCAATGACCATCTTCCATGGAACAAAAACCCCTAGAACAAGTAATAGCTTGGCAGATTGACATAATGCCCTCAAACAACCCACCCTGCATGAGTGCCAGTGCGGTGCAGTGGTTAAGAGCACAGGACTGGGACTCGGGTGATGTGGATTCTAGTCCTCACTCGCTTGGCCACTGGATGACTTTGGACAAGTCACAGACTCTCTGCCAACCTCCTTCACAGGGCTGCTGTGAGGATAAGAGTGAGAGCAGGAGAATGATGTAAGCTGCTTTGAGTTCATTGTAAGAAAAAGTGGGATATAAATCTGTAGATATAAATTTAGTCCTAGGAGTCTAGGTTGTGTGTCATAAACCCAGCCTCTTTGTCTTGCATGGCAGCCCTGTATATAGCCCAGAAGTAAGCCCCATGGAATTCAGTAGCGCTTACTCATTTGTAATGTGTAGGGTTGCCATCTGCATCTCAAGGATTTGGTTCCTCATATTTCTGAGCCCTGCACAATAAGTGAAAGTCATTTTTATTGGTATGATTTTTTTTTCAGGCTGTCTTTAAGAGTGGGATCCCTTATCATCATCATAGATAATAGCAAACCTGTGTTTTAAGAAGTTTGCATCAAAGCAGGGTGATCAAAAATGCTGAGATACATAAATATATATTTGTAAAAGATAAGATTACAGGAAGCAGTAACATTGCACAAGATGCAACTTCCTTGTATCTTAAAAGGTCCTTTAAAAAATAGAAACAAATATAGACTAATTTAAGAACTCTTTGCATCCTGCTCAGATGCAGTTTGAATTGAAGGAAGTTGACCCCCACGCACAACCCCTTCTCTGGTGCACAGAAATAGAGGCTGTAGAATTGCTTACAGGGTACGGACCGTCACTTGCCAGTGGAGCCCTTGCTTCACCCACAGGAGGTCCCGGATTCAGTTCCTAGACTCTCAAAAGATGCAGGATGTAAGTAATGGGAAACATCTCTATTGAAGGCTCGGAAAGCTGTTGCCAGACAAGGCAGTCTTTATTTATTTACATATATAAGCTTTGTATTTCCTGAAAAGGTTTCAAGGCACTGTATAAACAACAAACCAAGGAAAGCTTTCGGCAATAACATCAAGATCATTAAAACAGTAAAAAAGTATACGTTTTGAAAGGCTAAATGGGAAAAAAGATCTTTGCACCCTTTCTAAAGAGTGGAGCTCGGCTGTAATTTTTGAGCGAGTGCATGCCACAGCTTGAGGGCAACAGAGGGGAAAGCCACCAGGGCAGGAGCGGGCAGCTCCTGTCTCCCTCCACCACCCATGTTCATGGACTGCACCTTCCATCAGCCATAGCCAGAACAGCTCTGGATAAGGGTCTCTGGGAGCTGCTGTCACAAGTTGTCCACCTTGCCTAGACAGACAGTGCCTCTGACCTGGTGAAAGAGCTTCCCATGATCCGGGGAAAGGTGGAAGAAGATGGGAAACGTATTGTGTGCTGGAACCATTCCCCTCCGAGGAGAGGTTGCGGCAGGTGGGATTGCTGGCGTGGGAGAAAGGGCAAGGCAGAGGAGTGGCAACCCAGGCCTCGAAAGCCATGCACGATGTGGAGGAAGTGGCCCAGGAGTCATTTTTCTTCGTGCCTTATAATGCTTGGACCCAACAGGGTCAGTTCCTGAAGCTGATTGGTGGGAACTTCAGAATGGATCAAAGCGATGACTTCACGGAGCACATCTTTACCATTTATTATTTATTTATTTATTTAAAAATTTATAGGCCGCCCCATTGCAACCAAGCCTCGGGGCAGCTTACAACATAATTAAAAGCATACAAAGCAGTACAAAAGTTAAAATACATCCCCCCACCCCCCGATGGCATTCATATCCCCAAAATGTAGCAATGGTCACCAGACTGAATGGCTTCCAAAGGGCTGAGACCATCACGGGCTGCTAGTCCCCGTGGCGATATGCTGCCTCCAGTAGCGGAGGCAACGCACCTACATGCACCAGTTGTAGTACTCAGGGCTGTGGTACTCAGATCCTGCTTGTGGGTTTCCTGTGAGCAACCGGTTGGCCTCTGTGTGAACAGAGGGTTGGGCTTGTAGTCAACACAAGCGTTTCCTATTGGCTTGTGATCCATGCTGCTTTCTGCAGCATGAACCAGAACTCGCTTTCTGAGCAATGCCTTTTCAAAGAGGGAGTCCATCTGGAGCCACTTCATAACTGAGCTGCTGTGGAGGGGCGGATTACACTTTCTAGAGGTCCAAACCAAATTGAGAGGCAGTGTGGTACAGTGGTTAAGAGTGCTGGGCTGGGACTCAGGAGACCTGGGCCATAGGCCCCCTTAGCCATGGACTCACTGGGTGACTTTGGGCCAACCACAGCCCTTCAGCCCAACCTACCTTGCAGGGTGGTTGTGAGGATACAAATATAATAATTATAGGTCCTCTGGGCTGCTTCTAGGGCAAACTCTTGCCAATGACAACTGGGAAATTTTGTGCACTACCATGATGGTTTGACCATTGCACAGTGTGTGCTGCGTCCGGGCTTGTTTAATCTCTCCTTTGTATGTGCACACGCTGTATGATTTTTTCTGTCTTTTGGATGGGTTCCCCTTTCTGCTGTTTCCTTCAAAGCCATACAAACCACTCTCAGAGATGTTCTAATTTTGAGGTTTGGCTCATGAAAGGAGGCTTGTATCTGATCTCACAAGAATGTGCACTGTAAAAGTTTTATAAGAACTCTTCCTTTTTGGTGCTAACTAGATATTGCAAGACTTTCAATTAAAAAGAAGTGGAGACCAGCATGCTCTGGAAAACAGAAGCCTCTTGTCCCTAAAGGCCTGGAGGGAGCTGTGCTGGAGAGTCTTTCTTTGTGAATTTACTGGTGGGTGCTTGGGTAGTCGGACTGGTTTACTGGCTTCTGTTAAGCTGAGCTCCAAACACAGCTGGCTGAGGTGGAGGTGCAAGTGAGGCAGCCCACACCTGAACACAAGGCTTTTTTTAAAAAGGGAAATGTATGTGAACATGATCAGAGCAACAAAATAGCAAGAACAGGAAAGGCTGATTTCTTTGTGTAGTCTTGTTAAAGAAACAGCTGAATTATGAAGTGTCTTAACGTGCATTGCTAAGTTTTCTTTTAACATCTTCAGTTAATTAGGTTTCTTTTGGAGGTAGTGTTTTGTTAGCAGTGGGAGCACTGGTTACCAGCAGTTCTCAAGTTCATGGTGCCAGGCTCCATGTGACTAGTCCACATGAACAAGAAATAATAAGCTAAAGCATATTTGCTGGCCATGTTCCTGGCAGCGGCACATGGAGGACTGTTTAAAAGGGAGCCTTTCTCACTAATACTGAATGGGAGGCTGCTGGGGATGAGGGCTATGGGGCAAGTTGGTGTGTGATGGGTGTGTTTCTCCTTAGTGTTCCTTCAAAGAAATGGCTTGAATGCGCTTTATGCTGTGCAAAGCACACCTTGGTTTGTATTTCGTTCCATGATGTTAGAATGTGAATGTCTGATGACAGCCATCTTCTTCCTGGTGTACCTCTAGGGTGTGAAGGAGGAGACACCAGAGAAGCCAAAATGTTCTACTGTGGCAGACAAAGCTGGATGGATCAAGAAGAGCAACGCAGGGCTCTGGGGCTTCTGGAAGGAGCGCTACATGCAGCTGTGCAAATCCCAGCTCTTGATGTACGAAGATGAGGTAAGACCAGCCAGGGAAGAGGGGTCTGATACTGCCTGCTATGTGCTGCTGGCATCCTCCACAGTGCAGTTATACATTCAGCCTGGCTCTTCCTTGAATTTGTACCAACCCTGGTTCATGTATTACAACAGTCCTGAATATGGGTTGCTGTAGGATCGCAGGTTATCACTGAATTAGGGGTTGTTGCTATGTGTGAACCCTGCACTATGGGTTAGCTGCAGGTTGTTAGCTAGAAACAACCCAGGAAAATAACCAATTCTTTATTGTCAGGTTGTCAGCTCTGGATTGTTCATGGTTAATAATCAGGGTTCCCATGTAGAGACAGTTTAGGACAGCCCATATTTTGATGACAACCTGCACTTGATCAGTACCTGGTGAATCAGGTTGCTGTGTCTGTATCTGGTCATAGAGTCCTTATTTTTCTTCCATTGTAATGTTGCAGCTCTTAATTCAGACTAATGGCCTCCTTTTCCTACTGTGTTTCCATGAGAGAAGTCAGTTATTTCTGGGTGAGATCAATTATTCCAGTTACTTTCTTCACCCTTTGGTACCAGCCTGCAAACTTGGGCTGCCACAGAAGTGAGTTGGCACATGTGCTATTGTTGCTGGTTTGTTCCATCAGACAGCATGCTGCTTTCTGTTTTCCTGGACAAAAGTTAGAACACAAATTCTGTGAGAGAGCAAGTCACTGCAGGGTGCATTCCAGAGGCTAGCAGGGTCAGGCTCTTGTGGCATCTCCAGACTGCAACCATATTTTTAGAAGCATGCTTGAGTGTGTTTTAGATTTAGGGTGTTGGGATATTATGGTTTGTAAGAAGCTGCTTTGGCATGTTGTGAGGCTTCTGGGGAGGAGTCACCATGAAACAGGAGTGAATGGAGAAACACACGTGCATTTCTGGACCTACATCAGCCTCTGGGCTTCTGGGGAGGCTCTGCTCTGTGACATTATTACATGTGGCTGAGAAGCAGGACCTTAGTGGTGGCACCGAAGCCTTGGAATGGCCCCCTTGTTGTTTCTCATTCAGAAATCTGACATTGTCTTGTTGGAACAGGCTTTTCATCTCTTAATATTTTGTTATTCTTAAAAATGATACTATTTGTCATAGTTGGTGTTCTTTTTTGGTCTATGGTTTTTAATACTACAAATATATATATATATATGTGTGTGTGTGTGTGTGTATATATATATATATATATATAGCGGGAGGGAGGGATATATATATTTCACTCTAATTTTTTGCATACTAAAAAATTAGATAGCATACTAAAAAGCAGAGACATCACCCTGCCAACAAAAGTGCGTATAGTCAAGGCTATGGTTTTCCCAGTTGTAATGTATAGCTGTGAAAGCTGGACCATAAGGAAGACTGAGTGCCAAAGGATTGAGGCCTTTGAGTTGTGGTGCTGGAGGAGACTCCTGCGAGTCCCTTGGACTGCAAGGCGATCAAACCGGTCAGTCCTAGAGGAGATCAACCCTGACTGCTCTTTAGAAGGCCAGATAGTGAAGATGAAACTCAAATACTTTGGCCACCTAATGAGAAGGAAGGACTCCCTAGAGAAGAGTATAATGCTGGGAACAATAGATGGCAAAAGAAGAAGGGGACGGCAGAGGATGAGGTGGCTGGATGGAGTCACTGAGGTGGTTGGTGTGAGCTTGAGTGGACTCCGGGGGATGGTGGAGGACAGGAGGGCCTGGAGGAATGTTGTCCATGGGGTCACGATGGGTCGGACTCGACTTCGCGACTAACAACAACAACAACAAATTTTTTGCAAAGTCACTTTTATTGGTGGAAGAGCAAGCTATCACTATAAAGTAACACAAATCTATCCTATTTCATTGGATGCAAGGAACATGGTTCTGTTCCTTGTTGCGTAGCTATCCATTGTCGTCTTTGCCCCTGGGCAGGTTTGCACGAAACAGGAGCCACCCGATGAATGAGTCTTGGGCAACCACAGTGCGCCCAACAGGTGATCAGGCTCTTTCCCTCCTTCCCTCTGGGTTCTGCAGCGAGCGTCGCAGTGCCCCTTGCCCTTCCTTCCTCCCCACCTGCTCAAGTCAGTGCCCCTTTTTATTTGCCGTTTGCCATGGAGCCAACTGGGTGACATCGGGCCAGTCAAAGACTCTCAGCCCATCCTACCCCACAGGGTGGTTGTTGTGAGCATAACATGTAAGCCACCTTGGCTTCCTCACAAGAGGACAAATGTCAGGATCTAAATGCAAGATGAGGGTGAGGATAACGAGGATGAGAAGGATAGTTTTTAAAAGTGAGAGCCTAAGAAAGGCTCAGTTGGAGTTGTACTCACCAGAAAATCACTAGTTTTATTTAGACGGTATTTTAAATGTTAATATTATTTTTTAATTTAAGGTTAATTTATTGCTTTATTTATTTATGTTGTATGTTTTATATTTAACCTGGAGATGGGCCAGTTTTTAATATTGTATATGTTTTTAGTGATTGTGAGCCACCCCGAGGCTGTTGCAAGGGGCAGCATATAAATATTTAAATAAAATAAGTAAGTAAGTAAGTAAGTAAGTAAGTAAGTAAGAGGGGAATAGCTCCCAGTGTCCTTCACATTGTTGATGAAAATGTATTTGATTCATAGTTTAAAAATGCCTTATGGGCAGGTAATAGGGCACAGCAGATAGGGTGCCACCACTGGCAAGACCTACACCTGTTCCCAAAGTGGCCCCCTTCACTCTGCCTCATTGGGCTGCCTCCTGAGGATACACACACACACACTAGCATCCCTTCTTTCTGGAATAGCCAGGGAGCCCAGCAAAGTGCCAGAAAGGCACTGGGCACTGGGAACTGTCTGTTTAACACTGAAAATCGGGAAGGTTATCTTGCCGAGAGAAAGCTTGTCACATGCCCTGTTGGATGCACCTGCTTTTTCTCCCTTTCCCCTTTTCAACTGACAGCTCAGCAACTGTCCAAGCGATCCTGCATAAGGTGTTTCCTTGCCCGTTCCATCTGTGTTACCAGCCACACTTGGCTTTCAGGGGCAGCTGAAACCTACAAGGATGGCCACAAATGCACACTTGCACATCTCAGGTCATTCAAATTCACCACCACCAAGAATTTTTTTTTAAAAAAAATACAGGTATATTTGTGCACATTTCTGGGGGGGAAATGAATTAAAGTGACAAGCTTATTTATTTATTTATTTATTTAAAACTTTTATATGCCATCACCACATGCCTTGGCATCTCAGGCCAGCTCACAATACATATAATTAAAAACAATAAAATGATCTTTATAAATTACAAATTAAATAAAAGATTACATAAGGACAAAAAACCAAAAACAAAAAGAGTGACTGTTCAATGATAAAATATTAGTTTTTAAAATAGCAATTAAATAAAAGGTTTTAACCTGGTGCCGAAAAGAATATAAACTCGGTGCCAGGAGCGCCTCTCCAGGGAATGCATTCCATAATTTGGGTGCCACCGCAGAGAAGGCCCTGCTCTGGGTAGATGTTCTTTTTATCTCCTATGGTTGTTTCAAAGTACCACTTGGGCACCAGTGGAGGGACTGTCACTGGTAAGATTATGCAGAGCAGCAAGGAGGCTTTGCCTCTCTTGCCATGTGACTCACTAGTTGTTCCCTGTAACCTGCAGTGGAATAGGCCTCCTGGGTTTAGATGACACGGCAGCCTATTGTGGGTCAAACAAGCCAGGGTTTGGCAAGGTGGCTTGTTGCCCCCAAATAAGTTGCTTCATGGGAAGCTGTCTAAGTTCAGATGACACAACAAACCAGCATGACTAGTTATTGATTATGGATTGCGGAGTCATGCAACCCCAGTGTCTGTCTGTCTGTCTGTCTGTCTCTGTGTGTGTGTGTGTGTGTGTGTGTGTGTGTGAGAGAGAGAGAGAGAGAGAGAGAGAGAGAGAGAGAGAGAGAGATCAACCCAACAAAGGAGAATACGCCATGCCTCTGGTCTAGGCCATAAATGCTTGTGCCAGAACAACCCTGTTGGTCTTTGAGGTGCCCCAAGACTCTTCATAATAGAAACACAGAAGCAGAGAGAGCCAGAAGGGGCCTCCTGGGCCATCTAGTCTGACCTCCGGCACCAGCCGGCTCCGCTCATGACATGCCCACCATGTGCATGTCCAGCCTGTCTTTGAACACCCTCACCGATGGGGCCTCAACGACCTCCCATGGAAGCCTATTCCACGCCCTCGGGGTCCTGACTGTCAGGAAGTGCTTCCTGGCAATCAAATGGAACCTTGGCTCCCTGATGTTTTGTCCAAGATATATTCAATCAATGCAAGCAGAATCCAGTGCCTTGCACTAGGTTCCCAGTGTGATACCTGTGAATGCCAGATGCCCGCCAGGCCCCCTGCCTCTCCTCTCTATTGATCTATTTGAATAAGATTTTATTTAATTTTAAACTGGAAGGGTTAAGAAATATGCCTCCACAGCAGCCATTCTGTGGGAGTTTTCCACAATGCTGGCTCAAAATTTCGCATGTGCACAGCAGCCCAGAAAGGTGGATGACGCCAGAGTTAGAAGGACAAAAAGTAACATCATAATGCAGGGAAGTGCTGGTTGGAGCTGCAAGGCTGAGTCCAAGGTATTGTGCATAGGCTGAGTTGCACGGAGGGGGCGACGCAGTGTTGCCCAAAGGCCTGTGCTGAGCGTGGGCTGGGCTTGTTCTTTGCTTTTGGGAGAACCAATATTGTTCCCTTTCAGACTCAGCTTGCTGTTTGCACACTGGGAGATAATAGTGACTTGCCTTGCAGGATGTTACAGGAGTTATCATTTTAATTATTGTTATACAAATATTGGGAACTTCTTAGGTTATTGCTAAGGAACATGGGAAAAGCTAGGGTAATGTTTTACTGACACTAGTACATTTCTATACGTATACCTAATACATATAGCATTTAGGCACCTATGTATCAATTGCAATGAATGTACTTAATATATATGCAGTGCAAGTTACTTTATTTATTCAAAACATTTGTATGCTGTCCTTCACTATCGTGTCTGAGGATGGCTTACATAATTAAAAGCAAAACCATAAAACAATCAATAAAACAGAACAATACAATAAGATTATAAAACCAGAGCAAATAAATCCAATCCAAACAAAACAAAAAAGTGACTGTAAAACGGTAAAAATACTAATTCTTAAAATATCGATTAAATAAACAGGTTTTAACCGGATGCCAAAAAGAGTGTAGGCTCGGTGCCAAGTGAACCTCACTGGGGAGCATATTCCCATAATTTATGGAATTATTTCTAAAGCTTTAATTGTTTTTGCCTTTGTCACAAGTTCTTGAAGTTCAAAATAAAAATTATAATCGATGAATGAAGAAAGCAAATTGGGTAGTATTTGCAAAGTACAGGAAAGTAAACTCAAAGCCCAAAAGCGCAATGTAGTTCCACTGAATTTGGTAGGAGTGAATGGGAGTAAGAATCACTAGTCTGTTGTATTGCTTTGGAGCAGTTCAGCTGGTCGTATCCAATCCTGATGGGAAGCAGTTCTGTAAACAGAACTGGAAAGGCGGTGTTCTCCCCTCCTCCAGCATGTGCTCCAGAGCTGCTTTGGAGTGCTGGAAGACCCTCTGGATTGGAAGTTTGGGTGGCACAGAGGGCTGCCACGGGAGGCAGGGAGGAAGTCCTCATCCATCACTACCTCTCCACCACCCCTGCTTGCCTGCTCATCTTCACTGGTGGCCCCACACACAGCGTGTTGCAGTAGTCCAGAGTGGAGATGGCAGTAGCTAGGCTATTAGGGTAAATATGGCATTTCTGGCTGGCCAGTAATTTTTGACCCAGTGACTGCATCAGGGGGACAGGTGAGAAGTATAAAAATTCACACCCAACAAGCAGTCCTCTGTGTGGAATGCCAGGGCGTTCTGCCTGCCCCTGAGAACACCAAGAGAACTTTGCAGCTGTTTGGCATCCTTCAAATCCTCTGCTCTGGCCTGCAGCTCCCGCTTCCTTCTCCTTCTGCATTCATAGGCGTGCAGGACGCTTTCCCGTGTGGGCCTCCATGGCTGTTTTTCCGGCTGAAATGCAGATCTCTCTCCAGTTGTTGTCCATTATTCTACCTCCTGCTTTGTTTGAAGCCAGTTTGCAAATCCAGAGGGTGAACTTGCACTGGAATAAAACTTACATCAATGTGTGTGTGTGCTTGGCTTGTCGAAGGAACATGCCTTGGATTTCAAACCAGGTTTTCTTGGTGGTGCAAAAGGAACCCTTCCACTGAGCCACAAAGAAATGGGAGATGGTGGATTTAAATCAGTGCATGGTGCATGGCATACACAAACCGTGAGTTTATGTATATATGGAGAAATGTTGGACTGCGGCGGAGTGCCATGAAAGTGTGGCAGGGTGGCCATGGGAGCCTGCGGTAGGGTGGCCATGGGAGCGCGTTCCCGGAGAACTGTTTGACGCTGCCTTCTGTCAGAGTGTCTGCCCAGTCCAAGTCCTGTTTAAAAGATAACCATAAGAAGGGAAGGAATGCAGAAGCTATTCAATCACCAGTCATTTATTGTCAATGCTCATTATCAGTTCTAAACCACGTTATCTGAGAAAAACAGGTGTGCGGCAATTAAAAACCAAGCTTTAGCGCAACAAAGCTAGAGCACTGATGGCAATGAAAGGACTAAAACTGCATCCAGGATTTTGGGTGGCACAGAGGGCTGCCACGGGAGGCAGGGAGGAAGTCCTCATCCATCACTACCTCTCCACCACCCCTGCTTGCCTGCTCATCTTCACTGTGGCCCCACACAACATGTTGCAGTGGTCCGGAGCGGAAGATGGCAGCAGCTAGGCTAAACGGAAAGGCTGGGTCTACACAGCCTTTCTGATGTCTGCGTGTGAAATTGCCGGGTGAAAATGCTGTTTCTGAGGTGCACATTCTGTCAACGCAGGAGAAAGTCCGTGCACCCACGCCTGACTAATCGGCCTTTGTGGGTGCAGATCTTGAGACTCAGGCAAGCTCATAGCAAGACAGGCAAGCTCTCACCTCCACAGGTAGCACCTGGGCACCACCTGGTCTGATCTGTAGCTACCACCTGGCAAACAGCTGGCTGAGTAGGTCACCCGGTCAGAGGCTTCTCCGCTGTGGTCAGACATAATGTATTTCTATTTCAGTTATGGCAGTGATGTCTAAATTTGCAGGTGCACCTGTAAACTAGCATATGCCAATGGCGTACAAACTTGGGTTCCCTTCTTGGTGTTGGTCTCCTGGGCTGGGCTGTTGGAAAAGGTAAGGAGGGTTAGGTCGCACAAATGCACACATTTGAGAGCTCAGACAATGAACTTCGAGAGGTGGGCAGCTTGCATTTGTGAGCAGTCTGTTGTCGCAGGCCTGGAGCCTTTGGGTGACTTCCGCTGCAATCCCAGCTCCAGATGAAGCAGGTCCAGCCACTCAGGGCACATCCAGAAGAGTTTGCCCCATGCTGCCTGACAGACCTGTCCTTGCAAAGCCATGCACATTGCCATTGTAGGCAGGCTCAGTGTCCAGAGCTCCACTGTCCATTCTGTGCTGACTTCCAGTTTATTTCCAGACACAATTCACAGTTCTGGTGGTGACCTGGAAAGCCCTGAATCGTGGGCATGGAGCCTCCAGGGCCCCAGCTGAGCTTCCCCAGATGGTCTCACCTCCTCACCTTGCCCCATCTCCTTTCTCTCAGTGACTGATCACTGATGGCGTCCAGACTCCTGCCTACTTTTCTCCCCATTCTGAAAGGTTGCAGTGGCCTTAGAAGGTTTTGATTACAGCACTAAGTGCTTTAAGCTAAATATTAGTGTGTTTGGGACCCTTTCCTCTTCTGCTCTGCCCACCACTGGAAACAGTCCCCTGGAGCATCTCCAGAATGGAGTTTGGCTTGTGGGCCGAATGAGACTCCACACCAGTTTGCGAGCGCCATGAGCATCCTCCTTGTCGCCAGAGGCCCCCTCTTGCCTCAGGATGCCTCGTTTTCTGGGACATGGGCCAGAGCACTTGTTTGAAGTGCTCAGACCTGAGGACTCCTGTTTCTAGTGGTGCATTTGGCCACTTTGGGGGCCATCCTGCAGCCCCCCCCCTTTCTGAAGCAGAGACAGCCTGTGTCCCAGCAAGGTGCGGTGGCAGCGGTTTCCGTGGCTGCACCTGTTTTTTTACCTGGATAGCCCTTTTTGACTGCCTAGATAAAGCCCTGGGATGGAGGAGGAAAGGACTCTGGGAGGCTGATAGGAACTGGCCAAGGTGCCCCTGGGGAGTGACAGAGGCCGCTGTTCTTGGTGCATCTTCTGGGGTCAGGGTGCCCCCCCTTCAGGTGAGGGCAGTGCCGGCAGAGGAGGAGAGCTCATCCCACGGCTGCTGCCTCCAGGACCCAGGGACAGGGGTTGGCAGTGCTGGGAGGGGACATGGAGGAGAAGCCTGGGCCAGTTCTTGGCCCCATGGCTGGAGTGCCTGCACACAGCTGGGGGGCTTGCCCCTCTCCAGAGCTCAGGCTGGGGCTCAGGGTTCCTGAAACAAAGGGATCTTGAAATAGCCCTTAGTTTGGATTCAGCGATCCGCTTTGCTGGCTGTAGCTTGTCAGGTGTACAATGGAAAGAAAGAGCTTTTGGCAAAGAACTGGATAAGCCTCCTAGCACACCCCCTTCCCCCGCCCCCTGGGGCACAGTTGCATCCCTGATGGGGCAGCCAGTCTGGGCTGTGGGGGGTTGGGCTGGGGCTTGACTTTGGGCCCCAAAACTCTTGGGGTCCCCTGGACACTGTTGGGAGGCCACTGGGTTGCACCCCGGAGCATCAGCCAGGAGGCACTGAGCGCACATTTCTGTTCCGAATCACACACCCTCCTGTGTTTCCCCTGCTCAGCCTCTGTCCTGCTGTGCGGAATCGCTTCCCAGGAGCTGCTTCCTGAAGTGGCTGCTCCTGCCGGTGCCTCAGTTCTTCTCAAGACGTCGCCTCCCACGGGGTGTCCAGTCCACCTCCTCCCTGTGGGCCTTTCGGCATTTATTCAGGCTTTCTTTGTGCTGGTGTGAGTTTCGGGGGGCTCCCCCACCTCGTGTGCCTTTTAGCACTCTGATTATTTTGCCACCGTTGCCTTGCATTTATACCCCACTCTTCTTCCTCATGCAAGGAATCTAAGGTGGCCTACAAAGTTCTCCTCTACATTTCATCTTTACAGCAGCAACCTTGTGAGGTGGGTTGGGCTCAGAGGCAGTGACTGGTCCAGAGTCACCCAGTGAGTTTCAATTCCAAGGGTGGACCAGAACCCAGATCTTCTGAGTCCTAGCCTGGCACTCATAACTGCGATACCACACTGGCTCTTTTATTATTTTTATTGTGAATATCACCAATAGAAGGGATGCAGGTGGCGCAGTGGTTTAAACTGCTGAGCTGCTGGGCTGGTTGATCGAAAGGTCGCCGGTTTGAATCTGCACAACGGGGTGAGTTCCCGTTGCTCCATCCCAGCTCCTGCCAAGCTTGCAGTTTGAAAGCATACAGATGCAAGTAGATAAAAAGGTACCACTTCGGTGGGAAGGTAACAGCGTTCTGTGCACCTTGGTGTTTAGTCATGCCGGCCACACGACCACGGAGACTGTCTGCGGACAAACGCTGGCTCCCTCACCTAGGAAATGCAGATGAGCACCGCCCCCTAGAGTTAGGCATGACTGGACGTAACGTCAAGGGGAAACCTTTACCTTTATCATCATTAGAAACCAGAAACATACCCCCTCCCAAATTAATAATTACTGATATGTAAATATTTGAATAATTGAACAAATCCAGATGTGTGAATTCTGTGCAAACTTCACCAAAGGCTGACCAAATATCCATATATATGTCCATTTGAGAACTATGTCTTTATGTCATCTGCTCTAATATTGAAAGCATTGTTGCATCTTCAGTCCATTGCATTATAGGAGGTGAGCTGTTCTCTTTCCATTTTTTAGCTGTCTCAAGTGCACCAAAAATTAATTTTCATTGGCCAAGCTTTATTCTCTGCAAAACAAGTAGAGAATTTAAAAGCACATGTGCATCAGAAATATTGGAGTGTTCGATTTCGAAGTTTATCCATATTATAACTTCCACCCCAAAGGGGACAACTACAGGGCGGGCCAAAACATGTACTCTTGCAGCTGTAGCTGGCTTAGGCAAACCCTTACTGAAGAGATGCTGTGGCTTTCAATTTTACGCATTAGCCTAAATTATCAGGACTTGTCTCTGTTAACTGCATTGCCTCAGACAAAATACTGTTGACCAGAGTCTGTGCAGCCACCAGTCATCAAGGCCTGGTTCATAGTTGTCTGTCACTCACAAGATTCCTGTGTGCTTGATTTCCCAGTGCTGGTGGTTGATAGACAGCCAAATATGTGCCCCGATTTGCAGAGAAGAGACTCTGCCTTTGAGTTGATAGGAAAGGTCTTCCTGTGATGGCTCCGTTCATCCATGCAAGCTGTTATGTGATGTTGGCAGCTATCAAGTGCACGAAGAAGACATCACACACAGTTCCTGACATCTCCAGGTTTAAAAATGGATCTTGCTGAAAGCCGTGGCTGGTCACACTAGGTGATACCGGGCTAAATAGTTCCATGGTCTGACTGGGGGTTGAGTTTGCAGAAAATGCCCGCCTTCCCAAATTCTCCAGTCTCTTAGCTGACAAGCCAGGCACTAGCTACTCCACCCAGTTCCTCTTGCAAGTAGGAACAGCTGTTATTACCCCATGAATTTAACCAGGTCAGAAAAGGTTCTTGAACAAGCTGAGCTCTGTAAGTCAAATCTAAGCCTTCAATGCCATATGACTTCAAACTCTGGTTTGTTAGAGGAGAGCCAAGTCAGGAGTTCAGGTTTGGATATAATGCTATGCTTTCCCTGGTTTTTCGGCTGCTCCTGCTTGCAGGAGGAGCCTAGTTAGAGTGGGGTGAGCAATTGTCCTGCTCCAGAAAAGACAGTCCTCTATTTAAAGGACTGCCCAGTCCAAGTCTGGAGTGAAGATGCTGAGCCAGGGCCTTGAGGTTGCCACTGACAAGTAGCATTTGGACAGGTACCCACATAATCGTCGGGAATTGTCGGGATGGCAGCCAGTGACAAGCGGGGTCCCCCAGGGCTCTGTCCTGGGGCCGATCCTGTTTAATCTTTTCATTAACGACATGAAAGAAGGGGTGAACAGTCTGCTGATCAAATTCGCAGACGACACTAAAACTGGAGCAGTGGCCACAACTGAGGAGCAGATACACCAGATCCAAAAGGATCTGGACAGACTATGGAAGTGGGCAGGAGACAACAGGATGGCGTTCAATGTGGATAAGTGCAAGGTCTTGCACTTGGGGCATAGGAATAGCTGTCATAAGTACAGGTTAGGTGACAAGTGGCTGGAGAGCAGCACTTGTGAAAGGGACCTGGGGGTACTGGTTGACCGCAGGCTAAACATGAGTCAGCAGTGTGATGCGGTGGTCAAGAGGGCGAATGCCACCCTTGGTTGCATAGCCAGAAGTGTGGCTTCTAGATCAAGAGAGGTATTACTACCACTCTACACGACTCTGGTGCGCCCACAGCTGGAGTATTGTGTTCAGTTTTGGGCCCCTCATTACAGAAAGGATATAGCCAGGTGGGAGTCAGTGCAGCGTAGGGCCACAAGGATGGTGGCTGGTTTGCAGGGGATGGGGTATGAGGCAAGACTGAGGGAACTGGGTCTCTTCAGCTTGGAGAAGAGGAGACTCAGGGGGGATATGTTGGACATACAGGTATGTGAGGGGGTGTCACATGGAGATGGGGAGAGCCTGTTCTCCCCTGCAGAGGAAGGCAGGACGCGCTCCAATGGAGCAAAGCTCAGGGAGCCAGGTTGCATTTGGAGGCCAGGAAGCACTTCCTGACAGTCAGGACCCCGAGGGCGTGGAATGGGCTTCCACGGGAGGTGGTTGAGGCCCCATCGGTGAGGGTGTTTAAAGATAGGCTGGACATGCACATGGTGGGCATGTCATGAGCGGAGCCGGCTGGTGCCGGAGGTCAGACTAGATGGCCCAGGAGGCCCCTTCTGACTCGCTCTGTTTCTATGTTTCTATAACTCAGGCAGGTCTTCTTCGCTATGGTGAGATGCCTAACCTATCCGTTCCAGGGTAAAATAGGCTAAAATGTACAAGTTATTTCTGAGTTTGCATGTTTTGCATAACTGGTGATGCAAGTTTTTTGCAAATCTACATCTTTTTTGTTGATACATTTGGCGTCCAGAGGGAGCAGCCAGGCAGCATGCACTGCCAATAGTCACACAGTAATTCTGTCCTACCTTTCAGGGTGGCTGTACAGATTGTTGTCTTTTGATCATTTGTAGGAAGCAAATAAGGCTTCCACCCAGCTAAGTACTTTGACTTGACCTGTGTGTTTTAGCTAATTAATGACTTGGTTGCATTTAAAGTCAGAACTGCCACTCACTGCTGGGATCAATTGATTCCTTAGTTCAGTTTTCTTTGGGGGGAAGTGGGGGTGTAGCTTGGTGATGCATTGCATTCAGTGCAAGCCACAATCCTGTGGAAGCACAAACACCTATGAACTGTGATGGCAGAATTCAGTTTCTCAAGGATGTCCCCTTCCACTTCTTTGCTTTAAATTTTAAGCAGGTTACTAGCTCTCAGGGTTGCACAAGCATGCTATGTCTAGTTCTGGAGGTGGTGTGCCTATGTGTGCCATTTGCTGGGCAACACAAGTGGGAGGATGCTAGTAGTGCTTTTATGTCCTACTTCTGGGTTTCCCGCAGGCATTTATCGCAGGTGGTTATGACCAAGTTAGCATGCTTTGCCTGCTACAGCCTGGCTCCCAAGCTTTTATGAAAGTGTGTGGATGCTGCCTAGAGAAATTGCCTGAACAGATGTGTAGAGCTGAATTGGATTTCCAGCAGGTGTTATGGAGGTGGATTTTCTTTTCCAACAACAGGGAAGTTATATGAAGTTATATATATAAACTGTGGTAGAATAACATAATGCAAATGAGAAATTGGAACTCTTCTTTAAATTTGGTTTTAATGTTGAGCACGTATACGTGCGCATGCCTTTATCGCTCAGAAGCCGACCTGCGAGTCTGTGAGTGTGATCCTGTGTGAATTTCATTGCTTTCTTTCCCTTCCCATATGGGTTTAAGCTGAAGTGCTTCATCTTTACTCTTGAGTTGGAGAGTTTGATTACTGGCCTGTGCATAGCTGAGAATGGCTCGCTGCTGGCTGAGATGACGAGGCTGATGGATCCGCATGGTTTCCAGAGGCCTTTGGGGGTGTTCCCGGTTGATACGGCTGGTGCTCCTGCCGAGGCCCAGGTCACTGTGGAATACAGAGATGGCCTGGGCAGTTGACACAATCCCAGCCAAGCGTCCTCTTCCCTTACGAGGAGCCCATACAGCCCCGTGGTATATGTTGGAGCTGAGGTCGATGAAAGGAGTGGGAAGATGACCAGAGCACAGAGGGAGAAAACTCCTGATGAATCCGACTGAACACGGCTTAAGAGTTCATTATCAAGCCTGCGCCATAGTGGGGGAGGCAGCGAAGAAAGCTTATTTTTCCACCTCCGTTGCATGCTCTCAGTGCTGTCCAGCAGAGCTGTTCCAAGTGGTTCAGGGGCTCTTATAAACCGGCCCTGTGAAAGAAACGGAGGAACTTGTGCAGCACTTCGAAGGTAAAATCGCTCGGATCTGCCAGGAGTTGGACTCCCTGGTTGATGCAGTTTGTCTAGCTGAAGTGTCCAGTGCACCACATGATCCAAATTTATTGGATGAGTTTCAGTTGTTGAGGCCAGAGGCTGTGGACAAGGTGCTGGATTGGTTTGGCTGACTACCTGTATGCTCAGCCCTTGCCCAGCGTGGCTGGTTGTGCCAAGCGCAGAAGGGGTGCGCCCCTGGGTCCTGGAGGCCGTGGATGCCTCGTTGAGAGAGGCTGCTATTAGGCCACTCCCAAAAGGGCCAATGTGGGCCCAGGGAATGTGAGCGATTACAGGCCAGTCACGAATACTCTCTCCTTGGGCGAGGTGTTCAGGCATGTGGTAGCTGACCAACTCCAGACACTCTTGGATGAGATGGATCTCCTTGAACAGATTCAGAGCAGAAACTGCCTTGGCCGCCCTGTGGGACGACCTGTGCTGGGAGGCAGCCAGGAGGAGGATGACCCTGTTGGTCCTCCTGGACCTCTCGGCAGTTTTCGATATCATCGGCCATCATGTCCTTCTTGGACAGGCTGGTCAAATTGGGAGTAGGGGGTGCTGCTTTGAAGTGGTTCCACTCCTCCTTGACTGGCTGTGTCCAGAAGGTGGTGCGGGAGCGGGGGATTATTGCTCTGCGCCTTGGCATCTGTGCCATGGAGTTCTTTGGGGCTCTGTTTTATCCGCCATGCTTTTTGACATATGCATGAAACTGCTGGGGGAGGTCATCGGAGGGGGTGGGCTGAGTTGTCATCAGTATGCTGATGACACCCAGCTCTACCTTTCTTTTTCATCAGGCACAGGTGTGGCAGTGGATGTTCTGAATCAGGGCCTAACCTTGGTAATGGATTAGATGGTGGCTAATAAACTGAAACTTAATCCAGATAAGACGGAGATACTGCTGGTGGGGAGTCTGTCTGTTCAGTTGGGTGACATCTCCGCTGTGCTGGGTGGGGTTGCACTCCCCCTAAAGGACAGGGTTCGCAGCTTGGGAGTGCTTCTGGACCCTGAATTATCCCTGGAATTCCAGGTGGATTCGGTGGCCAGGAGTGCCTTCTATCAGCTTAAGCTGAAATACCAGCTGTCACCACACCTGGACAGACAGGACCTGGCAACAGTCATCCATACTTTGGTAACCTCTCGTCTGGACTACTGCAACACGCTCTATGTGGGGCTTCCCTTGAAGACGGTCTGGAAACTTCAGTTGGTCCAGAATAGGGTGGCCAGACTGTTAAAGAGAACTGGCGGATACAACCATACAAAGCTGGTCTGCCATCTTTGCTGGCTCCAATTCAAAGTGTTAACATGGGTGTTTAAAGCCCTGAATGGCTTGGGGCAGGGTATCTAAAGGAGCGCCTCTTCTTGTATGCACCTACCCCACACCTTAGATCTGCATCTGAGGCCCTTTGGAAGGAACTCCTTCCTCAGGAAGTAAGGAGGGTGGGTGACACGAAGAAGGGCTTTTTCTGCAGTGGCTCACCAACTTTGGAACGGGCTCCCTAGAGAGTTTCACCTGGCACCTTCCCTACAGTCTTTCAGGCGCCAGGCCAAACCTTTTTATTTTAATGGTATTTTAATTGTTAAATTGTTCTAGTAGCATTTTGACTGTAGATATGGTATTATTATGGCCCATCTTATATTATCTTTAATGCTTTATTGGCAATTGTTTTGCATGTTTATATTTTATTCTTTCTTGTATTTTGTGTACTTGGTTGTAATCCGCCCAAACAGCCTTATGGCTAATGGGGAGGGTTAGAAATTTAATAAATAAATGAGCAAATAAAAGAGCGAGAGTGGGCAGACCAGCCCCCAGTGAGGACTGGGCTGAGGTGGGGTTGGAGGTGAGCCCCCCACCCCGCTTGATGTCCCGCTGTCCCTCAGCGAAGTCAAGCAAGGGCTTGTGCTGCATCCTGTCTTAGAAAAGCAAAGTAACACAGGTCCCTCTGCTCTGCCTTGCAGGAAGAGCAAAAGTGCACGGAGACGGTGGAGCTGGAAAGGTATGACAGATGCCAAGACCTGCGCACGCCCCTGAAAAAGAAAAACCGGTTCATTTTAATTCGGGCTCCTGGTTGCAAGGTAGGATCCCTTCTCTGTCTGTCTGTCTGTCTGTCTGTCTGTCTGTCTGTCTGCGAAGCCATGCGTGTTCCCTCCACCCCTTTTTGCCCCTGGAGCTGAATGAAACACAGCGTCAAGAGCTGGCAGAGCCGAGCACCCGGCAAGGCCCAGACCCCAGCAGGGACCCGCTGGCAAGAGCCCACTGAACGTGCTTCTGCTCCTCACCGCTGCTGCTTGCTGTGGTCCAGATGTCGGCAGCGAGGAGGAGGAGGAGCGGGAGGCGCCGTGCCCTCTTGCTCCCTGGTGCTCTGCCTGCCCAGCCAGCCAGTGCGGAAGCACAAGAGCAAGAGCTGGCGGCAAGAAGGGGGACGTGCAGAGGGCTGGAGGCGTCTTGCCCAGGGACCTCAGAGGGCCGAAGCGGGCCCTGCTTGGTACTGTCTGCTGCAGCTCTTCCTCTGGACAGCTCTTGAGCTGGCGACCTTCCGCTGCAGCCCTGGGGTGGCCTTTCCATCATGTAGCGCTGGGGGGGGGTGTCACCTTTGCGGAGCACGGGGGCTCGGGCTGGTCTGTTGCAGGCCCGTCCCAAAGAGACGCTATGCTGAAGGCGTGGAATTTCTCCAGGGAAGCGCACTCAAGCCCCGCAGCTCAGGGTCTGTGAGGCATGGAAAGGACGCACTCAGGATACGAGGTCACGCCATGAAGCCTTGCCAGTCCCCACCAGCTTGACCCCCACCAGCTGGGGAGCAAGCAAGTGTAGGCAGCACGCTGGGAGCCTCTGGGCACCGGGACATTGACTCGTGTATTAATTTCATTTATGTTCTGCCTTTGGTTCACAGCACCCAAGAAAGCCTCCATGACCCCCCTTCTCCATTTTTATCCTCACAACAACCCTGTGTGGTAGGTGAGGCTGAGAGTCAGTGACCGGCCCAAAGTCGCACAGGGAGCTGCATGACTGAGAAGGGACTTGAACCTCAGTCTGCTGAGTCCCAGCCCAATGGTCTAATCGCCACACTATGCTGCCTCCCTTGTGTAGGCCCCATACTGGAAACTTGCAGGTGTCGCATGCCATGGTCTCAGTGGCAGGACGCAAATTGTGTGTGTTGTGCATTTAGCGGTAGAACTTACAGGAGGCTCGGCATCTCTTACCACACACCCCTTTTGGCTTCTCCTTCTGCACACGCGTGTGAGCCTACAGGTAGCTGTGCGTGCACACTGTTCGTAGATGGGCAGACTGATGTGCCTGCTGCTGCTGCAGCATGTGGTTCAGGCCATAGAGTATTTGCATGCTGAATGCCCCCCCTCCCCCCTGCAAAAATAATTGCTGAGTCAATTCAGCCTTTCTGCTTGGAAGGAGCTGCAAATATCCATGAACCACAGGAGAGCCTTCTTGTCACACTCTGTGTGCCTGTGCTGGTCAGGACCCAACATGCAGAGCTTTTGCGTGGGTCTCTCAGCCTGCTCCATTAATTGCAAAAAAGGCCAGGAAGGCGGAGAAACCTCCTTCTGAACGAAACGCTTTCTCTAAAATAGGAGCCCGGGGCTGGTGAAAAGTTTGCTGTTCAGCTTTTGCCTCACTCTTCACTGGTCTGAGCTTTGGCAGGCGACATAATTTTGCAGATGTGGTTGTGGAAGACCAGAATAATAATAGGAAGGCCCTTATTTCATTTTTCTGTTTTGAAATTGCAGCTGTTGAAAAACACACCTGCAAAGCCACGTTCCTTCAGCCCAGGTACATTGTTAACACTTTCCAGGGTAGCATCTTCAGCCCTCCATAACTGCCCCACGGTTGTTTTTTCTTGTGACCGTGCAAAGTAAAAACCCCCTCTCCAAACTGTTTGGGCAAGCAGTTTGGCATGGCGGTGTGCAGTTGCTGCAGGGGCCAAGAGATGGGCACATACATGAGAGTGCATCTGCAGATACTGGATACACAGGGCTTTTTTTTGTCATAGAACGCACCGGAGCCATTGGAATTTTTTTCCAATGGATTTTACAAAGTGATTTTGAATTGTAGCAGATCAGCAGCAAACGTCATTAACATAGTGCCTGCTGCTGCTCGGCTTGGGATTGGTGTGTGTGGTTGCGCAGTGCGCTGAGTGCTTACTGCTGGTGGGGACGTGAGTTCCGGCACCTTTTTTTTTTTTTACAAAAAAAAGCACTGTGGATACATATCAGGATATTAGGACGTTTCCAAGACAGTCACATGATACAGAGTCTGATCTTGCTGTCTGGTACAGGAATCTGCAGAATTCCCAGCATATCTGGTGGCTGTTTTGTTTTCAAGTAACCTTTTGGCCTCCTGGACTTAGGAAGAAAAGAAGATTTGCATGGTCATTAATGGCACAGAGGGTTTTTCTGGTACAGCCAAGTGACCAAGGAGTAGATTTCTCGGCACTTTGTAAATGACCATTTCCACCCACTTGGCTCCTTTTCTGAGACATCACTTCCAAAGGTGCCCCCGAGTGCCTCCCTTTCAGTGGCACATCCATGTCTGAAAATTCCTGATATCTAAAAAGACAAAACACAGAGGTGCAGTGTTGCTATATAGGAAAAATGAAGGAAACTGACTGTGCATGATGCGGGGGCAGTTCCTGCCCCCTTCCCATAATTGTGCTGTGCCTTCTTGGAAGCCATGCCTTCCCTCTGGCACCCCCTTCCCTCTTACTGGCCCAAGACATTGGCACCAGGTGATTATCCTCAGTATAAACTGCTCCCCGCCAGGGTTGTTCTGGGGCTAAAGAAAATAAAGGATTCTGAAGAATGTGCTGACATTAAAACCTCTTAGAGGCTATTTTCACGAATGCTGGAAATGTTACTGATGCCAGAAGTTTGCCAAGGTCAGTTAGGAAAGGCGCTTTGGCACATCTTAACCCCTCAAGCAACTCCCTCCGTAATCCTCCCTTGCTTTGTCGTCAGATTGGGGTCAGTCTGCTCCGGCCCTCCTGGCCATATGGACAGTGGGACTTAAGACGAGCCAGTCAATGGGGTTCTGGAAGGGAGGCGGGAGTGGGGCAACCTGGATGAAAAAATGATCTCACATTAAGCGGCAAGATTTGTTGGCCCTGGTGGAGGAGGCACTGTTGTTATTGCATTGTTTATTAGTTTATGTTCATTACTATTATATTGATTGTATTGTTTATGTAAGTTGCGGGTGCATTGATGGCTTTCTCCATGAAGTTGTCTAACCTCACTTAAAGCCATCCGAGTTGGTGGCCATTGCTAAAGTGTATGGCGGCAGCAGCACCGAGTTTCTCCTGCCATTTTTCTCCATCCTGTAGGTTTCCAGCTGGTGGTTCGCTGTGGACAAAGACAGCGGATCTGCTGGGATCCTGCGCCCTGAATCGGAAGGGCTGCAGACGGCTTGCTCTGCTCAGCACCGGAGCTGTCGCGCTGCTGCTTTGCCAGAACGGCCCTTCTTTCCGCCTCCCTTTCCTGGCACCGCGGGGCTTTGTTTGTGAGAGTGACGCAGGCTCAGCTGTCCGAGTGCTTGGGAGGAGCAAAACGTTCCTCCGTCCAGGGGTCCCTCTTGGTTGTCTGCTTGGGCTGCTGACAGTTTCCTGCCTTGTAGCAGCCACAGCGGGGGGGGGGGGGTGTTGTGGGGAACACTCCACGCGAGCCCGGGAACATCAGGATCTGGCTGGTCCAGCTTTCCCCAGTGGGGGCCCTCCGGAACTTTAGGACTTCAGCTCACGTCAGCCCCAGCCAGCATGGCCAGGGGTTAAGGATGATGGGAGTTGTAGTCCAAAGCATTTGGATAGCATAGTGTTGGAGAAGGCTGATCTAGGTAAAGACTGCAAAGGGGTGGCTTTCACTGAATCAGGCGACTAGTCCATCTGGCTCCATCTTGAGTTTTCATCGAACCAGCCCCAAGAGTTTCAACCATCCCCAGGGCTAGCACACCTGGGGTCCTGGTCCAGCTCTCCAGAGTTCACTAGATCACAACCTCTGATCTCGGCCTCCAGTTTTCAGTGGTGTTCCACCCTTTTCCAAGTCCCTCTTCCCCCATTCCAAGCAGTTGAACTGCCTCTCTTAAGGCTTAAGTAGGGGTGAATAACTCATGGCCAAGCCTGTGTCTGGGGCCCACAACTCCCGTCAGCCCTAACTAGCATAGCCAGTGGTAAGGGCGATTGGGAATTCTAGGCAAAGACATCTGGATAGCTACAAGTTACCATAAGAGCTTCAGGCTAAAATATCCCCATTGGCCCCGTTGCCTCCAGTCCCATTCATAACTGGAAAGCAGTGGCTTGTCTGAAACTCAGGCTGAAAAACTTCAGCATCCTTGTGTTAGAGAGACAAATTAGGAAGCATGCCTGCAGAAGCAGTCACTGCATGGGAGAGCATGGCTTTTATTTTCATATCTTGCCCGCACGTTTGTGTGTGTGTGTGTGTGTGTTTGATCACGAGGCCTCAAAACTTGCAGTGAAGGCATTTGTGCAAACTGCAAGAACCCGTGTCCGAGGCAAGGTTCCAGCTGAAGCATGTGCCACCTTGCTTATGGACGTAGGGGCCCTGCTGGATCACCTTCCCCATAGCTCTGCCACGCTCTGCCTGAGCAAGTTTACTCCCTCTCTGCCCTCCGGTGCAATACTAAAAGGCTTCGCTTTTGAAAGGTGTTCAGCTTGCGAGTGACTATTTTTATTCCCTCTCCAATAGGTTCTTGTTGGCTCTCTTGGCAGTATGGGGTTGCTTTGTAGGCATTCCCTTTTATGAATTACTTCTGCAACACTGTGGTTTGTTTATGCCTCTTGTTAGTGTCCTGCACCTGCTGCTTGTCTGAGTTGTCACTGCCATTTACTGTGAGTTGTTTTTCAGCTGGCTTGAATCCTAAATGGCTTGTGTGGCGAGGAAAGGCAGCGCTCTCTGCACTCCCTCAGGCTCACCGTGCCCCAGCAGAGCCTCCCTCCCCAGGGAGCCGGTTGTTCTACGAACTTGAGAGGGGCCCTGCCGGACCCTGCACTCTGTTCCCACAGGGACCAGCCAGCTGCCCACAGGCCACCCACCAGGACACAAGTGCCACAGCTCTGTCCCACCCATGTTCCCCAGCAACTGGTCGGGGTACTGGCTGACCGCAGGCTAAACATGAGTCAGCAGTGTGATGCGGTGGTCAAGAGGGTGAACACCACCCTTGGTTGCATAGCCAGAAGTGTGGCTTCTAGATCAAGAGAGGTATTACTACCACTCTACACGACTCTGGTGCGCCTGCAACTGGAGTATTGTGTTCAGTTTTGGGCCCCTCATTACAGAAAGGATATAGCCAGGTTGGAGTCAGTGCAGCGTAGGGCCACAAGGATGGTGGCTGGTTTGCAGGGGATGGGGTATGAGGCAAGACTGAGGGAACTGGGTCTCTTCAGCTTGGAGAAGAGGAGACTCAGGGGGGATATGTTGGCGACATACAGGTATGTGAGGGGGTGTCACATGGAGATGGGGAGAGGCCTGTTCTCCCCTGCAGAGGAAGGCAGGACGCGCTCCAATGGAGCAAAGCTCAGGGAGCCAAGGTTCAATTTGGATGCCAGGAAGCACTTCCTGACAGTCAGGACCCCGAGGGCGTGGAATGGGCTTCCACGAGAGGTCGTTGAGGCCCCATCGGTGAGGGTGTTCAAAGACAGGCTGGACATGCACATGGTGGGCATGTCGTGAGCGGAGCCGGCTGGTGCCGGAGGTCAGACTAGATGGCCCAGGAGGCCCCTTCTGACACGCTCTGTTTCTATGTTAACTGGTGTGCCCCGGCACTCTGTCTCTGATTCTCAAAGCTGCGTGCAGCCCTCGAGGCCGGTAGCTACGCAGAGCCCTGCTTCATGTGTTGGGCCACTGTACTGTTAAGGCCCTCCGAATGGGTGGCCGTCTTCTCCTCTCTCGGAAACGAATTCCGTAGCTTCGCCGTGCAGCGGGTGAAGCAGCACTTCCTTTCCTCTGCCCCAAATCTCCCGCCAGGCAGCTTCCTGGGATGACCCCGTTGGGTCAGGGTGTTCTGAGAGAGGGAGGAAAAGGTCCCCCTCCCCACGTCCGCCACTCTTCTGCACACCTCTGCCATGCCTCCCCAAACTCGCTTCTTCCTCAGCCAAACCATCTTGGCCATGGTGCTGTTTCTTCATGTTGCTCCAGTTTATTGCTTATTTTAGGTGCCCCTCTCTCTGATTCCACGATAGCTTTTTTAGGTGCAACAACTGTACACAGTATTCCAAGTGCAATAGCGCCATAGAGATGTATGAAGGCAGAATGCTAACGGCAGTTTCATTTTCAGTTTCTTTCCTAGCTGTGCCCGACATGGGTCTTTCCTGTTTTACAGCAGCCGTGCACTGGGCTGGCATTTTCATCAAGCTTTCGACCACAACCGGAGGTCCTCTTCCTGCTCAGTCACTGGCAGCCAAGATCTTTCAGCTCAGAGTTGGGATCCTTTTTCTTCTTTTGGCCCAACATGCTTCACTTTATTCTTGCTTGCTTGCATAGAACTGTATTTGCCATTTTGATGCCCACGCTCCCAACCTGGAGAGATCCTTTTGGAGTTCCTCACTATCCCTTTTGGATATAACCACCCTAATAATTTGGGGTTAGCAACAAACTTGTCCACTTCGCTGCTCGCTCCTAATTCAAGATCATTTATGAATCAGCTGAAAAGCACAAGTCCCAAAATCAATGTGGGAGCCCACTTTTTCCATCCCTCCATTGCAAGAATTTAGTCTTGCAGAAGCCACATTGATTCTTTTTCAGCACAGCTTGTCCTTCAGTATTTGTACAAATGTTTTAATAATGCTTTCAATCAATTTATTTGAGCTAACCAACCTGTTATCTCCCAGATCCTCCCTTGATCCCTGTTTAAAAATTGTTGTTACATTGGCCATTCACAAGTCCCCTGGTACAGAGGCTGATCTTAAAACATGTTACATATTTTTGTGAGAAGGTCAGCTTTTCCATATTTGAGTTTAAGAATTTTAGGATGGATAGCATTTGGGCCCAGCGATTTTTATTATCTTGCAGTTTGTTAGTCTAATTAAATTTCATCTTGTGTCACCGCTATCTGTGTTGTATGCTCTGAAGACTGATGAAAAGAATCCACGCAGGTTCTTCACAGTCTCCTTATCCTCTTTTAGATACCTCCCCTTATCAACTGTCTCTCCATCTTGTTTTTTATTTCCAACATATTTGAAGAATTCTTTATTGTTGGCCTCAATGATGTTAATGTTGGTTGAAAGACATTTAGGCTGACAAGAGAGGAAGGCCCATTCTGTGAACTCTGTGCTGTGTGTGGAAAGGATGTTACACTTCAAGCCGTTGTTTGCCATTCATCGCTGTGGTCATTTCTATGGCAGAGAGCATTCAAATCTATAATACTGAAGAGGATGTGTGTCTGTCCATCACCACTGTAGGCCCAACATTATGAAACCTAGGCCCCTGAAACTTGGCATGCAGGTGGGGGCGGTGGGGGCTAGGGGTTTGCAGCTTGTTGTTCTATTAAACACATTAAAATTATTTGGCATCAATTAGTTGATCATGCACACATTAATTGATTTTAAATAATTTTAATGTGTCCAGCGTCTCCATATGGTTGAGGCTGGCAGTAGCATCTTCAGCCACAAGGAGTAGACTTCTCTAACCAGTGGATAGTTTTTCAGTCCTTGCAGATTGCAGCTAGGGGAGAAGGACAGAGTTATAGGCCTCTCCCTTTCTGTGAGGCGTGACCCATGTGTGTAGGATAATGGAGTGGGCAGACCCAATCAGGGGGTGGTAAGGGTGCACCACAGAAAGGTGCCAAGCAGGCATGGATGCACAGGAGAGAATGTTCTCACCTTCCTGGTAATTGGCTCGGTTTGCTCAAATCCTCCCCACCACCAGTAGATACTGGACCAGCATCCCGAGGAAGGTGGAGTGTGGCTCCAGGCAGACGTTGCCCCGTGGTCTCCATCTGGGTCACAACTCATCTCCCTGCGTCTGGTCAGGAGCTTAAGAAATCCTCCATCCCTACAGGCTAAGACAGTGGGGCTCAAACCCAGGGCATCTGGCTTTGAATGCAGAGCCCAGCTGGGAACCATGAACCAGAATCATGCTCTTTGGATAATGTGTGACTGTGTCTCCTTTTCTATTTTTTCCAGGTACAGGATATCAAATTTCAGGCATCAACCAAGGAGGAAAAGGAGGCTTGGATAAAAGCCCTCAACGACGGCATCAACCGAGGGAAAAACCAGATTTTGGATGAGGTAAAATGCCGAGTCAGGCAGTGTTGGGAATGAAAGAGGGTGTGGCTTGTGGGGCGTGCTTCAGGGCCACCATCTCCAGATGTTCTGGTGGGCGCAAGTGTCTGGAGGGGACATGAGACAGGAGCCTGATGCACCTGCTATTGCCCTTGACCCCATGATGTGGCACCGAGGCAGAAGGTCTAGCGAACTAGAAGGGCTGCATACAGCCAAGAGGCTGGCCTGGCTCCAGATCGACACTCCTGAGGGGAGTGGGGTTCTCGGAAGGCGTTTCTAATTTAGGTTCAACAAACCCCTCTGTGCATGCTGAAAGACTCTTTCTTTGCTGGTTATATTTTGCTGGATGTACACGACAAATGCAGAGGATTTGCCAAAGGATGTTCTGTTGTTCTGAAACTGAGAAGGGGGAACCGAGCCCCTGACAGTTGGCTGCATATCTCAACCCAAGGACCAAGAACCCAGGGTTTGTTGCTGGCTTACTTCTCTGGCTCTTGGAGGGTTCTTGGTTCATACCTTACAAGAAATAAGCTTTCCACTCAAAGTAGGAGCAAGTGGAAAGCTTGTGCTCTGGGTTGTTGTGATGTGCGAACAATAGCTTAGAGTGGTTTTGCCCAACCCGGCACTCTCCAGATGAGTTGGACTAAAACTCCCATAATGCCCCAACTGAATTGAACAGGTGGCAGGTTGGGAAAGGATAAGGGTTTGAGCGGCTGCTTATCTGAATGTGAGCAAACTGAGTAGCTTCCTCTGATGTGGACCCTGCACCAAAGCCCAGAACTTGGCATTGGATGCCACATGGAGCCAGGAAAAGGGGGATCAAGTATGAACAGGCCCTGGGCTTGGGAAGAACCAAGTTACAGGGCCCAGCCCAAGCTTGCATGATGGGAAGTGTTTTTGCTGTCTGTTCCAGATGTGTGGAACGAATAAAGGGGGGCTGTGCAAGGCCTGCTAGAGGAAGCAAGGGCTAGGGACAGGTGCGACGGCTTCCTCGGGCCCCTGACGTGCCTGGCCCGGAATACCAGCACTCTGGGGCCAGGGTGCCTTCACCTGCCCGCTTGGTCTTCCAGGTATCCCAGGGAGCACTAAACTTTCCCTTTCTCCTCCCCTCAGCAGCCATGGAAGCCCCAGCTAGAGTGGGGAATGGGAGGAGCAGGGCTGCTGACTGAGCTTCTGGGGCAATGGCAAGCCTCGTGCTTGGATGTGGCTCAGAGCTATACACCAACTGGCCAACCCAATCCTTGGCTATTGGCAAAGGTTGCCCAAAGTGCGTAGGCTGCATGGTGCTCTAGATGGGGCAAGACAGTCCTCTGCCATTTCCTCCGTTCGCTCGGTCTGCAGTCTCTCCCCTGTAGTGAAGCCGGTGAATCGCTAAAGTGGCCTGTGAAGGACGGGACTTGGAGCCAGGCACACAGAGTCGAGGCGGAATGGATGTATCTTGGCCAGAGCAGGAAAACGGCTTGGGCTGGCCGGTTGTAGGCCTGTATCAAAGATGGTTTTGGCAGAGGAATGTAAACTCTGCATGAACTTGGAGTCTGGTTCCCTTCCCAGCCCTCCCCCCCCCCCCAATCTCCTCTCTTGTGTAAGCTGCATGGATGTGCACCATTCTGCTGAGAAGGAAAAGGTTTCATAAGATCAGTCCAATTGGGGTGACTCCTTGTTCCAGTGGCATATGTGGGCGGGGTGGGGGGGCTAGGCTGGCATCTCCCACCGTGGCAGAACGGAAATGCCGCCGGGTGCCAGATGAGGGTGGCATCGCTGCTGGGTCAGGCTGGGTGCCGAATTGCATGCCGGGCCAGCTGGCAGGGCACGGCTGCTACAGTCTCTGGCAAGTGGAGCAAGAGGGTGGAGAACAGCTGCGCTGACACCAGTGCAGGAGAAGGGGCTATGGGAGTGACTTTGGGTTGGGCTGGTGCTGGCCGCTTTCGTTCTATCTCTGGACTCGCTGCCTGGGGACAGGGTGCCGTTGGAAGTGCCCTGAGCTGGCACCTTGTGAACCCTGAGCCTCCGTTATTTTCTTGGGTGTCTGGCTGCACCCATGAGCTCCGCCTGCCCTCTGTCCACGACTTCCCAAAGGGCCTGTCTCCTGGATGAGCAGGATTCCAAAGCATGTCACAGCAAAGATTTGGCCGGCATTTCTCCTGCATCGGGGCTGCTTGGCACACGCAGTCTCTCTGCTTTGGGAGAAGCTTGCTTGTGATGCTTGAGTGCTTAGCCCCGTCTTTGCCTCAGGTACACAAACCGTGGAATATGCTTTGTTCACCAGCCTCCTAGTCCGTGGATTGCACTCTCTCTCTGCCGTGGCACCTTGTGACAGCCGTCTTTTTCAGCCTGGTATTGGGGGTGGCGTGGTGGGGGGAGCTTTCCCAAGCAAGGCAAGACAGGAGCTGGAGAGCTGGCAGTAACACTGTTGTGGCCCTTAGTAGCTTGGTGGGAAGGGTCTCCCCCCACCCACACTCCAAGCCAGAGACCCTGGGAATTACCCTCTCCAGGCAGAAGTCAGCCTGGCTGTGTTCTCTGCATTAGCCTTCCTCTGCCTGCTTTCCTGCAGAAGTGCTGGGATGCTGCTCGGAACATAAGTGAAGGATTATGAGAGTTGCAGTCCAGCACCTCAGAGAGCATGTGGTTGGGGAAGGCTGATCTGTGCTCACTGACAGTGGCTCTCCGGGGTTTTGGATGGCTGGAGATGCTGGGGGTAGAACTGGGGACCTCTGTAGTGCAAGCCGTTTTGCTTCTGAGGTGTGGTGCAGGAAGCCTGGAAACACGCAAGACCGGGCCGCAGGTCGCTCACCCCTTTCAGTTGGCCACACTTCATCTTAGGAATCCTCCATCATTGCTGCGTTCACACAGCGGACAGCCCATGTGTTGTGCCAATTAACGTGTGAAGGAATTGCCACCATCTGTGTTGCTTTGCAGGTTTATAAGGCTGCTCTAAATCTTGTCTTCAGCCATTCAGAGGTCAAAAGAGTGATGTCCTCTCCTCCATCCCTTATTTTATTTCCTTTCTGCTTAAAGGTAAAGGTTGATGAAAGCCTCTGTCTGGAACACATGACTCGAGGCAGAGCCAAGCTGGCACAGGGCCGCCGTCCACCAACCAGAAGCCACCTAAAAGAGGTAACGATCAGAATGGGAAATCCCCCAAGCCCTGCTGATCTGGAGTTTGCTCTTTGGAGCTCCCAGAATCTGGAGGCTGCTGCTACAAAGCCCCTGTCCCACATCGCCTCCAATGAGGGGACACCAAGCACAGAGCCTTTGATGATGGATGGCCAGGCCATCATATCTTGGAAGAGGCTGTCCTTAAGGCAGAAATATCAGTGCCTCCTGGAAAAAATGTAAAATCCTTTGAAAATATACCTTTGTATGAAAGTTTTCCCTGGCAAGTAATTGGTAACACACTGCTGCACTCTACGAAAATGGTTTAATGGTTTTTGTTTCTTACTATGTCTTTGAGTCTTTGATTAGCATCTTTTAATATTTACCATGTAAATTACTTGAAGATACTAGTAAATGACCAGTATACCCGTGTATTTAGGGGTGAGTGAGCGGTTGTCAGGCTTGCTGTAGTTCACTGAATTCCTCCTTGACCCTTGTCTTGCCTCTTTTATGTTCCTGGCTATGAGCCTCTTTCTTTTCCAATTGGGAAAAATATACCTTTTTCCAAGTGTGCACCCAAAACGTAATCTTTCCCCACAGACTAAAGTGTAAAAATGCAGATTTTTCAGGGAATGACGATTTTTGGATGTGCACAATTACACAAGTTAACATTTTTGAACATGAATGCAAGCTTGGGGATTCTCCCCAATTTCCCAAGAACTGGACTTCTGCTCAAATTGTAGGTTGCAAAAACCAACAGGAACGAAATAATTGTTTGACCCAACAAGTATAATGATACATAATAAAGCAAAATCTGATACCCTGGGTATCAACCGGTCCCTGCTCTTGCAAATAATCTCAAATGGAAAATGGGTTGTGAGATGGCACAAGAGGTACCATCACAAAGACCTGCATTCACATTCACTGTTCTGCATGAGGTAGCCAGAGCAGATGTCCATGCTTAACTTCTGCACCTTCAGTGCTGTGACCATGTAGGAAGGCTGTGACACAGATGTGTGAATCTGTTGCGTTACAGAAAACTCTGCAAGCAAACATCCTTGATGCTCAGTGAGAGGAAATTGTAGCATCCACACAGCTCTGGTTTACATTCATATCTTTTAATTTAGCTCAGCCATTTTTGGTTCTCCGAAAAACAGAGCCTCCAAACAGATGACACTGAGATCTCTTGGTTGTTTTCTTCTCTAGGTTGCCAGTGCTACATCAGATGGGATCCTGAGGCTTGACTTGGATGCACCAGACAGTGGCCCTCCGAACAGCACCGTGCTGACAAGTGAAGACACTGATGCTCCTCCTTCAAAGGAGACCCCAAAGCCTCTTCTGCCTCCCATAAAACCACCCATGCCCCCTTCAGAGAAGTTGAGTGCTGATTCCAGCTCTGAAGATCTAGAAGTCAAGAAACCGCCAATGCTTCCAGCTAAGCCTCTGAAGGCAGCAGCAACCCTCAGTGACAATGTGAATTCTGTGGAGGAGAAGGATGAGGAGGAGGAGGAGGAGGATGGAGAGGGGGATGGGGATGGGGAGGAGGGAGGAGGAGGAAGAGGCAGGGATGGTGAAGCTATGGGTGACAGTCCTGCAGAATCCCAACTTGTCCCAGTTGGAGAGAACTTAATGGAGACCAACAAAAATGCCCCCAAGCCTCCCCTTCCTCCCGCCAAGATCTCCTCTGAGAAAATGAAGGTGACCTGGGATGACCCAGTCTCTGGGCTGCATGGTCTCGAGGCTGAAAGTCCCCCAGCAGGCAGCGGTGAAGCGGCCCAGGAGCCCCCAGCTCCTCCTCCGAAGATTCTCTCAGAGCGCCTGAGAGCCAGCATGCATTTATCCAAGCAGAACAGTTCAGAGGCAGGCAACTGCCCCCGCGAAGACGTGAAACCCGCAGAAAATGGCCCACTTGGCCACGGAACAACACAGCCCGCTTTTCCCGACGGGCAGGAGCAAGACGGGCGGGAGCCCCCCGCAGAGCTGGGAGAGACCAAGGAGCAGGGGAATGTCCCCTCTAAAGATCTGGGGCCATCGCCAGCACCTGCAGAAAGTCCTCCAGGTACCAAGCCTTGCTCTGCCTCTCTGGAGAACCTGCTGTCAGCCCCAGCAAAGCAGGCCCTCGTGGGCCCCACTCTCCAACGGGGAACTGACTTCTCTGTGGCCCAAATGGAGAAGAAAGTCACTGCTGAACAGGAACACACTGAAACACTGCTGCAGAAGGTTCTGCAGGGAGGACTTGAGCAGGCCCCGGGGGGCAACGGACCTCCAGTAAGTGCGGAGACACTGCTCAACGAAGCAGCCGCACAGCTGCGGCAAGCTGCACAGGTCTTGCAAGAGGTCCGCGGCTTAGAAGAGCGGAAGAAGGTGCCTGCAGGTCAACAGAAAGGCGTAACAAAGGATTTAGTGACTCTGTATAGGAGAAGCGCTCCCTGAGGGGGAGAGGCTTCACCCTTAAGATCAAAGCTGGAACTCTAACACAGAGAACATTTTCCGCCATCCTACTAGGCCAGTGTATGCTTTTTTTCTTTTTAAGCAAGTGGGGGCCATGTCTTGCTGGGCATTCTTTCAGCAGGAAAAAAATGCTTATTTTTAGAGTGCCCCTCTGTGGGCTCATAATCCCTTGGTGGATTACGAGATATGGCTGAGGGGTTCAGGGTGCAGGGGCTGATTCCAGGAAGGATATGCCCCTGGAAGGCAACCAGGAGCTGGTGCAAGAGGCTTCTCTCCTGCCCCCTTTCTCACTTTTTCTGAGGCCCCTTGCTCGAAGGCTGCATCAGCAGCTAAGGGCCTACCTGAGCCAGGTGTTTCTCGTTGGCAAGAAAAGTGGGGTGAGAGGACACAGTGTGGGCTGTGCTGCTCTTGGAATTGGCATAAGGTGCGATCCTGTGTGCGTCTAGACAGAAGCAAGGCCTTGCAGCTTGCCCCAGCCACTTGCCCCCCACTCAGGGTGGTGGTTCACGCAGCCCTGCACTCGAAACTCTGTGGACACTTCCCAGGCAGAGAAATGGCTTTTGCAGGGGGAGAGAATTCCCAAAGGGTGGAATTGAGAGAAGTGTCACTGGGTTTTGAGGTAGAACAACACCAGAATCCCCTTGACCCGTCCCTCAGCTTGGCCACTGTCAAGAGGTGCCTTTGGACAGTCGATTAAGTAGGCCTGTCTAGGCCGCATCCACTGGTAGCCCACTTACACTGTAACAGGAAAGGAAAAGCTCTCCAGAAGCAGGGGCAAAATAGGCCCCAGAAGCCACGGGATGGATCCAGCCCTGGAGAAGGGATCTGCATTGGGCCCAGGGCTGCCAGCCGCCCCCCAGGCCTGTTGCTGCCGCGCTGCTCCATCTCGAATGGGCAGTTCTGCCCAAGCCTCCCCTTTCCTCACCCCAAGAGCAAAACCACACGGTGGTTCCTTCAGTCCCTCCAAACCAGGGAGGGGGGAAAGTCCTCCTTTCCCACATAATGCAGGGTCTCTGGCAAGTGTTTCCTTGCTCCTGAAAAGAGTAACTCGACCCTGCATCCCAGTCCAGGACTGCCCTTTCCTCCCAATAAGAATAGCTTTTCCTGGACCTTTCCACATGGCCTCTTTTGTGGTGTCCTTTCTGTCCCATCTCTGCCTTCCTCCTCCACTTTGGCTTCCCCTGGGCAATCCTCCCCCTCTCACTCTCCCCCCTCCTCATTCCCATTCAGCCTTCCTCCCCTGTCCTCCTCCTATTCCTCCCGCTTTCCCTTGGTCCCCTTCTCCACCCCACCTTGTCAGAGGTTGCCCATTTTGGTGAAAGGTGCAAACCGGTGAGGATACCAGCTGCGTGCAAAGGCCAGTGAGGCTGTCATCGCAAGGCACTGCCATCTGCAGCTGCCCATCCTTGTCCCTGGCCTCGGCCCCCTGCAGAGGACGCTCACAAGGGCACAGGTGGCTGGTGGGGGAATCAGGAAGAGGCAAGGATCCCACTGATCCCACCCGAGCGGCAGCTGGGAGAAGACCCCCAGAGTTTGGGAAGCATCTCTTTTGCTCCTGCAGGGCAGCTCCAGTTGGAGCAGCTCCAGTTGGAGCAAGCTGATTTTGAACATCAGGTGGAAACTGGGTGGGAAGAGTTGTTAAGGGTAAAATTGCTGTCCATGTTTAGAAGAGGAAAAAGGTCTAAAACTCCCAGTGGAGCTGGCTGGGAAATGCTGGGGGTTGTGGGACTTCTTTCTGTCTAAACATGCATAGGGCATGCTCTAACTGCTTGAACCCAGGGTCGAACTACGCATCACATTAACTTCATTGCAGGTCACACAGGAAGTCTGTGGCCCCAATATCAGTTGGAATCATGGTGTACCAGAAGAGGAGAAGTAAACTCTTTCCATCACCTTTGCATACCAGACACCCCTCCCAGTGTGTCTGCAGGTTAAAAGAAAATAAAGAAAGCCCAAACCATGGCATGGCAGAGGCGAAGCAGGTTTAATTTCCTCCTCCTTGATCCAGCTCAGGGCCACGTGCATTTAACTCCAGAGGATCTAAAAGTATCCTTAGGAAGCCCTGGAAGGGCACATGGAGCCCTCTGCAGCTAGTGCATAGCCTGAGTGCTGGCTATGCTGGGGGGGTCCCTGCACATTGCAGGGGAGGGCGCTCATGTCCCTTCCCTGTGCATTTGTGAAGCTGTGGGCTGGGGACTCTTCACACTGCTCCAAAGCACGTAAAGCTTGCAGAACAGGTCGTGCGAATCCAGGCTGGGGGGCCAGGCCCCCACATGCGATGCTCACACGATACACGCCCTTCTGTGCACAGCAGAGGAGGGCGTGCCTACCTTCTTTTCAGCCATGCCAAAGGCATCACTGCCTAAGTCTCACCAGTGCCTATCGTGAGGAAGGCAAGCCGTGGAAAGCAGATGTGCAGACATGGGATTGCCCACCCGCCCCCAGTCTCGCTGTTCCCACATGCCTGCAGTTTCCTTCCCCTGAAAATGAATGTACTGTCAGGGTTCTTTATGGCGAATATCTTATTTATGGCTGAGCTCATTTGCTTTCTTCATGGGCTGTTGCATGCTGGACTGGTTGGCCTCTGAAGCTTGAGGGTCATGATTTGCAGGTCCCCCAAATGCTTCTCTTAACATACAAATGCCTTTTGGAATAGAATACTTGAATGATCATGAAATTTGCGGCCCCTTATTTAATCAGCAACGGTGACTAAGCATTTGCAAATCCAGTTAGTACATGCTGCTCTGCTTGGGTTTGGAGGAGGAAGCCGACTCGCTGTTCTGGCCCTGGCTTCCCGTTTCCCATCTCCTCAGCTGGCGAGCACTTGCACAGACTCCGCTTGACCTGCATGTCCTTTTGGCTCGCAATGAGCAGTGGGGGTGCGGCTTTCTGCCTGGTCTTCCAGCTGCCGACCACTAGCATAGTGGAGCTTGCAATTTTGCTGAACGTGTCACTGACTGTCCCTCCCAGGCAAAGGGCCAAAGGTGGAAAATGAATGTGGGGAGCAGCGCCCCAGCGAAGAGTGAGAAGTCTTTGCTCACCTTTGGAGGTTTAGCTTCTCACGCATGGATAAAGCGCTGCGCCACGATGTGGTTTGTGGAGCTCTGACTCCTTGTGGAACCCGAGCCCATCCTTGTAAAGCAAGGTTGGTGAACCAGCGAGGCACCACACAGAGAAGCCGTGCCGACATAGTCTTCCCATGCGTGAGATGGAGGGAGGGAATGCATGCGGATGGCGGCACATGAGCAACTCCCATCCCAGCTCTTCCTCTCTGTTCGCTGCGGCAGGGAAGGTGCAGCCTGTGGGGTGATCACTAGCAGGGGAGAGCGTGGCTGGTGTAGAACCCATGTGATAGGCACTGGCACCGAACTTTACACAATACTGCCAATGCACATGCAAGCACCTTTCTGAATGCTCTTCAGATTTCCTCTTCAGGGTCTTGTCAGTAACTGGGGTGAAATAGTATGAAATTACTGTTCATACTGAAAACTGGGTGCAGAGGAGTTGTTTTAGCGACCGCACCTCTGCTGTGCACTGAGTGATTTGGACGGGTTATTTGCCCTTTGCCTGTTATGATTGCCATTTTGCGCTGGTGCCAAGAACGGTTTATCAAATTGCCAAATCTGTCCACTGGTTGGTTGCCTACCTCTGGCCCAGAGGTTTTGTGGGAAATTTAAATGAGCTGCCTGTCACTGCTGCCATAGAAATCCGTGGCTCTTAGGTGAAGGATCCCTCAAACCTGGCCTGAATAGTTGTAAATATGCCTTTAAAGCAAAGGAGCTTTTCCCAAAAGCTTGCAAAGTTATCCTGTACACTCAGGTTAGTTGTTTCTCTTTTGGAAGTGCTTGCACTGCTGGGAGCTGAGGGATTCTGATGATGGGACTTCTTGTCCAATGGCTGCATCAAAGCTCGAGTCCTCTGAATGTAGAGTACAGCTGGATCAAAGCTGGGCACCTCTCTAGCTTCTATGCAACTGTTTTGCACTAGCAACTCTGGCTTTTGATTGCAGGGGAAATAGGCCTTAGTTTTAGGACTGCTTCGTCCATTGCATTTTTTAATGTAAAGATGCATCTCTGGATAAACCTGACTGTGTAACATTGTGAATGTAGTGAATGTACATTTGCAAAAAGAGCCTGTTTGCACAAGCATCAATTGAGGACCACAACAGTGCTGCACGACGTTTCTCATATGCGACTGGGCTGTTGTAAATCCAAAAGCCACGAGGAACTTGCACACCGCCTTAAATTCAATACTTTTTTTCCAACAGAGTTTGTTCACATATTCAACTTCCAGGCATCAAATATAGAGAAATCAAGTGATGTGCACAAATGTTTTGATCTACGCTACACTGGCTTAGTGAGTATTTAATGCAGCTCTCTTTGGAAGTGTGCATACAGCTGCAAACCCAGGTTTACTACACATGATATGTGAACTGGCCCTTATTTATCTAGTTAAGCACTGAAGAAGCAGGCTGTTGGTGTCACCAGAAGCAGCATCCATGCTGTATAGCGATAGAATTAACACTGAAGAATGGTCTGACATTTTCTCGAAGTGATTTCCACAGGAACCTTACTAGGAAAGTCACAGGTGAATCTTAATGGCTGGGGGGTGCCCCTCCCACAGTTGCCGCTAAATATGGAAAAACTGATACTAACCATAAGTTGAAATCTTTCCTATGCTGTCCTTTAAAGCAGAGTCATGTGGGGCACAGTCCAGTGAGGCTGCCCATCATACCCTGACCTTGGTCAAGTGCAGGTTGCCAATGCATGGGAAAGAAGCACGGAGGTGAAGGTCACTGCCGGATTCAGAACTTTGCTGCAAACTCACGCGTCGTCCATCTCTCAGACGAATGCTGTGTCCTTGTGTGCCACAGAGGAAGTTGGCACATGTGCTGAAAATTGGTGACCCCTGGCCCTTAAAACCTGAGAAACATAAATATATCTCTATTTTAACAAGATTTTCTAAGTGTCTTGGTTCTTTTATTTGGCTATAGTATGTTTGTTTGTATCCTTATTCTCCTGGCCTGGCCTGGCCTGAGTGTTTGTTTAATCAGGGCTCTGCCGTGCCTTGGAGCTGCTGGTCCCAGCTGGGTGCATATGTGGCTGCATTGGCACACAAGGGTTGCACAACGGTCAAGCACGGGTTGTCTGTGAACTGTGAAATGCGGGTTATGGTGATGTGCAGGCCAGCTGTGCTAGCAAGCCACTGGTTAGAGTCCATGCTGCTGCTGCTGCTCACCAGTTGTGACCTGCAGGTTCATGTGCCTCTTGATCTTGCCCAGACCATGATGGTGGTGAGAAAGGGGAGCTGGAGGTGCCCCAGTCACCCTGCCCCCTGGCTCTGCTGCCAAGCAAGCACGGAGTGGTGATGGAGAGGATGGGGAGCTGGTGCCGATGGTGTGCGCAGTGTGGTCCCTGGAGGAGGGCCCCCTCTCAGGCTGCCTTGTCCAAGGGCTCTCGAGCTCTGGCGCCAGCAGCGTTCGACCTGCACATTCAATATTGGCCGCATCTCTCTAAGATGCTTCACAGAGGAGCCTTTCGCGGGGAGCCAAGTCATTCCAGCTGCAGCACCTGGTCGCTGAGATCATCACAATCCTAATGAGCACCTAAATTCACAGCCACACGCTGTAGCGCCTTTTGCCACTAACGCCCCTTCTCTAGCCTTTCCAGGAAGGGGCGACTCATGCACAGGAAAGCAGGCAGAGCTGCACGGCCCTTGAGCCTTGCTTTTGGAGCAGCTGCTGCTTTGCAAGGAGGCGCCTATTTATTTTTTTGTCAAGGCGCGCTCTCTCTCTCTCTCTCTCTCTCTCTCTCTCTCTCTCTCTCTCTCTCTCTCTCATGCAAAGCATTTTCTCCATCCCTTGGTTGCAAAGCAAGCTTCTTTGATGGAGTGGCTTGACTCTGTGCTCCACTGTAGGCAGACTTTGATTGTGGCAGGTTTGACTAAACTGCAACTTCGGCAGCTGGCCGGAAGAGCCGCAAGGCAGCCTGTGCTGCAGAGAGCTCCAGGGAGCATTTCCTTATAAGGAAGGGAAGGCGATTGCACCCAAACTGGCTGGTTTCAGTGGCCTATGGCCATGAAGAGCAAGTTGCACGGCACAACTTGAGAAGCGACCACAAATAGCAGTGCCAGACCCAGGGATCAGCTCCATCCTTCTCCACCACCACCGTCCCAGTCCAAAGCATCTGCCCACTTTTGCCCACTGTTGTCACCAGCTGCGCTCTCCCATCCTTGCTGAGCCCTGATGGGTGTGTGGGCCCTTCCATCTCTGCCTGCTCCGGGTGCTGAGTTGAGGCAGTCACAGCAGTAGCAAGTAAGAGCTGGGAGATGGACATTTCCAGTCCCTCCAGAGCCAGCAGCAAGTGCTCCTTCAATGCTTGCACATACACTAGTGCTAGGACGAGGCTGGACGAGTAGGCTGCTTGGGTGAGATGCTCAGTAGCCAGTGGACTGAGTTGCCAGGCAGATCTGGGGATAGAGGCTGGATGCAAAGTGTGCCCAGGCAGACTTCAGGAAACAAATCCGCTTGTGAAAACTGGTGTAGCCATAGTTCTGGGCCAGTCTCGCCATGCCATTCACTAGCTGAGCCCCCTATCACAGCTTGCTTTGTTTGTGTTTGGATGAAGCATTAAATAACTATTAAGCCCTGCAACAAGCCATGGGCAGTTGATGTGACTTTTAAGAAGTCTAGATTTTGCTAGGTGAGGATATAATCACAAGCGCCTTCCCAGATCTCTGATCAAGTTGTGGGAGGAGGATGTGGAGAAAGATGCTTCCTTCTCCAAATGGACAGAGAAAGAGTGGTCCTAACCCAGGTAGGGGTGTCAGCACATGGCAGAGAGACCAGCTGGGGGTGGCAGAGAAATCCTCAACAGATTCAAATGAGTTTGGAGTTTTATGAATGAGGCAGGCATTTTCTGAATTAGTCAGACACTACAGATTCATGGACCACTTCGGGGGGGGGGGGTTAAGTGGTGGGGGGCAGGGTATTTGAACAAATTCACCTTTGAGCTGATGGGCATTTGCACAAAGGGAAAGGAAAACAGTGTTACTGTGCAAGAACAGTGAGCACTTGTGTTACTTGTGTATATGCACAAGGGGAATGGCATTCTCTTTAAAATGCATGGAGGGAACAAAGCCATCCATGTTAGTTAGTATAATGTTAGTTTTTAATGTTTTGAATATTGTTCTTTGGATGTTTTATTTGTGGTTGTGAGCCGCCTCGAGGCTTGTTGCAAGGGGCGGCATACAAATCTTTAAATAAAATACATCCATGGCTGAGTGACGGAGACCTGATCAACTGCATGACAGAGACAGGATGGATTCAGTGCAGTCCGTGTCTTGCTGGCTCCAGCACCTTGGAAACACCCTCTGCAGGCATCTGACCTGGGTTCCTCCCCACTCGCCCTCCCACCAGGGGGCTGCTGCTGTGAATCCCCCTGGCCGCTGCCATGCAGCATTGCACCCGGGCATTGCAGGAATGCAACCGCAGCTGCTCAGCACAGAGCGGAGGCGCATTGCCCCAGGGAAACCCCCCAGGAAGACCTGGCACAAGAGGGTTCCCCAGAGGAGACATTCCAGTCTAGAGCCAGTCCTTGAAGGGTTCTCAGGAATGCGTGGGATGGCTGGATTAAATCTTCAAATCCAGAAACCATGTAACTCTGAATTCTAGCTTCTAGTTGCAGCCCTTAGTGCAGGGGTCCTCAAACTACAGCCCACCAAGGTCATTTATATAGCCTGCCTCAGAGCTTTCGGACTTGTTCAGAGAAAACGACCCAAAAACTCTGAGCTGGTGCAGGTGTTCTCTGAAACTCTTTCAGCCCTGGAGACTAGCAGAGAGCCAGCGCATGCGCCAAATTGGGACAGCTCCCTTCAACGGCATGTGCGCCGGTTCTCTCTGCTTGCTCCTGCTGCTGTGCTGGTCTTGCCAGAGCGAATTGTGCACATGAGCCAGCTCTTCCCCTATTGCACGGATGCGTTGGGTCTGAATACAAGAGCGGGAATACAGAAGAAAGGAGAGCAGTGGGAAGAGAGAGAGACGGAGAGACTGAAAAAAGATAGAAGGTAAGAAAAAAATATTTTTAACTATATAATACTTTTATTAATGAATATTTCTGTGTCGGATTTATTTTATTTCCTAAATATAAGTAACTGTGGTATTTCAGCATAAGAAGCAAAGTGCAGCCCCTCACAGGTCACTGATGGTGATTCTCTGTGTGATTCCATGAGCTGAAAGAGCAGAGCACATGTGTGGAGGTGCTCTGTGTTCTGCCCTAACTATGCGCTCTGGCAGCCCTGAGATATGCACGCCATGGAAGTGACCCCTGCCACGCGATTTGTGCAACATGGCAGTGACCGGAACCACATTGTAGTGGAGAAGAGGTTGAGGGGCACAACCTCTGAAGCTGCAAAACACTTTATAAAAATTATATTTTTTAATTTTAAAAAAATAAGTTTTTTTTTTAAGAGAAATTCACTGAATATTCACTAAGTCCTACAACCCGAGTCCATCTTTACAAACTATATGCAGAGACATATATGCAAGTTCAAGGAAAGGGGAAGCCCATCAGTTATATGCATTCGCATGTGAAAGCAGCTGAGGTAAAATTGGACCTCCTCATTAAACAAGTGAAGGAAGAAACCTGCCATCTTCCCACAACTAAAAACCTGTTGGCGGAAAAACCAGCAGTTGCATTCCCAAAGAAAACATGGATTCACTGGAAATTGCAAAAGGAGTATCAGATTAGATTTAAAGAGCTTTGTCTCCATGTACAGGGCATACAGCTTTTCCAGAACCCATTTTCTGTTGACATTGAAATTGTTGATCCAATTTCCCAAATGGAACTAGCCGAACTACGGAATTGTGACTCTCTGAAAGACACATCCAGGTCAAGCAGCCTTATGAATTTCTATGCATCTCTCCCCTCTGAGGTTATACTCTTTTTGGCACCAGGTCAAAACCTTTTTATTTGGCAAGTGCTTCCTGTTCTTTTAAAGAGCAATCAACAATGGGAAAGCTCCTGGCTTTTGCTGCTGAAGGGCTGCTTTGCTTTGTGACTGAACTCAGGCATGATCCTACGGTCACAGGACTGCTTGGAGTGACAAGTTTCAAGTCCTGCGATTGCAGGCTCAGCCACGTCTGTTCACTTCTGTTTTATTTATTGTATTAGTTTGTAAAGGTGTGTCTTCTCAACAGTGCAAAATATTCTATTTTATTGTTAAACTCTAAAATAATCTGAAAAATTGAAACTATGTGAAAACCTTAGAGACAATATATAAATTTCAAATTTGTATATCTGGTGATGAAAACAGCATAACCTTGGCGCCAGGCAAACCTCTCCAGGGAGTGCATTCCACAACCTGGGGGCCACCGCAGAGAAGGCCCTCCTCCTCCGAGATGTCCTTTTTCCCTCCTTCCAGGGGCGTTTCTGGAGCAGGGTCCCTCCTGCAGGGTGTGAGGGAATATGAGGAAGGAGACATTCCTTCAGGTATCCCAGTCCCAAGCCATTCAGGACATTCTGGGTCAAAACCCGCACCTTGCACTGGGCCCAGACTTCAACTGGAAGCCAGTGAAGCTGGTCGAGGACCGGTGTTATATGAGAATACTTCCCATTGAAATACTAATAAGTTTACGTCGATTACAATTCTTCATTTTAAATATTGTAATTTTTTTCCTGTTTTCTTGCAATATAGATAAGATATGTGCAGTGTGCATAGGAATTTGTTCATGTTTGTTCAAACTTCAGCCTGCCCCTCCCCCCAACAGTCAGAGGGTCAGTGAACTGGCCCCCTGTTTGAAAAGTGTGAGGACCCCTGCCTTACTGTGAAGCCCATGAAAAAAGGGGATAGCATTTTGCCACAGATTGGCATATGCAAATTTCATGTGTGAGTGAAACTTAGAAACACTGTCATTTAAATAAACATACAGAAGTCTCAGGACCAAGGGCTTCCTCAGGCCACAGACCTGGTGCAAACTTGGGTTGTTCGTTTCGAGGGCTTGGCTGGCATTCCCTGGTTCCACTTCTGCAATGTTCAACCATACTTCAGAGGAATGCTCTTTCAAAGAGAAGACACCTTCCCGCAGGGGACTGTCCTCCGCGTCTTCCCCAAAGGGAAGTGGGGTGGTCTTGTGTAAGGCAGACTGCCTAGCCACCTATCTTTGTTCCCTGATTATTTGCTTTTCAGGCAATCTGATTCTTATCGTATTTAATCTGGAGGGGAGGGAAGACCAGTTGGATCCTCAGCTATGTCTTCAGTCACAACCAGTGAGGCTGTTTCCCTGTCTGAGTCGGTTCCAGTCAGGCCTGCAATATCACAAAATGGCAGACCCCTGTTCCCTTCAGTGGAAGAGGAAAGGGGGCTTCTGGAGACAGTGGGCCTGAGGCGCAAAACGCCAGTCAACAACCGCAGCCGAAACATCCCTCATGTCTGCCCTAGAGAAAGGCAGAAGCAAGTGCAATTCGGCTCCGCGGAGGCAGAGTTTGGATTTCTGTGGTGGGTGGAAAGACGACCCAGCGGGAGGTTGGTGCAAGCCCCGCCATGTGGCTGCAGCTGGAGGGGTGACCGCTGCTCTTCAAGATCCAAGGGTGAAGCAGGGACTGGGGACTGGACGAGAGAGGCATCCCTGGTGCCCTCTGATGTGTGGGGCCAGAACTGCCATCAGCCCCAGCCAGTTTGGTCTGGGATTCTGGGAACTGTGGCCCAAAGCCTCTGGAAAGCTCAAGGGGGCCTGCCCCTGAAGTATCTTGTTTCAGCAAAGGCAGCTGCGGGAGCCACACACCCGCAACGGAGACGGTGCAACCAAGAAATCCTTGCTCCCATTTGCTGCTTTGGCACAAGCACCGAGACCATGGGAGGAGGTGGGAAAGGTCCCACAGAGAAGCGGAGCCTAAAGCAGGGCTGAGCAACCTGCAAGTCTGCAGGATCCTCTCCCCCAGCACTCTGAGCCCCTTGGAAGAGGTGTGCACTTCAGAATGGAAGGACCCCAAGCGCAGGAATTCGTTTTGCATACCAGAAGTGAATGGGGCTCACACAAAATCGCTCATGGTCAGACTTCACCCCTCCATTCTCCTCCCGTCAGCCCCCGACTTTGGGTGGGGCGGGGGAGAGAGAATAATTTTTCTGTTGCCATTTGTACACAATGGGGAGTCAAATACTTGCCACCTTATTGCGAAGAGATTGGCCCTGACCACTTTGCAAAAAGTACAATACAATACAAAAAAGGCAACGAGCCCAAACCAAAAACCCAGGAGGCAAAATAGGCAAAGAAATGCATCACCCCAAAAGATATATACATAGTCAGCTTGTGTTGATGTACATGGATGCAGACACATCTAGACATTCTTGCTGCAACCTCAGTGGAAATACACTGTCACGGGACACGAAAGCATGCTTGTTTCAGGAGAAAAAACTGCCAGGAATGGCCGGGGGGGGGGGGGTGGAAACAGGCCTGGGGTTGTGCCACCAGAAAGGGTTGTCGCTGGCCGTGGCATGGCAGGAACTGCAGGGCCACCTCCTGTCCGGACAAGCACTGGATCACACCGCTGGTGGGGAAAGCGCAGCACAGGTGGGATGTGTGTGGGTCTGTTCCCCCTGCTGCCCAGGTGTACGTTGCTGAAGGGCAACTACAGGCCCCTTCTGCTACCTCGTCTTTTGCTTTTAATCTTTCAGCTGCGCTCAAACTGGGCAGCCTTACAGAGAGGTGACACTTTCAAGTTGCAGACTGTGCTCCGGAAAAAAATGCATGGCTGTCCAAAATCATGCAGATCAGCCTTCTGCCCACTGTCTGGTCGGCCTCCCAAACCTGCTGCCCCAACGGGAGTGGAAAGTGAGGACCATTTGTACTCCCGGCCCCTTTGTACAACTCTTTCTTGTTAGTCCTGCCAACGTTTGGATTCATATCGAGAATTCAAGGCAGGGAGTTAAAAACCAAAAATGCACGGTCTATTTCAGTACCTTAAAATAAAAAGTCCGAGGATTTGAAGTATTTGTATTGCAAACTTTCTGCTGCATTGTGTTAGGTGCTGCCTTCCTCTGCAGTCTCCCAACTTGCCCCTACCTCAAGTGGGAAGAGTCCTTGTTTGTCCTCTGAAAGGCAATGCATGTGCCCAGTAGGAAAGGGCAGGAGAGCGGGCAGCCCGGTCACTGACATACCTGTAGCCCCAAACACAGAGTTCCTTTGGCTGTTTCCTCTGTGCTCACGCAAATAAACTTAGCAGCATGGTAAGCTCAAAGAGATGCCTCTAGTCATCCTGGTTGCAGGAGCTGGGCTGTCTGAATCGAATCGCAAGCTAAATTGGCAGGTGCACCTTTCTTAGCTAGAAACATGGTATCTGCTGTTGCTAAAAGGCTCAGCTTGTGTTGCTGGAACAGGTCACCAATGCAGCCTTGCATCTGCCCAGTGCTTCCTGTTCTTCTACACAGAAACAATGGGAAAGCTCCTGGCCTTTGGTGCTCAAGGGCTGGTTTGCTTCGGGACTGAACTCAGGCATGATGCTTCACTCACAGGACTGCTTGGAGTGACAGGTTTCAAGTCCCGCGATCACAGGCTCAGCCACGTCTGTTCACTTCTGGGGTTTTATTTTTTGGTTTGTAAACATCTGTCTTCCCAACAGTGCAAACTACTCTATTTTATTTGTTTAACTTTGAAATAATATGAAATGATTGAAACGATGGGAAAAGTTTATAACTAATATACAAATTTACACTCAAAACAAATTTCAGGAACAGAGAGCAAAAGAGAAGGGGCGGCTTCTGGGGCAGGGTTCAAGAAGGGGTTATGGTTAGGGTAGCTGTGAAGGGGCGAGGGAGCAATGGAGTGTAAGGGATGGAAAGGAAGAAGTGGGCATGTGGGAAGGCGTGTGGGCCGGGAGGACAGGAGTCCTGGTCGGTGAGCCTCATCCGGCAACAACAGAACATTAAAGGGATCAGTTACTGTAATTGCTGCAACGTTTCCACTGCTTCCCCAGTCGAGCTATAGTCTGCATTTCCTCTGCCCCGTCTGCCCATCTCTCCCTCTGTCACTCTTTCCGGTGCTCAGGGAGTTTGGCCATACATAAGCTGAGTGCTGGTGACACCCAGTGCCTGCACTAGAAAGGTTCAGTGCCTGGCCAACCGAGGGCAGGTCCTTTCTCCCGCACTATGCTTCCATGGCCACGGCCAATTCTGTCACGCCATTCCCCATGTGAGTCCCAGACCCGATTCCCACCCAGCCACCACCAAACACCTTCTGAACGTGACCATTCATTCCTGGGGATGGGGGTGGGGGGCGCTTGGCCTTGAAATTCCTGGGATGTACGATGGGTGGAGGGCATGAAGCAGAGGCTGGTGCAGGGAAGGCGTGTGGGCGGGCAGGGCAGGAGGCCTGGTCAGTGAGCCTCATCCTGCAACAACAGAACATTAAAGGGATCAGTTACTGTAATTGCTGCAACGTTTCCACTGCTTCCCCAGTCGAGCTATAGTCTGCACTGCCTCTGCCCCGTCTGCCCATCTCTCCCTCTGTCACTCTTTTCGGTGCTCAGGGAGTTTGGCCACATGATTCCTCACCTGCGGCCTGAAGCGGTAGAGCCCAGTCAAGGGCTCGTCCCACCATGCTGACACCGCCCATGTCTCAGCCACACTAAATGTCCAGTTTCTTGGAGATGAGACTGCACAAGGGCTTTCTGCTCCTTTGTCTTCCCGATATCCCTCCTCCATTGAGGTGCTGGGAGCCTGCCCTGGATTTCCACAGGGTCCCTCATCCCAGCAGAGAGCAGACACGAGACCCCTCGCCTCAGGAACCCTGAGGGACCCCCAGCGGTGTCCTGAGCCCACTTCCAGCTCCATGGGTCACGCTGAGAGACGACTCCAGTTTGGGTGGCGAACTTGTGACTGTCCCCTTGTGGTCAGGCAACAGTCGTGGCCCAGCCAGCCCTGCCCCAGGCATGGTCCCCTCTGCCACATGAAGGTACTGCAGGGCACGATCACAGCAGAAGACGCCAAACCTTTTGTTTAGAGGCTCCACCTCGGACTCCTGGCCCTTGCGCTTTCTGCCCTGCAATGGCAAATGAGAGATGTGTCAAGATGTCACGGCTCAGACAAGTGTGCCAGGAGCAGGGGGCTGCTTGCTCTTGCTTGGGGGTGGGGGGTGTCCAGATGGTTTCTTGATGGTTTGGACTGCCGGGTGGCACAGCCGAAGCGGGACACAACTCCCGGGGAGCACAAACGTGGTCTTTGCCTATCGCATGCTTGACACCTTCCCACTCTCACCATGGAGGGTCTGCTACATTCCGTCTGATTTGGCAGTGGGCCTGCCTTGCAGGGCTAGCTTGGAGGAATGAACCTGACCCAACTGGTCAAAGAGTCTTACGCCCTTCAGCTTGGAACACCACACCACCTCCCAGACAGCAAGGACAAGCCCCTGACCTGCTTCCTCTCCTCCCGTAGCCACTCAGCCTCCATCCGCGCCAACTTCCGCTGTGAAGGAAAGAGGAGGAACAGTTGGTTCCAAGCATGATGGAGAACATCTTGCCTCAAGGATGTCCAGAGGGATGTCCCCGCACTGAGGAAAAGCTGAGGCGGAACACGCCTCTCCCTGTGATTCCAGGGGCACAACATCCCAATGTTTGTGCTCTTGTACCCTGTTCCTCTGCAGGCTCCCTCCACAAAGATGGTGCACTTGAAGCAGACTTACATCCAGTGCTTTGAGGGCTGATGTGATCGCCCTGGAGAGTTCTTCGGGGTTAAGGGACGCTTGCTGAGCCTGTGGCGAGAAGGTGCAGCAGGACAGTCAAACGAAAGCTGTTCAGCGGTTCTCATGCTTACAAGACACAGAAGCAGCTTGCCTGACACTGTCCTTGGTTTACTTCAGTTCAGGTTGGGGAAAAGCGTCTGGCAGCATGAGCCGCATCTCTGCCAGGCCATGCAATGGAGGACCCCAAGTGCTCACTCAATGCGCTGCCATTGCTGTGAGGAGTGAGAACGACACCTCCTAGGGTTTGATGGGGTTTGCAGCACGAGTCGTGTGCCAACCGAGGGGGTTCAGCAGGGCGGCGTTCAGACCTGTTCCCCTCATCTCAGGCAATGACGGGATGCGGTGACACGTGAACCCGCACAGATATCCCAGGAGGCTTGTTGATTGGGAAGAAGCCATTCCCAAAGCCTTGGCCTTGTTTTAGTCTTGTACTCCTGATGGGGCTATAGTGACGTGAATCTGAAATATCGAAATGCACACTCAGAGTATTGTTGGTCTTAATTAGGGTTTTGTTATTTGTTTTGTTAGCAGCTAGTATTGCTCCAATATGTTTGGAATGTAGAAGCAGTTGAAAGCATGGGATGATGTCAGGTGGGAGAGAGAAAACGCTGGCTGGGCAGAGTGCAATCGCGCAGCAAGGGGCGGGCAGGATCGAGGCCTCCCATTGAAGAAGAAAAGCCCTTCGCCCCACCTTCTAGAACTCCTCCACTGGGAAGCAGCATTTCTCTGGTCAGAAAGGAAGAGGCAAGCACTGAAGGAAAACAGGCGCCCGGAGCTCGGTTTGAACTGACTTAGCCAGGTGTGCACCTCGTAGGGGAAGAGCCTGTGCAGAAAAAGGTCCTACAACTCCCAGCATCCTCGAGCTGGCTGGCTGGGGATTGCTGGAAGCAGCCGGTCTGTCTTCTGTTTAAGCATGCCCAGGATGGCTGCCTTAAACTCGGAGTGGAGGCATGGCCCGCGGAGCCTTTAAGGCTGGGATCCCTACTGAGGCGTTCAGGGACATTCCTCTTGGTATTCACCAGGCTTCTCGCTTCTCCTGATTTTTAATTTATTTCTGGGAGAAACATTGTGGGGGCGGGCTTGACACAAAGCAACGGGTGGGCACACCAGCGCTGTGTGCACCCGGCTTCAGAGGCTCTGCTTCCGCTCCCGGGCAAGAGGCTCTTGTGCTTCTCCTCGCCCGCTTGCCCGCGCAAAGGCGGGCAGGTCGCCCCGTACCGGAGAGCGCCTGCTCTGGGCGCCGACCGTCCGCCTTTCCAGCGGCGCCGGGAAAACCTCCTGCCCGGATCCTTGGGGAAGCGCTGCTGCCACCCCGTGTCGACAGTGCTGAGCTGAGCGGGCCAGAGGCAGCTTCCCGTGCTTGTGCTCTCCTGTAATTAATGGGGGATCTCTTTTTTCAGGGGGTGCTGGACAAGCGCCCGCTGAGCCCTTGAAAGGGCGCGGGGTCGGCGATCATGGGTGTTCCAGAGCAAGGGGCTGACTTCGGGAGGCTGCTGAAAAACACCCCACCCCGGACGGTCCTTTTGTGTGCAGCGTGCCGGACGCGCTCCCGCCACAGCCGGGCCCCCTCAATCCGCGAGGAGCGGTCTTGAGCGCCTTGGCCAGCAGGGGGCGCCAGTGGGGCGCTCGGCGCCGAGAGAGGAAAGCGCTCTCCTCCCGCTTGGCAAGTTTGCCGTCTCTTTTAAAGGCCCCGTTAATGAGTTTCGGCGCAGGCGCAGCGGCGCGCAACAGCGGCCCTGCCTTCAGCCCGTCTCGCCCGCCCGCCCGCCCGCCTGCTTGGGGCGGGAGGGGGCATCCCAGAGCGCCTCGGGTCCCGGACGAGCCACAGTCTCGCAGCACGAGGCGGCGGCGCGCGCGCGGTGGAAGCGGCCATTTCGCGCCGCAGCTGCGCATCGCGGGCGCGGCAGCCTCCTCCCTCTCCTTTCCCCTCGAGAGCCGGGCCTCCTCCGGCGGCGAGAACGCGCGGACAAGCGAGCTGGAGCGCGGCATCTCCGAGGACAGCGCCGGGCGTCGCGGTGAGCGGAGGGAGGAACCGGGGGTCTGTCCGCCCGTGTCCCGGACTCGGTGGGGGGAGCTTGGTTTGCTGCGTGCAAGGAGGCGTTGGAATCCGGGCCGGCTTGCTTCCGAGCAGAGCCCACCTAGGGACGGGGCTTGCTTGCTGGCCGGCTTCCGGGCGAAGCGTGACTTGGATCAGGGCTGGCTTGCTTCCGAGTAAAACCTGCCTTGGACTGGGACTGGCTTAACTTCGTGGATCTTGCCGCGACGAACTTTTCTGTGTCTGAGGAGAAGGATCGCGCCGCGCTGTTGCAGCGTGTGGCGCGCTGGTTAGGGATGAGCCCAGCTGCGCTGGGCGCGTGGGACTGAATACCGCGCCGAGCGGTGCCGCTGCACGTGCGGAGGCAACGCAGGTACAGGTCCTCCTTTGCTCGTCCGCGGGGAGGGGAGGGGGAGTTTGCAATAAGGCCGGGGATCGTCTCTAAATTCTGCTTTTCCCGAAGTGGGTGGGGGGTGGGCGCCTGTCCCAGAGCGGGTGGCGGAGTGGGGCTGGGTGTTGCATTGAAAAGGAGGTGGGAAAATGGGACGCGCGGGACGCGAATGTGGTTTCATCTTCCACCCTCTTTGTAAGAGTCTGTCATTTCCTAGATGATCCCTAAGTGCGAGGCTGCCCAAAGACCTTCTGCAAACAGGGACTGGGGGAGAGGAGGAGGCCAGCTGCCCTCCCTCTGTGTGGGGCGGGACTTGGTTTTTGTGGACCCTCGCAATTCTCTTCTCCGATCTGTAAAAGCCCTTTGCAGCCGAGCTTTAGACCTATGTAGGAGAAGCCCCTCACCCCGTGGAGATGTGGCTTTACTCTAAAATAACTTTGCCTAAAGTTACACATTCCGAAGAGTCTCTTGAGGAAGCCTGGGAGAAGTATCGCAAAGGGGCATGGGACCGGGGACAGGGGCTCCCCGTCCTCCCCACTCCTCTTTAAGGGGGTGGCTCATAGCGTGTTTGGCAGACGGGGGGCTTCTCCCCGGCTCCAACCATTGCCCCAAACTTAGCTGGAGTTCCTCGAGCCCCTGGAAGTGTTGTCTGTGGGGGAATCTTTCTTTGTCGTGGGTTGAGTTGTGTGTGGTTCTGCTCATGTTGCATAGGATGATGGGCGGTGTAGTCCGTCACAGCTGGAAGGCATCACGCTGGGGAGGGCTGCCCTATGAGGCTGTGATTTGTGTGCCTTGCTCTCGGAAACTGGGGCTGCTTTGCACTTCCGTCATGCCTGGCCTCCCGCCTTCGCTGCATTTTATGAAGAGGTCCGGGCAAACAGGCCTCGTCTTCCCACTGCTGCTGCTGCTTCCAGCGTTATTTTTTTCCTTTCTGCACAAAACCCCAGAGAAAAAGAAGAGCTCCGCAGTGGATGCTTCCAGAAGGAGTGCTCCCGATCAAAAGACTCCACGCAGAAGTTTTGCCTCTCCTCCTTAATGAATCTTTGCTGGTAACGGAAGAGGCAAGACAAGAGGTGGCCGTGTGGAAACACGGGGGCATTATAGTTGGGAGCTGTTGTTTGGGTTTGCTGGGGAATTGCACAATACAGAAGCAGTTTGGGAACGGCACTGCGCTTTGGGGCTGAACTGGCTTCCCTGCCCTTGACTTGTGGCGTGCACATGTGTGCTTTCTGTGGGGCTGGGGTTCCTGTTTTTCATGGGGTCACAGAGTGTTTATGAGCATGATGTGTGCTGCTATGTGTTCGTGTGCAGACGTGGAGGGCGGTCTTTTCTACAGAGCTGTGGAATTTATGCAAAAGCAGATTTTTATTTGGAATTAATACTGGCTGGCTGGCTGGGGACCCAGATGGTCTAAAGACTCCTTCCTTTTCTAGACCAGCTTCTCTCTCTCCTTAAGGGTTTCCTGCAGAGTTGCTGTGTCTCTTTCCTCCCCCCATCTTTCCAAATATTTCGTCCCTGTATTCTATATTCAAACCTCAGTTGGTTGTAACATCTGGAACTTTAGGACTTCAGTTAACATGCAAACTTGTAACTTCACTCCTGGAGCTTTGCAAGTAGTCCTTTAAATTGTGGGGTGGGGGGAGATTGGGAAGTGTTCCAAAACAAATAAACAAAAAATGAATGCCTTTGGGATGCTGGAGGAAGGACCCCCCCCCCCCCGCCATGATGCTCGCCTCCCTTGTAATAAGAAACCAGTAGACCTTAGAACTCTCTCTCTCCTCCAAGTTCTGTTTTGGATTGTGGTAGCTCCCATTATTGTTGAACTTACAAGTCCCCTCCAGCTTTTTAAGACTTATTGTTATTATCAGTAGTCATCAACTTTAGAATATGCTTAAGGGAGAAGAGGCAAAAGGTGGATCAGGATTACTGGCTGATTGTTGGGGGACAATCCTTGCAAATTGGACTGGAAAAGGTTGCCTGCCACTCCTAGCAGAAGTCCATCTCAGTGCAGAAGGTCTGCAAGTCCTGTCACTGAGCACAAATGCCTGGCCTGAGCACATGTTGGAACGCACCCGTGTTTGTTGATTCCACGATTATGTTCCCTCCTCCTAGCCCCTCTGTTTCATTTGGTTCTGATTAATGGATCCCAGATTCCAGCAGAAACATGAAAGGTCCATCCCACAAGTCTTGGTTCACACACTTGCATACACACAAGTACTCATTTTTTAAAAGTCTGATTTCACATGGGAGGGAGACGAGAGGCGGGCTGAAGAGTGCTGGCTTGCTGCGTCTTGTGTCAGGGTTCCTCCCGGGCAGCCTCCTGAGCAGAAAGCATGTTCAACCATGTGCCGGAAACACACAGGTGGGTGGGGATGGTCTATGACCATAAAGCAGTGAATGCTATGCCATGAGTCTTTATGGTGTACTGAAATTACTTTTAGAAGCACTCCTCAATCTTTTGTATAAGAAGCAATTAAAGTCATAATCCAGTGCTAATGTTTGGTTTTCCTCACATTTGTTGATGTAAGTTTCCTTTGTCTTTCTAAACAATTGGTTGTGTTGGGTTTTTTTGTTACCCATGGATTCAGTTTTTTGGGATGGGGATTGACTTTTAAGCAACAATGGCATGCCACTCACAGTATTGTTTTTAGGGGAATTGTCCTGCTTTGGGAATATGCCAAATTGGGAAAAACAGAACCCATTGACCTCAACAGTTGGAATGTAATTGTGTAGAAAGAGTCACACTGACAGCACAAGTGGATTCAGAAGTAAGTCTTGCTGTGTTCAGAGTCCTGCAACCCAACATTCCCTGACTGAATTTAGGATTGCAGCTGAACTCTGGGATCTTTCTTCTTCTGTTTGTTTCTCTCCTGCCCAGTGAGGCTGGACATCACTGGGCCAAGACCATCTGTAGATGCATGTCCAGCCTTGATGAGTGTGCGCAGATGATGGAGTGTTGCCTTCCACATTGCAATGCCTACCCCCCGGCCTGCAGCTTTCCAAACCGAAACCCCACCTGCTTCCCTTGCCTTACTCTCCACTTAGCACTGCTCAGGTGTGCTCTGGAGGTGATTTGATTCTTCATGGCTCTGCTGTCTTTCTGCTCAGACAGCCCTACCTGCAACGGTTAGTTTTCCCAGGGGTCAGGTTCTTTACTGCCAGGTGTGGCAGAGCTATGTGGAGAGACTGCTCGCCCGAATCAGCCCTTGGGATCAGGCTCTTCAGAGCTAAGAGCGGGGCTTGCCTTTTCTGAGCATTCAGTGTGGAGGGTGTGTGTGAGAGAGTAACATATCGGAAGCTACCTTTCAGGTAACCTCACAGCCTTCTCTCTCTAACCTCACAGGGACCACCGATGCCACCCTCCAGTCCTCTGGAACTTCACTCGTTCTCCATGAGGCTTCAAAAATGGAGGCCAGCGGGCGTGAGAGAACCCCTGCCAACTCTCTCCTCGGGTGTAACCCGTCAGGGCCTGGTGACTTTGTAATGTCCAATGCCCTGAGGAGCCCCTCGACTTCAAGGGGGGTGACTCTAATCTGTGCCCCTAAGTCCCCAGCCTCATCTAATCTCCTATGCAGATATCTCCCGTTCTGCTTTGGGGAGAACACAGAGGCAAAATAGTCATTTAGCATCTGTGCCTGTTTATTTATTTATTAAAACATTTATAGGCCGCCCCATCGCGACAAAGCCTTGGGGCGGCTAACAACATAATTAAAATACAGTGATTGATAAAACATATAAATTTATCCCCCCCCCCCACGGTGCATCTTGGCAACAACAACAAAAAAAAGTCTCATTAAATAAAAATAAACTAAATAAACTAAAATAAACAAAATCAACTTAAACCATATACACACAAACCAAATACAACAAACAACAAACAACAAACACACATACATAAACTAAAAACAAAGACTAACTAACAATTAAAATAAGACTTAAAAAAGTCTTCGCCTGGCGCTGAAAAGCATATAACGATGGCACCAGGCGAACCTCTCCAGGGAGCGCATTCCATAGTTGGGGCGCCATCGCCGAAAAAGCCCTCCTCCGGGTACTCACCCACTTCACCTCCCTCACAGGGGGCTCCCGGAGGAGGGCTGCTGTTGCAGATCTGAGGGTGTGGGAGGGCATATAAGGGCGCAAGTGGTCCATTAGGTATCCAGGTCCCAAGCCGTTTAGGGCTTTATAGGTCAGCACCAGCACCTTGAATTGGGCCCGGACTTCAATTGGGAGCCAGTGGAGCTGACAGAGGACTGGGGTTCCTTCATATCAGTCACTGGATCTCCTTCCTCCTTATTTAGTGGTCCCACCACTTGTCTCCCCTTCCTCTTATTTACATGCTGAAAGAAGCCCTTTTTGTTGCTCTTGATATTCTTGGCAAGTCTCAGCTCGTAATCAGCCTTAGCCTTGAGAAGAATCCTTCTTCAATGGTCCTCCTCCTCCCACCTTTTGTCTATTTCTCCCAGTACCCATTTCCTACAGAGGTTCCTCTTTCGTCTGATCCCCCTAACCACCTCCTTTCACATCCATGGCAGCACTCTCCTCTGCCTCCCCACCTTACTGACTAGAGGTATCGTCAAGGCATGCGCCTGCAAAACCTCCCTTTTGAGTGCCATCCACCCCTCCTCAACTCGCTTACCTTCCAGTAACCTATCCCAGGAGACTTTCCCCAGTCTGGCCTTCAGTTGGCCAAAGTTGGCCCTCTTGAAGTCCCAGCTTCTAGTGCTCGCCCTGCTGCATGTCCCCAGATGGAGTGATCACTCGCATCCAGAGCTCCCCTAATCTGTACTTCATCTACCAGCTCCTCCCAGCAGACCTCCCTCATCTCAAGTTCGGGGCGGCACACCGCCTCAGTGCCCCTCAGCAGGGAGTCCCCAACAACAATCACCCGCCACCGTGCCTTCCCGGTGCTGGTGGGCAGCCGTGCCCTGGTCCTCGCCTCTCCTGCAGTGGCTCCCTTGCCGCCTGACGTCCCAGGCTGGGGGTCCTGCTGGTCCCCTGAGGCCTCGTCAGCCCCAGCCTCCCCAAGCAGAGAGAACCTGCTTCCCAGCTCCAGATTGGTGCCAGGAGGAGGCGGGGGCTATGCTGGCCTACCCTTCCTGTGGGTGACATGCCTCCATGTCTCCGCAGCTGCTCCTCCCGTGGTCTCTCCCTCAGCCCTCTGTCCAGAGGGGGGCTGCTCCGGGGGGCCTGGAGAGCTCTCTCGGCCCTCAGGCTCCTCACCTCCTCCTCTAGCAGGGTCACCATCTTGCACCGAGGGCAAGTGTATCCCTGCCTCTCCTGGGGGAGAAGGGCGAACATGTCGCAGCTCTCGCAGCGGACAGCAACACCCGTGACTCCCGCCAAGGCCATCTCCTGGTCTGCCATCTGTAACCCTTCCGAGACCTTAGCTTGGTCCCCTGCCTTGTTAGTCCTGCAGTTCCTTTCACTCGCCCAGTTCTCCCAGACAAAAACCCACTCGCACACACACACAAGGGTAAAATAAACTTAAATTTATAAAATAAACTTAAATTTAAATTGGAGGAAAAGCACAGCACAGCACAGCACCCAAAACAAAAAACAAAACAAACAGAAGGAAGGAAAGGAAAGGAAAGGAAAACGAAAACGAAAACAAAGCAAAAAACCCTCTGCATCCCAGGGAAGGGAGTCCCTGGACAGCCCGGGCCACAGCTAAGGGCTGCAGACAAGGGACGATGCCAAGAGGCCAGAGCCAAAGGCTGGCAGTGGCTGAGCGCAGCCTGATCAGCCCCTCAGGCCTAGTCTGGCCCCGCCCCTCCTCTCCCCCCGCTTCCTCCTGGCCCTCTAGCCTCTCTGGCCCCGGCCCCTCCTCTCCGCTGCTCCTGGCCCCTGCTCCCTCCTGGCCCCTCTAGCCTCTCTGGCCCCGCCCCCCTCCTCTCCGCTGCTCCTGGCCCCCTGCTCCCTCCTGGCCCCTCTAGCCCCCTCCTCTCTCTCTGGCCCCGCCCCCTCCTCTCCGCTGCTCCTGGCCCTCTGCTCCCCTGCCCAGCTCCTGCCTTGCCTTCGCCAGTCCCCTGGCCACTCAGCCCTCTCCCAGCCTGTGCCTCTGCTGCTCTGCTGCTCTGCCAAGAGGCCAGAGCCAAAAGGAACATGGTTCTCATTGCAGATTGGTTGGGTGGTGGCAGGGGAACTCAGTGGAGCCAGTGGCAAAATTCAGAGGTCATTTGGGCACTTGCATGGACTGTGAGATGATCTGCTGGGCTCATAGTAGCCCCAGCTAGCTTGCTTGTTCTCAGAGCTTCTGGGCTCCACCAGGCAAGGTCTGGAGGCACTGCAGGTAAGAGAGAGAGTGGTGGCATCAGGCACTGTTTCCTGGTCATGCAAGCTCTCACCTGTATTGCCTTGGAATAATCTTGACAGGCAGTGTGGCGTAGTGTCGAGAGTGTTGGACTAGGACCTGGGAGATCCAGGTTCTAGTCCACACTTAGCCATGAAGCCCACTGGGTGACTTTGGGCCAGTCACAGACTCTCTGCTCTCCACTTTGGAAGATAAAGTGGAGAGCAGGCAAACCTTGCAAGCCACTTTGAGGGCCTTGGAAGAGGAAGAAAGGCAGAATATGACAATGCAGTGTCACAACAATTAAAAAAGTACTGGGATTCGCAGATGTGGGCTCTGATGTGCTGTGCGTCTTCCCCAAGATGCTTTCTTTCCCTCTTGCATGCCAACTCTTGGTGTGGTGTCTCTATGCTCTATTCATTTCACAGGACTGTGCTATCATATAACCTGCGACGTGCCAAGATAGTTACTTGCTAAGTTGGTTCCAGCAATAACCCTGAGAAAGCATAGCATGTGTTGATTGCCTGCAATTCTCTCCTCCACCCTGTAATATAAAAATAGGCCTGGAAGAGATATCATGGCAGTGGAAGTATTTCAAGCCAGTATGTTGATTATGAGTGGTGTTTTTGACACTTGCTTTTCACGGCATGAATTCTTGTGTTTTGGAATCTATGCGGATCTGCAGCTGGACTGCTCCAAAAGGTGGCAGTGGTGGTGAGAAACTCTGGGGCTTTCTGTTTTCTGATAACTCCTTTTGAGTTTTGGGTTGCTCTCCTCTTTCCAGGGAATATATATAGGTTTTGCACAGCTTGCCTTAGTGCATGGTTGTGAGTGCAAAGCAATGACTGGGACTGATTTTTTCTTGACGCTTTAAAAAGAGGTGCCCCCCACTTTCCAAAAAACAAGCAAGCAGCTTGTTTCATGGATGTTGAACCAGTTGCATGAAAACTTGTGTGGCAGTAAAGTTGTTAGTCTTAAAGATGCCACAGAACGGTTCTTAAAGAGTGAGGAGCAGCACCGTGCCACAGAACGGTGGCTGTTTTGGGGAGGCAGAATGGCTCGGGCTGCTGGAGCTGTCAAAAAGAGGAGAGCAGGAGGGAATGGCACATCTAGCCATTCGTGTTGGCATGCGCATGGGAGATGTTCTTTGGTGCGTGCATCTGTGCGAAAAGGGTGGTGACTTTCCTTTCGCTTTAGGAAGGCTCCCACCAGGGACCAGCTGCTGAAAAGCCCTGCTGGACACGTGTGCATTTAAAAGCTCAGCGCAGGCCTGGATTTGTAGGTCCATCAAAGGTCTGGAAAGGGCCAGTGTGGTGTGGTGGTGAGAGTTGGACTGCAGACCTGGGAGATCCCGGTTCTAGTCCCCACCCAGCCACGGAGCTCACTGAGTGACTTTGGGCCAGTTACTGATGCTCAGCCCTACCTACTTCCCAGGGCGGCTGTTGTGAGGTGAACATGGAGCTATGTCAGCTACCGTGAGTTCTGCACAAGAGGAAGAAGGAGCAGGCCATGAACGCAGTGCAAATGTAATGTAATGACGGTGATAAATGCACACAGTCGTTCTCTCTCTGGGGCCTGTAAGGCAAGCATTGTGGAGCTGGCAGGAAGTACCCAGCCAGAGCCAGGGAAGCGCTCATTCGAGTGCTGGTGAGTGCACAACTTCTGTTCATTTCTGGGTGTGTGTGCACCTTTGTTGTGGTTGCCTCCCCCCATGCCATTGTTGGTGCCCACTACCCAGGAGGCATGCAGCCGATGTTTTGAAGCACTGCCTGAAAGTGAAGCCCCGTCCCTGTTGCTGACCAGTCCAAGCTGGAGAAAAATAATGGGAGCACCGAGAGCCGTCCTGGGTGTCAGGGTCCAAACTGCTCTGCCGCTTCGCCTGCTGACCGAACCAAAATAGTGGCAGCAGTGAGTGCAGGACCAGGGCCTGGCTCCACTCAAGCTCCCCGAGCTCAGCGAGCGCCAGCCAGGAGGCGCAGGGGAAGCACCACCCCAGAAGGGGCTCTCCCTCCAGTCTTTGCCTCAGCAGCGAAGTCTTCCTGACTTGTCTCCTGGACTCTTTCTGCCTAGAGCCTGCCCTGTGCTGCTGGACCCTGCCCCCTCCTTGCCTCGCCCTGTTCCTGGTCCTGGTCCTGGTCCCGATCCTGATCCTGCCAGCCTTTCTCCACCCAGGTACCCACAGTTACCCAACCCTCCTTGTGTTCATGTGCCTCCCTTGATCTTTTCCTCTGGGCAGCTCCTTGCCCACCTCTATGCCCACCCCCCGGACTCTGAACTGTTCTTGGGTGCCGCCTTTGCCCCTGGCCCTCTGCTGGGCTCTGCCGCCTGATCCTAGCCGGCTCTTGCCGTGGATCCTGATGACGTGTCCCTCATGAGACAAAAGGCAGGATGCTGTGATGATAACTCTTCACATCCCGTCACTAATCCGCAACTCCCCCGGAATACTCCAAGGTGAATGTGAAAGGGGATGTGAGCCCGTTCAGGGTACCAGGGAGCATCAGAGGCCGTTGGACTGGGTCTCGGCAGCCCCGGGTTCTCGTCCCCACTCAGCCATGATGCTTCCTGGGTGAGTCCGGGTCAGTCCCTGACTCAGAGCGTTGCTGTTGCAAGGGTAAAATGTGAGCTTACTTGCATAAAGAAAAAGAAGGGGTGTGGATAGAACACCCTCCCCCCTTCATCCTTCAGGGAGCCCTCGCCTTTGTCCTCACAACCATCCTGAGATAAGGTAAGCTGCTTGGCTGTGGACGTGGTGAACTGCACCTTGCTGCACGTAGAACCCATCCCACTTGTCTTCAGCCTTAACTGGAGCAACTCTTCTGGGCTGGAACGGTTCTGATTTTGGGGTAGAGAAAAGACAGAAACATAGAAACAGAGCGAGTCAGAAGGGGTCTCCCGGGCCATCTAGTCTGACCTCCGGCACCAGCTGGCTCCGCTCATGACATGTCCAGCATGCGGACGTCCAGCCTATCCATGAACACCCTCACCGATGGGGCCTCAACGACCTCTTGTGGAAGCCCATTCCACACCCTCAGGGTCCTAACTGTCAGGAAATGCTTCCTGGCATCCAAATGGAGCCTGGGCTCCCTGAGCTTTGCTCCATTGGAGCGCGTCCTGCTTTCCTCTGCAGGGGAGAACAGGCCTCTCCCCATCTCCATGTGACACCCCCTCACATACCTGTATGTTGCCAACATATCCCCTCTGAGTCTCCTCTTCTCCAGGCTGAAGAGACCCAGTTCCCTCAGTCTCGCCTCATACCCCATCCCCTCAAAGATGAGTAAGGCGTGATAAAAGGAGATCCAATGATGCAAGGTGGGAGAAGTGGATAGGAGGAAAAAGTTCCTTCTCTTATAACATCCAACCTGAGGATGGTCCCGTCCAGCTGAGCTGTGGGAGATGGCCACGAAATGGAAGGATGCATATAGGTAAGCTATGGAAGGCATTGGGAACAAACTTATGGAGGCTAGCGTGATCTGTGGCCTTGAGTCATGGTGGCTGTTATTACTGCTCATATGGGAGGCAGTGTGCCTCTGAAGCCCAGTGGTGGGAGAACCTGGGTGGAGTGGCGAGGGAGCTGTGCCTGCATGCTGCTTGTGGCTCCCACAGCCAGGTTAGGGTAGCTGTACTGAATGGGCTTGTTGGACTGCGGGGCCTTTTCTGCCTAATTGTGCCCGAGGTCATAGACAGCCATTTCTGGATGCTAAAGGGCTCGCGGTCTGCCTTACATCGATGGATCAACATGTGTGCTGCACTGATCTTCAGTTAGATCAATTTCCTATAATTGTATGAACAATTTTCCTCATCAACCTGACCTGATATCATTTTGAGAGGGTAAAGTTACCCCAGGAAAGACTGAGACATTCTGGATGATAGGATATGCCCGCCAGATGTGGGATGTGCTTGTAGTTCTCCACTCTTGTGAGCTCTGTTTTATGAAAACTATCACAGCCTTTCTGCTGCAAAATACCAGAAAGGCACCACTTCAAGATGCACCCAGATAACAGTTCAGCGCTCAGAAATCACGCAGGAAAATGGTCCCAAATGGCTGATCACACTTTCTCAGGGAATGGTTGCAATTAGATGGTTTCCCCTATTTCTAATGCTTTGTTTTAGAAGGCTGGGTATGGGAGAGTTCCTTCCTTGTTTTGTTTTTTTAGAGCTGAGATTCTTAAGCTGCTGAATGCATTTCTGTGGTTGAGCGATGCCCCCATTTGCTATTTTATGTTGCTGTTATCCCAGTCCTTGCAGTGCTGTTCATTTTCCTAGTCCCTGTGGTGTTCTGTTTAATGCTCTATTCTGTTTATGCTTCGCTGGCGTGTTGAGTAGCTTGATATAGTTGACTTTTTCATTTGTTATACTCTAAAGTGCCTAGAGCAATTCCTTTAATAAATTTAAAGAAATAGTAAAATATAGAGAGAGGGGAGGCTCTGTGGCCTTCCCAATGTCGCTGAGTTTCAGCTCCCTCCAAGCCCAGCCAGCAGGGCTCGTGGGGGTCGGGAATTCTCCGAGTGAAGCCCAGCGTGGCGTGAATGGACACGGGCTTTGCGTTGCTAGCATGGTGTGCTTTGATCATTTCTGCCCCCTCCTGCGCAAGCGTGCACCGGCCCCACCTCTTTCACAGGGTTTGAATGGCACACGTTGGGTTGTCCTCTGTGGCTGCCAGAGCTGTGCGCAAAGTCCTCGTGAAATTCCTCACCCTATCTGTGGGCAGGGCGCTTGGAGGGCCATGTGGCTGGATTCTGCAGGAGAGGGTGGAGAAGTGCCCCCTGTAGCCACTGCTGGAGCCCCGGACCTCTGCTTCCTCCACGAGGTTTTGCTTTTTGCTCTGCCAGCATCTCGGTTGTGCTTGTGTGCATAGCCCCTCACAACGATGAGCTAAGGTCTCCCCTCCCTCCTTTGCATCTCTCTCCATCCTGTGCACCCTCGCCAGCTGCTTGCACTTCTCTGTCAGATGCAGGAAGCCGGGGAGGGCACAGAGGGGCATGCTTGTACAGTGAAGGATGGGACACCGTAGAAAGCGTCTTTTGCACCAAACAATACAAGAACAAAAAACAAGGCTGACAAAAAGTAAATCATACATCAAATATAAACATGGCAACAGAAAAACAAATTTAAAGAATAGGCATTGGGTGCAAGGTTATAGAGATCTTGATTTCAGCTCGGTTGTGATTTATTTAAACAGTGCTTATCTGTGCTACAATCATTTTCCATTCTTTTCAGAATGGAATTTTTTAGTATTGTGAGAGGATATGACATGGATTGTCTGTTCTGTTCATGCATACAGTAGATGTTATTTGTATCTGTTCATGCAAGCAATAATAAGAGAGCCAGTGCGGTGCAGTAGTTTGGAGCTGGGCCTCAGGAAATCCAGTTTCTAGACCTTGCTCGGCCATGGAGCCAACTGGGTGACTTTGGGCCAGGCACAGACTCTCAGCCTGACTACTTCACAGGGTTGTTGTTGTGGGGATAAGATGGAAAGCAGGAGGACAAGTATGATGTACGCTGCTTTGAGTTCTTCAGAAAAGAAAAGGGTGGAATTTAGGGTGGAAGAGTTTTTGGTACAGTGCTACTTTGTCCCTTATGCAGCTCAATGTGAAGACAAGTTGGGTGGGATTATGCATTTTTCCTCTTTAGAAACACCTGGCTGCCACCTAAGACAGCAGCCCTTACCTTGGTTTTCTAAGCTGTCCTTACGGAGGTAAGCTGACACCGCAGATGGGGAAATGATATGGTAGTGCTTAGCCATAGATAACATGGGGTCTGCCATTGGAGCGGGGTACGTCAGAGGTTGGCTGAATCCTACTGATGCTAGTGGGCACTTGCTGATCACTTGGCCTGTGGCTAAGGTAAGCGGAGGATAGATTTTCTGGGCTTTTCTACATGAGCGGATTAATCTGCTGCTGCTTTGCTATTTTTGTTGTGGGAGGGAAAATGTACCCTTTGCAGGGTGTCCCCCCCCCTCGGCCTTTCTCTGTGTTTCTCTTTGTAATCTGGTGCCCAACCACCAGTGGCACCATGGCGTAGCTGCCCAGTAGCAGACTTGTGACAGTGCCCAAGGCTTTTGCTCCAGTTCCTTGAATTTAAAGTTTGATACCAGAATTTCCTTGTGCAAAACAACGACAACCCACCTGGGGAAAAAAGACGAACCCGTGGAGGAGGCTCTGGAGATGACAACATGGGGACAACCCCCCCCCCCCAAATTTATGTGAGGGAGGGTCAGGAGAACTCGCCTGAGTTCCTCATGTTGAAAATCCGTGTTAACGTGGAGTGCCAAACTGAACCTTGGCTCTGTTGGCTGCTCAGCTCTGGAGGCTGGTGCTCCCTTCACTTCACCAAAGTGGCTGCGTAGTGTCTGGAATCTTACACTGCCTGTGGGTGAAGCCAGGTCAAATATGGAGCCGTATCTGATCCTGAATGCTTAATAAACTGGTTGAATGGGGGTGTGTATGGGGAGGGGGTGAGAGCCTGCAGCCTGCCTGAATCTCTGGCCAGCCACCCTTTCCCTTGAATGAAGCTGTCAGGATAAACGGGCAAAGTTCTGCTCTAAGAAGGCTGCTGAAAGCCTGGCCCGGCAAGAGCAGCTCTGACCTAGGATGGGAGGCCTGATCTACTCCACGTTGCACACCTTGCTCTCCACCTGAGAGATGCTAATATGACATCCTAATGCTTGCTGCCCTGAAGGTGGTTCTTTCCCTTAATCCGTGGGCCTCGAGCAAACTGCCTTGGGGGGCCCTCTCCCAAACTGTGCCTAAGTGATAGGTTATCACTTGTGCAGACTTGTGCTCCATCTTGGCAGTCCCTTCAGGGTCTGCCTACAGGCTGCATGTGCTCCCAGCATCTCTGAGTACACTGAAATGTCAATTTGCTTGCACACCCCCAGTGGACTCTCCCTGGTTTTTCTTCTCAAAGCACTGCTGAGAATTCCTATTCCAGGAAGGAATTGGATGACCCATTGTGAAAAAGCAAAGAGCAGTATTCCCGCCACACACATGCACAATGTGCCAGTACCTCTTTTCAAAGCAGTAGTCAAGATACCTTGCGGTGCTCTTCCTCCTCCTGCAGCATGCGTTAGTCAAAGGCGGAGTTTGGTGTTGTGTTGTTTTGCAACGGGGTGCAGGGGCCTCTAAACCCCTGATCTCGGGGCACATGTTCATTTGCCCATGGAGAAACCATTTCTGGTCTGGCAAGGAGCCTTGGAGTCCTGCAAAGGAATTCTGGGTTACTTTCATGGAATGCCCGCTGGCCTTGCTTTCCCAAAGAGCAGAGGAGGTGGCAAGCTTCTTCGTGGCTTGCATCGTTGCTCTGCAAGAGAGGGGCTTAAATGGCGAATGTGCGGCATTCAGGCAGTCTTTGAAAATAAGGTGGTGAGCATGACAATGAGTGAAGCCAGTGGGATCCCCAAGAGAAGGCTGCAGCACACGGTGCTGCTCTTCAGCCAGCCTGATACATCTTTCCCCGGATACGCCATTCCATTCCACTTCCTGGTTTTCTATTTTGTTCTGGGGCTTCTGAGCATGATCGTCCTCTTTGGGCAGTTTTTGTTTGTTGTGACTTCCTCTCTCTTTTGGGTTCTTCTGCAGCTCTTGGGTTCTTCCAGGCTTGCTGGTGTACTCCTCCTGTGCCTGGATTAGAAATTCAAGGGCTTGGGGGGAAAAACTAGAGTCCCCCATAGTCTAGAGTTCATAGTGTCCCATTTTTCTAAATTCTTGTTAAAATGGGGAAATGTGTTGTTCCTGATCGCCCCCCTGCTCCTCAATATCTTTGTAGCTCTGTCATGGAGGGGGCCATTCTGATTACAAAGGAAACCACTCTTAGTACATGAGTTTGTGGCTATATATGATTACTCAGTGGCAAATGGATCCACCCTCAATACCATTTTGGTGAAAAGTTTGGGATGTAGCATACCTGGATTCAGGCAGGTGGGTTAGACATTTATCAAGTAACAGAATGTATGTGTCATGTCTTGGAATGCCAGTGAGAGCCAGTGTGGTGCAGTGGTTAAGAGCATGAGACTGGGACTCAGACAATCTGGGTTCTAGTCCCCGCTCAGCCATGGAGCCAACTGGGTGACTTTGGGCCAGTCACAGACTCAGCCCAACCTACCTCACAGGGTTGTTGTTGTGGGGATAAGATGGAGGAGGAGATGTAAGCTGCCTCGAGCCCTTCGTAGGAAAAAGGCAGGATATAAATTGATAAATAAATAAAAATGCTGCAGTGCGATTTATTGCCTGGCCATAAACTTCATTGGGAGTCATATAAGATTGAACACTTGGCAGAAAATTATGTTTGGTGATGAGATACTCTGTGATAATGAATTTATGTAAACACTGAAGGTGTGGTACATATTAAGTTTTCTTATGCAATTCAGTTAAATGCAGTGCAATGTTTTTTCTTTCAAAGTTGCATGTTGGGCCACTGATGTTTCAACCAGTGGATTGACTGGTTTGGCTGGATGTAAAAAAGGTAGCTCAGGAGGGATTGCTGTTGTCCGGGCTAAAGCATTGCTGTGCAGCTGTGGTCCTTTGTATAAATCAGGCTTCTCCAAACAGGTGCCCTCTAGGCATTTTAAAAAAATTATTTATTTAAAACTTTTGCATGCCGTCCCCCATGCAAGACATCTTGGGGTGGCTCACAATCAATACATGTTGGACTACAAATCCCATTATTCCTTGGTAGCATAACCAAAGACAGCAAATGATTTGCCCTGCAGTGTTTTTTTTTTTTTTTAAGAAATCCTTGCATTTAAGCCATAATTCAAGTATTTAAAAAAACAAAGAGCTCTGCAGCGTTTGGTTATGCCAGAAAAAATCTGTTATTCTTTAAGGTACTCTTTGATCATGGTGCAATAGATTCACTGTGCTACTCTCTGAACATTTAAACAATTCAGGGTGCACACCCTGCAAAGGTTTGGATGGAAAAAAGATCTACAATTCCCGTGATGGCTGTCAAATCCTGTTCATTTTAGGGCCTTTTTCTGCCTAAGCCTCACAGAGTAGCCACGGGTGACCTGGAGTTGCCTGCAGGAGGGTGAGCAAGCTTGCAGCCCAGCGATGGAGTACTCCGTCACCCTGCCAGCCCCTCTCAGGAGCATATCAGCATCTCAGCTCCTAGAAGACAACATGTCAATAAAAGGGCAGGGAATGATGATTCTTGACAGACTGGTAGCTTTTGTGCGCTGTTCTGGCCTGGATGCGGCGGAAAGGCACCTGAACGGCTTCTTAGAGCAGCCTTGCATTTAGGTCCTTTCCTGATCATCACTGGTGACTGGAAATTATATGCAGGCAAGTGAGTGCCCAGGAGGGGCTGGGATGGGAGACTTTCATCTCTCCTGTGCACCCAGCACAGATATCAAGCAGCCTGCTAGAGGACCTGCAACTTCTCCATTTGCAATGCAGAAATTCTGCTCTTTGCTAGCCGGAACCTAGCTGTTTTTGTAAGCTAGTAAGATGTGGAGGCTTAATTACAGTTCTATCTTAAGTAATTCAGCTGGGCCTTTAGGAGTCTAGCAGCTTTATTAAAATACCTTTTCTTAGCTGTTAACTCCCATGGAGTTAACCTTTATCCTTCTTGGAAAGGCCATAAACATCACCTCTGTGTTCCTCTTGCTGGTGATAAGAACTGTACTGGCTGTATCCCTGCAGAAGCAGTTTGTCAACATGGAACATAGTTTGCATGAGTCAAGTGCTAGCTTCCAAAAGATTAATGCCTTTCCACCCATTTCCCCTCCTAAACCATTTTTAACTACGTGCCTCTTCTGTTTGATCACAGGATCCAAGCAAATATTTTCCTCCCAGCTACAATGAAACATGGATTGTAAGTGTGTGGATGAAAACGATGTAGATGAGTTCCCCCACTTCTGATAAAATAAGAGTGAAAACTTGTTTATCTTCTATAAAAGGAGAGGAAAAACTAGACAATTAAAATATATGGTCAAATGTATTAAAAGAAGAAAAAATAATCTGGAATGAGGTACTTCAAATTCTGTGGCAAATAATCATGCAAACTTGTTTGTTTGTTTGATTGTCTTTACATATATTACCCATGTTCTGTTTATTGCTTGTGTTAGCCACACAAGGCACAGAGACTTAATTTCCAAACCCATGAAATCTGCCACAATTTATGGTACAAAGAACGCTGCCTGATCTGAGTAAGCCACTTGGCTATCAGTGCAGTGTTGTGCACACTGACCGACAGTTGGAAGACTTGGAACCTCGATGCAAATGAGAGCTGCATTCTGTGCGCAGCCCCAGATGTCTGGGCCACCTCAGGTCCCTCGTGCCCCCTTAGGGGCGTCTTGACAAGGAACACGGACCGGATCGTCCGGTTGCCCTTTTGCTTTAGGGGACGACCCATTGGCTCCTCCGGAATGCACCAAACATCTTGGCTAATAATTTTCTCTCCTGAAACGATCCGGCGGTTTCTTCATTCCTCAGATAGTTTCTTTGTGGTGGTGAGGCTGGTGATTACCGTGTGACTCAGGGGAAGAGAGCCCCCCCCCCAGCCACTGGGGCAGCTTTGTGCCCTTTCACAGCTCCAAGAGGAGCTGCTTAGCAACCACCCTCACCTGGTTAATGTTTCCACATGGCTCCTGTGATGACATGGAGCCTCTTGGTCTGCTGGGCTGCTCCTGCTCTTGAGGTGGAAAGCTCCAGGCAGGTAAACCTCGGGCGGCTTCTGTATTCCTCCGTTCTCAAATGGATGAAAAGTTTGAAATACGGTTTATTTACATTTAATAGGAGGCAAAGTCAGAGCAGCTCAAATAAAGTCTTGGATTAATTGCCATGTAGGGGAAGATTTGGGAGAAAGACATGGTAACTTTTCTGGCTGCAGCCCTACCCCCCCCCCAATAATTTTCCCCACATAGTTAAGCAGCGGGGGAGGGGGGCTCTTCCACTGTGGTCACTGGAAGTTCAGGATTTTGTGAAATAGTCCCCCCTAAAAAGTAGGTTTGCGGCAGTGGTCACATTGTCTCAATGCCAGTTGAGTGTTTAATGCTATTTAGGATTTAGTAAAGGAATTAATGCTGATTAGTTGTTTAATGCTATTTAGTAATAGCAGCTTCCAGTAAAGGGAGCTGTAAAACAAGCTGCTGGATGAAACGGTGGGATTTCACTGGGGCAGGTGGGATGCCCAGGGCTGCAGGTTCTCTTGAACTGGGGCGTTCCTGTTGCCTTGCACACCTGGAAACCTGCTGCATGTTGCGCATGTCCCATCGCAGTTTGACGTTGCTCCTGTGCCATGTCCCACATGCAGCCACATGAATTTCTAGCATGCCTTGTGCATGCAAGCACTTTTAAAACCTGTTGTTTGTATTTTGTAACACTTTCATTCTTAAACCCAAATGACTTATAGCAAAAACTGGTGAAGCGACGTCTCTTGCAGGACCCTAGCTCCTGGGTCATACAATTTCTAGAGGTGACATGGAATGACGCTGCTTTCAGAATCACGGAGCATTTGGTCCAAGAGACTGACTCGCAGAGGGAGAGAGCCTGCCTGTTCATGTGCTGAGACTGGTTTCATTTAACCTTGTTTGTATTCTTCAGCTCTGAATATGGCCAGCCTTCCTGAACTTGATCTCTTCCAGGTGTGTTGAACAACATCTCCCCTAACCTACAGCTAGCATGGCCACTTTTAAAAATCCACATTTTAAAAAAACGCATGCACATTTTTGTGCCGTTAAATTGAAATGAACGTGGAAGCAAGATGGGTTGGGTTTTTGAATGAACGCCTGTGAAATGGACATAGATTGATCCCCGCATCCCCACAAGAATGGTGTGGGGTTTATGGAACCCACGCATTCGAGCAAGTCTGCAGTTTTGCTTATGAAACCCCAGCGGAGATGTGATTCTATCACGCAGTCATTTGAGCATTTGCATAGCAGGCTTTCTTCTTTCCAGCTTCGTTATTTTGCTGCTAGACTAGAATCCACTTCTGCTTTCTTGCCTGTTTCTGCTAGAGAAAACGTCCAGGACCCAGTTGGAGGATCTCTAACCCGTGACCATTAGTTCTGATTCTCTAATTTCACTATGGATTGGCCTCGGCTTGTTTACCTTGCCGTTATGTTACTAATTTATCAGCAAGGCCATCACAAAGCATCAAAACCAATGTAGCATTCTGCAGTCAGCATCGAGTAAATTCAGGGTCCTAACACTGCTGCACACGACAAGAGAGGCCATAGTCAGTGATGGGGCATGTGTGGAGTTTGCAAAAGTCACAGACTTTGGCTGAGACCTGCCCTGGAGAGGTGCTGCCAGTCCGTGTGGACAAACACTGAGGCTGGGCCTAAGGGTGATTCCTGACTTTCTGTCCTTGCTATTTTTCCCTGTGCTCTTTCCCCTCCCCTTGTGGCTTTCTGCTGGGTGAGCAAAGCTTGCATAATCAAAGCCTAGTGAAAGAAGGAAAGCAAATAGATCAGAAGCTGAAAAAGGAATAGGAGGAAAGAATTTCTCCTTGGCTTGAGCAGGTGATAGCTGCAAGCAGGCCAACATAAGTCCCAAAGCATTTAGGGAAGGAGACACAAATGGATCATGCTTCTCAAATGGATCTTTTTTTGGAGGGCCGTCCATCTGTTCACCAATCGTCAAGTGTTTCAAAGTGCAGCCTTAGCACACAAGCGATCATCACTTGACTTGTACTAGTCTGTGGATGATGCTGTCACCTTAATCTTTTTATGGGTCCTTTTTCTGTGGAAGTGCAGGTGTGGATGCTTGGAGTTATTGCGAGGGCAAGATTGAGAGGAGGAGGAGAATTACCATATTTTTTGCTCTATAAGACGCACCAGACCATAAGACGCACCTAGTTTTTAGAGGAGGAAAGCAAGAAAAAAAATATTCTGAATCAAATGGGCACATAATCACAGGCACATTCCCCATCACTTCCCCATGGGCTGCACATCTGACAGACTTACTGCACACACTCTATAAGACGCACAGACATTTCCCCTTACTTTTGAGGGGGGGAAAAGAGTCTTATAGAGCAAAAAATACGGTATGTAAGCTCCTTGAATTCCTTGAAAGGAAAAAAAGGTGGGATATGAATTTAATAAATGAATATAATTAATAAATAGGGTTTGCCCTTGCTGTCTTTGGTTTGATTGTTTATCTGTTTTCAACTGTTTTGAGCTTATGGGAAAGCAGGTTAAAGGCTTTTCAAATAGTTGATTGGTGATTGAACCATTAGTGGGGGGAAATATTTCTTGCTCCCGCTCTCCAGACCCATATCACTGGGATCCTGCATAACACGAGTAGAAGCAGCTATTGGAACCTAGAACAGAATTTAAGCTATCTTGAAAGGTTAGGTTGCAAGGTTCCTGCAAGAGGACATTAGGCAGGATATAAATGTAATGGTGTAATCTAGTAGTAGTAGTAGTAAAATTGTAACTTGCAACCTCAAAAAGGGAACCTGATAGCACCAGATCATGTGTAGTTATTATTATTGATTTATGACACTTGTATACTGCCGTATAGTCCAAGAGCTATATCCATTAAACATGGTTCCTTTGGCAACTCCACTCTTTAACAAGATGAGATATTTGCCTCTCTTCCCCCTACCCCACCCCGATGCATAGTTACTCTGAATTTTAGCCTGACATCAGTCATTTATATTTTCATGCGTACACAATGCAGGAGTGCACTATGTACACATGAGAGTTTCTTTTTGAGATGGTCTGTTCCGTTGTTCCCTGCTTTTGTAAGCTTCCAGGGGCTTCTGATTCAACCACTGTTGGAAACAGGGCGTTAGATGCAAGTTCTTAGCCTTTTTTTCTTTCTCTTCTCATTTTCTTAAGTCATTCTGAAGAAATGACTGGCTCTGCTGGTTGCAAGATCCCTCTGGGATGAGAGGCAGCGGGATCTTGTGCACTCTAACCGCTGGGGGACGTGAGTGTAAGGGCTGCTGTTGGTGAGGTTGGCAGAGGCCACTGGTTGGCTGTTGTGCGAACAGAAGGCTGCATTAGAGGGGCCTCAGCCTGATTCAGGATGACTCTTCCTTATGGGGTTCCCCTACAGGGTTCCGTAGCCAGCAGAGCAGTCTGGGGAACTATGCGAGTTGTAGTCCAGCATGTTGCTGACCGCTTCCTCCAGCAGAAGGTAGAGGAAGGAGCAAGAGGAACGGCTATCTGCATCTTAACACTTACCATCAGGGAAGACGTAGTGGACAAAGTAGCAACCAGGACAACCTGGGGGAAAGCAACCGTGCCACATTTGAATTCTCAGTTATAAAGGAACCAAAAGCCAACTGTAGCCAACATGTACCCTGGACTTCAAGAAAGCCAACTTTAACAGATTCAGAACATTGATAAACCAAGTCCCATGGCAACTCACTAACTGTTAGAACAATCCACCAGTGGCTCAGTTCCCTAGAAAGGTTGTAGGCTGTAGAGGCATTCAAGATGAGACTGGAGAGTCGTCTGAGTGGGATGGTGCAATTGGGTGATGGCTTCCTTGGCCCTTTCCAACTTTACTGTTCTTTGATTCATTGTCGGGAGGCCATCAAGTTGGAAAAAGCTGGCTTAGTCTGATCACGCTTGGGGTGTAATAAGCACAGTGTCAGCCAAGACCATAACAAGAAGCAAAATAATTGAAACATTTGGCGGTGCCATCATGCACAATAATAACTGTCTCCATCAGGTTGCATGACAGACGAGCAATTGTAGCAAACCACTAGTGTTTGGGGATTTTTTCCTGCTTCCTTAGGTTCAAATGAGCCGCAGCAGACCTTGTGGAGACCCCGGTCCTGGTCATGTCAGTGAGCGTTGTTCCACAAACTGTACATCATCTGAGGGCAGGACTATACAGGAATAGAGAAACATCAACTGGTGTCTCCAGAGTTCTCATTTTGGGAAATAAGAGGGCAGTTACATGGATGCATCTTAAAGAAATTTTCATGAGTCTGCAGGATGTGGTGAGGCTTCAGTTCTTTGCTTGGTGACTCTTTGAAAAACATGAACATGCTTGCTTGGGAGTGCATACCATGGAGTCCTGTGAAGTTGTGATGCATAACTAAGTTGTCCTCTGCAGAAAGCATTGAGGCCGTGCTTCAAAGCGGATTGACAGGATGCCTTGGTGTTGCATCCTGCGAACCGTGCATGTTTGTAACAGCATCATGAAGAAACTTTTTAAGCGTGACCTGCCTGTTTCTTGTATGTGAATAGATAGAAGCAAACTCAGCTTTGCATTAATAATCCTCTGGACAGAACTGTATTGCATTTGGTAAATGCTTCCCCCTCTGGAATCTTGCTTGGCCAGCTGACTTATATATAAATCTTCACACTGGATTATTTTATGACAGTAAAAGTTCAACAGCTGGCAGTCAGCCACATCAACCTGGTGGAGAACATCACATCATCAGCCTCTTGTTCATCTCTTTGAAATGGACCACACACAAACAATTTGACCTGTATGATCAGGCTTATAAATAGCCATTCACTTGGTTACCTATGGTGATTAAAAATCACATTTAGGTGACAAGCCCCCCCTCCCCTCCAAAAAAAAAGCTTTTTAGAAATTGGGAGGAGGCCTTCTCCCTTCCCCAGTTTGCAGTCTGTGGCAGCTGGAAAGTTGATATGTCAGGTTGGCTAGCAATACCTTCATGTGGCTTGCAACTCTTGTGGGCTAATTGGTACGTCCAATTCATTCATTCCGATCTGCATTCTGATGTGAGTTCAGTAGGAGACCTTTAATCTTCAGTACTGGGGTGGCAACACCAGTCCTTCCTCACAAGGCTATTGTGAAAGGTTATAACACAGGGTGGATCAAAACTAATATTTTTCTTCGCAAAAATATGTTTCAGCTTAAGTTATTTCAAAGGGTCCCTAAATAGCCTGGTTTCAAAATTACATGCAAGACTATTAAAATCTACATTTGCTATTGTTACAGCTGAATCCATGGAGGTCAATCAGACAAACTGAGTGCAAAGCCTGATTCTTTATAAAGGTGGATGCAAAGAAAGAAGGAAGGAGGGGGGGAGGGAGGAGAGAGAGAAAGAAAGGAAGAGCGAACTGGAGTTACTCAAATATGTTTTGCAATAGGGCAAAAATAGGGCTACTAATTACAAGCAGCCACAGATTGTACATGTTCAGGAGAGGAATAGCTGGTCTATGTCCATCAAATTCAACAGGTGTTTGCCTTCCGGGTCATGGAGAAATGCATGTCTGCCCTGGTAATGGCTCACTCTCAATCCTGGATATTTAATCTTGAGGCAGCCATCTTAATTCCCACTGAGCTCAGCTGGGGTTTCCTCCAGGTAGGCTTACGTTTCTGCGTGCAGTTAGCACAGCTAAACGAAAGTGGTTATGTTTAGGTTTGCTCCTTTAAGCAAATATAAGTTATATAGTGCACAAATGGCAGGTTGGCTTCAGGACCAAAGTTTGGATTATGATTGAACAGTATAAAGCCTTGATTTAGTCTCGGCATGAACAGATACCAAGACATCCGTGGACATGCCCTCTCCCATACAGATTGGCTGAGCCAGTGTGATCATCTCCTGGTTGTACCTCATCCTGCAGATGCCCATCCAGGAATGGTCAAGAAGAGGGCCAGCTCTGTGAAGGCCCCCCCCCCCCGGTTCTGCTCTTCCTCCAGAATTACAACTTTTTCCAGTGTTTTTACTGATTTAGGGTCTTGGTAGGATAGTTTATGCCCTGCTGAAGCCTTCACCAACTGGGTGCCCCTCAGATGTGCCAGACTGTAGTGCTTCTGATCCCCCTCCCAGTTATGCTGCTGGGGAAATATGGACCTAGCTGTCCACAACAGTTTGTCAAGCTGGCCTACCCATGTGATATGCTCTTTCCTTGGCTTTAGCTATGGATTTCCACTGCAGGTGTTACAGTGCAGCAGTTGGAGTATCATATGTATATCTCTCCTTTCTCCCATGGGGGGACTCCAAGTGGCTACCTGCAGTTCCCCGGGGTTCTCCCCTCCAAACTCAGGCCAGCCGCAGACCTGCTTGATTAGCTTCAACCTGGTGGATTACTTAAGTTCCTTCAGACCATGCTTGGGGTTCTAGATGCCCCTCAGCCATGACACTCACTGGGTGGCTTTGGGCCAGTCACAGACTCCTAGCCGAACCAACCTCACAGGGTCATTGTTGTGAGGATAAAACTTTGTAAGCTTCTTGGTATTCCTTGCAAGAGGAAGAAGGGTGGGATATAAAAGCAGGAACACAAAGTAATAATGGTCATGGGGTATATGTAAAACATCACAAAAAATATTTTAACTCGATGAAATGAAATAGTGGTAAACACATGATACTTTAACCTGATGTGCAGCTGTTGGGATGTTCCCTTCAGGAAATATTTGCCTTGGAGAAATATGATTGTTTGTTTGATTTGTTTCATTGGAGATTCCAGCTAGAGCCCTTTATTGGTGATTTTTCTTTCCACCCTCCTGATGGGCAGTACTTTGAGCCATGCAAGGGGCGAGGCAGGAGCTGCTGTTCATGTCGCTGGATTGTGCTCAGCGGGCTTCTCGTCTCAAAATGTTCTCCTGAAGTATCAGCTTGATGTTGGAACCTGTCGAGTTAGTTAGCTTATTGCCGCAACTTATGTGGGTTGTAGAAACTGTGCCTGCCGTTCTCAAGCGCAAGGCGTGGGAGAAGGTGAACCTGATGGTTGCTAAGTAAACCCAAGCACCTGAGCCTAGAGAGTGGCTTTGCAGAGCTCCCTGCCAAGCAGACAGTGCTCTGGTCGTCAAGGAGCTGCTATTAAAAACAAACAAACACCCTCTTGCTTATCGCTCTTAAGGAACCTGGGTGTGCTCCATGACTAGGTTAGAAACATAGAAACATAGAAACAGAGCGAGTCAGAAGGGGCCTCCTGGGCCATCTAGTCTGACCTCCGGCACCAGCCGGCTCTGCTCACGACATGCCCACCATGTGCACGTCCAGCTGATCCTTGAACACCTGCACCGATGGGGCCTCAACGACCTCTCGTGGAAGCCCATTCCACACCCTCGGGGTCCTGACTGTCAGGAAGTGCTTCCTGGCATCCAAATGGAACCTGGGTTCCCTGAGCTTTGCTCCACTTGGCTCCACTGCCTTCCTCTGCAGGGGAGAGCAGGTCTCTACCCATCTGCATGTGACACCCCCTCACATACCTGTATGTCGCCAACAGATCCCCTCTGAGTCTCCTCTTCTCCAAGCTGGTTGAGCTCCAATGCATTAGGTTGCCCTCATGCATTGGAGCTCAAGTGTTTTGGACCTGCTAGGACAGTGTCTGTGACATCTGCTAGGGGCTCTCTCAGGTCATTGCAATCAGTGGTCCCATCATGGCTTGCACCTGCCTAATTTTCCTGTTTAGCCTGCCTGGTGGGTTCCAGAGATTCTTGAACGGGTGGTGTTCTGTGTGTTCTGCAGTTCCCACGATTCCTTCCCATGGTGGCAGTTGTTTGTCTTGCATCCGATGCAGCTTTGGGGGCTCTGCTGACTTTTGGAAGGGCCTCCCCAAGATTTCTGAGGAGCCGCTGTCAGAGGGCATGTGTTCAAGGGCATGTACTCGGCCCCTTGGATCGCCTCTCTTAATCTGATATTTTGCAGAGCCACCATGACATGAAACTGATAGCAGCTTGGTTTGCTCTGGAGCAACCCCACGCGATTATTCCTAAGCAAAAGTTAGAATCCAAGTTTTTCCATGGTTTCCTTAACATTGGTATGACACTGTAGAGATGAGCCATAGTTCATTGGTGGGTACAGCACATGCCTTGCTTGGAGAATGTTCCGGTCAGCTCCCCAATATCTCCAGATAAGGCAGGAAAAATCGCTGAATGGAACTGTGGGCAGTTGGTGCCGTTTGGCCTCCTGGGGGTAGAAGGCAACTTCTTGTCATCTGTGCCATACTTTGAGCTGCTTTGTGGACATGATCTAGTACTCTTTGCTACAGCCTTGGTAGGTTAGCCAGTGGATTGTAGAAGGAAGACAGCCTGGGAGGCACAAGCTGGGTTCACACAACATTCAAACTCACATTCAGGATCTGAGAATGGGTTGCGTTTGGGGTTGTTGTTGTTGTTGAACTCTGTGTGTGTGTGTATATGTGTGTGTGTGTGTGTGTGTGTTTTAAATATAGGCTACCATGTTGTCTGTAGACAGCTAAGCTAAAAAACTGGTTTTTTAACCATGAAGAAGCCATGAAGAGAACCTATGGTTTCTTGTTGGATTATGGACTGTGTGGTTAACAAACCGTAGTTAGTGTAGTTGGGTTCAGACATTACAATCATGCACATATGAAGAACAACCAGTGGCTTGACAATAGCTCATACTCAACTCTTGAATTCATGGTGAAGATGAGCTTCCTGAAGTGTAGGTCAGTCCCTAGCTGTGCCCCACGACGATCCCATTTGGCCGTAGAGATGTATGTGTGTGTAACCTAAAGCCACATGGGTAGTGCTATATGCATGGGTCTTTCCACCTGTCACCATCCTTCCTAGTGTCATGCCAGTAGTTAGGTGGGAAAGAACTCTGGTGGGCTCTGTCTAGGTCGTCACAATACAGCATGGTTGCAGGCTGTGTCTTGAAGGCATGTGAGGCAGCCAGCATGCTAAAGCTAAGCAGGTCTGTGCCTGGTCAGTGGTTGAAGGGGAGACAACATGAACTGTAGGTAGCCACCTTGAACTCCATGAGGGAATAAATAAAATATGTGTACATGAAACGTACAGGCACACTGGGACCACGTTGGCATGTGTGAAGGGCCCCCAAGAGTCACGCTCATTCCTATTTATTGGACTTGCTTTCTGCCATAGCTTCTTTGAACCAAGAAGCCTGCCTTCACATGTTCCTGAAAGCTGAATTTATTTACTGTGCCATAGCCATGTCCAGGAGTGATGTAAAGGCAAGGCAGGGTGTGTCTTCCTCTGTGTGCGCATTTATAGGAAAGCACACCGTAGTCCAGGTGATTCCTCCACTTTCTGGCCTGCACCATTTTTAGCAATGCATTGTTTTAGAACATTGAATCATAAGGTAATGAATGACTGAATTACGAGCCGGACCACCCAACTGGAAAGATGCAGTATGAGTCAGAAGTTACAATTTTATGAAAGGTGACTATTCCCGGGAAGTTCATGTGCCTAAGTGGGTGGCTCTTTAGGCATGCTCAGATGGATATTCCACTATGTTTGCTACCTTCAACTGCCATCCTGAGAATCCAAATAAAATGTATCCTACTGAGTGTAACATAGTTGTAAATGTTGAAAATATTTACAACTATGCCAGTAAACAGTTCTAAGTAAAACTTGTGCATACAACATTTAAACCACAAAAAATAACCAGTGTTCAATTTTTCTCTAAATCAAATGTTTGAGTTTAACCATCTTTGGCTATTGGAATTTTTTTTTTACATATGTACATATAGCACATCACTACAAAACATACTAGTGACAGATTTTATTTTCCTGGGCTCCAAGATCACCGCAGATGGGGACTGCAGCCAAGAAATTGCTCCTGGGGAGGAGAGCTCCTGGGGAGGAGAGCTATGGCAAATCTAGACAGCATACTAAAAAGCAGAGACATCACCCTGCCAACAAAAGTGCTTATAGTCAAGGCTATGGTTTTCCCAGTTGCAATGTATGGCTGTGAAAGCTGGACCATGAGGAAGGCTGAGCACCGAAGAACTGAGGCCTTTGAATTGTGGTGCTGGAGGAGACTCCTGTGAGTCCCTTGGACTGCAAGGCGATCAAACCAATCAGTCCTAGAGGAGATCAGCCCTGACTGCTCTTTAGAAGGCCAGATCCTGAAGATGAAACTCAAATGCTTTGGCCACCTAATGAGAAGGAAGGACTCCCTGGAGAAAAGCCTAATGCTGGGAACAATTGATGGCAAAAGAAGAAGGGGGCGGCAGAGGATGAGGTGGCTGGATGGAGTCACTGAAGCAGTTGGTGTGAGCTTAAGAGGACTCCAGGGGATGGTGGAGGATAGGAAGGCCTGGAGGAGTGTTGTCCATAGGGTCGCGATGGGTTGGACGCGACTTTGCAACTAGCAAGCAAACAAAACATACACTTTTGTTTAATAACTTATGTACATGGCCAGATCTCCATTTTAGAGACATGAACTTCTGGGGACCCAGCAGAAGGGGAAGAAGAGAGCTGAAGTTTGAAGAATAGAAATTTTCTCTAATCTGAACATTGAAAAGCCATATAGATTAGATATGAAGACTTCAGGGGGTGGGTGACTGATATTTTCAAACTGAAAACAGCATTTTGTATTCTTCACAGTGCATCACTTGATAATTATTTCATGTAATGAAACAAGTCAAAAACCATCATTTACAAAGGCTAAAGGCTCTTTTAATAAACTCCTTTCCTTCTGGAAGCTGGGAATGATTTCAGTTGTATTTCTCATTGTAACAAAATGTCTGCAAAGAGCTAGACAGAGTGACCAATGTGTTTTATGGTTTCCTGCCTGGGATCGCTGACTCTTGAAGGGACCAGTGTGCATGTCTGTTGTGCCTTACTCTTGCATTGGAGTGGCTTATTGTACTTCCTTTCAGAAGGGCTGGCCTTCTTCGCTTGCTGCTGCTCCAAATTTGCTAGTCGGGGAAGTAGGAGGTTCACCCACCCTGCATGAATAATGCATTGGCATTCTGCTAGTTTCACTGTAATTTCTATAAATAGCCTGGGATACCTCCGCTAAAAGGAGAGGGTGGTGAAAGCAGGCACACCTGTGAGAAAGCCCTGCCTTCTGTGTCTGAGTATCAGCTTCCTAAAGCATGTTAGATCTTTGGAAGCATAAGCTGCTTTGGCTGCCTTTAGCTTTTGCTGCCTGCAACCAGAGGTGCCTGATAGTGCATGTTCTTCAGTCGCTTACAATCTCTTGTATACACGCAGACAGAATTCTGCAAGGGGAAGTCTCCTTACCTTGTGGGGGGGAAATGGGGCTGCAGAAGAGGGGAGTGGGAGGAACAACCCTCTAAGGCTGGGTGTATTCCATGATTGTTTATGGGATGCAGAGGATGCATGGAGGATGGAAGAATTTCCCTCCTGTGAACATCTTCCTTCTGTTCCTCCTCCTCCTTTAAAGAGTAAGTGGCTAGTCCTTAATGGCTGCAAATGTGTGGGTGATGCATGCTGTGAACCCTCAGAAGCCTGAGGGTGGCTAAGTGAGGTTTCTAGCAAATTAGGATAAATGTGGCCAGCTGCTAAAAATGCAAGATAGATTTAGCAGATGAGAAATTCATGTGCACAGCCCAACTTGGATTGCCTTGGTACAGAGCACACTCTCTTTGAAATGGGATTTAAGGGCTGTAAAAGATTTCCCAACATTTTGAAGCTGTGCCAGTTCCAATTATTTTTTTCCCAAGGAGGAAATAGAACAAATAGCCCAGACTTCCCCAACTTGGTGCCCTCCAGATGTTTTGGATGCCAAGTCCCAGCTTCTGTAGCCAGTCTGGCTGGGCTGCTGAGTGCTGTAATTCAATACATCTGGAGGGAACTAGGGTGGGGAAGGTTGCAATAACTTAGCAACCCAAACATCCTTCAAAAAACCTTCCTTCAAAAGATGAAATGCATCATGTATAAATTTATCACATAAAATTCTTTAGTACATTTATGCTATGAGAAAGTATACACGCCTGCCTGAACTTAAACAATAATTGCAAGCATAGCAAGTATTAAAGACAACACTTTTTCCAGTTCTCTTTGCATCCATGTTCCCTCTGATCTTCTTTTATGTCACTCCAGGTGCACTGCACCTGACAATTTAAGATGACGCTTCATGCATCTCAAAAGGAGGACTTGAATTTATGCAATTAAATTTGTTATTGCATCGTTCAGTTTGTTAGGTGTTGGTTTTGCTGCAGCAGGTTAATGTGACTGTACCTCCCTGGAATAGTGTACTGGTTTTTGCTGGTTGGCTAAGTAAGATAGAAGCAGCAGCAGCAGCAGCATAATAATAAATGGAAACTGCTGTATTAAACAAGTGGGCATTTCTGTCACCAGGTCTTAGAAGCAGTCGGTCCATTTTAGTATTACTATGCCTACACCGCAGTGCACCTCTTTGGCTTGAATGGGCTCCAGCAGGACTAACCACGCGCTGTTAAGCTCAGAGATTTCTGGAGTCTGGAGTACTGGAAATGAAGAGTCCTGTGCAAGCCAGCGCAATTCTGGTCAGTGTTGAAGGTCGTTAGTGGTGTTAACCAACCGCCCTATGGCCGTGCCTCCTGCTGGCACGTACTCGGGCCGTCCCCACTGGCTGCATGGTTACCTGGCACATGAGGTGGCCTTGTGTGTGTTGGCCCATGCGGCCTATGCAGGGCTGGTGGTGGGGTGTTTGTGTGACCACCAGGTATAATCCTGCTCTGGCAGCCAAGCTGTTTTGTACCGGAAGCCCTGTGTGGAGGCTTCCCCTGTACGTGTGGATGGGCATTGTGGTGACGTTACCTCAAGTCTGGCTTCCATGTGCTGGTGGGTGCAACAGCAGAAAGGTCTCTGGGAACTAATGCCAGCCAAAGCGGGAGAAATGAGCATTGATTTCAATGTGGGGCTAGCACAGGGGCCTTTGTTAATTTGAATGCACTTTGGGAAAAGCATAAGTATCTTACAAAACTACTCGCTTAAACCTTATGGGCCATTGTTGAAAAATGTTGTATAATAGCATTTGCAACAATCTTTTGGCTGAGCAATCAATGTTTAACTTACTTGTTAGAGCAGGTGCAGGACCGTGATGTTTGAGGAATCTAGTTTTGGGGCAGGAATGTGGCCAATTTTCTCAGCTTGGCTCCCTGGACTCTGGCCCACTTCCTCTCTGCTCTAAGTTTGACTCGTGCCAAGTGTTTGGGTGGCTATCTAGCATGTTGGAAACCCCTGATCGATATTAAGAGAGTGAGAGAGATGGCACAGGAGTGGGGGCTGGGAGAGGCAGGACATAAGGGGAAACATCTGTGTGCACGACCAGATGTTTGAATTGTCGGAAGCAAGTGCCTACCTTTTCTTTTCAATCTAGGCCTTTGGAGCAAAATCAGCTTTGATACTGTGCACCCCAGTTGCCAATTTTTGCAGAAAAGAAACATTGAAGTGGCCAGAGAAGATGGGTCATTTTAGCAGGACTAGAGATGAAAAGTAAAATTAGGCCTCAACTATTCTGGGCAATTCTCTCTGTGAGTGGGTGTTTGAAAGAGATATACCGTATTTTTTGCTCTATAAGACTCACTTTTTTCCCCCTCAAAAGTAAGGGAAAATGTCTGTGCGTCTTATAGAGCGAATATGTGTGTGCAGTAAGTCTGTCAGATGCGCCGCCCATGGGGAAGTGATGGGGAATGTGCCTGTGATTATGTGCCCATTTGATTCAGAATATTCTTTTTCTTGTTTTCCTCCTCTAAAAACTAGGTGCGTCTTATGGTCAGGTGCGTCTTATAGAGCGAAAAATACGGTATATTTTTATTTGCTAAACAGATTTTGGTATAATAGTTGGAGTTGAGAAATGCAGCTCTTCTGCAAGGCAGTGAAGCTTGTTTGTTTGAAACCTTTGGCAGTCTCCTTGATTTGAGACAGCTGTTAGTCCCCCCTTCCCAGCTTTCTCTATATTTGTTCAAAAGTTGTCTTGAGCAGTGGTACCTGTGCAAACACGGGAGGTTTTGGAAAAGATCTTGCTCATTGCAAAGTACAAAAGCAGTTCTTTCTTTCAGTGGCCCTGAAAATGATCAACAGATCTAAGAGGACAGCAGCAAACCTTAATGTTCTTTTGTACTTTACTTAAAACCAGAAAGCAACATCTGGTTTGCCTTTTCCTGCTGATTCGGAGCAAAGTGCATCCTTTCTAAAGAGAGAAACCACTTTATCAAACAATGGTGCCAAACTTCTTTGAGCCCAAGGCCCAAATTCCTGGTGGTGAGTGGGCCTAAAATAATGTAGTGGGAGCAGCAAACCAGCACATTTTAGTTTAATGCTCTTACTGCCACTTATTAACTCTTAGGAGAAGCATTTCAGTGTTTTTGAATGTTGGACAACTGTACATAACAGGTGATCAGGAAGCCACCAAAGAATTGCTGGTTGGGAGAAAAGGGGCATGGCCAGAAGGCCGGTCCATGGGGAATTCCAGAGGTCTGGGGCGCTCACTGAGTCGGCTGCATCCTAAGTTGCCAAGCCTACAGTGTGTTTTCAAACTGTCCTGGTTCTTACTCATAGCAGGATTTCTCTTGCAGGCTAAAGACAGGCGATTTAAACATTTCTGTTTTGACAAAGCTGCAAGTACAGTGGTTTGGCCAAAAAGAAGCAGAGCTCTTCTTTGCCAGTCAGTTGCATTTCTGTCCAGGCTGTGGATGAGGGTTTCGCTTCCTTTGCACCGTTGCAGGGCTGAGCAGGCTGGTGAAGAAAGGGTGGCTTGCTTGCTGGGCTAGGCATGAAGATGCGTTCCACATTCACCTGCATGGGATTGCTGCTTGCCAGGGGGGACCGGCCGTGTGTTTAGATACAGGACAGCTTTAAAACAGGGACAGGTGAGGCATCTGCACTTCTTGGTCTTTTTGGTGACTCTCTCTTCCCCCCCCCCCACTTTTTTGCTGCTGCTGTAATAATAAGAAAGCAGCATTTGCTGTTCAAAGTCAGCAGCGCAAAAGCAGTGGAAAGGGGGGTAATTTGTGTTTAATGCAAACCATTTTACCTGGCTTCTTTAGAAGTGAAATTGCAACATCTTTCCCAGGTGGCAGATTTGCAGCAGTGGGGGTGGATCTTTAACAGGTGAGCATGGACTGCTTTGCAAAGAGTTTGACAGGTGTTAGTAGTTGCACAAACAATGGCTTGTGGACAGATGTGAGTGGATATGTTGCTCCTTTGCCCCTCCTCCTTGTTAATGACGTGGGCGTATGTTTAAGAGCCATCCTGGTGTCTCGAAGTACTCTTTTGGTGTGGGCACGTTGGGAGCAGCATCGTGCTGGTCCTTCCCTTCCCCATCACCGTCCTCTTGCCCCTTGCAGCCCCTTGATCAGAATTGACCTTTCTGGCCAGGCTCTTTCCCAGCCCTACCCGGAGATGCCTGCTGGAACCAAACGCAGGCACGGCACTCTTGTGGTGCACCCCATCCTGTCTTCTCTGCAGCAGATCTTCCTCTTCCTGCTGCACCATGTGCTCAGGGGTATTTGCACTTGGTGACAGCCACCTCAAGCTCAGGCAGGAATCTCAAAGGTGGCATGAGGAATGGTGAGGCCGCCAAGCCTTCGTCACCTGTTGCTTTCGGCAGTCTGATTTCCACCACCTCTACCATTGCCCGCCTAGCACTCTGGGTATGGTGCACATCTTCCCTCCGCAGGCCAGGACAGGTGGTACAGGTTTAAGATTTATTTATTTGAAACTGTTCTATATCATCCACTACCAAATAGTCTTGGGACAGTCTTACAATAAAGCAAAGTAAAGCACAGCATCAATTTTGCACAATAAAACCCCAATTAAAATCACAACCTAAACCTTAAAATACTAGGAAAATAAAGAGGTTTTGACCTGGTGCGGAAAAGAATAAAAGTGTCAGTGCCAGGTGAACCTCTCAGGGGAGTGTATTCCATAATGGGGGTGCCACTGCAGAGAAGGTCTTTCTGTAGGTCACCACCCTCCTATACTCCTTCAAGGAGGACTCCCGAAGGAGGACCTCCTTCCCAAATCTTAAGGGGCAGGCAGGCATATAGGGAAGGAGATGCTCCTGCAGATATCCAGCACCCAAGCCATTTAGGGCTTTATAGGTTATCACCAGCACCTTAAATTGGATCTGGACTTCAATTGGCAGCCAGTGTAGATAGTAAAGGATCGGCATTATATGTACATATCTGCTGGTCCCTGTCAATACCCTGGCTGCTCTTTTCTGGACCAGTTGAAGTATCCGGGCCTTGGCAGAGCATCTCCTGATGCGGTGGCATGGCTCTGTGTGACCCACCTTGTAAGCCTTCTGAATAGTAAAATACTCGAAATAAAGCATAACAACTCAATGCTTCAGCTGTTCTGTAATAATGAAGAGCAACCCATTTACATTTTATAAATGTTTTAATAAAATAAAATAAAATAAACCCTGAGGAGCACCCCCAAATTTATTTATTTATTTCTTAAAAGCTTTTGTATGCTGTCCTATTATACAAGATCTCAGGATGGCTTACAGTTTTTAAAAGGACAATTAAACAACAATATCAATAATAGAACAAAACAATAAACCAAACGGAGCGACTAAACTAAAAAAACTATCAGAGTTTAAAATGCTGTTTAAATAAAAAGGTTTTGGCCTGGTGCCAAAAAGAGTATAAACTTGGTGCCAGGCGTACCTCTCTGGGAAGTGCATTCCAGAGTCTGGGAGCCACAGCAAAGCAGCCCCTACTCCGAGTTGAAGACCTTTTTACCTTTCTTAGAGAGGATTCCTGGAGTAGGGCTTCTCCCATAGATCTTAAGGGGCGTGAGGGCATATAAGGAAGGAGACGTTCCTTCAGGTATCCTGGTCCCAAGCTGTTATGGGTGTTGCTGTCCTTTTTGGCTGCAAGCGAGGAGGGAATGTATCTTGACCTCTGTATGGAGTTCCTTCTAAAGCCTTGTGGGGAAATGCAGCAAAGACCCTGCTGTTGATGAATTTTGCGTGAAGGACGAGAGCCTACTAGTTACTTGGAGCAGTGTCAAAGAAGTGCTTCAAGTGGCAGCAGCTGGCCTACCTCACAGGGTTGTTGCGATGCCCACTGTAGCATTGTGCTTAGAGTGCTGCAGTGGGGAGCCAGGAGATCGGGGTTCTAGTCCCTGCTCAGCCATGGGGCTCACTGGATGGGCTCTTCCCTGCTACTTCACAGGGTTGCTGTGAGAATAACAAGGTGGGTTCCTTGCAGGAGGAATAGTGGTGGGTATCAGTGAAGTGCATTGTGGTAGCGGCAGCGATGAACATGATTTATATGGTTGTCTGCCCAAAAACCCACGGCAGCTTGATTGTCGCTGGCTAGACATTTTATTTCAAAGAAGCAAGGCATGAAAGCAGCTCCTTTCCCTGTTCCGCAACTCGGAATCAAAAGAACTTCCATGTTTCAGTTCTTAACTTCCTTGGCCTTATGACTTCTTACCTGGATCAATTTTTCAGTTACACAATGTCTAAGCTGTAAGAAAAATGGACTTCCCCAAGTGTTTTCCCACGTGTGGGCTCCAGCTCCGGAATGGCTTCAGCTTTGCCAGTGCCGGTATTGTAGGACAAACACCACACCGACAACTCTTCAAAGGAAATGGGATTTCCATTTCAAAGCCTTACTAATGCCAGAAGTGTTTGCACATACAGTTCAGGCTTAAGTAGCAGCCAAGAAAAGTGTGAAAATTGATATAACTGAGGAAGTTGCAGATTTTAACCCCAGTTTGGACACAGTGAACTGCTGAAAATAGAACAAAATCAAGAAAAAAGATCTTGTGAGTTACTTAAGCGCTGTCTTGGAGCTTATTTGCATGTGCAGCTGTTTTTGGGGGATCAGTTACTTGTTAATCATCAGCATCTTCAAGTTATGGATCCGTAACTTTTGCCCCAGTCATCTTATCTGTAAGCTCTCCACACCTTTGCATCTTTGCGGCTTTGATGTATATCAGAGCTTGTTGGGTATTTGTATATATAAGGAAGGAAGATGGGATGAAGCTTGTTCCCATTTTGAAGAAATGACCTTGTTTGGTCCATTAGCAGGAAAGCCTTGCTTCCAGAAGGGATTGGTTAATTTGTAAGCCTTCCTGCTGATGAAATTGACTCTGGAAGAGCACCCCAGTCAGATGCAGAGCCCCCTGGAAAAGTTACATGGATAATCAGTTCAGACACACTAAGGATAAGTCATCCTGTAATTGCCTTATGTGGGCACAGAATGGTTTCTGAATCAGTGATGCCTGCAGGGAGGAAGTGACATGAGTGCATTGGAAGAGGCCTTTTGTCTGAGTCAGACCACTGGGTCGTTTATCTCAAGATTGCCTGCTATCAACAGGGCCCTTCTTCTTTGGCAACCTGGTTTCCTGAGCTCTTTCAACTGCAGATGCTGGAAAATGAACGTAAACAATCTGTGTAGAAAGTATATCAGGGATGTGGAGCTCAAGCTGGAAAGGGAAGGCCAGCCAATCCAGACTTTTGGATTCCCCAGAGGGCCCTGTCCCCTTTCCTAAGCACCATCCCTTCACTGGGACATTCGCCTTCCCTCCAACCACAAATTGTTTGGGTTCTTCTCAGCTTCTGTGCATCTTTTATTCAACCTGAAAGGCTGCAATGGCTTTCTTAGTTGATGGCAGGAAGGACTTCAGTTCAAACTATGCTGGCCCTTTTGGTTGCACCATTTCTACCTTTGGCTCTGCTGGCCACAATAATGTAGTCCCTGAATTTGGCAAAGTAGAATTGGCCCCAGGCCAAAAAAGGACTAATACTGCTAGCCTGCTTTGTTGTTAGTCGCGAAGTCGTGTCCGACCCATCGCGACCCTATGGACAACATTCTCCAGGCGTCCTGTCCTCCACCATCCCCCGGAGTCCACAAGCTCACACCGACTGCTTCGGTGACTCCATTCAGCCACCTCATCCTCTGCCGTCCCCTTTTCCTTTTGCCATCTATTGTTCCCAGCATTAGACTCTTCTCCAGGGAGTCCTTCCTTCTCATTAGGTGGCCAAAGTATTTGAGTTTCATCTTCAGGATCTGGACTTCTAAAGAGCAGTCAGGGTTGATCTCCTCTAGGACTGACCAGTTTGATCGCCTTGCAGTCCAAGGGACTCTCAGGAGTCTCCTCCAGCACTGCAATTCAAAGGCCTCAATCCTTCAGCGCTCAGCCTTCCTTATGGTCCAACTTTCACAGCCATACATTGCAACTGGGAAAACCATACCCTTGACTATAAGCACTTTTGTTGGCAGGGTGATGTCTCTGCTTTTTAGTATGCTGTCTAGATTTGCCATAGCTTTCCTCCCCAGGAGCAAGCGTCTGTTAATTTCTTGGCTGCAGTCCCCGTCTGCGGTGATCTTGGAGCCCAAGAAAATAAAATCTGTTACTACCTCCATTTCTTCCCCATCTATTTGCCAGGAAGTGAGAGGACCGGATGCCATGATCTTAGTTTTCTTAATGTTGAGTTTCAAGCCAACTTTTGAGCTCTCCTCCTTCACCTGCATCAAGAGACTCTTTAGTACCTCTTCACTTTCTGCCATGAGAGTGGTATCATCTGCATATCTGAGGTTGTTGATATGTCTCCCAGCAATCTTAATTCCAACTGGTGATTCATCTAGCCCCGCCTTTCTCATGATGTGCTCTGCACATAAGTTAAATAGGCAGGGTGACAGTATACAGCCTTGCCGAATTCCTTTCTCAATTTTGAACCAGTCAGTGGTTCCATGTCCAGTTCTCACTGTTTCTTCTTGACCTGCATATAGGTTTCTCAAGAGACAAATAAGATGGTCTGGTACTCCCATCTCTTTAAGAACTTGCCACAATTTGTTGTGATCCACGTAATCAAAGGCTTTAGTGTAGTCAATGAAGCAGAAGTAGATGTTTTTCTGGAACTCCCTAGCTTTCTCCATGATCCAGTGTATGTTGGCAATTTGATCTCTAGTTCCTCTGCCTCTTCGAAATCCTGCCTGTACTTCTGGTAGTTCTCGGTCCACATACTGCTGGAGCCTAGCTTGTAGGATTTTGAGCATCACTTTGCTAGCATGTGAAATGAGTGCAATGGTGCGGTAGTTTGAACATTCTTTGGCATTGCCCTTCTTTGGGATCGGAATGTAAACTGACCTTTTCTAATCCTGTGGCCACTGTTGAGTTTTCCAAATTTGCTGGCATATTGAGTATAGCACTTTTACTGCATCATCTTTTAAGATTTTGAATAGCTTAGCTGAAATGCTGTCACCTCCACTAGCTTTGTTGTTACTCAGACTTCCTAAGGCCCATTTGACTTCACATTCCAGGATGTCAGGCTCGAGGTCAGTGACCACCCTATCGTGGTTATCAGGGACGTTAAGCTCTTTCTTGTAAAGTTCCTCTGTGTAATCTTGCCATCTCTTCTTAATCTCTTCTGCTTCTGTTAGGTCCCTCCCATTTTGGTCCTTTATCATGCCCATCTTTCCCTTCATGTCTCCAATTTTCTTGAAGAGATCTCTGGTCCTCCCTATTCTATTGTTTTCTTCTATTTCTTTGCACTGTTCATTTAAGAAGGCATTCTTATCTCTTCTCACTATTCTTTGGGTGTATCTTTTTCTTCCTTGCCTTTCGCTTCCCTTCTTTCTTCAGTTACTTGTAAAGCTTCCTCAGACAGCCATTTTGCTTTCTTGCATTTTTATTTTTATTTATTTATTAACAGATTTATAGGCCGCCCCTTGCCACAAGCCTCGGGGCGGCTCGCATTTCTTTTTCTTTGGGATGGTTTTAGTTGCTGCCTCTTGTACAATGTTGCGAACCTCCATCCATAGTTCTTCAGGCACTCTGTCTATCAGATCTACTTCCTTAAATCTATTTGTCACTTCCACTGTATATTCATCAGGGATATGATTTAGGTCATACCTGAGTGGCCTAGTGCTTTTCCCTACTTTCTTCAACTTAAGCCTAAATTTTGCAATGAGAAGCTCATTATCTGAGCCACAGTCAGCTCTTGGTCTAGTTTTTACTGACTGTATAGAGCTTCTCCATCTTTGGCTGCAGAGCACATAGTCAGTCTGATTTCTGTGTTGACCATCTGGTGATGTCCATGTGTAGAGTCGTCTCTTGGGTTGTTGGAAAAGAGTGTTTGCTATGACCATCATATTCTCTTGACAAAATTCTACCAGCCTGTGTCCTGCTTCATTTTGTACTCCAAGGCCGAACTTGCCTGTTATTCCGGTTATCTTTTGGCTTCCTACTTTACCATTCCAATCCCCCATGATGATAAGGACATCATTTTTTGGTGTTAATTCTGGAAGGTGTTGTAAGCCTTCATAGAACTGGTCAACTTCAGCCTCTTCAGCACCAGTGGTTGGGGCATAGACTTGGACTACTGTGATGTTGAATGGTTTGCCTTGGATTTGAACTGAGAGCATTCTGTCATTTTGGAGATTGTATCCCAGTACTGCTTTTCCTATTCTTTTATTGACTATGAAGGCTACTCCATTTCTTCTGAGGGATTCTTGCCCGCAGTAGTATACCTGATGGTCATCTGAATTAAATTCACCCATTCCTGTCCATTTTAGTTCACTGATTCCTAAGATGTCGATGTTCAGTCTTGTCATCTCTTGTTTGACCACATCCAGCTTGGCTTGATTCATGGATCTGACATTCCAGGTTCCTATGGAGTATAGATCTTTGCAGCATCGGACTTTCCTTTAACCTCCAGATACATCAGCAACTGAGTGTCCTTTTGGCTTTGACCCAGTTGCTTCATTCTTTCTGGCGCTACTAGTACTAGCCCTCTGCTCTTCCGCAGTAGCATATTGGACACCTTCTGACCTGAGGGGCTCATCTTCCGGCGTCATATCTTTTTGCCTTTTGGTACTGTCCATGGGGTTTTCATGGCAAAGATACTGGAGTGGGTTGCCATTTCCATCTCGTGCTAGCGAAGGTAAATTATGTATGTGCAGCTCCATCCTGGCCACTCTTTGGGTGATATAACACGTGGTCTAGATCAGCGGTCCCCCAACCTTTGTGGCACCAGGGGCCAGTTTTGCAGAAGACAATTTTTACCCAGACTGGGGTGGAGGAGGGTTTGGGGATGATTCAAGCACATTATATGTATTGTGCACGTTATTTCTATCATTATTACATTGTAATATATAATGAAATAATTATTCCACTCACCATAATGCACAATCAATGGGAATCTCCCCCTGATGGGCAGCCCAGTCCTCTCCCCCCCCCCCCCCACTGCTCGCATGCGCCCTCCCGGCTTCTCTGCGCCACCTGCTGCCTGGCTCTGCTGCTGCTTCCGCTCCCCACTCCTTTTGAGGCCCACGACACAAAAGGGCCTGAATGATCAGTTGCATTTGCAGTCTCTCCCAGTGGGGATGCTAGCGCTGGGGAGTGGCTGCAAATACAGATGAAACTTTGCTCACTCACCTGCTGCCCGCCCACCTGCTGTGCAGCCCGGTTTCTGAGAGGTCTGTGGCCCGGGGGTTGGGGACCCCTGGTCTGGATGGCAGCTGTGCCTCTCTAGTGACTTTCCAGGATGAGCGATGCTGACTGACCCCCGTTGCAGAAGTGGTTTGGCAGGGTTGTAACCTAGTAAAGCACCTGCCTTCGCCTGCAGAAGGTCTTGGGTTTGGTGCCTGCCAGGCTGTGGCCATCGTTGCTGCTATTACTAATTTACCATATTTCGATCCCACCTATCTTCCTCTTGCAAGGACCCATGTGACTTACAAAGTTCTTTTCCTCTCCATTTTATCCTCACAACAACAACCCTGTGAGGTAGCATAGGCTGGGAAGCATTGATTGGGGTTCATGGCCTAGTGAGGACTAGAACCTAGATCTCCTGCATCCCAGCCCTGCGCTCTTCTCTGCTGCGCCTGACTGGCTGTATGAGGTGGCAGGCCTGGGAAAGTTCTTCCTGAGCCCTGGAATTGGTATTGCCAGTTGGTGCAGGAATACTGGGCTAGGTTGACCATTGATACACTAGTTCCATAGCAGGCAGCCTCTTGCAGACAGCCTTGAAATAACCACGCACCAAACTCTGTGGTATGTGGTGGGTTTGAGGGAGTACCTGGCAGAACACCTCTGCTCCCCTGAATCTTCCCATGAGGCCTTCCTCTGAGGGAGGCTTGGAGGGTAGCAGCAATGGAGGTAGCCTTCTCCGTGTGGGCCCCCCACTTCTGAAATGAGCTTCCTAGTGAGGCCCATGTGGTGCTGCCTCTCCCTGTTTTTGGCCCCTGGTCAAGACCGCCCCCCTTTGCCCCGGTGCCCTGGATGCTTCCTTGCTGTCTGGTGCTGGGGCAGGTGAATCGGCCAGGGAGTCGGATGTGGCATGGGCAGAACTGCCTTGACATCCCGTAAAGCCTTGCTGTTTGTGGAGGAAGTTGGTGCCACCTACCTTGCAGGGTGGTTGTAGAGAGAAAATAGGATGCCCTTTTCAGCATTTTGCCTTGCATTCCACACAGGAAGAGTGTATCCCCTCATTCCACTCAAAAACAGGGTGCTCCAGAGCTTTTCCCTTGTACATGGGTATAATACTCTCACATGTGTCGATCACCCACTCTGGATGCTGGCAGTGTCAGATCCAATGCAACTGATGCCTGGAAACCAAATGAAACCAAATTAATCCATCAAACAATAAACATTCCAGTCCTTTTGACTCTCCAGTTTAACGTGCTCTCCATTATTCCGAGGAAAGCTCAACTGGGAAGTTGGGCCTGCCAGAAAACCTGAGACTGCCCTCCCTCTGTTAATCCTGCCGGTGTTTCCCCACCCTTATGTCAGAGAAGGGGAGCCGGTGGCCCTCCTGGTGTACCTGAAGGGCAGATCCCTGAGCCATCAGCCAGCCTAAGATACGTAGCTGGGCCTGATGTGAGTTTCAGTCCAACAACACCCAGTGCACACCTGCTGTCTTCCATGAGGTTTTCTTTATTTGCTGGGAGTGTGGCTTGCTGGAAGGCTTTCTCCTGTGTGGACAATGGAGGCATCGCATCAGGGTGTTGTGTGTGTCAGCTCTTCACAGGCAGCTCCATTTAGACTTGCTCAGCCAGGTGTGGTTGCTGAACAGTCAGAAGCTAACTTGTCCCTTAGGTGTGTGAGGGCCACGCCTCTCATCACCCTGCAGTCTCAGCTCTTAAATGATAATGAACAGAACCTAATGAAGGTAAATTTACCTGTATGCTTCTTAGATTTATAGCTCACCTTTTCCCCTTTCAAGTAAATCAAAGGAGCTTATATAATTTCCCACCTACTCTCACCCTTATCCCCACAACAACAACCCTGTGAGGTAGGTTGGGCTGAGAGTCTGTGATTGGCCCAAGGTCTCCCAGTTGGCTCCATGGTCAAGCAGGGACTAGATCCCAGATTGCCTGAGTCCCAGTCCCATGCTCTTAACCACTACACCACACTGGCTCCCCTGGGTTGCCCCTCTCCACAGTCCCTGCTTGTCCCTTTATGCACTGTTTTGGAATCCGGCTAGAATTTATTAAGAATCTGAGCAGTTAAAAGCCAGTCATGTTGATGTGACATCAGACATTTAATGAAAGTGCTTCTTGAATGTGTCTGGCTGAATCTTGTGAGAGCCCGGCTCCTTGATTCATGCATGTCTCTGTGTGTGAATGGCTGAGAGACAGGCAGCAGGTTGATGTGCTCATTTGGTGCAGGTTGATAAGCAGCAATGCATAGGAATATTATTTTGTATTTATTACACTTCTGTACCAGCCAATAGCTGAAGTTCAAGGAATTAAAACCTAGAAATATAAAATAGAAAGATATAATAGGATGTAAAAAATCTTGAATGCTTTAAACAGAAAAAAATAAAGTAAAAAACAGCTTGCAGTGGGCAGATCTAAAATAAACATGATGTTGTTTTTATGCTGAAGGAGCAAAAGTCTAAAAGAATAAAAAGGTGTTCACCTGGTGCTGAATAGATTGGAATGCAGGTACCGGGGAGCCTCTTTGGGGAGGAAATTCCACAGTTGAGATGCTCCTAGCTGCCTGCCTTCTCCTGTTGACTGGAAAGGGAGACTTTATATAAATTAGGCCACTGATGGCAAACCTTTTAGAGACTGAGTGCCCAAACTGCAAGCCAAAACCCATGTATTTATTGCAAAGTGCCAACACTGCAATAAAACCTGAATACTGAGGTTTTCGTTTAGAAAAAACAACTCACAGCCAGTCCAAGCAAGTATAATATATACATATCCTTGGCAGTGCACTGACCAGCCATGCAAAAGCTTGGACGAGTCGTGGCTCATGACATTGTCGCCTGGCACCGCTACTCCTTTCCAAGCATGTGCAGGGCCCTATGTGTGCTGTTACCTGATGCTTGGCTGCTGGGGCGATGCTGGGGCGACTTGGCTCATGTGCCGACAGTGAGGGCTGTGTGTGCCATAGGTTCGCCACCACTGAGTTAGGCTCTGCCTTTCTCCCATAGTCACCCAGAACTAAATCAGTTCTATTGTGAGCACCAAGTAGGACAGTAAAATGTGGACTATTTTGTAAGTCCTGCTTAGGGCCAAACAGTCTGCTTTGATGGGACAGCAAGGAAATTCAGTCATGCGTGCTCTTCCTCTATCATATCTGTATGTTTCTGCTGTGAAGATAACAAGTGTGTGTATTTTGAATGGTGTCGGAAGAGTTAAACAACTTCCTTAGGGCTGTTCTCGGACCAAAGTTGGAATTGGTCACTGCTGCATTAAGTAATTCTATCTTGTTGAAATTCTGCAAAAGAAGCAAATTTGCGTTGCATGTTGCGTAATCCTGCAGTTGCACTGAATTAATTCGGCTTTTGCTAACCGTGGGGAGGGGATGAGGAAGTACGCAGGATGCTCAGAGACCAACTGCTGTCCACCAGAAACCTTATTTAGCACTTCCTTCTGCTTCTGAGATACACTGAGCGTCGCCTGTGCTCTTTTGAACATGAGCTCCAGAAAATTTGAGTTGCGCTATTCTCAGCTGAACTCCATGGGCAAGACTGTATTGAAACTTTTCTGCTGTGTTCAGTACATGTGCATGTGTGGTGCACCCACACCCACACACAGTCTTGTGGAGATTTCGCAGTGTTTCTTTGATGCTTTATTGTTGTGAGGGCTGCTTACATAAATAAATATTTGTTCATTGGCAGTATCTTCAACCTGCTCCCTCAGTGACTTATGTATCTTTAGTAATACAAGACAGTCTTTCCAGCAAACGAAATAAGGAAGAAGGAATTACCGTATTTTTCGCTCTATAACACGCGCCTGACCATAAGACGCACCTAGTTTTTAGAGGAGGAAAACAAGAAAAAAAAAATTCTGAGTCAAACGGGGACATAATCACAGGCACATTCCCCATCACTTCCCCATGGGCTGCACATCTGACAGACTTACTGCACACACATATTCGCTCTATAAGACGCACAGACATTTCCCCTTACTTTTGAGGGGGAAAAAAGTGAGTCTTATAGAGCAAAAAATACGGTAAGTATTTCAGCAGGGTTGGTGGAATGGCTGAGCTGCTTCCTCTTATCTCCCTCACTACAGCTATATAGCCTTTCCACCTTTGCATGTATGATTTTCCTAGCCCTCATCTTGCAAGCATGGGTGAGACGTCGGTGGTCCATTGCAGGCTTTTTAATGAACGGATGTGTTGTGGATTTGGGTTAGATTTGGTGTGCTGCTTGGGTTAGCCTTTCCTCTAACAAGTAACTCGACCCCTTCTTCCTCTGAAAGCCTTCTCGGGTTGCATTGCAGCTTTCTCTGTGTCCGCATGTCCTGCTTGCTGTTCTCACTGGTGAAAGTGATGGTACACCCATCTTGTCAACCTAACAGACGCATAGAGCTGCAAGCGTCCAAATCAATGCAGATGCACTCAGCTGGAAAGGAAGAGCTTTCCAGACTCCTCCTTAACAATTGCATTTCCAGATGGTGGTCGGCTGTTTTCTGTTCCTCCAGATAGTCAAGTGCTTTGCCAGGTGTGGTGGTGGCAAGCTTTCTGCAACCCCCCCCTCCCCAAGCACTTCCCTACCAGCATTCACAGAGAAGCCTCAGTTCCCTAACTTGCAACCCTCTGTGGAGCAATGACCTTGAATCAGACTTACTAGTTTGGCTTAGTGCAGCAGGCATGGCCCCCCCAGGAGCATTATTTATTAGATTTGTATCCTGCTTTTCTCCAACAAACTCAGAGTGGCTTACATCATTCTCTTCCTTTTGCTCTCAGTCTTATCCCCACAGCAAACCTGTGGCTTAGGCTGGGCTGAGAGGCTGCCCAAAGTCCCCCAGATGGCTCTATGACTGAGCGGGGACTGGAACCCAGGTGGCCTGAGTCCCAGTCCCACGCTCTTAACCTCTGCACCACACTGGCTTTCAATCTGTGGACAGCCTGATCCCAGAGTCACTTGCATGGCTCACTGCAACAAGGGCTTTCCCCGGGGACTTGTTTGGAAGTTGTACATAGAGCAGGATTTGGCAGTTAAGTCACTGAGTGGAGCATCTCAGACGCTCAGAATATAGCAATGGCAGGGAACTGACTAGGCTGCAGTCAGTGTGCAGTTAGTAACTTATAAGGCTCCATGCAACTTGGGTCCGGGTGGCCCAAAGGAATGCCACCCCCATGTTCCATTTATTAGCTCTTGCATGTATTCCTGCCCTTCTTCCTCTTGCCAGGAGCCCAAGGCAGCTTACAAGGTCGTCTTTCTGTCCAGGCAAATATTCCCTGAAGGAAGCACACCAACAGGCATAAGCTGTTTGCAAGTCATATTTTATCTCTTTATCTCTTTATTTATTTATTTATTAGATTTATACCCTGCTTTTTTCTTACAACAAACTCAATGAGCTGTTTCTCATGCACACCATACTATTATCACTTTATGTTCTCATTTTTATAGCCTGTCTATCTTCCACTTGCAAGGAATCCAAGGAGACTTGCAAAATTTTCCTCCTCTCAATTTTATCTGAAGAACCCTGTTGGGTCCATTGGGCTGAATGTTGCTGAGCGCCTGAGAGTGACCCGGTGAGCTTCACTGCTTGAGTGGGGGCCAGAACCCAGCTTTCCCAAGGTCTGGCCCAGCTCTCTTACCTGCAGGCTCTCTCTATCAGCTTTTCCATTCAATGAGATACCAAGACCTCTGGGTTGCTCTGTTAACTGAACAGAGATACCTGATGGCAACCAGGACAGAGCTATTTTCCACTTTGCTTCCCCACTTCTGGAACTCTTTCCTCCCTGCGGTGCAAGAGGTGTTGTTCTTGATGGTATATAGATATCCACTGAAAACTTCTCTGTAGACCACGTATTGCCTGATTTTGGTCCCTCTCTAAGTAGATGTTCCTTGCTCTTATTTGTGTGTTTTCTTTTCATTGTTTTAGTGCATTTTGTACATTTCTATGTTATTTTTTAATGAAGGGCAATAGATAGGTATTTTAAATAAACAAATGACTATTTCAGTGCCATTTCCTATCTCAGGATTGGTCTGCTGTCTGCAAGACCTTGCCTAGTTGCCACATAACAAATCTTGTCCCTACAGTAAAACGATGGGTCCTATAGATGCTTTGGACTACAACTCACATCAGCCTTTCAGCATGTTTGTTTGTTTATTATTTATTTATTACAAGCATTTATATCCCATCTTTCTGCGGAAGCGCTCAGGACGGCCTACATAATATAAAATTCTGAAATACAATATTAAAACTAAAATTATTAAAGCATCTAAAATTGAACATTATAAACTAAACAAAAAAAGGAAAAATAAAATAGAAAGTACGACTGTGAAAACAAAAAGAAACAAAAAATCTTAAAATGTCTAAAACCCTCAATTGTTAAAATGATGGTTAAATAAAAAGGCCTTTATCTGGCGCCAGAAGGAGTATAATGTCGGCGCCAGGCGGACCTCTCTGGGGAGCGCATTCCATAGTCTGGGTGCCACTCCAGAGAAGGGTCTCCTCATGTTCAAAAGTCAGAGACAGTGGGCATTGTAATCCAGCACATCTTGCAGGTACAAGGTTGAGGAGCTTGCTATGAATTCATTAACACTTCAGGTTCCAATTATCTTTTGAAAGTATCTGCCTCACTGAAGCCTAAGTTTTTGCCTGTAGTTCTGGCAGGCTAATCTGAGGATGGATGTAAGTGAACCTTGCATCCTGCCCTCAAGCATCTCCAGTCACAGCACAGACCTCTGAGCAAGGGCTGCAAAGATTTGCGAAGGGCAAGCCAATTTCCTAGAATTGGGAGCTTGCATTTTCCCCTGCTTTGCATGCCAAGTATGGTTTGCCAACCACAACTGCATAGGAGTATACACAACTGAAACATCAGTTAGAATTCAGATTTGGTCCTGCTGCTTTTGCAACCTCAGAACGTCCTATGTTTGGAAGTTTTCATTGAGTCTGAGCAATCACATTGGCCTACAATTCTTGTCTATTAATATCTGTTATTGGTGAATAAATATGATATACAGGGTCTTAATCAAGAATGGAAAAATGAATTAGCCCTGTCTGATTGTTTATTATTTGTTTTGCTAGGGTCATGGATCTTCGGCTATGCTTAATTCAGCAAAAATAGATGTTTCAAGTATGCCGGACGCTACAGCGTCTCTTTGATAAAGGCTTAATGAAATTGGCCAGTTGTTTGAAGTGCAGTGCTGCTCATCTGTCTCTTTGTCATATGGATTGGCAAGGCCCAAAGGCAGATCCTTTTTGAAAGGAGGTTGTAATTCATGATGGAAAGCACTTTATATTTAAGGATACTCATGTTCTTCCAGATTACCTACCAGTCTCTTAGCATTTAATGCAAAGTCAACATAAATGAATATAAATTGATTTTCTGCATCTTGTTATTGGCTAAATGACAACATTGGAAAGGGAAAAATGGCTGCTGGTAATCACACAGTGGGTGGGGGACTTAATGAAACTTTCAGGTTTGAACAGGTGGTTAGGCGTAACCTGGAAACGGATTGATATATGTGGTGCCTTTATTGAAGTCTATGCATATTGATATTAATAATGCTAGTTTGTTCTGTTATATACTAGAGAGAGACATATATATTTAACTAATGTTAGACATCTTCCTAAATTTTATACAAAATTGTAATGTTGTGTTGCGGGGCGGCAGTTCTTAATGAAACGAAATTGTCAGCTAAGAGGAGTGGAGCAAACCTGTGCTTGTATGTTCTGCAGTGAGGTAATGAATAAAAAGTTCATGAAAGGTTACTCATGAGTAAGTGTGCATAGGGTTGTAGCTATTCCTGCCTGAAATTCTCCACCTTTTGCAAGTGTTGAAATTGGATGTGGGAGGAGACATTTGATTTATCCATCCCTCCATCCATCTCCTATTCCGCTGTACTAGTCCAAAGACTCTCTAAGTGGATATTATGGAATGTTTGAGGGGTAGCTGAAATGCTTCAATGGTTTGTGGGAGGCCTGAAAAAGAGGATTCCACATGATTTTATGGAAATTTGTTTTCTGAGAAATTTCAGGCCATGCATTGGGACTTTTCAGATTTAGCCCTTGCTTTCATCATCGAAAACAGGAATAGAGAACTTGTGTCTTTTCAAATGTTCAGCTTCTACCAGTGATGAAGGCTGAAGGGAAACGTAGGCTGAAACATCTGGGGGACCACAAGTTGCCCGTCCCTGCTTTCAAGCAATAAATCAACCGGTGCCATCACGCACTTAAGGAAGCCTACGCATATTTTGCTGTTCCCCCAAAATCTTGGAGGTGATGTTGCATCAGATCACCATTGTCCCAATCTTGCACACTGGCAAGTCAGCCTGCTGGAGGCAGGGGTCATGGGTTAGGGGGTGCTCTCTGGACGACACACTGCAGAATGACCATCAAACTTCTCTACAGTTCTGTTTTATCCCCCATGCTGTTTCACATCTTCATGAAACTGCTGGGCGAGGTGTTTGGGAGATTCGGACTGAGTTGTCATCAGTATGTGGACAACACCCAACTCTGTCTCTCTTGCAGCTAATCCAGGTGAGCAATGGAAGTTCTCAGTCAGTGTCTGGGTGTGGTACTGTCCTGGATGTGAGACAGTAATGGAGATTTGCCCAAGGCAAGATGGAGCTACTGCTGAGAGGTGGATAAGCGCTTTCCGACCTGCTTTGCAGGGAGATGCATTCCCCTTGCAAGGCTCAGGGTGGCCACAGGGAGGTGCTTCTAGATCCATCCCCAGAGGCTTAGGCCTTTTGAAGCCCCCCTTAGCTCAACTGGTCAGTTGAGGGCTCGCTTTCAGAATGGTACAGAAATGCGGCTGGAAGAGTGTTGACCAGGATGGTTGTTGTACCCACATTATGGTACCACATTTCCATGTCCACTGGCCGCCTGTCTCTTTCCTGGCCCAATTCAAAGTGCTGGTTTTAACTGGGAAGCCCCAAACAGCTTGGGACTGGGTGACTTGAAGGTTCACTCCTCCATTTAGTTAACCAGACCCAAATCTCTCCCTTCCAGGGTGCATCTTCCAGGTAAGGCAGGGCAGGTGCTTTCCAGAGAAAGTGCTTCCTGAAATAGATAAAGAACAGTTTTTCTCCCCCAGGTGTTTTAAGATATTTAAAATATATTTTTAAACTGCTTAAAAGTTTTTTAAAAATCCACTGTTTGGTTTCCTTCTATGGGATATGTTTTTCTATTACTGATTTTATTTATCTATTTGAGTTTCTGTTGTGCTGATGGAATTCAATCTGTCTTAAGTCTTCTTCAGCCTGGTTCCCTCCAGAAGTTTTGGACTCCATCACCCAGCTAGTGGGGATGTTGGGAATTGTGGTCCAACATATCTGGAGGGCACCAACCCCAGGAAGGGTGGTCTATCTGGTATTTAAGTTTTAGAGTTTTTATTTGAAAGGATAGGATAGGCTGGATGTCCACATGGTGGGCATGTCGTGAGCGGAGGTGGCTGGTGCTGGAGGTCAGACTAGATGGTCTGGGAGACCCCTTCTGACTCGCTCTGTTTCTATGTTTCTATGTTATGTATGAAATTTTGTAAACTGCTCAGAGGTCTTAGTTAGGTGGGTGTTACATAAGTGCTGAAATAAATCCACATATTAAAGTATAAAATATCCACAGTGTTCTCTCATTCTGGGCAAGAGGTGGTCCTCTGAGGACAGGAAATTCTTATTCTCTTACATACTCAAGCTTTTCTCGGGCAAACATGCTTCCAGTGTTTAATTTGGGACAAAGTGTGTGTCAGCTTTTGGGGGCCAGGCTACCAAATGTGCTTTTCTACGTCTAGCACCAAAATGTTTGGTTTAGTGATCCAAATTTTCTCCAGGGACATAAGAGTGCTCAGCTATGGTGCGTCTTGATTCCAGTTGCATTGTTCCCAGTATAGCATAGTTGTCTTTAATAATAAAAGAGGGTGTGTATCTTTATCTTTCTTTCTGTCCCCATGCAAGCACGACAGTGCAAGCTACCTACGACCTGGATGTGTGAAACTTGGCATGTGCAGAAGCGTGCACCTTAGAGCTCTTTTTTCTTTGCAGAGCGTGCTTATTTAAACATGTCCGTGTGGCGGAACCCATCCACAGCCACCAGACTTCCACAACAAGCACGTGGCTTTCCAGGTCTGTACATTTTGAAGTCAAGGGACATTCGTGAGCTGAGGAACAGGGGTAGAGGTCTGTCCTGCTTTCTCTGCTGGGCACCAGCCAGCCTGCAGAAGAAAAGGCTGGACAGATGCTCCCCCCCCCCGGGGCAGGGGGAGGGCTGCAGGGGTGTGACAAGACGGGCGTCACTCAGGGGTCTGCTGGGTGCAATATATGCTTCTTCTGACAGCCGTGAAGTTTGCTTGAAGGTTTTGGTGTGTTAGACCAAGGGCTGCCACAACCCATGCAAAGCCAGGTCTGCTTGCTCGCGCTAAATAAGAAAACGGTTGGACTTCCTTATCTTTCTGGTGAAGGCAGCTATTCAGCGGAGGCATCCCTTCCTGCCAAATAAACTGTAAGCACCTTATCTTCTCCATCGGCAAGGCTTCTCATGGTTAAGCTGTCTTCTCCTGGTTTTAACAGCCTCTCTAATGGGGCTGCTGATGGGGAGGAAAATAAAGAGGGTCTTTCACTACCAAACAGGAAGCAGAGTGAATAGCAGCAGTCAGATAATGCCTCGTTTGTGTGAAGAGAAAGACCGGAAGGGGGGGTAGCTTGGAGCGAGGAGGAGGAGGAGGAAGACGAGTATTTGTCTCTCTGCGATGTTGTAGAGCAGTGATTAGAGCTGCGGAAGGCATGCTGGGCTCGCCAAGTATAATTAATACTTGGGAATGAAGAATGCTTCCTCTTCAGCTAATTATAAACTCACTCCCCCCCCCCATGCACTGTCCAAGGGGGTGGTTGCTGACTTCACCCACTACCTTCCAAGCAGCCTTGAACATGCCCACATTCCCCGTATTCAAACAGGTGTGCTGAATTTCCCCCGTGGGCCTGGCTGGGCTTTCCCATCTTTGTAGGAAGTCTTTTTCTTGGTACCACCATCAGAAACACATTTAGCAAGACAGTGTCTTCTTAGTGGCTGCTTCTGGTAAAGTCAGGCGCTCCCTGCCGAGGGAGGCCAGAGTGGCCCTCTCTCTGTTGTGCTTTATTGGCAGAAAAAAATAAGATTTTATGCAGTCAGGTCTTTGGAAGGTCCATCAGTCTATTTTCAAAGATTTTTTAAATGGTAGGATGCGGTTTATGTCTTCAGTAGTTGTGTGCTTGTGAATTGTTTTCATGTTATGTTGTAATGAAGGTTTTGTTTGCCTTTGTTTTTATTTTTATTTTGTCACTCCATCTTGAGTGCCTTGTTTTAGTGGAAAAATGAGACCTGAATGAAAGGAGCAGTTTCCACTAGACTGCCTCCTGGGTGCATGCAAACATATGTGTTTCTGCGACTGCTGGAAGATGCTTGGGGATGCTGTGATGTTGCAGGAGACAGTGCGCCCTCCCTGCCTGCCCAGTGCTTGTCCTTCATGCGGTAGCACAGCTCGCTCCTGCCATGGTGTTCTTCCCATGGAGGAAAAGGCCAGAGTTAGGGGTGACCTCTGCAGAGTCTTGGAGGAATGCAGGGGAAGGTTAGGTCATTCATGTTTTTCCCACCTTTTCAGGTGTGCCAGTGCCTTCATTTCCTTTATGCCTGTGGCCAATTTGAAACATAGAAACAGAGCACGTTAGAAGGGACCTCCTGGGCCATCTAGTCTGACCCAGGCTCCAGCTGGCTCTGCTCATGACATGCCTGTCCTTGAACACCCTCACCGATTGGGCTTCAATCCCCTCCTGTGGAAGCCTATTCCATACCCTCGGGGTCCCAACTGTCAGGAAGTACTTCCTGACATCCAAATTGAACTTTGATTCCCTGAGCTTTGCTCCGTTGGAGCACGTCCTGCCTTCCTCTGCAGGGGAGAACAGGTCTCTACCCATCTCTATGTGATATCCCCTCACATACCTGTATGTCGCCAACATATCCCCTCTGAGTCTCCTCTTCTCCAAGCTGAAGAGACCCAGTTCCCTCAGTCTCGCCTCATACGGCATCCCCTGCAAACCAGCCACCATCTTTGTGGCCCTACGCTGCACTGACTCCAACCTGGCTATATCCTTCCTGTAATGAGGGGCCCAAAACTAAGCACAATACTCCAGTTGCGGGCGCACCAGAGTCGTGTAGAGTGGTAGTAATACCTCTCTTGATCTAGAAGCCACACTTCTGGCTATGCAACCAAGGGTGGCATTCGCCCTCTTGACCACCGCATCACACTGCTGACTCATGTTTAGCCTGCGGTCAGCCAGCACCCCGAGGTCCCTTTCACAAGTGCTGCTCTCCAGCCACTTGTCACCTAACCTGTACTTATGACAGCTATTCCTATGCCCCAAGTGCAAGACCTTGCACTTATCCACATTGGACGCCATCCTGTTGTCTCCTGCTCACTTCCACACACTGTCCAGACTAATATGAGTGGTCCCCATTTGGCCTCTGCTGACATGCCAGTATCTCATGCCGTGTTTCCTTTCAGAATTACTGGAATTCTGACTGCAGACCCCTCTGATGCAAAACTTTTGGCCAGCAGGCACTTGCCATTGCCGTGATGGGAGAGGGGCTGACAATTTTGTCTCTGTCTCAGGAATACTCCAAGGTAATTCTGGCTTTTGGAGGTACCCAAGAGCCTTCCAAGCCCATCCAAGGCAGGGATCTCCCACCCATCTCCAGGGAGAGGGCTTGGGTTTGCCTCCCTTGTGCTGCACTTTCAAAGGGATGCCAGGGATGCAGGCAGCCACAGTCCAGCACATCTGGAAGGTACCATGTTGCGGGGGCGGGGGTGGCTGCCAAACAACTTCTCCAAAGCAGAGTGCTGCACAGAGCAGCCTGCCCTCTGCACCCACAGCCTCCTGCTTCTCTGTGCATGCCTGGCCACAGTGCAGAAAGCCCTGGTTGACCATATTTATTTATTCATTCATTTATTTATTTAACATATTTGTATGCCGCCCCCTTGCAAACAAGCCTCAGGGCGGCTCACAACATAGAAATACAAATACACAATAAAAACAATACACAATTTAAAACTGGCCCATCTCAAAGTCTAAAAATTAAAATATATAAATATAATAATAAATAACCATATAAAATTAATAATTTAACCATTAAAATATTTCTTAAATAAAAAGGTCTTTGCCTGGCGCCGAAAAGCAAATAATGATGGCGCCAGGCGAGCCTCTCTGGGGAGCGCATTCCATAGGTGGGGCGCCACCGCAGGTCCTGCTTTGTCCAGTCTGCGAAATGTGGGTTACCAGCCTTGGAATAAGCTGGGATCCTATAGCATGGATTGAAGTGAGTTCAAGAGCCTGGAATGTTGAAAGCCAAAATATCATTGTCTGAGCCAGGACTGATGAGTTGCATGTTTCCTCTTGAGCTTGTTGTTGTGGGACAAGATTGGGCAGTTGTGCTGAGCTTTGAAGGCTCTGGTGAGCACCTCACAACTAAAGCTCTTGTGTGATAGGACGGCATACAAAAGCTTTTAATAAATAAATAAAGCAAGCAAGCAAGCAAGCTAAGCCTCAGATTTTGCTGTATCTTCTAACTGCACACACATTCACATTCAAGTGGTTCCATGCTCAAGAGTGGGTTGGGTTTGACCAGTCGGGATGTCCCATGGGTGGTTCAGAGGTTCATCTTTTGACAAGTATTTGGGAACCCCATTTTGTCCTTGCTCGAAGCTCCCAGATTTAGCTTTAAAGCATTTCCCTGGCTTCTTTTCAGTTGTGAGTTGCCTGCAGTAGATTTTAGGACAAGGAAGTGATAATAAAAGGACAGATGCTGAGCTTCGTCAAAACTCAGCACACTCCCTGTACGCAACCACGTAGGCCTACCTGATAAATATTCCAGCCTGGTAGTTTAAAGAAGGAAGGGCGTAATTAAGCTTGCCGTCTGCTCAGCTTTCAAGTTGGGTCCAGAGCGGTAATGCTTTTTGCGCTGGAAAGTTAAACACTGTCATTATTCAGCAGTGAAAAGCACACACAGAGCTGACATTGTTTCTGCCTCTGTTTGATTTAATAATCATTTGTAGCAGGTTTGATGGGCTGTTAGCTGGTGTCTGCTTTTTTGCAGAGGGACTTTTTCTTATATACAAAGGCGCGCTCTGTATGATGGGGCCATGTTGCCTTGATTCATGTTTTGCGTTTATACGCTTCCATTAATTCGGGGGAGTGGGGGCTGGCCCAGGCTGGGGGTGGCTGTGGAGAAGCAGTGAAACCTTTTGGGCACAAATCCACAGCGTTGGAGCAACGAAGGCTGTTTCTCCAGAATAGATTGCCTTCAGCCCCAACCTTGCAAGCAAACCCACTGTGTCACATGTCTGTGCATGTTTTCAACAGCTCTCTGGCTCACATGTATATTCTGTGAAGACATGCGGGGCAGGATCCTAGATCCTTCTGCACCCCAGGGGGCACTGTGGAAGCACTGAGGGGAAGGGAGTGGGGATGACGAGTGCTCAAGAGGCAGCCACGATCGCCACTCTTTCCCACTGGCTTTACCTTTTCTTTTGGGCCAGCACAGAAGAGCGGCAAGCTTTCGCTTGCCCCGTGAGGACCCATGGGCGACTGTCATGGGTGAGAATGGCAAGCCTTTCTGCTGCTCTAGCCAAGCAGTCCTGTGGGTGTCGGTGCTTCAGATGGACTTGTGTCGTCTGAGTTTGGAGGATATAGTGATCCCAGCTTGATACGAAACCTTGCAACTAGCCATGGCTTCCGGGCTGGCTTTGGACAACACACTAAGCAACAGGCTTTCTCTACTGTGCCCGGAGAGGCTGCTAGTCAAACCTGGGACCTCTGCCTGCAAAGGCGGAGCTCCCTGCTGTGTGATGCCCCTTGCTTCTTGGGGGTGGATCTGCAGCCATGCACGTGCAAATAGCCAGCCTCTTCCCCCAGCTGAAGAAAAGTGTCCAGGCACCTAGATGCTGGATTTCGTGCTCAGCCCAGAGCACATGCAGTGAAGAATTCAGACTGCCTCGTAGTTTGTCTTTTCCCCTCGCAAGCTGTCCTGCAGCTTTTGGTCTGCAAAAGTGGTTATGGGTGTGAGCTTAAAGTCACGCTGGTTCAAAAAGGATGTTCTGTGTGGAGACACTGTGGTTTTAAGTAAACCACTGCGAGTCAGTTGCCTGTATTGTGCACTGGAGGGATGCTGATTCATCTTGTAGGGCTGCAGGATTTGCTGGAATTGTTTGCTGATAGACCTCTCTTGCCTTCCAATTTGCCATGCCAGCTGGGTCTGATGGTACCTGGAGTCCTGTACTACAAGGTTAGGCCCAGATTAGTTAGTGTAGCTTGGTTTTTTTTAACTGTTTAGGGTGTGTGTTTGACCTCGGTTCCACACTGCTTTGCACATTGTGTACTTCAAGTGTGCACATGTGGAAAAATGATGTATGGATGCGTGAGGTGCACGCTTGCAACTGTTCATCCAGTGCTGGATTCTAACAAGCTGTTGAGTCACCTCCTTTTGCTGGGAAGACTGGGATTGAATGCTGTGTGGGGCATAGGAAATGTCCTGTAAGCTCTTTATCGCTACAACGCCTCTTTCCAGTTTCACTTCTGTCGCGCCCACCATCTCAAGCTCCTTGCACAGTTTGCTGCAGTTCATAAGAAACAGGAGCTATAACTTCAATCAAAGCAGCATTACCATGTAAATTCGCAAAAATGAAAAAACAGAATTTCCAGCAGTTCAAGCAGGCGAAACATTTGGTTTAAAAAAAAAAAAAATTACAGCAAGGCCAAAATAAACTCCCTTTGTATGCCATTCAATGCCTTGGGAAAAAGGATACTTGTATCTGGCACTGAAAAGTGGGCATGTGGGGGGTCTGCATGGACAGATCACTTCATACCTCTGCTGTTGCTCCTTCCCAGCCTTCCTTCATGGTGACACTCAGTTGAAGGTCTCAGATGTTGAGTGTGGTGTTGGAGAGGCAGTCTATTAGGTATTAGAAACACAGAAACATAAAAACAGAGCGGGTCAGAAGCGACCTCCTGGGCCATCGAGTTTGGCCCCTGGTTCCAGCTGACTCCACTAATGATGTGCTTACCATGTGCAGGTCCAGCCTATCCTCAAACTGCTTCACCAATGGGGCTTCAGCCACCTTCTGTGGAAGCCCATTCCATACCCTAGGGGTCCTAACTGTCAGGAAGTACTTCTTGGCATCCACCCTAAATCTTGTGATCCTCACCCTAAATCTTGTGATCCCAAGCCAGTTTAGTAGTACTTCTTAAAGCTACTTAACATTGCCTTTCAAATGCTCTGGATCAGACCCCCTGTAGGCAGGTATTGGTGAGGTTTAAATGTTCCCAGCCAGCTACTTCCCATTAAAGAAAAAAGCACAACCTCCACCGATAGCCTTGCATTTACCTTTATTTGGTGCTACATGACTGGGGGTGCATGCGGGGGGACAGAGATAGCTTGAAGGGAAGGTGCAACCCCTTCCTCCCACTTGATGCTCTTGGTCTAGATCAGGCCCTGAGTGCTTCAGTGACTTAAAAAAAAAAACCCAGCTGGGGTCACCTACATGCTGTGCATTTAACGCAGGGTCTGGTTGATCGCTGAGGCCCTGACTACTGCCGTGGAGTTTCCATTCTGCTCCGCAGCAGCTGCGCAATTGCAGGACACTTAGCATGGTGTCCATGAGCCTTGAAGGGCCGTTCTGGAAATGTCTTTCCATCCAGTGGCTGCTTCGACAAGCAGAGCAAGTGCCCTGCTCTTGCCATAGTCAGGGCAACATCCTGTCCTCTGAAGGAAAACATCAGGCCCCTTCATCTGCCGTTCCAGAGCAGAGGGCGCCTGCTTAGCTAGTGGTGGCTGTGCTGGCAGAGCTTCCTTGCAGCCTGCTCTGGGCGTGCTGGCGCTGCATGGAGGAGGCTGCCGATGGGCCGGTCGTGATGATGCCCTGTGAGCAGGAGCCACAAGATGCAATCCATTAGCACAAAGGCTTTGCAGTGCATTCTCAGATTCTAGCAGCACATCTGCTTTCCAGAGGAAGTTCTGCAAGATGTATTTTCTTTGGAAGGACTGAAGCCTTCGCGTTGTTTGCAGTGTACTCTGTTTGGGCCTCTTTGGCTAAACGTGTGATTTAAGTTCAGGCTGTTTGCAGAGCGTGTCCATTAAATCCCTTTTTCCTGTGCAGGATAAATATTGTCTCGGCTCCCCCCCCCCCCCACCTTCTGCCACTTTCTTTTGGATTCTGACGGCTATAGCTGGCTTCTCAAGACAAACTAATGTGGCATCGGTATGGGGCCCGACTAGGGTGCTTGGATTCAGAAATGTTAATTTCTTCTGCCAAAATTGGAATGTCTGTGTGAGCTCAGGTTGGGAGGCCTGTGGTCGGGCATCTCCCTTGCCATGGGGTTTTTCTGCAGTTATCCTACCTCATTCATGGCAGTCCAGACAGCCAGCGGTGTGTCCTAGTCTTCTGTTTTTTTCCTTCCTGCAGAAAATCCAGTAAGTAGAAATAGGTGGAATGGCTAAACAAGGCCTTCTGAGGGGCACCCCCCCCCTTTTAAAGCCCCCTGGAGGGCCAGCCTGCAGGAAATGCAGGTATTCAGACTTAGGGATGGGCTCTGGCTCGATAGCAGAGCACTGCTTTGCCTGTAAAGGGTGCCGGGTTGAATCCCTGGCATCTCCAAATAGGACTGGGCGGTAGCCCTGAACAGCAGCTGCCAGCCAGTGTCAGAAATACTGGGCTAGGTGGCTCTCAGCTTCCTATGTTTCTGTGTGCCCTTAGCTTGGTGGAAAACCGGCACAGCAGCTGAGATCCTTCCTGAGGCTCTAATCGGGCAACTCGGAGAAGCAACAGATCCTGTCTGGCTGCAGTAACAGGCCTCCCACCTGACTGCACCGTGTGCTTGCCAGCCCTTCAAGTGCATCACCAGGAGCCCATCCATTTTCCTGACCTCTTTCCTTCCCAACTTGCAGGGAGGGGCTAGTTCCAGGCCTTGTTGTTTGTTGCTGTCATGTTTGGTGATTAGCAGTACAGATTGTGTTGAATCTGTATATCGTGCATAGTAGATTTTGGGTGCTTTTGGGAAGCTACAAGGGGGACACATGGGGCTACATGAGGATCAGTAGAACAGATCTCTTAGTAGTATAGAGCAGCGGTGGCCAGACAGGCTCAGGAGCTGCATGCAGCTCTTTGAGTTCATTTTGTGGCTCCCATAGCCAAGTAGCCAAAGCTGTCTGGGGAGCTCACAAAGAGCTCTGATCCTAGTCATAAGCATAATAGAGTGCAAGCTCGTCTCTAAGGGCAGCGAGGCCTAGCTCAGGCCTGGGGAAGGGGCCGTGGTCCCTGCCAGCACTTACCCACCAGCCCCGCGGCTGAGGGGGACGCTGCCTGGCAGGTCCCTCGGCAGGGTGTGCACTCCCAGCCCTGCCTGCTGGGATCACGTAGCATGTGGCTTCCCTCCCAGAGGCACTGGACCTGGAGCAAGCGGTCAGTCCAGCAAAACAGGAGGGGCATCTCCACCCGGGCCCTGCTGGGGTGGGTAGAGCCGGTAGCCTAGATGTGCGGCAGTTAGCCTCCGCTGCCCCCTTGGAGCCTGTTGCTGGGGATGATGGGTCCTCCACCAGGGGGAATTGCACCCCGCAGCCTCCATTCTGCTTTCATCTGGGGAGGAACAGGAGCTGTCAGGATCTCTTCTCCCAGCCCTTGGTAGTTAACCTCCAGAAAAACAGGGGGTTCACAGATGGGCAGGGTGGTTGTCCGAGACTGTCTGGTGGACCTCCCTACCTCAGTGCTTCTAGACTTGCTATAGGAGGTAATACACATTCTGCACATGCTCAGAAGTCGTGTTTCTCGTATATTTTCAGAACCCTGCCCTGGAAACAGATGAATTCTAGTGAGCTTTGGTAAAACAAACTTTACTTTGTAAACTTGCTATATCTCTCCCTATCCTTGCTTGTAAATGTTCATCAAATGGCGTGGACAGAAAAAAATAGTTTGGAAAATCAGGGTTCATGAAGTGGGTGAGCCTATTCAGAATCCCAAATGTACTGATTCAGTGCCATTTAATGCAGATGAGTTGCCCCCACCCTTGATACCTTTCCGCCATCCCTGTGCACTTTCCTGTCGGATTTTCAAAGACATGCTTTTTTTTCTTTAAAATTTCTATTTTCTTAATGTATACAAATACATAGAAGAAAATGTAGAATAAAAAAAGCTAATATAAATAGAACAGACTAAAATGAACAAAATAAACAAGATGGAGAGTCACAAGACCTCTGCTAGGAATAAGCCTGCTAATTGTAGCAGTGTCTGTTTGGTCGTAATAAATAACTGCTAATAAAGAAATATTTATTCATGTCTTGTGGGTTTCAGCCATCTGACATTCACTGTATGTGGCTCTTCCGTTGAGCTAGCCTGGCTGCCCTGGATATTATTTATTTATTATTATTTATTTATTACATGTGTTTATACCCCGTCCTATCGCTTCAAGCACTCAGGAGGGCTTACAAAATATATAAAACTACAATAAATATAAAACTACTATAAAACATTAATTATTAAAACCAATATAAAACAGCACTGTAACCTCACTGTAAAATGTGACTGTGAAAAAAGAGGAAAGGGATAAAATAAAGTCCTAAAACAACTAAAACATTCTTTATTAAAATATGATCAAATAAAAAGGTCTTTACCAGGAGCCGGAAAGAATACAGCATCGGTGCCAGGCGGACCTCTCTGGGGAGCAGATTCCATAGTCTGGGCGCCACTGTGGATATAGTACGCATATATAGTATGATGTGTAGTATAATGTGCACCACTGCATATAGTATGATCCTGCCTCTGTGATGGAGGGATGGAATTGTGTGCCCTGTAGTGGTTGCTGGACTTCATGTCCCAGCAGCCTTAGCCAACAAGCTGATAGTGAGGAAAAAGGAGGATCTTTAATTCCCGTATATATCACACGGGACTAAATTACATTGGAAGAATGAGAACTTGTAAGATACCTATATAACATTTCATTTTCATTCCGAATCCAACATTGTTCTAAGTTAAAATAAAGAATTGGTATGTCACTTATCTTGCTAACAGCAGGTGCCTCTTCCTTTTCTTGACTCGTAACATAATATGGACCACTGAGCCGATTCCAAAGCATGTGGGCGTCATGCCTGGCTCTGCTTTCAGATGCTCGTGGAGCATTCATTCATCCTGTGTGCCCTCTGTCCTGGCACATGAATGTGCCCAGACATTTCCTCTGTCTGACCCGCCTGGCACATAACTCTGAGAGCCCACAGGGTTTTCTCTAGGTTCAGCCGTGCACTGACTGGGCGGGGAGGGTGCTGGGAGTTACAGTTGAACTCACTGGAGTACATCGGCTTGAGAAAGGCTGCTCTTGTTGGCTGGTAAAGAGAGGCTTGAAGCAGCCCTACCAAAGGGGGGAGGGGGGCAGATGATGCTTTTATTGTGCTTTTATTGTGCAATTTTATTGTGCAATTGCCCTGCCCAGCAGACTTTGACTGCTGGGGGGCAAGTGTCATCATCTTCCCCCGCTTGCACTTTCCACCGCAGCTTCTGACTTTCCTTTCCATAGAGAATTGGTTTGAATAACGATTCATGTTCATATTTATTTTATTTATTACATTTTATACTGCCCCATGGTCCATTGGGCTCCCTGGGCAGTTTACACATTTTAAAAAAACATACAACAAAACAATAGTGAAATGTAAATAAAAACAATAAAATCAATATAACAAAGGTCAACAACCTGTGGCAACTAAGTAAAATTAATACATGGCATAGCTGCAAATATAGTAAAAGCAGAATTAAAACAGAACTCATCTGTAAAATATCTGGCATATGAAAAGTTTTCACCTGGCACCAAAAGGAAAACAAGGATGGTGCTAGGCACAGGTCCTTGTTCCAAAGATGGGCTGCAACTGCTGAGAAGTCCCTTCTCCTTACTTCTTTTGGGGGCGGTTCCCCAAGAAGGACATCTGCAGATGATCTTAGAGTCCAGGTAGGAACACATGGAGCACAGCATCCCTTCAGATAGCCTGACTCCAAACTGTTCAGGGCTTTCAGTGTTAACATCAGCACTTTGAACGGGGCCCATTTATATTGTAACTTACTTGATTTTTTAAAATCCAGCAAGGTGGCCTACAGTAATTTGAAACAGTTATACAAGAACATTAAAACAGTCAAAACCCATAATTTAAAAAGCTAAACCTTTTTAAAGCCCCTTCACACCCTTTCCGGAAGCCAAAAAGAAGTGAAAACCTGCAGTAGTTCTTTGTGGAGCTTGTTCCACAGTTGTGGGGGCCGGGGGGGGGGGGGGCGGGCGGAATGGCAGCACAATGCCATTGTGTGGTACTGGTGGTACTCAGAGCTGTCAGGTCCAAATGAGTGTCCACCTGTCTAGGGAGCTATTTAGTTGCATGTCAGCTGCCTGATATAAACGTCCAGTTGACAAAGCTCTTCTTCTGGAAAGGGATTTTCCACTTCTTTTGGGTACTAGTTACAGGTAACCCAGCCATTATGACTTCGAAGGCATTCAACATGTTTTTATTTTTATTTATTTATTTAAAACATTTCTATGCCACCCCCATTGCAACAAAGCCTCGGGGCAGCTTACAACATAAAGATAAAATAACAATATAATATATAATACATTTAAAACTTTAATGTTCTAGATCTTTCAATATTTTATTTATATAAAATGTTTATTTCTCACCTTTCTGACTGTCAACAATCTACCAGGTTGGCATACAACAACCTTCCCCAACCAGGTGGCCTTCAGAGGCGTTTGGACCGCGACTCCCAGAATTCCTATCCAGCTGTGCCATTGACTGGGAATTCTGGTGTTGCAGTCGAAATATGTCTGGAAGGCACAAGGCTGGGGAAGGCTGGCTTAAAATTAAATTGGCACATAATTAACCAGGGACAAGTGGGTGGTAGTTTGAAATCTCCTGGTAGATTGAATAGATGAGCAAGGGTTTGTGATTCAGTAATTTAAAGATAACTAGTAAGAGTAAAAGCCGTACATGCATCTTTGCATGACTGATCTCGTGAAGACCCTGGAGGTATGCTCAGAGTAAGTATGGCTGGTGGTGTTTGGTTTATGTGGAAACAATGCATGATGAAATTGATTTTTATTTCATTAGGAAATCTGTTTGGCTGCATAGCACACTTTTCTAAGGGGACCAAGGCCGCCGCCATCTCTTCTCCACTGCTGCTTCTTCCCTGTCCTGCTACAAAAGGAATAGATTTCTCCTCTAAGAGGTGCAGCATAATTAACTGCAGGTTTTAAAATTAGCTTGAGGGGCTCATGAATTTTTGAAGGAGTGTAAGTACGAAATGCTTCTTAACATGAGATCCAGGGTGGTATAGTATTAGGATATTGGGCTGGGGCATAGGAGATCAGAGTTCTAGGCCTCACGTGGCTGTGAAGCTCACTGGGTGACCGTGGGCCACTCACTGATTCTTAGCCTAACCACCTCACAGGGTTGTTGTGAGGATAACATGGAAAGAAGGAGGGCTGTGTAAGGCACCTTGTGTTCCTTGCAAGAGGAAAAAAGATGAGATATGAATATAATGCAACAATGACAGGTGTGGCCCGTGCAGTTGAAGGGAGGATGTCTCTACCCCCATGTAGCAGGTAATCTGTCAAATGTATCACATCGTCTGCTAGAAGAATCAAGCAAATCCAGAATCTTGTGTGTTGGTATCAAACTTTCGTCGTCAGTAGCCTTTGCGGCTGATGGCCAACATGGTGCTCCCTGCCTTGTACATCTGGGGCACATCTATGGGAGTGCCGTTTGTTTGGCAAAGTGGGGGCGGTCCTCCGCCGAACGTCAGAGGCCCCCCTGCCTGCGGTTAGTTCAGACCCGCTGGTTCCGGGAGCAGGTAGGCAGGTGCCCTCTCGGAAGCCCAGACACCGGGTCTCCGGGCCATGGTCCTGCCATCTTGCTGTTCAGGGGTACGGTGCTTCTCAGCAGACGATGCTCCCATTTATCTCTCTCGCTCCAAAGCTGCCGACAGGTCTATCCCCCATGGCTTTGCTAATCCCCTTTTAAAGCTGTCTGAGCCAGGAGCTGCCCATGGCCGCATTGTGCATACCATAAATTGATTGTATACAAAGGAGGAGAACCGGGCCTCTGTTCTTCCCAAGCTGCCCACTCCCCCAGTCCTGCAGGTGCCATATTTTGGAGGATCTTCTCTTAGCAAAGCCAGACTTTTGGCTTCTTTGTCCTTTGTCACAGAAAGTGGGTCAAAGAGCCATTTTGTTTTCCTGGCTGTTTTCTTTGGTCTCAGCCAGCCGAGCCCTTCATTCAGGCATGGATAAAGTGAGGAATTTGATCAGGTCTGCTAACGTCAGCCCTGCTTTGAAGTGCATGAAACAGGATACAGGCTCTGCAGAGGGTCTTGGAGTTACTGATTGAAGCAGGCGCAAAGAGGACCCGCTTTGGGTCATGCCTTCTGGTTGAGGAGCTTGCTGCTGCTGTAGGGTGGAGGATCGATGCTTCGGGGCTGCGGAGTTTTGCGCTCAGGGCAGCTGGTGGCTCTTGGGTGTGGCGCTTATGATGCAACGGCAGCCGTGTCCCTGGAGGCCAGCTGGTGCACGATCCTGGCTTTCATGCACAACATGCATGTGCAGTATTTACCCCTCCCCTCTGCCCTTGGGTGTGGGAAACGCAGTGTGAGCTCAGTCCTGTGCATGTGCACCCTCTCTCTCGGTGGTGGGCAGAAGCGTGGAAGCATTGCTTGCTTGCTTTGCAGCAGGGGTAGGCTGGGAGCTCCTCCTCCCTTGGTTTTGTGGCATCACAACCAAATGTGCAGTGACACCCTGTGACTTTGCAAGGAAATGAGATGTGCAGAGAGCATGCGGTTTACTTGCAAGCAGAACGGCACCCTGGGAAACCTGGCAAGCATTTCCTGTTGTCTTGTTTCCTTGCAAAATAGATGCACTTTACCTTTTGGGTGTGCAGATTCTGCAGCTGTTTGACGGCACGAGGGATTGGGTGCATTGGCAAGTTCATTCTGGGAGCTCAGGTGCCCTCCAGCCTCTCAATCTTTGCCTTATCTGCTATGATGGGTCACCCAGCTCCTTAGCTACCTTAGCCACAGCTTCCCAGCATTCCAGATAAGGGTCTTACCCAGCTGCACCTGGAACTGGGATTTCCAGCCAGCAAAGCGTGTGCATTATCCCCTGGCTGTGGGTCCTCCCAAAAGTGAATTTCCAAGTTAGAGTTCTTCGTATCCTGTTCACGAATACAGGAAGCTGCCTTTTACCAGGACAGACTATTTGTTTATTTAGCATGGTTTCTCCTAACCTGGTACCTTCCAGATGTGTTAGGCTGCAGCTTTCAGCTTGGTACCATCACCATAAAAAAGTCAAACCTTGAAACTAAGCCAAGGAACTTGCACATGGATATCGTGCATCAGGCATTTGAGATGCATTGACAACTCGGAAGACACTTAGAATGAATGTTATTGTCTTTCCTTTCCTTGCAAAGGGAAACTGCCTTGCACAGTTTCTTTGGGGTGATACCTGGGACTGAGTTACAGATGGCACAAGTTACGTCAACGAAATAATGTGCTTTGTATTTAATGTTTTTAAATAGCAGCTAGAAAGGGGGCTTGGTGGGGGAGTTAACTTTTCCATTCATGTGGTGTGGTTCTGATGAAAATTGTTCCCTGGAATCTGAGCATCTCCCTGGAATTCACCCTAGGATGGAAGCTTCTGAGGGTGTCCATAGAGGGGTGTCCCTCTCAGTGGGAAAAACAGTTTGTGGGCTGTGATTTTCACTGGGACTGCAGCACAGGCGGAAGGGATCAGCGCTCCTGCCTGTGTACCATGGTGCTGACTTGCACCCTCTGCATCCCACAGCTGCTATTTGAATTTTAGGAAACTTTGCACGTTCATTTCTCCTTGGGACAACTTTTTGAGAAGGTGAGTTTGGCTGCTAATGGTTTCCATGTACTCCCCCCTCCCTCCACCCCCCCTGTCTGTGCACGTGTGTGCACGTGTGTGTGCGTTTTCATGTGGGTACTTTTCATTTTACGCGTAGTTTGAACCTTTAACAGTATGCCTGTTTAAGCAGCTAATTTTCCTAAAGGCCAGTGAGCTCTTGGTATAAATTTGCAGTTGTGTTTGCCTGCTTGCACAGGCAGGCTTTGTTTCATGTTTCCTGGATAAATAATTCTGTTCCTTGAGTTTGTTTATCTCTTTATTTTGTTTTTGTACTGTCCAATAGACAAGGCTCTCTAGGGTTAACAAAAGTTTAAAAAAAAGTTTAAAAAGACACAGAGAGAGGCAAAAAGCAATGTAAAGCAACAAAGCCATAATAGCAATAGCAGATGAATCAGTATAGAAACAGTGCCAGTACTGAATAAAATGCAATCTATAAAAACAAAGTTAAACGGTGAAATTGTGGGGCAGACTCTTATGTAGCCCATGTGCAATGGGGCACTTGTGCTTCTAGCACACTCATTTCTGGAACAGGGAAGTTAGTGGGCCTTGCAGAAGAATCTGGGAGCAACTGTTCCCTCGGTTATTTTTCGAAGTGCAAACACCTGCTTGTGCAGGTGGTCGCTCCTGACAAGGAGATGGAACAAATGGAAGCGCAGCAGCCTCGGCTGGATCCTGCCCAAGGGCCAAGCCAGGCCATTGGCTGCTAAGGATGTGGAGCTGAGTGGCAGGATAAGCTGAGGACGGGATAATGCCTAAGCTTGTGTAACTGTAGCAAAAGCAAGGATGGGCCATTTCCCTATCGCCGTCTCCTGTGCCTGTCGCCCATGGAGGTTTTGGAGCAGGAGAACGGCAGGGGGACCTGGCTGGGTCAGAGTGAGGGTCCCTCTAGTCCAGCATTCCATTCGCACAGGGGACCACTAGCTCCCTGCAGGTTCCACAAGGGCGATAGGAATACGGCAGTTCCCTCTTGGCCGCGCAACTGCTGTACGTACGGATTCTGCCTCTGGTACCGGGAACAGCATAGCTGTTAATGCTAGTAGCTGTTCCTAGCCTTGAACTTGTCTGGTCCCCTTTCAGAGCTGCCCAGTCACCGGCCATCACTGCTTCCCATAGCTGTGAGTTCTCTAGTTGTACAGTGAAGAAGTTCCTCCTTTTATCTGTCCTGAATCTCCTACCAGTCTGTGCCTTGGGATGAGTCCCAGTTCCAGTATTAAGAGAGAGGGAGAAAAATGCCTTTCTCTATGCTCAAATCCACAAAGCTTCTGCCATAATGTCTTTCTTGGATTTAAATGCTGTGTGGGACTTTGTTGCTGGAGGAGGGAGTCAGCTATGCCAAACCTTATAGAGGGAGGGAGGAATTTGATACAAGGCTGATACTCTGCATGTTTGCCTGGAGGCAGGCAAAGTGTTTCTCATGGATAAAGCGGCACTTTGAAAGAATGCTGCTTCTAATTAAATGTGCACCATTCCATCAGACGAGTTTCCAAAACAGAACTCATTCTGGCTGTTCTTCCCTAATGGACAGGAGGGCTTTTGAAAAAGCTTTGAACTGGTAGGAGAAAAGCTGCTAGGTACCTTTTTGAGGTGGGTGGGAAGCATCTGCATCTCTGATGCAGGTTTTTAGGGCTGAATGCACCTGTCCAGCCCTGCTGTTGGATGGCAACATCCCAGGGCCTGCTCAGATCTGCCCTGCTGCAACTCACTTCCAGTTTTGCCTCAAGCGAGAGTGTAGAGAAGGAGAGCGCTGCTAGTTCTCTGCAGTGCGAGTGGGAGGGGGAGAGATGGTGGTGGATCTCAGCTGAGAGGCTCTGTGCCCCCCCCCCCACATCTCTTGCACCTGTTCTGTGGTTTTCACCCGCAAGGTTTTTGTTCCAATCTGGCTTGATTGCATCAGCTTGGAACAAGTGTTTTGACTTGTGCATTCCAGGGCAACAGGTGGATGTGTGTGTGTGTGTGTGTGTGTTTGATGAAGCATGTGTTTGATAGTGCCCCTCTGTTCACTGGAACAGCCCCAGCTGTTGGGCCATGTGGTTTGGGGTGAGAAGCAAGCTGGTTTTGTACATTGTTTCCAAGTTTTGGGCTGGTCTTCATGGCCAGTCTCCTCCTGGGGCCCCTTGTTTGTTGCTTCAGTTGCCCTGGATGGGACAGACCCACCCACTCCCTCTCTTTTCGGCAGGGAAAGGAGACGAGGCGTGGGCTGGTTTGGCTGCTGTTCAACAGAGAAACCATGGGGCAGGCTGGGGTGGGCTTCCCAGGCTAGCAGGGCTGGCATACAGCTCCGAGCCCCTCCAGACCTCTGCTCAGCCTTGAGCTAGGGAAGGAGTGGCCGGCACTGCAGATTCCTGGCCCTGTCTTAGGGTCCAAGGTTAGTAGCAAGGCCGGGGCATTGACCACAGCAAGCTGAAACATGGAAATTCGATGGAGTTCTGTAGTTAGAGTGGATGAAGACAGTTGAATGCATGTTTCTCCTCGTCAAAACGTAACTGGTTGGCACGTCAGGGTACTTCCCTGGAATATGCCACTGGGAGAGTTCTGGTTTCCCCAACAAAACAGAAGTGGCAGATACTTCAGGTCAGTCTCTCGCAGCTGCTGCCCTTCCACTTCAAAGGGGCATCCGAAGGCCCACGGAGTGGTTGGCAGGAGAAGTGTTGGGTTTGTGTGCGGCGCGCCAGTCCCTTCTCCCGCTGGCCGATTTCTCCCCCTGGTCTTCCTCCCCGCTGGCATTCCTGCCTGTTTGTTGCACTCCAATGAATGATGTCCAGTGTGAACCAGCTAACTGCAATATTGGGTTGCTGGTTTTTGTTTGCGTGACAGTTTTCGGAAACTTGCTGTTGCTCGAAGGAAGCCCATGAACCCGCATTTATCCTCAAAACCAAAGCCCTTCTTTTATTGTTTCAGGGCTGTATTGTGCTCCAACCCTTGATTGACAAGTGCCTGGCCGTTCCACCCTGATTTCTGCATCGCACGCATGCATGCATTCCTCCTCCGTCTTTGCACTGGCGACCAAAGTAGCCCTTTGCTTTAGTGCTTCAGAGGCTTGCAGTGGGAGCTCAAGGTGAGGGCCTTGCCTCTGTCCGAGCATCGTCTTTTCAGGGGGCTCGTCTCATGCGGCTGGGCAGCTGCGTTCAGCACACTTCGGTCCAGAGGCTTACTGCATTTTTCTGTCTATAAGACGCCCCCATGTACAGGACGCCCCCCGCTTTTCCTACCTATCTCCAGCAAACAAGCTGCCGCCGCCGCCACGCACATGCCGCTTTGCCATCCCCCTGCACGCATGCGCTCACCGCCCCCCCTCCAGCGCACCCGCGGCCCCCCGTGTATAAGATGCACCTCCATTTTTAAGTAAATGTTTTTAAGAAAAAGTAGCATCTTATACACGGAAAAATGCAGTAATTGGAGTGGTGTCCCCAGTTATTGGGGCTTGTTCGTACGCTGCCTCTTTTGCCCTGGGGTTCCCCAAAATTGTAATTTGAAGCTGCACTGAGATCCTAGAGGGGTGAGCATGTGTGTCTAAATTGTCCTTTTGTGTATATTCAGGAACTAGATATTATGTGACCAAGGCATGTTTCAGGAACTTGCTGCAGTAAACCTTCTGCTGGTGTTTACTCGCTCTGACAGGGGGAAATCTAATAAACGGAGCTGAATCAAACTGGTTCGTGCCACTCCTCTTGAAGTACACCTAGGCGCTCTTCTTTGGCACTGCCTGCATCTCTGGGCTTCTGTTTCCTGTTGACCAGCCCTTTTCCCTGCTGGTCTGCCTGGTTCAGATGCCATACCCGCTGGCTGGCTGGCTGTGAACCGGGAACCAGCCTGCTAACCCCATGTCCCCGTCATCCCCACGGCCTCTTAGGCATGGTATGGTGCTAGCATCTGCGCTGACTTAAACCACGAGGTTGCCAATCAAATTAAGATTTGAAGGGGGGTTGTAAATCCTGGTTAATAAAACAACAGGAAGGAGCATCTATCTTTAGCGTGTTCCTGCCTGATTGCTATCCCAGGATTTATCCCAGGATACTACCCCCCCCGCCCCCCCCCCCACCCCACACACACAGGTGGCTACCAGGGAAAAGACTCTGCTCTGCTTGGTCCCCTGCTGCCATCTGTGAAGTACCCTTTCAGATTGATCCACAGGGCATCTTTATTGTATATATTTAGATTCCAGTTTAAAAATGTTCCACGTCTGGCAGGCATTTAATCCTAATCCGTTGTTCTGAGTATTCACTGTATTGTGGGCTCTTTAATATTCTTGAATGTTTAAAGATGTCTTATTTTAACATTTGAATATTGTTGTCGTGGGGGGGTTATGATTGGAAGCATCCTAAGGGCATCTGCCCATTAGGCAAGCTGTGCATGGCCGTTTGCACCTACATGTGTGTGTGTGTGTGTCAGTCAGAGGGGGTGAGACGGTGAGCCTGGCCTTCCTCCTGCAAGCTGGTTTTCAGGGTATCCGTGTTACTTCTGCCCTAGATTCCAGGTAGTGTGGGCACTGTGTAAGGTCATGGCCACAAAACCTGTTTTCCTTGTCTTAATATCACAACGTTACATTGCTTATTAACAAATAAGCCAAAGGTGACAAGGGTGACATTTTCTGCAGTTGGTGGCTGAGTAAATGCAGAAGCTTCGTCCTCTTAGAGAGTGTTCATTTGGTAAAACGTTTCTTGTATTTTTGAATAGTGCTGTTGGGAACTTTGGTTTTACTTCCCACAGGAAGCAGAGGCCAGAAGTTAAGAATCCTGTATCAAGCCGTTTTCTTTATTTTCTCCCTTTTTCATATGGAGGAAAGGCTGATTCTTGCCCCTTCTTTCTTTGACCTCCACCTTCCATCATCGGTTTTTGCCCTGCTTGCAGCCACTCCCATGGAGGGTGGGGCAGGGGGCATCATTTTACCCAAGAACAAAGCTCAATCTTTCTTCACCCCTTAATTGACATGCTGTGAAGAAGTGGAACACTGGTCCATTAGCTAGCCTGGTGATGAAAGCACCAGTGTTTACCAAAGAGTGGCAGATCAGTTGATCTGATGATGTGGGCATTAAAAAATTATGGGAATAATTGAGTTTCAGTTAGAGCACGTCACAAGATCTGCTTAATTCAGACCTGGCCCTTGCATTATCTAGTTTTCCCTGCTATTGCCAAGGCAGCTGGAGTGCTGGTATTCCTATATGGACAGTTTTGTTCTCTTGCAAATACTACCTTGAACCTTTTCTCCAGGGTGGGTGGGCCCTCATTGCCAGAAACAATATGTGGTGAAGCTTCTGATTCTCTCATATGGCTCAGCTTGGACCAGAAGCTCTGAACGCACAACACTGATCGTGTCCTGCTTGCCTTGGCTGCTTGCACATTTCTGAGCCCAAGTCAAGTTACTGCTTCTAACCTGTAGAGCCATACGTGGCTTGGGACCACAATATTTGACAAGGTGCCTCTTTCAGCTGCAGCCTTATCCAAGCACTATGCTCAACATCTAAAGTCTTCCTTTGATGCCGCCTCTGTAGGATGCTCAGCTGGTGCCAAAAAGGAAGGGAGGCTTCTCAGTGGAGACCCTTGTAATTCTGGATTACCTTCCCACTGAGGCCTGCGTGGTGCCCACCCTGCTATCTTTTCAGTGCAGGTTAAGACGTCTCACTTCTGCATCAGTCAGGATTTCTTTCCAGAAATAAATTGGCAAGAAAACTTTGCATTCTTTATCCTTTCTCCTGTAAAGTAGGTATTTGTTATGCATTTTAGTCTAGAAATGTGCTATTGTGTATGTATTTTGATACGTTTTTAACACTGAAAACCACATTGCAAAGTTCAAATAAGTGTGAAATAAAAGGGATAAATGCTCTCGGCTCGCACATTAGTGCAAACTGATTCATCTGGAAATGTGACCAGAACAAAATCCTTTGTGCATTTCTGCTATAGAACAAGTGGTAGAATCATGGAATAATAGAGCTGGAAGGGGCCCACCACCTAGTGCATGAGAGCCCACCACCTTCCTAGGCCATGGGTTCCATTGTCATGTTGCTCTAACAGTCAGGAGGTTTTTTCCTGATATCCAGCTGGAATCTGGCTTCCTGTACCTTGAGCCCATTATTCTATGTCCTGCACTCTGGGCTGATGGAGAAGAGAGCCCAACTTTGCGGCTTGCAGTCCAGTACATTTGGAGACAATGAGTGGTTATGGAATACAGTCTCTAAATAGAGCCTCCACATTCAGGTGGGCTATACCTCTTAATTTATTTGGGGACAACCTCGGACTGTTTGTCTTCGATAATGTCTGGCTGTTTTCAAGGCCTCTTTAAGGCTTCCCAGTAGCATCTTGGTTGGCCAATTCAGGAAACACAACATTGGATTGGAAAGAGATTTCGGTCTGATGTATTCAGGTGGTCCTTCTAATTCTTCAGTTAATATTTTAAGCCACGCTGAGATCATTTGGGTTATGGGGTGGCATAGAAATGGAATCAAACAAACAAACAAAATTTCTTATGTGGCACATGTGCAAACACACAAACATGTTAACATTGTATGTAACACAAACATACAGCTTACAACAGCAAAAGTAAGATAAAAAATTAGGATGAAATGGGAGATCAAAGCAGAGCAGCATGTTGATGATTCAGTCGCAGCCTGAGAAAGCTGGCATGAGTGGCAAAGTCAACATTCGAGGAGGATTGAAAACGCACCGCACCTCCTCCTCCTGAATTATATGATGAGCGTGTTCCAGCGAGTGGGTACCACTACCAAAAAGGACCTGGTTCCTGTTTTGCATGGTGGCTTTTTGTTGTTTGGGGAATGGCCAAAACAAGGCCTCCTCTGAAGAGTTAAAGGGTCAGCGGGGCAGCAGGGAAAATACAGATGACCTGTGAAATTGTCTGTAGGTCTGTCCCTGGCATAGAGCAGGGGCAAATGGCAGACCCCTCTTCTTTCTCTGCCTTCCTGTGTGGCCCTTCCTTCCATCCACCCAGCGTGGATGGACTCTATCCAGAACATGTTCTCTGCAGATGTGATAAAGTTTCATTTTCCGGGGGACTCGCCCTCCCCTTTGCTGCTGCCTTTCAACCAGCTGGGCCTCCCTTGTCTCTTCCTCTGCCCTTGCTTTAAGGGTAGTGGTCTCTGTCTCTGTTATTTATTACTGTCGCCCCCTCCCGACTCCCTTGGCACCGGACCATAGGGCTGTCTTTGTACATGATAAAGTGTGGGAATAGGGTTCTTTCCAGCATCATTGCACAGCTCTTGGTAAAGATGAGCTCCCCAACTTTCCTGCTTAGGCTGTCATTCCGGCCGCTCCCACGATCTGGCCTGGCCTGCAATTTTTGCCACATTGGCTCCTGCGGCACTGCTGATGCATGGTGTGGCCAGGAGTGTTGAGGCCTTGTTATCACTTGCAAAACCGAATGCGATTCCAGGATGCTGATTTCACACTCCAGTGTGCTGGTGGAGTGGTTTCCTTTTGGCATAACATAATTGACTATAACTATCCAGGGCAAAGGTGCTTCCACATTCTGGCATTGGGAGCAGCTTTCCTGCTGCACCTGTGAACAGGAACAAACCTCATTATTCTCTGTGATAACATGCCTTTCCCTTGTCACTCCTACAGGTTCTCCTTGTAGCTCTTGTTAGCCCACACACTTCACCAATACCTTTCAGTAAGCCATCTGGGTAATTTAAGGAATTCGTGTGCTGCTCTTTTCCTCAGTGCACGTGCAGCCTGCAGGGGAAGGGTCTAACTGTGTTTGAGTGGAATGGTGAGCCTGTACAGCATGGCCAACATCTGAGGCGCTCCTCCAAGAGGGAAAGTTGGATGGTGGCAACAAGGGAGAGGACCTCCTTGGTGGTGGCCCCTTGATTATGAAATGCTCCAGTGAGGCCCCTCTAGCACCAAGCTGGTCACCTTTTTGGTGCCAGGTTGAGAATGCCCTCTTCTTCCAGGCATTTGAGTCTTGTAAACTCAGGGCTGTGGCTTCAATGGAATCCATGAATCGCTCCATCTCATAATGGGTCTTCCTCTTCTCCTTCTGCCTTTCACTTTCCCTAGCACTGTTGTCTTCTCCAGGGAGTCTTGCCTTCCCAGGGTGTCCCTGAAGTATGGCCTTGTCATTTCTGTTTCCAAGGGAAATCTGGCCTCGATTTGATCTAGGAGCCACTGGCTTCCCTTTCTGTTGATCCAGAATATCCTCAGAGCAGTATTCAGAAAGTTCAACAGCGTCCTGGGTGGTTGCTTGCCTTGCTTGGCATTCTCCAGTTCTGAATCCCACAGACCTTGCTGACAGGTGAGGGGCTGTCACTCAGTGGTGGAGTGCGTGCTTTGCATGCCGATGGCTCTGCCGGAATCCCTGGGACCCCCAGCCAGGGGAAGAGTAAAGAATTCTGCCATCAGTGTGCAGGACACTGGGCTGGATGGGCTTGGCATGAGGCAGCTTCTGGTCTCTGTGTGTGGAAGGGGTTTTTGTAAGGAGCATGCTACATGTCAGGATAGAACATGTACTTGGCCTGTGTGAGCTGCCAGCTAAAAGGACCAGTGAATTACTTGCTGCCTACCATGGCATGGTTCCGCATGAGAAGAGAAGTCTGTGTGTATGTGACAAGGTTAATTTACATGCCCATATGCATATTTGTCTGTTAAATTTTTGGGCAGTTATGTTTCTTGGGCTCCATACCTCAAGTCTGTTATGTTTCCTAGTGCCAGAAGTTTCTTACTGGCTTCATCATTTCCTTTTCTGAGGCACCGGCATGACGTGGCAAGAAAAGCAGCAGGGCCTGCTTAGAATTAAAAACGATGAATTCGCATTTCTCTCCTCTGGCTTTCATGTGAGCCACTCATTCAGAAAGCGCACTGGCTCTGAAATGGACATTCATGCCAAAGCATTTTTCCTGCCCAAGTGCTTTCACTAAACAGGTTTGAGAGTCACAACTGTGGGCTGAAAAGCTCACCAACCCTAACAGGAATTATCACTCTCCAGAAAGGAACGTAAAAAAGAAAGACACGTCCATTATACAGATGAGCATAACCTCACATTGTATCGTTTTTATTATTTATGTTTTTGGTACATTTTTATTTTGCCTTTCTTCGAAAGAGCCCAGGGTAGTGTATGTGATCTTCCCCCTTCTTTAATTTATCCTCATAACAACCCTGTGAGGTAGGCTGGGCTGAAAGTCAGTGACTGGTCCAAAGCCACCTAATAGGTTTCATGGCCAAGGGCAGCAAGAGCCATGATCTCCCCGTGCAACTGCTTTCCATTCTTGAGGACTGCCAGATCTGATGAGGTTAAAGACCAGGGGAGGCAATGGCTGAAGGAACCCTGATACGGAAGCATTCCTAGTGGTCAGAACATTTCTCATGCGCTTTCTGGCCCATTAGGAGCAAGGGGATTTCGGTGGCTGGTTTTCCCCTAGCTCTTCTCCGGCAAAATCCCTTCCTGACAAGCATCCATCCACCAGCGCAAGATTACTGGATTAGAGGGGGTCTGGCCAGTCAAGAGCTGGTGGGGATAAAAGCAGTGAGGCTAGAGGCAGGGAGGGCAGGAAGGAAATGGAAAGTGTTGCTTCCAGCTTGCCTGTTCTCCCAGACCTTTCCCTTTTGTTCTCTCGCTTTGCACTTTACATTTTAATTCTATATCCACTTTGATAAATTGGTTGCACTTTTGGTGGTCCTTGTTGCTTTGGAATACTACATTATGCACATGCATTTCCTACTTATTGGTGAATACGCAGCAGAAATCCTTTCTTGGAACAGCGAAAGTTGCCTTCTACCATCCCTCAAGTTCAAAACTGACTGCACCGGGGTGCAGAAGCTCAGGCCCCAGGGCCGAATGTGGCCGTCTTGTGCTCTGTATTAAACTCTCTGAGGTTCACCAGGTACCAGACTATGCTGGCCCTACCCGTTTCCCCCAATCCCCTATCATTTGGTGGTGTCTTAGCTTTGTGCAGTTTTTTCCCCCCCTAAAATTATTTTCCTTAAGACTTAGTTAACTGTTAGGGAGACCTTTAAGCAAAAACATACTTGCGCTTTGGACTGTGCCTTTTTTGCCTTTGGCTCAACTGACCACTGGAACGCAGCCTCCAGAAACGTCTTCAGTGCTCGTCCGTGCTACAGCCTAGCCCTTTCCATTCAGTTGTAACTACAGGTGGCCTTCTTTGCAAACAAGGGGCTGAGATACTGCAAATCTTAAAAAATACAAATAAAATAATCCCTCCTTTTTAAGAACAACTCCAAACTCAAGTTGCACTTGTAAAATATTTCAGGATGAAGAATGCTGATGTTTCTCTCCTTTTGGATAGTGATTCTTTCTAGTACTTTCTTGGTCATCCTCCTTCCCATTCATGCAAAAGGCTTGAGTCGATATTATAGATGGAAGTGAGGGGCTTGAGGTGGAGGGAACATTGGCTTCCTTAGAAGCTACTTGATGGGGAAAGAGCTGCAAATTCATCGGTCCTGGGGGAGTCTCACTTGATCTCTGTGGCTCAGAAGGCTGAAAGGTGCCTTTAAATGGAACAGGATGGAAAATACCAGAGAGGTGAAGCAAGGACAAAGGCAGCACTGCTTGGTGGCTTAACCAGCAATTTCCTTGCTGCTGCTAGTTTAAAGCTCTGCCCCACGTCTTGTTCTGTCCTTCATTTCCTCGGCTTGAGGAATGAGGAATGAGTGGTGTGGGGACAGTCGGGGGGCTCATTTGAAAGGCATGTTGCTGCTAATGTGCTCAGGAGAAAGGAGCTCAGCACCTTAACAGGTTGAGGCAACATGCCCAAGTTCCTTGTGTCCTGCCCCATTAACCCATTCATTTCCCTTTCATGCCATTATTAGAGAAGAGGCTGCAGGCTCCAGAGAAATGCATTGATCAATAGGAGTGGTAGTCTGTGAATTCTGCTATAGCATCAGTTCACGTGTGTGTTTTATAGGAGAATGCACAGCCCATGTGGCTTTTTATGAGGCTTTTCATGAGGAGCTGTGAGTGTGAGTGTGTGTGTGTGTGAGAGAGAGAGAGAGAATGAAATCATCTTTTGTTGCCCTAGATTTACTGGTCCAAAGGCGATGGAGGGGTAGGTGAGAGTCTTCCTTCACTCTCCACTACTGTTGGTCCTTTGCCTTGTACATGATATTACACGATTTGGACACCTTGTGCAAAATTCTGTAATGTGTAACCAAGACCTCTGCTATAAATGGATTTCCTGCCCCCTTGCTCTGTGTGGGGCAGATGCATTGTGCAAATTGGTCTCACAGGAAGTGCCTTTTCTGTGTGATGCCTTTTCCATTTCTGTGTGAAGAGTAAAAGTTCGTTCTCCATCACCACTGGAGCAGCACACTCAATAATGGGTAACTTACAGGTCATTTTAAAACAGGTAGCCGTTACTACTACTACTACTACTATACTACTACGTCATCATTGTCTTGTCTTCCTGCTCCTCTTTTTTTGTCTTGCTGGTTTTTTGATACCAGGGTCCCATTTTTATCGGGACCTCCCAGGAGGGGAGGGCTCATCTTTTTCTCTGTAATTTTCCCAATAATCTCAGCCCCTGTTCAGGCACGGGGCAGGTTTGGGCAAAGGGGCCTCACTGGTACAAGCAGAGCCTCTTTCTCAACTACTGCCCTAGGTATGCATGTGGATGGATTCACCTGTAAAAGCATGACTGGGGAGGAAGGTTTAAGCCCTGCAGAGCAGTCTCAATAAAAATTGCCCCCCTCCCATTAAAGAAGGAAAAGGCATGAGATGACGCAGCTGCTAGTTACATCTTTAACATAATGTAGTTTGAGCCTAAGTGTTTAAACAGGTCCAGAAGCTGGGACTGAACTCCCTGCGGTGATCAAATGTAATAAAATGACTTGGAGCACAGAATGAGGGCTGCCACTAAATGCAGCTTTAATCTGCAATGACAGTCCACAACTTGTACAACCATCTCCTACCTTGGCTCCTAAAGTTGCAGGGGCACCTCCACCAATTTCAAGGAAGGGTTGGCTTCATGGCCGCAGTAAACAACTCTTTCAAAATTACAAAATATTTTTACAAGATACACATGGGGCTGAGAGTCCTTTGGGGGCACGGAAAGGAATATAGGTAAGTAGCATCCTTTGCCCTGGTCAGGTCCAAGGGAGCGCCTGACCTTCTGCCAGATCCACAGATCTCCTGCTGTTCTGTATTCCTGGCTTCAGCCTTGACATGTGTGTAGGGCTGTGAATGTTGGGCTGGAATCTGGCCCTCTTGTGCTTGCCAAGGGTGGCAGATTTCTCATGCTTGGCCCTGAGCAGGAAGTGAGCCAAGCCAGCATCAAGTCTGTGAATTCTCTGGAGCACTAGTTTTTTCTTCGTGGAAAGTGCACGACGCACATCATTCTTTGAGCAAAGCCTGCAAGTCACATGTGTGGAAGTTGGGCTGTTTGAGCAGTGGGCACGTGGGCTGTGCATCTGCAAGCTGGTCTTGTGGATTCTTGTGGACTCGTTTCTTGCCAAATGCCATGCTTGTGCTTGGTGCAAGGTGGACTTTATTTATTTATTAATTTTTATTAACAGGTTTATATGCTTATTATTTATATTATTTATTATTTATATTCAATTATTTATTATATTTAATAATATAATAATATATATTTATATTTATAATATTTATAATATATATATAAATAATATAATTATAATATTATATTATTTATATTATTTATATTCAATATATTATATTATTTATATTCAAAATAATATTCAGAATTATTTATATTCAAGGTGGACTTGAAGCAGGGAGAAAGCAGGCTGGAGTCTGAGGAGCTGAGTCAAGGGAATCCAATGGATTCTCACCCCCAAACCAGAATTTTCACACATTGCTACCTGTGTGGAAATTAATTGCTGATTTGGCATGGATGTCTGTGACCCATGTCTGCCCAGTGCTCAAAATTATGCTGCAAAAGATGGGCACGGCTGTATTTCAGACCTTGTTCCCCATGGAAAGCCAGGTTCTTACCCACCTACTCTATCCTAGGACCCTGCTGGGCTTCCGTGTTATGAGTACTGGGTCTGATCCTGACAAGTGTATGCATCACTTGTGCTTTTAAGCATAGTTGCTTTGTGATGTGAAAATGTTTTATTTTCTGTGAAACAAGGTTATTTATTTATTTTAAAGTTTGACTCTTGTTATTGTTTCAGCGTGACCATTGATTGGGAACTGAATCCACCAAGATTGAAGTGAAATGCTAATTTATAGAACAGGCATCCCCCTCACCCAGGCCCCCTTTCTCCTCTGCTGCCTTGGCTATCAAAAGTTGGCCAGCTGCAAAGGGGTGGAAAATATGTGCAGTTCACCTGTAGTGAAAATTATGGAGGATGAATGACACTCCAGGGTGAATTTAATGCTGAATTCTAGTTCCTGGTCTCTCAGAGGAAATCTTCCAAGAACTCTTGCTTTTATTCTACCTTCTTTGCTGTGTGCAGAGAGACTTTTTGGAGGGGCGGGGGGAGTGATCATGCTTTTGTTTCTCCTGGCCTAGGGAGGGAAAAATTGTTAATTGAAATGTTTGTTTTAAAGCTCCCCCTTTAACCGCTGCAATGGTGCATGTGGTCTGTTTTCTTTGTCTCTGGGCCCTCCCTGCCCTGGGCTTTTCATGTTTCTTTTTAAGTGCACAGGCTATTTCCATGAAAGCCGGATCCCCCTTGCTTGGGATTTAATCTGTTCTTGCTGCTTATTCTCCATCTGAACCTTCCCAGGAGATCTGTCGCTTAGGTAGTAGGCAGCGGGTGGGGTGCCTGAAAAAGGACAGGTCAGGGAAGGGCCTCTTTCTAAAAGTGAACTGACATATTAAAATGTTTGCTTGTTTATTTTTGCACTTGGCTTCTATTCCAGCGCTTGGGCTTGTCTGCTTCCCCCCTCTCTGTTCTTGAGTTAGTAGGAAAGAAGAAACTTGCCCCCACCCCTTATCTTGCTGTTGTGCAAAGGAATACCTCTTGCCCTCTCCCTAAAAGGAATGCTCATAAATCTTTGCTTCTTAACTGTACTTTTAAAAAAATCTGGAAGCTTCATATTCCAGCCCGGTGTTTGCAGGCTAGCCTTGTCCAGAGGTTTAACACTTTGGTTTTAACCACCAAAGGTTACCGATGCCAAAAATGAGAGAGTAGGAAGGAAGAGAGAGCAGGCTAGCGGTGGCTGTTGTTGACATCACAGTCTGAAGGAGCTGTGTGTCAGAAAGGGCTTGCTGCCGGCGGCAACACTGAGGTTCCAGCCACATCTCACTGGCTCCACGGTGGTGTGTTTCTGGCCGCAAGTGCGGCGTGCATTGCCCACCCTTGGTGCTTCCCTGCAGAAGGTGCTGCTGAAACGGGCATTACTCATAACTGGCGAGATGCCAGCACTGGCCTGGTAGAGTCACCGCGCTGGGCAGGGCAGGGCAGGGCAGGGCAGGGCAGCCAACCACACCGCCACACCCCTTCCTGGTGGCTCTCATAGCACCCAAGGCTGGTCAAGTTATATTGGCGCCCGAGGCAGAATTTACCACAGTGGCCTCTCCCCAACCTTGGCAGTAAAACAATACAACAGTGATAAATAGCAGTTGGGTCCGGTGTTATGATACTTCATATCAGACGCCTGAAGCAGCTGCCTCAGTCAGTCTCGTGGAAGGACTGGGCCTGCAAGGTACCCCATGGCACTCTCTGGTGGGATCCTTGTCTGTGAAAACAAGGCCATCTTGTGCTCGTCTGGAGAGTTGTGCGCACACTGAGGTGTGTAAACAGGTGTGATCCCCTGCTTCGGAGACATCCTCCTCCAGTCATGTTGCACTGCAAGCCCCATCATCCCTAGCTAGCTTTCCTGTCATATGCTACCTGATCACTTGCAAATGTGGTGGATGTTAGAGGGGTGGATCTGTTATACCAGCAGATCCATGTGAAGGGCTGATATCCTCCTTTGAGGCTTAGGGGATTCAGTGGGAGCACCCCAAAGAACCACCAAATGCAGCAGTAGCTCCTCCATACAGTTTCACAGACTGCCTGTTCCTCAGGCCTAAGTATGCCAGCAACTAATCCCATTGCTGTACTTTGGCCTCTGGTTGTTCTTTACTCTCCTGTGCATATGTGGAGCATCCCTGCTAAAATCTGAAAGACCAGACGAGTGTGCGTGCGAATAATATTTCAGTGCTGCTTCCAGAGGAAGTGCTAGCACCCACTAGGCCTGGAGCCCCAAAACATTCACTCAAAGCCCCATATCTCTTGTGGAAGCGGGATCTGCTCCATCACCCTGCTGTCCAGGAGCACCGACTGAAATCAAGGTACAGGGGCCTGTGGATCTCTCTTGCACCTGAACCCCATGGATCAGCTGCTTTGGGCCACATCTCCTGCTGGCCCCCATTGAATCTTTCTTTGTGAGGGATCCCCCCTGCCCGAAATCAAATCCTCTTCTCTGCCCTTGCATCCTGTTTTACAAATAGGGGCATCCTATAGAAACAAGGCCCTTTAAAGACACAGAGAAAGAAAGAGAAAGCATATGTCAGTTATCATTTGCTGCTTTTGTGTTCTCTGGGCCTGCATCCCAGATTGTTTTGGTACCTAACAGCACTCCTTGGCGGCCTCTACTGCATAGCTGCTCCTTGCCTTTCCCCATGACTGCCAAAGCAAGAAAACAAGATCCACTCCATCTAGGAGTTTTTCCATGCGATGTTGGTTTGCATGATGCATATTTACAGAACACAGCATTTAGATCTGCTTTGCAGGATTTGAATTTCCTGGGTGTGGAGGTTTGCTATTCTGTTGACTTTAGGTTGGTTATAGACTGAACTTGCTTCCTTTCAAGAGATGTTGGAACAGCTGCTACTTCTGGCGCATTGAGATTGCTAATTGCTTATAAGCTTTACCTAATAAATCCATTTTGTGACATGCTAGTTTGGAGATCTCTCATGTTAATGTATGCATTTTGGCTGCACCCTACATGAACGGTTAGTGGAAAGTAAACTTGTCAGGGCTGGTGCATTCGTAATGCTAGACCCAGAATTTAGAGTCTTGGCTGTGGAATTTTGAATAGATCCTTTTTCTCTTCCTTCTGTCTTTTGAAATATTCTTTTGTCCTGTAATTCCCCTCTATCTTGGGTAAATATTATTTAGGACTGCTTGATAACCTTACATGAGGGCATCCAGTTCATTCCTCATTCTGAAACTAGGGATCTAGATCCATTTTCCTGATGGGTTGAATTACAACTCTCTTTGGTCCCATGAGCTGGGGACAATGGGAGTTGTATATCCAATTCCTGCTAGGTCCAGTTAAATAGATCATATAGCAGATGCTAGGTTGAAAACAAAGAGGCTTTTGTCTTGATGTCCAGGAGAGCTACAGCTGGTAGCAGTAGATACGTAACATTGGGTTAGATCGGGGCAGGCAGCCTCGACTGAGTTGCCAGTTTGGCCTTTTGGTGGTTTGCCAGCTCTTGTGCTGTGCACCCTTTCCCCTATTCTCAAAAGCTGAAATGCCTCTCCGGAGCCTCAGGGATTGACACAAGGACCTGATGCCCCAGCCTGTTTGCCCTTAGTCAGGCCCAGGCCCTGGCTGAGCTCCACCCACTGCTGGAATGAGGGCCTGAGCGCTTGCCCAGAGGGGAATTCAGCTGAAAGGGGTTCCCTGGGCTGGACTGAGCCCTGGTCTGACCTGGGGAAGGGCAACTTCTTGCGTGCCTCAGATTTGCCTGTGCCGGTGGTGGGCATGGCTGGAGAGTTGTTTTCTCTCGGCTGGGTGTACGGCTATGACCAGGCTTGTGTGTTGTTCATATGTGGCTTCCCCAGTGTGATAATCAACCCCACTGCAGGTGCTGTGCCACATGTGCTGGGCACAGTTTGGAGCAGGAAGGGGAACTTTGACGTTGACTGGACTGAATGCAGAGAATATGGGAAGCTCCAAGGCCAGGCTCTTTCTCCATCATGTTGTCCTTGGCCTGCAGTGACTTTGCAGGCAGTGAAGGACCTTGCCAGACATATGCCACCTGCATGCACAGCAGAGATTCTGCCGCTGAGCCACGGTACCTCCTGAAGCACCGAGAGGCTGGAAGCATCTTGTACCCACCTTACAGACCCGTCAGCCATGTCTGATATTCCTGCCTCAGAAAAGCACCTTTGATCAGCCAGTGGTTTGTAACCCCCCCCCCCCAAACCCTGTCATGCTGAGCTTCAGCCTTGAATTAAAAGTGCTTGTGGCTGCAGGTTAATCATTGAACTGCCCCTCCTGCAGTATGAATGTGAGGGCTGCCTTCTAGGGAAGCTGACTCCTGGATCAGCAGAGCGGCCCTACAAGCCATGCTCGCACAGTACATGCCTCCATAACTTTGCCCTCATAGATTCTGTTTCTAGTCAACAGTGTTTCCCCCCCAGAAACTTTCTCAAGCAAATGTTCAGGACTTTCCCCCTCAGTATCCTCTGAGCAAGTCCTATTACAAAGGCACATAGTCAAGGCCAAAGAGACCTGCAAGAGAAGCTGAGTTTACTACTGAATGGAGTGGGGGAGGCGGCACTGGACCCTTGCTCTTCTCTCCCCACTGGGCAGAACTGGGTAGGGCAGAAAAGTGCCTGGAGGGATGGAGAGCGAGGTGGGAAGTGAGCATCCAGCTTTCCCTGTAAAATCATGCTCTCTGCTGTGCTTTATACATGAATGGGGCAGCCATGGGTGCAATATGTCTGGCTGTTCCATCATACATAGCTTGGCCCACACCTCCCCTCCCCTCTCCTTTTCTTGATGGAAATCCTGTGCTGAACTTTTTTGGCTTGTATAAGTACAGGCACTGCAATTAGGATCTAAACGTCTGCTGCAGCAGCAAGGGGTAGGAAGGAAAAAGGGAGTGAAAAATAACTCTTGCTTTCTTCCAGAAGATAAGAACCCGCTACCTTTTTTTCCTGGAGTTTTCTGTGGCAGGAATGTGTGTATGCTACTAAATCGCTCTTCTGTAGGCCTTTTGTAAAGATAAGGGTTCTTAATTACCCACTCCAGTCCAAGCTGATCCAAAATATTTTGCTTTGCAGCAAAGATGAAGTCTCCCTTTCTGCTAATTGCTGTGGCTCCCATGTCTTGCTTGTGGCCTTCTGGTTGGCTGCCCCGTGAGCACAATGCTGGCTTGATGAGCCTGATCAGATCCAGCAGGGCTCACCTTGTTTCCTTAGTCAAAAAGCCCAGAGCCCTGGTGATGCTACAACCGTGAGGGATTAGGGGCCGGTGTCATGAATTTGGTGGAAGGGGTAAGTAGGAGATCTGAGGGTTCAGGCCTGCTCTCTCTCTATCACTGAGCTTACAGGACAGCACTGAGCGGCTCTTTCTTGGTCTAGCCCTCTTTACAGGCTTGTTGTGTGGAAAATTAGGATCGTGTGATGTACTTTGCACCAGAGCATCCCGAAGGCAGGAGCCACTGCTGTGGCAAAATGCAGTTGCCCCTGGAGGAAGAAGCTGTTTGGGTTGCTGCTGCCTGCTGAAATAATTGCTTTTGATGGTCAGTAGCAGCTTCTTTACTGACCATTGTCTGGCAAGACCTTCCTCAGCTGGCAAGGCACAATGACTGATGTGGAGGGAGACTGAAGTCCAAAACTTTAGGACATTGGGCTGGTGAGAGCTGCATCTTCTCTGTATTGGGATAAATGGTACCCAAGTGCTTCTCTCACAGAAGCTTCACTTGCACTGTGGTGGTGAATTGGAATCTGAGTCTCTCCATCTCTGACCACGTGTTGGGGCCCGTGGGGCAGAAGACAGGCAAAATATTCCCTGCCCGTTGAAAGCGTGTGTCGGAAATCTTTCACACTGTACCTGCACGGATGATTCTCAAACTCCTTTCCCATCTGCTTTACAGGACCCAGCCTGGACGTATGGTGATTCTCTGCGCCTGATTCTTCTGGTCTGACAGAAGTTCCTGGAGCTTGCATGCTGCTTCATGCAGTTACAGTAAGTTAAACTTCAAAACAATCTAAACCATCATCTTTCCATTTACAGACTCTTAAATTAATCTGGCAGAGTGCACTCCAGCCCTTGAAAGCATGTGTTTTCATGCAGCCTCCCCCAACCTGGTGCCCTCCACAGAGGTGTGCTGGAAGACGGTGTTCCTTCTCTTCCCAGCTGCCATGGTGCAAGGTGTCATCTGGAAAATCGTTCAGGGGCCAGGCTGAGGATGTCTGTTTTCAGCCTGGACTCTTGGACGACAGACCACTGCCCTGGAGCCATGGCGCTTTTGGAAACTTGTTTCTTCCCCCGCATTTCAAAGTGTTTTGCTGTGTAGCTACTGCTTATGGAGAATTTATTTATTTAAAACCTTTGTATACCGTCCACTACCAAATGGTCTCGGGACAGTCTTACAGAATCAGAGCTCTGTTGGATGTGTGGAAGCTGCATGGCTGCAGTCCTTAAGGTTCCACAAGACACTTTTTGATCCAGTGTATTTGTTATTAAAAACAAACACCCCTTTGCATTTTCTAAGAGGCAGTTAAAAAGAGCCAAGTATTCTCAGTCAGTTCTTAAAACGTTTGGCCTTTGCCTGTTCCTTATCGCCACACCTGGAACACCGGGTAGGAAAGGACAGAACTCTGCACAAAGGGGAAGACTGCCTCTAAAACAGCCCAGTGAAGAGTACGCCTGCTCAGTGCGCATGGAATGTGGGCTGACTGTGGTGGGGAAAGCAGTGCAGTTTCCCTACGGCTGGCTCTCATTCTGCACAGGAGTGTTCTGCACTCTGTTGCGGGCCTCCCTCTGAGTGTGCACATGTGCGTGCATGCGCCCCATAGTAACCTGAACTTACTACATCAAGTTTTATTAATTTATAAATGTGTCTACTAAATTGGCCCTCTCAAACCTGATGTTGGTTTGGATGACAACACCTAGATTTCTTAGGAAGGCATTGTGAACCTGCTGTGTTAATGGGTGTGTGGTGTTTTAATGTTGTGTTCATTTCAGCCCAGCATTTCACCGTCTGGTGCCCTCCAGATGTTTTCGACCAAAACTTCCATCACCCTCATGTTTTTGTCATTTAGTTCTTAAATTAAAATGTCCTTGTGCTAATTATGGAAATAATTATGAAGGGTTTAAAAAAACAATGTTAAGAGATCTGACTATTTTAAAGAGTGAGTTTAGAGCTTGGAATACTGTTTTTGGGAAACCTCTTTTGCAACCTAGCAACACATCGACATGTTCTTGCTGCAGATGTCACTTGGTCTGGAAAAGAGAAGATTTCCTTCTCTGATGCCCAAATGGAAAGCAGAAGGGAGGAGGGCATGCTCAGCCATGTTTTTGGATGATAGGAAATAAATCCTTTTGCTGGAACTAATTTCAAATGAAAGAGATTCCTTTAACAAGTTCAGCAGTGAATTTGAAGCATCTGCTTTCTAAAACTGCATTTTGTAAGAGAAATAACAGAACATGTGATTCAACTTAACACAGTGCATGTTGCAATCAGAAGTCCAATTCTGGCATAAGAGTAAATCTATCAATGTCAATGAACCTCCTCTGAATGCAAGTAATTCTTGAAAGCTCCCCCCAATTATTTACTGCCTTCTTTCTCATTGGAAAGCTAATCACCTAAAGCAGCCCCTCCCAGTTCCCATGTTCAGTACATCTGGAAGGCACCATGTTGAGGAAGTCCAGTTAGGGGCTTAATGCAGGAAAATCTTACGGCGTTCCTAGGAAGGCTTGTGCAGTTCTGGGTTTCTTTTGATTTCATTGCTGTTGATGGCGAGGAACATCAGCAGGCCTTCTTCTAAGCTGCTATGCTGCTTATAACCTCCCAGGCCAAAACCAAGGTGCCGGTTAAATTTTAAAGCTCTTTATATCAATCTTATTGTCTCTGTCCGTTGGTGATACCAGTACATGGCTCAAAGGATTGGTGCATGAGGCTTTACTAAGAGACTTCTTCTGGCTGCTTGGCTACTTTCCGTCCTTGAGGGCTCTGTGAAATCCCAAGAAGAGAATGGAAGGAAAAAGAGCTGATGCGGTGAAATAGTTAAGGATGGGGTAGGCAACTGCAGCCCACCAGATGTTCGGGGCTGCAACTCCTGCCATCCCTGATCTCATTGGCTTATATGTGCTGGGTCTTGTACACGTTCTGCTCAAACACATCTGGAGGGTGCCTGAATCGGATGGGCTGCATCACTTCCCAGGCCGCAAAGGAGAACGTCAGGAGAGGTGCAGAGTGGGAATCGTGTGCATCCTTGAGGATCTCACGCTCCTCAGTCTTATTTTAGCATACTTGTTTCTCACCTTGCCTCCAAGGTACACTGGATGGTGCTCTGTTATCTTGGCCCTAGGATACAGGTGAGATTGAGTGTGGCTCTCCTAAGGTCCCTTGGTGAGCATCCTGGCTCAAAGATTGAAACTCAGAGCTCCCGGGTCCATGTTTGATGCCAGTAACTTTCAGTCTCCCTTCCTGGAGGGGACTTCCATTAACCACTGGGTTTGCACATTACAGAGCATTTAGGTACAAGCACAGGTGGAGAACTGAGAGAATCATAGAATAGCAGAGCTGGAAGATGCCAAGAAGGCCATCAGACCCAATCAGTTGACACCATCCCACTCAGATGGCTGTCCAGTTCCTTTTTGCATGTTTCCAGTGTGAGAGAGCCCACCACCTCTCCAGGCAGCTGGTTCCACTGCCGTATTGCTCTGACAGTGAGGAAGCTTTTCCTGATATTTTTTATTTATTTTATTTATTTAAAAATTTATATGCCGCCCCTTGCAACAGCCTCGGGGCGGCTTACAACATAAAACACATATATTGTTAAAAACATGTACCAAATTTAAAAACTGGCCCATCTCAGGTTATCAATAAAAACATACAACAAAAATCAAAACAAGTTTAAATTAAACTTAAATTAAACATAAATTAAACATAAATTAATTAAACATAACCTAAACCAAAACAAACATAAATTAACAATAATATTAATTAAAATATTGTCTAAATAAAAAGGCCTTCGCCTGGCGCCGAAAAGCAGATAACGACGGCGCCAGGCGAGCCTCTCTGGGGAGCGCATTCCATAAATGGGGCGCCACCGCTGAGAAAGCCCTCCTCCGGGTACTCACCCTCCTAATATCACGCACGGAGGGTTCCCGGAGGAGAGCCTCTGCCGCTGATCGTAAGGGGCGGGAGGGCATATATGGTCGCAGGCGCTCCTTTAGGTAGCCAGGGCCCAAGCCGTTTAGGGCCTTATAGGTAAGAACCAACACCTTGAATTGGGCCCGGACTTCAATGGGGAGCCAGTGGAGCTGACGGAGAACTGGGGTGATGTGAGAACCACGCCCAGTCCCCGTCAGTACCCTGGCAGCTCTATTTTGCACCAATTGAAGTATCCGGACCGTCTTCAAGGGAAGCCCCACGTAGAGCGCGTTACAATAATCCAACCGGGAAGTCACCAACGCATGTGTCACTGTCGTCAGGCAATCGAGCTCCAGGAAGGGACGCAGCTGATGTATCAGCCGAAGCTGTTGGAAGGCGCTCCTCGCCACTGCCGACATTTGAACAGTCAAGGTCAGCTCCGGGTCGAGGAGCACTCCCAAGCTGCGGACCCTGTCTTTCAGAGGGAGTGCAACCCCATTCAAGACTAGGGTCAAGTCCCCTACACTGTAGCCAGACCCACCCACCAACAGGACCTCCGTCTTGTCTGGATTGAGCCTCAGTTTATTGGCCCTCATCCAGCCCATTACCTCGGCCAGGCACCGGTTCAGCACAGCCACCGCCTCACCTGGATCGGTGGAAAACGAGAGGTAGAGCTGGGTATCATCCGCGTACTGATGATTCCGCAGCCCACACCTCCTGATGACCTCCCCCAGCGGTTTCATGTAGATGTTAAAAAGCAAGGGGGACAAAATGGAGCCCTGCGGAACCCCATGGCATAGCTGCCATGGCGCAGAGCCATAGTCCCCCAGCACCACCTTCTGGTATCGGCCATTGAGATAGGAGTGGAACCACTGCAAAGCAGTGCCTCCAACCCCCAATCCCGCCAGCCTCTCCAGAAGGATACCATGGTCGATGGTATCGAAAGCCGCTGAGATGTCAAGAAGGACTAACAGGGACGCACTCCCCCTGTCCCTCTCCCTGCATAGGTCATCGTACAGGGCGACCAAGGCGGATTCAGTGCCAAAGCCGGGTCTGAAGCCGGACTGAAATGGGTCCAGATAATCAGTTTCCTCCAAGAGTGCCTGGAGTTGTCCCGCCACCACCCGCTCCAGCACCTTACCCAAAAACGGGATGTTGGCCACCGGTCTATAATGATATCCAGCCTGAATCTGGGTTGTCACAACTTGAACTGATTATTCCGTGTCCTACACTCTGGTATCAGCGAGAAGAGATCTTGACCTTCCTCTTTGTGACAGCCTTTGAGGTACTTCTAGAGGGATACCATGTCCCCTCACTCTTCTCAAGACTGAACATGACCAGTTCTCTCAGTCTCTCCTCATTGGGCAGTGTTTCTAAACTTTAGAAACTCTGCAGAAAGATGGAAGTGCAGACAGACGTGAACTAGAAGTGCTTGTCAGGGACTTCGCCAGATGCTCAGAATTTATGCTCTGCATGCACTTTATCACAGCATCACATCTCGGTCAATGTGTTGTTATGCGCATATTGTACGAGAGATTTCCTGGTACATGATGCCTGTTGGAAAATTGCACTGTTGGAAGGAAATGTCATGTATTTTCTGCTTGCAAGCTTGGTATCTTAAACAGGCCTCCCTAATTGTTTCCTGGGCCTATTATGTTTCCAGTTAGCAACTGAAAGGAGGCAGGGAGCTTCCTTTCTCTTGGTATTATGGCTGCATTACAAATGCCAGTGCTTCTGAATGGATGTGCTCAGCAGACGGCCCTCTTCCTCGAAAACCAAGGCGACAGAAGCTCATGACAGCAGCCTCGCAGCAGGCTGGATCCCGCTCCCTTTGCTGGTGAGATTGTGCGAGAGCTCTCACATTACGGATGTTTGACAGCTTAAAAGCTCAGTTTGCTCTGTTTGGGAGCACAGCTGGCAAGGGAGTGCTGGATCCCCGAAATGCAAAATCCAATGGTGCCTCCGCTCTCTCTACTCAGCTGGGATGTCTGGAGGTCCAGGTCCCATCTGTCTTGGCCAGCATGGCCAATGGTTAGGAAGACCATCCATTGGCCAAAAGCTTTGAAGCATGTCAGGTCAGGGAAATGTGGACATAATCCACCAGGAATTCCCTGAGCAGAATTTCCATGGGGTGAATGGGAGCTGTGAAAAAAGGGCTCTTGTGCAGCTGCCATTGATCTCGGTGCAGCTTGAATTGTGCCCCGTGTTGGATGTCCCTGCCACTGCTTCTTGGCTGGGCCGGCTCCCCGTCTGTGCTAGGATGCCAGGGCACAGACAGACTGTCTAATGCTGGATGCATGATCAAATGTGGCTCTGACGTGGTTTTCAGCTATTGCCGTCCTCAGTTCTCCACCGTGGTCTCCGTGCATCACATGTTATGCGTGCTGCACCTGCGCAGTGCCTGTTGCCGGGAAGATTCACTAGCTGTAACGGTTTTTGACAGGAACTCTGCACCCCCACCCCCGCAATGTAAATGGTCGGAGTGCCCGCCCTTTCCCCATCTGCTTGCGATGCGGTACCTCGGGCCTTTTTCTCTTTGCTGTATTGCCTCGTCTTCTCAATCGTCCTCTTCCAAATCTTTACAACTTTCTCTTACACTCCACTTTATAGCCCTAGCCCATGTTCACCCTTACTAAACCCCTTACCTTTATTGCTTCTTCTGTCCCCCCTTCCCCATCCCCTCCAGTTTTGTTTTGTTTTTTAAACCATTCTGTCATCCTTCTCTTCCCAACTATCTCCATTCGCTGTCTTCTCTCTTCTTTCTCTCAATGGCACAGCCTTCCATAAGTGCTCAAAATGCGGAGCCAAGATGTCTCCCACTGATCCTCACGATTTGTGCCTTCTCTGGCTTGGAGGAGGCACAGGACCGGTAAGTGCCCCCACTGCAAGTCATTCGCCAGCGAGGCTCTCAAGAACCGCCAGAATCGGCTGTGCAAAATGTTATGGGGCGAAGCACCGGTCGCAGTGAAGCAGGTCTCAGCTGAGGCCAGCTCTTCCGCAGCTTCAGGTCCATCAAAAGACGTCCCTCCTCGCTCATCCGAAGGGGATCTCACCAGCAAGGGTGGAAAGCGCTCCTCACATTCTCCTCCTCATAAACAGAAGGAGAAGAGGAAGCATGTCAGGTCCGAGGAATCGTCAAATCTGAAGCATCCTAAGAAGGACCAACCCAACAAACCTGAGTGCAGGCACAAACAGCATGAGAAAGTGCCCTGCTCTGACCCAGCTGCTGCTTCGATCGTGGTCCTGATCTTGGTTCTGATCTCGGTTCCAACTGAACCATCAATCCGCCATGCAGGTGACTCCACCAGGGGCACTGACAATGTGGAAACCGACTCCCTCAGCAGGCACATGTTGACGACATGCGAGTGGAAGCTAGATCAACAAGTTTGCCAACATTTGTTTCAACTCTGGGGAAACACCAGATGTAGACTTGTTTGTGACTCACGACAACTCCGTCTGCAGGACGTACTGCTCCTGAGCAGGCATCGACCCAGATTCGAGCGGGGATGCGGTCATGATTTCATGGGAGAGCAAGTTCTAAGTGTTCCCACCGATACCGCTAATAACAAGAACCATAGTCAAAATCAGACAAGACGGCACTCACGGAATTCTCATCACCCCTTGGTGGCCCCATCACCCCTTGGTGGCCCCATCAGTCATGGTTCCCTACTCTTCTCCAGCTATCATACAACAATTTTCTTCACCTACCTCAAGTTCCTCATCTTCTCACTCAGAAACATGGTGCGGTACAACATCTGGACCTTCATTCTCTAAACCTCACTGCCTGGCTCATTCATTGACTCTCCTGCTTCGATACCGACAATCTGCTTGATATGTACACCTTCTTCGGGATCGACGCCTGCTTCTTCTACAGCTGTGTCTACCGCATCAGAACTTTCCAGACCAATATTGCCTTCTGTATCCAGCATCAGTACCAACGTCTTCCTCGGCTGTTATACAGCTTATTCTTCAATCTGCACTACGACCGACCACACAGCACTCCTATAATGCCAAATGGAAGTGCTTCACCTACTTTGCTGCTGCTAACCAATTTCTACCTCAGTCTAGAACATCCTACAATTTCTACTCTTGTTACCATGGGGATCTTAAACCTTCCTCCATTAAGGTGTATAATGCATCTGTCTCTCATCATCGAGGATGCATTGGAGGTACGTTGGTATTCTCCCATTACCTGGTGCGTCGATTCCTACGAGGACTGTGAAACCTTCAGCCACCGACGCAATTGGTAATTCCAACATGGAGCCTCTCTGTTGTCCTACAGGCTCTCATTTAGCCTCCATGTGAACCACTAGCTACAATGGATCTCCGCCTTCTCACTTGGAAAACAGCATTTTTAGTAGCTATTACATCGTCAAGAAGAGCTAATGAACTGTGTGCCCTTCGTGTCGACCCTTTGTACTTAAACTTCCACAAAGAGACAGTAGTCCTGCGCACCGATCCAACCTTCCTGCCCAAGGTTGTGACTCCTTTTCACCTTAATCAGGACATTGTTCTACCTGCCTTTTTCCCTGCTTCTTTGACACCGATCGAGCACTCTCTACATACGTAGAGACGTAGCCTGGATGTCCGTCAATGTTTAGCCTTCTATCGATTCTGAGCTGAGTCATTCAGGAAAACCAGATGGCTTTTCATCAAATACTCAGAACATGACAAGGGAGCTCTTATTTGTACTCAAAGACTTTCAAAATGGATTGTCAAGACAATTGAACTGGCTTATCACCTTTCAAAATTGGACTTACCTGTTAAAGGACACTCTAGAAGAGCTGGCGCTGCTTCTTCTGCCCTCCGTGGGGGCATCCCTTTGTAGGATATCTGCAAAGCAGCCAGATGGTCTGCTCCGTGCACTTTCATGAAGCCCTACCACTTAGACGTCAAGGCCAGACAGGACTGCTCCTTCAGCCGCGCTGTCCTCTCCACAGTTCTCCAGTGACGACACCATCCTGCCTCTGGGTGTGGTAAGCTGACTAATCACCCATAAGGTGTGATGCACGGAGACCACGGTGAAGAAAGACAGGTTGCTTTCCTGTAACTGTCGTTCTTCGAGTGGCCATCTGTGCATTCACACAACCTGCCCACCGGCCCCACTTGGTGTCAGTGACTGGGTACACTATACCTCTAGTTATACTATGTATGTATGTATGTATTTGCTTCTCTTTCTTTTCTCCCTTATGTGCCGGATTCGATACTGGCCAGCTCCACCTGGAGCGAATGAATGGTCCTCAGCTGAGGGGGGAAAGGGTGGGCACTCCCACCATTTGTACTGCGGGGGTGGGCACGGAGTTCCCTCCAAAAACCGTTACAGCTACTAAATCTTCCCAGCAACAGGCACTGCGCAGGTGCAGCTTCCATAATGTGTGACTGCATGGGTGACCACTCGAAGAACGACAATTACAGGTAAGCAGCCTGCCCAACAAAGGAACTTGTTACTTGGTTTTCTACCCTGAGCCCCCTTGGAATAAGGCCCAGGACCCTTCCCAGTTCAGGTACAGTTAGTAATCTGCCACACTTCCTTACCTTTCTCTCCCCAGACAGACCCCTGGAAGCCGTGACTCTGGCTGCGTTGCAGGACCTCCACTTAGAGCAGAGGTTGGAACCTGTGTCCTACAGCTAGTGCCAGTCCCCGACAGATTTTGGTTCAAGCCCATTCATAGGATCCTAGGAGCTTCAGGGGTTCAAGATAATACTCAGTGTCTGGAATTGAGCTTGGAAACAGGCCAACACAACAGCGGTGTTGTAGTACCCAGGGGTCTGAACCTGGTGAAGACTTCCGCTGTAGCATTTTGAATTGAGGGGGTCCCCTTGTGAGGTGTGTTTATGGGAGAGATAGCTAAGGCATGGCATTATACAGAGCAATGCATCCGGAATAATGCTAGTTCAATGGCAGCAGTGAAGTCTGTCTGACTGCTTTTCTTGTTTCAGCTTTTGCACTTTTGCAGCTTTGTCAGCCCTGGGGCTCTCTGTCCCTCTTGCAAAATGCTTTTAGGGCATGGTGAGCAACTGGACAGTCCCCCGCCCCGCAGCAGTTCCTGCTGCCACACTCCCCCCAGCAGTAACACCCCCCTGCAGAATGTTTCCGTAAACCATTATGGAGACTCAGAAGGACCACATGTCGCTGAAAAACAAGCTAAATTTGGCACTTTAGAGAGAGTCAGCTTCATGGCCTGCTGCTGAATTTCAGTGGCAAACGGCCAGTATTTTTCAAGCTGCACTTCTGATGTCAGCTGTGTGGGGCAGCGCTCTTGAGCCCCTTGGCTGTGTGCTTCCATTCATCCCTTAAGGAGAACGGTTCTTAGGGTCAGTTTTCAGTAACTGGAATGAACCTCCCTCTGCAGTCTGCAGCTTGAGTTCAATTCTCAATTGAAGAATGAAATTCTGAATTGTGGGGGGAACATTCATTCATTCATTCATATTGCGATTTATATCCTGCCTTTTTCCTACCAAGGGCTCAAGGCAGCTTACATGATCTCTCCTCCTCCATCTTATCCCCACAACAACAACCCTGTGAGGTAGGCTGGGCTGAGAGTCTGTGACTGGCCCAAAGTCACCCAGTTGGCTCCATGGCTGAGTGGGGACTAGAACCCAGATCCTCTGAGTCCCAGTCCCACGCTCTTAACCACTGCACCACACTGGCTCTCAACTAATATGATCACTCCATTAGTTTAGAGGCAGGTTTTTACATTGTGAAGCAATATTGCTACATCCCGCCCTCTTCAGCTTGGTGACTGCCTGATGTTATGGACTCCAGACCCGGGCAGGGTGAACAGTGGTCAGGAATACTGGGGACTGTAGTCCAACCCATCTGGAGAGAATAAGGCTGTGATTTATTTATGCATTAGTTTTATATTCCACTTTTTTCTTACAACAAACTCAAAGCAGCTTGCATCATTCTCCTCCCCTGTTCTTAGTCTTATCCCCACAACAACAGCCCTGTGAGGTAGGTTGGGCTGAATGTCTGTCTTTTGGCTGGCCCAAAGTCACCCAGGTGAGTCCATGTCTGAGCAGGGACTAGAACCCAGATCTCCTGAGTCCCAGTCCTGAACTCTTAACCATTTCTGGAGCGTGTATTCCATCTGCCAAGCAGAACTGCAGTAATTCTCAGACCTGAATCCACAGTGGTCCTTGCCCTGATAAAATGAGTTATGCCTGGTGAGAATTCTTTTAGTAGATTTATACCCCAAATGTAGCTTACCTGAACTCGGGGTCCTCCAGTAGCCTTGAAGTGCAAGTCCCACCATTCCCAGACAGAATGGCCAATGGTTTTGCTTTGACCTCCTCTCAACTTCATTGGACACACGCCTAGATGTCCGAACTCTCCTTTAATGTTGCGCTTGGGCTGATGTGCTTTTGTATTTGCTTGAAATGAAAGAGGGACACAATGGGGCCATCTGACTCGTTGCTTCCGCATGCCTTTCTAGGCTTGATGAGTCAGATTGGCCGAGCCATTGTGCATTCTCCATTCAACTGTGTGTGCCCATAGTCGTGGCCAAACAGCGAGCATTGAGTTACAGGTTCCGGACAAGGGGAAAGAGGCTTATGACGAGGGTAAGCTCTGTCTGCATTATCAGAGCCAGCTGCTAATCCTTTTTACGCACTCATTGCCGGGCCAGCCGTATTCCTGTTCTGCTTGGAATACAACGCAGACGAGGCAAGAATGGTGAGTGCGACTGGCTTTTGGTGCTTGGTGGGGCTTCTTAAGGACAGCGTTGCTGTTCGGGGATGCGGGACAGAAATGGAGGGGGCAAGAGGGGCTGTGACACTCCGATTCAGCCACCAGGAAGCCACGGCTATACTTGGCTGGTGGAGAAGATGGCGGCCTGCATCACTGTTCATCCACCTCTCACAGTTCTGGTGCTGCCACGGTATTGTGGAAGGAGGGTTGGAGGTTGAATGCCCACATCTCTCCCCAGAACAACTTTGAATTATGAGTAAAAATACTGTTTTTTAAGTTGCCTTCCTACTCCCTCAAATGGATTTGTGTAGACACACCTCCCTGCTTCTGCACGTTTAGCATTCTGTTTCTTTGGAGGTGATCCATGTTGGACGGGATGAGCAGGTGCTTCAGGCAGCCCATGTTTGCTGCCATGCTCGGTAGCAGTGGACGTGGGGGTGGCTCGCTGTGGTCTGGAGGGCACAAACCTGGGAGGACGGCAGTGGCATGTGGGCTGGCCCAGCCGAGAACACTGGAGGCTCGCTCTCACGCAAGCGCAGACAGAAAAAGGGCAAAGCTGTCTGGGAGAAGCAGAGCCATAGGCCTCTTTTCTGTCTGAACTTCCATAGGATCGTGCCTTTAGTAAATGAATTGGATGAGTTTTAAATATGACTCAGTTACGTCTTTCTGCTTTCACATAGGCATAAAACCGATTATACTTAAGGAAAAAAAGAAAAATGGTGCCATCTTTGAAGAGGCATTCTTTCCTCTGTTTGTCCATGTTTGAGAGAGAGCGAGATGATTTGAATAGAATTACAATTAAAATTTTAAAATATTAAAATAAATAGAAGTAAAGTGGGAAGGGACCTATTAGGCCACTGCGTCCTTGCCCCTGCCCCACTTCCACACCTGGTCACCCATGTGGGTGCAGGCCTGTGCCATTCCAGCTGAGCCAAGGGGACCCGGCATGCTCGCTCCATCTATAGCTCTCCAGGCAGGCCACATATTCCATGTTTGGAACATGCGTGTCAGATCATTTGGAAAACACACCGTGGTTTGTCTGCCCATGCGAGCATGGCAAAGGTGGTTAACAAGTCACCCAGGAGCTGTGGCCTGTTTTGGGGTTGCAGGCGGCTTGTTAACCACCCCAACAATCCAGCTGCACCAGGTTTACAGGTAAGGAGAAGCCATGGCCATGCTGCCCTGCTGTGGCTTGAATTGTCAAAACGGTGGTTGGTGCTGCAAAGAGAAACCCTGCAGGGAAATTCACACGTGGTGGCTTTTTGTTATGTGCAAACTGGTGGAATGAGAAAGGGCAAAGAGGGTGGAAATTCTTATTCTAGGATGGCATTTCTGCTTTAATAAGTACTTGTGCTCAGTGTTTTGGAGCTGCATATTAACCTAATTGATGAATTATAACTGGGGGAAATACATAATCAGTTGTGCTGGCTAAAATCTGTACAGCATTAATACCCATTAGAGTGAGTTCAGAAGTAGGCCATTGGGTTGAGAATCTTCCTTTTATACACCTGTCTTTTCTAAATATAAACACCCAGTGCAGAGCAGTGCCTGCTGCAGCTGTTGTGCGGCTCACGTCCTTGTGGCCTGCATTTCTTTTTCCTTCAGCTGGGCAGGAAATCCCAGTGCTATGTTGGAGTCCTTTGTACCTTGTAAGAGCAGACACTCTTTCAGGCAGCCAGAAGGCTGGCTTTTCATTAAAATGCATTTAACTCGTGTCTCTACTTCCTTAAAAGTTCTGAAAGGCATGTCTGCATTTAAAATAGGCTGTGTTTATTTTCTTCCGTGTCTGTATCAGGATAATGGCTTGGCCTGTTTTGGGTGCCTTGTGCCATGCTTATTTTGAGGGGCTTCAGTGCTGTTGCTCTCCAGCATCCTGTCTTTGGCATCATCTGGTGCCCTGGGATTGTGAGAGCATTGCACCTTTTGTCGAGGATGCAAGGCTTGCAAGTGAGTCTGCAAAAGTTACTAGTCCATACTATTTCTGACGTCCTTGCCACATTTAGTCATTTGTGCACACCTATGACTGTCATGTTTGATACAAGTTTGCACCTCACAATTATTTGAAGGTGAGTGTCACTCAGCACAGGTGATCAAGCAGGTTGCTATGTGCAAGCTTGATGTAGTCTCCTAATTTCTTTTAAAACACCATAGAGTGATGTACCCGGAGGAGGGCTTTCTCTGCGGTGGCGCCCAAATTATGGAATGCGTTCCCCAGAGAGGTCTGCCTGGCGCCATCGTTATTTGTTTTTCGGCGCCAGGCGAAGACCTTTTTATTTAAATCGTATTTTAATTGTTAATTGTATTGATAAGTGGGATTTTAAAGGTTTTGCCGAGATGCACCGGGGTGGGGGGAGGAGGGCTTAATTGAATTGTTTTATATGTTTCATATAATGTTGTAAGCCGCCCCGAGGCTTTATTGCGATGGGGCAGCATAGAAATGTTGTAATTAATACATACATACATACATACATACATACATACTATGGCTGGGTTCACCGGCGCCCTTCCTCTCCCTTCATTATCTCTGCTGCTTTCCAGGTATTGTGCCCTGCACAATGTTCTGTTTTCCTGGTACCTTTGCGCTTCACAACTGATTTTCTTCCACGTTCTTGGAAACACAACTTGAGAGGTGTGCCTTGAGGAAGAAATGGGAAGCTGCTCCTGAGAAGGGGTCCCAGATGGCTTCCATGTGCTCAGCAGCCCCTGTCAGTGATCTCTTCCCTCAAGGCTCAGTCAACATTGGGAGGATGTGACAGAATTCTTCTTCTGTTTAGATCTGAGCTCGGGTCCAGCACCTCATCCTCCCAACACTCCTCCATGTTCTTTTCTCATCCCTCAGCTCCTCCCCGCCACCAACCATGTTTGCTGCTTTGAATAGCTCAGTTATGGACACGGTTCTATATTCATTTCAGCAACTGATTTGCCACAGGAAGCCCTCCTTGCTTAACGTCCTTGGATTGCTCCAAATGTAGATCTTGTCTGTTATAGCTATCAATTGCTCATTATTCTTCTATGACCAAGTGCAAAACTTTAAGATAAGCAGAGCTGTTTATAGCTTGCTCGCACGCTCGCGCGGCTCTCTCTCTCTCTCTCTCTCTCTCTCTCTCTCTCTCTCTCTCTCTCTCTCTCTCTCTCTCTCTCTCTCTCTGTGTGTGTGTGTGTGTGTGGGGTTGTGTGTGTGTCAGGCAGAATAAAGAGCTGCTTCTTGGGCACCATCTTGGAGATCCCGCACATGAATGATGTCTGAGCCTCTTTTTTGATCTTGGCAGTGCGGATGCCCTTAATACACGCTGCTGACTCTGGTTTGTTGGTTTGTTTTTCCCCTGCCGTGGTATCTCCATACAGTGCTCAATGCAGTTCATTTGACATCTGCCACTTGGCATGTCTGCTAAAACATGGGCTGGGAATGTGTCTTTGTTTCTCTTCACTGCAGATTGGTCCGTGAAATGAATTTAAACAAAATGCTTGGCTTAGATTAAAAAACAAAAAGCAAAAGGGAAAAAAAATTGGTAAGGCATAGATCCTCAATGCCTCAATTTTGAAAGTGTACATTCGTTTCTTAAATAATAGCAGTTTGGAGCCATTTATAAACATTTGGCTCTACTAAATCCATTTCTTTGGGCTACATCTCTCTGTGAAAGTTGCCTCATATCGTTCAGACCATTGGCTTGATTGGCTTTCTAAGTTTTCAGCCTGAAGTTCTTTCCTACCTGCTAAAGCTTTTTCCTCTCTGCATGCAAAGCATCTGCTGCAGGTCTGAGCGGTAGCGTTTCCCTGTGGCACAAGGGAGCTGCGGTGGCCAAAGTGCATCCCCCCCGCCCCCCGCAAGGGTGGTAACCATCCTAGAGGATTAACTGCCAGATCCTTAACTATCCTAGAGGGTGACTAAAAGAGGGTCCTTCCTAGAGGGCTGGGGTGCAAAGGGCCACTCTCCAATCAGGAGAACCTCTAGAGGGCAGCATTGCAGAGGTGGGCAAGGCAAAAGGCAAGGGAGCGAATAGATATACATCTTAAAGCTCTTTCTTCCAGGAGTGAAGCTTTAGGGGGAGGCATTTTAACCTTTTGAAATGGAGAACAGTTGAGAAACTGTGAAATGCATGGTGGTCTTGGGAAAGAGGAGGGAGTTGGCCATATAGGGAACTCTGCAGGTAGATTGGGCTCCATGTGGTTGGATTTGGCCCCTGGCCCTCAGGTTCTGCACCCTTGCTGTTCAAAGTGAAGAGTTTCTGCTGGCTCAGTTGGAAACCAAAGGGGCAGAGCATGAGCTGCTGTAGCATAGTTGAAATAAAGTCATCTTAATGGTATATGAAATGAACCAAGTGCAGATTCGTTTGTGGGTAGCCTTCGAAAGATAATGTTAAACTTTGGATCTTCGGGTTGAGCATGTGCTATGATTCTGTATGAGCACCAGAAATGCAGAATGTGGCCTTTGGGCCCATATCAGTGCTCTGAGCATCTCTGAGCAGGTGACACTGAAAAAAGAAAAAAAGAGAGAGCAAAGTTGCTAGCTCTAAGGAGATCCGAGAGATATTTTATGCTCAATGACTTATCAAAGCTGATAGATGGTTGAAGCCCCATCGGTGAGGGTGTTCAAGGATAGGCTGGACATGCACATGGTAGGCATGTCATGAGCAGAACTCATGGGGCCAGGGGTCAGACTAGATGGCCCAGGAGCCCCCTTCTGACTCGCTCTGTTACTATATTTCTATACCTGGAAAATGGGTTGAAACTAGACCTTGAGTGGATACAGGATGGATCCTCAGTGCCCTGCTGTGTAGTTCCACATCCCTCTCCCTGAGTAACAAAACCCAAATGAACAGTGTGTCACGATCTATGGAACCTGGGTTGGTTTGATGATGGAAGCATGGAATATTTTTCGCTTGGGTGGTCAAACAGCGCACAGAACCTTGCTTTACTTCTGCTGCAGCAGCTTTGCCCAACTGAGTGCCCTTTGGAAGTGTTGGACTACAACCCCCAGCATTCCCCAGCCTTCCTTACTGACTGGGGAAGACTGCTGCAGAGCAATATGATTCTGTACCAGTTAAATTGTCATAGATTCCTTTGGTCTTCCTGCTACAACCTGCCATAATTCCTAGAGCTTTTTGGGGTGACCATTAAAAGTAGCTTAAATTTTTAATGGAAATATGGCGTTGAGCTTGAAAGGGCAGCAATGACATTAGTTTCATACCTTCTTAAATTTGAAAAGGAAACATTTTAGACATTGCCATGCAAACTTTCCCAAAAATAGCCTTCATATTTTGGATGGAATGCTTTCCTATCCACAGCACTTTTCTTCCTTCCCATAAATCTCTCTGCATCCTGTTCCCACAAAAAGGGAGAAAAGAAATATAATGTTGCCAGAGAAAGGAATCTGCCTTGTTAAGTGTACCAGGTGCAAATTGTCTGTGCAGCGTATCTGGCAGAGAGAAATGGGAGCATCGTATAACTAACAATTGCACAGCTCACTAATGCTACTGCCATACATGGAGATGCTTTATCAGATTCTGAAAATGTTTTAAGGCGCAGTTAATAATTGGGCTTGCATGAGCTAGGATTCTGCAAGGTACGAGAGAACCAAGTATGGTTATGCTTTTCAAACTCTGTGTTTGACTGATCTTGAAGAGGTTTGTTGAACTAGTCTCTAAGAAGCCAATACAATGCCAAAAGGATGCTCAGTCTGGGTTTTCAAATACGAATGTCAAAGTAACTTTTTTATTTACGTTTTCATTGCAAGTATTGAAATACTAACATCTTGGAATGAAAACAGTTAAGCAAAAGAGCTGTGCAGAAAGCTGAGGAAAGCCGGGGTGGGGCTGGGGGTCCACTATAGAATGCCCTTCTTTGGGCAGTAACTGCATTAAGACTACCCAAAACATCCAATGGCAATACATAGTGAGGTGGCAGCGTCTAGTTGGGCTAAACGAGATATGATGTGGGAAATGTGTGTCTCCCACCAGGCTGTTGCCTAATTACACTGAACTGAGTCAAGTGGTGAAGGTATTTAGCCTGCTCCTCAGAGGCAGTTCGTCTGATCTGAATGATCCCTCAGCTCGTTTGTCCCTCTTGGAAACACGGCCTCTGCCGCAGGAAGGGCTAGCCAGACAGGTGGAGCCAAGGTGTCCCCATGCCAGGGTTGAGATGGTGGTGTAGGGCAGAGGGGTTCAGATTTGTTAGGCACTGGGGAACATTTTGGGACAAGCTAGGCCTGTGCAAGAGGGATGGGCTCCCTGGAACGGAGCCACATCTGCCTCTAGCATCACCGAGGTGGCAGAGCAGATCCTGAATTAAACCCTGAGGCAATATGCAAACTCAGTGAAACCTGATAACCAGCAAGGTCTAAATGTCAACATGGAAGTTGGATCTTTCCCTGTCTGTATCACCATTTGCCCTGTGCTTTGTCCAGTTTAACTGGGATTGTTACCGGAGACATTTAAGAATGGGTTGCTTTACTTTTTAAGAATGGATCTGCAGGTGGGCGGCACCCTGTATGCTGTGTCTGTGGAAGGGCCCAGGTGTTCAGGCAGGGCTGCAACCTGTCGGAAACCCCAGAGAGTGGCTGCCAGGTGCTGTAGACTGGGATGGATGAAGCCAACTGTTCCAGTTTCTCTTGATTTTTCATTTTTCCTCTCATTCAGTTGGGCTTATCCTGAACTGTTTTTTAAAAGATTGCACCAAAATTCATGAGCACTTTTGTGCATGTTCTCCTCAATACACACATTTATATGAACTATTCCTAAATGTGCACATATCATACAAGCAGTTTTCCTAATAAAATGCATTATTTAATATTAGTTGCATGAATGTACACACTTTTTGATTGGTGTGTATAACCCTATACACACTACAAAATTCAGAGAAGTGTGTGTATTGGTTCCAAAGTATGAAATTGGAAAGTAGTATTAAAATGTGAACAGAACAAATTTTCCAGAATCCCTAGTGTAAATACTGATCCAGAATGGTTTGACACCATCTAAAGTGTGACAGAGCATTCTCGGTGGTAGGACCTGGCTTGGTTGCTCCTTGCAGCATTTCCACTCTTTAGGTCGGTCGGTCGGTCGGTCGGTCGGTCCGTCTTTCTTTCTTTCTTTCTTTCTTTCTTTCTTTCTTTCTTTCTTTCTTTCTTTCTTTCTTTCAAACATTTGTATGCCGCCCCCATTGCAACAAAGCCTCGGGTATTATATGAATGTCATTGTTGTATGTTGCTTGAGAGAATGCCTAGCAATATTTTTTTTAAATAGTAAAGAAACAGGATGTGGAATCACCTCTCTAGACCTCCTGACTTGGCTTCCCCTCTTGATTGGTTTTGGTGCCAAGCTGAAACTTTTCTGTTTAATAGAGCTTTTAATGACAGATGCACTTGGAAACCCTGCTGCAATCTCTTCGGATTTTAGTTACGTTACTGAGCGTGTGCACATGCTCTCTGTGCATGCGTGTGTGCGTGCGTGCATGGGTGTGCTTTTCTGATTTTCATGTCATGCCAGCAGCCTTGAAAGTTGCATCCTGAAAAGAAACAAATCCAATTTAAAATGTGTTCCATAAGCACGGAAACCTACCTGTGTTCGTGTCTTGATTTCCACAAAAGGCCCTGTGAGCGAAGCAGGTTCTAATTGATATGAGAGGGTTGATATTGTATAAGAGGGTCTAAACTGATATTATCAATTAAGTAATATCTAATAAGACCATGAGAAGAGCCCTGCTGGATGAGATTCAGCTCTTGTCGAGGCTAGCTGTTCATTCATAGCTTAGCCAATGCGATGCCTCTATGGGAGGCCCAGAATCCCTCAGGAGCCCCTTCCAGCTTGCCCCCCCCCCCCAGTATACTGAGGAATATTGGGGTTGATTTTGGAGGTAGAGCATTCAGCTGGTGTGACCAGTAAGCACTGATAGCCCGATTCTCCATAAATTTGTCTGCTCCACTTATAGCTATCCAGATTGGAGTCCTGAATCACAGCATTTTGTGGCAGAGAATTCCATCGCTTGCATATATACAGTGCTTATATCTGCCCTGCAGCTTTTCGCATTGTTGGATGACCTGGTTCTAGCAGGACAGGTGGGGCAGACAGACCTCTCCAGGTTGACCCAAAGTAGGCCAGCCCATGTTGTACTACCAACTGAAGCAGATCATGTGTGTCGTGTGTGGAAAGTTGCAGTGAGCTCTGCCCTGGCTCCTGTTTCGATGTTTTAGGGCATACAGGGTGTTTGCCAATCCCAAGGGCCTCTGCCTTTTGCATCTAGCAACCCTGAAGGAGAGGTCCACCTGTTTTAACAGGTGTGCCTGTGAAGTTTCAAAGCTGTAGATGAGCCTTACGACATAAGCGTGCATCCTTTGCATGTATAGAACTCTCTTGTAAGGTCAGGATGCACATCTGTATAGTTCAACACTTGATTTCTTGAAAATGTTCAGGGTAGTGTATTGAAGCATGAAGTTTCTGTGATTTGCTTGATGCAGACATATGCATTAAAAATGGGCAAAAATGTTTTCCTGCACGACTGAGTGAACTTAAAGATCATTCATAGGCTTTTTTTGTTTGTTGGACAAAAGTTAATCTGACTTTCTTTGTCAAAGACAGTGGCTTATACTTGTATTGTGGGTGTTGCCATAGTATTTTAACAAGTTTCTCTTTTTTGTTCCAGCGTTCTGGGTCATGAAACTTAATCCACAGCAAGCTCCGCTGTATGTAAGTAAACATTTTCCCCTATATTTCTCATCCATTGGGGTGTTTTAAAAATAACGATGACACTCTTTATTTTTAAAAGATGATTTGGTCAGTCATTAGAGAGCCAGTGCCATGTAGTGGCTGAAATGCTAGACTGGGACTGGGGAGATTCAGGTTCAAGTCCCACTCAGGCATGAACGTGTGCTGGGTGACTTTGGACCAGTCGTCGATTCTCTCAGCGTAACCTACTAAAGACACATTTGTGGGGTTTGAAGAACTTTAGTGGAGTTAGGCTTTTTGGCAGTCCCCTTGAGAATTTGCAAGTGCTTGTAACAAGGACTTGTGAACAGCTAACCACTTTTGGGAAGACCCACTGGATGCTTCTGGATCCCCGCAAGTACAAGTCACAAGTCTAGACAACAAGCAAGCCCAAATAGGAGCAGGAGCCTGGGGCTGTGGAATTCTGTTTCCCCGTTCAGATGCTCGCCCGTCAAATGCTGAAGGAAAGGCTTCTTGTGGTGGCGAGAAACTTACCTTCATGTTGGCAGAGCACCACACCACCTTCCTTTGAAAGCTCTTAACAAAATAAATTACTCACCAGCTAAGGTACCTCTCATGCATGATTTACCTTGTGGCAGGAACACAACTTGTGGTTTCCCACATGCGTGCAAGCTGCTCAGACCTTCCTTTTTATGCGGTCCTTAATATTGAAATGTGGTCACCCTGAGCACATTTCTGTTTACACATGCGTTTCTGGATGACATCCGAAAATCCACCAAGCAGTCTTGGAGCTTGCTTGGATTCACGACTTCTGTCAGGTATTCATAATCCCTCTGAAAAAGGCAGGCAGGGAGGCAAAGCAAGGCAGTGAAAAGCAGGGAAGGGTTTCTAGTGTCACCAAGGAAATAGGAATTGCCTGGTCAGGATTACATCATGCACACAGATGCACAAAGATAGGTATGTACATTACTTTGTATCTCTGCGGTACTTTTTGCATGCAAACATTTGGAAAGTGGTGAAAGGGGGACTTTTTGCAGGGTTGAAAAGCACAAGAAATTGTAGCAAGGGACATGGAGACCAAGGGGATGGTGCGGGGGAGGGGGGGTAGTCTGCACATTGTCAGACTACCCTACCATCAACACTGGAGGAGCTGGTGCTAACAGAACAGAACAAAAGCAGTGGTTTCCAGAGTGCCTTTCAAGAACCTTTACAGTTTTTCAGTAGCAAAACGAGGAAACCCATCCTGGTACACACCAGGCCATATCCTGAAAGGTTGCTGGGCTGTCAGGACTTTTGATCTTCCTCTGTGATGTGGTGTTGCAGCGCAGAAGTGTCTGGCTGTGCTTGCTGCTTCCTGTGGGGCAGTGCTGAGAGCTGGTGGGTCTGGCTGGGGCCTGGGATAGAGCCTGGGCTCCAGAGTGGCTTGCAAACTCCTGTGTAGCAGACGGGAATACTGGGCCAGGTGCTCCAGATGTCCTTGGCAGGTCTGTGGAGACGAGCTGCTTCTAGAGGGAGGGTCCCTGGAGCTGCCCGTCCGGAGGCTTGTGCAGTCCTCTGATCTGCTCTCCCTGTTAGATTTTCTGTGGCAAGAAAAGAGGTGGAGGCAAATGCACTGCAGAATTAGGAGCAGAAGATGTTGCCATCTCAATTCTCCGTGGAACCAGTGGGACATGGTGGTTAGGGTGCTGGGCCAGGGACCTGGGAGATCTGGGTTCTGTTCCCCCCTTGGCCATGAGGCTTGCTGGACCAGCCACCGACACTCAGCCTAACCTGCCTCACAGGGCTGTTGTTGTAAGAATAAAAAGGAACTATGCAAGTCAGCTTGGGTTCCTCGGAAGAGGAAAAAAGCAGGGTATACATACCAATCATCGTCATCAACAACATCGCCATCACCTAATCTGCAAATGATGCAGTGCAATGGAGCAATGGAAGCCCCTCTGGAAACCTCCCTGGAGGGGCCCTTGAAGGCCGAGTGCTTGAACATCACTGGGTGGAAGGAATAAATGTTACGACACCGCTTGGAGATGCAGTGGTTTTCAACAGCTTGGAATATAGTTTTTCGCTTTCATCCACGGCCTTGTTTTTTTCTCTGTATTGCAGCCTTCTGCAGCTAAGTGCCCTCCAGTGCAGCTGGACTGCAACTCCCATAGTTCCTAGCCAGCTTGTGATGGCCGGCTAGGCATTATGGGAGTTGCAGACCCGCACCTCTGGAGGGCACTCAGTCGGGGTGGGGGTGGCGGGGAGGCTGCTGTGTGGCCTGGTTGGGAGCAGTGCACTGCCGCCTGGTGGCCGCTGCCGGCTGTGCGCACCAGCTGTTAGTGGTTTCTCTCCCCCACCCGCCTTTTGTTAGCTTTGCCAACTTTAGAGGAACAAAAGGAGTCTATTTGTTTGAACTTTTGAAGAAGTGGCCCCTGTACTGAAATACGAGTGAGCAACATTTCATTTTTAGTTTTGCACGAACTGCACCTTTTGCTTTCAAAATCAGTTACTGAGCCAGCCAGCAAAGGCGAGCGCTGAGGTCCTGCAGGCGCTTAAGAATTGCCCAGGAGTCAGCCGCAGAATGGCCTGCCCTTTCCTTATAGCCCACAACCCTTTCCTGGAGCAAATTTCTCTCTCCCCACCGTGGAACCAAGGTTATCTGCACCCATCACAACTAGCATTTGAAATTGGACTCTACTTTTCTCGGATATCTGTGTTTCTGTTCATGCTGTTAGCTGCTTAGCCTCTGGAACACTACAAGCCAGTGGCCTCCAACCATTCCCAGGGGCTGGACCTTTCCATGCATAAAATGGCAGCCAGGATGAGGCTAGCTGGTCACAGAACACTCATTTTCCAGTGGCCAGACCAGTGAGACCAACATAACTTTGGAATATGGTAATTAATGATAAACTGATAGCAGAAATAAAAATTAGAAAGGATTCATAAAAGCAAATAAATATAATGGAATTTGGGAAGATTTTGTAAAAGCAGTACTGATAGAAGGTAAAGGTTGTAAACCTAATTAAGATTATATGAATTTTTGGAGGGGATATGGTTAAAATTGAAGTATATTATATATTACTAATTGTTATAATATATGAATTAAAGTGGAGGCATTATTGGTCTCTGGGGTAGTGGGGGCACTGTATTATTTACTTTTCGATGATTAGTTCTTTAAATTTTTTAAAAAACCAACTTAACTTGCCCAAGAACCAAAACACAAAGCAGAAGGGGAGGTTGTGCTCTTCGACACTTCACTGTCAGCAAGCCAGACTCCCAGCTGAGATATGTTTCCGTTTTTTTAAAAAAGTCTGAATAACTGAAATGCCAGGTGCCGGGAGAGGTCTCCATGGGCACTCCGTTAGCACCCACGGACCTCAGTTTGGAGAGCCCAGTTATGAGTCCTTAGGGATTCAAGCATGCCAGTAGTGATTCACTTCCCTCTTCCCTGTGCCGATTTCCCATTTTGCTTTTCCAAAATGTGAGTAGAAAGGAGGATGTCCTACAACCAGTTGCCAGTTCCCTTCTCTTCCGTTGAAAGATCCAAAAGTTAAGTTCACATCAGGCCTCTCCTCACCTCTTTGGCTGCAGTTGTGTGCCGACCCATGCTCTGACTTGGAAATGTTTGTGGATCTGATAGCCGTCTGCTGCTTGGGAAACTGCAGCTCCTAATGCTCAGGCTGCCCAGCTGTGTATCCTTTGGACAATGCTGTCCAGAATTAGGACCTGAGCAGCTTTGAATTTCCTGCCACCTGTTTTGATTTTGCTTTACCTGTAATTCAGAGAGCAAGACTGTTGGGGCAGGACCTTGGAATATTCTGGAATCCTGCATGGAGGTTTGAAAAACATGCTTGTGACGTGCAGCTAGATTTTATTTAAACTGTGATTTACAAGCAAATGATGGCGTGATTTTTCATCTGTGTGGCCACTGAGAATTAGGATTTCTTGCATCATCGTTCTAATGGGTCAGTGCCCCATAGGTAGAAGAAACCGTTCTCAGTAGGCATTTGTACTGATGGTAGAGAACGGCGTTGGTGGTAACCTCACACACTGGCCTGCATTCACATGTAATGGCAAACAGTGGTTTAGCATCTCCCTTGCCTTTCTTCCCCCAGGAGCAGCCACAAGGGTACTTTTGTTTATGAACTGTTCATTATTTGTTACATCCAAACCCAGGCAAACTGTGGCTTGTTTTAGCTATATTTTATGCAAACAAGGTAGCTTCCAACAATTCTGACCGGTGTCTTTACACCCACAATGTTTTTCGATTTGGACAGAATAACTCTCCTTAGTCGTCTTATTAACTTGTGCAGTTGGAGTGCATAATTGCCTGAAGTGTATACTTAAAAATAACAATTGCAAAATGGCCCTCAGTTCCAGCACCTGGAAACCTGGAACTATTATACATTTGTTAGCTATGTGGATTTTTTAAAACAGTGCTGAGGCTAACATCATGAATCATAACAAGCTCGGAGAACATGGGCTGCAGAGGTCGGGAGATCCGGGTATCTTGTCATGCTGTTTTCAGTGTTCTGGAAATACAGGAAGCACCTCAGTGGCATTTCTGTGGAAGTGACCTGACTCACCCCCCACTCCCACTCCCACTCCCCATCCTCACCCGAGCCCCTTCTCCAGCACGGCGATTTTCCATTCCACTTATTTCTGGAATTTCTCCCTTGGAGGCATTTTATCTACAGACTATTGCAACACAGCCTGCAAATGACATAAGTCTTTTTCTCTGCGTGCTTGACCCAAGCCACTGCTTTGACACGTTTTTTTCTGTCTGTCTTTCCCCTACACAACCTGCTATTCGGAACATGCTATGCTTTGGGCTCATCACAAGAAGGCAAGACACGCTGGAGAAGTCCATAATATTAGGAACGTCTTAGGCAGAAGAAGAGGTGGGAAGCCAGCTGTTGGATGGAAAGATTCCATAAAGGAAGCTGCAGCCCCGGGTTCACAAGAACTGAGTCAAGGACAGGATATTTGGAAGGCACTCATTTGTGCGGTTGTCATAAGCTGGAGAGGACTTAAAGACACACAACAGCAACACCATGCTATCCACACCTGCCCCTCTGCAGTAAACGTGTACTTCTGCGCAGATAAGCAAAAACAGGCACTCTTCCTGCCATCCTTCCCACAGCGCAGAGTGACCCTGTCTCTGCTTTGCCTGTAGAAAACCCCGTGTTCCATCGCTGGCATCGGCCCTTCAGAACCGCCCCAGAAAGGGGAGATGGGTCCAGCCTCCTACTCGAGGCTCCAAGCAGTCGCTGCTAGTCAGAGCAGGCAATTCTAGGCTTGGTGGACAGGTGACCGGGCAAGTGACAAGGTGGCTCCTTGTATTTTTATGCTCACAACCCACCCTGCGAAGCAGGATAAGCTGAGAGGCAGTGACCATCCCCAGCTGAGCAAGTGACGTTTGGGGTTGAGTCCAAACTCTGACGCAGATTTTTCCAACTCGGCTTTATTTACCTTTTAAATTTACACAATTCATCTAGTACTTCAGAGGGCAGAGCAGTGCAGATTAAAACAAACATAAAACCAATTATTAATTAAAAAACTGGCTGCTCAGTCAAGGAAGTCTCTTTGAAATAAAAATGTCTTTAGCAGACACCAGAAGAATACTGTGTTGGTGCTGCCTGATCGCCGAAGGCAGGGGGTTTCAAAGAGCAGGAGCCACCATGGTGAAGACTCTGCTCCAAAGGGACTACGGCTTGGCCAGAGGTTAAACAACTAGGGGTGCCTCTGATGGCCTGAATGGCAGGGCAGGGCAGGGCAGTAAGGGAGAAGGCGATCTCTTGTGTACCCCGGTCCAAAGCTGTTCAGGGCTTTATACACTAGCAACAAAACCTAAAACGTGACCTGGTAGTGGAAAGGCAGCGAGTGCAGTTCTCTCAGAAAAGCAGTTGCAGAATTCAGCACACTGTCTGCTTGACGGCTTCGGCTATTGGGATTAGCTCATCAAACTGTGCTTAATTAAGCCATCGTTGCTGAGCTTCTGCCCTCTCCCCGCAACCTTGGCGTCCTCCTTTATCCGTCACAGCCTGTAAGTAGAGATCAAATTCTCTTTTCTTTGCCTAGGCCTTTTTCATCTGATTTGCTCCACTTTCCCAGACGCTTTTTTGTGTTGTATCTTGGAGTTCATAAGCTTGTAGATAGGGAATGCCTCCCTTCTTTAATGCCGTACTACTCTAACAACGAGTATGAGGAAGAGCCGAAGGTGGGCAGGATAGTTGGTTGCTGTGTGTAGCAGCGTGGGTCTTGCCTAGCACTGGGCAGGACAGAAGATAAGTCCACAACACTGTTGGTAAAATGCTGCGTTTGCAAGGCAACATTCAAAGCAATTCATCATTTCTATGGGCCATGTTGTTCTCACATCTCTAATTTACACACCCAGTGGGACACTTAGATTCCCCCTGGTCCGCTTGCCAAGGAAATGGATAAAGGCGCAAAATCTGTTTTGCACGTGCCCTCTTGGGAAGTCGCCCCTGACCATCTGCGGTATGGGTTGGTGCTCAGTCCTGCTACATAGGAATTGACACAAGCTGCCACCAGGGGCTTCAGTGCATAGCATGACTAGCCATGCACCTACACCCGGAGTGAGCATGCTATTACCAAGTGTTGACTGTTTTCAGTTTTGCCTTCGACTTGTAGTAGAAACTCTGTCTTTCTGTTGAAAGCAACAACACAAGCCAAGGTGTTGATGTCTGGATTTTCTTAAACAGCATTTTATTTTATTTTATTTATTATTTTTCTATTATCAAACTTGTAAATGGCACTAATAGTCCCCTGAAGGACTCCCTAAGCAGTTTACAACACAACAGATAAGCAATAAACTAAGTCAAACCAGTATGACAATTGCATTGCAATATAACGGTAACAGTAGAAAAATAGCAATATAACAATAGCAATATTTCATCCATCCAGTTGTAGGTTTAGAGTAGATGAGCATTTGCAGCATGTGTTTTGTACTACAGCAAGTAGTGCAGGGTAGTGTATACACTAGTACACAAATGCACTTGCCACAACACCCGTGCAAGTAGGTTTCTTACTCTGATAAGACCACTGTATCAGAGAACAACTCTGCCCAGCTGGCTGTCAGGAGTACTCCACGGCTGGCTGCAAAGATGTGCATGGCTCTCCCCTCCACCAAATTAAAATCAGAGGAAATGCTTTGCACTCCGCTGAAAGTGGGGCAGAGGCAGAATTGTTTTGCCTTGGAGGGGCTCCTTCTGGGAACTCATCATGGGCCAAGTGTCCTGGCTTGGGGCTGAATACCAAGGAACTGGGCATGGCGTTGCTTCTTCATTCTGCAAGATCACTGCAGGGGACGTGTAATTGGGTCACCTAAGTATGCCAGACGCAGAGTTGCCAAAGACTTGTCCACCTGCAGCAAAAGCTGATGGAAAGGAAGCCGCCTTGTGGCAGGGACTTGTTCAGAGAAGAGACGAGCTTTTGGATAAAGAAGGGTATTTTCTTCCTGCTGTTTGATTTTCTTTTTGTATTTCTCTTGTAAAACCCTAGTATACATTATTAATGGGTTGTTTAATATTGGTGTATGGGTATTTGTATAATTAGCACATTCTTCATGGGTCAGCAGTGAGTAGGGCCAGATCCAAAAGTCCCCACCCCCACCCCCACCCCCGTTCCTTTCTGCCCTGTGGCCTGCCAGGACAGAGAACCGGTGGTCTGAACTGATCACACACACAGGGTGCTTGAAATTAGACTGGTGAAGGCAGAGAAAGCTGGCCTAGATGTTACTGGACAGCCAGGTTGGTGCTTCTTCCGTATGGAACAGCCATTTTTCCCAGGAGTAGTAGGGCGAGCAGTGCTGCTCCGTCTCATTTGCTCTTGGAGTTGTGGGGCAGCAGTATGAGATTTTGAGACCTTGGCAGTGTCCTATGCCAGGTGGTGTGGGGAGAGTGCAGCAAGGAACAGCAAGGGCCAGTGCCAAGCCAAGTTCATTGGGCGGTCCAAAGTCTAGATGCAGAGAGTTCCAGAGAGGAGCAGTGGCAATTCCTTGGCTAGAGTGGGAGACAGGCGATTGGTGTCACCCTGGCCGGCATCCTCTTGAGCGTGGACTTTTAGGCAGCTGCACTCCATGGGATTCAGTAGGCTCTTGGCAACTGCCTCCAAGTCCAAGAGGATGGACCCTGTCCATCTTGAGAGACAGGGCCAATGGCTCCCTCCCCTGAGACTCCTGCTTCCCCCCGATCTCCACCAAGGACCAGGCTCTGAGGAGAAGCCCTCCTGCGAGGCCTTGAAATGGATCACGTGCCAGAGGAGAACCCACTGACCCTTCTGCACACATTCGTGTGCATCTCTGCGAAAGATTTGTGGCTTGAAAGAGAAGGTGACCTTTCTTGTGTGTCAAATGGAGGAAAATGGCATGTTTTTGTTGGCAGCGGGCATGAAGCCAAGTAAACATTAGTCAATCCAGGCTAGGTACAAAATTAAGTTATACTTTTGTTTGCTGGCCTGTGCCAGAGGCTTGCTTTGATCTTGGGAGACTTTTCTCCAAATGGGGTTTGGCAGTTTTTCCATTTGTTAGCTGCTTCAAATGGAGAGGGTTATAATAACCACCTTGTGTGGTAGTGATCTCAAACAGATGACATTATTTGGGTAATAATAAATGAGGAAAGGTAAACATGCCTGAATCAAAATGTCTTGTTCTGGACTCTGAGCAGTGGTGCTGTTGGAAATGGCTTGCCTTCCTGGGTTACAGGAATTCAGCTGCGTTTGCTTTTGCTCTTGCTCTGGAGTTGTTTAACACCACAAATGTTGGACTGCAACTCATGAATTTATATTGCTAACAGTGTTTATTGGGTGGGTAGGTGAAATGAACTCCTTGACCTGGCCTCTTTTTTCTCCAGCATAAAATGGTTAAGAATAATTTTTCATTAGTATTCCTTGCTAGAAAAAGCAGGTATTCAGCATTTCTATGCCTCCTTTTCCAAGGATTTCAGGGTACTTTTCTGCATCTCACCCCAGCTTATCTTCACAACAGACCTGAGGGGTAGATGGCTAGGCTAAGAGCAAGTGCCACCCTGAGGTCACCTGGTAAATTTTGTGGCTTGTAGAATTAAGGAACTGACCACTTCATTGCCCATGTCTGTCCACAGTGCCACACTGCCCTCCAATATACTGCTTCAACTTTCTCTGGGAACTTTTTGAAAGGGTCCTGACACATTACTCTGTGTTCAGCCAAGAATATTCACCACACGCTCTGTAATCGCTGTGCCTGGAGGAATAAAGGAATGGAGTATCTCTGATTCTCCCTGAAGCTTGTTCAGCAGCAATGGCTATGACTTGCTAGCAAGCCTGGAATGAACTAGGTTTGTCTGGGAGAGGGTAGAAGATGCAGGTTTCCTCTTCAGCTTCCACTGAAGAGTGAGGCTTGTTCTTCCTTGTGGTCTCTGTGCATCCCGCATATGGGTGCTGTGCCCGTGCAGTGCCAATGTTTGGGAAGATTCTCCTAGAAACAAACTAGGCTTGTTAGAAGATGCAGGCTTCCCCTTCAGCTTATGGGTAAAGCATAGATCCTAGTTTGTCTATTATTATTATTAGCCACCTTTCTAATAAAAAACCTGGCCAACATAACAACAGAATTAAGAGAAGCAAACTTCTAAGTCAATTAGGATGGAGAAAAAGGGCTCCATATCATGTTGCCAGAAAAATACTAAAACTTCAGGGACCACCAGGCAACTGGATGGATGTCAGGAGCCAGTCAGAAGCTTAGGAACAGAGGGTAGTTTCAACCTGGCATGGACCAGGTGACAGCATATTGAGGGCGTCAGGCAGATCTTGCTGGGGAGAACCTTCCACAGATGGGGGCAGACGATATTCTTTGGGTGGAGGTCACCTTTGAGGCAGGAAGCAGTCCCCTGTCTTTGCTTCTCTGTTGAGCAGCCCCATTGCACGCCCCTTCAGTTGTGTCACTGCATATCTATTACACTCATGCTCACGCTTACTCGTTGTGACACCACATTTATATCCTGCCTGTTCTCCTCTTTAGAGGGAAAACAACTCACTTGCTCACAGCAACTGCCTGAGGTCCCCAGGCCAGCACCTCCACTCCACACCACACTGGCTCTCGAATGTACTTTAAACACGCAGATTGGCTGCTTGAGTCAGGTTGCCCAAGCCAGTGACCTCCTGATGTTTGTGGACTTCAGCTTTTATCAGCTAGAGCCAGTGTGGTTCAAGGCACGGAACAGCTGAACGATCCCTAATTGTTGAAGACTGGCTTATGGGAAAGCTCACTTGGCTGTACTGGGAGAGCCGAGGGGGAGCGGGGAAGAAGGGGAGGGAGTGCCTGTGAGATGGAGCACCTGCATTCGGTAAGGTCAGAGTCCTTGTGTTCTTCTCCCTGACCCTCGATCCTTTAGGGTGACTGCATAATCACCGTATCGCTTACTGATGAAGACCAAGTTGGAAGCGATGACGCTGTTTTTTACCTCGTGTTTACTGGGTCTGCCATTCAACACTGTGCCAGCACCAGGAAGCTCAGCTCAGGGATGTTGGAGACCGTTGCTCCAGGTAAGCCTCTTCATCTGCCCCAGGAAACTACTCTTCCGCACAGCTTCGCTCCTCCAGTAGGGACTGGTGGCTGGTGGGTTGGACTGGGAACTTGGGAGACCTGCATTCTGATCCCCACTCAGTCATAAAGCTTGCTGAGCGACTTTGGGCTAGGCTCCCACTCTCAGCCTAGCCTATCTAGGGGGATGAAAATGGGGTGGGGGGGAACCACGTAAGCCACTTGGGGTTTTTCACAAGAGGTAAGATGGCAGGATATAAATGTAATGTAATAATAATCCCCAGCCGGCAAGCCCAGTGGTTAGGAAATGCATGGGGTTAGTCTGGAAGATCTGGCAGGCACCAGGTTGAGGGGAACTGTTGTGCAGCATGAGTCCATGTCTCTTCTCTGAGCTCAGCAGCGAGATGGAATCTGTGCCGTTCATTTATTATTCTATCCCACCCCAAAGTTTTTCCCTTTTTGCTCCCTGGTGAATTCCGTCCATCCCTGAAGGTGCCATGCCTGGGGTTCGTGCACTTGGAACAGCCTCGTACGCCTGAGAAATGGCCCTTGTGCTAGTATGCACTCTTATCAATATTCTACTTGAAAGCGATAAATAGAGGTGCAGCCATGTGGCAAGACTATATGGGTAACTCTCTGAGAGGGCTGTGAGCAGCAGCTGACTGGAGCAGCACCTGGGGATGCAGGAACAGTGGAGAAGTTGATAAGCAGGGCTAAGGAGTGTGGTATCACTGGAGGAGAAACCAGGAGGCAGGAGCAAATTTAAAGGCATGGGAGCATGTCGAAGGATGCAGGAGCATGCCAAGGGTCAGGAAGACCTTGCTGCTCCAGCTCGGGTTGAGTGGATGGGAGCCTTCTGGTACGCATTCTGTGGTGGCGGGGTCTGTCCAGGGACACCAAGGGTGCGAAACTGCTTAGCTGGCTTGTAGCTCACTGCCCCGCCACGCAGAGGAGCCATAGAGAATTCCAGAGGCTCTACTTCAGCCTTCCCCAGTCTGTTGGCCTTCAGCGGCATTTGGACTGCAACTCCCAGAATTCCCATCCAACAGGGCCATTGATGGGGAATTTCGGGTGTTGCAGTCCAAACGTGTCTGGAAGGCCCAAGGTTGGGAAGGCTGACTTCGACAATCCATATTGTATTCTCCCCTGTTCTCCACCCTTCATACTCAAACTCCTTTTGGGCAAGACTTGCTTAGGCTGTTGCTACTGTCTAGGGGTTGCAGGGGGGCTGCCCCATCTAGGTCCTTTTGTCTCTCTGCATTATAGAACTCGTTATTCTGAAAGGCTGTCCTGGTCCTTGGAAATCAAACTAAAACTCACTTCCTCCTGGTCCGTTGTGGTAGAGGGGTTAGAGCACTGGGCACAGAGCAGAAAGATGTGGGATTGGATACTTGAGCATACATGAAACTCATGGGCATAGCTTGACCACACATACTGTTGCTCGACCCAGTCTACCTCACAGGATTGGTGTGTTTGGGGGAAAGCCCCCGCTATTGATTTGAGGGATGAATTGATTGGTTGAAATGTTTGCTAGGGCCTTTCAGGGCAGGACTGTCCAATCAAACCCCATATTAAAAAAGTGAAGCAGAAGTAAAGTAGCAAGTATTTATACAAGTGCAAACACTGGCAGGAAACCCTGGAGAGGTTGGGGTGTGCTGGCACAAGCTGGTTGGCGGATGAGTGGCATGACAAGGAAATGAAGGGATGTTTAGCACTGCAGGCATCCTGGCGGGATGGCTTGTTCGAGACGGCTCCTCAGTGGTAGGTGAATTCTTCTGCCCATCAGCGGCATTTCTCAGGGCAAGACGAGATCTCCCTCTCCCTACCCGGGAGGTAATGCTGCCCGTGGAAAGTTTTACTGCTTAATTCTGCTGATGTGTGCAAGTTCTTGCTTCGCTCCAGCCTGACCATTTCACAAAAGGAAGCGTCCTGCACTCCAGAGCTGGAGCGTGTGAAGTGCAAGATGAGACGCTGCCTCGGGGTTTTGCATTCTGGCCTCCTGGCATGTACTTCGTGGCCTGTGGGTGCAGAAAGCCCCCGCTGAGTAAATAAAAGCCAGTGGTTTAACTATGAAGCATAAAGCTTACGTAGGCTCTCTCTCTCTCTCTCTCTCTCTTTATCTCCCTTGGCTCAACTGGTTTCTTTTTCCTCTAACCTCATGCCACACGTCTGTAATCATGTACTTAAATTGTATATTGAACCCGTTTCCTTGGAAATAATTGTGGTGACTCAGAGCCAGCGTTGTTTGACTGCTGCAGGATTAATAATGAGCGAGAGATGGGCTGTTGCTGAGACCAAGCCCTTGTTTATCCATTGGAGAAATTGGAGGAAAAGTGCACGGTGTTGGGCTGGGGAGAGAGGGAAAAGCTGAAGGGAATGGCTTTTGCCCAAAGCCTGCCTTGAGCATTGTCGGCCAGTGTAACCCTACCCTGCTGCTCCTCCGTTTTGTATTCCAAACTTGCACTAGGACGGCTCTTGGCCTTCAGTTAGAGAGTTTACCCTGTTTGTGGAGAGCTGAGGTGGCAGCTGCAGCAGTTGCAAAAAGGTATTAGAAAGCGCCTCACGCTTAGACCGTGGGCACTCGGTCCATCTGTGTTAGTTTTGTCTGTCCTGAGTGGCAGGAACACCTCCAGGTTTCGGGAAAGAGTTTTTTCCCAGCCCTACTTGGAGGTATAAGGACTGAATCCGGGGCTTTCTGCATGAGAAGCACCTGTTGCAGCCTACCTGGTTTCCATCTTAACTTAAGGTTTGAATTGAGTTGGAAGCCCTGATGAGAGAAGATGGTTCTTGACATGCAAAACCTGACATGCATACCAGTGTGACACTGAATGGTGTGCAGGTTCGTAGGTTGGGTTGTGCTGTGAAGAAGATGGGGGCGAGAAACCCTCCAGATGTTTTGGGCTTCATCTGCCCTCAGTCCCTGAAAGCGTGGCCAAAGAGTAGGGATCCTGGGAGTTGCTGTCCAAAACATCTGGAAGGCAACAGGTTGGGGAGGGCTGGGGGAGGGTCCAGAAGCACAGGATGTGTGGTCCTCGCCTGATCTCTTAACTTTTCTTAAGACAACACCATCTGGCATGATAGTGGTGAGATGTTAAGACAAGCTTGTGATTAACCCAAGAACTGAGGAAGCAGCAAAGGGTCGGTGCTGCGTTGGTAACTCATCCCCCAAAAAGAGATCTGCAAGGTTCTTTTCTTCTTTTCCAGCACTGTAATTCAGTGTCCAGTTATATAAATATATAAGAAAAGCAAATTGCATTTGTCTCTGCTTCTGCTTTGCCATTCACAATGCAGCCCTATAATATTACTTGTGAGTTTTTAATGTGTTCGGTGGAAGATCATGTTTTTCCCCTCCTCCTTTTATGAAATAGTCTTTGTGCCGTGGGAGCACAACAGTAAACAAGTTGCATAAGGAATGGTCACTTGAAAGTAATAGTTGAAAAGTATACTGTCTTAAGAACACCCCCACAACTCCTTAAAAGAGTAGCATAAAGTTATTCTCTGGAGGTGGGGGCACATTAAGATGAATGGGTGGGGGGTAGAGAGCCAGTGCCTCCTCCCCTCTTAAACTGGATATCCAGTTGCTTGCTTTTCTCAGTCACTTTCTGCCTCTTTGGGTAAACTGCTGGGAACCCAGAAGCAATTCTTATGGGTCTGGATTTGCCACAGGAGATCTTCCAATTGCAGACCCCTCTGATAAGTCAAGAAGGATTCTGGTCTGTAGTTTGACTAGTCTGTATTTCCCCCCACTCCGTCTCTCAGCTTTTCTATTTATTTAAAGTATTTTTTATCCTGCTTCTTTGCTAGAACTGCTTCCACAGATGTTTACATTCAATGCTGCCTCTTCCTGCAAGCATACAGTCTAAAAAGACACAGCATGTGAGGCAAAGGAGAGGGGTGGGAAGAAGAAAATATTAAGTCAAGTATCAGCAGGGCTGTGGATGGCCCTGCTGCCTGCCTCATGTCCTGGGCACGGGGGGGGGGGGGACCCCACCGGAGCTGGTCCTGGTCTTCCTGTTGCTTTCTTCTCTTTCCCTCCTTCGCTCTTTCCAAAAGGCCAGTTGATATCAGTCTGTCCTGGGAAGATGGAGGCAGCACGCAGTCAAACTGGCACAGGCTGCGAGGAACCCCAACTCTGCTCCTCATTTGGGCTGAGTGTGCTTAAGGGGCCACCTCAGAGATCCCTCGTCCACCGCTGTGGACTTGGACGTGTGCCCTCAGACACGTCAGGCTTCCCTCCGCCCCGCCAGCCTGGGATGGAATCGCCCTTGGGCATCCAGGGGGACTGGTTTGGCTTGCGTTTCCCATGGAGACTTAAAAATAGCAGTTGCAGCCGCGCTCCCATTGTTCATTCTGTGGGATCCATCCTCTCAAAATAGGACCTTTTGGACAGGCTGGCTTCCACTCCTGGCTGGAGAGGATATGAAGTCATGCGTTAGCTGAGCTTCCAGCGGTGCTTGTTTAGCTACAACAAAGTTCTGTCTCAAGTAGCTCTGCAATGAGGGAGCCTGCCTGGATTGCTGGGGCCTTTCGGGGAGACGGCTGCGCATGATTCAGCCCAAAGATGTGCCAGATGGTGGTGGTGGTGATACAACGATTATTGCAGATTATTCCTTGTGACGATTATTTTGCAAGGAAAGGCCGGGGGCTTCCAGCGACTGGGGAGACCTGCACCCACAAACTCAGTCACAAAACGCAGGGCCATGTCGCACCTGCCGCAGATCCTCCATTCAGCAAAGCTTTGTTGGCCGGCCAGCCAGCCGGCCTCTGTTCTTGCTGCTTTCTTCAGAGCGGGGCGAGGAGGGGACTCTCTGGCACGACCCAGCGCTTGAGATCCGCCCCAGCACGTTCTTCCTGTGTGGGGCGCCTCCCTCCACCCCTTTGCACGGCGCCTCGGGTGTTCAGCCGGTCAGCATGGCGGAGTTGTCGTGCTTTCCAGGCGGAGGTCCCTTGCTGAGGCTGTGGCCATGCCAGCAGTGAGCTGAGCAGCACCCGGGAGGGCCCTTCCCAGAGACAAAGGGGGCCGACGTGTCCCGCAAGGCGTGGCATGGCTCAAGGGGTCCGATCATGTTTTTCATAAGTAGGAAGCAGCGGCTTCTTGTCATGAAGACTCACAACTGGGGGCTCCATGGGAAGACGGGCAATGCATTCTTTTCCCCCTCAGCGCATCCATTCTGTTTCCTACCTCCATGGTTGCGTTTTGTGCGAGGCTTTATTTGCACCTTTTGGGTGTGTGTGTGGTTAGGTAACTTTTTTTTTTTAAAGTATGCATTAATTTCAGTTTTGTACTAAACACCCTTAGTGAAAACTCTTAGTGAGGGAAACTGTGTGCATGAATTCCTTTTCTCATGCTGAATTTAACTTGTAGGTAGTGTGCATGTAACTTCTAGGATAACCTTGTGGAATGGCTCCCTCTCCTCCTCCTACACCTGGATAATACCAAGCTGCCTTTGCAGGAGCTCGAGTTTTGCAGTGGAATGCTAAAAGCGAGTGATGCTGTGGCTGATGCTGGAAAAGGCAGGCATTTCAAAGCATGGCACTTTTAGTGCGGGTGCTCCTGGAGCAACGGAGGGTTTTGCCACACTCATTATGAAATCACTTTCATTCCTTTTGAACTAATTGCCAAAGTCAAAATCATCCTGGAGGGCAAGGCAGCCTTTTTTGTCTGAAATTTTTGTCAGCTGCAAGGGAAGGAGGACTTCAAAGTGCCTGGAAGGGAATGAACATGTTGCCCTTGAGGAGCACATCAAACTTCCTTGCTGTGGTCAGGTACTTGCTTGATCTGGTTTAAATCCAATTTGTCACCTTGTTTCCATCTCTGAGAGCTGCAGGCTCATCATCATTCTGGACCTGCCCCACCCGTCATTTTACAGATGAAAAGAGGGTCGTCATTGTGCATTTATGTCCCCTTTCTTCTCATGGCTGCAGCCACCGCTTGAGCCTGCCCTGTTCCTGTTCTGCTTCACATATTCCACATGTACATGAGCTCTTCTCTTTCCACGCTGTCTGCTTTCATCTGCAGAGCAGTAGCCTGTGCAGTGCATTTTGCATGTAGCTTATTTCCCTTTTGGTTGGAGGATTTGCTAGAAATGCATGCTCCCGCCACATGGGAACCATCAGCTGTGCTATGCTGAGATGGCAGGCTCTTCATTTTCATGCCTGGTGCTCAAGACAGATACGCAGGCATCTCTCTCTCCTGTCCAGAGACCAATGGCTGGGGTGCGAGCCTTCAGAAAAGCCACTCTCACAATCCACATCAGCGCTTTTTCGAAGAATAATGATGCAATCTTCAGCAAATGTTTCAAAGACACCATAAGGATGGGTACTGGAGAATCGGGACAGCCCAGGTTGATGAGGACTCTTGGAGTATATAGTATATGTATGCTAGTATGCAGATGCTGTAGGACCCAGTTCAGGGCACTCCCTTTCTTGTTGTCTGAGTTGTGTCTGCCTATGTCGTTTTTAGCAGCTGAATGAAAAACCAAAATGTTCAGCAGGTAATTGCACCTGTACACCAGGCAGAGTTTTGCCTGTTGAATTTTCGGTGATCATTTGTTCCCTTGGAATTGGATGCAGGGTTTGCTTTTTGTGAGAATAAGGTCCTAATGCCCAATTTTATGGACCTCTCCCCACACACCAGCTTTCTCCATTCCATAGAGTCTGACCCATCAGCTTCATGGGATGATACCATGTTCTACTATTATGGGAGTAGGAGAAAAATGCCTCCTTCTCTATACATGCGTAATTTTGTACACCTCCTAAGAACAGAACTTCATTGCATCTTGCTTTCCCCTGTCTGTATTTTTTTATTTTTTTTGTGCATTTTCGGCATGTGTCTTCTTGTGTAAACGTCTTGGTATTGTGCCTTCGCACAATATGCAGTTTTGCAAGCAATTTTCCGCACCATCATGCAGTTTTCTATGTTATTCTTAAAAACAGGCAGACTTGTATGTGCTTTCCTGAAGTAAGACATACCGTATTTTTTGCTCTATAAGACCCACTTTTCCCCCCCTCAAAAGTAAGGGGAAATGTCTGTGCGTCTTATAGAGCGAATATGTGTGTGCAGTAAGTCTGTCAGCTGTGCAGCCCATGGGGAAGTGATGGGGAATGTGCCTGTGATCATGTGCCCATTTGATTCAGAATATTTTTTTTCTTGTTTTCCTCCTCTAAAAACTAGGTGCGTCTTATGGTCAGGCGCGTCTTATAGAGCAAAAAATACGGAATGTGTCATTTCTGAGTGGCAAGCTGCATTGCAAAATGGGAAAAATATGGCTAGCAGAACCTTCCTTTGCATGGTGGTTTGGAATGGTTTGGGTCACACTAAAGTGGACTGAATGGATTCCCCCCCCCCCATGGGATGGGCCTGCGTGCTTAGTTTCTGCTCACATCAGTTTGATTTTTTGGGGGGGGGGTGCCTGGTTCTGTTTGCCCGTTGGTGCCCCAGCTGCCCTGTACTGGTGGAGGGATGGGAGAGCAAAAGGCTGACGGTCATCCCTGAACAGTGGTTGAAATTATACCCAGGCAGTGCTTCAAGCAATTTCATCTGCTAACTTCTCTTGCTCATGAAGTCACAGTGATTTAAAACTTTCAAGTTCATTATGATGATTTAAGCCTGAAATCTCAGTTTCAGTTTCTCTTTGGCGGTGAATGAAATGCCTTCTTGCACTGCAGCAAAAGCAATTTTCCCTTCTGCTTGTTTGGTGAGCAGTTGTGAGCTTCAAGTTTGGTTTTAGGTGGTGGGGTGAGTCCTGCTCATTTATGTAATTAAAAATAAAGAAGAAGAAAAGGGTAAAGGTTGATTCACACAGTAAGAGACTGAGGTCATGGGCAGAGCGGCTTTTCCAGGAATTAGTGAATGGTCTGTGCTTTTCTGGCACAAGATACTATGATGTCATTGCAGCGACAGGGCACAGGAAAGAGAAAGCGAGTGCAAAAGAGACCCTGCAGAGAATTTGAACTTCCAGCCTGGTTATTAAAGGGGCCAGATTCACTTAACAATGGCTAGGCCGAAATGGTGCACGGTGAAACGTCCACCTCTTCCTATGGGGAACTTTATGCCCATGCCCTGGCTCTGTGCAGCTCTGGTTTTGCTTGGGCTGCAAAGTACAGAAATGTGTACAAGATCAGGCTGTGAAAACTGGCTTTTAATTGGGTATGGCATTCATGCATATGTGTGAACACACACATACACGTGGACCTAGACTAACAAAACAAAGAAACAAAGAAGATTCAATTAAATGTTTTGCCTTCTGTCTTTTCATCCACTCGAAAGGTAGAAACAAAAATATTTAGCTTTAACATGTTAATATTGTTCTGTTGTGGGTCACTCTAATAAATACTGGTCAGCGATTAATTACATCCTTTTGGGATACAGAACAGCAGCACAGGCTTGCCTGAAGTGCTGTTGGATGTTTTAAAAATGGCGGATGTAGGTATGGATAGCATGAGACTTGCTTGTTTCTGGGGAGAGTTCAGGGTGCCGGTTATGACCTATAAAGCCTCATACAGTTGGGGACCAGGCTCCTGAAGGACCTCCATCTCCCCTGTGTGCCTTCCTGGGTGACCTTCTTTTGGGACAGCCATCTTCAGAGGTGCCTTTGGTGACAACCCAAGGGACAGCCTTCTGATGGCTGCTCTCAGTGATGACGTTCCCTCCCAAGGGAGGCAAGGAGAGCCAGTGTGGCGCAGTGGTGAAGAGCACGGGACTGGGACTCAGACGACCTGGGTTCTAGTCCCCGCTTGGCCATGGAGCCAACTGGGTGTCTTTGGGCCAGTCACAGACTCTCAGCCCATCCTACCCCACAGGGTGGTTGTTGTGGGGATAAGATGGAGGAGGAGAATGATGTAAGCTGCCTTGAGCCCTTTGTAGGAAAAAGGCAGGATATAAATCGAAAAATAAATAAATAAATAAATAAATGAAATAAGATTGCTCCTTCTCTGGGGTCTTCCTGCCAGCAGGCAAAGCCTGATCTATCCAAGCAGGCCTTTAACCTGTAAGTGGGTCTAGTGCATCAGGCGCTCATTTTGATAATATTGTTCTCTAATTATGCTTTTATTGCATTTACTGTATTGTGTTAAATTTAATTGGCTCTGTAAGCTGTCTTCAGTGCTGCTCTTTCGTAAAAAGGAGGGATACAAACCAAATCAAACCAAATCAAATCAAAAAACCTTCCCCTCTTTTCTAAAATAGGGGTCTGCACACTTTGTCTGGCCCCAGTAACCATGCAGAATTTGTTGCTGCTGCTGCTGCTGCATCCCCCCGCCCTGCCTTCTGTGGCCGGAGGGGACAGACTCTTCTGTGCCCTGGCCTCATGTGGAACTTTGAGAAGGTTGTGGTAACCGAGGGCTCTCAAAGCCCTGTGCAGCGTGTGGGGGCGACGGGGATGGGGCGACTTGGAAAGGACTCAGAGACATTTGGGAACCAACCGACCCAGGTTGCTCCTGCTTTCCTCATGCTGATGAAGCTCACTGCCGTGGTGACAAGGAGCCTCTTGGACAGCATAGGAGAGCCCCTTGCATCACAGCAGTGTCTGTTGCAGCCTAGTCCTGCTCTGAGCAAGATCTTTGCTATCATCAGTTCTCTGGTTTTTTTTCCATTGGTGCTTCCGGAGTTTGAGCCTGGGACCCTCTCACATGCCAAATGGTGCTCCACCGTGGTACTGGGTTCAGGGGAACATTTGGCTGGTGCACGACTGAAGGACTTGGCTGACCCTGGGAATGCTCAAAGCTCCCTTTCTGGGAGTCCAAACAAGGCACTCCATCTGTTTTCAGGCAGAAGGATCTTCTTGGGAAGGGCTTCTCTCGTGAAGGGCTGCATCCTTCATGGCCGGGTGTGTGTGGGGTGCTGGCTCTGGCAGACATGCAGAAGGTCCCAGCTTCCAACTAGGCATTTCCAAGGAGGGCTGGGAGAAAATCCTGCCCAGAGGACTGCTGCCAGCCAAGGTCAGCCGCAGCAGTGCAGATGAACCAGCCAATGTTCTCACTTGGTACAAGACAGATTCCTAGTTGATTTTGCTACTCTGTGGTCTGAAGGAGCTGGAATTTGCGTGCATGCTGAGTATGTTAACAGGGAGCCAGTGTGGTGCAGTAGTTAAGTGTTCAGGACTGGGACTCAGGCGCTCTGGGTTCTACTCCCCGCTCAGCCATGGAGCCAACTTGGTGACTTTGCGCCAGTCACAAACTCTCAGCCCAGCCTACCTCACAGGGTGGTTGTTGTGGGCATAAGATTGAGGGAGCAGCAGGAAGAGAATAATGTAAGCCACTTTGTAAGAAAATTAGTGGGATATAAATCTAATAAATAAACAGTAAAAAATGATTTTTCCCCCATTTTTCCATTGATTTTTCCCAGTAAAGAATATGGATAGCCCCTGTATCTCTTTTCCTTGCCCTGCACCACCAAATACAAAATGTACATTGAGATGGAACTGATCTAAATATTAGATGTCCATGGAATGAATTGTGCAAAAGGGAAGCTGTGGCAGTGCAGTGATTAACCTGGGCATGATGCGGTCATAGCAGTACAATTGGAGTGCACGGAAGCCTGAACCCCAGACCTCAGCCATGTCTGCTTTTGCTCCACAGGACATTCCTGCTGTGAGACGGTGAAGGTCTCCCTCTGTGCCACGAAGGAAGGCCAGCCCGTTCTGGTGGTGGCTGAGGACCGCTTGCAGTTTGTGCAGGATGAAGCCCATGACGCAGCGCAGTTCCTGGCCAGCTGTGCTGGCAACCAGCAAGCTCTGAACTTCACACGGTTCCTGGACCGCTCCCGGCCCCCTGCTGGGGACGTGGACTTTCTGGACGAGAAAGTGACTTTGGCGTTTCGGCACCTCAAATTGCCAGCCGAGTGGAATGTCTTGGGAGCAGAGCACACCCTGAACGGTGAGATGGATAACCTCTGTGTGGTGTCTTGGGGAATTTGGGCGCTTGGTTCGCAACACCGTGTCTTGGGTTGGCCAGACTGACTGCGCTGCAGGGGATGGTTCTCGAGACGGTCGCATCTCCCCAGGCCTTTGCTTTTTTCATTCATTAAGCTTATATCCTAACTTTCCAGGCAGGATGGAGTAGCTTACAGCTATAATCCCACACGGTCCAAGTTTGCTTTTCATTTCAATACTTTTGGAGAATACAACTTAGACCTATGTCTTAACTTCCTGTCTTACATTGGCGCTTCCAGACGGAAGGTTCCTAGTGCTACTGCTGATCAAAAGGTGTTGTGCAGCTATTCAGGGTCCCCTTTAGGGAGTCCTCCTGCTAAGAAAGCAAAAGTCTGAAGAAGTGTCAGAAAATGCAGGAGGGTTAAGAAGGAAGACGGCATTGGCGGGATCCCCCAGTAAAATCGCATCAGTGAGGTTGAGAGATTCCCGGCTAAAAGACTAGACTCCTTCAATTGCCTGCATTCTTGAAATATCCCAGAAAAAGTACTGTGTGAGCTAGGGACTTGCATACTGAGTAATGCATTACTGTAGGTACTGTGCTGTAGGTACTACTTTTCCAGAAAACTTCTCAAATATCAATTAAATCGGGCTCCACTATGCATGTGTATACATCTTTAATATCTAGCATTTCACTGTTATTTAGAATCACATCTACAGTATATCACAGAAGTGAATACACCCCTCACATTTCATAAATATTTTAAAGTATAATTTCCCACATTTAGCTCTTTCTGAACTATAGCTGAAATAGAAAAAAAGCATTGGTCCTGGCACCATGAGCATTGCAAAGGATCCTGGGTCTTGTGCTGGGGTGGGCCTTAGCCACGCCTGTTCAGGTGTGTTGTTGTCATGTGCATGGACTGGGAGTCACCCACTGAGTGTACCCAGAATGGCCTGTGCTTGTCGCAGAGGAAGGTTGGTGTTAGTGAGGTACCTGTCCCTCAGTGCAGCTGGTGCACCACTGCTTCACCTTCTTGAAGAACTTTTCTTCAGACTTGCACAAACCCCCACGTTGTGCAGAAACACAGGCCTGGAAGCCTGCCGTGCCTTTCTCATTGTCCTTTGTTGTTAAGGGGCTTTCTCCCCATTCCCCTGAAGAAAGCTAGATTCAAGACGCGTTGTACCCAAACTAACAGCCACATTTCACAGACTCGAGCAGCCTTCAACTCAGCAGACAACTAAAAGATTGCGGGTTTGAAACGCTGACATTAACGGCTCAGGTTTAGGCTCCCTTTTTCTATAAAGCAGATAGGAGGTCATTAGAATTCAAGACTGGGGCTTGTTTTGGCTCTCAGATGTCAGGTGTGAGCAATGGAATGTGTGCTCTGCTCCCCACCCCCCACACACACGTGTGTGCATGCAATACATTTCATTTTCATTTTCAAAAAGTGCACCTAGAAGACTAAATATCAGGGAGAAGCATAGACATGCCTCCTTCTCCTGATCCTATTGGCCTTGCCTGTAAAACAGCCTCCTTTTTTCTGTGTGCCCAGGGCAGTCTGTTTGACCCTGGTTTATCACATCCAAAGGAAATCGGCCTTAGAATGTCTCTCTGCTTCCCCAGGGCGCGCTCTGGGCCCCGTTGGCTGCTTCCACTCAGACAGAGTGTTCATAGCAAGACAGTCTTTCCATTCATGTGTTGTGAGGGAAGAACTGATAGATGATTGATAGTTGTCTTTGTTGAAATTCTTAGCGCTTCTACATTGTCAGTCCTTGAGCTCAAGGAGCTCAAGGACTTGCAGTTGAGGTCCTTAAGTGTCCTTGTGGTTTTTGAAGGACTTCCCAAACAGTGTGTTTTTGGGTGGACGTGATCCATTTCTGCTGTTTTAGAACCTAGCCTGGCGAGCCTCAGTAAAATTAGGCCTTGGTTGATGATACCAGATATCCATATTAACCCGCTGCCCTTTGACCCTTGGTTGGCTGGATGTCCCTGGTAATTTCTGGGAATGGTAGCCTCTGGTGAGCAGGAGTTTACTGCATGTAGAGCGATCCACCTCTGCTTTCAGAAATACGCAGCATACTCAGACTGGCCAGGGGTGCCATAGCTGGAGCCTGGAATTTTCCTCATTTTGTGGTTCGCAGTGGAGGTCACCAGGCAGAACTGGTTGTATCTCTAAAACATTGGATGGCTGACGACTCATCTTGCCCGTGAACAGGGAAGCTTCATTCTTGGTTAGCATGCGCTGCAGCAGCTGCTAATGAATCTCTCCTGGATTTAATGCACAGTTGGTAGTTGCTCAGTCAAACTAATAAGGCACAATTGTGTATGGCAAAGCGTGTTTTGAAGGGCACATTAGATACATAGGTCATGGGAGCAAGAGAAAAATTGCGGAAGGATGGAGCAAATGCTTGGAATCTTAGTGGGAAGACAGGGTGCATGGAAGTACATGGAAGATATGTGGCAGGTAGCTGGAAGTACATGGAAGTACATAGAAAGTAGGGCACATGGTATACATAGAAGAACCAAATTTGATTATGTATAAGATCAAACATAGAAACATAGAAACATAGAAACAGAGCGAGTCAGAAGGGGCCTCCTGGGCCATCTAGTCTGACCTCCGGCACCAGCCGGCTCCGCTCATGACACGCCCACCATGTGCATGTCCAGCCTATCTTTGAACACCCTCACCGATGGGGCCTCATATTGGGAAAAGCTCGGCTGGGATCAGATCTTAGTTGAGACCATGGGAGAAATGGTTATTATGCCAGTAATAACCCAGGAAACTGGAAAAGAGCCATCAAAGGGATCTATTCTGGGCCCTGTGAGAATTAAAGGGGATTTGGGGAGCTAATCCCACAGTCAAAATGTCACTAGGAGGCAGGTTGTGTGCCTTCAGATTTATTGTAGCCTTGCCTTCTGGAAAAGCAGCCTGTTGAATGCACTGATCTGCAGTTCCGGCACATAAAATCAAATAAACCCAGAGCTCAGACAGATAAAGTATGAGCTGGGATGTAGGATGCAAAAAGAGCTCGGGCTACCTTGTATCTTGCGGCTTTTTTTTTTTTAAGAGACATTTGATGCTTTGAAATCAGTTGCATAAGGGCCATGGCAGCTCCAGGTTTCTGAGGGGCCTTGGGCAGGAGACCTCCCACCTGAGTAGGTCTCCTGCACCACATTATCACCAGTTACACTTGCTCTTTATTCTCTTTTTGCAACATTGCTGCCTCTTGGTTGCAGAGAGCTGGGGGGCAAGGAAGTAGCCACAGGTACCCCCCTCCTTTGCCCTCGAGCGAGAGGTGGGCTAATGAGGAGGAACAATACATGGGGCTCTTGGCAGAAGGGCCCCTGCTGGGGTGTGGGCCCTCGCCAGGTGCCCTGTGATGTCTCAGCCAGACCAGCCCTGCCTGAAATTTAGGAGCACAGCTCTTCCATCACTGGAATCTATCCAGGGGGACAGGGATGGCCTGCATGCGGACGGTGTGAATATTCCTACCTGTGGTGTTAGGCAGTTCTCCACACACACACACACGGAGATATCCTTCTATTTCCCCCTTAAAACTAGACTGTCTCACTTGAAGGCTTGGCCATAGTAGACCATTGATGGAGATCTTCTGGGGTAATGCCCAAGATAAATGCCATATCTGCCCAAAAAGGCAGGCAGAGTCAGTCAGTCTCTCTCTCTCTCTCTCTCTCTCTCTCTCTCTCTCTCTCTCTCATGTTTACTCTTAGGCCTGTTCTGTCTTTTAATTAATACCTTCCTTTGGCACGACAGCTGATGTGCTTTCTTTGAGCAACTCCAGGTGTGCCTGGGGATCCATTGCTGAGGGCATGGATTCCTTCAGCTGGCGGGGTGTGTTGTGCGTGTCAGAACCCCTTGAAACCTGCTGTGGGGTTTCAAGCTGCCTTTATGAAGGAGCAGAACCTTTTAGCAAGTACAATGTGACTCACAGCCCTGAAACTGCCGCCATGCATTTTGACTTTGGGCATGTGTAAGTGCAACATTATTTGAAGAACTGAGTAACTGGTGAGAGCCTTCTAGGAGCCAGATAGAAGGAGCCAACCAAAGCTTCTCAGATGCTAACTGCTAGGCCCCTCCTTTTTAGTTTTTAACCTTAATTTTTACTCTCTATATATTTAAACCAGGGTGGTCCAGCTTGTCGTACCTTGAGGGCCACATGAGGACTTCAACACAGAACCCAGGGTCTACACGATGAATAACATTTCCATATAGTAAATTAAAGTTTTCACAATATAGTTATTTAATTTGATATACACAAATAATATATTTAATTAAATTTATTGAATAATGAATTAACCCTAAATAACCATTAAACGTGGGAGAAAACCACTATGAGATCCCAGAGTTGGCCAGAGAACGCTTTGTGGGCCTATGCTCTCCCCTGAGTGCCCCACATCCCTCTAGCTGACGAGCACAAAGGCATTAAAAATGTGTCCCATTCAGGAATCCGTCTTGATACCGAGTGGTCGACAAGTGATGGTGGCAATAATAGTGTTGAGTTCTTGTATCATGATCCTGTTGTGTGCACTTAATAGCCAGCTTTGCTTTATAAACCCATAAATCATTACTTTGTCACTCAAGATGTCCTTCTAGGTCTCTCTCTCTCTCTCTCTGAGTCTATTGCTATAGCTGCACCAAAGCCAAAGCAGGCCAGCACCACCATCCAGGCTGCAAGTGCTCTCAGAGCCAAGAGATGCGATACTGAGCTCTTGGCAACCGCTGCATCCTAAGGGTAGATCTGTTCTTTCAGGCTGGTTTGCAGATTGAGGGGTGCATGATAGACAAGGTTAGAGCAATGTGAAAGAAGCAGTGTGTCATTCTTGGCTTCCATAAGGCGCCGCACTGCTTCGAATGAATTCCGTCTTGCTTATTCTGTATCTTGACGCATTCCAACCTCCAGTTTAGCAGGTGCCTCAAAACTCTGTGGTTCAAAACTACCTCTTGCTGCTTTGGTAAAATGGCAACAGAGTTAGAAGCCACACTCTCTGAAGCAGCAGCCATCCCAAACAAACAACGGAAAGGAAACAACCTTTCTTTTTGTTTATGATACACTGCAAAGTTTTTTGTGTACAAAAGCAAATATAGGGAAGCCTGTTATATCAACAAAGCTGCACTGAGATGGTTGCACAAAAGTGTGTGTTGCCATTCTGTCTGTGTGAGCGAATGCAGGACTTTTCCCACCTCTCTTGCCCTTCCTCTGCTTGCCGCTTTTCTGCTCTGAGTGAACTGTGTCTGTTGAGTTGTGTACTGCATTTAGCAAATGCCAACATCTTGATTTGTTCAAAGTGGGACGAGGGAGAGTGTAGTGGAGGTAGCCAGCCAGCCAGCCAGCTTTTCTGTTAATGTGGTGGAACGAACTTTTAGCATGGAATATGCCAAGCCTTAGTGGCACTCGGCTACAGATTTCATCCTGGGAGAGGTGCGGGGATGCTGGGTCATATCCAAGGCCTGCCTGGAAGAGCATTCTGTTGCCAGCAAGACCAGATGCGCTGGGGATGCTCACAGGCAGGGCATGGGAGGTGCTGGCCCAGCACTTTTCTCACCTACAGCATCAGGCACACCCAGAGAGACACTGCTCCAGATGCAGCAGTTCCAAGGTGGGCAGGCTGAGCTGCCATGGGCGCTGGTAAGGGATAGGACCAGCTTACATCTGTGAAGTTGGCTAACGCTGCGCTAGTGGCTGGGTAGGAAAACCCTCTGTGTGTGAAGAGAATCCCTCAGTGTAGGACATCTGGTCTGGCTCACATGTACTGCAAAGGCATTGGGGCTGAATTCCTCACGGGGTTTCTTGTGGAACTGCAGCTGCCTGTCTGCACATTTGAGCTGGCTGTGTGTGGGGCCAGCAAGGGTGGGATGCTGGCATGGTTTCCAAGCCACCCATGGGCTGTTTTAGAGACATGGGGGCTGGTGAACAATCCCACCAACTGGGCCTGCATCTCATGGCAAGACATGGCTCCCCAGCCCTGCAGCTCAAATATTCATCATGGCACCTGCTGCCAGGACAGGAAGCTCATTGGGAAATTGCATCCATGGAGGCTTCTTGAGACATGCAAGCCCTGTCTGTCTGTCTGTCTGTCTGTCTGTCTGTCTGTCTGTCTGTCTGGTGTCACTTTGCTTGAGCTGTAATTTGCTGTACTTCACTCGAGCTATTCTTCATTATACTTTGTACCAGAACACAGTGTCTTTGTACTATTTTCTGGATTGTTTGGAGGGTAACAACATAAGAGCAGACATCTTGAATCAGGTGAAATGCATTATTTTACTTATATTGTGCCCTCTCCCCCCCCCGCCCCCCACAAAGAACCCTCAGTGGCTTACATAATATCCTTTCCATTTTTATCCTCATGACAACCCTGGGAGCTGGGTCTCCTAAGTCACAGGCCCAATGCAATCTTCCTCCTCCTCTGTATTTTATCCTCACAACAGCCCTGTGAGGTTGGTCATGCTGAGAGTCAGCAACTGGGACAAAGTCACCCAGTGTGTGTGCTTTTGGCTGGGAGTGAGCCAACTGACCAAGTGCAGGCTAGAAGCCGTGCTCTCAAGTAGCAGTCCTTCACTCTAGCCGCTTCTTGACATGGTCTGTGTAGACAAGTGTTCTGCTAGCACAGCTGTGGTGACGACCAGGGTCTCTTGCTTTGCAGGGACACGGCAATATTCAAGGCCAGCCATGTAGCATTTTTCTTCTTCTTCTGTGTGCCATGCGTTGCTCCACGTGCAAATAGGAATGGCCGAGCTTTGTAGACACGGCTTCAGTCTGCTTGGCTTGCAGGTTTAATGCCTTGCTTTCCTTCTGATTTTTCTCCCCAGAGAGCATTCCCCGGGAGACCTTGATGCACTTCGCAGCCCGGCTGGGGCTGCTACGGCTGGCCTGGTTCCTATTGCAGCAGCCGGGGGGAAGAGGAGCGGTTTGTGTCCCCAACAGCGAGGGAGCTACGCCTGTGAGCTTAGCCCTGGAGAGGGGCTATCAGAAACTGCATCAGCTCCTGACAGAGTAAGGACAATTTTCTGCATGTGGTAGTGGTGTGGTTTTTGAATGATGCTAACATACAGATCCAGCTTTTTCGTTGCTTGGACTAGCCCTTTCTTTGATACAGCAACACCTCCTAGCAGAGAGTTGGATGCCTGGTGCCCGCCCTGGCTGAACGAAGCCCTCCAGTCCAGGCCCCGATGTCCCCCAGGACACTTCTGCTGGTGGGGTGTCCGCTCTGCAGCTCTGGGAAGTGATCCAGACATAGACATGTCCCATGGCCTACTAATCTCCCTGGCTGCAGAATGGATCAGCTGCAGAATATACTCCGTTCTGCTCATCGTATTTGAAGCCGCTGCGGCAGTCTTCCATCACATGGGCACCAAACAAAATGTCCTGGTGTGCACGCCTCTCAGGTCCCCTTCATCGGCACGCCAGGTTTCAGGTGTCTGTGTTTCATGGCCTTGGCATTATGGTACAGGGCATCACTCTTCTTCTGCTCCCCTCGATGTATATCCCGCCCTCCCAGGTGGCCTCCAAAGGGTCTTGCAGCCACACGCTGCCCAGACCCACTGCTTAGAGCCAATGTGGTGGTTGCACTGTGCACCATCTGGACTCCACAGAGGTTCCCTCCCCTCACATGCAGCTGCTCCTGATGGACTTTGCCTGCTGTCTCCATCCCAGCACTTGCCAGATGCTCGGACTGCATGTTGTTTCCAGCTCAGGGTCAGCCTGGTCATGGGCTGGGGATTATGGAAGCCGTGTTTGAGCACACCTGGGAGTGCCAGGCTGGAGAAGGCAGCCCTCGTCCAAGGTTCAGCATTGCCTCTGCGCTGTAACAATAACAAGGTGCACTGTTGTGAGTCAGCGTTGCAGCCAGTTTCAGGGGAATCCTCAGCAGCGCTGCCCATGAGTAGGAGCAGGAGTGGGAACCTTTCCGACGGCCAAGGGGAGAGGAAGTGATTGGGTGAGGGAGCATTTATGTGACTCCAAAGCCTCTTTCCTATTTGTTAGGGGAAAACGAGAGAGCAAGGACAGTGCGTTTTGTGCCTGGTCTGTCTGCTTGTACTACATAATAGATACCCAGGAGTGGAGGGCCTTCTCTGATAGAGTGCCATGAGATATACCATCTGGCTCCTGGGTGGTGGTGGGACCCTGTTGAAGTCCTTAGCATGCAGCCTAGCACATGTGGAGGCTGCTTTTCTGCAGAGTACCTGGTCCGAAACTGCGAAAGGGCTCAAGGGTTACAGTTGACTTTGAATTTAATCTGGAAGCAGACCAGAAACTCGAGCAATTGATGAGGTGCCACATGATGTAACAGCACTGCCTGTTGTCATGTTTGCTCCCAAGCACCTAATAAGAGACTCAGGTCAGTCGGTCGGTCGCATGGAGGCCTGTCCTTTCGCATAAGAGTATGATGTGCTGGTTCTCAGGGAAGCCAGCTTCCTTCTTGAAACTTCTGCACAAGCCACTGTCCTGGATGTGCTTCTGGGAGGCGGAGTCTCACTGCATTTCCACCTTGTGGGTGACCCTTGTTCAGTGGGGTGTCCGCTCTGCAGGCCTGGGGAGCGATCCAGACATTTGGTGCAGTGGGGCCTAGTAAAATAACCCATCATCTGCAGAGCAGCAAACAAGGCCAGGATAGGGGGTCTAGCAGAGAGTGGCCACCTCAGTGGGGTGTCAGCTGCTTTTTTATGTAATGCATTTCTCCTGGCACCCTGGTGGCTCCAGATGCATGGCTTGGAAAGTGTTCCAGTTCAGGTGCATGCACATGTGCAAGTCGGTTGTCCCAATTGAAATAGGGATCCAATTACGTTTCAACATTTCCTAAGCTGTCCTAACTGCTTATCTCATCTTATCTCTTCCTCAGTGTTAGCAGCCCTAATCATTACTAACGCAAAGGCAGGTGTATGATTCAGGAGGTGCAGCAAGTGCGGCATAGTGGTTCGAGTGTTGGACTAGAACAGTTGTGGCCCAGCACGCTGAGAGGGGACTGCAGTGACTTGTCCGGCTGCATGAATTAACTTGCTTTTGTGGTTGCTTGTAATTTCAGAGAAGGAGCCAGTGAACCAGATTGCTGGAGCACTGTGTCACACACAGTGCATTCTGGGGAGTGCTGTGTCACGCACCACCGGGGGCTAGGCATCTACATTCTGACGACGGAAACGAGAGAGGGAGCGGGACCAAGCATGGAGAGTGACATCATCCTGCTGGAGACACACATGCAGAACCACCAGCACACGGTGAGGAAAAGGGACCTGGCTCAGTCCAGCACACCAGGCCTGGGGCTGCGCTACTCACTCAAAGTGATCCCACTCCTGCTTATTCATGGCTGCTCGTGGGCTGAGCAGAGTTTTTGCTTCCTTTCTAGAAGCTAAGACAATGGTATCCATTGGAGGATGCTCTGAGTACAGGCTCCTTGAGGGGCAAAGAGGGCCCTGGAGGAAGTGTGTGCCTGCACGCTCACACCGCACCAGTTGGACACTTGGGCAACCTGTGGCCGTGGCCACTTTCCCCTGCAGCTCAACTGATCAGTCATCAGCTGGAGAGGCAGAGTCGAAATTACCCCAAATGGCCTCATGTTCAGCTTGAAGTTCTTGTTGTCTGTCTTAGGACTGGCCTTGCAACCTTTGAGAACATGGAAGACCCCATGTAAAAGCCAGAAATGCACCGAACGGTGCATGCTTGGAGGAGAGGGTGTGCCCCCCTCTGGGGAACTCGAAGGGCTTGACTGGGACCCGGGGCCAGGTTTGGTCTGCAGGCTTCAGGTTCTGCCGCAGCTCTCCAGGGCTTCAGTCCAGGTGCTTTTCTTAAGTCTACCTGGCGACTGAAGCCCTCCTGTGAGCCCTCCCGTGAGCAAAGCAACGGTTCCATCCCTGAAGCACAGGAGGCATGATGTGCATAGACATGGGGAGTTAATAAGCCACAGTGGGTGGAGTCACACACCACCAGACCCTCCCCTTGCACATAAACCGCAGGGTGTTGCTTGCTTCTGTTCAGCGCAAGGCAAGAGGGAAATGCAGGCTGCATTCCTTGAAGCCTCCATAGCGGGCGGCTTCAGTATGTCAAGACAAGCCCTCCAGGCATTTGACTTGGCTGATGAGACGCTTTAAGATATTTTATTATCTGTCTGGCTCCTCAGGAGTGTAAAATCTGCCCATGTTCTATGCTCAGAATCTTCGTGAAGGAATTGTAGATTAAGGTACAGGCAAGGCCTGCCCAGCAATGTCCCAGTGGCCAAGGATATACGTTTAGCCCCTGCTTTCTTTCCCTGCCCAAGTTCCCTGGGAATTCCGTCATTTTTTTATCACTCTGCTTTTAATGTGGGGTTGTCCTTGTTTTGGGGTGATCTGGATTGGTGGCCAGGCTGTTATTTTAATGCTTGCTGTGGGTATTTTGCTACTTTTTGTTTTAAGCCTTTAGCATTCCAGGTTATTTGTAATGGTTTGTTTGTTTGTTTGCAAGTGTTTGCAAATCATTGCAAGTCTTCTCACATCATTGCTTACAGTTCACTATTGGTGAGCTGCTTTGAGGTAACTTTCTAGTTCCGAAAAGCAACGTAAGAAATCTCTTCAAGGTGCAGGACCACAGAGGCAGTTGGCTGTGAGGTTATGCGCAAGAAGCATGGGACGCGAGTTAATGCAGGATGGAAATGGGCAGTGCTGCCGAAGACAGCCACAGATGTGGAGTGGCCTCCACTTTCTCTTCTGGCAGTTTCCTCTGTGTAGATAGCGTCACAGAGCAGTGCTGAGAAGCTGCCCCCTCCATGCATTTGGACTACTATTCCCATATGTCCTACCTAGCACGGGCAATGAGGGGTTATGGGAGTTGGAGTCCAACACATCTGGATGGTACTGGGTTGCTTACCACAGCTGTAGCGCAGCCTTCTCCAGCCTGGTGCCTTCCAGATGTTTTGGACCACAACTCCCAAAATTCCTAACTGCCGGATACAGCTATTATAAACAGCATGTTTGGGAGGGGAATTCTCTGCCCCAAGGCACTGATAGGGGGACTTATAGTGAAGGAACGTGATGTGTCGAAGCCTGCCTGAGTCCATTTGATGCCTGCATGGGAACCTCACATGTCGTGCTTTGAGCTGAGCTCATAGCTTCCTGGGAGAACTGAGTAGGAAGGGGCCTGTCAGGCCATCAGATCCAGCCCCGTGCTCAGCGCAGGACTCCAAGCTAAAGCCTCCCTGTCCAAATGCCTCCTGAATGCCTCCCCCGTGGTGGGGAGGAGCCACGTCCTCCCAGGGCATCCCCATTCCGCTCTCATGCTCAACACATTTTTCCTGATGCCCAGCCAGAATCTAGCTGGTTGAAGAGAGCCAGGAGACCAAAAAGTCTAAAGGGAGAAGTGGAGCAGGAGCTGTCATGAGAGCAAAGGATGAATAGGAACAGCTCTGGTTATACCCCTTTCTTCATCTGTCAAGGCTCACCTCTGTGAGGACATCGTCTTGACCATTTTTGAAAACGCAGGGCTGAATCTCAGAATAATTTGAGGACGGCTTTGCAGAATTCCTCACAGATCTTGGAAACTGCTCAATACACAGGCGTGGGCTGGTTCTACTTTAGTTCATGCATTATTTCTTGCAAGCTGCCCAAGGCAGCATGCCGGATCCTTCTCCACCTCCCTCCACGGTATCCTCCCAACAACCCTGTCGGGAGGGCCAGGCCTGGCCTCATGGTCTTCCCAATCCTTGCCCAGGACTGTAACTACCCTGCTGCCCTGCCTCTCATTCATCTTGTCACCTCAGAGAGCAAAGTGGAGCATCTGTGCATCTGTGCATATATTCAACATTCAGTAATAACAAACAAACCGCCTTTAGCATTTGCTTGGGGCTCCCGCCGTGTCTCGGTTAGTGGTTAAAGGCTGACAGAAGCACATCGGGAGCGTTCTTTTTTTATTGATAGAGCAAGTGCTGGATGGGTACATCATGTCTGACAAGTCGGAAAGGCTCTGTTTAGATGGCCCTTCCTATTGAGGCCTGGTTTGCTTCACAGCTAATCTAATTTGAATTTGGACTGGGGCCGGCAATCATTTCAGTTCAGTTCATGCGGGGTCAGCTGAGAGGCCGCTGGTTTCCTCTGGAAGGGACTGCTGCTCTTCCGTCTGTGGACGCAGAATGATTTTGCTGCGAGGCCTGTGGAGAGAGCCTGCTCTTTCCCCTCCCTCCTGCCCACCCCCAGTCCCTACTCTGTGCTCCCAGGCAGGTGTCACCTGTAGCCTGGAAGCTCCCAGCACTGGCCAGGTGCCTTTCCCTGCTTCGGCTGTAGAGCCAGCAGTCACCCGATTCAGCTCTCCTGCACTGGAAAGCATCTTCCAGTGCTGATATTTTAAGAACTTGTGGTGTGGTGGCAGAGGGCGGGGGGTGGGGGGGTCTTAATTTTTCTGAGGTGTCCATGAGTGATACTTGTGGCAGGAAAGGCACCTGCGTGTCTGTATTTCATATATACAATCCTACAAGCACAGAATCTGAGTGCCAAAGTTGGGGAATTTCCAGGGATTGTTCAAGGCCTTGCTTTTAAAAGCCAAGTTTCTAGTCCCTCAGGCTGCAGAAGCTTGAAGTGTGTGGACAATGCTTGATGTAGCTAGGCGTTTATCTGTATATAATCAGGTTTCTTCCCCCCACTTTTAATTTTTTTATTAGATAAAAAACCCCATAAATACAATGCATCATAACAATAATAATATAACATAATAAAAACACAATAATAAAAGGCAAATGATAAAGTGCACCCACCACCCCGGAGACCAATGCTACGACCATTCACATACTATAACAATTAATAATATATAATATACTTCAATTATTTCTAAATTCCCTCCAGAAGTTCATATAATCTTGACTGGGTTTATAGCCTTTGCCTTCTATCAGTACTGCTTTTACAAAATCTTCCCAAATTTCATTATATTTATTTGCTTTCATTAACCCTCTTTTAATTTTTATTTCTGTCGTCAGTTTCATTGATTACCATGTTCCATATTTCATTATACCATTCATGCCTTTGCAAAACCCAGTTCTGTTTCCAATATTTAACTATCGCTAGCCTGCCATTATCACATTTACTATCAATTCTTGCTTAGCTTCATTTATATCTTCTTTTTCTATCAACAGTAATAACACCATTCTTGGTGACATTTAGAAACATAGAAACAGAGCGAGTCAGAAGGGGCCTCCTGGGCCATCTAGTCTGACCTCCAGCACCAGCCGGCTCCGCTCACGACATGCCCACCATGTGCATGTGCATATTTCTAAGTCTATATCTTAAATTCCTCCAGTTTCCCTAAATACCATAATCCAAATCTTTTGTATGTTTTCACAATCCCACCACATAATGTTTATAAGTTCCGATCTCTTTACCACATCTCCAACATATATTAGAATATTTGTCATCAATTTGATTTAACTTAATTGGTGTTAAATACCACCCCCAAATCACCTTGTATCCATGCTCTTGACATCCATGACATATTCTTATATACTCTTCTGTTCCAAATATTCTTCCAATCCTTTTCTTTTATTTCACCTACATCCATTTCCAAATTGATTTTAAACTTTTTGTCTGATCCCCTAACTCCATTAATATCCTATAGATTTTGTCAATTCTTCCTTTACTTGTATATTCTTCCTCAGTCTCACATTCTTTTATAATCATTTCAAATTTTGTTAATTGCCTTTCTTCCTCTTTAAATTTATCCTCCATCTTTATCCATTTTTCTAATTGAATTTAACCAATTCAATTTAACCAATTTAATTTAACCTCTAGTAATATTCTCCTTAAATGTAATATATTTTTATCTTATTTTTCCAGTCTTCCCATCTATATATATGGTTATTTTTTAATTTAGTTTTCCAATCCTTTAATTCTATTTTTAGGAATTTCTCCATTTTGACCACTGGTGTTAACAGAGAAATTCCCAGGATTAACTGTTGTCTCCAATTTACAACTGGGTTTCTGAGACAGAATTCTTCAGAGCAAAAAGAATTCCAGGCAACTTCCATTGGCAGCCCTGAGAAATAGCTTGGGGACTGGGCTACCAGATTCCTAGGCCAAGCCATACCCCTGAAAGGAAAGGTATCCTGCCTTCCCCGAGATGCTTTGAGGTTCAGCTTCAGACGTGGTCAAGAATTCTGGGAGTTGTATTCCAAAATATCTGCCATGTGGAAGCTTGGAGAAGCTGATGTATCCATGGTTCTGCATGTAGGCAATCCTTATATTATGTCATTCGTGTGTAGGAATGGGGTCAGGGCTGCTGTTAAATTTGAAAGGCCTCTCCTGCCATCTGCAACAATAAAAACAAGGACAGAACCTGAGCCATCCAGGCAACGCATGTGCCACAACCCCAAAGGAACAGAGTTCACTGCAATCAGATACTTGCCACGTACAGGTAACCCAAGCCAGGTGAAAAGCTTCCTGGTACAGGGAGGAGTTGGCAGATGTCAGGCCTGGTTCACTGCCGGAACGGCGTTGCGTGGACCTCCCTGGCCAACTCCAGAGGCAAAGGGAGGGTGCTGGCTAAGGGAACAGGAAAGGCACTGTGCGTGTGCGTGTGTGCATGTGTTAAGTGTCGGGTGGTGGGCTGGCTTCTCCCTTCCAGAGGTGGCTCTCCAGCCAAACTAGCTGGCCAAGAGGGCTGTCAAAGGCTCCCAAAAAAAGCCGGCCGCTTGTGTAATCATGCAGTGTATTTGCTTCCTTGGAATGGTGTCTGGGTGGCTTTTACTAAAGATTATTAGAAACATTGTAGGGAAGTTGTAAGTTAACCCATGGATTAATCTTTCAGAGGCACTGCATGCAGTTAAAGGAAGCGTAACTGTCGTCATTCTTCCCTTCTTCTTTCTAGAATGCGAGCAAACTCCTGCTCCCTGAACAGACCTGCGAGGAGAGCAGTCCGGATGCTGGAGCTCAGGGCCCTGCAGCTGCTCTGGACTGTGATCTGGGCAAGGCGAGGACCCAAAGCAGCCAGGGAGACCTGTCTGTCCTGCCGTGCCTTGACGCAGCAGCCACCCCGGCTCCTGCCCCTGCCTGCCCTGAGGACAGCGGCTGCCAGCAACACAAGCAGCTCTCAGACATGCCACAGGCCTTGTGGGGACTGAGGGATGCAGAGTGCGCAAAGACTTCCGGTGAGAGTAGAAATATAGCTGACAGGTTGCGCAAAGAGGAAAAGGAGGAGCTTCCTCCTGCTGTTGACTCCGGGGCGCTGTTGGTGGAGAATCATAGCAGGCTGCACCCGGTCACCAGCCTTTGCCGTGCTGCTGGCCCCCACTCCAGTGGAACTCCAGCCGTGCAAGCTGGAATGACATCCTCTGAGGCTGCGGTGGAGCAAGGCGACCCGAAGGACAGCAGGCATTTCCCCGAGGAGGCACAGGCTGCTGGAACAAGCACGGCTGAAAGTGCCCCTGAGCCTGCAACTTCCTGTGAACAGGACGGGGATGTCATTATGGGGCAGAGTGAATGCAGGAGCTGCACAGGGAGTGGCGAAGTGGCTGCCACAGCTCAGCAGAGCCTGGGGAACGGGGAGGGTGATAACAAGCCCCCGGGAACGGCGGCTGCCCACGCATTGCCATCCCTGGCTGCAGCTGGCAAGGATCCCGACGTGTCTTTGCTTGGGGAGGCCCCTGAGCATGCCGTGGATCTACAAGCTGTCAGACCCGTCGAGGCGAACACAGATGTTGGTCCCGCTGAGAGGGAAGGCAGCCTGCAGACGGGTTTGGAGACTCCTGACAACAGCGGAGAGAGTGACTTTGCGCAACATCCTGAGCATTGTGTGCTTCCACCCGCAGGGGTGCAGGGCCTGGCTACGAGACCAGAGCCAGAACTGGCAGTGGTCAATGAGGAGGGAGGTTTGGAAATTTCGCCGAAGCATGATGCTGCAGCAGAAGTGTGTGATAACCCAGGGCAGCCATCGGAAGATGGGAACACGGATGCTGGGATAGATGTTTTGGATTTGAGCAGCAGAGTGCAGAGTGCTGATTTCGACGCCATTGAGAAAGATGATAGGCCAAGTCAACCCTCTGTGGAGGCTGAAGTTTCCTGTGCCAGGGATGGTCTGCCAAAGGTGGCAGAAGAAGGGCAGGGTGAGCAAAAGCCCGTGGAGTGTCTGCCTTTGGGAACTGAAACCATCAGCTGTACTTGTAGAGGAAGCACCAGCTCGGGCAGCCTTGACCAAGGGGCCCATGCTGTGAGCCCTGCTAACAAACACCCAGCTGGCAAAGGGGAGCAGGGGAGCTGCTCTGAATTGTGCGCAGATTCTGTGGATGCCTCCCGGCTGCCCCCGTGCGTGGGCAGCCCTGCAGTGTTGTCTCCAGTTGGGTCGGAGCCTCTTTGCAAACACGCTGGGCTATCAGGAAGCACAGGCGAACTGGACCGGTTTAGCAAAAGTGCCCAGGAATTCATCGCCGTGGCTTCTGCCTTGTTGGTCGAGGAAGCGATCCAGCAGGCTCGGCAGATCGTGGCTGACGAGGATGGTGCCGGAGCGGCCCCTGTTGGCCAGGAGGCATCTGCGCACCTCGAGGAGCTAGCCCTACCTTTGTGTGGCAAAGGCACCGAGTGTATTCCAGATGATCGTGTAATGGGCACACCCTCGCCTATTCATCATCAGGAATCAAAACAAAACCAGGAAGTGGCTGTAGGAGCAGCAGCTGGCAAGGTGGCGGCAGCAGAACTGACTGGGCTTGCGAAGGAGGGGAGTCCCGTGTGCCTGGAGCTAATAGCAGAGGTATCTCACCGCGACACAGACGAAGAGAAGAGACCTTCCCTGCAGCTTCCTGGCGAGGAGGAGGAGGGCCTGGCCTTGAGAGCTGTTGTGCAAGGTCCTTGTTGTGATGGTCGAGCGAACGAAAGCAGTGCAGAGGTTGGATTAAAGGGGAAAGCCTCCAGCCCGGAGGCTGGCGAGAATGTGAGGGTGGGTACAGATGGGGATGTCCTTCAGGGTTCTTCCCAGCTACTGGAGGATGCCTCTCTTTGCCCTGGTGAGGCCCCTTGTGCTGATGCCACACTGAGGCTGGCACCGGAGCTCAGCGTGGCTCTGCAGGAGGTCTCCCACCCTAGTGGAGTCTCTGCTTTCATGGAACCCCCTCTGGTCGCCCACGAGCTACCCCAGGTAGCTGATCTTCCACAGGAAGTAGAGAATGTACCTTCCAGGATCTTGCTTCAGCCAATTGCTGAGGAGCCTCCGTGTGACGCCGACTCTGGGACTGAAGTGCTCTCTTTGGCCAGGGAGGGTGAAACCCAGCCTGAAGTTGGAGCAGCCCTGCCAGATGCCCAGGCTCTGTCCGATGAGGGCCGAGGGGAGGGAAGCCGAGCGGAGCCAGAATTGCAGCTGCTGCCACCTTGTCCCACGACCGAGCAGCTGAGGAAAGTGGAGGTGGAAGGCCCTGCTCACGAAGCTGGCGGCCTTGTAGTGGCGAATGCTGAAAATGCAGCAAAAGCCCCTGAGCAAGCTGCATCAGTGACAGAGGCATGTCCTCCTGTGGCCCCTCCGGCTGGGAACCCCGGTGGAGGCCCCCCCTTACAGGAATCGGGAGCTGAGACCCTGCCAGTGCTGGGCGCTGAACCCACCCTCAATGGAGAAGCAGCTTCAAATTTGCAGCCTGACAGACTGGTGAAGCCGACCGCGAAAGTACAAGAGGCGAATGCTTTACCTGTTGCAGGTAAGACTCTTTCTGTGTTCGGGGGAGGGGATTTGTTTGTGTTTTCCTAAGTGAGCAGAGCCAGGGGACGCACCTTGGCCTGCGATAACTGACTTTTCAAAAAGAGAGGGTGGGAGTCTGATTGCTGATGGGTGTGTTTAAAGCATTCAGGAAGGAACATGGAGAAGAGAGAAAAATCAATCTCTTCCATCTTTGTTTGGAGAAGCCATAAATCAAGATTCCCCAACCTGGTGCCCTCCAGATAGGTTGGACTGCAAGCCCTATTGATCATCTCTTGCCCCCTCCCCTCTGCTCTCTCCTGTCCCTTCTCTTTGCTCTCTCCCCACCCCCCCACCCCCTTTTTGCATGCATTGCTTTCGCAAGCTGCTGTGAACACTAACTGGTGGCTAGAATAAGATGCCAGTAATGATCCTGAAGCCCCCTTCTTTATCAAAGAAGGCAGTGGAAAAATAGCCAGCCCCTCTGGCATGGCACGCGCCCTCCTAGAACAGGTGCTGGAGCCGACTCATACGGGAGCTGTGCTGCTTCTCTGCTCACTTGGAACGGAGAACCCAGCCAGCCAGGCTGCGCCCATCAGCTGCTCGTGTTCCAGAAGTGCCCTCCTGCGCTGAACCAGTCTGTCTCCAAATGTGCTTTTAGGTCATGGGGGAGGGGGAAATAATATCCCCCCCTTTTTGCTTTTTCTGAAATTCCAAGCGAGTGCGGCAGCTCCACTTTTGTGCACATTCAAGACTTTGCTTGGACCGAAGCCTCTATTTCCGACTTGAAAAAACAAAGGGCGGGAGACCGATTTTGGTTGGTGAAGAGCTTTGACAGGAGAGAACTTGATGGCATCAGGATAGACCGGTTGGACTCCTTATTAAACCTTTTTGCCTCTTCTGCAACAGGAATTTGTAGAACACACTGTTTTCTTTTTCCGAAGGTAAGAGAGGGAGGGAGCGAGCGAAGAAGGGCCTTTCCCCAATCTCTGCTGAAATCCAAGAGGCAGAATCTTTGGCAATGCTTAATGATAGTTCAACGCAGGCTTTTATGGCTCCACCTGCTCAGACCGCTGCTAAAATGTAAACAGCTTCTCTCTCCTTGCTGCTATTATGCTGTTTGCCCTGAGGAATCACAGGTGTGGCAGGTGCACCCCCGCCCACCTCACACAGTTTGATCTGCAGCAAATTAGTACCAACAACTCTAACACAAAGTAGAACTGCGGAAAAGTGACAAGTGGAAGTAGGGCTTCTCTGCACTTTTGCATGTGTCATAAAGGCCGTCTCCTTTCTACCTCCCAAATCTGACGGGAAGGAGCTGGAAAGGCTTGAGTCAATGCCTTCCTCAGGACTTGTGTGCAAGTTGTAACCTTTTTGTGAGCCCTAGATCTGAAAGAGAGCTTCCTTCCACCTGGAAAATCTTAGCTGACACTCCGCTTGGCGTGAATCAGCATTTAAGCCGCTCCATTTTATTTTTCACACTGTATGGGAGCTTGGTATTTCAGTTGCTTGAGAGCAGCTGTAATGTGATACTTGGGGAGTGTTTGTACCATACAGACTCCTCTTCCTTCCATACATCAGTGGCTGCTCCTAAATTTATCTCCCCCCCCCCCCACACTTTTGTCCCACTTTGGTGTGGATAAGAATCTGAAGGGGGAAAGCGATAAGGCTGCATAACAGATTGGCATTTGTTAACTTTTAAAAAAGTTCTTTAAACACCCAGTTATGACTTTTCTGCAATGCAATACAATGTCACTTCCTTTTGGAATGCCCATTTGCAGATTCTGTGCCTTAATCCTCTCCTCTCCCCTCCCTCCCACATCTCTTTCTTTCATTTGTTCAACAGATAATTCCCCTTTAAACAAAGACTTATTTTTATTAGCTGGGGAAGATTATTTTGTGACATATCACACTGAGAAGTGTGTTAAACTAGCTTTAAGGAAGAGAAAGTTCTCCTTAAAATTTTTTTTCCTGTGATGATGTAGCTGATTGGATTATTGTAGTTCATTTAATAATGTTCAGTCTAAAACCAGTTGTTAACAATTCGTATTTTCTTACCATCCTGTTTAGTTTGATTTCCTGGCATGTATGTTGCCATTATTTCCTTTTCCTTGCTTCTGTAATTCATGCGACGTACATGGAGAACTCTGGACAGCTGTGGAGCAGTACTCTGACTGCATATCCTTTAGTGAACCAGGCAGTCTCACGAGGGATGGTGAGCAGGACTGTGCAATGGATTTGGATGATCTGGAGGGCAGGCTGAATTGACGTGCAAGATGGCACAAGCTGAAAGTGCAGGAAAGGGCTGAGACTGGAAAGCCACCGTTTGATTGATTGATTGATTGATTGATTATTTAGGAAATTTATGGGCCATCCATCACTGTTGCCTCTGGATGACTTACAGAATTATTCTAAGTCCTAAACAAAATAAATTAGCTATTCCATGAACTGAGCATAAAACTGACATATTTAAAATGAATTAAATAAATCATATACAATTAAAATTGGTTGATGTTAAACTATTGATCAAATAAAAAGGTCTTGACCTGGCGCCGAAAAGCATATAATGATGGCGCCAGGCGGCCCTCTCAAGGGAGTGCATTCCATAGGCAGGGCGCCACTGCAGAAAAGGCCCTCCTCCAGGTACTCTGTCTCCTAACCTTTTTCAAAGAGGGTTCCCAGAGGAGGGCCTCTGCTGCCGATCTTAGGGCACTTCCTGCTAGGTACTGGCTGCACATGGATGCTAAAGAAGGCAGGGCTCAGTTTACCAGTGCTTGGAAGTGACTGGAAAAAGCAAAGAGGAACAAGTCCTATTAGTTCCAGCTAGCATGACCAAGTGAGAGCCTAGTCCAAAATCTCTGGAAGGTGCCAGTTCAGGAGGGCTGCTTGTGTACCAGATCCCCCACCCTGTCCGCAGGCCAAATGATGCATTCTGACAGAGGGCCAGGAACAGCACATGAATACAGCGTGAAAGACAGGGAAGGGGTCCCTGAGGGTTTTGCCAGGCCAAACTTTTGCCAGAACTTTTGCTTATTTGCCTGATAAGGTGATAAGAAGGAGAGGGATTTGTAAACAGGAAAGGAGATGGTTGTTATAAGTATGAACAGGGTCTCCTTTACAAAGCTGAGTTCTGTGTTTATTATCTTGATTTATCTTGCTGGATAAGATGTCTGAGAATGAGGTATCCCCTTCAACATTGTGTTTTAAACTATTTATATACTCTGTCTGCAGTCTTACCAACAGAATAGGTGCAGCATGTAGGGTCATCATATTTTCTCCATGTATCGGAAACCTATGAATGTGTTCCGGTCTACCTTGTTTCTCTAGCATAGAACAGGTTTATTACTATAGAGGTATCCCACCTTCTTCCCATTGTGGAACTCACGGTGGCTGCACGGGCCCCTCCAATCTCAGGCCACCCCAGACCTACTTAGCTTCAGCTTGGTGGATGCTTGGATTTACAGGTGGATTCATTCCCATTCTTCATACGGGGCCAATCTAATATTTTAACTCCCTCACTTCTCTTCCACGTAGGGAATAGGGTCTTGGTAACCTGCAAAGACACTGTCTTTGGAGTGGACAGACACTCTCCTAGGAAAAAGGGGAGGAAATTTATATGTGAACGAGCTGCTGACCCCATTAGAATCAGTTTCGTGCTAAAAAACAAACAAAACCTTCCATATAAATTTACAGTATGGAGTAGAACGTCAGCCAGATGTTTGTCAGGAACAACAGGTAAAAGCAAGAAAAGAGGCTGGAAGCTTGTGAAATATGAGCACTTGATTGGATATTTCAAGAAACTGTTTGTTATACTGGATAGGAGGGAAGAGGCCTGCTGCAGAGTTGATATAGAGGTGATCACATACATAAAGAACGGTCTAAGAAAGAAAAAAGGCAGCTTGTTTGTTCACTGTATTTTTATTCCCCTCCTTAGTGGCTTACCTATAATTACTAAAGCTAGAAGCCTCTTCCTGCAAGCTTACAGTCTAAAAAGACGTGACACAGAAGGAAAAAGCATGAGGAGGGGCGGTGGCGGGAGGAGGGGGAATGCTTCTTTCAGCTCAGCTTCTGGAATGGCTCCTGCCAGGACAGCTGGTGGGGGAGGAGCTGTCCTGGAGCTGGTCCTCCGGCAGGGATTGGCCTAGGTTCCCCTCCTCAAGAGAGGAAGGGGAGACTGAGGGAACTCGAAGCCACGCATGTCCATTCCCGGTATAGGAGTCCCGTGCTGCTGTTCAGCAGGGCCAGACGTACCTCTCCAGCCCTCTCGGTATCTTCTGCTCCTGCTCCTTTGGCAGTCTGTCTGTCTTGAGCCCTGGACATCCCGCTGGCTTCTCTGTTTTGCTGTTGATGCTGTTTGGGGCAGACGAGAAGGGGAGGCCTCCGTGGTTTCTGGCTGCATGCTTGATTGCAGAGGAAGAAGCGGTTGGCTGTTGTCCTTTCCTTTCCTGCTTAACCCGGGTTCCTGGGGATACAAGAATTGCGTTCCTGGAGCAGTCCTAGGATCCATGCAGCCCAGCATCCTCTAATGATGGATAGCAAGGTGCTTCGAGGAAGCCCCCATGTAAAAAGGTGGCAGCCCATCCCCTGCTTTCCCCCAGCATCGCTGGTGGGGATCGATGGGGGTCTGCTGGCCAGTTGCTGGCTCACTCGTGATCCGTTGGCAGTCCGCTCCACTACTCACTCGTTTAGGGGCAGCAACAAATCCTTGAAGGGCTGCCTTCTCCCACACCGTCCTGTACCTGCATTTCCACCTTTAGTGGAGGCCCTTCTACCCTCAGGAAGAAAAGTATTCTGTTTCTCCCCCAATAACATATGAGATGGGGAAAGTGCTCTTCTCTCTGTGCTGGTTTATAGTTCTTCTGCTTTTCAGTTGCACCCAGCCAACCCCGCCCAGTTTCCCCCGACCCCTCTGGATGTCCGGGATATCAGTTCCCATCACAGCAGTTTGCGACACTTTGCACACTTCCTCGCGACACTTTGCACAGCCCTTTCTACGTATCACCAGGTTTATCGTGGGATTCACATGGTGTGGCTCTTCAGAGGTAGTGCCCAAGAGTGGTGGTTCTCTGCCCACTTCTCTCTCCCCCTTGCATGGCTGCATTCAGCCCCCCCCCCCTTCATGTTTGCTTGTGGCCAGTCCTATTTGTTCTGAGGGAGAGCTGAGCTTGGGTTGGCTTGTCAAGGCATGTGTCGAGTCTGCGGAGAAGCCGCCACTACTTCATGAAACTAAACACACAGTGCTTTTCAGGCAGTCCTTTAGCTATATGCAACGGAGGGGGACCTCCTTGAAACCAAACTCTCCACCACAAAACCATTTCTCTGCATTTTTAAAAAAAATTCTGCTGCTGTTGCTAACAGGTCAACATTTTCTGCTGTGCGATCAGAAAAGGCTCCCCTCTCTTGGGTATAAAGGGAAATGCTAGTCGCCAATGGAGCTCCTCCATTTAGGCACCTGTATTCAGACACGGAGCAGAGCTTCCAGATTCCGTGATGTGTACTTGGCACAATTTATAAACCAGCAGCAATGTTTTGCAACGGATCCTGCTTGTTACATGAGAGCAGAGTTTGATCTCTAGGCCAGCAGTGGGTCTAAACATGGATGGGGCATCATTTAGTGAACTGAGGGGGAGCTCCTCTGCTTGTGTGCCCCACGGTGGATGTAGGTGATGGCATGACCTACCAGCACACTGCTTCTGCCACCTGGCTGATGTGGCTTTGTAGAGCTGCCAGTGCATAATGGTCGGTACATAGAAAACTAGAGAACCCAGTCTCATAAAATGGAGCAAAAGTCCCCCGTCCGTCCGTCCGTCCGTCGTCCGTCCTTCCTTCCGTCCTTGGAAATGGTCACGTGGAACTACTTTATAATGTGTCAAACACGGTGGATCTGATGTTTCAAAACGTCATTCCTTCTGCGTGTAAAACATGGCCTGGTTCACTGAATCTACCTCTCCTCTCCAAAGGACTAATGTAAGAAGGTTGCCTTATACTGAACTAAACTAAATATGAGCATGATGCTAATTGGTGGCTTTACACAAATCCAATAGGTAGGTAGGTAGGTAGGTAGGTAGGAGGAAGGGAAGGAAGGAAGGAAGGAAGGAAGGAAGGAAGGAAGGAGCGAGCAATTGCATGCACATTTAGAAGGAAACAAGTCCAGACTGGAGGAAAGTGTTGCTCTCCAGGCTTTGCTGGACTGCCACTTCCATCGTTTCAGACAACTGGCCATGCTGATTGGAGCCGATGGGAAGCGGAGTCCCACAGGTATCTGGAGGGTAGCAGGAGTTCTCTGCGCATGCTTTGTAGCCTGTAGGGAACTGAATCTATCAGGACCTGCATCCAAAGAACGTGCTCTTAGGGCTAAGTGGTGGCCCTCTTCTAGCCAGTGGCCATTTAGGTACTTGTCTGAATCACCCTCCCCTATTGTTCCAATGTGGCAGCAGGCATTCCAGTGATTCAGAGCCAGTTTACACAGCTGGCAGCACTGAGTGCTAATTTTTTTTTAAACTGAAGGCACATTCATTTGCTCTGTGTGAGGCTCTTTCTTGCTTTTGCGCTCAAGTTCAGAAAAGTTTTACCACTCAGTTTAGCAGACAGCATAAATGAGATCTCAGGTGCTTTAGCCTATTTGCGGACTTCCCAAGATGCTTCCCTTGTGCTTATTTTCTGCTTTATCCAATCAGCCCATGACTGCTCTTTAGCGCCTGTGTAGGATCCTACTCAGCACCCGTGTCTTATACAGCAGGATGGATTTTATCACTCGCGTGCCTTCCTATGGTGTGGCATTTCTAACTGCTAGGGAGCCCGGGAACTCTGCACCCCCCAAAACCTGTGCATTTCCTGGGATTCTACTCATCAGAGCTGAGCCAAAATGCACACCCCTTCATTTTGTCTCGGTAGACGGCAAAAATGGGGGAAACCATGGCCACGGTTTCGAGGGCCTGCTCCGATTTCTGTAAGGGTGCAGTCCTTTTGGTTTGGTGCGCCTCTGGACCAGGAGGCTTATGAGCAACCTGTGCAAAGCAAAAGGCCGGCCGGAGGTGATATCCACCTCCTTGGCCCATGCCCTGCATCCTTCAGCAGATGGGCGCTTTGCTCAGCTAGCTATGGTGCATCAGAGGGAAGGGTGTTGGACTGATCCCAGGATAATTTGTATCCTGGCCTCCTCAGGCTTCTTCCCCCCAGAATGCCCCCTTTGCCCACTTTCAGAAGTCAAGTTTGTGATCTTGGAAGTGGCTGGCCCAGTTCTTTCTGGCTGCCTGCAGTGGTGGCACGAAGTGGGATCTTCGGTTCTCCCCTCTGAGGCTCCAGTGCTGTCTCTGATCTCAGGCTGCAGACTTCAGGCTAGCCTCTCACCCAGCAGGTGCTCTCCAGGGGCCATGGGTCTGCTCCCTGCCCTTGGGAGGAGAAGGAGGGCTGCTTCAGTGCTCATTCTCAAGGACTGCTGGCTGGCTGGGTTTCAGAGGAACTGGATCAGAATGTGAAGCAGAACTGGGAGGAGCCTGGGAATGTGGGCCTGGCCCAGACCCCGAGATGAGGGAAGCAGAGATGCTCACCTCAAGGCCAGACTCCCCAGGTAGGCAGGCAGCCTCTGGGAATAACCAAGATCTACAGCAGGGGGGGGGGGCTCAGAGCAGGAGAGTCTCTCAGATTTAGAGGAGGATGGTACGGCTCTTGGCGCCATGGCACAGCGTCAGCAAAGGAGGGCAGCCCAGTTAGAGGATTGGCCTGTGGAGATGAGGTGCTCTAACGTTCAGAAGGCCTCTCCTGAAGGGTTGGGGTCCAGGCGTGCTCATAAGGAGAGTTCCTGGAGGTGACTGCCAGTCCGAGTTCAACAGCTTGCTCTGTGCATGCTCAGAGATTCATTCTGGGTGTTTTGTATTTTTGGGGCCAGTAAAGAACACTTTGCAAGGCCAAGGGTCTGTGGCCTTTGAATGCCTGAAGGAGGAACCCTGACTCACTACACCTCCAAGTTTTGGGTGCTCCCATGCCTGTGGGCTAGTGGTGGGGCAGCCATGGCGGCTCCTCTTCCTCCTCCTCCTCCTTGCTGCCTTTGGTGGCTGAAGTGGCATCAGTGGCCCGGCCAGTGGCTGGGTGCCTCCACCTTTCCCTCTCTGCCACCATGAAACAATGCGCTTCTGGCCATTTGGAAGTTCTCTGATGCGCTCCCTAATTTGCCCTCTCTTTTTGCTCCTTTTTCCTTCTTGAAGTAGCTTCTTGTTGCTAAGTGGTGTCTTTTTGGTCAGAAAATGGCAAAGTGTTAAAAGATGACATAAAATGGGGGCTAGTGAGTGGTTAGAGTGTTCCACTGGGCAACCCAGGTCCAAGGTGTGAGGATAAAATGGAGGCGAGGAGAACTTCGAAGCTGCATTGAGTTCCTTGCAAGAGGAAGAAAAGGGAGGTGTCTCTGTAAGGTAGTAACAGCAACAGCCAGTATTCCGGTTGGGCTGAAACCAGCCACGTGGAATGTAAAGCAGGTGGAGGCTTGAAGTGGCAGGTGGGAAGAATTACTGTGAAGGAAACCCTGTTTGGATAAGCAAAGAAAGATCAGCTGTGATGCTGGTGGTGCTGTGCAAGGAGGGAACTTTGTTAAATTCTACCCAATAATTCTCTCTCTGTCTCTGCAGGCACTCTTGAGATGAAAACAGAAGAGGAGGTGGGCTTTTCGATGGACCCTGGTGAGACTGCCGCACCTGAAGGAATGGTAGGTCCTTCTTTGCATTCCTTGTTCATGTTCTGTTCATTTCTGAAGTTCAGTGCAGTTGGATGCTAAGGTTTCCCCAGCCTGTTATGAGGAAGCCAATCCCCAGCCTTCATCCCCCTTTTCCTGCTTGTCCTCTGCCTGCAAAGAACACTGGTTGGAACTTGTGCTTTGCTTCAGGGACACCTTTCAGTCCCGTGATGGAAGGAATATTCTTTGGGGCAGCTGATTCACTGCTGTTGGCCGTCCACCCCAGGCAGTTTGTGGGTAGAGCCATGATCTTTTCCACCAAAGATGGAGTTGACCTTGCACATGGGCTCGGTTTGCGGTGAATCATCATCACATGCCAATGAGAATGTGGCAAATGTTGGGGTCCCAGATTGCTTGGCTGGGAGTCAAACTGTTGCTGTTTCCATCGGTCTGTTTTGAAAGGCATACCTGCTTGGCATCTTTTTCCTCCCCTCCACTGAATTGTCCTTGTGCATGCTGCAGGCCAGGAACTGGTAGCTCAGAAGAGCAACCTCTCCCCCCCCCCCCACCCACGGCTTTTTGGGAGTCCCTTCACTCAAACAAATGGCTCTTTAATCACCTGCCCACCCATCTTAGCAGGAGTGAAGGGCTTCTCTCAGTTTTGCTTCTAGCCTTCTAACCTGCTCATCTCCCTTGTGTCTCAACTCATGCATGGGAACAGAGACCGAGGTGGATAAAATTGAAGGACTACTAAAACCTTGTTGAGGATCACATGACATTGAGGCAATGAAAGGACCCTTGGTCCATGTCAGGACAACTACATGTTGGGTATTGCATGAGCAGAGCTGACTGGAGCTGGGGGTCAGACTAGATGGCCGAGGAGACCCCTTCTGATTCACAATGTTTCTGTGTTTCTAAGAGGTCCTGCGGGAATGAATAAGCTGCTTCTCCCTTGCTCAGTTTTTAAAATGTGGCCCTCTGTTTGATGTGAGTAGCTGGTTAAGGGCATATTCTGTCTTGGACTGAAGGCCCTTGTATCAGGGAACAAGCTCCTAAACATAACAGGCCTCACTGGGGAGATGGCCAAGGCTGGGCTCAAGGGATTCTTGGCATGCATTTATTTTGCTGGGCTTGTGGTCAGCAGTGCTTCTGGAGCCTGGCAAGAATGAATCGTGAACCCAGTCGCAAAGGTCTCCTAGTTCTCCCTGGACAATTCTCCTGGCAGTTCCTTTGCTTCGGGTCCTTGCTTGGCTGGTGGCAGCTCCTGAAATGAGACAGCCCATGCTGGCTTGTTTGTGGAAAGGAAGACACTTCGCAGCCTGATAGCTAGGCTAGATGGGCCCTGTGTAGAAGCATGGGGCAAAAAGTGGGCTTCCAGTGGGCTAGAAAGCTAATCTTGCATTTGAAGAGAAGAGTTTTTGTACTTGAGGTTGTATTCCAGCCCGATGCGTGGCGCGAAGCCTGCTTGATGATGCCATCTTGCCGGAGCAGAGTTGGCTTGGGTTTGCTCAGTGCCTTTGTGGGAGACCACCTGGAAAGTGTGTGGATGCTGCTCTGGGGACCATCTCAGAAGAAAAGCAGAATGGACATACAATGCTGTGAATAAAATAGGGGCAGCTCCTCCATTCCCCCCTGATTTTGCTTTAAGTATGCTAAGAGGGACAAAGATGGAAAAGCAGGGAGAGATGATACATAGACGAGAAAACAAACATGCACAGAGAAGAAAAGTTGGTGCTTGCGCTTAAAAATGAAAAGTAGCCTCCACGTTAAGAACAAAAGAGTCAGGCTGGGTCAGGTCAAAGGCTGGTCTAGCGAACAGCCAGCTGCCTATGGGAAGCCAGCAAGCAAGTCATGGGTGCAATATATTTGTTTTTCGATGCCAGGCGAAGACCTTTTTATTTAAACGCCATTTTAATTGTTAATGTTATTTATTTTATTTTATTTTTTTATGGCCAGAACATCTCCAATTATATTATATTGTTTATTTATTTATTTATTTATTTATTTATTGTTGCGGCAACAATAATATTTATTGCGGCATAGAAGCTAAATAAATAAATATATCCTCCCACACCTAGTGGATAGAGGTGATACTGGATGTAATAGGTATCTATCATGACTCTTAGCCAAGATAGTCCTGGAGGGTAAGAGGATTAACAATTTGATGCCCCTTCTCTGGAAACAGTTCCTTGCTACATGCGGAGCCAGTCCCCAAAAACCCAGCGGGAGCGGGGACAGAGCTGTCTTGGGAGGGAAGGTGACTTAGTGTTGCCGTTTGCTGCTGTCAGCGGTTTGCTGATCGCTGCTTATTTGCCACAAATGCAGTTGATGAAGAGGGTTTCATTCTACAAAAAGCCTGTGCCCTAGTATCGTTGGTCAAATGTCGAGATGCCAAAAAATTGGTTTGTCACGTTTGTTCTTTGTTTGTGACCAATTGTAAACTTCCTGTGAGCTCCTTATTGTGTTTACTTATTTAGTGGTTTGTTGTTTATGATTTTGTATATTGGAGTGTATTTTCAGGTTGGCCGAGATGCACCCGGGGGTGGGGGGTGGGGAGGGATAGTTAGGTTTTTAATATATTGTTTGTATTTTTAAATGTTGTAAGCCGCCCCGAGGCTTTGTTGCGATGGGGCGGCATATAAGTGTTTTAATAAATAAATAAATACATCCTAAATGGAAAGGCAGCATAGAGAGATGTTCTGTAAACAAGCAGGGCTCCTTGGTCCTCTTCCGTTCACTGATCAGACCCAGGCTTGCTTACACTTGCTGCGTCCTATGCCTCAGATCAGACTCTGGTGCCACTGGACTACAATAATGGTTTGTGTGTGAGAGGTGTGGCTCTGCCCTTGAGGGTTTGATGGTAATGTTTTTCCTCTCCTGATGGGAGTTCCCCCTACTCCTTGAACCACTTTAGATGGTGGCTAAGTAGCATGAGCAAACCTGTTCAGTTCCTTTTCATTACGTCTGGAGAATGGACATGCTTCGCATCTGGGCATCACTGGCATGCCACCTTCTCATGTCTCGGAAGGGTGCCGTCTTCTGGACTCTTGGCACCCACACAGTTCTGTCTGAAGGGATAATGTGGGCAACTCGAGGGGACTTGGGGTTCCTCTGAGGACCATACGGTCTTCAGGCATCAGCTTGGGCATCATGTATAATTGGCCTCTTCCTCTTGTGTTTATTTTTCTGCTACGTGGTAGGTTCAGAGTCACCATCCAGATTTAGTATATTGCAGCTATTTTCAGTTCTTGAGTGTGGTTGTCAGTGGTAGTAGACAGCTGCTGGAATCGTGGAAGTGTGCGTGCTTGTGCTGTCCGCCTGCTTTTACTGCTGCTCTTCCGGGATGGTGGCTTTCAGACCTCATCGGAACGGCACTGGCTCGTCTGCCATGAGACTTGTGACTTGTGCACATGGCAGATTATTCTGGGCAATGATCTAGGGCAGCCGCTCAAGTGCAACGGGAAGTATGCCCAGACCAGTGATTGCTCTGCATGCATGTGCACATGCGTAACCCCAGAAGTGGGACCCATGATGGCACATGTGAATGGCTGCTTCGTCCTCAGACAGCTGCATGAGCACAGTTGGTGCTGAGGCTAGCCTGCGTGCAGCGCATCTAGGCACTGCCTTTTTATACAGGAGCGGTGTGTGCGCCCTGGTGAGCCATCATGCGCATCGAGGCTCTGGACCGGGCAACACATGAAGGCCACGCCTACCCGGCCCATAAGGCCATTGTTGGGGGCACCTTGTCTCTGGCGTTACCTCTGCAGGGCGACTGGCATTGTGGTGTTTTCAGGGCTGGATGAAGACTCTTATTTTCATTTTTCTTTTCTCTCACACATTTAAGAGCTATCTTCTCTGCTTCAACTTTTGGCTTTCTCTTATTTCTTGCAAGTTTTACACTGGGCTTAGGTGCTGTAGTGTGTTTGCTCTTTACTGCTAGTTTTATCTTGGCTTGATAAAGTTTGGCTTTTATTTGATGTTAGCATGCTGTGGTTTTAATGTATGATGCACCACCCAGAAAACTTGGGCTGTTTGGAAGCTTTAAGTGCTATCTATCTATCTATCTAAACACCATCTCTGAACAAGTAGTAGTTGCAGCTAATGGCCATCAAGAAGACCTATCCCCTTGAATTTAGATTGCTGCATTATTTTGATAGCTTAAACTGTGACAGTGAATTCCACTTTTATGAAGATGCGTGATGCTGTTGTGTGACAAAGTCCTTCTGGGGGAGACAAGGAAGGCAGGCCTCTGTGAAAGAGGCCAGACAGCCTGTCAGTGTGTGCTGGGGACTGCCGGCGAGCGGAGCCTCTCCCATTTCCACTCCTTGCAAAAGCAAGACTAGGAAGAGTGATGAGATCAATTGCAAGGGTGATGTGGGACAACCGGGCTCTCATGGGAAGCGATTCCAGTTACAGAGATCTCCTGATGAGGTACACTGGTACAAAGACCCCTTTGTGCTCCTGTTCCCCCCTTATTCGTTGATATATTCTAAAGTGCTCACTGATTTGTACTTATTTGTGACTTCATCCCACTCCTCCTCCAAGGAACTCACTGTGGCTTGCATCGTCATCTCCTCTTTCCAGCAACCCTGGTAGGAAAGGTAGGAGAGACGCTTCAGGTCACCCTGTGAGCTTTATGGTTGAGTGGAGTTTTGAACTCTGGACTCCTTGGTCCTACAAGTAGTCTGGGACTGCAGCCCAGGGGGGTGTCAGGTTTCTTTCAGCCTGAAGTCGAATTTGGAGAAACTTGGGGGTATCATTCCGGCAACAGACCATCGGTAGGGTGAAGCGGTGGGGCCACATAGCTTTAGCATAAAGCTCTTCTGGGGAGTCACTAAGCCTTAGAAGAAGAAGCATTTTGACCATTTATTTATTTTCTATGCTGCCCAACGGCCGAAGTTCTCTGGGCAGTTTGCAGCAACACACTTAAAAACAATATAAAATATACAGTTAACACATAGTAAAACTCCATTTAGGATGGGGTGCAAACTGCAAATGCCAGGAAGGCATTGGTGGTTGGGGCAGGGGATACAACCAACCCGGGGAGGACAGATTGGTTCCCCAGAGGAGCCACGCCACGTACACTGGCTCTCAGGAACAGACTGGTTCTGCCACACTCCCAGCCTAGTTGGCCTTTCATGTTTGTTGTGATAAAAGAAAGCGGGGAAGAATCTGTGAGGATAGAATGAGATGTGCTCGGGAGGACCCCATCGATGGCCTTGGAGAAAAAGTAGCATGAGAACGGAGTTGCCCTTGCTACTGAACCTGTCTTGTAGGGCCCACTTTGTCCCGCTGCCTTCAGGTGTGGCAAAAGATGTTACCCCATCATCTCCTCCCATCACTAGAGTGGAAATAAATTCTATAGGCTTCTTATTTGTGTCGGACCACAACATACCTTGGGTAGCCCTGCCTGGCAGTTTAACAGCTGCAAGTAGAGACTATAGAAAGAACATCTTACCATGCCAGGACATGTGTCAACCAGTTTGCCCTCAGCCTCAGTGTTTCCTCACCTGTACAGTAGTTGTGTCTGACCAGGCCTTTGTGCAGCTCTGCAGTTGACACTGAAGAGCTGCGTTTGAATCCCTCCTTAGGTGTAGTTTTGCATATTCGGGTCTTCCCAGCTTCCAACTCTTGGGCGTTGCAGTAGAGCCATCTTCTCCGAGCTCCTGCCCCACAGGAGTGATGTGCTCCGCGTTTCATCAGATCCAGCCAACAGCGCTGGCATGATGTCGATTGCAGTGCAGCACACAGGCAACAGCTTGGGAGTGCGTGCGGCTGATTCGCTGAGTGCAAAGGATAGTTTGCCCCCAAGCTAACCACTATTTTGCACCTATCTCTGGTTGCTAGGGCTTGGAGTTCTAATTGCAAAAAGGAAACCCAGAGTAGATACCGCACGCTTGAAGTCTGCCCACCGCTGCTCCGTGCTGCACTTAGCACTTGACTCACCAAGTGAAGTAGCCTCCCAGTGGTGAGGTGTGTGGGTTTTGCTGCTGCTGAATTGACTTCCCTATGATTAGGACACCATCAAGTTAAAAGGTGCTGCTCACCTCCTATTATAGGAACTATTTTTGTGACTAACCCGTGGTGGTTTGCTTTGCACAGAAAGGTCGTCGGTCGCAGTGCCCAGAACACCACGCCCCAGATTTCATTTCATGTTCTTTCTTACGAGCAACTGGCCTCTCATTAGTAACTTGGTACCTCTCTGGAGCTGGCACTGAAGTGTTGCAATTGGAAAGGAAGAAACAAACAGCTTTGCAAAATTAGTGGCACAGCTCTACGATCCCGGCTGGGGCTCTATTTTAGTCTTTGCGTTAGTTATTCACCGGGGTGGGGGAGGGGGGTGGAACCGCATGCGTCTTCCCTCCCCCTTTTAAATCTGGCTTTTCTGGTATGGGATTGGGCATGGCAAGGCAAGGCAAGTGGAAAGTTTGCAGCAGGACTGGTGACCACAGTTTCCTGTTGCTGAGTTTTATGGAAATAAAAACATACGCGCTTGCACACTCTCCTCAGCTACCCTGCACTGTATTAGTGCCAATGAAAAGTCTGCTGAAGTGTGTTTAGTCCTCTGACATATTTGGATTATAACTGACCCTGATGAATATTAAGAAAATATTATCTCCTGTGTGTAAAATTTGACAGCTTCACTTAAAGGACCATGAAAGGGTGGTGCGGGAGAAGAAAGCATTCTACTTCTGCTGTACTGGTGCGGATTATTTATAGATCTAGTCCATTCTGGGCTTCTAACCTGGCTTTGGGACTTTGTGCTGGAAGCCGAATGGGTCTGCCAGATCTCTTGAACACATAGAAATATAGAAACAGAGCGAGTCAGAAGGGGTCTCCCGGGCCATCTAGTCTGACCTCCGGCACCAGCCGGCTCCGCTCATGACATGCCCACCATGTGCATGTCCAGCCTGTCTTTGAACACCCTCACCGATGGGGCGTGGAAGCCCACTTGTAGTTGTACACATTGGACTACAACTCCCATCACCCAAAACCAGCATGGGGTCAGGGTGTCTGTCAAGCACCAAGCTGGGTTAGGCTGTCCTAGGCTTTTCAACATGGGCACGAAACTGGATTGTGCTCCAGCTGGAAAATTGGGATGGATGAGGGAGAACAGGCTGACGCTAACCAAGCCAAGCACAACAGCCTTTGTGAGGCTCAGTGAGTGGGGATGCCCTGGAAAGACCAGGCGTGCTGCTGCAGGACGTGTTGCTATTTGGACATCCTCCTGTGTGGCCGTTGCCGTACCAGCCAAAAACATGATGGTAGACCACTCTGGAGGCTTTGAAAGAACACATTCAGTTTGTTTTCGAGCTAAATTTGGCCTTCGGGAGCCTTCGTAATGACTTGCCACCAAAATGCAGCATTTGCCGTAAAAGAGGGGACTTTGATGCAAAGTTGCAAGATGAACTTGCTTCTTCGTTAAAATGCTGTGGTCCAGAACCAGAGCCATGTGGAAACCAGCAGCTCAGGCAGGTAGACACAGGCAATTTATTTTTGAATCAATTAAAAATAGGAAAGAAAAAAAAAAAGGATGTGGGTCCCATGAAGTTACACTCAGGCTAGGAACCAGGACCAACTCCACATCTCCTTTCACACACAAATATACTCCAGCTTTTTCCAGAAGCAGCCTTGGTTGGCAACTTGATTTAGGGAAGGCAGCTTTTGAGGTGTTGCTGTCAATTCAGTAGTTTGGAATTGGGAATCTTTGCCAATCTGTGGCAGATCACCCAGGGACTACCAGTACATCCTGATCTGATCTTCTGCCTGCCCCCACTCCCCCGTCTCCGTGTCTCCAACTTAATGGAAACTCTCCTTTCTCAACACAATGGCTGCAATGACACTGCAGCTGATTTGATTTGATTTGATTTGATTTGATTTGATTTGATTTGATTTGATTTGATTTATTAAACCGAACTCAGTAAATCCCAAGGAGGACTCTGGGCAGTAGTTCTAATTAAGGCAGGGTGGTTGCCTTTCCATATTGTTTTTGTCTTCATAATGCCAGGAGGTTTTGAGTAGTAGGAAAAGTACCCATGGAAGAGCACTTCCAAGCAAAGCTTTTCCTTATCCCGGATTTGACAATGGCTCAAGTAACCACCACCTTCACAAATACACTATCCGTGATTTCCCACAGCTGCTTCTATCTTTCTTTTGATAAAAAAATTACTAAGGAGAAAAAATGGGATGGCTTTAAATCTCTCTCTGGAAGCACTGGAGCCAGTGCCAATTGCATGATAGCTATTGGTGCATGCATTTATTTATTTACGGAATTTTACCCCACTCTTCAGTTTAAAAAGGGTTCCAAAGCAGGTGCCTAGATTAATTAATAATAAGAGAGTTCCTGCCCTTAGGTTACAGTCTAAAGACAGCATACCGAATGAGAAGGGAAGGCAAGATGGGGGCAAGGGAACACGTTCTTAGTTTCAAAGTTCTGCTAGGGGCTCTTTCTGCCAGGGATGGTGCAACAAGCTTCTTGCAGCTGTTCTTTGCCCTATTTATGGGTCTGTGTTGGTCTCTTCCTTGCCATGAGGATTATCCTGGGAGGTGGGGAGTGCAGCCTCACAGTGGCCCTTGGGTTTCTGGCTGCTGGAGGTAGCCAAAGTCTGGAGACAGCTGGAGCTGGGATTCATTTTGGCATGGAAGAGGCCAGGCTGGTCTAGTTTTCAAAGGGTTAAAAAGCTGTGATGCATGCATGAGTGCAGTAAGGATTCAAGCCATGGATTAGTCTCAGTCCCCTGCTGCCATGGCTGAGTGTCATCTCTCTTGTCCCAGAGCAGAAGTTTCCGCTAGCACCAATGGAAGCCTCTCCAGGACAAGTAGCAACTCCAGGAGAGGCATTTTCATGGATAGAGGTGAAGAGCTGACCTCCCACCGGCGTGCCACAGCCCCCACTTGATTGCCCTGCAGACACTGCTGCTATTTAGAAGTTCAACTAGTTCTGTTAAATGCAGTCACTTGATTAATGTCACCTTAAATTGGCCCTACAGTAATAAGGATTTCTGGGACTCTTTAGGAATTACGAGCAACTTTCAAGGCCAAGCAAACCGCAGGTACCACCCTGTAGGGTTCAATGCAGTATTACAAATAAGAATTTTGCACATAATTTCATATTTAACATGACAATACAATTATTTATTCATGATCAAAGCTTTTTAATGATTAAGTTCATTTTGTCTAATAAGTCAATTAGGGTTTATGTGTCTTGTCAATTTGGGTAGAAAAAGACTCTTTGCACTTATAATCGAAATAGAAAGTTTGTCTCAGTGATGACTCCAGAGATGGGTGCTGCTTGTCTTCCCTTCCCATTCCCTTTGCTGAATGTTAGTGTCGCTCAACAGGAAATTCAGGTGCCCACTTCTTCTTTGGCTAGATGTGCAACAACTATTTCGAGTAGCATTGCTTATTCTAAATTAGCTGCGGCTTTTGTTTCTGTGTTTTGCTTGTAAAGTTTCCAGCCTCAGTCTCTAGCACTGTTTGGCAGCAAAGCCAAAGTTGTGCTAGAGCTGTATCTTCCAGGTTTGCTGGATTGTGTTGTGCATGCTGTGAGATGAAATGCTCTTGAAAGTACACAAAGAGGATCTGTAGTAACTGATCACTGTGAGGATAGAAGGTGGGCTTTTGGAGACAGGCACTTGCCTGCCATGAGTTACCATTATTTTGCAGTGACCATAAGGAAGTTCTTATGAAACTTGAGGATGCTTGGGAGCGGGTTTTTCATAGCCCTTTCAGGCAATCAGAGCGTGAGAGCCGGTGCACTGTGGTGGTGAGAATGCTGGACAAGGGACCATGTGATCTGGGCTATAGCCTCCTATCAGGCCATGAAGCTCACCATGTGACTTTGGACCAATCACAGGCTCCCAGCACAGCCTGCCGCACAGGGCTGCTGTTGTGAGAATAACATGGCGCTGTGAGCCATGGGGCTGGAGGTAACAAAAATGGACAGATGTGTTCACAGCTGTTTTTATACTTCTTTCTGAAAATATCGTGGAGTGTTCCATGCCGTCTAGAGGAGGAAATATTGGTTCCTGAGGTTGATAGGCAGTATGAATTGTCTGGATGAACAGGGACTGAGGTGTATGTTTACTGTCTGAAAGCTAGTATTCTGATTCTAGTATCCGTGGACTAATAGATGTCATAATTTTTTTGACAAGACTAAAGTGTGCTGTGTTTCCTTGAAAGTGCCCATAAGGAGTATCTCATGGAAAGTATCTGAAGGAGTATCTTGCCAATAAGACTTTCTGTCTTTCTGTCTTTCTTTATTTTTCTAGCCTACCTTTCTCCCATTGTGGAACTCAAGGTAACTATCTGTGGTTCCTGGGTGGTCTCCAGATGCAGGTGAGCAGGTAGCAAAGCTAACTCGGGCTGCCAAGCTGCCTCTGTTGGCTTGAACAGGTACATTGATCAAGCCAGTGTTTGTGTTCAAGCATTCCCATTCCCTGTGGGAATGGTCCCTCATGTTTCTGCTTAGGCGGCATAAGGAGGCCTGGGAAGAAAGTGGAAAGTGGCAACCTTGGGGATCCTGTGATGGTTGAGTCAAGTGTGGATTTCACTATAGTCTCGGGCAGGGCTTTCTGAACTGAGCTGCGAAAAAATAGGTTGGGGGGTGCCTTGATTTTCCAAGCTGTCACTGGGTTATTTCCATCACTCCTATGCAGCTTTTTCCCTTCCTCAGGGAGGAAGAGGTGCAGGGGTTCAGAATCAGCCCTATCTCCAGCAGGGTCCCAGAGTGGGACTTTAACTGAGCAAGGAGCTGGAGCAGAGGCTGTCACCTTGCAGCCTCCCTTGGTAGTGCTGTGGATTGGGTCCTCAGAGGGACCAGGCAAGTGCAGGGTCTTGCACTTGGGGCATAGGAATGGGTGTCATAAGTACAGGATGGGGGACAAGTGGTAGGAGAGCAGCACTTGTGAAAGGGATCTCGGAATACTAGTCAACTACAGGCTAAACATGAGTTAGCAGTGTGATACGATTGTCAAGAGGGCAAATGCCACCCTGAGTTGTATAGGCAGAAGCGTGGCTTCTAGATTGAGAGGTGTTACTGCCTCTCTATATGATTCTAGTGTGCTCGCAACTGGAGTGTTGTGTTCAGTTCTGGGCTCCACATTACAAGAAGGGTATAGCCAGGTTGGAATTGATGCAGCACAGGGCCACAAGGATGGTGGCCAGATTTCAGGGAAAGCCGTAGGAGGTGAGACTGAGGGAACTGGGTCTATTCAGCCTGGAGAAGAGGAGAGTTCGAGGGGGTCTGTTGGCAACATATAGGTATGTGAGGGGGTGTCACGCGGAGGTAGGTAGAGACCTGTTTTTCCCTGTGGAGGAGGGCAGGACACATTCCAATGGAGCAAAGCTCAAGGAACCAAGGTTCAATTTGTATGTCAGGAAGTACTTCCTGACACTTAGGACCCCGAGGGCGTGGAATGGACATAGTCATGTCATCACTGGACCCTGCTGGAGCTGGGGGTCAGACTAGATGGCCCAGGAGACCCCTTCTGACTCGCTCTGCTTTTATGTTTCTGTGTTTCTTTTTCCTATATTGATTTAACCTATGTTTTACCACTGCCAACATGAATCATCAGGCTACTTTTTAGAACCCTAAACTGTTAAATTGTAGATCCAAAGGCTATAGCAATGCCATTGTGGCTTTTGTATTTTATTTTTTAAAAAATTACAAACATTCAGTAACATTAAATTTTAAACAAACTTAGAAAGTGAAAACATTGGTCAATTCAGGTTATATTTTTATCAGAAATTGTCAGATGTAAAGAATTTTGTTCCGTCGTGTTTGGCCTCTAGGAGATTTCTGATCTTTCTTTAGCCCTGAAGTGGATGGAATGTTTTTATTGCTGTCCTTCTCATTCACAGCTTCTTAGCACTTCGGGATGAAAACACTGCAAGTGTATTTTAAGGTCTGAGGCTCTTGTAGGTGCATTTTTATCAGAACCACAAAAATAATAATTTTTGCAGCGCATGCTTTTTACAATCAGCATCTTCTATAATACATTTCCCATCTGTTATAGTAAAGAGTTCAAAAACAGCCAACTTTGACACTCTTTTGCCATTGTGATTTTTTTAATGGGGTGCCTCTTTCACTAATATATGAGATTAAAATAGTTCCTGAAGAGAGAAGCAGCCCCTTGGTCTCAGCTAGGCGGTGGCCATGGCTTCCTGGCCTTGGATCACCAGCATCAGGTGAACATGGGGCACGGGGGACCGAATGTGCAGAGCGGTTGCGCCTGTTGCGGTCTCCCAGGAAGGTTCCTAACGAAGGAGAAGGTGCCACAGAGTGAGCACAGGCCCACTCTGTACTCTCGGTTTCCTCATGTTCCAGGAAAGATCAGTTCCAGAGTGGTGCAACTCTTCAGTCATGGTTTGGTTTTTCTCACACCCTCTGGCGGACTCTTCCTGACTGGTCTGTCACAGAGCAATGAGGACTTCTCTAGAGGAACCTTGAGTGTGAGGACAGCTGTTCTTTGGAATGGGGGGGGGGCGGTCATCGATGTCTTTTGTGGGGGAGCACGCCGAATTGCATCTCCTGTTAGTAGCTACTTTCCCCCAGCTCAGTTTGCCTCCTTACTGAACTGTGTAGAGGCGAATTTCAGCTGCAAACAATGACTTAAGCTCAGCAAATCCCTGTGACCAGCAGATCCCGAATTCAGCTATTTACTTTGGGATTGCTCAAGCCAAAAAAAAGAAAGGAAGGTTCTCACTTCTGGCTCCTCAAACAGATGAAGAATAGAGTTTCTGGAAGTGCAGAAATTACAGTGCCTACCCTACCCTGCAACCCGCTAGTTGCAGGGTAACCCGACAGTGCTAGACCACTGTCAGTTGCTTTTCCAGTTTTAGCATCTCTGATACTTTTTTCCCCTTTTAGGATACTGGTCTCAACATTTCACACCACATCTAGTAAGACTATGGGGTTCCCTGTGAGAAGTGACGGCCAGCAATTTGGATGGGTTTAAAAGGAGACTGGAATCTGAACAAATTTAGCGGGAGTTGGCCACTGGTCCTGATGGCGCTATGCTGCCTCCAGTATTAGAGATAATATGCCTGCGTACATCAGTTCCTGGGGAACATGGGTGGGGTGCTGCTGCTGTAGTCCTGTCCTGCTGTTGGGTTTCCCATGATCAGCTGATTGGCCTCTCCTGTAAACAGAATTCTGGTCTGATCCAGCAGGACTCGGATGGTTTTAAGTTTGGTGGGGAGTGGGGTAGAGAAGAAACGGTAAACCTTGCATGCAGTCTTGAGGGTGTTGCTTCAGTGTCACCATCTCTGCTGTTTATGAGAACGAGGAAGAGGCGTTTTGCAAGAGATGACCTGGCAAGCATTTGCAAGACTCAAGCTGCAGACTCCCGACTGGATCTTTCAGCAGGGCCAGCTTGCCTGCACATTAGCTCAAAGTCAATTGCAGGACAGCCTTGGAAGATTAAAAAGAGGCAACTGAAAAAGAGCAGAGCAAAGGCTTAAATCAACTTATGCACCATCATTGTTAAAAGGACCTGTCCTTTTGACCTTCCTGCTATTTGTCACCTCCAGTGTGTCAGGGAATAAGCTAAGACACAGCACTTCCCCTCATAGCCATTCCGTATGTTGATAATACTTGTTCCAAAGATAGGAGGTGGGCAAACACATTGAGTCAGAGACCTGGCATTGCTCTGTTTAACATCAGGGCTTTTCAGTCGGAGATGATAAAACATGTCATCAGAATTTGGAACCAGGCTCTCAATCCTAGCTGTTTCATTAAATTTTTATGCATTTTTATTTAGCCCTTCTTCCAAGGAACTCAGAACAGTGTCCATCACCCTTCCCCAACCTGCTCCCATCCAGTCTTGTTGGACTGCAGCTCCAATCCTTTCCATGGGAATTTTAGTCCAACACTGCTGGAAGGCACCCGGCTGAGAAAGGATGCTGTATACACTTGGTGCTTTCTGTCCCTCCCCAAAGTTTTCTCTGCACAAGAGCCCTATGCAGTGAATTAGGCTGAAAATCTAAATGCATTCACTCCCCATATTCATAGCTAAGAGAGGATCTAAGCCACCCCACACACTCCCCAACATTTCTCCATTGTGCCAGGTGGGCCTTGCCTCCTGGGGCCCAGGTGTGATGGTGGCATCTTCCAACATTTCTGCAACGTGGGTTTTAATTCCTCCTGGGTGCTGCAAGGCAGTGACAACAAGAGGTGACTTCCTTTCCTGATTTTAATCTGGTGCCTGGCACCCTCAAGTCTCCCTTGCTGTTGCGAAAGCTGTGGGTCCAGATTGTAGAGATGATAATCTGGCTCTGAACATCGATGGATGCCGACAGCTGGCCCCTGTCACTGCCAGCCAGGGAAGGTTTAGTCATGTCTTCCCGCCTCCATTCTGTCGCTGTGCCTGATCCTGTGCTTCTGGAGCCTCGCAAGGTGCTCGCTGTGCTCCCTGCAGGAGGAGCGCAGCGGTGGGAGAAAGCATCTTTGCACCCTGTGGCAAATTCTTTCACAGGTGTGTCTTGCAGACTTGCCCCCTTTGTAAAGTGCAACTTGGCAAGGCAGAGAACGGGTCTTGCTGGGCATGCTTGTGGCCAGACAGGGCCGGCTGCAAATGGGAAGGGGTCCTGGTGCCTCGCCCTGGAAAGAGAGGCAACGGGGATTGTGGCAGCCCTGGCCTTCGCCTCACCATGCTGCTGCAGGGCCTGGGACCAGTTTCATTTCCCCTCTCTGAGACCAGAGGCTCACTGGCCCAGATGCCACAGAGTAAGATGAAACATGGACGTGACCTCAGGGAGAATCTTAACCATAGTCCAGCTGTGCTTTTCTTAACCTGGTTGCTATAATGTAGACTACAAGGACTACTCGGGTTCTGCTTGCCAGTCAGAGGCTGTGGGTGATCACACTGTCTCCTGTGCTCTTTCCAGAGTCCCAGGTGCCCCCGTCCCCTGCAGCCCCACCATCTCTGCTTCAGACATCCAATCCCAGGCAGGGCAAACCAGGGGTCACTGAATCAAGAGCTTCTTTACGACCGGCTCCCACAATGGACTGATGCCTGAAGATTAATCCAGAAACAGCTGTTTGGGTGCAACATTCATCATGCTGTATTGTAGAATACTGGGAATTTTGACAGCACGGTATCAATCAGGGGTGGGCAGTTTCTCTCAGGTTTAGGGCTTGCATCGGGTGGCCTCAGTCTGTCTGTGCACACCCATATCACTTATCCTGCACCCACCCACTCTTCCTTAGACTGCCTATACACTCCCATTCCTTCCTCCATATCCTACTGAAGTGGGGAATAGAATCCACATATGAGTCCCAGTTCAGTGCTCTAACCACTAGGAAACACTGGATCTCAGAATGGTAGTGTATTCTGTTATATACTAATAAATGAAGATCATGGAATAGAGTTGGAAGGGGCCAAGAAGGCCGTCAGGGCAAACCCCCTGCTGGTGCAGGTCACCAAGTTACAGCATCCCACTCAGATGGCTTTCCAGTTTCTTTTTGAATGTCTCTTGTGTGGGAGAGCCCATGACCTTGTCATGCTCTGACTGTGAGGAAACTTTTCCTGATATCTAGCCTGAGCCTGGGTTGTTTCAGCTTGACTTGATTATTTCGTGTCCTGCACTCTGGTATCATTGAGAAGTGATCTTGATCTTCCTCTTTGTGGCAGCCTTTGCGGGACTTATAGAGTGATAACTTGTCCCTCCCAGCCTGCTCTTCTCAAGGTTGAGCATGCCCATTTCTCTCAGTCTCTCTTGATAGGGCAGAGTTTCCAAACCCTGGTTCATTTTTGTTGCTCTCCTCTGGACCCTTACTAATTGTTCTGCATCTCTCTTAATCTTGATGCCCAGAATAGGACACAGAATTCCAGATGAGGTCTGACTAGTGAAGAGAATAAGGGAACTATTAGTTCTTGTAATTTGGAAGTAATATTTCTGTTAATGCATCCTAAATAGCATTTGCCCTTTTTGCAGCTGCATTGCATTGTTGGCTCATCTTCAGCCTGTTGTCCACAGTGACTCTGTTGAGCCACGTTATTCCCATCTTGTACTGTTGCATTTGGTTTCTTCTTCCTAGGTGGACACTTGTCCCTCCTGAATCTCATTCTGTTGCTTGCAGCTCAGTGTTCCAAGTTTATTAAGATTGCCCTGGATCTTCCTTCTGTCTTCTAGGGTGTTCACTGTTCCACCCAGTTTTGTAGCATCTGGAAGTCTGATTATCATTCTTGGTACTTCCTCATCTATATCATTAATTAATATGTTGAAAAGCACCAGGCCCAGGACTGAACCCTGTGGCACCCCACTAGTTATTTATTTATTTATTTATTTATTTATTTAAAACATGTTTAAGCCGCCCCATTGCAACAAAGGCTTGGGGCGGCTTACAACAACTCAAAATACAAAAAAAAATCATCCCCCCCCCCTCCGCCAGTGCATCTCGGCTAAAAACTTTAAAATTCAATAAATACTTTAACAGTTAAAATGAGTTTTAAATAAAAAGGTCTTGGCCTGGCACCAAAAAACAAATAACGATGGCGCCTGGTGGACCTCTCTGGGGAGCGCATTCCATAAATGGGGCGCCACCACAGAGAAAGCCCTCCTCTGGATACTCACCCTCCTAATATCTTTCACGGAGGGCTCCCGGAGAAGGGCCTCTGCCGCCGATCTCAAGGGGCTGGAGGGCACGTATGGACGTAAGCACTCCTTTAGGTAACCAGGACCCAAGCCGTTAAGGTCTTTATAGGAGATAACCAACACCTTGAATTGGGCCCGGACTTCAATCGGGAGCCAGTGGAGCTGACGGAGAACTGGGGTTATATGTGAATAACGCCCAGTCCCCGTCAGCAGCCTGGCAGCTCTATTCTGCACCAACTGAAGTATCCGGACTGTCTTCAAGGGTAGCCCCACATAGAGCACATTACAGAAATCTAATCAGGAAGTTACCAACGCGTGTGTCACTGGCACCCCCATGTGGGAAGTGATAGAAATCAGACCCAGCAAGGAGGAGAGAGAGAATCTGAGAGCCCATGCATCCTGGAAGCTCACAACTCTGGCTCCATCCCCTCGCTCCTCGCTTCCCCACCATGAGGACAGGGATTTTGCTCATAATAACATAAACTAGACTCCACTATGTTGTATAAGGAAAGTACTGAAGGTTAACGCCTTTTAATCACCCTGTTTTGCCATCTTTGATAATGTATAGGACTGTGCCTGAATGACACTTATGGGGACTATCGTTCAGGGATAGCCAAGCCCTATATTTCAGGGCAGGCTGGGGACATTCTCCTTTCCAAACAGTTATCTTTGGTCCAGAAGCCTATTTTATGGCCCAAACTGATTCCCCTGTTCAGTATTCAGTCTCCTTAGTCACTTCCATCTATTGATAAGAGCTTCACTTTTATGGAGCTGAGAGACCGTATTACATACACGGACAGATGGTTACGCGCCTCATACATATCCACATGCAAAGGGACATCACATTACAGCAGCCTTCCCAAATCTGGCATTGTCCAGATATGTTGGGCCACAACTTCCATCATTCCTGATGTGCATGGCAGACCAGAGATGATGGCATTTGTAGTCCATGTGGAGAACAAAGTGTTAGAATGAGAAATGCCTTGACCGTCAAAACCTGTTTCTTTATGGGGGACTTGTGGGGAGCCATGTTGCCATACCTTGAGATAAATTGGGAGCCAGGTAAAATTGCCTCGGGGGCCCAAGTTGAGCCCCTGAGTAGACCAAGGAGCATTCTTGGTTTCCTTGGTCTCTACTGATCTCAGCACCTCTCCCTGTCTTTCTCTATTTGACCACTGGGAATAGTTCTGGGGCCCATGTCCAAATGCGGCCTCCGAGGGAGGTTCAGTTGGTGGCAACAAGGAGAAGGACCTTTTCAGGGGTGCCCCCTGCCCGTTATGGAATGGGCTCTGCACTGAGGCCCGCCTGGTGCCAACCCCACTATCTTTTTGATGCCAGTGCAAGACCATCCCCTGCTGCACTGGCATTCAGGTAGCTTTTGCAGCCTGCTAGTTGCTGCAGGTTTGTATATTTTCCCTCCTCCTTTTTAAGTTATTTTATGTATATATAAATTAAACTTCTTAATATGTGATTTTAACCTTTCTGTTGTAAACTTTTGATGATGGCAAAATGTGGGGGGTGCTTGTGGTTACAGGTCTAAATCCCGGATTAAAGGTGTGTTGACCATTTCAAGATGGGGGGAGGTCACGTTTCCTTCCCCCTGAGAGACCATGATGAGGGTGCAACTTGACCCGGCCCTTCGGGTGCCAGCTCAGATAGAAGCCGTGGTCAAGAGGGCCTACTCTGATTCGGCTGATTTGCCAGCTGCTCCTGTTCCTGGAGGAGAATGGCCTGAAAAAGCTGCGCACTTGCTGCCAGCTCCCAGGCTCCTTTTCTGCAACATGCTCTGGATGCGGCTGCCCCATGCCTATTCCAGAAGCTGCCGCTAGTACAGAATATGGCAGGCAGGGACATCCAGGACACCGTGGAGTGACCACATAGCACCTATTTTAAAGCCTTTGCACCGGTTGCCAGTCCTTTTCTGGATATAGTACAAGGTGTTGGTTTGTTGTTGATAGTCGCGAAGTTGCGTCTGACCCATCGCAACCCCATGGACAACACTCCTCTAGGCCTTCCAGTCCTCCATCCCCCGGAGTCCACGTAGGCTCACACCAACTGCTTCATTGACTCCGTCCAGCCACCTCATTCTCTGCCATCCCCTTCTTTTGCCATCTATTGTTCCCAGCATTAGGCTCTTCTCCAGGGAGTCCTTCCTTCTCGTTAGGTGGCCAAAATATTTGAATTTCATCTTCAGTATCCCCTTCAGTAAGGAGCAGTCAGGGTTGGTTTCCTTTAAGATTGACTGGTTTGATCTCCTTGCAGTCCAAGGGATTCTCAGGAATCTTCTCCAGCACTACAGTTCAAGGCCTGAATTCTTCGGCGCTCAGCCTTCCTTATGGTCCAGCTTTCACAGCCAGCGAAGCCGGAAGGAGTTGGTAATTACCTGTAAAGCCCTTCATGGCTTGGGTCCAAAATACACTCAGGAGAGCCTTTGCCCATACCTTGCCAGCTAAGGCCCTCTGGGGATAATCTTCTTTTTGATCAAATTTTATTATTTTCTTTATAAATCCAAAACTAAAAACAATTATTCAGGACATTGGACATACTGGGTCGACATCTCACACCTTTTTTTTTACATTCAACAACCATATTCAGTTCCATGCATAGTCCTGTTTCTCTAACCAATGGTAGAAAATATTCCAAGTTTGATAGAAGTATGTATCTTCCTTCTCCTTCAAAGACAAAGTCAATCTCTCCATCTCTGCGCAATCCAAAATCTTTTTTAAAATCAGCTCTTCAGCAGGTGGCTCTTTGCTTCTCCACCATTGGGCAAATGCAATCCTCAGCCTCAGTAGTTATATGTAAAGTCAAATATATGGCCTGTTTATCGAGATGGGATAATCTTCCACAGCCTGCTTCTGTTGGATTAATGTCAGCTAGCCAGAAGGCTTTTTCAGTGGTTGCCCCTACACTGTGGAATGGCCTGCTGCGAGAGGCGCATCTGATTCTCAAATTCCCACCATTAAGAGGGAGCAAAAACACGTCTCTCCCAATAGGCCTTCCCAGATTAATTATCATGTCAATTTTATTTAATATGTTGCATTAGTCAGTATTACTCACTGTTGGTTTAATTTCTTGTGAGCCACTCTACGGGAATGGGATGGTATATAAATATTAAGATAAATAAATATATAAATAGTTTATATATAATGCATCTTTTGTTGGTTTTTAAATTTTTTTTGTGAACGCTCCTGGGAACCATCAGCTGTCGAGCAATATTGAAATTAAATAAGTAAGGAAATAAAAGAGGGAGAGAAAAAGACTCCCTATGTTTTGTCATGTTCTGCATTCTTTTCTTGAGTATCTGCATAAAAGAAGCTTCTTAAGCAGAACTTGATCCGCTGGGGGGTGGGGGGATAATGTCACTGTCCCCATATGGGATTGATTTACTTTTTAGTGATGTTTTGAATGTTCCTTCATTCTTTGCTTTTTAAAAACTGATTTCAAAAACATCAGGCATTGACGATCAACAATAGGCTGCTAACAATGGTACAGACAGGGAGTGGGTTGCTGGCCAGCTAATTAACCACCCCAAAACTGGAAGGAATTTTTTGTTCCTTACTTTATAAATAATCCTCCTGTAATCCTTGTTAGGCAACTAAAGCCTATTTCTTTAGCTCAGTCTTGATTTCACCAGAATCTGCTTTTGCTACTTATCCACCAACTTTCCTGCTTGAGGAGCACTTTGGCTTTTCTGCTCCCAGGAACTGAAGGATGCTTCCCATGCTACAACTTTTGCTTCAGGTGGGTTTTCAGGTGGGGAGGCCTTGGCTCTTCTCTTACTGTCCTCTGCTGAAAAGGTTGTGCCGTCCAAGTTAGGTTTCAAGATGAGAACAACCGGGAGGTGAGCAGGTGGGAACGCTTGGAGCTGCCCAAGAATTCGTGCTTGGGCTGCAACATGAGCAAGGTGCCTAGGTTACCTGGCCATGGTCTATTTTCTAAATCTGCATCTATGCATAAGCAGCAGCACATGCAAATTTACACAAATGGATGCCCTCTTTTGCCCATCTTTAATGGCTATGGCCTCTCTGTTGGTGAATCACTGAAGACCACCTTGTTTTCAAATGTGTATTTCAAGTATTTTTATAGCCTGGGGTGCTGACCTCCAGGCTTATAGGCCAAATCCATCCTTCCTGGGATCCCAATCTGATTTTCTGGTGTTCCTGCATTGTAATATCCCTTCTTCGAACTGGTGATCATTTGGGGATTCCCCAGCTTCCTGGTTGTGATTTCCCTCTTTCTAAAGGTTGACATGTATCTCTTGGGGCTTCGTTACTGCTAATAAGAGCTTTAAGTTAAAATATCCTGGCATTTGGGGGCCTATCCCTGTGATCCCCCCCCCCCCACATTACTGCGTCTTACAGGCTGGAATGGGGAAAGGAGAGTGTGAGACTTTTCATCTCATGTGCCAAATTTGTTTGGTGGGCTTTTGGTGCTGTGCATCCCTAGCCATGAGTGGATGGTGGGTTCCATCTGCTTCTCCAGTTCAGGAAGCAAAATGTCTTGGGTCAGCTGTGCTGGAACTGTACCATCCCAAAATGCACTGGGGGCCACGTGTCTTCTGAGATTTTGCTGATTTGTGTTCCCTGTTAAAATCTTTTTGTGCATAGAAAACCTCACCTAAGCATCTTTTGGGGATCTAGTGAAACATGCCAGAATATCTGAATGAAAAAGGAGGTGTGGGACAATTTGAATATGTGTAGAAAAATGGAATTTCCTCCTTTTATGGGTTGCTCTGTGACTATAGACACTTCAGAATTCAAACCTGAGCAGTATTTGCAAGGGTCACCAAGAGTGATGTGCCTTGTGTGGCTCAGGAATGTCAGGAAAAGCCTGGATGTGAGATATATTTTCTTGAATTTAACCAAGATGAGTTTCATTCTGGCTTTGATTTCCTCCCACTTTTATTAGCTACCCTGAACTGTGGTTGAATATCTAAATGAGAAGGGGAAGACCAACTATGAGAAGGATCGATTCCAGAAAGAGGGCCACAGCCTTGACTTTAGAAGAGCTAAGCATGACTGTGAAGGTCAAGACTTTTTGGAGGGTGCTCATTTGTAGGGTGTCCATAAGTCAGCAATGACTTGATGGCACATAACAGCAAGAGCAAAATGTTTTGCTTGCTTGCTGGTTGCTAGGGCTTTCAGATTCCCTGCTTGGAAGAGTATTAGATTTCCAGATTCAATTGTCCATTGCTGGCAAACACAGATATGGGGTCAAGTAAGATTTGTAATTATTGGCCTGCTTTCTGGCCAGCTCAGGGCTGTTCCAATTAACAGTGGAGCCAGGAGCATAGCCGAGATTCCAGCCTCCTGAAGAAGCAGAGCTGTGCGCCTTAACCAGCTCTGACCCTCTTCATGAGTATTGAAGCAAACATGGGCTTGATAATATAGTTGGACTGGGGATGCTGCTGCACATGATACCTGCTTTCTCACCAATTGTACATCTGGGGATTCAGGCTGCTGAATGGCAACTAAACATCCCCCCCGCCACCCCCCCTTTGTTCAGAGTTTTTGCGAGGTACCTAGCAGGGATGACAGGTGAAACCGTGTAGATGTTAAGAGCATGGATGTCTTTAATCTGCCTTCTGCCCCAGCAACAGGAAAAATAGCATGTGAGAACTGTGATGTTCCATGAATGGATCCTAGTTGGACAAGCCTTTGCTGCTTATGTGAAATTCCTTCTTAACTTTGTATGCCTTTTTAAATGTCTGCACGACGCATTTCTTCTCTGGAGGTGGTCTGTACTTGGCACTGCTGCTTTCTGTTTCTAGTCCTGGTTTTTAAAAAGCTCTCCCTCTTTCTTGCCCCAACTTTAAACCATTTATTAGTAGCAGTAGTATTTAAATTATTTATTTCCCCAGTTTTATTTTTCATGATAAATTCAAAATTGCTTACAATGCAAACAGTAAAACACAGTACAAAATCAGGGACAAGCATCTGCTTCAACGTTGATGTAGAGAGTTAATAATTTTGGATATTTAGCTGGCTATTCATTCTGTTGACTGATCAGTCTAAGCTGATGTCAGTTGCAGATACTGTACCCAACGGTGTCCTAGTTAATTGGCAGGTCAGAGTCTGCTCAGAGTAGATTACTTATTTTGGAAGACTTGTTCTAGTGACAAATCTCAAATGATCAAATCTGAGTAAGTTAATGAATGAGAGCTCTAAGAAGATAGATATCAAAAGAATGAGTTTATGGAGTATGGTAGATACACTTGAATATAATACCTTGAATTGTTTATGTGGTATTATGTGGCAGTTTATTATACCGGGAAGTATTTTTTAGAGACTCTCCTTCACTACTTTCTGTTAAAGGTGTATGTGTGTGTGTGGGGGGGGGGGGCTTGGCCTCTCTGATTGTTCTTGGTATCATTGCTCTGATCTGTTGACATGAGCTACGTTTTGGTCTTTCATGCCTAGACTAGGCATCTCTTCCCAATCAGTTCTGTAATCTTCATGGCCAGATGATTTTCTCAAACCGATTTTACTAGATTCTTGGTAAACCAAAATAGGTTACAGAGGTGTGACACATAACTTCTTGTCAATTGCATGTTGGTTTGTATTCACATGCTAAACTAAGCCTATGGGGAAGCCCAGACCCAAAGATTGGAAAGAAAGCATTGCCCACTGTTCATAAATATCTCTTTATCTGTGGACAAATACAATAATACTGGGTCATAAGCAAGGATGGAATAATGAATTGGAGCACCCCGATTTGCCTAATCAATGAAGTACTAACCTGACATGTACTTTGGAAGGGGCAATGGATGTTAGGTTATGCTTAATTCAACAAAAATGGATGTTTCAGCTACACTGGATAACACAGTGTCTTTTCAACAAGGGCCTAATTAAATCAGTTAATTGTTGGATGCGCGATACAGCTAACTATTCTCTTACTCACATGTTTTGGCAAACTTTCCTTTTGGGAGTGGTAATAGTTCAGATAAATGTTGTGATGGAAAATTCTTTAACACGGATTGATATGCATCTTCTTAATATCCGCCTGTCATTTAGAATTTAAATTAAGGTCGTTGTGAATGTATCCTCCATCCCCTTTCGATAGCTAAAAGGTTGCAACATTGGAAGAATAAACAAACATTTACAATAACATGATTGGTGGAGGACTTGACAAAACTTTTGACTTGTGACTGGGTGTTTTTAGGTGCAATTTGCAAATGAGCAGATATAAGGATATCTGAGGTGCCTACAAAGATGCGACCGCACAACTATCTTCGATAATAGCAACATCCGTAATTCATGGGGCAAATTCACTTATGCACACCAGGAAGTAAGCAACCCTGCACAGTGGGCAAGGTTAACTAGGGCAAAATTGAGGCCAGATCATGGTGAGTGGTGGATTGTTGAGCAGACTATTTTTGCAATCATCTGAACTTTCTGAAACCCTGTTTGAAGCTTGGCTCCCCTCATTTCCTGCATTCGCTTGTGTGCTTTTTCATTTTGGTTGAACACGAAAAAGTGCATTAGAAATGGGGAAAATGCACATTCTAAGAGAGTGTAAATAAAACGTGCATTTCTTCTCACTGAAAAAACTGTAAAAATCCTTTCAAAAGTACACTTTTGAAAGAAAAAGTTGAGCATGAACACAGGCTTGGGAATTTCTTGACGTTTTCAGAGAACATGTTGCCCTGTTTGCATTCAGGAGTGCACTTGTGGCTTGTCTGAGCCATCGTCTTGACATGATGCTTCAGAGTCTTGGGCTTATCAAAAGGGAGGAGAGACCCTGCACTCGGAAGTTTGGGTGGACTTACAGGATCTGTCAGTGACTGAGGCAGCGGTGCATTTAGCAAGGTGGTATGTGCAACACGGAAGTTGAAGCTCAGTGCAGTGTATTCACTTTGGGGGCTTGGAGAGTGTGGAGGCATAGGCAATGTGCGAGGAAGATTCAAGACGGCCCTTGGATTGTGTCTTTCTCTACTCCCTGCTGCATTGCAGTTTGGCAGTTCAGTGGCTAGGTGATCCAACTTCTGCATGAAAGACAGCTGCCTTCTTCAGCCTGAGAGAGTTACGTAAATTGAGCATGCTTGTATATACATCCCCTTCTAATCAAGGACTCATGGTGCTGAGCGCTGAGAGAAAGGGAGTTGAAACAAAACCACTGGAAACAGCTGTGCAGGATAAAGCGCTGATGGGAAGAACTGGGAGGAAGGGGAGACAAGCAAACATGAGCCTTGGGTTTTTTGTTAGAAAGTTCAGTAGGTCATGGGGCTGGGAAGAAGAGCTGCTTTTCGTACCTCTGATGGCCTCTGGCAGTAGCCCTTGGTAGCAAGAGGGAGTGGGGATTGCAGCTGGAACAGTGTCTGGCCGTTACCGCTCCCTCTCCCTCTGCTGGCCACAGCAAGTCACACAGTCTTTCCAGATCTTGTCTCGGGATGCAAGCATCGTGCCATGAACAATCATTTCATCAGTTAGCGTAATTAGTCAAGAATGAGCATGTAGACCATGAGCTTGGAGCTTCAGCACACTTAGGGCCAGTGCGAGAGTGTTGTTCTTCCATATTGCAAGGGAAGCTGGCGATTCAGTAAGACTCGCTTTAAAGCCCCAGGTGGGTTTGTGGCTGAGATGATGACATGTGTGCTGGGGAAATGGTGGCTTGTGTTCTTGGCCACTATGCTGTGCCAGTTCTCAATGTGCTTGTTCTTTTGTAATCTTGAAAAGAATGCCAAAAGGAAAAGAAAGGAAAGGAAAAGCTGTGTAGCCCAGTTCTCTTGTTAATGAGAGCACAGTGTGTATCACATTAAACCAGTTTGTGCCCAGTCAATCTGACATTTGCTACGACGACACACTCCACAGCCTTCTCTTCTAGAAAGGCACCCCCTGTTTCAGAACTGCCCTTCTGGGCAAGTTTAGCCCCAGATTTCCCCATCTGCTTGAACCCCTAAGCTTGATTCAAAGAGTAGGAGCTGCAACAAAATGTTGCAGTGTGGTGTTTGTCTGTACTAGCACACTCCAGCCAGTAAATACTTCATAATGCAAGGGCCTCTTTTGCTCTGAGGACTGGATTGCATTTTGGAGATGCTTTTGGGGCCACATTCCAGGGGTGGCTGGGGGGAAAGAAGAAAAAAGAGGGCACCTGCCTGTGGAAGGGGCATACTGTCTACTGTGAATGGAGAAAAAAATCTACAGAAAAGATGGGAAACCAGACAACCATTAGTGGACAAAACGGAATGGGTGGGGTTGGAGAAGGAGACATGGACCTCTGGGGGTATCCACTCTGGGCCTGAGATGCTGCTCCAGTCCCATCGAGTCCATCCCTACTGATACGTCTACTTGTTTGCAATTGTGCTATTTTAGCTACACAAAGAACTGCACTGGGAAAGCAAGTTTCCAGAGAGTGTGTGGTCATCTTCTCCAAGCTGCACCCATCCAGATGTGTGGGAGAACAACTCCCATCTTCCCCAGCCAATATTGTTCAGCATATCTGGAGGCTTTGTGATGGAGAGACAAAAACTGGGTGAATTTTGAATGACCGAAGAGGGAGTCCATAAACTCATTCCTGTATATCAGCGGCACCAATTCAGCATCTTTCAGACACGCATGACAACAGTGCTGCTCATCCCCAACCCACTGTTAGGAGATCATCCCTGGTAGTACCTCCTGGTACAGTGTTGGAGCAGCATCTGCTGTCACTGAGAACAGTGGGCTTCTCGTGTGTCAAGTAATGTAGACATAAGCGCTTCGATGAAACTTGAACGCAAGCTGGTTTTGTTTGTTCCTGCAAAACCCATCCAGTGTTTGCCTCTCGGTTCTGCACAGAAATCAAGTTTCCACACCCTCTACAAGAAGCAGAAATAAGTACATTTCTGTGCTTCCATTGAGTGTTTATCTCTCCCCATAACAACTTCTGCCTGAAGAACACAAAAAGCTTTCTGGCGCTTCAGTCGGGAGCGCATTTCCTTGGCAGTCCATCTAGTTCAGTGGAATTTAGTTCCAAATAAGGACCGATATGTAGGCATGTTCTTTGTTTCCTACCCAAAAGCACTTCCGTGTAGGGAATATGGCAGATGCATCAGGTGATACTGCCTGTTGATGCGCAGGCTTCCCTGCTTCCGCTTGGATAGTGGGAGGTTCCTGTTGTGGAATTGCTTGGATGTCCCACAGCCGTCCCCTGGGAAGAAGACCACTAGCAGGACACCCCCCCCCCCATTTTGTGCATCTGTGAACACATTGTGGGGGCCTTTGGGGGACATTCCACTGCACATGTGGAAATTACGTTGTGTAACATTGAGGCCAGACTGTCTGGCCAGCATTCCATGTGAATGGCGGGTGCATCTTAGAACAGGGATAAGCCAAAGGTAAATCGGGACCTAAAATCAGCGTCTGGGTACTTTGCAGTAGATCACTGAGGCTTCTGACTCCCAGTGGCTTGACAATGGAGCGCTGTCTAGGCCACTGGTCTGTTTAGTCCCCTATTGTCAGTGTTGACTGGCAATACCTCTCCAGGGTTTCAAACGGGAATTTTTCCAGCCCTACTTGGGATGCCAGGGATTGAACTGGAGACCTTCTATAGGCAAAGCATCTCCTCTGCTGCTGAAAGGGGAAGGATGAATGGGTTTTTTGTGGGAAGCTCTGTTATGATATGGAACCCAAGTTCCTGGGTTGAGCATGTGCTCAGGGGGACCCTGTTCATTAGTTCTAAGATTCCAGGGGGATCCCTGGTCCCCCCGCACTTTTGGGCTTCCTAACCAGGGAGACAGGTAGGATTTCATTAGTGCTGGCTCTTTAAAACAAAAGCCTGACCTCCTTTGTTCTTGTCTGCATTTAAAAATGCGACTCCCCTCACTGAGCATTTGTGTCTGTAAGTGTAATTCACATGTTTGTGTATGTAATACTTTGACACCTGGTGAGGCAAATGCATGGTGAAAGGTGGCTGATAAAGCTTTTCAAAAACAAAACAAATTTCTGAGCCACATGGCGCCTGGCTCCAGTTGATGGACCTTGCTGTTCTAGGAAATAGGAACAGTAGATCCAATCAGCCTGAAATTATTCCACTCTTGCTCTGGGGTTACAGGACAGATGTGTTCCTCCATAAACAAAGCAACGTGAGAGGTTCTCCAAAGGAATGATGCGTCAAAGCCACCACCTCTGTAGCTAGGCAGCGAATGCCAATCTCCCCTACCCATCGCATGAACACATAAATTCCTCTCTCTGAATCGGGCAAGATATACTCATGTTTACTTTGCCTGTGGGTATTTTGGAGCCCATCTGGGAGGGTACTGGGTTGGAGAAGGCAATCTTAACTTCAGGAAAGGGAAGGGATGGCTCTTCTCCTTTCTCACAGGACTTGTGTAGAAAGTGTGAATGAGATGCTTAGGGATAGAGTAGGAATTTGGGCAGTGCTTCTCAAATACGTGATCAGAATTGTGGTGGGCAGGCATATCCCATGTATAGTAGACCTCTGTCTCAACTTGGCTCACATCAGCATCTTCCACCACCTCTACCTTATCCTCCACTCCCAGGGAAACACCACCCCAATCGGAGGAAGGGGGGGATCCGGAGTAATAACCATGAAATGTTTCATTGAAGTTTCAGGAACTTCGCGGTTTCCCCATCTGCATGCAGATTACCTCTTTCCATGGAGGAATTATGAACCGGGTTAGAACAGGAGTTGGTGTTTTGTCCCTTCATGGGTTTCCACCGTAACTGACTTTGGCTTTCTGCTGGTGTAAGATTGGCACTAGTGCTTTGCTAGCATGAAGTCCAGCACTTTGGCAGAGCTGATTTTACTGCTGGAGTGGGGTGGACTGTGTGTCAAAGTGAGCAGAAGGCTGCTTGTGCATCTCTGGAGTGTGTACCTTTTCCCAGAAGTTGTAGAGAAGCAGAGCAAACACCCCTGCTTCTGAAATTTGCAGAACTTAGGAGGAAGGGGCCTTCTCGTGTTTTCTAGCTGGAGGAAGAGGAAAAGAAGAATCAGGGCATGCAGAAATAACAGCTGGTGATTAAGCTGAATTCAGATTTGTGGGCCTTTGCCGTGGCTATATGGGAATACCTTCCCTCTTGGGCTTATATCATGTGTGAAGCCGTTCTGAATACACTTACAATTTTTGATCTGATTCTGCTTAAAAAGCTCTGAAGCTCTCCCTCCCAGTGCCACCCACCTTCCTTCACGAATCTGTTCAGTGTAGGCCTTGCACTGTCCAGGGCATGAATGTGCAGCAGTGTTTCTGCAGATTGCATCATGTTCAGACTTTCATAACAACATGGCTAGCCTAATATGAAACAGATATCAAAGAACGTCTCTGTTCTCAGTGTAACTATGATTTCCTCATTGTTAAAAGGTCAGCAAGTGGAAGAGGGGAGTGGGGAGGTGGATTATTTGGGCGAGCAACTGCACAGTGAGCTGGAAAAAAGAGGGGGGCATTTTAAAAAGGGGGGAAAAAAACTGCAGGCCCAGATTTTGGTTTGGAAATGAAATGGCTGGTTAGCTTGAAAAAGAAAACAGAAAACAGAAAAAAGCTCAGGAAAGCACACATCTCGGCAGTACTTCCAGATGTTTTTAATAACACAACTTGGATCTGTCACATCAAAAGACAAGCTGCTTATGTTGTCTTCACTCCATTTTGACTTATTCTCATCCACGGTTTTCTCCAAACTTCTGAGACTCCCACCCCCATCAGAAAAGCACTCCAGTCTTATACCTGACTAGAGTTTTGTGCTTTCTAATAAGAACTTGAACAGCTTGCCCTCTGGGATCCAGACTGTGTTTTCCTTTACACCCCAATTCTGGGCCTGCCCCTGTATCCGAAGGCGGCTAACTCAGAGCAGAGCTGCACAGGCAGCGTCCAGGACTGCTTATCTATTAAAAGGTTTATATCTTGTCCTCCTGCTAATGCACTGTCTTCAGGGCAGCTTCCTACAGCATGTCTGTTACATTTTATTTTTACAATCAAGCTAGAAAACATAGCAAACAGGCTATTATTTATTTATTTTTATTTATTTAGGAAGCTTCTATGCCGCCCCATTCGCCGAAGCCTCGGGGCAGCAGCTGAACAAAGCCATTTTCAAAAGTGCAGCAGATTAAAGCAATCTTAGGAGCAGGGGGCTAACCATAGTGTGGCCCTCTGTCCAGCGGGTCGAATGCCTGCTCGGCCCCAAATCTTGAGCAGCTGGCAAAAAGCAAGTGGATCTCCTGAGGTCTGGGAGATCCTGGTTTAGCTGCAGTACTAAAAGTGCGCCCTCCCACATTTCAGTTCACTGTGCCTGGGCCCCAGTCGGAAGACCAAGGAAGGCCCTTCCACCCCAGCAGATCTGAGGAAGCGAGCCCTCTGACGTGGGAGCGGATGGCCCCTTCCGTCTTCTTGGGCCCAGCCCGCTGAGGGATTTATAATTATCGCAGTTACTATCTGGCTGGAGGTTGAGTGGGCGCCTGTTTGCAGCGGCCCTGGTGTCCGTTTTCAAGCTGCTGCAATGGTGCACTGCAGACACTTTGTGTTCATTTGCAGTGAGCCAGAGGCAGCTTGGATCAACTGCTCTGGACAAGTGCCCATCCCATCCCATCCCATCCCCCTGCTTAAGTGGAGGCAAAGATTAGCCCCAAACACTGGCATGCTGAAAGGTGTGGCATGCAGCCTTCTGTTTGGCCGTGTACTTGGCGCTTGTAGATCTCAATTATCGAATGCATTTGTCTTTTGTGGCAAGCCAACTATTCTTTCCAGGTACACGAGTACAGATTGGGAATTGTGATACTGTACTCTGTGATCCTGAGCGTGTGTGTGTGTGCAAGCATGCATGCTTGAGGTGACTCTCTGTATGCTCCGTAACTGGAGAAACGCGAGTGCATACGTACACACACCGTGCAACAGCCAAAGTCACCATTTCTTAACACACCCATGTTGGCCCTTCTCTTTCCCTTTCCTCCCGGTGTAACTGCGAAGGGATTTGACTATCTGAAATTGGAGAGCTGCAGTCTGTGGGTGATGGAGCAGGGATTCCGTCCAAATGTGAGGAGAGTGCAATAGGTCTTTACTGCAAGCGCAAGCAATTTGGCTATTTCTCCCCACAGCTGTTTACAGCAGCAGACGCTTGATGCTGGCCAAACCCTAGGACAAGATGGGGAAGGGACGGCTGTCCAGTGGCAGCTCAGGGAAGTGGAAGCAGATACAGAACTCAGCCAGGCGAGCTTTGATTTGAACACCCTGGAGGGCTGGAGGGAATCATCTGTGCACAACAGCAGTTGGTCTCTCAGTTTGTATATTTAGGGATACAGCGGAAATCTGTTCAAGAGGGAATTGTGGGTGGGGGTGGGGAGAGTTCTGGCCACTTTGGCTGCTCAGCCATTTCTGTTGGAAGCCTCCCATCCCATTGGGCCCATGCAGGGGGCCTTTCTGCTGGGCCATGACTGCCTGTGCATACAAGGCATCTTGCCTGATGTAGTAAGTGAACAAGACTGTCCCTCTAGGCGAGCATCCCAGAGTCGTCCTGCTTGAGGTTCCAGAGAAGATGACCTTGACGATTCCGTGATGGGAGTATTAGAAACTCAGGGAGAGGGAGAGGTCTTTGAAATGCCCTAAGGATCACTGCTCACAGGTTCCCTGGCCAACCAGGGGAGCAGAGACATTTTGGAAGGGATAGGAGGGTTTGAGGAGGAGGAGGAGGAGGAAGACCTATTGCCTTGCCTGGTCATTGGCCCTGTGACGAGGCATCAGGGGAGATGCACTTCCAGGTAGCGGGATTGTGTAGGTCTCCTTGGCAGGCCTTTCATCAGTGGGAGCCACCTTGGTGGTGAAGCCCGCAGAGTTACTGGAAGAGAAGGATTTTGGTGGGAAGTCCCCAGTTTGGATTCAACACTCTTCACATGAGCAGGGGCTTCTCTTTCAGCTTCCTAGAGGGTTCCTTAGATGGTAAAAGAAGAAGGGGACGGCAGAGGATGAGGTGGCTGGATGGAGTCACTGAAGCAGTTGGTGTGAGCTTGAGTGGACTCCTGGGGATGGTGGAGGACAGGAGAGCCTGGAGGAATGTTGTGCATGGGGTCGCGATGGGTCGGACTCGACTTCGCGACTAACAACAACAACAAGAGGGTTCTTAGAGTTACTTTGCCTTGTAGTTGTGAAATGCCAAGAAAGATCTACACTGCATGAAGGGAAGACAGGTGCATGATGTCTTACATGAAGCACCACACATGTGCTGCTGGTGCCTGCTGCAGCCGGCTAGGTCTCATGGAGTATGCAGCATCTGGAAGTCAGTGGGCTGCCAGGTGGAAAATCTGGGTCTGTTGAGCCTTACTCATCGAAGCACTGAAAGTGGCCTTTGCTAAGTCAGATGACTGGTCCATCCTGCCCAGTATTGCAAGCACTGCCTGGCAGCTGCAGTTCCCCGGTATTTCAGGCAGAAGTTTTTCTAGCCCAAGCTGGAGGTGCTGGGTTTGAACCTGGAATTTTGGCATGGGTGCTTTCATGAAACAGCCATTTCTGTCCTCGTTGATTAGGTCAGCCACAGAGCAAAAGCTGACTCTGAAGCATAATTTAAAATAACCCAAGAAAACATAAGTTATTAACATGACATATGAAAGGAAATAACCACAGATAATCGGAAAACCTTTATTTCTAATTACTGAACTTTCTAAGTGAGATGGGAGGATGGCAGCATTGCAGGGGGAAAGGGGACCTGCAAACAAGGACTGTTAGCAATACTTACTCCAAATGAAACCACTTGGCTTTGACAGACCTGTCCACTGTTGGAAAGCGTAACAATGGTACACAGCAGACGGAGTGGAGGCATTATTTATAAAGTAAACTCTGTTCTTCTGTGCCATCAAACCGTCTCTGACTTACGGTGACCCTATGAATGAATGCCCAAGATGTCTTGCCCTTGACAGCTCTCCTTAGCTCTTACAGACTGAATGCTGTGGCTTCCCTTATGGAATCGATCCATCACATAGTTGGTCTTGCCCTCCTCCTCCTGTCTTTGACTTTCCCTCCTGTCTTCTCCAGTGAGTCTTGCCTTCTTGTGATGTGCCTGAAATAGGATAGTTTTGTTATTTCTGCTTCCAAAAATAAACACTGGAGGTGCAATGAATGCTAGGATGCCAGAAGGATTACACCCAACACAGACCAGTTGAAACCCTCTGAGTACAGGAGCAGTGGACTGTAATGGTTTTCAGTCAAGCTTCTGCATAGCTCTTCAGTCCCTTTAGCAGCAGCAGCCATGCCTCAGGTTCTGCAAAATCTTACTATCTCCCACCGCCAGCATTTCACCTTCTCCTCTTGCAGTGCCATTCAGACCCACTCTGAGGGTGGGCGTGACCATGAGGAAGTGCTTGGGACTCCACAGTCAGCCATAACATGTCACAAGGACTTTCGGACCGAAAAAGGGCCCCAAAGCAGTGATTCATCATGTCACCTCTTGCCCTCTCTTGTTGCCATCAGTCATGACAAAACTCTTTGGGGCAAACTGGAAGAGGAGTCAATTTCCCAACTAGGAGTCCCCGTGTCGTCATGGTTTTCCCCCACCTCATGCATGAGTGTCATGAGATAGATCAGTTGGCGTGCAGGAAGGAAGCAGAAATTCCTCCATCTTCCCAGTTTGGTTGCTTGCAAAGGCCTGCATTAGTAGTGAAAGCAGAAGTGTCCGAGCCAGCCATTGTGTCCAGACCCCCTGCTTTGTCCCAAAACAGTTAAGCAGTGCTGGGGACCTAGCAGTCTTAAGAGGAGAATTGCCAAAGAATTGAAGTTAAGTTGGCAGGAGCCATTCCAGATTAGTTTTCAGATGAGTTCTTTTGTGAACCAACTTTCCCAGTCTGGTGATAGCAAAATGTGTTGGCCTCTGACCCCATTCAGCCCCAGCCAACATGGCTAATGATCAGGATTCTGAACGGGAGTCCACCAGGTTGGAGAAGGTGACCATAGCCCAAAGCAGTGCTATGGAGCACGATGAATTACATTTATTGGAACATCGGACCAACTATCCCAAAAATGAGGCCATTCTTCACTTGATGGAGAACCCACCAGGGGCAGCAAGTTGGGGAAAATTTCAGGTCCCATTCTCTAGCTTGTCTAAGTTAAGGGCTCAGAGAGAGGGGTGCCTTGGCTAAAAGACCTGGGAAACCTTGGAACTTCTGAGCTGAAGCAATGTCGTTTTGTCTGCTGTGTGTTGCTCAGAGCCTTTTAAGAGACTGGAAGGCCTCTGGCTTTAAAAAGTTCCTCTTGCATCAAATGCGTGGAAGTTCACTTTATGGGTCTCTGAAGGAAGTGAGGCTGAGTCATCCCAGCTGCCATGTAAACTTCTTGCCTATGTATATAAAACCAAAAAAAAAAAAGACCTCTGTTAGTTCAGTGGCTGCAGAACCCTCTGGAATCTTCCCCCCCTCTCTGGTTTTGCAAAGAGCTATAGAAACTCTTGCATGGTGCCACATCACTACCCTGGTTCATAGAAGCACCCTTCCTTGAAGTGTGTGGCTTCACTGACGGAAAGGGCGCAAGGGTGGGTGGAGTTGCACAGGCTACTTCATATCCTGCAGGATTCTCTTGAACCAGCTCTCACGGTGGAGTCGATTCAGTGGTTCCCAAAGAAGTCCTTTGACTTCAAATGGTTTAAATTGCTTTGGAAACCTTTTCTTCTCTGTTCCTGGGCTGCTGCTTCACTTCCTTTCATTCTTGTTTAGCCTATACCAGCAGTGGACAAGCTGGTTCCCCAAGAAACTTTGGATTACTGTTTTCCTGATCTTGTATCCCTGGCCATGCTTATGGGAGCTGTATGCCCACACACCTGGAGAACATCATGTTTCCCACTGGCTTGTAGGGTGGCAGAAGAGAGCCAGCAAAGCCCCCTCCATCAGCCTAGCTGGGCCAGCTGCCATTTTGGCCTTGCATCCCCTGTAACGTGTCCCTCAGCTTTGTCTTCAGAACTGTGTGTGGCGTTCTGTAAGAATGAATGCTCAAAAGTGGCTGATTTCCTCCTCCTATTCCTGAAGTCACAGGCGTAACTATTGAACGGTATCGCTGGAGGAAGGGCTGATAGGTTGGAAACGTGTTGGGAATGAGCTTGGCCTGAACCTGTGGAGTCTTTTAGCACCTGTGGAGTTTTTGCCCTTGCATGCGCAGGCTGTCTGCTGTTTGGACTCACACCTTGTTAGAACAGAGAGACCGATCCCCTGCATCATTAGCATGTCATGCTGACTGTGTTTGAGAGGTGACTGGGCAGTTTTCTTTCTTCTCTTTAGTTGTTACTTTTGCAGCAATATAAGAAAAACCCTTCTAGAGCACACCCACCCAAGGACCATGTAGTCCAACATCCTGTTTCCCATGGTGGCCAGACAGTGCAGAAGAGGCTAATCAAAATGCTCAAGGGGCTGGAACAGCTCCTTCTATGAGGGAAGGTTACAGCATTTGGAGTAAGTGGAGGCATGCTAGGGTGCCAGATTATGTCCTGAAGAATGTACAGTATAGAGAAAGCACATTGGGGGGTGGTTTTTCTTTGCCCCAAAATGCTAGAACCCAGCGAGGTCGTCCCATGAAGCAGATGAGTGAAAAATTCAGAACAAAAGGAAGCCTCCTTCGCTCAGTGCAGAGTTAAGCTATGCCACGGGACATGGTGATGGCAGCCAACCTGGATGGCTTTGCACGGGCGAGGCGACACAGAGTCATGGTGCATAAGGCCGTTCATGGCTGCATGTCTGCCCAGGCACGATGGTCAACCTCTGGGGCCTTCCCCCAAGAGCCAGCTCGCAGGGAGGCTTGGCAGGCAGTGATGGGGGGGCACCACTTCCTCTGTGGTGCCCCCCCCACCTGTGGCATCCCCTCTGAATGGTGGCCCTCCTCATGCCAGCCTTGTCAGTTTCAGTGCCAGGTTCAGAAGGCTCCTGATGCTGAGGCTTTTGAAGCTATACTTGGATATCCAAGGGCTTGAGGAAATTACCCATCCCAGGTGTCTTTGCAGGGCTGCTCTTAGCTGTTTTTAACTTTTTAGAAACAGTTTATACTTTTGGTAAGATTTTATGGTATTTTCTTGTATTGTTCTCATGTCCCTCTGTAGACTGCCCAGAGAGCTTCAGCAATTGGGGTGGGGGCATGTTGGCAGTTGCCCCCACTGTCGGAGGGAGTGTCTCTGTGTACACCAGTGACTGGGGAACATGGCCAGGAGGGCGCTGCTGTATGCAGGATTCCTGTAAGCAGCTGGCTTACCTGTGTGAACAGAGGGCTGAACTAGGACCTTGGCCTGATCCAGTATGCCTGTCCTGCCTCTGTGAATCCCCCATCTAGGACAGGAATCAGTATCTCCCCCCCCCCCCGCCGCATTTTTCTGTTTACCAGCTAGAATTCAGGGGCCTACTTGTCTGTGACCCTGGTAGCTGCACCAGGTTCTAGCAGCTGTGGGCTAGTAGCCAGGCAGCCTTCATTGACCTTCTGCAGTGGACCCAGTTAATTGCTACACCAAATGCTAAGAGCTGTGGAAAGGATCTGGCGAACCCCCAGAAAGATGTCAGTGAACCCTTTCTGTTCAGCTGTGTGCTCCGCTGAAGCAAAATAGAGACTCCAGCACTGGGGCTTGGGGTGCGTCCCCAGCATTTGGCTGTGGCCGGGCAGGAAGCTTTTACTGGTCGCTTATGTTCCGCGCATCCAATGCTGCTTCCCATCCTGTTTTGTACTGCCTTCTGAAGCAAGGGCAGTGGGGTAGATATTGGGTGCTGAGATGAGAGCAGTGTAAAATAAAATAAAATAAAATAAAATAAAATAAAATAAAATAAAATAAATCTTATTGTGAGATTTATTATTGCCCAAGCTAGTGCTTCCCAAATATGTTGGACTACAAGCCTTATCATCCCCAACCAGCATGGCCACTAGCTGGGAATAATGAAAGTCACTCTCTTATGCAAGCCGGATTGTGCAAGTCTCTTTTCAAGTGCCAGCAACAGACTCCGAAAAGAGCCAGCCAGTTTGTCTGAGCGAATGACCCATCGGACCCTTCACAAGGTTTTTTTTCTTCTTTTAAAGGGAAGGTAGCAACCTGCTTTCCATGTGGGGAATCAGATCTTGCGGATATCCATGTAGTCGCGTGTTGCTTCAGAACTTTCTTTGTGGACTCATCTCCTGACATAGCCTATACCGCCTGCATCTCTAAAGGACAAAAGGAGCTGTGCTGGAGCAGACGAGTCTCTGTGGCCCAGCGGCCCAGCTCTCTGAGGATGCCACGTGCAGGCCCCCAACCCTGTTAGGGTACCGGCATCTAAGGATCCGAAGAAATGCAAACTGTACTGGGAAGCTGCAGTTCCCGTCAGTGTATTTCTTCGGATTGGGGCTTTCCATGTAGAATGCATGGAGATGGCGCTCCTCTAGCATCACTGTCATGGAGGAACCTTTAGGGCAGGAGAAACCACAGCGCTGCTCTTTGGTAATGGAGATGGGAGATAGGCTGCCATGAGGACCCTGTTCTTCTTTCTGATCCCCCCACACAAACTTTCTCTGCACACGTTCTCTTCAACTCCCCAACCGGGAACCCAATCCAAGCAAGAGGAGGCACTAAGATTTCATCCAGGGAGAGGTCTGGGGCCAGGGGACGGGCTGAAAGGTTCTCCATAAATTCTGAAGACGGAAGACGTTATGGTAACATATTCTCTGGGTTCAGCTGGTGTGAATGAGCTATTGAGTGGGGAAGAGGCCTGAATATAGACAATTACCAAGAAGAGAGACTGAGAGATTAGACAGAATTGGACTAGCATTCTCTGCTCTTATTCAACAGAATGCTTTGATTGTTCCCTTTCTGCTCCAGAGCAAAAAGAATTCTACATATGCCCCATTTTCTCCCATGTATTGCCATTTCTGCTCCTCATTGGAGCAACTCTGAGCTTCAGAGAACAATGCTTTTCATCACTGCGTGTTGCTGCACGTTGGACAGTCATCTGAGCAGGTTGGTGTACGTAAATTGGTGACCGGCACCAGCAGGGGGTTGGGCCGGATGGCCTTCATGGCCCCTTCCAACGATTCCATTATTCTGTGTTGGGGTGACATGATGGTTCTGGCTCCTGAATCCGTGCATTAGAATATCGCACATCCGCAGGTGTACTTCTCCCTCCTCTCCTCTTTCTGCCTACATCTTGAGATGAATGAAACAAATCGAAGAAGGAAACCTCTGCCCTCCCTCCTTCCGTCCTCCACCATAACTTTTCAAAGAGATGAATCAAGTTCCCACAATTGTAATTAAGTTTTCAGCTCTCACAGACACTGGAGGCCGTGAGCAAATGCTGACGTCTCATCTTGGGTCAAGAGGGTGTGGTGTTGCTTTTCCTCCCCCCACCCACACTTTCTGCCTTCTGTTGTCATTCGACTTTTTGAAAACTTACCCAAGAGCATCTTAGGGGGCTTGCTGCAAAGGGAACTTATTCAGGAAAAAGACTGGAGAACAAAGTGTGGAATGTGTGTTTAGATAGGCAGATAGATATTAAAAAGCTGACCTTTCTTCTCTCAGCAGCAATATTTACTTTGGATCTTCTTGCCACACTTCTTTTGAATTAGGCACGTTGAGGTTTAGTCTAGCCTAGAATATTTTGGGGGGTCTGTTAGAAACGTTCGTGTTTCAAACATCTGGCTTTTGTTGTTGGCTGTTTCCCTTCCGTCTTTTTCTTTCCTGGATTTGAAGTCATTTCTTCTGTTACAAATGGACTGAGCAACTTTCAGTGGCAAAGTGTTGCATGGAAGGTCTGGTGTGGCTTTTTCTTTTCTTTTGTCCTTTTTTTTAGTCCACACCCAGATATCCCTTGGCATAGCCAACCGTTCCCTGCAGCATACCCATCCGGTGTGCTGCACGCCTCTTCCATACAAGCAGCTCTGTGTTCCAAGAAGACTGTTTTTATCAACCAGCCAGAGTCGAGATTTTTTCCCCTTCTTCCTGCTAAGAGAGCTGGCCAGGCGCCATGTGATTCAGAGACAGAAAGAGAGAGCTTGTCGAGACTTGGGACCCTCAGCGAGCACATCTGGGAGACTTTTGGAGCGTGTGCTTGCTTGCTGCATCTTCTCCGGAGTTAATGTTTCTTTTTCTCACTTTTTGGACAAAATGTATGAGCGGCACAAGAGACGGTACAGCCTGTGTGACATTTCCAAGGTGGATCGGGCTGTAGATGTTGTGTTGCTAAAGGTAGGGTCCTGCTTCTTTTCAGTGTCATTTCAGCCTCTCCTCTATACTCATGCATTTTTCATTTCTCTAACTTCTGTTGGAGGAATAAGTGGCAGATAACGTGGTGCTCCCTGCTTTCCCCATTTGTCAGGATGGGACATGGTTGCCTGTGGATCTGTTCATGTCTAACGGCATGCTTTAAAATAGCCAATAGCGGAGTTTTAGGCTCATGAGCTGAGGCATGTTTGCTCAAGAGTAGTTCCACTGTCCACAAATAAGGATTTTCCGTGAAACACGGGCGGGGGCTGTGCACACACATTCATTGCAGACATATAAGTATATGTTGTCTGAAATTCTCTAATGCGTCTTGCTTAGTGTTTTTCCTCCTTTTTATTGAAAGAGTAAAACAAGTAGCCTCATGCAGAGAAATCCAGTACAGTTGCTCTCATGGCAAAGCAAAAAAGCAAACAAAAAACCCCTCCAGAGGCAGACGCTGCTCCATCTATCACTGTGGGCATGCAGATATAATTCTGAATTTTAAGCACAATTATTTTGTCTTTCAGAAGCATTAGGTATGGTTACCTAGCCTAGTTACTTTTGCTGTTTTCTCTTATAATAAGAAAATTGTTCCATGTGTTTCTGTTGTTTGCCAGTTGTATTGTTTGCATACTGTATTTTATCCCTTCCCCAGTTTCAGGGTGCAGTGCATGCTCTGCCTTTATATCTTCACAACAGCCGTAGGAGGTAGGCTAGGGTGAGACAGAGTGCTGCCTCAAGGTCACACAGTGGCAGTAGTAGCCATGTGGGGGATTTGAACCTGGATCTCCTCGAAGTCCAAGGCAACATCCACTACCACACCCTGGAGCTCCATAATCACTCACTGGGGCATGTCCTGCTAGCCTGTCACCAGTGAGCTTCAGGGCAGAGAGAAGAATTGAACTCAGTTCTTTTCAGTCGGAGAATCTTTAACAGTCCTGCGGGAATATATCCTGTCTTGCCCCTCTCCCTTACTTGGCGCAGTGTTAGTAACTGATCAACAAACTAGACACTACCAATCCCTCACTCCCGTTCTGAATTCCACTCTCCTGCATTGCTTGAGGATGGACACTCCCTGACCCATCCTGCAGCTTGCCCTGCCTTGCCTTGCCCACTCTATAGTAAGATCAAAGAGGGTTTGTGGCCTTTCTGTTTCATTCCCTGCCCCCTGTTCGGTCCATGTACTTGGAGCTAGGCATGGCATCATAGAAGAGCAGAGTTGCAAGGGGCCGTGAAGGCCATCGAGTCCACCCTCTGCTGTTGCAGGACACCACGTTACACCATCCCACTCAGATGGCTGTCAGTTTCTTTCCGCATGTAGCTGCTTCACCGCTTTCCAGTGCTTCCAGCTCCCCCTTTGAAAAACGGTGGTTTGCCGAGAGCCCTGCAGTGGGCCCTGCAGTGGGGCAGGTTGCCCCCCTTTAGGAACTTGTCTAGAGAATAGAAGAAGTTTGTATTCTTGTTTATTTTTTGCTGAAAGGCAGCAAGAAAGAGTGTGCATCGCCCTTTCCCCACAAATTGTGTGTTTGTTTTTTCTTTTTCCTAATTGGGTTTAGGATTTGGTTATGCCTTTAAATAGGGTGTGGAGGTTGGAGCAGTAAATACCTCTCTTGGCTAACGGTTCTTGGCATTCTTCCGCCCACCCCCACCCCCCTTTCACCCCCAAATCTAAAATTAGCCACTGCTCAGCCGAATGGTAAGGTGGCAGCCTGGGAATGTTTTGTCACTTTTAAGCACTTTATTTTCCTGGCGGAGGAGGACACTGGAGGAAGGCAGCCAGATCTAAGTGTAATGCAGACTGGTCGTTTGTGTTCGTTTGGGAAGGAGGCACCCTCTGGGATGGAGGCTGCAGGGTTTGGAGTGTAGTTCTCCCAGGTCTTGCTGACTTGGAATCTAGACAGGTCCAGTTTTATTGCTTGCCATCAGGGGCGCAAAACTGAACAGAATCCAAGCTGTTCTGGATGAACTTGGGATATGATAAATAGTCAGCATTTGCAAAACATGGCCATATGCTTGGGGCTGAAAGGAAAAACAGTGCTCTGAGGGGGCCCAAATGTTGCACCACAAAAAGCATGTATACATTATGCAAGTGTGTCATTGTGCAGTTATGCGTGTGCGCGCGCACACACACATGCACACACACTTGCAGAATTGAGCATGCCACCCTTAGGGTTATAAATAACTCTGCTTGCTATAATAGAGTAGGCAACAGGGCAAAGTCACTGCCCTCTGCCAGTGGAAATCTAACTTACCTAGCCCTCTGGTTTCTAGGATTTTCACAGGCATTGAAGTACATCCTAAGGACTATAACCTTGCATTTTTGAATTGAAAGATAAAATGCTTAGCTGATTTCTGACCCCAGTATTCCATGCTTCAATCTGCAGAATTGCAGCAGACAGACCAGCTTGCTGTTAAGCCAAGTTTGTAAAGAGACTCTTCTTTGGTCACCTGTGGTGCTTTGAGGCAACAGGGTCATTTGGAATAGATTCAGTCTGTCTTCCTGTCATTGGAATCCATTGGTTCTTTGCCTGTCTTCCAAATCACGGTTAAGAGTTTGAACATCCATATTCCCTGTGATAATCGCAAACACAACCTTCTTTGCATGATTTCCTTCCTTGGACCTTTTGCTGCGCATTTTTAAACCTCATGGGATCATGGACCATTATTCAAAGTTGCCTTTTCAATGTGGGCTCCCATCTTCTCTTGTGTTATGGCTGGCAAGCTGGAGATCTCTAGAATAGTAATGTATTAATGGACAAATGTTACGTCAGACAGACTGGAGAGCGGAAACGGAACACTTTCTCACTTACAGTGCATTCTCTGATGCACAGTTAGACCTTACATGTGAATGCGCACAGAGAGGACCAAGTGGTGTCAGCACCAGGTTGCCTCTCCTAATGTCTCATTTGCACTCTGGGTGAGCAGGCTTACACATGCCATAAGCCCACACTAAATAAAAAGGCAGGTGGATTCTATAGGCAAGGCCCGCCCAGGTATACTTCAACCAGCATAGACTGGCTGATGCTGGGCTGAGCATCCCACTGGTGGAGCCGGAGAACATGTGATTGACATTTGCAATTCAGTGAACAGCTGCACAACACCTCCTGTTTGGGAGTGCTGGGAGCCCCCCATCTGGAAGTGGCTGTGGGGCTGGCCATATATGGGGCTGATGTTCTAATGGGCCACCTGGGTTTGCACTCCAGCAGAGGCAGAAGAGGAGGCAGCTCTCCTTGAGCTGTGTCAGCCCAAGACCAACAGAGGCCAGCAGCTGCTTTGAAAGCCATAAGGGCAAGCCATATGAGGAGAGACGGAGGGAGCTGTGTCTTTGCAGCCTGGAGAAGAGGGGATCTGCTTGAGACAAATAGGGTTGTGAGGGCGTGTCACACAGAGGTGGGTCGTGACCCTTTTTCCCCTGTGGAGGAGGGCAGGATGCCCTCCTGGACCATCTAGTCTGACCCCCGGCTCCAGCCGGCTCTGCTCACGACATGCCCATTATGTGCATGTCCAGCCTGTCTTCGAACACCCGCACTGATGGGGCCTCAACCACCTCCCGTAGAAGCCCATCCCATACCCTCAGGGTCCTAACTGTCAGGAAGTACTTCTGATACCTGGCAAGAAATGTCATAATTCGTATGAAGGGATTAGAGTTGCTGTTCTCTTTCCTCTTTCTTCGAAGTACAGGACGTTTGCTGTCTTAGGGCCAAGTCATTCCCTGGCTGGGGGATGGAGCCAAGGCACTAGCCCAAAGGAAGCAGGACACAGAAAATGGAAGCTCAGTAATGCTGAGAGCTAATCTAGCCTGACTGCCCAGGAAGACAAGGCCTAAGCCTGACCCAGAGGTATATGCAGTCAGTTGAATGGCGTGAGCTTAGATATGACCCTGGTCCCAATGCATGTAGGTGCTCAGTTGGACATGGTTTCAGGCAGTGTGCGTAGATGGCTATGGCTAATGCTATTTTATTGTCTTTGTCTTTTATTATATTTGTATCACCCCTTTTGCTGTGAGCAATCCAAGGCAGCTTCTATAACCTTCCCTCTCCTCTACATTTTATCTTCACAACAACCCTGTGAGGCAGGTTAGCTTGAGAATCAGTGGGTGGCCCAGAGTCACCCAGTAAACTTCATGGCTGAGTGGGGACAAAAGCCAGATCTTCCAAATCTCACTCTTGCACTCCAACCTCTGTGGAGTATTGGCACCAATCTGGAAGTCTAGCACTGAGCTAGCATTTACTTCAGTACCAGAAATGCAAGATGCATGATGCATGAATCTTTCTTTCTTCTGTGGGTAGAGCCTGGAAAAAGCTGTTCTGTTTTATTTTCCCTCTCTTCTGCTATCTCTCACCACAAAGATCACTTACATGCACACGAGGGGAATCCACGCTTAAATATCAGCTGTTCCTTGCAGTATTTGCTGATCTGGGCGAATCTGCCAGTTTCGGTTTTGCTTAGTATCCTATTTTCCCAACTATATCTTACATATGGTCTGTTTCTGCATCAGTTTGCAATTTCAGGCTGGGAAATGTATGAGAAAAAGATCATGTGCATTCTTTGTATACACATTTCTAGCATGCATAACTGTTTTTGCAAGCAGTTCCCCCCTAATATAATGGTGTCTTCATGAGCATTTCCACCCAGTGTACACATTTTCTATATACACGTGCCTTAATAAACACAATTGTGTGGTTATCTTATAGTTTCAAACTGTATCACAATGGGGTGTGTTCAAATAAAAGGCCAGGCAAACAAGTTCCTCCATTGGTAGTGTATGGGTCCATCCCTGGCTACATAACATGCTCTTCCGACATACTTATTAATTTAATTTCTGTGCCACCCAACAGCCAGAGCTCTCTGGGCGGTTCACAGCAGCGCATTAAGCCCCTTTGCTCACAGGGTGTCCCTGTCAGTCCATCCTTTGCACACTGCGACCTGTTATGTGTTGCTTTCCATGCTGTTCTTGGTAGCTCCCTCCACCTTTTTATATACAAAAGGTGATCTGTGTTTAAAGCTGGAAGATCTGGAAAATCCACTGAGAAGGCAACCCTGTAGCCCCCGAAGACCATCCTTGAGCTGTAGGGTTTTTCCGAGTCCCCACTCCTAAGCTGAATTGCTACAGCTTCAGGAGGAGGTAGCAAAATTTGCAATAGTGGTCTTGAAGAGGTCAGAAGAGTACAAAAAATCCTATGGCCTATCTAGCCATGCCCTATTTCTATCCACACACCTCCTCTAGACCGCACTCCAAGCCCCATCTAGAGGAGGGGGAAAAATCAGAATTTTGGAAAGGTGGAAATCACTGCCGCTGCTCCTCCCATCTCACTGGCAGCATCTCACTGGGGCAGTGGATATCGGAAGCCTAAGAGTTCTGGCATTTCCTTCTTAAGGGGAGCTTAGTTAGTATTTTACATGAAGAAAACTGTTGTGTGTGTGCATTTCTGTATACATAATATTTCTGCAGACAGAAATGCACACAGAGGCAGACATAGTCTTTTTTGGGCTCCCTGTGCTTTTCTACAGACACTTCGACCTGCTACCCAGAATACCCAAAACTGATGGGAGGGGCGTTCCTGGGGAGTTGTTGGAGCATGTGAATGACTTTTCCAAAATTCAGAATTAGGTTTTAATGTGCAAGAGACAATGCACAACTCAGAAGCGTCTGTTCACAAACAGGAAAGAAAAATTTATTCTTTGCCCACTGGAAGCTATATTAGAACATGATTAAAGGAAACGCAGACCCGAGGGTGTAACGAGGAAATGCAACCTAAAAATAATCCGTTTCCCCCTTCTTCCCTGACTCCCAGTGCATTCAATTTAATTTTGTAGCTTTATACAAGAAGGTTGCATTGGAATCTTGGAACGTTTTCAATGGCACAATACATGTGAAGAGCACAAGATGATCTGAAGCACAGGGGTATAGGAAAGAAAAAGTTTGCGGCCTCGTCTTCAGGTCTGAGGTTTGACTTTCTCATCCTCGGAGGTAAATCGTAGCAGGAAGTGCCCAGCAAGGGGCCAACTGCTTCCCTCTTTCTTCCCGAGTTTAAACCATCTTCCGCGCTCCTCACTGCTGCCCCATCACATTCTTCAAGCCTCTGAGAAAGAGCCGCAGGGAAGAATCGGTCTTCCTAATACTGAACTGGCCCATTCTTGCAAGGAGGGAGCTGGAAGGGGTCTCTGGGACACAGCAGTTGGGGTTGCACCTCACTTAAAGCTTAGTCAGAAAGATGCTTGACATTTTTCTTTACAAGAATATTGGGGTGCGGTACCTGGGAGCTCCACCGCGTTCCATTCTCCACCAACAGGTACCACCCCTGCTTTTCCGGAATTTGATGACTTTAGAGATCTAGCTAAATTCTGTAATTCTGTGAATTCTGTAGGCCCTGTTATAAAAAGCCGATCAGCCTCTGGAGGCTCCGATTGTGCGGGATGCAGCATCTTCCAGACATGGGTCTACCCCTAAGCAAAGTGAGGGGGAACCATTTCAGATGGCAGATGTTGTACTCTGAGGAAGGGTACCCAACCATTCCTTGGAGATTTTTGTTGTTGTGGCCATCCCTCAATTTCACAAAGCAAGTACGAAGGAAGCAACAAAGTACACAATCATATCAGTAAACAAGACCCACAGGCTATCTATTTCTGAACATGCTGATTCATAGAGCACCGTGCTATAGCAAACTGAAGTGCCTCGGAGTCCATTTGATAAACTCTATTTTCTTCCTTCTCTTACTTTAATCTGAAGTGTCAATTTCTCCATTACAGTGACATAGGTTTTAGCAACCATTCATTTAATTGTTCTGTTTTCACGGGCATGGTGGATATTTTCCATTTGAAAGCTATTGAAATGCTTCCTGCTAATGACAAATTAGTAATCCAGGTTCTTGGAAAACCATTGCTGTCTGCTAAATCTCTCAGTGTGTGTGTGTGTGGGGGGGGTGGAAGTGAATGGTGTGCTAATAGTTGATTACTTTCCTCCAGCCCCCCCCCCCAGTAATGTGCACTTTAACCTGCATGTTTACAATCTGCATCTTTATCTGAACAGCTTCAACTACCTGTGCTTGGTTAATTCTATATTCTTTGCCAACTTTGGGGTATCCATTAATACCACAGTTCATGCACCACGGATAAAGCCTTTCATAAAAACTTTTCTTATTATTGATGCTTCCTTTTACACAGCTGCTTAATTCGATTCATATAGTCTTACAGTAATGGCTGGCCAGTTGAAAGCCCAGCATCTCCCAGTTTGGTTTAAAGTGGTTCCCCTATTTCTGCTCCCTCTTAAGGTCAGCAAGATTGCATCCATCTTTAGTGGGAGTTTCTAAATAGCTCTATTTAAAAAAATTAAAAAGAGTTTCAAACAGATATATACTGCAAATACGAGTGAAGGTGGGCACTGCTGGATTGAACGGCCTTGGGTCTGTCCCTCTTCGGGTCTGGTGATGAGTGCTTTTTACGCCCTTTCGTCTGGCACAGCCGGTCCACACACAGCCCTTGGGTGCTGCACAGGCTATTTGAAAATCCTCATGTGCCATTCTCTGCTTTTCTTTAGATTAACCGTGAAAACTGGTGCCCCATTGAACCGCCTCCAGATCCATCCTTGCTGAAGCCAAAGCATCCTTGCCATACCGCAGGTAAGAGGAGCTTCATTCCTTGAAATACAAAAGCAAGCAGATCATGCCCAGGCATTGCACTTGGTCCTCTGGTGTGAGGCTATGTGAAGCGACCAAGTTGCTTGAAACGCTTTGGCAGGTTGCAGTGCAGACTGATTTCCATGCTTAATTTGATGCATGTTGTAAACTTTTAATGGGACTGAACACCAGCAAGTGCCATGAACTAATGGTGGAGCACATGCACATATGCCAAAGTTACCTGTTCAATCTCCAGAATTTCCAGGTAAGGTGGGAACAGATTCCTGTCTGAAAGCTTGTCAGAATCTTGGAGAGTGTAAGCTGGTCGTTCCCCAGTTTGTGGTCCTGTGGATGTTCTGGCCTCCCTCCTCCATGATCATTGGGCATGCAGGCTGGAGCTGATGGGGGCTACCTGCAAAATACTTGGAAGGTACCAGGTTGGGGAAAGCTGGTTGGGGAAAGACCACTGGCCTGATTTCATACCCTGCATTTCTTTAAAGTGAAGCACACAGGCAGCTGCTCAACAAAATCTGAAATATAATGGAGCCAGTGCAGTCCTGCCCTCTTGGACCAAGGGAAAGGGTCGTGGGAGAGTCCAAGGGGGAGCAGCCCTTTGTCCAGTTCTGGGCACCACAGCTTAAGAAGGATACAGACAAGTTGGAAAGGGTTCAGAGGAGGGCAACGAGGATGATCTGGGAACTGGAAGCAGAGCCCTGTGAGGAGAAATTGAAGGAACTGGACATGTTTAGCCTTGAGAAGACTGAGGAGAGATATGATAGCACTCCACAGCTACTTGAAAGGTGGTCACAAAGAAGAAGGCCAGGTTCTCTTCCCAGTCATTCCAGAGTGCAGGGCATGGAATAACAGGCTCAAGTTACGGGAAACCAGATTCCAGCTAGATATCAGGAAAAATGTCCTAACTGTTAGAGCAGTACAACAATGGAACCAATTACCTAATGAGTTTCTAGGCTCTCCCATACTAGAGGCATTCAAGATGCAGCTGGACAGCCATCTGTCAGGGATGTTTTAGCCTGGAGTCCTGCACTGAACAGGGAGCTGAGCCTTCTGGCCCCTTCCAACTCTACTATTCTGTGCTTCAGTGAGGCCAGCTGGCAGGTGGGATGGGAAGGCCAGGAGAAGTAGCCTCTCCACTCTTCCTTCCTCCGCTCGTGCAAATGCATAAGAGGAGCCCTCCCCCCCTTTTTTTTTTTTGCTGTAGCACCTGCTGTTTGGAATCCACACCCAAAGGAGAACATAAGCCTGGCCAGGCCCTTTTAAAACTGCCAAAACTCTGGCGGAGCAGGTGACAGATGATGTTCATCTCTTTGGCCTCTTTTTCATTTCTTTTCCCTAGTAGACAGACCATCAAGCTCACCTCATGAAGTCCTGCTGCTGGCAGCAGTCCCTGAGGTAGAGGGACCACCAGAGATGGAGCATTCTGGTCTCTCCTCTTCCCTCCTGTTTCCACTAGTTCATTTGTTCGTTCGTTCGTTCATTCTTGTCTGCTACATCAGCCCAAAGGCCTTCTGAGCAAATCCGTTGTGTTTATTGTCACAAAAAAGCAGGGTATAAATCTAATAAATAAATAATCACATGAATCCACTGGCAGCCCCCCTTTCCTTCACCCCATCTTGTCAGGGAACCGCAACATAGTTCTCTTAGCCACTTTTCGGCTCTTCACATCACTTCTACTGTGCTATGCATTTTAAATTGCCTTAAGCTTTAATTGTAAGTTTTATACCTGTGCTGAAAGGCAGCTCATATATTTATTAATGAAGAAATTATGAATAGGCAAGAAATTATTTTTAACCTTTATTCCCTGAGGCACTGAAGGATAGTTTGAGGGCACTGGTTGAATGTGTCCATCTGTTCTTGGTGCTGCTACTGCAGTCGGGACGTGGCTGGTGTTTTGCGTCACTGCAGAGCTAGTATTAACGCAGCCTTTATTTTACTTTGTATGCCAAACTGCCCTTTGTACTGACTTTGTGGGACAGAGTGTCAGTTCTGAAGTTGCACACATGCAAGCTGATGCTCCCCAGGCCTGGAGAAGTGCTCCTCTTCGTTTTAGAACATCAGTCCCGGATTTTGGGTGCCAGATAGAAGGCGCTGGCATGTTTCTTTCTTGGAACGTTGTTCTCTCTGTTTTCAAGTCAGTGGGCAAACAGGAGCCATTTTGGCTAAACTGGGATTAAGGATCTAATTCATAAGCGAGCTAATGCCAAGTTAACTTGCACAAATTTGCACAGTTTGCAGAATGTTATATTATCCACAGCATGGGTATAATTACCAACTTATATAACCGCTCAGAACGTGGTTGTTATTGAAAACGCAGCTGAGCAGCTCGCAGAGCCTGCTTTAAGAATGTGGGTTCACAGAAGACGAGAGCCACTGTGGGATATTGGTGAGAGCGCTGGGCTGGGGACCTGGGGGACGGGGATTCAGTCCTTGCTTAAAGCTCAGTGGAGGACCAGCCACCCACTCTCAGCCTAGCCTACCTCTGGGGTGTGGCGAGGATAAAAACAGATTGGAGGAGACTCCTATGAGCCGTCTTGGGTTCCTTACCGGAGAAAGAAGGCAGGACATAAATGCAATGAGGAGACGCTGATGCTGATGATAATTCTAGTATCTTTGCTAGTCCCTTTACCTGCTCTTGCCTGTCATGAGGGGATGATGGCTTTGCTACCCAGGGACCTATTTAAATAGACACGTTGGGGACTGATCCTGAGTCATATCCTTTGATCAAATCTCTCTAAGATGCGATTCCTCCCCTCTCAGGGATTTTCACTTCAGGCGATTCAAAGGAAAGGATCCCTCATGCAGCAAGTAGTTGGCCAGCACTCCAGGGTGCACTGGCAATCTTACCAGAGGCAAAAAATTCATCTTCCTTGTGTCTGTCCAAGCCCCACTCCCTGCCAGTTGCTTGGCCTGGAGGCTGAATGATGCGCATCCTGCAATGAATGGAGGTCACTTTCCCTCCTGGATACTTGTTAAAGTTAAGTGCCTCTGGTGATGTTGCAATCAGCTGACTGGCTCCCTTCAGAGCTAGCCGGCACAATAATAGCTCAGATGCCAAAGTATCCATGTAGGAGAGCTGTTGTATATCTGCATTTCCTAGAGGGAAAGTGAGTTACTGCCTCTAAAAGCTGTAAAAACTTTGCCTTCCTCACTGGGGCCTACAGAAATCCCTTCATTTGTGCTTGGGATCATAATTCTAGATTTGGATATCAATTTGCACAGAGTACGTCAAAAATAAAAGTTCCCCTGCTAGTTAGCAATTCAAGTTTTCAGCTTCACCTGTTCACTGACACTTGGTCTAATGAAGGAGCAGGGATGTACAGTTCCTTTTACACATTAATTGAAGAATGCTGCTCTTCAACAGAAGCCTCTGTATTAGTTGAGGGTTAGCAGGCCCTTATCAGTCTTTTTGCTTTCCCCAAAATAGGTCTGTTGCTACCCCAGAGAGCAGAAAGGGAGGATGTTTGGGATGTTAGCACCATAATATAATAGAACCCAGTTCCTTTTGTGAAGAGAGAGAGAGAGAGAGAGAGAGCGAGCGCGCAAGTGCACACATAGGTGGATGAACGAAAGAAAGTGAATGTGAGGGACACTGTGTGTAAGAGATTTGGCATTTTGCTACTGAATTGTGCTATGTATACATAGACCTGACTATGGACCAGCAGAGGTGGGAACAATCTGTGATTGTGCAACACACATGCACACTTAGGGCAAAACAAGTGAAAACAGAAAATAAATCAGGTTGGAAGGGTGAACTTCCAAAACAGCTTTTGGCTTTGGATAGTTTTCAGCACTCACAGGGGAAATGTGTACATAATATATTTTGTGTGGTCTTTTATTTTCTCCCTGGCTCTTTTAATCTTCTTAGTTCTTAATTTTCCTGTATATTTGGGGTCATAACTGACTCAAATGGGGAGGCAGGCATTTCCCTGCAAAACTGTTGCATTTTGATTCCATGTATTTTCTATAGTAGAGGGATCAATTTATCTATGGTTTCTCACCATCCCCTCTCCCTTTCTTTTCTCTCATTCTCTCTGTGTGTGCGCGTGCACATGGGTGTGGTTTTCACTAAAGCGTTCTTTGATCCTCTGTTTTGTCGTCACAACCATGCTGTGACGTACATTAGGCAAAGGATCCATGAGAAAGTCACCCTCTGAGCCTCATTGCTGCATGGGGACTAGAACTGGATCTTCCAACTCCTAGTCCAGCACTCCAGGCCCTAAGCCACAGTGCCTCCTTTTATCAGATGCCTGAGGCTCTCTTTGCAATCATTAGGAGAGCGAGCAAAAGGAGTTGCAGCTTGCTTGCTTTCATGCCCCCCTCCACACACCCTTTTGCCGACCTTGCCATACCTTTCAACACATGCGTTGATTAACTTCTTTGGACAAGATGTCTGCCCAGCCTGGAACTTTCTTTTCAATTTTCCATCTGAACCGTTTTTGCAGAGCTGGCTCCTTTTTCAGTCCGGAATGCAGTGGGACATGCTCTGTTAAGCTGCCAACTGGATCAGCAGGAAAGCTGGCTTGCAGACTGTTATGGCTTCTCTCTCTTCCCCCGCATCCCCCTTACCCCGTGTCGCCTCCTTTTTCCTTTCCTTTCCTTTCTTTCCCACTTATGGAAAAGAAACACAGGCTTGCCCACTTGGGTGGAAAGCAGAGAAGGTGCAGGAAGCAGGCCCGCACCTGACACAATACGGATGACTCCCTCTGTGGTGTGGCAGCTCTTTGGTGGAATGCCGGCGCTCCTGGGCTTGGCACAGGGCTGTTTTGGGCAAGGGCCAGCTGTTGTGGTGAGGGGGCCGGCTGGATCCTGATTGCCAGTTCAAATCCCAGAACCAGGAACTTGTAACTTGTTTGAGGAGCTACCTTTCTTCATTGGCAGTCCTCCATCCGCCACTTGGGAACAATAATACTGGTAGGAATGGATCGATGCGGGAGTGCAGGAAGAAGTACGGTGTGCAGCTTGCTGAGAATCTGTCCCTTTCCTCTCTTCTTTTTTCACTTAACACATTTCTAGTCCATATGGCTGTAACGATATAAAGTATGGGTGGGACAAGTCAAACAGTTGGTTTCATAAAGTTCCCATTGTGAGGGGCTACAGTGGCCTGTGTGATACCTTTTCTCACCTGATGGTTACTGAAAGCAGAATGAATTATGTAAAATACTGACAGTCTCAGAAAAATGTCAAAAGTGCAAAATGTATGCAGATGTGCCAAAGCGTGTAACTCGTGGAAAGTGAAGCCTGCCTTGTCGGAGAATCAGGTTTTTCTGGATGCCAAGTCCAAAGACCATGACCATGATGAAAAACACTGATGGTTCTTGACAGAGTTGTAAAAATTATGGATTCAATGTGCTTTGAAAGGAACAACTGCAGAAGCACCCGGATTTCTCAGGCTGTGGGGGGACATCACTTAATTGTAAAGTACTTCCTGATGTGTAGTGCAGCCACAGAAGCGCTTGGACTACATTTCTATTAGTTCAATGAGCCATTGCGCACTAGATTACTGTGTTTCATTCTCATTTCTCCCCAGAAACTGATACTTTTCTTGAAGATGGATTAAGTGCTGATGGCGCCTCATCACGAGGTATCCTTAAAGGGGGATCCGGGAGTGATTGTGACCTCTTTCCTTTGCCAGCTGATGGGTTAGATGAAGTGGACTTTGAGAAGGTAAGGTCAAGTTTCAGTCATGCTCAGCTGTGGCTTTGACTAAAGAAATCCATCCTCCACAGCTTCACTTGAAATACTTGCTCTGTGCAGGGTCTTGAAACGTCCCCAGTAAATCCTCAGTCATACTGGTCTGTTACCTGCCCTCCCTCCATGGCTAGCATTTGGCGCCGGTCCTATTCTTCTCCCTCTCCTTCCAGCAACATTTTCTTTTTCCCTGCAGTGTTGTCTTTCAGGCAGTGAGCACGACAATGTAATGGCGCCTCTGAGTGGATTTTCTCCACTGCTGTCACTCTGGTGTATTACCCTAAAGCCCCAGAAGACCAGGGAGCAGAGTGGTTGCTGCCAGGATGGAGGGGGCTCTCAGGAGTAGTGGCTCAGCCAGTCATGCCCTTTCCCCATCTCAGGGCTTGGTAAGAATTTTGACAGGCCTGCCAGCCGCTGAAAGATGGAGCCATTGGAAGTCCGTCTCGATCCGTCACGTTCTGGGAGAAGGCCCTGTTGTTTTGAGGCCACTGTTCCCAAGGCTGGCCTCCTCCAAATGTTTGCATGAAATGACAAACCACAGTGGTTTCGTGCGTAGGATGGTCTGTCGTGTTGCCCAAACCCCATCGTTTAGTTTTTAGAAATAAAGGTTTCCATCTTTCAGCATAGTTACTCTGATATTTGGACCCAGCTTCATGGTTTCTGCAGTGCTACCACAGCAAGAGCAGCAGCTGCTTCAGCCATCCAGCATCAGATTAAATTCCAGGCATGGTGGCTAATGAGATGTTTTCCAACAGGGGGAGGACTGAGCAGGAAGGGTGGAAACTCTGCTTGCATAGAAACCACTTAATTCTCTCTCAGAAACATCTATGCAAAAAACCCATGTACCATAGAAACCGTGCAGGGTTACTTGTTGTGATGTGTGAACCCAGCCAGTAACCCCCAGATTTTGTCTGTATTGTCTGTGCTGTCTGGGCCTGGTGGGGATTGGAGCCCAGACTATCTAAGAAGGCACCATGATTTAAAACATTTTCATCTTAGGAAATGTGCCAGGAGAATTAAACACATGGCCGGGGGGCGGGGGGAACCTCTGGTTTGAGGGAAAATACACAAATTGGCTTTATTAGCATTGAGCTGAAGTAGCTAACAAAACCTTACTTTGTGAATAAGGCTCTTTGGAGGATGAAGATGAGCCTGTGTAGATGAAGAGGGGGTGGGGTGGGGGTCAGCCTTTCACAAGCAGTTTGCAAAAGTGGGAGGCCAGTGGGGTGAGGTCTACACCTGTCCTTACCATTCCCAAAGGGAATAGTAGGTGAAGACTCCTTAGCCAGCACAAGGGAAGGTTTTCTTACCTCCGTGTTTCTCACAGTCAAGGAATCTTTCTAGATATGGTGCTGCCACAGAGAAACGATCAGTTGTCTAGATAGGAGACAGAATCTGCAGGATCGCCTGTCGCCCTGCCTGCATCTCCTCTTGGCACCCAGTTAGGTAGCCTTGCTGCTGCTGCCAGGCACCAGGGGCCATGTCCAGTGCAGAAGTGTTGGGTCTTATTCTTCATTCTGCTTTCTCAAAGGGAACATTCATCACAGCAAGCAGACATTGCAACATCCTCACGCAAGTGAATCATGCTGCCTAATGTCATTTCCTGTGATTTTCCTGTGTTGTAAGGCTCTCTCCTTCCCTGTGTGTTCCCTTGGCAGCCCCATCCGCACCATTGACCTTAATGCCTGAGACCGCAGCACTTTTCTGAGTCTTGGTACAAGTTGCAAACTGTCCCACCTAGCAAGGGCAAGCAGACCCTTCTGCATTAGGGGTCACAGTCAACGTCATTGCAGTCATTAAGGACCCATCATGGCTCCAGCCAGCAGAGTAACAATTTGGATGCAGCACTGGGAAAATGTTTTCCAGTTCCTTCAGCCTCATGCGCAGCCCAGGGAGCGGCTAAGGAAAGGGTGAGGCATTGAGGCAAACAGCAATTTTCGTCTATAAAGTTCTGGCTTTGGTTTCTGGGAAGGAAAAAAAAAGGCAGCCACTAATGCAGTTCAGGTTTATTTGGTTTGGTTTGTTTTTTGCCATAAAAGCTCTCCTAATGGTTGGCATTGTTGCAACAATGCTCCATTCTGTCTCCTGCTTCAGGAAGGATTTGGACATACATTGCTGTTGCTGAGCATGAAAGAATGAAAAGAAAGCTCTTCATTGCTTGCCTGCTTTCAATATCATATGGACAACAGTGATAGCAAAGTACCGCTTTGCCAGTGTCCAGTGCATTTACTGTTCTGTGCCTGTCAGACCAGGGAGGTCCCTTTGGCCTCTGCAAGTATACGGGGAAGGAAAAGGCACAGCCTGGCAGGAAAGTTCATGTTTGGCATGCAAAAGATCCCAGGTGCCGTCCCCAACACCTGCACATCGGGCTGGGAAACTCCTGTCTGAAACCCCGAAAGAGCCCCTGCAGGCCAGTGTTGACCATACTGGGTTAGGTGCAGCCCTTTGGGAGCCTTTTTCAGCTAAGGAGCAGGAGAAAGACACTTTAAAGAAAATTAAACAAACACCCTATTTAAACAAACATTGCAACCACTCCAGAGTACGTCTGGTTAACCTAAGCTGCCTCTTTCCTATCGGGCTGAAACGCAAAGTTCCGGATTCAAGCAAGAATGACCACATGCAGCAAGAGGGCTTCAGACCCACCCCACCATGTGATGTGGTGAGGCTGCTGTCTTGTGCTGCATGTGAGACGCCTCTTCAGTTTTGCAGAAAAGACGCTTGAGGGGATTTCTGCCAAAGGAACCTCTCTCTGCAGAGATACAGTTCTGGAGGGAGGATGTTGTCCAGTGTGGACTACTTCTTTATGTAATCGTGTAAGAAATTGGGAAGGACTTTGTAAATCCCCGCTAGGATAGCCGTCCCCAGTGAGATCATTCTTCCTGGCTATCTCTACTGCCTCATCTTTCTAAATTGCCTTTAATTTGGGGCTGATGTTCACAAAGTTACTGCGAAGAATGTGTCTCCAGATTGAGAATGAACCCCGTCCAAGTCAGAGAGCGCAGCGGGATTCTTATTTATGTAAGCAAGTAGCAAAACATGCAGTTCTTATGGGAGAAATGGGAGGACCTGAGGCTGTTGCTGGGGGGGCTTCTGCAGCTTATGTGGAATTGTGGGAGAGGCTTTTGAAAGTTGACACCTTCTCTGCCTTTTTACTTGCATTGGATGTAGATTAGTGGACAGTTGAAGGCTTTGCCTCTTAGAGTCAGCATGGCTTAGTGGTTAGTGTTTCAGACTGGAACTTGGGTTCTAGTCCCTACCTAGCCAGAAAGCTCATGGGGTGACTGGGCCTAACCTACCTCATAGGGCTGTTGTTGTGAAGTTACAATGGTGAGGTTCACATGTGCTGCCTTGGGCTGCATGGAGGAAAGGCGGGATAGCAATGAAATGGAAACAGACCCAGTCACCTAAGGCTGTTTTAGCAGGAAGCCCCATTAGAGGCTGAGCAGCAGCAGAATGACCGCTGATGTCGCTTCCCTTGCATGGGCTTGGCAAAGGGCTCTTGAGTGCTCTTTTTCTCTGGTATGAACCACAGTCGTTGCAGGTCTGCTGGAGCCCAAATCCTCCATTTCTGTTAACATGACACGGAAGAGATGAATGAGCCCTTTGTCAGGGTCTGAGATGAAATTCATCTGGGCAGATGAAATTCATAACAAGGGAAGCTTGTGTCATTATCAGTGCTAGGGGCCAGATCGATCCCTTGGCTGCCAGTTGGCTGCCCTCTAGTTTGCAATCTAGATCCTGGGTGGACCTGCAGCATAACATGTATTGGTTATGTTAGTGCCATTTACAGATTTTGCACGGGACCTGCATTCCTTCCCCTGTGGTGGCCCACGTGCCAGTTGCATGCACAGTCCCAGGTTCTTTGCACACTGCTTGCCATTAATGCGAGAGGTCATTACTGTGGTTGCAAAAAATGGGACTTTCACCGCAGTGGCCCTCTGGCTTGTGGATGTCTAGGTGTGACAAGTGGCCCAACTTCTTCTCTTGTCTGGAACTGCTGCATGCTTTCTCCAAGCTTCAGTAGGCATCTGATGGATTGAATGGAGTTTTGTGTGCATAATTCTGGTTGCTTCCTCTTTAAAAACAACAACAACAACAAGTTATATTTTTCAGCAAGTTTGAATGTTTGAAAAGCTACATATAAGTATTTCAAAATCGTAATTTAAATGTATTTTGCCCCTGGCAGCAGCCTGAGGAAGAGCAATCAGTGGGAGAGAGTACAAGTTCAAGTTCCTCTGCAGATGATACCATCTCCCTGGAAAGGAACTCTTCGCTTGGGAGTGACATCTCCCTCCCTCGAGTTCTTGGGCTCGGCAGGCCCAAGGATCAGTTCAGTCCGGATGGCAGCTGCTTCAGTGTGGCAGCAGGCGCAGAAGGCCAGGATGGCGAGGCTTCCCTCCCTGGAGAGCTGGACGAGGAGCTCGACAGCATCACCGAAGTGCCACCTCCTTCTTCTGCCCTGAGGAGCACCATCAGGCCGCCGTCTCCTTTCCGTCGGCACAGCTGGGGCCCAGGGAAAAACAGCAGCAGCGAGGCCGAGATCAACCACCGGAGGTGAGTAAAAGGTGCTGGGAGCTCCTGATTTTGGAGAGCCTCTGGGCCAGAGCCCTGAATGATGGCCCCTTCGCTCAATGAATCTCCTCACCTGTCTTCTCCATCACTGTCTGTTACTGCTCCTCCCCTTCCTTTTCCCTGTCATGACTTCTCTCTGCTTACTGGATAGGCACTGCCTGCGCTCGCCTCCCCATGAGCTCCATGTCCCCGAGGCCCCGTCCCCAGGCAGAGGGTTCCTTGGTTCATGGTTGGAATGCAAAAGAGCATGCAAGAGTCTGCTAGCTCTTGGAGACCCTCTGAATTGGCCCAGGGAGGTGGGCAACTTCCCCCAGACTAAAGGAGGTTTCCCACCTGACATAGCCCTGCTGCATTTCTTTCATTAGCCTTTGGCTCGTCCTTCATTTCGTCTGGCTAGATCTGGTGGCACCCGGTAGCAATGCATCTTGGTAGGAGTTTTGTGGGCCGGAGCCCACTTCAGCACATCTATGGCATGTGCTTGTGTGTGTGTAAAAGGGAGGTAAAACCTACAATCTCTCCAATTCCTCAAGAGCTGAAATGTACAGAAGCTGACTCTTCACTGCAGACCCTGCTCCCTGCATCTGATGAGCTGGGCCTTAGTGCACAAGACATTTGCTGTAACAAAACCATGTTAAGGTGCCATAAGACTGTGCCTGTTGCAGCAAACCTAAAATAGCGATTCTTCTGGAAACTGTTAGAAGAACTGTAGGTTTAAATGCTACCTGAATTTACTTAATTCCATCACCTTTTCCTTTTGTGCCTTTAAAGTGTATGTCTGAGAATAGGGACTCACCTGTCTTTGCTTTCATGTTTTGTTTATTAATTGGTTGAGAAGCCTTTCAGAGATTTCAGCAGGGTTAAATGGCTTTAAATGCGTAATATAAACAATCAAATAGTTCCCTCTTTGTTTCAGGAAATCCAAGGCCAGGCATGTTTTTCCTTAAACATTAAAAGCTGCTTACATTTTTTTGGCTGCTGACCATCCTCACAGGGGCTACAAACTTGCATTGTTTGTGTTTATTTAAGGACAAAAGATTCGCTGGAATACATAGCTGGAGAGATGTGACTGAATGATAGAAAGCCGTATTCCACAATTGGGTGTGCTCACAGCCAAGCAGGGTTTTAAACTTCAGAGATTGTGGATGTTAAACCATGAGAGTTTAAATCATTCTCATTGTTGCAAGTAATGACTCAACTGTCACCTCGAGAGTAGGGAGTGGCTGACACAAACTGTGGGGCAAAGCAGCTAATTCCTCGACTCGCTGTAGATTTCATCGTTAGAAAGTGTGCTGCTGGTGCTGGTGGCATAGGCAGTGGGGAGATGAGCAGCTGCTTGAACGCATCCCCATAATCAGGCCAGGGATGGGGGACATGGCCATGGCCATAGACAAGCAGTGTTATCGGAAGAAAGGCTAGGCTGCACCCAGCCAGTTGCTTTCCCGTGTGTGTCAAGAGTCCTTTATCCAAGCAGATAGGGTGGCTTTGCTCCTGGGGTCCCCACAGACCTCCTTCCTCTGACCCTAACATCCATTCCATCATTCTTCACTTCCACCCTATTTTTTCTTGACTTCCCATCCCTAATTTAAGGTTTTCTTCGTTGTTGGTGCCACTACTTTTCATTGACCACTGTCCATGATTCATTTTCAGTTCAATGCGAGTGCTGGGGGATGCTGTACGGAAGTCTCCCACCCATAGGAGAAGGTACAGCACGGACACTGTTGCTGACTAACCATGATGCATTGGAATGGCTACTAATGTCCTGCTTTTGTATTAATCACAGCTGACCGCCTGACCCAAACTTGATCATTTCAGCCCAGTGGGTCAACTGTGTAGTTTTCCCCTGTAGAGCTTGGGCTTGCTGCTGAATGTTCCTGGACCACTTTTCCTGCAGGTCCAGATTGTGGTAGTTTTATATTTGAAATAGAATTGTTCTTTGTGTTTTTATCTTTGCATTTCTGTAGATAAGCAGTCCTTTCTTTTCTTTTCTTTTTTTGGAGAATTCTTTATTCTATGCCATGCTTGTTTCTGAAATGGGTCTGTTGACGTGCGATGTTTCTCTTTGTCCAGCACATGTTTTTAGAGGACAAAGGGAGTAAGACCTTTGTGTGCATCCACCCTTCTGTTCTCATATGCTACCAAGAGTCAATTACCTACTTCTGGTTCAGGCAAACTATTGTTCGCTGTTGCAGATGAGCCGAGAAAATATTGCCTGTGTTTGGTCTCAAAGTAGAATCATGAAGTAGTTAGTTGGAAGGGGCCAGGTGGCCTGCTTAATGCACGACTCCAAGTTCAACCATTCCTCTCAGGTGGCTGTCCAGTTGCATCTTGAGAGCCCCCTAGGGAATTGGTTCCATTGTCATTCTGCTCCAGCAGCCAGTTCTTTCTGATGCCTAGCTGGAATCTGGCTTCCTGTAACTTGAGCCCATTATTCTGTGTCCTGCACTCTGGGCTGATCAAGAAGAGATTCAGTCCTTCCTCTTTGTGACAGCCTTTCAAATTCTTTTAGAGTGCTATCCTATCTCTCCTCAGTCTGTTTTCTTCTTGAGGCTAGACCTGCTGAGTTCTTTCATTTCTCCTCATAGGACTTTGTTTCCAGTCCCCGGATCCTCCTTGTTGCCCTCCTCTGAACCCCTTCCAGCTTGTCTGCAAGCACTAGGATTGTCATCTGTGGATCAACACTGGGTTCCACTCTTGGTTTGGTGGAGTAGCACAAGCCATTGTTCACCTGTTCAACTGTAGCAGCAAAGTGTCATTTGTCACACCAGGAAGCAATGAATTGACTCTGGGCATATGAGAGGAGGGTGTGTGTAGGCACAAGGTGCTTTCTCACTCTGCAAACACACCAGGTACACGCAAAGTGACTTGACCACTTTAGCTCAACTGCATCTTCCAGTAGTTTACCAAATGTAAATAGTTCATTTAAAAGCAGTTGTTGCAAAATAGGGTTTTTTTTAGATTTTCAGAGCAAGCAGTTTTGAAGGAAATGAAAAAGGATTAGCAAACTATTCTATATCCCTGATTTGACTGATTCATTTCAGCGCGTGGTATATACACAAAACAAAAACAAAACTAGTTCCCTCCAGAAACAATGCGTCTGTTTCTAGTTTTTGTTGTTTCTTTTCTCCATCCTCCAATTGATATTTAAGCATAATGCTTAAGGAACATTTTTGTCTTTCCCTATGAAAAAACCTCCGAGCAACTAATCCTGCTAGAATTAGCAAGTCATCCCATGCTTGCATGGTGATTTTGCAAAAACGCATTTCATCAAATATGGCAGGAGTTGGGTTAGAGCATTCAGCTTATTTTTGTATGGCTTTTAACATTTGAACAAAGTTTTAACATGTTGGCAAGCTTTCAGTGCTGAGGGCAGGAGAGGCCGCCTATGATAAATGCTATAGACCCATGATTCCCAAGATGTGTTGGCTGGTGACGATCTACTGTGTGTGGCTAAAGGGCACCAAGTTGGGAAAGGCTGGGATGGACCCTATCCAGAAATAAAAGATAAATGTCCATCCTGAAACACAAATCTACTGTTTCATAATAACGTGTGCTAAAGTTCCACAGCTGGAACTTTTTGGACAGTGTCAGAGCTGAGCCCTTCTGTGGTCCACAGCTCCTGCGGTTGTCAAGGATGCGTGGCCCTTTGCCTGCTTTGCCAGCAGCACTAGATGCTTGCTGTGCTCTGTCCTGGGTGACGCTTAAGGAAAACCATGCAATCTCGTACCAAAGGCAATCTCGTCCATCATTCTGTTCATGCAGTGGTCAGCCAGCTGCCGTTGGGAAGCCTCCAAGGGTGACAACAACCTCCTTTTCTCCTTGACTCTTCCAAATTTTGTCTCATACCATTCTCATCTCCCGGACTCTGCCTCCTCCAGCCATACTTTCCCAGGGTTACTTGCCTCTCAGGTGTTCTGCCTACCTGCTGGCAGTCCTCTCTGTTAAGCACTCCTGTATCCTGAGCTAGAAGAGGTCGCTTAACTTTCCTGCTGTACCCCTACGATGGCCACTTCTTTGCAACTTTATAGATGTCATCCTGGTTCACTGGGTTTTATGAGGTGTTAATTCCAGCCGGACTGGCTGTTTGTTTCCCTCACCAAGGTTCCACTAATAGTCAAAATTCTACTGCATCTTACCCAGGAGTTGGAATGTTCATGGGCATGCCATGACACTTCATCCAAAACTTGAAGGGTGTGTCTCCTGGAAAGCTAGCCTTTAGTTCATTGCATGGAAATAAGTTCCTGCAAGGGTACTGCTGGTTGAGAACAGTCCTACTGAAGCTATTTATGGGAAGACAGGGAACTCTCACGAGCAGAAGACATCTATTGAACTGAACACCATCTTCAGACCATTCGCACATGCAGAGCTATTGGGAAAATCAGCCATGGTGATGTTACACTGGAAAATGAGCCATGGCTGCCACTCCCATCAGCTTACTAACAAATAAACATGGCATGCTTTGTTTTTGAAGAGCTGTAATTCCTTAAAAGGTAGCAGATGTTATAAACATCCACATTTTGGACAAACTTGTAACAGCAGGTTTCTTGCTCTCTCTTGCCTTTTGACATCTCCAGTCTGAGCTGGTGTCCCTCTGGTGTCCAGTGCACTGCCATGGGTGCTGACTTTAATGGTAGAAGGTAGAGTATGAATCCATGTGCCCCACACCAGAGGCAGCTTGCTGATGTAGCACTGTCGGCTTCCTGTGTGGTGTCCGTAGCCTTGGTTGTGTCTGCTCTGTGTCTGCTGGCTTGGGAGTTGTGCAGTCTCTGGTTGTTTATGGTTCTGAGCACACAGCCCCCCCCTCCCCGATTTGGCTGGAATTGTGGTCATGGTGCCCTTGCCTTTCACCCCTGAACTGAAGGAGGAACAGGTCCCCATCCGATGTCCTGCTAAGCTTTGGAGGTTCTCAGAGCACCTCCAGCATGTGGCAAGACTGCAAAGCTCTCCCCGACCATTTTGTGTCTCTAAGCTTGGAGAAGTGAGAGAGCTGGCCAGCCCCTTGGAATGACTCTTGCCAAGGCAAACAATTTTGGAAAAATCTGATTTTAAGGCAGGCTTGCAAAGAAACATATCAGACCCAAAAATACTTACAAGCAGCTAGAAATACATCATGTCATGCAAATGCACATAGATAGACAAGCTGAAAGAGTGGCAAGGTGAAGTATGGAGCCACAACTCCAGGTTGCGAAGTTCTCACTGCCTGGGTACCTGAAATAAAGCCTTGCTTCCCCACATAGACTGAGAGAGTGGCTTCATTCAAACCTGGTGTTCAGCATCAGTGATATATTTCCTGGTTTTTCCTAGAGTTTGCCCGGAGCTTCTGAATTTAAAGGGGATGTACTTAATATGTCGCATGACTCCATCCCATAGTGTGCCCTGGCATCAGGGAAAGCAAGCCAGCTGATACATGAGCCCTGGTTGCTTGATGGGGCTAGTACGGGAGCATTTGCAGATGGATCGCCTCCCAAGCGACATACATAAGAATTAGTATTAGAAACTATAAAAGAGTTTATATCACATATCTGTGGGCATAGTTGATAGTTCCATTAAAACAAATGAGGTGAAGAAGTGAACATCCATGCAGTAAGTTCTCAAGATGCATTCTTAGTATCTGTAGCCTAACAGATTTATGACATAAAACAGTAAAAGATAATTGCCAAACATATTTTGACCTTGTTAGTGTATTCACTGGCTTTGCTCCCATTCAGTGTCTGAGCCAACCGGCCATACTCTCATCAAGGATGCCTTGTTCTGTTCCCTGTTTTCCATTGGGTTCCTCGATGGGCAGCCAAGGTCCTCGTCATCCTCCTGGCATGGTTTTAGGCACCTCACTCCCAGGCAGGGATCCCTCAAAGACCTTGCATCTCTCCTCAGGCGCTTCTAGGCCTGCCATTGCCTCCCTCCTGTGTGTGGATGGTGTATCTTTGTGGGGATGACGTGTGTGAGAGATCAAGGAGGACAGAGAGAGAGAGGATGTGCATGCGGGAGAGTGTGGTGAGGGAAGGCAGTGTGCATACCTGTGTGTGGAGGGGAAAGGGTGTGTGTGTGTGTGAGAGAGAGAGGGGGGGGGGACAAGTTTCTTGGTACAGATCTCTCTGTGAGAGGGGTGGAAGGGAGTGGGGGCATGTGAGTGTGTATGAGAGAACTAGGGGAGGGGGCAGTAGGAAGGCCCAGCATTACCTTGGGCAATCCTCCCCCCACCCCCAGCCGGCACTTTATGTGGTGACAAGAAAGTTTCCTGCTGGCACAAACTTGGCAGCAGCGAGGGAACAAACCTGCACCAAGGAATAGTTTCCACTTTCGCAGTCTTCTATTAGATAATTAAAAAATTAGAAACACCAGTGGTTTATTAATACTGAAAAGTCTTCATGGCTGTGGCTATTCCATGCCATCAAACTCCGTGCCAACCTTAAAAAAATGTTTGCATCTATACACCAATGCGATGCATTGAAAGGCCACTGTGATCTGCTACTGTAAAGTTGCAGAACCTCTGGTCCAGGGCCCACATCTGGCTCCTCTGGAATCCCAATTTGGTACTTTCCCAGTCCCCCCGCCCCTTGTCGGTTGAATTTCCTCTCCTAGGGCTTTGCTAATAGCTGGAAAAGCTTTAAGATAAAATATGATTTTGCCCCCCCCCCCCCCCGAAGCTCTGAAATAGAAATGGTTCAGCAGCCTGCTCTGGACTTTCAGGTTACCGGGAACTGGTTCCCTGCATCATGGGCTGACCTCTCTTCAGAATGCCCAACATGAGCTCAGACAGGGATGAATCGTTTGGTGGTTGCTCCATCCAGTATTTGCAAAACTTAATACCTAGAATTTGTCTTTAGTTACAGCTTAGAAGGCCTTGCTGGAGAGCCTGATGTTACTAAGAAACCATCACCAGGTCTTGAGTCGTCATCCCTGACCACCAAAGATCTCCGGCAGAGCCCTCCAGCGAGTGATGACCGGGGCTCCTTGGTCTCGCTCACTGAAGAGGAGCTGGAATCAGAGCAAGAAGTGCGGGACTTTGACCGTCAGGTAAGCAAGGCTCTTCCAGGCTGGCAGTGCTGAACCTCATGTGGTCTGAGGGCTTCGGAGAAGCATTTGGACCTTTTAGCATGGGGGAAACCCTGCACAAAAGGCAGGAAACCACCAAACCATCTGTGGATGGAGAAGAGGGGTGGCACCAGGGGCAGGGCTACAGGGGGGACCCCAGAGTGTCCAGTTGGGGCCTGGGGGCCCTCTTCCATGCATTCTGTCCCTCCTGCCATCCTTGGAGGTTTGACCGTGATAGACCATCTTGGTTTGACTCCCTGTCCGGTGAGCTGCAGCACAGCCAGCTCAGGTCAGAGATAGGCCAGCAAGTAGGGCTAACAAGCTTGTGCACAAACTTCTTCGGGCACAAGAGAACACCTGTTCTGTTGAACGGCTCTGGGGCAGGTTGACCATCAATACGTCTACCTGTCTGCCCTCTTATGGTCTGGTCCCTCTTCGCCCTATTTCTGTGCTATGATGCTTCCAGGAGTTGGGCAGAAACACAGCATTTTCTTTAACTGCTGGATCTGAACAGGTTGTTTTAATTCATAATTTTGGTTGCTAGGGGAGCACACCTTTCCATGAAAGCAAGGTGCCTCCCTCCTGGCTCGCCTCATTTGAAAATGAAAATACAGCTTTCCTGTATGGGTGCAGCCACCGTCATGCAGCCAGATTCAAAGACAATTTGGTGGCGGGCTGGACCCGCGTTGGGCCCACGTATTGCCCACCACCTTTTGTGCAGCATGGAGGCCGCGTTCATTTCGGTTCCCCTTTCTTCTCCAGATCCGCCAAAGAGCAAAGCCGTGTTTCAACTACAGCGCAAACCCCGTGTCTCCTCTATTGACCAAATCCTTGTCACTGATAACCATTGCCCAAGCTGGACCAGACAGTGAGTACACGCGACTGGTTTCACGACGCGCTCAGCATTGGCTGTGACTGCCCCTTTGCTGCACTAATGGCCTCTTCCTGTTCCCTGCTCTGCTGGAGCTCCGTGTCATGTTGGTGTACATGACTCAGGCCGGTCAGGAATACATGGAGCTGCCTTGTCTTGAGTCAGGCCTTTTGCCGCTCCTGTGGGCAGTACCTCAGATAAGGTCTTTCCAGCAGTTCTGCTGGTGAGTTGCTTGTTTATCTTGCCTGAGATACCTGGAAGAAATTGTAGGGCCTTTTGCGTACCAAGCGTGCACTGTGCCACTGAGCTGCAGACCCTTCTGGCCTGTCTTCAGAGAAACGAAATTGTGGGCTAAGAGTGTCAGGAAGGGAACAAGCATTAACTTCCACCCTTGGCATCCGTTGCAGGATTCTGTGTGCTTACAGGAGCCAGGGTGGTGTAGTGGTTAAGAGTGTGAGACTGGGACTCTGGAGATCTGGGTTGCTGTCCCCATTCAGTCATGAAACTTAATGGATGACACTGAATCAGCCACTGACTCCCAGCCTACCCTCCCCTCCCCTCCCCTCCCCTACTCTCATGGTCATTGCTGTGAGGATAGAATGGAAGGAGGGGAACCTTGTAAGAGGAGGAAAAGCAGGGTATGCATGTAGTGTAGTGTAATGTAATGTAATAATCAATGACAGTAGTGAAATAATTAGTACTCCAGTGGCTCTTTCTTCACTGGACTGTGGAAATCTATTTTTTCAAAAAGAAGATGCCAAAGCACAAATCGATCATTGAACCTCTGCACTATGGTGAATGGTATCTCCTTTGAGCATGCCCACTTGGGTATTTCGTGTTTCTCTGGGTTTTGAGAGATGCGTAGAACAAGTAATTTTTAAACGTGTTTTGTTACCTGGTGGAAATGTGATGAACTCTCTAATGTTGGATGATTGTATGGGGGGCGGGGATTGTTAGTGCAAAATATTTGTCAGCTGGCTGGTTGGTTTGCACATTTCCCTTGATCTTATCATGGGCTTTTTGAGTGCCACAGAATTACTTTCATGCTTTGATCCCTATGCACTGCTAAGGGTGGATGGTGCTGGTACTTGAAGTAACTGGCACAGAACAGTTCTGTTCTATAATTTTTCCAGGATCTTGACATCTGACTGGTTCTACCCCTACTTAATTTTGGCCAGACACCCCTAATTTCAGAACAGGTGGCATAATCTTGCACGTGTGCCATTTTCTTAAAAGTTGCCCTTAAAACAATAACAGCAAACTTTCCCATAATTTCACAGTTAAAATGCATGCCTTAACTGAAAGTGATTTCAGCAGGGAAATCAAAAGGAATCTGCAGGCAGGAAATGCTTGGGGGCGGGCACAATCAAAAAGAAAGCCATTTTCACAAGATGTGGGGGAGGCAAACTTTTCTTTGAGCATTGTACAAGTTTGGTATTCCTGGAAAAAATCAGAAAACGCTGCCGTAGAACATGGCTTCAGAACAGATTCTGCCCCATGGGCTCCGAAGCGGGCAACATGGCACCGCAGCAAGTGGCGTGGAGTCTGTGAGTGACCCCGACAGTCACAGAGATGGCTGCTGCAGGGTGTGGCACTGACTTGGCGTCTGCGCATGTTCAAAGGACTGCCTGAGCTGAAGGGGAAGCTCAGGAGTCCAGGATTAGTCTTAGGTTCTGGGCAACCCCTTTCAGTAAAAAACTGCAACCAGATTTCCACAGTGGGGATTGGGGTGCGGGCTTCTTCTGGCCTGGCGCAACTTTGCACACGCATGGCAAGCCAGCCGGTTGGCCAGCGTGGTCGCAGCAGTGGGCTGAAGCGGTGAGGGGCGAAAGCTGTGCCCCGTCCTAGTCACCAAAGCCCCCAGCGAGGGACCCACTGCTCTGATCCACTGGGACCCTTCTCAAGGTCAATCTAGCAGCTGTCCGGGCAGGGAGAGCAGAAGGAAAGACAAGGCCTTGGCCCCATTTACTGCTGCCACATGGGGCCAGTCGGGCCCCCTTGATGGAGGTGAGGGGAGACTGTCCACTCTGAGCCACAAGCTCCATGAAGCTCATGGAGTGGCCTTAGGCCAGTTACTCTGTCCCATCTGAACTCGCCTAGAGGGCATATGGCACAGATAGGTGGTGCTAGGGAGCTATGTCTGTTGCTTGGAGTTCCCCTGGGGGGAGCAGAATTGAAAAACACAGAAGGCATTGCGAGTCTTTCCCAGCCTTCTGCATTTTTACCTAGAGCCTGGCCTCATTGGAGGGAGCCTCTTTGGAGTGGGTTCTTTCATCCTGGGGGTGTTGCGAGGGAAGGAGAGTGCCTTTTTGGAAGACTCATGTCATTTTCTCAGGATTATGACTAATACCAATGTTGACACGAGGTTGTCTGTCCCTTAGCAATAGTAACCAAAACACAGTTCATTCATTGAAGTAGCCGCTTCTATACTTCTTGTGCCACATTTTCCTTCTCATTCCCCAGCCCATCATATAATTATTTTTTGTTTAAAATAAATTTTCAAAGAAGAAGCAAATAACCAGCTGGCTACTAACTTTTTTTCAAGTTGTTATCCCAACAATAGAAGTTAGTTGTTATCCCTGTGTTGTTTTGTCAGGCTTACAGGGAGGGTAGGCAAAAGCAGTCAATGAAAAGCCCCAGTCAATGCTGATAAATACTTTACCCACAGAAGTGTTTGGGATATAGGGAATGAGCAAAGGAGGAGGGAAGCAAACGACCCAGGGTTTGTTTGATCATTGTCTGCCAAACAAATCGTGGGTTGGGCAAGAAAATCTGGGTGAAATGAGCCTTGGCTATTACATGCAAACAGGGAAAAAACAGAGCTGCCACAGATCTGCCGTAAGGTTGTGTTCCAAGCACAGGGAGAGCGCGAGTTGCCATTCGTATATAAATTAGCACTAATGAGTGTAGGGGAGAGGGCTCCAGATCTGTGGGTTCCTGCATTCTCTGAGTGGAATTTGGAGAAAAAGAAGGCTGCTTAGAAAGTCTCTGTAAGAACCCGAGGTCTGTTGTCTTCTTTACATTCCGGAGAGAAACCTCAACTCGGTATGTGTCCCGAGCTCTCCCAAACAGCCCTCCCTCTCCAAAGACAAGAGCTGATGGCAAGCAGATGCCGAGCCGCTCTTAACTCGTCAGCCTCATGCAGAACCGGAGGCTTTATAGGAGCTCTGCATGGAATGAGCCAAAGACTTCCAACTCTGGAGCAAAATAAAAGTTGGGAAACAGATGAGAGGGGGCAGTGAGAAGCAGCGTGAAGTTGTTAACGAATGCCATCCCTCCGTAAAGGAAAGAGCATACCTAGTGGTGGTGACTAGAAAATTCCCTGTTTCCCCATAACTCTGCTTAAGTTTGACTTGTGTGAGTCAAGATCCTGTTGCCTTTCCTGGAAGCGGGGGGGGGGGGTGTGTGAGGTGGTTTGTTTATAAGCTGCTCTACTGCAGTTCTCACTAAAACCATCAACATCCACATTTTTCACATTTTATTCATTATTTGATGGAGAATTTTTGTTCGGCTTAAAGAAAGCATGCTATTTCTACTCCACAGCCAAAAAAGAGTCTTGGAGCAATTTAGACAGGATTAAAAACAAAACAAAGCATCCTTGCATGCAAGTTACAATCTAAAGAGACAGAGCACAAAAGGAAAGCGAGATGGGGCAGGAAGAGGAAAAATGGATGTAAACAAAAATATTAGTACAGTCAATTAAGTCAAATGCAATTCAGTGAACATATTGCAGACCCCTTCACTAATCTAGACTGAGTATATAGCAAGTACAAAGTAAAAACAAAGTCTCTCCCTTCCTGTGTTAATTTTATTATATTCCAGGAGGCTACAGCAGCCTGGCTTAAGGGAGGTAGGCGGGTATTTTCTGTAAGGCTGGATGGCTCCCAACTGCCTCTCTCATCTCCTTCAGAGGAGGCTGGCAGCGGTAAGAGGAAAATGCTGGGCCTTGACAACAGTGGTGAGTCCTTATCCACAACATTCCAGGTAGTTTGGTTGTTAGTGCTGGTTGTAACTGTCCCTGGAAATGCTGCATTACAACAAGGACTAAAATTGCCCATAGACACAGCCATTGTAGTGGGCTTTGTAGTGAGTTTGGAGTGTTCCTCTGTGGGGTAACTGTTGAATTTCAAGCTGAACTACAAAAGACCTTATAAGTGTAGCTACATCTCTTACGGGAGCTTTGCACACTCTGAAGGTTGCTTCCAGCTCTATTTAAGGCAAAAGTGGGAGTAATTTTGGAGTTACATGCTAGGACTGTGAACGTGAAACTCATTTTGCAGTTTGCTTCAAGGGAAACCAAGAGCTCTCTAATAAGGTCAGTGAAATTTCTCAGGAGGGGTTTCACCCGGGGCTGGGGTGGTGAATAGTGATGACTCCCCCTGCTCTTAATTTTGTGGCTCTGTTTGAGGGGGAGTCACCTGCCTTCCTCTGAATCTGCCCGGATCAGAGCACTGCTATCTGCATCGTTTGTTCTCCTGTGGAATGAATAGTCCCCTCTCTTTGGGCCTTTAGAAAGGGTGTGCAGGTGCATCTTTTTTATGTAGCCTTTAAGAATACACAATTGTAGTGTTTTTGCAGTTTTAATTCTCTTGTCTTGGTTGTTTTGGGGTTTCACTCCTTTAAACTGTTTCATGCTGCCTTGATTTCCTTTTAGTGGCTTAGGCGGTGCATCAGTGTATGATAAAAGTATAAAAAGTAGAATAGAGGGCATTTATATGACTTTGAGGGCAAGGCAGCCAAAACTTCATCAGGACTTTTCAGTGGTGAATCAGGCTGCTGGCTGCTAGTCTAGATTGTCCAAAATGTCCTGTTTCTTGTGGAGCAGTTTGGCCCGTCCTTCTCCCCACACCTGCCTGCCTCAGATTACGTACAAATGATTCTTAGTGTGATATTCAAGAAACCTAGAAAAGCAGCTAGGAGGCTGCTGGAATGTTAAAGATCTCAGACAACCCTCCCCTGAAAATAATGCCCCCCGCTAGAGAAAAGAAAGGAAATCTTCCATTGCCGACCTTTCTTCTCACTGGGGCCTTTTGAAAGTTTGGTCCATCCCTAGCTTTCCCTCTTCCTAGGCCATCCTTCTCCAACCTGTCACCCTCCAGATGTTTCAGATGCCAGCTTCTGTCAGCCCCAGTCTGCATGCATGGCCAGTGGTTCAAGATGCTGGGAACTGGATTCCGAAAATCAGGAGGGGCCCAGGTTGGAGAAGACTGTATCTGGGTTTCATCGAAAGTAACGTTCATTTTGGAGGCCACTTCTTGGGTGAGAGACATCAGAGGAATGCCAAGGATAGCCAGCATCATTTGGGTAAGACTGGTAACAGAGCCAGGTGGTGCAGTGGGTAAGAGTGCAGGACCAGGACTCAGGAGCTCTGGGTTCTAGTCCCACTCAGCCACCTCCCTGGGTGACTTTGGACCAGTCAGAGCACTCAGCCCAACCTATGTCACGGGGCCCTTGCTGCCGAGACTGGGAGCAGCATTGCATTCCTTGAAAGGAAAAGGGTTGGTTACAAATATAATAAATGAATAAACATTTCCCCGCATGCCATGATGGGGTAGGATGTGGCAGAAATATATTTAGCTTGAACTCATGGCTCTGAGGTGGTGTTACCATGTGTAGACAACTGAGATGGTCAACCATGTTGGGAGAGCTCTCGGAGGACTTCTCTGCTGTGCTGCGGATGGGCAATGTCAGGCAATCGGTCACACGGCCCTTTTTTCCCTGTGCTTGCTCACTTGCGACCAGTGGCACAGTCCTGCACATGTTCAGACAGGAAAAAGCCCTCCAGTTCCCAGCATTCTCCAGCCAGCATAGCATGCTGGGAGCTGCATGAGCTCTTCTTGCTTGTACCTGCACAGAATATCATTCTGAGTGAACATGCCTCTTAACAAGCAATCTTCTGGCACCTTTACTGGGGACACAATCTTGTGCGCATTCAGTTGGGAAAAGTCCTACACCTCACAGCCTTGCTGCAGGCCCCTGTGCAGAAGGGTTGAGTTGCCGACTTGCGGGATGGGCGGGCTTGGATGGCAGAGTCTCCTCCTCTAGCCTGGCGCCTTGCATATTTTGCTAGGACTTCAACTCACAGCAGCCCCTGCTAGTGTGATCAGGAGTTCCCATCCAGAACGCCACCAGCTTTCTCCCAGGGAGCATTTGGTATTTGCACATGGGAGTGAGATGCCCTCAGCACAGCCCAGTCAAACCCAAGTCTGTTCAAGTGTCCCTGCTGACTTGAGCAAAATCGTTGAGCCCGTGCTTAAATCCCCACAGCTGGCTTCTTTGACACTTCATGTGTTTGCCCCAGTTGTGCTGGATTTTGCTAACTCTGGGGAAGCCCCTCTGAAATAAAACGAATGCACTTCCAGACAGCTCATTTAGGACTGGAAAGCCAGGACCCCTGCAAAACTGTTTTTGTGTGTGAGACTTACTATCCCTGTCTTTGCCCTTCTTGCTTTGTGGGGTAATGGCCAGGAGGCGCCCACAAGAATTACATGGATCTGATCAAAGGATTTCTGCAAGGTAAGGTCACACTTGGGCCCTGCAGTGTAACACCGCACTTTTCCTTTGATGAATCAGTCCTGCTAGATTTGGTGCCTTCCTCCTGCTTCTCGTGATGTTGGCTTGTACAGTGCTCCCCGATTCTGCCTAGTTGTTCATTTGTGAAAGGCTGTAATGCAGGAACTGTGTAGTGAGCGGTGGTACGGCACGGCCGGGGCTGACAGGATGCCCTACTAGCAAGGATGCTTGTGTCATCTGGCACCTCTGCACAGGTCCCCCGTCTCTTCTGAGCTTAGCTGCCATCTTCTCTGGAGCCCGGGAAGATTAATTTTCCTAGCAATACCGTGTCACTCTCTGTCATTATGCAAAGCATCCTGCAGTGACTTGGTCTGGAAGTGAAGTGAAGATCCATGAGCCTTTCAGAAGAGGCTAGGGGAGGCTGCCTTCTGAAGCTTTTTGTCCTTCTCATCCAGTTGTGGAGTAGTGAGGGTCTCATGTAGGCATCTTTCCCACCACCTGCTGCCTGAATCTTTTGTGGGAGAGACCTCCTCCTTGCAGTTTCACTGAGCTGGGATCCCTGTCCCTGTTTAAAGTTTGAGGGATGCTGGTGTATGACACGCTTCATACACCAGCTCTGCTCCTTTGCAGCTTGTGGATGTGGTGTTGGCTTATTGCCTGAGGGTCCATGCAGTTCTCCTTTCTGTGCTCCACCCCCAACTTCCTCGTCTTCTTGGGAATTTCGTAATGTAGCGGCTCAGCTGTTGACATCAGCTAAGAGCTTGTCGTCATGCTCTAGCGTATGAGATCCCCCAAATACTCCCTCTTTTCTGTCCATTTGGCATTTGCATGTAATTCAGCAGGTATAGGGTTGGATTCACATGGAAAACTTGGACTCGCTTTCCAGCTCAGGCTTGAAGCTTGTTTGGTGGCCTTGGCAGATCACCATCTTGCATGTCGCAGGGTTGGTCATGAAGCTGAAACACCCACCTGAGATCCGTGGCCAGTGGCTTGCCCACAACATTACTGATAAACTGAGAGAGAGGTGTGGCTCGCCCACTGGAAGGGTTAGATCATGGGCCCTCAAACTACGGCCCACGGGCTGGATCCGGCCTGCCATGCGCATTGATTCGGCCCACCATAGCTCACCATGCGCATGTGTGTGGCAAGGCGCTGGCTTGCTCGCAAGGAGATCGTTTTGGACTCGTTGGGAGAAAAGGATCTCCTTGCACGCATGCCCCCTGCTCACACCGCCTTGGCGGCCCACGCCCACCCTTGACACCTTTCAACTGGCCCCCTATTCAGAAAATTTGAGAGCCCTGGGTTAGATTCTTGGACAAGGCTCGCAAAGACAGAAAGGGCGGTAGATCTGCCTGGCTGTTGTTGTCTTGGCCCAAAATAGCACATGCATTTGGCCCAGGGTGCCACTGTCATTCTAGTATGGATTGTGCCTTAAATGTGTCCTGTGAGGGAGGAACAGGGAAGCGTCTCTGCGTGGAAGCAAAATGGTTGCTTGGTCAGGAGCTGGCTGAGTCAGTGGCAGCTTATACTGGTGGATTCTCCCCTTCCCTCTTTCCTCTTTCCCCTCTTGCATTTCTGGCTGCAGTGCCTCAGCGGCTTGCGGATGGGGCACTTCGGGGCTGTGCCTCTTCTTTGCCCAGCCCTCCTTTGTCCATGTTTTGCTAAGGACAAAGATGTGTGCGGGGAGCCGCTTCCATCTGAGTGGGGGTCAGTTGCCTTCACCTTTACTAAACGAACTAAATGATCAACCAGGGAGGTTTCTGCATTTTGCAGCAGAGTTGCTAAAGCACAATGAAGAGCCACTACGAAGATCTGCCCGTGAATGTAGCATGCAGCTGGAAGGAAAGCTGCATTTCTTCAGGACTGTCACTGTTGAACTCGCATATGCTTGTGTCTTGCCTGCTTTTGCTTTTCCTCTTTGGCTCGTTCTTGGCCGCTCCTTCCACCATTCCTCCGTTCTGCTATCAAGAATATGGGTATGTGTTGTGGTGGTGGCGGTTGCTGGAGTGGATGCTCTAATGTCTGCTGTTAACCCACTTCTCAGCCCAGGGACGAACTCGGCCATCCAGACGAATTTCCTTCTCCTTCAGCATCTCTCCGCTCATTCCTAAGTCTAAAACTGTCTTTTCTATTGGCTGTTCTTCCAGTGATGAGGAGGAGGAGTTGGCTAGTAAGTAATCGGTTGGGGCAAAGCGAAGTGGCATTGGGTAGCGCTAGATAGAGAAGCTTGGTGTCGCTCTTGGCTCGCTTTCCTTAACGTGCACACCAGTCGCCGTACGTTGCATCGCATGCTCTTCTTTCTGCTTCCCAGCTTTACCCGCATCGCAGTAGAAAGACCTCGGCCACTGTGCTGTCTCCCCAGCTCGCACATGTTGGCACTCCCAAGTATGCTTCTGAGCCACATTTCTATCGGATGGAACAAGCTTTCCTTGTTTCTCATGCCTCCATTGCAATGCCATGCGCTGAGGAGGAAGGCAGGTCTGCAGTGGCCGTGAACTGGCGCACAACACTTGATGTCACCCTTGCTGTTCCCCTTTCACTTTCTTGGCACATAGGAAGTGGGCAGTGAGAGGTGTAAATCTAAACCAGGGCGGGCAGATTGGGTGGGCCTGGCTGCCACTTGTTCTCCCTTACGCATGTGCCTATGTGCACTGCATTCCTGCCGGGATATTACTGGACAACTTTTATGGGAATGCTTCCAGTGCATGGAATTCGCAAGTCTCTGGGTTGCATTGGGAGGGGAGGGGGCAGGAAATCAAATCCCCTTTTGAACAGTTACCCTCACCAGTGCGCAACTAGAGGCTCCGCAGTTGTAATCCCAATTGTTATGGCAAGTAGCAGGCATGCTGTTAATTTCAGAAAGGTGCAGATAATGCATTCCTTGGACCTTTATCACTAGAGTGAACCAGTTTCCATAAGGTGATCTAGGTCGTTTGTTCAAACGACGCCCCCTTTTGTGTTTTAGACCTCGTAGGGTAATCTTGCAGAGGCCATAGAGTGATGTCCAGCCCACGAAATGGACGAGAGTCGTGGAGCTCCTGAGAGCCACTGTGGTCATATGCTGGCTGCTCCTTGGTCTTGCGCACTGATCTCACAGCCGAGACCCAGAAAAGCCAGTGATGCCTGGCAGCCCTCCCAAGTCCGTTTCCCCCCGCACAAAATGTTGGTTGTTTGAATCAGGCTGGAAGGAAGGAAGGAAGGAAGGAAGGAAGGAAGGAAGGAAGGAAGGAAGCCATTTTTGCATTGATTGCCACATCAAGAGAGTCCTCGCAGTGCCCACAGATGACAGCTGCGGTGGAATGTCTGTGGAGACAGTTGCGTCCACGCCGTCTGAAAATGTATGGAAGGCCTGCCCAATCCTCACTGTGCACAGCTTCATTTACAAAGAAGGGGGTGTGTGCGCACAGAAACCCTATTCAGCAATGCTGTGCATTTATAGTCAGCTCTAAGAAACATTTAGTTCAGGGTGAGGGGCCTGTAGTGTTTCAGGTGTTCTTGGACCGCGAGTCTCACCCTCCCCAACCATTGATGTGCCGGCTTCAAGCCCTACAGTGTCTGAAGTGCTGCAGACTCCGCATGCCTGGCATCCTGTAGCACCCCTGACCTATTTGTCTGCCAGTAGTAAGTATTGTAATGTTTCATCTTTGTCTTTTCCCAGGTAACAGATCTTTCAGCAGTACCAGCAGTTCACTGAGTCAGAGGTAAGCTGTTTGCAGTTCTCTTAGAAGAAAAGCAGAGGTTTTGTTGTTGTTTCCTTTCGCAAGCTCTAATTTTAGCCAAAGTCAAAAAAATGGGAAGCATCTCCCAATGGAAGCAATCACAGCTGATTTAATTGCATGAGTTTTAGCCACTAAGTTTAATCATTTGATTAAAACTGCATCACTTTGCATGGGGAGAAGGAACTTTGGAGGGAGCAGTGTGTGTCTTTATTTTCCATGGGTGTGTGTTCCACAAGGCATCACGTAAGAAGAGGTATTTCTGTTCCTCCTGCCCATAGAAAGAAAAACATTTTACAAGATGGCCCTTGTAGTTTTTAGAAATGCTTGTATTAAAATAGTCTAATGGAGTGAATCATGCTGACAAACTGTGGGGAGAAGGAGGCAAGCACCACTTTAGCGTGGTTTGGCTTAATGTGTGCATTGGGGGAGGGGGGTTAAATTCATCCAAATGGTGCATCCAGGTGCAGCCTTACTGAGATTAGCCTGAGCCCCCAACCCAGAGGTTCATGCAGCCCAAAGCAGGGGGGGTGGTGGAGGCTGTCTGTCTCCCTATCCCCCCATCCTGCATTTTTTGCAGAGGGGCCTTTTGCTTGCCTGGCAGGGATGGATGTTTCAAGGGGACAGGGAAGGGATCCAGAGGGGATTCAGGGTGCCTTGTATCCGACACGCCAGTCCCCCCCCACCCCCCAGTCCCTATCAAAAGTTGCTTTTCCAGACTTCAGAGAGCAGCCAGTGCAGCTTTATCTGTGCTGGCTGCTGGGCATTGGGGTAGCGGGGCTGCTCCAGCATGGAGTGCCATCTCTGACACTGCAGCTGTCGAAGGACCATTGGATTGTTCCCTAACATTGCAGGTTAGACACCGCAGGTCTGCAGAAATATTTCCTTGAGAGAATCACCTCGTTCTCTAGTCCAGCTAGCTCATCCTCCAGGAAGCTGTCCTTGCAAGTTGGAACAGCAGAGGTCACTGTGGCTGTTCAGTCCGTGTGTGTGCGCGCGCATGACAGACCAAAGGGACGCTTTGCCATCAGGACAGTGCCCTGCTTTGTGGCAGGGCTCTTGCAGCCTTTAGCAGAGACAGACAGGAAGTCATGCAACCGGGGACTCTTTCCCCAGCACAAAAGCGTGGTGGCGGCCAGAAGCTTGACCTGCTGAATTTGTCAGCTGTACGCAGTGGGAGGCATAGCGACTGTTGCTGGAGGGAAGAGAGAAACACCCATGTCTGCATTCAGTAGTGCACCCAGCTTTCTTTTCTTGTTTTCTCCCGTTCCTGTATCTTTAACTGCATCCCTGACATACACAAGCGGCGTGTGCAAAACTTTCCCTGGTGCAAGGATACAGCCAGGGCAAAACTAACCCGTCTCAATTTCTTCCTGTCAAGCCACTGCCCAAAGACGCATGAGCACGGCCAGCGAAGACAAGCAGGCACCCCCCCCGCCGCCCCCAGCTGTTATGTGCAAACACTGGCTTTATGAAAGCCAGGCAAGCAGAACACATGCCTGAAGCAAAGGTTTTATACTGAGAGAGAAAAAGAGAAGGGGAAAGTGTGTGGGGCAGGACATTGCCTCTGCTGTTCGGAGCAGGAGAGAGCAAAGGTCTGCATGCTCTCTTACCTTTGTGTGTCTCTTGGCTGCAGCATCTGCGAGGAAAGTGGCAACCTCCTGCCTCCCAGCCCTTCCAGGAAAGACTTGGAATGCAAAAGCGTAACGAAAGTCAGCCGCACGTTCAGCTACCTCAAGAATAAAATGTCCAGCAGTAAGAAGAGCAAAGTAAGTAGGTCCAGATGTCTGAGGCTTGCTCAGACCTGGGGGGGTGTGGCAGTCTGAGCCTAGGATGGGGTGTGGAGGCTGCTTTTATGCTACAGCTGTAGCTGAGATGAGCATGGTGATGACATTGCGTTCAGGCCTCACCTTTCTTCTGCTTGCAAGGAACTTCAGCCAGCTGGCAGAGCCATTATATCCTCACAACAGTCCTGTGAGGTAGGTAAGGCTGTTTGCAACCAGCCCAAAGTCAGTCAGAGGCGGTGGCACTTGCCTCCAAGCTGCTCCCTAATCCTTTCCTGCAAACGTGCCAGGTACGGGGCTTGGGCCCCAGTGCTGCCCCAGTGGGCTGTTGCCCTCCTGAAAAGGTGAGCGTGAGAAGATATCTCATTGCATTAGTCCAGGAAAAGCAGTGTTGTGACAGCAGAGTGCCTTCCTCCACTCCAAGCATGTGTCTTCTCTCTGAACTGTGCCCCCTCTCCACTCGGTTCAGGCCGTGGGCATTCCCCACCAGGACTGACTGAATGCAGGGAGATTTAGAACCAGCTGCACAATCTGGGGGACCCCTTGCACAGACGGAAATGGCATTTTGGGTCGAAGGCCTGGCTTGAACATTTTCTCTCCTAGTTTTGGTTTTCTATAGGTAGGCAGAGGCGGCAATATACAGAATCGTTCACCCGTGCTGTCCTCCCCATCTGCAGTCCCGGAGGAGGGTCGCCATTCATCTGCTTCTGTGCAGTAGAAGCTGAAGATTTATAGCAGATCGGGAAGTTTTTCTTGGAATGTAATGCTGGAACAGGGACCGTGTTCCATCCATATTTTGGATATCCAGTAGCATGAAGGTGCCTTAACTTGCATGCAGTGCCATCCACTTAAAGCCGTTGCTGCAGGGACCATAACCAGTGGAAAACAGCTCTGCTTGCAAGTGCTTCTTTTTCTCCAGGTTCCTTATTCATGCAATACCTGTATTAGACCAACCAATATATATATATATATATATTTATACATACATACATACATACATACAATGAATATACAGTAGAGGTGACAAATAGATTTAAGGAATTAGATCTGATAGACAGAGTGCCTGAAGAACTATGGACGGAGGTTCGCAACATTGTACAAGAGGCAGCAACTAAACCATCCCAAAGAAAAAGAAAGGCAAGAAAGCAAAATGGCTGTCTGAGGAAGCTTTACAAATAGCTGAGGAAGAAGGGAAGCGAAAGGCAAGGGAGAAAGAGAAAGATACAAACAATTGAATGCAGAATTCCAGAGAACAGCTAGAAGAGATAAGAATGCCTTCCTAAATGAACAGTGCAAAGAAATAGAAGAAAACAATAGAATAGGAGGACAGAGATCTCTTCAAGAAAATTAGAGATATGAAGGGAACATTTCATGCAAAGATGGGCATAATAAAGGACCAAAATGGCAGGGACCTAACAGAGGCAGAACAGATTAAGAAGAGGTGGCAAGATTACACAGAAGAACTATACAAGAATGAGCTTAACGTCTCTGATAACCACGATGGGGTGTCCCTGACCTCGAGCCAGACATCCTGGAATGTGAAGTGAAATGGGCCTTAGGAAGTCTGAGCAACAACAAAGCTAGTGGAGGTGACAGCATTCCAGCTGAGCTATTCAAAATCCTGAAAGATGATGCAGTTAAAGTGCTACACTCAATATGCCAGCAAATTTGGAAAACTCAACAGTGGCCACTGGATTGGAAAAGGTCAGTTTACATTCGATCCCAAGAAGGGCAATGCCAAAGAATGTTCAAACTACCGCACCATTGCACTCATTTCACATGCTAGCAAAGTGATGCTCAAAATCCTACAAGCTAGGCTCCAGCAGTATGTGGACCGAGAACTACCAGAAGTACAGGCAGGATTTCGAAGAGGGAGAGGAACTAGAGATCAAATTGCCAACATACGCTGGATCATGGAGAAAGCCAGGGAGTTCAGAAAAAGATCTACTTCTGCTTCATTGACTACGCTAAAGCCTTTGATTGTGTGGATCATAACAAATTGTGGCAAGTCCTTAAAGAGATGGGAGTACCAGACCATCTTATTTGTCTCTGAGAAACCTATATGCAGGTCAAGAAGCAACAGTGAGAACCGGACACGGACCACTGATTGGTTCAAAATTGAGAAAGGAGTTCGGCAAGGCTGTATACTGTCACCCTGCCTATTTAACTTATATGCAGAGCACATTATGAGAAAGGCAGGGCTAGCTGAATCACCAGTTGGAATCAGATTGCTGGGAGAAATATCAACAACCTCAGATATGCAGATGATACCACTCTCATGGCAGAAAGTGAAGAGGAACTAAAGAGCCTCTTGATGCGGGTGAAGGGGGAGAGCGCAAAAATTGGCTTGAAACTCAACATTAAGAAAACTAAGATCATGGCATCTGGTCCTCTCACTTCCTGGCAAATAGATGGGGAAGAAATGGAGGTAGTGACAGATTTTATTTTCCTGGCTCCAAGATCACCGCAGATGGGGACTGCAGCAAGAAATAAAAGACGCTTGCTTCTGGGGAGGAAAGCTATGGCAAATCTAGATAGCATACTAAAAAGCAGAGACATCACTCTGCCAACAAAAGTGCGTATAGTCAAGGCTATGGTTTTCCCAGTTGCAATGTATGGCTGTGAAAGCTGGACAATAAGGAAGGCTGAGCGCAAAAGGATTGAGCCTTTGAGTTGTGGTGCTGGAGGAGACTCCTGCGAGTCCCTTGGACCGCAAGGCGATCAAACGGTCAGTCCTAGAGGAGATCAACCCTGACTGCTCTTTAGAAGGCCAGATAGTGAAGATGAAACTCAATACTTTGGCCACCTAATGAGAAGGAAGGACTCCCTAGAGAAGAGTCTAATGCTGGGAACAATAGATGGCAAAAGAAGAAGGGGACGGCAGAGGATGAGGTGGCTGGATGAGTCACTGAAGCAGTTGGTGTGAGCTTGAGTGGACTCCTGGGGATGGTGGAGGACAGGAGAGCCTGGAGGAATGTTGTCCATGGGGTCGCGATGGGTCGGACTCGACTTCGCGACTAACAACAACAACAAAACATACATACAAACACTTATATGCCTCCCGATCGCAACAAAGCCTCGGGGCGGCTTACAACATTTAAAAATACAAACAATATATTAAAACCTAACTAACTATCCCCCCCCCCCCCCGGTGCATCTCAGCCAACCTAAAATTGCACTCCAATGTACAAAATCATAAACAACAAACCGCTAAATAAGTAAACACAATTAAACTATAACAGATAATAACCAATTAACTAAACAAAATAAATACATAAATACCTAACAATAAGCTGAAACCAAATAAACGATTTAACACTTAAAATAAGATTTCATGAAAATGGGCAAAGCTTCAAGAGCTCCAGAGCTCTCCATCAGATGTCACCAAAAGGATAGGTTTGGTGGGGTGGGGAGAATGGGGAAGCAGAGAAATCTGAATTAATAGTGAAGTCGCAGTGTCAGCATGTTCAGGTCCCAAGGTGACAGGGTCTGCTGGATTCACAGAAAACTCCATGTGTCATGGTTACAGGTTGGATCGGCAGGTGCCCCAAAGAATCAGAAAGCAGAAAATGTTGCATTGCCCATTTTGGAAACAGACTGTGAGATGTTTTTGTGCTGGGAGAAGCACATGGGCCCCCCTTTAACAGATATAGTTCTCTTATAGCTCTGAGAATCAAGAATGATGAGCCCCCTGAAGCTACTTAATCTTTTTTTAAAACCCTGGTAGAAAAATATTTGATAAGGATGTGTTAGAAGTCTGGATAAGTGACCTTCACATGATCTTTCCCATGTGTTGCGCCAGTACCTATCTTTCAACAAAGCTGCATGATGCTGTTAGCAATTAGTCTATAGCTAGAATACTGGAGGCATGACAAGGAGGGCTCTTTTTCCATGCAGTTGCAAGGTTGTGCAAAATTGCAGCTGGAAGCTGTTTAAAACATCCATGTTCATTAAAGAACCCCCCCCCCCCACACACACACACCCCCATCCATCTGCGGAAAGAACAGCAGCTAGTTTCACAGCTAAGTCTTTGCTGGAAATGTTCTTCCAGTGTTACAGATATCATCTTTAATATAGTTGAACCAAAATAAGCGAGGAACTCATTTTGATAAAGCACATTTAATGCCTGCCTTCTGCCATCCATGCAAATGAGACTGCATGTACTTCGCATCATTTGCCTTGTCCTTCTTTGCCCTCTAACGTTTAGTGATGGGTAGTGGTTCATATTTTTCCCAAAAGGAAAATTTCCTTGAAAGAAAACAGCAGACTTGCTTTATTCTGTAGAATAGCTGCTTAATACAGAGCCACCCAAGAGGAGCTGTGCTTCAGTAGCTCTTTTGTTTTTCAGTGCTGTTGCGGAGGAATTTGCTTCAGTTGAGTGATGCTGGGGTTTTTTTTTTTTTTTTTGGTCTTGTTTTTTGGGTGGTTGGTTTTTTTGTTTTTTGTTTGGTAAAGATTACACCACAGCTAGTCAGTTGTGCAAGGGAAGTCAGCTTCCTTTTGTTGGGTATGTGTTCTCTTATGTGCACAGATTCTGTGAGAGTTCCTCCCATCTAAAAGGTTGGGGTGGAATTGCTTTAGTTTTGTCAAAGAAGCCTGGTGCCTTCTATGACCGTGGGAGGTCTTTATCCATTTTAGCTTTCCTTTGGAGATTTATAGGTGTTAACCACAGAGAAACTTTTCTGGGGTTGGAGTGGTGGATAGCTCTATAAAGCTCAAAAGAAAAGCTGTTGTGGGTGAGGACCCCCACTGGCACAGGAGTTCCAAGTTCCCACTGAGTTCCATTGTATGCTTTATTTGCTCCATTGCGTTATTTAGTCTCTGGCCTTCTTTCCATCATGTCTTCTGAGAATTCTCTGAAACTTTTTGAGAACTGAATTTGTTGTACAGAAAGATCCACAAAAATAATTTTTGGAGCACAACAAATGATGCTGCTTTTAAAAAAATCCTTACACTTGTTTTGCCAATTCCATGATTTCACAGCCAGTCTTTCACTAGATAATAGTCAGGAATTATGGGCAAGAAGTCAAAGAACAGCTGTCAACATTCCTCTACCATTGCTGTACCAAGCAAATCCTGATCCCTCCCACTCCAGCCCCGCAATCCACCTAATCCAAGTAATGTTGTAAAAGATCCACATGCCATTTAGTTCTCCATATAAAAACACAGAAACAGAGTGAGTCAGAAGGGGTCTCCCAGGCCATCTAGTCTGACCTCTGGCCCCAGCCGGCTCCGCTCACGACATGCCCACCATGTACATGTCCAGCCTATCCTTGAACAAATAGTTTGTCTTCTTTGGATTTGGGGCAAAACTACATTTTTCACAGGGACAATGAGCTGCTGCTGAGATCCATGGCTGTGTGGTGCCGCAACCTTACCTGGATATTGTTTCACTGCAATTGAAAAGCACCCTACCTGGGGCTACTTTTAAAAAAATTAGGAAACTGTAGTGGGTCCCAAACTAGGGCAGCTCTATTTCTGACTGGCTGTGGGCAGTTTGATAATGTGGCACCTGAGCTTTGCCAGCTGCGCAGGCACCCAATCTGATCTTGGGTTAGCGTTAACCATGGGCAGTCATTGACAGCTTGGGTCCAGGCTGAGCCCTCTGCAGCCCAGACAACCAGCAAATGACTGTGGCACTTCGCTTCTTCGCTTCCTTCTATTTTTAAAATCCTTTTGCAGGGTGAGTGTGCTGTTGCAGAGTTAATTTCTATAGATGTGTCCCCCTGTTCCAATTCCAGAGCGGCTCTGGAATCTGAGAGTCTGGAAAAGAGCTTGAGGAAGCGAAAATAGCTGGCACTTGTTTCTGGTAGCAGTGAACATGCACCACGGAGAGAGGGGTGGGTGGGTGATGCGGCCCACTGCTGCCACCCACCACTGGTGCCCTGGTAACGTGAGGTGGGTTAAGCTGGCCCTCCTTCCGTCCTTTTTCAGATACTTCCCACACAGGCTATTGGCTGTGTTGCTGGCAGCCTAGAGCCAACATGCTTGCCCCTGCAGAGGATTTTAAAAGGGAGGAAGAGAGCAATGTTCCGTCGCTATCCGCCACCTGGCAAAGGGGTGGCTGGGAGTCAGGAGAATGAACAAGGCAAACAATAATAGACAGAGAATAGACCTGTTTGTTCTCCTCCTGTTGCCAGCTGGTAGGAAGAGACAAAACCAGTCCCCTTTTCAACATTTTTCTAAGGTGGGAGTATGAGGGTGTTAGCAAGAAACGAGACCGCATCACACAGCTGTCTTGCCCACTCAGTTGCCCATGCCCAGGACTTTCTTCCTTAAGTATCTACCTGAGTGTGCCTGGCACATAAAGTTCAGCTGGAGTCATCCAAGGAAGGCTTTGTTGGGATCGATCCGCCCAGTGAGGGAGCAGCCTTGGTGTGGCACCCTGCCTTTGGTCCCAGGCAAAGGCTGTTCTGCTCACTGAGGCCTTTTGAGCAACCCAGTAGTCTGAGCCTCTGTGCTTTTAATTTTGTGATTTCTGTCCCTTTAGGTTGTATTTGATTTAGGGTTATTCTGTTTTGTTTGTCTTGCATTTTAAGTTGCCTAGAGGAAAAAGAGAATTGCAAATAGAGAATATCTAGTGCGTATTACCCCACGTCCTGATGTCAGGAATCCATAGTCCAGTCATGGCGGATGCACTCCTCATACAAGGCACCCACTGTGGTGGCAGACTTGGGTTTCTTGTAACATGACTTATCCTGGGAAGAGCATGCTTAGGAATCAGGTTGGAGCTCCATTTTCAAGTTTAACTATCCCATATACAAGGTGTTTGTTTGTCTTGTCATTTTTTTCTTAAATTGGAAATGTACGCAGCAAATGTGTGTGCATCCCTTTCTCTCTTTTTTCTTTGTTTAAGAGCCAAAAAGACCTGAAAGAGGAAGTGAAACAGGAAGTCTCTTGGTGCCTGCTTTAATATTGCTGGTAGTTCTACCATCTTAGGGATGCAAATGTTTCTGTTTTGGAAATTTCTCTGTAAAGCGCCGGATACTCACAGTGACGGGTGCTGATCCTTTGTATCTCTGCCGGTGTAAGATCAGGAAACTGACATTAGCGAGAACACAAGCAAAGCATTTTGTGCTTTCTGCATGGCTCTGTCCCTGGCATGCAAGAATCCCAGAGAGTGATAACTCTGACACCTCCAGCAGCAGAAGGGTTAATATATCTTCTTCGAGGAAGCACTCAAGAAACAGCCTTCCTGCTCTCCTCCCCTCTGCCTTTCTCTTGCTCAACTTGTTTCTGACTTCCTTTCCCCCCAGCCATCCTTTTAAGATAGCAGTCTCCGTGGTCAGATAGGTTTCTTTCCTAACATCATGGGTGGATAGGTGCTGGATGCGGCTCTCCTGTCCCGTCTCGTGGAGTCATGTCTCTGAAATGGCATCACCGCTTTTCAGACGTACCCCACATAACAGTGAAATTGATAGGACGGCTCAACCCGGAGGTAAGATGCTGTCTCCCTTTAAGGGATGAGGCCCGCATGACGGTGGCTGTGGAAAGCTCGATCGGTTGCGCTTTACGTGCACTGCCTGGAAGCTGGTATGTTTGCTGGAAGTCTGGATTTGACCAGCCAATCAAACCAGCCCTCCCAGAATGTTTCAGTCTGGGGTGGCACACTGTCATACCACCCAGTGTGGCTCAAAAGAAGACTTAGATGACAAGTAAGCAAAAAAGCGTATGTCTGAGTGATTTTTCAACAAGCTTCTCCAGTTGCTGAAGCTGTTAAATACCATTTCCTGTTTTCTAACTCCTCTCTCTGTCTCTCTTTCTGTCTCTCTCATTATTAGAGTAGGACTATTTTAGAAAAACAAACCATAGTAAACATTCTCTTAAAACAGGACCATTTTCCCTGAAAAATTAGAATCTTAGTAGCTCTTTTGGACCCACTAATCAAGAAACAAAGATAAGATGTTTACTACCTGCTCCCCCATCTGTCTGTCTGTCTGTCTGTCTGTCTGTCTGTCTGTCTGTCTGTCTCTTTCTCAAGGTTACTTAAAGTTACTTCTTCAGCAATCTAAAAATGTTTAAAAACTAGAAATGTGACCATTGCTATGTTTGAAAAACAATTTTACATCTTCAAATAGCATCAGCAGCAGAAATTGAGAGCAGATGAGCAAAGTGTGTGGGGCTGAGAGATACTTTTTGTTTTATTGGTTAAAGGATCAATGAATGCACAAAACCTTGGAAAAGATGCTGTGTGAGGTAGTGTCTGTTAGCCTCTCTGAGCTGAGCTCATGCTATAAGATGACAGAATTTGATTAAGCAACAACGCTTTGTGCTTACATGGCCCTTTTCAGAGCGTTCAAATACATTACCTCCGTATTCCTCAGATTAGTTGTGTGAAGAAGGTTAGTATTATTTACCCTCTCGGCTCATAAAATGTAATGTCACACCCTCCATTTCAATTAGAACTTTCAGGGCAGCTTACAATTACAGAATAATGCAATGGGCATCAAAATCCTCACCGAAAACAAAAAGAGTAGCCGCATATTAAGGAGGGATCACCAGCTGCCCACACAGCGGAAGTGTCGGAGCACTGACCAATGGAAAGATTTTTGCCATGCGCTGGGATGCAAAGCCTTGGGACCAGTTATGTTCCTCTGGGGACAGAGGTGTGCAACTGGAGCTCTATCACACAAGAGTGGGCACACGTAGAGATGGGCCTTTGACGATGACCTCAGCATCTGGGTAACGTAGTGCGGTTATAATTAGGAGAAAGTGCTCCTTAGACACCTGGGTCCCAAACCTGCCCTTTGCTTTGTGCAGCCAGTGACGCTAAGATCCAACGGAGGTCTTCCGCTGACCAGTCCTCAGCAACAGTCTAGCACACCCTTTCTGGCTACAGCCCTCAACATTTCCTGGGAGGCATGGCTGGGAGTTGCCATCCAGCACACCTGAAGGGTGCCGCTCTAGGTTTTGCAGTTGTCACCTGGTCCGGCTGACATTTCCGAGGGCCTTACGAGGCAGCACTGCATGCAGCACATCGTGGTGGTCTAGTCAGGATGTTAGCTCAGAACTGGAGAAAGCTTTAAAAGGAAAACAGATCCTTTCTGCAGTTTCAGCCCCTTCACCAGTTCTGGGCAGCAAGGCTGCAGCTGGAGCCTTGAACATAGAAACAGAGCGAGTCAGAAGGGGTCTCCCGGGCCATCTAGTCTGACCCCGGCTCCAGCCAGCTGCACTCATGACATGCCCACCTTGTGCATGTCTAGCCTAGGCCGTCCTGTGGGGGTGAACCTCTGGGCTGTAGCACTTCAGATTTCAGATTGCCATTCACAGGAAGGGGTGTTTGTTCTTATGAAAACCTTTCCTCTATGCAGAAAACAAAAGTGCCAGAGACAAATGTTCTAGCTCAGTTTTATTGTGGTCACTCCTGTTTTTCTGCCTTGAAATTTGTCTGTCTTTGGTGAGGAGCATCATGTCCTCCAAGTCCCACATTTAAAATCTGAAGTGGCACACCCCAGACAGATGTTTACCTATGAGAACTGGGCCAAGGAGCACTTAAGCCACCCAGGAGGACTTCTTGAAGGTGAGAGCTGAGTCCCTCAACCTGCCTGATGTGATCCTGCACTGGGGTGGGGACCTGTCTGCTGCTTCATGGGGAATTAGGTGTGCAAGAGGCAGAAGCAAGCAGGACCAAGGCGATTTTTCCATAGCTGTAATGGGTCTTGCCTGTCACTGCAGCTCGGCTTTCCAAATGGACGATTTCTGATTGTGACCTGCAAGTGTTACATTTTTTTTTAAAGTGAAGGCCACTGGATATTTGACAATGAAAATGTCTACCACACTCCTTCATGCTCTTCCAACAGGTTTGTTTTGGCCCTGTAATTTCTGGAAGGACGACATTGCTGCATTAAAGTTCAGCATTTGCATTCTGGAGAGGAATATAATCTACAGCTGTTTTGGCTAAGGACAAGCTTCGGGCTGAAACATGCATGTTTTCAGCTGCTGTTGGCAGTGTTTAAGACCATAGCACAAGTGTCCCTACTCGGAAGTAGCTTCCATTCCTCTCCCAAGTACTTGCACCTCTAGAACCAGAGGAGCAAATCTGCCATGGCACACACACAAAATTACACCTGCCAAGGCAGACAGTCAAGTGGTTCGGTCCTTTTCATGTTTACTAAGAACGAATCCTCAGAGAACTCGGTGTGGCTTACTCTTGCGTAAATGTGCTTTGGGCAGGTCTGGCTGGAGCATGGTTCCATCCTGCTGTTTTATGGTGCATCGCGTGCATTCAGTGTCCATGAAAGTGGATGCCAGACAAATGTGTTTGCCTTTCAGTTGTTTTCATTGCAACAGACTAATTCTGCTGCCCTTCTGGAAGCTGCTGGTGTTTCCTCCATTCAGAATGCAGTGCCCAGAAAGGGACTGATAAGACTCCCTGGGGCGTTGCAGTCAGAAATGTAGGTATGGGCTAAGTGCTGGAGGCAATGAGAACTGAGCAATGAGAGAGAGAGAGAGAGAGTTTCACATACCAGGATTTGTATGTATCATCCAAGGGACTCAGGTTGCTGTCTGCCGCTCTTCTCCCCCTCACCCCCACGTGCCACACCTTCGGCTGTCTTCCAGTTAACAGTGTCAGTATTGCCGGCCCTCCGCAGAAGCAGTCTCACTACATCTTCCAACTCCCAGGAAGGCAGCTTTTCCCTGTAGAGTTGGAAAAGGTACGGAAGAGTAGCTCCCCGTGAGCAAAGATAGCTGCCTGTCCCAGTGGGGCATCTTCTCACTGAAGACGACCTTCTCCAGCTCTGAGGGGACCTTGGCAAAGGGCTTTTTGGCAGACCTGACCTCTGGAGGCCAGCAGAGGCATCGAGGAGGGTCCTGGGACCTGGTCGCTGCCCAGGGAAGCCAGAGGTTGCTGCTGGTCTGGAATCCCAGTAAGCTAAGAAACTAGAGGCTTTTTCCTGGAGCACAACTTGGGAAATCCCGAGGCTAGCTAGGTTCGGAGGAAATTGTAGCGGCTTCTTAGGCAGTGTTGGGTTCTGTGGGACTGCTTGGTGTGGCATCACAGGGCTGAGGGAGGGGTTTCCAGGGTCTCCACAACTGCTCCTCTGGAGGGTCTGCCCCTTACACTGGGCCGGTAGGACAGACTGTGCCTTCCGCTGGCACACTGCCTGACCTGTTCCTGCCGGAACTGAGAGAGGTGGTCTCTGATGGGACGCTGGGCCTTCCAGGCTGCTGGATCTGGGGGATTTTAAGTTCTTGCCAAGGACACCTTATCAGGGCAGCTCAGGATTTTACAGCCTCCCAAGGTCTGAGCATATAAGGCCAGTTCTGGCTCCCTAGCATGCCTGCCTGTTGCTCCCAAGCCCAGTTCAAGATGCTGGTTCTAACCTGTAAAGCCGTACATGACTTGGGACCACCATACCTGGTGGAGAGTGACTCTCACCCTGAATCTACGCAGGGGTCGGATCAACATCTGAGGCTTTCCTCTGAGGACTGCCTCCAAGGGTCAGCAAGGGAGAGAGCCTTCTTGGTGGTGGCTCCCTGCCTGGCTCCACTCTGCTTTCTTTCCAGTGCCAGGGGAAGACTGTCCTCCTCTCTGAGGCATTCAGGGGCAATTAATGCCATGTGGGGGCCCTCAATTATCAGGCTAGTTGTATTTGGAAAACTGTTGGCAGCTTAAGTAGTATATTAGAATTTTACCTGTTTTATTGTGTTTTGTGTGTTTTTATGAGTTGTTGTGATGTTCCTAGGGAGCTTTGGACATAGAGCAGTAGAGAAATGAAAATAACAGTATTATTGTTATTATTCATGACAAATGCCTCCCCTGCAGAGTCAATTTGCAACACAGAAAATGGAGATGGAGATGCATGATCCTGCAAGGTCATCCTGGTGCTTTCTGGTCAAGCCGGCAAGGGGCTGTAGCTTAGGGGTGGGGTGCGCCTCAGCAGCAGAGCATTAGCTTGGTGTGGAGAAGGGCCCCGGTCCGACCCCCAGGTAAGGCATGGACACCCCCTGCCTGGGGGGCTGCTGCCCATCCATGTTGCCAAGACTGGCCTGGGTGGCCCCATGGCCTGGCATGAGTCCCCCCCCCCCAATCCTTTGATAGTATCCCCAAAGTCCCAGCATTTTGTGAAGATGTGAGAGACTTTCCATCATGTGGCATCCTGCTTTCCCATGGGGGCCAGCCAGCTGCCTCCAAAAAGGCTTCATGGCAATCAGGATGGTTGCTTAAGAGCGTGAGAAGACCTCTGCGGGGTCAGAGCAGTGTCCATCCAGTTCAGAATTCTGTTCAGGTAGCAGCCAACTGGCTGCCAGTGTTGGGAGTGAGAGAGAGAGCTGCTTTGGGTACTTGTTCTCAAGGATTGTTGGCTGGGCTTCCAAAGAATTGGAATCAGGAGGAGAAGGGGAGCTGGGAATGTGGGCCACCCCGAATGGAGATGAATGGAGGCGCTTCTCTCAAGGACAGACTCCCCAGGTGGGCAGGCAGTTTCTGGGCAAAACCACGAGGCACAGTTGGCGGGATGGGAGTCTCGGCAGGATTGCCGATTAGCCGCAGACCAGGCAGCCCCTGTTTTTGACTCTGTGGCACAGCATCGACAGAGGAGGGCAGCCCAGTGAGAGGATCAGCATGCCGAGAGGAGACACGCTCGCTTCCAGAAGGCCACTTCTGGATGGATGGGGCCTGGGCATGCTCATAAGTGGGATTCCTGGAGGCGCATGCTCAGCTGAGTTCAACAAACTGTGCTTTGCTTGCTCAGAGGTTCATTCTGGGTGTTTTGTGCTTTCTGTCAATAATGCTTTGCAAGGAAAGGGGCCGAGGCTTTGAATGCACGAAGGAGGAACCCAGCTCCCAACAGCCCTCAGAAAACTTGCAAGCAGGGCATGAGAGCAACAGCACCCACCTGCATTCCTCACCGATGGGGGCATATCGGCATATTGGCTCTGGAGGGAGCACCGGGTCATCTGTAGCCATTGAGAGCCTCCTCCAACCAGCGGGAACTCTGGCCCCCTTTTGCAGAGAGGTGTTGAAAGGTTAATTAAAACAGATTGCTCTGTCCAGGCCTTCTGGTCTTGACATAGCACAGGAGTTCTTGGCTTGTGTATTCCAGCATCCTGGGAAGTGAGTGGGCCAGTCATCTTGGAGGAATGGAGACAAGCTATGCATGTTGGGGAATCAGTCAGTTTTAAAGATACATTTTTGCAGGGCTAGGGTTGGGTAGCTAGCCAAGGTTGAAAGACCTCTGTAGACTTGTCGAGCCCACTGTTTCCGCTGTGCAGTTCAGCATTGAATTTCAAAACCAAACAGTCATTTCTGGAGGCAAATGTGCATGACCTTGGTCAGAGCAGCTGATTCAGACATGGATGTGCTTCAGCAGAGGATGACTCACAGCTGAAATTGTGAACTTGTTGCTTGAGGCCCAGGAGGTGAGTGGAAAGCTCTGGTGTTCCGTTTCCTCATGTACAACTCCTCCTCTGACGGTGCAGGTCCTGAGTAAATTCTCTCTCCCTCATAGGTGAGGGGTCGGGAGTCCTCTCAGAAAGGAAGGAAAGCATTTCTCTCTTCTGTGTCTCTTCTACAACCCTCTTTCTCTCTCTCTCTTTTAGGAAAAGGAGAAAGACAAGGAGAAACTGAAAGAAAAGGAAAAAGATTCCAAAGACAAGGACAAGAAGATGACCAATGGGCACCTCTTCAGCGCAATGCCAACGGTGGGGCCCTTCAGTTGCCACCACTGCCAGAAGTCTTTCAACAAGGACTCTTTGGCCTGTACATGTGAGTGATCTCTTTCTGCTCTCTATTGTCCTATGAATAGCTATGCAGAGCTTTTTTTACTCTGAAAAAGGAAGGTGTGACTATGATTGTGAAAGGAACAGGAGCAGATCACTGTGCATGGGTGTGAAAGCCAGAGGGAGATGAAAGTTGACAGGAAGAAAAGGGGGGGGTGTATTTGGAACATGGCACTGAAGGAGAGCTGTGCAAATACCCAGGACCAAGAGAAAGATGAACAAGGGGTCCGAGATCAAATCATGCCAGAAGTGTAAGCAAAATAGCAAACTGAGACTGTTGTTGTTGTGGCACATCGTAAGACAGCAAGACTCCCTGGAGAGGACAATCCTGCTAGGGAGAGTCGAAGGCAGGAGAAGTAAAGAAAGGCCAAATTCGAGAGGGATAGACTCCATAATGGAACTGAGCAGGGCTGTCATGAGTGGGACATCTTGCCATTCATGGGCTGCCGTAAGTCGGCGGCAGCATGTGGCAACAACAGAACTGCAGTTTTGATCCTCGAGAGATTTCATAGGCTCCAAAAGCGTTCAGGCAAAAAACAGCCAATCTTACCTTCTGGAAGGTCCCTTATTGACGTTTTTCCTTCCCTTCCTCCGAGGAATTCAAGAGGGCCCATATTGTTCATGCTCTGTTTTTCTCCCCTGCCCCATATTTATCCCCACAACCACCCTGTGAGGTATGTTACGGTGCTAGATTGTGACTGCTGCACCAGGCCTACGTGGGTCCGAGACCCGCATTTCTATGGCTGCACCGCTCTGCACACTGCAGTTAAGCCTTGCCTTAAGTCAGACTGGCATCCACACCTGACTTAGTGGGGCAAATGCCAGATCCCCGTGGAGTATTTAGAAAACTTTTTAGAGTGTCATGCTCTGAAGAGAAGCAACGAGCAAGGTCGCTGCCTTAGCTCTTCCTTGCGGCCTCTGTGCATCACACATATACGGGCTTTGTTGCGACGTGCAAGGCCTGAATCAGAGAAAACTTCCGCAGCTCGGTTTCACAGAGTGGGTGGCAGCCCAGCATTGCCCCGGTGAAGATCTGGATAAAGGGGGGGTAAAGTTTCCTTTCCGCCATGCTTGCAGTCACTTCACCAATTCAGAGCTTCTGCTGCTGTCTTACCTGTTTGCCATCTTCTCTCTCTTTCCCCCCCTCCCGCTAATATATATTCTATATTTTTGACACCTTTAATTTCCTCTGCTACCTGAGGCGAGGCCACCTTCGTGGCCTCTGTCCCCTTCTTCTCAACTGACCTGTCCTGCTTGTGCCATGCTCTGAAGGGAAGCACTGAACAAGATGGCTGCCACCACCTTAGTTTTCCCTGAATACCTGTGGGCCTTGGCATGAGGCCAACCCCTGAGGTTATGACTGTTTCCTTACACTTAACTTTTTTCCTTGCAGTTAGTGACACTGACTTCCTTTTTGTTGGTTTCTGCTTGTAACTTTGTTCATCTCTCTTAATAAACATCTAGAATGTTGCGTGTTTGCTTTCCTTCCTATGCATCTGGTAATTCAGGTTCTTCATTGATGTAATTATTATATAATTCGCATGATTAGGCAAAAAGCAACTTCTTTCAGAACATAAAATTCTAATTAGGGATGTTAATGGAAGCCAGTCAGTTACATTTAGAAGCAGCCAGGAATTAATTTCTACTTCTGTTCATTCCAGGAAGTGTATTATTAAGTTGTGATCAAAATGACTTGAGAAAAAATGAAAACACTGCATCTGGCAGGCTGATTTCTAGAATGTGTGTGGAACAGGGTGTTGGGAGGGAAGGAATTCCTCATACACTCCCTTTACAAGTTCTGACCAATTTCTGAAAATTCTGACCTATGAAAGAGCTATTAAAGTGAACATGTCAAGCTGTTAATCCAAATTTATGGTCCCTGTTAACCAAAGCTGGGTGGAGGACTGTGTGTGAGTTACAGGCTGTGGCGCACTGCGGGATTGCCTTCATGTACTTTAAGTCATACCTGAGTCTTGTTATGTTCCTGGAGAGGGGGACTCCTGCCCTGAGCCCCTTCCAACTTGCTTCTTGCTATCAGCCCAGGTGACAACACTGCTGAGCGCTAGAGGGTGACCTGCGGGATGGCTTCTCTGTTGCCTGACAAATATTGACCTCTGTGGTGATGGTGGCTGGGGCTGTGCAGCAACCAGTGCACATGGACCGGCAGTGGCTTTCTGGGGGTTTGGGTGGGCGTTTAGCTCACATGGAAATGCTGGAGACCTTGGTTGAACAGCCAGAAGCTTGGCTTCTAGATCGAGAGAGGTGCTACTGCCACTGTATATGACTGTGGTGTGCATGCAACTGGAGTACTGTGTTCAGTTCTGGGCTCCACATTACAGGAAGGATATAGCCAGGTTGGAGTCAGTGCAGCATAGGGCCACAGGGCTGGTGGCCGGTTTGCAGGGGATGCCGTATGAGGTGAGACTGAGGGAACCGGGTCTCTTCAGCCTGGAGAAGAGGACACTCAGAGGGGATCTGTTGACAACATACAGGCATGTGAGGGGGTGTCACACAGAGATGGGTAGAGGCCTGTTTTCTCCTGCAGAAGAAGGCAGGAAGCGCAGTAACAAAGCCAAGCTCAGGGAACCAATTTGGATGCCAGGAAGTACTTCTTGACGGTCAGGACCCCGAGGGCGTGGAATGGGCTTCCACGGGAGGTCGTTGAGGCCCCATCAGTGCGGGTGTTCAAGGATAGGCTGGACATGCACATGACGAGCATGACCTGAATGGAGCCAGCTGGAGCCGGAGGTCAGACTAGATGGCCCAGGAGGTCCCTTCAGACTCGCTCTGTTTCTATGTTTCTGCACATGCCGTGCAGTCGAGCTGCACATCCTCAAGAGTCCCAGCCCATCCTGAAGTGCCGCAGCAAGCCCTCCTTGCCCGCTGCGCTGCACTGATTGTCACTCCATGCGGCGACTGTGCTGCGTGGCGCACCCCTCTTGATGCTGTGGAATGTGTGTAGCAGAGCAGCGCTGCTCGGAGAAGGCATGGGGCACTTTGCCGTGCAGGAGGAGGCTGTCAGTGGCTACTGGCCCTGCTGGGCTGTGGGCTGCCTCCTTCACCCAGGGGGGCACATCTGCACACCCTGGTTGCTGAGTAACTTGTACAGGATGTGGTCTTGCACTCATCCTGCTGGAGGGATCCTGTGGGCAGTTGGTCTGTCTCTGTGTATGGAGTGCTAGACCTTGGATCTGACCCGGCATGCCTTTGCTTAAATTCTAATAACAAGGGCATCCCTTTGGGCTCTGTTCTCGACATCTAAATGGGAAGAGATCAGAGAATGAACTCCAGAATTCCCTTAACGACAGCATAACTGCTTTCATTTGTGTTATATTACCCAGTGACTTTGATTTCTGCATCATAAAATGAATGGACTTTTGGTGATGATCTCCTAGCATCCTTCTGTTTTCATTCATGCCTGATAGACATTAAGCGCCTGTATTTCACCCTGGGGGCTCCTGTGCATTTTCAAACAGAATTCGCCATAAAAATCTGCTGGTGTGGGACTGATACCTGAGCTGACGGTTAGCTTTTTCTCTGACTCAAAGGATTATCGTTTATTTTCTGTGCTGTCCCATTATGAAAAGTCTCTGAAACATAGCAAATTTTAGCTGATCTGAGAACTCCTGTGAACTCAGAGGAGCTGAAATGGTTGATCTCTGGAGGCCTGAAGGAGAAGTAGTAAGACATCTGCCCTTTAGGCAGGATTGTTGATGATTCTCATCATTTGTTTTCTATAGATTGTGGTGTTCTCGTCCATAAAAGCTGCAAGGAGAACTTGGCTGCTTGTTCCAAGGTCAAAATGAAGGTAAATTCTCTCCTATTTTGTTTTGAACACATTTCCGTTTCCACAAATATGTGTGCCTAGAAACCACATTTGTATCTGGCAAGGGCACCAGGAAACTTGGAGTCCAGATCTCTGCTTTTGAGTTGGGGTGGCTTTCTCAATCTCTGAAAATCCCAGGTTTGTTATCTTCCTTCCTCGCCCTTTCAGACCATTCTTCCAGTCCAGTTGTGAGTGCAATTTCCAGTGGGTCAGGTTTCTGTACCTCTTATATTTTCAGACTTTCCGTGTTACTGCCAGTCTGTAGGTAATCGCCAAGGCTTTCATAGGCTGTTGAGTGATGTTCCTTGCTATTAAGACATGGATTTCTCCGCTCCAACACCTGTGGAAAGGAGAAGATACGCATTTGGTTCTACCCCATTTTTCATGTCACATTTATCTGTGATAAATCATGGATTTGGCTGCCTCCGAATCAATGAGGGCTACGGTTTTTCTAACCACAGTGACTTGAAACTTTAGCTTTGTGGTCATTCTGATTTGCTCTCTCCATGGGCCAGATGGAAGGCTAAGCTGAATAGCCCATGGATTGGAAGAGCAAGACATTTCCAAAGGACCCTGCAACCTCAGAATGGAGATTGTGTGCATTTGACTTGCTTAAAATTCCTCCCCATGTCAACATCTCCAAGCCTGTGGAAAGCTAGAAACTTTCCTGCTGCTTGAGCTTTCCACATGTGGGGAGATTCTGATCACAGGCCTCATGAAAGCGAAAAAGTGACTCCTTCATACATTCCAAGAGTATTACTTGCATGGTATACTGTGTGTGTGAGAGAGAGAACGGGAGGGAGGGAGAGAATGAGGGAGAGCAAGAGCAGGCGCAGGCGGGGGGAAATGAGAGATGCATGATGTATATTCTAGACTTCTTCGGATAATGACTTCTAGTGCAAGGCTGAAACCTGCCCTTTCTGTCGTTTCATTCGTTTCCAGAAAACAGGCCTTCAGCCGCACGATACTTCCTCATTGCCCACAGTAGTCATGCGAAGCAAGAGTGAGTAACTTTTTTTCAATCCCTGTCGCCACCTTTCTGCAGCTTCTCAAAAGCTGGTAATTGTATTATACATCAGTGTAGGCTTTGGAATCATAGCCTACCACGTGCTTTGAGCACCAGGACAGATCTGGTTTGTTGAATAAGCCTATAGCCATCCTGTCTTTCACTTTGGCAAGATCCCGAAGGTGATGTTACAGGTGCTTGTGACAGTTCTGCGGAATCCACAGAAGCTTATAGAGATGGAGGCACTACAGAGAAGTCAGCTGACATTTTTAAAAAATAGCAGTAAATGATGCTGCACAGGAATCTTGTTTAGACCACAATTAGCGGCATATGTCTGACCCTTTTCTGGTGACAATGGCATGCTACTGGTGCCAGAAACTCTTACCTAAGAGACCACATGCTTCATCTTGGTTCTTACCTTAGCAGAAAGGGGAGCCATAGGCAGTGAGATCACAGATAGTCTGAAAGAAGCAGCTTCAGAAGAGCTCAGCAAATGAAAAGGGTTGGTGTTACTGTACTCAAAAATGTCCATGGTGTGGCTTGGCATGGCACATTTTATTCAGCATGCGCCTTGCTGCCCGTCTTGATGTTTAGAAAGCTAGCAAGGGGTCTCTTGTGCAGGTCAAGAAGCCAGGATGGGCAACTTGAAGCTCATCAGAACTTTTGGCCTGCAGTGTCCCTAAGTGTTAGTCGGGGTGAGGGGTGAGGAATAGTGGGGGTTGTTAGCTAGTACATTTGGGGGGCTGCAACTTGCCCGTCTGTGCAATAAAACTGCTTGGTTCGAATGCTGGGAACTCGTGTCAGAAAGGTGCTCTGTGAACTTGGTCATTAATGCCCGTTGATGCTTCCTTTGCAGCCTCTCAACCAAAGGAAAGACCTCGGTCGGCGATATTAGCCCCAGATGAGAACACGGTTACCTCCCTCTTCAATAACAGGAGATCCCAGCAGCTGCCCAACCCAGCCCTTTCGAAAAGTGTCTCAATCCAGAACATCGCTGGGTAAGACTCACTCTTCTCTGGGTGGGCATAGTTGCCACTCATGTGTGCATGGCCAGAGCTGGTGACGAGCCCGTGGCTCAGTCGGGACAGTACGTGATGTGGGCAGTATCCCAGGTTTGATTCCTGGATCTGCCAGTTAAAAGGTCCTGGTGATGGGGCTGCGGAAGGGCTCTGCCTGGCACCAGAAAGAGCTGCTTCTGATCCAGGCTGCCTAGCGTGCTTGGCCTCCAGCCCTGAAGGACAAATTCAGCCCACCTGGGGTCCCAGTTTGACCCTCTGCAGTCCCATGGCCCCACCCCATTTCCCTTAATCTTATTTTGTGCATTTTGTGTGGTTCTTCGCATTCTAAAAGGCTGAAGTAACTTCCCTAAACTCTGCAGCTTGTAGTAAGAACTTTAAGCTCAACTATGCACTAGTATCATTGGCCCTGCTTGTCACAGGAATGCAGTCCCTGGAGCTTCTCCAAAACTCAGTTCTGCCCTGGGGCTGAAAGAGGCTCAGCAACTCCTGGAGTTTACAGCACAGCACCAGATGATCCATTGGCCTCCCCTGCTGTATAAGTCAGCTTCATACGTCCTTTGCATTTGACACCTTCACATGGCAGTTTGATTTAAAGATCATCACTTAGTTCATTATCTCCCGTTGCAAAAAGATGTCAAAAATGGTTAGCAGATTTGAGTAACTGGCAATTCCGAACAGGGATCAAAGTAAGGCTGCTGCTGGGGGAGGGTCTTGCAGGGAAGAACCGGGCTGTGACCACCCCCCCAGAAATCGCGGCTTCCCTGCTTTGCAGCCCTTTAGCAGAGGCCTGGCCACCTGCAGCCAATGCACGGCCACATGTTTCCCTGCAGCTGGCATCCTAAAGGGCCCGTGTTGTCTTTTTCTTTGCCCCCCTTCCTTATCCCTTCAGAGTTGGAAATGATGAAAGCATGCTTCACACGTGGAAGTTCCTCTCTCATTCGACAGATTCCTTGAACAAAATCTGCCGAGTGAATGAATCCATGGAGTCCCTAACAGACGAAGGTGAGTGACATTCGCAAAACTGCTGAGGTCTTGATACGCTGCAAGATCGGAGCCGGACATTTCCACGCATCCAAGGTGTCCTGCACGTAGATAACAAGCACAGTCAAAAGAGGCTTCATGTAGATCTCTACTTGATGGACAGAATTCTTACACGCACAGAACCTCATTCAGATAAAATTAAGTTTAGAAAAGTGTATCTTCTGAGAAAATTTGTACAGAATATATTGTGCATTTATTTTTTATAATGATATACAAAGTAACATGGGAGCCCCTAGATGACCATCTCCCTTCCTCTGGGAAGGTTGTTTGTCCTTTGTGTTAAGCCCTGGCAGCCAGTTTTGGTTGTGGCCAGAACAGTTTCTTGATTTTCCATGGGCCCAATGGTTGTTGACCCCAGCAGGGACAGCTTGATCCGGCTGCTGTGCGTGAGGGCTGCGCGCTGCTCGGGTGGAGCTGATAGTGTCTTTCTGCCAGGGGAAGGGAAATGGCTCATGGAAAGAATTTCCTCTCCCCATTGTGTCAGCTCCCTCAAATCTGCTCTGGAAGTCTGGGGGACACTCCAGGTTTGGGGGAAGGCACATGGAGGCATGCAAGGTACCATGATTGGTTTGCTGTTCTGCTCATGAATAGGTTGCTTCAGGTACCTAACTCCAATGAGGTTGCATTGACCTATGTCCCCAGGTAGAATGCTAAGCCTTTCTGGATTTCTGTTAGCTGATCTCAGACTAGGAGACTCACAACTCACAATGTGCAAGCACCCAACCCACCTTGGTAGCGGAGGTTTCCTCAACCCCCAGCATTTTTCTGAAATGGTATTCAGAGGACAAGTGAACAGTGCGTCTTTGCAAAGTGATGTGGTCTTGGATAAGCTGTATTGATTGTGGCATGTCTGTTGATATTTCTATCTTTTATCGCTTTCATGGCTTGAATATGCAGGCTTGTGATGCTCTCTTCCACAATTCCGTTAATTTACCAGAGTAAACAAAGGCAGATAAATTGCATGTTAATTGCAGTGCAGATACGCCAAATTACATAAATGGTTTGCTCACACAGTAATGAGAATTTCCTCAGCTTTTAGCCACCAAATAACTTATAAAAGGCTGTGTGTGTGCACACGCATGCATATCATTTCGAGGTTTGAGTCAAATTCTCAGTAGTCGACAGAAGATCATTCCTGTTCTTGGTGGGTATGTGATCCAGCTGATGAGATGACTGTGTAGTACCCTGTATCCAATCAGATCTGACCATGTGATGAAATTAGGAGCTCAAATCACAGTGAAGGCAATGCTTTCTGCCTTTACTCTGAGTCGGAGAAATATTTCACCCTATTCTGCAGACTTCACCCTACAAACTAACCATGTAAGTAGGTGGGAAATTTCTCAAAGGGTTCCCTCCCGCCGCCTGCATTATCATTACATTTTGTACGCTGTACAGCCATGTTTGGTTCAGTTCAGACCCAGGAGCTACTCTTCTGGTCAAATGTATATAACTGGATTTCCTAACATGATGCATGAAATGGTTTTTGGTCCTACCTGGTAAGCCCGGGGGACGTTGAGCTGGCTGGAGCATGCTAGGAATTCTAGTCCAGCAGTCTGGAGGGCATGAGGCTGAAGAGACTTGTTCTAGACTCTGCAGGAAGTAAGAGGGCTCCCAGGTAAAACATACAAGGCCGTCCAAAGCTCACTCGTGCCCTTAAAACCTCAAGCAATGCTTGACGCCTGCCAGGCTGATCCCTCGGGCCAAAGTTGCGCAGACTGGTAAAGGGGCAGCGCTCTCGCCCCATGAAATGACCTTAGGGTCTTTCCTTTCTCTGATGAAAAGCAGACCAAGGTGAGCTTGGGCAGTGGGTGAGCCTGATTGGAATTCCTCATTTGAAAGATCCGAGCTGCTGCGCCAAGGTTCAGAATGTGCTCACTCGGGTGCTAAGATGCTTGCAGGGATCTGTGGCCGTGAAAGTGCAGTGACCATGAAACCTCCTGGGTAGCTAATCCTGATTTTGGGTCACCATCAGAGCATTTGCCGTTATCCCCAACCAAAGAGCAAATCACACTGTCAGCACCTCTAGTGAGCACATTGGCCCACCGTGTATCAGACCAAGGTGGAGGAAGGCATCCCAGGAGTGCTTGCATCATGAGCAACCTCTCCACCCTCCTAGGTGCAGACATGAATGAAGGCCAGCTCATGGGAGACTTTGAAACAGACTCGAAGCAGTTGGAAGCCCAGTCCTGGAGTCAAGTGGTGGACAGCAAGTTTCTCCGGCAGCAGAAGAAGGATGTTGTGAAGCGGCAGGATGTCATCTATGGTAAGCATCTTGCTAGCAAAGCATATCAGTCAATCTAAAACCTGCAGCCACAGAAACTAAATTCTGCGACTTGGTATACATTGGCAAGAGAGGGTGTGGTTTCTCTTATAGTTGTATCTTTTAATCTTCTAATCAAAGAAAAGGGTGAGGCAGTACAGAGGCTCACTCACCTGCCACGTTTACCGCTAGAATCTTGTTTAGCAGCTACTCTGATTTTAGCAAGCACTTCATTGATTCCTTTCTCTTCCTCTTTAAAGTAGATCCTTTCAGGGTTCTGTTGTTTATTTTTCCTGTGCTGTTTTTCCTGTGCTGTCCATCCTGTTCTTTTATGTTTGTTTATTTCTTTACTAAATGTATAAACTGCACCAATAGCCCTATGTTGCTTGTTGATGTGTTCTTACCTTGTTTTGTGGTTTTATATTGCAAAACAAACATTATGAGTTAAGGCAGGATATCCTAAATTCAATAATTATGCCCTTGACTATGACTCGCATGTTTGCCAGCCATGACTAAGTCTGAAATTTGTAATCTAATGTCCAGATGTTTGGAAAGCTGAGTGCTATGACCTGAAGTTGGTTTTATGGCTCTTTTGTGCTTTGTAGAATCAAACACAATCTTTTGTTGTGTCTTTTGTTTATCCCTGTCTGCTCCTCTCCTGCAGAACTGATGCAAACAGAGATGCACCATGTCCGCACCTTGAAGATCATGAGTGATGTCTACAGCAGAGGGATGGTGCAGGAGTTGCAGTATGAGCAGCAGATGGTGGAAAAAGTCTTCCCGTGCCTAGATGACTTGTTAAATATCCACAGCCAGTTCTTCCAGCGAATTCTGGAGAGGAAGAAGGAGTCACTGGCAGACAGAAGCGATAAGAACTTTGTCATCAAGAGGATAGGGGACATCCTAGTGAACCAAGTGAGCAGTGGGGAATGTGCCTGAGGGTGGAGCACAGCCTCTGCTTTATTTTTGCAATTTTATTTGCAAAAATAAAATTTTATTTGCAATTTTATTTGCAAAAAAATGAAGTATTCCGTTTGCATGATTTATTTTGCTCATCTTGTGAGCGGGGGCAAAAATCAGCACAGAACCCTAGAACTGTTCTTCCCCAGCACCCACTGCAAGTCCCACTCAGGAAGCACTCTCTTCCCCCATTTCTCATTCATTTGTTTGTGGTTTGGTTTGTTTGGGTTAGTGGAATCATTCACACTTTCTCCTTCAGCTGTGCAGATATGAATTAAGAATGTTGTTAGTCGCGAAGTCGTGTCTGACCCATTACAACCCCATGGACAACATTCCTCCAGGCTTTCCTGTCCTCCACCATCCCCCGAAGTCCACTCAAGCTCACACCAACTGCTTCAGTGACTGCATCCAGCCACCTCACCCTCTGGCCTCCCCTTCTTCTTTTGCCATCTATTGTTCCCAGCATTAGACTCCTTCCTTCTCATTAGGTGGCCAAAGTATTTGAGTTTCATCTTCAGGATCTGGCCTTCTAAAGAGCAGTCAGGGTTGATCTCCTCTAGGACTGACCGGTTTGATTTCCTTGCTGTCCAAGGAACTCGCAGGAGTCTCCTCCAGCACCACAATTCAAAGCCCTCAATTCTTCGGCGCTCGGCCTTCCTTATTGTCCAGCTTTCACAGCCATACATTGCAACTGGGAAAACCATAGCCTTGACTATACGCACTTTTGTTGGCAGGGTGATGTCTCTGCTTTTTAGTATGCTGTCTAGATTTGCCATAGCTTTCCTCCCCAGGAGCAAGCGTCTGTTAATTTCTTGGCTGCAGTCCCCGTCTGCGGTGATCTTGGAGCCCAAGAAAATAAAATCTGTTACTACCTGCATTTCTTCCCCATCTATTTGCCAGGAAGTGAGAGGACCGGATGCCATGATCTTAGTTTTCTTAATGTTGAGTTTCAAGCCAACTTTTGCACTCTCCTCCTTCACCCGCATCAAGAGGCTCTTTAGTTCCTCTTCATTTTCTGCCATGAGAGTGGTATCATCTGCATATCTGAGGTTGTTGATATTTCTCCCAGCAATCTTAATTCCAACTGATTATTCATCTAGGCCTGCCTTTCTCATGATGTGCTCTGCATATAAGTTAAATAGGCAGGGCGACAGTATACAGCCTTGCCAAACTCCTTTCTCAATTTTGAACCAATCAGTGGTTCCGTGTCCAGTTCTCACTGTTGCTTCTTGACCTGCATATAGGTTTCTCAAGAGACAAATAAGATGGTCTGGTACTCCCATCTCTTTAAGAACTTGCCACAATTTGTTGTGATCCACACAATCAAAGGCTTTAGCGTAGTCAATGAAGCAGAAGTAGATGTTTTTCTGGAACTCCCTAGCTTTCTCCATGATCCAGTGTATGTTGGCAATTTGATCTCTAGTTCCTCTGCCTCTTCGAAATCCTACCTGTACTTCTGGTAGTTCTCAGTCCACATCCTGCTGGAGCCTAGCTTGTAGGATTTTGAGCATCACTTTGCTAGCATGTGAAATGAGTGCAATGGTGCGATAGTTTGAACATTCTTTGGCATTGCCCTTCTTGGGGATCGGAATGTAAATTGACCTTTTCCAATCCTGTGGCCACTGTTGAGTTCTCCAAATTTGCTGGCATATTGAGTGTAGCACTTTTACTGCGTCGTCTTTCAGGATTTTGAATAGCTCAGCTGGAATGCTGTCACCTCCACTAGCTTTGTTGTTGCTCAGAGTTCCTAAGGCCCATTTGACTTCACATTCCAGGATGTCTGGCTCGAGGTCAGTGAGCATCCCATTGTGGTTATCAGGGACGTTAAGCTCTTTCTTGTATAATTCCTCTGTGTAATCTTGCCACCTCTTCTTAATCTCTTCTGCCTCTGTTAGGTCCCTGCCATTTTGGTCCTTTATCATGCCCATCTTTGCATGAAATGTTCCCTTCATAGCTCCAATTTTCTTGAAGAGATCTCTGGTCCTCCCTATTCTATTGTTTTCTTCTATTTCTTTGCACTGTTCATTTAAGAAGGCATTCTTATCTCTTCTAGCTATTCATTGGGTGTATCTTTCTCTTTCTCCCTTGCCTTTTGCTTCCCTTCTTTCCTCAGCTATTTGTAAAGCTTCCTCAGACAGCCATTTTGCTTTCTTGCATTTCTTTTTCTTTGGGATGGTTTTAGTTGCTGCCTCTTGTACAATGTTGCGAACCTCCGTCCATAGTTCTTCAGGCACTGTCTATCAGATCTAATTCCTTAAATCTATTTGTTACCTCCACTGTATATTCATCAGGGATATGATTTATGTCATACCTGAGTGGCCTAGTGCTTTTCCCTACTTTCTTCATTAGTAGAATAGAGCCACTGAAAGACACCCTTTCCCAAATTAGGCATCCCATATGGAGGAGGAGACCTGTCTAGGGGAAGGTTCAGCTATACTTTCTGGGCTTGGGCAAATGTCTTCAAATTTCCAGGGCCCATGCAAGGAAAAGCGTCTGTGGCAGCAGTGGCATTGTGGGCACGGGGCAAGCAGGGACGCAAGCCCAGGACTTTGTGATTAGTGGGATACTGATGTATTCCACCCCCCCCCCCCCCGTTTCCTCTGGCCCTTGCTGTGGTCTTTTCTATGGCTGGGGTGGGGAATTCATTTTCGCAGCAACTTGCAGCTGCTTCCGTCCTTTTTCCAAAGCGAGGTTTGCTGCTGCCGCAACAGGTGCAGTTCTCTCTCCACAGTCCCCGCTGCTGTGTAACTGGTGAGTTGGGTGGGCATTGGGTGGGCGGAGAATGGCAGCCACCAGCCTGCCGGTGGGAACTCTGTGTTGTTTGCAGCAGCAAAATTCAACTTAAAGAGGGGGAAAGCCTCTTCTGCCGGGTTTTCTAGTGAGACTCACCAATGCCTAGCTGTTTCCTCCTACCTGATGTTTACAAAATCATCTGCTGTGCAGGGGATCTCTGATTTGTCTTTTCTGTTCCTAGTTTTCTGGGGAGAATGCTGAGCGAATGAAAAAAACGTATGGCAAGTTTTGTGGACACCAGAACGAGGCGGTAAATTACTTCAAAGACCTGTACTCCAAGGAGAAACGGTTCCAAGCATTCATTAAGGTAATCGACCAGTAGTGTGGCATTTTGCAAGCGTATTGGGGTTTTCAACGAACCCAAGGCAGCTTATGCATATGTTGTGTTTTTAATTCATTTAATCCTCATCACATCCCTGTGAAGCAGGTGATGCTGAGAGTCCATGATGGGCCCAAAGTTGCCCAGCAAGCTTCAGAGTCCCAGTTCAGCACTCTAACCAGTAGGCATGCTGGCTCTCAGGTGTGGAGAGACCAGGCTCAGGAAAGGGGGTGCAGAAAGGCAAAGTGAAGGTGTTGTGTTTTTCTTTCCACGGTCCAGCTGCTGCAACAAGAGCTCTTGGGAATGTTCAGTACATCCAGCAAATGGGGCAGGGGGTTTTTCCAGATCAGGAAAAGCTTTAATTAAAATCATGGAGACAGGAAATGTGTGCACTTTAGATAATGATAATAGGTATGGTATCAGAGGGATAATTATTTTATTTATTTCTTGGATTTCTATCCCACCATTTTCTTTCTTTAAGAACTCAAAGTGGCTTATATCATTCTTCTCCTCCTGTTTCCAATCTTATCCCCACAACAACCACCCTGTGAGGTAGGCTTGGTTGAGAGTCTGTGAGTGGCCCAAAGTCACCCAGTTGGCTCCATGCCTGAGCGGGGACTAGAACCCACATCACCCGAGTGCCAGCCCCATGCTCTGAACCACTGCACCACACTGGCTCTCTAAATATGAGACAGTCAGGCCACCGAACTGAGTTCCTGGTGGTTTCTCAACTCGTACATTCCCTGTAAACACCAGAAGCTTGGGTGGTAGTGTTGAACAGAGAGCTGGAAGCCTGGTTCTGCTCTTTTGCAGCTAAACTGTTATAATAATAGTTTAGTTTTTGTTTTAGCTTCATATTTTATAGTTATAAAGCTGTATTATAAATAAATTATTTTCTGACATGTATTACTTTATTTTATTATATATGGTATTGAGTTGCTGAAAGAATGCTTTTGGGTAGCTAGGAATGATTTTTTTTTATGTGACAGGACCTCTAAAGCAGTCCTGGTTCTCCAAACCAGTTCTTGGCCAGAGAGCCGCAGAATTGGAGCATCTTGGGGTTCATTTGCAAGGTATTACTGAGGACTGGTATGCCATGGTGGTTGGAGTGTTGGACTGGGATCCTGGAGATCTGGGTTCTAGACCCCATTCAGCTGCAAAGCTCACTGGGTCAGGCGCTGACACTCAGCCTAGCCTACCTCACAGGGTTGTTGTTGTGAGGATGCAGTTGAGAGGAGGAGACCTAAGTGTGCTGCCTTGGGATTCCTTGAAGAAAAAGGGTGGGATAGAAATATAATAAATACATGAAAATAAAGTACATGCAAGCTGCTTTGCTAATGGTGGTAGCACGAAGAAGTGTCATCTAGGCAGGTCCTCTTCCCCTCTCACTCCTGCCAACCCTGCATGTTGGTTTACTTCCCTCTTCTCCAGAAAAAGATGAGCAGCTCTGTGGTGAGACGCCTGGGCATTCCGGAGTGCATCCTGCTGGTGACGCAGAGGATCACCAAATATCCCGTGTTGTTGCAGAGAATACTGCAGTATACAAAAGGTGATTCCTTTTCATTTCTGTAGAAATAAGATGTTGCTGTCCTGGAAAATGCTTTAAAACGCCACCGTTTTCTAGCATGGCAGGAAACCCGAAAACATAATGGCATCGACTGGGCCCAATTCATCATGGTTCAGTCGGCATCTTTTGTGAGACCATTTCATCAGTGTTTTGGAGTCCCTTTTGCTCATTTGATGATTGGACTGTTGTCTTTGATGAAAGCCCTTTCCATGGAAAGCTCCTTTTGTCAGAAGCGATCTTGAAATAGTGCTTCCAAATGTTAGTTTTCTAGATCTGCCCATGCTCTCAAAGTGGTTCATTTGGGTTTAATTGTGCCCACGTAGGTCGGTCAGGAGAGCAGTCTTTTCCCCATGTTGGCCATTGACCCACATGAAAAGTCACCACAGGGGTTACTAGCCAATCACGGTGGGGTCAGGGCCCAACTGGGCAGAGTTTGCCAAATTGCTCTCTCTGTGTCACCCCATCCCTTCTCCACAGACACACACGGTGAAAAGGTGTGGTGGGAAGCAGACAAGCAAGCAGTCCCCCCGGGGCTGTTCCAGAAAGCAAAATCAGGCTTGTCACAGCGAGGCAGCCATATGATGTTGATGGCGACGTGAAGTTAAGGCTGCCCCGGCAGTGCCTGCTCCTCTCGTGCTGCTTCAACACTTGATCTCTATTTGGGTAGAACTTCTGGGGGACAAAATAACGATGCGCTGTGTCAGTTGTCAATGGACACACATGCATTTTGGCTCTATACCCCATAAGAGTCTCTTTCTCTTACTGTACTCAGGCATCTCAGCCAGAGAGAATATTGCAGGTTGGCCTTCCTTGTTCCCAGTGAATTCTCACCTCGGAAGACATCTGTGGCTTACAGTCAAATGTTTCTGCTGCAGAAGCATGCCAGGCTGATGGCTCCAGGGGGGCTGGGGAGAGTGTATCCGATGAGAAGTCAAGAGCCGGGTGTTTCGAGCTCAGTAGTGGAGTGAGAGAACACAAATGCAAGGGCAACAACTGAAAGGAACGTTTCTCTTGTGTTTTCAGAAAATGATATTGAACATCAAGACCTGGTACTGTCGCTAAACCTAGTGAAGGAAGTCATCACTGCCGTGAACAGTAAAGTCAGCAACTATGAGAAGAAGATGCGTCTTAATGAAATCTACACCCGGTCAGACAGCAAGTCCATCATGAGAATGAAGAGTGGACAGATGTTTGCCAGGGAGGACCTGCGGCGCAGGAAATTTGTCCGGGATGGGCCCGTCTCCCTGAAAAATGCAGCGGGCAGATTGAAAGGTAGTAGAGCCCTAATTCTTTGCCCTTTCCTTGCATTTTGGATAAAAATCCACATCTTTGGCCACAATCCAGTATGCTTTCCACATTAAGGCCATCCCTTAAATTCTTCTCCATTTAAGCACAAGTAAACCTTGCTGTTTCTTAATAAAAACAACACACACTCTCTTTGGGACCCCCAAAGACGTACACTCAATTAAAATAACAATTAAGCAATATAATAGAACAAAGTACATAAAACCACAAAGCTTATGTACAGATGGATCAATCCATCATGCAGTCTGGCCTGGCCCCGCCTTAGGCAGATGTGGGGTGTCCAAGGCAGATGGTTGGTTATTTAATGCTGTAAAACTGTATTTGTAATTTCTGCTTGTTGGATTATCTGTCTCAGATGCCAACATGTCTTGCTCAGAGTTGGCTCCTATGCGTCTGACGGTCACAGCCAACCGTGTCAGCACGAGGTTGCGGGAGCTGTAATCAATGAGTGATCAGTCTCGAAGGGGCCTTTGAAACTGTGCCATTTAACCTGCTGTCCAAACACCAGCCAGGCTTCCCAAGGGAGTTTGGGTCACTAATGAAGAACTGACACCACCCAGAGCTGGTTGGCGCAGCCTTTTGTCTGGGCAGTGGAAAGGCTTTGGTCTGAGCGTCTTTTTCCTGCCCAGCTATTATGAGCCTTTGCTACATGCCCGGTTTACGTGCCAGAGTCAGCGTATGCGCGCATGCCTCTGGGACACAGGTAGTGAGTCCCTCCTGCCAGGTACATGTGTGACGTGACTCTCCTGTCAAATCTCCTGCCTCAAGTGCATCTGAATAGCTGAGGTGGATCCAAAGGAATGAACTGCTGGTACACGGGGCCGGGGTGGGGGGAGTGACTCAGTGGCAATAGCATTTGGCCTGGGGGCTGGTGGAAAGGGAGGTTGCAGGTGGCGCGGAAGCCGGTGCGTCATTTTCAGCTGGGGAGACAGCTAGGAATGTCGATTGCGGGTGGATTAGAGACCCCAGACAGGCAAACATTGCCCTAGGTCAGAATCATTTTGTCCGTCTTTGAGAATGTCAGTTGGGTGCCTAGCCATTTCTCAAGGAGTTAATTGGCTACATGCAGAGTGTCTTTGATACAGGTAGCCTTCAAGCACGCAACCAGCAGGGTACAGTCCCTGGAACTTAACCCCGCGTGAATGATCTGAATGTGTTCATTAGTGTTTTGTGACGTCTAGTTGTTCTTTTTGTACTGAAGTGATGCCTAATACTTCTTTCCTGTTCAGAGGTCCATAATTCAGCTTTGAATCCAGTACTAATATTGCAAAGAGATCCTTTTCTTTAGATCCCCCACACATTCTCATAACAGTCTACTTTGTACATTAGAATCCCATGCCCTGTCAGTCTTCCCCGCTCCTCCAGCAATACTAAAGGTCTTTCCTTCCAGCACTGAGCCACCAGCAAGCAGGTTGCTATCGACAAATCGCTTACAGTTTACGGTTCATTATCAAAATTTACTGAAACTCAAAACTGTAGGAGCTCTTGGCAGTTTGCACGTTGTTATCTTTTTTTAAAATTATAGCCACACCTGTCCATTAAAAAAAAAAAATCGTTGTGATCAGTCAGCTCAGTCCTCCATATCCTCTTCAGGGACATTGCAACACCTGGGGAATTATTTTCTTGACTGAATGACTTTGGTATGACAAGTGGTAAGAACTCCTCAAGGAATAAGGTGTTCTTCTTTGCAGCAGCTAAGGGCTGCATTGATTCATTTATTCGATTTAAATTCTGCTTTGCCCCCCCAAAACAATGACAACTGACTCTTAATCTTATCCCCACAACAGCCACCTGGTGAGGCAGGCTGGCCTCAGAGTCTGTGATTGGCCCAAAGCCACACACTTGGCTCCATGGCTAAGCGGGGACTAGAACCCAGGTCTCTTAATGGCTGCACCACGCTGGCATCCCATTCCATGCTGTTGAGGACTTGGTTGGCCACTGTGTGAACAGAACATTAATCCAGATAGACCCTTGCTTTGATTCAGCAAAGCTCTTCTTACATTCTGATACTGTAAGCACCAAACAGCGCATGCCCATACACAGACACTCGCAAAAGGTTGGCGGGGACTTGTGTGAAAGGTCCATCCATCCATCTATCTCTGGCCTAAGATGCCAGGTGTGCTGGGAGCTGAGCATCCTTTGGCAGAGTTTTAAAAATGCACACCCCTTTCCCTAAATGTTGGTTGTGAGCATGATGTGCGCCTCCCTTCCTTTACTGAAAAGCCGCACCATGGGAAGCAGGCCATCTTGAGCTGCCGGCAGGACAGCTCACCTCTGCAGACGTGTGTGGCTTTTTGCTTACTGGGTTTTTTACATTATGATGTGTTTCTTTTTTTCCTCTCTCTCTCTCTCTCTCTCTCTCTCTCTCTCTCTCTCTCTCTCTCTCTCTCTCTCTCTCTCTCTCTCTCTCTCTCTCTCTCTCTCTCTCTCTCTCTCTCTCTCTCATTGCCAGAGGTCCAAGCTGTTCTTCTCTCAGATGTTCTAATATTCCTTCAGGAAAAGGATCAGAAATATGTATTTGCATCTCTGGTAAGATCTGCAGTGCTTTCTCTTCCACCCTTAAAACAAAAGTTGCTTTCACTTAGCTATAAGTGCAGCCTTGTTTTATTTCATTTCATTACTTCACTTTGAAGTAAAGAAAATGGTACTTCACATTGTAGGAAATATCCTGGATTCTTGGCCAAAAAAAAGAGATGATTTAGGCCCCTGATTCCTCTACGTAAACTTTTCTTAGCTTTTTTTAATGCATTATTCCACTGCTTTACTTTCTTAACCACTGTGGACCATGCAAAGGAGCATGCCGATGCTTTAAATAAATAATAAACAGTGAATTAAAACAGCATTTAGTAAGAAGTAAAACAGTTTCACAGACTTGTTTGGGGTGATCCCAATGGTGCGTGCATGTACTAACTTTGCAAACTGAACTGTCCCGTTGCCTGCAGAAGGAAGGGCTTGCCCAGCTATCGAGGAACACTGGTTTGATCCGTGGGTTTCCTGGAGCCCTGTGAAGCAAAAGCTTCTCTTTCACACTGGCTGACTGGATAGGTTAACACCTTTGCAGTTGCGTGAGGGTGGAGAGACTCCAGCCACCTAAGGTTATTTGTGCAGGCTCAAGAGGAACTGGTACTGTGTGGAGGTGAAGAGCTTGGGCCAGGAAGTTTTCTGCTGTGCCATGTTTCCTCCCCTGTAAAGCTCACTGGCATGCTTTGCAAGCCCCTCTGCTCTCAGCCGTGGTCCTGAGATCAGCTGAGGGAGGATGCAGGCAGGGCCTGCAGGCTTGTGGAACACTCTCCTCAGTCCATTTTTAAGATGAACTTGGAAGGAGTCGCTGGGCCAGCAGAGAACCAGTGGTGTTTGCGTGCAACAGTTAAGACAGAAAAGGCCTCCTCTAGTTCCCGTGTGTTGTGATAGTGTGTGGCTCCAGGGCCAGCATTTAGGGGAGGCACCATCACTCGGTGGCAGAGCACCTGCTTTTAATGGAGAAGGTCCCAGGTTTGTTCTCCGGCACCTTCAGGTGGATTGGGAAGAGATCCAGCTGGAAGTCCTGGCAAGCTGCAGCCACCTGGGGCAGCAGCATCGGGCTGGGAGAACAGTGGTCCTACACTGTGTAAGGGCGCTTCCTGTGCTCCCAGGACATCGCCTTTTCCTTCAAACCTTGGGATATTGTGCTGACTAATGGCCAAAGGTGTGAGATGAAAACTAATTTGTTTTCCCTCTTCTCTATCCCTCCCCTTCTCCGGTCCAACAAAAGGATCAAAAATCCACAGTGATCTCACTGAAGAAGCTGATTGTTCGAGAAGTCGCCCATGAGGAGAAGGGCTTGTTCCTGATCAGCATGGGAGGGAAAGACCCAGAGATGGTGGAGGTTCACGCCAGCTCTAAGGAGGAACGCAACAGCTGGATACAAAGCATTCAGGACACAATCAACACAATGTAAGGAGGCATGCGTGTGGCATGTGTGGGCCTGTTGTGGTTGGAAGGGACCCCAAGTGAACGTTCAGGAGAGATCACAGGGAAGGGGCGAAGACCCTGCTTTGCATTATACAAAGCCCAGGTTCAAGTCCCAGGGACCACCAGGTCGGGCCAGGAAAGGATCCTACCTGGAACCTTGCAGAGCCACGGCCAGACAATGTTGACAGCACCTGGCTAGTGCACCAGGCTTGGCGTAAGGTAGCTTCCAGGGTTCCTAAGTTAGGCATTCTCATGCTTTACTGAATCGCAGACACAATTTTGGAAGGGAAGAAAATAGCTACAGTTCTGTCCAAGTCAAGGTTCCTGCACACCTTTGCCATATACAGTGAAATAGGCCTCTGTAATTGCTGGGCCTACCAATGCACAGACCCTTTTGCTGAAAGACGGACGGACGGACGGACGGACGGACGGACGAACAGACGGAAAGGAAAGGAAAGGAAAGGAAGGAAAGGAAAGGAAAGGAAAGGAAAGGAAAGGAAAGGAAAGGAAAGGAAAACTAGTGTGTGTACCTGAGCCGGGTTGACAGCCTGCTGTGGTGGTTGTTATGAGCGATCCACTGTGCTTTTACAGTGTAAGCATCAATCAACTGTATTTTGTTTGATAGACTAGTCAAATGTAACTCTTACATAAATAAAAGGTATCCATGCATACAATTAAGCACCTTTAAAAGGGTAACATATTAGAAATGACCGCTAGGTCTTCACTATGAATCAAAGAAAACAGATTTTATAACAGGGGAATGAAAAAACTTCACTTCAAGTGGCATTGAAATATTTATAAAATGCTATATGTTGAAAAACGTGGTGTGTACAGAGCCAGTGTGGTGCAGTGGTTAAGAGCGTGGGACTGGGACTCAGAGGATCTGGGTTCTAGTCCCTGCTCAGCCATGGAGCCAACTGGGTGACTTTGGGCCAGTCACAGACTCTCAGCCCAACCTACCTCACAGGGTGGTTGTTGTGGGGATAAGACGGAGGAGGAGAATGATGTAAGCTGCCTCGAGCCCTTTGTAGGAAAGAGGCAGGATCTAAATCGAAAAATAAATAAATAAATAAAAATGTTACAAACCCCAGCCAGTGCAAAAGCACACAATCTCTGATTGCAATTTGAAAAATTGGCCAGGTAATGAATTCGTTAGGCTTAATATGGTGGAAAGTTAAATGTAGTCAAGATTGGGCTTTTAAAATCCTGACTCTTGTCCACACCGCTGCCTAAACGGAAAGCTTGGCCTTCCTCTGAAAGCATTTGCTGTTTCCCAACAAATTTGGAGCAGTGCTGCTGGGAGATAAGCCGTTCAGGCCATTTCTGAGCACCTGGCATCTGATGAGCCCTTTCTTCTGCCGTGCCCTTCCATTTATCCACTTTCTCAGTCTGTGCCTTTCCTGCAGGGATAAGGAGGAAGATGAAGGAGTCCCAAGCGAGCTGGAAGAGGAAAAGCGAGTGCTGGACTCCAAAGCCAGGGAACTGAAAGGTAAAAAAAGCACTGTGGCTCGAACATTGGCCTAAAATAGGATTCTGGTTCTAGTGTTGAAAACTGCCCCCTTCAACTCCATGGCTGGACAGGGCCCTGATCCGAGGTTTCCTGCACTGGGACCCTAAGGCACAGCTCTGCTCGGGTATCAGTAATGCCTTTGTCTGACTGGACTTGTCCAGTCCATTCTTCCAAGTGGCAGCGGTCTGTTCCCATGGGAAAGCTGTGCGAGACACGCATAGGCGAGCCTGTGACCCCGTGGCAGAGCAGGTGCTTTGCACAAAGGTCCCGGACAGCGACTGTGGCTTCTCCAAGAGCAGCCGCTGCCCCTCAGCGCGAACAGGCCCGAGCCGGAAGAGCCTATGCCTGTTTCCGCAGAGGGCAGCTTTGGTGCGCATGCCGCCTGCAGGTCCCTGACACGCCAGGCGGTGGGCCCCGAGCTCAGGTGTCACACCGGCGTTCTGCAGGCCTGGCCTTCACCTTCTCCCACACCCCCGTCCACCCCACAGAGCAGCTCCAGCAGAAAGACCAGCAGATCATAACACTGCTGGAGGAGAAGGAGAAGATTTTCCGGGACTTGACGGACTGCAGCGGGCACGAAGACAGCCTGGGGGCCAGGGCGCTCTTCCGGGCCAATACAGAGGAAGCCCCCAAGGGGGAAAGCATCATGAAGAGCGTGATCAATGAAGGTAAGCTGGCCCCTCATTCCCCCCCCCCCCAGTCACCCTCGGGACCCTCTCCCCCGGCAGGAGTGCGATCCAGGCTGGGCTGAACACATGTGGGGTGATAGAGGTGTGTGCAGGCACATCCTGGCTCAGGACTGCTGAGTTTTTCTTCAGCAAACAACCCAGCGCGTTTCAGGAATTCATGGGGGAGATCTTGAGGTTGCGAGTGGCCACCAGCGTTGCCCAGGGCCCTTGGTCCAGGCCAGGGCACTTCCTCCCAGTCACAAAACCTGTGCAGGTGCCCTCTTCACCTCCCCACTCTCCCCCCAACCCCACCCAGCCTCTTTCCACTCTTCACCTCAGCAAAACAAAGCCTCAGTGCTTACAGTTTTGCTTCTGCATCACCCACACCCTTTCCTTGTTCTCCTCCTCTTCCTCTCTCTGCCTCTTTGTCAACCTGGTTTGGAAGCTCCTCAGGGCAGGGCCCTCTCCTCTGATGTTATAGGGAGAGAGAAGCAGCAGCCATATTGAAGCATCCTTAGAAAACGTTGGCTATTTACTTTATGGCCAGCGGGGCCTGTTCAGAAGGGCACCCAAGGCAGCTCTGATGCCCCTGGGAACTGACCTTGCAGGTGAACAGAATTGACAACTGTCCGTCCAAAGCTGTTATATCCCGCCCTGCACTGTGTCTCATGGGGGTATTCAGCAGGCCGTGGCCAGGTCACTCCAGAAAGGGATTCCCTCTCCTCAGGTGGGGTTTACGGCACTCATTCTGCTCTGCCGGTTCAGTACCTGAAGCGAATGGGTCCCACCAGCTCTGACTGGCCCACACAGCAACGTGCTGCGCTGGCAGCCTGTGCCCTGGGCCGTGACTGGCCGTGCTGACGCTGCTTCTCTTTACGGGGCCATGAGACCCTCCGGGTCGTCGTTTCCTTTGTCCCTTGGTCTCCCCTTAACCTTGAAATGCGCTGCAGCCACAGACCAGATGCAAGCTAGTCTTCCTTCGGTGTCTCTCTCCCTCCTTCCAGTTGAGCTGTTGCAGGGGCTCGTGAGCAGAAGCCTCGGAAGTGCCTTTGGGCAACAGATGAGCAGCCTTGGCCTGGAGCAGGAGGGCGTGGGGCCCGTCTCCCTCCCCAGGAGGGCAGAGACCTTCGGAGGATTTGACAGCCACCAAATGAGCACCTGCAAGGGTGAGTCCCACAGGAGAGGCCGTGCCTGCGGCCCAGGCTGTGAAGGGCTTCAGCCAAGCTCACAAGTCGACTCCTGGGTTTTGTTTTTTCAGGAGGGGAGAAGGATGAAGGAGATGATGTGCAGGATCTTCGGAGAACAGAGTCCGACAGTGTTTTGAAGAAGGTATGGCATCGTGGACGGCCCAGAGCTCCCAGCATCTCCAGTAGCAGGAACCAAGCGGGCTGTCTGCGACCTTAGAGAGCTGCTGCCAATTGGAATAGACCAGCCTCCCTGAACCGGACGCCCTCCTGGTGTGCTGGGCAGCAGATCCCACCTGCAGCTCCCAGGAGGAGTTTGGGGAAGACCGTTCTTGCGGATGCCCTGAAGGTGGCTTCTTCCCATGGGCTTCCCATCACTTCCTTTGACCCTTGGATTGGTTCACAGCCATTTCCTTTGTAGCCCGAAAGCTGTGAATGTCTGGGCCTGTAATTAAAGCAAAGAAAACACACCACCCACGCTGGAGACATGCAACTAACTCCTTTTTTAAAAAGGCCTTTATTTGTATGTCTCCTTTTCTAAACCATTTACTGTGTCATAAGCAAGACAGTAGTTCTGGTAAGGACCTTTCATCCGCAAACTGATAAGCATGTTCTGCTATGTTTCAAATTTCTGCTGCCAGCTGCCCAGCACTGCTCTTTGGGTATGTGGCACCCTTGGAGCCGTGGTCCAGTGCCAGGGCTTAGCATAGGACCTGCCAAGAGTAATGCCAGCTAGGCCTACCATAGATCAGGCCCCTCCACTGGTTGTACTCCTGACTTGCAGTGTCGTTCTTCAGATGGGAGCTGAGGATGAGGACCCAAGTGGCAACAGGAGTGGTGGTCTGCACACTAGTGAGAAGCTCAGCAACACCTAGGGGCCCCTAAAACCTGGAGCTGGTTCTGGGGTTCAGGCTGCACAATAGTGGCTGAACCATCATTAGCAATTTAATTCTTTAAGGCAGCCTTCAGCAGCTGCAATTGTGCTAGTCTACCATTCCCACCATCTGCCGAAACCGTGGCCAGCATACAGGGGATAATTGTAGTCCAACACTGTGCTGAGGTAGAACTTGCATTTCAGGCAGGGCACCAAATTGGGGAAGGTACGTAAGGGTTCCCTCCATGACCCTTTTTATTGTTGGCCTTCCTTTGCCTCTTTCTCATCAAGACTATTTCAATCTTCTTGCTAGGGAGGAATGGCCAATTTGATGTTTGTCCTGAAAAGGAACAACGAGGTAAGAACTTCTCTTCTAACTTGGCCTTATTTGGTGGGTGGGATGTTGGTTTGGGGGGGACTGTTGAATATGGGGCAGTTCCTTATTTTTCTAGATACAGATAGACTCCCCACACCCAAGCCTTCCGTCACTTTTTGTCCTTGGGGCACAATGTCTCACTGGGAAGGTTGACCTAGCCTTCACATCATGGTTCTGTGATGTCTAACCTAGACAGCATAGAACCATGGAGTTGGAAGGAAAGCTGGAGATCATCTAGTCCAAGAAGAGGAAACTCATGACCCCCCAGATGTTTTGGCCAGCTAGGGGTGAAGGGAGTTGTTGGCCAAAACTTCTGGAGGGCCACAAATTGCACACCTCACCAACCAGTGACACTCACTGCTCAACAAAGGCTTGGCACTGGAGGGTGCAGCTACGGGATTCCTGATTGATGGCCATTCAACCTTAGTTTAAATAGCTCCACTGAAGGACAGCCTTCCACCTCCTGGAGCAATCTGCTCCGCCAAACAGTCCTCTCTAATAGAATGCTTCTGCTGGTAGTTTGCCAGAATGTTCTTCCATGCAACTTTACAAGCATTGGTTGTAACCCTGCCATCTGAGAACAAATGCTTGACCTAGCAGAAGAGTCAGCTCAGTGAGCTGCCATCTCTCTGCTGAATCTCATACTTCTTAGGGGTGTTGTAAGTCTAAGGAATGGTGGGAAACCTGTTGGACCCCATTAGTTCCAGTCAGTATGGCAATTGGCCAAGGATCATGGGAGCTGGGAATCTTCCCATTCCTGAGTTAAGCAGTGGGCAAGTCATAGGTTTCTATGTCATGGTCTTGGAGGCTGTCCAGCGTTTTTAAGACTAGAGCCATGTAGCCAATCAGTCCCTTTTCCATATTTCCCAAGGAATAGTTCCCTGACTGTTTTAGCTGTACTCTTGTGTCTCTACTCCTCCAGGAGCTGTTTGAGTACTCTGCTTGACTCAGCTCCTTGCACATTGTCACCCACTTCTGGGCATCTTCCTGTTTGCTCCTGCTGGTGAAGGACGTTTATATACTTCCCTTCCTTTTATGAGCTGCTTGTCAGGTTTGCAGTTCTGAGAGCAGCAAATGGAAATAACTGGTCAAATAAAAGTAGTATTTTTTTTAAGATCAACAGAAGACTTAAGATGATGACCTGGTTTGCACATGGTTTATTTAACCCATGAGTTGTTGAATTGTGGGTTATCATGATGTCTGAACAGAACCATGCTAACCCCAGTTTGATAAACACAAATAATCTGGAAAGAGTACCTGTGGTTATGAACTCTGACTTGTCTGAACCATGGGAGTGAATGCAGAAACACGGGTTGTGCTGCCAGACTACAGAAGCCGTAGGCAAGAATGGTATTTCCACCCCCACCAGGCTTTTGGGGTAAAGGGAAAGGAGCAGGTGAAGAAGATGGGAAACAAACAACCCAGGAATTAAGAAAATCAACTATAGTTTGTTCATCTACCAGGCAAACCCTGAGTAGGCAACACCCCATGGTTTAAATAAACCATGAGCTAGTATCATGTGTGAACCTGTTCACCACGGACACCTCTGCATCCAGAGAATGTGTGGTGAATCTGTGAGCAACACTGGCCAGGCGTCCATTTGTAGAGCTCTGCCTACGCCGAGGTCCTTGAAGGGCAAAGGGCAGGAAACAACTGTAGCAAGGAATTTGGCTGCCAGCTAACAGCAGTTCCCTCTTTGGCTTTTCTTTATTCTTCTCTAGCAAGTTCTTCAGAGCATCACTCACCTCCATAGCTTGCTGAGCACCTTGCAGGTAAATTCCAGGAGATACACGCTGCATAGCCCATGGCTTCCCTGACTGCATGATGAATGAAGCCTCTCCAGGTTGCCCTCCCCCACCCCCCGCAAGTGGCACGTCAGCTGAATGGGGGCTCTCCGTAGTCTGAGGAGCACCAAATGCAGAAAATGGAAAATCGGCAGCCAAAGCGAGCATCAGTCAATTCAGCCCAGTTCTTATCAGTTGAATACCCTGAAAATTCTGGAGGCCTTCCTTAAATTATGAGATTTTCAAGGACGTCATCAGGAGTCTGCTGGGCTGGTGCATGTGGCTGGGCTGGAGTGAAGCAAGACGATCTTCTGGGTGGATGCAGGGAGAGCCCTTGTGGCAAGGCAGACTTCCCCAGCCTTGTGGCTTCCAGTTGTGTTGGATGGCAGCTCCCAGACTTGGTGGCCAAGGGCCATGCTGAGTGGGGATTATGGGCATTGCAATCCAGTGCCACTGGAAGGTGCCAAGTTCAAGAGGGCATATCCCAAAACATGGCCAGGGAAAAGCGGGAGCACTTGGGGAGGGGGCAGCCTGCATGAGGGAGGGGGCGGCGTAGGTCTTGCAGTGCCACATCTTTCAAGCAGCCCCACACAGGGCTGGCCCTGTGGCACGGAAAGCCCCTTCCTGAGAAGCTGCCTTGGGCCCGAGCAGTCCCTTGTTCCGTGTAGCACAGCAAGGCCCACACCGTTTCCCCGCTAAGCTGCTGCCCTCCAGCTCTGCCGGATCGCGGTGGCCATCATATTTGGACAGTATTAGAGTCCAAGCACGTCTGGCGAACAGGGAATGGCAGCGCCTCCTCGGGGTTGTAGCGGCGAGCATTATAGGAGGCACTGGGAACGGACCATGTGCTCTGGGGCTGAGCCAGCCCCTCCGCAGCAGTAATGACCGCCTCTTCTTGGCAGGCGGTCGTCGTGCAGCAGGACACCTTCATCGAGGACCAGAAGCAGCTTCTGATGGAGCGTGCCCTGAGCCGCAGCTCCTTCCGGCCCAACTCCTTGATCGAGCAGGAGAAGCAGCGCAGCCTGGAGAAGCAGCGGCAGGAGCTGGCCAACCTGCAGAAGCAGCAGGCCCAGCACCATGAGGAAAAGCGGCGACGGGAGAGGGAGTGGGAGGCCCGGGAGGAAGTGCTGGCAGAGCGGGAGAGCCAGCTGGCCCAGCGGGAGGAGCAGGTCCAGAAGGGGCTCCACGGCCTGGAGAAGGAACGGGAGGAGCTGCAGCAGAAGAAGGCTGCCTACCAGCTCGACCTGGAGCACCTCCGGGCAGCCCAGAAGCAGCTGGAGAAGGAGAAGGAGCAGCTGCGGAGGGACATGGAGCAGCTTTCCCAGCTGCAGACAGAGCCCCGGCTTGGCCTGGTAATGGCCCCTGGCCGGTTGAGTGTTTTCTGGGCACGTGGGATGAAGGCAGCTGTGGTGGAAATGATGACGCCAGATCAGGGGCCAAAGCTCCTTCAGCTCAAGAACGGAATTTGCTTTTGGAGGCGGTCTGGGGGCCACTTCCCAGGAGTTGGTGGGGCCGAATGTGAGGGGCGGACATTGAGGCAAAGGGGCTGAGACCAGAATACTGGCCTTTTTCTACCTGACGGCCCTTCCTGATCGCGCAGGGCTGTGGCCTTCCTTGCCTGACAGGAGGGCCCAATTGAGCTCCGGAGCTTGAGGTGCAACATACAGATTTCCAAATCAGTGGCTTTCAAACTGTGTTTTGGGGAAACCCTGCATTTCCCTGCAAATTCATCCAGGTACCTTGTGAAAATCACAAATAGTGGGTCAGCCTCTTTGAAAGACTGCTTGCTCCCATTTCTGATCTTCCAGCACATCATGTAGTTTCAGGCTGGGTGGATTTCAGGCCCTACTTGTAGATCAAATACTTGGTGCCTTTTTCATATGTTCATTTAATAGTATTTTGGTTGCTTCTTGGACTGCATTCCCCCATGGCGGTGTACAGGCAAGAGCCAGGGAAGATTCCAAGACAGAATAGCTTGTTAGCAGGTTTACAGACTAATTTGAGAATTCACTGTATTCACTCATTGCAGTCTTAGATCTTGTCAGATGCCTTCACAGAGGAGGCAAGGGGAATATCAATAGGCAGTTCCATAGGTTTGATGACTGGATAGGTTTGTAGCCCTTGCCTGGCCTCTGGAGTGGTGTCAGAGGAAGGGAGAAGGACAGAGGCTGCAGAAGCTGGTGGTGCTTTCCCGAGCCGCCAGTCCTCTGCCACCTTTCATTCAGGACACCCTGTGTGCTCTTACGGGTTGGTTTTTGGACCCAGGAATAGACAGGAGATGTAGAGCTACTTGGAAGGGAAGAGAACCATTGGGACAGCTTGATAGCTCTCCACATCCAGGTGTGCTGATGGCCCCTGATAAGAGGCGAAGCCATCTGTTTGCGACTTGGGATGATAGTTAACTGGCGTTTCCCCCACGTTCTTACGGAGGCTGGGAGAATGGCAGTGAGGGAGGCGTGCCTTCCCAGTGGATGCCTCTCATCTGACTGGCATTTTTCATTTTTGCAGCTTTCTAACCAGCATACCAGGATCGCCAGGACCCCCTCCCTTCCTGAGGCCATGGACCCCTCTTCCCGGCACCTGAGCTCCTCCCTGCCAAAGCAGGGCCAGCTGGACGTGGAGCTCCCTGCATCACCCAAACGGAATAGCCTCTCAAGGACACACAAGGAGAAGAGCGCCTTCCACCTGATCGGGCCGACGTCGTCGGGCCAGTCCATCAAGCCTGTGGAGGGCCATGGCCAGGCCCCCACCCGCCTCTTTGGCTTGGCCAAGCCGAAGGAGAAGAAGGAGAAGAAGAAGAAGGGCAAGGGGCACCGCTCACAGCCGGCTGGTAAGCGAGGGGCTCTTCCGAGTTGGCCAAGCACTTCTTCAGGTCTTGGGAGTCAAGGGGGTGGATTGTCTGGGAACTCCTCGTCCTGCCAGGCCCAGCAGCTTCCCTCAGCAGCACGTGAAGTGGGGACCGTTTCAGCAGGCAGGGCAGGCCACATGAAAAGGCCCGCTGAGTCTTCGGACTAGGACTCCAGTCCGCATCCAGCCTGAACTCCCTGCAGCTGTTTTCTGGGGCAGGTGGTAGGGAATTGGTGCCGCTGCTGGATGTGATGCACACTGGGAGCACAGTCGGCGATGCTCTGCTACAGTCGCTAGTCTTCACAGCCCACACGAGTTGGCGGCCTATCAGTGGTGGGGCTGCAGGCAGCTGTGGAGACTCTCGCACGTCCACTTCCGGCCCTGCCAGAAACCCCTGTAGGAAGGAATGAGCCCCTGGCCGACTTGGGCAGCAGTTAATTTTCAGAACAGAGAGACTAGGTTTCAAGGCAGTCCATCTAGAAGACTGCTTTGTTCCTATAGAGGAAGAAATGTGGTTAGCATACACTCAGAGGCCCTCTTGATTACTTTGTCCAGAGTTGGATCTCTGGTGCTGGGCAGCCTGGCAGCGGAGCTCGAGCCCCCAAGTATGGGCCACGACAGAGCGAAAGAGCAACGGGATAAGCCTGCTTCCTTTTCCCATTCATGGAAATGGGACGGGCGTTGCTTTTGGAGTGTGGACAAGCTTTTGAGTAGGGGAAAGGAGGAGGAGAGGTCTGGCCCTGTAGTGTGGTTCTGATGTTGCTGTTCCGGTTCTTTCCCTCCTCAGATGCTCACTCCCCAGAAGCAGCACCAGAAGGGGAGGAGATTTTCTGCTGACCTCCCCTCTCTCTTCACCCCGTCAGGGTGAGGCCATCATTCTGTTTTCCTGGATCCATGATGATTTAAAGCAGTGTCTGAATGCACAGAGGGGGGAGAACAAACACTTCTGAAGGAACTCTGGAGGTGCCCAGACCGGGCGGGCTCGGTTTTAGCTGCACCCACTCTGAAAAAGATTCAACCCCATGTGCAATGGTGGCTAGACAGAAGTTCCATGTTTCGCCTCTCCTGTCCAAAGATGAGGAAGATGTGTCTTCAGGCAGCCCAGGGGAACACCGCCAAACATAAAAGCCCTTCAGAGCAAAAGTCAGGGCTCATCAAGCAGTGTTTGTGCACTGGTATATATAGATAAATTGTGTATATAAATACTTATATAAATATATACATATATAAATAAATGTACCTGTATATCCATTGGGATATGCTTTAATTTTGTACAGAAAAGCTGGGTGAGCTTAGCTCAGCCCTTAAAGGGTTAGATGTATACCTTACGAAGTGTTCAGGGACTGTATCAATATTAAATAGTTCTTTCCTTTTTGATGCTTGGCTCAAATGCTTTTGCCACTGGCACCTCCTCCATATCTGTGTTTTGAGAATAGACAAAGGCCAGGCAGTGGCAGAGTGACCAACTCCTCTTTATTAGGGGGAGTTTTGACTAAAGAATCTGAGGACCAATGTGTACCTGGCATGGCTTTGGTGGTGGGATTTCCAGACCAGGTGCATTGTTCTGGGGACATTATCCGAAATGTTCTGCTTGACAGAAAACAGTGTATGCAAATTGGCCAAGACACCCAAGCTGAAATAAAATATATGAAAGGGGTCCTCTGAAAAACCCGAGAGGCTGGTTTAGAAGCCACCTCAGAACTGCAGCAGCCCATCTCAGCATTATTTGACTTGAAAACGGGATGCAGCCCGACTTCTTGGCATAAGACCTCCTTTCTGCTCTCAGTGACAAGGAGCTTCCACTGGAAAGCTGCTAATGTGCTGGAGAGATCCGCACGACCTGAGATGGTCGGGCAGTGTGGTGATAATTTCCAAAATCAAGCGGAAAATCCCAAATTCTTCCCTTGGCTTCTCTGACCAGGTCCATGTGTACATCTTCTCTTTCTCCAAATCATCTTGCATCTCCATGCTAGGAACCATTTTTAAAGACACTGGGGTTGTGGGAAGCGAGTGTCTACACATTGGATGGGAACTTGGCTGTATAAGCAGAAGCGTAACAGTGAGGACTTCTGTCTCTCATCTGCTTAACTTCCCTGACTTCATTCATTTTGTAGGACAGCCTTGTCAACTGAGTCTCAGTTAAGAATTTCAAAATTCCCAACTCTGTTCTATCGCTTTGTGTTAGTATGTCACCGCCATTTTGAAATGAATTTGCTCTCATGAGGTTTAGAAATCCTCCTATGGAAAAAAAATATTTTTCAGGAATTGATGGGTTTCATCCTTCCACATGGGAGTTGTCACACAATATTCCTTTCAAATTTGAATGAGGAGTGGAAAAAACCAACTTCATGATAAATTTTCCAGCTCAGAAATGTCTCTATTCATCAAGTTTCCAAGGAGTTCAGCAAAAGATCATTTTTTCAAGACCCGATTTTTCCTAGTCATGCATATGAAAATTTAAGTGGCAGAGCAAATACGCAAGCATGACAAGGCAATGTTCTTCCTGCAGATCCTCCAGTCCCTTCTTTACCTGTTCATAGAGGGAGAGCCAGTCTCCTCCTGACACACCACCAGCACCAACAGATACATGCTCCAAATTCACACCTGATGGTGCCATTGCTGTTCTCCCCATGGGTAACAATATACCCAGTTTCAGAATCAACATGCCTGAACCTCTGGGTGGAATGCACACGCACTCGGGCCAGTTTCTGCATTCGTGGAGGACTTTGGTTTCTTCATCCGTTAAAGGTTAAGCTGTGTGTCTCCTTGTCCTGGGAGGAAGAAGTGTGCCAGGGCAGGGCAGGGCAGGACCCAGTACAAATGGCTAACTTGGGGTTTGGATGAAGGAAAAGTCTGCCTTGTGTTTTGTGCCATGGCAAATTTATTGCCTCGCTTATGAGGACTTGCTAAATACAGAGATGCCAAGGGAAGATATGTCCCCAGCTATAGGATTTTCAACCCCAGAGATCTTCCGCAGTAGACAGCTTAAGTGAGATCACTCACCCCCAGTCCATGAAGGATCTGGAAGGTTTCTTTTCCTACCGCCTCTTCAGGAATGGGTTTGCACTATTGTCCCAGTGCCTTCTCCCTTTTGAGCATCTCGGGAGTTGTTTTCAGAACTTGCAAAACCAGCATGCAAGGGTTCTGTCACAAGCCCTCAGTGCTGGGACTACAGCAGGGAAGTCAGGTTTGCCTTACCCAGCAAAGGAATCCTCTAGCAGCTCCGCTGAATCTGAAGCTCTTTAAAGAATTTATGCCCCAAAAGCAAAGTGGGAGGCAGCAAAAACAAAGTTCTACTTTCATTGTGGTTTTATTATTATTAATATTAATGATGCTTGTTCTTGATTGCAAGCTGGGCTTGCATTAAAAAAATCTTTCTGTTTGTTTGAAAGAGGTCTGGATTAAAAAAAAAAACATTTACTTAAGTTTCTTTTTCTTGTTTTGTGTCTGCTTATTTTTAAGCTGGGCTTGTGAAACCCAAAGTATGTGTTTTTTATTTCTTTTGTAAATATTAAATTGATTATTGATGCACCATATTAATAATAATAATAAACAGCCTGCAGAGCATTAAGTGCAGTTGACCACTGCTAGGGAACAACCTCTAACATGCAGCATCTCTTTGCCAAAGCAAGCCTAACAGGGGCTGTCGGCTTGGAGACAGACAATGCTTTTCTCAGAAAACTGAAGGTGAATGGAAAACTGGGCACAGTTCTCAAGGTGTGTGCTTACCCCACATTTGCTGGTGCTAATAGGATTTAGACGTTTCAGGCTTTCAAAAAACTTGTTTGGACATGGTAGTGAAGAAAACAATGTGTGTAACACATGAAAAGCGAGGCTTGAGTTTGTTTCAATTCTTTCCAAAACTTTTGCTTGTGTCCATCTACATTTAGTAACGGTAGATCTCCTTTTACACATGCGTGTCCTCACAGGCACATGCACTGGAATGCCATTTTTGTCCATGCCAAGGGCAACAATCCACAATTCGGTGTGTATTTTTCCCCTCTGGAGTACAAAGTGAACAGTTCAATCTTGTGTTATTTGCATCCACTGGTCTTTGCATGGGTGCAAAATGGTGCAAAAAACAGTGGGAGCAAAACAGATCTCACTTGAGGTGGGAACTTCTTAGCCAAAAACCTGTTGCTACCGTTCCTTCTCTTCTCGGAGAAAGGAGATTGTATTCCACATTATGTTACATAGAGGTAGGTAGTTTTCTGTAATATCTGAACAAACACTGCAGGCATTAGGAGTTCTCATACGCAAAGTTCTCTTCCTGTTCAGTTTGATTACGGTTCAAAGTCTGTCATGATAACTTGTTTCGGACAAGGATGGAATGCACTAGCATGCCTGATAGAAATGTTGACGTGATCCTCTCACTTGGGTTGCCTATTTCTGGATGAAATCTATCCTGTCCTGAACAGAACACTTTTTAAAATTGTACATGGGAGAGGGAGAGAAAGGAAAACCTAAATTGCTACATGTTAATTTGTAACTATGTAAAAAGTTAAGTAGATCACTGACTGTAAAAAATTCATTTTTTCCTCTGTAATTTGCAAAAACAAAGTCAAACAATCCATTGGATTTTCATAATAGTTTTTATTTATCTGTCTTTATTGTGAGAAACAGCCACTTATAAATTCATTTCCCTTCCCTCTAAATAAATTTTGATTTTAAGTCTGATAATTTGCTGTTCGTGCTTCATCAGAGTGGAGATGTTTCTTTACTTTCCACAAATGAGAGGGGGAAGAAAGAAGACACTTCCAGCTTCCATTTGGTTGGCAGAGGCAACATTGTGGGACTCTTACATTATGCTGCGTAAGGAAGGGGTAGGGAGGGACAGCCCCCCCCCCATGCACAAATAATTAAATCTGTCTCCTTCACATCCCACAATGCCCTTGCTAGCTTGGGATGATTAGAAATGTAGTCCTTCATACCTAGAGGGCATCAGGATGTAGAAAATCGGTCTGTTCTGACAGCAAGGAGAGGCAGACTGAGTGTGTGTGTGGGAATTATTGGCCAGATTAATGCCTTACTCCTGATGCAACTGGGTAGCTAAGTACAGAATGTGTCTTTCACTCTCCTGCGTATGAACATGCGAAGCTGGTTAATGCCGAGCTGGTCCTTCTAGCCACTCTGATGAACTGTGTCCTGCAGCAGCTCTCTCCAGTCAAACCGTTTTTTGAATTCCTTTGCATGTGCAGATCGTGGAATTTTCTGCCACTTTCGATTAGCTCTGTGCTACATGATGAATCAGAAAGCAGATGGCTCTAAAGCAGACCTGGACAACTTCTGGCCCTCCAGGTATTTAGACATACCGCTCCAATCAGCCTTAGTCAGTATAAAGAATGCTGAGGAATGATGAGAGTTACAGGTCGAATGAGACACACACATTGGCCATGTCTGCCTTAATCTGAATAGAATGCCTGTGAGCAGGTATCACCTGAAGATGTGCTTGCCCAATTCCCTCATGAAAATGCAAGTAATCCAGGAAAACGCCAGTGTATACTCAGGCCTTGAATAGGAAAGAGGACATCCATTCAAACAGAATATTTCTGAAGATTTCTTCAATCTGGAGATTTATCTTAGGGCCACTCTCCTTAGTACTCCAGCATTACATGACTCTACTTAGTATATAGGAAGAAGAAATGTAGCAACAACTGCAGTGCATCATATAATGCATATGACATGGAAGGTTGGCCCATGGGGTCCCTGCTGTTCTTGACAGGCTTCCTTGCTTGCCCGTCTCAGCTGCTCTGTCAACAGCACCCTTATGGCGAATTTTCCCTTGCATCAGATTCTGGAGCTTCCCTACCTCATCCAGCGCTTGAACTCCAGTGGGTCTCCTGCACACTTCCTGCCCTCATCTGTATCCCTGCATTTTTCTTAGCTTCGGATTCTGTTCAAGTGCACTACTGGGATGCCACCTTGAATGCTCTTCTACAGCGATGCTGCTCCTTAGCTTCACCTCTTGTCAAAGTCATATTGGTTCAGACTGCCTCTTCTCCTTTTGAGAAGGATCAGTGCAGGTGTGGCTTTACTTCTCTGGCAGGTCTAGAAGAAAAGGTCCCAGCAGGCACCATGCAAAACCAGCTTCAGTACTGGCATGTAGGCACTGGCTTGCCCAACCTCCTTCACTTCCACTCATTCCATACCTGCTCTTTGACTCATGGGTGGAGGCCTCAATCCAGAGCTTTTGGCACCAAGAGGCTTCATTTTGGAAACTGCCTTGGGTTGGCAAAACCGAGGGGTTGCTTCCATGGGCCGAAAGACGAGCTACCTTCACAAGGTCAGTTGCCTCTCCCTGCTCACCAATAACCAAGGGTTTGAATTCTCTGCTCTAAGCACTTAAAACAGCCTTCCTTAACTGTCCAGCCTCAAGATGCACTGGACTGCAACTGAGGGTGATGGGAGGTGCAGTCCATCACACCTGGAGCGTACGAAGTTGGTAGATGCTGACTCAAAACCCAAAGCAATCCAACTTCTGGAGCAAGCCAGGATGAGCTCTGGTGATCTGGAATGATCTTTGGTTCTGCTCTGCTTCATCCTGGGTGGACGCTGGGTAGTTTCAAGACTTTTTTGTTTAAAGAGACAGTGGAGCAGCAACCCCTCAGCTGAGGAGGAGGACTGTGAGCTGGGGACATGAAGCATGCAAATGGCATTCATTCAAGGAGGGGCTGTGGGTTTGCTAGAAAAAAAGCTGTTTTGACTGCAACCGTGTGAGAAACAGTCACAATGTGAGAGTAGTGTGGGATTCACAGGTTTGTTTTCAGAGGCAATCAATTGCCAACCTCTCTTCTTTCCATGGACACTGAAGAAAAGGGGAAAACAAGCGTGAAAATTGCCCATTCTCTTCTCCGCATTTCCACTTTCATTCCTTTCCACTGTCTGGTCAGTGCTGGGAAAGCTTATGTTTCTTAAAAAAGCACAGCAAAAATTTGCATTCTAAAGCTCACCAATGCTAATTAAAGAGGCTGATGAAATTGCTGAATAAGACGACTTCAGATATGAATCTTCACTGCTTGTAGAAGTTGAGCTTTCACTGTGGGTGGATCCTGGTTTTCCATTGCCCCGTTAATCCTCCTAAAATAGCCCTATGACATCCACCAGGGCCACATTATGCTCTTGTGTATTCTGGTTTAGAGAAAGCCAACTAGGATGGCTGAGACAGATCTGAAGGGTCCCGGAGCAGCCATGCACTCTCTCCTAGTTGACACCAGAGATTGCAAGCAAGGTGACTTGCACAGGGGGCATCATCAGAAGCACAGCCCTGGGTCATGAGAAAAGGGGACTTGTCAGACCCCAAAGAGGGACAACTGTTAAGGTTGTAAAATGCTCTTTTGTTTTTAGCTTGGGGAATAAAATTGGGATTGAGTTTCAGCATGCAAACCTCTCTCCCCACGCACTACCCTAGCTCTTTCTCTGGCTGAACTCTATTATTCAGCTATCAGCCAGACTCTTTATGCCAGCCTAGCTGCCTGCTTAATCCCTTAGCAACACACCCAGGCTGCGTAATCACTGCCAATTGCCTCTGAATTGCCATTCAGGCCAATTCAACTACAGATGACAGATGAAAGGCGAGGGGGAATACCCCTCCATTTTTTGCCTGCCAAAGCTCACCCCTCCACTCTCACCTTTACACATCTGTGAATGCATTCTTGAAGCTAGAAGAAATCGATACAGCACACAGTGTGTTGCTTCCAAGAATAAATGCTGTGTCCAGAGATGACAGACATTGGTTTGCGATCCATGGATATGATGCTTGCATATATGCAGATTCTCTTCTATAACTTGGGATGCAATCCTAAACTCTTTGACATAGAAGAAACTTCTATTGATTGGGGCTGATTCTAGTGGGGCTGATTTCTGAGTTGATCCATAGGATTGCATTGCTAACCTACATCTAAGGTCGCCATTAAAATATCAATGTACATCTTTTTGCAGAGAAAGGACCTCTGAGAAGCTGAATGGAATGAGGAATGAGTGTGTGTGCCTCGAGTGTTGGAATCAGCCTCTCCACTGGCTCCCCGCGACACACACACATACAACAGCCCCGCAAGGGAAGGTGGGCTCCATGCACGATTGCTTCAAGGTTGTCTGAAAAGCTTCTTGGTCAAGTGTTCTTTGACCTGGTCTTCCCTGACCCTTCACTTCAGCCTGCGCTAGTTTTACATCAGTGGCATGGCTGAGGGGCCCTCGGAGAGTCTACAGCTGTGTTTCTAGGCAGAGGAGAGCTGCAGGAAATGTGTTTTGTTCCAAGAAAATTTATACCCAGCCCCTTTCATATCTCTTGGAAGGAACTCAAGGTGGCTCTGCTGTGGGTCATCTCTTCCTCTCCATTTGATCCTCAGCGCAGTCCCAAAAGGTAAGTTAGACTGAGCATCCGTGGCTGGCCCAGGGCCACCAAGCGAGCTTCATGGCCGAGCAGGGACAAGAAGCCAAATTGCTCAAGTCAACAACGTATCTGCATGATGTGACATCGTCTCTATAAAGACCTCAAAGGCTTTTTGCGATCTCTTAGTTGGCCTATGCATCTTGCCTAAATGTTGGAATAACAGTCAGCCAGAGACATTTGTCCCTCATGTGAGGCACTTATTCTGAGCCCCCGCATTCTGCAGCACAGGGCAGCATCTCCACCTGGTGCCCAACAGCGACATTTTTCAAATGAATGTATGAAAGGTTTTCAATAGTATCACGAAGTTTCAATTGAGACTGCAGCATTTGGCAACCTTGCAGGTTGTAGCACTCCGGAAAATAAAGCGTGTGCTTGCAATTACTACTTGCAGCCGTTATTAGCCCTCCAATGGGTGCACTTCAAAAGAAAATTCTTGTCCAAAGTACACAGGTTCCCAGAGCTTAATTAAAATTGTCTGAATGCCCAGGGACAGAGTACTAACAAAAATGTGTTTGTAAAATGACTCAACACCGTTCCAGCCCTTGCAGAGGTGCCTGTGCTTCGATTACCATGGTGAGAGCGAGTTCTGAAGCCCTTGAAGTGCTTCTGTGCTGGATCGGAGATGCCAAAGTCGCTTGCGTGCAGCTGCGGGCTCCAGAGGAGGACTTGGCTGTGACTCTGCTCCTTCTTCCTCGGAAAGAACCAACAGGACTGCTCAGCCTTTCCACCCCAGCCTATCAGTGGGGCTTAGGGTTGGGGTCATCCAGAATGCCCTTTCCTGCTCTGGTGCAGTGGGAAGAAAAGGCCTTACAGGGGCAGTAGAGAGCGAAGCCAGGAGCTTCCACTTGTTTGTGCAGGCCCCGCGACCCATCTTGGCACAGGAAAGCAACAGCAGCACCTGGGAAGAGAGGAAAAGGAGATGCCACATTACATCCTGTTTGCTCAACTTCGCGTGGAGTCTTGGAAAGGTTAGGCAGGCTGGCTGGCTCACTTCCTGAATGCCCTGCCTTGTCATTCCAGAAACTGTGCAATTACGGTGAAAAGCAAGTCGTTCAACTAAAAGTTGCAGTGCGGCGTTCAGAGGCCAGTCTGCCAGCCATGCCCTCTTCCAGAATGCTCAATTCCATACCACAACGCTCTGCATTAGCTCAGTTCCCCTAAGTCCCTAAACAGTTTTGCTACTTTTGCAAACCATGCAGGACCTACAAGGATGCTGGCCTGTCCTTTTTGTTTTATTGGTGACCCCCATATCGGGCACAGCCCTAGTGGACCAAACCTGCTGACCTCTTTCTGCAAAGGATTGCAGAACACCCGATCATTTGAGTGGGAAGGTGACAAAAACAGGTGAACCGTGCCTTTAACCCGCTGCACAGAACAGAAGCTGCATCCTTCAGTGGTTTGACCAAATCCAGCAGGGCGAGCGGTGCCTGCATTTCCGCTTCACAAAGCCCCCAGGTGGGCTGGTGATGGGACCTGCAGGGGCATTCCCGCTCTTCCAGGGTGGAGAGCTAAGCACAGCATGCAGAACAAAGGGCTGCCAGTTTGCATCAACACTGTTGGGATGACTGGCTGGATGGCTATTTGGCGGCCTGTTCTGACTCATGATTATTTAAACAATACTAGCAACGGAAGTTACCTTCCCCTGCTGAGCTGAAGCAAACTTTGAATAACAAGGAGTAGCTCTTTGGACAGAAAGACTTGCTTTTGACTGCTGAACAGGTTCAAATTCACATGCTCAGAAATCCTTGGTTCTAAGGACATCTTGCACCCATGCAAACAAAGCAGCGTGCAACCTGCAGACAGCCCTCTCGGAATCCGTGAGCGAGTCCAGCAAGCCAATGTCCCTCCTGCATTTGTGTTCTGCCCTGTTTCTCAAATGCATGGGCAGCACCCCAGAGCGTGGGGAGGGCTGAGCCGGGCTTGATCCTCACCGCACCACCAAGAGCTTGGATCTGCAGTGCTTTTTTCAGCGGGCAAACTAACGCCTGCATGTCCCCCACATGCACAGCACCCCCTTCCTGGTCTGTGCAGGGCCATCACATCTGAACACTTGACGAAGCCCTGTTGCCACCTCTTTGCCTTGCTGCGGCGTGAAAGGGCTCCGGTGCCGCAGCCGGTGTGCTGCTCGGCTTTCCTGCTCTGCGTGAGCAGCTCGTTTCCCCAAGGCAGCCACTCCCAACCAGCTTGGCCTGACAAACAGGCTTCAGACACAGACCTTGGCAGGAACACCCCTTCTGCTGCAGCCACCCACCTCCCCACCCATGCTATGCCGGGGTGTCTATTAATTCCTCCCACAGAGGCCATCGTGCCTCAAACGAGGCAACTCTGATGAGCAGCCCTGGGAGGCAGGACTGGCTGAGCTACCCCACTGTGGAGACTGCAGCAAAATGGGCAAGGGGCCCGGCCCCTGATGCCAGCAACAATCTGGTGTCCACTGGATGAGCAGCACACGTGTGACGGAGGGCAGCAGGGAGAGGGGGCTCTGGTAAGGTTTGCTCGTCCGTTTTGCACGGGCGGTTAGTAAATCAAATGAAGGCTGAGACGGACCCTTGCCAGCAAGTCTCCTCTGATGTTCCTGGAAGTTCTCCCGCTTCCAGTCTCTGTGTATTAAGCACAATTGTTGCTTCTGCTTTCTGATGGGAGGTTCTTTCACAGCTACAGGACAGCCAGGGACAGATCTGGGCAGCTGGAAAGAACTTGAGATGTAAGAGATTCCAGTGCAGGAAGCAGCAACAGTGGCAGCCTCTCCACCTCCCATCACGGACCTGCAGCCCTCTGCCTCCAGAGATGGCCACATTCAGATTCGGAAAACGGCAAGTCTGCAAAAGTGCCTGCTGCTGGAACTCCCCCTCTGCAGAATCACTTTCTAGAAAACCTGACCTCTGGCCACTTTTATAACCACTTCACAGGAGCTGAGTTGTCAGAAGCTTTCTATTATTAATTAGTTGAGCTGCTCCGACTGCCGGAAGTCTGTCAATGGCTCGACTATAAATGGAGCAGGGCTCCAATCCCAGAGTACTCTGGCGTCACCCTGCAGGTTCCAGAACTGCCCACAAAGGACAAACCCGCCTGGCAAAGCTTCCGCAGCCGCTCCCCCGACTAAGCTAATGAGCAGCGGAGAGCTAAGCGACCACCTCCCAGTGGTGCGGATCCAAAGAGTTCCCCGGTGGCGTGATGCTCCGAAGCCCCAAACGCCCCGGTCCCTGAGGGTTGTGCCGTTTGCTTCGGTGGAGGAGCAACTCCGGGACACACCGCAAGACTTGCATGTGCTGCCACTGAAGGGGGCAAGGCACACGGCACATAATACGCAGCACTCTGCAGGCACTTCTTACCCTTCCCCCTGCTGCCAGCATTCTGGCACGCTCTCTTTAACACGGCAGCTCCCTGCTAGCAGAGGAGCTTGCGGAAGAGAAAGAAATGGGTTTGCAGCTTCCTCTGGCAGGGAGGCAGAGGAGAGGAGCCTGCATTTGTCACTGACCTTAAAGGGCAGAGGAGCCTTGCCAGAAAAACAGGTGGCAACCCAACAGCACCCATCCACGGGCTTGCCCTCCTCTGCCCTCCCTTGAGGCCACTGGCTTATCTGCTCCAATCTCATGGTGGGGGAGACCTAGTCTTGAGGTCGGGGGGGCTCAGAAGAGCTTGAATGTTACAATTCTCCTTTTTTGCTCTCTTTGCCAACAGCAGGGCTCAAGGAAATGAAAAAATTAAGGCTCGGGGGGCATAATCCTCTCCTAATTCCTAAGGGATCTCTACAACATGGGAATTGCTTGCAAGCGATGGCCTCCAGCAGAAAAGCTCCTCAGAGGCCAGGGGGACTAAAAGTGGAACTGGGAGGGGAGATGTCCATACAAGTCCCCATTTACGGGTCACTTGTCCATTCAGGTGACGAAAAGTGGGACAGGGAGAGATCATCTGGGCTTTAGGATCAAGCTGTTCAGCAGGAATTCTGCTAATTAACCTTGATTATGCACTAAATAACACCAAGCATTTTTGTCAGTGGACCAGAGTCTGGGCATACCCATGCAATGGACACCCAGGGAGATGCCACCCAGGACACAGGTCCTCTCCTCTGCCACCCTGAAACTGGAGAGTTGGGTTCCATGTCTGAATGGTCACAGCACCAGTATCTTTTCTTTAAAAAATCTGCCAAGGGGCTGTAAAACATACAGGCCAAAGCAGAACACAGTGACTGGAAGGCTATGGTACAGCTGCTGCTGGACTGCACTATCTCAGACTGATGTGGGGCCAGCCCTTGCGGCAGGCAAGGGCTCCTGGTACATGGGAAGCCAGCGCGGGCAAGAAGATGGCTAGACTACAGTCTGACTAATATCAGAAAGGATTTTTTAAACAAACAGGTTGCTTGCAGAAATATATCCCTTCTAGCTACATGTTCACTGCTCATACATGGTTCTGTTTTTAGGCTGAGACCCGAAAGAAGAAAGTCGCTCTCTAAATGTTTGGACATCACTTTCCAGCATTCCTGATTGCTGGTTGGGTAGGAGCTGCATAATTGCCTTCTGCCTACCATTGCCCAAAACTGTCTTTCAAAGACTCTCTTCTAGGGTTGCCTAAAACAGGACAATTTATTCTTCCTCCATCAGGAAAGCACTGTAGGCCGACAATGTGTCAAACCTGTTGCCACCCAATGTACCTGTGACACAGCAAACAAAGGGAGGTTGCGCTTCTTACAATAGGAAGTGTCTTGGCTACGTGTTTTCCTTCCTGATGTCTCCAAATCCTTGGTCTTGGTGGCCTTTGGAGCCAGTGATTTCTTTCCCTACAGCTCAAAATGTTCCAATCGCAGTAGCATTTGAAGATCATGGCATTTGACTATACAGACAACTTTACTGCTGGGATTTAATAAGATCCCAGAAAACCACAAACATGGCACTAAAGAAACTTTGCAAGCCAAGAGGCATTAAAAGGGCACTCATAATAACGCCTGAGTTGTTAAGAAGCTTTCCCAGGGTACAGCCCTCACTGTTGAGAAAATTAAACACTTGGTCTTTATATGAATTATGAAAATATTCAGCATTGACCTGACATGCACCCAGAGCCTGTTTTGATAAGCGGATGCACCTGTGTGCTATACAATTAATTTTCAGTGCAAAAGCAGCTCTTAAGAGCTCCGCAGCCCAAGAGGAAGGCAAGGTGGAGTTTCACTTGCTTTGCACAGTACTTAATAGCCAAGCGGCAGTCCATCAGTTGTCCATGTGGTTGCAACAGCTGTCGGGCAACGTGGCACAGTGGAAGAAGTGCAGCAAACCCATCAGCCTATAGCAGGGAATTGCCAGATCAGTCCCATAGAAACACATGCAAAACAGGCCTTTGCTTTCTTACAGTACTCTTTGTAGCGCCTCTTTGTTCCCTCTACCAGGAGTGCAGACTGGCATCCTTGTCAGCAGAGATGCATTTAGAGAATCTACTGGATTCTCTGGACTCGACTCCCCACGCTCTTGGTCACGGCTGTGAGTTCCAGGTCCCGGCAAATGTGCCCAGCGTTTCCCTGGCACCAGGAACTGAGCCCTGTGTGACCCCCTGCACAACCGTTGCCCTCTCCTGTTATGTGCCTGCTATGCACCCTTCGTTCCACAAAGGCTAGGGGAATAGGTTCTGTGGCACTTCATCACAACACTACTTCTCACTTTTATAAAGTCCTACAAGTTTGTTTGTTTGTTTGTTTTAAGGGGGGAGTTTTCCTCCACAAACTAAGAGCTGGGCTCTCCCCTGGATTCCTCCACCACGTAAAGCCAATGTGGGCAAACATGAAGTCCCCTTGCCCCTAAAATTAAGGAAAAGCACCTGGAGCAGGGATGTGGCCCCTTTAGTCAGAGACCAGCCCATTTTGAGCCTGTGGGCACTCCAGAGCTGTTCCAGGCACCTTTTGTTTACTGTACAAAAGCAAGCGAGTCATGCAGACACACATCAGGGTTTCCCAAATTTTCTGTATTTGTGAGCTGCCGCAGTTTCTCTCCCAGACAGGCCATGTGTAAAAGTGATGTGTGACAGCAGCAACTCTTACCTCCCTTAGGTTCTTCCATTCCCACATACAACCGTCAGGCCGGTAAGTGTTTCCACGTACTAACGAATGCAGTGGGGATTAGGGAGTAGGGCACCGTGGTGATACAGTTCCAGGTGTCTGATGTAGGGTCGTAACAATCCAGTGTTTTACATCGCTGTGTCCCAAAGTAGCCACCCACCACATAAAGCTTGTTCCCCGAAGCCAGCGCATGGCATGACATCCGCTTGGCCGTCATGTCCCCGACCCGCGTCCACTGGTCTGTTTCACAATCAAAGCGGTAGGCAGAGGCCGCCGTGTACTCGGTGTCTCCGCCCATGATGAAAATCTGGCTGCCGAGGACTGCGGCTGCAGTGTAGCGCCAGGGCTGGGGACACTGGGCTTTGATGGTCCACCGGTTCTCCACTGGATCGTAGCACTGCACCTTGGACACCATATCCCGGTGAATGCTGGTTCCACCGAAGACATAGAGCTTCAGCCGGGCACTGACAACTGCCGCATTGCTGACGCCATCCCTCAGGGGGGCTACCATGGTCCACTTGTTGGCAACTGGATCATACTTCTCCACTTGTTTCAGCGAGACAGACGGAGAGGCAGGAAAGACACCAGCCACCGCGGTGTGACCGCCAACGACATAGAGGCAATGCTCTAGTTCAGCAGAGCCGTGCCCAAACCGGGCGATAAGCATCGGGGCAGCCTTGCACCACTCCTCGTTGACTGTGTCGTAGACCCACACATCCTTAGAGACCCCATTTTCCGAGCCTCTCCCACCAGTGATGTAGACCTTGCAGCCAATGGCGCAGGCACTGAACTCCTTCCTGGGGCTGGGCAGGTCTGCTTTGGGAATGATCTCCTTTGCCTTGTGGTCCACCTGGTACACCTTGTCGCACATGAATGTCTGCCCACCCAAGATGAGCAGAGTGTGCCCAGCTTTGCGGGGCCTTGCGCAGGGGCTGGTGACCACCCCGTCGTTCTGCAGGATTTTCCGCTTGCACTGAAGGGCCTCGTCCATGATCTGCTTGTTCTGCTCCTCCTCTGTGATCAGAGCCTCATAGGTCGTGGCCTCCTTGAGGCATTCAGAAGGCAGCAAGGCGAGGCGTACACTCTTCAACAGCTCCGGGAGGAAAGGCTTCCGCTTCTCCAAGTCATATTTCACCCACTGCATGACCGCCTTGAAGACCTTCTCTTCATCTTCAATTTCCAGCTCATCGCTGGAAATCAAATCCAGCAACGTATCCTTGGACAGGCTGTTGAATTCCTCGCTCCTGTGGACCGTCTCAAAGTTGACCAGGCACATCCTCCAAGACAGCTCGTACAGTCTTTTACACTGGTGAGCATCCGAGAGGACCATCATTCCTAAGCAGTTGGAAGGGTACAGGTTCTTCTCCAGGAACTCAGAAGCAGCGTCTCGGATGTCATGGAACTGCAACATGTCACCAGCTTCCAGGAGAGATTCGGCATTCTCCTCATTGATGATGACCTTGGATGAGTAAGCATAGTCCAGCAGCAACTCCAGCACCTCTGGGTGGAGGCTATCATGGAAATTCACCTCATCACCCAAACTCTCACGCAGGCCGTTGCTGAACATTGCTTCAAAATACCTGCTTGAGGCCGCAAGCACAGCCCGGTGGCATGGAAAGGACTTATTCCCAGCCAAAAGGGTGACGTCAGTGAACATGCAGTGCTTCCTCATGGTGTTGAGGTGAGACAGGACGCAGTCTGGGTGGGAGGCTTTGTGGAACAGCAAGATGTTCATGGAACCAGTGCTAGTCCGGGATTTGCGATTCTCATGGACACTGACTGACATGACGGCTGCAGCACTGTCTGTAGAGAAGCGAACAAGAACAGGCCTGAGTTTCAGCGGAATGAGCAACATGCTCCAGTGTGAAAGTGCAGTTTGACCATCTAAGCACAGCAATGCAGCCCCACCTTTGTAAAGCTAAAACAAATGGATAGTGGCTGGATCCTGCTAACAGTGAGCACCAGCACGATAGCGTGACTAGAACAGCCCACCAGAGACCTGGGCTGAGATCCCTGCTCAGCCAGAAAATGAATCAGGTCACCCTGGTCTATTTTGCGGGGAAGTTGTAAGAACAAAGGGAAAAGAATGCAATGTAGGCCACTCAGAACTCTTCCAAATGGAAGAGCTTCTAGTTTCCGGGGGAAAGGTCTTGCCAAAACTCCAACAGTAGATAAACTAAGAGAAGCTTAAGAACAAAATGGTGAATAGATTCCACCTCTGAATTAATGTTTTGCACCTAAACTCGTCCCAAGTCACCATTTTGCATTTGACTCAGATTTGTGCCTCTTGGACCCCAGGGGTGGAAAGAGTATGTAGGTTGTGCAAATTTAGCATACACCTGCTTAACAATGAGGATTTTCCAGAATATTTTTAACTGGGAAATGTACTGGAAAAATTTCCAATGCAAAAGAGCTAACTTACACCAGAAACATTTCAGTTCACACTGTAAACATTTCCGCGGCCCCGGAGTTGTTCTCCTTTAGCTTGTTTCATTTGTATTTAGCAAGCAACAAGCTTTTGGAAACAGCTACAAAACTCAGAGCTGGAAATCCCTGTTTGGAGCCCCCTCCTCCCCTAACAACTGGCGTGGCAAGAACTGCACTGGCAACCTTGGAGAAGGGTTTAGATGAGGAGACCGGGACTGGCAAGGTATAACATATCCAGTCTTCATTCCTTCCCCCTGCAAAGTTCTGACATTAGTTGGTTTAAACTGGCCATTTAAATGTTTTGTGGAGTGTGAGGTTCACAAAGGTGACACTCGCCTCCGATTCCTCTTGCCCGGCACAGGATGCGCGCAACCCTCTAAATGCAGAGGGTTATGGGCAACTTCACCACTCTGCACCCTCACGACAATTCAAATGTGGCTATTTTTAGCAGAACATCAGTGGAAAAGCAACCCAGGAGTGCATCGTTCACTTGCATTGTTAAAATTTAAGGCAGCAAGAAGGTAATGATAACGACTCACGGCTTGGCCAACTTTAACAAACTCAAGAGAGTGGTACATACTGCAAACTGCTTCTGCATGTCAGCAGTGTTCAAGAGAGCCAGTGTGGGAATGGGACTCTGGAGATCTGCGTTCTGGTCCTCACTCAGCTTACCGAGTGACTTTGGGCCAGTCACAGACTCTCAGCCCAGCCTACCTCACAGGGTTGTTGTTGTGGGGATAAGATGGAGGAGGAGAATGATGTAAGCTGCCTTGAGCCCTTTGTAGGAAAAAGGCAGGATATAGATCCAAAAATAAATAAAAGAAAGAAAGAAAGAAAATTATTTAAGCCACCCGGAGTTCCTTGAAAGGAAAAAGGGTAGGATGTAAATCTAATAAATAAAACTCTCCTTCACTCAGATTATGGGGCAAAGCGGCACCTTTAATTTTGCCGTCACTGCATCGTAGTTTCACTTGTCACTGAGAAATATCTGTACTGAGCAGCCAAGCATGTGATTGGCTGCCATTCATTTTTACTATCAAAATTAGGAAAAAATGCCGTGGAAAAATTATGCACTGGGAAACTTTCCATCCTGTGTCATGGCACTCACCTCCACTGTATTATTATTTTATGTATGCATCCAATTTATATGGTGCCCCATTAGCCATAGGCTCTCTGGGCAGCTCACAACACAAGTCAAACTATTTAGTTTTTTTTTTTTTAATTTATATCCTGCCTTTTTCCTGCAAAGGGCTCAAGGCAGCTTACATCATTCTCCTCCTCCATCTTATCCCCACAACAACAACCATCTGAGGTAGGTTGGGCTGAGAGTCTGTGACTGACCCAAAGTCACCCAGCTGGCTCCATGGCTGAGCGGGGACTCGAACCCAGATCCTCTGAGTCCCAGTCCCACGCTCTTAACCACGACACCACACTGGCTCATTGCCTCGGGTGTGCCTTTCAGCTTGCAAAAGACAAAATGCAGGCAGACAGGGAAGTGCAGTGCTGGACAACACTAGAGCAAAAGGCTGTATTGCAGGCGGACGAGGTAGGGCAGTCCTGTGGTTGAGTAGCCACATGGGACTCGTCCATTGTGTCTGCTCGGTGCTTCCCAGTTCAGATGGGCCCACAGAAGCAACTTGCAATTACAGCTCTGAAACAGCTCTGGAACTTGGTGAACCTGTTGATGCAGGGCTTATGAAATACAACATGGAGAAAGTGGGAAGTTTGCCAAAGAGCTGTGCTTAGTTGTGGGGATCACAGCTGCTCTTGCTCCATGGTCACCTGCCTTTGGAAACCCATCTTGCTCGCCTGCCTCTCAGCTGACTCCTCTGGATTCCACCCATCACTGCACTTGCTCTGGCAGGCCCTTGCTGAAAGCTATTCACCCACACAAATAGGTAAATAGCGGCCCCAATTTGTGTTTGGCTGCAAATTGCCCAGGTAGCTTTGTCTCTGGCTGAATTAAATCTAGCTGGAGGGAAAGGCTTTTCTTCTTCTGGACAAACGTGCAGGAGAGTAGAAAGACAATCACAATGCAGGAATCCCACAAGAATAATGGCAGGGTGTTCCGTCTCCTCCTCCCTCCAGATAGATATTCCCAAGCAGCAGCTAAACTCACCCACCAGCCCTGAGCAAGCTTTAAGGGGCAGTGAAGAGAAACATGGGGCAGGGAGAACAGGGCGCAGGGTGCCAGGAGGAATCTTGCAGATGCCTTTCTACTACTGTGGTTTGCAGAAGCGCTCTGCTTCAGAGTTAGCAACATAATAATGCAGGGATAGAGAAAGGGTAGATCTCTGAATGATCTTCAGGAAAGCAAGGATTTCTGACTTCTGCCTGTTGAAAAATAGTAGTAACAAAATGATTTCCCCCACCTCCATCTTAAAATAGTACGTCTGAAATAGTCCTGAGAACTAGGATTGGCCCTTTATGTTACAGGACTGCAAACTCAATTCAGTTCTGGCACTGGAAACAATCGTTGGGCCTTTTTTAATTTAATTCTTTAATTCCAAGGGTATGTGCCTTTTACACCAGTCTTGGCAGATTTTAGGGTTCTTCTAAAAAAGTAAAGTAGGCCTACAATCTCGAACTCTGCCCATCCCTGACATAATGAATGAACTCTGCACACATCAAAACCAGGCAACCAGAATGGATTCAAATCGAAGCTTTAATTACCTTCTTTTCTGAGTGGATGCTCCTAGCAAGCAAGTAGAATTATGCACACTGCTCTTCGGGCATGCTTTGATTAGTATGGTCATAGTTTTCAATGCCTTGATTATTAAAATTTAAATGCTGAAAGAAGTATATGCCATTTGAGAGATCTTAGAATAGTTACATAGAAAGCTTAGAGTGTGTTTTGATAAGGCTTTGCCTTTGCTTGCATAGAATATGCAACCCAAACAAAGGACACTTGGTTGAACTGTTCTCTCCACCCCAAACATTTCCCAATCCAATATTTGAGCTGCTTTGACTACCTGGGGGGTTAAATCAGCTATTTATACAGCACGTCAATCACCATACCTGAGCTGCATTTACTCACTGTAAGACAAACAAACATGTTGCATCAGATTGCCACTAGCTGAAAAAGCCTCCACAAAAATGCAGAGATGGGGGAAGAGGAAAAGCCCAATGCAGAATGCGTATCGGGGGGGGGGGGGGAGTACGCGCAGGATCATGCCAAGAGGTCTGGCTGTGGAAAGCCTGCGCGTGGCTTCTCTCCTGGAAAAGTGGACAAGCATACCATTATCACGTGGGTACCCCAGCTTCTTCCCTCTTGCCAAGAGCCCAAAGCAGCTTGAACAATCTTCCTCACTCTTCTCCAGCTCATCCTCACAACAACCCGGTGAGGTGGGTTAGGCTGAGAGTCAGCAACTGATCCAGAGGCACACAGTGCTGAGTGAGGACTAGCACCCCCCCGCCCCCAAGCCCTGGCGCACCATGGGCTGCTACGACAGAGCAGCACATAGGATGACTTGTTCAACAGAAGGTAAGTGCCCTTCTTGGTCTGGTTCTACCTCCTTTGACCTGGAGCCTCCAGATGTGCTGGACTTCAACCCCATCATTCCCAGTCTACCATGCTGGAGAAGCCTGCATTATGGTAAGTTTCTCCAGTACTGCTCTTTGGATTTTTGCATTGGTGTAATCAAGGCCCTTTTTTCTACTATATATTTCACTCCTATTTATAGGTACACCAGCAGACAGGAGGTCAGGAAAGAGATAATGGATCTACCTTTACCCAGTTCTCCCCAGGAAGGGGTTTAGAACATGTCTGAATGCGGCGTTAAAGGGAAAGAGCTGGTGTGCCCCCAAAGCTCAGCCCATGCCCTGCAGCTGATGCCTGTTCTTTTGGCCTCCGTGGCTCTCTAGCAGCACTTCGAATTTGCCAACCCAGAAGCTGCTCAGGGATCCATACGGGCAGCAGGCCGTGTTTGTGCCACGACAACATCCACTGTAAGCATTTGCTGAAGTATTGGAAATTGAGCAAAGATGTGAGAAATTTGGCATGCAAAGTGTGAGCCACAAAATGAGATGCGCAAACATTTCACACAAGTTCGATTCGGATTTTTCGAAAATGAAAAAATGCCTACTTATTTATCATATGCCCCCTCCCCTCCCTTTTTTGCCTTTTCCCAAGGCTTACATAATTCTCCTCTCAGTCTTGCCTTCACAACAACCCTGTGAGGTAGATTGACCCAAGAGTCTGTGACTGGCCCAAAATCAGCCCGTGAGCTCCATGGCTGAGTGGGGACTGGAACCCAGTGCTCCTGACTCAGATGCCAGTTGGACACTTCGAAGGGACGGTCACTGCCTGTCAAATCAGAGACTGCAAAAAGAGAACTCTGCAAAAGGTTTCTTTCTGGAGCGTGAGCAGGTGGGAGATGATGCCGTGATGGCAAGAGAGTTTGCGAGCATGAGCAGGTAACACTGCTGGATCCTGTGATACCTGGGGAAAGCTCAAGAGGAAAGGAGTGGGGACAACCCACAGTGCACCTCATTGCTAGACACACTGTGGGTTGTTTCAGCAACAAGTCACTCTGTGTGGCTTATTCACAGAGTGGGCTGTTGTGACATGCAAATTTGGGCACTAATTTAGAAACGCATCTCCACAGACAGTCACTCACATTAATAAACACTGGGGCCTGTAAAGGGAGCTGTAAGTCACTGATTTTATTCCCCCGACATTACAAGCAGACCCCTTTAAAGGCCTTCATACTTTCTTATACTCCTTCCAGATGGCTCAGGGATTTGGACACTATGTAAAAACTTAACTGACTGCTACAGCTTGAAAGCAAAAGGTGGAATGAGCTCTTCTTTTGCCTCTCCACTGGAAACTCTCCCATGGCAGTTTCTGAGTCACAGAAACGAGCAGAGGTAAGAGGGACACAGACGTGGCACTGAGGCGCCAAGGGATGCAGACCTGCAGACACGGCCGCTTTTGCCAAAACATTACAAGACACAAAGCTCCATATGCTCATCTGAAGACGAATCCTGCCAGATCAGACCAAAGATCTCTCCTGCCCAGTTTTGAATCAGTAAATCTTGAAGTGTAGACACTTTTCATGAAGGTTCCAGTAGTCACACCCCCAGGGAGAGCCAGCATTGCAAGAATCTGTGTTGCTCTATATCAATAAACCAGTTTTAAGTGTTTGCTGTTGGAGCAGGTCCTTCACTGGGCCAAAGACTTTACCTTGCAATACATTTTTGCTGGGAAAAGTGTTTCCCACACCCAGCAATTGCGGAAATTACAGCTCAGATCAGCAAGACCAGGGGGGTCTGTGGGGAGTGACAGAGGGCGGCAGAGTTCCTCCAATCAAATGGTACCATGTTGAACCACTGAGCCCATGTTCCACAGCATGGCAGATCCTGGCCACACAGGGGCGAACCAGAGACCTCGGCAGCTCAATGGAACGGTATCTGCTTTGCACCCATATTTTACGAGCAGATGGGTGCTTTGTCATTTTTTGACTTTTGCACCCTCATGTTCATGTCAGAAGTGAAATAAAATGATGAAAGAAATCTGACTCACTGATTTGTCTTATTGGTAAGATGCAAATATGGCATCTGGAAAAAATCCCACCAACGCCCTGCTGTTTAACAGCAGATTCCTTCCAGACACCAGTTCTGAGTGAGTTCGCCTGCCTTTTCGTTTGCGAGGGAGGGAGTCCTTCATGCCTTCCCTTGTCTGCCCGTGTGGCAATCTCTGTTCGAAGAGTGACTCAAGGGACAGTGCGTTCTGTAAATGTGAGATCTAATTATATGCATAAGCTGCCACGGATGAATAGGTTGGGGTTGGAAGGCACCTGGAATCAAAGTTCTGGACAAGAACCAACTTGCTCAAGATGTGATGGTGGGGAGTGGAGTGGAGTTTTGCTGAGAAAGCTGGAAGGGAGATGACACATACAGAAGTGATAAGAGGATGAATCTTTCTGTCAGCATCCCCTTTAATTGACATTTCAGTGCCCACCTGTGTGTGTGCATGCACACACGCACAATGTTCTGCAAGCACATGTACGTGTGTGCGACAGCACACGAGGGCACATAAGCTTCCTGCTCTCCATTTGATCCTCACAACAGCAGCCCTGTGGCTCAGGCCGAGATTCTGTAAGTAGCCCAAAATCATCCAGTGAGTTTCACAGCTGCGTCAGGACCAGAACCTGGATCTCCCGCATCCCAGTCCAACACTCTCACCACTAGACCACATACGCACCAGATTTCAGGTAATACAGAAATCCTAGTGGCATTTAGCAACTGCTACCCCTCCTCTTCCCTAGCCTAAGTGCTCCACTTCCAAAAGCTTCAATGCTTCTAGCAGCAATACTTGCAAAAACCTTGTAGCCAAGTTGGTTTGTGGGTGGAAGGAAGGCAGGCGAGGTTGATGGTAATTAGGCTAGGGTCTTTGAAAGAACTCAGGGCAGATGTGAGATGCAAACCAAGGATTCCTTGATTCACAGCTCCATCTTTCATGCCTGCTTTTTGGTGTATTGACTGGCACCCAATCTGAGGGAGGGATGCAGGCACACACCCCTTCAAGCTTTCTTAGGAATCAAAGTGTGGAGCTATGCATTTTGCCTGGTTTCAGCTTCCTGGGTGTTGTGGAAGTACCTTTGGAGATACTTCTTGTGCCCCCGCATCTGGAAGAAGAAAAATACTGGTACCCCATTTTTAAAAATCCTAGTAATCCAAGAACACACTTTTGTTTTGGATCTTGTATGTAGTTTACTTCAGTGTTCCGGATCCTAGAAAAACAAACATTTTGTTACTTCCAGTTGCATTTCTATCTTCACAAGGTGCCTAAGCTACATTCCACCTCTGGAGTACCTGTGCGGTCTCCAGACGGGCATCCCCACAAATTTTGCTCTGAGGAAAAGAGGCTTCTTGGCAGTTGGCCTCCTCCTTAAAATGATCTCCTTAAAATGTCAAGGAGCCAAACTTCATCCTTTAGGTCTTTTCTGCAGAAACACATTTCTCCATGGGCCACAATGGCAGGCTGCCCCCAAATAGATATTTGTAACTAAATACCCCTCCCAGTAAACTCTTAGGATTAAAAATTAAAAACACTTATTGCTAAAGAGGAAAATGTCAACAGAAGGCCTGCTGTCAAAAAAATAGACCTAGCGAGACTGCCTCTCACAAGCCACTCTTGTCCAGTGGCTTGTGAAAGGCATTTCAGGTTTTGCTTTGGCTGCAGGGGCGTCTCCCCACTTATATTTTAAGCATGTCTGGGTGTGGACACAGCCGCTTCTGTCCAAGTGAGTTACATGGGCTGGTATTATTGGGTTTTTCAAGCACTTCTAAGCACAACCAAGTCACTGCCCTGGCTGCAGCCCTTAAAAGCCCGTCGTTATTTGTTTTTTGGCGCCAGGCCAAGACTTTTTATTTAAACAATATTTTAATTGTTAATTGTATTTATTGATTTCATTCTATGCTGGGATGTTCCCAGATTTTTAATGTAAATGTATAGTTATTTGTTTGGAAGCCACTCCGAGGCTTTTGCGAAGGGGGCAGCATATAAATGTGTCAAATAAATAAATAAACAAACAAACTAACTAACTAACTTTTAAAAATCTGTAGGTACGAAATGGATACTGGCCACCACTATGTATTTACTTAAACACTTCTGTATACCATCCCATAGCCACATAGCTCTCTGGACATTTGCATGATATATTTCAACAGATGCGCACGGCACTGGCCATGATTCCTTCCTGCACTCTGAGAAACAGAGCACTGTCGTTCGGTGGGGACACTCTGGGATCTGGACCTGCAAGCTATAATGCCAGGGTTCTTCAGCTGGCGGGGGGCATCTAACAGTTGTGCCCAAGCTGATCTCTTGTGCAGACAGCAAACCCATGTCTTTGCCATCGTTATACTTTAGGGTGGAAGCCAAACGTAAGACAAAATGGTCCCACAGCAGGAAACTCCAACTGGTGCAAATGAGACACACTGGGCTTGCCTCCCCAGTTTTGCATCAAAACAAACTGGACTCTCAGCCAAGAACATCAAGCTGATGTCTTGCACCAATACAACAGCAGGAATACTGAGGTCAGCTGCCACCCCTCGCCTCAAGATCGGCTGCCCCTCTGAGCTTAGATGCAATCTGTTCAGTAGCTTGACTGAGAAAATGGACATTCTAGGAAAGGCAGGTCATTGTGCGCGACCCCCGGTGCAAAGCCAAGATTTGGGAGCAGCTTGCTTTTGAATGATTAATTACAATCCACTGGCTTTACCTCGGGTGGAGATGGAAAGGGTCACAGCTGGCTGGTGGATATGGGCTGCACAGCTGGTTGGATTTTCAGACTTCCCTTGGACTAGAGGCGATGGAGACTTGAGGCCCCTGCACACCACAATTTATCAGTACACCACTTATTATAAAGTTGGTGGAGGGGACTCTTTTTCAGAGGTGTTCATATGGTGACCTTGCCGAGCAGTTTTCCAAATGTGTGGAGAAAATCCATGCCAGGTGAGCCCGCTGTTCAGCACAGTGGAATGAGAAAGGCGCCCAGCGCCCCTGCTCAGAAAGGCATGCAGTACAGACTCCTTAGACCCTTCAGGCCGCCTCGCATGCCAGGACTGCATGGGCTGTAGGTTAGCAGAGCATGACACGAGTCCGCGGTGTTTCACTCTGACCTTTGCAGGCCCTTGTACCATAAATCAGAAACACACACTTGCCTACAGGCTGCAGCGCCGAGCTGGGCTGACCCCAAACTGACAGGTTAAGCTGTCAGCGTCCACATGTTTGCAAGCAGGCAGGTTGCAACAGCTTAGTGTCTCACGGAACAGCAAAAAGACCGGACCAGCCCCGGCAGGAGAGCCTGCCAGCTGAAGCAGGACTAAAAGCCACTGTGGGGATGTAAGGTTGATGAGCGGGGCCGTGGTGAAGGGTCACATCAGGGGGGCTGATGCAACAGATTATTGCTAGACATTTGCAGACATTTCCAGCAGAAAGGGCTTGTGTTGAGCAATGCAACCGCCAAGGCAGCAGCTATTTTGGGGCAGCCCACAAAAAGGAGGGAGGAACAGCCATCTGCCTTTGCCCTTCTAACTCCTGCACCCCTTTAAACAAGAGGCAACAGACTGTTCCTGGCAAGAGATGAGAAAAAAATTCTCCTCCACGGTACCCATTCGGTTTGGAATCCTCTCAGCAACTCAGATCTCCCGCAGTCTTGTTCTTGGCCACCCCGGTCTGCCATGCTGTGGAAGCATTCTGCGTCACCAGGTTCAAATTGCTCAGGCAATTCGACATGTGATGCACCCGCAAGTACCCTGAGAATTGTCACCATTCACTTGTAAATAATTCATGCCTCTAGTCCTCAGAATGAAAGAGGTCAGTTTGAGGAGGTGAGCAGTGCTTGCTGAAAGTTCAGGAGGTGCAAACGACTGGAACTGCCGAGTGGTCAAGTTCTTCTAAGCTCTATTTCATTTCAAGTCCTTCTCCATGCCAAGTGCTCAAAGACTGATGATGTTCTTCCCCCACAGGTCTTGCCAGTGCCTCAAAATCATCTGTTAGGGGCTTCTATGCAGACACTCTCATGTACAGCAAAGGTCTTTCCCACTTTCAAGTGTGGGGGGAGCAGATTTGGAAGGCTGGCAGGGACCTCTCGGCTATCTATGAACCAGGGCCTTTCTGGTTGTGGCACAGCATCTGAGCAAGTCTCCTCCTGAGGACGTGCATGCTCAGCACTTTATCTTTTGCATTACATTTTGTTTCCATTTGAAAGGCTGGGTTTATTCTGTTGCTGCTCTGCCTTCGCATGTTTACTATTTTAGCTGCTTTTAAAAAAATGTAGGCCTGGAAAAATCTGAATAGACAAAGCCCAGCATACTTTAAAAACAAACTTTTCTCTCCACCCCCACCCCAGAATTTAAAAAAAAAAAAAGGTGTGGGGGACAGTTCCCCTGCAACAAGCATTAATCTCTGTGGTTTTAATACATCCAATTATTCTGTTTGCTATCATCTGTTAGATGCCCTGAAAAGTGGAATATAATGATATGAAGCTCAGGAAAATAGGAAAAATCCAGGGGAAAACATCCTGATTTTTTTTTCAACACCCCCCATTCCCCCCCCTTTAATTCTTCCTGTTTTTTCTGGGCCATCACATCTCTACTGTAATATAAATCTTTAGAATAGTCATCTAAAAGAAATTACACGTGACACACACAAATTCTTCAAGCTGCAGAATCTACAGTTTCTTGGAACAAAATTTGGGTTATCTTGTCACAAAAGCTGGATTGTGAAGTGCAGCAAAACTAACATACAAGCTTCTGCAATACTTTCTTAATCACAGCTGATCTCTACTTTTAGCCAGATCCTGTCTGTCTTGTTCCACTTGCTCCTACTTGATGGACCAGCAAATTGGTGGTGAATTATGAAGATGAGGTAACTCCATTCATGATTTAACTAGATCAAGCTAAGTACATTGACAGAGAAGCTGTTAACTGGGATGGCTCTGTCATTCAAACCTCATTCCAGCCATGAATTTCCCGGATGCCTTCAGAAGGGGGGAGGGGGAGGCAGCACAGGCTGATCCCCCACATCTGCAGTGTTGGAAGAAAATTGCAAGCTACCTTACACAAATGCAATGAGAACGGTTAAAGTAACACAGCCAGGTGCTCCACTATGTCCTCCTGCATCCATTTTCTTGAGTGGGACTTGCTTTCAGGTAAGCATGCCTTGGACTGTTGCCTAAATGTCCCATGCTAACCTTAGAAAGTGTGCTTATATACAGAGCCACAGCTGTACGCATGGAACCAATGTGCAAAAGCTTTGTTTGCCTAGCCAACTGAATGTGTACAATGTAGACAGAGACGTGAATGTGTGGGAAAAACCCTGGGGAAAATAAGGAAATTGAGCACTTTGTTTTATCCCCTGAGGTAAAGATATTTTTTCAAGCAAATTCAGAAAAGAGTACAGATATCTCTCTAATTTTCTGGCATCTTCACATCTCCAAGGTTAGGGCGCTGCCCCTTGATGGACACTCAATCTGTACAGATTAGCATGTTCAGAAGGCCCATGACCCTTGATCTCACATGATGAGATGTTGCTGAAAGCCCCGACTTCTCGGCTGTGATTTTTTCCACTAGCAGCTATAGCAAGAACATGGAATGCGTCTTAATACCTAAAAGCAGGAGTGGACAGAGATCACCTTTGCAAGACCTAAGTTTAAACAGAGTCCTGGCATCTGTCCAGAGAGACAAACAGAGAATCAAAGAATTCCCAGCTCAAGATTTGTTTTGAGCACCAAACATGGATGCAGCTCACAGTCCTTCTCCACTCCCGATTCTCTCCCTCCCTTCCCACCTCCCCAGAGAAGTTCTTCTCAGCAGCACAACCAACCAGTACAGTGTGGTGGAAAGAGTCTTGGAATGGGGACCTGGGATCCAGTCCATGCTCAGCCTCAACGCTAATGAGGTGACTGTAGGCCAGTCACTCACTCTCAGCCGAACCTGCCTCACAGGGTTGATGTTGTAGGATAAAATGGAGCTGTGTAAGTCGCCTTGGGTCCCTCAGAAGAGGAAAAAGGTAGAATATGAATGCAATGTAATAATAATAATTTAGAGCAGGGTAGAGTTGCTATTATGTTAACAGTAGGGAGTCAGAAATCCTTGAAATAGATTGCCAGCATGCATACAGGAAGCTGCCCCACACTGAGTCTATCCCAGTCCACTGAGCCCAGTCTTGCTGGCACTGACTGGCAGCAATGATTCAGGCAGGATTCCTGCTCAGCTCACTTAGAGATGCCATAGATCAGACCTGCAAGCTTCTGCATGCAGTACAGGTGCTCTGACCCAGAGCCACACCCCCTCCCAGCAATTGGAGTGGTGCCAGATCTACCTTCTGCCCACCCTTGCACTGACACCTCCTCTGGGTAGGGCCAGGAGAACATGCAGATTGCCCTGCAGGTGGTTAGCATGGCAGGCAGGCAGGGGCTCAGGCTCTCCTGGGCCTTCCCCCGCCAGTCAAGGGAGGCAAGCTGCATCCTCCGGGTTGTCCTCAAGAGAAGGCCCAGGTGAATGTGTCCAGCCCTTGCTACAGCTGGCAGGGAAAAGGAAGGCAAGCCCCCTACTGCTTCTCTTCCCCGCCAGCTCCACCTGCTGCTCTGCAGCAGTGGGGCTGACCAACCGGATGGCTCCTTTCCACTGGCCAACACAACTCGCTGCCCACCATTCGCTCCAGGTGCAGCAGCGTTCAGCAGGGACCAGGGAAGCCAATAACATCTGCCCAAAGTGCCACCTGGGCACTTTGAGAGGTTGCCACTGGACCCACTTCTTGCCAAGCAGCTCTGCAGGCCTTTGGTCTTCCTCTGGGCTTGTTTTGTAGTTCAGGCGCGGACTGCATATTAAGCCCAGGGGTGGCCACAGGACCTTACCACAAGCCCATGGCTTGTCAGGGTGACTTCATAACCATAAAAAAGACCGATGAAAAAGATGCTAAGCCGCCATGGTTTTGAAGCCACGGTGACTTCGCATCTCCTGTAAACCCAGTAGGTTCAATCTAGAGCAAAATGGGCTACCCAGACCACATTACAGTACTGCTTCCCTGTTCATTTCCGGACCCAGATACCAATTTATTCCTTGCAGCAGGGTGGACAGGAGATAGACTTCCAAATGTTTTGGACTTCAACCCAGAGCGAGCCTGGAACAGCACCCGTAGGGAGCACTTGACTCCACACACTCCTGCCTGCTGTCTAAGATCATCAACAGAGGCCCTCCTATGAATTTAAGGGGGAGGCTGCAAGAAGGGCCTTTTCTGTGGTGGCACCCCAATTGTTGAATGCTCTGTTATGGGAGATTCATCAGGCTGGTTGAGCTTCAGGAACCTAACAAAAACTTTTATTTTTCATCTTACCTATGGCACTACTTAAGCCATCTATGTTAACTGCACTGATTTTAATATATTAATGTTTTTACTTGACTACATATATTGTGTTTTTATCCTGTTTATGTATTATGATATTTTAATTGTACCATTTTATGTAATGCAGTTTTTTGGGACCTTTGCACAACATGGAAGAAACTTAGGGCTGTTGGCATTCAGCTCAAGCGCAAAAAAGCCATAGTAGGCAGCTTTTTGAGAATGCTAGCTTTGATTTTAACTATCGTATGTTTTTAGCTCGCATGACTGCAAATATGGTTTAGAGGGTGTGAGTGACATCTTGTAAAAACGCTGCTCAACACGAGTTCCAATGGTTAAGGAAGGGACAGTTTCAAGCAGTCCATGCTGTCCAATAACTAGCAGAATTACCGTATTTTTCGCTCTATAAGACGCACCTAGTTTTTAGAAGAGGAAAACAAGAAAAAAAATATTCTGAATCAAATGGGCACATAATCACAGGCACATTCCCCATCACTTCCCCATGGGCTGCACATCTGACAGACTTACTGCACACACATATTCACTCTATAAGACGCACAGACATTTCCCCTTACTTTTGAGGGGGGAAAAAGTGAGTCTTATAGAGCAAAAAATACGGTAATCAGAATTAAAAATGCATTAGCAGCTGCAAAAAATAATGGCAAGAAGGCCTATCCGCCTCCTTTGCATACATCTGTAGTCTATAAGCTATACAGTCTGCCTTTGTGCAGAATTTAGACTTTCCTTTTTTCATGGGCAAGGTATGAATGGCCAGAGAAAGAGCAAAAGAAAAGGAACAGAGTTTAGTGTTTCTTCTTACTGATCATTTTAAAATAAACTGTATGGATTTTGTAAGAAGGCTGTTATTAGATCTATCAGGCTTCTCTATGGCCATGCTGGCTGGGGACAATGAATGTGTGTGATAGTCCAACATGGTTGTGAAGTTAAGGATGACTAGATAGGCCAAAAACGGGATTAAAAAGGAATCCTTTGCAATACAAAGATGGGTGGAGGGAAAGAGTCTTCTGAGCACACAATGGAGGCTCAAGATTTTTTTTAAGGTGGATTGACCCAATTATCTTTTTAAGAAAATGGATACCCAAAAGCCCAGCAGGGAAGGATTAGAGGGTTGACTCTGCCGCAAAAGCAGTTTTTCTTTCAATTTTGCCACCAAGCTGTTAAAGGGAAAGTTCTATGGTCCTTAGGAAGGACAAACATCAAAAAGGGCAGCCAGAATAGCAAGTGATTGTGCCTAAATTGACTTGGGAACAGCTGCTTCTGCTCACAAAGGCAGACCCTTAAGAACCGCATGGTTCTGAAGGTGCCACTTTCCAAATTTCCTTTTACCAGCATGGTCTCCAGAGAGAGAAAGGAGTATTGTTTGCTGCTGCAGCCGCTGAATTTTAAGCAGGGTTTTAAAAGGACTGGATGTGACAAGCAACTTCAGCGATGCTCTTAGTCACACAGTGATATTGAGGCTTTTGTATTAAAAGCATTCAGAACATTATTTTAGGTTACTGCACTGCCTTCTTTCTAGGCATATGCAAGCCACACTGGAGCTTCCAATTACTGGGGTTCCACGGAGAATCTCTGTCTGCCACAGAGAATAATCTTTGATCTAGGTCACTCCAATGGATTCTGCAACCCTCTACCAGCTTATATGACTACATCTCAAATGAACAGGACAATAGGAAAACCGGCTAAGAATCATCTGGATTTCACAGCTTTGTCTGAGCACAGCAGACAAAGACAAGATCAGGAGAGAGTCTCGTGTACCAATACGAGACCGGGAACAAGATTTACTGTGGGAAAGCAGCAATCCATGAACCTAATTAAGGCTCCTCTGAGCATTGAAATATACTCCTGAGACCAGGGAAGTCTATGAAAACAAAAAAGGGGAGCCTGGATTATTTTATAAGCCCATACAGCGAGCAGGTCTCCCTTCCAAACCACAAGTACACATCTTAATAAATTGATAAAGTAGCAAATCTTCTTCTTCGATAGCCTACATTTCCTCTCAAAATGTATCTGCAGCCTCTGACTGAAGAAAGAGACGTTCACGTAAAAGGAAAAAGAAGCCCTTAACAAGCATGCCTGGTGCAGTGTGAATGAACCCTGGGGCACGTTCCATAAAAACGTACTTTCTCACACACATCACTACTAAAAGAAAAAGATAAAAAGTGGGGAGGGGGGAAGAAAGATGCTCCCCTCCAGAATTCCCTAGGGAAAAAAATCACTACCAAAAGTTCTGCACGGATGCATCATAAAACACCAGGCACAGAGGGATGCCTGGCTGTGTTTTTAGTTTCCTAAGTCAAACCAGCAGTATTTTGCGCGCGGGTGCGGGATGCGAATCAAGTCATCCGGATTTTAAAGCTTGGTCCGAGTTCGCAGGCAGAGCCACCTTAACTTCGCGTGAACTACCAGAACAACTCACTCCTGGAAGGAGCGATCCTGGTCTCAGACGGCCCTGGCCACCCCGGGCCTTCCAGCACTGACCGCCTCCAGCACACAGGGCGCTCCGAGCACCGCCGCCCCTCCGCGCCGCCTGCCCTCGCGGAGCCCGGCTTCTCCCGCCGCTCCTGTCCCTTGCCCGCTGCAGCCCTTTGTGCCACGGCTCCCCTGAGCGACCGGGTCGCGCGCGCGCGCCAGAGCCGCGGCCGCGGCACCCACCTCCCGGTCTGCCCCGGGCGCGGGCGGCGGCTCGGCTCGGCTCCACTCGCGTCCCGGTCGGCGCCGACTGCCTCGCCCGCTCGGCTTCGCGGCGAGCCGCTCACATGACACCATGCATGTAACGAGGGAGCTCGAAAGTAACTCGCTTCCCCAAACAAGAGGCAGAAAAAGACGCCGACGGCGCACGCAGCCAATCCAAAAGAAAGGGAGCATTGTGACGGAAGCGGCAGCCGCACCAATCGGTGGGTCTTCTGGAAGGGCTGGGGGCGGGGAGAAAGAAAGGCGGGGACTGCAGGGAAGGTGGACCAATCCTGAGCAGGGGGCTTGATTTAGGATTGGGCTGCAAATCCCTGGGGGCGGGAGGAACAGAGGCGCAGCCTGATTTCTTAAAGGGACACGCGCCCCTCAGCAAGAAGAAAGGGCTTTCGGGGAGGCGTGGGCGTCAGGACCGCTGCAGCGGCTGACTTAGGACGGGGGATCCCCTCGACCCTAAAGTAGCGCCCTCCGTGAACGAACGACGAGCAGGCTTGAGTTGCTTTCAGTTAACGCCCGTCAGGTTTTAACTAGCTCCTGCCCAACCCAGCTCCTAAACACGTGTAACAGCATTGCCTCAATCTTTCACACGTTTAGACACAAAAAGGGCCCTACGGTATGCAAGAGCCCCCCGCCCCCCGCCCCGCCGCCGCCTACTTTCTAAACAGGCATCCGATTTCGCTGTAATATCGTTGCTTATTTTTCTTGTCCATTTCCGTTGTTCGCTGTGCCCTTTGCAATTTTGATTGTAAGCTTCTTTGGGCAGGGACCATTCCGTATATTTATTTATATCCCGCTTTCGAACGCATAGTCCCACCTCCAAGAAGGCACTATATGTAAGAGGAATGTGGAGTCGGGACATAAAACCTTCGATTCCGACGCCTTTGTTTACATATCAATATAGGAAATAAACTAATTTTTTTTTTCTTACATTGATTGAAATCACTCAACCTACAAGGCATTTCCTCAATGCCAACGTGAATCATCAGGCTACTCTTTGGAACATAACCTGTTAAAGTCTAGAGGCTATAGCAATGCCATTGCGGCTTTTTTATTTTATTTATTAAAGAAATTATAAATACTCCGTTACATTAAATATTAAACAAACTTAGAAAATTGGTCAATTCAGGTTATTTTTTTTTTTTTTATCAAACATTGTCAGATGTAAAGAGTCTTGGTCATCCTGTTTGGCCTCCAGGAGATTTCTGATCTTTCTTTAGCCCTGAAGTAGATGGAATATTTTTATTGCTGTCCTTTTCATTCACAGCTTCTAACACTTCGGGATGAAAACCCTGCAAGTGTCTTTTAAAACTGTTACAAGCAGTTCAGCGCAGGATCACAAGGACGGTAGCTAGGTTTTGAGCAGCAGGGAGGAGGGGGATGCCGTGTGAGATGAGATTGAGGGAGCAGATTGAGGGAGCAGGGTCCAAGGGGATCTAGTGGCTGACAGGTATGCGAAGGTGTGGCACATGGTAGAGAGTCCTGACCTGTTCTCCCTTGTGGTGGAGGGAAGGATGCAGTCCAATGGGGACCAGGCTCCAGGTTGGCTCTCAGGAAGTCCTTCCTGACAGTTAGGACCCCTGGGATATGGAATGGACTTCCCAAGGGAGGAGATTGAGGCTCCGGCAGTGAGGGTGTTCAAGGAAAGACTGGACAACCACATATGAGCAGAGCTGGCTGGAGCTGAGGGGTCAGACTATATGCCCCGGGAGGCCCCTTTTGACTCACTATGTTTCTGTGTTTCTAAATTTGCTACTCTTGTAGGTACCTTTTTATCAGAACCACAAAACTTCTAATTTTTGCAACACATGCTTTTTACAATCAGCATCTTCTATAATACATTGACACACTATTTCTCATCTGTTAAAGTGTTCAAAAACAGCCAATTTGTTGACACTTTTTTGCCATTGTGATTTTTTTCATGAAGTGCCTCTTTCACTAATATACAAAAGTAAGATAGATCCTGAAAATATAACCTGAAAAAATAAGTTAATCAAATTATTATCTGTGAAATAGGAAATTTTACCATATTGTTTATATTACAATTTAATTTTTTTAGGAGTCGGGGTTGGCATATTTTACCAACTCCAATTCCAGTAACCCAAGACTCCACAGCACTGATATATAATCACTATAAAAACACATTCTAAAAATATAGCTAAAAATGATACAATGAAATACACTGGAATAAAGCATTTCAGAGCAATTATCCCATGGGGTGTGTGTGTGCGTGTTGCTATGCATGAACATGCACCTGTGTGTGTGTCATTGTGTGTTTTCTTGTGTTTATCAACTTGTCTGTTCCTGCCTGTGTGTTTCTGTGTTGCTGCGTGTGTCGCCACACATGAATGCATGTATGTGTGCTGTTTTCACGCACTGCTGTGTGTGAGTGCATGCATGAGTGTAGGGGGCTCTGTGTGTCGTCATGTGTCTGTGTGCATGTGTTGTCATGCACACATGTGCTCATGTTGCAGTGAATGCCTGTGTGCATTTGTCACTGTCGCTGGCACATGTGCGCATGCTTTTTGTTTGGGTGTGCCTGTGTCACCTGTGCATGGCTGCCACTATGCATGCATGTTTGTCTTGCCATGAGAGTGCTCATGGGCCTGCACGGCCACAGCCACACATGTACATGTGCATGCAAATACACAGTGGAACATATGCATGCTGTGAACTGCTTTGGTCACACCATATGGAAAAAGAAGCATGCACAGAAAGGGGTCACTTGAACCCAGCTACACAGGCGTTCTTTGTCCTTGAGCCAGACTTGACCAGAAGGCCCTTCATGCACAGCAGGCATGGGTAACTTTGGCCCTCTGCGATTCCTGGGCTGCACCTCCCATCATCCTTCTTGTAGATCAAGAACATCTGGAGGGTGACAAGCCCCCCCCCCCCCGAAAGAAAGGAAGGCTTCAAATTGAGGACTGTCCTCGGACAGCCCTTTATAGAGAGGACTGTCCTTTGTAAAATGCAACATACTTGCATTCTAAATACAATCAACAGGGCTTTCTTGGTGGTGGTTTCCAGCTGTGGAAAGCTGCAATCCAGATACTGATGCCAGTCTCAGGTTACGGCATTGAAAATGATATGACATCACTCAGTCTGCCTTTCTCATTACAATTGTAATTAACATTATTATTGCTATCTTTCATTGTGGTTGATAGCTTTATTGCCATGCATTAGATTTTTGCAGAATGCATAATTTATATTCTGTGCTCCTTGGTTATGGAATCTATTGTGATAAAGGATAGCATAGAAATATTTCCAATACAGAAATGACTCTGGAAAGCAGTTGAAGAACTGGAACTATCAAATACACAAAAGACAACTGGACAGAAAGGCACTGTATTGCAAGAGTTCATTAGCAGAGCTGCACGAAATGACAAGGAAGGGTACTCATGCAAACAACATGGTGTAGAGTTTAGAGTCTTGCACTGGGTCACAGGAGATCCACATTCTAGTCCCTGCTTGGAGATGAAGCTGACGGGATGGTCAGTGGTGCTCAACCTCAGAAGGTTGTCGTGAGGATAAAATGGAGAGAGAGGAGAGGAGACTCTTGGAGGAAAGTTGGGCTAGATGTGTAACAAACGAAGAACAGTCCAAGTCCAATGAATGTGTGTTTGTTGAGGGTAAAGTTATGGCAGAGGGAAGCGGTTCAGGCAGAGGGGTCCATGCCTGTGCCTTTCTCCCTGCCCTGCTTGGCTTAAATAATCTTATGATGAGAGGCTGAAAGAACTGGGGTTGTTCAGCCTCGGAAAAAAGAAGACAAGGTGGCATGATAGCCCTGTACAGGGACCTCAGAGGCTGACACGAAGAAGGAAAAGGCCTCCTCTCACTCATTCCAGACCGTAGAACATGGAGTCACAAACTTAAGCTACAGCGTAACAGGTGCAGGCCAGACACAAGGAAGAACTCCTGATGGTAAGAGCAACATGACAGTGGAACCAATTGCTGAGTGAGGTTGTATGCTCTTCAGCATGCGGCAGCAGACAGGCCTGTATCTGAAGGTCTGACCAACCCAAGCCTCATTGAAATAAAGAGTGGACCAGAAGAAGGGAGAACAGAAGGGCCTTCAAGTTGCCCATCAACTCCTGCAGCAGAGGGAACAGGCACCCACACCCCCTCCCTCTCTGAAGCTGTTTTTTTTTTTTTTTAAGCAATGAGGATGCTTTCTTGGGAAGAGCCCTGGTTGGGCACTTGCTGAGGGCCCAGATCCCAGCAGGGGCTGATCAGCATCAGCCCCCTGGAGCTTCTTCCCCCCCCCCCCCGTCCACGCTGTCTCAACCTGCTTGTTGATCCACCTCTCCCTCTGGCCTAGAGACCGGCAGTGGCAGGAGGTGCTGCAGGCTCCTTTCCCCTCTGCCGGTCAAGCAGCCAAGGGATGGCAATGATAGGACAAAATGAGGAGCAACTGGTTGTGAGAAGGTGGTCTCATGGAGGGAAGGAGCCCACTGAGGGTGTCTTGCCCAAGGATCCTCCAAAACTTGGAGCCAGGCCTGGAAATAGCCCTCCAGGCTCTTGGGACAGAAAAGTTCACCAGCATCTTATTTATTTATTTAGCAGACTTATATGCCGCCCCATTCGCCTCAGCCTCGGGGCAGCTTACAACATAAATAAATTTCATCAATACAATAAAATACAGTTGGAGACATCCTGGCCAAAGTTGTTACAATCAATAAATAAATCAACAATTAAAATGACGTTTAAATAAAAAGGTCTTGGCCTGGCGCCGAAAAGCAAATAACGACGGCACCAGGCGGACCTCTCTGGGGAGCGCATTCCATAGGTTGGGCACCACCGCAGAGAAAGCCCTCCTCTGGTACTCACCCTCCTAATGTCCTTCATGGAGGGCTCCCGGAGAAGGGCCTCTGCCGCCGATCTCAAGGGGCAGGAGGGCATATATGGTCGCAGGCGCTCCTTTAGGTAACCAGGTCCCAAGCCGTTGAGGGCTTCATAGGAGATAACCAACACCTTGAATTGGGCCCAGACTTCAATGGCGAACCAGTGAAGCTGACAGAGGACTGGAGTTATGTGAGCACAACACCCAGTCCCCATCAGCAAACTGGCAGCTCTGTTTTGCGCCAATTGAAATATCCGGACCATCTTCAAGGCAGCCCCAGGTAGAGCGTGTTACAGAAGTCTACTCGGGAAGTTACCAATGCGTGAGTCACTGTCTCCAGGCAGTTGTTCTCCAGATAGGGATGCAGCTGGTGAATCAGCCAAAGCTGAAAGAAAGCGCTCCTCACCACCACTGTTACTTGAGCTTCCAGCGAAAGCTCTGGATCGAGGAGCACTCCCAAGCTGTGGATCTTGTCCTTCAGAGGGAGTGCAACCCCATTCAGGACAAGGTCAAGGTCCCCTTCCCCAAAGCCTGACCTGCCTACCAACAAGACCTCCGTCTTGTCTGGATTGAGCTTCAGTTTGTTGGCCCTCATCCAGCCCATTACCTCGGCCAGGCACCGGTTCAGTACAGCCACTGCCTCACCTGGATTGGTGGAGACAAGAGGTAGAGCTGGGTATCATCAGCATACTGATGATTCCGCAGCCCACACCTCCTAATGACCTCTCCCAGCGGTTTCATGTAGATGTTAAATAGCAAGGGGGACAAGATGGATCCCTGTGGAACTCCATGGCATGAATGCCATGGCGCAGAGCCATAGCCCCCAGCACCACCTTCTGGAATTGGCCATTGAGATAGTAGTGGAACCACTGCAAAGCAATGCCTCCAACTCCCAATCCCGCAAGCCTATCCAGAAGAATATCATGGTTGATGGTATCGAAAGCCACTGAGAGGTTCAGGAGGACCAATAGGGACTCACTCCCCCTGTCCCTCTCCCTGCACAGGTCATCATACAGGGTGACCAAGGCAGATTCAGTACCATACCCGGGTCTGAAGCCGGACTGCAATGGGTCTAGAGAATCAGTTTCATCCAAGAGTGCTTGGAGTTGTCCTGCCACCACCTGCTCCAACACTTTGCCCAAAAATGGGATGTTGACCACTGGTCTATAATTGGTGGCCATCTCTGGATCCAGGGATGCTTTCTTTAGGACTGGTCGGACTACCGCCTCCTTTAAAGGGGCAGGTTCCCGGCCATCCCTCAGAGAGGCATTGACAACCTCCAGGATCCAGGTCCCTATCCTGTGCTTGGTGTTGTTAAGTAACCAAGATGGGCAAGGGTCCAATAGGCAGGTGGTGGGATGTACTTGTCCAAGCACCTTGCCCACATCATCAGGCCGCAATAACTGAAACTCATCCAACAAACTAGGACCAGATGGCAACATTGGTTCCTCCCCTGAAGGCTCTGAATTACTAGTGGAGTCCAGCTCGTGACGAATCTGAGCGATTTTCTCCTTAAAATGCTTGGCAAAGTAGTCACAGCGGGCCGTTGAGGGCAGTACAGGGCCTTTCTTGGGGCCAGGATGAACCAGCCCTTGTACCACCCGAAAAAGCTCCATTGGATGGCATTGTGAGGAGGCAATGGAAGCAGAGAAGAATTTCTTTTTTGCCGCCTTCACCGCCACAGCAGAGGCCCGATAATGAGCTCTCAGGTGTGTTTAGTCAGATTCATCCCATGATTTCCTCCACCTACGCTCTAGATGTCTCCCAGCCTGCTTCATTGCCCATAATTCTGGTGTATACCAAGGGGAAGAATGGGCTCTGCCCAGTGGGAGAGGATGCTTGGGAGCGAACGTGTCAATAGCCTTGGTCATTTCCCCATTCCATAATTTGACCAGAGCCTCGACAGGAGCACCAGTCTTGTCAACCAGAAAATCCCCCAGGGCCTTCAGGAATCCATCAGGATCCATCTGGCTCCAGGGGCGGACCAACACAATCAGGTCTGCACCCTTACAGAGGGAAAGGCCGCTCTCGAGCTCAAACCTCACAAGGAAGTGATCTGACCATGACAGGGGAGTCAGACACAACTTCCTCACCCTCAGATCAGTCTCTTCCTGCCCCGTCGAGAAAACCAGGTCCAGAATGTGTCCATGTTCATGGATTGGGCCAATGACATGTTGAGACAGCCCCATGGCCGCCATGGAGGCCAGGAAGTCCTAAGCCGCCCCAATCAGAACCGTCTTGGCATGGAGATTGAAGTCCCTCAGGACCAACATCTTAGTGTTCTTCAACTGCTCTTAGACAATATTTCCTGATAACAGACTTTTGGGAGTTGACCGAGCAAAGAGCTTTTGGTCAGGCATATTCTGAGTGGCTGAATCCTGCTTCCCATTTCCCTGATGCAGAATGGAAATAACCACGCCAAAATTTGCAGAGCTGCACCAGGGTACCTCTACTGCGAAAGGCTTGATTGGGGGCCACAGGGTAGAAAGCTCCTTTCCGGAGAGCTGGATCGCGCTTTCCTTAGTGCAACCTCTCTGCAGGTGCTTGCCATAAATCCCCTGTTCATGCTTCCCAAGAGGATAGAAAATGGCCCGGATCAGCCAGAGTTTGCTGAGCAAGGACTTTGCCTTATGGGGAGCTATTTGAAACTGCTCTCAGAATTAACAATGGCTGCATTTATATTCCTCGATGGGTCTTTTATAGCCTGGTGTAGCTGGACTGCCGAGCAGGAGAAACCACTCCAGTTCTTTGGGGCTTTTACATGACGTCGCCCTTTAATGGATGCTCCAGGAAGAGGGTGGGTTGTACAGTGGTTTCCTTTGTTCTTCCTCTTTTCCGTTTCCTCATGAGTTCTGCTCAGAATTTGATATTATGTCACACTGGGTTGTGAGCGGCCTCAGAAGAGGCTGCATCCTGGAAGGTGGCACGTATGAACCTAACTCGGCTGGTGAGTGTGGACAGGGCTGCATCCAAAACGGGGGTCCCTGGGAAAGGTGAGGGAGATTTCAGCATGCTTGGAGGAAGGGAAACACGGGAAGAGCCCTCTCCACTCCTGCCCAAACAGCTCAATCAAGGCTGGGGCTGTGGGCAGACACAGCAGGCTGAACACCTGTGTGGGGCCGGGATGGAAAACCGGGGAGGATGGAACGGAGTATCCTGCAAGAGGGCATGGCTGGCCAAGGGCACGTTCACGTTGCCAAACGTCACTGCATGTGCATGTGTGTGAGTGTTGCTGTGCAGGCACAGGTGTTTCTGTGGGTCACATTCCTGCACATGCCTGTTGATGCACCAATGCATGCTCATCCATGTCTGGGTGGCCCAGTTGCTACACCTATGAGTGTGTTGCTTTGCAGGAGTGCATGTGCATTCCATGTGTGTGTCACTGTATATGTGTGTGCATGTGATTCCTCACAGTGACACACACACACTCTTGTACAGGTGTATGTTGCTGTGCATTGTGTGTGCATAGACAGGTTGACACTCACAGCACCAGTGATACACACACCTGCTCTTGCAATGGCTCGTGCACATACTCCACTACATGTGTACTCATCATACAGTCACCATCGGTCATACATGTGCAGGTTATTGCAGGTGACTGTTTATCTTTTCAAAGTTGAAATATCAATTTTTCCATTTTTTTTTCTAATGGTGTGGTTTGATTTTGTATTGCACTGTGTGTATGTATAGAGAGAAGAAGAGGGAGAGAAGGTATGGGACAGAAATGGGTCTGGGGAGAAATGATGAGATAAAGGCGTGATTAGGGAAGAAACAGCAAGGCTGGGAAGGGGGAGAAACAGTGAGGAAAGGGGCGGGGGAGAGAATGAGCCAGGCTCAAGGCTGGCCAAGGAGAAAGTAAGATCAGAGGGGAAAGGTTCTTGTGGATGGAAGATCTGGCAGGCCAAGGAGCCCTCTCCCTGTGTCACCCCTGCCCAAGCCTCTATGCACACTCTCTCTCCGCCATCCCCCTTCATCAAGCAGACCCTTCTGCAGCCTTTATGGGGTCAGCCATATGCCCTCTGGAAGCCATTTTGTCCCCTGCAGTTTCCACAAACCGGGTCTGCGAAGAAAAATGCCAGGGTGGGTGCATGTGGTTTGGAAGTGTTCAGAAACAGTAGCAAATTTTGCAGGAAGCATGAAGATGGAATAAACAAACTGGAACTTAAACCATCCCGCCCTGTTCCTCCTCCTCTGCGCTGCTGGGCAAGATGAGAATGGAATCTGCCCAAGAGTATTTGGCCCTCCCAATTCTACTTAAAAGGTGCTGTTGTGGCAGAGCCTGAAATTGGTTCTGGGAGCAAAGAAACATGCCCATGACTCCATGGTGACACACACGATCGGGCAGATCGCCTGGGGGAATCGGTTTACGTGAAACACGAGAACAAGCACACAGGGTCACACGGCTGCACTCTGTGGATCAGTGGCACAGGTGGGATGAGGTGGAGGTGGAACAGGAAGGAGATGGATCTCGGGAGGGAGCCAAGGGGACCGGAAACAAAAAAGCAGGCAAGCCAGCAAAAGCCCCTGGGCACAGGAGGAGAAACTCATGATTTCTGTTAGGTGAAGGGACAAAGCCCCATGCAAATATGGCTTATTCATCTCATGCACAGCATGCAAAACCAAGGCTGGGAACCAAGGGCAGCCTCTCTTCCATGCTGCTCTTCCAGCAAATCAAAAGAATCAGCCAGGCTGGGTATTTTTCTGGACTGCCAGCACCTATTACTTGGATAGATTTCTGAACGTATTTCTGCAAATTATGCCTGCAGGGGTTTCGGCTTTCCTGCAAGAAGAAAGGGATTTTCTCAGCTGGAGAGAGCCCTCTAGCGCAGACGGGGGGAAGGACCTATAAAGTCATTGTTTACTGGGGGTTTCATAGCCGAGCCTGTGCTCTAGGAATGCTGATCAAGGACACATCTCCACTTCCTTTCAAATTCATGCCTGGTATGATTCTTTTCCTCCTGTACTGTGGCTACAGCCCTAAACACACTTGCTGAGAAGCAACATAAGCCACTGAAAATAAACTTGCTAGAGAAGGCAGTAAGATTTTTTATTTTCTTCAGAGGGAATTGGCTGAAACAATGTTGAGGCTCAGGCATCCTCGTGTGCATTCCTACAGAAGAATCCTTTGCATGCTGACTTAAAAAGACATTCAGTGGAGTTAAGGGCACTTAAGTGGGCACAGGTTTGAAGCCTTGAGCATCTTCAGATGGAAAGGCAGGATATACATATAAATAAATAAATGTCCCTAACAAATATGGTATGGTGTTGTGTTTCCACTGGCCCAGTTGCTTTTAGTAAACAAACATCATCACCTCCAGTCTAGTCCCAACTGCATATTTTCATACCAGATGTTAGTTCTGGTGCTATTTTGCAAACTAACGCAAATCAGAAGATGGAGCAGCCTTGGACGTGCATGAGGCAATTAACATGCAGGAGGGCGTTTTGCCCTTCCCTATCCACTGATCCCCCCAAATCCATCCATGACACTACTCCCACAGCAATGAATTGGGCTTAGTTCTGGCTTTGGAATCCTGCTGGAAATATAGAAGGGACGCTCTCTGCTTGAAGTCAGTTTGCCAATGAAGTAGTCGTAGCTGGGGAGTAGCAATCGGAAGGGCTCGTGTGATTCCCGATTAGCTCCTGTAGGAAGTAAGAATAGCTACAGACCTCTTGGCTGTTCTAGCAGGTTTTTTTTCTTAAGTTGGGGTGGAGAACATGTGACCCTTCCAGAATCCTGAGCTCCCCAGAATGGCTGCCCATCCTGTGCTTTCCTTTGAGAAGCATGTGGCAGAAGCAGCAGGAAGACCCATGTACCTCCTGCTATGGGACACATGGGATCCACTGCCCCTCCCGATCTGCCACCTGAGGTGGAGCATTCACCCCACTTCATGCAACAGCTGCCACCCTGGCTATTTTCAGGCTATCCTCTGAAGGTCTACGCTGTCATTATTTTGTCAGCCCAGGGTCATCTAATAAAGCTGATTAGTGGGAGATTCAGGATGAGAAAAGCAGATACTTCTTTACACAGCACATGACTAAACTATAGCATTCCTCTATTCTGCTTTGGAATAGAGTGCCGTATGAATGTTATGAAGATGTAACAATCGCTACTCATTTCAATGACTTTAACAGAGGATTAGGCAAATTCATGGAAAACAGCTGGACAGTGAAGAAAGCTGACAAGGAAAATCGATGCATTCTGAACATGGTGTTGGAGGAAAGCTTTGGGCCAACAGAAAGGTGAACAAGGGGGTCCTAGGACAATCAAGCCAGAACTTGCCCTAGAAGCAAAAAAAATATGGAAATGAGACTGTTGACTCACTGGAGCAAAGAATCAAGCTAGGGAAGGCAAAAGCAGAAAAGGAAGGCCAGATATGAGAAGGGTCGAGTCCACAAAAGAAGTCAGTCTTGAGTTGCCAAGAGTTGAGCAGGCCTGCCAAGAAGGGGACTTTTTGGAGGACAGCTCGACAGCAAGTAACAACAACAAAGCTACCAAGAGTCCCAGTGGCTGCACGCTGCCTGCAATATCAGAAGCACCAGCTGGAGAGGACGATGGACAATGGCAGCCAGGTGCCACCTGTGGATTTCCCATGAGCAGCTGGTTGGGCACCATGTGAACAGAATGCTTGAGCAGATCTAGCATGGCTCTTCTTATATTCTTATATGAATTTGAGCTTGGCTTAGGAAAGGTGCCCAGCTAGCATGAGGTCATCATATGCCCCTCTTGCTTTCAGGCTATCCTGCCTGAGATAATCCAGGGGATTCGTGGCTTTCCTTTTGGCCTGGGTGGGATTAGCACAAGGAGAAACTGGTGCACCTGCAGCCATGGTCAGCCTGCCCGATATCTCAGTGGTTTTCCATCTAGCAGGATCCTAAGGCAGGATGTGCAAATGCTCCCAGCCTCCTCAGCCACTCCTAGATACACAGCTCAAGGGGAGGTTTGGGGGATCCTTTGTGTTTTTAGGGGGGTGTAAAACTCTCTGCTTCTGATAAGGCTGGATTCATTAGTACAGGGCTTTTGTCATATGGCGGCCTCACCCCAGGTGTCTACAAGGAAGCCCCGGCTTCCTTGCAATTGTTCTTATGGCTTCATTCTTTTAAATGAACATGTGCATGCTTTGAATGTTTATTTTTAACTTTTGTTAACCCCCCAGAGAACCTCAGCTATTGGGCAGTATAAAGATGAAATAAATAGAAATAAATATTAGTAATCCTCCCCCTCCCCACCTCTCACTCGTGCACCTTTAACTGATCTCCTTGGTTTGCATTTAATTATAAGGTGCTTACCTCCTCAGGAGCTGTCCAGGGCAGGGGAACCAGCAGAAGATGGTGGATAATGAAACGGTCTTTTCACATTGTTCACACGTTAGCTGCTTTGTCAGCCTGGGAAGAGCGCTTTTGTTAAAGCATTGTCATTAAACAGAGAAAGGAACCAGTCATTAAGGATTGCTGCAGTGAGAGCAATTGTGAGGGTCAAGGGAAAGATTACAGGGAGGTTTGGGCTGTCGCTGCGGTTCAACTAATTTAGTTAGTGAACAAAAGGCATGCGTGTACATCAGAGGTGTGTACCTTTCCTCCCATTCTTTCACGTACATGCTGCTCAAATGGAATATATAATTTGCCATGCCTGCTTTGCCATCACAGGCCTTTTGAAAATGCAACCTTGCTGCAGATTTAGTGTACCCATCTTAAAGCTCAGAGAAGGCATCTCAGTGTAGGACCTTGCCAAGAGGTTTGGCTTGCCAAGAGGTTTGGCTGTGTTTGCCAACATGGCTGCCACTTGGGTACAAATATTTTTTGCATCGTTTGTCTTGCTACTTTAAAAACACACACCTGCAACACGCCCCAGGCCCTGAAAGATAAGCTGTCTGCTCGAAAGCAAGAGAGTCACTAAATCCAACTGCATTTTGCTCTTTTTCTGGGGCCGAAAACAAGTTTCGGCCTTAAGTCCTAACATGCTCTGGAGTGCACGCTCCAAGGCTAATTTCCATTGCTGCCGCCACCCGTCAGTCGTTAATTTTATTTCCAAGGCATTTCCCGCATGAAATAGCATTGTGCAGAACCAGGTCCCTGCCTGGAGTCGCTGCTGTTCCGCAGCTGGCCGGCGGGTGCCGCTGCAGCTCTGCACTCGGGCGTCCGAGAATGGCGCTTGGCTCTGCTGTTACTGTGGCAACGCGTTTACCGATGGAAGCCTCGAGGGTGCTTTGTTTTGGGAGAGGCCTCCTCCTGCCCCTTCCTTGCCACGAGTCAATTAAGGCGTCTGCTTCCTAGAATGAGATCTGTCAATGATATGCAGCTGCCAGGCAGAGAGCATATGGGGCAGACGCGGGTGCATCGCGCTGTCTGACGGGAGAGGCTTTGGAAAGGGAAGGGACCTGAGCTGAGCATGACAATAGGTACCTGCTTGCGCAGGAAATCGCTCCACTAAAGCGGCAGATTTGGTCAGGGCAAATGGCCAACCCCAGCGTCTGGATGAAGCGATGTGAGGCACGGAGCTTCCCTGACTCTTGTGCAGAAGTTGCCCGCGCGGGATCTGCAGTGGCATTGCTGCCTGTTCCCTCTGAAGCCCCCATGCCTCCCTGGTGGTCCTCTTCTCATCGCCTTTCTTCAGCTGCACAGTGTAAAAGGAAGGCCACTTTCAAGGGCTGCTGTCTGATTAAAGAAAGCTTAGTTCCCTCCAGGTGTATTAGCTGTTACAGTGATGAATGAATTGATTAAATTTGGGGCAGAGGGACCGGTATGAATGGATTTCATACAGTACAAGGTGATAGTGCGACCATCTTAGAAGCTGCTAAAGGGGAGCTTGCAATGAGGTGCAGCCAAATGCCCCAACATCTCCACACGCAGAAGAGGCATACCCTTATGTGTGAAGTAGGAGGAGGAATACCTCTTTTAAGGGGCAGGTGCAGCCTTTTCTTTTGCAAGTCCTTGCCTTTTCAGAAATTAAAATAAATACACTTCCATCCTTCTACATGGCTGAATTGGAGGTGTGCATTTAACTGATCAAAAGAGTTTTCATTGATTACTTTTGCTAATTAACTGACTACACATTATGGCCAATATATAGTCTCATTCATGGGTGGAACTAGGGGTAGGGAGGGTTTCTTGTTGTAATGGGTGATGGCTCCCCCAAACACTGACCATCCCATCTGCCAATAAGCTGAATGCTTTGTGGAGTAATGCCTACAGTAATGCAGTAGGTTTGTCACTCTTGGAAGCTTGGGGCCTCCATCCTAGACCAAATGGGTTTTGACAGCTACTGCCTAGGCCTGCAGACACCCTTGCTGGGGAAGGAACTTGAGCAGGTGCCAGGGGGACAACTGCAGGCATTCTTCCAGGACACTGGTTATGGGATTAAGTTAACCTTGTTGTCCATATTAATGACTATGCTTGAGAGAGGGACAAGAGGGAAGTAAACCTATTAATTCTACTTGCTTATTGTAGTTAGCAATCATCAGCAACAATGGATCAGATCCTTAGAACAGTTTATACATATCATAAATAAAAATAATAAAATACAGAAGAAGGTGGTGAGATTGAAAGGGGCAGAGCAGGGGAGGGAGGAGCACCCTATATAAGTGGCAAAAAGACAGAAAAGGGATTGTCCTACTCACTTTTGCTTCTGGACCACCAACCAGGGTTGCCTTTTCAAGAAAAAAGCCATGTTAAAATTTGCCCAACGTTTTCATATGCCAGTAGATATGTATAGCTGTACATATAGAAATTACTCTAAACAGCCATCCAATCCAATCTCACCACAGTGGCCAGATGATTCTTGTCCCTACCCAGTTTGTGGTCAAGGTGCTAACTGTTGATAGACAACTTTGAGGCTCCTTCTCTCCTGGCTACTTCTGGTTCTTTATCTTTGAACCTTCAACTAGAGGATTGCCCTCTATTAAGAAGCACACATGGCTAATCTCCCTTTGGTCACTACCACACCCACTCCTATTGCCTTTTAACACTGAAAATAACGTCTTCAGGCTGAAAAAGCAGCACAGCTGAGGGGCAGTGTGGTATAGTGGCTAAGAGTGTGGGACTGGGACTCAGGAGATCTGGGTCCCAGTCCCCACTTAGCCATGGAGTAGGTGGCTTTGGGTGATTTGGGGGCAGTCACAGTCTCTCAGCTCAACCTACCTGACAGGGCTGCTGTTGTGAGGATAAGATTGAGAAGAAGAGAATTATAAGCTACAACAGAAAGAAAGGTGGGATATAAATAAATAAATACTAAGAGCAACTATCTGATCCCAGCAGAGATAACAAACCATAGTTAATAACCCAACAACAAACCAAAGGTTCTCTCCATGAGATGTTTTTGGTTTAAAAGCCATGGCTTGTTAGAGTAACTGGTTTCAAGCAACATGGCAACCTATGTGCCACCATCTGGGACAAGGGTGGCTGACTAACAGGGTAGAGGCACCGGGACCCAGGCAGACAGGGCATGGCAAGAGCAAGTCCAGTACATAGTCCAAGGTCAAGCTGGAGGTTGATATATTAGGCAAGTCCATAGAGATGGGTAGCATAGTCTAAAGTGAACCAAGGGTCAGAGAACCAAGGAAGGCAGGCACAGGGCAGGCATAAGGCTCCAGGAGACCCTGAGGCCCACCAACAACCCTTGTTGCTGAGGCCACATCTGAAGGGAAGAGCCAGTTCTTATATAGCTCTTCCCTCAGGGCCCCCAGGTTGTGCTCGTAACATCCCAGGTAGCTGCGATTCTGGTCCTGCAACCACCAGGGCTGCTATTCTGGTCTCTGGCCAGAAGAGGGAGCCCTGGTGCTGCCTCAGAACCTCACTATGTTTCCAGAAGAACCCATGTTTAAGCAGCAACACATACTCAGCCCTTGCGTGTGAGTTATCTCTGACAGACCAAGTCAGTAAGTGCATGGTGGAAGTAAGATTGCAGGGAAGGGTAATCATGATTAGTTGCTCTGTTTCACCATGCGGGCATTCTTAAAAATCTTACTGGATTCTTACAGGGACAATGAGGATTGACGTCATACCTCAGTGCATGTAAGCCCCCCACCCACATTGCTGCCTGACTTCAAGCTTACATAGGAAGTGATGCTGATAGGAAGAGAAAATTGAGAGCGTCCTTTGTTGGGTGTTTCCTTGAGTGTGCCTGCTCTGTCTATCATTACATCATTCTCCTCCTCCTCAATCTTATCCCCATGACAACAACCCTGTGAGGCTGGTTTGGCTGAGAGACTGTGACTGGCTCAAATTCATCCAGTTGGCTGCATGGCTGAGTGGGGACTAGAACCCAGATCTCCTGAGTCCCATGCTGTTAACCACTACACCGTACTGGCTTTGGAAGTGCTTCTGACAAGAGGATGTCCCAAGCTGTAGGATGCAGAATGGATGGAGATGCATCATGGGTTGTTGGGCTTCCTTATGCTCCATGGCTGGCTTATGTGGGATCCATTCAGAGCTACAGTGTGTCTGCCTCCGGAAGTTTTCTTTGCTTTTTTGTTTTTTGGGGCTGACACCATCTTTCAGAAAAAAAGAAGTTATTTCCACCAGAAATAAGGATGGATAACTTCTGGTGTCAGAAAGATGGTGTATCCCTGCCATGGTGTCGTCTGAACTTTTAAGGAGATGTCCACGGAGCTGAGTCCACTTTGGAGATGGGCATGTAGTGTTCAGCACCATGGGCAGCTCCTTTAAAGTTCAGACTAGAGTCCACACATTGGTTCCCTGACATTGGAACCTCCAGCTCCCACTGGTCAGTTCCCTACAGAAAATCCTGGGGTCAGATCCACCACTCCTGGATTCCCCATCTGGCCCATGGGTGTTCCTAAAAGGGCCACAGCCCCTTTCCCCTGCCTCCAACCCTTTCCTGCAGTCACCAATAATCTGGTAGTTTCCTGGATGTTGCACAATTTTCTTCCCCACTCCAAAAGCTTGAAAGGATTCTCCCGAGGCTTCATTAATGGCAGGATGAAGTTTGTGCCCTGCCAGCCACTGGAGTGTGGCCCCAGGAGTTTCTCGGAAATGGAAGGCGGCCTTCAGGCTGAAAGAAGTTGCAACATCGTTGTTATGAGAGCTTGCCAGATGGGAGACAGAGAGAGCAGACAGGATAATGACCGGTAAGGGTAGCAGGCCACAAATTATATCTACCTACACTTTGCTGGTATTTGGAAACAATTGGTTGCTCCCAAAGTGCCCAAGTAGCATCAGGTGCCTCTCAACTTAAACAGATAAGGAATGCGGTTCTCTCTGCCCCTGCTGTAAGAGCCTGAAACCCCTTCCTAGTGCTTACGTAGCTACCGGAATCAGAAGCTTAAACTAAAACACACTGGTATTCTTTTGTATTTTCAGCCCTGTACTTTTTGCCTTTGGGGCCATCCCCGTTGCATTCAGTCCTACCCTCCACTGAAATATGGCCACCAAGAATTTCTCTGAAATAGAATTTAGCTCTCAGGCAGACAGAATTTCTCCACCCTTCTCTTACAACCTGCTTCATTTAATGCATTTTGCTTCTGCCCATGAGCCAAAGCTCTTTGGGTGGTTGATGAAATTTGAAAGTTTAAAGCACAACAATATAATAAGCAATATAAAAGCCTATAAACAGCTGTAAGCACGATAAAGCCAAAGTTAAAAAAAAACCCTGAATAAAGCAGTTGCCAGCCATAGATTGTATCAATGTTCTTTACTGATGCTCCAATGCCCCTTTTTATCTTTCCAAACAAAACTCTTCTCACGCTGAAGGCACTTGTCCATGAAATCTCAGATGGAAGATCAACATAGCCCTCTGATAAAAGTTTGCCTCCACTATGAGCAATTGAACAGTTTTTCTCCATCTCTTCTGTGACTGAAGCAATAATAATATTGAGATGGGTTTCTCTCCAGCTTGAATTTACACATTTACAATATTCTCTCTGTTTGAAATACTTCTTACACTGATTCCATTGATATGGTCTTCCTTCAGCTTTATTTTCCTGGTTCCATTTCAAAGAGTTCATCAAGCTAAGGCTCCTTGTGCCTTAAAAATGCTCAGTTTCTCTTCTGCAGGTTACCCTGATGCATGTTCGAGTTGGCCCTTTTCGCATGCTCCAATAATTCATTCTTTTTATCTCCTGTTACCATTCTCTGATGTTCACTGAAGTATGAATTTGATGGTTAGTTTTCCTCTGAGAGAAGACATTCATCATAGCCACCCCGCATATGCATATAATCGGAAACAGTCTGGTGTGCAGTGATACCTTCCAGTAAATGTGCAGAAAGGGGGCTCCGTATCCTGGCGGAATTTGGGATAATCGCATCTTTAGGACTTTCTGTAGCCTTGTTATATTCAGGTTGTCTCCTCATTGGCCACTTTTTTTTGAGGTGAAGTATGCCCATGGTTTATGTGTTTATATGGGTTTTATGTAACTGTTATTGTTATACTGTACATTAAGGTGGTTATTATAATTAGGGTAGTTATGTAGTATTTTAAATTGCGCCTTTATTCCACTTTATGTGCAGCACTTTGGAATAAAATGCTATATATAAAAATATTATCATTATAATTATTATTATTTCTCTTTAGACTTGCATCTTTCCACCTGCGTTTTGGCACCCTTGCTGAAACAGCATTGCTTCGCCATCAGATCTCAGAGCACTGGGTTCTTGTAAGGTTGCCTTATTTATTTATTGGATTTATATCCCACCTTGTTTCCACTTGCAAGGGGCTCAAAGTGGCTTACACAGTCCTGCCCATTTCATCCTCACAACAACAACCCTGTGAAGAAGGCTAGGCTGAGAGTCCAGTGAGGTTTAGGACTGAGTGGGGAACAGAACCCGAATTTCCCCAAGCCCCAGGTGAGCACCTGTGACGTTGGTGCTTGCACATGCTGGCTGGCCCTGTGACAATGACGACATCATCATTGATGATGTCAATGATTTCAAACATTTATAATGTAATGCAATAATGTAACATTATTATTTCATTGCAAGTAGTATTACCTTGCATTTATAGCCATTTTCCCAGTTGGGAAGATCCAAAGGTGGCTTACATAGCTCCACTTTATCCACACAACAACCACCCTGTGAGGCAGGTTGGATTGAGAGCAAGTGACTGGTCCAAAGCTTGGCTGACCCAGAGCACTAATGCTCTAGCCACCTCACCACACTCTCTCTCATTGCCATTCAGTGTGCATAGCTGAGGCATCCGATCTACTCCTGTGCTCCACCTAGGTCTACCTTATTCTCACTGCTTCTGTTGGTCTTGTACTCATTAACTTCCCATGCCACCAGTTTGGCCCAATAACACACAACTAGAAGAAAAGATGGAAATACACTACAAGAGTAGCTTTGGTCATACTTTGCCCAGGATAAAGCTTCTTGTTCCTTACGACCATCCTTTGAAGTCCTGATGGGCTCATTAGTGCCTTCATTAGATTGGGCAGAAGAAGACCTGCTTTCACTTTCACCACTATGGTGGCGTCCATTCTATGGAAATCAGTCTTTGAAAATATGCACTCAGTGCTGATGGTGTTTCATTTTCCCCAGCTTACTTTATGTTGACCTTTCCATCTCTGTTACTGTACTTTCAGCATGAGTCCTACAAACCAAAGGAGATTTAATTGTGTAGTAAATATGATGGTTTATTCATTCGTACATCCTGCACAACAATGGGAACTCTACCTCCATTTTTCAGGAATGAGGACTTCCTGAGCTGTAGGCCCAATCCAACTTGCCCAATCCCCTGAAGACCGCCCCCCCCCCCAGCTCCGTGTCATGTGGTACCCATGGGGATGATGTCCAAAGCAAGGGAATTGTTGGGTGGCACCAGGAATGGCTGCTTCCTTTAGCACTGGCCAGATCCTCTCCTCTGCACTGAGCAAGGCATGGAACTCCATGCATTGCTCAGTGCAGAGAAAAGATACCCTGGACAGGCTCAGGTCAGTGAGGATGGCCGCATCCAGGGACATCATCTGGCCCATGGTGGTCTGGTGTGGTGGGGGAATCCACCCACACTCTGATCTAGTTCTGCATCCCTGACTGAGAAAGTGCAAGACATCCCCACAATATTCTGCTCTTATCCCTTCAAGAAGGTTGTGTCATGGTGGGCATATTGTCAGTATTTCTCCAGGAGCAGCTCTCCCCATCCACTCTCCCTGACCTTCTGGCCCCCTGTGCCCGTCGCTCATGCTTTGAAAGCCTTGCTGCTGAGAGAGTCAACAGCATGGGCTCCTCAGCCTCTGGTTCATTTCATTATCCACAGTGTGCTCTGTGCTTAATTAAAAGCAGAGGCGTCCCTTTCCCCCTTGATGTTCCCACTTAACTCCCATGTTGCAGGCTCATCAAGCTCTGGAGAGAGCCCCTGATCCTGCCTTAATGCCTGCTTTTATTTTCTTGTTAATTGCCAGCAGGAAATTCTGCCTGTGCTATGCTTGGGGTTAAATTAATTAGATGCTGTATATTCTGGAAAGCAGCGGGCTGAGCTGGAAGGGGGCTCGTGGCAGGGCAGGCAAGAGTTGCACTTAGCAGAAAGTGCTATGCTTTGCAAAAGCACCACTGCGCAGGGCTGCTGGAAGTTCCAGCCCAAAATATTGGGAGTGTGGGGGAAGGCTGTTTGCTTACAGGGGTAATTCATTTACACGTTTTATATACTGCTCCATATTCTAGTATGGAGATTTCAGAATTTGTTGTTGTTGTTTTTAGTCACGAACTTGTATCCTACCCATCGTGACTCCATGGACAACATTCCTCCAGGCCTTCCTGTCCTCCACCATCTCCTTCTTCTTTTGCCATCTATTGTTCCCAGCATTAGGCTCTTCTCCAGGGAGTCCTTCCTTCTAATTAGGTGGCCAAAGTATTTGAGTTTCATCTTCTGGATCTGGCCTTCTAAAGAGCAGTCAGGGTTGATCTCCTCTAGGACTGATTGGTTTGATTTCCTTGCTGTCCAAGGGACTCGCAGGAGTCTCCTCCAGCACCACAACTCAAAGGTCTCAATCCTTCGGCGCTCAGCCTTCCTTATGGTCCAGCTTTCACAGCCATACATTGCAACTGGGAAAACCATAGCCTTGACTATACGCCCTTCTGTTGGCAGGGTGATGTCTCTGCTTTTTAGTATGCTGTCTAGATTTGCCATAGCTTTCCTCCCCAGGAGCAAGCGTCTTTTAATTTCTTGGCTGCAGTCCCAATCTGTGGTGATCTTGGAGTCCAGGAAAATAAAATCTGTCACTACCTCCATTTCTTCCCCATCTATTTGCCAGGAAGTGAGAGGATTGGATGCCATGATCTTCGTTTTCTTAATGTTGAGTTTCAAGCCAACTTTTGCGCTCTCCTCCTTCACCTGCATCAAGAGGCTCTTTAGTTCCTCTTCACTTTCTGCCATGAGAGTGGTATCATCTGCATATCTGAGGTTGTTGATATTTCTCCCAGCAATCTTAATTCCAACTGGTGATTCATCTAGCTCCACCTTTCTCATGATGTGCTCTGCATATAAGTTAAATAGGCAGGGTGACAGTATACAGCCTTGCTGAACTCCTTTCTCAATTTTGAACCAATCAGTGGTTCCGTGTCCAGTTCTCACTGTTGCTTCTTGACCCGCATATAGGTTTCTCAAGAGACAAATAAGATGGTCTGGTACTCCCATCTCTTTAAGAACTTGCCACAATTTGTTGTGATCCACACAATCAAAGGCTTTAGCGTAGTCAATGAAGCAGAAGTAGATCTTTTTCTGGAACTCCCTGGCTTTCTCCATGATCCAGCGTATGTTGGCAATTTGATCTCTAGTTCCTCTCCCTCTTCGAAATCCTACCTGTACTTCTGGTAGTTCTCAGTCCACATACTGCTGGAGCCTAGCTTGTAGGATTTTGAGCATCACTTTGCTAGCATGTGAAATGAGTGCAATGGTGCGGTAGTTTGAACATTCTTTGGCATTGCCCTTCTTGGGGATCGGAATGTAAACTGACCTTTTCCAATCCTGTGGCCACTGTTGAGTTCTCCAAATTTGCTGGCCTATTGAGTGTAGCACTTTTATTGCATTGTCTTTTAGGATTTTGAATAGCTCAGCAGGAATACTGTCGCCTCCACTAGCTTTGTTGTTGCTCAGACTTCCTAAGGCCCATTTGACTTCACATTCCAGGATGTCTGGCTTGAGGTCAGTGACCACCCCATCGTGGTTATCAGGGACGTTAAGCTCTTTCTTGTATAGTTCTTCTGTGTAATTTTGCCACCTCTTCTTAATCTCTTCTGCCTCTGTTAGGTCCCTGCCATTTTGGTCCTTTATCATGCCCATCTTTGCATGAAATGTTCCCTTCATATCTCCAATTTTCTTGAAGAGATCTCTGGTCCTCCCTATTCTATTGTTTTCTTCTATTTCTTTGCACTGTTCATTTAAGAAGGCATTCTTATCACTTCTAGCTGTTCTCTGGAATTCTGCATTCAATTGTTTGTATCTTTCTCTTTCTCCCTTGTCTTTTGCTTTGCTTCTTTCCTCAGCTATTTGTAAAGCCTCCTCAGACAGCCATTTTGCTTTCTTGCATTTCTTTTTCTTTGGGATGGTTTTAGTTGCTGCCTCTTGTACAATGTTGCGAACCTCCATCCATAGTTCTTCAGGCACTCTGTCTATCAGATCTAATTCCTTAAATCTATTTGTCACCTCTACTGTATATTCATCAGGGATATGATTTAGGTCATACCTGAGTGGCCTAGTGCTTTTCCCTACTTTCTTCAACTTAAGCCTAAATTTTGCGACCAGAAGCTCATGATCAGAGTCACAGTCAGCTCCTGGTCTAGTTTTTACTGACTGTATAGAGCTTCTCCATCTTTGGCTGCAGAGCACATGGTCAATCTGATTTCTGTGTTGACCGTCTGGTGATGTCCATGTGTAGAGTCATCTCTTGGGTTGTTGGAAAAGAGTGTTTGCTATGACCATCGTATTCTCTTGACAAAATTCTACCAGCCTGTGTCCTGCTTCATTTTGTACTCCAAGGCCAAACTTGCCTGTTATTCCAGTTATCTTTTGGCTACCTACTTTAGCATTCCAATCCCCCATGATGATAAGGACATCATTTTTTGGTGTTAATTCTAGGTGTTGTAGGCCTTCATAGAACCGGTCAACTTCAGCCTCTTCTGCACCAGTGGTTGGGGCACAGCCTTGGACTATTTGATGTTGAATGGTTTTTCTTGGATTTGAACTGAGATCATTCTGTCATTTTGGAGATTGTATCCCAGTACTGCTTTTCCTACTCTTCATTTCTTCTGAGGGATTCTTGCCCGCAGTAGCATACCTGATGGTCATCTGAATTAAATTCACCCATTCCTGTCCATTTTAGTTCACTGATTCCTAAGATGTCGATGTTCAGTCTTGTCATCTCTTGTTTGACCACATCCAGCTTGCCTTGATTCATGGATCTTACATTCCAGGTTCCTATGGAGTACAGATCTTTGCAGCATCGGACTTTTCTTTCACCACCAGATACATCTGCAACTGAGTGTCCTTTCGGCTTTGACCCAGAAGCTTCATTCTTTCTGGCGCTACTAGTACTAGCCCTCTGCTCTTCCCCAGTAGCATATTGGACACCTTCCGACCTGAGGGGCTCATCTTCCGGCGTCATATCTTTTTGCCTTTTGGTACTGTCCATGGGGTTTTCATGGCAAAGATACTGGAGTGGGTTACCATTTCCTTCTCCAGTGAATCATGTTTTGTCAGAGCTCTGTGCTATGACCTGTCCGTCTTGGGTGACCCTGCATGGCATAGCTCATAGCTTCATTGAGCTACACAAGCCCCTTCGCCACGACAAGGCAGTGATCCATGAAGGAGAGGGCTTTATATACTCATCCCCAAATCCTAAACCTCACTTGGTTGTGAACGAGCAGCCAGTGCAGTTCCTTCAGCAAAGTGGGGGCTCTCCACACAACAACCACACAGCTCGGGACCTTCTGCATGCAACCCACCATGAGTGACAGTCCTGAGTTCTGCTCTTTGCCATTAGAGAGGAGCATCCCGCACCGGAGGTGTGTTGAGTCTGTGTTGGGCTTCATGGGCTTGCACATAGGCTTGCCTTGTTACCAGCCCAGATAGCCTAAAAAGCTGTATGGTGTGTGCTCCCTTGCTCCCTAAATCCCAACCAAGAAGTGCATTCTGGGAAGGGCCATATCCACCTGGAGAAGAAAATTAGCAAGTTCCTTTTGGAAGTGGAGCTAACCAGAAGACACCAAAATACTGCAAAACCTAGTCAGTTTATTGGCTTGTTTTTAGGGTGTGATGTTAACAAGTATAAGCATTTCCTTTTTTCTAAATAAAGAAGTGAATGGAGCTTTTTTGGGATGCTGAAGATTCTCTGCATTCATGGCAGGCATGTGAACATGTTGAAGACACAGAGGCTCAGCAGCCATCTCTCATCAGTCTTTGTGGCTTCTGCCTGCCTCCCTGTCTCTCTGTGTGAGGTGGATCTCTCTCTCTCTCTCTCTCTCTCTCTCTCATATCAGGAAACAGATGCATCTCGCTTTTGGAGAAATCTCCAGGGATGTCCAGACTGCACTCAGGGCACCCACGCCACCTGCCCATCAGGAACAAGAGAAGGGATCCTGAGTTTGAGAAAGACGGGCAGCCCTAAGTGGCTCAGGGGACCCCTCTGTATGTTTTAATAACTCTAGGGGATGCTCACTGGCATGATGCCAGCCCGTGCATCCCCCTCATTAATCCTTACACACTGCAATAGCTTTCATGGTGACCAGAGTGGCCCTGAGATGAGCACCTTGGCTGCTTTTGTTTACATTAAAAAGCATGCCCACCTTGTTAATAGTGTAAACGGACCTGGGAGCGGGAGGGGGAAGGGGGTGGCTTTCCAGGCTTCAGTCAACAGCGCTGCAGGCGTGAGCAGGGTACATAAAAGCTCGCTCTTGCGATTAAAGACTGCTCGCAGCCCAAAGGACTGAAACATCTTTATGACATTCTGAACGGACAAAGGAATTGCTCTCCTTCCTTTTCTCTTGATATACGAAAAGGACAATCAAAAGGATCATCATAAGGGGGACTGTGTCAGTTGTGAACTTTACTGAATTAAGCCTAATGAAAAATTCATGCCGAGGTGTCACGCATGAAAGACGGTTTATTAATTGCGCCTCATAGGGAGGGGAGAGGCTGCAGTCATGGATCGTTATGGATGGGCATTGCTCTGTCTCAGCAGGCATGGCCGTCCCCTGCTCCTGCCTTCCACCGAAGAGGGAGGAAGAGGCCCGGCAGAGCCTGCTGCCCGGCTGCAGTGGGGCTGCTGCTCCCCTTGTCCCCCAGCTCGAATTTCCCCTCCCTGCATAGCCTCGCTTTTGCTGTGCTCGGAGTGCAGGAAGCCTGAACGCGCCGCCCTGCCGCTTCCTTCTGAGCGATCTGCATGTGACACGGAGATAACGGCATGTCATCCGTCCATATTCCAGGCGTGCGACGGAACACGCGTATCTCTGCTTTCAGCACTGTTCGTGCATTTACAAGCTAAATTCCCTTTGCCAGGGAGAATGGAAGGGAAGGAGAAGATGAGTGTGGATGATTTGCTCTGGCAGATTCCTTTCCCCGGCCCATATGTGTGGTAGAGGAAAGTGGCCGCCTCAGGGAGCAGATCTTAGACACGGGCAAAGGGTATTTGGGGTCTATTCTTAATCCTTTGCTTGTCCTGCTGGGTGGACTGAATTTTCTGCCTTGGTTTTCACAAGATCCTGAGTTGTTTTCACCAGGTTTACTTTTAAGTCACAGTCTTGTCTTTCTCTGTCTCCCACGAACCCACTGATTCTTACAGCAATCCTCACACACTTTAATAAGATTAAATCCCTCCCCTGTAGTTTAGTTACTGGAAGAGTTTAGTGGTGCAAGATGCTGGTCTTGGGTGGGGTGTGGGCTGCCCCCTCCCTGTGGCCTTTCACTAGGACTGACACTGTGAAGCAGCTCCTGGGAGCTTCTCTGAAATGGCCTTTGGCCTCTTGGTTGAAAGAGCTTCAACAGCCATGAAGCAGAACAAAACAGGAATGGGCAGTGGGCTCGCACGAACCAGTTCAACCCTTGACCTCCAGACATGGCAAGAACCTCTGCATGGAGCGGATGCATTCAGAAATGTAAAATCATCAATTGCACCCCCCAATTCTGCTGGTTCAACGCTGCACCAGGCAGGGGGTCAGATTGTTTGGTTCTGTTTTTAAGCAACCCCACCTTTCCTCCCAGGAACTCAGAATTGCCCTGTGTTACCTTCATAAAACCCTGTGAGGTAGCACAGACCAAGGGGGAATCACCAGGTTGAGGTCACCCAGTGAGCTTCATGACTGAGTAGTGTCGGGGGGGGGGCAGGGTCCCCTCAGCATTCTAACCAGTGCACCACACTGCCTTTTGTGATCAACTTAGTGAGGTCAGAAGGCAAGGCCCAAAGGAACAATCCCACAACTTCCTCCACCATTTCATAGAATAGTGGAGTTGGAAGGGGCCATGGAGGCCATCGGGTCCTTCGGTTGCAGGACACCAAGTTACACCATCCCACTCAGATGGCTGTCAGTTTCTTTTCGAATGTCTCTAGAGTTTATCTCCCACAGACATATCTCTGCATGAGGCTTTCTAATCTTGTGCTTGCTACCCACAGGCAAACCAGCGAGGTGGAACTGGGTGTTAGCAGAAGAACATCAGATGTTAGATCATGGGTCCATCTCTCGCTGAGCCAGACTGGCCATCTTTTTCCTCAGGGGCCTTTCCTTGCTCTATCTGAGATGCCAGGAACCTGTGACATTTTGCATTTCAAGCATGCACTGAACCACTGAACTGCGACTCCTCCCCACGTGGCGAAAGATTGATAACTCTTCTTCAACCCACCAGGTTTCCTCAATGCACCCTTCCGCAGCAGCTTTCCTTTGCTTGAACCTCCAAGCAAGTAAATAATATACTAGCATGGTCCAATCGGGGCAGCCCACAAAGCACAGTCCATAGGGATGCAAGGTGATGGCACAAGGATCCAAAAGTGAGTAGGCTGGTCCAAGATGTGATTGCAAAGGCGGCTCACAAAGGGTCTGATGGGCCTGAGCTGGGTAGCACAGTGCAAGACAGGCAGGTGGGGAGATCAGCCCTATGGGATAGTGATGGGTCACTCCTGGCCCTCCAGAAGTTAGCCAGCATAGCCAATGGGGAAGGATGATGTGGCTTGTCGGAGGACCTCACATTGCCCACCCTTGCTATGCTGCAGGTGTTCTGTCTCGCCAGTTGTTCAGACTGGTGAACCAGTCCTGAGGCAAGGTTAATGGAGGGACAGCAGAGCTGCTGTCAGCCCCCAGCTCACCTGATCTGGCTGGGCAGACAAGCTGCAGTCCCCCTTCCCATTCATGATCAGGGTGGCGCTGTAGATCAGCAATGTCAGCACAGCGCCTTCCTTAGTCCACAAACTGCCCCAAGGGGAAGGACCGCCAGCAGTGTGGGTCCCAGTGCAACATTTGCTGATTTGAGTGTGTTTGTGCCATACATAAACACAGCTTTGTATGAACAGAGTGGCTTTACTGGTGCTTTATGACACATGATTTTAATTGTTGGGTAGTAAGTATTTTATTCTTAGAGTTCTGTAATCTGCCTCTCCAGTGTTTGTCATTGGGCAGATGACAGATCAATAAATTCTTCTCCACTGATTATTTAGGTTAAGTGGGGGAAGGGAGGGGGACTTCTCCAAAGAAGGAAGCTTTGGGGGCAAAATACATATTGAACACAAGTATTTTATGCGAGGCTACCATTTCTGCATGCTATTGAGTGCCGTTTATGAGATGAGCATTTGGCTCTGCTCTGAAGAGTAATTGCAGATAAACAAGCCATAAAAGGAAGACGTACACGTTCTGCCGAGAGCTTCTTGGCTATGGCACAATGCTGGTGCCATTAATGTAGGAGTGGGTGAGCATAATCAGCGGCACAATCGGATCTGGACCACTGACAGGAACATGGTCGAGCTGCAACAAGTGGTCCCAGTAAATGTCAACATCTCTGTCTTCGAAGTGCTATGTGCTGGTGGTGGAGAAAGATGACGAAAGGCCCTTCACATTCCATAATTCTCCAGGAGCCATGCCAGACACAGAAGGTGGTTTCCTGAGAATGTTCATGTGTCCATGCCCCACATTTGCATCTGTCAAGTTTCTAGTCCATATGTCGGAAACAACCTGGGCAAAGAAGTGGTTGATTAAAAGGAAGGGTGAAGGCTCAAGACCCTCGGCCACTCCACAGCTAAGTAGAATAATGTATGCAAAAGATGGGGCCTGAAGTGGTCCCCAGTATGGTGAGAAGCACCTGCTCATTCCGTTTGCCTTCCCATATGAAGCAAGGCAGGGCCAAGGCCTCGGGTCCATTCTATGTTCATCAGTTCCTTGGGCTTGCTGGCTAGTTGTGAAGATTAATCTGCTACTTGAGAGTAAGAATGTAAGACCAGCCCTGCTGGACCTGGCCCAGGGTCCACCTAGCACCGCCTTCTGCTCACAGTGGCCCAGCAACTGCCCCAGGGAAACTCACGAGCAGGCCATGAATGAAGGCCCCCCTCCTGCTCGTGCTCCTCAGAACTGGTGAGCACCGACTGAAGGTGGGCGAAGCAGCCCAAACTGGTCACCACTGATACCTTTCTGCATCAGAAATGTGTCCGACCTCTTCCTTGCAACATCTTGTGGCAGTGAATTTGATGCTTTGCCTGCGTACTGCATGAAGTGTCTGCTTTTAAGGCTCCTGCATCTCCCACTAATCAGTTTCATGGGATGACCCTGGGTTCTAGTACCATGGAAGAGGGAGAGAGCTGTCTCCCAATTCATGCTTTCTTCACCACGCATCATTTTGCACACCCCCATCATGTCACAGTAGGGAATATGTGCAAGTGGAGAGCCAGTGTGGTGTAGTGGTGAAGAGCATGGGACTGGGACTCAGACGACCTGGGTTCTAGTCCCCGCTCGGCCATGGAGCCAACTGGGTGACTTTGGGCCAGGCACAGACTCTCAGCCCAGCCTACCTCACAGGGTTGTTGTTGTGGGGATAAGATGGAGGATGAGGAGATATAAGCTGCCTTGAGCCCTTTGTAGGAAAAAGGCAGGATATAAATCGAAAAATAAATAAATAAAAATAAATAAAATGGTGCTTTGAAGAGCTCCAGAAATAATGCTAACCTGAGGGTATGAAAACACACAAACATACCATGTTCATTGAATATTACTTGTCTTTGTGAAATTCATAGGACTTGGATTTGCTCAACAACAAATCTGGAAAGGCAAACTGTTAATTCCTTAAGCCTCTTTGGAGCCTGAATTCACAGAGGAAAGAAATAATGTTATCCCTGAATCTATTTACACTTCAAAGATAGAGCTATTCCGACATTCTGCCTCAGGTTCTGAAGCCTAAGTTTGGACACAGCTGCCCCTGGTGTCAAAGAGCACATTTCCCTGCAGGACCAGGCACACAGGTGCTTGCAAGGACTGGATCCTGTGCAATCATGCAGGGCAGCTGGGAGCTCCAGGAAGTTCTGTGAACAGCTCTCCTGGGCTGAAACAAGCAAGTTCAGATACCAACAAGCCCTTGCTGGTCTAAGAGCACAGGCAGAATCAAGGGCACCAACCAACTTCCAAAGAAAAGCTGAAGTTGGATGCTGGCAGAACAAGACCAGAAAGGATGAGGAACAGGTACCTGGCAGGGCAGGGCAGGGGAAAGGCAGAAGCTAGCAGGAAGCAAAACACCACCAAGGACAATGCAGCCACCATAAATGCCCATACCCCTGTGGCTGAGCTTCCAGATAGTTAGGACCCCGAGGGTATGGAATGGGCTTCCATGGGAGGTGGTTGGGGCCCCAACGGTGAGGGTGTTCAAGGATAGGCTGGACGTGCATGTGGTGGGCATGTTGTGAGTGGAGTGGGCTGGTGCCGGAGGTCAGACTAGATGAAGTGCTTCCTGGCCTCCAAATGGCACCTGGGTTCCCTGAGCTTTGCTCATTGGAGCATATCCTGCCTTCCTCTGCAGGGGAGAACAGGCCTCTACCCACCTCTGCGTGACACCCCCTCACGTACCTGTATGTCGCCAACAGATCCCGTCCCCTGTAGATATCCTGGAGATGGGTGTGCTGAGGGGCTGCCTCCTTTGGGCCAGGACTGAAGGGCTGGGAGGTCTTGGCTGCCACAGTGGTGCTCAGGCTGGGCAGCTGAGCACCCCCAGGAGCATGGCTGGATCCTGGAGGCATGAAACTTGACTTGCAGGGGTCAGGTGCTGGTGGATAACTAACTCTGGGCTTGTATAGCAAGGGCAGCTGGTTGGCTGCTGTTCCAAACTGAATTCTGGGAGAGATGGACTTTGGTGTGACCCAGCAAGCAACTGGTGCACCATTGTGTTGGCTTCATCTTTGATCCTCTCCTGTGCCTTGGAAAGTGCGTGCGCCATCCGTGGCTGCCCCCTCTGAAACCTGTTGACAGAGCCGTGCTGTAAGACAGAATCACACATTTCTCTCTGCTTCTTGTTTTTAACTCAAGTCAGTAGTTTCAGTTAAAACTATTTTTAATCGATCACAAGATGGCAGTGGTGCTTCAAGCATTGCCTGCACAGCTGGTTCCTTGCAGAACCTCTTAGCTGCGATCAAGCTCACCTTTGTGGCACATTTTACTAGGAAAACCCAGAATGCTTCCAGTGTTGAGCTGCCTGCAGAATTCAGGCTGCATGTCCAAAAAGTGGCACCTGCCCAAGTCTGGGGGAATGTTTTCTTCTCCAAGGAGCAAGAGGCTGGAGTTGCCTGTAGAGCTGGACCCAATTTTTGCACACTGAACAGCTGCCTTGCTGTACTTGAACCTCTAGTTTTCGCACGCCCAGCTAGAAGCAAATAAAAGCAATTGCTGTGCTATTTAATGAGTTGTGCTGCTGGCCTTACGGTGTCAAAGGAGGTGCTCTGATCCACTGATTGCAGAAGGCATTCGGCAGGTGTAGAGATGCCGGCAAAGCTGGGACACCAGGCAAGGTCTGAGTGCCCTCATGGGGGACGAAGGGCATCCTGAGATCTTACTCCCCCACATGGGAAGGCAGCACCGCCCACAAGTGCAGAGCATAGGAGCTGGATGCAAGCTGTTCACTGATTCCGGGAAACAGTAACGCTGCTCAACTTTTCTCTTCTTGGGTGATCATGTCATTGAGAACCAAGCCAATTTCTGTCTGCACAATCCCTGTCCCTTGTTTACATTGCATTATGCTGGGCTCTGTTTCTTCACATGTTGGTAATATAGAAAGTCAATTATATTTTACATTAGGGCATGCTGGTAATTGTGGACCTTTTTGCTGTCCAAACACGCATAGGATTATGCTCCAAGTTAGTGCTCTTTCTGTCCACCACCACTCCCATGAGCCTTTGTTCTCTATGCTGGAGGGGTGGGGGTTTGAAAGTCACAGAAATTTTGGGCTGAGGTGTTACCGCTTTCTTACGTCACCGGCAGGTTATATGCAGCGCTTTTCTTTCACTTAAAGAAAGCCAAGCCACTGCTGCTCGAGCTTGGCTCAGGACTGCCCTATGGGACAGAGGACCTGTCTGAGCTGGACTGCATGCGGCCCTACGAACAACACTCAGGCCTTCCCCCCTGTGCCAGGCCAATCTCAGGGCTGGCATTCTGTGATGGAGAGGGAAGGAATGAGGTTCTGCAGGAATACCATGTATTCTGGTGCTGGCTCAGCCTCTGTTCTTGGAGCACATCTTTCAGAGAGCAGGTGGAAAGTGGAGCGATCCTTTCCCTCCACAGAATGCCCGTAATCCTCTGAGCTGAAAGGATTGCAGGCACCCACAGTGGATGGCAACCTCAGCCAATTAAATTATATTCACTAGAACACCCTCACCAGTGTGATGGTCATATAAAGTTATGAACTCCATCCAAGTCGGTTGCATTAGGTTTTCTGCCTCTGGCACATGTGTGTTATGGGTCTTGCTTAGCAGACTCACTTGGTGAGTATTGGCAGGAATGGAATGAAACCCAGAAGCGGTGGGCAGGCTTGAGCGGCCCTTCATTTTGCAGAACAGATATTGCTGGGATTGGTGTTTTTTAAATCCTGTAAACAGGAAAGCTTAAAATAGCCCAATGAGCATATTCTATTAGTGCGATCTATTGGGCGAATCAGAGGTGTTAGAAGGCCATCTTCAGCACTTACTTGCTTTAACATTGCTATGCAATGCACCTGCTCTCTATCAGGAAGCTCTGTGGTCTGGATTGTGGCTGTGTAGACCTGAGCCACACTCTGGGGCTCACAAGTATATGGTCATACTTTGTGCCCACAGGGCAGTTTGGTTGGATCTCTCTGCCTGTCCATCCTTTTGTTCTTGGACTCTGTTAATTCTCATGGGTCTGTTCAGGTGTGGACTGGTACCTTCAGTGCCATTCTTATTCAGTTTAAATCTTAAAATGGCTCCCAAGCGATCCTCTCCCTGCATGAACAAATCTAAGAGCAGGAGAAGCCTCCCCCGCTTCCTGTCCCCGCCCAAATCTCCACTGAGATTCGAGTTGTAGTGTGGTTGCTTCAGCCAATTCAGGTTTGAATCAAGTTGTATTAAGTTTGAAAAACTGGCTGTCTTTTGCTTAAAATGGACCCACACAAAGGCAGATGAAAGTCTCTTGTCATCAGTGGGGAAGGAAGTAGTTCAAAAGCAGCAGTGAGATTTCTTTCTCTCTCCCGAAGACAAAAGAATCCCTTCTCTCACTCCACTGTTCTGTTGATTCTTTACAAAGCTGATGTTGTCTATCGGAGAAGAATGGGATGCTCGAAAGCTGGGTCAAATGTTAACAGGGATCTATAAACTTATTTTTGTCTGGTGTTGATATAGGTCCCTATACACATTTGTGGTTCTAAATATCTTGGGTCAAATAATCGCTCTACAGCAGTGTCTTCTCTCTCTGTCAGCTTTTTAAAATTAACCAGTAAGTAGTTTTCTATCTGACCAGGATCAACTAATAGAGAAGCTACTGCTTGTTTTTTAACTTCATGATCCGGGTTAAAGCAAAAATCCCAACAAGATACTATGTCTAGCGCCAGAAATAGTAAGATAAACCCCCAAAGGCGGATGAAACAGGTTGTTTTGATTGAGTTTATATGTTAGGATGGTACATGGAAAACTGAAATAGTTTTCCCAGCCCTTTTCATTAATGGGAACGTTCACTTAAAGGAAAAAGAAAAAAAAATGCTTGCCACCATCTGTTTCACCTGTCTGCTGTTGCTTCAATGCCATTTTTCATGCTATCGATAGCAGCACAGCAGGGCGTTGGACAGTTCTGTCAGAGAAAATAAGGAACCAGTCCCCTTTGTGAATGCTGTTTGCTGGCCAGAGACAGGAGTCTGCTGAAGTCAGTGTCCTTTTGTGCCAGAGACCGTCCCCATCCTGAAAAAATGCTGAATTTTCTATCTCTTCAAGTGCTCTCCACTATAATGGCTGCTCAGGGTGAATGGCAAAGGAGGCTACCATTTTTTTCTGTTGGCAACCATTTTGAATTTCCCCCAATTCCAAAAGATCCTCAGCTTAGGCCTTTCTGAGGAAAACGAAATACAGTGGTACCTCGGTTCAGGAATTTAATTTGTTCCATGATTCTGGTCGTGAACCAAATTGGTTGCGAACCGAATCAAATTTCCCTATAACGTTCAATGCAATAAGGTGAATTTGGTTTTTTTTTAACCACAAAAATATGAGCCATGTCCCTGGGCTGCGGGACAAGCTGTGGCTGCCTCGCTGAGCCCGGGGGCAGAGGGGCTGAGGTGGAGTGAGAGCGGGGCCGCAGCTCCTGTGCCTCTGCCACGGCTTTCTCAGGGCAAGCCATGGCTGCTGTCGAGCAGCCGCCATGCTTCTTACTCCTGTGGTGGGGAGAGGCGGGAGGCACCCTGCTCAGCCAGCTGCAGCCCCGTCCCTCGCCTCCCCTCGCCTCGGCCCGTGGAAAGCAGCCGTTACCTCCCTCCTTGCAACCCTCTTCCGGCCGGGGGAGCTGCCCTGTGCCCACCTCTCTGGCCTCCCGCTCCCCCTCCCCTCCCAGATAGGGTGTCTCACGAAAGCTGTGGGAAGTGCTATGGGGAAGTGTGTGTCATCCAATGCGGAGTTTTGCCGAACTTTCTGAACTGTTCACGAACAGAAGCATTCGTGAACCGAGGTACCACTGTTGCAGCTACGCTGCTTCTCTTACCCCATCCCGACATACGGCTATAGCAAAACAAACCACGTCCAAGGTGGGCAAAATGGCTGAGAAGCATTTGCATCAGTCCAGCTCTGAAAGGCATTCACAAGCAGCCATGGCTTTCCTCATCAGCCATGACAGGTGTTTTGAGACTGTAGAGCTGGACTGTTAAGGGAACTTAATTTTCCCTTGAGCTTCCAAAGGGAGCTTTGTAGCTTCACGGTAGAACTGTTCAAAGCATCTTTTACCTGGCTGTCTTCTGAACTGGGAAAGAAGAGACCTGCACTCCCACAAATGCATCCACAGAGTAGCACCAAGCACATTAAATGTGTCAATCTCAATTATTAAAAGAGCTGTCAAGGCAAAACTGGCAGGGACATAATTGGAACCAGCAGGAGGTGGGTGTCAAGGAAAAACTATGAGCCAGATGAGTATCAGAGAAACTCTGGAACATTTTCCTTAGTGTGCTACCCTACGAAGGAAGTGAAAAAGTGGAAGAACCTTTGTAAACCACATGTAAACATGCGCTAACAGACTCCCAGGCTGCACATTGGCAGCTATGCACACTACTGCTGGTGGTGCTTTTAGAAAAGCAACATGTCTTGTTTCTCTCCTTTGAGCAGAACTGAATCTATTTTACCTTCTTGCCAGGAAAAGCCTCACCTGCTGCATCTCTGCATTCCGTGAAGGTATGAAGAGAGCTGGTATGGAGTAGCAGTTACACTGTGGGCCTGGGGAACCCAGCCTTTGGTCACCAGGTGGCCATGAAGTTCCTTGGGTGAGATTGGGACAGTCAGGGACTCTCACACCAAGCCATCTTGCGGGGTCTTTATGAAGATGCAAACCACCCTGGTTCCTTGCGGGAAGAAAAGATAGGGCAGAAAGCACTCCAATTTGCCCCCAGATGCGAAGGCAGCAGGCATTATCACCTCAATACAAGAAAAGCAGGGGTGTGGGTCCTTCCTTCTCCAAGCCACCTGCTCGCCTGGGTATAACCTCTCAGAAGCCACGTGCCAGGAATGGTGGTGGATGGGACCAGAGCAAAAGGAACTGGGAACACTCCCTTTTCTCTCTCTGGCACCTCCTTTCCCATCATTCCCACCTGCTTAGCAGACTAATATGAGCAGCGGGGCAGAAACAGATCATTCCTGCCCTGTGTGTGATCTGCTGCCTTCCAGCTGGCTGTGTGAAACGTGGCTGGGGCAACGAGGATGCTCAGCTGACTATAACGTCTACACAATAATGAAAAAATGGGAAAGCTACCAAATATTTGTCCATTGGATTTGCAGAGATGGTGGCAGAAGGAAGGGGGCAAAGAAGGGGACAACGTGATGGCAAAGATGCCAGGAGGAGAGGCAGGGGACTTGGCAATATAACATCAGATGGCCAAGGGATTTATTTCCACTTTCTTTTTGCATGCAGGCATGCCGAGAAACAGAGAGCAAGAGAGAGAGAGAGCACTTCTGCAACAGCAGCAGCCTGCTTCTGTCCCGTTTGCCAACAGGAGCATCACTGAGGTATGGTTGTTCCACTGGCATTTCGTTGAAGGAAGCAAAACAAATGCTGCTCCACAGGCCTGAATACAGCAGTAAATTATCTTTTTTTCCAGGAAAAAACACCCTAGACATTTTCTGCCCCTTGAATTATACTGCTAGGGCCACCCCCCAGCAACATGGGATCGATTGGGTGCTTGCCGTGAAAATACCCACCCCCCGCCCCCGCAATGAATAAACAGCCCTGCCAAAGTGCGTGGGTGCGTTTGGCCAAAGACTGATGACGCCGTTAAAGCAATATTGCAAGTGGAGCTATCAAGCAACCCGGATGCCTGCAGCTTCTGCCTCCCTCGCCACCGGCGGTGCTGAGGCCCACCAGTGACGCGGCTCCCTGTGTTGCCGATGGGGGTGGGAGCCAAGGCTCAGCTTTTCGAAGCTCTTCTGATCGGCAGCTCAGCCTCCTCACTGGGCTATGCTGGCTGCCTGGAAGCTGCCTTTGGTCAAGCCCCCCAAGCCAGTAGCAGATCAACCACCACCTCGGCAGGCGGGCAGCTTGCGGGCCTCAAATGGCCAGTGAAAGACCTGTTGGGTCCCTGGCAGAGGAGGCGGTGAATTGGGGGGCAGGGAAGGTTCTCTGGAAAAACTAGTTGCTGAAGAAGGATGCATTGGTGCAGATGGTGATTCATCGAGGAAGGTCCTGCTCTGGTGAGTTTACTATCAACATGTCGTTGGATTAGGCTGAGTGGGGCCCAAGTTGAATGGGCGGGGTGGCAAGACACAAGGCACCTGCTACAGAACTCGGGTGTAGCCTTTGCACCGTGGTTTTGTTTTCCTTCAGAAGCCCATGGGACATGGAGACAGATTTCTACCAATGATTGTCCTACTCAGGAGGTGCTCCTAAAGGTGCATGGGAGAAGGAAAAATAAAGTGCACATTTTGGTACAGTTAATACACAAGTGCAACAGCTCCTCATAAGTTTTGGTTCCCTTAACTGGAGAATGAAACACCTCTGCTCTTGTGCTAGAAGCTATTATTATTATTATTATTATTATTATTATTATTATTATTATTATTATTATTATTTTAAGTCAGACATCAACTTGAGGTTGGAATGATGCAGTTAATAACATTTTCCAAATCTTGCTAGTGCATCTCAAGGACTGGGGAGTGACAAGAAGTGCACCTGATTAGAATTTAGGTCCTGGTAGAAGGTATAAAAGCATCACATGGGTTATACAGATGACAGGGATGGGCCTCCATAGGAATCTCTCTGTAATGGGCACTTGCTTTGAACTATAAGGTGCATCTCTAGCTATCCTCTGGAATATATCAAGAAAGCAAAGGATGACCTGGCTGGACTACCAGCATCAGCAGCATAGCCAATGGTCAGGAGGCATGGGCATCGTAGCCAGACAAGCTCTGGAAACTTACAGGTTCCCACCCCTGAATTAAAGCTTTGCAGTGCTAGGAGCTCCAAATGCTCTAGCCGTCCGCAGGAAAGAAAGGCCTTGTCAGATCAGACCAGAGGTTCAAGGGATGCTTCAGCCCCAGACTATGGACCTCGCCCTTCATGGGGAGCACAACCCTGTCTAGGACAAGTTGAGAATCTTCCCACTGGACAGACAATCTGCCCACCAACAGCACCTCCATTTTGTCATCATGGCTGAGAGACATGCGAGAGGCCCAGAAGCAATTAGCATCAGGAAGACCTCTGTGAGTGAGGGATCATGAATGCAGAAATTGTCCTTAAGTGGAGAAGCCCTTTGTTGAACAGTTAGTGAGGCAGTGTTACTGCCCTGTACCTACATCCCACCCCTTTTTCTCTTGTGAGGAACACACGGTGGCTTATATAGTTCCATATTCATCCTTAAAACAACAACTCTGTGAGGAAGGCTAGGCTGAGACTCAGCAACTGGCCCAAAGTAACCCCATGAGCTGCTTGGCCAGACCGGGACTAGAACCCAGATCTCCCAGGTTCCCAGTCCACTGTGCCACACTGGTTCTTATTAGCCTTCTAAGTAAATGAATGCATATATAACAACACTAATTAACTGTTACCTGTCCTGTCCTGTTCATGACGACTCAGTCTTAGACCCTGTTGCATTCAATGGGATTTATGTGCAGAAAAGTCAGTATAGGAGCACTACCTAAATTGATTAAACCATAGAAGAGATATTTTGTCAAATGCACAGGAAAATGGCTTTACTTATGAATTTTCTGATCTTATGACTTTGTACTTTGCAAAAAAGTTTGGCACTTCCAATATTGCTTCAAATTGCTTTGATGGTTCCTTTAAAAAGAAAGCAAGATAGGTACTTGAGATTATTTCTGATGGTAGCAAGAGCTTCAGAAGTCTCCGAAGAGCCTTTCTTGATAATGACAGTTTTGTTTCACATGCATTGAAACTACTTGCGTTGCCAACCTGTATGTTTATTCAATCTTAAATGAAGCAGAAAGCTTATAGCATGTTTTACAGGGTGGATTTTCATGCTAACTACTGTTTTACTTCAACTGCATGCTTTTGTTGGAGAGCATATATTTCAAAACCTAATAATAATAAAAAGCTATTTAAAAGAGAGAAGGACAAAGAACTGTGAGTTACAGGCAAGCTTTCTTTGTTCTCATTTTACGCCTACAGGAGAAAACTTCAGCATAGCTTTAGAAAAGTAATAGTACAAAAGGTTGGTTTCATAAGAAGATGTTCCTGCTAAAATCTCAGTATATGGAGAACAAGACTTGTTCCATCAGGTTGCCGGGAGAGGTTAAAAATCTTCTTTTGGATTGTTCTCAGACACAGCTCACAGGCGCATGTGTGTTTGTTGTGTGCACAACCAATCCAACACCAGGGGCTTCCTGTGCAGCTGCAAATTCCCCAGGCCTCTTGTATCATGCAGCTCTTCTGTGTTCTCCCAAAGGGAAAGACAATGAAGGCTTTTCATTATGCAGCTCACGTTCTTTCTCTCCATTCCAAATAGAGCCAAATGTTCTGTATCATTCAGTGTGATGCTTTTGCTGGACTACAACTGCTTTGCTGACTGGTGGGATGCCACGCACCCCTTTCACCTGTAGCCTTTGGGTAGGGGGACCCCAGAGCCATGGACTGATTATTTATTTATTTATTTAAAACATTTCTATGCTGCCCCCATTGCAACAAAGCCTCGGGGCGGCTCACAACGTATGGATAAAATACAATATATAATACATTTAAAACTGGCCCATCTCGGTTATAAACTAAAATACTGTAAATATAATAATAATAACAACAATTAAAATAACTTTTGAATAAAAAGGTCTTGGCCTGACACCGAAAAGCAAATAATGACGGCACCAGGCAGACCACTCTGGGGAGCGCATTCCATAGGTTGGGCGCCACCACAGAGAAAGCCCTCCTCCGGGTGCTCACCCTCCTTATCTCACTCACGGAGGGTTCCCGGAGAAGGGCCTCTGCCGCCGATCTCAAGGGGCGGGAGGGCACGTATGGATGTAAGCGCTCCTTTAGGTAACCAGGTCCCAAGCCGTTAAGGGCTTTATAGGAGATAACCAACACCTTGAATTGGGCCCGGACTTTGGTGGGGAGCCAGTGAAGCTGACGGAGAACTGGGGTTATATGAGAACAATGCCCAGTCCCCGTCAGCAACCTGGCAGCTCTATTTTGCATTAATTGAAGTATCCGGACCGTCTTCAAGGGCAGCCCCACGTAGAGCGTGTTACAGAAATCTAGTCGGGAAGTTACCAACGCATGGGTCACTGTCGCCAGGCAGTCGTACTCCAGAAAGGGATGCAGCTGATGGATCAGCTGAAGCTGATGGAAAGCGCTCCTCGCCTCCATCGTCACCTGAGCTTCTAATGACAGCTCTGGGTCGAGGAGCACTCCCAAGCTGCGGACCCTGTCCCTCAGAGGGAGTGCAACCCCATTTAGGACAAGGCCCAGGTCCCCCACCCCGAAGCCCGACCCACCCACCAACAGGACTTCCATCTTGTCTGGATTGAGCTTCAGTTTATTGGCCCTCATCCAGCCCATTACCTCGGCCAGGCACCGGTTCAGTACAGCCACTGCCTCACCTGGATTGGTAGAGAACAAGAGGTAGAGCTGGGTGTCATCAGTGTACTGATGATTCCGCAGCCCACACCTCCTAATGACCTCTCCCAGCGGTTTCATGTAGATGTTAAATAGCAAGGGGGACAAGATGGATCCCTGTGGAACTCCATGGCATGAATGCCATGGCGCAGAGCCATAGTCCCCCAGCACCACCTTCTGGAATTGGCCATTGAGATAGGAGCGGAACCACTGCAAAGCAGTGCCTCCAACTCCCAATCCCGCAAGCCTATCCAGAAGGATACCATGGTCGATGGTATCGAAAGGTGCTGAGAGGTCCAGGAGAACCAACAGGGACACACTCCCCCTGTCTCTCTCCCTGCACAGGTCATCGTACAGGGTGACCAAGGCAGATTCAGTACCATACCCAGGTCTGAAGCCAGACTGAAATGGGTCCAGATAATCAGTTTCATCCAAGAGTGCCTGGAGTTGTCCCGCCACCACCTGCTCCAGCACCTTGCCCAAAAATGGGATGTTGGCCACCAGTCTATAATTGGCGACCACCTCTGGATCCAGGGATGCCTTCTTTAGGACTGGCCGAACTACTGCCTCCTTTAAAGGGGCAGGTACCTGGCCATCTCTTAATGAGACATTGACCACCTCCAGGATCCAGGTCACAATCCCGTCCTTGGCATTCTTAAGTAGCCAAGATGGGCACGGGTCTAGTAAACAGGTGGTAGGACATACCTGTCCAAGCACCTTGTCCACATCATCAGGCCGCAGTAACTGAAATTCATCCATGAATGGAGGACTCGATGACGTCGTTGGCACCTCCCCAGTAGAATCTGAGTCAATAGTAGAGTTCAGCTCGTGACGAATCGGAGCGATTTTCTTGCTAAATGCCTGGCAAAGTCGTCACAGCGGGCCTTCGAGGGTGGCACCAGACATTTTTTGAGGCCAGGATTTATCAGCCCCTGCACCACCCGAAAGAGCTCCGCCGGACGGCATTGTGAGGAGGCAATGGACGCGGAGAAGAATTTCTTCTTTGCCGCCCTCACCGCCACAGCATAGGCCCGATAGTGGGCTCTTAAGTGTGTTCGGTCAGATTCGTCCCGTGATTTCCTCCACCTACGCACTAGTCGTCTCCCTACCCGCTTCATCGCCCGTAATTCAGGTGTATAATCTCGCGATTATTGGCTCGGGATGAGGTGGTGGCTGGCTGAGACCTCGCAGCTGAAGAGAAGCTAGCTTGCTTTTTAAAGAATAAATTGCACATAAACATAAATGCATGAAGACAAATGGGTGAACCGACTGGCCAGGCAGGTGGGGAGAAGAATCCTCATTTGAATCTCCAGAAACTCACGCTCACACCTCCAGCCCCATATATTAAGGGATACAATGAGAGACTGACGGGGAGAACGGGGTGGGGGGTGGGGCACTTGAAAGCAAACTCAGTAAAATGCTTCCTCAGTCTGTGCTGAGTGCCTCACAGTACAATCCCTCGAGTAGGGATGTGCAGATCAGGCCGCAGCCCAACTCTCTTGTGCTCGCCATGCTCTTTTCCACGCTCAGCCCTGGCCAGGAAGCGAGCTGATCTGAGACGCAGACTTGGGAAGGCTAGAGATTTCTCTGTGCAAAGGTTGCAAAGCCTGCAAGCCACGTGCACAGAAGCAGAACTCTGCTAGTGCAGCACGTGAGTGCGTGCAAGCCTTCCTTGCAGACCTGCTGCTTTCCTGAGGGCCACGCAAACGCTTGGCATGAGTTGGACCTGGGGCAGAGCGGAAGTGGGCCAGAGTCCAGGGGACCAAGCCCAGGGAATCAGACCGATCCTCACTCCCAAGTTGGATTCCTCTCACACCCCAGACTCTGAGTGCAGGGCTAACCTGCACAACATCTGGTCACAGGAGGAAATAGCCCATGTGAGAGGGGACCAAGGGACAGGCAGAATAAAAGCTAGAATGACAGTGGAATACAGGCTCCCATTTCAGTTTTACAATGTTTAGCCAGGGTGGGGACTGGGCGATCAAGAGTGGCATATAAACAGGAAAATCCTCTTCTCACCTTTTGAGCTAGGAGCTGGACAAGAGAAGTGTTAATTAAAAAGGAGATGGCTTTAGCTCTCTCTTGGTGGATGTGCTAATCAAAAGGCTTCCAGTTTCGGGGATCTGAAAGTCTTGGGAAAGATGTGTTGTTCTGAGTGGGCTGCGGTTGATGACTGCATCCCCATGAAACATATTTGTATCTTTAGAGGAAAAGATACAGAAGGACCACTTGGTGTCACAGGCAACTTTTACTTCCTTTCTCTTAATCCAAAACTCAGAGGCAGAGTTTATAGTGCATCTCACCCTGTTGGTGTTTCTAGTAAGTGCTCTTGGGCACTAAATGTGGCAAAGTGCTTTTGTTCACATTTACTTCCAGGGTCGGAAACATAAATGAAATTTTCATACTCATTCCGAATGATTTTTGCTTATTCCCACACAAGTCAGATCAATGGCAAAGGACTTTTTGAACTGTGGGTACATCAGAGGGGAATGCTGAGAGAGACCATATTGCCCTATGTCCTGATTTGGGTGAGAGAAAATGGACAAGTGCTTCCGAGGATAAGAAGAACCTGGGTGGGTGGGTTTGTTCGGTTGTGCCAAATCCTTGGCTACCATTTGCATTGAGGAGGCTACATAAAAGAACACTTGGCCCATGCCTTTGGGGCAAAGTTCCAGTGGAAGCAGCTCCATGACAAGGAGTGGGGAGACGCCTGAGACATCCCAGAGGCCAGATGTCTGTGGCTTCTGAGATTTCAGCGGGCACTAGCCTCATCCTTTCAAGAGCATCTTTCCATCTCATCAGAACTAGAAAATTGTTCTCATTCTGGAAAGAAAACCCGAACTCCTCTGCTGAATTCTGCATCTAGTCCTACTGCCAGCGTTCCTGTGGAAAGCCAATATATCCACACCCTGGCTACCCGAACTCTCCAATTAGTAGCAGCTGAGGATGAGCATCAGTGAAGTCTGATGCTTTCATGTATGTTGGTAATTGTCCCAGAGACATCTGGCTGTTCCCTGTTGGAAGCAGAATGTCAGTCTAGCTGGCTCTGTGGTCTGATGCAAGAATGCTCTTTTGCCATCCATTTGTATATACAGTGTGCAGGAGCTGTTTTCCATGATGTAAAAGATGTGCTCTCCATCCTGAAGATGGGTTGCTTCTTCCACTTCGTCGGTATTTTTCAGACATGCTGTCTGGACAAAAGTCACATAGTTCTCAGATTCTCTTGGTGCTGAAATGTGGCCACTGGATTGGCCAAGAGAGACTATTGCAGAACAGGTTGATAAAGTGAGCTGATCCCACCACTGGAACCTTGCAGCAAATGAATCAACAGTCCAGCTGGCCAGGATGTGAGCATGTGGGTCACTGGAGGCTGTTTGGCTCCTTGCGGTCAAGGGGCAGCAGTGCTGGCTGAGTTCCATAGTTTGCTGCACAGGCCACGAAGCTTCTGCACAAGCTAAGGGTGTAATTGCCTCACCTGGGATTACGATGGCTTTGGTATCCCTGAGAAGCAAGCCTGCTTGTGGAGGATATCACGAAGACTCGCTGGCCAAGCCACGCAAGCCTTCCCAACGTCAGGCCTGAAAATCAGGGCTGCTAAATAAATAGATACATAAATAATGAAAACAAAAACAAAATAAGAGTGCCAAAAACTCAAGGAAGGAGAACAGAACGGCCTCATCCTCTGAAGCACACATCTGTGGACTTGTGTGCATGCGCAGCAAGAGGTGCAGAAATAGCGAACCTATGATGTTGCCTTATATGGATGCTGGGATGGGGTATTAGACACGAGACCTGCTACAAATTATTGCAGGGACTTAGGGTGGCTAGTTCTCCTAATTTAAAGTTGATGGTCCCCAAGTGAATGTATCATTTGTTTGGAGAACCATCTAGTCCAAGTCCAGTTTAAAGAAACAACACCCCCACCTCACCAAACCTCCCTGGGATGACCGAATTGGCCATCTGATAGCAGCCATGCAGGCCGCTGTTCACAGCACTTCCCACTAGCTCAAGAGAAACTTTAGTTCATTTTAAATAAGACTAGTTATTTATCAGTTTGCATCTGTAGAGGTATACATTAGTATAAACAATGGTTATGCAGGGATGCACAATTTGGCAAAGTTCATACCTACCCAAGTTTAAATTCCACTTCGAAGCTTGTTCCAATATTAATCAGTCACATTTTGAGCTTTTGCCTCTTTTGGCATGAAAATGCTTATTTTCACCCATTTTTTCCAAATGTACACATAAATTGTGTACCTTTGAATAGTGCACGTTCTTCCATTGCTTAAAGTGCATTGTACACATTTTCAAAAGTATGCATGTTGAATGAACACTTTCTGGCACTTTACCCATGCAAGCAAATGTATTTTCTTTGGTCTGTGAATCACACTGGAAGTTCAGTAATGTACATGCTTCAGCTGCAGATTGGCTCTTGGCTATGGTTACCGTAGCCTGAAGGTGTGAACTTCATCCAAAAGAAACCAAAATCCTGATCAAGTAAACCGAAACAAATTGTTAGTAACTAAAGTTACAGAGTCTGCTTTCTCCCTTGTCCTCTTTGTATGGTGATGCGTAAGGGTCACTACTCGCATGTAGCGCATATTCCACCATTCTGAAGGGCTTCTCTTCTCCAACAGGACTGGCCATTTTAGGAACCTGATAATTCTTGTCAGACATGGTCACCAGCTGTTATGGAATGTTTCATCCCCTCTTGAGGCCTTCAACTTCTGCGCTATAGATAATAATGTTAGAGAATCTTTAACACGGCCATACAGTACATGATACAAGAAGTTCTGGTGCTTGGAGCATCCTGTGTGCCAGGAGGGAGTGCAGGGGAGAGCTGTTTAATCTCATGGCATGCATCCTCTGAGATGTGATGCTTGCTATAAACTAGGAGGAGCTGATACAGGAGCTGGGCTGACCAAGTGCAGGTCAGGAGATAGAGCTTCTGCCCTGAAGCCTCATCCCCTCCTATGGTATCATTGCATTGTCCCATTATGGGTTTTTTCTGTGCAGAGAGGCGTGGGGGGAATGCTCTGCTTCTTTCTCTGCATGGAAAGAGCTTTGACTTCCTCCAGCAAATGCCAGCTGAGTGGAGCGACTCTCTCCCATTCTGATTCAGGTGGTGTGGAAGAGGATCCAGCTGGGGCTTGCAGGACCCAGTCTGTGAATGGAGGCATCCTCTTATCTCTGGTCTCTGGTTGGAGATACAACCGGGTTTCTCCTTGTTATGCCAGACAACATTTATCTCCCCAGGCCAAAAAGGCGGGTTGGAGCTCACAGAGGGTGCCCCGTGCTTTGCAGGTTGGATTCAGCTACGCCACAAGCTGGCTCAGGTCATGCCCCTGAAGTTGCCCTTCCCTGCTGTAAAGTGTGAGAGGCTTTGGCAGGCCATTCCGTCTTCCTTTCTCTGCCTTCCCCCTTGCAATTGTGAGCTCAGTACTTTGTGGATCCTGGAAGCTTACAGATCCCCTGGGGGTGTTTCCATTTGTCTTTTAATTTAGAAACTTACACACTTTTCCATACCTAGGGAATCCTCTGAGTTTGCAGAGAGCACTGATTTATAGTCTAGGCACACTGGGCAAACCATCTGACCTGGAAAAATACAGCTTCCCCTGTTCCAGTTGCACTGCAAGGCTAGTTAACTGGTGGATGAGTGACAGGCCATGTGATGGGGAGATGCAGGTGTGAGATGTGGAGATCTCATTTCCTACTGCAACAGGAAATTTAAAGGTGCAGTGCAGATTTCTCACCTTTCTGATAAGTCAAATTTTAGTTTTAGCCTTGAATGAGCCCTCTCAAAGGAGGTGATTCTTATTTTTTAGAAAAGCAAACACTCTTCTCAGACTGTCCTGATGTGAAACATAATTTTCTTTTCTCAAGCCTTGTTAAGCCTCTTGTTAAATGTCCCCAAGGAATCACTTCTTCACATTTGAAGTGTTTAAATAGTACGAAATGGAGAGATTTGTAAGATGAAGTGTCACTCCAGGAAAGTGGAGGACGCTAATCCCTAAGGATTATGAAAATTGGAAGAACTTGACCTGGGAAGAAACAGAAATTGAGGCTAAACTGTACTTAAAGGTCTGTTCTTCTGCAGTGGATGACCTTTGTCTGTTGTCTTAAGTGCAGATATAACAAAAAAGACTTACAAATCAAGACAAAGAACATGGTACAAGTAGAGCTAGCATGAAGCTGTAATGCTTGGGATGGGGCCGGCAGTGATCTAAGACATATCAAAAGGATGGCAAATGCTGTGACTCAGGGTTCCCATGGGATAATAGATGTGATGCCGAAGTCTACTTACGGATGATGTATGGCAAACACAGAGCCCATGGAACGTTTTATGGTCATGCAGAGCATCCCGAGTTTAGCGTGAAATGCTAGACGCCTTTGGGCACCGCCCTTTTGTTCTTGGTGCATGCGGTCCATCCCGACAAGAGGAGGAGTGGGGGTATGCAGAGCCCCAGGGCCGTGCCAGAGGGCAGCCAATCCGTGCAGCTTCTCCCTGAGCAGGAGCTGTTACTGAGCTCCTGTATGAGCACAACAGCTAGGAGGGTGAGGGGAACCTATTGCATCGACGTTTCTGGCCCTGCCGACCCTTCCAACACCAACCTTTTGTTTTTACACCCCTTGCGAAGATGCGATTACTTCGCTCTCATCTGCTTTCGCGCTCAGTTGCTTTTGCTTGCTCCCAGTGATGCCACCATGGCCAGTTTCATAGCTTTGGACATCCTGCTTGGGGTGTGATTCCAAAAAGTGTGGCTTCAATGGGTTGCCCATTTGACAGTCCTGGAAACATTCTGTGCACTCTCACTTGTCCTCAGTGACCACCATGCAGCTATTTAATCCTGAACATAGTCAGCATCTGCTTTCAGGTGACCAATCCAGGAATAAAAGAAAGCCGTCCTGAGTTGGGGTGTTGATGGAATGACATTGGAGCAGCAGCCGTGGTCCTAAACAGGGCTGAAAGCAGGGAAAAGATGCACCAAACTTTTTTCCAGGGATAATTCTGGCTAAATCAGGCCTGAAAATAAGAACTGAAGGCTATCTGGTTTGGTCATATGAATCACTGGATTTAGCCCACCTTGGAATATAAAGGAAATAATACATATCTCTGAGGACAAAAAAGTTTCTATTTGTCCACTATTCCCTCCATACACGCTTATGTTACTAAAATGGTTTCTTTGCAGCTAACTCTCACACACATATCTCTTGACAATTTAGTACTACAGAAAGGTTATTAGCCTGAATTTAGTGTCAGGATTTTGAGATTAACCCAGAAAAGCTTGGTTCTGTGTTGTGTTAAATGTGTCTGATTTCCCATCTCAGAGGTGGTTGGAGGTAAGTGGAATGGAGCAGATTTCTCAGCTCTGTAGAACACTTTGGAATCCTTCAGAATGAACCAGGCTATAGAAATGTACGATATTATCGCCATCTGTCTTCTCAATAGCACAGTGTCAGTCTCTCTACTCGTTCCTTATAGTTCCCTTGCAACCTTGCTCTTCCTACCTGGACCATTTTCAAATAGATTGAAGTTGAGGCCTTGTCTGTTCCAGAAACATAAGCAGTGGCGTACTTCAGAGTTAGTGAAGAAAATGGGTTTTATGAGGTCAAATAAAAAGTTTAGTCCATCAAACTGTCACCTGAGTCTGAATAACCATCTGCCATCTTAAGCAAGGGACATTGTTTTATCTAATTGCAGATTAAAAAACACAAACCATTTTAAGCGTGGATCTGATGCTACCTCAAATCAATACAGGGATTGTGCCAAAGAAGCGAGGGGACGAAGCACCTACCAGACAGAAACCAAGGTGTTGCTTGAGGCAATAGGGCTACATAGAGTGCGGCTGAATGGGCACATTTAGTGAGGGAGGAACAACTGAATTCCTCCAATACTTGTGATGAATGTGATCAAAGAGAGCAGAGATGGAAATATTGTTAATGGTTCTGTTTGTGCTGGTACATTTTTTGTAAAAAAGAAAATTGGTACAGTAAAAAGAAGAGACACAGAGAGATTTTGATCTTGAATGCATTCTTTTGTGTCCAAACCTGTTGTTCAGGCTGAAATCTTTCATGTTTAGAGGATATGGGTTGTTTAAAAGGAATCATGAGGGTTATGGTTGCCTCCATGTTGGAGAGGATCCTGAACAAAGTTGCTTTTCCTGTATCAGTTGCTAGCTAATATGGTGTATGTGAGGGGCTGGGACGAATCATTTATATTTCCCAGAATTCTCTAGAATGATGTTAGACCGAGAGCATTTTAAGAAAGGTCATTCAAAGGTAAAAGCTCCATCAAAATGCTTGAGGAAAATATATACACATGCAAGCATACACTCAGTACACACGTCATTAATGTGGAAATGGGACAGCGAGACTGAGGGAACTGGGTCTCTTCAGCCTGGAGAAGAGGAGACTCAGGGGGGATATGTTGGCAACATACAGGTATGTGAGGGGATGTCACATGGAGATGGGTAGAGACCTGTTCTCCCCTGCAGAGGAAGGCAGGACGCGCTCCAATGGAGCAAATTTCAGGGAACCAAGGTTCAGTTTGGATGCCAGGAAGCACTTCCTGACAGTCAGGACCCCGAGGGCGTGGAATGGGCTTTCATGGGAGGTGGTTGAGGCCCCATCGGTGAGGGTGTTCAAGGATAGGCTAGACATGCACATGTTGTGAGCAGAGCCAGTTGGAGCCAGGGGTCAGACTAGATGGCCTGAGAGGCCCTTCTGACTCGCTCTGTTTCTGTGTTTCCTCTGAGCTAATGCATGCAGAAGTGACGTGGAGTGGCAATGGACTAACGCATCCATCTCTGCTCAGAAGGCAAAGCTGAGGGCAGGTGAGTCATGAGTGACTGCCAACCATAATCCCAGTCATGATTGCCTCTGCCCAGGAAGTAGCACAAAGGGCAGCCCCTGACGTGGGCATATTGGAAAATCCTTCAGAGGAACCATAACTGGAAATTCCCCACCCCGCTCTGGTAAAGACAGATAGAAACAGAAACAGAGCAAGTCAGAAGGGGTCTCCCGGGCCATCTAGTCTGACCCCCGGCACCAGCCGGCTCCGCTCACGACATGCCCACCATGTGCACGTCCAGCCTATCTTTGAACACCCTCACCGGTGGGGCCTCAACCACCTCAACAACCTTGTTAGCTGGTGGTGTAGCAAGCTTTGAAATGTAGCAAATTTTGAAATGCAGGTTCTCATCATAGTTCACTGATTCACGGTTGCCATAGCTGTGTAGTAGCTGCACTCACAAAGGGTCCAAACATTCAGGCAGCCGGGTTGACCTGTATCAACAAACCAGCTCTGAACTTTTTCAGGGGCAGGGTTTTTGAGAAGACCAAGTCACACCAAAACACTGCTGGGAAAATTGAGGCCATTTTTAGCACAAGAGACAACTGGGAGGGCAGCATTGTTGACAGAATTTGCTGGAGTCTCTGCTAGCAAAAATTTCCAGTGCTGGCCCACTACATCTTGGCAAGCAGCGTCTGAGACACGAAACACCAGCCTCTCAGCAGGTTTCCTGCTTGCCTTTGCTCACTCTCCCTATGCAAATTGAGCAAAAATATCCATTACTTACATAAAGCGAAGGAAACAGTAGCTTAACAGTAGCTGTGTTTTTCAACCAATCATCTTGGAATTTTTCATGGTCCCAGGAGCTTTTGTCTCAATACTTTGCAGGTAGACATAAAAGTGCGTATTAATTTTGAAAGGTTTCTATACTGCCCTTCAGTGTGGTGAGATTTCAGAACAATTTATCAGTGTGTGATTTAATAAAAGATGATAAACCACATGTAAAAAAGACAGAAAAACATGTTTCCACGCCCTTACTGTTTTTCAGATGCTAAGTTCAGCTTTCCCCTTTGCTCCATTTATTTATTTATTTATTTATTTATTTATTCATTCATTCATTCATTCATTCAATCATTCATTCATTCAATCATTCATTCATTCATACATACATACAGACGAGGAAATGGAGCCACCAATGGGAATATCTGAGAAGAGTTTTTCCCCACAACCACCAAGCCAAACCAAGCCAAGCCAAGCCACAAATTGCATAGGAGACAGAAAATAATTTCTGTTGTATTTGTCACAGGGCATCACGTATACAAACTGACCCTTCTCTATAACTTACAGTGGAACTAAACCTTTGTATTCATTTGAAATCAAGCCTTAACACTTTATTTTAGTCAGTTGGATACTGACACCTGCAAGCAAGGATGATCCGGATGTCTGTTTCAAATCCAATTTAGTCTCGTTGCTTGCTTACCTTGGCCCCACTTCCTACCCTTGGCCATTAGCTCCCCACACCCCCGCTTCCATTTCCGGGAGAGCAGCTAAACTGTGTTGTTCAGTGATTTGTTGCTGACACACTAACTCTCAGCATTCACATCCAACTCCAGTTACTTCCCAGAATCCACCCTGTTCAAGGGAACATCAAGCTTTCATGTGCGGCTTCAGAGCCCCCATCTTTATTGGAATGACCAGATATATCAATCCACAATTCAAGTTTATGAATACTCATTATCAGTGATTAAATATGAAACGCAGGACCCTAAGCAAGAATGGAATGGCAAATTGGTTTGCCCTGCCTTCCCCAAACGATGGATCACTGCATTAGCATCTGTCTCAGAAGGGTCTCTGGATCTTAGGCTGCTTCTTAACTAGAAAATAAATGTATCATACAATCGTAGATCATGGAATAGTAGAGTTGGAAGGGGCCGTGAAGGCCATTGGGTCCAACCCGCTGCTGTTGCAGGGCACCAAGTGACACCATCCCACTCAGGTGGACACTGCAGCATGTTTTAATGTGTCTACATGGGCTAACTGCTGGCAGGGTAATACAGCTACTGCTTCTCTTATCCATATGTTTTGGCAATGCCCAGTAGCTGCCTCTCTAGGGAGGAGGTAATAATATGGATAAACCTTATGTTGGAAAACTCTTAAATATTTACTGATGTACATGTTCTTCTTAATCATCAACCTGCTTTTCGGAATTTAATATAAAATCAATTTAAATGGATTCTAGTTTTGAGTTTAAGGAGAAGCTATCATTTTCTGTGCCCTTTTGATAGATAAAGACTGATATTGCAAAATTAAAGGGACAAGTGGCCACCTCTGGTAATTCAGGGAATCAAGGACTGAGCATGGCTTTCAGCTTTTGAATAGGTGTAAATTAGGTGTAATCAATAAGTGAACATTTGGTCTGCCTTTGAAGCCTATGCATAAAGCTGCTTATGAACAGCAATATGTGTTGCATTATATAAAATATAGGGGGCATAAATTATTTATGTGTTGTAGTCGATCTATTTCAATTTCATGTAATGAATTAATACTTTATTTTTATATTTTTAATTTTATGTTTGAAAATTGACATTCATAAAAAATAATGGAGGTAGTGTAGTGCTAGTGTAGTGTAGGCAGGTAGTGCTTTCAAGTAGAAGATAAATGGGAACATCAGTGAAGCAGTGGAGCCGCAGGAATGAGGCCCTGGCACTCTTTTATTTTATTTATTTATTTAAATATTTGTATGCCGCCTCTTGCAGCAGCCTCGGGGCAGCTCACAACCACTAAAAAACATGTACAATATTAAAAACTGGCCCATCTCCAGGTTAAATTTAAAAACATACAACATAAATAAATAAACCATTAAATAATAATCATAAATTAGAAAAAAATAACATTTAAAATACTGTCTAAATAAAAAGGTCTTCGCCTGGCGCCGAAAAGCAAATAATGATGGCGCCAGGCAAGCCTCTCTGGGGAGCGCATTCCACAGATGGGGCGCCACCGCAGAGAAAGCCCTCCTCCGGGTACTCACCCTCCTAATGTCCTTCATGGAGGGCTCCCGGAGAAGGGCCTCTGCCGCCGATCTCAAGGGGCAGGAGGGCATATATGGTCGCAGGCGCTCCTTTAGGTAACCAGGACCCAAGCCGTTAAGGGCTTCATAGGAGATAACCAACACCTTGAATTGGGCCCTGACTTCAATGGGGAGCCAGTGAAGCTGACAGAGGACTGGAGTTATGTGAGCACAACACCCAGTCCCCATCAGCAAACTGGCAGCTCTGTTTTGCGCCAGTTGAAGTATCCGAACCATCTTCAAGGCAGCCCCAGGTAGAGCGTGTTACAGAAGTCTAGTCGGGAAGTTACCAATGCGTGAGTCACTGTCTCCAGGCAGTTGTTCTCCAGATAGGGATGCAGCTGGTGAATCAGCCAAAGCTGAAAGAAAGCACTCCTCACCACCGCTGTTACTTGAGCTTCCAGCAAAAGCTCTGGATCGAGGAGCACTCCCAAGCTGCAGACCTTGTCTTTAAGAGGGAGTGCAACCCCATTCAGGACAAGGTCAAGGTCCCCTTCCCCAAAGCCTGACCTGCCTACCAACAAGACCTCCATCTTGTCTGGATTGAGCTTCAGTTTGTTGGCCCTCATCCAGCCCATTACCTCGGCCAGGCACCGGTTCAGTACAGCCACTGCCTCTCTGGGGAGCGCATTCCACAGATGGGGCGCCACCGCAGAGAAAGCCCTCCTCCGGGTACTCACCCTCCTGATATCTCGCACGGAGGGTTCCCGGAGGAGAGCCTCTGCTGCTGATCGTAAGGGGCAGGAGGGCATATATAACAGGGACACATAAACATTAACTTCTGCTTCTCCTCCCCCAGAGTCCCCCTTTTCTTCTGAGCTTAGCTGCTATCCCACAGTAGTTGGGGGGAAATAATTCTTACCAGCAAGAATATATTCTTTTCTGTTGAATACTTTGGTGGTGGGGAGGGGAGTTCATAATGGAAGGGGCAATTAAGATCCACAAGCTTTACAAAAGCATTGCTTCTCCTGGAAATGAAAAATGTTAGAGCTGGCTTTTGATAGCAGTGGGGCAGCCATGCTGGGCGTCTGCACATCACAAGTGACCACGGCACCACTGGGGAGGATGCTGACCCCAATCTCAGCAAAAGGGAAATGTTTGCCATGAAGGATGGATTGGCTCAGTGTGGAAGTGTTACCTAGCAAGGAACACCCCCTCCTTCCCCCACCCTACAACGACTCATGCCGCCAGCAGCTTGGAAGATGCTTGGCAGCAAGCCCCGGAGTCTTGTCACTCTCTACCTTGGCACTTGGTACCCTGAACCTGATACAAGCAGTTGATCTGTCTGGCACTTGAGGGACTTCAAGAGAGAGACATCAATTAGCTCCTTCTCCCCCGGTTATGTAATAGGAAGATGGAGCTATAAAGAGAACTATTTTGACTGTAAAAATATACTCAGAGGTCAGATGCTGAAACTGTCACCAGAACTCTGGCAAATGACCACCCCAGACATCTGAGGCACACTGAAGCTCTTGAGATACAGTGTCATGTGTCATTTATGTTCCTGGCAACAGCTGGAGAGTGAAGGAGTCCTTTGGATTTGCAGCTGGTTGTCTTGTTTCAAAATAGAGGGAGTTTTTCCTCCTATCAGACTGGGAATGGTTAGCCAGTATGGTGTGTGAGTGAAGGAAGCAGACAGATTTTTCCTAGTTCATAAAATTAGACTGCATTCTTACTGATGGATGGGGTGGGCATCCATCGCTGAAGTGGGGAGGGGAAGGAACACAGGTGTCCCAAATTCATGCCAGCTAAAGGCGATGTCCTTGGACATGTCCGCTTTTTAACACTATTGCTTTATATCAGCCAGCAACAAAGAAGTTGGCTGTTTAATTGCAATTCAGTTTGGGCGTATCTGGGACCTACTTCCATCTTTTCTCTTGTGTCTAATTTTGCCCAGCCCCCCCTTGCCTGATTCCGTGCATTTTCTGTGTTGTGCATATTTAAAACATCTAGAAAGCAAAGAACTGTCAATGTTCTGTTGTCAGCCCATTCACCTTGAGAAATAAAATCGCCAGTGAACATTCTGTGACAGCTCAGCTACTCAATGGGAGAAGGGCAGCTGGCCAAAGGATTACCTGTTTCTAGTCTGTCGTAGGCCTGTGATCTCACATTGGTTCACAGTTCAGGCTTGGCAGAGCTTGCATGAAACTGATGAGCATTTCTTTCCTTTCCATATTTGTGAGTTATGGGCTGATGGCAGATGCTTTGCATTAGCATTATTTAGACATTAAGAGATGTATAATTGGACCTGCAACATGCACCCTCATCATAGCTGACCTTATTTATGGGAGGAGCTGACATCTGAATGTCAGATTAGCATGTGTGACTTTCTCCACTTAATAACCAGTTTAATATGCAAATTATGCAGGGGTTGCAAAAGAATAAAGATAGATAAAATAGCTACTTTGATCATCTCTGGGAAGATTTGTGTTTGCCTGTTGGATGCGGGGACCAGAGCTAAGATTAGATCCTGTCACTTAATGAGCAGGAGATTGAGGGAGAAGGAGGCATCTGCAGATATGAATTCTAATTTGTAATCAGCCCGCTGTGCAAAGGGAATATTAGAGAGAGTGTTCATCTTCTGCAGTTCCTTATGTAGCCACAAACAAAAGTGTTAGGTTCCAGGTGGATTGCAGGGGACGTTTGCCTACAGCAGGCGCTGTGAACTTGGAGGGTGAGGGGAGCCATATGCTCAGGCAATGTTGTAGGAACCGGAGGAGCTCTGTTTTGCAGCAAAGCGTTTAGAAGCAGAGTAATTGCATCAGAGCAAGGGTGGGTGAATGCCCATCCTCCAGCACCCCCCAGGAATTGCCAGATGTGTGCAAAAGCAAGGCTTCCTGTGTGCCATGCTTCCCACCCTCCATCGTATATCAAAGAAATAAGGTGGCAGTGGGCCACAAAAGGATATGACCCCGTGGAGCCCAATAAAGTCGTTTGATCAGGACCAAATCTTAGAGCAATGCAAAACCCAAGCAAAAGGCCACATGAACTTTAGCAGTGAAGTACATGCAGCACTCCTGGTCTGAGGGGGTCCTGGGCAAAGGGCACTTTGGTGGACCATTGGAAAGGTGACCTGGCGATGGTGGAGCGAGCAGCAGTGCTCCGAGTGGTGCTGGCAGCCTGGATGGTGTGTGTGTGTGTGTGTGCGTGTGTGCGTGCGCGCTGTTTTGATGTCCCACCAAGGGCCTTCAAGCCACCCCGTTGATTTTCCCATTTTCAAACTTCTTGGGTGAGAGATGGGGGAGCCAAGATAGGAAACGTGCACATTGCAACGTCTAGCAAATTTTAATTAAATTGCTAAAATGAGTGCATAATATCATCAGGTCTTTGGGCCAGTGGATTGGCAGATGGGATGTTCAAAGGAGCATTGCTTAGGAGCCGTTTTCAGAGTGGGAGAGTGATGTCATGTGCTGGATTGCCAGGTAAATGGGGAGACTCTTCCTGCCCTGGGAAGTGAACAAAGTGACCGCAAGGCTTTCAGAGTTTAACACTGTTTCTGACAGGTTAGCAGGGAGAAACCAGAGAAGGCGGAAAACAAGCAAGCAGAGGCTGGGCTCATTTTCCTTGTCTGTCATGCATTTCTGACTTCACACTGGTGATTTAAAAAGGGACCGCTTCTTTGTGAGGTCACTAGCATTTCATTTTCAGAGCTCAGTGTGGCCGGATGGGCTGGCTGAAGTTCCTTTGGTCAAGGGCATTGTGCTTTGCTCCTTGGACCTCTGCCACTGAGCACCACAGGGGCTTGTTCCCACCTAACGAGCTGCTGGATTGCAGTTAACATAATTGTGAGATTTTATTAGTGGTTTTGTCTGTTTGTTTTGGATGACTGTGTTGGGTGATGCAGGAGTTTCCTTCCTCCTTCATTTTGAATTAGCTATTTTATTTAATATATTTATGTATCAGTGTTCATATTTAATATATCTTAAGGATATAAGTATATATCCTGGAGGCACAGGTTTGGAATTTCCAGGTTATGAACTTTTGCATTTCGGAAGGCAGTAGCAAAGTGGTTAGGGAGCTGAACTGGGATCCAGGAGATCTGGGTTTTAGTTTTCTCAGGGTGACTTTGGGCCAGTCATGGACTCTCAGCATAATCTACCTTGCGGGATTGTTGTGAGGATAAAATTGAGAGAAGAGGGAGGAAGACCAAGCCACCTTGGGATCCTTGCAAGAAAACAGGCAGGATAGAACTGGAAGCAGCAGGGAAACAGGAGCAGTCCTCGTGGCCTACCTGCTTGTTAGCCACACAAGCTGCAGCACAGCAGCCTGCAGCCTTTTGATGGAAAGGCTCGGGGGACTGGACTTGGCCACCAAGCTTCTCCTCTGTGACAGACACATCTTTTCCTGCCCTGGGAATCCTTATCCTTCAGCAGGGCTCAGGCAGGTGGCTGAAGGCTTAGCTGATCCCACACACCTGTCCCAAGTACTTGGAAAAAGAGCACGTGCAAATTTGGTTCCATGCTGTCTTTCAGCACTTTGCATGCTTACTACTGCTGGAACAGTTCTTCGTCCAGGGTGGTTTGTCACTTCCATGTTCCAACCTCCCCCTGACCAGAGATGGAAATGGATGGCGAAAGCAACAGTGCTCTCCCATTCAGTACAGCCCTCCAGAAGTGAGGAGAACTCCTGTATCAGTGGGGCTCCTTATCCCTTGCAGTTTTTATTTTGAACTTCATGGCAGCTCTCCATGGTGCAGAACACCACTCTCAAAACTGGTTCACCACCAGGAATGCCATGGAGAACTCCTATGAAGCTGAGAGGAAAAGCTGCAGTGGCAGAGGTGCGCCCTTGAAATAGAAGTCACCTCCCCTGCCCTCAGTGGCACTAGTAAGGGAACCATCTATTAATGCCCATCTCTTAGATAAGAAGTCTCTAAATGCTACTTGGTGGGCAATAAGGAAGCATCACCTAGAAAGAGGAAATGCATCACAAAAATAAATGAGAAACAAGAGGCTGAAATTTGCATGCGGTGCACATGCAAATGTTGACATAGAGGTGCAGATTTAGAAGTCAGTCTAGTTTGTACATTAAATGGCACACAATAATATTTTAAAGAAAAAAATGCAGTACAGCCATGTTTCTGCAGGGAAGACCTTGACCAGGTGAACTATATACCTTCCTGTTCAACCTGTTGTTCAGGTTCTAACTCTAGATGGACACTTAATGATTATTTAAACCAGTATTAGACTGGATAGTCCTTCAGATACAGTATTATCTTCAAAGAGAAGATGGAACGCTGGCATCTTTTCCATAGCAAACTGTCCTCTACAGAAGAGGACCTGTGGCCATCTTAATGTGGAACCTGGCAGGCACTGCTGGCCTCATATCCTGCTTAGGGGCTTCTGGTAGGCATCGTCCACCATGGGGCAATGGACTATAGATCAAGCAGGCCTTTGGTCTGACCCAGCACAACCCTTCTGGTGTCCTTCAAAGAATCCTGGCTGAACCAGAGGAGAAGGGAAGAGGACGGAAAGGAAAGAGTGGCTTGGAAGCCATCCCCTGCCGTGCACCTTGCGGAGTTTGGCTTGGCCAAAGTCATGGCCAAGTGGGATCTATAGCTAGTATCTTCTGAATCCCAGCCCAGCACTCTAACTTCTGCACCACACTGGTGCAGTGTGTATACAATGCTAAAAAGTAAGACACTAGTTGACTAGGATACTTCATGCCATGTTTCTGATTGGTCATAATATAAAGAAAACAGCATTGGTGGCTGGAAAATGGACTGTAGGGCTCTTCTGTCTCAGCAGGCATAGGATTGTGCCCACAATCCCGTTTCATGCATTAATTTAGACATAATTGCACTGGCAAATCACTTAGGGCCTCATTCTTGTGTGTGTTATTTCTTCTTGGCTTTGACTTTTTTTGGTCTTGGTCCAGGAGCAAAAGAACGTTCATCTTCTGTCTTTGAAAGGTACTAGCCAGTGACTTTCTGCCTTTTGTTTTCTCCTCCACACCCTGCATAAAAAGTCTAGGAATTGAAAATATAATGGGGCTATTCATCAAAAACGCTAAGAGCTGTTAAATCAGTGAACTGTGTGAATATACATTTGTTCCTATTAGGTGCTGAAATACGAGAACTTTGCGTACCGTCACTGCATGGAGCAGAGCTCGTTCAGCATGTAATGGCCCAAAAGCTCTGTGGCTCAGTTGCATATTTTTATGTTGGAACCTGTATCTGCTTATCTACATCTTAATCTATACATGCCTCTTTATCTTAATTTGCACTTGGCTACGTTGGACCATCAGGCAATCTCAATGGGTTTTAAAAAATATTATTTAAGAACTGAACTACTCAATTTTCTAAAAGGCAGGGAAAGGGAGTTCCTCAAATTGGGCCTTCAGATCTCTGTGGCTGAGAAGGTAGGAGGCACAAATTGCACGGGGAGATGGCTACTGCAGGTTAGCATCTCTGTGCTGCTGCTGTGCAATCTCATGCATGACTGACATGATCACAGGTGTTCTCTGTGTGCGTGTGTGTGTGTGTGTGGGGAGAAGGGGCTCTGCTATTGCAAGGGGAAGAGTGTAAGGCAATGACATGCGCTTTGCCCACAGCAGTACAACTCCAAAGGGCCAGTGAAGACAATTGTTGGGAGATTCTGGGCTGGTAAGAGCAAGTCATCCATCAGCTTGAATGGCTTCAAAGGAGATTAGGGAAATTTGTGTGGGAGAAGGCGACCAGTGCCTACCAGTCCTGATGGGTATATGCTCTCGGAGGCATGTCCTGTTGCATGCTTCCCACAAGTAGCTGGTGGCCATCAGGCTCAGAATGCTTCCATTTAGTCTAGACAAAAGAGACTTTGAACAAAGAAAGCAAGGTGGCCTTGTGATGTAAACGTTAGGGGGTGTCTGAACCAACTGATCTGGGGTGCCACCCTGTCATGATACCCATAAGCTCCTGAGTGCAGAAGCTGGTGTCTGCCCAGTGCAGAGCAAGAGGACCCATGGAAGCCATCTGCCTCTTTGGATGCCAACAGAGTGCCATCTCTGACCTTGGGTCAGGGAGTCTGAAAAATCCTGCAGCCCCAGAGATGATGTCTTGGGCTGATAGGATTACTTGCTTAAAGGGCAGAACTATTCTTCTGGTTCCTTGGCCATGGGGATTTGTTTTGCAGGAACAAGGGAAAGAGATTACTCAGCATTGGCACCCCAGTTTTAGAACGCCATTTTGAGGGGGTTGGTGGTGGTACCTTCAGTCTGACACTAGACTAGAATATAGTTATTTGCTCAGGCATTTTAAAGTGCTATTCTAGTTTATGTTTGTTTGCTCTGGTGTTTTTATTGTGATCATATGGCTTTTACTGTGTTATGCTGTAGTATATTGTAGAATCTTTTGTTTTTTGCACCTTTTACATATGGCATATCCTACAGTATATGTACTACATACTGCATATAGCCCTACATATATATTTAATAAACAAATTCAAAATGATAGTAATGGGCTTCTCAACTCTTCAGGGAACCCTGGAGCTGTAATTCTTGAAGGAGGGATAAGAATCCATACCACTTAGAACCACTTTGCCCTCAAGTTACATTTCCCAGGGCACTTCTGGGCAATCTGTTAGAACTGAGATGGCATAATGTTAAAATGTATTGTAGTGTAGATAATATCCTTTTAATTATGAGAGTTCCTGGATATCTAAATCAATGATTGAGCTCTCAGATATGATTAGCAATATACACCCGGAAAATGAGTGCATTTATTCATTATGAACTCCACTTTAAAATTGCTTCTTTTGCTCAAAACACCTAGTGGGGCTGGCAACTTATTAACAGAGCTCCACATTTTCTCGCCTCTTGGGATGTTTTCTTTTAACACCCCTGAGTTATTTTTGTTTGCTTTTTAATTGATAAAATGTCACCTGAAAATTTAGATTGCTCCACCCTCCCCCTGTTCTATATGAGAAGTGAATCTGACAGATTTATAGTTCCCTGTAAAATCCCAGCCTTGTTTATAAATTGCTCAAGATTGATTAAGCAATAAAAATGCTTTTAAGACAGAGAGGTAAATCTGCCAGTTAATTGCCTAGTGCTTTACATTATAACCTAGTTACAGCGCAATCCTTGTGCAGAGGTTGGATGGCTGTGCTCTGTGGACCTCCTACAGACACTGGTGCGAATCAACACAGGTGCCCTGTTTAAAAACTGTCCCAGCAGTTAATTGATACAAACTGGGGAAGCATTTAACACACCAAATCAAATCTGTTTCTTTAATGCAGAAAGTAAAATAGTGCTTCTCAGGGATTGGGACCATCCCTCTGCAGCTCTGTCGCAAGAAGGCAGGGGAACTGCTTCTGAGTCAGATGGGGAAGCCGAGGTGAAAGGTGTGGGTGATCCATGGGTATGGAAGCAGGAAATTGTTAAGAACAGGAGAAAGACAGGGAGGGAATTTTTCCAAGGGCAGCCAAGCAGATTCCTAACAAAGAGAAGGGGGATGCAAGATTACAAGGAATACAAGACCCAAGGGTTAGGCATCAGATTAAAAAGAGGGGCCATGCAGGGCTACAGGGCGTCAGGGAGGTGATGTCATAGGTAGACCCACAGTAAGGGAGGAACTTGACAGCTCTGCTCAGCTTGATAAGGTGCGCAGTTGTGGGCAGTGTCAATCAGGTGACTCTCTAACCCCTAGGAAACTAGCTGAGATGTACAACCTACTGTGTTATGCAAGGGATGCCTGGACCAATAGTCTCTTTTGGGTGCAACAGGTTACTGTTTGAAGCCTGAGGCAATGTTTCTTTGTAGTTTGCATTGAAAAAATGGAGAAATACGACTTGATGCCTTGACTGCCAAAAGCCAGGGCTGGGCACACAACTGTTTGTTTTCCTGTGTTGTATATATATCCCCTCGATATTTGGGAAACGTGGTGGTTCAGAAGACCAGATATAAGCAGACCAAAATATATCTAACTGGGCATATTTCTTTCTCAAACTAACTTATGGTCACTTTCACACGTGCTTGTATCTTTTGAGCTTTGTACATCCTGGGTTACTAGGGGGTCTGTGCATGAGTGGACTCTGGTGATAAGCACTGACTGAGCCAGATAGCTCAAGTGTGAGCAGGTCCTGGGCCTCCTGCATTGTTTTGGTTTGGTAAGTAGCTGCCCCGTTGAACTGTTTTGGAGAGAGTGGAGGTAAATTACTTCTTCAACCTGCTTTGGACTTTACAAGAGAAAGAACAGGGGTAGATGCTGCATCTGTTCCTCTAACCCTGCATCCCACCCCACTGTGCTCAGCAAATCCATCAGTTATGCTGGTAATAAAATAAAGGAAACATGAAAAACCTTCCCTTCCCCAGTTACTGAAAGGATAGGCAAATCAAGAGAGGGCTAACACAGTGTGAGATCCACGATTCAGATGGGAACAGTCACAACATTCACTAGAGCAGCCCCTTTGCATTGCCAAAAATGAGAAAATTCACACCAAAACAGAGGAGAAGATGGCATGAGTTTGCATAATAAGTGCCTATGCTGATGAAAACATGCCAACACAAATCTAGAAGTAATTAAGCAGAAATAATTAAGAAGAAATTAAGCACCCTCGAGGGGAAGACTATGGCAAGGTGACCTGTTGGCTTCCTCAGTCCACCAGCCATATATTAATTGCTGATGCTCAATTTCAAGGCCTCTAATATCCCTTGTAATGGCTCTTTAGCTTTAGATTAAATGTGGACTATTCAGGTCTACAAGCGAGGGGGAGGGGGCTGGCATTCCTATGTGGATGGGTCATTTTGGGCCCATATCTGCCCCAGAGTTTTTGTGGGGGTGGAGATGAAAGATTCTCATGAACTGGTTTGAGCTCCTGGGAGGAAGGCAGGTTGATGATTTATTTATTTAAAACATTTATATGCTGTCCTTCACGATTGTGTCTCAGGACGGCTTTAAACCAATAAAAACAATCAATAAGACAATGCAATAAAATTACCGTAAGGTAAAGGTTTCCCCTTGACATTAAAGTCCAGTTCATGCCTGACTCTAGGGGGCAGTGCCATCTCCGTTTCCTAGCCGAAGGAGCCAGTGCTTGTCCTCAGACAGTCTCTGTGGTCATGTAGCCGGCATGACTACACACCGAAGTGCACGGAACGCTGTTACCTGCCCACCGATGTGGCACCTTTTCATCTACTTGCATTGCATGCTTTCGAACTGCAAGGTTGGCAGGAGCTGGGATGGAGCAACGGGAACTCACCCTGTTGGGCAGATTTGAACCGGCGACCTTTCGATCAACCAGACCAGCAGCTCAGCAGTTTAAACCACTGCGCCACCTGCATCCCTTAAAACTACCATAAACCAATACAAATAAATCTCAACAAAAGCATCTGTGAACCACTAAAAAAATAACAATTAAATAAAAAGGTTTTAACCTGGCGCTGAAAAGAATATAGGCTTGGCGCCAGGTGAACCTCCCCGGGGAGCATATTCCATAATCTGGGCACCATGATGATGATGAGGAGGAGCAGGAGGAGGAGGAGGAATTCTGCCAGTTTCTATGAGAGGTGAGAAATGATTCAGCTATACATGGCATATATGTCATATTGCAAAACTGATTTGCTGCTGACTGGATTTGAGATTAGTTTTACCCAATCTGCATTTTATGCCCAATCAATGAAAAGTGGTCTGAAGGAGTTATGAATGCAGAAGGAAGGGGTGGGATGCAGAGAGAGAGAAAGCTGCTGTATGTTTGCCTCAGGTGAACAGGGTTTTATTGCTTCTGCTCTCCGGAGTTTTGTAGCTTGAAAAACGGATGTGTAATTCCAGCGCTGTACAATTCGGAGTTGGAGGCCTGTGAAATATCCATTGCTTATTCTCCGGGGACGGGCCACTTCAAGTTAAACTAAACACATTTACTTGGACCACCTGAAGCATAACCCTGGGTGAAATTTGGTCAGTTGTGATGCATCGATCAATCCCCTTTAAATGCCTTTAAAGTTTTGGGTGATAATTAACAGAGAAATGCCTGTCCATAAGTGGTCTGATTCACCACAAATTCAACCAGTAAGACTTTTACCAGGATGACTGGGGGATGAATAGGCTCCACCTATTGAATTTCTGCCCATCAAATAGCTGTACAAATGGCTTGCCAGAAGAACAGTCAGGAATTGCACAACAGTAAAACTTTTCAGTCGGCCATTCACTAAGTACAGAGCTGATTTATCTTTCTCTGTCTCTTGCTTTCCTTTCTAATCTTGAGGAGCACTGAAATTGGGTTTCCAGAAATAGCCTCCAAATGGCATGGGACGATTGGACACCAGTATTATTTCCTTCCTCTGAATCCCAGGTCTTATGAATCTTTCCAGGATGACTCTGATGACAAGAAGCACCTGATTAGCCAATTTGGACAGCGTGTGGTTTCAGGTTTCCACTGCTGTCCTTGCAGTGACTGATGGGTGGGAGTCTGGTCCCTTCGTGAATCTTGGGAGCAGAGACAGCAGAAGGGGCCAGAACAAGCATGTAGGTAGATTCCACAAAGACCTACTCTCATCATGTCAGGGACACTGTGCGAACCACTCCTCTCTTCCAAACAGAGCTGCGTTCATGTCCACCAACTGAAGAAACACATGCAAACCGGCTGGACTTGTCCTTTGACTTGAACGGCAGAAATCAGCTGGCGTTGAAACTTTCCAGAGCCTGGATGTCAGGGAAGGACATGCCTGCTGTGGTGCTTTGAAACATGGACCAGCTTAGCTGCACTAGTTCATTGGTGGACCACACCAAGGTGGGCAGTGTCTAGCGTTGCACAGAAACTGTCTCGGACCTGGTGTTGAGGACCCCCAGGATGTTGGTCCTGGGGGACTTCAATCTCCACACCGAGACTGATCTTACTGGGGCGGCTCAGGACTTCATGGCCTCCATGACGGCCATGGGGCTGTCTCAACATGTCACCGGCCTGACCCATGAACGTGGACACACTCTGGACCTGGTTTTCTTGATGGGGCAGGAAGAGAGTGGTCTGAGGGTGAGGAACTTATGTTTGACACCCCTGTCATGGTCAGATCACTTTCTCATGGGGTTTGTGCTCGAGAGTGGCCTCTCCCTCTGTAAGGGTGCGGACCTGATTGTGTGGGTCTGCCCCCAGAGCCGGATGGATCCGGATGGATCCCTGAAGGCCTCGGGGGAGTTTCTGGCTGACAAGACTGGTGCTCCTGTCGAGGCTCTGGTCGAACTATGGAATGGGGAAATGACCAGGGCTGTGACACGATTGCTCCCAAGCATCCTCTCCCGCCAGGCAGAGCCCATTCTTCCCCTTGGTATACATCTGAGTTGTGGGCGATGAAGCAGGCAGGGAGACATCTAGACCGTAGGTGGAGGCGATCACGGGACGAATCTGACCGAACACACTTAAGAGCCCATTATTGGGCCTATGCTGTGGCGGTGAAGGCGGCGAAAAAGAAATTCTTTTCCACTTCCATTGCCTCTTCAAAATGCTATCCGGCAGAGCTTTTTCAGGTGGTACAAGGGCTGGTTCACCCTGGCCCTAAGAAAGATCTGATTCCATCCTTGAAGGCCCGCTGTGACGATTTTGCCCAGCATTTCAGGGAGAAAATCGCTCAGGAGCCGAATGCCTGCATGTCTTGCTTAAAGCCCTTTCAGTTAACAATCAAGCCTTAGGATGGGTGTGCTCAATTCCTTAGCTTGTCACAGGCATGGGGTGGGGAACAAGTGCCTGGAGAGCCCATCTCCCCTCCCCACCCCCAGTGTGCCTGTGATCATGCCTGTCTTCGCTATGATTAAAACATAATAATTACAGAATGGATTGACCTTATTTACATTGAACCTTATGGGGAAATTTGACTTGGCTCATGACCAATTTGGGTTGCGACCAGAGTCGTGGAATGGATTAAGTTCATGAGTCAAGGTACCACTGTATAGCTAGATGTGTGGCTTCCAGATCTAGGGAGGTGTTGATACTGTTCTACATGACTTTGGTGCACCCACAACTGGAGTCCTGTGTCCACTTCTGGGCTCTGCATTATAGGGGAGACATAGCTAGGTTGGAATCAGTTCAGTGCAGGGTCACAAGAAAGGTGGCCGGGTTGGGGGGGATGCCATATGAGGAGAGATTGAGGGAACTGGGTCTTTTCAGCCTGGAGAAGAGGAGACTGTGAGGGGATCTTTTAGCAACTTATACATATGTGAGGGGATGTCATGTGGAGGAGGGTTGTACCTGTTCTTCCCTACAGTGGAGGGCAGGATGTGTTCAAAAGGGGCAAAGCTCAATGAACCAGGCCTCAGGCTGGATGTCAGGAAGTACTTCCTGATGGTTAGGACCCCTGGGATATGGAATGGGTTTCCAAGCGAGGTGGTTGAGGCCCCATCAGTGAGGGTGTTCAAGGAAAGACTGGACAACTACATGTTGGGGATTACATGACCAGATCCAGCTGGAGCCAGGGGTCAGACTAGATGGCCTAGGAGGTCCTTTCTGACTCACTTTTTTCTGTTTCAATGTGAAAAGGGGAAACTACCAAATAGCTGGCAGTTAGAAGAAAGCTGGTGGGGCCTAAGGAAGAGGATTCTGGCTATTTGTGGAATCCCAGAGGGTGAACTTCACATGATAGATTTCTGTAGTGTAGGATGCTGTTAAAAGGAGCAGGAGACGGTGTTTTGGTGGAGCCCGGGGTTTCTGTCCTTGTTGTAATCTGGCTCAAAAGTATGGAGCTGATTGTAATACCTAATCAGAGAGCTTTGCACCCTGAGAAAAGAGCTACTTGTAAGGGATTCATGTGAGTTATGAGAAAAGCCACCCCCACCCCCAACACAGGCAGCTCGGTCAGCACATCCTTCCTTTGGGGTCCTCTGGTGCTCTCCAAAGCTGTTTGGGTTTGGTGAGGGAGTGACTTTTGGGGGATGTTCGGGAAGCAATGGATCATTCAAGTAGGGCTCACCCCTGAAGAGGCCAAATACGTGCCAAAAGAAAGAAGATATTGGAGAAGAGAGAAGGATTCTTTGTGTCTATCTTCTCTGGGAAGGATGTAGAGCAACAACCATGCCTGAATTGGCTTCTTCAGGAAGGGAGTAGGAAGAACAAAGGCACACGGTTGTGACAACAGATGGTTTCTTTCAAATGAAAAGTAACAATTGACAGAGCCCTGGGTCCTACTGGTTACTCCTTGTGATATTCCTGGAGAACTCGTATATGAAATTACCAGGCTTCTAAAAAGTTGTGCCATGTCCCACACATACCTTGCAACAACACTTCTGAATAGAAACCGCACGTTTCTGTGGAAAATGGACTCGTTCCCTTGGCCATTTGGATTGTTCTACACTTGCTATGAATTATAGGCCTGTATATATGTTGTTTGGGCTTTGTAGTCTTAAGGCTACTGTTCTATGAACAATAGAACCTTTCCTGGAGGGATCCAGAAAGAATAAAAAAGGTAAAGGTTTCCCCTTGACGTTACATCCAGTCATGCCTGACTCTAGGGGGCGGTGCTCACCTCCGTTTCCTGGCTGAGGGAGCCAGCGTTTGTCCGCAGACCGTCTCATGGGAGCTCACCCTGTGTGCAGATTCGAACTGGCGACCTTTTGATCAACCAGCCCAGCAGCCCAACGGTTTAAACCACTGCGCCATCTGCAGTCCCCCCAGAAAGAATAGGGTGAAGTAAATCCCTATAAGCCAGTTTGGGAGCAAACTGTATGCGTCCCCCATTTTATCACAGTTCAGCAGCAATTGCTATCGAAACTTGGAATTTTGGCTCTAGGGGCTGGGAACTAGCTGCTTCACATGATTGCTTTCCTTGTTTCTGCCCTTTAGAGATTTTGTTGGCAAGTGGTAAAGCTGACTGAAGCAGGAAAGACCTGGCATCATCTTCTACAAGCACTTACAAAATTAACCTGAATTCACAGAATAAAAGAAAGGAAACATGGTATTTTATTTAGTGCCTGCAATAAAAGTGTCTATTTTAATAAAAATCAATGGTGACTTAAAATACACAATAAGTGTTGCAACATTAATAAAACATGCTGCACATTAAATCAGAGTTTACTGTGCAACTTGTGTTGCTATTTACAGCACACATTTCAGACTTGATCATGCTTCCAGCCAAGAATGAAATGGTTTAAAACAGCTGTCAGAGGGAATAAAATTAATACAGTTGCAGTGCAAATAAAAGGCAGCAGAATACTGAAGGGAGGCCTCCTTCGAAGCTCCAAATCTGTTCCCAGACAGTGTGAGTGTGAAGGGTTTGGCTGTGACTCAGTGATTCTAATAATGTTTCTTATGCAGAGCTCATAACGCAGAAAGAGAGCAGCTTCTGCTTGGGTCAACATCCATGCAGGCTGGCTTTTCTGTCTCTCCCACCCCGTATGCCTTTGAGAGAAGGCAGAAAATAACCCTTCTGACTCGCTCCGTTTCTGTGTTTTTATGTTTCTAAGCCACGCACAACCCATGAAGCGACCGCATGGTTTGTTGAGTTGTCACCTGTGCTTTGTCCATCACTGGTTCAGATCACACAATAAACCATGTTCCAACAACAGCACACCATTCAAAGATAACCGCCATCCAATCCAGATTCAGCCCTTGAGTGTGGGCTATCATGTTGCCTGAACCCAATTAGTCCTCAATGTTCATTGAAGAGCAAGCCACCCCAAAATAATTTTCACAGCAGCAAGACTGCTGTTGCAGAAATTCACCCCACACCCCTAGTTAGAGTAATGTTTGGAGGGAGCAGGGGCTTCTGAGGAGGGGTGGCAGGCACGTCAGCATCCCTTGTAATCCCCAAATGCTGGTGCTTTGTCTCCACTACACCCCAGTAGAGGGTTCCCACTAAGGGATGGGAGAACAGCCTGGAACTGGCCCTGTGCTTTCACTTACCCCACAAAAGCCAGCCCCCCGGTGATGCAAAAGCTAAGATGGAGTTTGCTCTCTTGGTTAAATATATATTAGAAAGAGCGTAATTGTCTGACAATGCAATACTAGCAGTTCAAAATAGAACTCAGCAGCTGCTGCAGTGTGAGAGTGGCAGGCTGTCTTCTCCATGGTGGCCGGCCATTTCTGCAGAGGCATTGATCTGTCTTTGTATCGAGTGCCTCTGTGCCTCCTGCCTCCCCAGACCAAAGATTTAATTCCGAGGGACCCTGGGGAGGGTGCCGAAGACTGAAGGACAGCACCGCTGGCAACGGATGCCAAAGGCAAGGCGTCGACATAGCAGCCCTGAAAGAACCTAGCAAGCTGCCCTGCACTGACTGATCTGCTGGTCCACCTTCCCCACTATTGTCCAGTGATAGATGGATGACATGATATCCGCTCTATGTCAGCATCACCTGCATTCAGTCATAACCCTGTTCCCTTAAATTTCGGCATCAATCCACCCATCTTCCTTTTCTTAAAAAAAAAAAAAAGCTGCACGGAACTGTACATTTATTTTTGCACTCGGCTTCCCCTTATGTATGCAGCCATGCATGCAAAGCTGTACTCCATTGCGTACACATCTTGGCATGACATGTTTGGGTCCCGAATGGGGCTGCACAACTTGCAGAAGCTGTGCCTGGGAGATCGCAATGCTGCAATCCTTTCTTGTTGTTCTGCCCAACAGCTGAAGCTCTCTAGGTGCTGCGCTGAGTTGATAAATACTGTAAAACGCCATGTACAGTATAAATAACAGTAGAAACACAGCATTTCACTAGACGTTAACACCAGATTTTAATCGCTTAAACAGCTAAGACAAATCCATGCTATTGGGCCTCCTGGAAAGAGTGGGCAGTGCCCCCTTCAGCGCACTGCTTAGGGGTGTTAACTGCCTCAGCATAGGATGCAGTCTTAACCTGGTGCTGATGGGATGGTAAAGTTGCCATGAAGCAGGCCTCAGTAAGGAGATAATTTTGTAATTGAGGGTCACCACAGGGAAGGCTGCCACCAACCAAGCCTGGAGTTCCGCCAGTAACTAAACTCTGGGAGAGAATGGGGAAAAACCGCCCCAGAGTTGGGAAATCATCAAATGATTTTGGAGGAAGGGGGTTTGGGCAGCTGAAGAATGCCAGAGAACCAGATGTGGCCCAGAAGCCTAAGGTGGTGCATCCCTGCCTCAGTGGCTTAAACGCAAGCTATTTAAAGAACTGTTGAGGCCCATATGAACCTGCCGAACAGTAAGGGGGATTCTGAGGTTCTGTTGGTATGCATGGCAGGCACCCTGGTCAGGCTTTCTTGGGGAGGGCTCCATGTTTCTGGAATGCTTTCCCTCAGGAGATATGGTTAGCTCTGTCCCTATTTTCTTTTAGGCAGTGCCCACAGGAAAAACAACCCCCCAAGAATCCTGGACTCATGTTAACTGAGAGGATAGATCAGGCATTTCCGCTGCATGGCGTTTTTAGTGGCTGTGTTTTCGGGCAAAAGAATGGCAGTCTGAAATAGGATGATTTAACTTGTTCCCTTTAGTCATTGGCTTTGTTATTTGCTTTTTTAATACTGATGCGTATGTGTTTTTAATTGATTTTAGCATTTATGGTATGGTTCCCTGGAAAAATACTGCATTTTGAAAGGCAGCTTATATATCACTTGAAGAAAACAAATGTTAAGGAATCAGTGCGGACAAAGAGGCAAGCCCAGTGCAGTGGCCCCAATCCACAGTGCCACCCGTGCCCTTCCCACCCAGGTGTGGGTGCTTTCCGAGAAAGAAAAAGACACTGGGACATCCGTGGCACATCTCTTATGACTCTCAGGTCTTTTTTTTTTGGTCCAAGATTTTCAGGATCATAGCGCAGGACTTGAAAGTTAATTACCATGACAAATTGCTGTTTGCAATAAACTGGTGGCTTAAACAGAAGTGGTTCTTGTTTTATCCAGGAGAGGTCAGTAGTAAACAACCTGTTTTGCCCACCTTTATGCACAAAGCTTTGGGATGTTTGGAAAAGGAGACTAGGAATTCTCCTAGAGAAAGATAAAAGACAAAGATGCTGATATAAGCACAACTAATTATAATCACTGCTGTTACAGACAAGTAGAGGCATAGGACATATTTCCCCCTTCCTCCACCCTGGGGAATTCAAATATGAAACTGCCTGGACACCGTTCCCCTTATCTGTGATGCAGGGGCTAGAGGGGTCCAACATAGGATGGGCTGCTCCATTTCAAAGCAGGTTAAGCACACTCAGCTTTTGGGGCTTACAGGCAAGGGCCGTGGATTCACAGTGACTACTGTTAAGCTCAGGGGTCCCCGGCTATATGGACAAGCCCAGCTGGAGGCCGATTGTCCATGGCTTGCTTGCCATCACAAACTCATTCACCCCAAATACATTTATGAGATTTATATTTCACCTTTTCTCTTGCAGGGAACCCAGGGCAACTTACATAATTTCCCCCTTCTTGCAATAATTGTTGATGTTAATAATCACACTTTCAATGGACATGGTGCTTTGGGAAGTAACATAAGCAAAAGATAATAGTTCCTGTTTCAATCTAATGTTCACCAGAGACAGATTCACTAGAGAAGGTAGGAAAGCAAGAAATGTGTATATGTTCTCCTGCTAGTGATTTTAATCTTGGGTGAGAGCATTCATTCCCCATGTTTCTTAATTTATAGGGCAGTACAAAAGCTGGGGTTGTGCTTGGCTTTCCTTTGAAAACAGAGCTGCATTTTTAGAGTTGCATTTATCAAAACCAATGGTTATTTGTAGCCTGGAGTGCAGTTAAATGTGGCCATTTACAGATGTGCAAAGAAAAGGAAATCTGTGACAGGGGTGGGGATGGGGGCACAAGCCAACCCAGTTTTGCATGAAATGCATTGTAATGTCTGGACATGCAAATTTAGAAGGGATTGCCAGGATTTTAACCCTCCCATAGGGGAAGGGACTTTGAGGAGGCAGCTTACACCTGCTTGGTCTGCTGTCCAGGTGCTAACTGCTTATGGGAAACTTTCAAGGGGAGCTGCCGCTCATTCTTTGTGCAACTTTGATCTTGGACTGAGCGGCCCCGCGAAGAGAGAAGGGCTTCAAAGAGAGCTGCTCTTTGTAAAGCAGGCCACATGGGCACCATAAGTGAGCTACCACACTGATAGGAAGTGTGCATTACACGGGACTTCTGACTACTTGTACAGTGGTTCCCTGTTCGTGTCCAAGCACCATTCAAGATGGTGCTAATAATTTACAATGCCTGAATGGCTTGTTTGACCAGTGCCTTGGCTGTGGTGGATCTGCCACACTCAAGGCTTTCCATTTGGGGCAGCTCACAGGCAGCAAATCCTGGGCCTCAGCAAAGGGCCACCTGGCATTTCAGCCAGGGCACAAATGGCACCAGTGTACAGTACCCACCTCATGTCATACAGATGGCAGATTGGGGGCCATTTGTCTCCCATCTTAAAATGGGTCCCCATTCCTGAGGGCATAACCAGGGGTTGAAAGTTAATGGCTCCTTTGCACGGCTGCACGTTATGCAGGACAATCCTGTTCTGTATGCATGACTACTTTGTATATATTAGTCAAAGTGTTTAAAAAAGTTTCATCCATCCGTGTTTCCCGTTTCCTTATCTGTCCCTTGGCTCACCTCCTCTTAGCTTTATGCCTCCTGCAACTCCATCTACACATGATGGCTTATAGCTTATGGATGTTGTAAGAAATTGACATGGCCGTGAATTAATCTCAATGTGCATAATTTTTTTCTAAACCCAGTGAGATTTATGCTTCCCACTCCACATTGTGAGAGGTGATCTGCCAAAGCCATCTGTCTTGTCTTTATGATTCCTCTTAAACTTTTATGTTTTCAAATATGGTCTGGTTATGAGTTAACAATACTGTGAAGATCAATACCTGAATCTGACTGAGAGAGCTCAGTCAAAAAATTCTTTAACAACTTGGGGTTCATAAAAGTGAATGTCGGCATAAAATGATTATGGACCCGTCTTCTCACTTTTCCTCATTCTTGCCCCCGCCTGCCACTTTTCTCTGCTCCCTGATTTGCACAAAAGTTTACTGCATGGGCTTGGAGAGCTTCTTAAACTCTGCATTTGCACATGTTGTTGCAGCTTTATTGTTCTCTAGGGCATTGATGTTTTTTCACCTGAAGACTAGCCAAGGAATAATATGCATGCAAAAACCACTGAACAGTGCTATAGATGTTTGAAAAGCAGAATGTGAAGAGTCATCAGGGTTTGTGTTTGTTGGGTGTGCGCATGTTTTACCATTGTGACAATCTTACCTGGAATCCAGCTCTCTTGAGTTTGCAGACTTCCTCTTGTGCTTGGTCCTGTCTTAGCAAGCGAGCCAAGCTGAGAGAAAGTCTGAATACTTGCAGAACCCTGCGTGTGCACACAACAACTCCTCCCATGTCACATGCAGCATAAACTGAGCTTGCAAGTCATGTGTATGGATGAGGGAACTGCCTGGGTAGTGGTTGTGTGGACCTGGGGAGTGCCACCCATAAAAGGGTTCTTCACACATCCCGAGAGTATTAAAGTGGATGAGGGATCTGCCTGGGTAGTGGTTGTGTGGACCTGGGGAGTGCCACCCATAAAAGGGTTCTTCACACATCCCGAGAGTATCAAAGTGGATGAGGGATCTGCCTGGGTAGTGGTTGTGTGGACCTGGGGAGTGCCACCCATAAAAGGGTTCTTCACACATCCCGAGAGTATTAAAGTGGATGAGGGATCTGCCTGGGTAGTGGTTGTGTGGACCTGGGGAGTGCCACCCATAAAAGGGTTCTTCACACATCCCGAGAGTATTAAAGTGGATGAGGGATCTGCCTGGGTAGTGGTTGTGTGGACCTGGGGAGTGCCACCCATAAAAGGGTTCTTCACACATCCCGAGAGTATTAAAGTGGATGAGGGATCTGCCTGGGTAGTGGTTGTGTGGACCTGGGGAGTGCCACCCATAAAAGGGTTCTTCACACATCCCGAGAGTATTAAAGTGGATGAGGGAACTGCCTGGGTAGTGGTTGTGTGGACCTGGGGAGTGCCACCCATAAAAGGGTTCTTCACACATCCCGAGAGTATTAAAGTGGATGAGGGAACTGCCTGGGTAGTGGTTGTGTGGACCTGGGGAGTGCCACCCATAAAAGGGTTCTTCACACATCCCGAGAGTATTAAAGTGGATGAGGGATCTGCCTGGGTAGTGGTTGTATGGACCTGGGGAGTGCCACCCATAAAAGGGTTCTTCACACATCCCGAGAGTATTAAAGTGGATGAGGGATCTGCCTGGGTAGTGGTTCTGTGGACCTGGGGAGTGCCACCCATAAAAGGGTTCTTCACACATCCCGAGAGTATTAAAGTGGATGAGGGATCTGCCTGGGTAGTGGTTGTGTGGACCTGGGGAGTGCCACCCATAAAAGGGTTCTTCACACATCCCGAGAGTATTAAAGTGGATGAGGGATCTGCCTGGGTAGTGGTTGTGTGGACCTGGGGAGTGCCACCCATAAAAGGGTTCTTCACACATCCCGAGAGTATTAAAGTGGATGAGGGATCTGCCTGGGTAGTGGTTGTGTGGACCTGGGGAGTGCCACCCATAAAAGGGTTCTTCACACATCCCGAGAGTATCAAAGTGGATGAGGGATCTGCCTGGGTAGTGGTTGTGTGGACCTGGGGAGTGCCACCCATAAAAGGGTTCTTCACACATCCCGAGAGTATTAAAGTGGATGAGGGATCTGCCTGGGTAGTGGTTGTGTGGACCTGGGGAGTGCCACCCATAAAAGGGTTCTTCACACATCCCGAGAGTATTAAAGTGAAAAACACTCTGTGGGAGGCCCCCAAATGCCTGGCCCAACTAGCAAAGGGCAGCCCAGCCCAGCTTGCCAGGTCCTTAAGAGCCCTCTGCCCTCATACCAACTATGCAGTTCCAGGCAGGTAGCAAAATCAGGGTTCCAGGCAAACTGCCCTTCATGCTGTTTTGGGGTTCAGGCTATACTTTTGGTTAGGACCACTGCTTTTCTCTGAGAATCTTGGAGTCACAGGACCAATCTGGCCCTCCTGGGATCCCGAATTCAGCCTTTCCATACTCCCTATGTGGTCAAGCCCACTTCCCTACCTCACTCATTTTCCCTACCCACCTATCCTTTGATGCTTTCCAGATATTTATGCCTCCCTTGTCCCATTCTAAAAAGTACACTAGGTTAGGAGCTTTAAGCTACAATATGTCAGTACTCAAGACATGCTCAGCCAAACTTGGAATCATAGACTTAAGGAACAGCAGAGCTGGAAGTGGCCAATAAGGCCAAATGGGTCCAGCTTCCTGCCCAGTACAGAACCCCAAGTTAAAGCATCTCTAACAGCTGGCTGTCCAACTGCCTCCTTAATTCTCCCTGTGTGTGAGAGCGCATGACCTTGCTAGGTCATTGGTTTTGCTCTAACAGTCTGGAAGCGTTTCCTCATGTTCCTCTGGATTCGTGATTCTGTTCATAACAATTTGAGCAGTGGTAGCTATTGCATAGGTGAGCATTCTTGTCTCAACCCAGCTTTTTGTCATTGCCTTCTGGTTTGTGCTGTTTCATCCTGAGGCCTCTTGCTGATTGCCTTCTGCTCCAGGTTGGGCTCTCAAGACTACAGATGAGTGGAAGGTAGATCTCCAAATGTTTTGGACTGCAGATCCCAGAAGCCTTTGCCTGCAGCATCAATGGTCAGGAATACTGGGAGTTGAATTCCAAAGCATCCAGAGGTCTACTTTCTGCTCACCCCTGCTTCAGAGCCTGCCAAACCAGAATTCTATAAGCTGTCAACCCATCTGGAACTCAAGACATGAAAATTCCACCACTCTTGGATTTATTCAAGCATTTGGCTGCTTGCTGCCACCAATGCAAGGTTAATCTTGACATCTCAATTGCAGGAACCAAATAGAATGGATAAAATTACTGTCCCATAAAATCTATTTGGCCTCTCAAGCAATGGAGCTTTAAAAGGAAACCAGTAGCAAGCTGAGGAGAATGAAGAACAAAAAGCCCATTCTGTTGGAGCCGATATTGAGAACTCTTTGTAATTTGTAAGAGTTGTCAAGGAATTCCATCTTCCCTTTTGTTTCCCCTCAAGCTTTTAATCAGTTCTACTTTGGTTGCAAGACCTTCAAGGGACGTGGACTCAAATCTCCTTGTAATCGTACTTGTCTCTTTAGCCTAAAGGCGATAATTAATGAAAAATAGTTACAAGTTCAAGGCAAAACCTACTAGAAATTTGTTTTCCAGAAGCCCTGTCAAAATGTATGGGATCTATCCAAAAGCACTGCAGTGCGCTTGTGCTGAGCCTGCTTTGAAGTAGTTTAGAGTAATGTTCATAAGGCGGATTCATTTTCTTCATGTGTATTTATTTGTTACATTTATATCCTGCTTTTTCCTCCAAGGAACCCAGGGCAGTATACGTAATCTTTCTCCTCTCCATTTTATTCATACAACTTTGTGAAGGGGGTTAAGCTAAGAGCTGTGACTGGTCCGAAGTCACCCAGTGAAGGAGGGACCTGAATCTTGGCCTTCCCAGTCCAACCTCTGCATACTACATAGAAACATAGAAACATAGAAACAGAGCGAGTCAGAAGGGGCCTCCTGGGCCAACTAGTCTGACCTCCGGCACCAGCCGGCTCCGCTCAAATGATCCTTCCGCAGGACTGATTCACCACACGACTACCTTGCGGGGTGGGTAAGATGGAGAAAGTGATCAGGGAGGGTGCTTGAATCCATGAGATCCCAGAAAACAAATGCTCATTTTGAAGGGTGAATATTGATGAGATATGCTAGGGGTCACATTTCAGGGGACACGTTCCTTCTTGGATTCCCTTGTGGGCCAGATGACATCAGGGTGCAGGTCTCCGTCTACAATGTTTGGTATGAGCTCCTACCCACTCACATCATCAGGTCCTTGGGCAAAGGGCTGGCTGGAACCCCTCCTTCCATGCTCACGCTTCCAGAGGCTGAAGGGGGATCCTGTGTGGACTGGAGGTGCCTCACTTCTGACATATGTGCTCAGCAAAGCACATTTTTGGCCACTGTTCCTTGCAGTGCCAGCTCCAAGTCTATGAGGACCCTCGAGCAAGCCACCCTCCACCATCCCCTCCCTCACTGACTGGGTTCAGAAAACATGCTCACCCACCCTCAAAGGTGGGTTTCTGTTGGACCATGGCTTGTGACAACCATGGGTTATGATGTTAGGGTATGTTAATGATGACTCACTCATGAAGAGAACTGGTATGTTTCTAAGTTGCAAACTGAGAACTGGTGAGCACAGCTGGGTTCAGACTACACAATAATCCTTGTTTCAACAACAGCCCACAGTAAAACAACAACCCACATGCCACTCATGCTCAACCCTAGTTTGCGGGTCACTGAGTTGAGCTTAGTACCACAGTCACCAGCTGCTGTTTTTCTTTGCCGTCGCAAGCATTTCTTGCTCAACAGGAATGGACCCAGTGAACAAGGAGGCACTGGCATCGCATGCTCTTCCTCCACACTGTCTCCCCATGCAGGTGAGCAAGCAGGTTGTAATGGGGTGTGTGTGTGTGTGGGGGGGTGTCCAGGGGACTCCCATCAATAGCGCTTGCTAGTGTGCATGCTCTCAGAAGGTGCCTGTCCTTGATGCCAGCCATGGATCCTGCCAGCACCCCACTCTTCCCAAAGGAAGGGCATTTGTGCAGGACTCAGGAATGGAAAAACAAGAGTGGCAGAGATGTGTAGGGACACTGCCAACATCAGGCAAAGGGCGTTGTGCCTGCCCCACATGAAAACACTCACATTCTTGCAAGAACAGTCCCTATTCAAGCTCCCTTGCTTGGAATAATCATGTGGCTCCTAATGGTGACGCACTGCTCTTCTTTTATAACTGGATTCTTAAAAAGATTTATATGTGTAAAGTAATTTTGAATTACTATTGAAATTGCCAGAATGGAAAGGAATTCATTACAATCATTCAAATCACCCTGAAACATATCCCTATTAATTTATTACGATCATCTGAGATGTAATAAGGGGTTTCCCTCCATATTTAAAATGTTGGCATGGTGCATAAATACATTGGTGTTTACCTGTGGTGATGCGGAACCAGGGCTTGTAGGGGTAATTTATTAATTGCATTTGAATGCCACTCCACAGCCTGCAGGCTCTCTGCATGGCTCACAGAAAGAGCAACGAGCAGCAAAAACATAAAACCATAGCAAGGTTAAAACAAGAATATCCAATGCAGCTCAGAATCCAATTAATATAAAATACAGAACAGGAGAACAAGTGCACAGAATGATAAAAACCAGCAGCAAAAATAACATGCTAATCTTTTGTTTAAAACTTGACATTTTTAAATATTAGAAACCATTTTCCAGCCGCTTCAGAATTCCCTATCCTCTCAAGCTTAGCAAGACTCATTGTGACAGGGTTCAAATCACATGAGAGTACAGGTTAAGTGTGAGTTCTTGTTGAAACATTGGTTATCAGGATATCTTAGCCCAGCATGCGCTCAACAACTCACAGTTCACAATCCAAACCACGGGCTGTTCATGGTTAACCAGGTATGACTTGTTGGCAGCGTTTGGTTCAGACAAAACAATGACTCGCATTCCAGCAGCAACCCACAGCTCAGTGACAAGCTTAACCACATTGTCGGAGGCTAGTAGTGGTGGGGCTACAATAGTGGAAGGCTCCCTTTGGGTACGTGGGTACCCCCTGGCACTGCAGGAGAAGCAGGTACGTTAGTTGAGTGGGGAGGGCGGGACAAAAGTGTGCTCAGCCTTTCTTCTCTTCCCTTGGCCAGAGGGGAGAAATGGGAGCAAATTTGATCCGATTCCACCCCATCAGCTGTCAATTTAGAAGTGACCATGCTGTGTCCACATGTATGTGAAGCAGTCTTAATCCGGGGAACATGTCGTTGACCTTTCAGGAAAAGGAAGGCTTCACGGGGACTTTGGAAGGTTTCACAGATTCCTATATTTCTGGATTTCAGAGGACTGGCATTAATGCAATGGATGTGGGATTAGTTGCAAGTGCTTTTATTTTTGGACTGCCCAAGAACATCATGATGGGTGTGAGTGAGGCCATTTGTCTAGCCTGTATGCTGACTTCCTTTAAAAAAGATGCTGCAGGAATTGATAGTTTTACCCAGCTTTTCTGACAGGCACAATTATAACTAGAAATGGAAAGACAACAACAAAAAGGATGTAGGTGGGAGTGGGTGGGCTTGGAGAGAGATAAACAGGATCCTTAGCTGCCTTCAATTAGCTCCAAAGTAATTTTTCGTTGGTGGGATTAATCACTGCAGCCTGCTGAGTGCTAGTCGGGCTTATAAAATAGGTTTTCAAAGGGATTCTGTCCCCTTTCCTTTCCTCTGCTTGTCTTGGAGCATTGTTCCTTATATCTCCCTTGGTTATTATATGGTATTCTTTTATTAGACACGTTGGGCCCAGCCAAGGCAAGACAAAAGCTACAGCAACTGACCCAGGAAGCACAATTGACAGCTGTGTTAATTTCTCCCCAGTCAGATTCTTGTAGAAAGTCCAGAGAACAGTATTTTTAGGAGAACTTGTTTAAAATGGTCTGCTGGGTAGGAGGGAATCAAAGCAATGGAAGTGGTGGGGACACAGGGGGAAGATAAGGGGCGCTTCATTTTGAGAAAATTATGAAAGGAGGTCCAGTCTGATTATAGAGCTCGGGAAAATTTTTCCCCTTTCTTTTTATTCTTTGCAAATATTATCTCTGCCTCCTGTGCTCTGGCGTTGCATCTTTGAGGAAAGTAATCTGCAAAGGAGGCTGTGAGATTAGTATCCAGCAGGATGTTTTATAACCACAATTGGGTGTCTTTGACTCCCATTCCAAAATACAGGCTGTGGCAGGGATCTGATCTTCCACTGGGCATGGCATGTGCAGTTGGCCAAGCTGAGCATCTTCCTTCCCTATCAAAGGCATGGCTGGAAGCCCGGGCATGCGTCATTTTTGCCTGGCACTTGGCAGATGGACTCTTTGCTGGCCGTGGCTCATATTTGAAAGCTCGCATGATTGGACCATTAATGCAGATCTGAATCTAGGTTGAGTGTTGTCTGGGCTGACATGCATAACAGCAATCTCTCCTGAAACAAGAGATATTCTCCTGCGAGTGAAGGTGGGTGGCACCATTTGCACACACAGCATGCGCTCTGCTGCTGAGTTTCAACCCTTCTCTTAGAAATACAGCGATGCTTCTTGCCATCGATTTAATTGCGTGGATCTGCAAGTCCTCACTGGCATATCAAGTCAAAGTCAGAGAAAGCTGCCACCCAGCGGTCGGTGTTCTCAGAAACAGAGTGTGCTTCCCTTTCATTCTGCACTACCAGGGTAACTGGCAGGACATTTCTGCCAGGGGACTGAACTCCAGTCAGGAGAGCCAGTGTGGCGTAGTGGTGAAGAGCATGGGACTGGGACTCAGATGACCTGGGTTCGAGTCCCCGCTCAGCCATGGAGCCAACTGGGTGACTTTGGGCCAGTCACAGACTCTCAGTCCAACCTACCTCACAGGGTTGTTGTGGTGGGGATAAGATGGAGGAGGAGAATGATGTAAGCTGCCTTGAGCCCTTTGTAGGAAAAAGGCAGGCTCTAAATCAAAAAATAAATAAAATAAACCACAGACCTTCACAGCTTGTGAATCACAAGCCCCACCACTGGGCAAATGTTCTTCCCTTGAATATAATGCAAAGCTGCACCATTCAGACCTTGGAGTTCAGATGCATCTCAGGTCTGAATGAGGAGTCACTGCCAGTTCAGAATCCCCCAGGCCCCCCGCTTCACCCCTAAACACCCTGGCAACTTGCTTGAGTTGCTCATAAAACATCATCCTACATACCTGGCACAGGTAATGTCTCACTTAATAAGGCATCCAGGTGTCCTATGTTATGGACCACAGTCCTCCATTTGAACTGTTGCTAGGGGACCTCCTTCCATTGGAAGGCATGCATTATTCGAACTGGTCAAGCCCAGGTTAAAGAGGAGGAATTCCCAGGAGGGTGGCAGACTGTCAGGTTACCCATTCACAGTGAGTCCCCGGGCAGGAGATGGGGTGGCACACAGGTCACCTGGCTGTAGTTTTCCTCACTGTGGTGAGATGGGCTGCATTTCAGAGTCAGGGCCAGAGAACCTGTGACCCTCTAGATTCCCATGATTCGTGACTATTAGTCACCCTGACTGGGGATGATGAGAGTTCGGTTTCAACAGTATTTGGAAGGCCCCAAATCAGGATACCCTGGTTTAAATTATGGCAATCATTTCTAAATGAGCATTCTATCAGCCTTCTATGCTGTTCTGTGCCATCTTTTCTTTTTTTGGAGATGTGGAGGTGTCCACCTTACACGTATAAAATCTGGTCCAGTTAAGGTTAAAAGGTAAAGGTTTCCCCTTGACGTTACGTCCAGCCATGCCTGACTCTAGGGGGCGGTGCTCATCTCCGTTTCCTGGCCGAGGGAGCCAGCGTTTGTCTGCAGACAGTCTCCGTGGTCATGTGGCCGGCATGACTAAACACCAAAGTGCACGGAACGCTGTTACCTGCCCACCGAAGTGGTACCTTTTCATCTACTTGCATTTGCATGCTTTCGAACTGCAAGGTTGGCAGGAGCTGGGACGGTGCATGGGAGCTCACCCCGTGTGCAGATTCGAACCGGCGACCTTTTGATCAACCAGCCCAGCAGCACAGCGGTTTAAACCACTGCGCCACCTGCAGTCCCTCTGGTCCAGTTAATGACAGGCTAAAAACCACATGCATCAAGGGCTTGTAAAGGTCCTTCCCATGTTCTGCCAGGCAGATTGCGGCCTCCTTGCCTTTGCCCAGCGTCCTGCCCATCTGAGGGTGTCTCCAGTTTCATTAGGACAAGAAGCAGGCAGAGCAACGCAGCTGGCACAGCCCCTCGGGAACTGATCAGCTGAGAATGCCTGTCAAGCAGCCAGCCTCCCTCCCTCCCTCCCTCCCCCATAGGTTGCCTGAAGGAACCAGAGGCTCTCGCTGCTTTCCCTTTGCTCTCTCCAGCCACCCACCACCCCGCACGCCTCTGGCCCTGCACCCATCCTGGAGACCTTTCCACAGGGCACTTCGCTTAATCCCCCAGATTCTTTATATAGGAGTTAATCTCACCGTCACAGTGGGAGAGCCCCAAAGGGACGGGGCGGGTATTTGTGCCTGTGTGTATGTGTACATTTATCTCTCGCGTGGAGGTCTAGGGTTGCAAGACTTTCATTTTGACTCTCTGCCGCTCTGTGCTTAACTTCTTTCTTAACTTCTTTCGTTCTCAGTTTGGACTGGGACAGGAGTGGAGCTGCTTGGCAAAACCGCTCAGTTGCAGTCGCATGTCTGCTGCTGAGAGAGAAAGGGAGAGAGGGAGAGAGAGAGAGAGTGGGCATAGCAGCATGGCTGAGCAAGAAAGTAGTGGCTTACACGTTCTTCTCTCTACTCTTCAGGTAAGAGGACTTCATACTACAAGTAGTTGAAGAGAACCCATCTGGCCCCTTCCCTTCCCTTCCCTTCCCTTCCCTTCCCTTCCCTTCCCTTCCCTTCCCTTCCCTTCCCTTCCCTTCAGCTTTCTTTCTCATCAGAATCTCATGACTCGTGACTCTCATGAGAATCATATACAAGTACTTTCATATTCAGCACCCACACACACTCACAACAAGACTAGGTCAGGCCATCATTGTGGCAGCACTGAATGAGGCTGGGTTATGAACCACTTTTCAGTGGGTTTGAATCTCCCCACTGCCTGAGACTATCCAGTGTTAGCTCAGACAAGCTCCAGTCTCTCAGCTTTCCAGCTGCAGTGTCAGGCAAATGTCCGTGATCTACCTTGTCAAGTTGTTGTGAGATTTGCTATGATAGTGTGCATCAAGTGTGCCTCAAGTGTTTTGATCTGTCTATGGTGATTTATAAATAGTAAGTGATGTCACTGCATCTTTCCCTGGACCAGCCCTGACTCTTTTACATCCTTTGTGAGCTGTTGGATGTTCCCTCAAAAGAGCAGCACAATGTTATTTGTTGTGAGCATCTTAAGAGCTTTTTTCTTTTTGAGTGAGCACTCCCTTACCTGAAACCTGAAGAAAATATCTTTCAGCAGAATAAAACCCATCTCCTGCTCAGATCAGGCAAAACTGGCTAGAAGGAAACAGTCACTTGTAGGGTCTTTCTGAATGAAGTTTTTATCATGCTACCTCCCTGCTTCATTCATGGCACTTCATGGAGTGTTTGCGCATTGTTGTTTTCCACTCCGAGGCCTCCTGCACTTGCCCACCACATCCAAATCTTCTTAGAGCAAAAATAAACAATGAAGGAGAAAAAAATGGAAGTGCTGCATAATGTCGTTTGCTGTGCTCTGTTGTGCTGGGACCCCTCCACTGGGAAGTACCTTCGGTACAGAAAAAAGACGTAGGGAGGAAAGGGAGCATAAATGAAAACAATGTTTATGCAAAGCTAAGAATGCAATGCTAGGCATGTTTAGACCAGACACATGGGCATTCTGCTTGCTGTAGTTTTCCTATCCTTTTATGACAAATGCCCAAAGCAGGACTCACTTGAAACCTCAGTGTGAAAAGAGCTTTAGGCCAAATGTGAGTCACACACAGCTGTCTGAGATTCAGCAGGAAGATGACCAACTTGTGCCATACCAAAGAGGGGCTGGATTAGTCCAGCATCCTGCTCCAACGGCAGGAGGGCAATGCAGCCAGCATCCTTGGGCACGGGCCACACGGTCACTTGAGCTCAGCTGGGTCTTCCTTGCCTGGCAATGGCTACCTGCAAATGCAGCTGGGAGATGTCGGTGGATGAGCCTGGGTCCATTAAGCTATCCAGCCACATTCTTCCCTAGAACCTATTTAGGAAGATAGAAAGCTGCCTCATAGTGAGTCGACTGATGCTTTTAGCTCAGGACTGTCTGCACCAACATTCAGAGGTTGGGGGAGCTGCATTACCCGCTTCCCTTCCTAGAAGCCTCTCGAAGCTGCCCCTCTTGCAGTCAAAATGCCCAGCACTGCTACCAAATTCACTTCAGAACTGGGATGGGGCTAGTGCAGGAAGCTGTGATTTTGCCAGGAGTTAAGCACAGAGGACAGGCACCTTACATGCAGGCAGAATCACATCCCCGGAAGCATTTCTGCTTGCAAAGAAGGTCTGTGCACCTTGTTTCCTTGCAAAGTTGCCACTTCTTCTTGTGCTGCTGCTGTGTGTGTGTGTGTGTGTGTGTGTGTTAAAATGACTTACTGGGGGGGGGGGACTGCATGTTGCCCATCCTTATGCCATCTGGTGGTGCATCTTCAGGGTTTCAGATAGCTCCCCCCCCCCTCACCAATTGTTTGCAGACACTCAGGATCAAACCTGGGGATTTTTGTGTGCAAAGTCAGGGATGCGCTGTCCTTGAACATGGAGTTTTCATTCAGCAATGCTAGCTAATGGCTGCTGGAACAGACGGAGCCTCCGTGAACCGACACAACAACCCCAAATCCCAAACACACTTGCAATGCAGTGAGCCCCACCGAGCAATCATGCACGGGACCGCACTGTCAATATCTCTGAGCTAGCAGCTAATCAACACATCTTTTGGCTGTGCATTGCACAAGAAGCCCATGGTTAATTGTGCATTATATGAGACACTTTCTTTTGATGGTTCCCAAACTGCTGTCAGTCACTTTTTATCACCCCTTTCCTTGTCATTTATAATTTTATAAATTTCTTTCCCACTTTAGCTTGTCCCCTCACCCATATCTACAAAGCTTCAAGCACTTGGGCTTTGGAGCTTGAAAATAACCATTCAGATTTTTTTTCTTAGTCTATGTAATCCAGAGAAAGAACTAAGAGCTAAGAATGCACACAGAGAGATGCACACACAGATGCATGTACGAGCGCACATTCCAACCTGCATTCCCTCATAAAGCAAAGCGTTTTCTGCTTTGAAAGTGCATTTCTAAAATATAACAGAGTCTTGATTTCACCACCCTGAATAAGCCCTAGGATGGCTCTTCATGCTCCCCAATATGGCTTCAGGAGAACACAGTTGCAAAGACTCTTTGCCGAACCAGAAGATGGTTGCAAACATTTGCTCAGCTCTGAGACACTGCTCTAAAAAATGAAGGCTGTGATTGATGTTTGTCATCCATGAAGGTATCACCGCCCTTTGTTATTTTAAAACAATGGCTCCTGTGAACAAGCATCTTCACTTTGATGTGCTGCTTAATTGATCCAATCTAGCTATGTTCCAATAGTGTAGAGTATCTCTCTGTGCACACAGATTGTTCTTTTTCTTGCTCTCTCTCTCTCTCTCTTTCCCATTTCAGAACACTAATCTAAGCTTACACGATTTGCTGTCCTCAGTTCAAGTACAAATTTCACAGCCTGATAAATTCTGGGTAACTGTTGGTGTTTAGCCGCAGAAAGTCCTGCAGAGAACAAATCAGATTTAACTGAATCCCTGCTGTGCACTACCCATGATCATAAATAGCACCAGTATTTCCCCCAGGACTTTCCGTACATTTGGGGGCATTTCCTTTGAGAACTGGTTTGGTACGGTGGCTGGTGCTAGACTGGCAACTTGGAGATCTGGGCTCCAGTCCAGAAGCTCATGGGGTGATTTTGGGACAATTGCTCACTCTCCATCTAACCTGTCTCACAAGGTTGTTGCGAAGATGTAAAAAGAAAGCGGGCAGGGTGGAAATGCAATATAATAATGATAAACTATTGTCTTGACTTATTTGATAGGTACTGGAGAAGTTGCTTCCCCTGGTATTGTAAGCCAGGGAAGTCCGACACAGTGCACTGAGATCTCAGGTTGTGTTTAGACGCCGTTGTCAGTGCCTTACCATCCTAGGCTCAGTGTGTGCTTTCATTCCCACCCCGTAGTTCTTGGGATATAGAGGTCTGCATACTATTTGAGTCTGGATGCAGAGTAAGGGCAAATGTAACGTTCTCAACTTTTGCGAAGGGGCAGAACTTTGCATGTAGAAGGTTGCCAGTTCAACCCCTGGAATATCAAGGCAGGGCTTGTGGGATTTTCCTGTAATGCTGGACAACTGCTACCGGTCTGTGTTGAACATGCTGAGTTAGACCAATGGTTTGGCTTGTTCGCCAACTTCCCGTGAGGCTGTTTTGTAAGTGCCTGTGGGGCGCATGAAGCTGCCTCAACCCCACCTTTTTCTGCCAGTGTTGTGCTGTGATTCCCCCTCCCTGCAGTGACTTCAAGTTGCAATTTGTGTATCCCCCAAACCCCTCAGGGTGATGCTACATCAGCAGCAAGCATCCCTTTGAAGCTGGTTGTGGGGGAAATGATGGCCACAAGTGTGGGTCTGCCTGTGTATTCTCGCCCAAGACCCACTTTGACCCACTCTTTGAACAATGCTGCATGTTGACTGGGCCTCCCTTGGAGGGGATGGGGTGGTGGTGGAATCCGTAACTTACTGCTTTACACCCTGTTTCTGCTCTGTTTGCTCTTGTTTCAGTGGGTTTGCTCTGTTGGATACCAAAGTAGTTTATATCACTGTCTTAGTTTTATCATCTTGGATCAGTTGCCTTGATCTGAATTGCATGTGCTCCTTTGTGGGTGGGCTGCAGATTCTGGCAAGAACAACCAACCAAGAAACAACCCTGCTGAAGCAGTTTGGCCACCAGAAGGCCGCAGTAATGCAGCCCATCTCCCCACCATAGGGAATTCTGCAACCGGTTCGACTTGGGTGCCTCCTCGGCCAGTTTCTTGGAGGTCAACAGTGTCAAAGCTTCAGAGCTCCCTGTTGCTTCCCCCTTTTCCAGGTTCTCTTGAAATCAGGCAAGGGTTGGACTGTCCTTCCAAGGGGGGAACCTTCACATGAAGGTCTGGCCTTTACCCACTCTAGTGACCATCATCAAAGTCGGGGACTCAACTCAAGCAACTCGCCCTGGAAGCCCTGTCAGTGACTCGACTTAGAGTCAGCTCAGGAGCAACAAGTGAGTGTCTCAACTTGACCCCAGAGCCCTACTTTTTATGACCGAGTCACTCCAGGGCTGGCCATGCGCACCTGATGCGCAGCAGAATATCCTGGGGCTGGATATTCCCCCAGGAGATACTGGATATCTCAGTGGAAGGCATCTGTGATGGGCTGGAAGGCAGGCATGAACACAGCAGAGGCAGTGGGAAGGAGGGAGTTTCACAGGGTGGGGGAGGATAGGGAGGAGCGGGGTTCCATGGGGGAAGGCAAGGCAAGGCAAGGGTCCCCTTCTGTTTGGCATGAGGGAGGGGGTGTTTAGTGAAGGCGGGATTGTTATGAGGCCTCACTGTGCCAGGCTGAGGACCAATCCTGTTGAGAAAACCATTTTCCTAAAGTGCGACCTTGATAGATCTGAAAAACAGCAGCAGGTTCGGGGCCAATTGTGCAGCAAAGATTGTTTTTCTGAATCCCACGCTTGATAAACTCAAATAGCAGGACAGCTTTGTTTAACTCAATTGTGGTTGAAGTGCAAGACTTCAATGTATCCCTGAGGGAAGTGCAGGTGGGATCACGGGTTGGGATCGCCTACAACTCTCCCACTCCCCTGCAGCCCACCCCACCCTCACCTCCCTTTTGCTGTTAAAGTCGGCTCTTGAGACTTGACTCGAATTGCTTGCAATGACTTGAGATTTGACTTGGACTTGTAAGTCAAGACCTGAGACTTGACTTGAGTCTTGGAGTAAAGGATGCAAACACATCACTATCATTAGGCAGAGCCAAGAGGTTACTTCTGTGTGACATCGAAGACCAGTTCATGGTTAGCTTTTCTTCTTATGTGATTTTTCCTTCCAAGGAGAAGTGCTCATGAGTTTTCCAACCTCAAAGGCCAAAATAATTTGCCTGGCCTCAGGTACCGCACATCTTGGGCTTAATGTGGAGGTCGGGGCACCATTTGCCCTTCTGCCTCAGGCTGGGGAGAGCTATTGAAGGGCCTCTGTATTGGATACACAGAAGCCCCCAAAGTTGGAGGCTTCCAGGCATGGATGCCTGGGTTGGATGGAGAGAGGCACTTTGGCAGCAATCTTTGTTCCCCCATTCCTCACATCTTGCATTCCATCTGGGCAACCATTTTGGTGCAGGGATAGGAAGAAGGAAGGAAGCTGGGGTGCTAATTGGAATGAGTTCACTTCATGGCCACTGCCTCATTCCTTGGCACGTTCTTTTAGCTCTCCACAAGGCTGATTTCTAACTTCAGAGCGGCAGCTGGTGCAGCTCTTCCCACACTGGCAGCAAGGGGGTGGGGCAGGGCCCTGTGCTTGGAGTCCTGAGGTTGCAGGACCTTGGAACTGGGCCTCAAGTAATCCAATAGCCCCCAGTCAACGGCGGGAGGCCAGAGGATCATACACTGAAAGTGCTGAGGAGATGCCATTCGAACTCCTACTTCTCCATGGAGGTCATTTGGTCATCATGGCCAGTCTCAGTTTAATCTGATTCATAGGGCTGCTGTGTGGATTGAATGGGAGTGAAAAAAAAAAACCTTGTATACTCCCTGAAATCTATGGAGGAGCTTTTGCATCCGGTGATTTATTCTTCTTCTGCAAGGAAGGGAAATTAGTTAGTGATTTAATTTCTGACACCTTTCATGGAAAATGTCATTCCATGCAGCACTTAGGAAATGTCCCTTTTCAAAGGCAGAGGGAAGCAATTAGATGGTGGCATGTTTCATCCTATGCCACAGAGATGCATACAGCAAGTGAAATAGAAGATTGTGGAGTAGAACTGCATAGAGATGTCATGGTGTGGGAGGCCATGGGTGTTTGTTGTACAAAAGACACAAGCTTCGTTGGCATTCAGAATCTGTGTTTGCACCACAAAACACAGACGGAACAGAAAATTGCCTATTAAGCTGTGATATACACATTTGGAAGATTTACCCACCCATTTTGGGATTGCATTTGGACCTGCAAGCCGGGCTTGTCTTCTGTTTTTTCCCTGATGCTGCTCTCCTGTGTCAGCTAATTGTTCAGCTCAGTGCTTGCACGAATCTTTCAGGTGCTCCCTTAGTTTTTACTTCTGTTGACAGTGCTGCTTGGGAAGTGCTTGTGCTCATAAGGACAGTGCAGGGAAGCCTTCCACTTTCTTTTCTGGACAATGTCCCAGTGCCACACACTTTGAGAGCACTTGCAGGGGAAATGACAATGGGTGGCACTTGTCCTGGCTAGAGGTGAGCCCAGAGGTGGTGGTCTGTGCCATGCCCTTCTTCCGCACTAGGTCACACCAAGCAGAGTGGGAGTCAAGGCAGGAGAGAGCGCGTGATGGGCAGTGCTGACTGAAGCACCCCACAAGGACAGCAGTCAACCACGGTCTTAAGAAGGCTGTCAGCACCTAGCCTTTTATTGACACCTTCTTGCTGGAGGCTGCATGTGGCTCTTAAAGGATCAGTGTCACATTCCGAACTCTCAGGCTCCTTTGTGGCTGAGGGTCAGGAAAAGCTGCAGGGGAGTCATCTTCAGAGTCCGGTAAGGTGAGACAACCTGCTCTGGCCAGAAGGGAGTACTGAGGACTCCCCCTGAAGTCAGGTGTCTGTGACCCCTTTGACTCCAAGACCTGCTCGCAGTAGTGTAGGACTCTGAACTAGGTGGCAGGACACCAGTTTTTGTAGGAGGCAGCCTTGATAGTTACCCTTACCCCTCCAGTTTCAATTTTCGAACATCCTAAAATGAACGTGCTCACCTCACTTCATGTATAACCTGAAAAATGGAGGTTTGCCAGAATTCCAAACCACTACTCAGTTTCTCCAACAAGGTGAATTAAATGGTGTGCCTTAACTTAGGATGTTCCATTTCATGATGTCTCTGCATTTATATATTTGAATGTGTACTTGAATATTCCATCCTTGTAGGAAATTAGGATATCAGACAGAAGAGTTCAGCCTAGGTTTCTTCAGTCTTCTCATTCCATGCAACCCAGCTTTGGGCACCAGAGTTTATAAAGGATATTGACAGAGTGGTACATTCCCAGAGGAGACTGAGTCCTATGAGGAAAAGTTGAAGGACCTGGGCATGCTTAGCCTGGAGGAAGGACAATTGAGCAGTGACATGATAGAGGCATTTTTTTCTCTTGCCACAATGGGTAGCAACCAATTTGCCCAAATTAGAAGCAAAGGGATTTGATAAACGTTAGTAAGAACCCAGTAAATTCCCTTCAAACGACTCTTGATGGAAGCGAAAGAAGTGCAATAGCAGGATTGCAGCTGAGCATTAAGAAAACAAAATCATGACTACCGAAGAATTACAGAACTTTACTGGCAAAAATGCAGAAAATGAAACTTTAAAAGATTTTATATCCCTTGGCTTAGTCATCAAGTCAAAGGCAGACTGCAGCCAAGAAATTCAAAGGAGGCTGCGAAGGGCAGCGATGAAGGAACTAGGAAATATAATGAAGTGTAGAAATGTTTCACTACAGACCAAGGCCAAGATCATCTTTATTGCTGTATTCCCAATCACAATCTATGGGTATGAAAGCTGGACAGTGAAGATACCTGATAGGAAGGAAATGGATGTTTGAAACATAGTGCTGGAGGAGAACTTTGCAAATATTTTGCAAAGAGAAAAACAAAGAAGTCAGTCCTGGATCAAATTAAGCCAGAACTTTTTCTAGAAACAAAAATGACAAAACTGAAACTGTTGTACTTCAGACACATCATGAGAAGGTAAGACTCACTGGAGAAATACAATCATGCTAGGGAAAGTTGAAAGCAGAAGAAAGAAAAGGCAGATGAAATAGGCGATGAGTTGACTCCATAAAGGAAGCCACGGCCTTGAACTTAGAAGAGCTGAGTGGGGTGGTCATAGGACATTTCTGAGGGCTTTCATGCATACAATAGTCAAAAGCCAGAAAGACTTGATGGCACAGAACAAACGACACTCACCAATGCCTCCAAAGAGAGTTAAGAAACCCAGGTAACTTTGTTGATCCATATCAACAACTCAGTCTTCATGGTTTTCATTGTTACCATGAGCAGACCTTTTGAAAAGCTAAGGGTCTACATTGTCCATTCCTGGCCAAGCCATCCCAATATTCTTTGTATTACAGCAGTCTGTAACTGCTGGGAAAATTCATTTCCCCCTAACTACTGTGAGAATTGCAGGTAAATTTAGAGGGAGCAGGGAATTCTGATGGGGCGGTGAATGTTAGCAGCATCCATGCTGATCAGAGGGCCAGTGCTGTGTTTCTGCAGGTCCTGCTCCAGGACATTGCTGGAAAGAATGTTCTGTTACTACAAGCTGTCCCACAGTAGAATAGACTCCCTTCATCACTAGAAAGAGCTTGGATGGCAACCTAGGAAAGGTGCTTTACCTGCATCCACAGAGGGATGTACTGCTAGATAAGCTGGGAGTACCCAGTCCTGCGATCGCATGATTCTGTCTTTCAAAAACTGATTTACCACTTGTCCCTGCTGCCTGCATGAACTGACCTTCTGCATTTTCAGGCTGAACATGTGCCGTTCATTTCCATCCTTTCACTTCCAGTTGTTCTGCTGTGCTAATCCTCCCCTGCCACCCCTTTCTGCTCCTGATTCAGAGAAAGAGTTCACAAATAACACTGATCTATTTCATTGATCTGACAAGCATTTTTAGGCATTTAAAAAGAATTTAAAAATGGATTGAAATGTATTAGGGACTTGAAATCCAGTGTTTCCCCATTCCCTTCAGAACACCAATTGATTTCAAAGATGAGCATTTGACAACCATTTCTAAGGGATTTATCTGGCTTTCAATGAATGTAAGTCATCCACTCCACCCCTAATTAAACCTGCTTGTTATCAAATTCTGAGGTCGGGCTTGATTAAAGAAGCAGAAACCATACATAGCATGTCAGAAGAAGGAAAGATCAGCCAGCAGCAAAACACAAAGGAGATCCCATGATGCTGAATAGGATAAAAATGTTTTAATTAATTAGCCAGTCAATCTGTCATTAAAGGCATGTCTGTTGGTTTGTACATCTGTTAGTTTGTACATCAATCCATAGCCCCAAGACCATGACGCTCATACCCCTGAAACTTGGTATGCAAACTAAGGGTGAAAATAGACACTGAAAAGATCTGAGGCTCAGGCCTACAGGATTAATAATAAAATAGACAAATTTGCACATTCTAATTTACATATGCGCTAAAATCTGCAAAGTATCATGTCCCCTAAGGACATGCTTATTTGTGAAAAGAGATGTACGGACAGAACAGAAGTGGGCACTTGATTTCAGGGAAAAGCCCTCCGGCAGGAAGATTCAAGGTGGGGAGCAGCAGGAGATGAAGCCCATGTGGCAAGAACCCAGGTCCCCTGTGCCTTTATTTCAGCAAGTCCCCTGGTTAGCAGGGAGGTGGCGAGTAGCTCCAGCTCAGGGGTGTGGTGCTCCAGCCCCGGTGGGCCTCTCCCAGCACCACCCCTAGCACTTCCCAGCCACATCAGGGTTGTTTTGTTTTTGAATTCATGGGTTTTGATCACTTTAGATGTGCCCAGGTGGTTGAAACCTGTGGCGACAGCTTCAGCCACCAAGGACAGACTTTCCTAAGCAGGACATGCCTTTACCATTGATACAGTTTTGAAGCCAGAGTAGATCTGTAGACCAAGGGCCTGTGTTATATATCTGCCCCCCTGCTATGGGGTAGGCTTGACTGAAGGAGGCAATTCCTCCAGGGGACTATAGAGGCACCTCATGTCAGAAGTTGTTCCCTGGGCAATAATTTCATTTGCATGTGCTGGACACGGCATTTATTTATTTATTTATTTATTTATTTATTTATAAAAGCATTTATGCACTTAGCTGAAGGTTCTCCCAATGCTTTACTTGAATAATATGCCCTGGCATTCATCTTCAAATGTTATTTCAAAAATTTATATTGCCTTTGTGAAGTGTTTATAAAGTTAGTTCAACAAGAACAGAGTCGAAACCAATTTCTCATTAAACAAGATTCCAGTTGAACAGCTGTTTTGTTGAAGGCCTCGCTCTATCCTCTGGGAGCTATTCCAGCTTGTGTGAAGCTGGGTCCATTCATTAATTAATAAATTACAAAAGTAACAAAAAGCAGGCGAGATAGTGAAACCATCATGTGAATCCACAAATGGCTGCAAATCTGACTCATCAATGGCACCTTCTCAAACTGGGGGGAGGTGACAAATGGATTCTGTCCTGGGACTGGTTTGGGCTGCATTAACAGAAGTATCACTTCCAAAACAGGTGAAGTACTAGTTCCCCTATATTCAGCACTAATCAGACCTCACCTGGAGCACTGTGTCCATTTCTGGATGCCTAAGTTTTTAAGAGATGCAGAAAAGCTAGAAAGGACAACAAGGAAGGCAACAATGTTGATTCTGGGACTGGAAGCAAAGCCCTGTGAGGAAAGATTGAGAGAACTGGGCATGTTCATTCACAAGAAGAGAATTCCGAGGAGTGATAGGATAGGCACCCCTCTAAAAGTGCCTGAAATGCTGTCACAAGGAGGATGGGCAAGATCTCTTCTTGTCCATTCCAGAGTACAGGACACGGAATGGCTGACTTGAGTTAAAAGAAACTAGATTTAGACTGGCTACCAGGAAGAGTGTCCTCACTGTCAGAGCAGTGCAACATGGAGCCCATTACCTGGGGAAGTTGTGGGTCCTCCTTCGCTAGGGACACTCAGAAAGCATCTGGATGGGCATCTGAATGGGATGGTGTACCTTAGTGTCCTACGACTGCAGGGGGTTGGACCTGATGGCCTCCTGGCCCCTTCCAATTCTACTATCCTATGATTCTATGAATTTACAAATACTAAAAAGAAAGAGCAATATAGCTGATATAAGTATTGGTCAGATGACTATCATCATCATCATCATCATCATCATCATCCATAATTTCTTTTCTATACTGTCCAATAGCTGGAGTTCACTGGGTGGTTAACAGTGATGCTTCTATAGGTCCTGTGCTTAGCTCAGGATGTCTGAATAGTCACTGGCAGTGCATGTGAATCTTGGATTTAGTTCCAGTCCTCAGAATGGCACACATGTTTCCTGAGGCTACAACCCTTGGTTGTGGATTGTGCTCATTTAGAGCTGGCACTCTCTGGAGCAGCTGGCAGGCATTAGCTTGAACTCCATCCCAGCATGCTGGTATTGACAACAAGCTACAATTCAAAAGGAAAGGGGTGACAATCATGTCTCAGTGGAAAGTGTACTGGGCTGGGACAGATTCCTGTCCGCATGACATTGTTGCCTAGCAGGAAACAGACACACACAGGGTTCCCATGGGCAACTCTAATTCCCCCTGCCATCAATATGCAGATGATGGACTGGTCTATTGTTATACTGTTATCAGGAAAAGCCTCAGCCTTGAGACCATATAAAGATGCTTGGGAGCTGGCTGACATAGTGAAATCAGCTGAACATTTTCAGCTGAACATTTCCAACATGAAAGCAAAGATTTGCTTTCAGAAAGCAAAGATTTGGTGTCTCAGCATCTGAAACAATGTGGTGGATCCATAGCAAGTTTGAGCATGGGCCATTTGCTCCTTTGTTCTCTAAAAAAAGGGCTCTGGAATGGGATATGACTGAGTATGAATGTCAACAGAAAACTTAAAATTGGTACAGAAGCATCTCTGAGGTACTCCAATAGGCTGGGCTCAAAAATGAGATATCTTTAGACCAAACCATCAAAACTCAGGACTAGGTAGCTGAAACGTTAGGGATGAATGAAACAGTCGATTCATTTTCTCTCTCATTCATTTTTAAAAAAATCTTAAATTCTTTTCATTCCGAATAGGAAAACACATAGAAGTCTTGTTAAACTCTTAGCTATCAGCTGTAGCTGCATCCAGTAGATACAGATAATCTGAGCATGGGGAAAACCATGTTGTAGTTGCATGTCACAGAGCTGGTAAAGATGAGAACTGTTTAGCTCTTGAAGGTCTGGGTTTGAATTTCTCTTCATACCAAATTAGAGCAGCCATTGCTTTTCTCTAAGTCTGGGGGCTGGACAGATTAATCTCTCATTTTTGGTTTCTCCACATTCAGTTGTTGAACTCTCTTTGTGTCTGATATGGAGGAATGTAGGAGTTTGGGTATTTTTTTACATCAAAAATTAATTGTTCCACCACCCCTAAACAGCACTTATGGGATGGATGCATAACAGTGCTGGGACTGCAGAAGGTGGGGAGGGAAAGCTTAACCTTTCTCTTCTGTTACCTTCCCATCAAAACTTGCCATTCGATAAACACTCATCAGGAGGAAACCCTTTATTGGAACCAGATCAAGTTGGAGACTTTTGATTCCTTGTATAAACTGACTTTCCTCCAGGGAACCTGAGACAGCATATACAATCTCCATCCCTCCATATCTGCAGCTCAAAATGGTAAACTCCAGGACAAGGTTTGCTATTTGATACTGTTGTTCATCTCTGCCCATTAAAGGGGGAGTAGCTTGCATCAGCTTCCAAATTAACGGAGAGCTATCCCTGCCAAAAAACTGCAGAACAATTCATTACTGTTTGGTCACCAGCTAAACACAGTCACTTTAATCTTCAAGCTTCTCCCATGGAATCTGGCAAGCCAGAAGACTTCAAAGGACTCCACATCAAAGCAGAGATTCTGAAAGGAGTGGAGCAGGCCAGAGCACCCAACTCCTTTGCAGTAAACCACCTGGAATCCAGGACTGGCGTGACATGTTTTATCTATGGTGCTTGCCACTAAAGAAAACCCCCAAACCCAATACATGACAGGAGGGCTAGCCTTAGCGCTCCCTTCAGTGCTCTCCTCCCCCAAAAGTAAAACAAGGCTGACAGTGTTTTCAATATAGATACTTCTATATCATTGCCTAATGTTCCTCCAGAGTATAGTCACATTCTGTTTTGATCTAGAATGAATGACACCCAACTAGAAATGTGCAGGTTGCAGTTCATTTTCATTGTTGGCACCCAAACGACATTTCTAGCAGTGGGGTAAGGAAAAGGGAAAAGATTCTTTTTGCTTTTGGTCAACCTAGCTCACTCCAGGCAGTCTATCAAAAGCACATATACTGCCAATGAGCTCAGAGTTGTCAGCTCCGTGCCTGGGCCTAGCACCCGAAAGGACACTTTGTGCAGTAGACGTGAGAGCATCCTTTTTCACTGCTATTCTTTTACTAGGCATCCAAAAAACTAATGAAAGGGCCTGAGGAACCACTTGTGGAAGGGAATTCCAGAGCATAGGTGTCACTGTGGGAAATGTCTATACCATGTGGCTACCTGGGGGAATTTCAGATTGGAGGGGACTATGGATTATACTGATTATGGTCCTATAAGTGTGTGACCTCCAGAAACACTGGACCAGAACTCTTCAGTTAGTGCTGCTGATGTGCATGCAGGTCAGCATGCCAGGGATGGTAGGAGCTGAGGCCGATGCACTTGGAGGCTGGCAGTTTGGGGAAGGCGGGTTTAGAACCCTGCAGCTCAAAACTTAGCACTTTGACTAGAGCAGCAAAAAATACCTGGGAAACAAATTGCAGGCGGAACTATTTTGCAGGCAACTCACCTCTAGGAACTTTCCAACACATAGAAACATAGAAACAGAGCGAGTCAGAAGGGGCCTCCTGGGCCATCTAGTCTGACCTCCGGCACCAGCCGGCTCTGCTCACAACATGCCCATCATGTGCATGTCCAGCCTGTCTTTGAACACCCTCACTGATAGGGCCTCAACCACCTCCCGTGGAAGCCCATTCCACGCCCTCGGGGTCCTGACTGTCAGGAAGTGCTTCCTGGCCTCCAAATGGAACCTTGGCTCCCTGAGCTTGGCTCCGTTGGAGCACATCCTGGTCTTTCTACTCACTATATTCACTTACAATGCACCAAGGACTGGCAGCAACAAAGGGAGCCTCTGAGAGGGAAATAGAATCCCTCTTCCCTCTGCCCCGCTCCCCCCCACCCCCGCTCCACACACACTTGCCCTGCACATATATTTTCATTCGGGGAGCAAAATAAGTCGAGCTTGTCCTGCTAAAAGCCTATTCTAGGAGCGGAGAGCTTGCCAAGGATCCACACCCCAACTTGCATTCTTTGTGCTCAGATAGGAGACGAAAGAATCCGCCATTTGTCTCGTTAGAAGAGCTTGCCTCATGGAGAGGCTATGCACACCTGTCTGGGCTAAGGCCCTGGGTGGCTGCGGAATGGCCTGAATGGACAAAGGCTGCCCTGCATGCCAGAGAGGGTGCTGGGAGAAACAGGGCTGGGAGATCCATGGGTTGTAATGCATGGCTGAAAGGCAGTCTTGCACTCGAAATGGGCCCTGTGCATAATGACTTCAAATACTCTCCGATCCCCTCAAAGGATTCCAAACTCTCCAATACTTGCTATCTGTTTTAGATATTCACTGTCACTGTTGGATCCCACTTGACAGCTGGTGTGTAACAGTATTTAGTATTTGTTCGGGTCTGACCATTTTGTAGGATTGATTTGAAATTCTTTTTGGTAGACATTTTAGGTACTGTCAAAAATGGTTCCTTTTTTGCTGATTTTTTTGCAGGGAGCAAGGAGACTCAGGACATGTATCCACCTGTTTATTTAGTTAATCTTCTCTTGCTCCGATTCTCTGTGAACGTCACTTGCCTTCTGTGGTGTCGTTACACAGCCAAATGTGATCGAGTGCATGTCCTTACGATTGCTGATGCTGTCCATTCACTGTGTGATCTCTGGTGGGCTGGGACCACCAAGCTGATTTATCTGGGGAGCATCCCTCTCACTTTCAGGTGGAGGACCTGCCCAAGGCTTCTTGCCCCCCAAGTTGGAGCCTAACTGCTGGCTTTTCACACAAGAGCAAACGCTTAAAAATATCTTGTCAATCCATTCAGCCATTCGTTCCTACTCTCACCTGTTCTCCTCATACAGTGCATCTCCAGTACAGAGGAATGTTGCTGTCTCCCCCCACCCCCCGCCCCTGCACAGCAGGCTCTGCCATGAACTCCTGCTTCAGCTCTAAGTGGTCCCATCTGAGAAAAGATGGATATAATGAGCACCCTTCTGATGATTGTATCTGTGGGCCTGTTGAGCTAAACAGAGGGGCAGGCATTACTGTAGATCAGTCTGAATTCCAACAGGGTAAGAGACAGGAGAGCTAAGAGGAAGAGGCAAAGTTCAAGTGAGTGGCCAAGAAATGTGTGCAGCTTATTCCCATCTTGTCCCAGACAATCTCTATTCACCCTTCTCTCCTAATCTATTTCCTAACTGTGTTTCCACTCCACATCTGCTGCCGTGTCTCTTTGCTTGGGTGAAAATGACATTCCGAAGGGGACTGCTGGAGTTAGATGCGTCTGTCATTTCATTAGAATTGGGTTTGGAGCACCACTTTGCTGTTTGAGGCGCTTTCATTTTCAGCATAAGCAAGAGAGGAGTTTAATGAGAAAAGGAGACAAGCATTTTAAAATTGCAGTGCCTTTTGTCCTCAAAGGAATATTTCTGGCCCCATTATAAGAACTTCTATTATATGTTCAATTCCCCAAGTCTTGATTGATGTTGAGATATATAGTTGAGTGCCTTCCATCCTGTAGTGCTTTAGACAGCAAGTGGAGGTGAATCACTGTTTGGAAAATTTCTTAGTAAGGATGCATTATTTCCAGCTCAAAGTCATGGCCAGCTTGCTACTCTCCATGATTCCTGAGATGCTTGCCAGAGAATCATAGAATCAGAGAGCTGGAAGGACTTTGGAGACCCCCTAATCCAGACTAGGGATGCTGGAGAAATCTATGGTGGATTCAGATGACTTTGGATTTCTGTGATTCTGACACGCAGATTCCATAGCTGTCTGGCTTTTTCTGAGTCAAGTGTATTCCATGGACTTGTGGACTAGGTTTTCACTGAGGGGGGAGGACATAAATTGCGCTAATGCACATTAGTGGAAACAGAAGAACATTCTGACAAACCCGCCTGATTTAAGCAATGAGTGGATGATGGGATGACAGGAACCTATCCACAAAACTTGGATGGAGCAGATTGAAAGAGGATGGTCACGGCCAGATGACTTGTAGTTCTTATGGTACCATCCACTTGCTAAGCAACTTCAAGTCCATCTGTACTTCAAGTTCTCTCATGACCTATCTGGGAAGGATTCTTCTGAACAAGAAGAGAGGAGAGCACCTTATGCTTCAGCAACAGCCCAGCAGCTACAGCCTTCTTTCAGAAGAGCAGCCTGGGCCCTCTTGGACTATTTCTGGTTCCCCAAGGGCAGGAAATGGAGCCAGAGACAATTCACCCCTTGGAAAGGTGGAGGATCAAGCACAAGCAACGGAACCCCAAATGGAAGGCACAGCATGGGCTTGCCTTAAAAGCAACAGGCTCACCTAAGTAACCAGCTGCAACAATTCACAGCCAGCTATAAATTTATTTATTTATTTAAAACATTTCTACGAACACTAAATAATTAATAACAATTTTGATACTGCAGCAGATTGAGAATAGCAAAGAACTGGAAGGAGGAATGGAATTTCCAGTTAACTGAATGGTATAGAGAAATTTGGAATATAGCTGCTAATGATATGTTGATGTGTGGATTTCTTGACCTTTGCTTACGCTCCTGGACCACTTTCTTGAACACCACTGTCTCACCTGGGCATACGACATAATGAATCCTATGGACTGACCTGTGGATTGATTTTTTCCCTTTGGTAACTTCCTGAAGGTACGTTTAGCCTAAAGCAGGTGCTTACTGATGTAGAGCATCTCCCTTCTTATCATTTATTATTTTTTAAAGTGGGCTTAGATTCTACCATGAGATAGAGGTCTGGGCTACCCCCAGAGCTGGTGGCAGCTCCCTTTGCTCCTAGTCTAGTCTCACTGGCAAATGAAAGCAGTTTGAGAGCATGCCATTTTAAAACAACTGTTTTCCCTTTCTGTTCTAAGTAGCAGCAATCAGATGCTACCTTTACATGGGCATGGCCAATGAGGCCAGAGGAGCAATATGAAGCACACCTCTTTGTGTCCTTATTGGCTGGGCCTCTCAAAGTGAGCACCTGTTCAGTTCAGACTGGGGCTACTTTAAGTGGGAAAGGGGAAATATTTTCAAATGACATAGAAACATAGAAACAGAGTGAGTCAGAAGGGTCCTCCTGGGCCATCTGGTCTGACCTCCAGCTGGCTCCGCTCACCACATGCCCACCATGTGCATGTCCAGCCTATCTTTGAACACCCTCACCAATGGAGCCTCAACCACCTCCCGGGAAGCCCATTCCACGCCCTCGGGGTCCTGACTGTCAGGCATACTATCATCTCTGCAGCATCACCCGACTGGCTCTTCTGGTTCTTCCTTTTGCTTGTGGGGCTGAACTAGGGGATGCTGGAGGAGAAGGAAGACCCACTGTCACTAAAAATAGAGGGAGAGCTAGCCAGCAAGGTGGTAGCTTCCCCCTGCCCCCCTCAAGCAACCTGGTTGTATCCCCTGAGAAAGTGGCAGTACTTCTGGCTTGGGCAGTCCTTAAATAAAGAATGCCTTCAAAGACAGCTGTCCTCTGAAATGTGGGCCACTCTAGCTGGACCAATGGTTTAATACAACATTTGGCAGCTTTGTAGGTTTGTTACGGATGAATTTGTTGACTGATTTTTCAAAAACGCTGTTTGTAATGGAAACCCAGTTTCTACTGATTTTCTTGTGAACAATTCTTGTGAGGGACACTTTGCAACCCTCTTGGCATAACTTAAGAGGTCTAAGCAGCACATTGGCCAAGCCAGGTTCAAAAATGGGATGCATTGTCTAAAATCATTTTAAGAGATTTGCAGTTTCTCCATTACTAAGTCTAAATGATGCTAATAAAGGTTGGCTTTGGGCCTGACCTACACAATAGATTGCTATTGTGAAAAAGACCCCAAATCACATTTTTAAAAGCCGGTTAACAGCATCTGAAAGCACTGAACTGACAGCAGAATAACAATCCTTGACAAAAGAGAGTTCCATGCAAAGATACAAAAACACATTAGCTAAAATGAAAAATGAGAACAAATCTGAAAGTGAGGTATCTTGTAAGCAATCTATTATGAAATAAAAGGTTACCCATGGGAGAAAATTAGGTTTCTCATTCTTGAAGAAACATGAAAAACTTTAAGGAGAAAAAGCCACTTGCAAAATATCAGGTGATTCTTTCTGTTTTCCTTGATCTCCTCTATATTTCAGTTGGATAAGAATTCCTTGAACATTACATAATAATGTATTTTATGACAGGTTCTACATAATAAAATGATTATATGACCAGAAATGCATTAATAACAGGGGAGGAGGGAAATGGCAGAAAGCGATTCAAATGTGCCAGGATGAGGAATACTAATTTATCAATGTTTTTTATTTATTTTTGAGCCACACATTCCAGAGTGAGAAGAATGGAGAAAAGCAATGAAGTTTGCAAAAGGGAGCCCAGCAACTCTGAGGCTGCTTTTCCAGCTATCTTGAGTAGAATAAACCGTGCAACAATAAAAACACCTTTAGTAGCAAGCCATTTCCTAAGTATGTAATGCCTGGAAGCTGGAGACCCACAACTGGTAGCTTACAGTTTCCACCCAGCCCCTAGAAATGTTCTGTCAGTTCTTGTTGTTGATTGACACCCCAAATGCTTTCACTTTTACACTGAGATAAAGGCAAAGAGTTCATTAATTCCACCCCGTGCTAAAGCAGCAGCACTTGCCACACCACTAATATTTCAAGCATATTTGTATTTATTTATTTATTAGATAAATTTCTATGCCACCCCTTGCCAACTAGCCATTAGGGAGCATATGGAGAACTTGGAGGTAGGCAGAAGATCACTCAGGATCTACTGGTAGATCTATGGGTGTTTTTCAGTGGGTATACAAATGTGTAAAATAAATAAATAAATAGGCCAGTAAATGATAACAAAAGCAAATAGGACCCCCCCCCCCGCCCATGAATTAGGCTGGTAAAACGAAGCAAGTGTAAGGTGGTGTATTAGTTTATTTATTTGTTTGTTTATTTTTCAATTTATATCCTGCCTTTTTCCTACACAAGGGTCAAGGCAGCTGACATCATTCTCCTCCTCCATGTTATCCCCACAACAATAACCCTGTGAGGTAGGTTGGGCTGAGAGTCTGTCACTGGTCCAAAGCCACCCAGTTGGCTCTATGGCCGAGCGGGGACTCAAACCCAGATTGCCTGAGTCCCAGTCCTGCGCTCTTAACCTCTGCACCACACTGGCTCTCAAGGAGCATTAGGTATTAGGAGTGGACTTTAGAATGGAAGGACTGTGAGGGTATTGAAACTCACACTCCTGTTAATTAAACCACTCTGTTCTTTAATTCAGAGTTTATGTCCTTAAGCTGCTATTCTGCATGTGGCTCCTTGGGGTTCCAATAGAAATAAAGTAGATCCCACATTCTTGAAATCTGCCTGCTTCTGATTTAGGTCAATCCCCAGACCAGCTTACAACCTGGCCTGGAAGGTGGTATGACATTTCATGTACAAAGTACATTACAGATTTTTAGAAATGTGGTCAACTAACCTTATAATGGAAATTTGCTCGTCTTTCCAAGTACTATGCAAAGTGAAACTCAGTTATCCTGCACAATTCACAGTTCTCCACATTTTGCAACAGAGATTTCCAAGCAATAAATAAAACATGGATACAAAAATCTACCTATCGGAGAAACGATATCGACTGAAAACTACATGTTTGGAAAATAGCTTGCGCAAAACATGCAGCGGTGAGTGAAATGCATACATAATATATGCATTAGGAGAAATGTGCATAAAATGCCTGTGAGTTTTCATGCAAACCTAGAAGAGGATTCTCAGCATTTGGGATAAACTAAATTCAAGACTAGAAAAAAGAAATGATAAAAAACTGGAATAGATGGATTTGTCCAACGCCACTTATTACTTATTCATGTGCCTGGTGCTTTAGCAAACGGTTTGGCTGGTTGCTGCTCCAAGGAGCTTACCATCTAAAATGGGATCCAGGGAGAACAGAGGAAGCAAAGAGATAGGGAGGTAGCAGAAGACTGTGCGATCGTTTCACTTGCGCATGGGTAGGGTGGTTGCAGTAGCGCAGATCTAGGCTTCGATGATGCTCTCTCTCTCTCTTTCTTTGTTGTTGCAAAGATGTGTTTCTGGAGTGGAGGTTGAGCATTTATGGTGGATGGTGAAACTTTTCTCTGTACTGGAAAGCTATGCGGATCCTGCATGTAAATCTTCATGTGTGATGATCTTCCACAGCTGTGCAAAATGACTTGGACAAGCACACCGCATAAGCACTGCGTAGTATGCTGGTATATTGCGAACTCCCCAACTCCTCGAGCGCTTCAGCTAAAGGCCAAGTGCCCTTTACCTCTATCTTGCTGATCCAGGAATTTGGGCCAACCAGGGAAAGGAGGGTTGCAGAGGTGAACAACTGGCTCAGGACATGGTAGTAGAAGGAATGTTTTGGGTTCCTCAACCACAGCACCTGGTTTCTTGCCGGTGGGCTTCTGGTGAGGGATGGGGTGCACCTCATGAGGATGTGGAAAAGGTCTTTTGGAAATGTTCCAGCAAGCTTTGTCTGGAAGACTTTAAACTGAGCTGGGGCGGGGGGTGGAGGTTCAGGACCCCCAGAAACTTATCCTGATGGGACAAGTGAGGAAAGAGGACCCAGGTTTTGGGTCCAGGGTGTTAGAGGTATTGCAGGGGCTGGCAGGACTTCTATGAAGAGGGTGCCAGTATCAGGAAAGATGGGCGGAAGGAGGAGGCTGGGGACTCAAAGAAAGGGATCTGTGGGAAGGAGTTGAGGTGCATGTACACCAATGGGTGGAGCATGGGTAATAAGCAGGAAGACCTCGAGGCTCTCTTGGGAATAGGAGGGTATGACCTGCTGGGGATCACAGAAACTTGGTGGGATAAAAGGCAAGTTTGGAATGTAAACATAGAGGGGTATGCCCTGTTTAGAAAGAACGGGAAGGGAAAGAGGGTAGGGGGCATAGCGTTATATGTCAGAGAAGGGATAGGATGCAGTGAGAGAATGCAGCATAGATGGGGATTCACTAGAGGCAGTCTAGGTTTTGACAGGGGGAGAGACCTGACAGTGGGGGTATGTTATCGCCCTCCAGGTCAACCTGAGACCCTGGATGATGTCCTGACAGACCAGATTCTAAGGATATCTCAGGGGAGAGACACAGTAATTATGGGAGATTTCAATCCCCCAGATATTAGTTGGGAGTCTCACTTGGTAGTGATGGCCAGGTCAGGTTGCTTCCTAGATGCTATAGAGGGAGGGTTTTTCACAGACAGGGTCTGGGAGGTGATGAAGTGGAGGGGGGGGGGATATATTTGAGTTGGTCTTGACTAACAGGAGGAGCTGATAGGGGTGCAGATTAGGGGAGCTCTGGATGCGAGTGGTCACTCCATCCTTTGCTTTGAGATCAGGGGAATGGGGATGAGTGAAAGGTCAAGTATTAGAAGCCAGGACTTCATGAGGGCCAACTATGGTCAATTGAAGGCCAGGCTGGGAAAAGTCTCCTAGGAGAGGATACTAGATGGCAAGGGAATTCAGGAGGGAAGTGGGCTGGGGACAATAGGATGATGTTCAATGCTGATAAGAGCAAGGTCTTGCAGTTGGGGCATAATGGGTGTCATTAGTACAGGTTAGGGGACAAATGGCTGGAGAACAGCACTTGTATAAGAGTGCTGTTCAACTGCAGGCTAAACATGAGTCAGCAGTGTGACATAGTGGTCAAGAGGGTGAATGCCACCCTAGGATGCGTAGCCAGAAGCATGGCTTCTAGATCGGGAGAGGTATTACTGCCACTCTATATGACTCTGGTGCAGCTGCAGCTGGAGTATTGTGTTCATTTCTGGACCCCTCATTACAAGAGGGACATAGCAAGGTTGGAATCAGTGCAGTGAAGGGCCACAAGATGGTGGCCGGTTTGCAGGGTAAGCCATATGAGAAGAGACTGAGGGAGCTGTGTCTTTTCAGTCTTGAGAAGAGGAGACTCAGAGGGGACCTGTTAGCGACAAACAGGTATGTGGGGGGTGTCTTGCAGAGGTGGGTTGTGACCTGTTTTCCCCTGCAGAGGAGGGCAGGACACATTCCAATGGAGCAAAGCTCAGGGAACCAAGGTTCAATTTGGATGCCAAGAAGTACTTCCTGACAGTTAGGACTCCGACAGTATGGAATGGGCTTCCACAGGAGGTGGTTGAGGCCCCATCGGTGAGGGTGTTCAAGGATAGGCTAGACATACAGATGGTGGGCATGTCATGAGTGGAGCCACCTGGAGCCTGGGGTGAGACTGGATGGCCCAGGAGGCCCCTTCTGATTTGCTCTGTTTCTAGATGGAGTAATCCAGGTTGGTGGTGGGTGGAGGGGGGATCTATGCAGAGTCCTGCATTGACATTTGGTAATCTGTGAAATGATCCTGCATTTATTAAGGCTAGACATCAGAGAACAAGAACTTGTCAGCCAGGCGGCCTCTGCTGGGCTGCACAATGTACAGTTTGTGGGTCACACGATCCTCTTCAGCTGTGGGAACTTTTCTTGAAGGATTAAAATCGTTACTTAATATCTCTCATGAACATCCTTTCACCACCTTCACATAGTCCCCATTGCTTTTATTTAGCCTACTTTTGCTGAAGCCTAAACAGATTTGCTGGCTTGATGGCCATCTTTTTGGGTGCAGAATAAGGGAAGCCGGCCATTTTACATTTGCATATATTAATTCAGCCTTCCCCAACCTCAGGCCTCCCAGGTGGTTTGACTTGCAACTGCCAGCATTCCTGGCTTGCTGATGGGAGCTGTAGTCCTGAACACCTGGAAGGCCACCAGGTTGGAGAAGGCTGTTTAATCCATTGAGAAGGACTTCTGCCTACAGGGGATGCATGCCACGTGATGGATGTCAACTTTCACATCTGAACACTGATGAACCCAGATAACTTTTTGGACTTAGAGTAGCACAGTGGTGGGGAACTGGTGGCCCTCCAGGTATGGTTGGGCTATGAATCCCATCTCAATTTTCATTGACCACCTGTTCTCTTTTGACCATGGGGTGGATTACAGATGAGATACCAGCTGGGTTTTTAATGAAGCTAAGATTGCAGCAAAAGCATTTGGCTGAAGATAGGCTCAAGGTCATTTGATTACTGAAGCTGGATTTTGGGAGAGAGTAGAGGAATGGCGAAGCAGTCCACTGCTGAGGCCATCCAATATAGTTAGAGTTCAGCACAGTGTAGGTCAGAGGCTGTCCAAGGTCACACACAAACATAGGTCCAGAGCAAAGGAGACAGGAACAAGAGGTAACGATTCAGGAGCCAGAATGCTGTTTTCTAGCAATGCCTTGTTTTTGAGTGTGCCTGTGAATGGTTGCACTATCTTCTGGCTTGATTCTGAAATGTCCTGGATTGGGGAAGACTTCTGCCTTGAAGTGGGATAATTCAGGCTCAAGGATGACTCCTTGAGGGGTGGCATGATATCAGGCTGGTGGGAACTGGAGTCCAACAACAATCAGATGACCTCCAGCCTTGCAGTGATGACTACTGGTGATTATTTTTAGGTGACTCTTAGCAACTGCCAGTGCATCACTGAATAGTCAGGTGTGCAAAGGACTGGTATTTTTGACCTTGGAAGCCCCTCATGACTTAGGATCAAGATACCCAAAGGATCAACCCTCAAGGGAAAGCAGGTTGAGCTTCAGGTCAACATGGCTGGCCTGTTGGACAAAAAAGCAAGAGGATCTTCACATGGGTTGCCAGGAAGAGGAGCCAAAGGACTGGTTGGTCTATGTAGGAACTGGGCTTTTGGTGCACGTAGTACTTCTGCTAAGGAAGGTGGACATGTCTCCTAGTTTACAGAAGGCAGTTCTTCGTATGAAGGTCTGTCCAGCCTAACCCAGGCTGAAAGATGACGAACCCAAGAAGGGAGAGCCAGTGGGGATCTTGCCGCTCCCTATGAAGAGTTAGCACTTGGACAGCAGATGGGGCAGGACACACCTAGTCACAGTCTTCTTCCCTGAAATGACTACATTTCTATTTTCATTAGCATATTTTCCCTAAATTTGCACCGGTAGCTATAAATTAGCCTATGCCAATTTCATGCCAATCTGCATACTCTTTTGCTTTTTATATGTGGTGGTGGTGATGAATTTCCCCTCTCTTCTTTTAGGCAGTATGTATGGCTGATTGCCACCTAGATGTGATGGTCTCTTCTCTCCAGTGCTATAGTGGAGCCAGGGCACTCAGGGTCGTAGCACCAGGACAATTTGATTAACAGGAATGCTGGCACAATGTGCCACCCTCCTGAGAATACCCTGCTCCCTCTTAGCTTAGCTGCAGCCCTCAGTAGCTGGCCAGAAATAGCTTTCCCAGCATGTTGTTGTGATTGTAAGGAGTCACTGTTGTGATACAAAGAGAGCGGTTCAGTTCTGGGACCAATTCTGTTCAACCTTTTTATCAATGACCTGGAGGAGAGGATAGTCAGTCTGCTGACTAAATTCCCAGACAATACCAAAGTGGGGGCAGTGGCCACAACTGAGGAGCAGGAGATCCAGAAGGATCTGAACAGGCTGTGGAAGTGGGTGGGGGACAACAGGATGGCATTCAATGTGAATAAATGCAAGGTCTTGCACTTGGGTCACAGGAATAGTTGTCACAGGTACAGGATGTGGGACAAGTGGTTGGAGAGCACTACTTGTGAAAGGGATCTTGGAGTACTTGTCCACAGAAGGCTGAATATGAGCCAGCAGTGTGACATGGCAGTTAAGAAGGCAAATGCTACCCTTGGATGTATAGCTAGAACTGTGGCTTCCAGATCTAGGGAGGTGTAGATACCACTCTACATGAATCTGGTGCTCTCACAACTGCAGTCCTGTGTCCATTTCTGGGCTCTGCATTATAGGGGAGACATAGCTAGGTTAGAATCAGTTCAGTGTAGGGTCACAAGAAAGGTAGCTGGGTTGGAGAGGATGGCATATGAGCAGAGATTGAGGGAACTGGGTCTTTTCAGCCTAGAGAAGAGGATACTGTGAGGGGATCTTTTAGCAACTTATACGTATGTGAGGGGATGTCATGTGGAGGAGGGTTGTTACCTGTTCTTCCCTGAAGTGGAGGGCAGGATGCATTCCAATGAGGGAAAGCTCAAGGAACCAGGGTTTAGGTTGGATGTCAGGAAGTACTTCCTGAAGGTTAGGACCCCTAGGATATGGAATGGGCTTCCAGGCGAGGTGGTTGGGCCACAGCCATTTGCTTTGCCTCTTCCCACCTTGCTTTTGGCCCTATCCACCACTGGAATGAGGCTCCTGAACTAAACTTGGCCTGTGGGCTGAAAGAGATCTAACAACTTTTATATAGGCCCGAACTGTAGAAAGTCTATCATCAAAGTCTAGGTTGCAGGCAGTTGATCCCATTTCTCTCACATATGATATACAGACTAAACAGTGGTCTGTTATCTAAAAGGGGTTTGTTTTATACCAGTTTTGCAAACTCTAGGATGCACTGCAGCTTTGAATGAAATGTGTGATCATGACTAAAATGTTGATTCACTTTTACTTTACTGCTTTGATATTGTAAACTCTAGGACGCAGTGCAATTCTATCATATTTCTCTCCTTGTACTCAAGTTATCTAATTAGATTTCTAGTCAATGAGCTTAAATTACGGAAACTACAAGCAAACAAGTATTGTCTCAATAGACAGTATCCTATTGCAGCTCAGAGAGACACAAGTTCCAGGCATGTTTTTTATAACACAGTATCTCACCCTAAGCTTCAGTTACTTCCCTAGGCTAGAGTATCATGAAAGGGGGTTGTCTTCTGAAAGATTAGACGGCAGCTGGATTTCTTCCTCTGCTATTCTTGCCAGGTCTCCTGCTCCCACATCCTTGGTGTCCCATCAACTGCTTCCTTGTCCTGCTTCCCATTTGACTCAAAAGCAGTCCCCATGTTTTTCTGTGGTGTGTCTGCAGAAGTGTTGGGCTCCGTCTCTACAAATTCTCCATGAAATATGTATGGACTCTAGTCTATGTTTATGAAGCCTTGAGTAGTTGCCCAACACAAACATGCACATCAAGTTAGAAATTCCTCCATCTGGCACTGGATGAAAGTTATCTCTATTCTTCTGAGATCTTGGGTTTATACACAGTGCACATACACAAGGAACTGCAATATGGTGGGACAATATTTATGTCCATCATAATATCCAACTGATATATCACTGACAAATGGGTTGATTGTCCTGATAGTAGCTTCATTTGTGTTTTAGCTTGGGAGATCAGATGCTTCCCATTTGAACTGGTAACATTTCTGGTTCATGACTGTTATTGCACACGAACTCACATCAGGGTGTCCTCCTCGATTTACACAGAGACACCAGAACCTTGATTTACTGCTCTACATCCTGGCACAGATGTTCCCCAGCATCGAAAGCTTCCCATGGAGTGGTTCTTAGAAAACACATGAGCAGAATGGTCTTGCTTTCCCTTCCATTTCCCTCCATATGGTCAGTTAAAATGGCTACTGGTGGGTGAGAGAAGAGGAGCCTTCATGAGCGAAGTGCTGGAATTGCCCTGCTTCTCCTCACCTCAGCAAATTGTCTTTCTATGCCTCAGCACTTTTGCAGTACCAGAACAGGAGCCTAGCATCATCCTCAAGATTAACCCATTTATTATAGGATAAGCTGTTGTCAAAAAGAATTAATCCATTGACATTTTCAATTATGGCAATCTTAAAAGACAAAGTTTAATGTGATTGCTGAGTTAGTGGATTTTGAAATAAGGACATGATCAGATATGAGATCTATTGCAAACACTTTAGGAAGAAACAAATAATTTAATGGGAATGGTGGTTGGAATATTTACAACTATATCAATATCACAAAAAGCTGATCACATCATGCTTTCCTCTGAGAACTCATTCTTCTTTGAAAGTTTATGTTTAATTTGTGATACAAAATGCCTATTACCAGAGCTATATAAAATATTACTTAATTATCATATGAAGATCAAGCTAAAAACTGCATCATTATATGGGGACAAGGCTTATCAATATTAATTCCTTCTGTGATATGGGAAGACATATGGTTATATAGAAATGTAGTTTCATTGTGTGCTAATCGATTAGAGAATTGTTTTAAAACACTGCCTTCCTGGTATATAATGCCATGAATTACAGAAATCATGGTTTAAAGAAGGCTTCATTGTGGGAGATGTCACAATGAAGAAGAAAGTTATTCATTGACATGGGGTGGACATCTAAAGTAGCTAGATCAGTTTGTAGCCGAACAAAAGGTAATTCTTTTACTTTTTATCATGTACTGAAATCACAGCACAAAACTGAAAGCAAGTGGAAGAGCATTTCTATGAAGTGGGAGAGCGATAATCCAAGAAGGAAGGCCCTTTTCTTATGCATGAGTATCAGAACAAATGGTCGAGGGGAACCCCCACCCCAGGTTTTGTTGCCTGGTCATTTAGGATTTGTGTTTTTTAAAGCTCCATTCAAACAGAATAGAAATGAATTGTGCCAGCTTCAAGGCTGTTCTGTTTTCTCACATTCCATCAACATGTTGGTGGTCAGAGGTAGAAGGTAGATCCATAGCCTTTCCTGACACGGGTCCCTTTTATCCCTGCAAAGGTGTTGGGTCTTACACCCATGGGGCAAATCTGGTTGGCCTGGTGCCCCAGTACCCATAAGCCATGCCTCTTTCCTCTGGAAATGTTCCTTTTCCTCCAGTTACAGGTGCCTCCTTGTGCTGAGCCATATTACAGTGGAAATAAAAGGCTGTTCCACTGGACTAGCCCCAGTCATGGCCACACAGTTAAGGTAGTCAATTGGCCTTCCTGACCTCCATATAAACCTGGGAACTCTCAGGCCTGTGGATCCAATCCAGCCCACCTGGGGTCCAAATACAACCCCCAGGGCGCTCCAGATTGCCATGTACAATTCTCTGGTCCCACCAATAATTTCTGGCTTCCCAGCTTTTACACAAGTTTATCCTGTTTCTAAGAGGCTGAAATGTCTCAAAAGACCTTGATAGTTTTCACCCCAAATGGTCTTTGACCCTGCTGACCACTGAAAGCCACCCCAAACCTGTCCTTGGGCTGAATCAGCCCATCCAAGACGTGGCACAAGAAGATGGATTTCCATCTCCATGTGGACCTATCTGTTTGCCTTCATGGCATGGGAGATCTGAAGAAGCCCCTGGCCTTTGAGATGTTCTTAGGCCATAGGACTGCAGTGTAATAGTCTGTGTCTCAATTGGAATTTATTCATAGAATATTGGAATGATAAGACTCGCACATCAAATGGCATTTCATTTTTAACATGTTATAATGCAACCATAATATATGGTAATAACCAATTTGGGATGTATTTTTCTTACGTCTGTAATTATTTGATAATAACGTGAATAAAACTATCAATTAAGGCACACGCACAAAATGACTTAAAGCATTATATCCCATGATTAATTCACAGAGAATGAAAAGGAAATTTGTTCTTTCCCCAGCCTTTGCTTCTCCTCACTCAATCTCCCATCTTGAAAGACCAATCTTTCTAATTGCTCCTTTGATAGTATGGCGGGGAAGATAAACTCTTTCTCTCCAGATCAAATAAAATATTTATTGATAAATATTGCACTGCATAAATTAAGAGGAGCTCATTTTGTTTCCCTTCCTTTTTGGCCTTGCCTCACACTTCCCACATCCAAAGATACAGTAATACCGATGAACATGTGGACCAAGGTTTGCCTGCAGTCCCTTCAGGTGTATTTTGAAGATGAACAGGGTGATGGTTAGCCATGCATAGAAAATATATAGATCTTATATTAATTTGTCCCACATGTTGAGGTAACTGGCTTCCTCCAGGCTTACATTCTCTTGAGTAATTTACTCATAAGTAGAACAGTAGTCTGGTTCTTCTAGATGTTTGGGGGACTGTTTGAAGAGGCAGATTTTGACAATCTAAACCTTCTGTCTTTTACAATTTTCTTTCCATACACCAAATCTTTAGGCCAAAGACTTAAAGACTAAGTCTTAAAATACATATAATAGTGAAATCTGAATTTAATTTTCATGCTAATTGAAACCTCCTGGGAGAATCTTTCAACCAAACAAAAGCCTTTTCATGTGTAACATTTGCCTACCTTGAGGCACTTTTGCCTGGGGTCAAAAATGACCCCCTTTTTGATCAATGTTAGTTTTTGTTTTTGAGTTTAAAGGATGAAGGTTACACATTGCACATCAGTGAGGAAACCTCTCCCTCTTCTCCTCACACCATACCTCCCCTTAGCTGCTTGCATAAAATCCCTCTCTAGTGGGGTTCCAGTACTAGTGTTGAGCTGTGTCAGGAGAAAATTACCTGAACATGTAGAGCATGAGGTGATAAGGTGGGTTCTCTATGTGCACTTTTAAAATAGTCAAGAAAAAATCCTAGCCCTGTTTTATGTCAGATTGGGACAGATATTTGAGTGGTCATGACTGCCTGATACTGTCAATTGAACATGGGGAATACAGCAGGGAACTGGAATGTCTGTAGGTGGAAGGACACAATTCTGAATGGCAGAATGCCACAGCCTTGAATGTAGAGGCGCTGAGTGGGGCTGTCATGGCTAGGACATTTTGGAGGGCACCATTCCTAGGGTGGCCATACGTCTGCGATGACTTGACAGCACAAAACAATGGCAACAGCCAGAAGAAGTGTATGCAGGTAGCCGTGTTCCTTTTTGTAGGTGCACAATGACTGTCCTTGGGGTAGAACACACAGCTCTGCCTGAGGTCTGCTCTTCTGTGACTTGACATCAGAGGCAGGAGGCAGGCAGGCAGGGCCACCTGGGCATCTGTGATGCTGTGATCTGCTGCACGCATTTGAATTGAGCGCCGCCACTGGATGAGGCCAGCAGTGTCAGGACAATGGCCCCGGCAGAGAGAATTATGCAGAAGGAGGTGAAGGGAGGATATACCAGCAATTCCACCCTTTGGCAGAAGGCTGAAGTCATGTGCAACTTTCCCAAGCCTTGTTTTTCCTCTTCCCTTTCCTGGCAGCTTTCTCTGGTCAGTCACTGGCTTTCTGAGGGCCTCATGGCAGAACAGCACATTTGGCAAATTAAGAGGAACTCAGAGAAATGGACCAAGGGAAAACCCTCTTAGGTGAACCAGGAAATGGATGTCGTGGGACCACCTGGCAGCTAGGACTGAAAAACTCAGAGCCAAAGGACAAACCAGGATGCTACATTGCGAAGCCAGCCAGTAGCCTGGACTGAAGAGGATGGCAAAGCAAGGCTTGGGAATCTCCCCTTCCAGAATCCATGAACTTCCCCTCATCCTCGGCCCAGTCTTGCAAAGCAGCCAGAGCCAAGAGGAAGTTGACAAATGCTCATGGGCCTTACACAGATGGCGACCTTCCCCATCAGAAGTGGTTGTGTGGTGTGGAAAAGGGGAGCTGTAAGCAGGTGTGCCAGCTGCCATTCCTGGCAATCAACCTTTGCCCCCACTCACTGCTGTCCTAAAAAGCCGGCAAAAGAGCTCGAGGAGAGCAAAGTGTCTCGGGCAGTTAGCAGGTGGACTGAGATGTTCTCCTCTGACACTCGGATAGCCCAGCCCCAAGGTGCTCTATGAGGAGGGTTGTCCCCACCTCACCTCATCCCACAGTGACTACTTCTGGGGGATTCAGGAACGCCATGAGACTGCCTAGGCAGATGACCTTGGCCTGAGATTCAGAGGGAGGTCATCCTAGTCAGCTTCTGAGAGTTTGGGGAACTGGGCCACCACGACATGCAGCCTTTCCTGACAGCACCAATCCAATCCATTCTGCAGTGCTCACCCATTTGATTGTCTGGCATTCCACAGCAGCACCTGCAAGCCTTCCTCTTCTGAGATCCATTTGGTGGATTGGGAGGAAGCCTTCGATTCCTCCTTTGATGCTTCCCTAGGAGCTAGGAATGGAGGAATAGGCCAGTCTCTCTTTTCCTATATCCACATTATTAAAATTTCAAGTTTTTTCTCTCCCAATTATGGAAAACTAGACATAAAGCCATTGCCAGTTCTGCACTGGGCAAATCTGAGATGTCCAAGTCCTCCCAGCATGGAGATGGCTATGATGCACCTGCCTGCACAGAACTGTTAATGAGGAGGAGTTTGGTTTTCTTTTTCTCCTGACATACAGTTGGCAACTCTAAGGAAACAGGGACATGGCTGAAAATACAGAGATCCAAACAGAACTGAAGCAAAATGCCCCCCCTGCCTGCCCCCCCCAGACGGGCCTGAGCCCAGATGGGCAGCAAAGGCTATAGCCTGATGGAGAGACAGTAGAAGAAGCAGTCAGTCCTGTAGCATATTCCTCTTCTCACCTCACTGGGTGGATGGATTTCATGGTTAGATTTCAGCAATGAAGTCTTAATAGATTTATGTTCTTATTACACCGGGTTGTTTATTTTAGCTGACCAGATGGCATGTTGCCAAGGCTGTTAACACAGCCAGCGATGACATGGAATGCTTTTTCCAGGCTAGCCAAACAGTTCATCTGAGGCTCAGCCGTGTTACCTGGGGGAAGGAAGCAGCCACCTGGCAAGCTGGGCTTCTGCAGGGTCAGCCATACTGGTATCAAGCACTTCATCTTGCATTCGGTGTTGCCTGATAAAGAGGCAGCTGTGTGAGTTCCGCTGCTGAAAAATTGATCCAGCTCAGTGCCACTGTGGGGGTGTGGGAGGATTAAAGTGCTCCTACTCCACGGGTTCAGGTCTCAGACCTGATCAGCTTCTTTGCACTGGCGGTTTTTTCCTTTTTCTTTTAAAGCACAGCTGCTAACTATGTCTTTAAAGCACTGGCTGCATTGGTCTTCTGTTATGACTTCTCAAGAAGTTCGGTTCTTTCACTGGTGACCTGAACTGAGTTAACCGCTTTTTATTTATTTAATTTATTTATTTATTTGGAAATTTATAGGCCGCCCCTTGCCACAAGCCACTGTGTGTGTGCACCGTGTGTCCCACTGTGTGTGTGCACCGACTTCTGAGTACTGGGATCGTTGTGTTACCAGCAATAGGGCATTATGAATAGTCTAATAAATTGAGTAATTTATGTGAATAATTCTACATACATTTAGCTTCAGGATCAGTATCCTCTTTTGTGTATTGCACTTTCTTCTGACCTTGCTGCTTACTCCACCCCGCCCCCCCTGCCAAAACAAAAAGCAGAAAACAAAGCAAAATGAGGCATGTCACACACCTGCCAATTTTAGGTAGCACTTCATGCATCATGTTTCATTGTTGATATTTAAAAAGTGATCTTAACTGTATTGAAAGATTTAGTCTTTTAATCTTTTGAATCTATTGTTACATGGTTTTGTAAGGAAAACTGCTTAGGATTTTCATATATTAACACAATCCATGGCACAATCCTATGGCTGCTAGACAGTGTCTAAATGGGCCAAGATCATTGACTTTGGAGAAGGGTGCAGGGGGTTTCTGGGGGTGGAGAGGGGAGGAGATCCGTGTCACTAAATAAGATATGATAGTACCTCCTTCCTTCAGCTTCCTTACTTTCCCATTCCAAAGTGCTGCATTTAGCTAAAATCAGCTATTCAAATGCCTTTCAGGGAGGATGGAGTGCAGAGATGCCCTTCATCTCCCTGTTCCCAGTGCCCCCTCCCCCAGATCCCTATAATCCTTCCAATTCAAATGTTTACAATGGGTACAATCCATAAAGCTTATGCCATAACAAATTCATTAGTCCTAAAGATGTCACAAGACTCTGTTATTGTTGACATCTTGATCTCTCTCCTTGAAGATATCAACAAACACTCAAAGGGTTGTGTAGCACTGACATACTTTTGATACTATAAAGCAGGGGTCCTCAAACTTTTTAAACAGGGGTCCAGTTCACTTTCCCTCAGACTGTTGTGGTGGTGGGGGTGGGGGGACTATAGTTTGAAAAAAACATGAACGCATTCCTGTGCACACTGCACATTAAAAATTAATTTAAAATAAAATTAATTTAAAAATTAATTAACATTTAAAAATTAATAAAAAATAAACAAATGTTTGCTCTGCTTGCTCAGGCTGCAGCAGAAGCCCAAGATGATGCTGCACAGCCCTCTGAAAGGGGAGCACAACATGAGAGGGAACCATGAGGGTGTGCTCGCCTCAGCCGAGGCCTTCCTGGCTCCTCGCCGCCGCCCTACTTCCGAGCCAGAGGAAGGCCCCTTGCAGGCGCGCACCCGGCTCTGGGAGGGGAGCAGGAGACTGGAGAGGCAGGCTTGGGGTGGCTTACCTTACCAGGGAGGTAAGGGCTGCTTTCTGAGAGGAGGCGAGGGACAGGGCCATGGCTGGCCGAGCGGGGTGCCTCCCGCCTCTCCCCACCATGGGGGAAGAAGCATGACAGCTGCTCGACGGCAGCAGTGGCTTGCCCAGAGGAGGCTGTGGCAGAGGTGCAGGAGCTGCGGCCCCCGGGCTCGGTGAGGCAGCTGCAACTTGGCCTGCAGCCCGGGGATGTGGCTCACATAGTTAAAAATAGATTTAAAAAGTTAAAAAGACCAGCACAGCAGCAGGAGCTAGCCAGAGCTAGCAAAGAGAGCCAGCGCACATGCCGTTGAAGGGAGTTGTCCACATTTGGCGCATGCGCTGGCTCTATGCTAGTCTCCCAAACTGAAAGAGTTTCAGAGAACGCCTGACCCAGCTCAGAGCTTTTGGACTTGCTTGGAGATTGTTTTCTCTGAGCGAGTCCAAAAGCTCTGAGGTGGGCTGGGTAAATGACCATGGCGGGCCATATCCAGTCCGCGTGCCGTAGTTTGCAAACCTATGATTTCAAGCATGCTCATGTGTTCTAGCGATAGGAGTCATGCCACATGCACCTCAGTTGGATGGACGTGATTCTCTCTCACAGAGTGCCCTTCAGTGCCATTTCTCCCTGAAGATGCAGAACACGCATCAAGGAGAGCTTCCCCTCCGAGAGCTCTCATGAGAGTGGCAGAGGTCTGATGACAAATTGTGCTTATATTGCAGAGTTCCTGTGACAAAGATGTGATTCTGAATATTCTGAGTGTCCTCACAGATCTTCTTTCTGTTGGTAAGTGGAAATGTGAACATGGAAATACTGGCCTGTTTTGGAGGAAGACACAAACCATAAAGTTAGGAGTGGTCCAGTGGTGCAGTTTGGTCATTTTAGACTCGGAAATCCATGATTTTATGTCATCTCTGTTGGGATGCTAATGTGCATGATTTCACTTGCTTCATATTGTAAGCAATATGGTAAGCCAGTGCATTTGGGGACACACCTGCCCATTCTGCAGAGTAGGGCTCCGCACCTTTGCCCTGAAGTCCTACCATGATAACAACACTGCCTACTTCATCTCAAACTGTACAGACTTGATTGTACTGGGGACTGAAATGGAATCTGGCATCGTGAGCTGGGCTTCCTCCCTCCCAGCAGTCACCAGCAACAAGCTGTATCCTGACAAAACTCTCTTATTGTTTCTACATATGAATCATCCAGCTATGTCTCTGAGCATACACAAAGTGCTTAGTGGACTCCAGTCGAGTGATCACTCCCCAAAACATTTGTGTCCAAACCCTCTGGAAGGAGTGCTGTGAAAAGTGCACACCTCCATTCTATATCCTTCACATCCAAATGTGTGTCTTACTTCTGCTACTCCCTACCCATGGAACCCAGCTCAGAAGGGAGCAGGTGGTCCCCACTCAAAGTAACTCCACCATCACCAGTTGCTCCCAGAGGCTGTATCTCCCTCGTGGTCCCATGTCCTGGCAGCAGCTCCTCCACATCCTGGCTAGCTCCAGCCTCATCCACTTCCATGCTCTGCTGTTGGCTTCCAAGAGCTTGAACAACCCCCTGCTGCTCAACCCAACAAAACATGCAGTTTCTTCTTTGAAATTTGAATCAGCAGAACTGGTGCAACCAGCATCCTGCAGGAGTGCTCGCTCACAACATCTGGCACATGGCAGGAAAGGGGCTTGACATCCCCGATCTCCATGATACAAGCCTTTGCGGAGTGCCGTTGTCCTAGGTACGCATTGCATTTCCAGGCAGTTACCAAGCCTGGTGAGGGGAAAAGGCATGAAGCAGGCTTGAGTTTGTTTGTTTGTTTATTTATTAACAAATTTATATGCCGCCCCTTGCCACAAGCCTCAAGGTCTGTTGACTGTAGGGCTTCAAGGCAGGTAGGTATGTGTGCAAAGCCACACTTGACTGTCCTTGCACTTGTTTCTGTCTAGGAACGACCAGGAGGATCTACTACACTATTAGCAAAGGTGGCAGTGAAGCTCTTCTGCAGGCCCTGGCCAACGTGGCACAAACTACGGCACCGGACTATGACATCCTGCTGCCCCTGTTTCGCCTGATAGCCAAAATTGGCCAGAAAGGTAAAGGCTGTGGAGCCACATGCATGCGCCTTGGTCCTGCGCAGCCGTGTCTTTGAGTCCCTCACTGTTTCATCTGGCAAAAATGTGAGGCCCCTAAACAGGGCACTGAAACCATCAGAGACTCCAAATTAGCATGCTGTTGCATTTTAATCCCATGGAGACTTTTTAGTATTTAAAAATATATATATATTAAAAATGCAGCATCATAGCTGGGAACAGGTTGGACTAGGATGATGTTGTGGATAGAACAGCCAACTCTGCTTTGAAAAACAGTGGTGGCCCTTGGGGGTGTTGCCTTCCCTATGTACCTGCCCGCTGCTTGACATCTGGGTCACAGGTTCTTCTTCAGGAGCCCTCCTTGAAGTTGATTAGGAGGGTGGCTACCTGGAGAAGGGCCTTCTCTGTGGTGGCGCCCCAGTTACTGAATACACTCCCCAAAGAGGTTCACCTGGTGCTGACACTTTATTCTTTCTGGTGCAAGTAAGAGCAGCTTCAGGGAAGGAAGGGAAGCCAGGACAAGGAGCCTCTTTCCCTTGGGCTGGAAGATCCGCATCGCTGCCCCTCCATGACTGCTATTGATGCTTTCACACATTCACAGTATGACCTGTGGTCTTTCACCAGTTGAAATAACCAAACACAGCTCATCCTACACATGTGAACCCAGAGGGAAGTTCCATGTGTTTCAGTGGGGATTATTCTCAATGCTGGGTACATTGGATAGCTTGTCTTCCAGCCTCACTCAGTCATAGAGTATGTCTTATAAGATGGTGCAGAAACTAAGCAATGCCTGCAAAACTCATGCATATATTAAATGTGAGCCGAGGCCAGCATTTCTATGAAGAAGTAGCTGGCATATTTCGTATTTCATATTTACTTAAGCACAGGAATGCCAACTAGGAACCTAACGTAGGGGAAAGACTTTTCTTTTTAAATCCTTCATCCTCCACATGTGCCCCAGATGGCTTGGGACTCCAGTGCTTACACTAGAGCAGGGTGTGTAGCCCACAGGTACCCCACGCCCTCTCGTGCAACCCACAAGGTCCCCAGCCACCAGAACCACGAACCATAATTGCCCCCCGCCGCCACACACACGGTATACTCCCACTTCTGACAGGATGCTCAGAGAACTGGGCTTCTGGTTGATGGACTGATTGATGCTCTCTCTGCAGCCAACAGAGATACTTCATGGACATTCCCAAAAATAAGCCTCAGTCAAGTAAAAACAGTCACACATTAAATGCAACCTTCAAAACCATAAAAACTGAAGCAGCTGCATGGCAGAGATGATGGAGCTTTGAGGCAGCACCGTAGGAATTATGCTCCCTTGCAGAAAGCTGAAAGGCCTATGAAAGGTTCTCTCAGAAAAGAAAGGAAAAAACAGCAGAGTGGGGCCTATGGGTGTCTGGTTGTGTTGGAAATCTGTGTGTAGGTGTGTGAGAGAGCTCTGTGTGTGTGAGTGTATGTGCGTGTGCTCTGTGTTTGAATGTGTGTGCTTGCATGCATGCGCAATAAAAATGAAAAAAGGAAAGGAAAAGTCAAGGCCATTTGCTACATCTTTAAAGTAATGGTTGTTTTGGCCTGGACAGTGCTGCAGATCTGAAGTCACAGATGCAGTAGCACCGGCATGAGGTGTTCTGCCATAAAGCGTGGCTCACTGAATATGCAAGGTCACACCAACTGGCACCACAGAAATTAGATGGGAAACTGGAACCTAAGGAAGGCTCTCTGTGTGAGCCAAACACACACGGGTCCTGGAAAAAGCGTTGGAGGTAATTGAATAGAAAACTGCTATGCAAGATGTGGTACGCCCCCATATTAGAGAGCGCTGCTTGTTCTGCAGATACCTGGAAGAGGTGCTTCCACGGTTGTTTTCTCCTCCTTTGGCTGTTTCTTAGATAAGAAGTTTGGGCTGAAAGCACAGAAGCTGGAGGTGATTGATACCACTCTCAGCTTGGCAAGGAAAAGCCTGGATCACCACCGGAATCTCACCCACTGCCTGTGGGCATTGCAGTTTTCGCCTCTAGCGGTGAGTGTGTCATCCCTTCCTCATCTCCCATGCGGCGTGATCTGCAAGTCATGTGCTCTGCGTTCCCAGGTCCCTCAGCGGAATGTGCATCGGGTTTCCAGGATCTGGGGCAGGTTGGTAGAGGGCAAGAGGGAGAACAGTGACAGAGACAGTGTTGCGTAGTAGTCAAGTGGGCTGGACCAGGGCAGTCCTTACTTGGCCATGAAGCTCCCTGGGTGACTTTGGGCCAACCAAAGACTCTCAGCTTGACCTACCTCATGTGGCTGTTGTCGTGAGGATAAAATAGAGAGAAAGAGAACCATGTACGCTGACTGGGGCCTCTTGCAAGAGGAGGAAAAGCAGGTTATAAGTGCAACGTGATGATGATAATGAGCAATTATCATAAAAGGGTCAGAACTGCCGTGCAAAAGGAATGGGTCCAACTGACCTGTGTCGGTGATGTGGGACCATGAAGCAGTTGTGCTGTGAGCAGAGGCCAAGCAGCAAAGGAACTGCAGAGCTGAGATAAGGAGCAAGGTAATGAGGGCAATACTGGAATGCCGCTGACAACACTGGGCAGCCTAGAATGCCGTGGAGACCTGGTAGGACTGGACCAGCACGCCTAAAAGATTTTCCAGTGGCCGTTCTTGTTTGCCGTATTTCGGAAAACAGGGCCATTCTGAAGAATATTGTCCATTAGGAACGGGAGAACACATCACTTAAGCTTTCTCCCTCATTCACATCTCTTAATCTCAGGTTCTTTTTCATCCAAATGTGAAGAAGTTTGTGAACTTTGGGGCATTCAGATAAAAATGAACTGAAACAGAATTAGTACCCAATTGCATGGGCCAAACTGAATAGGTAAAGCATGGAAAAGACTGAAATTCCTGCCTGTGGTATTGTGTGAAAGATGCAAGAGAAAAAGACTTGATATTAACATGGTTAAATACACAGGGGTTCAAAACCGGATGTTTAGCACCCTGGGCCCAAATGGATGAACCAGCCAGTTTCAATTTCTCCCACATTCAGTTTTTTTTAATCTTCAGACTTTTTTTTGTTCCAAATATAAAGAGTTTTGCTGATTTGGGAAAATTCTTCTCAAAAGTGAGCTAAAACAACATTGCCATCCATCATTCCCTTTGGAATTGATTTTGGCAAAATTTTAAGGCTTACAAGGCCTGTGGATTTCTTAAAACAGTTTCCCACAACTTGTACCACTCACCTGATGCTTGCACTTCAGCTCACATCAACCCCATCCAACCTAGCAAACAATCAGGATGCTGGAAACTGTAAACAAAAAGATGAGGGGAAGGATCCCTTTAAATGTTCTGCTGCAGCAAGGCAGGCTAGGAAGTGGTGGTTGTTATTGCTAGTCACAAAGTTGAGTCCGACCCATCGCAATCTTATGGACAACATTCCTCCAGGTCTTCCTGTCCTCCACCCTCCCCCGGAGTCCACTCAAGCTCACACCAACTGCTTCAGTGACTCCATCTAGCCACCTCATTCTCTGCCATCCCCTCCTCCTTTTGCCGTCAATCTCTTCCAGCATCAGGGTCTTCTCCAGTGAGTCCTTTCTTCTCATTAGGGCTGGATGAGGGCCAATAAACTGAAGCTCAATCCAGACAAGACGGAGGTCCTGTTGGTAGATGGGCTGGGCTTCAGGCTGGGGGACCTGGACCTTGTCTTGAACGGGGTTGCACTCCCTCTAAGGGACAGGGTTTCCAGCTTGAGAGTGCTCCTCGACCTGGAGCTGTCATTAGAAGCTCAAGTAACAGCGGTGGTGAGGTGCGCCTTCCTTCAGCTTCGGCTGATCCATCAGCTGCATCCCTACCTGGAGAACGACTGCCTGGCAACTGTGACACACGCATTGGTAACTTCCCGACTAGACTTCTGTAACGAGCTCTACGTGGGGCTACCCTTGAAGATGGTCCGGATACTTCAATTGGTGCAAAATAGAGCTGCCAGGTTGCTGACGGGGACTGGGCATTGTTCTCATATAACCCCAGTTCTCCGTCAGCTTCACTGGCTCCCCATTGAAGTCTGGGCCCAATACAAGGTGTTGGTTATCACTTATAAAGCCCTCAACGGCTTGGGACCTGGTTATCTAAAGCAGCGCTTGCGTCCATATATGTCCTCCCGCCCCCTGAGATCGGCAGAGGAGGCCCTTCTCCGGGAGCCCTCTGTGAAGGATATTAGGAGGGTGAGTACCCGGAGGAGGGCTTTCTCTGTGGTGGCGCCCAATCTATGGAATGCACTCCCCAGAGAGGTCCACCTGGTGCCGTCGTTATTTGTTTTTCGGCGCCAGGCCAAGACCTTTTTATTTAAATGATATTTTAATTGTTAATTGGTTGTTTTATTTAGTGGTTTTAAATTATGGCCAAGATACTCCAAATTTTTAATGTTATTCTATTCTTTGTTTATTTATTCTCTTTGTAAGCCACCCTGAGGTTTCTGCGATGGGTGCTGCATAGAAATGTTATGAATAAATAAATAAATAAATTAGGTTGTCAAAGTATTTGAGTTTCATCTTCAGGATCTGGCATTCTAAAGAGCTGTCAAGGTTGATCTCTTCTAAGACTGACTGGTTTGATTTCCTTGCAGTCCAAGGGACTCGCAGGCGTCTTCTCCAGCACCACAATTCAAAGGCCTCAATTCTTCATCACTCAGCCTTCCTTATGGTCCAGCTTTCACAGCCACACATTGCAATTGGGAAAACCATAGCCTTGACTATACGCACTTTTGTCGGCAGGGTGATGTCTCTGCTTTTTAGTATGCTGTCTAGATTTGCCATAGCTTTCCTCTGTCTGTGGTGATCTTGGAGCCCAGGAAAATAAAATCTGTCACTACCTCCATTTCTTCCCCATCTATTTGCCAGGAAGTGAGAGGACTGGATGCCATGATCTTAGTTTTCTTAATGTTGAGTTTCAAGCCAACTTTGCACTCTCCTCCTTCATCCACATCAAGAGGCTCTTTAGTTCCTCTTCACTTTCTGCCATGAGAGTGGTATCATCTGCATATCTGAGGTTGTTGATACTTCTCCCAGCAATTTTAATTCCAACTGGTGATTCATCTAGCTCCACCTTTCTCATGATGTGCTCTGCATATAAGTTAAATAGGCAGGGCGACAGTATACAGCCTTGTCAAACTCCTTTCTCAATTCTGAACCAATCAGTGGTTCCGTGTCCAGTTCTCACTGTTGCTTCTTGACCCGCATATAGGTTTCTCAAGAGACAAATAAGATGGTCTGGTACTCCCATCTCTTTAACAACTTGCCACAATTTTGTTGTGATCCACACAATCAAAGGCTTTAGTGTAGTCAATGAAGCAGAAGTAGATGTTTTTCTGGAACTCCCTAGCTTTCGCCATGATCCAGCGTATGTTGGTAATTTTGAGCATAACTTTGCTAGCATGTGAAATGAGTGCAATGGTGCGGTAGTTTGAACATTCTTTGGCATTGCCCTTCTTTGGAATTGGAATGTAGACTGACCTTTTCCAATCCTGTGGCCACTGCTGAGTTTTCCAAGTTTGCTGGCATATTGAGTGTAGCACTTTTACTGCATCGTCTTTTTGGAGCACCATGGAAGCAATTGCTCCAGCAAAGACAATTAGGGCAATGTTGAGTTGCTCAGCACAGTCTGCCTCTCCCAAGCTTCACCCCCATCCCCTAGAAAACGCACATTCTTAGAAGGCCAACATCCTTGTTTTAAGGGCAGTGCTTCTCCTTTCTGTTGTCTCCCAGTTGTTCATACCCTAAGCCGTTGTACAGGTGTGATGGAGTGGAATCTGCTTGATTCTTCAAACAAACCAGGCATCTGACCCCTTATCTCAGGTGCAATATTAGGAACCTGGTCCAGTTCCTCAGTCTCACACCATCTTCTTCTGACTCTGAGCTGAAGCTGGGACTACTCAAGGCAACAGCTCTGCATTTCTGAACCACTTTGGGCCTGATCCATTGGTAATATCTGGGGATCAAGGAGGATGGCCTTGGGTGTCATGCCTCCGGGATGACTCCTCTTTGGAGGTTGACCTGAAACCCTCTGAACCAAACAGTGTGGAAGAGCAAGTGAATCTTGTGTTGTTGTGGGAGAAGGCCACTGATCCTACTGTCAAAATCAAGTTAGGTTGCTTTTAGACTTGAAGAAAGATGCTGAGTAGCCACTGAGTCCCAGGCTGGGCAGGCACTGAAATACCTGGGTTCAGTGGCTCCAAATGCAGGTATCACCACTTGAGGAAACAGTTTCTGGAGAGCAGAGCGGTGCTTGCGAGTGAGACTGGACTCATGAGCAGACCATTCTTCGTGGTCTGCAGCCATGCTCTGGTGGGATTGTGAGGGCAGAGGCTGGAAAGTCCTCAGCTCTAGGCAGAGTTTTAAAGAAATGGCTGTGCAGACGCCATTACCTGTATTTCCCCTGCTTATTTGGCTCTCCTCTGGATCCCCTTGTGTTTGGACTATCTTCGGACCATGTCTGTTGCACTGTCACTTGCCAGTTCCTTTCTGGTCTGTCTCACCACCCACCCCACCACCCCTGGAAAGCATGAAACATTACCAAAAACATGCAGATATATTGGCAGCACACAGTCCCTTTCCTACGGCGACACTTCGAAATCCTTGCTGCATTTGCAAGGGCAAGCGAGGCTGGGCATTGGTTGAGGACTTCACTGACAACAGCTTTCTGGACTTGCTCTTTCTCTATACCTTGGCAACCTAGTCACCTGCCTCTTGCGGTGATCCAGACAGCAGTTGTAACTGGAAGGAGGAACACTTTGATGGCACTGCCTCCCTTCTCACTGGCTCTTGGCCAATCAAGAGAGCAAACGTAGCAATGTTGAGAAGAAGTTGGGGAGCAATTCCATTTGGCAATGGTGGCAAAAAGGTAGTTTCACTGAGGGAGGAGGTGGTTTAAGAATACCTTGCCCAAGAGTCATCAGAAACCTGGAGATCAGTTTCTGTCTTCACCTAGCCATCCTGCCCATCAGCCTGCTATATGGAAAACCTGGCCCTTGATCACCGCTCTTCAAATGGTCCTCTTCTGCAGGGGCATTTATGCAAGTTTTGGTGTGTCCTGACTTTGCCAACAGTTCTTATTTTCCTCTTGACCTCCTTTAACCTAGTTAGCTGCTTTTCTTTGGAGCATTCTAGCTGGACTATAAGCATTTGGCCCTGTTTCACATGCTTGGTATTTTAAATCTCCGCCTGGAGATTTAATGCTCCTGGCTGCCAGCCCTGTAGGTTTCCTATGCGTATGAGAGGAGGAACTCAACTGGCTTCATGCTATGGGCCCTTCTGGGCAGGCAGCCAATCCTCCAAGTTCCAGCCCTTTCCTCTGTGATAAGCATTATTTGAAAGGGTGAATGTAACAGAGATGGCAGTTGAAATGCATCTTGATTTATATCATAGGGCACTGTATTTATTCCCGTGGCCTTGAACAGAGAGGGTTCTGGCCCACAGACAGCCTGGCCCTTGTGTGCACCAGACAGAGCTGCTAGAATTCTGAATGGTAGGGCCAGTTTTAGGGGCTGGTGACCACAATGCAGGGCTGGCCCTGGACATTTTGTTGGTGAAGGCAAGGGCAAGATGGGGCTCCTACCTCAATCCAGGGACAGAGGCTGCCTTGCCTAGTGTGGCCCAGCTGTTGAATCTGATGTCAGTGCTTGTGATAAGACATCGTTCTCTGCCTCACCTGAAGGCAGCAGACTATTTAAGGAGTGCAGGGCCAGATGCATGGCCCACATAGCATCTCCAACACAAGGGGACAGGTGGAAGCAGGGGGCTACTGTTCGGACTGCCTTGGATTAAGTGTGCTTACAATCCACTCACTTTCTTGCTCACATGGAAGTCAGGAAACTTTTCCCTTCCAAATATCTGCAAAGTTCTCCCCTCCACCTGAGTGGGAAAAGAGTTTTGATGGAAGAATGCTGGGCTCCTGACTGATCCTAGCACTTGGGTCTTGGCGGCTTTCTCAGGGCACTGCCTGCTGACTCTGTGCCTGTTTCTCAAGACCCAGGTGGAAAACTGCAAGGCAGAATACAGTGCCTCATGGGGGAGCCCTCTTATTCTCTTACAGATTTCCTCCACTACGCAAGATAAAAATTCTGAGAGAGTCTAACAGTTTGCCAACAATTCCCGTGGCCTTGAACAAAGAGGGTTCTGTTATCATTCCAAAGCTTACCGCTGTCTTTCCTCACCTCCCTTGATCTGAACCTGAGTGCCTCTCTCTCTCATTCCTGCAGTTACAGTGGGAACCATGTTGGGCATTAATGGAGCCATGGAGCTGCTTTTCAAAGTAATCACACCGTACAGCAGGAAACACACCAGAACAACAAGGTAGGCTGGTGCTCAGAAGGGATCTTCTCTGGTCTTGTGGGGACGGCAAAAATGGCCAAGGAGCAAGGCGACTTCTCTAGGCCTGGAGTGAATTGGAATGAATGGGTCCTTTACATTCAGGCCCCAGTCCAAATTAAATAAAAGCATCTGCCTATGCATGCAGAAAAGAAAGAGAAATCCACCTTAATTTACTGATGTTGGTCCAGCTAGTTCAGTTTTGTCTGGGGGTTATACTGGGGGTTTCAGTGTCCTTTGTGAAGATGTTGTTGTCTGAACCTGAGAACTTTGGCATGCAGATGATCTCCTCTACCACTGGGCTAAGGCCCTTCCCTTAAATATAATGCAAAGTAGCATCATTTGAAGCTGACAGCAGAGGTTCAACTCAGGTTTGAGTGGAAGGATGGTGCTCGACGAGAAACCCCTAGGCTGTCTCTCTGCTTGACCCCCAGCCAATCTATCAACTTGCCTAGCTTACTAATGACAAACCCCTCTACAAACTCAACTCAGATAATATTCAGCTTCACAGGATGGCCACATGCCCAAATTTGTGGCAGGCACTCCTCAGTTTGAAACATGGCAAGAGGGCCTCCCTTGGTTTGAAGGAAGGCCCTCTTCCCTGAATATCTGAACTATATCTGAACTGGTCCAAGCCCAATTTAAGGATAAAGATGGAGAGTGGGCCTTCAGGTTGACTGTTGCAGTAAGTCCCTGGACAGCGAATTGAGCAGGCACCTGGGCTATGTGGCCACATCCCCGCTCCCCATGAGAATTTCAGAGAAACTGTGCGAGAAATTAGTGGCTGAGCTTTGCAGAGAACCATTTGCAGTTGTATGTATTGTGCCTTGGAAATGTATGTATTCATCTTGGCAGCCTCTTTCCTGAAGGCTGGGAAATGGGTGTGGAAGAAACTGTCCGTTTCTAGTAGACATCGCTCTTTCCATGTTTTCATCTCATAATTCCATCCCTTTACTGAATGATCCTGTGATTCATTTCTAGAAGGCATTGGAAATGGAATTTCAGTGCATATGTTCATTGAAACACATTCTTTCTCTTAAAATATGTATTTAATGGAGTATTTTATACCATTGAAGCAATAGAATTTCAGTATCTGCAGAAATCTAAAATTTGGTGAGTAACTGATAGATTTTTATCAAGATGTTAGTTTGAGAGATGCAGGTCAGCTCTTTCCATAGAAGAAATGGGAAAGATTGAATTCCCCAGGCACTCTAGACAAATCGTCTGATGCCTATCTGGCCTCCACAGGCTCATACAGATCTATGACTCCAGTCTATTCTAGTTTAGTCTCAGCCTTCAGGGTGACAATGGCACCACTGTAGCCTGAAAGGGGCACGACAGGTTGGCCAACTTTGGAATTTTCCCTCCATTTTCCGGATAGTGGTCTGGAAGGCAAGAAACTGAGCTTCCAATGGATGGCCAGGCAGAGCTGGTGCCTTCTAAGAGAATGGGTGATCCACTTGTGGAACGAGTGCCTTGGAAATGCCTATAGGAAGCATGTCAGTTCACAGTCCTAAACATGCTGAGACGGAAAAAGCTTGGTGTGACGAGGCTGAGGGGATGCGGTGCCTTCTGCATAGAGAAAAGCCAGAGGGGAAGCGCGGATTTGTAGCAGGGTGCTTTAAGGGACCGGCGTGGTCCAACAATGTATTATCGGGCTCACCTGGCAGCCGGGGGCAGGGCCAGTTAGGGCCAATAAAGGCAGTGCAGCCCAGTCAGATGGGAGAAGGAAGAGAGGGAGGTGTGTGTTGGAGTGTGGAGAGAAACAGAGAAGGACAAAGGAAGAGGAACGACCTGCCAGAGCTGGAGGGCCGGCGTGGCCGAAGGCACTCGGTGACATGAGTGGAGAGGCAAACAGGCAGGGAGAGGCGGTACGCGGCTCGTGTACTGAAGAAATAAAGGAGAACTGGCCAACAGAGTCCTCGCCTAGCCTCACTATGCGCCCAGGTACTTACTTCCCCAGTGACCGATCCTGTAACACTTGGGAACTGGGAGCTGTAGGACTTTATTCTGTCTGAGCATGCGCTGGGTTGCATCTTAAGACATGTTCTGGTAGGGAGGCGAGGAATTAACTGCAGCATTGCGCTTCTACTTTGGTCATGTTTTCTTTGGTTGACTCTTCATGATGATTTAAACCATAGTTTTACATTAACCATGTTAGCCTTTTTTTTAAACAGCAAACACGTAAGCAACTGTGTGGGAGGAAAGGATGGACCTGTCCATGTTGAATTCTCTCAGTGTCATGTTTTTCTAATTAAGTTTATTTTTGTCTTGACAATTTGACAGTTTCTGAACTTGGACAATTTCTCCAGTCTTAAGTTCAGTTCCTCCTGCAATTTGAAAATTGTTTTTCTAGTTGCCCCAATCTTCATAAACATCTTGGTGCATGTTTCTCCTTAAACATGCATTCTTGTCTAATATGCACATTCGTGCAAGCAGCTTTCCTCATGTAATGTATTGTTGAATGTTTTCTTCCCCAATTTATACATGCTTACATTCTTAATTGCTTTGTTCTACTGCAAAATTGAGAGAAGAGCACTTTTTGAAGGCCATTTGAGTTTTGTTGTTGTTCAGAAGTGCAAAATTAGACGTGAATTTCTTGATTTCTTTGGAAGTCATGAGGGTAGAAAGGTGGGGTCTACATATTTTGAATAGCTAACTGAATTCTGTACAATCTATTGCACACAGACTACACATAAAAAGTCAAACTGATTTAGCATTTCTGAGGCCATAGTAGGTACAATCCTAAATTTGGCAGATGCAGCCTGGCTGGCCATAGGAGAAGATGGAGGAGTCCTCACTGGGAATCCAGAGACATCTCCTGGGGTGGCAGCAGGGATTCTGCCCTAGGAAAGCCCCTTCCCCCCTCTCTTCTGTGGCTTTTCCCACCCTGGCTGAGCACCCACAGACAGAACACCATCTCTGGGGTAGGGACTGCCTGGGTGTTCTGGAGATCAGGGAGGAGAAGGCAAGTTATTGTTGGCTTCTGCAAAATCTAGATAGGGGCACCTCAGCCCCTCCTCCTTGTGAGGTGGGGGAAATTGGCCATCGAAATGTGTGGAGGGCAAGGACAGTGTGCAGGCAAGACTTGCCTCTGTGCCCCCCACACTTGATTTTGGAAGGCCACATAGGATGGTACCTTGAGGTATGGAATCTTGAAAACTTGTGCCATTCTTTATGTACATAAGTATCAACAACATTACACTATATTTACATTTTAAAAATCAGGCCACCACTGAGTGTCCATTCCACATGTAAGGATGTCTTTGCCACAGTGCCTGCAAGTCAGTCTCCCCTGACTACCCTCCCTACGAGAAATTCCCATTGCATCATGGGAAAGCTAAAATGGCATCTGGAAAGCTGCCAAGGTGAGGTCTGTGTTTCTTCTGGGGCTGATGTGATGGTTGAAAACCTATCTGGCTTGCAGAGAGGTCACTCACACCTGACATCGGATTTTTTTAAAAAAGAAATATCCACAGATAAGCAAGGGAGTCCCAAAATGGGCATTGGGATTGTCCTGGGCACTGGTGCTCTGGTGCATGCCTGAGAGGGCTGGACATCGGACTCCGTGCTTTCACCATAGGAAACACTGGGAATGTAGCTGGATCCAGCCTGCAGGCTATCGATGAGCCATTCCTTGCTTAGGAGAAGTTACCTGACTTTTCCTGCTAGCTGACACCAAACTTATGATGCAGAAAGCATCTTTGCGGATGACTCTTCCTACAAAGCCTCAAGGGTCAAACAGACACAGCGCTTATTTTTGAGTGCACTCAATGCCTGCCCATCCTTCCAAGGCCAAGAGCTGCCCTGGATCTCTGATGTGAGGCTAAAATTAGCCACGCAGTTCCCTGCTCCAGTTCTGTCCCTGGTCGGTTCTCAAAGAGAGATTTACAAGGCATGCATGCTTTATAGATGAGCAGGGGCACGTGTGTTCAGAGCACTGTAGCTCTGCCTGCTTCTCTGGCTTCCACTGCTCTGGTGAGGCAGCGAGCAAGGGGGAGAGACAAGCAGAGAAATGTCAAAGCCCCAGACATGGCTGGGGTGGCCGCAGCAGGGTCAAAAGTGCAGCTGCTCCAAGGAGATAGAGCTACTGCGTACTAACGGTGGTTATTGAGGTAATAAAGTGGCGGCAAGCTTGCTCGCAACTCATTGGCTGTGTGGTTAGTGTTGCCCTACTGCAGGGGAAAGGACTCTGGTGCCCTTCCAACATTTTGGATCACCTGTGCCAACAGCCTCAGTCAGCTCGGCCAATGGTCAGGAATTATGGGAGCTGTTGTCTGAAACACATGGAGGGCCCAGGTTGTTCTGTTGTCTATGTCAGTGTCCTATCGTAAGGGGGATCTGAGGTGGTTTGACCGTGATCCATAAAAGCACCAGAACAATAGAAACCACAGAGAAGATGAAACAGCGCACCACTGCAGGAGCAACAGCATTCCAGCAATCCATAAACCATACCAGGAATACCAATCACACAGGCAGGCATGGCTAGGTCAGGCCCAAGCAGCATGTGATTTCTTTATAGTCCAAGGAGTTCAAGATGGCATTTGTGTTTCTGCCTTCTCTATCCTTACAATGTCCTTGTGGGTCAAGTTTTGCTGAAAGAGTTTTATGGATTGATTTGTTCCATGTGCATCCCAGACTCTCAACTACCAGAGCTCCTAGGTTGGAAAACCCTATTTTGGTTCTGCACCGCTCCCCTGAATTTCCTGGGGGAGGGAAGAGGGAAGAGGTATGGGGACAAAAGTGCAATGGATAAGGGCCTCACTGCTCCCTGGCCATTTCTTGCTCTCCATCTGCTAATGTGGCCGGCAAACAGTTCATGCACTAAAGATGCTAACTGGGTCCAACAGATGTGCAGCTTCCTGCAGCTGTCTTTTCAGCAAGGCTCTGTTAATTCACGGAGAGAGCAGCATCCCTCTCTTGGCTTTTCAAGAGATTGAGGATAGACTGTGAGCACTGGAGAGCCATTGTAGTGTAACTGTAGCTACAGTACTGGGCTTTTAGGATCTCAACCTCAAATCCCTTGCTAAGCATCCCCAGTAATTAACTATTCTAACACTATGCATTAAGTTGATCGTATCTGCTTTCAACTCATGTATTACCTTGGTCAGAAGTCAAGATGTTCACGTTACTTGAGACCTCTGGTCTCAAGACCATTTTTCACATTATAACTTAAATTAATGAACACATCATTTGCACATCCATCTTCTTTTCCTCATTGTTTCAAAGTCTAGGAGAGTCTTGCCAGCATGTTATAAATTTGCTTTATCGCCATTTGATATAATGTACTGACTTAATCTTAAGAAACAAATCCTAGACTTTAGAAAACTACCTTTCCAATGAGCAAGTGATAGTAGAAATGCTTCCAGCTCGGAGCCAACATATGTTGCACTTGATGTATTAATTATTATTGCAAATTTTGCTTACATGCAGGATTTGGCAGGGCTTCCCTACCTTTTTGGGTCAGTGGTCACATTTTGAGAGGATGATGTGGGCGTTCTGGTGAACAAATTGGAGTTCGACAGATTTGCCCTTGCCTAACTTCAATAACCCCATAGCCTGTGATGCATGCTGGGAAAGACATCTCGATAAATAAGAAGTTTAGTGATGAGAAGTCATGACAGGCCATAAACAAGATTTTTGCAGCTCAAAACATCTTGCCTTTTAGGGGAGGGCGTGAGAGAGGGAGAAGCCAAAAGCCAAAACAGACCCTAGTGATTACATGCTTAAATAAGATATTAGCGATCAATAATTCCAAATCAAAATTAAGATATTCAGCTTCAGTCCACCACTTTTTAATTGGAAGCCAGAGGGCCAGCCGATCAAACAAACTGCATCCTTTAAATATCTGGCAATATATCAGATTTGTAAGTGAACAGGAACTTCAATGTATGCATTTTGTATTCAAAGCCTAGCAAGTACTAGTTCAGTGAATGACACCCACATGTGTACTAGACATCTGATGTGTCACGAGAAAATTCCCGTTTGATTTATGTGCCAAGTCCTTAAAGAGCTGGGGCCATGAGGGCAGGGGCTTTCTACAATGCACTGGCGCTGGGGATTGGTTGGTTCCCAAGGTCTATTGCCTCAGACCGTTCAGCTACTGAAGACATGATTGATGGGTCCCTGCCATACGTAACTGGGTAAGCAAATCCAGCTTGCACTCTCTCTGTTCTTCCTGCTGCATTGCTAGCTGTGATCGGAATCGTGTGTGGCTCTAAAGGCACTTTACAACTCCAGAGACAGAGATATATAACGGGAATCAGACATGCACCAGTGTGGCAGAGAGATTGCAGAGCATGACTGGCTGCTTGAGTCCTTGCAAAAAGGAGGTTCAGCACTGCTGGGAAATCCGTTCTGGCTGAGAGCACAATTTAATGCAAAGCGTAGCAGCCACTGTCTTGGGGATGCCCACAGCAATCTCTGTGGGATGATTAAACACACACTTATCTCGACTGAGCAGCCACTTATGGGGAGAAAGCACTGTTGAAATCCAAGGGGCTGACTTATGAGTAAATGGACACATTCCAGCCAAATTTGCAGGCCTCACTTGAGAAATACGGGTCAGGTCCCAACTTAGTCACCACTTACTTAAGTTCCATTTATTTTGGTGAGTCTGCTCTAGGTATGATTAAGTTCGGATCTAATCCAATGCCTCCTTTTGCAGACAAGCAGTTGCATATGACTGGTCTGTATGGTTTTCCTTTACTGCTCCAAAGCTAGTGAGAAAAGGGATCTGAAGCGTGAGTGATACTTTGCCTGTGCTAAGGACAAAGCGTGTAGCCCACCCTAGTTTGCCCACCCTCTTCGCAGTATGCTCTGCAGACCATCATGACATTTCTTCTGCAGCTGGAAGGAAGGAACAAGTCATCTCTGTCACGACCCTGGCTATTAGGTGAGCTGCCAGGAATGCACAAGGGCCAGCGTCCTTGCCTCCTGTCTGCCTGTGTCCAGCCCCACGGAGGCGGCCTGCCTTCGCCTGGGTAGGCCAAGGCCACAGCAAGAGTCACTGCTGTCAATCACTGGGACAAGAGCTATATATGAATGCAGCCAGTATGTAGTAACATGATCCAGGGCGCTATTTATTCTACTCTGCATCAACTCTGGGATTCTTTACATGTAGGTTCTCCCATGGCCTGGCTGACCTGGTGTGGGAGAGGTGCCAGGTGGTGCATTATTCTCTCTCCGAAATGCAACTTCCACCCTTTCCCACCTTGGATCAGACACATGTGGCCTTGTCTGCTACCTCTGCCACTCTGTGATTCGCAGCCATTCACGAACGAACCCGTGAACCATCTAACTAGAAGGTTCTCCTCATATTTAGGGACTGTGCGTTGTGAAGACTGGCAGAACTGCAGACTTGTGCTGCAATACTTAGCATGGAGGATACACAGCGATGTATGAGAGAAATAAGTCACCATCTGCTTCTTCTCACGTAATTTTTACTGGAGCGCTTCCTGCTCCTTTGTGAAGCAAAGCAATTAAGACCGTATTAGGCCAGGTGAAATGTTCCTTGAACTGCTCATGGCTGAGCTATGCCTCACTATCTCCCCTGCTCTCCTGCAAAGGCAGGTGACCCCGATTTGGGATGGGATTGTGGCAGTTCAGGAAAGGAAGTGTAACATTTCCTTTCTTGACATTTTTTGTCCCACTTCATTTCACTGTGGAGTGAGACCAGGGTTAAAAAAAAGGGAAAGGGAGTCATTATTGGAATTGATGAAAGGTTTTCTTCTTTAAAACTACCTTCCTTCCTGAGGAGGGTCTGGTATTTTGGGATGAACATGGAGAAGGAAGTTTGGGGACTCTTCTCCTGAAATGCCATGGTCCTGATCCAAAATAGGTCTGTGCACCTTGCAGGAGTGCAGAGGAGGCAATCACATGGAGCTCCATTAAGTGTGATTAAAGCAATGTTTGGCTTGGCCTTCAGAAGCGGCAGTGAAGCTCAAAGTGCATTGCCTGCCTTTGATGAAACGCTGAGTGAGAATAGAGCGTGGTAGAAGATGTGGAAAAGCGGGCGATGATAAGAGAATGGTGAAATTCATTCTGGAAGCACCTTAGTGGGGCAGGGAGAGGAAACTCCATTTCGGAGAAGGGCTTGGTGGGGTATTCTGCCTGTGAGTATGGCTGAAGGGCCGATGGGACGAAGCCGGAAGGTGATGAGCAGAGCCAAATACTTCACACCCCAGTGCATTTTAGCTCAAAGCTTTTAGTGCCAGTAACGATGCTCTTAAGGGTGAAATGTCAGCCTTTTAGGAGGAGGAAAGTTAAAATCTGGGAAACCAGAAAATGTTCAGTGGTTGAAGGGAAGGTTGAAACCCTGGAGGCTAAGGAAGGGGACATGGGCCACCAGGGGCCCACGAAGGACTGAACTTGGTCTGCAGACCTTGAGGTTCTGCACCCTTTGCAAGGGCCACGTGTTCCCTGGAAGGGAAAAGAACATATACTGTAATAAATACAATGCACAGATGAGTTGACTCAGGAATCTGATTTGCTGGCATTTTGTAACAATGCGGAAGCTGCCATGGCTGAAAGTTCTGCTCTGATGATGAATATACCATCTATGTGCACCAAGCCACACAACGTTGTGTAAGTGAAACTTCAGCCCCTGCCTCAAGGAGTGTGCAATCTAGTTTGAGCAGGTCAGGAAACTCGTGACTGAATAAGGGATGAAGAGGGGAAAAAGAATTCCATTTGCAAGCATTTCAGCTTTGTTTTGGTTGGGAAGGAGGATTCCAGGGTTAGGAGAAAGGAAAAGGTCACTGATGAGTTGAGAGTCAAAGGAAGGGCCTTGGATAGACCCATGGGATGCCGCCCCAAGCAGAATGGGCCTCAGGTTGGAGGGATGCGTCTGCCTGACCCATGATTCTTTTGCTTGGTTTTACCAAGAATTCTGATCAGTTTCAAGATTATGGAGGCGAAAAAGGAGCTTCCTCACAAAATGCATGTTTTTTGAAGAATATTTTACTTGGTTTTAATTAATTAATTAGTATAAAAGCCGCCCATTAGCATTATGTTCTCTGGGCAGCCATAGCAATAAAAACATCACATTTCAATAAATGTTTGTATGCTCTGAAAACACATGCTTAAAGATGCATCTTCTAACTGTATGTCTGTACAGGTGGCAGCATCTAGTGTAGCCTTTCTCCTTCTGCTAGTACGTCGGAAATCCAGAATTCCTGCTTCTGTTAGAAGCTACTTATGTCAGTGCTGCTTCCTGCCTGCCTGTCAACCTATGGGCAGCATCCGATGGGGTGCTTCCATCCTTGCCCTGCTGACCCCCTTTCCAAGTGGTGATTCTGGACTGTTATTGAGGAAGCAGGACCCATTGCTTACCCAAGGGAGAGTTAGAGGGAATGCAGAAATGAGAGCGGAACTGATTCCTGGAAGGGGGCCAGGTGACAGAGCTCCCTCATGTGACCTGTGCTGGCTTGGTCCCTTGCAGAAGGGAATGTTCCTGCTCTTTCAGGTTGCCCTGCAGCACTAGATGGACACCGAACACAGGACAGGGCTGCTTGTGCACATGGTGGGGTGTGAAAGAACTGATAGGATATAAGTGCGCCATTGTATCATCTATCATCTATGACCGTCTGTCTGTCTGTCTGTCTTCCTTCTACCTATCATCTATTTATCCTCTCCTAAAATTTGCCTGTACAAGTGTGTAATTGGTTATGTTGAAGTTGTATACAGCTGCATCCCTGGAGTCAGCAAAGTGCAAAATTTGGTGGGTGGCTAAGTTTGGATCTGCCCATTAGAGAGTGCAGATTTGGCCATTCCATGCAAAGTTCGAATTTCTCAAAATTCCCCAGAAGAAAGGGAGACATTTAAGAGAGCAAGAGGCTTTCAGTTGGTCAAAACTGGTGCAGCTGGGAGACCAAAGGTGACGAGACAAAGACAGGCTGGGAAACAAGGGCAGCTCTATCTGCCCGAGCTGCAAAGAGGTCCTCCTGACCATGACTGGACAAGGTCTGCTTGCCAATTGTCCAACAGTGCTCTCCTTGACTAGGAACCAGAAACCTAAGCACCTGCCTACTGGCCTGCTGGCCAGCTTGCCTGCCTTCAGTTCCTACCAGTCAGTATTCGGGCCTGACAGAACTGAACTCCACACACTGGCTCTACTTTTATTCTCCCCAAATCTCTGAGGTAGGTTGGGCTGAGTTCCTGTGAGTGGCCCTACATCATCCAGTGGGGACGACGGCTGGGGTCTTCTGGGTCCCCGTCCAACACGCTTCCTGCCGCGCTGGCTCTAGACTGTGCCTGGGAAGGAGAGAGGCTCGTGCTGTTTGGCACCTACACTCTGTGCAGGGCTCAGCACGGTGTTAACACGAGAGACGGCAGCAGCGTAGTGAAGCTAAAGGAGGGGAAATGTGCCAGGTACTTACTAACTTCACTTTGTGTTTTGGATGACATGACTGTTAGGGAAGTTACATCATAGTGGTAAGTAAATAAAATACTGTATTTGAGTTGAATGCGATGGGCCATTTTAATAGAACAAATGAGGTCTGAAGAAGAGGCGCCTTCATTTACGCACTTCTTTCCTGAATATCTGCTTTTACGGTCTGTATCATTTCCTTCCTAGAACAACCTGCCTGAGTTGTAATAAGCAATAAAGCCAGATTTCATAGCACTGCTATGTCTTGGAGTAAATATAGTTACACTGTCGAATTATATGTTCTTGGCGCTCGAAGGGCGGAATAGCAGAAGCAGAAAGAGATTGGAAAATTAAAAGGCAACATTACAGGAAGAAGTAGATGCTTTCAGATGAGTTTTTGAAAATAGATGACGAGCCAATGGGGTGGGGAGAAAGTACTGTAAAAGGAGCCTGGTTCCAGATGGCAGGTGCTGAGATGACACTGATAGAAACCCGGGCACCATCTGTAGGTGGATCCTTGTATTACAAGCGAAACATGATGCAGAAGTGGACTTCTGAGAAAGAGAATGGGGTTTAGTTTGTGAAGAAGAGCAGGGAATCCGCACCCACTATTGCCCCCTCCACATGTTAAGGGGCAAATATTTAGTTGATCAGGCTGTGAATCAGGGTGACGGAAAGCAACATACAGCAGCCTCTGAGACTGAAGGCTTAGAGATGAGAGAGCACCCTGGGCCTGTGTACTGTCCCACTGGCACCGCAGGTCTCTGAAGAGGATGCTTCATATATATATATATATATATAACGCCCAGGGTTTCTTATGTGCTACACAGAAATGCCCCCCTTCCCCTGTGTGCACACACAAAGTTTCTGCCCCAAGCTGCTAGTCTAACAGGCACTATACATGAGGAAAACAGGATGGGAAGGGCAAAGGAAAACAAGCTGACCCAACTTTGTAAATAGCTAAGTAAAGTTACATAGCTGTCTCTTGCACAGACCAGCTTGACTGATGAACATTCACGGAGCAGAAGGAACGGGCAGCTGGCCTGTCAGCCAGGAAGATGGAGAAGTGGGATGGCTGCTGAGGCTTGGCAGGCAGGTGGAGCTGAATGCTGGCTGGTCCCAGCCCAGCAAACAGGGTGGGCGGTGCTGCCCTGCCCCTCCCTTTGTTACAGGCAGCTGCGCAGGGAGTCTACTATTAGTCTGCATCCACTTGAGCTTTGTAACACCTTTCTACTCTTCTTTACATACCCTTATTTCCAGCCCAGACATTATATATGCAACAGGAAATTTCTCTGTGAACTTTCTAGAAGGGCACCATGGCAGAGACACCTGCAGAAGTGTTCTTGCTGGCTCCCCAACCTGTAGTGAGTGAAGCTGACCACCACTCCTGACGGGTAGCCCAGGATCAGCATGCCTGGGATTCTGAAGTAGGGGATCTAGAGGCAGCGAAGGTGGGAGTTTTGGGAGACCTGACAGAAGCACAGACCTTTGAAGCACCCTCGGGGTTGCTGCCCCCAGGCCGGCCAGGAGAGCAGATACGTCTGGAAGAGACAGGAGGAGTTGGAGAGGGGAGGAGGAAAAGCCATTGACTTCCCTGGTCCCTGACCTCATGAGGGGGCATGTCCCTCTGGCTGGCCTTCCACTTGTGTGAGTCCACAGAATTACTCAAGGGGAAGGCTTTGGGGCTGAAGTTCCCAAGCTGGATTGAAATATCACTCTTGATGTGTGTGGAGACTTAGCTTCCAATTCACTAGAGGGCTTTTAGAGTTGCTTCATCTTGTAGCTGCAAAGTGGCAATAAAGATTTGCTCTGCAAATTGACCATCTGGTGTTTTGGAGCCTGAGGGCAAGAAGGGGAGGGGCAAGCTCATGGCACAGCCTGCCTCCCCCTTCTGTCATAGGAAAAAGGAGAAAGGCCCATCCCCTGCCAGTGTGAATGTTCCCGACCCATTCGGTGATAAATAGCTTCTGATAAGTGTCAAAAAAGACATTTCTTCTCTTGCCTTGCCTTGCCTTGATACCCTCCTGTTCTTCCACTGTGGAATACAGAGTTCCGGGAGGGGTCTCCTCAAAACACTGACCTGACCCAGATCTCCTTAGGCTCTGCATGGTGACCGCCTTATATGCTTCCAGCATCATGACAGAAGTTAGTAGCTACATTCACCATAAGCGGCCTTCCACCGCCGCACCCCTGTGCCACACCACTGCTGCGCCACGCCGGAGACCCGGACTGCCGTCCACTGCGCCAGAGACCCGGACCGCCGCTACCGCACCCACCGGCACCGAGGCCCCTGCTCTGGGCCCGCCCCCTCGAGCCGTGAGTGGCAGGTGTGCCGAGGAGGGCGGGGCGAGGCCGGAGGCCGGAAGTGGACACTGGTGGAGGCCCTCAAAGCGCCGGCCGTGCCTGGGGGGCAGGCAGGAGCGGCCTTCCACTGCCGCACCCCCGCGCCACACCCCCACCGTGCCACGCTGGAGACCTGGACCCGGACCGCCGCCGCACCCGCCACACCCGCCAGCACTGAGGCCCCTGCTCCGGGCCCGCCCCCTCGAGCCATGAGTGGCAAGCACGCCGAGGAGGGCGGCGTGGGGTGGGGCGAGGCCGGAGGCCGGAAGAGGATGCTGGCGGAGGCCCTCAAAGCTCCGGCCACGTCCGGGGCCGGTGGCCGAAGGGTGACGGCCTAAGGGCATTGCCGTTGGGGCCGTTTGGGGGCTGGCCTGGCCGGGGACTCTGGCTGAGGCTTTGTTGGTGGGGTGCTGGCGGTTGGGTTTTGACGGTGGGTGAGATTTTAATTGTTTTAATCTTTTAGCTAGTTTTTAGGGGCCCATCTCGAGTTAGCTTAGATATGTTCCCTGGGGAGCGCGTGGGGGCCACCATAGGGGTGGTGATGGGCAATGGTCGTTACAGCGGTGGGAGTTTAATGGTTCTGCCTAGAAAAAGGAGGGACAGATGGTTAACACCCTTCCCTCCTTCTGGTTATTCCCCCAGCCGGCAGGTGCCAGGTAGCCTTGTCAATTGCCCCTTGGGCCTGACAGTGCTGTTGCTCAATGCCAGGTCGGTCCAAAACAAAGCCACCCTCATCCACGATTTGATTGTGGATGAGAGGGCCGACCTGGCCTGTATCACCGAGACCTGGGCGGGGGAGGGGGGAGATGTTGCCCTCTCGTAACTGTGCCCACCCGGGTACCTAGCCCAGCACCGTCCACACTTGGAGAGGAGAGGAGGGGGGTTGCTCTAGTTTATCAAGCCTCTTTTTCCCTCTCGGGGCTTCCTGTCCCCTTGAGACCAGGGCTGGAGTGTCTCCACTTGGTGTTGGGCGACCGAGAAAGATTGGGGATTCTGTTGGTGTACTGTGCACCCTTCTGCCCAACAGACTCCCTGCCTGAGCTGACGGAGGTCATCTCGGACCTGGTGTTGAAGACCCCCAGGATGTTGGTCGTGGGGGACTTCAATCTCCACACCGAGACTGATCTATCCAGGGCGGCTCAGGACTTCATGGCCTCCATGACGGACATGGGGCTGTCTCAACATGTCAGTGGCCCGACCCATGAACGTGGACACACTCTGGACCTGGTTTTCTTGACTGCTTGGGAAGAGGGTGATCTGAGGGTAAAGAATCTATGTCTGACACCCTTGTCATGGTCGAATCACTTCCTTGTGAGGTTTGAGCTCGAGAGTGGCCTCTCCCTCTGTAAGGGTGTGGACCCGATTGTGATGGTCCACCCCTGGAGTCGGATGGATCCGGATGGATTCCTGAGGGCTCTGAGGGATTTTCCGGTTGACAGGGCTGGTTCTCCTGTTGATACCCTGGTTGAGATGTGGAACGGGGAGATGACCAGGGCTATTGACACGATTGCTCCTAAGCGCCCTCTCCAACCAGGCAGAGCCCGTTCATCCCTGTGGTATACACCTGAATTACAGGCGATGAAGCGGGTTGGGAGACGGCTAGACTGTAGGTGGAGGAAATCACAGGACGAATCTGACCGAACACATCTGAGAGCCCATTATTGGGCCTATGCTGTGGCGGTGAGGGTGGTGAAGAAGAGATTCTTCTCCGCATCCATTGCCTCCGCACAATGCCATCCGGCGGAGCTCTTTCGGGTGGTGCAGGGGCTAATAAATCCTGGCCCCAAAAAAGATCTGATGCCACCTTCGAAAGCCCGCTGTGATGACTTTGCCACGCATTTTAGGGAGAAAGTCGCTCAGATTCATCTCAAGCTGGGCTCCACTGTTGATACAGACTCTTTTGGGGAGGGGCCTACCGTGCCGTCTTGTCCTCCATTGATGGATGAATTTCAGTTTCTGTGGCCTGATGATGTGGACAAGGTGCTTGGATTGGTACGCCCAACCACCTGTTTACTGGACCCGTGCCCATCCTGGCTATTAAAGAGCACCAAGAATGGGATTGTGCCCTGGATCTTGGAGATGGTGAATGCCTCTTTAAGAGACGGCCGGGTACCTGCCCCTTTAAAGGAGGCGGTAGTCTGGCCAGTCCAAAAGAAGGCTTCCCTGGATCCAGAGGTGGTCGCCAACTATAGACCTGTGGCCAACATCCCATTTCTGGGCAAGGTGCTGGAGCAGGTGGTGGCAGGACAACTCCAGGCACTCTTGGATGAAACTGATTATCTAGACCCATTTCAGTCTGGCTTCAGATCCGGGTATGGCACTGAATCTGCCTTGGTCGCCCTGTAAGATGACCTGTGCAGGGAGAGAGAAAGGGGGAGTGCGTCCCTATTGGTTCTCCTGGACCTCTCAGTGGCTTTTGATACCATCAACCATTGTATCCTTCTGGATAGGCTTGCGGGATTGGGAGTTGGAGGCACTGCTCTGCAGTGGTTCTGCTCCTATCTCAATGGCTGATTCCAGAAGGTGGTGCTGGGGAACTATGGCTCTGCACCATGGCAGCTATGCCATGGAGTTCCACAGGGTTCCATTTTGTCCCCCTTGCTTTTCAACATCTACATGAAACCACTGGGAGACGTCATCAGGAGGTGTGGGCTGCAGAATCATCAGTACACTGATGATACCCAGCTCTACCTCTCATTTTCCACTGATCCAGGTGAAGCAGTGGCTGTGCTGAACCAGTGCCTGGCCGAGGTAATGGGCTGGATGAGGGCCAATAAACTGAAGCTCAATCCTGACAAGACGGAGGTCCTGTTGGTGAGTGGTTCGGGCCTCGGATTGGGGGACCTGACCCTAGTCTTAAATGGGGTTGCACTCCCTCTGAAAGACAGGGCCCGCAGCCTGGGAGTGCTCCTCGACCCAGAGCTGACCTTGGAAGCTCAAGCGTCAGCAGTGGCGAGGAGCGCTTTCCATCAGCTTTGGCTGATACATCAGCTGCGTCCCTTCCTGGAGTTCGACTGCCTGATGACAATGACCCATGCGCTGGTGACTTCCCATTTAGATTTCTGCAACGCGCTCTACGTGGGGCTACCCTTGAGGACGGTCCTGATACTTCAGTTGGTACAAAATAGAGCTGCCAGGTTGCTGACGGGGACTGGGCATGGTTCTCATATTACCCCAGTTCTCTGTCAGCTTCACTGGCTTCCCATTGAAGTCTGGGCCCAATTCAAGGTGTTGGTTCTTACCTATAAAGCCCTTAACAGCCTAGGTCCTGCCTACCTAAAGTAGCGCCTGCGGCCATATATGCCTTCCCACCCCTTACGATCAGCAGCTGATGCTCTCCTCCGGGAACCCTCCATGAGGGAAATAAGGAGGGTGAGTACCCGGAGGAGGGCTTTCTCTGTGGTGGCGCTCCCCAGAGAGGCTCGCCTGGTACCGTCGTTATGTGTTTTTCGGCGCCAGGTGAAGACCTTTTTATTTAAAAGTTATTTTAATTGTTAATTTATATTTATTGTATTTTTTGTATTTTTAATTCTTATCTCGAGATGGGTCAGTTTTTAAGTAGCTTTAGATATTGAAATTGTTTAATTTGTTTGTTTGTTTGTTGTGAGCCGCCCCGAGGTTTGTTGGCAAGGGTGCGGCATATAAATATGTAAATAAATAAAATATGTAAATAAATAAATAAGGGATTTAACAGATTTAATACATTTCCTTGTGGAGACCCATCAGGGCTCAGCTCTGGCAGGGTCTTCTGCCCACCTTCATTGGATGTGAGCCAGAATGGCAAATCCACAGCTGGAATGCCATGGCCAATGGACCCAGAGATAAGCCAGGCAGTTGCTGACCATCAGACAGTTTCAGATTCTGTGGGAAAGTTTAGTGAGCATATTAAGGTGGAGGGGGACCACCATCATTAATCTGAGGATACAGCATCAGGCTAAGAGGCTGGATCAGCTGAAAAGAGTCAGAAGCTCCAAGTAATTGGCCCTGAAAGAGGAGACCTCGAAGGTGCAGTTTGTGCTTTCCTGTTTGGAAGTGAAGAGGGACATTTCATTTGGAATCACGATGCATCATTTTTCCGATAGCCAAGAGTCTAATTTTGCTGGTTTCTTTTGCTACTGATTTCTGCAATACTCTTCTTTTGGAGCACAAAGCCAGCCTAGGCTGTCAGCTTCAGCATGATAAGGACTCTTAGTTAGAAAGTCTTTGTCCTGGTCTGCTTGGAAGGAGCAGGAGGAGAAAAGCCTTGATTCTGAGCAGGATATCATCAGGCAACAGCCTCTGCTCACTGGCCAGCCCACGCAGAAAATCTGATGTGGTTGTGACTGGCAGGGAAAGGGCGGATGGGACCCAATGGAGCAGGAAGTCCCTTGAAGTGACCTTGAAGAGAGCTAGGAGCTAGAGATGGAGATGTGAGGGTGGGAAGAGGGAGACAAGCAAGGAGGAGACAGGGAGAGGCCAGAGAAGAGAAATGCAGGAGAACAGCAAAGGAAGTCTTGGAGCAAGGAGGATGCATGTGGGGAATGGCAGAAAGAGCCGGGAAGGGAGGTCCAGGAGAAGCTGCTGCAGGCAGGGCCAGGTGGATCCTCTCCCTCATTGCACATCCTCCTGAGGCTCAAACCCTCAGGAGAAGCATCATGCAAAAATCCCCCCTGGATTGCCCACCCATAGCCTCTAGCAAATGGGGCAGGGAATACAGAGTCCTCTGAAAGCAGGCTGGCTGCAGTCCCTGGGGCTGCCCTGGGCCATCTTTCTTTCCCAGCGATGAGTTGTGGGCAATCTGACCCTTCTTCCTTTAGCTGTTGCCATTGGGTCCCAGAGCAGAGCAGAGCAAACACATTGGCAATTCCTCTTTGGAGAAACTTGAACTGAGCTCATGACTGGCCAGATCTTTCCGGACTCCAGCCCTGAACTCCTTGTTTCTGCTTTGGGGACACCTTGATTGTGCTTTTTGTTTTTTGAAACAAAGCCTTAGCAGCCTGCATTGTGTTTGAGGACCCAAGGAAGATATCCTCCTTAAATTTATCATGGCCTCTTCTGGAATCCCTGTCCTTTCCAGGCAGCTTCTTTCCAAAGTTGGGGATGTGGAATTTGGTGCAGGGTGGCAGGCTGGTGACACAGACACTCTACAGGTTCATGCCATGATAAGCTCCTCAGTAATCTTCATCTCACTTGTGCCTCCCAGGCTGTTATTGCGAGTGGCAGTGCCAGGACAGAAATCCATAAACAATGGCTGGGGCTGAGCTGCTCCTGGCTTTTCTCCAAGGAGAAGCGGGAACCTTGCTGGTGAGGAAGAGCAGTCCCCCAAGTTGTTGGCAGGAAGGACACAACAGCAACAGAACTGGGCAAGGAGATACTCCTAATATCCCGCATTTGTAAATTCAATGATTGATTGATGAATGGTTGATTCAATGAGCCAGACTTCAAACAAACAAACAAGCAAACAAACAAATATTTATCTGTTGCTTTCAGCCCTTGAAAGTGCCTGCATCCTCAAACAGTTTACAAACATCAATTCCATAAAAACAATGGACCAAAATTTTTATTTATGCATTTATTTTAAGTTTTATGTCACACTTTTTCCTTGCAATGAACTCTAAGTGGCTTACCTAATCCTTCTCCTCCTGCTCTCAATCTTCTCCCCACAACCACCTTGTGAGGCTGAGAGTCTGTGAATGGCCCAAGGTCACCCAGTCAGCTTCATGGCTGAGCAGGGACTGGACCCCTGATCACCTGAGTCCCAGATCCATGCTCTTAGCCTCTATACTACAATGACTCTTGTATGAAAACAAGCTAATGCAGCAGAACTATAAGCAGGGTAATAGTAAAACGAATGTATTTAAATAAATGAATTGATTTGTAAAAATAAATTAATAGTGTAGGACCTTTGTTTTAAAAATACTTTGTTTAAAGTCCTTTCTACCAGTTTAAAAATCTTCAGTGAGAAGAGCCAACAGAACCTCCCTTGTATTGGCGTTCCACAATTGGGGTGCCACAGCCAGAAAGGCCCTGATCTGTACTTCTAGTCAAGTACAGGCAACCATAAACAACTGTTTGTTTGTTTGTTTGATTTATAACTCACCTTTTTTCTTTTAAAGAACTCAAAGCAGTTTACATATTTCTCCTTCTGCTGTTCTCCATCTTATCTCCAAACAGCAACCCTGTGAGATAGTTGGACTGAGAGTCTTTGAATGGCCCAGAGTCACCCAGTTGGCTTCATGGCTGAGCGGGGACTAGAACCCAGGTCGCCTGAGTCCCAGTCCCAGACTCTTAACCAAAACACCACACTGGCTCCCTCCGTGTTTTGCTACATGTTTCAGTTGTAATCAAAGTATACAATGGGGAGGGTATGCAATTCAACCAGTGAAGTCTTAGGAGTTTTATTGGACTTTTATTTGTCTATGAGTTCATTAAATGTATATCCCACCTTTCAACCAAATGGTGCTCAAGGTGGGTCCACATCCTCACATAATTCCCATCCAATCAAACAAATAATTAGATAGTATTTTTGAAAGAAGTTAATACATGATGATGATTTAGAAGGGTGGGAAATTGAGTCTGGGTTAAGATAAGTACGCTAGAAGATATTGTTAATGGGCTGGATCCAGGCTTAGGCTTACTTAGAGGAGACTTACAGAAATCAATGGGATTTGAATTAGTCATGGCTAACTTAAGTTTCATTGATTCCATGGAGTTTATTCTAAGCATGGCAAAGGTTGGAAGCAATCCAATGCTCTTTTATTATTCATGCTTTGTTTCCTTAATTTTAATGAACATTTAGCTAACGGAAATGTAGAGGGGAAGGCTCAGAGCCCCCTCCCCATGTCCTCCCCATAGCTCGCAGTCCACTTCTTTCAGGGGCAGGCCATCTTTTGAGGCCATGGGAACATTTGGCAATTTGAGAAACTGTTTTGGGTCCTGCCATAAAACGGCTAGACACGACTAGCCGCACAGGAACGGTCACCTGGACATAGGGCAGAACTGGGGTAGCAGCCACAGAACAACTAACTCCGTTGAAAGCACATTTTTAGCACCAAAAGAAACTTGTTTCACAGCAATTCTCACTACACTGAAGAGGTTTCTTTTCCTTTTTTTAAGAGGGAGAAGTGAAACACCTTGGTGCATTTGTACCTGTGGGTACCATGTTGCCATCCCCTGACCTGGACCTTCACTTGAGGTTGGGTCCACTTGGAACTGGCTTTCTGCTCTTGGCTGGTGCTCACAGTCGGCTGAAGATGATTTATTTCTTTAATGTTCATACTGCCCAGTAGCCAAGGCTCTCTGGCTGGTTAACCAAAGTTAAAACTAAGCCAATGTGGTGGCTTGAGAGCCAGTGTGGTGCAGTGGTTAAGAGCATGGGACTCAGAGGATCTGGGTTCTAGTCCCCGCTCAGCCATGGAGCCAACTGGGTGACTTTGGGCCAGTCGCAGACTCTCAGCCCAACATACCTCACAGGGTTGCTGTTGTGAGGATAAGATGGAGGAGGAGAATGATGTAAGCTGCCTTGAGCCCTTTGTAGGAAAGAGGCAGGATATAAATCGAAAAATAAATAAATAAATGTTAAAAAGACACACATTAAATAAAAAAGAATAAAAGAGCAATATCAATAGCAACTGCTATGAATCAGCATAGAAACATAGCAGCAGTACTGAATAAAATGCATTATTTAAAATAACGTTTAAAAGTTAAACTATTAAAATATTGGGAAAATAAAATGTTTTCCCCTGGTGGTAGGAAAAAAAAACCCAAAGTAGGTTCCAGGCATACCTCTTTGGGGAGCTCATTCCAAAATTTGGGTGCCATGACTGAAAAGGCCCTTCTCCCGGTAGCCAACCATCCGAAAAGGACCTCCGAGCATGACGTCGGGGTCCAGTTAGGTACATATGGGAGGAGGTGATCCTTCACCTAACCTGGTCCCGAGCTATTTAGGTCTCGGAATGTTAGTACTAGCACTTTGAATTAGGCCTGGATTTCAACCAGCAGCCAGTGTAGCTGGAACAGGACTGGTGTAATATGTTTTCATGAGCCAGTTCCCATTAACAGTCTAGCTGCCCTGTTTTGAATCAGTAGAAGTTTCCAGACCATTTTCAAAGGCAGCCCCACCTACAGTGCTCTGCAGCAGTCCAAATGAGAGGCCACTAGAGCATGGATAACCGTAGCTAAGCCCTGTCTGTCCAGATAGGGCAGTAGACGGTATACCAGCTTAAGCTGAACAAGGTGCTCCATGCCACTGAGTCCACCTGTCCCTCAAGTGACTATTCTGGATCCAGGAGCACCCCAGACCTTTAGGGGAAGTGCAGGAAGAGTGCAGCCCAAACAGAACAGGTTGAATATCACCCAACCGGACTGATGAACCACCCACTAACAGCACCCCCATCTTGTCTGGATCGAGTCTCAGTTTGTTGACCCTCTCCCAGTCCACTACCATGCTCAGCACTGATTCAGAGTGGCCCCTGCCTCACCTGGGTTGGATGAAGAACAGGTAGAGCCGAGTGCCATCTGCGTATCGGTGGTACCTCAGCCCACGCCTCTGGATAACCTCCCGCAGTGGTTTCAGGTAGTTGCTAAATTGCATAAGGGATAAAATAGAACCCTGTGTTACTCCCTGACATAACTGCCATGGCACAGAGCAGTAATCCCACTGCATCACCTTCTGGAATCAGCTGGTCAAGTAGGAGTACTACTCCTGGCCCAGCGCTTTCCTCCCACTAGTAGCCCAGCAGCTCCTGCATCCTGCCTGACCCTTGCTGCCTCTGGTTTCTGCCTTTATGTGTTGCCTCAGTAACACAGACCTTCCGGTTTGTTACAGTGCATTTCAGCTCCTGCATTTTTCCTGGCCCTTGTTGGATGTGGTTCCTGCCTTTATTGTTGTGCCTCAGCGACACACCTCTTCCTGCATGTTGCAGTGTGTTCCAGCTCCTGCATCTTTCCCAGTTCATGACTTATTCAGTTCCTGCCTTGCCTCAGCTCACTTTAGTGTGTCTTACTGTATTATGCCTGCTCTATTTTGCCTGGCTGCCTTGCTTTGCTGCACCTTCTGCTGCTCCTGGATCTTGCCTGGTTTGCCCTGCCTCATGTACCCACTCTTTGATCTGTTTGTCTTCCCAGCTCTTTGGCTTGCTCATGACCACATGCCAGCCTTTTTCTGATACACACCCCTGGTTTTTCATGTTGGCCTATTTCTTGACCACAACTCTGCTTCCAACCTGAGTACCAGATGATAGACAGTGTTTGGACTGTCCTGAGTCGTGGTGCATCTGCCTTGACTCCTGCCTCCCACACCCCAGACCCTGACCCATGCCCCATTTGCAGCTTCAAACACAACTGGGAGCATGTGCCCATCAACAGTGTTCATATGTTTCTGAACATGTATGTGTATTTGATCTGGGTAAATATCCAAAATCCAGATTTCTGAATATCTGCAGATCTCCCACCCTAGATTGCATCAGTCCCAGTTTAATCTACGGAGAAAATTTAGGAGATTTCTGTGAACGTAGGAGATTTGCACAAATCAAACCAAGAAAAGTTGCACAAATTTCATGTTTGGTACTTGCTTGGCTTGTGTAATTTTCCTGTTGCACAGAGCAAGTAGTGAGCGCAAAGATGAAGAGATGAAATGAGTGGTGAGAATCCTTGCAATCTTGAATACTACTAGCTTGGCCAGCCTTGTTAATCCTCTCAGTGGGTTCTCATCTAATTTTATAATTGCTGTTTTCCACTGGTTTTTTTGAGCTGGAATTCATCTTTCTCTTTAGATAATCTAGGTCCTGAAATTTGCCCCTTATCTTCCCATAAACCAGGCTTTGCATCTCTCTCTCTCTCTCTTTCTCTCATTTGCTATATCCCCAATCATTCAACATTTTCAAATTAGTTTTGCTGCATTTTATCTCCTTGTAGATAAGTCTAAAAATGAATTCTCTTTTTATCGCCTGTACATCACTGCAGCCTGCAAATGCTCTTCATTGAGTTCTCTTTGTGTGACAGTATCTTTTATCTCCTAAGTGCCTTAGAGACATGCAGTGGCTGGAAGAGGCAGTGGTCGTGGTAGGGAAAGGGTTCAATGACCAGAACATATTAGGGTGGGACAGCTTAAATTGATCCTGAGCTCAGAACTCAAAATGCTTTCACCACACCTACATTCTGTCCCATATTCTGCACCAACCATACATGAAAGCCTAGTACGCTGAGCTGGTCACATTAAGCCAAGGCTAAGCGGATGGGTGCCTGATATACTGCCAGAATTCAGGGCGATGTGCACCCACATTGCCAAAGGTTTCTGACTTTAATTCATCTATCAAGAGCCACCAAAATTAGGTTGCTGAAATTAAGAAAGCTTGCTCTGTGTGTGTGTGTGTGTGTGCGTGTGCATGCGCAACCAAGGATGGACTAGTGTGTGAAAGGATGGGAGCTTAGCACTGGTAAATTTCTAGGCTCAGTGTTCTTGGAAAACACTCATTTCCTGACCTGTGTGTATTTACTCTGAAGGAGGTCTATAGGATTGTGCAGGGCTTACTTCTGAGGAAGCATGCATAGGAACAAGTTGTGAAGGAGGCATTCTGGATCAGGGAGAGCCAGGAGCCTCTCGCGCTAGGTGAGTACGCGATTGCTGGACTGAGAGGGAGGGCACTGAAATGTAGATGAGTTTGACGGTGTTCTGGGAATAGTCTTTTCATGTTTTGTCCCTTCCAATTGTGCCTCAGATACCCCAGTTGTGGCTTTATCTCAATTTGGCATTTGAATCTGAGGAACTGCTGGAAATATTTTCAGAATCCTACATGGGAAGCAGCGCCCTTCCACAGTTAGCATGTAAGCTGTGCAGCGATCTTACACATTCACATTTCCCTTTGTCTCTGGCTGCACTGAAGTGTGTGTGGTTGTGGTCACTGGCACATGGCCCCCTGCCAGGTAATTCCTATGCAAAGGTGTACTCTGTGGAGGGATTTCGAAGCGCTCTTAGGTTTGGCAATGTAATGATAAAGGACTGTTTTTCACGTTACCATCTCTCTGCACTTGTCCGGTCTTGTTAGATAATCCAATTTTCATTTGGCACAGAGAACAATGGAGACTTTCCCCTGCTGTTGTTCATAGTTTGTGCACACTGAATTTGCAAGGAGCATGTGTCAATCGGTTTGCTTGTTTGCTATCCAGCCTGCTGGTTTGGAGCCGCTTCAGAAGCCTTTGTTGATTACGAAGATTCTCCCCTATGCTGCCTTTCCTTGTTCTAGCACTTTCTGATAATAAAGCAGCTTGTACAATTACACATTTTTTAAACAGGTGTTTTAGGGCACCGTCTTGTGCCTGTTTAGGGTGGGAAAAAGGCCTACAATTGCTCAGCCAGGCTTTTCCCCATCTTAACAGGCATAGCACTCTGCCCTTAATTATTTCTAGCCAGTTAATTGATGAACTGCCTAATTAAATTGAAACTCAGCTCAGAATTGTCCACGGACAAGTTTTTTGGCTTAAACATGGTGTATTGGCACTTTCCTAATGGGATATAGTATTGTGTGCGAACCAATGCACTGGCTGGTTCAGGCATAATGATTTCATATGGACAAACCATCGTTTATGTGTCTGAGACTGAGCTGTGTGCCTCGACATCTGCCTCTTGTTCTCACCTTACTAAGCTGCAGTTTCCAGTGATGTCTGAATTGAGACGCTGCAGTTTTAAGGGTTGCTTTGATCACTGTTTACACATGAGGATCGAAAGCCAGAGCCCGAAGGCAGATGAGCCATGGTTTATCGGGCCGAGACCATTATGCCAGACTGGCACTGAATGACCCATGGGAACCAATGTGCATGTGATGCAGGATTCGGTACTGGCCTTGACGGATCAGCTTCAGGTCACTGTTGGTGCTCTGGGATGAGGGCTATGCATCCCCGCGGCTTCTTCTATATGGAATAGTCTTTGCATGCAGTGAACTAGCATTGCATGGCGAGTACTATGCTTGTATAACGCTAAACCTTTCCACCCTGATGTGCCCCTTAACCAGTCTGTTGTGTCCCTGGTTTTGAGCCTCCATGTTACTCCAAGGAGACTCAGAATCAGCTGGGTCACATGTCCCGTCATTTGGGGGAGGCCCTTGGCACCCCCTTTAACGCCATCCCAGCCTGAGGCTGTAGCTGTCCTGTGATCTGGATCTGAGGTGGCCTCCCCTGCAGCTTCTCTTGTACCTCAGCCACTCCAAGACATGAGCCTGCAGAATTTTTTTTTTTTTTTTTAAACCAGCCCTTTAAGAGATGCAAGCAGCATCCAGCAGGGGTGAAGCCACTGAAAGACCATTAAGGCTGCGCTAGCCTTAATGTATCAGTTGACTGCAGTCCTTTGTTGGAAGGACAGCTCCTTATGGGTGAAGAGTCCAGCCAGCAGTTCTGCAGTGTGCTCTTCATGGTCCCATCCTGCCTTAGCTGATGTGGTGCAGAATAGGTGCACTGCAATGTAGTCCCTAGGTCTCACACCTAGCTAGCTCACATCCCAGTTCCACATGGTGTGTAATGTAAATAGTAATTGGTTTTACAACCAACTGAAAAGCTGATCGAAGGAAAGGCCAGCATTAAGATTATCTTTAGCATTTTCTAGGATTCTTTTTCCCAATGAACCATTTGCTTTTGATCTGAATAAAATCTTCCTTAAGTGTTCACACTGGACTACCACTGAGTAGCTGGTTACTTAACTAATTCAGTCCTTCAACTCGGCACCTTCCAGATGTGTTGGATTGCAACTCTATAATTCCAACAAAGTTGTTTTAGTATGATGGGAGTTGTAATCCAACATATCTGGAGGGCCACTGTCTTAAAAATTATGCAAGCCTACTTTAGGTATTTTGTTTCTGCTGCGTAGAGATCCACGCATGCACACACACATGTGCACATGCACACACACACACACTCTCATCCCTCTCTCCCTCCCTTTCAATGTCATTTTGAAAGGGTTTGGGCAGAGGGACATTTGGCTGTTTTGCAGAACACTTTTGAAGGTTACTGGTAATCTCTGTGGGCTTTTGCAAAATACATTTTTATATGTATTTTCCCTCTTTCGAGAGACTAATCTAAATTTTTGCACTGGCCATGAAACTGAGACTTCTTGTGCACCCTTCCTTTTCCTTGTGCTTCCCACTGCCACCCCACCCCCTTTGTACTTCCTCCCTCACACACATTTCTCCTATGCACAATTTGTCTTTGGTTATCTCTCCAGCGCTCTCTCTCCCCCCTCCCCCCATTAACTTCCTCTGATGCTGGAGGAGAGGCTGTTGCTTTGCCATATGGAAATACCAGGTGACCATGTTAACATGCACATCTCCTGCTGCTGAACTTGCTGGAGCTTGAGCACTAGCAGTGCATCAGCCTGCCTGCCAGGTCCACCATGCAAGGTCTTATTTTGCCTTCCCCTTCCCCAGTGGTTCCACGGCATGTCTGTGTTTCCAGGGCTGTGGTATGCATGCTGAGTATGAGCCAGCCATGGAAAGAACAATGGTTCTTCCCATTCATGTTGCTTGAGGCTCAGTGACAGAACCTGGAAACCAAGAGGTAGAATGTTGGTGCCTCGTGCATCAAGGTTTGGAGCCTAGTGGCAGTGAGAACAGCACCTGGTGAGCCAGTGGCAGCTTCTGGCTGTGCCAGGTGGCTCAGAGCGAAATGTGATGGGCATGGCATGGGGGTATCACCAACAGCTCCCAAGGCAAGCATATAATCAATTGTCCCTTAGATTCTATCCCTTTGTCCTGAGATTTGAGCCTCTTCCCGGGAAGTGAAAACTTTGCCAGGTCAAGACTGGAGGCCTGGCTCCCCTAACATTGCTCCAAAGGTAAACTGTGTCCACTTGGGACAATCCCAGAACCCCTTTAGAAAGGAGTTCATGGGGCACCAAACATGAGAATGATGTTGCAGAAACCAGAAATGTGGAAGCCTGGGATAGCCCAAAAGTCACCACAGTGGGATAGCCAGGAAGCAGAGGGAGGCGAGAAGCACAGAAGCAGCTTTGGCAACTGTGGGAAGGGAGCACAGGAGTGAAGATCTCAAAGAGGAGTAGAGCCTTTTTCTTGAATATTGATGGAAGTCGTGAAAGGGAGTTACTGGTGAATATGAGTCACGTGCTTCATGGCCAACCTTCCTGTTCTGGTACCAGGGACCTACAGCTCCAACTGCCACTTAATACTTCTCTGAAAAAGAGGGCAAAAGAATACAATAAGTTACATAAATTTGCACACGCTGATTTATATATGTATTGATCAAACCTAGAAACAACTGGGTTGATTTCTTTCTCTCGTTCTCTCTCACCTTTGTGGGGAAGACTGTGGTTGGATGTCTGGTGTGCCTGTCCAGTCTGGTATCAAGGTATTAAAGCCAGTGGGCACATTCAAGCTCCCGGTGCATGGCTCCTTTAGCTTTAAAACAGATGTGGGTAGGACAACCTTTCAAGCAGACAGTTGCCCACTGTAAAGCAGGTATCCTAGGTTTATAATAGTTTTTCAAGTCCTTCAAATAGAGGTTGCCCCAAAGAGAAAGTTGTCTTCTGGAAAGAAGGATGCATGCCCCCGCCATGAGCAGCGGTTCTTACATCCCTGTGAAATGCTGTAGGTTAGGCTGAGATAGTGACTGAACTGAAGGCCGCCTTGCGAGCTTCATAACTGTGTGGTGCTTTGAACCTTGGCTGGCCCACTCCAGTCGAACAACACTGCGACGGCTACACCACCTGGAGTCCATGTGAGAGCTTGGAATGTGCAGGGTATCTGTGCATGCATGGAAGCCATGTTGCATGTGCTGCAGGTGAGGGACATCCAGTGTTGGGTGGAAGGGAGGTGCTGCCACCAGTTCAGCAGTGCCCCCTTGAGCCGTGCTTGACCCAGTAGAACACAGCAAGCTATCTTCCACTGAGTCAGACCACTGGTGCGTCAACTCAGGGCTGTCCACGCTGACTCTGTGCTCTGTGCGGTTTAGGCTGGGGTTGAATCTGGTATCGTTGACATGCAAAGTGTATTCCGCCAGCATTATATATGCATCACTAAACAACAGCTCATTCTCATGAGGGTGAATGATGACCATTCACTTATGTAGGAGCAAGTAAAAATCCCTTTTGGGATGTGAGATGGTTGAAAGGCTAAACTCCTTGCTCCTGAATAATCCCCAGACATTACTAAAGAGGCTTGCTCCAATCTGCATTGCCCCGTCTATGGTTGCTCAGCCTCCTCCTAAGTGCAGTTTCTGGGACGTGAACACGTGTGACAGCACTTCTGCAATGAAGTGAATTGGCAGGACAATTCTTGGGGAGGCAGCTGGGCTGGCGGCCCTGGGTCAGTAGCCTGCAGCATAGCCGGCTGTGGATGGCTCCACATTGTCTCGGTAAAGAAGGTACAGACTCTGAAAAGTATGACAGGACCTTGGACACTGAACTTCAGGCCTGGCTGGCTGGCATAATCCCTCCTAAGAAGAGGGATTTTCCCAGTAAAAAGCTGTGGGCAACTGGGACCTTACGAAGGACTGCCAGTAGCTTTCACCCCATAGGCTGCGAAGGCTGGGGAACATGCAGCGTATAGGTTGAATGAGCTCCTGCTGCCACCCAAATTTTGATTGTAAATGGCTGAATTAATGACATCCATAGTGGTTCCAGAATACCTAAAGGGTCAAACAGCTCATTTGCAGGGAAAAATCAATGCTTCACATGTAGCATAGGCGCTGCAGAGAAACCAAGGGGTTAAATTTAGCTGGCAAATGCGATCCTTCTCTCTCTTTCAGTGCACCATAGCCCATACAAAGGTCACCATTGGAAACTGAGGCTCATCAGAAGCCTCTGCTCTTAGCCTGGAGTGGAGTGATCAGGGGCTCTGCTAGTCCTCTCTGGGATGGGCCAATGTCCCTGAGTCCAGAGACATGCCAGGAGGAAGGGGCAGGGTTAGCTTTGCTGGCTTCCCTTGAAAAATGCCCTGTTGCTGCACACACATCACTTCTGCCTGACTTCTTCTCCCAGGCATGAGCGTGCAGGTGTGCGTGTGGCGAGATGTGAACAATTACTCCACGCAGCCTGGTGCAATTTGTTAATATTCGTGCCAGCAGAAGCACAGAGCTGACTGGTCTCACACTGGCCACCAGTCAGTAACCACCCACCTGCTCTGTATTCTTTTCTCTCTTCAGCAGCTCCGATAACGGTCCTGGTTTTCAATCAGCAGGCTGTTGTCCTAAACCATCAGCCCAGCCAGCTTTTATCTGTGAATTGCTTCTTTTTCCAAGGCAATTGCTGGGCTCTGATAGATTCAGGGTTTTCTTTCCCTTTCCTTTCCTTTTTGGAGAAAGCATTATTTACCAGGAAGGAGGCCAGCCTTGGAGCAGCAGGAACTGGTGGGAGCCTTTGCTCTGGAATTTCACTTCTGCTTGGCTGCCAAGTGGATGCTGAATACATAGTGGTTGAGTGGCAGTAAAATATTTATTTCCTACTGCAGCTTGATAATTGGTTCGGTGTGAAAGTTAATATGATTTATCAGAGGTTTTTGTTTACAAAGAGATTACAGTCTAACGAAGCTGCAGGCCTGCTGAGCTTTGAAGATGCAAGTATGTAGCAGGACTTCCCAAATGTGGATATACAGAAAAACGCTTTGCTCCAAAAGGACAGGAGGTGGGAGAAAATCTGAGGTGAGACCAGCTTTGGAGGACTTGGAAGCATCTTACTTCTTTCCTTCAACATCCCACCTGTGGCCTTCCTGCTCCGTTCCACTTGGCCCCTTGCCTGGAAGCACCTGACCTCCACCTCTCAAGCTCAGGTTCTTTGGCTTTACAATGAGGGAAGGCGATGTGAGTTCTGGTGTCTATCGATTGCTTAGCACTTTCAGAGTAGCAGACCTAGCAGAAAGAGTGCAGAAAAGCGGGCCAAGGGCTTTGGCTCAAAAGCAGGAGCATCTTTGGGGTTAGCACCATCCTTGAGAGGGGCCAGGTTGTGAACATTGGGGAAATCCACAGTAGGCCAGTGCACTGACTATGAATCTGGCCTGCAGGTTCCACAGCTGACTAGCCTTTTCTAAGATGAGCACATTTATAGACTATGCACACAAACACAGCGGCGGGTGGTATATGAATGACAGCCAGTGTGGTGTAGTGGTTAAGAACATGGGACTGGGACTCAGGAGATCTGGGTCCTAGTCCCAACTCATTGGGGCTCACTGGAGCTCACTGGGGGACTTTAGGCCAGTCACAGACTTGCAGCCCAACCTCTCTCACAGGGTGGCTGTTGTGAGGATAGGCTTGAGAGGAGGAGGAGAATTATGTAAGCTGCCTTGAGTTCCTTGACGAGGAAAAATGTGGGACATAAATATAATCAATCAATCAATCACCCATTAGTGCAAGGGTGCATTAGTGCAGCTGTGTGCTTCCACAAATGCACATTAGCACACTTGTGCATCTGAAAGTAGGACCACATCTGTCATACATCTCTAAGAAAAGAAGCCCCAGTTCTTCATTGATGTTAATAACCTTCGGCCAGTAGCCAATATTCCCTTCCTTGGCAAGGCGCCAGCCAGCAACCTGAAGTGCTCTTGAAATAAATGGATTATCTCGATCCCTTTCAGTCAGGCTTCAGGCTTGGTTTTGGAACAGAGACTGCCTTGCTTGCCCTGTTGGACAGAAGTGTGACCCTGCCAGTCCTCTTGGACTTTGCAGCAGCCTTCAGCAGCATTGACCACGGTCTCCTTGATTGGCAGTATCAAGCACTGAACTGCTGTGGTTCCAGTTCTACTTGGACGGCCAGTTTCAGAAGGCAGTGCTGGGGGAGCATTGCTCTGAGCCTTGGCAGCATGCTATGGGGTCCCGCAGGGTTCAGGTTTATCCTGCATGCTGTCTAGCATCTACATGAAACCTCTGGGGAAGGTTGTATGGGGGTATGGGCCGAAGTGTCACCAGTATGGAGATGATACCCCATCTCTGTCTCTCCTTTGCCTCAAATTCAGGTGAGGTAGCGGCTGGTTGGAATCAGTGCCTGGGCATAGTGATGGACTGGATGAGGTCCAATAAACAGATTCAGTCCAGACAAGACAGAGCTGCTGCTAGTCAATGGCTTGCTGGCCTGGCTGAGTGATTTTCAACCTGTTCTGGTAGAGGTTGTGCTCCCGCTAAAGATTCAGGTTTGTTGTTTGGGGATGCTCCTCGATCCAGCACTGTCGCTGGACGCACAGGTGGATTTGGTGGCAGGGAGAAACTTTCATCAGCTTAAATTTGCCATCTTTTGAATGACAGGCTGAGACAGCTGAAGGCCTATAAGAGAAGCCAGGTGTGTGGCTACTAGGAAGAGCTCCTCTTCTGTTGTGGCACCCCAGCTTTGAATTGACCTCTTCAGGGAGGCCCACTGGGCACCGACATTATACCCTTTCCAGTACTGGGCAAAGAGCTTAGTTTCCCAGGAATTTTAGCTTCAGACTATTTTGAATTGTATATTGCATTTTAAATCTTTGTATTGCTGTGAGGTTTATTTCTAGTTTCACTCTTGCACTGTTCATAATGTAAACCTTTATGCTGTATTTGATACCCTATTTTATGTTTTAAATCGCTGTGAACCACCCAGAGATCTTCAGCTACTGTGGGGTATACCCATGCAATAAATAAATGGATTCAGCCAATGAGCAGACAGTGGGTTGTCAGGCATGTTTCATTCCCTCAAACACAAATGGAACGGATTCAACAAAATGGGCTCTTCCGGCATGTAGAAGTAACCAGGGTAAAATCTGGAGGGATGCAGTCAGGAGTAAAGCATCTGTAATTTCACATATCACACATGCTACAGAGTCATTTGGTCAGTGCAAATCAGTGTAACTCTAGTGCAAAGCCAGAGGGCTAATTGCCTATCTGAGCCAAACATGATAGACAAAGCCTTCCAAGCTGGTGTAGAATCATGAAATGCCAATGATTTTCTGTGGAGCGCTTCTGCTGGTTTGCAGTAGCTAGGGGACTGCAACAGAGATTATGAAGCCAAAGGTTACAGAAATTATGGAAGAAAATGATGTTTCCCTTCTTTTTCTTTTCTTTCCCCAGGGCAGCAGTTGAAACTCTGGCAGCTTTGTTGAAATCAAGTAAGCTTTTCTACCTTCTTACGGTTTCTGTCTTTCCCTTTGCTGGGCTTTCTGTGTAGGTGAAAGTGTTCCCCCCTCCCCAAAGGCATCTCCATCCCTTTCCTCCTGCATCGTAATCAGTACTGCTTGTCTGAGAGTGCAATAGAGCACAAAGGACTAACTCCGTGGAAAGGAGGAGAGGTGCATGTGCTATTTAGGCCACATCCTAGCTTACCTACTGCATTTCAAATTGCATAACTTGTACCATCAGTAAGAGGATTGCCAGTGCCAGTTCTAAAACAGCAAGCACAATATTTCAAGCATGCTTGTGCCTGTGAAGATGCCATTCTCCCAGGTTGCACCACTGGCCCCTTAGTGTCCATTCAGACTGGAATGTGTGTGTGTGTGTAGGAACCATGGCTCATTATCTGGTTCACTAGGAGGGCTTCCAGTTTGGAGGATCTTGGTCTGGACACAGCAATGGATGCTTGGTCTGGTTGTTTGTAGGTCCAGAGTAAAGATGAATATGGGGGAAAGTCGCAGATGTAGGGAGCTGCTGTTTGCATCCTGCAAAGGCATCCCTTCTTGCAGTGTTCATGAAGGGCAGTTCTGGACCAGAATGAGAAAGATGCTGACGCCACTCAATGTATCTGGGCTTGGATAGTCACCCATCCATTTCTTACATTTATATCACGCTTTTCCCCTGCATGGAACCCAAGGCAGCTACAGAATCCTCCTCCTCTCCATTTTATCCTAACCACAACCCTGTGAAGCGGGTTGCACTGAGAGTTGGCGACTAGCCTGAAGTCACCCAGTGAGCAGAGCAGGGATCTGAAAACTCTCTTACACCACACTGTGGGTGTTAAAATTTGAGGACTCATAAGGCCTGCTTCAAAGAGAAAGGCAAATTTAGCACCCCAGATTCTGCTCTGGCTCTGAGTAACTAGTCTGAGCGTGAAAAGAATTATTTATTTATTTTATTTATTTATTTTCCGATTTATATCCTGCCTTTTTCCTACAAAGGGCTCAAGGCAGCTTACATCATTCTCCTCCTCCGTCTTATCCCCACAACAACCACCCTGTGAGGTAGGTTGGGCTGAGAGTCTGTGACTGGCCCAAAGTCACCCAGTTGGCTCCATGGCTGAGCGGGGACTAGAACCCAGATCCTCTGAGTCCCAGTCCCATGCTCTTAACCACTGCACCACACTGGCTCTCTTGCCAGTGTGCACCCATTTTCTCACTCCGCCTCAAACCCTTTCCATTCAGTCAGCTTCTGAATCGACAGCCCCTTCCCCTCAAAACCAAACTTAGCTGGCTGAGCCAGCCGCGACAGCACTCTGCCACTGGGGAGAGGGAAGAAGGTCTCTCCCTCCTTCCACTCTCGGGGACACCAGGATGAAAATCCTTTTTCCAGGGCCACTGCGACGCAACTTTCCTGAAGGCTGCAGGCATTTCCAGGGTCCCCCTGGCCTTTTGCCTCGGGGCCTGCACTGCAGAGCCCGGCATGGGAGGAAGGCCGTCCCCTTTCCTTGTGGCTTGAGTGCTGCTGGGGTCAGCTGCATGGTGCTGCCATCTCTAGGGCAGCTCCAGGGGCAGCGTTTCAGGGACCCTGCTGTGGGTGGGCAGGAGAGGCTTGGAGGGAGTCCAATTGGATTAGAAATGGATTGGCTTAGAAGTGATTTTCCTGAGTTGGGGACGGTGGGAGGAAGGAGGAAGAATAGCCTCCGCTTATTTTGGATCTGGCTTCACTCAGCTAGGGAAAAGGCAGGCCAAACGTAGCCCCTGAATCCCAGCGTTTGGAACCGCTGAGCTGTGACAGTGCGCGTTTAACACCCGAAGTCTCTCCTGTCAGGAGGAAAGCCTCTTGTTTGAGCCCAGGCACACTCAGAAGGAATGTTCTTGAAGAGAATGTTATACCCTATTATGCCTCTCTCCCATCTAAAAACACTTAGCCTTTTAGTACCAGAATTTAATAAAGCTTTGATTAAGAAAGAGTGCTCCACCATTGCAGACAATCTTCCCGACAATAAATCACAATGCCATATTGTCCTTTCCCTCTTTCACCCATGATCTGCTTCTCCTCTCCACCGCCCCAGCCTCTCTTTCTCTCTCCTTTTCATGAGTGTCAGGAATGAATGCATTGTGAGGAACTGGAGCCCCAGAATCTGCACTTCATTGCATCTGTTGGAGTTCTCAAGTTGCAAATAATACTCCACCATTAACCTTCGTGCCCGGATTTAAAGTTCAAATTATTACAACGAGGAAGCACCTTCTGCTTCAGACTCTAAATCTTAATCAAGGGGATGGCTGGGCTGCTCCAGGGCTGCCTTCACCCTTTGAAAAGCCAAAATTAGAATTAGAAAAGGTGGAGTTCAGGGAGGTGAAGAAATGAATGGAATGGAAAGGGAACAGTTTTGCACGTAGCCCAGTGTTCCTTCTGTTCTCTTTTGCTGGCCACTTGCAGGGCTTTGGTATAGAATAACTGAAGCATAAAGTTGAAGGGTACCCTGGAGATCATCTAGTCCAGCCCCTTCCTCAACATAGGCTCTGCAGTGAAGGATGTAGCTAAAATATCCTGGACAGGTAGCCAGCAAGCCTCTGCTTAAATACCTCTGGGGAAAGAGAGACCCAGGCACCTTTTCCATTGCTGATCAGCTCTCACTGTGAGGAAGGTGCCTCTAAGGTTTAGCTGAAATAGTGACTGTCTCTAAAGCACAGTTAGAGTAGAAAATGAAAATTGGGACCAAAAGCAGTCTTACAACTGCTTGGCCAGCCAGCTGTAGGCCTTCTTTTCCCCCTAGGCATTCATAGGAATGTGCCCCGAGTCCCATCATGCTTCAGAGGCCTTCCCTCTGTCCCCTGTCACTTCACCTCTCTCTGTAGTAATCACAATTTTCTGCAGTAGTTTTTAAAAATTAATAGGCTGTGTGGCAGTTTGTTTGTAAGTATGGGTTGTTTGTAACTTGGCCGTTCATAACCTGGGGACTGCCTGTATATATAATTATGCAGTAATGCAAATACAATTGGAAACATGCATACACTTCAGTAATGGTGGAACAAATATCTTCGTATTTGTCCATCAACAGCTGGCATCGAAATACTATGTATTTGAATATTGAAAAGCTTGTTAGGTCCTCACTCCATTGGGTTATAGAAGGTGGACCTGTATATTTCAGGCATTGTATTAACCGTCTTTTCACTGCCAAAAGATGGAGATTTTGGGGGGATAAATTCCAAACAGCAGGGGCTTTTTGATATTTTAAAAGATCGAGTATATTATATTAAAGAGCATTCTCATACTCATTTATCCATACTGTGGCATCTGTCCAAAAAGAAACAAGTAGTATCAGAGGCGGGATGCTTCCAAACACCAGCACTAAGCCGCTGTGTGTCTGCGTGCATGTACTTGTGCACCTGGGATTAGTGTGGAGAACATGATGCTGCTGAAAGAGCATGGCTATCAGCATGTGCTCATTCACTGTGTGGTTGCCTGTTGGCTGGGAGCACCCATGTGGCTAATCTAGCCAGGGTGAAGAAGCAGAAGCCAACACAAACATTAGCATCCAGGACCTCTATTTCAGCCATGCATGCATCAAAAAGCTTCCTGTAGGAGTTCTTTTGATTAGGCTTATCAAGTATGTCTCATTAAATGTCATTTCAATGTTCATGAAGATGTCTAGCCTGGTATGAGCCCATAGTTTGAAGGTACAACAAGTGCTTTGCATACAGAAGATTCCAAGTTACATGCAAGACTCCTTCAGTTGAAAAGGATCTCAGACAGCAGATCGGCCTTCCACAACTTGGTGCCCTCCAGATGCTTTGGAAGCCACTCCCTGCCAGTATAGGCAAGAGTGAGAAATTTGGAGCTGTCGTCTAAAGCATCAGGGTCAGGGATAGTACTAGGCTAATTGGACCAGTAATCTGACTCAGCTTCGTAAGCATGCAAGACTGCATAAGATTAGGGAAGACTGACGACATGGCTGCCTGAAGGATACCTGAAGGACTGCGACATATGAGGGCAAAGAGTTTTTCTCTGCTGCCGCCGCAAAGGGTGGCACTACATAAAAAGAGTGCAAACTAATAGTACATAAGGTTTTGGTTGACAATTAGGAGAAACTTCTTGGTGGAAGGAGAAGTTTGACAATTGAACCAATTGTACTGGTAGTGGTAGTAAGGAGAGTCCTCCTTGTTGAAAGTCTAACAGAGACCAAGAAAGCCATCTATCGGGGATGCTCTGATCTCAACTAAGCAGATGGTAGCAACTTACAGCCTGCAAAACTCCTCTGTAGCTCCCTCCCTTTCTGGCCTTTTTCTTTGAATGGATAAAGACCAAGAGATGCTCTCAACAATCTCAGTTGCACACCAGGTGTGCTCTGTGCGTGTGTGTAAAGGCTGTTAGACTTGAAATCCTTCCCACAATTTTGCAGGGTTCCCAGTTGTGGGGAGGAGTCTAGAGGTATTCAGCAGAAGGGACTTGGCATCCTCTTCAGATCTGTGTGCTCAGAGCCCAAAGAACTCTAGTGTCTAGGGAGAAATAGGGGGTAAGGCTTTTGTACTGCCCCTGTGCCCTCTTCCTGCACTTGCAGTGAATGCCTGAAGATTGTTTCCATGATGTTTCCAACATTTTTTTTTTTGTAGATGCAACTCTGTGCACATAGAATGGCCTCTCAGTTCTTTATGAGTAGCTATTAGCCTCTTTAGAACCATCCAATTGTTGCTTCCAGAAGATCTTCAAAACAGAACGAGCTCTTGGTTCTTCCAGATCACTGAATCTGGACTCAGCCTCTGTATGGTATCCCTGCTGTGTTCGGCATCAGTGCTGTTGTGGCTGGCACAGAATGGAAATGGAAAGCGTTACATGGCTGTAGCACTGCATGGCATGTCTTGTATTCTCAGTGGTAGTGTAGATAAGGCATTGACACAACACCTGGTTTAACATGCACTGCAGGGAGGACTGTGTGTCTGATGGAAAAATTCCCCACGTCAGGTTTTGCTCACCCTCTGGTACGTCTGTGCATGCTTGTGCGTGAGTACTGCAGCACGATTGAAAGCAGCAGAGCCGGCACTGCCATTCTTGACACAAAAGGCAAGTCAAAAGATTGGCTTTCTAGTTTTGAGTCTCAGAAAAAATAAGGAAAGGCCAAAGGAGGCAGAGAGACAGTGTGTGTGTAGCAGGGCCTTTGTTGAGTAGGAATATAACAGGGAAGAGGTGGAATTGGTGAGAGAGTTGGGGCTCACCGACAGAGCTTATATTGCAGGCAAAACTCTCCAAACACCGCCTCTGTCATCTCAAATTAAGTGTAATTTTTTCAGTGTAGAAAGGCTTGGGCAAAATTGCTTGAAATTGAGATCTTGAAAATTTGCTCTTCACCAGAGGAGAGGGCAGTGGGTGAGAATGATCAGTGGCCTAACTCAGGGAAAGCCATCTTCATGGGACAGTGGCTGGGGACTATGGGCACTATTGGTTGTAGTCAGAGCGCCTTACGAGCATGGATCATGGATTATGGGAGCTGCAACCAATTCAGAGAGCCACAGGTCTCTCACCCTTGTGTTGCATGGTCATGTGTATCGAGAGGTCGTTGAGGCCCCATCGGTGAGGGTGTTCAGACAGGCTGGACATGCACATGGTGGGCATGTCGTGAGCGGAGCCGGCTGGTGCCGGAGGTCAGACTAGATGGCCCAGGAGGCCCCTTCTGACTCGCTCTGTTTCTATGTTTCTATATTACAAATGGCCCTATTTTGAGGGCTATCAGAAGCCATCTTTTGTTTAAAGCTATCTTCTCTTAGAAGTACTGTCCTATCCATGTTTCGTTTGAAAATAAGGAACCAGAAGAAGCTGGGGGAAGGGCCCCCTGAACTTTCTCATCATTTAGATATCATCTGGACAGCAGACAGCTGTGTTGCTGTGTGTTTTGAAGGGGAAAATATAACCCACAGTAGTGCCAGTACAGTTTGGGCCAATTTCTACAAGGATTAGGATGTCCTGTGGTCACACTTCTGTTTTTGGAACAAAGGCCAGTCTGGAGAACTTCTAAGCCCCCTTCAACAGATCTGCTTCATGTCCCTCAGCGCCTGGCTGCTCCTAGAGATCTTCACCTGTTGAGGGCAGAGATCTGAAAGAGGTTTCTAAGTGCATTTTGCACTAGGATTCTTCAAACATTTTCTTGTTGCTTGTCTTGTGCCCAGCTCCCTTTCTCAATTGCCACTGCTTCTCACATGGCACAAATTTATTTATTTATTAGTGTCATATCTCTTGCTTTTTTCCTTTCAAGCAACTCAAAGTAGTTTTACAAATGGTAAATTTCTAAAATTTGAGCAGTGATTCAATGGAAGATTTGCACAAGGTTCTCCAAATTTGCCCAGTTTTCAGCAACAGACTAAAGTGGAGCTGATTCAGTCTAGTGAGGAAATTTGCACAAATGGACAAATGTGTTCAAATCAGAGTGGAAGCATCAGACACGAGTGTGTCTTTGAAATGGTACAGATACTTTTGGCAAGCACATCGTGCTTATGTTTACATCTGGGACTTCAAAGGGAGATACTCCCATGTTTCACAAGCCAAATGGAAAATCTCACACATCCCTATGTGCACAACCCCACACCAGATTAATAATCCCATGTTCCAGCTGAACGCCTGCATAGGATTTTTCTAGTTAGCTCATCTTACATGATGTTTACACATAAGCACAACACCCACCTCTTTATGCTGCTTGAGTGGATCCGATTGCACCATGTGTCTGTCTGTGTATCTTAAAGCCATATCAGAGCTATTTTGTACTGTTTTGGGTTTTTTATTGTGATTTGCTTGAAGACTTCACTCCACATGCAAAAAGCAGCAGGCAGGAAGAGGGCAATTAAGCAAATAGGGCTGAGGTCTGATACACGCTTGCTAGAATATAAGAACTATTGGACTCAGTGGCTTTTACTTCTGAGTAAACATGGATTGGGTGGTATGCACACTAGAAAAAGCCATAAGGAAAAATTGCAATGCAATTTTAAAGGCTAGAATAAAACCTAGGTAGGCTTGAATTCGAACTATGTATACCCTTCATTTAGAATTTACTGGCTGTTTCACCCCACCACCCTTTTCATTCTGTAGTCTTCTGGTTCCACATGATGGCACTCTTACCCTAACTATCCCAGCATTCCCAAACACTTAATTCAATATTTATTTTTAGTGAGTAATTTGTTTATCAGCCAGTTATTTTAATCTAATGTTGGTCATATTTGTCACTGCCGACTATCAGCATTCCGCAGCATTAGAAACATGTGCATCTTTTAAAGGAAATTAGCTAGCTGAACTGGATTTTGGAGCCATTTGATTGGTGGCTACACAAAAAAGTAAGGCGGGAGGAAGAAACCGATTTGCACAGGCTGTTCCTATGAGGGAAAAAACCCCCAGACAGTCTAAAGAGACCAGCCAGAGTAGTTTTCTGAATGTTAACAAAATCAGAAATGACTGTCCCAAAGGTGTGAGGAAGAAAGGTGTTTGATTTTTTTAAAAACCCGGAAATCATGCAGTAATTTTGAGCTAGTAAGCTGTTGATCAGGGAACTTTCCATCTATGACTATGACAAGTCAAAACCTACGTGAAGACCATGTAGTGCTAGATTCTATCCCTTATTATTCATTGTTGTGATAATATGTGGATGTTTAAAGATCATAATTGGATTCTGCAGGATTGAGGGGAATGTTGTGAGCAATGAGGGCAGAGACTGCTGGAGCTTGTCAGGAACCCAGGCAACCACCGCGCAGGTTTCCAGCCCTGTGGATGTAACGGTTGGGTCTAAAGACCCCTTGGTGCCACTGGCATGATGGGGAACTGATGAGGGGCACCTTGGCAGCTCAGCTGGGCTCCAGGTACTGCTGTTCTGGGATATACTTCAGTCCTCATTTAAGAAGAATCATGTATGTCTCAGTTGGGAAGCTGAACTGGAAGAGTCAAACAAAGAAGGAAAAAAATGAAACAGCAGAATTAAGGATACAACTATTTTGAAACACAATGTTTTGTTGCAGGTTTTTTTTTTTTTTCTCTTTTCCCTCTTGGAGGGAGAATAGAATCAGAATAGAAATTTTGGTTGTCAGAATTATGCCATGGGAAGAAAGAAATGTCAGCTTGACATCAGTCCAAATAAGAATGGATGTATTTTATCAGAAAAGCATTTTTAGCCTGCTAAAAATACCTTTTAAAATAATAATAATAAATTTCAGCTGTCTTCATTGGGAAGCAAAAGAAAGAATGAGTGAGATGGAGGCAGAGTGACACACACAGGGTGTACATCCTTCCTTTACCTAAACAGATCTTTTGTTAAGAAAACATGAAGATTCATCTTGGGTATCAGTAACATTTTGTTGCTGCTAGTCGCGAAGTCGCATCAGTAACAGACATCCTTCCAAACATTTTTGGACTGCAACTCTCATCCAGGCCTAATCCAAATGGCCAGTTCAGGGATGAGAGCCAGTGTGGTGCAGTGGTTAAGAGCATGGGACTGGGACTCAGACGACCTGGGTTCAAGTCCCCGCTCGGCCGTGGAGCCAACTGGGTGACTTTGGGCCAGTCACAGACTCTCAGCCCAACCAACCTCACAGAGTTGCTGTTGTGGGGATAAGATGGAGGAGGAGAATGATGTAAGCTGCCTTTGAGCCCTTTGTAGGAAAAAGGCAGGATATAAATCACAATATAAATAAATAAATAATTAAATAAATGACGGATCCTCCAGTCAAACAACAGCTGGAAGGCCACATGTCACCTGTCCTGGATCTTTGATGTCCCATTTTTCTCACCCTGTTTCCAATCAGATGTCCAAGGGAAGCCCACAACCAAGGCATGTGCGCCACAGAACCCTTCTGTTCATGTGGCTCAGCAACCATGCTTGCCCCTTTTAGGGGAGAGGTCATTATACACCCACTTCAGTATTGGAGCACCCCGAGGGGTGTGCAAGCTCATCCACTTGCTTCCTGGAAGCTGATGCTTGACCTGTGCAAATGGATTCTCACCATTCTGACAGCTAAAAGACTGATACTGTATCACTGGGAGGATAAGCACTCATCTTCTGTAACGCAATCAAGTGAAGGCTTTGCAACACTTTCCACAGCTGAACAGGTGGTACCTACATGCCTCCTGCAAATATTTGAGTATTTGGCCCGTTTTGTCGATCTTTATGTGCATTGCTTAGAAACTCACCTTTTTGTGTAAGGCAGGTTTCTGGTTGCTCTGCAATTGTGCAGCTTTGCGCTTCTTTCATTCTCACTCACTCTCCTTCTGACTCCTTTTGTATAACATATGTGGGTACATGTGTGTGTGTTTACGTACCGAAATTAGTAAGTTCGGACCTGTGCAGTGACTTTTTCCCTCCATTTCTTTTCTTTTGTTGAAATTTTCCAATAAAAGTAAGTTTCAAAAGTACCCCAGCAGATGGAATTGAAGGCATACAGTCTCTGCTACCAGAGACAATAGGTAGCTGTGGCAACTTGTCCTCCATGAATTTGTCTGATGATTTTTTAAAAGCCTTCTAAGTTAGTGGACATTACATCTTGTGCTAGCGGATTCCCCAACTTAACGCACAAGTCATCTGTCTTGAATCACCTCCCATCATAAAGCCAGAGAGTTGAGCAAAGTTATTAGCAGGATGCAGCCAGCAAAGCATACAGGAAAAGTGAAAAATGTGCTGTTCTCCTTGCAACATTGGCTGGCAGATGCCTGGAAGGTGATACCTGGAGGATGGAATGAGTGTTGAGACCGGTGCCTCCCTGCAGCCAATGGCTTCTCCAAAGCTTTCAAAACGTGCTGCTTCCTCATCCTGCCTCTGTAAGGCTTGCAGTTGAAGCCAGTAGCTCTTATGGCAGTCGCATCAAGGGAAGAAGAAAGAAAGACCCTGGGTAGTTCATGTGGGCCTGGCTGAGAGGGATGTGTTGACCATACACACGACTGGGAGGGAGCTGTGTGGCTAATGGGGTGGGTTAGAAATCAATCAATCAATCAATCAATCAAACCATAGTGAGTTGGCATCAGCAGAAGGCTAGTGAACTGGAATCTGGAGAGAGGGGGCAAATTATGAAAGCCCAAAGATTTTCTCTGCTCCATCACGTTCCTCACACCCTGTACCTGCTGGCTGCTGAAGGCTGACTTGATCTCTGAAACAGGTCCTGGACTGACAATGTTGCAGGTATAACTTGCTGTCCAATAGCCTTCATGGCCCCTTCCAACTCTACTGTTCTACGATTCTGTAAAATGGAGTGAACGCTAACCCTACTCCCTCCCTTGTGGGAATCTCTGGGTGAATTGGAGACTTCTCAGGGGGTGGGAGAACCTTAGTAGGCAATAGAACACTTATAACACAAGGCAGACTCTCTGAATGCCACCCCATGACTACTATTCCAGCAAGTGTGCTTGCTAGTTATGTTGATTACTGGATTCCTGACAGGTTTTGATGAGCCTGACCTTTCTTTAAAAAAGAATCCCTTGTGATGTTTCTGCAACCAGGCACTCTCTCACTGGATGGTGTAGGACTGACTGGCATGCTGTCAATTAGGGCTGCTGTTGAACATGGAAGAAATGCAGAGATTCACCGTGCAATTCTATTAAGACAGCTTTAGCAAAATCTGCTGTGCTTTTGTTAAAACTGCTGCATGTTTCCCCAGAGTTTCTTCCATGTTTTCAGCACTATCATACTAAGCGCTGTCCATTTCTGCAGAGTCTTTTATGCTTGTCATTTCTCTGTGCTGTTTCCACCACCGTCTCCCTGAATCTCATAATAACCTTCGCATGTCAACACAACCAAATGAATGCCAAAACCATGCCACGAGGCAAGCTTAAGGGCAACTAAATATTCAGACAGATATATGATTACAATGTCCATGATGCAGTGCATGCTGGGAAGCAAACCAAACACTGAAACCATGTAGGTGTTCAGATTATGACACACCATTAAGAAAGAAGAAGGTAGTCCATAAGGGACCAAACAAAATTGGATTCGGGTGTTTCTTGTAAAGAACAGAAATGGAAAATAGAATTCCTCTGGTTGAATTTACATACCATTTATGTTAATATATTTGAAACTGAGCACATGTGCCAGCTGGAAATTAAAAAAAAAATGTATGCAAATGTATAATTACAGAAGTGTGTCCTTTTACACACTTCCCAGCAGCTGGCAAGTCACCCAGTGCACTTTGCTTTCAGAGTCGAACAGCCGACGAGCTGTGAACCGGGGCTATGTCTGTCAGCTGCTCCGGCTGTACCAGGACTGGCATCACCACGACACTTCCAACAGTTACCTTCCAATCCGGAGGGGCCTTTTAATTTGCCTCAAGCACATCACCAATGTTCAGTCTGGTAGAGAAGTCTTCCTACTTGATCGTGGCATGCAGATTCTCTTCAAAACCACTCAGGTAACTCAGTGAGGCTCTGCAGAAGCCATTATTCCAAGGTTACTCTCTTCTGTTGAAAGGCATCTTCCTGAAACATGAGTTCCTGTATTGTCCGATGGGCTAACATGCCATGGGTTGTTAACCATGAATAACCCATGAAGAGAACCCACAGCTTTTTGTTGGGCTGTGAAATGTAGGTTCTTCCTCATCTCTTGTTATCTTGGCTGGGTTTAGGGAACATGATAGGCTAGATATCAACAACAACCCACAGTGCAATGACAACCCACACTCATTGCTTGAGCGTGGGTTGTTATGATATTTGAATGCAGTTGGTGTTTCTCTCCCATTCAAGGGCAAGAGAGGGAGGAATACATGCAAAGATTCCCATGCCTGACTCTTCTAAGCTTGTCGGTATTATTAGAAGATTCTTTCCACCTCCCTACTGGATTTTTGCATAATCTCACTGAATCGTATAATTTCCTTCATTCATGCTGAGGGGAAGAAGAGAACCAGCAACTTTGCACCCTCTTCCTCCTTATCTATAACCTGTCTGGGGATGTTGTATAATTTTATTAGAGTTATCTCCTAGTTCTGCCCACCCTGTATCTTTTCAAATATGGCAGTATCCACTTAGTGAGACCATGCAACTGTTTTCTTCACCTGGGTCCTATTTGCTCTACAAAGAGGTTCTTTTCCAGCAAAGTCTAGCTAAGCAGTAGTGTGTGTACATTCCCACTGCATTTTTTTCTTCAAATGCAGTGTGTTATTTCACCTTTTTAACTCCTACAAGTAAATGAACAGCATTAATTAGGAGAAAGTAAAGGAGTGTGCTTTTAGACACCATTAGAAGCAGGGTTAGACTTGCCTCTGGGTCTGGAAGAAAGGTTGGATGCCATTCCCTCAATATTATCCCACCTTACAGCCAGCTAGCCTTTTCTCATGGCTCTCAAGAGGAGACACTGAAGCCATTGCTATTTGCAGAGACCCATCCTTTCATAAATCCCATGTTTGGTGTGATGTCAGAGTGCAACAGAACCTTGGGAACTGGCATTTTAGACCTGTCAATGGGACCTTCTAGCTGCAGACTCTGGGGATGGATACTGACAGAAATGGAACCCAATCACTGGGAGCAAGAAACAGAAGTGAGATATCAGGATGCTGTGGAGAACACCAAGGTGTGTAGAAATAAAAATATCTAAGGCAAATCCACTAAGAAGGCATCTTTCCCTCCAAATAGCTTGATGAGAATTGAACAGGGGCCATGAAATGTGGAGAAGATGCGCTCATTCAAAATAAAGAATGGAAAATTAAGTCGGAACAGGGGGATGAAAAGCTGTGCTTGAGGTCCTTACACCTGAGTATCCTGGAGAAAGACATAGCTGATTGAAACACTTTTTCCTAGGAGAAGCTGAAACACTGCAACATTGGGTTGCAGATCTCAGATGTTTATAAATAGATGTTTTGTACTGCTGTGCAGAATTAGTTCATCCTGCTTTGTTTGTATTCTGTGGGAATGAGAAGGCTTTTTCTCAAATCATCAGGGATGAAAAACCAATCACATTCTTATGTAGATGGGCATCATGCAGCTTAATGCCAAAGATATATGACAGCTTTGCTACTCTGTTCTCTTCTCTCTGGAGATTGCCGGATGTGAGCTCTAGCAGCAAAACCTTCAAGAATAGGGAATGCTGCACATTTAAAAGGTTACAAATGCTGCCCTTGTCACAGAGGTCACTGGCTCTTGGGATGGGGCTTTTTAATTTGTAAGAAGAGGAACACCGAGGCTTGTGCTCAGCAAAGAAATAAAGGAAGGGAATTCATCTAAAATTTGCCTTATCTGGATTTTTTCCTAAATTGCCAAGTTCTGAATTATTAGAGCTTCTTTCTGAAATGGAACCAACACATTAAGGATTCCTCTTTGTTCCATTTTTTAAAAAAATTGAATTTACTGGAGCTTTTGATTCCTTTCTCTCTGTCCTCATTCCATGTTGCTGATGCGCATATTGAACGTGGATAAAACATTGCAAAATAAGTAACAAAATAGAAGTCCTGATGGGGATGGATGGACCTGTGACCCTGCTTTGATGCATTACTCACAGTTTCACATCAATAACAGGCTGAATTTGATCTTCCTGCCCAAATTGATGTAATGCAGCATGAAGCTTGGAATAATTGCATAATTGGCCCATTTATAAGAACAGAGGTGAAATACTTAGCAAGACAGGCCTTATATAGAGTCTGACCATTGGTAGCACTGTTAGCCTTGTACTCCTGACTATGGAAGCGTCTCCCTCAGCTTTTCAGGCAGGATTCCTTCCTGGCCATACCTGGAGGCTGAGCCCGACCCTTCTGTATGCAGAGCATGTGTTCTGCCATTGAACAATGCTCCCTATTGTTGGGGAAAGAGGAATAAAAATCTGCTCATACAAATTAACATGCAGGAGAATACGAAGCATAGGAACAAAGGAAAAGAACAGTTAAGAAGTATCCCTGAGAAGAAGATGAATCTGTAAATGATAAATCTGCCAGCCCCCTGTAATCCACCTGTTCTCTCTGCTGCTCCTGATAACAGATCACTTGGCAGATTGCCTCTCTTCTCTTCTTTGATAATTTTGTTGAGTTTCCCCATCTGACAGTCCCAGTGCCTTCACCAAGATCTTGCGCTCTGCCCCCCAGGCAGAAAGTTCACGGGCAACCTCACATATGACTGCATAAAAAGGAAGCCTCTTTTGTTTTTGGCAATGTGCAGGAGCACATGTGGTACAACAGAACTCAGAAAGGGTGGTGACATCAGAGGCTGGTGTGGCAGAGTAATCATGTAGGGGGGGGGGGGAAAGGTGCCAAGGAGCTCCACCCTTCCCTTCTTGTCCTTAGGCCCCAAAACATTGGACAGCCTCTTTGCAAGGCAGATATGTATTGGCTACATGACAAAGCAACTCTAAAAGCCCTCTAAGGAATTTGGAAGATTAGCCTCTGCTCATGTCAAGAAAGTTGACCTCAAACTGGGAACTTGTCCCTCAAAGCCTTCCCTTTTGGCAACTCCGTGGGCTCCACCTCGGAGTGGGTCCCAGGGGTGAAGGGCCGGCTAGCAAGACATATGCAAGCCCTCCAACTGGATGGGCAAGGCAGTGTCTCTGCCCTTCTTTCCCAAAGCATCTCTGCTCTCCCAGTCAGCCTGGGAACATGTGGGCAGTGGCTCTGAGTGCTCCCAGGTCATCTGCCTCAGAATCCAAGTCCTGATGGCTGTGGGAGGTGGTGGTTGGTTCACTCACAACGCGCACAACACACTTAGTCCAGTGCCAGAAGGTTCCTCACTGCTAAGTCTGCTGCCTACAGTGGTTCACCACGCAGAGCAGTGGCAGATCCTGCAGTTCCTGGCAGATGCAAACTAAGTCTATGTTGCAGCAAAATGGGGTGAGTTCTAATTTTGAGAATTAATTTTGGAAAATGTCCTAGATTGTCAGGAGGCATGGAAGGCAGGACAAAATAAAACCAGAAGATTGTGCAAAGGAACGTGAGAAAACCTTGCATCCTTGTGGCATTATCTGGTGCTGCTTTCTTGACAGCCTTGCTCCCAGGTATGCAGGAGCAACTTGTGTTGGTTCATTTCTGACTCTCTTCTCCAGCGGAGTTCTGAGAAACCAACATAGAACCAGCTTGGACAGGTTTTATGATAAATTATACTAGGCAATTCTTGAAATGCAAGGTGCAGTTACAGCTGCTCAAAACCAGTCAAAGTCCAATCTTCTTGATGCTCCCAGAATTTTTAAATGACTTTAGGGAATAAAAGAGCTAATCACTACATTGGACAAGGAGACCAATAAGAATGACAATGAATGAATTAAAGAAGCAATCAGGGTTTTTCTGGTAGAAATGAATGGAACAATGAAACAAAGACATGAACAACAACAACAAAATTTTGCATGATGCTGGGCTGTGTTTAATGGCTTTTTAAGTTGTCATGTCATGAGCGGAGCCGGCTGGTGCCGGAGGTCAGACTAGATGGCCCAGGAGGCCCCTTCTGACTCGCTCTGTTTCTAAGTTCTCATTGTCTTGGCCTCTGCAGTGGGCAGAGAGCATCCCCATGGGAGCCCCCTTGCCTCACCAAATGTGAAAATAGTGTGAATATCAACAAGCCATTCAGGTTTCCCTCGGGCACTGGACTGATAGGCTGTGCTTGGGAATTTACTTTTAAGAAAACATGCTTAGGATCTCATGGCATGACAGAAATCCTTGCATATCATGTCCAGTGCCTATCAGAGAGCCTCTACCGACCATGACCTACTCAGATGGGAGACAGCCTCCAGGACCTTCCTCTGAGTGCCATTGCCAAGGGAGGCCTGGAGGGTGGGAAAAAGGGGGAGGGCTTTCTTTGCAGTGGCCTCCCATGCAAGGAATGCCCTCCCTGCTGCAGTCCGCTTGGCACCAACCTTGCCGTACTTCTGGTGCCAAGTTTAGACAGCTCTTTATATGCAGGCCTTTAAGGATCTAACTGGAAACCCAGGGGCTCCTTTTTCTTAACAGAATCGTTCTCTGTTGTGATAGCTGTTTTTAAACTTTCTAATGCTTCTCTGATTTTATGATAGTTTTATGCTATCTGATTTCTATTATTATAGTCTTATCGTCCTTATTTTGCATTGCATTTTATGGTCTTGTTTTATGGATGGTTGTAAACAGCCCAGAGAGCTTTGGCTAAGTGTGGTGTAGAAATGAAATAATTAATAATACTAAATGGTTTGAGGGTTCGTTGCAGAGGAAAACAACACTCTGAATCTTCTTCTTCAGGACTGTCTGATGAGTAAGAGCTTGGATCCAATTGTTAACACAGTGACTCAGATTCTGAGGAAAACGTCTCCCAAAGAATTGCTTCCCTCTGCTGCTCTTAGAAGTGCCTATTCCTTCCCCATCCCTGGGAGAACTGAACCTTCGCACCCGAGGTCTGAAGGTAAATTATGCAAAGTATTCCTTGGGAAGAGAAAAGTAAAAGGATATAATTCCCAATCTTTCCAGTGTTATGGCAGTGAGTGCTGTTACTTATGTAGTGACTTTACCCCTTTGCAAGAAGAGGTGTTATCAGGCTTGGGGGAACTGCAAGGTTTGCAGTATAAGAAATAGTTAGCAAAAAAATCCCAAGGGGGTTATGAAAATCTACCTCTTAGAACAGCTGAAGAAGAATGAGCAGTGCCAATTATCTGGGGATGGACAGAAAACCAGGTGAAAGAAGGCCGGAACGGAGTGGGACGAATCCTGAAGAGCGATGCTCCATTCTGAAACATGTTGTTGCATGTAAGGACATTGAACAAGTTCACAATAGATTGCGATGGACCTACTTTTCTGTGAAATGGATCTAGACTTTCTACAGCAGGCTGGCTTTTCTCTGGCCACAAAGATGCTGTGGATCTGAGGACCAGTTGTGTATGTGTGTGGGGTGGGTGGGGAGATTTGTGCTAATGCACATTAGTGCAAGTAAAACTACATTCTGCTTTTTTAAAAAATCTGATTTTATCCATGTGGGGATGGTGGAAGAAAAGGGCCCTGGCAACCCATGAAGCATGGATGGGAATGATTTTAACAAAATCCATACATTCCTAGTTGCAAGTCCCAATTATTAGAATTGATTTCTTCTTGCTGCTTGTGCTAAAGGCACCATGGCATAAGCCAGAAAAGAAGAAATATGGAGAAGGAAAGGAGGGGAAGGAGACAATGATGGTAAAAGCAGGACAAAGAAGAGAGCCAAAGGAACAACCAGGGCACAATTTGCTAACAGCTCTCTCACACAAGATCCATGAAATGAGCAGGAGAGGTTGCACTGAGCACAAATTCCACCGGGACTTGCCTGCAATAAAACTTCTCAGAGATACATTTTATGTTGTTTGTTTTTTCCTACCTTTCCAGGGAATACGTTAGGCAGTTTTTTGTTGTTGTTGTTGTTAGTCGCGAAGTCGAGTCCGACCCATCGCGACCCCATGGACAACATTCCTCCAGGCTCTCCTGTCCTCCACCATCCCCAGGAGTCCACTCAAGCTCACACCAACTGCTTCAGTGACTCCATCCAGCCACCTCATCCTCTGCCGTCCCCTTCTTCTTTTGCCATCTATTGTTCCCAGCATTAGACTCTTCTCTAGGGAGTCCTTCCTTCTCATTAGGTGGCCAAAGTATTTGAGTTTCATCTTCACTATCTGGCCTTCTAAAGAGCAGTCAGGGTTGATCTCCTCTAGGACTGACCGGTTTGATCGCCTTGCGGTCCAAGGGACTCGCAGGAGTCTCCTCCAGCACCACAACTCAAAGGCCTCAATCCTTTTGCGCTCAGCCTTCCTTATTGTCCAGCTTTCACAGCCATACATTGCAACTGGGAAAACCATAGCCTTGACTATACGCACTTTTGTTGGCAGAGTGATGTCTCTGCTTTTTAGTATGCTATCTAGATTTGCCATAGCTTTCCTCCCCAGAAGCAAGCGTCTTTTAATTTCTTGGCTGCAGTCCCCGTCTGCGGTGATCTTGGAGCCCAGGAAAATAAAATCTGTCACTACCTCCATTTCTTCCCCATCTATTTGCCAGGAAGTGAGAGGACCAGATGCCATGATCTTAGTTTTCTTAATGTTGAGTTTCAAGCCAACTTTTGCGCTCTCCCCCTTCACCCGCATCAAGAGGCTCTTTAGTTCCTCTTCACTTTCTGCCATGAGAGTGGTATCATCTGCATATCTGAGGTTGTTGATATTTCTCCCAGCAATCTTGATTCCAACTGGTGATTCAGCTAGCCCTGCCTTTCTCATGATGTGCTCTGCATATAAGTTAAATAGGCAGGGTGACAGTATACAGCCTTGCCGAACTCCTTTCTCAATTTTGAACCAATCAGTGGTTCCGTGTCCGGTTCTCACTGTTGCTTCTTGACCTGCATATAGGTTTCTCAAGAGACAAATAAGATGGTCTGGTACTCCCATCTCTTTAAGGACTTGCCACAATTTGTTATGATCCACACAATCAAAGGCTTTAGCGTAGTCAATGAAGCAGAAGTAGATCTTTTTCTGGAACTCCCTGGCTTTCTCCATGATCCAGCGTATGTTGGCAATTTGATCTCTAGTTCCTCTCCCTCTTCGAAATCCTGCCTGTACTTCTGGTAGTTCTCGGTCCACATACTGCTGGAGCCTAGCTTGTAGGATTTTGAGCATCACTTTGCTAGCATGTGAAATGAGTGCAATGGTGCGGTAGTTTGAACATTCTTTGGCATTGCCCTTCTTGGGGATCGGAGTGTAAACTGACCTTTTCCAATCCAGTGGCCACTGTTGAGTTTTCCAAATTTGCTGGCATATTGAGTGTAGCACTTTAACTGCATCATCTTTCAGGATTTTGAATAGCTCAGCTGGAATGCTGTCACCTCCACTAGCTTTGTTGTTGCTCAGACTTCCTAAGGCCCATTTCACTTCACATTCCAGGATGTCTGGCTCGAGGTCAGGGACCACCCCATCGTGGTTATCAGAGACGTTAAGCTCATTCTTGTATAGTTCTTCTGTGTAATCTTGCCACCTCTTCTTAATCTGTTCTGCCTCTGTTAGGTCCCTGCCATTTTGGTCCTTTATTATGCCCATCTTTGCATGAAATGTTCCCTTCATATCTCTAATTTTCTTGAAGAGATCTCTGGTCCTCCCTATTCTATTGTTTTCTTCTATTTCTTTGCACTGTTCATTTAGGAAGGCATTCTTATCTCTTCTAGCTGTTCTCTGGAATTCTGCATTCAATTGTTTGTATCTTCTCTTTCTCCCTTGCCTTTCGCTTCCCTTCTTTCCTCAGCTATTTGTAAAGCTTCCTCAGACAGCCATTTTGCTTTCTTGCCTTTCTTTTTCTTTGGGATGGTTTTAGTTGCTGCCTCTTGTACAATGTTGCGAACCTCCGTCCATAGTTCTTCAGGCACTCTGTCTATCAGATCTAATTCCTTAAATCTATTTGTCACCTCTACTGTATATTCATCAGGGATATGATTTAGGTCATACCTGAGTGGCCTAGTGCTTTTCCCTACTTTCTTCAACTTAAGCCTAAATTTTGCCACCAGAAGCTCATGATCTGAGCCACAGTCAGCTCCTGGTCTAGTTTTTACTGACTGTATAGAACTTCTCCATCTTTGGCTGCAGAGCACATAGTCAATCTGATTTCTGTGTTGACCGTCTGGTGATGTCCATGTGTAGAGACGTCTCTTGGGTTGTTGGAAAAGAGTGTTTGTTATGACCATCGTATTCTCTTGACAAAATTCTACCAGCCTGTGTCCTGCTTCATTTTGTACTCCAAGGCCAAACTTGCCTGTTATTCCGTTATCTTTTGGTTTCCTACTTTAGCATTCCAATCCCCCATGATGATAAGGACATCATTTTTTGGAGTTAATTCTAGCAGGTGTTGTAGGCCTTCATAGAACCGGTCAACTCAGCCTCTTCAGCACCAGTGGTTGGGGCATAGACTTGGACTATTGTGATGTTGAATGGTTTGCCTTGGATTCGAACTGAGATCATTCTGTCATTTTGGAGATTGTATCCCAGTACTGCTTCCCTACTCTTTTATTGACTATGAAGGCTACTCCATTTCTTCTGAGGGATTCTTGCCCGCAGTAGTATACCTGATGGTCATCTGAACTAAATTCACCCATGCCTGTCCATTTTAGTTCACTGATTCCTAAGATGTCGATGTTCAGTCTTGTCATCTCTTGTTTGACCACATCCAGCTTGCCTTGATTCATGGATCTTACATTCCAGGTTCCTATGGAGTAAAGATCTTTGCAGCATCGGACTTTCCTTTCACCTCCAGATACATCGGCAACTGAGTGTCCTTTCGGCTTTGACCCAGTCACTTCATTCTTTCTGGCGCTACTAGTACTAGCCCTCCGCTCTTCCCCAGTAGCATATTGGACACCTTCCGACCTGAGGGGCTCATCTTCTGGTGTCATATCGTTTTGCCTTTTGGTTTTCATGTCCATGGGGTTTTCATGGCAAAGATACTGGAGTGGGTTGCCATTTCCTTCTCCAGTGGATCACGTTTTGTCAGAGCTCTCTGCTATGACCTGTCCGTCTTGGGTGACCCTGCACGGCCTAGCTCATAGCTTCATTGAGCTACGCAAGCCCCTTCGCCACGACAAGGCAGTGATCCATGAAGGAGAGGCAGTTTAGGGATGGGCAATTAAATGTGGGCAGGCCACTGTCCCGAAAAGACATTATTGGCATCTAGTATCCGTTTGCTTACCAACTGATCATGAGGAGGAAGTGCCCCCAGGGACAGCTCCTGGAAAACAGTGGCATGTCCTTGGCATGGTAGCCTTTCATATCCCAAAGGGAACTGCAACCCAAGAGTAATTCAGACCTCTCAATGGCAACCTCATTTGCTTTCTTGTCACAATGTTTATTATTTATTCTTATTGTGCAATAAAAAATCAAACCACAGCATAAAAGGAAGAAGAAATGAAATTACAATATTTGAACAATATTCAAGAGAAGGAAAAGTTCCAATGTACTGGTTACATTTATTTTGAGTGTCCCTGTACGGTAGTATATAACAGCACATAGAACATGATTAACAGCAATGTTGCATATGCTTCAACCCCAAATATCCATCCATGTATCCATGTATAAGTTACACCTGAAGGCCACCCATTCAAAAATCAGAAGTTTCATTAACTCCTACATCCATTGTGTTACTGTGGTGGCTGTTTATCCTTCCAATGTTGTAATGTTAGTCTTTTAGCTGTCAAGAGGGTGCAGAATATTTACGTTGACCTTATATTAGGTTCCAAGAGATGGGTAGGTGACTGAAAGACCATGTGTATATTTAAATATTAATGAGCTTTCCATCATAAGATTTATTTAAATTATTACCTCCGCCTAAAAGGAAGATGCCCCTGGAAATTGCTGAAACATATGAATAACAGAGAGAGATTAGCTGCACTGCACCTGTAACAGTTGACCAATTTAATTAAACCCTTATGAAAGAGATGTTGAGGCATTAGGTAAGGGTAAAGGTTTCCCCTTGACGTTATGTCCAGTCATGTCTGACTCTAGGGGGTGGTGCTCATCTCCATTTCCTAGCCGAGGGAGCCAGCGTTTGTCTGCAGACAGTCTCCATGGCCATGTGGCCTGCATGGCTACACACGGAACGCTGTTACCTGCCCACCAAAGTGGTACCTTTTTATCTACTTGCATTTGCATGCTTTTGAACTGCAAGGCTGGCAGGAGCTGGGATAGAGCAATGGGAACTCACCCCATTGTACAGATTCAAACTGGTGACCTTTAGATCAACCAGCCCAGCAGCACAGTGGTTGTCACCTGCAGTCCCATTGTGGCATTAAAGTTACTCAAAACATCAATTTTTACTGAATTAAGCATAGCCTGAGACCCATAATGCCTCGTGAAATAGCTAATAATGATTTGCTCCATGGGCTGGGCAATAAGAGGTAGTCCAGCTCATGATTCCATTCTTGGCTGAGACCCTGTAGATCATTTTTAGTCGCTATTATTAAATATTTATAAATATAAATTTTTGGCCATTGTGATGTTTGGTTTCAGTCACTCCTTCCAGTGACAACTCTGAAGCTGCCAAAGGGATAGGACCAAACCTAGAGTCTAACAAACATTTCAATGGCATGCATTGCCATGGCAACAAGGTATCATCAATAACGAGAAGCTGATCCAAAATAAAATTCATTCTGTGCATCCAAGTCTGCCATTTTTCTCGCCTATTTTTACATCCAGCTTTCCCCATAAGGTTAATTTTGCCTGTGAGAATATGTTAAACTGCTCTCTAGCTCCCACAACTAGAGGGGGTGTATTATCTTCTTTGGTATGGCAAGAGCCCAGAGCAATCCAAGAGTGAAGATTCCAACACAAACCAAGGCAAGGAATATAAATTTAGTGGAAAATTTCACATCAAGTATAAGCCAACAAGTAGGCCCAATGGTGTAAAGAAAGGTCAGGAGGCCCAATCTACCTTCTCTGATTGCAAGGGTATTTTTCAAGGATATCCTTTTCAAGCATATTCATGGTGGAGTGAACCCCATAATAATTCATGAAAAAAGCATTTAACTTCTGAAAATAAAGGGATAAATCTCAAACAAGACAATTCAAGATATTACATTCATTTTACATGCATTTACTTAATTTTATAGATACCCATCTGTCAAAGTCACCTGAGATCTCAAAATCATTAACTCAAAATAATTTGTGGCATGGCTCACAAGAAGTCAGTGCAGAGTCTAAATCGCCAAGTAAATTACACAACTTGGGTGCATTACCTCCAATAGACAGGAGTTCTGGCTTTGACCCTGGCTTTGAACAACTGAATAAATGTCCAAAATTATTAACTGTTGGAAACAAGGCTGGAACTTGTTCAAAAATAAACAATAAAGAGCAACAGCATAGAGTATAAACTTATCTTCTAGCGCATTATGCACAAATCAATGGATATTAGGGTTAGGGTTTTGTCCAGCGCATCAGGGGTTCCAAACATAGATTAAAAAATCAATATGGAAGGAGGAATCCCTGCTAGTACTGCCCTCAAGAAGAAAAAACTTGGACAAGACTCCATTGGTCTGAACTCTAGCTCTAGGAATTCTATATGAAATCGGAACCCATTTTTGAAATTCTGGAGGAAAGCCAAACAGCCTGACATTTGAGCAGTTTACCTAGTGGCTCAGTGCAAGATAAGTTATCACCTTATCCCTGTTGATATGTATCCACCCACTGCAACTTTTGAAAAGATACTTAAAAGGATGAGCCCACACTGACTACTCTGTCACAGGCTGAGAATCCATGCGTGGTAAAAGCTCTTGCTTGGCAGGGTGACCAAATGTAGAAGGGCTGGACCCCCTTGCATAGTTCGGCCATTGCTGAGTTGGTGAGCTGAGTCAATGTCTCAATCTCTCTTTATAATTCCTTATAGATGTTTGCGAATTGGATTTTGAGGAGGAAATTGAGAAGGACTTTGATAATGAAGATGCGGGGAATAAGGAAGAGGTAAGAACTGTTTGCAGTTCAGCGCCAAGCTGTCATATTGAACAGATGTGAGAAGAAGGATGAGTTGACTGCAGTTTGCTGTCTAAGAACCAGTGTAGTGCAGTGGTTAGAGGAGGGACAGACAACCTGGTGCCCCTAGAAAGTTTGGAGGACAACTCCCATAATCCCTAATCACTGGCCATTTGGGCTGCGGTTTATGGGAGCTGTAGCCCCACATATCTACATGGTACCAACTGACCTGTCCTTGTCAAACAGTGAGTGGAGGCATAAGTTAGCCATAAAGTTTACTGGATGACCTTGGACCAGTTGGCATCTCTGAGCCTAGCCTACCTCTCTTGGTTGTGTCAGAATAAAATGCAGGGTAGGGGGAAAACCGTGCCTTAAGATCCATGGAATAAAGGCAGGATATATATACATCAATAGGTAGCCACACTCCACATGATGAATGCTTGACTCTTCATAGCTGATACATATGGATCACCCATTCACAGTCAAGCTTTGGAGTTCCAGTTTATTTATTTATTTATTTGGATTTATTTTGGATTTTAAACCTTTGTTAAACTGGTTCTGCTATGGCCAAAGAATCAAATTTGCACTCGGAACATGAGATGGCATGGGCTGATCCAGGGATAAAGCAGGAGTTGGATTGTGATTAGAGGACTGGACTGGGCCTGGGGAGATCTGGGTTGTGGTCCCCATGAGTTTATAAAGCTCCCTGGGTCACTTTGGGCTAGTCACTGCTTTTTTAAATGCCAATTGGGAAGATCAAATGGAAAGGAGGGATATTGTGAAAGTTGCCTTGGGTTCCTTGCAGGAGCAAAAGGTGGCATAGTAGTAGTAATGACAACTATGTCCATAACCTAGTGACCAACCAAGCAATGGATGGGTTGTGGTTTCTCCCTTTTACACTCCCGTGTGCCTCACCATGAATGAAGAGTCCAACTGAAACTGTGCCGTTAGGGTACTTCCTTATACATACAATCATGTGTCATCACATGCGTCATCTGAAGCACAAGTTGGATGTCCCTTCTCCAATAGGATACCCAAGGGATCTCAGGGGAAGCTGAAAGGCTTTCTATAAATCTGCATAGCTTTTCAAGGGTGTTTCCAGTCTCTCTCGTTCAATAGGATTACCTGGCATTCTGTTTCTATGTTGTATGTTTCTCTGTGCTTGGGGAATGCGTATGTGTGTGTGTGAAAAATGCATTACAGGCATGCTATTCGTGTGTTTTTGGAGGAGGAGGCACATGACTTCAGCATATGGGCAGGGCTGGGACCTTATTGAGGCTATGCTGAACCTGTATGGTCAGCACCTGTATGCGGGACTACCTGGCAACCGTGTATATGCCACCCTGCTCTGCATGTTGGAAGAAGAGTGAAATCTTAGCAGTAAAAAGCAAGCCTGCAGCCTCGACATGTGTACTTTAAGAAGTCATGTATAACATCACACTATAAAGACTGTTCAAAACAAGGATCTGAAGTTTTAACTTGTTCTGCATTCCTTTCTAAATGCCTCATAATAACAGCAAATGCACATCCTCCAGAAATAGATATAATAGGAAGCTTGTGTGCCTCTGTACGCACGTTCCCTCCTTCTAAATTGATCGTCCAAGAAACTGGTCTCATTGTTTTATTGCATTTTATCAATTTTAATTTTTTTGCATTGTTGTACTGGTGGTGTTGTGCATTTCAGCAAAACTCCAGATTACTGAAGTTCTCTGAACTCCAGATTGTGAGATTGGCTGTTCTTTCTTTTTGACATAAAAATCTTTGCATTTGGGGCATATTTGTTCAATTGCGCACATCTCTGACATGTGCGTGTTCTTCTTCTCTTGATTAAAGAATTGTTGCCTGTCCTTTTCAAAGGCATGCATTTTTATGCTCCATTTTCAAATGTGTGCTTGAGCTGAACACAGTGCCCTTGGTTTGTGAATTGCACTGCGATGTAGCAATGCTTGGATTTCGACCACAGATGATGCATCTGTCTGTGTTTGAACCAGAAGCTGTGAACCTGTGATTAAAAAAGAACTGAAATGAATTTCTTATACATACCTATATAATGCTGGAATTTAAAATGTTATGGGATAGCCTTCAGCCTGGCTGTGGATGTGGCCTGGGCCAGTGCCAAGGGCAGGCATGGTCAGGCGCCCGCCATGTTCCTTCATACCCAACAGAGACCCACTGCCAAAAGACCCACTGCCATTGCAGCTGCTCTTCCTCTCCCCCAATCTCTGCTGGCCTCCTTCTTCTTCTGGCCTAGATAATGGTGCTGGTGGTGAGAATGAGGAGCGGTAGGTGCCACTGCTGACTTGTGTGCAGGCATTGGTGAGGAAGAGGAGGAGGGGTAGCAGCAGCTGGTGACCATGGTAGACTCATTGAGGGAGGTGGCCCATTGATGATGTCTCACTCCCAAAAATGGAGTTGGCACAGATGGAGATTCTTTAATGCTTTCTGTGTCTTACTCTGATAGGATGATGACTTGGAGACAGATGTTGACAAGCTCCTGTCAAAACCAGAGCTCAACTGGCCAGAATCAGAACTTCAACAATATGAGGCCATGTGTCTAGAACTTCACTGTAACTTTCTGGTAAGACTCTTGTGGGTTATGATTTTTTAAAACAATTCCATGCAAATCTTGTCCCAATTTGGAAGGAAACATATCAGTTTGTTCTTCCCTCCCTCCCTCCCTCCCTCCCCCAAATCTTACAAAGGAATTAGAAGCAGAGTCTGAGAATAAAATGAACGTTGAGGACATCCCTGGGACCCTGACATATTCCTGTCTCCACCTCATTCCAAATATTGTGTCCCCAAATCATCAGCCCAAATGCAATGAGAGTTTCCATGAAGAAGGAGAAAAATCACCCCAACAGGAGTCTTTGAGGGTTCCAGTCCAGAGCTTGGTGAAACAAGGGAAACCTTTTCAAGAACTTGGAAAAGTGGTTCAGGCTGGATCAAAGGCTGCAGTGAATTCCATCCAAGAAGGTGACATCCCAGACAAGAGCTGTGCAGCTTCTCTTCACCTCCATGCCAAAGACAAAAGGACCAGCCAACCTCAGAACATGCACTTCTGCGAGCCTGTTTGCCAGGAGACAGTGGAGGCTTCTGAGATAGTGAAAAAGCTTTTGGAGAGGCACCCACGGAATTTCCCTTTCCACAACCCCCTCCTCTACATGGCAAGAGCTGGCTGCACCCAGTCCATTCCAGACTACAGAGTGTTGGCCTTCCCAGATCTCTGGGGCCATCTGCCTCCTCCTTATAGCCAGTCCATACAGCAAAGGAGATCTAGTGTCCAAAGGTAAGTCATTATTCTGCCATATTCTGTTATCACAGTAGGGGAGGGATGTATGAGACCTTTGGCCTTGCTTGCAAACCTGCAGGCATGACCTCTTTGATGCTCCAAACATGAGTACAAGCATTTCTCTTGCGTTCCCTCATTTCCAAATCCCAGTTCTGTTTGTGCAAATCCTCACAGTTGAATGAACCAGTTTGGGCTTATTCCATAGAGGAATTCTGCACAAATTTGGAAAAATTAAACAAATCTATTTGATTGCTGCTCCGTCTGCCTAAGTCCCCCCTTCAGACAGCAAAAGTGGTGAGAATCAGCCAAGAAATGAATGGCGAGGCAATGTTCATATAATCTTTGATTCTGAACTTCGCTGCTTCACACGTCCCTAAAACAGGGGAGTAGAAGACCCCCCCTGCCCCCAGGCTGCACAGCATCACTGGGGAGAAAGGAAAGAGGTATTTTTCTTGCTAATAGCAGACCAGGCTAGTGACTACTGATGGATGCGTAGTCAAACAGCAGCACTAAAAAACCGAGATGATGTGCTAGTTGGCGCTTTAAGTGTTGCAGAAGTATTGTGGGGTGGAGAGACACTAATCCTCCTCCATCTGGTGAGGACTGAGCCTGTTCTGCCACTTCAGAACATGGAATATTGCTTAAGGGAAGGACATATACAGGGAATGGAATGGCATTACCTGGAAGGGCGTGATTGGCTGATTGGAGCCCTGATTGGAATCATTTTGCACTGCAACAAGTTGATGCTGATTTCACTTGTTGAAAAGAAGTGTGGATGGGAGTTTAAGACCACGCTCTTAAAATCTGGGCCCATATAGAGATGTTCAGTAATTTTATTTTCACTCGACACACTTCTGCGCTATCCAATTGCCAATCCTTTCTGGGATGCTTACAAATACTAAGACCGTAACAATGCAACAATGCTCATGCAAGACAACATGAAGCTACTCGCCTACAAATGGGTAAAGCAACTTTACACAAATAGACCTGTTTTGTTTTGTTTTAAATCAAACTGCATTATATGCTGTCAGATGCTTAGGAGTTAGGGAAGTCTTGTCCTGATGCCAGAAGGAAGACAGTGTTGGAGCCAGACAGACCTCAGTGGAGAGAGTATCCCACAATCAGGGGCCAACCACTGAGAAGGCCTTCTCTCTTGTTCCCATCTCCAAACCTCCCCTGGAGGAGGAGAGGAAGAGACCTTCAGATGATGACTTAATGGGTAGGGTAGTTAATTAGGAGAGTTTTCCTTGTGTGCATATTCACTAACTGGTTCAAGCCTTGTTTTTCTCACCATAGGTCCAAAATATTTGAAGATGTCCTCCGTGCCATCCAGCCAGGTGACACAATCAATCAAGTTGTATTTGACTTAGATGGCTCCAGGTACTTTATTTATTTATTTAAGTTCAGGTCAATGTCATGGGGAGTCAGATCAAAACCCCTCATCTTAGTGCTAATTTTATTTAAATTTAAATTTCCAGCCTCTTTTATTCTAATGTCTCCAATCATAGGCAACAATGCCTAAGGTAAGGAGAATCACCTGAATGTAATTGGGTAATGCTGACTTTTCTTCCTGGGACTTTGGCTTGTAGCTGCTGAGAACCAAATCAGGGGAAAGTGTGCAAGGAGCAGATAGATGCTCAAAAAGCAAGCTCTGGCATATCTCCAAGGAAACAAGTTTTCCAGTGTTGGGGAGCTCTCTAGTAACCCTTCCCATTTTTGCTTTGTATTGTTTTTCTGGAGGTCTATGGCTTGTCCAAAACATAAGTGAGAGGTTTTGAGTGTTTGTCCGAACACTTGGAAAAAATCCACTCTTCCTCACATCTGTCTTATAGAATGTTCATCTATGACACTCAAAACCCAGTGCATCTACCATCTACTCTGGTCCTTTCTTCTCCTTCTTCCCAAAGCTCCATATCCTTGGGTTTGAGTTTGGATGGCTCGATTTAAGCAGAGGGAATGTACCTTTTACGGTTTCTCCCTTTCTGACCACTTTTTTTTTTTGTTACCAATACACCAATACACACTTGAGATGACTTGGTTTTGATGACTACAACAGGACATAGAGTTAATCGTTACTCAGAGCACTGCCTGTTCCTGTGATAACATAACACGAACAGCAAGATCAAGTTTGTTCTGCTTCCAAAGCTCCATCAGTGGAGCGATGTGCCCAGTGTTCCTAATGGAAGCCTCCACACTTCCCAAGAGAGATGCATGATGCAAAATACCTCATTTGCATAAGCTGGAGACAGAGAGGAACAGGAAGTGTAAGACTTTTGTGCTTCATGCATCCTTTCTCTCATGATCAAGCCAGTACTTGCCCTGGAAGTAAAAATGCCTAAACTGACTTTGGGAAGTCATGACTCACTGGAGAAGACAACCATGCCTGAAGCCACTTCCTGGTATTCAAGCAATGCATACTTTAAAACATATACTTTAACAAAAACATCATTTTTAAAAATGTCTGACTTGAGTCAGAATGTAGTTAAGGCACAACTTAAGAAATGCAGGCTGTTACTATTTCTTTTTCTTTTAATCGCATCTCCATGTTCTCATCAGAGTGGGGTGGAGGGTACTCTTTTGAATAATGTCAGTTTAGGCAATTCAATTGGCTGGAACACAAACACACAAGCATCAAGTCACAAAAGAGAATGCGAGTGAGCTGCACTAAGCATGAAAAGAAATCTGGAGAATTTTGGTGAGCATCTTGGTTTCTGCCATACTGAGCTGGAACATCCCATCCAACACTGTCTTTGCCCGTATGAGCATTCCTTGTTGAAACAGGAGAAGGAAAACATGAGTTTTGCAGTCAACCTACTGGGGACCCAAGCAATTATAGGCTGGTTGTGATTCTGTTACTCCCAACTACCTTCTGTTAATTTCCCTAGTGGGCATGTGGAGTAGCATCTCCTTTCTGCTGAGCAGTGCAGTAAACATGCTGCATCTTGTTTTTCAGCTCTTTAAATGCTGGTGTCCCAGACTGTCTGAAATTCTTCTCCAAATTTGAGTCTGGAAACCTCCGCAAGGCCATCCAAGTGCGGGAGTAAGTAGCGCAAATGCCCAGCGGCAAGGTTAGGGATAGCAAGCTCTGCCGCAGTTGTGTAAAAGAGAGGATGCTTTGAGACAAGCAGAATCCTTCCAAGGGGAGCAGCTCAATTGTATTTGGCTTAGAATTCCAAGCAGGCATAGACCAACTCATATCCAGTCCTCGCTACTCCTTTAACAAAACCTGGCTTTTTTCTTCACCTTGGCCACGGGCTTCTTAGTAAGAGCATAAGTCTAAGGGGCAGAATCTGTGTCCAAAACCTCATGCAGGTCTGGGCTTAATTTCTTGCAGTCTTCCAGATTTGCTTGCCTCTCTGCATGCTGTAGGTTCATGCTTGCATTGCAGGTCATCCCTCTGAAAATAGCATCCATTTATATGTGTGTGTGTGTGTGTGTGTGGGACCCTGTTGGAGCAGCCTTTATCTAAGATCAAGAAGAAAGAGGACATGGAGGACTTGTGCCTCCCATGACTATCATCAAGGGGGAGTGAGGGGAGAAACCATTAAAGTTTTCCTTTGAAAATTAAGACAGTAGCTTGTGTGTATGTTGCTTATGCAAGTCTATATTATACACCGCAAAGTACTTTAAAAAACTTTATTTGTAAGAAATGTTTCTAAAAGAATTTTTAAAAGAAATTACTCAGTTATCCATACTTATCATTCATCCATAAAATTAACTTTAGAACTAGTGACAGAAAATAGAGCAAGGCCTATTATGCTTACATCAGCTAACTCGCAATCTGCAATGAAATAACATTCATTCTTGAGTTGTTAGGGAAATGTACCTCTATTGGCACATTGTTTCTGCTTTATATATTTTAATCACTAGTGACGGCAGTAATAGGAGCACAGGAGGAAAGCACAGGTGGGGGTCATGGCTCCCACAGACGTTACTCAGGACCTCCAATTTTCAGCATTTCCAGAGCGCTTCTGGATCCGACCAAAGCCCCATCTGGCCCAGCATCCTGTCTACATGGTGGCCAGTCAGCTGCTCAGGGAAACCCACCAGTGGACACCATGGCAACAGCACTCTCCCACCCAGTTTCACCAGCAACTTGTACATACAGGCATATTGTCCCCAATCCTGGAGACAGCATATCACCCATCGGGACTAGCAGACTTTTCCTCTATCAATTGATCCAATTCCCTTTTAAAACCATCCAAGCTGGTGGCAATCACTACATTCTGTGAAGGTGAATTCTATAACTGAATGCACACTCTGTGAAAGAGCCCTTTCTTTTATGTGTCCCAGGTTTCCCACCAATCAGCTTCATAGGTTGACCCCAGGTTCCAGTATTATGAGAGGCAGAGAAAAAGCTTCTTTTGTTCACTTTCTTCACACCATGCATAATTTTATCCGGCTCTGTCTTGTCCCACTGCCCCTACTCTTTAAGCTTATAATATTTTTCCTATATGAAATAGCCCAAATTGTTTTCAAAATGTAAGTTCAACAAAACAAAGCCATAAAAAGGAAAACAATGCATATAACTGGATAAAATATCAATTAAATATATGCTTCAAGAATGACAGACCAAATGTCCATGATTGTTTATCCCTCCCATGCTGTAATATTAGTTGCTTAGCAGAAGAGAAGGGTGTGGAAAAAACATTTACGCTGGCCATGTATTAATTTTGAGGAGGCAGTAGATAATTTAAAAAAGTGCTTGCATCAGTAAAGACTGTTGCAATGTAAGATCATCCCTGTTATTAGAACCGCCTCCCAAAAAGAGGCAACTACTGGGCATTGCTGAAAACATATTATTACAGGGAGGATTAGCAATATTACGCCTCTAGCAGTTAGCCAACTTAGACAAGCCCTTAAAAAAGAGAGATCTTTTTCTTATTAAATGGCATCCAGTCAAGATTTCTGTTGAATAAGAAATATGCTGAGATCCACTGAAGCTTCAGACAGAAACATTAAAATGGCAATCCATTGACTGGACTGAATAGGTAAATCCAATTCCAGATTCCATTCCTGCATAAGACCTTGTTATCATATTTATTCAGTGATAATAAATGTTTGGAAACATGGATCATTTGTTGATAGAACTGATCTTCCCCAACAAGAAGCAGAGGAGACTGTGAAGCTGTAAAAGCTGCAGAGCCAAACTTAGATTCTAATAAATGTTGAAATTGCAGGTACTACCATTCAACTGTAGCAGGCAAATCATTTTTGGCATGCACAAAGTGACAGACACTTATCACCAACAGTTCCAAATGTGACCTTTCTTCAAAGGGGAGTTAGTCCAACCCCGATCATTTTGGTTGCAATTTCATTTACCGTTTCCACTCTGCAATGCCCTTTTTGAGTTGCCTGGACTGGAACTGTACACAGCATCCTTTGCATTGTCAGCCCAGTGACAGGTTTCCTAGCAGAGGAAAACTCTCAGAACCACTTTTTGCCACGGATCGACACAGCTGCCTGTAATGCTGGACCCTTCTTGTGGGCTGCCTGTGGCAACTGACATGAGGCATGCCTGCACTTGGCAGCCTCCCTCTGCACCCCTGGCCACAGCTGTCAGGGTCTTTTAATAGCTCAAACTCTTGTCAAAATATCCCCTTCCTACTACCCCTGTCACCTCAGTGCTTTGGTCCAACAGCCCTCCAGTCCAGTCCAGTCCAGTCCAGCCGAATGGCGCCCTGCCCTGTCCATTGCCTTGGCTGGGTGTGTTTATCAGCAATGCATGTGGACTGGCACTCTGCAGGCTCTACATGTTAGCTTACCAGGATGTTGGCTGCTTGTTCCCTAACGCTTTGTCACTGTGGCCCATGGTCTAGGTTGGAGTACGACTTGATCCTGAATCCGGATATTAACAGCTCCCAACATCATCAGTGGTTCTACTTCGAGGTCAGCAGCATGAAGGCGGCCACCTCTTACCGCTTCAACATCATCAACTGTGAGAAGCCCAACAGCCAGTTTAATTATGGTAAGAGCCCTTGTGATGATGAAGGGGATCCATATCTGTGACTATGCTTTAGCTCCTGAAGTTGAGAAAGTCAATAGGCCTGATGCTGGAGTATCTTACTGACGCACGCTTAGACATCTTCCTGGCATCCTTTTCTTTGCACCAAGTTATGGAGACGATTTTCCACCTTAGTGGCCATTCTCAAACCTGTATGTCCTCCATCTTGCCCTTCTAAGCAACATCATTTGTCTTTCAGGCAAGCAGCCCAGCACATTCAGGGGTGCTCAGAAGCTGCTTTGAAACCTGGGTGACTACAATCACTTTCAGGGCTTTGAGGGCGCTTGATGCCCTTAGCAGCCCCTCTCCCTTGGTGAACCTACCTTTCCACCACTATTCTCACCACCTTTTCACTAGTACAGAAATAGGCAATGTCCATCCCCTTGCACAGCATTAGTTCCACTTGCCGAGATCCCAAGATCAAGCAGGCAGGATCTCAGGATCTGCTCCTCTTCCTCACTGCAACCATTGCCTGGGCCAAAGCAAGACACGGATGAACAAGTAGGTTGCAATGATAAATCCAGGAACAAATCCAGGGGCTTTTTGTCAGTGGCTCCCTGCTGGGGCGGAGGTCTTCAGAAAGCTCTTGATCATATCTTCTTGTGATGCTGGCCTGGGTACTAAAGTATTGCAAGACAATTATCTCACTTACCCTGAGAGCACTCAGAATGAGGGTAAGAATATTAAGTTTGCTTGCATGAAGTTGGGGGAAATAATTATATCTGACAGAGGATGAAAGATACAGTGGCATGAGTTAAAAGAGCTGGTCCAGAACAATGGATTTTACTTCACTTAGGGAAAAACCCTCCCCGAATCTTCCATGCCAGCATTTCTGAGGATAGATTAATATGGAGAGGAGGGGGAGATTGAGGAAGAAGAAGAACAGAGAACTGCAGTTCTTAAGAAGTATATAAGAGGAAGGATGGGAGGTTGTGCCAGCACTAAATAGGGAAGTACAGATTTTGTTCCATCTGTGATGGGCAGATGGTCTGGCATCTTTCATCCAGCATTTTGTTCATTGTGGAACTGTTCCTGGTCTTGTTTTGGTAGCCAAAATACAGATTCTTCATTTCTTACTTCTAATTATCTATGAAGTATATATTTGCAATGAACAGATTGTTGACTTCATATAATTCTATGCATCAGTCTTCTTCATTACTTACCGCTAGGACAGCTTCTCCTTCAACTTTTTATTTTGCTTTGTTTGCATCTTTTGCATTCCAGTCACCTAGGATGATCTAGCATATACTTATTTTTCTTGCCTTGTTTTGGTCTGCTGTCAATTTCCTCTTGGATGCATACATCAAAGTTTTTGGTTTATGCTGGAGTGTAGACTTGAATTATGGTTATGTTGATAGGTTTTCCATAAATTTGGATTGCTGTTACCGGGTCAGACTTAGCATTATAGCCACTTATTGCAAGTGCTACATCTTGCCTCGTTACCCAAGCCACTCCATTTCTTCTGAGTTTCTCATTTCTAGAGTAGAACACATAGTGCTTGTTTGATTGTAAACGTCTAATTCCAATTGACTCTAGTTCATTTGCATCAGGTATGGCTATGTTTAACCAATCCTCTTCTTGCTTTATAGTTTCCAGTTTGCCTTGATTCTTTTCATGCTCCGTGTTCCAAGTGGCTAAGTTGTGGAACATCAGACTTTCCTTGTGCCTCTGTTAATGTCATCCACTAGACTTCCTTTTGGTTTTGATTCTGTATCATTAGAGACAATGCTGTTTGTACTTGCCTTTTGCTTTTCCCCAGTAGTTAGTTGAGTGTCCTGCAGTCTGGGAATCTCACCTTCTGGCACCATCTCATGTTTCACTTTGAATTGTTTCATTGAGTTTTCAAGGTAAGAAGATTCAGAAGCGGTTTACCATTTCCCCCTTTTGCACAATAATGATCATAGTTAGCTTGAGCATCACTGAAAGCCTCTGCCAGTGTCATTTTCAGTTACTGCTGCTGCCCTTCAGGAGTTTCTTCACTTCCATCTCCGTTAGGGATACCCCTTCTCTTCTGCTGATGTGACTGTTACTCCTGAAGAGGTAGATGCATCTTTGTCTGGCATCTCTGCTTTGAGTGTTTTCCTGGACTGTTTCCAGCTAGGAAACCAGCCTACTGAGATGGTCTGACCCCCTGGCAGCATTGCTCTCCGCTCCGCTGACATACTCATCTGCCCTCCCCATATTAAGCATGCAAAAGGGGGATGATGCACTATAATGCAACATACAGTATATCACAGAAGTGAGTATACCCCTCTCATTTCATAAATATTTTATCATATCTTTTCATGTGACAACCCTGAAGAAATGACACTTTGCGACAATGTAAAGTAGTGAGTATACAGCTTGTATAACAGTGTAAATTTGCTGTCCCCTCAAAATAACTCAACACACAGCCATTAATGTCTAAACCGCTGGCAACAAAAGTGAGTACACCATTAAGTGAAACTGTCCAAATTGGGCATTATTAGCCATTTCCCCTCCCTGGTGTCATGTGACTCATTAGTGTTACAAGGTCTCAGGTATGAATGGGGAGCAGGTGTGTTAAATTTGGTGTTAGCGCTCTCACTCTCTCATACTGGTCACTGGAAGTTCAACATGGCTCCTCATGGCAAAGAACTCTCTGAGGATCTGAAAAAAAGAATTGTTGCTCTACATAAAGATGGCCTAGGCTACAAGAAGATTGCCAAGACCCTGAAACTGAGCTGCAGCACGGTGGCCAAGACCATACAGTGGTTTAACAGGACAGGTTCCACTCAGAACAGGCCTCGCCATGGTCGGCCAAAGAAGTTGAGTGCACATGCTCAGCGTCATATCCAGAGGTTGGCTTTGGGAAATAGACGTATGAGTGCTGCCAGCATTGCTGCAGAGGTTGAAGGGGTGGTGGGTCAGCCTGTCAGTGCTCAGACCATACACCGCACACTGCAACAAATTGGTCTGCAGGGCTGTCATCCCAAAAGGAAGCCTCTTCTAAAGATGATGCTCAAGAAAACCCGCGAACAGTTTGCTGAAGACAAGCAGACTAAGGACATGGATTAGTGGAACCATGTCCTGTGGTTTGATGAGACCAAGATAAGCTTATTTGGTTCAGATGGTGTCAAGCGTGTGTGGCGAAACCAGGTGAGGAGTACAAAGACAAGTGTGTCTTGCCTACAGCCAAGCATGGTGGTGGGAGTGTCATGGTCTGGGGCTGCATGAGTGCTGCCGGCCCTGGGGAGCTACAGTTCATTGAGGGAACCATGAATGCCAACATGTACTGTGACAGACTGAAGCAGAGCATGATCCCCTCCCTTCAGAGACTGGGCCACAGGCCAGTATTCCAACATGATAACGACCCCAAACGCACCTCCAAGACGACCACTGCCTTGCTAAAGAAGCTGAGGATAAAGGTGATGGACTGGCCAAGCATGTCTCCAGACCTAAACCCTATCAAGCATCTGTGGGGCATCCTGAAACGGAAGGTGGAGGAGCGCAAGGTCTCTAACATCCACCAGCTCCGTGATGTCGTCATGGAGGAGTGGAAGAGGACTCCAGTGGCAACCTGTGAAGCTCTGGTGAACTCCCTGCCCAAGAGGGTAAAGGCAGTGCTGGAAAATAATGGTGGCCACACAAAATGTTGACACTTTGGGCCCCATTTGGACAGTTTCACGTAGGGGTGTACTCACTTTTGTTGCCAGCGGTTTAGACATTAATGGCTGTGTGTTGAGTTATTTTGAGGGGACAGCAAATTTACACTGTTATACAAGCTGTACACTCACTATTTCACATTGTCGCAAAGTGTCATTTCTTCAGGGTTGTCACATGAAAAGATATAATAAAATATTTACAAAATGTGAGAGGTGTGCTCACTTCTGTGATATATTGTAAACGCATAGAGAAATGGTAGACAGCAGAAGGAGCAAGATGGAGATGAAGGTTGCACAAAAATATATACATCCTTTTAATGCTGAAAAGATTATTCAATCCCGATCTACTGTATTTTCCTGGGCGAAGAAGAACGGTCCTGGAAAGACACAGAAAGTTTTCTTGGTCTTGGTATACAGTTCAGGATGCTTGGCTGCTTCACCTCTCTCTTCCTTAGCCACTAAGGCAAGCCTCACTTCTAATATTTGTCAGGAGTGCATCCTGGCTTGAAACTCACTCTTAATTGAGAATTCCCTTTTGTTCTTGGATGAAAACTCCAGCAATCAGGGGTATCCTGGAATTGGAATGAAATTCAGAAAGAAAATATCTGTGGCTTAGGTGAAGGCAGACAGGATGTAAAAGCAGATATCACATTGCGTATTGTTCAGTCATGTCTTTTTCACAACTAAGCTGTCAGAACTATATTAAATACATACAGAACAGATTCAAAGCTTGATTCAGATCTTCACTGTGGCCCCTTCCTCCAAATGTCAGTGAGAGTGTGTGCTTTAGAATCTATTTAGTGTTTAAATGTAAGTCCGAGCATGGACCTGTTTGTCCAACAGTTGTCGTATTACTCCTTAAAACTGCAAATTTTTGGCTTGGATGGAATCATTTATTGGTGACATCACAGAGCTGTCTTCTCAGCTGTCTTCCAAAATATTGAAATATTTACAGATCAACTATCAGTTTAAACACAATAAAACAAAAATATATCAACTCAGTGCTCTACGGTGGCTAGCTAACATCATTCCTTTAGGAAAGCTTGCACAGATAGAAAAGTTTTTAACCCATGCCAGATATCCAGTATTATTGTGAACAGCTATTGTACACAGTCAGCCAATCACAGCCACTATCTGCTTCAAGCTTGTGGAAACCATTTATAGGATGTGCAGGAATTTGGGTTTTGATTAACTTTTGAAAAGTTGCCTCTAAATACAAACATCAGTACAAACAAATTTAGGGGAGGTGGAGAAAATTTCATATTCTTCCAAACTTGCATGTATGTTTGGAAAATAGTATATTTTTAACATTGCATTTTAAAATGCACTTTTACTTCTCAGTCTATGGAGGAAAGGGGAAGTGTGCACTTGAGTGTACACTGCCAAAAATGTGTACCAAAGTGTACAGCTCTGCTGTTTGAATGAGAAGCAATGCAGCTCACAATCAGAACAAGGAGCAAGGAGATCTGAGCTTCCAGATGGAGTTCGGAGAAGCCCAGCAATCCTGCACGTCGCCAGTTCTCCCATCCCTACAAATGGGCTTCCTCCAACCTCCTGCAGGACAATTCTGGAGAGAGGAGTCTGTTTGGATGGAGGGTCATGGGGCACAGGCCAGGGTGCAGTCATGGCATTCAAAATGTCTTCATCTGAAAAGTGTTTTACGTAAAACAGTTCTTTTGTTGTACTCCCGTACCATCGGAAGTCATATCCTCTTTTTTCCTTTCCTTTCCTTTCCTTTCCTTTCCTTTCCTTTCCTTTCCTTTCCTTTCCTTTCCTTTCCTTTCCAAATGCCTTTGTTTTGTGTAGGCATGCAGCCAGTCATGTATTCAGTGAAGGAAGCTCTTCAGGGCAGACCTCACTGGATTCGGGTGGGCTATGATATCTGTTATTACAAGTAAGTCTCCTCCCATCTCCTTCCAGGGTGTTGTTTGGGCTTTCCTCCCTCTCCTGCTAGTCATAACTACTTGGTTAACTTTCAGCCACATGCATGACAGATTCCATAAGCATACATAAGCACCTGTCAGCCCGAAGCACTGGCCTGTGTGAAAGATTGACGGCTGCAGTGTTGCTCGTAAGAATAAATCACCCAAGAGGCCTCTCCTACGTGCCACCTCCAAATGGAGCAGCACATTTTGGGGTCCACATTAAGCTGGTTAACATTGTATCTTTGCTATCAGACTTTGGGGCAACCTTGTCTTCTGTCATGAGTACTCTAAAGTAATCTGAGACCACTAAATTAAGTCTGCAGGAAGTAACCGAATAAGAGCTCATTTATATAAGATTGCATATGTGTGTGTGTGTGAGAGAGAGAGAGAGAGAGAGAGAGAGAGAGAGAGAGAGAGAGAGAGAGAGAGAGAGAGAGAGAGGTTTTATTGCCAATGGTTGAAATGCACAGCGCTTCTCCCAAAGCCCGAGTGATGAATTGGCTTTTGACAGGGAATAGTCACTATATGGCTGACCCTCCTTCTCCTTCTGAACCAGCTGGACATTCTGCTTGCCTGGTTCTATGACTTCTGGCTTCCTCCAGCATGAATGGCTTTCTGAGTGCTGGCAGGCTTAGGCACAAGCAGATGCAAGAGATGCGAGGCTTATAGGGGCTGATTACAGTCATAATGGCCTCTAATGTCATTAACAAGGCCGTTACTGTGTGGTGATTAAGTAGCAGCTGACTAGTGCGATTAAGCTGTGAAAGTGTGATTAAGTTCTTAATCATAATCAGGAAAGGGATAGGCTGCAGATGACAGGATAGGACTGGCTGCTTCTCTCCTGGAATTTGAAATGTGCTGTCTTTGCGTGTGAGGTGTTCTGGAAAGGTGTTACCACTGTCTTTGGATCCTTGTCTATCCAGTCTGGGCATCTGAGTGACACTGGCCGAGAGGTCTGCCTGTTTCCCGTAATCTGCCTGTTTCGTTTCAAGTTCCTACCTTGTGACATGTCTTTGGATTTATGATGCTCAGCCGGCTTGCTCGGCTCTGTGGCCCAAACAGCACCACCAGTGCGGAAGAGGGAGGCGGCCTGAGCGATGCCACCCTTTGCAGAAGTGCAAAGAGACTTAGGAAACTAAAATCCCAATGAGGGGATGTGAAGTCCAGCCCAGTGAGGATTACAGGATGCCAACTGGGGAGGTGGGGGGAATAGAACAAAACTTGAAGTTGAGGGTGGGATGCAATGCAGCTGCCGGTACTTTGAACAGAGATACTGCATAATGGTACACATTAAAGGGGAGAGGCCATAGCTCAGTTGCGGAGAACCCCCTTTCTATGCAGGAGCTCCCAGACTTAGATGGGGAAAGTTCGGGGCATTCCAATGTTGTTGCTGATCCCACTCATATCTTCATCATAGTTTTACTTCTGAAAGGAAATCTTTGCAGTCATGCAATTCTCTGTAGGATCAGAGGGAATTCATTTTAAAATAATGCATTTACCAGATTTCACCTTGGCAGCCAATAAGTGAACTGAGATAGTCATATGCCACACTTCTGATTTCTGTAACAGGGTTTGTCATGGAAAAGAACGTACACAAAAAGTGCACATTAGTGGACAGTGTGAGCAAAATGTGTACATGACAGAAAAGCACATGCAAAAGTGCATTACATCAATGTGAATTTCGGGACATGCTTTCTAAGAAAAATCTCAAAACAGGGCAGGAAGCAGGTCTCACAAGCTTAACCTGAAATCCAGTCATCTCACTGAGCATGAAATCAACAGAATGCCCATTCCTAGTCCATATCTTGATGGCATGAATGATTTGATGGTCCCAGTTATTTGTGGGCTCCTCCTTTGGGGGCATGTCCTTGAATTCATATGCTCGAATTCATGTGCTCGAATGCTCGAGTGTGACCGAGTCCCATGACTTAGTTCTGAAGGAAATGAGGGGACAAAACTGATTCTGAAAATGGTCCATCTAATGTAACTGACCCATTTTTTCCAGTGTTGAGGGTTGGGGAGGAAATTCTGGGCATGGAGATGAACTTACGGATGGTGCTAATCTGTCCAGCAAGTGGCATCCACCAAATTTTCCTTCTCTTCCAGTTCTCTTCATGTAGAGCCATTCAGAGAGGAATTGTGGGAGAAAGAAGCATGGCAGATATCAGTTGGCAGTAAAAAAAAAAAAAAGTTAGCTGGTTGCAGGGAGAGGTGGTGGTGGGGATTTTTGTCCGAAAGTTCCCTAAAATGTACGCCCAAAATTCTCAGCTATGAATCAAGAGCATTTTCTGCTGAACCCCATCTCTGACATGAACTTACTCAGGTACTTGGGCAACCCACACGTCTGAAAGACACGGGTAATAAGGCTGCCCTGGTGATGCTGCTACAACGTTGTTCTACAGATGGTTGAGACAATGAATCCAATTCTAATGTTTTGTATAAAAGCTAAGTAAGATTATTAGCAACAAGTGAAGTTTAAGATGCCATTATGAAACTCAGTAATGTCCTAAGGCTAGGGTATAAGTTTTGTCAAAACAGGGAGGGGGAGGGTATAACAGGCTAGATGGACCACTTATAGAATTTAATAATCTCCTATTTATAGAATTGCAGGGTTGCTAGTCCAATCCCCCACCTGATGCAGGCTCTGCATTGCAGTTTGTAGCTTCAGCATCCCTGACAAAGGGTCATCCACCATTTTGTCAAATACTTCCAGTGCAGGAGAATCAACCGGCACCTGCGACAATCAGTTACACATCCAACAGCCCTCACTGTCAGGAAATTTATCCTAATAGCAAGACAAAATCTGGTTCCTTCCAAATTCCACCTGTTGGTTTTAGTCCTGTCCTTGGGAACAACTGTGAACAGGTGGGCTGCAGTTTCTGCATGTTGGCCTTTCAGATATTGGATAAAAACGATCATGTTTCCCCCGAATCTTCTTTTCTCCAGGCTAAACATACCCAGCTCCCTCACCTATTTCTCATAGAACTTGGTTTCCAGCTCCCTCACCATCCTGGCTGCTCTTCTCTGGATGTGTTCGAACTGGTTGCTATCCATCTTAAAACCCAAACACAATACTGGACACAATACTCCACATACAGCCCAACTCATGCAGAAAGAGCGAAACCTTTCTTCCTGTGATGTAAGCATGAGCTTCCTGTGAGAGAGACCTAGAGCAGATTTGCAATGGGCAGCCTCATCTAGGAGTGGCCAATCTACTACGTCTCTGCACCTGGAGCCACCGAGTACTCTCAGCGTGCCTCATGCTGCAGAGCTGTCGTGGAGGGTGACTGAGAGAAGTGAGCCCCAAGCAGGGACTTGTGAAGAGACACAACTCGCGGCATCTTTCTGAAGGTATGCTAGCTCTGGGTTTGGAATGGCTGCAACTATCATCCAGTCATACTCAAGTCAAGAATGGTGCAGAATTTTTGCAACCTTCCCCTGCAATAAAGGCTAGTGCTGAGACTAGTGCATGGAAATCTCTGCAGAGGCACAGCAGGCAGTCCCCAAGGGAGAGCCTTTAATTATTTAACTCACATACGGCACCCTGACTCTGCTCTTTCGGCATGCTGGTTTCCCCTCAGCTCACTGTGCAGGAGCGAAAAGGCAACAGGAAGAGAGAGGCTGCAAAATGCTGGCTGTTTGATCCCCACCCGCATCCATCAGCCTCCGTGTGGGGGGCCTGGGACGGCTCACTCATGAAGACAGATAGGCCAGAACAGGGCTCTGCCCTCATGTTGTGTGGCTTCTCTCCCCATCCAGCACCATGAGAGAGATTTTTACGTTACTGAGATGATTAGAAATGCTGCTGTCAAAAGGGCTCTTGCTGCTGCTCTGCTTTATCGCCTCTCTGCTGAGAGATGGTTCCGCAACTGCAGAGAGAGAAACAATGGCAATGCAAATAACAAAAGCAGAAACAGAAACAAAACAAGACACCGCCCCCCCACCCTGAACAAACTGGAAACTCAGGCAGCAGAGGCGGGAGGTGCCATGCAGAGGTGGGTAGAGACCGGTTTTCTCCTGCTGAGGAGGGCAGGACATGATCCAGTGGAACAAAGCCCAGGGAACCAATGTTCAATTTGGATGCCAGGAAGTATTTCTTAACAGTTAGGACCCTGAGGCTATGGAATGGGCTTTCATGGGAGGTGGTTGAGGCCCCATTCATGAGGGTGTTCAAGGATAGTCTGGACATGCACATGGTGGGCATGTCATGAGTGGAGCCACCTGGAGCCTGGGGTGAGACTGGATGGCCCAGGAGACCCCTTCTGATTTGCTCTGCTTCTATGCTTCTATGCTTCTAAGCCTCTATAAAATTATCTAATTCACCGCTTGCTGCCTTGGAAACTATTTGCTTTTCTTGCAAATGGGGAAATACTTTTGCTTTCCAGTGTGTGTGTTTAAAGGATAGCGGCCACAACTTGCACAGGTTGCAACTAGGGTCAAGTCCAAACCCTGGCATCTGGCTTGTTTCCACTCACTGGGCTTCTTCCTGTGCCGAGTCCTGAGCCAGGGGGCAAGCCAGGCGGAGGCCAAGGGAGCGAATGCTCAGGAACTCCAGGAGGTGCTCTCTTTGCTCTGGATTTCACCCCCCCCCCCGCATCACACTGCCAAGCATGCAGTCCCTGCTGCCAGATATTTGTGCCACCACCACCCTCCAGTGGTGCCCACATAGCACCCCAGTAGGTTGTGTGACTGCTGCCAGGGCGCAGGGGAGAGCTGTGGAGGGACCTCCCCCTTCCCTCAACAGCATCCTCTGCTCTGCTAAAAATGCCATTTATTTATTTATTTATTTAGCAAATTTGTATGCTGCCCCCTTGCAAACAAGCCTCGAGGCGGCTAACAACATAAAAGAATACAATTTAAAAAACCCCCAATACATAATTTAAAACTGGCCCATCTCAAGGTCTAAAGAATAAAAATATATAAATACAACAATAAATAACAGTATAAAATTAATAATTTAACAATTAAAATATTTCTTAAATAAAAAGGTCTTCGCCTGGCGCCGAAAAGCAAATAATGACTGCCCCAGGCGAGCCTCTCTGGGGAGGCCATGCCAAACTTGCCCACTTGGCACAAATCCTGGAAGCAACTGAGAACCCTCTCGCCTTGTACAGTGGTGCATAGTGCAGCATCCGCACAAGCCTTTGCAAGCAGCATTTGAACACCTCTTCTATGCAGTGATGGGCTTACTTCCTGCTGAATGCCCATGTGAAAATTCAGCAAGGAAACAACAAATTGGGTGGAAGGCAGAGAGAAAGCAAGGCGGAGTGTGGGCTGAATCGAGAGAATCTGTTGGATTCTCACCACCAAACCAGATTCCTTGCACAGGCTTAGTGGCAAGAACAGATATGTACCGGGCATCTCACAGAACATTTCTAGTTCATTGTCTACCCCACTTGCAAAGCCAAGCTGCTCAGGGAGTTGGTAACTCGATGCTGATCTTTGTTTTCTAGGTCAGTAGCTGAAACGCTGCCTGTATCACTACAAATGTCTTCTTTTTCTTTTGCGTTTTACTTGCTGGCTGTTTGGTGTCCTTGGTGACAGAAAAGTCACTCTGTCTCTGTTTTTCACTAAAATAGAGATCGGAAAACACTGTTGTTGGTGGGTGTGTGGGCTTGTTAACACAAAAGGCTACAAGTAACTTGCTTCTCCTTTAGATTTCTCCTTTGTTTTCCAGAAAATTAAAGTGCCATTTGCAAAGTATACTTGCTTCATATAATGCATTTCTGTCAAGGAAATCAAGAGCATTTAAGAGTCTGCTCTTTCCTCTCTTCCTCAGCATGGGGCCCCTCATAAGTCTGAAGCAAAAATGCTGACATTTTCTACCTGGGTTAGACCTCATAGAAATGAAATTTCTTCCAGGTCTTCTTTCCCTGCCCACCTTCAGTGTTGACCATTTATTCCCCTGTACCACCAGCACCCTTACAAAGAAAACAGCAAAGTGTTCAGAGCTTTAGTTATGCAGGGATATAGTTCCTCATGTTGGACCATGGGTAGCGGGGGACCAAGGCTCAGTTGCAGTCTACTGTTGTCCAGGCAAAGCTCCTTCCTGGCTTGGAAGCCTTCCCTGTCCTTTGTCATGCCTGAAGCCCTGACAGAGGCAGCACCTCACGAGGAGGTCTTGCACTTGGGACCCTGTATCCAAAAGCCAACCCTGCAACCTAGCTTGGGGGCGGCTGAGCAGATTTATTTAACAAATTTGTATGCCGCCCCTTGCAAACAAGCTGCGGTGCGTGGTTGACTTTTCTCTAGTGACCAATCTTAGAATTCTAAGAAGATACGAGCAAAAGCAAAGCTTGTTACGTCAGAGGGAAGAAAGGCGTGACCGAGAGAGCTAGTCCCACGTGAGACACCACTAGAGGATTAACATCTGCATTTCAAAGACCTCAGCTAAAGAGCTTATTTACTGAGTTGCAAATCTTGTAGACAAGTAGCAATAAAGGACACTAGTTTTATTGCTCGTGAACGTGTGGGTTGTTTACATGTTGAGTGCCATCTTGACATCCTTCCAGACTCAGACTAGAGCCAATCAGCTGCAGGGATGAGTATGATGGCTTGTCATTGGCCTGCTCCAGGGAAAGGCCATTGGTCTGTGGCAGAGGGCACACTTTGTATGCAGAGGATCCCAGTTCAGGTCCTGGCATCTCCAGAAAAGGCTGGAAAATAACTCTGTTGAAAGCCTGGAGGGATGCTGGCAGTTTTGTGTAGATAGAACCAGGCCAGGTGACCTCCACTTTCCAAGCGGTTTCTTCCGACATGCAAAAGGCTTCTAGGGTTTTGTTCGCCCCACTCTGTGGATTCTTTAGAAGGATAAACTACAACAAAATCCTCAACTGTGCAAATCACAAGAAACAATGGATGGGTCAGAATGAAAAGGATGTTCAACCTATGCATAACCTGCATAGTGGACAAGAAGCTACTGTTAGGACAGACTATGGAGAGACAGAATGGTGTCCTGTAGGCCAAGGTGTCAGGCAAGGGTTTATTTTGTCTCCCTATTTGTTCAATCTGTATGCAGAACATATCATAAGAAAAGCTGGATTAGGATCAGGAGAACGGAAAATTGGTGGAAGATACATCAATAATGTAAGAAAAGCAAACAATACCACATTATTAGCAGAAATTAGCAATGAATTAAAATAACTCCTGCTGTTATTGAAACAAGAATGCAGAAACAGGACTGCAACTGAGCATGAAGTAAACAGAAGTTATGAATGCAGGAGAATTATACAACTTTAATATCAACAGGGAAGAAACTGAATTGTAAAAGATTTTGCATCCTTTGGCTCAGTCACTGATTGAAATGGAGACTCCAGCGGAAGACTGAGACTTGGAAGGGCAGCAATGAAGGAACTAGAAAAGATCATCAAGTGTAAGGACATTTCATTGGAGATCAGCCACACGATTGTATTCCTGATCACTGTCTGATGTGAAAGCTGAGAGAAAGAAAACTGTTGTGTTCAAAATATGGTGTTGAGCCATATGGTGTTTGTGAATACCCCAAACCAACAGATGAACAAGGAGGTCCTAGAACAAATCAAGCTAGAACTTTCCCTGGAAACAAAAATGATAAAACTGAAACTGTCATGCTTTGGGAGAAGGCAAGAGTCACTGGAGAAAACGATCCTGTTTGGCAAAGTCAAAGACAGGAGATGGAGGGGAAGACCAAATGCGAGGTTGACTGATTCCATAAATGAAGCCACAGCTTTGTATTTATACAAACTGAGCAGGAGGGTCAGCATAAGTTGGAGATGACTTGATAGCATATAACAACAACAAACAGGACAAAATATTTCAGTGTTGTCTTTCCAAAATGTCATCAAGGCACTGTACCGCAGGGGTGCATGAGAATTTTGTTTTAGTCCAGAAATCATTAAAATGCCTCCCTTTCAACCCTAGTTGCAGATGCTTGCCCTCTTTTGAACTTCCATTTGCAAAATGTATGCTTCATGCACAAATTAAGTTGTTTTTTTTTAAATACTCACTTGTAAAATTGTGAATTTCCATCATTCAGTCCATGGTAGAACACTGTGCACTTCTGAAAAACATATGCATTTCCCCTTCAAAATGTACCTTTTCCCCATTCAAGTGAACTGAGAAACCCCATTGCAAAACAGATCTGAAGTGAGCCAAACTGAACTTTGTACTGAAGTGCAGTTCGGAGAATTTCGGAAAGCTCAAGCATTTTTGGTTCTCCCATGTCTAAGCACATAGCAACTCTGTGTTTATTGTTTTTAACACAGAATAGTATTCAAACAATTAGAAGATATTAAAATATCGAAACAACATTAAATAAAATGAAAGCTGCATCCCCCTGAACAGAACAACAGCAACAGGGAAATAAAGAACTTGTGTACATTTCAGCAATTCAAATTTCATCTTTTGCTCTTTTCTTGTATTTTGCATTTTAATGCAACACTGGTGACAACATTTGTCAAAAGGAAGTGGGCTGGGTGTCACGTGCTCCCTCAGAACAGGACAGTTCAGCAGCAACATAATTGGCGCCAGGCAGAGGAAATTATTATATATGTTGATGCCATCTGCCGAGAGACGGTCTCTCTGAAATGTGTGAATTAACTCTTAATCTCCACCAAGAGGAAATCTTTTCCCCTCATCCTTGAAACTGGCTATTAAAAAGATATTGCAGAAGTGGAAGTGTGGCTACATAAGGGATAGTAGGGCTCATGGAGACAGTGTGTAGGATACGTGTGGTCGGGCACCTGCCAAGGGCTGACACCCAAGCGGAAGTGCACAGACTTGCTGCTTCTCTTCGGTTCACCTTCCTCTCAGTCTGGACCACTGCATCCTTGCAGCCTGGCTGCCGAGCAAGCAGGCAAGCGGTAGCAGTGTTCCAAAAGGAGATAAGGATTGGCAGGAGTTGTGGCTCTGGTGGCAAGAAAGTAGACTTGAGGGAGGTGGCTTTGAGTGTGCCTTGCTCAAGGGGCCCCAAACCCTGGAGGCAGTACTGGTTACCAGTCAGTCATCAATTCCTGTCTTCACCAGTCCACCTGAATCATGTTGTGGAAAGCACCATGTGAAGGGTGGAGAAGAGTGCTCTTCTGTGGAAACAAATTGCAGGCTGATGTGGTGGTGTTCTGCATGGAAGGTTCCTGGTCTGAACAGCCAAAAGATACTGTGCAGTTATTCTGTCATTCGCTTCTAAAAAGATTTCCCATGGCAAGCAAGAAGATGGAAGAAGCCATGGGAGAACATGGGAAGACTGCCCATAGTTTCGGATGTGTACCAGTTGCTCCCACTTTGCTCTTGACCTCCTAGAACCTACTAGGTGCTTCCTTTGGAGAATTATAACCAGGCTGTAAGCAATTGGGCCAGAAGATTTAATGTTTTTAGCTGCTGGCTCTGCAAATTTCCTGTGCATGTGGAGGAACCAGTTTTGTGCTATGGGACTTCCTCAGCAAGTAGCCAGTACCACTCCGTCTCTCTGGCCCAGCCAATAGTGGCTCTGAGAAGGAGGAGCAGATGATATCCTGGCTTGCTTTTTACTGGCTTCCCATCCGGTTGTGTTCAGGCTATCACGTTGACCTAAATAAATGCTTATTGCCTCGCTCTGGCAATCCCCTGCTGCCCCAATCCCGGCTTGGATCTATCCAAGAACACAACTTTGAAACTTGCTGTAAGTGTTGCCTCCTCACTTACCAAACCTTGGAGCAGCGCCCTGATGTTTAAGCTGCCCTCATAATGTCAGGTCAATATTGTCAGGTTGTCCCAGGGCATAACTTGAGGGCCATACGATGGAAGCACTCGCTGATGTTAAGCAGAGCTAGGTCTGGTCAGTGCTTGGATGGAAGACCCTACAGGAAGTGGACAGGATGGGAGAAGTGCAATAGAGAGGGCTGACACTTTAGTTACCTGCAAGATCCTCCAAAAGAAGTTAGATAATTCTTAGTTACAGTCACACGGTGGTTTAAGAAGGTAAATGGCAAATAAAATGAGATTGCTTTAAACCTGGGAATATTTTGTGAATGTTGTTGACACTATGAGATTAGTCATCGGTGCTGTTACATTTTGACTTTGAATAAAGGTACAAAAACTCAAGTGACATTCTTGCGCTTGGTCTCTGTTTTCCTCTTCCACCAGAAATCAATACTGGAATTGCATGGCAACGACTGCGGCAGGAGCCCACAGGGAGCGGTGCTACACCCTCACCTTCAGCATCGTTTTTCCCCATAAGGAAGATGTCTGCTACTTGGCCTACCATTACCCCTACACGTACTCTACTATGATGGTAAGGCAGGTTTTCCTGATGAGTCTCTAGAAAGCATTGAAATGGATGGGTGCATGGGTAGCTTTGTTCAAATAGTGTTTAGCAGGATAATGAACATGCATTTATTTAAAGACCGGCTTTTCTCCTCTTGCAAGAACCTAAGGTGGCCTACACAATCCTCATTCTCCGTTTTATCTTCTTGACGTTCCTGTGAAGTCATGAAGCTGAGAGTCAGTGATTGATCCAAATCACCCAGTGACTTGGCCAGCTGAGGATTAGGCCTCTCCCAGGCTCCAGCATTCCAACCATCACACTACACTGGCTCTTACTATGTTGCCCATAGTGCCCATGTACTTGGGAAAGGCATTCCATCAAGTACTGCAGTTCCAAGCAGCTTCCAGTGTTAAAAGTTATCTAGAAAGGAGTATTTTAGGAAATATGGGTTTGTCCATCACACCATGACAAGCCAGCCACATCTGCTGAAATTCCTTCCTCTGCATAACAGCCTACTAAATGGCATTGTTGTCCAGTAGCATGGACCACAGAACAGGCTGCTAAAATCACTATTTATATTGTATACCTTTTGTAGTTAGATGTGCATATGCAATGCACGATCTTGCTGGGGGACATCAAGACATCAGAGGACACTGCTTGCTGCATGAGTTAATCAAGATTGCACAATGAAGTGAATGAGGCATTTTTTCAAGTTATCCAATCAGGTTTGGCTGTGTGATGATGTCATGGGGGAAAGATAAAGTTAATTGGAGAGTGAATGAGCATGAGAAGGCCATTATAAATGACCATTTTTGCAAGCACTGCCAAACAAATAATAATAAAAAGGGAGGCCGTTAGCAAAAAAAAGTTTGTTAAAATAGGGATCAGTCTCAGCTCCATACACCATACTATGTCAAAATGAACCAAAGGGGCATCTCCTGTGTGCACTAAGGCATTTCCTGATGTTGGTCAAATGCCTTCTTTCAGTGATGACTTTGACCAGGTCAGCTAAAATAACTCACAACTCTCTACCAGAGCTTCTAACTATGTCATGGGAAAATAATTCAATTTTTGCAGATTGGTTGATGAACGAAAGTCCAACTCATGAATGTGCATCATTAGGTTTTATTTTCCAGCATATGTCCATGCAAAATGTGAGAGGGTTCCCTCCCACCATTCCTTTTCCTTCAAACCAGTAATGAATTCAAAGCGATTTAGCAACCCAAGGGCTCAATTACCTGTACAATGCATTTCAAAGGATGATAAAATCCCATATGGAAACAGTGACTTGGAAACACTGATCGTAATCTAATATACATTTAATAACTGCAGGCATATTTACAGCACAGTTATGCACACTGAGAGGAGACCACATGAAAGGGCAATATTCAAGACCACAGTCGCTTGGAGAAATGAGTAACTGTATGTACTTCAGGGCAATGGAACATTTATCAATAGATTTTTGCCGCATGCTTGCATGTAAAAGCAGAGTGGAACCATAAATGAACAACTTCTGATTTCAAAAATAATGAACTAGGAGAAAAAGAACAATGGGGAAGTAGTCTAAGCTTTACAAGGAAGGTGATTATGTTCCTACCTAGCTGCTAAGCTGAACCTAGCCCTGCCTCTGTTAGCCGATATGACTTGTCAACAGTACACAGGAACATGGAAATGTGCCTTCTTCCAGGTTAGACTCTTTGTTCAACTAGTCCTCTATTATCTTCTTTGATGGGCGGTAGTTCCCCAGTTTCAGGAAAGGGTCTCCCAAGGCACACCTGGGGATGAGGGGGATTGATCCTGGAAACTTATACATGCAAAGCCACTTCTCTACCATGCAGCCATGCCTGCTTCCTCCTTCAGGCTAGAGATGGAGGGGATTTTTTTTTCGGACTGGGTTTTGATGAGAATTTGCCAGAATTCGCAACATTTTCGTTTTTCAGATGAAGTAATGGCTTAAGATTTAGAAACATCAAATGTGGGAGAAAACAAAACTGACAGATCCATCCAGGCCCAGGCCTTAAGGATGTGGCTCATAAAGGTTGAGATTTGCCTCCCTGTCTGGTCACCTCTGGGTTTTGGCAGGCCCTTGACAGTCCAGTGCTGCATGGCAGGCAGGTCCATCATGGCTATTGAGGAAAGGATTTTGTTTAATCTGTTCTATGCTTCATGAATTGTTCCATACCTTTTGTTCTGGTATTGATAGAATCTGAACTTATTTGATTTCCAAACTTGCATTTGCTCACATTTGCACAAATGTGCACATGTGAGCATCTGCATTTCCAAAAAATATAAAACAGGGTTTGGCCTCTGGAGTAGAATGCACTTTGCCTTTCTTTGTTCTATGACTAAACTTGCAAAAAGCTCTGGAAAGTAGAAACAGGCCTGGAAGTTTGTGCAGTGTGTGTGACTTGGGGACACTGGTATCTGCTGGTCAGTTTCACAGAATTCATTATATATTTCTCCAGCATCCTCAGTGATGGTCCTATTCATGTGAGGAATAGCAGGAGCTATTGGACTGGGCTGGTGCATCTGGATATGAATTCTATTTCAGCTCATTTTGTAATACCCAAATTTGTGTATTTCCTTAAATTTGCAAAGTTCTTCATTGTTGAGGATGAAAAAATTTGAGGGGGAACAAAATTCAAATTTAAGAAAAAGCGACCTGGAGAGAATCTCAACCTTATTAGGGGCATGGGGTGAGGGCGCCTCCTGTTATCTCCAGATGACGACCCTGGAGTGCATGTGTTGTGATCTGGAACAATACAGCTCCCAACCAATCAGGTTAGAGGCCACTCTGGCTGGTCTCAAGCTTCTCTGGATAAACTCTGGGCCTCATTAGTGAAAATAGAGTTCAAAAATAATCAGATGCAGAGGAAAACAAGATTGTCAGAATCATCCATGTGTTGTCACGGTGCACCATCAGCTTATGCCATTCATGCTCAGTAGGATGCTAGACTGGGCAGAGTCTTGATATTCTATAGTACGTCACATATGTTCTTGATGCATTTTGTTGTCTATCCCAGTCTCACTTGGACATTCTGGAGCAAAGCAGGAACCCAGAGAAAGTCTTCTTCAGGAAGCAGACACTCTGCCACACCCTGGGAGGAAACCCCTGCCCTCTGGTCACCATTACCGCCATGCCTGAGACAGAAAGCACGGATGATCTGAGGCAGTTCCGTAAGTCGCTAACTCTGATGCATCTTCATTCCATTGGATTTGCAGCCCTGCTCCATCTGGAAACTCACTGCTGAGTGTCCGCCCTATGCAAAGTCACATGCAATGGGTGGAAGTGTCTCAGGCCAACTCCAGGGCTAAGTGGAAGCTCCCCTCTCATTTTCACTGCTGTCAAGAAAGCACCATGCCCAGGATGGCTGTGTCCCCGAGAGCCCTCTTGGAATGTGAGCCATTTGCTCCATCACCTCTCTGGGATGAGGCACTCCTCCGAGGGAGCTACACAGGACACTCCAGAGTGCTGTGTTATATGGGAAGAGCTGCAGAATGGGACAAGACCCTGGGTAAAGTGCATGTAGGATAGTTGCTTCGTGGAGTGAAGTTTATTAGGTGACACCTACCTGTTAGCTAAGATGCTATTTGACCCTAGGGCATGCCCTAGGAATGAGAGCAACACTGCTGTTGTGAAGATGCAGTCACTTGATTTATTGGATGCATTGGCAGATAGAGACCATTCCATGCAGTGCAGTGCCCTGCAAGCCCGTCTTGGGGCGAGCCTGAATTTTAAATTTTCATTTATGCAGTTTGGTTACCTGTTCTGTTTGGGATACAGAGCAGATTTCATTCCCTCACCCCTTGATTCCTGGCATTGCTTGGATCAACACCTGTGCTTTGTTCCCCAGGCTTAGTTTTGGCATCTCCTCTAATGCACTGGTCAAAGTTATTAGACAAAGTTACAGCTCTGTATAGCCCCGTCTGTGACTCTTTCATGGTGGTCAGCAGCCAAGCTTTGTGAAAACAAGACCCTAAAGACCTGCAGCACACAGGTGCAGGAGCAGGTTCTTTGGGATTTGCTGGAGATGGGTGGATATGAGCTCAATGACTTGGACAAGGATGTGACCAGGAGCTCTGGGGACACGGCCTAGAGAGGCATGAAGCAGACCTGCTGAAAACTCCTCTGCTTTCATCTCTTCTGCAAATCATCTTGCTGTTACTTCCTTTCAAAATTCATCCCCGAGTACCTTTCATTTCCTAGTACTCGTTCCAAGTAGCATGCCTATGCATTGTAATTTCTCAAGACCTGATGCCACTTTTGCTTGGGTGTAGACTTGTGTGACAGTCTCTCCATTTTGTATTCCAGAAAAGTAGCAGCTTTGTCAGGTGGGTGAGGAGGCAGGTGGGCTGAGAGTTTCCTCATTCTAGGAGGGTGCTGTGGTGCAGAGAAGTGGATTGCAGACCACCCCAGCCTCGTGTGGCATCAGCACTGGCACCCCCCCCACACACACAGTTCTCTGGTGAGGTCAGACTAGAGCAAGTCTGATATATTTGGCTACTTGAGGGGAAGAGCTTCACAGCACCCCTATTTCCATATTTACCATGCCAAAACTGGATGGAGTGGCTGTTTATTTCTGACTCAGCCTGGGTGACAGGAGAGCATCTTGCGCTGCAGTGGGGTCACTAAGACATTGCAGGACGGGCTCCAGCACACCAAAGCCATGCCCTGCACCCCAGAATCCATTGCTCAAGGCAGTGCCTTATTTTGCCTAATGGTCCTGGCTCAGAACTTAAATTGCTTGGCGTTTGAGGTCCTTTGGTGTTAGAACAGAAACAATACCCGTGTCCTACCGCCGTGTCTCCCTGATGCAACTCAAGAGTGCTCCGCGTGTGTCTCTGAATGCACTGGTGCTTTAGAGGTACGAGTATCCTGATGATTTGTGAGGTCTGCTGCAGGACGACTGGCATTTGCTGGCATTTTTCTTTGGCTTCTGCAGTGATTGCTTATTACTTATCAGTAACAAACATGGGAAAGAGAAGAAGAAGGAGCAGTCCCACATTTATCTTTTTGCATGAACTCACTGTGAGTCCTGCATGTTTTATAAATCTCAACATCCCATCCCTTTTCTACTTTTATGGATTGTTGTTGTTGTTAGTTGCAAAGTCGTGTCCGACCCATCACAACCCCATGGACAACATTCCTCCAGGCCTTCCTGTCCTCCACCATCTCCCAGAGTCCACTTAAGCTTGCACCAACTGCTTCAGTGACCCCATCCAGCCACCTCATCCTTTTCCGTCCCCTTCTTTTGCCATCTATTGTTCCCAGCATTAGACTCTTCTTCAGGGAGTCCTTCCTCCTCATTAGGTGGCCAAAGTATTTGAGTTTCATCTTCAGTATCTGGCCTTCTAAAGAGCAGCCAGGGTTGATCTCCTCTAGGACTGACCAGTTTGATCGCCTTGCGGTCCAAGGGACTCGCAGTCTCCTCCAGCACCACAATTCAAAGGCCTCAATCCTTTGGCGCTCAGCCTTCCTTATGGTTCAGCTTTCACAGCCATACATTGCAACTGGGAAAACCATAGCCTTGACTATACGCACTTTTGTTGGCAGGATGATGTCTCTGCTTTTTAGTATGCTGTCTAGATTTGCCATAGCTTTCCTCCCCGGGAGCAAGCGTCTTTTAATTTCTTGGCTGCAGTCCATGTCTGCAGTGATCTTGGAGCCCAGGAAAATAAAATCTGTCACTACCTCCATTTCTTCCCCATCTATTTGCCAGGAAGTGACAGGACTGGATGCCATGATCTTAGTTTTCTTAATGTTGAGTTTCAGGCCAACTTTTGCACTCTCCTCCTTCACCCGCATCAAGAGGCTCTTTAGTTCCTCTTCATTTTCTGCCATGAGAGTGGTATCATCTGCACATCTGAGGTTGTTGATATTTCTCCCAGCAATCTTAATTCCAACTGGTGATTCATCTAGCCCTGCCTTTCTCATGATGTGCTCTGCATATAAATTAAATAGGCAGGGTGACAGTATACAGCCTTGCCGAACTCCTTTCTCAATTTTGAACCAATCAGTGGTTCCGCGCCCAGTTCTCACTGTTGCTTCTTGACCCGCATATAGGTTTCTCAAGAGACAAATAAGATGGTCTGGCACTCCCATCTCTTTAAGAACTTGCCACAATTTGTTGTGATCCACACAATCAAAGGCTTTAGCAAAGTCAATGAAGCAGAAGTAGATGTTTCTCTGGAACTCCCTAGCTTTCTCCATGATCCAGCGTATGTTGGCAATTTGATCTCTAGTTCCTCTGTCTCTTCGAAATCCTGCCTGTACTTCTGGTAGTTCTTGGTCCACATACTGCTGGAGCCTAGCTTGTAGGATTTTGAGCATCACTTTGCTAGCATGTGAAATGAGTACAATGGTGCGGTAGTTTGAACATTCTTTGGCATTGCCCTTCTTTGGGATAGGAATGTAAACTGACCTTTTCCAATCCTGTGGCCACTGTTGAGTTTTCCAAGTTTGCTGGCATATTGAGTGTAGCACTTTTACTGCATCATCTTTTAAGGTTTTGAATAGCTCAGCTGGAATGCTGTCACCTCCACTAGCTTTGTTGTTGCTCAGACTTCCTAAGGCCCACTTGACTTCACATTCCAGGATGTCTGGCTCGAGGTCAGTGACCACCCCATCGTGGTTATCAGGGACGTTAAGCTCTTTCTTGTATAGTTCTGTGTAATCTTGTCACCTCTTCTTAATCTCTTCTGCCTCTGTTAGGTCCCTGCCATTTTGGTCCTTTATCATGCCCATCTTTGCATGAAACGTTCCCTTCATATCTCCAATTTTCTTGAAGAGCTCTCTGGTCCTCCCTATTCTATTGTTTTCTTCTATTTCTTTGCACTGTTCATTTAAGAAGGCATTCTTATCTCTTCTAGCTATTCTTTGGAATTCTGCATTCAATTGGGTGTATCTTTCCCTTTCTCCCTTGCCTTTTGCTTCCCTTCTTTCCTCAGCTATTTGTAAAGCCTCCTCAGACAGTCATTTTGCTTTCTTGCATTTCTTTTTCTTCGGGATGGTTTTAGTTGCTACCTTTTGTACAGTGTTGCGAACCACCGTCCATAGTTCTTCAGGCACTCTGTCTATCAGATCTACTTCCTTAAATCTATTTGTCACCTCCACTGTATATTCATCAGGGATATGATTTAGGTCATACCTGAGTAGCCTAGTGCTTTTCCCTACTTTCTTTCTTAAGCCTAAATTTTGTGACCAGAAGCTCATGATCGGAGTCACAGTCAGTTCCTGGTCTGGTTTTTACTGACTGGATAGAGCTTCTCCATCTTTGGCTGCAGAGCACATAATCAATCTGATTTCTGTGTTGACCGTCTGGTGATGTCCATGTATAGAGTCATCTCTTGGGTTGTTGGAAGAGTGTTTGCTATGACCATCGTATTCTCTTGACAAAATTCTACCAGCCTGTGTCCTGCTTCATTTTGTACTCCAAGGCCAAACTTGCCTGTTATTCCAGTTATCTTTTGGCTTCCTACTTTAGCATTCCAATCCCCCATGATGATAAGGACATCATTTTTTGGTGTTAATTCTAGAAGGTGTTGTAGGCCTTCATAGAACCGGTCAGCTTCAGCCTCTTCAGCACCAGTAGTTGGGGCATAGACTTGGACTATTGTGATGTTGAATGGTTTGCCTTGGATTCGAACTGAGAGCATCCTGTCATTTTGGAGATTGTATCCCAGTACTGCTTTTCCTACTCTTTTATTGACTATGAAGGCTGCTCCATTTCTTCTGAGGGATTCTTGCCCGCAGTAGTATACCTGATGGTCATCTGAATTAAATTCACCCATTCCTGTCCATTTTAGTTCACTGATTCCTAAGATGTCGATGTTCAGTCTTGTCATCTCTTGTTTGACCACATCCAGCTTGCCTTGATTCATAGATCTTACATTCCAGGTTCCTATGGAGTATAGATCTTTGCAGCATCAGACTTTCCTTTCACCACCAGATACATCTGCAACTGAGTGTCCTTTCGGCTTTGACCCAGAACCTTCATTCTTTCTGGCGCTAGTAGTACTAGCCCTCTGCTCTTCCCCAGTAGCATGTTGGACACCTTCCAACCTGAGGGGCTCATCTTCCAGTGTCTTATCTTTTTGTCTTTTGGTACTGTCCATGGGGTTTTCATGGCAAAGATACTGGAGTGGGTTGCCATTTCCTTCTCCAGTGGATCACGTTTTGTCAGAGCTCTGTACTATGACCTGTCCGTCTTGGGTGGCCCTGCACGGCATAGCTCATAGCTTCATTGAGCTACGCAAGCCCCTTCGCCATGACAAGGCAGTGATCCATGAAGGAGACTTCTATGGATAGGGATTGGCTATTCAAGCTACATGAACCTGCATATTAAATGCAGTCCCATCTTCAGAGGAGCATTTCCAAAACGAGAGCAATTGAAGACTGTATTGAGCTTTTTACCATCTCTCCAATGCTCCTGCTCCCAGTAAGGGAGCTGATGTGGCTGGTTTTGCCCCGCTCCAACTCCTCCTCTGCTCCAGCGCTTCATTTCCCCTCCCCAGCTGGCTCATTCGGCTATCCAGAAGCCAAGCATTGAGTCTGTGATTGGCTCTGCCATTATCAACAGAAATAAAAATTTTGCCCAGGACAACTCTGGTATGACAACCACAACACTTTATTATGCATTATGTTCTGGCTGCATCTTACAACTTAGAAACTGCACCAGTGGGGGAAATTAAACTGTCACAGAGTCAGGCAAGTACAACCCAAGTTAAGCAAAGACATTGAAGTGCTTCCTGTGGTAGCCGGTGGGGTTTGAAACTACAGACGACCTGAGCAACTGGGTATGCCATTACTGAGAAGCTTCACCAGGTGGAATCCCTTTACCCATCCTGCTTAAGGGATTATGGGCAGCTGGCTTGCCACTGTGAATGGAGTAGTGGACTGGCTGGACCATTGGTCTGGTCCAGCAGGGCTGTTCGGGGTTCTTATGTTGAGATGGTTCACAATGCTTTTGTGGGAATTTTGGGCCAGGCAAAAGTATCCCTCCTACACTTTGATCATATGTTGAAGCACCTTAAATCTGCCTGTATGTTGTTTGATGATGCTCCCAAAGCAGTGGAAGTGGATGGACTTCTGCATGGTGGACATTAGCTAGTTGCTTCTCTATCATGTACCATATGTACAGAAAGACACTGTCTGTTTTTTCAAGTTTGAGGCTCATTGAGGAAGTCACACGAAAGCAGGTAAAGCTTCATCCAGTCAACAGAATCAGGTCATAGCAGGCAGGGCCAAGTTAAGTAGGCATAGTCTGGGCAAAGGAGGAAGGTGAAGGCACAACACCTGATGTTAAGACAGAATAAAACAGGACTTTGCATCATTCTAAATGGGTCCCATTAAGTGTGTTTGGTTGGAAGTTTTCCCCACTAGAACAAGGCAACCCATATATTCCACCTCACCCACTAAGGTCCTCTGGGGATAATCTTCTGAAATCTGCTTCTGCAAGATTAAGGTCAACTACCCAGAGGACTTTCTCAGTGGCCTGAGGCAGGCAGAATGGCCTTCTGGGAGAAATGTGTCAGGTACCTCAGAATGCAACTTTCAAGAGGGAGTTAAGGATGTGTCTCTTCTGATGGGCCTTCCCTGATTAGTTTTATGCTTGTTTTCAGTCCAAATTTGAATTGTTATTGGGTTTAATCTTTTGCAGCCTGTCCAGAGCCTATGACAACTAGGTAGTAAACAAGCAAACAAACCAACAAACAGTTTTGTCTTGATGGAGGGCAAGCACCAATGAAGCCCTATGCAGGACCTGACAAGATCCATAATATGGCAAACTCCTCCACCTCCTATTTGGACTTAAAGGGTATTTTGTAGCCTAAGACTTCAGTGAGACTGGAAAAATAGAACTTCTGCTGGGGACTCATCCTTTGGTTCAAAGTATGATAGCAGGGAGATGTCCTGTAGCCTGGAGAGCCCCAAAGAAGGCACCGACTACCCAGCCATAGAGAAGTAACCTGTGTCCGGTCTTTATTGGAATTCTCTGCCACAAATGGAAAGGTCTGAGAGCTGGGAATCGTGTCAAGCAATGCATGATCATTCTGTTGGGGGCTTAAAAAACAGTGGATTCTTCAATCTTTAGGATTTCATTTTTGCATTTTTTTTTCAAGTGTGGACTTGCACACTTATGGTGGTCCAAAGCAGAAAGTCTCATCTCACTGAAATCCTGGGAAGTATCTTTCTTTAAAATACAGGAGGCAGCATCCAGGAATGCAAAGAAATGAATGCTACACATATGTTAATTGATGCTTCGCTTTCCCCTGACAGCTATCAAAAGGTGAGCTAAGCTGTGATCATGCATATATATGCATATGGCCATGTGAAAAATTCCTGCTTGTCCCTGTCAAAACTTGAATTTTTTAAAAGAAGTCAGAATTTTGACAGCTGCTGTCAAAACTGACAAGTTCTATAAATGACGTGACACAGCTTCGTTTTCTTTAAGACTTCAAGGCTCAGGAAAGGGTGGAAAAGGCACAGTATTCAGAGCATGATGTGGCTCATTTATAAACCTTGAGGAGCAAACCATGCAGGGATGAGTGATTGGCTACTTTAACAGCAGACACTTTCCAGCACATCAGTTTCATTTTGGACTTGTGCAAGGGCAAAGGTGCATGCTTGTGAAAGACTATCATTTTTAAATGCACCTTGCATGTATTCTGAAACCAAATTAAAAATAAACCCAGAAACTGCATGCAGATTGCATGTAAAATCTTTTGATGCCACCCACTGCTATTTGTCAGATCAGAAATATTGCAGAATTCTACCAGGCTTCAATGAAATGGAACATCGAGTGTTGCCCATCTGAACTGGCACCCAGCAATTGCCAAAGGAAGACCATGCCCCCTGATTTGTGCATGTGTGTGCGTTCATGTGTCTGTATGTGTGCGGTTGTGTGTATTTGTAAATCTGAAGGAATGAGAAAACATAGAAACAGAGCAACAGAGCGAGTCAGAAGGGGCCTCCTGGGCCATCTAGTCTGACCCCCTGTTCCAGCTGGCTCCCCTCATGACATGCCCACCATGTGCACGTCCAGCCTATCCTTAAACACCCTCACCAGTTGGGCCTCAACCACCTCCCATGGAAGCCCATTCCACACCCTCGGGGTCCTGACTGTCAGGAAGTGCTTCCTGGCATCTAAGGCTGTCTTATAGCTGTGCTTCTTTTGCCTGTTGAAAGCATCCATCTTGGGATGCAGAAATCTGGCTAGAATCTGGCTCTCTTGCACTTGCTAGATTTCTTTCCTGCATTTGATCCAGCTCGAGAAGTGAGCCAAACTGAGATCAAGTCTGTGATCTCCCTAGTTTCCCATCGTGCATACAAATGAGCCAGCACGAGTCATTGCAAGAACTTCTACCCATGGGGAGTCCCTCCCCTTTTGAACACCAGCTGCACCATGTTGCAGCTACCGAAGACTGCTGAGTCCCGCCAGGAACTGAAGTTTCATCTCAGCTAAGAAAGAACCCCATGATGGAAATGGGCTCTCTTCCCGTCAGGAAATGTGCATAAGGCACGCAACCACCATGCAAGCTGGATCGGTGCCATCATGTCATGTCCCTGGTTCTGAGGTATCAGCCTGTGGACCACTCATGTTCAAGCAGATTACAGGTTGCCCCCACCCTTCAGAGGGATTCTTCAGCATCCTATTTTATACTCTCTGACCTGAGGATGTGCCTCTCATGTCTTGTTCCTCCAATGAGCAGGAAGATCCCAGGGAGTGTTCCCTAACCAGCTCCCCACTCCCCAGAATTCACCACCTAGAAGAAGCCAGTAACTGTGGCAAAGGATGTTTGTCCTTTAAAAAAGCCAGAGGAGGTGGGGCTTCCAAAAGGACTCCCTTGGCCTTCCTGTTGCTCTCAGCCAGGTAGCTGCAGGATTGTTCTCTGTGTTTCTGAACTCATCCCCATCAGGTACCTGTGGCCCTGTCCATGGCACTATCTGTTTCTGCTCAAGTTGCCTGTGCCACGTGGGCTGCCCTTTCCTGAGCTGTCACCAAAGCAGATAATACAATCCCTGATGGAGCTGGACATGGCGAAGCTTTTCCTGTTCCTCAGTCATGCAGAAGCTTGAGACTGCAGAAACAGACACCAGCTGTTTACAGTTGGCATCCACTCTGGGTGAAGCTCTTGAAGACCAGGCTCTGCCCACCTTAAGTAGCTAGCCAGTTGAGGTTCTTTGTTGAGATCACCACTTTTGTGGTTACTATATCCTGGGCATGGGTGGAAAGCAGATCTTCACATGGATATTATTTCCCAGCATTATCTCCCAGCAGTGCCAGCCAGGGCACCTGGGAACTGAAGTTCCAAGCAGTTAGAGACCCTTCTTCTGGGCATCCCTGCTTCAGCCAGCACCTTCTGCATTGGGTTGCACAACATCCTGACAATCCCCGTCCTGCTTTGCTTTAACTCTGCCATATTGGATGAGACCCAGGGCACATGGTGATTGCCTGTCCTGCAGCCCACTTTGACATGTCATTGGTAATGTGCTGTTGATGAGAAGGCCTTGTTACTCTGACTGGTTGGGTGTGGAAGCTCACGAGGCTCCTCACCCATAGGGCTCTGGCATGCTTAACAGAGGACATATCGGTGGCATCAGGGTGAAGAGCTAGGGACTGCAGGCGCAGAGACCTGCATGTGAAGAATCTGGTGGTTCTCCGGTGGCCCCCTCCAGAGCAAGCTGCCACTTTTGGTTAGTGCTTGCTTTAGAAGGGCCCTATTCCTTTTAAACAAATGGGGTCTCTCCTCCCTGCCCCCCTCCCAATTAAGAATAGTGAAGATTAACTGAAAATGTGGAACAGTGAGGGATGGCCACTTTTGCAAAGTGCTGTGAACTAATGATCGGGTGGAAAAAATGTACACAGTTTAATTAAGCACATTGATTAAATCAATACATTTCAAACAGCTTAGCACTCCAATCAGCTTAATCTCATTAAATGTAATTCGGGCCTTGATAATTGATTAATAATGCATTATGGTTTATGAATTATTGACTCCCGAGTTATTATAACAGTGCCATCTCCCCGCATGACAAACGCTGCTGCATGTTAATTACGAAGGGCTGATGTTCTTCCCCCATTCTTTGTAATAACTTTGCAGGGGCTAAGATGGCATATCTGATAGTGAAACAGGACTTAATGAGATTACAGCCTTGTCTGGGTTGCCCTGTCCTGCTCAGGCTGGGCTCAGGAGCAGTGAAAGATAGACGATACCTGTCGTCCGCCTGACGTATGTGCCACTTGGGGTGGGGAATGGTACAGTCAGGCAGTGGCAGGAGAACTCGTGGCCTTGCACGTGGCACAGAGACGTGTTTGCACATCTCCCTGCTTCTCCTGTGCCATAACTACTTTCCTTCTCTGCTCAGCAAAAGATCAACAAAACCCTCCCAAGGCCGATGGTTGGCTGCAGTTGCCCTCCAGATGTTGCTGGGCTGCATCTCCCATCATCCCTCATGGCTAGAGCTGATTGGAGCTGCAGTCCAACAACATCTGGAAGGCCACAACTTGCCCGCCCTGCTCTATTGCTGATGGGTGGGTGGGGCCTGTGCTTGCCTGAAGCCACTGATGGAGCTGGCAGGTGAGCTAGAAATGCCTCAACTGGTAGCTCCGTCTGCCTCTCTGCTGCACCAGCTGCCCTCAAGCAGTCGCCAGCAACAAACATAAAACCACTGACAGACGAGTCGTCGTCTTGGCAAAGGGTCCACAGGTAAAATGCTTATTTAAAGTGAGCTTCACCCCTGGCAGAAGGCCCACAGAGAGGGGACTAAGGAAGGAATTCCAAAATCTGGCACAGCCTCTGAAAAGTCTCTCTTGTATGTCTTCCTCAGCTGTTGGTTCGAAACTGGATTCAGCCTCTAGGGAGCACCATCCAACCTGGTGGCTGATCTAGTCATTCCACGGAGGTAGGGCGGCCACTGCTTTGTGGCTCCTCATGCTCCCTTTCTTGTAATGTCTAAGTCCAGCGTGGTGTGATGTGGCCCTTGTCCTCACACTTTATGTGCCCCCATCTCCATCACCCTGCCTGGTGTGAGATGGGTGGGGGAAACCCTCTAGGCTGTCTTGCCATCGCAGGCTGCTTGTGGTAGATGTTTCGACAGCAGCAACTTGTGTCTCTTACAGTGGCCAGTTTCTGCTACTTTGGCCTTCCTTTGTGGCAGACACTCTGGGCATGGAAGTTGCCTATCCCTCGTGTACCAAAAATGCCAAAAAAGGAAGCACACTCTCCTAAAAATATTGCAGCAAAGCACAGAGATTTGCATAACATTCACATATGCAAATGTATAGCAATGGATGCAGATTTGGAGATAATTGTGATAGTTTTAGTAGGAATAGGATTTTACCATCATGGGGAAGGCTGCAGCCTGGTGACTTAGGTGCCTCTCTGTCTGCTGCCCAGGTCTGGCTTGCTGATGAGCAATTTCAAGAACCCTTTCTTAAGGTTCTTCACCTTTAAATCAGACTTAGACTGGGTGGCCCTTCAAGCAGAGGTCGCCTTCAGCACAAAGGACAAATGGACACTCTAGGTTTACAATAGGGGTTTTTCCCAAGCCACCCAAAGAGAGGGTGACTTCAAAGAGAAGCTGGCCCTCTGGAAAGCAGGACACCTGGACACTTAGCTTAAAATGAGGCTGGCCTTAGTGGTACAGTCCAATTGCACTCATCTGCTGCACTGAAGATGAGACTGAGAGTAAAAGAGCGCCTGTCTTTCCCAACAGTCCAGTCCATCTTCTCTGTTTCTGTTATGACTGGAACAGGGAGAGAGCTGAGCCCTGCAGATGCTCATGCCGTGCGCCGAGATGCCAGAAAAAGGAGCTACTTAATGGGCACAATGTTCATGGAGAGAGCTATTCTGTTTCTTGCTTGTATATTTTGATAACTGGTTAGATGAATGCTTTAATAGGGATCTTTTGATAGGACACTATTATGTATAGTACAACCCATGTAGATCCAGATTGTGAGTCAGTTTCCCAAATAAACTTAGGAACTAAGAGCACAATTTGGTCTAATAAGATATATGTGCACACACACACACACACAGAGAGAGAGAGAGAGAGAGAGAGAGAGAGAGAGAGAGAGAGAGAGAGAGAGAGAATTATGACAACTTATGTTTTAAGGCAATAGCTCTCTCATTTTATTTTATTTATTTATTAAATTTGTATGCCGTCCATTACTTCCATCTCTGGATGGCTTAAAACATTAATCAGAATAAAATAAATTAACTAAATTAACTATTCCACGCTGGCTGAAAATCCAATAAAATACAAACAATAAAATCCAATTAATACATATTAAAATATTGATCAAATAAAAAGGTCTTGACCTGGCACCGAAAAACATATAATGACATATAATGATATGACATATAATAATAATCTCATGTCAATGTCAGAAGGGGCCTTCCTTGCCCAAGATTCCCCCTGAACTGGTAGTTCTGTGCATGATTTCTCTACCTATCACCTGAAAAGGAACAATCCAGCAGTTTTGCTTTGTCCTTCATAGTTGGTGTGAAGGAGGCCTGGGTGACTTTCTTGACATAAACAGAGCAGGCATTTCATTTGCAACAATTGGAGAGGTTGGCTATGGAACAGGAAAAGTGATGTGACAAGCAAAGCAGCCATATCACCAGTCCTTAGCATTGTTCCAAACACAAATCTATGCCTATTTACTCAGAAGGAAGTCCCACTGTGGGGCTTTTTCCTAGGCAAGTGGGCAAAGAATTGCCGCCTTATTCTGCCACACCAAAAATGAGGAGCGAAAAGGAACCGGTTGTTTTCCAGGACAGCTACCTGAGCACTGCTCATCAAGCTGTAGACAGGGGCAATTGGTTTACTCAACCATACACTGGCCTAGGAAGAAATAGCCAGGATTCAAATGGAATGACTTTGCATTCCTCATTGTTTCTGCAGTTGGACTCACTTTCATGCTTCTCAGAGTGGGTGGGAATTAATCTGATTTTCCAGCCAGAAAGGGCTTTGAATGCCCTCCACATGCTGTGCTTCCAATCACCCAATATTTGTCTGGTACACTGAAGAAATATGGCACTCGGGAGGCTGTGTACGCCTTCTTCTCTCTAAATGGCAAAAGAAAGCCTTGAGCTGTTAGTGAGGCTCGTGATATCCACACCTCCAAGTGTGACATGGGGGAAAGCACACACACACTTTGCCGAATGCTGCAGTCTCCCAGGCTTGGTAGTATATTCCAGTCACTCTCCCAGTGCTGAAGGAGCATACTTGAAAAGGTCAAACACTGGAGGGTTTAAATGAGCTGGCAGGCAGTTGAACTGAGCTAAATTGACGATTCCAAAAAGTGGTCCTGTCCAAGAAGGGTAGCACTTTAGGACAAGGATGCTTGCCGGATGGACTACTGCCAGGAGCCAAAAGGGCCAAACACCAGCCTTCTCCAACTTGGTGCCCTCAGATGCTTGGGACTACAAGTCCCATCAGCACTCAGCAGTGTGGCCAGTGGTGGGAGGTGTAGTCCAGATATCTGCCAGGTACCAAGCTGGGGAAGGCTGCAGTACCCTTGCAAGGAAGGGTGGCTGGAATTGTCACTCATGGGGTTTTAGGTTCTGGTTTTTAATGACTTAACACAGTGCCTTTCTGGCGGTGTGGAAATAAATGGAAACATGGTTTAGTGGGGCTTTAAAGTGAGATGCAGTTGTGTGGTGGCTGTGCAGATAATGGTTAGCTTCCTTCCTCCTGTCCTTTCTTTCTTTTCTTCATACTTGGGAACCTGTTATATCCATTTGACCAAACAGCAGCTACGTTCCTTGCTGCCCAAGAGGAAGAGGAGAAATGGGAGGAGGAAGGGGATCCAGTGACTGGTGTGAGGGAATCATCAGGATGGCAGCCAGTGACAAGTGGGATCCTCCAGGGCTCTGTCCTGCGACCAATCCTGTTCAGTCTTTTCATCAATGACCTGGAAGAGGGGGTGAAGAGCCTGCTGATCAAATTCTCAGGCAATACTAAAATGGGGGTGGTGGCCACAACTGAGGGGCAGGTACTTCAGATCCAGAAGGATCTGGACAGACTATGGAAGTGGGCAGGAGACAACAGGATGGCGTTCAATGTGGATAAGTGCAAGGTCTTGCACTTGGGGCATAGGAACAGCTGTCATAAGTACAGGTTAGGGGACAAGTGGCTGGAGAACAGCACTTGTGAAAGGGACCTCGGGGTACTGGTTGACCGCAGGCTAAACATGAGTCAGCAGTGTGATGCGGTGGTCAAGAGGGCGAACACCACCCTTGGTTGCATAGCCAGAAGTGTGGCTTCTAGATCAAGAGAGGTATTACTGCCGCTCTATACGTCTCTGGTATGCCCACAACTGGAGTACTGTGTTCATTTCTGGGCTCCACATTACAGAAAAGATATATCCAGGTTACAATCAGTGCAGCGTAGGGGCAGAAGGATGGTGGCTGGTTTGCAGGGAAAGCTGTATGAGGCGAGACTGAGGGAACTGGGTCTCTTCAGCCTGGAGAAGAGGAGAATCTGAGGGGATCTGTTGGCTACATAGAGGAATGTGAGGGGGTGTCACACGGAGGTGGGTAGAGGCCTGTTCTCCCCTGCAGAGGAAGGCAGGATGTGCTCCAACAGAGTGAAGCTCAAGGAACCAAGGTTCAATTTGGACACCAGGAAGTACTTCCTGACAATTAGGACCCTGAGGGTATGGAATGGGCTTCCACAGGAGGTGGTTGAGGCCCCATCGGTGAGGGTGTTCAAGGATAGGCTGGACATGCACATGGTGGGCATGTCGTGTGACGAACCGGCTGGAGCTGGAGGTCAGACTGGTAGGCTCCTTCTGACCTGCTCTGTTTCTATATACTGATACTTTTTTTGATCCCAGGTTTTTAGACCTGTTAGACATCCCTTGCCTGCTGGACATGCAAGTAAGAGACTTTGGGTTTGGGGGCATTTTGGACTGGCGTCATGGCTGCTCATGGCACGAGATCCTGTCCCCCCTGAACTGGAGGAACAGAGATATTTGCTTGAGTGATTTCCTGGTAGAAGGAGCATCGGGGGCCTTTTCTCTGTTCCAGACAAAAAGCTGCACATTACTTAACTGTTTGGAAGATTTTTTTCTCTCTTCTAGCCTTGAAAAATAGCTCTCCTGCCAGCAGCAGCAGGGTTGTCTAGGTAGAACAGGCAGACAGACTGATGGACGGATCAGATCCTTAGCAGGAGTGGAGAAAAAAGCTTAATCTGAGCACACAAAAGTCCCTGGTTCAAATCTCACTTCAACTGCCAGCCCACATTTTAAGCCTCACAGTTCTCTCAGCTTGTCTGCAATATGGGCATAATATTCTGGGACTCTCTCTGCAATATAATAAAACTGGCCTCTATTATAGCGCTGTTATGCTTGAAGCTCTTCTATCTTCCTTTGGGCTTTGTCAGATGTTTTTACTCAGTCATGAACCTCAACATTCACTTTTTATATCACTCTAGGCAAAATTCAGTGTGAATGCTAAAATTTTAATAGAGACAATTGTCAGGTTTTTTTTCTTTTTTCTTTTTCATTTTTGGTCCAGAACTTTATTTTTCTAAACAGCCATCTTCATGCCACTTATCCCCAGAGTAGCCTCAGAAACTTCTATCTTGGAATGAATGCTTTATGTTCGTTTTCATTCTAGTCACAATATAGTACTTCTTACCTGGGGAACAGGCCTGGCTATCCATCATCTGCCACATCGCTATTATTTCTTGCTTGTAGCCCTGGAACATACACATGCACACACATGCCCACTCATTCACACACACACACACACACACACACAGAGAGAGAGAGAGAGAGAGAGAGAGAGAGAGAGAGAGAGAGAGAGAGAGAGAGAGAATGAGAATGGAAAGGCATAAAAGACTCAGCCACTGCTTTTCTAATAACAGAACAAGAGAACATTTTGTTCTCTAATTACAATTAAACCACTTTCCCTTTTTCCTCCCACCTAATTTTCCCTGAAAAAAACCCTCTTCATGTCAGGAGAAAACCAGGCTTAGAAGCAAGTGAATGTTAATGGTGTGCATTATCCCATTCAACTGGTGAAAGCATTTGGGGCCCTTCCAGAACATGTGACAACAGTTATCACCCTGTGCAAAGTCATTCAGATAATTTAAGACATAGATCTTGTTCTTGCTACTGTTGAAGCTCATATTTTCTAAGCAGTGCAAAGAGCCCCTCACCAGAGGGTTGAAATTTAATAGATGTGATGCAAAGGATGGGGTGGGGGGAGTATATGGAAGAGACATCCAGACACTTATTCTTCATATCTCTTCACTGTAACGCTTTGCATTCAAAACATCTCATTCCTGGACTGTGCAAGTTAGGAATGTGTGACTCAGCAAAAGGCAAACTCCTTGAGGTTCTCCAGACTGCAACTTGCTTTTTCAACTCACGTATCAGATGGTGTTGTTGTTGTTGTTGTTTTTCAATGAAAGCCAGTGCATCGATTTGTAAATATGTTTTTAAATGGGTGCATCCATCATGTGCCATTTTGAAATGTATACTTTCTTCTCCCATTATTTAAAGGACAGTTGCATACATCTTTCAAAAGTATGCATTTTCATGTACATCTTGTACATGTACACATGTCTCAAACTTTCTTTCTTTGGCCCATGCATTGGATCATCAGCTCAGAAATGCCATCACCCACAGCATTGAGTAGGCATTCTGGTCTTGGACATGAGGCTGCCCAACTGTTGGTTTTTTAAAAAAGGAACTGAAATTAATTTCTCATACATCCCTACTGATACCACTCTTGGAATGGAACACACGAAGAGCTTTTCCAGACATCATTGCCGGGATGGTGCAGGTGTTGTGTTGCTTTGTTACAGGAGGAAAGGAACTTGAGGTCAGATTTCCAGTTCCCCAAACAGAGTACTTACATCTGTAGCTTGGCTTATCTGGATTCTTTTCTTTTCTTTTCTTTTCTTTTCTTTTCTTTTCTTTTCTTTTCTTTTCTTTTCTTTCTATCCAATCTTTTCTCCATTCTTTAATTTATGTTAATGAGCCCTTCATAATTGGATCAGGTCTCCAAACCGACAGGGCTTGTTCTGGACCTTAACTTCATTTTCCAGTGACAGCACTTTCTCAGTAACACTTTGCAAAATGATATCTATCAAATCACTAATGCATTAGAATTTAATTTGCTCTATCAGTTGCAATTGTTATGCTACTTAGTCGTGGGGAAAAAAAAGTACTTTTCTTGATACTCCATAATTTTTTCTCCCCCTCCTTTTGTTCCCCTTCACAGGATTTATTTAACCGGCTTTTGGGGAAAGGGGTAGCTGATCAAAGAAGTGTTCTCTTTTAAACGTAAGCAGGGGGATATTGAAAAGTCAGTTGCCCAGATGGGATTCTAGCTAACATTCCCTCGCACTCAGGGTTCTGCACACTTCATAGGAGCAGGGCTAATTGGCAGTGGCTGGAGTCAGTCCTTGTATGTGTCCCCTTCCTTTTGAATGTAGGAATCCATCAGATGTGTGCACATTTCAGCATCAGGCCAGGAATTTAGACGATTCCCATGTGGATTGCAAATGTGGTTGGGGATTATATGAGTGGAGCTGGCTGGAGCGGGGGCGGGGGGGCGTCAGACTAGATGACCTGGGAGAACCCTTCTGACTCGCTCTGCTTCTATATTTGTATGTCATTGTGAACTATCCAGATAGAACAACAGCAAGACAGAATTTGTTGCTTATTAATGCATTTGATTTCACTGTTTTCCTTCTTGGCAGCTTATGTGCTTGTCCTCCTCTCTACTTTCTCCTCACAGCAACCCTGCAAAGTAGGTTAGGCTGAGAAGCAGTGACTGGTCCAAAGCCACCCAAAGAGCTTCATAGCCAAGGGGAATTGAACCCAGGGCCCTCCAGTCCTAGAGCACTGCTCTAACCACTGTGACACACTGACTCTCAGAACAACCTGTGATAGCTCTCGCTGAGATTTTACGACTGGCTCAGAGTCACCCAACTTCCTCTATTCTCCTTCCATTACTGCCTCTCTTTCACATCTCTCTGGCAGTTATTGTGGTGGATCAAGCACTGGACTGGCTCCCAAGAGGTTCTGGTCCTCACTTAGCCATGACTCCCTGCTGTTCCCATCTGCAAGAAGGGCATACCATACTTCCATGGTGTGCATGTGAAAGGCAGCCTGGTTGACTGTGGCGTGGCTGAGGGGTCAGGTGTGCCCCTTTAAGAACTAGCAACGATTGGAGCCTTGCAAGCTGTGGCACAGCTGGAGCTCTGGAAGACTCCATAAATGGCTTCCCCATGTCCACTCAGCTTGGCTGCACCAGTGATGTGGTGGTGTTGCTGGCTTCCAGTCCCACCCTTGGCCATAATCTTGACTTTTGCCTGCCTTTTCACTCTTCCCTATCCTCTGGCTGGATTGTACCTTACCAGGCATGTGACCCTTGCCTTTGCCTTGAGTTCTACTATGTCTTGTTGGTATCTGCCCTTGCTTGTTCCTGACTTTGTCTTTGCCTCTGGTCCTGCTGCACCAAGCCAAGATCATCTTCCACTCCCATCAGGCCTGGTTCTGATGTCCCAGCAGGAGATACCTGATTTTCAGTCTGGCCTTCCTCACAGGGCTGTTGTGAGAATAAAATGGGAAAGGAGGATTGAATAAGCTGTCTTGGATTCTTGTAAGGAGAAAGGGTGGGAATAAAGATGCAGTAAGAAATGTTTTTAAAGCCAATTCATTTCAAGTTCCCTCCAGCTTCTCCCACAACCTAATTTAATGTTTTTTACTCCAAACAGCCTGCCCTCTAGGTAAAAATCCCAAACACAGTTAATTGCAAATTCATTCCACTTGGGAAAATATTCTGCTTGAATAGCTTCCCCATAGCCTGAAGTGCTTGGACTGGCCTATCTGGTAAGCTAAGCAGAGTCAGGCCTGGTTAGAATCTGGATGGGAAACTGGAGTCCTGCACTGAGCAGGTGGTTGGACCTGGTGCCTTCTAGGGCCCTTCCAACTGTATGATTCCATGATGTGACTATGAGGGCCAAAGTTGCTAAGTGTTACCAACAGTGATGGCTTGGGCAGCCCCAGGGAGGGTAGGAAAGCTTTTCTCTCCATTATGGAAGAAGCATCACCATGCAGCTGCAAACATTGCCAGTTTCATGGAAACACCACTGCTGCAGGGAGTGTGTGTGTGTGTAACACTCCTTCATTTCTCAGTGCTTGCAGGCCTTCTTTTGGTGTGGATGCATGGGGAGGGGGGGACATAGCTTTGAAAAGTATCCATGTCTTGGTGATGGAGGAGTAATTCATTCAGTTTGCCTTTGAATGCCAACTTATTTGGGACCAGTAGAGGAACTGAAACAATGTCAAGCTGAATGCCTCTGAACTTTACAATAGGCTTCTCCACTAAAAGAATGAGCACAAACGATCCATAAATTTGAGGATGTGTGTGAATACTTAGAAACATAGAAAGAGAGCGAGTCAGAAAGGACCTCCTCAGCCATCTAGTCTGACCTCCAGCTCCAGCCGGCTCCGCTCACGACATGCCCACCATGTGCATGTCCAGCCTGTCCTTGAACACCCACACCGATGGGGCCTCAACCGCCTCCCGTGGAAGCCCATACTCATGGAAGCAATATTTTAAAGTACACTAGAACAATTGCTTGCAGAAAATGGATCACAGCACAACTCGATGGGGGCAAGCAAGTACAGTGGGTGGATGTGCAGTTGGAAGCCACCACCACCACCCCTTTTAAAAATTGCACTCAGTGAAAATGCATTCGTTTAACCAGCCAGACTCGCATTGGCAGCTGATTATTGTCCTGGCCCAATTCAGAGCGCTTGTGCTTACATACAAAGCCCGGACTGGCTTGGGACTGGGATAGCTGAAGGAATGCCTATCTCCATATATCCCTGCCAGACCACTTAGATCTCCAACAAGGCCCTCCTTTGTTAACCTCCAAATGAAGTGAGGGGGGAAACTGGCCAGAGAATGGGCCTTCTTTGTTATCACACCCCATCTTTGGAATGCGCTTCCTAAAGAGGTGGCATGGGCACCCTCGTTATTCTGCTTTTACCACCAAGTAAAGACTTTTACATTTAGCACCTGCTTTTTTAGAACCATGGTTTTATTTGCTTTTTGCTGCTGGTTTTATTGTTGTATATATTATTCTCCTGTTTTGCACCTTATATTAATTGGGTTTTATGTGGTTTTAGATGCTATTTTATTTTGCTATACTTATGCTATGTTGTTTCTGCCTTTTGTGAGCTGCCCAGAGAGCTGCTGGGCTAGGGGAGGCATGCAAAGACAATAAATAAAAATTATAAAAAATACAGAAATGTGTGCTTCCACAGGTCTAGCAAGGGAAACGGCACCTGAGCAGTGTCAATAGGGTGGGGGATCTGCTGTGCCTTTCCTGTCTTACCCAGAGCACATCTTAAAAGGGACCCGGAGTTTTGACAGCTAGCTGAGGTTGGGGTGAGATGCAGTTTTGCAGTTCTCTGAGCAGCTAGAGTTTTGGGGGAAAGTAGAAGATACTCGAGACCCTAAATAAAGTCAGAGAAAGAAAGAGTTAAGGGTTTTGCTACAAAGGGGGAGAAAATCTTTCCATCCCCTTTTCATGACGAATGATCCTCACGTCTTTGTTTTCGCATGACTGCTTGCTTTGGATAGCTGCATTAAGAACATAGGAAGGCTTCACATAATGGCCAACCAGCTGCCTACAGGTTCCCAGAAGCAACAACACCCACCTTAAATTCTGCAGCAACTGGTGGTCACTGGTATTCTGCCACTGATCCTAGAGGCAGCATAGATCCATCAGGATTAATACCCATGGATATCCTTCTCATTCATGAATTTGTCCAATCCCCTTTCAAAGTTGTCCATATTGGTGGCCTTCACAATATCTCCTGGGAATGAGTTCCATAGATTAACAGTGTGATGTGTGAAGACTTTCCATTTCTCTGTCCAGAATCTCCCACCAGTTAGCCTTCTGGGGTGACCCTGGGTTTTAGCAACATGGGACATGAAGAAAACAAATTCTCCCTATCCCCTCTTACTGCTCCTGTACCATATCTGCCCTTAAGGTAAAGGTACAGGTTGACATTAAGTCCAGTCATGCCTGACTCAAGGGGGCGGTGCTCATCTCTGTTTCCTAGCCAAGGGAGCCAGCGCTTGTCCACAGACAGTCTCCGTGATCATGTGGCCGGCATGACTAAACACCGAAGTGCACGGAACGCTGTTACCTGCCCACCGAAGTGGTACCTTTTTATCTACTTGCATTTGCATGCTTTCGAACTGCAAGGTTGGCAGGAGCTGGGACGGAGCAATGGGAACTGACCCCGTTGTGCAGATTCAAACTTGCGATCTTTCGATCAGCCAGCCCAGCAGCACAATGGTTTAAACCACTGTGCCGCCTGCAGTCCCTCTCTCCCCTTACCTTGCCTTTTTCTTCGAAACTAAACAGTCTGGTCTGCTGTAACCATCCCTTTGCAGGGGAGTTGCTCCAACCTCTTGATCATTTTACTGCCTTTTTCTAACTCAGCAATAGCTTTTTAGGTGCCCAGAACTGTATGAGATATTCTAAGTGTAGTTGTACCATTGATTTGTATCAGGGCAGTGTGGTATTAGCAGTTTTATTTTCAATTCCTTTCCTTGTTATGACTGACATGGAGCTTTTTCATGGCAGCTACAAAGTGGGTCACCGTTTTTCCTGATCTCCCCATGGTCACCTTCTGGGTCATTCACTGCCAGCTCTGAACCCATCAGCTAATACTTGAAGTTGGGATATTTTTGCTTCTATATGCATTACTTTACACTTGCTTACATTGTACTCCATTTGCTGTTTTGATGCCCATTCACTACTGTTCCCATCTCCTAATTGGGGGCAATTACCATTTGTTCCCACTCTCTGTGTTCTTGAATCAGATAATGATCTGTAAGAGGGCTTCCTCTCTTATTCCATTATGGCTAAGTTTGCTCAGGTATCTTTGGGGAGAACTTTATCATTCCTCTATGTGCTTACAGATTCTTTCTTTAATAATGCTTTTAACCAATTCACTCAGAACAGACATTAAGCTAACTGGCTGGTAATTCCCTTGATCACTCTTTAAAAGCTGGTGTTACATTGACTATTCTCCAGTCCTCTGGTTCAGTGGATTATTTTAAGGGTAAGTTACATAGTTTTATAAAGAACTCAGCAATTTCATAATTCAACTCTTTAAGAATTCTGGAATATATGCCATCCAGGCCTCGTGATGTCTTACTGAAAGTTTATAAAGTTTATACATCTTCTTACTAGATAAGCAGGTGGGTGGAAGAGATATATGGTGGGATAGACAGGATCTATCTTTCCCCTCCTTCTGCAAAACAAAATGAAAGTCAGAGAAAATAACAAACAAAATGCTCTACTGTTTCTTTGAAGCATATGGTGCTGGATCCAGATCTAATCACATGAGTAGACCCACTGAAATCAACAGTGCTTCTATTAATCATGATTTATTCCCATTTATTTGAATAGGTTTGCTTTATGTAGGATCAACTCAGGATTCAGGTCAGCATATTTAAATTCAAGAAAATCAATTTTAAAGGAACAAATAATGTTAACATATAGTTTGCCAGATTTATCCTTAAATAAACACAGAAGATGTTAAACATAATCACCAGTATGGGCAATGAATAGTAATGCCAATTGCTGAATGTGTTTCAGTGTTGGAGTCTGATGCTGCAACATAAATGTTGCAAATACTGGATTGGCTATTTGAGAATATTTTAGGAAAATTCACTCTTGCCTGTTTCGAACATTATGTCCTTAAAATGTACAAATATATTACATCACAATTGATTCATAAGCAAACCTTATTTGCCCTGTTCGCCTACCTAAAAATACACTGGTCTGGTCTGGGATGCATAGCAACTCATCATGTGTTTCTTTAGATACATGGATTGATTTTAGGAAATTCTCCACTCTCCCCAAACTCTCTAAATCTGGACAAAATAGATTTGATTGCAATTTCAAATGATTAGGTGCGAGTCCATAATCATCAGTGCATGAAGCTTTCGTGAGTCATGTTTCTATGTTTTATGCTGCTGTATTGTATCGCTCTGTAAACACTGCGGTGGGCACTGAAACTAGCTCCCTTCAGCCATGAAACCTGGTGGCCCTTAGTCAGTAGATGCGGCCTAACTGCTTGACTGTATGCCATTCCTGGCTGAAGTCCCCAGGGGCACTTGGCCAAAGTCTGGCAAGAGTCCAAGACAGGTCTCAGGTCTGTGCATCTGTGGGTGAACAACTGCCAGGACTACAGCCTGGAGCTTTTCCTTGGGTGATAAAGAGCTCCCAGGTTGATCAGCGGATCTTCCTAGCTGGCTTTCTCAAAGACGTCCTCCTTAGATTTTGACTTTAGCCTTCAGCCTGTTCACAGGGAAGCTAAAGGTGGGTTGGGGATGAGTGGTCATGTGGAATTGTGTCTCCAGTGGCCTCATCTGCAAGAGCCTCATTCTTCATGTGGTCCTCTCTTTAGTCCTTCCTGAGTAGGCAGGTCTGGGGAAACAACTGTGCAGTTGCTTTTATTTACTTAAAGGTGAGTAAAATCCCCTTTCTGTCGTGAATGGGGCCAGCCGGCCCAGGCACTCTGGTTGTAATTAACCACACTTACAAGACAATAAAACTAAATCTATTTATTGCTAGTTATCTACAAGATTTACGACTCTACTGTAGAGCTGCTCCAGTAATGTCCTAGTAGAAGAGATGTTCGCCTCTGAATGGCGATCTCTCTGTTATGTCATATCCTCTCCCCGCAGCCGTGCCTCCCGCCTTTGCTTCTCCCTTTGCATTTTGATTTGATAAGACCTGATCAATCTTCTCTGAGAGGCATCCTTGTAGTTAACATATCCCATCACTCCCTCTGCTTCTGGCCCTGTCAGTTCCACTTCAGAAGAGGAGGAGCTGTCAGGCTTCTTTTCCTCGCCTCTCCCCCTCTCGAATTCAGGTTGATTTGAAGGGCCAGACATCTGGGCAGAGGCTTCTGGACTAGAGATGCTCTCAGGCACAGGTGGATTGGTATCTATATTCGACTGGGGTTGATTTTCCTGGACTCTAGTTATTACAGTCACGTCCTCCTCATGAGGAGTAGTCTCTGTCGTGACCTCCTGCACGACACTTTCAGAACTCCTGCAAATCTAGCAATCTTATTACATCCATTTTGTTTTTGTTGATTTTCACCTGCTTATTGACATGTCTATTTGTATAAATGCTCATTAGCTGATCTGAATTATTGCCTCCTGGTCCCATAAACATGGCATTTGAGTGTATTGGAGTATGAGGAGTCCTATCTGGCTTCGCAATAGTCAGTCCATGGCAGAATCTGCAGGTTGGATGGATAGAAACCCAAATTCCTTGCATATTTCTCTGACAAGGCTTCTAGCCTAGCCTTCTCCCTGTCATGCTGATTGTATGTGTGTGTGGTGGGAGGGGGAAGTTCTCATTGTGGTGGAGGGAGGGAAGTTTTTGGTCATGACAGCCGTGGCTTGTAGATCATGTCGTACAACATATTCCCTACCATCTCAGAAAGAACTAGGCCAGAGGGTTATTCAGGATTTTCGGAAACCCCAGGATAGTTCTGAAGCAGCACACACTGTTCAAAACAAAAGCAAAGCTTGGCTTTGCTGGACAAAAGGTCTCCTAGGCTTTAGATTTACCAGCTGATACTGTGAGGTCAAGTGGTTTAGCTCAGAAACATGTGTTGAAGCGGAGGTTGGAAAAGTGCTTTTTCATCAGAACTGAACTGAAGGCTGCTTTTTAAATGCCTTCGCATAAATTTCAGTCCTTGGCAGTAAGAGAAGTTCAGCTGTGCGTCACACATCGGGTCAGATCTGGCCTGCTATGGCTCTATTGAGGCCAGAGTTTTTCCTCCTCTGCTGCTTTGTCAAATAGAAAAGCTCCGCAAGGCCATTTCTTAGCAGCCGGGTGGTGGGCTGAGAGGATGTGTCAGCCAGTCTTCCCTGTCATGGTGAGAGGAAGAGGAGTTCCATAGTAATTCTAGCCCCCTTTTCTAAATGTTCATCTATACATAGAAATCAGCCTGTGAGACTCTTACAGTGGGCAAATCTGAGTGCTGTGCTTGGGATGGTACAGTCTGACTTTTGGGGTGACTTGGAAGTGCTCCCCTTATTCATTGAGAGTGTCCAGTGGGAGCAGCCGTGTTTATTAAATTCAGTGGTGGATTAGCTGCAGCCCCTTTCCACCTTGTATCTTAAACCCCCATCCATACCCGCCTCCCCCCATAATAGTAGAAGAATTTTTTCCCAGCCCCCAAAGTCCCTCAGACAAAACTCAGTTTTGGCCTACCTCACGTCAAGAGCTTAAAAGCACCTGGGCTGAAAACTCTGTCTTGATACAGCCACTAACTGCGAAGTCCACGGTCCTGCTCTTGTGCCATCCCTTCCCATCATTCAGTTCCCCCATCCTCTTCCCTAGAGGCAGATATTGCAGAAGAGCAGGGCCAGAAAAATCTGTTTGTCTTTCACGATGGTTTTAGACCCAGTAATTGCTTTTTGTCTTTTATTTGCCTTCCCCTCTTGCTGCAAAACACACAGATTTTAGGCAATTTGAGCTTTCTAATGGGGTGGATGCTATGTACCTTACAAATGCAGGTATAAAAAGCTTTCTGAAGGAAAGAACAAAAAATAAATGAGCTTCTTGGAATATGTGAGCCATTTATTTTGTTATGACAATATGATTTACAGGAGCACACTTTTTAAAAAATAAGTGATGCCTCTTCTAAAAGCATTTTTTATGTTCACTGATATAAATGTGAAAAAAAGAGATTACAGAAATAGCAGTGTGTGGATACAAGATGCTTTTTTGGCCAGCGGGAGGTCAGATTTACTGTTCACTTGTTTCCTTGTGCCATGCCAAGCCGCCTAGCCAAACCACATACTTCAGCACAATTTTTAGCAGAAACATTCAGAGAAGCAGAATTTCCAGGTTGGGACCCTGCAGTCTTATTCTTCTAAGAAAAGAAGCAGGTGGGCTCAGTCTGCTGAAGGAAACCACTGCAAGCTGTTAGGAGAAAGGACATGAATTGCCAGAAGACATACAAGATCAGCAAAGGGACTGTGGCGGCATGCTTCTCAGGAAAAATTCTGTGTCCCCTGGATGGTCCACAAGAGGCCACAGAGGACCTCGCTCACAGCTTCGAGCCCAGAGGAAGAAGCCCTGCTCTGCCTCTCTCAGCCACCCTGGGGAACTCCATGGCTGCTGCTCCTCCATAGTCTGAGCTTCAGTCTTGGGAATAGGATGGAGAGGAGCATGGGGCCTTCCTGAAGGTTGGGGCAGAGAGGGAAGTGGGGCGTGGAGAGGCTAAATATGCCTCTGTTGCCACCCCCCTTATCTTGTTGGCAACAGCAGGATCCTCAGAAGCATCCGAGACTGGGGACTTCTGCTGCTTGGGAGGCTATCCCAGAGGATTCCATCTATCCCAGAGGATTCCATCTTTGGTTTTCTGATGTTGATTGTAGTACTCGAAGAGAAGGAGGGAGGAAACGTGTGGACCTTGAACCTGACTGAGTTCTGACCTGATACAATCAAACTTACCAAGAAATTAAAGTCTGGTTGATTTCAAATTTCAATGACTTATCTGCTAAGGAAGCCATTATGCAGCTGATGTGATGCCTTCGGTGCTCCAATGGTGTGCATGGGTGGGGAGTGGGGGTGTGTGCGGAGACTTATCTTCCTGTCTTTAAAACAAAGCCCTGTGTGTGAAGATAATGGATTTTATTTCTTTGAATTCCTAACTCTTCTAGTCCCTTGGGTGTTTCAGACAGGTTTTAGCTCCTCCACTTCTTAAAATACTCAAGCATAGAAATGATCAGTGCAAAGAAAGCGTATGTCACACAAAACAACACAATTAATTCTTAAGAAGTAAATGCCAGCCTATCCGAAGGGATTTGGCTAATGCGCTGGCCACCCTACTTCACAGCAAGAAGTCTGGAATCCTGTACTTTTACCATTTTTCAAATTGGATTACTTTATGCAAATTAAACATATGTTCGTAAATTGACTCGGGCCGCATGCTTAATACTGGATCACTAGATGGCAACAAAGAACTACACTGTGCAAGCTACCAAGTATCGCCACTGGGTTTGTTACTAGGTATCTGTAGGCCTGGATTAACAGATACACTAAATATGCTGCTGGGTCCTGAGTATTTGGGAATGGAGTAATGATCCCGTACAGATCCCCCTCCGTTGTTGGATCCCAGGAGTTACCCATTGATTGACACACTGCATTCCTATATGGACATCTGTGGGAGTTAGCCCCACAGAATGCAGTGCAATTTGCATGTATAGGACCATGCTGTCAGGGAATGAGAAGAGAAACATCCACCTGGCAAAACAGAGAGGAATGGAGAAAGACTTTGGTTCTGTCAAAGCCAGCAGGATGTGCCCCAAAGGAAATATGTTTTGGATGGGATAGTTTATTTTATTCATTTATTTATATCCCGCTTTTTCTCTTGCAAGGAACACAGGGTGGCTTACACAACTCTCCTCTTTCTCTCCATTTTATTCTCACAACAACCCAGTGACTTAGGTGAGGCTGAAAGCCAGTGACTGGCCAGAAGTGGCTTGGTGAGCTTCAGGGCAAAATAGGAACTAGAACGTGGATCTCTGCATCCCAGTCCAACATTGTAGCCACTACCCTAGCCTTTACTAATGATGCCACCTGCCACCAAGGAAGCCTGCCACAAGAAACCAGTGGTGTAGGAAGGGATGAGGCAGAGAATGTTGTGCTGTGGGTTCCAACCTGGCACCAACTGTGGTCTTCCATGATGTTGTGTTTTAGATGCCAGGTAGCACTTCTGACAGTCAGGACCCCGAGGGCGTGGAATGGGCTTCCACGGGAGGTCGTTGAGGCCCCATCGGTGAGGGTGTTCAAAGACAGGCTGGACATGCACATGGTGAGCATGTCGTGAGCGGAGCCAGCTGGTGCTGGAGGTCAGACTAGATGGCCCAGGAGGCCCCTTTTGACTCGCTCTGTTTCTATGTTTCTATGTGCTGGCCCAGGCATCTTCCTTCTCAGAGGTCTTTACACCCTCTCTGAGCAGGTGGGTGATCTTAGCCCATGACACCAGGAGACACGGAGATTAGGATATGTAGATACTGTAAAATCCTTTCTGCCTATGTTTCACCAATTGCTTTCTGGTTTTTGTTCCATCATCTGCCCATTGTCTGAGTTAGATTTTGCATAAATCCCTTCACAAGCCATTGCACAGGTTCCCAAATATGTCCAAATCCTTGAAAATGTGTATTTTCACACTTAAGTGCATGAGGAAATCCATATTTGTGCTCACTTAAAAATAGATTAAATACTTATAAAATGGGAGGAGAAAATGCTCTGGAGGTCTATTTGGGAATAGCCAGTCCCCTACGGAATCCATGGATCCCAGACTTAGAAATCCGAGCTCCTTTCAGCACTGGCACTGTCTATAAACTGGTTTGATTCATAACGAGTAAGGCTCAGCAGAGGAAACAGCTGCCTTCATCTCTCCCCACTGCTATCATGTCTCAGGAGCAGTCCCTCTGTTCTGCAGAAGCAATCTACATAAGGAAACAGCCCGCCTGCTCCAGGCCTCAGTTTCAAAACATGCCACAGGAAGGTCAGCGATCAGCGCAAAGTACTTAAGAGGATCCCAAATTGCCTCCTGCCTCACAGGCTTTGAAGTAGATATCATGGCAATGGCGCCTGATGGATGTTCCTGGCCCCGTGACTCCAATCTAATGCCACCTGCATTTACTGGGATGACATCAGTGTTAGGAAATGACAACAATATTGCAACCAGCAAAAGAGGGAGGTGAAGGAACGCTGTTCTCAGGCACAGCAGTGTTGGAAGATGAATTTCTGGTGCTGCTTCTGAACAATGTCTTTGAAAGAGGATTGCTGACTGTGGTCAGCCTGCATCTTTGGATCAGTGTCAAACTCCTGTCTCTCCTGTGGGCTCAGTGCAGGGAAAAGCTGTCCAAAAGGGAGCAAAGCGTGCAGAAACCAGTCAGCCAGATTGGCCACTGGGCACATGGGCTCATTGTAGCAGCCCTGGACTTCATCCCAGCTGTTCACCTGTATTAGCGAGTTGGCAGGGTGACCTGGTGTAGGTCAGGTGTGGCTATCCAGCCACAGTCCTTAGAAAGGTGGGGTATTGCGAGCAGCAATACTATGCACTCCTACTGTTTATTTTAATCTTTATGCGCTCTTTGGACGAAGTGATGCACAAAGCTACTTATGTCAACAGCAAAAGCAGAGAGAGAACTCTGCCCTCGGGCTTACAATGTGGAGAGGAATGAATTGTTAATCATAGTAATTGCATCATTAGTCCAACTTTCCTCCAAGGAGCTTAGGGCAGCACAAGTGAGCTAGGTCAGGCGTGACAGATAGTGACTCATCCAAGATTGTCAGTGAGCGTCACCTTTACAGATCTGAACCCCGGTCTTCCTGCTTCAAGCTCAACATCTTAAGCACTTCCTAATGGTTGGTGGAAATTGATACAATGCAGCGGCAGACAACAGCAATCAGGTGGCAGGGATGAGTCCCCCAGGGCTGAATCAGCCTTCCCGGTCAGCCTTCCACAGAGCAAATGACAGCAAAGCAGTCTCATTTGGTCCCTGGTGGGCACAATGGGAGGATGATCCACCCAGTGCATCCCCTGCGAAGTGGCTTTCCAGTGTGCAAGGCTTCTCCCGCAGACAGCAAAACTGCTTGTTCCTTCTCTTTGCAGGCACTCTTGCAAGTGCTGGATGAGGGAAGACCCCCTTGTCCAGTGGCTGCAGGAGCTTCTGCAAGTGCTGGATGACAGAACAGCTGCTGTATTCATGGGGAAATTCCCTTGTTACCTCCAATCTGTGACTGGAGATAGCAAAGCTATTCCTCCTGCTGCCTTCTTCCTAAACTGCCAGTTTCCCCTAGGCAAGGTTTGGGGATGGGATGTGAACAGAGCCCCTAAGCCTCTCTGGACTGGGTGAATTAATCAAGCCAGAGGACTGCTCATGATTTAATGTATCATTTATTTGTCCCATTGAAATCAAAGGGGTGTAAACAAGTGCTTGGCTTTGACTGGTCTGACATCTGTGGATCCAGATGGAGTCTGAAGTGGGGACAGCCCCAGGTGTGAGGTACGGTGCCACCAGAAATGTGTGCCCTGATGGTCCCCTTCCTACAGCAGTGTCCTACCCTCAGAGTGGCAGCAACAGTGCTATGAACCATGGTTGCTGTAAGCCTTGTACCACTTTAATTACCCATAATTCCTTTAGAGTAGTGGCACTCTGGGGCATTGTGGGTAATTCAAATGGTGAATAGATCACAGTGCCAGGGCCAGCTGCATTGGTGGGTGCTGCTGAGTCCTGGGCAGGCACCTTCTATTTCATGGGCTTCAGAACAAGGTGAAGGTAGGGGTTAGGGTGGACATTAATGTACCACACTTGGAAATGGGTTTCAAAAAATTTTTTTAAACCTCTTGGGTCACAAATCTCAGAGCAGCAAGGCCACCCCATGCTTGTGTCTGGGACTCTTCCTTTTATAGCCCAATCATTTCAGAGCATCTCTCATTCAAAAGGTGAGCACATCCAAAGAATGCTACCACAAAGGGAGGTTGCTAGGCAACACGGCTCGTGAAACAACACCACCAGGATATGAGGATGGCAAACAAGGTAGTTCACGGGCAAAGCAATTTAATGTTTATAACATTCCTTTTTGCCAGGTGCAACAATAACAATGCCTGCACACACATTAAATATATTCTGGAATTATATATCCAAAAAGAATGGCTGCGTCTCGCAGGGAAGATGCTCTGATGCCTGGCGTCTCTGTGCCTTATCCAAGGACCGTGCCTACACATGGAGTGTTTGGAAGGAGGGTCAAGCAGGAGACAGAGAGGGCTTGGGATGGCAGATGAAAGCAATCAGGAAGAAGCGGGCAGGGAAGCAAAGGCGGTTGAAAGATGGGAATACTGAATTCAGAAGGATTTGTGTATTCAGAGCCCCTGCTTCTTAGGCAGTGCTTTCTCCTCTCCTGAGCTACCTGCAGAAAAAGACTACTACTTACTTAACTTTTGTCTAAATATTTTTCTCCTTCTCCTGTGGTAGCCTTTCCTCCTTTCGGATAGCCTGGATTGTTCCCAGCCCCTGGTCATCGCACGCAGGTTGCAAGCCGCTGACACGAGTCCTCCTGCTTAGGTCCACTGGCAGCAAATAAAATGCACAATAAAACCAAACCAAAGAGCCCTTAGGGTAACTGGGAAAAAACCTGTGCTTATCGCACAAAGGACAGCCCTCAGCCCAAGAAAACTACTAGATGCCCTTTTTCAGGATGTCAGCAAAAGGCCCTCCTTGGCATTCCTTGTGGTCATGATAAAGTAGGCACACTGTTCCCCTGAACCTCTTTTGGACCACAACTCCTGTGCACTCTTCCTATTGACCGTGGGGGCTGGGATGGGTGGAAGTTGTAGACCAAAACAGTTTGAATTTGCTGGGATGCCTATCTCTTTATATAGTGGGTATTTTGAAGTATTTCAGTCATTATGTTCTGCACAAGAATTCAAAATCCTCTCTCCTCTCCTCTCCTCTCCTCTCCTCTCCTCTCCTCTCCTCTCCTCTCCTCTCCAGGTACTAATCTTTTAGATAGTTGAATGACAGAGTTGTCGATGTGCAGATATAGTTGCGTCTGATCCGTTTGTGTTTCGGGGATGTCAGCTATCCTTGTTCTGTTCTCCACCCATTGACACAGATTTTTATTAAAATAAGTGGTTCATTTTTTGCTAATTTGCATTCATTTGCATCTGTGCTCAAGCAAATGAATGTAATCTCCCCACGCAAAAGTGAAACGTTCATGTGAGTGACCTGGAAAAGGCTGGTCTGCTGTAGAATCCGCAGTTCAGATTCACAGATTTCCAAATGCATTTGAATCTCTTGCCGATTTCTGCAACATCTATCAGTCACATTTTTATTCCAACTGGCATTGTTAAAAGCTCTCAAGGGAGTTGACAAAGCTCTCAACAAAAATAAAAATACAACATAAAGGAAAAAGACAATAGCATAAAATCAACAAATAAAAACAGAAGAAGAGAGCAAATGGAAAGTAGGCCATAAGCAGATATTAATAGATGTTACAAGCGCAGAAGAACAAGTTAGATTTGATGTACTTGTCAGGCAGAGAAAACATAGTTATGATAGTGCCAGGCAAATGCATCTAGGAAAAAGTTTCCATGCTTTTGATGCCACCACAAAAAAGACCCTCTTTGTGGTACCTCCACCTTTGTAAACTTCAGAAAGTAGAAGCAGGTTGCTATAGGAGAAGGCAGTCTCAGGCTGATTGGCAGGTATGTACTCCTGATTACATGTATGAAGTGATAGCTTGAGAAGTGGAGCATCATATGATACATAAATGGGTCATCACCGAGATGACAACCACCGATAGTTTCCATGGCTCTCAACAAAGGCCATTCCACACAGTCATCTGCCTATAACTAGCCTTTGGGTGGCTTGGTCTGTATGTGCAGCAGAATGAGGTGGCAGAATGGATTATACCATTTCAAAATGCAGATAGAAGAGTAACATAGAAACAGAGCGAGTCAGAAGGGGTCTCCCAGGCCATCTAGTCTGACCCCAGCTCCAGCCGGCTCCGCTCACAACATGCCTCCCATGTGCATGTCTAGCCTATCCTTGAACACTGTCACTGGTGGGGCCTCAACTGCCTCCCGTGGAACAAGTTTGTAATGTTCTCCAAGGCTGAATAAAAGCCATCATAAGTGGGAAAATAGCAGAGCAGGCAGCGGGCTGGGACTGTCATGTGGAGCATTCACTGTGATTCCTGCCTGTCTGAAGAATAGACCATCTGGCCATTATATTGATCTGCTGGCTCAGGATCAAAAAGACACTGCTTTAAACTAATATCTAGCCATTTTCTATTTTTATTCTATTTTTTCCTCTACAACAGGTTGGGGGATTGAATTTTACCCAGTTTGGATTGGGACCTTTGTGTGGGAGGAGCTTTGAGGTTTGGACAGGGTCTCCTGGGGATACTTTAGAGCAAACTTGAAAAAGACATAGCTGCTGAATATGGATTTACAGTAATGACTTGTATGGATTTCGTTCTGCTGCATGTGTGGATATGAAAGGAGGGATCATGGCTTACTGCAATGATAAAGATCTCAGATTTTCATTTTCAGTGCCTTAAATGTTACAAAGGGTTGGGTGGGAGATGGCGGAAAGGTCCTGATTAGTTTAGAGCTATGGTGGGTAAATGTTTTGGTCTGTGGACACATTTGGCAATTGGAAAAGCTATCCTGATCCCCATTGGAAAAGCTATCCTGATCTTTCAGCACCAATGAAACTTATTTCAGAGCAGTCCCAGCTGTTGATAGGGAAATTTATTGTTTATTTTAAAAGTAACAACTTGGGAGTTGTTTGGCGCCATGTTGGCCATGTGGCCAAAGAGTCTTGTCTGATATAAGATGGCTTCTTAGGTGTGGAGCAAACCTAGGTGTGCCAGAGCTGATACTGGTGTCTCTGATAATTTTCTGCAGAAGGCAGGACTTGACAGGACATCAATTCCGTCTCAGAAAAAGCCTCCTGCTGGTATGAGTTGTTGAACAGACTTCTTCCAAAATGATGACCTGTCCTTTACCAGATGTTTCTCAAAGCTGAGGATGGATGGCCATTCATCTCAATGAATTTCCTGTACTGCCTAGAAGGTGGACTCTATTTCCTTCGAGGTCTCCTCCAATTTTAAGACTCCAGTCTCCATTCCAGGTGTCAGTTATTAACAGTATCAAACAGTATAGACACTACAGATGTGTCTTTCAGGGACTTTCTGCAAACCTTCATTGTCACAGATGACTGGTAATCTGACATCTAAGAGGTGAGGCACCTCATTGCAACATTGCAATGATAATAGTGCTGCCCCATTGAATATCTGTCTCTCAAAATTGTGAGGGCCTTCGCCCACTCTGCAAGACAGAGTTGTGGGTTGGAGAGGAAGAAGGAAGAGAACTAAATGATACCCCCCCCCCCACTTTCTTTATCCACTTTCACACAGTTGGTATCTGCTAGTGGTCGTGTGTTATATTCTGGGCATGTCAGAACATAATGCAGTGTAACAAGATGTGATCTGTTGGATGAGATTTTATGTAGCGGAAAAAGGTTCCTGTGCTTTCCCCTTTTCATTATTTACATTCCTGGAGAAGGTTATGTGCCACATGAGGTTTCTGCAGAGATAAATAGCTAACCTGAGCTGGCTGGCAGCATCCCCAGAATCCAATAAGGGCTCCGCTCAGCACAGCCACCTAATACTTTTAAAGAGCTGGCCTTCGAGGTGAGTGCTGAAGGGCCTCTGTTCAGTATGTAACCTTGTACAACTTGCACACAGTTGCAAAGCAACTGGCTGACTGGACATGGGTTTGCTGAGGGCAGGATGCATGGCATGGGCTGCTGGGCATTGCCATAGTCCAATAAGGCAGACAATAAGGATGGTCACAATATTTGAAGTCATGAATGAGGGCTCGGGCTAACTGAAGGGCTCATTCTCACAGGATCGCTAGGTTGCTCTACCTGTTACTGCTCCATCTTGAGAGGCCTTGCCCAACGTTTCCAGATGGCCAACTTTCTTGCCCAACTTCTTTAACATGGTTTCTTTCTATGGACAGAGGTTACCTGCCAGTTAATGGGAGTGGAAAGAATGTTTGCATGCATTTTCAAATGCCATTATTTGTCCTGTTCTGCATTTCTGTCACAGCTTTTTGCTGAACACTGAGGGATTCCTCTAAGGCATCTTGGGATGTAGCTTCCAGACCTAGCCAGCTCAAGGACTGGTACCCATGCCATGCACTTGGGCCCACATTACCCATTTGGGCCATGGCTGTTCTTGTCCCCCTGCTTTGGGCAGGGTATCAGTTGCCTGATGACTGAACCCTTGCCCTTGTTTTTGTTACATGGTGTCAAGTCATCCCCACCTTGTGGCAACCCTATGATGAATGCTATCCAGCATGACAGCCCTGTTCAGCTCCTGTACACTCAAGGCTGTGGTTTCTTTATAAGATCCATCCTTCTCAGTAAAGGTGCACTAATGTGCATTGGAATGCCCAATTCAATAAAGTGATGGCCATACACAAGCAATGGAGTAATGGTTCATCTTGTGGGGTAAACTCTCACCACGGCAGTTCTCCTAGCCACGTGCTCCAGAGAAAGCCTCTACATGCAGACTGTTGTGTGTAGCCATCTCTCTGTCTCTCTCAATATATGAAAATTGTCTTTTGTAGATCTGGTCGCAGATGGCCTCTTGAAATTCTCCATCCTCTCTGTGGGCAGAAACACCAGCTTCTCAGCGGTGGAGCTCACCATTGGCAGTAGCTGTAGCACAGCTGCTTCCTTTTTGCCTCCGGGTTTTCTTTTTTGTGCTATGGCTGCAAGTGGCAACATCAGCAAATCTGTCGGCCGTCTGGTCTTCAGTTTGTATCCTTCCTTGTGGCTGTATCTAGTGTCATCCAAGGAGGACTTGGTGCGTGAGAGGAAAGGGCCTTCCACCCAAGTGGTGGGGACAATGGGTGGGCGCTGTCCAAGAGCACAATGTGTGCTTCTGTCCTTCCTGTCAGAGCTTTGGAGCCCCCCAGCCTGCCTGCACTCCTTGACTCCAAAAAGTCCCATGGGAAGAATTAGCTAAGAAAGCTAAGATGCCTTGAGCTTGAACTGAAGTGCATGAAGCTGGGGAGAAAGGATTGTACCACAAAAGGCAGGACACTCGCACTCCTCAGCTACCTCCCAAGTAATAATACAAGAACACTGACCCCCATCCAAGGGAATTTCTGCAAAATGTTCTTCTCCTCTGAATTTCTTCCCAAGAGCCATTTCTTTTCTACCAAATAGAATGAGAATGGTTGGAAAATGTGGGAGAAAAATTTTAGCACAGTGCTAGTCTTTTGTGAAGCTAATGGGCCTGTCCTGCTTCTTCAAAACTAAGCCAGCCCCAAATAGTTTACATCAGAACTATCTTTAGTGCAAAGACCCATTTACCCCAAGCCATTGAAGGCCGGCTCAGAGGGGACATGGGAGTCTCGGGTGGGGTGTGGCAGCTGACACCAAAATCCCCGCTAAGAGAAGGCCTGGTGCTTTGCTGCAGTCCAGCAAATTTGGGTTCCACTATGGCCTCATTTGTACGCACAGCAATTACATGCACCACAATTGGCTTTGGCTCTGGCCTCTTGGCAGAGCAGCAGAGCAGCAGAGGCACAGGCTGGGAGAGGAACTCCAAGGAGAGGAAGCGGTGGGAAGGAGTTGAGGTGCATGTACACCAATGCTAGGAGCATGGGTAATAAGCAGGAAGAGCTTGAAGCTCTCCTGGGAATAGGAGGATATGATCTGGTGGGAATCACAGAAACTTGGTGGGATGAAAGGCAAGTCTGGAATGTGAACATAGAAGGGTATCACCTTTTTAGAAAGGACAGGAAGGGAAAGAGAGGTGGGGCTGTGGCTTTATATGTCAGGGAAGGGATAGGATGCAGTGAGATAGAGTGCAGCACAGATGGGGATTCGGTAGAGGCAGTCTGGGTGAAACTTAGGGGTTTTGACAGGGAAAGAGACCTGACAGTGGGGGTATGTTATCGCCCTCCAGGTCAACTTGAGACCCTGGATGATGTCCTGACAGGCCAGATTCTAAGGATATCTCGGGGGAGAGACACAGTAATTATGGGAGATTTCAATTTCCCAGATATTACTTGGGAGACTTGGCAGTGACAGCCAGGTCACATCGCTTCCTAGAAGCTCTAGAGGGTGGGTTTTTCACACAGAGGGTCCGAGAGGCGATGGGGGGGGGGACATCCTTGACTTGGTCTTGACCAATAGGGAGGAGCTGATAGATGAAGTACAGATTAGGGGAGCTCTGGATGGGAGTGATCACTCCATCCTTTGCTTTGAGATCAGGGGACTGGGGACGTGCAGCAGGGCGAGCACTAGAAGCTGGGACTTCAAGAGGGCCAACTTTGGCCAACTGAAGGCCAGACTGGGGAAAGTCTCCTGGGATAGGTTACTGGAAGGTAAGCGAGTTGAGGAGGGGTGGATAGCACCCAAAAGGGAGGTTTTGGAGGCGCAAGCCTTGACGATACCTCTAGTCAGTAAGGTGGGGAGGCAGAGGAGAGTGCCACCATGGATGCTAAAGGAGGTGGTTAGAGGGATTAGACGAAAGAGGAACCTCTGTAGGAAATGGGTAATGGGGGAAATAGACAAAAGGGTATACCGGGAGGAGGAGGACCATTGAAGAAGGATTCTTCGCAAGGCTAAGGCTGATTATGAGCTGAGACTTGCCAAGAATATCAAGAGCAACAAAAAGGGCTTCTTTCAGCATGTAAATAGGAAAAGGAAGGGGAGACAAGTGGTGGGACCACTAAATAAGGAGGAAGGAGATCCAGTGACTGATATGAAGGAACAGGCACAGATGCTAAATGACTATTTTGCCTCTGTGTTCTCCCCAAAGCAGGATGGGGGATATCCGTATAGGAGATTAGATGAGGCTGGGGATTTAGGGGCATAGATTAGAGTCACCCCCCTTGAAGTCGAGGGGCTCCTCAGGGCATTGGACATTACAAAGGTGCCAGGCCCTGAAGGGTTACACCCGAGAGTACTTAGAGAGTTGGCAGGGGTTCTCTCACACCCGCTGGCCTCCATTTTTGAGACCTCGTGGAGAACAGGTGAAGTTCCAGAGGACTGAAGGGTGGCATCGGTGGTCCCAATGGAAAGGCTCATAATAGAGAGAGATCTAGTGATGCTAGATAGGGAAGGGAGGCTGACAGCCACACAACACGGCTTCTGCAAAAACAGGTCCTGCCAGACAAACCTTGTGGAATTCTATGACAAGGTTTCAAGATGGCTAGCTGGAGGGGATGCAGTGGATGTGGTATACCTGGATTTCAGCAAGGCCTTTGACAAAGTGCCCCATGATATCCTGGTGGAGAAACTGAGGAGTTTTGGGATACACCAAAGCACTGTCCGGTGGATTAGGGCATGGTTGACTGACCGAAAGCAGAAGGTAACCATTAGTGGGGAATCATCGGGATGGCGGCCAGTGACAAGTGGGGTCCCCCAGGGTTCTGTCCTGGGGCCGACCTGTTTAATCTTTTCACTAACAACATGGAAGAAGGGGTGAACAGTCTGCTGATCAAATTTGCAGACGACACTAAAACTGGAGCAGTGGCCACAACTGAGGAGCAGGTACTCCAGATCCAAAAGGATCTGGACAGACTATGGAAGTGGGCAGGAGACAACAGGATGGCGTTCAATGTGGATAAGTGCAAGGTCTTGCACTTGGGGCATAGGAATGGGTGTCATAAGTACAGGTTAGGTGACAAGTGGCTGGAGAGCAGCACTTCTGAAAGGGATCTCAGGGTGCTGGTTGACCGCAGGCTAAACATGAGTCAGCAGTGTGATGCGGTGGTCAAGAGGGTGAACACCACCCTTGGTTGCATAGCCAGAAGTGTGGCTTCTAGATCAAGAGAGGTATTACTACCACTCTACACGACTCTGGTGCGCTCACAACTGGAGTATGGTGTTCAGTTTTGGGCCCCTCATTACAGAAAGGATATAGCCAGGTTGGAGTCAGTGCAGCGTAGGGCCACAAGGATGGTGGCTAGTTTGCAGGGGATGCTGTATGAGGCAAGACTGGGGGAACTGGGTCTCTTCAGCTTGGAGAAGAGGAGACTCAGAGGGGATATGTGGCGACATACAGGTATATGAGGGAGTGTCACATGCAGATGGGTAGAGACCTGTTCTCCCCTGCAGAGGAGGCCAGGACGTGCTCCAACGGAGCAAAGCTCAGGGAACCCAGGTTCCATTTGGATGCCAGGAAGCACTTCCTGACAGTCAGGACCCTGAGGGCATGGAATGGGCTTCCACGAGAGGTCATTGAGGCCCCATCGGTGAGGGTGTTCAAAGACAGGCTGGACATGCACATGGTGGGCATGTCGTGAGCGGAACCGGCTGGTGCCGGAGGTCAGACTAGATGGCCCAGGAGGCCCCTTCTGACTTGCTCTGTTTCTATGTTTCTATGTTTCCAATTGCTGCCATATTGTGCCCTCGCACTGCAGCTGGTGAAAGCACTTTCCTTGATTTTTCCCATCCTGACACCCCCACATTGTTTTATGCTACCCACTCTAGGCTAGCACTGGGGCAAGACCTATTGCAATCTGTCCCTCTCATGCTCAGTGGAGTCAGAAAGTCTGCACATGCTCATGGAAAGAAGGCTGCACATTCAGAAACCCTTTCCCACGTCACGTGTAGCAGCACAAGGTAGCAGCACAGCAGGTGGGGCTCAATTCCTGGTGGCTGCCTTGTGGACATGGGTGCACTTGCCAGCAGCTCGGGTTCAGGGCTCTGCCAAAGTGGACTGGACTCCCGGGAGCTGAGACCAGGCCATCTGGCAGGTTGCTAACCCCAGCAGAGATCCCCACACATCCCTGCTCAGGGTGTGCCTGATGGGCTGTATTGTGTTGGGGCTTCTGGGAGATGAAGTTTCAGACATCTGGAGGGCCACCAGGTGAGAGAGAACTGCCCTACCCTACTCTCGGATGCTTTGAATCTGTGATAATTGGGGCATCCCTTTTTAAGGGCACTGCCATTGATTCAAAGGCTCTCGGTGCAACTGGAACAAGGCGAGCCCTTAAAGAATGAATCTGGGGCCAGTTTTGATTTTCGGGGGGGAAGCTTAAGAAAGTTCTTAATGCTTCCACCGAACACCAGAGGCATTGAAAACAGCGCTGTGCCGAAAGCATTTTCCAAAGGATTTTTTCTTTGCTGTTCTCATTCACTTGAAATGCGAAGGAGGACCTTTCAGTCGACATTCTCATGCAACTGATTTGGGCTTGCTTGTTCTCAGCGTATGAGGTGGCAGGAGTGTGCACGAGTGCCCCATCCCATCAAGCTGCCAGCTGTCACACGTGCTCCAACGCGCTCAGGTGATCAGCAGCTACACGGTGCATCTGCAATTTAAGAATGCCAGCTAGAGCTGAACCAAAGTGTCTGAGAATAAATTTTTCTCTGACAGTCCTGAGAGGTCCCCCTCCCCCAAGAAAAAGCAATGGTTGCTTTGCAGAATTTTCTCCAAATCTTCACCGATTTTTGGTGAGGTTCACCTCCTTGCATGCTTGGAATGATGCCCGGTGTTCTGCAGAATGAAAAATGGGGGTCAGGCTGCCAGCTGGTGTCGATTGCAGCAGCAGTGCAGAGAGAGAGAACACAGAACCCCCTGGGGGGAAAGCTGCAAAACTCCTACCAATTGGGGGCCCTTCCAGTGAGAAAGAGCAAATGGTGCAGACATTCGGAAATCCCACACCCAGTTTTTCTGCCCTCAAATGTGGTGGACTAGTTGAAAGGCTCTTCATACACAGTTAACAAACTGTGTTTCGTGCCGTGGTCTTGACTTGATCTGTAACGTGCAAAAGGCTTACACCTCTTGCTGCCGTGAACACATTCACACCAGGGAGAGGGCTACTGTATTCGTGGAATGCATGCTTATTCTTCTGGTAAGGGTTCAGCTCTGACAAAACCAAACCCTGAAGCAGCTACAGCAATGGAAGCATTTAGAAACCCAAACAGGACCAGACCAATCCACTTGCTCCTTTTCTCACAACACTGAGAATAGATAAGAGTGGTTAACACTGTAGCCATCCATGTTTAAAAAGCAAAAATAAAGGCAGCCCATTATACTGGGCTGTGTGCTAGTTACAGCTGTTGTCCATTAGGAGCCCTCTGGAGTCCAGTTCCCAGCTGCACACGCTTGGTCCCCGACATTTTGCTCAGCAGTGAGATCAGGAGATCTAAATCATGATGATGATAGGGTGGCAGGGATGGAGGAACAGCCAGAAAAACTATCTAGAAGAGGGGAACATGCAGGCCACCGTCCATGCACAGGTAGACAAGGGCTGCTGCCTGCCTCTTCAGCCGTGCAGTAGGACCCCAAACAGGAACACAGCAAATGGGTCAGGCCTGTGGAGAACTTGCACATCCATTTTGCCTGCTAGCTGAAGCTCTCTGGGAAGCGTAAAGGCTGCAACACGGAAGAGCCTTATACATACAAATGTGTAACGCAGACAGAAGCACAGTGGTGCCTTCTGAGCCACCTCTGGATGCTGAAGGCAGGGCATGGGTAGGTTCCATGCCAGATAAAGCCAAAGGCATCTCAGCCTGAGTGGAACTCGCTCAGAAGCACACGCCAGGCGCATTTCCCTCAACCTTTGCTAAATGAAAGCAGATGTGCCCATATGCGCATATCAATGACGATTGCCCAAGCTGTGTCTAGCACCCTCCCCTTGCACATTACCTTCCATGGGCTCAATTAATTTGCTCTGCAATTGTCCTTTACCATCATGTATATAAGAAGCAACAGCATGTGCTTTTGGTTTATTACGAGGCTGGCTCAGGTCATGCAGCCCCAACCTACCTGCAAAGTGATAATGAATGGCTCTCCGCACCACGGCAAGTTTCCACGGGCTCAGGCAGGCAGCTTACTGCAAAGGGTCCTGCCCTTGCAGTGAGGAACAGCAGCAATGCTATGGACTTGCTGCCCCCCAACCTGCCATTTTGACATCAGTGCAAAACCTGCTGTAGGGCATTGCGGGAGCAGTCACAAGCCTCCTGCCTGCCTGCCTGCCACTGCTGCACAACACTTTGGAGCCAAGGAGGGAAGTCAACCAGAAGGGCCTGGCTCTAGCACCACTGCTGCTTCCCACCCATGTCCTTTGTGCCTGCCAGCCCAGGTCACTGCCATCATGATTCTTTAGCCAAACCAGAATTGTTCTGCAGGTTCCGTCAGCAGCTACAATGGGCCCCAGCCACATGTGAAATGGCCGTTCACACATTGCATGGCACCTAAGGCTCTGAGCCCACTGCAGGAGACTGCTCTGCATGCAGATGTTTCCAGATTCAAACTCCAGTTTTGCTAGGTAGGGTGGGCTGCCAGTCAGTGTTAGCAGCTGAGCTAGACAGACTAATGGTCAGACATGTTATCAGGCAGCTCCCTATCTTCCTATCATATGCACTCTCACATGGCTGTAAGCCCTATAGAAGATAGCATTTCAGATACAGGATTGCATTATGTTCATGAGCGTGCATTTGTGTGGCAATGTGGTTGTGGCTGGGGCGGTGGGAAGTGATGGGGCATGGCTCACCCAATATGCAGCCACATCTTGCATACAAGAGGTAGGTGCGAACCCATTATGTCCTTCAGCTCAATTTAGTTTTTTGTTCTGCAAGCATGCAGTTAATTTCAGCAGAAAAATGGAAACAAACCAAAAGTCAAGCACAGATTTAGCTGTGCTGCCTTGCTCCTGTTGGGTTCTACTTCTTGAGGAATCCTCCTTTAGAAATGTATTTATTTTTACAGGAACCCTACAGATGTTCCTTTGAAAGTAACAACACTCTCTGAGTGGTTGTTCTAGGGTTCATAGAATCATATAATAACAGAGCTGGAAGGGGCCATTGGGTCAAACCCCCTGCTGTTGCAGGACACCAAGTTACACCATCCCACTCGGATGACTGTCCAGGTTCTTTTTGAATGTCTCTAGTGTGAGAGGGCCCACAACCTCTCTAGGCAACTGGTTCCACTGTTATACTGCTCTGACAGCAAGAAATCTTTTTCTGATATCTAGCTTGAATCTGGGTTGATGCAGCTCGAGTCGATTATTCCATGTCCTACACTCTGGCATCAGCAAGAAGAGATCTCGACCTTCCTCTTTGTGACAGCCTTTGAGGTACTTGTATCATGTCCCCGCTCAGACTTCTGTTCTCAAGGCTGAACATGCCCAGTTTTCTCAGTCTCTCCTTATAAGGCAGTGTTTCCAAACCCTGGGACTTTTTTGTGACCTTCCTCTGGACCTTTTCCAATTTTTCTGCATCTTTCTTGAATTCTGGTACTCAGAACTGGGAACTGGTTTTCTTCTGTTCATTGGACTTTCTCTCTTGCCTGGCCTGGCCCTGCCTTTAGTCAGCCAAGCTGGGAGGGAGCCTGTGAGTGCTCTCAGAACCCTGGCTGCACAATGAGCAAGCCACCTTCTGCAGCACAAATGTTGTCTGCTTGTACAACATTTGCATGGGACTCAGTTTCTGGGAGGTGCCCATGAAAATGCTCAGGGTGCTTGGCACCAAGTTGGCCTCATGGCTGCAGGAAGGTGGGCTAGTATCTGGGGAACTGAGGGAATCTCACCCCCAAGGCATATTCCTCACACATCCATAGGTTGTTTAGCCTCTGACTCTGAAGCAGAATTCCTATTCTCCTGCAGGGATGGAGCCATGATCATCTTCTCTGAGAGCCCAGGTTCCCCAGGTCAGCCAAAGGAGTTCAGATGGTACTTGGGCCTCCTGAACTTTCCCACTCGGAGTTAGATATTCCCATGTAGCGAATCCTGGCAGAACCTGTTAGTATTCAATACATGCAGAGCTAGTTCAGTTTATATCCTCTCTCTCCACTCTTTATTACCATCTAAGTTAATGATGAGATTTCTGCTAAATTCCACTGGCCATCCTGAAAAGGCAGGGGGAAAATCAGGTGGTGACAGGTAGCAGAAGATGGCGATTGTTCCTGGCAAGCAGAGATAGCTGGGGAATTTGTGGTTGGGATCCTCAGCCCGTGAAGTAATTGCACATTGCAAAAGTAGCACTTTTGGAGTGTGTGAGGCACATTTAAGCTGAATCAATGAACATGTGGATCAGACCTCAGCTCTCTGCTGGCTTTTGCACTTCCCGTGTGTTCTGACATAGCTCTCACCTCAAAGAATATAGACCAAAACACCTTTAGAAATGCAGATATTTGAGAGAGAATGCTTCTATATGTGATAATTTTGTGAGAAAATGTCTTTAACGGTATGTATTTGAACAGCATTTGAATATGATTGGGAAGGGAAAATATTGCAGATTTAGTGCTGAAATGGGTGAACACATACAATGGAGTTGCAGATATTAAAAAGACCAATTTTCTCATTCCTCCTTCAGTGAATAGAATTTTAGGACACTTTGGGATGTGTCCACATGGAAACTTCAGTTCACCAGTATCGATATGACAGCTGCACAACCTGTGGATGACAGTTCCATCCAGGGAGGTGACACGGTGTGATTTAAGGGCAAATCTTTGTAATGGAGTTCTTGCTTTAGATTCTTCTTGAAAGGAAGAGGGCAGTTCTTGCCTTGTTCTTCCTTAGGGGCCTCTTCTTGGTCCAAAACCCACAAAGCAACTGAATTTGGCTGTATGTCTTTCAACAGTTGAACGATCTAAGAATGACAAACAGTCCCGAAGCAAGCACGCCGGCATCCATTGCTGTTTTTCACTGAAGGAAAGTGATCTCTCATTGAGTGTCACACCAAATCATCTAATTGCTGGATGGACTGCCAACTGCAGATCAAGGCTGTCAATGCTCATCATTTTCAGAAAGCATATATTTCATTTACCTTCCATTTATACTGGCAGACTTTGAAAGGGACTCGGAATCAGAAGCGGCTGTTGATTACCTGAACAAGAGGGAGTGGAATTCTGTTTGTAGTTTTGCATGATGATGTTTAAAATCAGACTGTAAAGGAGGGCCTGCTCACACATTAACTTTCTAATGAAGGGGCCACCTCTTTTGAAGCCTTTTCTTCCTGTATTGGTCTCTGGTTCTGACTGCCAGAATAAGGAGTTGCACTTGTCCGCCTGCCTGCGTCTTCCAGCCCCATGGTCCTTGCAAGATGACAGCCTCTTTTTCTCACCAGAGGGAGCAGGGAAGGCAAGCCTAGTCCCACACAAGCAGGTGGACACGAGGCAGCCTGCCCAGGTAGACTGGGGCACTTCCAGCATGACGAAGTTTCTTTTAATGTTCCCTTGCAGTTAGAAAATGGGGATTTATTTATTTAAATATTTATATGCCGCCCCTTGCAGCAGCCTTGGGGCGGCTCACAGGAATGGCAGGGAGATAGAACAAGTTGGTTTCCTTTTATAGCTGTTTATCTAGTTCTCTTCATATTGTTCCTATGTTATGATGTGGGTTGCATTAGTCTTACTTTAATTCCATTTAGTCTGCTTTGAAAATTGCTTTTACTGAAAGAGAGGTGTGTGTGTGTGTGTGTGTGTGTGTGAGAGAGAGAGAGAGAGAGAGAGAGAGAGAGAGAGAGAGAGAGAGTGTGTAGAGGCTTCTTGCTGATGTCAGAGTTTCCTATTGTACAGATGTATCATCACCGCCAGTCTGAACCAGTCTTATCCACTTTACCATCCATGGATTCCACATTCTGTCACATGCAGAACCTAGACCAAGCTCACAACAAAGTCTTTTTACTTTCCTCATTCCTTCTGATGGAGCCTGCTCTACTCTGCTTGAGCTTCTGACAGGAATCAGTCTTACCTGAAAGAACAGAGGAAGCAGCGGGCACAGCTGAGAATGCAGGACAAGGCTCCACTTGGCTGGAAGGCCAATCTGTCTGTCCTGGGTGTCAGAACCAGAGTTCCCAATGAGGCACGGAGGGCTTTGTTATGGGTCTCATTTGTCAAAGCACTATTTGATCCAGCTCTGGGTGCCCACAAAAGCTTCACTGTTTTCCATTGAGAAGGGCACTTTTGACAAGAAGAAGTAGAGCAACCTCTCCATGCATCCAGCACCTTTCTGGAATAAAAAGCTACCTTCAGACTTTGGGGGTAGAGACATGTAAGCTCTGATGAGGGAGAAGAGAAAATATGATGATTTTAAAAATTTGGTTTTTTTTAGGTGACCGACCTTACGTGGTGCTCATGGCACGGGTCCACCCAGGTGAGAGCAATGCCAGCTGGGTAATGAAGGGGACGTTGGAGTTCCTCCTCAGTAGTGAGCCCATTGCAGATCTCCTGAGGCACTGTTTCATCTTCAAGGTCATCCCCATGCTGAATCCGGATGGAGTCATCAATGGCAAGTGAGTGATGCAGTTGGGTTTGCCATCAGTGGAGGGGCAGGCGAGTCTGTCACAGTCAACCTTTCAGGTGCTGTGAGTTCCAGATGTGGGATGCAGAAGTAAGGTCCTTTCCTTATTAGATGGAGTCCATGAAGGTATCAATGAGCCTTGCAAGCCAAGGAAATATAGTGTTATGTTGAGCTGAATGTATTTGTTTCAGGGATGCAGTACCGCTTTCAGCTCGAGGGCTGAATTTCTTTTCAGAGAAGCTCTGAATGCTGCAATGTGCAAAGAAGGATTAGGATCCTGGAAGTGGGATTTCTGTTTCAGGCATTTCTAGAGACACAAGGAATGGAAAGAAATTCCTCTAGGGCCTAGGAGAGCCCCTGCTATTGGTAGGGTGGCCACTTACACACACAGAACTATGAGGATTTTGCTTCAGTTGGCAAACCACTTCAGAACGCCTCACTCACAGCCTCAAACACAAACATGGAAGGAAGCTCATGTTCTCCAGAAATGACTACAAATTGCTGGAAGTACATAACCTTCAACTGCCCAATGCACAACTTTAGAAAACCTGCACCTTTCCCATTTGAATGAATTGTGAAAAGTTGCAAAAGAGAATGGGAGCAAGCTGAGAGCAGAAGTGAAGTTTAGATAATTTTAGCAAGCTCGAGCATCCCAGGTCCTTCTCCCCCTACTTGCCCATTACCAAAGCAGAAGAAATGCAGAACCTCCAAAATAATGTACATAATTTAAAGAAAAATGCCATCCATCTTCCTCAGAGCTGCTGAACAGATTGCTTGCTCAGTCTGCTGTCCAGGTGTGCCCTTCTGCTGGGTACCACAAGGCCTCTGCTTCCCCTTGTCTTCCATTCAGACTTGATCTAGCCTGTCCTTCAAAGAGGGGACACCCTCCAGTGGAGACCTGCCCTCCATCAGCCCTTCCAGGAGAGCTTTGACCCTTGTAAGGTAGAACTCTTGGCCACTGCTAGGGAAGGCGGATGAAGGCATAGGCAGGAAAACCGCATCCCATCACCACTCAGGTGGTGCTTGCCAAAAAGAGGCCACTAAGAAACAGAAGGGAAATATAGACATTTTAAACCCACCAGTAAACCCTTCCTGAGCCAAAATGGTGTAGGAGGGGGGACCCAAAAAGGCTTTTATTTATTTAAAAAGTGCATTTATTTTTACATGCTGAAACTTCAGTTACCTTCACAGTACTCTCCGTTTGATGCACTGCACCTACTGAGACATTTTTTCCACTGCTCAAAACTGTTTGTTTGGTATTTTAGAATTTTTTATTGAAGTTTTAAAACTAATACTAAAAACATCAGTTCTCACATATATCAGATTTACTGGATCAACCCCCTACTACATATTTTTTAACATTCTATAATCATATTCAACTCAGTTTATAATAACTTGAAAACGTCTCTAAATTTACACCAGGTCCCGTTTCTCCAGCCAATTATAGAGAAAATCCCAAGTTTGATAGAAGTTGCTCAAAACAGTTTTTGAATGCATCAGTTTTGATGCCTTTTAGTGCTTCTGCTGTTTTTTGTTTCACCTCTTCTACATTGGCAAAACATTTCCCTTTGAAGACTTTTTCACTTGGGGAAACAAACAAAACAAAGTCACACGGGGTGAGATCGTTGCATGGGGAGGGTGGGGCACAAGGGTCATGCCATGTTTGGTCAAAAATGGTTGAACACCCAGCATGGTGCGTGCAGCTGCATTGTCATGGAGGAAGGACGCAGCCACCTCTTTTCGACAACTCCGCAAATTGTGACGCAGCCTTCTCAAAACTTCCAGATAAAATTTTTTGTTTCCTAGAACACTCACCTAGTGGGGGAAGCCTGTCCTACAAGGAGTCTGCCCTCCAGAAGATAATTCTGGGTCTTTTTGGGTCCCTCCTCATATGTTTGCTCACAGACAGCCCAGGAAAGGGAGACTAGCTGCAGAATGGGAAAAGAAAAGAAAAATATAAGTATTTGTGTGTATTGCACATGCACTCTGAGGGAAAGGCTTGCTTGAGGACCCCTGAACCGAAGCATTCCTGCTTCTGCAATCATCTGTGCTCAGTTTCGAATAACGGCTAGCTTTTTCCTCCCACCTTAACAACACATCTGACGAGAAAATATTATACCATGCTACATTATTCAAATAATTGTCACACGACCTTGGATGCCCATTCTATGCCCTTGCAGCACTGCAAGCAGTACAAAATGCTCCCTGTTTACCCAATGCAAGTCATACCACTGCACTTATCAATATGCTAAGTCTTCCAAGCCTGCAGTTTGTAAGGCTGTTCACTGATTAATGCAGTTTTCTGGGTAAATTAACTGCCTACCTGTTAACCAATTCATCAGATATTTAGCCAATTAACATAAATATTACAACAGTTCAGTACTAGTGACATTGTGCGAGTATTTAATGAAGACAACAGTTTCCCTTGACTGATTATCCCAGAAAAAAACCCATTTGTTATTTGGCAAATTATCCTAAAACACATTGCTAAAGTCAAAAAAGGTTGATCATTTACAACAATGACATCGATGCCAAATAGCTTTCAAAGAGGGAACCTTGAAGGATAACCAGTAAAAATAAAAATGCCCTCCCGCCCCCAAACATTTTAAGCTATTCATTCATTTCTCAAGCAGTCTCCTTCCTTGTCTGATTCAGCACTGTTATTCTATGCTCAGTTATTTGGGAGAAAGCATAATTAAACTCACCGGGCTTTACTTCTGAGTAAACCTTTGTAAGATTGTTGTGAGGGGATGCTCCACGTGACATAGATGAAAAACAAAAGGAAGGGAAATGTCTGTCTGTCTTGCTTATGTCCATTGTAGGAAAAACAATGGAAAGGGTCATAATAGCGAGAGATCTAGTGATGCTAGATAAGGAAGGGAGACTGACAGCCACACAACACTGTTTCTGCAAAAACAGGTCCTGCCAGACAAACCTTGTGGAATTCTATGACAAGGTCTCAAGATGGCTAGATGGAGGGGATGCAGTGGATGTGGTATACCTGGATTTCAGCAAGGCCTTTGACAAAGTGCCCCATGATATCCTGGTGGAGAAACTGAGGAGTTTTGGGATACACCAAAGCACAGTCCAGTGGATTAGGGCATGGTTGACTGATCGAAAGCAGAAGGTAACCATTAGTGGGGAATCATGTCTTGGGGCTCTTTCCTGGGGCCGATCCTGTTTAATCTTTTCATCAACAACATGGAAGAAGGGGGGAACAGTCTGCTGATCAGATCCACAGGTGATAGTAAAGCCGGGGAAGTGGCCACAACTGAGGAGCAGGTACTCCAGATCCAAAAGGATCTGGACAGACTATGGAAGTGGGCAGGAGACAACAGGATGGCGTTCAATGTGGAGAAGTGCAAGGTCTTGCACTTGGGGCATAGGAATGGGTGTCATAAGTACAGGTTAGGTGACAAGTGGCTGGAGAGCAGCACTTCTGAAAGGGATCTCAGGGTGCTGGTTGACTGCAGGCTAAACATGAGTCAGTGTGACATGGCGGCCAAGAGGGTGAACACCACCTTTGGTTGCATAGCCAGAAGAGGGGCTTCTAGATTGAGAGAGGTATTACTACCACTCTACACGACTCTGGTGTGCCTGCAACTGGAGTATTGTGTTCAGTTTTGGGCCCCTCATTACAGGAGGGATAAAGTCAGGTTAGAGTCAGTGCAGCATAGGGCCACAAGGATGGTGACTGGATTGCAGGGAGAGCCATATGAGGCAAGACTTGGGGGAACTGGGTCTCTTCAACCAAGAGAAGAGGAGACTCTGAGGGATCTGTTGGTGACATACAGGTATGTGAGGGGATGTCATATGAGGTGGATAGAGACCTGTTGTCCCCTGCAGAGGAAGGCAGGATGCGTTCCTACAGAGCAAAGCTCAGGGATCCAAGGTTCAATTTAGATGCCAGGAAGCACTTCCTGACAGTTAGGACCCTGAGGGTGTGGAATGGGCTTCCACGGGAGGTGGTTGAGGCCCCATTGGTGAGGGTGTTCAAGGATAGGCTGGACATGCACATGGTGGGCATGTCGTGAGCGGAGCTGGCTGGAGCCGAGGGTCAGACTAGATGGCCCGGGAGGCCCCTTCTGATTTGCTCTGTTTCTATGTTTCTAACACTGATTTTTTTACGCGCAAGTTTATTCTATCCCACAATCTCATCTTCCTGATTTGTTAAGATCAGATTAAAAATCACTTGTAGTTCTGTATGCAATTTTATCACATTTATTTTCTGCAAGTCCCTTTGCCTAATATTTGACTTTTTTGCTTGTTGCTGCCTTAGCAAAACCTTCCTCAACATGGTACTCTCAGGATGTCTTGTGCTACAACTCCCAGAATTGCCCAGTTAACATGCCTGACTGGAAGAGCAATGGGAACTGAAGTTCAAACACATGTAGATGGTGCCAGGTTGGGTGAAGAGTTCCTTAATGTATGCATTTTTGTACAGATCAGTTGGAGACCTGTATTTCAACATTCAGCAAAGGCCAAAACCTGATGGAAAACTTGATTCTGGTTTGTATTGTAGTTCAGCAATTGCAAATTGGGTCATTTCCTGTTAAAATGTGAATCAAACATATTTTACTGTTTACACAAGAGAAGAGTTTTTAAGTTTGTGCTCTCTGTACATTGCTGTAAGACAGGGGGTCAACAAGATTTTGGGGTCAGTGGACACAAAGGAAACTTTGAGAGACACTTGTGAGCACTTTCACAAAATGGCTACTACAAGAGAGAAACTGCATGGTTGGCATGGATGGCTCCCACCAATCAGGATTCTGGTTGAATTAAAGTAAAACCTTAGAAGATAAAATAAAGCCATCAGTGGCAGCCAGGTGAGGATCAGTAGAGGTTCCCATGGTTCCCATTTTTTCCATGGACAAAATGGACCACGGGCACCATATTGGAGATGCCAGTTCAATAGGTTCTGCTACTCTTCTCTATGCCGCATTCTAGTGGTCCATTCTGCACTCTTTAAAACACCAAGAGGAAGTTTGCTTGTTTTTCAGTTAAAGCTATATTAGAAAAACATCATTATCTTACAATAGGTAATCACCAGTTTCAACATCCTTTTCATAGCTGCAGCATGTGCCATGACCCAGTGGTACATTGCAGGGCATCAAGCAAACCAGCGCTAATCATGATTATGAGAGAGTAAACTCCTCTGAATTCTGTGGGATTTACTTCTGAGTAATTAGCTTTAAGATTGTAATTTGCATATGCATGAACAGACTGTGGCCTAAATGTGCATGGGAGACAAGCCTCTCCCACTTGGCGATGTAACTTCTGGAGAAACTGGAAGTTAGCTGAGCCATGAAACAGGCATGCCTTTAATGATGCTAGATTCTGGACCTAATGGCCCTATGCCACTAGCGGCAGTGCGGTGCAGTGGTGAGAGTATTGGACTCAGCCATGGAGATCCCTGAGTGGCTTTGGGCCAGTTGCAGGCGCTCAGCCCAACTGACCTCACAGAGTGGTTGTTCTGAAGGTAAAATGGAGAGGAGGAGGACCTAGCAAGCCACTGTGGTTCCTTGCTAGAGGAAGAATGGCAGGCTGTAACCATATCATAACAGGAATAAGAAGAATGCCCCTCCATTTTAGGTGCCTATTTCATTTATGGGATTTCATTCCAGAAGGTGAGGTAAAGACTTGCAGGGTGACGGGGGTGAGTCTGTCTATCCCTCACATTGCAAGTGTCCGTGGGTAGGGTTGGAGCTGCTGCAGTATGGGCATCTGTCTTTGGCTGCAATGTTCTGTTCCTTGGAGAATTTCTGATTGACCCAAGTTTGGCTTCTGTTCTTGAGGGTCAATGAAAAGCATCCCCCCCCCCCGACCCAGAAAGCTTTGGAAAAACACGTGGACTCCACGTGGAAATTGTCCTTTTTGGAAAGGTCTCACCCTATGGAAGCAGGAAGAAAGGAGTCTTAAAGAACAGGAGTTATATGTGGGGTGTCTTCTGATGCAGGCTGCTGTCTCTCATGGTGGTTTCATTGCCTTCAGGAGCTTGTGTACCAACAGTGGGGCCAAAACAGGATAAGAGAGAAACAAGAGGGGGGTAAAGGCATGCACCTGTGAGGTATACACAAGTACAAACCATTTTAAAAAATTGTTAAAGTAGAAAATTATCGCTAATGGATCATGAGAACCTCCATTAGACACTGTTCCTTCTTTACAAATGTATCCCACTCCAGCTCAAAGCAAGCCCTTTCTTTCTTTCCTTCCAGCTTTTGGAAAGAGTTTGAGAACAGTTTGCTTGGTCTTTTGAAGCTGCTCTAGAAATTGCATGCTGTGCTATTGTGGCAACAGCTTCTCTTTTGTTCTTTTGACCTGCTGGGTGTCCTGGTGGTCTGAGGGCTGCTAGCACTGAATCAGCAAAGAAAAAATGCTGCAAAGAAAAGAAAAGCCGATATTTTTAGCTGCGCTTGATCTGCTTTCTCAAGTGACTTCCCTTTGAAATGGGGAGTGAGGGTGAGAGAGGTATACCTGGGAGGGGTGTGTTGGGAGCTTTGATTTTTCCCCGAGCTCTTCACAGTACGCCTCCTCTCCTTCGCGCTTTTCATGCTGTGACACTGATTCAGCAGCTGAAAGGACACACAGCTCAGAATCTTATAGAACAAGATAATGGAAGCTGCCCTGATCTAGTTATCAAATTTCACACATATACACCAAAAGCCCTCTGACAAATTCATGGAGGACCTGTCCATCCATGGTTGCTAGTCTGGATGTCTCCGTGCCATTCCCCGGGTCAGAAGCAGTATGCCTAGGCCAGCTAGTTGCTGGGGAGCATGGGCAGGAGGGTGCTGTGGCTCTCATGTCCTGTTTGGGGGTTACCTCCGGGCAGCCACTGTGTGAGCAGAATGCTGGGCTGGATGGACCCTGGGCCTGATCCAGCAGGGCTCTTTCTATGATAGCTAGATTAATGATGGTTGCGTTCCCAGTTTTTCACTTTGATTGCATAATTAATATATCCTCTTGGCAGGAGTGGTGGGTAAGGATCATCGCAACTTTCTTGCCATTTCCAAGGTGACTTTTGCTGGAAGACTTCCTTGAGAGGAGTGGGGGAAGACATATTATCTGCACATTCACTGGCTTACAAGTGGGACCTACAACAAAATATTGCAGGACAGAGTGCTCCTATTTGGGATGCCAATGTGCCCTCTCCTGACACATCCCCTTCCATTGTCCCTCTGTCCTTCCCTGCTTGTTCCTTTGGTGACTGTGCCATGACCAATGAGCATCCCCACTCTTGGTTGGGTTCTTTGAGGTTTCAGAGATTGAGGGCAGGGAGGGGGGATACTCCTGCTGTCTGCAAAGCTTATTGCTTCCTCCAAGCTGGCTGGCTACTTTCCTCTTGTGTATGGCTACTGCCATTTTAGATATCCAAAAATTACACACACAGGGAACTGAGTTCACTTTTGATAAATAGAATTGAATGGCCCTGGCCTGTGCTGGAGGCACCGATGTCTGAGGGGCAATGTATTCACTCTGGGCTTTAGCCTGAATTGCTGCCCCTACTGCTGGACTAGATTTCCAAAACAGTTTGGCAGCATGAATAGCTCTTTTGAAGTCCGAACTAAACTCCTGAGTGGAAGCAGCGCTTCACTGACACTGGAACCCCAGTCACGGCTGGTAGGGAGAGCAGAGTGCCAACAGTCAGAATGGGGGAGCAAGAGAATTATACTTGAAAGCATTGCGAAACATGCATCTCCTCCCATAGGCTGCTTGTGTTGAGGTGAAATGCTGATTTCCCATCAAGGATGCAGGGGCTGAACATTGTTTTGCTTAGTGCTTGCTGTTTCCCAGCCAGCGGTCTTCCATACTTCCTGGATTCGTGCAAGGGAGATCCCACCCAATCAGGGATTATGCCGGAAACAGGATGACGTCGCCACCACACAGGCTATCACCCTTGGCTGCACAGTGACATCACCCAGGCTAATGGGAAATAAAGGAAATGTTAATAAGCTAATCTTCCTTATAAGGGATGATCAGAAGTATCACCCCAAACAGGAGCGTTTTTCAGCAGCCCCTGAAAATGTTTGTATAAAGCAGGAACTCCCATCTTTCCCGAGGCATTGGAATTGCCCCAATCAAACTGCCATGTCTCTCCCGCTCGTTCCCTTGAAGGTGCGAGTATAAATTAATATCTTCTCCTTTCCTTTGAAAGCTCATAAAGAAGGCAGCCAGGACAATTTTAAACAAGATGATTATTCTGAGTATCCCTGCTCAGAGCTGACTTTTTAACGAGCAGAGTGATTTTGCATCTCACATGTGCATACCCCTATAAATCTTCTGTCTTCTCCTTTAGTTATGCTATTGATCCCACTTCTGTCTACTTATCTCAGCATCTTTCTTGATTTAAGAGGGATTTTCCCTGCTCCTGCGTGGGTTTGAAGAGCCTTGCTCTGCAAATGCCAACACCTTCCTAAGTCGGTCACAGAGATGTGGCGTTTAGAGAGGATTCTTGTCAGCACCCAGCCAGCTACTGCCACAGTAATGTGGATCGCGCCCAGCTAACAAGGGCTCTCATCCAGAGCGGGCTTGCCATGGCCACTCTCCAGGAGGCTTCAGAAGGCCTGAAGTGAGGGCTGAAAGCTGAGCACAGCCCATGTCCTGGCAATGCAAACAGGAGAGGAGTGACGTGATTGCATGCATGCAGCACCGTGACTCAGGTGCGGGTCCTCCTCCCTCCCTTCTTGTCCACCTTGGTTTATCACATGATTTTGCATGTCTCCCTGCTGCCAATATTGTGCTGAATGGACTTACAGGCCCTGTTTCAGACTTTTGTGCTCAGTTTGCAAAACTTGTCAACTGCATGCACATGCTGGGGTGGGAGCTAATGTTTACACCTTCCTCCCCCTGCGCAGAGCAGCCAGACATAGAAACATGGAAATAGAGTGAGTCAGAAGGGGCCTCCCGGGCCATCTAGTCTGACCCCCAGCTCCAGCTGGCTCCATTCACAACATGCCCACCATGTGCATGTCCAGACTATCTTTGAACACCTTCACCAATGGGGCCTCAACCACCTCTGGTGGAAGCCCATTCCACACCCTCGGGGTCCTAACTGTCAGGAAGTGCTTCCTGGCCTCCAAATGGAACCTGGGTTCCCTGAGCTTTGCTCCATTGGAACACATCCTGCCCTCCACTGCAGAGGAAAAAATGTCAAGTCTCACATCTGTGTGGCACCCCCTCATGTACCTGTATGTCGCGAACAGGTCCCCCCTCAGTTTCCTCTTCTCAAAGCTCAAAAAGACCCAGTTCCCTCAGGCTCTCTTCATATGACTTTCCCTGCAAACCAACTACCATCCTAGTGGCCCTTTCCAACCTTGCAATATCCCTCTTGTAATGAGGGGCCCAAAATTGATCACGATACTCCAGTTGTGGGCTCACCAGAATCTTAGAGGGTGGCAGTAATACCTCTCTCGATCTCGAAGTCATGCTTCTCGCTATGCATCCAAGGGTGGCAAACCCCCAGCTACATCCTGTTCCCCCATGTGGATCTCCCCCATCCTGCTTTGGTGAGAACACAAAGGCAAAATAGTTATTTAACATCTATGCCTGTTCCCTCACATCAGTCACCAAATCTCCTTCCTCCTTATTAAGCGGTCCCACCACTTGTGTTCCCTTCCTCTTGCTATTTACATGTTGGTAGAAGCCCTTTTTGTTGCTCCTGATATTGTTGGCAAGTCTCAGCTCGTAATCAGCCTTAGCCTTGAGAAGAATCCTTCTGCAACGGGCCTTCTCCTCCCGGTATACCCTTTGGTCTATTTGCCCCAGTACGAATTTCCTACAGAGGTTCCTCTTATGCTTAATGCCTCTTACCACTTCTCCTCTCATTCATGGGGGTGCTCTTCTTTGCTTCCCCTCCTTGCTAACTAGAGATATCATCCAGGCTTGTGCTACCAAGATCTCCCTTTTTAGTGCCACCCACCCCTCCCTAACCCTTACCCTTGCCTTTCAGTACCCTCTTCCTAGGAGACTTTCCCCAGTCTGGCCTTCAATTGACCAAAGTTGGCCCTTGTAAAGTCCCAACTTCTAATACTTGACCTGCCACTCATCCCCATTCCTCTGATCTCAAAGCAAAGGATGGAATGATCACTTGCATCCAGAGTTCCTCTAATCTACACCCCATCTATCAACTCCTCCCTGTTGGTCAAAACCACATTAAGGATATCCCCTCTCCCTTGTCAACTCCTGAACCCTCTGTGTGAAAAACCCTCCCTCCATAGCATCTAGGAAGCAACATGAAGGCAGGACGCGCTCCAATGGAGCAAAGCTCAGGGAGCCAAGGTTCAATTTGGATGCCAGGAAGCACTTCCTGACAGTCAGGACCCCGAGGGCGTGGAATGGACTTCCACGGGAGGTCGTTGAGGCCCCATCGGTGCGGGTGTTCAAAGACAGGCTGGACATGCACATGGTGGGCATGTCGTGAGCGGAGCCGGCTGGTGCCGGAGGTCAGCCTAGATGGCCCGGGAGGCCCCTTCTGACTCGCTCTGTTTCTCTGTTTCTCTGTTTCTATGACCTGGCCATCTCTGCAGAGTGAGACTCCCAACTAATGTCTCAGAAATTGAAATCTCCCATAATTACCGTGTCCCTCCCCTGAGTTATCCTTCAAATCTAGTCCATCAGAGCATTGTCTAGGGTCTCAATTTGACTTGGAGAGTGATAACATACCCCCACTGTCAGGTCCCTCCCTCTGTCAAAACCCCTTAGTTTCACCCAGATGGCCTCTACCAGATCCCCATCTGCATCACACTCTATCTCATTGCATCCTATCTCTTCCCTCACATATAATGCTACGCCTCCTCCCTCTTTCCCTTCCTGTCCTGTCTAAACAGGCTATCCCACTGTTTACATTTCAGTCTTGCCTTTCATCCCACCGAGTTTCTGTGATTCCCACCAGGTCATACCCTCCTATTCCCAGGGGAGCCTCAAGCTCTTCCTGCGTATTACCCATGCTCCTAGCATTGGTGTACATGCATCTCAGCACCTTCTCAAGAATCCCTTTCTTTGGGTTCCCTGGCCTCCTCCTTCCTCCCATCTTCCCTTATACTGGCACCCTCTTTGTAGGAGCCCCACCAGCCCCTGCAGTACATCTAACACCCTGGACCTGAAAACCTGGTCCTCTCCCTTTACTTGACCCATCAGGACAAGTTTCTGGGGGGACAGCACCCCCCTGCAGTTCAGTTTAAACCCTTTTGGATGAAGCATGCTAGAGCATTTCCGAAGGATCTTTTCCCCATCCTCGTGAGCAGGCTGTGCCTGAGTTGGATGACTCTTCTTGTAGTTGTGGCAAAGCAGGGGTGAAGCTTATTTGGATCAATGTCTGCTTGGAAAATCACTAGAGAACATGATTCACAATTAAGATTGTGGCTGGTAGCATAGGCAGACAATGTACAGCAATGTTTTGGATTGGTAAGGGAAAAAGGGACCCCACTCCCCCAACACACACATACCCCTGTGTGCCACTTGGGGTCGCTTTTTCTGATGTGACCTCAGACAACTTGTAACTGAATGTAAGGTTCATTTCCTTTGGTCCTCTGCCAGGAAACGGCACTGCATAGTGCTAGATCCTGTAGCTCCTGGTCACTTTGGTTCTCTACCGATCCCCTTCCTGAAGTCCGGAAGCAGATAGATACAAAGACTTGCCTTTGGGTGGCAGGTATGGATATTACTTTGGGCAGTACCAGGAAAGTCAGTCTGGCAGAGAAGAGGTCCCTTGAACCCTGCCTGGTCCATTTACATCAGAGGAGAACAAGGCAATGGGCTAATTAGATGAAGTGCTAAGTGAGCCTTTGACCCCTCCTGTTTCCTTTTATGGGGATGCTCAGCTACATGGGCCATAGAGTACAGAGAAGCCCAAGTTGCTTCAGGTGGGCTTGTACTACAAAGCAGTGCAGAATGGAGGAGAAAAGACAGGAGGAACTCCTGCAGCACCAAGAGGCTAGGAGTTCTTCCAGTGAAGGGTCTTAAAGAAAAAAATCCATGGCATGATCAGCTTGCATGTCCCTGCCTTTAAACATCCTCATAAATATATCTCAAAATTGCTGATAAATCATAATGGACACACTGCTGCTCTTGTGCCGACATTGCTCATGTAGCTTTAGAGTTGGCAAATGTTTAGAATGAAAATTCCTGAACCAAGGACTGTAAAGAGAAATTGTATTACAGACAGCAAAAAAAATTGAATTTTGGTAATAAAAAAGATGCAGACTCTTCAGATTCAGTTCAATTTACCCGTGTATCCATGCACTCAGTGACAGAGTTACAAACGCTTCCTTTCACAGAGACTCACATTTTTTCCCCTACTGGCTCATGTGCTTCTGCTTCCACACCAAGACATATTTCTTTGCCTGTGGAGAGCCTGGCACATCCATTTGTCTGACATTTTCACAGACACACCCATATTGGTGATGCGCACTCCAGTCAAATGTTGTCGGCATTTTGAGCACTTGGCTGGTCTTTCCCAGACACTGCACTTCCAGATACATATTGTTATTTATGAGACCTCAATTTAGGGTTATTAATTGCATCAGTGAAAAACCCTAATTTATATCATCATAAACAGCAATAATGAACACTGCCAAATGCTAATTCCCACTGCTCGCCAACTGTGCCTGGGTCTGATTGGATTTTTTCTTTCTTTCTTTTTTTACCCTCTTCCCAGAAGTATTAAATTAAAAATGATTCAGAGCTGCATCATTGATCAAGCTTGGACTTGATGGAGAAATACACACACTTGGAATGGAACTTTCTTGTGGCTCTTACACACCATTCCTCCACATCTTTTCCCTGCTTGGAGAGACACTTGGTGCTTCCATACTGCAGGCGGGCTGGCAAGGCAGAGAGGGAGAGGGAGAGATGAGGGAACCACAGAGAGGACAACAGATTTAGGGTACCATCCTGTGACCCATAGGTATTGTCAGATGGGCCATAAAATATGGGGAATTCTTCCCTCCAGAGTTCTGGTTCCCTCAAGCCCCCTCCTAGCACTCCTACTTCAGAAAGAGGAATCAGAAGTGTGCCCCCTGCTGCCAGGGTGGGAAGAGCCATGCAGGCTGGCCTCCAAAGTCAGAAAATCAACTCTGGAGAGGGAAGACTGGAGTGTTCCATTGGGCTTGGTGGGGAGCAGATGGAGGTGAGGGCAGGATAGAAATCCCTCCACTGAACTGCTGCCGCTAGGTGGATGAAAAGGCCTCTTGAGGAACATATGTGGGGCAGAGCGGGAGGCAAATGTTGCTCCTGCTGCTCCCTCCACTCTGCATCTGATGATCTAAAACCTGTGATTTTGGAGGTATCCAATCGTCAGGCTCTGAATTAGTGGCAGAGCTCCCCTAGTGGCAAGATTGTGAAGGGCAGCATGGTTCACCCTGCAAGTACTTGAAGGACCAGGATCGGATCCACAGGTACTTCCAAGGATCAGGGCCTGAGAAATGCAGAGCAGCTGAGAACTCTGGAAAGCCCCCTTGCACTGTTCAGCTCTATTACTGTTGCATGAAGGATGCTTTCTGGTCCTGGTCCTGATCCTGCCCCCAGTCTTGTTTTCAATTGTGCCTTGCTCTTGACTCTGGTCTGCTTCAGGTCTAGTCCCAGGTGCCTGACATAAAGTGCATGGAGACAGCCCCAGTGCAATCCTTAGGACCTCCAGTGAAAGCTTTGCCTTTGTCTCTTCCCTGATTTGCTATGCTGGATTTCAGGCCATTGCCTGCTCTCAGAATGATTGACAGGTTAACAGGATTGGGCCCTTAGCTGTTATTCAGACTGAGCTTTAGGACTAACCTGGTAGCCTCTCCTTGTCAGGTTGGGCAGAACCTTTGAACTACCTGGACTTAAAAGGCCAGATTCATTCCTCCTCTCTCCCTACTTCCCTACGCTAATTATAAGTACACATAAAATGTTCAGGCAACATCCACCAGGCCCACAGGAAGCCATGCATCCTGCTTTACAAGTGACAGTTCTCTATTGGAGGGGGTCATCCAGCCCAAGTCTGCTGTAAATGTCCAGAGCCACCCAGAGCAAGAGTAAAGGGCCCTGATGCTGCATGTGGGCAGCAGATGGTGCCAAGCACCCGGGTCACCCGGCCACAGCCTCCCATCCTGTGAAGAGACCTATTGCATTCCTACTTAAATGCAAATAGTATGCAGATCACTGCTTTCTTGGGTCCCCTTTTTATGTTTGAGAGGTTGAATTTCCCCTCCCCACCTTCATAAGTGGTCATTCTAGGTCCAAAGCAACCTAAGTCACAAAACCACATTTCTTATGGCAACCACAATAGGGGGAGATCCTGCATTGCCCCCAAGCTCATCATCGTGCAGCTGCTGCCATGGGAGCAGATAGAGCTCGGAGGTCAAGACATAAAGTGCATGTAGGCAGTCCTAGCGCAGTCCTTAGGACCTCCAGTGAAGGCTTCCTGAATGGCAGTGAGGGGAAGTCCTCAGCCTCAGGAAAGCTGTGGGTGGGCAGTGTGAGCTAGGACTGAGCTTGGTGGAGCCATCAGAGGCTGACTTGGTAGAAAGCAACTTTGTTGGATCGGAACAAATGCAGCGCCCTTGCAATTGTGAACGATCATGGACACATACACAAATGTGCATGCCTCTATGTGTATTTTATGCACAAAAATACCCTGGATATGAAACCCTTAGCTCCACCCTTTGCTTGTGGACCAAGAAGCTCCCGCTGTTGCTTTCATTTGTTCCTTCAGAGTGTTATTTATTCTGTCCTTTATCTGCCAGAGTCGCCGTGCTGCATGAATGATGAGCTGGGCTCATTTAGTACCACTGTTTCCTCCTTGGTAAATGTGCTCCCATACATCTTTGCTCCCCGGGAATATGCTCTCTCCTCTATTTACAGCTTCCCCCACTTGTTCCTCCCTCCTGTGTTGCTCCCACATTCCCCTTCTTCGCTCAGTGGCCCCATAATGGCCACAGAGATAAATAAAAATCATAATTCTTCCTAGCCGTTGTTATTTTCTGCCACTGTCGCTGCGGTTGTATTTGTTGTTGCCCTGTGCAGTAATATATATAATAACAAGGAAAACAAATCTTATTACTAAAGTAATTACAATAAATAAAAAGCAGAGAGGAGAGCTGAAGAAAGGGGGCACCGGGGAGAGATTGCAGCAGCTTGTGTGTGTGTCTGTGTATGTGTGTGTCTGTAATTCATTCAGGCTGTACTTGGTGCCCTTCTGATAGCACTGGGTTGGGTGGGATGGGAGGACTTGTGCTTAATTAGTGGCCAGGTATCGCAGGCACCCTTTTGCTGGCATCCCCGGGCTTTTTGGGCAAAGGGGCTTGCTGCCTGCAAATTCTCAATACCTGCCATGCTTCACCAGCTGCTGTGATTGCACTGGGTCATGTTGAATGCTGAGCTGAGACACTCGGAGACATCACATATATTTCCACGCCCTTTCTATGAGCCATTGTTCACTTTCCACTGCAGAGAAACAGGCTCCATGTAACGAGTGGTCACCCAAGGCTGCTCCTTGGGCAGAAGATTGCCCTTGGTGCATCAGACCAAAGGTGGTCCTGGGACAGCAGCCAGTCAACTGCCCATTGGGAAGGCTTGGTGCAAAGATCACGTCCTTTCCTGGCACATTGTTTGTCTGCAGCATATGTGGAAAAATCCGTTTGTGCATCAGGAGTATCACTTCTTTGTGATAACCCTGGTGTCTGACTCTTATTCCTCAGAGGAATGAGGTTTTGGATTCAGAAGTAGGATCAGAATGGGAGAGACTTCAGAACAGTTCTTCAGAACTGTCTTTGCTGTCCTGGAACACATTTTGAGAACCCCCACCCTGACCTGAAGTGATCACATGGCTGCTTTCGGACCCTGGCTGCCCCCGAGACGGTTCTCCAGGTATCTCTGCTGAACGAGGTGATGCAAGGGCTACCGGGGAAAGGGACTTTTTTGTTGGAGGACTCCTCATGGTTCCAGATCCTAGGAGGCGACCTCATCAACTGCTTATCTCTGCCATCTCCTATGTTGTCCTGAAGCTTGATCAGCTCCTTTCTTCCATTTCCTTCTTTTCTTCTTCCTTTTTTACCTCTGTGCTCTCTCCCTTTTGGAAGTACCTAATCATAAACAGCATAGTTAACTAAGACAAGTTAACTTCTCTTGTATACATAAAAGACACTCCACACATATGTTGATTCAGACTTCTTTTAAACTGGCTCTAGCTTGTGTTTAGTCTTCCTAATACTAAATGCAATATTATCAACATTTCAATATTAGGCAGTTCTGCTGGAAGTCTCACAGACTCCTCAATATTTTTCAGTGACAGTGTCCCAGTTTTGAAAAGGTCTGCTCACCAGTGGCCCACACAGTGTTATTTTCAGTGCCAGGAGAAAGACTTTTTTATTTTCCCAGGCTTTTTAGCCCTTCAGTTCTAAAACTTATCTGAATGTGTTTTCACATCTTTGCCCTGCTGTTTATTTTGGTTATTGCTTTGGGTTTACTGGTGTTTTTTTTAAATATATGGCTTTATATTATGGTTTATTGAGTTGCATTTTTGTCTTGCAAACTGCCTAGAGAGCTTTGGCTAATAGGCAGTATAGAACAGAGTAATACATAAATAAAAATAGGACCAAGCCCAGAATCCCCAGCAGAATCATGCTCTTCGCTGCTTTGTTGGTGCTGGCAACTCCTGGGGTAGACCTGGCCTTTGGATGAGAATTTGCCCACCAGAGACCCAGCTAGCAACCCAGATACAGCAGCTGCTGTATTTAGGACTCAGCCTCTGCTTGTTGCTGAAACAACAATTGTGCCTGCTCATGTATCTTGCCATCCTGAGCTACTCTGAGTGTGCTGCTTGCTGTGCCTGAAGTTGATTCCTATAAAAACAAACAAAAGGGAGCTGAATTGTTTATTCTTCCATTAATAAAAGCAAACAGGGTACATACACACAGTACTGGGAACTGGATCCCAAGAAGGGCCAGCTAAAGAAAATAAGCAACTGCTTGGTAGTATCATCCAGAGTATCAGTGCTTGGCATGATAGAAGCCATTTCGTGAAGGGTTATACATGTGAGTTTTGCATCGCATGACAATGATCCAAAGAAGGAAGTTCGGGGTTGAGCAGAGCCCTTTTCTGGCTACTTTTAGGAGATGTGGTTCTAAATGGGGATTAAGTGGAGTGTAAATAGAATAATTTATCCATCCCCATGTCATTTTCTCATATAGTCAGTCATAAATCAATTCCTTCCAATTTCCACATCAGCTCTGAATTCGTTTTTATTTTTTTCTGCTTTTTTTAAAGAATAGAAATTTGCATCTATTTTAGGACATTGTTTCATCTAACATCCATGTTTTGCCTACATTTTCACTCCAGGATACATTTTCATTTGCTTCCCAAAATCCAGAGAGATTCACAATCCGCTGGATGACTGTCCTAATCCAGATATTAGGTGACTCACAAATTAGGTTGATTCACTTTGAAATGTGGACCGAATGAAATTCTCTCCTGGCCTCACTCTATACTCTCCTCTCCTGAGATCAGTTTCATGACTGGGGTCCTCTGCCTGCCTTCCCAGTGGTTGAGAGAAGGCTTGCACTGATCCTTCCTGAAATCCGTTGCTCACCCGCCTGCCACACCTCCTCTCCTGCTTGGTCCTCCCCCACGAGGTGAGCTGAGACGAGACGAAGGCTTGAAGGCTTGCAGAAGGCTGGTTGTGCCACTGGCAACTTTCCTCCCCACCATGTGCTGCACAAAAGAGCTCAAGTCACACGCACAGGAGAGGGACTCTGCTTGTGCAGAGTTCACACAGGCTTGCTTCTGCGCTTGCCAGAAAATCAGAGTGAGCATTAGTCCATGAAGCTACGCCCCAGAGTCCAATGGATTCCCGCCCCTAAAGCAGGTCGCTCCCACTCCTTAGTAGGCTTATTCCCTCCAGTTACAAGAGACAGATTTTGATGCTGTCTGGCTCTCCACACAATAGGGCAAGAAATGTGTTGGCCATCTTGAAGCTGGCATTGTTCTTTTAATGAGGGTGATCGGCTTCTTTGGTTTGCTGTGGAGTAACTGTAAAATGGCAGGAAAGAATGTCAGAAAAGGGCTCTGGCGTGCAGTGGTGCTGGTGGGGGTTCTCATATAAGAAAGATTGGAGTGGGTTCAGAAGGTAGTGATGAAAATAATCGAAGGGTTTTGCCAGCAGCAGTGCTGTGAGGGAACAAGGAAGGGATTGGATGTGTTCTTAAATTTCGAGAAGATTGGGGAAGGAGATGATGACTGTTTTCAGACACATAATGGTGTTGCTCTGCGACGGATTTGGAGTAATCATTTCCCATGACTACCAAAAGTAAAATAAGAAGTAAGTAATTTGCTTTGCAGGGAGGTCTATTTAGCTAAATATTAGGTTTAAACATTCTAGTGATGAATGCATTTGCCTGATGAAAAATGTTGCCAAAGAGACTCAAGACTAGCTTCTAGATTTTTCCACTTTTTCTGTAGGGAAAAAAGGATTGGATGTTTTCATATAGTAAGTTCAAGTCAACAGTATGAGTTACAGCCAAACCAAGAAACCTCCTTGTTGTGGGTAGCTGGGTGGGCAGGAGTCATATGCCTCTCAGCTTGCTGCTGAAACATTTCTGGCTGAGCAGGGGCTGAGAGGGACTCTTGTCTGGCAGTTCTGCGCCTGACTTGACTGAGCCACTGTTTTGCATCTGGTTCTCATTGGTGAACCTCAGGGCTCTAGTGAAAAAGAAAGCTGATCTTGCAAACCCAGTGTCTGCTCAGCCCTGTTTTTATATATCATTCCAGTCAAGAAGACAGAGGTCCTACCGTTGCTTCCAACGGATATTTGATCCTGAAAATGTGGGACACTTAATTTAGCATAAAAAACCGACTTGTTCCCAGACTCTAATCTGGTCCGCTTTACAAGAACAAGAAGGAAGACATGCTTGGGTAAATGTCACAACAAGCATTTCAAATTTCCATCAGCTTCTGTATTTAGTTGGGATTTTTCTTGGTATTGTTTCATCCCTAAGAAAGATAGCACCTGTAGAGGGCATCCTATGCAAAGGGAAATACTGAACATCAAAATAAAGAAATCATGGTTTTTAGAGATGACTGGAGCTTGCTTGCCCTAGAGCCAGAGACCTGAAGAGCTTGGCCTATAACTCTTTGCCTGGGAATAACTTAATTTTAAGTTTCTTCCTATTAATAAAAACATTAAGAACTGGTGTAATAAAACTTTATGGACTAATTTTCCAGGCATAAATCCCCCATAATTTCCTTTGCAGCTGCATTGCATGTTTATGAAACAGAAACTTGCCTTATTTAGGTCTCAGCAAAGCTGCCCATGAAGTAGCAAACAATGGGGTAAGATCTAACCAAAGTGACACATTTTGAAATTCAGTCAGTTCCAAAGTGGAGATGGTTAAAGCAGGTTCCTTCCCATGAAAATGAATGCAATTTCGAAGTATTTTACCTTGGCCAATTCTTTACCTGTTTCTTGTGCTGTCTTTTGTCACCAGAAAACCATTTAATGTTTTAAATTTATTTTTCCCCAGAATGTCCATGTTAGTGGTCTTCACTAGTGGTCTCCCGAAACTCTGGTGACATTACCCAATTAGCAGATCTCTCACAACAGGCAAGCTAGGAATGGGTGAAGCCAGGCTCTTTGTTTTCACAGATATTTCAGTCTTCTGGGAAGGTGGAATTGCTTGCTTGGGATATGTATCTTGAAATGTGCTTTCTGTAAAGCAGAGTCAAATCAGGCATGGATGTTGCATGTGTGTTTTTAGCCATCATTTCCCTTTTAAAATCACAATGGAGAATATAAAGAATGGAGGTCTAAGTCACAGGTTGTGCTCACTGTGAAATGTCATTTTTGGTTTGTTTTTTGTAAATCTAACCGTAATAGTCACAAACCTACTACTTATTTGGTGTACTTGACCAAAACAGACCCCTCCCTTTTTTTTGGGCTGCCCGCATCATTTCGCACATTTGCATCATCTCTTTTGGCCTTTATCTCCTGGCTTCTCGATGGCTTTATTTAATGCAAGTACAAGTTGTGTGTGGGTGTCTGGAAGTTAAATAAGCACCAAAAGCAAACCAGAGAAGGGACTTGACATATGTGGGGAGCAGCACTGAGGCAAGCCGGAGGAATTGCTGTGCCTCATAGTCAAGCATTACTCTTTGATGCATTGGGGTGGTGCAGGAGCCGACATTGACATATGGATGAGGCCCCATTCACAGGAAGGGACGCTATTGTGTGATAAATGACACAATATGTCAGGGGACTCCTGTGATCCATCATGCTGGCTCCCTCTTTCCTGCCAGGCTGAGTGGTGAGTGCAGGAGTCCGAAATGGTGGGGGCCACCCATCCACCCAGCCTGGAGAATATGGAAGGCTTGAAGAACTACATGGATAGAGCACCTACTGAGAAACATCTTATAGGAAAAAATATGGCAAGGAACACCTCCTAAAAGCCACGGAAGCCAAAGCTATTAAAATGATATCTAAATCACAGCCTATGGATGGCGATGGACATAAAAGAACCCCCTCCCCCCATGATAGAACCCTATCCCAGCAAGGGTGGTAGATCCAAACAGAGAGGCCCCCATCTGTTCAATTTCTTCACCTGCTGGGGAAAGAAACAAGGTGCCTGAGTAGATCTCCCTTAGCAGCAAATTGTATAAGGCAGAGCAGCAAGAACACCATGTGGGGTTCACATGTGGCTTCCTTTTGCCAGTGAAAAGATTGGATGTAGACCACTGAAAGATGGGGAAGAGCACACTGGAAGGGTATTCTCTCTAGAAAGAAGTTATTCCCTCACCAGAGGCATCCTTCTCAACGGAGGAGCTCCACCTCTTAGAGAAGGGCAATGCTGAGGAACAGCTCAGGGTATGAGTACCAGGGGAGATGGCCTGCAGGCCCCTTCCCACATGGGGAGCAGAACTCCACCTCTGAAACAGGCTGAGTGACCACCCAGCTCCCAGGGAGCTTCAGTTCAAGATGCAGGCCAGCTGGACTCGAGTGAGATAGATCTGTTACAGATGAGGGCTCCTCACTCTTTGTGAGCCTTCGCCACAAAGAGACATTCTCTATGCAATTACGATGACCCTCTGTGGAAACTTTGGCTGTATCAGTGTTTGCTTAGAGCTTGCTAGTGGCTGGGATTAGCAGCTTTCTACCAGCTCCAGTTCCAGCACCTTATAGGCTTGTCACTCTGACCTTGCCCTGGTACTGAGCCTCTGTGCTCTTCACTGACACCAAGTTAGGATGACATGAAAGTATTTAGAATGGTTAAAACCAGAAGGGACTGTGAAGAGCTCCAAAGGGATCTCTCAAAGCTGGGGGAAGGGCGTACAGATGGCACACCCAGTGCCATGGAAATAAGTGTACAGTAATGCAAGTTGGGGCAAACAAGCTTCAAGTTAGTAGTGACTGAGCAAGGAAAGGGATCCTGGGGGCGCTGGTGGACAGCTTGATGAAAATGCCACTCCAGAGTGCAGTTGCGGTGAAAAAGGCAAACTTCAGGTTAGGCATAATTAGAAATGGGACTGAAGATAAGCTGCCAAGATCATCCTTCCCTTAACGACTGTTGGCGTGGTTGCACTTACAATATTGTGTAAAGTTTTGATGGCTGAGCTTGAAAAAGGGCACAATTGGGTTGGGAATAGGGTAGATCTGGGTTCCAGTCCCTCCTCAACCATGATGCTCCCTAGGTGACTTTGGGCCAGTCAGTGACTCTCAGTCTTACCTGCCTCACAGGGCTGTTGCTGTGAGTATAACATGGAGAGGAAAGGTGCCGTGTAAGAGGAAAAAAGGTGGGGTTTCAATGTAACAATGTGTAAGAAATAATGAATCATTGGCTATTTTGCATCTGCTTGTGGGTTTCTCTGGGGTATCTGTTTGACCTCAGCTAGAGGCGGCACATGCTTTGGGACAGACTTTTTTCGTGATGGAGTTCTCGTAGTCTCACACGAAATGCTTTTGGGTCCCTTCAAGGACAGAACTCCTTCAAGGTGATGTACGGCATATATATTTGTATATGTGTATACCAAAATACGTAACTAGGCAATAGATTAGTATAGAAAAATCTATAAAATACTAAAAACAGACTAGGCTAATAAAATCTGCAAGCCACGGATTACGGGATGATTCACAGAGGCAGTGGTGTCTTCAGATCCTTCCAGAGACCTGCGAAAAGGGGGCTGAGGGCCCCCCAGTGTGAGCTGATTCCCGAGGTGTGGGGCAATAGCTGAATTACATTTCAATTACTGGCCCAGTATGTGCAAGAGAAGGAGAGGTGCTGTGTTAGCCTTTGCCTCAAGCAGCAAAATGTACTGAGCCGGCCCTGGTATTTCTGTTTTCCCTTTTCTCTTCTTTTACTGGAGCCCCCACCCCCTCAAGGGCTATGTGCTAGTTTCACTGTGCCACATGTACCTTCTGCATTTGAGTGCAATCTTGCAGGATCCAGAAGCATCCAGTTTGGTTCCACCACTCATGAGTGGGTGAGGTTAAACCTTCCCACACAGCCATTTTCCTTTCTAAATCTGACCTTCATCCCCATGTGCTCAAGGAACCAAGGTTCAATTTGGATGGCAGGAAGTACTTCCTGATGGTTGGGACCCCAAGGGCATGGAATGGGCTTCCAAGGAGGTGGTTGAGGTCCCATCAGTGAGAGTGTTCAAGGAAAGATTGGGCAAGCACATGTTGGGGATTACACGAACAGAGCTGGCTGGAGCCAGGGGTCAGACTAGATGGTCTGGGAGGCCCCTTTTGACTTGCTTTGTTTTTAGGTTTCTATATATGGACCACCAGCACCATCATCATTACTCTGTTGGCACCTGCAAAGCTCTTTTTTCTTCAGCCACTTTGCATACATAAGGAGAGGGATTCCAGGAGGAAAGTAAGTAGGAAGGAAGACTTAACCCTCTCTGGCCATATGCAGAGATCCTGATACAGTTTGCTTGCACTGCAGTAAAAAAATAAAAAAAATAGTTACATGATAAGTATTTAATGCAGCATCTGGTTCAGCACAATGAGATCTCACAGACCTGTTTTCCAAAAATCTAAGAGGTACACCCTTATCAGTTGCTGCTTCAGTAGCTGCTTTAAATGCCCCCCTCAAGTCGTCCTGTACATTTCCTGGCCCAACAGACTCTCTCCTTCTTTTCTTCATCCTCGCAGCAAGCCCCCCATACCCTTGAATCACACTCTGTAATAGCACTGCATAGTGCAGCAACTCCTGGACTAAAGAACAGCCTGGCAAAATCTGTTCCCAGGACAAAGAGCTTCCGCAGATCAGATCCTGTCTGCCAGCATGATCCCTCCAAGGCCTGGAGCAACATGAATTCAGGGAATGTTCAGTGGTTCTTCCCTGTCCCCACCTTGTTCGTGCTGCACTTGATTAGACTACGAGTCCCTTCTCTTCCTTCACATGTTGAGACTCTTATTTCAGCTGTTGACCTCCATCACTGACCCCTCATTGGGAGATCAGGTGTGGGAAGACAAGGCTATTATCTGCCTTCCAGTTCACCCATTTCTAATCAAAGCAACCAATTTTATACACACCTACCTGCAGACCCCTGATTGTGGAGATGGCGACCTCGACGTGCGCAGAAAGAGGGGGAGGAAAGGCTCGTGTTGAAGGCAGAATCAGTCAAGAGAAACTGGAGTGATGATGGGAAAACATTTCAGTCTAGGTCAGTGGGAGGAGAGGCAAGTGTGCACATCGAGGAGGAGCAATGCCATGGAACAGGCAGAGTGGTGATCCTGCATTGGAAAGACACGGGTGCAGATCCTAGGAGGCTGCCTTGGCGCAAATCAACATGCTGCTTCATATAGGTATTGTTCATGGTATGGGTTCAGTTAGGTCTGATTTCCATGCCAGGAAAGCTCTTGGGGGCTGAATGGCCGTGGTGTGCTGGGGTCAAGGTAAACGGGACAGGCCAAAACGCCAGCATTTTACCCATTTAAAATAGTTGTGGTGGAACCTCACAAAAGCCAAGAAACTACCAAAAGAATGGGGTTCAAAGGATAGATGGTGCTGAGGAAAGGGGATTGGGGACTTTTGGGGACTTTCAGTGGACTAGATTGAGACTCCAGACAGAACTGACCCCTGATACATGTCAACAGGTCATGCCTTTCTAGAATTTCCATTCCTGGCCTCTTGGGGATCCAACATAGGACGTTTTGAATGCAAAGCATGTGTACTATGTGACAGGAGTCATTTGGAGCACAATTCATTGTGAATTTGGGGGACAATCCTATATGACCCTGTTTAACTCTTTCAAACCAATACATGAACTGAAACTCGGTTATCCTTTGGAATTGGCATTCACTGAACTTTGTAACCATGTTTTCCAGTCAAAAAGACACCTCTGACTGAAACTACCATTAGAGAATATGTTGTGTTAGGAAGGATGCTTTCAGGAAAAATTAAACGTGTCTCCCAGGGGAGACTGTGTAGGAAAAATAAATCATGCATGGGGAGAAATGCACACAAACATGTAGGATTTTCTTTTACAACTATTAACAAAATCACAGCATTATGGATGAACTAAATATAAGACTGGAAAGAAATTGAGAGAAAGCATCATTGACAGATCTGTCGATTCCCATTGTCTTTCCTAGAATGGCTGTAAGGCTAACTGGCCTGTAATTCCCCATGTCCCCTCTGCTACCTTTTTTGAAGACTGGGACCACTGATGCCACCCTCCAGTCCTCTGGAACCTCGCCCATTCTCCACGAGGTCTCAAACATGGAGCAACGGGCTCGAGAGTACTCCTGCCAACTCCTGAGGTACCTTCCTCAGGGCTTGGCGCCTTTATAATGTCCAGTGCCCTGAGTAGCTCCTTGACTTCTAGAGGGGTGGCTCTAATCTGTGCCCCTAAATCCCTGGCCTCATCTGGCCCTCCAAGTAGATCTCCCCATCCTGCATTGGAGAGAACACAGAGGCAAAATAATCGTTTAGCGTCTGTGCCTGTCACCGAATCTTATTAAGCGGTCCCACCGCTTGTCTCCCCTTCCTCTTGCTATTTACATGTTCATAGAAGCCCTTTTTGTTGCTCTTGATATTCTTTGCAAGTCTCAGCTCATAATCAGCCTTAGCCTTGCGAAGAATCCTTCTGGAACGGGCCTCCTCCTCCCAGTAGACCCTTATGTCAACGTGCCCCAGTGTCTGTTTACTACAGAGGTTCCTCTTATGCCTAATGCCTCTTACCACTTCTCCTCTCATCCATGGTGGTGCTCTCCTTCACCTCTCCACCTTGCCAACTAGAGGTATTGTTAAGGCTTGTTAATGTAAATAGGAAGAGGAAGGGAAGACAAGTGTACTCTCTAGAGTACAAGAGTACTTAGAGAGTTGGCAGGATTTCAGCAAGACCTTTGACAAAGTGCCCCAAAGTGTGGCTTCTTGATCAAGAGAGGTATTACTACCACTCTACATGACTCTAGTGCGCCCACAACTGGAGTATTGTGTTCAGTTTTGGGCCCCTCATTACAGAAAGGATATAGCCAGGTTGGAGTCAGTGCAGCGTAGGGCCACAAGGATGGTGGCTGGTTTGCAGGGGATGCCGTATGAGGCAAGACTGAGGGAACTGGGTCTCTTCAGCTTGGAGAAGTGGAGATTCAGAGGGGATATGTTGGTGACATACAGCTATGTGAGGGGATGTCACATGCAGATGGGTAGAGACCTGTTCTCCCCTGCAGAGGAGGCCAGGACGTGCTCCAACAGAGCAAAGCTCAGGGAGCCAAGGTTCCATTTGGATGCCAGGAAGCACTTCCTGTTGGGACCCCGAGGGCGTGGAATGGGCTTCCACGAGAGGTCATTGAGGCCCCATCGGTGAGGGTGCTCCAAGACAGGCTGGACATCCACATGGTGGGCATGTCATGAGTGGAGCCGGCTGGTGCCAGAGGTCAGACTAGATGGCCCGGGAGATCCCTTCTGACTCGCTCTGTTCTATGTTTCTATGCCTCATATTCCTGTGAGAAGGGCATTTGAATCATCTGGAAACAAGATGTATCTATTAATTAGGAGAATACTTCATCCATAGGAGAAGTATTAATCCTTCGCATAATATAAAACCTCCACATAATTAGGAGGATTGCAGTAATACATTAAAAACTGCTCTCCACCATTCCCCAGTACAATCCCAAAGGTACAACAGCCCTCCTCAGAACAGGCCAATGAAGTCTGGACATGCTCAGGAGTCATGAAATTTTGATTGTCACTTTGAAAATGGGGAATGGAATGGAGGCTTTGTTCAAGAGCAACCTTGGTTGGCTGTTGGCTGGCAGGAACACTGCGCTGCGACACTCCTGTTAGACAGTGGGGAAACATTTCTATTTATGGGTTTCTTATGCTAGTGGCATTGGGGGTCTGAAAAGCCATCAAACTCTGGATTCTGCCCTCTTCCACTCATGCCTAGCAAAGATTCTGCTTGGGCTCTGCAATCCCATCCCATCCCATCCCATCCCATCCCATCCCCAAGAACAACATCTCCTTGACCCTTAAGTGGGAAATACATTCTTGACTGTACTTGACTTGGCTCTACCTTATGGCTCCACCCAGAAGGGTGGTCCTTTTTAAACCCAAATTTTATTATATTACCCTGGAAAGTCTGGCCTACTTGACCTGCAGTGACTGGAGATCCATCTTTTGCTGTTTTAGTAATTCTGAAAGCATCTGTTGCAAATGTAGCACTTCCTACTTCGCTCATTTGGATCAGGCAGATATTAATAGGGGCCTCCGGTGCTTGATAGTTGGAAAATTGTCTCAGATAAACAGCAGCAGGAGTGCCATCATTTCCTGCTCTGTGCCTTTCAGTTTTGAGATCCTGAGCAATGAAAATACAGTTTGTACGAAAGGTAAGTGTTCTTGTCAGACATTCTAGCCTTTGCTGCAGATGGAGACTGGCAATGGAGGAGTATTTTAGGGCTGGAGGACAAGAGGTTTTTCGCCTTGCCTATTTGTCATTGGGTTTAGTGAGAATGATGAAGTGAGTGTCTCCATTTACCCAGCCCGGCAGTCCACCCAACACTGACATGGCTTTCGGTCATTGCAGAAACTTCTGTACTCCATAAGACATGGATTCACACACACCATTTGTACCTTTCATTCTACCTCTTCTTAAGATACTCATTTCTTTAATTCAGGGTTCCGGTTTCCTTGAGTTACCCTCCTCCTCCTCCTCAAACATAGCTTTCATTCTCTTTTAAACTTGCTGTCTTGATACTCTCACTTATTAGGTTATTGTGTTGCTTTGTTTATGCTTTGTTTCATGAATTACCTGCAGAGCGTCAGCAAACGTGAAGCATAAAAATACAATAAGGGTTATTTTATTTACAATATTTTCATCCTGGCACAGTGCAAGATTCCTTGGGCAAGATGCACTCCAGCATAAAGGAAGGGGTAGCTCAGGCGTAGTATGAGGAGCTCTGCTTGTTTCTCATCCCTGTTCCTGCCTTTTTCTTTCCTTGTTCCTCTTGGGCCCCTAACCCTATACCAACACAGGGGCTAGAGAATAGCTCAATGTCTGGGGCCTCTGGGGCTTGATACTGCCCCCTTTTGTGTGTTGTGGACCTCTGCACAAGCCCATCAGTGCTGACTCCAATACTCTTCCTGATGGAGCTGTATTTTTTCATCACAGTTTATTTTATTTATAATTATATCCCATCCTATGCCAAGGGTTTCAGGACATTGATACAATAGGCAGCATGCATAAATAAAGTATAAATATACAATAAAAACAATTACTAAACCAGCATTAAGCCTTAAAATATAGGGAAAATAAAAAGGTTTTGGCCTGGCGCTGAAATGAATAAACCATCAGTGCCAAGCGCACCCCTCCAGGTTGGCAGGTTCCAAAGCCAAGGTGCTACTGCAGAGAAGGCCCGGAACATACAGGCCCTGCAACACCTGGTAAAACTCTGCTGGACAGCACTGTGGGAATGCAGTGGAAGCAAAGAAGAAATTCTTCTTTGCTGCTCTCACTGCCACAGCATAGGCTTTTCATAAATGACATGGAAGAAGGGGTGAACAGTCTGCTGATCAAATTCTTGGACAATACTAAAACTGGAGCAGTGGCCACAACTGAGGAGCAGGAACTCTAGATTTAAAAGGATCTGGACAGACTATGGAAGTGGGCAGGAGACAACAGGCTGGCATTCAATGTGGATAAGTGCAAGGTCTTGCACTTGGGGCATAGGAATGGGTGTCATAAGTACAGATTAGGTGACAAGTGGCTGGAGAGCAGCACTTGTGAAAAGGATCTCGGGGTACTGGTTGATTGCAGGCTAAACATGAGTCAGCAGTGTGATGCGGTGGTCAGGAGGGCGAATGCCACCCTTGGTTGCATAGCCAGAAGTGTGGCTTCTAGATCAAGAGAGGTATTACTACCACTCTACACGACTCTGGTGCGCCCGCAACTGGAGTATTGTGTTCAGTTTTGGGCCCCTCATTACAGAAAGGATATAGCCAGGTTGGAGTCAGTGCAGCGTAGGGCCACAAGGTTGGTGGCCAGTTTGCAGGGGATGCCATATGAGGCGAGACTGAGGGAACTGGGTCTCTTCAGCCTGGAGAAGAGGAGACTCAGAGGGGATATGTTGGCAACATACAGGTATGTGAGGGGGTGTCACATGGAGATGGGGAGAGGCCTGTTCTCCCCTGCAGAGGAAGGCAGGACACGCTCCAACGGAGCAAAGCTCAGGGAGCCAAGGTTCCATTTGGATGCCAGGAAGCACTTCCTGTTGGGACCCTGAGGGCGTGGAATGGGCTTCCACGGGAGGTGGTTGAGGCCCCATTGGTGCGGGTGTTCAAGGATAGGCTGGACGTCCACATGGTGGGCATGTCGTGAGCGGAGCCAGCTGGTGCCGGAGGTCAGACCAGATGGCCCAGGAGGCCCCTTCTGACTCACTCTATGTTTCTATGTTGATAATGAGTTCTAAGAAGTGCTCAGTCAGATTGAGCATGAGGTTTCCTCCACCTGCGTGCTAGTTGTCTCCCAGCCTGCTTCATCGCCTGCTGCTCAGATGCACACCAAAGTACTGCACAGACTCTGTTTGGTGGGAGAGGAGCTTGAGGTGGGATCACGTCTGCCACCTGGGTCATTGCTGCATTCCGCAGAGTGACCTGGCCCTTGACAGAAATGCCGGCCACATCAACCAGGAATTCCCTTGGAGCCCTCAGGAAGCCATCAGAAGACTGGGGGCAGATGATTTTAATAGCTCTCACACCCTTACAGAGGGGGAAAGGGGCCCTCAGGCTAAATCTCACAAGGAAGTGATCTAACCATGACAAAGGTGTCAACATCAGATCCCTCACTTCCAGATCACCATCCTCCTGCCCAGTCGAAACAAACAGGTTGGGAGTGTGACCTGTTTCATGTGTTCAGCCTATGACATGCTTGTCATGGTGGTCACGAAGCCCTGAGCTGCCCTGGATAAGATGGCCTCAGTGTGCAAGTTGGAGCCACTCCAGAACCACCATTCTGGAGCCCAACACCAGACTAGGATGATCTCCATCAGCTCAGGCAGGGGATCTGTTGGGCAGAAGGACGCACAACACAAGGTGCAAACACTCCAGGCCTGTCTTTAAGTGGATGGGAAGCCTCGTAAGAGAGATCGTACCTTGAAAAACTATAGCCACACCCCCTGCCTGGTCCCCAGGGTGAGGTTGCTGCTGCACCAGGTAGTCAGGTGAGCACAGCCTCCCACTTCTCACCCCACCCCACCCCACCCCACCCCACCCCACCATGCCAGGTCAGCCCCCTCAGCCAATATTAGATCATGGGTGAGGGAAGTTTTATTCTGGGCTGACCCAGCATTCAATAGCAGCAGCACCAAGGTTGATGGAACTGCCTGGTATTGTCTATTCGGGGGAAGAACCAGAAGAGGGGACAGACATAAGACATCTAGCCCTCTTCTGTGTTGACATGCTAATCCCCCAGTGTCATACTTTCCCCTGCCCATAACCACCCTAATGGGAGCATCAGAAAGTTGAACACCAGAAAGAAATGTTTCATCCTGGCTCTAATCCGGACCTGGCTCTTTGCTAGAGCTCTGATGGAGAAGCAGCTGCTGCTGTTTTGTCAGTAAGGTTGTTTTCTCATCTCACTTAATTATTCCTACTTGCATTTATTTCTGACAGTAGCCAGTGCTGGCAGTCTTCCCTCACTGGCTCAGTTTTCTGTAATGTATGTAATGTATATAGACTTTCCTGCAGGTTGTTTGGAGCCAGGTGTTTTTATACTATAGACTACAATTCTAAATGTCCTCATTAACAGCCTTGGGAGTATCCTTTTGGTTGGTGCTCTCAGCGTCTGTTCAGATCTAAAACAAACTGAAAGCTCATTAATAAGGTCCCCAGGTTTATGTTTCCAAGTCCTAGCAGTCGTTTCCATGGCACATTCCCTCTTTCATTGAGAACTAATGAGCAGGGTTTTGTAAACTCATTTTTGAGCTAATAATTCAATAATTATGGTATTAACAAAGCTTCATGCCAAACAGACAAGGGCAGGGAGGAATTAGAAGGGCAGAAGAATGATCAATCTTTACAATAGGCCAGAGGGGTTGATTGCATTGCTTTTTCCTCCTGAAAAATTTGATAATTTGATCAAGCAAAGCTGGGGAGGACAGATTGGTTGCTTCCTAATTGTTGCTGGGATCAAGCTGCTAATTTTTTTTTTTTTTGGTCTAAAGGGAGCTCAAGAAGATTCTTCAAGTCCACCACTCAGTGTAAACATCCCTGCTATCTGCATATAATATTCTTTCATGCAAAAACATAGTAAAGAAGGAACTAGAGCCCTGGATTATCCTATGAGGCTGATTTGCAGAAGATTCAGGACAGATCAAATAAAGTACTTCATACAATACATAGTGAAGCTATGGAAACTGCTGCAGGAAATAGTGATGGGTGCCAGTTTGGATGCTTTAAAAGGGGACTGGACAAATTCACAGAGGAGGATAAGGAGGTTATCCATGGCTACTAGCATGCTGGCCATGTGCCACCTCTGTTACCAGAGGTGTTACCTGCTTATACCAGCTGCTAAGGAGCTCAGGCAGGCACAACTCTTTCACCCATTGTGTGTGAGCTTGCTGCCATGTGATTGGAGTGCTGGGAAGGATGTACTTTTGGCTCTTCTTATATTCACTTTCATCTCTTCTTGTGCATTGCAGCTCAGCAAAGGGCGGAGGAAAGTGAAAGCAGAAGCCATTAAAAAGAGGTGATGGCAAATTTACCCCCAAATGAATGTGTTATTTATTTGGAAACCAATGCATGTGTTCATGTGAACTGACATGAGGGTTCTACAGCATGAATTTACCTAAGTTTTTGGACATGTGCTACTTGAGGAGCACTGCTCCAAAATCTCTTAGGCTGTCACGCATTATTCCCCCTTTCTTATTGGCTGTTTGCACCTGGTCCACCTGTAAACTCACTGTTGCCTAAAGCTGGTATTGAAGATGGATGCCACAGAGACCCCACTGCTTGTGGAGTCCTAAACCAGGAAGGAGTCTGCTTCAGGTAGGCTTGTTTTGGGTGGTAGTGACAAGAACTGAGGAGAAGAATCTGTTTGCTGTGCATGCTCAGAAACTTGCAAACAATTCTGAACTGAATAGCAATTTACTTCTTTCATTTAATTTCTATCCTGTCCAAGAGTGGAAGCTCTCCCATATTAGTAATACAGAATTCTTTTAATTTTTTATTATAAAACTCAACAAAACTAAACCATAAAGGAAAAATGCAGTTACCTAGATTGAATATTTCTATTTCAATACATGCATATGAAGTATGTGTGTGGGAAGGGGAACGGGGAGAAGGAGAGGTGGGGTTTAGATTTCTGTTGGGAAGGAAAGAGGCGGTCATTCTGGGTGCACGTTCCAATATCAGGCACATTCAGATGAGAATGAGGAGGTGTCCTGGCAACTAGCACCTCCAGGCTTCCAGATGGGGGAGGCAGAGGGCCTTATCTCAAGGCCACCCTCTCAGATGGACTCTGAGAACAGCCAGGATCTGCAGCTTTCAAGGGGGTGTGGGACAAGACCTCCAGGAGCCAGCTGCTCCTGGTGCGACTCCTGAACCTTTGAATCAGTGTCAGGGCTTCATGGACCACCTCCCAGCCTGATTCACTTTCTAAGACTAAGTCTGTAAATGCTAAAGGGATGGATTCTGTTAGCTTTCTTCCCAATCCTAGTCTAAAATTAAACATAAACTAGGATCATGCAGATTTATTTACTTCATTTGCATCTTTATCTGTGTTACCAGTGGGTATGAGCATAAATAAACCACACAAGAAAGCTGTATGGAAATGAACTGTGTCACAATCCTATTTGTGTGGTGTTGCCCTGTTGCACACATGTTCATGTGCATTTGAAGAATGCCACAACAAAATCATCTTTGAACAACCCTATATCTGCTTTTCTGGCAGTACTAATGTGCAGAAGATCACATGTGAATGTTGCTAAATACACCATCCAAATGAGACTCGATGATATTGTATTTACAGTCACTTCTAGCTTGATTCTTCACAGTGTTTTATGAATGCTCAAGGGAACCCTTGTTAAGTCAGCCAATGAATCCTTTTTAAGTGACTAGAGCTATGATCTGGTCTCCTCCAAGGATGATTGGAACCAAGCCTATAGAGCTCATTACCTTTGATTACCCCACAAAAGAACTCAATAAGCAATGCTAATTTATTAGCAATTTCAGAGCACAGTCTTACTGCCCCAAGGCAGGTGCATGTAAACCTCCAAACCCAGATATTTACATGTTGCTATGTCATGGTTGAAATCTATCATGTTGTTGTACTGTACACTGGGTGTTTTCTCTAGACCCAGCATCTTCTCTTTCCTGGCCTCAACATGCCCCTTTCCCTTTTCTCGGAGGCCCAGCTGTGACCTCAGGAGTGGATCACAGGTGCAATTCTATCCATGCTGAACCTGAGATGGGCAAGGTGGGGTCTTGGATGCCACAGTCTGAGCATCAGGCATGGAGGATTTCAGAGCTTAGATTTGGGAAGGCCAGTGGATCATGTCCTCGGTGAAGATTATAGCAAATAGCAGGATTCTTTTATTGTACTGTGTATTTATTTATTTATTTATTTATTAAAACATTTATATGCTGCCCCATCGCAACAAAGCCTTGGGGCGGCTTACAACAATATAAAAACAATAATACAATTAAAATCCTATCTATCATAAACAATAACCCAATCAACAAAATTAATAAACCTAGTTAAACTTTAAATAAAACCATCAACTAACAAAACAAACATATAAATACAGAACAGAACCATAAACCAAATAAACAAGCTAACAATTAAAATACGGCTTAAATAAAAAGGTCTTCACCTGGTGCCAAAAAACAGATAACGACGGCATTACAAGTTTCTTCCTTTTTTAAAATTATCAGTAAGTACCAAGTTAGCATATTTTTCTAATTTAATAAGAAACTCAGTGTTAGCTATTAAACTGCTAGATATTTAGCCATGACTGAAAGATATCAATCATTTCAAGTTAAAACATGGAACACATGTTACAGAAAATTTGGGGTTTCCCAATTTGCTCCCATCTAGGAAATTTTAAAAAGTGAATACATGCCCAGGCTAAACTCAGGTGGAAGACTTCAAAATCTCACTAGCTGCTGGCTGCAAGAGTCCTGACTTCACTGTATAGAGAAGGAAATTATTCCAGCTTTTCAGACTCAGAGGACCATATGATCCTTGATATGAATGTTTACCAGCTTTAAATCTCATGCAACAAGAAGTGGCATATGAAGCTACTGCATTAGCTAAGTTGAAGCTGCCTGCCAGTGTAACATCTGGCTTAAATAGCTGCTTAGAGAAGAGATGTTCTTTGCATCCCTTCAAGCAAAGGGAAGTGGAAATTGACAGGCTGCTATTGCTCAGAAGCTCTGGCAAAAGGAAACAAAGAGAGACTCGAATGCATATCAATCCATGATTAGAGCCAGAACCAGAGGAAGCCCATCTCTGCCAAGCTTGATGGGCAAAGTACCAAAACATCTCTGAGGAGACATGTCGGAGTCCAATTTAATCATCTGACTCTAAGGCTGGAAGGTTCTGGAAGGTCATTCCGTCCTGCACATTGCACAAGGGAAGGGCTGAATTCTCACTCCTAAATGATCCAATCTAATTTGCTTCAGGACCAGAAATGGGCTGAGACCAGTAGTTCTGGACAGAGATATTTAGATGGCAGAAAACCAGCACAGCAGAGCCAGATTAAACAAAGTAGCCACCTTAGCAGGGAAGAACAACTACTCATGAGCTAGGGAGCCCATATGAAACAGAGGGAAGAAATTCCGTCTCTTTTCCAATATGCTAATTGGTTATATCCAAACAGAGAATATGCAGACCAGCTGCTAGTCCTCTCCAAGAGGGCAGCAGAAGTGGTGGGAAGGGGGGAGAATGCCCTTAATTCACAGCTCTTAATGCATAAGGCTGCTCCGTTTGAAATCCTGTCTTTCACTGGTGCTTCAGAGCAGAGTTGCTTGCAAGTTTGCCTTAGGCAAAATTCTGGGAGCATTTGGACATGTCTGCTTGAGTGAAATATCTGAGACTTCCAAAGAAAACCCAAAGAATCTTGATCACACTTCAGAAATAACTTGAGTAGAAGGAGCATGGATAGCTGAATTCTTGCTCTTCATGGGTTTGCTCTGTGTAGGATTGTACCCATGGGCTTAAACATTTGATTGTTGCATCTAAGCCTCCACTTTCTTTCGTGTGTGTGTATATTTCCATTTCTATGCAACCCCATAACCTGAAGTCCCTCTGGGTGCCTTCCAGTAAGGAAAATGACCCTGGAAAAGGCTGCCCCTACAATATCCCCACACACAGTACCGTGAAGAGCTCAAACCAGTAGAACGACTGACACAGGCAGGACTTGAAAAGAGGCAAGGACAACATTGGTGGCTTCGCTAAGCTATTTGTCCCCTTGTTTTCCTCTTCATAATGTGTACCAACATGCTCTATACATGCCCTGAATGCTAATTTCCCAATTTGGGGAGGGAGAGAAAGGACAAAGAGAAAGAAAACAAAAGAAAATAAGGCAGCAAATTGCACATATATAACTGTTGCTCATCCAGCCACAGTTTCTCTGGGCGCTTCACAGCAGTAAAGTTAAATGAAGCATTGAATGCACATTTATTAAACTGAAGTATCCATGGAAGAAATCTCAATGGGGTATGTTTCATTCTTTGTAGAACATTTGTAAAATAAATAAATAAGCAGGCAAGAAAGTTGGTTTAACCCTGTCTCCAAAAGTTGCCAGCTTTTGGTTTTTTAAAGGAGTAGTGCCGGGCTGCATGAGTATTGGTGGAAGAGCAGAAACAGGCAAGAGCGAGAGCTAAGAACACCAGTGGAGCCCTGCCGGATGAGGCCGAGGTCCCTCTAGTCCAGCATTCTGCTCCCAGGGGCCCCTGGGAAGCCCACAGGCAGGGCGGCACTGCAACAGCACCCTCCCACCTATGTTTCCCAGCAGTTGGTGTACACAAGCATCAAGCATTTACTGCCATTGATTGCAGTAAAATAAATGCATCCAATCCCCTTTTAAAGTAATGGAAATTGGTGGCTAGGACTATGCTTTGTGGAAGTGAATTCCACTAAGAGGAGGACAGGAGAGACACGACTTGTATAAAATGTGCATACATTAATTATAGGTATAGATTGAAATGCAGAAAAAATGGTTATGCTTTAAACAGAAACCTAGTGTGATTTTATTGCACCCTCAAATCAAGCCACCTCGGCTTAAGGAAGCCCTGGTAGCTTGTTTCAATCAGTTTTAATCTGATGTATGCCAGCCACCACTTGTGCCTTGTGTTATCCAGTCTGCCCGAGGGGGAAGCAACCCTCAACCCACCCATGGACTGTTGGTCATAGGAGCCAGCCCTGCAACTCAGCATAATGTGGAGGACCGTGACCAGTTCTAATGGTAGTTCTCCTTGCACCAAAACTGGAATAGTACTTGGGTACCTTCACATACAGGACCGTCCTCTGGAATCCCTTGGAGCAGATGACATGTGGCCAATGTGTGGGGAGTCCATTGGGGCAGCCAATGAAGTCCTGAGTTGTCTCCCTCCCTCTCCCCAATACCTTACAGAGCCCCTCTGATTTTCTTCACAAACCCTCATCTGGGTTATTTGGAGCCACAGAAAGTCTTTAATAATGGCTCCCAGGACAAATAAGTCAGCGGCAGAAACCCATCCAGAGAATCCAGGGCGCTGGGCTCTTGGGGGGCGGGGGGGGGGATGAGCCAGAGCGGAGATCCTTGAGCTGATTGCAGAGTGTCTATGGGTGGAAAAAGAAAGGGGGGCTCGACCAGCATTGCCTTCAGCAAGTGGCAGATTCTCAAAAGGGCAGATTTCAAAGCAGAAAGAAAAGCAACCAGACGAATAACCTCGTCCTCAGTTATGTGACTTGATACTTTTCTAGTTAGATGGAGTAGAGAAGTTCAGGGCTAATGGATGGCCATTTTTATCTTCCTGTCATAAAGAGCAGCTCTTCTCCTAAAAGCCCTGAAGTAGCCAGATGTAAGAAGCCTGGCATCCCATCCCCGAGCTAAAAGGTGTATGTTGTCCATATAGAACAGGGTTCTCTATCTGAGGGATGGGCAAATTTTCCCATATTCATATTTTTAAGAACTCACGTTCTTTCCATCCTACTAGTGGTAGAATTTGTAAGTTCAAATGTTAGTAAGTTCTTAGTAAAAAGCTAAGTAAAACACAGTTCTTACACACAATTTCCGTAGTTATAGCTATTACAAGTTTCTCATGGGCCATGTTGTCCATGCCTGACATGCAGTTGTATTGGATGCAAATTCCTAGATGCAGATTCATCCTGCATATAGGAAAACCTAACAAATCTCACACTGGGAAATTTTTCAATCCCAGTTGGAATTCTAATCTATTAAAGGTTTCCCCTTGACGTTACATCCAGTCATGCCTGACTCTAGGGGGCGGTGCTCATCTCCGTTTCCTAGCCGAGGGAGCCAGCGTTTGTCCGCAGACAGTCTCCGTGGTCATGTGGCCGGCATGACTAAACACCGAAGTGCACGGAATGCTGTTACCTGCCCACCGAAGTGGTACCTTTTTATCTACTTGCATTTGCATGCTTTCGAACTGCAAGGTTGGCAGGAGCTGGGACGGCGCACGGGAGCTCACCCCGTGTGCAGATTCGAACCGGCGACCTTTTGATCAACCAGCCCAGCAGCACAGCGGTTTAAACCACTGCGCCACCCAATTCAGATTGTTCTCCTTATGGTGTGTTTAAAATACCAGAACCTCCAGATCTGGAAAACATACACCATTGAATGTTCCTCTGAAAACATATAAACCCAATTTTTCTATATAGGGTAACCAATATTTCTGAATCTTCAAACATCATTTTAATATTTAATGGGAAACAACAAAAAGCAATGTTTAGCACCAAAGGGGCAGAACACCAATGCAAACTGGTATGAACTAGGAACTGGAACATAGATAAATTTGAATTCTAACATTATTTTTCTGCCCCATTTACAAACTGCCTCTGGCAAAGCTGATTTCCCTGTGAAAGGCCAGTCTTTGACCGCATCCACTTCCAATCAGTGTAACAATGGATTTCAGGTTTCAGCTAGTACAGGTCACTTGGGGCTGAGACTTCTTTCTGTCAGCTTCCAATCAGTATAAGAAAGGATTTCAGATTTTAAACAACTTTCAAGTTCTCAGCTTTCCAGTGGAAGGGTCTGTTGTTCTTCCTGTGAAATAGTTAGGCTCAGAGATAGCAAGCATCCTTTGGTGATCCAGATTCAGCAGTGGGCATGGTTTGGACTTGATGTCTTCCAAAATCCCTTCTTTGTTTCTATTACTCAAATGCAAAAGCCGAGAGCAGGTCACCGTGGATATCTAAAAAGAACATTCCCAATACTGGTTATTCTTTCTACTCAGCTTTGATTAGACAGAGGTGCTGCATCCATCTATCTATCTATCTATCTATCTATCTATCTATCTATCTATCTATTTAAACATTTATAGGCCGCCCCATCGCATCAAAGCCTCGGGGTGGCTTACAACAGTTAAAAATACAGTGTAATAAAATACAATAAAAGCATAAAACTCTAAACACTATATCCCTCCTGAAAGTGTGAAAGACGGAACACGGACACCCTCCACTTTCACTTGAAGGTCACCTAAAATATTGTTTTTCCATGCTTTAGTCAGGGCTGATCTTTAAAGTCTTGGAAACATGCACTTCTCCCATTCAAAATGATCACTTTCCCATTTGGGAGTATGAAGCTCAATCCAGACAAGACATAGAAACATAGAAACAGAACGAGTCAGAAGGGGGCTCCCGGGCCATCTGGTCTGACCTCCGGCACCAGTCGGCTCCGCTCACGACATGCCCACCATGTGCATGTTCAACCTCTCCTTGAACACCCGCACCGATGGGGCCTCAACAACCTCTCATGGAAGCCCATTCCACGCCCTCAGGGTCCTGACTGTCAGGAAGTGCTTCCTGGCATCCAAATGGAACCTTGGCTCCCTGAGCTTTGCTCCATTGGAGCGCATCCTGCCTTCCTCTGCAGGGGAGAACAGGTCTCTACCCATCTGCATGTGATACCCCCTCACATACCTGTATGTCACCAACAGATCCCCTCTGAGTCTCCTCTTCTCCAGGCTGAAGAGACCCAGTTCCCTCAGTCTTGCCTCATACGGCATCCCCTGCAAACCAGCCACCATCCTTGTGGCCCTACGCTGCACTGATTCCAACCTGGCTATATCCTTTCTGTAATGAGGGGCCCAAAACTGAACATAGTACTCCAGTTGCGGGCGCACCAGAGTCGTGTAGAGTGGTAGTAATACCTCTCTTGATCTAGAAGCCACACTTCTGGCTATGCAACCAAGGGTGGTGTTCGCCCTCTTGACCACCACATCACACTGCTGACTCATGTTTAGCCTGCAGTCAACCAGTACCCTGAGGTCCCTTTCACAAGAGCTGCTCTTATCAGAATCCCGGAATCTCAATTTGAGAAGAGGAAATAAAGCTTGGGTTTGCGGGAAAGATCAAGCATCCAGACCATCTTGGCTTTATTGTATTACCCAGGTTCCCCGCGGGTCCATACTCACAATAATGCATTACCAGGCAGGCAGAGGTAAACACTGCTTCCAAGCTTCAACACCATTACAGGGCATTTATACTCTCTTGGTCATGTCACAGGTACAGGGCAATTGATAACAGCATGCAGACATTAGAATAAGGTTCTGGGGTCATCACATACAGAACAGTTAAAGGAATGTCAGTCAATCATACAGTGACAATGAGATGACAATATTTCTAATTACAGTGTATTGACACTTTAGTTGAGTAACTTGAACCCATCTCCAGGTCCGCTTAGACATGTAAATTCAAGCTACTGAGAAACTATTCATGATAAGCTCAGACCCTTATCTAGACTCTAGACATTCTGAATGACCAGGGCACATGAAGCCCTCTGGGCTAGGAAGACACTTCCTGCTAAACTGAATTCCAATGCCATTTTAAACAATGACTTAGCTTGGTTTTGAGAAGGAGTATAGGATTTAATCCCACAATGCAAAAGCACACAGAAGTAATGCTTTTCAGACAGGATTTATCCAAATTTTCCCAACACTCTCCAGCCACTTATCACCTAACCTGTACTTATGACAGCTGTTCCTATGCCCCAAGTGCAAGACCTTGCACTTCTCCACATTGAACGCCATCCTGTTGTCTCCTGCCCACTTCCATAGTCTGTCCAGATCCTTTTGGATCTGGAGAACCTGCTCCTCAGTTGTGGCCACTGCTCCAGGTCTTGTTGGTAGGCAGGTCAGGCTTCGGGGAAGGGGACTTTGACCTTGTCCTGAATGGGGTTGCACTCCCTCTTAGGGACAAGGTCTGCAGCTTGGGAGTACTCCTCGATCCAGAGCTTCCTCTTGAAGCTCAGGTAACAGCGGTGGTGGGGAGTGCTTTCTTTCAGCTTTGGCTGATCCATCAGCTGCGTCCCTACCTGGAGAATGACTGCCTGTTGACAGTGACACACGCATTGGTAACTTCCCGACTAGACTTCTGCAACAAGCTCTACATGGGGCTGCCCTTGAAGACAGTCCAGATACTTCAGTTGGTACAAAATAGAGCTGCCAGGCTGCTGACAGGAACTGGGCGTTGTGCTCGCATGACTCAGTTCTCCATCAGCTTCACTGGCTCCCCATTGAAGTCTGGGCCCAATTCAAGTGTTGGTTATCACCTATAAAGCCCTTAACGGCTTGGGACCTGGTTACCTAAAGGAGTGCTTACATCCATATGTGCCCTCCCACACCTTGAGATCGACGGCAAAGGCCCTTCAGGAGCCCTCCATGAAGGATATTAGGAGGGTGAGAACCCGGAGGAGGGCTTTCTCTGTGGTGGCGCCCAACCTATGGAATGCACTCCCCAGAGAGGTCCGCCTGGCGCCGTTGTTATTTGCTTTTCGGCGCCAGGCCAAGACTTTTTTATTTAAATGTCATTTTAATTGTTGATATTATTTATTGATTTTAATAACTTTGGCCAGGATGTCTCCAATTTTATATTTAATGGTGCTGACGATTTTATTTATGTTTGTGAGCTGCCCCAAGGTGTCAGCGAATGGGAAGGAATATAAGTTTGCTAAATAAATAAATAAAAAGTGGTCCAAAATGAAAATGGGAGTTATCTAAAGTGAACTCTGAGGTGAACTTTGGAGCATTTAGCATGCTTGGTCCCTCCATGCCTGGCTGCTCCCCTTCCTAGAGGGAAACAGTCAGCACCCTGCCTTCCCCCACTCCGTGGATTCACTGAGAGTGTGAAAAGGCCTGTAGGAAAATTTAATCCACATCCTTCAGTGCATTCTTTGCTTGCAGCTTGAGGGCAAAGTAATTTATTGGCACTGTGAGCACTTAATTATCATTTGACAGAACTGAACTGTAAATAAGGACTGGTCAGCCTTGAAGATTTGTGCTTTCTGCAGATTGAAAATGGGGAAAGGTGGAGCATTCCTGGATGTTGTCTCTTAGCACAATAGCAGCGACTGCTCTTAAGGGATCAGGCTCAAGAGTACAGCCTCAGTACATAGGTTAACCCCAGCAGGCAGGGTTGAAAATGAGCTTAAAGTCGTGTTTACAGAAGTTCCAGTGGGAAGGATAAGGTCAAACATGGTTGTGTCTTGGCCTCCAGTAAATACCTTAGGACTCATCTTAGAAAAATGTTATTAGAATAACTCCCTGTGTGAGCAGAGGCAGTCAGAGGCTGCAAGTTCAGGTTGGCAGGGAGCTCCTGGAGCATACAGTCCATCAATCCCAAACCCAAACTCCCCAGATGCGGTGTCTACCAACAGTTCCCTATGCTCGTAGAGTCACAGGGTTCTGGAGGCTTTTCCAGCTGGCTTTCTGTTGCCTCCTGCAAAGACTCTGAGAAACTCCCCAGGTTTCTATACTGCCCTCTCAACTCGTGGCTACACCAGATGTGCTGTTTTGGTCCTGCACAATTTTGCTGACATCTAGCCCAAGAGGATATTCCTGATGCACCATTTCCTACAGAGCCCTCCTGCTGCTGCCAGGGTGGATATCCCTGACTGATTCACAGGTGCCTCTGCTAAGCAGGAAACATAGAAACAGAGCGAGTCAGAAGGGTCCTCCTGGGCCATCTAGTCTGACCTCCGGTTAGATTGACCATATCAAGTCTCCAACATCTCTCCCTATCCATGTTCACAGGATGGAGAAGCCAAGCCATATTATCCAGATTCCTTGTACGCTCAGCTGAATTAGACACTTATCTACTCCACCTCTGAGCTTATGGGCAGGGGAGAAGTTCTACCTGGACCTGAAAAAGGTCCCATAAAAATGGTTTCAGGTTAGTCCTTAGGTCTAGTACATATAGAATCAGTACTAAAAGTCATTTGAAGGCACCTTTCCAGTTGTTTGTGGTTTGTAGTACAAAAGAGTCATTAGCCTGAAAAAAAATTTTCTCCTTCTCCTTCTCCTTCTCCTTCTCCTTCTCCTTCTCCTTCTCCTTCAACTCCACCGCCGCTGCCGCCACACTAGAAATGAGCTCAGCTGCTATTTGCTGCCTGTTGGATAGTTCTTTCAACAGGTATTAAGCAGGGCAACTGTTCACTTGGAATAGGGGTGGGCAGAAGGTAGACCTGCAGATGCTTTGGGCTTAAGTCCCATCATTCCTGTCCTTGCCATGGAATTGTGGGAAGAGGAGTCCAGAACATCAAGCAATCTATGTTCTGTTCACCACTGAGGCAGAAGACACTCCTCTGGCAGTCCCTCTAATAACAAAGGACCATTCTGTGTACGAAAGGACGCATGGGCACCCTGCTCCCCATGCCTACACTGCATGTGGCAGGGACATCCATGGCCAATAGCCTTCAGAGGCACACTGCTTGCATAGCATGTGGGGCTCAATGCTTGGTGAGCACCCTGTGAACACTGGACGCACATGCCAGGAACTCAGACTCAGGGCCACACAAAGCAGACGAGAGCGCAGGGAGCTGATTCCAGGGAACCTGATGGATTCTCACCCCCAGATGGACTCCTCACACACCCCTGTCCACCACCATCATGTACCAGGGCGAGAAGCAGCTGGACAAGCAGGTTCCCATGGGGAAGATCAGCAAGCCCAGGAGGTGCCCAGTCATGCCTACATGTGCCCCTGGCTTAGGCTACAACAATGGCCATACTAGCCAGGAGCTGATGGGAGTTGCAGCGCGACACATCCAGAAGGGAGATTGCCGTAGACATGGGGACACGACAAGTGATGTGAACAACAGCTATTGCTGCAGAAGACCAGGGAGCCATGGCTCCCCTTTGCATCATCCCTGCTTGCCTGAAGAAGGAAGCTGAGTGAGCAAGTGGCATGCTTCGTTGTTCACTCAGCAAATTTCTGCTAATGATGCCCTGACCAAGCTATAATTTACTGACACAGGAAGTGCAGTCTCTCTTTTTGCATGTCAGCTGGTGGCTATCTCTATTGCAAATCATGTCTGATCCTTGTGTACGCCTCATCGGGAAGTACCAGTATCAAGCTGGATATCTTAAGGGAAAATCTGAAATGTCACCCAGAGAAAGCTGGTGGAAAATTGTAGACTTCAGAATTAATTTCCTCCAGGTAAATTCAACACCACCACCACTCCTGCTACAATTACATTTTTACATTGAAACCTCACCTTTCTTCCTCTTGCAAGGAACCCAAGGTCACTCACAAAGTTCTCCTCTTCACCATGTTATTTTTATTTATTTATTTATTTTTCAATTTATATCCTGCCTTTTTCCTTGAAAGGGCTCAAGGCAGCTTACATCTCCTCCTCCATCTTATCCCCACAATAACAACCCTGTGAGGTAGGTTGGGCTGAGAGTCTGTGACTGGCCCAAAGTCCCCCAGTTGGCTCCATGGCTGAGCGGGGACTAGAACCCAGATCGTCTGAGTCCCAGTCCCATGCTTTTAACCACTACGCCACACTGGCTCTCCTTACAGCAACAACAACCCTGTGAGTTAGGCTAGCCCAGAGGTCTGGGACTGGCCCAAAGCAATCCAGTGAGATTCATGGCCAAGTGTGGAATAGAACCCGGACCGTGGATCTAACGATCACACCATACCGGCTTTAAAGGTGATTAAAACGAGTTTTCATGAGAACTGGGATGCATCATATTGACACTTGCCTAGGTTGCTGTGAACTCCGGATGCCTCCTGCGACCCAGAATGAGTGTGCCATTGCCTTCCTGCCCTCTTCGTTCCTTGCTGGCTGCTACAGGAAGTTAAAAGCTGGACAAGATGGGTGATTGATTTGAGCTATCAAATCTTATATTCTCAGTTCAAAAACAGGCGTACAAGATCCGTTGATCCCTGTATGGGCCAAGTCTACCAAATTTTGCCAGAGGTTGCTGAATTTCTTGCAGCAAAGTCAAGAAGGAGATAAGACACTGACATGAAAAGCAAAAAACCAGCTCTGCAAAGTTCCATTTGCAATAGAGAATATAGAACCACAGGCCCCTTGGCCTGCCTTGGAGGTTTCCCCTGCTGCTATTTTTGAGTTTCTTGTAACTGGTCATTTGAAATTGAGTCCGCTGACTGGAAAGACAGCAAACAACTCTTCCAATGCATGCGTATCCTGACACACATACCATGCCTCCACTCCATAGATTCTTGAAGGGTAGGTACACATGCGAATTTACCAGAACAAGTGCAAAATTCAGGACCACACTTGACTTAGTTCACATTGAACTGGAGGAGAACAAGCTGCAGCTGTGAGTCATGCACCAAATGGAAGGACCATGGCCTCTGAGTAGGAAGAAAGGACCACCCTAGAAAACAAAGATCAGTCTGATGTAGAATGTGAAACACCAAAATCTCATTACACTAATTAGTGGCAGTGTGTTCTAGCTATCAAGGGGCCAGGGGGAAGCTGACAAAATGATGCTTCAAAGGAACATTTGCTCAAGAGGAAGTATTATGCACTTCACTAAAGAAAGCAGAAATAAAGAAGGCTTTGCCCTTCCTTCTTCGCACTGCTGTGGTGTGTCACCTCTGCTGGCAGAAATGAGACCATCAATGGTTTTTTTTAAATTGACTGGCAACCAGATGGCCCAGTTGCCACTTGGCATGATGGGCTTCTGACATGTGCATGCTGAAAATGTAGATGAGATGGAAGAAGCAGGAACCTTTGTTTCTTAGGTGCAAAGACCTCTTTGTTCTGTGGTTAAGGCTGTGAAAAGTTACTGCCGTTAGAGGTCATGTGGACACTCACCAGGAATGGAATCCCATGTGAAGATTAGCAATATCCCTCTTCCTGGCCTGCCTAGATATAATCTAGAGCTGAATCTTTTATTCCCCTTTGGACAGAGGACTTCTTCCTGGTTTTACATCATTCCTAAACATGAAGCAGCTGTTTATGTGATTTGGAAGGAGGTTGCTTCTGCAGGGCCCGCCAGGAGCAGACTGCTAACAGCATCCTTCTTCCACACCATATACAGGTACCATTTTGGCTGCTGTACCTGATATGAGAGAAGATTGGTTGTGTGAAACTTGCTAGGAATGGAGTCCCAAAGAAAGTAGAACCCTTTTTCCACATGAGTTGCAGAAAACACTAGTGCTCTTGCATCTGATGCAGAAGAAAGTTGCTGGTTGCACAACCTTAGTTCTGCAAGCATTTGTTGACTTCCTCTCTGGGCCAAGTGGGACAGATTCTGCTGGGGTTCCTGTCAACCCTAGTTGTAGGCTCTTCAAAGCTTCAACCAGACAGCCTGCCCCCCCTCCATATATTTCCAGGGCTCCATCCTGGTCTACTCCCTGCCTAAAGACTGCAGACCCCTAAAACACAGGTAGGAAAACAGCAACTCTTCAGAGGCAAGGGTGTAACAGAGAGAGAGAGCTTGCGGGATTGGAGTGCCAGCCTGTTTTGTATTAGAGAAGCTGTTACTGAGCTTAGCTGCAGTTCTTATAGTAATTGTGTGTACAGGGTGTGTGATGAAGTTTCCCTGTTGTAATGCAACATATTTTGGTGTGTGTTGGCCCTGAATGGACAATTAAAATCCACTCACTTTACAACAACCTGCTTTTTCTGGAGATGGAAAGTATTAAAGCTGTTTTGTTGCCAATGTTTCAGAACTGTCTACATTTTTGGAATTTCCTTGGGACTATGGCTATAAGGACAGTCATGAACATGCTATTTCAAATGTTACCTTTACCCCACTGTCCAGAGTTGGTTGGCCTTTAGTTCCTATCAATTCCAACCAGCGTGGTAAATGACTAGGCATGATGCGAGTTGTTGAATCAGGAAGGCTAAAGATTTAATCCCTCTCCTTCCTTGAAGGGTTTAATCTGCTGACTTGGAACCTAGTACATTTCCTATTGGCCAGGTCTGACCTTGTGTGTTACCTGCACCAAGGAAGTGAGGCATGTGATATGAAAGGGCTAACTGGGCAGGGGGCATGGTATCTCTTATTTAGAGTATATTGCAGAGACAGTGTGGTATAGTAGTTAGACCGTAGGACTGGGAATTGGAGGTCCTGGGTTTTAGCCCACGTTAGCTATCACTGAGCAAGTCACTGATGAACCTGCCTCAAGGGGTTATTGTGAGCCTAAAATGGGGAAGTGGAAAACTGTGCGATCCACCTTGCAGGAAGATAAAATATAGCAATATCATAGATCAGAGGGCTGGCTATAATTCGGGCAGGTCCTGGCTTATTGGCTGTGGCTTATACCATGCTTGCAGCCTTCTCTACCGGTCTCCCTGATTCAGCTGGTTTGCTCTTCTTGGTATGAAGGTCAGGCCGCTGCTCAGAGTTAAGGTCCTTACAGGTTTGGTCTTCTTAGGGTTGCCAGGAAAGGGAGTAACAGCTCAGGAAGATATTGAAAGGGCAGACCCCGCCCCCACCACACACCTGCTGGCTGTCCTGCCCCACCTGTCCTGTCCACCAGAGCCCAGGCACTGCCAAGCTCTTCTTCAAGGTAACCAAGTCATTATCATCTCCCTGACACCGGGGGCCCTAGGCTTTGCTGGATTCCACGGGGCTGCATATCCTAGGTCTCAGGCTTGTTCCTCAGCATCTCAGGAACTGAGTCAAGGAGATCTGTTTGACCTGGCACCAAAATATGCAAAGTGTTGGCACCAGGCTTATATAGAGCAGGCTCTTCCTCAGTAAGGCAGGTCTTCCTCCTTGCTCTGGTGTGGTTCAGTTCCTATATCTTGCCTGACCCTTGCCAGGTCAGGTTCCTTCTGTGCCCTGCTGCACAGAGCTTTGCTGCGCTGCTGCCTCACCTGGCTCGCCACCGTTGCTGCTGCTCCTGAATCCCTCCTCGTTACCCTGCTGCAGGTACCTGCTCCCTGCTTTGCTTGTCCCCCTGGATCTTGACCTTTGGCTTGCTCACAGTCACACCCTTGGTCGATACACACTCCTGGTTCCTGACTCAGGTCTGATTCTTGGCTGTGACTTTGCCTCCGCTCCAACTGCTTGGCTCTGAGCAGAGTCTTCATTCTGTCTCGCCTCAAGTTCCATTATCCTGGTCCTGCTGCCTCTCCCTTGACTCTTGCCATCACATTCTAAACCCTGACGATCGTCTCTCTTCCATGAGAATGCGACACTGCACAAGGACAGGTGCTGAGGAAATGGGCCTGGTGCATTGCATGTTGCTTCCTGGAGCCCACCTGTTCCCTCCTCTGCCGGGATAATGTTGCAATGGAAGAACTCTCATTCCCTATTGCGACCGTTTGAATTGTTCTGGATTGATGTTTTGGGATATTCTGCTTGGCTCTGAGTCAACTCCAAGCAGGCCATTAATCGTGGTTGCAGTTGAGCCATGAGTCATCTTTGCAGAATCCTTTTGACCTGACCTCTTCCGAACATGCTCCTTGAGGCTCTTAGATCTTGTCTCTGCAAAAAAAACACCTTTTTGCTTGAGCAGTGATGCCGGAATGATATGCCCATTGGTGCCTCTTTTTTTTGGGACAGGATTATGTGTAGAGTGGATAATTTAGGTTGGCTTTGTGTGGAAGTGGGGATGGGTGTGGGATAAAGTAGGTGTAGCAAAGCAGATTGGAAGGGATTCATTCCCAAAACTGTCTGTTTATGCCCTGTGGCTTTTCAGCTGTGTCTTGTTATGTGCTTGCAAAATGGTCTGAAGCTTTGTAAACACTTGGCAAAGCAACTATGTTGGCAGTTTTCTCTCCTTGAGCCTATCAGGGTGAGAAATCTCTGGGGTGTGTGGTGCTGAAAGCCCTTTGGCTAACCCAGGTGTGGAACTGATGGCTTCCAGAAGGAGCTGACAAAAGCCGATCTCTTGGGCTCTGGAGGTGCTATTCCCAAGAAGTGAGGAGATGCCACAGTTTTATGCTATGTTCATCTGGAGCATGCTAACAATTTTACTTGTCTGTCCTTATCATTGATAAAAAGCTGTAGTGGCTGTTGTACCAGGGCTGTACCAGGGCTGTTGTCGGATGCAGAGATCTTTAGCTGATTTTGCTTCCAGCTTAGGAGCAGGTTATATTTACATGAATTTGCATATTGTCAGCAATTGGGGACACCACTGGTAGAGAGCTATTGCCTTCAAGCGCTGCTTATGAACTTCCCAGAGACACCAGGTTGGCTTCTGTGAGCAAGAAGAGGCACTACTGGAGCAGCCAGTGGACTGATCTAGCAGGGGTCTCCGTAAGGTCAATACCAATGCCTCAGTAGTACCTCTTTTTTCTTTCACACAGGGAATAGGAAGCAAGCAGGGTACTTCAGATTCTAGTTTGGTGAACTGGAGGCACTTGTATGATGAGGTCCAGTCAAGGTCCGATTGCACCTCCCCTTAAATTCTGTGTCTTTAAGAGCACGATAATTTGGCTTTTCTAAAGCGCATCTCATCAACCATTAGAGCACAGTTAGCATGGTTGGGCAATCATGTTTTAAACATGTGCAACAGTGCTTTATGCATTTAGCATACATGCATAATCTGCAGGACTGCTTATTACTCAGCACCATGAGAAGCAACATCTTTTTGACTGGAGCTCCATCATTTTGGAGGCAATTTCTTTTCCAAGGAGTTGATTTATTTATTTGCTCCTGCTGCATATGGATGATTTTATGTATTGATTGTGAAATCCTATACTTGGCTACTCAAGAGTAAGTCTCATTGAGTCAAATGGAACTTATGTTCATTATGTACATAATATTAAAGTGTTAATAGGGTTACAGTTGTATACACACACTTACCTGGTAATAAGCCCAATTGAGTACAGTGGGGTTTGCTTTTGAATAGATGTGTACAGGCTAAAAAGTTAATTTGTCTTATGTATTTCTATTTTTGTACATATACTCTTTTTGTGTGTGTTTAAAGGATGGGTATTATAGACTTTGAAACTTTTTGTTCCACTTTGTTTTATTTAAATCTCACCAATTAAATTTGCCCTCACCAATTAAACCTGACCTGCTCTGATTTAGTTGCAAGAACTTTTAGCTGACGAGTTCTCTGATCAAACCAACTGAAATTCAGAGCCATCTGAAAATAATCTTTTGGGAAAAGTGCAAAAAGTTCCTTTCTATTGTGCCTCTCCCTTTCCTCCCTACATGCATAAAAAACCTTGAATCATTTCCCAGTCTGTTCCTAAGCTTCTCAGAACACGCCCCACTGCCTAATAACAATGTTCTGAGCTGTTCACAGACTGAAAAAATATTTCTGCATTAAATCACGTTAAGGATAAAGTAATTCACATTTATGTATCTTCTCTGGATTTTTATGTGTGGAAGGCACAAAAATCCGTTCAGTATGAATGGCGCAATTGATCAGCTTCCCTGAGACAATTACTGTCATGGGGCTACCTAAGAAAGTTTCCATCCTCCTTCAAATAGGAAGGAAATACTCCATGTTAGTTTTGATGTCTGCCTTGGTTATAAGCCCCCCAGCAATCTAAATAGGGTTATTTAAAAGCTTGGGGGTGCAGATTTGAGGAACCATAGTCATTTGTTTCTCTTAACCATTGTGTTCTGCTGCCCATGTTGGTTGAGGAAATTGGTGAAGATCTTAATGCAATCAATTTGTGCTGGGCCTGACGTCACAGGGATGGTTCTTGAAAGAAACTTAAAAGAAAAACAATTACTTATTTTTTTTCAAAGGCGAATTTAGTGTTGAGGACATTTCTCTGGGCAGGTTGCATGTTCCTTGTGCTTGCTTTGGCCACCAGATGCCAGAGGGGTGTGTGCCCCGTGTTATTCTATTTGTCATTGTCCAATCATTTTGCTGGCACTCTGCAGCTTCCCTGACTTTCCACTCTCCAGTGAGCTCCTCCCATGGGTGTTTTTCGGCTCAGGAAGCATGGAAAGCCAGCAAGACTGGAGTTGTGCGGGAGTAAGGAAAACACAAAGCACAGCATTCTCAATGACCTCCCTATTATAAAGGAAGCTCAGAAATGCCACCAAAGTACAGGAAGGGGATCTCTAAGGGAGTGCTGAGGATAAAGTGGGGGAGTGACCCCTTTTCACAGAAGAAAATGTTCAGAAGAAGGGAGGACTGACCTTGGGATGTTGTATGATGATCCTTCCTCACCTTTGCACAGCAGCCATGTCTTTTTGCCCCATAGTCTTAAAGGATTGTTTAAAGTTCAGTGCTCATGAATCTCTGGACTCCATTGTAGGGTGAGTTAAAGCTAAAATGGAGTCAGCTTGAATCATGTCTTAAGCCCTTGGAAGATTAAACAGAATGAGAATTATGAACATGCGCTTTAGCATGTGTGGTGAGGAGTCTTAAAACTTTGTACCATTATGCAGCAGCAATCGGTATCACCCCGACCCCCACTTGCCACAAGGAAGGTTGTTGGAGAACTCTGCAAGGAAGTCCAATGAGTTTGTATTTCTATCCATCCAGCCTATGGATTCTGCACTGGTCTGACTTCTCCTGAGCTGTGCAGATTCTCTGGATTTGTGGAATTCTAGATTCAATGTGTTTCCTCCACCTTTGGCCATGCTTCAGGGAAACCCATTGAAATTAATGAGAAGCTTAGCCATGGCCAATGTAAGTTCTCTTGATTTCAGTGGGACTGTTCTAACCATCTAAACCTGAATCTGACCTATTAAACCTAGAACTGCCTTTTAAGTTCTACAGTATACCCCCATGAAGTCGCGGTTCAGTGTTCGTGGCCTCAGTCTTTCACAGAATTTTTCTCTGAGCGAGTCCAAGCTGATCTCCTTGTGAGTAAGCCTGTGCCGTGTGGTGGCTTACTCGCAAGGAGATCGTTTCCTCTGAGTTTGGACTCACTTGGAGACAACAATCTCTGCGCCCGCCCGCCCCTGCCTTGCCGCTGCCTCCTGGTCGGGCCTGTGCCTCCCGCCCGCAACGTCCACCACTGGCACCAAATTCACATTTTTTCACAATGCATGGGTGCTTTAGGAACGTAACCCCCATGAATTTTGGGGGACTACTGTACTGTACTGTTCAAATCCAGTACAGTAAACTAAATCTGGTGAACTAAATCTGGATTCAATCTAGTAGGTGATGTAACTAGGAAACATCTAGTTACTGTGGGAGTAAAAATGGTGTGCCTGCCTTCAGTCAGTTCAGATGTTGGTTACATTTGTGGGAGCTTAGACCTAGAAGAGATAGTTATAGGAGGAACTCCTTCACATCTTTACTGTTGCATATTTACTTGCTTGCTTCAGTTACCTCTGGGCCCCCTTTGCACCACTGTGGAAAATGAGAAGCCAAAGCAGTTGTTGCTCCTTTTCTTTCTCCTTCTGAGTGGTCATACTCCAGAATAGGGAAGATGACCAGGAAGCAGCAGCAAGGAAGAGGAGACCAGCTGCTTTGGGGTCAGCCATGCTACTGCTAGGATGTAGTGAGTATCCAATGATGCTGATCCTGCAGAACAATGTTTTGTGGAGTTACCTTGCAGGAAGGCAGCCACCTAGTGGCTCCTGGGCATTCAGAGAGTCTGGGAGACATGGGCAGCAGAATAACCAGCCAGGGCACCAGGATCCAGGCAACTAAGCCAATATTAAAACAACAATCCTTAAGCAAGTCAAGCAGTCTGAGGTCAGAGTGAGAGTACTGAAAGCATGAGGCAAGTCCATTAGACAATATCGTAGTCAAGGCAGGTCAGCAATACAAACAGAAGAGACTGTGGAATCAGGGCAGGAGCCAGAGCAAGGTCCAGATAGAGGAATTCAGTCAGTGATGGCCAGGAGGCATCCCATTGTGATTAGTCATTCAATAGTTTGGATGATTAATTAAGCTGGCTAGAGCTGGGGGTCAGACTAGATGGCCCGGGAGGCCCTTTCTGACTTGCTCTGTTTCTATGTTTCTATGATCTTGACCTTGTTCTCTACTGAAACATCCTTAAATTTGGTGACCATTATTGTTGCCCTTCCAAATCTCAATCTTTGAATTTCTTGGCTGTCATCTCAATTTGAATTGATGACAGAGCAGATGTATGCAAAATCTTTCACAATTTCAGAATTTTTGTTGTGGTGAGTAAATTAGCATAATTCTTCCATAGCCTAAATTTTTGTTTTCTTAATGTTCTTCTGCAGCCCTGCTTCTGCACTCTCTTCTTTCACTTTCATCTGGAGTCATTCACTTCACTGCCAGTACTCTGGTACCTTCTGCATATCTGATTGATGAATCTGCTGCCAGCTTTCACTCCTCCTCCTGATTCTAATCCAGCTTCCCTTATGATATATTTTGTGTACAGATTGAACAAATAGGGAGGGAAAATGGTCTTGTCTGACCCCTTTCCTTATAGGAAACCATTCTGTTTCTCCATATTCCATCCTCACGGTAGTGATCAGGACAATCAAGGGCTTACCCCCCTTCCATTTTTCTTTCAGGACCATCCATTGCTTCTCGTGGTTCTCAGTCAAAGGCTTTGCTGTACTCTATAAAGCATAGAATGACCTTCTTCTGAAATTCTTTGGCACTTTCCAGCAGCCAACATTCATTAGCGATATGAGCTCAAGAGCCTCTTCCTTTTCAAAACTCAGCTTGAACATCAGGCATTTCTCACTCTACTGACGGTAAAATCATTTGGTGCAACATCTTGCTCATCCCTTTGTTCTCATGGAAGATTAATGCAGTGGTCCTACGGTTGATGCACTCCCTTGCTTCTCCTTTCTTGGGGATTGGCATGTACATTGAACATTTCCAGTTGTTTAATTTTTCACATTTGTTGGCATATTCATGTTAGGATTTGGACTAATTCAAGTCTCTGCAGCTTGAAATAGTTCTATCGATAGCATATCTATTCCCAGGTGTTCTATTCCTCAATGCTTTCAGAGCAGTGTTCACCCCATTTTCTAATATTTTCTATTTATTTTGGTTGCTATTTAATATTTTCATTTTTATTCTCTTTCTTGGATCCACACCTTAATGTAATGGAGGTGTTCCAGGGTGCCATGGAATCTTGGGACAATGCTGCCAGGACACCAGACTCTTGAACTAGTCTAGTCTCCTTGTCGAGCCACTTAAAGCTGAAATATCAGGCTAAGATGCATTTACTCTCTTCAGGAGGAATGTTCACTTCAGCAGAAGAGAAGGGACATTTCTAATGGTGATGGGCTGGAGAATTATCTGAAGGGCAACTACTGGGCAGCACTTGTACCTGAAGCTGATACTGGTAGAGGATCTTACTCAGACAATGGCAGTGATGCTCAAGCTAACACTGGTTATTTCTGCACAAAAAGTGGCAACGGAAAATCAGTTCTGAATATTTCATAACTTGTAAACCCTAAACATAGCAACAGAGCGAATTAGAAGGGTCCTCACGGGTCATCTAGTCTGACCCCCAATTCCAGCCGGCTCTGACTACCATGTGCATGTCCAGCCTGTCCTTGAACATCCTCACTGATGAGGCTTCAACCACCTCCTGTGGAAGCCCATTTCATACCCTAGAGATCCTAACTGTCAAGAAGTACTTTCTGGCATCCAAATTGAACCTTGGTTCCCTGAGTTTTGCTCCGTTGGAGTGCGTCCTGCCCTCCTCTGTAGGGGAGAACATGTCTCTACCCACCTCCATGTGACACCCTCTCACATTCCTCTATGTAGCTAACAGATCCCCTCGAAGTCTCCTCTTCTCCAGGCTGAAAAGACCCAGTTCCCTCTATCTCACCTCATATGGCTTTTCCTGCAATCTGGCCACCGTCTTTGTGGCCCTACACTGCACCGATTCTAATCTGGCTATATCCTTCCTGTAATGTGGAGCCCAGCAATGAAGACAATACTCAAACTGAGGGTGCACCAGAGTCATATAGAGTGGCAGTAATTGCTCTCTTGATCTAGAAGCCACACTTCTGACTATGCAACCAACGGTGGCGTTTGCCCTCTTGGCTACTGCGTCACACTGCTGGCTCATGTTTAGCCTGCGTTCAACCAGCACCCCGAGATCCCTTTCACAAGTGCTGCTCTCCAGCCACTTGTCCCCTAACCTGTACTTATTTTATTTATTTTATTAACAGATTATTTATTAACAGATTTATATGCCGCCCCTTGCCACAAGCCTCGGGGTGGCTCACAACATCCCAAAACATATATAATATTAAAAACATACACAATATTAAAAAAAATTGACACCCTTATGACACCCATTCCTGTGCCCCAAGTGCAAGACCTTGCACTTATCCACATTGATCGCCATCCTGTTGTCCTCTGCCCACTTCCATAGTCTGTCCAGATCCTTATGGATATGAAGCACCTGTTCCTCAGTTGTGCCCACCATCCCCATTTTAGTATTGCCTGAGAATTTGATCAGCAGACTGGTCACCCCTTCTTCCAGGTCATTGATGAAAAGATTGAACAGGATCGGTCCCAGGACAGAGCCCTGGGGGACCCCACTCATCACTGGTCACCATCCCAATGATTCCCCACTAATAGTTACCTTCTGCTTTTAGTCTGTCAACCATGCCCTAATCCACTGGACAGTGCTTTGGTCTATCCCCAAATTCCTCAATTTCTCAACTAGGATATCATGTGGCACTTGGTCCACATCTGTGTTGAAATCCAGGGAAATCACATCCACCATGTTCCCTTCATCTAGCCACATTGTGATAGAATTTCACAAGGTGGAATGGTGATGATATAGTCCAAAATAAAACAGATTTGCAGGTGTGCTTGTAAATCAGCATATGCAACTGGCATGGACATGTGTCCTTTGTCGACAAAGTATGGTGCTGCTGTGTAAAAGACAACCTACCAGGTTCATGGAGCCCTTGGTGAAGCACTGCATGATGCCACCCCTCCCCCCAGCATCTGCCCCGGCTTCCTCCCTTTCCTATCCCACCCACATAAGCTCACAAAAAGCAGCAAGGCAGGCAACAATGAGATCAGTGGGAAAGGGCCATCCTTCAATTCATATTTCTCCAAAACGCCCTGATCTAGTGTCCCTCGCAAGCTTCCTGTGCAATTGGAAGTGCTTGGTGGCTTAAAATCTGCTATATATACAGACAAACTAGGAACAATAGGTGGATAGATTGGCCTAATCCCAGGAGCAAACCGCTGGGCTGGTGGGCCCTCCCAACATGCTTAGCTTCCTGGCAGCTGCCCAAGGATGCCAAGGTATGGTTCCCGGCCTGCTCCGGAAAGCCCTTGAAAAGTACTACCTAACAAAGAGTTACTTGTGTTAATATGGCATGATCTTTTGGTGTTGTGGAGAGAATGATGACTTCCTGCTTTAAAAACTGCTTCTCCTGAGAACTCAGACAAGAAACTCCATAACTAATGGACATGCACACACACACACACACACACCGCTCTTGTTCCCTTTTTCCTTGGCAGGAGTCATTCAGTCACAAATCACACCGAGGCTGCCCCATGCTGCTCCAAAGGCATCCTGGTGTGCACTTGCATCTCTTTTCCTTCTGTAGCGATTCTCGCCCAGTGCTGCTGCCGCTTCTTCGCTCTTATTAGGGGTGCACTGTGAATTGCAAAGCTGCTCTCCAGCTATCAAACACAATATGTCCCTTTAGATTTTTATAGCTGGCTGTGCCCCAGGTGCTATTATTATCGCGCTAACATCACTCACTCGATATGATGGGCCCTGTCTTTCTAGTTATCTGTAATGGGCAGAAGATTTTGGAATCATTCTTTATCTCCCAGCTGCAGCAGCAGCAGCATTTTCTCCCTAAGAAGTGACTCGCGACTCCCTCCTGCTTCCTTTGTCTCTGATTCTCTCATATGCATTCACTTCCCTTTTGTATTATGCCGTCTGCTTTTTGTCTTATCTGTGTCAGCCTCTGAATTTGTCTTTGTTTCTGTCTCTCTTCTGATTTCTCTTTCTTGGTTAGTGTTTCTTCAACTGAACTGTGCTCTTCCATCTTTTCTCCCCCCCCCCCCCAATCACCTTCAACCTGCAGGCACAGTTCAAAAGTCTATACTATATGTACTAATTGCAAACTCATTCTCTAACCACTGGCTATGCCTGACAGGGGAGAGATCAGCAGGTGCAGAAGTCATGGTGGTTGGTGGCTCTGATGTTGGTGGGACAGCAGATCCACGTTGGGCTTTGGTCTAAGCCTTTCAAGAGCTATCCATGGTGCTGAACCTGTGCTGGTGATACAAAGCAGGAATCAGCACCGTGGATAGCTCTTTGGAAGGTAAGATAACAGTCCAGAATGGATACACCATTCCACCTACGCTGGAGCCACCAGTCTGCAGTATTCAGAGAATCATTAAGGATATTGAAAGGAAGCACTGAAAAATCCCTAAGGGCAGAACTTGAAAAGTAATTGAATCAGGATTGGGCATATTCCATGAGTGTGAAACACTGACTGACTGGAGGGGTGAAACTAGGGCTGGGGGGGGGGGGAACGCCCCCGCCCCCGTCCTCGCATACTGATGGAACGTCGCATACTGGAAGACAGTATGGCTGGCCCTGAAGCCTAGATCCAAGCTGTGTTCTCAAGGGATGGAAGACCGGCATTTCTCCTGTTGGTGGGATGCTCCTCCCAAATCATGAAGAACTGTCCCTCAAGAGGTCCAGCTTTTCTCTGGTTTCTTTTACAAAGTAGGTGAAATTTTGGTGGTGGTTTTGCTGGGGATAGGAGGCGTGAATTAATACCTGTGCACAGTGATTGAGCTGACAGGGGACCAATAAACAGAGGCTTAATCCAGATATAATTGACGTACTGTCATTAATAGGTGATTCATCTGCCTAGTAGAGTGGATTTGAACCTGCTTTGGAGTGGATTACACTTGGTCTAAAGCAGCCTTTCCTACCTTGGTGCACTTCAGATGTTCTGGATGACAGTTCTTAGGATTCCTGACTACTGGCCATACTGGCTGAGGCCAAGAGTGACTTCCTAAACACCTGGAAGGCACCAGGCCAAATAAGACTACCCTAAAGCATCAGGGTTGCTTGGAGACAACAGTGTAGTGGTTTTGATGCCAGGTGAAGAATTTCCCCCTTCAAGGTCATTTTAAGAGCACTGGTGCTTTTAACTCTGTTTGGTTAATGTAAGGTTTTACTCTTACTGGTTTTATTGACCAATTCAACTTGTACTGCAGTTGTTTTAGTCTGCATTGATTGATGTTGGATGTTTAATTTTTAACCACTCAAAGGACATTTTTGATTGGGTGGCATGAAAATGATATAAAGAAATAAATGCAATTACAATGATTTAGAATGTATTACTTTGATCTAGTTTCAAGTGCTTTTAAAATCAGTTTTATTTTATACAAGGTTGTGGGTGTTTCTGGTTGTAAGGCTGCTCAGATGGCCACATCCCCTTCCTCCAACAACCAGCAATCTTTTGTTGCCTTTCATGTCATCATCTCCATTCTAAAAGTTTGAAATGCTTTTTCCAAGGCTTAGTTACTCAAAGCAAGAGTAATTATTGACACTACAATATATTGAGTTATTTATTTTCACCCTTACCCCTTGTGCTCTCTGCTCATCACAGTAGTGCGACTCCCTCAATTAAGATCTCAGGCTGGAAAGTGATACTCAGCTATTACCAGATATACAGGAAACCTGGAGCTTCCAGGTCACCCAAAGAGGACCGTTTTAATGAAACTGATCAAGTTGACAAGGACTTCTGGAAGTGAAAGCTCCAAGCATCTGGAGAACTAGCTTCTGACTACTTTTCCAGTAGGAATGCTGGCAACACTCAGCAAGAAGCAGGTCTCAGAAATCCCAGAGTGACTGTAATTCAGTAGTAGAATCAAAGTAATGCCTTGTTCTCAAGGCACTTGTCTGCGGCCTATGCTACTTTCTGCCCACAAGTGTCCTACAAGGTCCTGAATTAAAACAGAATGTGGCATTGCTAATGGGAAAGAGGAGAAATATATTCATAATTGGAAGTCAGCTTTGGTTGTAGAGTTATTGATCTGTTCCTTTTCCTACCCTACCATTTTATAGTTAGATTCATCAGTTGCGTTCAATATCCACATCATGACAAGCTAGTGAAATTATGTCTGGGTCCTGGCTAGAGCTTTTTGAAAATGTCCTTTGCTCATTTAAAAGTCATGTTCAGGCTCTTTTTGCACACAGGAAGACTGTAATTGTGAAGGGTGCAGAGGTACACATGGCAGCACCATCTCCATAAACCCCAGGCACACAAACTCAGTGCAGGAATGTTTGCAAAGGGTTCCCTGTCCTCATGCAGTGGAATATGGTTATAACCTTGCTTGAATGTGGGGAGAAATCCATTGCCAATTTGTCTAAACATTTGTGTTGCATTACTATGTACTGTATTCTTCATATGGTTTTACTGCATGCCACTTCGGGCTTGCAGTGAGCAAAGAAGAAATCCCACAAGAGTCTAAATAAATAGTGGCATGAAAACATGGAAGCAGGCCTCGTGCATGCATGAACTGGCCCATTTTCATCAGTGAAGTGCTGATGGTTTTGTTGCAAGGACACACCATGAAAGGGAGACTTTGCGCAGACTAAATAGGATTTAGTAAAGGTAAAGAAGATCACTGATTGTTTGGGTTGCCTGTTTGACCATTGAGTCATCAAGAAACACAAATGCAGCTCTTAGAATGGACTAAAACAGAGGAGGAAAGTTCAGGAATGGTTCCAATATCACAAGCAGACCAATAGGATGTTGTTCCGGTAAGACTTTAGGAGGGAAGAGTTTCCGCTGTGCTCTTAAAAAGTGCGGTATTCTCACCTTTCTGGATTTGTGTTTGACTGGGCTTCTCATTGCTGAGCTTGAGAACTCTTTTGCAGAGCTTCTGTCCTGGAATAGAGAGGAGGTGCAGAGGGAGATTTTTTACCCAAGTGTAAAAAGTTGTATTCTGATGTTATGTTATGTTATTCGTGAAGTCATGCCTGAGCCATCACGACTCCATGGACAACACTCCTCCAGGCTCTCCTATCCTCCATCATCCCCTGGAATCCACCCAAGCCCACACCCACTGCCCCAGTGACTCCATCCAGCCACCTCATCCTCTGCTGTCCCCTTCTCCTTTTGCCGTCAATTGTTTCCAGCATTAAGGTCCTCTCCAGTGAGTCCTTCCTTCTCTTTAGGTGGCCAAAAATATTTAAGCTTCATCTTCAGTATCTGACCTTCTAAAAAGCAGTCAGGGTTGATCTCCTTAAGACTGACTGGTTTGATATCCTTGCAGTCCAAAGGACGTGTAGGAGTCTTCCCCAGGACCACAATTCAAAGGCCTCAGGGATTTAAAATTCCCTTTTCTTGTGCCACTGCTGCCAGAGGTGGCATTGGCACTAGTGCTATACTTGGTGGGTGCAGATCCTTCTTCACTCCTGCACACAGTGACAGTTGCAAGTCATTCTGGGAGCAAAAGGCCAGCTGCCAATAGGCAGCCATAAATAGACACCCTGATGCTGCCACCTGTCTTTTCTACAATAAGGAAGAAATGCCCTACTGGGGAGGGGACACTTTTGCATCCCCCCGCCCCAAATTACAGATTGTTCAAATTGGTCCTGTCCCTCACTGTGTATATGGGGCAAAGGACTAGAGCTGTTGTGTACCTTTCCTGTCACCCTCAGGCCATCACCATTGCCACTAAAATTACAGTGATTTTGTTGGAAAAGTGGATGCATGGGAAGGGTACACCTTCCTGGAAGACTGAGACTCAGCAGCTTCCTGGCAGGCTGTCGAGGCTAGGGATGCTCAAATCAGCAAAACTCAGGTTTGCTGAATCTCTGCAAATCCCATCTCAAAGCTTGTCCTGACTTGAGTCAGGGTCAGATTGTGAGCATTGGCTTTTTCTTTTTTCAAACAATAACTCCATGTATACCTTTGTGTGCATTTTCCCAATCAGCTGAGCATGTCTTTGAAAGGTGCACAAGCCTGTCCCACTGATTAGAGCATGTTTGTGTGCAGTTTTCAATGTACGCAAGTGGTCGAAGCACACCTTGGTCTGCAAATGACCTTGGAAGCTTGCAAAGGCAGGAGTTTACACCACATATTGTCTCCAGTTTGAGGAATCAAGGCATGCAGGGCTGGCTCTTTCATACACCCTGTTTCTGTGCAGGCACATGCTGCTAGCAGCTATTCAAAACTGGAAGCCAGATCTGGCAAGTAAGCAGGAGGCACTTTCCCTGGGACCCTTGTCTCTTTGTAGAACCACTCCAATTTCAGTGGCGGCTATTTTTGGTGTGGCCCCTGCAGGGTTTCGTAGTGGCCCGTGCAACCTGCCAACCTTTGAGGTTGCAGAGTCCTGCACTCAAGAGACATTATCCCTCTCTTGGGATTCCATCACAAAGATGGTGGCCACCACTGGCATACTTAAGTCTGGGTTAGATGGACATTTTTCATTAACTGATGTCATCCTAGCATATTCCAGTTCACTAGCTATAGGAAAAAGCAAATGTGTTACTTTCTCCAAAGCAAATGGTAAGGAGGACAGAAAATTTAAATTACAGGGTCAAGAAGGAGATTCAAGGGAAAGGAACAAAGCAGTAGCAGAGCTTGTGATGCTGTAGCCAACCTCAAGCACATTTCTTTTTAATTTTCTTTAAAAAGTTTTAAATTAAGGAATTATAATGGCAACAAAGCAAACTGCAAAGTATGTAATAAATTGCTTTATGCAGAATGAGAGATAAAATCCTCAATACTGCTGGCAATCTATAAATGTTCATAACTTGTGCTTGCTATGTACCATTAATATTTTACAAAAATATGATTTGAGTTTATTTGCCAGGGAGACTAGGGTCCCTTCAGACTATAGTCACAGGCTGTACAGTGGTAGTTTGTCTCAGTGTTATGCAAAAGGCTCCTGTCCTTGGATACTGAAATTAAAGGTCCTGTTTCTGACAGTCTTCGGAGTTGGTGGCATGCAGGAGCTGCCTATTGTGGGATAAAATGATTCCGGTTTTGAACAAGTCACCACCCGTGTTTCACAAGTAAGATTAGGGGCTACCTGGTCCACTGTTTTGTTTCAGAGAGCAGCTAGGCAGATCCCTCTGGAAATTTGCAGGCAATGACTTGAAAGATGATGTCCTTGAAGCTGGAGGCTCCATGGAGTGTATATGCCTGATTATCTTTAATACTCTGGAGGGCATGATGGCAAACTCAGGGGATGAATCTGGCCCTCCTGGCCTTCCAATCCAGAAGAATGCCTCAGGTGGCCACTCCTCCTTTGCTAGCCCACCCCCCTTTTCTCCACCAACCAGGAATCATTTAGAACTTCCCTGGCCTTGTGCTGTTTCCCCCAGTTTTTAAAGGTTAAAAGGCCAAAATGCTGGCAATAAGAAAAGTGGACTAAAATATGCTGGACTCTTTGGTGCCGCCTATTCCACCATGGTTTCCTCTCTCTCCAAAACATGGTCCCCAACATCAATTTAATGGACTTCAGTTTGGAAGAGGCTCAACATACTTGTCTTAGTCTGTGCATGATTGTACCATTTAGGTCCTTTTAGGGCCCATTGGTTTCTATGGGTGAGGTTGACAGTGCAATCCTACACCTGTTTAGTCATTGTACACCCTACTGGAATCATCAGGAATTCTCACTTGTTTGATAAGATAGCAGCCTTAAGCATGTGCTTAAATTTCCCATTGACATCAATGGAACTCAAGAGGCCATAACTTGTCAAATCCTTTTTATGAAAGCCATCATAATAAACAGTCATGACTGTTCATATTATTTGTATGAAAAAGCATCCAGTACTGTATTTGTTCCTTGCAATATTCTTGGAGGAGCTGCATTCAGTGTCTGAATGTGGTTTGCTGTGTTAGGCTGCAGATGGAGAAACTACTAGAAGCTGCAGTAGCTGCCATCTTCATAGCCTGACTAGGGATATGGAACACTGGAAAACACATTCCATTTGTGCTTGATGGGCTTTTGATATATTCCTGGTGTGATGGTCAAAAGCAGGCTGAGTCATGGGAAGTACCGTATTTTTCGCTCTATAAGACGTGCCTGACCATAAGACGCACCTAGTTTTTAGAGGAGGAAAACAAGAAAAAAAATATTCTGAATCAAAGGGGCACATCATCACATGCACATTCCCCATCACTTCCCCATGGGCTGCACATCTGACAGACTTACTGTACACACACATTCACTCTATAAGACGCACAGACATTTCCCCTTACTTTTGAGGGGGGAAAAAGTGAGTCTTATAGAGCAAAAAATATGGTAGTTTTGGCTTCCTCAAAACTGCTCACAATATTTGCACAATTTTTGGGCCAAGAACTGTACCTCTACTTGAACTCACAATGGGTAGGAAGTGATACTCTGGTGGAGCGCTTACCAGTCCTCTGCCATTTCTCTCATTTACATGGTTCTTGCCAAAAGGCATTGACTGGGTGGAAGGCTCTTACTTGGGCCCCTCTGTTGAAAGAGTAGGAATCCTTTAGGATACCAAGCAAATGGCCTTTCTTTTTATATACCCTTCAGATCTTCTGAGGAGGTCTTTGCTGGCATTCTGCAACCAACAGCTTGTTGTCCAGTAACGGCACCTAAGAATGCCCTTTTAGGAGTGGCAGCCACCCTCTGGAACACTTGTGTTCTCCTACAGCTGAAAACTGTGGTGAACTATATATATATTTCTTGAAGACACACCTGTTTATTTGGGCTCTCCCTAAAGCATAATTAAACAAAAGTCTTGTTTTACTGTTGTTGTAATGTTTTCACTGTATTTATTTTTTCGTATTCTTTGGTACTGGGATTTTACTTGCATCACATGTATGTCTTATGTCAGCAGCTTACATATCTTGTAATATCAAGCAGTATAGAAGTAAGAAGGATAAATGAATAAATCAATTAATCCATAAATCTTTGGCCGATCTAACATCTAGCTTTCCTTTCTCCACCTCAGAAGAAAGCTTTGATGGATTTAATTGCATTCTCTTGCATCTATTGTGTGATGCATGATGCTAGGCACTCTTGCTTTTTGTGCAGGTCCAGGTTGTGTCAGGAGGCTACTGTCCTTTACAGCTCTGCTCTAGTTATGCTTCTTCATGCAGTGTCCATGTGCTGTATCTCATAGGTACAGATGTTAGAAGAGCATGTTGAAGTAATGGGGGTTTGTTTTGCATCACTCAGCACTCCCCCAGATTGCTCCCAATATTGTTATCTCCAGCTGCATAGGCCTTGGCACTCCAAGAAAAGGATAAAGATTACCATGCAAACAAGGTTCCTCTAAAATCAACCCCTCTGGAGATGTAACTTCCTTCATTCCCACGAAAAGCAAAAGTGGAACGGGCAGACAAACAGTAGCAAAAGCCAAGCTCACAACTCCTAAGAGGAGGTTCCACTGTCAAAGTCAACTGTTTTTCACTCTTAGCTGCTTCTTCTTTGATTCTAGCCAGCGGTGCTCCTTGAGCGGGGATGACTTGAACAGGCAATGGCTGAACCCTGATCCAATGTGCCAGCCCACCATTTACCACACGAAGGGTCTCCTTTACTATCTCAGCATCCAAGGCCGAGCTCCAGTGGTGAGTCACTGCCATTCATGCTTCCATCTTCATCCAGCTATGCTGCTTTGTTGCCCTCTTGTACAATTGAATGCAGTTCTCGAGGACAAATACGGGGGTGGCAGAGGTCAGATCACAAGCTCTATTGATTTCCAGAGCACCAAGGCTGGGTCCCAGAAATGCAAAATTATGATGCCATCTCAAGAAGCATTCAAGCAGATTTCAGCCCGTGCAGAAACGCTTGAGCTGCTGCAAGCTGAGTCCACCACCATTCCAAATTTCAGCCTGACTTGTATTGCTCAAATGCCTCCTCCCTTCCCATGCGACATACTCACAAAATTATCCAAGTGTGCTTGTATTGGGGAAGGGGAAGAATAACAGAAAATGCAGAAAGCTGTTGCCTTCAGACATGAATTCTTAGAATCTTAGAGGAAGAATGCTTCCTCAGCTTAAGCTAAGAGTTAAACTACACTTCCTGGGGTTAATGCCATTTCTCACTGTACAATGATGACTTCTGAGTATATTTAAAGTCTGCACGGCTGATTCCAGAAAATTCAGCTGGAGAGAAGAAAAAGGATTTTGCAATTTGGGCTCCTTACAGAAAAAAGTTGGGACATAAATATAATACCGATAGCCTTTATATTAATTATATTTGTAGTATGCATTTATATAATAGTTATGGAAGTGCTATAAAATATAGCATTTATGTACTCTAAATATACAATAAATGATAAATAAATCAGATAAATCATTCCTTACCTCTTCTGACTCATTTAGCAGGAAGACGTTTGGTTTTAAATGGCGTGCTTGGGAATTTGCAATAGCCTGTATTGGAGAGAGATGGAAACTTAAGGGAAACCATTGCGTTTTGCCAGCCCTTTTTATTTATTTATTTATTTAAAAATTTATATGCCGCCCCTTGCAATAGCCTCGGGGCGGCTTACAGCATAATACATTATTAAAAACATATAACAAAGTTAAAAACTGGCCCATCTCAGGTTATTATATAAAAACATGAACAAAATTTATAACAGTATAAATTAAACCTATTAAACATAAATTAAACATTAAACATAAATTAATTAAACATAAATTAAACATAAATTAAACATAAACTAAACCAAGACATAAACCTAAATTAAACAATAATATTAATTAAAATATTGTCTAAATAAAAAGGTCTTCGCCTGGCGCCGAAAAGCAAATAACGACGGCGCCAGGCGAGCCTCTCTGGGGAGCCTCTCTCTCTTTGGGCTGCTTTAAAGGATTATTAGGGGGAAAAGGAGGCTTTCCAAGATTTTCTCTGACGGGCTTAGAAGGAAGCGAGCCATTCTGAATGGAGATGGTCAAGAATCACACACCAGGGGTCAAAGGGCTTGGGGCCAATGCTCTTGCCAGGACAGCTTTCAAGGGATGTGGATGTGAGTCCAAGAAGGAGGAGAGACTGCCATTTTCAGCTGAGGTGCCAAGAGCAGGGGACCCAGAAATAACCCAGGTGGAAGCTGAGAGTCACTCAGCTTCAGATCTCTTGGGAAAGCCAAGTGAGACCGCTAATGAGGGGAAGGGAAGATCTGGTGTCACTAATGCCAGGGTCCATGACCTTAAGATGGCTGACCAACTGAGAAGTCAAATGTGCCAAATGATCGGCTGTGCAGAAGAAGAAAGCTGTAAAGGTATCTGTTAGTAATTAGTGCTTGAGGGGAGCAGAAGTGTTCCGTTCAGAGTCAATGTCTTACCAATAGGTTACAGTCCTTTGATGCCAGTGTTCTAACTATGCTTGTTGCTTTCACAACTGACTTCTGAAGTACATTCTGTTGGTACTTCTCAGCCAGTCAGACTGGCTTGCATTAACATAATAAAGCTCTGAGTTAGAAAGCCATTGTCTGAATCTCCCTGGAAGGAGGGAGAGAAGTACAGCCTTGACAGTCATTATCACTAAGTGACTGGGCTGCAGCTCTCCACAGCCTGCGGCTAATCCCAAACCGCGTTGGAAGTTAGTTAGAACCCTGCTGCCCGACATTCCTCTTTCCAAGCTGAAGCTGTTTACCAGGGTCACACCATCCCTACTTTGTTCCCAATTATATCAGAGTAAGTTGCTGGTGGATATATTTTCTTCAGGGTTCATTTTCCTTTCTCAGGTCAATAGGACTCAAAATATAGAACAGAGAGTAGCTGTTTGGTCTCTTAATGCAGAGTAATAGTACTAATCATGATGGGTTTAGAACAAAGGTAAGCAAACTGTTGCCTTGCAGATTTTCTGACTGCAACTCCCATAATCCCCAAGCATTGACCTACACATTGGGGGATTATGAGCATTGTAGTACAATGCATCTGGAGGGCATCTGCTTTAGAACACACCAATTGAGGTGAGAGTGGCGGCATAATCTTCATGGCCAATGCGGGTATTTTATCTCCGTGATTCTAAGCAGTGCACCTCCTCTGCCATTTCACAACTACTGCAGCTACTGAGGTATTTAGGTATTTATAGTTAAGCCCTGCTTTTTCATTTCTCAGCAGCTCATAACCTACAGTAGTAGGACAATTGTGTTTTAAGTCTTCCTCTTTAAGAAGAACAAAAACCTTCCTGGCTTTTAAATTGCCAAAAGAAGGCTGAGGCAGAAATAACACCCCAATTCTCAACCCAAGGATATGTTTCCTAATACACACATACAATTTGTGTGTGACTACACACTATCTTGCATGCAGGATTCGAGAACTGGGGTGTTATAAGAAAGGATAAATGAGAAACTCATTGGGTTCCCATTTTAATATAAACTTACCAAAGTCCCTTAACCTATGTGTGAACCAGAATGTTGCAGTGATTCAGCAATATTCGCACGTTGTGATGAAGTTTTCAGATCAGACAATATACACAAACATGCATATACTATGGGCATTCTGTAGCATAGCCAAAAGTGCAACAAAGCTTGCACAAAACACATCGCATTTGGGAAAATCAATTACAGAAGTTGTGTTTATATAGGAAAATGTGAACAAAATATGCATATTTTGAAAAATAGGTCTATAGATTAAGAAAAATGCACCAACATATATGCACATTTTTATACTGTCTCGGTTAAAAAATGCCTGCTGATGTGACAAGAGGACAGAACAAGCTTAACGTAGGAAAAATGAAAAAGTGAACAGAAGTGAACCTGAAATGTTCCTCCCCTGCCCCATCCCTGGCTGATTTGATCTCTTTGTGAGATGTTGGAAGGTATGGTAATTTTCAATATGCTGGGGATTTTATGCATGTCAGAGAATGCAGTCACGGCAGGTTTCTCCTTTACATGGAATGATCAGTAGATGTGACAAAGACAGGAAACCTCTGAAAGTATACATGCCCCCATGGTATAACGTTTAGAGTTTTGGGACACAGGAAATCTGGGTTCTAGTCTGTTATGAAGTTCACCGGATGACTTTGGGCCATTCAATGCGAAAAAAGGGAAGGTGAATCATGCAAAGCAGCAACGTCTGCTCGCAAGAGGGAAAAGCCGGTGTATGAATGTAATATAAATAAATACCCATGACCAACTTGTGTCATTAATCTTCGGAGTCCAGAAGGGCCCAGATGTGTGTCTGTCTGCCCAGAGTCCAGCGCAAACTGTCAGCAAACCTTTCACTGCACGTGACCGTTGATTCCTTTGCCATACTCTTTCTTGGCCTTCAGGAAATGACAGGCTTTCAGAGAAGTGGAATTTCTCTGCCTTTGAAGAGCTTATTGATTTTAGTTAATACATGCTCAACCCCCACCCACCTTTCTCCTTGCTTTGGAAGTATGTAAGGCCCTCTTTCCATTACTGTGCACAGCCAAGGATACAGATCACCGAAAGGTTTTAGTGAAGTGCATTTGGTTTCGTTTGTCCCACGGACGTGTGATCAGCAATATTTTTTTCCTCTCCAAAAAAGGGCTGGCAGCTTACAGAAGAAAAGTGAGATGTGGGAATAGCTACAGCTTCCTGACAAGTGGGCCAGTGAGGTGGGGTAACTTTTCCCAGGGAAGAAAATCCTCCCTGCCCACACGTACCTTTCTGTTATTTTTCCAGTATTAGTATTGCCTGGATACCATGCTTAGGAGAGGAGAATATAATGCTAATACAGAGCAGTAACATTTGTAGGTCTGTGCAGCTAGGCTGCCACTATACACTTTTTGACTGAGGTGAAAAATTAACACCCCCTGAATCCTAGCTTAGCATGAGCAATGAGCAGATAGAATGAAAACGTTCAGGCTTGTTGGCTGAAAACAGCCCACCTCAGATGACCCCTGATTGTCCACAGATGACTTGCTGGTTCCCAGGTTCCCCCTTTTCCATTCTAAAAGGTTTAAATGACTGGTTTACTGGGAATAAGAGCTTATGCTTCCTCACACTGGTACTTGTTTTGCTGTGTTTTTTGGCCTCATCTCTTATTTATTTAGTTGTTTATTGGACTGATATTCTGCCATTTTTAAAACAAAGAACTCAAAATGGCTTACACCATTCTTTTCCTGCTGCTCTCAATTTTATTCCCTCATTATCCACCCAGTGAGGTAGGTTGGGGTGAGAATCTGTGACTGGCCCAAAGTCACCCAGTTGGCTCCAAGGCTAAGTGGGAACTAGAACCACCTGGATTGCCTGAGTCCCAGTCCCTAACTCTTAACTGTGCACCACACTGGTTCTCTCATTTCTGCTTTTGGCTTGATCCATCACTGGAATGTGGCCCTGAGAGCTTTTCCAAAGTTTGATTCTGCATTTGAGCAGAAAGAGGCTCCCCACCCATGTTCCACTGCACTGCTGTAAGCTAACTGGGGGATGCAGAGAAGCCCATGTTCAGGGAAGACACACAGCTCTGTCCTCCAACATCTTACTGGGACAATGCATCTGCAACATCTACCATCTCAGGGGGACACCTTATGTGTTTCCTTCTAGCAGAGAGAATGGGAACCACTGTGCTTGTGTTACAGCTCCAGAGCAGCTACCAAATTGTACATTTTAGCATTTGACAGGTGAAATAGGGATCACCTTGCGTCTTCTTAAAGGGCCAGATATATTACCTAACAAACAGTTACACAAAGGAAGACTTCCACTAATTAGTAAAGTAACAGATTTATCATGACATAGGCTTTTGTGGCCTAATTGGGCTTTTGCCACAAAAAGCTAATCTGTGAGTCTTTGAGGTGTCATCAACAGGGGAGACTTCGCTATGAAAGTGAGGCAAAGATATGAGGAAGAATTAGGATCTTCCTATGTGGCTGGAGGAGCAAATGTTTTAGGGAGATGCCCACTTAGAGAGATGTTGGAAATGTTGAAGAACTTGTGAACAGCTCATGTGAGGAAATGGATTTTTATGAGCTCAACCAGATGTGAAACAAAAAGAGGCAGTGGAGGAAGGAGGAGAATTCTTTCCGTTCATGAAGGGTATCTAAACTGGCATCAAGGAGAGAGACTGGCACCTTAAGATGGGGCTCAAACGCTTGAAAGTACTATTATGGAATGAAAGATGGAGGGTTCTTAAAGTCCAAAAGCAGGTTCTTCAATAATGAAGGGCAGGGGGAATCTCTGGATCAAAATGAGCAGTCACTTTGGTCACCAGATTTAGATGCTTCCCGTACTGTTCATGTACAAACTATTCTGCCATGGATTCATATGGAAATAGAGACATAGGAATAGAGGCCCCTTCAGAGTGAGTCAGAAGGGGCCTCCCGGGCCATCTCGTCTTTTCAGTAATCCAACAAGTGGACTCTGGACTTGAATGGCTTTTTCTGAGTCAGGTAGATTCTCTGGACTTGCAGCCCATTTTCCACTGTTGGGGTGTGTGTGTGTGAGGTGGGGGGATAATTTGTGCTACTTTTCATTAGTGCATTAAGCTCATCAATTATTAGTGACTAATGAGTATTAATACAACTAGAATGCAATTCCTGTCAAAAAGAATCCAATTCTGTCAATGAGGAAAATGGGAGGAAAGATTCCGATGTTTTGAGAAGCACAGATGGGGAAAAATGTGCATTTATATTTCTGTTACCACTTTGGAATGCTCCTTGGTCACACAACTCATCTCGTGTGACCAGTGCACTGGTGTCACTCCAGTCTGTACCCAAGGGATTCCAGTCTGAGCCAGCCTCTACTGCTGCTCGCCCAGCTTTTCTCGGTTGGGTGTATGTTCAGCTGACTCTACAACCTGGCCTATTTAAAAACCTTTGAATGATTCATAGTGTACTGAGTACCACAATGGCTCTGCTTGCACTTTTATTTGATATATCTCTTGTACCTTGTCACATTGCATTGGGGACCATCAGAGTGACGCACTGCAAGTCAAAGCTGCTCTGAAGTATTTCCTCTCATACAAGTGCATTGGCTTTTGTGCACCTGCACTTGTATTTGCACACATGTGCAGAAGAATTAACATGCATCTGGCCAATGCTGCTGCAGTGGAACATTTTGTTAACATTCTCCCATTGCTAACAAACTCACTGCCTTCAGCAGGGGTAGGATAAGCTCCTTCTCTGCTAATCTGATAAATCCCACACTGGTGAGTGAGGCCTCAACTCTCAGCAAGCCAATAATGGCCCTATTATTTAGGATTCATCAGTGCTACTGTCTAGGATGCAAAATCACAAACTGGGAAAGTTTAAGTCATCTAGCAGGCTGCCATACAGAGCTTCCCTGGGTGCTTCCTTAATGGAGAAAGTTAGATTTTAACTGGATAATGTGTAATCCTTTCAGTTGCTCAAAGTGTGCTAAATGGGCAGGTAATTGATACCCAGTGGAATTGGGCATTCCATCTCTAAATGAGACTCAGGCTATGAAATCCCCTTTGCTATTCAGAAGGGAAGTTGCAAAGGAAAGGAGAAAGGAGAAAGGAGAAAGGAAAGGAAAGGAAAGGAAAGGAAAGGAAAGGAAAGGAAAGGAAAGGAAAGGAAAGGAAACTCTGTCTTTGTGATCCAAAGCTGGAAGTAGCCGAGCACTTGGACTAAATGCTAAACCGTGTCTCTCTCTGAACTGAAACTTCCTTTAATGATGAACTTGGCTGTTCAGAAGGGACCATTACTGGATAGTTGAACACATTGCAGATGCTTAGTTGACAATGCATGAGCTGGAGACAAAGCAGGAAAGTATGTACATAATGGGCTGGGTTCATTGGCAGCACCGCCTCCTCTTGGCTTTCTAGTTGGGCTGACCAATGCTATCAGAAGAACAAAGAATGGCTTGCCAGATCACATAAAGGGACAGCCTAGGCTTGCAGCTATTTCCTCATTTAATTTATATCCTGTCTTTCCTTCCAGTAATGGTGCTAAAGGTGGCTAAAAATAAAATCCAAATTAAAAACAAAATCTCAGCTAAAGCAGAACATAAAAATAAATAATTCAAAATGCAACTTGGAAGCAGAACAACAGAAGAAATAAAGTGCACCAGCCAATTTAAAAACAAGCAAACAAAAAATGGTCCAGCTCATCTGCCAAAGGCTTGTCTGAATTAAAAAAATGCTTGCTTGATAGTGGAAAGATATCAGAAAAGCATTTAATGGAGTTTCCTTTGTCGGGGAGTTCAGAACCTGGAAGTGGCCACTGAGTTTGCTCTTTCTCATCCTTTGTTTTCACCCAAAATGACTCTGATGGTGGACGTACCAAGAAAAAGGCCCACCCAGGCTTCCCTTTCAGCCTGGTTCCCAGTGCTTTATAGGTTGTACCCAACACCTAGAAGTGGGACTGGAAACAGACCAGTGGTCTGCAAAAGTGTTGTTCCAAGGGAGCGACATGCTCCCTGTGACTTGCTCTGCTTAACAGTCCGGCCACAGCTTTCTGGATCTACCGATTGTCTGAACAGTTTGCCAAGGCAGCCCTGTGTCGAGCATGTTGTGAGGGTCCAAATGGGCTGCAGCTGAGTCGCCTCTTCTATTGTTCCCAGTATATGTCCAGCACCTCTTAGGGACTCTCAACCCCTTCCCATGCTGATGCCATCCACATATTCTGGACCGCAACTCCCATCAGCCAACTCCATTGTCACTGTGGCCAATGATGGAAGTTGTAGGCAGAAATATCTGGAGGGCACCAGCTTGCCAGTGGCTAATCTATGTAAAGCAGGGATTCCCATCGAAAGACTGTGATCGCTGACAATCACCCAGGCATGCACTCTCTGTTATTTTTATGGCTGAAAAGGATGAAATACACTAGGGTACATTTTTGCCAAAATTTTCTATTTTCAGATTTTCTGGAATGTGCGTGCATGCACCCGTGTGTCTATGGATGAAAGGATGCCCTCATATAGAGCACCACTAGGCTTGTGAACTTCTCCCCAAGCAAGGTCCCCTTTAAATGTGGAGTGGATGCACGTGGTCCCTCCCTGCGCATAGCATCCGCTCTCCTGCCTGCTTGCCGACAGCCAGGGAAACGCTCACGGGATCAGCCCCATCTATTGGTTCCATCATTCACATGCAGGCCACAGATACAGATGTGTTTGCACCAAATTCAAACTTAAAGAACTTCTCCAAATTCCACCTTGAGCCTGGTTCTGTCTCATGTTTTTATCAGATTGCTTGCCTTCTCTTTTGCTTTTCATAGACAGATTTTCCCAGTCGTGGGTCAGTCGTGTGCCTCTTTGAACTGTATGCATTCTTCTTTCATGAATAAAAGCATGATTGTGTGCATTTTTCAAAAGTACACATTTTTTTCTTTTGGTGAGCACAATATTTTTTGTCAGTAAATCAAACTGCAAGCTCAGAAATATTTATTTTATTTATTTAGAAAGCTTCTATGCCACCCCGTTCGCCGAAGCCTCGGGGCGGCTCAATGAAATATACACGTTTCATTGTAGATTGGACCAAGGGCATGTTCAGTCCAGTACATATAAATGCAGTACCACCTGATGAAAATGAACTGGGATTATTTTCTCGTCCATCCCTTCCCACAGCAATGAGGGCATTGGACCATGAGGAGATGACTCCCATGCCACCATATCATGTGAAAGGGGCTCAGAAATGTACGGACTGCTAACTGGATTGTTGTCCCGCTGCACTTCTACCTCTTTTTCTTCGGTAGCTTCTGGGTTCAAAGGAAACAGTGCTAGGGAATTATAGACTGATCTCCCTGCCGTTTTCTGCTTTCTTTTGGATATTAGCTTAAAGAGTCAAGCTATACCATAAAAATCTATGTTCATAATTTAGAGGTTTCCCAACACAGCAGTAAAGAAATAGGGACATTATGTAGCACCAATATGTATTGACTTCCTATCTCGGTAAACTGGGTAATTGATTGTTCTGACTCTGGCTCAGGTCAATATTTGCCTCTTGCATCAATAAACCCTGATTTTTTACTCTGATCAAAGTCAATATCTGTTTATAGAGACAATCTAAATTGGGTCTCAATGAAAGAAAACCACCACCACCCATCTATCCCTATGACAATAGAGGTTAAGGTTGTGGGACTCGACAGGCAGATGGGGTGGTGAGAAACACAGCTCTCTGGCACAAAGGTAGGTCATGCATTGTTTGTTGCTCCAGCAGGATAGACACAATGAAATAACAGTGCACTGGAGTGCTCACATAATTATGTGCTTATGCATCCCCACAAATGATCCTGCATAAGCTTTGAGCATTAACAAAACCAAGCCATACTTAATGGTATTATAAAGTACTGATTCTTGTGAGGGGAAGAGGGGAAGTTTGGACTTCAAAAAAGAAGCAAATGCATTGCCCAGCTCTTACTAGTAGGTTGACTAGAAATTGTCTTTTGAGGGTGTTTTCTACATTCCAAGTGTATACTGGTTTACAGTCCATGTTTTCTTCCCAGGGATTTTGGGGATGGTGATTATGTGAGATGAACAGGTGGGGTCTCTAACCTCTTTCCATGGTCTCCAATGGCAAACGGTTGACAAAGGCCTGTTGACAGCTGTTAGCTGGGATGGAATGTTTACGTTCAGAAACAGCAAGCTACTAAATACTAGTAATGGGGAAACTTACCCCAAGTGACTTTTCCTCCCCCTTTCATTTGAGATCCTGTCCTTCATGCATAAATTTTCACACTTTGCAATACCAAATGGCACAGGGCTGTCGGTTGTAAGTTTTTAAAAAAGGATGACATAATGTATCAGTGTGTTATGTATGCCTCTCCGATTGGTCATTTCCAGATGTGCTTTTTACATAAGCGAGTAATCAAAAGTGAAGGGATTGTAAAAAGAGTTCAAATGCCAACCTTTCCCTAAAGGATTAAAATGTAATTAACACATCTCCTTCTGGAAGATTAAACTGGCTAGCTCACCACATACAGAGAAATCCCGTAGTTTAGATGCAAGCTGTGTATACTTTGAAGTTCACTATCAATTCCAAACTGAATAACAAATTTGTGTGACAGGGATCCAAGCTTTTCTTAAAAGTGAGCATTGCGAAAATGTGAGTTTCAGTTGACAAAATGACTCCTTACAGCTAAACCACTACTAAATACAAGTTTTGGGAGGGATAACCAGGTAGAATACCATGGTCTTCATGTCCCCTTGAAAGCTTTCCAGAAGCCTTTGGTGCCCCCGTTGCTGAAGGAATTCGGTACCAGACATGATAGAGTGGATGTGATCCAGCCTCTTCCTCCTTACATACACATCCCAGAAAATTTATTTAGAATCTTTCCCTCTTAAGTATGTTAAGTCAGGCATTGTCATGCGCATGCACACATTCTGGCAAACCTTGGACATACATGAGAGGCTGGCCTTTCTGGCAGGGCTGACAGCTCAGACTCTGGTAACGAGATGATTGTTGAATGGGCCCAGTTCCTGCTGCAGCCCAAGGCCCTGCACCTGCTACAGGGGAGATCAGCTCAAGGGCAGCGGAGGGGGCCAGTCAACCTGCCCGTGGAAATGAGGAAGAGCAGCACCCCTGTGGGAGGAGATTTGGAGAAGGGGAGTCCAGCAGATGGGAACTCCAGCCTCCTCGCGGGTGCATCTGATAGTCCACCATCACGATCATCAGGTGGCCCAGTTGGGGTCTCTGAGGGAGGAGTGCAGGCGTGCTGGTTCCACCGCACTCCTCCCCCGGGGACATGAGGAAAGCTTTGAGTGAAGCATGGCAGAGAGGGCTTGGCATTTCTGTGCATGCTTAGAGACTTGTGTGCAAAATAGCGATGCTTGGCAAGGAAGCACTGGTGAGACTCTTCTTGCTGGGAGAAAGAAGTTTGACTCACAATCGGTGTGTTTTTACCCTCCTGTTGGGGAAACGAGCAGAACTAATATGGTTTGCTACAGGCTGCTTAGATTGTGGAAGAAGCAATGTGCGCACTTGGACTCTTCTGATTCATAGCTGAGGATGCCTGAGGAATTCAATATTTTCTTATTCCAGTATGATTTGTGCCACAACTGTGTCTTAACTTTCTCTGTCCTTCTGCACATTTTGCAATGCTATTCTCATCTCTCTCTCTCTCACACACGCACACTTAATTTACATAAATGTAAAATATGGATTATTAGATAAAATATATTTACAAACATGTGAGACTGAGCTATGAATAGGGATAATTTCATTCTGTCCTGTTTTTGCTGAACAGTCCACATGAAAATGTGCTTTTAAATGCAATTTTGAATGTATTTTTCTTCAAAATATGCGATATGTTTAGAGATGTGTATTTTGAGAGATAATATGTTGTAAATCCTATTTAAACACACACTGATGGACAGAAACAAAACAGACGTACCCCGATTCATAGCTCAGTCTCTTAGGCTGCGTTTCCCTGCATGCTTGGGCAGCTAGATGGGGCATGCTGGCAGTTGTTTTTGTTCAACTTAGTTGTTTTTGTTGTTCTGTGTAGGATTGCACCCTAATTCATTAAAACATTTCTCTCCCACCCTTCAAACATGTTCCGGGTTTGCTTATAAAAAAGAAACATACGAAGGAAATCAAAATGAAGTGTGCATCCAGCATGCTATAAGGATAATCGGAACAGCCAAAGAAAGCAGCATAAAACAAGTAGCAAAGGTGGAACAGGTTCGATTAACACGGCCTGGATCCTGGCACAGTGATGATGGCTGGATGGATGCGGATGCTAACAAGAAAGGGTTTCCTGTGAGCACCTGTGGGAAGGGCATCTCCCAGAGATGGGGGGCCACAGCTAAGAAGTCCTGAATTTTCCAGGAATGATCTCCACCAGTTTTGTGTATGGCTACCAGGAGTGTGCAAGGAATCCCTTTTGTGTGGAGAATCCATTGGATTCCCTGGCTTTAGCTTCTTGTACTCTGGTCTGCTTTGCAGCAGCAGAGTTCCTGGTGAGCGTGCCCAGTGTCCACGAGGTGTTTGCCAGGAACCGAACCCCACGTGCTGTGCGGCAGCCCTGCTCTTCCATGCCCACCACTGCTGCCACCAACAGTGAGGAGGGGGAAAGGCCGGCCACTGGAAATGGGAACCAGGGTGTCCTCTCTCAGCTCCCCTCTTTTGCACTCTGCCGTTGCTCCTGATGGGAAAGGCTGCCGGGTGCACAACCAGGGTCTGCGAGCATCTGCAGACTTCCTCTTGGCTTGGCTTGCTTTGCTTTGCATGGCCAGGCTGAGCATGAGGGAAAGTCTGAGGGTTCTGGAGGGAAAAGTTCGGAAAGCATTTGTACCAACTCTAGTGGCTACCGCTATTCTACCCCCACCGCGCTGCAGAGCGACATGGGAATCCCATAATAAAAATGCTGGTCCTCAGCACCCACTCAGCTGGACTCAACAGTTCAGAACTGAACCCTTGTTCTTAACCACCTTTTACCTTCACCGAGCACCACGTCAGCAGCTGCGGTAGAATCAACCTTTTCAGCTTCCACGCAGGGCTGTCCAGAGGCAACGTCGCATACCGCGCGGTCAGGTGGGCAAGAGCATATTTCAGGCCTTTGGTCAGCAGGTAGCAGTTTCTTAGCAACTGCTTATCCCTCTTGGGTGAGACAACATTTAGCAGCCTTCTTTTCTTCCACCTCCAGGTGTTCTGTGATTACCACGGCCATTCCCAGAGGAAGAATGTTTTCCTGTATGGATGCAGCATAAAGGAGACCTTGTGGCAGGCGGGATGCACAGTCGACACAACTGTTGTCACTGAAGATGTTGGATACCGGGTAAGGCATGCTTCCTAGAGGCCACACACCTGCATGGCAATGGCTTGGTCATCCCTGGCCAATAATCGCCTGCACTAATTCTGGACTCTAGTGGGGAGTGCTGACAGAAATGTGAGCACAGGGTTGGGACAAACCCTATTGGAAGCTGTCCCTCCAAGCATTCATGGACAACCTTTGTGCTCAGTCTGCTCTTCCAAAGTGGGCTTGAGCCAAGAGGAAGCCCATGAGCCCTTGAGGACTCCCAGTTTCACAGTTACCATGTCAGTTGCGGCAGCCCAATAGGCAGCTGCAGGTAGCACAGAAGAGGGACACTGTTGTGCACCCATTGTGAGGGGCTGCTGTCCTGGCAAGCCCTCAGGACCATCCATTGCAGCTGTTCAAACAAGTCGCTCTTCCTGGCACATGGGAGCAGTGCTGCTAGCGATCACGGGGGGAGGAAGGCTGCTTTCCTGGCAAGCCCCTTGTGGCTGGCCTTCTACAGCATCAGTTGCAGTGCTCAAGGGGTGGCTGCCCCGGCACGTGAGAGGGGCTCTGGTTGTGCATTGTGTGGGACTGGAGTCCAGGAAGCTGAGTCCAAGGAATCTGATGAATCCCTACCCCCAGGCAGAGTCCTCATGCATCCCTATATGCACAGAAGAATCAATGGGAAAAGAGTCCGTACATTTAAAAGGGGGCATAATTGATGTGAAAATTTGTGTGGCTTTTCATGTGAAATGGAAAATATGCGGCTCACAATTGGATCTGCACTCAAATTGGAGCAGGCTTTGAGATGGGATGCAGAAAAGTTCAGGGAGTTTGAATTCTGCAAATTCGCACCACTTGCCCATGGCTCTCAGTTTGTGGGAGCACCCATGAGAATCTCTCAAAACTAAATGCCCTGCTGATTCAAATGGCTGAGGAAGGCTGCCATGCTTGATGCTGGTGGACCAGGAAAACGTTGGTTGTGTGTTTCTTTGTATGCGAGTTGAGCGTCTAAGGATTCCTGTTGGATTAGATCAAAGGTTTATTGGATGATTGGGAAAAATGGTGGCACTCCAGATGTTGTTAGTGTACAACTGTCATCTTCCCCAGCAAACATGAGCAGTGATGAGAGATGGATGGTGATACAATCCAACAAGTTTTTGAGGTTCACCAGTGCCCCATCCCTGCTCTACAGATTTGTCTCTCCACCCCTATCAAAAGCCTTCTAAGGTTATGGCCATCATTGCATTATGTCTTGTGTTGCTTTGTGAAGTGCTTCCTTTTGTCTGTCCTGGTTATATTGCCAATCAATTTCACTGAGTTGCCCCAAGAGGGATAAAATAAATCCCTTCATGTCCATATCCACATTCTCCTGTAATCAGCTCATTTGCACATGCAACTGAATAGTGAAGTAAGAATGGGGTGGTAGAGTCCTGAGATGGAAGAAGGGACTTTATCATTTCAAACTCCTGAGGTAGGTATGTGATATTCATCAGAAAATTAACCCTAAAATTCCAATTGGGAAAAAATAGACCCATGCACTCTTTTCTTTTTTATATTAGAGACCAAATGCTGAAGAAGCCATTTCCCCCCTACAGTCTGAAATGGCAGGATCTCATCTGCCCCTTTTTCATGTGGAGAGCAGGGCTGAGTTGAATGGCCTTTGCACGTGCATAGAATTGCAGCCATACGCTTTTACACCCACCTACTGCCTTTTGTTGTTGTTGTTAGTCGCGAAGTCGTGTCCGACCCATCGCGACCCCATGGACAACATTCCTCCAGGCTTTCCTGTCCTCCACCATCCCCAGGAGTCCACTCAAGCTCACACCAACTGCCTCAGTGACTCCATCCAGCCACCTCATCCTCTGCCGTCCCCTTCTTCTTTTGCCATCTATTGTTCCCAGCATTAGACTGCTTCCTTCTCATTAGGTGGCCAAAGTATTTGAGTTTCATCTTCAGGAACTGGCCTTCTGAAGAGCAGTCAGGGTTGATCTCCTCTAGGACTGACCGGTTTGATTGCCTTGCTGTCCAAGGGACTTGCAGGAGTCTCTTCCAGCACCACAATTCAAAGGCCTCAATTCTTCGGTGCTCAGCCTTCCTTATGGTCCAGCTTTCACAGCCATACATTGTAACTGGGAAAACCATAGCCTTGACTATACACACTTTTGTTGGCAGGGTGATGTCTCTGCCTTTTAAGAACTGTTAATTTGGGTAGACGTGGTGTGATGGATAAAATATAGTACAGATCCGTGACTGTTTTTGCACTTTGCAGCGAAAAGGGGCAGCTGCATCTCCCAACACTGAAGTCTATCCTTAAGCAATCTTAATATAACATCCAGTGAAAGCTGAAACGTTGACCAAAGGGTGGATCTTATATGACCTTCTGTGGCCCGGTCCCCGCTTCTCTCTCTTTCCCTCCCCGTGTGCTTGGATGGGGTAATGGGGAAAAGCGATTACTGACAGCACAGCTTCAGTCCTTTTGGTGCATCTGAACTTTAGAAAACAACGGAGACTTGACAAGCACACAGAAAGAGTCAAAAGGCCGCCTTCTGGCAGCTGCTGCATCTTGAATCTGCAACAGATGAGTCAAACGCAAGCTTATGTTGCAGACTGACACAGGGGTCCTTGACTTGTGGGAGCACCTGTATGTTAGGTAGCCACTTTCCAAATTGGTGAGCTGCCATCATCTTTTAGCTGCAGCTGGGTTGTGGTACCTGTGGTGCACCAGATGTTGCTGGACTACAATTTGTTTGTTTGTTTGTTTGTTTGTTTGTTTGAGTTATCTTGCACACCACTATCCAGAAAGGCACTGAACATGCTGGCTGAGGCTGACTGGAATTGCTGTACAACTGCATCTCCGTGACACAAATTCCTCCATGATTCTGATACAGAGTCATTTCCTTTTTTGGTAGCATGACCCTCTGTATAGTAGGGGTATAGGTCCTGGGGCCAATTCTGCCCCACCATGATTCCTCAGGCCACACCTCCTCTTCCCCACCCCTTTCTTCTGACCGCTGACTATTTGTGGTTTCCTGGCCTTTGCACTCCGCTATTTTATAGTCCAGAAAGACTTCAAAGTCTAAGGTACTGGCAGAAGAACTTGAAGCCAAAATACATAGCAGTTTGGGCCTTTCTGGCCCCACTTATTTAGCCTTTGGCTATGGCTGCCACTGGAATGGTACCCTCAGAAGACAATTTCCAGTCAACCTACTGCACAAGAGCTGGGCATTCAAGCCAAGGGACAATCTGCATCCACTGTTTTATATACCAATTTGCTCTGTCTCCTGTTCTACTGATGGGTGGGAGGGGGACTTCTTTGGGTCTCACCTGCTCTTCTTGCTGGGCTTGAATCTGCTGACCTACAGGTCCCATTACAACTTTCAATGTCTTTTGAGTCACGGAAAATCAATTTAGATGGGAGAAGCCTTTCCTTTCATTGCCTACAGAAAGAAGGAAAGATGTACTACTGTCTATGCAGATTTGGAATACAGAACAGTAGCTTCCCCCATTCTGATCCCTTCCCAAATGTGTTGGAATACAACTTGCATCATTTCTAACAAGAACAGCCAATGGGATGATTTATTTGCACCTTTGGCCTCCCAATGCAATGGACAAAAAACAGAGCCAAAACTAGCAAACAGCAAACAACATCCAGGAGGCCAAGAGAAAAGGGAGGGTGAAGGTATGGATGCCTCCCACAGACTCTGTTGTACCCCAGAAATTGTTGCACAAGTGAAACACACTGTTTGCATGATGGATATTTAAACTCCTAGAGAAAGTTATGAAAGGGGCAGAAACCTTCACATCTGGATTGGGGCAGGTTGGCCTGGTTCCATCTCGTGACCTCATCTGAACAACCAAATCAATGTTCTCACTCATTTCTGGTTGCTGCTAATGAGTCCTACTTGTGGAAGTAAACCATCAGAGTGCCACAAAATTTTCAGTGGGTATTATCATTGAATATTACCCAAAAGGAGGAAGTCTATGCATTCAGTGCAGTTGTAAGTACTTATATAATTCCAGAAGACATGTGTGAGAAAGGCCATGTAAAAAGAACTTTTCAGACAGTAAAAATGAATAAATAAGAAATCTTTCCACCCTTCAAGGTGCAGTCAGAACTGAGCCTTTATTTTTCAGAGACGTCCTGAGGGATTCGGACTCAGCTCTGAATGCCCCTCCAAATGGGGAGGAAGGTTCCCCCTCTTCAGTGGCCTCCTTGCAGTAGAGAGTGGGCAGAGGAGGGCGAGTTCTTTTCCTTAACAAACATTTGGTGCAGTGTTACGAATGAATCTCTTTGTGGTTGGGTTTTTGGTGGAAAATGTACAATTAAAAGTTAATTAATGAGAAAATAAACAGAGGGGAAAGAACCATTAGCTTGAGATCTGAGAAACACGGATAGAACAAACAGAATATTAAATTCATATTTGCTAATGTTTACAAATGAGCACTATACACACTTGTTCCACTTACCTAGCAGGAGTTTTATTGAATTAACATTAAAAAGGTTGATTATAAAGACAAATTTTGCTGTCTTAAGAAAATAAATTGGACTGGGGTATCTGCATATAGGATTTTTCTTTTACCGTTGTGTTTGGCAAAGACGAAACTTCTGCAGAAGATTTAGAACATGTGTGAGGTTTCTGGCCTTAGTGTGTCTGTGCATGAACATCAGCCAAGATTGGTAGGGTTATGGAGCATCCCTAGAACATTCCCTTGTGTTTCAGAGGAATGTTGACAGTAGATTCTCAGCCAGGATCAAATCCAAGGCAAATCTCCCTTGAGTTCCCAACTGAACCCCTCAGTCATTAAATACTGACTTCTCAGGAACTCCAGTCGAAAGAACTAAGGAGCTAGGACCCAAGACCTTGAAAAAGGACCTCTCTTGCTTTTATTATTTGCAGACATTACCCAATAGTCACACTTATCTCCATGCTGTCAAAAGCGAAGCAAAGCAAAGCAAAGCAAAGCAAAGCAAAGCAAAGCAAAGCAGATATCTGCAGATCAAGCTCCTGTTAAAGGTAATCAAACTGATTGATTTGATTGATTGATTACCTTTTTGATTGATTACCTTTAATCAAAACTCAGGTGGCAGCTTGTTCAGAACATCAACGGGAAAATATAATGTAAACTACCCACAGTCTTCAAGACGCGAGAGAGAAAGAATGCAAGAAAGAGGCATGGGCGATGCTAGGAATGGTCATTTTCACTTTCTCTCACATTTGACTTTCTTAAAGCCAGACCCATGTTCTTTCTCCCCAGAATTTGAAATTAGTGAATTCTTTGAAAAGACAAACAGGAGCGAAATTGCCACCCACCTGCAGCAGCCAAATTCCAGAGCTGCTGCAGTTCCCAGCACGGTAAGGAGTGTGGCACACTTCCCTGCTATAAAGATGAGGAGCCTAGGAAACAAATAGGCTAATCTGGGTTTCTCCCACACAGGACTGGAATTCTTTCTTCCCAAATATGGAGAACTTTGCTGATTTGGGTATGTTTTATCAGCATGGAATTAAATGGACTTTTCATTCATTTCTGGTTCATGCATCCATAAACATAACCTGCTTCGTCTGTGCTAGCTGTCTCCACCAGCAATGTGTGCGAATTTTATGTCAGTTCATTTTTTAAAAATAAGAATTTACTACTATTCAGAAATGCCTACATGTTCAGAAAGAGCTTTGAATTTACAAAAAATCAAATAGATGATTTTTATTCTCCATTATTCATACTGACTGGCCAGTGTCCAATGGCATGCATGGATTCCTGAAGGCATTCCAAAGTCTTGTGTGTGAGTGCTATGCGTTCCTGTGTCATCTTGGTTGCCCTTTTCTGCACCTTGTCCAGCTCCAGGGTATTTTGTTTGAGATTGGGCAACCGGAAACATGCAGCTGTTAAAGATGGTTTCACCAGAGATGGCCATGGCGGGGGCATTACTGCACGGGTCTTTCCTCCAACGAACAGTGGGACTGGCAGTGCATGAATTAGGCGCCAGACTCAGCCGATGGGTGAATAAGTGATGCTTATTTATTTATTTAGCACACTTCTATGCCGCCCCATCGCTGAAGCCTCAGGGCAGCTCACATACATACAGAGCTCTAGGACTCTCGGAATCCTGTTTGTGTTTGTCAATGCTGCCAATGTTGCAAGAATGGGGTATTCATGCAAATCTTCAAGGATTTGCACAAATCTGCTCATTCACATCAATTTTCTCCATAAAGTGGAGTGGTCCTTCAGTCCGTGACCCCGCTCTGAAGTGGGGGTCATTTAGTCTCTTGAAGGAACTTGTGCAAACTGGACTGGGAATCTGGAATGAGACGTATCTGAGGCCAAGTTGGAAACATTTTCAGTGGACACACACGTCTCTTTGTGTGAAGGGCTTTGAAGGGGGGGGGGGCAGCATTCTCACATAGTCCTAACTGGAATAAATGTACTCTTGCCGGTGAATCCTTTCCCAAGCAGCCCATGTTGGACTGGGCATGCTGGACAGGGAGAAAGGAGATGCAGGCCCCTTTAGTACCCCGCATTGTGCGTTGGTGTTGTACTGGTATTGCACACAGGTGCACAGTCCAGTGCCCTCTGCTGCATATGCATGCAAGCCTCCAGATGCAGAAGCAAGCCCACTGCTGTGGTGCTTCATGCCATGCATTTTGCTCAAAGATGAAGCGTTCAGGAGGGAGAAGAAAGGAGGATGGAGTATCAAGTGGAAACAGTGCTAGTCACCCTGAATTGCTGCAAACCTGACAGAGAGTTGTATCTCCTGGGCAGTATAGAAACTGATGACAATGGGAACCTGAGCACAAGAAACAAGTACGCATCATTTCTACTAGTCCATTGGAATGACAGTTTGCATCTTGTGTGGTGTGCGTGATTAGGGAATGTGGTTCAACTTGCCTGCCTGTTATTTGTCAGTAAGCAGGACCATACCTGTGTGTGTGTGTGTGTGTGTGTAAGAGTGGTAGGATAAAGGATGTTAAATATAGTCTAAGTGGCACACCAGTTTCTCACTGCTGCAAGTTTTAAATCATCCATGTATCTCCCAGCTCCATCTATTGCAGGTTTCTCCTAAGCACTGAGCTATGATCTTTTAGTGTTGGTCAATAATATTCACTGTAGGCCAAAATGATATGAAGCATCAAAATCCACTGGCAAATGAGAATGAAATGTGAAAGCAAAGAAGCAGAATTCACAAGAGAAAAGAATTCTGTTCACTGTTGTAACTATAGGTGGCATTATATGCTCAGGTAAAAAGTGGAGCGCTTGCTCTCTCTCTCTCTCTCTCTCTCTCTCTCTCTCTCTCTCTCTTTCTCTGCTAAATCCTGCCCTAATGGATAGTGCACCACTTTAGGAGATTATTTAGTGTATAAAGAATATAAATACATACATATGTATTCATATTCATATATACAGAAGATATACACAGATATTAGAAAGATACAACTGATTCTCAGTTATCAGCTGTACAAAATTCAGAATACCTAGTATTACATAGTAGATACTTCCCTTCCCCTCCTCTCCATTACTAAATGTTAGGAATGCACAAATCTTTCTATTTCATTATACTAACATTCACATTTTTTCAAGCACAATTTAATGGCTTCATTTCTGCAGTGGTTTGCAAATGTTTTAATCTGCAAAGTTCTCCTTTTCTTTTTAATCCCCCATGAAAATTGGCATATATTTACATGAACATTCATGTACAATTCTGAATGCAGTTTCCACTGCTTTGTTCAACTTGCAAGCCTTTTCCCCTAATACACAACTTTTTGTATGCCATTACCCTCACCCTCCCATATGTAATAATCCCTAAATTGTGTGCAGTCTTTTTTGTTTGGAGAACTGCATTGTAAAATTAATGTGATGCATGGAAATTGAGCGGTCGTAGTACCCCAGTTTATGTATTGGTGTTGTACTGGTATTCTGTATAGGTGCATCTCTTGAGCAGTATAGAAACTGAGGATGACGACGATGATGGTAGTGAAATCATTGGCTCCAACTCCCTTCCCATGCCTAGCATGCCAAGCATGGCTCTTTTTGCACAGTGTGTGAGGGGGCTGGACAGGGGCTCAGCTCTTGCAGTCTTACCTCCAAGGTCACAGGGCCTCAGAGCTGAAAAAAAAAGATTCATAGAGAGTAGGGTTGGAAGGGGCCAAGAAGGCCACTGGGTCCCTGCTGGTGAAGGATGTCAAGTCACACCAGCCTACTCTGATGACTGTCCAGTTTTGCCTTGATTGTCTCCAGCGTGGGAGAACCCACAACTCTTTAGCAACTGGTTCCACTATCATAATTCTCTGACAGGTAGGAAATTTTTCTCGATATCTAGCCTGAATCTGGTGTGCTGCAGTTTAAGTTCATTGTTCCATGCCCTACACTCAAGGATGAGTGAGAAGAGCTCTTTTCCTTCCTCTTTGTGAGGAACTTATAAAGCGCTACTGTATCCCCTTGCAGTCTTCTCTTCTCAAGGCTAAGCATGCCCAGTTCCTTTGGCTTCTCATCACAGGGCTTAGTTTTCAGACTCTGTGACATCTTTGCTGCCTTCCTCTGAACTTTCTAATTTTTCTGCATCCTTTAAAACCTGGGTGCCCCGAATTGAATGCAGCATTCCAGGTGGGGTCTGACTAATGCAGAGTGAAGGGCAACAAGTGCATCTCTTATTCTGGAACTGATGCTTCTTTTATACATCCCAAAATAGCCTTTGCCCTTTTTTGCGGTTGCATCACATTGCTGCTTCATCTTTAGCTTGTTCTCTACAACAACTCCAAGGTCTTTCTTTTTCAGTGCTATTGTGCCAAGCATTCCCCATTTTATACTGATGCATTTCCCCCACCAGGCATGGTGAAGAACTAGGCACCTGCCCCTGTTGAATTTCATTCTGTTGATTTCTGCCCAGCATTCTAGCCTCTCTAGGTCACCCTGAATCTTCTTTTTGTCTTCCAGGGTGTTTGTCCTTCCACCCAGTTTTGTGTCACCTACTTATTTAATTATCATTCCCTGGACTTCCTCATCTAGCTCATTAATAAAGATATTGACGAACACTGGTCCTGCACTGAGTTCTATGGCACCCCACTAATCAGCTTTCTCCAGCTTGAGAAAGTGCCACTGTTGAGCACTCTCTGTGACAGATTTTGTGGCCAGTTGTGTCCTGTCTAGCCCACTTTTGATGATTTGTTTATTAGGATGTTGGGGGGCTCTTTGTCAAATGCTTTGCTAAAGTTAGGTAAATTATGTCAATGGCATTTCTGCTGTCCACTGCCTTCAGTGTCAGGAGACCAGAGAGTGCCCTAGATTGTTTTGTATTCAAATAGGAACCAAACCATTTTCTCTCCATCCCCATTAGAAATATACTTACACAGGTTAATCACTGCTGGACCAGACCAAAAATTATGCCAGACCAAAAAATATGCCAGGATGGCCAATCAGATGCCTCTGGGGTATTGATTGGGGTGACATTTATGCCCCAATGTTTCCCTCTTGCAAGAAAACCAAAGTGGTGTACACGTTTCTCTTCCTCTCCATTTTATCTTCACATCAATCCTGTGATGTAGGTTAGGTCAAGCATCAATGAGTGGCCTTTCTGTGAGTGGTCTCCCAAATCTGAGCCCATCACTCTTGCTATTACAGCATGTTGGCTTTCACACATCTCTGGTTCTCATATTATCTCTGAACATGAATCTACTGCCCATCAAGTTTGGTGTGACTGATGATAACTTCTGCTCCCCGTCTTTAGAGCCTTTCTCCCTGGCATCCGTCTGGCTCCTTCTATTGGTATGATTAATCACCTGATAAAAACTCTTCATTTTGTAGATCTCCCTTTTTTACTTCCTCTCTATTTTCCTGTCTATGCATGTTCTTCTCATTTTATGTGCAGGTCCTCATTCTAATAGGCAAACTAGAATTGATGTTGTTGGCATCCTTATTACTATTATTACATATTTATGGCACTTTTACCCATATGTTTAGAATGTTTCACATTGTGCAATGCTACTTCAGTCTGTTTACTTACCCCATATATATTCACCAATCAAAGATTAACTAATTTCCTTGTTACATTGGTCACTTTGGTTTTGTTACTACTTTGGAACAAGTTCATTTATGTCCATAACCTCGAATCATTTTTGTTTGCCAGCAATTTCCCTTCCCAGTAACCTTGATTTGACTTGCACAGGCTGTTGCAGCAGGGCTCCCACTGAAATGACTGGATTTTCATTCTCCGCTCCCCTTCATTTCTATAATGAAAAAGAATGTTGGGATATATGGGAGTTTCATCTCAGTTCACAAATCACTGTAAACTGCCCCATTCTCAAACCTAAACAGAAACAGGAGCTCTTGATCTCTGAAAGTGTTTGGCCGGTTCCCAAGCCTGTATTTATATTCACAAAATGTGCAGTTTAAAAATGGACAACTTTTGAAAAATGCACACATTTCCCCATTCAAATGCACTGAAGAACAGGCTGCAAATGAGAACTGGAGCAAGCCAAAATGTGCGTTGAAGTAAAGTTTGGAGAATTTCCGTAAACTCACACTTCCCTGGTTCTAGCATCCTAAAAGGATTCAACAATTGGAATGCCTCTTCTCCTCTGTGAGGACAAGTGCTTCAGTCCTGTTCCCCATTGCTGCCACATCCACCCCCCTCCCTGTGGACAGCAAAACCTCCTCTTTCTGCGGAGGCTCTCCCCACTACCAACAACCCTCATTTTCCAGAAGACTGGTTGAACAGGTGTATGGACAGCCAGGCAAAATGTTCTGCTATTCGCACATATCAGACCGATGAGTGACTGGCTTGTTGACCTCTGTGAGAGCAGTTCTGGATCCAGCTTGGCTTAGGAACATGGCAATTTAAGAGAGCAGAACTGAAGCAGAGGCTTTTAATTGAAACTCCATCCCCATGGAAGTGGAAAGAACAAACAAAATTTACATTGGAGGGAGAGGGGATCCAGGGGAGGATTTCTTCTGTTTTAAGTTCCTCACATGGGGTGGTCGTTGGAGGAAGGAAGCTTAAGTTCTCCCTCTTGAATCTATCATTCTGCTATGCGTGGTTAGGAGAATGCTTGACGTGGTCCAGCAGAATCTAGAGAAAATAATCTAGAGGTGCATAAACTTGGACAGTAGGAATCCTTCTCTTCATTGTTCAGGCAGTGGGTGAAGCCAATGGTTTGTGTTGGACCATCCAAAGGGATTACCCGTGATATGGAATTTGGATTGGAGATAGCCCAGATCACATTCTTAACCACTTTTTGCAATTCAAAAGAAAAAAGTCTGATGAGAAAAGAGTTTGCTGATGGTGGTGTCATTCTCTGGCTTGCAGACCCTGCCAAAGATCTTGGATAAAGTGGCTCCCGCATTCCTCCTGAGCAGCTGCAGCTTTCTGGTGGAGAAGTCACGTGCCTCGACAGCCCGGGTCGTGGTCTGGCAGGAAATGGGCGTGCTGAGGAGCTACACCATGGAAAGCACCTATTGTGGCTGCAGCCACGGTCTCTACAAGGTACGCCAGTGCTTGCTGAGCGAGTGCTGCTTACATGGTCATTACAATATATGTTGCATTCTCTTGAGAAGTTATTCTCTTGCAGAGTTCTCATTTGTATATGCTTCAGGGTGACTCTGGGCTGGCCCAGCCTCAGGAGTAGGCAGGATTGAACCTCAAGGACACAGACCTCATCAGGGCCCCTGGCAAGAGCAACCTGAACTTGCTGCTCCTCCTTCCTGTTGTTCCTCCTTGTTCTCCTGCTCCTTGCTCTGGCCCAGATGATGGTGGGGGTGGTGTGAAAAGTGGTGGATGCCTGCCCCCCTCCACAGCTCCTTGGTTCTTTGCCTTTCAAGCAAAGAGAACCAGTGTGGTGTAGTGGTTAAGAGCATGGGACTGGGACTCAGGTGATCTGGGTTCTAGTCCTTGCTCAGCCATGGAGCCAACTGGGTGACTTTGGGCCAGGCACAGACTCTCAGCCCAGCCTACCTCACAGGGTTGTTGTTGTGGGGATAAGATGGAGGAGGAGATGTAAGCTGCCTTGAGCCCTTTGTAGGAAAAAGGCAGGATATAAATCGGGAGGAAAAAAGCAAGCTGGTAGAAGCAATGATGAGAAAGAGGAGGTTGAGGAAAAAGAGGGGAAATACTAACTGGTGGCAAAGGTTGTAGCCGGAGTTGACACTGACTCTGGGTGTTCTGATTATTTTCTTAACCATTTAAAGACCACATTTTGGCACCAACTCCCTCAGAAGGTATATATGATACTATTTCAAAACAAAACAACAAAACAAAACAAACACCATCAAGCAAGCAAGCAAACAAACAAAAAACCAACCCAACCCAAAACAAAACAAAACAAAACAAAACACCCACAGCAATGAAGCCACAACTGCGGAAGAACAGAAAAAACTAGCTGTTGTGCCTCATGCCTCATACCATATTCTAAGGCAGTTGGAGAGGGATGGTTTAACCTGGCATCCTGCCCCGAGTCAGAGGCTGGACTAGAGGTCTGCCTTGGCCCCTTCCAACTCTACTATTCTATGATTCCATCCCATTGCAAGCCGCCTCAGATGTGTAGGAAGGGAAGGAAGATGTGCAACACACCACAACATATGTTTCTGCTCTTAAGCATTGACCCTCTATGGTGTGCAACTCCATGTTTCTAGCCATATCTAGCCCTGCCTTAGGTTTCTCAAAAGTGTCCAGTGAATGCCTTTCAGTAAATAACATAACAAGAGTTGTGTCCAATGTTCAAGTAATTTCTGTACAAAGGGAAGGTGGATTGAAATAGTCCTTGATGCTCGTTCTCCCCAACTGATGACAGCACTCTGCTGCACAGACCATCAAATTAGCCTAGAAATGTCACTAAAGGCAAACAGTTGCTGCAGTGCCTTCACTGGAAGAGGACAAAAAGCAGTACAGAATTCACCAGCCAGGGACACTGAGCAAACACTTCCATTACTTACCGCACTGGCCCTTTCATTCAGTCCTTCCCCTCTGTGGGCATTTTTATTCTCCCTCGCCCCTCCTTCAGCACAAAAGTACATAAAAGACTGTGGCTTAATTCACAAAATCCAGACTTATATTGTGACTCAACTCTCATAGGATTGGAAAATGCTGAGAAACTCAACCTGCTTGCTCTGGGTGGGCTTTCTGAACCTTGGCTACTTCAGATGGGCTGAATTGGTTTCCTCTCCACCCAGATTCCTCTTTTGAAGCAGGCCATGATTTAAACATTTGGTTCTTAAGGTCAGAGAAATTTGCACAAATTTTGGTCCAGAATGTATGCAAATTGCAGCTGGAATTTCAGCCAGTTGTGGCCAGAATTTATGCAAATTTCCCTGGCCTTAAACAGAACAACACAAATTGCAGCTTAAAAGTGGAAGCACATGTGCTGGTTCTTCTTAGAACAGAAGAAGCAGGTACCAGCACTGCATCGACAGAGCCAAATTTGGGGGATACTGATTCTTCACACTTCTTTGGCATTCAGGTTGATAGTTAAAGAGAAATGACTAGAGATGTTCTGAAACTTCAATTTCTCATGCAAGAATTGTCCAAATGGTATTCTTCTGCAGTAATAATATCACCATAATGTAAATAGTTCAGAATCTGATGCAGTTTAATGGCACTGCACATTCTTCTGCCTGAGTTGAGCTTCCTGTCTCCTGGGGACGAGGAGACTTGAAGAGCAGGATGTTTGAGGAATTCATCTAGGGGTGAGAATCCAGCAGATACCCTGGGCGTGGCTCCACGGACTCTGGATTTTGTTTGCAGTGGCCCTGAGTCTGTGTTCCTGATGAGCACCCACACACACACACACAGTTTGGGGCATTGTGCAGGTATCAGGCCCCATGTGCTGTGCTGCTAGTTGGGTGCCTACACCGGCCTAGTTGGCCAAGAAGGGCTTATCGGGAACGACACCATGCACAGACACTAGCCACGCTTCTTACCCATGCAGCTCCTGACACGAAATAAGGATGCCAGTTGCACAACTGGCACTGTATGAGTATTTGTGAACTTCCTCTTTGCTCAGCTCCCTTCGGAAGACTGGGCTGAGCAGAAGAGGAGCCCAGGAACACTTGGAGGGGTGGATTCCCACAGAGCTCATCCCCAGCTTCCTGAAAGACCCTTGTGCAAAGATCTTGTGCAAAGGAAAAGAAGAAGCAGAGCCAAAGAATAGATGCTGCATTAGCAAGGAGCACTTGTAATTTAATTAAACCAAAGCTCTAACCTTCAGAAGGGCAAACATTAGTCCCTGCAAACATATTCCATTCATTCCTCTGATTAAATTACACATGCTTCAACCACAAGTATAAATTACACAAACCTCTTACTACAAGTATAAATAGAGCATAATGATGGTGAACAGTTTGTTCAGTTTGCTTTCAGCTGAAAAAGAACCCAAATTTGCACATTTCTTGTGAAACAGGATGGAAACAACTTGAGCATTAACAAAATTCAAATGCAGAAGAAAGCAAACACTGACAGATTTATCCAGCCAGGCAGAGGGCTGTGAGTGCTTAGTTCTGAAATGTCTGGCTTCGATTCCCTGTGTGTACAGCTGCACCCCGGCTCTGAGTTAGGACCACCACCATTTCTGACAAGTTTCTCATCTTTAGGGCTGTGCAAATTTACAAAGCTTGTTGAGATTCTCCAAATTCCATCTTGAAGCTCATTCCAGTTGAGGGGCTGTATCAGGATGTGAGCTTTCTTTTTCCTTTTACATCCATAGAAATGTACACATTCATCTCCCATTGATTGAAGTATAATAATAGTCCCATTATTGCATTTTTATTTTATTTATTTTTTTACTTTTTGCACTCTTTGATATGTTCCATATTAACTTTTAGGTATTCTTAGCTGTGGTGGAATGGGAGCACTGAGAAATTCATGCTGTTTGCATTTCAAATTGAACTTACCAAATTTGCACATGAACTGGAAAGCAGTTAGAATCTGAAATCTATATTTTCCTGAAGCTTATGGAAAGAGAAAGAGAGAAAGGCAGGCAGGCAGGCAGGCAGGCAGGCAGATCCCCAAAATGTGATCATTTGAACATGTGTCCATGAGAATATCCAAATTTGAAACAATGTATGCAGAAAAGCATACATTTGGGGAAATGTGCACAAGCCCGTTAATTCATTGGACAAATGCTGATAAAATGCATGCAAATGTGTCCAAAAAGTGTTTAAATGAGCGTATTTTGAAAAATACATGCCAAAATATGTGTCAACTTTTCAATGGACTATTTTTGCCTTCTCCAGTTAGATGCTGAAATGGGATGAAATGAATGTAGGGGTTAAAAAATGGAAATGTGCCTGAAATTGAGCATGACGTTTTCTCCTATCCTTTAGCAGGAAACCTGGTGATCATCCAATAGAGAAAGTACTCTAGAGCAGTTTTGTTTCCTGAACCTCCGCAGATCTGAACCTGGTCAGGATTTGGATGGGGAATTGCTTGGGAACCCGAGAGGATGCTTGGGGTTATCTGGAGATGGAGAACACCAGGCGTAGGGATTTGCAGTCCTGGGAATTCCCTTTCATTCAGACCTGATAGAATTCCACAACATTTCTGTTCTGACAAGTGGTGGCAACTGACTGTACTGGATTTTTTTCCTTTCCTGGAAAACTGGAATATTTTGTGTGTATTTTCAGTGTTCCACCGGTGTTGGCTAAACTGACACACACACAGAGAGAGAGAGAGAGAGAGAGAGAGAGAGAGAGAGAGAGAGAGAGAGAGAGAATGAGAATGTTGGTGTTGTCCAAATGCACACCTACTCATTTAGGGGGATACAAATTAATATCTTCCCCGGTCAATGTCCTGTAAACTGTCTACTGTCAACGTACATTAGACGCCAACAATGAACACTGATGAAGAGAGGCTGCAAATAACTTAATCTGTCCCTTCGCACTCACATAATAGCTGACAAACTGTCAAGTGAAAGCAAAATGGCCAGATGATCTTTCCTTGGGAAATGTGTAGCACAATCTATCACCCTCTTTGTGGGGAGCTCCTCTAGTACTTTTATTTGCACCTGACAGTACTCAGCCAGTACCTGCACCCTTTTCCCCATTTCCCAAGAATTCACTTCTCAGGAAGATGCAAAGTGCAGCCCATTCCATTTGCAGGAGCACGTGGTTTTGGCATTTCTGTTTTTGATGGGGGCATCTGCATCTGCCTGATTAGCTCTATCCAAAGCCCTATCATAAAAGGACGCCTGCACTTTGCCAGACAGCTGTCGAGATTCTGTTTCCATAAATGCAGCACTTGCAAAAGCCTTTGTATAGGGCAGGGCAGGGCAGGGCAGGGCAGGGCAGGGCAGCCATTTGTGGAAATCACAGTTTGTGCACATTTCAGACCCTTCCCCCACCAGACTGCAGAAATCGTCACCAAGGAAAAGAGCAAACAAACCAGAGATCTAAAAATGGTCTCAACTTGGTATAAACAGAGTTGAAGCCAGTGAGGGTGGTGAAGGCAGCAGGGTATGAGATCCAGATAGCTGAATCAGAAAAATCTGCTGGGTTTTCACCCATGATGCAGAATTTGCAAACATCCTTAGCTGGGATACCATTTCTTTATTTGCAGAGGACATGTCTGTTGGATTCACCACATGCATAGATGGATGATTATTTAGTAATCAAATTATGGTCAGCATCAGGGACCTGGGAGCTCATTACAAACTCCATAGAGGTACTACACCATGCATCAATGAAGCATAGGAAAGACAAGCAAAACAGCTGCTCCAGAACACACCAGGTACCCAGAGAAATGTTTGGGGAGGATAAAGGTGTAATAGGAAAACAGGAAGACAAATAGATTTGCTTTCCTTAGCTGGAATGACATGCAAAAAGCATCCTGCACCTGAAAAAACAGACAGGCGTTTCCAGAGAAATGCCCTGGGGGATATGCATGGATATTGCAAAACGCAGTTTTCCAGTGTCAGAAAGGAGACATACTGGGATGGTAACAAATGTGCATTTAACTTGTCTTTCTATTTTAATTTGTTCCAACATTTTGGGTTGAGAGAGCTCATTAGAGCAAGCTGTGACTGCTTGAGTAAATTTTAGCTTTATGACTGACATTCTTCTTCTGACAAGGGCAACTTGAAGACATGTTGGGGTCTTTGGGAGGCGATCCAATTAGTGCCCCTTCACATCAGTGAACACCAAACACAATCTATTAGGGTGAACTCTTGAAGCACCACCTTATTGAAATGGCTGGAAGCCTGTTCATTCAAATAGGGGTTTTGTTGTATTTTAGGTTTTCCTTGAGTTGTGTCTTATGGGTACAGCAAGTTTGCATCTCCTTGCTGCCACCTTTACGGTGCAATCTTATGCATTTCTAGGCAGAACAAAAGTCCTACAGCTCCTGGTATTCCCTAGCCAACCGTGCCTATTGATTGGGAGTGTTGTTAATCAAAGCTATAGGTTATGCAATATTCTCCTGCCGTGTTCTGTCTTCCAGAGTTCTTGTGTGTATTTGCTGCAGGGACTCTGGGCTTGGCCAGCATCAAGGCTAGGTGTGTCAGGGCAGCTCTCAGGGACCCACAGCCTAGCAGGGGGTCTGCTGACAAGACCTCTCTGGAGTCGCTCCTCTTCTTCACCCCTGCAGCCTGCCAACCACTCTGACCCAGACACTGGTGGTGGGAAGGAGGAGGAGCAGAAGAAGAAGCTCCTGCCTCCTCGCTCATTGGCTCTTGGCTTGCTAAGCAAGCAAGTTGAATGAATACAGCAGCATCCCGGAGTTCAAATTCCTGGCAAGTGTGCCCTTGTGTTTGTGCAACATCCGCCGCTCTGCGTAGAATGGTTTTGTGCAAGCCTCTTGTACAAGCAGTGTCTTCCTTTCACACATGTGGCTTAACCATGTGCTGCATGCGATGAATGCTGGCAGCTTGCTGGGTTTGGGTAGAATGCCTCCCACTGTGCTGAAGGGATGAGGATTTCCAAGCGGGTGGCACAGCACTGGCAAGGGATGCTGCGCACACAGCACACCAGACAGGTGCCAAGCAGGAATGCATGGGGAGGAATCTACTGCAGGAGTGGAGGGACTTTTCTTCACATTGCCAGAGATCATTTCGGTGCAAGGGGGCTTTCTGGTGGCACCCAAAGCATCCACAACCTTCCTCTGTGTTTGGCTCACTTCCTCAGCAAGGGACGGGCATTAGAAAGCATCTGATAGGCAGACACAAACCAGATTGCGGGGAGCCTGGCACTCCCCAGCACTGCCCAGTATTACCCAACTATGGTAGTTTTCACAGTTCTGTAAAATAGCAGCAATCTATCTTAGCAAAGTTTAGGTGAACAGTAGGCGGCAAGCCAGGGGTGTCTTAGCAACTCTACATGTGAGGCACTGCTGGGAAACAGGGGAGCAAAGTCCTCCCCCCCATTTGGTCCATAAGGAAGTAGATGAGCTATAAAGTAGTATAAAAAATTCCACTCTGAACATATTGCAAATGATTTCAGTATGTTGGAAAGCTTAGTCCCAGTTGGATCGTGAGGTTATTATTGTAAGGTCATCTTTTCCTTTTCTTTTTTTGTTTAGCATTACCATTTATCCAAAAGACGGAGGACACTTAAAACATGCCCAGGGGTGTCTTTTTCCCTCTTCCATTGTAAGAATATAAATATGTTTGCAGTTTCTCTGGCTCAAGCAGCTTTCAAGTAGTTCCAATCATTTCTCCCCCATACACTAAATCTCTGATTTGTTAGTCCCAAAATGAAATATCATTTCTTCACACTGACATTTATGTTGGAGCTACATAAGAGAACATAAAGCTATTACATTCTGATAATTGATATTTTAAGAGGGTATAACTTACTAATAAAATACCCACCAAATAGAGGAAACATGTTGTGAGGTTTTAGAGAAGAGGCTGGGAGACTGCCAGCCCCAGCCTCCCTTTCCCAGCAGTGCCTGCCCATCTATTCTTCTCAGGGCCTCTGCTCCCACTCAGTCCCTCTGGGGCCTCACTACCTCTGCCCCACTACTCTGTGTCCTGCATAATCTGATAAGTTTAGAGGCAGTGGTTCTGCTTGCCGTTCTCTGCCTCTCACACTCCTCTTTTCCCTTTCATTTCTGCTTAGTGTCCCTTTGCTGATTGATGTGTACTGTTTTTTAATCATGCAGACACAGGTGAGGTGGAAGTGCTGTTAGGGTACTGGCTGCTGGGGCCACATGTCTCCCTACATTTTGTGTTCTACTTCATTCAACTAGGACCATGGCTGAGCAGTTGAGCTAAGTCAAGTTCAAAGAAAAAGGAGAAAGCCAAAGGACAAGGGAGCAACCTTGAACCCTGTCCACCAATGTTTCTGCTCCTGAGGGTTCCTCTACTCCTAAGGAGCTCTCCTGCTTCTGAAATCTATTTCACTCCTGAAGAGTCCAGTTCCTCAAACATGCACCCTGACAATGGGAGGCCACCTCTGCCCGTACCTTTTGCTGCTGATTCCCTCTAAAGTTGGATGGTCACTTGGTCTCTTCCACTAATTCCGGGAGGTAGGGACCTGTGGACCTTTGTTACAGAAGGGCCCGCTGTGGCTTCCTTGGATTTTATTTTATTTTTTTAATTTATTTTTCAATTTATATCCTGCCTTTTTCCTACAAAGGGCTCACGGCAGCTTACATCTCCTCCTCCATCTTATCCCCACAACAACAGCCCTGTGAGGTAGGTTGAGCTGAGAGTCTGTGCCTGGCCCAAAGTCATCCAGTTGGCCATTGGATGCATGTGAGGGGTGCCTGTGGAACTGCTGGAACCAGGAGACTCAGTGGAAGTTTTGTCTCTGGTTCTTCACAAAAGGAGCCGTCTTCCTGTGCTGGATCTAGGGCAGCTAGGACAAACTGGAGTGAACAGCACTATTCCCGAGGCACATTCCAAACAGAGGTGCTTCTGTGTGAGAGGTGATCTGGCTCCAGTGGAAGGCCTCCGGTTCCACAAAGATAGGCTCTTCCCGCCTTCCCCACTCCACTTTCTGGAAGGCTTTCCTTTCATCTGCACTGGCAAAGTAGTTCAGCGGAAGAAGGCAGACAGGTCAAAAGCCACAGAGGTCAGGTATATGAATGTTAGTCACAATAAGCAAAATACAAGTGGGAACTGCAACAACATGTTGCAGCATATATTTTGCAGGATTCCAGCCCTATAGTTTTGTTTGTTTGTTTGTTTGTTTGTTTGTTTATTTACATATTTATATGCCACCCCCTTGCAAAGAAGCCTCGGGGCGGCTAACAAGAATAAATAAATACATTAAAAAACAATCACACTACTTAAAAACTGGCCCATCTCAAGATCAAATATTAAAAATACAATAAATACAATAAATATACAAAAATAAATTAACAAATTAACAATTAAAATATCTCTTAAATAAAAAGGTCTTCGCCTGGCGCCGAAAAACAAATAATGACAGTGCCAGGGATCCTCTCTGGGGAGTGCATCCCATAGGTGGGGCACCACCACAGAGAAAGCCCTCCTCCGGGTACTCACCCTCCTTATTTCCCTCACAGAGGGTTCCTGGAGGAGGGCCTCTGTTGCTGATCTCAAGGGGTGGGAGGGCATGTATGGGTGTAAGCATTCCGTCAGGTATCCAGGTCCCAAGCTGTTTAGGGCTTTATAGGTCATGACCAACACCTTGAATTGGGCCCAGACTTCAATGGGAAGCCAGTGTAGCTGACGGAGAACTGGGGTGATATGAGAACCACGCCCAGTTTTCCCACATTCTACTCCTCTTCTAGTCAAAGTTTTGAAATTGGTCCCTCCCACGCCACGGCCACTGAGAGTGTACAGTCCTCATGGGCTGCGTTGCATCCGTCCCCTCCATTAAGGGGTCGTCCCCCACCAGTCCCTCACAAAGATTGATCACATTTCTCCAGTTTTTCCCAAGTCTGTGGTTACCTCCCTCTTGTGCATCAGGGGTGCAATTTTTGCCATTTGAGGGTGCACGCTGCCCCAAGATATCTCATATGCTTATAGGTGTGTGGGACATCTGGCTGCAGCATGTAGAAGGAGGGAAAGATTTCGCCCTTTTGTTCTGGCTGCTGGATTAAATGGATGCTGGGCTTGACCCTGCATGGTTGTTATTACATTCCAAAAATGTAGAATTATGGAATATCTCTCCTTTCTCAGTTCCTGGTGTGCATGTGTGCATACCACGCATATGTCTAGATTCCCCTACAGCCACTTGGATTGTTTGTAGCATCATTTCACCTGGGTTAGAAAAAAGGAAAAATGCCAATTTAATGCTCAACATCCAAATATCCAAGTGTAACAAAGACATTGAACAACCTGAAACTATTGCTGTATTAGCTGAAAAGAAATCACCATGGGGACAACTATAGCCCACAAAAGCTTCAATCTATTTATTGATGGTGGGCTTTATCCAGCAGGAATCAGAACTTTGAAATTGCAACTTTTAAAACATGACAAAGTTTTGGCTGGAGGCTGAAGATGGTGGCAAATGCAATATAGGATGCTTGCAGCCAACACCACGTCCATTCCTAAGCCTGGGTGAGAGGTGAGCTGGAAACCCCCTTCTGTTGCTGGGGTACTTTGCCTTCTGCCTGGAAGGATCGCTAGCCAGTCTTGAATCCAGGAAGAAAATTTCTCGGCCCGTAGCTGCTGTCTGGTTTTGAATGCCAGAGCATTAGACCAAGCTAGTGCTTCTTTAGGGCTGGCATTTTATCCTGACAAAGTCCTCCTCTTTGACAATTCGGTGGTAGAAAGGGCTTCTTCATGCTCTTGTACTTCATGGATTTGGCCATGGCAGATGGGAAAAAAACATTCCAGTTAGTTTTTCCCTCAAATTCTTCCCCCCTCCAATGAATACTTTAGATTTGGAAAAGAAAGAACTTGCAATTTAAACAAACAAAATAATTTAATGCAGGAAAAAGCGGATCTGACAGGTTTTCTCATGGCTTTGCCCTGAACCTGATGCGTCAAACCCTCCGAAGCAACATTTGTGCATCGCCTGGTTTTCTGTGATAGAGAGGCCCTTCTTGGCAGCTGGCCTCAGACATGTGCAAGCAAAACTCACTGTCCAAACAGGCCAAATGCTGTAGCTGAAGGACTTCTCTGACCTACAATTCATTCCATGGAGAATAGGTTAACAATCCCAGGGGTAGAAGTTAGCCATCCTTGACTCATTTACTATGGACTACTCCTCGTGTCTCCAGTGTGGTAGTGATTGGCCTGTAGACAGCAGTCTCGGCATTTACCAGGCTTTCAAACTCTAGAGGTGCATGAGAACGGTGTTCCTGCTTACAAATCATGTGGACATGTTCCATTCTCAACCCCGATCTTGCAGTTCTGGAAATGCCTGCGAGTGCACGCAGGTGCCTCTCCACCTGCAGCTTCATGCTTTTGCCTATGGGGGGAAACGTCCATTTCCAAATGTTCGAACAGGGCTATTTTTAAAAAATGAAAACTTCCCCGATCAAATGAGCAAACATTGTGCTTTTGTTCAGCAATACAATCAAGGCAACAAAGCTTTGGAAAACCTCACTGAGCTCTGACATTGCATCGCTGCCCATCTGTATCTGCCTCTCCTGATTTTTATGCTATTTCTGAATATTTTAATTAAAAAATACTGAGGAGATTGTAATGTTTATTGTTACCTTTCAGAGCCATAGTTACCCTGCAACATTCAGAGGGACTTTAACAAAAATTCAGAGTGAATGAGCATAATTATTCTTAATTATATATCTATACTGCCCATAGCTGAAGCTCTCCCATAAGGCTTTTTAAGGGTCTACTTCGTATTTAAAAAGCCATGGCCAGGTTTGTGGAAAACAGAGATTGAGCATCAGTCCCTTTTCAGAAGTAAGTCCCATTCCACCAAATATAGCATTATTTTGAACAAGCAAATATATGCAAATGTAAGGCTGCAAATCTTGTGCACACCCATAACTAAAAAAATATTTCAGACAAAATTTGCTTAGGATTGTACTTCAAAAATAGGGATGGATAGATGTATCCATTTCTGGTCTTTGATATGTGCCCTATTTTCTTATTAATTTGAATTTTTGTTTTTAAATCCACAAGAGCATTCACATTTAAATACATGGCTTTTATGTATTTTCTCACAAAGAGACATTTTCACATGCTTTTATGTCAAAATAGGCATTTTTAAATGCATTTTATCCACTGTAGTGTGCTCTACATATATTTATTCAATTATTATTTTTCTTTTCTATACCACTCCATAGTCAAACAATTTATACAATACAGTAACATTAAAATAAAAACAATACAACAAAATGGCATAGCATTTCAATACAAAAGTTAGAATTTTAATACTTAACACATTAATATGTCATTGCTCTGGTTCATCTAGCTTTCAGACTGTTTCTCCCATCCAACAACAACAATTTTAAATAAATTTTTAAAAGTACCCGAGAAATGCATCATCAAATTTATGAGATGTGCAAGATCATAACAGTAATTGCATTCTAATTCGCATATTCTGGGATAAGTAAATGTGGTAAATTTGTATTGAAATTCACAAAGTCAAATTCTTGAAACATGCCTCTTTACAAGTTTTAGGCTGGTGTTTCTCCTTGTATCCTAGTTTAATTTTTTCAGGGAGGATTTAAAACAAATGGACCAACCCACCAACAATTTCATCACATTCAGAGTCTTGCCAATTGTATATATTGGCTTTTAGTTCAAAGTGAAGGGAATGCCTTTTTTAAGTGATGGGAGAATCAGGGATGTTTGAACTTTTGGAAATTCTGTGAACTTCACCCTAAAGCTCCATCTGGCAGTCTCTACCCCTCTTCTTTGCAACTCTTTTCCAGTTTATGGAGAACATGTGCTTCCGTTCGCATTTGGACTATAGCAGGGCAGTACCAGGTGATCTGAGAATTGTACCAACATTCTTATGCATGGCTAGAATTTGCCTAGAATCTAAATTTAGATTCAAAATGCTCTGCTTATGAGGAACAAGTTAAAAGGAATTTAAAACAAGATGAAGCTAGATATTTTTGTTATTCTAATCAGAACACAGAGGCACCTCCTTCTCCTCTGTCCCGCCATCTTATCTCAATGTTGTTTTGCTTCAGATTCCTGAGAATTAAATTGCAATTCTCAGCTGATCTCCACTGAGCTGCCCTGCGTGTGTGTCTGATCAATGAAAATGCAATAAGGTAGCTGCCCTTAAGGAACAGCAACATAAAACCAAAGAAACTATTGATCTCATGTGAGCTTTTATTTTACTGAAGGAAGAGGAAGAAAAATCTCTACTCTCTTTTCCCCACATTTTACTCTGCACTGCCCAATTGAGTCATGCCGCAGAGTATCTCTGTTGAAAGAGTTGCCAGGAATAGGGAAACGATACACTCCCTCCCTCCACTTGAAAAAGGCAAATCAGGAAAGAAAGTTATTTGTAAGTATGGGGAAATGACCTTTCTGTCACCTGTGAAAAAGCTGAAAGCTGGTAAGGGTACCAAACTCAACAATGCTTCATCCTCTTCCTTAACTAATTCACCCAAGCCTGCTTTATTTATTTATTTATTTATTTATTTATTTAAAACATTTCTATGCTGCCCCCATTGCTACAAAGCCTCAGGGCAGCTCACAACAGTCATAAAAATACAATCAATAATTTAAAAACTGGTACCATCTTGGCTATATATTAAAATCTATAAATACAATAATAATAAATTAACAGTTAAAATACCTTTTAAATAAAAAGGTCTTCACCTGGCGCCGAAAAGCAAATAATGACAGCGCCAGGCGGACCTCTCTGGGGAGTGCATTCCATAGGTGGGGCGCCACTGCAGAAAAGGCCCTCCTCCTGGTACTCACCCTCCTAATATCCTTCATGGAGGGTTCCCGGAGAAGGGCATCCACTGCCAATCGTAGGGGGTGGGTGGGCATATATGGACACAGATGTTCCTTTAGATAACCAGGTCCCAAGCAATTAAGGGCTTTATAGGTCATAACCAACACCTTGAATTGGGCCCGGACTTCAATAGGGAACCAGTGAAGCTGACAGAGAACTGGGGTTATATGAGAACCACGCCCATTCCCCATCAGCACCCTGGCAGCTATATTCTGCACCAATTGAAGTATCCGGACCATCTTCAAGGGTAGCCCCATGTAGAGCACGTTACAGAAATCTAGTTGGGAAGTCACCAATGCGTGGGTCACTGTCGCCAGGCAGTCGTTCTCCAGATAGGGACGCAGCTTATGGATCAGCCAGAGCTGAAGGAAAGCACTCCTTGCCACCGCCGTCACCTGAGCTTCTAATGACAGCTCTGGATTGAGGAGCACTCCCAAGTGCTCCCAAGCATTCCCACTTTCTTATGTCTCTCTCTCTTTCCTGGGATGCTTTATAGCAAGTACCTTAAGAACATGGGAAGGGCCATGCTGGATCAGCCCAAAAGCCTGCTTAGTCTAGCATCCTTTTTTCAAAGAGCCCAACTAGAGACTTTTGGGAAACCCAGAAATGGGGTATTGGTTTCTGGGAAACCCAGAAATGGTGTGATCATACCATTGCACTTGTCGTCTTTAAGTACCATTCTGCCTCTGGTCCTGGAGGGAATGTACAGCTATCAAGACTAATGGGAGCCTGCTCTCCCAACACCTTGGCAGTGATGGTAGAGCAGAAGCCACTTGTGATCAGCTGTGAGCATTTTTATGAGTCAGTCCAGTCTTTTCATGTCTCATAGATGGGCTCACCAGAGGTAGCCTTGTTCTTGGCAACCCCGAGGCTTGTGGCAAGGGGCGGCATATAAATTTGTTAATAAAATAATAATAAATAAAAACCACTATGGTGCAATGCTTAGCATGTTGAATAGGACTGTGAAATGCCAGGCTTACATCCTCAGTCTGGTAAAGTTCATGGGGTAACCTTGACCTAGTCATTGCCTTTAAGGCTTATTGCTGGGTTAAAATGCAGGCAGCACGGAGAAAGAGAACCAGGAGGAAAGGTGGGATATAATTAATAACAACAACAACAACACAATTAACACTTTAAAGAATAAAATAGATACACAGCAACCTGGTTTCCCTTCACACAACTCTTTCATGTTTCTAGCATGCCCTATTCCAAAGACCCAATGAAAGATATGGGGTTAGATAATGAGGAGAATGGAGGGATCTGCCACAATGGTTTATAACACAGAAGGGGAACCTCTGTCTTTCCAAATCCAAATAGGCTGTAACTCCCAGAATCCCCTTTTAGTTATGCTAAACTGGAGTTAGAATCCAACTGCATATAGACAGTCACAGGATCTCCACCTAGGTTTTATGCTAATCTGTCAGGGAGCAAGGGGAGATCAAAGAAGTTGAGCAGGAAGAATACTGCAAATCTACCCCATTCTTTCCTTTTAGCTGGTTCTCAATCTTGAAAGTCCCTTTTAGAAACATAGAAACATAGAAACAGAGTGAGTCAGAAGGGGGCTCCTGGGGGCCATCTAGTCTGACCTCCAGCACCAGCCGGCTCTGCTCACGACATGCCCACCATGTGCATGTCCAGCCTGTCTTTGAACACCCTCACCGATGGGGCCTCAACGACCTCTTGTGGAAGCCCATTCCACGCCCTCGGGGTCCTGACTCTCAGGAAGTTCCAGGCTTCCAGGCTTCTCCATTTAGTTCCAGGCTTCTCCATTCAGCTCCATACAGTCGTTCTATCATGCATTAGATGGAACATGTATGAACAATGCATTTCAAGCCTGGAATAAAAAAGATTCTGCCTTAAGCGTCTGTCTTAAAATGTGTCCAGCCAGTTAGCCCAGTGCAAAAATAAATAACTAGCCATGGCCTGTGAGAGTAGAATGTCAGAGTAGAAATGTCAGAAAAATCTGCAAGGAACTCAAATGATTTTGAATTTCTAAAAATCTGTCAGGACCTGGGTTTCCCTTGATTTGTATCAAGAAACTGACAGTCTCTTTGCAAAATATCTCCTTATTTCCTATTCACAGCTAAGAAACTATAGCCACAAGAAGATGAGTCTCCGTGCATGAACAAAGTGATTTATTGAACCCAAAGCAGAAACTACTTCTGAGAACTCTCCATTTCAATAATCATGGGCTCCAATCCCTTGGGTGCGCCCCTCAAGAGAAGGGCTCACCTCCTAGATCTGTGCAGGCCCTCTGACTGGGTAGCCCTTCTTGCCCAGTGCAATGTCATAGTGTCAGGGACCACACTGGGCTCATCTTCCTCATCTCACTTGTCCCCTCCCTTCATTTCCAAACCCTGTCTAGCCTATCTTTGAACACCCTCACCGATGGGGCCTCAACGACCTCCCGTGGAAGCCCATTCCATGCCCTCAGGGTCCTAACTGTCAAGAAGTGCTTCCTGGCATCTAAATGGAACCTTGGTTCCCTGAGGTTTGCTCCGTTGGAGCACGTCCTGCCCTTCTCTGCATGGGAAAACAGGTCTCTACCCACCTCTGTGTGACACCCCCTCACATACCTGTCTGTTCTAGTGGTCTTCCTAAGCACCTGGAGGTAGCAACTTTGAGAGAATCTCACCTTCCACCAAAATCTTGGTTCCCACACTCCCTGGTCCCCACTCATATCATAGTCCTCATGTGAAGATTCGATGCAACCTTGACCCTGAAACATGTGCCAAGAATAACTGCCTCTTTCATTTCATTCCCAACATCAAGGAGTGCACAATGGAAGGAAGGGCTCCTGGCAAAATGTAGGCGGGGCAAATTTAACGACATCCACACTGTTCTGCTCCAAAGCCTTTGTTAAAGATTTTGATCAGCCCTGCCACTGGACATCTTTTGAACAGGAGAGGCCAGGAATGGACTGTAGTGCATTTTGAACAGATAAATGAATGAAATGCATTCGGCATGGGATCAGTATTATCTCTAATTCACTAGCAACAAGTCTTCAGAGTTTCAAGCAGAGCTAGTGTGGCGTAGTGTGAGTGTAGTGTGGCATAGTGGTTAAGAGCATGGGACTGGGACTCAGAGGATCTGGGTTCTAGTCCCCGCTCGGCCATGGAGCCAACTGGGTGACTTTGGGCCAGTCACAGACTCTCAGCCCAGCCTACCTCACAGGGTTGTTGTTGTGGGGATAAGATGGAGGAGAAGATGTAAGCTGCCTTGAGCCCATTGTAGGAAAAAGGCAGGATATAAATCCAAAAATAAATAAATAAATAAATGCAAGGTTTTCTCCAGGATTATTTGGCGATTTCAGGGCTTTCTCTGTGTCGAGCTTGTGCACTTCTCCTGATCCATATATACCACTGAGCGATAGGTCATCTCCAAAACATCATCAGATCCTGGGGAGATGATGGATTCTACGTTACATTCCATTCCCAACCAAGGGAGAATTTCTTGGGCACATTCATCCATCCCTTCCTAGGAAACAAAAGTTCACCTCCATCTCACTGCCCTGTCCCATCCTACCCCAGCACCTCAGGCCCCGATGGATCGCACCATGGTTGTCGATTGCACCCTTCCGTGATGCAACCTTTTATAGTGCCAGAATGCAATTTTTGCTCAGTGTGATTGTGCCATGAAGAAAGTGATTTGAGAACTAAACAAGTTTCAGATCAAGATCCAAGAGGTTTGTTCTAAACTACAGGGAACAACAGAAATGAGTTTGAAAATGATTACAGATATTTTGCTGGTCTCTGTTGAAGTGGATTTTACTTGTGATATGGATTTTTCTTTGAAGAGACCCTCTGGGAAACTGAAAAAGAGATGGTTTCCACTGCCCACTATAGTGCTTCTAATTTAGGGAAGCTGAACAGTTCCAATTTTCTCATCAGCATAGAATGTGACATGGAGGCAAAATGATCTCTCAGGGAGCAGTTGCAGCCAATGATGGACACTTAAGCTGACATGATAATCAAGTTTCCTTTGAGACTTCATTGACAGTGATCTGAAATTTTGAGGAAAACTTGAAAGCATCTCAGAGTGAAAGTCTGAACAGCTAACATTTCCATCCCAAAGGCTTTCCATCTGAACAGTGGAGGTTTGAGCAGATGCTCTCCCAGGGATCACTGACAGAATCAGCTGTCCTGAGAGAACTGTTCCCTGATTGACAATGGCCTCTATTCTGGATTCACAGAGTGAGCTCTGTTGGGCTGAAAGCAAGAGCATTCTTAAATGATTAAAGGCTCCTATTTTTCAGTTCTCTGGGACATTTAGTGAACAAGTGGCATGCTCCTTGGCTTACATTCAGGAGTTGGGAGACAACAGCAAAAACAAAGAAGACTGACACCTTTTTTGAAATTGTAAAAGCCTCTGCCTGTAGTTCACCTGTTTGGACCGGGGATATCCATGCCAGCAATGTCTAAGGGTAATGGTCTTGGTTTGAGATCTCAGGAGATAGAATTCTTCAAGCGCAGGAGCAGCGAGAGAGGCACAAGTCTAACTCCTTAGTTCCACCCAATAGGGTCCACTACATTAGGTCCAGTCTGCTAAATTTGCAATGCCCTTCATCAATGAAGTTTTGAATGCAATCTCATTCAGAGAGCAGGAAGATATTGGAGAGTGCCCCCTACTGAAATTCCAATGCATGGTTGGATGAAGGAAAGAGAAGGGCAGAAGGAGGAAGAGGAGAAGGCAGAAGAAGGTATTTACTCTTTAAGATAACCAAAGGCAGCTTCCAGCAAGCCTGTTCTGGTTGTCTTCTTGTAGGGTAGTTCTGGGGTAATTTGTTCCCTGCCTTTCTTGTAGAGCTGCTAGCCAGAACCCTGAATCCCGACTGAGTAGCTCTGGGCCACAACCTGTTGTGCTATCCATGGTCCTGAACCCACCTTGTTCCAGTTCCGTACCAACTGATTGTCTTATCTTTCATCTTCTCAGCAGAGCTGCTAATTTGCTTCAGTAATGGAGTCCCTGGTAACACTGCTCTATTGAGAAATGCATTGTTAGAAATAAGGAGGAATGAATAAGTGATGTTTGAGATCACGGGGATTCTCTGAATATTGGCTTGGTCCTTGTCTTGTGCCCAGTTCCCATTCATGCTTCTGGCTTGCTCTTCATGAGCAGGGCTTTTCCTTCTATAAGCTTATTCCTTTTATCTTAGTTTTATCTTACTCATTTACCCAGAACATGTATTAAACTAACTGGCATGCAATTTCCCTGTTTCCCTTGTGAACTCTTTTCTAAAAGAATGGTGGTACCTTGGCCATTTTCCAGTGCTCTGTACAGAGGCTGATCTTGGGGTCATGGCAAATGTTTGTGCTAGAAAATCTAGCAATCATTTCACATGGGATTTCTTTAATCCCCTGGAACAGTGTCCTTGTATCAATGCAAATAGGACATGGTTGTAAGAGTTGTTTGTTCATTTTGTAACAGCATAAGAAGAGTCCTTCTGGATCCAACCTAGGGTCCATTTAGCCCAGCATTCTGATCGCAATGGCCAACCAATGGCCTAGGGGAAATGCGTAAGCAGGACACAAGCGCCACATTAGTAACTGGTGTAATAGGCATTCTGCCCCTGATAGCGAACAACCATCAGGTCTAGCAGCTGTTGGTAGCCAGATCCTCCTCAGATTTAGATAGTCATTCTAGTTTCATAGAGCCCGAATTACTGGTAGAAACCTTGTGGTAGGAAAACATATTGTTGAAGTAAACTGTAAATGAGCTCAAAGACATGAATTAGCGGGTTCCTTGTCTGTTTCAGCAGGAGTTACTTATTCATGGTATCAGATCCAGAAGGCAGCATCAGGGAACTTAAGAGAGTATGCTCTGTTCTTCATGAAAAGAGCTTTGGCTACTTTGCAGTGGAAGGCTGTGTTCCTTAATAGAATAGAAGGTTTTTATAATCTTTTTCCAGAGGTAAATATAAAGACTGGTTGGTTGTTGACTGCCAAGTATTGGTCCATCTGTTAAGGTGCCATGAGGATCCATCTTTGGAGAAAGGTTTCCCCTGGCACGTGCTGTGGTAGATTTCAGCTGTCACACAACCCATCTGCTTCTTGCTCCCATCCTGAAAGCTTCTGGCATTAGGTGCTAGCGTAATGTACTGTTTGGCTCAAATTTCTAATACTAGTGGATGAAGCCCAGTAGGGATATTAAAGGAATAATGTGCTCCATTTCATTCCTCTGCTACCATCACCCTCATCAGGGTTAACCCTATGAGTCATCAGGGTTAACAGAGAGCAAAGACTGTAGTCTGATCTCAGTAATACTGGATGGATATGGTAGTGGTGGTAGGAATGGCAGAGTCAAATCCTCAATTAGGTTGAGGTGTTTAGACAAAATGATGTATATGGGCGAGCCCAGCTGAATTTGTTATTTTCTTGGATAATAAGGAACGCACACATGTAGTTTTGGACATAACATAAATTCTCCTTTCAGGTAAATGAGCTTCTGTGCAAGTATGGAAGCAGTGCATTTTGAAAGCTGTAGCCTGAAATGCATAATATGGATTTATGGGTGTTTATAGAACACCCTCCCCAAGGAAGTGCACCTGGCACCATCGCTGCTAGTTTTTCAGTGCCAAGTAAAGATGTTCTTATTCGAATCAGGTATTTTAGTAGCTATTGGTTTTAACATTGTTTTAGTTTCTATTACTGTGTGCCTTGTTGTAATCTCTGTAGATTGTTAATGTTTATATTGTTTTAATTGGATTTTATGCTCTTAAGTGTTGTTTTCTTATTTCTTTTCCTGTTTTATTATTAGTCTCCCAGAGAGCCCATTGGGGCTATGGGGCAGCATATAGATACAACAAACAAGCCAACAAAATATCATGTGTCACCATGTTTACTTAGTGGGGGGCGGGAATGGAAGTACTGCATGTGTAGGGTGTGGGCCCTTCTCTCATGCATCACAGACTGTTCAGGTAGGTCCACCTGATTCTGAGGAAGAGGTGCAGGAGTGAGTTGCCTGGTGAAGTTTCTTGGGCGCAGTTCCACCCTGCTTTATAAGGGGTGGAAGTCACGGCAGATGTGTCACCCAGTCCTTGACCCAGTAAGGTGGTGATGGGAGAAACAAGCTTCCCAGTTACGGCATCTTTGCTGCTCCTGCCGTCTTGCCCTCACGCAGCAAGAGCCACTCTGAGGGTGGAGTCAGAAACTTTGCTGAAAGGCAGGGACAGAGGGAATGTTTCCAGTTTGGAGTCAGCTCTTTAGATGAACAGTTGCTTTTCCTTCAAATATGGTAGAAAGCTATTTAGAATTCACACAGTTAAGTTTCAATTAAAAAAACCTCCCCTGCAAAGGATTGTCTTCAGTTAGGTAACTAAAAGGAAAGGGGAAAGGGACCAGCTGACAGCAGCCTGAGAAACAGCAAATCAATTCTGATCTAATGAGAGTATGAGTCCCAAAGCAAAGTTTACTCCCTGAAGAGGAAACCAGGTCCACGTGACAACGAAACAGAGAAAAGTGGAATGCAAATACGGTTAGCAGTCTGTTTCTTGGAATGTGATTGATTATAGGGTGAAGGGTCATCTTTGCTGCTCAGCATAAGCAGCAAAGGCATTAATTATGCTGATTTTCTCAAAACATGCAAATTATTTTATACATATGATTTGCACATAGTTACCCAAACTGTACAAAATTATGTCAATTGTACAGAAAGTACCATTTGCACAAATTTCTTCACCTTTTTAAAATATGCAATCTTCCAGAGATGGAACTCTTCAGGAAAACCCTCTGACTCACCCATTTCCAGTCATCACATTCCAGTGAGCCAGATTCCCATGATCAGCATTTCCCAAGCCAAGACCCACTGATACAAATGGGAACAAGTGTGCCTTGGTGCCTTGTATATGTGTCTACTTGGAAGTAGGCCCCACTTCTCAACTGAGCCTAGTTTGGAGTTGTTGTCTGTAGGATAGAGGCTTGACTTGAAATTTGTTCTACTGGGGTTTATAAATACATTTGGATCAGATGTTTCGTTCTTCTAATGGCTTTGAATATTAGGCAGACCCCATCCCCAAATCAATTACAGTAGCAATATATCTTAAACTTGTATGCATGAAAATGAAGAAGAAGATGGTGATGTTGATTTAATTAAGGCTAGATGGATTTCCTTGAAACTACTTTTTTAATAGAGCAGAATCTACTATGGTCTATTTTGATCTTGTTGTGTTTATTTCCTCTGGGATGGTGAAACCAAAATTTAATAGCTAGTTTTATTCAAAATTGCATTAGAAGTGAATTTGACCTGCAACTTGGGAAAGAATTGCAGGAAGCTTTCCATCTTAAAATGATCTGTGCATGGGCAAGAAGGTCAAAACAAGGTCTATAGGAATGAGTGACTGTATGGAGTCTACCTATCCTGGAAATCATCTGTGAGCAGTTTTCACCTTACAAATTAGTAACCTGGGCTGTATACATGCAATTTAATTTCCTTTTGGAGAGTAGGGGATGTAATATGAAAAAGATAAGTACATTAGTATATGACTAATGCTTGTAAAGAAAGAAAAAGTGTTCATGCATAGCGAAATTCCAAGTTGCTCCAAGATATGGATAATTTTAGACTCCGGATTTAATGACCATACATCTCAGCCTTTTGGGTGGGAATTTATACCAGTTCCCAGAAGTAGGTACAACTTTGGAGCTTGCAACTTTGACCTTTTTGGCGGGGGAAAGTATCCTGTACTCTGCCCCAAATTGACATGAGGTTTAAATGGCTTGGAGCATCTCCCATCCTTGGATTATCGCCTTTCTTGCCAATCTGCCTTTTAGTTATTTCTTTATTTGACAGTTCCCCACTGCTCAAAACAGAAGTGATTAAGGAAAAGAAGTCTACCCTCTGGAACCCTGTTGCTACATGTGGGGGTGGGGTGGTCAGGGGGTTCCCTCTGAGCAATTCCCCATAGGTGACCCTTTTCCCTAAAGTCAGTGAGACAGCCTTGTTCCATTGACTTCAATTGGGCTAGGGAACAGCTTGCACATTATGGGCATCCTCGGCAGTCTTGGTGGACCCTGTTCCTGCCTGCCAGCATAGATCATAATACAGTGACCATCCTGGCAGTGATTGGTACCTCTCCTCTTGCTTTGCTGAGTGGGGCTCTGGAAGCCTTGCCATGACAGCACCCATGGTGGCGAAGAAGAGTAAACTGAGGACGGTTTACAGGACAGAAAGATCCTCCTGCGCCATACAGACAATCCTACAATTAGGCAGATCCATAGCTGGTTAAGCAACCTTAGTCAGCCAGTGCCAATTAGTGGCTGCACATTCTTTTGGGTGGGCAGTCTTCTGTCTATGGCCACAGGGCTCTGGCTGTCAGGCCTTTTATGCAAGATTCAGATAACAGCATGAAGGGGTTGCTTATCACGTTCTCAGAGGACATCGTTTCTCTCTTAGATTAAGAATATCATTTAAAATTCTCATGGAAATTCATGTTTGTGCACAGTTCTCTGATTTGTGTGTTGTCTAGCTTACATTTTCTTTTGAAAGCAATATTCTGCATGTAATGCATTTTCAATGGCAGTTTCAGAAATACACACATTTCCACATACTGTTTCCCATTATGTCTGTGCTTCAGGTGTGCATGTTTAGATTAGGCACCATGTGCAGCAAATTTCACCGAGTGCAAATGTCAAAGGATAACTGAGTATTGATTCACGCATTGGTTCCAAAGCATGATCTGGGGTCCCAATTTTGTGGTTGCCCTACATGTGGCCAGTGGTTCATGTGTACGCCTTTCACCATCAGAGAACCCAGCTAATGCATGGGTGTCTGTGGGGTAGGCTAGACAGTGCAGCCAATGCTCAGGGTGTGGCCAGGAGCACAAGCTATATATGCAATGAAATATATACAAATAAACAAATTGCTGCCTATTATTAATTTGATGAAGTCTTCTTTGTACAAGAAAAATATGGCTTCTGGGCATGTATATTTTTGGTGTCTCGAAACTGAAAAGGGACTAGCAACTTTGAAACCAAGTTTCAGGAACTGAATAAATGGCACAGGCAAAGAAGAGATACACAATACCAACCAATAAAAAGAGACAGGGGAAGTGAGGAAAAGTGAATGCAAGATCCATTTTGTAGACTTGGAGTTTGTTTTAACTTAGGGTTAGAACACAGGGGTTAGTCAAAACACTACACTCAGAAGAACCGTTGAGGATCGAAGAGAGATGGCATCACATTGAGGTTTTGGTAATGCCAATCAGAAGGAATAGGGAAGCGTAATGAGAAAAATTGTTTAAATCTGAGAAACCAGTGGTGTTGCAGCTGGGAGAGCAAGGGTCCTGGGTAGGGACAAGCTGGACTGTGAGGCAGGGAACAGGGCTGGGACACACGGAGCCTGAAACAAACTGTCTTTCTGATGGTTTTCTGTGTCGACGGTTGACCTTTCCATGCTCTTCCCCAACTGTTGGCCTCACAAATTGGAGCCTGGAGACAAGTGCACAATGCATCATTGCAGCCTGTTTTATGTAACAAAAAGCACTGCATAAGGGTGGTGGGGAGAAATGGCTTAGGATCACAGATTGTAAGGACAACCTAGATCTTGAACATTAATGTTTTTGGCAAGTGGTATCTTAGGACCTATTTTTCTGCTGCTCCACTAGCAAAAGGCCCAACTCCTTCTTCAGCTGGAAAGCCACATCTTAAATCAGTTCTTTCCCTCCTCTGCTGACATGTTTTTGGGCATCACCCAGCCTGAAACTGGAGAATAAGACCCACTGCATATGGTTAAACCGCAGTGCACATTAACACCATGGAAGGATGAGATCAGAATAGATTTGAACCAGTGGAGGTGGGAGACATCCAGAACTTTCAAGGGTGCATCATTTTTGGCTTGGAATTTAGTGAAAAGAAGCAGTACTCTCCTATATTCTGTATCTGAACAGTTTTTATGTGTCTTCTATTACTGATGTTTTCTTGTGTGGGATCAGCATCTGGATTCTTTATTTCTGGTATGCCTTGTATAAATGATTGCTCCTCTTTTTATTTAATAATGAATAATGATGTTACATTTTGCAAAAAAAAAAAAAAAAAGCCAGGCAAAATAGATTTCAAAGGCATTGCTTTATACCAGAATGGTTTCTTTGGGATTGATAAAGTGGGATAAAGATTTTTAGTAAGAGTTCTCTTCATAAATATGGAATGTGTGGGCTTGTTCCCCAAGCATTCCTTTTTCCCTGTTCAGGTCATCATATTGATTCATCTCCTGTGAATTTCAAAACAGTGGATAAGCATCAGAAAAGAATATAAGTGGTCATCATATTCAGTGGCAACCTGAGGTTGCATGAACAAAGATGGGCTGAATGAGTTTAAGTTTATTCTTTTTTCTGTTACATTTTTCTGACCCCAAGAAGCAAACCAGGAAGTTTAATAAAAGTGGAAAACCATGCAAGTGTGTGCATGGTGTTTCGAGGCTGTTGTTCAAAGCTTCCAAGCCAAGATGGAGCAGTTGGATTGCTGGCTCTATAGGAGAATTTAAATATGAAAAAGTGTACATTTGAAAAAACGTATCCCAATACACTTTACTCAATGGGAGAAGAATGTATTAATTGCAAAGATGCACAGATTCGATGCAAACATCTGGACAAGTATGCAGAGTGAAATCCAGGTCCTAGTATGAGATGTAAGGTGTGTTTCAGCTGATTGGTAATTGACCTTGGTGCTTAAAATTCAGTGTGGACGGATTGCGGTGAATAGTTGCCAGGACACTCTAGCATCACAGTCATGTTTGGCTTCAAAATGGGAAACATCTCAAATAAAGGGACTAGCAAAAAGGAAGTTGAAAGAAAAACATGATTCTGAATACTAGTTGTGGGGGAAATGGGAGAAGGCTATTGCCTTAGTGTTTTACATTTGGGTTTCCTGCTTGGCCACTATTTGAACTAGTTCATTGGCTTGACTTATTAGTGCACCTTTTGTTTTTAAAAGAAGATGCCTAAAGAGCCTCTGAGTTTTCATCTAACAAGAGATAAATCTTCAATATTTATGTGCTGTGAGCCGCCCCGAGGCTGTTGCAAGGGGCGGCATATAAATATCTAAATATCTAAATAAATAAATAAATAAATAAATAAATAAATAAAATATTGACTCAGCCTCACTATCAACATGTGGATATAAAATATGAGATCTGCAGGGAAATCCCCTCCTGGAGACTGGTGCAAAATTTCCCTTGATGCCAGCAATAATTGTATATATTTGCCAAGGCATATATGAGAAATCTGATATATGAGGGAGATGACTAGCTGATGGATTTCCAAGATTTGTCACTTCCAGATTCCTGTCCATTATTCTTGCACCGGTGCTGACTCACCAGATGCATTAAATACTTACTTTGCTTATCTTCTTCTTTTGACTACAGTCAATATCATGCAAGGTTGGGGTTAGGGAAGTGTGAGGAATCCAGTGTGGAAGTGAGGATCAATTCAATTTCCTCAGTTTTACTCCACAGACTCTGGCCCACTTTTTCTCTTCCCTAAGTCACTGAGAGTTTTCAAAGGCATCTGGTAGGAAGCAAGTTCAAGCAGAGTTCTACTTCCACACACTTGACTACGACCTTTGTGTACTTTCTGCAAAGTATTATGTAATTTGTGCATTTGGGGCAAAGAATTACATGCTCTGCTTACTTTGCACAAAGAATCTATTAGTGTTTCCATGTGTCTCAGAACTGATCTCAGCTTGGCCCTCTTCCTTGCCAGGCCTTGATCATGGGAAAGAAGTCTGGTGAGCATAAGGCAGATGATTCTGACCCGATCTTTGCTTCTCTAGTTGGGTATCCAATAATAGTAATAATGTACTGTGGTCTTTAAGATGTGAAGCAGTGGCAGCTGGGTATGCGCTCTGAATTGGATTCCAAACTTTAAAAGAGCTATCTGTGGTGCTGAACCGGAACCCCAAATATTTTCAGCACCATGGATAGCTCCTGTACACGTCAAGCTACGGTCCAGAGCGGGCAAACAGCCCCAGTGATATTGTTGCTCCTGGCCTCCACCAGACTGGGGTCATTAGGCCACACTAAGCACACTTCCTGAGGTTCTGAAAAGCCAGTATAATCACTGTTGGTGGTGCTGTTCATGTGCTAGTGAAGTCCTTTGTATTTCCCTTCCTCTGATTCCGCCTCTGATTTCATTCACCTGATTTCGCATGATCCTCTGTGGCCCCTCTGTGTGGTCCAGGCTGCACCACTGAAGCTCCACACCCCATGTTTCTCTTAGTCCTGTGAGGATGGCCTCGCTGCTAACACCCTCCCTTGTTCAACCACACCTCCTCTCACTGACATTCCCTCTTGCTCTATCACTACTGTCAGTCACATTCTGATGGTTCCATCCTGGTGGTGGAATGCTAATTCATGTTTTTCTTTCTTCAAATGTCTGCAGTAGATTAAAATGTGAATGGCTTGTCTGTGCCAGGCTGGCAAAATCTGACATGAGTGCTCACATTACTGAATTAAGCTTGTGAATTCGTCTAATCCCTATTTTAATTTTAAACGATACCATTTAATGAGAAGCAGACTTGGTCCACAGTGTCCCTGCGAATGTTGGCCCCTCTCCTGACATTCTTGAGTTGAGTGAGGAAGAAAAATTCTCAGAGGATGTATTTCTAAGACCATTTCTGAGCGTTTTCTTTTTCTCACCTCACCCCATTAAAAAGTGACCTTGCAGTATTTTTCCCAGTAAATCTGTAGGACCACTGGTTCTCCACCTGCTCTGTGTGTCACACTGCTTTGAATTATTCTCCTCTGAATTTCATTTTAGTGAGATTTCAAACATGACCTTCACCTAATTTTTAAAGTGAGATTCCTCCACTTGTCTAGGTTAGGGATATTTGAAGAACTGAGAAGGGGGTAAAAATCTGACAGATTTTCATCAATAGGCCTTCCCATATTCCATTTTGCCAGCCCTGCACTGGCATGAACTTAATATGGTGTGATCCTGGACAGCTCCTGGGCTTTCATCTCTTAAGATGGGCTGCAATTTCCATATTTAAAAAGAAAGAATAGGAAAGTTGCATAAAATCTGCTGATTTCCACACCCCAAAAGCTCACGCTCCTCTTGCATTTTGTTCAGCTCTCATGAAAGCCAAGTGCAGTTTGGGTACCAGTTGGTGCAAATCAGCTGATTTTATACGAAGAGGGCTGGATTCACTCGCCTTTTGGGTGCTGCTTTGAATCTCTGCACAAGACCCCAACATGCTGGTGTTGTGCATATACACAAGTGCATATACACCATCCAGTCCCAATGTGACATCAGTGATCATTGAAATAACGGAGGTAAATGAGACAAAAGGATCCAGATGTGCACTTCTGAAATTAAAAGAAATTGGATCCTTTGAAATTGAAAGGAATCAGACCCATTGAATATTAATGGGCCAGGCTGTGTCTCCACAGCATTCTTTTGCCCTTGAGTGCTGCTATCAATATGCTCGCCACTATGATTTTTGACATGACACTATCTGATGACAGAACAGGCTGATGTCTTCTTTGCACGACTGTTAGCAAAAGGGAGCTTACCTACACACCAGTGTTTCTGTGCTTTGCAATGCCAGTCTTTCTGCTTGCAGAATCTGTTCTCGTGGGTATGAATAAGATAATTGATTTAACAGCCACTCCTGTTGTTTCAGGAGTGCAACCCTCAAGTACTGATGACTGAGATAGGTTCTTTTCCGACACTCCAGTCTGTTTTTCTAAAACTGAAGGTCTGTAAGTGTAAGAGTTGTCCAGCTGCAGAACAGTTCCCTTCCCTCTATTTTTGCAGGTGACTATTTTGAAAGTGCCCTTAGATTGGAAGGAGAACAGCTCAGAATAGTCATACAGGGGTGCAACCAGCAATCTCCTCTGAGTCTGTTGGGTTTCTGTACTGGGAGCCACTGAATACACTATCCGTTTGTGGCAGGCAGCAATTCAGCCTTCCACAGGACCTTCTGCTTTGAAGGGGGGAAGCCTAGAGGAGCAGTGATGCACGCAGAGGCCGATGGGAAGGCTCTAGGAATTCTTTGGGTTTCAGAACCCTCTACGTGTGTATGCCTCTCTAACACTGCATTTGTGTGCCCTGAAACAGAATTTTGGAATTACTGGTATCCAAAGGTATTGGTAGTATAGTCAATGGTGTATCCAGTGTGTGTGTGGACACTGAAAGATAGTGAATATATCTTGCTTCATTCTAAATATCTGTGAATATTTAACTATGGGCCTCATTCAGCCAGGATCCAGAGCTATAGTGGCAATGAGAAAAGTGTACTGAAGTAGGAATGATGAAAAAGAGGAGGGAGGAAGGGAGGAGGAGGATATGAATTGCATTATGTTGATGATATCCCCTTAAACTGCCTAAATATCATTTCTACATCATCCTTTCAAGTTTACTGTGGAATTACAGCAGCTCGCTTTTTTGATTTCAGATGTCTCTCTCACTCGTTAATCTGGTCCTGTGTGGATTTATTGTACAAATCTATTTGGCAGCTGAAAATTGCCCTTTGATGAAGCTCATAGTCTAATCATGAACTCCTCAGGCATAGGAAATAAGGATTGGGAGGCGGTGAAATACCAAGGCTTAAAAGAACTGCAGCTTGTATTTCCATTCAGTATGGATTTTTGAGGTTCATCCAAACATTTCAAAGCACATCTCATGTGTTTTCTTCCCTCTCCTCTCTTTCTCTGAGGGTCTGATTGAGCTTTTCTTTGGATCACGGAATTAACAGTATCAGAACATGATGTGGACCCAATCCAGCCAGTCAGCTGTGCTTTTTAGCCCTGCAGCGCTGGGATGAAGGGAAACCTCCATATAGCCACTTTTTAATTTATTTATTCATTTTCAAATTTATATGCTGCTCAATAGTCTGCCAGCTGAGACTAACATTATACAACAGGAAGTACAAGTATAGCAGGAAGAGGGGAGGAAATCTGTTGGAGGGGAGTGAGCACTTATAACCAGTTTTTGTAAAATCTGCCAAAGAGGATGGTCTTTCCTTGGAACCAAAATGAAAATAGAGATGGTGCCAGGTGGACCTCTTTAGAAAGCCCATTCCAAAGGTTGGGGGCAGCCACCACGAAGGCCCTTCTTCTAAATGCCATCCCTTTTACCTCTTTTAAGGATGGCTGTTGCAGAAGAACCTCATTGCCAGATCTCAGTGGTTGGGTAGGAGTATATTGGAAATGATGGTCATTCATTTCTCCAGTTCTCCGTCAGCTCCACTGGCTTCCCATTGAAGTCCGGGCCCAATTCAAGGTGTTGGTTCTTACCTATAAGGCCCTAAACGGCTTGGGCCCTGGCTACCTAAAGGAGCGCCTGCAACCATATATGCCCTCCCGCCCCTTACGATCAGCGGCAGAGGCTCTCCTCCGGGAACCCTCCGTGCGTGATATTAGGAGGGTGAGTACCCGGAGGAGGGCTTTCTCAGCGGTGGCGCCCCATCTATGGAATGCGTTCCCCAGAGAGGCTCGCCTGGCGCCGTCGTTATCTGCTTTTCGGTGCCAGGCGAAGACCTTTTTATTTAGACAATATTTTAATTAATATTATTGTTAATTTATGTTTATGCTTTTGTTTAATTTATGTTTAATTAATTTATGTTTAATTTATGTTTAATTTAAGTTTAATTTAAACTTGTTATTTATTTTTGTTGTATGTTTTTATACGATAACCTGAGATGGGCCAGTTTTTAAATTTGGTATATGTTTTTAATAATATATTTGTTTAATATTGTGAGCCGCCCCGAGGCTGCTGCAAGGGGCGGCATATAAATATTTAAATAAATAAATAAAATTCAATGAACCAGGTCCCAAGCCATTTAGGGTTTTGTATGGTAAAACAAGCACTTTAGACTTGTGAGCTGTATTGTCCCTGATGATATAGGAGTGGGCATAACTTCCTTCCTAGGCCATCCTCCCCTGTTCCACAGCAAGTAAGACACTTCTGGAACCAGCTTGTGACAGGATTAAGCATGGCTGTATCTGTTTTTTGGGGAGACCCAGGGCAGTATTTTATTTACAGAGCTGTTCCTGGTTCTAGGATGAAGATACCTTTTGTTTGTCTGTAATCCACTTGGAAGGTGAGCCGTGAAAGGCCAAATGCAATGGGGAAGGATGGACTGTGAAGTGATGAGGATTTGGAGATTGGCCCATGAGAATCGCAATATTTACGAACCTCAATGGCCAGCATTCTCACCTGCTTTTCTGAATCTGGTACCCTTCAGTTATTGTTGCATGACAGCAGCCAGCATTTCTGCCCATTGGCCATCCTCTCTGAGGTTGCATAACAGGTGACTCCAAAACCTGCAGGGGCAACCAGGTTGAGGGACCTACACAGAATCATAGAATAGTGGAAACATAGAAACATAACGACTCAGAAGAGGCCTCCCAGGCCATCTACTCTGACCCCCCCAGCTCTAGCCAGCTCCGCTCATGACATGCTATGTCTAGCCTATCCTTGAATACCTTCACTCATGGGGCCTCAACCACCTCCCGTGGAAGCCCATTCCATACCCTTTAGATCCTAACTGTCAGGAAGTACTTTCTGGCATCCAAATTGAACCTTGGTTCCTTGAGCTTGGCTCCGTTGGAGTGCGTCCTGCCCTCCTCTGCAGGGGAGAACAGGTCTGTACCCACCTCCATGTGACACCCCCTCACATACATTTTGTATTGTGAGCCGCCCCGAGGCTGCTGCAAGGGGCGGCATAGAAATAAATAAATAAATAAATAAATATGAATGAATGAATGAATGAATGAATGAATGAATGAATGTTGCCAACAGATCCCCTCAGAGTCTCCCCTCTCCAGGCTGAAAAGACACAGATCCTTCAGTCTTGCCTCATATGACTTTCCCTGCAATCCAGCTACCATCCTTGTGGTCCTATGCTGCACTGACTCTAACCTGGCTATATCCTTCCTGTAATGAGGGGCCCAGAAATGAACACTGAACTGAACTAGTAGAGTCGGAAGGGGCCATGAAGGCCATCAGATCCAACCCCCTGCTGTTGTAGAATACACCATCCCACTCAGATGGTTGTCCAATTTCTTTTGGAATGTCTCTAGTGTGGGAAACCCCACCACCTCTCCAGACAGCAGTTCCACTGTCACATTGCTCTGACAGTGAGGAAGCTTTTCCTGATATCTAGCCAGAATCTGGGTTGTCGCAGCTGGACTTGATTGTTCTGTGTCCAATACTCTGGTATCAGTGCAAAAAGATCTTGACCTTCCTCTTTGTGACAGCCTTTGGGGTACTCTCCCCTCAGTCTTCTCTTCTCAAGGCTCAATGACAACCCCCATTTTCAAGCCTCAGGGGCTTCTAGCTAAGAAGGACTAAGGCTGGAACTTGTGGGCTTATCAGTCTATGCCAGGGTAACAAGTCTGTATTCCACCAGATGACCTTGGAATCTAGTTTCCATTGCCTCCAGCAAGCATAGCCAATGGTGAGGAATAATGGAAGCTATAGTCCAACAATATTTGGAGGTTACTGATGTCCCTTAGTGGCTTAGGATTCACCAAATTTGGTGGTTTGCCACTAAAATTTAGTGGCAACCTGCTGTAGTGATTCAGCAAGCACCAAATTAGCTAGAGAACCAGGTAACATTGGAGTTTTGAAGGTTCCATGGTGGTTTGCTGATGAATTTAGTGATGTGGTGGCAGCTGCAGAGTACCAGGGGGCATATACAGCCTATGCCCCATCTAATGTCCATGCCTGGCCTATTGAGAGCCTCATCTTGTTTAGATGGTAGTATGTGTTACTTCAACATGTAGCTCAACAGGCAAGGTAGGAGCTGGGCAGGTGGAAGCAGGGGTCCAGGAGCAGCAGAGAGGGAGGGGTGGGCCAGAGAGCTAGAGCAGCCAGGGGGAAGCAGGGGGCAGGGCCACTGGCCGGAGGGACTGAGCAGGCCCAGCTCGGGCGTCGTCCCTCGTCTGCGTCCCTGAGCTGCGGTCCGGGCGGTCCAGGGACTCCCTTCCCTGAGACACAGAGGTTGTTTGTTTGATTGTTTGTTTGTTTTTTGTTTTGTTTGTGTGTTTTTGTTTTGTTTTGTTTGCACTTTGCTTTGCTTTCTTGTGCTTTTTTTTTCCTTTCAATTTAAATTTAAGTTTATTTTCTCCTTGTGTGTGTGTGCAAGTGGGGTTTTTGCCTGGGAGAACTGGGAGAGTGAGAGGAACTGCAGGACTTACAAGACAGGGGACCAAGGTAAGGTCTCGGAAGGGTTACAGATGGCAGACCAGGAGATGGCCTTGGCGGGAGTCACGGGTGTTGCTGTCTGCTGCGAGAGCTGCGACATGTTCGCCCTTCTCCCCCAGGAGAGGCAGGAATACACTTGCCCTCGGTGCAAGATGGTGACCCTGCTAGAGGAGGAGGTGAGGTGCCTGAGGGCCGAGAGAGCTCTTCAGGCCCCCCCGCAGCAGCCCCCCTCTCGACAGAGGGCTGAGGGAGAGACCACGGGAGGAACAGCTGCGGAGACATGGAGGTATGTCACCCACAGGAGGAGGAGGCCAGCACGGCCTCCTCCTTCTCCTGGCACCAATCTGGAGCTGGGAAACAGGTTCTCTCCACTTGGGGAGGCTGGGGCTGAGGAGGCCTCAGGGGACCAGCAGGACCCCCAGCCTGGGACATCAGGAGGCAAGGGGGCCGCTGCAGGAGAGGCGAGGACCAGGGCACGGCTGCCCACCAGCACCGAGAAGGTACGGCGGCGGGTGATAGTTGTTGGGGACTCCCTGCTGAGGGGCACTGAGGCGGCGGTGTGCCGCCCCAGCCTTGAGACAAGGGAGGTTTGCTGCCTGCCGGGCGCACGCATCTGGCACATGAAGGACAGAGTGGAGCGTCTTGTTCGCTCCGGGGGTCACCAGCCACTCCTGGTGATCCATGTGGGCACAAACGACGTGGCCAGGCAGGGGGTGGTTGGGATCACCAGGGACTTTTCGGCCTTGGGGAAGAAACTCAGGGAGCTGAAGGCCCAAGTGGCCTTCTCGTCAATCTTACCTGTCCGGGGATTTGGGCCAGGAAGGGACAGGAGGGCCTCTGAGGTGAACGACTGGCTTAGGGTGTGGTGCCAGAAGGAACGCTTCGGATTCCTCGACCACGGCACTCGTTTTCTTGCCAATGGACTTCTGGCAAGGGATGGGTTACACCTCACGAGGATGGGGAAAAGGTCCTTTGGAGATGCTCTAGCGAGCTTCATCCGGAAGACTTTAAACTGAGCCAGTGGGGGGTGGGTTCAGGCCCCCCAGTAACGTGTCTGCACTGGACAAGTGTGCAGGGAGGATCGGGGCTCTGGGAGCAGGGCTTTAGAGATACTGCAGGGACTGACAGGACTTCTACAGAGAGGGGCCAGGTACCAGGGAGGATGGGAGGAAGGAGGATGCTGGGCACTCCAAGGAAAGGAAGCAGTGGGAAGGAGTTGAGGTGCATGTACACCAATGCTAGGAGCATGGGTAATAAGCAGGAAGAGCTTGAAGCTCTCCTGGGAATAGGAGGATACGATCTGGTGGGAATCACAGAAACTTGGTGGGATGAAAGGCAAGTCTGGAATGTGAACATAGAAGGGTATCACCTTTTTAGAAAGGACAGGAAGGGAAAGAGAGGTGGGGGTGTGGCTTTATATGTCAGGGAAGGGATAGGATGCAGTGAGATAGAGTGCAGCACAGATGGGGATTCGGTAGAGGCAGTCTGGGTGAAACTTAGGGGTTTTGACAGAGAAAGAGACCTGACAGTGGGGGTATGTTATCGCCCTCCAGGTCAACTTGAGACCCTGGATGATGTCCTGACAGGCCAGATTCTAAGGATATCTCGGGGGAGAGACACAGTAATTATGGGAGATTTCAATCTCCCGGATATTACTTGGGAGACTCACTCGGCGGTGACAGCCAGGTCACGTCGCTTCCTAGAAGCTCTAGAGGGTGGGTTTTTCACACAGAGGGTCCGAGAGGCGACGAGGGGGGGAAACATCCTGGACTTGGTCTTGACCAATAGGGAGGAGCTGATAGATGAAGTACAGATTAGGGGAGCTCTGGATGCGAGTGATCACTCCATCCTTTGCTTTGAGATCAGAGGACTGGGGCCGTGCAGCAGGGCGAGCACTAGAAGCTGGGACTTCAAGAGGGCCAACTTTGGCCAACTGAAGGCCAGGCTGGGGAAAGTCTCCTGGGATAGGTTACTGGAAGGTAAGCGAGTTGAGGAGGGGTGGATGGCACTCAAAAGGGAGGTTTTGCAGGCGCAAGCCCTGACAATACCTCTAGTCAGTAAGGTGGGGAGGCGGAGGAGAGTGCCGCCATGGATGTGAAAGGAGGTGGTTAGGGGGATTAGACAAAAGAGGAACCTCCATAGGAAATGGGTACTGGGGGAAATAGACAAAAGGGTATACCGGGAGGAGGAGGCCCGTTGCAGAAGGATTCTTCGCAAGGCTAAGGCTGATTATGAGCTGAGACTTGCCAAGAATATCAAGAGCAACAAAAAGGGCTTCTTCCAGCATGTAAATAGGAAAAGGAAGGGGAGACAAGTGGTGGGACCACTAAATAAGGAGGAAGGAGATCCAGTGACTGACATGAGGGAACAGGCACAGATGCTAAATGACTATTTTGCCTCTGTGTTCTCCCCAAAGCAGGATGGGGGATATCCGTATAGGAGATTGGATGAGGCTGGGGACTTAGGGGCAGAGATTAGAGTCACCCCCCTTGAAGTTGAGGGGCTTCTCAGGGCATTGGACATTACAAAGGCGCCAGGCCCTGACGGGTTACACCCAAGAGTACTTAGAGAGTTGGCAGGGGTTCTCTCACGCCTGCTGGCCTCCATTTTTGAGGCCTCGTGGAGAACGGGTGAAGTTCCAGAGGACTGGAGGGTGGCATCGGTGGTCCCAATTTTCAAAAAGGGTAGTAGGAAGGACATGGGGAATTATAGACCGGTTAGCCTTACGTCCATTGTAGGAAAAACAATGGAAAGGCTCATAATGGAGAGAGATCTAGTGATGCTAGATAGGGAAGGGAGGCTGACAGCCACACAACACGGCTTCCGCAGAAATAGGTCCTGCCAGACAAACCTTGTGGAATTCTATGACAAGGTTTCAAGATGGCTGGATGGAGGGGATGCAGTGGATGTGGTATACCTGGATTTCAGCAAGGCCTTTGACAAAGTGCCCCATGATATCCTGGTGGAGAAACTGAGGAGTTTTGGGATACACCAAAGCACTGTCCGGTGGATTAGGGCATGGCTGACTGACCGAAAGCAGAAGGTAACCATTAGCGGGGAATCGTCGGGATGGCAGCCAGTGACAAGCGGGGTCCCCCAGGGCTCTGTCCTGGGGCCGATCCTGTTTAATCTTTTCATTAACGACATGGAAGAAGGGGTGAACAGTCTGCTGATCAAATTCGCAGACGACACTAAAACTGGAGCAGTGGCCACAACTGAGGAGCAGATACACCAGATCCAAAAGGATCTGGACAGACTATGGAAGTGGGCAGGAGACAACAGGATGGTGTTCAATGTGGAGAAGTGCAAGGTCTTGCACTTGGGGCATAGGAATAGCTGTCATAAGTACAGGTTAGGGGACAAGTGGCTGGAGAGCAGCACTTGTGAAAGGGACCTCGGGGTACTGGTTGACCGCAGGCTAAACATGAGTCAGCAGTGTGATGCGGTGGTCAAGAGGGCGAATGCCACCCTTGGTTGCATAGCCAGAAGTGTGGCTTCTAGATCAAGAGAGGTATTACTACCACTCTACATGACTCTGGTGCGCCCGCAACTGGAGTATTGTGTTCAGTTTTGGGCCCCTCATTACAGAAAGGATATAGCCAGGTTGGAGTCAGTGCAGCGTAGGGCCACAAGGATGGTGGCTGGTTTGCAGGGGATGCCGTATGAGGCAAGACTGAGGGAACTGGGTCTCTTCAGCTTGGAGAAGAGGAGACTCAGAGGGGATATGTTGGCGACATACAGGTATGTGAGGGGGTGTCACATGGAGATGGGGAGAGGCCTGTTCTCCCCTGCAGAGGAAGGCAGGAAGCGCTCCAATGGAGCAAAGCTCAGGGAGCCAAGGTTCAATTTGGATGCCAGGAAGCACTTCCTGACAGTTAGGACCCCGAGGGCGTGGAATGGGCTTCCACGGGAGGTCGTTGAGGCCCCATCAGTGAGGGTGTTCAAAGATAGGCTGGACATGCACATGGTGGGCATGTCATGAGTGGAGCCGGCTGGTGCCGGAGGTCAGACTAGATGGCCCAGGAGGCCCCTTCTGACTCGCTCTGTTTCTATGTTTCTATGTTTCATTCTAATAGTGCAGGTCCCAGACTTCTGCCCACGAAGTCCCCTACCTACAGGACACCACTGCTCCATCATTTAATGGTGTGTTGCACTCTCTTTGTCTATCATGAAGCCCTGGTACATCATTTTCAGTGCAGTTACTTGCAAGTAAGCATGCTCTGGACTTCAGCTTTAGGCAATAATTGGGCAATTGGATCCTGGCCTTGATCTTTGCTCTGAGTAGACTATTGATGTTTCACTAATGGCAACATCTGAGTGTTTAAGAAATGAAAGCCATTTCTTAAATAACGTCACTTGTGGAGGAAGCCCATAAAGTCTGTGGGAGGAACAGCTAAAGTGTTCTTCAGAATTGAGAAACTCATGTCCGAGGTGAGATCTGGCGAATCAAACCTTAGGAAATGCCATTATTTAGCATTTCGAAAACCTTTTCCAGGAAACTGTATCCATAGCATGTGATCTTTCCTCTCTTCTTGCACCTTTCAGTTTTATTTGTTTCGGCTATAAGCCATGGCAGCAGTACATAACAAGCAGCAGATTAAAGCATCTGAAGTTTAAAAAAGAGAGAGAGGGAGAGAGATTGCAGTCCTGTACAAGGAAAAACTCTTGGGATTTTACAGGACCTTGGACATTGATACTTCCCAGAATAACTTGCCAAGAACCATTTTATAGAACCCTCAGGTTGCTTCCTCAGTGCCTTTTCAATTATTGGGCTAAGTTGCTTTTTATGTCTGAAGACAGGCTCCCCAAACTTTGCTTCCTAAAACAAACACAAGATAGTTTGGGCCTCTGAATCCCCTGCTGCCAAAAACCAGAGCAGATGGCTTCTCTGTGAAATACTTTGCTGGAGTTAAGCTGTCTGCTGCCAAGGTGAATCTTCAGAAAAAACACTTTGAGAGGGCCAACCTGTTACTGCTTCATAGTCAAGTATGAAGATATAGGGATGAGAGAATTTCCTCTATTTTATTCCTGTTGTCCCTCCAGAGGGAGAATTTCTGGAATTGGAGCATTCATGCTTCGTTATAGTGAAATCTTTAGGACATGTGTACTCCCCCACCCCTTCATTCCCAATGTGCATGTGCACACTGAGAAATAGTTGCCAAAAAACAAAACAAAACAACAACAGCAGCAACAAAACCAACCTTGAAATTGTGTGTGCAGGTCTGCATCAGTATTTGTTTCAAAGGTGTTTTTCCAGTCCGCAGAAGGAGAAGTCACGGTTAGGCATGACTGAGCCGCTGCTAAGGACCCACAGTCTAGCGGGGGCCTCTCAGAAGGTGAAATCATTCAGAGTTCATTGCGGACAACTTGCTGTAAAGCACGAAGCCTTCATTGCGTGCTCATGATAATTAATCTTGCAAGGCACAAAAGAGCGCCTTTGCTTAACCAACAGTCATAGAACCACAGCATTCACATTAACCTATCCATATGTTCAATACAGAAATGAATAAAAGATACTCGTACAAATGGGATAAAAGAACTGAAAATGTTCCTCAAACTTCTTTATGAAAGAAGGATTTAAAAACAATGAAAGAGTGGATGAGTCCGAGTGCAGTTCTACTCCAAAGACAAGATAATTTAGAATTCCCAAATCCTGAGGAAATGCTCAGGTGACAGGAATCAAGGAAGTACCCCAGCAGATCAGCTCTTGTACATTGTACTTATGCTTCTGTTTGGAATCAAGTTATTTTGCATCCCACTTCTAGCACAATGCCTCTAACTTGCTTCCCTCAGCTGCGTTTGTATAAAAGTGAGAAGATGAAATAAAAAAGAAGATTTTTGGAGGTGATAGATACATTGCCAGTGCTCAAAGATGCTCTCCTGTACAGCAGGGGGCAAGACCACATGGAATTTGTCCTGATTGGAAGGGGCATTTTCTGCCAAGCTTCTAGTATCTCTGCCTAACCAATCTAATCAGAAAGCCGATTTACATTTTGGTGAAAAGAGTGTTCTTAAAAAAACAAAACAAAAAACAGCACTGAAGATGAAAAGCCAGTCTGGCATTCAGCAAACTTCAGCTAACAAGGCTTCAACTTGTTTGTAAGCGGAACCAGTGGTTTATGAAATGATTTCCTATTTTAAAATGAGTGATAGCCGTGGGGAGACAAACATTCATGAAATGCTAGTTCAACATAAAGGCAGCGGTAGAAAGGACAGAATTTTTTAAAGGGTTGGAGGTTAAAAGGGGAAAGGAGCATCTGGAACTCCTGTTAGTACAATAGACTTTAGTCTATTGTCTGTTAGTACAATAGACTTTTTCACCCATTGTTCTGTGATCCTTCATCTCATCTTAATTGCAAGTCCCTTCATTTTTGTTGTCGTTAGTTGCGAAGCTGCATCCGACCCATCACGATCCCATGGACAACAGGCCTCCAGGCCTTCCTGTCCTCCACCATCCCCTGGAGTCCACTTAAACTCACACTGACTGCTTCAGTGACTCCATCTAGCCACCTCAACCTCTGCTGTCTCCTTCTTCTTTTGCCATCTATTGTTCCCAGCATTAGGCTCTTCTCCAGGGAGTCCTTCCTTCTCATTAGGTGGCCAAAGTATTTGAGTTTCATCTTCAGGATCTGGCCTTCTAAAGAGCAGTCAGGGTTGATCTCCTCTAGGACTGCCTGGTTTGATTGCCTTGCGGTCCAAGGGATTCGCAGGAGTCTTCTCCAGCACCACAATTCAAAGGCCTCAATCCTTTAACGCTTAGCCTTCCTTATGGTCCAGCTTTCACAGCCATACATTGCAACTGGGAAAACCATAGCCTTGACTATACGCACTTTTGTTGGCAGGGTGATGTCTCTGCTTTTTAGTATGCTGTCTAGATTTGCCATAGCTTTCTTCCCCAGGAGCAAGCATCTTTTAATTTCATGGCTGCAGTCTCCATCTGCGATGATCTTGGAGCCCAGGAAAATAAAATCTGTCACCACCTCCATTTCTTCCCCTTCTACTTGCCAGGAAGTGAGAGGACCAGATGCCATGATCTTAGTTTTCTTAATGTTGAGTTTCAAACCAACTTTTGCGCTCTCCTCTTTCACACTCCTCAAGAGGCTCTTTAGTTCCTCTTCACTTTCTGCCATGAGAGTGGTATCATCTGCATATCTGAGGTTGTTGATATTTCTCCCAGCAATCTTAATTCCAACTGGTGATTCATCTAGCCCTGCCTTTCTCATGATGTGCTCTGCGTATAAGTTAAATAGGCAGGGTGACAGTATACAGCCTTGCCGAATTCCTTTCTCAATTTTGAACCAATCATAGTTTCTGCTTAAGTAATGCAGAGTCTAACCGTGCCTTTGTCAGATCTTGGTTGACCTTAGCCCTTAATATTCATTTGGTCACTGCAAAATGTTGCCTATCATGGAATTTTAGAGTCTCACAAAACTGTATGTGGAAATGGAAACTTTGTTTGTACAAAGCCTGTTAACTATTCAGATCTTCTGAGCTTCTGAGCTGAATATTCCATGCAGTGGTTATACTAAAATATCTATGATGCCTCGCAGCTCTGAGGAAAGATACCCATTTAGGCAGTTATAATATTACAGAACCTACCATAGGATGCTGGGATGGAAAAGGACACACAAACAAAGCAATATTTAGCAACAGAAATTCCAAACTAAGGAGTCAAGCTGATGTTCAAAGGGCAGTCAATATATCTAAAGATGTCCACAGGGCTGTGGTTTCATAGAATCATAGAACAGTACAGGTCTGTAAATTAAAGCATCCCAGACAGATGGCTCTTGAACGTCCCCAGTGTAGAAGAGTCCACAACCTCCATAGACAATTGGTTTCCTTGCTATAGTGCTCTTACAGTCAGGAAGTTTTTCCTGATATCTAGCCAGAATCTGGCTTTCTGTAACTGAAGTCCACTATTCCATATCCTGCACTCTGGGATGATGAAGAAGAGATCATGGTCATCCTCAGTCTTTCAAGTATTTGCAAAGTGCTGTCTTATCTCCCCTCAGTCTTCTCTTTTCCTCACTAAACATGCCCAGTTCTTTCAATCTCCCCACATAGGGCTTTATTTCCAGGCCACGATCATCTTCGTTGCCCTCCTCTGAACTTGTCTGTATCTTTCTTGAAGTGTGGTGCCCAGAACTGCACACAGTATTCGAGATGGGACCTAACCTAAGTAATCTAAGTGCCAAATAGAGGGAAACTAGGACCTCACGTGATTTGGAAATTACATTTCTATTAAAGTAGTCCTTTGATGGCTCAAAGATGATTGTCACTGCTACACTTACTATGTACAATTTGCAATTGAATTTTAGCCGAAGCCATTCTGAAGAGCATTGTGCTATAACTCACCATCATATTAGTGTCATTCAGTCCTCCAAAAGAAAGGCAAGAAATGGAAGAATGAAAGAATTAGAGAATTGGTTTACAACTTGTTGACCATCTAGACATTTCATTCACACATTTCCAATTGTTATGCAAATGCTTCCATTTGTGTTTAATTGGACTAACCTGATTTGTACATACAGAAGATATTCAAGGTGGACTACAACTGCTACAGAATGAAGTTATCCTTAGGTTTTCACACTTTGCTGTCTTTTGTGATATAGTTCTTGCCTCAAAAAAGGATCATGCATGTACCGTATTTTTCGCTCTATAAGATGCACTTTTCCCCCCCTCAAAAGTAAGGGGAAATGTCTGTGCGTCTTATAGAGTGAATGTGTGTGTGCCCGACGCTGCTGGTCCGCTTGCACCACGTGGCACCACCTGGCTGGCATGCCCTGCTCCGCCCCCCTCCTCTGGCACAGGTGAGAGCTGTTAATCACAGGTCGGTGTGTGTTTTCAAATGGCAACCCATCTTTTAATGAAGCCCATGGGGAAGTGATGGGGAATGTACCTGTGATTATCAGGAAGCTTTCCATGGATCAGTTATCTGTAAGCTAATCAGACACATTTTTTTTTAGGATCAGTGGATATTCGAACAGCATTACCTTCATGTATGAAGTTTATTCTTCAAAGGCTACTTAGTCCACTGTGTGTTTGATTTACCATACAATATCTCATTTTTTGTCAGAAGGTTTTTTCTATTATTTACTAGTAGGACAGCATGGACATTACTGGCTTTTTTAGATTTGTTATTGAATTGTCTGCAGCAGCTCTTGTGTAACGGTGTAGATTGTGGATTCCTTCAATAATGCCACTACTGACTAAGAAAGTGATGTCAGTGATTGTGAGCAACAGATCTTCATAAATTCTGACTCTAGTGATGATGAGTTCTATGGGTTCAACGAAAACTAGAAGAGTACTCGAACTTTAAAGTCTCTCTTTTGTTAATGACAGTGATGATGGTTCTTAATGCCACTGCTGACTGCTGTTCACTTTACAAGGTTGAAATATGGTATTACTGTATTCTGTTATAGTTTAGTAAATAGTTTAGTAAACCATTTGATTCAGAATATTTTTTTTCTTGTTTTCCTCCTCTAAAAACTAGTTGTGTCTTATGGTCAGGTGCATCTTACAGAGTGAAAAATACGGTATATACAAATGCACATCTTTGGGTAGATTGTATACAAAACACCAGATTTTGCAAAAAACAACTGAAAATAACACTAGTGTCCGCATGTGTGCTTTTTAAAGGCAGCTTGATGTGGAAATGGGTTGGAACAGGCTTATAAATATGTAGTTACAAAACTGACGTGGTCTAGAAGCTGAGCGTTCCTATCAATCGTGCAGCTGGAAGCTGATGGCCATAGATTAATGAGAGCCAGTGTAAAGCACAGGCACGCATAGCATCAAACTATGATGGATTTCAAAAAGACTTATGACAAAATCAGGGAGGATGCACTGTGAAAGACCATTTCTGAAAATAGAAGTAACTTCGAACTGTGAACATAGGAGAATTATATAAGCCTCTTTGAATTTGTTGTAAGAAAAAATAGGATATAAATCTAATTAATGAACGTCAGATATTTGAACAAATGGAGAGGCCACTGCTCCCAGGCGTAGCTTGTGTGCTTTCCAGCACCATCAGTTCGAGGTGGGTAACTTCCATGATTCCTCACCTGATGGGAATGATAGGTATTGCCGAGCAAAGCATCTGGAAGACCTCTACTGTTTTGGCCCTGGCCCCCATACCAAACACCAAGGGACCACAGGAGCCAAATCAAAACAGCTGGAGGGCGAAAAGCTAGTCAGACGCAGAAGCCGTGTGCTGAGGATGAAGTGGACCTGATGATCTGTGTGGGAGCGGTGTTCTGCACAGTACATTCGTCAGCATTTCCCAAGGTTATGTCTCCAGTTGTAGACACAAGGCCTGCCATCACCCCTAGCCACTATGAGTGCTGGTTGGGAATGATGGGCGTTGTAGCCATGCTGCCCAGGACCCAATGGTTGGAAAGGTCCTCTGAAACAGTTTATCCCTAATGAGATGGTCCCACATAGAACTGCAGGGATAATGTCAGGAAGGCTAAAGTGCTGCATGAACTGAGGCTTAAAACAACTGAGCTAAAAACAACAAAAGTATCTTCTTCAAATGCATCCAAAGTAAAAGGCAGATGAAAGACAAGGGAGTTCAGCTACTCACCATGGATGAGTAAGATGACAAAGAAAAGGCAGAAGTGTTCAAATCCTACTTTGGCTCAGTCTTCTCCCAAAAGAAGAACTACAAGCCTCCTGATGAAGGTGTACCACAAGCTGAAGGGGCAGCCCAAGACTGACAGGCCAGGTCAAGGATCTTTTAATTGGGCTCAATGAGTTCAAATCTTCAGGACCCAATGAACTTCATCCCAGAGTCATAAAAAAACTAGTGGAAGAACTTTCATAACCGCTATCTATCTTCCTTGAGAATTCATGGAAGACAGGAGAAGTGCCAGATGACTGGAGAAGGGCTAATGTTGTCCGTATTTATAAGAAAGGGGGGAAAAGAACCTGTGACCTATAGACCATTTAGTCTGACATCAATCCCTGGACAATTCTAGAATACATTATAAAACAATCTGCAAACACATTGAAGACAATGCAGTAATTGCTAGAAGCCAACATGGATTTTGCAAGAACAAATCCTGCCAGATGAATCTAATTTTATTTTTTGACTGGGTAACCTCCCAAATGGGCTGTGTGAATGCTGTGCACATAATCTATTTAGACTTTAGCAAAGCCTTTGAAGAAGTGCCCCACAACTTCCTGATCACCAAACTAGCAAAATGTGGGCTAGATAGTGGAACCATTAGGTGGATCCAGAATTGGGTGCAAAATTGGACTCAAAGAGTGCTCATCAATGGCGCCTTCTCATCTGGGGAGATGTGACAAGTGGGGTGCCTCAGGGCTCCATCGTGGGACTATGGCTCTTCAACTATTTAATTAATGATTTAGATGATGAACTACAAGGAAAGATAATTAAATTTGCAGATGACACAAAGCTAGGTGGAGCAGCAACTACCCTGGAAGACGGAGATAAGATCCAGGGTGATCTCAATAGGTTAGAATATTAGGCAGAGAGCAACAGAATGAAATTCAACAAGGGAAAATGCCAAGTCGTTCACTTAGGAGCAAGAAACCAAATAACCACTACAAGATGGGGACTATTTGGCTCAGCAATAGTGCAAAGAGAAAAGATCTTGGGGCTGTTGTAGATCACAAGCTAAATATGAGCCAACAATGTGAAGCAGTTGCAAAAAGGGCAAATGCTACTTTGGGCTGCATTAACAGAAGCATTACTTCCGAAACATATGAAATACTAGTTCCCCTATACTCCACACTTATCAGAACTCATCTGGAGGAGTTTGTCCAATTCTGGGCACATAAGATTTTAAAAGATGCAGAAAAGCTAAAAAGGGTTTAGAGGAGGGCAACAAGAATGATTCGGGGGCTGGAGGCAAAGCCCTCTGAGGAAAGAATAAGAGAACTGGGCATGTTAAACTTCAGGAGCAGAAGACTGAGAGGTATGATGGCATTCTCCACGTACCTCAAAGGCTGTCACAAAAAGGAAGGATTTCTTCTTCGTTCATTCCAGATTGCACGTCATGGAATAATGCACTTAAGTTAAAAGAAACCTTCTTTAGACTAGTCACCAGGAAGAATTTCCTGGCTGTGAGAATGTAACTTAGTGTCCTGAAATAGCAGGGGGTTGGATCCGATGCCCTTCTGACCCCCTTCAACTCTATGTTTCTATGATTTAGGATTCTAAGCTTTTGTTCATGCATACTAGCAGTGCATCTTGGGAACTGTAGTTTGGAGATACATAGCATGCCACCTTATATACATCCTTCTGAGCTTCCAATCATGCACAGTTGATATCTAAAAAAGGCTATTTCTGTACATGTGCCTAGTTGTCTGGATTAAACCCTTTCTCACTTATAGTTACTTGCAACTCTTTCACATCTTTCTCTTATTCTCATTGGATCAGATTTGGGTTGTTGTTCATACAATACTTTCATTTTGTTTGGTAAGTAAACATGGACTTGACTTACTCCTGGTTGTGGATCAAGTGTTGCTGCATGGCCTTTTAAGTACATGTTTACTTAAGAAACAAAATGAAAGAAAATATTGTACTGACAGTTACAAGCCAAATCCACTCCAATAAGAGAGATGCAAGACCATCACGGGTTACCATAAACAAGGAAAGGGTTGTATCAAACAATTCAGTATGTGTACATAAATGGTGTTGTTTAGCTCTGGACTGTGTGCTCAGAAGTTCACCATCAATTCTGCACTTAATGATTTTGTAAAATGCCAGTCCAGGCTTGTTAAAAATGTGAGCATTATGAATGGATGAACTTTGACCAGCGAGCCAACTGTTTACAAAATTCGGTGGCATCTTTTAATTATTTATTTATTTTGTCTGCATATCACACTGCAAGCTTGGACATGTACTACATTAAATCTAAGTCTGTGTTTGGTCCTGAAAGTGCAAACTGCATAAAATCTTGATAAAAAAATGAATGGAAACAAATTCTCATACCTTCTTGCTTGTTAAATTCCATGAACAAGGCAGTGCAATTGCACAAGCATAACATCATTTGAAAGTCCTCATGTGAGAGCTACAACTTGGATTTTTGCACCAGCAATGCCTCAGTTATTTGGCCAAGATGCTAGCTCGGGTATCTACCTAACTTTCCTTGCACACTGATTCTTCTCCATTCATAGTTGGCATGCTGGTCAGTGTAACTGTGATAGGATGGAGTTGACAGCGGTGGATTGAAGAGCTCTTAGTTGTTATTGATCTGCTTTCCATGCCTGGTGTGTGGGTGATGGGTTATTTGAAACTGCAAATGCTCTTGTGGTACAGTCCTCTTACTCGGTAGTAGTTCTCCAGGGTGCAAATGAAGTGAACTTTGAGGGGGAAGCTGCTTATTTGAAGGTCTGTCCACAATGGGTCATCCATGCACACTGAAAAGCTTGCTATCTGTGAACTGCCTTGTGAGAGCTTTTCAAAATGAGCAAAACCCCCATGGATCAAGGTCAGATCCAGAGGAAAGAAATCAGCAGGCAGATTGGGGTCAAAACCAGAGGAACAGGAAAGGATTGGAAGGCAGGTGTGAGAGGGATCAGGAGAAGCAGCAGATGGATACCAAGAAAAGATCAAAGAGTCATCATTGCACAAGGTTGAACTCTGATACTCAAGCAGAAAAGGTTGAGGCTGACCCAGAATTATTGGGCAGAAAAAGCCAGTCCTGTCGTAGAAGGAAGTTTTGTTCACAGACCCAAGGAGATTAAAAATGCCAAGCATAATACAATGTGTTCCTTTTGTGTATTAATTGCTCACCTTTCCAGTTCTAGGGATACACAAAAGTTTTATTTCATTCCTACTTGTCTTATCCACTATCCTGTCACTAAAGAGAATGTTTTATTTGTTTGTTTTTAAATTTGCAAATCCCCAATCTTGTAATCATGCCCGAGAGAAAATGTGCATATTTGAAATAATTTTAAAATGACATTTTAATTAAAAATGCACCATTTCATCATTCAGTTAATGGAGGGGAGTTTGCAGCTTTGAAAATGGACACAGAAATGTGCATTTACCAGTTAGGCTTGTCATGAGTAGGGCCTTCTGGAGCCGGGGATCACACTAAATGGCCCAGGAGGCCCCTTCTGACTCGCTCTGTTTCTCTGGTTGAAATGGACACCTTCTGCATTTGAACACAAGAAAACAGGTCACAAGTAAGAATATGAGACACTCAAACGGAACTATGGAATGGAGTTTGGAGTCCTGGCAAATGCTAATAGCTAAAAGAAGACGCAAACTTGAGTTTGCAAGCCCTGAGCAGGGTTGTGAAGGACAGGACATTCTGGATAGCAATCAATCATAGAATTGTTATAACTTGGGGATGACTTGGTGTCACATAACAGCAGCAACAACAATGAACTGGTTCTCCTACCCTTGTCCTTGAAGGAGTTGCTCTATTCTGGGAAGATCTAGAGCAGCTCTCCATTTAGGCAGGGAACTCATTGGGTAACCATGGACTGATCACTTTCTCCTATCCTCACCTCGTTCACAGATTCTTTATGTGGATGCAAATGGTGGGGGTGGTTTTTGGCAGTGAAGGGCCAAAGAGGGAAGGAGACAGATGGAGAGAACAAGCCACTCATCCTTATGCATCTTCAGTTGGGCATATATGGACTTTATTAAACCTGCTTCATCCATGTTCTGCAGATTTTCAGGCACCTTTAATTCTATTGACAGAATTGGACTTTAACCAAACATTCCATATCCTTTTGTGCAAATTTGCACATTGTGGAACTCCTCCCCAAATGTGCAACATTTTAGTCTATGGGGAAATGCATATTTTGGTTATTTTTAAAATTTGTTTGCATTCTCTGCATAACATTCGGGAAAGTTAATCAAATACTCTGTAAATTCATGGAATCCATGAGACTCAGCTAATCCATCTATCATAGAATCCATGGGTCAAATTCATAGAAATCCAAAATGATATAAATCCACTGCAGATTCCAACATCCCTATGTTCAGTGCAGTGTTTCTGCTCTTTTCTGTGTTTTCAACATGTATTTGTTAGGTCTTATTGTTGAGGGTCTCTCAGTTACTCAGTCTACCAAAAGGAGTGTCAGAATTACTGAGAGTACAATTTCCTGCATGCCTGCTGAGAAGTATGTTACATTGAATTAATTCAATGGAGCTTTCAGGAAGGGGGTATACATCTGCACCTTGAGTTTGAGACTAGAAGTAAAAGCATGAACAAAGGAGACAAAGGTTTCAGTGTTAGGACAGAAGAGAAGTCTGAGGCTGGGCCATGTTTCTTTCCCCTTCCACATGTGGTTGCTAGAATCTTGTCATGGGAGTTGATCTTGCTCTAGAAACCCTGAGAAAGAAGATAAGAAACTTGAGCCCTTACAACTTCACTGTTTCAGGAGCACAAACCACTGTACATGTTCAGGGATGTCTCTGAGAGTAAAAGGAAGAGGGAGACGGTTTTAAAAATGAAAATACCGAAGGAAAGCCATGAAGTTAATGATGAAGTTCAGATTTGATTAGTCTCAGATATCACTTTCAGTGGTGGCAGCAGCGGCGGTGGAGGGAGGTCACACTTCCACGGTGACCTTTTAGCAAATTCAGAGCTAGGAAGAAAATATGTCTTTTTTGGTGCTTTTACATTTGCAAGTAATTAGGGATGAGCTACTGACTCAACTATACTGTACTTCACCATAGCAGTACTGCCACAAAATGTGTGAGATCGTCCCTGCATACCCACATGCATTTTAGGATGGCTTGCAAGGAACTTGCAAGGAAATGGACCCCTTACACCTTTGCTGTGCTTTTAATGGTGATAAGAAATTAATTTCAGTACATTTTTGATTAGAAATTTATCCTTTTTGTACCTTCTTGACCACAGGTTCAGCCACAATTTATCGTTGAAGTCCATTCATTTCAGAACAGGTTGTGTGATTTGCAAACACACACATGCACATGACACATTTGGCAACATGCACTCCTCTGCATGTCAATTTTCCAGACATGCCCCTATTTCAAAATGAGCACATTTAAGCAAATGTGCACAAATACACTTTTATCAAGGAAGAAGAAAGCATGCATTTCAAAATACAAACATTTTAAAAAAATCTTACATTTCAAAAAAGTGCACAAGATTTGGAAAAATTTGGAAAAAGTGCACAGATTTGGAAAAATACTCACCAACAGATTTTCATGTGAAAAACTTTCCCACAGGGAAAAAGGAAAATAAAAAGTGTGCAGTAAGCTAAGGTCTAGAAGAAGCTTCACGATGGAATTCAGAGAACTCCGGCAATTTCATGTTTTGTTGCTTCTTTTAAGAGGCCTGAAGAACTGTTGTCAACATTTATTCAAGAGACTGAATCTTCATCATCATTATCATCCTCATCATCCTCATATACAATTCTTTTGAGTTGCTGGCACCCTCCAGATATTTGGGACTATGACTCCTATTATCCCTGATAATAGGTCATGCTAGATGGGGATGGTATGAGCTGTAGTCCAAAACAGTCTGAGGACACCAGGTCATGGAAGGCTCCATTTGAGTTCTTAAAGCACTTCACTGTGTTCTCACAACTGCAGCATCTTGCTGTATGTAGTGTGGAGAGTACCTTGCAGCCGTCATGATTTGACCAGGAATTTCTCAACACACAGTGACAGGAGCATGCCTCATCTCATGTCTGTTTGCCCACCTGGTCAGGATTGTATGCTCTGGCAGGAAGTGACTTTTAAAAGTCTCAGGCAGAGAACAGCACCTTCCCATTGCCTGCAATCTAATCCTTCTGCTTGGAAATCTCAGAAAACCAATGTGGAAGAGAATCTTTTTTATACAAAAGAGATCTCCTACCATTGTGTCATGGGGATAATGCACACCTGTACACCTTGCATTATAGTATGCCTTCTTGCCTGCCTGCCTTCCATTTTCTTTATTGTTATTTTAATATTTCTTGACTACCTTTCAGGGCAGCAGCCCGCCCAAGGGACAGCAGCGCACAGCAATAAAAACACATAAGAATAGACCTTCTTAAAAGCTTTCGGTGATTGGTTTTGGCAGACCCCCAACCATAATTTATTCTAGAGGTCTGGGGCCACCATGAAAAAGACCATCTCTTGTGCAAGTGGTAACCTCACTGCTCTCTCAGGTAGGCACAGGTGAAAGGCCTCTCTTGATGGTCTTCAAGTGTGAGCAAGTAATTGTTGTTCAAGTAATATGGCCCCTCCCAAACCATGAAGATGTGAAAAATCAAAGCCAGTGGTTTAAACTGGGCTCAGAAACACACCAGGGACCAATGAAATTATATGATGAAATTTCTCCCAGCAGTATTTAGGTAGCTGCCTCCAGCACTGTAAGTGATCTGTTAAAATGGCCTCGTTTGGAAATGAGAAGCTGCCATAAACTGAGGAGTTGGATGTACTTAATACACCCTACCCAGTATTTTCAACTCTGATTGCCAGCAACTCTCCAGGGTTTCAGGCAGGATTCTCCCCCAATCCCACTACTCCAAGATGTCAGGGCTGGAACCTGCAACCTTCTGCATGCCAAGTCTGTGTTCCATCTTCTGCTCCTAAGCGATGTGCTCCCTCCTTTAGGTGGACAGTTAATCTTTTTGCAGCAATCGGAAATGATCCTGCTGCCTTGTCTGATTATTTCTTGCTGATTCCATTTTGCTGCCGCTCTTTAGTATCTGTGCTTATGCTCTTTTCTCTGGTTGTTAATGTATTAAATAATGGCCGATAGCTATCTTGAGTGAGTCCCGCTAGGCATGGAGAGGCTGGATATTAATATTTTACTGGAATAAATAAACCACATAGTCTCAGACATGGATTTTTTAAAAAAACATATGCCTCTAAAAATATAACAAAGTGAGTGAAACAGATATTTCTTGTAACCACAGAATCTTACAGGCATACCCATCAGTGAGACAGGGTGGCTGCAGCTCCTTGTGTAGGAATGATCATAGCTTCAGGGTTGGCCCTGCAAAAAGGCAGAGTGAGAAATACACCTCAGACACCTGATGCTGGCAGGTGGAAGGCATTGCAGGACAGGGCTGGGTGTCCCATGGTGACAAGCTTGCACTTCCTAAGCTAATGTTTAGTCCTTAGGGAAGTGAAGGATGCTTCCCAAAGCTGGTGGTGACAGTATCCATCAATCCAATTTGCTTCTGTACATGGGATGAGACAATAAGTCTCATTTATTTACATTCAGTGGGGGCTGTCACCACTCTAGGGTTTGGTCTTAACTTTCAAAGCACATTTATGTTGCTGAACACTGTTGATGTTCAGCTGTTTAGTTGTGTCTAATTATAAGAGATCCTATGGGGCAAATCTTGTGACACTTGCTGATCCTGTGCCACCTCATCCGACTGAACTATGCTCTGGTCTGCATCCTCTTTGATGGAGTCTAACCACCTTGCTCTTTGGCGATCTGGTTTTCTCTTGCTACTGAGCATTCCAAGCATTATATCTTTTTCTAATGAGCTTGATCACAAAACGTGGCCAAAATACGTGAGTCTTAGCTTTGTTATCTTGTCGACCAGGGATGCATTTGGATTAATATGCTCCAGCACCTGCTTGTTCGTGACTCCTGCTGTCCATGGAATGAGCAGGAGCCTCCACCAACACCACAGTTCAAATGAGTTAATTCTCCTCTTGTATAACTTTTTCATTGTCTAACTTTCACAACTGTTGGTTGCAATAGGAAAAATGATTATTGGACCAATCTGCCCTAGGTTACCAAACTGATGTTCTTGTTTTCCCACAGTTGATTCATGCTTGTCATTGCCATATGACCTAGTGAAATTCATCACTTTATTTCTGGACTGAATTCACTGCTGCGCGAAATCAGTGATCCCAGGAAAGTGAATTCTGCTACACCTTCAATTTCCACATTATCAACTGCTATTTTGATTACTTCATTCTGTGCAGTTGTCAAGACCTTCGTCTTTTTGATGTTCAGAAAGAGGCCAAACTTCTTATTCTCTTCTTTGATTCCTTGGATCAATTGCTTTAGACCTTCCTGGGTTTCTGAGAGGAAGGTTGTGTTATCAGCATATTGAAGGCTGTTTATGGTTCTTCCGATCTTTATCTGGACTTTTGATCCTTCAAGATCCATCTTCCTCATGATTACTTCTGCATTCAAGTTGAACAGAAAAGGGCAGAGAATACATCCTTGTTGGACTACTTTCTCAACCTTGAACCAATTTGTGTCTCTGTATGGTGTTCTTCCAGCGGCTTGCTGGTTTGTATATAGTGACTGCAGAAATCTGACCAGATGTGTTGGTACCCCTGGGTCTTGTAGTACTTTCCACAACTTGTCATGATCAACACAGTCAAAGGCTTTCTTGCAGTCAATAAAACACAAAAGAAAGTAAATGTTCTTTTGATATTCTTGAGGTTTTTCCACAATCCAGTGCAAATTTCCAATATGGCCATGAGTGCCCTGGCCTCTTCAGAAGCCTGCTTGGACTTCAAGTAGTTTCCTTTCTATGACAGATGCCAGACATCATACAATTTTAAGGAGAATGTTGCTAGGGGAACACCACTCCTCCCTAAACAAGTTCAGCACCATGGATAGTTCCTTGAAAAGTTAAGACTTCAACCTAGAATGAATACACTGCTCTTCTGAATTTAATGCTGTCACCCTCCAGTGTGCATTGTGGCCTTCATTCCAGGCAGAAAAATGATTTGGACCAGTCCTCCATAGCTTTGTGGTAAGGATCGCACAGCTTCAGTCCCTGGCATCGTCAGGTAAAAGCTTAAGCAGCAGATGATGTGAGGAAACCCTGGAAAGGGCTGCCTGATGGTCTTGGCTGTGAGTTCTGCAACACTTGAGGGTTGATGGGCATGCTTAGAACTTTCAATGGCTGTCTGGGCCATTCTCACAAAATTGCTGTCATGTCCAGGCACAAAACCCCCATTTTGTAGGAGGCTGAAACTAAAGCAACTTATCCAAGAAGTAGTGCAACCCAGAGGTAGAGAATTCACCACATAATGCACAAACCGACAGACCTCTGAGATGAATAAGTTGGCCAAGAATGCTGCTGGGAACCTAAAGAATCCTTGCAAATAAAAACAGTGCTGGAGCCCAGAACTTCATTTTGCATCATGTTGGACTTCCAGTTAACTGTATTTAAAAATAAATTAAAATAAAATAAAGATCAGGTAGGGCACAAACCCTGGTCACTATCAAGAGAGTTGTCCATGGTCATATCAGAGTGCATAAGTACTTTGTTTAAGACCCTGATTCTAGATGGATGGTTTGATAAGGTATAAGGTAAGGATGGAAAATTTCAGTCCAAGGACTGAATCTAGCATCCCTGAGCTTTCCAGGATTCCCCAGATGGCCATGCCCTTTCCACAACCACCTGGGAGGATAGTTTTCTGGCTTTTGCATCATTTCCTCTCACTTCTGAAAGGTTCAAATACCTTTCTGAAGGTTTAGTAAGTGATATGAAGAACTTTAAGTGAATACATATATATGTCTTATAAACACGATTGGCCCTTCCGCTTCTGCATTCAGCTCCATCCAGTCATGAAATGTGGCCCAGAAGAGTTTTTCAGAAATTGGCCTGAAAGAGCTTCAACATGGCTGTCCAAGGGAACACCTTATCTCCATTTGGGGACACACATGCTTGAATTTGCTGTCACAGAATGCACAAAATGTCTCTCAGATCCAGCACAATACCAGCAGAAGCGTGCTGTGAAGTGGAGCCCTTGCAGTAGACCAACTCTTTCAGATATTTTAAAACACATTCACTAAGATTGCTAAAAATCAGGATTGCCTCTTTGTTCAGGCTCTAGAAGAGGCTGGGCCAAAGAAAGTCCATTCTAGCTCAGTTTTGTGTCCAAGTACTTGGTTTTCCATCATTTAGTCCATTTGCGATTGTGCCATTTCTCCTCCTCTTTGCTGAATAGTCCATATGAATGTTGAAGCAAATGTCCAGGAATTAGGAGGAAAAAGAATCTTGCTTTGCTTTAGGATTCATTGGGGACTGGCAAACATGGCCTTTGATTGTGGCTGGGCTTAATCAATTCACTTCCAAAATGGGAAGGATTAGCACTAGACAGGAGGAGATTGCCATCAAGTTGTATCTCCAATTAGCAGGCCTAATTTGTGTTGGTCTAATAAATACATGAGTACTAGGAGCACACTGGGTGTTCTACATCCAGACACGCACAATCTAGCCACACCTCCATTTATCATCTAGTTTGGATATTACATTCATACAATGTGAATCCCATCACCTCTTGAACTTTCTAATATGATAAAGTACCTTCCAAGTGACGGAACCAACCTGTGCTGTGGTCACTAAGAGCTGCCACAAGTACCATGCAGGTGGCTTGAGGACGATTCTTAGTTTTCTGGCAGTGCCGTAACTCCACGTAGATGGAACCTGGGGTAATACTTGCTAATGTCTCCTTTAGTTTGTTTGCACACAGTTCATTGTTGGATATTGGCAGAAGCTGCTGTGGGGAGCTTTGTAATACTCCATACAGGCCCAAGATCCTTCTTACAGAAGTCCCTGCTCCAAATGCACCCTCCTGGAGAAGTGAGGTGGGTGGCCACAAGGCAGAGAGCTATCATGGGGTGGCCTCTTGGCCACAGAACAGCTTCTCAGGGAAGTTTGCCCGGGCCCTCTTTGTGGTCCTCTTGGTGTCAGGCAAAGACCCCTTTGTTCCCCTGGGCTGTTTTAACAACTTGGATTGTATCCAGACTTTGTCATGCTTTGAGCAGACCTATGGAAATCAGTGGGGCAAGTAAGCAATGAAGGGTGGAAGTTCCATTAATTTAACTGGGGAGCCATAGAATACGAATTGTACACACAGGGCTATAAGTCTCTTGTAACCTTATTTATTTCTTGTAACTATCCCCCAAGCTTTGTTGCCATTGTTGGGGTGTTGCTTTACGGTCCAGACAACCTTATGGTGCTGTTATTGGTGAAGAGAGATTACCAGCACTGCTGCTTCCCCCAGTTCCTTCCTAGGACTTGTAGTTCATCTTCCTCAGCCCACTCAGTGTCAACACCCCATTCCTTTGAGAGATGGGGGAGCATGATGGAGGATAGGATCTGGAGAAGAAGTATAACCCTACTGGATCTGTAGGAAGACTTTCACCAAGCTCCAATTCCCCTTGTACACCTGTTGGGAAATATTGGGATTAGTATTCTTGATATTTGTTTGATTCTCACAGTAAAAAAAATTCAGGGGTTTCCACCAAACAGAAGCTCTCTAATTCACATAAATGTTTTGGTTTAGGTGAAATCTGGTGGTGATTCTATTCAAATGTTTCTGTCTGACTGACACACTTGAATCCTTCTCTTCCTCCAATGTATTTACTTCTATTTTATCTTGTCTTATCCTCAAAAACATGCTATGAGCTAGGTTAGTCAGAGATATGTGCAATGTTGAAATCCATTTAAGCTTGATGGACTTTTGACACCTTTCCAATCTGACAGTCAAAATCAGGCCAAGTCAGTTTTTTTCCCCCCAGATTCTGCTAAAGTGGTCAAAATATTTGTGCAAACTGAGAGCTAAGAATGGCATTTTACTTCTACAGTTTCCCGATCTGTACAAATCAGATGCAGAAAAAGAGGCCATTTCTATCAAAATGCAGCATTCCCAGTTGAAAAGGTCAGACTCAGAAACTGAACTAGATGAAGAAGGAGAGGGGTTGTGGCACAGAATTGTCAAGATTAATGAGTGAGATTTATCAGACAGCTTCTGAGAATCGAGCCATCTTCAATTTGAGGTGAGACACTGTAGAAGAGGGAGGCTCTGTGGAGGAAGGGTAAGAATTCATTAATCCACTGAGCTGACACTGAGCAGCCCAATTAAGTAATGTCTAGCATTTCCTCTGTCTAACCCAGCAGCAGCATGAACCTCCCTCAGGGTGAAGTCAAGCTTTTTGGGAAAGGAGAGGAGACTTTTGGCTATTAGACACTGTAGAAAAAAATGAATGAACAATACAGAAGTGCTGCTAGGTTCCTACCTGGTTTTAAAAGTCATGCATATTGCCTGCAACCTGATTTTAACTATTCCCATGTATGTAGAAAGCTAGGTGTCAGGGAGAATAATTCTAGCTTATCATTCTTGATTTTGTCTATACAAAATTTTAGTTGCAAAAGCAAAAGGCAGGAGGACATATTCAAGCCTCTGTCATATAGTCCAAAGAGGCACAATCCAAGGACAATTTCATCAGCTCATCTTTTGAATGACATCCCAAAGGAGTGAGACAGGGAGCAGGAAGGCCTGTCCTCCTCTGTGTTACCTCTGACGTGGGGAACCTGCAGGGTGTGTGGCCTTCTGCCCTTCAAGAAGTGAATGTTCTGTCAACATTGTGTCAGAACGAATGCGCAAAGGTGGACGTGGGCCAAGCTCCAGAAGTGCACAAAGGGAAAAAAGCAAGTGCTGGTTGTGCTGTTTTCTTGTTTCTTTGCAAATGTCTGTGGCTGCTTTTCGGGGTTACATGACTTCTCATGAGTCTTGGCTTGTTCCATCCTGGCAACTATGTCAGTGGGGCTCATCTACCCAGAAAGATCACGACACTTGATTGAATGTCACTCCCTTTCTTCTTCTTGCTATCCATGCATTGCCACCAACATCCTCGCAATGCCTTTGCCAGCTTATCAGGGGAAGTGAAAGGGAAGTGGCTTTTGTGCTGTCCATCACTGCAGGAACAGGGCATGCAGCTTTCCAGGGCTTGTCTTCATGTCTCCTTGTCTCCCTGTCAGTCCTGTGGCAGGAAGACAAGGAGTCAGTAAGACATATGAGCAAAGCAGCAATGCTACAACTACACCCAGATGGCCTCTGGATTCTGACTGAAAGCATGAAAGAGTTACCCTGTCCTTAAACAAGCAGAAATATCTGGGAAGTGAACAGAGCTTTGAATGGCTTCACCCTGGCCTGCAATGGCCCTGCAATGAGTAACAATATGAGAGATGTATGAAAAAATAATTTCAGTTTGGATTTGGTTAGGATTGTAGTAATTGATGCTTTCTGGACTGCAAACAGGCTCATTGCTTTTCTGAGCATGCAACATGATGCAAGGGAAGGGTTCAACAGCATGTGTAGAATTGCAAAATAATCATGAACAAATTGTAATTCTGAATGGAAAAGTAGTGTGTAGATTTCGAAGATGTGCCCATTTGTTGGATAAAAATGTTTGGAAAATGCATGGAAACATATGGCTACCACATGAAAACCTTCATCAGGATTGCTTTAAAGTAAAACCAATAGGAGAGGAAGATGTGCAGCATGGCATCCCATCAGCTGGCAAAGACTCATATATTTCAACAGAGAAAAACCTCAAGCAGGGAGCAGCACTATTCTCCCCAAAAATGTAGAAAGAAAACCAGGGAAGAGCGAGAATGAACTTCAATGTCTCTGCACCCGTGCCCAGAGTATGGGAAACAAGCAACTCGAACTTGAGCTCATAGAACACAAAGGCAGTTATGATCTTATAGGAGTAACAGAAACTTGGTGGGATGACTTACATGACTGGAACTCTACAATTGATGGGTACAGCCTGTTCAAGAAGAATAGAAAGGAGAAAAAGGGAGGTGGAGTTGAGAGACACATATATCTGCACAGAAATTCAAGAAGAACTTAGTAGTCCCATTGAAAGTCTCTGGCTAAATTTAAAGGGAGCAAAAAATAAGAAAAACATAGTTGTTGGCATCTATTACCATCCACCCAGTCAAAAAGCGGACAAGGATGCAACCTTCGAAAAGCAACTTGCCAGCATCTCCAAGAAGAATGGTGTAGTCATCATGGGGTGCTTCAGTTTCCCTGATATTTGCTGGGAGACAAATTCTGCCCCTCCAAGAGGTTCCTGACATGTGTTGCCAACAACTTTCTCCAGCAGAAAGCAGAGGAAGGCAGGAGAGGACCAGCTATCCTCAATTTCACACTAAGAGGGTTGGCCTGGTGGACAAAATAACAACCATGGGAACTCTGGGGGAAAGTGACTGTGCGATGCTTGAATTCTTAATTATGAAAAAGGGTAATTGGAGCCAAACGAGCATCCTGGACTTCAGGAAAGCCAACTTTAACGAACTCAGAAAAATGATAAGCAAAGTGCCGTGGCAGCACAGCCTTAAGGGGGAGGGTGCCCAAGGTGCCCAGTGTGGTGCAGTGGTTAAGACAGTGTGGTGTAGTGGTTAAGAGCCTGGGACTGGGACTCAAACGATCAAGGCAGCTTACATCATTCTCCTCCTCCATCATATCCCCACAACAACAACCCTGTGAGGTAGGTTGGGCTGAGAGTCTGTGACTGGCCCAAAGTCACCCATTTGGCTCCATGGCTGAGCGGGGACTCGAACCCAGATCGTCTGAGTCCCAGTCCCATGCTCTTAACCACTACACCACACTTAACCACTACACCACACCACCACAACGTGCTATGCTATGTCATGGTATCATTCTGGGATGGGACCTTGGGGATGCAAAGGGTAGTTCTCTTGTCACTAGTAGTGCCAGCAAACTACCTTCAGGTTAAAGAGGGTGAAAACAACAATGATTCCCAGGACCCTCTCCCTAAAGGACTAGAATTTCTTCTGTCCACCTAAAAGAGTAACCAAAACAGCCCCCGGAATATGTCCCTTGCAAATCAGCAAGTGAGAGGGGTTTTTAGCTACAGAAGAGGACCAGCTCGGAGAAGGGTTCATTTTAGGTGTTGGTAGACCCAACATTCTGAACATCTGCAGAAAACTGAATGAAGTGCTGGAAAGGCAGGGAGTGCAGTTCAGAGGAGCTGCCAATCTCTTGCGAGGAAGCCAGTCTCGCCTGTGCTTCGTCCTGTGCCTAGCAGAGCCCTGATGCATGCCGCTCACTCACAATCGCCACCCCGAGACCTGAGCTTTGGGGGCTCCCCAAAATGCATTTTCGGAATCTGTACTCCACAGTTCGGTGCATAAATCTGCCAGTGCTGGCATACAAGGAAGTGTGGGAGGAAGAGAGGAGGAGGAGGAGGAGGAGGAAGAGTGCTTCGCTCAAATTCTTTCTGGGTCACTCATGAGAACAAAGCAAGGAGCAGCCTTCTGTGCGTGGGCAAGGATGAGGGGGAAGGACCTCCGCTTTGCTGCTTTCTTGCGCTCGGTTTCCTTTTTGGAAGCAAGTTTCCCACATATCCATCAGACATCATTTACTGCCTGAGCTAAGAACATTCTATAAAACTCTCCCGCGAACATTGCAGTTCTTGTTCTCTTTCCCAGGGTTATTTCAGAATGTATTTTAACAGGCTACAGGAGTGTGAGATTGTTCAACACAACCGTTTTGCCATTATCATTCTGCCCCCCGCCCCCACCCCGCGCCTCGCCCCGACCCATTCGCTGTTCCTATAATGTTGCACCGGGAGCTGAAGGGAATTACCCTGTCACAAGGTCTTGCGGGATAATCCTATGCAAATCGCTCTTTGGGGAAAGCTTTTCTGCATTGTGATTCTTATGCAGAAAGACCAGAAAGAGAGAGAGAGAGAGAGCAGAAAAAGATGCAAAAACAACCAAAAAAGCTCCTTTGTCCCTCCAGTTGTGTGTTCTCTGGAATTCAAGAGCAGATGCCTTAGGCAAAGGTTTAAAACTTTTGACATTCAAAACGGTGCATGACACTTCTGGAGGATTGGTCCCCCTTGGTGGATTGGTCCCTTAAAAGAAGGAAGTACATGCAGAAGGATGTGTGGATGCCTGTGATATTCCTGTTGAAATGTCACATTATTAACAATAAGATGTGGGAAAGGGAGCAGTAGGAGGACAGAATGTGCCCGCTGATACCTTTGCAGATGCTTTTGTACAAATCTCTGTGGGAAACATGGATTGCGCTAAACTCAAAGAGCAGCTGATGCTTCCTTAAAGCAGCAGAGAGAAACGCTTCCAGGACACAGAGCAGCTATAGTCTATATTTCTCTCTGCACTTCTATTTATTCCTGTTAAAAACTGTGTGTCCTGCATCCGTTTCTGCCCCCATGCTGGAAATAGATCACTGCGTCAATCCTGGGCCACAGAAGCAAATGGGAAGGATACTCTGCCCTGGGGCAGTCCGGCATGGGCAACAGGTGGCCTTCTGGAGGTGGTGGGGCTGCGCCTCCCATCAACGCTGACCGGAGCCTGGGCTGGGCAGGGCTAATGAGAGCTGCGGTTCCACCATGTTTGGAGAGCAAGATCTGCCAAGGGGAGGCTTGTGCCCGTCTCTGTGGCAAGGAGCAAAACAGCCTGGTCCTAGACATCAGCCAGAGGTTAAGGGACTACCTGGGGGCAGGGGGATTCTTCTGGCTTCCAACTCTACTTCAACTTCTGGTTGTCCTAGGACGGCAGAGGCACGGGGCAAAGATCTGCCACCAGCCAGAGCAGCTGCTCTCCACCCAGAACACCCCGATGCCCTCCAGATGTTTTTGACTTCGATACCCATCAGTACTAGGCAGCACAGTCTGTCATCACAGTGGTGCTAGATGTTGCAGTCCACCTACATCTGGAAGGCATCTGGGGAAGCCTGAGCCAGAGAAACAAGGACCACTGCTAGAAAGGTGTTTTTCCTCCTCCTCCTTTTGCTATGATATTCGGATGTTACCCTTTGGATATGAATCATCATAAATAAAGCATGAAATGAGGCTTCATATATTTATTCATTTATTTAAACTATTTCTTTATTACCCTTCATCCAAGGATGCACAAGAAATATATTTCAGTGCATTCTTTTCAGGATTTATTTGATTTGTCCCTTTCAGACAGAACATGAATTCAGACTCAACCTGCAGCAAAATCTATGCATTTCTGACCTTGGAATGGGGTTTATGGACCCCCAAAAATGTGCTCAGTGGCATGCATATATTTGAAAAATCCATGGAAACATGCTTTAATCAATGGGAAAAGAATGTATACATTTCAAAGATGTACACAACTGTTGGCTTCGAAGCAGCCCTGCATCAGTCAGAACTTCCAGCTCTGGCCCCATTTGTAAAAAAAAACACCCCCCCCCGAAAATATGCATTGATTTTTATGTGAAAATAAAATAAATAGCTTGCAATATGATGCAGACACAGGTCAGGATGAGTTTTGAGATGGAAGTAGGAGAACTTGGGTAAGCTCAGGTTTTACCGATTCACACATCCCTGCCTTCAGCAGGGAGAGTTCAGGTCAGTGTATGAAAGTGTGAACAAGTGTGAACAAGCTATTCACACAAACCTATCAAAGGATGCCACAATAAAGCAGGTAATGACCTGAATGAAAGACAATGACCAGTTGAGCAAAGCAAAGACAACTAAACTTTCCTCTAACTTGAGTGGGCAAAGAGACTTAATCAGGTGCAAGAAAGATGGTAGCATTCGTGCATTGTCTGCCCTTTCTGTGCCGTCTGCCAACAGCATGGGATTTCCTGTGACAAAGCAAAACACAATGAGACAATAGTGCAAGCTAATGGGGTGTGTTGCTTGCCACTGCAGCTCACCATGCTTGGTCTGCAGTAGTGCAGCAAAATAAGGAGGAGAAATATTCCCCCAATGTGCATGCATGTGACTCCAGAAATCACAAAGGTAACTGTTTCCCCCACTGCTGCGAGAAGGAAAGGAAGGGCTGGCCTTTTTCTGCCCTTCCCCATTGCTGTGATGCTGCTGCCTCCTGTGTCTGTGCGAGAGACATGCAGACCAGCACCTTCTGGGTTCTGCTGTGCAGGAAGCTGTTCTCTCACCCCCCTGAGACACAGTAGGGATGGATGGGCATTCTCAAAACCACCCCAACTCTGTTTCCCAGATTGCTGGTCAGCTTTTCTTCAGGTGTCTGGAGTACAAGGGAATGTCTGACTTAGAAACATAGAAACAGAGCAAGTCAGAAGGGGTCTCTTGGGCCATCTAGTCTGACCCGCAGCTCCAACCAACTCTGCTCGAAACATGCCTACCATGTGCATGTCCAGCCTGTCCTTGAACACCCTCACCGATGGGGCCTCAACCACCTCCCATGGAACCCCATTCCATACCCTCGAGGTCCTAACTGTCAGGCAGTACTTCCTGGAATCCAAATGGAACCTTGGCTCCCTGAGCTTTGCTTCATTGGAATATGTTCTGCCCTCCATCACAGGGAAAAATGGTCATGACCCACCTCTGTGTGACACCCCCTCACATACCTGTATGTCACTAAGAGATTGCCCAGCTCCTTCAGTCTCTCTTCATATGACTTACCCTGCAAACCAGCCACCATCCTTGTGGCTCTTCACTGCACCAATTTCAACCTGGCTTGCAATTAGGGGCCCAGAATTGAGCACAATATTCCAGTTGTGGGTTCAACAGAGTCATACAGAATGGTGGTAATACCTCTCTTGATCTACAAGCCATGCTTCTGGCTATGCAACCTCTTGACAGCTGCATCACACTGCTGACTCATGTTTAGCCTGCGGTCAACCAGTACCCTGAGGTCCCTTTCACAAGTGCTGTTCTCCAGCCACTTGTCACCTAACCTGTACTTATGACACCCATTCCTATGCCCCAAGTGCAAGACCTTGCACTTATCCACATTGAATGCCATCCTGTTGTCTCCTGCCCACTTCCACAGTCTGTCCAGATCCTTTTGGATCTGGAGTACCTGCTCCTCAGTTGTGGCCACTGCCCCCGTTTTAGTGTCGTCTGCGAATTTGATCAGCAGACTCTTCACCCCTTCTTCCAGGTCATTGATGAAAAGATTGAACAGGATTGGTCCCAGGACAGAGGGACTCTCAGACCAACCCACCTCACAGGGCTGTTGTGAGGATACAATTGTGAGGAGGAGGAGGAGGAGGAGGAGGAGGAGGAGGAGGAGGAGGAGGAGGAGGAGGAGAATTAGGTAAGCCACCTTGAGTTCCTTGAAAGGAAACATTTGGGATATAACTATACTAACTAAATAAATACAACAAAGAGTAAAAGCAGCAACAATAAATAGGCAGCAATACCACTGAGAATTTAGAAAAGCAAGTAGCACAGTTAATAATCATCAATGAGTACAGGAAAATGCAAGGCTTCATTTCCAGTGCTTAAAAGACAAGTTCCTTCCAGTACATAAAACGCTTGCAAGAAGCATCAGGAGCGGCAGACAGCATAGCCTCCTGGAGAAAGAAAAGCAGTGTCCCCTCGAGACAAGAGCGTCTGTTGCTTCCTGACCCTGTTAGCTCAGTAGCACAGTTGCAGGGAGGGGAACTTTATCCAGCCGTGCACCATAAAATCTTCATAGAATGGCTGTCAAAGGAACAACAGCAATAATGAATAAGGACTGAAAAGAGGATAATCTACAGGACTGGGTCTCTAAGTCATGGCTGCCTTGTTCAAAACAAAACAACACAACACAAAAACACCTAGCTTGTTTGTGGTGTATTGGCAGCTTTCTTGGAGGCATTGCCAGGCAGAAGGAAAGCAGACAGAGTGTTTCGGTGAATACTGTCCACCACGAAATCTCACTCCAGGCTAGCAACAAGGCAAGCAACCAGTCAGATAAAGACATCTTCTGCAACCTGGAGTCCTCCAGATGTCTTGCATGACAGTCGCCAGGTATTCCTGACCATTGGTGGGACTGATGTGAGTTGACGTCCCAAACATCTGGAGAGCACTGGGGAATGGAAAAGTCAAATCTCTCCAAACTTTGTAAGACTGTTACCTGGCAGGTCCTGTTCTTGGACTGCCCTGTAGCACATGTGCTCTGCCTGTGAATACATGTAATATGAGGGGGACCCAAAAACAAATGAACAAACCATCAAACAAACAAACAGGAATCTATTTATTAAAAATCATGTATTTATTTTTACACGTTCAAACTTCAGTCACCTTCAAAGTACTCTCCATTTGATGCAATGCACCTAGCAAGAAATTTTTGCACTGCTCAAAACAGGTTTTGAACGCATTGATTTTGTGCCTTTTAGTGCCTCAGCCTGTTTTTGTTACACCTCTTCCACAATGGAAAAGCATTTCCCTTTGAGGACTTAAGAAAAAGTTGCACAGGGTGAGGTTGGGTGACTAGGGAGGGTGGGGTACGAGGGTCAGGCCGCGTTAGGTCAAAAAGTGCTGCATGCTCAGCTGAACAATATTTCATTCTCACACATTCAGCCAGCATGAAATAGGCAAATGCATTGATGGAGTCGGGGGGGAACGACCCTCACTGAAGCCAAAGGCACCCTCTCACGACAACCCAGCTGGGTACACTGATGCAGGTGGGTTCTTAGAACACTCACCTGGCAGGGGAAGCCTGTGCTACAAGGCCCCCCCCCCCCGAAGATAATTCCTGTGTTTTTGAGGGAATTGTACATATAATCAAGTCTGTCTGTCTGTCCGTCTGTCTGTCTATCTTTACATATTTGTTATATTAAAATTATATAAAATTCGGTATTTGAATGTAATAAATGCATGCATAAATAGATAAAAAGGTCCTTCATGGAATTAAAATGGGGAAAAATAAGCCCCACTCAAATGAGGCCCATCATCCTGCATTTTCCTCCTCCAGTTGCCCCCTCAAATGACAAGAGACTTGGGAGGGTGTGGGGGATAGAAAGCCTTCATCGGTGAGATGGCTCTTCCTTACTTGTTGCTCTGTCTACAGACATGGGAGAGAAGAGAGATCTGCAGCATCTAAGGGTGGTGAGATTACTCTATAACTACTGTTACTGTGAAGAAATATAATGAAAAACTCCAAGCAGCCTATGCTTTGCCTGTAGACTAAAGGGATGAGAGAGCCCAACCATTAGATGATCTGTTTGCTGTAAAAGAAAAAGAAAAACATGGGAAATCAGCTCAATTCATTTAAAATGGGGAAGAGCACAATTCCTCCCTTGCTCCTACCAAATCTTTTGCCCAGCTTTTCTGCATGTAAAACACATCAGAAGAACACAAGATGGAATAAGTGAAGGAGCCCTGTGCCTCGTACTGCAGCAGAAAGGCGACCTTGTGATCACTCATCCCTCCAGATCCATTGCAGGGCCTGGTTGAAGAGTAATATGGGAATGGAGCCCATGGGCTCCCCCGAACTAGAGGCATGCAGGATGCCGCTCAGGTCGTCTGCTCTGAGCAGAGGGTTGGGCAGGAGGGTCAGCTCTTCCATTCTTTGGTTCTGTGATTCTCAGAGGCCACGTGCCACACCAGACACCCAGCTCCAGGCTAGTCTAAGAGACCCAAGGCAGCAGTGGTGCTAAGCTGCTTCCTGGTTCCAAAAGGCTTCGTTTGGAGACAGGAAGAAGTCCCTAAAAGCAACTGTGAGTGGAAACATCCTCCCCACCCATTACTCAAACTGTGATATAGCTGGAAAACACCAACTGCTCCCACTCTGGTTAGCCATTCCATCATGAACCTGCATTGCTTTGATAACTCCCAAGAGTAACAGCTGGAAAACCTTGGCTGGAGGAGTACTTTGATTCAATTTGAATAGTGATGGGGCTTTACTTTGTTCTTTTTAAAAACTTTCTTCTAAAACTCAGCAGGGAACTCGGGCTATTGGCTTGGCTCGATTCCCTCCCTCTTCCGTGAGTATGTTGAAAAGTGACTTGTAAAATTTGGCTAAAGCCTAAGATGGATTAGCTCAATTTGGAGCAGCACTCCATACACACAATGGCAAACCAGCTGCTCTCAGGATCGCCCAGCAGGATGAGTGCAAGACCTCCCCCTGCCCAAATCCTCAGCAAGTGGTGCAGTGCAGGCAAGCCGTCTCTGGGGAAGGAGGGGGCACCCAGCCAGCAAGGCTAGTGGCCACTGACAGCCTCCTCCCTCATGAATCTGCCCAATCCCCGTTCAAAGCCATCCAGACTGGTGGCCATCACCACTTTCCATGGCAGTGAATTCTTTAAATCAGCTATACATTGTGTGAAGAAGTACTTTCTCTTGTCCGGCCCAAACCTTCTCCCAGTCAGCTTCATGGAATGACCCCAGGTTCAAGCATTATGGGACAGACAGACAAATGTTTTTCTCTCTCTATTTTCCCCACTGTGGACATAATTTTAAGCACCTGTCTCACGTCTGCCCTCACTCTCCTCTTTTCTAAGCCAAACAGCCCCAGCCGTTGCATCCACTCCTCCTAGAGATCTCGGCAGTTCTACTTCCTGTTCCATTCCTCATTATGCCTAGCATGGACTTTGCCTTTTTCACAGCTGCCGTATGCCGGGGCAACATTTTCATTGAGCTGTTCACCAACCCAAGATCCCTTCCTTGCTCAGTGACTGCTAGCTCTGATCCCATCAGCCTATACTTGAAGTTGGGAAGTTTTGCCCTGACCTGCGTTACTTTGCACTTGCTTATATGGAAAGGCACTTGCCATTTTGATGCCCAGTCCCCCGGCTTGGTGAGATCCCTCACCATTCCTTTACGGTGCTCCTGTAGCTGGTTGAATTTCCTTCAGAGTGACCAGGACTGAAGCTCCACACTACATGAGGCAGACAGTCTCCCTCGCTCCCTCCCTCCCTCCCTCCCTCCCTCTCACACACACACACACACACAGTGTGCTTCTGTTTCTCTTCTGGAGAAGTGGGGAGCAAGGAGGGTTGAATGACAGCCAGGTCCATCTTCTAATTTAGGGCGTCTTTTACCAGGGTCTCCATTCATTTATTTGGACAGGGGGCAGCCTGCTACCATCCATTTACAAATCAGTATAAAGGTGCATAGTATGAATAACTCTATACCTGCATTTCTGATACTTGGCAGGCACAGTGCCTTCGGGGCTCCGATGCCTGCAACAAGAATCCAGCCCTGTGTGGGGGAGAAGGGGCTGTACCATTTCTCATCATTGCCAGTGGGAGTCACAAATCTCAGATTTCACAGTCTCAGTTTAGATTCAGTATTTGAGTTGAAGCAGAAGGCAGACCTGGGCTATTTCCTGAAGCACTGAATCAGGGCCCAAGCTGAACCTTGTATCTGGTTCACACCTCTTGTGACTTGTGTTATTCTCCATTTAGGGTCATCCTGCCCTGAGCAGCATGCAGTCTAATTTCAGAGAGCCAACAGGAGGGAGAAATATATGTTAGACTGAACACTGAGAATATACAAAGGAATATATATGTTGTTTTGCATTCCAAATGTATCCTATGGAAAATGGATGGAAAATGGATGAGAAGCAAGACAAAAATACCAGTTTGGCAAATATTAAGGAGGGATCTTGGTGAATGATTCAGGAAAAAGCAGAAAGTCATTACTTAAGCAGGAGCCAGGAAACTCAGAACTATACAATTACTAAACAAGGTTGAATATTTGGTTTCAGCGTATTCACAAAAAAACCCTTTCTATTATTAGACTGACTATGGAGGATCCATAGAACTCAACAGAAATATATTAATAATTTTGTCTTTGGATGTTGCTATGGCCAACAGAAATGCTATTGAACAAGGTTCACCTGTGAATGGAATGGGTGGAAATTGGACCCAGCACATGGAAAAGATCCTTTCAGAGATTTTTTGGGGGTTTTGTTTTTGTTTTGTTCTTGGAAAAGAGAGTGAGAATGAGAGAGCACAAATGTGTCCAAGTTTGGAAAATTTCTCTGGTGGGTGGCAGAATCACCCAGGTGCTCCCTCTGGGGAATGTGTCTTTGCATTATCTGCCTTGTTTGCAGCCACTCTGTACATGCATGCACACCAAATGCTCTCAGCATCACAATAGCTGTACAGACACGCACGTACACACTCACTCATCACAGCAGTAATGCCCAGAGGCTGGGTATAAATAAATTGAAAGTCTTTCCCCCACTAATTCCATCAGTGAGATCTCAGGCAGCATACTAATAGGAGCATCTGTAATACCGCAGAGAATAAGCGTGGCTCGCACATTCAGGACCTGCATAGAAGTTGCCTTTTCCCTTGCCCAGCTGGGGCGGAGCCCTCTCTCAGTGGCAGAGCCTGCTTTTGTGCCATTCCTTCTTCCCCAGGGAGAAGTGAGTGTGCCATGATTGTCCATCCCATGTGAGGAGACCTGCCCTGGACGATTGAGAGTCTGTGCAGCCTCTCCGTGGGATTCTGCACCTTTGCCACACTCTGGAATCCCCAAGAAAGGGAATCTATGGGTCAGTGCAGGTGATGGTCTGGCTTGAGCATGGTGCAATACCAAAAGGAATGGGTTGCAACAGCTGTGGAAAGCTAAACAAAATGTGTACACCCCATTCCAGACATTGCTGCTGGCTGCTTTTTCTCCATTTAATCCATAACTTCTTCTGCAACAATGATAGGGATATATGAGGATTTCATTTCTGCTTGCAAGACATTAGAAGGAGCCCCATTCACAATCCTGAATGCAAACATGCGAGCAATTTCAAACCTTTCAGAAAGGTTTGCACCTTTCTAAATTTGCAAGCCAGTTTGAAAAGTGCATTTTTCCTGGTTTGCTGAATGAAACGAAAGTATACATTTGGGGGTGTCCTTTTTTCTGATCGAAAAAACACATTTTCTCTCAATATTTTTTCTAAAGGAAGAAAGAAAGAAAAATAAATAAGCTTTTCTTTGGGAACATAAATGTGGTAAACCAAGCTTCAAGCACACTGACAAGCTCATGTGGTTGCTTGTTTGCCTATTACTCAAGAATGATGAGCATTTTGCTAGTTAGTAATAATCCCCTGTCTGTGTCACGAGCCTAGAAACAAAACACAGCCACGCTCACACTTGGGAACTGGTTGATTGCCGTTCATATGGAAACCCTTCTCTGTAGCAGTGAAGCTGAGAGTGGATGTCAATGTGCTGAGAGCTGGGAGAGGGTGCTTACAGGGTCAGAATGACCTGATGGCAGAGAAGCCTGCTGATGTGGTGACTAATCCTGTTCTCGTGAGAGCTTGCAAGTGCATGCATTTTGTGGTGGCGCTGGTGACACCTGCGGATAAAAAGAAGGGGGTCTGCAGGATGTTCTGAGGCAGCTGAGCTCTGATCACCCCCTCCTGCAAAGTATACAACCCAGGATGTTTTCCTGTCCTGCAGGGAACTAAGGAGGGTTCTGCAATGGTTTCATCTCAGCCTCTGCAGTTTTCAGAAGTCAGCATCAAGTAGGGATCAAGTAGGGATGAAAGGTAAAGCAATTGCCAAGGCTGGGAGCAGTGTTGCTTTGCTTGTTCAAGTCAAGTTGTGGGGGTTTGGTATTGCTGAATGCAGTTTTACATGCTTTTACCAAAAACCAAACCAAACCAAACCCAAACCAAAACCAAAACAACCAAAACCACAAACAGTCATTTTGGGTTGTGACTACATTGATCCTGACTGAGGGTACATTGGATGGGGAATTTCTCTAAGTATGTGCTGTGCTGGCTTAGCCTAAACCCAAGTATGGCATCAAACCAGGGAGGGAGGTATAAGAAATTGGTTTCAGATCATTTTAGGCCAGAAATGAGCCAGTTTGCGCCTCCTTACAAACAAAAATAATGGCTCAACTATAAGCTCTGGTTGAAGTTTGCATCATTCTGAACTTGGGATCTGATTCATGCTCCCAAGAAATGTGTTAAAATGGCAATGCAGACTTGGAAACACCTGCATACTGTATGGAGAATAAGTGCACGGGCATGATTTAAACCAAGGGGTAAAACTCCACACTTTCGAAAATATCAGCGCCAACAGGGTCCTATCATCTCTACATCTACTCCATGTAATATTGAGTAACACAGTGGATGGAAGTAACACAATTCTATGTTCTCCCCGCTTACTCTAGAAGCAACCAGTGAGGCACAGATGGGGCAGGAAAAATGAAGCTTAGTATTGATTTGCGTAGCTCCAGTCTGCCTCACTTGCACTTGCTCCTAGCCACAATTTCAAGCCATTTCCACGTGCATTTACCAAAACAAAACAAAACAAAACAACCCCCCACCCACTTCAAAATCATGAAATACAGTTTGAGTACTTATTTAAGGTGTGATCTAAATAAGCGACTACGTTCTTCCTGGATAGCCACAGGATAGGTCAGAGCCCTCGTTCTGACTCGGGAACTAAACGCATTCTGTGGTTGGTGCAGGGAATCTGTGTGCAGCTCCCCTCCCTCTGCCTTTCAGCCAGCCAGGGGCCCTTTCCACACCAAGGATGTGAGAAGCCATGCAGGGATGGGGCAGGGGGATGAGGCTGTGCTGCTATCTGAGGGATCCCCAAAGTCCTCGGCCCCTGCTCCTCATGAGCACAGGCAATCCTTGTCACACACAGTTTGGTGCACCCAGCCCTCCAAATCCAGAACGTTAAGGGCAGACACAGTGGATGGCACCCTTAGATGCTTATTGTCTCTGAAATATGCATTTAAATGAGCATTTCCTATCAGAATACAGATTCAGGTGCATATTTTGATATAAATGTGTGAAGCAGCAAGCCCTTAGCAGATCGCAAGCATCCCTGCTGCCACATGGAAGCTGGGGCATATTGCAGCGTGTGAGCTTTGAAATATAAACATCTTTTCTGAGCATATACCTTTTCCTCCCATTGAGAAGGATGCATCTGTGAATTTAAAAAATCCATTATGATTGTGATTGTGATTGTGATTAATGTTAATCATGCACAAGACTCAATATACTGCCATTAGCTGTACTCGAGAGCTGATTTAAAAGAATCCCCGATGTCCTTGTGGAGATGGCAATATTGCAACCGTAGCTCATGTGCTGCTATTTTGCCATTTCTATAAAGAGATTGGGGCTGAGCTGATTGCTCCTCTGCTGTTGCCTATTCCAGGGTGACCTGTTTCTGCATATGTTTCCTCCCTTTTAGCAGATCAAGACAATCAGGTCATGATAAAAACTACTAGATTCCTAGATGATGCTATTAAAATAAGATCTACTTTTGCTTCTGAGCTCTAACTTCTATAAGGTTCCGAGAGGTTTTGTACAATGAATTATCCAATAACTTTGATACTGGTATCTAATATAAATCACAGAATGGTTTAAGATAATTTTAGCTTAGTACATTTTATTTGTTTTTATTTCTAATTAATTTTAATTCTCTACTGCTCAATATTCATAGCTCTCTGGATGGTCTACAACAACAGAATAAAATACAACATTAAATACAGAGAACAATAACAAATCATCAAAGTTATCCCATAAAATTTTAAAACCAAATTTAGAACACACATAACAAAACCTACAATAGCTTATGCAACTATATCAGCTAACATCTGCCCCATCATGATAGCAAACTAAGAAAATGTCCTGCGGTGGAGGAAGTCGGTACAGGCAGGTCTCTGCGGGGAGCTTTTTCTGTAATTGTATCTACATGTGTTTGCCACGTGCCATGTGTGTTCTGAACATGTTCTTCTTGCCCCCAACTGCATTGCAAGCTTGAAAATGTGTGGCGGTCCACCCCACAATGGCTTTTGAGCCATTGAGGTGAGAACTGGAAGGATTCTAGCATGAAATGAACTGGGATGAATGTTTCATGTATCCTTTGTTTGGAGCACATGGGTCTCCCAGCCATAAGCACCCAAGGCTAGCTTTGCTATAGCACCTGATTTGGCCTATGGGCAGGGGCTGCTCCCACATGCGCACGTGTGAATGCCAGGAAGTTACTAAAACCTGAATAGGAGGTGAGCGCTTCCTAGGGGTTTATGTTAGCGAGGCGACCTGTTAGCAACATACAGGTATGTGAGAGGGTGCCTTGCAGAGGTGGATCATGACCTCTTTTCCTGTGCAGTGGAGGGCAGGATGTGTTCCAATACAGCAAAGCTCAGGGAACCAAGATTTAGGGTGGATGCTAGGAAGTACTTCCTGACAATTAGGACTCTGAGGATATGGAATGGGCTTCCACAGGAGGTGGTTGAAGCCCCATCGGTGAGGCTGTTCAAAGATAGGCTGGAATGCACATGGTGGGCATGCCAAGAGCGGAGCCGGCTGGACCCAGAGGTTAGACTAGATGGCTCAGGAAGCCCCTTCTGACTCACTCTGTTTCTATGTGTCTATGTTTCTATTTTGTAATAGCTTCCTTACCGATCTTGTTAAAACAGTCAATCATTTGTTGGTATTCTCTTGGCTTTCCCTGCTGTTCATTTCTGCCCCTGCTAATGATTACAAAGGGAAGAATTCCATCTTGGAATCCAGAGAAGGAGGGAAAAGAAGAGAACACAGGTTGTAGCAGCAGAATGAAAGAATTTTTAAGCTCAGATGGGCAGCCCAAGTGAAGGTATCTGCCAATGGAACAGCCAATTGGCTAACATTCATGGGGATTATTGCTTCCTAGTGCCCTTCCTTTTGTGTAGCCACGTATCTGATCAGGCTGCAAAATTCAGGCAAACCCAAGCTTACCAATGTCCTCATCTCAAAGGTCATCATGACTTGAATCAGTTTCAGATTGTATGTGCGGTTTTTGCTTTTCACATAAAGCTTTTATTTTCATTTAAAGTATTTATCTTCATGCATCTTTTTCCAAATGTACACATCGAGTGTGCACACTCTGAAATGCAAACTTTATTCTTCTGTTGATTTAAGTGTGTTTTGTGTGCATTTTTGAAATATACGCCTGCTTTTGAACACTATTTTGGTGGGGGCAGAGGCTGCAAATCACATTGCAAATCCTTTGATCACAAATAGAATCCGAGTCCATATTTGCTCTGGAAACTGTGAACTGGGTAAATCTTGATGACAAACAAACGAAACAGATTTCTCATTCATTTCTAGTCAGAATTTAACCCAATTCCAATGTGGTGTTTTCTTTTTCAAATTAAAATTTCCACTTTTTTTGCTTATAGGGCCTACAAATTGGGACTTGGGAACTGGAAGAGATGGGAGCCAAGTTCTGCCTTGGACTCCTTGTTCTGCAGCTTAAATCCTTGCCATGCCCCAAGAAGGTGATGACACAGGCAGAGGCTCTGCTGGACCTGGAAGAAGAAATGGCAGATCTCCAAACACAAAGGTCAGAATAGCAATTTTTTTGGAACATGACCACTTTTGGTTTTTGTGTGACCAGATGTTAAATGTTTTTTCCCATAATTTCTATTTGATATTGTAGCAATTTTACAGTACTTTTGGTGGTGACTATAATACCCAGTTTAAGAAAGGGAAGCAGTGGAAGGCTTTTCATTTTCATTACCTTAAGATCTAACCGTTGAGGGTTAAGAAAGAGTGTCATCCTCGTGCGGCTGCTTTCATAATGTTCATGCTGGGATCATGCCCTTCAACATTTCAAAGGTAGATGTAGTGATAATATATCAATCTGTTACAGGGTTCGGAACCCAACCACATGGCCCAGTGTACAAGATATGCCTCAAAGAGTCCTCGGCAAGTGGAAGTGCATAATACGTGCTTCCATCTCTGGTCTCTTGACCAAAATGCTTCCAACGGACAAAGAAGGGCTCGTCCTTTTGTGCATTTCTTTTGCGTATGTGTGTGGCAGTGGGGGCAGAGAGGAGTCATTTGTGGGAAATGCGGTATGTGGGATGGTCCCTTACATTCTCTGTTCCCCTAAGAAGATACATCTGTATCCCTTATCTTGCTAGACAAAGCATTGAATAGGGTCCAGGCTACCTTGCCAATGATATCAGAAGCCTGTCAGCATCACGTTGCATTTCTGCAATTCAGCTGGCATGGTCTCATCTCATAGGTGAGGCACACCGAGCCACGACAATAGACATTCAGCCCAGTAAGCGCACCTTCCACAGGCACAAGGAACAACTTAAATTCTGATGGTAATAACAAGAGTAGCGATGGTGTTGATGTATCCCTGCCCCCTGAAGCTCCAGCGAGATGAAGGAATGCATGATAGTAGTCTGTATTTTTTGCAGAAGGAGACATGGCTTGATAGATTTTCAGGTCCCTGTGCATTTGTATGAATAAACGTGTGCTAGAAATAAAATCTTGGTCTAAGTGACCATGAAGTGAGATTGGATTGTTAATGGTGCCTGGTGTTCAAGATTATAGAAGGGACTCAGATCTCCTTGTGAAGCTTGCCAAAATTTGATGAAGGACCATATATCACATCCCTCTCTGACATCATAGAGCTAGTCAGCCAAGTTCCCTTATTCTGAGACCTCTTCCTGCTCTCACCTGGGGTTCTGTCCAGCTCACTTGAGGACATAGAGGGGATGTGTGCACTCAGCAAAGCAGCCATTCTTGCTGCTCAGAGCAGCAGGCCTACTTGACCCCAAAGCTAGACCCTTGCTTTGGTCATTTTAGGAGGTCTCCCTGGACCAGTTCAGGCTTATTTATGTGAGGACGAGTCCTTGCTTGGTGTGGTCACACTTCCTGCAGCTCTCTCTATTCCTAAGAGCAGCATGGTGTTACCTGGATTGACAGTTTCCTGGCCTTGCCTCAGATCCACCAGTTCAAGCCTGGAGGAAAGGTTCAAGTCTTTGTCAGAGTTAGTTTTAACATTCTGCAGCACTCCGTGTCATACCTCCCAGCAGAAGAAATGACATTTCCTTCAAAGCAGCTTGCCTGAAGGATCTACAAAGAGCACTGCTGTTTCATGTAATTACTTGCGTCCAGGTATTTGACCAGGAAGAAGGGTTCCTTGCAGTCTGTCACATAGGGATGTGATAATGAATGAATAATGAAGAATACTTCATATGGCAACATGCATCAGCAAATGCCCTGATGGCCACCATTTTGGATGGCTTTAAAGGGGTTAGACAAATTCATGGCAGATAAGGCCATGGACAACTGCCAGTCCTGATGAGGTTATGTTAGCTCCAGTGGCAGAGGAACTATGCCGATGTATACCAGTTCTTGGGGAACATGAGCAGGTAGGTGCTGTTGCTGTCAGGTCCTGTTAGGTTTGTTTCTACCAAACCCACTGCATGGAAAGAACGTTGGCAAGATGCCCCCTTGGTCTGATTTAGCATGGCTCTTTTTATGTTCTACTGTTCTCAGAATAGTGGAGAAAGAAGGTATGACAATTGGGAAAGAACGGTGGATACTGTAATGGGTCATCTGTTGAAGTTGCCTTTCTCATTTGTTTGCCCTACACAGGAAGGAAGTTCCACCCCTCCAGTAGTAGAAATGCCCCATAATTTATGGTGGTCTCCACCCGCTGTTCAGGAATGCTTTAGCAGCCATCTTGATGCTGTAGACCATATTCACACTCTTGCTTATTCCTTTATTCCTTTATTTCATTTTTGTGGGCAGTTAACTAAAATTAAAAACACACATACAAGAAAGAGAAGGAAAAAATTAACATAAGAAAATAAAACCACAGCATTTGCAACTGAATGAGCACACAGATACAGGATGAAATGCATTATTAAAACTAAAGTTAAAAAAATAGTCTTTAAAATACCGGGGAAAGGTTTTTGTTGTTGTTGTTGTTGTTAGTCGCGAAGTCGAGTCCGACCCATCGCGACCCCATGGACAACATTCCTCCAGGCCCTCCTGTCCTCCACCATCCCCCGGAGTCCACTCAAGCTCACACCAACCACCTCAGTGACTCCATCCAGCCACCTCATCCTCTGCCGTCCCCTTCTTCTTTTGCCATCTATTGTTCCCAGCATTAGACTCTTCTCCAGGGAGTCCTTCCTTCTCATTAGGTGGCCAAAGTATTTGAGTTTCATCTTCACTATCTGGCCTTCTAAAGAGCAGTCAGGGTTGATCTCCTCTAGGACTGACTGGTTTGATCGCCTTGCGGTCCAAGGGACTCGCAGGAGTCTTCTCCAGCACCACAACTCAAAGGCCTCAATCCTTTTGCGCTCAGACTTCCTTATTGTCCAGCTTTTACAGCCATACATTGCAACTGGGAAAACCATAGCCTTGACTATACACACTTTTGTTGGCAAGGTGATGTCTCTGCTTTTTAGTATGCTATCTAGATTTGCCATAGCTTTCCTCCCCAGAAGCAAGCGTCTTTTAATTTCTTGGCTGCAGTCCCCATCTGCAGTGATCTTGGAGCCCAGGAAAATAAAATCTGTCACTACCTCCATTTCTTCCCCATCTATTTGCCAGGAAGTGAGAGGACCAGATGCCATGATCTTAGTTTTCTTAATGTTGAGTTTCAAGCCAACTTTTGCGCTCTCCCCCTTTACCCGCATCAAGAGGCTCTTTAGTTCCTCTTCACTTTCTGCCATGAGAGTGGTATCATCTGCATATCTGAGGTTGTTGATATTTCTCCCAGCAATCTTGATTCCAACTGGTGATTCATCTAGCCCTGCCTTTCTCATGATGTGCTCTGCATATAAGTTAAATAGGCAGGGTGACAGTATACAGCCTTGCCGAATTCCTTTCTCAATTTTGAACCAATCAGTGGTTCCGTGTCCGGTTCTCACTGTTGCTTCTTGACCTGCATATAGGTTTCTCAAGAGACAAATAAGATGGTCTGGTACTCCCATCTCTTTAAGAACTTGCCACAATTTGTTGTGATCCACACAATCAAAGGCTTTAGCGTAGTCAATGAAGCAGAAGTAGATCTTTTTCTGGAACTCCCTGGCTTTCTCCATGATCCAGCGTATGTTGGCAATTTGATCTCTAGTTCCTCTCCCTCTTCGAAATCCTGCCTGTACTTCTGGTTGCTCTCGGTCCACATACTGCTGGAGCCTAGCTTGTAGGATTTTGAGCATCACTTTGCTAGCATGTGAAATGAGTGCAATGGTGCGGTAGTTTGAACATTCTTTGGCATTGCCCTTCTTGGGGATCGGAATGTAAACTGACCTTTTCCAATCCTGTGGCCACTGTTGAGTTTTCCAAATTTGCTGGCATATTCAGTGTAGCACTTTAACTGCATCGTCTTTCAGGATTTTGAATAGCTCAGCTGGAATGCTGTCACCTCTACTAGCTTTGTTGTTGCTCAGACTTCCTAAGGCCCATTTCACTTCACATTCCAGGATGTCTGGCTCGAGGTCAGTGACCACCCCATCGTGGTTATCAGGGATGTTAAGCTCTTTCTTGTATAGTTCTTCTGTGTAATCTTGCCACCTCTTCTTAATCTCTTCTGCCTCTGTTAGGTCCCTGCCATTTTGGTCCTTTATCATGCCCATCTTTGCATGAAATGTTCCCTTCATATCTCTAATTTTCTTGAAGAGATCTCTGGTCCTCCCTATTCTATTGTTTTCTTCTATTTCTTTGCACTGTTCATTTAGGAAGGCATTCTTATCTCTTCTAGCTGTTCTCTGGAATTCTGCATTCAATTGTTTGTATCTTTCTCTTTCTCCCTTGCCTTTCGCTTCCCTTCTTTCCTCAGCTATTTGTAAAGCTTCCTCAGACAGCCATTTTGCTTTCTTGCCTTTCTTTTTCTTTGGGATGGTTTTAGTTGCTGCCTCTTGTACAATGTTGCGAACCTCCGTCCATAGTTCTTCAGGCACTCTGTCTATCAGATCTAATTCCTTAAATCTATTTGTCACCTCTACTGTATATTAATCAGGGATATGATTTAGGTCATACCTGAGTGGCCTAGTGCTTTTCCCTACTTTCTTCAACTTAAGCCTAAATTTTGCCACCAGAAGCTCATGATCTGAGCCACAGTCAGCTCCTGGTCTAGTTTTTACTGACTGTATAGAGCTTCTCCATCTTTGGCTGCAGAGCACATAGTCAATCTGATTTCTGTGTTGACCGTCTGGTGATGTCCATGTGTAGAGACGTCTCTTGGGTTGTTGGAAAAGCGTGTTTGTTATGACCATCGTATTCTCTTGACAAAATTCTACCAGCCTGTGTCCTGCTTCATTTTGTACTCCAAGGCCAAACTTGCCTGTTATTCCGGTTATCTTTTGGTTTCCTACTTTAGCATTCCAATCCCCCATGATGATAAGGACATCATTTTTTGGAGTTAATTCTAGCAGGTGTTGTAGGCCTTCATAGAACCGGTCAACTTCAGCCTCTTCAGCACCAGTGGTTGGGGCATAGACTTGGACTATTGTGATGTTGAATGGTTTGCCTTGGATTCGAACTGAGATCATTCTGTCATTTTGGAGATTGTATCCCAGTACTGCTTTCCCTACTCTTTTATTGACTATGAAGGCTACTCCATTTCTTCTGAGGGATTCTTGCCCGCAGTAGTATACCTGATGGTCATCTGAACTAAATTCACCCATTCCTGTCCATTTTAGTTCACTGATTCCTAAGATGTCGATGTTCAGTCTTGTCATCTCTTGTTTGACCACGTCCAGCTTGCCTTGATTCATGGATCTTACATTCCAGGTTCCTATGGAGTAAAGATCTTTGCAGCATCGGACTTTCCTTTCACCTCCAGATACATCGGCAACTGAGTGTCCTTTCGGCTTTGACCCAGTCGCTTCATTCTTTCTGGCGCTACTAGTACTAGCCCTCCGCTCTTCCCCAGTAGCATATTGGACACCTTCCGACCTGAGGGGCTCATCTTCCGGTGTCATATCGTTTTGCCTTTTGGTTTTCATGTCCATGGGGTTTTCATGGCAAAGATACTGGAGTAGGTTGCCATTTCCTTCTCCAGTGGATCACGTTTTGTCAGAGCTCTCTGCTATGACCTGTCCGTCTTGGGTGACCCTGCACGGCATAGCTCATAGCTTCATTGAGCTACGCAAGCCCCTTCGCCATGACAAGGCAGTGATCCATGAAGGAGAGGTTTTTACCAGGTTTTTACCAGGTGCCAAAAAGAATACAGAGTGGGCTCCAGGCACACCTCTTTGAGGAGTTTGTTCCATAGCCAGGTGCCATGGCCAAAAAGGCCCTTTTCCTGGTTCCCACTCTCCTTACCCTCTTTGGAGGGGCTCCTGGAGAAGGACCCCCAAAGATGACTTTAGGGTCCAGGTAGTTACATATGGAACAAAGTGTTCCTTCAGATAATCTGGTCCTAAGTCATATAGAGCTTTGGATGTTAAATGCTAGCACTTTGAATTGGGCTTGGACTTCAGCTGGCAGCCAGAGCAGCTGGAGCAGGACTCTTGTAATATGTTCTTATAAGCTAGTCCCCATTAACAAACTTGCTGTTTTGGATCAGTTGAAGTTCCAGGACCATTTTCAATGGCAGCCCCACCTACAGTGCACTGCAGCAGTCCAAATGAGAGGCCACTAGAGCATGGATAACCGTAGCTAAGCCCTGTCTGTCCAGATAGGGCAGTAGACGGTATACCAGCTTAAGCTGAACAAGGTGCTCCATGCCACTGAGTCCACCTGTCCCTCAAGTGACTATTCTGGATCCAGGAGCACCCCAGACCTTTAGGGGAAGTGCAGGAAGAGTGCAACCCAAACAGAACAGGTTGAATATCACCCAACCGGACTGATGAACCACCCACTAACAGCACCCCCATCTTGTCTGGATCGAGTCTCAGTTTGTTGACCCTCTCCCAGTCCACTACCATGCTCAGCACTGATTCAGAGCAGCCCCTGCCTCACCTGGGCTGGATGAAGAACAGGTAGAGCCGAGTGCCATCTGTGTATCGGTGGTACCTCAGCCCACACCTCTGGATAACCTCCCCCAGTGGTTTCAGGTAGTTGCTAAATCGCATAAGGGATAAAATAGAACCCTGCAGTACCCCATGGAATAACTGCCATCATTTAAAAAATGTTTATTGAGGGGAGTAGGGGAAATAGCCTTCAAAATAGAGACATTTCTTTAGATTAGTCATGCTCTCTTGTACATGTGAGCATAGAAATGAAGCAATTACTGTGTGTTCCAAACACCGACTGTGCCACAGACAGCTGCCTGACAAGCATTCTCCATGTCATTAAAACCACCCATTCAAGCTTGGCCAGCTAGAGGGTGTAAATCAGACCCTGGCTTTGGAATGGAGCTGCAAATGCCTCTAAATATTCCAAAAACTGGCAAAGTGGAGGAATTCAGTAACGGAGAAAATTCTTCTGGGCACACCATGTAGGGGTGTGGAAAGGTCATACTAGTGCATGGTGAAAAGGAGCCAACACTAATTGACAGCAGAATTAAGTCCATCCATATCACAGGCTTCTGTCTCTGCCCAGAAATGTGCCAATGTTCAACTATTCTTTATCTGTGTATCCTGTTCTGTGGATTTGAATCAATATGAAAAGTCCTGGGCAAGGTGATTGGAGAGCAAGAGGTGCTTAAAAGGAGCAACAAGGTGTGTTCAAAGACCGGTCCTTTTGACCAGCTGATGTTGAAAAAGAAAGCATTCCATCAATCCATACTGTATGCTGGTATTTCCACGGAGTCCATAGCAAGAGCTGTGTGGCGGTCACATAATTCACTGGGGGAGCACATGTTCTACCTGCCACAGACCCTGGGTTCAGCCGAGGAGTGGTGCAGAAAGGACCCATCCTAAAACTTGGGAGAGCTGCTGCCAGTCCGTGTTGTTAATTCTGGGCCAAATTGCCAGGCTGGGGATGGGGCAGGTTCACATGGGCTGTTGCCCTCCCCCAGCCGACCACTCACACACACCTCAGCTACAGAAGCAACAAGAAGATGCTGACTGGCCCCTCATTGCTCCGCCCCCCACTTTCTCCTGAGTGGCGCGTTGATTTATGTCATGCAGTAGCATCAACGAGGACTGGCTGCAGTTGCTCAGGGGTGCAGAGAGGAATTTGTGCAGTTCTCCCTGGAGGCAAACTTGGGATACAGCTGGGGCCTCTCTGCATGCAGAGCATCTGCTCTGCCATTGAGCCACAGACTGTCTGCCACGGGTGTCTGCATGTCCTGTTTTTCTCCAAGGAGAATCTTCTGTAGGGAGGGCTGTCCAAAGACAGCCTTTTGTCTAAAGACCCCATCAGTTTGGAGGGCTGCCTCGTTTTTGCCCTTCAAAGCAGAAGGAACCAAGGAAAATGGGGAGGCAGCTGTCCTGATGGGACACATTTCCAAATGGAGTGAAAAGTTTGGATGGAGAGGTAACCAAAGGCAGTGACATTGGACAGCTCCTACCCATCTCCATATTTCCCCCCCCCCCTATAGGATCTTGCCCCTAGTTTAGGAACAACTTTATTTATTTATTAAAAGCTTTTATATGCCATCCTATTATATAAATATCTCAGGGTAGCTTACAGTGAGCATGGCAGAGCTGACAGGAAAGGAAGAATTCAAGACTGAAATTGCCTCTACAATTAAAGCAAAACAAAGCATTGCCTAGCAGAAGGGAACAAATCCATCGCAAGGAACGAGTCCTTTAACTAGCCAGATGCAACAAGCAAAGGGCATGGCTTTTATATTGACCCTCCAGACTATACTATTGCTCTAGATCAATGTTGAGGCAATTCACTCCTCCTCTCTCAGCTACAGGATTGCCGGTGACTCTGACCTTTAGCCTCTGAACTCTGACTTCAGGGTCTTGCGCTTTTCTCATCAGCAAGTTAACTTTGAAACCTTGGACATGCCTTTGGGCCATCGGCTCTTTTGGGTAGATGGATCAGGGTACCTTGTTGACCTATTCACAGACTGCCTTTGGAGCCCACTTTCAATGCGAACCTTCAGGACTCCTCTCAGCAAGGAAGATAAAGTGGCAGCAAGCCGTTTGGACATCATGATTTTTGACAATAGTTTTCATGCCTCATTTGCTGGAAAAGTGATTAAGTTCTTGCCGAGGCTCTTTGAGATACTTCACATTTGTCATGACCAATGAGATGGCAATCATGATTGTTTCTTTTCTCGCAGCAGATTTTAGAGAGAAGCAAAACCTATATAGGGTTGGTTTTCTCCTTTTTCTTTCTCTGTCTTTAAAATCCATTCCTCCCCATCCGTTTTTCTGCTGTTCCTCCAGTAGGTTTAGGCTTGAATATCCTTCACCTGCAGTGAAAGGAATGTGGCACTATTTGCATGCTGAACTAGAATTGTTTCAAATGGAATTTGGGGTGGGCGAGCGGCGCATCCAAGATAAGATTATCCTGGGTGGTGAGTCTCACTTAGTAGGACCCTCTTTTTGCTGTAGGTTATCAATGCAAACACAAGAGCATGTCATCCATCCATGCACATGGATGTGTGGGCAAGTTCGCAACTGCAACTGCAACTTAGTCACAAAAGCAGAGCTCCTTGGGTACTATAGTTCACTGATGCATTGGTGGGATACCTATTTATTTATTTATTTATTTATTTTTCGATTTATATCCTGCCTTTTTCCTCAAAGGGCTCAAGGCAGCTTACATCATTCTCCTCCTCCATCTTATCCCCACAACAGCAACCTTGTGAGGTAGGTTGGGCTGAGAGTCTGTGACTGGCCCAAAGTCACCCAGTTGGCTCCATGGCCCAGCGGGGACTCAAACCCAGATTGCCTGAGTCCCAGTCCCACGCTCTTAACCACTGCACCTCTGCCTGGTTTCACCTTTCTATTCAATGCCTATGAAGAACAGACAACATCCAAGACTCTCCCCATGAAGACCTTCCTTCCTATTCTTCATATGTTCCCTTGCTCCCCCATTAAACCAGTTCTCCCCATCTTCAGAAAACTAGTTATATTGCCATTACATCATGGTGTCACCATATCATTCATAATGCAGTGCACCTGCTGCATGGGGCATGATGGCTCACATGGTGATCAGAGCTCATGACCATTTGTCACAAAACTCACTTTCATGAAGTAGAGAAAGCTTGGCTCAATTAATAGGACCAATTTACCTGACTTGTCTGGAGCAGCCCTGATGCATCTTCTTGGGCTCCATCATCATCCTTAGGTGATGATTTTTTCATCACAGTTTATTGCATGCTAATTTGGGATGTGACCAAAGTGTGGAATTAGACAAATCATTGACAGAACCTATTTAATTTGTAGTGCCAAGTTCTGGATGGCCCTCTAACATTATTCCTTATGCATTATTCAAGCTGAGATTGATCGAACGTGATATCTTTGCTCTGCGCTTGTGCAATCTACATAAACTCTATTTCTCCACTGGCTCCAGTGTAGATTGGCTTATACTTTCTGAAGGAAATGGCAACATCCTGTGTGCAAAGTTCATGTTCATGCTATTTTATCTCTTTAAGCCTTCCGATGTTCTTTTCTAAATCAATCCATGTACAAATTTGGCATTGAAATCCTTTGACATTTGAAGAAACAGCCACATAATTTCTCATCAGCCACTTGGAAAGCCGAGGGCTACTTTAGGTCAGGGTGGTGGTGGGCAGCACTCGGAAGCTGCGGCTGGGTTTCTGTGCCTGTTTTGCATGCAGATTTATTTATATGCAAGGCGTTTTTGAGATAGTTAGAACCTTCGTCCAGGATTGCTTTCTGTTGGTGTAAGTTCAACCTGCATTTGTGCTAATAGTAACACAGATTTTGCACTGAAGAGAAAACAGAACTTCCTATCTACTGCAGTTCTGGGAACCAACTGCCAGCAAATCTGTGTGAGGAAAAGTCAGAAGCTGGGGAGGCAGGCAAAGATGTTCAAATTCTGAACACAATAAGGACAAGCTGCTTCAACCAGGAGCAAGCTTGGCCCGGAAACCTTCACGGAGATCAGGGCATATTACATGATGGGGATGTCCTTGGCTGGCATGGCTTGACTGTCCTCTAGCATTGAGCTAAACGTTCCCACAGAACTTTTGCCTTGGATTTGGTGGAAGGAGGTGAAATGTGGGCTAAATCCCCTCACCGATTTTCAGGAGCACAACATTGAAAGTCAGGGTGGGTCATTGCTGAGGCTTATTCTAGTGTCTGGCAGCTGGCTAGCCGTATTTTTCTTTTCCTGAAGCCTCCAGGAGTGTTATATGCTGTATCAGGGGCTCTCTGGGAAATGGAAATGCCACCTCTGTGGAGCCAGCCCACCAGGAGGAGGCCAGGGAAGGGGCAGTGGGCGTTCCCGTTAGTTACCCAGTAGGCCAAAGAATCCATCTCCAGTTCTGTGACCTGAAAATGGAGTCACAAAAGTGGAGGGCCATTTCTTCTTTCAGCAAAACAGTGGCCCACGAGGCTAAAACTTTCCCACAAATGCATCAGTATACCAAGATCAAGCTCTGTCATGGTTTCACCCTGCCTTCATGGCTGTGTGCTGATCTGCTCGGACCTCTGGACATATCTTCTCTTCAGTTCCTTTACTGCTTCAGATCCTGGCTGCTAGGTCAAACTCCCCCCACCCATATGCACATGAAAGAAGGCCTTGGAATTTCTTCATCTATTCAACTTCATGATGAAAAGCATTCCTCCAAGGAGGACCTACTTTCTCCCTCTGCCTTCTATAACTTACCTTCTTTTCCACATCCTCACAAACCATGTTCTCTCCCCTTTCCTCCAATAATGCAAACTCTGTCCCAACGCATTCTTCAGAGGCTCAGTCAAGCAGCGCTGGCAGTAATGAATATGTTTGGTATTCAGGGGGACTTCACAAAGGTGTCCACAGGTGAGCCATTCTAATTCAGCAGCTTTTCATTAATGCTTTCCTGGGCTGTCTGTGCTCATTCTCTGCTTGTTCATTTCTGTATCATCCGATTGACTGTTTTTGATTATGAAATAGCTGAGGAGCCGCATGACCTCAGATATCATTATCAAACGCTGAGACCAGGACTTCAGTGCCAGGCAGGGTTCAAATTGTGCACATCACCAGTGCGGTAATTAATTTATCAAATAGTATCTGATAAAGCTGAGGCTGGAGTGGTTGTAGGCTGGTGGTTCTGAGGCAGAAACTGAAGACATCAAAAGCTGGAATCTTCAACTTGTACAAATGTGTTGCTTGCTAATCGAATTCATAGAGGTTATGCAAATTATGCATGAGCTACCAAGAATGAGGGCCCCTGTCTCCTGCAGAAGTGCATTATCAGACCCCCTCCCCCTTTTTAAAAGATGCAATAGCCTAGGAGTTGCATGAACTCCAAATGCCGTCTGGTTTTGCCTCCCAGCTTGGGCATTATTGTACAGAGAAGATGGCAAATCCAGGTTTCAGATGTGTGGTCCTGGGAACATGATGACTTTGGGAATAAAAGGAAACTGCAGCTAGTCCACTGCATTGGTTGTCTCATACCCTCTTCCGTAGCACTATTCTATGGCTGATTCATGAATGCTAAAACTGTCAGTAGTGTGGAAAGCTGACAGGAAGAAAATTGATGTGTTCGAAATGTGGTTTCTGGAGGGGAGCTTTGGGTGAACAGAATGTCAAACACATGGGTCCTAGATCAAATCAAGCCAAAGCTTTTCCTAAAAGCAAAACTGACTAAGCTGAGGCTGCCGTACTTCAGGAACATCATGAGAAGGCAAGACTCCCTGGAGAAGGCCATCATGTTAGGCAAAATCAAAAGCAGAATTCTAAAGGGAGGACCAAATATCAGATAGATTGAATCCATCCAGGAAGCCACAGACTTGAACTTAGGAGGGCTGAATGGACGTGGAGCGGCCAACTCTCAATTATTAATCACCATCCCCAGAACAGATAAATGATTAGAGATTGGGGATGGGATGAACTCTGTTGGAATCTATCCCTGGGGGCATTCATGGGCTTCCTCTTGGGCTCAGTCTGGCTTTCTAAAGAGAGTTGAACTTAGAGGGAGTCCACGAAACCCAGAGCCCTGGGTGCACAACTGGCAACCTGGAGATGGTGCAGAAGGGAGACCCTGCTTGTGCAGCAGCTGATGGGGCTCCTTCCCTAGTGAGTACTTGGTCATGGGGCATCCACCAGGAAAGCAGCCCCTTGACTGGAAGCAGCACCCATCTTTGTGGCAGAGCAACCGCTCAATCAGCAGCTGCTCCTTGCACCAAAGAAAGCCTGTTACAGGGTGCTCAGTCACAAGACATCCGCCCGGAAAGCAGCCTCATGTGAGTGGTTGCGCTGGCACCCCATGGCCAAGCACCCCACAACCGTCTGTCTTCAGTGTGAGGAGTGGGCACCATTCAAGGGGCTGCTTTGGTGTGCGTGTGGGTGCCGCTTGTGCAGTGCATGGGACTTGATTCTAGCAAGTGCACTGTGAGCAGTGGGTGTGCTTGCCAGGAACTTGGACTCTGGGCCTCTGCAAAACAGACCAGAGTGTGGGGAGTTTAGCCCAGGGAATTCGATGGATTCCCAATCCCATACAGATTCCTCACACATTCCTCTCTGAGATCCAACTAAATTGCATATTTTCCAAAACCTGGGGAAATAGTCATCATACAGATAATGGAGCTGGTGGTGGGGTTCCAACAGTTCGCTCTTAAATCACATCACCGTCTAGCAGAATCCAGTCTCATTGAAACTAAACTTCATGCATGCGCACACGGGAGTAAGCAGCACTGACTATAATGGAATATAATTCAAAGTAAGTGTGCATAGGACTGGGTTGTACATCTCTGAAGCTCTCACTCAGATCTTAAGGCTTTAAAAGGGCAAACCTGCACTCTTGATTAAACCAAGAAATGGAGCAGTTGAGTATTCAACATGCAGACATTTTTCTTTGGAGACAAAATAAGGTGATTTGGTACTCTAAAGGTATGTGGGCCAGTTTGGGTGAGGAGAATTTCAGAAGCATTCCTAATCCAGTTCCCTCTAATCTTATCTGTATAAACCATTTAGTTTTGAATCTCAATTTATGCATTTCACCCTCTACCATTTTAGGTGCACCCTTCAATCATTTTATAGATGCATGCTAAACAAAAATCGAATGTATGAAGCAGCCTTGCAAGAGCTCTTAAGAGCTTGCATAGGAGATAGAGTGGCGAGAGCTGCTCAGGGATGGTCTATGAGTAGGACTGTCTCAGGAGGTGTTTCTCTGGAGGCATTTAAACAGAGGCTGGGTGGTCATCTGGCAGGGATGCTGCATCTGCAACAACCAGGGACTGGGCTACATGACCTCTAAGGTGCCTTCCACTCTAGCTGCTCCTGCCTTTTGCTCAATTTTGGCAGGTAAGTACAAGAAAATATGAGACCTCATGCTGAGGATTCAATCAGATGCACCCTTCCTTGGGAGTGAGTGCCACTGAACGCAGCAGAATCTACTTCTGAACAAACCTGCGTAAGATGGCATTGTGCATCCCAAATGTTAACCAGATGGGAGTGTGTGTGGTAATGGACCCTTCCTTGAATTACATAGCACCCATTATTACTGGAATACTAGCTTCAGAAAAGGGGCAAATAGCTGTCCATTCAAACAGGTGCTGAAATAGTAGCAAAGGTTATTTTGATTCTATTGTTTAAGGGGGATGCTTTCTCTGCAGTCCAGAAGTGTAGAAAGGAACCAGATCTCTTTATGAGCATGAACATGAGGAGGAGGAGGAGGCAGAGGGAAGACATAATTCCTAAATATAAGGGACACATTAAAATACAATGTTGATCATCACCTAGTTGGACAGGACTCACAAGTGGGTCATGAGTTAGGAATGGACTGATTTTTTTTCCAGTTCATTGTTTTAATTTCAATGTACCTAATTTCACACTTTCAAACCAACATGTCTACTGAAACTCAATTATCCTTCATAGTTTGGACTTCTACTCCCTTTTCAATCAAAGTTCTATAATAATAATGGCTTTTACAAGTGGACTTCTGCAATGCTCTCTACGTGGGGCTGCCCTTGAAAACGGTCCGGATACTTCAATTGGTTCAAAATAGAGCTGCCAGGTTGCTGACGGGGACTGGGCGTTATGCTCATATGACCCCAGTTCTCTGTCAACTACACTGGCTTCCCATTGAAGTCCGGGCCCAATTCAAGGTGTTGGTTTTGACCTATAAAGCCCTGAACAGTTGGGCCCTGTTTACCTGAAGGAGCGCTTATGTCCATACTTGCCTGGCCACCCCTTGAGATCGGCGGGAGAGGCCCTTCTCCGAGAACACTTCGTGAAGGAAATTAGGACGGTGATTACTCGGAGGAGGGCTTTCTCTGCGGTAGTGACCAACCTGTGGAACGTGCTCCCCAGAGAGGTCTGCCTGGCACCGTCGTTATTTGTTTTTGGTGCCAAGTGAAGACCTTTTTATTCAAATGCTATTTTAATTGTTAATATTATTTATTAGTTTTAATTTCGGGCCAGGGCGACTCAAATTATTTTTATATTTATTAATACTGAATTATTTATTTATGTATGTGAGCTGCCCCGAGGCTTCGGCGATGAGGCGACATAGAAGTCTGCTAAATAATAAATAAATAAATAAATAAATACTTTGTAATTTATTTTAGGGAAAATTGCACAGAAAAGTCCTTATAAAAATAATATTCAAAATACATTCTCTTAGGAAAATTACTTGAGGAAAGTGTGTATAACAGACAAAGTGGAATAGAAAAATGGTGCATGGATTCAGAAAATGCACAGAAAACATGAACAGATCTTCATACCAATTTTAAAGACATTTCCAAAGTTTGGGATGAACAGAACTTAAGGCTAGAAAAATGAGAAGGCAGAGACTCAGAAATGGAAGGACTGACTTATTTTGCATTCTATTGGCACTAAAAAGCTTGGCAACAAGAGCAGATACCTGTTGATTCACTGATTTATATTATTACATGGATACATCACATTTTTTTCACTTGCAAGAAATCCAGGAATACTTACCTGATACTTACCTGACTACTTCTCTCCAGTTTATCCTCATAACAACCCTGTATGATAACTCAGGTTGAGACTTGGTTTTTGGCCCAAAGTTGGCCCATTAACTTCATGGCTAAATGGGGACTCGAACGTGGATCTCTCAGTCCCAGATCTTTGTAAATTCTGTTAGGACCTGACCTGATCTGCCCATACTGGAGTGTAGGAAAGGACCTAAGTATCCACAATATTAAGCTTCCCAAATATTCCAATGCCATTCTTGGTTCAAAAGCCAGTGTGGCCTAGTGTTGGAATTGGAATCAGTAGATCTGGGTTCCAGTCCTCACTCAACCATGAAGTACACCAGGTGGCTTTGGGGCAGTTACTGCTGTTTTGCGCAGCCTACCTCGCAAGATTGTGTGAGGCTAAAATAGGTAGGAGGAGGACCATAGAAGTCCCTTGGATTTCTTACAAAAAAATAAAATTAAATTAAAAGTAGGCTATAATGTATTTATTTATTTATTTATTTTTGGATTTATATCCTGCCTTTTTCCTACAAAGGGCTCAAGGCAGCTTGCATCTCCTCCTTCATCTTATCCCCACAACAACAACCCGGTGAGGTAGGTTGGGCTGAGAGTCTCTGACTGGCCCAAAGGCACCCAGTTGGCTCCATGGCCGAGCGGGGACTCGAACCCGGATCCTCTGAGTCCCAGTCCCACGCTCTTAACCACTACGCCACACTGGCTCTATAATGTAATTATAGAAAGAAATGCAGCAATATTTATTTTGAGAGAAAAATGCAATAGATTCTACATTAAAACTGAATATTGAATGTTTGGATTCCATCTTTTAAATTATAGGTATGTAGAAATGGGACGGGATGGCATATGTGAAAGCATGCAAAAGTGTTATGGACTAAAGAGCGTTCTTTGTCTATAAACAGATGATTTTTAACTAGGTTGATTCATTCATCCGAAGGAGCTGAAGGGCACCAGGCTGCTCCGACAGTGATGTTACTTTGGTGCTCTGTGGCCAGCAATGAAGGAAATCAACAGATATCACGAGGAATCTCCTCCTGTCTGAGACCATCTGTCTGTCCATTTTCTGAAAAACCTCCATTTCTAGGGGACTTCAGGAGGGCTGGGTGAGAATTCCTCTCTGTTCACAATCCGATGGCAGCGTTGAGCTTGTCAAATGCCCACCCAAATCCAAACACAGTCACACTCTGAAATCCACACTTTTCTGAACATTGCAGGCATATTCATTGATGGGAAAAAGCAACAGTGAATATTAGGTAGAAGACATGTTTGCTCAATATGAATGTTAGAGAAAATGTATACAAAATCATTGTATACAATTATTGAGGTGGAAGAGGCATGTGTACATTTGGAAAAAAAATGCACAAACATGGCCATTAGGAGAAATGCACACGAAGCATGTGAGTGGGTTTTAAGGACATGACACCTCCCTTTAATTACAATGAAAATAGGGTGGCATTTTTGTAACTATGGGAAAGAACTTGGCAGAACAGCCCAGCTCTAATTTCATGTCAGTTTGCATACCTTTCTAAAAAGACAAATGCCATCTAACAAATCACAGAATAAGAAAGTATTTACTCAGGAAACAAAGAAATTGATTGGCCCATTAAAATACAGTATCTATGCAAAAAAGAATGATTTGATGTGTTGCCAAAAAGAAAGCCAGTCCGGAAACAATCTACCCTGTTCTCTTGGATACCCAGAGGAAGTTCTTCTCATGTTCTGCTTCCAGCACCTTTAAAAACAAGCAAGCGCGCAAGTTCATGTGTGGTTACCTGAGATTAGACCTTGGGCCTCAGCCATTGATTCATGCCCATTCTTGTAATTTCTTCTAAAGCTATGTTCCATGCCAAACAGGCATACCACTGCATGTCAAGGGAAAGGGAAAGAATTTTGATTGTGGTACCAGTAAATTTTCGCAGGGTGGCACCACATATCTATGTTAAACTATACTTGAAAGAAGATGCGATATGAAGCTGCTAACCAAGCCCCTGGGATGGACCCAAACTTCTCCCAATGGTGTTTGTATAATGCATGCAAAATTGTACAACCTTTGGAATGAATGCATCTGTGGAGATCCATCCTCCTTGCTCTCTGCTTTCTACTTAATGATTTTTATTGCCCTGGATGCTTAATAATTCCAGAAGTGTCCTGGTTTTAGAACAAAGAGTGCAAATAGCTTTTTCCTCATTTAGCCTTGGGTAAATGGGTCCAGAGTGGAGATTAATAGGCTTGGAAATGCGTTTTCTGTTCCACAGCTGGTAAAGGAAATCTGGTGGCACTAAATTAATCATGAAATGGACTCAAAGAAGGGAATGGAGTGTGAGTGTGGATTAAGCTCATGAATTAGGTCAGCAGCTGAGTTCAGAAGGGGATCTTCCACAGCTGCAGTCACTGCATTATCTTCAGGTGAGACCGGGAGCGATAGTTGAATCCTGGTAGTGGGTAAGTGGTAGAACAATGATGCACTTTGGTGCATGTGAGGGAAAGGAAACTAATATGCTGGGGTGTATTTGGAAGGTATTTGTGCTGGAATTCTACATTCTCAGGCAGATTGTCCACCACTTTTCAGAAGTGGTGTGGAAGGGGAAGCACCCAAACACTCTTGGATGTTGGCCGTGCACTGAAGAGCCGTTGATAAGAGTGATATCTGCTTCCCAATTCTTTGCACACAAATTGGGCTAATAGGCCCATTTGTCCTGAAGGGCAAAACCCATTTCTGCTCAAGGCACGTTGTGTGAAGCTGTGAGGTACAACAGCTTCTAAACCCTAGGAAGTCTCTCACTGAGGGACCCAACAGGTATTTTGGACTTGGAACAAAAACATCACCACATTGCTTTGTTAATAAGCTAGCGGGATGCATGATGAATGCTTATGAAAGGAAGATCCTATGGATTAAAGAATGGCCCCCTGCTTTCACACCCCCTTCTTGCTTTTCAATAGATGCCAGCATTTCAGCAATCAAGCTGCACTCTGAAAATGTTTTGAGCTGTGCTCTCAACTCCTCAGGATGATGCGTGGAATTGGATTTTTTTCAGGCTGGCTGGCATGAAGTCAAGTGTTTGCTGGGCTGCTAATCATCAACTTTCAGAACCTACTGACCTCCATGATCTTCAGTCTGATTAACCTCCCAAAGTTGCAGAAGCCTTTGTGTTGCAGCTATTTGCAATATGCTTATGCTTGCGGATGGGATAGTTAGTATATTGGGGAAAATGCCTTTCATAGCTGAGAAATAAACAAAGGTTCAAAGAAAGAGTTCGATGTATCAGAAACCAGATCTCTGGGCAACCCTCTGGCTCTATTGGTGTTCAATGATTCTGAGGCAGCACTTTTCAAGCAGTGCTCAACCTCAGCAGGTGTTCCTGAAGAGGAAGGGCACTAGTAGCTAGGGATGGTTGGTTTGCTTTATCTTTGAGGACCGTGTGACCCGATCTGCACTTGCGCTGACCTGATCTGCACTTTGGAACTTAGTTTGAAGACCTGCTCCAGTGCAGTTCTTGGCTAAAAAGGGGGCATCAAAATAGAGTATTTTCATATAAGGTGCAAATTTGGAGAATCTGTGTGTCTAGAAATACATAATAAAATATGCATTTCAATGCTAACTTCCAAGCAGATTAGAAAACATGCAGAAGTTTATACAGTCCGGAAAGAGACAAGTTGACTCACTCCTTTGCTGGTTCTTTCCCTCATCTTCATGTTCCTTAGCAACAACTATTCAGATGTAATGCGTCATGACTAGTAGCCACTGATCCTCCACAAATCTACCTAACCCCCTTTCCAATCTGTGCCAGTTGATAACCACCTCTAGGAGACATGTGGCTGCCTCATGTTCTTTAAAAGATGAAGCAAATTGGAATCATGAAGACAGCACTCAAAGCAGAAACCAATCAGGGCAGTCCTGAGGGGAATGCACAAGCCAATACAGCAAGCAGATACAGGTGTCAGAATTGATGGAAGGATGATGCAGTGGCTGAATCACAGTTCCCTATTTTGAATCTTATCCCTGCCATGAGCCTAGCCAGATCCAGGTTGAGGAGGTCTTCAGCAAATGGGGTGGACCCCAATGCGGCTTACCTGTATGTGGTGGATGCAGCAGCAAGTCAAAAGCTGCCATTTTAAGTACCCACCACAACCCTAATAATTGGCAGCCCCTTGTCCTGGTCACTAGAAACAGAGCAGATGACCAGGATATGGGTGGAGAGGATATCAACAGTGGGCTTTTCCAGGACTACCTGAGTGTCCTGCTTGCTGACACTTGGGTAGCAAAGAGCAAATGAGCAAAACCTGAGCTCACAGAGTTGTCTGAATTCGGTCTCAAAGTTCATTCCAATCAAAGTCATCGTCATCAGCATCATTTCAAGGCTATACTGCTGCATAACCACTGTTCTCTGATTGTGGCTGTGCTGATTTTCCAAATGCATGCATTCATTGTGCACATCATGGAAACGAATGCATTCTTCCTCCAGCAAGTAGAGCATATGCATGCAGATTTTGCTGAAGTACGCACTTTTCATGTGCATTTTTCAGATGCTGGATTGCCTCCCTCCCACGCACACACACGAATCACATTGCAAGTTCTGAAATGTACAGACTTTGACCACAGATTGTATCCAGGTCCATGTTCAGTCCAGAACTTGTGAACTGGGTGACTCCTGATCAAAAATGAGCTGGAATGACTTTCTTATACCTCCCTAAATTGCACTGGGCCATGAACTCATGGGAACCCTTCAAGCCATGTTCAGGGAACGCATGAAAAGTTGAAGAGAGGAAGGTAACATCTTCTGAAATATCCCCTTGGCTGCCAGATCCCTGCAGAAAATGCACACACATGTTTCCTGACCCTGCATGCAGTTTTAATGTGCATTGAAATGCACCCAAACCATCTGCAGAATGAGTGGAGATGGGGGATCACTGGGTTGTTCCCACTCTCCCTTCCAAGTACCTTATGGATGGAGCTTGAAGATAAGAATGAGGGTAAGGTGATCTTTGGCAAGACACAGTCTCTCAACCTGAACCCTACAAGTACAACACAGGGATAATAACATGAAGTGATTACAGAAGTGTATGGAATGTTAGAAAGAGCTATATGCTTGCTGCCTCACATTAATAGCTTCCTGATGGATTGCGCTCCTTGTTTTAACTTCAGTTAACATAGATCCTGTTCTAAACATGGCTGGAAGGAAGCAGAAGTTGATGTGGAAATACAAATGCACAGTGTGGAAGTACAACTGCATAATTTACTGCTAGAGTGCGTGCTGCCATCTATCATACCATGTGAAACTGTAGAGTGGCATACAGAAAGAGACAGAGGTGGAAGCACCAAGGTAGATTTTGGTGGGCTGCGGTTCAGGATTATAAAAAAGTTGCATAGCTGTGGTGATTCAAGGCTGGCTTTCAGCCAACCAGACAGAGAAGCTTTTTTAAAGTTGGTTCTGATTCTCTTTTAATGCACATAATTGATGCAGATACTCTGCTTGTATCTAACCATTTGCTGCAACCAGAATGCTGTGCTAGAGGTGCAAGCTTTGCTCTGTGTCAAATAGACTCACAGATGGGGGTCTACACAGGAGCTGAGGAAGAGATGCTGGTGAGCTATGAAATTTTGTGAGCCTCTTTGCTAGGCTGGTGTAGCACAAATGCATCTTTAACAAGCTCTAACAAACAGATGCTTTTTCTTTTTCTTTTTTAATGACGAGGCATGGTGGCTGACACGCAGCCCATGCAAGATCAGGGAGAATTATTTATTAGCCTGTTGAAACCAATAGGAAGTTTTGCACAAACTTCAATAGGTACTGAATCAGAGCCCAGGAATGTGACAGATGAAAAGAAGATTTCAGTCCTTCCGTGCCCCCACCCATCTTGCCTTCATATTTCAAGGTGTTTTGATTTTCTGATTCTCTCATCAGGCTTTTGTAACTAATCATGTTTTGTACCTTTCTTGGGGTGAGGCAAGCTCTGAACTCCTGACTGCAATTTAGAGAATAATAACATCTGAGATGCATTGCAGCCTTTTAGCTTGTACGCCAAGGGGGAGGAAGAGAAGTGGGAAGAAAGACAAATAGTTTTCTTGGGATTTTGTTCGGAGTACCTTCAGGGAAGTTGCTGGCATAATTGTAAGTCCACTATGTTGTCAAAACAAAGAGCAATGGTAAGAAAGGGAATGCAGTTTGAAGCCAAACATGAGGAAGGTGGGGAAAGGCAGTGGGGAAGGCTAGCTAGGAGGTTTGATTTCAGATTAGGAGTTCGATGTTCCATTCCTACTGGCCTTGGCCAAAACTTTGCTGAGCGGTTTGGTGGGCACTCACAGGCATCTATCTTTATGGCAACGGGCAAGACCAGAGGGCTGCTCCTCAAGGGCTGGACAGTTCCCAAGCCAGCTTCTGATTTGCTTTTGGGACGACTCCGTCCCAGCGACCTGGAGCAGCAGCACAGAGCCATGTGCTGTGGCTCTGGAAGCCCCCGTTTTGCATTGATGTGCAGCCCAAGTGAAGTGGAGGCACTATCCTGATCTTTAGCCTGAGGCTGAGTGGCTCACCCACAAGGCAGGCAAGAGACTCACCAGGGCTGTGGGAGGTGTTTCCAAACTTGTCCTGCAACTCTGAGGTGGGATGGTGCTCCCATAAGTAAAGAGACTGGCTTAGTTGTGGTGAGCCGCCCTTGTTTCCACCATTCCTTCTCCATTGGCAAAGAAAACACCTTTGGAAGACCAACATGAGGCAGGTGGAAAAACGGGAGGAAGGGCTCCAATATGTAGTGTTAGATTAGGAATTCTGAGTTCTGTGTTTTTGCTTTTTCTGCTTGTTTGGACAAAAAAAATGCTGACCACTAGAAATGGTGTGGCGGGGAACCACCCTCTGGGTGTTCTGTTAGTTTCTCAGAAAATGTCTTTGTCTGTGATGTAACCTACAAATAAACTGACTGCCCTCAAATAAAGACACAGGGAATTTGCTCAGCTTGCATGTTACTTGCTTGTGAACCTTTCAGAGTCAACCCGTTCCATGAACTGGAACATTGTAAAGCATTTATGCATGTAGTTTCCCACTTTTGTGATCAAGCTGTGTACATTAATGAAATGCAAACAAAAATATTGTTTGGGTGATACAGAAATGCAATAAACAATCTCAGTACAAGGCATACACAATTCAGAAAAAAGTGTGTCGAAGTGTGACTGTTGCAGAGAAATCTGCATCAGTGCTTAATTTTAATGAAGAGGGAATTGAAAATACACACAGAAAGGTTTGTAATACACAAATACATATACTTTGCAAAATACAGATGAAAATACATGCACATTTTCATATAGACTTGCAAAAACTCACACCCCAATGTGAAAGTGTGACACAAATTTAGATCTGGGGGAAAAGTAAAAGCAACTAACTTGACAGATTCGTCCATCTCTCACAGAAAGTATCGTATGCAGGTTAGCATGCTGGGTTAGGACCAGGTTTATCTCCTTAATCTTGAAACTGACTGGGTAACTTCCAGCCAGTCACACTTTCATCCTCCTCCTCCCTTTCCCCCGTCTAACCTTTTTCACAGGGTTGTTGTGAGGATATAAGAGGTGGAGATTGCTATGCAGTATCCTGCTGATAAAAAATGGTATTATGTGAACACAGTAAATAAATAACCAAGCAGGACCTCCACATCTTTTAACTTTCCTCCGCGTTACTGAGGTCTACTGGTAACCTCCAATTCCGTCTTGATTAGCACATTTGGTGAATTTCAGTGGTGATGCTATTAGGGAAGTGGCTGAACAACCCCTCAACTCCTCCCCCACTAGTCTTACTCCTCGTGTTTTTCTTTCCTCGAAAATCCTTGCCTGTTCAGCTTGAAGTCTATCTCCAGCACATCTCTTAGCAACCCTCATAAGAACCAGAAGGTTTTCAGAAACTCTAGGAAGTTTTTTTTGTAGGGTGTACAAGAAAAGTGTTCTAATTCATTTTTAGCAGGGCTTACCCAGTTCACAGCTTCCAGACTAAACACAGTTGCAACCTCGGGTCAGAATTAATACATTACCAACATTATAATGTAATTTGCAAACCCCAGAAAGATGTGTTAATCAGAATGTATATATTTGGAAAATGCATGCAAGTATGTTTTAATCAATGGGTGACAAATGCATGTTTCAAAGATAAGCACAAGTGATGTGTGCATTTGGGTAAACCCTGAATATATGCCTGGATTTTAGTGAGGGAAAATAACGCTCACAATCTGAGTTTGGACTTGAGTTTGAAAGAGTTTCAAGGTGGAATTTGAAGGACGTTGGCAAACTGAGGTTTGCTGACTGATTGATCCATATTTATGAGGGATCCAGACATAGATAGCTTCCACTTGTATCCTACAAATGTTTTCTTAAGATTTCTTTCATCTTCTTCCTTACTGTGGGGTGGGCACATCTGTTAAGGGGGAGGGGACCTCCCTGTGTTTTGTGCAATGAGCCCTCCATCAGGAAACAACCGCTATCTTTCAAAGCTTCCTGCAACTAGTTTTCTCATCGAGTGTGGCTTTTCCTGTAACAGATCAGATTGTACACATGGACACGGTGGTTCTCTCTCAAAGTCTGGATCTGGTAGTCCACAGGGGAAGTAGAGAGCACCTTGAGCTCTATTCCGGTCTTCCAAGCTCCTGTGGTGCAGAAGTCTGGTGAAGCCACTTCACTGCGTGCAAGTTTTGCTCATCTGCATATCACTAATCTTTGTTTTTCCCCAGGGACTCAAATGGGTGGAAGAGGGTGACTGATTCAGTCTCCATCTGCTCTCTTCCTGTCCAAGAAACTCTGAGGCTGTCTGATTTGTGCTGAAATGATACATACAAAAGAAAAGGGAGAGACAGGGTACCGTCTGCAGGGCAAGAACAGCAGTCAGGGTCACCTCGGTTCTTTTCCCACCCTGCAAAAGATTTAGAGAGCTAGTGTCTGCCATCAGAGTCTTTTGCCTCAGCATGCAAGGGGGCAGGGCAGCTGAGGCACCGCTGGAGTGCTTCATGTGCTGGTGCAGCCTGCCTCTTCCTCTCCCTGTTCCCTGGAACACCCAGAAGATGCCATCTCTGCGGTCACAGCAAGGAACTATTTGCAACTTCTTTCTGGTGTTTGCTGTTGCCTTAACAGTGCAATGCAAAGCCATCAGGGATCCCCCCCTCCCCTGGCCACCTGGGCCCAATCTTTCCCAGAATCTCCCTGGGGTAGCCACTGGATTCAGCACTCAACAAACCCAAACTTGGGGAATAAAACAAGTTTATTGAAAAGATGAAATCTGGGGGTGGAGGGACTAAAACACAGACTCTCAAAGATAAAACCAGGTACAGTGGGGAAGGGAGGGGAAAGGGATATCTTGGTTGGCAGCAACAGCCAACCAAGAGGCCCCACCTTCAGAAGCTTGTTGGCCAACTCAGAAAAATAGCAAACTACTCCTAGCCTGATCTATACACAACAATTCTACCTTCTCCTGGCACAGGGATATCACAGAATCATCAGCAGATGTTCCTCCCAAGAGAGGAGCAACAGGTTGCCCTGTTCCTCAGGATTCATCTGCTGCACCAGTGTAGGTCACCTATGGGGTGATGGCCCATCTCCCAGTTCGAGGCCAGCCAAGTGCTGCAGTCACTGCTGTTACCTACAGCATCCTTGAGGCCATAATTTTGACAGTTTTCACCCCACAACACAAACGGAAGTTGAGGACTCTCAGGGATCTCAGCACCAGATTCCAGTGAGACTGGCACCTGGTTTGTCTAGCCAATTCTCAGTTCCAGGTTTAACCCTTCCCCTGCCCTAGGCATCCTCAGAAGCCAGTTCATGTGACAAACAGCTCGAGTGAAAGTCATGTGGAACTCCATGTAATAACTAGGAGCTTAGGAAGACCAGCCATCCTGGATTTTTGCCTGTGCCAGGCAGGGATAGAAACATAGAAACAGAGCGAGTCAGAAGGGGCCTCCCGGGCCATCTAGTCTGACCTCCGGCACCAGCCGGCTCCGCTCACGACATGCCCACCATGTGCATGTCCAGCCTAATAATCGCTTGGGATAATCGCAGGGATAATCGCTTGCCTCACTTTCTGCCCTCTGGCACAATCCTATGGCTACTAGTTGTCCATGGGAGAATTCAGAATCACAGCTCCAACCTTGGAAAAATGTCCCGTGTTCAGAGTTTGGACTCTGAATTTACAGCCGCCTCCTTCATCCTTGCAGGTGGCACAGAAAGAAGGATGCGGTCTGTGGCTCCAAGGCTGCATTTGCATTTGTAGCCTTGGGAACACTAAGGCCACAGCTCTTTTTGACTGAGCCGAAGCCTGCAAAATCTTTCACAATTTCAGTTTCTTCATAGTCAACAGAAAAGCTCTATCATTCTTCTGTAGTCTAAATTTCTGTTTTCATAATGTTCCATTGCAGTTTTGCTTTTGCACTTTCTTCTCTCATTTTCATCAGGAGTCATTTCAGTTCATTCCTGCTTTCTTTCAGTAATATGACAACATCTGCACGTTTTAAATTATTGATGAAACTTTTACCAATTTTTGCTCCTAGTCCTGATTGTAATCAAGCTTGTACATTTTGCATACAGACTGAACAGGCAGGGAGATAAAATGCATCATTGTCTGGTGCTTTTGCCTACAGGGAACCATTCTTTTCCCTCATATTCTGTCCCTACAGTAGCTTCTTGTCCACCATACAATAGGACAATTAAGTTGAGGCACACCTATGTCTTTTGGAAACAATCTACATAGTTTCTGGAGGTAATATATGAATGTTATGCTCATGAATATATACATGTTTGTATGTGACTTCCTCCAACATATGCATTTTTTCATTGCATTTGTTGATAGAATTCTATTTCTGAATTTGGAGCGATACAATTTTGTAGAGGTAACTGAGTTTGGGGTCATGATACTGAAAATATTAGGTAAGTTTGAATTAAGATGCAAAATACATGTTTACTGTGATGAACCTCAGCCAGTCCATTAGGGCAACACTGGACTGAGATGGACCAAATGGCCTGACCTTGTGCAATCCAACTTCATTTCTTCTTTATTACCATTGGACAAAAATCTCAGCTGTGAGGTAAATAGAAAATGATTAATTTGGGCAATATTCTAGAGGACTGGAAACACACCGAGAAAGGAGATTTCAGTTTTGAAACAATGGAAATACAGGAAGGACACTGCTTGCAGTGCTGATGCAGAAATCTCAATTATATTTTTCATAAAGCAAGATAATTAAATTTTCCTGGCTCCAGAATGTATTTCAGAAACCATAGTTGGCTGGCAAGCAATGCACAAACTGAAAAAGATATAAGAAATAATTCATTCTCCATACTCCTTCTGAAAAAGATATATTTTGCAAACCAAAAGTTGTGTCTAGGAGAGGTCAGTGGAGGTGGGGAATTGCAACACTATGGCTGGCAGCTTTATAAAGTGGTGATGTGGGTGGGGGAGGGGGGAGATGCAGGAGTGATGCAGTCCATCTCCTTTTGAACGAACAGGAGAGTGGCCGCTGGCTTCATGGGGCGTGGGTCCCATCTTTTGTCTGGGGTAGGCAGACTGCCTCTTTAGCAGTCTGACAGTAGGTAGTGCTCAAACCCAAGACTACTTCCTGTATTCAGTGCAGTGGATGTGACTGTGTGGCCATAAAATGAGAGACTAAGAATGCTTTCATGTCCCAGGCTACGTCAGCACAGCCAGAGAAGATTCTCCTCTCAAACGCAAAACTTACAGCTGAGGGGAGGGCCCCAGCTGAGCCACAGAGCAGGTGCCTGCTTATTTTTAGATCTAGCCTGGACATTAGGCAGAGTGAGATGGCTGTCTCTGGCACAAGATAGAAGGCAGTGGGAGTTGTCGGAGGACAGCATGGTGTGTGTTGCGTGGCCTTCCCTGCATCCCAAAGCTAGCCTGCTGCTCCCAGGTAAAGGAGGTGCTATACCAGTGCTAGTGTCCAGGTAAGATTGAGCTGCTAGTCCAGCCCACATAGAATGGGGAGGAGGGTTCTGCCTAAGCAGCACAATGTCTTAGGCTGGCCTGGATGTTTTCTATCCTGAAGGTCCCAGATTCAGTTCCTCCCATCTCCAGGGGGAAGCTGCTCCATATTGAATCAGGCCACTCGTTGTTCCCTGGTGTTGTTGATACTGACTAGCAGTGGCTCTTTGGAGATTCAGGCAGGAGTTTCTCTTGCCTGCCTTTAAGATCTGAGGGCCAAACCTGGGCCCTTCTGCTTGCAAAGTAGCTGCACTATGGAGCTGCAGACGGGGATGGGAGAGGACCTGTTCTCAGGGAGGGAATTCATCCACCAGATCCATCCCTGGGCTCAGCAACCATGGGCTGTGACCCACCTTCTCATGCCATGGGTCCGACATCTGGCCAAGTGTGCTGAGCATTCGTGTGGGTGCTTGCAAGGGAATGAGCCCACGCCAGCGCTGCACAAGCACTGTTCCCTTTCTGTGCAGTCAGTGTCCACTGCAGAAGAAGGGTGCTGGTTGCACAACTGGGATTTCGTGAATGCTTGTGACTTCTTCTTGGCTTGGTTTGCTTTCTAAGGCAGGGTCAGCATGAGAAGCAGTCCATGAATGGAAAAGGGAAGGTGTTGCAACCTCAGTCCTTCTTGCCCTTAAGCACCAAACAACAGTCTGTTTGAGATGTCTTTACTGGCATTTTGCCAATACAAGAGAAAGCAATTCTCAAAGCTCTCTAAGGAGCTAGAAAATAAGCCTCTGCGCATACTAAGAATGATGGTTGAACCCAAACTAGATACTTCTCCCTCAAATCCGTCCCTTTCAGTTGCCTTGGGGCTCCACCCCCAGGGTGGCTCCAGCTGCTGAAGAACCAGGCAGTGAGACTTGCACAAGCCCTCTAAAGGTGCAGCTCATCTCCACCAGTGCCTCATCTTGGGGTCAGGGACAGTGCAAGGCAACGGTCCTTCCTCCCCCTCTTTTCTGACCCCTCCCATCCCTTCCAAAGCATCCCCACTCTCCTGGCTGGCCTGAGAACCTGGAGGAAGTGACCCTGCAGGCCCTTCAAAGTCCTATGCTTTGGCCTTGTCCCCCAAAGCTTCCACCTCTGCTGCCTCAAGGCCCCCTTCTCCAGAACCCCAGTCCTGCTGACCCTGCCAAGTGTGTCAATCAGCTTCTCTCACCGGAGCAGGATTCCGTGGAGCTTTGTCACAGCACTACTGCAGCCCTCCCCTAGTCAAAACCTGGCAGAAAGGCAAACCTGGAAGGACGACCTTTGCCTACGTCCTTGCTGCAGAATTAGGATGGAAATAGATGGAGGAAAGACAGCACGCCTTATCAGCTTCTTCCTTGCCCTCAGTTAAAGGCAGTCATGGATGCAGCTTCCAGTTGGTTGGAATCCCTTTCCATAAAGCACATGCCGTGCCAAGTCCCCTCAATGCATCGTCCTGGAGAGGACAAGGAGGAAGAGACCCCCTTCCAGTATGCTGAAGAAATTCTGAATCTGCACTCAGTCAGACATCACAAATACTCAGTGCTTCCTGCTGTTATGCCAGTTTCGTTGAGGTTTTATTGCTAATGACCTCTAAGGATGGCATTACCGAATGGCAATGGAAGTAGCTTAAGAGACTTCCATTTACCCCATTGCCACTGTTCTCCACTGCTCAACCAAGTGGGAGCCCCCTTGGCAGGGAAGGATAACAAAGCCATCAACATCTCTAAGGAAGGAAGAGCCATCATTCTAACTGACCGTTTCTGTCCCTCTTTCATTAATAGTTCCTCCGGCTTTGCATTTCCTTTGTGCTCTGATCCTGTTGATGTGAATCTCACTGTGAAATTAGGCCATTGTGTTTTAGGTGTCTAATTAGATGAGGCCTCCATTGCCAAACAGCTTCATCAAAGCTAATAGGTGGATCAATGTGTCAAAGAAGAAATGGAATCGTTATTACGCCAAAGAAAATGAGGTAGAAATTCCATAGTGAGAGGGTACTAGCATATAGGCAGAGCTACTACAGAGGAATTAAACCATGTTGGGTTTGGTATTTAATAAGCCCAGTATCCTGATTCTTGCAGCTGTTTAAAATAAATAGATAAAGAGAGTCTATTTAGCAAAAGACCCAACATAAGATGTGCTATAAAAGCTTAAATTTGAAAAATGCAGTATAAAATAAAAGTTTAGCAGCAATGCAAAGATTTAAAATACAGCAATAGATTTATAACAAGAAGGATGGGAAGACTAAACTTTTTGGGGAAAATGGCACCAGAAACAGCATAATGTAGGTGCCAGGTAAGATTCTTTGGGAAGATGATTCCACAACCAGGGAAACCCTTCTTTTGGTGGAAATCCTGGAGAAGGACCTCTGAGGGAGGAGGGTTAGGGTTAGAGACAGACATAGAAACATAGGAACAAAGTGAGTCAGGAGGGGCCTCCTGAGCCATTTAGTGTGAGCCCCAGCGCAAGCTAGTTCCACTAATTTAATAACCAACATGTGCTTGTCTAATCTTTCCTTGTATGCCCTCACTTATGGGGCCCCCACCACCTCCTGGGGAAATCCATTCCTTATCCTAGAAGAAAAATACTAAAAGGATGTCTGAAAAGTTAGGGCAAAACAAAACAAGATAACAAGAAAAAACCATGACTGCTCAATCAAGGAAGAACCATGAAGTAAAGATATCTTCAGCAGGCCTTGAAAGCACAACACTGGTGCCCTTCTAGACTTTGAAGGCAGGAAGGTCTACAGAAAAGGAACCAGGACTCATCAGATTCCAGGCCAGGTAGAGTCCTACTGGGCTGTAGGTCCATGCAGAACCACCAGGAAATCTCATCTGATGACATTATGGTTGCAGAGATGGGTTTGGAAGTTAAAGCATAGGGTCTTCAGCTGAGGTGCTGAGTTAAAACAGTATTCCTTGCAAGTGGGACAGGTCTGTTGTTTTATCTATCTCCTGCATTCAGAAATTTTAAAACTCCCTCTCTTTCTTTTTAGTGTGGGTAATGGAAGATTTACACACTTTCACTAGGTGCGTGAAACATAATACGAAGCAAAACCAACTGCCAAAAAATATTGAAAGCGAGGGATAGTTTCTCAGCACATACAAAACTTTTATGCACACATGTAGCCATACATGCTGGCACATACATACACACATCCAAACAAATTTTAGCAGTTTAGATTCATGTTCAGTATATATGTGACTCTTGGCTTTTAATTTGTGAGAGGGAAAAGTTCAAACAAGTTTTGCTGAGCTTCTCTGATCGAGCCCCATAAAGTGAGGCGATATATATCTCTTTGGCATTTTGTTGTTCAAAGGTTTCCAGCCACCTCTATGACAAAGAGGGGTTCGAGAGTGGTGGAGAATTTAGTGCTGCAGTTAAAAGGATGGTTTACAGACTCGTGATACCATCCATGTTTCCCCAGCTGGTGAGTTCAGATAAGGCTCTTCAATATCCCCGTCTGCTTTGGATGCTTGATAGAGTTGGCTCTTGCTTACTTTGCAGAGAGATCTATTGCTGAGAAGCAGAAGTGAATTGTAAAAAAGGCAGGTGCTAATTATGAAATTAATTGGCAGACCTGCTAAGATGTAATGCTATGTGAAACCACTAAATAGAGAGCAAATGAACTATACTCTAGAATGGAGGTGGTGAGGATCCCCAAATCCAGGATACCTCAGGTTAAAGCTACAGTTTATCTCTGATTTGGGGTGCTGCCACCAAGGTATTTTTTCCACATTAACCATGGGAATATATCTATCCATGTTGTGATATCATCCCATTGCACCTTTCCCAGGAAGCTGGAGAGCCAGTGAAGTGCAGGTTTGTTCAGGTTCTTCATTTTTCACCTTGATGCTCTTTTCATTTGTTCCAGAAAAAGAGCACATTTTTGAACAGCAGGTTTTTTTTTTAAAGTACGCACCCAAATCTATACTTTCCTCAATGGATTAAAGAATGAAATGCACACTAGTCAGTATGCACAGATACGCAGAATTGCAAAAATGTGCACAGATTTTCATTTGAAAAGGGCAGAAAATCAAGCTCGCCATCTGACTGGGGCTCAGGTAGGCATGAACTCTGAGGTGAAATTCAGAGAAATTGGTGAGTCTGAGTTTTGCTGTTTGAACGTACCCTTGGGAAGGCAGGCTCCGGTGCACTGGATTTCAAAGAGGTCCATAGCATACATGAGTTATATTCTCTCCACTTCAAAATCTGATGCTATGCTGGCTGGCTATTGCATCCCAGCCAGGGTGAAAGGTACCAGGTTGAAGGCATGCTTGTCTATGCCATGATATCATGGTACTGTGCATTGGCTCGCTTCTGTTCCATGTCAATGGAGAAGGCTAGGCATGTATGCACATTTTGTGAGTTCAAGAGTACTGTTGAATCTCAACTTTGTACATGTTTGTTAACTATTCATCTTTTTTCAATAATTACTTCCAACTTGTTATCAACATCTGTTTCTGCCTCTTCTATGCTGTGGTATATTTGACAACTGCTGGACTATTGGAGGAGAAGAACCCAGGCAGGTGTCCAAGTAAGAAAGACATCCCCTGGTGAGGGCTTCTCAAGAGCCTTGACCCCTGGCTGTTGGTTGCTGAGGAGCACATACAAAGAACATCCTTTGGCAGGCTTTCCAGAGTTATCTGGTTGGCCACAGTTTTTATGTTTCCTCTCTGATCTGCAGAGCAATGTTTCTGTTCTTAACTCTAGTTTGTGCTTTCTATGGAATGAGTAATTTCCCAGACTTTGCCCAAGTGAAATGGGAGGAAAATCTACTATGCACATGAGATTATATACTATAATTACAGGCTTATAGGGTCTCTGGGAATGCATGAAACTAATGAGAAACTAATAACAAGATAAATCTGCTTTAGCATTCAGTATTCATTCGAAGAACAGCCTACAATTATTCTCTGAAGTTGCCATCAGCCGTATCCAGGTGATTAATCTTTAATTTCTGGGGAACACAAAGGGCAGTTTGTGGAGGCTGATGACCCTCAGAAGGGAGTCATAAAAATGCATGCACCAAGATTCCAAAAAAAAAATCATACAGAGAGTTAGTGAGGACTAACCCTGGTGATGCCTCAGGTTTTAAACCAAGGAGTGTGCCAAATGCTCTTCATTATAGACTTTTTTGGTTAAATTTAGGTCTCTCAGTGGGGTAAGAACTTCTCCTAAAGAAAGACACATTGTGCTAATATTTGAATTTTAAAATAATGTGTTTCCTATTAGCTTCTACTTGTTCTGTCTTAGAGGAATCACACTGGTGATTCCTCCAGAATGGGAGCATTTCTACACAAGGCGGTTGTGCTCAGTTTCATGGCAGAAGCTGTATGTGAAGCACTATGTCACCTCTATCTGGTGTAGCTCTGTGCTAGTTACACAAGTAGAAGAACCTTTCTTGCACTTTCCCAAATAATACTCCGTTTTCCTCACTCTAAAAATTCCCCTGAAAGAATAGAGACATGAAACTGGAAACTCCAGAGAACCATGAACAGTACTGAGCTGGGAGCGACAAGTGCACAGTTTATGTCTCCTGTAGAAAAGAGCCATGGAAATGGGAGGCCACCACGCACTTCTACATGGGAGAAGACATTTCAAAGCCAAAATAATTTGGCTGCACAAGAACACCGCTGAGAACAAGCACTGCTTGTTTCACTAGCAGTACAAGCCCATCCATGCCTTCCCAGAATCAGATAATATGACATGGTTCAGAAGGACAGTGGTTCTGATTGATAAATATCTTCTGTTCACAGTTCAGCAGGCAACTATTGAATGTCAGGGTCAGGTTTTTATCCTGGTTGGAAAATCTAAAGAAAAAGTAATTTCTTCAACTAATGTATGTACAATGATTCTCCAGCCATGATTCATGAATGCTTTTATTTTATGCTTGCTTGCTTGCTTGCTTTCTTTCTTTCTTTCTTTCTTTCTTTCTTTCTTTCTTTCTTTCTTTCTTTCTTTCTTTCATTTGGAGAACTTATATGCCAAATAAATAAATAAATAAATAAGCATAAAATAAAAGCATTCATGCTTTTTTTTTTTTTTTAATGATAATGCTTTTTTTTAATGTGCCAAGATCCAAGATGCCAGGGTGAGTGTTGCAGGTCAGCTCCAAGCACATTTCAATGGAATGGAACTGATTATCTAGATCTCCTAGCTGGGCTTCAGGCTGGGTTCTGCAGCAAAAACTGCCTTGGTTGCTTTGTTGAGTGAGCTGTTCTGGGAGGGGACAGAGGGATTATGACCCTGTTGACTCTCTTGGAATTCGATAGCATTACGCATGGTAACCTGCTGAGTAGTCTCCCTGAGTTCAGAGTTGAAGGCACTTCATTGTGGTGGTTCCACTACTATTTGGACAGCTGGTTGCTTTTGATTTTTGTTGTAGTTGGGTGAGGTCCAATTTACTCATTGGTTTTTGACCTGTGTTTGGAACCCACACTGCAACAGATTGAACCCTGTTCAACAGATTTGTACAGAACCCTTTACTGTTCCTTTTGAAACTTCTAGCTTTGATGAAAATGATTAATACTTTTGGTTATTGGTCTAACTATTCAATTAATTGAATGAAGTTTGTTGTCCATGTTGTTTTAGCCAACTGGGCATTCAAACTCTGCTCAGATTGTATTATTTATCCCGAGAGATATTTCTCAAAAGATTAAGCTTAACTTGAATCTGATAACTAAGGTCTGTTGGGCTATTAATAAGTTGGGGACCTTTAAAGCTGAATTTATGAATTAGAGTAAATATGTTTAGGATGAATATAATATTTGAATTGTGGCTGTTTGATGTAGTAATTCTAACAAATATTTGTAAAATCTCAACTGCTAAAAACCTCAAGTTGCTATGGGGTTTTGCCCTGCCATCAATACTGTTATAAAGGATGAAACTTGCAATGAAAGTGGACAGATTTAGCTTTCCTAATCCATTGGAACTTTTTCACTGACTAGTATCAAATTTTGGTATTTTTCACTCAGATTAAACATCCCACCTCCCCAGCTTCTGAACAGTTTTAGAATCTTCATGTTTGGCTCACCTCCCCAAATAGACAATTTTGGGGTCTTGATATGCCAACAGAGATAGCACATCACTCACAGTTACAGTAGCAAGAGAGGTGTGGCACATGCTATTACCTCAATTACTATTTGATCCATTTTGACACACAAAAATGACTTTATTGGGAGACCCCTAGCTAAGAACTGGCAAGAAAACATTCATTTTGAGTATCTGGACAGACAAGTTGATTTGGATCAGTTGTTGTTCAGCTGTTTAGTTGTGTCCGATTATAAGAGATCCTATGGGGCAAATCTTGTGACACTTGCTGATCCTGTGCCACCTCATCTGACTGAACTATGCTCTGGTCTGCATCCTCTTTGATGGAGTCTAACCACCTTGCTCTTTGGCGACCTGGTTTTCTCTTGCTGCTGAGCATTCCAAGCATTGTATCTTTTTCTAATGAGCTTGATCGCAAAACGTGGCCAAAATACGTGAGTCTTAGCTTTGTTATCTTGTCGACCAGGGATGCATTTGGATTAATATGCTCCAGCACCTGCTTGTTCGTGACTCCTGCTGTCCAGGAGCCTCCGCCAACACCACAGTTCAAATGAGTTGATTCTCCTCTTGTATAACTTTTTCATTGTCTAACTTTCACAAATGTCAGTTGCAATAGGAAAAATGATCATTTGGACCAATCTCCCTTGGTTACCAAACTGACATTCTTGTTTTCCCGCAGTTGATTCATGCTAGTCATTGCCATACGACCTAGTGAAATTCGCCACTTTATTTCTGGACTGCATTCACTGCTGCGCGAAATCAGTGATCCCAGGAAAGTGAATTCTGCTACACCTTCAATTTCCACATTATCAACTGCTATTTTGATTACTTCATTCTGTGCAGCTGTCAAGACCGTCATCTTTTTGATGTTCAGAAGGAGGCCAAACTTCTTATTCTCTTCTTTGATTCTTTGGATCAATTGCTTTAGACCTTCCTGATTTTTAACATCTAATTCGCATATAGGACAGGATATAAATATTTTAAATAAATAAATTTTATTTATTTATTTAGGAAATTTATAGGCTGTCCATCACTGTCGTCTCTGGACAGCTTACAGAATATTCTAAATCCTAAACAAAATAAATTAGCTATTCCACGTACTGAGCATAAAACTGACATATTTAAAATAAATTAAATAAATCATATACAATTAAAATTAGTTAACATTAAAATATTGATCAAATAAAAAGGTCTTGACATAGCACCGAAAAGCATATAATGACAGTGCCAGATGGATCTCTCTAGGGAGGTGTTTATTTATTTATTTATTTATTTTACATATTTGTTGCCGCACCCTTGCAAAAAAGCCTCGGGGCGGCTAACAACAATGAAAAATATGCAAAAAAACAGAAAACAAACAAAAACAAACAAAAAAAACCAAATGAAAAAATGAAAAATACAAATAAAAACGCAATATACTATTTAAAAATGCAATACACTATTTAAAAACTGGCCCATCTCAGAATCTAACTATAAAAATAGAAATATATAGATATATAAATAAACAATATATATAATAAACAATAATATATAAATATAACAATACAAAAATAAACTTAGCAATTAAAATATTTCTTAAATAAAAAGGTCTTCACCTGGCACCGAAAAACAAATAATGACGGCACCAGGCGAGCCTCTCTGGGGAGTGCATTCCATAGGTGGGGCTCCACAGCAGAGAAAGCCGTCCTCCGGGTACTCACCTCCGGGTATCTAAATCAACCAACTGTTGAAAGTGTACAACAGTAGTTTGGGCAATGCTCAATGGCTGCCTCATTTTGGGAGGAGGTAACAATATGGATAAATCTTGTCACAGAAAGTTCTTTAATATTCATTGATGCACATGTTGTTCCTCAATTATCTATCAGCCTCTTGGAACTTGATACAAGATCAATGTAAATGGATGTAAACGGATTCTCCATTCCCTTTGGATAGCTAAAAGACTAATATTATAACTTTAGAAGTATGAACAGCTGCCTTCAACAGTGTGTTGGGTTGAGGAATTTACAATGCTTTCAATTTTTGACTGAGTGGAGTTCAGCTTATGAAGGAATAAATTTGGATATTAGGCCCAGATTCCATGAAGCCTATGCATAATTGTTTCTAAGAATGCTAGCATGACTTGTCATATACAAAACATATTGGGCTACATGCGGTATATCTATCTAATGCTTATAGTGAATCTTTATATTAGAAATATGCAACAGTTTGTTGTCATTTTCATTTTTTGTTTTGATTTATCAAGATTCACAGTAAAATTAATGTGAGTTGGGTGTTTTCCCTGTAGATTTGGAGCAAATCATGTAATTTATGCAATTTGTACAACTTCTGGTTTGTGCTAGTTGAGCAAATTGGAAGCCAGCATCTACCTAGTTTTAGCACAATTTGCACAAACATAGAGACAGAGAAAGTCAGAAGGGGCCTCCCGGGCCATCTAGTCTGACCCTGGCTCCAGCTGGCTCCACTCATGACATGCCCACCATGTCCATGTCTAGCCTATCTTTGAACACCCTCAACAATGGGGAACCATCAGTTTCAGTTTCTTACTTGTGCATCTTTCTCCCTCCTTTTCTCTCTTCCCTCCCCTACCTTGTTTTAACGGTGCAGCTGTAGTTTACATGATACATAGAAGTCTGTGACTTGCAAACTCACAATTTGGCACCAGTGTGGAACTACCAAACCAGAATCGGGAGAGAGAGCAAATTGTGAAACTCCATTGGATGTATACCCTTGTCGGATTGCTCCCGCATCCCCAGTGCAGGACATGTTCTGACGCTTCTCAAATATTACTCCTCTATGTTGACTTCCTGTTAAACTGGTTTTAAAATGGTCAGAGCAGCAATTTAAATATGCACCCACACAGTAGGTGCAAGGAACATACCTTATGTAGTCAGGTACATGGATTTTGGGAAAGGATGAATACCCACGGTCTGGCAGAAGCCAACTGTTGACCACCTGGTAATCTGATCCCACGAGGGAACTCCTTCAGAATCAGTTGCAGATGTTTGGAGTTTGATAACATCATCCCAGTTTCATACATTGTGAATTTATTTATTTATTTATTTCACAGATTTATATGCCGCCCCCTGAAACAAGCCTCGGGGCGGCTAACAATAAATCATCACATAAAAACAATACCATCCAATAAAAAAAATCCAATAAAACACACAATGTTAAAAACTAGCCCATCTCAAGGTCAGAAGAATAAAACAATTAAATAATACAATAAATACATTAACAATGAAAATACTTCTTAAATAAAAAAGTCTTCGCCTGGCGCCAAAAAGCAAATAAAGACGGCGCCAGGCAAGCCTCTCTGGGGAGCACATTCCACAGGTGGAGCGCCACATCCTTGACTTGCTCTTGACAAATAGGGAGGAGCTGATAGATGAAGTACAGATTAGGGGAGCTCTGGATGCGAGTGATCACTCCATCCTTTGCTTGGAGATCAGGGGACTGGGGACATGCAGCAGGGCAAGCACGAGAAGCTGGGACTTCAAGAGGGCCAACTTTGGCCAACTGAAGGCCAGACAGGGGAAAGTCTCCTGGGATAGGTTACTGGAAGGTAAGCAAGTTGAGGAGGGATGGATAGCACTCAAAAGGGAGGTTTTGGAGGCGCAAGCCTTGATGATACCTCTAGTCAGTAAGGTGAGGAGACAGAGGAGAGTGCCACCATGGATGTGAAAGGAGGTGGTTAGAGGAATTAGATGAAAGAGGAACCTCCGTAGGAAATGGGTACAGGGGGAAATAGACTAAAGGGTATACCGGGAGGAGGAGGCCCATTGCAGAAGGATTCTTCGCAAGGCTAAGGCTGATTACGAGCTGAGACTTGCCAAGAATATCAAGAGCAACAAAAAGGGCTTCTTTCAGCATGTAAATAGGAAAAGGAAGGGGAGACAAGTGGTGGGACCACTAAATAAGGAGGAAGGAGATCCAGTGACTGATATGAGGGAACAGGCACAGATGCTAAATGACTATTTTGCCTCTGTGTTCTCCCCAGAGCAGGACGGGGGATATCCGCATAGGAGATTAGATGAGGCTGGGGACTTAGGGGCACAGATTAGAGTCACCCCCCCTTGAAGTTGAGGGGCTCCTCAGTGCATTGGACATTACAAAGGCGCCAGGCCCTGATGGGTTACACCCGAGAGTACTTAGAGAGTTTGCAGGGGTTCTCTCACACCCGCTGGCCTCCATTTTTGAGGCCTCGTGGAGAATGGGTGAAGTTCCAGAGGACTGGAGGGTGGCATCGGTGGTCCCAATTTTCAAAAAGGGTAGTAGGAAGGACATGGGGAATTATAGACCGGTTAGCCTTACGTCCATTGTAGGAAAAACAATGGAAAGGCTCATAATAGAGAGAGATGCAGTGATGCTAGATAGGGAAGGGAGGCTGAGAGCCACACAACACGGCTTCCACAAAAACAGGTCCTGCCAGGCAAACCTTGTGGAATTCTATGACAAGGTGTTGAGATGGCTAGATGGAGGGGATGCAGTGGATGTGGTATACCTGGATTTCAGCAAGGCCTTGACAAGTGCCCCATGATATCCTGGTGGAGAAACTGAGGAGTTTTGGGATACACCAAAGCACAGTCCAGTGGATTAGGGCATGGTTGACTGACCGAAAGCAGAAGGTAACCATTAGTGGGGAATCATTGGGATGGCGGCCAGTGACAAGCGGGGTCCCCCAGGGCTCTGTCCTGGGGCCGATCCTGTTTAATCTTTTCATTAACGACATGGAAGAAGGGGTGAACAGTCTGCTGATCAAATTCGCAGACGACACTAAAACTGGAGCAGTGGCCACAACTGAGGAGCAGGTACTCCAGATCCAAAAGGATCTGGACAGACTATGGAAGTGGGCAGGAGACAACAGGATGGCGTTCAATGTGGATAAGTGCAAGGTCTTGCACTTGGGGCATAGGAATAGCTGTCATAAGTACAGGTTAGGTGACAAGTGGCTGGAGAGCAGCACTTGTGAAAGGGACCTTGGGGTACTGGTTGACTGCAAGCTAAACATGAGTCAGCAGTGTGATGCGGTGGTCAAGAGGGCAAACACCACCCTTGGTTGCATAGCCAGAAGTGTGGCTTCTAGATCAAGAGAGGTATTACTACCACACTACACGACTCTGGTGCACCCGCAACTGGAGTATTGTGTTCAGTTTTGGGCCCCTCATTACAGAAAGGATATAGCCAGGTTGGAGTCAGTGCAGCGTAGGGCCACCAGGTTGGTGGCTGGTTTGCAGGGGATGCCGTATGAGGAGAGACTGAGGGAACTGGGACTCTTCAGCCTGGAGAAGAGGAGACTCAGAGGGGATATGTTGGTGACATACAGGTATGTGAGGGGATGTCACATGGAGATGGGTAGAGACCTGTTCTCTCCTGCAGAGGAAGGCAGGAGCAAAGCTCAAGGAGCCAAAGTTCCATTTGGATGCCAGGAAGCACTTCCTGACAGTTAGGACCCCAAGGGCATGGAATGGGCTTCCACGAGAGGTCGTTGAGGCCCCATCGGTGCGGGTGTTCAAGGATAGGCTGGACGTCCACATGGTGGGCATGTCATGAGTGGAGCCGGCTGGTGCCGGAGGTCAGACTAGATGGCCCGGGAGGCCTCTTCTGACTTGCTCTGTTTCTATGTTTCTCATAGGGCATAGTTAAATGATGGAATGGATTTCATGTAGTGGATTATCCATTTGGATGGTTTTCAAAAAGGACTGGAGAAATTCCTGGAGTCTAAGTCCTGATGGGTACATGTCCTGAGGGCTAACTCCAGCATCAGAGGCAGCATGCCTGTGTACACTGGTCCCTGAGGAACTTGGGTGGAAATGTTTTGCCTGTGGATGGGCCAATCAGTCCAAAATGCTAGATGTACCTGGGTCAGATCTAGCAGGGCTCTTCACATGTCCTGGTGCACCTATTCAGCCTTTCTATTTCTCACAATGCCTTGGAGCTATTGTGGGGTCATTGCAGTCAATTACCATGGCAGACACTTCCAACAAACCAATGCAACTTGGAGCTCTGATGAGGCAGAAAATAGGGTATTTTTGGAAGAGCCTGTGGCAGGTTACAGCTATGGTCCTATCCTGAAACTGCCTCCTGACAGCTGCCCGATGGGCACAGAAGCCCAGCCTTGTAGATGGTTGGAAGAGCACTGCAAAATCCAAAAATAAATAAATAAAATTAATACAATAAAATAAAAATGAAATAATTCATTTTAAAGTAATTCAGAACTTGATTGTTAAAGAAAAATAAAGGATAGCTGATTGGAGAATATGAAAAATCTATAAAATTATCAACACAGTGGAGATAAGGAACTATTCTCTCTTTTGGAAGTAATGCAATGAAACTGATTGGAAGGAGGTCTAGAAAAAGACAAAAGAAAGTGCTTTCCTATACAATGCAGAAGCAAATGGCCAGGGATGTCTGTTCACAAGAGTAGGAGTAAGTGAGAAATAGTTGGCGGAATCTGAAAATGTGTTCATTTGAATTAACGCATACAAAATATCCAGACATGCACACACACAAACTTTGCAAGTAGTTGGGGAAGTACTTGCAAAGCTGAACATTTGAAAAGAGGTGCATAAAAATGTACACATTTTAAAACATGTCTCAGATGTCATATCCCTAGTGGTTCCATACGGATCTATGGCCTGATTGGAATTTACCTGGAGAAGAGTTTTCAGGAAATTTTCGCAATGTCTTGCTCACTATTTGACCAATTCTTTGGAACTACCTGCCTCCAGATGACAGGGAGCCACCATCAGTGTATTGGTTTTGGTGCCTCTTGAAAGTACCTTTATTTCAGGTAGTTTTCCTCATCTAACCAGCCATGGTTTTATTAATAAGATTTTACTGGTCTTGTTTTCAGCATATAGTTCTGTTTTTATAACTCTTCTAATCTTTTTTTCTTCACCAATCCAGAATCTCCACATTGGAATATTGAAATATGAAGTAGCATGTAGATAGATATGTAGATGTATAAATACAGTGAAACAAGAATGCATATTTTAATGTGCACACAAATATGTGGACATTTTCATGTGGATGCCAAAGAATGAATAACAATCCAGTGCAAAGGAAGGGTGGAATGAGGCATGTAAGTAGAAAAAGGCATGAGTGAATTTGAGCTTGAGAGATTCACCCAACCTTACCCATAAAAAGTAAATGGAATTTCCACTTTCAGAGCCAGCCCTGGGATACCCAATCTGTGGACAAAGGACACAGATGACTATTATGGCTGTGGGCTTCTCAGGGACATGTGGCTGAGCGCGGCTGCCAACAGAATGCTCGAATCAGTGCAAGGAAAAGTAAAGTTTTTATTTATTTATTTAAAACGTTTATATGCCGTCCCCTATGCATGGCATCTCAGGATGGCTCACAATCATTAAAGCAAAAACACAATAAAACAACCATAAAAGGTAAAGGTAAAGGTTTCCCCTTGACGTTAAGTCCAGTCATGCCTGACTCTAGGGGGCGGTGCTCATCTCCGTTTCCTAGCCGAGGGAGCCAGCGTTTGTCCACAGACAGTCTCCGTGGTCATGTAGCCGGCATGACTAAACACCGAAGTGCACAGAACGCTGTTACCTGCCCACCGAAGTGGTACCTTTCTATCTACTTGCATTTGCATGCTTTCGAACTGCAAGGTTGGCAGGAGCTGGGACGGAGCATGGGAGCTCACCCCATGTGCAAATTCGAACCGGCGACCTTTCGATCAACCAGTCCAGCAGCACAGCGGTTTAAACTACTGCGCCACCTGCAGTCCCAAAACAACCATATCAATATAATAAATAACAAATAACCAGGAAATATAAGTTAAATAAAAAGCGACTGTTGAACATTAAAATATTAGTTTTTGAAATAACAATTAAATAAAAAGGTCTTGACCTGGTGCTGAAAAGAGTATAAACTCGATGCCAGGTGAACCTCTCTGGGGAGCACATTCCACAATCTGGGTGCCACCGCAGAGAGAAAATATTTGGTTAATTTCCTCATCTGTGAGCAAGGGAAGGGCATTTTTAATAGTAACCAGAAAACAATAGTTCTGTATTGGATTAGAGTACAGTAGTCCCCTGAAATTCGTGGGGGTTACATTCCTAAAGCACCCACAAATTGCGAAAAACTGCGAATTTGGTGCCGGCGATGGATGTTGCAGGCGGGAGGTGTGGGCTGGGCCAGGAGGTGGGCACGCACACGTGTTGAGGCAGGGACAGGGACAGGCGTGTGCAGATATCGTTTTCTTCAAGTTAGTCCAAACTCAGAGGAAATGATCTCCTTGTGAGTAAGCCACCACACAGTGCAGCGCAGGCTTACTCACAAAGAGATCAGCTTAGACTCGCTCAGAGAAAATTCCATGAAAGACCGAGGCTGCGAATGCTGAACCGCAACTTCACGGGGTTATACTGTAGTAGCATTTTTTAAAGAAGCTTAGAGTTACAATTAGTGTTCTTAGTGTTCTCTTTTAATGGATAGAAGTAATTATTCTGGGCTCCTCAGACCAAGACCCCTATCCAGCCTCAACAATTTTTTTTACCATTTATTTGTCTGGTGCATTATTACAATCAAGGAGCCTGACAAGATGCAAAATGCCTATGTGCGTTTCCATGGACTGCAAATTGAAGAAATCAGTAAATTTATACACGTGTCAGATAACTGCTTTTCCATGGACCCAAACTGCAATGATAACTAGATTAACTGGGTCAGTTTCTCCACAAAGAAAGTGCAACATATCCCATTTCCTTCCTCAGAAAGTATTATCAGTTCATAATTCTGTGTGATCTGCCTGGCTGGAGTTTGTAAATAAACTAACAAATGAATAAATTGGGTATCCATGAATCCATGCATGATGACTCAGGTCTACTTCCATCTATTTCCTTCTGAAACTCTCAGTTTAAGTAATTATTAAGCATTGTGTCCAGGGAAAACAGACCAAAGTGAACACCAAGATTATGGTGTTTGTTAGGAAAAAAAAGACAACGATCTAGGGGCTGTCCCCGGCTTACTACATGGCCTCGTTGAATCATGGAAAAAGCAAACAAAAATTACACAGCAGAAGCAGAAGCAGAAGCAGAATGAAAATGAGCATAAATTGTATGAATTGGTGCACCATGGACAATCCGTAATGCCCACAGCACAGGACTGGTCTGCGCATCTTGTGCATCCACAAGAGCCTTGAGTCTCAAGACCATCAACTGATTTAGCCTCAGAACTGGTCCGAGCAGAATATATTGGAAGGTCTGGAAATGAATTAATCAGTGGAAAAGTAGATCTGATAGAGGAGTTCAGACAGAGACACATTCTTGAACCTTGAACCTTCCTACTTATAGGAGGAGAGGAGAGGAATAAAAAGAAAAAAACCCCCAATATCTACACAAACAGAGGACATAAAGAGAGGAAATGTGCGAACTGAAGAATGGTCTCATATGATTGGTAATGAATTAGTCCTCATTAGAAACAACCTTTCTGTAAGCAGTCTCAAGCCATTTAGGGTTTTATAGGTTAACACCAGCACCTTGAATTGGGCCCGGACGTCAATCGGGAGCCAGCGAAGCTGATAGAGGAGTGGCGTGATATGAGAACAGCAACTGGTCCTTGTCAGCAATCTGGCAGCTCTCTTTTGGACCAATTGTATCTGGACCACTTTCAAGGGCAGCCCCATGTAGAGTGCATTACAATAATCCAGTTGGGAAGTTACCAGAGCATGTGTGTCACGGTTGCCAGAAAGTGCTTGTCCGGGTAAGGACGCAGCGGTTTCCTTCAGCCAGAGCTGAAGGAAAGCGGTCCTCACCCCCATTGTCACCTGGACCTCCCGGGACAGTTCTGGGTCAAGGAGCACTCCCAAGCTGTGGACCCTCTAAAGACTCTGTTTTACCTAATATCCAACTGGAAACCCCAAGGTTGGACTAAACAAAAGAATTAACTCCTATTTTTGATACAAAGCAAACAGATACAGGATGTGCTGGTAACTTTGGTTCAAAGGAAAAAAAACAGGTATTGTCACGTGAACCACTTGCACATTTGGAGACACTGGAAAGATTAGACATTTTGAGAAAACACTTAACAGAAAAACAGAAAACAGTCACGTAGGCAATAGTAGATTTAAAAGGAAGAATGGATTTAAAAGGAAGGGTGCAAGCAGATTAGTGGGATACCTATGGAAACAGAAATGAATATCTTTGAATTAGGAGAAGCAATACATGAAAGCATGGGGACAGGGGTCTTTTTGGTAGTTCAGGTTGGCTTGCAAGGAAGTACGTACTGAGAGGATGAAAAGCTGGGAAGTAATTAGGAACTGAAAGCATTAGAGCAATCAGAAACAAGTATTATTACCCTATGATCAAATGTTAGTAAGTCAAGTCCATAAAAAGATGAACTTGTGAGCTTCATCTTTGAGGGTGATAATTTAGTTGTACAGTTAGAGAAAACTGGTTGAAGTGGGGCATGATACTAGTTTATAATGCAAAGACATGGGAGTTTGCGATCTTCTCTTACGTCCCAGACAGTATGACAAAAAATTACAAACCATAATATGTTTTTAATCAAACCACAATGAATTGCACACCATTAAGAGTCAGTGTACTATTGTGGTCAGAGTGTTGGACAGGGGACCTGGGGGATCCAGATTCTGGGGGATTTTGGGTCAGCCACTCACACACAGACTAACCTACTTCACTGGTTTGTTGTGAGGATAGAATGGATTGGAGGCCTATGCAAGCTGCCTTGGATTCCTCAAGAGAGGGAAAAGGTGGAATATACAAGGTATGTCCAGAAAGTAATGAGAATGCAGTCCCTATGCTTGAGAAGGGCTCTGAGAAGGGAGAGGCTGGCCAAGGCCACTTGGAGTGGTGTGCCAGGGATCCGTTAGAACACCGATCAGTTGCATTCCAGCCCTGCCAGAGTTCACACATTCTTTTTTTGTTCAAGAGCCTTGTACTAAGAAAAAGGCAAGCGAGTTTGGAACAGCGGTATTCAATAAAATTGTGTGAAATCAGGTAAAAGTGCATCAAAAACTTTGGAAATGGTGAGGAAAGCTTATGGAGAAGCTGTGCTATCATCTGAACAAGTGTACTGATGACACAAGTTAAGATTATCTCAACTTGGGTCCTTCGTCACAACCATGTGCTCATTCACAGTGCTATGGCTATCAGAGAGTTTTTGGCTGAAAAACACGTCACGGTGCTTCCCCACCCACCCTACAGCCCCGAATTGTCTCCTTGTGACTTTTTCATCTTCCCAAAGATGAAGTATGGTTTACAAGGACACCATTTTGGTAGTGTGGATAATGTCCAAAGAGCCACTAGATGGGCTCTGAACACCATCCCACTGCAAGACTTCCAGGGATGCTATGAAGAATGGAAAAATTGCTGGGAGCTTTGTGTACACTCACAAGGTGCATACTTTGAAGGAGACAATGTTCAATTGCAAAATTTTTCAATAAAATTTTTTATTATTTATTTATTAGAAAAATTTCTATGCCGCCCCTTGCCAACTAGCCTCGGGGTGGCTCACAGCAGGTCTGTACAAAATGAAATACAACATAAAATTAAAACACAAATCGACCTACCGATTAGAAGTTAAAGACTAAAATTGGCCCATCTCGTAGTCCCCAATTAAAACTAACAAAAACTAAAATTCACAACAGACTAATAAATTAATAAAATTAATAATTTAACAAATTAATAAATAAATTAACAATTAAAATATGTCTTAAATAAAAAGGTCTTCGCCTGGCGCCGAAAAGCAAATAATGACGGTGCCAGGCGAGCCTCTCTGGGGAGCCTCTCTGGGAATTTTTAAAACATCATTCGCATTACTTTCTGAATGCAGCTCATAAATGCAAGGTAATAACAACGCTTCCATTCACAAATCCTTTCCTGGAGCACAGCGGGTTGGAAAGTTTGTTGCTGTCAGAGCCAAGATGAGCAGGAACACTGAAAGTTGAAAAGGAAAAGCGATGGCTTTGTTAGAATGGTACTGCAGAGGCACCTGCGCATGGCGGTGTGCAAAGGAGCAGGTCTCGAGGCGCTGTGTCCATTTGACAGTCTGCCAGAAACGCACACACGTCGCATAGCATAATTAGGTGCACAGTAATTGTCCAAGTTACTCACTCTACATTGTTTCTATAAGCAAACCTTTCCATAAGCTGCAACATTTCACAATAGAAGAGACATTTTACTTACCTCATCAGCTGAGGTTACAAACATACAGACAGAAGCAAAGCTTCTGCACAGATACAAAGTTCGTTTCATCTTGCCTGAATGCCTTTCTTTACACTGATTCCTAGCATTACCATGGTAATGATTTGACTGAATTTTAGCTAACATTGACTTAGTTACCATTCAGGAAACATAGCCTACAAGCAGAGAAGGGATTTTATTGTTAGAATGTAGAACCTGGTTTGATCCAGTCTGGAAAACCAAAGATAAGGGAAGATGGGCAGGTAGTAACTTTGGTTAAAGAATATTTAGATACTGAAAGTGTGACTAATATTAATGCCCCTCTGAACTTCAGTTTTAATCTTAGTAAATATTTATATTCCTAAAATTTATTCTCAGTATTATAGCCCTGAGATCTGACTTCTTTTGGAACACAAGATAGAGGATTTAAGTACAAAAAGCACTTACCATCATGACGAGTGATTTCAATGCCACACAGTCACCTGCAAAATTCGCAGAACAGTGGATTATCAGGATTAGCTTGGTGGTTTAATTTCCCCTAATTGTAATCAAGTTATGGTTTTAGTGTGAATGCTTTAATTTTATCAGCTTTAATACAAGAAAAGTTTTAAGCAGCGGGTCCTAGATATTAGACTGCAAACTGATCTAGCTGCATTGGCAAACACAAGGTCTATGAAATGATTAACAAGGACAGAAGCACAATTTCAGGAGCAAAAATATCTTTTTTAATGAAAAGGAGTCACCATGTGGCTCTGTTTGTCTCTCATACAAACAAACAAAATTGATGATGCAACAGGGAATATTTGGGGATACCTTAGGGCAAGATTCATTGGAGTGCTGCTTATATTCCAGTAGTGGGGGGATTTACTTATTTCCATTTCTTGGACACATGATAAATGGGGCCTCTGAGGCCAAATTGATTTTTTTTCCTTCAAAGATCTGATCAGCATTTGTACCAGATAGCTGGTCTTTCTGGTTTATGGAAAAAACAAAGGGAAGTCTGATTACATGAGCCGTGTAATGGTTGTAAACTATATGACTCTTTAAAGAATTTAGATGCATGTTTTAAATTTTATTTTAGTTTTATAAAGTATTAAATTATGGGTGTGTGAGGGTGTGTGTTATGTAAAATGAGCATACATTTATAATATTCATTTATGGTCTGTTTGTATTTTGTAATGCCAATCAAATGGATGAGATATATCTAACCATTTTTGTTTCTGATTCGTGCTCATTGTATTTATGCTTCATATGTTCTGCAAACTAATTCAATAAATTTGCTTGCTTGAACATTAGATTAGACAAATGTTTGGTTAGATCTAAGAACTCAATATTTAATTAGGGATGTGTGAATGAGAGACATTCGAAATTGCCAGGATTTTATGACTGTTTTCCCATTGTTTGTCCCATGACCAAGTCCCAGGTGTACCTGCTCTTCCTGTTCACTCTGTGTAAACGGAAACATGTGCAAATTGAGCCACAATGGATTGGGAGATCTTTGAACATTTCACTACATTTGTGGAAATTCACTGCACAGATCAAAGACGTGTGACTCCTGTGTGGAGAAAATTTGTGCAAACAATGAAATGTAAGCTCATGGAAGTATCAAGCAGGAATGAGGCACACACAAGGGCATGACTGAAAATCTATGCATATTGTCAGTGGACCTTTGCTTGCTCCCAAGCTTGTGTTCAGACCACTGAAACAGGCATGCACGCATTTATCACGAGCAAAATCCTCACGCGTCCCTCACACTTATAAGTGGAATCTCTTTGCATCTGTGCAAGACATCTATGTAAGGTAGAAATCTGAAGCATCCAAGAATGCCAGTGTAGTCCAGTCACCTTGCAAAGTCCTCCGATGTCCTTATCTTTCCACAAATCTTGTGCAGACCTGAATGTCCCTCAGTAGGCTACTGTGTAAATATTTGTGTCCTTATGGTGATTATGCAGTCTTGGCTTTGTTGGATGCCAGGCTGCGTTAGTCTGCACATTAAATTTGGGGCTCTGTAATAGCCAGGAGCTCTCAGGTAGCTTTGTTGAACAAATAATGAAAAGCATCCTGAAAATCAACTTACCTAGACATTCATTCTGTGGATAAATGCAGGAAAGAGTAATAATAGCCATAACTGAGATTTATATAGCTCCTTTCATCCTAGCAGATCCCAAGGGCTTTATTCATGACAACACAATGAGGTGACTGCATTGCTCAGTGCTGATGGAATGCACTGGTTCTGGGAAGAACATGTCTATTGCTCATGTCAGTCATGGAGACACTGCAGTTTTGCTTTGCTTTTTGGAAAAAAAATAGAAGAAAAGAAAAACAAATTGCACTGGCTTGTAATTATGCAAAGGTCTTCCTACATGGTAATCAGGATTTTACTTCTGCAAGGTACATACAAGGAGTCTTGCTGGATTAAACTCATGGCTGATCTTGACCAGCATCCTGGTCAATCAGTGACCAAGTAGAGCATCCAGTGGGAAGCCTTCAAGATGGACTGGAGCAGAAGATACCGTTCTTACTTTTGTTCCCCTCATGCTGGGAGGAAAGTTGACTCCAGGTCCTCGGGGTAGCATCTGGCACCATGCCTGGCAGCCACTGAAAACTTTGCCAAATCCTCTCTTAAAGCTACCGACGTTGGTGACCAACTCCCAGAGAATCCCATGATGATGCACCACGGGCAGCAATGCTTCCTTTTCTCCATCCCTGTGTTTCTGCTATGATAGGTAGCTCTGGGTCCAGCTATGAACCTGCCAACCATGGCAGGGAACTTCAGCATGAGAGAGAGGGACCCTGGCATCTGCTGCCATACAAAGGGTGCGGGGAAGGGGAAAAAGCTCACGAGACGGCCTCTGTGATTCCTGTCACAGAAGTCCATTTCCTAGAGCATCTTTGAGAGTTGTGTTTCTTGAGGACTCTGCCTGCTTCCCAAGGCAGTGTATTCCAGGAGAGAGAGGCTTCTGTGGCGGGGGAGCCTAGAGTGCACTTTTTGCCTTGCAGTGGAAGGAAAGGATGAGCTACATCTGTGAACGAGTTGGTGTATTTATGTCTGAGTGGATGGGGGTGGGGGGAGTGACTCTGCGTGTGTCTCAGAGCCGGACAGCGAGGGAAGGAGTGATTCAGAAGGGATGTGGAGGAGCAAGGCGCATGGGAGATCCCAGGCCCTGACAGCTCACCCCTAAGGAAATGCAGCATTACTTGCTCACCTCAAACTTTTTAGAATGCACAGGAGACAAGCACAGTGTGGGTGAGGGAGTAGTGTGCATGTGTGAGTGGCTTGTCTGTCAGAGTTTGTGTGCCTGTTACACCAGCAGATGCTTGATGTGCTCCTCAGTGCCAGGGATGATTGTGCAAACCTGTGTTAAGATAAACATTTTTATAAGCATTTTGGAACAAAAATAAGAGCTGACAATTATTTTCCATGATTTGGAAAAATGCAACATCTGACCAATAACTGCAAGGGATGAGTGATGAATACATGCTGGGGATGGAAATCCACCAGATTCCTGGGCTCAGCTCCCTGGACTGTGGTCCACTTTGTTGTGACCCTAAGCCCAAGTTCCTGGCGGGTGTCTCCAGCTTTTGAGCAATGCTGGCCAGGAACTGAGCCCTGCACAACCTCTAGCGACATCTCTCTCCCATGCCCCATGCAGGAACCTTGCTGTGGTGCTTCTGCACATGACACAGAAGAAGATTCCCAGTTGTGCAACCTTCATTCCATGAGCATTTGTGGACTTATTCTCAGCTCAGCTTGCTTTCTAAGTTTGGACCAAGCACCAGAGGAAGTCCACAAATTCTACAGGGTAGAGTCCACCAAATTTCATCCTAACTCTAACTTCTGATCTGCACATTAACCTAGAAGTTCCCAATCATATCAATTCATATCAGAATTCAGAAGGGAGAAAGAGGGGTTTTTTCCACTAAGTTTAGAGCTCAGCTGGATGCATCGGTGCAACTCAAAACTATGCATCAACTTCAAATCATGTGAAGCCTCTCCAAAATCTACCTTGGAAGCAGTCTCAGGACTTTGGTTGACAGATGGGTTTATTTCTTTAACAAAACAGAAGCCCTCTAAGGCACATTTTACATCATTAGGGCTGTAGTGCTGATTCATGCCTCTGAGCTCTTCTGCCATCAATATCCTTCTACTGCAGAAATCTTGCCTCTTTCCAGAAGTTCCAGGAGGATTCTTATATATATCATGTCATGGACCCTCCTGACCCCAGTTCTTGTGTTCTGGCAGTGCTGCAAATTAAGAAGTGCTGACAGCCAATGTGTCCTGTGAGTTGGCAGAAATATCTTCCCTTCTCATGACCTTTGTGGATATGGCACAGGGTGAGAATCATCACTGAAGCATAGATAAATCAAAGGACTTTTGTTAGGGAGCCTGGGTCATAAAGCAACTGTGGGGGATAAGGGCATCAATCTGCAAAGAAAGAGGCAGTTCATGTTCTGGGTAAAGACTGAGGCATGATTGGAGCCAGGCAAGAGCTAGAAAGCTCCACAGCCATGAGAAAGCTTGACCAAAAATGGGAAATCTACATTCTGCAAGGGTTCTAGCTACACCTCACTCCTCAGATACTGCACCTGAGCAGGAAATACACCATAAATTCCATTTTGTTCCATTTTGATACAATCTCTGGAAAAAAATGAAGGATTGATATTTCTGGATTGGCAACGTTAGGAGCAATTTGGTGGCAGCCTGGGTTTGTGGAACCATTTCACCCTGTTTGGCTTTACTAACTTAAGTAGTATGCAGCTACCTTTCATTGACATACAGAGCTGACCTCTGATTTTGTTTCAGAAATTATCCATGGACAACTCTAGTTGACTTTAGAACTGTCTTTGGTTACAGAAAGCCTGACTGGTAAATCGTCTGGTCCTCCAAGCACCATGAGATGGTGAGGACCCGCCTCCTTGAGGCCAGAGACAAAGCTATGTCCTTGGGAGACTGGGATCTGAGTGGGATGTATCTCCTTCACCTCTCCTGGCCAGTGGAAGAAGCTGCTGTTGTGACCCTGGAAATGGGCAGGGGAGGAAGAAAAGGGCACCAAATGATGATGAGTGAGTGGAAAGGTGAGACATGAAGCTATTGGCCAGGCACATCTCTCTACAGAGCAGGTTCCACAGTCAAGGCTCTACCACAGAAAAGGACCTTCCCCTAGAAGCCACTTTTCTAGCCTCCTGGAGAAGGCTCCTGGAGAAGGACCTTGGCAGGTGACCTTAGGGTCCAGGCTGGATCTTCCTTCAGATATTAAAGCCCTAAATCATTTAGAGCTTTATAGATCAATGATGACACTTTAAATTGGGCTTGGACTTCAGTCAGTTACCAGTGCAGATGAAATGGGCTGGCATTATGTGATCTTGTCCTTTTCAACCGGATTAGCAGCCTAGCTGCTCTATTCTGTACCAACTGAAGTTCTGGAGCCAAACAGAGAGCATGTTACAATAGTCTAAGTGGGAGGTTGCCAGCACATGTTGCTAGGCTCTGTCTGTACAGGTAAGGATGCAGTTGATGGACCAGCCAAAGCCACTACCTGCTGGAGCACCTTGGCCAAGAAAGGGATGTCAGCCACTGGTATATAACTGGTCCAGGTTTGCCTTCTTCAAGAGTTGCTGAATCACTGAATGAATCAAGTATGTCTGACTGAATCAACAATTCTAAAGGAAGACAATGAAATAAAATAATTCTTTCAATTTTAGAATTTAGTATTTTAGCTATAATGGGCATCTTAGCAGCATTCTCTACTGTGTGGGAGGGAAGTTGGAGGGATGCTTCTCCTCAATCTCCATCTCCCTGTTGGCCAGGCCCATTCTCCTGATTTCAACTCTTTCTCCCAAGCACCGGTGTTTGGTGATTTCCTGACTTTAATGCAGTTTTTCTCCAATTCTAAAAGATTAAACTGCCTCTCCTAAATCTGTGTCACTGGCAGGAACAGCACTCATACGCTGACATTTTGGTCTCACCCATTTTGCCCTCGGCCACTGCATAGTGGACAGCCACATTCTCCACATTATGGATCTGGCCAAAACCCAGTAGGGATCTGCCAACCTTATTCCCTCCAGATACTTTGGGCTCGATCATGGCCAGTGGTAATGAAGAGTGGGATTTGTAGTTGAAACTGAAGAGACACATCAAGTTGCCTATTTTTACTTTAAACAATGCATTTTGTTTAACAAAATGGTGATTAGTGACACCCTTACTCTGTGTCGGTTTTCTCTTTTTCCTTTAAAAAAGGAGAAACGTCTTTCTTGGCATAGTTGTGCTTTACAAAAACAAACATATAGATACTCTAAAGGGTTAGAGAGAATATTGCTGGATTACAAAAACATGGCTTGATCCAACTGAAGTGCCCCCAAATCCAACATCTCAAAGACTTTGAGGAAGAGAATAAAGCTGTAGCGTCCCTCTGCTCTTTGCCCAACACTCACACTAGCTATCTAAGAGCTCTCGCTGCAATCCTACTTGAAATACGAGGTGCAGAAATAAACCTTCAATCCAAGTCCATTGAATGAGTTTCCTTCAATCCATAAGCACAGTGCACTGAAAACATGAGCAAATGCTAGACCTGAAATACGGCACTGTCTGCTGTTTTATTAAGATCACAGGTGTTGGCAAAGTTGTTGATCAATATTTCTTATTGAGCCGAGATTTGCACATGCAGCGTCCTTAGTGTTTAGGCATAATGATGCAGTTACTGCAACTATAAATCTAACTCATGGTTTACACAAGACCTATGGTATTTGATTTCATTTCAATCAATGCGTGTAATCTCTGCCTCGCCAGGTTGCCTTTTTTACATTCTGACCGTCAAGCTGGGATGGGTGTTGATGGCCCATGAGGTGCATGTAGGAATGTGCAAAACTGATGTGCCTTTGAAATGATTCCTAATAAGTTGCTGGTTTTAAAAGCAAAAGTAGTTTGCTTAGTTTATGGGGAGAAAGCTTAGCTTATGGGGAAAAGCTTGAGCCAGGGTCTAGGACAATGTCAAGACTTTGCTAGTTCCTCCAGAAGTTCAACACATTTGCATTTAGGACTTTATTTCCATAAATTTGGTTGGAAAGATACTCACCTGCAGAAGGACTTGTGAAGTAGCTTGGAGTGCATAAGCTGTGCACACCAACAATTGGTTTCTTCACTGCAGGGATCCCCTCGGAGATTCAAATCTCCATTTGGCCATGACACTCACTGGCTGAGCTCACTGAACCAGCCTAATCCGTTTCATACAGTTATTGTGAGATAAAATGCAGAGGTGAAGGAAGGGGGTTATGGAACCACCTTGGTTTCCATGCAGGGGGGAAGATGGAATATAAATAAATCCATAAACCTTAAGCTTTCAGCATTGCAGCTCTCAACAGTTGATTGGCATCCATCAACTAGATACCAAAATGTCATATTCAAGAGTTCACAGAGTGTCCAAGGCATTCAGAAGTAGAACGCATCCAAGCAACAATGGCTTAGACACCAGTGTCACTAGGGCTGTGCATCACTTCTGTGCTTCAGTCTGAACACTGGAGGAGCTACCAAGGGCACTGAACCTATATGGCAGGTATTGCTCAGCATCATCACAGAGAGCGTCCTCAAACTACAGACTAAAAGCTAGAGTGGCTATGTACACCACTTGCTGGAAAGATGGGCAGGAGGAAAGCAGGGGCAAGAAGAGGAAGGGATTCACAGCACTGTCCCCTCCAACCTCCCTCATCTTCTGAGAAATTATATTTGTTTCAATAGTGAATAGAATGAGGCAGATGACCTGAGATTGTTTCACAAGGTCACGGAGTCCACAAGGAAGACCTGGGAAATTGCATCATGGGTATATTTGTGATTCTGGGGACAAAGGATACATATGTAAAATATTGCCATGAAAGAATGGAAATTGCTTGGCTTCTGCTGCCTTGAATGGATAGTGAGGGAAAATTAGAAGGAAAGGAAAAGTGGAATAGGGATTGATGGTCTCCTGGGGGAAGTTTGCCATTATTACCTAATAGGCTTGGAAAATTTTGTTCTGGAAAAATATTTAGTCTGTCCCAACCTGACAATTAGAGGTGGAAATCTGCTTTTGTTAGGGATGGACAGAACAGTATATTTTGGTTTGCATCATGTTCGAATGGGTTCAATCATAAGTCCATTCCATTTCTCCATTAACTTCAAATTTAAAAAAAAAAAAAACCTTGCATGGAAGTTTACATTTAAATACAATGAGAGATCACAAATGAACCATTATTAAAGTGCTCTCTTTAACATCATTAGGACTTAAACTGCTGACAACTAGCATCTGTCTCATTGATTTAGTGGATCCTGTTCCCTAGGTATAATTAAGAGAATAACCCAATGAGCTACAAGCCCAAAAGATGTATCATGTGGATGTTGCAGGCATACAATCATCCCATGGCTCTGACAGGCTGTTGCCAAAATGGTTGGAGGACTAGCAGAGGACTCCCCCCGCCCCGCCCACCATCCTATTTGTTAGTTTATTTAATTCACAAATGTTAAAGACTGCCCCGGTAGAGAGAATTTGGAGCTGTGAACAATAACAGATAAAACAGATACACGAATAAAATAAGTTATAGGCAGCATCAGGACAAGGCACTTTGAGCCACCATGATCACTGTGGACTCCAACAACAATGATGGATCCAGGAGCACCCACAAACCACAGACCTGCAACACCATCCTTCCCCACGGAGCCTGCCACCTTGATTCAAGACCCATTCAGCCACACAGGTTCCATCTGACCATTATTCAGCTCCATTTCACTGTGAGTCCAGGCACAGTGTCCTTAAAGGGCTTTAAGGGATGGGACTCCAACTTCATCTGTCTCTTCACTGAGGGCAGGAGATTGTTGGATACAATAGATCTGTAGTGTCTCCCCTCCCCATGCATCAGCAAAACCCTGACATGCTCCATTCCTCTTTTCCTGAGCTTGGATTCCTGACTTTGGGATAGGAAGGTGCCATGGGACCTGTGCTCAGATCGTTTCCTTCAAGGTCAGAGCTCCAGCTCAGCTCCCTAAAGCTAGTGGTGTAACAGTAAATTCTGAAGCGCAGGCTTACATTATAACAATCCCTCAAGGACAATACAAAAATTAAGGCAGCTGTGTTGATCTATGCCAATAAACACATTCTGGCAGTTTTATCTCCACAGGATCTGTGCTTTGTAAAGCCAAGGGACTTAAATGCTCATTCAAGAACAGCCACATCAAACTGCTGTGCAACATAACAGGGGAGAACATATTAACTACTTTCAGGCAAAGTGATATTCCACCCTCAATATAGGTGGAGTGTGGGTTGTCCTTGTCGTCTGAACCCTTCTGTGCTCTGGCTTTGTTAACCACAAACAACTTGTGGAGAGAACCCATCAGCATGAACGATGGCCTGTCTACCATGGTTTGGTCAGCAGGGTTAACACAACACAGTCTACCTATATTTCAGCAAGACACCTTGGTTCTCCCTGCACACAAGTTGTGGGTATGGGTTATTGTGTTCTCTGAACTCATACATGCCAAGGGCCACTGAACTGTGTGGAGCTATTTCTACACACGTAGAAAAAGCCCCAGATACTTCCCATTAGCAGGAAGAATGTGGAATGGCCTGCAAAATCATCATCATTTATTTTATTTATTTATTTTTGGATTTATATCCTGCCTTTTTCCTACAAAGGGCTCAAGGCAGCTTACATCTCCTCCTCCATCCCCACAACAAGCCTGTGAGGTAGGCTGGGCTGAGAGTCTGTGACTGGCCCAGAGTCACCCAGTTGGCTCCATGGCCGAGCGGGGACTCGAACCCAGGTCGTCTGAGTCCCAGTCCCATGCTCTTAACCACTACACCACACTGGTTCATCATCATCATCATCTTTAATGTTCATTTCTATAATATCCAAGAGCCAAATATCCTGGACAGTTTACAGCATCGTATAAAATAAAACAATAAAATATAAATACCGTAAAAGCAACAGTGTTCAAATGGATAAATTAATTTGAAATAACTTTAAACATACAATTAAAAAGACCAAGGAAAAGAATCACCTGGATAGTCCACTCAGCTCCTTTGGTAACCATGGTACTCTTTAAAGGCCTCTGCATAGATGGCTGCCTTGATCTTGTTGAAAAGTTGGCAAGCCTGGAGGCACCCCAGTGGGCAGTTGTCCTGAAATGGGAGGCCACCGTAGAAACAAGCCCCCACTCCTTGTTGCCACTCTCCAAACGTCCTGTGGGGCTGGCACTCAGAGGAAGTCGGTTGGGCATAGTCTTGAGTAGATCATGGCTGGGAGAGGAGCTCTGCAAGATACTGTGGTCCTAAGGCATGTAAGGCTTTACAGATTAAAACCAGCACCTTGAGCTGGGCCCAGAAGCACGCAGGAAGCCAGACACGATCTGATAGGTTTGGAGCTGCCGGTCCTGGTTAATAATCTGGCTGCCGCATACTGTACCAGCTGCAGGTTCTGAACCATTCTCAAGGACAACCCCACATAGCGTGCACTGCGGTAATCTGACTTGGAGATAATCTTTTTTTTGGTTTCATAATCAGTGCTTGTCCTGTGCAATCCAAACACTGACCTTTCTTCTCGCACCTTCCTTGCTATTTGTAGATGTTTAAAATGTAGCCTGATTTTTATTTAACATAAAAAGAGTGCCCCACCCAGATTACAAATACAATGTTAATTAAATATATATGTTCCCTGCTTCTTTTCCCCCTTCATTAGAAGAAAATGAGACAATTTGGCCTGCTAAATTGTTGCCAGCTAATAAAACTTCAGGCATGGCACCCTGGGTGGTTCCCACCATAAATCAGCAGTGGGAAGAATTAGATGGCAAGAGATGGAAATACGGTGTTTAATTAGCACTTGTAGGAAGCCATTAGCTTCACACCCTCATTGGCTTCTGGCTCATTTGTCATCCCTATTCACTGCTTTTTGCCACCAGGTCATGCACATTTTTCAAGGCGTTCTAAATGTAGGGAAAGGCAGGTGGAGGCAGGGAGGCCCTCCTCCCGCCAATTGTCAAACCATGGTGACACAGGCCACCGTCTTCTGCCCTTCCTTTCTCGCCTGATTTTAGTTACAAGAACAGCTGATCTAGGCGGCAGCATATAGGAGAAGGCTTGGCATCTGGCAAGGTCAGCTCTTCACATGTCAGTTCAGTCCGATCCTACAAAGCCTTGGGTCTGGCTGCGATGCTTGATTGTGTGGACTGCTGTAACCACCTGCAACTGAACCTGGTTACAGGCTCTGTCTTCCCTGCCAACATGGCCAACATGGCCAAGGTCGTAGAATCATGGATACTCAGAGTTGGAAGGGGCCACAAAGACCATTGGGTCCAACCTCCTGTCATTGCAGGACACCAACTTATACCATCCCACTAAGATTTGGGACGGGGCATGGTTGGAGACTCTATCCCCATCCCCACCCTGCACCTTGAATTTTTAATCTTGGGTGCTTAGTACACCTTCATGCTGCAATCTGAAGTCACTTGCCTGGATGTAGACTCACAATTATATAGAGTGGAGCTTTCTTCTTAAGAATGTGAGGGACTGCACTGTTGTTTTTTTCTAATGGAGAGTGGTAGCTTCATTGCCAGTGATGGTGTTTAAAGAAGGTACCTGTGGTGTTGAGCCTATTTAAAGGATTGGGTTCAGCAGCATAGATACCTCCTTAAAAGTTTATACTGAAACCCAGAGAGGAGTAAGAGGAGCATCAGGAGAGTTGGGGTTGTCAACTGCCCTGCATAGATCTAGGAGACTAGCCCTTCCCCAGAAGGGCACAGCCAGAGAGGTGGAGGCCAGGGTTATGGAACATGAGGGCTCTAGTTCAGGTGCAACAGACTGCTCTGTGCATGCTCAAAGACTCATCTCCTGGTGGCTATAGCTGTAGATTGGAAATAAAGAGCTCTTCAGCACAAAAGACTGTTGTCTGAAAGGAAACAAGGGGGAATCGCAGCTCCGCTGGCACCATAATCATATTATTTCATATTGGTACAATCCCATTTCCATACCTGAGAGTCATTTACTCTGTAGCAATGCACTCTGCAACAGCTTCTGAATCAACTACATGCGCGTGAACTGACCACACAAGTGCCCATATGAGATGGCGTGGACAGATCATGAATGCCCAATTTACCAATTGATCTGGCAGTGTTTACTAAGGAAAACCTACAACACAAAACAGGGGGAGTTTGTGCCATAACTCAGTGGTAGCACACATGTTTGCCTACAGGAGGTTCCTACAGGAACCCACAGGAGGTGCAGTCCCAAACCTGGAGGAAGATGAGGCTGGGGAAGAGTTCTGCTGGAGATGCCACAGATCCGGTGCCAATGGGAATAGACAGCACTACACATAGGGAGGACAAAGAATCTGATCTGTATATGAAAGCTTTCTGTGTCCTGTGCTGTAGTCATACATTTGAAAGTGTGTGTGCTCATCATGGTGTATAGGGACTGTGCCTGCTTCTCCCAAAATACACCTTTCCAAGGTGCTTACTTGAGTGTCTGAATCTGAATTAGAAGAAAAGCCAGGGTGGGAATGCTCAGCTGATCTGGTAAGGCCTGCATGCCCTGAGATAAAATAAGAAGCTGGTGAAAACCAGACCATGTTGAATATGCAAAGCCAGAGAAGGATGAATTACATGCTATTGCCCAGTATTACTTCAAATGTGCAGACCCTTGAGTGGTGCCCAGTGTTCCCACCATCTGGCTCACAAGCAGCAGGAACCTCCCTTCGGTTGGAAAAGGATTCAGTTCAGAATCAGCTTCTTAGCATAAACTTGCTTTTCCTAATAGCTGGTATTCTAAGTGTCTGTAATACTCCTTTTGTATTCCAAAGTCAGTCTGGTCAACCTGCTTTAACATAATGAAGACTGTCATTACAGCATAAATGCTTCTTGATCTGCTAAGAAGGAGAGCAGGTGTGGGGTCCCCAAGATACCTTGAAGGAGAGACCGGAGACTCAGGCAGCAGTCTTGATTCATAAAAATAACATGATTCTAACAGTTCTTTAGCAGGCAAGATTTTCTGAAAAGCTAATCATGCGTCTGAATTGCCCACTTATGACCAGGCCACTCCAAAATATGTTGCATTACAACAGAAGTAGTTCAGAACAAAACAGGAAAATCTATTCCTGTCCCTAAATAGTGTGAAGATAGCCACTAAACTCAGAGGGAACAGGCAAATGCTAGAGGAGCTGCAGATGACATCATGGTCCCTGCCAATGAAAAAGTCACAGAGCTTCAACTGCCAACATTGAGGCCCCTCTCCCCTTGGACTGGAAGAATTCAAGCATCTGCAGATGACTAGGGATGTATGAATCAGCAAGACTCAAGCTAAAAGAGTTCTTCACATTCCCTATTGGAGCTTATTTTAACTTGAGTCCATTATCAGGTTATGCGTGTTTTTCTTGCCCGTGAAAACCTGCCAGTATTTCCACTGATGTTTTCCAACTGTGGGTATCAATAGTGTGAAATGTACACATTCTTCTCCCATTCATTCAAGCATATCAGCGCACATCTTTCAAAACTATGCATTGTTCATGCACACATACATGCAGTCATAGAGGCTTTTCCCAGATCATTGTTAGTTCAGAAATGAATGGCATCACAGATAAGTGCTGAGTCCATATTTGCTCTGAAACATGCACACGCATTAAAAAAGAAAGAAATTTATCATACATCCTTATGAATGAGCTCGATAACATGCAAAACCTGCTTGCATTTCTTACTTTCTCTCTGCAATGCATAGGAGGGTCAATATTTTACCAATAATCCAGAAAACCATTAATCCTCAGAGTCAACCATTCCCCTCCTCCTCCTCCTCCTCCTCCTCCTCCTCCTCCTCCTCCTCCTCCTCCTCCTCCTCTCTTCTTCTTCTTCTTCTTCTTCTTCTTCTTCTTCTTCTTCTTCTTCTTCTTCAAATTTAATACCCCACATAGTTTTGCAAGTTGCTTCATAAATTCTACACCAACCTATGTCTGAAATCTGGTGTTGTCAAATAATCAGACTGGAAAATGGGAGAGCAATCGCATTTTTCACATTGGTGGGCCTCACACGATGATGAACGTTAATGCAATCTCCTGATTAGCTCCTTGCAGAACAGACTGATTTAATCTGTTGATGTTATCTAATCTCTGTATATAGGAATGCGAAAGAGGGATTGCTTTCAATTTAATGGAGGATCTATTTCCACTCCAAGTCACTCTTGCACGTGTTCCTTCATTAGTCTACTCCCTCCTGCTTTTGTATTAATCTTTCTTTCTTTTTTTCTTTTCTTTTTTTTAAATGCACAAAAGTTCCCATTTCAATGTCAGTTTAAGCATAGACTTTTCAACAAACTTTCTCTAAAGATACACATTTCTGATGCATTTAGAAAATTCCTAATTTAACAATGCAATTTTATGACTGGTACTAAGTAAATCCACCTGAGATCAATGAAACTTACTCCAAAGTAAACATATGCAAGATTACAACCTGAATGTAGTTTCTCTGAAAATATTCATGTTAGCTAATAATTCCACTGACTTTCATATTCATATTGGCTTACTTGTTAAATCTCATCTATTTGTATATGTCACCTTAACAAAACCTTCTGGCCAAAGTTCTCTGAATCTCTGATTCTGTATTAAATTGGCTAGATAGACGGGGTGTGGTGGATGAGGTTTACCTGGATCTCAGCAAGGCCTTTGAAAAACTGCTGCATGATATCCTGGTTGAGAAATGGTTGAGCTTTGGGACAGATCGATGCAGTGCCTGATGGATTAGGGCATGATTGATGGACCACAAACAGTAGGTGACTTTCAGTGGGGAATCATCAGGTTGGCAGTCGGTGGAGTCCCCCAGGGCTCAGTTCTGGGACTGATTCTGTTCAACCTTTTTATCAATGACCTGGGGAAGGGAATAACCGGTCTGTTAACTAAATGTGTGGATGATACCAAAGTGGGGGCTGTGGCCACAAAGGTGATCCAGGTCCAGAAGGATCTGGACAGGCTGTGGAAGTGGGTGAGGGATAACTGGATGGCATTCAGTGCAGATAAGTGCAAGGTCTTGCACCTGGGACACAGGAATAGGTGTCACAGGTGCTGGATGGGGGACAAGTATATCAGGGGATGAGGGACAAGTAGTGACCTGAGCATCCCCTCCCAAGCAAGACAGCCACTCCAGCACTTCTTGTAAGAGTCTTTATTCTACACCGAAAGCTAAGCATTCACAAGCCTCTGAGCATATTCAAGGAGATGTGTTGACCCCTCTCTGCCCCTTTCCACCCAAAGTTTTGCTTGTGAACCCTTTGGGGCCTGTCTTGGCAAGGAGGGGTGTTGTGGAACCAGGCATGCCTGCGTCCTGCACTCTGTGCCCCTAATTGGTCCAGCGTGCAGGTCCATGTCTTCAGGAGGCTCATGTTCTCCATCCAAGAGGCTACTCAGTTCCTCATCTTCCCCCTCCCATCCTTCATCTTCTCCATTCCCACAGGCAGGAGGGCGTCTGGGCCCCATGCCCATCCTTGAGCCACTTTCATCCAGGGCAGGCGGAGACTGGCATGGCAGGGAGAGGGGAGGGTGCAGGTGTAGGCCTTTCTGTTACAGCAAGTGTGAGCTCTGAGCCTGGTCTGGTCCAGACACCCCTGCATCATCCTCAGAGTCTGAGCTATCAGTCCCACCAAATTAGGCTGTTTCTTGGGTGCACCTGGGAATCTTGTCAGAGTGTGCGCGCACGACAACTTGGTTGACTGGCAGATCTGTGGGGAAGGTCCAGGAGGTTGCTGATGCCTCATTAAGAGAGGGAGTGGTTCCTGCCTCATTAAAGGAGGAAGTAGTGAGACCACTCCTAAAAAGGCCAGCCCTGGACCCAGGGATTTATGAGAACTATTGATTCACTGCTGATCTTCTTTCCTGGGTAAGATGTTGGAGCAGGTGGTGGCTGGACAGCTTCAAGCTCTCTTGGATGATACAGATTATCTGGATCCATTTCATTTGGGCTTTAGGCCCAGGTTTGGGTTGGAGATGGGCTTGGTCACCCTATATGATGACCTTGCTGAGAGAGAGATGGGGGAGTGTGACCCCATTGGTTCTCCTTGGCCTCTGAGAGGCTTTTGACACCATTGATTGTGGTGTCCTTCTGGAAAGGATGGCCAGACTCGGAGTTGGGAGCACAGCTCTTCAGTGGTTCTGCTTCTACCTAGCTGACCAAGTCAGAAGGTACTGCTGGACTCTCCTTGTATGACCCTCCCAGTTTATTATGCTCACCATTGGAGACCCTCTTCCACATCTAAAGGAGCTTTGGAAATGGTAACATAGGAGAAGAACTCTTGGATTTTCCTTTACTCCTAAGCATTTACCAGCACCTCATCTGGTTTTTAATGATTTCTGCTTTACTATTGTCCAATTTCTGTATGTGAATTGTATATTAGGGTTAATTCTGAAGATAACTGCTTGCAAAAAGTAAGGATCTCAACGTTTCTGGAACATTCACTCCTGCATGCTTTAGTCTTGGTTGGGGGTACCTTGTTTCAACAGAGAAGGTCCATTTGGCTCAGAAGAAATTGAAACAATATTTTATTTTTCTATTTATCCTGGCAAATAGATGGGGAAGAAATGGAGGTAGTGAGAGATTTTATTTTCCTGGGCTCCAAGATCACCGCAGACGGGGACTGCAGCCAAGAAATTAAAAGACGCTTGCTTCTGGGGAGGAAAGCTATGGCAAATCTAGATAGCATACTAAAAAGCAGAGACATCACCCTGCCAACAAAAGTGCGTATAGTCAAGGCTATGGTTTTCCCAGTTGCAATGTATGGCTGTGAAAGCTGGACAATAAGGAAGGCTGAGCGCAAAAGGATTGAGGCCTTTGAGTTGTGGTGCTGGAGGAGACTCCTGCGAGTCCCTTGGACCGCAAGGCGATCAAACCGGTCAGTCCTAGAGGAGATCAACCCTGACTGCTCTTTAGAAGGCCAGATAGTGAAGATGAAACTCAAATACTTTGGCCACCTAATGAGAAGGAAGGACTCCCTGGAGAAGAGTCTAATGCTGGGAACAATAGATGGCAAAAGAAGAAGGGGACGGCAGAGGATGAGGTGGCTGGATGGAGTCACTGAGGTGGTTGGTGTGAGCTTGAGTGGACTCCGGGGGATGGTGGAGGACAGGAGGGCCTGGAGGAATGTTGTCCATGGGGTCACGATGGGTCGGACTCGACTTCGCGACTAACAACAACAACAACAAAGATCTCTGTAATATGCTATAATAAGCTATTCATCTTGTGTACTGAAACATCAACTAAACGTCAAACTGATTCCCTTCTTTTTGATAGAAAGGGGTTGGCTATTGTTGTATTTGCTGAAAGCAATCAGACTATGGCCTAAAATAATATTTGGCAATATATATATTTGAAAATAATAGAGATGTCTGCCCTATATTTTATGTGTTTGATTGCTTCCATTATCACCTTTGTATTCTAGCCTCCTAAAAGTGTTTGCATGGGTTTTATTGTGAAGCATGTGGACTGGCTCAATAAACTGATAGATTCATTCACTTAAATTTTATATTATATATATTTCAGTGCTTTAATATGTGTGAGCCACTGAGATAACTTGTGCTCTGGGGCAGCATAGAACTGCTGTGAGGAATCAGCAGATCTAGCTGCATCTTCCAGAACACCTGATGAGTCACATGTGACCTCGCTTGAGCTTGCTTGAGCCAGGCTCCCAGTCTGGGGCAGATAGCAAGGATGCCGGGGGTGGGCGGGGGGGGGGATGCAGCTGGTGATACCTTGTGCTGATGGTGTCCTCAGCTGTTGATCAGCCAAAATGAGCAAAACTTCTAAAAGGGTGAAGGTGAAGGGAAGCAAGAAAAAAAGGGAAGTGTTGTTGAGAGCAGAGTGAGGATGCCCTGGGGAAATGACAACAGCTGAGGGAGGCAGAGGCCAACAGAAGAGAAGGCATGAAAGGGAAACAGAGGAGGAGGGAACTTGGGAAGGGGGGGGTCACAAGCCAAGGTTCCTCCTTCAAGCCATCACAAACCACTGACCTTTTTCCTGGCAAAACTTTCTTTATTGCTGCCATGTTTAAGTCACTCAGAACAGATCTCTGAGCATGCGCAGAGTGGTTTGTTGAACCCAATCTAGAGTTTACCTCCAGGAAATCACCTTATGAACATGCCTGGACTCCATCCCCTTGCAAGGAGCTTTCTGAAGGTGAGCCAGCTACCCTCCCCAGGCTGCTCATTCAATTGGGCTTCCTGCCTCTGCTGATACCTGCCGTGGGAACGAGAGCAGGGGGTGCTGGTATGCATCCGAGAATTCCTCATCTTCAGAGACCCCCACTGGCTGCATTTCTTGGTCATTCCCGAAACTGCCTGGATCGGCAAAGTGCCTGGCCTTGAGATAATCACTTCCACCTCCTTCATCTCAGAATCTTGACCAAGCCCATCCTTCACAATCCCACTGGAATCTGTTCCACTCTCCGATTCCCGATTGTTTGAATGTAGCCAGCAGTCCATGGGAACAATTGCCCAAGGCCACCATCCTTTTTACTCCCAACAAAGGCCAGGAAAGCCATACTTGCTGGTGAAGCAATGGCCGCTCCTGACTGGAGAACGGCTCAGGTGCTAGACGCCAGGCTTCCTTGTGGGGAAAGAGCTTTCTGCCATCCCTGCATGAACCCTAACCTGGACAGACTCACAAATCGACAAGGTGACTCTGCTCTTGGGAACAGGAAACCATGGCGGCTTGGGCTGAACTGCTTATTGCAGATGAAGCAGTGAGGGGAAGGGTCTGAGCGGCAGGTGGCAGCCCTGGGCTCAGAGCACCTCTCTTCCTCGGGTATTGCTGAGGGCCAGGAGCCTTTCCCAAGAGGGGGAAAATACATCCCGTGGCTTTTAAAGCCTATTCTCTTACTGCTTCTGGAGAGTGGATCCCTTCTGTGTTATAGTTTAAATGGACTTTCTGTGAATGTAGCTGGGACAGCCACCCTTAATCGATTCTGTCATAAAATACCAATCCGCTGTGGCCAGATTGATGCCCGGAATGGATCAAGGGAGGCAGATGTTCCCCGAGATCCACTAGCAGATGTAATGAATGAAAGGAACAAACAGAAACAAATGTGAGCTTCTGATTCAGTTCCTACTATCTAGTCATTACTGGGCAAAGTTTCAAATTGTCAGCTTGGACTTGGAAGCAACTCCTGCTGATGGATTCATTTTGGACTGGATGCTCAACCATCTGTGGTTTGGGTTAGTTCCAGAATAGGTCAGCATTGGGTTCTTTGATGCCTACAGGACTTGATGCATGGCAACCCAAAGGGTCCCAGGGGTGCTGATTCAAATATTTAAAACAGTTTCCAGACCAAGGATGTGTGCATCTGGCCATCACTCTGTGGTAGCCATGGAAGGCGACAGCGGAAGTGTGGGCACATGCACGAAGGAAGGGAGTCCAATCTCTGACTGGTCCAAAGGGCACGTATTTTAATTTAAACAGGTTATTTGGATCAAAACGTGTCCTGTTTACTCTGTGTGCATCATTTACCCAGGTTTATATGAGGAGTAAATTGGCTGTTCGGGGTTTGTGAAAGCAGCATTCAGGCAATTTGGATTTCCTGCATTTAGGTAATTGGGGTTCTCCCATACGCCATTTTTCAGACTAAGTCTTTAGGGTAGATTCAGCAGGGCAAATGTAATCTCTCCGTCTCGCTCGCCCTCCCTCTCTCTCTCCTCTCTCTCTCACACACACACAATTCATGTAGGGATCTTTGACAGATTTGTGTGAGGATGGGCTCCCCCGCACCCAAATGGATACTAACACATGACTGGATAAGTTGGAAGGAAGTTATTTTGTCTGTTTTGCAGAGTCTTGTGGGTGTCTGGCCACCAATGTTCTTTCTGTGCTTCCTGCCTTCTTTCTAGCAAAAGCTCTCATGTTCCTCCTACTGTGTGTGTTAACACATGGCAATGAGAGGTAATTTTGTTATGCTTTATTTGCTTTACATTAAGTAATTTATACACTAGCCTTTGTCAGATCTCTTTTCAGTCTGATACAGAAGAGTTAGAAGTACTGACAAATGCATTTTTATGAGTGAAAGAGATACAAATTGCAGTTCAGCAAAAGCTGTAGGGCCAGATGTGACCTGTCTTTGGTTTAATATATACTAGCTTTCCGGTATTAAAAGACAAGCCATTAAAATGCTTGTGTGGATAAAAGTGCCTCCACCTCATGCCAAAACCTTAATATTATAGAAATCAGTTGAACCTCTGTGGAGTAGAACTGCCATCAGTGAGGAGTGAAGTCATGCTGTTTCATGCTGCCTTCATCGGATCAGTGGGACGCGGTGCTGAACCTCAGAGCCGACATCAAGGACAACTATGGCCAGACAACAGCTGATGGCCTGCATCCCAGTAGGGCACTCCTAGCAAGAGCTCCCTGGGCTTGCTCTTCCTTTTTACCATAGCAGCCTTTTTGCTCACCTGAGAAGGACAAGCAGGTGATGCCCCTACCTACATGCTGTCTGGCACTCTGCCCGTCAAGTAAGCATTACCAAAAAAAGGAAAAAAGGCCCTCCAGCATCCTGAGACAACCTTCCTGAGTTCTCAGGCATGCCCTGCCTGCTCTCCTTGTCACAGCCTCTTCTCTACTCACCAGCCAGCTGGGGATTCCCCAGTTCCTGTGCAGTTTTCCCCCCATCCAAAATATTAACAGATCTCTCCTAAAGCTGAGACTATGCGAGGGATTTTGTTTTTTGTAGGTTTGACCCTGTCCTTTTTGCCTTCAGCTTCACCCACCACTAGAATAAAGCCCTCAAGAGTTTTGCCAAACCAAAACACAAAAAACCAGTATGTAAATATAGATAATTATATTCAGTCCTCACCTCAGGCTGAAAAGGGTTCTACACCCCTGGCTTAAAATGTATAAATCTTATATATACTTCTTACACACACACACACACACACACACACACACAGTGATGCAAACTTTAGAATCAGCTGCATTGCATGTTTACCTCCCACTCTCTGCTCCTTTTCTTCTATCAGGTCTCTTTGTGAGCCTTCATTGCAACAGTGTAAACTGCTTTGCATGCCTCGGTGGAGCAGGAGCGTATAAATGCACAAATAAATCACTGCTGTCCTGGAGAAATCAATTGCAATCAGCTGAAATCAGTGAGCCCCTGCTTAAGCTGCTCTGCGTGTTTGTCTATGGGTATCTTGCCCTTCCAGTGTGGCTACTCTGCTCCAGTAATTGCTTTGCAGCACATTAAGCTGATGGGGCTCCATGTCCCATCACAGCAGTTAAATCAGCTTAAACACTGTTTTTCCCAGCCCAGCAGGTCCAATGCTGTAAGGTCTTAACTAGAAAGAGAAAAACCGGGGATGCTTAAGCTCACCGAAATTCTTTGAACTTGAGAAAGCTGTTTATTTTTAGACAGCTGCACTTTTTCAAATACGTATTTTGTGAACATGAGCAGAGGTTGGGGAGCTTGTGAACCTTTTTGGGGAGTGGATGCCCCAGTCCAGGGAAAGCCACACAGAGGGGCCTCCTCCACATTGCCTGTACCTTCACCACATGTTCCAGCAGGATAGATGACTTGGACTACATCTCCCTTAAACTCCAGCCAGCAAGGGATTATGGGAGTTGTGGTGGCACACTCTCACTTACAAAAGCTGTAGGCAAGAATGCTGGCTCAAACGAGGTCCTGTTACTCCTGCGCAAGGAACAAGATTCTGTCAAGGAAGGAGAATTTGACAGGTCTCTACAAAACACTGCTTCTTTGTTGTCTCTTCCTTTTTAATTGATGATTTTACTTTCCTCATAAGTGCAACCTTCACAATTAGCTAACTGTATGCCAGATATGTGGCATTTGTAAACAGAACTGCTGTGAAGCAAGTTGCAGGGACTGACAAATAGAAAATGCACTTTAAGAAGCCATGTCTTGCTTGTCAAGACAGTGAAAGAAAGATAGCGTGCATTGTGACGACAGTGTGCCACTGATGTGTTTGTGTTTCAGTGAACTGAAAAGGTCCACATAGCAAAGGGGGTGTTGGGACTTCGCACGCCATACTTCTGTACGTAGGGCTAAACATTTCCTTGGTCTAAAGAATCCTCTGGTCAGGGTGGAGGTTGAAGCATCTCCCATGTTTTTGTTTTGTGGTACATGGAAGATTCCAGGTTCTGACCTCCTATTTCTATGGACTAGGAAAGCTGACAGGATGCCCCTATGTAAGGATGGAACTGGTTTCAGATATACAACCTCCTTTGAAATGTATCCCCCTCACCACTCTCAAATGATGGGAAGGGATGGATGAAGAGCCATGAAAGCATTTGCCTCAACTATTTATTCACTTGAGAAAAGTTCCCTGTTGTCTGGGACCCAGCCCTCTTCAGTGGCTCTCTCTTGTCTCTCAGACACTCGCATCATCGTATGTCAGGGCTGCACTTCTACCCACGGATAGAGAAGTAAGAGTTCAAAGCAAGAAGTAGCGTTCAAAGCAAATGCAACCTCTTTACTGGGGATGCTGCTTTCAGGTCAGGCCTAGATGGTTGCCAGGACGACAGCCAGACTCTGGTTTGCTTGTGAGGTTCTGTGGATTTTCCGTGCCTGTCATCCTGCTTCCTCCAACCATCCCACATTACAGGACCATGCAAAACATAGTAAAGTCCTATGGAAAGCATTGCCTCTCCTTGAATACATTGGCAATAGTGGAGGCAGATGCTGAACTGTAGCTATTCCTACTGCAGGAAAACTTTTTCTAATATATTCCACACCAGAGAGAGAGGGCAGAGAGAGAGGGGAAGGAGGGAGAGAGGGAAGAAACACTTTTCAGGCTTTTCAATAAGTAGGAGTCCAACATTTATGGAGAAAATAAATTTAACATATGGAAGATGGAAAGCCAAGTGACAGAGAGACAATTCTGTCAGGTCCATTCCATAGCCTCCCTCATCTTTCAGGTCCTAGTTGTCTGCATGATAATTCTGCCTCAATGCATTTGCAGACACACATTGCACTCCAATGCACATTGGAGATGCACACAATTCAACACACAGACGAGAGAGAGAGAGAGAGAACTTTCTCAATTATATCTATATACTAAAGGCAAAGGTAAAGGTTTCCCCTTGACATTAAGTCCAGTCATGCCTGACTCTAGGGGGCGGTGCTCATCTTCGTTTCCTAGCCGAGGGAGCCAGAGCTCTGAGAAGCTCATATGCTGGACATGAATATGGTCAGATCCTCCTATTTGTATTCCCCTGCAGCACATGTGATGTTGGCCACCATGTTTAGTAGCCACCATGTTTAGTAGATGTTGATAGTCTTCTCCTCCACCATGAATCTATCCCATCTCCTTTTAAAACTGCCCGAGTTGGTGGCCATCACCACATCCTGAGGGAGCAGCTTCCACAATATGCTGTGTACATGCCTTTAGAACTATTTTCTTCCCCCATTGCCCAGCGCCAGGGTCAGTGTAATATTTTGGCCCTCTGGACCATTTCTAAGCATGGGCAGCACTGTGGGTCCTTAGATTGTGGATTGGCATCATGTAAAATTGGCAGTGAAGTGGAAAGGGTACAGCTCCCAATGGGTGAAATTGACCCAGGAAACCTAGTACATGGATTTCCCCTGCTGTAGATGCACGGCCTCTCCAGGAACTCCTCCAGGGTGCCTCTAATGTCATAGCTGTGATGTCTCTTCCAGCCTTATGGAGGAGACTTATGAGGGCAATCTCCATTTCTAAAGGGAACCTCCTGAAAGTCCTTTGGCCCCTGGGACAATCTGTCACAGACCACGGAACTGCAGCCTAAAAGTGTTTCCATAAGCCCAGTAACATTTCTAAGGGGTGTTCCTGGCTGCCCATCCCAAAAATGTCACCAGGGTCTGGGTAATGTTTTGTTTTGCCCCCCACCCCTGTAGATAAATATTGGACAACTTTGAAAGAATATGGCCAGGGAGGTGGTTGAGGCCCCCTCAAGGTGAGGGTGTTCAAGGATAGGCTAGACATGAGCATGGTGGGCATGTTGTGAGTGGAGCCAGCTGGAGGTGGGGGTCAGACCAGATGGCCTGGGAGACCCCTTCGGACTCACTCTGTTTCTGTGTTTCTATGGCCAGGGAGCAAAAAGCTTGTCCAGGCTAGAAATTTCTCTCTGAGTTTTGCCACACCCAGGGGCTGTAGTCAAAGGCTTGAGGATGTCAGCCTCCATGACACAAATCTCATTCACTCAAGCTGTAGGTTCAGTGACCTACAAGTCATGGAGCTGATTGTAATAAATACTAATCTCTCTTGAAACTGTGCCTGGGAACATTTTCTTCCCTCTGAGGGTCAGCGGTGAATTATTTCATCAGTTAAAGACAGTGGGGGTCCCTTTGCTACGTATGCCAAGTGCTGTGGTGCTACATTTCTCTGACAGGCTATGGTGAAAGTGAGGTTAGCTATAAGGTCCAGCTTGGATTAACAAAATCATTTTGCCTTTGCTTCTTTTGTGTGCATGTGTGTGTGTGTGCGTGTGCACACAGACAGAGGGGTTTATTTTATTATAGAAACTGGGTTACAGCTCCTCTATAGTACGCATAACTGTTTGGGAGACTTGGGAGAACAGCCATCTCCCAAAGGGATTCTGCAGATATTGCCAGAGTATGTGAGAGACTCTTAGCATTTTGAGGGTTTTAAAAAAAGTCCTCCCTTAATGTTTGCCTTCTCTCCCTTCTACTGTGCCTTCCATCTGAAATTACTTTTCTTCCCACTCCATTTTGTTAATTCATATCCCTTCAAGTAGTCTCTTCTGATGGATTCTCCATTCCGTCTCCACAGGACTCCTGTGATCCCAGGTTTGGTGTATATTTTTAAGGGATTCTTTTTCAACATTTCCATCCTAGGACATGCACTTCCTACCATGTTAATCCTCCAAGCAGTCGAACAGTTCAAGCTTTGAAGGGGGTGGGGGAAGACCTAAATTGGTTTACAGAAGCAGCAGGGAAAGGGGAGCGTGGTATGAAAAGAGGTGACCTTCCCTCTCCATCACTCATTTTTAGTATTATCAGTGGTTCCAACTTTTCTGCAAGAGGGTTGATTGAAACCTGTGAAGATGACAAGCTTCCATATATTCATGTTAATCACAGGAAGCATTTTTCCTTACTGCATCCCCTGTCAGTATATTATATCTTCTTGTGCAATCCAAACTCTCTTGTGCAAACATTCCATGCAGTGTTTCAAAAGCAGAGTAGCATATTGTTGTTGAGTTGATCTATCTATTATCCCACACTATTTTTACATCAAGAAACCCAAGGTGGCCTCTGTGCAGTTCCAAGGTATCTCCCATCTAGACCCCAAGAAGACCCATGTTTACGGATGGAATGGGTGCGGTGCTGGGATTTTGGATAAGTGAGAAGTCAGTGCTCAATGCCATTAAATGTTTGTGGTGGTGCTGGTGGATTGTGGGGGTGGAGTTGGAAAGGCCTGCTGTGGTCCATAGAGGGTGAGGAGAAAGAGGCCCTGCTACAAAGATGAACCGTAAGCGCAAATGATCCTGAGCAGCCAAGGAGGACATCTACCCTCTAGGGGAGAAAGACAACGTAAGCAGCATTTCTTTTCCTCAGTTGACCTTCACCTGCATTAGTCAGAGTTCTTTCTGTGTGGCTGTGAACAACAGGCGTTCTTATTGCTTCTCCCATGTTGCATGGCCATCCCATGTACGCATGGTGCCATATACTGTGAGAACCCAAAACAGAAGAACTAACAGTACAACCACTGCCAGGACACACTACCTGTAGAATGCACCTTTAGCCGGCTAAGGTGTGACCCCCTCTATATCCTGCTAGAGGGAAACCCAGAACAGCCTGGGCCCAGTGCAGAGAATGATGCCGTGACTGTTGATGCTCCTCAGACCAGCTCTCTCTTGCACACATTTAACCCACCCGTGGAACCTGCAGCAAGGAGTGAGGCATGACAATTCATGGCATGCAAGAACTCAGTGGATCTGGGATAGCCACATGTGCAAGACCCATCAGTAGGCCTAAGTGAACATGCTGAAGCGCTGCAGGCATTCAAAAAGAAATGCCCGTCAGGGGGTCACGTCATACAGATACTGTAGATCTGCCAGTGGTGAATTACTGTTTTCCCCAAGACGGTCTTTCTTTCACCCCTACACACTCATACCACATTGCTTTGCCATCTATTGTACAAGTAGTTGTGTACAGGACCAGTTTTATCCTAGGCAGTGATAGGTGACACAACAGACAACTGCGCTCAGTATTTAGAGCCATGATTGAATGGGGCAGCAGCTGTGGGGGGCGGGGGGGGTGAGCATTTTTTGTTTGTTTTTGCAGGGGAGGCACTTAGCATATTGCCATGGCTTTGGGGTAGGACAACGTGTAAACCCCCAGAAGAGTGATGAAGCTATCTTGACTATTAGTTCAGACATGAGAAAACATTCTCAGCTACAAGTACTATTTGCAGTATTTCGAAATGAACATGCACGTTAGCATTTGCCAGACCAATACAGTCAATCTGCATTTGTCCACGATATATTACACACTGAAGTGCCATTCGGTGGTAGAGATTGTACTGGGGCCTACCGTGTCGGCTTTTGGGAAAATACAGTATGTTTGGGAAACAGGTGGAGAAGAAGGACCACCTTTCATGCAGAACAAAAGGGACAGGAAGAAACAGGAAGGCAGAACTGTTAGGGCTACTAATATGTAGGGACTGGGGTGGTTGAATCTCTGGGAAGCAAAGTCAGTAGAAAAGTAGTAGTCCACTTGATAAGGAGGAAGGGGATTCAGTGACTGATGTGAGGGAACAGACACGGATGCTAAATTATTATTTTGCTTCTGTGTTCTTCCCAAACCAGGATGGGGGAGATCTGCATGGGGTTCTGGATAGGGCTGGGGATTTAGAAAGGCAAACATGCTTGCTTGCATAGTCAGAAGCGTGGCTTCTAGATTGAGAGAGGTATTACTGCCTTTCTATACCACTCTGGTGCAGCTGCAACTAGAGTGTTATGTTCAGTTCTGGGCCCCACATTGCAGGAAAGATAGAGCCAGGTTAGAATCGATGTGGTGTAGGGCCACAAGAATGATGTTTGGTTTGCAGGGGAATCCATATGAGGTGAGACTGAGGGAACTGGGTCTTTTCAGCCTTGAGAAGAGGAGACTTCAAGGGGTCTGTTGGCAGCATATAGGTACGTGAGGCAGTGTCATGAAGAAGTGGGTTGAGACCTGTTTTCCCCTGCGGAGGAGGGCAGGATGCGCTCCAATGGAGAAGAGGCCAGGGAACTAAGATTCAAGGTGGATGCCAGGAAGTACTTCCTGACAGTTAGGACTGTGAGGGTGTGGAATGAGGCCCCATTGGTGAAGGTGTTCAAGGATAGGTTGGACATGCACATGGTAGGAGTGTCACGAGCAGAGCTGACTGGGGGTCAGACTAGATGGCCTGGGAGGCCCCTTCTGACTCATTCTGCTTCTATGTTTCTAGTACAAGACAAGTTATGGCATGGGGAGAATGTTTTTTCGTCTGCTACAGGCAGCGGTGGGTACCCTTCTTATGGTTTGGACTACAACATCTCTCACCATTGCCTATACTGGGTTGGAATGCTAGGCATCGTTGTCCGAAGCATCTAGAACTCCATAAGTTTCTCCATGTCTGCCTTAGAAGAACAGGGTTAAGTCAGAAAGTGGACATGTGGTCACATTCCATTTCTTCCTCTTTTCCCCCTCCTCCCCATTTCCTGAGCTTCCTGGATCCTGGAAGTGACTACTAGTGAAGTGCTGCCGTACTGCAGTGGCAAAATATATCTCTGAGGTGATTATTTATAATAATAAAAGCCCACGTGCATTATTCTGGTGGAACAACAACCTTACAGTGCAGGCCACTGACTTTCAAGGCTTCTGGGGAAGATCTTACTGAGGATGCTTACCAAGGTTTCCTCAGTCAACAAGCCAAAAATTACAGGAAAGCTTCCCTGCCACACAATTTATGTAGTCAAGTGAGAATTTGGTGTGCACCCCAAAGCTACTGCTCTGCCCACACAAGGTAGGAGTAAGGAGCTGTGCAGCCCTGGAAGAGGAAGGATGCACCATAGCACATGTTTCCTTCACAGGGATCGTATATCAAGTGCTGAGAGATTTCTCAGCAGATAGAAAGCTTGGATTTCTAAAGCTACCCCAACTATAGCATAAAAGGAGTAGCTATGCACCATGGGAAGGATGTGGAGTCAATATATTTCTTCTAACAGTGGCTTGGGGAAGCTGTACATGAATCTACTGTGAATATCACACTGCTTGTTAAAGTGATGCAGAAATATTTCTGCCAGCAGTGATGGTAGTGGGAAATTTTACATTCCCCCTCCATTCCAGCCTCTGAACAGTATGCTAAAATACAGATTGGCGTCCCTACTGGCATAGACATGTGAAGAGTCATAAAGCCAGACTCGGAAAGCATCCCCACCACTGTGTCCAAGTAAAGCCAAAGCCTGAATTAAGGGGAGAGAGACCCCCTATTCCCCAGCTCTCACTGCAGCAAGTCAGTGCATGGGTTGCCAAGTAATAAAGCAGACCCCGAAGCAGTTGGCATTGTGGAAGATGCAAACCTTGTCTCCGAAGTTCTTGCTGGGCTGAGCATCCAAAAGCAACATTTGCACCACTAACTAGATCTTGATTTTATCGGCATCCTGCCTTGGGATATATGCCCTCACAATGAACTTGCAAGGCTTTGTGTGGGGTGGGGGGAATGCATGAAACCTCATAGAAGTCACATATGTTCTTGAAAACAGATGGAGCAAAGGCTCTGATGCTTCTTACATGAATGGGCAGATTGGGGCGAATATTCCATTGATCGACGATTCCTCTCAAATTTTCCTATCCTCTGCCTGATCCCTGTAATGAAATTTTCAGAAAGCGGGATGGATATTTCCATTACCTAGTATTGGTAATGAGGGTTTGTCTGCTATTTGGTAATGTAGAACACAAACAGCTGATTGCAAATGGACGGGACTTGCAAATTCCGCATTCCTGCCTGGCATGCATAATGCCGAGCAGGATGCAAGCAATGAGCCTTTAAATGGCATATCTTCCAAAATGCCCCATTGTAGGAAAAACTGCAATCAGACCTCAGCCAGGCTTAATGGCTGCCATGCTTGTTTCAGTGGCTTCTCGCCATTCATCCCCTTGCCATCCTTCCTGAAAAGAATGGAGGAGCCAGGTAAATGCAACCACCCCACCCCCTGCAAACTGCAAATATATTTCTATCTCTCTCCCTGCTCCACTTTCCCCTCTATTAACAGAGCACCTCTTTTGTATGTTAATTCCTGCTGCAATTCCCATTGGTGGAACAGTGCTATACCTGACATGCTTCCTGCAGGTGTGCAAGCAGTTGTTCAACAGTCACACTGCTCTGTGCTTACACACACACACACACACACACACACACTCCCTGTATTATTTCTACATGTCTCAGCATAATGCAGCCCTCCAAATGTGACTTGAATTGTAGGGCTTTACACGCACGCACACACGTGCACACACACACACACACACACACACACACAGACAGTGTTTGAAGCAGCCCCTAGGAAACTTTCTCTGCCAAGGTCCTCTGGGCCGTACACCCCACTCCGTGCCTATTTTGGGGCGAGCTAATCTGAAGTGTTCAAGATTGCCAGGATTCTCCACATATTGTCTTGTTCCTCGTCTTCTCCCTGACCAATTTCTCTGCCATTGTCATCTGCTTTGTGAAAGGAGATGATTTGTGCAAAAGGACTAAATATTGCATGGGAGATGTGTACAAATCTCCTTAGATTTAACTAATTTCTATCATAGACTAAAGGGAAGCTGGTTTAGTCTACCTAGGAAAGTATTGCTCTCTCTCTCTCTCTCTCTCTCTCTCTCTCTCTCTCTCTCTCTCTCTCTCTCTCTCTCTCTCTCTCTCTCTCTCCTTCCTTCCTTCCTTCCTTACTTACTTACTTACTTACTTACTTACTTGCATTCCATTTCTATGCCTCCCTGAACCCAAAGATTCTCTGGGCGGCTTACAAATGTTAAAACAGCATGAAAACATATATCAAACAATTAATAATCAGATAAAATAGACAACCTCTCATAATAAAATATACCCACACATGCCAAATAAATACAACCAATAAATTAACCAAAATTAAATTAAAATAAATAATCCGTAACAAGATATTAAAAACTAAACTAAACTAACCAAACAAAACTGTTTCAATAAAAAAGTTTAAATAAAAAGTTTTCACCTGGAGAGTAAAAGAAAGAAGAATTGGTATCAAGCTGTATATCCCTGGGGAGTGAATTTCATGGTCTGGGTGCTACTGCTGAGAATGCCCTTTGCCCTTTGATTTCACTAGGGGAGGGCACTGGGATGAGGACTTCCAAAGAAGATCTAAGTGGACAGGTAGCAATATTTGGAGAAAGGTGCTTCCTTTGGTACCCTGGTCCCAAGCTGTTTAGGGCTTTATATGTGAAAGGCAACACTTTGAACTGGAACAGGGAGCCAATGCCGCTGACGGAGGACCACATAACACATTCCTGCCAGCCAGTCCTCATAAGCAGCTGTGCTGCCCTGTTCTGTATTAGTTATAATGCCCGGATGGTTTTCAAAGGTAGCCCCACATATAGCACATTGCAGTATTCCAGGCAAGAGGTTGCCAGCACATGGGTCACTGTGGCAAAGTTCTGCTCATCTGAGTTGGAACATAGCTGAGAAATCAGCTGAAGCTGACAGAAGGTGCTCCTGGCCACCGGGTCCACCTGAGAAACCAGCGAGAGCTCAGGGTCCAGGAGTACACCCAAGCCAAAACTGTCTCCTTTAGGGGGAGTGCAACCCCATCCAGGGTAGGTTGAAAACTAGGTAGGAGTGAAGGAGTGCCCACCAACAGGACCTCCGTCTTATTTGGATTCAGCTTCAGTTTATCAGCCCTCATTCAGTCCATTACTGAGTTCAGACACCGGTTCAGGACAGTTACCGCTTCACCTGAACCAGTTGAAAAAGTGAGGTAGAGCTGGGATGACCTCACCCGGCGGTTTCGTGTAGATGTTAAAAAGCATGGGGGACAAAATCAAGCCCTGCAGAACTCCATGGTGCAGAGGAACAGTGCCCCAGTACCACCATCTGGAACCAGTCAGCCAGGTAAGAGCAGAACCATCACAACTCCTACTCCCAACCTGGCCACCCATTCCAGAAGGGACACCATGGTTGATGGTACTGAGAGCTGTCCAGATCCAGGGTCGCACTTCCCTGTCATTGTCCCAGCAAAGGTCATCCCACAGGGCAACCGAGGAAATCTCCTGGCCAAAAGCCCAGTTGAAGTGGGTCTAGGTAGTCAGTTTCCTCCAAAAGTGCCTCGAGCTGCTGGCCCACCACCTGCTCAGTCACTTTGTCCAGGAATTGGCTGTTGGTCTAAAATCATTCACATCACCCTGGCCCAGCCTGGCTTCTTTAGCAGTAGTGTTATCACAGCTGCCTTTAAAGGGGCTACCACCCACTCCCTCTCTCAAGGCGGCATTAACAGCCTCCTGGGCCCAGGTGAGGACCCCCTCCATAGATCTCCCAAGAAACCATGATGGGCAGGCAAGAGGTGGGCTGGACTTGTCCAAGCACCTTGTCCACATCATCAGGCCACAATCAATGAAATTCATCCGATAAAAGAAGATCAGAGGTGCTGGACACCTCTGCAGATGGAACTGGGACAATTGTGGGGTCCAAGTTAGAGCGAATCTGAGCAATTTTGCCCTCAAAGTGTCATGCAAATTTGTTACAGTGGATTAGGGACTTTGTGTGGACCAAGCATGCCAAAATGAGTGCAAGCATGAACTGAACTATTTGCAAATATTTTTAGGAAGGCATGCTCATCTTCCAAGCTTCAAACAGGACATCTTGGCATGTTCTGCAAGCAGAAATGACATTCCTACATATCCCTTTTGTTGTACAATGATTGTGGCAAAATCAGGTGTTGGGAGTGAGAAGGACAGTTGCTCTTGGCACACATTCCCAAGGCATGCTGATCAGGACCTGGAGGAGGAGGAGGAGCAGGGGCAGGCCTAGAATGTGGGCCAATTCCAGATGTTGAGAGGAATGAAGCGGAGGTGCTTATCTCAACGCCAGACTGCAGGTGTGTGGGCAGTCTCTGGGAATATCCAGGATGTACAGCTACTGGGAGGGGGCCTGGAACAAGGGAGTTTCTCAGAGACATATAAGGTAGGTGCTGTTCTCAACCCTTCTCTGGGAGCCCTCAGTGAAAGATATTAGGATGGTGAGTAGCCGGAGGAGGGCTTTCTCTGCGGTGGCACCCAACTTATGGAACATGCTCCCCAGAGAGGTCCGCCTGGCGCAGTCGTTATTTGCTTTTCAGTGCCAGGCCAAGACCTTTTTATTTAAACGTTATTTTAATTGTTAATTTTATTTATTGATTTTAACAATTTTTTGCCAGGATGTCTCCAATATTTTATGTAATTGTATAGATTATTTTTATTTATGTTTGGAAGCTGCCCTGAGGCTTATGCGAATGGGGCGGCATACAAGTTCTCCAAATAAATAAACAAATAAACAAATAAATAACCTAATGACATGGTGTTTGGAGTGGGAGGCGGCCCAATTAGAGGAGGCATGCTTGTTTCCAGGAAGCCCCTCCTGAAGGGATGTGGCCCAGGCATTTACATAAGGAGAGCTCCTAGAAGTAAAGCCTAGATTGGGTTCAACAATCTGCTCTTTGCACGCTCAGAGATTCCTCCTGTGTGTTTGTGCTTCTAGAAAATCTTTGCAAGAAAGTTTTGCAAGAAACGTCTGTGGCTTTGAATGTGCAAAAGGAGGAAACCAAGCTCATGACCGCGGGAGACAGAGTAGCCTTTCTTCACCTGTAATTTAGTTCACAAGGCTGGGGAATCTCCTGAGAAATCTCCTGGGTTGGGTAGGAGCTTCATTTGGTTGGTTTGCTTTTCACATGAGGATTTAGCAAGCATTTGCATGTCTTTCTATCTGAGGTGGCAACTGCATACATTTCAAAAACTATAAATGTGGGAAAGAGCAAAAGCAATAGATTTGGCCAGCCGTAGGTATTACAGCCTATTGTTTGACATTGGAGGAAAGATGTGGGGAAGTTGACAGTGAGGTTCGATGCTAAGCTGTTCCCAGCATCCCTTTTCTCATGATCAGAAAGAGGTCTGTAGCAAGCAGGCCATCAGATCAGGAGGGGATTGGGCTAGCCAGGGATACTCAAGTGCATCAGGTTTTTGAATGCTACTTATATGCTCAGCTCAGCACCCATCATCATTTGTAGCCTGCCTTTTGGACTCAGCGGAGAAAAGTGCCCATTTTGACTGGGAAAGCGCACTTCCTTCAAACACGGGCATCTTTCCATGTGGCCAAAGCATGAAAATGCATGCCGCCTCTTAATGCATTTTAATGTGTGAAGTTTTTAAGACACTTTTTTCTAGCACAATTACAAGTTTGAGGAAGTAAGAGATTTGTTTTTTGAAGAGGTCAGGTTTGCAAATAAGGAAAGTTTGAATGATTTGTGAACGGGAAACAAAAATCCTCATGCATCCCTAAGCGAGGGTGGATTGCAGAAACTGTGAACCTCACAGAAAGCTTCAGCTATTGGAAGCACAGAAATGGAACAAATGAGCACATAATAAGCTGATTCCACCCCTTCCCTAACTTCTTCTTCCCCTCTTCTTCCTATGATGATTGCAAAGCTAGTGCTATTAAAGGAATACTAGATGTTTCCAAACATTTAGTATTGGGGAGTTCAATTTTGACAAGGTTGGGTGACAAAATTGATCCAGGGTTTGGAAACACTGCCCTATGAGGAGAGACTGATGGAACTGAGCATGTTCAACCTAGAGAAGAGAAGATGGAGGTGGGGGGGCATGATATCCCTCTATAAGTACCTCAAAGGCTGTCACAAAGAGGAAGGTCAAGATTTCTTCTTGCCAATGCCAGAATGTTGGACACGAAATTAATCAAGTCAAGTTGCAACAATCCAGATTCAGGCTGCACATCAGAAAAAGCTACCTCATGGTCAGGGCAATACAACAATGGAACCAGCTGCCTAGAGAGGTGCTGGGTGCTCCCAAACTGGAGCCATTCAAAAAGAACTTGGACAGCCCTCTGAGTGAGATGGTGTAATGTGGTGTCCTGCAACAGCAGGGGGTTGGACTAGATGGCCTTCTTGGCCCCTTCCAACTCTTTTATTCTATGATTCTAAGGTTCTTTGGGTCTGTAGGTTGTAGCTCTTCATATTATAGTGTTAATTATCATTGATTTTCATTGTTTAGTCTCTGGATGTTATCAAGGGAGAGGCAAAGTAGGGGAAATGAACATAACTGATTTGCCCAAGGGGACCAAGCCGTAAGGCAGGCTTGTAGTAAACTTAGAAAAGGGACATCAAGTTGGAATCAACCAAAGAACTCTGAGGGTATGTAGATTGCCTAATGAACCTATCCTAAATGATTCCCGAAATGATTGGGTCATTATCTGGATAAGGAGGACTCCAGCTGTGCTTTCCTGAACTCGGATTAAAGCATTCATGGCCTGTGAACTGCAGTATCCTCAGCTGAGTTGAGCAACTGGAGTGCTGGCTCTTCCCCGACTCCTTTTCCTATGCAGAGTTTGCATTTCCATGGGGAGAATTCAAACATGTCAATGAGGAGTCCTGGAGAAATCTGCAATGAACTCAAAAAAGTTCAGATTCCTACAAATATGACCCATGGATTCCACAGCAGAACAGCTTTTCTCAAGTTGTGCGGACTGAGTAACAATTTCAATTTGTGCCAACTGCAGTTTTGGGTGGGCGATGTAACAAGGTGTCTCTTGAACACAGATTATGTATTTATGGTTTATATGAAGCTGAAGACATTGTTTATTACATGTTAATCTGTCCTCTATATACTGGCCCCAGACAGAGTCTTGAAATCCTTGCTATCACGTGGATACAGGAAGCTTGGCAGGAACAATTCTTTTTCTTTTAAGTGATAGTAATAGTTATGTGACACAGAAAGTTGCTTTGTTTGCTTTGGCAACAAAAAGATCAGGAAGAGAGAATTAGACAAAATTGCTGGAAACTGCATTGGAGAGTCAGAGTTAAATTAAAGATGTATTTTTGTTCTATTCGTATATTTTAATTTATATATACTTATATTGCCAAAATTCTTCATTTTGTTGTTTATTAATTTGAAGTACTTGTCATGGCCTTTGGCTAGTATAGTAACTTCCTGAATTGAAATTGAATTGAGAAACTGCAGATTGTGGAACTTTTCCTCCATAATTTTGTACAAATTAGGTTATAGAAAATACCAAAAAGTAAAAAGAAACAGAAAACAAGGAAGGAAGGAAGGAAGGAAGGAAGGAAGGAAGGAAGGAAGGAAGGAAGGAAGGAAGGAGTACATATTTCCCATGGCCTAAGTGCGAAAATACATAATTTGGGAGGGGACAAATTATGTATTTAAGCAGTGTGAGTTTATGTAAGTGTGATATTGTGCAAATGTGAATGAATGCATTTACAAAAAGTCTGATTCCATCTATGAGTAGACGATAGAACAAATCCTCATAATCCATGAAAAGAAGTCAGAATAACTTTACGAAGTCCAGGCACCCCTGACATCATCCGTTCCCCACTGCATTTAGAAGTGTTGCAATCCATTCAAGATTCCCAGGATCTGATCACCGCATCCTGCCTTCAGGCCACCTGCTCATCTTTTGGGAACTGGGGCAAAGCTTGCTTGGGGACCAGGAGGAGCCAGGAGGGGACCTTGGGGCTTTCTGCGTTGCCACAGCAGGAAAGGAGGAGGGAACCACAAATAGAGCAGAGCAATGATGATGATGATGAAGAAGAAGATGATGCTGAAACTGGGATAACGATGGTAACAATGAAAGGTGTTTATATGGCCCTAGAGCTGAAGCTCCCTGGGCCATTTAAAACAGTCCATAAAACAGGCAATGCAATAAAATACCATAAAAATAGCCCAATATGCAAAATGACTCCCTTTATTTGACTTGAAACATTCCTTTAACATGATTCTTTTGGCTACCTTTAAGGCTAGAAATCTTTATGTCAGTCCACTAATTCCTCCTGGTATTTTGATACAATTCTTGGAACTGTTTCCATTAGAGGAACTCCTGGAACAGCACTGTCTCTCCCCACTTCCCTAAAGCCCCTCGAACAGCCCTCAAATAAATGCCACATGACCACTTGATGGGGTTCTGCTTTGGGGGTTCTGGTAGAGGGAAGTGCCATTACTTTCCAGAGAGTCCAAGGTTCAGTCTCTTGAATGCAGGAACTTCATTGTGATGAACTGGAGTGAAGGACATAAGAAGAGCCCCTCTGGATCAGACCAGCATCTAGCCTTCTATCCTAGCTCTAGTCCACCATTCTGTTCCCACAGCAGAACTCACAGGCAGGGAATGAACACAATAGCACCCTCCCATCCTTATAACCAGCAGCTAGTATACAGAGGTAGCTCTGAATCTAATATATGGCCACCATGGCTAATTAATGGAAGTCATGCATTAATAAGTCAATTAATGGACTAATAACTTAATTTCCCATCCAGGTCGGTGGCTGTAAGGATGTGTGAGAAACTGACTCTATCTGCAGCTGCCTTTCATTGAGTCCACATTCCATGTCCACATGTTTGCACCTGCTCCTACACAATCTTAGGAAAAGATTGAACAAAATGTACATGCTCGGGAAATGTGCTCTCCAAGTATGTACATTTGAGCATAGCATGCACAAAACAACAATTCAACAACGAAAAATACTTAGGAAAATGTAAGAAATTGGCTTAATTCTGTGAACAAGGAATGCATGCATTAATGCTTGTATCATGAAAAAGGCACCGAAACAAGTACTGTTTTCTATTTTCTTTTTAAACAAGCTCATGTGGAAATGTGACAGAGAGAGCTTGGATTCACAGCTCTGTGAATCTCTAGGTGACCTTCATTCATGTCTTGTGATCGTGAAAGCTATCATTTTACCATATGCTTCACTGCACAACGCTGGGCCCTAATATTATGAAGGCCTACAGAAATCAGCAAAACCTAAAGTCACCAAAGTTCTCTGAATTCTATCCAAAAGCTCACATTTCAGATTGTGAATTTTCTTTCTTTTCACATGAAAATACATGGGTCTTTCCGATGGTATTTATCCAAATGTACTCATTTGAAATGTCTGCATTCTTCTCCATGTATTAAAGGGAATATATGTATTCTTTATGCGCATTTTTGAAATGTGTGCATGCTATTGAACACATTGGTTGGCTTGAGAATCACATTGTAAGCCTGAAAATACCAAGTCTGGAGGCATGAACTGGGTTCATCCTGATCCAGAGTTAACTGAAATGGATTTCTCATATAAACCTAGCAAACCCTTGTCTATTTTGCTCTGAATGGAGTTCAACACTCCTTTGCTCATATGGGTTGCTTCTAGGGATGACTGGGAATTATAACAGCAGGGTGGAAAGCTGGTGGATTTCCACAATCCAGCAGCCCAGATTCTGGGTTATTAGCCCTGCACTGACACCCATTCAGTCTTGTGTGAATTGAGCTACCTCTTGGATTTCCATATCTAAGAGGCTGCAGCATGCACATAAAAAGGTAACTTGCATACATGATACCATCTGCAACATTTCCATGAGTTCAAAGCTGAAAACTGTGCAGTTCAAATGTGCAACCACACTAGAACTGAGTAGTTTCTGGAATCCAGTGTTTGGAAATAGTGGAAATCATGCAATTTGTGCAAATTTCCTTCGATGATGATGATTGTGTAAGCTGGAGATGAAAGTCTGTGGGGGTGAGGGGTGGGGACCTTGGCCTGCTTCCAGTGATCAGAAGTCCGTGTAACTCAGATCTCCTGGACCTTCAATATCAACACATCCTTAGCTGATCCAGACCCTCAATCCTTTGGATCACATTTTCATCGCCTCTTGTAGCTCTGAGCATCACTACTGAGTCCTTGCCTCATACTCTTGGGTCTATTTATTTATTTATTCAGAACATTTTTATCCCGTTCCACACAATCCAATTGTTCTAGGATGGCTTGCAATATAAATAATCCAATATAAATGAATAACAACAACAATAAATAATAAATAAAACTGAATGAGGGACTGCCTCATGCCGGCTTTACATCTTGTAAGGGGACGCTGATTCTGCACTGTGCTGTGCAAATGTGTGAAAGCACAAGAGCAGGCTCTGCCCACAAAGAGTGATATTCAGCAAACATGGCATATGGACAGGATAGGCTACTATGCTCCGTGGTGATCACTGGTTATTCCAGCCAAATCACCCTCTTCTCTCCCTCCTCTCCATTGTGAGAAGTATTTACCTACCCAGACATTATGACCATCATGAGAGGCCCTCCTCTGGTTGTTCCCTGCCAGAAATACTCAGAAGTCCCACTAATTTCTACTGAGCTTATTCCCAGGTCAGTGCAATAGGACGGAAGCCTCAGTTCCTGAAGCCTGGATGCAGTTTTCATTATAAAGAAATCATGCTCCTCGTTTTTTTTAGCATACTTTTTATTCACTCCTGTAGGATGATCCCTAAGTCTCAAATGAACTCTAATGCATTCCAAAACTCGAAGCAATCTTGCCTGAAGGTAACAGATAATACCAACAGTGCCAAAACATCTGGGATAGCACTTACAGTGAAAGCCGTTATTTTAAAAGTCAGTTCTTATTACAAGGCCCTTGGGTTTGTTCTTTTCTTCTCTTCCATCTCCTTTATTCCTAAGGAGAAAAAAGAAAGCGTTTAGGTATATCAATGAGTTAGCTTTGTTTAGTTGCTTTGTTTTGTTTCTAAATTATGTTGCTCTTGAAGGTGGAGGGAGAATAAAAGATATCCAGCTGGTGGGTTGTGGATGCTTTCCTGTTTCTGGATCCAAGAAAGAATCCTTCTTTTGCCTCCCTTTCACCTCCATTTTTCACCTGCATCTGATAAGATTATCAGTCTCCTCACACAGCCCTGCATCACATGTTATCCTCATCATAACATGTGTGCATAGAACAGGTAGAATCCACAGGCACAACCTATGAAATGGGAAGGTGCACACGCATAGCATGGTGCATAGGGATCTTTGTGATGTGTGACATTTCTTTTCCTTTTGTAACTGCTGATTCCATGTGTATTGAAGAGTGAGCAGATCTTGAGGGCCTTGGACTGGTGCTGAACAAGTATCATTTTTTGGGATGGATTATTTCATCATTAAATGGAGCTTCAACCACCCCCCGTGGAAGCCTGTTCCATACCCTCGGGGTCCTAACTGTCTGGAAGTGCTTCCTGGCATCCAAATTGAACCTTGGCTCCCTGAGCTTTGCTCCATTGGAATGCATCTTGCTCTCCTCTGCAAGGACGAACAGGTTTTGACCCATCTCCACATGACACCCCCCTCATGTACCACAGATCCCCTTGCCATTTCCTCTTATCAAGGCTGAAAAGACCCAGTTCCCTCAGTCTCACCTCAAACAGATCTCCCTGCAATCTGACCACTATCCTTGTGCCCCTACACTGCACTGATTCTAACCTTGCTATATCTTTCCTGCAATGTGAAGCCCAGAACTGAACCCAACACTCCAGTTGCAGGTGCACCAGAGTCGTGTAAAGTGGTAGTAATACCTCTCTTGCTCTAGAAGCCACACCTCTGGCTATGCATCCAAGGGTAGCATTTGCCTTCTTAACCACCACATCACACTGTTGACTCATGTTTAGCCTGCAGTCAACCAGCACCCTGAAGTCCCTTTCACAAGCACTACTCTTCAGCCACTTGTACTCTAACCTGTACCTATGACACCCATTCCTATGCCCCAAGTGCAAGACCTTGCACTTATCCACAATGAACGCCATCCTGTTGTCCCCCACCCACTTCCACAGCTGATCACCTGCTCCCCAGTTGTGTCAGCTGCCCCCATTTTAGTATCATCTGCAAATTTGATCAGCAGACTGGTCACCCCTTCTTCCAGGTCACTGATGAAAAGATTGAACAGGATGACCAAATGGAGAGAAAAAAGATGGTCTCTTTCTGTTGATCAGGTTGGCTCTGGTTATCTTGGTCTTGGACACAGAGAAAAAAAGAATGATGTGGCTGGGTAGCTTCATTTCGATGTCTTCCCTAAAGGCTGGACAAAGGACTTGGTACTGAGGAAGGCGGAGGAATCCAACTGATTTTCTGGGCTTGGCTCCCTGGTCTGCAGTGCACTTCATCTGGCTGTGAGCCTGAATGACTGGCAAGCACATCCAGTGTTCACATGGATGTGGACACTGCGCAAGCAGAGTCCCCCTCCCATGCCACGTGAAGCAGCCTTTCTTTGCACTGCCTCACATGACGTGGTTCAGCCACCTCCATTCCGTGAACACTTGCAGACTTCCTCTTGGCTCTGCTTATTTTCTAACGCCAGGCCAAGCACGAGAGAAAGTCTTCAAATGCTCGGAAAACGGATTCCATCGAGCTTTATCATGACACTACTTGGCATGCGGAGCCCTTGCATGTGCAGGTAGCCTTGGGGAAATCAAAAACTGCCCTACTGCCCTACTTGGGATTCTGCTACTCCCTCTGGGAATGTGTATCTCACACTCTTGTCTGGCGATTCTACAGGCAGAAGAATCCCATCACCACCTGGCTCTTTCTTTGAGCCAGATGGCTGTATAATGGTCTTGGGAGACAGAATGCACACAGGGCCAGATGGTGACAAGCTGTTATGATGGAATGGGAAAGGAGAGGTAATTTTCAAAAATCAACAGCACCATCGCCTCTCTCCTTCCATGCCTGGGTCTCTGGGTAACAAGGGCCTCTTGTTTCTCAGCCTCATGTTGGCTTGCCCATTTCATTCTCCCACCCAAATGTATCAGCCAAGAACAATGGCACTAATTGCTGATCAACTTTTGATATGACCATTATGCCCTTGATTGCAAGCTGAGGCTTCCCTCTGCTCAGAGCAATGACAGGCCTGGAGGAAGGAAAGCTCCGGATAAATATCTCCAGAGCTCAGTGATGTCACATCTCCTTTGCTTTTCCTTCTGCAGGGCAATTTCTTTGGCAAGAATTATTTCCTTTGGATTTCTGGTTTTCCTTGAGGAAAATGTCTATTAAGGAAATGCAGATGATCCATTTGGCACTCTAAACAGCATATGATAATCAAGAGATTGATAGGCGAAGGTTGTAGCTGAAATACTGCCCACAGGAAAAAGATTAGCATGAACTGAGCGGGGAAGGCTCCTCCGCATCCGATGAAGTTCAAGGGAAGCCCAAAGAATTTTGGAAAAGATAGTTAAATTTCTCAAGGAGAAATCTTGTATGTTTCTAAGTGAATATTTTTTCCCTAGAGGGAGATCTAGGGATGTGTACCTTCTGTCAGTGTGGTTTGCTAAGTGTTTCCCGGTATGCCCCAGAAGAAAACTATGCATGAAGGAAATGGTTTGTACAGCCAGCAGCTAGCCAACACTTTCATGAATTAATTCTGATCCTAATGGTCCTTACAACCCCTAATGTGACACAACGCAGTGCAACACAATGCAATGCAACACACCTTTATATGGCAAAGTACATGTTATAATTTACTTCCACATATAAGAAGTTTGAATTACATTTGAGGGCTCTCCTATTGAGTGGAGCCCTGAAGCTTAGCCCCTGAGTCCTAATTTGATGGTATCACTGATAATGAAGAAGTGTTTTGCTGCTGCTATTATCAGGTTTGCAACAGAAAACTAGTTTGGTAGAAAGAAAACAAGAAAAAGAATAGATCCCAGTAACATTAAGAGCCCAAAATGTCTAAAGAAATATTTTTCTCCATTCATAAGTTGGTCCACTTGTATGGGGGCCTTCATGCTCAGCCCTGAGAATTAGATGCTCTGAAGGTTGTTTCCATGTCCACCAGTTGTTCCTGCTGTCATTCCTCATGTGGCAGCACCCAATGGAAAGGAGGGCCAAGCGAGAGAGAGCAGAAGGAGAGAGAAAGGAAGAGGCAAAATGCTCAGGCGCTTGCAGCTTGTGAATTATTTGCACGCATCAGCTAGTAATTAATTATAATGAATGTCTGCTAAGTACTTGGATATATCCGGATGAATGACACTACGGAAAACATTTTTTCTGTGTGAGATCTGAAGAAAGATAAAGCTTTGGTATGAAAGCAAACAGTGACCAGAGTCATTATCCTCTTACGATACGCTGGCTAAAAGGCAGCATGTCCAGATGAAGGTCTCGTTCGCTGACCAGATTATTGTTTTCTGACTGCAACCCATTGTCACTAATCTCACCATTTGTCAGGCCAAGTACACTGGCATCACTGGGGAATGGCTGAGCATTTGGGCCTTGTCACACAGCCACTGGGGGCGGAGAGGAACCCTGAGCGCGGCAAAGCTCCCAGCGGCTCCTAGTCTCGATGCATATGCAACCTGCTTTCCGGGGCAATCTGCCTCTGCACTCCAGCTGCTGGGAACACGTGTGGGAGGAAGCTGCTGCACTCATGATGCGCTTCTGGGCTTCCCATGGGGAGCTGGCTGGCTGGCCACTGGGTGAGCAGAATGTGGGGCCAGGGGAACCCTTGATCTGTTCCAGCATGGCAATTTAGTCATTCTTAGGGTGGGCTTCAGCTATGCACTGGTTGCCAAAAACAGGTTTTGGCTTTTAGCACGAGTCAAGGATTGTTTTATGATGCAGCTGCCTGCATGCTATGTCTTTGTGGCAGTTGACGGACTCCCAAAGTCATTCTCTAATGTTCAAAGAAGCGACATCCGCTAGGGCAGAAGCTGTGCATAGGGGTGATGCAAGGAATTGGGTAATAGCACTCACAGAGCAAAGCATCCCTGCTCAAACTTATGAGTAGAATTAGTTGGGCAATGCAGTTTACCTGGAGGGAACCATCCACCCAAGTTCTGCTTAATGCATCTTCACCCACCAAAGTCATCACGTACCTTGCCTTCACAAGGCCATGCACCGAGGGCTTTAGGCAGCACAATACCCATGGTCCCCTTAGCAAAACAACAGCAGATGTCCTCTTCCAGGCATGACACTGATCTAATATTTCCCTGCTCTTTCATATCAGAGAGCAGAAATGAATGAATATTCTAATGTTAGCAGTGTGCATTTCACTTGTTCAAAACTTGGGTTCATTTATACTATCCAGAAAACCTTGCACAAACCCTCTAAGACACAGGGCACTGTTATTGTCCACATACTGCGAAGGAATGGGCATCGGGCCAAAAATGAGAATCAGCCTATGTAAGTTGGTGGCTTTGGTACCCCAGACTACAGCAGAAGGTACAAAAATGGAAGGGTTTTGTTCCTTCAAAGCCAATTAAAAAATTCCGCGCAAACCTGGTACATCTCCTGCCAACCACCACAGTATCTATGCATTCATTGCACAATTTATGACTCATGCACACAGTTGGCCGTCTGACAGTGGAAACTGAAATTATTTTAGCTATTTGTGAGCTCAGATTTCCATAGTGAGCATTCTTGCTCTGCAATATCAGGAGTGGTCCAACAAGTGGGGAGGGGGCACAGTTTTGTGGGGAGCACAGGCAAAATTTACCCTGAGGCTTAAGGGTCTTCAGCCTTCTCCCCACCCCCACTCCCCACTCTCTCTGTCACACACAGAGCCCACCCTATTTATCAAAAGGCACCTTGATTTGGGAGTTTTGTTCATCAATGGTGATTAGCTGAGGAGGAGGATAGCCTTTTTGTGTAATGTTTCCTTGCATCTTCGAAAGCTGATGCAGGCACCCCTCATTTCCTAACTGTAAAATGCATCCTTTTTTCCAGGAAATAGAATGGCAGGGGTGGTTTCTTTTTTCAGCAATGAACTGCCACAATAAGGAGATCATTACAGACATAGTGTAGCTTCTCTCATGATTCTTAATCCCATCAGGGCTTGAATGGTAAAATAATATGCTAGTTAAAGATCTGTTGACTGACAAGCATAATAAAAAGTTAAATTCTAGTACATACATGATACGAATGCATCTGTACCAAAGACAGGGAAGAGAAGATTTAGTGAATAGAAAAGCCAGTGTGGCGTAGTGGTTAAGAGCTGGGACCGGGACTCAGACGACCTGGGTTTGAGCCCCTGCTCGGCCATGGAGCCAACTGGGTGACTTTGGGCCAGGCACAGACTCTCAGCCCAACCTACCTCACAGGGTTATTGTTGTGGGGGTAAGATGGAGGAGGAGAATGATGTAAGCTGCCTTGAGCCCTTTGTAGGAAAAAGGCAGGCTATAAATTGAAAAATAAATAAATAAATAAATAAATAAAGGTAAAGATTCCATATAGCATTTGGAAGCATCCCTTCCTTTTTCCTAGGTGGTAGTGGTTGTGGTGGGGAAACTGAAATTTTGAAGGAATCTTCAGTAATTTAAATAAGATTAATGTAATATACATTGCTGTTGATGATGTTGTTCCTTCACACATCACTGTGCCCTTGTGCTCTTTTATGAGTTTTGTTCTTGGATATTTATATCTGAATTAAATATCTTGGTGGTGATAGTCATCATACTTGGGCCTTGGATCTGAGTTCAGAGAAGGTGTTTTTGTATATTATGGTTACATTTTTCTCTGTCTCAGGTTAAAACCTTGAGCTGAGAAGAACTGAGAGCTCTTTTTGACCACCTACAAAGTTCATCACAACATTCAGAGAAGGGAGATCTCTCTTCTTCCCTCAACCACAGATGTTCAACAACTGCTCTCCCACCTGGGTGAAACTATTGTGGAAAGCAGGAGTGGATGGGATGAATCAGAGAGCTGGGTGGGTTGGTGGTGTGGGCAACTTCCGAAGCTTGACTGCTCATAAGCCAAGCTGGACTCCTTCTGACCTGTCACGAAGCAGCTCAGCGCCTGAGCCGGTCCAGCAAGAGTGAAGGGAGGCAATAAAGCGAGTACCAGGCAACTAAGAGAGTGTATGGACCAGCTTCTTGTTGAGGGAAAATTTGGCTCTTTAGTCAGGTTATAACAGAAAAGGTGGGGGGACGTCATCTGTCAACAGCTTACGGATATTATTAAACTTGTGAGAGAATTCAACTTTATCTTCTTTGGAGATTAAATACTTCTCTAGCCTCTGGAAATAAATCCTGTAAAAAAATTCAGGTGATAGGGAGGGATTTAACTGAATGGAGTGCCTTTTACACAAGCAACTAAATGGGCCTCAGAATGAAGCAGAAATCATTGGATCCAGGCCAGTCAATCTCAAGACATTTCTCTAGAGTCTTGAAGAGCTGCTGGGAAGTCGTAGTGGCCCCCACTGCTTGCATTGAAGCAGCAAGAAGTATCAAGATGTACCCCAAGACCTGTACAAGGTTCCTGGGTGGTATGTGATGTTTTTCCAGCCCTGTCACTGAGAGTTTGAATGTGACGTTTCAAATTGCAAATTTGAGTGCACATTCTGAATATGAGTTTAGCTCAAGGGTTGTTCTAAACGTCTTTGAATCTTATGAGGGTCCTTTCTTTGGGGGCATGGCAATCCATATGAAGTCTCATGACAGTCTGCTGCATATTCCTGCATACCATCTATCCCGTGCGCTTTGTGAACCGCCCAGAGAGCTTCGGCTGATGGGCAGTGCAGAAATCACACAAATAGCCCATCTTCCCTAACTTGGTGCCATCCAAATAGTTTGAACAACACCTTCCAGCATTCCTGACCATTGGACAAACTGTCTGGAGCTGGTACAAATCAAAGTCCAGAGCACATGGAGGGAACCAAGCCGAGGAAAGCTGCTACTTAGCCGTGCATGAGATAAAAAGGCCATTGTGTGCCACCTCAGTTGCTTTAGGATATTAAATAGTATTATAGGACCAAGATCAAAGGCTGTCAACTCTCATCTGTCAAAGATCTGATACTGAATTCAAATATCAAATATTCAGGGACAGTTAAAAATGAATGATTTTATCTGAACAATATACAGGGAAGAATTTTCAGATATTTGGAGAGCTCAGGGATTTGGAATTGCATTGCATCCTGTGTCTCTGAAGGGTAGCCATCTCTTCTTCCCCTTTATTTGGCCTTCTCTTGAACTGAATTAATTTTGATTGATAAATGGCTTGTCTTTTTGAATGCATCTTCCATACATAATATGAGTTTCTGCCAAGGTTGATAAAAACAAGCAAACAAACAAGCTGTATGTATGTATGTATGTATGTATGTATATGGGGTGGGGGGGGGGGGAAGAGAGTAATTCCCTCTAGCCCCTTGAGTCTTGCAATACACCTATTTTACTTATGGGATGGTGAAGTGAAGTACAGGGAATTTTTAAAAAAATAAAATCAAATGAAATGCATACACCTTTATGAAGTCCTCTGAATTCTAAACACAATAATTTATAACGAAATTAAAGTATTTTGTATATAAGGAAATAGATATGAAGCTGGTACAATTGTCATATTGTCAATTATCAGTTCTGTTGCTTGTGCATGGTGAGTGGGTACATTTTACCATGCACATTTCTATGTCCTGCTTCTTAGTATTTCTACGAATCCAAAAACAAACAAACAAAAATAATAATAAAAGCAGAGAGGTTTCTTATTCCTGGGGGAGAAAGCAAGCAAGCAAGAGAAACGGCAAGGCAAAGAGGTGAAATTTATGTACTGCAGGTAAAGAGAAGATTTAGTGAAGTTGTGATCAATATCTATAAATATCTTTAGAGGGGGCAGTATAGGGGGTTATTTATGACCTGAGAATTTGATAGGACACAGAATAATATCTTGAAGCAGACAATGAAAAAGTTAAAGGAAATTAGTTTGGAGAAAATGTTTATAACAAAAGAGCATCTTGGAGTCTTGCACACCAGGACAGATAACTCACAGAAGGATCGGGAGTCAGTAGATCTGAGTAAGTGGCTTGGGCTCCCCTCTGGAGCCATGTTCCAGTAGGGATGAGTGAGATTTTAATTTTGGTTTGTTTTTAACTGAAAGCAAGAGAAAGCAAAATTGTCAGATCTGTTCCTCCATGCATTCAGGTAGCTGACCACTATGCAAGAAACTCAAAAGGAAATGCAGTTGAGAAAGATTCCTGGTCCTATTAAAACTCGAATGTTCTCTCAAAATCCTTTCGATATTATCCCTGGAATTTAAATATTAATGTAGCAGCTCTGATTTGAACTTTCAGTATCTGTATGCATTTTCCTTTGGGTTTTTTGAGAGAGAAATGAGAAAGATTTGATAGCCTAGCCGATGGTTTGAGTGCAGGCAAGGCAGGTAAAGACTCATTTGGTTCCTGCTTACATGTAAACAGACCCTATTCCTATGAATTAAACCAATGTGTAAGCCAAATACTTCAATGTTCACCTGAAATGCTGTGATGCAGTTTTCCAGTAAAACAAGCACATGAAATACATATATAAGAAAGCATGTACAAAAATGTTCATATATATATATATATATATATATATATATATATATATATACACACACACACACACAAAAGTGCATTGCATTGAGTAAATTAGCTCTGTCTCTGTCTGTCTCTCCCTCTACACACACACACACACACACACACACACTAGTACCTTGGATCATGAACAGAAAGTTTGGCAAATTTTGCTTCCATTCATGAACTCCTCATCAGGTGACAAACATGATCATGGCCATCTTCCCAGCACTGCGGCCACGTGTCAGAGCATGTTTGAACAGGGAAGATGGCTGCAATCTTGCTTGTGTGGGGAAGATGGCCACATTCATGTTCACACGAACATGATCACGGCCATCTTCCCCGCACCACGACCACGTGTCAGATCATGTTCGTGCAGGGAAGATGGCCGCAGCTTCCTGTAGTCGGGATCACAGTCTCAGACTCCCTCCAAGCAATAACCTCCTCCCCACCCACCTTCCTGTCCTCCACTCCAGGAGTCACCTCAAGCAAGGTTAGTGTTCTCTCTCTTCATACTATACTGAACTTTGTTTCATATCTTTGGGGTTAAAAAAAATTACATACGGTTTAGAAGAGAGTAACATTATCTACATTGAACCTTATGGGGAAATTTGACTCAGTTCGTGACCAATTCGGTTCTTGACCAGAATTGTGGAATGAATTAAGTTTGTGAACCGAGGTACCACTTACATGATGAATCTGAATACAAAAATGTTCATCAATGTGCACACAAACACATAATTTTGATGAGACTGTAGAAAGAGGATGAGGAAACATGAGATGGTGAGAGAACCCAAGATTAAGCAGTTTATCCACTCTTAGACAGACATCTAGGGCACATAAAATATTGTCAACAGCACAGTGACTCATGCTGCAATCCTAGGTGTAGTAACTTGGGAGTAAACCAATTGACCTCAGTAGGACTAGCTTCCACAGTACAGCAATCTCTTTTAAGCATAGCAGCTTTAAATTCCACCCCATACATCTATAACTATAAGTAAGCACTGACAAATTATTTGGAATGCCTTCCTGGAGAAACACATGTGGGGTTATAGCTCAAAACTCTTTGGTGGTGCTCAGAGATGCTGCACAACGCCACAAATGTGTTCCCTGTATAGGAACCCAAATATACGCACACAAACAGTTTTCTGCCCCCTAGCTGTTATCTAACCACAGCTAGTCTGAAACACAGCAGGTGGCAAATTGCCTCATGATGATCCCAAGTCCCATTTTCATAATGTTTCTCATTACATCCTGCTTCAATGGGGGCTTCTTGATACTCATCACATGAGCATCTTTGTAAAGCAATCATTTCAAGCCCCTCGTGTTTCAATCAAAATATAAAATAAAAATCTGTTTAAAAATAATACAAGCCCTTAGCTGGCCTGCAACCCATCTCTTAAGGTAGGCAAATCTCTGTGGCTCTGAAGCCCACATACCTGCCCTCCTCCTCACCTCCCCTTGCTTTAGTTCTTGTTTGATCTTTGAAGGAAGCTTCACATCTTTTGTCCTGTCACAGGAGTTATGTACATCTGGCAAGCTTCCTCTGAGATTATTATTCTGAAAAAGCAAATAAGTCTCTTGTGCCTACAAAACCAAGATTTGGAAACCAGAGATGAGCTGTGGAAGGGTGGTTTTCTAAAAGAAATTCATGACAGTGAAAAAAGACGGGCCTCCATTAAAGCACTCCATTAATTCAGTGTTGAATTTGTTCCATCTTAAAGAAGCACAACTCAGTGTATCTCACACAAGTTCAAAAGCATGTATGTTCTATGGGAAAACCCCTCCTGCAGCAATGTTTCTGGAAGAGGGGTAGGTGGGGAGGAGAGGAGAGAAGTGAAGTGAAGTGAAGCAGCAGCTGCCTGTAACTAAAACAGTGTTCCACACCTAAAAACAGGAATTTTGTGGAACTTATTTCCTTTTATCTTCCTCTACCTCACCAGCTAGTAAGACTTTTTTATTTTGCTGAAGCATCAAGGAATGTGAAGTCAGCCTGTGGCAAAATGAAAATCACATTTGTCTTTAATGCATGAATTGTCTTCAGGCACTGCCAATGTAGAACTTACAAAATGGCTGTTCAGTTGCTGAGCAGAATTAGGTCTCCTCCCCGCTTCTTCCCCCACCTCACAAAATTCCTGCAAAACCCAGCTGCTGAGGAGTGTGGCAGGCAGAACTCTTGCACCCATCATGATTGAGGGATCCTTTGGATGCCTGGTTTGCCACTGTGTGAACGGAGTGCATAGACCATTGATCTGATCCAGCATGGTTGTTCTCATGCCCTTAAGTCCTCATCCTTCAGACAGCTGTGGACAGTCAATGGCAAAGAACCAATATGTGGAACTCCACCCAGGACACTTGATGCACATCCACCAGATGGCTCACAACTGCCCATCAAAGGATGGGTGTATCGACTCCATTCGGGAATTCATGCTCAAATATTGTTTTGACCTGAAGCATTTCAGTAAAGTCCATGTGGTGCTCCCACCATGTGCCAGCAAAGCCAATGGTGAGAAATAGCATCTCACCGCCAGCTGGAATGCCACATTTTTCTTTTGTGGAATAGCATATCTTGCTCTTCCCAAGTGGTGATGGATGTACAAATGAGGGCATAAAATTGCATGAATCCCTTTCTGGATGCCACTCACAGTCTCTGTGAGCCAGCCAGGTAATGGGAATTGACCCAGAGTCAATCATGAATGTTTAGTGACTGAAACGTTTCCACTGAATACGGATAATCTGTTCTGAAGCCACGGGATCAGGTTGCTTCGTGCTCCCCTCTTTGAGGAAGTGCAAGTTTGTTCAAAATGAGTCCAAAAGTAAATGGTACTTGAGCGCATACTAAACCATTAAGTGGAAGTTGATTTCCGATGTTGAAAGCCCACCTCCAATGGTAATCACTTCCCAAACTGCCATCTGCAGATTAAATGCTTTGGAACCATAGTGACTCACACACAAGGGCTGCAATTAGCTATGGAGGCCACTGCCAACATAAGCAGAGCGCAAAGTACTTGTAGATGCCAGAAGTGATATGAGGAAGTTTTCACACCAAGTGTGGTTGGGAATTATTCAGAGCAGCAGGCAATGAAACACTCCTCTCAAGGGCAGGAATGGGGGTGTCCTGGCTCCCTGCACTGCCACAGCTGCCCTTCCAAGTACCCATGTGCAGCAAACAGTTTGTTCACACTTTGATTTATTAGCATTCAAAATCAAAAGTCGTGATGAGCAAGTCAGCTCTGCAGTGATCTCTCTCTCTCTCTCTCTCTCTCTCTCTGCAATATTCAGAGAAGCAACAACAGATTTTGTCTCTCTCAGCCAAGCCACTGTATTGCTTGTCTCAGAATGTCCTGAAAGTAAAATAATTCTGGGGCAAATAAAATGTGGAAAAAGGGCTACTGTAACAAAACAGATAGCGCCCACCCAACCTTCTCTTACACACAACACTGGGATAAGTAGACTGTTGGCTGTGTTATCAAAAAAAAGGGACGCTTCCATTGTAGCAGCTACCTGAAAAGCAGTTTGGAAGAAGTTGTAGAGAAGAAACCATTGCTGATCATGAACCTCCGTTTCATAACTGTTGGAAGAAATGTACCAACCCCATTGGTGAAATGCCTCCCCATAAAAAAAGAGTTTTCTCTTTGATCCCATAGGCTTTCCCTCTGTTGCTATTTAATTAATTGTAGATGCCCATGCAGATGTGTCAAGTAATCAGTGAGTTTGTCAGCTCATCACTTTGACCATCATGTAAGTACTTGAACCATTTGGAGATCCATTGAAGGAGATCTTCTATTGGCATATTTTGCCCTGTATCCAATTGTCTTAGCATATGTCCTTCGTGGTCTCTGGGTCATGGGAAATTATCCTAACCATGCTGCTAATACTGTGAGTAGGATGTGCACCTAATGTATTTAGGAAGAGCCATTTAGGATAAGACCAATGATCCATCTAGTCCAGCATCCTGTTTCTCATAGTAGTCCAATCAGATGTAACTGAGAATACAATAATGTATTCCATGCCACAATAATAGCATGGAAGGACAATAACTTCTTTTCTATTGGTATTCCCAGCCAGCAGTATTCAGAGAATGTTGGTTCCATATTGTCAACATAACAGAGACCAATCTTCCATGAATGTGTCTTGTGACCTTCCCAGAAACATTGATTGGACACAATGGGAAAAGGAAGTTGGACTTTTCTTACATAAGAAACATGGGAAATCGCCTTACCTTGAGTTAGACCATTGCTCCACTGTGGACACTGGGAGTCAGTAGCATTCCAAGTTTTCAGACTGGGTGTTTTCCAAGCCTTTCCTAAAGCTTCCTTGGAGTGAATGTAAGACCTCCTGCATGTAAAGCATCTGCTTTGACACTGAGCTATGGCAGTGAGTCCCATAAAATAATTATGTGTCATTTTCTTTTGACTGCTGCCAATGAGTTTCATTTTACACATAAAAAAGCATGCACTGTATCCAAAAATGAGATTAGGAAGGGACATACAATCTGAGAGTCTTTGGAAATGATCCAGGTAGATGTCTCATCAAATTCAATGGGTTGCTTCAACTTGGAGCAGCTGCCAATTGGTGGGACTGGTGTGTGTGTGTGTGTATTGGGGGGAAGGGGGAGAAACCTTTCTCTGTTATCTTTAAACTGTGAGATTTGAACCCCTCTCCACCAGCTATTTTGTCTCAAATTCATCCATGGATAATTATCTAGTGGAACTAAGTTTCCATTAAGGACTATTTCCATGCATTGATAGCCCAGTGCATTCAGGAAAATGGGGGCCATTGCCATCTTGGTGATGAATGCTTTCCTCCATTGAGTTGCAATTACAGGATTTAATCAGTTCATTATTCCACCTAGTATTTGGGTCTTGACAGTTATGCAGTGGAAACTAATTGAATTGGCTTCCCCTCAAGGCATTCTTTCTTTTCTTTTCTTCTTTTTTAAGGAACTCATCTAGCCACTGGGATTATGGTGGGGAGGAGGAGAAACTAATTGACCAACTCACATCTAATTTCTTTCTTGCTCCCATCATCTTTTTCAGAATTTCAAAGTAAAGAGGCAAGCTGCATGTTCTCATTGCCCAGCACCTCATCTCCAAAGGTCTGATGTGCAGTGCTGTGCCAAGACCAGTCCTTAAATTTCCTAAAATCATTCTGAGCATGTGAAAATGGCTCTAATATTTCTGCTTCATTCTCAAGGTATTCTTTAGAATTCCAGTAGAAGGCATTTTGGAGAGGTCAGCTGGGCAGACAGAATTCAGTGAATTGGAGCAACTGCAAATATACCCAGAGCTTATTTGCTCTAAATAAGGCTCACCCAATTGGATGCTCTCCAGAAATTCCAGACTGCAATTTCCATCAATTCCACCTAGCATGGACAATACTCAAGGAGGATGACTTCGTCAGTTAGTCTCTCTTTCCACCCCATCATCCCTGATGGCAACCCGAGTTCCATTATCACACATATACAGGAATTCCTTGACAGGAAACCAGTTCCATTTGTTTGACTTGTCCTAAACATCTGGAGGTTGGGGAAAACTTCTGTGGAACATCATATAGAAACATAGAAACAGAGCGAGTCAGAAGGGGTCTCCTGGGCCATCTAGTCTGACCTCCGTCACCAGTCGGCTCCGCTCACGACATGCCTTTCTGAAAATAATTTGTTAGCAGCTACTTACCATACTAATATGTCCAAACCTTACAGTCGGATATTGCTTACAGACTGCAACAATGAAGCCAACTTAGGCGGTCAGTGAAGACCAATTTGGATGTTAATGTGCAACATCTGTATATGGCTGTAGATGCCATTCTTGTTGCTGTTTTTGGAAAGTAAAAGCAGTCATCTACTTTTATAAATCTTCCTTGAGGAGATGTCCATAGCTCCTTTCTGTATCAGGCTGGTTGATGCTAGATTTCTGGAAGAGAAATAGCCGTATATAAAGATCCATGTGCAATGTGTTTTATCTTAAGTCTTATTGATTTTGATGGAGCCAAGACTCCAGGCAAAAGCCAAAATGTCAGTAGCTTAAAAGGGAACCTACCATCCAGCTTCAAAGTATCCTTCCCCACACTAGTTGCACAGTCAACAGATGGAAGTAAGCTCCTGGGAAATGGCTCTTTTTATATATTGTTAATCACAAGGAAAAGCAGTGCCACAGAGTGAACATTGTTTTTCCTTCAAATAACAGTTTGAGGAATGAGGTACTGGCACAACTTCTTCTTCGAGTTTCAGTTATTCAGAAGACAAGAAGCAAAGGTTGTCTCCCTTAAGTACCTTGGGAATTCCAGCACCACACAGAAATACGCAGCATTCATCTGAGGAAAGCGGTTAGGACACTTTTGAAATCCTCCTCTGAATTTCAAAGTCCATTTGTGTACAGGTCTTCCTTGGGCAAGGTGCCATGCTTGCTTCGGAAAAGAGATCAGTGGGGAATAGCAGGCAGCAGCTCAAACAAACTTCATTACAGTTCCTGCCACCAGGTGCTCCCCCAGGGCAACTGAGAAGATCCACCACCATTCCAGACCCAGGATGCTTCTGTTCAACCTTCTGGTGTACACTGGGATGGTGAGGATGGCAGTCTGCCCACCTGATATCTCTCTTTGCAGTGCCACAATTATTTGAAATGATTAAATGCAGGACCGGAAGCAGCTGCTGTAGTGACTCTTTCAGGACTCAGGGCCCTGTCAATTATCTGGTCATGTTGTGGCCTGACAAGGGACTGGCCTGGTTGGATTTCAGCTAAGAAACAAGGAACCAACATGCTCACGAAAGCTTTAGTGTCACAGCAGCTCCTTTCAGATGTCCTTTGCCTTGGGTGGTGGAGACAGGTTATATATTCTGAAGAAATTTCACTTGCAACAGGCAAAAGCCAAAGCAGAAATATCATCCGGAGAAGGACCTTTCCATTTCCCTTACTCTTTCAAGATTTCAGCATTACCATTTCACCTTTTTAGCTCGGACTTCGATTTCATCAGCTGCAAAAATGAGAGAAAGGCAGTTGACATTTCTACCATTCTCTCTGCACAATGAAATGAAGGAGTCAATGATCCTTGATTTGCTTAGATGGACAGCGTCCAAACCGGGTGTGCCCTTATATGTGTGCTCTGTGTTCTGTGAACCTTGGGGTCCGTATAAGAACTGAGATCCACTTTGCTCTTTCAATGCATCAGCCCAGAGATTAGCTAAGGTGCTCAGCAGAGAAAGACTGGGTCAGATTGCTAAGCTTCAGTTCAGGTATAGGTATGGTCCATGCAGGCACTGAGATAATTGAAATGCTTATTTTTTAAAAATAAAAGCAACAGGGCTTCGTATGGGTCCCTCTTCTGTGATTCTGGCTCTTTTAAATGAATCAAAGCATTTCTAAGTTTGGCTTTCCAGCTCCAGGGGAATGTCTCTTTGTCCAAGTAAAAGGGCATGGGAGCATGTGGGAGCATGTTCTATTTGGGCTTTATAATTAGAAGGCTTTCTTCCTTGATGAGGGTGAGGCACACAAGCTGCATGGCCAGGGTAGAAGTGGGGCACTGCTGTGCTCCATCACTTCAGGGTTCCCATTTCCATGAATAGAAGAAAGCGGCAAGATTCAATTAAAGAGAATGTACTTCAGGTGCCAGTGGAGGGGAGGAAGAAGGTGTGACATGCTGGCAAAATTGATTTAAAATACATGCAGCTGTTAACGGACCATAATAGGAACAATTTCTTCCCTTAATTCTTTCAGGTATTATGATGTAGAGGATGTCATATTCTGTTTTTGTAGAGTAACTGTAGCTCACCTCCATTTAGTGTTGGCGGTAGCTAGTGTTACTTTTCCACCTTTTATTTTTAATCATAGCCAATCTCTTTTTTTGCTAATGATGAGCATGTTCTCATAATCGCTTGCTCCAGTTCAGGTCTTTCCTATCTGCGTCTGACTTTGATTTAAGTCTGATTTTTCTTCTGATATCTTTAAAGGAGGATATTCTTTTTAAACAGCAAACATTCAGTGAGGCTTTCAATTAAATGCCAGTTAAGGAGCCCATTATAAATACTAAGGGTGCTTTTTGTTCATTTTGTAACACTTCAAAAAGAAATTGGCTGGAACAGGAACACTGAGCACCCTGATTTCCAAATGGGCACTTTTGGGTACCTCACAAGGATTAGAAGAGGCATGTGACTCAGAGAGACAGCAGGATCCCGCAAAGATGAAGAATATTTCAGGACCATGAAGCCCCAAAGTGACCGACATTGGCAGGAGGTACAGCCTCCCTACCCTCCTGTGATTCCCCCAAACTCACTTCAGTTATTCTCTCACTCCTCCAACACTTTCCCCAGTCCAGATAACCAGCAGCGCTCTTTACATTGGCAAGAACTCTGCAGGAGTAACGGTTCTGTGGGATAACCCCATTTAGTCATTCATGCATTTGTAAAATCCATGTAGCCTTTTCCAACTCTGTTTTCAAGGAGCATTAAAAAAACTTAAAATGCAGCACATCCCAAAGTTTACAGCAGAATAAAGAATGAAGAGATTAAAAAGCCAATGGTGGAGCTATTGGAGTATGGAAGTAGTAGTCTGGAACATCAGGAGCCCATCGCATTGGGAAATCTGGCCTTTATTGTTTGTTTCTGAGAATATCCATATCTTAGAAGGGTGGGGACATTCCACAATCTTCAGGGAGAAATCTTTTGGGGTATAAAAGTAACCCACACAGAGCTATTCCTATAGAGATGTCTGGGCTGGTTCTTTTGCTCTGAGGATGCTTTGCTGGGCTGGGGGCAAAGGAAACTGTAAAAGTGGTAAGGATGCAATTTGGTGTTTTAGACTAGGCACTTTGTGACTATTTCCAGGAAGGACAGATCTGTGGGACTATTTATATGTGAATTGCAGTCCTGAATGTGAGGAAGGTTGAGAAAGACATCTGCCCAAGGTCTTACTGCCTGAACTGCCACACCAAACAAACCGATCCAAGGCTATGACCAAATAATCTCGACCAAACCCACCTAGTCTGGGAACAAATTCAGAGACAAGAAATGCCTGCCTTTGGCATGTTTTCAAAAGGCCATGTGCAAAATAGAGAGGAATTTGTTTTATATGAATTTTCAGTACAAGGTCAGGACAGAAGGGGAGAAAATACAAGACGTGAAACTGCTAGAAATACAGTTGCTGTTATGTACATCCTTGTGATGGCAACCCGGTTATGTCTTCTTTGCCAACAAAGGAAAACTTCCTGCAAGTTTCAAAAGGAACCAAACAATCACAGCTCCACAATGGGGGGTGGGTGGGGGATAAATGAAACTGTGTTGCTTAAAGAACATGCAACTGTACCTACCACATCCAGATGCCTTTGACAAGGACTTGCAGAAGGAGCAGATCGGATCAGCAAAACTTCATTCAGGACTGACAGTTTGATTGTGTGGTTGTGGAGGGGATGACAGATGCAGGAACAGCATGAGCAACTCAAGCAAAATGCATCAAATACAACCATCAAAGACTCAGCTCTCCCCCGCTTAAAATGATTTGCAGGCATGGAAGGGGTCAGGCTGCAGGACCAACACTTTGGACGGGGGAGGGAAAGCAAAGACACACTGCAGGAGTAAGGATGAAAGTACTTCCAAATGATGAAGTATCCCATGATATCCAATGAAGTACATCATCCCTGGACCAGCTGGTTGACTTCCATGGAATTACTATGCTAAAATGAATCATCAGTGGTGGAGAAGACATTCTTCTGCAGGATGCAGTGCTAGGACTAAGTGCTGGAGCAGTTTCCGTCCGTACTCATGTAGGCAATAGGAGCAGGCAATGCTGCAAAACCTGAACTGCCCAGGTTTTCCCAAATCCCATCTCATGATTCATTTAGACTCAAGTCCATACGGGAAGGTGAGCTTTGCTTTCTTCTTTTCTTTTTTCATGAAAGTCTAAGCATCGGTTTGTGAGCATTGTTCCAAAAGTGTGCGTCCATTCTCTACATTTTTGCAATTTTCTACATTCTTTTCCAATCGATCAAAGCGAATTTTGATGCATTTTTCAAATGCACACATCGTTAACTGCCACATGTTCAAATGTTTGCACACTGTCAATCTTGTAGCAAGCTTGGAAATGCACAGACTTTGATTGCAGATTGCATCTAAGTCCACATTCAGTCTAAAAGGTGTGAACTGGGTAAATCCTAACCAAAACTGAAATGAAATGAATTTTGCATAAATACCTAGGAAGAATTCAGGGCAGATTTATGCGTATCAGTTAACAAAACCAAGAAAGCTGAGCACATAAACCCATCAAAGAATCTCCGTGTCAGGAAGAGTAAAGATGTGTGAAAAGTTTATTTCAGTCTGGTTTTGAACAGAATTTGCCAAAATGCATGAAATATTATTAGTTTCATTTTTATAGAGCCCAATAAGAACAGCTTTCCAGGTGGCTCAGTACGATTCCAAAACATAGCTTTGTGTTGGTACCAGGTCGGCCTCAGTGGGTTTTGTTTTGTTTTGTTTTGTTTTGTTTTGTTTTGTTACTGAGGGACTTTGAAATGACGCATCTGAGGCAGTCAGACTTAGAGCACATTATGAGTAGGCACGATTCACTTGGAGAAGAAAATCATGCTAGGAAAACTGGAGGCAGAAGAAGAAGGGAAAGAGCAATGTGAGATGGATTGATTCCATGAAGGAAACCAAAGTCCTGATTTTGCAGAGCTGAGCAGGGCTGCCAAGGACAGGCCATTCTGGAGAACAGCATTCATAAGGTCATCATAAGTCACAGGTGACCTGATGGCATGTCACAACAACAGAAGTCAGTAGTGCTGGACCACCATTAAGTATCTGATTTCCATGAATATATTAGGCCTCTGCCTGATTTTCAGGCAGTGTCCTTTTTTAAAAATAAAGTTAGATTAAGAATACCATCACCTAGAGGCATTGGGTAGGAAGGGGATGAGTCAACCTCCCTTCACACTTATTTCTAATGTTATCACCATCCATATGTAATGAACCTCTTGCTATCCCTGCCTTAGGGCTCACAGTGTGTTTGGACTGAGAATACCTTCTATTATTTTGTTTCAGAGCTGTTCAGCTCATCTATTAATTCCAGTGCTCAAAGTAGAGAGAGACCAGGGGAGTTCTTACTTGTAGTGCTTCCCTAACTTCCAAATTAAGCTACTGTTTTGAGATGGCTACACCAGAAAGAAGCATTAGTTGGCTAAAATTAGAGCAAGTTGCAGAGAAGGACTTTGGACTTTCCACTAAGGCTCCATTTCTCATCATGATTCAAGTTATTATTCCCATAGGTGGAGCATTAGAGAGTAGAGACATCATTCTGTTTCTAATCTGTGTCACATTTTCATGGCTCAAGCAGAAGTCCATTCATTTAAAATAAACACCTTTTATTGACTGATTGATTCATCCTATAAATGAGAGGAGGCTTCTCAATATGGCATACAGTAAAATGCAAATAATAAAATCCATTATTCAAAAACCAAGGTGAAAATGAAAGCAGTAAACATTTCACAAACACCAGCATAAGACAGAAACTACAACTGCAGCTATAACCCACTGTAACAAATCAGGGGCAGTAGTACATCTTTATTGCTGCCCTGCTTACAAGTGTGCAGTGATGGGGCCGGACCATTTACAAATGCATTTCAAGGCATCTTCCAACCCAGTTACTATGTAGGAACAAAAAGCATGAGTGAAAACTGGAGTGAATGGCCACAATCCAATCCATGGAATCCTCAGAGGTTGAACTGTCAGAATTCACAACTATCTCAACCATCCCTGGTTCTCCTGCCTCTAGAAGTCACCAGACAGGAGAAGACTGATGTGCTCCATCACTATCAAATCCTGAGAAGGAATTAGGATCAATGAGATAATATAGTAAAACACACAAGCTAAATTTGTTGGGAAAGAGCAGTTTAAAAGGGGTGGGGGGAAATCCCTGAGTTCTGCATCTGAATTCAGATGAAGGTTTTCCTCCACATTACCAAAGCCAAAAGAGTCCAATGCTTCTGCCTTCTCCTTCTATTAAAGTTCTCATTAAGGGGTTGGCGTCCTTTCTGAGTCAGCCTCATCTGTTCTTGCTCAGCTGCAGGAAGGATGCCAGTGCATCTTCCTGATGGAATGTGACAGAATCCTGGTATCTCAATTTGAGAAGAGGGAATAAACTCGGGTTCGTGGGAAAGACCAAGCGCCCAGACCATCTGAGGCTTTATTGTATTTACCCCAAGGTTCCCGTGGTACTCATAATAATGCATGCATTACTGGGCACGCAGAGGTGAACTCTGCTGCAAAGCTTCAATACCATTACAGGACATTTATAGGTGCACGGGTACAGGGCAACTGATGACAGAATGCAGAGATTACAATAAGATTCTGAGGTCATCACATACAGAACAGATAAAGAAATGTCAGTCAATCACACAGTAACAATGAGATTACAATATTTCTATTTGCCTGTATTGACACTTTAGTTCAGTAGGTTGAACCCATCTCCAGGTCTGCTTAAACATGTAAACTCAAGCTACTGAAACTATGCATGAACTCAAGACTCTTATCTACTCTAGACATTCTGAATTGGCCAGGGCACATGGAGCCTCTGGGCTATCAAAAGATACTTCCTTGTAAACTGAATTCCAAGAATGACTATTTACAATGTATATTTGGACTAAATGGCCTGTCTGCTGTAGCCCACAGCTAAAGGTGAGAGAAAGGAGCAGAGGAATGCCATTTTAAACAGTGACAGCTTGGTTTTCAGAAGGAAGACAGGATTTGATCCCACAATGCAAAGGCACACAGAAGTAATACTTTTCAGACAGGATTAATCCAATTTTTCCCAACAAATGCCATGGTAGTCATGTAGCTTTTCAACTGCAACTCAAGTCCTTCATTAGTTTTTAAACGGAAAAAAGGCTACAGCTTTAGGGTGCAGCACTACCAATGATTTTATGCCTCCAAACTCAAAATTTTATACTTCATAGGTATGCGGAGGGAAAAGCAGCAGAAGCACTCTTTGTCTCCCCATCCCCACACCCTGTACTTTGACAAGATGGGTTGTCTTATTTCTTTATGGGAAGTGTTTCAGAAGGGGAGAGAAAACACTGAAAGAGGCTACAGGATGGATTGTGCCCTGGCGTCTCCAATCTCCCCACTTCCTAACCAATGGAAATTTTTCCTTTCACACACTAGCTGAGACATCATCCCCAGCTCAGAGATGTAGCTGCCATGATCCTTTCCATTGCAGTTGTGAGGGGGTGGTGGCGGCAGATTGTGGATTCTGGGAAAGTTTATAGCCTGGCTTCACCAGTCTCCTTTCCTCCCAGCCCACTGAAACAGTCTTTCTCTCCTTATCGGAGTTTTTGTTGCTGAGGTAGCTGGCACGGTTCTTTTTGACCCAGCAGGGGGTAGGGTGGGGAAGTGGTTAGATTATGAATGCCCACCTGCAAGTTTGGAGTGATATCTCCAACCTCATCAGGGAATCCAAAGAATACTCTGGCTCCCTGGGCACTTCGTAGGGCTGTTGGATTGCTTCTGCAATGTTTTAAATTGTATTTTCTGACAATCATATGTAACAGTTTATCAACACCTCTTTCCTGTCCCTAATTTGCCTTTGAGGGGGAGGCTGGTGATTCCTTGTGGCTGCTCATCCATTTAAACTTTTCTTTGGAGCCTTATAGGAGCTAACTGTAGTTTTGATCTCCAACCCCAAAATAGGTGAACCTCCATGGAGCCCCTATTCTCTTACTACCTCTGTTGCTGGAGGGCTATGTATTCCCTCTACTAAGTAACCTTATCCCCATGAAACATTAACTTTGGAAAATAAATGAAACATATGGGGAAAGGAGACATGCATATCATCACTGGGCAAAGAGTTATGCATTTCAACAAGGCTCAACATCAGTCTCCCAAAAAATGTAGGAAGAAAACCAGGGAAGAGCGAGAATGAATTTCAGTTTCTCTACACCAAAGCCCAGAGTATGGGAAACAAACCACACGAACTTGAGCTCATAGAACACAAAGGCAGTTATGATCTTATAGGAGTAACAGAAACTTGGTGGGATGACTCACATGACTGGAACTCAACAATGGATGGATGCAGCCTGTTCAAGAAAAATAGAAAGGACAAAAAGGGAGGTGAAGTCACACTATACATAAGACACACATGTATCTAAGAAGTAGCCCCACTGAAAGCACTTGGCTTAATTTAAAGGAGAGAGAAAAAAGAAAAACATAGTTATTGGAGCCTATTACTGTCAAAAAGAGGACAAAGATGCAGCCTTCAAAAAGTAACATGCCAGCATTTCCAACAAGAATGATGAAGTCATCATGGGGAACTTATTTTATGTATGTATGTATGTATGTATTAAAACATTTCTATGCCGCCCCATCGCAACAAAGCCTCGGGGCGGCTCACAACAATTTCCCTGATGCATGCTGGGAGACAATTTCTGCCAAACATGGGCCCTCCAAGAAATTCCAGACATGTGTTGATGCAAACTCTCCAGCAGAAGGTAGAGGAGGGATCAAGAGGAACATCTATCTTCAATGTAATACTAACCGAAATTACCTAGTGGACAAAATAGCAATGAGAACTCTGGTGGAAAATTACCATGTGATACTTGAATTCTCAATTATGAAGGAGACACAGGTTAACTGCAGCCGAACACACACCCTGGACTTCAAGAAAGCCAACTATAACAAACTAAGAACAATGGTAAGCAAGGTGCCATGGTAACTCATTCTTAAGAGAAAAGGAGTCCAAGAGGGGTGGGAAATCTTGAAAAAGAAGATTGTCCAAGCACAACTATGAACAATTCCAACAAGAAAAATGTGTGGAAGACTGCAGAGGAAGCCTACACAGCTCTACAAAAACTGAAGTGACAGCCTGAAAGAGAAAAAAGAGGAACATATACCGGATTTCGAAGCTGGGCCAGACCACAAAGGAAGAGTATAAACAAAAAGCAAGGAATTGCAAGGATGGAGCCAGGAAGGCTAAAGCAGGAAATATGCTGAGAACAGTAACAACAAGAAAACCTTCTTCAGATATATCCAAAACAAAAGATGTGAGAAAGTGAAGGGTGTCCAGCTACTTAGAGTGGATGACAGAGTGATAACGGACAACAAGGAAAAGGTGGGGGTGTTCAATTCCTACTTCACCTCAGTCTTCTTCCACAAGAAAATCTACAACCAAGAGGAAGATCAAGCTGAAAGTGAAAGATGGCAGCCCAAGGTTGACAAATGTTCAAGCAATACCTAGATGGAATAAATGTTCAAATCTCCAGGGCCTGATGAACTTCATCCCGAGTCATAAAAGAGGAACTCTCAGAACTACTGGCTATTATCTTCGATAAATCTTGGAAAACTGGAGAAGTGCCAGATGACTGGAGAAGGGCTGATGTTGTCCCTATTTTCAAAAACGGGGGAAAAGATGAACTTGGGAACTACACACTTGTTAGTCTGACATCAATCCCTGGAAGTATTTTGGAGTAAATTATTTAAAAAACTCACTCTGTAAGCATCTTGAAGAAAATGCAGTGATTAATAGAAACCAACATGCATTCATTAAAAATAAATCCTTTCGGACTAATTAAATCTGATTTTTTGACTACGTAACCTCCCAAATTACTGTGGGAGGGAACACTGTGAACATAATCTACCTAGACTTTAGCCAAGCTTTCAACATAGTGGCACGTGGCATTATGATAAGCAAATTGGTAAAAACTGGACTAGATGGAAGAACTATTAGGTGGATCCAAAACTGGCTCCTAAATCAGACAGAAAGAGTGCTCATCACGGCACCTTCTCAAACGGGATGGGGGTAACTACTGGGGTGCTACAGGGTTCAGTCCTTGGCCCAGTGCTCCTTGATATCTTTACTAATGATTTGGATGAGAAAGTACAAGGAAAGATAATCAGATTTGCAGATGATACCAAACTGGATGGAACAGCAAACAGCCTAGAAGACAGAATGAAGATCCAGGGCGATCTTGATAAACTTGAAGACTGGGCTGAAAGCAACAGAATGAGATTCAATAGGGACAAATGCCAAGTCCTCCACCTAAGAAAAAGAAACCAAATGCATTGATGCAAGATGGGGAATACGTGGCTCAACAGAAGTGAAAAGGAAAAAGTTCTTGGAAATATTTTGTTCAACAGGTTAAATATGAGCCAAAAATGAGATGTACTTGCAGAAAAGACAAATGCTATGTTGTATTACTTCCAGATCAGAAGAAGTAATGGTTCCCCTACATTCTTCACTAGTCAGACCTCACCTGGAATACTGTGTTCATCTCTGGGAATGAAGATTTTAAAAGATGCAGAAATATTGAAAAGGGCTCAGAGTAGGGCAACAAAAACAATCCAGGCGTTGGAAACACTGCCTTATGAGGAGAGACTGAGAGAACTGGACATGTTTAGCCTTGAGAAGAGAAGACTAAGGGGGCACATGATATCCCTCTATAACTAACAATGAGGATAGGTCAAGATCTCTTCTTACTGATACCAGAGTGTAGGACACGGAATAATCAGCTCAAGTTATGACTATCCAGATGCAAGCTAGATATCAGGAAAGGTTTCCTCACTGTCAGAGCAACACGGCAGTGGAACCAGCTGCCTGGAGAGGTCATGGTCTCTCCCACATGAGAGGCATTCAAGATGCAATCAGACAACAATGTGACAGGAATAGTTTAACTTGTAGTCCTGCACTGAGCAGGGGGTTGGACCCGATGGCTTTCTTGGGCCCTTCTAACTACTGTTCTATGATTTTGTGATCCTAAATGCATGTTCTACCAAGGCATCATGTAAAGAACATGACTTGGTGGATTTCCGAAGAAAGGGACTTACACAAGAAGCAGTATTCCTGAAAAACTCCCACCTTTTTCCCTTTGTGGATGCTCCAGAATCCAAGTTCTTCAACAATAAGAGCAGCTCTTTCAAAGCCCAGCTGAAATCATATAACAAATATTTGTCTCAGTGCTAGTGAAAAGACAAAAGTTCTTAGCTTTGTTGGGGTGGGGGTGGGGATTAAAATTTCTTTAGGATCCTTCCTTGAAGGGTCTATCTCCATTCTCATGTCTTTGCAGTAAGAAGCTAAACTCTGAATGTATGTTCCCTTCTGGTTTATGGGAAAAATCAGGAATATTTTTTTCTCTACCACCCAGGTGCTGAGGAAGGGTCACTTCCTCTTGAATGGGCTCCCTCTGCCCAGCTAGAGAATGCTTCTCAGGTAAACTGCAACAGGAGGAACAGTTAAACAGCTGCACCGCAGAGGAAATAGCGATATAAATACATGTTTAATTGCACTTTAATTACAATTACCTACTAAACTAAGTTTATTTAAATGCAGTGCAATTAGAGCAAGTTCTTGATTGAATCACAGCTATATCAGACATGGGTACTACTGATTTCTTTTGCTTTCTCTACCAACTGCTCAACCTCCAAATGCAAATTGTCCTCTCTCAGCACAGTTTAAGCCAGCCCCACCTCTCACCCTCTCAAAAAAGCCTGCAGAGAGAAAAGAAATGACTCCAATCCTTTAGATTGCCTGGATGATTCAGTAGCACTTTTGCTGTAGTACATAAGGCTTTTTTATTCTTTGCCTCAAGAATTTTTATGGCAAAATTCTGCCATTCTCATGGGGCAACTTCTTAAGGTCTCTAGGTAGCAGTGACTTACTGGAACTACAACTGATTGGAGATCACAGACCTACTAACCCAAATGATTTATGGTGGGTCAATTTTGTTAATCCACACCCGAAGAGTTGGATTATACTGTGTGATCTGCCTTTTGGGTGTTCGCAAATCTTAATTTCTTGTGTAATTCTTTCCTCATAGAAACTTAAGCAGCTACTTTATTGGAGGTCAGCATGTTAGTCCATCTGGCCCATCACTGCATCTTTTGATCAGCAGGACCTTGGTCATTTTACCTGGAGAGGTCAGGAATTTATCCTGGCATCTGGGTGTGGAGCAAAAGATGATGAGATTTCTCTGAGTGCCTGCACTGTCTTTCTGCCTCACCTCCATCAGCTGCTTTTGACTAACTCCCAGAGACTCAGTGAGGACATTAAAAAAATAAATAAATTTGGACTCCTGCTGGTGCCGTGAATTGTCCTTCAGCCTTGCTTCTATCTGCTGCCTTTCCTTTGGTAAGCATTTAAAGTGCAGCTACCAGAGACTGCATTTGGTGAAGATCAAGAGGCTGTGAGATTTTCATCCATTCTTAAAAAAAAGATGGTGTTAATTGGAAACAGTGCCAATTAAAGGTGGGTACTTTTGCTTCTGCAAGTTCCCCTAGAACTAACCAACTTAGCAGTAATGATGTTATAATCCGTTCGGCCAAATCAGCCACACATAATTTGCATAGGCAACAGGACCTTTCTGTTTGCTTTCAAGAAGCTGTGCCACAGGTTAAAAACATCCCAGATGACATTAATGATCAGCTAAGAGCTGCAAGAGCCCCAGTGGCAATCAGATCGCCTTCCAGGGAAAGAAGCAAGTTGGACTATTGCCATCTGCTGGGCAATTTCTCCCTCCTCCAGTACCCTTATTCTCCACCCAGTTTGCTGCTTTAGGCTACAAAGGGGTCCACCACCATACACACTTTGCCCCAGATTGTTGGAAGCCGAAGGCAGCTGCTGTTCCCTGAGACAGACTTTATCTTCTGGTCTGAGAAGCAGAGAAGTGGTGACAATCCCAAATGGGGATACCCCTTTGGGAGAGCACAAAATCTTAGGGATATTGCCAAGCCCATCTTCCTCAGGCTCCCTAGGGAAGCCCTCCTCTCTGAGGGAGAGCAAAATAGATTGTCTACTGGAAATCATTACAAACAATGCACCCTTATTGAGGGCCAGTGATTCTATAGGCAGCATCATGCAAATCAATGAGAACTGTATTTCTCAATTGGTTGACACGCCGTGCTGCAGGCTGTGTTGCACTGATTCCCCTCCCCACCCACCCAGCATCATTCCGCTTCTACAGGTGCAGGTGAAATAGGGGATTGTTTTTCAGAGAAAGTGGTACTCCTGGTGGGGCCCTTCTGGGGCCCTTCCCCTAGACAAGGGGAAGAATTACTTTGCAATGTTGGCATGCTCCACAACCTGCATCAGGATAAGGGGTTCGGTGAATGTTCTGCTTCCATTCAAACAGTCTTTCTGTGGGTGACACACTGCCTTGAAAAGCAAAGCAAATCCCACTGGCCCCTGATGAATCTGCCTTGTTAGCCTGGCTTGAGGTTTGCCACCTAAGGCACATGGAACTGCTTTTAACGATCTGCTTTTCCTGCAAGTCTCTGTTTGCTCTCATGAACGACATGAGGGTTGTTTTTCGTTCACCAACACTTCTCTCCCAGAAAGAAGTGACCCCTTTCCTTGATACTGGTGCTGCCTCCCAATCTCCCCCAGTTTCCGTACACTGCTAAGCGGCAGATGGGTGAGCAAAACGCTTCTAGATGCAGAGATATCCAGACATTTCTAGACAGATGTTTTGGAACATTTCCAATTGCCACAGCCATATGGAGGACCAGGAGTTCATTTAATATCTATTGAATCAGTTTCAGATGCTTCGCTCACAAGCAAAGGATGGAAGTTGTTCCCTATTCACAGCTGCAAGGTACAGGGGAGTTTGGAAAGTCATCGCCAGATGCTATAGAAGGGCCACTGCTGTACTGGGCTGGCAGTGTTTGTTTCTGTATAACTGGAAAGAGGTTGCTGATGGATGGAATCCCAGCTGCACCAGACTCTTCCGATGTGAGCAGTTCCCATCAGTTAATGTTCATGTCACAGGCACTGTCTTCCCAAGATGCACATGCTCCCTTTGGCATGTACCTTGGCAACTTGAGACTTCAGTCTGACTATCCCCTCATGCCCCTTAAGATCTATGGGAGAAGCCCTACTCTGGGAGCCCTCTCTAAGAGAGGAAAAACGATCATCAACTCGGAGTAGGGCCTTCTCTGCTGTGGCTCCCAGACTCTGGAATGTACTTCCCAGAGAGGTACACCTGGCACCAAGTTTATAGTCTTTTCAGCGCCAGGCCAAAATGTAGAAACATAGAAACAGAGCAAGTCAGAAGGGGTCTCCCGGGCCATCTAGTCTGACCCCTAGCTCCAGCTGGTTCCTCTCACAACATGCCCACCATGTGCATGTCCAGCCTATCTTTGAACACCCTCACAGATGAGGCCTCAATGACCTCTCGTGAAAGCCCATTCCACACCCTCGGGTAGAAATGCTTCCTGGCATCTAAATAGAACCTTGGTTCCCTGAGCGTTGCTCTCTTGGAGCGCATCCTGCCTTCCTCTGGAGGGGAGAACAGGTCTCTACCCATCTCCATGTGACATCCTCTCACATACCTGTATGTCGCCAACATATCCCCTCTGAGTCTCCCCTTCTCCAGGCTGAAAAGACCCAGTTCCCTCAGTCTCGCCTCATACCCCATCACCTGCAAACCGGCCACCAACCTGGTGGCCCTACTCTGCACTGACTCTAACCTGATTATAACCTTCCTGTAATGAGGGGCCCAAAACTGAGCACAATACTCCAGTTGTGGGTGCACCAGAGTTGTATAGAGTGGTAGTAATCTAGAAGCCACACTTTTGGCTATGCAACCAAGGGTGACGTTCGCCCTCCTGACCACCGCATCACACTGCTGACTCATGTTTAGCCTGCGGTCAACCAGTACCCTGAGGTCCCTTTCACAAGTGCTGCTCTCCAGCCACTTATCACCTAACCTGTACTTATGACACCTATTCCCTTGCCCCAAGTGCAAGACCTTGCACTTATCCACATTGAACGCCATCCTGTTGTCTCCTGACCACTTTCATAGTCTGTCCAGATCCTTTTGGATCTGGAATACCTGCTCCTCAGTTGTGGCCACTGCTCCAGTTTTAGTGTCGTCTGTGAATTTGATCAGCAGACTGTTCACCCCTTCTTCCCTGGGGGACCCTGCTTGTCACTGGTCACCATCCCAATGATTCCCCGCTAATGGTTACCCTCTGCTTTTGGTCAGTCAACCATGTCCTAATCCACTGGACAGTGCTTTGGTGTATCCCAAAACTCCTCAGTTTCTCCACCAGGATATCATGGGGCACTTTGTCAAAGGTCTTGGTGAAATCCAGGTATACCACATCCACTGCCTTTCCTCCATCTAACCATCTCAAAACCTTGTCATAGAATTCCACAAGGTTTGCCTGGCAGGACCTGTTTTTGCAGAAGCTGTGTCGTGTGACTGTCAGCCTCCCTTCCCTATCTAGCATCACTAGATCTTTCTCTATTATGAGCCTATGAGTTTTTCTATTAAACTCTAATATCTTTTAAGTTCAGTCACTCTGTTTGTTTTGTAATTTATTGTTTTGTTCTGTTTTAATATTTATTGAGATTGTTGTCTTAATTGTTTTTAAATATTGTAAGCTGTCCTGAGATCTTCTATAATAGCACGGCATACAAAAGCTTTTAATAAAATAAATAAATAAATATCCCCATGCTATTTTGAGAGATGACTCAAAAAATAGCTGGGACAAACAGTTTCATCATGTTGGTTTTTGTTTTGACTGGACTTGGTATTCTCTCTGGATAGGCATTTGCAAGATAGGGCACTGAACAGAAATGGTTCTAGGTTTATTTTGCTTGGTTATGTGCTGCCTATTAATTCTGATGGTAGCTCAAAGGCGATATCTGCCAGACTTCATGCATTCCTTTTGTACAGGTAGGGTATTTTTCAATGCGTTCAAATTTAATCCTGCCCTAAGAAGTTTATCAGTCAAAGATTGGACAGAAAGGGATCATTTGCCTATCAAGATTGTCTCTGATTGGCAACTAAGCCACCCCAGAATCCATTTGAAATGGCCACTGCTGACCATTGGTTGCTCAGATGAGCTGAGCCTATGAATCCAGTGAAGCATGATCTGTCTCTACCGGGACTGAGTCATTTGGAAGTCTTGGAGGGCTGATAGCAAACTGCTGACTATTCCAAAACATTGCTGGTAAAATGAGGCCCTACGCTTGGAGGAGGAGGGAGGCATAGTAGAGATCCAACTCAGAGGCCTTGGCAGGGCATGCAGAGAATGAAAAGGAATCAGCAAGCCTTACCTGTAGCTCTAAGCACTCCAGATCAGAGAAGCAGTATAAGGTTTTCATTCCAACTTGTTCATCTTATGGGTCTCTAATAAAAGAAAAGGCTGCATCTATTAGGCAAAGGTGGATGGATCTGGGCTTGGTGGTCAGACAAAAACATAATGCTAAGTTTTGGACTTCAATCAATCCAGAGTTAGATGCTTTTCCATGCTTACATTAGAAGCTCAAATCTCTGACTCATTATGGCAGCAGCTCCTTGAAAACATTTAAAGACCTGTCATTGTTGAGGGTAATTCCTCTTGTATGAATCTTCCAGTCGGTTGCCGCTTTCAGTTTTGGAGATTAAGCATCTACTCTACAAAGCAGCTGGGAAAGATATGTTTACATTACTTAAATGTAATCTTTCTTGGACGGTCCTGATGTTGGTGATTAATTGAATGGGAAGCATCCCCACAGGCGGGAGATCTAGCATTCTTGTTCCAATGCATACCAAGGCAAGAGATCAGACCCTAAGAATGATGTGCCAGCCTGCCTCCTGGACATAGCTTCAAAAAGAGTATAGAAGACTCCTGCGAAACAGTTGGAATCTTAGACAGAAGAAAATAACAGTTTTGCAGATGAACAAGCAGGAAGAAGCAGGGAAGAACAACTGACCAAAGTTTTGTGATTTCCCATCTGATTCAAAAAAGTCTGAGATAGGTCTGGAGGAAGACTGTATGTAGCCTTTGTGGATTTTACTTCTGCATTTGATCTAACAGAAAAACTTGGAGAAAACTATTATATAGAAGCACTGATATGTGGCTGCCAGTTTTGGTGCAGAGAATTCACTTTTATATAGGCTTGAAAGCCCATATTGGTTTGTTAGGAGTGATTTCTAATAAAATCAATACCAGAAGTGGAATTAGACAGGGCTACATACTGACCATTTCTTGGTTTAACTTCTACACAAGCAATCTAGTGTCAGGTTTAAATGAAATTATTTCTCTCCCTCCTTGGGACCCCAAAAGGTACAGTTGTTCTTATATGCAGATAACTCTTAGGACAACCTGTCAACTACTCTATTAGTTCCAAGGATACTTAATTTGGTTTGCAAGCAGTAGACGCTTGTTATAAATTAATCTATAAATACAGCTCATATTGCAAGATTATACTGGTTACATTCTTCAGCTTGTAATCATCTTCACAAATCATGTCCTTTTTGTAAAAAAATCTTCAAATGCTCACTTTTCAGAATGGACAAATGGCCTCAGTTTAATTAACAGAGGGTGCAGGGGTATATTTGTGCTTGGAAAAAATGCACATTTTTCCTGGTTGAAAAGTTCCATTTTTCTTGTCTGGGGGTAAAATGTCCATGTTCCAGATGAAACAACCATTGAGATGCAAAGCAGAACCTCAACAAGCTCTGATATCTTTCCTTTACCCATCCCTGATAGACATGGACAGATCTTCAATTTCTCTCTCTCAACATATTTTTTAAAATCTTCATTTTCTTTAGCTCTCATTTAGGAAGAATTTGTGTTGTAGTGCTGTTTTTCCAGAACTGGTAGATGCATAGAGAAGATGGCATTAGAGGTCCTTTTCAGTTGTTTGGTTTTATGATGGCACTATTTGGCATTATCTTGACAAAATCTGAGCTGTGCATAGCTAGGGACCAGCTGTTCATCCAACTCTCATTATAACGCAATTGCACACAATTACATACTTCCTGTCAGCTCCAGGATATATGCAAGCAGGTGTCTATTCCTGGAGCACCAGGACCAGGGAAGACTGAGGTGGTTGGATCTCAAGACAAAGCATGGCAGGCCAGAGATGAAGACAGAGGCACAGATGAGATGCTGCGTATGAGGCAACTCCAGAAGCAAAGCCAGTACCAGAAACCCAACAAGGCATGGCAGGACCAGGACTGAGGGCAAGGACCAGATACCTGGCAAAGGTGTGGTAGCAGCAGAGGCAAAGGCGGAATGGGTGCAGGCAGGAAGCAGGCATGGGTAGAGCTTTTGCAGGACTGCAGGAAGGCAGCATCTCAGGAGTGCAAGGCAGCCCCACAAAGCCTCCTTCTTGCAGAAGCACAGTGAGCAGCCTTTCTGAGCCCTCCTGGCCTTCCAGATGGTCCCTACGATGGTAGTGGCTCGAAGTCCCTGTGGGCACCCACGGGCTTGACACCAGTCCTTGCAAGGTGATCGAGGTTGCCTGCTCTAACAAGCCACCTTGGGGAGCCACACTGTTCAGCAGAGGATGACAAACTTGAAATCCAAATTCAGGCTTCAAAAATTGCACTCTGAATTTTGCCATGGAGTTTTTCCAAGCACAAACACATTCAAAAGCTGTATCTGTTTGTAAAAATCATGTTACAAGGCTTTGCTTTTCCAGATTTAATTTACTAGATAAAACAGCACACACAATGGCATGCATTAGGGGAAATGCTCACAGAAGCACATCTGGATTAGGTATTTTCCAAAGCCTCAAAATTTGGGCAAGTTTGGACAGACCAAGCTTAAAATTGAGAAGTGGATGTGAATCAAGATATGCAGATTCTGTCAATGATAAAGTGGTACGCACTGGATATCTCCTCTCATATATTGGTGCAAAGTTGACAGGCACAAAGTCTCCACCAACTAGAATTCCACACTGAGTGTCCCTCCCAGCTCTCCAGCCCCCTGCCAGCTGTTTCTCTGCCCTTTGCTCCTTTGATACACTTTGATGTTCTTCACTACAGCAATTAGTGAGTTTTCTTTTCCTGCTGTCCTGCCTATTAGCTATTGGATTTATATGTAGCAGAAAAGAGTAGGCATGCAAGCCCGGAAAACCAGTCTGACCCCTCTACTATCTGTGCCCTCTTGGAGTTCATTTTCTCATGACTAACATTTCCTGCAAAAGTTGATAAATTAATTGGCATTTTCATCAGCAGGTTGTCACAGCTTGAAGCACGGACTCCAGAGTCCCAGAACCCCCCGTTCTGTAAACTGAATGTGGCTGAGAGATAGTTGGGCAAGATAAAGTGGTGTCATCAAGAGATACAGTAAACACTTTTGGATAGATGTACAAGTTAGATGGTGTGGATATATAGACAGCATTAAAGAGATGGATACTGTGAGGAAACCTAAAATGATTCAGCCGACAGGCGAATATTGTGGATAGATGCTCCAGAGAGAAGGACCCTGCTAGACAGATAGATGCTTGAAGAAAATGTGTACAGCTGCAGCTTACACTGCAGCCAGCAATGCTAAGATAGATATTGTTGATAGATAAATACTATAAATAAATACTGAAGATAGATTTCTCAGCTCCTTCTGCTGGTTATGAATATTTCACATACAGACACTTTTCCATGGAATGGCACAGTGGCTCCTTCAAAATGAAAAGTAACCCCAGTGGGCATGTGTTTAATTGTGCTGTTAAACATTTAAGAGCGGTTAGCTGGAGCAGGGAAAACAGCCATTTATCAGCAGGTCCTGATGGATGCTTTACTGATGGTATGGTGAGGAATGACATACATTACTTCTCCAGGAAGAGAGAGTCTGTTGCAAGATCCCCAGTGCTAGGTATAACTTCCCAGATATAATGGGTGCATGGCATGTGTGTACCAACACACAGTGCTGCTTTCTTAAAAACAACCAGGCCTGGCTTTTCCAGGTGGCTTGTAGTGAAATGCAAGGAAACCATCTGTGTTGTTGCAAACTACCCAGAAAGCTTTGGCTTTCGAGCAGTATAGAAATAACACAAAAATTTAAAATTATATATATGAAATGGGCTTTGGACAGCAGGGGAAAAGGTACACACAAGGATAAGGAATCTCAAAGTATGGATGGACAAATCTATCATTTTTGCCATTCTTCCACATTCTACATTTCTCCTTTTTCATCTCAAGTTTTTTTCTGTTCTGTTTATATGAAATTTTCAAATTTGAGAAGTTTGTATCAAGCGGCAAACAAAATCTTCAATCAAATTAAAATTCTCAATCATCTACCAGCACATTGGGGAAGAAAATTATCAAGATACACACACACATAAATAAATAATTTGGATCTGTTGGGCCAAATATTAGCATTTGGCAAAGATGAGGATATCTTGATGAGGATAGCAAGAGAGGAGCATGTCTATGTAGAATGGTTATACCATACTGGTACACTTGTGGTCCCCATTCTTTCAGGGAAAAATGACATTGTGCAAATTTCAAGATCCCCTTGGTATCCCACCCTCCCCGCAGCCTATACAATTGGCACAGATTGCTGCCATTGAAAAAGAATCCAGAATTCACGTATTAGCTTCATTTACTACAAACTGAGTTGACACCACCAAACCAGAGAAATCTAACAAGTTTTTACCACCCCAATTAAAATGCTCATACTCCAGTTCATTCCATTTCACCCCTAGTTATTGCTTGCATCATGACATTTCAAAAGATGAAAGGAAAAGCATATTAACCCTAGTGCTTCTCCAATGGTGGCCACTCTTAGCATAATTAAAACCTTCAAAGGAGTCTGAAGCCACAAGAGCTTTCATTTCCCTCCTTCCTTAGAGAGGCATTACCTTAAAGTATATGTTTAATAAATCATTTCATCTGAAGAAAATGTCAACAGAAGAACAGCTTTGCACACCCAAATATTCTAGCCCCACATCCAGCTGTCTCCAGGGTGTCCAGATTCAGAATAGTTCAGAAGAAATTATGCATACGTATCTTTAATTGCTTCCAACACTCAATTAAATGGGAAACAAACCTGAACGCTTCTACTTACTTCTGGTGATGATACTCACTGTGATGGTGGAAGGAACCTTCCTGTGCCAACTGGCTACCTTGAAGAAGTAAATCTGCTGCTGATATCTAAGTATAATAAATAGAGGAATTAAATCCAGTTGAGGTTAAATAAGGAAGGCCCTTTTCTCCTTCTACATTTGTATTTTTAAAGCAGTTTTCATTTCATCAAAAAGGTTTCAATTTATCATAAGTTCCTGCAAGGTATATCCCGTACAGGTTTCAACAGTTTTTTTTTAATCAAATAGTCACATTTTCTATTAATTTTAATGAGAGATGTACAAAACCACCATGCAGCAAACTAATTTCTAAAGTATGGCTTTTTCTGGCTACAATCCTGAGAACTGCGAGAGTGTCAGGATACTATGTTGCTTGCAGAGAATGGTTTGGGTTCAGATTTAATCACGTTTAGAGAGTAGGTTCAGTGAGCTCCACCGAACATGTGTTAGTCATGACTAATGCAAATCCCATTAACTTCACTGGCTCAGTCTAAGTGTTCCTAAATCTAGACTCAACCCAATTGCACACAGTTGATTGGGTTGAGAATGCATTTTCATCCAACCGATCATCTCTGTCACAGCTCTGGGACTGGGAAACCTGAAACTTGTCATTCATTCAAAGAGTACCCTGGAATCATGCACCTCAGAGGTAGTTTATTTTCACAGTTCATTTGTAGATTTTAATCACTGTAACTGTGCCTATGTGGTTGGAGTCTCCATTAACATCTTGAGCTACTAGCACATACAGTTCAAAGTCCATACGGTTTGAAGGCATTGGGAAATGGAGAGGACAGATCCCGCCCTCCCCCAAAAAATGTCAGCAAGTAGGAGGTTGGCTTTGCAATAAAGTTTGAAGACAGAGAAAATGTGTAGTCTGACAGACACTTGCCCCCTTTCCTTGCTGTGGGGCAAGCACCCCTCAGAGGGATGGCCGTTTTCTCCCTTACAGGGGGCTGTGCCTGCGGTTGCTAGCTAGTACGATTTGGCTCAGCTGGGCGGGGGGTGTTCTGTGTGACCAACTGTCTGGCAGCTGCCTAGGTTTACCCAAATGCTCTGCTACGTCCAGCTAAGGGCTATTTTGAGGGCTGTAGAGTAGCTTCCCCCTCTCACGTTGCCTTTGGGCAATGGAACGGCCTCTTCCTTAGGGGTCCAGGCCAGTGGCCAGGCCTTGCTATGCCAGCGAGCCCAGCTGCAGGCAGGCAGGGCGACTTCAGTCCGTCCTGCTGTAACGGTTGCATAAACTGCTTGCAGCCTTTGTTGAATCAGTACAAGGTTCTTTCCACCCTTGCAAAGCTGAGTCCATTCATTGGCAGTCCATGATACTGGGAGAGGGATTAAAAGAAATGAAGCAGCATGTACAAAAGAATAGGCAAAATCAGCCAACTAAAGTGGTCGGTGCTGGAGATGACCCAAACGCTTTTGAGCTGGCCCAGAAATGGTTGCAAGGTTGGTGCCAGTGGCTCCTTCCCAAGAGGGATACTTCAAACTTAAACTGCCAAAACCAAGAAGGCTTTCTTCCTTGTGTATCTTAGGTATTTGGATAAGAACCTATCCTGAAAATCTCATTAGATTCCTCCCCACCCATCATTTTACACCTGCTAAAGCTAATCATTCAACATATTTGGGGTTCACATGCATATCAGCAAGATGCAAGCTATCTGTCCTCTGGCTCATCTAAATCATGGGTGGGCAACTTGTAGGCTGAAACAGCTGGAAGCCACAACTTCCTTTCACTTTCAATATTGGGTATGTTCATTAGAGCTGATGGGAGTTGCATATTGAAGCACCTGAAGGGCCAGAGTTACCCCATCCTTATCTAAATGTATTTTATTTTCAGTGATATGTTCATAGCTGCTTTCTAAGTGAGAATTGTGTTGTGCACTCATCAACCCCCAGTTATGATTTTTACAAGCTGTTTTTTTGTTTTTTGTTTGTTTTAGTGGACTTTCGTGGGTTATCTTTATTATATTATTGCTGCTGCTGCTATTAGGCTGGATGGGGAGAAAGGTATGCTTTCTGAAAGTAAAACAAAGTATCTTGGGTCAGTTTTATTTAATTGTTGTATTAGTCAATGTTATTCACTTGGTTTGATTTTGTGCAAACCACCCAGAACTCAGGGGTATGGGGTAGTATATAAGTATTAAAATATATAAAAATACATTTCCCCACTTGTGTTCTTCTACTGGAAAGCAGCAGCATCTAGAGATTATGCAGCAGAAAAGTGAGAAAGGGAATTGTTCTTCTTTCCATAGTGCTCAGATCTCACTTCTGTGAGGAAAGAAAATACAGTGAATTAAACAATGTGGTGTACAAGTGTTCAGAATGGCAGGAGCCCATGGGACTTCTGCTGCAGACCAGTGACAATGACCTAAACCTTTAAAGAAACATGTTGGCTAGCCAACTGGTAGAGTTTCGGAATGCTGTAGGCAAGATCTATCCTGACTTCAGCCAAGCTTTTAGCAATCTAGCAAAAAGTGGCTGGCTACAGAATTGAACCCAAAGTGTGCTCAGCAAGGGGACCTTCTCTAACTGGGGAGAGGTATCAAGTGGGGTACTGCAGAGTTCAGGCCTGGGCCCAGTGCTTCTCATTTGCATTTGGATGAGAATGTGCAGGGAACAATGATCAGATCTGCAGATGACACAAAACTGGGTGCAATAGCTAATACCTGGGAAGAGAGAAACAAGATTCAGGGTGATAGGTTGGAATGCTGAGTTAAAAAAAAAACCAGAATGAAATTCGATAGGGACAAATGTCAAGTTCTGCACCAAGGAAAAAAAAGCAAAAGCATTTTTACAAGATGAGGAATACTTGGCTCAACAACACTGCAAGTGAGAAGCTCCTTGAAGTGTTTGTAGATCACCAGCGGAATATGAGTCAACAATGTGATGTGGCAGTAAAAAGGACAAATGATGTTTTAAGCTGCATTAATACAAATATTACTTCCAAATCATGTGAAGTACTGGTTCCCCTTTAGTCAGCACTGGTTAGGCTACATCTGGAGTACTGTGTCCAGTTCTGGGCACTACAGAAAGTTGCGGACAAGCTGGAAAGGGTTCAGAGGATGGCAACAAGGATGATCCAGGCCCCTTCCAACTCTCCTATGAAAAACAAACAAGCAAAACTAGACCTCAAAATTCACTGTTTCCAAGTTGAATGGCAGTTCAGGATTAAAATGTATGAAACATTTGTCCTAAGCAACTGCCGTGCAAAAGGTGAGATTTGGCTACTGAGGCTGACTGCACACACAGTAAATGAGAAGAGCTGCCCTAGGCCCGTTACGGGGAATCTTCTGCGGAGCCCTGGCTTGTGGATTTCCTTAGCTGGTGTGATCAAGCTCAGTGAGGGCTTTTCTGTGGGCAGAAGTGGGTGGTAATATTCTGTACAGGCTGAATAACAACCAGAGATCTCTATGGCTGTCAGCTGAAGACCCACACAAATGGTGAATCCAGAAATGAGATTGTACTGATAAGAAAGTAATTGAATGTTGCAGGCCTAAGAAAAGTTAGCTTGACAGTATTGATGAAAGTAGAGGGTAGTAGCAGCATTCACTCTGTCAATGTGTTTCTTTCCATTAAAATACTGTAGTTCATATCACTGGAGTGTATTACTTTTCATCTGGACAGTTATCTGATCATAGGGTGATTTGCTACCTGCTGCTTGGAGAGATGTATGAAGTTTTCAAAGTTTCAGGCTTAAGGTTACATCTGAAATAAAGATTTCTCAGATCACCTTTCTCAGTTCACACTAGTTGCTTGCTAGACTGCTTTGTGAGATAAACGGATAGCCCATCTTGCCTGAGAGATGTTTTCTGCTGCTTGAAAATGGAATGAGCCATATCGGAGAACCATTAAATCCGTCACAGTGCATATGTGGAGTGACCACGTGGAGAAGGAGAAGAAGAAACCTTACCCTAAACCAGGGAAGAGTTAGAAACTATCCAATGTTGTTTCAAAACAATGGACCTTCTCTATGCCTCCATCAGAGGAAGCCCAGACATAGCCTTTTGTTCACACATGCAAAAGCTGTGGTTGCTTGTGCCTTGATTGTAACAATATTATTACAACTATGCAATGCGCTCCCTGGAGAGGCTCGCCTGGCGCCGTCATTATATGCTTTTCGGCGCTAGGCGAAGACCTTTTTATTTAAGTCTTATTTTAACTGTTAGTGTTGGTTTGGGTTGATTGATTTGTTTATATGTTTATGATGAATTATTGTTGTTTTGGTGGTTGGTTTGATTTATTTATTGGGCTTATTATTTATTTTGGGGTTTTTAGGGTTTAAGTTATGGTTTATTTTATTTTGTTAGCCGAGATGCACCGAGGGTAATGGGGAGGGGGAGGGATACATTAATATTGTTTACTTCATTTTTGTATTTTAATCTTGTTGTAAGCTGCCCCAAGGCTTCAGTGCGATGGGGAGGCCTATAAATATTTTAATTAATAAATAAATAAATAAATAAATAAATAAATAAAATATTGGGCAATAGCTAGAGCTGTGAATCTGGCTGCATTTATTGTTACTTTACTATGTGCCACCCAAGAATGATTTTAATGAAAGGTGATACCAAGATATTTGTACTGTTAAACTTGCTCAATTTTGTTCCAGTTACAAGTCTAGCTAAGAAGTTTCTATTTTTTTTCACAAAGACCAAAATTTTAGATTTTTCATAATTTAATTGTGAGTTGTTGAATTTTAACTATTCCGCAAATCTGTCAATCATGCGCTTTAGATTGATGCATGTCCAAGAGAGAAGTGTACCATCATCTGCATGCACAAGCAATGGAATTCATCCAGTACCAAATGTAGGGCAAAGGCCATCAACTACCTCTAGATATGAAGCTAGACCATTTAGAGAAAAGATTGAACAGTAAGGGAGTAAGAATATAGCCTTGTTTAATTCCCCTGGTATCTGTTCAGTTAATTCTCCACTCCAGGAAGATCGAATCTGGCAGGACATATTTGAGTATAACACTCTGTTAAGGAATACAAGTCTTCTGTCCATATCTAGTTGGTGGAGTTTCTTCCATAATATCTCCCTGTCAATCCAGTCAAAATCTCCCTTCTGAAAGGCTACATAAAGTTGTGGGTTTGCTTCCATCACGTGCTCATTGATAACTGCCTAATTCTCTTACATCTTATTAAGAGTTGACCTGCCCTGCCGGAAACCTGCTTGTTCAGGACTGAGGATTGCTTGGCTTCCAGTCCATAGAAGATTGTTTAGTAAATATCTCCCATACAACTTCCCAATGACCAATGATAATGGACTGATGGGTCTAAAATGTAATGAAATAGTTTATGATCACCCTTTTTATGAATGGGTACAATTGTCCCATTTGCCCTTTCCTTATAGAATATTCCTTATTCCTTATGGAATATTATCTCTCTGACCTCTTCTGTCATGATGCAAGGCCAGACAGGGAGGTCAGGGGATGTAAAATCTATTTGATGTCCAAAGGTTTTGTTCTTATCACAGAATATCTATGAAAAATGCTGAGACCATACGTTAGGGGGATTGTGGACAATACTGTCCTAAAAGAACCAGCCACAATGGTCCAGAATAATCTATTTTCTGAGCTACTGGTTGTAATAATGCGTTCCACTGATCTTCAATAAAACATTGTCTTTTTCCTAGCATAATGGTACTAGGTAATTAAATTGACCTGAACAGAGGAGATGCCCATCCGATAGGCGCTGCTTGGTGGTTTGGCTTCAGCAATCAGGAAGAGCAATATAAGGATGTAGATGAATTTTGCTCTTGCTTGCAAATCTTGCAACTTGCCTCTTTGGAACCCAGGAAAAAGCAGAAGCAAAATTCTCAGGGTTTGTTTGTTGTTGTTTTTTCAATTGCCTGTGCCTGAATTCATATTCAAAAGAATGCACTTCTGCAGATCTGTACACTTTGGTAAGTGTACAGATCTGGAAATTAGAATCTCCTTCCAAACCCCGCCTTTTTATGATTTAGTCTATGAAGGGAAAGTGTTCATCTGGGCTATGTTCTTGGGAAAATGTGCAATTTTTGTTCCTAAAAATACACATTTTTCCTGTACGAGGGGGGAAAAACATTGAGCATTGAGGTGAAACATGAGCTCAAGCATCACTTGTAAAATATGCATTCAGCTGCCTACAGAATATCCGGCATTGCTTCAGTTGTCAGAGACAACAATTTTTAAGTTTAACAGAATTCTTTGAAGTGCAATTTAAAGCTCATTTCTTCTACTCTCACTTTCATTTCCAATAATTTTGCTTGTTTACATTGACAAAAGTGTAGATTTCTACGATTGGCTAAAGCTTAAATTGTACAGTTTTTAAAAATGCACACTTTTCAAACATCAAACATGATCCATGAATTAGCAAACGACTTGCTTTCCTTTTTGAGATTATCAATATTACAATTTTGGATAATTTGCGAATGTGAGCCAAACACATGTACACCTTTAGTGCTGACCACCTATTCTGCTGATGACATATATGCAATTGGGACAATTTCATTGGTTCTAAAGCTTGCTATCTGGGGAACAGATTGCAGTGACCTACTGTAGCCGAGATTATTGGGTGAAGCATCTTGTTCTGAGCACTCTAAAACACTTCATCATTGTCAAGACTCATCCTTACGTCTTCCCTGGGGCTAAGTCCCCACTGTCACCCCTTTTAAGCTATCTGACTGGTGGATCCATCAACAAGAGTTGTCTGAAATCTAGCCAGGTACAGTATATGAAAGACAGGTTAGTTTGGCTCAGGCTGGAAATTGCGCAGGTCTTTACCCAAAAGATGCTGGGACAGAAAAGCAGCAAATGAGAACGTTACGTGCATGGAAGTGGCAATCTACATCTGTCTATCGCACTAATTAGAACTTAGAACGCGTACGTTTGTTGTGGGGTGAAAGAACAAAGTAGCTTGGCAAATCTGCCAGCTCCGTAGGGCCGAGGGCTAAATCCTGCAACTACCAAGTGGTTCTTCTGCTTCTCAACCAGCAGATGGATCTCTGGAGCTGCCCACATCCTGACAATCAGGTCAGGTCAGGTGATACTGTTGAAATGAAAGCACAATGAAAGCACCAAGATCCTAATGAAAGCACCAAGATCAGGCCCATTCACTGGTCCAAGCAACTGAAAAATCTGTGCTTGCAGTCAAAAGAACATATTAAAATAACAATAAAATCATTAGCAGATGCTTACTTGTTACCAAGAGTATTTGTTGGTGAAGAAAATAGACCGCCCCTTCCATAAACACGAGTGCATTAACAAGAAATAAATTCAGAGATTTCATTATTACATGCAGGCAAACATTGCAGCTCCCGTTAGAACTGTTGGGTTTTAAGCTATGATCTGAACCAGCATGTTTTACCTTTCCCCCCATGATATTAAAAAGATCGAAGCCCTCCACTCTTTCTCATTCCACCGCAGCTGTACCACAAGGGGCAAAGAAAAGCTCGCCACATAAACATATTTACATAACCCCAGGCTCAGTTATAATGAATGATGAATACATAAATAACCTAAAAAGAATTGAGGATTTGCAAAGCAATTACATGCATCCTCTATAAACTCCATTTCCCAAGTTGCAGCTCTGGGGAGCATCCTGGAGTTGAATCTGAGCAATCTGACACAGCCTGCTGTTGAATCCTTTCCTCTCAGAAGGCCATTTGCTTTAATGCCTTTACACGTGCCCAGCTCTCCCAAATGGGGTGAGGAAGGAGGCAGAGAGCCAGAAATGTCATGTCATGGAATCACAGAATAGTTCTATTGGAAAGAACACATAATGCCGTCAAGGTCACTCCTTGCCCCCTCCCCCCGCCCCAGTTAGAGCATCCCTAGCAGGTGGCTGTCCAGCTGCACCTTGAAAGGCCTTCAGTGTGGGAATGTCTACGATCTCACTGGGTAACTGGTCCCATTGTCATATTGCTGTGGTGATCAGGAGCATTTCCCCGATGTTCAATGACAATCTGGCATCTTGTATAGAGAGGCCAATATTCTGCATGATGGGATGATCAGGGAGAGATCCTAGACCTCCTGGGAAACAACCTTTCAGATACGTAAAGTGTATTATCATATTTCCACTTACAGCTATCATTCCAAAGGTTATTCTTGGAATTGTCCCATTCTTTCAATTGTTCTTCATAGAACTTTATTTCTTGATCTTCTTTGTTGCTCTTCTCTGAACCTTTTCCAGTGTCTCTGCATCTTTTTTCAACAGTGGTGCCCAGAACTGGATGTGGCGCACAAGATGAGGCTCAACCAGTGCCGAGCATAGGGGAACTAGAACGTCACATGATTTGGAAGTGATAGGTCTATTTCTATTAATGCAGCCCAAAATAGCATTTGTCGTTTTAGCAGCCACATGACTCTTTTTGACCCATATTCCACAACAATCACAAGATCCTTCTTGCTGGTAGTTTTGATGAGCCAAAACTACTCCTTTCATTCCCCCTTTCCTAGATGAGAGGAGGGACATTTGGAGTGGCATTTGCTCATGGAGCCAAGCCCTCACCCCCTCTGGATTTTCTGGCTCCCGGCCTGTATTCATTGTGGGTTGACCTGGTCCCATTTTGAGCCACTGAGTAGGAAGTTTTGGCAAGCAGTTTGGCCAAGTGCTGCTTGCTTCACGCCCCACAGTATAGAGGGCATGGCTTTCAGGTTAACTCACCTTGCCCACTTGGAGTTTTCTGGCCCCAGGAGGGGATGGCTTGGGAAAGCCTCATGACACTGAGATGGGACAGACCTGGAGCATGGCAAGGGGTTGCAACTTGTCAGTGCGTGGGTGTCATGCCCAGCAGCAGCACCCTTAGCCCTGTCTATGAAGGCTTTTTAAGAGTGCCTACTTTTACCTTGTCTTTTATTATGTTACTTATGTGCAAGTAGATGACGATGACGATGATGACAGGAGGAGAGCTGGAGAAGGCCCAGAAGCTCTGGGTTCAAACTTCTGTGCAATCGTTAATTTTCTTCCTTAAAGGGGGAAACATCCACTCTCGGTGTTGTGCAAACACTGCATCTTTTAACATCTCTCAGGTAGCTTTAGGCCAAACAAACATTAATAAAACAAACTGACTTGAACAGATGCAAGGCATGCAACAAGATAGAGAGATGTGAGCTTCTATACTGATCTCCAAAGCTTCCCTTTTTTATTTTTATTCCTTTTTTCTCTTATTCTCCCCATTAAAAAAGAAAAAGCTCTAATTAAATTTTAGCACAGATGCACGAAAGTGTTGAGAGGGGAACTGATCTTTTATTTTTTGATGCAGAGATGTGTTTCTCCCGGGTTGTAGCTTTGCAATGGGGGGTGCACAACTTAAATCACTCACAGGGCCACTTTGTTGTGGTATATTAATTCAAGAGAGTGGCATTGCTATGGTAACCACCAACCAGAAGCACTCTTACTGCCAGTTTAGTTCAGTGCATCCTTGTGAACCCCCTCCTTGGCGCCCCTCCCCTGTGCCGTCACTGTGTGAGCCCTGAGGGCTCTTCCTGGGCTGGCGTCAAGAGCAGGTGTGGCCAGGGGTGTGCGGAAGGGCACGCTGAACCACGGAGCCACGGACTTGCTCTTTGCCTCCACTTCTGCCACCTGCTCGATGGCCTGCAATGCCATGGCCCCCTTGCTCTCTGGTGGTCTGCCTGCCCAGCAAGTAAGCAAATGATAGCAAGGATGGGGAGGGGAAGGGGGATGGGATCGGGCCGACAAGGTAGATTCCTTTCCCCCAAAGTTCCCTCAAACCTCTAGCTACCACGGACCACCTCCTCTCCTGAACTACTGTGAGGTTGCACCCCAATTTCTCAGCCTGGTCTACCTTCACTTGCACTGCCCTGAAGAGGCTAAATGCGCCATATCGCATATCAGCTCGTTTCTCTGTACCCCATAGCACTCTCTCCTCTCACTGCGTGTATCCTTTTTCCTTGCTCGTGTTGCACCCCCCGCTCTGATTTGTGCCCTCCCTTTCTGTTCCCCCATCCACAGACCCCTCTACACGCTAAGTCTCTGCGACTCACCTGTAGCCGCCTGAAAGGCTGCCTTCCCCCATAGAAGCCACGTGGGGCTATATGAGCTGCACGCCCCACTTCCTGCCTAGCAAGTTTCCCCCTTGCTATGACACGACAAAGGCCCACCAGTCGGCATCAGGCATCCATTTTTAATCTGGCCAAACCAATTACGAACATTACAGGCATCAATTACCCTGGGAAGTTCTGAAAAACTAATTAGAACAAGTCCTAACGATGAATTATACCTTCCTTTTGACTTTTGTAGAGAAAGCAGTGGTTGGGATGGAGGGGGAGGAGGGGGAGATATGAAGTTGAACTGAGGCATTTCACAGGGCAGTCTTCGCAAATCCATGCAAACCCAATCTGGGATGCTGCTCATTGGAAGCATATGCCAGATATCTATGAATCCTTCCTGTGCAGAACTGTGGAATTAGCTTCACTGCCCAACATCGCACACATCAGACTGTTGCTGTTCAAAGAGTGAGAGGGAAAGGATGGAGGAGACCTTTCCATGGAGGCAGAGGATGCCACAACCAGTGTGCCTGCAGACAAATGGCTGCTAACCCGACAGTCACCTGGTTTCTGGCCAGCCTGCACCTGCAGCCTGCATCTAGGCCCAGGTGGCAACCTTCTGCCATTACCTCTTCTTCTCTCATAATGTAAAGCACAGGGTGGGAGTTCTTTCAGATGGACAGCTGAATCTTTTCTCTCTGAGGCCACAATCCAATGGTGGGCAATGCCAAAATGGCACCTTCCCCCACAAAACCCCTTCCTTCCAGTAATTAAACCTGGGAGAGGCATTCCTAACATTTATAACGAGTAAGAAGCGGCACAAAACTGGGGAGACCACCAACTGATCCGCAATTATGACCTCCAGAGAATCCAAGCAGGGCAGCCTGGGATCTCCAACTTACCAGAATTTTGCCAAGGGCCTGAAAGGTATGTGCTGGGATTCCCCGAGCCTCACAGATTGGCATACAGCACCTGTCAGCACTGATCATATACAATTTCACTCAGCGAGGGGAAAATTTTACTATATGGGTGCCTTCCCCCATGCAATTTAAAAGGACAGCTACCTCGAGAGGTTTGGCACCGACACTGAAATGAATGTTTATATCAGTATTAAACATACAAGAGGAAGCACTGCCGGAGAGGAGGTGTGGCAGAGGGAATGAGAGAGGATTTGACAGAAGAATAAATAACAACCCCGGTGGGTTTGTTTTTCTCTTGTTTTGGTTATGTCAGCAGGAATGTGGCATTCCTACTCATTCAAAGCAGTCTTTCAAGAACACAAGCAAATAAACAAACAAACACACATACCCACATACAAAGCAGAACTAATTAAGATCAAGTCATCTCTCAATAAATATGCAAATTAAAAATCAAAACAAAGGAATTCTATTTATCACATCATAAAGTTGCAAATTGCTGCTGAGCTTCCACAGATCTCACTAGATGGGGGTTATGGGATGATAGGGCTTAATCGGAGAGGCCAATCAGCCTCTCTGTATCTGTGCGCACTGAATGAATACAGTTTTATTGTTTGGTGAGTGAGGGCTTCCCAGGCACACATATAGCAACCCCAATTTCCCCCATAACATCTCGGAGGAAGGATGGGTGAAAGAGAACAGATGGGATGCCGTGCTTGGCTACCAACCTCTTGGAGGGCAGAGGCAGGCAGGCAGCCTCTTGGAGGGGCTCGTCATGGTCTCAGGCGTTCTCTGAGCTGCCACCCCGTTTCTCCTGCAACACAGCAAGCATTTTCATAATTTCAGCTGGGGTGGAACTCCCAAGGCATTTACGGGCAAGTGATTTAACAAAGAATGTTAGGAAATCTCAGGAGCCAAAGTGCTAGTGGGATTTCTTGGGCTGTGGGCTGGTGGGAAGCTTTGTCCCCCAGGACTTGCACGAAGTATCGATCCTTGTGATGTTCAAAGATATCCTCTCCAGTTTCACCCTCTTTGTGGGCAGAGATACCGAGACACGACGTTCCAAGATGGAGAAAACGTTTTCTGTTTCTAGGTGTCAGATTGTTCACCACTAGGCATGGGTGTAAATGATCTTTCCCCTATTCTATTCTAGGGATTCTATTTATTTATTTATTTATTTATTTATTTATTGCCCCTATATTGGGCCCGGGGGAAGGATGGATGACGTGCCATTATTTGTCTAGTAAAGAGGATTAATACACATTATTAATGTTTTTTTCTTAAAATATGCATTTCTTAAAATATTTTCAATGAATACGTGATGTGTGAAGATCAGGTCAGTTTCTGTTATGATCCAAATTCTATCCTCAATGGGAAGCATGTCCTCACTCACCATGTAGCTGAACTTTGCTATGGCCACCAATTTAGATGGCTGTGAAAACGGGTTAGACCATCTCAAGACAAGGCTATCAGTGGCTACTAGTCCTTCATAGCCTGAAAGCTTTAGAAACATGTCTTCCCTGTGCTACCTCCGTATGCACGCCAGTGCCTGAGACTGCTATGCTGCTCCTATGCTGCTTGGGAGCTCTCCCAGGATGCTGGTTGGCCACCAGGTGAACAGGACATGGGAGCAGATAAGCCTTCAGGGATGACCCTGTGTGGCTCTTCCTCTGTTCTTATTTGGATAAGAATTAGAATTAGGAACAGCTGTGGCAATGTCCCAGTTCAAGCACTGAAAAGAGGCCAATAAGAGGAAACATGATAGAGGTGTTTAAAATAATGCATGCTGTATAGAAAGTAGAGAAGGAGACATTTGCTGCCAAGGAAAATGACCTCCAATCTGGTTGGGTTTAGAAGGGGATTGGACAGAGTCATGAAGGAGGAGGCGATCCGTGGCTACTAGGTTTGCTAGCTGTGCACTGATACCAGTTGCTGAGGAGCTTGGGCAGGCAGAGGTCTTGCATCCATCCCGCTGGAAGGATCCTGTGGGCACCTGGTTTGTCACTGTGTGTACAGAGTGCAGGACTAGATGGACCTTTGATCTGACCCAGCAGGACTTGTCTTTTGTTCTTATAAGGCTCAGAGAACATTATACACAAAGATTTCAAAAGTACAGCCCCCCTTTCCCTGCCTCCCCAAAGAAATATGCACAGCATTGAGCACCTCAAAAATAAATTGCTAGTTCTCAGGATTTCCATGGAGTAAAATGGCAACTTTAAAATATACAACTTAAGCCAACGTTTTGTTGCCACTTTCTACCTTGTCCAGTTACCCTGGGATCTATGGTGTTGCTGCCTGATGCCTTACAATGCTCCATGACTTCTCACCTCCATTTTTACCTCTGGTTCTCTCTCTCTTTCTCTCTCTGTGATTTTCGGGCAGAAGCAGCAGCAACTGCAGCGTGGAGACGGATGATGACCTTCCCTGTGGGGATGAAGTAGACTATAACACTGACAGCTGCTCTGACCAGGAAGGAGACTTTTCAGAGCTCGACAAGGACATCTAGCCACCTCCCCACCCCTAGAGATGAACGTGGGAAAGTGCCGGCAGAGGCCAGTGAAGGGTACGTGGGAGTCCCTGAGCTTGGTGGAGCAGCTGAACGTGCCTGCACAGTGAGCAGCCAGTAACCAAGGCATCCCACCACCGTCAACAGAGACTCCTGTGGAACAGCGAGCGCTTTCACTTCCCAGCCAGCCAACAAATGGGCCACTCGTTTCTGCTTCTTTGCGGGTGGTGACAGTTTCAGTCCCAGCTGTCTTGTCCTAGTTGCATTCAAAGATGGCTGGCTGGCTGGCTGGCTGGCTGGCTGGCTGGCTGTCTCTCTCTCTCTCTCTCTCTCTCTCTCTCTCTCTCTCTCTCTCTCCCTCCCTCCCTCCCTCCCTCCCTTTCGGTATGTTAGGACAACCTGTGGAAAAAGGGAAAGGTTATTTGCCATGTTTTTTTGAATTATCCCCAAATGATCTTTCAAAATACTCCATGCTATTATCTGGCAGAGGAACTGGGGAACAGTGTCCCTCAATTTCTGTCAGCAGTTTGTTGTGGATGGGTTTCACCATTAACCGTGGCATTAACACTCTCCCTCCCACCCTCCCTCCCTCTGCTTTCTGTCTTTCCCACTTTTTTGTGGGGGGGGGGTGTGGAGGAGTATGGATACCGCTGCAGGTGACAGTAGCAAGTGTTTCAGTGAGCCAGCTACCATGCCTCATTCTCCACAATGCCCCAAACTTGGATATTAATTACTACTCAAAACAATGATGGAGAATCTTGGAAGAAATTTTTCAGAAATATTCAGAGAAAAATATCTTTTGAGAAGTTTGGCTCAGCTCTTGTAGGGATGGGAGTCTGGCGCAGCCCACTGAAATTCTTGAGAGAGTGCTTAGATTTTGGTTCACTCTTTTAGGCTTTTTTTTCTCTTTTGGGCTAGTTCAAATGGGGAAAAGGCATCTTTCAATGCAGGAAAATGTACATTTCTGTGCATACTTTTCAAATATTTGCACCCCCTTGACAAAGGTATGAAAGTGAACCTTTGTATCAAACTGCATTTTTAAAAGAAACATATTTTGACTGTGATCAAACAGGGCTTCTGCTGACATTCACATTTGGGACAATGCATGGCTTCTGCAGAGAAGTGGAATTTTTGTAGATCCTTTAGCGCTGTTATCAATCTTTCTGTGTGGGGAAGCATGAACACTCACTGACCAAGGTTTGGCTAGGTTGTGTAAGATTGTTCCTCCCATTATTGTTTCTGCCTAGTTTGACACACCCATGGTTTTATTAACTAGTATGACTAGTTTTTGGAATAACATATATAATTAATCAATATTTATAAACCACTGAATATAGGGCACTGTGAAAACCACAGTTAAAATAAATATACTATACAGCATAAATATAAACCATTACAACCTAAAAAATAAATAGCAGTAAAATGGAAAACTTGCATAAACTAAGGGTGTATGTTTTTCTATAAAATCTGTTCCATCTGGATTTCACAGAATGCCAGTTAATTCTGTTTTGTTGCTTGATTATTAATGGAATCAGATTTTTCTCTTTCCAAAATTTGCTATCATGTGTCTGTGTACAAATCTGAACTTCAAAATTCCAAATCTTCAAATTTGCAAAAAAAAAAAAAAATCCTTAAAAATGGCCACAGAAACTATTTGACTCAGGAAAAACTAGTTTGCTGATGAATTCAGTAGTCACTTTCAGAGAAATGAGAACGTCTTTGCATCTGTTGTGGATCTCTCCAACATCCCTTGTGTATATAAATACATTCTGAAGTCATGTAAAGATCACAGCATTGTTGTAACCCCCACAAAGCTTTGGCTGTGGAGTGGTACTGAAATGAAATAAATAACAATAGCATTGCCTACCTCCCAAACCACATCCAGACAATAGGGGCCAGTACTGAAAAGGTCTGCTTTCTAGATGTTATTTGACAATATTCTGCTGGTTATGGAATGGGTCAAGAGAACCCATTTCTGGGAGCTACTGACTGATATTTTTTTCTGAACCGCTCATATGTCTTAGCCCAGAGCATAAAAGGTAAAGCCTGAGAACTCATCAAATAAGGCCCAAGTAAGGCGTAGAAGGTGTGAGGTGGGGCAAAGCAGGGACCGGAGAAGATGGAATACAGCACTGCCAGGTCAGCAACCTGAGCTGGAAACCTTTCAAAAAGCGTTATTGTTGATATTATTTTTGCACCATCACCCTAGAAGGTCCCAGAAAAAGAGTGAAGCTTCAGATCAATGTTGTTGTTTTAAACAATTCAAAAACAAGTGAACTACTTAAAAGAACTGGTCAACATTCAGTGCTCAACACAGTAGTGCTGATGGTGATACCCAGAAGTCCATGAAAGAAAGTCTCTGTGGGCAGAACATTTCGCAGGCCAGGCACCGTAACCAAGCAGAGCCTTTCTCAGCTCCTCACTGTGCAGCAAAGAGACCTGAAATGCTTGTGAGAATGACCGGCAGATATATAGAGGAGGAAGCAACAATTAAGTAGCACTTTTGTCGGGTTCACTATTTCATCCATGGCAATTTGCACAATTTTGGTAAGGGGATTTTGATATCTGTGTAAATGGCATGCATCTTCATTTCTGTTGTGCAGGCAATCTGATCTGGGGGTCAGACTAGATGGCTGGGGAGACCCCTTTTGGCTCGGTCTGATTCTATGTCTCTGTGATGCAAGGATGCACAGTGGAAAGTCCACCTCTCTGCTACAGAGGCACATCCCCCTCTGGTCAGCAACCTGCCAGTTTTGGCTTCGGGCACTATTTCATTAAGCCCAGCTGACCCATGGCCACTGCTTGTCAAAGCACCAGCCTGCTTCTCCCTGCGCTCTTGCACCTCCCAAGCAGGAGGGAGGAACGGACTTGCTCATCGACAGGCGGGGAATTCCACTCTGGGGAATGCAATGAAGTAGTGTGTGAAGCAAGCAGAAGTGAAAGGAGGGGACTTTTCAGGGGGCAAATCCACCTCTGTGGGATGCCCAGGAGATAGGCAGACTTCTGATCTCAAATGTCAAGCTCTCCCTCCCCCACACACATTTCTTCCATTAAATAAAAGGGGGCTCTGTATACTGCATCAATTTGCCGCAGATCCAGTCAATGCCGGCAGGGGTGAAATTAAATACAATCCACAGGGCCAAACTGGGAAAAAATCCATAGAGTTTTCACTCCCTGCAAACAGGATTCTCATCCTTCCCTACTTTCAAGTTGCCAGTTCAAGAATCCTGATGGAATCCAGTCCTGATATGTGGAAATGTTCAGGTGTTTTTGTTTGAAGGTCACAGGGCACAAGTTACTCACCTTAATCAAAGAGGAAGCCTGACTTTACACATCCTGAAAGTGATCCATGGGGTCATCAGTGGCACTGCTGCCAGGAAGAACCACTGCGTTTAGTGGGACCTACTTTCAGGTGAGTGTGGTAGAAGGAAGGCCTTGCAGGGCAAACCTGTGTGTGTCCCAGTAGCATTTTCCATTGATTAAAATGGGGTTTAGTCACATGGAAGTGGGCATAGGAATGCAGTCATGTTTCACCACATGTTAATGCCTTGATAGAAAACCAGATGAAGATGAAACTCAAATACTTTGGCCACCTAATGAGAAGGAAGGACTCCCTGGAGAAGAGCCTGATGCTGGGAACGATTGATGGCAAAAGGAGAAGGGGATGGCAGAGGATGAGGTGGCTGGATGGAGTCACTGAGGCGGTTGGTGTGAGCCTAAGTGGACTCCGGGGGATGGTGGCGGACAGGAAGGCCTGGAGGAGTGTTGTCCATGGGGTCGTGATGGGTCGGACACGACCATGACCAACAACAACAGATAACCAGACTGGTCGTCCAAGTTGCTATTCATCCTATTTTGGAGTATGAAACCACTGTCCACCATATATTAGTCATATTTAAGTAAAGCTATTGTTGGTTGTCACAATGGTAGGAATGAAACCATCCTGGCATAAGGACTGCGAATGCACACTGTCAAGGAACGCTAATGAAGAGGAAAGAGAAAGAATAAAAACAAATCAGGTTGGGAGAGGAGACATGGAAGAGTCTCTCCTGGAAATGGACACGACTGGCTGGCATGTTGCACAAGAACCACTCCATCCTTAGGCATATTTTGCTGCAGTGCCTCTTGCTTTTACGGATTATTACTGCAGTTTTCTACAGGATGAAATACAAAGGTTACTTTTGTCCTGCATAAGCTTCACATGCAATCAGCTATTAATGATGGCCAGGCCTATTCATCTCTCATCTATAAAGGATGTCACTTGCAGAGAGAGGGAGAGAGAGCGCGCAAGTCAGGCTCAAACCTTGAACGGAACCCCTGCCAAACCAGCCTGCCTTCTAAGCCTTCCTTGATGCTAAAAAAAGCGTCACTGCCAGGGAGTCTGCGGCTGCTTAACTCACATCTCACTCAGCTCTGTAGTGCATTAGAATTCACTGAGAAGGATTCGTCTCCCCTTCGGGTTTAGTAGTAAATGGGATTGACTTTTTCCCCCTTCTGTGTCATGGAAATGTTTAAAATGTCATAAAATAATAATAAGGAGACAGGGGAAATTTGTGGCAGTACAAGAGTACCACAGGCAAAGTCTGTGCCAGCCTTGGCCTTTCCAGTGCTTCTAAGGTTAAAGGAAGAGCCCCGAGCCCTGGATGGAGTATAGAACGGGGTGCAAAGAACTGCCATTTATTATATTATCTTTACTGTCAGCCTTCTTGAGGCGGGCAAGGGACAGATGCGAAGCAGCAGAGGGGAACTCTCCATTGCTATGCCATTCTTTTCCCACATCTACGCTCAGACAGTGCAAAGTCATTCATAAGGAAGGGATAATTCTAAGCAAGCCTCTGTCAAAAGCTCGAATAATCAGAAACAATGCAGCCTACACATATATTTGTGTAAAGGGGGGGGCACTTTCATCTGTGTGAAAAATGACCTTTCAGCATTGCTTGAAATTAATCATGTTCATGCAGCTGAAATCACGACCCCAACCCATCAGTGATCTCCATGGCTGTGTGGGGACTAGAACATGCATCTCCAGAGTCCCAGTCCCATACTCTTAACCATTACACCATTTGCCTCTCAGCATCTTTGTCCTTTCCATTTCTCCCTCCTCCTCACTTGCTACCAACCAATCCATGTGTATTTGCTACCTTCTCTCTCTCATATCTGGGGATGTCAGAGAAACCTGCAATGGAATGAGTTTGGATTTCTATGAACCCAACCAGCAGGTGGCACAGTGGATTGACTTTCCCTGAATCTTGTGGATTTTACAGACTTGCAGGCCACTTTCTATGGGCAGTATTTACACTAAGTTGCATTAATTATTATGTATTAGCAGAAGAGTGCATTGGTTCTGGTTCAAACAACAGCAACCCTGGTTTCCTTAGTGAGTGATGGGAGAATTGAAGCCACCCAATGACTCATGGAATAGATGTAACAACACCTGTGTGTTCCTAGTGCTACCCTGTATCAAACTCTGGCCCTTCTCCCATCTCTCCTGCTGTCTTGGCTTCTCTCTTCCTGAGGTTTTGAACTGCAAGTCATTTATACACTACTGCCAACATTCATTTCTATAGCATGCCTGTTCCTGCATGTTAATTTCCAAACCCTCTCAAATACAAACTACCATCACAGGTCACAGAGGTCAAATACTGCCAGAAATTAATTAATTAACCTAACCCAACCCAGTTCATTCCCAATAAAAACTTACCCAAATATGCTCATTGTTTTGCATTTTCAACAAAAAACTTGAGATTGGTGTAAAATGTATGCAGGAGAAAACAGAACTGCATGATTCATGGGACCCAATGGATGCTCATAGATAGATGAGCAGGACCCTGATTTTCCAAACCATCTTAGCTTGAATGCTCATAAGCTACTTTCATGCAGGCTCACCATGTGTGTCTGTGGGTGGTTGAGTGGGGAGCACATGAATCTGCCTACACAGGGGGATGCTCTCATGGTCTTGTTTCCATGTGAAGAAATAGCATGGTTCTGAAACATCAGTTGGCACGGATAAGTCAATGTCACATGCCAGATTTCTTCTCTGCTGCACAACTATAAGAGAGCAACTATACAGCCTTGCTCTTTCTGCATCTGGTCATCCAGCAAGTGAGCAGACACAGGACATGGTTGCCAAAAGGACCTCTGGAAAAACTGGCACCTCTGACACAGCACCTGCCTTTGGCTAGTGTTTTGAGCAATTTGGCTCCTTCTCCCATCTGGCCTCTAGAGGTCAGAAGAGGGCCTTCCTTGCTGCTCCCACTGGCGTTCTTCCGCAATTAGCATTCTCCCTGAGTCATGGTAATTAAGCAGAACTAGGCTCTGCACAGAGGAACGGAAATGCATTGACTTTAATAAAACAGAGTGTAAAACAATTTGAGATTAACTCCAGGCTTGTTTATCCGTTTGCATTTTTAATTCTGCTTGGGTGTTTTCCTGTTGAAGGGGAGCTTTCCCCTGGGCACCAGGGCTCCTGCCTAGCTTGTTAGCCAAGTTCTCCTTCTTTCTATTATTATGGTAAAGGGAGACTTCTAGGAGGTGCTGCTTCATGGAGACGGTGATGGGGCAAACTGCCTCTTAGGCTGTTCTCTCTATGGAGATACAGAATGAGCAGCAGACACTCTTCCCACATGGTCCAACGATTTGGTCCAAAGACAAAATGGTCATAGAAGCATCTACTTCAAGCTTGGGCAACCCCAAGCCATCAGCCTAATGTCAAAAACTCTCCAAGTGATCTGCCCTTCTCCTGTGGCCTGTTGGGCAGGAAAGAAGAGAAACAGGGAGACAAAGGGAGGTGCGAGCAGTTCTCAGAAAGTGGGGAAAGAGGAAAGAAAGGTGGCAGAAAGAGAGAGGAAGAGTGGGGCTTCCTACTGTGGCTCTAGTTCCAGCTATCATGGCATGGAATTGGGCCATCAGCAGAAAACAGCTATGAGTTAGCTGAAGCTAAGCAGCTCTGTGTTTGGGAAGAGATAATGTACCTGGCGTTCCATGAGAGAAAATAAATGGAAATAAACGAATAGAGCTGGAAACCCAAAGAGCTGGCTCCCATGGCACCATAAATGCTTTCTTGCAGGCACAAGCCTGCATGGGCCATCAAGAAGCTACAGGAAGAATTTCCATATCACTTCACAGCATCACAAATACAGTGCCTTTTACTGGAGTTGACTTGCACTTTCAGCTGCCAGGCATTAAGTGACTGACAATCAGGTGTACAGAAGCTAAATAAAGTTCATGAACCATTAAGTGAAAGGTGCTGAGCAGGTACAGGCACGACAATCCTCGGGCTTGGCTTCCTTTGGATGAGAGGTTGCTGCAACTTCATGTAATGCATTTTCAAATTTATTTAGTGCATCTGTCACTGCCTCATATTAGAACCCCCACCTGTACCCCACTGGTCTGAGATCGGCTGAGTTCAATGATCAAAACATAAAAAGAAGGTGAAATATCAATAAAGCAATAAAAACACCAGTCAGTTGAACAAATTGTGACAGTTACAGTGGACATAAAACTCATCATACAAGGCAGGAAGGCCTGTCTAAATGTAAATGTCCAAATGTAAATGCTTTTGCCTGCCATATGCTGCACTATGGATAGCATAGTTGTGAAATGTTTCTATTTACACCCAGCTTTTCAGCTCCTTTTCAATTTGGGATCCTTACCATCACCACTCCAAATAATTCACAATTCAGGTTCACACAAGGATACGGCATAACTAGCAATATGGTTCTATACAACTGATTCAGTTCACCCCTTCATTTGCAATCAGGGACATGCCCTTGTATGGGCGACCATGCTTACTGTCCCCTGAAGACTGATGTCAATGTTGTGGCAGGGCCAGATCATTGCTTCTTCCCTCCTGAGCATGGGTGCAGAAGAGCCTGGAGCTGGTGGTAAGGAGCTGGTGGGTAAGGTGGCTAACCCATTGAAGCAGTGCCTTCATTTTTCCAGCACAGCTTGAAATTAGGGGTGTGGACTTTCTTATAGCCTCGGAGGCAAATTGCCTTGAGCAAGCACTCCAGGACACTGAAGGAAGGGCCAAAGACCTATGTGGCAGGGCTAGAAGCACAAGGTACAGGCATGGGAGCTTATCTTGAAGTGCTTAAAAGCTAATGAAGATGCCTATAGGGACACATTGCAGCCTTTTAGAATGGTGAAACACTACAGAAAAGCTGGGAAAGCACCAAAGGATACATAGTTATGGGAAAGGTGAGGCCAGAGGAAAAGAGGGTTGGTCAGTGGAGAAGCCACAGGGGCAGATAGTGTGGAGGTGTGGTTTTGCATGCATGCTTTAAATGGGCATACCAACCCTCCAGCAGGCTGCAATTCTCTCTCTCTGTGTGCATGCATGCATACATATGTAAGGAAGAGCTCAGGTAGTAAGTCTTAGCCTGAGAATTGTGATGTTGTATGCATTTCCCTGTTTTTACCTGTAAAATAATACAGAATGATACTGAGAATACTGGGCAGATTGGAACTAGAGGACCTTAAGAAATACAATGGAGACAAATGTTGACACGTGATCTGGCTATGCCTGGTGACTTAGGGCTACTGCCTAACTGAGAAGGAAGTTAGCTATTAACAGAACTCCTTCTTACACTAAGCAGAAAATAGATGAATTCCTTGGTTTAGCATCTCATCATGACAATTCACTCCTCTTTCTGGATACCCTGAGAAGTTGGTTAAACTTCCCATCTTCAAATCAAATCTCAAGACTTGGAGACTCAGACTAAGGTGCATGTATTCTCTCTCCCAGCAGAGACTCCGTGGTGATGCCTGTTGGCTGCATTGGAGGTAGGCAGGCTGCTGTGAGCAGGGCTTCTGGTGGGGGCTTTCAGGTATGAGCTTTCAGGGGATCTGCTGTTCATCCACTGTAAGGGTCCCCAGCTGAGGGGGAAGACTAGCTGCAGTGGTGCTGGGGAAAAAGCATGAGGGGCAAATGCCAGCTGTAGTCGCAAACTCTGCAGGCCTGGGAGGGGGACTCAAGGGTGCTGAGGGCAGGAGCAGCATGGGCCATTGGTGGGAGGTTGTTCAGTGCTGTGTAAAGATAAGCACTCACTTGTTATTGAGGAAAATATCCACCACCAGTCAAAGATCAGGCAGGCCAGTCAGAAGGTGCTGGAATGGTAATGCCTTGCTTGAGCAATGTAGACAGGAGCAGGGAGGAGAGCCCTCCCCAGAGGTCTCCAGGCAGACCTGGTGAAAGGAACCCCCCTCAGCCTAGGGAAGGCCCTCCATTGCCTCGGTGGGGCTCTCTGGGACCAAGTGCAATCCACTTTTACAGTTAGTGGAATGCCCTCCCAAGGAAACAGGGAGGGAATAAGAGAGACAAGGCCAGCACTTTTTCAAGGAAAAAGAGAGTAAGATCCAAACCTGCTCTGGCACTTTTCCGTGGCTTTTGTGCTCACAAGAACCCTGCATGATGGATTAAGCCCAAAGTCATCCAGCGAGCATCACAGGATTTGAACCTAGTGCTCCTTTCTTCAAAATCCAGCACACTAACATGATACCGCACTGTCTCTCCCATAGGAAACCTTCTGATCACTATCTGGGACATGAAACTGAAGACCTTACAGACTGATTCTGATACCTCTGTGTCACACTATGACAGGTGTTGGCAGGCCGTGCCAGAACGGTAATGTCCTGAATGTGATAAAGCAAGGCATAGGTATTTGATTCTTGGTCATTCCAATGCTAAGTACACCTCTTTGGATATATGACCCATTAATTGTAGTGGCATATATTTTCCTAGTAAATCTACATAGGATGTGTGTGTGTGAGCGAGCAAGCGAGTGAGCAGTAGATTAATTTAAAGTGACAGATAAGGAACTGCTGTCGCCTTGTCTTCTACCACCTGCTTACCAAAAACTGCAGACACACATTTGTCCAGGTAGCACTCTCATCTCCAAGCCAGTCTCCTCCCTTTCTTCTGCTTTCACTTCTCACCTGCTGGTTACTCCTCATTTGATGCGTGCAAATTGAGTCTTTTAGCATTTCAAAGGAAAGTTGCTGAAGTAGGGGTAAATTACTCTCTGACACAAGAAGCTGCCAAGCTGTTCCATTTTAAATATATATAGGTCACTCATCAATTTAATAGTGTATATTGACTATGTTAACTGTCCATGAGATGGTTCTGTGCTTCAACTTAATACTGAAGCATAATTTTTAAAAAGTCAGTTTTCCTGTGCCAATCTCTTATCATCCTGGGGAGTGAGAAATGGGACAGGACTTCACTCTGGCAGGCAATTGAGTTAAAGAGAAGGAAGACTTGGGTTGCAGCCCGAACTGGAGTTGGGGATTCAATGTCAGGTCCCATGCCCGAGAAGTTCTCTTCTGCACAGCTCTCAGATACAGAAGGCCTGGCTGGGACTTTTGTCCATGGAATTTCTAATTTTATTTATTTAAAACTTTTCTAGACCTTCCCTTACCATGGTCTTGTGACAGTTTAACAATAAGACAATATAAAATAAAATGAAACATAGCATCCTAATAAAATGTCCAACCAACAAATTTCCAACCAACAATAAAACCCCAATTAAAACAATCAGATTTTATCATGGGGTGGATGAGAAGCTCCAGTTACACTAGAAGCTTTCTGGCTTTGGAATTTACAGGAACAGAGTTAGCCATTCCAATGAATTAAAAATGTGCTCCAAGTTATTTGGACAGGTGTGCAAGAACAAGTACAGGCACCATCTGAAAAAAGCATTTCCTGGCCTCTCTCCTACCAGAGTGAGCAGTTACTGTCCTGGGTGTCATTTGTCTTCAGAGGAAGAGTTAGGGGTCCTAGAGGTAAACTTCCATGAGATGCAGCCCATGTGGGGAGACAGGAAGCCCTTAGGTAGATGCTCATGGACCCCTCCCTGCATGAGGATAGTACCACTTCTGAGACAGAGTTTGAGTAACCACCCACCCCAAAGGAGCTTCCTCATCTCAGAAGACAGACCAGAACCATATCTGCGATGCATGCCAGGTGCAGAAGAAAGCTCCTCATGAGTAAAAGACTATCCATAAGCAGATTAGCAGATTCTTCAGTTGGGCTCTGGACGACCCTGCTTATCAGCCTCAGTCCTCAGCAGGACTGGGAATTGAACCAGGTGTGTCTGCAAGCTCTCATAGACTTGCCTTCCTTGCCCAAGTCCTGCTGAAGCCCTGGTGAGTAGGGATTGGAGATATTGCATTTAGAGCCATTCTGATCCCATGCGACTTTGTGGTTGTGCTCAACTGGTTGAGAATGCAGGCAGCTTTTATTAAAACAACAAGAACAACAAATGCTCACACAATAAGAAAGAAACACATCGAATTCAAATGTTAATGGCAGAATAGTATGTTTATGCCTCTTTTCTCTTACAGACAAGATTGTAGGTGGAATCTATCGGCTGCTTTGAGGTGTTTGTTATGTATAGAACATTCTATTTAGCCTTTTCTTATTAATCTGAGAAAAGGTTTTAACAAATGTTGCTGCATATGTCTCTGCATAGGTTTTAGCGCCATGTTTGGATGCTAAAACCATGCCATGTTTTGTATATGGACTTAGCCTTTAGCTATTTTCCGTTGGTAAGACATTTTTTTTCCGCCATGGCATCTTGCCCCAGATTCATTTCCAAGACCTCAGTGTTAGAAGTTTTATATTCTTCCAGCTCTTTAGTTGTTACCCTGTGAGCTGCCATCAGCATGAACCAGATGGCTTTAGACTCTTGGCCGGATCCTGTTCCAGTCCTAACCCATGGGCTAGTGGGAGGTTATGCCTTCCACATGGTGTCTCCCCCATCACATATCTGTGACTGCAAAGTCAAAAAGAATGCCTCTTGCTTGGAGTTCCTACACCAATCTGCACAGAGATACTCAGTTGAGTATCTCTTAATTCATTAGGCCTGGTGTGATTACCCCTTCGATCAACCCTCCCTGTTTTTCAAGTACAGGGGCTAACAAGTTATTTTTAGTAATAATTCAGGATGCTGAATTCTGCCTTCAAAGGCCACAAATTACTGGCTCTTGCTGCATCACAGCATGTACATCATTCCTTTCCAAGGCTTTCGCCCTTCCTCCTTGAGGCTTTTGACCTTCACTCGAGAGTGTAAAGACTTGGAATGAGAGCCAAAGGCAACACTCTCCTGGAGATATGAGTGAGCCGCTGCCTTCAGTGCCAGCTGGCTGGCTCAGTCTTGTCTTTTGTGGCAAGAGCCACTTCACCCTTCCTAGGTCCTCTGAAGTGAAGAGAGCATTTGAACTCTTGGAGCCTTCCAGCTTGGATGGCGCACGGGTAGCATCATGCTGCTGCATAGAGCAGCAAGGAGGTTCAGCACGGGGGCATTTTGGAAAGGGAAATTTAAATGTAAGCTGCTTGGCTGCAAAGACAGCCTTGTTTCAAACACTGATTGAGCCATAACAGAGCCGTAATGGCACCGCGCCTTCATGTTCTATTGTAGGATCGATGTAATTGCCAGCTATCTCAAGTCATGCCTCACATTCCCTGGCTGAATCTCTTGAGAGGCAGTTTACCACTCAGGGACAGTCTCTCTCTTCAGCTCCATTTGCTTCATGCAGAAGAGAAAGGTCTTGAGGTAGCCCTGAGAAGGCTGGGGGCCCCTCAGTTGCATCCCAGTGTTGACTAGGTAAGGAGAGCAGGCCAAATTTGCACCCCTTATACTGGGCCTGGCCCCATACAGGACAGAGTTCATACTGCCTGCCACTCACAGATGCCAATACTGCACCGCCTCTGCCAGCTTGGAAGCCTGAGAAGGTAGGGTGACCACCATCCAAGGGAGTGAAAGAAGATATAAGGTAAAGGTAAAGGTAGATGTTTCCCCTTGATGTTACATCCAGTCATGCCTGACTCAGGAGGTGGTGCTCATCTCCGTTTCCTAGCCGAGGGAGCCAGCGCTTGTCCACAGATGGTCTCTGTGGTTGTGTGGCCGGCATGACTAAACACCCAAGTGCACGGAACGCTGTTACCTGCCCACCGAAGTGGTACCTTTTCATCTACTTGCATTTGCATGCTTTCGAACTGCAAGGTGGGCAGGAGCTGGGACGGAGCAACAGGAACTCACCCCGTTGTGCAGATTTGAACCGGTGATCTTTCGATCAACCAGCCCAGCAGCACAGCGGTTTAAACCACTGTACCACCATAAAAAGTAAATAAGCCAATTCAAGGCTGTGAAGCTTGTGGCTGTCTAGTTGTTGCTGGAATATTATTCCCTTCACCTCACTGTTGGCCATGCTTTTGGGGGTTCATGGGAACATCTGGAGGGCCACCTAATTCCTATCCTTGTGCCAATGTTCAGACACAAATTTAGAAAAGATATATAATATAACTATAGTGGTGAAGACTGGGGTGACCAGTCTGTTGTCCGGCCACTGTTGATGGAGCACTTGAACTGGGCAGCCCTTCAAATAGCTCTGTATAACAGGACAAATGGTCAGTCTAATTTCAAGCCTTAGGCTTCTCAGTTCAAGTTCCAGAGGTGGAAGGAGATGGAAGATAGGAACTGCTCAAGCTAGGGGAGGCCCTAGGCCCTCTAGCATAATGGTTAGATGGCAAGATTGGGATTCAGGAGAGTTAGGGTTTAGTGCCCTTTTGTCATGATACTCCCTGGGTGATTTGAGCCAGTCACTTGCTCCCAGCCCAACCTACCTTTTAGGATTGTTGTGAGGATAAACAGCGATGATAGCAGATAAAGGTGGGTTACAAATGTGATAATAAAGGTATAGTCTACCTGTGAGACCTTTTACTTTCCCTTGAAGATCAGTATGCTTCCACTGATCAATAGAACCTTAAAGAAAATTTAAAATAAACCTGTCTGGCTGGCTGCAGGAAAGGTAAGAGTCCCCGGTGTGACCTCAGAAAAATCTTCCAAAACTTTTCCATGTTTGGAACCCCCTCATCCCCTTCTGCCCTCTCAACTGGTGCAGTTCTGTCCACACCAGCAAAGGCCCTGAAGATAGGAAATGGAATTTTGGAAGAGCCACTGAGGAAGCATTCCTGGGGGCTCGGAGGGGGCAGGCAAGAAACCACTGGCTTCCACCAGGTGGTGCAACTCCTTCTTTCAGAGATTGGCTGAGGGTAAGGGAAAAGTGGAGGCAATCCTTGCTTCCGTGCTAGTCTTGCACTTCTTTGGATACCGATATCCTTCTGAGCAAAACGTTTTGGAGGCCATGTGTGCAAAGTTCTAATACTCAAAAGTGGGAACCTGTGGTCCTTCATTGTACTCCATATTTATTTATTTATTTATTTATTTGGAAATTTATAGGCCGCCCCTTGCCACAAGCTTGGGGCGGCTCACAACAATATCCAACCTTTCAATATCCAACCTATATCCATATCCAACCTTTGCCATTCAACATGTGCAATGTCCCCTACTAATGGACATTATTCTTCAAGTAAGGATGAAGGCAAAATGTGTTTCAGTTTATTCCTTATCTGAATTTATCCGTTTGTACCTTCCAGACTGTACGTGGACTCAGACACAATCTGTTCCAAAATAAAGAATTCCAGAAAGTCGCACATGGATATTCTGATAATACCCAGCCCCATACCCTCTTTCCCAAAAATTCTTGCCTGGAAACAGTAATGATGAATAGAGTGAGGCTTGGTCCAGACAAGTTGTTAAGTATGAAGCCTTAAAATGGTCTGGGGCATGATTATTTGAAAGATGTGTGAAAAATCCAGTTGGGTGTTTAAAATCCATCAGATGAGCCTGGTTTAATCCCTTTGGATCCAAGCCCAGCAACCAAGCTTTGGCACTGACTTGGTTTTATGGAATCCTAAATAATTAAATCCACCCAAAGGAGAGTGGGAAAGACAATATATCCAATTCAGGCAATTTTTACAGGCATTCGTGTAGAATAACTAAAGAGATGATATTGAATCTGATGCATTAAAAAAATTTCCTCCAACTTAAGAAACAGAAGGAAACTCCATTCAGGTTGTGTTGCTGCTTCTCGGTCCACACAGTTGTTTCTGTCATGCCCACTGCTGCAATCCGTTAACTGGCCACCCTCTGGAAGACCACTAGGACCGTTGCTTAGCAACCTCACCCCATTGTACAAATAGCTGTAAGTGAGCAGCACATCTCAGGAAAGAGGGAAGATTAAAGACATCACCTGTCTTAGCAACAATGCAGCGCTTGTCCTGCTTATGCTCCAATCACTTCAGAGCAATGGAGCCCTTTGTGCTAAAGCAGGAACACTTGAAGCATTCTAAGCTTTCCCTTTGCCATCTCGAGGATATCTTGGGCAGCATAACGCTTTGTCGATGTATTAATGTCTAGCTTTTAAGCAGAGTGCAAGTATTAATGCAATGATGCGAAGCTCTTCAATGAACTGCAGTTGTACATCTCACCTGCAGGGGTTAGAAAATGCCTTCCGCACCCTGTTCTAGTGTATTATGGATAATTAATTAATCCATGCCAAGTAATGCTTTCAACCTTTTGTTCACAAACAAATCAGATCTCCTTGGTTTTAACTCTACGTCATCTTCCGGATTCCCACTTTCCTTAAAATTGTGCAGAATCTAGCACAGAAATCACCGTTCCAGACGATAGCTGATACGCATTTGTCTCTGATTGACTGGTGTTCACCAGACAGTGCTGAGAGACTGTTATTGAAGTCCTGACATGACTTTTAATAAAGTTTGGCTCCAATTTGTTTGAGTATTTTGCTGCTTAATGAGCTAATGAATGCAAACTACTTGATGGGAGCAGAACTGAAATCTGTGTTGATATACTGCAAGTGGCTAAATTAAACTTGAAAATCCATTAATTGGAAAGAAAAAAAATCTAAATTCATATTGAATCATTAGCTTTGAATTTGTTTCAAATTAATTTGGTTTTCTTTGCCCAGTGATAGATCAACTTTTAGCCACTTTGGCTTCAAAGGGCTATTGGAAGTAGGGATTTTTTTTTTCTTTTGCTTTGTTGAAGTTTTCCAAATTAGCTACAAGACACACTCATCTGTCATTATCGTACTCATGGTGTGCTCTCAAAATATCTTTCATTCATGTTCTCATGGGGAAAATAATCTGTCCCGATGTGTAGAAACGCACACCAACAGCAACCCAAAAGATTTTTGTTAAACTTAAGTGAGCCACAATTTTTGGACCAATTTTGGGGATGCAAGACTTAACCAAAATTTTGGTTTCTTTGGAATGGGATCACTCAGGTTTTCAAGGTACTTCTATGATAGTTGAGTGTAAGAGGATTGTTAAAACTTTAGCATTTAAAAAAAGACTGCTTCATATCAGGTTACAATTGGGAGGTGGGGGTGGGTAGCTTATCAGGAAAAATAAGGGGACTTCTGAGTTTTGCAAAATTAGCCATGGTATGGAGAAAAGCAACCTAAGAACTATTTCTTTCTCTCTCCTGTTACTAGACCTCAGTGGGTGATTGTTGGGAATTTCGGGGTAGACCAAAGGAAGTACCTGTTCACATACCACATATGTGAGATGAGATCCAACATGAGACTGTGGGATCCACTTCCACAGAATGCTGGGATGGCCACCAACTTGCATGGATGTGAAAGAAGAAAGACACCCAGTGCACTATAGTGATGCGATGAAAAGTTATTTCCCCAAAATCTTTGCCTTTCTTATGTAAACCAATTCACACAGTTCTGGGCTAAAATAATATAGCTTTCTTCAAGCGCAAGGCACATGTAACAAAGCTCTCTCCAGTTCAGAGTATAACAACACCCTGATTCTATCACCACTGCATGAATGATTTCTTTTTCAATCCATACCAACCTGCCCAACCCATAACACCCAAAAGCTTCTTTTATCAGGCAAGTAGGAGACAGCTGCAAGGAGAAGGAAAGGGGGTGGTTTCTCCTTCCATTCGCAGTCTGATCCTGTATGGCCAGGAAGCAAGGTCCCAGTAGCCCTAGGGGAAACACCATGTTCGGAGGGATGCTGCTGCTGGAACCATCTCCCCTCCTTCCTTCCCCTGTTCATTCAAAGCTCATTCTAACCCTGGACTTTAGCCAATGTTCAGTATTAGAGGAGGCATGGAGAGGATTTGCAAAATGGGAATCCACCACTTTAAGTAGGATTGGGATGCCCAGATCAGCAAAGTTGAAGTTAATTAAGTTTTCCACATTCCACCTCAAAGTTTGTTCTGACTCAAGTCATAATCTGAGCTTTGTGTTTTCTTTCTACCACAAAATATGCGTATTCTCGAACATATTTTTCCAAATGTGCACATAAAATTAACGTATATTTCTGCACAGTTTTGGAATGAGTTCACACTATGGAATGTATTTATTGACCAGAATTACATGGTAAGCTTGGAAATGTATCCCAGATTATGTCAGACTATGTTCAGTCTGGAGGATGAAAAATGACCTGAAATAAATTTCTCATGCATTTCTAAGGCAGGCTGATGTGATTACCATCTGCACAAATAAGTCTAACAAGCTCTATTAATATTTCCTGTGAGTCCCAGGTAGGAAGGTACAACACTCCCCACTACTTCAGAAATTTTCTAGCTTGACTGATAGCAACTTTGTTCCCCTTAAAATTCAGTTCAAATTTCAAATGAGACAAAATTTAGCAGTAACTAATGGTGCCTATTGAATAAGTTCAGTTAGAAAGGTTTTCTTTTTCCCTTTTTAATGCAATCAAAGCAGTCAAGAAAACATTGATGAATAGAATGCTTTAAGAAGAGCTGTTCTGGAGACTGTGCTGTTCTTCTGCCTTTTTAAAAAAAGAAATAATTGCCTTCAATTAACATGTAAAGGCACTGGTGTTTGTTGTCCCTAATGAGGCCTGCAGGCTAGGTGCCTTTGAAGTTATTGTTATGGCTGTGATGATGATGATGATGAAGATGATGATGATGATTCTCCTCCTCCTCTCTATCCCCCTCCCTTCGATTATCTGCCCTCTTCAGCTGCATGGCAAGATTTTCAGTATATGGAGAGGAGGGCAACTTTTTGAAGCCAAGAAGACCTGCAGGCATAGTTCTACCATGGGGGAGATTATAACACCCCCCACAACATTGGCTTGTTGCTCAATACACATTGTCTTTTTTGGAAACACATCACAAGTATGGAAATCATACTTTTTCAGCAGCAAGGTGTGCTTGGGTCCAGGAGTGGAATTGGCCGCCTTTCCTAGGAGGGGCCACAAATATTCATGTTGTCTCATCAACCACTGCCAAACACCAGAGACTCACCTGACATTCTCTCTCCCTCTGCCCCCCAAGTTAGATTTAAAACAAATCAGCACAGGAAGGAGGGCAGTTGCTAGAAAGAAGAAACTATCTGCAATAAATCAGTGGCTTCCACACCTGATCTTCTGCATTTCTGCACAGGGACTTTACACTGTTAAAGAGACCAGGTGGATTTCAGGTCTAGTTTATTTGAAAAGACAAATCGCCACAGAGGGAATACAGGAAATAACATTAGCTCTATGTGCTTTTTTGCTTGGAATCAGCAAATTTCTTGAAGTTCTGAAGGGAGAACTTAAAAGGAAGCAACACCACCATATTCGAAGGATCTGTCCTATTCTGGAATAAAAGCCACCTCCTTTACTCATGAAAATAAGGCACTTGCTGATATTCTCCATCCTTTTGTGCAATGTGATTATTCTCATGATTATAAGAGGTATAGAAATAGCTTGTCTCATGGCTACAGTTAACCTATTGGATTGGGAGAAGCTTTAGTCAGGGGTAGAGCGTACGATTTGCATATGCAAAATGTCCCAACTCCAATACTTGACAACTCCCAGTACACAGCTCTGAAGCCCTGGGGATGGCTACTTTTCAGCATAGACACCAGACCCAGTCATTCTCTTCCCACTTTTTTTTTTAAAGTGGCAAGAAGCATTGATTCTAGAATAGGCAGCCATACATTCTACTACATGTTCCGCACCAAGGATATGGAATTTCAGGTGGCTTGTGGGCCACTCACACACCTCAACCATGTCCCAAAGGGCCAAACATATGGCATCGGAACCAGACGTTTTAAGCATGGTTTATTCCCAAAGAAATTTTATCCCTTTTGGTGCTCTGAGGTAGTAGGAGAAAGGAGGGGGCGCTTCACAGTGGTTGTTCTTGGTGCCTTCTGGCTATTTAAATATGTATTCAAAATAAGGGGTGAGGCCCCATCGGTGAGGGTGTTCAAAGACAGGCTGGACATGCACATGGTGGGCATGTCATGAGCGCAGCCGGCTGTGCTGAAGGTCAGACTAGATGGCCCGGGAGGCCCCTTCTGACTCGCTCTGTTTCTATGTTTCTAAGGGGTGCCATGGAGCTGCATGCAGCCTGGGGACTGCATGTTGGCCATCCTTGCTTTGCATACAGGAAGCTTCCAGGGCCGTCGTTTGGCTCTCGTGATGAGAATAGCCTCCGACCGAGGTTCTGGAGTACTGTTGTCCACCCAGCGAGGCAAGAGTGGGCACATTGCTTGTCCTCTGGTATATGTCGTCTTCCTGTGTTATGGATATCATCCCAGCATGAAGGAGGGGACCAGATTCATGGGACCCACATCAGAGCTCAGGTTAACTCCAGTTATTAGCAATGGTTTCATATTCTTTTTAGCATCAGCTCAATTTTTATTTTTATTTGATTTGCTCAGGTAAAGAAAATGTGTTATTTGCCAACAGAAATAACATGGCTCATATATTGTTTTGTTCCTACGTTTTTGAGCAAATAGTCCTGAGGTTGTATATTGCTAGCATGCAAAAAGTTGAACTTGGATTGCTGAGGACAGAGTGTTGGGAAGGCAAGACATCTTGAAGTCAATAGGGATAGGAGCTAGAGTTCAATGAGCAACGGTCGTCTCTAACCCTTACCTTTCTTATCATTATTGTGAGGTGAGAGGTAGATCTTAAACACATACACACAAAATTGGAATGTACAAACATTAACGTTTCTGTTTCCCCCTTCCCAAATTATTCATTTTCCCTATTTAAAGTTGAACTTTGAACTTTTCTCTTTCTAAAATTACATTGAAAATAAATATGATATGTGGTGCATATTTCTCCTAGTTTTTGCACTTTTACTTAACATTCATATTTTTATAAACCAGTTTCCAAATAGGATGGCCTTTGAGCAGTATTTTCTCTAATATGCACATAATCACACCTTTTTAATTTTAAATTAGAGAATTGCAAAATTCAGAGATGTACACATTTCTAAGGATCAGTGTCGGTGTCTCTATTGGTCTGAAAGCATAAAATTAAGTAAGTTTCCATTAATCTGTGAAGCAAGATAACTTCACCTTTTTATTTGAAAAAATCAGAGGCTTTTCTGCCTCCATGCTTCTTGTAAAGCATAAATCATCCCTCAGTTGGAAACCTTGGTTCAAAGTACTCAAACTCACTGGATTGTCTCTGGTAAAAGCAGCATGAAATTCATATTAGTAGGACAGAGGAAGGAATAGTTCTTACCTTCAGTCATGGGGTGGGGAGACTCTACGCTCAGTGCAGCCTCTTTTCCATGAATCAGTGGATGTGGTTCAGCTCAGCTCCTGATGGGAAAACCAGCCACCCAGCTGCTCTGTTTGGAGGCCTGAGCATTAACGGTGGATCTTTGAGGAATTAGTTGTTACTAGAAGTTAACAATCTGTTTATGAGACAGTGGGTCCCATGTGAAAACACAGGCTGGCTGACAAGCTCATGGCGTTGCTGTTCTCAGCTCAATTTAATAGCCTGTTTTATTTGGGGGACTTCCTCCCCCGGGGTTCATCCAAGGAGGAACGATAGGGTTCGATGGAGTGAGCTGTTAACACTGACAGATATCAACACAGATTAAAAACAGGCAATGGCAGCAGAAATAAATGTTAAGGTGTCTTTTATCAGCAAAGAGCATTTCACTGAGAACCCTCTCACTCCCAGTTGTACTCGAATCACAGAACGTTCAGCCTACTGACAGGCAAGGTGTGTGTGTGTTTGAAATAATTATGCACTAACTTTTAGTCCCCAAGATGGATCAATATTATAAAAACTAAGTCATGTAGGAGTAAATAGGAATTAGGAGTAAGTGTGGAATTAGCTGTGAAGTGGCCAAGTTTGCTGATGACACCGAACTTTTAGGGTGATTAAAACCAAGAGGGATTATGAAGCGCTCCAAAGGGACCTAACCAGGTTGGAGGAATGGGTATGAACATAGCAAATGAGATTCGATACAAGCAAGTGTAAAGAAATGCATATTGGGACAAAAAACTGGCTGATTGGATAAGAGCCAGTAGTGACTGAGCAAGAAAGGGATCTTGGGATGGTAGACAGCTCAGTGAAAATGTACTTCAGGAGCTGGCAGGGGTACTCTCGTGCCTGTTGGCCTCCATTTTTGAGGCCTTGTGGAGAACGGGTGAGGTTCCAGGGGACTAGAGGGTGGCGTCAGTGGTCCCAATCTTCAAAAAGGGTAGTAGAAGGGCCATGGGGAATTATACACTGGTTAGCTTTATGTCCATTCTGGGGAAGATGATGCAAAGGCTCATAATAGGAAGAGATCTAGATAGGAAAGGGAGGTTGGTGGCCACGCAACATGGTTTCCGCAAAAATGGGTCCTGCCAGACAGACCTTGTGGAATTCTATGACAAGCTTTCGAGAGGGCTAGATGGAGGGGTTGAGGTGGATGTGGCTTACCTGGATTTTAGCAAGACCTTTGACAAAGTGCCCCATGATATCCTGGTTGAGAAACTGAGGGATTTTGTGATAGACCAATGCACTGTCTAATGGATCAGGGTGATAGGCCAGGGAGTGTGTGTAACTCGCATTGAGGGAAGAGACCAGGAAGAATAAAGCATAATAAGTATGTGGGTGAAGTTTAGTGTGGATTATGCTTAAGATTTTGCAGCTATCCCATTGTTGCAATGATTTTAAAATAATTTTTGTTTAAAAATATTCATCTGGAAAAATCACATACAAGAAAGCATTGATTAAAGAAAAGACCTTGCCATATTTTAGGAACATAGAAACATAGTGTGTCAGAAGGGGTTTCTCAGGCCATCTAGTCTGACCCCCTCACCAGCCAGCTCTGCTCACGGCATGCCCACCATGTGCATTTCCAGCTATCTATAGAAACATATAGATTTTGGGATTCATCACATACAAAATGCACCTGAAATTTCAAGTGGACTTTAAAAATATAATTTACAAAATGTCAAAGTGCTATGGACATGGAAGGAATTTAAGCTTCCAAAAATTTGTCTGTCTGTATGTACAAAAATATGTGCTTATGATGCTACAAGGTTCATGTCAATGCTGGTACAAATCGACAGACTCTCGGTTTTCAATTTGCAAGGAATGAACACTCAGATTTGTGGGGAAGATCAAGCATTTGAACCTCTGTTGCTTTATTGATCGGTGGCCCACTACCTGCAGCAACTAACAATAATGCATTACCAGGTAGAGGTAAACTACAAAATCACAGCCCATGTACATACACTTTATAACTTGCTAGTCACGTGCACCAAAACAGAGTGTTTCCAAATAATGTTAGTACAATAGCATCCTGATGTCTTTAGGCATGGCCTAATGTTCTAAACCATCAGAAATACTGGTAACAATAGTATGGAAAATATTAGTGATTGATTTATTGATATGCCAATCTAGTAAACTCTTGACAGTTCAGGTCAGCAGGTGTGTCTGCTTAAACATGCAAATGTGTCTGATTGAGAAACCATTCAGAAAAACTGGTTTGACAACTACACTGAGCAGGCTCTTGCCTCTGTTGAGCAAGATGATTAAATGGGTCCATTCAGAAACAAATGAATGTCTTTGTCTCAGTGGTCTGAACACCGGTACTAAACAGTAACCTGGCTTGGAATTCTGCTGCTTTCTGAGAAAAATGTGTAGGTTTGATTTTATAACACAAAGAAACATATAGTCACAGGGTTTATGTTGCAGAGATAAAATGGAGTGGTTCCTCTCTAGAGGTTTTAGGAAATCAGGATAGAAAGATAATGGAGATGGAGGGGGTAGGAGAGGAAGGAACTTGAAAATGGTGAAAAGTTGACCAAATGGTGGGGGACACAGATCTGTTCATTCTAGCTAGCAGGGTTTGTGGAATGTGGTGGTTGTGGCAAGAGCAAATACAAGAAAAGCAATAATGGCAGCTTAGCACTGTGTAGCAGTTTGCCACTGATTTTTAGTAAGAAATTGGCTTTTTTGTCGCTACAAATTTCAGCAGTATGGTGGTATTTGGCTGGACTACAGGTAGAAATCTTTGGAAAAACGATTTCATTCATTTTTATCAGGATTCATCCAGTTAGTTGGCACCTTCTAAGTTGCATGCAGACTTGGTCACAGTCTGTTGTTCAAGCTTGTAGATTTCTGAGCTTCCAATATGAGTATTGCTTCCCCACCTCCAAACAGTGTGTGTGTGTGTGTGTGTGTTAAGTGCACAAATGTGCATTAATCAGCAGAACAATCCATTTCTAAGGTGTGCAATTGATGTGTAAATCTGGGGGGAAATGCACAGAAAATGCACGCATGTGAGCCCGCTTTCCCACAATACTCACAATATCTGAGTCCGAATGAGCTCTGAAATGAAATTTAGAGATCTTTGATGAGTTCCAGTTTCGATTCACACTTCCCCAACTACAGTGTCAGAGCCAGGGTGGGGGAGTAAAGCCTCTGGACATGTTTTCCTTACTCTGGGCAGATGGGACAAAGATGCAATGTGGTAGGAAACAGAGCAATGAGACTGTGACCTGCGCATGCCTCTAGTGAACATTAAGCACACTCCAAGCCTAATAAGTCAGTTGCTATTGCTTTATGCAGCTAAGGCTTCGCTACTGATTCCTAGCACCGATGGGAACATGAGCAGAAACACAGTGTTATATCTTGCCTTTGTCACACATCTTGGTGAAGCCTCTCTTTGTTTCCTAAAGTAGACCAATCCAAAGGGTGCATTCCATTGTCAGACTGTAATGGTCCTCACATTTCTGTCACCTGCTGGTCCTCACTTTTCAAAGTATCATTCCTGTCTGGGCACATAGCAGCTTCGGAATATCTGAAGACATTTATTATCTCCCCACCTTCAAGTCATTTTCCTGCCAAGCTTGGCATCGTTACTTTAATTTTTTAGTATAAGTTATATTCTTTAGCACCTGTATCTCATTTGTGATGCTCTGCTTTGAATTCCTTTCAACATCTCTGGGCTTAAAATGTTTCTCAATTTGTGTCTATATATTTATTACAAAATCTGGCAGAAGTACCTTCCAGAGGAAAAGAAGTTGCATTACAAATTAACATCACGGAGCACTTCTGTAGCAGCTTTGGAGAGAATAAATTAGTTCATTCTCATTATCTCTTAATATTCTTGCAACAACCCTGTTTAATAATACCTATTATTAAACTAGGGAGGCTGAAGACAGCTGGAGAGATCATTGTTCAGGACAAGTGTGCATAACTCATATCCCTTGTAACTAAAGGAAATACAAAACATCCAGTCAGTTGAATGACATCCTCAAACATCACCAGTGTATGTTCTAATTGGCTTTGTTTTGTTATGATAGAAACATAGAAACAGGAGTCAGACGGGACCTCCTGGGCCATCCAGTCTGACCCCCGGCTCCAGCTGGTTCCACTCATGACATGCCTACCATGTGCATGTTCAGCCTATCCAGAAGACCCTCACCATTCCATCCTGTCTAAACAGGCTATCCCACTGTTTACATCTCAATCTTGCCTTTCATCCCACCAAGTTTCTGTGAGCCCCACCAGGTCATATCCTATTCCCAGGAGAGCCTCAAGCTCTTCCTGCTTATTACCCATGCTCCTGACATCACTATACATGCATCTCAGTGCCTTCTCAGAAATCCCTTTCTTTGGGTCCCCTGGCCTCCTCCTTCTTCCCGTCTTCCCTTATACTGACACCCTCTTTGTAGGAGTCCCACCAGCCCCCGCAATACATCTAACACCCTGGACCTGAAGACCTGGTCTTCTCCCCTCACTTGCCCCATCAGGACATGTTTCTGGGGGACTTAACCCATCCACCCCCAGTTCCAGTTTAAACTGGACTCCTTCTATATGTATCTGCCCAGACTTAAGTTTATCTTCAGTGGAACTCCACTTCCTACACTCAATGGAATCAAGTAGGTAGCTACCAAGAAATGAGCTTTTCTATTGTGCTACCCCAGATATGGAATGAAATGAGCTTGCCTGGCATTAATGATGTTGTTTCAGTACCTGGTGAAAACCATCTTGTTTTCCCAGACATTGCAGTTTTTCCACTTCTGTTGGTTTTAAATGTGCTACTGAATTTTAAACCTTAGCACTACTGCTAGGTTTTATTTTGGTTTCATTTGAGTTTTGGGGTTTATATTATAGTTTTAAACTTTTATATTCTGTTTTATGAAATTGAATTTATGGCTTTCTTTGTTGCAAAAAGCCAGAGACCTTCAGGTGCTGATGGTATCAAAGCATAATAAATAAAGAAGAATTTCAGCAAAACGTTCTTCTCTTTCATTTCCCCCCCACAAGAGCAATTTCTTTTCTATGAAACTGATGGGATAGGAATGGTCAAGAACACAAAATAAATTTCCAGCATACCACTAGCATCTTTAAGCCAAAATACCATTTATATAAGGTGTTTTATCTAAAAGCATGCTTTGGTCAATGTATTTGATCATAAAATATTCATGTTTAAATGCATTTTGGTCTATTTATGGAAAACACATTGCAAACTTCAGAGTTTGAACACCTGAATGGCAATTGAACTCTGGTCTGAAGGTTTGCTTAGAATTTGTGCAAAGGTCAGTAGACATCCGAAGTGATCACGACTAGGTTCCTCAGGTAACACTAGCGCTTTGCCTCCTCAGGTTCACATCTCTTGCAAGCTACAAGCCTCCAAGACCTAGAGGTGCCGGGATCCCCACACATGTCAATTCATTGTCCAGGAGAGAGAACTAAACGCATGGCTGGCTTCTCTAATTAGAATGGTACATTCCCCACAGTCTTTCACTCTTGCCAGTCATTCATTCCTCTTAGTCTATGCATGTTGATTAGCTTGCTCTTCCCACTCACCAGCCTTCCACTTAGCGATCTCTTTATGGCACTTATTTATACAAGGCTGACTATAGATAGCAGCATTTTCTGTTTCTTAATTGATCATGATGGCTTGGTTGCAGCTTTATGTTTGAAATGAATCTTTTAATTCCCCATTCCATTTAGGCAGAATTGCTTAATTTAAGTAATAACCTCATGCATTTATTTATTTATTGTTTTGGCTTAAGAAAAAAAAAGATGCCTCTGGAATATTTATTGTGGCTCCCATTGGCTTGCTTGGGTGGTTGTCCATTCAATTTTGCCATTTAATTAGGCTGAGACACACTCAGAAAGGGGAAAAAATAAACCAAAATAGAGATGGGGAAGAGCATGAATACTTGGCCATCATGTTTTCCTTCAGTGGCAGGGAAAGATAAGAAAAAGGAATCAGCTCTTGTTCATTCAGCTTCCATCCGATTCATTATTGCCTGCACTTGGATGAGCGCTAATAAGGCAAAGGGAGTTGGCACCTGGTGGGCAGAGGATGCCAAATCTCCTCACTTCAGAACCAGCCTCTGAGGAGGTGCTGGCAGGGCCAAGTCTTCACCGGAGAAGAGGGCTATTATGCAGAGTTATGTCACATGCTGAGCAGTGGTACAAAGAGATAATCAGAGTCCTCTAGCCTAATTACCTGGGCCCAATGCAAGGCCCAGCTAAATTCAGATCATTAAAAGAAAGAAAAAATGAGCCGTGTGCGAGATGACAGCTTTGCAAGAGCTGAGAAGGATGCGGCATGGCACTGGCAATACAATTAAACAAATAAAAGCAAGTCTATCCAACATTTAAATGCTCAGCCTGTGCTAATGTTGACTGAGAAGGATCCGAATCCGTCTGGCCTCTGTGCAAAGGCTGCATGCAGGGTTCATCCTCTTCTTCCCCTCCCTTTCCACTGCCAAACATGAGATCACGCACAAGCCATGCGCTGCTTAGGTTTTCAAGACAAAGACATAAACAATACTCGTGTTCCAACCATTTTCCTGTCCATTTACAAAATAACAGAAATTGCAATATGGTACTATGCTTACTACTCCCCACAAGACCATTTACCCTCATTCTGAGCATATAATAGGGCCACTGGTTTTCACGAAAGAAAACTTATTTTCCTGGGTCAAGTATCCGCATCCTCCCAGATCACGAAAGTGAGCCAGAATGCACTGTGGTCCTTTTCTCCTTGATCCAGAGCCCATCGCTCAGACCATAACTCGCACCTGGTGCCTTATGGTTGCCCAGGACTTACGGGGTCTCTTTTGTGACTCCCAAAACCAAATTAAACAGAAACCCTGATAGGGGAAGAGGTACTCACCAAGTTGACCACCCATCCCCCAAACCCTGGCCTCACACTCAAAGTAGCATCTCTCAGTTTGTGGGTCAGCCATCCACCGTCAGCCAAGGACTTTCCCCTGCTAGGACAAGCAGGTCTCATGCTGGCCAAGAGTCTGTTCTTGGTCATTGCAGACCCACTGCCCAAATGTAACCAACACAAGGCAGCCCCAAGTTGGGTGTCAAAATTACTTATTTATTTTTCTGTTTATATCCTGCCTTTTGCCTACAAAGGGCTCAAAGCAGCTTACATCTCCTCCCACATCTTATTCCCAGAACAAGAACCCTGTGAAGTAGGTTGGGCTGAGAGTCTGTGACTGGCCCAGAGTCACCCAGTTGGCTCCATGGCTGAGCAGGGACTCGAATCAAGATCGTCTCAGTCCCATGCTCTTAACCACGCTGGCTCTCAAAATTATGATCCACAGAAGTGGGATTCTGTCCTGGAATGTGCAATAGCCAATCAAGCACTCCAGGGTGTGAGAGGGAAAACTTTATTCTGTAGAAAAACGGTCTCTATGAACAAAGTAGGCAAGATGGAGCCCCAAGTGGAAAAGACCAACTTCCCTCTTTATCACATTTTACAGGAATGAACCATGCACTGGCACAGTCCCGTCTTTAAGGGTCACAGAGCTACCTCCTTTCCAAACGTCTGTATGGGCACATCCAGGGGAAACTTGGGTCTGTCCTTCAGTTCTGGCGTGGAAGAAGGCAGCACCTTATGCTCAACCAGTTACCATGCCTGGTGGGCCACCAATGATTGGTATGTCCGAAGCTGCAAACACTTAAGGAAGCAGTTTTGGAAGAAGGGTCTTCTCCAATAAAACCCCCTTTCCTGAGTCATGGCAGCCAATTTTCAATTGGGCATTTCTAGTTGTTCTCTTTGGGTTAAAACGTTTAAGAAATGGAACAACACTGATATTCAAATTTGTTCCTCTGGAGTCAAGGACTTTCCCTTAAGATAGAAAGGATGATCATTATATCATAAAGATTTGAACCTTTCAAAAAATTTGCATTTGCTACCGAACCCATTTCCTTGCTTTTTCTTGAAACAGATACTCCTTTCCCCCTTCTTTTCCGTAAGCAAGAACAAATGATGTGTTTCAGTTGTTTACCAGCATTATATAAATGAGAGGATGGCCAATAATATATTTAATAGACTATGAAAGCATTATTTCATTCTAGTTTTAAGCCCAAGCACCTCCAGTTATTTTACCACAAATGCATTATCCTTGTATTCCTTTAGCAGAGCCACCATATCCCATTCAAAGGATAAGGGTTAATAGGAGATTTCTTGATATTTTTGAAATACTGCACACAACAAGATGTATGGATCACCCAATATATGTAGCAATATCAGAATTGGGAAACAGAAAAAAGAGTCACTTCTTATGGGATCATTCAAAGTCAAGTTGCTCTTCTTGTGTTAATACCTCTGCCACACTCAAACTATATTGCAGAAGATTCATCATCCAAGCAGAAGTTGTACTGTTTGTGTAAGCAAGGAGAGGAAATTACATGAGTCGCATTATCTATCTGGCATCTGCCTATGATGTCTAAAACAGGTGCTGCACTTTTGCAGTACCATAATGCACTGGTAAAAAGAACTAGCTATGAGTCAGGGAGTCTCTGAATCAAAGCAGGCATAAGTGGAACCTCCACCCACCTTGTCCAAGTCTCTCCAGCACAACTTTGAACTATTTAGTACAGGTTGTGAAGCTGGAAACCCTGGCTAAATGGTGATGGGGGTGGGGGATTATAAATATTATGCCTGGCATCCCTGCACAACTACCTTGGAGTCAACTAATGCATCCCACCACAACCTTTTTCCCTTCTCCCCTGAACCCCAGTAAGCATTCAGTTAGCAATATAAATTTTTAATTTATATTTAAATTTATAGGCTGCTGAATAGTCCTCTAAGGGGTCTCGAAGCAACCAACAACATTAAAAGCAGGTCAACAGTAAAATTATAAGTACAGGGAGAAGTGGGGGGACCTGTTGGTAGCACAGCGAGCTCTTACAATTGGGAGTTCAAAACAGGTTTCAAAATACCTTGGAAAGAAGACAGCTTTTCCCTGGCACTGAAATGAAAGCTGTGATGGTGCCGCGCTGACCTCTTTAGGAAGGGCGTTCCAAAGGTGGGGGCAGCCACTGAGAAGGCCCTTCTTCTGACTGCCATCCTTCACTTCCTTTAGTGATGGCTTTTTCCAAAGGACCTCATTCCCAGATCTCAATGGGCATCAGGGGTATGTGGGAAACGGAACCAGGCAACCAGGTCCAAAGCCATATCAGGCTTTGCATGTTAAAACAGCACTTTAAATTGGGCCCAGGCTTCAGCTGGCAATCAGTGTAATTGATGCAGAATAGGAGTCATGAACCTCAGTCATGAACTGAGGCATGGCACCAGATGTGCAGCTCCATTTTGGGCCAGTTGGAGTCTCTGAACCATCTTCAAAGGCAGTCCTATGTAGAGCCCATTACAGTAATACACTTGGGATGTTACCAGCGCATGAGTAACGATGGTCTAGTTAAGTCTGTAGTTATTGTATTTGCTGCAGCTGGAAAAAGATACTTCTGGCCACCAAGACTACTAGAGACTCCAATGAGAGTTCTGGGTCCAGGAGCACCCCCAAGCTGCGGACACTGCCCTTTACAGGAAGTACGACCAAGTCCAGGGCAGGGAATGGGCATCTCATCTCTCAGACAGGGCATTCACCAACTGCACTTCCATCTTTGCCTGGATTGAGTTTCAGTGCATTGGTCCTCATCCAGTCCATTTTCAAAACACACCCAGGTTCAACAAGGGGACCGGCTCACCTGGATCTGATGGAAGGAAATGTGGAACCGAGTATCATCAGCATACCTCAGCCCAAACTTCCCAGAGGTTTCATGTGAATGTTGAGAAGCTCCTGAAACTGTAGATGAGCACTTTACAAACTGAACTGTATTTGCATGTAGAGACTGACATGAAGGAAACAGGGAAATTCTATGGCACAAGGGAGGGAGAATAAGAGGTGAACAACCAACCTTCTCTGGGGTGGTAGGTTCGCAGGAACATTTTCTTATTTATTTATTTAGAATACTTTTATCCTTTCCTAAACAATCCAATTGTCTCAGAGACGGCTTACAATATAATATAAATAAACAATAAACAGAGACGGCTTACAATATAATATAAATAAATAATAAACACAAACAATCAACGACTATAATAACAAGATAAAATGTGACTACAGATATTATTATTAATAAAATCAGATTAAAATTATTTAAGCTTTAAAATGTTGGGCAAATAAAAAGGTTTTTCCCTGGCACCTAAAAGCATATAAAGTGTATTTTCTGACCCTCTAGAACCACTTTGTTTCCCCTTTACACTTCCTTCTCCGGTGCTCCCATTGCTTCTGCCAGGACAAAATGAATGTTCTGCCATAAGATGGCTGCTGAAAGTCAGACACTGAAAGAGCAGCTTGAGAGTTAAGGTGCAATTCCTGATCTGGTCAGGAATCCATGCTGCATATCTCGCTTCCCAGGTACACCTGAGATATGCTAATCAGCTTGTTCAAAAAGGTCCTTCTTTTATGTTGTCTATTGTTTAACCTATTTAACCTATTGTTTTACTCTCATGTGCCTGTAGCAAACTGTTTACCTGATCCCCCACTTCCCCAAACTGTGTATGTAACTGACAGGTTATGAAAGCATCTAGGGTAATGACCTGAATTCAGTTATTTCCTTCACAGCCACCTTCTTTCTCTACCAAGATTGCTCTCGAAGGAATGCGTGTTCTCTCTCTCTCTCTGCCTCTTACTCACTAAGGAGTAAAGTAAAACTAAACATAGGTTTATTTTTACAGATGAAAACATAAAATACACTTTGTTTCTGACATAGCCTATAAATAGTTGCAGGCTTTACAATCCTGGCTGAGGCAGCTGCTGCAGTCCCAACAGCCAGCCATGGATTTGGAGTCATTCTCTAGATGGTGCTCCTTTTCCTACAAAAGCCATAATAAGAATAAAACTGCTGCTCACAGCTCGATGCCTCTTGATAACATTTTGAGTTCTCACCTTTCTCAGTGAATGCGAATTGGGTCTTCACCTGCCTGTCTTGATGGGCTTTTAGAGAGGTTTGGGAAGAAGGGATGTGGTACCAAGCACATCTTCAAAAGAAGGAATTTGTCATGTAAGGTTGTGTCCAATGGGATTTACCCAATGGAGAGAAGGGTGAGAATGCCATTTCAGTTGACAAATCATTCAAATTTGCCCCATTCACAATCCTGAATGTAGATAACACTGAGCCCAAAACTCGTGTGCACATTCCAAAAATGTGCATTTTGCAAAATGTGCTTTTTCACACTTCTGTCCACAGGGGGAGTTGAAGCGCACACTATTTCCAATGGAAATGCATATTTGTCCACTCTAATGAAATGAAATACAAGTTGTTAATAAAACTTAGATCTTCTGGATCTAGAGTGGTATTACTACCACTCTATATGACTCTAGTGTCTACACAACTGGAGTACTATGTTCAGTTCTGGGCTCCAAATTACAGGAAGGATATAGCCAGTTTAGAGTCAGTGCAGCGTAGGGCCACAAGGTTGGTGGCCAGTTTGCTGGGGATGGGGTATGAGGCGAGACTGAGAGAACTGGGTCTCTTCAGCCTGGAGAAGAGGAGACTCAGAGGGGATATACAGGTATGTGAGGGTGTCACATGGAGATGGGTAGAGACCTGTTCTCCCCTGCAGAGGAAGGCAGAGCAAAGCTCAGGGAGCCAAGGTTCCATTTGGATGCCAGGAAGCATTTCCTGACAGTTAGGACCCCGAGGGTGTGGAATGGACTTCCATGAGAGGTAGTTGAGGCCCCATCAGTGCGGGTGTTCAAGGATAGGCTGGATGTCCACATGGTGGGCATGTCGTGAGTGGAGCCGGCTAGTGCCAGAGGTCAGACTAGATGACCTGGGAGACCCCTTCTGACTCGCTCTGTTTCTGTTTCTATGGGTCAATGCCATTCCTATTACCTTGCATAGGGTTCAGCCAGGTTTGTATCTGGGCATGCAGCCCCTCACCCCATATAGCAAGAAGTCAATCCATGGATCTTGTCATATCATCTTTTGCTCAGTCTAACCTATTACACAGTCTAGCCTATTATTTTGTGAAAGTAAAATGTGTTAGATTTTGGGTTTTTCTTATGAGATACACACACACAAACACACACATTATTCATAAATATATAAAATATATAACACCCCAACAGAATATCAAGCACATATTTGAATTTTCAGGGCATCTCTTGCAAATGCTCTATATCTATGTGTTCAAAGCAGATTTTATGAGCACAAGCAAATTTGCTACAGCTCTAATCCTACTAACTCTTCCTTTAATTTCCTAGAGGTAAAAAGCAAATGCATACACACCAGCAGATCATTCTGGAGAGATGGCGTGGCGGGGGGTGGGGTGGGGGGAGTAGTAATAACATCAGGAATGTTACCAAGGAGATTTCCTGGCAGATAGGACAGCAATACTCCAGAGGTGACGAATTAAAGTATTTTAATCCAATTTATCCAATTTATCCATCTGCTAATATGAGAGCCAGCAAGGTTGCATCTGTTCGTATCACTAGCATCGGCATATGACCTGTGGCTGACCCACACGTTTACAAGGAAGATGAGAGTAAGCAGGCAGGAGAGAAAGAGAGATAATTCTTTCAATTATTGGAAACAGCTCCCTGCAAGTGGACAAAAAAGGTAAGTGATAGAAGGTTTTCTGCTTATGTCCCCTTATTGAAGAGCCATAATAGAAATTTTATCAGCTGTCAGTTCTGAACAGGTACAGTAAATACACTCTCCATGACATAAGTGCTGTTTGTTGTTTGCTAGTTTTAACCATTCTGACTTCCTTCCCATGTTCTCAAACTATACTTTTTGTTTTTGATTTGATTTGTTGTGTTTTTTTAACCAGTGACAAAAGTGGCAACTTAAAACTAGAGACTGAAGAATCAGTCAATTTTCTGCTATGTGTCCCTTTTGCACTTTTTCATTCCTGTTTGCTCCATCCTTTACAGCAAAACAAACAAATATTATTGCAAAAAGCATGCATCTCATTCTAATACACATACACAGCACACTTTGTGGCACTTGAATACATTTAACTATGAATGTAGTTGTGCTTAACTATGTGCTTTTTAAGAGAAGTGGATCACACTATTTCGAGACATTCAAAAAATCAGAAGGCGAAACATCTGATCTGTGGGTTATCGCCAGTTTGCTGTTCATGATGTTCATCTAACTTAAGTTGATATCATTTCATTTCAGTGGGGTTAATCTGCCATTCAGTTTATCTTGTGTGGGGCACCCATGGCCAGTGTTTTCACTTTGGTCTTGCATAGTATGTTAGCTGTGAACTTGTTTCTAAATTTAGTATTTTGGAAAATGTTTATGGTGTTGTAGTGCATTGCCATTTTGTATGAATTGTTGCAAACCATTCGGAGAAGACCACATGGTAGAGAAACAAAATTAATAATCATAATCACAGCATTAAAATAATTAAATTATTTATATTAAATTACTACAATAATGGTGTATTCAAATCCATTATTAAATAAGTTGCTATGTTAAAAAGATTGAACAACATCCTCAAGTATCTCTTATTGTGATTTAAGCAGATTTCAGTGTAAGCGGCTTGTGGATGAATTAGCTCTTCCGGAGGTCAGACTAGATGGCCCAGGAGGCCCCTTCTGACTTGCTCTGCTTCTATGATCAAGGCCAACTTTTGATATGAACAAGTGCAGATTTGTCCATCAGCCAAGACGGTACCTGAGAACTTCCTATTGCTCAAATTTCAGTGGTGGCACTTGGAGTGGCATGTCCTTCCCAGAGAGGCTCACCTGGAGCCTTTGTTCTGGTCTTTCCAGCATCAGGAGAAGTCTTTTCCATTCCTCCAGAGATGTTAGTCTTTGTTTCTTCTAAGCTTGCAATGGTGCTTTTTTATTTTAAATTGCCAATTTCATTTTGTATTGCAGGCTTAAATGCTTTTCATATATATTGTATTTTACTGTGCTGTGTTTATGACTATAATTTTCCTGGCCTGCTTCAGCTTTTGGTTTGTATTAAGTAAATAAACTTAGAAACAAGAGTGCTACCCTATGCATATATACCCCTGTGCAGAGGGAGAGACGGGGAGGTCCCCAGGATGAGGGTCCGGAACTTATATCATCAGATGTACAGTAGATATAATATGTCTTGGAATTGGCTTTGGACTGCACAGTGCTATCTCCTTACTTCTAGTTGGATTCTCTTCTCATACCATGCAATCATCGACTCACTTGAACTGAATCCCAAGACTGCTGGCAGCCTGGTCATGATGGCCACATTACCCACAGTCTGCGAACAAACGAGGCCTCAACCTTTCCACATGCTTTCACCATCAAAAGCTGGACCCCCTAAAAGCAATCATTCTCCTGCCCGTTTTATTTCTAGTCTCCCAAAGCAAGGTGAGAATAGCACATATGATTGCAGTGGCATATTTGACTCGATGAAAAAAAAACAAAAACCCTTGTAAGGACTAATATTCTCTTAGGTGAAATGTCTCCCTAACCTTTTTCCAAGTTGACGCATGGCTTGTGCCTTAAAGCTGATAGTTTACAAACAGCCTCAGGATGTCAACAACCTTTGCTGGTTTTAAAGACCTCATTGGGAGTGGTATACCTGTCTGGAACGTTGCAGAGCAGTGCCATTTTATCAAAACGGCAAATTGCAAGAAAACAAAACTGGAGAGAAGAGACAGGAGGCACGGCTTAGCACTGAGCACATGGCAGCCACCCACTTCAGGCACAGCGATGGCTTTTCTAGGGATGGTTTGTGGGGAATACGAAGTAAATGCCATGAGATGATTAAAGAACTTGTGAAGAAGGAAGACTGAAACGAACTGTCCACAAAGCTAGAGAAGTTATCTTCCTTTATAATTGTCTTCTAACTCTGTACTAGGAAGTTTATCCAACCTTAGCTAACCTCTATTTTCCTTATAAATAAATTCTTAAATCTCTCTCTCTCTCTCTCTCTCTCTCTCTCTCTCTCTCTCTCTCTCTCTAATGTCCAGTTTTGTTCATTTCCTCATTTTCCCAATCTTACATGCTCTCTTCGTGTTTTCACATGTCTCTGATTCTTAAAACAGGCATACACAAACATTTACCCATATTTATGCACTTTCTCCCAATATCCTCATTTGGTATGCACTGCTCCTTACAGCCACAAGCAATTTATGTAGGCATTTCCCTCTAGAATGTTTTGTGTGAAAAAGCAAGAGTATGATGCACATATTTCTCACCCATAGCAAGATACGCACACACACACACACTGTCAGGGAGTTTTGGATTAGCAGAATGGGAGACTGTATGCTTGAACATCAGCAGTTTATTGATAAGGTCACCCAGGAATCCCTCTGATAGAGTCAAAACTGCAACAGTGCTGCCGGGCAACCAGCATGCTAACTGACTACAAGTTCCCTGGGCGTATACAGAATGTTTTATAGGGTCTGGGTCACATACACAGTAGCCTGCGGTGATGATGAAAGAAGAATGGTACATCGCAAGAAACAATGCAAGCACAAACAGAACAATTGTCAAGTTAACAGCGGAGAGGATATTGTACAAGGTTACAGTGATATGGGGTGATTGGCGATTAATAACAAGGCAAACAGTAGAGTGATATGAATAATAACAGATCTCAGGTGTGGGCTTTGATATCTGGGGCGGGGTGGGGGATGATTGCATCCGGGCAGCAGAATCTATCTAGTGCTACTATTGGTGGGCTGGTGAGACACAGCTTGCCTTATTCTGGAGGAAATACATGAATGCTGAACCCCCCAGCTGCCTGCTTTTCCCAGGAATGTGAAGCCAGGTGAAAAATTCTAGTCCCTGTGAGTAGAGAGGAGCAAGGGCACTGCTGCCAGATTTTATATTAGAGGACATGAAAAAGCACATCTTTTTATTTGAGGATTCATTTGAACTTTCCCAATAATACGTACTCATGCACACATTTTAATTGGAGAAATCAATATAAACTTCTTTGTTGATAATATTGGGCTAGAAAGACAGGCCATTTCACATAATGTCACCCCAATGCTATTCATTCATTCATTCATTCATTCATTTCTATGTTGCCAATTACTTAAATAGTCCCTAGGTAGCTTACAAAATCATAAAAATACATTTTTAATACAAAACAATTTAAATTTTAAAAGTTTTAACATTCTTAAAATCAGATATAATCATAATACAATAATATTAAATAGGAGGGAGTATGGATCAATTAAAATAGTTATTAAAAATGTGTGTTTTCACCCAATGCCAAAATGAAGATTGTGATGGTGCCAGTCAAGTTTCCCTTGGAAGTTTATTCCAGAGGTGGGGAGCAGCCACTAAGTGGCCCTTCTCCTATTCGCCACCCCCTCACCTCTTTGAGGAAAAGTCATCTAAGGTGCTGGGCAGGTTCATATGAGTGGTGTCAGTCCCTTTACACAGACATGACAATCTGGACTGGACACTTGGTGCAAAATTCAACCACCAGAATTCTTGTGGGCACTGGATGAATTAAGCATATTATGCTAATTTTGCATCCATTGCATTGCATTGCATTTAGGGCTCAGATTAAAGTGCTAGTACTAACCATTAAACATTAAATGATTTGGAGGCAGGTCCATGGAAGGAGTGCCTGATCCTGTATTACCCAGATCTGTAACTAAGTAATTAAACTGGCAGGGACCACAAACAAGGTCTTTATTTTTATTTTATTTACTTTTATTTAAAACTTAAGATGTCTCTGGATGGTTTGCAACAGATTAATAAAATAGAATAAAAATAGAAATTCAAGTAGCAGTTGTACAGCAACTTTTCATTGATGGTTGGTAGAATTCACTTCTGTGTGACACTCACTTGCCCCCTCCCTTATGACCTTGAAATAGACTCTTAGATGTGTCTATTTGGCCCTTACTGCAGGATTCATACACATTCCAATGTATACCATGCTTATTCAGCTGGTATGTTGAGATATTTTTATCATAAACTGCTCCACAAGCGCTGCCTTAAAAGGTAGGCTAGAACTATAAGAAGTAAGTGGCAGCATCTCATTGTAACGTGAACCAGCTGGTGGACTCCAGAGAGCAAGGGAAGGTTAATTTTGTAACTGGGAAAATGCTGTAGATCCAGGTGCCAGCCTAGTGGGAATCTCGGGAGTCATTCTCTTCCCTTTGTGAAGAGAACTGTCTAAAATTATGGCCTCATGGATGCCAGAGATAACAGCTCTGCCCTGCTAATGATGGCACCTGGAACAAATGACTGGCCCCAAGGATAGGGAGATGGGCCATCACCCCACAGGTTAGGTGACGTATGGTGGGGAGGATAAAGCCAGGAGAGAACAAGGCTGCTTGTACCTTTCTCCGAAGCTTCCGTTTTGCTGCCTTCTCTCCATGTTGAAGATTGCTGTGTTACCCTACATATCCTGAGCCTGCACAGTTGTATGTGTGGTTGAGGTGAAGGTTTGGGTTTCTTGTTTTGTGTCCAAGTGGACCAAAAAGGCCCTGGGAGCTGCGGTGTCTTGGGTGGCTGTACAATGTAAGTTGGTGCTGTCCAGTCTCCCCTTTCCCCTTCCTATGCTGGTTTTGCCCTGCCTTATCTTTTTAGACTGTATGTTTTAGATCCCTTCACCCCTATAATTTGTCCTTTTAATAAACTGTTGCACATGCTTGTGTGTGCCAAGTGCTAGGCTCATGACTGGTCCAGGACTGAGGGGCTAGGGAAGTTCTGGGCAGGATTTTGCCCAGTTGACCAAGGAGCAGGGAATCCCTGATGGTTACACTCATATAAGGCAAAATGTGTTGACAATTTCAAAGATATGTACCTACAACAAAAACGGGTGTGTTTTGGGATGAGCATATTATTAACTTTGATTCCTCCCTCTGGAACTGTAGCGTTGTAAGCAAGAGTATTCAGAGGTAGTCCTTGCAGGCAGGGCTATCTGAGTCCTGTTTACCCATTTCCAGGCCTCTTCAGAGCAAGAATTCTCTCTCCCTCCCTCCCTCTCTCTCTGTGTGTTGAAATCTCTGGAACATAGTTTCTTTAGCCCTGGGACGGAATTTCCCCCCCCAAATTCCTTGGTACTTTGGAGGCATGCTCTTCTCAGGATTGGGTACCCCTGAAGTCTTCCTGCCCATAGAACTGGCAGTATCTGCTCCTGGGTTGAGAGGGTCCTTGGACAAGACAACCGCAATGGCTTTGCACCTCACTGAGCCTACCTTCACACCACCATTTTCACCAGCTGTCATTATTCCTCCCTTTTTCTCATCTTGGCTGCTGCTTGTCTTCTTGACAAAGAACTGCTGAGCAAGCAGGCAGCTACCTCCCCTCAACCAGCTTTGCCTGGGCTAGAGTGAAAGGTAAACAAGCAAGCAGGTTGTGATGGTGAAGAAGAGAAGTGGCCCTGTGGACCTCATCCCAGTGGCCGCTGGGGGGTATCGATGGTGGCCAGGTGCCTAGCCATACCTCACCCTGCTGCCAGACCTGAATGCTACATCCTTTGCTGACGTGGTGAATGTCTAGATGGCCTGTGAAGTACCTGGCTCAGCAAAGGCACACCAAGCGACGTTAGGTGCTCCTTGATCTCATTGCCAGGACAAGGGTGAGGAGGCATAGCATGCCACATGATTATTGTTTTCCAATTATGGTTGAAAGCTGAACAAAAGAACTTTGGAATGGAAAAGTATCCAGCTCTCAGGGAGATCATTAGCGGTAAAGGATAGCACAATTCTTCACTGCTGCGACGTCCGTGTTCCAAAGTAGATCAGTTAATCCCTCTTTCTTGAACAGAACCACAGGGTGCACTTCTAATAGTGTGCAGGTTGCTTTGGGGGTTCGTGGAAAACCAATTTGATAATAATTAGCTCCCTGAATTAGCCTTATTTCCAATTCTAATCTTTCTTCTCTCCCTGCTCCAGTGGTCTCATGTGGTCAGGGATATTTTTAAAGTAATCATTTCCTGTTGCCTTTATCACCCTCCATATCAAAAAAGACCTCGTGCAAACTGCTCCACAGCATATCCCTTGCTTTTGCTGTCAGTGCTCCAAAAGGGTCACAGAGGTCTTTCTTGTCATGGCTCTGGGGGCAGCACTGAGCTGCATTTCCACGAGCTTAGATTTTCAGTCCACAAAGAGCAGAAGCCCCTCCTAGCCAAGCACCCATGCAGCCTCTTGCCCATGTTCATTCTGGCTTATGCAAAGCCCCGAGATGCTGCTGCAGCACCGTTCCTGAGAACAGAACCTCAGCTAATTGAGGATGACACACAAATCGAACAATGGCATCCAGCCAATCAGAGCTGGCGCTGTGATGATGTCATGAAGGGGGACTGAAGTGCCTGTATCACCCTACTTCCGATGGGGGAGAGGAAAACTCAAATGGGGCAGATTGCATAGCATTTAATGTTGGCCTATGAATTAGAACCCACATCTCCTTAGTCCAGCTCCATGACCCCACTGGTTCTCAGCTGAGCTGCACGGGCATTTCCATTTTTCATCAGAGCTGCAGGACAAGACTTTCACTCAATGATTGTACTGGCTCTTTTCTTTCTCTGCTCAATTCATGCCCTACCTCTCCTAGTGAGTCAGACTAAGTGCAATGATACAAAAAGAGCAGCAACCACACCTCTGTTTCCACTTCAAGTGCTCCCTTGCTCATGCTGATGTAGCCAGGATTGCACTGCCCACACGTGAGGAGCTATGCCAGTAGATTAGTGACAATCTCAAGGGTTTCTTTCTTTTAATAAAAAGAGAAAGCAAAGGCAGAAAACCTGAAAGACACCCGCTCTCAACCCACATTGTTCTAGGGAAGAGGGGATTCTGTCCGGGAATGGAGGAATCCACTCCCCATTCCACTCTGCCCCTCCCCATGCACACAGCTCCTTCCTCGTGAACATTTGCATTGCCTTATACAAGTCACCCAACCTCAACAACTTTTCAGAAAGACTATCCCAAGAGGTCTTCCTGCCTGAGGCAAAGGGTCCCCTCAGCCTCCACGCTGTGCAGACAAGCTGGTCAGATGGGCTGCCACCCTATATTTCAACACCGGCTCTAATGCAGAGGCATTAGGGGAGACTGGGCATGTTCTACTACACATCAAATGCTGCCCTTCGACATCTTGCTACTCTACCCTCCCATCCTGAAACCTGCCACCCAAGGGAGCCATCTCACTCTGCCTAATGGTAGTGCGGGGGCATGCATTTCATGGATGAAAATAGCACGAGAGTCATTGGCAAGTCCCTCCTCCCCTGCCATCGTTTGATGCTCAGCCCTCTCTGCCCTGTTGCGCATGGAACCAATTCACACCACGATCGCCTGCTTGCAGTCCCTCATCCCCGTTTGCTGCATGCTCCTCGGTCTCTTGCTCATACCTGCATCGATATATCTATAGATATTTGGGGTGGGGGGAACTTATTTGCCTGAAAGCATTGCCAAGAAATTAAAACAAACCCCATGCAGCAGCCACAGTTTGTTCAGTTGTCATCAAAGGACTGCACAGTGGTCTTGCTCTCCACTTTTGGGAATCCATTGGGCAAGACCCGCTGTGACCTCTTTGCATCAATTTTCCAAGCCAAAACCACTTGTTAGCACAGCTCCTGTTGAGGTGTCCAATGTCACCCATTGCCCAATTTTGTGGGATCAATTTCAGTTCCTGCAGGCTGGTGCCACAGCCAAGCTGAGTGCAGCAGGCAGCTGGCCAGGTGCTCTTTCCAATCCTTTCCCTTCCAGGCTAATGAAGGCTCCCTGTGGGGATACAGCTGGTGGGCCAAGTGAGTGGCAGATGCCTCTTTGCATGAAGGGGGGGGGGGCTCCTGCTTGTAACTACTTCCAAGAGAAACCACTCTGGACCCACAAGTATGTTTGTGGTGGATACTGATTATCTACACCCACTTCAGTCTGGGTTTTGACCTGCTTATGAGACTGAATCAGCTTTGGACAGCCTGAGTGACAGAGGAATCTGCCCCTGTTGATACTACTTGACATCTTGTCAGCTTTTGATACCATTGACCAAAGTATCTTCCTGGATCAACTCCATGTCTCACAGCTCTGTCTCTCTGTGAACACTGAAGCAGGACCAGCCATGCCGGTGCTTGATTACTGTTTGCACTCAACAATCAGCTGAATGAAGGCCAATAAATGGTAGTTTAATTCTGGCAAGAAAGAAGGACTGTGGATGAGTGGCCCTTGAGTTCTGGATGGGACTGCTCTCTCCCTGTCTTCACCAGCTATGACTTCTCCTGGACAGGGACAGCTTGGACAGAGTGATGCGGGGACTGAATTACTACAATGTGAGCCTTAAGGCTGCTCTGAAAACTGGAACAAAGGTGAAACTCAGAAGGCTGGCTGTGATCTTGAACTACACCTCCCAGCATGCAACTCCATTGCTGAGGAAGTTGCAGTGGTTGCCTGTCTGCTACCGGGTCAGGTCTAAGGCTCATGCACTAGTCCACAAAGCCCTGCACACCTGTGAGAAGGCCTGTGAGAAGGCCTTCTCCCTTACCAACCTGCCCAGTCACTAAGGTGATTGGAGGACATTGTCCTGGCAGTTCCATGTGTACCTGTGGCCCAAGTGGAGTCTACCAGGAGAAGAGACTTCCCTGCCTCTGAAGATCAGGCAGGCACCTACCTTCCACTGTTTTTGGCTCTTGCTGAAGACAGCTTTGTGTTGGGAAGCCTTCCTTGCTGGCCAGCCAGAATCCATCTAGATATGAAACTGCAAATAAATGTATAAACCCATGAACAAGCTATTTTTTTGTCAGGTATTTGAGAGTTCCCAGGGAACTGAAGCCTAATGAATGGCGGCCCGTATAAAGAATAAGGTACTCTCCCCACCACCCAAAGAGAGAGAGAGAGAGAGGAGAAAGAGAACAGAAAGAACAAAAGACTATTTAATAAGGAACCAGAAAAACCGGGACTCTCCCTGGAACAGGGAACATTGAAGTGCCTATCTACCTTGATCAATACTGGCACTGTGAAGATTATCAGTTATGAATCACCAAAACAAAAAGGAAAACAACAGCAAAAAGGAGGACACATACTTGCCCAAGATCTGTATAAGCTAATTTATATGTTACACATATATTTGTTATTTTTAAATTTGCATTTATACATATTCTTACAGAAAAATAGAAAGAGAACCAGTTAGAAGGAGCCTCCCAGGCCATTTACTCTGATGCCAGGCTTCAGCTGGCTCCACTTGTGGAAGCTGATATTGGGCTTCCACGGAGGTGGTTGAGGCCCCATCGGTGAGGGTGTTCAAAGACAGGCTGGACATGCACATGGTGGGCATGTCGTGAGCGGAGCTGGCTGGTGCCGGAGGTCAGACAGGGTGGCCCAGGAGGCCCCTTCTGACTTGCTCTGTTTCTATATTTCTATGTTTCTATATTCCTTCCATGTGCATGACCAGCCTATCCTTTACTGATGGGGCTTCAACCACCTCCCATGGAAGCCCATTCCATACCCTCGGGGTCCTAACTGTCAGGAAGTACTTCCTGGCAACTAAATGGAGCCTTGGTTCCCTGATACTTGCTCCACTGAAATGCGACCTGCCCTCCTCTGCAGGGCAGAACAGGTCCCTACCCACCTCCATGCGACACCCCTTTACATACTTAAATGTTGCCAACATATCCCCTTGGAGTCTCCTCTCCTCCAGGCTGAAAAGACCCAGTTCCCAGTCTTGCCTCATACAGCTTTCCCTGCAATCCAGCCACCATCCTTGTGGCCCTACGCTGCACCCCTTCCAACCTGACTGTATCTTTTCTGTAATGTGGAGCCCAGAACTGAACACAATACTCCAGGTGGGTGCACCAGTGTAGAGTGGTAGTAATACCTCTCTTGATCTAGAAGCCACACTTCTGGCTTTGCAACCAAGGGTGGCGTTCGCCCTCTTGACCATCGCATCACACTGCTGACTCATGTTTAGCCTGCAGTCAACCAGCACCCTGAGGTCCCTTTCACAAGTGCTGTTCTCCAGCACTTGTCACCTAACCTGTACTTATGACACCCATTCCTATGCCTCAAGTGCAAGACCTTGCACTTATCCACATTGAACGCCATCCTGTTTTCCCCTGCCCACTTCCACAGCCTGTCTAGATCCTTCTGGATTTGGAGTACCTGCTCCTCCTCCAGTGGCAGTTGTGGCCACTGCCCCAGTTTTAGTGTCATCTGCAAATTTGATCAGCAGACTGGTCACCCCTTCTTCCATGTCGTTAATGAAAAGATTAAACAGGAATGGTCTGAGCCCTGGGGAACCCCACTTGTCACTGGCTGCCATCCTGATGATTCTCCACTAAATAATACAGCACAAGTCTTAACCATGGAAGACTTGAAACAGATGTCACATGAGTCTCCTGCTCAAGACTAAACTTGGGCCACAGTTGTTTGAGTGTGTAATCTTCAATCTGGATCTGTGCAAGGTAGCCCTTCCAGCAGAAGCGTGTCTTGCCTAAAGCAGGACATCTAGCCACCTCTCCAGGAACTTCAGCAGCAAAGAAATGAAGACAATTTGCTTGCTCAAAGACAATTTGAAAGGCCCTTGGGCAAGATACCCTCTTCTCCCCTTCATTGCCACCAGCTCCTCTTGCTTCTCATCCTCTTTCTCAGCATTGCCCTCATTTGCTCATTTAACAGGCAGAGACCAAGTAGGTAGGATCATGTCCTGCTTTTCCTTCTCTGCCCCTCTGTTCCTTGGTCCATTGTGGGAGGCAGATGAACAAGTGGTTTGCAAGGATGTAATTCCAGGGAGGAGAAGCAGCTCCAGGGAGGGAGCTGGAGTCAGCACACCACACCCCCAGCTGTGCCTATGTTAGACATCAGCGTTGCCCAGGGTCATTCTGAAGCAAATGCAGATGAGCAATGCCTGGGCATAGAAATATAGAAACAGAGCGAGTCAGAAGGGGTCTCCTGGGCCATCTAGTCTGACCTCTGGCACCAGCCGGCTCTGCTCATGACATGCCCGCCATGTGCATGTTCAGCCTATCTTTGAACACCCTCACCGATGGGGCCTCAATGAACTCCCATGGAAGCCCATTCCATGCCCTCAGGGTCCTAACTGTCAGGAAGTGCTTCCTGGCATCCAAATGGAACCTTGGCTCCCTGAGTTTTGCTCCGTTGGAGCACGTCCTGCCTTCCTCTGCAGGGGAGAGCAGGTCTCTACCCATCTGCATGTGGCACCCCCTCACATACCTGTATGTCACCAACATATGCCCTCTGAGTCTCCTCTTCTCCAAGCTGAAGAGACCCAGTTCCCTCAGTCTCGCCTCATAACCCATCCCCTGCAAACTGGTCACCATCCTTGTGGCCCTACGCTGCACTGACTCCAACCTGGCTATATCCTTTCTGTAATGAGGGGCCCAAAACCGAACACAATACTCCAGTTCCGGGCGCACCAGAGTCGTGTAGAGTGGTAGTAATACCTCTCTTGATCTAGAGGTCACACTTCTGGCTATGCAACCAAGGGTGGCGTTCACCCTCTTGACCACCGCATCACACTGCTGACTCATGTTTAGCCCACAGTCCACCAGTACCCCGAGGTCCCTTTCACAAGTGCTGCTCTCCAGCCACTTGTCACCTAACCTGTACTTATGACACCCATTCCTATGCCCCAAGTGCAAGACCTTGCACTTCTCCACATTGAACGCCATCCTGTTGTCTCCTGCCCACTTCCATAGTCTGTCCAGATCCTTTTGGATCTGGAGTACCTGCTCCTCAGTTGTGGCTACTGCCCCAGTTTTACTACTGTCTGCAAAATTGATCAGCAGACTGGTCACCCCTTCTTCCATGTCATTGATGAAGAGATTAAACAGGATCGGCCCCAGGACAGAGCCCTGGGGGACCCCGCTTGTCACTGGCTGCCATCCCGATGATTCCCCACTAATGGTTACCTTCTGCTTTCGGTCAGTCAACCATGCCCTAATCCACTGGACTGTGCTTTGGTGTATCCCAAAACTCCTCAGTTTCTCCACCAGGATATCATGGAGCACTTTGTCAAAGGCCTTGCTGAAATCCAGGTATACCACATCCACTGCATCCCCTCCATCTAGCCATCTTGAAACCTTGTCATAGAATTCCACAAGGTTTGTCTGGCAGGACCTGTTTTTGCGGAAGCCGTGTTGTGTGACTGTCAGCCTCCCTTCCCTATCTAGCATCACTACATCTCTCTCTATTATGAGCCTTTCCATTGTTTGTCCTACAATGGACATAAGGCTAACCGGTCTATAATTCCCCATGTCCTTCCTACTACCCTTTTTGAAAATTGGGACCACCGATGCCACCCTCTAGTTCTCTGGAACTTCACCCGTTCTCCACGAGGTCTCAAAAATGGAGTCCAGCGGGCGTGAAAGAACCCCTGCCAACTCTCTTAGTACTCTTGGGTGTAACTCGTCAGGGCCTGGCACCTTTGTAATGTCCAATGCCCTGAGGAGCCCCTCAACTTCAAGGGGGGTGACTCTAATCTGTGCCCCTAAATCCCCAGCCTCATCTAATCTCCTATATGGATATCCCCCGTCCTGCTTTGGGGAGAACACAGAGGCAAAATAGTCATTTAGCAGCTGTGCCTGTTCCCTCATATCAGTCACTGGATCTCCTTCCTCCTTATTTAGTGGTCCTATCACTTGTCTCCCCTTCCTCTTCCTATTTACATGCTGAAAGAAGCCCTTTTTGTTGCTTTTGATATTCTTGGCAAGTCTTAGCTCATAATCAGCCTTAACCTTGCGAAGAATCCTTCTACAACGGGCCTCCTCCTCCCGGTATAACCCTTTGTCTATTTCCCCCAGTACCCATTTCCTACGGAGGCTCCTCTTTCGTCTAATCCCTCTAACCACCTCCCTTCGCATCCATGGCGGCACTCTCCTCCGCTTCCCCACTTTACTGACTAGAGTTATCGTCAAGGCTTACGCCTCCAAAACCTCCCTTTTGAGAGCCATCCACCCCTCCTCAATTCACTTACCTTCCAGAAACCTATCCAGGAGACTTTCCTCAGTCTGGCCTTCAGTTGGCCAAAGTTGGCCCTCTTGAAGTCCCAGCTTCTAGTGCTCACCCTGCTGCATGTTCCCAGCCCAATCTCAAACCAAAGGATGGAGTGATCACTCGCATCCAGAGCTCCCCTAATCTGTACTTCATCTATCAGCTCCTCCCTATTGGTCAAGACCAAGTCAAGGATGTTCCCCCCCCCCCCGTCACCTCTCGGACCCTCTGTGTCCCACCCTCTAGAGCTTTTAGGAAGCGACATGATCTGGCTGTCACCGCCGAGTGAGTTTTCCAAGTAATATCCGGGAGATTGAAATCTCCCATAATTACTGTGTCTCTCCCCTGAGATATCCTTAGAATCTGTCCTGTCAGGACGTCATCCAGGGTCTCAAGTTGACCTGGAGAGCAATAACATACCCCCACTGTCAGGTCTCTTTCCCTGTCAAAACCCCTAAGTGTCACCCAGACTGCCTCTACCAATTCCCCATCTGTGCTACATTCTATCTCACTGCATCCTATCCCTTCCCTGGCGTATAAAGCCGCACCCCCACCTCTCTTCCTGTCCTTTCTAAAAAGGTGATACCCTTCTATGTTCACATTCCAGACTTGCCTTTCATCCCACCAAGTTTCTGTGATTCCCACCAGGTCATACCCTCCTTTTCCCAGGAGAGCTTCAAGCTCTTCCTGCTTATTACCCATGCTCCTAGCATTGGTGTACATGCACCTCAACTCCTTCCCACTGCTTCCTTTCCTTGGAGTGCCCAGCATCCTCCTTCCTCCCATCCTCCCTGGTACCTGGCCCCTCTCTGTAGGACTCCTGTCAGTCCCTGCAGTATCTCTAAAGCCCTGCTCCCAGAGCCCTGATCCTCCCCCCACACTTGTCCAGTGCAGACATGTTACTGGGGGGCCTGACCCCCCCCCCAGCTCAGTTTAAAGTCTTCCAGATGAAGCTCGCTAGAGCATCTCCAAGGGGCCTTTTCCCCATCCTTGTGAGGTGTAACCCGTCCCTTGCCAGAAGTCCATTGGCAAGAAAACGAGTGCCATGGTCGAGGAACCTGAAGCGTTCCTTCTGGCACCGCACCCTAAGCCAGTCGTTCACCTCAGAGGCCCTCCTGTCCCTTCCTGTCCCAAATCTCTGGACAGGTAAGATTGACGAGAAGGCCACTTGGGCCTTCAGCTCCCTGAGTTTCTTCCCCAAGGCCTCGAAGTCCCTGGAGATCCTGACCACCCCCTGCATGGCCACGTCATTTGTGCCCACATGGATCACCAGGAGCAGCTGCTGACCCCTGGAGCGAACAAGACGCTCCACTCTGTCCTTCACATGCTGGATGCGTGTGCCTGGCAGGCAGCAAACCTCCCTTGTCTCCAGGCTGGGGCAGCACACCGCCTCCTCAGTGCCCCTCAGCAGGGAGTCCCCAACAACAATCACCCGCCACCGTGCCTTCCCGGTGCTGGTGGGCGGCCGTGCCCTGGCCCTCGCCTCCCCTGCGGCGGCCCCCTTGCCACCTGACATCCCAGGCTGGGGGTCCTGCTGGTCCCCGAGGCCTCGTCAGCCCCAGCCTCCCCAAGCGGAGAGAACCTGCTTCCCAGCTCCAGATTGGTGCCAGGAGGAGGAGGGGGCTGTGCTGGCCTACCCTTCCTGTGGGTGACATGCCTCCATGGCTCCGCGGCTGCTCCTCCCGTGGTCTCTCCCTCAGCCCTCTGTCCAGAGGGGGGCTGCTCCGGGGGGGCCTGGAGAGCGCTCTCGGCCCTCAGGCTCCTCACCTCCTCCTCTAGCAGGGTCACCATCTTGCACCGAGGGCAAATGTATCCCTGCCTCTCCTGGGGGAGAAGGGCGAACATGTCACAGCTCTCGCAGCGGACAGCAACACCCGTGACTCCCGCCAAGGCCATCTCCTGGCCTGCCATCGGGATCCCTTCCGAGACCTTACCTTGGTCCCCTGCCTTGTTAGTCCTGCAGTTCCTCTCACTTGCCCAGTTTTCCCAGACAAAAACCCACTTGCACACACACACAAGGGTAAAATAAACTTAAATTTAAATTGGAAGAAAAACAAAGCACAGCACAGCACAAACAAACAAACAAACAAACAAACCTCTGTGTCTCAGGGAAGGGAGTCCCTGGACAGCCTGGACCGCAGCTAAGGGATGCAGACAAGGGACGATGCCAAGAGGCCAGAGCCAAAAGGCTGGCAGTGGCTGAGCTTGGCCTTATCAGTCCCTCAGGCCAGTGGCATGCCCACCTTTGAGGCCAGCCACATGCGCAATCCTGTGCAGTGCTCTGGTGCACTGGATATGACATGCAGATGCACATCCCCTCCCCTTGCCATGGAGCAGCCCTTCCTTGGGGGAATTGTGTGGACAGACCCTTTCTGGGGCACTTTCTGGGGTGTGCCTGGAGTACCAAGGGTCAAGGCTTCACCCAGGGGCAGGCACCTGCCTGCAGTGCCCACACCTTTGATGCAATGCAGCCTTCAGGTGTTATCCCACCTGACGCTGCTCTGTCAATCTGTCAGAAATCTTCATTCGAGCAACTGTAAGAAGGCTGCGACTTTTAACGACTCAAGAACAAAGCCTGAGCAGCATTCATATCCAGATGGGGAGGTAGAAAACAAGCAAACAAGCAAACAAGCAAAAACAAACAAACAGACAAACCTAGTTTCTAGCCTTCATTAGAGAAACAAAATAAAAGAATACCTTGATCATTACATGTTCGTTCCAATCACAGTACTGCCATGGTCAGGGCAATTAAAGGCTGGATAGTTCTGCAGAAAGTAAAAACAATCTTTATCAGAATAACACCATTGCAACCATGTGCATACCTGGCCACCCCCCTCAGTGTGTGTGTGTGTGCGCGTGCGTGTGTGTGCGCAGGTGCATGCTGGCCTAGTTGTAATTCCCTGGACCGTCACAATGACTGGTCATTTTGTGGGCCCCTGGGCATTAGGGCCCCAGCCTCTGAGCTGGAAATACTGAGTTGGCTGCCCCACTGAATTTTAAGGCCTATCATGCTGCTTCCATGAAAAGGCTCCCCATTTGAAATGAACACCTTGCTAAGCTCAGCGACACTCTGCCACGTCTTTCCAGGGAAAGCACACCCAAATTATCCTGTACGATATCAATTTGGTGATTGTTAGGTTCACAGGTAACCAAACAACCTGTCATTGTCTCACCATCGCACATTCTCCTATTAATACCTGCATGAGCAGCAAGGTGCACCTGCTTACCATATCCACACACTCCACCATTCCCCACATGCACGCACCCATGAACCCTTTCATTTCTCCCTGCCCCACCTCCCTGCACTAACTTTGAGAAGTAGATTGTTCCTTCAGTAGGAGGGGGTAAGAGAAATTATCCTTCCTCGCCTTTCCCCCTTTCCTTTAATTGTTATGTTCACACTTCAAATGAAGTGTGCAATTTGATGGTTTAATTTAGATTTAATAGGATAATTATTGCATGACAAATTAATGCCAAATAACTATTAACAACATTTCAATGATGGTTTTAAGGAATTTCCAGCAGGATATCTATCAGAGAGCTGGTTGCTTTTACCTTGAGAAATATGTGACGTATAATTGCTGGCATTTTATTTTCACATACATCTCAATCCCACTTCTGGTATTTCATTATCAGGAAATGTAGCTCCTGGAGTGCCAAGGCTGCTAGAGCCAATGGATGCAGTAAGGAAATTGTATTATGGTCGTCCTCTAAGAACCATCCACAGGGAGCACAAGTGCCATTTGCTAACCATGGAGGAGGATGGGGAGAATTTCATTTGGTCTGCATTTTTAAATGAACCAACCTAATTCACACTTTCTGAGTTAATACGCAGAACAGAACCTAATAAGGCTTATGAATTGCACATTTTTCTGAATTTTGTGCTGAAATTCTTAGCTCCAAAACTGTGTATAAAAATGTGAGTACGAGGGAATGTAGCATACCAAAATGTGTATATTAGGGGAAATCGAAGATAGAAATAAATATACATTTTGTGCATTTTAAATCCTAGTCTCAGGCATGAACTGGATGAAACAGACTTAGTATAACTGAATAACTGTGAAAATGGAATGGACTGGCAATGGATCGTCCATACATGGCTGAAGCCAAGAACCTCCCCCCCCTCGGACATTCGGGAGCCTGCTTGATGCCCCTCATGATGCTGAAGCAGCATTCTGAAGGTCTAAAGGGGGGGGGGAATGTGTGTGAGAAAGAGAGTTGTTACACTGGCACTTTGAATCCAAATGCAGGCATTCACCTGTGCATGGATACAATGCACCTTTTGTCAGCACTGTCTCCAAAAGAATTCACTCTGCAGAGACCAGGGTAGGATGAGGGAGGAGGTTTGCATTAAGGAGTTTGAAGGAACGTAAGAAATTGCTTTCTCCTGAGGCAGGGCTGTGATTCTTGAGTAGGCTGTTGCTTTCTAGGTGCTTTGCAGGCATACTTTTGAATGAAAATGCCAGCGACTCCAACCGGAGCTGTACGCATGCCAAAGGTGGCTTGCTGCTAGGCAGCCAGGACCTGGCACATTAATAGCAAGCAAACGAATTAGCTCCCAGTGAGAAAGAAACATGTTCCTTTATACCAGATTTTTCCACATTTGCATTGCATAAATCAAATATGTGCTTTTCAAAGAGCATGTTCTACGTATTACTGGTCAACGCAGCCTTTAATTCCTACATTCTGCTGTATTTCTATATCACTTTTCCCACTTAAAACAATTGAAATTTTAAAAAAGCAGTCCAAACGAATAAATCCAGCAATATTAAAAATATTAAGTTTTTCAAAGAATTTTGAAATATCCAATGTACTAAAAATAGATGTGTTCTAATTCTTATCTGGAAAACAACCAATAAGGGAGCTGAGTACATTGTCTGAGGATGGTACGCCATCTTAGGGAGCTGAGAAAGCCTTGCTCCAAGCAAATGCCCACTGCAGCTGTGAAACAGTGTGTCCTTACACAAAAACACGAGCAGGGGGTGTACGACAAATCATTGATGGGGGCTTACCTAGTTTGCACCTCTCTGACCAAACTTAAATAGAATCTGAAGTATTTAATATAATCCCTCAGAATTACATTTCTGAGCTTGTCACTGGACCGATAGGCTACTCAAAAAAAATGTTCAAAGGCATTAAAGTGCATGAAAAATGCATACTTTCAAGAAGACTAATGCTTTAACACATGGGAGAAAGTATTACTAACAATATGTATGTATACATATATGTTGACTGCTCTTTAGAAGGCCAGATCCTGAAGATGAAACTCAAATACTTTGGCCACCTAATGAGGAGGAAGGACTCCCTGGAGAAGAGCCTGATGCTGGGAACAATAGATAGCAAAAGAAGAAGGGGGCGGCAGAGGATGAGGTGGCTGGATGGAGTCACTGAAGCAGTCGGTGTGAGCTTGTGGACGTTGGGGGATGGTGGAGGACAGGAAGGCCTGGAGGAATGTTGTCCATGGGGTCGGACATGACTTCACGACTAACAACAACATTCACACATGCACACATAAATATCCAGAGTTCCTGTTTCACATCCCTCATGTAGTTGAGGTAGGCTGACCAAATCTTGGCATGTGTGATGAGAGGAAGGTGCTGCAGGCAGTCCATTCCTGCTAGTGTGCCAGGTGTTGTGAGGTCCTCAGTCCATGAGGTGCTTGAGGGAATGATGTGTCTTTCCATCTCTGTATTGTGATTATCTTAGCTACCATGGGGGCTCGTACAGTCCACTGGCAGGGCCAGAGAACAGTGTAATCCAAGCACTGCTGAGCATATTTCCCATCCCTTCCTGGCTTTCTCTCCCTCCCTGCCCACAGCATGCTGCCTACAGTATCCAGAGCCAAGCAGAACCTTCTCCAAACTTCACTCTGGTGTGAGCTTGGCTTTGTGTAGATTAGGCTTCCCCAATCAGGGGTATTTTCCAAGCTCATCACTGATGAAGGGAAACTCTTTCCTCATCCCCCCACCCACCCACCACCCTGCCACCACATGCATCCCGCCACCACATGCATGTCCTTTGAGAAGCCCTCCAGGCCTTACTGGCTATCCATCTCCCTTCACTCTCTCTGGCCCACAGCAATTCATGTCCCTGACAGTGTTAAAATGGCAAGCCGTGTCATGCTGGGAGTGGAAACGAGCTGCCAGGAATGGGAGCAGCACTTCGGCGATGACATCAGACTGTATTTCCCTGCGACAGCCATCTGTTTATAAGGCACATGCCTGCCTGTGATTATGCTTTCACTGCCTGGACACTGATATCTTCAAAGTGGGGGAAGAGAGTTTCCTTTGTCTCCCGCCTTCTTTCGCTAAATGACAACATTTCAATGAATTCTCTTTGTCTTTTTTGATGGCTGATAGGAACCAGAAGATGATATTTTCACAAAAGTATCCCCAGAAGAAAACAATGATGTGGGGACTAGATTTTCTTTCTTTTTTTTTAAAGCAGTGACCTTGAAGTTTTGTGATATTTTATACAAGTTCCTTGGAGTGCTCCTGTTTTGTTGTGTTGTGTTCTGTTCTTCTTTTCTTTTCTTTTTTGTTAATACTATTCATGCCAAAATTCTCAGGGGAGACAGAGTGAGAACTGGGCACTGCAACAGGAAATTGGGGGGGGGGAGGCTCATTCATTGACCATGCCTGCTCTCCTGCTTTTAAAAATAGCTTGACCTGTCAGCAGTAGCCTATGCCCCTCTACTACCATGCAGAAAATGTACAAATGCATCTTCTGACATGGTACTCACAAACACTTGTTTGGTGCACTTGTGTGCATATGAATTTGTTGGGAAACAAGATGCATCCTTTCTGAACATCTGGCTTCCCAGAGGGCTCAGTGGGAATCACAGTGTGACACTGGCAGAGCTTTGCTGCAGAGTCTAGAACTCCCAGTGCTGGGCTATGGCTTCCCATGCATGCTTTAGGCCATCACGAACGGCCATGCCACGGCCAGGTTCTCTGCAAAATCATCCCCCCACTCTGCCCCAGGAAGCACAGTTCTCCTGGGAAACAAGCTGTGAGTTTCCTGCACACCATTTTCCTCAGAAGCAGCCTCTTAAGAATATGAGAACATAAGAACATGCAAACTGGATTGGACCAATGCTCCACCCATCCAGTCCGGCACGTTTTTCATTTGGTGGCAAACCAGCTGCCCACAGGATCCCACAGACAGAACAAACGAGACCTCTACCTGCCCAGGCTCATCAGCAACAGGTACATGTGGGCAGGCTACCTCTGATAATGGAGCTATAGCAGAACCAGCTGGGCTGGCAGGCATAGATAGCCTTCTCCTTGAAGAATATAATTTTTCTCTGATGACCAAAAGACAAGGGTCAGTTACTTAGTATTCATAAGAGAGATGAGACATAAGGGTGCCAAAAATCATAAAATAAACTTTTGTCAAGAAGGTCAGAACGTGCAAAGATTAAGCCTGGAGGCAGATATTTTAAAACTAGATGTCCAAACAAGGGGGCGGGGGCAGGTCAAGATAACCATGTCCAACAGTAAGTGAATGTTTCCTGCTATGATGTTTTCTGTGACCAATAATCACAAAGGGATAAACATATAAATTTTCTGTGCATGATGACTGTGGCAGCTTGGCCCAACTGGAGATGGGCTCACTCCATTCTGCTAGTGTACACCTACAACAGTGTCTCTTTCTATGTACAATAATTTGCTGGTACTGCTTGTCTCTCTCACAATCAGACAACAAACAAGAGGGACTTCTTTTGTCTTCAGCATCTTCCATGACCTTGTTGAATCCCCTTTTAAAGCTGTTCAGATTATTGGCCATCACTGCTCCCTGTAGCTGTGAATGGAATAGTTTAAGTGCATGCTGTATGAAGAGCTTCTGGTTGCAGCGTTGGTGATCCCAAATGGAAAGGGACTGTTTAGTTTGTTTCAGCATTTGTGTCCAAATAAGGATTCAGAAACTTTGCCTCCCTTCCAAAAAATAATTCTTGGAGGATTTCATACAGGGAACATCGTGCCAGTCAAGATGTCTGTTGCAGTTCTTCCCTTTGGGCTACTCTCTTCCATTCTTGTTGCTCGTACATGGCCTGGTAACTCCATTTTGTGAAAGGAACAGCAAAGCTGGGAAGGGGCAGTTTTTCAGTGATTTCTCCACAGACTAAGCTAAAATCCAAAAGAATTTTGACTCAGGCTTAGATGGTCAAAAGCTCATTATTTCCAAATGAAGGTTTTGGTTGTTATTGTTGCTTCCATCCTTTCTCCCCTCCAGGACTCAGCGACATTATTAAACCAAAGTTGTATTTCTACAAGTAGAAAACTATACCGTTTTCTTCTGAGACCTGATTCTATGAAAATGGAAACTTCTGAAATGCTAGCAGAGGCAGGCTGGCTGTACTGAAGAAACGCCAAAGAGCAGTCTTTGTTAGCTCTATTAACATTTAATATTTTCCTACATCAGGTTTTAAAATATAGGCTCATTTATTATTCAACATTTTCCCATCTGGTATTTCACCTGCTGTCAATCCTCGTAAGCCTGCCATGGTCCCTTGAGGGTCTTTTTTCATGAACACAGATGATATCAGTACTGCTGAAGACAAATAGAAAGGCAGATGAGTAACCTTTCATTCTTCCAGGCTGGCGAGTTTATGGACAAGACTACAACATGGCTTTCTCTAAAGGAAGACGGCTCTTCTTCATCCATTGACCCGTCACATCTTCAAAAAGTGACAATGAACACTGAGCCTCAATGCCACCTTAAATCTGTTCCACATGTTGGGCTGGTTGGCTTTACAGAGCACTAATTAAGTTTCTGTCATTATGAATTCTGGATTGAGCTGTACATTGTATTCCTCCATGAGATCAATGTCAGAGCAGAGGGTGGCTTGGGTTCACTCCTGGTGCGACTCTAGCTGCTTATCCTCCCACCTCCGTATATGAGAGAATGACAGCCTGCCAGGTCATTACTCGGTGTCAGAGCATTGCCAGCCCTGAGCTGGATCTGTTATTAGAGGAGGCCTGCCTGCTTGCCGGAGCCAGTTGCTGGGGAGCTTGGGCGGGTGGAATTCTTGCACACAACCAGTCCGAGGGATCTTGTGGACAGCTGCCTTGCTACTGCAGGGACTGAGTGCTCCACCAGATGAACCACTGGTCTGGCCGGCATGGCTTTTCTTATGGTCTTCCATATATGCTGGAGTGAGGCACTTCAGTGGATACCAGCAGAGGTGCCTGGTGGTCCATCCGTACCTTTGGGTACCAGGCCACCCCTCTGCTCTATCCTGGCCACCTCCCTCTGCAGGAGAGAAGGCAATTCATGAGCTTGCAGTTTACAAAATATTTATACTGCATCCTTCAAACCACATCGCAGGGTAGTGCCCAAGATACTTACATGTTTTGCATGCAGGAATGACATCTTCCTACACCCCCATCCCAGGCCAGCTTGGACACGGGAAGTAATCCAAAGAAGGAGAGACTGGCTTTATACTATAGGGCACAATAAAGTGATGTGAGGTAGTGGAAAGGTTCACCCTCTTGCCTTTTTGTGTGAGCATCAGACCCAAGCTGTCATTTCATCATAAATGGGGATGGCTTGCTAAACAAAATTGTCTCCAACACCAGCTTTGGCCCTTCCTCTGAACAAGTCTGCTGTGGGTCAGGATATGTGTCTGATTGTGGTCATTATTTCCTGTTACTCGATATTCAGCGTACTTTGCAAATAAAAATAAATAGATGTATTTGCAGGGTGCTTTTCAAAGGAAGGTCACACAATAAAAAAAGTTTCTAAAAATTACCAAATATGTCATGAAGCTTTAATAGTAAATCATTTCTAAGTCCCACTGAGTTCAATTAGAGTTCAATAGGGAAACAAATGGATCATGATCAAAACCCATGGTTGGCTCCAAGCCATTGTTTGTTTGCTTGTTTTAAAAGGACGGATTTTGAGGACCTTGGCAGATTTCCTCTGGCACCTTTCTCCTCTAAATAACAATGTACAACAATGTGAAATATATTTAAATATTGCCAACTTTATACAACTTTCAGGTGTTCTGAAAATTCCCACAGCATAGAGCATATGGCAAATATATATCTATGCGTGCATATCCGTGGCAGCTACAATATTTTCCCCCCAGGGCGGAACGTGACCAGTAAGTTGCAGGAACGTGCATGATACCATCTGCTTCATTTCAAATTACCATCTTGAAAGTCTAACATGTACTGAATCTGTTAGAATACACACAAAAGCACTCATCCAAGCCATAAAACAAGGTTTAATCTAGAAGGTACAAAAGCCTATTTTGATGTAGATGATACAGGAGAAGGAGGAGGAGACATGGTCATTTTCCCTATGGAAAATGTTTTCTTTGCTGGCCCCGTCAACAGTTCTAGCAGCCACTTGCACAATGCTGGCAGCAGCTACTGGGCCAAGTCGTACTGCCCATCTGTGGAAGGGGTGGCATGGACAGGCTGGGTCAGTGGGGGGCTGCACCTGATCCTGTAGGACCGAGCCAAAAGGATGAAGAGAGGGCACATTCAAGACAGGGACAGGGGAAATGGGCGGCCATACCAAGGAAAGAACTCAATGGCTGGAGGCAATGAGTAATACTCAGAAAGGAGAGGGGAAGATAGCAGCCGGTGTTGATGGTTAACTGAGACAGGTGGTTAACTCTGTAAAACTGATCATGAATGTTCACTCATCTGGCAGCAGGGAGATAATCAGATAAATTTCCTCCTGCAAGCAAACTTCATCCCATTTTAAGGATCTTCTTAAAATCCTACTCAACTGCAAGCTGCAAGAGTCAGGGACCCTTTAAAGAGCAGACACCCCCGTAGAGCGGACATAGTTAAAAGTAGGTCCATGTTGCTGGGGCAAGAGCCTTTCTTTGTGGGTTTCAGCCACTGGGAGTCCTGCCAAGACTCATCAGGCATGATCCAGCAGGGGCAGACACGAACCTGCCTGTTGAGGAAGTATCTGTGCATGTTAATCCATTTCTCCTATTCTGTGCATCTCTCCTGATGTATACGGTAGAGAATTTGTATAAAAATACCTCAGTCAGAGAACATGCATAGTAAATGCAGTTATTAAGAGAAAGGCATTAAAATGTGTATATCAACCTGGAATGTATAAAATATATAGAAATAATTGGTAGAATTTTGACAAAGTTCACAAACCACTGCACAAAACAAGACAGAATTAACTTGTGTTTCCAAAAGTTGGAAAGTTCTGGAGACTGAAGTAAATAGATTTATCTATCCCTAGCTGATTTACACAAGGATTCCTTGTGCTGATTGACCCAGGCAGATAGGTGTGGGGGGAATCAATCACCTATGAAGTTCCAAGCTAATACACATTTATCTGGAAGTAGATCCCATTGAAGTCGGTCTTCTTTCAAATCTTGCTTGAAGCGGGTATGAGGACAAGAAGGGAGTAGTCCAAAAATGCCCCAGATCAGACCTAATAAAGGGCGACAACAAAGGAAATAGTCATGAGTGGGAGAAATGAGCTCAGGTGTGCATCTCCTTCTATCTCATATGCACACATAACCAAGAGCCTTTTAAGGTCTCTGTGACTGTGACAGCTCATTGCTGAATTCAGTTCTGCAAAGTTCATACTGCCTTGCGAATGGCTCCCTAGTGCGTTCTTGAAATATTAATTCACTTCGGGTTGTTAATCAGCTGGAAAGCAAAAGAATTGATATATGTTACACAGAAGAATGAAGAATATCTTTATCTTCCCATATGGAGAGAAGGCAGGTGCTATTAAGCATGTGTGAGGCACCCCTGAGAAATGTCACTCGTCTTGCTGAGAAACTCGTTTAGCTTGCTTCAGAATTTCCTGAGACAGTTTGACCCAGCAAAAATCTCCAAATGTGCTTCATATTTAGCATCAGGTACAATTTGGTAGCAGTTGTTGTGCGCAGTGCAAAGAGAGGAAATAACTTTGTTGTGCTAGTCAAGAAGTGGTTCAGGAATTCTAAAAATGGGCACAGGGATCTAAAAACACCTACCCCATCAGCAACCCCAACCATGCCAAAATCATTTCAAAACTAAGAAACTGCCCATACTGCATAGTGTGGTCCCCGACTAGTTGTGATCAACTATGAATAAAATAGTAACCAGTTCCTTTAATCTGATCAGCTGCAGTTATCCTTACTGAGGTCAGTAAATAATTATCCCCCTTCATGGATCACTGCCTTGTTGTGGCAAAGGGGCTTGTGTAGCGCAATGAAGCAATGAGCTATGCCATGCAGGGCCACCCAAGACGGACAGATCATAGCAGAGAGCTCTGACAAAAGGTGATCCACTGGAGAAGGAAAGGCAACCCACTCTAGTATCTTTGCCATGAAAACCCCATGAACAGTGGCAAAAGGCAAAGAGATATAACGCCCCTCAGGTCGGAAGGTGCTAAGAAGTGTGCTAAGCTTAACAATGTGCTAAGAAGGGGATGACAGAGGTGGCTGGATGGAGTCACTGAAGCAGTTGGTGTGAACTTAAGTGGACTCCAGGGGATGGTGGAAGACAGGAAGGCCTGGAGGAATGTTGTCCATGGGGTCATGATGGGCCGGACACACCTTTGCAATTAGCGACAAATAATTATCTCTGATTGCAGTAACTGCATAGCGACCACTGGCTGGGGTCACTTGAGCAGGAATAAAACACAAACAAACAACTTTCTTGAAGCAGCAACAGCTGGGAAAACATGGAGGTGGAGAGAGAGTAGTAACTGCAAACATTTGCAAACACCCATGAGGAGATCTGAGAACAAAAAGGATAAAAATAGGGGGAAAGGAAGCATGTTCCATGTATGACTGATGGTCTTTCCCCAAGAATGAACTCAAATATGGAAAGTTACCCCAAGATACCTTGCTATTTTTTCCTTTATAGACCAAAGTGTTTACCAGGAGCACAAACACCCAGAAGGAATTTCTGAACATGCACAGAGCAGCTTGTTAAAACCAATCTGGTCTTCACCAAAAGAAACTCTTCTTCTGCGCATGCCTGGGCTCCATCCCTTTGGGAGGGGCTTTTTGGAAATGCCCCTTTTCTGTATGGTGACCCTCTAGCTGATATCATGTCAAGGGGTCAAGAGCTCTACTCACCTCAGGAGTCTCTGAGAAGCTCCCCACTCTGTCCCTCCCGCCCGCTGTTCACTTTGTCTGGCTGCCACCCAAGGAGCCTGGCCCTGAGATGAGTCTCTTTGCTTCTCTCATGTCAATGTCTGGAGCTGGCCAACATTCCAAGACCCCCTCCTGCTCCTCCCTCTCTTCCTCTTCCTCCTCCTCCGAAATCTAGCCAGGCTGCCACCATGAGCAACTGCCTTTCGCAGCCCCAGGACAGCCCATATTGCCTATGGGCGCAATCAAGGTGCTTTCCAGCTCTGGCCCATGGGGCATTGACACGAGCAAAGATCTCCAAGAGATGTAATTAACATGTGCATTACCTTCTGTGGGCAGCCGAGGATGATGATGATGAGAAGAGTGAGGAGGAGGATTCATTCCATGGACAGGCATATGATCTGATGGCAGGAAAGACCACACATTTCGTCTAGTGCTACTGGGCTGATGCACGCAGAAGGACATTGGGAGAAGCAATATCTCAGACAAATGAGTGGAAATTAAATTCTTACAACCTGGCCACTCTCTGTAAGCCTCAGTCCCACTGCAAGATGGAGTGGGGAGATAGATCGCATGCTGGGACTACACAATGAAGGTTTGGTGGCAGCACTGGACAAATGCTAGTGTGAGAGGTAGGCCCCTTGAGAGCCAGTGTGGCGTAGTGGTTAAGAGCATGGGACTGGGACTCAGAGGATCTGGGTTCTAGTCCCCGCTTGGCCATGGAGCCAACTGGGTGACTCTGGGCCAGTCACAGACTCTCAGCCCAGCCTACCTCACAGGGTTGTTGTTGTGGGGATAAGATGGAGGAGGAGATGTAAGCTGCCTTGAGCCCATTGTAGGAAAAAGGCAGGATATAAATCCAAAAATAAATAAATAAATAAATAAATGCTAAGCGCCATGCTTCCACTACATCATGGTTCTCGTTAGCTAATGAGCGTGTTCCTAGATCAAGCTTTCATTAATTTTATCTAACCCTTAAACAGAACAAATATTTGTCACTGCAGCTTAAAGCAATGCCTGGCATGAATTAATGAAGCAAGTGTGTGAAAGACTGCACACGCCCCTCTGCTTTCAATGAATCAGTCACTACTGTTAATTTAGAAGACCAGAAGCCTTGTCAGAGGGTTCCTGTTACTATCAGATTCTGAGCACAGAATTCCTAGAACTCTGAGAAATTACAAATGCAAGAAAGTATAAATATTTGAAATCCCCCAGAGCTGGCATATGTATTGTCTTTAAGCAGACCCTTTTGATCTGGTATCTTTTTCCCCAGCCACACATCTTGTACAAGGCTCCTCCTCCTTCATGCTTTCCTTTCTCTCTCTGTTGCAACAGGAGGCTCCTGCTAGCTCTGGTGGGACTCAAAGGGGCCTACCAAAGTCTGCTCCCTTTTCATCTGATGGGAAGCCTCCCTGCTGCAAAGGTTCTTCTCCAACTGCCCACCCTCCTTATTCCACTTTCATTTCAATCTGTTTTCATGGGCTCACAGTTTTGCTGGACAAGGTGAATGCATTTCTGAAAAAAAGGTCAAATCTTTGAGCTAAAACATGGAGACTTCCACATGGGGCTGGCAACAAAGGTAGTCGCTTGCTAAAACCCCACATCCCAGGAGAGGTCCATGGACAACAGTCATCTGGAGTTTTTCTTCCTTTTCCCCATAGCAACCTGCTTCTTGGTCTCTCACTCTGGCTCAGCCAGTGGTGTGGAGAGAATGAGGAGTCATTGGCTCTGTCTGTCTGTCTGTCTGTCTGTCTGTCTGTCTGTCTGTCAAGTGGTAGCAAGGATGAGAGATGGGCAGAGGTACAAGAGCAACTGGTGTCAATTGCAGAAGGAAGGTATGATCTGAGAGAAGGGGTGTATATAGAGAGTGTCTTTTCCAAGACTCCTCCAAATCCTGAAGCGGACACTGCTTCAGCAAGATCAGGGGGACCAGAGACCTTCAACTCTGGGGTGGTATAGAAATGAAAGTAATATTGATGGTGATATGTTCATATGGCAAAGTGATTACCCAGGCTAAAAAAAAAAATGGATTCAACGGCTTTTGAATGTTTGGAAAAATGCTCATGGGAGATTGTACTTCTGAAAAATGTACACAGATCTGCTCTAGTAAGACACAACAAAGCAGACATTCCAAAGATGCCTACCACTGAGGGGTATGTTTGGAAAAATACACATGAAAATATACACAGATCTACTTGAGAAAAACAACAATATTGCACTTGGATACAGTCTCAAGCTCCAAGGAGCCTCAGCAAGCTCGAATCCAACGGACTGGCACATCACTACCCCTGGCCAGAACAAGGGCCAGCAGGTCTGTGCTTGGTTGCCCTGTGTGGCGAGACTTCAAAGTGAATCATTCCACGGGAAGGTGAACAATCTGCCTCTTCTGTCAATGGTGGAATCCCAAAAGGTGGAAAACAGAGAATTTCTCTATCCCAGAATATTTGCTGAAATGTGGAGGGTAGTACTGGTCCTCCAATTTAAGCGAAACAATCTCCTGTGAGAACACTTTGGCTCAGTTCTCCTCCTCCAGCTCTGATGCAGTCTTTCTCAACATAGTGCCCTCTAGACTGTTTTGGACTGCAGCCCCCATTGGTCCTAATGACTGATCTTGCTGGTTTGGTTTAACAGAAAATCCTGAGAAGCTTATCTGGCCTTCCTCAATGAGGAAATCAGAGGACAAGCTCCTGTGTGAGACACCTTGCCCTCCACTGTCAACAATGTGCAGCTGAAGAGGAACATTATAGAATGCAGTTGCACGGTGAATACTTGCGTTGGTGGTGTTCTGTGTGATGCATATGTCTCGAAGCAGATTTGTGCTCGGATGAAAAGAGCACTTTTACATATGTTTGTTTCCAGCTCTTCCAATCACGTGCACACTATTGGCATCTGCTTTCATGGACATTTCTCTTCATTTCTCGTCAAGTTATCACAAACAACACACAGCTGCATCCCAGTGATAAAAATCCAATCAGATTTCCCTGTTTGGTGATGTCACTTAGGGCAAATGAATTCTATTGAGAATGACTGTGATGTTTCCTATATATTCCACAGGTATGATCATAGCCAATCAGAGTTCACGGAATGAATACATTCACTGTCCTTTTGCAATCAGCTGCAAATTAGTGAGAGGATTAAAAAAAAAAATCAAGCCAAAACTTTCATACAATTTCAGCACAGCCTAAGCTCAGAGTGAGCTATGCCCCTGCATGAACCTGGGAACAACACCACTGTGTCATCTGAAAGCTCTGGCTGGCAGCTAACTTCTAAAATATTTGGAACTGGTTTTTCCCAAATTGAACCACCTCACAGCAAAACAGCTCATTGAACCTCACCTATTTCCCCTGAGTGAATAGCAGCAATAATTTGGACCAAGTTGGTACTCTTGGGAGTGAGCAGATGGTGTGTGATACATCCACAGGAAGGCAGCTTCTGCTCCCTTAGGACACTGGTGCCCGTGTTACCTGAGCCTTCACAGAGGGCTACCAGAGCCCCAGGGAAAGAAGTTTCCTTCACTGCTCCTCAGAGCCTTCTACCAATCAGAGCTCTGAGATCTGTGAGCCATTGCTGAGATCTGTCTCATGAGGTCCACCAGTATCAAGTATTTTTCTATTCATGGACAGGAGTGAAGGGCTACATAATTGTGTTGTTTTAAAATACTTTCCTCCACTACCACTACCAGCATCTGTTGGTATATTTTAGCATGGAAACAACTTTGATAACTTTTTATTAAAAAGTAGTGTATACATGTAAAGAAAGTAACCCTTTAAGGTCCTGTGCCTCATCTCAATTGGAAAAGACCGGGAAGGGGTTCTTCAGATTAGACACAATGTTAAATGCCAAATGAGGAGGTCCAGAGGTCTGAAGTCAGTCCCAGGCTTCTGGTCCTCTGTGCCTAATATTTAAAAAAGGGAGATCACAGAATCATAGACTAGTAGATTGGAAGGGATCATGAAGGCCATCGGTCTAACCCCTTGATACACCAACTGGTCCCCATAGATTTCCTCTCTTAGCACAATACAATCAAGATCTACCTTTGACTCAAGTTTGGTTTGAAATTCAGCCATTACTCCATCCTTCCAGGATCTAAGTGCTGTCAAATATTTCTTTGGGCTTTCATAATTCTGAAAGTAAAACATGATCTGAACTCATCACTTCATTCTGTTGAGTATGGATATAGCTGGCTGGATGATGAGGTCAGAAACACAGAAAACTGCTCCAAGACATCTTTGATGTCCAAGCTAGCAAACTGGAGTGTATCCCTGTGCAAGAAAGGTAGACTGAACTTTTTAATGGATTTATTATGTGCTGGGCAAAACATATTGCTCCTGTGTTGACTATATCGCTGTCAAACATTAATAACATCTCACTAGAATATATACTGGAAGCAAGTTTACCAGATGTATTGGCAAGATGTCAACCAAATCTAGTTTATTGCCCCAGTATGGTGCTTTCTGCCAATGTTCCAAGGAACGCATGGTGTTCAGCAGCAGTGTGATGTTTCAGGCTCATATAAGTTAACCTATTTATTTTGTTATTTCTTTGGTCCAAACTCTTAGAAAACTGCTTAAATCAAGCCCCTAATTGATCCACATGGGTCATATTTAATAAGAGACTGCATGGAAAGCAACTCCCATCCTGTTTGGTGTCACTCAAATTCCTCCACTGATTTTATCTAAAGATAAGTAATATTGAAAAGGCTGGTACTCATTGTGAGTTGTAGGTATGGGCAAAAATGCTTCTTTAGGTCCTACAATTTCTGTCTCAAAGCTCAGTCTCACCCTCTCCATGCGGCGTGTATGTTTTGTTGAGGGAATGCCCATTTTCAATTGAGATAAATGCATATTTTCAACTGGGGACCTTTCCATTTGAAAAAAGTGTGTTCTTTAAAAACAAGCATTTCCCTGATCAAGCTAAAAATTGCACATTTCCCCCTTGGCTAATGCACGAACATGCCAACATTCAACGGAAAAAGTCAGGTTTGGGAAACGGTAAAAATTCCCTGCAAATAATTTCTGCTAGTGTTTGCATTTGGGGTCATGAATAAGACCTGCTTGCCTGATTTGCCAACAGTAACTCCATTCTCATCTCTCCCTAACCCTCTGAGATACCAGTTGCTGGGAGTGAGAAAGACAGTTGCTCTTGACGCACATTCTCAAGGCCACATGGCTGTACTTCAGAGGAGAAGGAAGAGCCAGAGCGGGCTTGTAGCTTGAGCCAGCTCCAGACCCTGGGGTGAGAGATGCAGACACTTATCTCAAAGTCCATGTTCCCCAGGTGCTCAGGCAGCCTCTGAGAATATCCAAGATGTATGGCGAGGATTGTATTTACTCAATATTGGCAGAATGAAGAACCACCAACCAAAGAGTTGATTCTAAAAAAGATTCTGGACTGCGCGGAAATGGATAGAAGGAATCTCTTTTATCATTGGTTAGAGAAATGGGACTATATGTAGAACTGAATATGGTTATTAACTGTAATTAGAATAACATGTCAACCTAGTATGTACGATGCCTTGGGAACAATTGCTACTTTTAGTTTAAACCTGTAGAGAAAATAATGACTATGTGAAAACTGAGAATATCCAAGATGTACAGCTATCCGAAAGGGGCTTGGAACAGGGGAGTTTCTCAGAGGCAGACAACGTGGGTATGGCTCTTGACCCTAGGATGTGACTTAAGCAGCCCAATTAGAGGGTGGCTGTACAGACAGGAGGCAGGGTTGTTTCTGAACAGTCCCTCCCAAAAGGATGGGAACCAAACATGCATATAAGGAGAGTTCCCAGAACTAAAAGCTAGATGGGGTTTGATGAATTGTCCTGTGCATGCTCAGAGATTCCTTCTGGGCATTTGTGCTTCTGAAAAACAGTTTGTTCAATAAAGAATGTTTTGCAAGGAAGGACTGTGGCTTTGAATGTGCGAAGGGAGGAACCTCAGCTCAGGAGACCAGTTTGGGACTTGCTTACCTCAGCATGGATTGAAGGTAAATCAACTATGAAAAGGAAAGTGACGGATGCTCACTGACTGATCTGTCACACCCTCCAGGCAGCCAATATCCAGGAAATTTATTTATCCATTTTCTTAATGCCACCCAGCAATCAAAAGGATCCCTGGACAGTTAACAAGCAAAAACAAAACTATAAACAAAAACACCACATTTCTGTGGTGGCGGCAGCTAAGGAGAAGCGGCAGGGCTGAAAGGTGGGCTGGAGGAGCCAAGGGGGTACAGAGGCTTGAGAGAGAGAGGATGGGGCTAGGAAAAGGTGAGTAACTCTGACCAGGTAAGGTATAGGTACCTTCTTTTAGGGCCAGAGCAGCTGTCAGCGGCTCCAGTGGCATGCAGTGACTAGCAACGTGACAAGGGTATTGTCCCTTGTTGGTGTCCCTTAGTTGCAGCCCTGGTTTTGTTGTCTTTTGTTTTTATTATGAATAGGAAGGTGATGGTGTTGCCACACTCTGCTGCATTGTTATGCTACCATTCTTGACTTTGCTGGTGCTGGAATTTTGGTCCAAAAGTGCCTCTGAACCATTTGACTTCAATGGAGCGCTAGTCCATTCAGGTGATGGTCATCTGGACTGGAGTGTTCCTGTCGTCTTCCTCCCCCCCCCCACTTCCTCCCCCTTATTATTTCCCCCCTTTTCTCCTTTCAAGGAACTCAAGGTGGTTTGCTCCCCTTCTCCTCTCAATCTTATCCTCATGACAACCCTGTGAGGTAGGCTGGGCTAAGAGTCTGAGACTGGACCAAGGTCACCCAGTAGGTTCCATGGCTGAGTGGGGACTAGAATCCAGATCTCCTAAGCCCCAGACTCACACTCTTAACTGCATCACACTTATCATCTACTCTGTTTCTCTTCTGCAAGAAACCCAAGTCTGTTTCATGGTTTTCCTCAAAGCAACCCTACAAAACAAGCTTGACTGAGAGTCATTGACTGGCCCAAAGTCACTCAGTCAGGCCCATTGGGCACCAGAATAAATGAACATTTCTAACAATCTAACTATACTGCCTGTTGCTGATGGCGTTATTTTGAACATATGATACTATACATAAAATATTTATAGCCTGCATTTTGCATATCCTGAGCATCTTCTAACATCTTTTAAAATCTATACTAGAAACAAAACAAAGCAAAAGCAAACAAAATCAAACTACCAGTAAAAACTGCACCGTTGCAGCAGTAAATCACCTTGAAAAGCAATAAAAGGAAACATATGAGCTGATCCTCTAATGAAGATCTTAATAGCTGGGCAAGTCCATGTGGGAGTACGATCTGGTGCCCTCTAGATATTTTAGACATCAGCCTCCATGAACCCAATCCCACATGGACAATGGTCAGGGATAATGAGAGCTTTTGTCTAAAACATCTGGAGAACATCAGATTGGAGAATGCTGGAGTAGATTGTCCCCTAGGAATGTAGGTGGAGTAAAGATTGCATTTTGAATGTCTACAAGGAGATCAGAATGAGGGTTCTCCATGGACCTTTTTCCCTTCTCACTAAACCAGGTGTGCTAATTTAGTGTCAGCAGGGAACTTCTGGTTGGGTTAACAATGCAAAATACATCTTCCCTCCTGTAATTTAAAGTAATCTGGTCCAGAATATGACCTCCACATTCTTTTCACTCAGCATCATGCTGCATTTGATGTATTAAGTCATTGCGTTGTTCATGTGCATGCTTTTTAATCCTTTTAATGGCTTTGATTGCTGGATGCGGAGGGAAAAGGGGGATGAATAATTGGAGGAAAGGCTGAATATACATGCTCCAAGTAAACTTTCATCTACCTGATGCCAAAATGTCAGAGCTGTTGGGTGGGACTGGCCACAGCTCACTTTGTCATATTTCTGCCTGGACTGCTGCCTTTCAATGGTGTGATTTGAGTGTTTTGATTGCATTATGTACTGCTTTAAACATACTGGTATCTGCAAGAGTTTATATGTAGATAAAGGCTCTACACATCCAATAAATTTTTCCAAAATCAAACTGAACATAGGTTCTTGGGGAGCTGCTGTTGATTCAGAGTCGTGATCCACGTTTCAAAGACTGACTGTAATTAACTAGCAGCAAAATATTTATTAAAGGCAGACCTAATTTGCCTGAAGATAAAGTTCCTGCTGACAGATTCTGTTAACCTGTTTTGACATACAAATTCTTGCTTTTCTTGAAATGACAAAGATTTGGCTGGTGGTGTTAGGTAAATCCATGTTTTCTTCTTGTTCACGTCAGAGCATTAGATCTTGAGTTTCTTCTGCTAACCCTACTTACCTGCCCCTCCATATCTTCACAAGGACAATATTTTAAATCCTTTTCAGTATGCATTTGTTTACTCATTCTTCTGCCTTGAGTTGATCTTCTGGATGCTGTTCTGTTCCCATGACCTCAGACATAACTTTGAGGTGACTATTTGCAGATCGCTCCAGTTGCTGGCAAATTTGAGTCACTCATTTTTTCCAGCTTCTGGCTAGTCCTGAGCTGAAAAAGACTTCTCAATTCTGCAACCCCATGCCGTGCTCTGCAGTCTGTTTACAAACTGTGTAAGAATATTTTTTATGTTTACAGGTCTTGCAAACAAAATTTATTCACAACCCAAGATACATTTGCATTAAAAAATTGACTGTTTAAATGTATGCTTTAATACTTTATTCAAAAAGGGGGAAAAGCGTATTTCAGTACAGGTCTCTTATTTATTTATACCTCAGAAATGTATGCAAAGAACCAGTTAAAATCCATCACCCCAGTTATTCACAGATGAATTTTAAGAAACATGTCACTGAACTCCTCCAGTGGGAGGAAAACATTTCCAATGGTTTCTCACAAGTAGGACTCACCTTTGGCAAGATGGCTTCTTTCTTTTTCCTAAGGGGGGGTGTGTGTACATGCATGCACTCCTCTATGCACACTGCCACTACAAGTGGCAACGACATCAACTTTGTTAGAAGCCTGCTCTGTATTTGGCATTCTCTGCAGTGCCCCATGCCTGGCATCCTTGTGGGGCATTCTAGGAACAGGAAGAGTGACAGTGAAGCCCACCAACAAATGGATAATTTGGATAAAGTTGGACAAATGGAAAATTTGGATAAAATTCAGAGTGTGCTTTTATTTCTAGCGGTGAAAGAAAAGAACCGTCTTCTGAAACACTTTGACTCAGCTCTGGTTGTCATGTCAGCTCTTACAGGTCATGGGGAACTGAGGATGCCGATAGTTATTCCACTTCCCTGAAAGTTCTGTATTGTGGTGGACAGCTGGCAGCTTTATGCAACCAAGGGCAGCAGTGCACTCTCTGTTGCCACTTGACAGGTGAGATAAGCGAAAGAACCCCAAAGCCTCGGGGGAGGGCCAGAAGCCCCCATCGAGGATCAGGCTTTAGAGCTGGGAGATTTATACTTGGTGCCCACAGCACAAACAGCCCCCCTCCCCGCCACCTGACTCTCAAGTTTTTGAGGGAGTTCCCAGAAATCAGGAAGGGGAGTCGGTTGTCATGGAATGTGCCCAACTCAGGTGGAGACTTCAACGGTTGGACCAATTAGAACAGAGAACGAGACAAAGAAGTTTGTCCAATCCTCGTGGAGAGAGAGGTGTGAGGAGATTGAGGTCCATGTGACAAATCTCAGAGAGGTCAGAAAGGAGAGGGCAACTGTGTTGCTTGGAGCTCTCTGCAGTAGCTCCTACACTATCTGTCATAAACATAATTCTTGTAGTCATTTGGAATAAAGAGCTTTAGTTTTTATTGCCTGCATCTGTGTGAGTACTTGGGGATGTGAGTTATGACCTCACGACACTATCCCACGAGAATTTCTCCAAAACATTCTTCCTCCTTGAATTCCTTTTAGAAAGCTGCTTCCAACTAATTGAATGAGAAGGGTTAATAACTGTGGAAGAAAATTTCAGCAAAGCACTAAGGGGTGGTGGCGGCGGGTGGCAACATGAACAAATATGGGAAATGAGGCACACCAAGTTTCAAAGTGCTGCTCAGAGAATCTGGGTGATTGCAAAAATTGCTTGTTCCGTATGTTTACACTTTTGCAAGGAAAACCCTGACTGAAAAATTATGAATAGATTTGGTCATTAGAAGTTCAGCCCATGGATGTGAGAAATAATGTATTTGCACCACTGTCATTAGCCGAATTCTCAAAAAGGTGATGGGTGAAAAATTGCCATCACTACCTTCTCAGCAACGGCATGCTGTTGAGCAAGATCAATCAGGGCTGCTGGGGATGGGAAGTCCAAGCTTATTCCAACAAACAAGCCAAAAGTCATGTAGATTGATAATGGACTATTGATTGATGGTGTGTGCCTCACTTAGACATTGCCTCTCATTGGCTTTCTTCTAATGCAGCCCTGAGGTTGGGAGTATCCTTGTTTACATGCCAAGGCTGCTATAAACATTGACTTGCCATGTTCAAGTTCAAACTTTGCATGGTGATGATGGTGGTACATTTTTGAATGTGTGAATGTTTCTAATTTTCTCATCTGCCTGCGGGGCTTCTCTGAGTTATTATTTCAAAATGAGATGGAAAATCTTGGCAAAATGCACACACAGTTCACAATCAGTAGATCAGATAATGCAAGTCCACTACTTAGTAAGTAAGGAGAAGCTCTTATGGCTCATTTGCTCCTTCTGTTCAGGATGACTTTCTCTCCCCTGCCCACCTCCATCCTCTCCACAACTCACTCATCCTTGTTCCTGAATATGAAGACAAGAGCTGCTAGGATTGATTTGACCTTTTTTTATTTCTGAAAGCCAGCGGAAGGGGGCTGGATTAGCAGCTCTGAAGGTTGAAGAGCTCTAATTATCTGCAGATGGTAAGGTTCATCCCTTTATGATCAAATCTGGAGCTGGACTGGGTTGTTCTGCCCAAATAATTCCAATCATGTACAGTCCAGTTATTAGAGCTCATATCCTTGTTTTCCCTGAAGCAGGAAATGAGGATTGATCCAGGGCAGAGATAGGTTAATAATAGGGCTAAGGTATGCTTATAAAGTATGTGCTTAGTTTTTACTGTCTGTTATAGAGGCTACATTATGGGATAAAGTTTGGTATTTTGACATCTTTCTTTTTCCTAGATACAGAACTTGGCATCTTTCAGACCTATCAAGATCACCTTGAATGTTATTTTTGGCTTCCATGGTTTTGTGTCATCAGCAAATTTGATAAGCATTCTCTGCACATCTTCATCAAAGCCATTCATAAAATGAAAATGTTGAAGAGCACTGGGTCCGACTGAGCCCTACAGTACCCCACAGGCTACCTCCTCCAGTTTGAGAAAGTGCCATTGATGAGCACTCTCTGAGTCCGATTCTGTACCCACTTGTGAATGCACCTGAGATTGGTTCCATCTAGCCCACTTTTAGCTAGTTTGCTGATCAGGATATCATGGGGCACTTTGTCAAAAGCTTTGCTGATGTCAAGATATGTTATGTCCACAGCATTCCCACAGTCCATCGGGGAGGTTACCCAATCAAAAATGAAATCAGATTCATCTGGCAGGATTTGTTCTTGATAAGTTCATGTTAGCTTCTAGTCATCATTGCGTTGTTTTCAAAGGACTTACAAAATGACTGCTGTATGATCTGCTCCAGAATTTTCCCAGGGATCCATGTCAGACTGACTGGTCTGTAGTTTCCAGGTTGTGCCTTCTTGAAGATGCAGACAACATGAGCCCTTCTACGGACACCTGGCATTTCCCCTATCTTCCATGACTCTTCAGTCAATGTTGACAGTGGGGCCAAGCGTTCTTCCACCAGCTCCTTCATGACTCTAGGGTGTCATTCAGCCGGTCATGGAGATTTGAATTCACTTGACTGAATTAGATGATCCTTGACCATTTCCCTATCAATCTTGAACTACCATTCTGCTCCATCAGTTTGTATTTCCTCTTGGTCAGGAAGGTTGTAGCTCTTCTTTTGAGAGAAGCCTAAGCCAAAGTAGGAATTGAGCACTTCTGCCTTTTCTTTGTCATCTGTTGTCATTTTACTATCCACATGAAGTAGCTGAACCCATTTCTTTCCTCTGCCTTTTTCTTTGGATATATCTGGAGAAGGCTTTCTTGTTGCTTTTCGCATCTCTTGCCAGCCTCAGCTTATTCCTGGCTTTAGACTTTCTGACACCATTCCTGCAATTCCATGCTACCTGCCTGCATTCTTCCTTTGTAAGCTGGCCTTCCTTCCACTTTTCAGATCATCTTTTAGCTTTATGTGAAGCCACACGGGCTTCTTCTGTTGTCTTCTATCCTTACTCCTTGATGGATTTGTTTGTGATTATGCCTTTACAGTTTCCTTCGTAAAACATTCCCACCCATTTGGACTCCTTTTCTCATTGGAATCACCTGCCATGGAACTTAACTTATGCTGTTCTCCGTTTATTAAAATTGGCTGCCTTGAAATCCAGGGTACATACTTGGCTACTTTGTGTTTTGCTTAGTTTAGAATTGAGAACTCAAGAATGGCATGGCCACTTTTCACCAGAGTTCCCATAGCTGCCTTTTGTCTACTAGGTCCACTTGGGTTAGCGTCAACTCAAGGATAGCCATTGCTCTTGTTCCTTCCTCCACTTTGCATTGGAGGAAGTTACCAGTAACACATGTTAGGACTCTCTTGTTTGGCAGAATTTGTCTTCCTACAGATATTTGGGAACTTAAATCTCCATAATGACAGCATCGTGTTTCCCTGAATCACTGGCAGATTGCTTTTCAAAAGTTTCATCCTTGTCTTCTCCTTGACTGGGTGCTTGGTAATAGACACGAACCACTGTGTTCCTTTTATTCCTTCCTCCTTTATATTAATCCAAATGCTATCAATGGGCTAGAAAGCTCATCTTCCTGTATTTCTGTGCAGGGATATGTATCTTTAACATATACCGTTCACTCCACCTCCCTTTCTAGACATTCTATTCTTCTTGAAGAGAGTATATCCTGCAATTGTTGCATTCCAGTCATGGGAGTCATCCCACAGAATTTCAGGTCTTATTCCCCTTGGTGCATTAAGAGTTCAAGTTCATCATGTGTGTTTCCCATACTCAGGACATTAGTATGTTGACATCAAAGACCACTTGCTTTATACTCCTGATTAACATCTTCATGCTGCGCACAAACACATCCTTTCCAGTACTTGTAAGGTGCAGCCCACCACTTGCTAGCAGTCCATCTTCCAGGAAGTGTAACCTGTAGTTCCAGAAGCCAGATCTGTCGTGTGAGCACATTCTGTCAGTCCACAGATGCACACATGGGGGCTCCTCGTTTTGGCAGGACTGACAGTTCAGCATCAGAGGATGAGATGTGGATATGGGAGGCTGCCTATCCTGGCGGGACCAACTACTCCGACTGTGGTAATGAGTTAATTATTGAAATGGTCCCAGTCCTAGCTGCAGTCCAAGGCTGTTGCTCCCTGACAGTGTCTGATATGAGGGAGATTCGTTCAAGGGCAGACAAACAGGGGCAGTCAACCTACCCATGGGAATGGGGAATAGCAACAACACCTTGAAGGAGGAGATTTCGAGGTGGGGTGTCTATCAGATGGGGAACTCCAGCCTCCTCAGGGGTGGATCTGATAGTCTGTTGTCATAGTCATAGGGCCTTTGAGGGAGGAGTGCAGGCATGCCCAGTTCCATAGTGCTCCTCCCACCAATGAGAGACAAAGAAGTATTCACAAGGAAAGCTTTGGCTGAAGAATGTCAGAGAGGATTCAACAGTTTGCTCTGTGTATGCTCAAAGACTCACATGCAAAAAAGAGATGTTTTGCAAAGAAATGCTGGTGAGACTGTTACTGCTGGGTGACAGAGAATGGCTCACAACAAATCTCTCATGTTGGCATCACCTTCCTAGCCAGCCGTTCACTTGGAGTATTTTTCTTTCCCTGTCTATTCTTCTTCTTTGAATTGGGAAGACCGAAGAGAAAACTTTTTGGCCCTCAAAGTCCTTAACACTCCCTAACATGTCAATGTCTGATGTGATTTCTTCAAATCTCCGCTTGGCATTTGTATTTGTACCAAAATCCTCATTTTCCCTTCCCTCCAGATTCTCCTCTTCTGCCTCAGCTTGCTGTTGCACTTCTTGACTGCTCTTAGCTGTTGCAGTTCCACCTCTATCTATAAATGCTTCATCTTTTATTTCCTTGAGGGTGGGCTCTCTCTGCTCTAGTGCTCTCACCTCTTCTTCTGACAGGGCTACTAGCTTGTACTTGTTGTATGTGTTGGCCATGTTGCCCTCAGACAAGAAAACAAACCTTGCACCTTTGTTGCAGGTCATCACCACTGTGGAGTCTACTTGGTCCATTTGTTGTGCTACCTTTTTTGATTCTTGCTTCCTTGGCTTTCAGCCTCCTTTCTTCTCTAAAGGTTAACAACACAGTCCTACAGTAAATGGGAGTGTGTTATAAGGAAGAAAACTAAGCGAGGGGGGGGGGAGAGAGAAGAAAAGAGAAGGAAAAATATGTAGGACATCCCCTTTGACCTCCTCCACCAAACTCCTGGTTGCTCTTCCCAGTTGCTTGCTCCCTGGGACAGCTGGGACAGCTTCCCATGATCTGCTCATCTAGAAGAGGAATCAAAATGCATCTGCCCACCCATGCAGGGGTGGGGAGTAATCAGGCCACTCCCATTCAGTTGCAACTCTCAGACACAGGTGGCCACTTGGAAGATACTATCTGCCAGACTAGACCAGACCCCCTCCTGCCTCTGCCTGCCTTTGCCTCCTCTTCCACTACAATTCCACTGCCTGACTTCTGCTTGATATTAATAAAGTGCAAGGAGGGCATTAAAAGCTACGAACTGACATGAGAGCAAAACTAGCCAAGCCCAGCTGAGGAGGAGCAACATCTGGCATTGGTGGAAGATGGCCTGTCATGATCAAGGGGACAGTTGCTCCAGGAACACCTGTGTGTGTCCACTGCATAGGTGCACACAGTGTGCTCCTTCTCACGCAGTGTTGCCAGTGGATAAGCACACCACCTACTTACCCAGCCCTCATGTTTTTGAAATACATTACCAGGGTACCTTGGGGAATCATATGTCTGACAAGATGTCTACACTACAGAATGTAAAATTAATTGGCCCAGCGTAGTGGCCAAGGCATTGCCAGAGAGACAGAGACAGAGACAGAGACAGAGACAGAGAGGAAATGCATCATGGAAGAAGAGGACCAGAGAAGAGGACCAGAGAAGTTTTGCATAGTATGTACATATCCTAATATGCAGCTGTAAATGCACATTTGGAAAGCAGTGGTATAACTCAAATAGGAATATGATCCACCTCACTAGCATGGGGAAGACTGTGACCAGCTTCCCTGTGTGCCTGCTCTGCTTGCTTTTGATGCTAAGCTAGGGGCGACTTTAAGGCCCCCTATTACTCGACTTTGCAGGATTCTTCTATATCTTCAACTTGGACTTTGTCTGGAGAGCCCTTCAAACAGAGGACACCTTCAGACAAAGGACTGTCCCATGACAGCCTGTCAAAGAGGAGGCTGTTCCCTGAAATGTAGGACACATGGCTACCCTAATTGGTCCTTACATTCCAAAGTTTTGATGCAGCCAAGTGATTACTCACTGTCTCTCCATTAATGGCCAGGTGTTCCATAGCCTAATGAGGAAATTCTTCCGCATGATGCAGTTTCACATATCAGAACAATGCAGCTCAAGGCCTGTGATGATTTCAAGTTGTAGCTGACCTACAATAACATTGCATGGCATACCAGGTGCTGCCTCACCCACAGCAACTGGATGGGACTGGTCATCTCCTCTGTGTAACTATTATGGGTGGGAGGCTCCGGGGGTTGTCAGGTCTGGTTAAGGGATATAAAATTGAGGGGCAGGTATGCAGAAGCATATGCGTGGCCCAGGTAGGGGTTCTTCCCCCGGGTGAGAATGGTGATATATGGATTTTGTTAAATCCGTTTGTGAATTTAACAGTTTCTTGTCAGTTTCTTTTATTCAGCTGTTCACTGATTGAAGAATCTAATTGCGGGTGTATTATTACTACAATTATTATTACATGACATTTATATCCCAGCCTCCTCCTCCTCCTTCTTTCAGGAGTTTCATTCCTGTTTGCTAATGAACTTGCATTAATGCATACATATGCTTAAGCATGAATCACAGAAGTGCCCACTTGCACTAACACACACTCATGTAATCCCCCCAAAAGTAAAAGATCAATCTGAGGAATCCTCACAAATCACAAAAAGCTGGTCTGCTGTGGAATCCATAGATTGGATTTGTAAAAGTTTGAGCTCATTTGACTCCATTGCAGATTTCTCTGACAGCCCTAAATGACAAACTCAAGAGCCAAAGGAGATGCCTGAAGGCAGTGCTTTTTTTGCAAAAAAAAAAAAAAGGTGCCGGAACTCACGTCTTGGGGTCACACTTTTACACAATGGTCGCTGCTGGCAGTAAGCACTCGGCACGCGACCACACGACTGACCGATCCCAAGCCGAGCAGCGCCCTCACAATCAGCACTGACACACAAGCAGCCCGCAGGCACTATGTTAACGATTTCTGCAGCCGATCCGCTACGCCCAACAGGGCGATTCACAATCACTTGGAAAAAGCCATCAAAACAAGGTGCCAGAACACCGTTCCGGTGCGTTCTATGACAAAAAAAGCCCTGCCTGAAGGTATGAAGAGGCTTCCGTGTTGAGACTTTTACTTATGACACAAACCTCCTTGTGCAACGTGTGGTACACCCAAGACCCCCTTCTGAGCTCCCCCTCCGAGGCAGGTGTGGAGCGTGGCAACAAGGGAACAGACCTCCTTGGCACTGACTTTACCCACAACGTGGAATGGTCTGACCAGTGAAATTTAGCTGCTGCTGTCCTTGTTGACTTTTCTGCAGCACATAAAAATGTGTCATTTGATAGGAGGGTGGGTGGGAGTCGTTCAATTTTCTCTTTGAATTCTGTTCATTTAATTATTGTTTTTCTGTTTTGAGTTGTTTTACATTTACGAAGTTTTCTATTATAATTGATATGTTATATGTTATCAGGTTATGATAAAATTCTGGCTATTGAGCAGTATAGAAATTTGGATGGATGGAGAATGGACAGACAGACTACGCTCTAGGGAAAAAATGATGCCTGTAAACATTTCCTTTATACAAGATTTGCATGGGTAATTCTTGTTGATTTCATCTGCTAAATCTTAACCTGGGAATAATCCACCAGTTCTTATATTTCTTTATCGTACACAATTCAGATGGAATCTCCTCCTTCCCTCTTTTTCTTCTCAATGCCTACACAGCCCACGTCCTGATACTCCCTGGAATTGAGTGGGCCTGCCTCGTCATCACCCATTCAATATGCCAAACACATGTCAAGGCCACAAGAATCTGCATGTACCAAAAAGTAGAGTTGGCAACTTTGCAGAACCAAACTGTCATCAAAGAATAAATATTTAATACTTCATTTTTTGCAACTGGCAAATGACGAAGGCAGATAAATAACAACACCTCTGATGATACCAAGTGCCATCTATACTTTAACTGGAAAAGACATAATCATGAATTAATAAGACATGCTCTTTAAAAAGTATTATTTATGGGCCCTAGTACTTAAGAAAGTTTTTGCATCACATGCTACTTACACATGTCACTTTGCAAACATTCTGGTTTTGTTTTGCTTGATTTTATTTTTTGTTTTGGAGTATTTATACCAGAATGGTGGACAAAAATTCTTTGTTATCCACTATTCAGACCACAAGATTTTCCTCAGCCAAAAACTCTGGTCTCATCCTTCTTCCAAGACAGTTCTCCAAACAGGGAGTTGTATTAGGGAAAACAGAGACGACTCAGCCACAGGCCTCAGGTGGGATATGAATATAATAAATAAATACTGTAGCTGGGCAAAACTGTACACAAGTCCATCCCACTGATGCTTCCACAGGAAAAATCTGCTCTGCTCTGGCATCTGGAGACTGGATGCATAGAAATCCAAATGAATCTGAATGTGTTGCTGATTTTTCCCACATCCCTAGCCATGCCTCCCTCAGCTTGGAGGCAGCCCCTAACAGAGATTGTAAACCTTGTGAGAGGAAAAAAGGTGTGTGTGTGTGTGTGTTTATTTATATGCCATCCTGTCGCGAAAGCCTCAGGAAGGCTTACGTAAATGAAATAACATAAAATATAACATGAATAAATCACCGACCCACACTGGCTGCAGTTAAAAACATATAGGAGACAATATTAAAACTTATTAAAATATTGCTGAAATAAAAAGGTCTTAATCTGGCGCCAAAAAACAAATAACAGCAGCACCAGGTGGACCTCTCTGGGGAGCACATTCCATAGCCAGGAGAAAGAGAAAGCCCTCCTCAGAGAAAGCCCTCCTCCAGGTACTTTGCCTCCTAATATCTTTCACGGAGGGTTCCCGGAGAAGGGCCTCTGCTGCCGATCTCAGGGGGCGGGAGGGCAAATATGGAAGAAGGCGTTCCTTTAGGTATCCAGGTCCCATGCCGTTAAGGCCTTTATAGGTAATAACCAGCACCTTGAATTGAGCCCAGACTTCAGTGGGAAGCCAGTAAAGCTGATAGAGGACTGGCGTTCCACCTCTGGAGTTGTGTTGGGCTCCAAGACACCATGGCTGGCAAATGTCTGTTAACTTGGGCAAGGCAGGTGGGAATTCCTATAAGCAGAAATGTGGAGAAAGGGGACCAGTCCTCTCCTGGTCTGGATCTTTTCTCTTTGCGACAAATGGCTCAAATTGAAAGTAAGAACTCCAGAGTCATTTCTGAGGCTTGGCGGAGCAGGATAGGCCAGATCTGAGTTGTAGTGCAAGCTGGACCCGCAAGCCTTGAACAGCATTGCTCAGTCTGCAAGAACTGGAGAAGAAATATGTGCACAGGGGCTTGGTGTAAGGAAAGGTGCTCTGACTCACTTGGTGCCCCAAGGATTTATTCTCTCTAAATACTCGGGCTGCTGCCAGGTTCCTCTTTCTTCATCATCATCATCTGGATCAGAGGTCCTTCTTCGGGCACGCTCTTCGAAGGCAATTGGAGGAATGGCTACCCGGACAATGGCCTTCCCTGCTGTGGCACCCTGGCTATGGAATTTGCTCCCCAGAGAGGTTTGCCTGGTGCTGATGCTTTTTTCACTTTGATGCCCATAATTTATATGCTAATATTATTTGAAGATTGGGCTTTATTTATTGTAATATTGCTTTCTCCTACCACGCAGAAATAGACTCTTCACAGCCAGCCAGGTCCTAAGAGGCTAAAGGGGAAGGGGTACATTTTAAGCTTTCTTTTTAAAAATCTCTGTTTGAAACTAAGACTTGGAAGGTGTTTCTCACACAGCCTCCAGAGCGATTTCCTGAACTATTCTAATGCCACTGAAGAGGACTAGGAACTACATGACAGCAATTGTTTTTGTGGAAAGGAGGTGAAATAATTCCAGTAGCAGATGTGTTTTTAAAAGAGAACGCACCCGTACAGCGTATGAATCACACAGTCTCTCTTTTCTTGCTCTCCCCCATCTCCTCTCTTTCTCACCGTTGTCTAGGAATTCATTTTCTGCTTGGATCTCCCAATGGGACAGCTTTGTCTGTGAGCAATTTGTCTTTTAGCACTGCTAAATGAAAGATCACGTTCCTCTGTTATCCGAACTATGATCCTGGCGCTGTCGCTCAGCTAGCTTCATTTGCTTTCATCCTTCCTCGTATTCCTAACAGCAACAGTTTGGGGATCCATGAGCCTCCTCATTGCATTGAAAGAATGGAGGTTTTGTGAAGACAGTCCCCACAGATTGGGTCCACCAAAACAGAGACCTCATTTCCCACCACCCCCCATCTGGCTGCTATTTATGTATTTACTGGGCTCTATGTACAGATAGACAGGCTGAGCGCCGAAGGATTGAGGCCTTTGAATTGCGGTGCTGGAGGAGACTCCTGTGAGTCCCTTGGACCGCAAGGCGATCAAGCCGGTCAGTCCTAGAGGAGATCAATCCTGACTGCTCTTTAGAAGGCCAGATAATGAAGATGAAACTCAAATACTTTGGCCACCTAATGAGAAGGAAGGACTCCCTGGAGAAGAGCCTAATGCTGGGAACAATAGATGGCAAAAGAAGAAGGGGGCGGCAGAGAATGAGGTGGCTGGATGGAGTCACTGAGGGAGTTGGTCTGAGCTTAAGTGGACTCCAGGGGATGGTGGAGGACAGGAAGGCCTGGAGGAATGTTGTCCATGGGGTTGCGATGGGTCGGACATGACTTCGCGACTAGCAACATGTACAGACTGATGTATCAACACAGCTCCTTCATGTGAGGGAAGGGGAATACTGTGAATTGATCTATATTCTAATTCAGACATTCATCTAGGTAGAAATCAGCATATTGCAGGGTGAGTTGGCCCCATTCCTGTGTAGGTTTGGTGAAAAATCTCTTTGATTGACATGTCAATGTCAGCTTCCCATGTCTCTGTGTCCACAGAGTAGCCATGAAGTTAGATGCAGCTCGGCGTTGGGATCCATCCTCTTTTTCCCCAGTTTGCCATGCAGTCTGCCTGTGTCATGTCTTGCCTTTTTCAGCCCCTCCTTCCAACCAGACCAGATTAAAGGCTTTCTAACTAAAATGCTTTCTTATGTTAAAGCTGACCAGCTAGGCTGGCATTGCAGTGAAAAAGAAGACTATAGGAACAAAAAAAGAGAAACAATGGAAGAAAGAATACAGACCATTAAAGAAATTTGGCTTAAATGATAAAAAGTTGACTTTGAACTGAATATCCCCTCCTTCCCTCCAATTTGGAAAGAGCAAACCACATCTTCAATGGACCCCTCCATTCAGCTCCCCTCACTCTGTGGTTCAGGTATTGGAGGTCCTGTGTTATACTGGTCCCAGTCTTTCCTGTGAGGTCTGTTTCAGAGAGTGATGTTGTGTGATGACTTTGTTGGGGCTATATTTCTGTTACAGGCAATGGCCAATCTGTGCATGTGCATGTGTGTGTATACAGGAATGTGCAGGAACATGCATATCAAGAAATTAATAAATTTGCTTTGCATTCATTGGGGCAAAAACTTTCTTGCACCTACTTAACTGTAGTCCATCCACTGTGAAAAGCATCAAAATTTGGAGGGCATATTCTATGACCTTATTTTCATGGAAAAAGCCTGACCCAGCAGTGCTTAGAACGTAGGGCTTGTCAGAATCCTAGAATCTCAATTTGAGAAGGGAAAAAAACCTCAGGGTTGTAGAAAAGATCAGTCGTTATGAACCTCCGTGTCTTTATTGTCTATCCCAGGCCCCGCGGTTGACTCACGATAAGGCCTTACCGAGCAAGCAAGAGGTGAACTCTGCTGCAAAGCTTCAACAGAACTAGAGACTTTTTATACACTCCCAGTCACATACAGGTACAGGGCAATTGATGACAGAATGTAAAGATTACAATAAGATTCTGAGGTCATCACATACAGAACAGATAAAGAAATGTCAGTCAATCATACTGTAACAATAAGATTACAATATTTCTAATTGACACTTTAGTTCAGAAGCCTGAACCCATCTCCAGGACTGCTTACCCATGTAAATTCAAGCCACTGAAACTATGCATGAACTCAAACTCTTATCTATACTCTAAACATTTTGAATTGACCAGGGCACATGCAGCCCTCTGGGCTATCAAGATACTGATTCCAACAATGATTATTTAACAATGTATATTTGGACTGCAGGTGGCGCAGTGGTTTAAACCGCTGTGCTGCTGGGCTGGTTGATCGAAAGGTTGCCGGTTCGAATCTGCACACGGGGTGAGCTCCCGTGCTCCGTCCCAGCTCCTGCCAACCTTGCAGTTCGAAAGCATGCAAATGCAAGTAGATAAAAAGGTACCACTTCGGTGGGCAGGTAACAGCGTTCCGTGCACTTTGGTGTTTAGTCATGCCGGCCACATGACCACGGAGACTGTCTGCGGACAAACGCTGGCTCCCTCGGCTAAGAAACGGAGATGAGCACCGCCCCCTAGAGTCAGGCATGACTGGACTTAATGTCAAGGGAAACCTTTACCTTTACCTTTACCTATTTAGACTGAATGGCTCTGTCTTCTGTAGCCCACAGCTAAAGGTGAGAGAAAGGGAGTGGGGGAATGCCATTTTAAACAGTGACAGCTTGGTTTTGAGAAGGAAGACAGGATTTGATCCTACAATGCAAATGCACACAGAAGTAATGCTTTTAAGACAGGATTTACCCAAATTTTCCCAACAGGCTGCATCTAATATGAGATTTATCTATGCATTTGTTTGTTTTGTGGCTATGTCACCTTTCTACAATGTGTGCTCAAGGCAGCTTAATAAAGATAAACCTGGAGAAATTATATGTTCCAGTATTAAATGCCAATTGCAATGCCCAATAAAACCTGAATTAGAATGCAGATGGTGAGCAGACCAACAAACCACATAAACAGAGCCATAAACAGTCCAGGTACTGTATTTTCCAGACCCCAAAACATGTACAAAATCAGATGAAAGATGTAATAAGTACTCCAAAATTTACTTCTAAAGCCACCGATAACAAGGATGAGTTTGGCTTGTGCCTGAGGAATATCAAGGCAAGGGTCAGATGGATCTCCGAGGAGAGGGAACTCAACAGTCCAGAAACAGTCAAAGGAAGAAATGTGGATCTTTTATGAGCACATCACATTAACTGCTGCTCTTTATCTGAAATTATATTCTGGATTAGCCATGCAGAGATGAACCATAATGGATGGGATAAAAATAAAATAAATAAATAACTCTTCTGAGCCAATCACTGCTGAGATAGCCCTTGTTCATTAATGCACAATACTTTACATGTGTACACCAATTTGCCCCAGTCACCTTTCTTGGCACCTTTCTTAGATGAAGAACCACTTCAGATATTCTCTGGATGTCCCTTTCTGTGCATACTTGGAAATAGGATGCTCCCTCCCTCCTCTGTCTCTCCCACTCTCTGTCTCTCTTTTAAAGTCCAGTTCAGCAAAACTCTCCCCATCAGCTTTGACAGAACTGCCATATTTTGGCTGTAAAATATTAGAGCAGTGACTCAGAAAGGAACTGTCCATTGAACAGCACAGTATGTTCTCAGCCAAAGAAAAGGATGTGAAATTCATGCAAATGCAGGTCTGGCTCACATGCTTCCATTTTGGGAAGTGGATACGTGACACAGTCAGCAGAAAATGCCTGCATGTCTCTAGGGAGCTTGCATAAGTTGGCATCCTCCAGCTGCATGTGATCACAGTCAAGCTGTTTTACTTCCCTTTTGGTCACTGATTGAAAATGTTCAGCTGTGAGTGGTGGCTTGGAGAGGGCATGAGAGTCAAAGGCCAAGCCATGACCCACAGAGGGTGAAAGCCAAAGACCTAGGTCCAATTCCCTCAAGCAGTGTTTCCAAAATGCACAAGCACTGCCTCTCTGGTGGAATGGAACCATCTCTGCAGTGTCAGCTGGGCTTTACTCAAGAATTAATCATTCCAAAAATTCAGCTGGCTTGCTTCACAGACTTTGGGAAGGGAAAAACAGAGTGCTGGCTGATTTAAAGGGAAGCAAAACAATCTTTTTTTCCCCCTGAAGTGTGTTTTCATCTGAAACAGAATGCATCAGTGTTAACTTACAAAGTTAATTGGAGTTTAAGCACTTGCTTCAATGGAGCCTGCTGCAATAAGGATTAGTGTTGGACTTTTGCTGCTTGTTTTTCTTAGGGTACATCGAGATGGTGTTGTGGATGCTGGAAAAATGAGGAGTATACAGAAAGTAAAAGAGCCCATGCGTTTTGCTCTGCTTTAAGAGCTCCTCAGCAAATCCTGTTTGTATCAAGTAAAAAGAATGTCCAAGAATATTAAAAAATATTGGGGTGCAGTGTTTGGGGAAGGATGGGGACTTTCTGCATGCAAAGCCTGGCTGGCCCTGGCCAGACAATGACTGAAACTTTGGCTGGCCCCTGCCAGTCAATGCAGATGAAGGAGCAGAAAGCCCTTCAAACATGGAGTGCCCGTCCTGGCCAGGAAAGCCCTTGATGAGGGTTTATGGGACGGGCAGGCAAACAATATCTGGCCACACCCTCCCTCTCTCCGCTGCAGACAATGCAAGGAAGAGAAGGAAGAGGAGGAAGATGCACAGAACATACACCTTCTGTTAAAGTCCACACATTTCCAAGTGTGATTCACAGACCAGAGAAAAGGCACTCAGCAACATGGATTCATTTGGAACACATGTGTGAAAAAATGCATACACATGCGCACAGATATGTTTTATGCAATATCCACAAATACATTTTATGTAATGTGGTAGGAATGAATACATATCAAAGATGTGTGGAACTGCTGTGTGCATTTGGGGAAGTACATATATATGCATGGATCTTCATGTGAAAGGGGGAAAAACCTCAATGCTTGCAATCGGACAGACTGAAGTTGAAATGAGCTTCAGGAGAGAATTCAGAGAAAGGTTCTGCTTTGGATTTCACTGATTTTTATATACCAAGGACAGTGAATGTGAGGCAAGAGCTAAGGTACAGCTCAAGTTGAGTTTGAGGGTGTTCTTTGGGTCTCCATGCAAACTCTCTTTGCCAGGACAATTTGGGCTGCCCCGCAGCTCTTCTGGGGGAGGACATTCACACATTGTCCTAATCCTGCTCCTGGGAGTATATGGAGGTCTGCAAATCACATTGCGACCTCAGAAATGTATGGAATGTGATGCTGGATTGCATTTTTCTTCGGTCCAGGCATGAACTAGGTAAATCCCACTAAAAATAAACCAAAACAAAGTTCTCATAATACTTAGTTTCAGGCAGGGGTCTTTCCTAACCCTTCCTGGAAAAGGTGAGGACTGAATCTGGTACCTGTAAAGGATGCGATTTACTAAGCTATGGCCACATTTTTCCTTAGGTCAGGAATGCCTTGCTAACTAGCGGTATCATCATGGCTTGTGCCTCCAAACCTCCCTTTTGAGTGCCATCCACCCCTCCTCAACTCCTTTGCCTTCCAGTAACCTATCCCAGGAGACTTTCCGCAGTCTGGCCTTCAGTTGGCCAAAGTTGGCCCTCTTGAGGTCCCAGCTTCTAGTGCTCGCCCTGCTGCACGTCCCCAGTCCCCAGATCTCAAAGCAAAGGATGGAGTGACCACTCGCATCCAGAGCTCCCCTCATCTGCACCTCAACTACCAGGTTGACCAGGCATACATTCCTTTTCTTTACCTCCTTCCCATAGCACACCTGAGCAGGTTTATGATCAGCACTTGGCCCTGACATTTGCACAGGCCATTCACGTGCATCTTCCCCTCAAAACAGGAGAGAGAGTAACATGAACTCAGTGGTAAAATGGCTCCCACAATTCCTTGGAAGTCAAAAGTGTGATTTCTACAGAGTGGGACTTAGGACAGCCCTACTTGAGATGTCTGAGTAATTCACTGTTGAGCCATATTTCCTGGCTTTATCTGTGAATCAGATATTATTTACACTCCATTTGCATTTCCCAGACATCCTTCTGATGCATTTAACAGTTGAAAAAATTCAAATTTTGAAAAAGGTTTAAAAGGTCATATTTAAATGGAAATTTTTATATAGATTTTTTGCTGCATACTAATGTAAAAATGGGATGAAACAGACTTACAGATGAACATGTGGTTTGTCACTGTCTCTGTTTATTGCTATCTTGCTGCAATGTTTTACTTTATTATTTTACCCTGTTTGATGCAATTATACAGCATTTTTAAAGTGAGTTGACTTGGGGATTTTAGGATGTTTTAGTATATACGAGGCATGCTGGGAATTGTAGGCCATTTTCTTTTGTCTAGAAATGCATAGGATTGCACTCTCATTTTGCAATCTTGCACCCCATGACCCAGGGATAATACCCCTCTGGTCTCACTGGGCTTCCTTCCACTACACTGGATTGCAGTGCAAACAGCATACAAGATAATCAATTCATTAAATGTGAAAAATTAACACTGACTGGGAAATGACATTTGCAATACATCTCTCACCTATGCTATGGAGGAGATGTGATTTTGCTTTCTTCGTTGTATGTTTTCATCTAGTAGCTTGGGTCAGCTTTGCTCAAGCTCTAACAAGCTCAGGAAGAAGCGTGTGATGTTGAAATGGGTCGGCAGGCCAGCAACCTATCTGCTGGACCAGAAAGTTCATCCTGAAGAAAACGGATCAGAAGTGTGCTTGTCTGTGTTACAACTGCCTACATAACTCACCATAATTGGAATGGAGTCAAATGAGATTTATAGCATAAAGCTATCACAAGAACAAAGGTGTTTGTCTCTGATATAACTACTTGCATAACTCATCATTGCCACTCCTCAGTTTCTCCTCTTCCTCATCCATCACTCCATCCATTAGGATTGACTTTGGCAGCCAGTATTTCATAGCGATGTTCTGGTTCCAAATCAGTGTCTTGTGTCAGTAATGGAATGGATACAGGCAAACAAATTGAAGTTCAGTGCAAACAAGACAGAAGTGCTTTTGGTCAATCAAAAAGCCAGTCCGGGAAATTGGATAATATCTGGATAAGAAACTGTCTATTCAACCATAATCCAGGAAACAGTAATATCTGGGTAAGAATCACAGTGTGTTCAATCAAATTTGTGGTGTGAAATTCAGGTCATTGCCTCTTTTTTATGAAAGACTCCTCATCTTTAGGAGCTACACGGCTGCCAGGCACAAAACAGTCCTCTTCATGTTGAAAATTGTTCCACCAATCCAGTTGGACGAAGGATTGGTGAAATAATTTGGGTGTTCATATAGATAGATATTTAAATAAATAAGCAAGCAAGCAAGCACTTCACAAGATCTGCAGCTTTTTAAGGATAGGGCAGAAAGGGCTTGACATTGTTTAAAAATCAAATGAAAGAAAAAGGGATATTGACAAATAACGGTTCAGTTATAGCTGTTAAATCTTTGGAGGTATGAGGAACACAGCCTGGTCCTGTTTCATTGGTAGAGCATAAGGATGTGGGCAAGATGCATGGACAGGTTCATGAGAGCTCCCCTGTACTGGATCCTTGCCCCTCCTGGCTTATGAATTGAACTAATTCTTCAGAGAAGCCATCTAAGGCCACGGTTGCCACAAGTCAAGGTTCCTCCTTTGACCAAACACCAGCCTCAGTCTGTTTATCCTACCAGATTCTTTGTTTCTTCCACTACAAGTCACCCAGAATGAATCTCTGAAGATGCACAGAGCAGTTGTTGAGCCCAATTTAGTGATTACATCCAAGCCTTCTCCTTGTGAATGGCATTGTGGCCCAGCACATGGGGAAGGACTCTTTGGGTGCAGAGACACCTCTCCCCATGCTGCTCATCTAGCTGGGCCTCTTGCCTCTGCCGGCAGCTCGCTACAGGGTCCAGCTCAGAGGGAGGGGCTGGTCTGCACCTGGAAGCTCCTCATCCTCAGCAGCCCCTCCTGCTAGCTGTATGTCCATGCCATTTCCAGGGTCTGTCTGGCCCTACCCAGAGTCTGGCTAATAATCACTTCCACCTCCTTCCTCTGTTGCTTATCAGGACCTTGAGCTAACTCCTGCTCCCCAACCTCACTGAACGTTCCTCATCCTCCAGATCTGAATTCACAGTTGAGATGCTCCTGGTGTCCCATGGGGACACTTGCCAAAGCCCGCCATCCCACTGGCTGTCAACACCTTTCACTACATCGCATAGCCAGAGCTGGCCCTACTCTCAGGCAGAACTCAGGTGGCAGATGCTTGTCACTGGAGGACATATGAGTGAACTTCATCTTGGCCCTCCTTGTGCCTCCTAGGCCAGCTTGCTGCCTTTAACTGCAATGGGCGAAGCTGCCCAACCAACTTTTATCACTGGATTCAGTGGGGTGTGTTGTCTTGCTCCTTATTTTCATAATTTCATATTGTGTTTTTACGTATCTCTGTAAACCGCTCATAGAACTTCGACAATTGGAAGTATAGAAATTCAACAAACCACCCGCATGTGATTCAGTAAGGGAAAGCTGGTTTAAAGGTGGGGGTGGGGAGGGGACAGTCAGCATCAATGCATAGATAGCCCTCTGCTTTGCATAGACTTATGCATGCATTAGAAGTCTGCATGTGCCTTCCCTGTTTTAACTAACACGCCAGCCACATCTTGCAGCTGCTTCTACAGATGTGCAAATCTTCACTCTCCGTAATGAAGTTTGCTAATTTAGACTCTTGTTTGTGCCTCATTCTTCTTCTTTCAGGCAACAGTCTTCGCTATCGCTACCAATTTTGCTTCCACTGGGATTCACTAACATCTTATGAACGTTTGTCCTTCCACTTCAAAATGTACTGCATCTTATCTTTCCTTGGAATTTGTGAGGCAGGAATTTCCAGGTCCATTTGTTATGGTTTATGGATTGTTTGTTTTGATTTGTGTAAGCTGTCCTGAGACGCTTTGTATATAGGACAGGGTATAAATATTTTAAACAAATAAATAAATTTTTATCAAGCAACAAGTACTTCCAGGTATTATGGTAGCCAGGCGATTATACTGTCACATAAGAGGATTGCCTAATTTGAACTGATTCCTTTGATGCCTATAATTACCTTTCCTTTCCTTTTTTTTTTTTTTTAAGTGTCACTGTCTGCTATGGCTGATTTCAGTACTTTGCCATGATTTCGTCTTCTTTTCCAGTGTTTAGCATAAACTGTTCCATTCTCTTCTCTAGAAATAAATGAGAAAGATTTGCCCCTTTTCTCCCCACCCCACCCTCTGGGATAAACAGTCATATCATCTGACCACTGGCCAGGAAATGCTTCTTGCCATAGCCCATCTTCTTCCAGTCTTTTCTCCCCACAATTCCTTTTGGTTTTGCTCTTTTCCAACCTTGACATTTTGGGAAATGTGTTTCTGTATAGGAATACCTTAATCACAGGGTACATGCGGGACAAATTTAACCCTGCCTTCCAGCTCTTCTTCTGATATGTTTATGGCAAAATGAACTTCCTGTTACAAATGGATGAATCTGTTAATACTATTCCTTCCTTTTCGCTTTTCTTATATCTTAAGTTAATCTTGAACTTTCAGAGTTTCTCAAGCTTGGTTTCTCCCAACCATTTACATTCAGGGAATGGATGTGCATTTTTAAATGTGCATTTTTGTATATATTTTTGTCTGATATCCTGATATCCTTATGCTGCTTTCCTTAATATATGCATTTTCCTACCTCTGTTTTGAATGGATGTTATTGCCGTTTTTGGGGATGTGCAGTGCTTGGATGGATAACTGATTCAAATACTGGTTCAAAACTGAAATTAAAGAAGCTTCCCTTAACATGTAAACTAAATGCACCTCTCCCATATTCCTACTTTTTCTATCACAACATGTCAGCACAGATAGAAACATTTATTTATGTATTTCTATACTGACACACAGCTAAAGCTTTCTGGGTGGGCTACAGAATCCATAAATACAAATGCATATTCATAAAGATAAAAATGCAAGAAAAATGGCAGAAAATCCAGAAAAGACATTAAAAGGGTTAAAGCAATTAAAAACGAATGATAAAAGCAATACAAGGAATGACTCTGAAGCACCTGGTGATCCCTCTCGAGCCAAGTGGGTGGCCAGGTAAGTCCTTAAAAGCCTCAATAGAAAGGGTTGTCTTAACCTGGCACTGAAAAGATGACAGATTTGGTGCCAACTGGGCCACAGTGGGGAGATTATTCCTTAGATGGGGCCACCACTGAGAAAGCCCTCCCCGCAATTGCCACACTCTGCACTTCCCTTTGAGTTCGCATGTGGAGGAAGGCCCCAAAGGCTGAGTGCAGTCTCAGAGCAGATCATAGTTGGTAGAGGCACCTCAACAAGTACTGCAGTCCTAAACCATGTAATACTTTATAGGGTAAAACAAGCACCTTGAATCGGGACTGGAAGCGTACAAGTCAGGCCAGGACTGCTGTTAGGCACTCAGCCCTAAGGGTCCCAGCTATTAAAGTGTGTGCTGGATTCTGCACTAGCTGCAGCTTCTGACACTTCTTCAAGGGCAGCCCCACACAGAGCGCATTGCAGTAATCTAATTCAGAGATCGCCAGAGTGTAGATTAATGAAGCCAGGTAATCCTTGCCTAGGTAGGGGATCAACTGGGTAGCCTGAGACACCAATTCTACCTGAGACTCAAGTGGCAAAGACTGATCAAGGAGCACCCCCAAGCTATGAACTGGCTCCTTCAGGGGGAGTGTGACCCCACCTAGAACAAGTTGAACACACCTGTCAAGTCAGAGGAGTCACCTACCAACAGCATCTCCGTCTTGTCTGGAGTGAGTTTCAGTTCGTTGGCCCTCATCCAGTCCATCATTGTAGCCAGACCTCTGTTTAGCACATCACGAGCCTCACCTGTTGATGATGTAAAGGATAAATAGAACTGCAAGTCCTCAGCATACCGGTGGCAATGCCCTCCAAAGTCTGGATGACCCCACCCGGTGACTTCATATAGATGTTGAATACCATGAGGGACACAGAACAGACTCCTGAAGCACTTGCTGCTGCAGAATCCAGGGGCTGAACTGAATTCCCCAAACACCAACTTCTGGAGACTGCGCTCCAAGTAAAGGTGGCACCATTGCAATGCAGTGCACCCCACTCCCAACTCAGACAGTCTCCGCATGTAGTTGAACATTCACAGGATTTCAGTCTCTTTGAAATCCAAACAAGGGTTGCTAAAGGCAAAAGCTGTCAAAATCTTCTTCCAAGAAGACCCATTTGGACATGGCTAAGAGGATCACCAGATCTAGTTCAAAAAGCTTGCTGCAATATGGCTGTCAAAGAGATTGTTGAAATGAAGGAATCAACGTTCTTACAAAACAACAAGGTCTTGCTCAAAGTAGACCACCATGACGTGTATGTAGTTCCATAATCACAGGCTTTCATTCTCTCTGAAATTCAAACAAGGGTTGCTAAAGGTGAAAGCTGTCAAAATATTCCTCCAAGTCGACCCATCAACAGATCGGTGCAGAAGTGGGCTACGGAAGTGCAAACCCGGTCAGCCAGCAGGTGTAGAAGGTGGACAGTCTCTACATTCCAGCTTTCAATTGTTGTTAGTCGCAAAGTTGTGCCTGACTCATCACAACCCCATAGACAACAGTTACCAGGTTCTCTTGTCCTCCACCATCCCACACAAGCTCACACCCACTGCCCCAGTGACTCCATCTAGCCACCTCATCTTCTGCTGTCCTCCTTCTCCTTTTGCCGTCAATCATTCCCAGCACCAGCTTTCAATACCCTTGGCTTCTCTCCAATCAGAAAGGTAGACTTCATATTACATGCTGCTGAAAGAGAACAAAGGTCCATTGACCGAGATCATCGTATCCAACCTGAGCCATTCTCTCCAGAGGGCACGGGATATTTAACACCAGTTTCTGGGGGTGAGCGGGGACATTACAGGCCTCTTGGCTTAATGTTCTTTCAGGGATGGGCGGTTCCTAGAGGCATCTGGTTGGCCACTGGGGGAAGTAGAGCACTGCGTGATGATGGTTTCATGGGGGTGGGTTATGTTCTTCTGTGATGCATGACAATATTCATGGACTGTTCTACAGAATGCACTGCTGCCTGGGGTGTCCCAAATCACAAGGCGCCTGTGAGGCTTGTGCATGATGCTGCTTCTGCCATGGCCAGATGCCCATATGGCCAGCTCAGACATGCACTATTCCCACCACTAAGTGCATCCATGTTCCCTCTGCAAACTGGGTAAGTCTGGATTAAAACCAAACTGATTTTTCTTTTTCTTACAATCCTACCTGTGGTTTCCACCTGTTAGGTAACCCGCTCTCTAGAGCATCAGAGAACAATTGATCTCCATCAAATTACTTCCCTCTCTCTTGCTAACCAGAACCCAGTGCAGTAATCACTTTCATGAAAACCTTCTGGCTAATGTATCTGTATCTGAGTTGCTTCGCTGATGCCAGCTTCTCCACGTGGAGTTCCCTTCTCTGCATATCAGATAGGCACATGCACTGAGCTACCCTTATATCTCAGCTGACTCCAACACCACCCTCTTCTCTTATTTTAATATTATTCACATTCCTAGGGAAGGATTAAAAGTCTTAAATAAACCCATCAAACCACAGCTGTTTCCCCCCCATACCGGCACCTGAGCTATGTTAGCTGTGTATTTTTCCCTTCCAATACCTGAATGGAGGCATGGGTTGGGCTACGGGACATTAAGATAGCTTGGAATAAGGGTAATGATAGTGTCCCTTGAGATTCTGCCTCTAATCATTGTTACTTAATTCTTCCCTTTCTCTCAGATATAATACTTGTCTGTGATTTATTATTAGATTAATATTCTACCTTCTTTTTTCTGCAAGGAACCTAAGGCAGCTTACATAATCCACCTCTCTTCTAGTTGATCCTCACAACAGTCTTGCAAGGCTGAGAGTCAGTGGCTGCCCTAAATTCACCCAGGGAGCTTGAGAGGAGAATAGAATCTGGACTTCCCACGGAAGAGGTATGTGTGTGTGTGTGTGTCGGGGGTGGGGGTGGGGTGTTCCTGTGGAGCCAAAGATTCATTGCAACCCACCTAGTCATTCCCCTCTTTTTATCTCCCCTGACACTGAAGCTTTGCTCTTGGGGGTAGAGGGGGCCATACATTTCTGCACAGGGACTAAGAGAGAGCATTTCTGGTCAGTTATTTGCTTTCGGTACATCCTCAGAAGACATCCAGATGAAACTATGGCTTGCACAGTGCTCTACAAAATTGTGTGATGTTAACAACTGAACCATGGAGAACTGTTGGGGCAGCGCAGGACTGAACAGCAACCCTCACCCCAAGTCAGGCTGCACAACATCCCAGGCCATCCACGTTTCATTGCACCTGAGGTGAAGCAATTTGGGCCACTGAAACCTCTGCAGCCACCAGCATCTTTCCTCCTTGAGAGGAATGGAACTTGCACAACTAGCCCCCGGTTGCTGTTTCATGGTACACACAATCAGCTGTCTCAGGCAGCTGTCTCCCTCTGCCTTGCAGTAGGGCCTGCCCTGGAGAATTCCAGGTGTATCCGTGCCACTTTGGAAAGGAGACCAGGTAAGGCAAAGCTCCAAAGGACTGGAGATGCATTTGCGTGAGGACAATTCCAGGAACATTCCTGTGGCTGACACACTCCTTCCCCCTTTGACCTGCTCACTTCATGATTAGATTTTGGATGGGCAGAGGAGGGATAGCTGGAAGTGAGAGGTCAGGTATCACTGCTACAACCCCATCTCCACCACTATATTATAATCCCCAGCCATCTATCCCTAAATCCTCCTGCAGCCACGGATGCAGCCTCAGCCACCAGGCGATGCCTACAGGATGTGAGAGAGAAGGGGGCACACGGGGAGCCCTTGCTCAGTAATCCCCCCATGTTGGATGCCCTGCCATGACTCTTCTTGAGTGGTGCCTGCAGCAATGGGAGAGGTGAAAGGCAGCTGCAGTGCTGAAAGAACAAGGAAATGAAAAGCCAGTCTGAGGATTTTTAAAGAAGCTTGTCTGTGTATGGGAGGGAATTGAATTGGCCACTCAGCACGTGCTTTGCTGATAGCTGACAATCTCCAGCTTGCTCTTGCAGTGATATGAAAACATGGATGGTGAGGGATTCTTGATCATTCCCAACTCCCCTAATCTGATTATCTCATCATTGATACCAATTCTGACAGCCTCTGGCTGAACTAACAATAGGCAGGCTTTTGTGTCTGTTTGGAAGACCAGAACAGGGGTGAGGATGGAGGGGGCATGAAGATCATCATTCAGTCCAGCTTGCTCTGTAAAAGTAACCACAGGTCTAATAGGCCACAGGTCTAATTATGGAAGTGTAAAGAATCTACTATGTGTGGAACATCCATGTGGCTTTGGCTTCTAGGGCTCCAGTCCTCTTTGCAGCAACCTGAGTCCAAGCTTGCGCAGCACTGGCAGGTCACTCTCCAAGGAACAGAGTCCTAGGCACTGTGCAAGCAGTATCATTTTTCCATGGCTGCTACCACTGGGAATGCTGGTCTGTATGCCTGCTCCCCACTCCCCTCACTCCCATATTGCAGCCACTCCTGATGGGGAAGGTTGGCACTTGTGCAAGTAGGAATCTGAGAGCATTTGATGACTTGGCTTGCTTTAGAGAACTAGACAGAACATGAGGAGACTCCTGGAGCTCCTGCAGGGATGCATTTTGAAAGGGTTGTCCCAACTGTATGTCTAAGATTATGCATGTTTAGGCAAAGTCCTACCTGAACCATCCATGCTACCTGGGTGACACTGGGGGTTATGGGCCTTTGCTCTGTCTAAATAAGCACAGGAGTGCATCTCAAATTGCCATTGTTGACATCTGAGAACCAGAATGGCAAGCCACAAGAAAGGCAGGACTGGTCCATATCCCCCTTCCACTCCGTAATGTGATGTATTGCATTCCTTGTATTCTGATGGTGATTTCCTATGTGTTCCCTACTCCTGTTTCATATAGTTGGCTGCGGCTAGCAGGGGAGAAGGAAAACCCTCTGCATAAGGATGCCTAAAGATAATATGAGTTGTATTATACTCTTGTTCAGACATACTGGGAAACCATGGTTTTATACTATGCAAATGAGCCTGGGGCTCGCATGCTTCTCCATCCCTTTAAACATATGCAAGGGGGGGAGGGGGTTGGAAACTTTCACTAACCATTTAAACTAACCATTTAAACAGACTGTAAGTTCCATTCTGTCTAAGTTCAGGATATTGCGGTTTGTTTAAACTGAGGTTTATTAGAACAAACCATGATCACATCAATTTTTCAGATCTTGGTTTATACTAAAACTGCAGTTTAAGTAGACAAGTTGAGAACAGCCTTTCACATGATTATGAAGGTTTATTCATGTAGCATCAATTCCTCATACAGCTGAACTAGCTCTTTCTCAGCTGCAGTGTTATCGAAAAAGAGCAGTGGAGAGACTGTTGGCACAATTCTACTATTTTATGTTTCGTAGAAAACATGTTTCCTACTTAAGAGGTAAAAACATAAAACCCTCCAGATAAACATGCATATTTTTTCTTAAAACCTGGTTGATGAGGTTCAAACATAGGAATGGGAAAGAAATTCAGTCAATTTGCATTTTAATCTGAACTTAATTGATTTCACACTTATGAATTACTTGTGAATCATTTTTTAAAAATCACTGTGTGAACCTCTGTCTCAAGGGTCCCATTTCTCTGCAGCTTCCAATAGACTTCTCAGGTCAGGAAGTCCACATTAAAATGCATCTCTTACAAAAAAAAAATAATGTTCAGATATACTTTATATTAGAAAGCCACTTGGAAGAAATGGATCTTTGGGGAGAAAATGCACATTTTAAAAAATGCATTTATTTCTAATTGAACACAAGTCTAAAAATCTGTGCTTGCATTTCTGTTGTGTTCAGAGGTGCAAATGGAACAAATTAAAGTCAAAAGTGAAGCAAGACAAAAAGCTTGTGTATCCTTAATTCTGAAGCAGTGTATTCCAAGAACAATCTTATCCCATGCTCTAGTAGATCACGTCTGAGTGTTGATCCAGAGGGTTAAATGTTCAGTTCTGTTTTATCATTTAGATTTTGGTACTTTCTTCACATGTACAGGCTGTGACAGGTGTGTTGTATTTGTAGTAGGTGAAGGAATTGAGTTGACTTTGAAAGCCATCAGCCCATCATGAGTTTGGAGGAGCTGGAGCAATATTTTTTCCTTATTTTTGAAGGAACTCTGAAAAGATCCCTCTCTCACCTGTCAGTGTGGCATTCACATGATTTTGTAGTACCCTGTGCTGATATTCAATAAATAAAGGTAAAGGTAAAGGTTTCCCCTTGATGTTACATCCAGTCATGCCTGACTCTAGGGGGTGGTACTCATCTCCGTTTCCTAGCTGAGGGAGCCAGCGTTTGTCTGCAGACAGTCTCCATGGTCATGTGGCCGGCATGACTAAACACCCAAGTGCACGGAACGCTGTTACCTGCCCACCGAAGTGGTACCTTTTCATCTACTTGCATTTGCATGCTTTCGAACTGCAAGGTTGGCAGGAGCTGGGACGGAGCACGGGAGCTCACCCTGTGTGCAGATTCGAACCGGCGACCTTTCGATCAACCAGCCCAGCAGCACAGCGGTTTAAACCACTGCGCCACCCGCAGTCCCTTATTCAATAGATAAATCTTCACAAAAAACTGCAGAAAATCCATGGTGTATATACTAACAGCTTGTTTTGATAGTGTTTACACACCATAATAATCCAGGTATTCTGAAATGGGGATGTTGTTCTCTTTCTTTTAAACATAGAAACATAGAAATAGAGCAGGTCAGAAGGGGTCTCCTGGGCCATCTAGTCTGACCCCCGGCTCCAGCCAGTTCCACTCATGACATGCCCACCATGCGCATGTCCAGCCTGTCTTTGAACACCCTCACCGATGGGGCCTCAACGACCTCTCGTGGAAGCCCATTCCATGCCCTTGGGGTCGTGACTGTCAGGAAGTGCTTCCTGGCATCCAAATGGAACCTTGGCTCCCTGACCTTTGCTTGTTGGAGCATACCCTGCCTTCCTCTGCAGGGGAGAAAAGAAATGGATGCCATAACTTGAATCTCAAAGGCAGTTCCAGAGCCAATATCAGGCGATATTGTTTGCAGGGTATTTTCTAGGACCCTAAAAGATAGGAAACGGGCTTGCAGCTTCAACAGTGTAATCATATCAATTTGCATGCCTGGGATGCAGAACCCCAGGTTCCAGTCTGGCCCTCCAAATGGTCATGCCCCTATTCCAGGCTGCAGCCCATTTCTTCCATTCACCAATCCAAAAATGGTCTTCTGGCTTCTCCCTCCCTCCCTCTCTCTCTGTTATTCCCCCATTCTTAAAAGGTTGGAAGGCCTCCTAAAGTTGAGTCATAGACAGTAAATGCTTGAGGCTAAAATATGCAGGTACTTCTGGAATGTATCCTGGCTGTCTTTGCCCCACTGGACTGCAGCCACTGAGAGCTTCTCCAAATGGAATTAGGCCTTCCAGCTGGAAGATATCCAGGCTTCCTGGTTTCTGAGGCACCCCCAATAGAATTGTACCGTACAATAGTTCCATGCACCTTATATTTACCAGGTTGAAGTGTCCTAACTGGGACGCCTTGCCTGAGCGACCTCACTCCAAGTAATAATAATGCTGCCACAGCTCTTGCTAACATCAGTCATCTCTTCCTTGGCCACTTCCCCACCCCGCATAAATAAGCCACAAATTATGAGACCAGTCTTGGTGAACAAAGCCTTGGGTGAGGATTTGCATGTGTGTGTTGTACATGCCAAGCTACCATCTTAGATAAGCATAATTTTCTTCTCACTTGTCTCTAACTCAGTCTAAATATGAGTGAGTGGTTCAGTCTGGACATGCACATGGTGGGCATGTCCTGAGCAGAGCCAGCTGGAGCTGGGAGGGGGGTCAGACTAGATGGCCCAGGAGGCCCCTTCTGATTCACTCTGTTTCTATGTTTCTTTCATGAACTGACCTGATCTGCAACTTGCAGATTAAAGAGTGGATGACAGCCCAGTTATTCATTACTGCACTGGATGCTCCTGCCTCAAAAGTACCACCTAGAAATGTATATTTTCAGGTTGGAGTCAGTGCAGCGTAGGGCCACAAGGATGGTGGCTGGTTTGCAGGGGATGCCGTAAGAGGCGAGACTGAGGGAACTGGGTCTCTTCAGCCTGGAGGAGACTCAGAGGGGATATGTTGGCGACATACAGGTATGTGAGGGGATGTCACATGGAGATAAGTAGAGACCTGTTCTCCCCTGCAGAGGAAGGCAGGACGTGCTGCAACGGAGAAAAGCTCAGGGAACCAAGGATCCATTTGGATGCCAGGAAGCACTTCCTGACAGTCAGGTCCCCGAGGGTGTGGAATGGGCTTCCATGAGAGGTCGTTGAGGCCCCATCGGTGAGGGTGTTCAAAGATAGGCTGGACATGGACATGTACATGGTGGGCATGTCATGAGTGGAGCCGGCTGGTGCCGGAGGTCAGACTAGATGGCCCAGGAGGCCCCTTCTGACTCACTCTGTTTCTATGTTTCTATGTTTCTATTTTGAGAGAGGGAAAAAAAATCAGCAAATGCATATTTAAATACTATACAAATGAGAACTTTAATGAAGTCTTTATTTTTATTGATGTAAAACAAAATTTGCTTAGGAATGAACACATGTGAGACTGAAATGTGTTGCAAATTAATTTATTTGCTATCCTTCTCTGAGTTGCAATACTTTTCAACTACACATGAATTTCCAATAGCTTTGTCATTTTTCAAAGTGTTGGAATATTCTTTTCAAATGTTAATTATTGTTTTGACTATCATGATTCCCCTCCAGCACCCTTCCCTGCCTTCCTGGACTGGTCTGGTTCGATTGACCTACAGGAAGCTTAATAAAGAGACAATTAAAAGCCATTACTTATATTTAACAAGTATTTGTTGCAGTAGATTAAGATCTCAGTTTAGTCAAACCAGAGAGATGGAGGAGACAGAGCAACAAACATCCAAAAGTTCTCTAGCATACTGTGTGAAACAAATAGCTGAGACTAGGAAGCAAAACAGATGGAAGAGCAACTTTCACACATGCAGAAACAGAGCAAGCTGTTGGAACCAAACAAGACTTGAAACAGGCGAGTAACAGTTGGAAGCAGCTTTTCGGGAAGCGGCGGGGAGATGTCTTTTTTGGTCATATCCCTCTTCCTTTTCAGGACTCCTTCTTCCTTTTCCCTTTCATCATGAGGCACCAGACTGAAAACATTATTTCAAGAGGAAAGCAAATGAAGTTCAGGTAATAAAGCGGTGCATTTCCATAGCACCTTAAAAATGGAGCAAAATTGTTATTTGTCACTGTGGGTAGCCACACTAGAACCAAATGCTGAGGAAAGAGACCTGAGAGAAACATTAGAAGAAAATTCCTAAGGCTCAGAGCAGCTTAATGGGAATTGGCTCCCTTGGGAAACACCAAGCTCCTCTTTGCTTGAATATTTAAGAAAACACCAGACAGTAATCTGTCGGGAATATTACAGTCACCTCCTGCATTGCAAATCCTGCAATCAATTTGCACAATTCTGAAGGCCCCCTCCAGTTCTATGATAGTATGAAATAAGATTGGAAATATTGCCTTTCTGGATCAAAAAAAGAAGGGAAAAAGTCTCTGTTTTGTCATTCCAAACTAACTGAGCCTGTTTCCAATAAGGAACTAATGCATGAAGAACCCACCATTGTTTTTGCCTTTTCTTGTTCTTTAAGCCAGAGCATATAGAGACTGCTGTGTAAGCAACATTTGCTTCAGTTTTTGCTCCTTTCGGTTCCTTTCTCCCTCCCATCTCACGGGTGTGTGCTTGCCTTAAAAAACTGCAGAAAAACAATACTGATTAATGATGCCATTTGTTCTCATTAGTCACCGCACTGGTCATAACCCATCCTTCTGCCATGCTCTTCTTTGTTGCAAGCCTGGTTTGATGTCTTATAAATTTGCAATTAATTTTGGAATTGACTGCAAGCTTCAGAGTACTTGCAATGAAGGAGTACACAAATCCCACGACATTTCAGTCATCCTCTGACCTAGAACCCCAGAAACCTATTTAGAGTGACATGCTTGAGCACCCCCATCATTACCACTGCACCACTGCAGTCTGGCCTCCACAAGGAGGAGGAAGAGGATCTTGTGAGTCCAGCTTCATTCTGGCAATCAGTGGCTGCTTTCCCATCATGACATCAAGGCATTAAGTATCAGCAAAGGCTTTTATTGCCATCTTTTTGGCAATTGTTCTTACCTTCACAGAAGTGATAAGACCCCTGAAACCAGTTTGTGACAAAGTCCCATACAAAGAACCAGGAACCATGAGCAGAATGCAGATCCCAGAAGGGGCAACCCAACCTGGAAGTCCCATAACATTCAGAGTGCCATAAATAACAGAAGGCATTTCAGGTTGCTGGTACATTTTCACCTACAAGGGCTACTAGAAATGATAGGGGTTTAAGTACAGGGGAGTGGCTGCCACAAATAAGTTTAAGCATCAGCCATTGGATCCTGTGGTGTAATCAGCCTCTTAAGTGGGTACAATGCCTGAGGGGTCATTTCTTCCCTGCCTTCAAAACACCCTCGCCAGAAGAGCCCTCCTTCTGCTGATCTGTTCCCAGGTAGATGCCTCTGGTTGATAGCCAGGAGCCTTTCTCAAGGTTGAGTCTTCTGATCTTGGGAATTGGCCATATGAGTCCCTGCTGTGTCACCTCTTCCCTGTTTGCTAGGAGCTGATAGGCCTGACAGAACTGAAGGCTCATGTCTCTGTTCTCCCATAGTGGGGACTGATTTCACAATTTCTTTCTTTATTTAAAATTTTTTCTACCCCGTCCACCACTGACATCTCGGGATGGCTTGCAATCAAAGAACAAATAAAATAAAACAGAACAAGCACAACATCTGGCAACTCAAGCTAAAAACCCCAGTTAAAACCAACTAGACATTAAAATAGTGGGAAAAGAAAAAGAGTTTTGCCTGATGCCAAAAAGAATGAAGCGTTGGCATCAGGTGAACATCTCTGGGGAGCAGGGTGCCACCACAGAGAAGGCCCTCCTTTGGGTAGCCATCCTCCTGATGTCCTTCAAGGAGGGCTCCTAGAGCAGGACCATCTCCTCAGATCTCAAGGGGCAGGAAGGCACATATGGAAGAAGAAACTTCTTCAGGCATCCTGGACATAAGCTGTTTAGGGCTTTGTAGGTCATCACCAGCACTTTAACATAGAAACACAGAAACAGAGCGAGTCAGAAGGGGCCTCCTGGGCCAACTAGTCTGACCTCTGGCACCAGCCGGCTCCACTCATGACATGCTCACCATGTGCATGTCCAGCCTATCCTTGAACACCTGCACCAATGGGGCCTCAACCACCTCCCGTGGAAGCCCATTCCATACCCTCGGGGTCCTAAATGTCAGGAAGTGCTTCCTGGCATCCAAATGGAACCTTGGCTCCCTGAGCTTTGCTCCATTGGAGCGCATCCTGCCTTCCTCTGCAGGGGAGAACACGTCTCTACCCATCTCTATGTGATATCCCCTCACATACCTGTATGTCGTCAACATATCCCCTCTGAGTCTCCTCTTCTCCAGGCTGAAGAGACCCATTTCCCTCAGTCTTGCCTCATACCCCATCCCCTGCAAACCAACCTTGTGGCCCTACGCTGCACTGACTCTAACCTGGTTATATCCTTTCTGTAATGAGGGACCCAAAACTGAGCACAATACTGCAGTTGCGGGCGCACCAGAGTCGTGTAGAGTGGTAGTAATACCTCTCTTGATCTAGAAGCCACACTTCTGGCTATGCAACCAAGGGTGGCATTCGCCCTCTTGACCACTGCATCACACTGCTGACTCATGTTTAGCTTGCAGTACCCCGAGGTCCCTTTCACAAGTGCTGCTCTCCAGCCACTTGTCACCTAACCTGTACTTATGACACCTATGCCTATGCCCCAAGTGGAAGACCTTGCACTTATCCACATTGAATGCTATCCTGTTGTCTCCTGCCCACTTCTATAGTCTGTTCAAGTCCTTTTGGATCTAGAGTACCTGCTCCTCAGTTGTGGCTACTGCCCCAGTTTTACTACTGTCTGCAAAATTGATCAGCAGACTGGTCAACCCTTCTTCCATGTCATTGATGAAGAGATTAAACAGGATCGGCCCAGGACAGAGCCCTGGGGGACCCCGCTTGTCACTGGCCGCCATCCCGATGATTCCCCACTAATGGTTACCTTCTGCTTTCAGTCAGTCAACCATGCCCTAATCCACCAGACAGTGCTTTGGTGTATCCCAAAACAACTCAGTTTCTCCACCAGGATATCATGGGGCACTTTGTCAAAGGCCTTGTTGAAATCCAGGTATACCACATCCACTGCATCCTCTCCATTGAAACCTTGTCATAGAATTCCACAAGGTTTGTCTGGCAGGACCTGTTTTTGCAGAAGCCGTGTTGTGTGGCCGCCAGCCTCCCTTCCCTGTCTAGCACCACTAGATCTCTCTCTATTATGAGCCTTTCCATTGTTTTTCCTACAATGGACGTAAGGCTAACGGTCTATAATTCCCCATGTCCTTCCTACTAGCCTTTTTGAAAATTGGGACCACCGATGCCACCCTCCAGTCCTCTGGAACTTCACCCGTTCTCCACGAGGTCTCAAAAATGGAGGCCAGCAGGCGTGAGAGAACCCCTGCCAACTCTCTAAGTACTCTCGGGTGTAACCCAACAGGGCCTGGCGCCTTTGTAATGTCCAATGCCCTGAGGAGCCCCTTGGCTCGACTTTAAATTGGGCCCAGACTTAAATTGGCAGCCAGTGTAACCGATGCAGGACTCGTGTTATGTGTGAATACCTGCTGGCCCCATTAACATCCTGGCAGCTCTATTCTGAACCAACTGAAGTATGTGGACTGTCTTCAAGGGCAGCCCCGTGTAATCCATTGCAGTAATCCAATGGGAAGTTACTGGAGCATGGGTCATGGATGAAAGTTCCCACAGCAGCCAGTCAATGCAATGCAGCATCATCACAAAGGCAATCAATGAACACAGTCCATTTCAGTAGGGGTAGCTAATGCGGTGATGTATAACATCATGCCATACTATGTGAGTCCAAGCTAGGGGCCCTATGATCCACCTTGATATTGCACGTATGTGATATTGCACATAAGAAGATTCATCCAACTTCTTGAATAAATGTTGTTGCTGGAGTAGTTTTGGACCCCAGACACAAAACTGCCTCAGGCAAGTCTTAGTATGCTTATGCAAGAACTTTATTTGGCTGTTTCTCCTGTAAAAGTTACAATCAGGATAAGATTTCAGGCTTCAATGAGTACAGGTAATTTAAGACTAAATATTTCCTCTAGAAGTGGCTAAGCAATAAAGTCGACAATTTGATGAAATGTCAGCCCAGTGTGAGGCCAGTGTGAAAAAAGGCAAACTCCATGCTAGGCATAATTAGGAACAAAATACAAAACAGAGCTGCCAAGATCTTACCCTTTGTGTGGTTGTTGTTCTTGTTGCTTCCATTACTCTGCGATGGAACATGCATTGTTATAGTACTTTGTGAAAACCAACCAAGCAAAACAGAGACTGCTCCACTGATAGTTACTTGAAGTGGCTTGTACACTTGGAAGCCTTGTGTAATTTAAGCTTTTGATATGCTTCCTAATACTGAATGTCCCTCTAATTGGCTTAATGATATCCTTAATTATAAATTGGGCCTTTTGGCAGTTATAGGTGGCATCTAAATATGTGCATAAACAAACAAACAAAAATTGTTTCACTCCACTCAGCTGGTTGCTGTAAGGGAAAAAATGGAACCGCACCAAAGTCAAAAGAAAAAGTCTCCTGGCTCTTAAAAAGGCTAAACCAAATCCAGTGCATGTGTTCCCAAAATGACTTTATGAAATGTGCCCATTAGCAAACCTTGCCTTCAACTGTTGCTTTTTGTGACCATCATTTGACCCACCAACTGGAATGGGAGAAGTCTGCATTTGCTTCTTTTTTTGATGACGAGACATTGCACCAATACTTCCTCTTTGCTTTACCATAGTTGATCAGTTTGTTCCTCTCCTCAGTCAATGAAATTTGGTCACCATCCTCTTCACATAATAAGGAAACAAAGCATACTGTGTGACTCTGAAGGTAGTCAATAGCTTCTGCAGATCTTGACTACAATTACTGGTTATCTAAACTAGAAGGAGGCTTTAGTTAATGATGCATTAGCTGGATATATTATCCCTATGCTCCTCAAGTTTTTTTTTTTTTAAGAAAGGAAATAAAAAGAAATAAAAACTTTCTACATCATCTCAAAGTTTTTATTTAGAGTAGTAGAAAAAAATGACCTGGAAAAAGGTGGCTGTTATAAATACAGTTCAGCAAGAAATGAATTTGTGTTTGCTAGACTGGGCCATCCTCAGAGCAGAGATTTGTGCTGCGATGTCAAGAAAACACTGACACCCTGATCCTGTGCATATGTTGTTGTTGTTAGTTGCAAAGCCACGTCATGAACTCATCATGACCCCATGGAGAACATTCCTCCAGGCCTTCCCATCCTCCTCCATCCCCTGGAGTCCACCTAAGCTCACACCCACTGCCTCAGCGACTCCATCCAGCCACCTCATCCTCTGCCGCCCCCTTCTTCTTTTGCCATCTATTGTTCCCAGCATTAGGCTCTTCTCCAGGGAGTCCTTCCTTCTCATTAGGTGGCCAAAGTATTTGAGTTTCATCTTCAGTATCTGGCCTTCCAAGGAGCAGTCAGGGTTGATCTCCTCCAAGACTGATGTGCATATATACCTAGCTGCAAGTTTCCTTTGTTTATTTGTTTTATTTTCTCATTGTCTCCCACTGGAACTTTTTTTCTTTCTAGGTAGACCTGAATTGCAGAGTAGACACACAGATGAAATGGTCTTCTGGAATCTTGGACCCAAGGAAGAAGCCAGACTGAGACTGAAGGGATTTGTTGCTGACCCAGGCAAAGCATCCCTCTTATGGGCCCTTCAGATCATCACACATGACTTGTGAGAGTGGTTTTCTTTTTCTGGAATCCCAATTTTCTTCCTCCAAAGAGGTGTGTCTTTGGTTCATCTGGATGAAGGAAGTGAGCAATGAGGGTAGTGCTGGAGAGGTTGGCCCTCCTATTATAATCCTGCACAAGAGAAAGGCGCAACGTGGCTTGGCTTGGAAGACGTATTAAATGCATTCATCTTGGAGGCACAACTTACATTATGAAACCTATAAACCTCTATAGAAGTTAAGTGTTTTTGAGAAGAGGGCAGGAGATGAAAAGAGGATCTGAATGACTGTTCCCTAGGTAGACTTTTTAAAAAGCTTTATCCATTTTAATTAGAAATGCCAAAAAATATATGAAGTATTTTTGAACTAGTGAAAGAGAATATTCCTGGCACAGAAGCTGGGAGACTGAGAAGCCCAGAGAGAAGTCATTTCATATTTCCGCCATGTACTGGAAAGAGCTCTAATACGGGTTGTTAAGGAGGTAAGAAGAGCCTTGCTCAATCCAACCAAAGGTCTGTCAAGGCTTGGGCAGTATCCAGGGCTACTGCCTTGTCTGTTTTGTTGATGCTGTGCTTGCTCAAGGAAGCATAGGAAGAAATCCCCTTAAGGCCCAGCATCACTGGGGACATTGGAGACATGGCAGAACTCCCTACACCCATTTAGCTTGCCCTCTGCTTTTAGGAAAAGTCACACAACTGCCCAGAGAAGAGTGTGATGCAACTGAAGGATAGGCTCCACCTCCTCTTTCTTTTCATTAACTGAATGAAGGCAAGTCATACCATTAGGCAGAGTGAGATAGTCACCTCATGGAGAAAATGCTGGGAGATGGCAGCATGGAGTGGAAAGCAAAACAATGGAATGAATGCAAGAACTGAATGAAGGTAAGCCTGCCCTGAGCCTCTAAGTACTGTGCTGGAACCATGTATGGTGGGAGATGTTGTCACATTGCCATTATCAAAGGAAGAGTCAACTGCCAATTGAGTTGTTATGACAATTTTTCTTCCTCTCCTTCAATGGAGACTTGGACAATCAATTACTAACCAAAGGGCTTGACCAGCCAGGTTGACTTTAAAGTATGAATTAGTCATACTGTAGAAGTCAATGACAACAGAAACAATCAAAGTTAAAATATTAGCAACTAGGGAAAGGTAACCTGATGGTATGACGTTGATTCCAAACTGAATACTGCTTGCACCTTCCAATCAGAAATTACCAAAACAATTTGCTTTTCAGAAGTTTTATCTTTGTCTGCTCCTTGACTCACCAAACATCATGTGCTTCCTAGTCTAGCTTTCTTCCTACATTTTGGAAGACTATTACAGGTACTAACAGAGTTGCTTTCTCCATTGAGGTGTATAAAGCATTGTCCATTGTTACCCCCAAATTTACTTTTCCCTCCCCTACACAATTCAGTGTAAACTGATCCTTCTGAGGTGTAGCCCATCATGACTAGTCATTTACCTGGCATATTCCCCCCACCCCCCACCTTTCTATTCTTCTTCCAAGTACTGGAGGGATGGATGAGAATGCTAAGTGGATCCCAAAGTTCTTGAACTTCCTTCCTAAACTTAAAAACTTGATGTGATTTTTTCAGAGTTCTGTTTAGTTGTATAATTTGTCCCCAAATAGATATGTCAGTGGGCTTTAGGGCCATTTGCGACTTACATTTATATCTCTTTTCATTCTGTTGTTTTCAGCCCATCACTCCAACTGATCAAGATCATTTTGAATGTTTTTTTTGTCTTCCGTGGTTTTGTGTCATCGGCAACTTTGATAAGCATTCTTACACATCTTCAACAAAGTCTTCACCATCCAGGGATTGATGTCAGAACCTGGCCTATAGTTCCCAGGTTCATCTTTTTACACTTTTTGAAGATAGAGAAACATGAGCCCTTCTTCAGTAGTCTGGCACTTCTCCTGTTTTCCAAGATTCATCAAAGATAATAGCCAGTAGTTCTGAGAGTCCCTTGTCTAACCCTTTTATGACTCAGGGATGGAGTTCATTGGGCTCTGGAGATTTGAACATGTTTATTCCATCTAGGTATTCCTTGACCATTTATCTGTCCATCTTGGACTACCACCTCTCACTTTCAGCTTGTACTTCCTCTTGGTTGTAGATTTTCTTGTGGGAGAACATTGGGGTGAAGTAGGGATTGAGTGCCTCTGCCTTTTCCTTGTCATCTGTTATCACTCTGCCATTCACTTTAAGTAGCTTGGCACCCTTCTCTTTCTCATGTCTTTTGTTCTGGATGTATCTGAAAAAGGCTTTCTTGTTGTGCTTAGCATCTCTTGCTTTAGCCTTCCTGATTCTATTCCTGCAATTCCTCACTATTTGTTATATTCTTCCTTTGTGGCCTGGCCCTGCTTCCACTTCCTGTACATGTTCTTTTTCTCTTTCAGAGTGTCCCTTGACTTTTTGTGCAGCTTTGTGAGTTTCCTCTGCTGTCTTCTACACTTTCTTCTTGATGGAATTGTCCATAGCTGTGCTTGGAGAATCTCCTATTTCAAGATTCCCCACCACTCTTGGACTTCTTTTCCCTTAGAGGTGTGTTGCTATGAAACTTTGCTTATCATTTTTCTGAGTTCATTAAAGTTGGCTTTCCTGAAGTCCAGGATGCATGTTTGGCTCCAGTTACCCTTTGTCTTCTTTATCATTGAGAGAATTTAGGTATCTCATGGTCACTTTCCCCCAGAGTTCCCATGGATGTTATCTTGTCCACAAGGCCATGCCTGTTAGTTAGTATTAAATTGAGTATAGCTGATCCTCTCATGCTCTCCTCTACTTTCTGCTGGAGAAGGTTGTCAGAAACACATGTCAAGAATCTGTTGCTGGGGCCATGCTTGGCAGAATTTGTCTCCCAGCAAATATCAGGGGGATTGAAGTCCCCCATGATGCCCTCATCATTCTTCTTGGAAATGCTGGCAAGCTACATCTCAAAGGTTGCATCCTTGTTGTCTTTTTGACTGGGTGGTTGGTAATAGATGCAAATAACTATGTTTTTCTTAATTTTTGCTCCCTTTAAATTAAGCCAGATGCTTTCCATGGGGCTACTAGGTTCCTACCCTTGTATTTCTCTGCAGATATGTGTCGCTTACATATAGTGCAACTCCAGCTCCCTTTTCGTACTTTCTATTTTCCTTGAACAGGTCGTATCCATCAATAGTAGAGTTCCAGTCATGTGAGTCGTCCCACCAAGTTTCAGATATTCCTATAAGATCATAATTGCCCTCATGTACTATGAGCTCAAGTTCATGTTGTTTGTTTCCCATACTATGGGCATTGGTATAGTCACTGAAGTTCATTCTCGCTGTTCCCTGGTTTTCTTCCGATGTTTTTCAGGAAGCTGGTGTTGGGCCCTACTTGAAGTTTTTTCTCTGTTGAAATGTGTAAGATTTGCCAGGTGATGGTAGGCCATACTACAAATCTCCCTCCCCTATAAGTTTTAGTTTAAAGCTCTCCTGATGAACTTTTTCATGTCGTGTCCAAACATCTGCTTCCCATTCTTTGTGAGGTGCAGCCCATCATTTGCCAATGCAACATCTTCCAGGAATCTTTTGACCAACAGGGAGGACCTGAAAGATGAGGTGCAGATTAGGGGAGCTCTGGATGCCAATGATCCCTCCATCCTTTGAACTGAGATCAGGGGAAACGGGATGAGTGGCAGGTCAAGGTCAAGAAACTTCATGAAGGCCAACTTTGGTCAATTGAAGGCCATACTGGGAAAAGTCTCCTGGGAGAGGGTACTGGAAGGCAAGGGAGTTCAGGAGGGGTGCATGACATGGAAAAGGGAATTCTTGAAGGTGTAAGCCATGATGATACCACAAGTTAACAAGGCAGGCAGGCAGGCAAAGGACAGCACCAACATGGGTGCAAAGAGAGGTGATGAGAGGGATTAGTCCTGAGAGGAACTTCTGTAGGAAATGGGCACTTTGCAAGGCTAAGGCTGATCATGAGCTGAGACTTGCAAAGAATATCAGGAGCAGCAAAAAGCGCTTTTATTGTCATGGAAATAACAAGAGCCAAGGGGATGTGGTGACTGATGTGAGGGAACAGGAACAGATGATATATGATTATTTTGCCTCTGTGTTCTCCCCAAAGCAGGATGGGCGAGATCTACATGGGGGGCTGGATGAGGACAGGAATTTAGGGGCACAGATTAGAGTGCACTGAGGAGCTCCTCAGCACACTAGACGTTACAAATGATCCAGGCCCTAATGAGTTACACCCAAGGGTACTTCAGCAGTTGACAGAGGTACTCTCATGCCCATTGGCTTCCATTTTTGAGGCCTTGTGGAGAACAGGTGGTGTTCCAGAGGACTGAAGGGTGGCATCAGTAGTCCCAATGTTCAAAAAGTATAGTAGAGGGAACATGGGGAATCACAGGCCAGCATAGAGCTGCAAGGGTGGTGGCCAGATTGCAGGGAAACATGTATGAAGTGAGACTGGGGGAACTGGGTCTTGCATCCTGAAGAAGAGGGGGTCTGTGGGCAACCTATAGGTATGTGAGGGGGTGTCACACGGAGGTAGGTAGATACCTGTTTTTCCTTGCAGAGGAGGGCAGGACACATTCCAATGGAGTACTTCCGTGCATTCATGCTTCAGCAAATCATTGGGTGAATGTGGCATCAGGGTTGCAGGGTTCAGAGTACCACAGGTCTTTGTGCTGAACTTTGGGTTTTCTAACAGGAGGACCTGGGACTCGGCTACCTGGTTCTGGGTCATCTAGTTCCCTTCCCATTGCTTCAGGATTGTTCAGATGGCATGTGGAGCAAGGATTTTCTTTGTCTGGTCCACTCTTAACTTCAGGCTCTCCTTGGCCAGAAGTGCCACTGTGGCCACAATCTGGAGACAAGCCAGTTACACCTGTACAATCAGGTTGATTAATCAGAAGTAATAAGCTACTGGCTGCTGCAATCCCTCGAAGAACTGGGTCGAGACTCCCAAAGCCACCCCTCTTTGCTCATGCACATACAGGCAGTAAAGTTTTCATAGGCTGGGAGACCCAGTGCATGGCTTGAGTCCCTTTCCTACAGGGTCTCATACAGGAGTTTTGCTATGAGTCCAAATTTGGGGAGCCATGTTCTGCAGAAGCCAGCCATCCCCAGAAACCCCCACAATCAGCTCTAGCATGCAGTGAAGAGCTTCCTTTCTTTCGGGCAGGATCTTGCTTTCCCACTGTTGGCCAGTAGCCTAGATAAATTACAGTGGCTTGGCAGATTTGTGCTTTTTTCTTTGATACTTTGTATCCTTTGGCACTTAAGTGGTCCAGAAGGCAAACACTTGCAATTTGACATTCCTTTGAGGTTGGAGCAGAGACAAGCAAATCACCCACGTACTGCAAGATGTGTATTTGCTTGGGCTTTCTCCAATCTTTCAATCTTTCTAAAAATCCAGACAGTGACTCATCTTGCCTTCTGAAACATTTGCTACAGTTTCACCATGTTTTTCTGCCTCAGGACCCCACACCTGGTTGCCTCCATCAGAAGTTTCTAGTATTAGACCAGCTTCTGATAGTGTGCCTGGTTATTAGGTCCTGCTCAGGCAGAGGAAAAATGCAGCCCAGCCCTTACCTCCTTCCCAGGTCCCTCATCGCTTGTGTGCACCCTCCCCAGCTTCTCTGCACTGCCTGGCTCTGCTGCTGCTGCCACTCCCCCGCCCCTCTCCCCTGGGCCCAAGACCCGAAAGGCAAGCGCACATGACTGGGTGCTCTGATTGCCCCCGTCCTTCCAGGAGGGAACTCATGGAGAAGCGGTCCAGTGCCAGCTGCAATGATCCTGTGGAGGAGACTTTCCAGACTTCCTCAGCTGCCAAGTCGAGGCCCTCAACCTGGTCCCTTCATGGTCTCTAAACTGAAGGACACTAGAGGTCCAGACTTGGTGCACGTTACCCAATCACAAATGAGAAGAATGAGAGGAGCACATCTGTGTTTTATTCCTGAGAACAAGCTCAATCACAAGCAAAAGGGCGATCAACCCAGAGTGCATGGTGGAGTCCCCTGTTATACCTTTGTTGACCACTTAGTGATGACAGATGCCCATTGCTTTGAAATGGCTGCTGCAAACACTGACTGGTCCGTTTGAATTCAGGCAATTCCCACCTAGGAGGCTAGGCTGCCTCGGGGTTGGACTGGGACCTCTGCCAAGTGATTTCCCAATCCCTAGCTGTGCGGAAGGCTCTGATTACATGGATGATCCTTTGGGGATATGAGTAGCCTGCCCAGGCTTAATGCCAGCCAGCCAGGTATCTCCTATGCAATCAATATCACAGAGTGTTGCCACAAGCGCAATACATCTGAAGATACAGAAGAAGTCCCCCCTTCTCCCTGGAATTCATCAACAATCAAGCTGGCTTTGAGTGTCATTGGGTTCAGACCATTTCCCCCTTTCTCTGTGGTTGTGTGTATGTGTGTGTTTTGCTGGCACAATCCGGGGCTGAGCCTTTCAATTTAATATTTCATTTTCAAATTCCTGTAAGCTGCTTGGTGCACAGAAAACTACTAATTAATCCTATTATAAATAGACAACTGCAGACATGCTACTGCTTCTTTCACCTTTTATGAATGGAGGAATATACAATGCATTCCTAATGAAGGAGGAAGTGGGCCTTGTTGGCTTGAAGAACGTACACCATCTCTGGAAAAAGCCTAGTGATGTGACCTTGACTTCCTGGAAGAATTGGATGAATTATTTTTACTAGAAATAATCTGCACTGGATTCATTTATGCAGTTAGTCAGCCTGATTTGGAGGTTCTCTTCAATAAGACAAGTGTCGGGGGAATGTTGGATGTGGTTTACTTGGATTTTGGCAGAGCCTTTGACAAGGCCCTGCATGATATCCTAGTTGAGAAATTGATGAGCTTCATGTTAGATCGATGCACTGACCGATTGATTAGGGCATGGTTGATGGACCCCAAGCAGAGAGTAACTATCAGTGGGGAGTCATCAGTGATGAGTGGAGTTCCCAAACACTCATTTCCGGGACTGATTCTGTTCAACCTTCTTATCAATGACCAGAAGGAGGGGCAACCAGTCTGCTGACCAGATGATACCAAAGTGAGGATGGCAGCCACAACAGAAGAGAAGGTGTTCCAGAAGTGAGTGGGGGACAACAGGATGGTGTTCAATACAGGTAAGTGCAAAGTCTTGCACTTGGGAATCAGGAATAAGTACCATACGTATAGGATGGGGAGCAGCACTTGTGAAAGACACTCAGGGTATTTGTTGACAGTAGGCTAAACATGAGCCAGCAGTGTGCTGGAGCAGTAAACAGGGTAAATGACACCCTTGGATGTATAGTCAGAAGCATGGCTTCCAGATCACAAGTACTGTGCCAATTCTGGGCTCCACATTACAAGAGAGTCAAGGTAAGGTTAGAATCGGTTCAGTGCACGGTCACACGGATGGTAGCTGGATTGGGGTTGGGGTGGGGAAAGCCATATGAGATGAGATTGAGGGAGATTGAGGGAGTCTTTTCAGTCTGGAGAAGAGGAGACTCAGAGGGGATCTTATAGCAACTTACAAGCATGTGAAGGGGTGTCATAAGGTAAAGGGTCATGGCCTGTTCTTCCCTGTGGTGGTGGAAGGACACAATCCAATGGGGCAAAGCTCAAGGAACTGGGTTTTAGGTTGGACATCCGGAAGTACTTCTTGATGGTTAGAACCCCTAGAATATGGAAGGAGTTTCCACAGGAGGTGGTGGAGACCCCATCAGTGACGGTGTTCAAGGCAACATTGGACACTCATATGTTGGACATTATATGAGTGGAGCCAGCTTGTGATGAGGGTCAGACTAGATTACTCAAGCGACCCCTTCTGACTTGCTATGTTTCTAACTCTCAAGTAAAGACATCAGACAAGATAGCAAACTGCCATATACCAAATCAGATAATTAATTCATCTAGGACAATCTTGGCTATGGAAGGAGTAGGTAGAATGTAGATCTTTAGATGTTTTGGTCTTCAACTGCCCTATGAGGAGAGACTGAGGGAATTTATTTATTTATTTATTTATTTAAGCTATTTGTATGCCATCTTTTGCAAGAGCCTCAGGATGGCTTACACAAATGAAATACAAATACTTAAATAAATTAACGACCCACTCTGGCTGCAATTAAAATGATGATGATAAAATTCAATATTAAAACATTAAAATATTGATAAAATAAAAAGGTCTTAACCTGGTGCTGAAAAACATATAATGATGGTGCCAGGTGAGCGCATACCATAGACGGGGCATGTTCTCTCTGGGGAGCGCATTCCATAGACGGGGCATGTTCAGTCTTGAGAAGAGAAGACTGAGGGGGGACATGATATCCCTCTATAAGTACCTCAAAGGGTGTCACAAAGAGGAAGGACAGATCTCTTTTTGCTAATGTCAGAATGTAGGACACAGAACAATCAATTCAAGTTGCAACAATTCAGGCTGGACATCAGGATTCAGGCTGGACATCAGGAAAAGCTTCCTCACTGTCAGAGCAATACAACAGTGGAACCAACTGCCTAGAGAGGTGGAGACATTGGACACATTCAAAAAGAACCTGGACAGCCTTCTGAGTGGGATGGTGTAACATAATGTCCTGCAACAGCAGGGGGTTGGACTCAATGGCCTTCATGGCCCCTTCCAACTCTTCTGTTCTGTGATTCTATGAAACCTCTGCCAGTCTGCCCAGTAGTTAGCATTGGGGGGGTTGAAATCCCAAACTTCTGGGGAACTACTTTCTTCCCATCTCAGTCTTCACCAGACAACCTGGTAGAACTACAGCTTCCACCAGTCCCAAGGTTCAGGAATAATGTCCAAATTCCCCACAGATGACTAGGTTGTCTGTACCCTGGTATACTCTGTCTGGGAGCAGCTCATCCCCTTCTTCTGGGGTGTCAGGCTGTGAGTATCAGCTACAGATAGGAGGTTTGTTGGAAATGAAACACATTGGTCTGATCAAGGAGAACAGTTTTCCTGTCCTAACAACCAATGAGAATTATTGGTTTCTGGGTTTATTTATGCCCCTAATTTCAGAATTAAAGAATTTTCAGTTGTCAAATATGAACCAGGAGTGAAGAACGGAGTTGTGTCAGTGATCAGAGCTGCTAGGGTTGGGTGGGAGTCAGACCAGGAATCGGGACAGAGGAAGAAAGCCTGTAGAAGCAAGTGACCACCCCACAAGTCAAACCTAAAAGGCCCAGCTGAAATGCATGAGAACTGGGAAAACCGTGGTTGCCAGAGTCAGGAAACCTGTCCTGTCCCCTCCTAGCTATTGCTCAGTCTGAGTGTGCCTCCTGTGGCTATCCAGAGCCGGAGAAACCTTACTGCCTGCACCAAATTGCAGTTCTGCCCATTTGCCTCATGGGAAGCACACCCAGAGCCAAGGGCCTTTCTTTCTGCCTGGTTTCTTCCGCAATACTCAGCCAAGGAAGAAAAATAAATCTACACAAGACCATCCTGTAATTAAAGAGTTATCAGATAGTTCTTATCCTGAACTCCTGCACTTTATCCTGTGTTTGAAAGTTGGGTTTCTTAAAGAACTTAAAGAAGCTGGAAACAGGCTCTTGAAACCACCTATCAAAGGTTGACATCTGGAGCACAGAATCAGTGGGAAAAATAGGACATTAGTAGTTCTTCCCTCTCTGCACTGAGGCTTTGCATTTCTATTTAGATCAGAGAAAGCATTTCTAAACTGGCACCTATATGCATAAATCAGCCTGGGCATATTTAGGCAAATCTCTGCCCGCTTTTGGCTTCATGGTTTGTGGTTCCAGCAAGTGGCCACCCTGCTGGAAAGTCACAATTCTAGGATACGTCTGAACCTAAGCAAGGCCTGGGGGAACATTCCGCATTGCCCTCCATCACTGCTGCTGAACCCTTTGGGAAAAGAGAACTGAGGGGAGCTCACAAGCTGGGCATGGGTAGCTGCCTGCAGGGAATACTGCAGATGGTGGCGGCCAGGCAGGGCAGCATGGGAAACAGTGCTGGTCCAGTGGCATAATGGTGAATGTCCAAGTGCAGGTGATCATAGCGAAAGGCCCCATTGCAATGCTGCTGAGGAGAGTCAGCAATTCAGGCTGCTGTGTTGATCCATCTACCTTCTCCCCTACTACTCTTTGTATCATACGTGTCTTCTATATACCTTCTGTACAGTGAATAGGTGTTAAGACCAATTGCCCAGGCAGCTTCAGCTGTGGTGCTGTATAAAATATAGTAGTAGTACCCAGAAAACACTTTATATTACAACAGGGATAGCTACCAACAATTTACACGGCTGCTGCAAAATCCTTCCTCCACAGCTTCTATCAGGATTGCAACTAAGCTCAGAGGAAAGGGGGAAGGCTGAGATGGGTGGCAGATGTCTGCTCGTAAAAGCAGTGCTGGTGTTTCAGCCTTGTGAGCCTGACTCCAGCTACTCACTGTTCAGGGCTTTCTTATTCTTCGGAGCATTCTCGGGGTGAGGGAACCTGAGCTCCCCTGAGATGGGAAGATGCATCTCACTCCAATCCCGGCTGGAGGATGGGGGCTTCCTTTGCGTCTCTCCCAGGCTTTTGGCAGGGTCTCGCATCTCCACTACAGCCAATGACAGTGCCAGTTCTGGATACAGGAATCTCTTTCCCTCCGATCTATGCAAATATGCCTAATCTGAAATGCTGCACATGGGACTGAAAGGCCATAGACAGCTATGCCAACCTGTTCGGGTCAAGGCTTGTTTCCCTCGATTGCTGTGCAGGGGAGATTTGATGAGTGGAAAGATTGATGCTGTGGCAAGCACAGTTCACATTTCTGTGCTGTTTGTTCTCCCAGAGCCTATTAAAAGGAAAGATTTAGGTGCAGCCATGATTATCGGGATGACTGGAGAGTTAATTCTACATGCAAAGCAATTAGTAGAGGAAATCTGGTTCCAATGTGGATTCTGCTGCTCAGCTGCCTAATATTATGGATATTTGACTCTTTGGGAAAAGGGGTGAAAGAAATGTCAGCATCCCTCTGATTTGCTTTCAATTCCGTTATAATCATTTGCATTACTTTTTAAAAATGGTTTTCATGGAAGCTAACCAACAAAGCATATGATCAGGGGATGGCTGATGGTGGTGGCAGAGCTGTAACCACACTGGGGGACTGCCTCCTGCATGGATACTGGAGACTGCTCCATGAAATTTCGGCTTTTATTCTAAAATGGGGGGGGGGGATATTTTGTTCTTTTAGATTAGATGAGTAAGTTTCATGGAACTCAGTGGTTTTGTTCTGAGTAAACACTTATGTCTATATGTGTTGGAAAGATTTCTAACATTTAGGGTCTGATGCCAATACTGTGTGGCTGATCAGAACATCATAGAACACCAATGAATAAAACAAATTATAATTTCAATAGCAATCTTCCCCTCTTCCCCTTTTTAAGGGGCAGCAGTTGAAAACAAGACCAAGCACAGTTGTCAAACAGGGAGTACAATTAAAAATGAACAAATGAACAATGGCATTTTCTCATAAAATCACATGTCATGGGAAAGACGTTCCAGAAGGGCCACCAATAAGAAGGCCCCATTTCGTGAACTTGCCCACCTAATAATTACATGGCCTGTAAAGACATGCAAAGGACTGATAATTTCATCTGATCCACATTTAAATGAGCCAACCTAATTTGTATTTCACAGGCTAATATGCAGATCAGAATTGAGTTATCCATTAGATTCTGCCTTTCTGTAATTACTGCAGTTCTTGGCTCAAAATTGTCTATAAAGATATGGATATTAGAGACCGATGCATACAAAAATGATACATTCCAAGGATACATTTCAAAAGGCTTATATAAGGGAAATTAATGTGCAAAATGCATATACTGAAGAAAGAAATGTGACTGAGCGCTTGAAAAGAAAAGTCACAGAATGGCACAGAAATGTAATGCAAGACGGAGCAGAATTATCACGATCTCCTATTGCAGTTCAAACCACCAATGCAGATGATTTAGGTGTGCAGATGCTGCCACTGCTATAACCCCTAGCAGGAGCACCAGCAATATGGGTCACGTGAGGTGAGTGTAGGGCTCTGCTGGTTAGCTCTGCCCCTTCTGCTCTGTCCACTCTGCATGCCTGCCCCCACTGCCTTCCGGACTCTGGCGAGTGAATATCTGCAGTGAGAGGCCCGCAATACTTATAGAGGATCAAATGGGAAGCCTCCATGGAGGCAGTAAACTGTCTATAGTCGTTTGCTCATGAATGCATGGACAGTGCCCAGTCTAGCTCTTTGAGGGCCTTTGGGCAAGACTACAATGGGGGACCACCCCCCTCCTTACCACCTTTCCTGCTGAGGGACAGGAAAACTAGGAGTGCTTGAGCTGAGGGAAATGTCGCAAACTTTACTTTAAAGCTTCGTTTGGCTTACTCCTATTTTCTTGTGTTCTGACTTTGTTTTGGTTTTGGTTTGGTCCATTTCATTCAAATAAAAAGAGTGCCATTGCTCAACATTGCAAACTTCCCCTCATTAACTATAGTGTGAAAGTATGTGTTCTACAGAAGCTTGACATTCTTAAAGCTGGCCACAGATGAATGCAAATTCAGAAATCTGAAAACCCTTTCCAAGAATGTGAGCTCCTGATTATGTTCCAGTTTGTGAATGGCACATGTCCAAGTGATTTGCAAACTGAGATGAAACTCTCACATATCCTGAAGTCTGCCTTCTCACTTCCATTCTCACCAGCTGCTATTCTTCCTCCTCAGCTCATCCTTTCTCATCAGTCCTACCATGTCCTTGCTTGCCCCCCCTTGCTAAAGGCAGGGGACAAGTTATCCAGGCTACCGGCTCTTTCTTACCATTATCTCAAAGCTTCCTGAACCAGAGTGAGAGGTTGCCATGGTGAAGAAGAGGAGCAACTTCAAGGAGGTCCTGTCAGTAGGCCCAACCCAGCTTTTCTTGAGGCCAGTCCTGTATTATCTTGTGTGCATCTCTCCTCTTTGTACTGGAGTAAGGTGACTTCTTGTTAATATGCCTGCAACATACCTAAAGACACACCTATACATTGCGCCAGGCAAAATGTAAACACTGCACAACTTACGCTAATAGGCAATCCAAATAGTTCTCTACTAAATATTCCTCTGTATACAGAATGAGCTATTTTATTTTTATGTATTTATGTATTTATTAAACTATTTATAGGCCGCCCCATCGCACTGAAGCCTCGGGGTGGCTTACAACATGATTAAAATACAATTATCATATAAACAATATTAATTTATCCCTCCCCTGGTGCAGGTTTGGATATGATGAGAAGGTTGAAGTCCCATTTGCAGATCCCCACCTGTTGACTTCTTCTCTGAGCCATCCTATATACTCAGCTATCAGTGTTTTCATTCATGGTTTGGTAACTCTGGAAAAGAGGCTGGACTTGAGTTTGCCGCAGGGCCAAATCTCAGGTAGAGCATCTTTCTTCATTCTGAGCAGTGGTAGGGAGATGGAACAAAAGAAAGGGTGGGGAAAAGTGATGAAAACATTGGGTGAAGTGACCTTATTTTTTTAGGGTGTAAGGAAAATGAAAACAATAAATCTTATATTTTGCCGTAGAAATACCTTCAGAAAAAGTCAGATCTGTGTGGAACTCACCTGGCAGTGGCTGGCCCTGTGGAGATGCTCTGCCCCAGTGAAGGAGGCTTTCTCAGTAGCTCTGAGAAGTCTCCCTTTTCCTCCTGGGGTTTGAATGAAGCTGCAGTTGCTGTTGAAAAAACATCAGAAATGGAGAAGCCACATAAGCAGCAGATTCCCAGGAGTGCAAATAAGGAGATACAGAGAGGAACAAAACTGCCCTCTGCCCTTTACTGAGCTCTTAAATGTATTTTTGGTAGGTGCCTTTTAATTAAGACAGAAGACAGAAAAAACAAGCTTTGCAAAGGTTCATAAGAGCAAAGTAGGGAGAGGCATTAATAAATTCACCATTAGAAGCTGGTTCCTAAGCAACTGAATATTCCTGCTGCATCTTAACCTGTTTGGGAGCATTTAGTCAAGAGGATTAGAGTGGATTCAGGCAACCATTTCCACTGCTCTAACCAGGGATGAATTTCTTCTGTTACGAAGCAGAAGCAATCCCAATGGCTTTTGGAAAGAAGTGCAGCTCCCAAAAAGAATTCAGTTATCACTTGTCTCCAGAAAGCAGTTAAGTGGGAAAGAAGGGAGAATGACAAAGATTTGTCATACATGTTAAGTTTGGCCCACCAGAAGATCATGTTGGTCTACTTGTCCCATATTCTCTGACCAGCAGCTGTGCTGGATGTGGGTGATGGAGCTGCAGGGCAGAAGTTGGGTCTCAGGATGGTACTTCCTTTGGGGGCATTTTTCCTCTTTATTGCCCCTCTCTCTGGAATTCCTGTTTTCTTACCCTCTTCCATCCCTTCCTGGTTTTCCCTTCCCTCTTCCTCTTCCTCCCCTCTTTTCTTTGTGGTGTCTCTTTCTGCCCCCACTGGCCTCCATCCTCTGCTCACCCCTTGCCAGTTCTCCTGCCTGGCCACTGACCCACACTCTCTGGCACCCCTTTGCCTGCCCAGCATTTCAACTCACCCCAGAGCAAAGAAGCAAGAAATCCAATGATAAGTCTGGCAAATTCCCATGTCCTGGCTGCTGAGATAAACAAAAGCAGCAGTGAATGTGCAGGTGGTACTGGGCAAAGGAAGGCAATGGGATCTGTCAAGCATGCCCAGGGGTCTCGCCAGGCACTGCTGACCCCTGTTGCAGACCAGCAGTGTCTGGGGGCCCATGCTTGGGAAAGGCAGGCCTAGGTCATCCTGACCTTCCCAGCAATGCTTGGAATGACACCATATATGAAAGATGTCAGGGGAAGATAAATGCTATTGAATTTCCACCTCTGCTATCTCTGAGCCTTTCACAGAAGTTGTAATAAACACATGTGAATTATTCACTGTATGTTGTCGAGATGTTTTAACAATGCAGATGACAAAAGGGTGGAGTGAGAATGAAGGATGTCTCTGTTTCATACAGATGAGCTCAATGTACCATGACATGGATGATTACCCAGGACCATTTGTAATTACTCATGATAGAGATCTTCATTCAATGGCAGAAATGTTCTGGGGTGGGGGAGATGGAGTGGAGAGAGAGAGAGAGAGAGAGATAAATCTCTACTTGACTGGTTGCTTGGCAATACCAATGGGAAAAATGTTGCAGGAAAAATAGATGGCTGCAAATTTGCATAATACTTTGACCATCCCCTAATTCTGGGTGTTTGTCAGAAAGATCTAAGATCATCAACAGTGCATTATTACCAATGCCATTAGCCCTGTCTTCACAGGTAGAGAGTTTCAATTCCAGATGGGGCTTTTATTGTACAATGGCCCTGCCTCTTACATGGAGTTTTATGAAGTGGGGGGTGGAGGCACGATAGAATAGAAACATGGAAACATGGAAACAGAACAAGTCAGAAGGGGCCTCCTAGGCCAACTAGTCTGACCCCTGGCTCCAGCTGGCTCCGTTCATGACATGCCTACCATCCCATGTTTCTCATCTCCCCTTCCTTCCTTCCTTCCTTCCTTCCTTCCTTCCTTCCTTCCTTCCTTCCTTCCTTCCTTCCTTCCTGGAGGCAAAATAGCTCCACAATGCCTTTGATGGGTAACACTAGGAGCCATCTATTTAGTTGCACCCTCCATATTGTAATTTTGGGAAGCTACACTTAGGAATGCTAAGATATGTAAGGATTTTGTTAATTTTATCTAACATTAATTTAGGATTGAATCCTAAGCATACAGGGATTTTTCTTTTCATCTAAACCATTCCTAGCATTCCCCAGTCAACATGGGTGGCCAGGGCCTGTTGGGAGTTATAAAACTTCTTACCATCTAAAGATGCATAGGATTACACCCTTAACTGCCTATAATGTTCTCCTGCACACAGACAAGGTTGCTGATAGATTTTGCTTCTGTTTATTGTATTCATTCTGTATGTTTTATTGTATAGCAATTTTGGGGTTTGGCTTTATTGTATGTATCTTGTATTGTATACAATACAATATTGTATGTATTGTACGGCTTCACCTCCACCTGCGCCATCTGGACCCTGACTGCACCGCTGCACCGCCGCCCACTGCCGCTTGCTGCTGCCGCCCCGCCGCAGGGGCCAGGACCACCGGCCCAGGACCCATCTTCGGCCTGCCTCCCCCGGCACATGTGAGAGGCGTGCCGGGCGGGGCGAGGCAAGGGAAGGAGCCCTGTGGCCCACATAGCGCCGGCTGCCACTGGAGGCCAGTGGTCTCGGGCTGGCAGTCGAAGGGTGACAGCCTAAGGGTAGTTGCTGTTTGGGGGCCAAGTGGGGGGCTGGGCTGGCCAGGGGCTCTGGCCGCAGGCTGGCTTAACTTGTGGGCTGGTGGCGGATTAAGGCGGTGCCTGTAGGTAGGTTGGTTTTAAATGGGTTTAAATGGTTTTTAATGGTTGGTTTTAGATTATTTTAATTGGTGCATCTCGTGCTATACTATGACGTTACCTGGGGAGTGCGGGGGTGCCGCCATTGGGGTGGTGATGGGCAGAGGGCGTTATGGCATTGGGGGGGTCTAACGGGTCTGCATAGAAGAAGGAGGGACAGATGGTTAATTCCTCTTTCTGGTTATTCCCCCAGCCGGCGGGTTCCTGGTAGACTTGCCAATTGCCCCCCGAGCTTGTTGGTGCTGCTGCTTAATGTCAGGTCGGTCCACAATAAATCTGCCCTCATCCATGACCTGATTGTGGATGAGGGGGCTGACCTGGCTTGCATTACCGAGACCTGGGCGAGTGAGGGCGGGGGATGTCTCCCTCTCACAGCTTTGCCCACCTGGGTATCTGGTTCAGCACCAACCATGCCTGGAGGGGAGGGGAGGGGAGGGGGGTTGCTCTGGTTTATCGAGCTTCCATTTCCCTTGGGGGGCTTCCTGTTCTCTTGAGGCCAGGGCTGGTGTGTCTCCACTTGGTGTTGGGTGACCGAGACAGATTGGGGATTCTGTTGGTGTACTGTGCACCCTTCTGCCCAACAGACTCCCTGCCTGAGCTGATGGAGGTCGTCTCGGACCTGGTGTTGAAGACTCCCAGGATGTTGGTCCTGGGGGACTTCAATCGCCATGCCGAGACGGCCCTAACCGGGGCGGCTCAGGACTTCATGGCCTCCATGGTGGCCATGGGGCTGTCACAGCATGTCACTGGCCCAACCCATGAACGTGGACACACTCTGGACCTGGTTTTCTCGATGGGGCAGGAAGAGGGTGATCTGAGGGTGAGGAAACTAATTTTGACGCCCTTGTCATGGTCAGATCACTTCCTCATAAGGTTTGAGCTCGAGAGTGGCCACTCCCTCTGTAAGGGTGCAGGCCCGATTGTATGGGTCTGCCCCCAGAGCAGGATGGATTCTAATGGATTCCTGGAAGTTCTGGGGGATTTTCTGGTTGACAAGGCTGGTGATCCTGTTGAGGCCCTGGTTGAGGAGAATGAGGAGATGACCAGGGCTATTGACATGATTGCTCCCAAGTGTCCTCTCCCACCTGGCAGAGCCCATTCATCTCCATGGTATACGACCAAATTACGGGCGATGAAGCAGCTTGGGAGACATCTGGAGTGCAGGTGGAGGAGATCATGGGGTGAGTCTGACCGAACACACTTAAGTGCCCATTATCGGGCCTATGCTGTGGCGGTGAGGATGGTGAAGAAGAAATTCTTCTCCATTTCTATTGCCTCCTCACAATGCCATCCGGTGGAGCTTTTTCAAGTGGTGCAGGGGTTGATATGCCCAGACCCAAAGAAAGATCTGGTGCCACCCTCGAAGGCCCGCTGTGACGAGTTTGCCAAGCATTTCAAGGAGAAAATCGCTCAGATTTGCCATGAGCTTGACTCTACTATTGAATCAGATTCTGCTGGGGAGTTGCCATCAATGCTGTCGAGTCCACAATTAATGGATGAATTTCACTTGTTGTGGCTTGATGATGTGGACAAGGTGCTTCGACAAGTACGCCCTACCACTTGCTTACTAGACACATGCCCTTCTTGGCTTCTTAAGAAAGCCAAGGACGGGATTGGAACCTGGATCCTGGAGGTGGTCAATGCCTCTTTAAGAGACGGCTGGGTACCTGCCCCTTTAAAGGAGGCAGTAGTCCGGCCAGTCCTAAAGAAGGCATCCCTGGATAGACCGGTGGCCAACATCCCGTTCCTGGGCAAGGTGCTAGAGCGGGTGGTGGCGGGACAACTCCAAGCACTCTTGGATGAAACTGATTATCTGGACCCATTTCAGTCTGGCTTCAGACCCGGGTACTGAATCTGCCTTGGTCACCCTGTACGATGGCCTGTGCAGGGAGAGTGACAGGGGGAGTGCATCCCTGTTGGTTCTCCTGGACCTCTCAGCGGCTTTCAATACCATCGACCATGGTATCCTTCTGGATAGGCTAGTGGGATTGGGAGTCGGAGGCACCGCGCAGTGATGGTTCAGCTCCTATCTCAACAGCCGATTTCAGAAGGTGATGCTGGGGGACTATGGCTCTACGCCATGACAGCTATGCTATGGAGTTTCGCAGGGGTCCATTTTGTCCCCCTTGCTATTTAACATCTACATGAAACCCCTGGGAGAGGTCATCAGGAGGTGTGGGCTGCGGAATCATCAGTACGCTGATGATACCCAGCTTTACCTCTCATTCTCCACCGATCCAGGTGAGGCAGTGGCTGTGCTGGCTGAGGTGATGGGCTGGATAAGGGCCAATAAACTGAGTCTTAATCCAGAAAATATGGAGGTCCTGTTGGTGGGCGGTTCGGGCCTCGGGATAGGGGATCTGGGCCTTGTCCTGGATGGGGTTGCACTCCCTCTAAAGGAGAGGGTCTGCAGCTCGGGAGTTCCCCTTGACCCAGAGCTGTCGTTAGAAGCTCAGGTGATGGCGGTGGCAAGGAGTGCCTTCCTGCAGCTTCGGCTGGTAGATCAGCTGCGTCCCTTCCTAGAGTACGACTGCCTGGCGACAGTGACACATGCATTGGTAACTTCCCGATTAGATTTCTGTAACGTGCTCTACGTGGGGCTACCCTTGAAGAGGGTCCGGACACTGCAGTTGGTGCAGAATAGAGCTGCCAGGCTGCTGGCGGGGACTGGGCATTATTCACATATAACCCCAGTTCTCCGTCAGCTCCACTGGCTCCCGATTGAAGTCTGGATCCAATTCAAGGTGTTGGTTATGACCTATAAAGCCCTAAACGGCTTGGGACCTGGATACCTGACGGAACGCTTACACCCAAATATGCCCTTCCACCCCTTGAGATCAGCAACAGAGGCTCTCCTCCGGGAACCCTCTGAATGAGATTAGGAGGGTGAGTACCCGGAGGAGGGCTTTCTCTGCGGTGGCGCCCCATTTATGGAATGCGCTCCCCAGAGAGGTCCACCTGGTGCCGTCGTGATTTGTTTTTCGGCACCAGGCCAAGACCTTTTTATTCAAAATTTATTTTAATTGTTAAATAATTTGTATTTATTCATTTTTAATTTTTTAGCTGAGATGCACCAGAGGGGTTTTAAGTAAATTTTGTTAGGTTGTTATTTATTTGTATATTTTGTTTGGTTGTGAGCCGCCCCGAGGTTTTGTTGCGATGGGGCGGCATAGAAATGTTTTAAATAATTAAATAATTAAATAAATACATCTATTGTTTAGTTTACTTGTTTATGTTTCCTCAAGAATCAGGCTGTGCAAGAGAATGAAAAGCACAGAAAAGGTAAAGTTAAGTGAAGCTAGGTTAAGTATAGTTTCTTCTTCATTTCAATGAAGATAAAATGCAATATTGGCTGCGGTCATTTGTTATATGAAGGGGAGTGAGAAGGCATAACAAGAGGATATACTTGCCACAAGAGTACATCAGGAGTCTGCCTTTGCCTTGGCAGAAAAGCTAATTCTGCCAAAAGGGACCCAAAGTGACTTCCAAAGTTTTGAGAGCATGAGCCATTCACACAATATACTGAAAGCCTGTTGAGGATATTTCTTCTCATATCATGTTAGATTTTATAGGAATTGAAGGTTTGCAACACTTTATCCAGAGAAAAAATGTTCCCTACTAAGATCTTACACTGAGGTGAGCCATTGCAGAAGTGAAATCGGTCTTTTCTGTTCTCTGTGTCTTAACACCCGGCAAGAAGATTCTGCTCTGCCCTGCCCTGCCCCATCATACCATTAGGCCTTAGTACCTAAAATTGATGCCACATAATTTGGACAGGTAGTGCCATCATACATCTTAAATGAAGATGTGCTAACAAAAGTGTCAAATTCACTGAATTAATGGAAGTCCCTTAACCCAGTTTAAGAATACTAAAATGTCACACTGAAGTTAGTTGTGACTTATTTGCTGCATGGATTTCAATAGGTCTATACTAAGCATGACTAACTCAAGATCTCACCTTTCTACAAATACTGGTACCTATGCAGGTGAACATGAGCCAGCAGTGTGATGTGGTGGTTAAGAAGACAAATGTATAGCTAGAAGTGTGGCTTCCAGATCTAGGAAGGTGTTGATACCAATCTAAATGACTCTGATGCACCCACAACTGGAGTTCTGGGCTCCACATTATAGGAGAGACATAGATAGGTTAGAAATGGTCCAGTACAAGATCACAAGATGGTAGCTGGACTGGGAGGGATGACATATGAGGAGAGATCGAGGGAACTGGGTCTTCTCAGCCTGGAGAGGAGGAGAATCCAAGGGGATCTTTGAGTGACTTATACGTATGTGAGGGGATGTCATGTGGAGGAGGGCCGTGACCTATTCTTCCCCACAGTGGAGGGCAGGGTGCATTCCAATGGGGCAAAGCTCAAGGAACCAGGCTTCAGGTTGGATGCCAGGAAGTACTTCCTGACAGTTAGGATCCCTAGGATATGGAATGGCCAAGGGACATGGTTGGGGCCCTATCAGTGAGGGTGTTCAAGGAAAAATTGGACAACCCCATGTTGAGGATTATATGAACAGACCTGGCAGTAATGGCAGAACAGTGTAATGGTAGCTCTGCCTCCTACCCTGTTTCCCTGAAAATAAGACCTAACCAGAAAATAAGTCCTAGCATGATTTTTCAGAATGCTTGTTATATAAGCCCTACCCCAAAAATAAGCCCCAGCTAAGATCATCAGCCAGAAGGATGCATTTAGTATGTCTGTTGCAACACAATTCGGGGTTTGGAGAGTTGTGACAATGTTCCAGAAGAAGATGACATGACTGTATTTGAATAAAAGTAGATCTTTGTATTTGAATAAATGTTGATTTTTGTACATGAATAAATGTAGATTGTTGTACATGAAAAATAAGACATCATGTGAAAATAAGCCCTAGTGCATCTTTTGGAGCAAAAATTAATATGAGACTTGGTCTTATTTTCAGGGAAACATGGTAGGTTCCTGGTAACATGCTTCTCTCAAGACACCTGAATCCATAATATGGAAAGAAGTAGTCTGGAAACCATGAGCCCCTTTGAAAAGAAGATCATTATGAGTTGGAGAAATGTGCATTCCACACAGGGTATCACTCTTACGAATGGCTAAAGTAAACAAGATGGTGGGAATGCTGGCACAGCTCCTTGTGGTTGAAGATAAAAGTAGAGGGATCTTGAGTCCGATCATGCTGCTGTTACACTTCTGAATCCTGTGTGAATTGCATAGCCATTGATGATTTTTCACATAAGCTAATCCTATTTTATGCAGTATCTTTTTTCCTGATAGACAAGCTGTTTCCATAATTGGACTAGCTTTCAATACCCTCCTCCTCCTCCTCCTCCTCCTCCTCCTCCTTAATAAGGACAGTTTTGAAAGGTGAAGGGCTAATATCATAGAATATGGACTCGATGTAATATGCTAGAATTTGAAATACAGGTTTTCTATTACAAGGAGTTTTTCAACCAATTATGACAGTAACAGTGAAGTATAGTGTACTTGAATCATTTTAACACTGGCCTCTGGAGTTCTCTATTTATGCTTGATAACTATTTTCCAAAACCAAATGCTTTGGTTTCAAAACTTTTCCGTGGTCACCACCACACAAATTTTCTTTGGAAAGGATGCAGCATTCAGCTAAAGAGAGTAGGTATGGCTTTTCAGAGCTTGCCTTATATTATAGGTCACATTTGTTGACCAGTACTAAATTCTGTTTTTCTCCATTTGAGTTATATCTTTCACCTTTAGAGGGATCCTTATGACTTGATCTCCTGCCCAGATGGATGGTATTATGTTCTTGGTACACTGAAATGGATTTGGTGCCTCCTTCAATGATGTCAGAGAGGTATAGCATATTATATCTAATTATTTACAGTTTAACCATTTTTCTCATGCTAAACTGACTTTTGGGGAAAATCCAGGTATGATAATTCAGGAAAACATTCATGTGGTAGACTTGGACAGATGCATGATTTTGATTTGAATAAGTCAGTCAACAAAATTAGGATTTTTTGCCGTTTTTGACTGCTTCAGCAAAAATGACCGTATTTGCAATTGCATCGTTTATTAGAATTGAGATTCTGCAACTTTTACAGCTTCAGAGTTTCTTCTGCTATTGGAAAGATTGATTGAGAATGAGCCACTGTATTGACTCACAATTCATGTTTACAGATACTTATGAGTGAAAAGGTTTAGATAAGAATCTTAAAGATGAATAAAACAGGGAATTAGATGGCTCTATTCTGCCTAATTAATCGACCATCTAATCCAAAATGGTGCCTGGATTTTTGATTATGTCTTACTCAGCAAAATTCTGTTTTGTGTTTATTGGATGCAACCATTTCTTTTAATAGCTTAATTAGTAAGTTAATTTTGGAAATGTAATACTGCAAATGCTTCACTTACCAGGTGTTGTGACAATGCCCAATGGTTTCTTCTCTTTAGATAGAGGTTATAGTAGGGATAAACTTAGCATTGGATATTAGATATTCTATTATCATATTATTATCTGCCTATAGGTAAATACACAGATATTTGGTCTGCTTCTATTGCATGAATACATAATAATGCATTATTGCCTACTTATGAATATACATTTCATACATACTTATAGCAAAATTTTCACCTTAATATCTGTAAGAAAATTATATTTCTTTGTGTTTTATGCTGAATTCTAGCACTAACATTGAACCACCTAACTTGAAAAGCAACTGTCTGACCCATATTTTTATTAATCTGCAATGACTGTCTTGGGTACTATAGGACTGGCCATTGCTCTGCATCGACATAGATGGCTGTCAGTCATCCAACTATTCTGGGATAGGTGGGATGTATGAATTAGCAAACTGGAGCTCAATGGAGCAGTTTTCTGATTTTCATCTTAGCATGTTCCAAGTCTGTATCAGATGGTGGGATTCCCTCTGCCCTTATTTGTATGAAAATCTGTGCATATTTTGCCAAATACATACTGTAGCAGACAGCTGCCCAGGATTCTACTCTCCTGTGGTCAACTGTGCTTTAATCTCCACCCAGAACCTCCCTGGTCCCTAATTCCTAGACTAGACACTGATTTCAGCACACAACAACCCAAGTGTTGTGGGGAAAGGGATTTATTAAAAGGCTAAAAAGATAGGGGTGGAGGGTACTAAAACAGTAAGACAAAGAATACACATCTGTTGGATGCAAATGTGGAGAGCAGCACTAATTTGTTTCACAGCCGATGAAAGCCCCCCCCCCCCCATGACTCCCACTTAGGGACCATCTTAGACACAAAACAACAAAGCTCAGACTGATCTAGCTATATGCACAGACACTATTTATTTATTTATTTAAAGTTTTTATATATCCAATACTAAAGTCTCTGGACAACTTATAACCCCTCCAACCCCCCTCCCTAAAAACCCCTATATACAACAAACAACATACAGCACACTGCATCCAATAAATAATGATAAAATCCAAGATAAAACCAATTAACTGTTAAAACATTGGGAAAATAAAAAGGTCTCCACCTGACACTGAAAAGAATAAAGCAACAGCACCAGGCGAACCTCCCTGGGGAGCGAATTCCACAGCTGGGGCGCCACCACTGAAAAGGCCCTTCTCTGGGTAGCTACCCTCCTAATTTCCTTCAAGGAGGACTCCCAGAGAAGGACCTCTGCCTCAGATCTCAAGGGGCTGGCAGACACATAGGGAAGAAGGCGCTCCTTCAGGTATCCAGGACCCAAGCTGTTTGGGGCCTTATAGGTCATTACCGGCACCCTAAACCAGCCATAGATACCAATGACACAGTGAAGCACAGCTTTCTCTGGCAAAGAGTCTGACATCAGAACCTCTCCTCAAAGAGGTACCCTGAGCCCGTTCAGGTTCTCATCTTTTATTTCCCCCAACCCAGGTCAGATGGCTCGTGGGGTGACATCATGTGATGGGTCACAGGAGAGGGTCATGTGCCCTTACTGGCATAATCTCCTGCCCTGCCCATGGGGTGTATATTCTCCTGTCCTTGGGTTTCATTTATAATATCTCTCCCTTCTGTCTACCAAGAATCTGTCCAGTCCTCCTGCAACCTTGGGTGCCAGTGTCTCACTGAACAAACACCTGGCCATTGTAACCATTTGCCCTTTTTATCAGTTAATTCTTCCTCCCTGGGTGAAGCCATTAGCAAGTTCAAACTCTATTTTACATACATTCATTATGTGCATTTGTGAAGTATGTCTAGGACATTCAACCAAATTTGTGATGATGAATGAACAGTTGGAATCTTTTTTTCTGAGAAGTGACTAATCCTTACTATCTATGCATCAGGAAGATCCAACATGGTTCTCTCTATGCTAGAAAGAACTATATTTAGGGAATTGCATTAGTGCAAATAGGTATTCACTCATTTTTGATGGGAAGTTATCAAACTTTGTAGAGATAAAGAATTTTAGATTCGAGAAAGGTAAATGTGGGAGAAAGTGAATGTCCTAAATTTTACACATATTTACTCCTCTTTGAAGTTTGATACTGTTGCTACTCTCTGTAGATAATACCTCATCTATCTGGTTCTATTTCTCCCCTCTCCTTGAGAATTTAGCATTTAGGAGACTAACTTCTGTGTTCAACGTTACCTTAACACTACGCTCAACTTCGAAGGTCTTCCTCCAACTTCTACTGCCAGGGAAGCTTGATTCATGCCAACAAAACAAACAAACAAACAAATAAATAAATAAGTGGGGGAATCTTTGCTGGCAGTGTAGGGACTGGGCCCAGTTCTCCAAAAATACAGCATTTCAAGGTAGTCATCTCTATGAAAAAGATGTGGGGTAGGAATTTTTAGCTGCAATTCCAAGGACATCATGCCTTGAGCTAATGCAAGCAGTTGGTGAAAACCAGACTACCTCTGGTTCTGGGGGTATGCTATCGAACAGACAAAGTCAGAAAGGGAGGGTTGTAACATTAAATTCTCTTGCATCAAATCAAGAGAGTGACCAACTGAGTTGTGCCTGGTCTTTCTGCCACATGGCCCACAAGAGAGCAGGAACCTCCCAATGAAAATCGACTAAATTCTGTGGGAAAGGGAAAAGAGGAATTCAGTTTGAAATCCGTTTCTGGTATGAGCAGTTTTTTCCGAATTATTACTTTGCACTTATGTCCCACTTTTTTTCTCTTGTGAGGAACCCAAAGTGGCTAATGTTGTTCTCCTCACCCAACTGTTATACTCACAACAACCATCCAGTGAAGCAGGTTCTTCTGAGAGGTGAGTGAAGGACCTAAAGTTTAGCCAATGAGTGAATTTCATGCCCAAGAAGAGCCTAGAATCTGGATCTCACAGTTACCAGGTCCAGCATTCCATTCAGTACAGTTCAGTTTATTAAAACAGTTGAAGACCAGTGTAATTGGAGAAAGAAAACAAAATCCCAAATACTGCACAGTTAGGTTATCAGGTTACGATATGAAAGGTTCATGGCAACATAATAAAAACTGTACGTAGAAGCCTCTTATCTTGATCGGCATACAAAAAGCAATGGGAGGGCAAAGGTTGGCTTTTGACTAGCAGTCTCCCAATATGGAATGATCTCTCCACCGAGCCTCCCGGTGCCAACTCTACCATCCTTTCAGTGTCAACTCAAGACTGCCTTCTAGGACAAGATATTTAAGGCTTTAAATAGCATTTGGGGTGGAAGCACATCTCTCCACCCCAGGAGTTAAGCAACAGGTGAGCTGTTGCTTAAATCCATTTTTAAAAGCAACTTCAGTCATTGAAATTCAGTTTTAAACTTTATTTTACATTTTTAAGTGAGGTTTTATAATGCTATTATTTTGTTTTTATTTTATACTGTATTTTATTGGATTTTGTAAATTGCTGCAACTGCCCAGAGAGCTTTGGCTACTGGGTAATGTAACAAATAATAAACAAATAGGAGAAGAAGATCATGTTAAACATGATGCCTGGGAACCCTGTTATGCCACTGTGCCCCATGGCAGTTTCAGTTCTCCATGAGCATGATTGTCTATGGCTCAGCTTTAATAAGACTGATATAAAAGGATTTTTTTGCTACTATTTGCCTCTGGACCGGCTAAGACCCCCAAAGTGGCTATTTTTGTCCCAAAGGACATGCGTTTTATAATGCATTTGTTGGGTCAATAAAAGGCATTAGATGTTTAAAGGCATTAAAAGCTGTTTTTTGTACACCATTTGGAATCAGCTTCCTCTTGTAATTGAATCAGTGATGGTTCTAGAAACCCGATAATATTGGTTTATTTGATTTTATTTTTGGTTACATCAAGCCCACACAACATTGAAGTGAAATAAGTGAGCAGTGATCTGCAAGAGAACAGCCGGAATTATACAAATACTCACCTTTCTAAGCACAAGTGGATAACATTATTTTAAGTGGTCAGATTTCCAAGTCACAGTCAGTCTGATTGCCTGATGGTTAAGTGGATGGTGCCTCAAGTACCCCCTACTCAAGATCTGCAGAACGGAATAATATGATAGAGATGAGTAAGGAATCTGATGTCTCTCTGTGTGTCCTTGTGTGTGTGTGTGTGGGGGGGCAGGAATCCAATATCCCCCAGCTCTGATTCCAGCTTGTTAGCCCTGTGCTGGTGCCTACTTGTTGTGGAACGGGGTAAGGCAGCTCACAAAGAGTAGACTGCAATTTGCACATTTCGCAGGAATTTGCAGAAACACAGCAGAAATCCATGTGACCCTAGTACAAATAATCACTGATTATTTGAATTATTGTATAAACAATTAGCTGATTTTGCACAAATTGCACTAGATCTACACTGGTTTGGGGTGTTTATTTGCACAAATATTCATGGCTTAAAAAGTTTGCATACATTTGGCCCATCTTAAAGGAAAACAGCAGCAGCAGCAGCAGCAGCAACACTGACTCATCAGGAAATCAACTGAGCTCAAGTCAGCTAGATTCCCATGCATTGAAATACCCCTAGAAGCTATATTCAGTCGCCAAACAGTTATAGCTGATTCTCCAGCTTTGTCTCCTTCTGAAACAGAGAATCTGACCACTTTCTTGAATGCTTTGGTAACTTCTTGACTGGACTACTTTATGCATTGTATTAGAGGTTGCCTGGAGGAAAATTTCAAAATGGCAAGTGGCTCAGAGCATAGCAGCACATCTTCCCTCTTGAGCTGTCCATAAAAATGTAGGACAGCTCCTACTTGGGCAGACTAAGGGGCCATCTTATCCGACTCCTGATTAACAATTAGCAACTGACATCATTTGTGGAAGCACACAACATGGCTTTATTTATTTATTGTATTTGTGTGCTGCCCCATAGCCCAAGGGCTCTCTGGGTTCAACCACTTTATCTTCCTCCTTCTTCACCCTCCTCTTTCTTACCTGGAAGGCAAGGACTTGAGCTATTGTGGCAAACCGCAGACTAACTCAGTCTCCTTCCATCTCCATCACCCATGAGCAGCTAGTAAGGAGGAAAGGTGTGGTGAATAATTCAATAGCTGTTAAGACTTAAGGCCATATGTATTTAAGCAGGTTCAATTACCTGAAGAGGAGGATATGAAGGTGGAATAAAAGGGGAAATAAACCCGCTGAGAAGGATATGATTATCTGCAGAAGCTTCAATTTATGTTTGGCCTCTACAATTTTTTTGACTCTATATGACGCTTCTCTTTCCTATATGGACAAGATAGAACCACTTTTAATCATTTTAAGAATATCACTCTGGATTTTCCTTTGGTTACTTGTATATGCAGTCCACTGCTGGAGCTAGAACACCAATATCTGGTGGTCCTGGAAGTAGGGACATTCCCGTACCACAGGTGACTGCTCACGAAGTTGAAAGCAAAGTCTTGAAGTACACAAGTGTGCTTATAAAGGATAATGGATGCTGGAATTAACCAACCTTTGCATTCTACCTCACTTCTTGTTTTGCTCCAAACCCATATTAATCAAACTGGGGGAACACCAAACCAACCAACAGAAAACCTCACCCATCCCTCAAGAGGTTTAACTTGCATCTGATATGTTCCTACCATTCATGCTTCTGGCTCTGCTAAATGCCTAAGGGACCCCTTTATTTATCACATTCAGCCTTGTGCATCCTTTCTGCTGTACCTGTTATTTCTATAGCGGTGTATTTCAAGTCCTCTTTCAGGCAGAAGGAATCCAACAGAGAGTAAAAGTGGTTATAGCGAGGCACATGGTAAAGAGATCCTTGCAATGTGGCAACCAAGTAAAGAAAGCGATCCAATTGTCCCCTCAGTGAGGAACCTTGCCAGTAACTCGGCCAAGATGCGTGTTGTTACTGGCACAAAGCAGATGAAGAAATCTGTCCTTGTATCACCAAGTGTCATTTTCTATCAGATACAGAGCAGAAGGCTGTACTAGAGGGGCTTAGCTGGAAATTAACCTTTCTTGATTCTGTAGAGAACTTGAGATGGGAGGAAAGAAAAAGGGCCAGAGGCTGTCCCATTGCGTAAGCATGCAAGACAGATGGAAGTACTTGGAGTGTATATTCCTCTCAGATCAATGACCCAGTTAAGGCTAATTACTGCACACTCTCACTTTAAATTAAAAAACGACCTTAATAACTGGAAAGACCATTATGATTAACTGGCTCGAGAGATTAACTGTGATAAGGATGTCCAGATGCTTCCAGGCTCCCACCGGGGTGGTCATGCACCCCTTTGGAAGTATGCACTATAGACCCAGAAGCTGAGTTTTGGATGGGCTGGGAAACAATTTGGGAATAATCTACTGGGAGAAGAATGGATGAAAAAGGAACAGTTTCATTCACCAACCAGCTTTTTTCGTAGGAGCATAAATGCCCATCAAACATGAGATCTCCCCACTCACCCTGCAAAGAAATAAAAAGTGAAAGAATCCACAACTATGCTGAAAAGTAAGGGTGTATCATACTTGTTCTTTAATAAATAGCACACTATGTTCTTCCCTTTTCATCCTCATCCTGACGGTAGGCTGGGCTAAGAGTTTGGCAAAGTGGAGATTTCAACCCTTACAACTCCTACCAGTGATGATGGGGTCCTTCTACTATAGATAATAATAATATTAATATTAATAATTACTATTAATAATGCAGGTATGATTAATTCAACATTATTGTTCAACATTATTTTATCTATACAATCTAGCCAAAGTGAAGCACCAGTAAGCAAACACTTATCTGGGGGTTAGCTACCATTAAATTAGTTGTGCTTACTTCTGACTCGATGGCAAAAGAAGTAGGGGACGGCAGAGGATGAGGTGGCTGGATGGAGTCACTGAGGCGGTTGGTGTGAGCTTGAGTGGACTCCGGGGGATGGTGGAGGACAGGAGAGCCTGGAGGAATGTTGTCCATGGGGTCGCAATGGGTCGGACTCGACTTCGCGACTAACAACAACAACACTTCTGACTACACATGCATAGAGCTGGATTACATAAACCCTTTGATTTCCATGACCCAGTGAGACATTGAGTTTCAAAGTGCCCCTGCTCCCAAAGACCAATGCTAATAATGCAGTTGGATCTCTCTCTTCCTCATCTATCTATCAATTCAGTGAGCAGTATGGGATTAAAAACTTATGTCAGATTGCTAGAATATCAATTCCTTCATCAGTTTTATTTTAGTATCTATATGGGTGGCAATATGGTAATTTCTAAAAAAAATAAAAGTGGAAATAGACTATACTTATTTCATTAGGCAATAGAAGCATAGAAACAGAGCGAGTCAGAAGGGGCCTCCCAGGCCATCTAGTCTGACCCCCGGCTCCAGCTGGCTCCACTCACAACATGTCCACCATGGACATGTCCAGCCTATCCTTGAACCCCTCATGGATGGGGCCTCAACCACCTCCCATGGAAGCCCATTCCATACCCTCGGGGTCCTAACTGTCGGGAAGTACTTCTTAGCTTTTATTTCACTATAAGACTCACCATTCATTATAATAGCTTTTATTTCATTTATAAGACTCATGATCCCTGTGTGATTGACTGTCATTTGTGGTAAATATCATAATTGTCCTGATATTTGACAAATCGGATCTTTGTAAATTCCAGTAGGAACCAATCTGATCTGAAATTCTTGGCTTTAATGAGCTTTGGATTTTATGTTTAGTGAAATACCGTATTTCTTGCTCTATAAGACCCACTTTTTCCCCCCTCAAAAGTAAGGGGAAATGTCTGTGCGTCTTATAGAGCGAATATGTGTGTGCAGTAAGTCTGTCAGATGTGCAGCCCATGGGGAAGTGATGGGGAATGTGCCTGTGATTATGTGCCCATTGGATTCAGAATATTTTTTTTCTTGTTTTCCTCCTCTAAAAACCAGGTGCGTCTTATGGTCAGGCGCGTCTTACAGAGCAAAAAATACAGCAAATTGTTTTTGAGTTTCCAAGTAAAGTGGTATACAAAGTATCCAAAATACATTTTTTGAAAATAATGAAAATTATGAGAGACGGGGATGCTGCGCACCAGAAGAGAGGGCTCACAATTGGATTAAGATACTGCAAAATGTCCAGTTCTTCAGAAAGGGGGCCTGTAGGTAGGGGTAGGGGTAGGGGTGTGTGTGTGTGTGTGTGTGTGTGTATTTCACACATCCTGGGGAAGGATCAGACAGGATGTTGAGGAAAGGAACACCACATTCAGATCAGCTCCAGAACTGAATGGCCAAACAGATGAATTAACAGCAGAAGCGAAAAAAGTTGTTCAGCACTGCAGATGGAGTGTCAAAAGCAGCTATTTATGCACAAATATGTTATTAATCAGGGAAAATGAAATTCAAATACAGTCATGACAGTTTAATAGGATTTTGCTGCATCTGATACTCTTTCCAGGTTTTTTGGCATTCTGACAAGAACTTTAAAAGAATCCTTTCATTTTAATGGAGGTTAAACAGATTTAAACAAATCTTAGGTGAGATTTATTAAATATTATGTAGATTTCCTTTCTCTCTTTTCAAGCTCATTGGAGACTCAATAGCTGTTATTTTGGAGTTAGCAAAATCTTGCATTGTGCTTGCAAGATTTCTTGGTTGATTACCTGGAAAGGCAGGACTGACAAAGGCAATGCTTTATATTTAAATCCTGATTGAATCAACAGGAACTGCTTTAGTCAATGACATGTTCAAGATTTAACAAACAATGTCTCATTTCAAGAAAACAAATGCTAAGTAAGGACAACAGCAATATGGTTCAGTGAGACAAGGACTCAGTGTTTACCAATCCTTTATGCAGGTGATAAATACATTTATTAAACCAAGTGCCCTGTTTGCTAGAGATGGTATCAATGTAAAGAATTCAACTCTGGAATGACTTAGAGAATCTAATTCCCCATTTATTAAATTTATTTTAAAAAGATTCCCAAAGCTTTCTTTAAAATTAATGTGCATCTGGGAGATTAATTTAAATATTCAGAACACATGGAAGTTATGGAGAACGAAAGACCAGGAGGCTTACGTTAGGGAAATATCATGTTCTTGTTGATTAAGCACATTTTTCTCCATCACCCAAGGCACAGCTCTGCAGTACCAGAAAAACGAGGCTGTTGTGATCCCACCCACACGTCATTCAAGGGTGGGAATTTGCCTCAGCAAAGTGTTCAAACCTGAGGCTGTTTCTCCTCTGTTCTGCATTCGTACAACCTCCTCCACTGAATCAGAGTCTGCAGTTTTTCCTCACCACAGTGTCGCTTCAGACCTTTGCATAAGCTTTGCAAGCACAGCAAGTTGGCATCATGCTTAATGCAGCAGGATTCTTGACCCATAATAAGGCCTTTCTGGGGTATCGGGAGATCATTGAGGGGGTTCTTTTGAACCCCCACTAAAGAGCAGGAGGCCAAATTTGGGTACACTTTGGCATCCTTTTTCTGCAAAGGAATTAAACCTCAAAAGTATCTTTTTCTTATGGTTTGAACCACTCTTGAAATGTCAACCAGTCTATCCATTATGATCATTCTTCCTCAAGGTTTTCTCAGTTGGAAGCTTGTTTTTACCATCAGTGCCTACATCTAATAACCCTTGCCAACTTGTCTACTTCTCAATGGACCATTATTTCTTCAAGATAAACTGGGTTAGGAAGCCATTAAATTTATAAGCTACTGCATGAGTTATGCACAGTTTGTAGGCTGGTATAAGAAACTAATTTCAGTTAATTTCAATTCAGTTCAGGATTCACCCTCTGTGCACCTTCAAACTGAGTTGGGCACAATCTGCAGTTGAAATCCATACATTTCTTGGTTTCATGAAGCCTCAAAGCTGCGATTACCACTGTGTGTAGAACTGAAGGATGCATATGAAAAATATGTCCTTTTGAAAGAATATGCACCAAGATGCTTTAGTCAATGGGAGAAGAATTTTTACAGTTCAGAGATGCACACAGTTGATGTACACATCTTTAGCAATATGCACAAAAATACACATGGATTTCCATGGGGAAAGGAAGAAAAACAAGCTCACATTCATGATAGACGCAGCTCAGAACAAGGCCCAGATGGTGGGGATGCTTCTTAACTGGTCCATTCAGTTCATCTGTCTTCTCTTTAGACAGTTATTAATCCCCCCACCCTATCCCTCAATCTCCCTGCTCCTGTTCTGAAACGTTCTTTTCCAAGGCAGGTTTGTTCTCTTGCTCTGTCTGAAAATCTTCACTAGGTAACCTTGAAAGTGCAGAATCATCTTTGACGCTCTGCCCTTCTGGCACCTTCTCATAATGGGACAAATCCTTCTGTGCAAACTGTACTGCACACAAACTGCCCCTGCTTTCATCAGAGTTTTGAGTTGATAAACACCATGTGTTGCCGTTCCCATTAAGTTGCACAGCTATCTCTGGTTGGAGCCATGAATTTCTGCTGGATTCTGGCTCAAACACTTTCCCTCACAACATTTTTTATAGGTCCCTCTGGTAAATATATAATGAATAAAACAATATTTTCATGCTTCCAGTGTTCAGGATGCATCTTACAGAAGAGTATTTTGTATTTAAACTAAGTAGGGTCTATATAACACCCAGACTTCATTGCTGCAGGATGTTGTATGTGAGGCTGCGCTTGAAAATGGCTTGGGAACTGCAACTGGTCCAGAAACACTTTTCCCAGGGATGCAGGAAAATGGCAAACCAAGACAGGAGGTGAAGATGAAAAACTTTATTATATTAAATAATAATGTGTGAGTGTGTGTGTGTGTGGTGATTTTTGTAGTCCTTCTCATCATTGTTTCATGTCTTCACCTCCTGTCTTGCTTACTTATGCATTTGTCTGCACACACACACATATGTATGACCTAAATCATATTCCTGATAAATATACAGTAGAGGTGACAAATTAGGGAATTAGATTTAGGGAATTAGACCTGATAAGGCAGAGTACCTGAAGAACTATGGACAGAGGTTCGCAACATTGCACAAGAGGTAGCAACTAAAATCATCCCAAAGAAAAATAAGTGCAAGAAAGCAAAATGGCTGTCTGAGAAAGCTTCACAAATAGCTGAGGAAAGAAGGGAAGTGAAAGTCAAGGGAGAAAGAGAAAGATACACCCAATGAATAGCTAGAAGAGATAAGCATGCCTTCTTAAATGGACAGTGCAAAGAAATAGAGGAAAGCAATAGAATGGGAAAGGCTAGAGATCTCTTCAAGAAAATTGGAGATATGAAGGGAATGTTTTATGCAATGATGGGCATGATAAAGGACCAAAATGGCAGGGACCTCACAGAGGCAGAAGAGATTAAGAAGAGGTGGCAAGATTACACAGAAGCACTATACAAGAAAGATCTTAATGTCCCTGATTACCACAATGGTGTAGTTGTTCACCTCTAGCCAGACATCCTGGAGTGTGAAGTCAAATGGGCATTTGGAAGTTTTAGCAAGAACAAAGCTAGTGGTGGAGATAATATCCAAGCTGAGCTATTCAAAATCTTAAAATATGATGCAGTAAAAGTGCTACACTTAATATGCCAGCAAATTTGGAAAACTCAGCAATGGCCACAGGATTGGAAAAGGTCAGTTTACATTCCAATCCCAAAGAAAGGCAATGCCAAAGAATGTTCAAACTACCGCACCATTGCACTCATTTCACATGCTAGCAAAGTGATGTTCAAAATCCTACAAGCTAGGCTCCAGCACTATGTGGACCAAGAACTACCAGAAGTACAGGCAGGGTTTCGAGGGGCAGAGGAACTAGACATCAAATTGCCAACATATGCTGGATCATGGAGAAAGCCAGGGAGTTCCATCTACTTCTGCTTCATTGACTTGTGGCAAGTTCTGAAAGAGATGGGAGAACCAGACCATCTTATTTGTCTCTTGAGAAACCTGTATGCAGGTCAAGAAGCAACAGTGAGAACTGGACATGGAACTACTGATTGGTTTAAACTTGGGAAAGGAGTATGGGCAAGGCTGCATATTGGCACCTTGCCTATTTAACATATCTGCAGAGTACATCATGTGAAAGGCCAGGCTAGATGAATCACACATTGGAATTAAGATTGCCAGGACAAATATCAATAACCTCAGAAATGCAGATGATACCACCCTAATGGTAGAAAATGAAGAGGAACTAAAAAGCCTCTTCATGGAGGTGAAAGAGGAGAGAGCAAAAGTTGGCTTGAAATTCATCATTAAGAAAACTAAGATCATGGCATCTGGTCGTATCACTTCCTGGCAAATAGATGGGCAACAAATAGACAGATTTTATTTTCATGTGCTCCAAGATCACTGCAGATGGCAACTGCAGTCAAGAAATTAAAAGACGCTTGCTCCTTGGGAGGAAAGCTTTGGCCAATCTAGACAGCATGCTAAAAAGCAGAGACATCACCCTGACAACAAAAGGGTTTCCCACTTGCAATGTATGGCTGCGAAAGCTGGACCTTAAGGAAGGCTGAGCACCAAAGAATTGAGGCCTTTGAATTGTGGTGCTGGACAAGACTCCTGGGAGTCCCTTGGACTGCAAGGAAGGCAAATCAGTCAATCTTAAAGTTAATCAACCCTGACTGTTCTTTAGAAGGCCAGATACTGACGATAAAACTCAAATTCTTTGGCCACCTAATGAGAAGGAAGGACTCACTGGAAAAGAGCCTAATGCTGGGAACAATAGATGGCAAAAGAAGAAGGGGACGGCAGAGGATAAGGTGGCTGGATGGGAGTCACTGGGGCAGTGGGTGTTGGCTTGGGTGGACTCCAAGAGGTGGTGGAGGACAGGAGGGCCTGGAGGAATGTTGTCCATGGGGTCATGAAGGGTTGGGCATGACTTTCTGAATAAACAACACATAGGATTGTACCTTCTTTAGGGATATCCAACAATAATGAATCACAATTCACAAATTATGTAAAACATCCATAATCAAGAAAATAAATAAAAGCATAACACACTGTAACACACTGTGGTTTGAATGCAGTGCTTTGCATAATTTCAGTCCACAAATTATTTTAACAGAATAATTTGTACGACGATGCCTTATTTTCAAGTGGCTCAGAAGAAGATGAAATTTTGCTGCATTTGTTTGTTTGTTCCTTCATCCACATGGTGAGATAATTCCCTGGAGGATTTGATGGTTTATCTGATTTTATACCTCTGAGTATAAAATAGAAAATCTAAATACGAGACAGAAAAGCGATAGACCTGTGATGTCTATAAGGAACTGGAACCTTAAAGGTGCTTGAATCAAAATCCTCTTTGAAATTTCAGCACTTTCAACAATTGTGCTGAGTGAGAAATACAAGGTCAGAGTCATAGAGAGGATGGGTTGATATTATTCTGAGCCAAAGAAATTCTAAATCCTAAAATCAATCATGTGAATCAGTACAAATGTGTTGAAGGAGCCCCACCAAAGACTTCCGATGGCTCAGTCTGTCCATTTTAGCTTCTTTCATTTTTCCAATCTTTAATGCAATTCATTGTGTTTCCACATCAGAGCAAAAATCCCCTGCCCCCAAAGATATTTGGACTAAATTGCATACAAATTATTCTGTGCATCTCCCCCCGTACTCAGATTTTTGAGTGTTCCTTTTTGCCTGCATTACTGGACTGGAATTGCGATGGGAGTCCATCAGCTGCAGTGGAGTGCCACCTCCAAAGCTGCTCACATGTGAATTTTGAAGGAACACTAAATTTTGGCTTGCGTATACAATGTGCCATATAGGAAGAGTACAGAACCTCCAAGCCAGGAGACACATCCCCCACCCCCACACCTTGGAAGGGTATCCAGAAGGCCATGGCCCTTCCCTGGCAATGCCCCCTTTCCCCAAGCACAAAACTCTGGGTGCTTTCTTGGCTGTTCTGCAGTTCTTTTCCTCCATTCCAAAAGGTCAAAATACCTCTCCTAAGGCTGAGTTCCTCACAGAAAAGCTTCCAGCTAAAACAGGCTGGTATTTGGGAGCTTTGGCTCTGCCCTTGTGCCTTTGGCTCAGCTCATCTCTGGAAGGCTGATGCAGAGAGTTTAGTCCTTGGGCTGAAAAAGTTTCCATACAGGCTCGGAACTGCAAGTCTTGGTCAGTTTACATTAAAATATAGCCCATACTACTTCCTTCCCAATCTGTACCAAGAACTGGCAACAGTCAACAATGCATTCCAAATGTAAGAGAAAGACAGCAGGAGCCTTGTGAAGGCTTCCAAATGAAAAGCTGTCTTGCCATATAGTCTTGACTCAAGGGAGAAAGAAGAAGCCAGTACATGGAGGGCTGTAAGAATGAAGACCTAGGTGTTTCTTTGGCAGTGTTGTATGGTTCTCTTGCTTGGGTACTATCAGAGCAGACTTCTTACAACCAGTCATTTACCTTGATCTATTTTTCATCAATGCATGCAATTTAGCAAGGCTGGACCTTCCATCAGGTAGAGGGAGGCACCTGTGTCTGGTGGCATGCTCTACGCAGCAAGGTGGAGGGCTGGCAAGCAGCACTGATGTGTACTGCGCAACCTCCCTGTGCCCTCTAAGCCACCCCTGCAATCTTTGTTCAGCTTCTGTACACTGCCCAATAGAGAAATCTGCAATGGATGCGTCCAGATTTACATGAATCCATCCTTCACATTCCACAGTGGATTGCGCTTTCTGCATCATGTGGATTCTGCTTCATTGACTATGCTAAAGCCTTTGATTTGATCACAACAAACTGTGGCAAGTTCTTAAAGAGATGGGAGTACCAGACCATCTTATTTGTCTCTTGAGAAACCTATATGTGGGTCAAGAAGCAACAGTGAGAACTGGACACGGAACCACTGATTGCTTCAAAATTGAGAAAGGAGTTCGGCAAGGCTGTATACTGTCGCCCTGCCTATTTAACTTATATGCAGAACACATCATGAGAAAGGCAGGGCTAGATGAATCACCAGTTGGAATCAAGATTGCTGGGAGAAATATCAACAACCTCAGATATGCAGATGATACCACTCTCATGGCAGAAAGTGAAGAGGAACTAAAGAGCCTCTTGATGCGGGTGAAGGAGGAGAGTGCAAAAGTTGGCTTGAAACTCAACATTAAGAAAACTAAGATCATGGCATCCAGTCCTCTCACTTCCTGGCAAACAGATGGGGAAGAAATGGAGTAGTCACAGATTTTATTTTCTTGGGCTCCAAGATCACCGCAGGTGGGGACTGCAGCCAAGAAATTAAAAGACACTTGCTCCCAGGGAGGAAAGCTATGGCAAATCTAGACAGTATACTAAAAAGCAGAGACATCACCCTGCCAACAAAAGCGTGTATAGTCAAGGCTATGGTTTTCCCAATTGCAATGTATGGCTGTGAAAGCTGGACCATGAGGAAGGCTGAGCGCCGAAGGACTGAGGCCTTTGAATTGTGGTGCTGGAGGAGACTCCTGCAAGTCCCTTGGACTGCAAGGCAATCAAATTGGTCAGTCCTAGAGGAGATCAACCCTGACTGCTCTTTAGAAGGCGAGAGCCTGAAGATGAAACTCAAATGCTTTGGCCAGCTAATGAGAAGGAAGGACTCCCTAGAGAAGAGCCTGATGCTGGGAACAATAGATGGCAAAAGAAGAAGGGGACGGCAGAGGATGAGGTGGCTGGATGGAGTCACTGAAGCAGTTGGTGTGAGCTTGAGTGGACTCCAGTGGATGGTGGAGGACAGGAAGGCCTGGAGGAATGTTGTCCATGGGTTGTGATGGGTCTGATGCAAGTTCGTGACTAAAAACAATAACATCCTTCACATTCCACAGTGTATTGCTTTTTTCTGCATCATGTGGATTCTGCAGGTATGCAGACCATGGCTATATTCCATGGAAAAAACAGCACTGTTACTGTCACATGACTTACAAAATAGCACTAAGACAGTCTCCTCGAACCAGGCACCCTCCACAAATGTAGGACCCCGAATCCTACCACCCTTAGTTAACATGGATGATGTGAGTTGTAGGCAGTGATGTCATGCTACAGTTTCAAGCTCAGGCACTCATTCTAGCTTCCCCATAGCGGTTCCCCAAAGGAGAATCCAAAAATGCAGGCAGTGTATCAGCAAAGCTATTCTGGCAGTTTTTAACTGCACTAAGAGCAGCCTTTTGTAAAGCCAGAGGGTTTAAATTTCCACCGGAACTTCAGGACCAAACCACCCAAAAAACCTGACATTCCAGCAGGGAACTTCTCATTACAAGAGTTGCTGAGCAAGTTCACCCCCCTCCCAGCTGCTCTGAGGACTGCAGCTGAGCTCAGAGGGAGCAGACATCAGAGGTGGATGGCAGGGGACACCGGAGCTCCTGCTAATCAAAGCAGCACTGTTGCTTTGAGCCAGCAAGTCCTGGCTCCACTGCACTGTGGGCTGCAGTCCAAGACCTCTGCTGGCACCATGTTGGGGAAGCCTGGCCTCAGCCATTTTTTACAGCCTTTTAGAGGGCAGGACAGGGAAGGATGGGAACAGAAACAGGGACCAGCTGGAGCTCAGATTTAATATGAACCAGCCTAATATTTACTACTTAACTGCTATCGTTTCAAAACAGATCTACTAAAGAGATTTCCCAGCAGCCAAAACCCATTCCTCAGAGGAGATAATAATCTTAATTGAAATCAGAAAACCTTCAAGTATCTTTGTGCTCTCAGTAATAGCACGACATTTAGAATCACAGTGGGATTAATAATTGGGAGTGGCATTTGATCATTTCTCTTCTATTCCATTTTAGAATGGGTGGGGAAAGGAAGCGAGGGCCATCATTTAAATTCCCCCCAGCTTGTCCGGGAGAAATAGCCCTGGAACTCATCAGCATACTGGGCCACTCACACCCTGGAGACAGGCTAGTGGGAGATGACACCTATTTTGGTAGCATAATTGAAAGAGTGATAAAAAGATCACACTCCCATCTCTTCCAGCCTGATGAAATCAGAGCTATTTAACATTCTGCCACTCCATGGGGGTGGGGTGGGAAGAAGAAAGAGACCGAGAGACAGCTGTGCTGTGATTCAGCTCACACCAACCTTTGCAGAAACAATTATAAAATGCAAATGCATGGATATTTCTTTAACGGAACAAATCTAGCCACTGCCTGCCTCTGTTCTTTTATCAAGCATCTGTTTAAAGCAGGGGGTAGGGGTGGTTGGGAAAGGATTTCAAACTGTCTCCATTTTTCTGTGTGATGTTAATGCACGTTGTCCATCAGATTTCTCCTTGCAGAGCTATGCCAGGCACATCTAAGCCTCAATGCCTCCCTGCTTTCAGCTCATTCTACCACTGTAGACCCCAGAGAGATGCTGTAGCATTGAGGTTAAGAGACTGAGCGACAGATCAGAAAGTCCTGAGAGCAAATCCATTTTCTGCTGTGAACTCTCCAGGCAGACTTAGGCAAGCCAGTCTCAGCCTCAGTTCTGTCATTTGCAGAAGAGGGGAGAAATTAGAGTAACAGCTTTCCCCACAATGTTGTTATAAGGATTACAACTAGGTGCCAAGGGCCCCTGAGAAGTTGTACCCCGTTTGCCAGGAAGATCCATCATGGCCAGCCCATGAGGCCACCCCCATGTCCAGTAGCCATGCAGTCAAATGCTAGAAAATCTATGAAGAGAGATGACACAAATCAGCCCACAGACGAGATGAAGGACAAGGAAAGCAGGTGCCTCTTTGGAACTCCTGATGGAAGCAGGGCCATTGCTAAGAAGGTCCTCTTCCTTGTGCTCACTAACCTAGCTGGTCAGAAGGGTCAACCTGGTGGCAGGCCGGTCAGAAGGGCTTGTGTTTGTGCCCACAAAGTGTATGGTACAGGAGAAGGTAGTCCTTCAAGAACCGTGAACCCAAGCTATTTAAGGCTTTAAAGAATATACTTAGCATTCAAAACTGGGCTTAGAAGCGCACTAGCAGCCAATGCAGCTGGTGCAGCTTTGGTATTTTAAGATCAGCTTGCTCAAGCTTCTAAAAGCACTTCAGCGACCTTACCTGTCTCTGTCCCCTGTAATTGTACACTGGCTAGTACTGAGAATGGCAGCTGCATTTTCCGAACAGTGGTAGGCAATTACATGCAGCAGGAAAATGTTTTGGTGTCAGGACAACACGTGTTAAACAAGAGTTCTTAATAATGGCTCAGTGTGCTGTCATTTCCCGCAACCTTTCTTTTAGATGTCCACAGAAAATAGGATGAGCCTTGTCTATGAGGTAAGAATAAGTGGCATTTCCCTGTTTTGAACTCTAGAAGATTTAAAGGCTAGGGCAGATGCTGCTCATTGCAGATTTCCAAATGACTTGATCAACCAGGAAGTTAAGCCCTCTGTGTTGCCTTTGTTCTGAAGCAGGTGTGGGTAACTTATGTCCTTCCAGATGTCTGGCCTATGACTCATGGTCCTAGCTCTGCTGGCTAGGGCTGATGCAAGTGTAGGAACAAAGCAGCTGGAAAGCCAGAAGCTGTGCTCCTTTGCTTTAAGGGAGGTAAATAGACCCATCTGTACTTTGTCTTTCTGTGTGTCTATGTCCTGACAGATCACAAAAATTATCCATTCTAACCCTTGTGTGCCCAATCATGCCCCAGTGACACCAGGGATGTGTGATAGATCCACTCTGGGGGTGGGAATCTGTTGGCTGGGCTCCAGTTGGACAACTGGACTTCCTCTCAGCTCACTTCCCAAGCAAGGGCTATGCACAAGAAAAGAATCTGATGAACAGAAGAGAGCCAGATCCCAAGAGGGTTATCAGAACCTTAAATGAGCCCTCATCATCAATGTCTTCCTTGCAGATTGAAACCTACGAAGCTCTCTTATACATGGTCAGACCAATGGGTTCAGTGTTGCTTCTGAACTTAGTATTGTCAACACTGACTGGCAGAACCTCACTGGAGATTCAGGCAGGACTTTTCCTGCCATATCTTGAGCTCCTGGGATCAAACCTGGAACCTACCACATGCAAAGCACGAGCTCACTGCTGACCTACAGTTCTCCTTCTTTCATGAGCAGCAACTTTCTCTCATTAAGCATAACCTGGCAGTGGTGGCATTCTAAGCCTTGCTGCCCTGCTGAAAACATTTATGGTAAAATAGACCTGATGTTTCAAGCACCCTCTTTGTTGGCATTCTTGACCAAATTTCCCCACTTTAACCTCACAGGCCTGCCCAGGTCCCTAATATTTCTTGTTTCAGGAGCAACAGAGTGCGCCTGTATCATTGTAACGAGGAACAGACCCATCCGTCAATCTCAGTTTCTCATTTTCCCAGTCTTTGGCTGGTCTTGACCTTGGAGAATTTTTCAGGGTTTTCGGTTTCAGATTGTCCCAGTCATGGAGAGCAGGATATTTGTTTTCTCTTTTGGCTCGCATGGAAATACCAAAACATGTTACATTCATTTCTAATACATTCAGTTTTGTACACATTCTTGCATCATAGACACATTATTTGCAAGTGGTTTTCCTAACATAAATATATTTAACATTGTTTTCTTTAATATCTGCTTTTTTCTATGCATTTTGAGAACTCCTTTGCCAAATTGCAAGTTTTGGAGCACAACTGAGTTTCAGCATGCAGAGTTGTGCAAATTCAAGAGCAGAATTAGGTAGCATTGCATTATAATGGGAACTGAACAAATGCCACCTCCATCTCTGTCCATGTGCACATGTGGTCATGGATATGTAACACAGAACCAGATTTACCATTCTGTTGTCCATTTGCCCAGCTTAAATAGATTCTTTTGGATATCTGCATAGGTTTTCCTCATCCTGAATAAATCTTACAGCCGTCAGGTTTGCTTAGCCGCCAAGCGTAATCCCTCCAAGCCCTCCATCATGCACAACTGAGTGACATTTCAGATAATGAGAGTGTGATATGAGACATGGAAAGGGGCAGTGCACCTGCCCTTCAATGATGCCCCAGTTTAGTGGTTCCAAGTCTACCCACTAGGTGTCAGTGCTGGTGAACACGCTCCGATTTGGTACATAATCCGACTTCACATATTCGTTTCTACTACCACCAGCTGGACTTCATGTATAATTCACCACTGGAGGCTTTGCTATCTTCAGCAGTATTTCCTAAAACAGATCATTCAAAATTAAGGTCACTCCCTCCTCCTCTCTCTTATTAGCTTTGGACTGTCTTTATCTTGCATGTGCATGGAAAATAAAATGTAAATGAGATGCCATTTTTATTAGGATATTTTGTTTTAAAGTGCTGTGCTAGGTTCTTTCTCCACCTCCTTGGAGCGATCTGTTTAACAGTCTCTATTTAATTTCAGGTCCAGTGGTTTGAGATCAGGGGTAAAACCAAAGCTTAAGGGCAGAATTAAACAGAAAGAAATCAGAAGAAAATTAGGTTTTGTGTTGCCCTTCTCATGGTAACTATGTTGTAATGCATGTTTATATGTGCCTATAAAAGACGCCAAGCCAAGAAAAGGAAATCAGAAAATGAAATGCTGAACACTGTCTTTAAATGAGGAGATGAAATTCAATGTTAAGAAAAGGGCATCATCAGAGTTTAGAAATCAGGGGAGGGACTGAGCTGAATGCGGCACATTACAGTTTGTGTGGCCCATGCTGAAGCCATGCCATAGAGTCAAATCATTGAACTATTTGTAGCCAACTTTCTGCGTGTGCACCCCTGTTATGATGTGCATCGTGTGATCTGGGGCAGCTGTGTCTACTCCAGAGCAACTGCAGGGTGGGAGAATGCAATGAAGAGAGAGGACATCAGGGTATGTCTCAGAGGGAGGCTGAGAGGAAGCAGCTTCAGAAAAGTGTAACTGCTACTAGGGGAGGATCCTGGGAAGTTCCAGGCAGCACCGTTTTGACTTCCCATGACTTTCACTGCTACTAACGCAACTGTTTGATGTGTTTCCCCATATTTTCAGCTTAGTTGCCAAAAACTACCATCTCACTTTCCTTTCTCTAGTTCAATGCATCAACACTTGGCCTCTCTTTAGGATCTGACATCTCTACATGTCCATCTCTAAATAAATAGAAACAACACAAGATACACAAAAACCCCATATATGTGTATCTATATAAAACAACCCCCCAAAAACACTTAGTGCACCCCTCCACCAGGCCCATGGCTGTATAATATTTTTCCTTCTTTATTTTTATTTTTTGCCTCTAACTTTCTGCCCTTTCATCCAAAATTGCATTGTATCCACTGAAGGTTTAATACCCTTCCCTTTTATTAGTACATATTCAATAAAGAAACCCCATATATCATTAAAATCATTCTTCTTTATCAATCCATTTTCACCCTAATCCCATACATCAATTTATCATAATCAGCTATATTCCAAACTTCTTTATAGCATTAATTGAATGAAGATCCTATTTCTCCTTCCAGTTCTTTGTTGTTATCAGTTTTGCTGCTCTTACCAAATTCATTATTAATTCTTTAATATTCCATTTCCATTTTTCATAAAATATTAACAACAATGCTATTTCAGGATCAGCTTCAATGTTTAGGTTCAATATCTTGCTTATTTCCTTAAAACCATTGTCCAAAATTTCTTAATATTTGCACAATCCCACCACATATGGAAATAGGTACCCATTTTTCTTCCACATCTCTAACATAAATCAGAATATTTATTATCCATATAAAATAATTTTACTAGCATCATGTACCATTTCCATACTAATTTATAAGTTTTCCTTAATTCTAATTGACATAATTTTTAATATTCTCTTATCCCATATTTTCCCTATTCTTCCTTATCTATATCCTTCCCTCAATCCATTTGCCATGAAATTTTAAAAAGATCATATGTGTCCTCCTTGTCTAATAAAATTGTATATATCCCACATAATCCCCCCTTGTTTGCCTACTATCTTGCATCTCCGTATTCATCACAGTCTCTGCAAATTTGGTAAGATCTCTACACTGACCACTTTTCAACCATTCTCTAGTCCATTGTTCCAACTATCCATTGTTCCAACTGTATAACATTAAACCAAGTTAATTTTTCTTTCCCAAGTAGTGCCATTATCCCTTTCTTATTATCCATTTTCTCCATCCAATCTTTTACCCTAAATATTTGTTTTTCTTTTAATAGCTTTCTTAAGCTGTCCCTCAGATTTTCTGGAAATCCTCTAATTTCTGTGATGGAATTATTGGTGAGATTGTCAGCATAAATTCTTCCCTGTACCTCTCCCAAACTCACATCATATTTTAAAAAAAGGGATTTTCTATCCTTTTTACAATCTTCTTATCCTGTTGAAGAAAAAGCCTTTTGAAAGATAGCTCAATTTCCTGTTGTTCCATCTCTGTCCCAAATTCACCTTGTATTCTTGGCAAAAGTAGCATTTGTACCATGAAAGAAGCCACACTTAAAACAAAATGTGGTTAAGAAAAATGATACAATGTACAAAGAGATCCAAATTGTCTCTCTGCGTCTAAGCAACATATCTAATTAGCTTAACCAAAGAGACCCTTGATGTCCTCTGATTTCTTAACAAAATTTAATAACCCAGGTTTTATATTACTAGAATCCATTACTTTTAACACAATATGCTGGAGTGCCTTTATGAGCATACTGAGTAGAGCCATAAATAATTGAAAGTAAATGACACTTGTTAAAATAAATGATGAACAAAGTGCATTTTGTAGTGCAGTATGTGGGGTTGAGCGAAATGCGTCTGATTGCTCCCTTAGCGGAAGGCCTGATGGAGCTGGTCTTGCAGCCGTGGCCCTGCAGCCCAGCCCTCCCCCTGGAGCAGCCCATGTTGTTACAATATTGATTTCTTGGCTTGGTTTTTAATTTCGTTATTATGAACTGCCTCAAGCAACTGGAAAATCACTGTATGCGTGTGTGTGTGTGTGAGGGGGGTACTGGCACGACCACTGGGATGTTGGGCGACTTTAAGCTCGGTGGACATTCTGCTGGCTTCTGATTTAATAACAGAACCGGCTGGCTTGGGTTTTTTCCCATGGATTTCTGATTCAAGGATGGACTGTGGTTTGCACGTTATATTTCAAAAATATATGCAAATGGAACTATTTGCTTGGCTTGCACAATTTGAGAACCAGAAATGATGTAGTTCTTGCAGGATTTGTTCAAATTCTCTTTTTTGTCTTTCTTTCTGTCTTTTTTTAAATACACAAACCTCAGCTTGTCTTAGAGATGAAAGTCCATGAGCTGGCTCCATTTACATGACAAAGAGTCAGTGCCAGTGTAGAGCTAATCAACTGGAATTCAGGGTGCCAATCCATGAAAATCCATCAGACTTTCATCCTCCTGTCAAGTTACTGATGTAACTGTACTATATATTCCCTTATGTTAAAGATTGGGAAGGGCAGAGACTGAGGATGAGAGAACGGATTGCTTAGAACTGCCCAATAAGTTCATGGAAGGAGTGGGATTTGAATTAGGTATGTCTTGACTCCTAACTCAAGCTGCAATTCGATGCCCATTTACCTGGAAGTAAGATCCATTGATTTCACTGGGATTTACCTTCAACAAGTCTACTGAAATGCTGCAGCTTTCTAGTGCAGACCTCTACCACAAATATCTCAGTTGTAGAATTATATTCCTTTGATGCTCAACCAAAAGGGATCAGTACTTTTGCCCTTATGTGGCCACCAAACGTAAGCCTAAATCAGCTGAATGAGTCTAAAGCAGTTGTAATAAGACTTTCAACATTTCTCGGGAAGATTTCACACAGTCCAGATTTCTTCTGGTTGCCTGACTCCAGAGCTTTGCTTGCCTCTGTATTCTTGTGCAAGCATGGTGAGCAGAATCCCCCAGGCTCAGGAGTTCCACAATGGAAATGCATTATGGCCCAAGAAGCACTCATTGCCTAGTCAGAAACCCGCTAAAGGCATCAACAGCTTCCCCGGAATTTGTGGTGAACTCTGTCTTCTGATGTAGACCAAGGATCCCATCTAGAATGTCTGTGTCAAGCAAGAGGGTCCCTTTTGTGGCCAATGAACATTGCCAAATTAAGCTGACCCACTCTTACTCCCACAATATCGCAACTCCTCAGTTCTAGCTAGTCTTATGTAACACAAGTTCAGAAACATGAAAAAAGTGGAATTAGCCTCTAAAAAAATTTCTGGTTGACACTTCAAAGACAGAATCTCCCACCCAAAATAAAATAAAGAGATGATCTGTTATTCTCTAGTACTTTTGTTCTTCAGAACCATCCAGATCAGGAGTTCAGAGATGCTTTGATGTTTCCCAGATTATCCTTTTTTCAAGCCAGGTTTCTTTAAATCTGGCTTTATTTCTTTAATGAAGATAATATTGAAGGGGGCCCATTAACGCATTTGATAATTTGAGAAACCATCCTGGGAAGCACCACAGAGGGAGCACGGCAATGACAAGGAAAATGCCCAAAGGACTGAGCACCAGACAGAGCTGTGGGCTGAGTCCCGTGCACCGAATGATTCATTTGAATGTATGCCTTTCAGCACCAACACAAAGGTATTTTATAGAAGGCAACTCCTTTTTCCTCCCCTGGTGGCCAGCTCATTCCCTCTCTCATCCTCTGTGTCACCACCCATATATGATCTTGTCAGCCTGGCTCGGCATCCCCAAATTCACACACTCATGCACACACACACACACACATCCTCATCCATCCTCCATTCTTTATGAAACTTGTAAGACATTCCACAGAAAGATATTTCACTGGAACATCTCACTAGAATCCTCGCCATGTATATTTCTGTGAAGTTACCTTGTGTACTAGAATAGTTCACCTGGTTCTCGGAGGTTTACTGTCCTCTGAACTTTTGAGTAATAAATCCAAAGTCCATTTTCACAGAGGCTCCAGACTGGGCAGGAGGGAGAGAGGGGTTGGGGAGGGGAAGTCCAGCCCAGTCTGACTTGTGGCAGGCCTGCCGTGTTTTTCTCTCCTGGGGAAATGCATGTACAAAAATGGGATGTCCATGAAAAGAGGGGGAACTAGAAAATAGACCCATAATCCACTTTACAAAATTTGTTGTAAATCTCCCTGAGAGCCTTTTATAGCTAAGTGGCAGTACAGAAATTGAACTTAATAATAACTTTACCTATACACTGGCGATAGGTTTCCCTTTCAAGGGAAATTGGATCAAATAATCTGGACCTTCAAGATATCAATGAAACATCAAATGGATTTTAGAAGCTAAGATTGACATGACCTTGCAAGTACTTACCTGCTTAGGAAAAGTGGAGAGGGAGATTTTTTTTTTCCTTTCAAACAATATCAGAACCTGATGGGGTCCTCACATGAAACTGTTTGATGGCAGTTTCAGGCCAGACACAAGGAAGTACTTCTCCACACAGTGCATAATGAAAATTTAATTTTAAATTAATTTTATTTAATTTTAAATATGTTTAAGCTTTTATTTAACTTATTTAATTTGTATTTTTGGTTAATTGTTATTTATTGCTGTTCTATTGTGGTTGTTTTAATGATTGTAAGCCATCCTGAGATGCCATGCATAAGGGACAGCATACAAAAGTTTTAAATACATTTTAAATAATTTTAACTGTCACCAGAATGTTCTCCAATGTTCACCAATTTGGATGGCTTTAGAAGGCAATTGGACTAATTCATAGCACAGAAGGCTATCAGTGGCTACTAGTCATGCTGGTTATGTAGTCATGGGGTGGTCTATCTGCATACACCAGTTGCTGAGAGGTTTAGGCAGGAGGGAATGTTTGCACTCATCCTGCCTGATGGAACCTGTGCGGGAGCTGGTTTGTCATTGTGGGAAGCGGAGTGCTAGGTCTGATCCATTGGTCTGGTCCAACATGCTTTTTCTTATGTTATGCGGGTATCAATAGAAATTGGGCCACCAGAATGGATGAACACAGGTATTGGTATCCACAGAAAAAAGCTTAGGAGGTTGGGCAACAGTCAAAATAACAACGGCACCTCTGACTATGGGTTCTTGAGAGGATTATTAGCAGATTTTGTACAAATGAATCCCATGGGCCATTATGTAGTGCTGAAAAAAAGCAAAGGGAGACAGTGGTGAGCTGCACCTGTTGCTGATTTACTGCATTCTATGGGATCACACATTTTGGAACTGACTTCTGATGAATTGCTTTATTTGTCTATTTAACTAAGGCACCAGACAGACCTACATCTTGATTTTTTCCATTGCCAACAATAATTTAGGATTCTAAACCAAAGTAAAATACTCTACAGCTGAGTTCCACACATTTACCCAAAATATGGCATCATAGCCGCCCCAAGGCTGTTGCAAGGGGCGGCATATAAATATTTAAATAAACAAATAAATAAATAAAATAGTAATGATGAAACGTAAGGTCTGACACTGGTCACCCTTGTCTTGCCTTTCTCACTGTTTCTGCTGCTGCTGTTAATATTGGTCTGTCCATAACATAAAAGGAAATATAAAATGAAGTACATCATTCTTCAAACAAACAAACAAAAATCATTCTTTTTGGGTCTTGGCCAAAACAGTCAGTAACTTCTTGTATCATTTTCTCCTTGGAAGAGATCCTCTTCAACTTTTCTCTATGGTCATTTGACAAACACAAGTCAGACAACCCATCTTCACGTTTTGTCCAGTGTAGCCATGTCTTTGCCCTGCACAAAATGGGAAAACATAATCAACTGTGAATAGTGTAAATGGGAAGAAACATGTTGCAAAAACCATCATTTTAGGAACAGGGATGAATTTGGTGTGGTCCCATAGTTCAGCAAGGAGGATGTTGTGACGTTGCACAGTGATGAGTGTAGTTTTGGCCGTTTCTTGCCCAGAACTCAGACCAAGAAATTCATTCTCAGAGTTTTCAAATTTATAGTCTGTGAACTTGCCATGGAATGAAAAGTTTTTTCTTCAGTGTGGTATATGTGAAATAGATATAGTTTCAGCAGAATGAAAACAGATTGGTTTCCATTGCTGAAATGTGTCCTTAGTAATAAGGAGATCCAGGCAGGGGATGTGGCTGGACAGTTGGTAGAATGCTTCTGTGGGTTGACTGGGATGATTTGCCTTGGCTTTTCTGTTATGCGGTTTGTCAGTGATTTTAAGTTCTGTGGCCACTTCATCTGCTAGCTATGTACACTTCTGTATGGTGATGAAGATGATGATGATGATAAAGTCTGACCAGTTCTGGCACACTTGTTCTGGATGCCTGCTTGTTTCTGAGATCAGTTCAGGTTGCTGGTTCTATCGCATCAAGCCCTACATGGCTTGGCACTGCAATAGCTGGCACAGCACCTCTCCCAGCCTTAATATGCTTAGACACGACAGTCTGCATCAGAGGGCTTCTTCAAACTCTGGACCTCCATGGAAGGTCTGAAGGGAGCTGAGGAAGAGGAGGGACTGAGCCCCCCCTGATACCACCATTATCATATTTACACCAAGTTAAGACTGTCCCACTCCCAGGCATTTATTGGCATACGATGGGACACGCCAATTGTTTTGATTCGTTTCATTTCTATTGAAAGGCTGCAGTTGCCTAAACTGTTTCAAAATGAGATTTTATTGCACTTATTTTCTTATTGTCTTATTTTTACTACAGTGCCTATTTTTTTCCCACCGTGCATGGGTGAAAGCCGGACAGTGCAGTACTAACAGAAATGCAATTGATGCATTCGAAACAAGGTGCTGGAGAAGAGTTTTTTGAATACGCTGGAGCATCAGAAAGATGAAATAGTGGGTCCTAGATCAAATCAAGCCAGAAGCAAAAATGACAAAATTGAGACTTTCATGCTTTGGGCACATCATGCAAAACTCCCCAGAAAAGACAATGATGCAAGAGAAAGTCACCGGCAGAAAAAGAAGAGGGAGACCAAATGTGAGATGGAAGGACTCCATTAGGGCAGCCACAGATGTGATTTGGAAGAGCTGAGCAGGGCTGTCATGGCAGGACATTCTGAAGGGCTTCCCTTCATAGTGTCAGCATAAGTCAGAGATGACTTGGTAGCGCATAAAAATAGCAAGCAAAAATAGCAACTATTTTTATGAATTGTTGTAAAATGCCTAATATAAAAGTGGATGCTGATGCTGTTGATGATGCTTGCAACAACATTTCTGCTCACCAGCTTTCCTGTGTTGTGCCATTATGCCCAAGAACTATTTATTTATATATTTGGTTTAAAAGCCACCTATTAGCATCACGCTCTCTGGGCAGCCAGTACAATATAAATCTTGTGCAAGTGTTTTCACTTCCATTACATTTAACTCCACAGTACTCCAGCCCTAAGGTGACTACCTCTAGCATCAAGTAAACAGGAAGAGTTGATGGCCATGATGTACATCACAAGTGGTACAGACACGGCCTGCTCCTGGTGTTGCCTGATCCTGCTCATTGCTTGAGTTGTGAGACACTACTTCCGTGATTTCCTGCAAACTCGGGGTGCTTCTCGTATTGTTTCGTGTCCTCAGTGTTTCGCACAGCACTGACATTTGAAGAGTGGATGTCATAACTTTGGATGCTCTTATGGAGAATTTTTATGGTAGCTGTCATTGTGCCAATGCATTATGCACATCACTTACACTGCTCAAATCATTTGCACTGCAACCAAGGACTTCTCCACATGAGGCATGGGCCATGCTACCATGGAAGCGTGAGGGGGCTTTTCACCATGTTATTCTCATCCAGTGGTTGCCCCACACCTTTTAACTGCTGCTCTCATTTCCCCCCCTCTGGACGGAGAAAATGCATCACTATTGCATCACTTGCACTATTGCTCTGAACTCGCCACTGCTCCTGGGTGTACTTTTGTCATAGTGATAAGTTCCTCTGTCTCTTGGGAGAGAGGATGCTGGGGGTGTGAGGCAGAGAGAGGTTTTCCTTTTTCTTCCTCTGTTTGCCCTGCACCCTCCTTCTGTTGCTCCTTGTGCTTGCCACAAGCTTTGATTGCCCCCTCTTTCCCCTCACCTCCATGTTTCTGTCTGCTGGACATTTTTATTGTGTGGGGTGGGGGTGTTCTTGGCAGCAACAGGAAATCCTTGATCTGCTGGATGGTTGAGGTGAAAGGAGCAGGTTGGAGATGAATGGAAGGAAGAACATAAGGATGTTCAGTTTGGCAAAACAGAGCTCTTTCAGTTGCTTTTCCTCCTCCCTGCTCTCCCCCCCCCCCTTTCTCTCTTTGACTTGCAAATGTCCCTGCTGTCCCCTCTGGAGGGGAAAAGTGTTTTCAGTGTCTTTTGAAACCTTCCTGATTGCCTCCTTTGTCCTCTTGCTCAGGAAACAACAGGCTGAAGTGGTTGTTTACTCTGAAGTAAATCAAATTATCTTCAATGACCTTCCAAGTAAATCACATTGACTTCAGTGCAGCCAGCTCCTGGGTGTGTGTGGTGGGGAGGGGAGGGGAGGGGAGCAGAGGAGCCGTGGACTTGCTTGCAGTTGAGTGGAGGGAGTGTTAGCAATCACAAATCGTGCAGTGCAAATATCACCCCCCAACTACCAACTACTTGACTGAGATCTGTTCCAAAATTAGAGCAAGACAGGAATAATGTGGTGCCTTATGCAGGTTGATTCCTGAGTTTGAAATGAACCTGCAGGCTTCCTGTGGTGCTGCTGCTGGTCCTGCAAAGCACGCCAAACCAAGAGGAAGTCTGAAAACACTTCCAAAGAGTGGCTGCAGGACCCAGAAAAGGGGGGCTGCAAGTTGGCATGTCAGAACCCTTTCCCTGTGAGCAACTTCTTGCCGATCCACTGCTGCCTCTGACACCACTGAGCATGGAAGAGGAAGAGGAAGAGGGCATGTGCTGTGCGTGGGGTTCGATTTCTGGGAAGCACCCTGTGAATGCTGGGAGTGCTCACCAGGAACTCAGACTCTGGGCCACTGCAAAGTTGGCTGGAGTCGGGGGAGCTGAGCCCAGGCAAAGCATCACTCAATTTGCTGCCTTACCTTTGAGGAAACAGTGCCAGGGTGATGGGGTGGGTGATGGTACTATTATCTTCTGTGCACAGTATACAACTGCCCTTCCCCCATGAGCCTTTGTACTCAGGAGGCATAACCAGCTCCTTATGTTCATCTCTGGTATCCTGTTTCCCTCTCGCCTGGAATTCACACAAGGCGCTCAGCCTGTTAACCCCTGACTGCTCTTCCCCATCCCTCAGAGACCCCAATGATTTCCTGGGGCACTCATCTCAAGCCACAAGTTTTTACTGGAGTAAAGACTGGCATTTTACTTTTTCCATTCCTGCAGCCTGCTTTGGATCACTTCCAAAGATGCACGGGTAGCTTTTCTCAGTCACCAACTCACACACCAAAGGAGGGAGAAAAAGGGAAACAGGCCAGGCAGTGGGGTCTACATTTGCACAGAAAACCCATCAGTGCCAGTGGGGTTAAAAATGTTTCCATCATCCTCAGTCATTTTGTGCCTTCCTCTGCTGGCCCCTATTACTGAGTTCATTCCAGCCTCTTTATTTTATTTTATTTTTTATCAAACAAAACCAATTAATGAGAAACAACAGGAAATGATTAATCATGTTAATTAAAAATAATTTTCTTCCCCCACTCCTAAAAGGTCAGATTCTCGGCTGTATAGAAAATTGAGTCTTCATGCAATTTCATTTGATTTCCTGTGCAAAGCCTAATTAGTTAAATTGTGCTGTGAAAGAGAGGCAGCGCTCAATAATGCCGAACACTTTTGATCACTTCCACTCTCTCTTGTTAGCACCAATGATGGTTTGTGTGCCTAGGATGCCATAGGGAAGGAGTGGCTGGCTTTTGGGATTTTCTTGATGGCTACTTTTCTTATTAAGACGGGCATTGCTAACTTAAACATAAAGCGGGGGGGCACTTGACTGACAAGTGTGCTGGAAAAATCATGTTAATTGGTGACCCTACCACAGACACTTCCCACCCATCAATAAAATAAAAAACACTAATGACTTTACCCTGGCCAATATAATGATTTGCAGTGTAATCAGTGCATTGTAATCAATGTAACAGCTTCCACTAATGACTTGTTCTGCTGGTCAGCGACCCATTTGAAATGGACCACGCTCTGAACAAGAGCTTTCTCCCCTTGGCATGAATTACAATTCTCAGCTTCATCCACATAGCTGTATTCACTGGGATATGCTGGGAATTGAAGTCTGGAGGAGAAGAGACCAAGGAAGGATGGAGTTTGGCTCCAACTTGTAGGTTGCTCCTGTCCCCATCTGCCCCCCCCCCAAAGACATGTTTTGCCCCACCAAGGCTGTCAGTGGCTACTATGGAGTGAGCCTTTTCCTTTGCGGCACCCTGGTTATATAATAAACTTGCCAGAGAGGCTGATTTGGCTCCTGTACTGTATTATTTTCGGTGTCAGGTGAAGGCCTCATTTTTCCAGGAAAATTCCTAGGAATTTATTTTTAAATCTTTGCTGTATTTCAAATGTTTGTATTGCTGCTAGGTCTTATTCTTGTTTTTACTTCTATGGTATACTATACCAATCAATGTTAAAATGTTTATACTGCATTTCATGCTTTTAAATGGTTGAACTTCCCACATAGTCTTGGCCATTAGGTGGTATAAACATGCAAACAAAAAGATAAACAAATGAATGAAAAAACAAGTAGCTAAATAACAAACTAAACATCGATCTGAATCTATTTAATAGGAGTTTTTAGTTCAATTACTTAGTCACAGGAGACTCTCTAGCAGGAGCTAAACAGCCCCCTCTTGGGAATGCTTTAGCTCCAGATCTGTTGTGCCACTCTATACTGCATGTCTCTACAGACCCCCTTCTAACTCTGTAATTCATGATTTTATGGATCCCAAGCATAGTTACTTAAACTCTGACTCTGTGAAAAACAACAGGGCAGCAAATTAGTGCCACTGGGCAGAAGGAACCAAATTTCCCACTTCCTCCTTCCACAGAAGTCCATCCAGACTGCTGAAAATGCTTCCAGAATATCAGTGAATCCTACTGAATGGGGTGAGCCATGGTATATATAGCAGAAGGGATCTCTGATGGGTGAGCAGTGGTATCTTCCATGGGTGGAAGGTTGAACCTGGCTGAACCCACACGATGGAAAGGTGTGTTTGTGTAAACCATGCAGTTCCTTCTCATTCAGCATTTTAACTGCTCCAACACAGCCTTTCCTGCCTGTGCCCTGACAGAATCTCAGCTTTCAATTTGTGAGGAGGAAATAAAAAATTGTGTCTGTGGGAAAGATCAAACTTTCGAACCTCCGCTGCTTTATTGACATAATCCCAGGTTCCTTGCAGGTTTTACTCATGATAATGCATTACTGGGCAGAGGCAAACTCAATGCAAGGTTTCAATACAAGTACAGAGCATTTTATACTCTCCCGATCACTTATGCAGATACAGAGCAATTAATGACTCAATGCAGACATTGCAATGGAGTTCTGAGGTCATCATATACAGAGCAGATAAGGAAGATCAGCCAAACATACAAGTGACAATAATATTACAATATTTCTAATTGCAGTGTATTGACATTTCAGCTGCGTAAATTCCAGAAACTTGAACCCATCTCTGGGTCTGCTTAGACATGTAAATTCTGGCTATTGAGAAATCATGCATGAACTCATATGCTCATCTGTTACATTCCATTATCAAGAAGGCTCAAAGCCGGAGTAATGGATCTGGACCTTTCTGATTGGCTATAGTGCAGGGCCAGCTAACTAAATACTTCTTGGTAAACTGTGAATTCCTGCAGGGACTATGCAGCAACATTGTAGCTGTGATTGTGGTGATTGTGTATTCGACTGAATGGCCTTTCTGCTCTGGCTTACGGCGAGAGGGGAGGGGGAAGAGGGCATTTCCTTAAGGCAACAGCAATATTAAGCAGCGACTTGGCTTGGAAAGCTGATGCTTTTGAGAAAGAGTGCAGGTTTGGTTCTATAACACAAAGCCGCACAAATAAGCAATGTTTTCCTGCCAGGATTTATCCAAATTCTCCCAACAGCCCCCATATTATTTTGGGAGCCATCTTTGCCTAAAGGCATAGTAACATTAGCTTCACTCATGATCTCACTCCCGTTGGACTACAGATACTGCATCCTTCACAGGAGCAGTCTTCTCAAGCCTCTGCGGCTACCCAACAGCACACTCCTTTGCCAAAATTTTGGACCGAGGGGCAAAAGTGCATGGCAATCCTGAATACAAATGGGATTCATCTTCATGATAACATCTTCGTGTTCTCCCATGATGATTCCTAACAGAACAATGGTTTAATTTAATGTATTTTAGGGAGGAAGGAATGGACGGCTCCCTCAGCATCTATTTCTTCTCTATTCCTTATCTTGTTTTCATGTCCTCTCTATCCTGTAATTTGTGAATTTGGGTAGTTTCTTATGAAAGAAAAAGAGAGGGAAGGAGGGACCACGAGTATATTCTCATTCATCTGCCTCAGTCCATAAGAACAGCTATTCTCAGCATGATGCACCTGTCTGACATACTGCTGTCAAAGATGCGTATTTATCAGAAAATGGAAAAATGTGGTGGCAACCCAAATTCAGCACACACATGGTTAAATATATAGGGAGTCAAACCAAGGCTTTTAAGAGTGATGAACAATACGTGAGCACTGTTCCGACAATCGTCCCCAGAATCCGTCCATTTTCTGCCCAGTGGACTTCTCTTCCTGCTCAGCATTCACTTAGGAAGCAGGACAAGCTGGGAAGTCCACAAATGCTTGTGGAAAGCTGGTCGTGCAAGCAGCAATGCTCTTCCACAACGTCTGTAGGACACGCAAAGGCTGCAGGGCACGTGTCCTGAAGAGGGATCCTGCTGGCACAGTATTTTCATGCAGGCTCACTTCTTGGGGTGGGGTACGGGGTGGGAATCAATGCAAATGACTGGCGCACTTGCCAGGAAATCCAGCTCATGGTCCTGGGAAAGCGCGCTGGAATCCAGGTTGCTGAGCACTGAGAGGCCAATGCATCTTCATCCCAAAGAAATCCCTCACATGTTTCTATATGTGAGTTCCCCTTTTAACAAGGTGCATTAAAAAAACCCCTCAGGGTCTTTCCATCCAAGGTATGAAGCAATTTGCCTTTATTTATTTTTTGCTCAAAATGCACATCAAATTAATATTTACATGCCTCTGTCCCCTAATCCTTGCAAAATGACTTCTGAATCAGGCTTAGATCAAGCAATATCAAACCTATCTCTTGCTGGCTACAAGCCACTTTTGCTGGATCTGGGTCTGACATATTGGTATCATTAATCAAACACACAATTTTCCTTCCCTGGCCAAGCTTAGTTAATGCTGATACTACAAGTAATGCAGATTTAGAATGAATGAACTCTATGTGCTCTTTCATGATGTTGCTGGACATATGAATATGAATCTGGATTTAACAGATTCATCAGTACCAAATAATAACGGTAATCTTAACTACAACAACAGTGTATATATATGTAGCAGAAAGAGAGCTTCAGTCCACTTCCCAAGTCTTACTAGAGCCCGCCAGTGCAGAAAGCCCATTCAATAATGCCAGTCAAATGAGAAATCACTTAGTGGAGCAGCGGCATAAGAGATTAAAAAGCCTTTTTGTTGAACATAAAGGTCATTGAGGCAGTAAACTCCTTAAAGGGGAAGGCAATGCATTTCATGCTTGAGGGGGGTTTGCCTGGCTGAGAGATGCACTGCCTTTTTCAGCAGATCATTCTTTATCTGAAAACCTCACTTAACAATGGCATAAACAGGTGGGAGCCACTTTGGGACCCACTGCAGGTAGCCTGGCTATTTCAACTGCTTTTGAAGGGTGGCCAGGCCACTAGAATACGGTTAGTTAATGTGACTAGCATAACTTTCAGGGCTTGACTAGCGGTTATTTTATATGCTATTGTTAGCAGGTGTATTTCAGGGTTGCTCTCACCCGGCTGTCGCTCCCAAAGGCTTACGGAAGATCGGAATGGCTTCAGCAAGGCATAGCCAGCACCTGAAAAGACCCCTGACTTACAAGGAAAGACGGTAGTTAAATGCCTTCTTGACATTTCTAGTTCTGCCACGAGGCAGGGAATAGAGGTTCCTGCAATGCATAATACAACACCACCAACAGCATTCCTCTTAGAGTTTTCTGAACTCTTCAGACTGCAGCTCCAACCCCTTTTGCCCATCAGTGAAGACTCAGAGGCTGGAGCTGAAGGGTGCCCACCAGTGGCCACGACAACTGCCTATTTCAGCCAGCTTACTGGCAAATATCAACGCAAGGCTGGCGTTCACCAGCAGGATTCCGGTGAAGCTCCTTTCTGATGCTGTTGCCTCTGTGTTCTCTCCCTGCTTCTGCTGGAAGAGGCCTTCTTTATGCCGATCATTCCTCCATTTAACCCCGAGGTCCCCAACAAAATGCCCATGGGAACCATGTTCCCCTCAGATCCCTCTCTTGCTGTCTATCAGGCTTAATGCTTGTTCTGCTGCTGTTGCTAATCTCTTAAGGGGTTGTTCGCTTAAAAAATACCTGGGAGGCTGACACGGTACACAGCAAAATACTGCTCTTTGGCCTAACTTCAGGTGTGCACAAAAAGGGACTTGTATTTTGGAGCTCAGGTCCCTGCCCACAGGTTCTTGAGCGTGTGTGGTGGAGTGCGGGACTCAGCTTTGGGTAATCTGAGTTCTTTCCCCCACTTAGCTGTGACGTTTCTGTGTCTCAGCCTAACCTACCTCATAGGGTTGTTGTGTGGGAAAAATGGAGAGGAAGAGGAGTATTGTCAAAGCTGCTTTGGGTTCCTTGTAGGAAAGGCAGAATGTGAATATAATAAACAAGTATGTAAGTGATGATAATAATAATATAACATAATAAAGAAGTATGCAAATTTTTTTCTTATTCCAGTTTTCAGTTTGGCCCGTCTTGAGACTTTCTCCCAACTTTAGTTTCTCCTGAACTTGGTGAGTTGTTTTTTAAATTCTTATGAATATTCATCAGTATTTCCATACACCTTTCTCCTCATACATGCATTTGGCTTTTGGGGAACACCTTTACAAACTTCAGGGAAGTGTGCTTTTCAAAGTAGAATTTACTTTTGATTTGCACAATGGTTTTAAGTTGGAAATTTAGGAAGAGGAGCAGTCTAACGTCCGGGTTCCTCACCGCACGCTGTTCTTCCAAACTTGGCAGCTTATGCCTATCTTATTCATGGACTTGTGGGTGGCAGCAGTGATCCCCATGGCTGCTGAGCCTCATGCCATGCATTTAACTAGAGAGCCATTTTCAGCTGTCTAGATAATGCACCCTTCAGAGGGAGAGATGAAAGGAGATTGGAGGTCCAGTAGGAATTGATGTAATGCCTTAGCCTAATCTTCTTTTTCTCCACGTGTCTCTTTCGCTCCTCTCATCCAGCCTTAGTGGGGCACTGTTCTTTCCATGCGGGCTGCAAGGGGCAGGGTGGGTCTTGGCCTTTGGAGTCCCAGTTTCAAGACTGCAGGGTCTCAGCCATCATCCCAAGTGATGTCCAGAGGCCATAGTTTCCATTAAATGTAGCCTGAACCTATTTCTCCCACATTCCTAGGATGAACATATGTTGAAAGAGCCAAGGTTGCACCCCTGGTCTGGGGAAGATCCATGCCAGAGAGCAGGGAGATCCACTGCCATGTGTCATGTGTTGTAGGCAATACAGAGCTAGAAATGGTCTGATCCAGAGCAAGGAAAATACCCATTCTTTTCTGCTCAATGCAAGCATGTCTGAATTAGCCCCCCTTTTCAAATAATAATAAATCTCACCTATTTGGTGTTGTGAGAAAATGACACTGAAATGTTGGAAAGAGGCTATTCCGGATGGATTGCTTATAGCATTGTTGTAAAAACATACACACAGGCAGCTCACTGCAAACACATTAAGAAGACAAAGCTGGATACATCTCGTGGCATACATGGCAAATTGGCAGAAAAGGCCCTTGAATTTTTCATCCCGCATTCTTTCCACTGAAGGGTCCACCAAAGCTCTTCTTTATTATCCCTCTGAAAAGAAAGTGATTGCAAATAAAGAGCTGCTTTGGCTCTTTGAAACTGACAGTACTTTTTTTTGCAGCACATTAATAGAGCAATTTTTAAATAATGACTTACATTCCCCTCCCCCATCACAGAAAGTTTTTGTGGTCATCCAAATCTAGCTTTTATTGTCGTTACCATTATTGTTACTGTTATTCTCAGAGCCACACACTTACTCATTAGCGCTAGTTGCATTCAAGTTGTCAAGGCTTATTTGTTCAGCTCAAAATGAAGACATTAACATTTTAAGAGGGTGATGCAGAAGCTTTTAGAGGTAATATTCTCCCTTTGCTATTCTGGCAATACTTTCTTAGAAGCTGCAGAATGCTCTAGATTCTGCCTTCCAGCTTGAAAACAACGAGTATGTTATATATAGTTTATCACCTGGGGGCAAAACATTGACATTTTTAAAAATGCCATTGCCATTTGGGAAACCCTTCAAATTCTAGGGTACACAAATCGGTTGTTCTGGAATGCTGAGAGATATCAGTTCATGGAAAATAAGCAGAGCTTCATTGAGATAACTGCGACTTAAACTTGCATATTAATTATCTGTTATATCCATATTAGTCCTTTCTCTAAGCAGGGGTGGGCAAAATGTGCTCCCCCTCCATGTTTTGGCTGTGGCCCTAGACAGCAGAGGCAATCATGAGTGAACTTGGCCACTCTAAGCCAAGCCATCCATCTCTGGTTCCCAAAGCTTCCTTTTCTCCATCTCAAATATTTGAGGCTATTGACAGGGACTGGCAGGCGTAACTGTATAACACCAGCCCTGTACAATCTGCACTGGCTATCAATTGAAGTCCTGTCCCCTAAAGTTAAAGGTGTTAACTTTAACATACAAGACACTGAAAGGTTTAGGGCCTGGATATCTGAAGAAGCACCTCCTTCTGTATACATCTGCCCAAACCTTAAGATCTGCTACTGCAGTCCTTCTTTGGGAGCCCTCTCCAAAGGAGGTTAGAGCAGCCACTGGGAGAAGGGTCTTTTCTGTGGTGGTGCCCCAGCTTTGGAACCTGCTCCCAGGGGAGGTGTACCTGACACAGATGCTTTTTTCTGTTTGGCTCCAGGGCAAAACCTTTTTATTCACCAAATGTTTGATGGTGTTTTAAAACATGAATTTTACGATTTTATATATATATATATATATATATATATATATATATATAGAGAGAGAGAGAGAGAGAGAGAGAGAGAGAGAGAGAGAGAGAGAGAGAGAGTGTAAAATATATTATATTGTATTTTAATTGTGCTGTTGCTGTCTGTGAGCTGTCCTGAGACCTGTTCTGATAAAGGCAGGGTATAATTGTTTTAAATAAATAAATATTTGCAGAAAACAGATGTAGAAGATGGAAAGGGCAGGTTCCAGGCTGCCCTGCTTTGGAACATTGCTCCTGTCCTTTGCCCCCTTGAGGGTCCACCCACATTGGAAAAGGACAACCAACCTAAGGGTTCTTGACTTCATCAAACCTGGAGCTGGTCCTGCCTTGGATAGCAAGATTCCCTGTTGTCCAGGACCCTACATTCACTTTCAACTTGCAAAAAAAACTCACGTGGTTTATGTGCAGCCTCATAAACACCTTTCTGTGCTAGTTTTCACAAGTAAATGTCTTGCTTTTATATCCCTTATAGCTCAGTGCTCTGACAACATCCCGAAGCATCACAGAGAAATGCTGAGCAGCAAAATTCTAGCTTGATAAGGCTTTTTGAATTCCATCTCAAAGCTCAATCCACCTCAAGGTCATATTGGATGGTGAGATTTTGTTTGTCTGTTTGTACTTGAAAATCTGCATGTCTTTGTGCATATTTTTCCAAATGCTGCATCAGTTGTGTACATCCATGAAATAGACACATGGATATGTTGATTAAAGCATATCTCTCAAAAGTACACATTTTTCCTGTGAATTTTCAAATGTATGAACATTGTTGAATGCATTTTGTGAGGTAAGGGTCTAGAAATTGCATTGCAAGCTTAGCAATATACAGACTTCAATCACAGATCTCACCTGAGGTTCTGGCTCAGCTGAGAAGGTGTGAATTGGCCATATTCTGAACAAAACCAACCCAAAACAGAATTTGTCCTAAGGCTGTCCTACCTTCCAGGGCAGTCTTCTCCAACCTGATGCCCTTCAGACATGTTGGAAATTGTGCTCCAATACATCTGGAAGCACCAAGTTGTGCTCTAGTGAGTCTTGAGTGAGCAGGATCCACAATGCAAGTAATTGAGCTGATTAAATCAACTGGGGAGCAGCTGAGAGGTACCCTTGACTGTTCCCTTGTGTAGACATGTGCATACTTAAGGAGAGCTCTGTGCAAATAGCATACAAGCTCCCAAAGAGAGACTCACGCCCAGTCCTCTCCCTAACATGTTTTCTAATCAGATGGGAGGAGGTTCTGTACAGCAGCATTAAAAATTGTGATCTTTCTCCAGCTCTAGCTGAAATGACACAATCTCTGTTACTACTTCTACAACAATGGAACCAACTGCTTAGAGAGGTCATGGGCTCGTCCACACTAGAGACATTCAGAAAGAAACTTGTAAGCCATCTGATTGGGAGGGTGTAACTTGGTGTCCAGCAACAGAATGGGTTGGACTCGAGGGCCTTCTGGACCCTATGCATGAAAAACCCACCCTCTGTAGCATTTACAAAGTGGCATGAGCTGGCTGTCACCACCAAGTGAGTCTCCCAGCTAATAACTGGGAGATTGAAATCTCCCATAATTACTCTGTCCCTCCCGCAAGACATCTTTCGAATCTGATCTGTCAGAACATTGTCCAGTGTCTCAAGTTGGCTTGGGAGGCAATAACATACCCCCACTGCTACCCCATCCCCATCTGGACCACATTCTATCTCATTGCATCCTATCCCTTCCCTGACATATAAAGGTACGTCCCCTCCCATCTTCCTGTCCTTTCTAAACAGATGATACCCCTCTGTTTACATCCCAGTCTTGCCTTTCATCCCACAAAGTTTCTGCGATCCCCAAACATGAAAGCGCACCACCTCAACAGCAGTGCTCACTAATTTTGCGACCACAGCAGGACTCAAACCCAAAGTCAGACACCTTATCCATTAGGCCACAAGGCTACTCAGATCTCCTGCGACTCAGTCAAGCTCTCTTGCCTACTACACCACGCTGACTTTCACTGCCACCTTCCAGCCGTTTTGGACTGCTTGATTTACTTTGTGCGATAAACTATACTTGGATATATCATTGCATTTTTGCAAGGCATGTGTTTTTTTATAAACAAGTGACATATTTGCATTCCTAATGTGAGATTGGAGTTCTACAAACTGAAAATATTAAAAAGAGTTAGAGTTACAGTAATATATTTGCAATATATTGCTAGTCCAAAATGTTGTCTTTGATTTTTTTTTTTTTTTTGCAGACATGGCAAAAAATATGGTTTTTACTTACTTCACTTTCACTTGCTCTTCATAATGTCATTTAGAATATCCTCACTTCCTTTGGTGGAGTCACCATGTCAGTTAGTTTGATTGGATATACAGTGATGCAAGGATGTCCCATTGACTGTGCGACCTCAAACTGGGTGTGATGACCAAGATGCCAGGTTTGGAAAAGGCAAGAAGCAGCATCCAGGGAAAACAAGGTCTCAGAGAAATTGAAAGTGGTGAAAATTTGCACAACCCAAAGTTGACTGAGAGCTGGAGAGACTCCTAGGACTTACCTACAGTCAGGAAGAGCTGCACACTTCGGTAAGCTGGCATTTCAGCGCTATCGCTTCTGCCTCCCCTGAAGCAGAATTCAGTCCTTGTACTGGAAGATGTGTACTGACTGTGGACATGCTCCATCACAATTCACAGCATCAGTGCTGGCCCCAGGCATTGTGCTAACTGACGTGAAGCCCACATTTTCACACGCACACATGCACACCCTTCATCAGGATGCATCAGTGTAATTCATGGGAGGAGGGGCTAGTTACAACTAGAAGAACACCATTCTTGTTGGCCATAAATGAAAAAATATTTTCAGTTCAGCTCAGTTTTGATCAGGTTTTCTTGTCTTCTGGACTGAACGCAGACTTGAATATTGTCTACAGCTGAAGTCCCTACATGGCCAACTCTGATTTATGGAACAAAAGGAATGTTTTGGGAAGCATATGAACATTTGAAAAATATACATGATAAATAACATACTGCTGAAAGATCACACAAATACAGTATACTTTAAGCACTGGCGGAAGAATGTGTGAATTTACACAACTGATCACATTTGGAAAAATATGCATGAAAGTAAACATAGATTTCCATGTGAAGAAAAGCAAGCTTCAAAATCTAATATGATCTTGAGTTGGGAAAAAAACCCCTTCAAGATGGCAATTGGAAGTGTTGCCGATGCATGACCTGATCTTCTATGGTGGCAATTCATTTCATGTACAATTACAAAGGAGGAAGAATTTGTAAGTTGGGAGAATATAGTTTCTTCCCTCCTTCCTTTTACATTAACAGTGCTTTACAGATGACCGTACTTAAGTTGATAGAGGGACTGGGAAAAGTGGCTCTGGGCTAGTCACTATTTACAAACTTTTGAGATAACCACAGACCCTCAGAAGAGGAAATCCTCAAGCCCTCTCTGTATTTTCTAGGCTTTTGTAACTTTCTGTCAGCTGCAACCTTCAGGTTATTTGGCCACTCTGTGTGCACAATTAACACTCTCCGAAGAGCATTTTATGCATTTTATATAAAGAAAAAAATGAAAAGGGAAAACAGAACAGGAAAAAGGAAAAAAGAACAAAAACTTGACACCTATTAAATGTTCCAGTCTAAATATTTAGCAGTCATCCAGCAAAACAATATTGGAATGAGAGGATAAGAACCTGATGATAATTAGAAATATTGAAGGAATCCATAATGGATTCAAATGAACCTGGACTTCTAGGAATCTGACCTGAAAATTCCATGGCAGAATGACTTTTCCCATGTCTGAGGAATTCCCATGTCTGTTGACCTGTAGACCATTCCCCTCCCCCACTAATTTTCCACTTCTGTAGCTAAGGTGTGAAAATATATCAATTTTAGGGAGATTTGTGTGGTTTGGGGTGGGGAGAGCTGTGCTTTTTCAGGAGAGTGAATTTGCACAAATGTGTGCAAATATATTTGCAGAAAATCTGATTCTCTCAGTAAGTGGGCAATGGTATAAAGAGTGTCTGACAAGCAGTGAAATGTAAGCAGAATGGATTTTACATCATTTCCACATGCCCAATGAGAGTCCATAGCAGCTAATTTAATGGTGGCATGCCAGGCTATGGTGCTTGAAAGACTGTGGCTCAGCCCGTGCAGTTCATTTTAATTTGCTGTAAGTTAATGTTGGTAGATGGAACTGTTCCTTGTACTCTTTCCCTCCCAGGAAGCAGGTGGGATAAGACAGAGAAAGGAAGGAATGGCTCCCATCCATATGTTGCAATATTTGAGCCCACCAGAATTCTCGAAACTTCACTTCAAAGCTTAGTTTGGCTCACTTCTGCTTTCGTGTGTAAGCTTTGTCCCCTTGTTTGCTTGGACAGAAAAAGTGGGCATTTGAAAGTGGGAAAACATGGCATTACTATGGGCATTTCTTTTCAGAAGTGCACACTTTTCTTCCATTGACCAAAACATGAAAATGCATATTAAAAATGCAGTTAGAAGTGCACATTTTAAATGCACTTTTTTACACGTAAGTGCAAGTTCAGGAGCATGTGGCTCTGCTCTCTCTCTCTCTCTCTCTCTCTCTGTTTTGAAAGAATGAGACAAGTTCAGATCTGGGAGCTGCAACTAGATGACTGCCTAGCCCTGTCCTGTTTCTTAGGATGCTCCCCCTCGTGCTAGGTGTGTCTGCCTTCTTCCCTGTGGCTTTGCTTTTCCAAATATGTCTGAAAGCAGGAGCTCTGTGTCAGGAAGGTGGTGGAAGGTAACAGGCTGGGCTGGTGGGGCTGAGCCCATCTGATGCCACAGGCGTCCCTTTCCAGGCATATTTATCAGTACTCTCTTTAGAAGCATTGATTTTTGTGCCCAAAATAGTTCATGCTCTTTTGATACTCAGTTCTGTTGTGTATTTTATCACAACTATCCTGTGATATTTCCAGTCTGCATGAGAGGGCTTAACAGTCTGTACTCCATGGGGGCTTGCATTCATTTCTGTAGCTCCTTTGTGTTACAGAGTCAGTCCGTCCGTCCTTCCTTCCTTCCTTCCTTCCTTCCTTCCTTCCAGTAGGAATCAACTAATCTATTTTACTTTCTTTCATATTTGAAAACTATTCCTCTTGAGTTTTTTTCCATGCCCTTTATAAAGAAAATTTTCACAAGTTCTTATAAAACAAGAGTGAACTTCCTTCACCCACCTCTAACATGGCATGGCTAGATTTTTGGAAGTGACATCAACCAATATCTAATCTGGGGGGATGCAGAGAATCGTGCAATGGCATCTAATGCCAAATTAGTCCTGCACCGCCCCACATGCATCCATCACAAATTATCATGGTTCAGATTTTCAAGAAAGGACCTTTAAATGGGCCTTTAGTTCCCCAGGTGGCTAAAATGAACATGCAAAGCAAGGGTGTAGGCTTGACTTGGTCCTAAGTGAATTGGGTCTGAGATTCTGTATCGCTACCTGCTATTGGGAGAGGGGAAGCTCCATGGCAAAATATGCCTTACACATGGCAAACAATCACAGATTCCACTTTCAGTTCACCTCCAATGAGAACTGGACAAGTCAGAGGCAAACAGTTATTTCCAGGGGAGGAAGTGCCTGTCCATCCGCTCCTGCTTTGCGGCAAGTCATTGTAAGGGAAGTGCAAGTCAGCTTCAGAAAGTCCTAAAAATTCTATCCTGAAGCACCTTCCGATTTGAGTCTCTATCAGGTTGCATGCTTGGCTCTTTTCACATATAAATCTTTGCTATTTGCAGTCTTATTTTATTTTATTATTCCTCCCACCCCCTTTTTGTTTTTTGTTCTGCGAATCACATTGCAAGCTAGGGAATGAATAGATGTGACTATGTTTAGTCTCAGAAAGAGAAGACCGAAGGGTGACAGGATAGCTCTCTACAAGTATCTGAAAGCCTGTCACAAAGAAGGAGGACAAGATCTCTTCTCATCCACTCCAAGGTGCAGGACAAGGAATAAGGGAACCAAGTTAAAAGAAATCAGATTTAGACTAGTTACCAGGAAGAATGTTATCACTCTCAGAGCAATACGACAGTGGGATCTCTTCCCTTGCTGGAGACTTTCAATACGTGTCTAATGGGATGGTCTCAGTTGGTGTCCTGCATGCATTGTGCAGAGGGCTGAACCCACTGGCCTGGAAGGTGTGAAGTGGGGAAATCCAGACTACCTTTTTAGTCAGTAAGATCTGTGTGTATCAATATATAGCACACTATCTCTGCACGTGCTGTATATGTGCTCTTTCTCTGTGTCTGTAATTCTCTGTGTCTGTTTTTTTCTCTTTCCTTCTGGCAACTCTGTTTGGAGGCAAGGACCCCTCTCTAGCCTGAAGTGCCTGGTTCTGCCTAATCTCAGAAGCTGAATGGGGACAGGCCTGGTTAGTATTTGATGGAAGAACCAAGTCCTACATGGAGCTGGGGGTTGGACTTGATGGCCTTCCAGGCCCTTTCCAACCATGAGATTCCATGATTTTTCCCAGTACAACATTCCCAGCCAGACAGTTCCAATTCAGAATGTGAGATAAATGGGGAAGAATTGGAGTTAGCAAAGGACTCTGAGGAGTCAAGGTTAGCAAGACAGATCAGGCAGTGGCTGAGAACCGAATCATCTTGGGCATGGGGTAGACACTGCAGAGAGAGCAGGGCAGTAGAGTGTGGATTCTGAGATCCAGTAAGGTGGTCCAAGGAAGCAATGTCTGCCATTCCCACCATCTGGCTCCCAGCAGCATGAAGCACCCTGGGGGTGAAGTCCAGTCTTTGGGGAAAGGCAAGAAGGGAGGGGGGGCATTTCAGTTTGGAACCATGTAGGCAGAAGCTGCTTCCATAGATCAGAGTGACTGCTACTTTGATGTGTGCATCTTGTTAACAGGTCTCATGGAAAAAACCCTGTAACACAGCAAAACCTGTTAAACTAGAATAAAGGACTGTATCTGAGAAGCTTTTCATTTTAATCTGCTGGAAAGGAAAAGGCGGTGTCGGGAGAAACTTATTTAAGACAGCTTGTGGTGTAATTCTGTATTAGAAACATAGAAACATTGCATTATTGTAAGCTGTCGTGAGATATCTGTAGGGGATGGGATAGAAAAGCTTTTAATAAATAAAATGAAGAAATAAATAAACATAGAAACAGAGTGTGTCAGAACAGGCCTTCTGGGCCATCTAGTCTGACCCCCAGCTCCAGCCAGCTCTGATCATGACATGCCTACCATGTGCATGTCCAGCCTGTCCTTGAACACCCTCACCGATGGGGCCTCAACCACCTCCCATGGAAGCCCATTCCATACCCTCGGGGTCCTAACTGTCAGGAAGTGCTTCCTGGCATCCAAATTGAACCTTGGTTTCCTGCGCTTTGCTCCATTGGAACACATACTGCTTTCTTCTGCAGGGGAAAACAGGTCTCTACCCATATCTGTGTGGCACCCTCTTATGTACCTATATGTCAGCAACAGATCCCCTGAGAGTCTCCTCTTCTCTGGGCTGAAAAGGCCCAGTTTCCTCAGTCTCGCCTCTGCAGTTTCCCCTGTAAACTAGCCAATATGCTTGTGGTCCTACACTGCACTGACTCTAACCTTGTTATATCCTTCCTGTGGAGCCCAGAACTGAACACAATACTCCACTTTTGGGTACACCAGAGGTGTATAGAGTGGTAGTAATACCTCTCTCAATCTAGAAGCCACGTTTCTGGCTATGCAACCAAAGGTGGCGTTCGTCCTCTTGACCACCGCATCACACTGCTGACTCATGTTTAGCCTGCAGTCGACCAGTACCCCGAGATCTCTTTCACAAGTGCTCCTCTCCAGCCCCTTGTCCTCTAACCTGTAATTATTTAATTTAATTAAAACATTTATATGCTGTCCTTTGCAGCAGCCTCAGGATGGCTTTAAAAATTCCAATATAAATAACAATATAATATTATAAATAGCATAAAAGCATTCCACAATAAAATAGATTAACCACAATATATCCTCTCTTAATTAAAGAAAAGAAAGAAAAATAAAAAAGATGCAACTGTTATACAATTAATAATTATTATTTAAATGATATTAGTTATTAATATAATGGCCTTCCTATGCCCCAAGTGCATGACCTTGCACTGATCCACATTGAATGCCATCCTGTTGTCCCCAGCTCACTTCCAGATCCTTTTGGATCCAGAGTACCTGCTCCTCAGTTGTGGCCACTGCTCCCATTTTAATTTTGTCTGCAAATCTAAGACTTGTCACCCCTTCTTCCAGGTACTTGATGAACAGGTTGTACAGGATCAGTCCCAGGAAAGAGCCCTGGGGGACCCCGCTTGTCACTGGCCGCCATCCCGATGATTCCCCGCTAATGGTTACCTTCTGCTTTCGGTCAGTCGACCATGCCCTAATCCACTGGACAGTGCTTTGGTGTATCCCAAAACCCCTCAGTTTCTCCACCAGGATATCATGTGGCACTTTGTCAAAGGCCTTGCTGAAATCCAGGTAAACCGCATCCACTGCATCCCCTCCATCTAGCCACCTCAAAACCTTGGCATAGAATTCCACAAGGTTCATCTGGCAGGACCTGTTTTTGCAGAAGCATCTTGCATGGCTACCAACCTCCCTTCCCTATCTAGGGTTTCTAGTAACTATCTCTCTCTTGCTTTGATGAGCTTTTCCATTGTCTTTCCTACAATGGACATAAGGCTAACTGGCTTCATGTCCCCTTTTTGGGACCGTTGACACCACCCTCCAGACCTCTGTTCTTCACAATGGAGGCGAATGGGCACAAGAGTAACTTACGAGTTTGTGTTCACTGTAATTATGGGTTTGTCCTGAACTATGTTCTTTGAAAACTTTCATCCCAATACCCATGTAAACGTCAAGTGGCTATTTTTGCCCACAGATATGTTACACACTCACTTGCCCACATTCCAGATTCTCTTCCTCTTGTCTCATCCACCTCACATGAGTGTGGCTGGATCACTCTAATCCTTGGCCAGGCACTCCAGGCACAAAATTATGTTTATGTACGAGCACAGAGGGCCACCAACCCAGGAGAGCAGCTTGCAAGGGTTTTGCCTCTTCCAGAAAGACATTCTACTGTACTGTTTGGATGCCTGTGCTTGTGTTTTTAGCTGCCTGTTTTTCAGTCTTTGGCGTCCTCATTGTAGTGGCAGCTGGATCACTGTGGACTGAAGGTGCCCATTGAATGCCCAGTGAGAGAGGGCAAGCCATCCATTGTCACTAGTAGAGAGAGTGGGGGAGCAAGAAGAGCTGGAAGGAGGGATAAGGATACAGCTGTCAAGCAGATAATGCTTCCCTTATTCCTAAGCTGTGGCAATGCCCAGTGGCTGTTTCTTTTTAGGAGGCGGTAATAATTCAGTAAATGCTGTGATGAAAAATTCTTTAATATTCAGTGATACACATGCATGTCTTTATTACCTACCCATTCTTGGAATTTAACACAAAGTCAGTGCAAATGGATTATCTGTGACCTTTTGACACTATAAAAGACTAATAGTGTGACACTGGAAGGATAAGCAGCCACCTGCAGCAACACAGTGGTTGGAGAATTTAAGGAAGCTCTTGATGTTCTAATGGTGCGCCTTTGGGAGTAATATACAAATAGAGAAGCATATTTACATTTGGATTGCTTTTGCTGATTTTTATGCTTACTATTGTTAATAGTAGCACGACTTGCTCCATACATGAATAGGGATATATAACACATATTTATTTAGCATTATGAGCATCTTTAAAGCTTATGTAAGAAAACCATAATATTTTATTATTTTATTTTATTTTATTTATTTTTTATTTTTTTTCCTTCCTTGTTTTCTTTCCCCACTCTGTTCATTAGACTCTGTAACACACAGTTAATATTTGTCATGGAGCTTCCACATGGGTGGCAGCAGATGGCAGGATGTGCCTCTGCTCAGCAGGATCCATCCCGTATAATATTTTGAAGTCATGGCCATCCAGGTGGGCGTGCCTATACTGTGAAATCTGCAGGCAGTCCCTGAATCGCATAGGGTATGTTTATAGGCAGTGTCAATACAAACAACAAACCAACCAAATATCAGGATTTCATTGTCTCTAAGGTTCAAGAAGGGTTCCCCCACTCCCTCTTTGTTTGCTGATGTAGTTGGTTGACCCTCAAATGACTTTTGCTGACAACACAGTGACTTATTCCTTCGGGGGATGGTTGTAGTTACTCCAGCTTTCTTGAAGCCATCAGTATTTGTAACTCTAAAAGAGTCAGAAGATTGCATAATTCACAGATGACTGCCAATTGCTGTAATAGTTTCTATTTCTGGAACTTCTGCCATCCTGTAAAACCTTTGCAGACAAACACAGCTTTTGTCCTAAGTCACAGCCCAGGTTAAGGTGCATTGAAGACTATGTCAGTGAGGCTGTGAAATAGACCAGACATTTGAGAAACAACATAGACTGTGCACGTGAAATAGAAAGCAGGTGTTAGTGGAGATAGAATCATAGAACAGTGGACTTTGAAGGGGCCAAGAAGGCCATCAAATCCAGTCTCCTGCCAAGATTAGACAATATCAACCCTATGAGCACTGATGATGACGAACAATGTGTCTGTACAAATATGATGATATAGACCATTCAGGAACCCAAAACCTGTGTAAATCAGACATAGGGATCAAGAAGAAACTGCATGGGTTGTTTTAAAATTTTAACTGATCTAATTTCTTACTCTTGTAGCAATACACCAACCAAAACTTAATTTTCCTTTGAAATTCACCCTTTTATTTTGCAATGGATGTCTCCAATCTAGAAATGCATGTACATTATGGGGAAATTGTAAACGAAATCAATGGATTTGTGAAATAGAATTCAAAATGTACATATTAGAAAATTAGCCTGCATAAATGTGTATATTAAGCCAGACCGTGTGTAAAAATGAATGCATTGGGAGGGATGCAAAGAAAAGCAATACAAAATTTGAAATGAAAAAGAAAAAAAACCTCAAACTTGGAAATGATAAATGTTTGTCCAGGGATGCTATCTGTAGGAGAGACTGGAGTCCCTTGGAATAGGTTTTAAATCTTCAGCTGTCTCAAGGAAATGCTGTAGACTTAAAATCTCCTCTCTTGGGGCATAAAAGCATAAGAACCCTGCTGGATCAGAACAAAGGTTCGCCTAAGCCATTATGTCAAGTTGCCACAAATAGTTAATTGGATGTGGTTAATGAAATGCTTGCAACAAGAATGAGCTGGAAAAAGCCTGACATGCACTGGGAGGGTTCACACAACATGTTACACCCCCTGCGAATTTTGGCCTTCTGTAAATCCGCCCCATTGCAAACATTTGAAATGCCTGTGAAAAGCTTAATTACCAGCAGTAGGAGTGTTACAGTGCAGTATACTGGGAGCCTGCCCCCAACTTCTTTGACTTTGGTTGTACCCTATTTTGTTTTCAGTGGCACCCACCACTGGAATGTTCTCCTTAGTTCCTTATTAGTATCCACACTCTACCCCAGGTTTAGATTCTGGGCTTGGCAAAGGAAGAGGCAGTGGTAACAGCTTCTTCATGGCCATGCATACTGGATGTTTACCCAGGCCCTGTTTGACCCATTTCAGGACTTGATCAGTCTCAGGGAGAGTGGGGAGGGTTGTCCCATGGAACTTTCACTAAGAAACAAATGGAACACAAAGGCAACTGGGACCCTTAATTGTCCCCCAGTCAGGGCCGTCTAAGCAGCATGATGGGCCCTGGGCAAAGCAGTGCACTGGGGCCCCTACGACAACTACAACTACTGTTAATTTTGGAAGTTTTCCAATTTTCCAAGGGGTAACATATGCAGATTAGTATGGGGCCCACGGGCAAGTGCCCATCAGGCCCATGCGTTAAGAAGGCCCTGCCCCCAGGGCCTCCAAACCAAAGCTGCACTCCCTCTGAGCATGGGGGATGCATTTGTAGCTCTCACAGTTAACAGTGCACAATCAATGTATTCCCCATCCCCAAGACGCATCCTCTTTTAAGGCAATTGTGGCAATTGGAATAGATGATCCAGTGAGTCTGTGTGACTATTTACAGGCAGAAATGCCTTCTGATGTTTTAAATAAATGCCTGCTGACCATGAAAATGTAACTCCAGCTATGCAACTGGGTTGCAGTTCATCTCCGTGCTTAGAACAAGAGGGGTATCCAGTATCAGCACCCCGTGCAAAAAACTCTGCTTGGGATGCATCAGCTGTCCTTTTAATGGCCACTGGGCTGCTTACAAGCAGATGGCACACAATTACTTCCTTCACGTGTGCTTTAAATGGGAGACATGTGTAAGCTAATGGCAGGTCAGCTCAGCACACATGGTGTCATGCTCAGATACACTTCTTCCATGCTCTTTCCTTGAGGAGGAGGAGCTTGAGCTACCTCCTCTTCCTCCACTTCTTCATTTGACCCAAATGTGCGTAATAAACGAACACAGAAGCATGGAACCATCTTTTATTGCACATGTGGGGAAGTGTAGGTGGGGGACTGAAGCAGAGTGTATTCGGCATAACACAGATTCATTCACGCTCGTTTTGGCTTCTTGCAAAAACTTAATGCATTTTTTATTCAGGGACATAAAAGCCACCATTTCCTCAAACCCCCTCCAATAATTAGCGGAACCCCCACCTCATAATACACTTGAACACATCATGCCATTTGCTCCAAAGCATCCATTATACTCCTGCTGTGAACTTGATTTCATCCCACACCAGGGAGGACAAAGGGAGAGGTTGGAGTGCTCAGACATTACATGCAATAGCAGCTCATAAAATCAATGTAAAATGTAATTCAAAAAGTCTGCAAGCGCCCAACCATTGAAATCTAGTGATAAGGTTGATGTGAAGCAGCCTCAAGGCCCCCACCCTTTACAAAAAAGCAATGTGTGTGTGTGTGCGTGTGCACATGTGTGTATTCCTCCAAACTTCTGTAATGTAATGTAATCCTGTGACTGTTTTAGCCAATGTACTAACAGACAGCATTATCTTTATGGTATGGTGCAGTTTGGGTTCCAGTTTCCCTGCAAAAATGTTTGTTCTGCACAGCTGGTACCAGGTGTGCCAAGGGGAAGACAAGGACTGTCTTGCTTTGTCTTCATCAGCACAATCGTTTTTGGACTGATGTAGAGTTTGCTTAACAGCCCGCTGCTCTCAAAGTAAATACAGACGAGGCCTAACCTAGAGTGTCCTAAATATCAAATTTGCAGAACTGTCTATTGTTCCTATTTCAGGGCGTCCCCAAGAAAGGTGAGCACATGACAATTTCCTCTTCTAAATACCACTACTTGGTAGAAATGGAAGGAGACCAATGCTGGGTCAGATTCAAGGTCTGTCTCTACTGGAGCCACCCAGAGCCCTGTGCAAAACCACAAGCCACATTTTGTTCGGTTCCTTGTTCGAAAGGAGCATGCAGGGTTTGTTCAAGAACCCACAGTTGGGTGCAGTTCCTTGGCACCTGGTACTGAAAGTTAGTCCGTCTCTGGTATGCACAAGTATGTGAGCCGCCCTGAGGCTTCGGCGATGGGGCGGCTAGAAATGCGCTAGATAGATAGATAAATAAATAAATAAAGTGCAACCTCAATGACTAGAACCATAGAATAAAAGCCCCATTTATTTATTTCGTTTGTATACTTCCCATAGCTGAAGCTTTCTATGGCATTGTCCAGTCCCCCTTCAGAGGCGTCTGTGTTGGTGTTCTTCACTCCATCCCAGGGCAGCAAATTCCATAACTTAGTTCAGTGCTATACGAAGGAGCACTTCCTTTTATCTTTCCTGATGGTGCAGCTTCTGCCATTTAACCTCATACCACCAAGCAAGAATAGTATTTTCTGCTCACCTTGACATATTACTAAACAAAAAAATGAAAGGGATTCCAATCGTGCTCAACCACTTTCTAAAGGTGGGAGGTAGGTAAAAATTCGTTCATTTTGGAGAATCTCTCAGCTTTTGAGACGAAGACTATTTCCTCACCAATGTCTACTCATGTGGGAATAACTTGTAAGTGAAAGCAAATTAATCTTACAACATTTGATGAGCAGTGAATGGCAAAGTTCACTATTACGATTAGAGTCCAAGAGAGAGGATTAGCATATCTTTCTATCTATATTATTTTGTACTGGAATGTGAAAGTTCAGGATTCAGTGCAACCTTATTTACTGCTAGAGGGAATTTAATTAGTATAAGTTTTATTTAAAGGCCTTTAATGTTATTTGCATTTATGAATTTATGTCATATGCAAGTTAATGAAAACCTAAACATTAAGATTACAGGGAAACCCACAAAATGTTTATGATAAAGCAACAGGACTGAAAAATTACGAAACTGAAACAGACAACTGCTAAACGTTTGTGAAATCTCTTACACAGCTGGAGGTGTGGGGAAAGCTGAACAGGATTCTGGTGAGGTGATCATACAATGGAAGACAAGTTCAGGAAAGAATTTTGAGTCCTTCAGTTCTGGCGTCCTGAGAAGTTACCAAGAAGTGAAGAGAGGACACGGGGGGCACCTTCTGACACCTAACAGAGATTATATTCAAAAACACCATCACAATGCATCCAGAATGCCCTGAGAAGAGGCAAAGAAAATCATTTTAATGATGTGGGAAGGAAACAAAACAGAGTTGGCACAGCACTAGCTCCAGCTCTTCCCTGGAGTTGGATGTAACCGAGTCCTTTCACACTTGCATTGTGCAGAATTCAGAATGGGGGCAGGCTGTCAGTGCAGTTGATGCTATTGCCACTAACATCAGGAAGCCAAAACCCCAAACTCCTTAGGAGAAAGAAATAACTTGTACTACAGTCACTGCCTGTGGCAGTTTCTGCCTTCTCCTGGAGAAATCCAGTGAAATTATTCCAATTTCTCTATCCACAGATAGGGTAGATAATTTCAAGAGTCTGTCATGAGCTGATCCCTCTCCCTCACCTCCCTGTTCCCCCTTTTCTCCCTTCCTAACAGATCAAGGCAAGGGACTACTAATGAAAGTCGATTTATTAAGTGAAGCAGGCCAGCCAGGGCTGGCTTGTGATACAGAGTGGTGGGGGCCACACGATGTATGAACAGCTCTGTGCTGTTTCCATGGTGTGATTGACTCCAACTTACCAGGCATATGATCACCTGATTACCCAGGTAGATTGATTTCTGCACTCCATCCTCCCAGCCTTGCCATGTATCCTGCAAGCAAACTCCCCATCCTTTTCCTGTTTTTGCCGAAGGACAACACTAGCATCTACCTGGCTGTTCCTCTGTGGGCCTCAGTGGGTTCTGCACTCCCCATTCCTGACTATCTGCATGTCTGTGATACTTCCCAGGATTCAGCACTGGGCCAAGTGCTCTTCAACATCATTATTAATGATTTAGATGAGCAAGTGCAAGGAACAATAATCAGATTTACAGACAACACATAATTGGGTGGAATGACTAACAGTCTGGAAGACAGAAACAAGATCCAGGGAGATTTAGATAAACTAGGGCACTGGGCTGAAAACAACAGAATGAAATTCAATAGGGAAAATTCAGTTCAAGTCCTCCAACTAGGAAAAAGCAACCAAATGTATCAATAACAAGATGGGATCAACAGTACTACAAATGAAAGACCTTGGCATTATTGTGGACAACAAGTTAAATATGAGCCAACAATGTGATGTAGCCACAAAAAGGGCAAATTCTATTTTGGGATACATTAATAGAAGTATCACTTTCAAATCTCAAGACATACTAGTTCCCCTATATTCAGCACTGGTCAGACCTCATCTGAAGTACTGTGTCTAGTTCAGGGCACCAACATTTAGGAAAGGTGCAGAAAAATTGGAAAGGGTTTAGAGAAGGGCAACAGGGATGCTCCAGGGTCTGGAAACAAAGCCCTTTGAGAAGAGATTGGGAGAACTGGGCATTTCTAGCTTCAAGAAGAGCAGACTGAGTGGAGATCACTACAAATACTGAAACACTGTCACAAAGAGGAAGGACAAGATCTCTTCTTCACTCATCCCAGAGTGTAGGACATGCAATAACGAACTCAAGTTACAGCAAACCAGGTTCAGGCTAGACCTCAGGAATAGTTTCCTTGCTGTCAGAGCAATACGGCAGTGAAATCAGCTCCCTAGGGAGGTTGTGGGCCCTTCCACACTGGAGATGTTCAAGGCGAAACTGGACAGGCATCTGAGTGGGGTGGTGTAATTCTTGGCACCTTCCAGCTCTACTAGTCTATGATTCCCAGCTGCTCCAGTCCCCACAGAGGTGGTTATTAAATGAAAAGGAACAGTTTTGCCATGATCCCTCACTTCTCCCTTGATGTATTTTGTTCTGTCTCCCCGTTGCCAAACGTCAGCATGGAAATGAGCACATTGTTTGGACAATGGGAATTAAGTGAGCAGTGGTTTATGCTTTGTTAGGGAGCTGAGGGCAGTAGAGGTGAGAGGTTAGAAGCAGCCATACCTACAATTACTCTTCTCAAGTGACTCTATTATGTGCCTATATTAACAACAGTAAAATGGGGATTCTGGGTCCAGATAATTGGAGAAGCCATGGTGAAGTGTGGAAACCTTAGAGTAAAGTATTTCTGTGCTCCATGGCTTTAGGAAAATTATCCTATCACCCAGGAGCTCCAGAACTGGGTCTAGACAACACAAAAGACCCACAACAGTAAACCCATGGCTTCTGGTGGTATGTGCACACACCCAGTTAGTAATGTAAAGATTGTTAACAAGAAGTTTCCATCAAGTTAAGAAGACTTCTAATTTGTTATAACCTTTTTATTTTAACAAATTTTATATACCATTCACAGCTTTCTGAAAGGTTTACAACATAATTTATGTAGTTAGGGTTCCAGAAGTTGATTCCAGCTGAATTTTCCCCACTAAACTGAGGTGTTACATCTTTCAGGATGGTTCATGCTGCTTATGGGCCAGATGGGGAAAGCGCTAGATGTTACTTAATTGCTCCACTCATTTGACTTGATGTTGGACCCCTGGACTGACAAAGGCACACCCCTCCTTTTCTGACCCTCCCTGATCTACTGTGTGTCCCCACAAACCAGAGGTGTGTTGGTTCTCACTTGTTTTATCTCACAGCAAATTGGACTTGGAAAATCAGCTAAGTGTTCTGACCCTTCTCTTTCTCCACTTCAAATTCAGAGACTGCAGTATCCACCAGGGAAAGCTGGTGGGAGCACTGGGCCCGATTTCCAGAGATTAGGGCCCAGTGCACATCTCTAATTATCACACTAAACTGAATATTTTGCAAGCTCTTACGGAAGCATTTGCAGAAAAATACAAGTGATGATTTCCTTCTATACCTTATTTTTTTGGCTCTAATCATTATTTGTAATTCAAATACTTTAAAAATGGATTATGATGGATTATGATGGAAAATGCCCATCATGTACTCTCACCTCTCCCTCTCTCTCACTCACACACACACACACACACACACACCCACCAGTCAAGTAAAACTTCCCGGGAACTTCCACTAATAGTACTTTGTTTTAGACAGAAAACATCCCTAAACGGCTTGGGACCAGGATACCTGAAGGAACATCAGGTATATGCCCACCTGTCCCATGAGATCTGCAGCAGAGGCCCTGCTCCGGGAACCCTCCTTGAAGGGTGAGGCAAGTGAACACCTGGAGGAGGGCCTTCTCTGTGGTGGCGCCCCAGCTGCGGACTGTGCTCCCCAGACATGTTCGCCTGGCGCCAACTTTATATCCTTTTCGGCACCAGGTTAAAACCTTTTTATTTGCCCAATATTTTAAAGCTCAAATAATTGTAATCTGATTTTATTAATATTAATATTCTCAGTTGCATTTTATCTGGCTATTGTATTTTAAATTGTTTGTGTTTATTTATATTGTAAGCTTTCCTGAGACAGTTGGATTGTGTAGGATGGGATAAACATATTCTAAATAAATAAATAAAGCCTGAATATAACATTTGTAGAGGAATGAAGAAATTAGTGGTTTAGGCAGAATCTGCAGGATGTTTAAGAATAAAATGAAACCAATTTATGAAGTATCAGCTTGTGAACTGGCTGCTATTGGATAAAGAGGAGCAAATAAAAACACAAAATTTATTCATTCATTCATGCGTTTGTTCGTTCGTTCATTCATTCAACTTGTATTCCACAATCAGTTCATCCCAAGGAATCTCTAAGTGGCTTACAAAGAAACTATAAAAGCAACATATCATACTTATAAAGATATAATAATAATGCACAATAACAATATACAATAAAATACACACTATGCAGCTGAGGGAGTCAGATATAGACTAAAATAATAAGTTAAAATTAGGACACAATATGAAATGATACCTTAAAACTGAACAATATAAAATCAATTATTTAAATATTTGGACAATAAGATTGTTTTTGCCTGACGCCAAAACGATTGTAACGTTGGCACCAGGCAAACTGCTCTTGGAAGGCCATTCCATAGATGGGCCACAACAGCTGAGAAGTTCCGTCTTCCATTTTCCATCCTCCTTACCTCCTTGGAGGACGGTTCTCTCCGAAGGGCCTCCTCACCCAATAGTAGGGGCTGGGAAGGTACCATAACATCAGTCAGCCTGGTCCCAAGCCTTCAGTAGAAAAACTCTTGGAGAATCTTACCATCCAAACCCCTAGAACAAACAAAGCTTTGCTGTATCTTTCCATGTGTTGCTGGGGCAGAGTGGCGTCTCTCTCTTTAACTTCCAATAATCTTTAATAAGAAGTTATTTTATACTGGGTTGTTATTTCAATTTATCTACTTTTGGTTTCCTTGCAGAACTGAGATCCAAACCCACTAAAAGCTTTTTCTTTCCTGCTTTACTTGAACACTTTGCTGGGGTGTAGCAGAGTAACACAATTGCACGTGTTGGAAATTTGCTTTGTTTTGTTTTACTTTCAGAAACCACAAGGCCTTTTCTGTATTCTAATACTAAAGATGCAAAGATGGAGATACATGAAGTCATCTCAGTAATTTAAACTCAACTCAATTCAGCTTAACTTAAACTATAGTGTGTGAGCAATCTAGCTGGTATGCACACACACATTCTGTGCAAATTTCCTCTAGTATTACTATCGGGTAAATTCCTACACATTTTCAAACATACCTAATTGTCATGCTAAATAATTTTACCACTTTTGTTTAATTATTGCCTTTCCATTATCATGTATCACAATTAATATTTTATATACTTTGGATAATAATCTGTTTTATAAATTGGAGTCAGTAACTTCTCAAAAGGAGTTTGATACTGAGCCATGTCTATACTTGCAACTAACTCTCAATCTGTAGGTACTGAAAAATGAAACTATGCACGTCAACACGGGTGTTTGTCAGTGGAGAACAGGAAAGAATATTTCCCCTCCAAAGCAACTCATGGATCACATGGAACAATTTATCAATTCTCTTGCTGTTTGTAACCCAAAACTATTAAGCACTGGTGCAAAGGGAAGCATATCTGATGCCAAACTGTGTCTCTCCCTCTCTTTTTTTGAAAATCACATTTCTGATTATATGTGACTGTAGTCTCCTTTTCTACTGTTCTACATGCTATGTATTATTATTATTATTTATTTAAAACTTTTATATGGCGTCCCTTATGCATGGCATCTCAGGATGGCTTACAATCATTAAAATCAAATACACTAAAACAATATCTAACAATAATAAACATAGCAAAGAAAAATAAATTAAGTAAAAAGCAACTACCGTATTTTTTGCTCTATAAGACTCACTTTTTTCCCCCTCAAAAGTAAGGGGAAATGTCTGTGCGTCTTATAGAGCGAACATGTGTGTGCAGTAAGTCTGTCAGATGTGCAGCCCATGGGGAAGTGATGGGGAATGTGCCTCTGATTATGTGCCCATTTGATTCAGAATATTTTTTTTCTTGTTTTCCTCCTCTAAAAACTAGGTGCGTCTTATGGTCAGGTGCGTCTTATAGAGCGAAAAATACGGTATATATTAAAATACTAACTTTTAAAATAACAGTTATATAAAAAGATTTTGACCTGGTGCCGAAAAGAGTATCAGCTACACCCATTCTCCTCAAGGCGTGCCTGTTCCTGCTTGTTTCTGCAAGCTGGGAAACTTGTCAATGGTTTGATCCACTGTGCAATGGCTGGTAATATACTGCTCAGTATCGATGCACAAGAGGGCATGCCTTACATCTCTCCTGTATAAATAAATGGCTACTTTTCACGGCTACAATGGACAATGAATGCTGCTGTAAACACAGTGTTGCTGCAGAAGGAAAGCCTATCATTAGGGCTTTGCCAAAATGGTCTCAGCTCCCACTGGAGACAATGAGGCAAAGTGTGCAGACACACAGTGCTCCCCTTCAAAGGTCAGGGCAACATGCAGACCCCCAACAGAATGATGGGTATTTTGATAGCACATAGACACTATTTTGGGTGGGGGTGCTGGTTTCCTACGACTGGAAATCCTTTCCCATTTACATGCTTTCTACAAGCTGCTCTTCCAATAGCATCCTAGGGACTACATTAGAGATTAAAAATAATTATGACCCTGTACTTGAATTGGTGGTGTTGTTCAATAAACTTGTACTTTACGTTGCCCTGAAGGGCAGTTCATAAAAAATTGCAGCTGACAGCTGCCTGTAGTTCTCTCTGTCAACCATCTCAGCTTCATCTGACAGGAAGTCATGTCCCCCATGCCTGTTGGATAAAAGAATGTATAATATAATCTTAAAAACCCTGTCAGATAAATTATAGAATACTAAATTGGGAGGATGATGGGCAAGACGATCTGGATTGGTCTAGCTGTAGATAGTTATGGCTGGGGAAGGAGAAGGACTTGGGGGGTTATCATGCTCACGTGAACACGCTTAATTTTGCACTTTCAAACCAATGTGAATAGAAAAGAAGTTTTCCATCCTGACGTGCATTTCTCTGAATGTTGCACTGGACCTCGCTGATCAAAATTTGCATTGAGATGCTCATGTTGGAGAATGAGCAAGATGGAGTGCATATATTAGTGAAATGAATGCAGGAATGCATTCCATGGGAGGGGGATGAAGGCCCAATGGTGAGGGTTCTCAAGGATTTAAATTAAATTAAATTAAATTAAACAAACATGTATATCCTGGTCCTTCTGATGAACGGCTTTAAATTTAACCATTTAAAATATTACAATAATATAATGATAAAACAGCAGATATAAAACCAATATAAAACAGTACATCATAAAACTAAGGGAAAGAGAGAACGAGGGAAAGAATTGAAAATGTGATTGTGGAAAAAGATCTTAAAACATATAAAAATTTAATTATTAAAATGGTATTTGAATAAAAAGGTCTTTACTTGGCGCCCGAAAGAGTATAAAGTTGGTGCCAGGCAGATCTCTCTGGGAAGCGCATTCCACAGTCTGGGTGCCACTGCAGAGAAGGCCCTCCTCCAGGTAGACATCCTTTGTACCTCCTTCAAAGAGGGTTCCTGGAGCAAGGCCTCCCCTGCCAATCTTAAAGGGCATGAGGGCATGTAGGGAAGGTCCTTCAGATATTCTGGTCCCAAGCTATTTAGGGCTCTATAGGTCAATACTGGCACCTTGAATTGGGCCTGGCCTTCAACTGGGAGCCAGTGTAGCTGATAGAGGACCAATGTTATATGAAAATAATGACCACCCTCCATCAGCAATCTGGCAGCTCTATTTTGTACCAATTGAAGTATCCGGACCATTTTCAAGGGCAGCCTCACGTCGAACGCGATACAATAATCCAACCGGGAAGTTCCCAGAGCATGTGTCACTGTTGCTAGGCAGTGCTCGTCCAGGTAAGGATGCAGCTGTTGGATCAGCCAAAGGATAGACTGGACATGCACATGGTAGGCATGTCATGAGCATAGCCAGCTGGAGCTGGGAGCCAGACTAGATGGCCCAGGAGGTCCCTTCTGACTCAGTGTTTGTGTCTATGTTTCTATGGTAGACAAATTAAGATTGTGATTATGTGCATCTTGGGCCAACTGATGGCACTGGGTGTTCACACCTGCTAATTGCCATCTTTAGCTGGATTGAAGTCATAAGTTTAGGCAGACATGTGGGCAAGAAAAACAGGAAGAGCTGTTCCATAGCATTTGTAACCAGGAACGTGTCAACACAGGAAAATCTTCCTAATTTGAACCCGGTGGATTTCTGCTTTTCTGTGTATAGGGCTGTCCAGGAATTTCTGTTTCTAAGATGACATGCAATTTGCACATCTTTTATTGTTGTTGTTAGTCGTGAAGTTGTGTCCAACCCATCGTGACCCCATGGACCACATTCCTCCAGGCCTTCCTATCCTCCACCATCCCCTGGAGTCCCTCTTAAGCTCACACCAACTGCTTCAGTGACTCCATCCAGCCACCTCATCCTCTGTCGCCCCCTTCTTCTTTTGCCATCAATTGTTCCCAGCATTAGGCTTTTCTCCAGGGAGTCCTTCCTTCTCATTAGGTGGCCAAAGCATTTGAGTTTCATCTTCAGGATCTGGCCTTCTAAAGAGCAGTCAGGGTTGATCCTTTAAACCACATCTTTTAAAGCACATCTTTTAAACCACTAATAATATTTGCACAGATAAGCACATCATGGGCTGGCCTGGAGGCAGCGATCTTCAAACTGGCTTGTTCTGCACCACAACATGCCTTTCGCCTCGCACACTATTCGTTGCAGCCCTTTCATCTAGCTGAATGCGAATGATGGTTTGTTTCAGACTTATGTATGTTGCCTTTTAGGGCCAAACCCTCCCCATATAATAAAAAGAAATAGTCAAACCACAAAACTGCATGTCCAACCTTACCTCCACCATAATCTAACATGCCAACCTCAAAACAGAAGCACTTAAAACATAGAAGACATCACATTAAAACTAACAGTGGAATTAAAAAATCGTCCACATGTTTCACTCTCCTCCAGCTGAGCTAACCTGGCCTGACTGACTCAAGACTCTTGCAGGCAGGCCCCATTTCAACATTATCCTCAGACAGAGCTGCTTGGGCTTTTCCAGCCAGAGCATGAGGGCAACCTGACCAGGTGAGTCCCAATGGCCTATTCTAGCAAGATGATTTCAACAAGTTTAGGGGAATTTCCTGGAGGGGTCCAGACATCTTTCTCCCTCTCCTCACTCTTGACCAGGTTTTTGTGTACATCCTGCTGCACAAGTGCAGCTTGTGGAGGACTAAAACCATGAAGCGGTGTGGTTGCAGGGCTCCTGGGTGGTGGCACTATTTGTTAGTCTAAGGGGATAGAGACAGGTAACGTCATGTAAAATGGGTCAAGGTACAGGAATAGCAAGCAAAGACTCAAATACAGTCTTGGCTGCCAACATGCAATGGCAGCATAAAAAATAAAAACCCATAGGAAGGGAAAGAAGAAAGAAGAAAAATTGCACTTCAGACATTGTTGATTGGGACACTCCCTGTTAGAAACCCCTGGAGAATTTCTCCTGATTTAAGGCAAGAAGGCAAGAATCACTAGAGAAGATAATCGTGTTAGGGAAAGCTGAAGACAGAAAACAGAAGGGAAAACCAAATATGAGGTGGGTTGAATCCATCAAGGAAGGATGAACTTGGAAAAGCTGAATGGCGCTATCACTTTGGACAGCTTTCATTTATAGGGTTGCCATAATTGAAGAGGTTGTATTCACATGATTGTGAATAGAAATGAAATTCCTGCTTGCCTTTGCAAGTAACAGTAAAACTCCCTTCATTAGCAGCATGGCAACAAAAGTGTTTTCTTCACAATGTGCTGGATCTAGAGATATACCAGGATGTTGAGCAGGTTGAGAGAATAATGGCAGCTACCATAAAAGGTGCAGGTCTCGATCTGAACACAATCTGCTTACTGGCTGAGCCATGTTTGTAGAAACAAAGAAATCATGAGAAATTTCAACCCTGCTCTAGGTCAGGGCTTTTACAGGTGAGCACTAATTTTCAAGTCTATCATGAGAGTTAAAGTTACACAGCAAATATCCAGGTTTTACCTGGTAACCTTATATTTTGTTTCTGAGGCAGCTTGTCATTGCTGCTGCCCAGGAAACTACTTGGAACAGGAAGGGATATTTCATTATCAAAGGGCAGAAAAAATGCCTTAAATTGTCCCTTATCCTTGCAAATTAACACTAAGTGTATCCATAGAGTTAACTTGGCCTTTAATGGTTAAGAATGTTAAGTGCACAACAGCATGGCATTAACAATGTAAAGATCAAATAAATATATGATTATCTTCCTCCATTAAGTTTCAGAGCAGATTCCATGGTAATTTTTTCTTTTTTCTTTTTAAGCCTATGAAGCTAAATTACTGAGAAATGGGCAGGAATAGGTAATGACTATACTTAAGAAGCAGGTAATTTCCTTAGAAAGGCTCTTACACTGTAGTTACCACTCAGTAAGAAACTGTATAAAAGTATCTCAAATCCTGCAGGTGATGCAGTAGGGCATTTCTAAGGCAAAATTTTGATCAACACTCAAACAGACTAATATAAGTATCCCTGTTTGGATCTAGGGATGTGTGGGTTTTGTTAAGCCTATTCCACTTCTGTTTTGCCAGTTGTCAAGCATTTGTAGGAATTGGGTATGCTTCTTCCAAAATACAGCATTCCAAGGTAGAAAGTTCAGATTGTAGATCTGAACTGGAGGAAGCGGAGGTCAAAATTCTTAGCTGAAATTTCATGTTTTATGAGCTTTGCGCTAAGTCATCAGCCTGTGAGAACTGGGCAGCCTCTGGTTTGTGGGTAGAACCTGTGGAACAGGTTGGCCAGAGGGAGAAGGATGTGACTTTACCAGACTAACATCAATTCATTGATAGGATCAATTAAGTAACATCCAGCATTCCCACAGGCTCATAAGCAGTGTGAACCTTCCTGAGGGTAGAGCTAGTTCTGTTTGGATGGGGAGGGAGGAGATACATTTATTTTAGAATCAATTCTTGGTGTAGGAAAGAGCTGACTCCTCAATTAGAGAGTTTTAACTTGATGGAAGCCTCTTACTAGCAGGCTTTATATTGTTCTTTTTATATCAAAAAGCCAGACCTGGTTGACCCGCTTACCCATAATAATGCTAGTAGTTAGAAACTCCTCACCTTATTTTGTTGGGAATTGAAAAGGAGAAAGGTTGTGGGGAGAAAATTTCTGGCTCATGGCAGCATCTTTCATTTTGTCTTCTGTTCATTTACAGAAATATTGTGTGGTTTGTCTTGTTTTAATCAGAATGTCATTCTCCTTGTACCAATATGCATGGTAGAACTTTTGCTTTGCATGAGGAAGGAACTTGGTTCAATACTGCTGCCTGTTCCTTGTCTCAATCAAGGCAGTGGCAGGGCGGGGGGTGGGGGGGAGTATGCACTGTAATAGAAACTTAGATAATACTTTCTCAGTTCTTAGATGTGACTTGTGAAGCTTTTGCCAAACACTTCCAATCTGCTCCTGGAATAGATGGTCACAGTTTTCATATGGATTGATGTCTCGTGATAGAAAGACACACATTCCTAGCTGCTACTGGAAAGCATCCCAAGCATAGCTCCTGAAATAAATCCAGCAGCTGGGGCAAAATGCCCCAAGATGTTACACTATGGACTGTTGTTCTTCACAGAGCCAACCCTTGCCCTCTTCCAGGATACTCTGGTCCCACTTTTCCACTTTCACTTCTCCTTCTGTGCTCCCTATCCCTGAGCCAACATCAGGCGGTATTTTATGGTTAATATCATGTCGAGTCATAATTGGCCTGCATAGATTTCTGCACACACCCTCACCATTATTTTCCTACAAGTCCTGATGCCCATTGTGATCTCTCCCTTGAGCATGGACAATGCTAGGAAAACATCCACATTCTGAAGATTAAACTTGCTGTTAGCATTGACTATGATGATTCTGGGAGAAGCACAAGAACATCATCATCATCTCCACCACATCTATTTCCTGACTTTTATCCAAGGTGACTTACATGGTCCTCTTCCTCCTCTCCATGTTATCCTCATACCAAGAGTCCCGTGAGGTGGGTTAGTTTGAGCGTAACTGGCCCAAAGTCACCCAATGGGCATCATGGCTGAGGGGGATTAGAACCTGGAGCTCCCAGGTCCCCAGTCAAGCATTTGAACCACTGAACTTGAATTTGAACCCCAGAGAGGTCCGCCTGACGCTGTCGTTATATGTTTTTTGGTGCCAGGCCAAGACCTTTTTATTTAAACGGCATTTTGTTAACTTATTTATTGATTTTGAAAAGTCCAATGCAGGACTTTTATTTAAACAATATTTTAAATGCTAATTTATTTATTATTTAATTTAATTTGTATTTAGGTTAGGTTAGCATAAATTAAATGCTAATTTATTTATTATTTATTAATTTAATTTTAATTTTGACCTGGAGATGGGCCAATTTTTAATGTTAGTTTTTAACTGTTAATATTTGGAAATTTTAATGTTATGTATTCAATCTTTTGGTTGTGAGCCGCCCCGAGGCTTGTGGCAAGGGGCGGCCTATAAATTTCCAAATAAAATAAATATTTTATATCTTTGGCCAGGGCGTTTCCAATTATATTGTTTTTATATGATTATATGTATTTATTTATTGTTGTAAGCTGCCCCAAGGCTTCGGCGAATGGGGCGGCATAGAAGTTCACTAAATAAACAAACAAACAAACTTCAGGTGCCTGAAGAGAGACTTTAAGCTGGACATGGATGGTCTAGTGCCGTCTCATTCATGTCTCCCTGGAAGATGGAGCCCTGAAGTGTACTGACTCAGCTAATATGCAGCCAATAGCTGTTAACATCCTCATCATGTATAAATGTGTCTGATCTCCATTTAAAGCCATTCATGTTGGTAGCCTTTACTACCTCTTGTTGTGGCACATTGCATAGATGGGCAACACTGATTGTGAAGAAATGCCTTCTCTTATCTGTCCTTTATCTCCCTCCTCTCAGCTTTATTTGGTAATCACATGTTTGATGGAGCAAATAAGCAAGTGAGCAGGAAATCAGTGGTGGGTGTAGAGAGCGTATGTGTGCATGGGAGAGTTTGATTGTTCCTTTCATTTTATTTTTTCTCCTTGAACTTCTTGAACTTTGGTGCTTCCCAAAGATGGAGGACTACGTGAGGATTAACTTTTGGAGAAATGACTCTGTTATGACAGTATATGATACACATGCATACAGAGAGAGAAGAGAAGGAATCAGACATACAGGCAGATATGGGCTTCATAAGAACAGGGAGTCATTAGAAGAACCAATTTCTATTGGAATATAAATTGCTGTGCAATGCAGAATAAGTATTATACACAGAGATAAGCTGGGATGATATTACTCATATTCATGTGTTCTTTATGCAACTTGCCTGCTTGAGTCACCTGTAGTTATCACACAAAATGCAATGAATTCTCTACAGAAACTCAATTAGGGTTGTACCTTTTCCCATCCACTCCTTTGTTTTCAAAGCATGTTCCCCACACACTTGTGATTCATTGTTAGAATTGTTCCTCAGATTAAGACCCAGCATTCTAGATGGGAGGAATGGAATTTGAGAGTGCTGCACATGAATGTGTGGGCATGTAGTGTCAATCCACTAGAGGGTGGGGAGAGAGAGGTTGTACAGATGGGTTACAGTGGATGCCTGCTAAGGGCCTGCTAATTACAGCCCACCTCACAACACCTCCCCTGCAGGCTTGCAGCATGCTGGTTCACCCGCCTCTCATTCTGGCACAGGCAACAGTGGTGGTGACAAGCTGGAGGAGCAGATGCTTACTGGCTCTCTGCTAGTTAAGCAAGCAAGGGCAACAATGATCATAGAATCATACAGCTCAAAGGGGCCTAGAAGGCATCAGGTCTAACCCACTGCTCAATGCAGGACTCAAGTCTCCCATCCAGATTCTAACCAGGTTTGACTCTGCTTAGCTTATGAGATTAGGCAGAATCAGGCACTTCAGGCTATAGGGAAGCTATAAAATAAGGAGAACAAGAGCATCTGGTGGTGGACTCACTGAAAGGAGGGCATAAAGAGGATGTCTTCATAGAATCATACAATCACCACTTAAGGGCAAAACCAAAGGGCAGTGTCCCTTGCCGCTGCTGCATTTATTTGTGTGTGTGTGTGTGTGTGTACACACACCTTTGTTTTTTGGTGAGAGAGTGTGGAATGGTGGCAGAAAGATTTAGGAAGTTGCTGATGGAAAATGGAGGGTATTGTTGGAACAGTGGTTGGTTAAAGGATGTTGGATGTTGCTGAAGGCATGTGGAGCCTATGATTGGCATGGTGGAAATGTGGATGATAGACTGAGGTTGACAGTATATTGCATGGGTTGTAAATGAACATTTACACAAGACCATCGATCAGTCCTACTGCTTCTCTGTGCCATGGGTGCTGGATTATGGAAGAGTGCAGGGGTGCCCAAGTATAACGATTATGACCAGAGGGAGATATGGTAATAGGTGATTGATTGGCTCTCAAAGGAGGAGGAGGAGCTGATGTCTTATTGCTGTCCCCTCCATCCCAGAGCTATGTGGGAATCCAGTCAGCCTACCCTCTGGCCTGGTGGTGCTGTTGTAGAATGGCAGGTTGGTATATAATAAGATGGCTGCAGTTGCATGGGTAGGGTGACTCATTCTGGTTCGTGACTTCTAGCAGAGCAGAGTGGAGCAGAGCAAGCTGTCCCAGCTGGTCTAGGGCCTCTGGGACACAAGCAGCCAAGCTCCCGGGGAGCGAGCAACCAGAGCAAGTGAACAGGGAGAGCAAACAGGAATTTGGTGGAGAAGGTCAGGGGGAGGTCCCTAACATCCCCCCTTTGTTTCTCTTCTTTATTGCATCTTAATTTTTTCCTCTCTACATGCACACATGCACACACACAGGTTTGCTTCCTTGTAACACACTCCTATTTACTAGTAGGATTGTGTTGCTAACATTTAGTGAAGACATTCAAAAGCACCAGCTGTCACAACAGCCCTCCCACCCCAAGACAGAACCACTAAGGCTGCAGAAACAGTGGACCAAGGCGACTCCAAGGTGGTGCTGGCCTTCAACAACTGCAATGGCTGCAAACTGATAGCCCTGTTACAAGAACAGGTGAGAGCACTGGAGCAGTGATAAAAGAAAACAAACAGCTGGAGCAGCACTGGAGCAAGGAGGGCCCAGGAAAACAGGCAAGATCCAAGCAGAGGAGCAGGATCAAGAACATAGACCATAAAGAGAAGCAACATCAAGAGTGCAGGTCACAATGAGGAAGGAGCAATGCAGGAGACCTTAGTTTGCTAAAGGAGCTTCTGAGAGGAAGAGCTGGTTCTTATATAGCTTTTCCCCAGGGCTCTCCAGGTGGAACTCATGAGAGCCCTAGCAGCTGCAGTGGGCTGAGGTCAGAATCCTGCAACCACCAGAGCTGCTCTGCCCATCCTTGGCCAGCAGAAGGTCTTGACAGGAACAAACAACACTGCATGAGAAGCTTTGCTAAAATAACATCAGACTTTGAAGCTCTAAAGAGGAAAATAAAAAACACTGTGTCCCAGATAGTCTTCTCCTCAATCCTATCAGTATGTGAAGAGGAACTGTTAGGGAAAGAAAAATCCCTAATGATGGTGGTGATGGTGGTGTAGGTTCATCAGGAGGCCTTTAAACTAAAATTAAAGTTCATCAGGAGGGCTTTAAACTAAAACTAAAACATATAAGGGAGGCAGATGTGCAGCATGGCATACCATAACCTGGCAAGGACTTCTATATTTCAACAGAGGAAAAACAGAGCCCAAAAAACATAGGAAGAAAACCAGGGCACAGCAAGAATGAACTTTGATGTCTCTACACCAATGCCCAGAGTATAAGAAATGAACAACATGAACTAGAGCTCATGATGACAATTATGATCTTCTAGGAATAACTGAAACTTGGTGGGATGACTCACATGACACACACTCTACAACTGATGAATGCAACCTGTTCAAGAAAAATAGAAAGGACAAAAAGGGCAGGGGAGTCACACTATATGTGAGAGACACATATTTGCACAGAAATACAAGAAGAGGAACTTGTAAGCATCTGGTTAAATTTAAAGGGAGCAAACATAAGAAAAACATAGTTACTGGAGTCTATGACTGACCACCCAGTCAAAAAGAGGACAAGGATGCAACTTTCATAAACCAGCTTGCCAGGATTTCCAAGAAGAATGGTGTAGTCATCATGGGGGACTTCAATTTCCCCGATATTTGCTGGGAGACAAATTCTGCCAAGAATTTGTTGAACCCTCAGAAGGCCACTATGATGAATTTGCTCAGCATTTTGAGGATAAAATCATTCGTATTCACATCAACTTGGACACCACAGTTGCTACAGTACTGCTTTGGAGGTGTCCAATGTGCTCTCTGGTCCATCTTTGCTGGATAAGTTTTTCCCTTTGTGGCCCAATGATGTGGACAAGTTGCTTGGCCAAGTCTGGACTACCATCTGCTTGTTTAATCCTTGCCCATCCTAGCTAATTGGAAAAATCTAGGGAAGGAATCTGCACCTGGGTCCCAGAGACTTGTAAACAGCCCCCTCAGAGAGGGAGTGGTGCTAGCCATGTTAAAAACAGCCATGGTCACACCACTCCTACAAAAACAAACTTGGACTTGGATAATGTGAATAACTACAGACCAATAGCCAATGTCCCCTTCCTGGGCAAGGGGATCAAGCAGATGGTGGTCAGACAACTTCAAGAGCTTTTGGAGGAAATGCATTGTCTTGTTCCATTTCAGTTGGGTTTCAGGCCTGGTTTTGAGACTGAGACTATGGGATGACCTTTGCTGGGAGAAAGACTGGGGCAGTGGGACCCTAATGATTCTTTTGGACCTTTCAGAGGCTTTCCCTGGTATCCTTCTGGAGCAGCTAGCCAGGTTGGGAGTTGGAAGCCCTGCGCTGTGCTGGCTATACTCCTACCTGGCAGACCATCACCAGACAGCAGTGCTGGGAAGTTATTGCTCTGTGCCATGGCACTTGTGTCGTCATGTTCCACAGGGTTTGATCTCATCCCCCATGCTTTTTAACATCTATATGAAACCGCTGGGAGAGGTCACTGGGAGGTTTTGCCTAAAGCGCCATCAAACTGCTGATGACACTCAGCTCTACCTTTCATTTTCCTCTGACCCAAGTGTGGGGGTCTCTACCCTCAACCATGTCTGGACTCAGTAAGGGACTGAGTGAGAGTCAATAAGCTGTAGTGCAGCATTGATAACTCAGAAGTGCTGTTGGTGAGTAAACCTCCATTCTAATTGAGACAGTGTAAACCTATCAGTTGCATTCCCCCTAAAGGACCATCTCTGGATACTCCTGGACCCTGAGCTCTCCCAGCTTGTCCTGGTGGACTCTATTGCCAGGAACGCCTTTAGCAACTGTGCTCCTACTTGGATGAGGATAAACAAGACAGTCATTCCTGTACTGGTAACTTCCAGACTGGACTACAGCAATGCACTTTGCATGGGGCTTCCCTTGAAGCCAGTCTGGACTCTTCAAATGATCCAAAACAGGGCAGGGCAGTTGCTTATGAGGACCAGTTCTTATGAACACATCACACCTGTCCTCTCTTGACTGCGCTGGCTTCCTGTTCCAGTCTGGGCTGAATTCAAGGTTTTGACTATGGCATAAAAAGCCCTAAAAGGCTTGGAACCATATTATCTTAGGGAGTGTCTTACCCCATGCATCCCTGGCCTTTGTTTAAGATCATCAGTGGAGGTTCTTCTACAGGTTCCTCTCCCTCGGGAGGCTAAAGGGGAGGTTCCAAGGCTGAGGGCCTTTTTGTGGTGGCACCCCAATTGTGGAATGCCTTGCCATCAGAGATTCATCAGGTGTCTCTTCTACTGAGTGTTATGCACCTGATGAAAACGTTTTCACCACATCTATGCCACTATGTCTCTAGTGTGTGAGAGCCTGCCAGCTGTTTCCACTGCCGTATCGCTCTGACAATGAGGAAGTTTTCCCTGATATCTAGCCTGAATCTGGACTGCTGTAACTTGAGATAATCATTTAGTGTCCTACACTCTAGTCTGAGTGAGAAGAGAGCTTGTCTTCCCAGGGGTTCTCAAAAGCTTGGTAGTTGTATTGTCTGCACAGATAGGAGACCGCCTCTCTGGCTTCACTGCTATATGCCTGATGACTGCATGTATAGAGAACAATCATATCTTGCACATTTAAAAGTCTTCATTTCATAAATATAGCATATTAATATTCATTAAGTTGCATGCATTATCATTTTGGAAGACAATTATGGGGAATTTTCTATTTTGATCACATTTTGCAATTAGAAGTTTCTCTTTTGCAAACATGCTCCCCATCCCTACCAGCCCAATTACCGTATTTTTCACTCTATAAGACACGCCTGACCATAAGACGCACCTAGTTTTTAGAGGAAAACAAGAAAAAAAAATATTCTGAATCAAATGGGCACATAATCACAGGCACATTCCCCATCACTTCCCCATGGGCTGCACATCTGACAGACTTACTGCACACACAGATTCGCTCTATAAGACGCACAGACATTTCCCCTTACTTTTGAGGGGGAAAAAAGTATGTCTTATAGAGCAAAAAATACGGTACTTGCCAGAGCCTTTGCAGCAAATTTTCTTGCAAATGCTTTGGCAGTTCAGGCTCAGTTTAAGAAGTAAGTGGATTTGGAGGAATAATTATATTTGCTGTGCTGGACAAAATTGTGAACCAGCCATGATAGAGACTGGTCCACTGTCAATAGAGACTGACAGTGGTCCAGGTTTGCCTTGAGATGTTGCAGAAGCACTCGTAAGTATAAAATTGAAAACAAAACTTAAACTGAGCAAGGAAAATCTAAGTTACCTACCTAAAAACAAAACCAACCAACCGACCAACCAAAACAGCTAAGGCAAGCTTCCAAATAGCCATATCTGTTTGCTTCTGCTGTATAAGAACTGCCAAACATTTAGATGTCCATTCGAATATGGAAAACTCACAAGAATTGGTTCCTTAGATGATCAGGGCACTGTTCTCTTTCATATCTATTGTACTAATGATATTTATTTATTTGTAAGCCGCCCCGAGACTTAGGCGAATGGGGCAGCATATAAGTCTGCTAAATAAAATTGATAAATAAATAAATAAATAAATATCTAACCATCTAGGGAAGAACAGCAATGAGACCTGATTGGAAAACTGAGACAGATCTCCCCAGCTAAAAGAATCTCAGAAAAGGGGTCACATCCCATCACCTTCTAATCCATGGCTGACTTGGCTGTGGTTCATGAGCGATATATTCCTCGTGTGTGGAAGCAAAGCGGACAGCAGCTGGAAACCCAATGATTGATTGAAATGCTCTTTAGTGCTTGTCTAGCACTTACCGGTTCCCTCCAACATACACATATAGTGTGTTTCCATGCAGTAGCACCCACTCATTCTTATCTCTCAGTCTCACATGAACAATTTAGTGGCTTATCCTTGGCCCTTTCAAACTATATTATCATCCTAGGCAAAATGGAGTCTGTTGCTTCTACCCTCCACATATTGTATTTTGTGCAAGGAGTGGGTGAGAATCCTAAAGGAGCTTTCTTCCCCATTCCTTTCTGTCCCCATTTTTTCACATGACCTCCAACAATCAGTTGACATTCCACATCCACTGACTGCACTCTGATATTGTTGCTCTGCTTGCTTTTTTGGCTACTTTCATAATTATGTAAAGATGTTTTGTACTTCAGGCTGCAAACCTTAGTATCTCCTTAAGCATTATACTTCTCCTTTGTGTGTATGTTGCACAATTTTGACTGCACAAGGACAAACAATGTGCATTTTTGCAAATATATGCCTTATGGATGTCTTTGAAATGTACGCTTTCTTCACTCACTGCTTAAAGCACATACATGCACCTTTCCCAAAGTATGCATATTTTAATATATGCACCTCTCAAATACATGGTTGGGGTCTGTGAATCATCACAACTAATTCAGAAATGTACGGACTTTGACCACAGTATTTATCTGAGGCAGCATTTGATCTGGAAAGTGGGAATTCTATAAAATCCAATCAGAAATGAATGAGATGCATTTCTCGTAATGCATCCCTAATATCAACTTTCCCTAATTTGGCTCCCTTCTGGTGGCTTGGAATTCAGGTCCCATCAGCCCCATCAGCTTGGCCAATTAGCAGGAATGCTGGGAGGTATAAACCAAAACCTCTGAAGGGCACCAGGTTGATGATGGCTAAAGTGTCCTGCTTATTGACCAGTTCAGAAAAGTGCAAATGCATAAGTTCATAAATGCATATTTGCATACATGCCTAGCATTAGATGCACACCTGCTTCAGACCCTGTTGTCCCAAGACTTTGAGTCCACATTCCCTTCCCCCTTCAAACATCCTGCAGTGTTTCTTTAGTTCCTTGCACTGCTTATTGTGCAGGGCCAGCTGACATTGATTTCAATTAAGTTTTCTGTTGATTCCTACTTCTCATCTTTAAATACCATTAAAATCAGCAAAACTAAAATCTAAAGATACTCTCATCCATTTTGTGAATACAGCAATTCCCGACATGCCCATGGCTGTGCTGGTAAAACTGCTCTCTAAAACCGTGAGTGTTGTCAGTTACAAGTGCAGCTTTTAACTTTTAATGCTTGCTTTTTGGTCAGACTTGTAACTTTTTATTGTATGTAAGACTTCCTTCTAAAATTTCCTTGGCTTCATGCGCTTGCTTGTGCAGCTTGCTTGAAATCGAGTTTGGGGTCGAAGCAATTCCCCCCTCCCTTTCCACTTCTTCTTTTGAAGCTTTTCTCCTCCCTGCCAGATGACTTATTGTAAAATAGTTTTGTTCCCTCATCTGCTTGCTTCCATAGTTCCGCGATACATAGAGCCTGATGTCTATCTGGAGAGCTTCAGTTTTCATTTCTGTACCCTTTAATAAAATAGATCGCTTTGTGAAGGAAGAATTGAATTCCACCATGCAATGGGAACTCAAAATAAACTGACCCCACCTTCCATGTCTGTGTCTGCTAGACAAAAGACATGCCAGTAGCTGGCATCCCCAGGCAGCTGTCAAGGCCCTTCCACCCCATTGGGGACCAACACTGCCACTTGCCCTGAACCTTCTTGGGATATTTTTTTCAGCAGGGTATTCCAGACAGTGACTTCATTTATTTTACTTTCCCATAATCCTCCTAGTGTGTCATTGTGAGAGATGTAAATGTCAGTCCTGAGAATATAAAGCCCAGAATACTGCTCTGGGTAGGCTGGCCAGGTGCCTTACTTTACGGAAGACAGTTCTCTGGCTGAAGGGCTCTCCAGTCCCAAGTAAACATAAGAAAGTTAGGACAAAAGTGTAAGATTCTGGAAGTTTCCCATTATGGGTTTTCACCTAGGCAGCAGAGTGAGCAAGGACCTGGACTCACATCCTCTCCACCCAGTTGAGATGTACTGTATTTCAGTGTAAATTATTGCTATCATTGCTAAATGGCCACCTCTATATTTATTCACATGTAGAAAGCTATGCAAAGTGGTGTTCATCTTGGTGATGCAGAACTAGCCACCCAGCTGCCAGGATTGGGATGGAAACATAGAAGGGTATGTCCTATTTAGAAAGGACAGGAAGGGAAAGAGAGGAGAGTGAGTAGCGTTATATGTCAGGAAAGGAATAGGATGCAATGAGATAGAGGCTGGCACAGACTCAGTAAAGCTAAAGGGTCTTGATGGGAGGAGGGATCTGACAGTGGGGGTATGCTAACACCCACTGTCCCACCTTGAGACACTGGCCAATGCCCTGACATACAGCATTCGACCGATATCTTGGGGGAGGGACATGGTAGTTATGGGAGATTTCACATTCCAATGGAGCAAAGCTCGGGGAATCAAGGTACAGGTTGGATACCAGGAAGTACTTCCTGACAGTTAGGACTCCTAGGGTATGGAGTGGGCTTCCACAGGAGGTAGTTGAAACCCCATTGGTGAGGGTGTTCAAGGATAGGCTGGACATGCACATGGTAGGCATGCCATGATTGGAGCTGGCTGGAGCCGGGGGTCAGACTAGATGGCCCAGGAGGCCCCTTCTGACTCGCTCTGTTTCTATGTTTCCATGTTGCTTCGTTCATCCCCACACAGTGCTGCAGAACAGAAGTTGTACACATTGAAGTTCCCTCTTGTAAAATGTTGGGAAATGAACAGGGGCCCTGCTTTATTCTGTCTTGGAAGACAGCTATTTATTTATTTATTTATTTTTATTTAGATATTTATATGCCGCCCCTTGCAACAGCTAAGGCAGGAGTCCCCAGCCCCTCTGAGATGGTGGGCACTTGTTGAATTCTAAGAGTTCTATGGGAACTCCTCCTCCAAAATGGATAATATGGGGAGTGAAGGAGCTTATTCATATAATGTCTGCCATGGTGGGCATGACTGGTCAGAACTGAGGCAATTAGAAGGGCAACTTGTACAATAACCTAAGAAAGAGTAAGAGGTGGGGTTTGGGCTCCAAACAAAACCACTCTTTGAGGACAATGCTTTATTTTTCTGCATATCAGTGTGCCAGTTGAAAAGAACCTCCCACAACCCCAAGAAATGAAATGTGAATCAGGAGGGGCAGCTGGCACAAAGAAACGCATCTGCAGTCTTACTGCAGCCCAAAGGCTCCATGTAACTCAAGGCAAAGGAGAAAGCATTGCAAAAAGAAGAGGAGGTCTCCATAGATAGATCAATCTGTTTCTGATTTTGTTGTTGTTAGTCGTGAAGTAGTGTCCGACACATTGCGACCCCATAGACAACATTCCTCTAGGACTTCCTATCCTCCACCATCCCCCGGAGTCCACTCACGCTCACACCAACCGCCTCAGGGACTCCATCCAGCCACCTCATCCTCTGCTGTCCCCTTCTTCTTTGCCATCTATTGTTCCCAGCATTAGACTCTTCTCCAGGGAGTCCTTCCTTCTCATTAGGTGGCCAAAGTATTTGAGTTTCTCTTCAGGATCTGGCCTTCTAAACAGCAGTCAGGGTTGATCTCCTCTAGGACTGACCGGTTTGATCGCCTTGCGGTCCAAGGGACTCGCAGGAGTCTTCTCCAGCACCACAACTCAAAGGCCTCAATCCTTTTGCGCTCGGCCTTCCTTATGGTCCAGCTTTCACAGCCATACATTGCAACTGGGAAAACCATAGCCTTGACTATACGCACTTTTGTTGGCAGGGTGATGCCTCTGCTTTTTAGTATGCTGTCTAGATTTGCCATAGCTCTCCTCCCCAGGAGCAAGCGTCTTTTAATTTCTTGGCTGCAGTCCCCGCCTGCGGTGATCTTGGAGCCCAGGAAAATAAAATCTGTCACTACCTCCATTTCTTCCCCATCTATTTGCCAGGAAGTGAGAGGACCGGATGCCATGATCTTAGTTTTCTTAATGTTGAGTTTCAAGCCAACTTTTGCGCTCTCCTCCTTCACCTGCATCAAGAGGCTCTTTAGTTCCTCTTCACTTTCTGCCATGAGAGTGGTATCATCTGCATATCTGAGGTTGTTGATATTTCTCCCAGCAATCATCTAGCCCCGCCTTTCTCATGATGTGCTCTGCATATGTTAAATAGGTAGGGCGACAGTATACAGCCTTGCCGAACTCCTTTCTCAATTTTGAACCTATCAGTGGTTCCATGTCCAGTTCTCACTGTTGCTTCTTGACCAGCATATAAGTTTCTCAAGAGACAAATAAGATGGTCAGGCATTCTCATCTCTTTAAGAACTTGCCACAATTTGTTGTGATCCACACAATCAAAGGCTTTAGCGTAGTCAATGAAGCAGAAGTAGATGTTTTTCTGGAACTCCCTAGCTTTCTCCATGATCCAGCATATGTTGGCAATTTGATGTCTAGTTCCTCTCCCTCTTTGAAATCCTGCCTGTACTTCTGGTAGTTCTCAGTCCACATCCTGCTGCAGCCTAGCTTGTAGGATTTTGAGCATCACTTTGCTAGCATGTGAAATGAGTACAATGGTGTGGTAGTTTGAACATTCCTTGGCATTGCCCTTCTTTGGGATCGAAATGTAAACTGACCTTTTCCAATCCTGTGGCCACTGTCGAGTTTTCCAAATTTGCTGGCATATTGAGTGTAGCACTTTTACTGCATCGTCTTTAGGATTTTGAATAGCTCAGCTGGAATGCTGTCACCTCCACTAGCTTTGTTGTTGCTCAGACTTCCTAAGGCCCATTTGACTTCACATTCCAGGATGTCTGGCTCGAGGTCAGTGACCACCCCATCGTGGTTATCAGGGACATTAAGCTCTTTCTTGTATAGTTCTTCTGTGTAATCTTGCCACCTCTTTTTAATCTCTTCTGCCTCGGTTAGGTCCCTGCCATTTTGGTCCTTTATCATGCCCATCTTTGTATGAAACGTTCCCTTCATATCTCCAATTTTCTGGAAGAGATCTCTGGTCCTCCCGATTCTATTGTTTTCTTCTATTTCTTTGCATTGTTCAAGAAGGCATTCTTATCTCTTCTAGCTATTCTCTGGAATTCTGCATTCAATTGGGTGTATTGTTCTCTTTCTTCCTTGCCTTTCGCTTCCCTTCTTTCCTCAGCTATTTGTAAAGCTTCCTCAGACAGCCATTTTGCTTTCTTACATTTCTTTTTCTTTGGGATGGTTTTAGTTGCTACCTCTTGTACAATGTTGCGAACCTCCATCCATAGTTCTTCAGGCACTCTGTCTATCAGGTCTAATTCCTTCAATCTATTTGTCACCTCCACTGTATATTCATCAGGGATATGATTTAGGTCATACCTGAGTGGCCTAGTGCTTTTCCCTACTTTCTTCAATTTAAGCCTAAATTTTGCAACCAGAAGCTCATGATCAGAGCCACAGTCAGCTCCTGGTCTAGTTTTTACTGACTGTATAGAGCTTCTCCATCTTTGGCTGCAGAGCACATAGTCAATCTGATTTCTGTGTTGACCGTCTGGTGATGCCCATGTGTAGAGTCGTCTCTTGGGTTGTTGGAAAAGAGTGTTTGCTATGACCATCGTATTCTCTTGACAAAATTCTACCAGCCTGTGCCCTGCTTCATTTTGTACTCCAAGGCCAAACTTGCCTGTTATTCCAGTTATCTTTTGGCTTCCTACTTTAGCATTCCAATCCCCCATGATGATAAGGACATCATTTTTTGGTGTTAATTCTAGAAGGTGTTGTAGGCCTTCATAGAACTGGTCAACTTCAGCCTCTTCTGCACCAGTGGTTGGGGCATAGACTTGGACTATTGTGATGTTGAATGGTTTGCCTTGAATTCGATCTGAGATCATTCTGTCATTTTGGAGATTGTATCCCAGTACTGCTTTTCCTACTCTTTTATTAACTATGAAGGCTACTCCATTTCTTCTGAGGGATTCTTGCCCGCAGTAGTATACCTGATGGTCGTCTGAATTAAATTCACCCATTCCTGTCCAGTTTAGTTCACTGATTCCTAAGATGTCGATGTTCAGTCCTGTCATCTCTTGTTTGACCACATCCAGCTTGCCTTGATTCATGGATCTGACATTCCAGGTTCCTATGGAGTATAGATCTTTACAGCATCTGACTTTCCTTTCACCACCAGATACATCTGCAACTCAGTGTCCTTTTGGCTTTGACCCAGTTGCTTCATTCTTTCTGGCGCTACTAGTACTAGCCCTCTGCTCTTCTGCAGTAGCATATTGGACACCTTCCGACCTGAGGGGCTCATCTTCCGGCGTCATATCTTTTTGCCTTTTGGTGCTGTCCATGGGGTTTTCATGGCAAAGATACTGGAGTGGGCTGCCATTTCCTTCTCTGTCATAAGTACAGGTTAGGGGACAAGTGGCTGGAGAGCAGCACTTGTGAAAGGGACCTCGGGGTACTGGTTGACCGCAGGCGAAACATGAGTCAGCAGTGTGATGCGGTGGTCAAGAGGGCGAATGCCACCCTTGGTTGCATAGCCAGAAGTGTGGCTTCTAGATCAAGAGAGGTACTACTACCACTCTACATGACTCTGGTGCGCCCGCAACTGGAGTATTGTGTTCAGTTTTGGGCCCCTCATTACAGAAAGGATATAGCCAGGTTGGAGTCAGTGCAGCGTAGGGCCACAAGGATGGTGGCTGGTTTGCAGGGGATGGGGTATGAGGCGAGACTGAGGGAACTGGGTCTCTTCAGCCTGGAGAAGAGGAGACTCAGAGGGGATATGTTGGCAACATACAGGTATGTGAGGGGGTGTCACATGGAGATGGGGAGAGGCCTGTTCTCCCCTGCAGAGGAAAGCAGGACGCGCTCCAATGGAGCAAAGCTCAGGGAGCCAAGGTTCAATTTGAATGCCAGGAAGCACTTCCTGACAGTTAGGACCCCAAGGCATGGAATGGGCTTCCACGGGAGGTCATTGAGGCCCCATCGGTGAGGGTGTTCAAAGATAGGCTGGACATGTACATGGTGGGCATGTCATGAGCGGAGCCGGCTGGTGCCGGAGGTCAGACTAGATGGCCCAGGAGGCCCCTTCTGACTCGCTCTGTTTCTATGTTTCTATGTTTCTCCAGTGGATCACGTTTTGTCAGAGCTCTCGGCTATGACCTGTCCGTCTTGGGTGGCCCTGCACGGCATGGCTCATAGCTTCATTGAGCTACACAAGCCCCTTCTCCACGACAAAGCAGTGATCCATGAAGGAGCTGTTTCTGATACTTGTCACTTTCTATAAGTCAATTTAGGAAGATTTCTACATTAATTTGTGCCTTTAAAAAACTATGAAATTTGCCTTTTAATCTGCATCGTTTTGAAAAATAACAATATGCATATCTAAAATAGGCACTTTCAATTACTTTTTTGCCCTTTTCCAGTGAGAATTATAGTGGGACATGAGTTGCTGAGAACTGGGGCAGGAAGATTGGTTGCACTTCCGTTCAGTTTGCGGGATCCCATGGGTACTGGTTGGCCACTGCTTGAACAGCATTCTAGACTTCTTGGTCTGATCTGGCACAACTCATTTAATTCTCTTCGGGGATATCTGGGAAGCAGGAAAACCAGCAGATAACTAATCCCAGCCTACACATTAGTTAGCAAATTGTGGATCAGGTCAGCTCACAATGCAATTCACATAGATCAAATTCTTCAAGCCTTCCTCCTACACTTGGAAAGGTACAATGTTGGCCTTATCCCCTCTTCCCACCACACACACACACAACTGCAAGTTTAATTATTTCTGAGCAAAGCACATATCTCGTTTAACAGTTCATTTGGAAATCAATCCGGAAATATCAGTTAATCTAGTTGCTATTTGTAGCATTTACCAACTCACTGACCTCTAGGCGCTTAAATTGCAGACTACTGATATTATTACATGTTTGCCAGCTTGTTTGGAGTGGTTCTAATTAATTATTTGTAATTGCACAGACAAATCTTCCTCCCACACTCCCACCTTCATTTCTTGCTTCTTTTCCAGCCTTGGTAATAAGAAATTTAATCTTACTCTATTTCGGGGGGCGGGGGCACTCCCAATTAATAAATAATTAAGTTCTGAGACACTAGCAGTATTTCTTAGTCACTTCTTTGACATTACACAGATGCAGTTTCCATGGTGACTTGGTGCTGTGAACTGAAATGATCTTTTTCGGACCAAGAGGAGATGTAGCAGAAGGAAGGAAGGAAGGAAGGAAATGCTTTGAAACATGTTAACATATTCTCAGTTATAATAAATTAATGAGCACTCTTTTAGGAAAAGGATTCTATAGTACAAATATACATCAGGATGAACAGCTGCAAAAACTGACTCCTGCCAGAATACTGTCTCACACATGTGCGTGTGCTCGCTCGCTCGCTCTCTCTCTCTCTCTCTCTCTCTCTCTCTCTCTCTCTCTCTCTCTCTCTCTCTCTCTCTCTCTCTCTCCATGGTTTTAGTATATTAATTGCATCAGTGCTCCTTGAAGCATAAACCCATAAGGGTCAGTGCTTGTGATATGTCCAATGGCTTGATGCTGTCATGCAAGTGGGGGGCAGCAGGTGGGGGGCTGAGACTTTAAGCAATGGTGCACTGACTTTATCAAGCAGGAATGGGAAATGTGCGGCTCACAAGTTGATGGCAAGCAAATCCCACCCTTGCTTATTACAGACACACCCAAGTTATGAACAACCTGTACGTATGAATGAACTGCTAGAAAGCCTATTGATTTTTATATGGAGAGATAGAGATAGAGGTGATAGAGGTGTTGGTTGTGGTAGAGCTGGGGGTAGTGCTAGCGATATATTGCAGAAAATGGTCATCACCATGGAGAGAGAGGAAGCAGAAGGAGAGAGAGGGAGGCCTCCAAAGCATCACCATAGACAGAGATGAAGAGGAACAGGAGAGAGATGCTTCTGAAGCAGCAGCATAGAAAGAAGATGCAGAAGGGGGAGAGGGAGGCCGCCAAAGCATGACTTCCTGCCCTGCCCATCCAGAGAGGGACATCTGCCCAGCATTTCCTTGCTGCAGAGGGGAGACCCTACAGAGCTTCAAGCCAAAGTTCTGGGAACATTATCTCAAGAATAAGCCCTGCAGAGGAAGGTGGAACTGACGAGTGAGGGACCATTGACAGAAACCTGATGTTAAATGGGAAATTCAGAAGTATCCCTGCTGAAACAACATTTCTGCTGATGCAAGGACTGAAATGGAGCTGCCTTCGTTCCCAGGAAGAACCAAGAATATTTTACTGTAAAGAAGATATTGTGAGTTGTGTGAAATTGTGATGACCCAGAAATCTTCAGGGATTAATTAATTTTCTGGGGATGTGTGTTTGTAAGTGCATAAGCTTTAGCAGTGAATCTTAGGGTCAGAAAGAAAAACCCACACATTTCTTATTTCTGCTGTGATGAGGTAAATTGCCACACATACTTAATAGCATTGCACTAGTTGAGTGTGTTCCCCACGCCTATGACAACTGAATCAATCCCCCCCTCCCCTTTCAGAGTGCAATCTGATGCAGGTGTAGACAGAAAACATCATGCATTTCCCAGCATGCTGGCTGGAGAATGCTGAGAACTGTAGGACCTTTTTCTGTCTAAATCTGCATATACTTGCACTCTCACCACCTGCATTTGTATTGCCACTCCAGAACAGATACTTGCAAAGAAGAATATTAAAATGCAGTACGAAAACAATAGAAAATATTCAAATTAACACCCTGAGACATTTTACTTTAAAAGAAAACAAATATGTAATTATCATGTTGTTATTGCAGTTTAATGCACTGCTTTAATCAATTTTAATTGTGCTTGTATGTCACAGGGAGTGTAGTTCTTTTGGTAGAAAGATGACCTGTCTCCCTGTTGAAGGGAAGATAGTGGCCAGGTTTGGCCCTCCTGATCAGTATGCTGATCAGATGTTCATTGTAGATGGACCACTGGATGGCACCTGCTGTTTTTCCTTCTTATGGTACTTTGTCTTGAAGCTAAACTTGAACTGAGAAGTCCTTCAGATAGAGGCTGTCTCAAAAAGAGGACTGTTGTCTGACAGTCTTTCCAGCAGAGGACTGTTCGGTGTAAAGCAAGACATACAGCTACCCTGCATGGGAAAGAGAGTGGAGCAATTTGTCACACAGAAATGTAACAGGCTCCACAGGTAGGCATGGAAGCCTCACAGCAGCACTGAATTAATCAATTACTTTATCCTTCATGGTACACACAGTTTGGGGAGTTCTGGTCTCAGTTAACTTTCCCAGAAGTCTTCCTTCTCCTAAGGCCACCCAAATAGGCATGACTGACTCTTTTATCCCAATTCTGAGCCTGGAAGCATTCACACAAGAATCAAGTTGCCTCTAAGACAATATTTTATCTGGAAAGTAGTAGAGATCCCAGAGAGAATGAAGGGAGGAGTTGTGCTAGCCATTTTACTCATCCTTGATCTGCAGTCTTTGAAAATGTGTTTCCCGACTTCCTGTAGCCAAGGGCTTTAATATTAAAATGTTCATAAGCACCAGCTTTATTAAAATTAGGGCTTGGGGAAATGGTTCAGGATAGGAGAATACTATCCAAGCATTTAAAAAGATGCTAATTAATGAACTTCTGGAGCCCAGAGAGGCCATCTCTGTGCAAGAATTCCTCTACCAGACTGAAACTGTAGCTTGTGGGAAGCAAAGAGCACAAGAAGGTGGATTCAATGAAATGCAACTCATGCTGCTCAGGTGCAGGGGGAGTTCCAGAGTTCATCTCAATGCTGCAATCTTATGCTGTTTGTCTACAGGCTCTATGCATTCAGATTCCCCAGTCCCAGCAGACAATAAATGGTGGAGCTCTTCTAGTCTGGCAATAGCTTTTGTTGCTAAGACAGATGCAATTTTGTTTTCAGCCTGAAGATCTTTTGTCACTGTTGCCTATTACTGTAGCTGACCATGTCTGAATGGGGATTTTGTTGTTGTTCTTTAGCAAAGTCGCGTCTGACCCATCGCGACCCCATGGACAACATTCCTCCAGGCCTTCCTGTCCTCCACCATCTCCCAGAGTCCACCTAAGCTCACACCGACTGCCTCAGTGACTCCATCCAGCCACCTCATCCTCTGCCATCCCTTCTCCTTTTGCCATCAATCGTTCCCAGCATCAGGGTCTTCTCCAGAGAGTCCTTCCTTCTTATTAGGTAGCCAAAGTATTTGAGTTTCATCTTCAGGATCTGGCCTTCTAAAGAGCAGTCAGGGTTGATCTCTTCTAAGACTGACCGGTTTGATCGCCTTGCTGTCCAAGGGACTCACAGGATTCTCCTCCAGCACCACAATTCAAAGTCCTCAATCCTTCAGCGCTCAGCCTTCCTTATGGTCCAACTTTCACAGCCAGAATTTAGCGTTAATGCTCTGGCAGCCACTGGGTCTGATTACTGCTTGAGGTTTTTCACTGGGGTCTTGCCTTGTCTCAGGCAGAAGACAGTCTGGAATTGCAGCTAGTGCAGAACTGGGTGTCCAGGCTGCTGAATGGGACTAAGCCAACCTTCCCTAGCCTGATGTTGCCCAAATCTTTTGGACTACAGCTTCTAAAATCCTTGACCATTGACAAGACTGACTGGGAATGATGGAAGCTGAAATCCAAGCTGTCTGGGAGTTTTAGAGAAAATACTAGTTTGGAGCAGCCAGGCAGCATAGTTAACAGAGCCCAAAACATAGTTATTCTTCCAGGCATTTTGACATTACTTACAGCCCCCTGGGTGTGGGCTGGGAGAGTGGGGAGATGTTGTGAATTCATGGATGAACAGTTTTCACATTTTATTCTCTTTAGATTATGTTTTATGGGATTTATTCTTTGTATTATTGTGCTTATTATGGTTTTTATTGATCTTGGGTCTGGTCCCCCCTGTTCTATTAATCATAGGTTTCTCCATTATGTGTAAGTTGCTTTGAGACTGCTTGTTGGGGTCAGAAGTGACATATACATTTAGTGAATGATGCTGGCAGTGATGCTGATAAGGAATTGACTAATTCGCGGAAGATAGGTCTAGCATAGCTAAATGAAGCAACCGTATTCAAAGGAAGAACTTTCTGGGAAACTTGACTGTCCTTATTTATTTACCACATGTATATCTTTCCTTTCCTCCAGGTTTCTCAAGAGGGGGGCGGGGGCGTCTTTCTTTCTTTCTTTCTTTCTTTCTTTCTTTCTTTCTTTCTTTCTTTCTTTCTTTCTTTCTTTCTTTCTTTGGGATATTTCTAACCTGTCCAATCACTATATATCTCTGGATGGTTTTCAAACAAGATTCAATAAATGCAACAATATCCAAGATCATAAATATCATAAATTTCAAATACATAAATACAAGATCAATATACAATATCATAAATATCATTTAATACTTATTAAAATGTTAATAAGATTAACAACCCATGACTGAAGTAAAACATAATTAAAATCTTTCAAACATTAAAATACTGGGTGAATAAAAAGGTCTTGACCTGGCGCCCAAAAGCATATAATGTCAGTGCCAGGCGGACCTCTCTAGGGAGCGCATTCCATGGCCAGGGTGCCACCACAGGAAAAGCCCTCCTCTGGGTATTCTGCCTCCTAATCTCCCTCAAGGAGGGTTCCCATAGCAGAGCCTCTGCTGCAGATCTTAAGGGGTGAGAGGGCATGTAGGGAAAAAAACGTTCCTTCAGGTATCCTGGTCCCAAGCCATTTAGGGCTCTATAAGTCAATACCAGCACCTTAAATTGGGCCCAGACTTCAATGGGAAGCCAGTGAAGCTAACAGAGGACTAGAGTTATATGGGGAGCAATGACTGGTCCCGGACAGCAACCTGGCAGTTCTATTTTGCAGCATTTGAAGTATCCGGACCATCTTCAAGGGCAGCCCCACATAGAGTGCATTACAATAGCCCAACCGGGAGGTTACCAGAGCATATGTCACCATTGCTGGTTATCCCTTTGTACAAGGTTATCCCTTCCATTTTGATCTTCACAACAACTGTGTGAGCTAGGTTAGGCTGAGCAAGAGAGCTGCTGGTTCAAAGAGCTTCATGGCTGAGCCAGTACTTGGCCCTGGCAACCTCTGGTCCAACCACAATTATTCCTGGACTTCTCGTGAAAAATCACAGGGAATCCACTGTTCTAGTCCATTCTGGGATATCACATTACAGTCCCTCCTTTACTGCCCTTCCACTGCTGAGTGGCAGCAAGATGTTGGCACTTCACATAGCTGGCATTTATCAAATCAAATTCAATATTGCAGTAGAACTTCTAGCAAAGAATCTGTGTGGACTTTATTAAATTCATTCTGCTTCCATTATGCAGGTAATTAAGCATGTTTTATTCCATGGTCTGCTCACTTGTAGGATCATATGTGCACTTGCACCAAGTCATACTTCCACAATTCACCCTTCTGAAAATACAAAAATCTGCCCAACTCACAGCTCACTCCAAAATGTACATGTAGTCCATGAGGGAAATTATCTTTAAAAAACATGTTTCATATTTTCTCCCAGGCTTATGAGGGCCATTTCCTTTAGACCAGCCTTGGGCTGCACAAGCCTTGCACCGAGCATCCCTTTAAACACTGGACTATCCTTTCACAGCCTTTCCAGTGCTAAAGTAGGACAGCTGCCCACCAAGGTCAAGGCTTTTTCATTTGGTTAGCCTCACTCCTCTCTCAGTGTATATAATCTCTTTGTCCATCTTTATGCTTTTCTTTCTTGAAATCACACTTACTCTCCTCCCTCTCCCAGATGGAAGAAAAAGAAAGAAAAACAAGCAAAAAAATACAAATTCGCATGGAGGTTTTAGTAATCTCTTCTCTCTCTCTCTATCTCCCTCTCTCTCCCACAACACTATTCTATTTTGGCCCAAGACAATATCTGAACAAAGCCCTCTGTGGAGTCACAAAATACATTATTTATGTTATGTACATAAATGCATATGCGTCACACAGGAAAATAATTTCTAGCATCTGATAATGATATACTGAGCCACCAGGGCTTCGGCTGTATGACCTGTTTGTTGATAAATGAGAAAGCCCAACAGACCCAGGCAATGTTCAACAAAGAAAAAAGGTGGAAAGTGCAGAACAATAATGTCAATGTAGGAGGACATCCTGTGATTCAAATAGAGGAATTCACGGGCTGTGTGACCAGTCTGAAATTTCCAAAGGCCCACTTCTAAGCAGGTGGAGATGAGGACTCCGGATACACATTTGGAAGAACTATTTGGCTATGTTTGCTATAGAGTAAGAACCCAGACTAAAAGAAGCCTTGTTGATACACAATATTGCAGTGACGAACAGAAGGCAGATAAGGATCTACTGGCGATGTCCAGGTGATGGATCTGCAGAAGGTTATGGGCACATTTGTCTGGGCTCACACATCATGACAAACAAGCCTGTGTAGTTTTCATGGTGCACACTTATTCACTTGGATGTCCCTGACAGGCAATTAAGTGGTTTCTATGCTACCGTGGTTTCTACCTTCCTTGCCTAAAATTCAATCTCATGTTAGATGGCTGGAGCACTTTCCTTGTAGTAACACCAGAGAAATCACAATGCCTGGTTTGGATAATCAGTGAAACCATGGTGAAACACTAAAACCATAGAAGATACAATTGCTTTTTAGGAAGGTTTCTAAAGAGCCAGTGTGGCATAGTGGTTAAGAGCGTGGGACTGGGACTCAGAGGATCTGGGTTCTAGTTCCCGCTCGGCCATGGAGCCAACTGGGTGACTTTGGGCCAGTCACAGGCTCTCAGCCCAACCTACCTCACAGGGTTGTTGTTGTGGGGATAAGGTGGAGGAGGAGAATGATGTAAGCTGCCTTGAGCCCTTTGTAGGAAAAAGGCAGGATATAAATCACAATATAAATAAATAAACAAGCCTCAGTGTACCATGCTGAAACACCCTGATGGGCTTCACATGAGAATACAGACCATCCTGTGTGAAAAAGTTGGATTATTGTAACGCGCTCTACGTGGGGCTTCCCTTGAAGACGGTCCGGATACTTCAATTGGTGCAAAATAGAGCTGCCAGGGTGCTGACGCGGACTGGGCGTGGTTCTCATATCACCCCAGTTCTCCGTCAGCTCCACTGGCTCCCCATTGAAGTCCGGGCCCAATTCAAGGTGTTGGTTCTTACCTATAAGGCCCTAAATGGCTTGGGCCCTGGTTACCTAAAGGAGCGCCTGCGACCATATATGCCCTCCCGCCCCCTACGATCAGCGACAGAGGCTCTCCTCCGGGAACCCTCCGTGCGTGAGATTAGGAGGGTGAGTACCCGGAGGAGGGCTTTCTCAGCGGTGGCGCCCCATTTATGGAATGCGCTCCCCAGAGAGGCTCGCCTGGCGCCGTCGTTATTTGCTTTTCGCGCCAGGCGAAGACCTTTTTATTTAGACAATATTTTAATTAATATTATTGTTTAATTTAGGTTTATGTCTTGGTTTAGTTTATGTTTAACTTATGTTTAATTTATGTTTAATTATTTATGTTTAATGTTTAATTTATGTTTAATAGGTTTAATTTATATTGTTATAAATTTTGTTCATGTTTTTATATAATACCTGAGATGGGCCAGTTTTTAACTTTGTTATGTTTTTAATAATGTATTATGTTGTAAGCCGCCCCGAGGCTATTGCAAGGGTGGCATATAAATTTTTAAATAAATAAAATAAATAAATAAAAACACAGCATGAAGTTTTTCATTTTTCCAATTTTGAATTCAGTACTTGAACTTTGAGAATTTTTCCAGCCTTGATATAAATTCATCCAGAATTCCAAACTGGCACTCTATGTATTCCTTTAACATTTGCAACTGCAGATGGAACAGAAGGGCTGAAACAGTCGGGGAAGTGTGACTCTCAAAGCATAATTGGGTTTCAGTTTGCACAATGCTTTGAAAGTGAGAAATTGCATGAGTTAATAAATCTCTTTCCCATCCCAAGAGCAGATCGCCAAGCGTTTCTGCCTCTTGATTGTTTAGCAGTGACAGAAACAAGGGTCCTTGCACAAAGTTTGCGATTTTCACCTTAGGAGGAGGAGGAGGAGGAGGAGGAGGAGGAGGGTCCTCTAGTGCACCACTACACTTTAAAGGAGGCTCTCTGCAGGAGTTCTGCAGGGGTCTTCCAGGGGTGGTGTAAAACAACCAATCGGAAAGGGGATATACAGTGTGCTGACACACTACATCACGCCACACCATGCCACTCCAAGCTACAGCTCCTGAGAAGCACCCTGATATTGCACATGTGCAAAACCACATGTATATGGAATGAAATTTCACATTAGAGGATATGCCTTACTTTCCAACTAAATATTGTGTTCACTCCACTACTCCTGGATGCTGCCCTTAGAAAAAATGGGAGAGAGGCAGAATGCTAACTGTACTTTTATTTTCATTTATTTATTACTTATTTTAAATGTCAGATAAGCCAAGCTCATTCTTTAGAAGTTGCCAAAATTTTCTCCCTCCCTCCCTCCCTGTGTGTGTGTCAGAGAGAGAGAGAGAGAGAGAGAGTGAAAGAAAGGGATTTCTCGTAATAAATGAAGAAGGAGGAATAAAATACGGAAAGAATGTATTTGTTGCTTAGCCGTCCTCCCTTTGCAAGGATTAGCTGAGATTGGGTTGTTTAATAGGTCACAAATGAATCCTAAGCAAAACCTATGAGAGATCTCCCTTGTTGTTGTTGTTGTTAGATTAAATGGTTTGTAAAAGCACTTTGAGCATAGCTGGTTATTCTTAATGAGGTCAGGGCTTCAGAGCAGCCAAAACACCTTCCATAGCAGGCTTCTTTTTGTGAAACACCTGGTGGGAAGGAATGCTCTCTTTGGACCACTTTGTATTAACCTAACCCCTGTTGTTCTCAAAGACACTTGGCCCCAGGGTGTGCAGATTAGCATCTATGTACAGCCAAGTGGAATTCCCATGGATCACACCTTGCATTTATGACCAGAGAAGCACTGAAGAGATTTATTTAAGTATTGGTGCTGAGGAAAACCAATTGAAACTGGAAGCAGAGGTCTTAACACCTGTTCAGGGAGGTCTTTAACAGTTATTACATAAGGGGTGACTTAAGAATCTATTAGAACCACCTTTCTAGAATGATGTTGCAAACCTGGCTGGTACTTGGCAGGAAGAGTAAGGGAAATTATACTTCTGTGTGTGGCTGCCATATGTGGTGACCCACCAGGGTTGCAAGCTAGATGATCTGCCTTGCTAGTAAAGGATTTCCCACACTCCGTCTTGCCATTGCCCCACCTCATCAGGAATGGTTGTAAAATCTCCCTGCTCAGAATAGGACTTTGTCTTGGCAATGAAGAATTTTTCTCCTTCTTCAACTTGCTCTCCAAGTCTGACACCCTGAGATGTCCGTTCCTTTCCTATTCTTTCCCCTGGGTCGCTTCCAAATTTCCATTCAGCAGCTGCCTCTGGGTGGAGAGCTGAGAAACATGTGGAGCACATGTTTGCCAACATGTCCCATTCACAGCTCTGCATGTCAGTGTGACCACATGTTTGTCAAAAATGGGACAAATTGGACTTGCACATGGTCAAACATGTCCTTGAGTTCATCTCCTTCCTGATTCCCCCATTTGATTCACACAAAGCTCCTGCTTGAGTCTACAAACAAAATGTGCCCAGCCCCAGGGACATTTGGGCAAATCTCCCATTTGTTCACTGCTCAATTTGTACAAGTTTCCCTCTTTTTTACAGAATGATTTGTGATATGAAAGAAAAATTGGAATTGGACACAAGACCAGTGATAAGAAGATGTCCAGAGAAACCTGGAGATATCAAACTTCACCGATTCATCCAATTCAGGATCGACTCCCAGACTGCTAGTAGTCATCACATTCCAGCATCGTCAAGTCCCAGATAAATCACAGGAGCTGTTAGACAGACTTAATTAGATTAAGCTAATTAAAACAAATGTACAAAACAAATGTCAGGGGTTGCTGGGGACAAAGAAACAATGACTGTTTCCCTAGGTTTTTGTTTGTTTGCTTGTTTCTTGTATTGTGTGTGTGTGTGTGTGTGTGTTTGGAACATCTGAAAGCTAATAATGAATTTCTGCTACTACATGTTATCCATGAAAAGAGAAGTTGTGGCACTAAACAAATTGAAGCTCCTCCTGTTCCTATTCAAGCCATTAGATGGGAGTTATTGCAGCGTGCCAAGCAGAGTCATCAAACCCGGTCTTCTGCAGCTTCCTACTTTGGCCTCCTACTTCCTGAGTCACCAGAAATCTGACCATTCAACCAGCCAGGCAGATATGGCTCTGTAGGTCAATACCTGCTAGGTTAAGCTGACTCCACCGGCTGCTTGGCAAGCTGCAGAATGTATAAAACTCTGCCAATGGTGGCAGGCAACAGCAGCATGGTAGCATCTAGCATCTGAGAGCCTGAAGACCGCCATTTTGATTTCCAGCTATGGCCCAGAACAGAGGGCTACTATTGGAAATGAAAAGATCCAGTTGGAGGAAATCTGCAGAACAGGCAGAGCTTTGCATTTCATTTTAGGTCCTGCTATTTCTGCAGTGCCAAATGACCAGGTACCCTGCATGGGGGGCAATTTGTATGCAGTACAGGCATTCTGTGCATATAAATGCTAACTCTTTCAATGCCTCAGTGCCATCACCTGTGAAATGAGCAGGAAGTGAAGCAAACTTAATTACAGTTGTAATGCCTGTTGAATAGATACCCAGAGGACTGTGGTTATTGGCTTCTGTTGTGACAAAATAACATGAATGGTGTATGTTCTATTTAATATGAGAATGACAGGAAAGCTGAGGAAACAGATTAGGTATTTCAGAACAAATAAGAAACAGTCTTTCTATTAGTTTCTCATTCTCCTTGTTCTCTTTCCCTTTCTTCTCACTGTCCCATAGTTCTTACAGTCATTCGAGCAAAAAGCTGCAGGAAAGAAGAGGCCAAGTGATTGGTGTTGATGAATTAAGAAAACTCTTTCCTAAGTTCATCAAAGTCAGATGAAATCTTTGCGCAGAGAATCTGGGAAGAAGTATCTTTCAAACGTGTTTTAGATGCAGGAAATCTATGGGATTAAAAAAAATATTTATCTATAGACTTCATGTCATGAATAGATCTTTTTGGATATGCCTCTCCAAATACCTGATTGCTTGCCAGTTATATTAGAATGATTTTTGTATTAACTAATCATGCAAATGAGTTCTGTTCATAATTACAAACATGAACACAAAGACTAGAGAATGTCTTCCAAAAATGCCCAGAATTCCAGAACTTTCATTTGTGTTTTAAAAATCCACATTTTTGTGACAGATGTGGACGATTTTAGTACTTTTTAATGCATTTCCCCATTAGAAATGCACACTTTCTCCATTCAAACAGGAGAAATGAATGTGCAAATGAATATGGAGAAAAGAGCAGTCAAATTTGAAGGTGGTGTCTGGAAATCTAGGTAAATGTGAAGTTGCTTGTTCACCCATTCCTACTGTCACACAGCAGTAGCCTAAGACATATTCTCAGCTTTCCTAATCAGTTTGATTTGGCTTGTAATAAGAGAACAAATAGAGTGTGGTTGAATGCTAGGAGAAATTTTCTAGTGGTGTGAGTCGTATGACCAATAACACAGCTCTTCCAGCTGGAGGTCCTCAGTCAGAGGCTAAACAGGAATCTTCTGTGGATGCTCAAAATTCTGGATTTCCTGCATTGAGTTGGATTGGACTAGCTAGCCTATATGACCTCTTCTGATTATGCTTCTATATTGCCTTAGAAGTCTTAGAATAGTTTTATTGGTATCCCATCTACTGCAGGTGCTTGCTTCCTTCAAAATGCTTTCAGAGTAGCTTTAACTTCATTTTTAGTACTTCAGGTGCTTTCTCATAGGTTTCTTTTTGAGGGAGTCTGCCATCCTTTAATCTCTTCTGTATAGTTACCCTGTATATTCTTTTCACCTTCTCTTTATTTTCTTCTGGCCACATAATATCCCCCACCTGCCCCCATTTTCTTTCATCATTTTCAATCTAGGTTTGAATTTTCTTTTGATTTCTTGGAACTTCTAGAAGAGGTATCTTGCTTTTCCTTGCTATTTCTTGAAGTGTAAATCCAGTCTTAAATAATTCCAGCAAGGATATCCAATAATTTATTTTCAGTTTGCAAGTTCTCAAAAATGTCCTGTCTGAACTTGGATTTGCATTTGAATAATGTATCCCTTAAAAATCACTCTTTTGGAAAATGCAGTTTTCTTGCTTGAATCCACCCCCCCCCCTCCACAAAAAGGAAGGAAAGAAAGCAGCAAGACAGACAGACAGACAGACAGACAGACAAGGTCATACAGAAGACAGGGATTAAGCTGAAACCAGTTTTGAAGTGAAGTTGTTAAATGTCAGTGCTTAAATGTTGGTGGACAAGCAGTTATGTGTGTGTGGAGGAGAGATAGTTCTTTGACTACAACAGCTTCTGAATTGTATGTCTTTATCCTATGGAATAATGAATATATGTCATAACACAGCACTGATCTTTTAGGGATAAAGCTATGTGAGTAAAGCAAAGAAGCAAGGCCTTTCTCCATTGCTACATAAAGAATCTTATAGAAACCCCTCTGAATGTCAATGTAGAAATCACATGTGGCCTAATTTATGCATATTATCTCATGTAGCTGGGCTTCCTAATCTTCCCTGGAGTCATTCCAAGGTTTGAAATTAAAGGCATTACGCTTGCAAAATGTATATAATCCATATTAATTGTTTTTTATGGAGGTGAGCAGGGTTGGGCAGATAGCACAGGAGTTAATTCCTTAATCTTGTCACCTCGGTTGCAAACTATCTTCTGGATAACTCCAGCTTGGGCAGACATGGCCCTGTATTCTTTTGACCATTCTTTTTCCTTCTTTTAACAAAATCATTGGACAGTGTCACTCTCAGAGAGATCAAAAGAAAAGAGAGCAAGCTCCAATCAAGCTTAGTCCAAAGGGACGGGCGGGAACAGTTTTAAGAAAGTAGGAAGTTGATATGGTAGAACAAGCAGTATAGGAATAGGGTTGCTCTCCCATGCAGCTCTGCCCACGCACAAGCAGACACACAGCACCCTTGTGCCCTGGCAAAGTTAGATTGTTATACTCCGACAAAATGTTTGGGGTGCTCACATATGCTGTTCCCTAAGATTTGACTTCTTGGCAGGCAGGACCGGTGCAGGAGAAATATTCCGTTTCTCCAGCTTAAAGGTTGCCCATCCCTGTAGTTTCAGGACATTTATTTTTCACTTCTGGGTCTCAGCAGTCCAAAACACTCTTATCTACCCCTATTGACCAAATCCAAAGTTAGCTGGACAGTGATTGAAGACATTTTCCAGAAAGGATTCAATCTACTGCTTTCTCCTAATCCCCAGTACCTCATGCGTGGAATTAAATTTACAGAACAGCAAATGAGGAAAAGTTGTGGGAAGAGTGTGTTAAGACATTGCTTTAGATTATATATTTGCAAATCAAAGCTATTTGCCCACCATTTAAGCCATAGGGTTGCATTGCACTGTAGGATTGCCTTGTGAACCCATACGTTCGTTGTTCAAAATGAGTTGTGATGACTGCTGAAGTTCAGTGTTTTTTGAACTGCAGCCGACCCTTCTGGGGGAACATGCTGTTGCTAAGAAGCCTACCAGAAATTCAAGGCCAGCACCTGTCCTGCTCTATACTGAGTCCTGGCTCTTGGCTAAGTAATTATGAGAACATATTCTGTAGAGTGGTCCATTTAGCAGGCAAGTGGTCAAGCACAGTTTTATCAGCCATGTAGAGGTTTTTCCAGAGCAAAATCAGAAAGCAGGAGATCAATCAACTAAATGTGCAGTCCAAACGCAGAGTCTGCTAGCAGGTCCACTCAAAGATCCATCTCAGTGAGTCTCCCTGATGGCTACCATTGTCATCTCCTCCTCTCTCTCTCTTTCTCTCTCTCTTGATGGGAATGAAAGGATGATTTGAAATAAGGAAACAGGAAGAGTAAGAATGTAACAAAGAAAATCCCTTAGCCAAAAGGAGGAGGGGGCCGGGATCAGATGGCAGGAGGGAATTGGCACCTAGACAAGATAGCAGGACCCTTGCTCAGTGACCTCATGACTATTAATAAACCCACCCTGCACAGGAAATAAGCTCATTATAATTCACCTGGGAGGGACAACATGGGAGGGAAGAGGCGGCTGGGGAAAGGGCATAAAAATGGGAGTTGAACATGTGCTTGGCGAGCTGGCAAGGGGAAGGAAACTCTCCAACTTCCTTTATTGCAATAAACTTTCAGAAAGAACTCTGCTGATTGGAATATATTTCTCCTCCGAAGGAAAGGAGAGGAAAGGGTGTTTCTAACCCCTCCCCACCCTTTTTATTGCTATCTCTCACTTGACGGGCAGAGAACCTGGGAGCAAGGTGGAAGAAGACCCCTCTTCCCTTCTGCTGTTGCCTGGCCTGGGCTGGAGCAAAGGTCAGAAACATGCAATTTGCGGTGAAGAGGAGGAGCCATCCCAGAAGGCCTTGCCAGGGGGGTCCCTCCTGTGGTGTGGGACCATGGCAGATACCTATCCTGGCTTAATTTTGTCGTTCTGTAGTGGTGAAACTGATAATGCCTTAGGGTCATAAACTAAACTAACATTACTCAGATTATCAAGGGATCAGGAGTTGGCTTTGGGCAAGTACCGTATTTTTTGCTCTATAAGACTCACTTTTTCCCCCCTCAAAAGTAAGGGGAAATGTCTGTGCGTCTTATAGAGCGAATATGTGTGTGCAGTAAGTCTGTCAGATGTGCAGCCCATGGGGAAGTGATGGGGAATGTGCCTGTGATTCTGTGCCCACTTGATTCAGAATATTTTTTTTTCTTGTTTTCCTCCTCTAAAAACTAGGTGCATCTTATGGTCAGGAGCGTCTTATAGAGCGAAAAATACGGTAAGTGGGACTGTTGTTTTTAATGTATTGATTAATTGGGTGTGTGGTCTCTATTTAGTGCATTGTAATGCTTGTACATGTTTTGTTTGTCATCGTTTTAACAGAGATTTAGTTTTTCACCTGCATTATTATAATCATTTATTGTTATTTATTTAAAATTATTTAGGCTGCCTTCAAGGGTAGACAGTGGCATGTAAGATTTAAATACTACAAACTAAAAATAGGAAATAACTAACTCTCTGATAGAATATTGTGAAAATATGCATTGTGATGACACCAATAAACTATGTAGCTCACATATCATCAAAAGGCCAGTGAAAATACATGATTTTCAGAGCTTTCCTAAAGCAAGGGGGTAATGAATCAGGTGGAATCTGATTCCAGAGGTGCATGCTTTACACCGAAAAAGCCCATTCTATGGTACATATTGGCCTAACCACTTTTGGCAATTGGCAAGTTAGAAAGAGCTTTGCTGTTGACCTCAGAGTGTGGACTCATCTGGAGAGCCCGTGTGGTACAATGATTCAGAGAGCAGGCTGGGGACTGATCTGGGTTCTAGTGCCCACTCTACCATGGAGCAAACTGGGTGATGTTGGATCAGTCAGACCTTTAGCCCAACCTTCCTCAAAGAGTTAGTGAGTTTATCTGTCTCATATTTGGTTTTCCTCTTTTCATTCTTTTTTTAACTGTGAAATTTGCTATTTATTTATACACCCAACCACCCCAATATCATGCACAAACACACTTATAAAGTAGATGCTGACTGTTATGCACATGGTATTATTCAGGCTCTACCAGATGAGTGGTGAGGAGGCTATTCAATGAGTAGCATCATGAACTTTCCCATTGTCCAACAGGCAAAGTACTTTATTGAAAGCCTATCAAGGCCTCGTGGCCTTCAATTCAATAGCAATAGGGATAGTGGCCTTGAACTTGCCCTCAAATCCTTTAGGGTAGCAGGGGTTGAAAGACCCAAGACATTGCTGAATTCCTGTGAAAAACAAATAAATAATATCAGTAATACCATAAAATGCAGTTGGAGACATCCTGGCCAAAGTTGTTAAAATCAATAAATAAAATCAACAATTAAAATGCCGTTTAAATAAAAAGGTCTTGGCCTGGCACCGAAAAGCAAATAACAACGGCGCCAGGCAGACCTCTCTGGGGAGTGCATTCCATAGGTTGGGCGCCACCGCAGAGAAAGCCCTCCTCCGGGTACTCATCCTCCTAACGTCCTTCACAGAGGGCTCCCGGAGAAGGGCCTCTGCCGCCGATCTCAAGGGATGGGAGGGCACGTATGGACGTAAGCGCTCCTTTAGGTAACCAGGACCCAAGCTGTTAAGGGCTTTATAGGTGATAACCAACCCCTTGAATTGGGCCCGGACTTCAATGGGGAGCCAGTGAAGCTGACAGAGGACTGGAGTTATGTGAGCACAACACCCAGTCCCCGTCAGCAAACTGGCAGCTCTGTTTTGCGCCAATTGAAGTATCTGGACCATCTTCAAGGCAGCCCCAGGTAGAGCGCGTTACAGAAGTCTAGTCGGGAAGTTACCAATGCGTGAGTCACTGTTGCCAGGCAGTCGTTCTCCAGGTAGGGACGCAGCTGGTGAATCAGCTGAAGCTGAAAGAAAGCGCTCCTCGCCACCGCTGTTACTTGAGCTTCCAGCGAAAGCTCTGGATCGAGGAGCACTCCCAAGCTGTGGATCTTGTCCTTCAGAGGGAGTGCAACCCCATTCAGGACAAGGTCAAGGTCCCCTTCCCCTTTTATAGTCCTTCCATTGAATCCTATTGAGTTTTAATAAGTTGAATTGGTTTTGATGATATCCAAAATATCTCTGTGTTTTTGCCTTCATTCTCTTCAAATAAACACCATGTTGTCTATTTAGAAGGTCCCTTGATGGTTAATGAAAGACTGTGAACATTTAAGAAACAAGAGGAGGAGATGCCAGAGAGAGAGGGGAAACTTGGGGTCCCAAACAAACAAACAAACCATGATGAATAGTGGCAAACAATTTGTTTGACTTCAAACACATTGGAAAGGACAATACTGGTTTTAAATAGAAAGCTCTAGAATTATAATTGGGTGTAATTGAAACACACCACAATATTGAATAAAACATTAGGTATTTTAAACAGTGTTATCTTTACAATTATCTTTGGGGATAATTGGAGTGAAGCCCATGAACTGTTCTGTGCAAGAGAGTCACTCAGGGCCCATTGTCTTCCATGGTTGCTACTTCTGAGCATTTAACGGGAAACTATTTATATATAAGTGCTGGAACTGATTAATTCATCTTTGATGTTCATGAGCAAATGTCAGCATTGCGGAGTGCAATACATGATTGGTGAAGGGGTTTATTTCAAAAATTAAGCAGCAAACCCACCTTGCCAAAAGCCATTGAATAGTGTCTCACTTTGAATGGGGTTCTCCCAACCCCTGGCTGTGCCATTGTTGGGTGTAATGAAAACTAGAGATGGACTGGTTTCCCAGAGAAGCACCACATGGAAACATTTTGAAATACCCAATTGCATTTGTATGTTGCCTTTCTCCAAAAGACAAGAAAGGTTTCCCCATCTTCTGATCATCATCATCATCATCATCATCATCATCATCATCATCTCTAAAGCACCCCAAAGCTGAAGCTCTCTTGCTGATTTACAAGAGCTCATAAAAGCAAAACAAGAAAACATAGTAAAAACACCATAAAATTGCATGAAAACTTACGTTAAAAAATTAAAAGCTAGCATGTAGAGTGAAGAATGATGATGCAAAAGAAAAATGCCTGAGATGGGTAACCCCGCAAGCTCCTGGATGACTAGCATATCTTTAAAAAAAGAGAGAGAGCATAAGCCTGGAGCTGAAAAGATGGCAAGGTTGGTGCCAGGCAGGCCACAGTGGGGGGGGGGGGGTCTTCCATAGATGGGGTCCCACCACTAAGAAGGCCCTCTCTCATATTCACACCCTCTGAGGCTCCCTTGTAGTTGGCATTCAGAGAAACGGCCCAGAGGTGGAGCATAGTGTCTGGGTAGATTGCATGTGAGAGAGGCATTACAACAGGTGTTGTGTTCCCAAACTGTGTATGGCTTTAAAGGTTAGGGTTAGCACTTTGAATTGGGCCTGGAAGCATATAGGCATCCAATGCAAGAGGGGCAGAACTGGTCTTTATCCACACAATGCCCCGTGAGATGGTGTGTCTCCTTGCATGTGTGTAAGAGTGTGTGTGTGCCTATGTATCCTTTTCATTCAGTAAGCATTGAGGTGCAGGGCTCAACACTATGAAGCTTACAAAATCTACTTAATATTTTAAGTTCCACCAATGCAAGTCTGGTGCAAATATCATGCCAGATATTAGAAACCCAGAATTCCGAGCCCAGAAATTTGGTTTCAGTAGGATAGTAAAACTGATCAGCACTCACAGTCCCCCAGTACAAAAACCTGCTCATTGAGAGAACTTCAGCTATGGGATAATATAGAAATGAAATTAAATAATTTGGGTGCCAGAAACCCTTGCTATCTACTATAAATCATTCTGAGGTCTACCAATACATTCAGATCTACTTTCTGCTCACCTCTGTAGTACCTGCTAAACCGTAAGTCTGATTAATTTTGTTTCCCACTCTAGATTTTAGGTCAGTGATAAATCATACATTTTCAGTGAGCCCCATGTTCAAATCCTACCAGCTCCAGGTAAGAGGCATAAAGGAATGTTGATGGGAAAACTATGCATCTCAGACCTAGATAATTGCTACCCATCAGGACAGACAATACTTGGCCAGATGGATAAAGGGTCTGGCTTCGTATAATAAGGCTACTTCCTATGCTGCAGTGAGTCGCACTTTCACACTTGTCTCAACGTTTGTTTTAGGTGAAATGTGTTAGAACTCCAGTCCCAGGGAGCATCAGCTTTAATGCTCATCAATCCTGGTTTGACTGGAAGAACTGTCAGAACTTGTTCGTCCTCTTGCTCCTTTCTCCGGCAATCTTTCTCCAGAGCCATAGAACAGGCGTAAAAGTGTACAGTGCAAACAGTCAGCAGAGTTGGGTAAGGACAAGTAAGGGTCCATTCACCTAAGGAGATTGGCTCGTCATTGGCGATAGCATTGATGGATAACAGGCATGTGTAAAGAGTCACCACAAGACAACCATATCATATCTCCAAACATCACTATGGAGGCAATATTCTTGCATGCCAAGTTTACTTCAGGTCACTTGGGAGTCAGCGCCACTGAAAGCAATAGACCCTACTTCTGAGTAAATACATCAAGGATTCCACCCTCATGATGATCAAAGGTTCTGCAAATGTGATGTGCACAGACCACTTAGAGCACAATCCTGTGACCACTAGGCATCATCTGGGTGTGCCTAGGATTCTTCAGGGTCCTGCACTGAGGTCTTCTGATGGCTGAGCTCTGCACTGCACCCTCGGAGCAGGCATGGAAAGAACCACACTGGCATCTTCTCTGAGAGGACAAATACATGGCAGAGAAGGAAAAGAAGGGCATGTTGGGAAAAGAGGGACGTGGGGCTGCCCTTGAGGATGGTCCGAATACTTCAATTGGTCCAGAATAGAGTTGCCAGGTTATTAACAGGGACCGACAGATAGTCCCATATCATTCAGTCCTATACCGTCTACACTGGCTGCCAATTGAAGTCTGGGCCCAATTTAAAGTGGTGGTAATGACATATAAAGCCGTAAACAGCTTGGGTCCTGGATATTTGAAGGAGTGCCTTCTTCTCTATGTGCCTGCCCACCCCTTGAGATCTGAGGCAGAGGTCCTTCGCTGGGAGCCCTCTTTGAAGGAAATTAGGAGGGTAGCTACCCGGAGAAGGTCCTTTTCAGTGATAGTGGCACCCCAACTTTGGAACATGCTCCCCAGGGAGGTTCGCATGGTGCCATGGCTTTTTTTCTTTTCAGTGTCAGGTGAAAACCTTTTTATTTTCCCAACATTTTAACATTTAATTGGTTTTATCTTTGTTTTTATCATTAATGGTCAGGTGCAGTGGGTTGTTTGTTGGAAGGTTTTGATTTTTTGGTGAGCCGTCCAGAGACTCTGGTATTGGACAGCATATAAAAACTATCAATGAAGGAATGAATGAAAGTGGGGAGGAGGCTGGGGCTCTCTACCTAATCCAGTTCTGATCCTTTCCCCTCACCTGGTACTTTAGTTAAAATTCCTGCCAGCAACCCACCCTTCTAGATAAAATGCCTGGATGGAGCTGTGGCAGCAGTGGGGATTGCCACAGGTACATCTCACCCTGCCTCTTGGATGCAGGTGAGCTTCTGGCTGGGTTCTGAACCTAGTTGTGATATTATGGTAAGTTTGGTCTTTAGAAGCCATGATAAGAAACAACTGTTGTTCTTCAGTTTCTCCGTACCACTGTAGTGTGTTGTGTTGTCTGAATCCGGAATCAAACAGGTACCACAGAACCCCTTGGACTCTAGCTTATCTAGCCATCCTGTCCCTACTATCCGTCTGTGCCTGGTAACACTCAGACAGATAAAAGAGGAAGAAGATACAGGGAGTGATGTAGCTTGTGACTGAATTTCAGGTGTGGTGCTTGATGGGCTACTTGACCACAGTGGGAGGATGGAGTGGAAAGGATGTGAACCATGATAACATAACAACCACAAAATCGTCTGTCAGGGAGATCATGGTTAAAAACCATGAATCATGGTAACCACACAGTGATGTGATGTGAGGTGATGTGATGTGTGAACCCACTCCCTGAGTTCAGAGGTTTACTGTGGGGGTGATAGGACTGCAGCCTTAAAATCCTACCTTCAGTTGCTGGTTTTTTTGCCCCAAACCAGGTTCTTTTCTCAGTTTTCCTAAGCTATGGAGTGCCATTATTGTAATAGAAAGCAAGGTGGGCATGTTTATTTTTAAAGGCAACTGGTTTGGTCTGAGGTTTTTAAAGACAAGCTTTTAGTGTCATTTCTCCCAATTTAATGTTGTTGATCTCAGAATGTAGATGTTGTTCTTTTAATTGCACGTAAATTGTTTGATAGTTGCTAGGTTAACTTTCTTAGGCGCATAGAAGACAGATTTGCCATTCAGGTTCTTTTATTTCCTAAAGCTGATAAAAAAAACCCTTTAATGTATGACTTTCTGACTTCTTCAAAAAGATTTATAGGCTGTTCTTTTATAGATTTTATATTATATGCTTGCTACTTTATCTTTTTATTTTTGCAAATTGTTTTTATTTCTGTACACTCAGTTTTAATGCACTCAGCATTCCTATGCCTGTCAACTGAAAGTAAGTGCAAGAGGATCCCAGTCCCAGGTAACTATTAAAAGAATGCTGCCTTAACAACTACTTGGATCAATGGATTTTGATGGCACTTTGTGCTTGAATTTATGTTCACTTGTGGTGGTGGGAACCAAGCAAAATAACTGAGCAGAGTTTCTTCCACATTGTCTGGAAGTATGATGTGCAGGCAATGTGTGGCAGCATAAAAATTCTGCAATATGCATTTCACATGTGGAAGCCATAGGCTATGGGGCAGGGATACATTTCCCCGTCCTTTATAAACAGCTGCAAAGTCCCATGTTGCGTGTGCATGTTTGTATAATATGCTGCATTGTGCATGCAACTGAATGTTCACATCCTGGTAGGTGAGGAGTAATTTGTGTGTTGAATAGCTATACACAACATGCACACGAGTCACGATAGTGTGAAAGATCAATAGAAGGGAAGCTTCACGTAACAAGGAAATGGAAACAGATGGAGACTGAGAGCTAAGGGGTTTCACTCTGTTCTTGCTACTTCATCAGGGCTAATTAAAGCATTCTCTCTCTGAAGACCTTAAAGAGATCAACTATGACAGCAAACAACTACAAATGAGATGCTGAGGGTTTGGACTGGGAAGAAGCAACATGAAAACAGCAGCATGCTTCACTGATTTAATGCCTGATATATCCCATGGAGGCTATCCAAAGCAGCCACAATAAAGGTCAGGAGAGAAAAAGAAAGGACGCTGTCAAGCTGATTACTTTCTCTTCCCCTTATTAGGGGCACAAATTTGTTTGTTGGTCTTTAGGAGGAAGGAAATGGGTGGGAAACATCACCGCTCATTGAAGAGTGGAAAGCCATCCATTTTGGGTGTTCCAACAGAAGGGAAATATCGGATACTTGTGGTCAAATATTTGACTTTTCATTAGTCCAACCAGGATGTGCTTGCTCACTTCTGCAGCTGGCTGCATTTACCTCTCTGGTCTGTCCATTTTGGTTTCCCAGCTTTCTTTACCAGATATCACTTTTATTTTATCTTCTTTCCTGCAGCCTTTCAAGCGGCTTTCAAACAATGTAATACACCTGATCACTGCTAACAAGCTAATATGCTCAGTGCTTCCCAATCCATAAGGTGTAAGTCCCAGCAATTTGTTCTCTGTGCATGATAAATTGTTGTCTCTTATTTTTGTTGTTATTGCTGTATTTAGTCTTGCCTTGTTACAGTTGCCGTGATACAACTGGTATGAACTTCTAGTGCTATTGTGTAATGGTCTGGTGACCTCCCTGCAGTCTTTAGGAAACAAAGTTTTACATGGGTCAGAATGTGTCTTGGCTCATATGTGAGACACATGGGGCTGGTTTGCCTGACACAAGAAGCCATGGTGAAACCTTAACATTGTTGGACTGTTGGGTCACCTAGACCCAGTTCCAGAGTCCCTACATGGTAGGATTAGTTTTCTGAAACTATGGAGAGAACCAATGGTCTGTTCTAAGGTTTCCACACTTCACCACAGCAGGTTTGGTTGTCCAGGCCTGGGACCACCATTTTATCATTGTTGGCATGGCAACACCATAGCAACCTGATAAGAGTGGTTGCAGAAGTTTGTTTTTTATTTTTAAATGTGCAGGCAGCCGAGTAACCTGATAGGACTCTCCAAATGGTGTAGAACAACCATAAAATATAAGAGAAAACATTACAAATCCCCAGGGAAAAACCCAACTGCTAGTAGTGCATGAGATCTTAAGAGAACCAGAGAATCAGGTTTCCAAACATTTATGAGAAAGCACAGGCTTCACCTGATGTCAAAATGAAAGCAAGGAAGGTGCGTGGAGGACCTCTCCAGGAAGCTCTTTCCAAAGGTGGGGAGCAGCCACCAAGAAGCATGCCCAAATCTCATTGGGTGGTAACTATGTATGGGAAACGTCAGTCCTTCAAGTAACCATGTCCCAAGTCACTTAGGACTTTATATGTTAAAAAAAAGCACTTTAAATTGGGGCCACGTTTCAACTGGCAACCAGTGTAAGGTTCCCATGTATAGCCCTTGACCTCTATTGTCCTTAACCCCTCAGCCATAGATGCTCAACATCCATTGACTGAGCAATGTGTCTATCCTCCGTTTACTTCTGGCAACAGGAAAATGGTGCAAAAATGCATGGAGGAAGAAGGGGGGAATTGCAGCAAAGCCCCTATTTTCATATCTTCTTCTTCTTCATCATCATCATCATCATCATGAGCACTCAAGTGCCTGGGAAACCCCACAGACATGCAGGTTCACTTTGTTGTGGGAGGGAGGAAGCCCATCTCAGGAACACAGTGGACCTATCAGGAAGAGGTCACCGTGGGCCACAGACAAGAACAGGGAAAGTTCTTGGATTTCACTCACTGGGGCTCCCAGTTGCACAGTGAGACTGGGACAAAGAAGCATGGAACACGGAAACCTTGCTTCCTGGGTAACTATGCAATCATTGAATTGGCATGTTTGGGCTGGAGTCCACACACCACTCAAACATGGCAGAGCTGTTTGCCATGTTTTGTGATGTCTGAGAAACCTGTAACAGATCCAAACAGGTTCAGATTTCTAAGAATCTGTCCAGTAGCTCCAGCAGCAGTCTGAGTCATGTGGTTTCATGAACTGACTTCTCACTGCTTTGGGGGAGAAGGGGGTGGGATGTGAATTAATTGCATTAACCAATGGCATTTGTGCTAGTATGTCTTAACACTTTTGTTCATGACTGGCCAGTAACAATAGTCAACTATGTTTAAACAGAAGAAAAGAGAAATAGGGCAAAGGGCCCTGTGGATTGTTCAAGGGCTCTGATGGGAAAACATGGGCTGAGACAGGAACACAGGGTAAGTCCTTGCATGCTATTAGCTCAGGGCAAAGTTTTGAATCTTGTGAGATGTGTGGGTACAAATGAAAACAACACATCAATAATGCTACAGAGATGAGTGGGCATCCTTCTCAGATTTTCTTGTTACTGAAGAAATCCCTGCAGATAACTCGGGAGTTCTTTTGCATTATAGCATTTGGCGTTGCCTGCCCTTTAGTTTTTCACAAGTTATGTTTGAACTGAGGATGTCTTTCTCCTTAGTCATCAGTAGATGGTGGTAAAAGGGCCTACTTCTTTCACCAGAAAGCACCAGATGAGGATGAAGAAACAGCTCAGAGCATAGGCAAGAAAGCCAGTGCTGGGGCAAAGACATTCTGGAGGAATGGCTAGACAGAGAAACTGAGAAGGAACAATGTGCAAAAGAGGTAATAGGCAGTAACTTGTTCATCCAAAAGCTAAAGATCTAAAACAGAAGATGTGAGTAAAGAAATACCTCTCAGTGCAGTCAACAATAGTGAGGAAAACTACAGTAAGCACAGTAAGATGTCACCCTGACTCTACAACTACTATCTAGGCTGGTAGCCCCCGTAAAGATCCTCCCTCATCCTACAACTACTTACTTTTATCGCATTATGGTTAATCAGCTTAGCCCTGCAGCTACTGACCAGTACTATTCATCTTTATTCTGATCCTACTTCAATTTATCTTTATAAATTTAGCTGACTCCTGAAGCTAATTACTTTGTTCCTTGACTTTATCTATATCCTTCTAGTGCTTACACATACTATCATCCTGTGGACATCAATCCTGGTTCTGCAGCAACTTACCAGTATTGATTCAGCATCTTTTTGCTTTATTTTACAGATACAAAAAGTCCAAATGTGTAGGCCTGACTCTGCATGTAATATGAGGGGTCCACACTTTTATATTTTATAAACCTATTTTATATATGATTTGTTAATGGCATTAAAAAGTTGGTATGATGCTGGGAAAATGCATCACAAAAGAAGGTGACTATGTAGGAAAGTGTTTTTTAAATTCTTAATACATAGAGTTCTAAACAGGGTTGAAGAGCCCTTGTAGAATGACAGCTGCCACACTGCCGCAGCCACGTCATTCATTTGGGATGCAGATGGGAAGAGGACGCATGATCCCCTGGGGGAGGCTGCATCTCTTATGACCATAGGTAACTACGTTCAGTTCATTACTGAACCAGTTCACATTGCCAAGCCTCTAAGTTGATTTGCAGACTCCTTAAATGTGCCTGATAGAACATAGACATTTAAACATGCACATGAAAAGTGTGTACTTCCAAAAATAATGCACAGACACACTTTACTAGATGGGACAGTACATGCATTCCAAAGATGAACACAAAAGATGCATACAATACATAATAGTGCACCCAAATTTTCAAGTGAATAAATTTATGGATATGAAAAAGAAGAAGCTTCAGCGTGGAAGCTGGGGTTCTTCAGTGAGGTCAGATTTTGCTTCTTATGTATGTATGTATGTATGTATGTATGTATAAATCTGCAAATTTTGGAAAATTTTAGCAGACACAGGCAATCCTGGTTCTCTTATTTCTACTCCTGTCCACCTCTCCAGCTGGATATTTTAAATATTTGTTCTACTTCAAGTGAGGCAGGGTAAATTCAAAAGTCTCACAAGGGAGTCTAAGTTCTCAGCTGGATAGCTGAACACAAAAAGCATGAATCCAGACAAGGGCAATCCACAATGCAGGTTCATAAATCACAAGGCGGTGCAAGATTTAAGCCAGCAAGATTCCATTAGAGACATAATAGCCAGGCATTCAGGCAAGGGTGAGTCCAAACACAGATTTGCAAGGCCATCTAGAACAAGGAACCCAGTAGTCCAGTGTAGTCTGGTAGAGCAATAGCTGGATGATCAAGAAGAATTTTGGGTCCAAAGCAGGAAAGGACACATTCTGCCAGTACATCTTCCTGCCTAAGACAGGCTTATCAAAGCTTATCAGAACCCCAAGGTTCAGCTGTAGGTCATGTTGAGACAGACCACCATGTCAAGCTCATGGAGAGTCCATAAATTCCATTTCAAAGTTTATTTTGTCACAGTTTCATTTTTTCCACCTGATTTTTCTCATGGTTTGAACTGGGAAAGTATACTTGTGCCTGTTTCTCAAAGGTGCACACTTTTCCACTTTTGACTAAAGCATAACATTGCATGTTATTTTGGGGAAAAAATCACTTTTTAAAGTATATGTTTTAAAGAATGTTTCACTAATATTTGTTAGCTGTCCTAGCAATATATGAACTACCTTATCATCTTATAGGAAATCTCTCTCCCTTAAATCTCCCTTCCCTCCATCATGCCAAAGCAGCCTAATTCTCTCTATAAAATGTATAATGGCTTGATTTCAAACTGGAAATAGCTTGATATTTAATATAAAAGTCCTTTGTCAAAGAGAGAGAGAGAGAGAGAGAGAGAGGCTTCAGTCCTACAAAAGTGATAAATCAATTATGAAACCGAAACCTCGATTACAGCACTGTCTGCTTAATTATTTGACAAGTTAATTAATCTCCTAAGCAATAGCTATTGCACTGCTGTTGACTTGGTAAAATGGCAAGATACAGCTATGCCAAGTCCTGGAGATCTTGGCAATATAGAATTTAATAAGACACCTGGAAAATGCCTGATAATAGGCGTTAAGTGAGGTCACTCCACCTTTGAAGGAACGGCAAGAGCAGTTTCTACTTCTTGCCTGGAGGAGTTCCTGCTGCTAATTGTTTTGCTACACAACTAATTGGAGCATGTGTCCACTGGCACCGGTTTCCACCTCCCCCTTTCCACACACATCCTTTCAAGAGTCCCCCGCCACTTTCCATAAAACCATTCAACTGAGCACTGCTGTTGGGCAGAGCCTCTCCTTGACTCATTAGAACCACGGTGGCAGTGCTCTTTCCCTCTTAGGAAACAACGCAATTAAATATGCCACTGTAATTGATGCTGATAGTTCTACCGAGAGGGATGGGCATTCGTTTTTAAGCCATCGGTCTTGCTCTGTGTGGTATCTTGTCTATGGCTTCTTCTTCTTCCAGAGGCCACAAATTGACTCAATCTGAGGGTCCCCACTGAGTTCTGGCATGCAGCTGGAGGACAAAGTGAGGGCACCAGAGAAGGGAAGAAGCACAGACAACACCCAGAAGCTGGAAGGAGAAGAAAAGGACAACTTCCCTCACACTGTAAGATTCATACTTTGCCTTGACATGTAAACTTTTCTTGTTCCAAAGGCATAATGAGGCATCTAAAATAGTGAAAACCATATTAAACTTTTGGCAGAAGACTTCAGTAGGCTACAAAATTGAATGAAAAAGCAGCCTAATTTAGATGGGAAGAATGATAGAAGAGTGACTTCACCCACTTGGTGTGATGGACACAGGTGCAAAGTTGTGTGTGAGATTCGATAGTCATGTTGAATTCTATGCAAACCATGACCCTGGACAACACGGGTATATTCCCTGCCTTAGTACACCCAGTGAGTGTGAAGACCATTGGAACTGAATCCCCAAAATTCTCTGAATTCCATCGCAAAACTCACTCTGACTTGAATCCATATTAGAATTTAAGCTGAAGGTATAATGTGTGTAAATCTTTGTACCGGAAAGTATAAAATGTGCAAATCTTGATAAAGTCTAAACATTTTTCATCCCTCTCCCTCTTATGTGTGTGTGTGTGTATGTCCTCAGTCACTTCAACCAAGTGGAAAAAGTTCAACCAAGTTCAGGGTAGATCTGTCAGTTGCAGCTTTTCTCCATATCTCATTTTTCCACTCTTAAGGTTATTTTGTCCCATTTCCATATCAGTCTTCAGTGCTCCTCCTACAAAAAGCACTTCTTTAAAAAAGATCCAAGAGATTGTGTATATTGAAGTGTCTTTTCTTTGAAAGAAAGAAAGAATTCTCTAGACATCATCTTGCTACTTGTCTCGTGCCTAATTCCGGTATACAGTTGTGATTGTCACTCATTATGCATAAATAGGGAATTTGCACAAATGGAGAAGTGATTGTAGGAGACATTGTGGGACTGCGAGTGGCACAGTGGTTTAAATGGCTGTGCTGCTGGGCTGGTTGATCAAAAGGTCACCGGTTCAAATCTGCACAATGGGGTGAGTTCCCATTGCTCCGTCCCAGCACCTGCCCACCTTGCAGTCCAAAAGCATGCAAATGCAGGTAGATAAAAAGGTTCCACTTCGGTGGGCAGGTATCGCTGCTTTATAGTCTTGATTCCTGAATGTTCCCAAGGCTCCTAAGGCACTCCAGACTGCTCTCCCACAAAGTCTGCTGTCCATATCCTGCCCGTCTATCCCATTTATGGTCCCTTGAAAAGCTGACTGTCAGAACAAAGCATAAAGAATACAGCCCTCAGATCATTCCTCGTGGATCCTGCTGGCTTGGAGCTCTCTGCTTCTAGGACATCAGGAGGATGCTGTCTCTGCGAGGAACTAAAGCCAGCTGCACCCTCATGTCGATTGAGAAGACCGGGCGGGTGGTGCAGCCATCTCTGATCCTCCTGGGGACCTGGCTGGATTATGAAGGGCCCTCTCCCATGTCCCATCATCACAAGCTGTCAAGCGAGTGAGGCAAATGTACTTTTTTCCTATGGCCTGTAGAGGTTTCAGGGATGTGGTGGTGCAGTGGGTTAAACCGCTGAGCCATTGGGCTGGTTGATTGAAAGGTCACCGATTTGAATCTGCACAATGGGGTGAGTTCCCGTTGCTCCGTCCCAGCACCAGCCAACCTTGCAGTTCGAAAGCATGCAAATGCAGGTAGATAAAAAGGTACCACTTCGGTGGGAAGGTAACAACATTCTGTGCACTTCGGTGTTTAGTCATGCCGGCCACATGACCAGGGAGACAGTCTGTGGACAAACGCTGGCTCCCTTGGCTAGGAAATGGAGATGAACACCGCCCCCGAGATTCAGGCATGACTGGACTTCAATGTCAAGAGGAAACCTTTACCTTTACTTTATAGGAGACATTTGTGCAAAACCTCAATTTTGTGCAGATTTCCTCCCAGCTCGGAAAACAGGGCTTATTTAATCCACTGGGGAAATAGGCACTTATCAAATTTGGGAATCAGGAAAATGCAAGCACGTGCTTAATAATTTGTGAAAAGTTTTGGCAAGCATATGCTCATGTCTGGAACTTTGAATGGGGCATGTTTCTCAAGTACAAACAATAATTCTCGTAATTCTTATCCACCAAGGTAGGTCGCATGATTTTTTTTCGTTTAAATTAGGCTTACACAAGACAACATAGCACCAGGCCGTACGGAAGAATCACAGCCTGCTGGAATCCCATCTTTGCCATATCAACATAATTCAGGTAATGAATAAATCTGAAAAGACATTCTTGTGGGTGCAGCTACCATGCTGTACAGTGAATAAAGTTCATTCGATGGAAAATTGTATTCCAGGGGAATGTAATGTGACAGTACAAATGTATTACTTGGGAATTAATATGAATTTAATTCACAGCCAAATGCCCAAATGGAGGCACTTCTTACAAAGATTTGAATAACAGGTGCTGGGAAGGAAGTGCTTGGGTCGGGTTAAATGGAGTGCAAAAGGAGTAGAAGGCATTCCTGCAGATGAAGGGGTAAACACTGAAATTAGCAATGTGAAAAGCTGTCATCTCAAATAGCAATGGAGATCTTAGATATACTGACTTCTTCTGTTTTATGAAGTGATTACCACCCCTGCCCATATCCCCCCAGTAATAAAAATAAAAAGTATATTTTAATGAGCAATAACATCAACACCGTTTCTTCACGCACACTCACACACACACACTTCTCTCTCAACCAGTTGTAGCTATTTAACAGGAAGCATCTCATTAGCCCTGACACCTCTGGGATGCAGAAACACAGTTAACGTTATGCCTGCCATTCTGCAGATGTGCTTACCCAAGTTTAAAATGCTAACACAATTGATTCATTAATATAATGGTGATTCAGTGTCCTGTAAGGAGCTTAGCTCATACAAACAGCCCAGCCTACAGGGATGCATGTCTTCCTATCTGTCCTCAGGAGGACCTCTTCATCAGTGCAGAACACACAACACACACACGTGCGTTCCACATATCAACACTGGATGGACATGCACAGTTCTTCCTATCCAAGAAGCCAGTGAAAAATAAGTGGTCAAGGTAACAAATGCCATTCTTGAGCACATTGACAGTAGTTAGTAAATTTATGATCGAAGCAGTAATTATTGCTATTGTTAAATGCTGTCAAGTCTGCTCTGATTTATGGCAACTGTATGAATGAAAGTCCTTCACAATGTCCTGTCCTTGACAGCCCTGTTCAGCTCTTGCAAACTGAACCCAAGGATTCCTTCATGGGGTCAATCCAACTTGGTTGGCCTCTTCTTCTGCCTTCAACTAGCCCTAGCATGATTGTCTTCTTCAGAAGTAATTATGATGGCAAAACTATTCTCCAGAGAACTCCCCCCGCTCTATGTAGTGGTTTTTCCCAGATCATGCTTTTTTGGCACCATTTTTCTCCCACTGACTACATCCTTCTCGTCCACCAATGGGGAATTAAATCCAAACAATCAGGGATCCTGGGGTAAGTGGGATGGCATTACAAGGATGCCAGGCAATCAGATTTAGCAGTATGATAATACCACTGAGGGCAACTGGGAAGGAGGTCAATCTCAAATAAACATGGAGATTTTCACAAGGATGGTAGAGGAGCCCCCACCCTGCTTTTAAATGCACTTGTTCAAAACTGCTGATAGAACAGAGTAGCAGAGCGTTATTTTCACTGAACCCCAGAAATACAATAAATAGAAACACAAGACTCTCCTGTGAAGTCCCAAACACTGCGGCATCTTTTCCTTCCATGTGGAAAAATGTACTGAGATATAGCTGGCATTCAGATTTTGAACAAGACTTAGGCATGCAAACTACATGTCATTTGGTATCCCAGTATGTAAGACAAATACTGCTTCATTCCCTCTATTTCAACTGCTCCAGCTGTGAGTACTAATGCTTAAGTAATCAAATGTTGCTACTCATGCTCAAGAAGAATTTATGCCAGCATCAGGGCAGCTCTAGGGCTCCATCTTCTTTAGCACCAGAAGTATGGCCCTGGTAGTTGCAGGATTAGTCACAGACTCTGTTGCAGCTGCCAGGGGAGTTCTGGCTATTTAAGAACAGGAGGTGCCAGTCTCCAGTGTGGTGTAGCCCACTCCCACTTGTGCTGGTATCACTCCTTTCTATCCGACAATCTTGCTGGTTCAAGTTGTTAACACCACATTTTGTGTCATTCTTACCTTAACTGAAAGTCTGAGCCAGTATTCACATGTGGAACTGGGACCTGTAAATGCAAAATAATTCTTATAGGCCAGTGATGGTGAACCTTTGAAGACTGAGCACCCAAACTGCAACCCAAAACCCACGTATTTATCGCAAAGTGACAACACTGCAATAAAACCTGAAAACTGAGGTTTTAGTTTAGAAAAAACAACTCACAGCCAGTCCAAGCAAATCTCTCTCTCTCTCTCTCTCTCCTTGGCACTGCACTGACCAGCCATGCGAAAATTCAGACAAGTCATGGCTAATGAGTGGCAGCTTGTGATGTAATCAACTGCACCACTACTCCTTTCTGAGCATGCGCATGGCCCCTATGTACACTGTTATCTGATGCTCGGCTGCTGGGGCTATGCTGGGGGGACTTGGCTCGTGTGCCGACAGAGAGGGATCTGCATGCCCGCTGTGGCACATGTGCCATAGGTTCACCACCACTGTTATAGGCTAAAGTGTATGGAAAAATACTCTGTTACATTTAAGCAAAAAGTCTTCATCTGGCAGAATTTGATATGCCTCTGTGGAACTGAACACTTGAATATTTCCCACTTCAAAGCCACTCCGGCATGTAGAACACTAGCATATTAGGGAAACCTGCAACCCTTTTCCTAGTTTTGTGCACTTTTCCAAGGCAGGGACTTTTAATGTAGGGAAGATTTAATCTTACAATTTTATTTTCAATATGGGGACAAGACCACACTCATTTCAAGGTAAATTGCCTTTAAACACTATCTGAGTTCAAGTTAAATGTTGATGGAACTCAAAGGAGAGCTGTGGGAAAAGCAATCACCCCCCACTTCTTAACTACCCACCCTCATTAAAAAAAGAAACTCTCCTGTGTTTAATGGAAATATCTTTTTTGCTGACAAAATCCAAGACAAGATTGTTGTTCATTTTATAGTTCAGAGGGAATATCTCATCAGAGACAGAGAAGGAGGGCAGATTTGCTCCTTCTGATGACCTTGATGGGCAGCAAAGTGTGCATAATCCATTGGAAAATTCAATGAATAATGAATATCTAACATATATTCAACCCTTTCTCATCCAAAAGTTATGTCAGATTATGTAAGAACAAATGAAAATGGAAGTGTTTCGAACATTTAAAATGGGAGCAAGATAAGAGATCATACAGTGGCACCGCAGCAAAAAGAAAACAGGCAGAGTAAGCAAACAGTCTGCATTATGTTTCTAAGAGCAGAAGACTGGCCAGGGCAGTGGTCCATGCCCCTGGAATAAGCATCCATTGGATGTCCATCAAGACCCCACTTTGTAAGTCTTCAGGAAAGTGCCAAAGGCCTTCTCCTTGTCCTTTTTCCTGGAATTGTATTTTGGCTTTGAAGAGTATCGCATCTGCTCTGGGATGAACTATGGGGTACCATGTACTCACAGTGAGCATGACCAAATTCAGCATGAGAGATGAACAGAAATCAAAAGTGGACAGGATCACTTCTTCCCTCTCCTTCCTTCTCTCCTCCTGTTTCTCTGTGTGCCTGACCCACAGGGGTGTCATTCTCTCCCTCCCCTCCCAGCCAGCTGTCTTTGGAGATAGATCACAAAACCATTAGCTCAAGGGCCACATGCAATTAGGCTACTGGTAGGAATGAATGAGAATTGCATTGTGTGTGTTGAAAATCTGATGGACTTTTTTGCTTGGTTGGTTTGGTTATCCCTAAGGGTTATCCCTAAGGGTTTTATTTTCCTGGGCTCCAAGATCACCGCAGATGGGGACTGCAGCCAAGAAATTAAAAGACGCTTGCTCCCGGGGAGGAAAGCTATGGCAAATCTAGACAGCATACTAAAAAGCAGAGACATTACCCTGCCAACAAAAGTGCGTATAGTCAAGGCTATGGTTTCCCAGTTGCAATGTATGGCTGTGAAAGCTGGACCACAAGGAAGGCTGAGCACTAAAGGATTGAGGCCTTTGAGTTGTGGTGCTGGAGAAGACTCCTGCGAGTCCCTTGGACCGCAAGGCAATCAAACCGGTCAGTCCTAGAGGAGATCAACCCTGACTGCTGTTTAGAAGGCCAGATCCTGAAGATGAAACTCAAATACTTTGACCACCTAATGAGAAGGAAGGACTCCCTGGAGAAGAGCCTAATGCTGGGAACAATAGATGGCAAAAGAAGAAGGGGATGGCAGAGGATGAGGTGGCTGGATGGAGTCACTGAAGCAGTTGGTGCGAGCTTAAGCGGAGACAGGAAGGCCTGGAGGAATGTTGTCCATGGGGTCTCAATGGGTCAGACACGACTTTGCGACTGACTAACAACAACAACAACAAGGGTTGCCTTCCCCAGGCACTGGTGTCAACTTTGACTATTTTTTGCAAAATGCATCTGTTTGCTTGTTTTAATTTTCGTTGTTCACAAGTATGGACTTGCACACACATGGGGCCCAAAGCGAAAAATGTCACCTGTCCAATGTCCTGGAAAGTATCTGCTTTTAAAGTGCAAGACGTGATGACATTGACTCAAGTAGGTTAATTTGTTATGTTGCATTTATTTCACAGCAGCAGAATGGAGAGCAGCCAAGTGAAAAGAGAGCCATTAGAAGACCTTTTTTTTTTGGTGAAAGGAGCAGTGTGTATCTCATCCCCTTTGTTGTGGCTTCCTCTAGTTTTGTCTGTCTGATTTGAACTTGACAGTTGCTAGTATCATATACTTTTTCCACCCTTTCCTGAGACTCTGGGCGCTCGTGAAGTGCAAAAATCCAAACCACAACCATTTGCAGATTTCTTTTTAATATGGATTTTTTGGTCAAGAATGCATGCACAAGTTCTTGTCAAAACCTTCACTCAGCCCTGACAGAACCCTCACTTTAAAAGGAAGCTTCCTTACAGTGTGTAAAATCGTCCCATTTTCCTCATGACCTATTTCCTTATGTCTCTAGAGGACATAAAAAAGGTGCAGGGTACTGAGAATGGTGGAATCCCAGAACAATGGACCGTCAGCCTTGCAACCACAGGACAGAAATGCCGATGTTTGGTCAGCCACAGCTCAGTGGTGAGAAGGTGGATTTGCTCCAGTATTCTTTCTACTCGAGGAGACACTGAAGACATCATCATCATCATCATCATCATCATCGTCATCCCATTCAATGTAAGGCCATGCTGGATGGAATCCTGGCTCATATTTGCCCTTTCCTTGGGTGGTTGTCATTGCCCACCACTTAGCAGTGACAAGGGGATCAATGGCGACAGGGGTATGGCATTCTTTCTCTTAGGGACCCTATGGCTCTTGGGATTCCTAGAAATGTCTGTTGATGCTGGCACCTGAAGCATCTTTGCCCAGGAAAAAAATAGCCATTTTCCCCCAGAATCCACTGACATCCCAATAAGCGCGTATTGTTCGCAGTGGTCGAAGGGTCTTTGTTCATTATTTATGAGGAAGGAGTTACTTCCATATCTCTGATGTGAGGATATATGCATACCCACACACACGCAGGCAGTGCTTCAGTGCTTCACGTTTTCTGATATAATAATAATATTATGCTATCTTCTCAATGTGTTCTTGCCAAGGGTATTATAGGAAGGAGATGTTTTATTTAATATTGTATCTGCTTGTCAGGTGAATACATGAATTGTGTGCATCCCCCGCTTCTTCATTGATTTCTTTTATTGTTATTATTTTGGAAGGAAAGCATTATGTTAACTGGCGAGTAGAGGCCAGGAGAATACGAAATACGCCCCAGGTGTAATTCACATCATATTAATTAGGCTCCACGAGGGAGGTATGTGGCTCAGGTAGCTTCCACTTAGGATTCCTGTACTTCACATGTAGTTTAGCTGCTTTACTCAGGATTGTCCCACAAATCCTTCTGGATAACTGACATAAAGGGAGGTATGATACAAGCAGGAGCAACCTTTTTTTCTGTCGAAGAGCTAAATTCCTGTGTGACTGCATTTGATCTCCAGTTGGGAAAAATCTATGTGTGGCTAAATGCAAAGGGGGCAGTGCCAAAACCTGATAATATATTTAATGTGTGTGAGTTGTTATGTTTTGGAAGTCATTTCCAACTTATGCTGACCCCATGAATGAAAGCAACAGCTCTTCTAAGAGAGAGGCATCTCTGTCTTCATTACCTCTATCTCTGTAACCTGATTTTAAGCCTACCCAGAAGTAAGCATGTCACTCTGTATATCTGTATACCCAAAAGGATGCAGAGCAATCTTCCAAAAGATCTTCCTCCTCAGGCCATGCCTCCTTTTAAAAATATTTGGAGCTGATCAGAGAGCAAAGCTTTCTCTTGCTCAGCTTTGAAAAAGGAAGTCTTCTGCAGTGTGCAGCAAGGGAAAGCCTTTAGTGCCAATCCACAGCTGATCAGGTGCTTGGAGAAGGGAAGGACCTGGGAAAGGAGCTCATTCACTCCTGGCATGAATTTAACTATCAGTGGAGAAAAAGGATCAATGAACAACATGATAATTCACAACAAGATCATGGGCCCAATTATGACCAGAGCCTAGTTCATGGACATGTGAGCATCTCTTGATGGATGGCAAGATCAAGGGATGATACTGCTCCCCAGAGAGGTCTCTGCCACTCATCCCCGTTCCCCAGATCTCAAAGCAAAGGATGGAGTCTGTGTTTGCTGTCTGTGTTGTTAGGATCCCTGAGCATCCAAGGTTCTTGACTGCATGTGAACTCACACCCATGCAGCTGTGAGTTGATCTGACCTTGCTTTTTATTATGTTTCCAAGCACATTTTTTAGCAGATGGGCAAACTGTAAAAAGTAGAATTACTTAAAAGAGCATGAAGAAAAGAAAAAAGAAAGCCTTTAGTTGTACAAAACCATGCTGCTATCATTTATCATACCTCAGGTAAACATTCTGATAAAAGCAATGGAGTTATTCAACACTATCATTTATTATACATCCTGTATAAAACACCTACCATTCTCTAAGTGTTCTAAGAGATTAAAAGATAAGAAAGACTAACAGGGGGAAAGAGCAAAGCAACCCAAGACACCTGGAAATGCATGCAGTTCATTTTGATTTGCACTGGTTGACCTCCCTGCCTGTATGTACACATTCAGACATGATCCAGGAGGCTTAGACCACAGGTCTGTGGAGAACGCCAGTGCGTCTGTCACCTCTGCAGTCCTTGAGTAACTAAAACTCAAGGGATTGAGTTACTCAACTAAATTCCAGCAACTGGGATTGAGAAGCACATTGTGTCCAATACCAGATGCAATCCATGGCTGTCATGGCTAGTGGCCTTTGGTGGTATTACTTGGCATGAATGTGCCTGATCTCCCTTTAAGAGTCCCCAAGTTGGTGGCTACCATGACCTTTTTTGGAGATGAATTCCATAATGTAACTAAAAATATAGAGGCACATGGAAGGTCACTAGTGAGACAAGAGGTCATCTGATGCTGCTCCTTCCTTGGAAGGAGCCATTGGCTAGGCTGGAGGGCCGGAGCCAGAGCTGGAATGTGTTTCCAGAGAGTTTTGGAAATGGCAGAGGTCAGGCGCTTGCGAGAGGTGGCATTTATGCAGCTTACCACTGGGATCAGAGGCCAGCATATCTTGACAGAGAAACCCACGAGGAGCCTCTGCTTTATGGTTCAGAGAGGTGTTTTCAAGCATCCTGAAAGCCCCTGTGAATACAGTCATCACACTGCACTTAACTTTCACTCCTGATTTTCTTACAAGAATTCAATTGAACATACTGGAAATGAAGTGGAACTGGTATAGTAATGACAAACTCAGTCAGAATGAACACAAATGATTTTACAACAAAGATAGCAGTGGGGGACAGAGAGAAAGCTGTTTAACTAGTGTCTCTTTTGTTTCATGTTTACTCCCACTTCTTATTTTGTTTTCTGTGACTGCACAAAGAGTTGGCAATCCTATGAGTCCCACTGAAGCCATATATAGGCTATGTAGACATATATAGGATTGTACCATAGTGATATGAACTCAGGACTGCAAGCAAGTTTTTAAGGAAGAAACACACATTCTTTGCTTCACGAACACACATGTGTCACAGTGGGTATTACTGGAGAACAGGCATTCCTTTTGTGCATGAGAGTAGGAAAATTGCCTCTGCTATAGCCTATCCTGCAGTTTTATGAACACTTATATTAAAAATAAACAGTAATTTATCAGGAGCCTTTTTTAACATCTATTGAAGTATTAAATTGATTATTGCTTATATATTGAAGCTTTTCTCTGTTTTTAGGCATACCATTCCAAGAATAAGAAGAACCACTGCAGAACCATCCCTCCAAGATGTGTGAACCTTGGCTCATTTAAGAGATAAAAGTTGGTTATCTTACACCAGTGCTGGGTTGCCATACTGGAATGCAGAGGGACAGAGATGAAAATGAATTGGATTTTCACCCCTCCCCACACTCCTAGAGGTTTTCTTACATATTCCTACAATAATTAGTGTCATATAGGGATCCTGGAGCTGTAATGTTATAAGATGCTGTCATGGTTTCCCCAGCATTGGTATCTTTGACATGGGTTGCTTAGCTGTTTATCAACTGTGGCAACTAATGAAGTTTTCTTTAGGAAAGGAACTCTCCACAGTGGAGTTTTAAATTGTGGCATCACACTGGTTCTTAATGAGGCACTTATCACCTCTCTTATCCAATCTGTCAAACTTCCCCAGCCACTTTAATCAGCCACAAGGGAAAGGGGCCAAGTCTGCATGCGCAGGACTTGCCTCTGCGAGGATCCACCTCGTGGCCTCAGGCTGCTCAGGCTGAAAGATACCCAGAGAAACATGGCAATTTAGTCCTTTGGAACAAAATATGTTAAATCCAGGAATGAAGAAAGCCAAGTTTTCGGCAAGCAATTTTACCTGCAAAGTGATTTATTTGAAAGAGGTCTTAGTTACTGACTTGCCAGGGTAGGGCCAGAGGTCCATTACAAAGTGCATGTTTTGCATACAAAAAAAAAGCAATAACCCCCAGGTTCAGTTTCCAGCACTGGCAGTTTAAAGAACCAGGTGGCAGGTGATGGGGAAGACCACTGATCTGGAAGGATGCTGGGAAGCAGAGCATGCAACAGAGAGCTAGACTGACTTGTAGCCCTATGTGGTATGACCCAGCATCTTGTGTAATCTTGCACTAGATCTTTGCGGGTTCCACCATTTCTCCTTGGGCAAATATTTCAAAGGGTTCTTCCCACTTGAAATAACTTGAATGGATACCTCTGTGCAGATGCACTGGTGGAAGAGAAGTAGCATTTCCTCAAGACTGCTTCTGCCAGGAAAAAGGTTCTAAATGAATTCTCTTGCCTGCTTTCATTATTCATCTTCTTTCATGTACAATGACCTATCCAGGAGCATTTCCAGGCAGTGCACCTTGATCTCGCAGAAGAACAGACCTCTTCATAAGGGCCACGCTGCCCAGGTGACCTGAGAGCCTGCTGCCCAGGTGCTACCTATTGATGGGTATCATCAAGTTGCCCACTGTCCTGCCCCTGCAATGTAGGCCATGGGCTCTGCGCTCAACACATGTTGCTGTGCAAGGCACTGTGTGAGACTTGGACCCATTTGGAGCAAAGCCAACAGGTGACTCCTCATCATGGGATCTGCTCAATACCAAAAAGGATTCCATAAAGAGTTGGTCATATTCTGTGGACCGGTTTGCCAAAATCACCTATTCCAAGATGGCAGAAAGTCATTGTTGTCCTATTTGGTTTGGTTTGGCTTTGGCTTTTTTTTTGTTTGTTGTTATTTTTGTTCTTTCTGAAGGACTCCAAGTAATTCCTGTGGTGCCTTCTCAGATCTTCTTTTGGGATACTCACTTCACATTCTCTGAAAAGACGCATAATTGGTTTTGCTGAGGAAACAACTCAGAGATGAGAGTTTTGATGGCAATAATTGACTGCCCTTCTTGCAAGCCTCCTCTTTTTTTGTTTGGATGCTTGGACCTTCTTGCCTTTCTTTTCATTATGATATACCCCAGGGGTGGCCAGACATGCTCAGCAGCACAGGTGGCGAGCTGCAGGTGAGTGCCCACTTGATCATCTTCCAGGCAAGAACACTGCACAACATGGAAACCATGCAGGGTTGGCTGCCATGATATGCCTGAACCCAGCCTGTGTGGAGAAAGAAGATTTAAGCTAGTATATATAGGCAGTTGGATACTGCAGGCATTCTGTATGCGTCTGCCTTTATAACCAAATTGAGAACCTTGGCTCAAAGGTTGCTGAGGTTCTTTTGGAAGCAATGAGGTCAACGCATATTGAACCAATGTTGTCCCAATAACTAGGTAGCACTTGTCAGGACCTGAGGCAGCTTCTGGGCCCCCTCTGCTGGTCAAGGGCCAGTGGAGCAGCTCTGGTGGTTGTAGGATTCTGACCTCAGCCCACTGCAGCTGCCAGAGCTCTCATGAGCTCCACCTGGGGAGCCCTGGGGAAAAGCTATATAAGAACCAGCTCTTCCCCTCAGGAGCTCCTTCAGCAACAAAGGTCTCCTGTTGTTGGTGAAGCCCTTCCTGGTCTGCTAGACCTGGAACTCTGCTCCAGCATCTTGCCTGCATCCTGCCTGCCTTCCTGTGTTCTGCCTGACTGGTCTGCCTTCCTTGGTTGTTCGACCCTTGACTTGCTTTGGACTGTACTACCCATCTCTATGGACTTGCCTAGTATATCAGTCTCCAGCTTGACCTTGGACTGTGTACTGGGCTTGCTTTTGGCGTGCCCTGTCTGCCTGGGTCCTGGTGCCTCTACCCTGTTAGTCAGCTGCCCTCGCCCCAGACGCTGACAGCACTCTTCCAGATTAGGTTTATAGGGCAGGTGTTTATCTGGAAAGCCTAAATAGTCAAAGATTAGATTCTCTGAAGGACTGTCTGCACTGATATAAAACTAGAAATTTGAAAAATAGGCACCAGAGCTTCCAATCCCTGATGCACTCTTTCTAAAGTTCAGATTGGTCAGTAGCACCTTGGTGGTCACTCTACTGTTGTGAAATGTTCTTTGTGTGCGTGTGCTGGGGAAGGGTCCTTCCTTTCTGTTCTGGCATTTAAGTCGACTTTGAAGCCCAACTAATTTTGAAAAGCCTTTTATGAGTAGTTGTATGCCATCTATCATTTATGCCCCCACGCACCCATCCCTGATGTGACCCCAATTTTTGATTCTATTATTAGTAGTAGTAGTAGTGTTATATTTCTATCCCACTTTTCTTCCTCTTGTAAGGAACTCAGGCTGGCTTACTGGGCTCTTCTCCTCTTCATTTTATCCTCACAACAACAACCCTGTGCGGTAGGTTAAGCTGACAGTCGGAGACTGGCCCAAAGTCATCCAGTGAGCTTCATGCCCAAGTGCGGACCAGAACCCAGATCTCTTGAGTCCCAATCCAACACTCCTCTGAAGAAAACATATTTTTGAAGGCTGGATACAATTTTCTTCCATAAACTAAATAAAGGAAGAATTAATTAAGGAGGCCATGCTTTCCCATAGCGTGAAGCTAATTTGGAGCTATTTCTGCATACCACCAAGGAAGAGGGATAGCTTGATGAGAAGTCAGTGGTAGGGACATTAACAAGGAGAGGGCAACAAAGGCACTGGTTGGCTTGAATTGCTCATCCATTGCACTTCCCTCTCCCTTTTGCAGACATGTAGAATGTGATGCATTGCTTCTCCGCCCCTTCCCTGCTGATAAATCATTCCCCTGCTCCACACTTAATCATGGGCATTTCAAAACTACTTTCCAAAGACCTGCACAGATAATAAGCAAGCAAGCTATAGCCAGCCTGGAGGGCCTGCTGAGATAACCACACAGCTTGAGAGTTGTGAGGAGGGCAACAAGACAGAGATCTGTACTTGGTAGCAGTGAAGGACCAGATCAGATATCTCAGCATGTGGAGCTTTGCTCAGAAGAAAAGCTCACACAAACTGCAGGAAGCAAACAGCCTTACTCCCAGCCTGCCCTTGGGAGCATCTGTGACGCACCAGAATCTGTATGGTGTCCCTTCTGCCATGTTGTACATAGGGTAAACTCCTGGGATGTTGCACTCATCATTGGCTAGACTCCAAAGTTAAACAGAATCAAGTGCAAATGCCTGTTTCTTCTCACTGTCTACAATGGAGTGGACAACTTCAATGGGTCTGGTGGAAATCCTCCTGCAGTATGCACAGAAGGGCACAAATTTCAGGCAGGAGGAGGCGAGGGGACAGGCGTTGCATGAGGGATATGTGCAGCTCACTTCTGTTCTACATCCTGGGCAGGTCCAAAGGGCTACAGATGAGCATGACATTTGTAACATTTGACTACTATTTGAATTAGAGGGATCTTTTGGAATGGAAGACCAGGGGAGAGCTAGAGGTTAGTAGCAGAGTGTAGGGAGGCAAGGAGCAAGTTCCAGGAGCAGCAACTGAAGAAGGGCCTAACACAGGCAGCATAATGCAAGTGCAAAGGGTATCAACAGCAGGGGCTGGACTCAATGGCCTTCATGGCCCCTTCCAACTCTACTATTCTAGGATTCTTTGATTCTAAGCTTGGGAAAAACAGATTTATTAAAGGAAAAAACAGAAAATATAGGAATGAAGGTCTTAAAATACTACACCATGCAACTCACATGACAAGGGGAGAGAAGGGAACAGGACATGGAAGAGCAGCCGTTTCACTGAATTCACACCATTGGGCTCCCCACAGACTCAAAATAACAGAATAGCTGCTCCGACCACTAATACAATGCATTATACCCAGTGTAACCTCCTTCCTTGTAGAATTGCGGAGCATTTTTCAACAGAGCCTCTGGTAGCAACAAGGAAATCTCCCCATAGAGGAACCATGATCTGTCCCAGCTTTTATCCCATTACATCAAACAGATAACTCAGGGGTGACATCTCCTGACATTACCCAGGTGAGAATCATATGCCCTTTAGTCCTGAAATCTTCTGCCTTGGGCAGCAGGTATGAATGGCTGTGCCCTTGGAAGTAATTTACCGTTATTTAGGGCCTCTGCCATGGCCTTGACACCTGGTTTTCCTGAAATCACCACCTGGCTGGAGTGGCCAGGCCTCGATCCCCAGTGTTAACCCTTTCTGCCCTGAGGAGCCCTTAACTTGTTCTTCTCTAGAACAGTTCATTTGGAGCTCAGCATGACCTGATATTCCAAAGGCAGAGGGCAACCTAGCTAGGTAAGAGGCATGCACAAAGATCGGCCTCTCATTCTCACGGCGCAGGCTTTGGATATTGCCTTAGTAGGAATATGTAGATGTGCGATAGTTCTTGAACACCCAGCCAGGTGTCAGGACTTGTACTGCAGGTGAGCTGGCATCCTTTTCCCTTCATGAAAAACAGCTAAGTCAACGCCTCTTGCAGCAGGGTAGCTGTCCTGGTGATGCCAAAGGAAGAGATGGCTTCACCAGGACACAATGCTAGAGCATTAGCTTTGTACCCAAAATATCTCCATTATGATCCCTAGAAGGTCAGTTAGCAGGTACTCTGGAATTAAGACCTTCAGATCTTGCAACTTGGTTAAATGAAGAGGGATACTATAAGACTATAAGAATAGATGGCAAAAGAAGAAGGGGACGGCAGAGGATGAGGTGGCTGGATGGAGTCACTGAGGTGGTTGGTGTGAGCTTGAGTGGACTCCGGGGGATAGTGGAGGACAGGAGGGCCTGGAGGAATGTTGTCCATGGGGTCGTGATGGGTCGGACTCGACTTCGCGACTAACAACAACAACAACTATAAGACTGTAATGGCAGGGATGCTCTGAAGTAGCTTTTTAAGATGAAAAATATAATACATAAAAAAGCTTAAAATTAACCTTGAGAATGTGCATTGTACAGTGTTAGGAATTTTCATTTCTTCTTTATGGCATGTAATTTATGGCATGTAAGTGTGGCATGTACATGCTTTATGGCATGTAAAGTGTGGACTTTAACACAGGTTACCATGAAAAAATATAGAGGTATTTGAAATGTAGATTTATCACATGATGTTACAAATGTCAAGGACTAGGAGGGGACCAACAAAGTATTAAAGATCAAGAAATATTAAAACATAGGAAATGCAGAAAACTAGAATGTTTTGATCCTATAATGAGAAATGGGGGAAATAGACTGCTACCTCTGATTACACAAGGTAAGATAAATGGGCAAAACAGTATAAGAAGACCATTTTGGCGGGAAAAGGCTTAAAAGATGTGTTGGGGAGGGTGATGTAAGCCCATTGTATATAATGGTCATATGTAAAGGCTGCTTTGCCATGATTATGTTCGACCACCAGTAGGAGAGGATCCACCACCAGCAGCATATGTGAAAGATGCTGCTGGAACTTTTCCTTCATCCCTGGTAGACAATCAGGCAGATTTCCTGTGCATTTAGTATGTTAGAACCTCATGATGGAAGCAGGCTGGGTAAAAATTTCATTTCAGTTTTAGTTTGATTAGGACTTGACATAATTCACAAGTTTCTCCATATATAATGCACCATCCCTGAAAATGAAAGAAAAAGAAAATGTCTTGAGCCCTTTGTAGGAGAAAGGCAGGATATAAATCGATAAATAATAATAATAATAATAAATAAAATGTGAATGTGAATGTGGGAAAAACTGGAAGATTCATCCACTCAGCCCAGGGCTTTTCAGTGCCTCATTCTTAAAATAATTTGGGAGTGAATTCCTTTGTAACGAAGCATGCATTCAGTACTAGATATTTGCTTGTTAGTTGCATTAGTGTCCTGTTTGCTTTTTCAAGGAATTCAAGGCAGGGCACCACAACCCTATGAAGTAGGTTAGGTTGGAAGTCGTAAGTAGTCCAAAGTCACCCAGTGAGCTACCTGACTGAACAGGGACTTGAAACAGGGCCAGTCCACCCCCAGTACAATACTTTAACCATTACAGCAGACTGGAATTAGGATCGCCATCCTCTGCTCTGGTCTCCTCTGTATGTAGGGGGTGCCACGCAGAGGTGGGTCATGGCCATTTTCCCCCTGCAGTGCAGGGTAGGATGCGTTCCAATGGAGCCAACTCAGGGAACCAAGATTTAGTGTGGATACCCAGAAATACTTCCTGACAGTTAGGACACCTAGGGTATGGAATGGGCTTCCACGAGAGGTCATTGAGGCCCCATCGTTGAGGGTGTTCAAGGATAGGCTGGACATGCACATGGTAGGCATGTCATGAATGGAACCAGCTGGAGGCAGGGGTCAGACTAGCTGGCCCAGGAGGCCCCTTTTGACTATGTTTCTGCCTGCCTGTCTTTGATAGGATCCTCATCTTTTAACAGCTTTTTGGAAGACTGGTACATCATAGTCTTCTCTGGGATGCCAATTGAATGTGCCAATTGATGTGCCAGCGGAATTTGACTGGTGTTAATGTGTGGCAATTTCAATCCAGTATGTTTTTCAAACAATGCACCAAAATGTGCAATGTTCCTCATTCAGGATGAAACAAACTTACATTTGATAAGGCAAAGTGAAACTGGGAGAAAGCGAGATGGACAGATGCAGCCATCCCTACTTGGGAGTCTCAGTGCAAGACCCCCTCCCTGCTTCACATAACCTGTTCATGACTCTTGCTCTCATCCAGCACATCCAGCTCATGTTAAAAGAACCATTTGACCTTGACCCAGGAATCCGGGACATTGCTTTGCTAAGCACTCTATCTCAAGGGCAAGCTGATTCCTTGGGAATGCCGCATCAGGCATCGCGCTTTTGCTTGAAAGTCCCCCGTTGTTTGTGCTAGCAGTTATTCCCTGATGCTGCTGAGAGGGATCATTAGCATCCCAGACAGTAGCCTGAGTAATGCCAAAGGTGAATTTAGATCCTTCTCATCTGTCTCACTCATCAAAGAAACTGCTACATCCCGGTGGAAAACTTTCTGCTTTTATAATCTATCTCATTCTATTTTCCACTGGGCCCATTTGCCATGTAATGAAAACTCTGTGTCCTGTCATCTAAAATATACTCTGACAATTGCTGCAAAGCTTCCCTGGGGGGTGGTGCAGGAGGAACAAGGCCATGCAGCCAGCTGCTAAAGAGATTAGTCTGTTGCCACGTGGCAGGCTACAAATCTGGCTCCGTTGTTGTCGAGACGGATCCTTTTCAAAGGCGTAGGCGATGCTCTTTTGGAGAAAATGTTGATGCTGCATTTCCTCCAATCACTGGAAGCTTTCTCTCTCTCTACCAGATGGATCGGGAGACAAGCAGAGTCTGTAGCAAGCTTGAATATGATACTCCCTCTGAAGGGGAAAATTATCCAGAGAGTTCACTACATTAAAATACAGACACATCCTACCTCCTATTCATGCATACTGAAGGGCTGCTGCACAGAGCAAAGAAATTTTTACAGAAATCACTTAGAAGATCATACCATTGCCTCAACCCCTCCAGGAAAACATCCCATAGCCAATGGAGATTCAGAGGGCAGGATATACGTAAGTAGAACTTGGGAACTTTCCAGTCTGGCTGAGATCTCCTGACAACAGCTTCGGCGGGTTTTAAGCAAAGGTCCTGCCATCTATTTTTGGGAAGAGAGAAGCACACACAACAGCAACTCTAACCCAGGGATAGAGAGCCTTTAATCCACCAGGGCTGCTCAGGCTCTCTGACAAGGGAACAATGCACACCCTGTCACACTCCTCACTCCCAGAAGGACCCACTAGCTTCCCAGTGCCATACACGTCTTTGCCATCTACTCTTTAAATGGCTATTCTTTGTACCCTTCCATCTCGCAGTGCCTTTTAAAAACACACCTCTAAAAATGTACACTACAGTCCTATAATTAATTCAGAATTAATTCCTAGAATGTTCAATGGGGATTGCTCACTAGTATGTTTCTTACTTTGGAGTGGATTGTGCTTCAAATGTGCTTTCATTTTTTTTTAAATGCTCAATCTATCACATATTTGCTACCAGTTTTTCATCAGTGTTTCATATTCAGCCAGCATGAGCCCTCTGAGAGTCCAATCTTACAGCCTGTTCCCCAGGAGTAAGCCCTATTGAATGCAATGGACTCCGCTTTGGGTAGACATATATGGGATTGCACTAGGATTGCTTTGATCCAAGCAGCATGCAATTGTTTTCTTCTTCCATTTTCTTGTTGACAAAAGTTTTGTGAGAACCCACAAGTTACCCCTTCCTTCCATTATGACACCTCCCCCTCCTAAAGTAAGTTCAAGAGAAACCTTTCCATGGCAATCTGGAGAGGCTAGAGACCAACTGAGAGTGCGACGGAACAAATAACTAACATTTCCAGGAAAAGAGCTGGAGGAACTAATGCAGATAGTGGTGATAAAAGATGCCATTTTCAGCCTTACTGACAAATTGAAAGTTAACAAATCTCTGGGGCTCAAAGGGTATCTATCTTAGAGCTCTTAGAGAACTCAAAATCAGAGGGCATGGAATAAGGACAGAGATCTTCTTATGGATCAGGATCTGCTAGAAGAATAGAAAGCAGAGAGTAGAACTAAATGGCACATGCTCCCGGTGAAGGGATGCAAACACTGAGGTCACACAGGGATTCGCATGGGACCAGTCCTTTGCAATTTATTGATAAGTGAGCTGGAATTAGGAGCGAGCAGGGATGTGGCCAGATTATTAATGAGCTTCAGCTGTGGGGCGGTATAGAAATGAAACAAAATGAATAAATAAAAGTTCAGTGGGGAGCAGGCAGCTCTTCCCCAGATTGCAAGGAAGCCATCTTTGTGTGTGGGGTGGGGGGTGGTGAGGACAGGGGAGTAATATAGAAACAGAGCGAGTCAGAAGGGGCCTCCCAGGCCATCTAGTCTGTCCCCCAGCTCCATCCAGCTCTGCTCATGACATGCCCACCATATGAACACACACACTCTCTCTCCTCTTTTTCATTAGCCAAAAGTGAGCTTTTGGATCTGATTTAGCCTCAGATGTGGTCTGCTTTTCAGGGTTGTCACCCCAATTTTCAGCTATATGAAATCTGCCTTAGCTGAAGTTGATCCTAAATTTTCCACTTCAGTACTTCTGAAATCTGCTTTGCTAAGTTCTGATGTGGAAATCATTCCAGATGATGTTGGGAAAATTTGGAAAAATCCTGGCAGAAAAACATTGCTTCTGTGTGCTTTTGCATTATAAAATCAATCCTGCACTCCTTCTCAAACGCACCAGCTTTCCAAGCTGAGTAACTGTTTAAAATGGCATTCCTCCCCCGCTCCTTTCTCTCACCTTTAGCTGTAAACTACAGTAGACAAGCCATTCAGTCCAAATATATATTATATACCTTCACAAAGACTAAGTAATCCTTGTAGAAATTCAGTTTACCAGGAAGTTATCTATTTTGCTAGCCCAGAGGGCTCCATGTGCCCTGGCCAATCAGAATGGTGCGGATGCATTACTTAGGGCTGAGTCTAGATGAGCTTATGAGTTCATGAATAGTTTCTCAGTAGCTTGAATTTACATGTTTAAGCAGACCTGGAAATGGGTTCAAGTTACTCAACTAAAGTGTCAATACCCTGCAATTAGAAATACTGTAATCTCATTGTCACTGTATGATTGGCTGATCTTCCTTTATCTGTTCTGTATGTGATGATCTCAGAATCTTATTGTAATGTCTGCATTCTGTCATCAATTGCCCTGTACCTGTGTACCTGACCGAGAGGGTATAAAATACCCTGTAGTTGTATTGCAACCTTGCAGTGAGTTTACCTCTGCCTGCCCGGTAATGCATTATCGTGAGTCTACCGCGGGAACTTGGGCCAAACAATAAAGCCACAGATGGTCTGAACACTTGATCTTTCCCACGAACCCAAGTTTTATTTCCTCCTCACGAATTGAAATTCTGGGATTCTGACAATGGGCATAAGTGTAAAATCTGAGCAGAATCCAGTTGAATTCTAGATAAATTGTGTGTGTGTGTGTGTGTGTGTGTGTGTTTACACACGTGTGTTTGCTTTCCTGGGGATAACTCAACTGGTTTTCTAACAGTTCTGTTTTCTCATTGCCCTCTCCCAAACAAACTGTGCAAAATGATATATGGACACAATGACACAATTCCACCATTGTACAATCCTGTAAATAAAAATAGGGTACAATAAAATACAGTATTTCAGGAAAAAACTTTTGGCTGATACATCATAGCTTTTTAGATTTCAGTGATATCTCATAAAACTACTCTTCCCCTATGATTTGCTGCTGTTTGGGATTTGTTGTTGTAGTTGTTGTTATTATTCCAGGCAGTTTTGAATATCTATTTGTAATCATTGTGTCCCCAGTATATTTTATTTTATTGACTTTATACTGTCAGTTGCTTTGGGTTTATTCCAATAATGAAAAGAGGGTTATACATTCTTAAACTTTAAAATAAATATGAAGTAAAACTCTAGCTGCATCATGCTCATTTTTTGAGACTGCTCTTTGGATGGGGATTGGGACTTATTTCTTCTTTCCATGGCAGAAAACTCCAGCCAGCCCAGCCTTCGGGCATGATCTGCTAGCTAATTTAAGGCTGCAACCCTTAGCCTGTACACATTTTCATGAGAATGATCTTTCCTGGGCGAAACAGAGCACATTCCTCAGGAACCATAACTAGGACCAGGCTGCATGAAGGGTAAGAAGATTTGGGAGTAGCTACTCTGTTTTATATTCACCTCACCCCTCTTATTAAAGTCAGCATTTGCTCCATCTTTCTGCTCATTTCAATGACCAGAAAGCATTGCTTCTGGGAGCACAGCTTTCATGATGGTGAAATGCTGGGGGAGGTGGGAATACCCCAGCTTCTGATCATTAGTACGACTGTCATTCCCTCAGTTTGAGTAAAGATATAAGAAGTTGGGCCCTCCCTGCAGGATGGGCTGTGGAAATTAAGACGGCCTTAATGCAATTCCCTAAGGATGCTCTGTCCCCTGGTCCTGGAAGTGACAGAGAGAAACAGCAGAATCATGTGGTACCAGTTGAGATGGGCTGGGCCATTGTAGACAGGGGCTGGATATCTGGGTGTTTGTTTTGTTTTAAAACTTTGTTTTAAATGGTGTATTTGTTTGTTTTACTTGATTATATTATTTTATATTGTTTTGATTTGTTGTTAGCCGCATCGAGGCTTGTTTGCAAGGGGGCGGCATATGAATTTGTAAAATAAATAAATAAATAAGTAAGTAAATAAAGGTCAGAACTACATAAGGCAAGCCCTGCTGGATCAGACCCAAGGACCAACCTCTCTGTGATGGACACTGGCAAGCCAGCTGCCAGCTCCTGAACCCATGGGTTGTGCACATACACCACCTCTGGGACAGGAGGCTGCACATCCTGTGGCCCTTATGTGGATCTCAGTGCTCTGAAAATGCTCTCCAGGGTCAAAGTATGATTCAATTGTTAGTCTGATCACTATCTGCACGTGGAATAGGCCATGGGGACATCTTGTCCTTTATCTCCTGGAAGCAAAATGTCTTGGGATGGTTTCCTGCAAGGCAATGCTTATGATGTAAGATGGGGATGGGCAGATCAAGCCATTTCATTTTTCTCTCTTTCTTATTGACTCAGTCTTAAGTTTGGTTTGTCCAGTGCTTTTTTTAAAAAAAAAAAAAAAGGTGCCGGAACTCACGTCTTGGGGTCACACATTTACACAATGGTCGCCGCCAGCAGTAAGCACTCACACGACTGTGGGCTAAACAAGCCACTTCCATGGGCCACCTGAAGTCCAGACTGGAGGGTGCCCTCCTGTGCTTTAGAAGCATAAGCCCTGTGCCACTCTCTGAAAATCACCTTGATTGTGTAAACAAAAGGGTGGTGGTGAGCGAGGGCAAATGGGCAGCCGAGTGCTCTTGTGTCCTCTTGTAACAGGGCAAAATGGTGGAGGTGGTGGACCAAAGGAGGGAAGGCTGCGGCTTTCCAGGTGATGCTGGACTACAGTTCTCATCTTCCCCCTCCATTAGCAAACTTGTCTCAAACTAACGGAGCCCAGCTACATCTGGATGGCCACAAGCAAACCGCCCCTGCTGCAGAGTCTCTCCATTGGCTGGGCTCTAACATTTCAGACTGCCGGGGGCAGGGGGTTGTGTGCGTGCGTGCAAGAAAGTGAATGTATGGCTGTTCCCTTGCATCATTCTCAAGCTCAGAGTACAGCGGAAGCACCTGCAGCCTCCCCAACACACACCTTTGGACATTGCTGGGCTATCATTTCCATCAGCCCCAACCAGCCTACCCGCTGGCAAAGTAAGATGGGAGTAGCAATTCCCCAGATCTGAAGGGCTGCAAGTTCCCCAGCACAGGGCTAGATCATCTCAGTGTGGCCTCCCCTCGTTACGGTTCTCTCTGGGAGTGAAATGATTTCACCTCCTGCAAAGGAAGTGCCGCCCCGGGAGGGCAGCAGGCGCTCCCCAGAGACTGGCCTTCTGGATGCAGCTGGCAAGGCCCAAGCCGCCAGGGTGGGGGAAGGTGAGGAGGTGGCCCTCGTCCACAGACAAGCGGGCTGGGAGCAGACCCGGGCAGAGCAGGCGGGCTGTCCTGGCAGGGAGACTGCGAGGCATGGAAAGCAGAGAGTAGGGGAGGCGGCTGTTTATTGGAGAAGAGGTCTGGGCCCCACCAGGGCGGGAGACGGGAATGCCGAATGGGAAAAGCTTCAGGAGGAGAAGAGGAGAGACCAGGGCAGCACCGACACACAAGCAGCCCGCAGGCACTATGTTAATGATTTTTGCTGCCGATCTGCTACGCCCAACAGGGCGATTCACAATCACTTGGAAAAATCCATCAAAAAAAGGTGCCGGAATGCTGTTCCGGTGCGTTCTATGACAAAAAAAGTCCTGAGTTTGTCCCAAACTCTAAGAATTTTTCAAATCACATGTTTAGTTTGTTCTGATGCTTTTAATGCTTTAATGAAAAGCCATACAGCTGTTTCTGGGAACTTCTCCTAACACACATACCTTTTTGTATGAAACCTTGTTTAATATGCAAATATCTGCAAACTATTTTCCCAATATAAATGCTGTTAATGTCTTTTCATGAATGCATGCTTTTTGTGTTAACTTCTCCCTACTATTCACATTGCAGTATTTATTTCTTTTCTTGCACTTCTATCCCACCCATCAACTGAAGGTCTCTGAGCAGTTCCCAAAACACAACTGAACCTATGAAATCCCTCTAATTGCCTTCTCTGAGGAAGGTTTGGAAGATGGCGCAATGATGAGGGCCTTCTTGGTGGTGGCCTCTCAGTAGTGCAATGCTCTCCCACTGAATTTCACTGGGTGGCGACACTCCTCTGTTTAGGCACCAGGCTGGTACTTCCTCTCCTCCCAACCATTTGAGAGCATATGGTGAGGGTGTAAATGTGTGTAAAATGTGTGTTATATTTTGTATTTTATACACACACCAACAGATATGGTTGTTATGATTAGAATTTGGGAATTTCAGACTTTTAAGATTATCCAAACACAGCTTTAGATTGGGCTATGTAAAGTACATAAAAATTAAAGATTAAAAAAAAAAGCACATTTTTTTTTATTTGTAGCAAATTTTACTGCAAAAGTTAGGCAGGCCTATTTTTTCCAGTTTGAAGTGAGAAATGACATAAGTTAACATTAAAATGCAACTGAATAAATTCCTTTTCCAACTTTCCCCTAATCAGTGTGCCTTGTCATTTCCTTTAGAATGCACTTTATTTATTTCTAGTTTTTACAGACCTTTCTATAGCAAATGCTCTCAGAATGGTTTACAGCATACATCATAGCATATCCAGAGAAATCAAAATAATTCAAAATTAATAACAGTCAACAGGAAAAATAAGATAATAATACACAACACAAGACACTAAAACACAGCAAAGAATCATCATCGGAATAAAACCCACTATAAAATCATAACTAAAGATTCAACAATTCAAATAATGGGAGCATAGAAGGGTTTTGACCTGACGTTGAAAAGGAGACAATGTCAGTGCTGGGCATTGCTCCCCTAGGGTGGTTCCCCTTGGTCTCCTCCTGCCTTTAGGGCAGAGGCCAGCAACCCACGGCTCCAGAGCTGCATGTGGCTCTTTCATCCCTCTGCTGCGGCTCCCTGTCACTCAAAATATGCGTCACAACCGCCAATGTGCGACACCCGCTGGCATGCAATTTATTGAGCTTTTCGACCTCCGGTAGGCCAACCATGGATAAATCCAAGAAAAGAAAAGTTTCAGAAGAAAACAGAACATTTAATGGTACGTGGGCAGATTCCTTTGCTTTCACTGCTGATGAGACTGGTTTACCAGTCTGGGGTTTTTTTAGGTAAAATACAATATATGCAGTGATCTTCATTTTAGATGTCAAAAGGGTTTTGTGTCTCCTGGTGTTTTCTTTTCTGTGGGAAACAGGTCCAAATGGCTCTTTGAGGGTTTAAGGTTGCCGAACCTGCTTCAGGGGCATAATCCTGTTGACTGCACCCTTGATGCATGGAGACTCGCAAACATGCAATGCAAGTGGAAGAACAGCAGAAGCACCCGCGGCCTCTTCACTCTGCTTCCTTTGCATTTTAGCTGGAAAGCTGTGTTTTGCTGTCCAGCTGAGCGGCTTTGGAGGGGCAAGGGAGGAGAATGAGGAAGCATCATGATGCAAATGCCCCAGCTGCTTTAGCATCCCCATCCCTCCAGAATGCTCCCTCGGTCTCTCTTTGAGGTCACAGCTTTGATTTTAGAAAGGGTTTGGCCTCTGGAGAGGCAGCCAGCATTGTCCTTTCTGGTCCAGCTGTGAGGTGGAGAGTGGGAATCAGAGCACCAATGCTCAGCTCTGAACTTGGAGCTCTGTCTCCAGTCTTGAATCTGAGAATGCAGCGTATCTTATGGCCCTCAAGGCTGTGTCCAGAGGCCAGGCAGACATGTAAAATGTAGAGCTGTGATTCCCCACAGCCTGCCTTATGCTTCCAGACAGAAGCCCAGCTGCATTTCTTGGAATTCAATTGCTTTACTCTTTCTGTGTTACAGGAATCGCATCTGGGAAGTGCTCTTATGTAGCCACTCCCCAGCTTAGCACCCAGGGATCTCATGTATTTGTCCATATCCTATTAATGAAGGCCTTTAGGGGAGGAGGGGAAAGGGCTTTTTTAAGCTGTTTGACTCAGGTTAAGTAATAATTGTAAGAAATTGTTTTGACATTATGTTAATACATGTCAGTACATTATCTCCAATTTAAAGTTAATCATGAAAATTACCCTTGCAGTTCCAGGGGGGAAAAACACCCCTTAATGGAATAAGATCTGTTGAGGTGTGAATAATATGGAAATTGCAGGTGCACAAGTGAATTGTGAAGCAAAAGGTTCAATTTAACTCTTCACATACCACTGCAGGGGTTTTTTTTCCATTGCAATGCCTATATTCACCCTTCACAACGCTTCCACTTGCCTATGATCTGATCAAACCCTTGGTTTGGTATATCCCTGGATAGAAGGCCCTCTTAGAAAGGACCTGCTTTCATGCCAAATTAATTAACTTGTACTTAGTTTTGCAGCTGCTAAAAGGAGAGCTTCCCATTTTCCAGGGATTCAGTGCCATATTATTTCTGTTGCTCCTACACTGATATTCTTCTTGGACTCCACTGTCCCTTGCTTCATTTGCCCACACTCTGGTTTAAGCCAAAGAGCTGGGCTGACCCACCTGCTTTTGTTGATGATATCATGGTACTTAATGACAGCATGGATTGAGGTCAACAAACAGGCACACAAAGGGAGATAAGATGGCATCAAAGACACACAAATTTTCAGCACAGTGACTTTTTCCAGCTCAGTGACTTTGCTTTTCTGCACTGGATGTGCTATTTGCAATGCGCTGGGGCCTACAACAAATTCTGCATTTATCCTCACCTTCTCCCAGGTGTGATTGGATGGATTACCATAATATCCTTTAGAGTATCCTCTAGCTTCCAGTCTTCTTTCACATTTTCACCACCATCCTGGCAGTGCCATCCAGTGCTTGTCTGCTCCAAAGTCAGCCTCACTGAGGTCCGTGAAACTTTCTCCAATGGGTAGAGGATATCTATTTGCCATGGTGAGCTCTGCACGGCTTTGTGAGAATGCAGTCCCTGAATAGAGGTTTTTATAGTGCTGCCCCTGGATTATAGTCTCTTCACATGCTTGACTCTCATGTTTCTGTATAAACCAGAGAGTTATAATTAATGCTATCATAGAGCGTGCAAGTGTTCAAAGCAAGTGCCATATATATCATCTCACCACAATCATTACAGCAATCTTATGAGGCAGGGCAATTGGATTTCCATCATGCTTTAGATGACTGAACCTGGGATAATGACTCACTTAAGCCTGAGACTCAGACTAGGGGCATCCTGATTCCTGAGTCTTTTACCCCTTAGACTATAGCATGGTCTATTCCACAGCCTGCATCTTTTTTGATACAGTTTTCATTCTCTCTGTCTCTCAACCAAGCATCATGAGCTGGCTCTTTCTCGGCAGCAGTAGCCCTTTTCCTTATGCAAAACAGTGCAATGACATTTGCATATGGCTTTACCAACTAGATGTGTGCAAACAGATATTTAATCACCCTTACTACCTCAGCTTTGTTCCCACAGTAATTACAATCAGCCCTGTGCATAAAATACCTACTTGTCAATGCAAGAAGAAGCCTGAGGTAGACTGAGGGGCTGGTCCCCATCTTCCACCAAGCAGTAGAGGGTGACAGTGTTGAATATATTGTAGATTACACGTACATCTGAATTTCCCAAACCAGTTTCTCCTCTGCATCTTCATAGTCTATTCCCAAATAGCTGTTCTGTTATGTGACTTAACACTTGGATTATTGGGTACAGTTTGGGTCACTGCACTATGCTATAAAGGACATTGCTGAGCTGAAAAAAACTTCATAAAAGGGAAACCAACATGATAAGGGGAGTTCCTCTATGATGTTTAGGACCTTGTAGATTAGGAAAAAAGTTGAATAATAAGAATGGGGGTGGACAAAGATGACAGAGGTCTAGAATTTTGCATATTGTCGAAAAATGAATGTTGCTAGAATGTTGGAATTTGGTCCATCAATGAAGCTGAATGGTTTGGGATAGGCATTCTCTCTCTCTCTCTCTCTCTCTCTCTCTCTCACACACACACACACACACACACACACACACACAGATTGAGAGAGAGAGAAGAATTCGCACAGTGGATAGCTTCTTACTCATCACAATTATCTGCCCCTCTGCTCCTCTATTGATTACACTCGGTGTGGAAAGCTACTAAGTACTTTCCAGTAGCTTACACAACATGGATGTGTGTGCCTAGCTACAAGGCCTACATATGTGCCTACAGGACAGCATAGGAAGAAACTGAGTATAGGGGATACTTGCATAGTTTACAGTCTTGTGATGAATGTTCACCCTGATTTATATCCCGGAAATGGGGTTTCACCTTCAAAGCTTGAGAATGGATTACTTCTGCAAAATTGGAGGGGTTTGTTCAATTCAGCCCTACAAGGTTCCCCACCCAATTTCACCTTATTGCCTACATGCACATGCAGACGCTAAAGCACTGTTCTGTACACACAACCTTGCATTGTGTATATTATGGATTATATGCACACACACAGTCAAACAAGGATCTGACTGCCACAAGTTGTAGTGATGGCCACTGCTTTGGATAGATGTAAAAGAGGATTCACGAGGATAAGTCTGTAAATGGCCGTCAGTCGTGGAGGCTATATGCCACCTCTCGCATCAGATGCAGTATGTATACCTGTTATGGTGATATTGAGCTTGCATCCTGCACAAGAGGAAATGCATCCACATATGCATGTAGCTATGTATTTTAAGCATATTTTCCTACAAAATATACCTTTCTTAAATCAAGTGTCCTTGTCTTTATATATATTTTTAAAGGAACTGTTTTTAAAATGCTTGTGAACAGCAAGAACTTAAAATAAGAACTCCTTAAGAAATGGAAGATTAAATAATAGGTATAACGCCATTAACAGTTTCACACATACCTTTCCAACCACATCTAATCCAACATGCAGAATGGCCTTTCATTCACTCTCCGTTGAGTATATCCACCCAGAAAGATGCTTTGGAATCTGAGGGATGTAATTCAGCTGAACCTTTGTTGATACATGTTATAAAGAGGAACCACAGTTCTATGAAATTATGCTTAGTTTTTCCTCTGATCCATTGACTATGAGATGTTAATTTTTCAGCCAATGCTATTTGCTAGACCCTTACAATACTACTAGTAACAGTATATCCAGAGGGTTTTTCCTAGTTCTTTGCTCATTCAGTTTTTGCTGATACAAACACAAAAGTTATCGCTTTGTTATGCAATACTTGTTACAAAACACACATCTCTAAACATATTTTTCATAAAGTACACATATTGATGGTTGCTTTTGCTTTGTTTTGACTGATAATTCCACTACACAATTCAAGAAAAAATGAAATCTCTGAATTATGTGCCTATAAGCACATTAGTGGGGAGTCTGCCCTGATCCTTTTAGGGCAGACTAACTAGAATCTTTCAGCATCCAAAATGGCTGCTGAGGGAAAGGTAAGACCTCTTAACAGTTTCATGTCCTCTTGAATTCTCTCTTCAAAGTTCTTTTCCCTTGAAGTTGAGGGGCTCCTCTGGGCATTGGACGTTACAAAGGCACCAGGCCCTGAGGGGTTACACCTGAGAGTACTTAGAGAGTTGGCAGGGGTTCCCTCATGCCCACTGGCCTCCATTTTTGAGACCTCGTGGAGAACGGGTGAAGTTCCAGAGGACTGGAGGGTGGCATCAGTGCTCCCAATTTTCAAAAAGGGTAGTAGAAGGGACATGGGGAATTATAGACCTGTTAGCCTTACGTCCATTGTAGGAAAAACTATGGAAAGGCTCATAATAGAGAGAGATCTAGTGATGCTAGATAGGGAAGGGAGGCTGACAGCCACACAACACGGCTTCTGCAAAAACAGGTCCTGCCAGACAAACCTTGTGGAATTCTATGACAAGGTTTCGAGATGGCTAGATGGAGGGGATGCAGTGGATGTGGTATACCTGGATTTCAGCAAGGCCTTTGACAAAGTGCCCCATGATATCCTGGTGGAGAAACTGAGGAGTTTTGAGATACACCAAAGCACTGTCTGGTGGATAAGGGTATGGTTGACTGACCAAAAGCAGAAGGTAACCATTAGTAGGGAAGCATCGGGATGGTGGCCAGTGACAAGTGGGGTCCCTCAGGGCTCTGTCCTGGGGCCAATCCTGTTTAATCTTTTCATTAATGACATGGAAGAAGGGGTGAACAGTCTGCTGATCAAATTCGCAGATGACACTAAAACTGGAGCAGTGGCCACAACTGAGGAGCAGGTACTCCAGATCCAAAAGGATATGGACAGACTATGGAAGTGGGCAGGAGACAACAGGATGGCGTTCAATGTGGATAAGTGCAAGGTCTTGCACTTGGGGCATAGGAATAGCTGTCATAAGTACAGGTTAGATGACAAGTGGCTGGAGAGCAGCACTTGTGAAAGGGGCCTCGGGGTACTGGTTGACTGCAGGCTAAACATGAGTCAGCAGTGTGATGCTGTGGTCAAGAGGGCAAATGCCACCCTTGGTTGCATAGCCAGAAGTGTGGCTTCTAGATCAAGAGAGGTATTACTACCACTCTATATGACTCCTGTGCACCCGCAACTGGAGTACTGAGTTCAGTTCTGAGCTCCACATTACAGGAAGGATATAGCCAGGTTAGAGTCAGTGCAGCGCAGGGCCACAAGGTTGGTGGCTGGTTTGCAGTGGATGCCGTATGAGGTGAGACTGAGGGAACTGGGTCTCTTCAGCCTGGAGAAGAGGAGACTCCAAGGGGATCGGTTGGGGTGCCATGCAGAGGTAGGTACAGACCTGTTTTTCCCTGCGGACACATTCCAATTGAGCAAAGCTCAGGGAACCAAGGTTCAATTTAGTTGCCAGGAAGTACTTCCTGACAGTTAGGACCCTGAGGGTATGGAATGGGCTTCCATGGGAGGTGGTTGAGGCCTCATTGGCAGGATCAGGGCTGGAGTGACCCTCCAAGTGCCTGCAGAACCAAGAGCACCCTTGCACGCTCTTGCAGGGAGCAACTGTAGAGCAATTATACAGTGCAGCTGGAGGTCCTGAAGAGCAACATAAAAGGCTTTTTGGCACCACTGTTCTTTGCCACAGCAATGCAAGTTTTTCTGGTGCGTTATTGTACACTGGCCCTTGCATCTCTGAGCCCTGCTTCAATTGCTCCTGCCTTGACCCACCCCTGCGCCAATTGTTTCTGCCTTGCTCCAGTTGCAGGTCCCAGGATTCAAGCCAACACCCCTATTTGGCATTAGCAGCTCTCCTGTATGAAGTCCTGAAGAGCTGCTGCCACACAGTGCTGGCATTATTAGAACTGAACAGAGCAATGATCTGACCTTCCAGGAGGCAACAGAGACTCCTGTATTGGCCTGTCTGTGACTCATTGCCCTTTGCCTCATCAGAAGCCTTTCCTGTGGTCATCTGAATTTCCACTCCCTGCCTGGTCACTGTATCTCTTGAGTGCTTTGGCAGGAAAGCAACATATCTATGCAATCAATGAGTTCTGGGCCCTGGTGCCATTCTATGGCCTTCTCAGGTTAGCCCTAGTAAGGAGCCACTTTCCAGCTGGTTTAAGTCACATGTGCCTTGCATCATGCTGGAGACGATCCTCTTAATTGCTCTGGGAGAAGTCAAAGCTCAGGGGTAGAGGACTTGTTTGGTAAGTCAAAGCTAGAAAGATTAGGTAGCAGGAGATGTGAAAAGCCATCACTGGAGAACCTCTGTCCATGATCGTAGACATGATTGGAGAAAAAGAAGGAGAAAAAGTGAGATTTGATAAGAGACAACTTCCTAAAGAATTTAGAACTGTTGTCCTGGTTGGCAGGACAGCTCGGACTCTGGGCCAGAGTGACTGGACCTGGCTTTCCGTCCCTTTCGACTGTGCTATCATACCATTCCGGGCATTTGAATTCGCAGCTGTGGAAAAATGTCAGACTGCTTCCCACCGTTCCTTTTTTTAAAATGCTTTTTTCATTACAAACTGAAGCTATACAAGCAGCAAGGGAAATCAGCAATAGCAGCTCACAGACTTAAGAAAAATTGCTCTGGATTCAGTATATATCATGCATGGAAATAACAACAGCTGTGTGCTAAAAGAAAACAAACAATAATTGTTTCTCCCTTAAAAAACAGCAAACCAAAATGGCCTCTGGTGTGTTACTGGCATGGCAAAAGCTATGCTGGGCTAAAATGACGGCAGGATATACACTGGGGTCGTGCAAAGGCTTTTCAAGCCTTCGTGCTAAAGTTTCTTGGATTACTATCTCAATGCTTTCATGTTGTTAGATACTTATTTGAAAGCATGCAAACGCTTTTACTGTAAAGCCGTGGCTCCACCTCAGTGGCGCACATGTCCGCAGTGCCCCCTTGGGCCTGGAAGTGCTGGCCACACATGGCTGACTGGCCGTGCACAGCCACGGCCCCCTCTAGCTTGCAGGAGGTCCAACAGCTACATCCGACCATCAGCTGCATGTGTCTTTACCTTGAGGCTGCAACATTTAGATCTGAGTACTGTTGAAATTTATTTGAGAGTATGCACCATTGAGCATAGTGGCATTCACTTCTGCCTTATGGACATGAACATTGCACATCTTCCTGCTGGCAGAAAGACAACAAAAGTGATTGAAAGGATGACTTGAATAATGGGAGAACCTCTTCGAAAGGGGAAACTCCCCCCTCCCTCAAATCACAAATGCCTGTGAAAGCCATGAGGGGCGTCTCCATCAGAAGGTGATCCTTGCTTTGCACACATTTGCTTGTGTGAGAAATTAAGTTGCTTCACATTTGAATTTACATGAACTACACTTCCTGAACTTAGACACAATCTGGAACACAGTTTATGACTGATATAGTACATTTCCAAAGTTTGTGATGCAATTCCAAACTCCACCCTGCAAAAAGGAAAGCCATTATTTTTCTCCTCTGAAGCATTGCCAAATTGGGATCACAAATTTAACAGGGAGTGGGCAGGGGCTGCAAAATTGGGTGGATTCTGCATTGAGCTTCCTTTCCCTGTGCTAGTGCGACAGGCTTTTTGAGGACCACAACAGGGGTGGTGGCTGTTCTCTGTGTCTACACACACACCAGCGTAGATGGTTCTTTGCATTTTACATCTGTTCAGTAGACAGGTCCCTTATCTTAATTGCTTACAGTCTTTTTTTTTTTTTTTTAAGAAAAACTACTACAAACATCAATCGTCACACACATCGGATTTACTGGGTCAGCCCCCTACTGCATATCTTTTAACATTCTATGATCATACTAAAACCCATTTACAATAACTTGAAAACATCTTTAGATCAGAACCAAGTCCCGTTTCTCCAGCCAATAAAAAAAGTAATTCCAAATTTGATAGAAGTCACTATCTTCTTCATCAGTGAAATCAGTCTCATCATTTTTTGCAGAACCCTGTTTCTCTTAACCAATGTCAAAGGGAAATCTCCAAGTTAAATAAGATTGCAATATCTTCTTTTTTCTTCAGTGATAAGTTCGATCTAAACATTTCTGGACAATTCAAGATCTTTTCAATTTTCTAAAGATAAATAACTTCCTCACTACCACAATTACAAGTAACATCAAAAATACCCATTTAACATCTCTAAAGGTATCTTAACTACTCTACTTGGTGGTAACTAATATTTATAATATCTTTTAAACCAATTTTCATCACCAACAACAATAGCTTAACCTTTTCATATCACATATAGATTTGCCAACCCATTTAAATCATTGCTTTTTAAGATAGTAAGGTTCCTTATTTTCAATTACAGATAGTCAGAGATATCCATTTAACAATAACACCTTTTAGACAGAATTTCATTAAGCTAAGTTACTAATGTTTCACCAGCAATAATAGCTTAACCTTTCTACGTCACGTGTGGACATACCAACCTGTATGAATCACCCCTTTCTGGAATTAAAAAAAAGAAAGTTCCCTTATCCTCCCTTTGCACCTCTGCCATATTTATTTTTTCTTTTTCTTTACACCTCCACCAGACCTTTCTGTTTTTTTCCATTGAATCGTAGTATCTGTGATGGAGTCTTCAGTTGTAGCCACATAAACAAAACCTCTCTTAAGTGGTTAGCTATTTTCTCCTTCTCTAACATGACACACAAATCCCATGAAAGCTTGCTCATTAAATTCACTGATTGTGTTAGTCTTTCCGCTTGTCCCGCCTGTAATAAATATCCACTCCTTCGCTTTTTGAGTTGTAGCCATTCATTGCTTACAGTCTTATGTATATTGATGGTAACCTGCAGGCTGCGCTGGGTGAGATACAGCTGCTTTAAATATGGACCTGCTTAAGGGATGTGAGAATCAGCAAAACTGAGGATCAGGGTTTTCTAGCTTCTATCTAAAAATTGAAGTTTCCTAACTTCAGTCTCAAAGCTCATGCTGATAAAATTCAGTATTCAGTAGAAAATTATTTTTGGCACACAATTCCTTGCATACCTTTCAAAATGTACAACTAGTCTGCTTTTTAAAATGTACACATTTTGAAGTATATTCCTTTTAAAAATCTCCCACAGATTAAAGTGCATTTGTGCACATTTTTGAAATGTAAGTATTTTTAATATATCTGTGCTGTTGTTGAGAGTGAGAGAGGGCGAGTGTGCTTTTAGGCAGTGTGCAAGAATCAGCTTACAAGCTCAGAAATGTACAAACTGCACCCACAGATTGCATCCAAGTACATATTATTTATTTATTTAATAAATAAATAAATAAATAAATAAATAAAAAAATATTCATTCTGGAAGGTGCAAACCAGGTAAAACCCTGATCAAAAATGAACTGGATTGTCCATATATCTTTAAGCTACTTGAACCTTTTACTGTTCAAACTTCTTGCATTTTGTGAAGGTTTTTTTTTTTTTTTAAGTTGTTGTTTGAAATACCTTGCCTTGATGGCTTTTGACCAAACAAGGCAGTATATGCTGTGGCTGCTGCTGATGTCATTTCATTTCTGGAATAGGAAATGATTATTTTGGTAGGATTGTTCCCCGCTGCCAAACATTTCAGATGCAAACACTCACCTTTACTTGAAGCCACTCATTCTAGCGGCTGCTCTTACCTCCATGAGCCACTGCTTCTGCCTTCTTGCACACTGGTGCTATGGGTGATCCTAACCTGGGATAGCTTGACGTCCCAACACTGCACACAAATACTTCCAGAATTTTTTCACTTTCTTCACTGTTTCCCTGTGAACACAAATTTTATTTGGCTTGACAGCTGGATCCCTCCCAGCAATCCAGACTGTACTCCATCCGTTTTCATGGTGACACCATTGCATAGTCAAATATGACAGACTGTGCAGTTAATGTTGTGATGTCATTCTGTTCCACTTAAAGGAATTGAGAAAATGAAGGGCAGGGAAGGCAGAGTAAATAAATAAGGAATGGTTTTCGCAAGATAGATATTTGCTTCTCTAGAATGAGATGTGAAGCTGGGCACTGTCCACAAAGCTTGCGAAAAGCTGTGAGAGGTTTTGGCTCAGTTATAAGACTTATGTGAATAGGCATTGCCATAAATGTAACTAGTAACAAATTAACGGCATTACCGTTTCTGCATTTGATTTACATTCCATCAGTTGTGTGCAAGGCAGTCCCTCTTTTCCATTCTGATCTCTTGCCACCGAGTGCTGCATGTCTTGGAGGCTTGGTGTTAATGGCTAGTATTCAGCTCACAGAAGATGCTGTAATTAGACAATTTCTTTGTACCATAATGTAACTGTCAGGATGACCTCAGAGGCCATTTTTCTATTGTAGGAACATATTGGATCTGTTCCTCGGCAGCTGTGGGGGAGCTTTTGTTATTTAATGGACCTTTTATCTTGCCATTATTTTTGTACCATTTATTTAGCCTTTCTTAACTGGAGGATAGGGGGAGAGATGCATTTTTTTAAAGGAGCTGCCAAAGGTCACATGGGAAACATGCATCATCCAATGATGACAGCAAATTGTACAATAACTGCTCTCTCTCTGTGTGTGTGTGTGTGTGTGTGTAGAAAGAGTTCCATAATTTAGGTTCCATTGCTTGATGAAAACAAATTTTTGCTGCCAAATGCTTCAGAGCTCTTGCCCTCTTAGAGATCCAGAACGAGAAGCAGACATAGAAGGTCTGGAACCAGCCTGCTGGAAAGACCACATTTCTCATGCAAGCCAGTCCAGATTTCCAGGTCTCCAAGTAGGCCCTCTTCCCTGTCTCTCTGTTGTCAGAGACACTTATGTTAGGAACATGAGTTAGGGCCTTCATGGATGTCGCTCCTAAGCTCTAGAACCATGATAGGCACACCTGGAAGTTCATGAGAATAACATGTGCCAAAGACTGAGTTTTGCCCACTTTTTAAAAGAAGTCTGCTATGGGGAGTGTGGTTGGTCAGAAAACAGTCACTATCCAGAAGGCAACCTGGTGTTACAAAAGAAAAAGTAGCTTTCTACCTCAAGACTGTTAGATAACGCTCTTTCCTTTCCTTCGGAAGAGAAAAATATCCCAGGCAGGCAGAGAATTCTTTTTAAAACTTTATTGCAACAAAGGGAACAGAAGGGAATGGCTTTCTTTCCATTGTTCTGTTCACCTGAGCACATGCTCACACAGGCTTCTTGAACCCCTGTGCCCGGCCGCTTGGTCCTTCCTCCTTCCCCCTAATTGGCTGGGTACTGAGAGACTACACTCTTTCCACCTGCCTACCCTGCACTGTCCCAATCCAGCCCTGCCCCCGGTGGGCTACAATAGGTCATTTGTCCTGCCAATCCTGCTTATTTGTAAGCAGGAAGCCACTTAGTCAATAAACAATCAGGAAGTATTTGGCCCTCCTGTCCAGGTGCCTGCTTCCACATACCTTGTGGTATCTGATTTTGGCCCCTCCCCACCTTTGGACTAAGTAATTTTCTTTGCTACCTTTTTAAAGCTTTTACTCCCTTGTTTCAAATCATCCTTTCACACCTATCAAGACAAACCAAAGTTGGGTCCTGAGATCCAAACGAGAAACATACATGCACACACACGAAAATCAGGAGGTTCATGCAATTTGATGGTAGCCCCAAGAGGTGTTGGTGGGGATATCGATGCTCACAGGCACCGTGGCAGAGACAACACTCTTAATATAGACATTTGTGTGTGTGGTTTTGAATGACACATTTTTGGAGGTGTGCACCAATAGGCTAAATCATTTCCTGCACAAGAACCGGTTTTTCTTTGACAGCATTCACACATTTTAAAAAGGCACAAACATGCACATTTGTACAGAATACTCTGCACTTTCAGAAATATATGGACCGAATTCAGCTCAGCTTTTGGGTCTGAGAAGTAGGCATTAGCTAAATCCATTAAATAAACAAACCCTTCAGAATATCCCTGGTTCTGAATCGCAACAGAAATCAGCGAAGATGAGTCAGATATAGGTGACTGAAACCTACCTAAAGGTGGGGAAATATACCAGTTGAATTGTACTGTGATTTCATGATTTCAGAAAAGATAAGCTAACCTTTATGTGTGTGTTTTGTTCCTTGTCAAATCCTGCACTTCCATATAGAAGGCGAAAATGGAAAAATGCATCTCCTGCTTGGCTGTTAGAACACACAAAATATAAAGACTGTATCAGTTCAGTGAATTTATTAGGATGCATCAAATCACAGCAGTTAATAACCTGCATCTCTGCATATTGTTACATTCATTTTGAAGCTTTATGGTTATTACAAATGGCACCCTAGATATATGTGCTACAGTCTGCCCTGATGCACAATATGCCATTGAGGCTAGCCATGCCTTCACACCCCTCGTGGCGAGAAGTAATAAAATCATGAATGCTGTGGAGTCTGTGGGAAGTGGAGACGGCAGAGAGGGAGAGAGTTTTCTACAACCTCCCCCACAGTCCCCATAGAGTAGCTACCCTGGGAATGGTATTGAAGTGTGGAGAATAAAACCCCAAATAATAAGAAATAAACACTAGTATCCAGTGTGGTGCTGAAGAGGTCTGCTATGTTTTTTCAAGCATGCTCATTAATTTTGGTAGAAAATAAACTGTGTCCCAAAGGAATTTCAGAGGAGAAGGAAAGTTCAGAGCAGTCCTTGTGGGTTCAGTTCAAGGTTCTTGAATCCTTTGTGAGGGGACTAAGAGGGATGCAATTATACATATGGCCTGCAATTCACCTTTTGGACAGCCAGCAACCTTCCCTGTGTCAATCAAAGCTTCTCACTCTTCAGTTGAAGCTGAGGAGAAGGTGCCATGAGGCCGTTCCTCTTGCGGGGCTTTTTCAGATTGGGAAGTGCAAGCAGCTGGGGAGGCTGCAGAGTGGTGGAGAGGTGAAAAGGTGGTGGAGAGGTGGTGATGAAAAGTGCTGGAAATGTGCAGAGTGCACCCGGTCACCTGCCAAGGGTTAGAGCAGCAGGAAAACACCACCAAGAAAAATGCAAAATATATTATGGAATATCCTGAGAATGAGGATGAAAAATGGAAGTGTCCTTCCTAGGGCAAGATAATGTGCAAGAATTTGGAAGACTAGCTCCATGTATTCCCTGGAAACATCGCTGCCTCCTCACCTGCCACAAGACTGTCAGGGGAGTTGCATTAGTGTCTCTATTAGGGTTGACTAATGGTTGTGGTAGTGTCTGCATTGGAGAAAGGATGCATGCCACATTCCGCCTCAAGAATTTAAGATTTGGAAGGACATGGGGCACTGCTGATTCCTGTCAACTGGCAACTCAGGATGTGTCAAAATTTGTAAGGGTGTTCCAGTGGAGACCAAAGCCAAGATCATCCATACCACTGCGTCCCTGATTATTATGTATTGGTATGAATGGTGGACACGGAAGAAAGATAACAGGACGCAAATGGATGCATTTGAAACATGGGCCTGGAGGAAAGCTTTGTGAATACCTTGGACTGATGGAAGGACCTCAGTCCTAGAGCAAATTAAACCAGAACTTTCCCTGGCAGGTAAAATGATGAAACTGAGGCTTTCATACTTCAGGTACAACATGAAAAGGCAAGAACATGCCTTCTCAATGGAGAAGATAATCATGCTAGGGAAAGTCAAAGGAAGAAGACACTGAAGACCAACTATTAGCAGGATCAAGAAAGCCACAGCCTTGAGTTTGAAATAGCTGAGCAGGCCATTTCTGGAGCTTCATTCACAGGGTCACCATTTGTTGGAGAAGACTTGAGGGCAGATGACAACAAAACACGCTGACTAATGATAAGAATTACAGATATAAAAACAGAGGAGCTGCTGGACAAAATCTCCACAGATTTGTCCCCGCTCTTGCCTACTTAGCAATTCAAAAGCATGGAAATGTGTGTAGATAATTCCCGCCACTTTGGTGGGAAAGGTAACAGAGTTCCATGAGCTGTGACATTTAGTCATGCCAGCCACATGAGCACGGAAGTATCTTCAGACAACACTGGCTCTTCAACTTACAAACAGAGAAGGGCACCATCCCCAGGTTCGGACATGACTAGCATGCTTGTGCGGGGGAAACTTTACCTTTAATATTCTAAGAAGGGGGAGGGGGATCCATTTTCAAACTTCAGTGCAGTATAAACAAGACTTTAGCAGAACCTCCCCTAATTTGGTGCTCTCCTGTTATTTTGAACTACAACTTCCATCTCCCCTCACCCAAAAAGACAATATTTATATTACTTATGAGATTTATATCCATAGTCATCAACATTGGGTAAGGATCTATGGAGAAACTGTTCTGGGGGTAGGCAACCAGCAGATTCCTTGGATTCACCTTGCTGGACTCCAGCCACTTTCTTGCAGCTGAGTCCAACTTCCTGATGAGCACACCCAGTTTTTGCATAGCTTTCTACCAGGAAATGAGCCCAGGTGAATAAGAGAATCAGAGAACAGTAGAGCTGGAAGGGGGCGGAAGGATCAGTCCAATCCGCTGCTTTTGCAGGACACCAAATTACACCATCCCAGTAGAATTGTAGAATGACTGAACATTTGGCACTATTCAAGGAGCACCTCTCCGCTCACATATGGCTTATGGCCTTTGTTAAAGCTGCACTTACTGTGGAAGAAGGTTGCTGATTGTACACCTAGAGCTCCATGAGCATTTGATGAAGAGAAGAGAGTGGGATTTGGGGAGGACCCTGGCAACCCTAAAGCTGGGAATTGTAGTTCTGAGCAACCAAAAAGCATTGGATTAGGGAAGACTGCCTTAGAACTTTCTTTCTGTATGTGCTCATAAGCATGGAGCTAGTACACAGAATACACATACACTTGTATAGGACTGTTAAATATTATGCATTACTTAAAAATAAATAAACCCCATCTTATGATTCTCATGAAAAGTTGTATTTGATTGCTTTTGTTGGCATGTCCAGCTTCACAATCCTATTTCCAGAGCATTAAAATGGGGATGGCTTAGGTAGTGGGAAAATATGGCCTGCCAACAGGGGTAAAGTGATGGCAGTCCCATTCTCTGACGCAGCATTGCACCAGCTTCCTTTTGCACAAGTGCAACATTCGACCAAGATGTTTTAGTAGTGGCAGGAAGCATTGCTCCTTGTTCCTGCCTTCACTCTGATTTGTCTTTGTGGCATCACCACAAGAACCTATCAGAGTGGCAGAAGTATCAGGAAGCGACTCTGCTCTCTTCTCTAGAAGACTTTGAAATCAGCCTGTTTTTGCTGCCAGGTGTGTGTGTGTGTGTGATGGAGTCAGTGAGGTGAGGCAAAAAAAAAATAAAATAAAAAAAATAAAAATCTTAGAAACATTGGCTCAGCTTTTGTGGCATAACTACACAGAAAACACTCTTCTTTCCATTATCTGAAAGTTACTGCTGCCTGATCTGGCTGCTGGAAATTCTTCCTGTCCTAGTCTGTTAAAAATGGATGAGACAGATAAGGAAAAATATAGAGGCACATACCATGTTGGGTGTCACATTCCACATTTCTCCTGCTCACCCTTCCACTTTTGATTTTATGTGGATGGCTCTGTGTTTGAGCCATCACCAAACAAGATATCCAAGAGGTGAAATGTTTGCAGCAAGGCCAGGCCACCTTCCACAACCTAAGCAAGGGGCATGAAATGGGAAAATGGAATGGGTTCTCTGCCAACTTGATCAAGCCATAATGTATTGAACAGCAAAGAAACCCAGGAAGTCTTCGACATTTCAGCAGGGCTCCTTATCCATTGCAGCTTTTCATCTGAATTTTGTAGGAACTATCCAGGGCACTGAATTCCATCCCCAAAATCATTTTGCCACCAAGGAACATGATGGAGAGCTCCTATAATGTTCAGAATGAATGTTGTACAATGCATCACCAGGGTTTCCACCTTCTACTCTCCCTTTCCTTGGTTTGATCCCAAAGGAAACAAGAAAACAGACATTCCTGTTTACTTTACCTACAAGCAAGCTTAGCTAGAACTTCTTGGTTCACCTGCTCCAAACCAGGAAGACTAATGCAAATGCTGAGGCACTGTAAGGATGAAAGGAAATCTGAGTGAGGCATAACTTCTCTAGGGCAGACTAGACACTTGCAAGGAATTTACTGTGATGATTAATATACACTGGACTGGCACGTTCCTGGCTCCCTATTAGCTGTCTCCGTAATGAGATAACTGTGTCAAGAGAAAAGTTAGAATACATTCCACCCTCCAATCCACCACAGGTGAATTAAGGGATGGTTACTCTGATTATTTCATTGTTATTGCTTTAAGGTGAGATGAAGTCTCTTAACGGGTTTTGCGGGGTGGATGGCAGGGGCTGCATTGAATCTTAAAAATAATTTATGAGTCTTGCTGCTCTTGGAGGCTGTAATATCATAGTTCCTACAGCAAGCAGCAGCTGGTGCCTTCTAGAGAGTTCTAGGAATTCCATTTCAGTGTACAGATGATGCAAATGTGTCATATTTACAGCTGCGGATGTGAATGGAAGCCCTTCCTCCATATATGTGAGTATATACACTCTTGAACTGGTGATCACATTCAGAATGCACATTTAGAAATGCCATTTTCCTTCAATACACACCTTTTCATGAGTCAAAAGGGGAAAAGTGGACACCTTTGAAAATATGGACCAAAATGTGCACTTTTCCATTCAAATGAATAAAATTCTGGTTCCTGACTCCGAGCAGAGCAGAGCAGAGCAGAGCAAGCTGCCCCAGCTGGTCTAGGGTCTCTGGGATACAAGCAGCCAAGCTCTCGGGGAAGGAGAGAGCAGAGTGAGCAACCAGGGTGAGCCAATGGGGGTTTGGCGGAAGAGTGCAGCAGGGGAGGTCCCTAATATTTTCCCCCTTTTGTTTCTTTTCGTTATTTCTCCTTAATCCCCCTGCACACACACACATTTTCTTCCTTGTAACACACTCCTATTTACTAGTAGGATTGTGTTGCTAATATTTAGTGAAGACATTCAAAAGCACCAGCTGTCACAACAGCCCCCCACCCCAAGACAGAACCACTAAGACTGCAGAAACAGTGGACCAAGGTGACTCCAAGGTGGTGCTGGCCTTCAACAACTGCAATGGCTGCAAACTGATAGCCCTGTTACAAGAACAGGTGAGAGCACTGGAGCAGCGAGTGTCCACCCTCCAGATAATAAAAGAAAATGAAGAGTTTTTAGACAGAGCAGAGGGGCTGCAGCAGCTAAATGTAGTCCAGAAGCAAGAAGAGCATCAACAAGCTGAGGCAGAAGAAGAGAACCCCGAGGGAAGAGAAAATGAGGAAACTCCCTGGAACTGGGTGGCAGTTAGATGCAGAAGAAATAGAACTAGGAGACACTCTGCACCAGTGGAAGCAACGGAACTCTCAAAATGCTTGAGGAAGAGATGTGTGAGAAACCCGCTGTGAAAGAGCTACATGATACACTGGGCAACTCTGAAAAAGAGGCAAAAGGCCAATCAAGAAAGAAACAGGATACAAAAGTTTGTAACACCGAAAGGAGAAGAGTAATAGTTGTGGGAAGTTCCCTGTTGCACAAGAGCAAAAAATATGTGATCGTTGTGGGAAGTTCCCTGTTGCGCAAGATGGAAAAATATGTATGTCGCAATGACCTAGAGAATCTCCAACTGTGCTGTCTCCCTGGCACCAAGATTAAAGACATAACCAGCAAGCTCACACAACTCAGACAACCCACTGACAAAACACCCCTTCCTTCTCTTCCATGTGGGAACTAACACTGCCATGAGAAGCTTTGCTGAAGTAACATCAGACTTTGAACCTCTAGGGGGGAAAATAAAAAACACTGTGGTCCGGCTAGTCTTCTCCTCAATCCCACTGGTATGCAGAAGAGCAACTGTTAGGGAAAGAAAAATCCTTTCAGGTGAATGACTGGCTATGATGGTGCTGCTATAAAGAGAGATTTGGATTCTGGGACCACAAGCTAAGCTTCCTGGAAGAATAGCTCCTCACAAACAACAGGAGGCAGATGTTTGGATACTACATGAAAAGTTCATCAGGAGGGCTTTAAACTAAAACTAAAACATATAGGGGAGGCAGATGTGCAGCATGGCATACCATAACCTGGCAAGGACTTCTATATTTCAACAGAGGAAAAACAGAGCCCAACACCAGTCTCCCAAAAAACATAGGAAGAAAACCAGAGCAAAATGAGAATAAACTTTGATGTCTCTACACCAATGCTCAGAGTATAAGAAATGAACAACATGAACTAGAGCTCATAGTATATGAGGGCAATTACAATCTTATTGGCATCTATTACCATCCACCCAGTCAAAAAGAGGACAAGGATGCAACCTTCAAAGAGCAACTTGCTGGCATTTCCAAGAAGAATGGTGTAGTCATCATGGGGTGCTTCAGTTTCCCTGATATTTGCTGGGAGACAAATTCTGCCCCTCTAAGAAGTGCCTGACATGCGTTGCCGACAACTTTCTCCAGCAGAAAGCAGAGGAAGGCAGGAGAGGACCAGCTATCCTCAATTTCACACTAAGAGGGTTGGCCTGGTGGACAAAATAGCAGCCGTAGGAACTCTGGGGGAAGATGACCATAGCGGATTCCCCCTCCCCCATTCCAGAACCGCATTGCAGATTTTGTGAGGTATTGTGTGCTTTTCACAACTCATTGTTTGATTTTTGGGGTGGCACGGGGGGGGGGTTATTTTTAAATGGGGGTTATTTTTAATTGTCAATCTTGCGCAAATTAGCATGACCATAATTCAACTTGCATTTGTCACTTTCATCTTCTCCATACACTGCATTATGAAACCCAGCAAAGCCATGCGGCATGCATGCCAGAGACCACGCCAGTCCACACACCGCAGAGTACCGAGCCAGAGCATGGAACGGTCAGGTTCTTTGACAAGTACAGGAGGTACAGAAGCAGGGCCACCTTCCCTGTGCAGTGTCTCAACAGCCCCCACTGCCTGGGTTGCACTAAGTTTGGGGCATCTAAATACCCACCTATGCCCTTTCTTAGAGGTCTTGCTCATAGCCATGGTTTGACAAGCATTAGCAAACAGTTGCAGGCACTTTGACAGCCATAACCTTCCATAGATTTCTCCAAGCAGATTTGCCAACCCAATCGAGAGCTATTTGTCAAACTATAGGCAAGGTCCAGCACCATTTCCTCATCAGTGATTACATCCTATTTTAGAAATATACGCTCTTCAAAGATTAAGGGACAAGTACAGCATGCACCCTCAAGCCCCCGTTTTAGGAGGCCTCGCTCGGGGTGCTTGCAAACCCCAAGAAGCCACAATAGGCTGCAGCTCTTGCTTGTGGTGTAGTCATTGGAAGTCTTCGACTTGGTATAATATACTACTTGAAAAGGCTCCTGTGTGTCACATAGGAACAAAATGTGATAGAGCATTATCTAGCGAGAAATGATCACTCGGGGTCCATTGATTACCGTTGGAGGTGTTTAAGTATGTGCTTAACTCCTTTGGTGGAATCTGTGCTGATCTTTGGCCAAATCATATGCCTAGTTCCTCTCCACAGTCACAAAGAAATGGCTGTCAAGGAAGGGAGGGGCACCTTGACGGAATTGCCATTTGAAGTTAATATTCATTAGCAAAGCTGCTAGTTCTGGTCAATTGATTTCAGCTCCAGATGTTCTCATTTTAACTAAATGTTGTAGTGAAATGTTTAATTGATTAGTGACTTGAATTTTTTTTTTAAATTGTTTTGTCCTAGGACAATAGCATTCCAAGCAGCCAAGTTGAAGGGGTTTTCTACTTTTTCCAAGATATACTTTATTTTATTGTCATAACAATAAAGTATATTAAGCCAAATGACTTAAGTACATTATTTTTAATTAATAATGCTGCAAGGGTTCATCTGTTGAAAAAGGTCAACTGCTGTTTGCCTAATCTCAGAACTCACTTGAAGAGACCATGCAAAGATGTGTCATTTTAACTAGCATTTTTCTGGAAGATGCTTTGACACTTACATGCAAAAATCAACCAGTCAATCAATCAATGACTGAAATGAGAATGGACTTGCTTGGTTGAACATCACTCCCAATCTCCAATGGAATTCTTATGAATGTTCACAATGTTTAGTCTGCAATGTTATATCCGTTTACATGCTGGGAATTACCAGTGATTTCAATAGGACTGTCTATGAACTAGACCACCGTAGGATTGCAGTTGGTTTAGTTTTAGACTGCACACGCACTCTGAGATTTCACCTGAGATTACAGATGTTAGAAAAGCCACATGGGGTTTGAACTGAATATTGTTTTTCTGTTGTTTGACACCAGTCTGCTGGTCACAATCAGTTCTGGGTGAATGTTACTGGCAACATACCAGAAGGCTGCTGTGAAAGGATCATTTCACATTGCTTCTTAGATGCTATAGAGGGAGGATTTTTCACGCATAGGGTCCAGGAGGCGATGATGGGGGAAAGATCCTTGACTTGGTCTTGTCCAACAGGGAGGAACTGATAAATGAGGTGCAGGTCAGGGGAGCTCTGGATGTGAGTGGTCACTCCATCCTTTGCCTTGAGATCAGAGGAATGGGAATGAGCAGCAGATCGCATACCAGAAACTTCCAGAACCAGAAGGTGGTCCGGCACCTTTTTTTCCAATGGATTTTATGAAGCAGATCAGCAGCAAACATCGTTAACATAGTGCCTGCAGGCTACTTTTGTGTCTGCTATCTGCTATCTGATAGTAAGATAGTGAGGGCGCTGCTCAATTTGGGATGCTGCTCGGCTTGGGATTGGTGTGTGTGTTCGCGTGCTGAGTGCTTACTGCCGGTGGCAATATGAGTTCCAGCACTTTTTTTTTTTTTACAAAAAATGCACTGCCCACCACTATGTCTACTCCTGACAGTGGGGGTATGTTATTGCCCTCCAAATCAACCTGAGACCCTCGATAATGCCCTGACAGACCAGATTCAACAGATATCTCAGGAGAGGGACATGGCAATTATGGGAGATTTTAATCCCCCAGATATTAGTTGGGAGGCTCACTCGGTGGCAACAGCCAGGTCATGTCGCTTCCTAGATGCTACAGAGGGAAGGTTTTTCATGCAGAGGGTTCAGGAGGTGATGAGAGGGGGAAATATCCTTGAATTGGTCTTGACCAACAGGAGGAGCTGATAGATGGGGTGTAGATTAGAGGAGCTCTGGATGTGAGTGGTCACTCCATCCTTTGCTTTGAGATCAGAGGAATGGGGACGAGTGGCAGGTCAAGTACTAGAAGCTGGGACTTCACAAGGGTCAGCTTTGGGCAATTGAAGGCCAGACTGGGGAAAGTCTCCTGAGAGAGCGAGTACTGGAAGGCAAAGGAGTTTAGGAGGGGTGGATCGAACTCAAAAGGGAGGTATCAGAGGTACAAGTCTTGACAACACTTCTAGTTTAGAAAGGCAGAGATGTGAAGGAGGGTGCTGCCATGGATGTGAAAGGAAATGGTCAGAGGGATTAGACATTACAGGAACCTCTTTTTAATTTATTTTTTTAATTTAATAAAACATTTCTATCCTGTCCTTCATGATAAAATGCCTCAGGATGGCTTACAAAATTTAAAATAATAGTACAATAATACAATAATTAAAACAATAAATAATTCGCAAAACATGAATAAACAATCACATCTACAAACATAGTAAAAAGAAAAGGAAAAGTGACTGTAAACTAAATCCTAAAACATTGAAAATCTCAATTCTTAAAATGGTGGTTAAATAAAAAGGTCTTTACCTGGCGCCAAAAGGAGTATAGAGTCAGTGCCAGGTCAACCATTTTGGGGAACACATTCCACAATCTGGGTGCCACTGCAGAGAAGGCCCTCCTCTGGGTGGATACCATCCTTATCTCCTTCAGATAGGGTTCCTGGAGTAAGGAAATGGACAATCGGGCAAGTAGGAAATGGGTAGAATTTCCTTTATAGGAAATGGGCACTGGGGCAAGTAGACAAAAGGGTATACCAGGAGGAGGAGGCCCGTTGCAGAAGGATTCTTCGCAAGACAAAGACTGAAGGGGAGACAGGTGGTGGGACTGCTTAATAAGGAGGAAAGGGATTCAGTGACTGATGTGAGGGAACAGACACAGATGCTAAATGACTATTTTGCCTCTAAGTTCTCCCCAAAGCAGGACGGGGGAGATCTGCATCGGGGAACAGATGAGGCTGGAGATTTAGGGGCACAGATCAGAATCACCCACTAGAAGTTGAGGAGCTCCTCAGGGCACTGGACGTTACAAAGGCACTGGGCCCTGACGGATTACAACCAAGAGTACTGTGGGAGTTGGCAGGGGTTCTCACATGCCCATTGGCCTCCATTTTTGAGGCCTTCGCAGAGAATGGAGGAGGCTTCAGAGGACTGGAGGATGGGGTCAGTGGTCCTAGTTTTCAAAAAGGGTAGTAGAGGGGACACGGGGAATTACAGGCTTCTTAGGCTTGTTAGCCTTACGTCCATTCTGGGAAAGATGATGCAAAGGCTCATAATAAGGAAAGATCCAGTAACCCTAGATAAGGAAGGGAGGTTGATGGCCAAGCAACACGGCTTCCACAAAAGCATGTCCTTCCAGACTAACCTTGTTGATTTCCATTACAAGGTTTTGAGGTGGTTAGATAGAGGGGACACAGTGGATGTGGTTTCCCTGGATTTGAGCAAGGCCTTTGATAAAGTGCCACATGATATGCTGGTTGAGGAACTGAGGAATTTTGGGATAGACCAATGCACTGTCCGGTGGATTAGGGCATGGTTGACTGACCGAAAGCAGAGAATAACTATGAGTGGGGAATCATCGGGATGGCGGCCAGTGACAAGTGGTAGTCCCCAGGGCTCTTTTTTCATCAATGACCTGGAAGAAGGGGTGATCAGTGTGCTGATCAAATTCACAGATGATACTAATGGGGGCAGGGGCCACAACTGAGGAGCACGTGTTCAGGATCCAGAAGGATCTGGACAGACTATAGAAGTGGGCAAGGGAGAGCAGAACAACATTCAATGTGGGTAAGTGCAAGGTCTTGCACTTGGGGCATAGGAATGGGTGTCATAAGTACAGGTTAGGGGACAAGTGGCTGGAGAACAGACCTTGTGAAAGGGATCTCAGGGTACTGGTCAACTGCAGGCTATACATGTGTCAACAGTGTGACATGGCAGTCAAGAGGGTGAATATCACCCTTGGTTGCATAGCCAGAAGTGTGGCTTCTAGATCGAGAGAGATATTACTGCCACACTATACAGCTCTGGTGCCTCACAACTGGTGTACTGTGTTCAGTTCTGGGCTCCACATTACAGGAAGGATATAGCCAGGTTAGAGCCAGTGCAGCATAGGGCCACAAGGATGGTGGCTGGATTGCAGGGAAAACTATATGAGGTGAGACTGAGGGAGGTGGGTCTTTTCAGTGTGGATAAGAGGAGACTCCAAGGGGATCTGTTAGGAACATATGGGTATGTGAGGGAGTGTCTCTTGGAGGTGGGTAGAGACCTGTTCTCCCCTGCAGAGGAGGGCAGGATGCACTCCAGTGGAGCCAAGCTCAAGGAACCAAAGTTCAATTTGGATGCCAGGAAGCACTTCCTGACAGTTAGGACCCCGAGGGTATGGAATGGGTTTCCACAGGAGGTGGTTGAGGCCCCATCGATGAGGGTGTTCAAGGATAGGCTAGACATGCACATAGTAGGCATGTCATGAGTGGAGCTGGCTGGAGCCAGGGGTCAGAATTGATGGCCCCAGAGGCCCCTTCCAACTTGCTCTGCTTCTATGTTTCCTCCCTGATATGCCCCGATTATGTCATGAGGGCATCTCTGTCATCCCAGTCCCTCAACAACTGGGCTTTCCAATGTACGGAGGATGTTGATGAGGATGGATAGGTCTTGTTTATCCTCATTCAAAGCCTTGTTAGAGCAATCCAGCTTTCACCTCCTGGCTCAAATAAGAACCTGGCAGACACGCCAGCATCATAGATGTCTCGGGCTGCAAAATCAGGTGATTGTCCTTCAAGTCAAGAAGTGCTGCTGCTGCAAAGTCTGGCTCATTCGAGTACGACAGACGTCCTGTCTACTTCTGGTTCCATGATTAGAAGCCAGCTGAGTCATTGTCTTGTCTCATTTTTCCCCTTGTGCACTTTCCCAAGACAGGCCATGATTTGTACATGTTTTTTTTAAAATAGTAATGCTAAGAAAATTTGTACAAACCACAGTATTTTGAACATTTTGTCCAATTGGCACCTGAAAAGTACATCAGTCTAGCACAATTCCCTTAAAATCAGCCAATCTGTGCAAATTAGAACTTTAAAATACCTAGCCCTTGCAAAATGTTTACTATAGATTCCACATACACCCCTAGCTTTGGCTATCCAGTCAGCATATCCAGGAGTTTCAGAGGTGGAGCTGATGACAGTGCAGCTGACTTTAGCTCCCTGCTGAGACAAAGCCCTCTGATTGTCCTTGTGACACAGTCCCAGTAATCAGGACCCGCTTGGAGCTCTCCAAGGTTCTACTTCCTCCCAATATGCCTTCTCACCAGCTTCTTCTGTATGCCTCTAGAGGCTTCTGAATGAAAAAATTGCAGTAGTTCTCCAGCTTGTAACATGGCTGTTATTTTAAATTGAAGACAAAAGCTTTAAATTATTAATTGTTCAATGAAGAACAAGAAGTAGGTTCTTCCTTCCTTCCTTCCTTCCTTCCTTCCTTCCTTCCTTCTTACAGAAAATTTATTTATTTGACATATTTATATGCTGCCCCCTTGCAAACAAGCCTCGGGGCGGCTAACAACAAACAGGAAAAATATAATTTAAAAGGAATACACAATCTAAAACTGACCCATCTCAAATCTAAGATAAAATAGAAATATATAAATATGTCAATAATAAAATATAAAATTTAACCATTAAAATATCTCTTAAATAAAAAGGTCTTCGCCTGGAGCCGAAAAACAAATAATGACGGTGCCAGCGAGCCTCTCTGGGGAGTGCATCCCATAGGTGGGGCACCACTGCAGAGAAAGCCCTCCTCCAGGTACTCACCCTCCTTACTTCTCCACAGAGGGTTCCCAGAGGAGGGCATCAGTTGCCGATCATAAGGGGCGGGAGGGCATATATGGTTGCAGGCGCTCCTTTAGGTAACCAGGACCCAAGCCGTTAAGGGCTTTATAGGTCATAACCAACACCTTGAATTGGGCCCACAAAATGGATTCCACAATGTGGTTGCAGTATAGTATATGTGCCCCATGCTCCAGGTTCCATGGTGGTATCACTTCTTTGTTTAGCCTGGCAAAAGCACACTTGGTTTGCCTTATCTAATGCTGGAAAATAAAATTGAAGGAAGTGTGTTAATCAAAGCAAGTCATCCTGTTATTCCACAAATGTTGGTGAATTATACATTCCTGAATGATACAGAAGTTATCTTAGTTTGGCAACACGACAGGTCTGGAAGAGAACACAGATAAGAATGGGGGCAAACTTCAGTGTGGTTGGTATAATCCATCACATTTGCACTTATCCTTCAGTTTTCACACCAATCAAAAATATATAGAAAGATTGCATATGAAATGCATAGATACAGTAAGAAGAAAAAAGCAGAAACAGTTCTATATTGAGAAAAAGGCTTGTAAATAAATGTGTTTGTGTGAAAGCAAATACCAAAGCATATAACTTTCTGTGCCTATGAAAATTTGCATATGTATGAATTTTCCCTTGGTTTTAAAAACCAAAGCAGAAATGGTTAGAATGAACTTGGACTTTAAAAAAAAACGGAAAAAGTCATGGAAAGCAAAACAGATTTGGCACTAACAGACAGATTAGTTTTAGTGGGCACAGTTGTTCACAAGTGTGAAATTGGATAAATTCACATTAAAATGTGAATGGAATGAATTACTTCCCTATCCTTGCTCAAACATTTCCATCAGCCATGGGGAAAGATGCACTCAAAAAGGCAAAGGTGCCGTTGGCTGATGCTGAAATTTGTTGGCAATGCTTGTAAACTTTCAGGAGCAAACCTGATGTGAAGCCAAATACATCTTTGCATTCGAAGTGTCTTTGCACTTTTTCTTGGGGGTTGGGGTGGGGTTGGGAACACCTCTGCACTTTTAAAAGAACATTTTCACTTTTACTGTAAATTCCGTCTTGTGAAAAGCAGGAGCTGATGAATTTCAGGATCACAGCAGGCAGAGAGGACCAGTTTAACTCTTATGCTGTGTTATGATAGCAATACTCTTCCAAACCTGTTTTTTGCTTTTGGCTTAAGTCTCCCATGGACCCTTAATTTCTTCTGATGCAAACAGAAGCTCCAGAAAAAGGATTTTTCTTAGGACCACAGGAGGAGTTCCAACCTACTGCAGTCCTCCCTTTCTATGGCCACACAGCAGTTGCTTTTTGCATTTTGTAATGTCCAAATACACTGCATGTCACTCCTGTTTGCTGCTAAAATGAACTTTCTAGTCTTCAGATAATTGGTGGTCATTTTCCCCCCACTGTGATGGTTCAGGACACTCTAGGGAGGCAAGAGGAATTCATCTTTGTAAAATGAGCACTACAGTCTGAACACACAACTACATATTTGAGACAGTACAAGAAAAAAACAACAGAAATGGAATTATCATTCCACCTTTGGCTGCTTCTCTTTGCTGGCTTGCAGCTGAAATCCCGCAGGAGAGCTATCTTATGCTCAACAACTGCCCGATTACATTTTGCTCTGATTAGTACAGATCATCCACCTGCTAACTCCTTCAGTCCTTCAGCTGCTAATAACACTGTGCAGCACTAAATAATAGATTGTACTCACAGGGGGAGTAGTGTGTGCATGTGTTTGGCTTAGGAATAAATGCTCATTTCATTTCAATCTATTTTGGATAAAAATCACCCCAAATTTTTGAACATATTCCCATTTAGGATGGAAAGAACTTGAGCTGTATTCATTTGTTGATTTAAATCAAATGCAGAGGAAACTGAAATGCAATAATTAGACCAAACAGGCCCAGAGCTATGGGTGCTTAGATCTTAAAAGTCTAGTTTCAAATATTCAGCCACGTCTGCAACACTGAATTAGATGGTCTGTCCCTCGCTCGCTCCCTCCCTCCGTCCCTCACATATGTCTTTAACAGCCAAATGGCAGGTAGACAAAACTTTGTTATCACAGGAAAGACAGAAATAACTAAAAAGGAAAAAAAAGGAAAGGGGAAACAGGAATGTTCATCTAACAGTAGTTCATCTTTCTCAAAACCCTCATGAAGAGGAAAGAGCATCCATTTCTCCATAGTATTATCCTAGGGATGGACAACTAGTGGTCCTTTGAAGTTCACTTTTGGTCTGAGTGAGAGATGTATGAAACATGCCCCATTCAAAGCCCCAAGCACAAGCACAAGCACAAGCACATGTCTGTTTACACATTTGCAAGTTATGGAACATGTCCTTAAGTCCAGCTCATTCCGAATTCCCCCTTCAATCTGTGAAGATACCCTCAGCAGACTGAATCAGCCATAATTTGTGCTATGGAGAAAACCTGCAAAAACAGTGAAATGTGCAAATCGGTGTTTGATTTGCGAAACTTCCCTGTTCACATGGAGCATGTGGCGTTTTCCAACACACATGGGAACTGAGAACAAGAGGAGCAGCAAAATGGTGTAAGACGAATCCTTTCTGTTTTGAGGATTGAAAGGATCTCCAGTCATCTGGCTTCCATCAAGCTAGATGGGCCACTGATAAGGCACTGTGGAAGTCGTGCTTCAGCAGCATCTGTAGGGCCTCCCCAAAAACATAGAAGCCTACCATGAGCATGTCCACTGTTAGAAACCTGCAAAATCCCTAGCATTCTCATCACAGCTTATTACTTGTTTTATTCTGTTTATTATTGTTCTGTGAGCTGCCCAGAGGGCCCTTGGGCTATAGGGCAGCATACAAATGTCATAAACAAACAAACAAACAAACCACAGCAAACTCCTGTGCAACTTGAAAGCACAAGAACAACATGCTATATACCAATGGAGAAGTGCTAGCTAAGGCAGGTGCAATGGCTGACGTCTTTCCTCCAAACACCTCTTCCAGTGGGCCCATTGGGGATAATAACTAGAGGCATTTGAGGGTGAAATATTTAGCTGCTGTTTATTTGACACCCACTGTAGGACCTTTAATACAGTTCAGCAATACAAGGCTGGGCACATCAGCACCACACCCACCAGCTCATCAGCTTCTGAAACACCAGGGGTAGGGAAGGGTGATTGAGCAGGACGTTGAGTTGTTCTGTATGTGCAGGAGCCTCTCCTTATGTTGGCATTGGCAAGCAGGGAGCTAAAGGAAAACTTTTTATTAAAGGTGCTTGGCCAGCCTTACCCACCCAGCAGATCAGAAACTTTTGCATTGAAAAACATGATACACAACGCTTTGAATTAGCATTCAAATGTCCATTGATGGTAGGGAAAAACCCTAATGACCTGCATCCATTAAGTCTGCTGGCTGGAGGAACTAGGCGATGTGCAATAGTATAAGACACGGAATGCTATAAAGAGGCACCCAATTGTCTGTATTGGCAAAAGGGAAGTATGCCTACAATCACTATGCTTCCCTGTTCCAATTGTTCAAAGCAAATTGACTGGGGATGCTGTCCTGGTGTTGTTGCAGCATGGCTTTTGTGGTGATGGTTGCTGCTGTTGTGTGCCCATGAGTGTGTGGACAGTGCAGGTGGGGTATCATTTTGCAAGGAATTTAGCTAATCGAGCCAGAAAAGATCATGCAGCAGCTGTCGTTCATGCCAGGACTTTCCTTTTCATTTTAGTAGACACAACAGATGAGGCTGCTTCCTGCACCAGGAAAACAGCGGACCTACCAGTGGGATAAAATCTACTCTGACCAGCAGCATCTCTACAGGGTCCAAGATGCAGCTGCCTCATCCATTGACCTGGCAATGCCGGAAGGCAGGGAGCAATCTATGGCAGCCATACAAAGGGTGCTGCGAGAGGGCATTCCCACTGTTTCCCTGCATCAGCTGTTAACAAGCCAGAGCTAAACTGCCCTTATCAGCAAAAAATGTCCCAGGCTTGTCCAGCAGTGCTTTGCCAGGGTTTGTATTGAAAATATTGAGCAGCCATCTGATGGGAAGCAGTGATTACAAGGTACTAATGAGGTCTTCGGCTGTGACATCTCACTCTCTGGAGTCAGGGGAAGTCTTGCTCCATAAAATGGCAGCAGCAGCCCAGGCAATGGCTTGTTCCATCTGGTCTCACCAAGGAAAGCTGCAGGATCGCTTTCAGATCATCTCAGGCAAACGGCACGAGCAGTTTCTGTTTGGATTCCTCTGTGCTTGAGGAAAGAGCAAATCATTGCAATCAAAACTGATCTGAAGACTCAGGCCACTTTGACTCTGCCCCAATTTACTTTTTAATATTGCTTATTTTAATTGGCTGAATGTACTGTGAATGAATATTACTGATTTTACAAAGCACTGGTCCCCACCCAAAAAACACTGACTTGAAAACAGGGATTCTTACAACAAAATAGAGGCAGTTGTCGCCTCCCTCCACCCTGCTGTGTGCCTGGCGAGGGGAAGTACGTTCAGATTGTTGCAGGGCAGCCGTGATTAGTGCTACCAAAGCAGACATAGAAACATAGAAACAGAGAGTCAGAAGGGGCCTCCCGGGCCATCTAGTCTGACCCCCAGCTCCAGCCGATTCCACTCATGACATGCCCACCATGTGCATGTCCAGCCTATCTTTGAACACCCTCACCAATGGGGCCTCAACCACCACCCATGGAATCCCATTCCATGCCCTCGGGATCCTAACTGTCAGGAAGTGCTTCCTGGCATCTAAATGGAACCTGGGTTCCCTGAGCTTTGCTCTCTGGAGCTTGTCCTGCCTTCCTCTGCAGGGGAGAACAGGTCTCTACCCACCTCCATGTGACACCCCCTCACATACCTGTATGTCGCAAGTCTGCCCTCCCTCTCAGGGAAGATTACCCTGTGTGAGCAGCATTGCTCCTAAGAGTCAGACTTCTGGATTGCTCCCTGTCTTCCCTGCCACTGGAGAACAGTGTCAGGAGCTGCTCTGCATCTTCTCACTTTGGCCCAGGAGCCCTTGCTCATCATAATGAAGGACTGAAGATTGCCAGTCACCACTATCAACAAAAGAGTTGATCATGATCAAAACCCAATATTTTCCACAAGACTTCCCTGCAATCTACCTTCATGCAATCACTCCTCTCCTTTCTTTTTCTCCCATGTTCATGAAGCTGCCGTCTTTCTCACTCTCTGAAGTTCTCTTGCCTTTTCAGCTTGATCCTTCTCAGATCCACTGTGCTTGATTTCAGCCAGCTAGTCCGGGCAGAGCACCAACTCAGACCTCTCCTTTTCTTGGTCCCCTCTTCAGCTCTTTGCTCTGCTAACATACATACTATTAATTGCAATAAAGGAGTCAATTAGGCAGACTAAGAGCAAAGCAGAGTTTTGACTAGCAAGCAAGGATTTTCCAGCAATAAGTTGGGAAAATGGCCAAGGTCAAGTGTTCAGAATAGAAGGCAAGTATAATTAGAATTCAGAGGCAGTATTGTGCAGAAGCTTAAGGTCAATAATGCAGAGGTCAAAACACGTCTTAAGATCAGAATGCAAGAGCTGAAAGCCAGCATGGTTTTAACAAAGTTCAAACAGAAAGTGCAAACATGTATTCCAAAGGCCTCCTGAGCCCCACCCACAGATTGGCAGCTGTATCTTGCAACCCTTATTCATGAACAGCTCTTCCTTGGAGGAAGGTATTTCATTTTCAGGGAAACTTTCTTATTTGCCTCCTGAGCCTAAGGCTCTCTCCAAGACTATCTGGAAGCTCTCAGCCTCTGCTTCAGGAACAGGACTCTGTACCTCCACCTGCTCTCCAGCCAGGTCTCCATCTCTGACTTATGGCAGACCTATGAATGAAAGACCTCCAAAACGTTCCTTCCATGAACATGGAAAGGCCGTGGTCTCTTTATTCATCTCATATTTGGTCTTCCTTTTTTCCTTCTGCCTTCAACCCTCCCTATCATGTTGGTCTTTTCCAGGAAGTCTTGCTTTTGCACCTCAGTTTTGTCATTTTTGCTTCCAGGAAAAGTTCTGGCTTGCTTTGATTGAGGACACACTCAGTTATATCTCTGTCAGTCCAGGGTATTTGCAAAGGTCTCCTCCAGCACCATATTCTGATTACATCCATTTTTATCCTGCCAGTTGTCTTCATTGTCCAGCTTTCACACCCATAGATAGTGACTGGGATTACAATAGTGTGGATGATCTTGGCCTTGGTTTCAGTAAAACATGTTTACACTTCATGATCTTGTCTAGTTCCTCCATTGCTGCGCCTCCAAATCTCAATCTTCATCAGATTTCTTGACTACAGTCTCCACTGACATGATCACACAGCCAAGGTGTGCCAAATCTTTCACAAGTTTCATTGTTTTCACTGTTAGCAATGACATTCTGCAAGTCTTCTGTAGCCATGATTTGCATATTATCACATTGTGCTGTTAAAAGCATAGGAGTGGGACTCAGAGGATCTGGGTTCAAGTCCCCGCTCAGCCATGGAGCCAACAGGGTGACTTGGGACCAGTCACAGATGCTCAGCCTAACCTACCTCACAGGATTGTTGGTGTGAGGACAAGATTGAAAGCAACAACAGGAGACTTATGCAAGCCACTTTGAATGTTGTAAGGAAAAGGTGGGATATAAATTAAATGGCTAAATAAATATTAAAAACTCCATTCATGTTCACAGCTGAGAATGAAGAACATTGATCTTTGCAGAAAAGATTGCTGCACTCAAAAGTCACTCTTTTCTGTTCCAAGGTAAGAGCGTATTTGTGTCGCGTGGGAGCTCAACACAGGCGGTACGGATGGCAGAAAGGCAGCTAAAGTGTTACTGTATTATTGGCAAGGAGTTGCCGGAACGGCAGGTACAGCCATGACCATCAGTCAATTACAGCAAGTGGTGGCAAGCAGTGGCAAACTGCACATGCCCCAGTTCCATAATGAATTTTAGGAATTAATTGAACCAGAATTCAGGCACAATGGATATGCAGGGCATGCTGAACTGAGAACAGATAAAGAAGCCGAAGGTGGGGCATCCTTTCTGCACTTTATATTACACCATTGCACTTCATGAAATAGAGTAAGAAGCAAAGCAAAGCACTTGCTCAACTTTATCACAGTCTCTATCATTTGCCAGTATCAACCCTTAAGTTAATACCTTTTGGAAGGACTCGTCTACAAAGGGGAGAGTGTGGACTCAATTAAAAGAATCTGAGTTTTCCAGTCAGTAACTCAAGTACCTGCACTACCAATTCATGGGGCACAGTGGGGTGACTCCACATGGCAGGCTTCCTTGCAACCCCACCATGATCTTGCTCACACAGTATCTCTTAGTTCAAGCAAACAAGGGATAGGACTGAATGCATTGCCTTTGCAAATCAGCCCCGTGGGGTCAGTCAGCCTGAACGGAGCAGGGTTGAAGTGAGGGTGCAGGAGTTTGGCATTCCCATTCCCACTGTCTATCTTTTCTGTGGCACACTGACCACAGGTTCAGCACTGGAGTCTTGCAAGCCCTTGAAAAAGCAGGGCATCTGCCTTCAGCCCTCCACTGTTGCAAGATGCTATTGTCCCTATTCTTCTTCCTCAGCATTGCTCCTAGAGATGGGGGAAGAAGTGATCACTAGGGTTCTCCAAACATGGTGTTGCCACTCTTTTGGTGCCCAGCACCTCTTTGCAGGTACAGTCACTCTGTCCTGCCCCAGTGCAAAACCTGCATAAACTGAGGATCCATCAAAGGGGGTATCTGCAGAGTTCTTACCAAAGGTGTGCAAATTTCCTCCACAGAGTAAAGCAGGGCTATGGAAAAAAATGTGTAAATTGTAGAATCTGCATCTGAGAACAGGAAGATGAATGCAAGCAAGATGAATACAGCAATGGGTTGATAGTTTCAGTGGATGTGTGCATATGCTTGCACTTAGGGCTCCACACAGGACAGGCTCTCGTGTTTTGTGAGCAAAAATGCCATTATCGTTCATCCCAATTGCTATCATGTTTTCTTGATAGCGAGCCAGTGAGCAAATTAGCAGAAACATCCACCTCTCCTCCTTACCATGCCCAGTTTACAGACAGGTAACCATGCAGGTTGCTTTTCTGGTCATTGAGGAGCCTTGCCACTGGCCCCTACTTGAGGATGGTCCTTGGGCAGGTGCCCAACCATGCCTATGTTTGATTAAAGGACAAGACCTTGATTGTGCATGCTATCAAGCTGTCCTAGGTACTCCATTGGGATGGATTGTTATATCAGTCTTCCTTTCTGAACATGTGGAAGGCACAGACGCTTCCAAAAGCAATATAGGATGAGGACAACATGGAGCATCTTTGCTGGCCTCAGTTGTTCCATCCTCCCCAAGTGAATGTGGACCTGAAAGCTCAATGTGAGAGTCATGGAGGGTAAGTTTTAAGCAAGCACAATTGGTGAAAGTATTATTATTGTCTATTAATGAATCCATGTTAGCCTCAAATTTCCTGGCTTTGCAGAGCTGTGGCCAGCCTGAGAGTCCCTTAACCCAGCTCTTAAATTAATTCCCCCCTCCCTCTTTTAATCTTTGATAGGGATGTGTGATCAGCAACATGAGCTCACTAATGTTATTTTGAGGTCCGTATCGATCTGAATTCTGTCCTGAAAGTCTTGTGACTTAAGTCCATGTCACACTGTGAGCTAGTTAGCTGATTCTCTTTCTTCTTTCCTCATGACAATCTGTTTGTTTCTCCAAATATATCCAAAATTTCTGCACATGTCTGAAATGTGGGGACTGTTTTCCCATTGATTAAAATGTATTTGTGGACATCTTTTAATGAACATACATTTTCATGTGCATGTTTCAAACACATCCATGCTGTCAGACTCTTTTGGGGGGAGGGTCAAAAATGTGTGGCCTTCACGCACAGACAGGGTCTGAGTGTGTTTGACCTGGAATACATGAGTTGTGTCAGTCCTGCTTTAAAAAAGAAGGTTGAAACAAATGTTCCTATGTCCCTAACACAGCATCCTCACGCCAGAGAGGGTGGTATGTGCTGCTCAAGGTGGTTCTGTTTGATTGGTTTTATTTTGTTTTCCTTTTCTGCAGCTGGTTTCATTTGGACAAGGTACTCTAAGATTAGATTTCTGAATAGGAATTGCTTAATGGATTGCTTAATGTGGATATAATGTTGATATTATTGGCACTGGATACTTGTTAACTGCCATCTTGATATGCTTTAAACTTTTGATATCTTTTATATAAACTCTTAATTGTTGAACTCTGCTTTATAATGTGGTGGTATCATACATTATTGTATTTAAATTGTCTATTTTCTGTAAACTGCTTTGAGCATAAAACATGTGTGAAAAAAGTTGTTATACAAATACTTTGAAATTGTCATTCAAATGGGAGCAGTTGTGATCATTTTGTGCTAAGGAATGATACAATTAGATCTATCCAGAGAGTTGTACCAACCCATTTGTATGTCTTGTTTCTGAATCTACCAAAATGTCCAGAGCACTGGAAGTAGCAGCCTCTTTCAGACAGTTCTCTGTGCACTACCCTGCCATTGTGGCATCCCCCGTCTGCTCACTGAAAAATAGAATTCTATGTGCCAGTGTTGCAGTTGTCAGACAAACTCCTGCACATGTGCAGAGCTTCCCAGATCCCTTCTCTGGCGGGCCAAGGCTCTGAGAATACCAGTTGCCCTGCACCACAGTGAATGAGCAACTCACAATAAGAGAACAAAAAAGAAAAAGAAAAAAAGCACTCAGCTCAGGCCTGAGCTAGTCAGTAACGCATTCCTTCCTTCCAAAAGGATGGCATTATTCGGGGTGCCATTGGGGCTTTGTGTGCCTACACACTCTGGGACAGTGCATTTGCCTTCACAGTGTTATATGTGAGAATATATACTCGGGGGTTCACATCACAGTATGCTTTGGGTGGGTATTTGGGTGCACACACTTTGGGGGTGTAAGCTTGGAGGGGATGAACCAAGGTGTGCCTGTATACATAATGGAGGCATTTGTGTGTTTTATACTGAGCTCTTGCAAGCTTCCCAAGGGATCAAGTAATCATTTGCATGCATACAGAACTTGTGTCCATCTTTCTTGCTCCTTACAAGATAGGATCATCTGGATACCTGTACTTTCTCCTGAAAAGTCCACTCCTCCCTCTTATGTTATATGCATAATCTGCGATGTTGTACTTTGATACTTCAGAGCCCTCTGTGGAGTGGGAGTTGCTAGTGGTATAGGAGACTGTGCATCTGAGGGAGTATTTCTGTGTAACTGTGTGATTTTTCTACCCCTTTTGAATGGTTTCTGCCTCATTTTCCTCTTTCATTTCATCATTTCCTTTCTACACTGCCCCACAGCCAAAGCTGTCTGGATGGTAGGCATTACTAACTCCCAGGCACTCAAAGACTGCTCCACCTCCCATGAATACTTGGACGCATCTTGACTGACCTGCCCTCTGCCACATCAGTCAGACTGGCCATCAGCAGTCCCTGAGCACTTTATAATTGATACAGTCATCGCTTTTCAAAGCAGCATCAATAAACAATTTAAGTAGCTGTAGCAAGGAGCCTTATAAGATTATATGAAATCTCAAGGCTGAGTAATAGGACGATAAACCCAGTGGCCCCCAATTACCTATCAGAAGTATTGGAGAATTAAAAGGTCTTGGTTCTGTTACTTAAATTATAAGATTTGCTGTCTACTAAAGTTGCCTGCAGTTGTATTCCATAACCAGGTTGTCATCACTGAAAAAGACTACCTCAGTTGTCATCTGCCTATTCCCTGAAGGCAGGTGCAAGTCCTATGTTTTGGCCTGTTTCTTATGAGCTGTGTATCTTTGTAGACTTTTTCCTTTAATCTTTCTCATGCCTGTGGCTAGGATTAAGCTGGCAACGGGCAGGAATATTACCATTTCGTGCGTATTACATAATGGTCTTGAATGCCTTGTTCTCTGCCAAAGTCCTCCTGGTGAGATACATAACTGACTTTGTCCTCCTCTTTCTAACCCTTTAGGCTGCAGTCTGATGTTCTGCAAATAAGTAGTGGGTCTTTATTCTGAACAAACATCTACAGGACACATTGATGGCCTTTTCTATCTCTCCTCACTTTTCCAATACTCATCGTTCCCCTTTTTTTTTTTTTTTTACTATACAGGGCCACAAAGAGGCTGCATTGTGATCAGACCCAGAAATAAGAGACAGTCACAAGTCTCAGGGATATCAGAGAAATGCTCAGAGAATGCTCTGAGAATCAGAGAATGCTCAGGGATATCAGAGAAATCTCCAACCAGATGCATATATGCTCAGATTTCTATAACCCTAACCTGCATGTGTCGCACAGGACTGGATTGTTCTAAGGTACATGGGCTTCACATTTTAGGGGAGATTTGGACAAATGCTCACAGAATACATGCTAATGCACACTTGCACATGAAATGCACATACATCCCTTTGAAAATCCATCGATGAGCAGATGACAGAATCAGAGGCACCCAACCATCTATGAAGCACAGATGGAATATGCTCAATAAAATCTATGCATCACTTGCTTGTCAGCTGAAAATAATGTTACTTCTGTCTATGTTTCTAATACTGGCTATTAGGGAAATGTGACTTGATGATATGAAGTTGATTCTAAACTGAATACTTCCTCAATCTTCCAAACCAAAAGGAGCTGTTTCCACATGCAGGGTGGTTCGCTGCTTGTGGGACCATTACCAAGACTGTCTGACACTTCATATTTGGTCTGTCCTGTTTACTCGATGCCAGGCATGGGGAATAAATGCAGTGATGTTTACTCTCCTGCTACTTCTCTGTATGTTCAGTGGAGTTTCCCACAGAACTTAAAACTGTGTGATTCTCCAGGGCTGTTGTCTTACCTCTGGGTTGGATGGGAGGAAAGATGGAGTGTGCTGGGGAAGAGAAGCGTGGTCTGGGTCATACAACTCTACCCATCCCAGCTGGTACCTCAGCTTCTTTCCCTTCTCTTCACTGGCCCCGAATCTAAATGGTTGAAAACAATGATCTAGATGACATGCAGGGCATGAGGCACAGCTCTAACAAGGCCTGCTGCCCTGCACTGAATGCTCATAAGAATCAAAGTCCAAATGCTTACAAGCCTCCACTGCAAGGGTGATGCGATTGCAGCCTTGTCCTTATCCCGCACCACCTGGGCCTTAAGCATGCAAAGAACTCGACCGATTCTGCCTTTATGGCATGTTTTCTTATTGCATGAGATGAGAAAAATGTGTTAACAATCATAGGATGGAAGGAAAAAACGTATCATGAAGTGTGGATTAAACAGTTGTCATTCAGTTTCTCGCACTTCCATGCAGCACTAGATATGACACATCTGTCCGCTTCATTTCCTTCATCTTGTTTTGGTTTTTGAGTTCAAGTTCTTTCTGAAACAAAATAATTACCCATCTGCTGTAGGCAAATCTAATAGGTGCAGCAACTTCCAATATGGAGTGGACTATGATACACATGCTAAGGAAGAGGAATCTGTAGGAAAAAAGAGGCAGCAAACCTAATCAAGCATAAATATAGTTGAATACCCAGGGCTCCAGACTCAGACTTTTAGAAACAAAGAACTCAAAACCTTGAGTCTTTCAGTTCCTTCCTGAATTGCCCATGCTCGTAAGTCACTTCTGTACCCAGAATGGATTGCTTTCCTTTGAGATGCCCCGCCACACTTTTTTATTTTTTTTTAAACAGAAAAAACTCATAAATACAACATATCACAGCAATAATATTATAACATGACAAAAACACAATAATTAAAGAGTAAATAATAAAGTGCCCCCACCACCCTGGAGACCAATACTACTACCACTTAGTTCACATATTATAACAATAATATGTAATATACTTCAATTATATCCATATCCCCTCTTGCTTAGGTTTACAGCCTTTGCCTTCTATCAGTACTGCTTTTACAAAATCTTCCCAAATTTCATTATATTTATTTGCTTTCATTAACCCTTTTAAAATTTGTATTTCTGCTGTCAGTTTATCATTAATTACCATATTCTGTATTTCATTATACCATTCATGCCTTTGCAAAACCCAATTCTGTTTCCAATATATAACTATCATTAGCCTAATTGCCATTATCAAACTTACAATCAATTCTTTCTTAGCTTCATATATATCTTGTCCTTTGAGATGCCTTGAGGAATGGCTTGGAGTCAGTCATGGGAGGGGTATGCACTGGAGTGGTGCCTACAAAGGTACTTGGGATTCAGCAAAGACTGAAGATCTCTAGGCCCCTGCGACAAGAGGTTGGGTAACAATACAGTGGTGCCTAATACTTCAGACTTATGTCATTTTAGGAGACCATTTGAACTCTGAATAGTTTGAAGTCCAAATCAATTTTTCCCCATCAGAAATAATGGAAAGTGAATTAATCCATTCCCAGACCCTAAACAATACCCATTTTGGTAAACTTAAGCAACAAATATGGACTTGAGAAATGAATTAAGTTCAAGGCTATATACAGGGTGTGGTCCAAAATACAGTGAATGTTTAAATATTTTTTTTAAAATTACAGTAAAAGACACATTGCCATTAATCACCCTCAAAATACTCTCCCTCACTTTGAACACACTTACCCCAGCATGGTCATGGCTGTCTTGACGTCCTGAATTAATTCAAGCCAAATCAATCTGGACCAAGGTGAAATGAATCAATTCAAGACAAGTTAATTCAGGACATTGAACTTAGAAGCATCGTTCAAACTGTGGAGCAATTTTATCTTGACTCTAGTGTTTGAACTCTGAATCATGTGAAGTTAGAGTCGCTTGAACTATGAGGCAGCACTGTATCTTCTGATGCCAACCTGGCACTCAGTGGAAGACAGTCCTTCCTGACAGTTAGGAGCCCGAGGGTGTGGAATGGGCTTCCACAAGAGGTGGTTGAGGCCCCATTCATGAGGGTGTTCAAGGATAGGCTGGACATGCACATGGGAGGCATGTCATGAGCGGAGTCAGCTGGGGTTGGAGGTCAGACTAGATGGCCCAGGAGACAAGTCTGACTCCCTCTGTTTCTATGTTTCTATATGATTATATAGGTTAAGTGGAAGGGTATTATTATTATGCATGCTCCCATGCAGTGTTTTGTTGCATTGTACAATAATGCATTATTGTACAATGCAACAATACATTATTGTGCAATAATGTGCAATAATTATGTGTTGCACTTATGTTCTACCTTGTTTCTTCTTGCAAGGAGGCCAAGGCAGCTCACCCAGTCCTCTTCTTCATTTTCGTCACCACGGCCACTGAGGCTGAGCATGAGTCACTAGCTGAAACTCACCCATGGCTCCCAGTCCAGCACTCTCACACACTGGCTCTTGACTAATTTCTATACCTCCCAATAGCTGTAGCTCTTTCATAAAATTACAAACTACAACAGAGAGATAAAATAGCACAGAACATTAATATACAAAATGTAAACCAATAGGAACAGCTAAAAGGAAGTTTAATTTTAAAAGACAGCCAACAGAAATGCCCCCACCCATCATAGGCCTGGAACTAGAGGGTGGCCTTAACCTGCTACCATGCTGTCACTCCATAATTATGGGGCCACCACTGAGAAGCCCTTCCTCTTACTGCCACTCTCCCAGCCTCCCTTAGAGGTGGCATGCAGGGGAAGCCCTCATTCCTTGGTCATAGATAGATTCAGTCACATTCTGTGATCCCAGGCCATTTAAACATTAAATCCAGTTAATTCAAGTGGGCCAGGATTGCTGTTAAATGTTCAGTATTTATGGTCCCACTCTCTGGTCTAACTGCCACATTTTGCAAAGGACTTCAAGGACTGCCCCACATACAGTAATTTAACCTGAAGGTTATAGTTTTCTTTCCTCTTGCACACACACAAAGAGCTTCCCTCAGGCATGCATGGCTTGGGTCCTGGCTACCTAAAGGAGCGCCTGCAACCATATAGGCCCTCCAGCCCCCTACAATCTGCAGGTGATGCCCTCCTCTAGGAGCCCTTTGTGAGGGAAATAAGGTGAATACCCGAAGGAGGGCTTTCTCTGCAGTGGTGCCCCACCTATGAAATGCGCTCCCCAGAGAGGCTCGCCTGGCGCCGTCTTTATTTGTTTTTCTGCGCCAGGCAAAGACTTTTTTATTTAAGAATTATTTTAATTATTAATTATTAATTTATTTGTTATATTTATTATATTTATTGTATTTTTAATAGTTCGATCTTGAGATGGGCCAGTTTTTTAAGTGGTGTAATTGTTTTTTTAATGTATTTATTTGCTGTTGTTAGCTGCCCTGAGACTTTTTTGCAAGGGGGCGGCATATACTTTTGTAAATAAATAAAAATAAATAAAATGCATAGAGGGAGTGGCAAGGGACTCACCTGAGCAGCATTGCTCATGTCCTGGCTCTGAGCTGCTGATTGCTTGTTCCTGCCCAGAGGAGCTTTTCAGGGCAGGAGGTAGGCAGAGCAGGGGCACCTTGGAAACTTGCAGAGAAAAGCAGCTGCTTCTGGTAGCCACCGGGCAAGAGGAGCTACTGGCCACTTTCACCAGGTAGCTTTCTGGTCCTGGTCATGCTGAGTAGTGTTTCAAAACTCTTTCAACTTTAAAAGAAAACCTTCCTCTTCTAAGTAAGCATGGACACGGTTGTGCCGTTAGTCACAACTACAGATGTGCAAATTAGCTAAATTTGTGTTCTCCAATTCCATCTTTTGGTTTGTTCCATCTCATGTCCATCTCAGAATATGAGCACCATAATTTTCCCCCTTTTTCACCTGAAAATCAGTGTATATTTTATGCATGTTCTCCAAATGTATTCATCAATGATACACTTCTTTGAAAAGTACACATTATTCTATTGATGAAAGCATGTTTTTGGGTCTTTTTCAAATGTTTCCATGCTATCAAATGCATCTTTTGGTTTATGGATCACATTGCAAGCTAAGAAAAGTACAGGCTGAGACTGAACATGGATTTGGTAAATCCTAGCAAAAATTAAACAGATATCATACATCTCTAAACACAACTAAGAATTAATTCACAAACAATATTCAAAGTTGGTTTACAACAACTATAAGTTTGAAGCAAAAAAAGAGGCATGTACAGGGCATACCTGGCAGGTCGGCATTAAGCCCTGGCAGGCTGTTCACATCCCCAAGCAGCACCTATAAAACTAGAGCCATCCATATGGCCAGGGATTGAGAAATCCCTTGCTGGAGCTCCCAGCCCAATCTCCAGGTAGCCCAGCCTCCCTGGTATGCATGAGAACTACCTGAATTAAAATGTCCCAACCCACACTCATGGCAGGAATTTTGAACCAAGGAACATCTGTCATCACACAGAAACATAGGAAGAGAATGAGTCAGAAGGGGTCTCCTGGGCCATCTAGTCTGACCCCTGGCTCCAGCCATCTCTGCTCATGACATGCCTACCATGTGCATGTCCAGAACCTACCATGTGCATGTCCTGATCAGCAAAGGTATACAAGTGGACTTTGCCATGTGCTTTGGGTCCAAGTTATTCTTGAGACGATAACATAGTTTGGCTCCCCACTTGTGCTTCATTGGGCAGAGCATGTCAAGTCCTGACCCTTTGAGTCCTTCAGCTTGGTTGATTTACATTGAAATAAATATATTGCATAGTGAAAAGCCAAATTTAACACCTTTTTGGAATTCAGTACTATTGTTTATCTGTATAAATGAATGAATCATGAGTTATAATAAACATTGCTCTTAATTACAATTATATTTACTTTTATACCAAATATTATTAACTGAATTAGCCAATATTAATGCTTTATTCTATCAGTCATTATTTCATGAACAGTAATCAACTTAAATTGTTTGTATTTTAATCACATATATTTAGTATCTGAACATGATGAAATAATATTCTATTTGAATAAGGATTCACTATTTACAATGCAATTCTATTAATGTTTTCTCAGCAGGAAGCGCTCTTTTTCTGAACCCACCTTATTTCTGCTCTCTATTAGCTGAAAGGCTCTTACTCTCCAGTCAGTGGATGCAGGGTAGCAGTCCATCATCTATGCACTTTCTTGGGAGTAAATCCCACTGAACTCCTTTAGGTAGGAGTAGATGTGCACAGGATTGCACAGTAAAAAGGGAGATTCATTTATATCAAGGAGTATAATGAAGACATATGAAACCCAACAACAGTTCTGTGGGATTAATTCAGAGGAAGGTACTGTAGCTGCCACAATGCTATTTTGCAGTTCTGAAAGATCTGCCATAGCACACACGGAGAGAAAGAGAATCCCAACAGAACTGTCTCCCACTGAGAGCAGAGCTTCTTCATTTCTTTCTTACCTGATGGAAGGCACTGCCACGGGAAGTGGTGATGGCCACCAGTCTGGATGGCTCTGAACGGGGACTGGGCAGTTTCACGAGGGAGGAGGCTGACAGTGGCCACTAGCCTTGCTGGCTGGGTGCCCCCCTCTTCCCCAGAGACGGCTTGCCTGCATTACACCGGTTGCTGTAGTGTTTGAGCAGATGGAGTTCTCACACCCATCCTGTGGGCAGGATCCTGAGGGATCCTGTGGGCTTGCTAGTGAATGCGTGAAGTGTTGCACTGGACTGACCTTGGATCTGATCCAGCATGGCTCTTCTTATGTTCTTATCTCTGCTGAAACGGTGAGCAAATGGCTTCCCCCAAATTTCCTCCCTACTTATGGGGAATAGGAGGCATGATGGTAGGGAGAAACATTTCATTTGTCCAGGGGATAAAAGTTTCTCCAAGTTTTAGCATTAGTTGTGGTTGTGGAATACTTTATTTTATTGCTAACAGGGTGTGTGTGCATATACACAGCCACCTTTCTGTGGTGTTTATGAGTTTACCTTGTCATCATGAAGTTGCCAAGAGAGTGCTGCCTCAATTCCACCTCCGTTATGGAAGTTTCCATTACTTTACATCTTCCCACACACCCTGACATTAAAAGGCCCCATGGGGGAGGAGTTAGCTCAGGATTTCATTGCTAACTGGTGTGGGAAGTAGAGTTGACAACAGGTTGCCAGAAACATGGCTGCATGACTTAAGACCAGACAGTCTCACACAGTCCTTGGCCACTGCGCAAGTAATATAAGCAGTAATATAAGCAGAACCCCGAATCCTACTATTTTTTTAAACCTCTTCCACTTCCTTTTTCTCATTTGACCTTTTTACCCACAATAAACTCTTCCTCTCCCCACAAAAGCAATGATAAGTATAGGCACACTGGGACAGAAGTGTTGTCCACCCAGCCTGGCCTTCTGTCTTACTGCTAACTCTTTGTCATTCCACTTGTGAATTTCCCAGGGCTTTGCCTTGTTTGAAATTCTATGGCGGGTTCACTGGACCTCCTTCTAGCTTCATTTAGCATCATCCTATCCATCAGGGAAGCCACACGAATTTTATGGACTGCTTAGGTGTGAATGTTAAGTAGTGGGGCAGCTGCATGTTATAGTAAAAGCATAAATGGAGCCTGCCAAAAGCAAGACAACCAGCTCACCCCTGACCTTTTTGTGAAATGCTGCCTTGCAATTCTATTTCCCTCCTCTCTCCATAAAAAGGCACACAAACTACTCCGTATGAAGTTAACAGACCACTTCCATTTCCAGGAGAGCCTTTCAGACCTTGGAAGCCAGCTTGTGTTTGGAAGAAATAAAGACAATCCGTGAATTCTGTTTGTATAATGAACTTCTTTTGCTCACTCTGATACCCCTGCAAACATCATTCATTTTACAGTCTTAGGACAAGGGGACACATTTAGAGAAACACATATTTTAGCTTTGCATGTCCTGTTTTTCCCGCTGCTCCACCAACATTTTCTCTTGCATTTGAAACCATTGTCCTTTAAGTTGATGGAAACGAACTACTTAAAAAAAAAAAAAAGACCAATAAGGGAAAAATATGGATGGGATAACTGTTGCTTGCTTTAGGTAAATGTGATCTATGTTGTATCTCTCTGGGGGTGCTGTCCAGAGATTTTTCAGTTCAGGAAATGTGGGCAGCCTGCATAGATGGGCATTAGAGAGAGAGCGCATGCGCGCATGCAGTACCCTGGGCCACCTTTCCTTGACACTATTTACAGTGCAATTCTATTCATGTTTATTCAGAAGGAAGCTCTTATTTGTTTTTGGAACGCATGTTTTAGTCAATGTTGTTATGTCTGTTCTCCATTAGTAGAAAGGGTCTGACGCCCAAGCCCAAAAACACAGCCAAACAAGGACATTTTAAAGTGTCCTGTGATTTAGGCAAAACCCCTAAAAGCCTCTTTCGCTGAGGAAGATTTTCTCCCAGCACACTTTCCTCTCACCCTTTAAAAATAGTTGCTGTTTTGAAAGGCTGAACAACCCTCTCCCTTCTTGCCATTTATCAAAATCACTTCCCTCTTGGGTTTTAAAGGCACTGCAGACGGCTTTTGCTTGGGCAACTGACTGGGCTAAAGGACTAGGTCTTCCCTGTCCTGCCGCATTCGTCCTGGCCCAGACGGCTGCCTCAGAGGTTGCTTTTCATCCCTTCAGAATAATCCATTTGGAGGAAGAATCACACAGCGAAGCATCATCTGTAATTTGGCCTTGACAAAGCAGCTTAATTGGGTATGCCAAACCTGTATTAAGGAATCAGGAACTTGCCCAGATCCCTTGAGCATCTCCTGCCAGCTGTTTTCTTGTGAAATATAAATCAAAGTTTTACATGTGGCTCATTTGTAAAATTAAAATACAACGAGAATGATCTATGCTGAAGCCCAGACCTAGGATACAACAAAGAGCACAGAAAGGGGCACAATGTGAACATCTTGAAACATAGAAACAGAGAGAGTCAGAAGGGGCCTCTCAGGTCATCTGGTCTGACCCCAGCTCTAGCCAGCTCTGCTCTAGCCAGCTAGACATGTGCATGTCTAGCCTATCCTTGAACACCCTCACCGATGGGGCCTCAACGACCTCTCGTGGAAGCCCATTCCACACCCTCGGGGTCCTGACTGTCAGGAAGTGCTTCCTGGCATCCAAATTGAACCTTGGCTCCCTGAGCTTTGCGCCGTTGGAGCGCATCCTGCCTTCGTCTGCAGGGAAGAGCAGGTCTCTACCCATCTGCATGTGACATCCCCTCACATACCTGTATGTTGCCAACAGATCCCCTCTGAGTCTCCTCTTCTCCAGGCTGAAGAGACCCAGTTCCCTCAGTCTCATCTCATACGGCATCCCCTGTAAACCGGCCACCAACCATGTGGCCCTACACTGCACTGACTCTAACCTGGCTATATCCTTTTTGTAACGAGGGGCCCAGAACTGAGCACAATATTCCAGTTGTGGGTGCACCAGAGATGTATAGAGTGGTAGTAATACCTCCCTCGATCAAGAAGCCACACTCCTGGCTATGCAACCAAGGGTGGCATTCGCCCTCCTGACCATCACTGCTGACTCATGTTTAGCCTGTAGTCAACCAGCACCCTGATAAAAACCTTTGGAGGGATTAAGTTCCACCAAGGTTTGAACTTGGATCCCTGGATTCAGTGTCCAGAGTGCTAACCAGTGCACCATGGAACCCACTGAAGAAGGACTTGGTAATTTGGGTAATTCAGGGGTGGTGGGCAGGTATTTCCTAGTATTCAAGAAGATTTAAAAATCTACTCTGAGATATATTTGGTGTCTAATCCAATCACACTTCACATTGGCAAGAAGCCGTTGCTCAATCATTCTTGCTTTCCACATATAAAAATTCGTTTTTATTTAATTAATGGACACACATTTGGTTTGCGAGCCTCTGGAGGGTTAGGGAAGAGTTAAAGACTGGACAGTTGACGTTTATATTAGCCTCCATTATCAAGGTGCATTCCAAATAGGATTGGACTACAGTTCCCATCACCCCTGACCATTGGCCACAGTGGATGGAGTGAAGTCCAAAAGCAACTTTAGTACCATAGGTTGCCCACCCTGGCTGTCATCTTACAGCCATGAAACAAGTTTGGCAATCAGTGAGAACTAGGGCAAGCTGAGATTGTTAGAAAAGCAGCATATTTTGCTAACTCACTAGGATTTTCATACCTACTAATATGTGATGTTATCCTTACATGTCAAAGAGTCATTCTTTTTATATCCAAACTCAGGAATTTCTGTCTCTGCAGTCAGAAGATATATTTATGCGGTGACATGAGACCCTTCAACAATTAAATAATTGCATGGGTGGTAGAGCAAATTTATTCTGCATTGCCCCAGCCTCCAGAGCACAAGTCCTGAGCCAGTAGGTCCAAAATTACACGAAAGGGGATTTCAGAGAAACTGTAGGCAGTGCTTTCTGATCTTTTTACAAGATGCTGCCAAGAGTAGTGGATTGGAGAAGGTGGGTTAAAGGATCAGGGTTTTCAAAGTTCACTCAGGAGTTTGGCTTGCCTTGCCATATTTTTCATTTTTGAATGGTTTTCTGGTCTCTTTGCATGGGGGTGGGTGGAAGTGTGCATTTTGAATGGGGAACGTGTGCCTTTCTTTATGCACTTTTCAAAAGTGTGTGCTTCCCCTGTTGACTACAGTGTGAAGATCTGGATTTTTAAATGAACATTTGAAGCATACATTTTCCAAAAACTATTCACGTTTAAATGTGATCACAAATTCAGGACTGTGCAACTCTGAGAAAGCTCTCCCATTCACATTTGGGTTGTGAAATGAAATGATCATGCATCTCTACGCAGAAGATCTTAGAGTGTGACCTCAGGAAGGGTTGACAAACACCCCTGCCTAAAAGCTCGGAGAGTGCCTGCCTGCCAGTGCAGTCAATACTGAGATAAATGGGCTGAGTCAGTATAGGATGGCTCCCTATATCCCTTATTAGGAATGCTGTCACAGAGGCTTCCCTGCCTTGGCTGAGGGTTGAGTAAAATGGCCTTAGATGACCTTCCGATTCCATGATGTCCTATGGCAGTGATGGTGAACCTTTTAGAGACTGAGTGCCCAAACTGCAATCTCAAAGTGCCAACACTGCAATAAAACTTTAATTTGCTGATGCCCAGCACAAGGGGGCAATGGTCCACTGACCACCAGCTTTTGGCCGACCCTGCAAAAGGTATCTGAGTGTATTTCCTACCTTTCCTACCTCCTGCTAAAATCACAGTCCAAGGAAATCCCTGGCAGCTCACCGACATGCAAAAGGTCGGTGGGTCGCGGCTAATGAGGAAAGTTGTTGCCTGGTGCCCTTAATCTTTCTGAATATGCACATGGCTGCTGGGGCTCTGTGTGGTGACAGGGAGGGCTCTGAGTGCCCCTTTGGGCATGCGTGCCATGGGTTAGCCATCACTGTCCTGTGGGATCAGATCTGAACCTGAGGAGTGGATGCTGGCAAGGATTCGGCTTGGGCTCTGCCACTAGTGCTGTGATGAAGGGAGCGCCCCCTTTGCAGAGAGCAAAAATGGGGAAGGTGCAGCAACTTATGGAAAAAGGAAGAGGCAGAAGATCTGGAGGACAGCTTCCTTTAAGCCTTCTCCTGTTACCACTGCCTATTTCCTCGCAGCATTCTTCCTTCAAAAAGGTAGCTGTCACCATTGTCCCTCTACCCAAAGGCTCCTGCAGAATGACAAAACAAGATATACCATCAGCCATGGGCATGCTAGAGGGAATAACATCGTTGATCAAAATGGTGAACATCAGCAATTACCGTATTTTTTGCTCTATAAGACTCACTTTTTCCCCCCTCAAAAGTAAGGGGAAATGTCTGTGCGTCTTATAGAGCGAATGTGTGTGTGCAGTAAGTCTGTCAGATGTGGTCCATGGGGAAGTGATGGGGAATGTGCCTGTGATCGTGTGCCCATTTGATTCAGAATATTTTTTTTCTTGCTTTCCTCCTCTAAAAACTAGGTGCGTCTTATGGTCAGGTGCGTCTTTTAGAGCGAAAAATACGGTAGTTACTGGGAGAAATGCCACATCTTCCACCAAAGATCCTCCAAAAGACATACATGTGAAGGGAAATGCCCCCCCACCCCGCAACATGCACACACACACACACACAAAACTGTTCCTTCTATCTATGCTCAAATTACTGAATCCCCATTTCGGCCTTCTCATTTTCATTGCCAAACCTGTTTTATCAGCTCGGTCAGGGATGGGTGGCACTGTCAACCCACCAGCACTCCGTTGACTTTCGCACCTACTGGTGACTTGAGAGCCAAAAGCGGGTCAGGGGAAGTTATGGCATTTGCTTGGAAAGTGGACTGTGATTTGTGCGTTGTTTAAAGGCACAGACATTTGTGTAAAAATGGCCATATTTTGTACAAATATCCATATCCCCCAGCTGGGTAGACGGCCAGAATATGGGTGGTCAAGCCAGGCCACCAGATTTTAACAAACTAAGCAGATTCTTTTCACAGCTCTAGCCCCATTGCATAAGCATTTCTGGACAAAGGAAAGAACTTTCTGAAGACCATTCAGGAAGGTCTCTGAGCAGTCGAGGGTCTTCCACACCCCTATAAAAGTTTTCTTTCTAATTTGCGCAAATAGACAACATAGACTTACTTATTTTGGACAGCCTTCTCTCTATCCTAGTCTCAGGTAATTTTATGATAATAGTCACTGTATTAGTAAAGTCATGGCCAAAGTTGGCCAGGCACACGCTGCCTCTGAGAAATGCAAACTCATGTGGTCTGAAACATGGAGTAGGCACCTCCTAAACAGTGACCCTTTCTTGAGGAAGCCAATTGTGAGCGCTGTTGAGGTGTGCAGTGGGGAATATATGCCAATATTGAAATGCAGCCAATTTAACGGCCTTCCTAGAAATGTATTTCTCTCAAGTAGAGACTTCTGGGAGGGAACTAGTTCACTTAGTCAGCCCAGGTGGTCAACAGTTATAAAACACAAATAACTCTGGCCCATCTTCTCACAAAGATATATTAGGTCTGTCTCTTAAGAAAACAGCATTCCAAACAAGAGGGGTGGTCTCTTGTCTAGCTTTTGCTATACTTAGGGGGGAAAGCCTTTGAACAGGATCCAGTCTGAATAACTATCTCAGCAAACCTACCTTTGTATCATGAATCTTACATTTGCCATGCACTGTGGTTAATAAAACAAACATTGGCCATTGCCAGCAGGCAAGTGAAATATTGAACTTTTCCAACTTTATAAATTTTCATAGCTCCCTAAACCCAACTTTCCTTGCTTCTAGGATAAGTTCCTTTTAAAGAAAAAAGTTGAGAAATAGAGTTAAAAAGAAATCTATTCCAAATATTTCTTAAAGTATCTCAACAGATCTCTGGGCCTTTTTTGCAGACAGCGAGCTAGAATGTAAGATGATGATGTTACAAATTAGAGCAACTTTTCATTTACTTCTGCTATCATTCCCATAGGGACCTCTACCATCAAGAATTGGGCCAGTGGCAACTGGGATAAAGAAAACTTAAAAGAGAACATGTGACAAGAGGAAACAAAAGCAGGGACGATTCTGGAAGTACAAATCAGCAAAAACCAGATATGATAAAGTTCCTCAAATTCCAATCCAAAGCTCTTTTCAAACCAATCCATATCAGAATGCAAATTCACCTCACCTTTGTTTCCCATAAAAATCTTGTACATATTTCATCTAAATGTATACAACAATTCTGCACACCTTTGAAATGCGTGCCTTTTCTCATTGTTTAAGGCACATTTTTCAAGATTATCCATATTTCTTGCACCTTTTTCACATATACCATTTGAGGAGAGTGATCCATAAATCACGTCATAAGTTCAGAAATGCATAGATTTCAACCAGAGATTTCATCTGAGTTTGGTCGAGGTGGTGTGAACTGGTTAAAATCCTTATTAAAAACAAAACCAGAAGTGGCCACCACCGCCGCTGCCACCGCCCACAAAAAACAAAACCCACAAAAAATAACACCCCTCCCCCCCAAAAATTCAACAATTTCATGCAAAGACTAGGGAAGAAGGGAAACGGGGGCTTTATCACCGAGAGTGTTCACCTAAATGATTACAGAGGAATTAGTCATTATCTAATTGCTCCTTCAAGTTCATGCTGTCACAGATACAGCTGCATCCATTAACCTTTCATTCCCTCAGTCCTCCAAGTTGCTGAGTTATTAGCCAGAAGAGTCATGACTGTCATACCTCAGAAGCTATGAGACCCGAGAAACACAAAGAGCAGCTACCTGAAAGAGTGGAGGTCCCATTCCAAGCAAACTCTTGTATTTGTTATTACTGTTTGTTGCTACATGCTGTCAAGTCATCTCCAACTCACGGTGACCCTGTGAATGGATCCCTGCTCAGCTCTTCTACATTGTTATTATTTTCATTCACACTCCACTATTTTTTTCCTTCAGGGATTCCAAGGAAGCATAGAAGAACCTCCTCCCATAAGGAAGACCTGTGAGTGAGGAAAGGTCAAGCTGAGAGCCAGAAGGTTTCCTGACTCCCAGTCCAACCCCTGTTCACTAGACCACCCCGGCTGCTTCTGTGAAGAGCGTGACGCGGTTCTGATCCCTAGAGATTTACACTTAGTGGAGGCTTCTATGCCAAAATGTTCTAACAATACAGCATTAAGAATATTATTCTGACTTTATGTGGAACAAGCCAGATATGAAGTGCCCTTCCATGTGCAGGGTCACCACACCTCACATCACCTGTTTATGGAAACTTTTTCCTACAGATATAATCAGATATTAAATTTGACCTTAAATAAGGAAAAAAATGAATGCGTGAATCAGCAAAACTTATGTTTGCCATATTTTCTTAATTCCAACTCATGTCCATATCATATTGATATGATATCTTACATGAAAGGATCTGGACAGACTATGGAAGTGGGCAGGAGACAACAGGATGGCGTTCAATGTGGATAAGTGCAAGGTCTTGCACTTGGGGCATAGGAAAAGGTGTGAAAGGGACCTCGAGATGCTGGTTGACTGCAGGCTAAACATGAGCCAGCAGTGTGATACAGTGGTTAAGAGGGCGAACGCCACCCTTGGTTGCATAGCCAGAAGTGTGGCTTCTAGATCAAGAGAGGTATTACTACCACTCTATACGACTCTGGTGCACCCGCAACTGGAGTATTGTGCTCAGTTTTGGGCCCCTCATTACAGGAAGGATATAGCCAGGTTGGAGTCAGTGCAGCGTAGGGCCACAAGGTTGGTGGCCGGTTTGCAGCGGATGCCATATGAGGTGAGACGGATGGAACTGGGTCTCTTCAGCTTGGAGAAGAGGAGACTCAGAGGGTATCTGTTGGCGACATACAAGTATGTGAGGGGATGTCACATGGAGGTGGGTAGAGACCTGTTCTGCCCTGCAGAGGAAGGCAGGACGTGCTCCAACAGAGCCAAGCTCAGGGAAGCATGGTTCAGGTTGAATGCCAGGAAGTGCTTCCTGACAGTTAGGACCTCAAGGGTATGGGATGGGCTTCCATGGGAGGTGGTTGAGACCCCATTGGTGAGGGTGTTCAAAGATAGGCTGGACATGCACATGGTGGGCATGTTGTGAGCAGAGCCAGCTGGAGCCGGGGGTCAGACTAGATGGCCCAGGAGACCCCTTCTGACTCACTCTGTTTCTATGTTTCTATGAAAATCCATTTGTATTTTTGCATACATTTATCCAAGTGTGTGTATCAATTATGCTCATCTTGCAAATACACATTTTTAGAAAGCACATTTTATTTTTTCATGAACACATCTCAGATTTACCCATCTTGTCAAGCCCACTCTTTTTGGTTCATGAATTACCAAAAATCTCAGAAATGAGAACTTGTGGTTCATTGTGTCTGAGCCCATCCTTGTTCCTGAAGGAGAAAACAGTAAGTCCCGATTTTAGAAAAGTGAGACCTGATTGTGAGTGGAATAACCTGCTTCAGGACGTGGTGAGCACTGGAAACATTTAAGCAGAGGCCAGACTGTCATTTTAAGGAATACTCTGGCTTCCTTCTGCATTGCAGATTTCATCAGACAAGATAACCCATGAATCCCTTTCAACTCATATGTCTATGATTCATTAGATATAAGGAGATATACATATATATTCCAAACCCGGGTTCTTTTCCTCCCTTTACACATTCAAGGCAACAGACCATTTCTTTGCAAAAAGCTCCTTATTCACTGAGTGACATCTCAGCATAATGTCTCTCTGAGCATTCATGGAGCAGTTCATGAAACCCAGTGTAAACAACTACTTCCAGAAACACTCCTGTGAAGTATGTCTGGACCTGATCCCTTCTGAAGGACCTGTTTGGCAGCAAGCCCCCCTCTCTTCGATAGGCCTGCCCTCTCGTTGGCCCTCCTGGCCCTCCCTTCCTGAGGCTACTTCCTGGGGTCACAAGTCGTGCAGGCTCATCGGACTCTGGGCGCTGCTCTCCCAAGCCCCTGCCAATGCCTGTGCCTCTTGGCTCTTCTCAGAGCCAAGCTAAGCAGTTACGCTCTCCTTCCTCCATCTTGGAGTCTGGAGCCCCATCTTCTCAATCCCCCCCTGCCTCCCCCCTTATTCTCGCACTTGGAGTCCAGATGAGCATGACTCGTGAGTGTGTGCCAGGAAGAACGTCCACCCTCATTCCTGAGAAAATGCACTTCAGGGGCAATTCTGCAGATGTTGAGACAGAGCTAGCCAGGCATGCTGGGAGCTGCATCCATTATGATGTCTAAAGTAACTGCACCCCTAATTGGATTAGAGGTGGATTGATCATCCTGCTTCAATTTTAGGACTTAAAAAATCCCACACAAGTTTGCTTTATCCTATTTCCAAACCAGCTTGCTTTTCTTTTTTTTGGGGGGGGGGATTAAGAGTCTGCACCAATATTAGTTTGCATTTTCTTGTGTTCATCCTAATGCATGGATTTTTGCTAACAATTTCCCCAATATGCATTATTGCATAATATTTGGCAAAGGGCAAAAACAATAATACTTGGGCTTAAGTTTATGCAATGGTTCAAGTAGTGCGAATTCAGATGATGTGGATAAGATGCAAACCAAGTCCTCCCACCCACCCACCCACCCACATTCCCCTACTGTGGAAGGGGCCAATTGTAGGTCTTCGCCGGGCAATCATTGCCTGGCTAGAAATGGAGGGCAGTGATCTGGCTGCACGAGGTGCAGAATGATTTCCACTTTCATACATTATGTCAGTTCCATTCAATGAACCCAGCAAAAGGCAGCTTGCCTCCTGCTGCTGAAACATTCACAGGGTACCTTAGAGTTAAACTAATCTAGACACTGCCTGATCCATGTAACATATTTCTTTCCTTTCTCCACTGCATATCTCTTTGCAGTCCCCTCTGCCAACTGTTTGGTGAATTGCTTCATGCAATCTCACTTCTTTTTCAAACAGTAAACTTGTTCCTGATGTAATTACCATGATAAAGCTCCATGGCATGACTGATCATCCTTAACTGTGCTGTTGGTGCGAGCTTCAGACAAGAGGATATTTCATCCAAAGCCTTTGCAGGATGCAACAGTAAACAGCACTGGGGAAACTGGGAAGAGGTAGCTGCAATTACTGATTCTTTGATGGGGTTGTCCTGTGCCACCCACCCACATTCCTATTAATCTGCCCAACTTCTCTAGCATATAGATTGTTCAAGTTTACTGAGTTTGCCCCTTAGGAATGTTGGTGAAATCTGCGCAATTCAGATGAGTTTGAATTTCTAAGAATCTGGCCCACTGACTGCAGCAGAAGAGAGTTTCCAGTATCACACAAAGCAGTGAATCACTAGCGAGTTAAAAAATGCATACCTTGTAGTTTGCACAATTTTTCTCATAGAAAAATGTATACAATAACAACACATGCAAAACTGCACTTTTGCATATTGGGAGAATTACGCAGTTTTAGAAGTGTGAATTCTGAATGCTTTATGCAAAAACAAGTTCCATTATGAGCAGATAGAAACAAGAGGTGCCTAGCATACCACAAAATGTTGATGGAATGGCTTTTGCCCATCCGTACATCCCTAGTTACTGAGCAGGCAGTAGACCAGTACAAAACACAGGCAGGCAAAAACTCAATAATATTTTAAGACCAAGCCAAGGTGAACACAGCTGGCTATTTAGGAAGGGATGTATCAAATAACAGGTGTATGTGGAACTCTTCTATCCACCTGACCAAGAGTAGAAGTATGTCCATATAACTTCCATGCCATTGGATGATCATATAACTTCCAAGAACAACTCTGGGAGAAAATCAGTAACCACTTTATCTTATTTTTACCAGATGCTATACAAGTAAAATATTTTTCAAAAGAATGTGAAACCTCAGCCCTGCAGGCCTTCCCCTAAGGCTTACTTCCTAGTGTCAAGGATGTTTGTATTTTTGTTATTTCGGTCCCATCTGTTCTGCCGTTGGCCCTTCACTGCAAGTACCTCCAAAACTCTCAGAAAAGAGGTTTGATTAGAGCATCAAGTAAAACCAAGATCTGTAGGAACAACAAATAAATGCACAAAAAGAACAATGCAATTTGAGACCCCCATTAGAAAACCTGAAGACATCAACACTTGCACTAGCACAGCAATATTCTGTTAAATAAAGCAGAAATGAACACAGCATATCTTCCCTTTGATGGAATTCCATAATCGGTGTGGCTACAAAATAGGCCCTACATTGAGTACACATCACCACAGACTTTTTGTTTTCCAAACACCTGATCCACTGATAGAGTTTTCCAGATGACTCTATCATGTTTGGTGGGAGGTAAGTAAGCTTCCCTGTTCCCTGGGAATCAAGCAGGCCAATACCTATCATGTTTGGTGAAGGAGAAGAGCAAGAGTTTTCAGTGCTCCTTAGGAGGACAGAAACCTATGAAAAAGTCAAGAGCAAAGGTAAGAATGCCTTTGAAGCACCTCCACTTATTCATGGAACACCAGACATTTTAGGACAGCAAGGAGATCCTTTTGCTTGGTTTTGCAGCATAACTAACTCTGCTTGAGTCATAGGTAACAGCCTACCTCATCAATCGACCCACAAAGCAATTACAGTCATACCCCAGCCCAGTTGAGAGAAGAAACTGGTTTGGTAGGACCAGAGATACAAGGTGCAGCTGAAGATGCTATAGGACTGGAAGCTCCCACCAGATCTGGAACACGAAGCAGCTGCCACAGAGCTTGGGTTGTAGTAGCAAACCTGGGTGGGCCTGAGTGGCCTTTTAGAGTGCCTCCTTTGGCTTTCATTTGGCCTCCATGACTGCCCTGCAAACACTGACAGACTTGCAGGAACCCACAGATCTGACCAATGCTGCAAATAGGTGCAAGGGGAACTAGGCTGTCTGCTCTATTGCATCACCAAAGAGAGCTGTGCTGTCCTGCAGATCCTGACACAAGAACATCCAGCTACTCGGGCCTTATCTTTGTCTTACCACCAAAACAGATCTAAAAATGCCCCTCCATGAGATATTCCAATTGTACCAATTCCCATAGTACATGGGTTGGTGACCTGGTGCCCTCCAGTTCTTTTCCACTACAACTCCCACTCACTCCAGACACTACGGTAAATCATTGATGTTTATGGGAACTGTAATGCAGAACATGGGGACGAGCCTGCCTACCCCTGCTCCACCAGATGTCTATGTGTATGAATCATTGTTTATTTTGTAGGATTCCTTGCAAGAAATGAGACTGAATTCGCCACAGCTATAAAAGGGCACATTTTCTTGCACAGGGTGTATGTTCTGTGAAACATAGCCAATAATTTCCCAGATGGCCTTAGATCTTCAAGGATTTTGCCATTTTTAATCTTGAACTGAGTCATCTTAGCAGAATACAGGCAGATCCAAGAAAGAAGAATATAATGAATACATTGAACAAAACACCTTTGCATAATGATAAAAGCTTTTCACAGTGTTCAAACTTGCAGTAGGGGAAAGGTAATGTTTCCATGACTTTTGTAATCTCATGGTTGTTCTTCTGTTCTGTTGACTAGTTCAGCAGGCACTGACTATTGCTGGCATTATATGTACTGTTCAGATTCTGCATCCCGAAAATTATGTGAGTAGAAGTGGTGAATTCTTTGAGGCTGTGTAAAAATGCAAAGCTATCTGGGTGGTTTAGAACAAAGTATTAAAAATAAATAAAATGCAATACATTTTAAATTAATTTCAAGTAGCATAAGAACATTAAAGGACAATTTAAAAAGAACTGGCCAAGAGCAAAAGAAAGGGACCTGACAAATCATTTCAGGACCCTGAATGACCGGGGAAGTCTTTAAAGACATCTGCAGAGAGGGCTGTCTTAATCTGGCACCAAAAAGGTGGCACATCTAGGGCCAGGTGCATTGTTCCAAAGATGTGAGGGGCACCCTGCAGGCCATTTGAGGGCTGGCACCTGGTAAGGCCCCAGAGGCTAAGCATAGTGTCCAGGTAAGATCAGAGTTGGTTGATTGGTTGGTTGGATGGTTGCACTGCACAGAGAAAGACAAATTTGAAAATGCACTTACAATTGTTCAGTTTTAGGAGGAGATTTAAATATATGGATTTATTTAAAAGAGAAATTATAGTCACAGATTAATGTGTGAAATGACCTTATAAATGAATTTGTGGCAAGGTGTCCTGGATTAAAATGGACCTACATATCCAGTGCTAGATTTTTTGTATGACTAACGTGGTTACGCTGCTAATTAAATGGAAATCTGCTTGCAAACACCTTGGTAATACCATTTAGAGCATGAGAGATCTGAACAAAAAGGAAGTAATTGGATGCAATGCCGACAGACAAAGGCGCAGTTGTTCTATAAATCCCAAAGCCATGAATAGGAAACATAAGGAGAGCAGTGTCACTTAATCTTATCTTTTCCATACTGTTAGTGTGTTCCTGATGTAATTACAGTGATAAAACAATGTGACAAAACCTCTGGATTCTATCACAGTATCATTGTTGTTGACTTAGATGACAGGGTAATCATTTTCTAAGAGACCTTTTATTTTGCCTTCCCTTTCCAAGTCAGCACCTGTGTTTAAACTCAGGCCACATCTCCATGATAAATTGTGTTATGCACATTTTCAGAGTCCTTAAATTTTGTCTGTTTTATGCATGAGCTGCTATTTGAGTGTAAATTTAAATTTTTGGCCATGTACAATAGCATCTGGGGGCGGGGGGGGGGAGTAGGTCCTCCGTTACTGGTTTTAGGAATTTGTTCTTACACTACCTGATTTAATCAATAAAACTGGATATATACAGCAGCCAGCACAACCAGCCCAAATTCTTTCCCTGGACCCACCCATGTCAAGTCCCTTTAACCCCCTCTCCCCGCTCTTTTGTGCATTTTAAGATATTGTAATGCCCCTCTAAATTTAGGTACTTGAAACTAAAGCATGCTGACATTTGGGGGACTTCTGGTATTTTTGACTCTGCTCTCTTTTGACTTCAGCCTCACTCAGAACTGGATGTACTCTATGAGAGTTTCTCCAATAATGAATTAGGTCCTTTGTCTAAAATAGTTCCACACTCTGCTAGGATTCTTGTAGCTCAAATTCCTTTGCAGGTGCTGATCCTCCACTGGTTTAAAAGCCAGGAAGCTATTTAACCAAAGGAACAAAGATATATTAGATAGGGAGACATAACTACTATAATACATGCAGTTATACATCATGTTGATGTATAGCAACCTATACATCTACATCTCGATGTGCAATATGTCAGCTGTGCATTCCAAAGTACCTTGGAGTTCATCACCTTTAATTTTCATGTCATTTCCCCCCATAAATGTGCCCCAAATGGCTCACAACCCAAGAACAGCAATACAAGAAGAATCAGTATCAATATATAATTGCAAGAATAAATTGCTTATTACCAATTCATTTCAAAACATAGTAAAACAACCCAAACAATTCACTTCTATCATGCCAACATTATACCATGTTAAGTACATTGCAAAGTTGCCATTGCCAATGACTAAAATACAATACCAGGTGATATTGTGGTATATCCATTGTGAGAATATATGTGGTGGAGTCAGATGTGCTAATATGTTCCAGGGCAGTCAGGTCAAACAATACAGCCAGGAGAAAGGTTTCTCAAAAGTATCAAGTGAAGGAAGAACAAGTTGGTTTCCTCCGTCCCTCAGCATATTTCTTCCCATCTGCCCTGTCCAGTCTGGGGCTGTGTGAGGAACCTGTCTTGGGTCTTTCCCAGTTCCCTCTACCCTTCTCCCTCTGGAGAATTCTTGAGGGTCATATTGGGACCCCAGGTGGACCACATTCTTTTTAACCATTTGTGGAGGGGGAGCAAACAAACCATGGGTAAAGAAAGCATGTGGGAGAAGTGTCACCCAGCTTCTTTCAAGACAAGAGATTTGGCACTAAGCTGACTCAGCTGTACAAGCTGGCCAGGCTTCTGTTTCTTTGCTCATAACTTGAGAAAACAAAACCATCATGATCACTTGCAGTAGCACAAGCTTCTCTGCAGTCTCCCTGAGTGGATTTTGTGGATGGCCCATGGGGGTGACTGTACACTTGGGAGCATCATACCCATGAAGACCACCGTAACTGCAACTGAGAGTCTTCAGGGAGATTCATGGTGCTGTGGGCAGCTGCAGCACTTCATTTTAAGTCCCAAACAAACAAGAAAACAAATCCCTCACCTATCTACTAATGCAAGTGACAAAGCTTCCCCCACAAATAGGGGAAATTCACCCCATCACGCAAAAATAAATAGAAAAACCATCTCCATTTTGAAAGGATTAAATGGACCGTGCAAGTGTGTCCATGGGAACATTTTGGGAGTGCTATCTGGAGCAGCTCTTGAATGAATACAGCAGACTATATATTTGGGAGGACTGGGCTGGAGGGGAGGAATGGAGCCAAATGACCACATGTGTCCATTAGCAGTCAGTGGCAGAGTTGCCAGGCACGTCTTTTGTTAGGGAAGTGGCAGCTAGATGCTCCTAGGATCCTAGGGTGGTTGGGGAAAGCACTGGGATCACATTTTAAAGCAAACTTACTAAATCGGTATGTCTTGAACCTGCACAGAAAATGGAACTTGGGTATATGGCAGGAGTGGTCCAACTTGCTCAAGGGAAGAGTCACATATGGTAAAGGTGGGAGGATGTTCAAGAGCTACAAGTGGGCGCCTATGGGCAGCAAAGGGCAAGCAACCAGTGGGCACCTGAGGGCACCTGCGGGCAGCAAACAGCCAGCTGTAAAATAAACACAAAGAGCTACATCCAGCTTGTGAGCCTTGGTTTGGCCACCCCAGTATGTGGCAGCATTCCCTGTTTGCAACACAGTGCACAAATACAAATATATGCAATCAAATGAGTATAAGAGGGAAAGTTACACATAAAATGTGCTAACCAGGAAAGAGTGCAGAAAAATGAACAGAAGTAGAGGAAATCACTTGAGGAGTTGTGTTGGGAAAATCCAAATAAATATACAGAAAGATTGCTTATATGTCCGTTTGTGATATAAAACCAAACTTGCTGTGCCTGCTCCTCTTGCCGAGAAAGAACCAGAATTCCAATTTATTTATTTATTTAGACAACTTCTATGCCGCCCCAATCGCTGAAGCCTTGGGGCGGCTCACAGTCATAAATAAATAACAGAAATATAAAACAGTATAATTTAAGTTGCCCTGGCCAAAAGATAAAAAAATAAATAACATTAACAATTAAAATAACGCTTGAATAAAGAAGCTCCTTTTCTGTTCCCTGAAGTGTTATTAGTCATCTGTTCCTTTAACAGACTGGGACTCTCCAATCACCTGAGGTGGCTGCTACATTTAGTTGCAAAAGTTAATCCTCTGCAGAATACAGCTCACAAGGGAAGTTAATTGTGACCATTATTCTTCTAGCAGCAGCAAGCTGCCAGCAGTATCACAATCACCCTCATTTACAAACTCAAAAACAGGACCTGTAATGATTCATGTACCTTACTGATTGTCATGTCAATATCCTGTAATCATCAATATTTGCTGTACTATTGTCTCATGCCCTTCTGTAGATCTCTCACCTTGTTTTGTCTATATCCCCATTGTTTGCCCATTATCTGCCCTGTTCCCATGCACATGACCAGAAGCCTATAAAACACTCTGTATATGTTCTAAAAGCAGCTGGTGGCTGTGTCTGTGCCTGATAGTGCTGCTGTAGCTTTGTACTCTGCAGATAAGTTTGCCTGGGTTGTTCTCACCAATAAAACTGCCGAGGTTTGAGATGAAGGAGTCTCCCTGTGGATCAGAGCACACATTCCCACAACTGCTCTTCCTGACAGTTGCATAGAAAAAAAGGCATACAGAAATACTGTATGTGTCATTGGAAAAACATACCTAAGAATATGCATGTCTTTTTCTGCAGTCCTTTTGGAGGATGGGGGATGTAAAACAATGTGGAAAGAGAATGAAATTAATGCTGGTAAATTGAGAAATTGAATGGAATCAAACTAGACAGATTTGCCCATTCCTGGCTAGAAGATGTTTGGGAAAGATGACTCATTTGCATTATCATCTTCCAGAAGGGTCTAGCTAGGTGTGAGTAGGAAAAAACAGAAGACATTTCAGCACAGACTTGAACAGGGATGAAGAAAAAGCCCTGGAAAAGGTCTTTTCTATGATTCCATATGGAGATCAGTTCTATGTATGATTGTGGAACTTAGAGTGCTTAACTTGCATATCTGTGAAATGAACTCAAGATTGTACAACTCCCTAAATCTATAGTGAGCCCCTTCCAAAGGATACCAAATCCAGGTAAGCTGTGCACCCTGGGACTGCCTCACCATTCAATTACATTCAGCTCACAGAATCACATTCATTTCTGTAAAAAGTCTATTCCTATTTTCATCATCAACAACTTTGAACGTATGAGAATGGGGCCAAAACATGCCTCTATGAGAACCCATGGTGGCTTGTCAGGTCTGGCAGTCAGAGAATCTGGTACTCGGTTCCTGTTGTTCATTGACCTGTTTAAAAGCCACAGAAAATGCTCATTGTCTCTGCACACTCCTGCTCCCCTCCCCCACCCTCATTGTCATTGCAAAACACTCTATTGTTTTAGTTCCCCATCACCAAAGGAACACATTTTGAGAAGTTGGCTCTTATGGCTAGTGTACAGATTGGAACACCAAGGCAGAATGGAAGTAGTTTGTCTGGGGCCATCCACTGGAGCCATGATGTTAGAAGTGGAATTTGAACCAGGGATTCCCCAAAAAAACACATGGCTCTTTGGAAGGCCTTCAGGACTTTGAGAAGCAAAGGTGGACTAAGGAGAAATACAGCAAATTCCATGCATATGGTATGTGAGGGGCTGTCACATGGAGATGGGGAGAGGCCTGTTCTCCCCTGCAGAGGAAGGCAGGACGCGCTCCAATGGAGCAAAGCTCAGGGAGCCAAGGTTCAATTTGGATGCCAGGAAGCACTTCCTGACAGTTAGGATCCCGAGGGCATGGAATGGGCTTCCACGGGAGGTCGTTGAGGCCCCATCGGTGAGGGTGTTCAAAGACAGGCTGGACATGCACCTGGTGGGCATGTCGTGAGCGGAGCCGGCTGGTGCCGGAGGTCAGACTAGATGGCCCGGGAGGCCCCTTCTGACTCGCTCTTTTTCTATGTTTCTATATCCCTGAAAAGAGAGGGAGTTCAACTTCTGACCAAACACACCCCAGGTACAAATGGTTCACAGGATAAACTATGCATGTATTTCCAACTTTCCTGCTCTGGCATGCATCCTAGCTGATGTTTCAACTCTACAGAAGGAATTCAGGGATAAAAAAAGCCAATGTGAGCTTTGGTTGTGTTTCACTGCCTAACTCTCTGGATTCTTAGCTGTTCGTGGGAGCAGTAGGTCAATTTCAAAGCTAGCTTTTTATCAATATGCATCTCATGTGTTTTCTGTCCTCCTTTGATCCTCCCCAGCTCTGAGAACTGCATAGGCCTAGTGGATTGCTAGACTTGCTTCACAAGGTGAAAAAACAGGTCCACTGTTGCCAGTTTGCTGGCTTGAAAAAAAGGTTGCACATGTTTCTATCAGGTGGGCTGCTGAGAATTTGAAAGGTGTTTGTGTTTGTTAAGGCCATGATTTGGTTGTAAAGAAAGAGCCATGAGACATCTGAACACAATGTACAGTGTACAACTTTTATTTCCTAAACAGTCAGCCAACTGGAAATTCCCAGTGTAGCTTTTTCACAAAGCCATTAGATTGCTTTTTAAATGCATTATGCTGTACTATGCCTATTGCAGCGATATTTGATTTCTTTTCCCTCTTCTGCGCTTCTCTTTCATCTATTCAACAGTTCTAAGACCTTCTCTGTTCCTTCAGTGGATGATGCTAGAATATTGACCCAGCCATACCGTTTATTTTATATGTGTTGATTTTAAAAAAATTCTCCATATACTCCACATACACTAAAGAAAACACACGTGCAAAAAGCAGTTAAAACCCAGCACGGGCAGCTCACAAGCACATGCACCAGTGGGCAACACGCTCCCAGCCATGGAGCTCACAAGGTTGCTGTTGTGAGGATACAATGGAGAGAAGGATTTGTAAGCTGCCTTGAGTTCCTTGCTAGAGGTAGAAAAACAGGGTATAAATGCAATGTAACAACAACAACAACAACAACACCTAAAGCAAAAGGTACAAAAAGACCCCATCCAATCAATGAATGAAAGATACCTGATAAGCCATGGAACACAGCTGGAATGAATTTAAGAAAAACTGTTCATTCCTCCATCAGGGTTGCATTTTTATAAGGGTTTGTCAGTTTACGTTTGCACCCGTTGAAGGATGACAACACCCCAACAACCTAATGAGGCTGAAAGCTGCAGCAGGGAAGGAGCAGTGCTTTGTCCAGAGGTCTGGGATCAAAATGAAACTGTTGGCGATTCCTAATGTGTTGGTTACATCAAGCAAGATGCTGGCACATGGCATGCTGAGTGTAGGGAGGCCATTTGGAACAGGACAACCAACTCCTTGTGAAGATCTCAGAACCTCCCGAGAGGACTAGAGACAATCCTGGCGGATATGCTGGATAGCCATGGCCACACGGGGTTGACGCCTATTGTGGGCTCCATAAGGCAACTTCCTGTGGCCCTTTGGAACCTGATGCTTGTCTACTGTTCCTCTGACTGCTGGCCTTTCCATTACCTTTGTGGAGATAATTGTGTGTGTGTGTGTGTGTGTGTGTGTGTGAGAGAGAGAGAGAGAGAGAGAGAGAGAGAGAGAGAGAGAGAGAGAGAGAGAGAGAGAGAGAGTTGATCTGCCTAAGAAGGAATATCAGGAAAGAGCCCAACATTCTTCTGGCCAAGCTGCCAGGCCACAGTATCCATTTAATTATGTGTGCAGAGTGGGGATGAACCGAGAAGATGACTATGCATTACAATGCATGGCCATAAAGGCACAAAGTCCCCTTTTAGCATGAGCTGTAATCCCATTAGAAAGATTAGTCTGTTGTCCTAGGCTATCCGATTCTGGTAAGAACTCATTTAGGTCAACAGTTTGGAAATTTACACACACAACAGGGTGGGGGGAAGTCAGCCAGCCAGCAAAAGAATGAGGTATTCGCCGCATTTCAGAGTGGAAGACAATCTCCTTTCAGACTGTCTGCAGTTTTGTCCCTTCTCTTTAGTGCCTTTGCATTCATCAAGCTGAACCCTCATGTAAATGACTCGCTTTCCTCCCACCTCGCCCGCTTAGACCGCAGATGTTGAGGATGCAGAGCTGGAGCGCTACGCTACGTATTTCCGGACCTTGAAAGGATTAGAATTTTAAATGGCATCAAAATTCCTTGCTTTGGCTCTGGGTAGATGCGGGAGGGTATGTGTGTCAGGGTCGTTATGTTGTAATGCAGGGAGAAAGAATGCTCATCCACAGAACGACGATGCAGCAGTTAAAAAATAATGAAAGTTAAGGCCAGTCTGGCAGAACCCCAATCAGTTTAAATCCCTTGGTCTGTTGATTATCAGCAATGGTATAATTTAATTTGAGGCCTTTCTATTTAGGAGGTCAACAAAGGACTCGTTTGCATGCACGGGGCGCCAACCTGCAGAGGTAACCGTGGTTCAAGCAGCTACTTCTCTGAGCATTCTAGCAGGGGCTTCATTTAGAGATAAGTGAAGAAACAATGTTTGCATTGTCCCAGATTCTATGAACATGAACTTGTCGTTTCTTTCTCCTCATTTACCATGTTTCTTTGTGATCTCTGTTAATTTGCATGAATAAGATAAGAGTGCAAAGATATGGGAATGTGTGATTTGAGCATGTTGAAGTTCTCCAAATTCCAAATCAAAGTGCATTCTAACTGGACCCATATCAGATTATAAACTTTATTTTTTTCCCTTTTCACATGGAAATCTGTGGATCCTTGCGGACATTTCCCTGAACCTGTATCAGTTGTGCAGATCTTTGTAATGCATGCATTCTATTCCCATAGATTGAAGTGTAATCTGTGTCTGTTTAATGTAAAACATCCCTTTACTGTGTGTTTTGCATGTCGCTTTCCTCAAAGTATCCCTTTTTGTGCACAATTTATCCTAATATATGTTTTGCCGGTGGCATGAGTGTTTTCACAAAATTCACACATTGTGAGACATGTTTGGTCTTCATTCTAATTAGGCTTTATCTAAAGTGTCTGTGTGTGTGTGTGTGTGTGTGTGTGGGTGGTTGGGGTTTTAAACAGAGGAATTGCTTCCACATATGGAAAAATCTTTTATCTAGAAAAAGCCCCTTCTAACAGAAAAGGAGAGGAGAGTTATTGCAGACAGTAAGCTAAATATGAGCCAAAATTGTGATGTAGCTGCCAAAAGGGAAAATGCTATTTTGGGATGCATTAATAGAAGTATTACTTCCAAATCACAAGAAGTAGTAGTTCCTCTATTCTCCTCACTAGTCAGACCTCATCTGGAATACTGTGTCCAGTTCTGGGCACCGAGACTTAAGAAAGATGCAGGTAAATTAGCGGAAGGCAACAAAATGATCCAGGGTTTGGAAACACTGCCCTGTGAGGAGAGACTGAGAGAACTGGACATGTTTAGCCTTGAGAAGAGAAGACTGAGGGGGACATGATATCCCGCTATAAATACCTCAAATGCTGTCACAAAGAGGAAGGTCAAGATCTCTTCTTGCTGATACCAGAGTGTAGGACCCAGGATAACTCAAGTTGTAACAACTCAGATTCCAGCTGGATATCCGGAAAAGTTTCCTCATGGTCAGAGCAATACAACAGTGGAACCAGCTGCCTAGAGAGGTGGTGGGCTCTCCCACGCTAGAGACATTAAAAAAGAAACTGGATGGTCCTCTGAGTGGGATGGTGTAACATGGTGTCTTGCAACAGCAGGGGTTGGACCAGATGGCCTACAACTCTACTATTCTGTGATTCTATGAAAGCAACATCTCCTACTAATACCATTTTTTCTCAGTTTGATAGAAAAGAAATTGCTTTCAAAAATGAAGTCATCTGTGAAGGAAACATAGAGAAATCCTTTTGCATTGATTGTGCTTTCCATAGTCAGGAGGTGGCCCAGTAGTGTGGACAAGTTACTGGTTTTGCACTGAACAATCATTTCTCCAGCAGCCAGCAGTCCCCTTAGCTTTCCTCCATTTCAGTTAAAGCCCAGGGAATGGGCATTTAGGTTATTTCTCCTAAAGGCCTTTTTCAGATGTGCAGGCGCTCACAGCATGAATGGCTGCAAGCCACTGAGAGAGGTGCATTGAAAAAGGCCCAAAACAACAACAAGCTCCGCCACCTCACAGTGATCAGGTATATTCAAAACTGTTAGAAGAATACATTAAAAAGCTGAGCATGAGATTGAACAGTGGGGGCTTCTATACTGGGGGAAGAAAACTTTCTAGAAATTTTCCGCACTCCTAGCTTCACTTCTCCTTCGGACCTGGACAAATCATGCCTCCGGTATATCTGAATTGCAGTGGATACAAAGCAGCAGCCAGCCTGACAAGACACTCGAGGTTCTTGCAGTGGCGGCAAAAAACACACAAACCAAATCCCATTCAGAAGGCAGGAAGGAAGGGGGAGAGGGAGAGAGCTAGAGAGCAAGTGTGTGTGTGTGTGAGAGAGAGAGAGAGTGCAAGAGAGAGAGCGCAAGCAAGCAAGGCCACCACTCTTGCCATTTGGGTGATTCCTACCTGGGAGAAACTGTTGAGAATTTGTCCTTCCATCTGGAGAAATTCACTGCAAATAGGGTGGAGAATCTGGAGGGGCCATTGTCTCATACAAACACAGTAATCCAAAGGCCATCACTTGCTGCTGATGCAGGAAATCTATGGTTACAAACTTCTCTGGAAGGTGGGAATCCAGCCTCTGTTTAAATACCACCAACACCTTCCATTACCTTCCGAGGCAGCTGTTCTACCATCAGGTAGAATGCAGTTCCTGATGCTGATCTAATGCTGTTATCACTTCTTCTCCTGTTTAAACTTTCCCATCTCCTTCAGCCTTTCCTTATAGGACTTTGTCACTAGACTGGTCACTCTCTTCATCACTTTCCTCTGCGTACAGGCCAATTTCTTGCTAACTTCCTTAACTTGGTAGTTCTTCTGAGATCCAACCAAAGCAGGATGAAGTGATAGCATTATGCATGATCTGGATGCTATTATTTTGCTGACACAAATAATTTTATGAATTGTGATCAGCTCAGAGGGACTTTGGGGTAATGTATAGGACAATAAGTCCAAAAATAACTAAATAAATACCTACCTACCTACAAACGTGTTACATTAGCTCTTTGGCTGCCTTATGTTTACCTAGTGACCTACTAGGAGCTCTAGAAGTTTTTTCACTCAATTCAAGTGCTTCTTACATTCCTTAGCTAAATGTAGCACTTGGACAAAGTACATGCTGTTAGTTTTGGCCATGTCCACATCCTTCATTCTACCACAGATTCCTTCTAGCGCTGACTTAAACTCTCTCTCTCTCTCTCTCTCAAGCTATTTGAAAAAGTTTTCCAGGCACTAACACAAATGGCTGTGCGTAAAAGCTGTGGCTAGTGACAAAGGACAGTGTTAGCCAGAAAACTTGTTACTTGAAAATGAAAAGGAGAAGGGGCAGGGTGCTTTTTTGGACACCACAGAAGGTGACCCTCAGTATGCTGGTGCCTACAGGTGCCACAGTACGTCCTCCTGATCCATCCAATGCTCTCCATGGCTGCCATTCATTATGGCCCAGTGAGTATATTCCTGCAGTGAGAGGGCCAGAGCCTCACTCTCTGCTGACTTTCCAAGAGCCTGAGCTGAGGGGTGGGGGAATACCAAGATAGATGTGATGGGAAGGCAGGAAGATCAAAGGTGGACAGGAGCCTTTGGAACACCATCAAGTTCATTGCCACAATTTTCCTGGCCAACTGTGAGAGCAGGCATGTTTGGAAGAGATGGGAGGAGAGTCAGGAGAAGAGGGAAAGTCATTCCCTTGCCCACTCCCCATGCCAAGGAATTGGAAGAGACAAGCTACTCAGTTAGAGCACTTGTGTAGGTCTCACCACCTGGCCGTCCACCAGCAAAAGCCACCCTAAGGGCAGAGTGCGTAAAAGAAAAGGGAGGGTTAGTGAAAATTTTCCAGCTTGGGTTCCACCATCATTCGCACTTTACATGAACTGAGGTTACAGTTCAAATTGCTAAGGGCTTCTGGAGCTATATTGTCTTCTCAGCTGTACAGTGGCAATAAAGATCTCCATTGCAAAGGACTGGCTGCAGTCTTGGAGCCTAGGGCAAGAAAGGAAGAGTCCAATTCAGACAATGCCATTCATATGATAGGAGGAGCTAATAGATGGGATGCAAGTTAGGGGAGCTCTGGATGCGAGTGATCACTCCATCCTTTGCTTGGAGATCAGGGGAATGGGGACGTGCTGCAGGAAGAGTACTAGGATCTGGGAATTCAAGAGGACCAACTTTGGCCAACTGAAGACCAGACTGGGAAAGTCTCCTGGGATAGTTATTGGAAGGTAAGCGAGTTGAGGAGGGGTGGATGGCACTCAAACAAGGCGTTTTGGAGGTGCAAGCCTTGACGATACCTCTAGTCAGTAAGGTGGGGAGCCAAATGAGAGTGTGCCATGGATGCGAAAGGAGGTGGTTAGGGGGATTAGATGCAAGAGGAACCTCCATAAGAAATGGGCACTGGGGTAAATGAACAAAAGGGTATACCAAAAGGAGGAAGCCCATTGCAGAAGGATTCTTTGCAAGGCTAAGGCTGATTACGAGCTGAGACTTGCAAAGAATATCAAGAGGAACAAAAAGGGCTTGTATCAGCATGTAAATAGCAAGAGGAAGGGGAGACAGTTAGTGGGACAGCTTAATAAGGAGGAAGGAGATGCAGTGACTGATGTGAGGGAACAGGCACAGATGCTAAATGATTATTTTGCCACTGTTCTCTTCAAAGCAGGACAAGGGGGATCCACATGGGAGATGAGATGAGACTGGGGACTAAGAGGAACACATTAGAGTCACCCCCCTAGAAGTTGAGGCGCTCCTCGGGGCACTGGATATTACAAAGGCAACAGGCCCCAACGGCCTACATCTGAGAGTACTTCAAGAGTTGGCAGGGGTTCTCTCATGCCCGCTGGCCTCCATTTTTGAGACCTCGTGGAGAACGGGTTAAATTGCAGAGGACTGGAGGGGTGGCATCAGTGGTCCCAATTTTCAAAAAGGGTAGTAGAGGGGACATGGGGAATTACAGACCAGTTAGCCTTATGTCTATTGTAGGAAAAACAATGGAAAGGCTCATAATAGCAAGAGACCTAGTAACCCTAGATAGGGAAGGGAGGCTGACGGCCACACAACACAGCTTCCGCAGAAACAGGTCCTGCCAGACAAACCTTGTGGAATTCCATGACAAGGTTTCAAGATGGCTAGATGGAGGGGATGCAGTGGATGTGGTTTGCCTGGATTTCAGCAAGGCCTTTGACAAAGTGCTGCATGATATGCTGGTTGTGAAATTGGGGAGTTTTGAGATAGACCAATGTAGTGTCCAATGGATTAGGGCATGGTTGACTGACTGAAAGCAGAGGGTAACCATTAGTAGGGAATCATCAGGATGGCGGCCAGTGACAAGCAGGGTCTCTCAGGACTCTGTCCTGGAACTGATCATGTTCAATCTTTTCATCAACAATATGGAAGAAGGGGTAATCAATCTGCTGATCAAATTCACAGATGATACTAAAACAGGGGCAGTGGCCTCAAATGAGGAGCAGGTACTCCAGATCCAGAATGATCTGGACAGACTATGGAAGTGGGCAGGTGACAACAGGATGGTGTTGCATAGCCAGAAGCATGGCTTCTAGATTGAGAGAGGTATTACGTCACTCTATACAACTCTGGTGTGCCCGCAACTGGAGTACTGTGTTCAGTTCTGGGCTTCACATTACAGGAAGAATATAGCCAGGTTAGAGGCAGTGCAGTGAAGGGCCACAAGGATGGTTGCTGGATTTCAGGAAGAGCTGTATGAGGCAAGACTGAGGGAATTGGGTCTTTTCATCCTGGAGAAGAGGAGACTCTGGGGTGATCTGTTGGTGACATATAGGCACTTGAGGGGGTGTCACACAGAGGTGGGTATAGGCCTGTTTTCCTCTGCAAAGGAGGGCAGGATGCATTCCAATGGAGCAAAGCTCAAGGAACCAAGGTTCAATATGGATGCCAGGAAGTACTTTCTGACAGTTAGGACCCCGAGGATATGGAATGGGCTTCCACGGGAGGTGGTCGAGGCCCCATCGGTGAGGGTGTTCAAAGATAGACTGGACATGTGCATGGTAGGCATGTTGTGAGCAGAGCCGGCTGGAGCTGGGGGTCAGACTAGAAGGCCCAGGAGACCCTTCCAACTCACTATGTTTCTATGTTTCGATATATCTTCCTTACAGAGTGGAAACTTTTAACTGTGAGATAGTGGCTCTGTTTCACCTTGTGGAACTCTGGTGACCTCCAGTGACCAGTTTGTTTTGTTTTTTGTTTGTATTGCTGCTGCAAGTGCGGACAGACACAGAGAGGGCCAAGGGACATGGTAGTCTATGCTTGCTGCACCCCACCCCCTCCACACTATCTTGCCTAAACTAGAAACAGGCACCAGGTCAGAGGGGTGGTTTGACATCTGGAATTCACAGTTGCAGAAGAAGAAACTTTTTAGGTTGAACTTCTAGATTGCACAACTTTAAATGGGGGAAATGTGGTGCACCAAAATACTTGAGAAGCAAGAGACAAATCCACTTGTTCCTTCCACAAGTTTGATGGGAGGGTGCTCTTAGGAAAAAGGACATACACTTTCTGCCCTTTAAGGTATATTCAGTGCCTCCCCCACCAACTCTTTCTCCAGTGGGTGCTGAATGCTGTATAACACATACCGTTAGACTCTCTCACTTGCATATATATGGGTCACCCTGGTTGGTTCACTTTCTCCAAAGCTCAGCCATCTTCTGTGTGGCATCAAGTCTTGCAGCCTGCTGTTCTTCAGCATTGTCTCCCTCCATTTGTTCCAGTGATCAGATTTGCATAACGTCACAGCAAGGTAAACATGTTTAAAAAATAACAATGGTCCACAAGTCCTGGAATCTGTAAAACTCAGGAAAAGCTGAGCAGTAAACCATTGCTGTAAACTGCTCAGAGAACTTTGGGTATTGGCAGTGTAGAAATGAAATCACCATCACTATCACTACCACCACCATCACCCAGTCCAGTGTGGAATCCACAGATTGGATTCCTAGAAATCCAGCACATTTGACTCCTCTGCAGGTTTCTCTGACATCCCTTTTCACTTTAAGTGATGTGTCTTCTAGACTCTAAACCTCTAGGCACATCTTCTCTTTCTTATTGATCTTAGGTAAGCTACTCTGGGACCCTTTTCAGCTGACGAGCAGGGGAAATGCTTTAAGTAAATAATGCATAAATAAGATTAATTCTCTAATGTAGACTTGTCCACATGTGCTCTTCTGTACTGGTAAAACACTACACATGTGTGCACGCTCCCACACACACACACAGGGATTCTAATGCACTCATACATACAGCTGCATGAAAATTGCCCTCTTGGCAATATTTCCTAAATCATTAATGTAAAATAGGGAGATATATGAGTGGTCCGAAGAAGTGAAAACTGTCGCAAACGAGGCACACACAGTGCTGCATGCAAACAGAACCTGTTGACAGTTTAAAATTGCTCAGGGGGTTGTGTGTGTGCTGTCAGTTTGTGTTTGCATATAAATGGTTTTTATACTCTGTATTGGGTATTTAAGGTGTGATCCTCTGCAAGTTTAGACAGGAAAAAATGGCCTTCAACTCCCAGCAAGTTCCAGTTAGCCTTTTCTCTCAAAATGTACACAGGACTGGGAACTAGCTTGTTTTGGCTCTTCAGGGTAAAGAAATCTAATAAATGTAATGAAAAAGAACAATGCACTGGTTTCACTTCAGAAACAAATACAGATAATGTAAAGCTCCGAAACACAGCATGAAACTGTCCCAATTTCAGCCAGAGAGAAAGGAGCTGCTTGTACCCTGTTCTTTCTCCCTTGTAAATCTTTTTTTAATTCACAAGGAAAAAAATCTGTGTTTCCTTGCACATGTTTCAGAATATACACACGTTGGGTGATTTTGTTTTAACCGTACATCTGTGTATGCCTTTTTTCTGTTAAATTCATTTATTGATTAAGACACCATTCAATAACTATGTATAGCTCCCAGAATAGTTTACAGAAAAAAACACATTGTGCCCTTTTTACAAGGTGTACTTTGCTTCCTTTCCAGTTCCTGTGCACACTCCTTTATGTGCTGTTTGTCAAAGGTACACATTTCTCGTCAGCTTTGGGTGCTGCAGGGGCAAGCCAATGCACAGGTGTTGAAAAAAGGCAGACTGTTCCATCCACCTGTGTTCCACTTTGTGATTGTATCCTGAATAGGTGAGTATCCACAGTATTCAGTTTTCTCACACCAAACCTTTCAATATCTAAAAGTATGTTTAGACAAGGGGTTGTTTACCTTAACATTAAATCCTTGTTCTTACTTGCATTTACTTTAATAGATCCACCTATTATAAATCCTTTCCTTTTGCAAGCCTTAATATATTCTTACTGAAGATTGTTTGGGCGGAGCAAATAAGTGTTATTTTCAAAAGCTTGCACAGTATACACTCATTGTGAAATACCAACGGTTCTCTCCTGACCCCAGAAAAGAGCCAATACAAGAGAAGATGATAAGCTTTATATAGCATTTAGAGAAACATGCAATCATTCAGTTGGGGAAACCAACATTCAATGAGAGCCCTTCATTTTGACAGCTTGCCAGTCAATCAACATTCAATGTGCGGATTTATCTTGTGAACTGCAACATTTATTATTACTTTTTAGGTGGGAAGTGGGTGTCTTCCAAGGGACAATGTTGAGGGGTTCAAAGCAGGGGGTGTTCCACCGGAAGAAAAAGGCTTCTATGGCTTTTGTGCACAAACTCTATTCTTATTCTTATTCTTTGCAGGGAGGGATATTTCTTATATTACCAGACTGGAACTGGACTTTACAAATGCTGTTGTCACCACTAAAACCAGGAGACTAGCTCTCTTCCTACTGCTTCTACCTTCTCCCAGTAATGCCTAAAAATAGAAGGCATCTGATATGAAAGCACCATGAGTCACAGCCTGGTGATGTCCTCTTTCATGGGTGGAAGTAAACCCAGGAAACAAAGCATTTATCACTTCTTTCTACCCTTCTCTTCCAGTGGCCTTTTCTGCTGCCAGCAGGTGGAAACCTTTTTCCTCCTCTTGCTGCTTTCCCCAAACAACTGTAAATTGCCTTAAATCTCAGGGTTCAACTTTTAGGTTGTGTGGGAGTTGGCTATTAAGCATAGGATGAGTAACGCAACAAAAAGAGACCACCAAGTTTCAAACAGCAAATTTTAAAAGTGGAATTAAAAAATGCCAATAAGAGTTTTCTTTCTGAACCCCCTTTCTTCCCCCTCTTTGAACTTATACCTTTCTGCCTCAGGACTTTATAGCTTAAAAATAGTCTCCAATCTACCCTTAGGTTAATCAGGGTTGTAGATCAGCAGGGTAGTTTCTTGTTCTTTTCTCTGAAATTCCTGTCTCCTGAGACCTTTCTCTGACCTGTTAAATCTCTTGTAACCATAGTTATAATTTTCCCCCTCCTGAACAGATTTCACGACTCATGTCTAAGTGCAACCCCTTTGCAAACTGTGTTATTTCATCCTGCTTTCTGTTGACTCTTCCACTGCTTCCTTATCTCCTCCTGTTCTGCAGACACCCTGGCTCCATCAGCTTTCCACAAATCTGAATCTGGTGCTAATCAATTTCACTGAGTTCAAAATTACAAGCAGGGGTAAGTCATTTCACTCCACACGGTCCATGCTGTATCCAAGGGCACCACATTTTGTCTTTCATCCATGCATATACTCAGACTGGGGAGAAATGCTTTCCAAGTGTCCTCCCTCCATGGAAATTCATGCATACACTGATTCGTAGACTCATAGAACAGTAGGGTTGGAATGGGCCAAGAAGGCATTGGGTCCAATCCCCTGCTTTTGCAGGACACCGGACACCGCCATTGACCGCCTTCTTTTGTTATTTTCATAAAAACAGTAACAACAGCACACCTTTCCCCAAGTCTCTCACATAGTCATACATGACTTGCATTCTCTCAATACCCACATGAGTCCAAGCCACAACCCAGCCTCTTGGCCATCAAATCTTCGGCACGTGGGGATCTGAAAACAGGTCTCATCATTCTAGTTCAGCAATCTGACCAGCACCACAAAGAGCTCAACATACTCTGCCTCTGAACATGTATCAGTACATTCATTTAGTAAATTTCATTTCTCGCTTGTGTTTTTCCTTGAAGGAAGCCTATGCCATCCCCCTTCATGGCATCCTCACAACAGCCCTGCAAGGTAATTCAAGCTCAGAGCCAGTGACGGGCCCAGAGTCACCCAGTGATCTTCCTGGCAGATTAGGGATTCTAACCCAGGTCTCACAAGTCCTAGCCCAACGCTCTCACTACTACACCCCACTGCATTCCAAGATGCGCTCCGTCCTCTACAGGAATGGAAGCAGGCAGCTTGCAAGTTCAGGAACTACACAGATGCGCTTCTTGCTTTTGAGCATGTCTTTCTCACCCTTCAGACCAGGGACAATCAAAGCTGCTTGCAATAGATGGTGATTACACATTTGCACAGATGCCACTACCTAAAGCCCACACAATCCAGTAACCCTTTACCTCTGCAGTGCCAGGGCAGCAGACTGGGGCCAGAAAGGGAAGATGCAATGGTTCCAATTCACTTTTATCAGGATTCATAGTTTTCACCTTCAGGACTGAACAAAGACATGAATAGAATCAGTTGTTAAAGTCCAAGCACTGTGAATGGCAGGCCAAAAATAATAATAATAAAAAAAATCAAAAGCTTTTTTGATCATGGCTGTTGTTACTGTCACCCAGTTGTCTCTGTCTATGAATGAGAGCCATCCAAATTATTCTGTGCTTGATAGCCCTGCTCAACTTTTGTAAATTTGAGGCTGTGGCTTCCCTTGTGGAGTCAAATCATGTTATATTTAGTTTTTTTTCTCTTCTTCTGCTTTATATTTTCCCTGGCATGATTGTCTTCTTCAGGAATTCTTGCTTACTCATGAAGTACCCAAAGCACAACAGTTTCAATTTTGTCATTTTCCCCCCAAGGAAAAGTTCTAGCTTGATTTGCTCTAGGACCCACATGCTCATGTTTCTGTCAGTCTAAATTATTCAGAATGCTTCCATATAGCCTGAAGTGCCCGAGCCTGCCTGATCTTGGAAGCTAAGCAGGGTCAGGCCTGGTTAGAATCTGGATGGGGGACTTGAGTCCTGCTTTGAGCATGGGATTGACCTGATGGCCTTCTAGGCCTCTTCCTACTGCATGGTCCTGTAATTCACAAAGCTTCTCCTCCAGCATGAGAACATGTGCACATCTGTATAACATGTACGTTTGGGAAAAAAAACATGCACAAGCTTTAATCAAGAGGAGAGGGCATGTACTTCAACTGATATACACAATATACACAATATACAACTGATGCGGAACTGTAGCTCTTCTGGTTTTATCCTGTTATTTTTTGCTTCCTGCTTATTGCATTTTCCTGCCTTGTATATTCTATTGGATGTTATCTCTCCAATCCAATTTTATTGTTACAACTCGTGCTTTATGGTTTTATGCTGGTTGTTTATTTTTTTATTGTAAGCCACCCAGAGAGCCTGTGGGCTAAAGGGAGGCATATAAATATAATAAACAAATAAACAAATAAATAATTTGGAAGAGTGCATATGAAAATATTCCCAGTTTCATGAGAAAAACGGGGGAAAGACAACACTCTCAGTTTGATATGGACTCTAGACAGAATAAGCGTTGAGATGGAATTCAACAAGCTCAGGTTTTGCTGCTTTGAGGTGCCCTAATTGGGGCTGGAGGAGGGGCTGGAGGAGGCCAGCAGATGTGACCCTCATCTTCCCACTTTGCTCCCCAGACAGCCCAGGCTGTTTTTCCTTCCCCACCCCACCCTCTTCTCTTTGATTGTTTGCTTGACATTTTATGCACCTTTACTAGCTGTAACATCCTTGTTTTGAACTTGGTTTCAAAGTACAGTAGGATTTAACAATCCCTGCCTTTCTCTGAGTATATTTCATCCCCCAAACTCTCCAGACTGTGAGTTATTTTTTGCAGGTTGCTGTGGATGCAGAATAATGCAGCAACACTTGATGCTATGGGAGAAACAAGTTGGCTTTCTCCATAGGTTCCCTGATCCCTTCTCATGCATACATTTTATATTTCCAGTGTATTTTTTCCTTCTATAAAAACTTAAACTGCTGAGTTTTATGTTAGTGAAATACCACTTGTGCCTCCACAAAGCAAGGAAGAGACAAACAGCAAAAACTAAAAACTGAAAACCAAAGCCACTGAGATAGGAGTTTTGCTTAGCAGAGGCTTTAAAAGAAAGGCCCTTGATGGGTTTTAAACAGTCTAGAAATGGAGGGAGGAATTTGCTAAACCAATAGAAAATATCCCAGAGACAGTCATTAGCACAGATAGAAGTCTTTAACGAATATTAATTTGAGGATTGACAACAACACATTGGCCATTTTGGAGGAGAGATGGAAACAGCTAAAAAGCATTTTGTTTATTTAGTGTACCACTCCACACATATCCCCAAATGGTCTGGATTGCAATGGTATGAATACCTGATGGATAGAGACAGAGATATAGCTATAGATATACATCATCATCATCTACAACATAGTGTTTATGTTCTGCCATTTTCAATTTTGCAAGGAATCCAAGGCCACTGACACAGTGCTCTTCCACACCATTTTATCCTCACAACAAGAGCTCTGTGAGGTAGGCTAGGCTGAGAGTAAGTGCTTGGCCTAAAGCCAGCCAGTGAGCTTCATGGCTGAGTAGGAACTAGAAGCTGAATCACCCAGGTCCTCCGTCCAACATGCCAACTACCACAAAGGGGGGGGGAGGAGGGGGGAGAGGGGGGGAGAAAGAGGATTCTACCTTCCAGCAGGGGTGAAAGAGGTCTTCCCTAGCACTCTGCTTCATTTTTGTACTAGATATAGTGCTCCTATGCTGGCTTACTTGCTTGTCTTATTTTGACGTTGGACTTAATATCCATGTGGGTAGATTTATGAAGACTTACTCTAGAATGCTAGCTTTTAATTACCTGGGAGGGCTTATGCCAGGAATCATTTGATCCTCTTGCCTTTTTTTCTGAACAACAGAAGTTGCAATAGAGAAATCAAGCTTGTATGCATCTCTGACACACTTTTAGTTATCAGCTTTGGATTGTTCTTTGAACTACACATGGTGCCTATATCAGAGTGCCATCAGCCCTGTGATTTCTGAAGAAAGTAACCATTATGCTTTTGCTGTGGGATTTGCTACAGTGCAAAGTCTAACTGATTTGGGGTGAGACTGAAGGATAGGGTTCATGGCATCTGTATGGAATTGCATGCACTCACCCATGTGTAAATCTTGCTTGTGCATGGGATGCATGCTAATGCTCCAAAGCAATGCAGAGCACTGCTGCCCAATTTGTGGCTTGCCGGGGCACATGTAGTCCACCCTAGTTGCAGGCTGTAACAGACAAAGGTCTGCATCAGCACATGGTTGGGAATTCCCCCCGTCCTATTTATTCCATCATCATTCTTCCAGTTTAACTCTGCCTGCATCCCAAAGACACCTCAGACCTGCTCCTGAAAGCCAGCCAATTTTGCTTGTGATCGTTTAAGATGGAAGACGCATCTCTCTAAAACAGTAGCTCTGTCCCTATTTTACTGCCACCAGATGAACTATAAAACATCACAGCTAATCCATCATTGCTCCTCAGCAGCTTTGAATACCTACCCAGAGAGTCCCCATCTGAGATAAGCAGTGTCATCTCTTTAACAGAGGTTTGCTTATTTGTGGTGGGGAAGAAAAGGGGTGGCTCATAAACGATTAAGGATCAACATAAAAAGACTCAATCAAAATAAATAAGGCAGAGTAGAATTGCTAAGGGGAACCAATTACATGCTGCTGCAGATTCAGAAACCAAGGATTTATTTTAAATTAAGGAAAACACTGCCCAAGGGCAGATAGCATTATAAGGTCAACCTCTGTTTGTTAGAAAGGTCTTAGAAATGCCCAAGGACTTAGTGGAGGAAAGATTTAACTGGGGAATGAGATCCTTGGGATGCATGTCTTCATCTTTCCAACGGACCTTTACAGTATAGAGCCCAAGCATGCCTTATATGCTCCTAAGGCTATGTCTACAGGCAAAACTTGAATCTACCAGAATTCTTCAAATTCTGCCTCGAAGCTCACTTCCTACTGTGTCTGCATCAAATTTCTAGCTCCCTCTCCTCTCCTCGCCTCGCCTCCCATCATGTAAAGTGCTGCATATTTTCATGTGCATTTTTCACACATACACATTAGTTGAGTGCCTCTTTGAAATGCACATTTTTCTCCCTTTAATTGTGTACATTTTTCACACCCCTCTTTTCAAAGGTATGTGTGTTGTTAAATGTATTTCTTTTGATCCATGGATCTTATGGCAAGCTTGGGGAATCAGCTGCTAATTGTGTTCAAGTCCATGTTCAGTCTGGAAAGTGAAAACTGGGTGAAACCTGATCAAAAATCAGTGAAAACGAATTTATCATGCAACTCATTTGCACGAACACATCAGACTGCCTTATATCAAGTTGGACCTTTGATCCAACTGGACAAGTATTAAGCTGGCTGTTGATCTCCAGGACCTCAGGCAGAGACAAGTCTTGCCTGGTCTTATACCTGAGACCCTTTAGTCGGAGACTCCAGTATTGAACTAAACACCTTTTGAATGCAAGGCGCATGTTGGGCTGTGGTCCAGCAGCCCTGTGACTGATGAAAGTTGGACCAAGATGCCATCTTGATAGGTACTAACAAATCAGACTGACAGTGGCTATCAAGGATGAGTATCTCCCAGCCCTGCTATTATCTTGTTAATAAGCCGAGATGCTGGAGCAGATGTAGGAAATCAATCCACTGGACTACTGTAGTTAGGAATCTTGAGGAAAGGCACACAAGAGTTAAATGAGGTTGGGTTTCTAGGAATCCAGCTCATGCATCCCATAGCGGACTTTCCCTGAGTTGCATGGATTCTGTGGACTTGGAGACCAGTTTTTGTTTTTCTGTTTTGTTTTTACACTTCCCAGCAGTTATGCAAATTTGGTCATAAAGTGAAGGGGAGGCTCAGCTGAAATGTGCATTTTTCCAATACTGGAAGAGTGAGGAATTACCCACCAATGAACTGATTTAAAAAAAAATCTGGACTGTGCAGAAATGGACAGATCGACTCTATTACTGAAGGAGAAAGAAGATACTGACTTCTATCAAACTTGGGACCTTTTTTATGATTGGCTGGAAAAAAGGGACTTGGCTTAGATTTAAAGATGTTTTTAAAATTTTTATAAATCAATTTGAATATGACTATAGAATGTTAAAAAGATATGTAGTAGGGGGCTGATCCAGTACGTCCGATGCATTTGATGATAGATGTTTTTAGTTTTAGTTTAAAATCTTAATAAAATCTTTATTTAAAAAAGAAAAAGAAAATGTGCTTTTTTCCCATAGGCAAGAGTATGAAACTGCATGGATGGATTTGTGCTTTTTGGGAGGGTTTGCACAAGTGTGAATGAGCATAAGCCTTGCTTCTCCACTGGGTAGATAAATGCCTCCCCAGAGGGAAGCACAGCCTCTTTCTGAGTGCCCATCGCTACTTGAGAACTGCAGTGCGCACGAATGGTGGACCAGCAGAGTCAGAACTTCTCTTGCCCACAAAGGATTTAAGTGGATTTGCTTTCCCATTCAACCACCTGCCAATTGTGCTGTAATTCAGCGTACACAGATCAAGCTCTTAGTGATGCATGGATGAACCAATCTTGATTTGCAACATACAAGGGTACATTTCTGCCCACAGCATGGATCTGGAGTCTCCTCGGGGGAGGAACATGGAGAACAGGAGACCCCAATAAATCCTCACTGGATGGTTCTACAGATCTTCATGACCAACAGTTAGAAATCATCTGTACTGATGGTTTGCTCCTAGCACATTTTGAGAAAAACACTCTATTATTTATTTATTTATTTATTTATTTATTACATAAATTTATACCCCGTCCTATCGCTTCAAGTGTTCAGGACGGCTTACAAAGTATAAAAAATACAATAAATATAAAACTACCATACAAAACATTAATTATTAAAACAATATAAAACGCATCACAAGAAAAGGAGGGTAAAAAATAGAAAGTGCAACTGTGAAAGAGGAAAAAAAAATCCTAAAACATCTAAAGGCATTAATTGTTAAAATAATGATCAAATAAAAAGGTCTTTACCTGGTGCCGGAAGGACTATAATGTCGGCGCCAGGCAGACCTCTCCGGGGAGCAGGTCCCATAGTCTGGGTGCCACTGCGGAGAAGGCCCTCCTCCTCTCTCAAGGGCTATCCATCAGTAAGGGTCCACTCACAGATGGTTGCTGCTCCTGCTGGATGCGGCCACTGCAGACGCAATACTTGAATACTTCACATCAGTTACTTGGCTCCTTGGCTAATTCCCAGACCACCTCCACTTTGTTCTCCTTAGAGCACAGGAGCAGAGGAGATGAGAAACTTGGCAGGAACATCAAGGCTTCAGGCAAAGTAGCAACTGCTTACAGGGGACTGTACTCAGAAGCACATGGAAAATCACGTAAATACTTCCTAGGATCAAGACCTGGTTCCAAGCCAGGAAAGGGTAAAGCCCCCAGATCCTATATAAGCTCTCAGTCTGAATGCAATAGTTGCTGAAACAACAGCTCCAAGCTTTGGTCTTTGCTAAACTGGGAAATGAACACCAGTATGGATTTCTAGCTTGAAGGATCTAGCAAACATTGAGCTCCAAAGTCATGATTTGTTTTAAACCACTGTTGCTTTTCTTCTGGTCACAAGGCATAAGGAAAAAACACAATTAAGACTTCAAGGAGACTTTCTCTCTTTTCTTTCTGGTTCAGGATTCCAGAAAAACTGACTTCAGATCTCCAATGGTTGCATTTGTTCAGAGTTAAGGCAACAGAGTACTCAGGATCCCCTAACTAATTTAGTATCCTAATCCTTATTGTCTGGGGGACAGCTAATTGAGTAGGTGGGATTGCAACATACATCAAATGAAGAGGATGGGAGGTGGGGAATCACGCTATCTGTGAAAGTAAGCACATCTACAGACTAAATTTTGTATTTTAAATATCCTTTCCATTGTTGTACATCACTTGAAATTCATAGTCAACAGGAGGAGGAGGAGGAAGTGGAGGAGGAGGAGGAGGAGGGAAAGACAAGTTAGTCTATGATTGTGTCAACAGACCATTAAACATTCAGTGGCATAAGCATAGACACATATGATTGCACATTCATTACTATGGAATGGATGAGTGCTATGTGTAAGAAAATTTACAGATGTAGCACTCACTGAAGCAGTTAGAAGAAAGATGATGCTGAGTATCAGCTGCTGCTAGTTTAAGGTGAAGATATGATATGTTTTGACAAGGCTAGTCAATTACAGCTCTCAAAAGCAGTAACCTTCAGTGGTTCAGAAATATCAGAGTGCCAGTTTACCTCCAGTACATCCATTAAGATTCCTAACTTGTTATGGGGAAAAAACTACTTCTTGAGCTAAAACTCCGAGAGTGATTCCTGTGTCATATAAGATGAATGTAAGCATAGAAATCTTTGGAGCAACTTCATAGAGGAGTGAGCTGAACAATCAGATAAGAACACTGGGCCTGGATTCCAATAGCCTGATCACTCACCATGGCTTAATGCTTCATCTGCATCAAGCATTTTCCCCATGGAGTACTTTATCAGCCACCCAGTTGCACAAGGCTGATTGCAGGGTTGAACTAACCCACCATGGCACATCCTCCTATCTGACTAAAGATGGCATGTTCAGCCATGGCCCAGCCAAAAAAGTAAAAGAGTCCCTTGGCCAGGGTGGCAAAGCAGCACTGCTATTCGGCCATGGAGCTCTGGCTGGTGACAGAGAACCAGACGGGCTGTTCTCAGTTCCCCCTGTGCATCAGCAAGAGCCTGGGGAAAGCCACGTGGGGCCTGGAGAAGGGGCATGTGGCAGAAGAACCAATGCTCAGTTTTGCCTCCTGGTGAGGAAGTGAGGCCAAGAGGCTGCGTCCCCCTCCTTGCCACTGCTGCCACTCAGTGTGCGGAAAGAGGTGCCCTTCCTGCCTTCTTAGGCATTCCAAGCCCACTTGCCCTTTTACCAGTCAGCAAAGGGGGAAATGGAATGGAGGGCAGGAGTGGTTCCTTCCTGCTGCTTTCTATGGGGAAGATGCATAAGGCAAGCAGCACTGGTGCCTGCCCTCCATCATCTTTCCAAGCCCCCATCAAGACTGGGGAAGGGCTATATAGTGGGCATTGACTGGCTGCCCCTCCACCAGATGGTGTGCTGGGAGGGCAAGGATTGTGCGTGAGGATGAGGGTTCAGTCATGGTTGCCTCCTCCCAGGGCAACCTGGCTGAACATGCCCCTTGCCTCTTCCCTGCTACTGACCTTGGCACACCACAACCAACCAGCCAGCATGGGGATGCCATCGCTGGGAAGGCCAGAGATCACCCATGCCCCTTTCTCACGGACCAGTGGTGCGATGGGACACGTGTGACCTTCCTGCTTGCCAGCTGTGGCAGGAAGGGGCAAACAGCCCCCACAGCTAAGCAGCAGGCTCCCTCTTGCTGGGCTTTTGAGTCTCCACCTGCCAGCATTCCACTGAGTGCTCCTGCAAATGCTGGGATGGGCAGCTTGGAACATGGAATGGGTGTGCTCATGGTATACTGCAGGAGGACTGGGCAGGGAGGAGTGGGGAAGAGCAGGGAGACAACTCGCCCCATCCCCACACGCCCTTCTTCTTCTCTCACAGGGCATGGGGGAATTCCCAGGGATGTTATGTTGTGCAAACCCTTCCGATTTCTGTTATGACATAGTCAGCTGTGCTCTTCCTTGAAGCATGTCAGGGTAGCCCTCAGATCTCGCTCAGGCACACATTCTGTCCTTGCAGCAGCCGGTCTGAAAGCACTGACATGACATGCCTTCGGTGACATCACCGTGCACTTAGCTTGATTAGCTAAGTGGCACCCTTTCATTCACTGTGTGATCCCTGATTGGCTGGAACCATGCTGGGAAGAGAAAGCCACCCAAACACGTGCATGTGGGCACTGAACCAGCAACAGATCAGGGAAACATTGGTTTCAAACAGATGTGAATATGCCGAATATTCTTCAGGGTCAAGGGCTTGAGAGGGGGAAAATAATGCAAGGACTCTGAAAACAGCATGCATTTTCACCCTGGAAATGAAGATCAGTGAATCTAACTAAGCAATCCAACTAATACTTTATTCTGGCTTTCTTATTCTTGGGTAGGGGAGGTGACCAAAATCCCTCTCCACCTCCCAAAATCTCATTCAGATGTACTTCCTCTGACTTCTGCTGCTGAAATTTCTCAGCATGCACACAGCTCTGCTCGTCACTTGGTCGATCTGCCCTCTGCTTGTCAAAGTCTTCCTCCTTCTTTGGAAATGGTAGCTGCTGAGAGGCCCGTGTGCCTCTGCCTCCATAGGCACTGCTAACATAGGTCTTCTTTGCACCTTTCTGCAGTGAGGCACTCCACAGCCAAAAGCTTTCCCACCAGCGAAGAGACATGCCAAATGGGATGAGCACTAGATGGCAAAACCATGTCAACAGCGTAGCCACATGCCAGACATGCACTGATAGAGCGCCTGGCATATCCCTGTTCTGAATTAGGCTTGCTGCATTATTTCGGTATGGACAACAAAATCACAGCTCCTTAGTTCTGAGGAGCTGGAATTGGAGCAGCTAATCATAATTTATTTATGTTATACTGTTATGTATTGAATTTTATTTGTGTAAGCTGTCCTGAGGCTCTCGCAAAGGATGGTATACAAATATCTTAAATAAATACGAACGAACGAACGAACGAAAGAAAGAAAGAAAGAAAGAAAGAAAGAAAGAAAGAAAGAAAGGGGCATTCATTCTTCTTTATTAATATCTTGTTGAAAAGTCCTCCAGTGAGTGAGCATTGTTTCCTGTAATGCACATTTCTTCTGCTTAAGATGCAATGTCACCTCCAATGCCTTGGTACTGGCAATAATTCCCCTCATTTTTGTGTTGCTCAGAAATGAATTGGTTAATTGGAAACACGAGGACCAACAGGATGACTGGTTGCCCTGTGCAACATTGGCTTGGTGGACTACACAGAGCAGGGCAAGCAAGGAGGTGTCGTGTGTTAGGGATCTGGCCCAGAGTTGGATGAACCCTTTCTATAGAAATGGACCAAACCATTTTGACGATTAGGACATTAGAACATAAGAAGAGCTGTCATGGATCAGACCAAACATCCATCTAGTTCACTCACACAGTCGTCAACCAGCTGGCCACAGGATCCCGCACACAGAACATGGTACAACAGCAACTGGTACACATGAGCATTGTGCCTCTATAGGTCAGAACTAACACATCCACTTGGGTTTAAATGAGTGTGGGAGAACAGCACCTCGGGCTACTTCCTGAATCCCAGAAATGCCCTACACACAAAAGCGTCTTCGGGCAGCTTACAGAAATCAAAACAAACAATCCAACAATTAACAATAATTAAAAATGTGCAGAAAAACAACAATAACATTTCACAAATGAAAACAAAATTTAAAAAATGAATTCCAGTCATGGGAGACATCCCACCAAGTTTCAGTTATACCTGTGTGTGTTCATGTGCGTGTGCACATTTTCCCTCATGCATTAAGAGTTCAAGTTCATGTTTGTTTCTCATACTCTGGTATGAGTTTACAGACCACATGCCTTATACTCTGGCTTTCTTCCTACATTTTTGGAAGGCTATTGTCAGGTACTATTGGAGCTGTTTCCTCTGTTACAGTGCATAAGCCTTTGTCTGTTGTTGCACATAATCTTCTCCCACCCATATAGGATGCAGTGTGAAGCCCTCCTGATTAGCTTCTTCATTCTGTGGCCAAACACATTCTTTCCAGTCTTTGTAAGGTGCAACCCATCCCTTGCCAGCAGTCCATCTTCCAGGAAGTGTAGCCTCTGGTCCCAGAATCCAGATTTCTCACGTCGGCACCGCTTTCACAGCCAGGCATTCACTTGGAGTATTTTTCTTTCTTTGTCTGCAAACTGGAAGGATTGATGAGAAAACTATCTGGTTCTTGACTTTCCTCCCTAAGGTTTCAAAGTCTGTCATGATTTCTTCGAAGTTCCTCTTGGCAGTGTTGTTTACTCTCACATCTCTAAGAAGGAAGGAATACATGTCAGTGGGCTATAAGAGTTTTGGCAATCTCAGTTATGTCATTAATCTTCTCCTCCAGGGGAATAGCTTACCTGGTAGTTTCATGGGTCATCCAGACACACATATGTTTTTCCATCCCACACAGCAGGGAATCTCCCATAACTAACATCCTGAAGGCCCATTTGGGAAGAAGGGGTTGTGTGGGTAACTTTGCATTGGCCCACCAAAAGTCTATAGCCTGTCTGCCACTGAGACCAACTGCAGAGCAAGTTATCATATCAGGAATTGGATGTTTGTTTATTTCATTTTTCACCACCCAGTTATATTTACCAATGGCCCAATAGCCAAGGACTCAAGGATAGAACAAACCAGGACAGAGCTGGGCAGGTAGACAGACGATGGTCAAATCAACAGTGTGATAGGCAGAGATCCTTGGAGGGAAGCAGATATTGGTGGAATTCAGGCTGTTTGCCTTGAAAGCAAATATGGTCTGTTCGGCTCAGATCAAGAAGAACCAAAGGGATGTTGGAGCGGTGCAGCAATGCTGAAACAGAATCATAGAAACATAGAAATAGAGAGTTACAAGGGACCTCCTGGGTCATCTAGTCTGACCACTGGCTCCAGCCAGCTCTGCTCATGACATGCCTGCCATGTGCATGTCCAGCCTATCCTTGAACACCCTCACCGATGGGGCCTCAACTACCTCCTGTGGAAGCCCATTCCATACCCTCAGGGTCCTAATGGTCAGGAAGTGCTTGGTACCTTGAACTTGGCTCCACTGGAGAATGTCCTGCCTTCCTCTGCAGGAGAGAACAGGCCTCTACCCCCCTCCGTGTGACATCCCCTCACATACCTAAATGTTGCCAACAGCCACTATGCTGGGAGATGGGATGAGGATTCTTTCCCTCCATCTGATGGCTTCAGTGACTCAGTCCAACAGGGATGAGTGAGAATTTTATTTTGGAGTATTAAAACAACTTGAGCTTTAAAGAACATTACATAAGGGAGAAACTGAAACTGAAAAATTTGTCCATGCAGGCCCAAAGCTTTGAGTGCTTAGTGCTGAGGTTTGGGTTGGTATCCTTGCATATTCAAGCATATTTGTGCTAGGGATGGACCAACATGTGATGTTTGAGGACATTAAGGTTCTATGAAATCCCTAAAGTTCTGTTCACCTTTTTCAATTCCTGAAGAATAGTAGCCTTTTCTACTTCTCCTTCTCCTCCTCCCTCCCCTCCCCAACTGGGAAAGGTCTAGGTCATTGCAAGAAAAAGAGGTGGTGGCCATCAGAAAAGTATGGTGGCTCCCATTGACACACCTGTGCAAGACAGTTGACATGCTTTTCCTAAGACTTTGTGATCGGCCGTAACTTAAAGCTATAATATGTTGGCATTTCGGTTGCACCCGTTTGAATCCACCCCTTTTCCTCCAGACCTGCCCACTACTTCAGAGAAGCCCCACAGAGCTTTTCCAGCATTCAGCACTCGGCCTGAGAGAGGTTCAACACACCAGTTACAGAAGGCATAGAAGGAGACTGAGCAGCAGACCATGATCAAATCTCCTTTCTTCGGTGTCCACTAGTGGCACATGCATGCCAGATTCTACTTGAGCTGCAGGTTTGGAATGCCAAACATTCAGGTTTGTATTGCTTCACATCCCGCTAAAGCCAGGCAACCCCATGCTCAGCAACTTGGGCTTGTTTGCATAATAGTTTGATTTGAGTTCCATTTTTGCCCATTGACCTTTTTAGACATTTTCCTGCTTCTTCTCCTGCAGGGGCACTTGAGCACTTAAGTGGCATCCTCGACTGAGCAAATTTGGCAACGTGTCAAGCAGAGTTATTTGGGGATGTATTTACACTTGTCAGCTCTAGTACTCTCCAGGCAATTGAGCTTACTTCCTGCCTACATAAAAATGATTTCATTAACAGGATACGTTTGGTTATTACCATGTGTTGTCATTTTGCAATGTTTTGGTTCCAAACCATGAAAGACCTAGCGACTGTTATATACAAACTAATGAAATGCCCTCCTAAAAGGGTGGGAGAATTTGATTTCTTCAGCAAGAACTAACTTTTCATTGTGAGCCTGAAATTTGCAAATAAGGAGAACTGGAGGAGAGGGTAAGTCTACACAAAGTACTTTAACTTGAGAACTATTTCTGTTCCTAGGAGGGTATGGCATTTCACACAACCATAAAACTGGAGGAACTATTTTAGAAGAACTTATATAGGGAGATATGAATCTGCAAAACTTGAGCTTGCCTAAGTTCCCTGAATTCCATCTCTAAACTGTCTGATTTGAAGTGCATTAGCTTGTGAGCTTTGTTTGTGTTGAAATGAAATCCAATGCAGGGTTTTTGGGGTCCACAAATCAAAGTCCAAGTTCAGTCCAAAAATGTGAATTGAGTAAAGTCTTGATGAGAAAAAAAAAAAAGCTGAAATGCATTTCTCATACACCCCAAACCTAAACGACCCCCTTCTTAAATCAGGATATCCAGCACTACAGCATTCTCAACTGATGCTCATCAGCCTTGTTTTAAGGAACTGCTGCAAGTCAGGGCCCACCAAATGTTTTGCATAGCCAACCCCTTCTCTCCTCACATTGCTTCCAAAAAGAAGCCTCTTTTCATATTCATCAGCAATCTGCCTTCTTGCAGCTTAAGGTCCTTAGAACAAGCCCTGACTTCTGGGGGATCAGAGAACAGGTCTTTGCTCTCTTCTGCATGCAAACCTTCCATCTCTGTAAAAAGTGATGTTGTGAGATGAGCAAGCAGCCACTCAAGAAAAGATAACAAGAGCACCTTAACATCATAGAAGCAAAGTTGGAATGGGGTTTCTAGCTCATCTAATTCTCTCTTGACAGAGGAAATCCAGAGCTAGAACATCCTTTGTAGGTAATGGATACCATTGTCAAATGGTACTTGCCATCAGGCATATTCAATATAGTTCTGTCTTGAAGGACAGCAGAGAACAGATCAAGGCTTTCTTCGAGATCGAAGAACATAGGCACCTCACACAGAGTTGATTACTTTGGATTCACCATTGATTTGCCGCAAATGTATCCCCAGGCAGTGTGGTGAGACGGGACCATCAGAATGTGCTTTGGGGATTGCAGGTCATTTTGGATCTTGCCTTTTTACACTGCAGGTGGAGCAGTACATTGAATGGCACTCCAAGTAAAAAAAGAAAGAAGGATAAGGGTTAACTTTCTTCTGCCCTACAATTCATCCATAAATGAGTATCCTGCACTCTGGAGTGATGGTTAGTCATGCAGCATTCACACACATGCACACACACACCCATGCGCAATGCAAACTTGGAAGTAGTACAGCCCAGGAATCAAGAACAATTGTACCACAGGAGAAGTTCCTTGTGTGGACCAAGATGGAGCATATTTCAGTGGGCAAGGCTTTTCCAAGCTGCACAATTTATTTATTTATTTATTTATTTATTTATTTATTTATTTATATATTTAGGGAACTTCTATGCCGCCCCATTCGCCAAAGCCTCGGGGCGGCTCACAACCAAATAAATAATATAACAATATAATATAATATAATATAATATAATATAATATAATATAATATAATATTTTAAGTCGCCCTGGCCAAAGTGTAAAATAAATAAAAAACATTAACAGTTAAAATAACATTTGAATAAAAAGGTCTTCGCCTGGCACCGGAAAACAAATAACGACAGCGCCAGGCGGACCTCTCTGGGGAGCACGTTCTATAGGTTGGGCGCCACCGCAGAGAAAGCCCTCCTCCGGGTACTTACCCTCCTAATATCCTTAACAGAGGGTTCCCGGAGAAGGGCCTCTCCCGCTGATCTCAAGGGGTGGGCGGGCATATATGGGCGCATGCACTCCTTCAGGTAACCAGGACTCAAGCCGTTAAGGGCTTTATAGGTCATAACCAACACCTTGAATTGGGCCCAGACTTCAATGGGAAGCCAGTGTAGCTGACAGAGAACTGGAGTCATGTGAACATAATGCCCAGTCCCCGTCAGCAGCCTGGCAGCTCTATTTTGGACCAATTGAAGTATCTGGACCGTCTTCAAGGGCAGCCCCACGTAGAGTGCATTACAGAAGTCACGGGAAGTCACCAACATGTGTGTCACTGTCGCCAGGCAGTCGTTCTCCAGGTAGGGGCACAGCTGGTGGATCACCCGAAGTTGATAAAAAGCGCTTCTCGCCACCACTGTTACCTGAGCTTCCAGTGAAAGTTCTGGGTCGAGGAGCACTCCCAAGTTGCGGACCTTATCCCTAAGAGGGAGTGCTACCCCATTCAGGACTAAGTTCAATTCCCCTTCCCCGAAACCTGATCTGCCAACCAACAGGACCTCTGTCTTGTCTGGATTGAGCTTCAGTTTATTGGCCCTCATCCAGCCCATTACCTCGGCCAGGCACCGGTTCAGCACAGCCACTGCCTCACCTAGATTGGTAGAGAACAAGAGGTAGAGCTGGGTATCATCAGTGTACTGATGATTCCGCAGCCCACACCTCCTGATGACCTCTCCCAGCGGTTTCATGTAGACGTTAAATAGCAAAGGGGACAAAATGGATCCCTGCGGTACCCCAGCACCACCTTCTGGAGTCGGCCATTGAGATAGGAGCAGAACCACTGCAGAGCAGAGCCTCCAACCCCCAATCCAGCTAGCCTATCCAGAAGGATACCATGGTTGATGGTATCAAAAGCCGCTGAGAGGTCCACGAGAACCAACAGGGACACACTCCCCCTGTCTCTCTCCCTGCACAGGTCATTGTACAGGGTGATCAAGGCAGATTCAGTACCGTACCCGGGTCTGAAGCTGGACTGAAATGGGTCCAGATAATCAGTTTCATCCAAGAGTGCTTGGAGTTGTCCCGCCACCACCCACTCCAGCACCTTGCCCAGAAATGGGATGTTGGCCACTGGTCTATAATTAGTGGCCATCTCTGGATCCAGTGACTCCTTCTTCAGGACCGGTTGGACTACCGCCTCCTTTAAAGGGGCAGGTACCTGACCCTCCCTCAGAGAAGCGTTAACCACTTCCAAGATCCAGGTCTCAATCCCATGCTTGGTGTTGTTAAGTAGCCAAGATGGGCAAGGGTCCAATAGGCAGGTGGTGGGAAGTACTTGTCCAAGCACCTTGCCCACATCATCAGGCCACAATAACTGAAACTCTTCCAACAAACTAGGACCAGATGGCAACATTGGTTCCTCCCCTGAAGGCTCTGAATTACTAGTGGAGTCCAGCTCGTGACGAATCTGAGCGATTTTCTCCCTGAAATGCTGGGCAAAGTCATCACAGCGGGATTTCGAGGGTGGAACCAGATCTTTCTTGGAGCCAGGATGGATTAGCCCTTGTACCACCCGAAAAAGCTCTGCCAGACAGCATTTAGAGGAGGCAATGGAAGCGGAAAAGAATTCCTTTTTCGCCGCCTTCACTGCCACAGCATAGGCCCGATAATGGGCTCTTAAGTGTGTTCGGTCAGATTCATCCCGTGATCTCCTCCACCTACACTCTAGACATCTCCCAGCCTGCTTCATGGCCCACAATTCAGATGTATACCAAGGGGAAGAATGGGCTCTGCCTGGCGGGAGAGGATGCTTAGGAGCGATTGTGTCAAGAGCCCTGGTCATTTCCCCATTCCATCGTTCGACCAGAGCCTTGACAGGAGCACCAGTCTTGTCAGCCGGAAACTCCCCCAGGGCCTTCAGGAATCCATCCAGATCCATCTGGCTCCAGGGGGCGGACCCACACAATCGGGTCCTCACCCTTAAAGAGGGAGAGGTCGCTCTTGAGCACAAACCTCACGAGGAAGTGATCTGACCATGACAGGGGTGTCAAACGTAAATTCCTCACCCTCAGATCACCCTCTTCCTGCCCCATTGAGAAAACCAGGTCCAGAGTGTGTCCACGTTCATGGGTCAGACCTATGACCTATGTTGAGACAGCCCCATGGCCGCCATGGAGGCCATGAAGTCCTGAGTCGCCCCAGTTAGATCCATCTCGGCATGGAGATTGAAGTCCCCCAGGACCAACATCCTGGGGGTCGTCAACACCAGGTCCGAGACAACCTCCGTCAGCTCAGGCAGGGAGAAGGGTGTTGGGCAGAAGGGTGACTGGTACACCAACAGAATCCCCAATCTGTCTCGGTTACCCAACACCAAGTAGAGGCACTCTAGCCCCGACCTCGAAGGGACTGGAAGCCCCACAAGAGAGATGGAGGCTCGGTAAACCAAAGTAACCCCCCCTCCCGTCCCCTCCAGGCGTGGACGGTGCTGAACCAGATACCCGGGTGGGCACATTTGGGAGAGAGTGACATCCCCCCCTCTCCCACCCAGTTCTCTGTTATGCAAGCCAGGTCGGCCCCCTCAGCTGTAGTATGGCCTCATTACATTATAGCAACATTTCCAAAATTGTTAATAACCAGGGTCTGGTCTCTTTCTGGCTTGCAAGTGGAGGCAAGCACCTGCCATGCTCAGAAATATGAGGGGGAACCCAAAAAATCCCAGGAATTATTTTCTGGAGGGTGGAGCCCTTGTAGTACAGGCTTCCTCCCCCACCAGGTGAGTGTTCTAGGAACCCACCTGCATCTTTGTACCCAGCTGGGTTGTCATGAGAGGCTGTGTTTGGCTTCAGTGAGGTTTTTCTTTGGAGACTCTTTCAACGCCTTTTCCTATTTCATGATGGCTGATTTACATGAACAACATGCAGTGGTGAAATTTTGTTTCCTGTTGGGGAAAAATGTCGCAGAAATTGTTGTTATGCTACAGGCAGCTTACAAAGAAGCTGCTCTGAATAAAACACAAGTTTACAAATGGCTTTCCCATTTTGAATGAGGCAAAATGTTGATTGACAATCCATCTTGTTCCAAGAGTCCTTCAACCAGCCGAACTGAAGAAAATGTAGTAAGGATTCATCTTGGAAGACTGCCGTTGGACCATTGATGAACTTATGGGGTTGACTGGGGTGTCCTGGAGTTCCTGTCGATGAATTTTATTGGACAATTGGGAATGAAATGAGTTGGAGCAAAATTCGTGCCTCACCTGCTCACGTCTGTAAAAAGAGACAATAGCTTAGCTGCATGCTGTGCTTTGAAGGAGCAGTTGATGGACCCTATTTTTTTTTTCCAAAAGTCATAACTTTTGGAGATGAATCTTGGTGCCACACCTACAACCCTGAAACAAAACAGCAATCCAGCCAATAGAAAACTGCCACATCCCATGACCCCAAAGAACCAACAAGTGGAGTCAAACATGAAAACAATGATCATCTCTTTCTTTGACGTGAGAGGGATTTGCACTTGGCATGTGTTCCTCCGGGTCAAACAGTCAACCAAAGATTTTATCCCAAAGTTTCGAGAAGGCTGTGTCACAATTTGTGGAAGAAATGTACTGAGTTGTGACAAAGAGGCAACTGGTTCTTCCACCATAACCACACATCTGCCTACACCACACTGAGTGATCAGCTGGTTTTGGCTAAACGCAACATGAACCTTGTGCCCCACCCTCCCTATGCACCCAACCTCACCCCATAAGATTTTTTTTTTTATTGTTTCCCTGGATAAAAATAGTCCTCAAAGAAAAATGTTTTTGCCGATATGAAAGAGGTGAATAAAAAAATGGCAGAAGCACTAAAAGGCATCAACATTGACAAGTTCGAAACCTGTTTTGAGCAGTGGACAAAATGTCTCGATAGGTGTATTGCATCAGATGGAGAGTATTTTGAGGGTGACGGAAGTCTGAACATGTAAAAATACACATTTTTTCATGAATAAATTCTGGGTTTTGTGGTCCCCCCTCATATCTCTGCAGTGTCATATTGCCACTTCATCCGAATTCATATTATCTCCCAATATCAAATCCAACTTTTGGAGAAGTCTTTTTCAAAGCTTGTTCTGATTCAGTCTTATTGAATGGCAAGTGCCCCCCTCCACCCCACCCCCTGCACATGGGAATCTGTTTATTTTCAAGTGCAATTTCCCAAATGTAGGCATCAACTGTGTGCATTTTTGGAAAATGCACGTTCTTCTCCTGTGCTTCAAGAGTAAATGTGCAGCTTTTCAAAGTACACATTCTATGTGCATTTCTAAATGCAAGCATGGTTCTTTCAATACATTTTAATATTCAGGATTCACTGTTTAAGGTCCACTCTTCCCTTTCCCATGGTCCCCATGGGACTGATTTTCAGATAATTGCCCAGGCTGGAAGATTTTTTGCATGGCTGCAAAGCTCAGGGTATGTCTTTCTTTTGCACATGGGCAGCATGGCTTCAGCTCCAGCTCCATGACATGGAAGAGCTCAAATCAAGACCAAGGGCCTAAATATGTAGCAGAATAAAGGGAAATGAAAAGGATATGACCTGAAAGCACATGATGGAACCACCATCATGTGCTTGAGAGCCAGTGTGGTGTAGTGGTTAAGAGCACGAGACTGGGACTCAGAGGATCTGGGTTCAAGTCCCCGCTTGGCCATGGAGCCAACTGGGTGGCTTTGGGCCAGTCACAGACTCTCAGCCCAACCTACCTCACAGGGTTGTTGTTGTGGGGATAAGATGGAGGAGGAGAATGATGTAAGCTGCTTTGAGCCCTTTGTAGGAAAAAGGCAGGATATAAAATCTCAATATAACTAACTAACCATGCAGAAGAGCAGGATGGTGGAAGTATGAATCTAAAGCCTTTACTATGACAGTGTTACATACAGTAAAAAGTTGCATTTGTGCTTCAAATTTCCATTAATAATGTATTCTTTGCCAGCCAGGGACTTAGCTTGATTTGATGATGGATGGTTTCCTAAATCTTTTCTCCCACTTATATTTTTTATTATTTTAGTTTTAGGCTGAAAATAAAGCAAATAAGTGAACTGGCATACATGAAATAAATAAAAGCTAACAATAGGTAAGAAGAAATGAAATGAGTTTAGGTGAGCCAAATGGTACAATCAAGGGGAAGTTCTCTAAGGAGCTTGAATGTTTGCAAGGTTTTCATAGTTGCTAATTTTCTTTCCCAGCAGAGATGGCCTGCTAGTTTCATGCAGGCTCAGGCTCAAATGGCATCTTGCCAGTAGCCTAGTGCTACTTTTCTCAACTCCTCATTTAAGCCAAAATTAGCCTGAGCAAGTTGTGAAACTTGATGAATACAGTGAGATTTTTTTAAAAAATCAGGATTTACCCAGATTACACTTCCCAGACAGAATACAGACTGAAAAGCAATCTGTAATCATAGACCATACATTTCTGAACTTGAAATATGGTATGGAAGGGAGACGGAGAGAGATTGAGAGAGGGAGAGAGAATGTTCAACCACATATGTTCACTTGAAAAATGGACATTTAAAAGTATATTTTTGTTTGCCTATCTTTAAGCAAATAACATATTTTTCGTTCTATAAGATGCACCTGACCACAAGACGCAATTAGTTTTTAGAGGAGGGATCCATGGAAAGTTTCCTGATAATCACAGGCACATTCCCCATCACTTCCCCATGGGCTTCATTAAAAGACGGGTTGCCATTTGAAAACACACACCGACCTGTGATTAACAGCTCTCACCTGTGCCGGAGGAGGGGGGCGGAGCAGGGCGTGCCAAGCGCGTGCCGGCCGGGTGTTGTGCAGTTGGGCCGGCAGCGTGCCGGTGGTGGTCTTCCGGGTTGCGTGGCGGCAGCAGCAGCAGGTCTTCCCGGGCGGTGGGGGTGAGCAGTCCGTCTCTCTGTGTGGCCGGCGGGTTAAAGCCCATGGCTCCACACCGCTCCCCCTGAGCGGCACGGCTCTCACCTGTGCCGGGGGGGGGGGGCAGAGCAGCGCGTGCCGAGTGCGTGCCGGCCAGGTGGTGCCACGTGGTGCAGGCGGGCCGGCAGTGTCCTGGGCATCAGGCACACACACATTCGCTCTATAAGTCGCACAGACATTTCCCCTTACTTTGAGGGGGGGAAAAGCGTGTCTTATAGAGCGAAAAATATGGTATGTATGATATTGATGAAAAATCTGCAGTATTAGGATTTTTGAGGGATTTGTTCAATAAATAGAAACATAGAAACAGAGCATGTCAGAAGGCATCTCCCGGACCATCTAGTCTGACCCCCAGCTCCAGCCAGCACCACTCATGACATGCCCACCATGTGCATGTCCAGCCTATCCTTGAACACCCTCACCAATGGGGTCTCAACCACCTCCTGTGGAAGCCCATTCTATACCCTCGGGGTCCTAACTGTCAGGAAGTACTTCCTGGCATCCACCTTGAATCTTGGTTCTCTAAGCCTTGCTCCATCGGAATATGTCCTGCCCTTATCTGCAGGGGAAAAAAGGTCATGACCCACCTCTGCGTGACACCCACTCACATACCTATATGTTGCTAACAGGTCCCCTCTTAGTCTCCTCAATACTGAAAAGACCCATTTCCCTCAGTCTCTCATACGTTCACCCTCTTGACCACCGCATCACATTGCTGGTTCATGTTTAGCCTGCAGTCCACCAGCACCCCAAGATCCTTTTCAAAAGAGCTGCTCTATGATACCATTCCTTTGCCCCAAGTGCAAGACCTTGCACTTATCCACATTGAATGCCAGTTTTATTTGGATTTATTTATTTGTTTTAAATGGAATGGATTTATTTCTATGTTTTAAAAAGTCACAAAGAACAAGCATGGAATGTACCTGGAAGTGAGAAGTAAGAGTCGTTTCCCAGAACCAGACCTAGCAGATCCGCCCATTGCTAGAAGAAACACGTGGAAGGAAGAAGTCCGACATTTTGCTTCTCTGCCTGTTCTTTTTCACCCATGAAGAAACATGTGAAGGTTCCCTCATGAGTAGAACATGGGGAGAGGACTGTGAGCTGAGATTATAGGAAATATCACATTTGTTAGCTTTGGTTTCTCGCCACATTCAAGTCATTTCTAAGGTGCCCATATTGTTTTAAAGGTGTTGGAAGTTTTAATTCTCTGTTGCCTTGAAGGGCTTCTTTGGCCAGAAGGTGGCATGCAAATGTACCAGTAGCAATAAGTAAATATGAACATCTGGATTGTGGTTGCTAAATAAGCCACCTCCAGAGAGAGAAAGAAGAATAAGAAAGAGAGAAATAGATTCTTATATAAACTGTATTTTGACTCTTAGGAAGATCTAACACCAGGCTCTTGTCTCCCATCAAGTGTTCAAGCATGGCTTTATCTTAGCATCTCTCAGCTTCCCCGCAACCCCAAGTTGTCAACAGCTACATTTGCCTGAGGGTGCAAGCGCCAAGGAACTAGTGATATTCTCCATGGTGAAGGATAAGAGCAGTTTCACATGTATAGCTGAGGCACTGCATGGAGCTTGCTGAAATGCTTAACAGCTACTGACAAGCACATGCAATGTCTGGGGAACTTTAACCGCTGAATGGTTGGGGTGTCTGCAAAATTCACAAAGGAGTCAATTGAGTCCAGGTTTCTCTGAACCTAACCCAAGAATGCGACAGCAAGCCAGCCTTTCCAGATTCCAGATTCCCCATTCTAAAGTGTTATAGAACATGTTTTAATATTTTAATGCCTTTCTGAAATTTTATGGACATTTTATTTGCATGGAAATTAGTAATAAATATGGAAAATAGTAATAAAATGATCGAAAAGGAGAATTCCCTGGCAAGATGAAGCATGCCAATACACAGGGGGGAATTTGCATGTTTCTGGAAGTGTGTATTCATGTAAGTTCAAATATGCACAATTGTGCATCAATGCAGGTTTCAAAAATGCAATTTAACCAATAAGCAGACAATTAGCAATGTCTGTGCAATCTGGTGTGGTGTAAACATCCGTCAGATTTCCTCGCCTTGGCTCCTTGGACTCCGGCCTGCTTTTTCTCTGCTCTCAGTCCACTTTACATGGGAGTCCAGCAAAAAGTGAGTTCACGCGACTCTGTGAGGCCGACTGGCACACGCCCTGCCCACATGCCTTCTGTGTAAGTGGAGTTCTGCTGCCACACATGTGGCTTCCAGGCTTTGCACACTTTGTGTAAGGAATTGTATACTTCACACAAGGAAGCTGCTACATATATTAACTGAAGTTCACAGAAGTTTGCTTCCCAGCCAGGGCCAAACACGAGAAAGAGGTCCAGTGAGTACAAGAGTGCCAAATTCCAGTCTGATCTTTGCATCCCTACAGGAACAAAACTTGCCTGAGAATTTATGAAATGCTGATGGAATGGACTTAAAATGCATACCCTCCTATGGATATATACTGAAAAGAATAAAAAAAGAAATGATCCCCACCAATACCCACTGCATCTCAAAGTCTTCCTGACTGTTAGGGAGATATTTAATGTATCAAGTCTTTGCCTCTAAAAATGCAGAAAACCTGTCTTGTTTAATGGTGAATTCAAACAAAAAGGTGCTTTTTTGGTTTGCTTAGGTAGGAGCTTTTTCAAAGCCTCCATGAAAATGTAAATGTTATCAAACTAATCCAATTCAAGATAATAAATATTTTTTAAAAGCAAGAAAAGGCATGCAAGATCAGCATGCAATAAGATAATGTGCTCTACAAGGATATACAAAGAAAGGACGTTTTCCAGTCACACCCAAGAACGATGAGGAATGGGGTTTGATGAATCTCACTGGGGAATGAGTTCCAAAATAAGGGGGCTACCACTAAGAAGGCTGTATCTCTACTTTCTACCATGCTGACCTTCTTTTAAAACTCCCCCCAAATGTCAGCATAGTCTCAGATCCAGTGTCAAGGCATGGACAGGTTCATTTGGGCATCAAGCAAATCCCTTCTGCCCTGCCCCCTGCCCTGCCCTGTCCTTTCCAATGCAGAAACCAAGAAACAATTGATGTTGCTTGCAGAAGGTGAGAGAGAGCAGTGGAACGCCAAGTAGTGCTGGAGAGGGAAATGGACAAGGTCAGAAGTGTAGACAAAAGGCACAGCTGGGGTGTGAAGTCGAGTTGCTGCCATGCAGAACCGGAGGATGGCCAAGCAGAGCTCAGCACTGCAGCCGCACCTCTTGCATTGTTAGGCCTACTGCTTTCTCATCCCACTGCCCCCCCTTTTTGCTCCTCTTATTGTAAGTACAAATTAGTTCCTATATTTCTCAGATGAAAATAAGTAACACCCTCACTCAAGATTGCTGCTAGAACCCACCCAACCTCTTTCTCAACATTGGTCAAGGCTTTACTCCAGCTGGTATATACTGTACTAATGTACTGCGTAACAGTGATGGACAGGCTGGCTGATGGCTCCGCGTCCAGGACTCTATGAGCTTTAGAAGTGCTATCTTTTAAAATGAACTGCACCCCCGCAAATAGCCTCACTATCATGCAGCACCATGGATAGCGCCTATAAACTCAAAGTAAAATTTCAATAGATAAGGAACCTCACTGACATAGGGGTCACCTGGAGAGAGAGCTGGCCATTTTAATGTTTCTCTCTTCATGGATTTTCCAGTCTTACGTCTTTTTCTTTCTCTCTCTGCACCATTTTGCAATCTTCTTCTTGCCATTATCATTAAGTTAGCGCACATATTCAAATGGATTGCTGGGCACTTTTTTAATATACACACTTTTAGATTCAGAGTACTGCAATGCCTGTACTGCAATGCCATGGGACTGCAGGTGGCGCAGTGGTTTAAACTGCTGTGCTGCTGGGCTGGTTGATCGAAAGGTTGCCTGTTCGAATCTGCACATGGGGTGAGCTCCCGTGCGCCGTCCCAGCTCCTGCCAACTTTGCAGTTCGAAAGCATGCAAATGCAAGTAGATAAAAAGGTACCACTTTGGTGGGAAGGTAACAGCCTTCCATGCACTTTGGTGTTTAGTCATGCCGGCCACATGGCCACGGAGACTGTCTGCGGACAAACGCTGGCTCCCTCGGCTAGGAAACGGAGATGAGCACCGCCCCCTAGAGTCAGGCATGACTGGACGTAACATCAACGGGAAACCTTTACCTTTACCTTACTGCAATGCCAAATATAAAGAAGCAAAACTATTTAAGGACTGCTGCCTTTCTGTTCATGTGTTGGTTTGGAAAGTGTGAATCAGCTTATTTCTTATTAAAACATAAAGCAAACATTTTTCTCCCTCAACACTGATTTGCTACAGCTTGACCTTCTTGTTTTAAAATACAAGAACTGTTTGTTCTAGGAATGTATGACAATTGTGTTTCTTTTTTGGAAATCATACGAGCATGTCCCACTTGCAATTCCAAATGTTAATATGAACAGAAGCACTTTTCATTCAAGAAATGTTAGCAGTATTCCAAGCTAGTGATCACTTTCAAAAAGTTGTGCATTTTTGTATGCAAAGATGTGCATTTTCATTGCACACACAATGAAATGCCCATGTATCAAACACTCACACAAATAATTTCATGCATAGAAATGCACATTTTTCTGTTTAAAATGCACACTTTCCCCCTATGAACAAGCTGTAAAACACATGGATTTGCAATATGCCCCTTGCAGCAGCCTCGGGGCGGAAAATGAGCTTCAAAACGATGTAGGGAGCATTACATTCTCTTAGCAATAGTTCAAACTCAGAATTCTTTTTGATCTGAGGACAAACTTAACAATGATGCTACAATTCAAACAAGAAAGATTTGCAACAAAATGTTGCACTGCTGAGTTCCAGTCCATTTGCCATGCCCACTTATAGGATGCATGATTTTATCTTCCCTCCACAACAGACACACCTTTTCCGTATGGAAACCATAAGGGTTTTGTATGCTCCTTAAAAGTCAAGGAGTTTGCCATGGCCACCAGACGATCTACACCCCCATTAAGTTTTGTGTGTTCCCCTTCTACCTGGACTTTACTCTTTTCTTCCACTTAGATTCTCCACTCAGCCTTTTCATGCAGTATCTGTGCATGTGTTCAGACCTTGAAATTCCCCCAAGCCCGATGTGACTATCAACCACTTTTGCATGGATGGCATCATTTTGACTCCATAAGGATTGGCCCTTGCCTCTGAACATCAGTAATAGAGCACATAATGATCCTTGCTGGGAAAGCAGTGTGAGTTTAATAGGATTTTGCATCTGAGAACGTGGCGATGGAACCCAAATCAAAAGATTGCTCATGGCAATGCTCAGCTCTCATCTTCATCCATCACACGGGCTGAATTAAAGAATGGCTTCTGAGGTACCCATGTTCATTACACATCATGCACCATCCATGCTGCCTGTGGTGCAATGTACCCAATATTATTTTCTTCCCTTCCCTTTTTTGGATTTTGGCAGCAGCAGCAAAGGAGCAGCAGAGGCGAGGGGAGCAGCGAAGGCAGGGTAGGAGCTTGGGCAGAGGATCGGGTGGAGAGGAGGAGTGGAGAGGAACTGAGGCAGGGCTAGAGAGGCCAGAGAGACCCAGGAGGAAGCAGAGGGGGTGGGGCCAGTGGTCTCTGAGGCTTATAAAGCCACACTCAGCTGCTGGCATCACACAAAGGGCAACATGGCAAGGGCATCATCCCTTGTTTATCTCCCTTAGTTGGGGCCCAGGTTAGAACATAGAAAAAGAGCAAGTCAGAAGGGGTCTCCCAAGCCATCTAGTCTGATCTCTGGCTCCAGCTGGCTCCACTCATGATATGCCTACCAAGTGCATATCCAGCCTATCCTTGAACACCCTCACCAATGGGGCTCCAACCACCTCCTCTGGAGGCCCATTCCATACCCTAAAGGTCCTAGCCATCAGGAAGTACTTCCTGGCATCCAAATTGAACCTTGGTTCACCAAGCTTGGTTCCCTAAGCCTCCAAGAGGCTCTTTTAGCAACTTATAGGTCTGTGAGGGGATGTCATGTGGAGGAGGGCTGTGACCTATTCTTCCCCACAGTGGAGGGCAGGATTCATTCCAATGAGGCAAAGCTCAAGAAACCAGGGTTCAGGTTGGATGTCAGGAAGTATTTTCTGAAGATCAGGATGCCTAGGATATGGAATGGGCTTCCAAGGGAGGTGCTTGATTGGGCAACCACACGTTGGGGATAACACGAGCGGAGCTGTCTGAAGCCAGGGGTCAGACTAGATGGCCCGGGAGGTCCCTTCTGACTCACTATGTTTCTATGTTTCAATTTATAGTGCATTGCAAAGTTGAGGTCTATCAATGGGGAGAGGGGAAGGCAGTGGAATACACAATTTTCTCCTTGCACAAAGCAGTTCATTCTCAGTTGCTGTATTACCAGAAAGTCTTTCTTATTTGAAATGGTTTCTGGCAGTACAAATCATTCAAGTTTACATGTTTTGTTGTCGCTGTTGCTGGGCAACTGTTTGGCTAATTGAATTCCAGAGCACCTCCGTTGATTTCCAGACTGTGATAAAGGGCATGCATACTCTGTAACAGCAGGATGGACTTGAAGGAGTGGGCACCCAGAGTATTCGGGAAAAACTAGCATGGTCTCAGTCTCCTGGGCTGCCTTTTACAAATAGCCAATGACCTTTAGCAACCTGTGCAGTCTTTCAAGTGTATTCATACCCTGGCCCCTCTCCATCTGTTCTTTCTCCTCTCATGCCCCCCCCCCCAACTTGGCTCACTTCTCCACAACCCAAATCACACCCTCCATTTCCTCACTGCAACCTTTCACTGCACGTGGCATCCTCTAAGCCCCTGTTCTTCTCCCCAAGTTGGTCTTTTAGTTACCCCCTTCAAGCACGCATTAAAACCTTCCCTTTGGAGCTATGCCATTTAGCTTTCTGTTCCCTTTCTCCTCCCTACCCCTCCATCCTTCCCTTTGATCTGGTGTGTTCACTCTGCTACCTCACAAGCTTGTGGCCAAGGCCTCTTGCCTTTACTTGCATGCTTCTGGTACTGCTCCAATGTACATGCCCAGTTGCTGGACTGACCGATTTGACCTTATGACAGTAGGAGGGTCAGAAGATAAAAGCAGCAGCAGAAAAAGAAGCACAATTAAAAAATGTGTGTGGGTAATTTAGGTTTGTAAAGGAGAAGGGATGGCAGCCAAGCAAAGAGAGGGAAAGGAGGTCTGATAAAAAGGGGAAAAAACGAGGTGTATTCTACCAATCCTGGAAAAATGGCAACTGTTCACCCAACTTCACAAGGATTGCAGAAAACTTCCTTTGAACCAATCAGTGTTCTGCAATTTAGAACTACAGAACACTGATTGCCGTGTTCTGCAATGTCCTTTGAAATTTGCACTTCCTTGAAGTTTGAAATGCAGTTCTCCAGTTTGAAAAATGTGTATGTTAAGCAAAATTATGCGCAAAATATGTGCATTTGTAGAAATGCACACAAAACAGATCTGTGGATATTCGTGGTTTTTGTTTGTTTTTAATCTCTGCATTTGTGATGAACCAAATTTAAGACTAGGAACTGAGAGAAACCAAAACTGCCAAACTCGCTCGCCCCTCAGATTTGCAGTGGTTAATCAACTGCCATGGTTGGGACAGCCTTTTGACTTGGCAGAACTTCACTCCAAATTACGCAATAGGTCAGTACATGTGCTAATAGGCAAACCTACTAGATTTCAACCAACACAGTTAACCTTTGCTATTCATACTTCCACAAACACTTACGAATTTTTACATTTGCTTCTTTTTAAAGGAGGGAAGTGATGTGGAAAGAGGATGAAACAACTCAGGATCCGAAAAATGCATCATCTTATTTAGTGTCTGTATCCCATCTTCCAACCAGATCCTGGAGTGGCACAGTGCTGAGTTGAAGCAAACTGAGAAAAGAATGAAAGCATTACAAGCAAGATAACCTACAAATTTAGCTGGTCAGCAAGAAGGTCTTCCTGGAGCAATGATGTATTTCGCAGGTACCAGAAACAGCACAGTGTCGGTACTCCCTGTTTGTTCAAGGCAGGGAGTTCCATAGAAAAGGGGCACCCACACTGAAGGCTCTCTTGCTACACTCCAGTTAGACCACATGTCCATCTGGAACCACCAGGAGACTCTGAGGTCTCCCACTGACCTCAGAGTTTGGGCAGGTTCTTAAGGGAAAGGGTGCTTTCTTGGGCATCCCAGCCTCAAATTTTCCAGGGCTTTGTATGCTAGTTATAAAACCATAAACTGGGCCTGGTAAAAATAGGTAGCCAGTCAGCAAGGGAGTTAAATGCTGCAAAGCGGCCGCTCCTGATAGCAGCTGATCTGCTGCATTCTGCCCCTTCTCCAGCTACTGGAGCAGCCTTTAGGGCAGCTCCATGTCAGAAAGAAACCAAGAGTTCTGCCCATTCCTACCCAAGGGCAAAGAATGTGATAATTCTGCTAGTTGGGTGGCTGAGTATCTGGGGTCATAGGAGGTTCCAGGAAGTCTGCTGGCCATTAGGCAGACATGCATGATGTCCCTTTGGGCATGTTGTCATGTGCAGAGACAGCATGCGCCATGCCTTATGGAGGAGGGCCAGTGGTCTGGGGTTACTTGACTGCACTACATTAAATGCTGAGCTGGATGCCAATCACTGATGCCCCAGATGGGCACACAATGCATTTGATAACCTTTTCAAGGTCCATAAATGTCTTCCCTGATTGCCCTTCAGAAGATAGCTTTCTTTTCCATCTGCAGAGGCATCGGGACAAACAGGGGTTGTGCTCCCAGGATTAGAAAGAAAGGTTAGCAATAATATCTTATGCACCACTGGTCTCATGAGGGCACAGCGTATGATGGGACCAAAAGCACTTTCTCTTAAGGTCAATGAAATGCCACAGAGGTCTAGGAGGGTTACATGACTCGATCCTCATATTTTTGCCATCACCGCTACCAGTTTTCAACACCAAGTAACAACTAGATTCAGTAACCTTACCTTTATATTAGAAGATTTTATCTGAAATCTTGCAACTGGAGAGTACAACACAGATTTGGCCACATCTGAAAACAGCATTTCTGCCGGTGGCTGAGAAGCCCTAAGAAGATACATTATCACCTTCCAGAAGAGGGTGGTAAACAAAGCTATGGGAAAGACTTGAACTTGTTCAACTAATGATGTGTGTACAGGATCCAGAAGGTCAATCGAGTATGGAGGATGGTCATATCATGTGTTGTATTCTGAAGTACTGTAATAGATCATCGATTTCTTTCATGGACATGGTGGCAGTGTGGATGTGGTGATTTTATCTGTCAGCATGCAATATGTGAACATTCAAAAATAAAGGTATTCATGAGTATTGAACTAGTATCCAGCACTGGCCTTAGTTGTCCAAAGTGGGATTATTTCTAGGTTTAAAATGCCAACTGAACTCTTTGCTCACCCATTCCTTGAGAAAAGATAAGCAATAAGTGAATCTGTGAATGTTGGTCATGGGAAATTTCTCCAGCTTCCTCTGCAAGGTTTGTTATGTCCCAGAAATCTCCTTCCAGAAACATTGTGTTTTTCTGCAGACATTTTTAAACACCCACATGTGTTTTTCAAATGTGTGCATTTACTTTAGTTTCCTATCACTAAAGTATCTTGTGTGCATTTTAGAAAAAAAATTGTTGCACATTTTTCAAACTTGTGAATTGGGTCAAACATATATATTTTGTTTTGTTTTCCAGAATGCAGAGCCACCTAACAAATGTACGGAGTTCTGACTTCACATTGAATCATGTAGGTTAAAACTGAGTTAATCTATTAAAGAAAAAGAAACTTTCTGACACATCCTTAAATGGAGTGGAAACATTGGACAAAATTAATCTGGAAATAAATTATTCCACTGCTAGCTAGGAAAGTCCCCTTATTTAGGACTCTAGATGACTAGTGCCAGGCAATACTGAGCTAGAGCAAAACCTGGTCTTTGATACTGAGCAAATTTTACAATCTGAATATGGCAAGTGTCAGAATCCTGGAATCTCAATTTGAGAAGAGGAAACAAAACTCGGGTTTGTGGGAAAGATCAAGCGTCCAGACCATCTGAGGCTTTATTGCATTACCCCAAGGTTCCTGTGGTACTCACGATAATGCATGCATTACCGGGCAGGCAGAGGTGAACTCTGCTGCAAAGCTTCAACACAACTACAGAGTTTTTATACACTCCCAGGTACAGGGCAATTGATGACAGAATGCAGAGATTACAATAAGATTCTGAGGTCATCACATACAGAATAGATAAAGGAATGTCAGTCAATCACACAGTGACAATGAGATTACAATATTTCTAATTGCCTGTATTGACACTTTAGTTCAGTAGCTTGAACCCATCTCCAGGTCTGCTTAGACATGTAAATTCAAGCTACTGAGAAACTATGCATGAGCTCAAGACTCTTATCTAGACTCTAGACATTCTGAAATGGCCAGGCCACATGGAGCCTCTGGGCTAGGAAGATACTTCCTTGAATTCCAACAATGATTATTTAATCATTGTGAAGGTATACAATGTAAATTAGGACTAAATGACCTGTGTACTGTTGTTGTTAGTCGCAAAGTCGTGTCCGACCCATCGCGACCCCATGGACAACATTCCTCCAGGCCCTCCTGTCCTCCACCATCCCCCGGAATCCACTCAAGCTCACACCAACCGCCTCTGTGACTCCATCCAGCCACCTCATCCTCTGCCGTCCCCTTCTTCTTTTGCCATCTATTGTTCCCAGTATTAGGCTCTTCTCCAGGGAGTCCTTCCTTCTCATTAGGTGGCCAAAGTATTTGAGTTTCATCTTCAGGATCTGGCCTTCTAAAGAGCAGTCAGGGTTGATCTCCTCTAGGACTGACCGGTTTGATCGCCTTGCGGTCCAAGGGACTCGCAGGAGTCTTCTCCAGCACCACAACTCAAAGGCCTCAATCCTTTTGCGCTTGGCCTTCCTTATGGTCCAGCTTTCACAGCCATACATTGCAACTGGGAAAACCATAGCCTTGACTATACGCACTTTTGTTGGCAGGGTGATGTCTCTGCTTTTTAGTATGCTGTCTAGATTTGCCATAGCTCTCTCCCCAGGAGCAAGCGTCTTTTAATTTCTTGGCAGCAGTCCCCGCCTGCGGTGATCTTGGAGCCCAGGAGAATAAAATCTGTCACTACCTCCATTTCTTCCCCATCTATTTGCCAGGAAGTGAGAGGACTGGATGCCATGATCTTAGTTTTCTTAATGCTGAGTTTCAAGGCAACTTTTGCGCTCTCCTCCTTCACCCGCATCAAGAGGCTCTTTCATTCCTCTTCACTTTCTGCCATGAGAGTGGTATCATCTGCATATCTGAGGTTGTTGATATTTCTCCCAGCAATCTTGATTCCAACTGGTGATTCATCTAGCCCTGCCTTTCTCATGATGTGCTCTGCATATAAGTTAAATAGGCAGGGCGACAATATACAGCCTTGCCGAACTCCTTTCTCAATTTTGAACCAATCAGTGGGTCCGTGTCCAGTTCTCACTGTTGCTTCTTGACCTGCATATAGGTTTCTCAAGAGACAAATAAGATGGTCTGGTACTCCCATCTCTTTAAGAACTTGCCACAATTTGTTGTGATCCACACAATCAAAGGCTTTAGCGTAGTCAATGAAGCAGAAGTAGATGTTTTTCTGGAACTCCCTAGCTTTCTCCATGATCCAGCGTATGTTGGCAATTTGATCTCTAGTTCCTCTCCCTCTTCGAAATCCTGCCTGTACTTCTGGTAGTTCTCGGTCCACATACTGCTGGAGCCTAGCTTGTAGGATTTTGAGCATCACTTTGCTAGCATGTGAAATGAGTGCAATGGTGCGGTAGTTTGAACATTCTTTGGCATTGCCCTTCTTGGGGATCGGAATGTAAACTGACCTTTTCCAATCCTGTGGCCACAGTTGAGTTTTCCAAATTTCCTGCATATTGAGTGTAGCACTTTTACTGCATCGTCTTTCAGGATTTTGAATAGCTCAGCTGGAATACTGTCACCTCCACTAGCTTTGTTGTTGCTCAGACTTCCTAAGGCCCATTTGACTTCACATTCCAGGATGTCTGGCTCGAGGTCAGTGACCACCCCATCGTGGTTATCAGGGATGTTAAGTTCTTTCTCGTATAGTTCTTCTGTGTAATCTTGCCACCGCTTCTTAATCTCTTCTGCCTCTGTTAGGTCCCTGCCATTTTGGTCCTTTATTATGCCCATCTTTGCATGAAATGTTCCTTTCATATCTCCAATTTTCTTGAAGAGATCTCTGGTCCTCCCTATTCTATTGTTTTCTTCTATTTCTTTGCACTGTTCATTTAGGAAGGCATTCTTATCTCTTCTAGCTGTTCTCTGGAATTCTGCATTCAATTGTTTGTATCTTTCTCTTTCTCCCTTGCCTTTTGCTTCCCTTATTTCCTCAGCTGTTTATAAAGCTTCCTCAGGCAGCCATTTTGCTTTCTTGCATTTCTTTTTCTTTGGGATGGTTTTAGTTGCTGCCTCTTGTACAATGTTGCAAACCTCCGTCCATAGTTCTTCAGGCACTCTGTCTATCAGATCTAATTCCTTAAATCTATTTGTCACCTCTACTGTATATTCATCAGGGATATGATTTATGTCATACCTGAGTGGCCTAGTGCTTTTCCCTGCTTCCTTCAACTTAAGCCTAAATTTTGCAACCAGAAGCTCATGATCTGAGCCACAGTCAGCTCCTGGTCTAGTTTTTACTGACTGTATAGAACTTCTCCATCTTTGGCTGCAGAGCACATAGTCAATCTGATTTCTGTGTTGACCGTCTGGTGATGTCCATGTGTAGAGTCATCTCTTGGGTTGTTGGAAAAGAGTGTTTGCTATGACCATCGTATTCTCTTGACAAAATTCCACCAGCTTGTGCCCTGCTTCATTTTGTACTCCAGGCCAAACTTGCATGTTATTGCAGTTATCTTTTGGCTTCCTACTTTAGCATTCCAATCCCCTATGATGATAAGGACATCATTTTTTGGAGTTAATTCTAGAAGGTGTTGTAGGCCTTCATAGAACTGGTCAACTTCAGCCTCTTCAGCACCAGTGGTTGGGAAATAGACTTGGACTATTGTGATGTTGAATGGTTTGCCTTGGATTTGAACTGAGATCATTCTGTCATTTTGGAGATTGTATCCCAGTACTGCTTTTCCTACTCTTTTATTGACTATGAAGGCTACTCCATTTCTTCTGAGGGATTCTTGCCCGCATTAGTATACCTGATGGTCATCTGAACAAAATTCACCCATGCCTGTCCATTTTAGTTCACTGATTCCTAAGATGTCGATGTTCAGTCTTGTCATCTCTTGTTTGACCACATCCAGCTTGCCTTGATTCATGGATCTTACATTCCAGGTTCCTATGGAGTATAGATCTTTGCAGCATCGGACTTTTCTTTCAGCTCCAGATACATCGGCAACTGAGTGTCCTTTCGGCTTTGACCCAGTTGCTTCATTCTTTCTGGCGCTACTAGTACTAGCCCTCTGCTCTTCCCCAGTAGCATATTGGACACCTTCCGACCTGAGGGGCTCATCTTCCGGCATCATATCTTTTTGCCTTTTGGTACTGTCCATGGGGTTTTCATGCCAAAGATACTGGAGTGGGTTGCCATTTCCTTCTCCAGTGGACTGTGTACTGTAGCTTACAGCTAAAGGTGAGAGAAAGGAGTGGGAGAATGCCATTTTAAACAGTGACAGCTTGGTTTTAAAAAGGAAGACAGGATTTGATCCCACAATGCAAAAAGCACACAGAAGTAATGCTTTTCAGACAGGATTTATCCAAATTTTCCCAACACAAGCCATTCATGAATTGAGAGCCAGTGGGCTGGCAAACGGTAAAGATGCTGACTGTAGGCTTCCTGGAGATCTCAATGCTACTATTTCTACTTCAAAGACTTAGGATGCATCTCAGCCCATTTCTAGTCCTCATGATTGTAGTATGAGTGTTTTAAACCCTTTCTGCAAATCAGAAGGATCTGGGTAAAAATTAGTACTGACTGTCTGAACAACAGCAGCAGCAGCACTTCTTCCCCGCATATATACAACAAACACAGTGAAATTCCTGTTCCCATTGACTCCAGAGTAAAGATGTGCAGACAATTTGGTTTCAGTTTGCAAATCATCAGACTCTGTTTCCTTTGCCACCCTAAACATGAGCAGGGCTGCATTTTTTAAGGAAACAGACAAACTCAGATGCATTTGAAACATCTGAAAAGCTGCACTCCATAAAATACAGAGTGTGTGTGCGCGTGTGCACGTGCATTATGCTGGGGTACATGAGAACACGCATGTTTGGAAAATATGCCCCACTGACTTGTTCACCATTCAAATTGTGGGTTTTCTTTTGGAAGGATTAATTAATTAATTAATTGATCGATCGATCGATCAATCGATCGATCAACAGAAATGGGTTAATTAATTTATTAACAGAAATGGGATTGAGGCAAACCAAGCGTCGAAATGGAGCTCATGGTATCTTCATGAGCACATCTGATTCTGCTCTGCCAAGACTGCAACAGCAGGATGCTGTTGCCAGTCATGCGACAACTGCCAACCAATGGGATTTTTGAGCTTTCCTTTTATGAGCGTTCATGCACTGAGTGTGACAGCCTCATCCAGCAGGTAGCAAGGCAGGGCCACACGAGCAGTCTTCAATTGGTTTGCCCAGGTGGCTTTCTTGGCTAACGTTCACTTCTTGGCATTTTCATGGCTGGCCTCATTAAATACCTCTTCAGCTATTCTTTGATTCTGCGATCACATAATCGCTTATTGTCAACATTAACTATCAAGATGAGATGCCAGTGTGCAAGCTACTCATAGAAAAAGCAATGATTCAGCATTAAAATGAAGACAAAGGACTTTTTTTTTTAGGTTATGAGTGCAACCTACTGTCTGCTCAGCATGTCTACTCAGAAGTGCTTCCCACTGGGTTCCGATAAACACATGTGCATGTAGTTTGAAGCCTGGAAAATCTAATACCTTCAGGTTATTCATTTAATACATTTATCTTTGACTGCAAATATTTTCAGCAGAACTGTGAATGCCTCCCTTTTCAAACATATGTTTTCAGCGTCCATTGGCCTATTTATTTGCTTAAATTGCCCTCAGTTTCTCTCACTTTCAGTTTCCTCGGTGCCATAATGGAAGGAGCTCAATATTATGAGTTCTATTATTCAACTCCTATTGAATAATGGAGTTCAATATTATGAACTCCAAGGCATCATGATTTCACTCTATACATCTTATGAAGCAGAAGACAATACTAAACTAAATGTGATGTCTTGAAGTTTCCACCAGATTCTTTTCTGCTTTTACTACAAGAGAGTAATACACCCTCTCTGGGAGCTGCAGTATAGCTTTGCTCACATTAGCTAAATACAGAGTTTTGTTCATAGGTTTTGTCCCTGACACACTTCATAAGACTTTAGACACAAGAGAATACAAGAGAAAGGACAAATGGGTATATTCAACAACAGTAGATACATCATGCAAACTAAGGATTGATATGAATTTTGTTTCTTTTCTGAATATGTCGCATTCATATAACACAACATGAATGCAAGCAGGAACTCTTTTTTCAAGAAGTGTCGATGAGTTCCTAAATCTTTGTTTATATTTGAAAATGTGGAAATTTTACAATGCACACTTTGAAATGACACATCCGCTGTCCATTTTCATAAACTAGCCATGCAGGAAAAAGTGCACATTTGAAAAATATCCACAGAAATGTGGGATTTTCCCATCTGAAATGCACACGTCTCATTCAGCGGAATAATGAAAATGGGAGTGATTTTGGGAGAATTTCAATGAGATAAAAAACGGATGTGTCTCCCATTCCCATCATAAACTGGGCCTATCTATTTCATGTGAATCCAGTCATAATTATCTTCAGTCCGATGTCTGCATTGACCTACTAATGTAAAAGTAAACACAGAGACACTTTATTTCTCCATTTTGTATGCAATTTCCCCTAATGTATCTATTTTGTATTAAAATTTCCCTAAAGTATGCATCTTTGTACACAGTTCTCTCCTTCTCCTTCTCCTGCTCCTGCTCCTGCTCCTGCCTCTGCTTCTCTTCCTCCTTGTTGTTGTTGTTGTTTCTAATATGACTTTTCCCACCTCTTGCAAGGAACTTTCTTAGAATTCCTGCACTCCATTTTAGTCACACATCAATCTTGTGAGATAAATTAGGTTGACAGTGAGTGACTGGAACAAGGTCTTCCTGTTAGATTCAGCACCAATGGTTACTGGAACCTGAAACTCCCAAGTCTCAGTTCAACTCCTATGCCAAACATCTCCCTTTTGAGCAAAATAAATTAACAAATGTATGGCAGAATTTAAGGAAGTGTACAGTCTGAAGTTTAGGAACTGTGAACCAGGTAGATTTGCACAAAAATGTAGACCAAACAAAATTTCCATGATCCCAATTTGAAACAGGACTATAAACATTGGAGGAATGGGCAAATCTCTCATCTGGGAACCTTTGGAGGTTCCGACAAACACCTCTGGCCTATTCAGGGGACAAAGGGACTACAGACAAGGAGAATAGAATTTAGTTTGTTTATTGATAATCTGCATCCATATTTTATCATGATATTCAATGGGTTATATATCATCTCTGACACAGGTAATTTTTCTATCTTCTGAAAAATCCTTGAACCTAAAAGTAGGATCCCTTGCGTGAGCCAGACCCCCATGGTCAGAACAGATGTTTCCAAGACAGGGTATACTGAGTTCTGAGTTTTGCACTGTCAGTGACTTTTAGCCAAAATTCATGATGATCATGTGCTAATTTAAAAAAAAAAATCATGGATCAGGCCATTCCTGTTAAATGGAAGTCCTTAATTTGGGGTGGATCCTTTCATAATCCTGCAGCTCCCTTTCAAGTAGGCTCTGGCAGTCTGTCGTTTAAGTAACTTATAAAGCATTTCTGCCAACAGCAGGCTTATATTGGATAGTTGTGGCACAGGAAATTTTGCCTATAGAAATGAAATATGAAAGCAACCTGGCCAACAAGCTGAAGAATGCCTTTTTGTTATATGACTATTAAAACCCTGCAGTTCCACAATGACTGGAATTAAAAGAACAAAGGTGGGTGTAGTGTGGGTGTCATTTGCAATGTTCTCAGATTCAGTTGGACAGGAGCCCCAGTACCCAGCTCTGTAGCCTTTGAACAAAAAACAAATATAGCCATCCAAGGACAGTCAGAATGGAATCTGGGTGGCCAGACCAAGGATATCCAGCAGATTTTCACCCCTCCCATGATTCCTCATAGTTCTGTAGCTGTGACAACAAATGACAGCAAATGAGTGGTAATCAGAGGCAGCAAAGTCCTTAACCGGATAAAAAGGCTGAGTACTTATATAAAGTCTTCCCCAGGAAATATACTTACTCAACCAAAATCATATTTTTAACATGCTCATCAAAACTGGAAAATGCTGATGCAGCACTAGTCCTAAATATTCCTGGCTATATTATGCATTAATGGAACAGAGTTCAAGCAGAAGCACCATCCCAATACTTTCTAGGCCTGTGCAATAGAATTGGAATACTCATCTAGCACTTCAAAGCATTTCTAGGTAGTAAACCAGCGTATAAACCCTTTGCAGCTTGAAAATAAGGATGGGGAAAAATTTGATCAGCTCACATTTAAATCGAACCTACCTAATCTTGTGAACCACCATACAAAATGCTCAGCCATCCTTTGAAACACATACTTTTCTGAATTTCCCCATGGATTTCTCCAACCAAAGAATGTACACAAAAACATATTATGGAAAATAATCTTCAAAATGCATGAAGATGCATATACCATACACCAACAGTGCACACAAAAGTGTAAATGAATTTCCATGCAAACTTTAACTTTCATTTAAATCAAAGTTCAAGATAAGCTGAACTAAAGACTGAAGAAACAGGAAAAGCTAAAAAGGACAGAATCATTCAACCCTGCACATGACCTACTGTGGAACTGTTTTCTTGCTTTCTAATCCTTGGGCACGGTATATCTTTGGCCTGCCAAATTAATTCACTGGTGCCAATCTACTTTGATTTGGCTGAGTGAGGTTGCTACAATTATTTTATGATCAATAAATATCCAAGCAGACACTATGAAATTTCAATCTGAAGAATTCATACCATTAAGGTTGATATTATATAGGCAGATATAAATAAAAAAGAAATTGTCAGTCAAATCCTTGGCAGCCAGAGTCCGGCGTCGAGAGCAATATATTAAATTTACTCTACAAATCAACTTTACAGTTTTGCCTGGAATGTATAACTGCTAACAGTTGCTGTAGATTTTAATGGTAAATAATATGGTAAGTCCCTCTGAGAATGGAAAGGAACATCCTTGGAACAAATAATGTCAGTGGAGAAAAGGAATCTGAATAGAAGCAGTAAGACTGGCTTAGCTTAAGTGCATTTGTCTATTTCTGTTGGTTGTCTTAGTGGCTACTTGACTAAAATAATGTTATCCCATAGATGCTAAGCAGATGTCAAATAGTAGTATAATTTATCTGATTGGTTTGGCAAGTATCTGAAGTGTTAATAGTAAGAAGCAGAACTTGGGTAGCTGGAAGCCCCCAGAATTTCACAGATTATTTTGGGGTCCAAGAGGTCTGAAGAAATTACTAATTTTCTCAGCATGAATGCCAAATTTCACTCCAAACTAAAGCTTGTCCTGTCCTTAGCCAGAGTAAGCATGCTTAGGGGCTCCAAGGCCTTGGCACTTACTGATGACATCTTTGTGTGATCAGGTTAAGCATCAATGAGAATTGACTGAAAAGAAATGTGCACATTAAGAAGTTGTATCATACATGAGGAATATTGTTATTGTCCCTTCTGCATAAGTTTGCCCTATTTGATCTCACTAAAGTACATCCCTTTTAGCACCTGAGCAATCCACCTGTTTTGTTTGCTTTTCTATGATAGACTTTGTAAATGTCTAAGGAAGAGAGGAAATTGAGCACGTATAGGCTATATTGGGGCAGAGAAGCTCTCTAGGGCCACATTCCATTGAAGGCTGAGAAGGTGGGACCAGAATAACCCCAAAGTCAACAGATTTATTTTAATGATGCTGCTGCTAGTAACTCAGCAGAGGCATTTCAAGCTTCCAGAAGGAAGAAAAAAATACACAAAGGCTGGAAAGCCAGCAAGTGATGAGCAGTCAAGGGGAAAGGGCTTTGGTCAGGAAAGGCAGCCATGCAGAGCCCATGTTGTAACTTATGGCCCATGCAGCTCATGAGAGGCAACGTACTGTATGTATGTATATATGTATGAAGAGTAGTTTTAACCCACTGTTATTCCTATGTAATCATCACTGTGTATGAAAAACATAAAAACACAATAATAAAACATCATAATAAATATATACCAAGCTCATGGAACTGTCCCACCAACTGAGAGCATCATCATCCGTCATCAAGGCATGTTCTAAATCTCTTCCTCACTGTTCAGGGGTCATTCATTTCTGGAAAAATGGATGGAGGGAAGCTTCAGGTAATTTGAGTGAGATAAGAGAAAATTCAAAGACTTTTATTTTTTAAAAGGTGGGGATTATAGTTGACTAAGATATAGTGGCTGATGTGTGGATATCTTTGGCTGGGAGATTACTTTAATTTTTATACATTTCATTTTTTGAAAACCAGATTTAGACCCAAGAATCCCTATGATATGCCAACCTCCAAATGAACCCCCAGTCTTCAGGGGCTTCTGTTTTTTTCTGCCTCCCCCAAAGTGCTGGTCGTTCAACCCAGCATTAATCTTGCCCCCCTTCCAAGAAGTAATAGCAGCAGAGCAACCAAGCCTATAAAATAGCTGCTTCTGATTCTATAGCCTTCCCTTCCCAGAGTTGTCATTGCTTTCTTGCTTTCCCAAGAATGATGTTTTGCTTCATGAAGCATTTAATATCCTCAAGGACTGTTGCAAGATCTTGCCTTGATTTGGAAAACCCATTGTGTAATTGCAAATAAGGTACAGTGGTGTGTTGATCTCTTTTTGGGCCGAAACGAAACTGTCTTGGTTTTTAAAAGAAGATTGGAATAGAAATATTTCCAATGTATATTCATACTGCATAGACAGATGGATCACATTTAGGGTGAAGGGTACTTAAGGATTGTCCAAGCTTCCCTTCTTACTCATCGTTCTCAAATTTCACCTCAGGCTATGCCAATGAGAGCTGCAAACATGGAATCCTTTATTGTTTGTTGCCCTTAACCATCTGTGCAGCATTTGGAACAATAATTGGAACCCCAGAAGAATGTTGTGCTGAGAAAAAGAAAATCCAAAAGCACCTTACAGCACTGCGGTGCAGAGCGGCAGCTTGTCATTTAAGGCGGAGCACTAAGCAGGATTGGAGTGGCTCCAACACCACATTGGTAGCCTGCTCCTTCCTCTTTGAAGCACTCATGCCCTGAGGACATGCTGCAAGAAGTATAATGCCAAAACTTCCAGGCGAATATCAGATAGTTAGGGCAATTTGGATTTCCAGTCCTACACCCCACCATCTCTCCAGGGGGTTCTTGCCATTTCTTTGCACTGCCCTTTTTGACCCTTTGGGCAGCTCATTGCACCTTGAAGCAGGACAGCCCTCTGCTGCTTTTAGTAGCAATTCTGAGACACTGGAAGAAAGAGCACCAAAAGAAGTGCCCCTCAGCTCTGTTTCTTAGCACAAAACTATATTGTGGTTGGCAAGAAATCTACTAGTCTAAGAACATCCAACTCTGTTACTACAATGCACCAAGTGCCCCTCTAGTGGCCGGAGGAAGGAGTGAAACTATAGAAACAGAAATATAGCAAGGCAGAAGGGGCCTCCTGGGTCATCTAGTCTGATCACCGGCACAAGGCGGCTCCACACATGTAATGACCAATATGTGGGTGTCCAAGCTTCTCTTGACTGCCCTCACTGATGGGACTCCCACCATCTCCAGTGGAAGCCCATTTCATATTCTAGAGGTCCAAGTTATGAGGAAGTACTTCCTGACATCCATCCTAAAACCCAGTTCCTTAAGTTTTGCCCCATTGGATCATGTCCTTTGTCAACCACAGAGGAGAACAGGTCATCACCTTCTACCTTGTGACACCACTTCACATACCTGTAAGTTGCTATAAGATCCCCTTTGAGTCTCCTCTTCTCTAAGCTGAAAAGTCTCAATTCCCTCAGTCTCATCTCATATGGCACCCCCTGCATCCTGACTACCATTCTTATGACCCTGCACTGAACTTGCTATGTCCCTCTTGTAATGTAGAGCCCAGAACAGGACCATTTGTGAGTGACCAGAGTGTTATGAAATGGTACCAGCACCTTTCTTGATCTGGAAGCCACACCTCTGGCTATACATCTAAGGGTGGCATTTGCTTTCTTAGCCATCACATTACACTGCTGGCTCATGTTTAGCCATCTATCAACAAATGCCCTCAGATCCCTTTCACAAGTGCTGCTCTCCATCTACTTGTCCCCCATCCTGTGCCTATGGCACTGTTTCCTGATTACAAAGTGCAAGACTTTGTACTTATCTGTAGTGAGTATCACCCTGTTGTCCTCCACCCACTTCCACAGTCTGTCCAGATCTTTTTGGATCTGAACTGCCTGCTCCTCCATTGTGGCCACAACCTCCACTTTGGTATCATCTGCAAATTTGGTCAGCAGACTGGTTATCCCCTCCTCCAGGTCACTGATAAAAAGGTTGAACAAAGTCCATCCCAGAACTGAGCCCTGGGGGACTCCATTCATCATTGGCTGCCATTCTGTTGACTACCAACTGATAGTCACCCTCTGCTTGCAGTCCATCCACCATGTTCCCCTCATCTAGCCACCTCAAAACCTCATCATAGAACTCCAGAAGGTTTATCTAACAGGAACTATCTTTGCAGAAGCCATGTTGCATGGCTGCCAGCCTTCCTTACCTTTCTTAATACAATGTTTGAGTAGGCTGGGTACTTCTCAGTGAGTGCACAACCAAGCAGAACATTCTGGAAGAACTTTACATTAAGACCAACATGATACTTCCTACAAATATCTCCTCTCACAACCTAAATACATGTAAGAACGTGCATCTATATGATGGCAACATATCATTATGCATGTCCTTGTTGTAGTTCTATATCAGCAGTGGGAAGATTTCTGGTTTATGGGATCTCTTCTGTGCCATACAAGAACCTTGAGATCCACCAGTCAAACGTGCAAAAGAGATATGTATAGAATTAAAGAACTCAGAACTCAAGAATTTCTATTTGAGTAGCAGAATGAGGTAATAGAGCTTCCCTTTAAACATCCATTTACAATTCACAGAAACAGAAACACACACTTCAGACAGGTGTGCTTCCTTCAGTCCAGCAATATAATTCAGAAGGAGTCATTTTGAGACCACTATTGAGCAACTGGGTGTTAAAGAGGTTTGCTAGCCTGCTTCAACTACTATCATAGATTCCCATCTGCCTTCTGTTCTCCCTGATTCCTCATTACTTTATATGATTGTGCTCCTGTTTAGGAAGGGAAAAATTACATGATGATTGAGCTGCACTGTTAAGTATTGCCACACATTAGGGGCGAGGGGGAGAAGGAAAAGCAACATGGCACTGTGCCTCTTGCAAACATGCATTTTTCTTTCTACTCTTTGGTGAGAACTGTATTCAAAGTCCAGAGAGATGTACAGTCTATAGGGTAACTACACTCTAACCTGGGTGCATTTTGTAGTCATGCCCTCATGCTGCAAGATGTGGATGAACCACATCTTTAGGCTTCCTTAGCTATACGAAATCTGTGGATCTTATTGGCCGCAGGAATATGTGAAGGACATCTGAATCCAGTCTTCTACTTTTCACTCCCAGATGTGTTGGCCTACAACTCCCATCAGCCCACTGACTGTAGAGTTAAACTGGGAGGAGATACTTGGAGCTGTAGTCCCACACATTGGGAAGGAATGAGTTTGGGGGAAACTATTCTCTTCTACTGCCCATACCAGTATGAGATATGCCTCTGTACAGAATGGGAGGATGCATCTCATGCAACACCTGCCAGCCCTCTGATCATGGGGTCGATTTGGGTCACCACTCCATGTGTGTCCCTCCTGAAGCTGCATGCCCAGTGGAAGAGCGTGGTGATTCCCGATAGAAGCGTGCCAGTCTTTGGTCAAGGATATACAACAGCTGCACTCCCTTGCTGGAGCCTCCAAACTAGGTTTCATGCACAATAAAATATAACCTAACCAAATCCCTTTGGTGCATTCCTTTGCCTCCTCTCTCTTGGCATCACATGTCTCTAATCAGCACCAGTTCAAGATTTGGTTGATATTCTCAGTGGGTCCTCTTCTTTTTCAAAGCTCCCACTGGTTCTTTCTTGCTACTTTTCCCTGCTGGCCCCAGGTTACACCAGAGAAGAAGAAGATGGGTAGAGTACACAGAGCCTTCTCCATGTTCATTTGGAGAAGGCAAATCAACCAGCAACACAGAAGTGGAGCAGGAGCAGCAGGTCTGGTGAGCTCCAGGGGTGGCTTTGTGGCTCCTACTGTGGTGGGTCCAAAAGACATTTAGCCCAGATGCTGGTGCTACATTCAAAGCCCTCAAAGCGTCTTTCTCCTTTTTGCCTTCCAGTATGGCTAACGGGGGACTGCAGGTGGCACAGCGGTTTAAACCGCTGTGCTGCCGGGCTGGTTGATTGAAAGGTCGCCGGTTCGAATCTGCACACGGGGTGAGCTCCCGTGCTCCGTCCCAGCTCCTGCCAACCTTGCAGTTCGAAAGCATGCAAATGCAAGTAGATAAAAAGGTACCACTTCGGTGGGCAGGTAACAGCGTTCCGTGCACTTCAGTGTTTAGTCATGCCGGCCACATGACCACGGAGACTGTCTCCAGACAAACACTGGCTCCCTCGGCTAGGAAACGGAGATGAGCACCGCCCCCTAGAGTCAGGCATGACTGGACTTAATGTCAAGGGGAAACCTTTACCTTTACCTTTATGGCTAATGGATGGGAATCAAGGAGGCACATAAAGAAGAGGAACGAGAGCAGTGGTTGTTTTTGTACTTTATTTGAGAAGAAAGTTCTACATAAACTATGTCAGGAGGGTACAGGTCTACACACAAGTTTTATCAATCAATAAATGGCATTGTTAAACATAACACTGAGGATATGATACTATGCGAGGACAGAAGACACATGGCCAAGAATTATTTACAGCTCTAACATACAATATATTTATACTTGAGAGAAAGATGTGCATCTGTGGATGTACACATAAATGCAAGGGTCTAGTGATGTACATTTTGCCCATGTACACACACACACACATATGTAGAAAAGGCTTTGCTTGAAACAAAAGTCAAGGAATAAGTTTGCCTTCTAAGGGCATCAGTCACTGGTTTCAAGAAGGCATTTCCATTTGGTGGTGGCGGCAGGCTGAGACTTCCATCCGCCAAGGTCTGATCGCATAACGGTCCTCTCCTCCAGATGTGTTTACTTAATAGTGGGCTATGCATGGAGTAGTGGATCACAGGGATGGATGGGGATAGAAAGAAGCATGACATGTCCATGGGATAAGTGACCTTTGGTGATGTAATTAAATCATTTGTTATATGAAACATAAATTATCCATTGTTTTAAAAAATAACTTTTCTCTCCTGTCCCAAAGTTTGTGTAGGGGGGCAGGATAGACAGGGAGAAAAGGCATAACAGGAGCAAATATAACTTAGCTTCTTCTTCTTTTTTCTTTAAGCCATTTAGAGTATATTATTTGTTTTGTTTTAAAAAAGAATTCTCTGAGACAGGCTAACAATATAATTGACTTTCCCCTACCCATATTAACAAAGGCCTCCATGTAAATCAGGAGAGTACAACCTGTGGGCCTTGGTTGTACCCTGTGTGTTCCTTAAAGCTTGCTGGTCCCACTGACTTTCCCCTGCTCCCAACAGCAAATGGGCTTCTCGGAGGAGCATCCTTCCACTTTTCATAGCAGCAGAAAAACAACTAATTTTTGTGGCAATTGTTGGGGGATGAAAGAGGATCTTCACCCCACTGACCCTTGATCTCAGTGGGGAAGGAGGAGTGATGTGTGTGGGAAGAGTGGCCCCCAATCCTTCAGCTGATATGGGATGCTGACAAACTTACAGCTGGAAAGACTGCCTACCTTGTCTAAACGGAGAATGAGAGAGACAGCTGCTCTCTTGGTGGAATCTTAGCTAAGAAGCTGGCCATATACATGACCACCGGCAAAGGGCTCACTTTGCCGTTGCATAACATTAGATTGCACTCATAATTCTCCATTTTCCTCTTCTGAGAATCCTAAGGTGGCTCACATCACTCCATTTCATCCTCACGGCAACAACCCTGTGAGGTAGGTTAGGCTGAGAGTGAGTGACTGGCCCAAAGCACTGAGTGAGAGATCAATCCTGGATCTCCCAAAGCCTCGATCCAACATTCTAACCACTGGGCCACTCTGGCAATTGTTTGTGGCAAGTGGTGAGAAAAGTTAGGAGCACAGGAAAGGGCCTTCTGCCAAGTCAGGCTATTGGCTCATCATCTGCACTAACTGGCAACAATTCTGCTGGGCTTTAGTCATCTAGGCCCTACCTGGAGTTTCCATGGATAGAAGCAGCGACCATTTCCATACAGATCATGTGTACTCTCACTGGACATTTTCAGCACTCTTCTGCACCTGACCTGGAATGTGGAGAAGGCACCTAGGAGTGGGAAGATTCTTCTCACCACTTCTTGGCACAGAATGTAGGCACCACACAGAGGCAACATTAAGTTCGCAATTTAAATAGTTGGTTGCATTTTTCACTCTTAAACCCAACTCAAGTCACAGAGAGACACAGTGAGATAAAAGGGAGACGACTACACATCAGGAGTTGTGGTGGAAAGCAAAGTATCTTGTCAAGTAGAGCTAGCTTGGTTGTGGATCTGAAGAAGAATCAAAAGGAAGGCGATTCTCATTACTCATGGCAGTACCAGGGAGGCTGTTGCCCTTCTGGAATGCATGCTTTCCATTCCATGATATGCACTGGGATGAAAACCTAAAGCTGATCACAATTCTAGTCCACTGCCCCTTTCTCTGGTCAGTGGCATATGCCTTATTCTTCCAAACTGCCTTATGCAATGCATCTAGCAGCATAACATGAGGTGTCACCTCTGAAGTCACAAACCCAAACAGAACAGTATCTGTGCTTTTGAACTAAGCAACCAGATGCAAGCCAGCCATACAGAAAGTGCTACATTCCCTTTATTTTGACATATGGACTTAAGCACCTTCTTCATTTTCTCAACTGAAACCAAAGGGATTTAAAAGTGCTTCACAGTGGCAGAGCTGCTTAGGTTGCATCCTCTCCTGCACGAACTCAGAGATGGTTCATTGTGGCTTATTCATGTTGAAAGCTGGCTGTAATCCATGTGTCTTCTTGATCTCAAAGTGAGACTTTGTGCAGCTCACACTTTCTATGATATGCTGGCAGCATTCCATGGAAAGGTCTGGCCATTGAGTCTGCTTCCTGCAGTTGAAGCAATGAGGCTTTTACTCTCACCACTGTCTCGTCCATCACCACACTTCACAATGGTGTGACATCAGTGCCCACGAGAGAGCTTCTCTTGTTTTAATTCTCTTTATATAACCTAGGTCTCTGAATCCTGCCACGCTTTAACATGACCAAGCAAGAGAACCCCAGTTCAGGCTATGCAACAGTAGATGAGAATAAGTTTCATCCTCAAGGTCTGGATTTGATTCCTTAAGGTTCCAAAAACTCAAGACAGTCCTTCGAAATGCTGTTCTTGTACTGAAACTCCAGCCAACTGAGCAGCTTAAAGTTAAGCTTCTTCCAGCTTAATTTTGCCAAAGCTGGAAGAAGCTCCTGCTCAGGTAAAGAGTGGAATCCAAACCGAAAATGTCTCCACAATCCCCCACCCTTTCAGTGCAGCTGCTAACGCCACCCTCAGGGGCACTCTTGGAATTGAAAAATTAGATGGCAAGAGTCAAACAGTCCCTCCAGCAGCTCATCCCCTCTGATGGCTACTCTCCGACATCCCCCCTTTTCAGCTTCCCCTCCCCTCCTGAGAACCCTCTTCTGAAGCAGATTGGCTCACGTTCCATGTGATGAACTTCACTGAACAACCCAGAAGGAGCTTCGAAGGGTTCAGCCCCCCTGCCTTGCCCCTGCCCTCCCCCCTGCAGAACCTGATGAGGACTGCTACTGCCTAGCCTGCCCTGAGTGACCGGTGGGCCTGCTCCCTACAGGTATCATAAGAAAAGGGGTCAGCACGAACTTTTACTCCAGCATTGTACAGTTCAATTTTTGATTTTTTTCCTTATATTTTAAGGAGGAGCCAAAAATATTCCCTATAATTGCCCCTACATTCACAGGCTGTGAATTTGTTGGTATTTCTGTTATTGTTTTTTTTCTGCTTTGTTTTTCAGAGGAGAGTCTTACCTACAGTATGTAACAACAGCAGCATAATTAAACAAACAAAGCTGCCCCACTATTTAAAAAATAACTAAAAACTTTCATATAACTGGGGGCCCAGAAATCCTGCAACTCCCCACTCCTCCAGTGGGGAGACCCTGAGAACCTCCAGTTCAGTTCTGCGTGCATAAATGCTCATCGTCCCTTTAGACGGAGTTCTCAAAGCACGACAGTAGAAGACCAACTTGCCATGTGGCTTAAAAGTGGCTGCTGCCCATCCATCCTCCCTGCCAGAAATGGTTGGTCCATCCATCACTGATGGAGAAACCATATACGGGATTAGAGTGGTCAGCTTCTGCTTATGAAGAGCTGGGAGTATACATATAGGAACAAGCTTGATTTCCAACCTAGCCCAGTCCAGTTCTTCTGGTTTCTGCAGATGGTCACAACTGCTCCCCCCCACCCCCGTGTGCTTCCCATCAACCACCATTCATTTCTCAGTTCCCTGGATTTTGTACAGTTGCCCAAAGTCTTTATGAAAGATTGAAATGCCTCTCCCAAGACTTAGTGAGTGAGTGGGAAGAGCCTGAAACTGGAATGTGACGTCATGTGGCCCAGCTCCCTTTTGCCTTCAGCCCTTAGCACTACTAGAAAGGATCCTCCACGTGCTTATCAAAAACCTTTAGGCTTAAACATGTCCAGCATCCCTACCCTAATTTTATTCTTATTGGTGAAAGGGCTCCCCCAGCACTATACATGCCATCCCTGTGTAAAGAGCTGCAGAGTTCCCTCTGGACAAACCCCCCTCTAGACACAGGCCACCTGCCCTCTTCTCAGACATTTTGCCAGTGTGGACCCTAACTTTAAAAAGACTAGTGCTGCATCATGTCAATACTTTAGCTTCATTTTTGGCAGAATTGCTGGTGCATGTTGCCTTCATCCTATTCAACATGGAACGGAGGTTTAGGTTGCTTTTGGCAGCATTTGGTCCCTTGAAGACCAAGGGCCAAATTCCACTGGGGAGAAGTTATTTGGAGTCCATTTTCCTGTGGTAAGTAGAGCCAAGAGGTCAGGGACAAAATACCAAAAAAAAATTATGCTAGTTTAATTTAAAACTCTGATTGTCAGTATCTAAGCTGTGGCCAAGGCATTTCAGCTAGAGATGTGTGAGGAATCCATATGGGGGTGGGAATCCATTAGATTCTCTGGGCTCAGCTCCCCAGGCTTATGTCCATGTGCAGCAGCCTTGAATCCAGACCTGAATCCACTCCCAGGATCCAGGAATCAAGCCCTGTACAAGCAGCATCTCTCCCCCATGCCCAGTGCTGCTGCCGCTGCCTGCGCCAGGTGCGTCACCTGGAAGGGCACCTGGTGCACTCTTCCTCAGTCCTTGGATGGCAGCACCTGAGGGGGAAATTTGCCATTCGCACAACCAGGGCCCACAAGCATTTGCAGCTTTGTCTTGGCTCAGCTCACTTTGCATGACTGGGACTGAGATGCCCAGGAACGCTAGCTGGAGAGATCCAAAAAGGGGCATCCCACCCTAATTCCAAACTTGCAGGGCAGGGCAAAATGCTGTGCAAAGGCTGGAGCCCTAACCATGATGGGTAGTGAAGAGAAGGCGGGGGGAAGAACCAGAGAGCCGGGGGGAGGGTGCTACGTGTGCCCAGCTGGCACTGCAGGCCAGAGGTCTTGTGCTTGGGCAGTAGTGACGCACTTGCTGCCTATGGCTGGGAAGGAAAGAACCCCACAGTCAGAAGCATGTTTTAAAAGCGATATACATGGTATGCCTGACCCTTTCAGTGCACTATGAACGCAGCATGCATCCGCTAGAGACATTCTCAGGAGAGGGAGAGGCTTCTCAGTGCTATTGCCCAGATGTCCCGCCATTAACCAGGGAGATGGATGGCTCTGCAAGTTTCACAACCTTCTAAGTGAAGCAGGAAGGATGAGCAAAGCTCAGCAGGAACCAAATCAATGTGTGTAATTTACAGTGTGAGAAATCCTTTCACTCTCTCCCCCACCCCCATGCCTGAAATAAGATATGTAAACTAGCACTTCTACAAGGCCTGCTCATGCAAGAAATTACCTTCATTTTAACAGGAATTTTGAAGAGTCTTCTCTCAAGGGGAAAACAACAAGAACAGCACCACACCTTCTGTGATGCTCTAATGGAAAAAACAGCAAAGGGAAATTGCTGCAGATGTGTTGGTGCTGCCACAGAAAAGGATGCAGGAAAGGGGGGGGGGTCAGATATTTCCAGCAGCTTTGTTTTGGGGGCTACTTACTGGACAGGGCAGGCCAACGTAGTTATGGATATCCTGGGGGCTTATGCTATAGACAAACATTCCCAGAACCCCAAGGTACCCCAGCATCTTCATAGCAATGATTCTCTGGAGTATTTATTTACCCCAAATGTTAGACCACAAACAATGGAACAAAATAATATTGATCACCACATTCTCTTTTCAAAGCTGAGAGTCTTAGCTAAAACCCACAGCAAACAGAATTAGCTATGATTGATTCATTACATATGATTGATTAGCCATGGGTTTTTTTAAAGTTAGTATGCCAAACTATTATTATGCAGAGAAAAGGTCAATGGACCAAGAATTTTTATGGAGATGTATTGTTCAGCATAGTCTTGGGAAGGAATAAACTTTAAATTATCCATACTTGGTGAAAACTGAAAGCCCTTCTTATGTTGACTGAAACTTTCTGGGAGAGAATTTCAGCCAGAACAAAGGTTTTTCAATGTAACATTTTCCCTGCCTGAGGCAATAACTATCTGGGGTCAAAAATGACCCCAAATGTGACTAATGATTGTTTTGTATTCATATGGGTTAAGGAAGGAAGGAAGGAAGGAAGGAAGGAAGGAAGGAAGGAAGGAAACAAAGAAACTCATACCAATTGAATACTAATTTATGCTCTGTTTTATCTAGTACCTCTCCATCTCTACTCAGTTCCCCTGAAGTTCATAAATATTTAGTTGCCCACTGATTGTCCTTCCAAGCTGCAGTATTCTAGCACTTTATTACAATACATTCTACCTCACACTGAAAACACATAGACAATTTTTCCCATTGAAGTGTTTGAAAACATTGTGCTTTCCAAATCACAGTGAATTGCAACAATTCGACATTGCAATTAACAAAAAGCCAGACTGAATGGTATACCGTCTCTTAATGATTTCTTGATTCATGCTAGGGAAAATTGAAGGCAGAAGAAAAGATCAAATAAGAGATGAATTGACTTCATAAAGGAAGCCACAGCCTTGCATTTAAAACAATTATGTAGGGATGTCCTGGATAGGACAACTTTGTGGCCTTTCTTTCATATGGACATCATAAGACAGAGACGACTTGACAGCACATTACAACAACAAATGGTTCCCTAGGACACAAGGACAATTAAATGTCCGCTCATACTCATATTTGGATAAAAGTGATATAGAAAAGAAAAACTCAGGGACTCTGACCTTGTTGTCAATGAGACCCAGACTCCAGCCTTAACCCACTGCAGACTTCCAGGTGGAAGAATCACATAACTGAAAGCTCCCACACCCACACATATTTGGACACACACAACTGGTATGTCTTGGAGAAGTGTTCCAACCTAACCTTCTTTCTTCATAATTACAATTTTAACATGTTTGGAAACTTGAGAAAAAGGAACAGGAATCCTAATCCATGGTGGGAAAACTGCACAAGAACTGAATAGTTTTCAAAGGTGCATGACTTTTTCTTATACAATAAAGGATAAAATTTTACATTTGTGCATGACATATGTGCTATTTTGAACTTTATTTTCCTCTGAAATTTGTATTTTTTCTAATATAAATACATGTTTGAGAATTCGCAAACATTTTTAGAAAACAAATTTATCCTGCTTGAACACATAGTCAAGGTTGTGAACGGGGCATCCTATATCAATTCACAATGGCAAGCTGCATTCTTGAACATCCATACTTGCTTCATGCTTTACTGCACTAGACACACTCCCTGGAGCCTGGCTCTTGGAGCCATGCAGTATTGGTTCCAGGTTGAAATGGACCTTCGGGTATGACCATCCTCAGGGGATTGAAAAGGTGGAGGGCAGCATGCAAAGAAAGAAAGAGAGCATTCACCTCTAGTTTGCTTTGATCGTGCTGATTTGTTCCTGCCCCCACAAAGAGGAAGGGCATTTTTGGTAAAATCCTCATGAACAGGCACGGGGCTTTTGCATTCCCCTTATATAATAGGTGGGTGAGGAAATTGCAGCAATGTCGATTTTTCCTTCCGATCATCCCTTTGGCAACCTACAGCATCCCTAGCTTCCCACATTTCAGGTAAAACTGATGGAGAATTATTCTTGGGGTAACTCTTCTGATGGCACTTTCTCAGGTCAGGAAGTGTGGGCATCTGGAAAAGTTGCAGGAAAGCTAGAGAGGAGAAGGGCGGCAGGGACAGACAGAGCATTCTCAGACACCTATGACAGGAAAGTAAACTCAAAAACACCAGCAAATGAAATCATGAAGAAATTATTCTGTGTCCTGAGAATGAAGCAAAAACCAGAATCCCATTGAAGAGGGAAGAAAACTACTGTGAAACTGGAGAACTCTCCAGAATGAAGCCTTAGAGAACTCAGACGAGGAATGATGAGTCATCTGTTCTCAGCTCATTTAATATATGTATGTTCTTTTAAAAGTTACACATCACCAAATAACAGGAGCAGACTTCAAAAAGAACTGCATCATTAAATACCTAAAAGCTGGGGAGGACCCTTTAGGACTTCTCTCCTTATTGGGATGCGGTTTGTTTGGAATTTCCCATGAGGACATTCTAGTACTTTACCTTTCCCAGGATGGTGACAAACTCCTGCTCAAGGTCAGAGGAAATATTTTCAACCATTGGAATGATAATTTTTAAAATGCCACCAATCTCCATCATTTTAACTGGCCAGTGCTTGCTTCATGTAACACTAAAAGTACATTTCTAAGGAGGTAGACACAAGGGAGCATTAGAAACTGTATGCTGTAAAAAGGATTACTAAAATTGCATGTAAGTTGAGAGAGGGAAATCATACACTTTTATGCAGCTCAGCAAATAGTGTTGTGCATTGATTGGGCTCAACACTGAGCCCGTGCATCGCTTGCGCTATGACATGGACAAGCAATTATATCTCATTTTCAGCTACTTATTCCTAAAATTACTCTAACAGGGACTTACTCAATAGGTTGGTGCTATTTTACACATGATCACAAGGACCTTTTAGGGTTAGAGTTCTTGCCAGAATAGAATGGGGCCAACATTCCCCAATATTCTCCCCCTCCCATGCTTGCCTAATTAGACCTGTGCCCCATGCATAATTGCATAAAGATCCCAGTTTTAAGATCAAAAGGACTGCATAAGTCTCACCCTGGCCTGTCACCTAAACTGTTCCCCGAACACCTGTGTACATACCAGTTCTGATATTAAAAGTGAAAATCATTAAGAGACAGACAATCAGCCCTTTTTCCAATGAATCCCTGTTGCTGTTTCAATCAAGCTTCACCTCCCACTTTTAATGTGAACAGGACATACAGACACAGGATGAAATGGCTATGATAACCTTAGTTAGACCGTGATCAACTTGCTAACTGACAGCCTCAGTGCAATAGTTCGATCCCAAATATCTTCTGATTTTCCCTTGATTGGGAAAGACTAGCCAGTTCCCTGCTGTAGCAGGCTTCTCTCAGAGCCTTGCATCCTTCATCTGCTAAACCAGTCTTCCCAACATGTGGCCCTCCAGATGTACTTGAACAGTCCAACCATCATGGCCAACAGCCAGGTAAGGTGGAGTTGTGGTCAAAAACCCTTGCAGGGAACTAGGTTGAGAAAGACTGCTGTAACCCTCTAACGGAGTGCTACTTAATGCTTGTCGGATTCTACTGTGCTTTCTCCTGTCTCCATAGAAATACTGTATCTATATGATATTGCAGCAACAATAATAGTGCTTGGATTTTGTTTGATTCTTCTTTCAAAATGGCATACAACCAACAGTAATAAAAATTGCTGTTCATGAAATGTAGCCTTCACTGGATTTCTGTATGTCAGGCAAGCAAATGACAGCAGGCATAACACTTTTCAACCACTACTGCATTGTGTGTGTTGGGAGGTGTATTTTAATTACTAAAAATCTACTATTCTAATGTCCCCGGTTTCGTATTTATATTGTGATAAAATAAAGAATGGAAAATTGTCCTGGACAGTTTGACATAAAAAACATCCACATGTGAATGAATATATCTTTAGCAGGTATATAAACAGATGTCAAGCATGTATACAATCTTATGTCATTAGCTTTTTTTCCCCAAAAGCAAGCAAACAGAATAGTAAGGCCAGTCAGTCTTACACAACAAACCAGCTCAAGTATCTACTACCATCCTGGTGTGCTCCGGACTTGTTGAGACTGCAACTCCCATTTCCTGCAGCCAACGTAGCCAAAGGGCTTGGCGGTTGTGGATAATGAAATCCATAGTGGAGGATGTCTAAGAGGAAGGAGGCTGGAAAAGGCTGGGTTAAAGCCCACATATTGGGCAGCCAACCAGAGCCTGTACTGAGAGAGTATGGGCCGCTGTTACAGCTCTAGGCAAGTAACCACGTGGGTTGCTGTCCATGGTCCTGAAAGTACCAGCACTAGATTAAAGGTCCTCAGGAACATGCCCTGTCTGAAATCAGAGATTGGAAAAAAGTTGTCAGAAGAGGAGGAGGAGGAGGAGGAGGATGATGAGAAGAAGGCTCAGCCTTTACCCACAGATGGTGCACGACAGACTGCCACTGATAATGCTTATTTCAGTGATCTCTTTTCTTTAAGCAAAGCTGTCTGGAATTTATCTCTTCAGTGCTGAAGACTTTCCAGTCATGATTACAGAATTCTCCTGCAGCTGTAGTTAACATGTTGCAAAACCCCAGGTGCAGACAGGTCATCCAAATAATCAGGTTATTTGGCTGCCCATAAACACCTTATTTGGCTTTAGGCAGGTGTCAGATTGCCATACAGGGACTACCAGCAGCAACACTCTTAACTTCCTCTACCCCATGTACCCGCAGTCTTAGAGACATGACTGGTTCACCCCCACAGGGGGAAAAAAGGTACTAAGATAACACTAATTTTGAAGAGTATTTACTTGTAAAAGAATAACCAGCTATCTTTTGGGCTTGTTGTAAAGATATATCTGAAGTAGACTTTAAAGCGTACTGAAACATAATGCAAAGTCACAATCAGTGGGGTGGACAACTTAGGCAGCTCCAGAGACCATTTTAGCTCAGGACACAAAAATGCACATGAGTCACACTGAAAAATAAAAACAAGAAAGAAATTGTATTGGGAGGAGGTACAGAGTGGGTACAGGGGAAGAAGAGGGAAAGAAAAACTTCAAAAGGCTACAACAAATGCCTGTGTGTGTGTGTGTGTGTGTGTGTGTTTTAAATCTTATTTAATTTGCCATTTTCACAGAGCATGTGGGCTACATGCATCCTGGGAGTTTCACATTTCTCTCCAGTGCTGTGTACTAATAATGAACTCATTCCTTGGTTGTGCTTACTTATTTAGCCAAAACAGTGCCACCTATGCTCAAGGAGAGGTAACAAGAGGCTTGGTGGAACTGCAAAGTTTAAGGGGGGTGGGGACTCAATGGGTACAGAAAGTGTGGGGGAAATACTTCTGCGAGGACTGAGCATGCTCAGTGGTTACAGAATCTTGAGTGTCTGTGGCAGGGAGAACAGATAACTGGAGTGAGGTGGAGTACCTGGAAGGGGCATGGCTGGTTTGCTGGACCCTTGACATGAGTTCATGACATCATTCATCTTATTAACAATTAGGTTGGATAAAAGGAAGTTTGTCTAAGTTGGTACATCCTTCTTTAACTTATACATCATGGCGGTCCAGCCTGCATTGCAGTGATGATTATGCAGACAGATGTGGTAAGACATCAGTTAGAATGTGCAACCCAGAAAGAAAGGGGTGGGAAAGATTCCACTCCTCCTTAAATCACTCCTTGAGTGTGCATGGATGTGTGCGTGTGCACACACACACATCCACACATAGCCCTTTTTGAAAGCTGAACATAATTGCAGGTCTAAAATGTTTATGTAATTGATTGGTCTGTTGCAGTTAATTGACTTTTAATGTGTGAAAGTGCTTGTTTAGGCTAGTGTAATGGGGTTTTTGTTCATTCATTGTCCACAACCAAAGGAAGCTTGCTACACTAATTAGACATATCCTTCACATAATGTGAACTTTGTTCTTCGCTTGGACACTACAGTCAGCTTTGCATATTATGCATGGGTGCTCTGATGCATTGGACTGTCTTCAGAAAGGAAAGGAACATATAAATGACAGCATGGGCATGTCATTTGTTTAGATTTTAAAATGCCCTTCAGATAAAGATGTCAAGAAACTGAACAACCATGAAGGCAGAGGCAACATCCTGGTATGGAACCCAGGAAGACACGGGAAAATGTAAATGAGATGGCAAGAATTGTAGGGCTGCTCTTGGCAAGCAAAGAAGCAAGGTGACCTTATTCATAAATACCAGAACTCCAGCATTTGTCAATATAATTAATCATGGTTGGAGTGGGGGAGATTGGATGAGACAGCAGCTGTAGTGGAGAAAGAATAGCTAACTTGGGAGAAATGTGCAGAAGGGTAGAAAAATCAGCTAGAACCTAGCATCAGTATAACTGACAAACTGGAAACTGGAAGAAGTATAGCCCATGCAACAAACTCAGGACAAGCTGGGAAACCCTTGGAGTGGCAGTGCAATGTAAGTATAGGCAGGTTATGGTGTGGAAATCATCCACAAGTCTTCCAAAATTTACTACTTCTACTTTTGGTACAAACATGAACCAGATGCAACATGGACTTTTCAAAATGGGTTTTGGCAGAATAGATAATACATTGTTTTAAAGGTTGTGGGGAGTTTATGGTCATGTCATGGATTACACCAGTGCCTCGTTACTATTTAAAATATTTAACCTGAGGACTGGCATCAAAGGTTGGCAAGATCTGGTACCAACCATCTCCCATGACAACAGCACTGACAAACAGCTCTTGAGTTGTTTCTCTTCACTGCAGCCTGTTTGTTCTCCTTGTTCTGGCCTAGACAATGATGATGACTGTGGTGACCAGGAGAATCCCACAGCCTCCTTGCTCACTGGTAGTGAAGAGCAGTAACGATCATAAAGAGGATGGAGGACAATAGCAGAGAGAAGGTAGGATTCACTGAGGAAGGAAGTTCATTGCAGGACTCTTGCCCAAGAGCCCTCAGAAATATGGGGCTGGCATGGATTAAACCCACCGAATAAACAATGCTCTTGAAGTGACTTATGATCAGATACTTAGCATGATTAACATCACAAACAAACGTTCAGAGTCCTTCACTTGCCAAGCTTTCCCACCCAAGTGTGTGTGGATGCTTCTTGCTCCTGGTGCAGAAAGCAATATCAAGAGGTGAACTGGGAAACAGGGCACTTGGGTGGTTTGCCATGGTAGCCACGTAATGTTCCTTCCAGTAGTCATTTCCCCCAGCATGACTCCCCACACAATGCTATGCAATCAAGCAAGATTGTTTGGTTGGGTATCTGGCAACACACACACACACACACACACACACACACAGAGGGAAGAAGGGAGGTCCTCATTTCCCCCCAGATGATCCTTGTTCAGGGTTAGGGCTAGCGGGACTCTTGAAGAAAACATGGGCCATCCAACAGTTGCTACCATCCCAACCATATCAAGACATCAAATAAACATGAAAGATAAGAGTCCTCCTTGCAGTTCAGCCCAAAGTTCTTGTCCTGGTATTTGTTCCATGTCCGTCTTCTAAATCTCAGATGTTCCAACCCAGAAGTAACTGCCCAGTCAGACCACAGTAAGATCCCCTCATGAGTTTGACTTTCCCACTCAAGTTCTTGCTTCTGTCTCCTTTGGCTCCAGACAGGTGAAAAAAGTCTGACCTTTCTTCTCGAAGTTTCCCTTTCTTCCTACTTTGAATGGGATTTTGTTTGTTTACATGGGAGAACATTTTAAAAGAGTTTCCCCATGTCTGGCTTTCCTCAGCATGGGAACAGGATTATAGGTGTAGGAAAAGAGAGAGATGGATGTCCTCTTTTTGGGTGCATTAGCAAACAAATGGTCGTCCTGTAGGGGTGGAGCTTTGAGAGTGATATCAACTAGCTGAATTTCTTGGGACTTCTGGTACCCTCCCGCTCCTTTCGGTGTAGGTATTATAGGTTGGCTTTTTGGGACTGAGTAGGGCTTTTTGCCTTGTTTCTAGTCTGGCCAATGGTGCCAGGTTTTTTTCCACCCACCCTAGGCTGAGTATATGGGGATGTTATTTAAGGAGTTGTTGTTCATTAGATTAATTTTGGTACACTGGACTGGCAGGTATGTGTGGGAAAGGTGTGGTTGAGGACTGGAGAGCATCCAGATATACCTTTGGGAGGTACCTGAGATTTGCCACCAAGGGCTGTGAGGTCAGCGGCCTAGAGACAAATAGCTTCTGAGGCCATCTCAGCTCATGCACTTCTGGGGGATAGTGACATGGGTTGGCTTCTAAAAGGAGGGCTCTTGCGCTCCTGAGATTTTTCAGAGATTAGATTTCCTGGAATGAAAGGGGTAAAGACAGGAAAATCATCCCCAGATTTCAAGCCAAACTGCTTAGAACTGAGTAGTAGGTTTGATTCTGTCTGTCTGTCTGTTTCATAGAATCATAAAATAATATTTCTAGAAGTAGCCATGAAGGTCATCAGAGCCAGGCTGCTGCTGTTGCAGGTCACCAATTTACACCATCTCACCAAGAAGGTGTCCTGTTTTCCACAGCCGAGGCATTGCACTCACAAAGAACACAAAACCGGCATAGGCTTCAAAGAATGGGCAAGCAACTCCTTTGCAATGACATTAGCTTAACTATGAGTATGTATGAGTCTGATGGCATTTTGTAGCATTAATAATGCAAAGTAAGAGGAAAGCTGAGATGCTGAACATTGGTGCACAACTGTCTAAGGAAAATGCAATCGCAATTGTCTTGGAAATTAGTCTCTTAGCTTGTGATTGGCAAACCAACAGCTTTCCAACAACTGCAGCATGGTCTGCAGGTACAGTAAGCTGCCATTCATTGTTCTCCTCTTTATGAGTCAGTAGGCAGAAATGCAGAGGAACAGAAGTACCTGGATTCCTACAGCCTGTAATTGTCCCCTTAGAGCAGTTTTAGAAGCTTCTATCTAGTGGGCACCTTTTAATTAAATAGGGCAAGGGAGTCCTGAAGCATGTGGCTTTCATTAAGGCAGGGCTCTTGCACCCAGGAACCAAATTCCATTCTGGAGATGCTCTCAGAGGCTGCATTCCAGTTGTTGATGTGACAAAAGGAAAAACAGGTAAGATCCCACATACAAAAATACTAGTATTAGTTAACTTTGAATGGTTACTGCCTGTGTTTCAGCCTTTGGACCTGAGGAAAAATTGCACCAAAGTTGAGGATCCACTGAGGATCAGTGGTTAAGGGAGAGAGGTGTGGCCATATGAGAAATCCTTGACGGCTGTGTGAGAACCACAGGGAGGTCTGGCTTGGCCATGGACCTGAGGATTTTTTAGTTAAGAATTAAGGAGACCCCTTTCTCGTCTCAATTTCAAGCATCTTACACACATTTTGCGGGGGGAATCTTCAACTGGCTTCCTGTATGTACCACATCTGTAGGTAGACAGGTGTGAAAAAGTTGAACATTCTTAGTGGGGCCACGTATGTGTATTTGTCAAAGCCTTGAAAACACAGGTACCATCCCCAAAATCAAAATGGGGAAATGAGCACAGCGAGACCTTAATATATTTCTTTTGTGCAGCAATGGTTTAGGTTGAGAGCTGAGCTAGAAAGAGCATAGTGCTTTCGAATGGGAAACGTTGCACGCTGCTAGCCAAGAGAGAATCATGCATGCAGTGGGCCACAAAAAACCTGAATCTCCAGAACATGCAGTCTGGTGTGGGAGAAAAGACAGACTGAAAGTAAAAGAACAGGTTTCCTGCAGAAGCCCAAGTTTGAGACACTGACAAACCATGGCTCTCAGGAAGAGAAACCTAATACCACTCAGTCCTCTTATTACTATCCACCCGGGTTATCTGTGTATGCACAGAGAGAATCTCTTGTCACCAGCAAGGAACAGGCCATCATTTTGACTGAAGGGAAATGAAAACGTAGGGAGCAAAGAAAAGAAAGAAAAGGTGCAGGCGAAGTGTGTTTGGCAGAGCGAAAACTGTTTCTCAGCCAGATCTTATTTGTGTGAGATCAACTTTGCACATGCACAGGGCATATGTCCTTTCTGGAGGGACAGGAGGAAGGGACTCTGGTCACCTGGGGAAGGGGGTTAAAGAGCTCATGCCTACCCTTCCTCAAGCATCACAATGAGCTTTGCTGTAAAATTCACTGCACAGAGGTTAATCTAGATGTCAACGCTGCCAGACAGCAGTGAAATTACTCTAGGGTAGTGCTCCTTCTGAAGTCTTAATATAACAGTCAATTCCATCCTGTCTGCAGGAAATGAAAGTTTTCTGCTTTGTGTGTGGATTCATTCAGCACCAATTTCCTCACAGTTTGAAATCCAAATAGTTTGTGGTCTTGGGATTCACCTCACATTAATACCTCTGTTTAATCTGAAAAACCTGATTGCTGAGCAAGAGGGTGCCATGGGGATGGACGTCCAAAGGGGAACAGTGGGTAAAGGACAGGAGAGAAAACCTCGTCACCTACAGCAGCATTTACTCAAACTTTGTGCAAAGTTGACTTCTTTCCAATGCATTAATACACATGTGTTGTGGGGAAGAGGAATGATTTGACTAATAGCTAGCATTCAAGGGTTGCTGCAGGTATCCCAAGTGGGATTTAATGTATTCTGACAATATAATGATTGAGCCTAAAGTGAGACCCCAACTGTTCCCACATGCCTGACACCTTCCAGATGTGTTGGATGACAATTCCCATCATTCCAAAACAGCCCAGTCAATTATCTGGCATTTATGAATGGTGTGGAGAGTCCTGCAACTTGGATAAGATGGATATAATTGATAGGATGTAGCCTTGGCCTGCCTAGGCTGCCTCCAGAGCAGTCTTTCAAGGCAGTCTCCAGCAGTAGAAATATGGTGCTGGAGGAAAGCTTTGCAAATACCTCGGACTGATAGAAAGATGAACAAGTGTGTCCTAGATGAAATCAAGCCAAAACTTTCCCTAGAAACAAAAATGACAAAAGTGAGGCTGCCATACTTCGGACACATCATGAGAAGGCAAAACTCCTTGGAGAAGACAATCGTGCCAGGAAAAGTCAAAGGTGAAAGAAGAAAAGGAAAACCAATTATGAGATGGATCAACTCCATAAAGGAAGCCATCGCCTGGAATTTACAAGAGCTGAGCAGGGCTGTCTCATATAGGACATTCTGGAGGGCTTTCATTCATAGGGCTGCCATAAGTCAGAGATGACTTGACAGTACACAAGAAGAACAACGTTGGGGGTGGGGTTAGATCCTGGGCTTAATAGCTTTAAACTCAACCCTGCGCATTCTGCTGAGTGACGCTTCTGGAGTTCTGCCCAAAGTTCTACCCTGACAGCCCCACTGCTGCAGAAATGCTCACACCCAGAAAGCACAGGAGAATCACAAAATAGCCTACAGAAGGTATAAGGAGGTCTGTGGTATTACAAACATTAATGCATGAATTAGTGCAGGATAAGATACAGCCCACTTTATCAGGTGCCTGAAAAGCTCTCTCTCTCTCTCTCTCTCGCTCTCTCTCTCCCCACACACGTGTGCGCACATGCGCGCGTGCACACACACACAGATTGTGAATGGCAGAATTTTGACAGTGCCAACATTAAAAAAAGAAAGAAAAGGATAAATGCAACCTTTTGACAAGCAAAAACCTACAGTATCTGTCAGTCTTTCACCCAACCTATCTTGCAGTCTCCATGAATTTCAGCCGAATCTGTGCACACCTGACAAAACATACTATTAGAAATATGGTGATTCTTTTGCTATGCTGTATCATCTCAGACAAGCATCTGGATAAGGTTGTCTGAATACATCCATATTTGTAAAACAGTATACTAGCTGTGCAAGTATGTCAGAAAGAAGACTTGGCACAAACTCTTCTGCAAGTACAATTTGAAGGATCTAATGTGGTGGAGAATCAAATTATCAAGTTCTTTCGCCACCCTCCTCTTACAATGATACAGCCCAGAAAATTCTGCACCACATGAGAGCTTGGACCATGTGTTCTGTCTCTTACTTACTGGAACACCCTGCAGCAACCACCCAGAGAGCATGAGACCTGAGCAAGTGTGCAGGTATGATCGGAGATCTTTCCAGCCTGGTACAGTTTTATTTCAGAGGGATTTCAGGTCATAACTTCAGTGAGGGTGGGGGGAACACACCCCATCCAAAGAAGTGCCACCGTTCAAACTACAGGTTCACTTGTTTTGTTGTCTTTGGCAGACTGGACCCCACAGGGAAGTTCTGAATGTGAATGAAAAGCATCAGATGGAGGCTATTGTTCTTGGGTCCAACCTCATTTTTTCTCTCTCCCTCCACAAGAATGCTAAGGTCAGTTGTTTATGGAAGGAGAGAGGGCCAGGAGAAGAGAGGCATTCGATTGTCTTGAGATGACTCTGAAATTGGGGCCAATGGGGTGTCAGAGATGACAGAGATGAGAATGACCCATTAAGTAACCCAGACACATCCTGGAGGTAATATGAAATTGTTCTCTGTGGTATGTTTTTATATCTCTGAGTTGGTTGTTGCAAGTTATAAAAGTCACAAACGATGAGACTTCTGATACCTGTGCTGGGAATACAGTCCTAAATAGGGAAAGTGAAAGAGGGTAAAGAGCACTTAATAATTCAAGGACACCTTGAATCCAGTTTTACAGCCTATCTGCAGTGAAGAATACAAAAAGGGTGGTAGGTGCCACAGGGCTCAGAATACTGTCCAGATGTGTGAAAGACCAGTTTTCTATTCCCTGCAGTATTACACCAAGTCTGCAGTTGTGTCATGGTCAGTTTTAAAGTGAAGGTTATCATGATGGTCCCCATAAGCATGCCTCCAAAGGGGGTCTAGAAATGGGGTCAGCCGTGCTGGGCTAGATCTATGAACCTGGTCTAGCAGTTTACCTCTGCCAGGGGCAGTTCTTCTGTAAAGGTTGTGGGTTGAAATTGTCCCCTGAAGACCAAGTCACCACACAATAATTTGCACTGCATCAAGCAACAATGTTTTGTTTTGGGGAAAATGTGTACCCCCTGCCCCAATGACTCCATGCCTTTCACCTAAGCTCTGAGGGCACTGGACACTCCAGAGTGGGGTAGGGACTGCAGAATGTGGCAACAAGAAGGTGTCGGTGCTTCTTCCCTCTGAATTCTGGATCAATGGCACCTGTGCAAAAAACACAGGCAAGAATCTTCCCGGTCCTATGAGCCTACTTACCACTGGAAGTCATGGGGAGCTTGCTTTCCAGCTCCCTCTGCAACACTCCTTTAGTCTAGTGAACTAGAAGCTCACAAAAGAGGCGCTTCAGCTTGTTTCCCTGCTGCTGCTCCATAAATTCAATCTAAATTTGCACCACTCATTTCAGCTACCTTCCCAAGACCCACCATGACAGGTCTCCACAGATCTTCTTCCCTAACTCCTACAAATCAATCTGCTTTGCTTGGGCATGGCTCTCTTTTCCCCTCGCAGTGCACTGATGTACACAAAGCAATGATGGCGAGCAGTAAGGATATTGCTAAAACCAAGGGCTAATCTGGATTTTTGAAGGCATGTCTGAGGGGAAGTAAGTGGCATTCTTAGTGCAGTAGTGTCACTGAAAAATAAATCACAGATTTCTTAGCTCCTGAGCATGTGTAACATCCATTGCAAAAATGAATAGATAACTAACCAGCAAAGTAACAGATGCTCAGCTCCTTGGAGTGGGGAAAAAAATTGGCTTCTTCACAAATTGGCTCCTCAGCAAAGGCCACTGCCCACTGGTTTCAGCGTGTAGCATGCTACTAAAAATCTGTTATTCGTGATTCACACATGCCACACTTGACGATTCGGAGGTCAATGGGTGAACTGTCACCATGGGGGATTACGAAGTTTTGAGGTAACAGGAAGAGACATAAAGCTTTGTTTACAATGTTTCATTCACATATGCACATGCCCAGTTGATACTGTATGTGACATGTGACGATTATGCATGTGTAAACAGGCCTTTTGCTTGTGGAGGTTTTCAGGAGTGTGTCAGTAGCAAGTGGTGGGAAGCAGCAAATTTCCACAAGTGACTCCTTAAGGGCTTCCAGACAAATCATGCAGGTACTTCTTCTGTACACATACCCACACACCCAGACCACCAGTGTTTCCAGTTGTTTGAATAAATCGGGAAGGATGCTACATTCAGAGCTGACTCTGAGTTTGCAGACAAGACACTCTCAAGGGGGTGCCAGTGGAGTGAGCCTAACACTGCACTTCAATTTTCACCAGCTGCTATTGCTCTTTGTCTTCTTTCTCATCAGTGTTCCCACTTACTTTCTTAAAAGGCAGAAAACCAGAAATTTTGTATGGAATGGCATCTCCTCCTCCTCCTCCTCCTCCTCAGCATCACTTTGGTCTGAGGCAAAAGGAGGAGCTGCTGTGCTGTGGAGTGAGCTGATGGCAGGCGAACAGACCTGCTGGCCCTTGTTGCTGGCCCTACCATTCTTGTTCCTGGGGTTAGGAAACAAAATTCACAGGCATGGTCTGAATGTGCAACATAGTCCTTGATATTATGAAGGAACATTTTGGAAATATTCAAAAGAAAATTCTGGGGCAGGGCTAGAATAAAGCTGTGGGATGACTGAATGCAACACAGAAGGCCCTCCAAAGCAAATGTGATACATGTATTTGCAGCACACAGCTCAACATGAGGTACAGGCACCATAAATGAAATTATGCACAACTATCCTAGAAGATATTAGCTATACTAAACAAAATCTTGTAAAGGTATATAGACTTGAAGCACATCAAATTGCTGATGGGGAACTAGGTCACCTGAAATCTAGGCTGTCTTCATGAGGCAGCTACAGTGCTAGCAGGAGATGTGCTCTGAAATTCATCTGATGTAGCTGCTGTGGCACGCCAGAACGTCACACTGTAGAATAGGAGAGTGTGAAAGTCTGGGTGCTTCTTCCAATTCTAAAGAAAGCCATTTACATAGAAAATAGCATGCTAGGAGCTTCAGTTCTAGCTTACTTCTGCACACGCTAGTTTTGCATCTTGGAAAATAAAAGGGGATACAACCGTTGATGCCTCAGCTGCACTATGTAGTGGCAGTGTCCAGTTTTTCACATCTGGCAAGTGTTTTGAAGGCTGTCTGGGATTTGCAACTGAAGGAATCACCGTCTGCAGAGAAATGGGATCTTAACACAAAAAGCCATCCTGTCAAAAGGAAACCACAGGCAATCTGCATAAAAAGAGCCACCAGCTTCAGTAACAGGGCAGGTCCCCTTCCAGCTCTGAGTTAGCACAGCCGTGGGAGTGAAATGCTGTATGTAGCCAGAACAAAGCTACCCAATCAATCCTTACTAGACTATCCCATGTACAAAGAAATGACAAGTACATTACATTGGACTGACATCCACATTTAAAAATTAATGCTGCCTTCAGTCTCCTGCCAAGCCTGGAATTTAGGGTACGATGTGTCATGGTTCGCAATACGTCTGAAGCCCAACCACAAAGGCAATATTTAAGTTACAGCAGACAGAAGCTTTTTGTAAAAAGTGGGATGAGGAGAAAGACGGGTGGGGGAGAAGGAGAGGGAGGGAGAGAATGGGATTTGTTATAGATTTTTTCTCTGGCCCTTGAACCGTCAACATCACTCACAGTTTATTGCTGCAGCTTGTGTTTCATACCAGAAAAGCTGGTCCTTGAGCACTTGCCTTGACTGTTTTCTTTCTTCCCCTGGATAAAATCTCCTCTGTTTTGATTACAAGCTGTAGCTTCTTGTCTTTCTGCTCTTTTGTGTTTGCTCAGGATTATGGCCAGATTTTCCAAAAACTCCACTGAAGACAACTTCCATCAGGACATTTGCTGGTTTGTTTTCACGTAGCTTTATGCCACTGGTGACATTCAGCACTCAAGTGCTAAGCAAGCGGGACATTTTCTAAGAAACAATCCATCAGTTCGGTCATGACGGGATTTTGCAGAAGCCCTGCTACAGAGGTGTAATGCCAGAGATGGTGCTGAGAGGAAAGCGATGTCAGGAGATAGGCTGGGGTCCCACCAGCAAAGATATGTTGAAGAATGGCTGAAATAGCAGCATGCTGAGCAACAGCGTCTTCCTCAACAGCATAGCTTTATTACAGCCTCAGTCCTGGCCCAAGACAAGACTCTCCCATTGAGTTAAAGGGCAAGATGGGTCTTCATGGACTCAGATACCTAACTAACCGGGGAAAGAATGAGGCAGAAAATGGATTCTGGGTAGCAATTAACAATGCAACAATTAATCAATATGGGTATCAATTAACAGGTGCCAAATTCATGTTGAAGGCAATCATGAAGTTGAATCTGGCCATGCTATTATGATGTGAGAGACTGCAAATGTTAGGAGAGAGAAAGATAACTGCTTTGGGTGCTTATTCTCTAAGACTGCTGGCTGAATTTCAGAGGAATCGGAATCTGGAGGAGGAGCAGAACTGGGCTGGAGACTGTGGGCCATGCCAAGGCACTGAGATGAGAGAAGCAGAGGAGCTTGTCACAAGACCCCATGTGGGCAGGCAGTCACTGTACAAGATATACTGTTGGTGGGAGGGGACCAGAAGCAGGGGCCTTCGCACACAGAGACGAGGCAGCTCTGGCTCTTAACCCTATGAAATGGCATCTGCAGAAGAGAGCAGCCCAATTAGAAGATTGGCATGCAGAGAGAAGTCATGCTCATTTTGAGAAGACCTCTCCCGAAGGGGCCCAGGCATGCTTAAAAGGAGCGTTCCTGCAGGTGAATAATAGATTGGGTTCAACATACTGCTCTGTGCATGCTCAGAGATTCATTCTGTGTGTTTTGTGCTTGTTGGTCAATAAAGAGCACATTGCAAAGAAAAAGGTCTATGGCTTTTGAATGTGTGAAAGAGGAACCCCGGCTCATGACAGCAAGAGTTATGGACTGCCCATGGGCATGCCGAATATGGATACACTTCTAACAATCTAAATTTGGAGAAAACTGGCTGTTGAATTTTGGAGATGGGGCTTTCTTTCCAACCTAGTGCTCATCAGATATAGTGCATGGCTGGCTGGAAATTGCTGGGATGTATCATCCAACACACCTGGAAGGTAGGAAAGATTAGGAAAGATTTGTTTATAAATTAACACTGTGCTCCCTTCAGCTGCAAAATGGTAAAAGCTAAGACATCTGGAATTGGGATATTTTGCAATAGCTGAATTTTGCCAATAGAGCTGTCCACTGCAAGTCCAAGTTGTGGAGGGGAGAAGGGTAAAAGTTGAGTGCCTCCAGCCCCAGAAAATGTGGAAATTTGGAGCCAACCTTAGAGTAAAAATAGGGAATGGAGGACAGCAACTGAAATCTGCATAAGTTTGAATAGTGTGATACCCATGTGATGTGAAATGAGTTATGCAGAACTTCAAGGCCTATTGGAGCTTCCAGTCATCCATTTAAGAAAGTGAATGGCATAACTTTATCAGACAAAATGCTCAAACCATCATGAACATTGCAAATCACAGAAACTGATGTCCTACTTCCTGTTACTCCAATTTTCCCACTTTTAGCCTTTTCAGATTCACACAAGCTTTTCTTTCCATCAGAAATTTTGCAGTGAGCTAAACAATGCTGGACCATTTTGGCTGAAGAAAAGCAACCTCAGAGAATCCCAGCAAATGGTTTGATGCTCTGGAAACCTCTCCAGTCACAACACTTCTCTTCCCTGCCAATTGACACTCCTCAGCTGATTTGAAAGGAAACATAAAGACAGAAAATAATGGTGTGGAATCTTATTTGCATTGACCTTTACCAAACCCTTACTCAAAAATGATTGGTGATTGTTGTTGCTGTTTATAGACATTATTGCCCTCTGTGGGTCTAAACTCTACTTTCAAAGTTCCATTATCACAAAAACAAAAGAACCAAAGAAAGAATAGCTGGGACCATTTATTCCACACATATTGATATTTAACTTCCAAATGTTGCCCTCAGATCGATTCTCTGCATAGCATCCTTTACAACCTTCAGAGACCATGGAATATCTGAGGATGGAGCAATCCAATTGTTTAATTTTTTAAAAAACTCTCCTGTCCTTCTCCTTCTCTTGGCTCCTAGACTGCCACAACTTAGATTACAAAGACCTTGGGGACAAAAAACCTGTCTTTACTCCCTTGTTCTCTACCGGGAGTGGGTAATATTGTTTCATGAATACCAGCTGTCTCCAGACACTTTTCTTGGTGCCCACCATCCAAGGCTTTCTTTTCTTTCTTTTTACTAGCAGATGGGATTGCTGTGGTATGGGATTGCTCTGGCACCAATCTGGAGCTGGGAAACAGGTTCTCTCTGCCTGGGGAGGCTGGGGCTGGTGAGGTCTTGGGAGACCAACAGGATCCCCAGCCTGGGACCAGATGCAACCAGATGTGTCATATGGCAGGGAAGGAATAGGATGCAATGAGATAGAATGTGGTGCGGATGGGGATCTGGTAGAGGCCATCTGGGTGAAACTCAAGGGTTTTGACAGGGGGAGGGACCTGACAGTGGGGGTATGCTGTCACCCTCCATGTCAGCTTGAGACCCTGGATGTTGTCCTGACAGATCAGATTCGAAGGTTAACTCAGGGGAGGGACACAGTAATTATGAGAGATTTCAGTCTCCCAGATATTAGTTGGGAGACTCACTCAATGGTGATGGCCAGGTCATGTCACTTCCTAGATGCTATAGAGGGAGGGTTTTTCAGGGTCAGGGAGGCGATGATGGGGGGAAATTCCCTTGACTTGGTCTTGACCAACTGGGAGGAGCTGATAGATTGGGTGCAGATGAGGGAAGCTCTGGGTGTGAGTGATCACTCCATTTTTTGCTTTGAGATCAGGGGAATGGGGATGTGCACCAGGTCAAGTACTAGAAGCTGGTAGTTCAAGAGGGCCAACTTCTGCCAATTGAGAGCCAGACTGGGGAAAGTTTCCTGGGTTGGGTTGCTGGAAGGAAAGGGAGTTGAGGGGGGTGATGGGGGCTTTTGGAGGCACAAGTCTTGGTAATCCCTCTAATTAGTAAGACGGGGAGGTGAAGCAGAATGCTGCCATGAATGCAAAAGGAGGTGGTTAGAAGGATTAGACTCAAGAGGAACCTCTGTAGGAAATGGGTACTGGAGCAAATAGACATAAGGGTCTACCGGGAGAAGGAGGCCCATTACAGAAGGATTCTTTGCAAGGCTAAGGCTGATTATAAGCTGAGACTTGCAAAGAATATCAGGAGCAACAAAAAGGGCCTCTATCAAGATGTAAATAACAAGTGGAAGGTGAGACAGGTGGTGGGACTGCTTAATAAGGAAGAAGGGGATCCAGTGCCTGATGTGAGGGAACAGGCACAGATGCTAAATGACTATTTTGCCTCTGTGTTCTCCCCAAGGAGGACAGGGGAGATGAGACAGGGGACTTAGTGGCACAGATTAGAGTCATCCCCCTAGATGTCGAGGAGTTCCTCACGGCACTGGATGTTCCTAAGGCACAGGTCCCTGATGGGTTACTCCCGAGAGTACTTTGGGAGTTGGCGGAGATTCTTTCGCACCCTCTGGCCTCCATTTTTGAGGCCTCGTGGAGAATGGCTGAAGTTCCAGAGGACTGGATGGTGGCATCAGTGGTCCCAATTTTCAAAAAAGATAGTAGAGGGAACATGGGGAATTACAGACCAGTTAGCCTAATGCCCATTGAAGGAAACACAATGGAAATGTTCATGATAGAGAGATCTAGATAGGGATAGGAGGTTGGTGGCTACACAACATGGTTTCTGCAAAAACAGACTGAGACTGAGGGAACTAGGTCTTTTCAGCCTGGAGGAGACTCAAAGGAGATCTGTTTGTGACATACAGGAATGTGAGAGGGTGTCACATGGAGATAGGTAGAGATCTGTTCACCCCTGCAAAGGAGGGTAGGACACGCTCCAATAGAGCAAAGCTTAGGGAACCAAGGTTCAATTTAGATGCCAGGAAGTACTTCCTGACAGTTAGGACCCCGAGGGTATGGCATGGGCTTCCAAGGGAGGTGATTGAGGCCCCATCGGTGAGGATAGGCTGGACATGCACATGGTGGGCATGTCATGAGCGGAGCCAGCTGGAGCCAGGGGTCAGACTAGATGACCCGGGAGACCCCTTCTGACTCGCTCAGTTTCTATGTTTTTATAATTTTTGTTGATGCTTGAAAGCAGTTGTTTAGTGCATTGGAAGTTTGACCCAACCCTTTTCTTTCAGGCAGGGTACTTGTACTTTAACATGCCTCCCTTGGCAGCCATTTTGTGATTGTGCTCAGGGCATTTTCTCAAATTGCGAAATGAACCACTGCTCAAAATGGCTGTCTCTACATGGTCTAGGTATGTCATCAGTGGAGCCAGCTGGAGCCAGGGGTCAGACAGGATGGCCCAGGATGGCCCTTCTGATTCACTCTGTTTCTATGTTTCTACACAGAACCATGTACACAATTAATGCTGTAGTACTCTTGACCATAATGGCTTCCTACTGTATGGAATCAATGCTGGAATTCTTTAGATCTCCCATGCCATTTCTCAGACTGCAAAAGACCCTATTCATAAAATGTGGTCAAAGAATATGGATCTCCCTGGGATCCTGAGGTTGATCCACGTTATGTACAGATATTGTAGCACTATATCTGTGGCATTCCCCATATCAAGGACATGGAAATGTAGATCTCCTTGGTCCATCCACAAACAACAAACCAATCACAGTCAGTTGATTTGGAAAAGGGAAATTGGCCAACGGAGCCCTCAGGCACACCATGGATATATGCAAACATCCAAAGCCAAATCATTTTAGACCACAGCCCTATGGGTTTTTAGAGAGGTAAAGTCCTAAAGTTCTAAAGATTATCCAGTTCTGTGTATGCTGACTCTTGCACATTTCCCTCTGTCCAACCATGTACAGGAGTAACCCTTGTCCTGTTTTTAGCTTCCATGGCTTCTCCCCATCAGCCCTGAGAAAATTATTTTGGTGAGGGTAGACAGACATGTCCATAAGATGCCCCAGTATCCCACTGCCCCAAAACAGTTATGAAGGTTCTCTGGAAAGAGCGACAGTTAACATAAGTCTATGCCTTTAGTTCAGCAGCAGAGGTGTGCCCGAAGCGTTATCACACTCCGTTCCTTCAACCTTTTGTGGAAATCCAACAAATGTCCACTTCTCTATACTGGTCTTTCCCAAATGCACACACACCTTTTCTCAGGACCACTCCCATCTCAATGCAAAGCAGAAGAGCCACCTAGAAATGATCATACGTGAGTGCAACTTGAGACGTACACACAGGTCCTCTCAAAATCTGCCACCCCCTTTGCCTATTGCCATCCTATTTAAGGACAGAGAATTCCCTGGGGGCAGGGAATTTCAACAATATTTTTTGGGGGGTATAGAAATTCCTCCAAAATTTCTCGCATTTAGTGTTCTCCCTCAGCAAGGGCTATAGCGCAGCTTGCTTGCCTGCTTGCCTTCCTCCCTCCCTCTTCTGTTCACCCACCCACTGCCACCTTTTGCATCATTCACAATGTCTCAGACCTAGCATCGTTCTGGGGCATCAGGGAACAAGGGGCGGTAAGGAGAAGCCAACCAAATCACAATAAGGAAAATTAAAGTGGGGAAGAAGGTCTGCAAAGATGCTTTTTTTCTATGGGATAACAAATGGGAAAAAAACCCAGAATGTTTCTGAGAACAAATTCCTCAGAGACATTTTGGTTTGGCTCTATTTGTTATTCTTACACTTAAAGACATGGTCGTAGATTGGTCTGTCTGCAGTGCAGATACTTATAACATTGTGGCTTCCCTGAACACCTCATAGCATGCATGCCAGTGGCAGTATTGTGGGGGCAAAATACTCATGCACACTTCTGGGCTATCCCAGAGCTAGAACAAATGTATTCTACGAAGCTGCCCCTGACACATTCTCACATTCTTCTCCTCTGAACTTCTGCTTGAAAGCGGTTTCATTTCTGTCAATTGGAATGAGAAGAACTAAAAAAATGTGGGTTTCTGGCTCAGCACTGACTGCAACAGCTAAGCCACCACTGAGGCAGAAATAGTGGACGAGCTACTTCAATAGCTCCACAATCAGCTCCAGGAGGGAGTTACTAGAGTGATGAAGAGCTACTTCTACTCTGGCCACAAGACCCAATCTGCTGCTTGTAAATGGCATGACTCGACTGTGGCGCTGATATTTGCTAGTCCATCACATCTCCTCCTCCTGTCAATTGCCACTGTGCATCATGCCCTACTTGCATCCTGATTCAACAGGGAAGAAATGGACCAGAAACATGATGCCTGAAGAGCATGAGGCCAGGATGAGGACCTCTGTTCCTCTTGGAAGAGAGAGGAATGGTCAGGAAGTTCTCTTGGATCTTCTCTTTCTATCAAGGCTCTGCTCTCATCAAGCTGCAAGTGCAGTTTCTGTGGCTGTTCGCTCAAAGCACCTTTCCTCCCATCTCTCCTCCACCCTTCCTGCCTTTCATAAGAGCCCAAAAGCAGATAAATTCTTTCAAAGGGGAACCACAGGAGAAGAATGCCCAGGAGAAGGGGAGAGTGGAAGATAGCAGGAACGCTTAGAAAGGTCTAGCTGCCATACTTGGAATCTCTTGTCAGACACACATATACAAGAGTGCAAAGCGAGTTGGTAGCAGCTGGGGCAGTAGGGATGAGGGAGAGATTGAGGGGAAGGGGAAGGGGAAAGGGAAAGGGAAGGACAGCAACAGTTTGCTTTGAAGGATACCACTGCCTTACAGCTAACTGATATTTCAGCTCAATTCCAAACTGTAGGGAAATCTATTTGTCACAGCAGCAAGGCTGAAAAAGAGAGAATGAGTGACCGCAGGCACAATGATGACACTTGATAGGGGCTTGCAGAAAGCTGGGTTCAACTTTGTGCTTCACCATGAACTCACTGTGTGACCTTCAGGCAAGTTAAGTCTTTTCTCCCACCTTAGATCCCCTAAACATGTCCAGAATGGGGACATACATTACCTATGATACAGGAGTGAGGAGTGGGCCAGCCAAGGGTCATAAAGTTTTTTGTACAAGAAAAAAGTGCAATATAAAGTATTGTGAACAGCAGTAAGAACAGGGAAGAATTTGGCCTGTGTGTGTTGCCCTGTATGTACTGGGATTATCTTACTTCTCCCCAGATGCCACCACTGAAATCATGGCTTCCAAGCCACCCTGTTTGGAACGGGTGGCTTCACTGAGGTTATGGTTGCAAATGCTGGATCTCTGTGTGGATAACGAGGATGATTCCAGAGGGCGTGGAGCCAGGATATCTTCCTCACATACACCTTCCTTTTATGGCTCTTGCTGACAGCTGTTCAGGTCTTCTTCAACACTATTCCCAGGAAATCGGTCCCCAGATGCTTAAAGTAGGGGTGTGTGTGTGTTGGGGGGAGAGAAGTAGAAAGGTGGGTGGGATCAGTAAAAGGAAGATTTGCCAAGGGACATCATGGGACCCGAGCCCAGGCTTGGCCTGTTCTGTGCCTGGGCATTGATTTCACAAAGTGCAACTGCAGATAGGCACAGTCATTCCACCCTTTGATTTTCCTACAGGGTTATCTTTCTGTGTTCCCACGTGAGTTGAGCTCTGCCCAACAGCCTGAATCAAAAGAACACAATAGAATTCACAGTTCCACAAGTTGAGTTAAAGATTTCTCCCTCCACCAATTTCTTTTTAGTACCACAGAAGGTTTCCCCCCCCTCTCCACCCCCTCACTTTCTCGTTTTCTTTTTCCTGCTTGCAATGTTCAACATTTTCCGTAAAAGCAGGAAGTAGGAGGCTGTCTCTCTTTTGTGGGTGCACGCTCTCTCATTCTCTCCCCACACCCCCCCTCTCTCTATATATATATATGCACACACCAAATTGCCTTACATGTTGATTGTTGGGGTTTTCCTGTGTTTCATTTGACTGTTTTCTCTCTTTTACTTTCTTTCTTTCTTTCTTTCTTTCTTTCTTTCTTTCTTTCTTTCTTTCTTTCTTTCTTTCTTTCAGCATTGTATGTGTAGCAGGCACTTGAGTTTATATGAGTATGTTGGCTTGAAGGAGAGGTAGGGAGGGGAGAAGAAGGACAGAGCAATTATATCCAAAAAGTGGCCACCGCTAGCCAAGGATGTCCAGGTAGATTGGTGTGGCTTTACCCAGAGTGTGAAGGATCTTGTAGATTTCCTTGATGTTCAGCCGCTGCTGAGGTTCCCTCTGCCAGCAGCCCAACATGATGTCATAAACCTCCTTGGGACATACTCGAGGCCTCTCCAAGACCCGTCCTTGGGTGATACACTCAATGACCTGCAACGGATAACAGAAGAGCTGAATTTCATTCATGTTCCAAACCATTCCTTTCATACTGACTTATCTGCTCTTGTGTTGCTGCTGCTGTGGATATTTTAACCCATACAGATCCAGTAGCTTATTCCTGGAACTTCCTTGGCTGTTTTCAAATGTGGCTTGTGCCACATATTTATTGAATATGGCAAATATTCTGAGTGGTGCCGTCTCTGTCAGGGAAGCTACTGCAAGCCTGACAGGATAAAGTTATGTTAGATGGATCAATGGTAGTGCAGCACTTCATTATAATTTCTTATTGAACAATGTTCAATTAGCTCAGGGGTGGAAACTATGTGATCTCCAGGGGCTTCTTCATCTCCTATAGACCCATGGTTCCTGGGAACCATGCTGCCCATGGGGCACATTGAAATGAAGCTAAATAATAAACAGTGTGCAACCAATGCTTAGGGCAAACATCTCTGTAGAGCGCCACAACACTAGTAGGATCAAATCCAGCTTGTCTTGCCAACTTTCTAAGGATTTCTGGGATGATGCTTCCATTGTGCACATGGCATGCCTCCAATGTTACCCCCCTGTTTAGATGACATCCTCCTCCTGCTCTGCCCCCACCCCCCGGCCATGTTCAAGCACTTTTTCATTGTTTCTGTCTCCTACATAGGAAAAGGGGTGGGGTGGGGTGGGGGGCATGAAATTAAACTGAAGCCTTTCAGCAGTGTCATTGTGCCTTTCTGCTCCATTCTGCCCCATGCTGGAAGGGTGGGGGTGAGGTCAGAGGTGATAACTGCAGCAGTTTCTGGCCACATCTCCTCAATTCTGAGTGACTGAAGCTGGTTGGTGGAGTGGACGGGAATGGAGCCCCCCATTACCACAAGGCTCCATTCCAAATCACCCCCATGTTCATCAGTGTAGGTGCCAGCAAACTGGAACAATAAACATTCAGTTGTACAACCCCTCCCCCCATACATGTATAAGGAGAAAAGGCAGATATTCCATGGAAAATAGAAAACTGGAGATTCAATTCCTCTAATGGGGAAAGGGCAGATACTTCCAGGTCAACATATACTATTAGAAGAATTGGAGGAGTGTGTGCGATGGGGTGGAGGAGGGGAAGGATGTATGTAGCCAGCACAGGTAGTTCCATGACTTTGTGGAGAACCATCCTGCCAGGTACCACCTGCTAGTGTAACTGTGGTCCCTTTACTCCACATCCCTAAGACATCACTTTTGTCACCACCAAATTCAGAGGAAAGGGGGCATTGAGGGGGCAAATTTCTCACCCCTGAGCTAGCTATGTGTCTGTCAAATGCACTGAGTGTAGCCAACCACCACTCTGGGCAGGCATCCAGGATCATCACAAAAGGGATTCTGAAGATTTTCAAGAAGCAGAGAAGAGAGTTCTGGGAACCAGGGAGAGGCATAGGCCTTTGAAGCAGCCTCAAAGTCACTGCCCACAGGTTCTTGGGATGACTGGGAGAGCAGGGATGTTCTGGAAGGGACAGGATGCAGATAAGTGCAAGGTCTTGCACTTGGGGCACAGGAATGAATGTCATAAGTACACCCTATGGACAAGTGGCTGGAGAGCAGCACTTGTGAAAGAGATCTTGGGGTACTGGTCGACTGTAGGGTAAACATGAGTCAGCAATGTGACACAGTGGTCAAGAGAGCAAACACTGCCCTTGGTTTCATAGCCAGAAGTGTGGCCAGGTTAGAATTGGAGCAGTGTATGGCCACGAGGATGGTGGCTGGATTGCAAGGAGAGCCGTATGAGGCGAAACTGAGGGAACTGGGTCCATTCAGCCTGGAGAAGAGGAGATCTGTTGGTGACATATAGGGATGTGAGGAGGTATCACATTGAGGTGGGTTGAACCTGTTCTTCCCTGCAGAGGCAGGCAGGATGCACTCCAATGGAGTGAAGCTCAGGGAACCAAGGTTCAGTTTGGATGCCAGGAAGTACTTCCTGACAGTTTGGAGCCCTAGGTCCAAACTGTCCAAATTGAATGGGCTTCTATGGGAGGTGGTTGAAGCCCCATCGATGGCGCTGCAACATTTCAGTATAACTGAGTATTTTCTTCTTTGTAGTTCTCAATCATTCTCCAACCTCACCCCCATGGTCCATACAATACATTCTTAATTCTGGGACCTTGGATATTTGTCATGGGCAGAACTGAAGAAGTTTCGGTTCTCTTTGTCCTCAAACAATTTCTGCTGAAGTCCACAAAACCACACACTCTCTAGTGACATTCATCCAAAAGGTCATCCAAAAGGTTTTGAGGTCAAATGTTTAGTTAGAATGTAGACATCAGAAAGTTTGCTCAGGAAACCAAGAAATTATAATATTCAATAAAATGTCGGAGTCAGCATGGGGTGTATAGCAGAAAATAGGAACTCAGTTTGCAAAAATGAACAACACGCTGCCCGTTTGGTTGGATATGGAAAGAAAATAATTTTAAGAGAGAAAAGTAACAGCAAAAAAAACAGGGGAGAGAGAAAAGGAAGGAGGGAGGGAAGGAGGGAGGAGGAGACGTCCCTGCTGGAAACTGGATAGTTGATGGAGAGAGTGCTGGGCCTGTGACAGGAAGATTTTGCTTGGCTATTATTTACTTACTTATTATAATTTTTTTCTATGCTGTCCATTACTAAAAAAGTCTCTGGACAGCTTACAAGGAACAGGAAACCAAGAACAAAACCAGAACAATAACACACAGTACACTGTGTCTAAAATAGTACATGAACAAAAGGGATAAAGCTGTATGAACAAAAGTAGAGATGGTCTTGTTAGTTTAGCTTGCTGTCTTTATCCCTGGGTATTTTATTAATCTCTCGTGGTCTCTGTGAGGGATACACAGTCCTTATCTAATAGCCATGCTTAATGCCCCATCCCAGTACACACAACCTTATGTAGGTTCATGATAATCAGTGAGCTCTAAGACTGGTTTGATGAGGCAACAGTGAATTGGATAGGAGACAAAGGCAGGTGAATGGCATGCGGAAAGTCTATAGGAAGATCGTACTTCTATGGCAGTAGAAAAGGCCATAGGGTGGGAAGATCAAATAGGAGTGTAGACACAGTGTTTTAGCCCTTCTTTCTTCCCTTCACAGAACAGGACATGGTTGGTCCATGATATCCGCACAGATTGATAAGACAATCCATAGAAAACCCTTGCAAAGGCATTCTGGCGAATGCACACGTGTTAGGAGAAGACTTGGCTTTCATCAGGCAGACCATCAACAGCTTCATTGCACCAGTTTGAAGTGTACAAGAAGGTGAGGTACCTGTAAGGAATGAACTAGATCTTTCTGACTGATTTTGTTGCTGTTAGTTGCGAAGTCGTGTCTGACCCAGGGCGACCCCATGGACAACATTCTGACTAACTTATCCATCGGTAAAAGGGAAAGGGAAAAAATTAAAGACTTGACACAAGCTGGAAGCAGCAGCTGCAGAGCTATGGTTGCTGGGTTCGTTGCCCTCCAGTGCACGAATTCTGGCTACCAGCACAATCTGTCTGTCCACATTGCCTTTATACCCTGACCGATTTCCTCTTCTGAGGAACCCAAACCAGTTTAAATAGTCTTCCTTACTCCATGTTTTCTTCCCTGCAACAATAACCCTGTGAAATGGGTTGGGTCGAATGTGAGTGACCAGCCTCTCAGTGAGTTTCATGTAGAAACAGGTTCTCCTGGGTGTCTAGTCCAATCACCAAGTCATCTTTTTTGACCATTTGGTCCGCCTGTTTTGTCTGGTAAGTGGAGTCGCTTCCTTTTTTTTACAATTTCAATCCCCAAACAAGTGGTGTCCAAAGTCCCTCCCCCCCACCCCACTTTGCCATGTCAATCGAGTGCTTCCACCAATCCCTCTGCATCAGGTACCTCAGTGTTTGACAGCTGGAACCATGGCTGCTTCCCATATGTGAAGATCTCCCACAGAATCACGCCAAAACTCCAGACATCACTTTCTGTTGTGAATTTCCGGTACATGATGCTTTCAGGAGGCATCCAACGGATGGGCAACATGGTATGTCCTCCCACCTGCATGAAGGAAAGCAAGGGTCAACACGTGTGGCCCACATGACCAGGTGGCCCGGGAAAGAGGAGAACGGGGTGCAAATCTTCCTTCAGCCACCAGTTCCATGGGCCTCCTTTCAGTCTGCACAAGCAGCAAACCAAGCCTGAACATGCACATCCTTCTCCAGGTATAGGAATCAGAAGACCAAATGATTTTAGACAAACGTGTAAGAATGTAAAAATGGGTGGTCACCCTACAGAGAGCTGCTTCTAGGGTAGAAATGTTTTTAGGAGTTGGTTTCTTTAGCTACCTTATATATTAATGTTCAAATCATCATATAGGAACCTATCTTCTTGCCACCCCCTCAAAACTCCACCAAAGGGAAGGGAAGGGAAGGGAAGGGAAGGGAAGGGAAGGGAAGGGAAGGGAAGGGAAGGCCCTAAAGGGCAGGGAAGCAAGATAGCTCACTGAGGATTGGACATGCTCCTTGGATATGGATTGCTGAATAACATTTGGGGGGAAATGAAAAATGTGGGGAGAAGCTACCAGAAGAGGGCATGGCTGGCTGGTTGGCTGGCTGCCCCTCTGAAGTACCCCACACTACAGTATTTGGTACAGGTTCTGTGTGTCCTTCTTTACATAGTGTCATCAATGTACATTGTAGTATTGGCAGACAAGATGGTTCTGAATTTGCAGATCAGAGAAACTAGACATCATGCAAGTTCCTCAGATTCCATCTTGAAATGGATCATTATGCAAATCAGTATCAGATTGTGAGATGATAATGATAATGGTGCATGGAAAGTTATGCATATTTCTGTGCATATACTTCTAAAGGGATGCATCAGTCGTGAATGCCTTTGAAATTTATTTATTTATTTATTTATTTATAGCACATTCTTCTCCTATTGATTAAAGTATATCTGCATGCATTTTGCAAAAGCATTCAATTTTTCATGCTCATTTTTCAGTTTCATACATACTGTGCAATTCATGGCTTTGGTTTTGCAAATCACATCACAATTTTGAAATGCATGGACTTTGATTGCATCTGAGTCCATGTTTGTTCTAGAAGGTATGACTTGGATAAACCATGATTGCAAACAAACTGAATTTCATATCTCATACATTCCTAGTCCAAATAAGGACCTTAAATGCTCCTATTGGAAAAATTGAACAGAGGCATGTTCACCTCCAAATGTCATCTTCTCCCCATGCTACTCCATTTAGATCTGTAGATTGCTAGCTTGCTGGCAGTTGCTCAAGAACTTTTCAATGCCCTCTACTTATGCTCCTGCCCTCCACCTTCTGTTTTCCCCTCTGCACCATCCACAAATGGACATGAATCATAGAAACATAGAAACATAGAAACAGAGCGAGTCAGAAGGGGCCTCCTGGGCCATCTAGTCTGACCTCCGGCACCAGCCCGCTCCGCTAATCACATGCAACGTGCATCTGGAAATCTATATTTCCAGGCCTACAGTGCATCTTGTGGACCAAGAAAAACCTATCTGGATGAAAAAGTCACATCTGAAAAGTAAAAACATGTTCTTGTTAATGTGTTTTTTTTACTATGAAAATACAAACGATTTGAAAAAGGAAAAAGGGAAACAAAAATGTACACATTAAAAATGCGAATTACATTTGTATAGGAAAAATCTATACGAACAAGCTAAACATCCACACAAAATGGTGGGATAAGAAAGAACCCCAGGGAACTGTGCTGACATTCACCCATCACTTCTCAGAAACTCTTCTTTGGGTGACCTACTATGATAGGTTTGATGGGTGGCAAATGTGAAAAGAGTCTTGCCTATGAGGGCACCATAAGGATGGGCACACTCTCTTCAGGACTGGCAAGACTCCCTGAAGAAGACAATCATTCAAGGAATAGTTGAAGGCAGAAGAATGAAAGGAAAACCAACTATGAGATGGATGGACTCCATAAGGAAAGCCACAGCCTTGGCTTTACAAGAGCTGAGCAGGGCTGTCATGGACTGACCATTCTGGAGGGCTTCATCAGAGGGTTGCCATAAGAACAAATTCAGGACTGCCCATAGACTGGCCAGTTTAGCTAATCAATCTGAGGTTTTAATTTGTCTCAAATGTTAGTTGCACTGAAGGTGCAAGAGCAAAAACTGATTGTGCCAACATGAGACTATTCTCCATCCTTGGTTTCTGCCTCTGCAGCTTTCTGGATCTTTCCCTATTTAATATAATGGATCAGGGATACTGCATGGCACTGAATAGAAGGAAATTTAAGAGGTACTGATAATCCTTTACTTGGCTTGGAAAAATCATCCTAGATATTTTTTCTTTCTTTTTTCCCAAATCACATCTCTAGTAAAATGTTGAAAGCAGGTTTATCAAAGCTCACCTATATGTAATAATTTTTAAGTCTTTTAATATATCAGTTTAGAAAATTTAACATCATTTTCTATTTCATTTATTTCATATTTTCATGAAAACTTGCTATGCATATATACCATATCTGAAAGTTATTTGGACTTTCTGTTTTAAATTACATACTCTTGAGCATTAGGTGCCCTTTTCTCTTGTGGGGCTTGGTTTTGTTCCACTTTTTGGCCTGCTCTTTTTAGAAAACCTGCAAAATGGCATCAGCCATGAAGCCCCAGGTGCCCATGTGAGTGGCTTGTAGCCGAAGTCTTGTGAGCTGCCTGCATTCGCATCACGTTGATGGGGGCGTGACGAGCAATGTCAAAGTGTGTTGTGCTTCCGAACCCTAATGCCAGAAGAGGGAGAATATTTTCAGGGACCAGTTTCCTCCTTTCTTTGTGGTTATTTTTGCGTATCAGCTGAAAACATGAAAAGCAAAGGAAAATACATGCAATCATATGTACTATCGTGTTTCCCTGAAAATAAGACCAGGTCTTATATTAATTTAAATGTAAGATGCATTAGGGCTTATTTTCAGGTGCTGTCTTATTTTTTCTTTCAAAAGTCATAAGATTCTTGCCCTGAGAGTCCTCCATGATTCTGTTCTTGTTCTCGATTTCTTTTTGCACCCATGCATTAAGTATGTCCATTACAACACATGATGTATTGACGTTATCCATGCATTGTGTCTGTACTCTGGTCATTCAGCAATAAGTCTCACGTTCATCTGTTTACATAGGTGTTTACCTCTCATCCAAAAGTGCCTATTTCAGTATTTACAAATACTTAATTATAATGTAGATCATCATTTATTTTAGTTTAAGTATTAATGTCAATTATAATATTCCATGCACTTCAGTGTTTAGTCATGCCGGCCACATGACCACAGAGACTGTCTGTGGACAAGCGCTGGCTCCCTCGGCCAGGAAACGGAGATGAGCACCACCCCCTAGAGTCAGGCATGACTGGACTTAACATCAAGAGGAAATCTTTACCTTTATTATTTATTTATAATTATATATTGCCATCATTATTTTATAATTCAATACGTCTATCGTGTGTTGCAACAGACATATTACCTTGTTTCCCCATCCGTCTGGCCGATGATTTTAACTGGGGCTTGTTTTTGGGGCAGGGCTTATATCACGAGTATCCTGAAAAATCATGCTAGGGCTTATTTTCCAGTTAGGTCTTATTTTGGGGAAAACACAGTAAATGACAAAAGTCTAGGAACTGAGAAACAGCTATGAGGTCACAGGACAGCATCCGAGGTACCATGGGTTGACCAACAAAAGGTTATGTCACAGCTTCCTCACCTGAGTTCATTTTGGTTTTGGTTTTTTTCTGGCCAAGAGACCTAGCATCTGCTTGGCACTTCTTTGCAAGGTTTAGATGTGATGGTGGAATGGCACTGATAAAATCCTGAGTATTACACTAAGCTTTACAGTGAATTGATATATAGACTAATTAATTCCCCTGGCCTATCAATAGCTATAGACTAAGTGACAACTAAGAAAGGAAATGCCTGAGTAAACAGAAATAAACTGAAAGATTAACGGCTGTGCAATGGCAACCATTGCACTGAGTTACTGTCATGTGCACATGTTCTGGCAAGATTCCCAAGTGCACATGAAAAGCTGACTGACCATGAAAAGTTTGGTGGGACTCATAGCTCCAAGTCTGAAGATGATGGGGAGTTGGCTGACCTAGACAGGGCTGAGCTCAAACTCTGATAACGAGACTCTGTAATGGACAGGTCTCCAGCTGCAGCCCCAGTTTTTCAGCGCTTGTCTGTGCCTGCTCAAGACAAAATTATTTCAAGGAGAGCCATGGGGCCCAGTCCACCCACCTGTGGGAAGGAAGAACAACAACAACATCCCAAGGGAGGGGATTTAGAGATGGGCTGTCTCTTGGATGGAGGACTCAGCCTCCTGCGGAGATGGACCCAGAGGTCCATCGTCACAGCCACAGGTTGACCCATCTGGGGGTCAGAGAGAAGAATGCAGGTGCGCCCATTTCCACAACCTCTCCTTCTCGAGACAGGCCCAGAAGGGTTCATAAGCAAAGCTTTGGGTGAGAGGGAGCAGAGAGAGTTCAAATTTTGCTTTGTGCATGCTCAGAGACTTCTGTGTAGAACAAAGATGCTTACAAGAAGTGCTGGAGAGTCTGTCTTGTTGGGGAGGGACCGCCTAGCTCAAGACAGTTACACACTGTGAGCTGTGTTACCAAGCTGTGCAAGTAATAGCAGTTGAAAAGTGATTCATGTGTCTTACAAAAAAAGAAATAAACCCTGAATATTGGATGTTTTAAGCATCCTGGTTGATTCATTTCATAAAAGAACTGGAACTGGAATTTTATATAATCAACATGGGCAATGCTTTAGTCATCCTGCATTATTTTACTGCTTAGCCAAGGGTAACTGTTAGCATTTCAGGAGTCTTTGCATGTGTTTTTGTTGTTACAGAAGAAATCAGGAGAACACCAACATCATCTGAAATTGAATTGAATGCATTTAACATTGAATTAATGTAAACTGCATGAATGTGACCTTAATTCTGCACAAAATCAACACATTAAGAAGAAAGCGGGATTCTGCCCACTAGCAGGATTGTGCCCTGGAAATGAGGTTGAACAGGCAGTATTTAAGCTCTCTCCTTTTTACATGAGGGTGATCATGTTCTTCACAGAGCTGCAGAAGCTAATAGAACAAGTCTTTTCTGGCTAGTAAACTAGAAATAACTTCAAGAAAGTTAGAAAGGACATATTTGAATATAAAGGTGAATTTCCTTATGTGTAGCTAATTAATCAAGATCCTGTGATATTTCCTAGAAAGATTTTGAAATAACATGAAAAAAGACACCTTAGAAATAGGATAGGATGATAGCAAACAGGAATGGAAACCAAACATCCCATTAGTATTGTGGATCATTAATGAGACAATTCTAAGTGATAAAGAATTAAGTCAGAGACATCCACCAAGATTGAACTAGCAAGTTATATTATGATGGAATACGTGGACTTGAAAGTTAGGAATGAATATCATCTATGGAAAATCTGCAATTGAAATAGACAATGAAGAATTGCATGACTTTTCTAATGCCAAACTCTTCCCCTCCCCATCAAAATACAGAATGGAAGAAGAAAATGAAATTTTAACAGATAAATTAAGGAACACAAATGTCCAGTACTAAAGGAGTTTTTCCATTTCAACTAACTGTCAGATAGAATTGGGTGGGAGGCACTGCAAGTATTGGAATTGAAATTGATAATTGACAAGCATAGTACTCTGATACACCTGAAAAGACTAATTACAGTAGAGCAATAACACATGAAGTACTGGGGCATGTGGGAGACAGATAGGAGTGTATTGGCTAAGTGGATTGTGGAACTCTCCTAAATTAAGAGAAGGTGGATCATCTGCCACATGCAATCCCTGCTGACTCACTTGTGGCAGGGTAGCTAGTGGGAGCAGACCTTCCATTTTCTTCTCCTTTTGTAGCTATTTCTTTTTAAAACACCCCTCATGTTGCTTTGAGAGGGTGCGAAAAGTTCTATGTCACATCCATGGTGGGTTGGGTGGAGAGTCCAATCCTGGGAACAAAACCTGACTCCAAACCAGTTCAGGGCCTGTCGGTGGAGGAGAACAGCGCCAGTGTGGGATCCACATCCACAGGGCTTTCCATGTGGAAAGCAAGGGCCACTGACAGGCTACTGCTGCTTCCTGAAGGCAGAGGATCAAGTCCATCCTAGCCCTCTTCAGGCAGTAGTCTAGGGCAGTGGTGGCGAACCTATGGCATGTGTGCCGCAGTGGGCATGCAGAGCCCTCTCTGTTGGCACGCAAGCCAAGTCACCCCAGCATCGCCCCAGCAGCCGATTATAGGTGGGGGGAGTGCAATGGTGAAGGTCACTGCTGTTCTTTTCCTGCCAGACAAACACAAAGACAGCTGACTTCAGCCATCTAAGCATTCAACCTCAGAACATGAGAAGAAACATAGAAACAGAACAAGTCAGAAGGGGCCTCTGGGCCATCTAGTCTGACCCCCGGCTCCAGCCAACTCCACTCATGACACGCCTACTATGTGCATGTCCAGCCTATCCTTGAACACCCTCACCGATGGGAATTCAAATGCCTCCCATGGAAGCCCATTCCATACCCTTGGGGTCCTGTCAGGAACTACTTCCTGGAATCCAAACTGAACCTTGGTTCCTTGAGCTTGGCTCCTTTGGAGCATGTCCTGCCCTGCTCTGCAGGGGAGAACAGGTCTCTACCCACCTCCGTTTGACACTTCCTCACATACCTATGTGTCGCCAACAGATCCCCTCAGAGTCTCCTCTTCTCCAGGCTGAAAAGACCCAGCTCACTCAGTCTCACCTCATATGGCTTTCCCTGCAATCTGGCCACCATCCTTGTGGCCCTACGCTGCACTGACTCTAACCTGGTTGGGACTTTGAATTGTCTGGCATTGTAGCCAGGACTTTGAATTTCCCCATAGCCATCCTGAGTCTGTTTAACACTCTTATTTATTAAAAGTTTTTATATACCATTCTTTAGCAAAAAGCTCTCAGAATGACACACAAGGTCTCAGAATAGTATAAAGAAAACCTAAATATATAGGAAACCATTTTCTTTCTTTTCCACATTTTGGTTGCATGGAACACAACTGGCTCAGAAAGCTGTCAATGCAGTTAGTCATGAGCAGTTAATCAGTTCATGCAAATACATTAAATGATGTCTTTATATACAATGAAATGTTAGTGGAATTACACCAGAAAAAACTGAATGATCAGGGAAAAAAATCAGATTGCATACAGATATTGGAAAATTGCAGATGAAAGCATTTTATGCTGCATCTCCTAATGCAAACACAGAGAAACAGAGTAGCTATTTGTTTAAAGAATCTTCATTAATTATATGTTTGAATAAAGCAGATCAATATGAAAGGAAAAACTCAAAAGGTGAAAGTGAGACTGGGACAGGCACACAGTCAATGCTGAACAAAAGATGATTATATATATTTAGAGCCTTGAATGCATTCTAATAGATTTTGCAGTAGGGGAAATTATTTTAGGAGGTGATATGAATGTGGTCATAGATAATATGATAGACTGAGCTGGAAGAAATAGAACAAAAATATTTCACTATGTTATTTAAGAGAGGGAGATGACATTCTCAGCTTCTATACATATGGAGATATCATCATTTAGAGAGTGAAATGACTCTACATCTCCCTTCAATGGAAGAAGTGCTTAATCTAGAGGTACTTTAAACAGCACAAGGAAAGCCATTTTTCAAAGATACGCTGACAGTGCTATCCTATAGGTATCAATTGAAAAGTAAACCCCATTGCTTTCACTGGGATTTAATCTCGTGTACATGTACATAGGAAGGCTTTGACAGGTATAGATGGCCTATAAATCTGTGTATGAATAAATAAATCCATAAATACAACTCTAAATCATTATTTTCCAATAAATTTGATAATATAGACCCACATAAAGTCTGTAAAAATATCAGATGCTGTTAACAAAAATGTTACAATTTAAGATAATGAAGTCAATGGTGAAATTGTACACATGTCTACTTAGCTAGCAAGCCACTGCATTCAATGAGGTTTCTTCTCAGCTAAGTAATTATAGGATTGTGGCTTCATAAACAGTTGGTATTATTCAGAGCTTGATACAACATATGTAGACTTGCAGCTATCCAATGGAAAAACATTCACATTCAGCACATTTAAATTAAATACCATATTTTTCAAGGGTGAGAATGAATGGCAGGTAAAACAGGTATGGAATCCTGTATATTAATTAACAGGATATTAATAAATAACAGAAAGTTGGCAAAAATGGAAATGAGTTAGGAGTACACCAAGGAATATATAGATATTCAGCAACATTTCTGAAGTGTAAAGTGATGAAGTATCTGTTTTTGAAAAAGGATAAAACAAGTTGCTTTGGAAAAAATACTACTAGTACCAAATCTAACAGAAAGCAGTTTGGATAAACAGAGCACTATAGAGCAGAGAACCGTAAATGTTTTATGAAGGAGCTGAACTCCCTGAGGATCCTGCATCTCCACCCTCCTCCCAAACTTAGAGCTCAGATTTCAAAAGACAAGTCACTGTGGAACGTTTTAGGGCAGCAGTGCAGTGCACCTCAGTGTTCAGTCATGCCGGCCACATGCCCACGGAGACTGTCTGCAGACAAGCGCTGGCTCCCTCGGCTAGGAAACGGAGATGAGCACCACCCCGAGAGTCAGGCATGACTAGACTTTAATGTCATGGGAAAACCTTTACTTTTACCTTTTACAATGGGAGTGGGGGTCAGGAATTTCCCCCCCCCCCAAGCCTCCCTTGCATTTTGGCTCCATCTATGCCTTGTGAGGGACTGCGGGTGGCGCAGTGGTTTAAACTGCTGTGCTGCTAGGCTGGTTGATCGAAAGGTCGCCGGTTCGAATCTGCACAATGGGGCGAGTTCCCGTTGCTCCGTCCCAGCTCCTGCCAACCTTGCAGTTCGAAAGCATGCAAATGCAAGTAGATGAAAAGGTACCACTTCGGTGGGCAGGTAACAGCGTCCCGTACACTTCGGTGTCTAGTCATGCCGGCCACATGACCACGGAGACTGTCTGCGGACAAACGCTGGCTCCCTCGGCTAGGAAACGGAGATGAGCACCACCCCCTACAGTCAGGCATGACTGGACTTAATGTCAAGGGGAAACCTTTACATTTACCTTTACCTTTATGCTTGTGTACGATTCCAGCATCCTGTGGTGCCTCACCTGCTATCCAAGGATCAGAGGCTCGCTCTTGAAATGCATTTTCCCCAGTGTTAGAAATGGGACTGATTTCCCTCTATCCCTGGATGGAGAAGACAAGGGGCCACCTCCCGAGCCTCATTTCCTCACTGCCGGTTCTTGCTGCAGCAGGAGGGGCAGCACCCCCAAGTCAGAGGCTCAGGCCAGGCACCACTGGCTTCTGCTCTGCAGGATGGATCCAGTACTGCCATTGTAATAGCAGGGAACCTACCATTAGCTCGGTGGGAACCTAGTGGCCCCTGAAGCAATCTGAAACACGTGGCAATGGGCACTTCTGGAAAGGCAGGAAAAGCAGAGTTTGGAGTCTCTGTGTGTGTGTGTGTGTGTGTGTGTGATTGCACTGATATATTACGAAAACTATTCAGATACCTTTTCTAGTAAATACACAAGACAGGAATCTCTCCCAAATCATGGGGAGAACAGAAAATTAATAGGAAAACGAAGGAAAATATAAACCTGACATCTTGTTCTATCAATTGATTAGATAATTAGAACCAAGATATTAATGCTAATTGATTGATTAAGCAGGATAATTCCTTTTAGATTTTTAAATTATTGGTTACATTTCTATCTCTTTTAAAACACACACGCACGCACACACATGGCATTTTCATCTCCTAGCATCCCACACAGGCTCTCTAAGGATCCACTTAATATCAGTTATTTGGGATGGAAACATCATGCAATTTTAAACTTCAAATGTGGGAGAAAGTGAAACTGACAGATTTGTGCATGCCTGGATTATAGGAAGAGAAAAGATGTTCATCAGAGATGGTTCAGAGAAAGAATATTGGTATTGCTATCCATGCAGTTCAGACATGGAGCTACCAATGATGTAGGAACAGAAGACCATAGTATGTTCCATTGGGGACTTCTCAGAAATGAGCTGGGACAACAGATAGACCTTTGGACTAATCCAGCAGGTTTCAGGTATGACACTGCCCCACTGCTATGGGAGAATGCAGGTGCAGTTTATGATGAAGGCAGGAGCTGCGCTGGTGCCCCTACTTGATTCTGTGGGTTGAGATGGCCTCTGTCCAGCCATTGGCCCTGCAAGCGCAAGGTTAGTGTCACCCTTTGGGGACAGGTAAGGATGTCCCCAGATGGTTGCTGGATGCCTCCTCCCTCTGCTCTGCACTGTGGAACCAAATGGGCATTTTGGACCTTATTAACTGGTTAGAACTGGTAAGCCTTTTGCACCAGCATGAAAAGGTACAGGTGAAGCATGAAGCTGCATGCACAGGCATACTGCAGGGTGCATAGATGAGTCCCCTGAAGCAACATCACAGTCTGGAGGGGTCTTATGCAAACCAGCCCCTCATACATTATGCCTCAAGAGGAATTGGAAGGGGACCATCCTTAGGCATTGCTGGTCCCATGAATCCCAGAGAGTTTTCTGCTTGGGGATGGATGTCAGGCTCAGCACAGGACATTTTTTGGTAGTATGTACTAACAAGCAAGGGTTACCTTCAGGACTGGCCAGAGCTGTTAAACCAGGTTGAGTACATGTAGGGCAGAGAAAGAATGCAAGTCAGGAATTGCCTCAGCCTGCCTCCTTATACACTGTGCTATAGAGGGCTGGGACTATTAGGTGAATTGTGTCATAGCTCCCAAGGAGCAAGATAAATTTTCTTGTCCTGACTGCAATACATTTGCAAGCCTGGAAGTTTATTTCAAGATTGGAACAATGTGATGAGCACAAATTCCTGTGCCTGTCCAGGACACCTAGAACTATTCAAAGAAAGCATGCCTTGCCAAAGATGCTGGAAAAAAATGGTGTAGAGTTAAATAAGCCTCAGTATGAAAGCAGCCTTTGTTTTTCCCTCTCGTGTAGAGCCAATTTGCATTCCATGTCCTTGGCTCCAGAGGGAATCATTCTGTATCTCTGCATGTGGAAACTGAGCATTTGCACTAGTCAATCAATCAATCAATTTGGAGTTTGCTGAGAGAGCAGGGAGCTGTAGGTTCTTGCACAGACAAGGATGACAGAAAGCTAGGAGTGGGGACTTGAATGCACAATGATTTTGAAACCATCTCCATTTTTAATGCACATGCCACGTGGAACAGATTTTTTTAGCATTCAAAGAGCTTCCAGTATGTTGCCTGGCATGAACAGCTGCATGCTGGGAGCCACCAGCTCTGGCAGCCAGCAGTATATTGCCCAGCACTGCAGAGGAGCACTGGGTGAGGCAACAGCAAGCACTGCTATAGGTCTAACCTCTTTCTTCAGAGTCCAAACCCTGATCTGGGTGTGTGCCAAGGGTTGGGTATAGGTGCATCCAGGGAGGAAGAGGAGGAGGGGGCAGATTTCATTCCTGTGCCACCCTATAGCTGAAACTCTAAGTGGTTTACAATAATTTGCAACAAGATGGCAGTGACAGTGCTGTGTTGAAAGAGTAATGGCAAGAAAACAAGGATTCCAGCAGTGCTACATTGGATAGGTGGCAATTGCAGAAGCAAGCTCATCTCTGTTTCCTAGCCGAGGAAGTCAGCATTCGTCTGCAGACAGTCTCCATGGTCATGCGGCTGGCATGACGAAGCACCGAAGTGCACAGAACATTGTTACCTTCCCACCAAAGTGGTACCTTTTCATCAACTTCCATTCGCATGCTTTCGAACTGCAAAGTTGGCAGGGGCTGGGACAAAGCATGGGAGCTCACCGGATCGTGCAGATTCGAACTGTCGACCTTTCAATTGACCAGCCCAGCAGCTCAGCAGTTCAAACCACTGCGCCACCCGCAGTCCCTACCTAGTCAACTTACATGCACACATTGTTGGCTTTGACATAACTTGAAAAATATTAATAAGATGCTTTTAAGAATGTATCCATATCTGATTCCACAGAAGCCTTCTGTGACTAATTATCTCTGAGCACTGTTAAATCATATTTCCCCTCCTTTTCCCAAGCAGAAATACCTTTTTCCACCTCTGCCTCTGCTTCCCTCAACACCTATCCCTGCCCCTTGTTTGAGATTTCTTAAATTCCTTTCAAAATTTTCTCTATTGTGGCACAGTGCTTAAATTCCAAATATTTAATGCAATTATAATAAGGAACATTTCATGTTGAGTGAAATCAAGTAAAACTGCACATCCTTGCATCTGTATGTATTATTGAGCTATGAAGTGTAATTTGCCATTTATCTCCATGCATAGTGTTAGTGTAAAGTGATCCAATAATCAAAGTTGCTGGGATGGTTGTTTCCAAGATATCCCAAATGTTTTTCTTTTAATCTTCAGCCAGTAGTGTCTTAGGATGGGGTCAGCATGACAAGGCGATACCTTCTGTTAAACCACCAATGCCTGAGATCATTCACTGGCCAAATAACCTGGTTTATGGATTTAAGGCAACGCATACGATTTCCAAGCAGAGGGGGAAGATGTGCTAGGTACATTTGCTTAACGTAAGGACAAAACATTCTTTCAGTCCAAGGACCAGATCTTAATTTGGCCGGCATTCTTTGGGACTGCATAGTAGTGACGGATATGATTGAAGGCCAAGGAAGTGTTGCAGCTTAAAGCTCTTACTACCAGTCAATAGAAAGCCTTAGGAGAGACATCCCAACCTTTCAGAATGGGAGAACTGGAAGAAAATACCACAAGACAAAAGGATGGAGCCTGCTAGGGAACCTCTGTGGCCAAATATGGACCCCAGGAAGCTGGATTGTGAACCTGAATCCTCAGATTAAGGAGGACATAATGGGACTAAAGGAATCAACTGGTCTTTCTTAGAGATATTATGCCAGTACTAAAGCTGAGGGAAACACCATTGTTTAGAGCTTTATTTCTCTTTAAAATCACCATCACCATCATTATCTTCATCATCATGGTTCATTTAACAATGTGTTTGGTTTATGACAGGTAATCTTTGAATTAAGCAATGTGAATCTTCAAGAAGGGTACCTGTCTTCCCCCAACCCTTACATCCTTCTCCTTCTATCTGCTCTGCTGGTTTTGGATTTTATCCCATGGTTTTGAGCAATCCTAATGAGCCATTAAGGAGCTGCCAATTATCTATGCAAATGAAGAGGTGCAGACTGGCAGTGTTTGTTGTTAGAAATAAAAGTCAGTTTCCTCCAAAGAGCTTGAGATAAATCACTTCAGCTCCACAGGATTCCTGCACCCAAGGGCCCTCTCTTACATGCTCTGTTTAGAAATGCCAGCATGGTGGTTTATGTGTTCTTCATGCTATTAGCAAAAGGGGTCACATGGAGGATAGTCTCTCGGGTTCATTTGAATGGATTCTTGAGAATTCTCTGTGCTCAAAGACCTGTTGAAACAGCCTGCAAACTGCCAATGAAAGTTGATTATTTCTGCATTTTGCATTCAAGATTCAGTAGGCCTACCTTCTGAAGCAAAATTCCAAACAAATCTAGAAATAGGGCTGTCCTACACTGAAGGGCATTGGCAGCTGGAAGAGTATTTATAGCCGACAGGCACACTTGATGGAACACCTGACTTTCCAAGTGCCCCCTGACTCCCTAGGGTTGCCATAACTAGGATGGAAAAGCCTGTAGTTCCATTTTTCAAACAGCAACAAGAGTGGAACAGAAACCAATGCCTGATCCACAGAAGTCTTGGTTAGACCTCAGTGGAGTCAGACAACATCCTACAGATGGATATATGAAACGTGCCCTTTGAATTTATCAAAGCAAGTGATGCCTGTCTCTCCAAGAGAACATAGCACACCAACCAAGCTTGACTATTCCATACTTTGCAGCTTGACAGTCTTCTGTAAGCACAACTGCAATTCTGTCTCTTGGTCTCCCTGCCTGCTTGCCCTCTCCTAGCAGTTTGGATTTCGGAAGAGTAATCCAGGCAAGGCAGTGGCTGTTCTGAATCACTGTCTGGGCTTGGTGATGGATTGGATGAGCGCCAAAAAATTGAAGCATAATCCAGGTAAGACAGAGGTGCTGCTGGTGGGTGGGATCTTCTGTCCAGATAGATGCTGTTACACCTGTCCTGTATGCAGTTGCACTCCCCTAAAGGACAAGGTTTGTAGCTTGGAGGTGCTCTTGGATCCTGACACCGGAATTTTCAGGTGCATTTGGTGGCCTGGAGCACCTTTTATCGGCTTTATCAGCTGTGATCCTATCTGGACAGAGAACCTAGCAACAGTAATCCAATGCTCTGGTAACCTCTTGTTTGGATTACAGTAATGTACTCTACATGGGGCTGCCTTTGAAGATGGTGCAGAAATCCCCATTGGTCCAGAATAGGGCAGTGAGGCTGCTGACAAGGATTGGCCAAGATGAACACATAATGCCAATCCTCTATCAATTTTGCTGGTTACTGAATCAAAATGTTAGCATTAATATTTTAAACCCTCAACAGATTGGGGTCGGGTTATCTAAAGGAGCACCTCCTCCCATATGTGCCTGCCCAGACCCAAAGATCATCCTCTCAGGTCCTTCTCAGAGCACCCCCCTCTGAAGAAAAGGGAGAGGGTAGCTACAAGGGGAAGGGACCTTTCGATGATGGCACCTCCAACACTGGAAACTGCTCCTCAAAGAACTTTGCCTGGTGCCTTCTCCTTACTCCTTTTGGTGCCAGGCAAACACCTTTTTGTACGCCCAATGTTTTAATAGAGTAATTTTTAGAAAGCATTTAATTGCTACTGTGCCCTTCACTTAATTTGAATTGTGGTTCTTGGGGGATTTAATTGCAAGGTTCTTTGTGTTTTATTGTTGCTGTTTTATTCTTGCAGCATTTATGCCAGTTTTAAGATGATAGCACTATTGTAAGCACTGTTGTTTGTTCTGTAGGTCAACCAGAGAGTCATTTTGGCTAATGGGTGGGCTAGGAAATAAATAAATAAATATTCAGAATGCTGAGAGGGGAGTTAATACATCAAGAATAAACAAGCACTGGAGGCCTGCAGGCACATTGAGCAGGCAAATGAATTATTGTGGGCACCACAACAAAATCACAGCCATTAGAAAAATGGATAGTCACAAAGCAAGCTGCTCGAACAAGGAAGGAAGAGGGGGAGTTGAGCTGCATCACATCCAACAACTCACTTGAACCTATGCCTTTCAGTGTCGAGAGGAAACTATTTCACCAAAGGCATTTTCCCTCTGCCCGTCCTTCTGCCAGCTAGCTCATCCTTCCAATCTCTTTTTCTTTCAAAAGCTAGATCTCTACCCCTATGCACACACACACTCTCTCCATCTCACACACAAACATTTCTCCCATCATTTTTCCTATGAATGCTTCCCAGCAATTGTTGTCCTTCTCTTTGCCCTGATGCGATTCTAGCTGCCTATAAATAAATGGGCTATTTTTTTAAGTGGGAGGGACAGGCATCAAGAAAGGTGTTTGGAAGCCCAGTGGTGCCCATTGCCTATTCTTGAATGGACTGTGTTTGATCCCTCAGACACTTGAACCCCTGCCTTCCCATTTGTTAAGATGCCACTGGGGGCTCTGTGACATGAACAGTCATCATGTCATTCCCAAACTTCTCCAGTTCCAGATGCACCTGATCTCTAATGATTGGTGGGTGACACTCTCCTAGAATTAAGGTCATTTTCTAAGATCTTTCTTCGGTTCCCCCACCAAATAATGACCATACCATTAAGCATGTTTTTGTATTGTGAGCCGCCCCGAGGCTGCTGCAAGGGGCGGCATATAAATATTTAAATAAATAAATAAATAAATAAATAAAAGCATGGTCAGGCAGTGGAAAAGACTCTGTGGAAAAGGCTCTCAAGCCAAGGAGCACAGGATCCAACGTGGTGCATCAGAGAGTTGGGAGAACTGAATGTCAGTCCCTACTAATCCAGGAAGCTTGCTGGGTGACTTTGTGCCAGTCAAACTACCTCAAAGTGTAGTGGCTTTGGGGTTATAATTGAGAGAAAGAGAACTTTGGAAGCCTCATTGGATTCCTTGGTAAGATGAAGATGGGGCATACATGTTTCTTCCAATAGCACAGCATCAGCTGCAGCATTACTGGGAGAAGCATCAACCATTGCAATAGGCTCCTCACACATGCAGCACATATACACCCCATTATTCGATGAGCATTTTGTTAATATCTCCATAAAACTCACTTTCCCTGAGAATATATTTATTTGTTTACTTACTATAAACCAACTTCCCCAGTTGCCTCAACAACCCTTTTGTTTCTCCCAGTTTTGCCACTTCCAATGTCATTCTCCTCTGTAGCAGGAGCAGCCAGATCCATTTCTAAATAAGAATACACATGAATTAAACAGGCTTCCATTAAATCATGCACGCACACACTCACTCCTGTTGATGCCACATAATCAGTTTCGCTGCTTTGGCATTAATCATAATAATATTCAAAATGCATTAAACTTGATTGTTTTGAAATCTATTTTCTATTAATATCAGATCCATGAAGCATGGATTTGATAGTGGAAAGGAAAGCTGAAGAACACAAGTAGCATTCCTGCAGCCCTCTGGTCGAGTAAGGGTGCTTTTTCTTCTTCTCTTGCTATGCTGAGGGGTCCCGAAAGCTTTATTCATCTGACACTTACTGGGCTGTGCAATGCCATAGTTAGCTAGTGACTGGATGAACACTTACACATGAGTCAAAGATTATATAGACTTTCTCTGCTGGATCAGGACAAGGTTCATTCCATCCCATGTCTTGCTTCCAACATCACCTGGCCAAATTTCTTTGAACATGTATAATCAAAGCACAACACCAATAGGTTTTTGGTGAGATAATTAAGTGGCTTCAAGCCCTCTTACTTGAAGGATTTACGTATATATATGTGGACTCCTCCTATGCACACTTTCCTAGAATTAAGGTCATTTTCTGAGACCTTTCTCCAGTTCCCCCACCAAATAATGACCACACCATTAAGCATGGTCAGGCAGTCACCCCAAGCAGCATATCCTGGCACATGTCAGCAAAGTGTTCAGGAAGAAGCATGTAGGCCATGCAACCTGCCAGCTCCCCCTAAGCTACCCTGCTGCCTTCAGATGTGGCGAAAAATGGAAGCCCATTGCTAGCAATGAGCAATCCAACCTTGTCCAGCTGTATTTGGCCCATGGAGGGGGAAGTCAGGCAGCAAAATGTATTGGCCAAGCCCTTCAAAGAAGGGCTGGGGAACAGCTGCAAGAGAGTGGTTCCTATGAGTGGTAGGACCTCTCTGGAATGTCTTCTCCAACAAGGATCTCCTGGTACTTAGGTTGAGGGCTTTGCAACACCAGGTTAAGCTCCCTGCAGTTATCCTGCTGCAGTTTTCATTCTTTTAGAATTTTATTGTTGCTGTTATCTTTATCAGTATTCATAGTATGCTTCATAATAATCATTATATTTTTGGTCTTTCTGGTGTGAGCCACCCACAGAAATTCCATTATTGAGCAATATGGCAAATACTTACATACATACCCTTTTGCTCCCCTCACCTCCAGAAAAGCATATTCCTTGCCAATAACTATGTTTTTTATGTTTTTGCTCCTTTAAATTAAGCCAAATGCTTTCGATGGGGCTACTAAGTTCCTCTTCTTGTATTTCTGTGCAGATATATGTGTCTCTTGTGTATAGTGCAACTCCACCTCCCTTTTCGTCCTTTCTATTTTTCTTGAACAGGTTGCATCCATCAATTGAAGAATTCCATTCATGTGATTCATCCCACCAAGTTTCAGTTATTTCTAGAAGATTGCAATTGCCCTCATGTATTATGAGCTCAAGTTCATGCTGTTTGTTTCCCACACTCTGCGCTTTGGCACAGATATAGAAGTTCATTCTTGTTGTGCCCTGGTTTTCTTCCTACCAGAGACTGGGAGACTGGTGTTGGGCCCTGCATGAAGTTTTTCCTCTGTTGCAATATATGAGTCTTTGCCAGGTGATGGTATGCCATGCTGCACATCTCCCTCCCCTATAAGATTTACCGTATTTTTTGCTCTATAAGACTCACTTTTTTCCCTCTCAAAAGGAAGGGGAAATGTCTGTGCGTCTTATAGAGCGAATGTGTGTGTGCAGTAAGTCTGTCAGATGTGCAGCCCATGGGGAAGTGATGGGGAATGTGCCTGTGATGATGTGCCCGTTTGACTCAGAATTTTTTTTTTCTTGTTTTCCTCCTCTAAAAACTAGGTGCGTCTTATGGTCAGGCGCGTGTTATAGAGTGAAAAATACGGTAATTTAAAGCACTCCTGATGGAAGTTTTTCATGTAGTGGCCGAACACGTTTCTCATTCTTTGCAAGTTACAGCCCATCATTCGCCAATAGTCCACTTTCCATGAAGCTTAGCTTGTCTTCCCAGAATCCAAATCTCTCTTTACAGCACCACCACCATAGACAGTCATTCACTTGAAAGATTTTTCTTTCCTTAACAGTTGCTCTTCATGTACCAGCAGGATTGAGGAGAAGACTATCTGCACCCCAGTGTTTTTTTTATTTTCCTCCCTAGAGTTCTGAAGTCTGATGTTATTTCAGCAAAGCGTCTCATAGCAGTGTTGGTAGTTCCCACATGGAAGAGAAGGAAGGGGTGTTTGTCTGTGGGTTGTCTGAGTTGAGTGAGCTTGCTGGTTATGTCTTTAATCTTGGTGCCAGGGAGACAGCACAGCTGGAGATTCTCTAGGTCATCATGACACATATTTTTCCATCTTGTGCAACAGGGAAACTCCCACAACTATCACTCTTCTCCTTTTGATGTTGCAAACTTTGGTATCCTTTTCCTTTCTTGATTGTCCTTTTGTCTCTTTTTCAGAATTAAACAGTGTGTTGTGTGGTTCTTTCACAGTGGGTTTCTTAAAACGGTTCACGAGCTCCACCACCTCCACTGGTGCAGAGTTTTCTAGGTCTTCTGTGTGTAACTGTCACTCTGTTCCAGCAAGTAGCCTCATTTTCCCTTCCCTCAGGTTCTCTTCTGCTGCTCTTCTTGCTTCTGGACTACACTTACCTGTTGCAGCTCCTCCAGTCTCTCTAAAAACTCTGCATTTTCTTGTATTATCTGGCGGGTGGACACTCGCTGCTCGAGTGCTCTCACCTTTTCTTGTAACAGGGCTACTAGTGTGCAGCTGTGGCAGTTGTTGCAGCCACCACCACTGTGGAGTCTCCTTGGTCCATGGTTTGTGCAACCTTAGTGATTCTGTCTTTGTGCAGGGGGCGGGGGGCACCTGGTGATTTTGAATGTCTTCACTAAAGGTTTGTCCCACTAGTAAATGGGAGTGTGTTAGAAGGAAGAAAAGAAAACAAGTGTGTGTGTGTGGGGGGGGGGGATTAAGGTGAAATAAAGAAGAGAAACAAAAGGGGGGAAATGTTAGGGACCTCCCCTTTGACCTCCCCCACTGAACTCCACCAAACTCCCACTTGCTTTCCTTGGTCATTCGCTCCCTGGAAGCTTGGCTGCTTGTATCCCAGATGCCCTAGACCAGTTTTGGCAGCCTGCTCTGCTCTGCTAGGATTGTATTTCCATAAGATTATATTTCCATATTAAAATCACAGTGATTACTTTCAAACTTCTACCTGCAGTTATGGTTTAACACATTCAGATCAGATGGGATCATGTATCCTTTTTAATCTTTTGGGAAGTGCTGCATTTTCTTGTTTCTGTTGGGGGGTTATTTGTATGTTTGTGTTTTTGCTTTTTCCACAATGAATATATAGCCACCCTAGTGCCCTAGTGGAAATAAAGGCATACACAAACCTGGCCCTGAATAAGCAATATGAAGTCTCCAGATGGTCAGAGTAGCAATATCAACAAAACAGTGTCTTCTGGAGTTATTCTAAACTTCTAAAATCCAGCCTTTCCATCCATTGGGGCATCCAAGGTAGCTAAATAACCACCTTGAGCAATAATGAAAAACAACTTTAAAGGAAACAGGAGGTGGAGAAATTACAAAGTGTTTAACACAAAAAATAAAGTATAAGCAGCAGGATCAAATAGCCATCATGGAACTATGTCAGTACTGGATAGTCTTCAGTGCTCTTTGAAATGGCATCTTCATTCCTTAGTTGAAGACCAGCAGTGATGGAGCCAAACAAGCTTCCCTTGGGGTGGTGGGTGAAGGGGGAAGGATCAAAGGCCAGGTTCTACTGTCAAAGAGGCCATGCCTCCTGCAGTGACCTGCTGTCCTTCAGAGCCTGGAGGGACACAGAGAAGGGCTACTGATGGTGAGTGAGTAGGTTTATATGAACATACAGGGCCCTGAAGATAACCTTGTCTCAGACTGCTAAAAGCTTCAGGCCCTGGGCTCAAATTCAACTCAGACCTCAACAGCCCCTATTTTGCAGAAATTGATAGGTTATGAAAACCCTACTCCAGACCTGGATCCAAACAAAGCCATCGATAGCTCTAACATGACATCTGCTAAGTTACCATCCTTACAAATTGCTTTTGAGTATCTGATTAGTGCATCACCAGGATAATGGGCTCCAAAGAATATAAAGCATCCTTCTTACTCAAGTTGGTGCCCTCCAGAGGTTTAAACTTTGACTCCCATCAGACCCAACCAGCTGAGGGCTAGGAATGCTGGAAGTTATCCTCTAAAACATCTGGAGGGCAACAGGTTAGGGAAAGGCTACTACAGGTGATCTCTATTAGCAGTATTCAGTCAACAAGGTGCAGGCCACTTTTATGCTTTGTTTTGTGCTTGGAAATAACATTAAGCTAGTGTCCTGCTAATGGTAATTGCCTATAATGGAGCTTCAGAGAAACTGAAGGAAGTGAGCAACAACAAGAAGAAAGAGAAGATAAATGCCAATAGATGTCTGAGACATAAAAACCATTAGTGTGGGAAAAGGCAGAGAAAACTCTTTGAGAGCTTACCCTCTGAAATCCCCTCCATCATCACTTCCTTCTCTTCCTGAAAGCATTCAGGGGTCCTAAGCCGTCCAGCCCCCAAAGGAAGCATTTTACTAAAATCATCCACCAGGTGGGAGGCAACTGAAAGCTTTTGCTGTCAGACTTATTAGCCCCCGGTTGGCTGGATGACTTAACCAGCTAAACTTTCCCAGATGTGTCTGTGGGCACTCTTTCTCCATTAGGGGTTAGCCACAAAAGGAGGCTGGAAGGACACAGAAAGAGTGTGTGGGGGGAGTGGAGAGAGAGAGAAAGAGAGAGGGAAGATGCACGGATTGCACCTGGTTGACTGAATGGTGCCGCAGTAGGAGCAAAATGCTACATAAATGAGAATCATTTTGAACCAGACAACATCCTCGTAAAGTCAGAACATTTACTAAATGTCTGCAGGTCAGAACCTCTGCTCAAGCCTTATCTAAATCCATTCCATTTCCTGACACTATGACAGCCAAAAAACTTTCCCATGATATCTTACTTAAGCTCTGAATGACTGCCACACTGCATTTAAACAATGCCACTTAGAGGTAAGTGAAACTCGTCCCTTGATTTCTGAGGCTGTTTACATATTCAGGTTGCTTTATCAGGAAAAGCAAAAATATTGGGTTTTACTGTTTGTTTTGATTTTGTTTTATTTTGTGCAATGCAAGTAGGACCCAGATGCACATTATCCGTAATAGACTTAATTGTATGTTACATTCTCTGTTCAACAGCATAGACATTTTCCTAAACAGCACAATGAAGACTGGAATCTTGACTACAAATCACATCTGTGGTTGGTTTAATTACCCTTAAGACCTGCGTACAAAATCCTCAAAAGGGCTGCCTGTTCAGCACAACAATCCACAAGCATTGGTCTTCTTGGCATTGCTATCTAGTAAAGCACCAACATTGTCTAAGCAGGGTGTGTAGTTTAAAAGATAAGATGGGGGTGTTGGAATCTGCAATGCTCAAGATTCTGCAATGCTCAAGATTCTGTCAAGATTCTTCATAGTCCACCTTGAAGTTCACTCTGACTTGTATTGTGCAGAGTTCTCTTTCCTTTTTGACGGAAAATTTCAAGGCACTCAGGTGTGCACTCTGGTTTTACTCAAAAACGTGCAATCTTCTCCCATAGATTCAAAAGTCTTTAAGAAGTTTTTTTTTAAGGTATACATTTTCTTTGGATTTTTTGAATGTGTACACTTTCCAATATTTCCCCATGAACAGCATATGGAATGAGCATTCCTTCACTACGGAAGTATGAGGAATCCGTTTGGTGGTGGGAATCTGTTAGATTTCCTGGGCTCGGAAACCTGGAGTCTGGGTTCGTGGTGAGCACTCCCCGTGTTCGCTGGAAACTCATCAGGAATTGAGCCCAATGCACGACATTTGCAGTGTCCCTCTGCCATGCCCAGCACTGTCCCAGTGCTTTTGTGCTTTGGTAGCTTTCATCAAGAAATAAAAGCTCTGTTCTTAAAGAGCCAACATTATGAGAGAGATTTTGCTATGAGAGCAACAGCTTGCAAGCATGCTGTATGCTGATCAAAAGCAAGATCACCCCACTTGCAGGGAGACCAGCCACACAAGCCCGTACTTCATTATGGTCCCCGGGTGATGGTGGTTGTCCTTACAGATCAATAAGAAACAGAAGGCAACCCTGGGATTCCCTGCACTCTTTTGCAATTCAGTTCAATCTCACATTTCCTTTCCACCTCCTATGGTACTGCACTATTAATACATCTTCTCCCTCTATTCCTACTTCCTTAGGGCATATGCAGCTGAGAAGATTGAAGTTAGATGCTCAATTTTAAGGAGTCTTGTTTGGGACTATTGGATGTGGTTTTGTAAAACCAATAAATAGAAACAAACAAAGAAAAAAACAGCCTTTCCCAAGCTGGCATCCTTCTTGTGCACGCGTGTGTGGACTATTTGGACTGAGATTCCCATCAGATTTCCCTAGCCAGCATGCCCATTCTGTTTTGGGATTATGAAAGTTGTAGTTCAACATGTCTAGATGGCAGCAGTGTAGGGAAGGTTGCTAGAAACGGTACCCGAGCAGCTGTGCACCTAATTACTAGGTGAGAGTTCTGCTATATCTGGCTGAAGGGTCCAGCTTTCTGCTCCAGAAGCCAACATGAGGACCATGGGAAGCCCAGAAGCAGAATGTGAATGTAATAGCATTCCCCTGCTCTTGCCCTGCAGCAGCAGAGAATGGTATGCCTTTGGTACCGGATTTAAGATACAGATGGTGTGATTAGTAGTCACTGATAATGTTATCCTCCAGGAATTTGCCTAACTCCTTTTAAAGTTGCTCAGGTTTCTGGCCATCGCCAAGTCTTCTTGACAATCATTTATTTATGCACTGTGTGAAGCAATACTTCCTTCTGATATAGCCTTCTTCTCTTAGTTGAACAAGAGGTCTAGCTATGTTATTTGCAGCCATGTTATGTGAAGGTGGCCCCTAATTTAGATGCTTGAAAGCATTCCAGAGCGGGCAGATTCATTCACTATGACAAGTGCAACCTTCAATAAAATGCAATTTGTCAACACCCTTTAGCAGAGGGCTTTGTTCAGGGATCCAGTGAGCTAGCCATGATACAGTAAGAGGGATGGGAATCTAGAAAGCCATTTTGCTCCTCCATAAGGAGATTTAGAAGGTTTAGGATATGAAGCAGGTTAATAATAGGGATACATAAGAAAATTGTTTCAGTTGATTTTTTTAAAGTGGGGTTTGCTCAGTTTGTGTCTTCCAGAATGAACTCAGGCTTCGACATTGTTTGTGGTTGAAGTTGTAAAACCTTTCTAAAACTGCAATGTGTTTTGTTGACCCTCCCAGCCAAACTGTGTTCAACAGCATGTGCAGATTTGAAGAAGAATGAAATATGTGTACAAAATATAGACAAATAATTATGGGGAGGAGTGTGCATACATTCAGAGATGTGTGGAACTGATGTGCACATTTGGAAAAATATGCATGGAAATAAACAGACAAATAAAGAGACAAATCTTGCAATCTGTTATGAATTCAAGTCAGAACAAGCATCAAGGCAGAAGCCTTAGAGTTTTGGCAAGCTCAGGTTTTGCTGATGAGTACTTCCCTAAGCTGTAGCAGTACAAAGAACGCCCAGATTCATCTCAGTATGCTGTTTCCCCCCTTCTGTTTCTCAGTGGCTCATGTCTGGTCTCCAGTCTCGTCAGCCCTCTACCACCCCCATTTCGTATTATAATCCACAGGGGGTAAATGGAATCGCCATATTAAGAGGCAGTGGAGCTATGACGAATGGTTGCTCATTGGTAAAATGCAGGGGACATTGTGCCTTCATGCTCTGCTGAAGGACTTTCTTGGAACATCTGACTGGTTGCGGAGAGAAGCACAAAAGAGAGCTCACTGGGCTTTTGTCTAATCCTGCAGAGCATGACCTTCTCCTCTGGTGAAATGGGTGGCATGGAACCTCCCCTGAGCTTTTCATATTGTGTACTGGTCTTCCTTGCTTTCCTTGCTCCTCATGTTTGCTTTTATTTATTTATTTTTATTTATTTAAATATTTATATGCTGCCCCTTTCTTCTAGACCCACTATGGGATACAAGTTTTTAGAAAATAAGTCTGCATGCCCCTCTGCCTCTCTGCCATTATGACACCAGGTAGTAATGTGGCATTTCAAAGGCCTGTCAGAGGTGAACACGCTATAGAACTCTAATTATATGGTAGTCAGTGACCTTGTAAGTGCAGGCTAATCTACCACATCATTGCAAAGTAAATTATCTGGATATTTTGTGTCTGCACCACCACAGTCTCATCCAGAAGCTGAATGCAGCCACTGAAGTGGCAATTAATCTCTTAACCTGCTCGACACTTCCTGACTTGGGCATTTTAATAACCTTGGAGGAGCACACCAGCCCCCCGGAGGGTCAGGGAGCTATCTTGGTTAGGGCTGCTATTACTAAGCCAAGAGGAAGGGCTTTTTAACTGTCTGAAGCCGTCTTGTAGAGGAGACTGGCGGTAAAGCATAAAACCATTTAATCAAATCCCTTCTTCCTTATGAGGTGGGAAATAAATGCAAGTTAAAACTTAGAGTCATGGGTGTTGTTGTTGTTACTATCATGGGTGTGGGTGGGAGGCTTGCAACCTCCACTCCTGAAAATAACCGGAAGACACAAATGGAACATGGGATGTGTTCTATGTTCACTGGTTAGTACAAGCAGTGGTAATGCACAGCTGTTGGGAAGTGGTGACTAGCAATGCAGACTGAGAAACTGGCAGTCACTACCAATCGAAGTAGAAAATTGTCTGGCTAGATTAGCCATCTGATTTGATAAATCTCAGATAAACAATTTTCTACATTCTACTAGGGGAAGGTAAACTGTGAGCCAGTGCAAGGGGATGGCTTATGACCCACTGTGGCAGAGGGGTAGGGGAATTGGATTGGAACCTGACAGATCCAGTGCTGGGCTGGAACTTGGGAAGAGGACCGCATAAGCAGCCTCGGGTTCCTTGTAGGAGGAGAAAAGTCTTGATAACTATGTGATTGATAGATAAATGACTATATTTGCTGAGGTCAATGTCTTCCAGTTTACTGCTTTTCTCCCTTTTTCAGTTTGGTTCACCTCCTTTCCACATTGAAATTCAATTCTTCATTTTTATCCATGTAATTTTTTCCTGTGCAATTTTTGGAGAAGTGCACCCTTTTGTTAATGCTTTCACAAATGTATACATTTTTGAAAAGCGATTTTCCCATCCGTAAAATAGGATGTTTATGCACTGTTTCCACTATATACATTTCTTGTCTGTGTGTGCATGTTTTACGTTGTGTGTGTGTGTGTGTGTTTGATTGCTGGATTTGCTTTTGTTTTGTTTTGCACACAACATCAAAAACTCCAAAACAGTGTGGCTGTGATGCTAAACTGTGTTGCAGTTCATGTTCAGGTATGAGAAGTAAGAATCTGCTAAGTTTGTATTAAAATGCAAAGCCATGTTGGTGAACTGAATGTACACCTTTAGAATATGTCAAGAAGGAACCTTGACAGATGATAGATCTGAAGTTTCCCTGAACCAAGAAAGTTTGAAATCTAGATGGGCATAAAACTCAAAGCTGCCATGAAGACTGGGGTGCAGCATTTCTTTCAGCCTGAAGGCCTAATTCTATTTTGGAAAAGTTTCAGGGCTGCGTTCCAGTTGTCAGTGGGGCTGAAAGCAACAGTTAGATTGCTGTTGGATTGGAAAGCAACAGCAACAACAGCAGCTTCAGCTCAGTATGTTTTGGCTTCAATCTCTTTCTGTTGCCATCTAAGCCCAGGTTCAAGCTTCCAGAATGGTGGAATTTTTGCCACAAAAGCCAGGAAACCACCTAATACCTGGTGATGAAGGAAAAGGTGGGAGTCCAGGGGAAGCATTGCTATTTAGTGAACCCTTAAGAGCCAGGTCGGGATTCCAGGAGGCCAGTACAGTGGTACCTTATCACAAACGTAATCCGTTCCAGGACTCTGGTCATGACCCAAATTGGTCATGATCCAAGTCAAATTTCTCCATAAGGTTCAGTGTAAATAAGGTTAATCTGTTCTGTAACCATTTTTTTTAAAATCAGAAAAATGTGAAGCAAACTGACAAAGAACAACAAAGATCGCAGCCATCCTCCCCCCATCCCCCATCTTGAGCACAAATGTGGCCACCTCTTTGGCCCCCAGCACGACCAAGATTGCACCCGTCATCTCGGTGCACTGGTGGGGAGGGGGAGAGACGGGATTGCAGGCATGTTCAGGGGCGAGGGACGGGCACGATCGTGCTTGCGGGGGAGATGGCTGAGATCGTGATTGCGCTCGTGCAGGAAAGATGGGTGCAATCACGGGCACGCTCCTGCAGGAAAGACAGGCACTATCTTGGCCATTGTGGTCACCAGCTGATGTGGAGTTCGCGACCTGAGTCAAACTGTTTATGAAATTTTTGTTTGTGACCCGATTTGGTTGTGAACTGAGCTGTTCATGAGCTGAGGTACCACTGTATTGCTCCTCGCCCAGTCTGAGTTGCTGTCCATGGGAGGTGGTTGAGGCCCCATTGGTGAGGGTGTTCAAGGATAGAAGGGACATGCACATGGGATGCATGTCATGAGCAAAGCCAGCTGGAGCCAAGGGTCAGACTACATGGCCTGGAAGGCCCCTTCTGGCTCGCTCTGTTTCTATGGTTCTATGTTACCCCTGATCTGAACAAAATAAAAAGAGGGGGGGCATTGACATTTCCTGCTCATCCAGAGGCTCACCTTCCAGCAATCATATTTTTATCCTTGGAACATAGGAAGTTGTCTTATACTGAAGTCAGATTGTTGGACCATCTGGCTCCATATTAATGCCACTACTGGCAATGGCTTTTGAGAGCTTCAGGTGGGTTTTTTCAAGCCCTACTTGCAGATCCTGGGAACTGGACCTGGGACCTTCTATCAACGAAGCAGATGCTCTGCTATGGAGACACAACCATGGACAACATTGCTTAGGGAACCCCAGCTTGCATGTAGACTTAGCAGCATGGTTGCTGATCTAATGCCTGATGGAATGGGGATCCAGGAGGCTGTTCTTATGAAGCACTTCCCAGACAGGGGAAATTATGTTGTTTGTATTGATGCCAGTACCCAAAAGGAGTGGCTCCATTGAATAATAAAGAGAGAATCGCTTGCATGCTAGCATTCACAATGTTATGGTCATTCTGTAGAACTTGTGTACAACAATGCCAAGCATGGGATAGGAACCTGGATCCTGGAAGTGGTTAACGCCTCTCTGAGGGACAGCAGGGTACCTGCCTCTTTAAAGGAGGCAGCAGTCCGACCGGTCCTGAAGAAGGCTTCCCTGGATCCAGAGATGGCCACTAATTATAGGCCAGTGGCCAACATCCCGTTTCTGGGCAAGGTGTTGGAGTGAGTGGTGGCGGGACAACTCCAAGCACTCTTGGATGAAACTGATTATCTGGACCCATTTCAGTCCAGCTTCAGACCCAGGTACGGTACTGAATCTGCCTTGGTCACCCTGTATGATGACCTGTGCAGGGAGAGAGAAAGGGGGAGTGCGTCCCTGTTGGTCCTCCTGGACCTCTCAGTGGCGTTCAATACCATCGACCATGGTATCCTTCTGGAGAGGCTGGCGGGATTGGGGGTTGGAGGCACTGCCTTGCAGTGGTTCTGCTCCTATCTCAATGGCCAATTCCAGAAGGTGGTGCTGGGGGACTATGGCTCTGCACCATGGCAGTTATGCCATGGAGTACCACAGGGATCCATTTTGTCCCCTTTGCTATTTAACATCTACATGAAACCGCTGGGAGAGGTCATTAGGAGGTGTGGGCTGTGGAATCATCAGTACACTGATGATACCCAGCTCTACCTCTCGTTCTCAACTAATCCAGGTGAGGCGGTGGCTGTACTGAACCAGTGCCTGGCCGAGGTAATGGGCTGGATGAGGGCCAATAAACTGAAGCTCAATCCCAACAAGACGGAGGTCTTGTTGGTTGGCGGATTGGGCTTCAGGGAAGGGGACCTTGATCTTGTCCTGAATGTGGTTGCACTCCCTCTGAAGGACAAGGTCCACAGCTTGGGAGTGCTCCTTGACCCAGAGCTTTCACTGGAAGCTCAAGTAACAGCGGTGGTGAGGAATGCTTTCTTTCAGCTTCAGCTGATTCACCAGCTGCGTCCCTACCTGGAGAATGACTGCCTGGTGACAGTGACTCACGCATTGGTAACTTCCTGACTAGACTTCTGTAACATGCTCTACGTGGGGCTGCCCTTGAAGATGGTCCGGATACTTCAATTGGTGCAAAACAGAGCTGCCAGGTTGCTGACAGGGACTGGGCGTTGTGCTCACATAACTCCAGTCCTCCATCAGCTTCACTGGCTCCCCATTGAAGTCCGGACCCAATTCAAGGTGTTGGTTATCACCTATAAAGCCCTTAACGGCTTGGGACCTGGTTACCTAAAGGAGCGTTTACGTCCATACGTGCCCTCCCACCCCTTGAGATCGGTGGCAGAGGCCCTTCTTTGGGAGCCCTCCATGAAAGATATTAGGAGGGTGAATATCCGGAGGAGGGCTTTCTCTGCGGTGGCGCCCAACCTATGGAATGCGCTCCCCAGAGAGGTCTGCCTGGTGCCGTCATTATTTGCTTTTCGGCGCCAGGCCAAGACCTTTTTATTTAAATGTCATTTTAATTGTTAATATTATTTATTGATTTTATATTTTCGGCCAGGGTGTCTCCAATTATATTGTTTTATATGGTTAATTGCATATTTATTTATTTATTGTTGTGAGCCGCCCCGAGGCTTTGGCGAATGGGGCGGCATAGAAGTTAGCTAAATAAATAATAAATAAAAAAAATAAACTTTCAGGCTGGCTCTGAGCTCGATTGCAGTGCTGAAAGCACACTTAATGTCCATGTTAGACACCAGGAACCATTTTGTGCACGGATACTTTTATCTTTGCTACAAGCCTATCGAGGAGATAATCCTAAAACCATCAAATGAATTTCATAGTCAAGTGAATATCTGAACCCAAGTTCCGCGGGTCCATCCTGGTTCACATGCAGCTGCCTCCCTTATGGGTCAAGCATTTCTGGCTTGCATTATTTGGATGATCAGTATATTTTTATGCACATTAAGTCCACTCTTCTTGCTCCCTCAGGAGTCATTATGGTTTATAAAGCAATCACTGAAATGATTTTCAGATTATAGTGCAATAAAATCTGATAATTTGTTACAAAGCATACAGGCAGGTATTATATAGCTCTTCTGACATTTAAAAATAACAGTTCACAGTCCATTTTCCAAGCCTGGATGCTGTCACAGGATGGCCAGATTCGCTACTCCAGTGTGCAAACAGGCATTTAGTCTAGAAACATATCTTATTTTGTATGTATGAGTGCAAAGTTAACAGACCAAATACTGAAAATGTTTCCCGTTAGAAGGGGTGAGGGAATTCAGATGTGTTAACTGAGCTCAATATACATTGTTCCCCAAGTGCTTTCGCATAAGCTGAGAACATTTCAGTTTTTCCTGCAAGGGGAGAACAGAGAAAAATTCAATATGCACAAACCCAAATGTAACTTGCTCACCTGACTTAAAAATTGCTGCCTGAATGACAGTAGCTATTTACAAGACAGCAAGGTGATGAATGTTTGATAAATCATACATTTACAACCCATCTTGAAAAGAAGAAGTGAAAAAGCTGATATGATTATTTTATGATTGAATGATGTGGCATCCTGGTTAGCCAGATTAAATTGTTTGATCGTTAAAGCAAATCTGGAGTAATCACATAACGAGGACCCCCATGAAGTACCAGTCCAGAGATCCACAACTGATCCACAGCCCATCTTCTCTTTAATATACATGTTTGTGACAATGTGTTTCTTACTTTCTTAGTTAGTACTTTTTTTATTTAAATTGTGGAGACAGGCTTTTAACCAGGTGCCAGTAGGAAGGAGGACACCTTTGGTCCAACCCTGTGTGAGACCTGACACAGGCCCGATCGTTCTTGAAAACTCACCTGAGTTGCCCATTGCAAACAGAATTTCTGTCATAGCTCTCCTCTTAGGTGCCCCATGTATAATCCCGCTCAAACTCGCATGCTAATCAGGAATAAGCAACCATAGTGCATATGATGGGGAGAGAAACAAAGCTCCTGTCATGGTTTAATCAGAGGAGGAATGGACAAACATGTCAATTTTGGTTACTTTTAGTTCATTTTTCTAGTCTTAAACTTGATGTTGGTAGGGTCCATGCCTTACGTGCCAAAGATCCCAGATCTAATGTTGTCAAAAAAAAAAAGTGAGGTAATGTTATTGGATGGAAAAAAACTTCTGTTTGGGACTAAGGAACAGAGATACAGAACTGGGTTTCAGGTTGTCTGTTTGTTCATAAGTGTGAAAAGAACTAAATTCAGATTCTGAGATAAAGCAAGCAACCTTTTTCCCAGCAAATAACTTTTCTCCTGTACCAAACCAGATGGGCCAAGGGTCTAAAAGTAAAATCTAGCTTTATATGTTCAAAAACTGAGGTACAAAATGGAAGGCACACAGTCTTTATGCTCAGCACTGTGCTAAGGTCCCTATGGAAAGAACGTTATGGGGGAAGAGTAATCTTGTGTAATGCCCAAGGTGGTTATACTTATCTTGTATACGTTGAAGACAAATCGTCCAGCAATACACCATCTATAAAATGGTCTTTGTTTCCAAGTGGATGTGCAAGGCCATTAACATTGGAATGTCCAAGTTTCAGAAAAAAAGCTCTCTTATTTCAGTGATTCACCCAAAAGATCAAGGACCATGAACAATTCTGCCTCCCCAATGGCAGCTTCACCTCTTTAATTGCTATCATCCCAGTAGGTTATCATTATTTCACTGCTATATTATTAAATAGTACATGATGTACTCAGTCTTTTCCCTTTTTAATCAGCATATTTTATAGACTGGGGAAATATCTATTATTTAAAGAAAGGAAGGATGTTAACATCTAGGAGACATCTGTCCAGTGAACTGAGGCAAGTGAATACTTTTATCATAAAACTGAGATGGAAACCTTTTCCTCTCAGCCATAGGAAACATGAACAAAGAGCTTCGTTAGTAAAGCATCAGCACAGGCATTTATTATATGTTCAGCCTTCCTTATCCATGGGTTGTTTCAGCCAGTGGTTTTCAACCTTTCCAAAGCCGGGTACCAGCAAAACCAGGAAAACACCTTGGGAACCACTGAGGCGGAAACAAAAGGCACCACACACACAATGCAGTATTCTGTGTATTAGCTTCCAAACACAATACCAAAACAGAAAATTCTCCAAAACAACCAGAAACCGAGCACCAAAAAAATGCCAATGAAAGAACAAAATAACAAAATTGGCACAGCGTGGACCCCAGCCAGCTCCTACCAACACATCTCTTCTCTCCCTGGCCCCCTGGTGACACCAGCCCCCCCCCCCCGCCAGCACACACAAAAGCAATGCCAGATGAGGAAGAGGAGGTGGAGCACAGCCAGATCCCACACTGGTCCATGGCAAGCAAGATGTGGGGGCCATCAGGAAATCTTCCGTGAAGCAGCACCAGTCTGCGGGCCAGTGGTTGAAAACCCCTGGTTTAGACAATATGCCCCTGGATTTCTGCTTCTCTCCCTCCCTACCTCCCTAAATATCACTTTCACATGTGTTTTGTTTCATTTTGTTTTGTTTTTGGAAGGACAAGAGAAATAAGTATTATTACAAGAGTGAAAGGAATTTTTTTCTGATTGTGCAATTTCATTATTCTGTGACAGCACAGCACCAGCTAGAGGTTATACAGCGGAAAAGTTATTTGTAATTTTTGTTACAAATGTACTTGGCATGAAAGCAGATGCCCAAGGATGACTCAAGTCCTGTGTAGAAAGTTCAAGGAAGAAAGAAAATCAGGCTCAAGAAAGGGAGAACAATTACTTGAACAGGACGTAGGCTGGGCAAAGACAGAAAAATCAATGAATCAAGTTTCAGAAACAACCAAACTGTTAGAAGCAGGACAGAGAGTGGATTTGGATCAGCTCACAGATCTCTGGGCAATTTGCCATAGATCAGCAAGGATTGCTGACTCCTAGTCGTTTACCAAAAGCAGCAATAAAATTATTCTCCTTTTTTCGCACTAAATTATACTGCTACAAAGAAAAATGCTGGGTCATAACCCAGAGGTCTGTAACAAGGAGTATATTTTTTAGGGAAAGTGTATAAACTCTTCTGTTATTCAGAAGAAAAAAAATCCCTGGGTACAGAATCTTTTAACTCTAAATGCACGCATGCCTTTTGCATTGTGCTCCAGCTGGTTGAGCTCCACCTTCAAATTAAGCCAGAAAAAGGGTTGGAAGCTGGTCCTTGGCAATGCCTTTTCGCATCTATTTTGCCCAAGTGACCACTGGAACACTGGGAGTAGAACACTTTGAGATACCGCTCTCCTTACTCTCCCGCTTTGCTTCCTGTTACCTCTCTCAGAGAGACTGATACACTCAGGGGTCTGTGCTTTGTGGTCACACCCTGTTCACTACCTGGGCAGTCCTGTTTCTGCTCTTCCCATGCACTCACATTAGGTACATGGCTTTCTAGACAGAATCCAATGTTGGTCTTTCCTATCCAAACATACCTTTCTTAATACTATGCTTGAGACCCCCCCTCCCCGCTTTCTTTTAACTAAACTACAGCCCCTGCCTGAGTCATTTTCCCACTAGGAAGCATCAAACATGGGTTTAAATGCACCAAAGGTGACTCTAATATGTTCACTCCCTTAGAAGATAACTTCGGAGACCATAAGGATCAGGCCAAGTCCACCCAGTCCCTCATTCTGTGCACACTTCAGCCAAACAGGAGGAAACCCACTAGCGCAGCAGGAGCCCAACAGCATCTTCCCAGCCTCTTGCCCCAGCAGATGAGACACACAAGCAAAGTTCTTTCAACTATACTCAAACACAAAGTGCCCACCAGCAGCAGCAGCTTGAAGTCTGCTCTCCTGTAATGCAAAGAAGTCAGGAGAATGGGAAAGAGCAAAGGAAGGTGGTTTCTAATAGCTCTGACTATTTGTCCATTTAGCCCAGCATTGTCCCGTCTGACTGGCAGTAGCTCTTCAAGGTCTCAGACAGGGGCCCTTAACATCTCCTGCCATCTCATTCTTTTAACTGGAGATAGGATCTGGGAACGTCTGCATTCCAAGGATCATGTGCTCTACCTCTGAGTTACAGTCTGTCCTGTCACAGTGTTGCCAAAGCCTCTAGAAATGATGACAGCAGTCCGGCCAACATCACAGAAGGGCAGGGCACACTGGAAGTGATGTGCCTTGATTGGGTGAGCTATTCTGATCCCAGAGATCAGAGCAGGCAGATGGGGATAGGAAGGCTGAAGCAAAACCAGGAGCTGGTATCTTGAGAAGGCAACAGACCAAATGTAAACAAAGACAACCTAGGAAATATGGTTACTGGGGGAGTGGAGGGGAGGGCAATAGGGATGTGAGAACAAGCAAAATCCAAGTGTGTCCAAATCCTGTCTCAAAATTTATTCTCAGATTCTGAGTTTTCTTTTTCTTTTTGCATGCATAAATCCCCAAATCTATGCATCTTTGTGTGCATCTCTGGAATATATGCATTCTTCTCCCATTGGCTAAAATGTAGTTGTGTACCATTTTCAAAAGTACATATTTTCATGTATTTTTAAAAAATGTCTGCATGAATATGAACACCCCCCCCCTTTTTTAGGTCTGCAAATGACAGTACTAACTCATAAATGTATGAAGTTTGACTGCAATTTGCATATGAACTAAAATAGGTAAAAGGAGGATGGGTAAAACTTCATCAGAAATGAACTGAAATTAATTTCTCATATATCCGTGGGCAGTGGGTGGGTGGAATCAGTGGTTCAAAGACCTGGAATGGGAGCAAGGGAAGATGGAGGGAAGAAGGGAGTGCCACAGTGATGGGGCATGCACATTTGAAAAATCAATCACATATCTGGCTGTAGCAGATCAAGCATATTTTGCTTGAGCAAAAAGCCATAGGTGAGGCCTGGGAGCAGTGTGGGATACATTAGCAGATCGCAGCAGCACCTTTGCATAGCTATGTTTCAGCGGGAAGCAGTCTGTCTGGGGACCCAACTACAGAATACTTAGTATAGTTGTCAATGCGGCCCCACCCACAGTTGCCAAGTTCTCGGTCAAAGCACTCTCCCCACTGGAGTTGAAATCCACTCACTGTTGAAGCCGCCATTGCTGCTAGTCTCTGCTGCTGCCACCTGGTGCTGAAATAGCCCTTCGGATGCGGCACTTCCTGACAGTGAATGGGTGAAGACAAGGAAGGGGGGGAGGGAGGAGGAGAAAAACGACAAGGAGGAAAGGCGGGGAGGGGTATGTGGAGGAATGAAGCAGGGGACAAGAAGGGAAAGGGTGCGTCTTTAACGGCATAGTATGTCTTTTCGCTGGCTGAAAAATTGCAACAGTGCAATGCATATTTCAGGCTTTGTAACAGGGTAGTCACCTATGAAGTGCAAGAAGTCCTCCAGGAGACGGGCTGGAGAAAGCCTTTTCAAATGACATCATTTCTTGTTTTCCTTGTACATGTGCCATGAACAGTTAATGCAAAGATTTGCAGGGTGGGCAGCTAGAAAACATCTTGAGGACTTGTTTTCAATCTGGATATCATTTACAGTCAGGGTGGGATCTTTGTGATCTTCCCATTGGCACCTCCAATCCATTGTTCTTGCTTTTAACCTTTTCAGAAAAGGTATTTGGAAACCTGTCTGTTGTTTTCATATACAAAAACTTTGCCTCAGACAATCTGACTGTAACTCCAACACAAATAAACTGTAAGTATGGGTAATCACATTTGCTCACCTGTAGGAATCATTACCAGTGATGAACACATGCCCTCTGCTCCATCTCTTTAGCATGCCACAGGCTTACTTGGCAAGTATTCTGGTCCTCCCAAATTCTAGCTTAGCTAAGGGAATTTCTAAAATTAATTCCAGAATTGGACGGTAAGCTTGCTGAACCTTTCACTGCCATCTCTTTTTTATCTGTATTTTTCCTCTTGTTTCTTATTGATGTACATGTGCATTGATAAAATACTACAAAAATCATCAACAATGGCATCAAGATATTTCTTCTTCAGTGAGGTTTATCACTGCATGGTGGTTGAAAAAAGCAAGCGAACAAACAAACCCCACACACATGAACACATAAGAAAGAGGGGAGATTTTGATGCACACAATCATATCAAAATTATGTATTTTTTGAAATGTTCTATCCATGCACATGTGTGAATTGTTGCAGTAGGAAAATTTGCCAAGGAACTAAAGATCAAGGCAAACTGGGCATGAATACTGGTTGAACAGAATAACTAATAATCTTTTAACAGATATGACTTCTAAGGGTTGGTTCCATCCCAGAACTCAGAAATCCAAGTATATTGCCAGTTAAGGAGACTGTCAGAGCTATCCTTAACTGTTGTCTCTCCCCCCACCACCTGCAGCATTCTTACTATGTTTCCTTCCTGCTGTTACAGAGAAGTGGCTGAGATATGCTCCTTAGGAGAACAACCTGCTTGCTACCTTATCTTGTAAAACAACATGCATAACCTGCTACTACATCTCCGACTAACACCCACAGCAAGAGCTACTGCCAACATCCTAGCAATGTGAATACCACTGAAATTATTTTGAATGTGAAACAGTAAACACACTTTGCCTATATTTGGAAGCCAAATGTTTATCTGAAAAATGTCTTGAAAATGGAATGAACACAAGTAGGCCAAGTCTAGGCCCATTCAGGTAAATAGTGAGGTATGTACAGGCTTAAATTTTGGAATAATTGGAACAACTGCAATGTGTACATACTTAATTTATATGAAACACCCTTTTTTAATGGAGGAGGACTGAAGAATTCAGGGGTCACTTTTGTAGGTCCTCTGGGGAACCATGTGGGGAACCCTGCTTTAGGGAACGGCACAGGGAATGAGGAGAAGTCCTGCTGCATTAGAGCCACTGGCTAGATCCTTCAAGGCAGCCGGGGCCTGCTGCCCCTTCAGTGTGGAGGGGACACTCGCTATAATGCCCTCTAGTTGCGTCTTTTCCCTGTTGGGGAGCATATGTGGCAGTGGCTCTAAGCAGTGGTCTAGCTGCCTTTTCAATTTCCCAGAATACTTCACAATGGCTCTATATTGGAGGCATTGTGGGAAATTGAAGTGGCCATTATACCCAGCCACCTAGCTCTCATTGGTTAGGAAGTCTGAAAGCCTAGCCAGGTATTAAAGGGGGACCAGGGCAGGAATCACCAATGGACAGTGCCAAGGAAACTGGTAGACTTGGCATTTGACCTGTCCCCATGCAAATAATTTACAGAAAAGGCAATCCAGCGTTGATTTACAGCCTACTTTGAGTAAATATGATGAAATGACTATAGCTTTAGACTATATAAACCTCAATGATCTCATACATTTTCTCTCTATAAGACAAGGCAGGAAAGAAAGAAAAAGAGAGAGGGAGGGGGAGAGAGAGGGAGAAGTGATGCTTTTTGGTTTGTTGTAGGATTCTAGAAGGAGATATAAGACATTCCGTTTAGTTCAGTTTTGGACAGAATTTGGACAGAATCAGTCCAAACATCCCAGGAAAGAACAAGCCTGCAATTTTCAAGCTTGTGATGTGAATCATAGAGCATTTCAAAGAAGGAAAGATAAGCCCACTCTTTCCATGCAAATATCTTAATTACAGGAAGTTGAGAAGGACATTTGTATGTAAATGTGTCACTTTGTCTTCTGTATGCCTTTCTGAATGGCCCTTTGAGATGGGAAGCCTGCAGGTTTTTACCAGTTAAGACGCTTCTGACCCACTTGACAGGATATGCTGTGTGCGCTGATGTTGCGTTTAAAGGGAAGGCCACATTCACACATGATGCCATCTTTGCATCTATCATCAGTAAGCTTCTGGCTTCACAAGCTTCCAGATTCCACCCTCATCCCCAGTCAACAAGGAGCTTGGGCAGAGTTAAGTTCACTTTCATAACAGCATCTTACATGAATACTATTGAGTTTTCCTTGCTCAGGCATTCATAACCCTTTCAGCCCATGGTCAAATTCTATTTTGAAGATGGGCTTTGGGGGCACATTGCAGTGCATGGTGTGGTTGGGACCAAGAGGAGACAAGGACAAAAACTCCTAATATACACACCCACACACATAATTTAAAGGCCTTACAGTTAGTAGCTGAGACTTAGGAGAGACTTTAGAATGGGGGAAAACTGGGACTCAGTTTTGACTCTGGGTGTAAGATGAGGGGAAAGAGGTGTGACCTTCTAGAAACCCCAGAAGATCAGATTCGGCTTCAGGTCTGTGGATCTCACCCCTGCATTAGGTATAGAATGAATTAATTCCTACCCACCCCTGTTTGAACCCTCTATCACAGTGTTTGCAGAATAAGTGGGAGCCCATGTGATGTAGTGGTTAAGCTATTATGACCTATGAATATGGACCCTCTGTGAAGCTGTTGCTGTTGTTATGCACTGTCAAAATGTCTTTGACTTACACTGGCCCTAGGATCCTCCAAAATGTTTTGCACTTGACAGCCCTACTCAGCCTTCATAAATTCAAGGTTTTGCCTTCCTTTATGGACCAACCTTTCCATCACAGTTGTCAACCCATTTCACAGTTGGTCTTTTCCTTCGTCTTCTGCCTGCAATGTTCCCTAGCACAATTGTCTTCTCCAGCAGTATTGCCTTTTCATAATATGACTGAAGCATGACAGCTTCAGTTCCAGCATTTTTGCTTCTAGTAAAGATCTGACTTGATTTGATTTAGGACTCACTTGCTTGTCTTTTCATCCATCCAGGGTATTTGCAAAATTCTCCTTGAACGCCATGTTTTGAAGGAATCAATTTTCTCCCGGCTTTCTTTGTTGTCCATCTGTCACACCCATATGTAGTGATTAGAAGCACAGTGGTGTCTAGTCCTTTTTTAAAAAGTCATCTAAGCCAGCAGTTGCAAGAAGATCTGCATTATCCCCTGGCTGGACATAACATCAAGGGGCATTTCCCTTTCTGTCTCCTGAACATAACTGCAAATCAACTTCTATGGCTCACCAAGCTTTATGAGAAAGGAAGACAGATTTTCATCTTAGTCTTTCCACCCCATTTATAATTCTGTTTATAAAATCAGTCTAATGCTTCTCAGTCAAATGAATGCCTACATAGAAGTACATCCCACCCAATTCAGTGGGACTTAACCACAACTAAGTGCTAAGACTATGGCATGCCTAATGGCAAATTGCCCAATGATGCATTTTTACTGAGAAAGAAGTCTTGTGGAGTTCAGCTGGGCTACCTCCCAAATATAGAGGAATAGGGCTGTTCTGGCAGGTGTGGCAGGAATAGGGTTGTTCTGGCAGGTTTTCCACATATAGACAAGTGTGGAAAAAAGAACTTGAGATAAGAAATAAGCAAACAAGCTGCATGTGGAAGAAACTGATGGGGACAGATTCTTTCATCTGTCCTGAGCTCAGCCCTTCCCTTCTTGCCCTTGGCTCCCAAATACCAGCCAGCACCTTCACAATGCAGATCTCTATTGGCACTTCACAGCTACAAGACAAATTAATCCCAAAACCTCTTTAGTAAGCTGAAAGTTAAGTCCCTGCAGATACTAAGAATGGTTGTTGAACTCAAATTGGGAACTTCTCCCAAAAAGTATTTACGATCCTCCTCTTCAGAAACCCAGTCCTGAGAACCCTGGGATGCCTGCCGGGCGTGGCAGTCAGGTTTACCCGCTACACCATCCAGTCCCAAGGCTTGCCCTGCTTGGCTTTTCAAAACCTGGGGCTGAGTCCAGAGTATGCCACTAATCTGGTGCTTAATTAGGCTTCCACATCGTATTTCCAGGCAAGTTCCTCATAATTAGAAATGGTCTGGCAGATGGGCACATCAGGATGGTCTTCATCATAGGAATAGCTGCACCTATTCAGTATACCCACATGTGAAGTTCTCCATACTGAGGAAGGGAAGAACTCAATCATTTAAATGCAGGAGCATCTGAAATTGACAGATTCTTGCATCCCTGCAATAATCTTTTTATTATCATTATTTGCTAAATAAATAATTCTTTTAAAAGACTTTAGGGTGTGTCCCCCCCCCAATAGATGCTTCAGGATGATAGTTTGATCATTTCACTTGTCCTTTTCTATCACTCTTCCACATCTGTAATATCCTTTCTTGCCAGAGCAGAACAGAGTGTTCCTGACACATTCATTAATAGAAGCCAGATTCCCTTGACCCCAATGCCTCCTACATTTGTGTGATATAAACTCCCAGCAGCCCCAGCCATCAATGACAATGGTCAGCAAAGCTGGGAGTTGTATTCTGAAACATCTGAAAGCCAATATGAAATGTGAACATTGCAGAACACCCATCCATAAAGGTAACAACCACATATTGCTCTGCTTTGGGGTCTATGTGACGTTAAAGAAAATGGATCCAATACACTCTCACAGCAGTGAAAAAGCTGGGCATACAATTCTCCATGCAATACATCTGTGACTGGAAGATCCCACTACCCACACTAGATTTCAACCTGCAGATCAACACTAGCATCAGTTACCTGCCATCTTGGGCCTTCTACCTTGGGATAGATAATCTCTGGTGTTGGGAGCAACATTGACCCCAGAGGCCCCTGAAAGGCACACCTCCCCCAGAACCTCAGGTGCCACCACAATGCCAGATTTGGTGCCAAAATGTGGTAGTCTGACTGCGGCAGAACCACTCACAAACAAGGTGAGTGCTTCTTGCACAGTTCATTTAGAGTGAAATCCCCCCACCAGCTTTGGCCGTAGCAGAGGGGAAAGGGGTCGAATGTGTGTGCCTGCATTCTGCAAAGGTGCGTATGCCAGAAGCTCGTGTCGGGTCATAGTTAAGCCAATGGGACCTGTGTTCCTTTCTTTCCCCTAACTCACAAGTCTTCACAGATATGAAGACACAGACCAGACCAAACTCAAGAAGACCACCTGTGGTCTAAGTGATTCTTTGGATCATAGTCATGGAATCCATCAGCCTCACTACCCTTTCAGTGGCACTCAATGGAGAAGTTCCCACCAGCCCAACAAGACTTCCCTCTGTGTGGCAGGAGCTCCTTCATTACTAATGATACAATGAAGAGGATCTGAGAATTGGGTGTTATAAAGCAGTGGCTACAGATAAATTATACATAATTACTGTGCCCAAGATGATGCCATGCAATGTAATACAGTCCAATTGCATGAATTAATTCCTCTGCACTCACAAAGATTTAGAGGGGGAGGGAGGTTCTTTGTTTCAAAAAGCAAAATATGTGTTTCATTAACAGTTTGCTTTTGCTGATGTGCAAGAACAAGGGATAGGAGAAAAATCCACATGATATCCTGGTTGAGGAATTGAGGAGCTTTGGGATAGATCAATGCACTGTCCGATGGATTAGGGCATGGTTGATGGACCAAAAGCAGAAGATAACTATGAGTGGGGAATCATCAGGATGGCAGTTGATGACAAGTGGGGTCTCCCAGGGCTCTGTCCTGGAACCAATGCTGTTCAATCTCTTCATCAATGAACTAGAAGAGGGGGTGACCAGTGTGCTGATCAGATTCTCAGATGATACTAAAATGGGGGCAATGGCCACAACTGAGGAGCAGGTACTCAGGATCCAGAAGGATCTGGACAGACTATAGAAGTGGGCAAAGGAGAGCAGGATAACATTCAATGTGGGTAAGTGCAAGGTCTTGCACTTGGGGCATAGGAATGGATGTCATAAGTACAGGTTGGGCAACAAGTGGCTGGAGAGCAGCACTTGTGAAAAGGATCTTGGGGTACTGGTTGACTGTGGACTAAACATGAGCCAGCAGTGTGACAAGGCAGTCAAGAGGTCCCGCTGGCAGGTGGTTTCGCCTCCCAGGTAGGTGTTTCTAACCCTGTTCTGGATGGGGTTGCACTCCCTCTAAAGGACAGGGTGTGCAGTTTGGGAGTGCTTCTCAACCCAGAGCTGTCCCTGGAATCCCAGGTGGCAGCAGTGGCAAGGAACGCTTTCCTTCAGCTTTGGCTGATCCATCAACTGCGCCCCTATCTAGATGGGCAATGCCTGGCAGCAGTGACCCATGCCCTGGTAACTTCCAGATGGGACTACTGTAATGCACTCTATGTGGGGCTGCCCTTGAAGATGGTCTGGATACTTCAACTGGTCCAGAACAGAGCTGCCAGGTTGTTAACAGGGACCGGCAGGTATGAACATATAATGCCAGTCCTTTTCCACCTACACTGGCTTCCAGTTGATGCCTAGGCAAAATTTAAAGTGCTGGTGGTGACCTATAAAGCCCTAAACAGCTTAGGTCCTGGATACCTGTAGGAGTGTCTCCTTTCCTATGTGCCTTCCAGCCCTTTAAGATCTGAGGTGGAGGTCCTTCTCTGGGAGCCCTCCTTGAAGGAGATTAAGAGGATGACTACTCAAAGAAGGGCCTTCTCAGTGGTGGCATCCCAATTGTGGAATTTGCTCGCCAGATTGGTTCACCTGGCACCGGCACTTTATTCTTTTCAGTGCCTGGCCAAAACGTTTTTTATTTTCCCAATGTTTTAAGACCTGACTATTTTAACTGGAGTTTTATTATCAGCTAAATGTTAGGATACTGTGTTTTGTTTTGTTTTGATTTTTACATTTTTGTATTATTAAACCATCCCAAGACTTCAATAATTGGAAGTCTACAAAAGTTTAAAATCAATCAATAAATAAGAGGGCGAACGCCACCCTTGGATGTATAGCAAGAAACATGTCTTTCAGATTGAGAGGGGTATTACTACCACTCTATATGACTCTGGTACACCTGCAACTGGAGTATTGTGTTCAGTTCTGGGTTCCACATTACAGGAAGGATATAGTAAGGTTGGAACTGGTGCATCGTAGGGACACAGGGCTAGTGGCCAGATTGCAGGGAGAGTCATATGAGTCAAGACTGAGGGAACTGGGTCTTTTCAGCCTGGAGAAGAGGAAACCCTAAGGAGATCTGTTGGTGACACAGAGGTACGTGAGGGGGTGTCATACAGAGGTGGGTAGAAGGAGGGTAGCACATGTTCCAGTCGAGCATGGTCAGGAAACCAAGGTTCAATTTGGATGCCAGGAAGTACTTCCTGACAGTTAGGACCCCAAGGGTATGGAATGGGCTTCCACAGGAGGTGGTTGAAGCTCCATCAGCAAGGGTGTGCAAGGATAGGCTGGACATGCACATGGAAGACATGTCATGAGCAGAGCCAGCTGGATCTGGGGGTCAGACTAGATGGCGCGGGAGACCCCTTCTGATTAGCTCTGTTTCTATGTTTCTAAAAAGGCAGTAAGCAGGAAAGCTTTCCTTCAAACACTGCTGCCATGTCTTCTGTAAAGGAGAACTGTGCTGAGATTTTCAGAGCTGCATCCCTGCCCCTCAGGATCAGTGAAATGACCTTAAGCTTTATCCAGTATTACTTTTAGATCCTACCCCTTGTAATAGGCCTGGAGGGAAATGTTTGACCCTGCAAAGTTGTCTTAAAATGTAGGGGCAGATGAAACCATCTCTTTCCATTCCTTTGGGTTTCTTATTCCTTCCAATCTTAAATTGGCTTCATCTCAAACTTCAAGAATCTGAAGTTTATTTTCTCCACTCAGAAGAAATGTTTCCCCCTGTTTTCAGTTTGCATGAACATTCATGGCATTTTTGCCTATTTCTCTTAAAAAATGCATTTTGTGAATGCATATAATATTTATTATACACATAATATTTAGCAAATGGCTTTCTTGATCTAATGCATTTTTGAATACTTTCCTAACAGAGTTTATGTTATTGTTGTGTGCCATCAAGTCTTCTCTAACTTATGGAAACCCCATGAATGAAAGCTCTCCAAAATGTCCTATCCTTGACAACTCTGCTCAGCTCTTGGAAAGTCAAGGCTGTGGCTTCCTTCATGCAGCCAATCCATCTTAAATTCTGAACGCATTTTAATATGTATACATACAACCTTGCTCAGTAGTTGCCACTATGCTGTGGAATGGTCTGCCCGGAGAGGTGCATCCGATATCCGAGAGTGCCCCCTTTGGAGGGAGTTAAAGACGCATCTCCTCTGACAGGCCTTCCCAGATTAGTTCTCATCTCGGTTTTATTTACTGTGTTGTTTTTAGTCAATTTTAATCGTTGTTGGTTTTAATTTCTTGTAAACCACTGGAGACTATGGGAATGGGGTGGACTATAAATATTAAAAGCAGAGAGAGAGAGGGAGAGACATTTGATTTTCAAATAACTGAGTTATGGTTTGCATATTGGTTTAAAGGGACAATATGGGTTAAGTTTGCATCAAAATGCAACGACTTTCTCCCCCTTTCTCACTGCTTAATCATCACATCCTTTGGGAAAGACAGCATAAAACATAACCACAGGAAGCAGAGCTAGCATGATGCGCCAGGCACCAAAGCATCCATTCCACTCCCTCCATCTAGGCTACTGCCAAGCCCCCTAATGATAGTGTTGGGATCACTGGCAGCTCTTTGACTGACTCTATCTAGCTGGAAATGACCAGCATTTCACAGGCCATTATTTCTTCAGTTTTAATCAAGGGGAAAAGGCTAGAAGCTCATTTAATTAGCATCAATCAAATAGGGAGAGATGATAGAACTACTGAAAGGCAGGTGAAGAATCGATTTCTCCAGTACACTGCAGCTTGGTTTCCAAGACGGGTGGCCTACTAACCAAGCATGAAATACTCCTTGGAATATAACATTGACTTTGATAGACCACAGGAAGATGACTGTGCACTCGCAGAGTGAGATGCCATGTCAAGGATGCGGGGCAGACAAGGTGGTGCAGATGTTGTGAAATTCACTCCACTTCATTCACACTTCACAAATTGTCAGGCAGTTTTCGTTCCGCTGTCTGCTCCTGGACCAATCCAGATTTTGTGCAGGCATGTTGATACATACTGTAATTGTGCAAATTGTACTGAAAATGCAGAAATTCCCCCTCTGAATGTTACACTTCCCTACTCTAGTGTGTATTTTTATGCTTTAGCCTCAGGATTTTTTAGGATGTCTTTTCCCCATGATTTGTGTAAAATTTCAGAATTTTTGTTTCAAATGGTCTGTGTATCTGTGGAACCTGTGCAAACCAGGAAAAGCCAGTCCTCTACAGAACCCAATGGACAGATTATTAGAAATTCAAACCCATCTGAGCCTGCCGACAATTTTTCCAAACATCCCTGGAGATGAGCTTCCTAAATAATACCTGGAATGTCGGGGCATTGAGGAGATGTGGCATGCAATTCTATCCACTGTGTACTACACAAACCAAGAGGGCTCAGGCAGTGAAGGCCTCTGCAGAATACCATTTCTGCAGGCCAGATAGGGTGTGATTCACCGCAACATCAAAACAATAACATGTGCAGCAGGAAACACGTGTCTTCTCCATGAAGGGAGACCATTTGCTCCAGGAGCAGGCAACAGGCCACCTTCTCCGTGAGCAGAGCTGGCTAGAGCCGGGGGTCAGACTAGATGGCCCAGGAGACCCCTTCTGACTCGCTCTGTTTCTGTGTTTCTGACACCAGTGCAACCTCAGGTACGCCTTTCTTAATACCCACCAGGGGCTTTACCACTTCCACATTAAATGCATACATACATGAATAAATATATAAACACATTTGTTCACCAGTAGCTGAGATCCCTGTGACACAGATTTTGGTCATTGCTCAGAACGATGCGTTTCATGTATTGGGGAACACACCCTACCTCTGTCTTGGATTCAGTCTTTTGGGCAAATTATTCTTTCTCATGCATCCCTTGGCAGCCATTTTGGGGTGCTACCCAGTACTGTTGCATGGTTGTGAGCCACATGCCCCCTTTGGCCCCGCAACATGACCTACCCAATCAATCCAGAGCTTCAGCTGGGTCTGCTTTGGCCATCTTTCTCTAATGCCATCTATGCGCTTGACCTCTGCATGCCTAGCGGAAATCATAGGGGGAGGGGCAGATGTGCCCCCTTGTCCCAGGTTTAGAGAGAAATTTATGGTTTCAGAATAAGAAATACACACTTCCCTTACTAAGGGAAGTCAAGAACATGGGCATCTATTCATTTATTCTCTCATTCAGTTTTGGTTCCTGATGCTAAAACTTCAGACTCTCAGTTGGAGATACATACGCCAGAAGGATTTGGTGGTTTCGGTATAACATCAAGAAGAGAAAAGCACAAGCTCAATGCGCAAGATGATACCCAATGAAGTCTACTGGGACCAAGCATACATATGATAGCAATTCAAACCTGGACCACATCGCAAAACTATGTATGTATTTCCAGGTAAATGTCTCTAAGATCTGATGCCAGAGTGAGAGGAAGTGGAAATCCATGCACCAGCCCAGGGAGAGGTGAATATGTCAGGTCCGAGCTCACTGATGTTCCCAGAGTTCTCCCTCAAAGCTCATTCCTCATGGTTTGCATTCCTGAATGCCAGCATCTTTCATCAACATCATTGGGAAATTTACATTATCTCTCAATTGAGAAGAAAATGCACATCTTAAGAAGAACTGTGTGTTTAATCAGAGGTATTAGGGAAGGAGATCCTATCAAAACTATGCTTCATGATATACCACCAGAAGGGACCTGAATGGGCTAAAATCTATTTGGGTTGCAGATGTGGTATTGCAAATATCTGATGCAAGCTGGATACATTCCCCAACTGTGAAGATTTCTGCCAGAGAGAATGCAATGAAAGAGCTCCATAGATAGAATTTTACCCCAGTCAGATAAATCATGTACCGTACCCCTCTTTATCTCTAACTGTTGGTGAGGTTATAACACTAAAGGCTTTTGGATGCTTTGGTAGGAGTGCTCCAGGTTTAAAATGCTGTGGTCTCAGATTTTTGGAATCATTTCAGAATTCATCTCTCATTACTTGGTTTGCCATGCTATCCATCTGCGACAAATTGACAGAAAAAATAGTCCACAAAGACTTGTGAAACTAGTGGCCTATCTAGAAATTACTTAATAATGGAAGTCAACTACATTTTTTTTTTTAAATTTGACAAGCCTCATTACTGAAGATCTGGCAAATAGCTCTGGCAAGTGTTGGATGTGTCATAGCAGACTTCTTCAAGAACTCAATAAGAAGGACTGCTGTGCAGTCATGTATGTATGTATGTATGTATGTATGTATTTATTTGAAGCTTTTCTATACCATCCACTACAAGCATCTCGGGACAGTTTTACAATAAAAGCAACACAAAATAAAATAGAGCACAGCATCCAACTTCCAGTAAATAAAACTGTCCTTAAAACCAGTTAAACATTAAAATAGTGGGAAAATAAAAAGGTTTTCACTTGGTGTTGAAAGGAATAAAGCGTCAGCGGCAGACGAACCTCTCTGGGAAGCATATTCCACAATTGGGGCACCACCACTGAGAAGGCCCTTCTTTGGGTAGTCAATCCTCTTAATCTCCTTCAAGGAGGGCTCCCAGAGAAGGACCTCCACCTCAGATCTTAAAGGGCTGGAAGGCACATAGGGAAGGAGGTGCTCCTTCAGGTATCCAGGACCTAAGCCATTTAGGGCTTCATAGGTCATCACCAGCACCTTAAATTGGGCCTGGACTTCAACTGGCAGCCAGTGTAAACTGTAGAGGGCCAACTTGATACATGAACTGTTGATTGATTCTGTTGGTCTTATGGATTATTTTTATGTTGCATTTAAAAGCATATTGATTATATATTAAAAACTATACATGCACATATAAAATGTGAATGCAAGTTCAGGAAGGTATGGAAAGGAATTGTGTTCCTGCTCACACTGAAGGTTGTGAACAAGGAGTGCTCACATGATTTGCTAACAGGAATTAAAATTTATCTCCAAATTCTATTTTATTTAAAAAAAAATCCTCTTCCAAAAGCATAAAACAAAATGCTTCTATCTTGTCAAAAGGAAGATAAACAACTGAGCACATCCACAAATGATCAGCATTGGAAAGGACACATCTGTCTTTAGGCAGAACATAGAGAAACTTATGGAGAGAGGAGGGCTGAGGATACGGGTGCTTTGTTACGCAAATGCCTGCCTGTTGTATGTAGATGTGTAGCAGGAGATTAAGCAGTTCACCTTTGCAAGACACTTTGCATTCTACTTACACTTGAGCCAGATGGTGCTTTCCTTTGTTTTAGAAGATTAGAAGAACCAAAAAGAAAAAAGAAAAACCCCACCAGAAATGAAGCAAAGCGCCAGGAGTTAATCCCGAGCACATAATATATTTATGCATCCCTTAGCTTGTGTTTGAGGAAAATACAAAATGTGAGTGCTTTCTCTCCCTCTCTCTCTCACACACACACAGAGAAAGAGAGTGCCACATGGATTTTAACTAAGTTGGCAGCCTGCAGAGAGCTTTAGACCTGTCATGTCAATGTCAGCCTTCCACATCCCCCACCCAGCCCTAGGAAATGATAAATTGCTGCATTCTCAAGGGGAAACTCAGCAGGGACACTTACAATAACATTTCACTGAAAGCACCTGAAACTCAAGTTTGCTTGTGTTCTTGTGCTGGAAAATTGAAATATGAATCAATTACAAGAGGATGCTCCGCTTGCATGCTGGGGACTCGTCAATGTCTCACTGAAGGGCTCATTGACCAAGACTGGGGTGGCACTGATCAAAGCTGACTACTTGTGGCCCTCCAAATGTTTTGGACTCCGATTTCTATCAGCTCCAGCTTGCATAGCCAGTGGGAAGCAATTTGGAGAGTTGTAGGCCAGAATAGCTGTAGGACCACAAGTTATCCAATCCAGTCTAAGGCATATAAGCTCATGCAGTGGGAGGGGAGAACCAGAAATGTTTAAGCTCCTCCAAACATTCTGAAAATTATTCACTCCTGTTTTCATTTTCAACTCATTTATTTTGCTTTGTTCAATTGGGAGAAGTGCACATTTCAAACAGAGAAGTGCAAATGTCTATGTATATTTTTCAGTTGTGTATTTTCCCCACCAGAAAATGCACTTAAAATGCAGATTTTAATGTGTGTGTGTGTGTTCAAATTCAGGATTCTGTGAACATAGTTTTTTAAAAGAACCTTCACTTATGTTGAGAAGGAGGCCATATTTACATGAACTGTGCACAGAAAATTAATTATTGTACATCCTTAATAAGTTGTGACACACCAAGGTAACAACCCCACCCACAGAATACCGGATTTATCAAAGACTTGGTAAGGTGCATTGCATTACTAAGCATTTGGTTTGGTGGATTGCAAATTATGCCTGAAGACAAAGGATACATGTAAAAATTCTGAGTTCATCAAATATACTGCCAGGATTTGAATCTTGACCAAGCTCTGGCAAGCTTTGAATGAATCATCCATTCAACAGAAGGTCGTTGCATGGATGTGACTTGCATCACTTAAATGCAGTAGGATGACAAGGGGAGCACTAACTCAACCGCTTCCAAAGGCATCCTTGTGTAGCCCCAAGCTTGACTAGAGGAGTAGGACAGGTGAGAGCCAGTGTGGAGCAGTGGTTAAGAGTGCGGGTTGGGACTCAGAGGATCTGGGTTCTAGTCCCCGCTCAGCCATGGAGCCAACTGGGTGACTCTGGGCCAGTCACAGACTCTCAGCCCAACCTACCTCACAGGGTTGTTGTTGTGGGGATAAGATGGAGGAGGAGAGATGATGTAAGCTGCCTTGAGCCCTTTGTAGGAAAAAGGCAGGATCTAAATAGAAAAAATGAAAAAATGAATGAATGAATGAATGAATGGTAGGCTTGGATGCCAACTCCCTGGTCAGGCGCCCCATGCAAAAATCAGTCAGCTCCGAATGTCTGTACTTGATTTATATACCAAGGCGAGAGTTGAGATTCTGCTGCTATTTCATCTACGTACCTAACAATCTTCCTTCCTGAGCTGATTGAGGTTGTCTCAAATATAGTATTGGGGGACCCAAGGCTTGTAGTTTGTGGAGGGACTTTAATATTCATACCTATATTAAAGGGTATCATGACTGTTCATGATGATGAAGTATCCCTAGAATGCCCATCCTGCAGCTCCAGTTGCCTGACTTTTTCCAAGCTCTTATTTTAATCGTTAAAGCCTTAAAAGTTTTGGGATCGTAGTACCAGAAAAACTGCTTTCACTTTAAATCAGCAACAAAGGACATTTCACGTGCTCACTTTTGGGAGTAGTTAGCTTGTCCAGCAACCAAGAGGCAGCCTTTTAGACCGTGGCCCTGATGCTCTGGAATGGGTTGCAGTCAAGGGTCCCTCCAGTCCTCACTGTAGGCTATTGGAAAGGTCCAACCTGGCCCTTCCCGATTAGGCTTTATTGGATTGTTCTCCTCTGTAGCTGTGTTTGTGCTGTGGGTTTGTATAATGAAGTTTCCTTGGTAGGGTTTGTTGACTTGCTTATTGTAGTGACATTCTATTTACTGGATGAATTTCAATATTGTAAGCCTCCTTGGGAGGGCTTGAAAGGTGGCCTTAAAACACTTTAAATGCATAAAAGAAATATATCACATGGGGAAACTGTGTATCTTTTTGTACGTACCTTGGAGGAAGTGTTGCTAGATGCTCCTTGGGGGAGACATGGAAAATATGTGGCTAGGTAGCAGTCCCATTTGTTCAGGAACATCCAGCTTGGTTGTAACCCACATGGATCTAACTTACTCATAGCTCTGCATGCTTTGGTAACATTCAGAGTAAATTACTTTATGTGGGTTTTTGGGATGAGGGGTGTTTAAAAAAAATCCTTCAAAATGAACAGGTAGAAGAAAAAGGGAAAAGAAACAAACAGCAAACAGAAAAATCAGCTGAGACAAAATGCAGAGCTACTTAGAGCAAGGCCCCAGTTTCCATAGTGCCCATAGTGCGGAGTTTCCCAGTCCATGCAAAGCAGACTGTGTGAATGGTAATTCATGACCAGAAGACACATTGCTGCACTTCACTTTAATGTTTGAAGAGAATGGGGGAAAGGATTCAAAATGGCAGGCTTGGCTTGCCAAATGATATAAGAAACATAGATATTTAGAAAGAAATTGTCCCCCATGCCCAGTTCCAAGCCTGAAGGGTTTTATGCCTATCCTTCTGAACTTTTCCAATAATGGTGCCCAGCAATCTACCTCCAACAGATTATTCCCTTGTATAAATTGTGTCTGTGCTAGATGGAGAGTGCTGAGGTCAGACTTAATTGCCTATTATTTCCTTTCCATATTTTATGCACAGTTATCAGTCACTCTTCCAGTTCCCTTTTCCGTAAGCTCTGCGTATTAAGTTTCCTTAATCTCCCTCTGCAGGTCATGGCCTCCAATCCTTTAATCATCTTTGTTGCCCTCCATTGGATTCTCTTTAATTTATCAATGCCTTTTCATTAATAGAAGACACAGACCAAAGAATGGAAAAAAGGAATGCACAGCTTGTACCAATGTGATGCCTATTTCTTTTTTGTAGGAGGGAAGAGGAAGAGAATGTCAAATGCATGTGGCAGAATGAAAGAGCAACATTTGCATGATTGGAGTGAAATGGGGCACTGTAAATGTGTATGGAATAATTAGAGAAAGAGAATATAATTGCATGACTTTTCTAGGAAATAAAGACTGCTTCTAACATTGGGAGTGGGAGTGTGTTTGTATGTTTCGAAGGGGTGCCTCTTGGGGGTCAATTACATGTCTTCACACACATTCAGAACCACTTTCCCCTGAGAATTACAAAACAACTCCTTGCTAGACACAGTGGGTTGGTTATGGGTGTAATTTACACTATATGTATATACAGATTTGAGGCCAGGGATCTATGGCCTTCTCCTATAGCCCCACCTTTCTCCCCAGTGTCTGATCTTTCATTTGTTTAAATTCTATTCTTATTGTGCCCTTTCCACCAACTGTCAATGTTGAAATGTTCCCCAGTTACTGACAGTAGGAGCTTTAAGCTAAGTATATGCTGTTACTTCCTGTTTCTACCCAAGCCCCTTTGCCTTTGGTCCTGCCACCACTGGACTAAGGGCCCAGAAGTTTCCTTCAAAATTGAATTTGCCTCTTGAACTGCAAGAGGTTCAGCTATGATCTAGAGCAGGGGCCCTCAAACTTTTTCACCAGTTGAAAGCTGCTGGTGCTGAGCACGGGCGAAAAGGTGGAGCCGGTGGTGCACACGGACCAGGGCAGTGTGTGAGGGCGTGCGCTGGGGTGGGGGTGGGGTGCACAGCGAGGCAAGGTGAGGCGAGGCGCATGCAGGCAGGTGGGCACATGCGATGAAGGAAGGTGAGGCGTGGGCAGGCCCGCGCCGCAAGGCAGGCGCATGAGGCAGCGGCTTGCTTGCTGGGAGATCGTTTTCTCAGAGTGTGCAAACCACTGACTCCTGCATGTGGGACGAGGTGGGCAGCGGGAGGTGCATGCACAGCAGGTCCACATGGGCATGGCGGGCCAGATAAATGGGCATGGTGGGCCGGATCTGGCCCCAGGGCCGTAGTTTGAGGACCCATGATCTAGAGCCTCCATTTTCACCACTCAATAGATCAGGAGATCTACTCCACACTCAGTCATGATGCTCATTGGGCCACCACCTCACAGGGTGCTTGCGAAGATAAAATGGAAAGGGGGAAGAGAAGGAAGATCATGTAAGCAGCCTTGGATTCCTTGCAAAAGGAAGATGTGAGCCATAAACACATCCCTATACAAATATACTGATTGCTTACTGCATCATACACCACTGCTGTCCAGTTTATACTATCATTGTGTGCAAATGGCTTCTCAAAATCCCCACCCCCCAACACACACACACACACACTGGGGGGCAAGGAATTCAACAGGGGGCAGGGGAGGACATTTCACCAACTCTATCAAGAAGGGAAGCTGGGAGAAGCGCAGCTTCTTCCACCAACCCCAAGGGTTTTCATTTATTTGTGCTATCATTTTGGGGTTGGGTCATGGTGGCCAAGGAAGCATGGTCCTTATTTCTGTCCCACATCTCTCCATTCTCTCCTTTACAATCTCTTTCCACAGTCGCCCTGGCAGCTCACACTTCTCCATCTGTTGGAGAAGTGGAACTCTTGAACATGTTGTCCTAGCATATGCAACCTGTAGAACCACTGCAGCATGGTTTGCTGGCATGGGAACTCTGTTGTCCCAGCAACTGAGATAGGCCTTGTGCTAGAAGCTACTTGTGGTGCAGTTTATGTTAGTAGTCTTGTCCAACAGGATACAGACCATTATGTCTTCCCCCCGGAAGCTGCACTTTAGCTGAAGTGCAGGAGACTGGGAAAGCTGCAGAGTGCCAGAGAGATGATTGCACAATGAAAGACACGACAATTTCGCACACACCTTTGCCTCATAAATAAGTAGGCATAAGAAACTTGGCCCTTTTATTCTCATTTTTTAAAGGGAATCTATTTTCTGTTAGATTGAATGAGGAGGAGGAGCAATGGAATAAAGTTTTTGCATGACACTATTTATACTGTTATGGAAGAATGGAGTGGTAATAATTTGCCTGGATGGCACTATTCAAAACATCAGATCAGGTTTTGCATGTTTTCAGACCAAGGCAAACAACTGAATTTTGGAACACTTGACCTGGAAAACTTGGGATAGAAATTGGGGATGACTGTGGCATGGGTCAGGAAATTGCTGAAAATATCCAGAAGGACATAGAGATGGCATTTATCATGAGTGCCGACTGTGCAGGTGGGCACTGCTACCTGCCACTAACAATTCCTTCATGTCTTCAGAAACTCATGAATACGGCATTGTGTCTCCTTCCCCCAACCTCAACCATTTCATAATGATAACTCTATGGCATTCAGAATAAAATCAACAGCTGCCAGGCACCAAATTGACTACAGCCTCCACCCCAAATTTACACTACATCCCCACAAACTTTGCCAAAATGCCCCTCTCATGTTGCTTCCCATGAATGGGGCAGCCACTTTCATTCAGCCTTATTATACCCCACTGTCACTCAGTAAACATATTCCATGTACGTAGGAGGGGGAAGATGACAAACAGATGGAATCTTTATCCCTCCCATGCGACCCTTTCTCCTTCACAAGTGGGGAGGAGCTTTGGTTGCAGGAGTGATTGATTTGGTGAGTCTCAGGTAAGCAAGGCATATAAAATTCTGAAACACTTCTGCCTCCTCCAACAAGGAAACATGCCATATTATGACACTGACATTAAATATTCATCTTGATTACTTTTCTGGAGTCTTTACTCCATATTTTGTCTCGTAGTGCCAACCACTATTAAAAAAGTGGGTCACCATCCTGTCCTACTTGGTTTATTTCCTATAGAAAGACCATAGAAACATAGAAACAGAGTGAGTCAGAAGGGGCCTCCCGGGCCATCTAGTCTGACCTCCGGCACCAGCCGGCTCCGCTCACGACATGCCCACCATGTGGACGTCCAGCCTATCCTTGAACACCCGCACCGATGGGGCCTCAACCACCTCCTGTGGAAGCCCATTCCACGCCCTCAGGGTCCTAACTGTCAGGAAGTGCTTCCTGGCATCCAAATGGAACCTTGGCTCCCTGAGCTTTGCTCCGTTGGAGCTTGTCCTGCCTTCCTCTGCAGGGGAGAACAGGTCTCTACCCATCGCCATGGGACATCCCCTCGCATACCTGTATGTCGCCAACATATCCCCTCTGAGTCTCCACTTCTCCAAGCTGAAGAGACCCAGTTCCCTCAGTCTTGCCTCATACCCCATCCCCTGCAAACCGGCCACCAACCTTGTGGCCCTACGCTGCACTGACTCTAACCTGGCTATATCCTTTCTGTTCTGAGGGGCCCAAAACTGAGCACAATATTCCAGTTGTGGGCACACCAGAGGCGTATAGAGTGGTAGTAATACCTCTCTTGATCTAGAAGCCACACTTCTGGCTATGCAACCAAGGGTGGCATTCGCCTTCTTGACCACCGCATCACACTGCTGACTCATGTTTAGCCTGCGGTCAACCAGTACCCCGAGGTCCCTTTCACAAGTGCTGTTCTCCAGCCACTTGTCACCTAACCTGTACTTATGACCGCTATTCCTATGCCCCAAGTGCAAGACCTTGCACTTATCCACATTGAATGCCATCCTGTTGTCTCCTGCCCATTTCCGTAGTCTGTTCAGATCCTTTTAGATCTGGAGTACCTGCTCCTCAGTTGTGGTCACTGCTCCAGTTTTAGTGTTGTCTGCAATTTGATCAGCAGACTGTTCACCCCTTCTTCCATGTCATTAATGAAAAGATTAAACAGGATTGGCCCCAGGACAGAGCCCCGGGGGACCCCACTTGTCACTGGCCGCAATTCTGATGATTCCCTGCTAATGGTTACCTTCTGTTTTTGGTCAGTCAACCATGCCCTAATCCACTGGACAGTGCTTTGGTGTATCCCAAAACCCCGCAGTTTTTCCACCAGGATATCATGGGGCACTTTGTCAAAGGTCTTGCTGAAATCCAGGTATACCACATCCACTGCATCCCCTCCATCTAGCCATCTCAAAACCTTGCCATAGAATTCCACAAGGTTTGTCTGGCAGGACCTGTTTTTGCGGAAGCCATGTTGTGTGGCTGTCAGCCTCCCTTCCCTATCTAGCATCACTAGATCTCTCTCTATTATGAGCCTTTCCATTGTTTGTCCTACAATAGACATAAGGCTAACCGGTCTATAATTCCCCATGTTCTTCCTACTACCCTTTTTGAAAATTGGGACCACTGATGCCACCCTCCAGTCCTCTGGAACTTCACCTGTTCCCCACAAGCCTTCAAAAATGGAGGCCAGCGGGCGTGAGAGAACCCCTGCCAACTCCCTAAGTACTCTCAGGTGTAACCCCTCAGGGCCTGGCGCCTTTGTAATGTCCAATGCCCTGAGGAGCCCCTCGACTTCAAGGGGGGTGACTAATCTGTGCCCCTAAGTCCCCAGCCTCATCTAATCTCCTACGCAGATATCCCCTGTCCTGCTTTGGGGAGAACACAGAGGCAAAATAGTCATTTAGCATCTGTGCCTGTTCCCTCATATCAGTCACTGGATCTCCTTCCTCCTTATTTATAGGAGAGACCATTGAAAAACATAAAAAAATCAGAATGCTTTTTTCTAGTCTGGACTCTCCTGTCTGCAAAAGCTGCCTTATATTGCGGGAATAATGACAGAAAGAGTGTGCCCCACGTCCGCAAATCCATTTCCCAGGACTCTCCCAGTAACGCCCTGTCCAAGCGTTATCTCCAGAACTGCCTTACCCTGTAGTAATCGGTGCTGTAGACATCTCTGGACATCCCAAAATCTCCAATCTTCACCAGCAGGTTAGCTCCAACCAAGCAGTTCCTTGTTGCCAGGTCTCTGTGTACAAAGTGCTGGGAGGCGAGGTAAGCCATCCCAGAAGCAATCTGGCTAGCGATATGAAGCATTTGAGAGAGACCGAGCTCTCCTTTGGCTTGCCGGGGCTGCCCATCCACAAGGATCATCGCATCTGGGCCATGTGCCCTATGGAAGATAAGACAAAATAAGACAAGGAGGTTTTAAAAAAACAAGAAGATTAATAATGCAACAAGCAGAAACATTCCTTTTAGGGCAGGGGTTTTAAAGAGTGTCCCAGCCAGAGAAGCAGCAGTTGAGTTCCTTGGAAGCATTTTGGTGAGTCCTTAATATAATGATCAGCTTCTGTTTCCTGGAAGACAGCTAGCCTGCCAGACAACCATTTGACAGGCCAGCTGCCAAAGAACCTGGCAAACTACAACTCCTAGTGATCCTTTTACCAATAACTTCCATTAGTAAGGCTGTCTTCCATTTAGGGCTGTCTTTCAGAACTTATGTTGTGGACTTCAACATAAGCAGAGCCCTTCAAAGATTTTGAATGCAATTATGGCCCATTCCCAAAAAGCAGGAGAATACCACAGTCTATTTCCATGTGAAATCATAGGTGACAGTCTGCATTTGCTGCCAATGTTGTATCAGCTGAAGTAATTGTGGCACAGGGTTGTTGGGATCCTGTCCTTTCAGAATGCATGTGGCTACTGCCACCACCATCTCCACCACATGTGAATCCTATGCCCATTGCAGGACACATGGATTAATCCTATGCCACTGTGCCCTCTCTCAGTATTTGTCATCCAACATTGGAGGTGATGGGTGAGGAATGCCACGTAGAACGCCAGAAACCACTGACAATAAGAATAAGAACAATGCTGTAGTGACTTTCTGCCTCGTTCATTAGATGCTACAGCACAAGTTCCGGTTTGTCCCAGTTTCCTTGTAATCAGAGTATTGCAGAGCAACAACTAAGCAGAGTGGGAACTGATGGGGTGAAAGAGAGCATCCAGCTCCCAGTCTTTCCCCCTTTCCTTGATCCCTTTGCTCTTTTTTCTTGAGCTTGGCCACCTTTCTGTATTTGCCTTCTTGGCTGTTGCTGTTTTTTGCTGACTGTTTTCTGCAAAGGCTGTGACGTGGCAGGACTGGACTGAGGTGTCACTCAGGAGTGGATCAGTTTGGGAAGAGGTTCACCAAGAGCACCCTGGCTGTAGGTGGCAAGGCCACCCCTGAAGAGGCAACAGAAAAGGAGGTGGTCTGCTTGGGTTGCCTCTTTGGGGGGTCCTGTGGAAATCCAGTAGCTGAATCCCTGTGTGAAACAGAAGCACTTAAAGAATAGGCTGTCTGTGGGCACTTGCATGGGTCTGAAGAGCTAGAACTGAACTGAGGTAACAGTTCTTCAATGAATGCATCCCATGCCTGGTTACTCCAATTTTTCTTAATCTGAAAAGTTTAATTTGGAGAACAGGAGCCAGCTTGCTGTTGCTCATCTTGCCAACCTATTGCAAATCTTCCAAGATATTTACTGGTAGATTCCAAACTAATTTCTGCCCACTTTGGATTGACAGAGAGGACAGGACCCTATTAATGGGGCTATATGCTAAGTGTCCCAAAGCATAAGGCAGGTGTAGAGATGCCAAAAAAAATCTACCGTGCATTCAAATGAGTTTGGATTGCCATGAATTTGAATTCAGCAAATTCCATGGACTTGCAGAGAAGTATTTATGCAATTAGTTTCTTGCATTTCCCTAAAAAACAATTCCCTTTCCATCAATGAATGAACAATGGACCAAAAGATGCCTGACACTCTGTGAAATATAGTGGGGATGGATTTAACAAAATCTATGCACGACTAGGCAGAGCTTTCTATTTTCTGGTGTTCTACAACTGCTGTTATCCTGGAACATCAGGATGGAAACTATAGCCAAATAACATCTGGAGGGTCACATGTTGCCCACTCTTGTTATACAGAGTAGTCCATATTTGAAAAAGTCAATGGCTGAGAATGAGTTTGTGTAGAATAGAGAAGCTTGAGGAATTCATTTTATGCACATTTTGATATGAACGGACTTAATCCTCACTTTCTGCTTATCCACTGTCTTTCTCATTTCCCAAATTTTCATGTGTAGTTTTTGGCCAGAAAAAGCAAGCTACAAAATCTGTTGAGATGTATATTTTGGAGACATGTATACAGACTATGTGTATGACAAAGGACTACAAAATATAGATTTAAATCTAAATTACTGTGGAAACAGGGTGGAACAGATTAAGGGGTGAATACATATGAAAGTGACATGGACCAGAAATAGACCAGTGGGACACCTCTGGAAATTTTTGCTAGTCTGCCATACAGAATATGGGGTCTTATCTTGATAAACACAAAGTTAAGATGTCTGTAATGTTCTGACAGAAAGGAGGCATGGGAAAAACAACAAGGCTGCAGCTGAGCTTCTCCAATGAATCTTTGTTAACCTCATTCCCAAATGTGACACTACATCGTTGTTAGAGAAACATTTTCAAATATTTACAACAGGATGGGTGTACATTTTTTAAAGTGTGTGATTTTTAAAAATATATATATTCAATGCATTTTGCAACTGTGATTGCAAGGTTCAGGAATATGGAAAATCCATCCAAACCAAGTACCCTTGCTGGCAAATGAGGCAGCTCAAATCACAGAAGCACCGAAATTCTACTCCTGCTTGCAAATCACGGCCATGCGTCCAACTGGCAACTTTGAATATAAACGTGGGCAGTACAACCGTTGTCAGGACATTCCCTGAACTTGTGTTTGTGTCCTAAAGTGCACATTTGTATAAGTGTTCATTTCCAAAAATGGGCACTTGCACAAACACACAAATGTGCAAAGGAGTCTTTCTCCTCAAAGTCTCCTTTTTCATCCTTAATCTATGGGAGAAAATGTGAGCCTTTGAATGGAGAAACAGCACATTTGTTTCCCACTGGAAAAGACAGAGGAGGGAGGGAGATGGGAAGGGAAGACAAAATAGACTCTGGAACAGATTCAGGAACATGAATGAAGTAAATTGAGCATTGGGAAGGATTCCAGAGAACTTCAAAGAGTTGGAACATTCAATGTTCACCCATCCCAACTTAGAAACAGTCAGCTGGGGCCTCCTGGGCCATCTAGTCCAACCCCTGGCTCCAGCCAGCTCTGCTCTGAGCTGTGCATGTCCTACCGTGTGCATGTCCAGCCTCTCCTTGAACACGCTCACCAATGGGACTTCATCCACCTCCCATGGAAGCCCATTCCATACCCTTGGGGTCCTAACTGTCAGGAACTTAGGCTGAAAAGACCCAGTTCCATCCTTCTCATTTGGGGTATTGTTGAGCCAAGTGCCCCCATTTCGCAGCTGTGCATTTGGTTTTTGTTCCTCAGTGGAGGCCTTGGCATTTGCCCCTGCTGAATTCCGTGCTGTTGCTCTCTGCCCAGTGTCCTGAGCTATCAAGATCACTCTGCCTCTCATCTCTGTCTCCCAGGGCATGTCTTATGATGCTTGGCAACTGAAAGCATGACATCACAGAGGCCAGGTTTGGCAGAGGAGGTGAAGAACGTGATGCACTTGTGCTCCCTTTCTCCTTTGAGTAGAGCTATCTGTATTTTCTCCCCAGCAAGATGGGCGCTGCCATTCCACCACTAGCCTTTTCTTCTCCTGGACACTGCAATTTACAGCAGACCTCTTTGTATTCTGTGGCAGTGCCACCCTCAGGTTTGACATGTCTCAGGTAACAGAGAGATTCACAAGGGTGGCATTCAGAACAGCTACAGCAGAGTGACAGATCGTTAGGAAGCAAGTCTGATGCCACTGCACACAGACCATGCTCTACAGGTTACCTAGAGAAACGTAACTTCCCTTGCCACATCAGTCACCTCCACTGCCACAGTATTTTCTCCCAGTTCAGTCTAGCTCAATGTCCAAACCAAGCCAAACAAAGTAATAGGAAGAAAATTGGCATCTCTGACAGATTCCAGGGAGGCAGAGGCTCAGGTGGGTGAAGGTCTCTCTGTTTCATTGAAACCTGGAGATCCACTAGCTGACTCCATGTGTGAAACAGAAGCACTTCAAGAACTGGATGTTTGTGGGCACCTGCTGACCACAGGAATGTGTCTGAGGAAGTAGAACTTTGGTGGGCTTACAGTGGGCAGCAGCAGACAACGTTTCTTTGGGGCAATGAGTCCATGGGAGACTAGGAAAGGCAGACATTAGGACTGATAGCCCAGGGTGGGGGGCACTCCTTCTCCTTTGAGGGTCACTTTCCCTCAGGGGTAATACTTCAGCATATGGTCACAGCCACCAAAATGGTGTGTCAACTCCAAAAGTCATCATGGCCACCCTGCACTCTCTCATGAACGCTTGCGTGCACACACCGTCCCTTCTATTCTCCACCCTCTCCCCAGTTGGCCTTTCCTGTATGGATTCCCTCACTTCCCCTCCACACGGCCATCTTCCTTGGAGAAAAAGCGCTTCCTGGGAGTTTCCCCCTCCTCCATTGCCAACGGTCATCAGTGGTGGCCAAATCTGTGCTTGGACCCTGATATACAGGCATGACAGGGCTTCGACATTTTCCCCCAGTGTCTCTAGACAACACCCCACACTTAGAATTTACATTGGATGGGGGAAAATATCCTGCTGGAGCAAAGGGTGTCTTTGACCTTGGCTATGTAAGGGTGAATATGTCAATACGCCTTTGTTAAATCTAGTGGAACAAAGCTGTTGGCTTTTTGCTAGCTTGTCAAAGTGACTTGGAAATACATTTAATCTCTCAAAGTTGCCTGGACCCCAAACAGGCCTGCAGGGCTTGGGAAATGAAAATAAAGCAGATACATCAAGAGCTGTGACACTTCAAATCCCCTCTAGTGCTACCACAGCCTGAAAAGTCCAGTTTTGCAGGCCTTCAAAGGGTCTGGATTGCCAACAAGATCCTCTGGGTGCTTCTCAACCAATTTTGAATGCTATTTTGCTTGGTAGAAATGTGGAGTACAAATAAAAGCCATGAATAATTTTTTTCTTCTGGAAGCAAATTGAAATAAACAAAGCTTGAAGATAGATATTCCCTCTCACTCCTGGCCTGGTTGCATGATAGCCTTCACAGCACCTTGCCCAATGTTGAAGACCCTGCTCTGATGCTGATGTGCCTCTGTACTCATTCATAACACGATTCAGTGCCACAGCAACAGGTGGAACACATACGCACACACTCAGAGCATCTGTTCCACTCAGGTGTTCATTTCTTAAATACTAAATTTGTTCCATCTCAGTTCTACATCAACTGAACATTGATTTTCATCTGAATGAAAACAGAAATATGCATTTTGTATACATTTTCAAAGTGCACATTATTCTACATACTTCTTCAGACATATGCATTTTGGTGTGTGTTTTTGAAAACTGAATTGCACACCTAAGAAATGTACGAATTTTGATGGCACACGGTGTTCTGGTTCATATTTAAGGATAGATGAATAGCCATGAGAGATCAGAGCAAGGGCCCATCTAATCCAGGGAGTTTCCATCCAAGACCAGCATGAGATAGCACGACTCCAGGGAACACTGAACTCCTTATGCAGCTGAATGTGTCTGGTCTGACAAACTAATCTGCTTCGTGAGCAGTAGCCTATTACAAAAACCAAAACTATTGTCCAGTCTCTGCCAGGAACTGTCAAGATTTTAACCAGAAATTATTGGCTTGGTGTGTGGCTGTTCCATGGGAAAGATGAGCAATCCAAAGTGTAACTCCAAACATAATCCTGAAGTGAACTCACAGCTTCTGGTCTAGAACATTCTACTCAAGCTAACCGCTGACCATTTGTCAACCTCCATTTCTCTGTATCTTTCCCTTTTCCTTCCAGTCTTAAATTAGGTTTTCATCAGTTCATAGATTTCTCAAGTCTTAAATGCAGCTCATCCTGAACATTGATCCTTTTTTATTTTTATGTTATTTTAAAAATATTATATTATATCCATGCATTTGATGCATTTCCGCACTCCAATATACATATTTTTGCAAGCAGTTGTCCTATAGCAATGCATATTTGAATTCCCAGTTCTCTCTAATATATGCAATGGGGAATTCCATTGCTAAATTTGGAAATGTGTCAGCTTCAAAGGATAACTGATTTTGCTTGGGATAGTAGTTTGAGGCTATAAAAATAGGTAAGTTCATATTCAAAAGGCAGCTGAATAAATTTCTCCCCTTATCATACATCCTATCTATTGGCTTCTCGGAGGTTCACAGCAATGCTACCATTTCTGTTCCCAAAACCTGGACACCAAGTGAGAAGCTAAAATCAGAGGAAGTTGTTGTTCAATCATCTCCCTCCAAGTCCTCAATCTGTCAAGGGACTCCCTGTCTCCCTGTCCCCAATCAGCCACGATCTCTGGATTACCTCAGGAATTTATTCAGATCACCATGCTTCATGTACTCAAACACCATGATAAGCGGGTCTCCATCACCACAGACGCCATAGAACTTCACAATGTGTTCATGCTGCAGATTAGTGAGCAGTTCTGCCTCCCTTTGGAAGTCCTTCCGGGCAGCCAAGGTTGGGTCCTTCAGAGCCTGAGAGAAAGAAGAGGATGCACAGACAAATGGGGGAAAACAATTTACTCTCTTAAAGACTTCTGCATTCCCTCGACTCCCTGCCTCATCCCGCTATCTTATGGACTATTCAGCTGGCTTTCAGTGCACACAAATGGCCATTTATCAAGTGGTAACTTATTATGGTGCGCAAATAACTCCTTGGTTGAACTGGACATTTGCTTTGCCTTATGAAGGGATGAGGAGAATGCTATCACAGCACAGTTTCCTTGTGGAGGAATGTTACACCGGATTACTGCAACATGTTAGTAGCCATGGGAGGTTCCAATTCCCAGTGGTTCTGTCTCCGGTTCCTAAGATGCACTTCATGGTGGTCCTGGTGACAAATGTCCTTTATTGTAAGAGAGCTCAAGGGATCCTGGAACTCTTTTGAACTGGGAGTGTGGGTCGACCCAATTTTCGGAATGGGTTTGAGAAATAATACAGATTATTTCCTGAAGGGGAGGAAAGTAATTTGCTTGAGCCAAATCTATTCTCAGTTAAGATGGGAGAGGGTTGGCTCATCCACTGCTAATGCCTATCAATGCCTACCTTGTCCATCTCTGTACAGCTTTCGTGAAATTGGAGGATGGGCTCATCTTGGGAGGGCTAAGAAGCTAATTGTTAATGCTTTTTCTTCTTTTTTGAAAACACGATCCATGACATTGTCAACTCCAAACATTTCAGTGAGCCAAAAATGAGTTGTGTTTTTGTGTTTATGAATTTACATAGTGTCCCAGTTTAAATAGATTCTGGAGCCATGGACAATAAAAGGAATAAAATATAGTATGAACAGTCATTTTAAAAAGTAACAAGAAAAAATTGAATATTCTGCAATTCACTTTTGTTTTTAATGGTTTTTTGATGGAATTATTCTCAGGAAAAAGGCTCAAAAAAGTGCACTAATTAAGGGAACAAAAAGTATGTATTAATGCAAAACAAAATCGATGTATTAATACATGGAAAAATTGTACAGACCACTATTTGGTTAATCATACATATAAAAATGCATAAGCTAATGCACACCTTAGGAAGAAAGCACAGAAAAACTATACACATCTGTAGTTTTTAAGGTGGAGCTAGAGACAGAAAGATGGTGGTGGGAGGAGCAGAGAGAAAGAGAGATGGAGTTCAAACAGGATGGATAGACCTTAACCTAACACTCGCAGCAAGCTTAATGAGACTGAAATTGCCAATCTGGTAAGGATTAATTTAAGTTCCTGGAAAAAACATTTGGAAGGCCATGATATCCTAGTGGAGAAACTGAGGAGTTTTGGGATACACCAAAGCACTGTCTGGTGGATTAGGGCATGGTTGACTGACCGAAAGCAGAAGGTAACCATTAGCAGGGAATCGTCGGGATGGCAGCCAGTGACAAGCGGGGTCCCCCAGGGCTCTGTCCTGGGGCCGATCCTGTTTAATCTTTTCATTAACGACATGGAAGAAGGGGTGAACAGTCTGCTGATCAAATTCGCAGACGACATTAAACTGGAGCAGTGGCCACAACTGAGGAGCAGGTACTCCAGATCCAAAAGGATCTGGACAGACTATGGAAGTGGGCAGGAGACAACAGGATGGCGTTCTATGTGGATAAGTACAAGGTCTTGCACTTGGGGCATAGGAACAGGTGTCATAAGTACAGGTTAGGTGACAAGTGGCTGGAGAGCAGCACTTGTGAAAGGGACCTCGGGGTACTGGTTGACCGCAGGTTAAACATGAGTCAGCAGTGTGATGCGGTGGTCAAGAGGGCAAATGCCACCCTTGGTTGCATAGCCAGAAGTGTGGCTTCTAGATCAAGAGAGGTATTACTACCACTCTACATGACTCTGGTGTGCCAGCAACTGGAGTATTGTGCTCAGTTTTGGGTCCCTCATTACAGAAAGGATATAGCCAGTTTGGAGTCAGTGCAGCATAGGGCCACAAGGATGGTGGCTGGTTTGCAGGGGATGCCGTATGAGTGAAGACTGAGGGAACTGGGTCTCTTCAGCTTGGAGAAGAGGAGACTCAGAGGGGATATGTTGGCGACATACAGGTATGTGAGGGGGTGTCACATGCTGATGGGTAGAGACCTGTTCTCCCCTGCAGAGGAGGCCAGGACGTGCTCCAACGGAGCAAAGCTCAGGGAGCCAAGGTTCCATTTGGATGCCAGGAAGCACTTCCTGACAGTTAGGACCCCGAGGGCATGGAACGGGCTTCCACAAGAGGTCGTTGAGACCCCATTGGTGAGGGTGTTCAAAGACAGGCTGGACATGCACATGGTGGGCATGTCGTGAGCAGAGCTGGCTGGTGCCGGAGGTCAGACTAGATGGCCCAGGAGGCCCCTTCTGAGTCGCTCTGTTTCTATGTTTCTATGTTTCTATAAGTTGTCCACCACTAGAACAGGCTGTTCTTCCTAGTCACCCACTTTGTTTTGGTCTGATGTGAAACTGAAATTAAATTTAGATGTTTTTATCAGGTAACTAAAACCAGTTTTAGTAAGACGAGTGGGTTTTGCATATTCACACACAGCATAGCCTAATGACAACTATTTGAAGGCATGTCTAAGAAAATGGGTGTACTAGAGAGAGGGTTAGATTGAAGTGTAGATGCGCGGGTTCATTCAGAGCTATGATACCAGAAGACCACCAATTGTGAAAGCTTTGCTGTGGGTACCATTTTTGTCTCTTCATCCCACCTCTTCCAGCTCCTCTGAGAGGGTAGCAAGCAGCCCTCTAATAATAATAGCAGCTGCTCATTTCTAGCCAGTCAGAACCCAAATCCCATGAAAGAGGGGGAAAGGTCTCAATATCTCATTATTATGACTCCTGAAGCAATCAAATATTTTATTTGGAAGAAATGACTGTGCTGCCTTTATTCTGAAGATCAATGCACCTGGCTATATTTTTAGGTTGTTGTTATTGTAGATCATTAAAAAGACAACTAAAATGGGGACAGAGACAGAATTCTGTCCTCATATTTTCAAAAAGTTGCTTCCATTCTTGGTAGTATATAACTATTTCCTGAAAAAAACAAGACTCACATTTGTATCCTTATTGAAAATGGCATTTCAGTGACATCCTGCTTTGCTGTGATTGGATAATTTTGTCAATTGTAACTGGAGATGATTTTAAAAGAACTAGCTTAAAGCAGATTACACCTGCTTCTGCTATGTTTCCTCATGAAGACTGGGCGTCAGAGAGAAGGTGTAATTACTTTATTCCAGTAACTCTTCTTTGTGAATTTAGAAGTCAAATATTCAGCATTCATTTCATATCAGAAACCAGATGCTACTGGTTTTTGTGAGCCATCCTAACGGAGAGTTAAACATTTGAGAGTTAAGATGCAACAGTGTTTGACTACTTGAGAGCCACATATAATAGTAAAGAGTATTTGAAAGATTGCAAGTGTCTGGTAATGCACCATCACCTCCCCAGAAGTAGCAATCTGGATGACTTTCCTCCATCACTTGACTTTCCTTCAAGGTGATTAAAGAAACCCGATCTGGGGCTAACCATGCATGATGCGGCCCCTTCAAAAAGCCCCAGTGTTTGTCCAGAGCTGCAGGCTAGAAGGATGCCACTCTGCTGCTCTGTTGCTGGAAAACCTTGCTTTTTCCAACCATTCACATATAAAATCAGGTGCATGTGGCCAAGAAACAGGGCCTTCTCCCTGCTGGGGCCTTGGTTCTGAGATTCCATCCTGATTGAGATTCATCAAATATTCTTCCCATCATTCAATGGCTGCTAAATACTGTTTCTTTCCAGCTAGATCTCCACAGGTGGCCACACCGTTTCAGCCTGACTGTGCTGGCTACTTCAGTCCTGCTTTCATCTTGCATTAATGGATGCTGTATTGTGTTCTTTTGTTGTGCTTTGTTGCATTTTTTCACTTTTATTGTAAGCTACTTCATGAAACACACAACCCCCCTCCCCAAGATCTAATACTAACTCATTTATGTAAACATGCAGTATCACTTCAGCTGGTAGGTGCAAGGCTCACATGGTGGGATGGTTTTCCATACACTAACATTATCTTCTCATAGAAAAGTAATATTTAAAGAAGTATGGCAGGATGTGGACTCCGAGGGATGTTGGAGGACACGATGGCCTGAAGGAATGTTGTCCATGGGGTTGCAATGGGTTGGACGCGACTTTGCCACTAGCAACAACAAAATGGCAGGATAAAAGCTTTGTCTTAATATACTAGTGATCAATGTACAGATTGGTTTATTTCCATGGGGAGGAAGATTTATCACAAGTCCTCAGTTGCGTTCTAACAACCTTTGTCATTCACTTAACTCATCAACCAGGCCCAGCTTCAAATGGCTGCAATGGCTTCAAAGCTGATTATGAAAAGCAGAGCCTGCTCATCAGTGGCCCCTTCATGATGGAATTTCCACCATGAGGAAACCCATCAAGTTCAGCATTCTGTCAGGTTTGCTTGCATTCAACCCACTGGCTTTCTTCACTTTCTCCATGCTTTTCAATTTTTTGTTGCAATTTGTGAATTGTGTGTGTGTGTGGAGGGGGGGACCCTGCACAGTTTTCCCTGCATGTTTCTGCAATATGTGCATTTTCAACCACTTTGTGAAATCCATGCATTCCCCCTAGACAGGGTGTGCATTTCTCTTAATGTGTACATTTTCTGTGCCCTTTCCCACTAATATTCTCACTTCTGTGCACATTCTTAAAATCAATGAACCTTCCCATAATGCTCATAAAATTGCTGATCTTGAGGTTCAGTTATCTTCTGGTTTCTGTAGAAGTTCAGAAGTCTGAACTCAGCAAGATCACAGAAAATCACAGACTGAGTAAAAGTTTCACCTTTCCCTTGCTCTTGGTTTCTCCTGGCTTTTAGGAGCCTGGTGACAATGTTATTCTTCCATAAGGCATGCAAAGGGGTGGTTAATAGATCATAAGGCTGGCTTGAGATCTGTGCACTGATTATTCATTGAGTCGAGCTAAAGAAGTTCTCTTGGTGCAATCATTTTTGACACCAGGTATTATAATTTATTTTCAATGTCCTCATTGTACCGTTAAGGGTTTGACATACTGTTTTATTTTTGTTTTATTGCACTATCTGCTGCTTTATAGTTTTGTGATGCATGATTTTTTGTGAAATATGATATTTGGTTGAACATTGCTCTGGAGTTCTGATAGGATGAAGACACAGATATTCATATTTAAGGGTGCAAGCTGACGGGGCTGCCTGTAACCTTCTGGACTCACAAGGTTGCAGTCAACCAATCAAGGGAGGGAGGAATACAGAGCTGAGGACTGCCCTTGTGCTCAAAAACACCATGATGGGCAATTTTGGCCATCTGCTTGTTTCCCCCTAAATGTGCAGGCAAAGAGGTGAGGAGGAGAGGATGACGGGCCTCCTTCACCAAGGGATTTGGTGGAAGCTGCCAGTGCTTCTCCCTCTCTCCTTTTCCAACCCTCTGGTGCATGTCCTGAAGATGGTCTTCCATCTCTAGGGGTCTGACCAGCATAGAAAGAGCCATGGACTGGCTGAGAAGGCAAGAGAGCACTTCTCTGAAGGCAGAGGACTTTTCTGAGGCTGCAGGTGGAATTCTGCTTTTCCTGTGGCCAAGCAGAGAGTGCTAACTGGTCATAGGATTCTGCCAAAATCCAGTTATGAATGGATGGATGGACATTCTCATTGGCTTTAAACAGGTTCCGTTGCATTTTACTATTTTGTGCCAGCTCTTTCTGGCATTCTTTTGGATTGAGGTATTGAACAAATAGCAATAAACTGTGGTAATGTTATTTGCCTCCATGATCAGATTAGATTGGAAGGGAGAAGGGTAATGGACTAGGTTCTTAACCTCCACCTCACACACACACAGAAAGAGAGCAAGAGAGAGAGAGGGAAGGAAAGAGAGAATCTGTGAATGGTGCAGCCTGAATGGAGAAGTAGAAAGAATACCATAATTTTAAAAAGAACCATTCCAAATTGAAGCCATCTTGTTTGATGGGTCTTTCAAAGTCCTGTTCTATCAAATTAGACTCTGAAAGTGAATCTAGTCATATTAGGCTACAATCTTTGGCCAAGCTATGAAGTGCAGTCCTGAGGAATTGCATTTGATAATTGAGGCTTTTCCCTCCCCACCCAAAACAGCCCAGGCATTAAGCGCACACAGACACACACATATCTCTGCCTTATTCCTTTACCCAGTACCCATTCAAGGCATTCTGTGCTTATATTTTAATTATCACTTCTCAGGGAATAGCCTGACCAGAGATATTTAGATAGATGAGAGCACACTGGGCAGCTGGCAAAGCATCCATCCTCATCTCAGCCTCTCAGTTACTTCTAGTCATTTAATATCTTAATGATGTTGATGTTACACCTTAAGAGGAATAGAGCTCTCCCCCTTCCTTCACATCTCTCACACATACACACACTTTCCTCCGCTAGGGCCACACTAAATTCATCTCCCCTTTTCTGTGTGCATCTTAGGGAACACTGGAAAACACCTTCTGATTTAGCTCACTTTCCCAGAAGTCACAAATATATAGTAGAATAAGAGATGTTATAGAACCCGAGGTTTGTTGTTGTTGTTAGTCGCAAAGTCATGTCTGACCCATTGCGACCCCATGGACAACATTCCTCCAGGCCTTCCTGTCCTCCACCATCCCCCGGAGTCCACTTAAGCTCAGACCAACTCCCTCAGTGACTCCGTCCAGCCACCTCATCCTCTGCCGTCCCCTTCTTCTTTTGCCATCTATTGTTCCCAGCATTAGGCTCTTCTCCAGGGAGTCCTTCCTTCTCATTAGGTGGCCAAAGTATTTGAGTTTCATCTTCAGGATCTGGCCTTCTAAAAAGCAGTCAGGGTTGATCTCTTCTAGGACTGACCGGTTTGATCGCCTTGCGGTCCAAGGGACTCGCAGGAGTCTCCACCAGCACCACAACTCAAAGGCCTCAATCCTTCTGTGCTCAGCCTTCCTTGTGGTCCAGCTTTCACAGCCATACATTGCAACTGGGAAAACCATAGCCTTGACTATACACACTTTTGTTGGCAGGGTGATGTCTCTGCTTTTCAGTATGCTGTCTAGATTTGTCATAGCTTTCCTCCCCAGGAGCAAGCGTCTTTTAATTTCTTGGCTGCACCCCAAGGTTAACATCTCATAAAGAGGAATGGGCAGAGGTTCAGAACAGATAGAAGGAAGGGCTTTTTCACACAGTACATAGTTAAAGTTTGAAATTTGTTGCAACTACAGGATAAAGTGATGTTTGCTCACTTAAAGGAAACATGCTTGGAGGAGGCGGCTATCAATAGCTGCTAGTCATGATGTTTATATATCCTAGTATCAAAGGAAATATATTCCTGAGCCCCAGTTGCTGGGGAACCCAGGTGGGATGGTGCCACCAGACTCGCATTCTTGCAAGTTTCACACAGATAACTGGTTGGCCACTGTGTGAACTAGAAAGAATATGGTCTGATTCTGCACGGCTTTTCGTATCCTTGCTTCGTTTCAGTGCTGCTCACAGGAGCACCATGTTTCTTTTATTTGTCCCCCTTGTTTTCAGCCCCATTCTCAGCATTTAATCTGATGCATAGAAACATAGAAACATAGAAACAGAGCGAGTCAGAAGGGGCCTCCTGGGCCATCTAGTCTGACCTCCGGCACCAGCCGGCTCCGCTCATGACATGCCCACCATGTGCATGTCCAGTCTATCTTTGAACACCCTCACCGATGGGGCCTCAACGACCTCCCGTGGAAGCCCATTCCACGCCCTCGGGGTCCTAACTGTCAGGAAGTGCTTCCTGGCATCCAAATTGAACCTTGGCTCCCTGAGCTTTGCTCCATTGGAGCGCGTCCTGCCTTCCTCTGCAGGGGAGAACAGGCCTCTCCCCATCTCCATGTGACACCCCCTCACATACCTGTATGTTGCCAACATATCCCCTCTGAGTCTCCTCTTCTCCAGGCTGAAGAGACCCAGTTCCCTCAGTCTCGCCTCATACCCCATCCCCTGCAAACCAGCCACCATCCTTGTGGCCCTACGCTGCACTGACTCCAACCTGGCTATATCCTTTCTGTAATGAGGGGCCCAAAACTGAACACAATACTCCAGTTGCGGGCGCACCAGAGTCATGTAGAGTGGTAGTAATACCTCTCTTGATCTAGAAGCCACACTTCTGGCTATGCAACCAAGGGTGGCATTCGCCCTCTTGACCACCGCATCACACTGCTGACTCATGCTTAGCCTGCGGTCAACCAGCACCCCGAGGTCCCTTTCACAAGTGCTGCTCTCCAGCCACTTGTCCCCTAACCTGTACTTATGACAGCTATTCCTATGCCCCAAGTGCAAGACCTTGCACTTATCCACATTGAACGGCATCCTGTTGTCTCCTGCCCACTTCCATAGTCTGTCCAGATCCTTTTGGATCTGGTGTATCTGCTCCTCAGTTGTGGCCACTGCTCCAGTTTTAGTGTCGTCTGCGAATTTGATCAGCAGACTGTTCACCCCTTCTTCCATGTCGTTAATGAAAAGATTAAACAGGATCGGCCCCAGGACAGAGCCCTGGGGGACCCCGCTTGTCACTGGCTGCCATCCCGACGATTCCCCGCTAATGGTTACCTTCTGCTTTCGGTCAGTCAGCCATGCCCTAATCCACCGGACAGTGCTTTGGTGTATCCCAAAACTCCTCAGTTTCTCCACCAGGATATCATGGGGCACTTTGTCAAAGGCCTTGCTGAAATCCAGGTATACCACATCCACTGCATCCCCTCCATCTAGCCATCTTGAAACCTTGTCATAGAATTCCACAAGGTTTGTCTGGCAGGACCTGTTTCTGCGGAAGCCGTGTTGTGTGGCTGTCAGCCTCCCTTCCCTATCTAGCATCACTAGATCTCTCTCTATTATGAGCCTTTCCATTGTTTTTCCTACAATGGACGTAAGGCTAACCAGTCTATAATTCCCCATGTCCTTTCTACTACCCTTTTTGAAAATTGGGACCACCGATGCCACCCTCCAGTCCCCTGGAACTTCACCCGTTCTCCACGAGGCCTCAAAAATGGAGGCCAGCGGGCGTGAGAGAACCCCTGCCAACTCTCTAAGTACTCTCGGGTGTAACCCGTCAGGGCCTGGCGCCTTTGTAATGTCCAATGCCCTGAGGAGCCCCTCGACTTCAAGGGGGGTGACTCTAATCCCTGCCCCTAAGTCCCCAGCCTCATCCAATGTCCTATACGGATATCCCCCGTCCTGCTTTGGGGAGAACACAGAGGCAAAATAGTCATTTAGCATCTGTGCCTGTTCCCTCATGTCAGTCACTGGATCTCCTTCCTCCTTATTTAGTGGTCCCACCACTTGTCTCCCCTTCCTTTTCCTATTTACATGCTGGAAGAAGCCCTTTTTGTTGCTCTTGATATTCTTGGCAAGTCTCAGCTCATAATCAGCCTTAGCCTTGCGAAGAATCCTTCTGCAATGGGCCTCCTCCTCCCGGTATACCCTTTTGTCTATTTCCCCCAGTACCCATTTCCTATGGAGGCTCCTCTTTCGTCTAATCCCCCTAACCACCTCCTTTCGCATCCATGGCGGCACTCTCCTCCGCCTCCCCACCTTACTGACTAGAGGTATTGTCAGGGCTTGCGCCTGCAAAACCTCCCTTTTGAGTGCCATCCACCCCTCCTCAACTTGCTTACCTTCCAGTAACCTATCCCAGGAGACTTTCCCCAGCCTGGCCTTCAGTTGGCCAAAGTTGGCCCTCTTGAAGTCCCAGCTTCTAGTGCTCGCCCTGCTGCACGGCCCCAGTCCCCTGATCTCAAAGCAAAGGATGGAGTGATCACTCGCATCCAGAGCTCCCCTAATCTGTACTTCATCTATCAGCTCCTCCCTATTGGTCAAGACCAAGTCCAGGATGTTTCCCCCCCTCGTCGCCTCTCGGACCCTCTGTGTGAAAAACCCACCCTCTAGAGCTTCTAGGAAGCGACGTGACCTGGCTGTCTCCGCCGAGTGAGTCTCCCAAGTAATATCCGGGAGATTGAAATCTCCCATAATTACTGTGTCTCTCCCCCGAGATATCCTTAGAATCTGGCCTGTCAGGACATCATCCAGGGTCTCAAGTTGACCTGGAGGGCGATAACATACCCCCACTGTCAGGTCTCTTTCTCTGTCAAAACCCCTAAGTTTCACCCAGACTGCCTCTACTGAATCCCCATCTGTGCTGCACTCTATCTCACTGCATCCTATCCCTTCCCTGACATATAAAGCCACACCCCCACCTCTCTTTCCCTTCCTGTCCTTTCTAAAAAGGTGATACCCTTCTATGTTCACATTCCAGACTTGCCTTTCATCCCACCAAGTTTCTGTGATTCCCACCAGATCGTATCCTCCTATTCCCAGGAGAGCTTCAAGCTCTTCCTGCTTATTACCCATGCTCCTAGCATTGGTGTACATGCACCTCAACTCCTTCCCACTGCTTCCTTTCCTTGGAGTGCCCAGCATCCTCCTTCCTCCCTGGTACCTGGCCCCTCTCTGTAGAAGTCCTGTCAGTCCCTGCAGTATCTCTAAAGCCCTGCTCCCAGAGCCCCGATCCTCCCTGCACACTTGTCCAGTGCAGACACGTTACTGGGGGGCCTGAACCCACCCCCCACTGGCTCAGTTTAAAGTCTTCCGGATGAAGCTCGCTAGAGCATCTCCAAAGGACCTTTTCCCCATCCTCGTGAGGTGTAACCCATCCCTTGCCAGAAGTCCATTGGCAAGAAAACGAGTGCCGTGGTCAAGGAACCCGAAGCGTTTCTTCTGGCACCACACCCTAAGCCAGTCGTTCACCTCAGAGGCCCTCCTGTCCCTTCCTGGCCCAAATCCCCGGACAGGTAAGATGTCACCTCAAAATGCATGCCAGCTCATGTCCATGCAAGAGTGTAAGCTTTTGAGGGGGTTTTGCACAAAATGTGCATGTTTTCATGCAGCTTTTTTCTAAATGCATATATTAGGTTTGTTATTTTTTTTAAAAAAATATACAAATTGTCTTCATTTATTAAATCATGTTTGAACATTTTTTCAAAGATGCACATTTTTGTAAGTATACATTTCTTAATTCCTATTTCCTGCAAAGCACATCACAAGCTTCACAAAATACATTTAAATTTGGGAGCTATGCAATGGGTAAACTCATGCAGATTACAAGCTCTAGATTTGTGCAGTTTACATTCTGTAGTTCCACTGTGTTTTGCGTTGTGTTCTGTGTTCCTTCCATCCCTTCTGCATTCCAGTGGAAGAATTTAAGTAAATTAATTTCTGTTCTTAATTTTGATATTGGACCTAGGCAGCATTGAGGATTATGTTCAGCCCCTATTGTGAAGTGAATGAGCCTGATTTGCATCTGGACTAATGCATAGATTAAACCCATTTTTTAAATAACTATCAATTGCATATTGATGCAGAAATTCACTTATGAACTTTTCTGAAAGTGACATAGGCCAGAAGAAGTGCCTAGGACTGCACCATAAGTAGCTACAGCAGCTATCAGTTCTTTCTGAATATGTAGAGGCACACCATTACTTTGTGCATTGTGTTCAAGAAGAAGCTCATGTTATAATAACCTGAAATGCTTCTACAAGGTGTTCTTTCCCATTTTGGGAAAATAGCATTGAATGCTATTAACTTAAGACTCTTTATCCTTTCCTTTTCATGGAGAACATCCTGCCAAAAACAAAGAATGAATTTCCAGAGGGTGCTACCCTGCCGAGTCTGCATTTACATATGAAGTAAAAGGAAAAGAAGCTTACAAACATCCAGATCAAACATGGATTCAGATGCAATCAGTGGGAAAAGTCTGTACTTTCTGGGCTTGCACAATAATTCATGGATCAAAGCAAACACACAAAGCGTTTGAAAGCATGCAGATGAAAAATGTGCTTTCGAAAAATGGTCATGTAAAAGGCAAGTTTGAGAAAGGTGACAAATACAGTTGAATCACTTGGAGAAGAATGTGCCCGTTTCAAAGTGTGCAGTACATTTGGAAAAATATGCATGAACATGGGGAGGAAATTTATTTTGTCAATGAGTGGAAAATGAAATAAAATACGCTGGCAATCTATGAAACACACCCAGAATGAATTTAAGAAGATGTGTGCATCTCTCATCTCAATCCACAATACAGGGATGGTCCCTTGGTGGGTAGAGCTGCTCCAGAATGGAGAGTTCAGATAAGACACCCCAAGGAATTCACATATGCAGGCAGTTGTGTTGAGCACTCTCCCTCACCCATCACTCTCTCTCTGTATACCATCTGTTGCCAGGAAATTGTACTCCACTCCAGTTGCTGTGAGGATCCAACCTCAGAGCAAGTGGGGGGGGAGGGGGGCTGGGCGGTAGGGGGGTGGATATTATGCCATTGTCCCTGTAATCAAAAAGTACTGGTACTTCACTCCCGTGAGCCAGTGTAACTGGCACATAATTCTGCATCTGCGGATGCTTCCAAATTGCTCTCAAAGTTAGGCAAAGAGACAGTTTCTCCTTTTGCTGGGAAGTGCCATGTTCATATTCAGCAGGACTGTCCTTGGGTTTTTACCTTCACAGCCACCAGCATCTTGTCCTTGGTGGGACTGAGGTTGTAGCACTCAGCCAGGAACACCTTCCCGAAAGCACCTTCGCCAAGCTCTCTCTTCAGAATGATGTCTCTTCTCTTAATATGCTGTACATCTGCAGACAGCAAGGAGGGATAGAAGGACAGGAAAACATGAATTAATATAGAAACAGAAGCGTAGAAAAATAGAAACTGAGTGAGTCAGAAGGGGCCTCCCAGGCCATCTAGTCTGACTAGTTGGCATCAATACAAAGAAAAGCTAACAAATAATTTCTTACCCCTCTATATAACAGGCTCTCATTAATTTTCATTTTATACAATGTCTTTTAAAAACAGCAACTGAAAATTTGCCTTTTGTACATTCTAAGCTGTTTCTCTACATATCCTCAGCTTTGAAAAAAAGTCAAAGCTTTCTAAGTACTTCTGAAGTACATCACTCCTTGTTAAGACTGCCTTTCAGAGCTTTGCAATTTCCAAAGCCACAGTCTTCTTCACTGAAGATCTCCAGGCTATTGAATTTACCTCCATCTGATGTTCTTCATTTCCACAGGAGAAACCCCAATTTCCACCACTCCAGCCCCTGCAGAATATTTAGGATGGCTCTCACATGCATCACAACAGAAAACCTCACAGACATTGCAAGTGAAGAATCTCTTTGGTTATTTTTCCATGGGAGGTGGTTGAAGCCCCAGTGGTGAGGGTGTTTAAGGATAGACTGGACATGCACATGGTGGGCATGTCATGAGTGGAGCTGTCTGGAGCCAGGGGCCAGACTAGTTGGCTCAGAAGGTCCCTTCTGACTCACACTGTTTCTATGTTCCTGTGTTAATGCAGATCTTCGAAGTTTTAAAGATTGAAATAACAACCTTAATCATTTCATCATAACATGTAACACTTTACCTCCACCATCCTGGTCAATTTTTTGTCTCACTGAAATACCTTCTACCTTTCCTAGTTTTCTGAAACAATTTCTTGTAAACTGCCTAGAACCTTTGGGAATGGGGTGGTATATAAAAACATAAATACTGACAATTTCTACTCCCCACACCAATGTTCATGAGTCCCACTGCATCCCATGGCCCCATTTTTTAATTGTGTTTAGAAATGCAGATCAAGAACCTGGGCAGAAAGATGGATGCAAAGATGGATTTGCACAAAGTCAGTCCATGAATGTCTCCTGGCACACAAGCTCATGATGACCTTCTGCCCTGCCTGGTGCAGCAGCGGCATAGAAGAGCAGCACCACGCATGCACGTGGGTGACTGACCTTCTTCCACTCTGGTACTGCTGGCAGTCGTGGGTGGGGAAGGTTTCCAGTTGTGCCACTGGGGGTCTACGAGCTTGCACAGAACTTCTCTTGGCTGAGCTCACTTTGCAGGACCAGGCTGAGAACAAGAGCCAATCTGTAGATCCTGGAGGGACAGATCTCAAGGGAGTTCATCCAAACTGTAGTGTGGACCCTCAGAAGGCATGTGATCATGCACCCCCTTCAGCCTGGCTCTGGTGTAGTTCCAAATAAGGCATCCCCCACGCCTAAAAAACACACCCCCTAGAAAGATCATCATACCCTGGAGTACCATTTAGTATTACACACGGGGTGCATATGTCTTGGTGGCTCCTGAAATGGGGTATTCTCATACAGAGTAGAGCAAAGAAATGCCAGCTTACTGCAGCAAGATTTCCCCCTTAATACCATGTTGATCAAGAGCAACTCATCTTCATTAGGGGGAGAATGGATGTGGTCTGGTGGAGAAACCCAGGGACAGTACAACTTATGAAAAAGGCAAAGAGTTGGAAATAGAAAATGTCATAGTGGCTTTCAGACAATTAAGCCTGCTAATTAGAAGATTATGGGCTGGCATAGAAGCTACCAAGACTAGGCATCTTTGCTTATTCGGGGAGAGTGATGGCGACAGTTTTCATAAATAGTGGTCCTTGTAATTAATGGAGTTTCCTCCAAGAATCCTCACTGACCTTTCTCATTATTTTTAATAGGCTTCTTTCTTTGTTTAGGAAAAAGCATAACCCCAATATTAATATTATTAGCAATATTAAGAACTGGTAGGCAGAATGTGGCTGAGATGAAATGTGGTAGGCAGAACTGGTAAGGAGAATGCGGCTGTGGAAATCTTGATAGCATTTCTATTCTTATCTGTTTAGCAAATGATCCAGCTATCGGTGTACATGCAGTTTTGTCGTGTTTGCACTGCATCATGGATTTTGTAGTTTTCTTGATGTCTCATGACAACTGCACACTTTTGCATTTCAAGAAACATGGCTTTCAGTAAATCTTCAGGACATCACAGAACAGTGTCAGTCTCTAAATTACTAGTTGCTATTTTTGTGAATGCAAAAGGTTTGTGTGTGTCAATGTATGGCTGTGAAAGTTGGACCGTAAGGAAGGCTGAGCGCTGAAGAATTGAGGCCTTTGAATTGTGGTGCTGGAGGAACTCCTGCGAGTCCCTTGGACAGGAAGGCAATCAAACCGGTCAGTCCTAGAGGAGATCAACCCTGACTGCTCTTCAGAAGACCAGATACTGAAGATGAAACTCAAATACTCTGGCTACCTAATGAGAAGGAAGGACTCACTGGAGAAGAGCCTAATGCTGGGCACAGTAGATGGCAAAAGAAGAAGGGGACGGCAGAGGATGAGGTGGCCAGATGGAGTCACTGGAGTAGTGGGCATGAGTTTAAGTGGACTCCGGGGGATGGTGGAGGACAGGAGAGCCTGGAGGAATGTTGTCCATGGGGTCATGATGGGTTGGACACGACTTCGCGACTAACAACAACATGTGTCTATGTGCAGAGGGAAGTCATACAGTCACTCAACCTGACATCTCCCAAACATGTGATCTTTTATTTCTGTAGATTTTAGAATCATTAAGAATCAGAGAAGTCTATTGCGCATGGCATCTGTTGTATCAATGTGATAATTTTATGAACATTTCACATTCTGTGCACATAATTGAAAAGGAAATGTTCTCAGTATGTTTTTTAATCTGGTTTCCTCATATGAAATAAATAAGTAAATCAAAAAATCTGCCTTACATTGAACCCAATCTGCTGTAAGAAGGGAGTCATGTTTTCCATTCCTAAGTGGTAATATTTGAGTTGCTTCTGATCTTCATACTGACCCACTACTGAGTCTTTCTGTGGCCATGATTTGTCAAATTATAGGCCAACAGGTATGCAAACTGGTGTGGACCTGGGATTCATTGAAGTTTTGGTGTAAAATGTACAGAAGCCACCAGATTGCAACTCATGACCATTCCCGAACCTGATGGACCTACTGGGCTACAAAAACACCCTGCGGTGTTGGATGAAAAATAATGAAGCAGAGATTTCTAACCATTCCAGCTCCAAATCAGATTAAAGTAATATGAAAATTCAGAGGAAGCAGGAAATGGCTAAGTCCCTTCTGTCTCAGCTTTATTTTAGCCCACACTGCAGAACTGTGCTCAAATTTGAAGCAGTTGTGGTTCTAGTTTAGTTCAACAATGGATGTTTTGCTTGCCTCTGATTTATGTGTGTGGCACAACTCAGTGTCTGGAGAATGATGGTGTTCTTTTAGGCTGCAGTCCATTTTATCAGCCTGCTGCAGAAGGAGGCAAGGGAAACAGCTCTCCTAACAATATAGTTTCTTCCTCTTCTTAAGCAGCTCCTATTTACTCTCGAATGGTAGACACAACATAAAATAAAATAATACATCTTGTAACTGAAAGACATGATGCCTGAGTTTTCTTCCGTCCTCCCTATTCCTTTTTTGTTTTCATCATTTCCCTTGCAATGCTGAGTGGAGGGATTGTGTCCCTGGAGTCTTTAAAATGTTCTTCAAGCTGCTCTGGGCGACATTTTGATGGAAGAGCAGGGTAACAATGGGTGAAGAAATATCCAGACGATCACTTGCAGAACACACAGTTCAAGTCAACAGAGAGGGATGGACCATGCTACTCAGGAAGTTCAGCAGATACTTCTGATTAAGTCCAGTCAGAAATATTTTCCTGGAACAGGTGCCTGAGGGGTGGGTGTGGTAGACCAGAATTTTGCCTTGAGGATAGGGACCATAGAAGAAGTATCAGAACATCAATAGAAGTAACCTTCTAAATCTTCAATCAAAGCATTAATAAAATTACTTTTACCTTTATAAATATAATGTATTAATTTTACTTTTATAAATGTAATGACAAAATAAGGGACTAGCAGTCAATATTGTAACTCTTGGGAATGTATGGATTTTGCTGAATTTGTTCCGTCTGTTTCACAGATCGTTGGACATCTTTTGTTCTGCCATCTGCTCATTGATGGAATCTGGATTTTTGCAAGATAACTGGTCTGAAGATGCACTCTTGCACTGATTCACACTTCTGTTAATTTGTGCAACCCCTCCCCACAAAAAAAGAGAAAAAATAATCCAATTCTGAAAAGTCATGGATTTCCCATGGAGTTTGCCTGAAACTGCATTGCTACAGTAGTATGGTCTCAAACCAAAAGTCTTGCTAGCAGAGCAAAAGCCGTGGCCCCTCTCTGCACAATAAAAGAGCGGAAACTCTGGTGACAACCAATTGCCATTGCTCTCTTCAAGTCCCAGGAAAATGCTTTGTCTTGACCTAAGATTTAGGATGGCCAGAAGCTTTTTGGAGAGGAATGATGGCAGACAGAAACCTTGGAGTTCTCCCTCTCTCCTATTTACTTTTAATCTGGAGGGAGTATGGAAAGAAGAAAAGCGTACACCTGGCTTTGTGTTGAAATACTTCTCCCACTCACTAAAAATACCCCTGTCAAAATGGCCATCCCATTTCTCTGCTTCAAGATAGGGTAGCAAAATGGGAAGGGGATTTCACCTGAGCCTACCTTCAGTATTCCATTAAAATGAAATCTGATGGCCACCAACCTACAGATGCCCCAAGATTTCCAGAACGCAACAGTCAAACTTGAAAATAAGCCCCAGTGCAGTTTTGCATGAAAATAAAGGTAAGTAGGGCACCCACCCCCTGCGCGCGCGCGCACACACACACACACACACACACACAGGGGTGGGGAGAGGGAGATCAGAATCATGAGCTCAGTATAAATGCCATTATTCCAGCCTCCATCAGTTCTCAGATCGTTCATCTTCAGGGCTAATCATGAATAACAAGGCTGCCCCCCCAGCGATTCTGCTGCAAGGGCACCTGGGAACTGGATCTGCATAAAGTTATTTACAGCCTCCTGACACACACGGAATTGTGCCTGATAAACAGCTGTTGTTTTTTGTTCCAAAAAGATGTCAAGTGATCTAAGCAGAATTGTCTGGCTCGACTGGATTGCGGTCAGCCTCTCTAACAAGGGAGCTGCAACCTGGCATCCTTTCTTGTGCCTCTTGTCCTCCCCAGCAACTCCACACATCATTAATTGGTGACAGCAAGAGCCAACAAGATAATTCGAGGTATAATTCTGGACAACAGACCGCAAGCACAGCAGTCAGAGAAAGAAATATCCTATTGGTTTCACCAGTAGCCCACTGGTTATCCATAAATCTAGCCTCAGTTCTGTGCGATTGCAACTAAAGTGTGTGAAGATATTTTGCAAAAACTAAATGCTTCCATGGGGCAGGGCTCCAGGATTCTGGCCCAGCCCCAGCTTTGTGATGGAGGACCCCGAATAGTCCTTGGACTGCCTCAAGGTCTTCGCTTCCTAGCACTCATGTGGCCATGCTCTCATCATCCAAAATGAGGAAGGTCAAAAGGAAGAAGAATTTTCATAATGAAATGCAGTTTGCAACAGTGTGTTTTAAAAAAGGACAGGGAGAAAGAATGTAATATCTATGCTACAGCACTGCATTGCAGGTGGTGCTGTAGTCCCATGTTCCAACGAGCAGCCTAGAAACCTAAGACCCCTGTAGGCATTCCTCCAAAGAGAGTCCAAAACTGTAGGCTGTTCTCCTGATCTGTATCACCAAACAATTCTAGAAGTTTTCATGCTGTGGGAGCAATTCTTTAATGAAGTTCATGGGTCTTCATTGTCCATTCAAGACCAAACCATCCCGCAACGCCTTACAGCAAAAGAACAGTATATCATTGCTGGGAAATTCACTCCTCTTTCCAGCTACTGTAAGAGTGCACAAGAGATTTGGAAGAGGCAGATGGTCTCAACATTCCTCACAGGAGGATGAGGGAGAGGATGAAGAGGGAGGGAAGGAGGAAGAGGAAAAGATGTATCCTTGTGATCCCCGTGTCTACTATACCAATTATTTCAGGTTCCTTAATAACAACAGTCTGGCATATCAGACAGAAAGACTGAATCCCATCCTGATCTCTGCTGTGTTGGTTTCTCATTTGCAGTAAGATTTTTTCCTACAAATGAACCTTCAAAAATGTGATCAGGACTAATCGGAAGGGATGGTACGACCCCTTCTACTCCAACAAGACTCTTCCATGGCACCCAACTCTGTGCATGTAATTATGCCTTGTGGAATGGGTCAGGTGATGGTTCATCCTGTCAGTTGGAAATACACAGAAGGACAACTGGACTTCTGTGCATTGGAGCCCCTCTTGGGGTATGCCAGTGAAACACCAAAGAAAAACAGTGCATATCAAATATATTGCGAGATGTTAGTGAAAGATGCATTATTTTCCCTGAATCTCCAGGCAAGTGAAATTTCCCAATCAAATGTCACCTGCTGAGAAGTGTTCTCAACAATGGCAAAAAGGCCAACAAAAAAATGTATTTTTGCTGTTGTTTTTGCTTTAACAGACTAACACGACAGCTCCTCTGGAAACTTAGCAATCACCTTGCTGTGCCTTAGAATGCAATTACATGCTCAGCAGAAATGTATAGAGCAGCTCTTGCAGGACCATATCACTTTAGATTCCAGGTGAGAGTGGGGAAAGGGATCACATTTAAATGCTCCCCGTATAAAAACTTCCTGCTAACTAAGACTCAGCGGTAATGTCTTTCTGGCTTTCTGGCGGCAACTGTGTCTTCATAGCCAGATGCAAGATGACTGAGAATACCATTAAGTAGCAATAGTCTGCATGCAATCATCTCATGGGAGTTTTGCTCTGGCCTCTTTCCTCTTTTTGGTGGCATCCTTCAGGAAGACAATCCTATCTCTGCCCATCATGTGAGATAACAGAAAGCAGGAGAGCTGGAGGCCCTCCAGCCACATCTTAAATCTAGAAGTGGTTGCCCCCTGGGCTTCCAAATCCTAAACCCACTTGTCCCCTCCCCTTCACCTCCCCTTCATTATATGTGGGCTGTCCACCTTTCAGGGCCAATATAAAGAACAGGGGTAAGGAGTACAGCTAGAGCTGTTTGAGCAATCCATTTCAGTTCACTTTTTAATCAAAATTTACCTAATCAATACCTTTCAGACTGAACTTAGACTGAAATGAAATCTGTGGCCAAAATTTATACATTTCCAACCTTGCAACATGACTGGTGAACCAGGAAAAGAAGATGAAAAAGCATTCAATGGTGTGTGTGCATGTGTGTAATGTTCATGAAAAATGTGTCATTTACAGATGTGTTTTATTCAATGGGTGAAAAATGTGCAAGTTTTAGACTGTGCACAACTCATGCATATATTTAGGAAATAGTCATTGATTTTTACACTCACAAATTCTTTATATCTGATGTGGACTTGAGTCAGAATGAGCTTCGAGAGGGAAGTTGGAGAATTTTGTTGAGCACAAGAGTAGCTGATTCATGTATCCTTAACTACGTGCTCAGAGACAGAACATTAACTTTGAATGCAAAAGATTCTAGGATCTGCACTGATTGAGGGATTGCACTGTAAAACCATCCAGTAACTCATTGTTTTTTCTTTAAACCATATTAAAATTATGAATGCAAATTATGAATAAAAACACCAAACAATAAAACAAAATAAAATTTAAGCAAGGAAAGAAACTACTATAACACATTAAAACAAAGAAAAGCTTGCAGCAAGAAAAAAAAAGATTGCTATGATCAAAAGGCACAAAAAACTGTACTTGGGATGCTTGGGTAGGCTAAAAATAAATGGCCATCATAGGGTGCCTGAAGTAGCATAATGTAGGTGCCAGGTGAGCTTCTCTGTAAGGGACATTCCACAGATGGAGTGCCACCAGTCCTTGTACTGTTTCTTTAAGAAGTCCCCAGGGCCCTGCCAGCCTCTCTCAGCTATTGATTTTCCTGGCAAGGACACTATTCTGTGATTACATTTTATTGGTCTAGTGTTCCTTCCTAATCAACTTCCCGCCTGGTTTTGAAGGCATTTCTCATGATCCCAAGGAATGAAGAAAGGTAACGGGGATTCTTCCACTTAACTCCAATGATTCACAAGTAAGTCAGGAAACCCAAGATTTAACCAGCAGAGATGATACTGATGAGCAATATCCTCCTTCCCGAACTGGAGTACAATTAACTACTATCAATCTTACAATGGACTGTAGCACAAATCAGTCTCTCTCATCAATGGTTTATGTGGATTAGCCTTCCTGAATTAAAATTGATTTCCATCAAGTTCCATCCAATCTATTCACACTCCCAGGAGCAGCCATCAGTTCAGTTAACTCTCTCCTGTGACTGCCTTTTCATGGCTAACCTGCATCTTGTTGAGGGAAAGATGTCGGTAAGTAAATCTAGAACAAGAAGTTGAAGCTCTCTGTCAATATCTTAAAACAAAACAAAACAAAATGAAAAAACAACAACAACAAAACCCCTTCCCAATTCTCTTCCACTCCTTACATGATTATAGCCAACTCCTCTATCAGATTCTTCTCTGCTTGCCTGTGTTTAACTAAACAATTGTCTTGTCCACAGGAGGAAGGGCAAGGGCTGTACATTGATAGTAAAACAGATGTTTTCCACACAGGATATTCCATGTGGGGCTGGAAAAACTCATGCCCGAAACCCAGGAAAGCTGCTACCAGTAAGTTTTGACAAATCTGAGGTGACTTGCTAAATTCCTATGACTATCCACCATTAATTCTGATTTTCCCGTGGAAGCAATGAATTTATGCAGAATATTCATTGTATTCACTTGAAATAGACCCAGTTCCTGTGTGCTTGTATTGTTTGCTAAAATCTAGACATGAGGTATTTCATTGCAATCTCATTAAACCTCAGGTTTAATAATTTGTAAGTTAAATGGTTTTGCTAATGCAAGAAAGCAAAATGGATGTCTGAGGAAGCTTTACAAATAGCTGAGGAAAGAAGGGAAGCGAAAGGCAAGGGAAAAAGATAAACACAGAAACAGAGCGAGTCAGAAGGGGCCTCCCGGGCCATCTAGTCTGACCTCCGGCACCAGCACCCAACTGATTGAAGCATTCCAGAGAACAGCTAGAAGAGATAAGAATGCCTTCTTAAATGAACAGTGCAAAGAAATAGAAGAAAATAATAGAATGGGGAGGACCAGAGATCTCTTCAAGACAACTGGAGATATGAAGGGAATGTGTCATGCAAAGATTGACATGATAAAGGATCAAAATGGCAGGGACATAACAGAGGCAGAAGAGATTAAGAAGAGGTGGCAAGATTACACAGAAGAACTATACAAGAAAGATCTTAATGTTTTTTATTTATTTATTTTATTTATTTTTCAATTTATATCCTGCCTTTTTCCTACAAAGGGCTCAAGGCAGCTTACATCATTCTCCTCCTCCATCTTATCCCCACAACAACAACCCTGTGGGGTAAGTTGGGCTGAGAGTCTGTGACTGGCCCAAAGTCACCCAGTTGGCTCCATGGCTGAGCGGGGACTAGAATCCAGATCGTCTGAGTCCCAGTCCCATGCTCTTAACGACTACACCACACTGGCTCTGATGTTCCTGATAACCAATGGGGTGGTCATTGACCTCGAGCCATACATCCTGGAATGTGAAGTCAAATGGGCCTTAGGCAGTCTGAGCAACAACAAAGCTAGTGGAGGTGACAGTATTCCAGCTGAGCTATTCAAAATCTTAAAAGATGATGCAGTAAAAGTGCTACACTCAATATGCCAGCAAATTTGGAAAACTCAACAGTGGCCACAGAATTGGAAAAGGTCAGCTTACATTCCAATCCCAAAAAACGGCAATGCCAAAGAATGTTCAAACTACTGCACCATTGCACTCATTTCACATGCTAGCAAAGTGATGCTCAAAATCCTACAAGCTAGGCTCCAGCAGTATGTGGACCGAGAACTACCAGAAGTACAGGCAGGGTTTCAAAGAGGGAGAGGAACTAGACATCAAATTGCCAACATACATTAGATCTTGGCGAAAGCTAGGGAGTTCCAGAAAAGCATCTACTTCTGCTTCATTGACTACGCTAAAGCCTTTGATTGTGTGGATCACAACAAATTGTAGCAAATTCTTAAAGAGATGGGAGCACCAGACCATCTTATTTGTTTCTTGAGAAACCTATATGCAGGTCAAGAAGCAATAGTGAGAACTGGACATGGAATCACTGATTGGTTCAAAATTGAGAAAGGAGTTTGGCAAGGCTGTATACTGTCGCCCTGCCTATTTAACTTATATGCAGAGCACATCATGAGAAAGGCAGGGCTAGATGAATCACCAGTTGGAATTAAGATTGCTGAGAGAAATATCAACAACCTCAGATATGCAGATGATACCACTCTCATGGCAGAAAGTGAAGAGGAACTAAAGAGCCTCTTGATCCGGGTGAAGGAGGAGAGTGCAAAAGTTGGCCTGAAACTCAACATTAAGAAAACTAAGATCATGGCATCCAGTCCTCTCACTTCCTGGCAAACAGATGGGGAAGAAATGCAGGTAGTGACAGTTTTTATTTTCCTGGGCTCCAAGATCACTGCAGACAGGAACTGCAGCCAAGAAATCAAAAGATGCTTCTCTTGGGGAGGAGAGCTATGGCAAATCTAGACAGCATACTAAAAAGCAGAGACATCACCCTGCCAACAAAAGTGCGTATAGTCAAGGCTATGGTTTTCCCAGTTGCAATGTATGGCTGTGAAAGCTGAACCATAAGGAAGGCTGAGTGCCGAAGAATTGAGGCCTTTAAATTGTGGTGCTGGAGGAGACTCCTGCGAAAGTCCCTTGGACCGCAAGGCACTCAAACCGGTCAGTCCTAGAGGAGATCAACCCTGACTGCTCTTTAGAAGGCCAGATACTGAAGAGGAAGCTCAAACACTTTGGCCACCTAATGAGAAGGAAGGACTCCCTGGAGAAGAACCTAATGCTGGGAACAGTAGATGGCAAAAGAAGAAGGGGACGGCAGAGAATGCTGTGGCTGGATGGAGTCACTGAAGCAGTGGGCGTGAGCTTAAGTGGACTCCGGGAGATGGTGGAGGACACGAAGGCAAGCAGGAATGTTGTCCATGGGGTTGCAATGGGTTGGACATGACTTCGCTACTAACAACAACAACAACAACAAAAGTTAATTGGTTTTACTAATGCATGTGTGCTTCATCCAATTCATTTTTCATTTCACTTTTTTCATTCTTTCTCTCATTTCAGCACCAGGCCAAAACTTTTTACTTTCCCAGTATTTTAAATGCTAGTAGCATTTTAAGATTGATTTTATATATTGTTATCTGGATGCTGTATCTTATTTATTTATTTTATTGCATTACCACCCTGAGGCATTATGAAGGGAGGGATACAAAAGCAATGAATGAATGAAATGAATGAATGAATGACAAGGTTTCAAGATGGCTAGATGGAGGGGATGCAGTGGATGTGGTATACCTGGATTTCAGCAAGGCCTTTGACAAAGTGCCCCATGATATCCTGGTGGAGAAACTGAGGAGTTTTGGGATACACCAAAGCACTGTCCGGTGGATTAGGGCATGGTTGACTGACTGAAAGCAGAAGGTAACCATTAGCGGGGAATCGTTGGGATGGCAGCCAGTGTCAAGCGGAGTCCCCCAGGGCTCTGTCCTGGGGCTGATCCTGTTTAATCTTTTCATTAATGACATGGAAGAAGGGGTGAACAGTCTGCTGATCAAATTCGCAGATGACACTAAAACTGGAGCAGTGGCCACAACTGAGGAGTAGGTACTCCAGATCCAAAAGGATCTGGACAGACTATGGTGTTCAATGTGGATAAGTGCAAGGTCTCGCACTTGGGGCATAGGAATAGGTGTCATAAGTACAGGTTAGGTGACAAGTGGCTGGAGAACAGCACTTGTGAAAGGGACCTCAGGGTACTGGTTGACCGCAGGCTAAACATGAGTCAGCAGTGTGATGCGGTGGTCAAGAGGGCGAATGCCACCCTTGGTTGCATAGCCAGAAGTGTGGCCTCTAGATCAAGAGTGGTATTACTACCACTCTATATGACTCTGGTGCACCCGCAACTGGAGTATTGTGTTCAGTTTTGGGCCCCTCATTACAGAAAGGATATAGCCAGGTAGGAGTCAGTGAAGCGTAGGACCACAAGGATGGTGGCTGGTTTGCAGGGGATGCCGTATGAGGCGAGACTGAGGGAACTGGGTCTCTTCAGCCTGGAGAAGAGGAGACTCAGAGGGGATCTGTTGGTGACATACAGGTATGTGAGGGGGTGCCACATGCAGATGGGTAGAGACCTGTTCTCTTCTGCAGAGGAAGGCAGGATGCACTCCAACGGAGCAAAGCTCAGGGAACCCAGTTTCCATTTGGATGCCAGGAAGCATTTCCTGACAGTTAGGACCCTGAGGGCATGGAATGGGCTTCCACGAGAGGTCATTGAGGCCCCATTGGTGAGGTTGTTCAAAGACAGGCTGGACCTGCACATCGTGGGCATGTCGTGAGCAGAGCCGGACCGTGTCGGAGGTCAGACTATATGGCCCAGGAGACCCCTTCTCACTCGCTCTGTTTCTATGTTTCTATGAATGGTCTACCTTATCTATCTCCAGGTGTACAGAACCTGGAGCTTCAGGTTTTTTGGACTTCAGGTTCCAGAAGCTCCTGCTGTCACGGCAAATGATCAGGAGTGCTGGGAGCTGATGCATCCAAAGCAACTGGAGATTTACTTGACACCCACTCGTATGTTGTTGTTGTTATGTGCCATCAAGTCATCTCTGACTCATGGTGACCCTATGAATGAAAGGTTCTATCCATGACAGCCTTACTCAGCTCCTGCAAATTCAAAGCTCTGGTTTCCTTTATGGAGTCCATCCATCTCATACTCCTGCATTTTACTCCCTGAGTTTGCTCTCATGGTCAATCAGAAGATGTTGTGGGAGGAAGGCAGTAGGAGAAAGAAATAATCATGTTAATCTGGGAATGAACATGTATAGACATTTTCATAAGTTTATTGTTTTACATGCATACTTATTATTTTAAATTTTAGGAGGAGTTTATATTTTATACACCTACACACATTCCTGTTGACTGGAATTGTACAGTCCAGTAACATATACATCTGCTGATCACAGAAGTTCCTCCTTTCTGACCCTCCATCAAGCCATGCATTTGTTAGTCCTTCCAAACTTTCCCTTGAGAACAGCTTCCTTACTCCTGTTCTTCTGCATCTGCTTCAAAGTTCCCTGCTTTCATGTGGTTGCCTGCAGTATGCTGACCACCCAAGCTGTCTTGAAGCTCTTCCCGACAGGAGCATCCCTTTTTGATGTGCTTCTAAAAGTTTGCTCACCCCTACCGTGATTTATGAATAATGAGAATGGGTGAATGCATGATGCAAAACAGAGCATAATTAAGTTGGGAGGAGGTGGGATGGGGGTAGCGTCTCCTCCCCCCTCCCCCCTCACCTTTCTGTTCATAAGTTATCTGTGGCAGGATACAGAAACCATCTCATGTATTCATTATTCAAAATTATTCACTAATCTCCTCTTTGGATAATTGTAACAATGAATCTAATGTGGATTGAGCACCCTACAACTATGAACATCAAAAGTAAAAATCCACAGATTTGCAAGACAATTCATGTAATTAAGATACATAACTGACACTGAACGCATTTTAGAACAGAACAAATGTCTGCACGTTATTAGCAATTCAGACACTGGCTACTTGGTTGCTCTGATGAGAGGCAGAGAATACTTTGACTGACAAAATTGGGAGGATCACAGGCCCGATCAGAAAACCACGCATTGAACACACACTGACTCAACATTCTCTTTGGATGAAGTTTCAAATCCATGTGCTAGATACACAACTCATGATGGGAAAGATGAAAGTGCATAATCCTCGGGCCAACTTAACTCATTCAAGCCAACCGCAAGATCTTCAAATTAAAACCCCATTAAGTCCCATGACATAATTGTTTCTTAAAGTGTATTTGGAAGGGCGGGGGGGGGGGTGCCTGTGTGAGGCACACACAGCTTTTTCAGCACTCGGTACCGTCCCAGCCATCTCTCATACTGCAGAAAGGACAGTGCAGGGGCACCCAGAGAGGACATCAAGAATGCAAGGTCCTGCTTCCCCACTCTGCTTCTGCCTGTCTAGGCAGGTGGTGGCCATTATGGGAAAGCAGAGCAGGGACAAGAGCTGCTGGTGACCAGGCTGGTGAGGGAGTAGACTCTCTGAAGACCCACTGAAGGTATATTGTCCAAAGACCCTCAAAAGTCTGGAGCTGGCACTGAAGATGCATGGTTGGGTGATTGGATGGACAGACATCTATTCTTCCAGTAATTGGTGTTGCTTGTTTAATGTTCAAATGGTTAAAAAAATATCCCCCACCCAGCTTGGTGGCTGACATTCTCAGCCATGAGTGCATTTGTCTTCATGATAAGCTAGAACAAAGAACTCCTAGGGTGTTGTGAGGAATCTAAAATGGCCTCCAGGCCACCAGCACCTTTCCTACACAGAGGCAGCTCATTGGCCTGTCTAGGTCTGTGCTGTTTATGCTGAGTGGCTGCAGCTCTGTGGATTTCAAATGGAGGTTTTTACCAGCCCTACCTGAAGATGTCAGGCAATCAACTGTCATGAGCCAGCCATCCCCTCCCAAACGAGACAAGCACTTCAGCAATTGTTAAAAGAATCTTTATTCCATTCACCTACAAAGTATTCACAAACTCTGAAACATCCACTTTCCAGGTGGAAAGTTGACCTCTTGCTCTGACCCTATTCACCCAAAGCTGTTTATTCTCTGGAGAGGGGCACATTATGAAAGCAGGCACATGGACATTCTTCCCATTGGGTCAAGCGGACAAGTGCATCGACAGGCCCTCAAGTCCACATCTCCTGGCGTGTCAAGTTCTCCTCCAGAGAACCCCTCCCCAGCCCGTTCTCTGCTGGCTTCTTTCCCTCAATCAGGAGTGGGAGGGGGTCAGTGGTTGCCCTTGAAGTGCTTTGATCCAGAGCTGGCTCAGGCTGGATCACCGGGAGGGTTTGGGCAACTGGGGCCTTGCTAGTCTCAACAACTCCAATGTCAGCGTGAGAACTCTGAGTCATGGCTGGGTCAGCTATCCCTCCCCTCCTCCGAGTCTAAGCCACCATTCCCACCAGAGCCCTCCATCTCTCATGTGCTCCTGGGAATCTCATCTGAGCACACGCACACGGCATCAACCTGGGACCTTCCTGTATGCCACTGAGTTGTAGCCTTTCCTATGTGGGGTGATGAAATTGAAGTACCGTGTTTCCCCGAAAATAACACCTGGTCTTATATTAATTTTTCCTCCACAAGATGCACTAGGGCTTATTTTCCTGTGATGTATTATTTTTTTCACGTACAAAAATCTACATTTATTCAAATACAGTCATGTCATCTTCTTCTGGAACATCGTTGTAACTCTTCAAATCCTGAATTGTGTTGCAACGGACATACTAAATGCATCCATCTGGCTGGCAATCTTAACTGGGGCTTATTTTAGGGGTAGGTCTTATATTATGAGCAAACTGAAAAAGCATGCTAGGGCTTATTTTCCAGTTAAGTCTTATTTTCGTGGAAACAGGGTATGAACAGAGAAAAGCTAAGCTGCTGCAAGTCCCAGAGAAACTACCTCAGAGCTTTGTACCTGAAGATTATTTAGTGAAATTTCCCCAACCTTTAGAGAAATTCCAAATTTATCTACTCCTGAGATTCAAGTAAAACCAAATGTTCCTCTCAGTGATCACAGCTTAGAGGGATCAGAGACATATTTGTATAACAAGGCAAATGGGACATTTGACTCCTAACAGCTTGACTCATTTGGGCTATCTCAGGGAAGGAATAACAGGCAAAGATGCTTAATCAACCTGAGCTCATCAATTTGCTCTTGGATATCATCCAACAGGCTATTTAAAACTGTTTTCCCCTTCCATTCATCTATAAAAGACTCTACCCTAGATCCTGCATTCATGTTACTTTGGCAAACATGGATTTGTTGATGAAATAGTTCTTCCTGTTCCTCACACTCTGACTGAAGAAGAGGGTGGAAGAAACCTGCTTACCCCCCACCCCTCCTTTGGCAACCAGAATGAAGTGTTACACATTCACTTTTCCATTTCCTCTTGAGATCTAGGGTGGCCAAGGGCTCCTGCCATTTTCTCAGTCCAACTTGAGACTGACATTTGCCCTTTTATCTGTCACTATGCAACTAGTAGGTAAAGGGAGAGAAAATATGCATATCCACGGACACCAACTCAGGGCTGGCAGGTGAGTTTTGTGAATGCACAGATGATCACCCAAAGAATGACAGTATGCAGCCTAACTTTCTCTGTTGTGGTCTCTGTGCATCACACATATGGGTGCCTAGCAAGCATGCCATTACAGGAGATGGGAGGTGTCACTGCATGAGAAGAGATGCCAGCACAGCCCCACCAAAGGAGCAGCCCTGTCTGGCTCTCACATCAAGCTGTAGCAAGTCCAAGTCCACTAGGTGGTATGCTGATTAAATTGTCTCTATGATCAGGTGTGTGAGGCATTGAGGCATCAGGTGAACTGACTGACTCACCTTAGCAGTGGTCTGCGTATTTGACAAACAGTTGCTTTGTTTTGTGAACTGAATTGGTTTGGGACCAATAGAAGCTAGCATGTGACGAACATCGAGTGTATGCAGCACCCTTACAATGTTCATTGGTAGTGATGGGTAGTATGCCAGGAGCACTATTTCTTGATTTAAATGAAAGGAGGAAGAGGCTTTAGGGAGAAAGGACAGATTGGCACGGAGTACCAGCTTTTCCTTGTTGAAAGTCAAGCATGGCGGATCTATCCATAGTGTGCAGAATTCGCTCTCTCTATGAGCTGAGGTGATGGCCACCAGGAAGGAGAACTTCCAAGATGAGGCAAAGGTCCATGATAGTGAGAGGATTGAATGGAGGATTCATTAGTACATGTAACACTGCAGAAAGACTCCCACTGGGGACGACGGATTGCAGAGGAGGATTCAGGATTTGAGGCCTTTCATGAAGCATCATGAGAGAGGGTGAGAGAAGTCGAGTAGCCTTCAGTAGGACCTTGGAAGGCAGAGATTACAAATAAGTACACCTTGATAGAGGTTGGTTTAAGTCCTTTTTGGTGCCAGGAATGTAGAAACTCCAGTTTATTTTCTTGGGTTGAAGGAATGGTCCTTCACATAACCCCTGAACCTCACTCATTTAGATAAAAAGGTGTGTCTGGAAGTTGGACACAATGCTGCCTATAGAATATCTTGGATCTGTTGTCCAAGTCAATGGTTGTGGCCATCAAGTAATCAGGGAGATCATTCAGGAAGTTATTAGTGGAAATGTACACTGGGATTGCACTTTCATTCTGGCTGTCAGATGTGGAGTTTTGGATAGAAGTAGGAGTTTGTAGTTGGAGGGGGATTAGGGTGGTAGTTGTGGCCATTAAGCAATGACCCATGCCATTAGGCAAAGGCTTTGGCCATCAGGGTGTAGTATTTTCCCCTTTGCCTGGGACAGTGAATTTGGAATCATGAAGGAAGTTGTGTTTGGAGAGATAGAGCAGGGATGGAAACTAGGGTTGCCTGGGCCACCATGAGGTTATCAAGATAGCTTGAAGCCATCCCCCACAGAATTCTTGCCAATCCTTGCTCTGGAACAGTAGTTGCTGCATGCAGCAGTCTCTTTCCTAGCATGGGTTGCCCCATGCAACATGGATGCTGTTCAGGGTTTCTGTGTTGAATTCCCATTTGTGAACTGAGAATGGGGTGTGGTTGAACATGCCGCCAGTCACATAGGGCTCTACAGCCATACTGTCCTCAAAACATCCAGTGAGATGATATTGTCTGAAACTATCCGCATGTGTCTGCTCACCAGCACATTCTGTAGTGCAACGAGTGCTTTGTACACTGTCCGCAGCTCCAGGTGGTTTATACGGAGTCCTTTTTCATCCCAGGACCAAGTTGCTTGGGTCTGGTATTGGCAAGAATAGGCACTCCAACTGGTGAGGATGCATCAGTGGTCAGTGTCACTGTCGCTTTTGAGAGTAGGAGTGGAAGTCCCTCTGACAGATTTGACTCGTGTATCCACCAGGCTAGGCTTGCCTGTACATGGATGGGCAGAGTTGGAGTCTTTGTCTGCTAGTCACACCTGAGTTTAGATGCTCTTGTAGACCAGAGCTGGAGCGGGTGCGTTCACAGATTGGCATAATGCACCATGGTGATGGTTGATGCCATGTGGCCTAGTAACTGTTGAATTCTCTGAGTGGGGGAACCTCAGGTTGGTACAAAGGTCAGAGGCTGTGGCTATGAGCTTCTCCATCTGGACTTGGGGTAGGCGTGCTCCAGCTGGCATGGGATGGAAAACCATTCCAATATACAGGATGGTCTATGTAGAAGCAAGCACGGATTTTTTGCTGGTAATACACAGACCCAAGCAGTGAAGAGAAGTGCATGTAATTTTGATTGGCATCAATAGGTCCTGATGAGTGTTGGCAACTAGCAACCAGTCATCAAAACAGTGGTAAACTTGTACTCGAAGTCAGAAATGTGCACACACCGGAGCCATATATTGGTGAATACTCTTGGAGCTGTAGAGAGACTGAACAGTAGCAGCTGGAACTCCAAGGGATTGGTAGCAATCTGGAACCATAGAAAGTGGGTATACTCAGGGTGGATGCTAATATGAAAGAACTCATCCCTTAAATCGATGCTTGTGATCCAGTTCCCTTTTTGCCATAGCAGCATAAAGTCTTGCCACAAGACCATTCAGAGCTTTTTGAGTGGGATAAATGTTTTACGAAGAATCAAAGAAGTGAGTGAGAAGTTCTGCCTCCTTCTGAACATCAAAAAGACAAAGATCTTGACAACTGCACAGAATGAAGCCATCAAAATAATATGGAACTTGAATATGTAGAGGAATTCACTTTCCTGGGATCACTGATTACGCGCAGCAGTGAATGCAGTCTAGAAATAAAGTGGCGAATTTCACTAGGTCGTATGGCAATGACAAGCATGAATCAACTGTGGGAAAACAAGAACTTCAGTTTGGTAACCAAGGGCAGATTGGTCCAAATGATCATTTTTCCTATTGCAACTGACATTTGTGAAAGTTAGACAATGAAAAAGTTATACAAGAGGAGAATCAACTCATTTGAACTGTGGTGTTGGCGGAGGCTCCTGGACAGCAGGAGTCACGAACAAGCAGGTGCTGGAGCATATTAATCCAAATGCATCCCTGGTCGACAAGATAACAAAGCTAAGACTCACGTATTTTGGTGACGTTTTGCGATCAAGCTCATTAGAAAAAGATATAATGCTTGGAATGCTCAGCAGCAAGAGAAAACCAGGTCGCCAAAGAGCGAGGTGGTTAGACTCCATCAAAGAGGATGCAGACAGAGCATAGTTCAGACAGATGAGTTGGCACAGGATCAGCAAGTGTCACAAGATTTGCCCCATAGGATCTCTTATAATCGGACACAACTGAACAGCTGAACAACAACAAAAGAGAGCCAGTGTGGTGCAGTGGTGAAGAGCATGGGACTGGGACTCAGGCGATCTGGGTTCTAGTCCCCACTCAGCCATGGAGCGGCCAGTCACAGACTATCAGCCCAACCTACCCCACAGGGTTGTTGTTGTGGGGATAAGATGGAGGAGGAGAATGATGTAAGCTGCCTTGAGCCCTTTGTAGGAAAAAGGCAGGATATAAATTGGGGGGAAAAATGATTTTTTTTTCCTCGCAGGTCCAAAATAGGCTGCTAAGTGCCATCTTTTTTCAGAACTGTGAAATGGCACAAATAGACACCATGCTTACTTTGGATCAGGGTACTGGTCTGATTGCACCTTTTGCTAGTAAACTGGTGACTTCCTCCGTTAAGGTTGGAGAGGGAGGAGTGATGAAGATCCTGTGTCCATGCTGTTCTATGGAAAGTACCTGCCAGCCAGATGTGATGGATTCCCAGGTGGGAATGGTGACTTAGGCAGTCTCCAAATGGAGGTGGAGATGTTCGTTGAGGGACTGCCTGTGCCTCAGATGTGTGCTCTTAACCACTGCAGCACATGGGTTCTCAATGTACACCTCAATGGAAAAATTACAAATGCATACATCTTCAAAGAGACTTAACGCTAGGGACATGTGAATCAGTTGAACTCAAGTTTATCAATGTTTTCCCAATTTCTACTCCATTTCATATTGTGAGCTTTGTCTCTTTGTTTTCCGATGCAAATCCACGCATATTTTCAAGCACATTTTTCCAAATATATGTATCAGTTGAGCTCATCTCTCAAATGTATGCATTCATCTATTGATTAAAGTTTATTTATCTGCATTTTCCAAAAGTGCATATTTTCCATGCACTTTGAAAAAAATCTGAAAATGTTGCTGTAAACTTGGAAATGCAGAAATTTAAAGCACAGATTTTGTTTGGCTCTATGTTTTGATCAGGAAGACGCAAACTGGGTAAAGTCTGAACAGAAATGAACTGAAACATCTCTCTCTCTCCCCCCCGCACTCCCTTTCCCTAGACAATAGAGCTTCACCATTCCCGTAATCTCTTTTTCATGGATCTTTCTAGCAAAGTTCCCTTCTTTCCTCCAGTCCCTTTCCTCTGAGTGGGCTTTCAACCCAAGCAGCTATTCATCATAAAGATGTGTCCCTAGAAAGCCAGCCACAGGAGAGTAGGGACCTCTGACTCCATGGGAGGGCCACCCTATCTCATGGAGTTGTCACTACCACTCAGCCATCCACCTTCTTCTGCCCCTCCATTATTGGTCATGATCATGGTCCCTGAGTGCTTTGGGAAGCGAGGATGTCCCTTGATCATTGCACTTACCCCAAAACATTGCATTTGAGACAGTCTTTGCAAGGGAGAGGAGAGAGAAAATACACATTCTAATCACAGACACATCTACCAGAAAGTATCCATTACATCAGCCCAAAATGGAGTTGCCCCCATTCTGTTTCCAAAGAACACAGTGACAGAAAATCACATGTGGTCCCAATCTTTATTTCTAGCATTTCGCATGGTGCTGGATGCATATCTGTAGCCAAAAAGGGATAAGCTGAAAGCAACGTAGCCAAAGTGCTTTTGGATGATGGGATGGGAGTGGGGTTCAGGCAAAACAAATCATACCAGTAGGAAGATAGAAACAAATACTGGAGGATTTGGGCACATGGTGGTCAAGATAAAAACAGATGAGATCCCACTATGTCCTACAGGTTTAACTTTCCCAGGAGAATAAGGCAGCTTAGACATGTTTAACTTTTACTGGATTATTCAATGAATTTCCTCCCATCCAGTTTTCCTTCACTTCAGAAGCAACTCTGCAGAGCCTTGTAAATCCAGCTGATGTGAAATGGAATGCATATATATATATATATATATATATATATATATCCCCCTCAAGCTTGTTGGCATGATTCAGAACTTATTGGAAGTGGGTGGGGGCAGTGGAGTGAGCGGGGTGGGAGAGAGAGAACTGTACACTTGGCAGGGATAGGAAAAAAGGGATTCAGAGAGGAGAAGGTACACTTTTGACTGATTATATATTTTTTTTCCAGCAGCCAGTCCCCTTTCCCACTCCTGCCCAAATCCCATCCTGCCAAAGCACTTCAGCTGCAACATTAATTTGCTACCACACATTTAATTACACATTATTTGGAAGCAAGCTTCTCTGAGTGGGGGAAAGGAGTCTTTGGAGAGAGCCTGCTCTCCACCCCCAGTCCTGCTTGCCTGGCAGGAGCAGCAGTGCTGGTTGGGGTGGGGACAGAAGTGGGGAGTATGTTTCAAATGGAACCAGAGCGAAGAATGCTTTGCTCCACATCATCTGCAATGACCGTTCTGTTCACTCTTCCTGGAAGGGAAGATTTTAAAAAATGATACGGTTGCACTTTGCAGGAAACTCTGCAAGCCAAGACTTGTTTGCTTGTTTTCTCCCCTCCAGCTAGTTTTTAATTCTCCTAACCCCTAAACCCCATCTCTCATTCCCACCCCCCACCTGCAGGTCTCTCGACTGGAAAAGAATCATGTTCTACAGATTCCATTTGTAAGCTCGCTTTCCCCTTTTGAAAATAGACTTGAGCGGGAGAGTGCAAAGGTTCGGGGTTCCTGCTGGGCCCCTGGTGCACTAAGCTATTTTCAGTGCTTTAACAATGCAGCCATCAGATACTTTGCAACATTATATTGCCAAGATGGATAATTCTGATAAAGCTTGGAGCTGAAAGGTTTGAGAGTTTTTAAGTAGCAGGCTCAAAGCTCTTAAGGGCCAGACCTCTCTCTTCAGGAAACATGAATGCATTTAGCACCAGCACCAGCTCACTTGATTTATGAAATCTTTGCAGAACTCAGCCTTGGACATTACAGAACATGAGCATGATCGGCCCAGACAAAATACGTTAAGCGATAAGGTGACCAGTCTTTGACAGTCATCTTCTTGAAGGGTTGCAGGAGGGCTGTCCTCCATCTGATGGCATCCCCTATGTCAGTAGTTGCCCAGTTCAATTCTGGTCCAATGGTAAAGAACTACAGGGGTCCATTGTCCATTAACAGTGAACCTATCAGGAGCACAGTAGACAAGCAGGCACACAGGTCATAATGTGGCCACAACCTTCCACATTATGATTAGAGGTATTGTATTTCTATTTACAATATAATGACCCCTCTAAATTTGCATGTATAGATATGGATCAGCATGTGGAAATAATATGAGAATCTATGTCCTCCTTTGTTCTCTGTTTTTCTGTTTTAGTGAATTGAATTCCCTCTTCTTGGGCAGGGGGGTGGGGGACAAGTTCAAATGTGGCCACACTAATAAGAAAACAGGAAGAACAAGCCAGATGCTTCTGGGAAATTGACTAAAGCTCCATGAAAGTCCCACTGGTGTCTCCCAGAACCTGTCCTTTGGTAGCAAATTAGGACCTTTTCTTTTTTTCACTGTTTCCATTGATTTGGGAGAACGGAGAACCCTGCAATACCTGGAAAGCAGTTAGTGACAGATTTCTATATATAATTGCTAGCTATTCAGTTCTAGGAGAGGATGTGAAATGTATTGAGTTTGCATTTCTATACCCAATTAGAAACATAGAAACAGAGCGAGTCAGAAGGGGCCTCCCAGGCCATCTGGTCTGACCCCCAGCTCCAGCCGGCTCCACTCACGACATGCCCACCATGTGCATGTCCAGCCTATCCTTGAACACCCTCACCGATGGGGCCTCAACGACCTCCCGTGGAAGCCCATTCCACACCCTCGGGGTCTTGACTGTCAGGAAGTCCTTCCTGGCATCCAAATGGAACCTTGGTTCCCTGAGCATTGCTCCGTTGGAATGCATCCTGCCCTCCTCTTCAGGGGAACACAGGTCTCAACCCATTTCTGAGTGGCACCCCCAATTCCATTTAAGCCCAACAGGATGTCACAGAATATCTACTGCTTTAACCTGCAGTAGACTGGCAAGGATTCCCCCCACCTCCCATTTACAAAAATAGTGTGCTTCCCCCCCTTCCCCCCTCTTTTTTTCTTTTCTTTTCTTTTTTTTGGCATAGGGCACATTCTGTCATTTTATTTTTTTAATCATGAATTTCAAAGTTAAAACCAAAATTTAAACAAAACAAAAATGGCAATTAAATTAGATGTGTTACATTTTTCTCATATGAGTAAAGCTACTACAAGAAAGTCTTATGTACCCCTATAAGTTTTATGTATAGTAAGATACACTATTATTCTTGAAGCAACTTATGCACTTATAAACTTAAAAAAGGTAGCCTATGTATTTGTCCAATTCTAAATTATGGACAAAATGACTTATTCAAAAATGGCCAGTTTTATCAAGTCCTCTAAGTATTGGATTATTATAGGCGGTCATTTGTCCTTCCAATGTTGTAATAATAGTCTTTTAGCTGTTGAAAGGGCAGAGAGAATCCATTTATGTTGACCCTGCAGTAAGTTCCAAGAGACAGATAGTTAAAACGAACATGAATACCCATACATACTAAAGAACTTTCCATCACAAAATTTATCCAAACTATTACCTTCTCTTAAAAGGAAGTGGTCATTGGGCATTGCCAAAATATGACTAAGAGAAGCATTAGCAGTACTGCACTTCTAACAATTGGCTGATTTAGTTAAGCACTTATGGAAAAGACATTCTGGTTACCAATATACTTGAAACATCAATTTTTGCTGAATTAAAGATAACTTAAGATCCATTGTCCCTTCTGCCAAGGAAAGGCTCCATTGATTGGGCAAAATAGGGAGCACCAATTCATTTGTCTATCCTTTTTTAGGATTCTGTGTATTATAACAATAATACATATTTATACACATGGATTGTGGAATAGTGTAGCTGTGCGGCTTCAATCAATACTTGCAACAATAAAGGAGGCTCTGAAGCTGTGAAAGTGGCAGGGTTAAGAGATGTTTCAACGATACGTATTGCCATTCAGTCATAGCTGACAAATCATAGTAAGCATGCAAAACGGAGAATGTCAGGAAGTTGCCCTTAGAACCAGGGTAAAAATCAACCTATCCACTCAAGTCCAACAAGCAAATGTTTTCTTATCAGTCTTTAAGTCCAGGTTTCTTCATAGACTAATTTGGCACATGAAAATACATCAAATTGCAATGGACACTAGACTCTCTCTTATTGCCTTAACTGAAGGAGGTACCCTATCTATTTTTGTAGAAGAAGAACCCAATGCTACCCATCTGGGAAGATGGAAAATTACAAAATGGCCAGAGAGTACAAGTGAAGTAAAAATGGAGAAGCTGGACAGCTATGTAAAGTATCTCAAGCAAGAATACAAAAATCAGACCAAAAATCGATTCCACTCTAGCTCTTGGGGTTGAATTTTAACCCATTTCTGAAATTTTGCAAGAAAAGCAACAGTTCTCAACACCTTCAACACATCCAGAAAATTGGGGGGGGGGGATTTCCACCATTTGTGCAAAATGTAATTTGTGCAGACTGCAAATTGAAAAGCTCTTTGACAACACGAGATGGGAAATGATATCAGGGAGGCTTCCAATGAAGGCAGTGCATAAAAATGTGGGGCTTCAACTACCCACAGGTTGACTTGAAAAATGTATGTCACAGTTCTGACAGAGACATTAAATTTCTCAGTGTCATACATAATTGTGCCCTAGAGCAGTCAGTCTTGGAACCAGCAGAGGTGAGACAATCTTGGATTTAGTCCTACGCTGGGTTGCCCAGGATGTAGTGCAGGATGCAAGTGTTGGGCCATTAAGAAACAGTGACTATGCTGATATCAAATTTAATGTGCATTTAGATGGAAGGCTTCCAAAAAGGTCAAATACTGTAGCATTTGACTTCAAAAGAGGATATTTCTCAAAAAAATGAGGGAACGGGTAAAGAAACAGAAGAGGGGAATCACAAAATTTAAATCACTTCTAAGCGCTTGGAGATTACTCGAAAACAGAGGCACAGATAATATACATACTGCAAGTGAGAAAAAAGTAGCACAAAGTCCAGGAAATCACTAGCAAAGTTAATGTATAGAGTCAAGGAGGCTACTAGGGAGAAGAAAGTTTCCTTCAAAAAATGGAAGTCTTGCCCAAGTGAAAAGAACAGACAAGACCACAAACTTGCACAAAGGAGATGCAAGTAGACAATCAGAGAAGCAACGAAATGGTTTAAGGATCACATCACTCCAATATTAACCACTGGGCCACTGGACGGCAATGTAAATTAGAGGTGCATAGGCAGGGCAAGGGGGGTGGCGGGGTGGGGAGACTAGCTGAATTCAAAGTGCAGAGAAGTTGAATGAGTTCTTTTTGTCAGCCTTCACAGCAGAGGATGCAGAGCAGATACCCGTCTATGAGCTTATGTATTCTGGAAGGGCCGAGAGCAGCAACAAAAGATGAAATTGCCAACCTTATTGACTAATGGAGAGGCAGCAAGTCATCAGTCCAGATGCTAACCATCTGGCATTGTGTCCACAATCAAAGAACACAAGCATGACATTGCTGTCCTTCTTACCAAAATATTCAGCATGTCCCTAAATTAGGTCTTGTACCAGAGGACTGGAGAACAGTCAATGTAACACCAATTTTAAAAAAGGGACCCAGGGCAATTACAGGTCAGTTAGTTTAACATCTGCTCTGGTTAAACTGCTCGAAAGCTTTATTAAAGATAGAATCAGTAAACACAAAGAGGGACAAGCCCTGCAAAAAAAGAAAAAAAATCCAACTTCAAGTATACACTGATGGGATCTGGACTAGCAGTGACTGAACAAGAAAGGGATCTTGGGGCCGTGGTGGAGGCATCACTGAAAATGTCAGCCCAGGGATCAGCTGCTGTGAAGAAGGCAAACTCCACACTAGGCATGGAATAAAATAGAATAAAAAAGTGAACTGCTTAACTCTTACTTACCTTATACAAATCTTGGATGTGATCACACTTAGAATATTGGGCGCAGTTCTGCTTGCCTTACCTGAGAAAGAACATTATTGACTTGGGAACAGTAAACAGAAGGACAACAAAACCGATCAGGGGGCTGGGACAGCTTCCCCATGAGCAGGAGCTGCATCAACTGGGGCTGTTTGGCTTAGAAAAAAGGCAAGCAAGGAGAACTAAGACAGAGGTGTTTAAAATCATGCACAGCATGAGGGAGAAAGGAGAGAGGGAGACGTTTTTGTCCTTCTCCCATAACACTCAAACTCTGGATCATCCCATGAAGCCGATTGGTAAGAGGTTCAGGACAGATAAAGGAAAAGATTTCTTCACATAACATACAGTTAAACCACGGAAATCTCTGCCACTGGAATTGGTGTTGACCACCAATCTGGATGGCTTAAACAAGGGACTGGAGAGGCTATCAGTGACGGCCATCTCTGTGTGTCTGTGTGCTACCATCCTTTCTAGAGGTAGCGCACCTGCATACACCAGTTTCTGGGGAGCTGGGCAGGAGGAGGTCTTGCACTCATCCTGCTTGAGGGATCCTGTGGCAGGGTGCTGGACTAGACAATCCTTTGATCTGATCCAGCATGGTTTTCTTATGTTCCTAAAGTGGAATATGCTTTGCTGGGCAAAGTGAAGTGATGTGTGGAAGGGTTGAAGCTGACTAGTATAATGACAAGAGGGATACATGCATTTCTGTGGGTGCATTGCAGGCAGGCACACTTGCGATTGCGTCCACTTGCACAAGATCACCCCCCCCCCACACACACACACGGCATTTGCATGTTTCAAAATTCCCTCCAAAAAATCTACCAATTGCCACCATTAAACTACCCCCTACACTACGTATCATAGTTTACAAATAAGCCAATATCAGGAGGAGGCAGCAGAATGAAATCTTTGGCTGAACCAAAGCTTCTTTGAGTTTTCAGCATGCAAATGGAATATTTATGCATTCCTAGAGCCAACTCAAAAATTAACAAACAAGAAGGAGTGGGAAAGAGAGAGAGAACCAATAGTTGGAATTGATTTTTTCAACTTTGGGTAAATTAACATTGGACATTTTTAATCTATATGGGAACATGTCCACCATGCTACCTGGGATATCTTTTCAACTTCAGCAGCATCAATGTTTTCCATTGGTCACTCAATTAAAAACATCTTAGTTGATTCATCAAATATTTGTGACTTATTTAAGGATTAATTGCTTGATTATTTGATTAAAAGTGTGTAAGACTAACAAACCAGCCCCATAAATCTACTCAGAAGTAAGTGGCATTGAGCTTAATAGAACTGACTCTCAGAAAAATATTTAAAGGATTGCAGATAAAAACCTATCTTATAGGTGTTCCCTTCTAAGGAAAGGGAAGGTCCTGCCTTCTCAGTTCTAGAAGGACTCACATTAATAACTACACTGGTCCACACATTTTGGGAAATTATTGCCCTCTGAGATAAAATGTGCTAATTCTTACATATTTTGGTTAGATGAATTAGAAAACAGATGATAAAGGTGCTGGTTGGCAAAAGTTTTCAAGACATTTCACAATAAAGATTTTTATACCGGTGAGTATATTTGTCTACAAGGGAGGGAGGTGTCTGATGATCATGATGCTTCATAACTTCTCAAAAAAGTACGGTAGAACAATGAAAATGGTACCACAAGGAAGCGTATAAATTTAACTTCACTTTGAGACTAAAGATTATTACCTAACCATAAGTTATTGCTATTTCATTGCAAGGTACATTTGTCTTGGTCAGCTCTACGCATCACACAGTTCATCTGGTGGCTTGTGAAAGTGTCATTGCCTAACATTTCAAGGAACAGTTGCGTGATATTTTCCCTCAGAAGCCAAGATGCCTCAAAACAACAAAGATAACTTCTGCTACATTTGTGGCGAGGTTACATTTGCATCTCAAAAGTGCAGCATGCCGGCAGTGGTAAAAAAAAGGCACCCCGCCTATATTCTGGGTGCAAAATAGGGGATCAGGACAAGAGTTGGGCCCCTCATTATTGTTGCATTACCTGTGCGACTTCTCTGCGTCATTGGCTAAACCGCAGCCAGAGTGGGTCAATAATTTATTCATGTTTGGTGATACTTGTATTTTATCTTTGTAAGCCGTCCTGAGGCTTTTGCAAAGGATGGTATATAAATATCCTAAATAAATAAAATAATAATAAATAAACAAGAAGAAAAAGCCCATGCCTTTTGCAGTCCCAATGGTGTGGAGGGAACCCACCAGATTCCACCAGGATATGGCAGGCATGGAGAAACGATATGAAGGGAAATGGAGTCTGTCCATGCTTGCTGATTACTGCTGGAATCTCTCCAGGGATAATCCTACTGCAGTTCACAAGAGAAAAGCCAAAAAGTGCAGTTTAGATACTGAATAAAGATGGAAACTTATTGTTTAATCTGATGTTAGAGCTTGTCAGTTTTTTGTGCAAAAAGCATGAAAATGTTACATGAAAAACCAATAAATGAATGGAAAGTTATGTTATTGGCATCAATGAAAAGATAAATTTATAATGATTGGTGTGGCACCATTCTTGTTGCTATATCACATTTCACAGAAAAGTTCTGGAGCATAATCGCATACCCCCCTCGCAATTTTGAATTATTTCGATGCAATTTTGACCTGAAGCTGCATCTTAGAAACTGGAGCCAATTAATACTCAGGACTTAATTTTCCTTTATTAGTGACCCAATTCTGATAAAATTTAGCTACTTTCATTTCCAAGGCTTTCTCCGTGTAGACCGGTGCTATTTAACAGAATTATTCAGTGGTAGAGGGTGGAGTACCCAAGACAGAAGGAACACCAAATCCAAAACCTTGCTGAACTCATGCTAATAGAAAGAAGCTTATGGCCCCAATTTAGATGCATTTCAGGGGACCAGATGCACTTTAGATCCCATGGATTCAGTCTCCCCTTACATACCCAAACACTCCCTTTTTGCTGGTAGCGTAGCAGGAGCAATGGGGATTTTGGTTTGTGTGGGAGCACTGCAAAGACAGCCTCCCTTCTCTTCCACAGACCTCCTTCTCAAAGGACCATAGAGTTGTGGCCTTAAAAACCATGTTGCCTGATTGCTCAATGATGCTTTTGGAGTTGATTAACAAGATTTTAAATGGATTAATCAGTAATATTAAATTATATTTATTAATCTATAGCCTTACATTAAATGGCAATCATCTTGCAATGGCCATAGGCCCCCAAACTTGGAAGCCAATGGTCATTCACTGCAGATTAGTAAGAGTAGCAGAGGAGCTCATGAGTCCCCCACCTTTCCACCTGGCACTTTCTGCTAGACAAGCATTTTTGCCCTTCTCACTGGAGTGACTCAGAGGGGGAGGGGAGAAGGCTGGAGAAGCTTCAGGACATCCCATACCCTGGCCTCTCTTTCCTCCCCACCCCTAAAATAGCCCCATTTCCCCTTTCTGAAGCTTATTTCCCAACCTCAGAGGGCAGCCAGCCCAGTTTCTGCACTCAGAGTGAGTTCCCTGACCTGGTGTCTGGAAATCTGAATGCTGTCTAGGAGCCAGAGGACTGATCCCTCCAAAGCAAGAAGAATCAAACAAAGACCAGCAAGAGAAGAAAGCTAGAAAAGTGAAAACTGTGTGAAAGGGGAAAGAACCCAGTCAAACAAATGATCTCTAAGTTAATGTATGTACCCACTTATCACTGTACACAAGGGGGAAAATACTTGGTCTGAAACTAAACATGGATACATAGTTCTGCCTCATGCTGTAATAAAATCCAAGCTGTTTGGGGGAAAGAAAAAAATTGTTTAAGTACACTGGTTAATTAAATTTTAAAACGTTTATTTTCAGAACTCCCTCCCCAAGTTCTGGTTTCTGTCGGATATAGAAGTGCCAAAAATACCATGAGAAAAAGTTGATACCTTGCAATTTTTGGCCAGGTTGAGAACAGTGAGGGAGTGGAGTACAAGAGCCCACTCTTCAGTCCAAATGATTCCTCACAGATTTGCATGAGTGCTAAGGCTGAGGCTGAGTCTCCACAGACCCTCACACATCCTTTCCCTTGCCATTAGTGCAGACTTGAGCTGCTCACCCATTCCCTCACCCTTCCCTTTCACTGTTGAGCAACAATGGATGCTGTTCTTTGGCCACCATCATGTACACATGCTCATGGGCCAAGCAGACTTCAGAAGTAAAGCCATATAGTGTGAAAACTAGAGGTGCTGAAAGATGCTTCTCAGCTTATGGTATGGTCTTCATGCAACATCTCTGCCTCATTTCGCTAATTTCCACGTTCCTCTTCTCTTCCCTGGCAAAGAACCACCTTCCCGCAATCCCCAAACAGCCTTCTCTCTTAACTTACAGCTGGAATTGTTCTCTATCCATTGGCTTGACAAGGTGCTCTTATATACTTATGGTTTTCTAATGCCCCACCTGGGCCCGTCTATTCTTCTTTCTGTGTCTCAGCTTTCCCCCTCACTTGTGTCATCCACATACCCTCCTCCCTTTCATCTCTCCAACACTGCAGACCAAAGGAAACCTCCCAAAGGCTGAGTAATGTGAGAAAACTCCAGCAGCCCCTTTAGCACCGTGGTCTAGAATTACTGCGGTTTGGCTGCTTTGGGGACAGTTATTAGGCTGAAACTTGGAGCAGGAAGGACAGAAAAAGGAGAAGAGTTACAAAAGGTGATCAGATGAGGCTAGCAGCTGCTCCGCATTCAATTAGCATAGAATAAGGTTAATTAATGGATGGATATAGGTGCTTGCATGGCTTGGGCTAGGAAAATACACAGTCCTTGGTCCTTCTTTGCAATGGGAGATTGGTATTCTCCGGGGTACGTGTACTTCAGTGGTGCATGTAGCACCTCAGTCCTAGCCTCTTTGGAAATCCAGAAGATGGAATGGAATCCATGTGGAACGAAAATTCCACAGGGTGGAACAAATCATCCATCTCATCTCCCAACAGCTTTGGCTACTCATGGATATAGAATGTAGTGATGGAAAGTCAGTAACATGGCTTATTCACACCCATGTCATCCTCTCCTGCCTGGGCCGTACTTTTTCCCACTGTAGGAGAGATGCCACATAATGCGGGAGTGCAGAATTTCAGTTCCATGCATCAGATCTGATCTATTGGAGCTCTCATTCTTTTCCTCCAAGGCTTCCCAAAGAGCCACATCCCTTCCCCTAGACTCACCACTTTCCCTTAGCATTAGCTGATGGCTTCCCAGCTGTTGTGCCATTTTCCCAGGGTACTAGAAGGCCAGAATGCCTCTCCTAAGATGTAGTTACTGGAAGTAAGTGCTTACAGCTAAAACATGACGTTGTTTTTGGAATGTTAGCCTCAGCTCATGTACCTGTGGCAGTGCCATCATATCAGAATGGAATGCTCTTCCATGATCCCCACATGGAAAGTAAAAAAACACAAAAAAGGTAGCTGCAACCAGGGTGCTTGATGAATTCGCTAATTGTGACACAAACTGCCCTGATCCACAACTCATGGACAATGTGAGGATCAGAATTTAGCTGTCTATCAGCTTTCATGCTTACCATGAAACAGTTTTTTCTCAGTGTGTGCCCATATCTATGACTATATTTTAAACAATATATTAAAGGAAGCTCAAGTTTTAAATGTATTATTGTATTTTTATATATGTTGTAAGCCACCCCGAGGCTTTGTTGCGATGGGGCGGCATATAAATGTTTTAATAAATAAATAAAATAAAATAAATAAGTTTAGAGTCACATATTTTGAGAGAAAGTATGTTCTGAAATGTGTACTTTAATGTGAACTGATGTCCATCATAGATTAGTGTAGAACAGAAAGAAGAATGGTGGTCAGTGACAAGCAGGGTCCCCCAGGCCTGTGTCCTGAGACCGATCCTGTTCAGTCTTTTCATCAATGGCCTGGAAGAAGGGGTGACCAGTCTGCTGCTCAAATTCTCAGGCAATACTAAAATGGGGGTGGTGGCCACAACTGAGGAGTAGGTGCTTCATATCCATAAGGATCTGGACAGACTATGGAAGTGGGCAGGAGACAACAGGATGGCGTTCAAGGTGGATAAGTGCAAGGTCTTGCACTTGGGGCAGAGGAATGGGTGTCATAAGTACAGGTTAGGGGACAAGTGGCTGGAGAGCAGCACTTGTGAAAGGGATCTTGGGGTGCTGGTTGACTACAGGCTAAACATGAGCCAACAGTGTGATGCAGCAGTGAAGAGGGCGAATGCCACCCTTGGATGCATAGCCAGAAGCATGGCTTCTAGATCAAGAGAGGTATTACTACCACTCTGACTTTCGTATGCCCGCAGCTGGAGTATTGTGTTCATTTCTGGAACCCTCATTACAAGAGGGATATAGCAAGGTTGGACTTGGTACAGTGAAGGGCCACAAGGATGGTGGCTGGTTTGCAGGGTATGCCATATGAGGAGAGACTGAGGGAACTGGGTCTTTTCAGCCTTGAGGAGAGGAGATACAGAAGGGACCTGTTAGCAGGATATAGGCATGTGCGGGGGTATCACACAGAGGTGGGGTGTGACCTTGTTTCCCCTGTGGATGAGGGCAGATGTGCTGCAGTGGAGGAAAGCTCAGGGAACCAAGGTTCAGTTTGGATGCCAGGAAGAACTTCCTGACTATTAGGACTGCTAGGATATTGAACGGGCTTCCACAGGAGGTGGTTGAAGCCCCATTGGTGAGGATGTTTAAGGATAGGCTGGACATGCACATGGTGGGCATGTCATGAACAGAGTTGGATGTAGCCAGAGGGTCAGACTAGATGGCCCAGGAGGCCCCTTCTCAGTCACTCTATTCCTATGTTTCGAAGAATGGGCGATTTCATATAAGAATCATAAGGAATGGAAATGGATTGATTGGTTCTCTCTAGTGTAAAAGAGAGATGGCTTATTGTAAGCCCTCCTGAGACATTCTGTAGGGGATGGGATAGAAAAGCTTCTAATAAATAAATAAATAAATTAGTGTGGAACCTGAGGCCTGGCATGCTAATTTTATATTGGTGTCAGAGGGAACATGTGGATGTTCAATGATAGAATACTTGTTTTGCCTGCCGAAGGCCCCAGGTTGAAATCCAAACACCTTCAGTCAAATGGCCCAGTGATGGGTAAAGATCACTGCTTACCAAGATCCTGAAGAGGCACATCTAGTCAGGGATCACAATCCTTGATCACATAGAACAATGGTCTATCTAAGGAATGAATAGATAAAGGTTTGATCTAAATCTTAATATGATCTTACCTGATTTGAACCATACTTAGTTGTTCAAATTTTGCAATGCGATTCCCCAATTAAAAAAAAATAAAATAAAATTTAGGGATATACTGTACATTACATTATAGTATTATCTTAGGAAAAATACACTATCTTAGGAAAAATGTTTGCAAACATGTCTATATCAGAGGCAAAGCTGTGTAGCGAAATGTATTTATTAGGAGAAATGTGCATACATGAGTAACTGACAGATTCACCCATCCCTAAGTCTGACTAGTGATACATTTCCAGATGCTATCCAAACACTTCATTGAATATTAGCCTTCTGAAACAATGTTGGGTCAACTGTTTCTTGTCGCTTGGATCATGACCTAATGGGTGGCAGTGGAGATATAGTCTGCTGAATGTCAGACAGCCTCCATATGAAGAAGTCATTAATATGATTCTTTCACCTATTCTCAATCAGATGGAAAGGAGGGGATGACAGAGTATCCACTGTATCAGATGACGCTGGTGCACTGCATTTTACATAACACAAAAAAAACTAGGAGAACGTGAGGGTGTTCATAGCACATGTATCAGGGATTCTACTAATTGACATTCTTTTTTCTGTCTTTATTCAAAGAATAATTACCCTAAAATAATGAGAAAAGAAGGCTGTTATGGATGAAAGCCAAAGTTTGTGTACTCCCACATTCTGATTTGAATAGTGAGCGAGCAAAGCTGCTAGGAAGTCTCTCGATAGGGTGTGAAGGCAAATAGCCCTCATTCCGAAAACTGGTCAGATGGGATTCAACCATTAATAACAAAGAGTGCAATAACAAAGATAAGCCCCCAGTCCTGGATTCCTGTATGGTCATCCAGTGCAGCATGGGAAAAGAAGCAAAAGTTTCAATTTGGAATTAATCTACATTGGAGGTCATCCCCAAATTCTGTAGTAATGAATTCCATAAGCCTGGGCAATAAATAGAGGTACTAGGAAGCAACTCCTTCCTTCTACCCTCCCATCACCAAACAGTTAAATTCAGTTCATCTCAAACCCTGAAAATTTCTCCAGACAATTTCTTTGTTCATTCCGAGTAGAGCAGAGACTCGGAATGTTATAATCCATTCCATCTGTATTTTTTTTTATTTATTATTTTTTATTATATATTTATAGGCCGCCCCATCGCACTGAAGCCTCAGGGTGGCTTACAACAAGATTAAAATACAATTGTTATATAAACAATATTAATTTATCCCTCCCCCAGCCCTTACCCTTGGTGCATCTTGGCAAACAAAATAACCTTAAATTAAACCCTAATAAACCCAATAAATAATAAACCCAATAAATAAATCAAACCTACAGCCAAATACATTAATTCAACATAAACATATAAACTCTGGGAACAATAGATGGCAAAAGAAGAAGGGGATGGCAGAGGATGAGGTGGCTGGATGGAGTCACAGAGGCAGTTGGTGTGAGCTTAAGTAGACTCTGGGGGATGGTGGAGGACAGGAAGGCCTGGAGGAATGTTGTCCATGGGATCGCGATGGGTCGGACACAACTTTGTGACTAACAACAACAACAACAAAAACATATAAACAAATCAACCAAACCAAACACAACACTAACAATTAAAATAAGACTTAAATAAAAAGGTCTTCGCCTGGCGCCGAAAAGCATATAATGATGGCACCAGGCGAACCTCTCCAGGGAGCGCATTCCATAATTTTGCAGCTCGTCAGACACCTTTCCTTGCATCATGCTCTCATTAACAAGATCAGATTCTGCAAAAACATATGTATATGTTTTTAGTATTATTTTTGTTTCGGTATTGTGAGCCGCCCCGAGGCTGCTGCAAGGGGCAGCATATAAATATTTAAATAAATAAAATAAATAAATAAAAATCACTCCGAGGTACATGAATCCCTGACAAATTCATAATTTTACGCTTTAACTTATGACAAGGCGCATTTTGGTCAGTGTCCTTCCCCACACAATTTTTCCTACATGTAAACTTGTTTAAATTTATGTCAAATTTCAAAAAAGTCTGTAGAATTGGCATGACTCAGGAGAAAGCAGTCCACTGTGGAATCCAGTGGCTGGTAGACTTGTTTGTAGAAGTGCGGACTTAAATGAAGACTTCCTTGAGTTTATTCTGAGTTTCTCCAACATCCCTAAATGCTGAGCTGTAAGATCATTTTTAACATTCACAAGAATAGCCATAACAAGTTTGCATACATTTCTCATGAAAAATATGCATTTTTACATAATATCCATATTTTTGCAATTATGGAAACTTAGACACAAAGGGAGTCAGAAGGGGTCTCCTGGGCAATCTAGTCTGACCCTTGGCTCCAGCCAACTCTGCTTGTGTAATCCCCAACATGTGGTTGTCCAATCTTTCCATGAACAACCTCACTGATGGGGCCTCCACTGCCTAACTTGGTAGCCTATTCCATGTCCTAAGTACTTCCTGACATCCAGCCTTGAGCTTTGCCCCTCTGGAATGCAACCTGCCCTCCACTGCAGGGAAGAACAGGTCATGCCCCCCCCCTCAACATGGCATCTCCTCATATACTTATAAGTCTCTAAAAGATCCCCTCAGAGTCTTTTCTTCTCCAGGCTGTAAAGTCCCAGTTCCCTGAATCTCTCCCCATATGTCATCCCTCCCAACCCTGCTACCATTCTGGTGACCCTGCGCTGAACCAATTCTAACCTCGCTACATCCCTCCTGTAATGTGAAGCCCAGAAATGGATGGTTGTGGGCACACCAGAGGCATGTAGAGCATAGCAACACCTCCCTAGATCTGGAAGCCATGCTTCTGGCTATGCATCCAAGGGTGGCGTTTGCCTTCTTAACCTTTGCATTACACTGCTGGCTCATGTTCAGGTTGCTGTTGACAAGTACCCTACGATCCCTTTCACAAGGGATCTCTGCTGCTCTCTGACCACTTATCCCCCATCCTGTACCTGTGACACCTATTCCTTTGTCCCAAGGGCAAGACCTTGCACTTATCCACATTGAATGCCATCCTGTTGTCCACTGCTCAATTCCACAGCCTACCCAGATCTGGATCACCTGCTCCTCAGTTTTGGCCACCCCCGCCCCACATTGTTGTCATTCGTGAATTTAGTCAGCAGACTGGTTACCCCTTCTCCATGCCATTGATAGAAAAGCTGAACAGAATCAGTCCCAAAACTGAGCCTCGTGGGACTCCACTCATCACTGGCTGCCATCCTGATGATTCCCCCACTGATAGTCACGGTCTGCTTGTAGTCTGTCAACCACGTCCTAATTCATTGGACAGTGCATCAGTCTAGCCCAAAACTCATCAATTTCTCAACCAGGCTATCATGTGGCATTTTGTCAAAGTTCTTGCTGACATCCAGGTAAACCACATCTACTCCGTCCCTTCCATTAAGCCACCTTGAGACTTTGTCATAGAATTCCACAAGGTTTGTCTGTCAGGATCTGTTTCCCCATATCATCTCTGCCACCCCTTTTAAAGATTAGAACCATTGATGCCACCCTACAATCCTCTGGAACTTCTCCCATTTTCCACAAGGCCTCAGAAATGTAGGCCAACAGACATGAGAGTACCCTTGCCAAACAGAGAATACCCTTCTGTGTTAACATTCCAGTCCTGCTTTTCATCCCACCATATTTCTGTAATCCCCATCAGGTCATACCTGCCTACTCCCAGGAGAGCCTTGAGCTCTTTCCATACTCCCAGCATTGGTGTACATATCTCGCAACTCCTTTCTGTGAACACCATTCCTTGGCTCCCTGACCTCCTTTTACCTCCTGGCCTCCCTGGCACAGCAGGAACCTTCTCTGCAGTAGTCATGCCAGCTCCTGCAGTCTCCACATCACCCTGCCCCTGAGACCCTGATCATGTTCCTTCACCAGTCTGATCATGACTGGTTTCATTATTGGTCTTCTTTCATTCCAAAACGCCACACAAGTCTGTCAAATAGCTTGTCTAATGTTGTACCTGAACTTTCATCACAGAAACAAGTTCCCAAGCTATTGGTTCCCATTCTACTATGCTTATTGTTTAAATATGTCTTTTTTCCAATAATGAGAAATTGTTATTCCAGCTGCTGTTAGCAAATTAATATGCATGCCACTTGCACAGAGTCCTGGAACACAGGTTCTATGGACTTTAGAACTGATACAGCTTGATTTTCTATTATCTGGTCATCTCACTTGGTGTCTTGAAACCATGTGTCATCTTTTCTCCTACACCTTTACTCATCTGTAACCTATACAGTCACACTCACAGTGCAATGTTATGCAACTTTACTCATTTATGGTCAAGAGGAAAATTAAACGATACCTCTCCACAAGTCAGCTTTCTCCAAAGAATGTGCTGCTGAAACCAGACCAATGGGAGCCATGCGTCACTATGCCATGTCTCCCTACACATGTGTGGGGTCATGCACATTCATCTCAGGGGAGGTGGTCCCCCTAGGCACCCCTTGAGTATCAAACAATGCATTTCAAGCACATCACAGAAGATCGCTCATTCCCTGTAACAACATTTCACTTTAAAAACATATCTGTGTTATCTGTATGCCTCAAGGCTGCTCAAACATCATAAGTAGAGGGGGCCCTCTACTAGATGCTTCAGGGACTAGGAGCAAGGAGGACCTTTGCAAAATGCGATGCAGAGGGTCCTGCTTGGATGCAGTTTGTAGGTATCATTTTCATTTCCACAAAATCCCATGCCCTGGAATTACTGTCATTCTATGACATTGTAGGTAAATGCCCCCTTTCTTCCCTTCCCTTCCTGATAAAACCCATAATGCCTGGTAGTGATGAGTGAAAAATTATACGTAGGGATTGGAATCCCAAACAGATTCCTCAGACTTCCCAGTTGTGTGTGTGTGTGTGTAATATATATGCAAATGATGCAACCAAAACAGACCGATTGATCCACCCAGGTGCAAGGTTTTGAGAACTTGTTTGGTCCTCAGGGCTTGAGGGGGATCACCAGGCACTCTGTAGAGTCCCTCTCTGTGTGTTCACTCCCCTCTTTTCCTTCCTTTTGTTATTCCTTGTTATTGCCTGTTCTTATTCTTCAACTTTTTAATATTTTTCTTCAGGTTTAACACTATTTCTATTGTGTTTTTATCATCTGTTTTTTGTTTTGCATTTTGTGTGTTTGTTTTTTGTTTTCGGACTGTGTGATCCAACCAGAGAGTTTCCGCTGTGGGCTGGTCTAGAAATAAATAAATAAATTGCCTGTAGGCGAAAGTGCAACTGGCAGTTTTCCCCATCCATCCTCCTGAGGCATGGATGATGGGGCTTGTAGTCAAGCACACTTGTACTGAAATGCATGACACTGGGGAGAGCTATGCTAATCTATTCACAGAGGTGTTCTTAAGACTATCATATCTGAGGTGCTGCCTCTGTTTTCCAGTTCTCTGAAGCCGTTCTATTCCATTCTCTCCATTCTGCATTCTTTCCCAAGCCGTATCTTCTTAGTGTATTCCTGGAGATGTTCTAAGGGCTGCAATCAGTCATCCCCAGCAATTGGACTGAACTTACAGATGAATTTGGCTGGGGAGGGGGGTGCAAAACACAAAGCCAATCATGAAGGACTCGGGAGGCCTCATCTCACTGACCTCTTCCCAGCGATCACTTTGGCAGCCAAGCCTCAGTTGTCATCAGCAGCCCACATGGACTGCTCTCCCATCTCCCTTCGTGTTCCCCCTCTCCCCCACCTTAAACCGTGCTCTGGAATTCTTCAGCATGCCCATTAATCTCCGATGTGAAGACTTGTGAAATGCTTGTTGACAATCTAAATTGGCTCCACATTGGCCAAAGAAATATATGGGATGTGGCATTTGGGCTCCTCTGAGGAGACAGGTCTGAACTCCCAAAGTCTCAATCCAGCCAGGTCTTCATAGAGCTTTGCTTTCATTGGTTTTTTTCTCTCAGGTCCTTGCTGAGGATGATCGAAAGCAGATGTTAAGTTTGTTGACTTTAGGGAGACCCTGAGGCTATCTGCTCAGCTCAGAAAAGAAGCAGATCAGGTGGCAAAACTGTTCCTGGACTGTATCCCATTAAGTGTGGGGGAATGTGAAAACAATTTCCCTGCATATAGAAAACTAACGTATCAGGAAGACTAGGCTATAGTTCTTCTGCTTGGCCTCTTTCCAGCTCAGGGGTAAAGAACCTATGGCTCAGGTGGCAATCTGGCTTTCGGGACTTTCAATTTGGCCCATCTGGGGTATTTTTCCGCTGATCCTTTCCCCCTAACCACCAATCATCTGTTCATTTCCTGGCTATTATGCAGTTCCCTTCACTTTAAAATGGAATTACTAAAAATTTACTCACTAGAAATAAGACATGATAGCATCATTACCCAAGCCTCTCCAAAATAGAATTTGTCCCGAGGGCAGAAAAAGGCCCAACACCCCAAATTTAGCTTTCTTCTATAGGTACACAGTTGTTCTTGCTGGTTCTATGTAAGAGCCTCGAATCACATTGAGTGCAGCATTTCCCCATCACACACACTCACACACACACACAGAAAGAGAGAGAGAGAGAGAGAGAGACAGACAGACAGACAGACAGACAGACAGACAGACAGTGTTTCTGATTTTCAATCCAATCCTTCACCTGGGATTTTATTTAATTCACTCATTATTAGTTCACCTTTCCACCAAAAATTGCTTAAAATGGCTCAATTTGGAGTTAGGTTTTCTTTTTAGTACACATACGTATATGAGATTGAAATCTTAAACGAAATTCTCTCTTTGAAGAAAGGTTTGATACTTTAGACACAGATGCCCCCTATCCTTGATATTGTTTGCTTTAATCATAGAACTGCTAGCAAATTGTATCCAAAATGATAATTTAATAAGAGGTATTGGATTTGAAAATAAAAGTAAAATTAGTTTATTTGCTGATGATATTTATTGACAATAAAAGATCCAGTTAAAGCTATGGATCAGATTAAAATATATTTAGTAGAATGTGGAGAGATAGTGGGTTTAAAAGTAAATTGGGACAAACCTGAAATGATGTTGTTCAATTGCAATAACGTAGAAAAGGATAAGATTAGAAGTAAGCTGGAAGTTAAGATATATAAAACTACTAAGTATTTAGATATTCATATTAACAAAAGTGGTAATGTTTAAAGATTTTTTTTTAATTAAAATAAAAAGTGAAAGTGAAAATAAATGAATTTAGGAAGATCAGTCCATCCTGGTTTGATAAAATAGTGGCATTCAAAATGAAGATTTTATCTAAGGGGTTTTTTGTGATGCTACCAATTAAGATAATAAAGAGCTGAAGGAATTACAAAATATGATAAATACATAATTAATTTATAAAGGGAATTTAAAAATGGAAAAGTCCAAAAAAGCAGGAGGATTAGGTATGTGAAACATTATTATATAGCAAATAAAATGAGACATATACAGAATATCATATTACAACCTGATAAGATTATATGGGGTAAATGAGAATTTCAATATGCTGAAGGATCTTTATTATTATTTTTTTCAACAGGAAAATATAAAATATCAAAAAGATTTTAAAAACCCTTCTTTAGGGATGTGGTCCAAGTTTGGAATAAATATAGAGGAATATTTATGCCATCAATTTCATCATTATATTCAATTACAGAATTTAAAGAATTTCCAGAGAATTTGAGGAGTAATTGGGTGAAATATTGAAGAATTTTTTTAAAAAATGAATGATTGTTTAGAGAAAATGAATAATAAGGAAAAGATAACACTGGGGGAGGGAAATGTAACTTGGTGCAATGTATTTCAGTTAGAACAATGGACTAAAGATTGGTTGAATAAAAATAGTAAATGCAGAGAATATACTATATTTGAAGATATGATTGTACAGAAAGAAAAACAAGATAATATGTGAATGAAAGGAATGACAATGAAAATTTATAATACACTAGTAAAAGTGGAGGATCAATACAATCCTCTTAAATGGTGTTGGGAAATAGATTTAAGAAGGAATATTATTAAATAAAAAAGCAGAAAGGTAGTTAAGAATTAAAGAAAATTTTTACAAATAAGTATGGAAATGATACCTAAAATTAGTAAAACTGAATCTTACAAATAATAAATATTCAATCTATGTTGGAGAAGTAACTAGGAAGTGGGTACATTTTTCCATATGAGGTGGGAGTGTGAATACATAAATAAGTTTTGAAAAATGTCTTTTAAAGAAATTGGTAAAATATTGAATTTAGATATTGAAATAAACCCTGGATTTGCATTATTGCCATTATTTGATAGAAAACAAGGGAGACAAAGGCTTGATCAGTAAATGTATTTTTGAGGATATTTGGAGACTGTTTATTGAATATAATTTTATGAAGCAAAAGGGTGATGTTCCATTGCAAGAGTGGATCCAGTTTTGGAAGGGGAATGGGAGTGAGGATAGCTGAATGAATAAATGATTTAACACTAGGTAACATGTTTCTGTTGGACCCAGTGAAGTGCAGCACTGTTGTATTGTTTAATTATTAATAATACTTTTATTATTTGTATTGTTTCGTATTTGTTTAGAATGAGAATTTTGTTTTGTTTTGGATAAATTTTCAAAATTAAAATAAAAAAAAACCAACAAAGCTACAATACTTCTCATTTGTTGGACTTTTTTTTTCTTCAATGAATGGTTTCTTAGAGCAATTTTGCTTTCCTCCTGCCACTCTTCCCCAATTTATACTCCAGGAACTGTGTCCATCAAAATTAGGTCTTGGCTTAAGCTGGAAATTGCAATTACATTAAAAACATTTCTCCATTCCCTGTGCCAAATATTTTCCAGACATTCCCTGGGCAATATACTGAATCGCCACCAAATATTTGGTATCTGTAGGTGAAATGTGATGGCCTATCATGTTAATACAGGAATGCAGGATTTAATTTTAATGTTACATTATTTTATAGTGCATGGCAGTTAAAATATTTGTATTTAGGATTTAACAACATCTGGTGTGAACCACTTTTTAATTGCAGCCAATCAGGAATAGCATTAACAATGGCACATGGGTTAACCAGCTATTTTTGCGACACGATCTGGATGAAATGGGCAAAACCTTGTGGGATGCACTGGAACACACAATGGACTTCATTGTTATTCTTTGTGGTATTCTTTGCAAGGAATCCAAGGGAACTTACGTACAGCTCTAGTTTTTTTATTTATTTTTATTTATTTATTTAAATATTTATATGCCGCCCCTTGCAGCAGCCTCGGGGCGGCTCACAACATAAACAAATATATTATTAAAACTTATACCAAATTTAAAAACTGGCCCATCTCAGGTTATCATATAAAAACATACAACAAAAATAAATAACAAGTTTAAATTAAACTTAAATTAAACCTAAATTAAACATAAATTAATTAAACATAAATTAAACCAAAGCATAAACATAAATTAACAATAATATTAATTAAAATATTGTCTAAATAAAAAGGTCTTCGCCTGGCGCCGAAAAGCAGATAACGACGGCGCCAGGCGAGCCTCTCTGGGGAGCGCATTCCATAGATGGGGCGCCACCGCTGAGAAAGCCCTCCTCCGGGTACTCACCCTCCTAATATCACGCACGGAGGGTTCCCGGAGGAGAGCCTCTGCCGCTGATCGTAAGGGGTGGGAGGGCATATATGGCCGCAGGCGCTCCTTTAGGTAGCCAGGGCCCAAGCCGTTTAGGGCCTTATAGGTAAGAACCAACACCTTGAATTGGGCCCGGACTTCAATGGGAAGCCAGTGGAGCTGACGGAGAACTGGGGTGATGTGAGAACCACGCCCAGTCCCCATCAGTACCCTGGCAGCTCTATTTTGCACCAGTTGAAGTATCCGGACTGTCTTCAAGGGAAGCCCCACGTAGAGCGCGTTACAATAATCCAACCGGGAAGTCACCAACGCATGTGTCACTGTCGTCAGGCAATCGAGTTCCAGGAAGGGATGCAGCTGATGTATCAGCCGAAGCTGTTGGAAGGCGCTCCTCGCCACTGCTGACACTTGAGCAGTCAAGGTCAGCTCTGGGTCGAGGAGCACTCCCAAGCTGCGGACCCTGTCTTTCAGAGGGAGTGCAACCCCATTCAAGACTAGGGTCAGGTCCCCTACACTGTAGCCCGACCCACCTACCAACAGGACCTCCGTCTTGTCTGGATTGAGCCTCAGTTTATTGGCCCTCATCCAGCCCATTACTTCGGCCAGGCACCGGTTCAGCACAGCCACCGCCTCACCTGGATCGGTGGAAAACGAGAGGTAGAGCTGGGTATCATCCGCGTACTGATGATTCCGCAGCCCACACCTCCTGATGACCTCCCCCAGCGGTTTCATGTAGATGTTAAAAAGCAAGGGGGACAAAATGGAGCCCTGTGGAACCCCATGGCATAGCTGCCATGGCGCAGAGCCATAGTCCCCCAGCACCACCTTCTGGTATCGGCCATTGAGATAGGAGTGGAACCACTGCAGAGCAGTGCCTCCAACCCCCAATCCCGCCAGCCTCTCCAGAAGGATACCATGGTCAATGGTATCGAAAGCCACTGAGATGTCAAGAAGGACTAACAGGGACGCACTCCCCCTGTCCCTCTCCCTGCATAGGTCATCGTACAGGGCGACCAAGGCGGATTCAGTGCCAAAGCCGGGTCTGAAGCCGGACTGAAATGGGTCCAGATAATCAGTTTCCTCCAAGAGTGCCTGGAGTTGTCCCGCCACCACCCGCTCCAGCACCTTACCCAAAAACGGGATGTTGGCCACCGGTCTATAATTGGCGACCACCTCTGGATCCAGGGAAGCCTTCTTTAGGACTGGCCGGACTACCGCCTCCTTTAAGGGGGCCGGCACCCGGCCGTCTCTCAAAGAGGCGTTGACCACCTCCAAGATCCAGGGTTCAATCCCGTCCTTGGCGGTCTTTAATAGCCAAGATGGGCACGGGTCCAGTAAACAGGTGGTTGAGCGTACCGATCCAAGCACCTTGTCCACATCATCGGGCCGCAAAAACTGAAAGTCATCCAATAACGAGGGACAAGCAGGCACGACAACAGCTTTATGAGGTAGCTTAGGCTGTGTGTCAGGGACTGGCCCAAAGTCATGCAGTGAGCCTCAGGGCGGAGTGGGGCTAGAACTGGGACCTGGGATCTCCCAAGTCCTGGGACAGCACTCTTAACCACTATACCACACTGCTGCTACCACCCTGCTACATATGGAGCTCTGCTGGGGTGAAGGATTAACCCTTCTGCTTGGCACCACAGGGGCTGTTGCAGCTGATATTGAAGGTGAATATCTGAAAAGGTCACTGATGGATGTGGTATTTTGACTTTTTTTATTTTGCATTTCAAATATGTTGAAAGCGTCCTTGAACTTTCTGATGCTTGGCAAAGCAAAACTGTCTTTGCCTTTAAAAACAAAGCACATGTGCTGAAAAACGCAGTGCATAAGTGGTCCTCCAGATGCCATAGCACGGCAGCTCCCATCATCCCTTATTACCAGTTGTGCTGGCCAGGACTAATGGAAGTTGCAATCTAAAACAATCTGGATTGCCACAAATTGGCACTCCTACATAATGGTACACATTGCTTTTTTTGTAAAAAAAAAAAAAAAAGGTGCCAGAACTCACGTCGCCAGCATCAAGCGTGCGACCACACACCCCAATCCCAAGCTGAACAGCGTCCCAAGCCGAGAGCAGCGCCCTCACTATCTCACTATCAGATAGCAGGTAGCAGACACAAAAGCAGCCTGCAGGCACTATGTTAATGATGTTTGCTGCTGATCTGCTACAATTCAAAATCACTTTGTAAAATCTATTGGAAAAAATGCTGCTGGAACGCTGTTCCGGAGCGTTCTATGACAAAAAAAAAAGCCCTGATGGTACAGAGGGATAAGAAAAGCAGGAACACTCCAGATTGCAACATTTCTTCAAATTTTTCTTCAATTTGGCTTTCTGCCAGTTTACAACTTACTTTTTTGGGGGGGGGGATTTGCAAAGTGTGCACTCTCCTGCTATTAACTAAAACATGAAAATGCCACTTTTAGAACAGTGTAGTTTTAAAAATACATATGTTAAACTGTGACATGAAATAATCCTTTTATGTTTGCCCCATAGCATAATTTTAAGGATGCAAAATAATCTTGATTCAGTTCACAGATCACTTAAAAATGCCCCACTCATAACCCTGTGCATGTTCTTGGAAAATATCCACATATTTTCAAACTTGCATTCAGATTCACAAAATGCACTCTTTAAAACGTGCAATTTAAATAGTGCACTTTCAAAAATGGAGCCAATGGAGATGGATTTCACATGTCCAACTTACTAAGAGATGTTGCCAAGATGCCTTCCTGGTGTGTCAGAAATATGCATCAAAAAGAAGCAGATGTAATGTTTGCTTCAAATATGGTTTTTCCCAAGCTGGAGAAAAGTACAGAGCCTTCTCCCTTCTGACTCACCCTATCACAATTATCCAACCCCCCACCCCTTTCCTCCTGTCCACTCATTTACCTGCTGTTGCTTTGGCAGTAGTAAATGGGAAAGAGGACACCCCTTGCCCTGTGTGCTCCAGTGCAGTCTGTCCGGTGGAAGTGGCCCCTTGGAAACAAGCCCCCCCACCTGCACACACACACACACACTCACACACACAAGCATGATTTATTCTGTGAAAATCCAGTTTGAACCTGGGGGAGTTTGTCCTTCACGTGTCCTTGTTATGTGGCTGCTACTGTCCAAGTTACTGACTGGGCCACTGCAAGTTAACACGGACCTGGTCAGTCAACATTTTTCATGATTTCCAAATGCGGCAGGGTTCACAATTTGGGTGGACTGGTGGCTGAGAGCATCAGTGGTTTCTTTTTTAAATCCTTAGACGCCACTCAAATTCACTGAGTTATGCCGACAGAAGGCCCCAAAGGGCCCTGATGATTTATGCAAACAAGATAGACAACATCAGTTTGAAAAGCCATCACTTCCCAACTCTCCACATTATTACTAGAGATCTTCATCAAGGCCCAAACTATTGTGGCCCAGAAAAGCATACTCTGTTCACCCCAGTGTCTTTGGTCAGACATGTCTTTCTTCCATTAATAATGGCTTTGCTCTATTCTCAGGATCATTAATGGGCTTTAGAAAACACAAGTCTGCCATAGGTGTGCATGGAAAGTTCGTTGGTTCGTTCACTCGTTCGTTTGCTCTCTCTCTCTCTCTCTCTCTCTCTCTCTCTCTCTCTCTCTCTCTGTGTGTGTGTTGGATCCATGGTTTGTCTGTTTATTAGAATAGCTTGATGGTTAGCAGATCACAATATGTGCATCAGCAAAAATCAAGTTCCTTGAGTTTCTCCACGCTTGTTCCTACTTGTGGCAATAACAGACAGCAAGGTTGCTTTGGCCTTTGCCACATGAAATTCATCCATATTTTTTTCAAATATATTCATAAATTATGCACACTTTGAAATGTACGCATTTTCTCCTATCACCTGTAGTATGTTTCGCACAAAGCGGCACGCATTTTTCAAATGCATTTTCTCCCCTCCACCACCCTGTACATCATATAGCAAGCGAGGATGTGTACAGAATGGAAGTATAGATTGCATTTGAGTCTGCACTCAAGTTCAAGAGGCGTAAACTTGGAAACTGTGTACCAAAAAAACAAATAAATGATGACCATGCAATGACGAATCAACACTCATTTAAAAATGGATTTCTTTCATCATCAATGTGTGTTATTGTAGAAATGAAATACGTCAACTAAATGGAATAGCAAAGATAGGACATATGATGGCCCTGTATCAATCACCATATGGCATCGCTGTTGGAAAGTTTAGGCTAATTCCAGTGGTCTACTCCTATGTTTACAACCATTTGTTTACAGCCAGGCTGCTGATCTCTGATCATGCCATGAAAACCACCACAGGAAACATATTGCAGTGTCTAGCTTCATGTTAGCCAAATGACGTATTAGTATGAATCTGTGTTGGGCAATCGATTTACTCAAATTTAGGTGCAGGAGTCACAGTCCTGATTCAGAGCACAGTACACAAGGTGGAATGCGCGCCCCAGAGAGGTCTGCCTGGCACTGTCGTTATTTGTTTGTTGGCGCCAGGCCAAGACCTTTTTATTTAAAAGTTATTTTAATTGTAAATTGTATTTATTTAGTGATTTTTAAATTTATGCAGAGATGTCTCCGGATTTTTAAGCTTATTTGTATGATTATTTGTTTTGTAAGCTGCTCCAAGGCTTTTTGTGAATGGGGCGGCATAGAAATGTTCTAAATAAATAAATAAATAAATAAATAACCTTTCCCTTCCAGCCATGATAGCCCTTCCTGTAGTTAGTGATGATAAAATTACCAATGAGGGTAGTGGGGGCAGTTTTACTAAACATATCCACCCCAAATAGTTCAAATGTATTTTTAATGGGGTGGAATCAAGACTAGGGGAGAAAAGATTTAATTTACCCTCTCCATGTGCTTTGCTCACAATCCATATGGCGCTTCATTCATTCTTTTAAGTAAAATAGAAACAGAAAGACAGGTGTGCAGTATGACTTTCTTTACACAATACAATGAACTATAGAACATATTGGGAATGTGAGGGTGCTTTTATGAATGTGCAACCCCAGCAGGGCTTCTGTGGGTCACTTGAGCTCTGCCACCATGGGTTAAGTTTTAAACAAGTGAGGGATATGTGAAATTTGTTTAGCTCTTAAATAACTCACAGTGGCCCAGTTTGGCTGATATGATTCATTCACATCAGGGGTTGCACATCTGCATCGATGGCCATATACTTCGTGGCTTAAATAACCCATGATGAGCCTGGCATATCACAGAAATTGTTTAGACTTGTTCAAGAAGTCCATCAAGGACTCAAATGAGTTTAAATGTCTATAAACATGATATGTCCATGGAAGACCAATTTTTCTCTAGTTGTGCAGTTTCTATGGATTTGCAGAACATCTATTTTTTACTTTCTACATTTTTTCATAAATTTAGGGGTCATGAATTTTGTAGACAAATGCAAACAAGAAAAAAGGAAAGATAACTGAATGAAAATGTACATTCTCTCTATAGGTTAAAGCATGGGGAGTCTGCATATTTTTGCAAATGCAAACAAACACATTGGCATAAAGTTTGATCCCTTTAAGAAGCAGATGAAGAAACAAAAGGTACCCGAAAACCTGCAAAATGCAGATGCAGTGGATTTTACATCCCTAGATCTTGGTCTACATATTTACCCTAACATGTAGTTTGATCCTGAGAAACTGCTGTAAATCATTCCATGCATGCTATATATTTAATGCAATTTCCAGTTTCACCCCTATTACTATTCATGCAGTATAAATAGGCATTTTGATTGGGCAGAAGAAATATATAAAAAGCCAGTTTGGTAGGAACTTTACATTCTTTTAAAGTTTCTTATCTTAAAGGCCAACATTTTTTGTATGAAAGAACGTCTTTTGTCGACATCCTCTCTGGTGTTTCAGACCTGAAAAGAATACCGCCATGGCCATATGGAGCTGACATTTTCTTCAGCTTTTTGTTTAGTTCAACAACTGAAAATATTTCTTTAATGCATATTGATAGCTAGATGACCTTTGTTCCAAGGTACATGATGGTGATGGATGCCAACTACTGTACATAGCCAGCTTGGTCAGGTAAAAGCATGAAATAGTTCGAATGCGATTAGCAGAGGAAGAGGGATTTCGGCATTTTTTTTCTTTTGGTGGAACTAATGCTGCTTTAAAAGACCTCCACAAAATTGCTAGATGCTTGCTTGTCCTCACACATTCACAGCATGCCGTTACAAATTAACATATTTTAAAGAATAGCATTTACCTACATCCCTTTATTTCCACAAACTAATGAGCCCTCTAAAATTCTGTTCTCTGGAACACGCTACTGATTAGGGAATCAATAAGCATATAACTGTTCTATCATCTAGCTCTGACAAGCTGTTTGAATTTAACTGAAGAACATAAGACTGTGAAGATCCATTTTAGGGGTGGAATCCATCACATTCCCTTGGCTCAGCTTCCCAGACTCCAGCCTGCTTACTCATGGCCTTGGGTATGACTTGACACAGAGTGTTTTCATGGTGCCCACCAGAAAACAAGCCTGCACAAATGCTGTTCAAGTGTCCCTCTTCCACACCCATGACTTGCTGCTTTTATTTGTGCTGCACATGCTGTGGTGGAAAGGTGCTGGTAGTGTTCTTCAAGCATCTGTGGACTTCTCAGCTCAGTTTGCTTCCTAAGCTAGGGGCTGAGCCCATGAAGGAGACTGACAAAGAGAGCAGAGCCAAATTCCCGGGACGATCATTGCTACCCTACATGAGACAATGCCAAAGAACAAGTTTGATCCTTGGTTGGAATGGTAGCTGCCAACAGCACTAGCCAGCATAGTCAATAGTGAAAGTTGATTGCAGTCATGGGCCAAAACATCTGGAAGGCTACAAGTTGCTCACTCCCAGTCTATACTGGTGGCCAAACAGGAATTATCTTAAAGACTTAACTTAGAATAGGTGTGATGGAGGGCAATCCTATCTGGGCCACCAGCATAGGGATGGGGAAGTTAATCCTGTCTTCTGGAATGAACTTTATCCATATCATCCCCACATCTGAGATTTCCATTGCAAAATGGTGGTCTGATTTTGCAATAGGATATGTAATGTGCTCGCGCTCTCTCTCTCTCTCTCTCCCCCCCCCTCTGTGTGTGTGTGTGTGTGTGTGTGTGAGAGAGAGAGAGAGAGAGAGAGAAACATATAAACAGAGTGAGTCAGAAGGCCTGTCCTGGGCCATCTAGCATGACTCCAGCCAGCTCCACCCATGACATGCCTACCATATGCATGTCCAGCCTATCCTTGGACACTTCAACCACCTCCCATGGAAGCCCATTCCATACCCTCGGGGTCCTAACTGTCAGGAAGTACTTCCTGCCATCCAAACTGAACCTTGGTTCCTTGAGCTTGGCTCTGTTGGAACACATCCTGCCCTCCTCTGCAGGAGAGAACAGGTCTCGACCCACCTCCATGTGACACCCCCTCACATACCTGTATGTCACCAACAGATCCCCTCTGAGTCTCCTCTTCTCCAGGCTGAAAAGACCCAGTTCCCTCGGTCTTACCTAATATGGCTTCCCCTGAAAACTGGCCACCAAACTTGTGGCCCTGCACTGCACTGACTCTAACCTGGCTATATCCTTCCTGTAATGTGGAGCCCAGAACTGAACGCAATACTCCAGTTGTGGTTGCACCAGAACAATGGAACAATGCTTGAGTATATGAATTACAGCAACACACCGCTGTACACTCAAACTTCCCCATCCTCTGTGTGAGCAGGAAATTGGGAGATGGAGGAGGACAATTGCTCTAAATTTCTCCAGTAGGAAAATACTTCAACATTTTCTTGAAGTAGGGCATGTGTGTGTTGCCATCAGTTAACATTTTGGTTGCTTTGAGCTTACTTTTTCATTGCATGGTGGATCAGGATGTGGTGTGTGAAGTTGCTCTGTAATACGCCTGTTTCTACCACTCTGTACACATTCTGGTTGCTGCCTGCACTTCCTGATCTGAAAAAGGCCAAGTGGGGGAAGAGTTACCAAAGGAAGTCTCCCAAGGGTATTTTGAGATATGGGAAGCTAAGAAGGCTGAAGGCTGAAAGGCGGATGCTTATCCAGTGAAAGACTTCTCACACTCCTCAGCATCCTCAAAAGTAAGGTACACTCAAGAAGTCCACACCCAATCCATGAGGATTTCTCCAAAATGTTCTTCTCATGTGAACATTTTTTCACAAAAAGCCATTTCAATGTCTATCAAATTCAGTAAGAATAGTTGAAAAAGGGGTAACATTTGTTTGGAATCCTTCCTTATTTTTTAAAAAGAATTGTTTATAGGGTCTGTACAAGAACGTTTGCTCCCTCTTTTAGTTTGTCCATGTCTTTTGTGGTTCTCCGTTCTTCTGAATATACATGCAAGGAGCTGAAACATTTCTAAATAAAATACGTTTCCTTCTAAGAACATTTCTGAGAGCTTTCTTTTTCTCACACCATAAAAAAGGCAGGCAACTTCCCAACAGTTCCTAAGAATATTCTCCATCATTCTGATTTTGATACTGATGGCTGCCATGTTCCTTCACCATGTTCAGGAATAACGCTTGGTCCAGGACACTGTGGAGAGTGCAGATTGGTGGCTAGGTGCCACCGACACTTGCCGAAAGAGCAAAGGAGGACAAAGGAAAAGCAAAACAGCAAAAGAAGTCGTTACTCACAGGTGAGGACCCCAAGAAAGTGGGTAATCTCTCTCCTTTTTGCCCCATATAACTTTGGTCAAATGGTCAAGTTTTTCTAATGACAAATAAGGAGGATAATTTTGACAGATATTTTCACTCAGCTGCAGTAGCACATGCATTTAAAAGAATGTGTCAACAATGAGGAGGAGGAAGAGGCGGTGGTGGAGGAGGACGCAGTGACAGTGGCTTTTGCCACTGCTGCTGCCACCACCACCTTCTTGCAGACACCTGTGAGGTTGCACAAAGATTGTGTGCAACCTCTGTGTGCAACCTTTGTGTGTGACATCTTAGCAATGCACCCATGTGCTTCATCAGCAAAATACTGCAAAAGTAACAGGGGAACTGAAGGCTGGGGCATACGATCCCTTTTCAGAATTAGTATTAAAATGAATCATATTTAAAGTGAAATTTGGAAGAAGTGGCTTCTGTTTAAGCCTTCTGAAAAAGAAAAATGCATAACAAAAGGGTAAATCTGATCATACTTTGCTTATCGTTTCTGTGATTTTAATATGTTATTGCTGCATGGAGTTAATTTCTCTGTGTAACACAAGAAGTTCTGTTATGGAGTACTTGCAAAATACCTTTGCAATGCAAAGTCTGTAGCATTACATAAGCTTTAAAGGTTTCAGAAAGGAAGGGAAAAAGCACACACATGGACATCTGAGTGTATTAATTTCTCGGATTAGGAGGTTGGGATGCTTTTGTTTCAGTGGGCCGAAGCTTGGCTTCCATCATGTGTGTCCATTACTTCCACAGGTGTCAATACAGCTTGTATTTGCTCAGAGCTGAGGGAATATCAGCCAGGACATGCATGCTTTGCTTATTTTTGCATAAGCAAAAATCTCTTTGCCTCTTTGCATTTCAAGGAGGGTGGTGGAACATCAAGATCTATAGCTCCTGTAAGAAATTTATCCTGGTTACACCACTGCTGTTTCATGGTTCCATGTAGCCAGCATCACACTGGCATAGACACAATGTTTGCATCACCTGTAACAAGTCCCTGTGTGCATCACATCACTGTGTGCACATGTTCCAATTATGAACTGACAAATGCTTAAGTTATTTGCATTGAAAAATCATGGTTTCATCAGAACTCTGCAGTTTCATGTTAACACCTTGGGGTTTCTTAATGCCATGTCCTACCACTTATGCCTCCACTCTGGATGACGCTGGGTGAGGGGTACAGGAAAGAAGGCCTCCTCAGTGGCGTCCCTCTGCTTTCATAATGTCCTCCTTAAGAAGCCCCACCTGGAACCCACACTATTGTCTTTTCAGGACCAAAGACATTTCTCTTCCACAGGCATTTCAGAAGTTTATTAACCCTGAGTTAACCCTGTGCATTGCTTTGGTCTGTTAAATTGTGCAAGACACCCTAAGAATTTTTTTGTTATAGCATGGCATATAAATATCATGAACCAAAGAGTCAAATAAGAACTATAGGTGGGAAGAAGAGGAATGTTGAGGTACTTGTGTGCCAAAATTCTCCAAACTTCACTTTGGCAAAACCCTAGTTTACATTTCTTGGTGTGTTATTTTGAATGGAGAAATGGGAATTTTCCTTCAATGATGAAAGTGTTAAAATAAATTTGACTGTTTGACTGTTTTTAATGTGCATTTCAAAGTTCACATTTTCCAAACCAATATACCACTTTAGAAAGTGATCACAACTTCAGAAATGTGTAGATTTTCGCTTGCTTGCTTGCTTGCTTGCTTGCTTGCTTGCTTTCTTTCTTTCTTTCTTTCTTTCTTTTTTTCTTCTTTCTTTCTTTCTTTCTTTCTTTCTTTCTTTTTGAGGGGGAAAAGTTTGCATTTAGGATTGCAAACTGAGCATGTTCAGATGATTGATGAACTAAATCACATTTCCATAACTCCCTGGACAGAATTTCCATATGTGTAAATACACCTCACACCTGCATTAATCAGGGTCGCTGAGATGCAACAGCACTCAGGAGAGAGGGAGTTAAGCTCCCTATTACTGAAACATAACTTGGATATCACACATGAAAGCAAAGAGAAACAGTCCTTGTCCATCAGGGGGTGGCACAACAGGGGCTTCTGATGGGAAAGGCATCCCCATCTCTGCATAAATCCCATCCGCTTCCTTAGGTGAAGCAGCAAATGCCCACTTATTCACATGACTCCCATCTAATTGAAAAGTTAAAACTTTAAAAGCACCGTCACAAACAAACAAGGGCAGATTCCCTAAACTGGAAATCCTTAATTAACCAAGCTTGTTAAACTTCTTAATAAGTAAGAGATAGTATGCAACACGATTAGTCTATGAATATGCAAGACCATCTTGTTTTCTTTTTCTTCTTAATAGCAGCAAACTTAACTGGGAAAAATAAAGGGTCTTACACCCCATAAAAATGGAATATCCTCTTTCCCCATACTGTACTTTTGACAAGAATCTCTGGATTCCCTGGGCTTAGCTTCCCAGACTTCGTTCTGCTTTCTAGCAGCTCTGAGTCCATGTTCCCGGTGAGCACACTGTGCATTGGTGAAGTGCTCACCAGGAATCAAACCCCATGTGCTGTGCAAGCAGTGTCTGTCTTCCACACCACATGCAGGAGCCATTTATGTGCTGTACCTAACATAGAAGAAGGCTGCTGGTTGCACAACCTTTATTCTGCGAGCATTCACAAACATCCTCTCAGTTCAGCTCAAGACTGAGCGGAGCACAAGCAGAAGCCCATGAATGCTGGAGGGATGGACTCTGCTAGGTTTCATCCCAGCCTTACTCTGGTTAGAATGGTTAGGACCCCTAGGATGTGAAATGGGCTTCCAAGGGAGGTGGTTGAGGCCCCATCGGTGACAACCCCATCAGTGACAACCACAGGAGCAAAGCCAGCTGGTGTCAGACTAGATGGCCCTAGAGGCCCCTTCTTACTCATCTTGTTTCTATATTTCTGTCCTCCCACCCTCCAAATCTGATGCCTAGGAAAGAGTTGGTGCATGCCCAGCATCACAGTCAGACATGGTTGGCACCTGTTGAGAGCTCACACTGTAGCAGGGCCCACTGACAAGACTCCTGAGCTTGGTCCATCTTTTCAACCATATGACCTTCTTGTCTACCTACTTGGTGCTCACTCTGAATAGTAGATGCTCTTAAAGGTCTATCTTTCAAACCACTGGCCACCTGACATCTCTAACTGGAGATGGGAGAGACTGACCTTTTGTACACAAATGATAAGCTCTGCCACTGAATTATGTATGACTGAGGAGAATTTTGTTTGGTTCATGTCTCTAAGCAGACTAACACAGAGATCCTCAGAGTGTGCAGTTCCCCACGTTCTGTAATGCAATTCTTGGCTCAAAATTTGAAGGAAAATAAATCTATTTGAAAAGTTACATTCAAAGAACACTTATTAAGTGTAGAAGACAGCAGAGGAAGCCCACATGGCTCCATAAAAGATTAAGTGACAGCCCGAAAGAAAAAAAGAACATGCACAGGAAGTGGAAACAAGGCCAGGCCAGGAAAGAAGAATATAAACAAATAGCAAGGAATTGCAGGAATTGCATCAGAAGGCTAAAGCAGAAAATGAACTAAGAATAGCAAGGGATGCTAAGCACAACAAGAAAGCCTTCTTCAGATACATCCACAACAAAAGACACAAAAAAGAGAAGGGTGTCCAGCTACTTAAAATGGATGGCAGAGTGATAACAGATGACAAAGAAAAGACAGAGGCACTCAATTCCTACTTCGCTTCAGTCTTCTCCCACAAGGAAATCTGAAATCAAGAGGAAGTACATGCTAAAAGTGAGAGATGGCAGCCCAGGACTGACAGACAGATGGTCAAGGAATACCTAGGTGGAATAAACACTTTCAAATCTCCAAGACCTGATGAACTCCATCCCAGAATTATAAAAGAGCTAGCAGAGGAACTCTCAGAACCACTGGCTATTATCTTCGATACATCTTGGAAAGCAGGAGAAGTGCCAGATGACTGGAGAAGGGCTAATGTTGGCCCTATCTTCAAAAAGCGGAAAAAATATGAAGCTGGGAAGTATAGACCAGTCTGTCTGAAATTAACCTCTGGAGCAAATTCTGGAGCAAATTATTTAAAAAATTCATCTGCAAGCATTTTGAAGAAAATGCAATGATTAATAGAAGTCAGCATGGATTTATCAAAATAAATCCTGTCAGACTAATTTAATCTCATTTTGACTGGACAAAGGGACTGTGGACATAATCTGTCTAGACTTTAGCAAAGCTTTTGACATAGTGTCACACAACATTCTGATAAGCAAATTAGCAAAAACTGAACTAGATGGAAAAACTATTAGGTGGATCCAAATTTGGCTGCTAAATTGGACACAAGGAGTGCTCATCAATGGCACCTTCTCAAATTGGATGGGGGTAACTAGTGGGGCATCACAGTCCTGGGCCCAGTGCTCCTCAACATCTTTAGGAATGATTTTGATGAGGAAGTACAAGGAAAGATGATCAAATTCGCTGATGATACAAAACCAGGAGGAATAGCAAACACTCTTGAAGACAGAATGAAGATCCAGGGCAGTCTTGATAAACTTGAAGACTGGGCTGAAAGCAACAGAATGACATTCAATAAGGACAAGTGCCAAGTCCTCCACTTAGGAAAAGGAATCCAAAGGCATCAATACAAGATGGGGAATACATGGCTCCACAGAATCGAACAAGAAAAAGATCTTGGAGTAATTGTGGACAATAGGCTAAACATGAGCCAACAATGCAATGCAGCCGCCAAAAGGGCAAATGCTATTTTGGGATACATTATCAGAAGTATTACTTCCAAATCACGAGAAGTAGTAGTTGCTCATTACTCCTCACTAGTCAGACCTCACCTGGAATACTGTGTCCAGTTCTGTGCTCCAAGATTTAGGAAAGATGCAGGTAAATTAGAAAGGGTCCAGCGGAGGGCAACAAAAATGATTCAGGGTTTGGAAATACTGTCCTATGAGAAGAGACTGAGGGAACCGGGCATGTTCAGCCTTGAAAGAAGACTGGGGGTGGGGGTGGACAAGATATCCCTCTATAAGCACCTCAAAGGCTGTCACAAAGAGGAAGGTCAAGATCTCTTCTTGCTAATGTCATAATGTAGGACACAGAATAATCAATTCAAGTTGTGATAACCTAGATTCAAGCTGGACATAAGGAGAAGCTTCCTCACTGTCAGAGCAATAGGACAGTGGAACCAGCTGCCTAAAGAGGTGCTCTCCCACACTAGAGACATTCCAAAAGAAGCTGTACAGTCATCTGAGTGGGATGGTGTGACTTGGTGTCCTGCAACAGCAGGGGTTGGACTCAATGGCCTTTATGTGCCTTCCAACTCTTCTATTCTATGATTCTATGATTATTAGGATAAATGTGCAAATGGGGCACATTACACAACTATGCATACAGAATCATATATTATGAAAAGGACTGTACAAAAAACTTTGTGTGTTTAAATGCAGAATGATAGGGGAATGGAATGGAACTCAAAATGAATTCATGCAAAACTGATAGGAGCCAATTTAGACGGATTCATACATCCATAGAGATGGTTCTATTGGACATAGTGGACATGTCAGGGATTTAACCTAAGACCTGCTCACAAAGGTCCTTACCACATTCTCCAAGAGAAGGGGGTTCCAGGAGTTAAACCCATGCTGCACACCCCAAGATCAGCTCCCTATTTGATTACCTACAGGAAGATTGTCATCTGATTTTGTTGGAGTTGTCACAAAAACTTTTCCTAAAGTGAAATGCAAAGTTCGTTGCTTGTGTTCATCTTTGCATTGCAAATGTTTGAACCACGCTTCAGACATGGTATTCAGGAAAGCTTCATTTCCTCAAAGATGTGCTGAAAATGGTCAGGTAAAAAGAAAATGGCTTTCATGACATTCCCAGCCTATCACAGACAATGCCCTGACCTGCCCCTTGAGGCACCAGAACTATCCGAGCCTGGAGGCTCTCAGAGATGGAGCTCCTTGATGGTCCAGGATGTTGTTTGCCTCTGGAAACCTTTGCTGGCATTCCTCTGGTATAGAATTGCTGCTACCTCTTCCATCACACTATTCAATGGAGCACTGGTGCTCATAGCCTAGATGTGGACACACATCATTCCATTTTTTGTTGTAGTCCCAATCCTCCTTTACCCAGTTGCACGACCTTGCTAAAGGTCTAAAGTAGGCTACTTTCAAGTAAACTGCCAGTGAATGAGCCACGGGCAGAGAAAAAGAGTAGCTGGTTAGCGTCTGCTTATTGCAATGATATTAAAAATAATTCAATTATCTGCAGGAAACAGATGGCACATCAGAGCACATTATCTCAGAGAAGTAGGGAGAGGAACTTGTGAAAAGAAAAGGTTGAGAGTCTAAAATGAAGATTTTGCCAGTTCAGAATCTGGCACCATAAATAATGGAATATCCCCATCCTCAAACCCTCTTCCTTTTCTCTGGCTCTGACGTCTGGTTTCATCTTTTTAGCTATGAATGATTCATGGACTCCCTGTTCTATTCATTCTCTCTCTCTCTCTCTCTCTCTCTCTCTCTCTCTCTCTCTCTCTCTCTCTCTCTCTCTCTCTCATATATATATATATATATATATATATATATATATATATATTCTTCTTATCCAGGAGATGGAAGACAGGCTCCCACTGAGTGACTTTCACTCCCAGCATCTCTTCAGTCCAGGCTATGCTGTTCTTTGGGGAATGCCTCCCTCTCCACTCCCACCTCCACTCTAACATTTATTTTCTGACATTTCAGACTATTTGTCAAGTGGAGCTGCCTTTCTAAGATCAAAGACAGAAAAACTCAGTGCTCAGGACTCCAGCTCTCTCTGCCTGACAGTGGCAGACAGAATCAGCCAGCTGTCCCTCTCAAATGATTCCCTTATCTTCATTTTAAACACACCATGAAGCATGTATCTGGTCCAGCCAGGGGTCTGTGTAGCCCAGGGTCTTCCACACTGACTGGCAGGGTTTCAAGAAGGAGACCTACCTGGAGAAGCTGGAGATGGAAAATTCTGCATGGAAGATTTGGGCTTGTTCACAGAAACATGGGCCCTGATGACTTAGGCTCCCCTGAAACTGGAGTTCTGATGAAGCTCTGCATTCATGGGCTTTCTCTCATGCTTGGCCCAGTCTTGAAAAGTGAGCTGAGCCATGAGGAACTCTGCCAACACTTACAGAATGAAAATTGCACAACAGCACCTTTCTGTTACATCATGTGCAGCACAAACAAAGGATGCTACTTGTGAAGTGGAAGAGGGATGCGGCTTGCACACTGGTTGCATGGTGCCCAATTCCTGGTGAGTCCTGGCCAGGAACCCCAAGCAAAGCAAAGAGACTGGAGTCCAGGGAGTCAAGCCCAAGGAATCCAGTGGATTCCTATTCCCACACAAATTTCTCACACATCTGTACTTGAGATTCCCTCCAAGGGTTCCACACAGGCATGCAAGTGTGTGTTCATAGTCATCTCATCATGGATTCAGTTAACATTTGAGAGAGCAAGAGGGAATTGTTCCCAAAGACAATGTGATCATTGAGCCTTCCCACAGCCAGCCAGACCATGAGGCAGAGAGAGCAACCATCTCTGGTGCCACATATCTGGTGACGTAAGAATGTAAGAATGACCATGCTGGATTGATCAAGGGCCCATCTAGTCCAGTAGTCTGTCCAAATAGTGGCCATTATTATTGGCTAATAATAATAGCCAATAATTATTATTGGCTATTAATATTAATTAAGGCTAAGACCTTTTTATTTAAACAATATTTTAACAACTTTTAATATTAGCTCTAGGTTTTAATTTGCAGCCAGGATGAATCAGGGTTTTTAATTTGTATTATATGTATTATGTATTATGTCTGTTTATTTTATGTAAGCTGTCCTGAGGCTTTAAGCAATGGGATGGCATACAAAAATTCTAAATAAATAAATAAATAAATATTAATTATTATTATATGGGGATCTCATAGGTAGAGAAGTGCCTAATGAGTGCTGGAAATATGGGTGATTGAACGGTATACAAAAACTAGATAGATAGATAGATAGATAGATAGATAGATAGACAGGATTCTTGTCCTTAAAAATGATAGGTTTCCATTTCTTGGTAGAAGTGTGGATTCACAATCTGGTCAAGAATGCTTTGGGACCCCATACTTTTGAGAGCCAATAGGGGCTCAGTCTGACTCTTGGACATCCAACTGGAATTCATATAAACATTTAGAGATACAAAGGCACTTATTTCTAGAGAAGAATGGCCAAAACCCAACCTAATATACCCTGGCCCATGTGTACCTATGAACTTTACTACTTACACCCTGCACTGATTTCCAATTTGAAAACCTGCTTTTATCACCCCACAAAAGAACCTTTAGATCCAAGCCTGTCTGTGATGCATTTCTTTCTGCTCCATGCTCCACGACAGGCTTTAAAAACTATGATACCCTTACTTCTAAGGTGCAAAAAAGTCACTGGTACTTTCTCAACTCATCTGCAGTATTTTTGGAATTGTCAGTTTCTCACCTATTTCCATCCTTTGAGAGATGCCAGCTGTGAGGAAGAGAGACTGAGAGAACTGGGCATGTTCAGCCTTGAGAGGAGAAGACTTCGGGGGGGGGGGGAATGATATCCCTCTATAAGTACCTCAAAGGCTGTCACAAAGAGAAGGTCAAGATCTTATCTTGCAGATATTAGAGTGCAGCATACGGAATAATTAAGTCAAGCTGCAACAATTCTGATTCGGGCTAGATATCAGGAAAAACTTTCTCACTGTCAGAGCAATAGGACAGTGGAAGCAGCTGCCCAGAGAGGTGCTGGGCTCTCCCACACTAGCGACATTCCAAAAGAAACTGGGCAGCCATCTGAATGGGATGGTGTAACTTGGGGTCCTGCAACAGCAGGGAGTTAGACCTGATGACCTTCTGGGCCCCTTACAATCCTACTATTCTACGATGCCTTAGACAATATACATATTTTTTCATGGGAATTTAGACTAGCCATACCATTTAGGCTCACATATTGTGGCCAGGTTATGCAATCAAGCTCATTAGAAAAAAGATATAATGCTTGGAATGCCCAGCAGCAAGAGAAAACCAGGTCACTAAAGAGCAAGGTGGCTCAACTCCATCAAAGACAATGTGGGCCAGAGCATAGTTCAGCTGAAAGAGGTGGCACAGGACTGGAAAGTGTGGTGAAATTTGGCCCATAGGATCACTTATAGTGGGACACCACTGAACAGCTGAACAAGAACCATTTAAGAACCCTTGTGTGTATCCTCTAAGGTTTGGGGATAGTTGGGAGACACCATCAAATGGGGTGGACACATGGCCAAAACCAGCTACACATGCGAGGCTGCTACAGGAGAAGACTGGAAGATGTGGCTGCATGTTCCAGGACAGGAGAGGAAGAAGGTACAATAGACAGGGAAATGGATGCAATGCGTCATAGAGATGCCAGCCTGCCTGCCTGCCAGGCATAGTTGAGGAATAGTGTCTCGCTGATAAGGACACTGATCCCCAAAGGGCTTCTAGACCCTGATTTAAAAATTTCTGCCTTAGGAAAGCATATGGATGTTACAGCATTTCCTGCTGTTGATGGAGATCAACAGTTTCATTCTGCAGGCAACGAATCCGGACCCTGCATCTGAGAACATGACTGTATTCTCCCTCCCTCTTTATAAACTACTATCTCAAACATTACCTTGCAATCCAAGTTACTATTACAATTCTGGATAGCATCAGATGGTCAAGAAAAGGGTCCGGATATTTTGCCTCTCTATACATTATGCTCTCGCAGTTTAGCAAGCAAATGCAGTTTTGGGATAAGCATATTCATTGTTTAGCAGAAGTGACCACAAGAATCTGAATAAACTTGGCTACAGCCACACTAACCTATTAGACAGGATGGCTATTTTCCTGACCAACTTCTATAACTGCAGTTAAGGAACACACATGGAGCTGTTATTAAAAAATCTTGGTAGCAAACATGAAAAATGTAACAGGCTGAATTGTTCCATGTGATGAATATACCATTGCATTACAGCAAGGAGAGGGGTGGATATGGAATATTTGAATTCAATCCCATTGCAAATGCTGGGTTGAAATGGGAACTCCTTTAACAATGGAATTATCAGGTTATTTGCACCAGAATTGATTAATTTCCTTTGTGTGTTATACTACTACAGGTACTAATCCTACTAGAAACAATTCCCTTTCACATTCTGTTAACAGTACAGTGCTTAAATTGCTGTAAATTAACACATGGAATAGTTTTTTTAGGGTTAGGAGTGTTCTCTTGTGATAATGTATGCAATAATTAAGAATTTCTCTTGTGTTAATGTTTCCAAAATAAATAAGGAGCCACAAGCAAGGATACTGATTGCCACTTACTCTTCTACATCTCCTGAAAGCAATCCTGACTCCTGCTTAGACTCTCTGCATTTTAAGTGAGATGAACAATGGCTAGTTCAAAGGCTCAGTTTCCCTTTCCTTCATTACTGCCTTTTTTGGGAACTGTTGCATATGGAGTAAGTTCATGGGTCCATTCAGCTCAGTATCACCAGAAGAGCCCTACTGGATCAGACCAAAAGTTTACTAGTCCAACATACTGTTTATCTTATAGCTAGGCAGCTGCCTGCAGGAAACATACAAGTCGGAAGAGAGAGCGTCCTCCTACTGAAATTCCCTAGCAACCAGTGTACATAAGCATATTGCCTCTGATCAAGAGGTAATACAGACATTCAGGACTAGTAGCCTTCATTCTCAAAGAACTCTTGAAGGTTAGTGAGAAAGGACTTACCTTTGTGGAAGCCATGTTGGGATTTTTCAGCAGGGCTTGTTCTTCTATATGTTGACAAATTTTATCTTTAATGATGTGTTCAATCCATTTTTCCAGAACAAACCTTAAGTTAATTGGCTAGTCATTTCTGAAATCTCATCCACCTCAGTTTCCCTTAAAAACTAGAATTGCATTGCTCATCATCCAGACCTCTGATACAAAGGCAAAGCTTTCACTTTGATCAACAACACTGACAATGTCATCTTTTGTCATTACTGTTTATATAAGTTTTTCAGTCTCCCTTCCTGAAAACAATAGTTGAGACTCATGTATCTAACCCTGTATCTTCTACAAGGAAGATAGATGTAAAGAATTCATTCAGCTTCTCTATAATACTCTTATCCTCCTTTAGTACTCCTCTGCATTGCCATGCAACAGCCCAACTACCTACGTAGCTGGTTTCCCTTTTCTGATCTCTCTCTCTCTCTCTCTCTCTTGCACAATTATTGCATCCTTTACGCTGCATCTGCTATTCTTGCCTTGCATTTCCTTTGTGCCAATCTGTGTTCCATTCTGTTCCCTTCATTTGAAGAACACTTCCATTTTCTGAAGGTAGCCTTCTTTTTTCAATTCCTTAACACCATTTCTTAACCATAAACAATGCTGATGACCTCTTTGCCCTGTGGCTACCTTTTCTAACTTGTTCTATATCTTCTATCTAAGCTTCTAGTATTGCTGTCTTGGGTGGCCTTCAAGCCCCTCCCTCATCCCAAGATTTCCCCATTTGAAGTCAAATGTGGCTATTTTGGCCCGACCTGACAATGCGTGGCCACTGTTTCCAGTGGGCTCCACTAATTGGCAGCTCTCACCAGGTCTTGGGTGACACCATTTAGGATTAAATTCAGGATGGTCTTCCTTCTGGTCATTTCCATGACCAAAGATTCTAGGCTACAGCCACTGACCCTACACTGACTGGTAGCAGCTTTCCAGGGCTTCAGAAAGGGCCCTTTTCTTGGAAATATGGGGAAGTGAACCTGGAAACTCTTGTACACAAAGCATAAAGTCTGCAACTAGGATGTAGCCCTGCTATCTCGTAAGACAGAACCTAACCGCCTGGATCCTGTCATATACAAACAACACAATGGTGAGTACAATGATACAGTGTGCTTCTGACAACGCGTCTCCATGGATGGCATTGTGCCATTTCCCTACCATTTCCTAGCTTGGAGAATAATGAGAAAGCCCCAGGTTTGACTGACTATTCCTGGATTCTCATGCATGGTGCCACTGGGGACAATGTGCCTGCAGACATCTTTTCTTCCAGACTGCCTGATGTTCTGATTGTTTTAGGGTGGGGGGACAAGACTTAAAATAATAACAGCAATAGTTATTCTTATTATACTGCAAGACTGGCATCCTGACAAACAAACTACTGTCTTCCAGCACCAACTTCATGTGGGCTCAAAAGAGGGGCTTTGTGATTTGGCGCTCAGACCAAAACTCTTCCTTGTTTTTATATGTTTGCTGATTTTCTTCAAGTACCAGTTTGCATTCTGAAAAATCAGTGTTTTATGACTATTTTATGAATGCATCAGCAATCAATGTCAGCTATTTATGGGAGCACTCACAAAATACCCTCAAAATTCCAAACATGTCTGTTAGTCCAAAAAGCAAACAGTTTGAAGACTTCTGGTATTTGTGTCTTGAACTTTTAAATGAGTTACTAATTGTATTTTAATACATCTGTTGTATTATTGTTTCGGTCCATTTTATTTATGATTGCTAACTGTCTTGACTGCCATCTTCTTGATGGAAAGAAGATAGCTAGTGCGGTATAGTGGCTAAGAGCACGGGACTAGGACTCAGGTGACCTGGGTTTTGGTCCCACTCAGCCATGAAGCCAACACAATGACTTTGGGCCAGCCACTGACTCTCAGGCTCACAGGGTGGGGATAAACTTGAGTACAGGAGGAGGAGAATAATGTAAGCTGCTTTGAGCAATTTAAAACAGAAAAAGGCATGATATAAATCTAATAAAAACAAATAAAGGTGAGGTACAAATCAAATAAATAACCAAATAAAATTATTCACCTGGTTCTGTTTGTAGCCAAGTCCTGGACTGTCTGTGGCCTGAGGCTACCATCTGCACACCAAACAAAAGTGGTACTTAGAGCAAAAACAATACTGACATCTTGTAACAGGACCTCTTTGGTAAGTTCACAACGTCCACAGTGATATCTGCACATTTATGATTCCCTGGTCGCCATCCATTATTTCAATATTTATGCAATGCAGTTTGTCAGTCATAACGTCTATTACCACTTATTGAAAAATTAAAAGAAATGCTGGGAATGATGAATGGCTGCAAAGTCACCCAATGCAGTTCACAAATTGGGCTTCTTCAAGCCAAGGGCTGTTGCAGGTGTCTAAGCTGACTGAACAACCCCTTCAAAATTCATGGAGGTTTGACTCAATGTTCTGGTACCTGCCAGGGCAAGAAACCAGCAGCAGCAATCCCCATTCTTCGCCAAGGCAGACATCCAGACCACTCATGGTATCCTTAATTTGGCGAGCATTTGGCCTTTGAACATTGGTGACTTTAGCATCCACCGGGGTAGCTTGCCAAAAGAGAGGACAGATCATCTGAGCTCTACTGTATTCCACAGTTTCCACTCTGCCTCTGCAGCCTGATCCATTTGTCTTTTAAGTGAAACTCAAGTTACTATGATTTCTTTTACTAGCAACCATGCAGGAATTGAATGTGCAAGGTAGATCAATATGCTGTAGGGATTCAGTTCACATTTAAAGGCAAACTTATGCACTTCCATACATATAAATCAATACGTTACACAAACTCCATTATCCTTTGAAGTCTGCACTTTCCTAAAATTCAAAATGGAGTGTTGTGTGCATTAAGAATTGCACAAAATGCACATATTAACAGAAATAAATACCTGTTAGCAACATACAGGTATGTGAGGGGGTGCCACGCAGAGGTGGGTCATGACCTTTTATCCCCTGCAGTGGAGGGCAGGATGCATTCCATTAGAGCAAAGCTCAGGGAATCAAGATTCAGGGTGGATGGGAGGAAGTACTTCCTGATGGTTAGGACCCCTAGGTTATGGATTGGGCTTCCATGGGAGGTGGTCGAAGCCTCATTGGTGAGAGTATTCAAGGATAGGCTGGAATGCACATGGTAGGCATGTCATGAGTGGAGTTGGCTGAAGCCAGGGATCAGACTAGATGGCCCAGGAGGCCCCTTCTGACTCCCTCTCTATGTTTCTGTGTTTCTATAGCATTCCACAATGCATTCTATTGGGAAGATTGATTGTAATAAAGGAATTAGACAAAATTGCAGACAAAAATGTATATTGTAGGAAAAGTGCACAAAAAGAGTGGTGCCATTAAATTCTATTAAATGAAAAGTTCTAAGAACAATTCAAAAATTCTGAAGATATGATGATGCCAACTTTGATGGAGTTGGACCATTGTCCTATCTAGTCTACTGCTACCTGATCTGAGTGAAACCATCTCTCTAGGTTTCCCAAGAGGAGACTTTTGTGCTATGAGAAAGACACTTTTTAAGAGAAAATGACAGAAATGAAACAGAGACTTTGTACATGCTGAGCTACAGAGCTAGATTCAGGTGGTCTACTCAAATTTCAGAGAAACCAAATTGGATCATGCAATTTCTCATCTGGGGAGTGTCTATGAGTGTACACTTATGGCTGTGAGAATCAGTCTCTTTTTAATTTCCCCCTTTCCTTTACCTTACACCAGCCTTTGCCAACCTTCTTCCAGACATGTTTGACTACAAAATCCACCAGGCCCCTCAAGTCAGTATGGCAGAACACCATGTTGTGGAAGATAAGCCATACATTTCACAAAGTGAATTGCTAGGATCTTGAGGTAGTCAACTGGACTTTGAAGGCTCTTGTTATTCCCCCACTTAATTGAAAGAGAAAAGGTGAAGCAATAACAAAAGCCTTGTATCAAGGCCACTCAGCTTCTAGGACTGGCTTTTACTCCCAGCAGATACACATTGTGAAACTACTCCTGGGCTTTGTCTGTTCCATGACCATTGGCTGTTCTGCCAAGGACTTGTGGAACTCCAGTCCAAAACATCTGGAATCTACCTTCTGTCCACCTTATCTATACCAGCCTGCAACAGGGTGCCATTGAGATATGTGGATCACAAGTCTCTGCTAGCGTGTCACAGGTCCCATAATGTGGAAGGCTGGTTCATCTGTTCAGCAGAGAGCAGTGGCAGATTTCTGCAGGAGGATAGTGGGTTGTGCCATCTCAGAATTAAGGCAGGGGAATACTTAAAACAAAACAAAACAACCCTCCCCCCATCTGAATGTTCTGCATTCCTTTATCTCATACACACCAGGGAGGTTAATGTTTGAGCCTGCCATTGATTTTATTTTGTTTCATTTTTTGCAAAGAAATTTGTTCATAGACAAATGCAAAATATGACTCTTCAGTGTGCAGGTTGAAGGAGTGCTGTTTCTTCTGCCACCTGCGGGTTCTGCCGTTTCATTTTCACCACATTCTGTTTTATGTGTCCCTCACTTTCTGCAAAGCAGGTGTGCACAAATCAGTCCCCTTACAGCCTGTGGCATTCCATATGTGTTCACGCATGTGATAATGCTATGTCACGTTTCTGGGTTTATTGCCAGTTAGGAGAAATCCTGCATTAAAATGCATTTAACAACACATGGAAAAGCATAATTTATTTTCTCTCAAATGTGAATTTTAAACTTATTTTGATGGTTGGCTTGCATGTCCAGAGCATTCAGATGATGTGAAAAACAATGGATAGTAAAGTTCTGGTGTGTTATATCAGCTCGTGCTAATGTTCTCAAATAACACATTCCGTAAGCATTGTGACCGCAGAGTTTACAGGTTTTCCTTGGAAGGGGAAAGCTCCGCCCACTTACACTTACCACCTTGTCTTTTTCAGCACTACGCATCCTCTGAAAACATCTTTTCTTTGGCACTGCCCACAAACTGTCCCCTGGAAGATGTATTTTCCCTTCAAGGTATCTCTGGTCATATTTCCTGTGGCTCAGTAAACCATTGCAACACTTGATCATTGCCTTAGGCAGTGGTGCACCTAAGCCTGATCTCAGGATCCTCAATTTACTATGCAGAGAATGGTAGATGAGGGAGACAGGGGAAATCTCCTTCATACATAGTATCAACCCATGAGTATATTGGGATGCCAGGATACTTCCTTTCTGGAACAAACATATATTTTTCTAAGGAGAATTATTTTCTTTCTCAAGGAAATTAGTTTAACATCAGAGCAGAAGATGCAATCTCCATATTATTTCTGTAATCATAATATAAAAGTTACAGCTAGGGAATTCCTATTCATCTTTTTCACTGCTCAAACGGTGTGAATGAGAAAATTGTGCAAACTGAAGAGCAAACAGATGCATAATTTGTACAACTTTGTTCTCTTCAAGTTGGGCAAATTTCCTCTAAGTTGTTCTGTTCAAGTTGGGCAAATTAGTACAAATTATGAAATTATTTACATTTAAGAAATTTGCACAAATCAAAGACAAACATGGTAAGGAATTGAAGGACATTCATGTTCAAAGATGTGGCTAGGGCATGTTGATGTGTTTTGTGATCAACTTGAAAAGCTCATGCATCTTTCATCAAACACAGTTTGAAAATAATGAATTTGCACATGCCCAGAGTATTTCTTCTTTACCAGAGTAGTCATTTTTTCTTGTTTTAAATATAATGGATCTGAAATGTTGAAGCAGTTGTAAAGTACAGACTGGCATGGAGAGAAAAATGTTAGTTACTTTGCCAAAGGAGTAATACACATGGCCAACTAAACATGGGAGCTCTATGAGGTCATTGTGTCCAGGGTCTAAAACAAACGTGCAGATCCTCTAGCCTACAGAGCCTCCTAGGTTTCTTCCAGAGGGTTCATCTTGGCTAATTAGCCCTACATCTCTTGGAGGAAAGACGGTTAGAATCCCTGCTGCTATCTCCAGTTGGACCAACTGTTCTTCCTGGTGCCAGCAAAACCATGTTGTCTGATACAGGAAAATCTAAGCGCTCTGTAGTGATCAGCCTCATCAGAGTGCCCACCTCCCATGGCTGACAGGGTCGACTTTCTGCTCTGGCCCGAAATCCTGGGGCACCCATAGTCCAGTAAGGGACTGACAGAAAGGGGGTAGCGATTCTCTGAATCATTCATAAGCTGGGCCAAATGTGTTCGCCCTGGCATACTCAAAAGCAATGCTAGAAAATCCTGCAGGAGGTTCTACAGCTGTTCCCATTGCATCCCCAACAACCTGGATGGGAGGTGGTCCTCCCCCCCCCGCCCCCACAGCTAACTCTCCTCAAGCAATTCCACCACCTGCTCCAGCTCTTCGCCAGCCATATAGCACATCACCAAAACGGTTTCATCAAATTCACATGGATTTTTTTTTCTGTCTTCTGCAGGGCTTGAACCTGCAGGGCTTGAATCACGTCGTTCACTTCCCCTTACTGCTGCTTCGCCTCCCAGGAGCCATTCCACCTTAAGCCAGCTTCTCGGCTTTTACTGGCATCAGAAGTAAACTTGATCCCTGGCTGCAAATTGATCCTGCATCAGCTGCCACTGCTCTCGAAAAAACTGCTGCATTTCTTGCTGCCAGACCTCTGTGGGCACCTCGTCTGCTGGGGATTCTGCCAAAGTGGTCCCCTCCAACCTCCCTCCAGTTCCTGCCTGCGCCTCTTCTATCTCTGAGGCAACACCATCTTCTGCCAGTGGTTTTCCAGTTGGGGCCCACACTAACTCCAGAGCTCCCTCATCCTCTGCCATAACCTGCAGCCAGAGCCCCCATCTCCTACTCTCACCTTTTCCAACCACCCTACTCTACACAAAACAACAAACCATCCAAGATGGCCAAGAGAATCTTCCCCCTGCAAGAGGGCCTCCACTGCACTTGGCTAAGTCGCATGTTGAGCTCCCACCACTACCACCATCCCCATGTGGTATCACCCCAGAGTCCCCACCCCGATCAGCCACCCCAGAGTCCCCACCTCCCAGAAGCTGATAAGGTTGACTTTCTGCCCTGCTCCCCCACTTCCCAGATCCCGGGGCCAGACACTGGATTCAGCACATGACAACCCAAGCATTGGGGAAAACTTATTAAAAGACAAGATGGACAGGATAGCTGTGGAAGGTCTTAAAACACTGTAACATACGACACACACAGACACACAACATGGGTGGGGAAGGGGATAGGGAATTGAACAGCAGCAATGTCACTGGACTCACACAAACTTAGCTCCCCCCAAGACCCCCTTGGGCCAAATGTCCATCTCAGGCTCAAAATAACAAAGCTAGCTGTTCCTACCGCTATCACAGTATATAATACCCAACATAGCTTTCTTCCTGGTAGGGCAGCACAGTGTTCTTTGCCAGAGCCTCTGGCAACAACAGGGAATCTCCCTTTGGAGAGGAACCCCGATCTGTCCCAGCTCCCTGCTTTTATCTCATTAGATCAATTAGATGACTCTTGGGGTGATGTCTCTTGACATTACCCAGGTGAGAACTATATACCTTTAGGCCTGAAATCTCCAGCCTTGGTGGGGACTGTGAATGGTTCTGTCCTTGGAAATAATCAACAGTTTCTTAGGGCTTTTTGCATCCCATGTGCTATCGAGCCCTCCCACAGCCTTAGCACCTTGCTTTCCTTGAATTGTGCCACCTGGCCAGAGCAGCCAGGCCTCCGTATCAAGTATTAAGCCTTCTCTAGCTGAGGAGCCCTCAACCTGTTCTCCATTGCAGACTCCACTGATGCCAGCTGGAGCGGATGCTCTTCCCAGAATCATTTAGTCCCTTTCTCCATTCTTGGCAAATGCTATGGCTTTCTCCACATGAAGGAAGACTAAATGGCTTGAGGTGAGGTGAATACATTAGTGGCTGGGCATGGCCATGCCCACTAAAGTCAACTGAGTCTGCTTAGGGCCTATGGAGGGACAATCCACGGCCCACCCAAATATTCTTCAACACCTCTAGTCTGAAATGGTCTCTCACTACACTAGTGGACCTTTCTAAATATAAGGGAAGAAGGGCACTTCTGGTGCTTACAGAAAGCATGGCTAGCAGTGTTCAAACTGAAACCAAAGAAAAATCTACAGATAAATGAAACTGGTCTCTCTCTTCATTGCTTTCATTTTCACACATTTTCCCCAGTTTCTTCAAGCTTGTGTTTAAAGCTTACCTTTGTAAGCTGTCATCTTTATCCCCATCTAATTCCTGAGCTAAAGCCTAAGCATTTGAAGATTGCACCAAAAGTGCAGCTTTAAATGAAAGGATAGCCTGCTGATGTTGCCAAAACTCTGGAGAGTTCATGATTTTCTAGGCCTGGGCAAAGCTTGTTGAGAACTGATCTTGCTTTACCATTTCTCAAAGATAAGACCTAAATAGGAAGATGCTGGACCCATGGGTTGATAGATGATGGAGAGGACAAATGCATTGTTTTAGATTTTACCATGGATAATGTTGCACATGATTCATAGGTTTTGGATGCATGACTGACATTTAAATTTGCAAAGCAAGCAAGATGCGTAACCAAAAATATTTGATGGGAATTTTTTTCTTCCTTCCTTTTTTCCTTTCCTGTCATCATAATTATAGTAATGTTCTTGATAGTATTTGGCTAATAGAAGGGAAGAGTCATGTTGCAGCCCTCTCCATTAAACATGCACCTCATATCTGGAATTTTTTGCAGCCCTTTGTGAAAAGATGTTGACATGTTAGCAAAAAGACAGCTGTTTGAAGAAAGGGGGAAGGGGTGCCTCTTGGCAAAGCAGCAGGCACAATGGTCTCTCAAACCCATATCCTATCATGCATGCAGAATGTTGCATGAGATTTACACTTGGATGTCAGCCCTGCACAATTAAAGAGTCTCAGTGGATGCATATTGTGTGTTGCCTATTCGGTTGAGATCATTCAGCAAAACACTACTAGATATGGTCAAAAGGCACTAGAACCACAGCACTGACCAGCTAAAGATTCAGTTTCCAGAAGCCCTGGGAAGTGCAACCCAGCAACACAAGAAACCTCTGGATAATGGGGATCCATTTCTCTCCTGGATGATTTAATTTGTTTCCCATGACACTGGTCCATACCAAAATGCAATTGGTTGGATGGGGCCAGAAAAACATAGGAAGGCTGTCTTATTCTGAATCAGTCTGTGGGCACATCTAGCTCAATATTCACAACACTGACTGGCGTTGGCTCTCCAGGGTTTCAGGCAGGGTGTTTTTTCAGTCCCACCTGGAGATGCTGCGACTGACCTGGGACATTCCACATGCAAAACTGGTGCTGTAGGATTGAGCTACAAGCCCTTTCTGAAAATCGTGAACATCCTCATCAGGTTCATTGTGTGCTCACTGATTGGCCAAGTCAGGCAGCAATTCCCTAAAAGATTGTCACTAGCTGCAGTACATCACCATTTTCAATGGGAAGATAGTAAGGATAGGTGAAAAATTATTCATTTATGCATGCATTTATCAGCCACCTGTAACTGCTGAGGCCTTCCTGGGAGCAGCTTTTAAACAAAAGAAATTCTTCTGAGCCTCCCCCCGCCAGGCACCCTCCAGATGTTCTGGACTCCACTTCCCTTCAGTCCCTTTGGTTCAAAACCTCTGGGGGGGCGGGCACCAAGTTTGGAAAGGATGATTGGAAAAATGGAGATATATCAGCAGCAGATCTTGTAAATGCTCACAATTATTAGCAGCATATTTCATTATCGGTCAGTATGATGCATGTGAACTGAATAAGGAGCTTCCTTGGATGCAGAAACAAATAGATACTCTACTGTCCACTGCACCTACTCACCAGGTGCAGAGCAAAACCTAATTAGTTGTGAATTAATTAGGAGAGAATATGCTCAAGGTGTCAGTGGGATGCATGGTATTCAAAGCCAGCTCTGGACATCAAAATGGCAGACTGCTTTCAGAAAGTGGTTCCTTTATTTTTGCTTATTAGGGACTCTAATTTCACACACACACACACACACACACACACACAATAGCCCCTCTCCCCACTCCCCCCCCAAAAAAAAAGCTGTGGTGAAGTTCTTCTAGCACTATCTATTGATGTTAGTTCAAACAATTCTCCATCCTGGCTTTTCCTCTGAAGTTCACACGCAGCCTCACAGATAGCAGGAGGAAGGTAGCAAAAACAGACAGTGGGTGCTGTATACACTTGTCCTTATGTAGCCAGTGGGTGAGACTTCCTGCCTAGCATAACTGACAGGTGTCAGGGGACTTGAATTTCAGCCTGGAGGTCCTGCAAGACATTTGCAAGGCCAGGGACCCTAGGAATATTGGGGTGACACGTATTTACCTTTATCCATGAGCTACTTTCCATCCACGCTTTTCTGTTTCAGAAAAATTTCCTCCATTGTGATTTCTTGGGAGATTTTAAAGCTCTAACCAAACCTCAGAGAAAGTTGGGTGGTGGGGATGGGACACCATTTTCCAATCACCTTTGAAGTAACACTGGCACACTTTACTGAAAACAGCTTCAGAGTTTTAGTTAAATTAAACAAGGCAGGCAAAACAATCAGCAAACAAACTGCTAGCTCAGCCTTCAGCGTGAAAGGCCATGTCCTCACTTGCCCTGAGAAGCTGTTCCTCACAGCCAGATTGTGGTTGGAGATGGCCCTGAAAGGCCGTCCAAAGCAAAATGTGAAGCATATGCAGTTGTTCCTTTGCAGGCAGAGTTACTGGAGGAATTCTAAGAAGAACAAAAAGAAAGCTCCCAAAATTATTACCACATGTCTCCAAAAGATAAGTGAATCAAAGGATTCTGGACTCTCTCTGGATGGGAGTGACGGCTTTACCACCTTGCCAGTCCTCTTTCCCACATGGCTTCGCCTCTTCACCAGCACCCTTGTTATTTCGGCAGACTTTCTCCCCCAGCTGACACTGGGGCTAGGTGGGTTGAGGCACCACTGAAAGTACCTTCTGGGGCCCCATCTGTGAAGAGGATGGCCTGCAAGACTGCCTGCTTTGGACTCGATGGGCAACTACCTACACCTGGCCTGAACCACAGTAGGACCCCAGCAATGATGACCCCAGAGAGGAGAATGTCAAATGGGGCTGCCCTTTTAGGGGAAGTGCAAGGGAAAGTCCCCCTCCCAACACACACACACACACACCACACACAGAGAGAGAGAGAGAGGAGAGAGAGAGAGTTGTTCTCTGTGCCTGCAGAAAGGGGATTCCTTTTCACAGGCCCTGTGTATGTACAGTGAAAGATGGGGACGGGACCAAGTGAGGGATTCTAATAGAGGGCCAAGTATCATAGGGGAGATGTTGGGTGGAAGGATTCTTTCCAAGACTAAGGCTGATTATCAGCTGAAACTTGCAAAGAACATCAGGAGCAACCAAAAGGGCTCCTATCAAAATGTAAATAGCAAGAGGAAAGAGAGACAGACAATGGGACCACTTAATAAGGAGGAAGGGGATTTGGTGACTGATGTCAGGGAATAGGCGCAGATGCTAAATGATTATCATGCCCCTGTGGTCTCCCCAAAGCAGGATGGGGGAGATCTGAAGGGGGCAGATGATGCTGGGGATTTAGGGGCACAGATTAGAGTAACCCCCCTAGAAGCCGAGGAGTTCCTCAGGGCACTGAATGTTACTAAAGAGCCAGGCCCTGACAGGTAACACCTGAGGGTACTTATGGAGTTGGCAGGAGTACTCCCACATTGATCTCCATTTTTGAGGCCTCATGGAGAATGGATGAGCTTCCAGAGGATTAGAGGGTGGCATCAGTGGTCCCAATGTTCAAAAAGGGTATAGACTGGCCATGAGGAATTACAGGACAGTTAGCCTTAGGTCCATTCTTGGAAAGATGATGGAGAGGCTGATAATAGGGAGAGATCTAGAAACCCTGGATAGGGAAGGGAGGTTGGCAGCCACACAACATGGCTCCTGCAAAAACAGGTCCTGCCAGATAAACCTTGTGGAATTCTATGACAAGGTTTCAAGGTGGCCAGACGGAGGGGATGCGGTGGATGTGCTTTACCTGGAGTTCAGCAAGGTCATTGACAAAGTGCTGCATGACATCTTGGTTGAGAGATTGAGCAGTTTTGGGATAGATCAATGCACTGTCTGACAGACTGAAAGCAGAGGGTGACTAAGTGACTTAGTGTAGAATCATCGGAATGGTGGCCGGTGATGAACAGGGTCCCTCAAGGCTTTGTCCTGGGACTGATCCTGTTATTGATCTTTTCATCAATTACCTGGAAGATGGGGTGACCATTCTGCTGACTAGATTTGCAGACAATACTAAAATGGGGGCAGTGGCCACAACTGTGGAACAGATACTCCAGATCCAGAAGGATCTGGACAGACTATGGAAGTGGGCAGGGACAACAGGATGGCGTTCAATGTGGAGAAGTACAAGGTCTTGCACTTGGGGCACAGGAATAGGTGTCACAGGAATAGGATGGAGGGCAAGTGGCTGGACAGCAGCATTTGCGAAAGGGATCTCAGGATTTTGTTGACAGCAGGCTGAACATGATCCAGCAGTGCGATGCAGTGCTTAAGAAGGCAAATGCCAGCCTTGGATGCATAGCCAGAAACATGGCTCCTAGATCTATTACTACCACTCTAGATGACCCTGGTGTGCCTACAACTGGAGCGTTGTGTTCAATTTGGGTCTCCACATTACAGAAAGTATATAGCCAGGTTGGAATCCATTCAGCGCAGGGTCACAAAGATGGTGGCCGAATTACAGGAGAAGCTGTATGAGGCGAAACTGAGGGAACTGGGTCTTTTCAGCTTGGAGAAGAGGAGATTCTGAGGGAATCTATTGGCGACATATGGGTACATGAGGGGTATCACATGGAGGTGGGTAGAAACCAGTTTTTCCCTGTGGAGGAGTGAAGGATGGAGCAAAGCTCAGAGGAACCAAGGTTGAGTTTGGATGCCAGGAAGTACTTCCTGACAGTTAAGACCATGAGAATATGTGATGGGTTTCCATGGGAGGTGGTTGGAGCCCCATCAGTGAGGGTGTTCAAGGATAGGCTGGACATGCACATAGTAGGCATGTCATGAGTGAAGCCGGCTAGAGCTGGAGGTCAGACTAGATGACTTGGTAGGCCCCTTCTGACTCCCTCTGTTTTTTTTTAATGTTTCTGTGTTTCCATACCCATTAAAATTCTACACAAACCAAATCCAGCCATGCCAGATACCACCTGCTGTTTATAGTGACTGGTCACTGACACCAGTACTGATCCATATGAGAAGAAAAGGAAAGGTGCTGAAGTGGTGAAGCTCCAAGCCCAAGGGTTCTCCTTGGCCATGTGTCTGTGGATGGGAGGCAGGGAGCGAGGGAGGGAGGAAGAGCAGAGTAGAGCATTACAGAACTGAAAAAGGTATAATGCATTACTTGGCACTGGGATACTGTCACAGAAACTGTTCTTGCGCAGTGCTCTTTCCATTGCCAGGGAAAGTGGTGCCAGAAGAAGAATAAGACCAGCTATGAAATGGGTCAAAAACCACAGCCTTGGATTTAGAAGAGCTGAGCAGGACTGTCATGGATACAATATTTTTGAGATCTTTCATTGACAGGGACACCATAAGTCAGAAATGACTTGATAGCACATAACAACGAACTCTATCCATGGTCCCAGAAGCTGAGTATCAGTCCATCCTGCCTTGGCAGAACTGTAGACTTGCAGCTTCCACCATTTTTCCTGCATGCCCACAATGCACCTGATCCACCATTCCCAGCAAGGTGTTTATCCGATAGGAGATGTAATCCAACAAATCTGGAAGGCATTACGCTGGGGGAGGCTTTTGTTCAGCCTGGTTCTTGCCATTGCTCATAACTTCATGGAGCATCCCTTGCTCTCTTACCCCTTTGCCATCCTGATGCTCCAGAGGCACTGCTTGTTTAGAACAGGAGACAGGAGTATTTTTAAAAGGAAAGTTAAGGTTCACAATACACACACTAATTCCACAATAAAGTACCTGTTGTCTATACAAACATGGCTGTTATCATTTACAAGACTCCCCTAGTCCTATATCTGTAGTCCAATTAATCCCCAACTACCAATATTCCTACACTAGCAGTCTGTAACCAAAGTCCATGGAGCTGCCTGAAGCCCAGAGCTGGTCTTGGTGTAGTGAGCAGAGCTATGTGACCCTCAACCACTTTCTCTTTCCAGAATCCACTAAGCAGAGATAAGAGGAGGATCTTCATTGCAAGCACTAATAAGGAATTCGCCTTTCAACACAAGTCACTCATCTGATCAATGATCACTCCAGTTGGTGATAGCAATGCAGTGACTTACTGGCATGCAGGAAAAACAGACACCCAAGAGTCAACTTTTCAGGCAAAGCTTTTGTAGAGTTCCTTATCCATCAGCCTGCTTGCAGAAATGCTTGAACCAAGTTTTGACCATTCCGTGAAAGGAGAGTTTATGGGAAAGAATGCATCCCCTATCTGCCCCAGAGAAAGAAATAGCAGTGCATGCTCATAGCTCTGTGGGATTGGAAAGATAGATGGGTTAGGAAATAAAGAAATGGCACCAGTAAAAATAGAGACCAAAATCATCATCTGGAGGGCCGGATCCCCACAATATTCTTGCCATGTTTTCATAAGTCTTTCCAAATATGATTGGTTAACTGTTGGTTCTGAAACAAAAGAATGGGTCCAAGAGATAGGGAGTGACCATTCCATGACCAACAGGCAGCTAATAGCATATCTTTGCACTACTGCCTCCAGATGGCCGACTTGGACTAACATGGATTTGAAGCACACTGGGAGCTCTAGAACATTTTTCCCCATCAAAACTTGCATAAGATTGTGCCTTTCATGAATGAGCATATTCTCATGAATTATCTGTATTCGTTTAGCTGCATGGTTGAATCTACTGGTGATAAATGTAGTGCTAATTTGCTGTGCACAGTAACATCATCTCCTCTCACAGTATCGCACAAGTGAGGTTTTTCTGTGGCACGAGCTCATATATTGTGATGTGCATAGCTTTCATTTTAATTCACTCTTGCCCAGAATTTGCCCCCTTCACAACTGTAAACACAAGTATGATTGGGGGGCAAAGCTTTCCAAATTTGTGATCACATTTGCAAATGTTTTCATGGATAGCAAAGTGGGTATGCACTTGTTAAAGAAAATGTGTGCATAACTGTGCATGTTTCCTCACGTGAACAGCAACCTCAACAACAGCAAATTCACAGTCAGCAACAGTAATGAGGTGGATTATGCTTTGGGATGAAACTAACAAGAAAACCTTGACAAACTCAGTCCTTGCCGAGTCCCATATACCTTCTTGCACACATTCTGATTCCATGCATTGTGGGGTCTACGCATGAACCAGCCCCAGAGTCAAGTCGTTTCTGTCTTATGACAAACAATCTCATTTCCCCATATTGACTGTGCACAACACATCCCATCTGGATTTCACAACAACAACAGAAGTAAAAGACACATAGTTGGGAATTTTATTGTATTTTGCTTTACCATCAGAAGAAAAAGACTCTGTGCAGCCATTTAATTAGAAAATAAAGTGTTTATTAAGAAACTAGACATCAAAGACCCCTAGAGTCTCTGTGAAAGGGGATGTTCCAATTTTCATAGCACAAGATGGTAGACATGGCAAGGGGAAGGATAACCAGGAATGGAGCAGTCTTGTTGGTGGAAAATGAGTTAATGGTTTACAATAATTAAAATTGCAAACATTTACTTTCTTAAGCCACTGTCTGTAAGGGCCCAAGGTCGGTGTTCTCACCCCCCTACATCTTTTCAGCATTAAGGAACCACTGGAGACATTTCAATGACTCAAGGGAGTCCTTCCCAGACTGTGTGCTGTGAGGGGATTGCTAGTGTGCCAAAAGAAATAAATCCAATCAATTAGGAATAGAGTGACCCACCCACAGAAAAGGATGTCTGCTGAACCTCTGCATGATCCACTGGGGGAAGGTGTACTCAGAGCCATTGGCTTCTGCTGTGGGTAGGAGAATTCTGCCATGTCTCTGCTTCGGAATATTTGTTCCTCATGCGGATACAGGGTAGGACTAACTGCCCTCACAGGGGGCTTCATATTGAGTCTCTGCATGAACATTTTCCTGGCTCCTTCCAATCAGGAAGACACACCCAGGACAGTAAGCAATACAGAAACAGCAAGAGTCGGTGCCTCTGTGGATTAGATTATACAAGAAAACCTCTTGTTAAGGGTGCTTCCAGTTTGAGTTCAGCCAAAATATGCCACAGTTGTCACATGTTTGGGAAGCAGTAGGTTCAGCAGTGGGGAGAACTGCAATGGCATCACCATGTTTAGTTGGAGTCGACACTTAGCCTTGAATCAATCTTAGTTCTGGATTTAAAAAAACCCAAGCAAGACAAATGGCCATGTGAATGCAATCCAAGCTGAAGATTGGGGCCAGTTATTCTCACTTCCCAGCATTCCCTGTTTCGACAAAACGCCCCTCAAAAGCACACGTTGGTCAACATTTTGGTTTTCAGTTCTTCCGTGATGCCAGCTGTATTAGCCCCTCCCATCATGATAATAAGGCAATCTTGTGCCAACCTAGAGCCTTTGAGATGGGTTGGGCTGTCTGGGGGATTCTGGAAGTAGCAGTCCAATGCATCTCAAGGGCATCAGATCAAGAAAAGGGGTCTATTGCCATTTCACTAAGACAGCTGGTATTCCCTTTGCATTTACACAACAGTTCAGTGAGTTATTTGAGCAAACCGGCAAAGGATGGAATCAATGGGTAGATGGCCCAGAGAAGGGTCCTGTGGTTGATTCCCGCAGTTTTCCAGATCAAACATGAAAGGACATCCCCATGATCCCTTCGCAAGAATGTACTCTTTAAATTCTTCAGTTCTGGTACAGTGGATCCATTTCCTCCACCCTGAGGAATAGCTTACTGAATGCACAGTTTGGGACAATACTGAGCATGGTGAGAGCATTTTACAGCTCCATCTGAGAAGGACTTGTGGAGGGATCCCAGGAATCACAACTAAATATCAGAAATCTGAACATATTTTGGTGCTAAGCCCTCTGGAAACCTACCCCAGTCCATAATTTGGCATAAGCAAATCTTCCTGTATGTTGGACTTGGGATCTGAAGAGGAGGGGTGAGAGCATTGTTTCTTATTGGCCATTCCAGACCACACATTCTCCCCAGCAAACAAACACACAAACCAGAATCTCTTGAGGCAGGAGATCAAGGTCTGTATTTTCCCCTACTGGAGAGATTTTGGGATGCAGTCAAAAGATGAGAGGAAGAAGAAAAGACTATATTTATATATAAAAATATTGATCCAAGTCTAGAATCAATATTTGAGTTTATGTCAGAGAATAAGCAATGGATTTCTTATTCCAAGCCCTCTTTGCTTAGTTTGTATGTCTTGAGCCAACCATTCAGTGTGCATGACTGCATTATAATACATTTCTAACTTGGTGAGAAAGAAATGGAAACTGATGGAGGTGGAAGAGGGAGGTGGGGTCAGCTAAAGAGACTTTTGGTCTGCAGATCTGTGATGGAATGATTTCCTAGACGACTTGCTCCTCTCTTCCCCCCCCCCCCCTAGCCCTGTCGATGTATCACTGGCCTGCAAACCACTCCTCGTCCATCTGTCCACTAGCTCCCACACATCCCATCCCCAGATAAAGCCATTATACAAGCAGCAGGGAAGAGGCTGGTGTACAAAAATGGAACACTGAGATAGCTGAAGAGCAGCTCTAACACACAAAACACACACGCACATACAAACAGAAAATCCTCCCAGGACGTTTGTATTTTAAACAAAGCCACTGGCATCTTTTCCTTGGAGCAGAACAGCAAAACTTTCTCATCGGCGCTCTTAACATTGCTTCTGTGCAACAGCTTGGGACGAGGCAGATGGAAGGGTGGGGACAGGAGTGGGGAGGAGAGAGCTGCCTTTGATCTTACCGAGGTCTTCGTTCTGTTAAAGCATCTTCCGTGCTCCCCATCTCCTGCCGCTGTGGGGCTTCTCCCATGATCCGACCACCATATGTCACTGCCAGCAGGCTGTGATGAACAGACTACTGTGATGTCAGAAAGGCGCCAAGCAGGGAGAGCCACAACTAAAGTTGCCAGGCTTGGACTGGTTGGTTTGATTCTTTGTTTGTTTTAAAGCAAAGTGCAACTTTAAGGTTCCTTTTCTTTTCTTTTCTTTTCTTTTCTTTTCTTTTCTTTTCTTTTCTTTTCTTTTCTTTTCTTTTCTCTCAAAAACAAAATCTGTTGCTCTGCTTTTCTCTTGTTGTGCCTTGCAGGAACACCATGACCAATGGAAGAAAATAACACAGTGACCAACAGAGGAGAACAACCCTGTGATCTGGTGACAGGAAAAAAATATATATACCCCTTGGTTTTTTGTTTTTTTTTTCAGCATGGTGGAAACCGAGGTCCAGTCCCACAAGGCTTTGATCTGTAGACATGCCACATTCTCCCACTGTGTCCCATGACTCTCAAATGGCACAGCCAGCAAACTTGACATGAGAACAAGTAACCTTTCAAGGAGGTTTTCGAGTTTAATATTTTTTTTTTGTCTTTCAACTTTTTTATTTTTTTTTGCACTGTCGTTTTTGTTTTTGTTTTAAAAGCCATGACGTCCTTTGCTGAAATAAACACTGACATCCTCAACATAAATGCCATGATGGTTAAGGGGATTAGAATGTCCAGGAAGGGTTATTGGATTCAACATAATTTCTCTGAAACCTAAAGCAGGGGGAAGGGGGTAGAGGACAAAGAAGGGGAAAAAATAACAGAAGAGAGGGGAAAAAGGAAAAAAAAATAGGGAAAATAAAGTAACTTCACAAAACAAAGATTCAAACTTGAAGAGAACAGAGAGATAGTGACATATATCTATACATAAGTATTTTTAAAAAGTAACTGAAAGGGATTAAGCCAGAAGACTGACTACACTTGAGTTATATTCACGCTGGCTTGTGAATTGTACCTTTTTGTTTCTATCGAGTGAAAATAAAAACTTGCATTGTGGATTACAACATTTGCTGTTTTATTTAGAAACCAGCTTTCTTCCAGCATGGAACTCCAGATGTTCTACATAAGGTTTCCCAGGCAGTTTCCTATCTAGGTACTTAGTGACCCAGCTTGCTTAGCTTCAGCAACACCTTCCTGTTCTGTTGGTTGGTTGATTTATACATGCAGATATGCTGTTTCTGACATAGACCTTCAGCAGAATCAGGATCTCAGGGTGGCTGCGTTTAGATCAGTCTTCCCTTCACTTGGCACTCTCCAGCTGTGGCAGACTACAGCTCAGCTGACCTGACCATGGGCCATGCTGGCTGGGGCTGATGGGCACTGAAATCTAAAATACCTGGTTGACACCTAGTTAAAGAAAGCTGCTTTAGACCACAACTTTCAATGAGCTGTCTTTGGAGTGGATCAAAGTGGCTATTGTTGAATTAGAAACCTGTAATGGATAGCAGGCATAGTTTACGTGGATGGTTTTGGAAGGGATTTAGACAAGTTGATGGAGAAGTCTGTCCATGGCTACTAGTTATGATGGTTAGAAGTTATCGCCAGTATAAGAAGCAACATGTCTATACCAGTTGCTCAATTCTCATAGGAAGCTAGACAGCCATTATGGGAACAGAATGATAATACTGATAGTCCTTTGGGCCAAACCATTATGATTGTTTTTCTATTCTTACGTTCTTAGTCAAGTTCTGATTGGTGCATGCCAAGGACAGGGCCTTTTCAGTGTTAGCAACACATTTCCCCCATTATATTACATTTAATACCCCACCCAAGATGGCCTTCAAGGTTCTCCTTCTCCCATTTTATCCACAGAATAATAACCTGGTACGATAGACTAGGCTGAGTGTCTATGACTGGCACAAAGTCACCCAGTGAACTTTATGGCTGAGTGGGGGCTAGAACGCAGATCTCATCTCTCCCTAGTTCAACACTCTAACCACTATGCCACACTCATGGAACTTTCTCCCTGAGAAAATTCACTAGGTCATGTGCCAGCATCTTCCTATCATGTGCAGCCTAAAACTAAAAGAAGAGGAGAACCCTGCTGCTGGCACTACTACTTACAGAGTTCAAGGGGAGTCAGAGGACACTGAAAAGCCTCCAGAGGACATCACCCTGGAAGATGGATAGCTTGAGGAATTTCAGAAGAAGCCATGCAACTTGCCTGTTTTCAGCCCACATCTCCTTCCACATTCCAAATTTACGAGAGGCAACCCAAGCGACAGAAGTCAAGTGCCTGTGGAAGCATAGACCTGGAGGAACTTTGCCCAATGGCAAAGCAAGAGGCTGATGTATCTTTGAGCCAAGATTTGCCATTGAACCAAGCTCAGGGTTCAGATGACAAGGCAGAAAAGAGTAAGGCAGCATTGCTGGGTGGAAAGTTACTCAACTGGGGCCTAGCTGGTGCTGAAGCAACACTTCTGCTCCTTGTCTTCTCCTCCTGAACACTTTCCCTTGTATTTTAGTATCTCACCTATTAACTAGATCCTTGGTCCCTTAGGTAAGGCTGAAGACTGAATCACATGGCAGATTCTGTAATAGGGAACAAGCCCTTCTTTCTTCCTATTTTTAGCAGGTCTTTGAACCCCCTTTTTTAGTGTGACAAGATTCATTCTATGATTGATTTCATTCCTCTTCCTGGATCTCAAATTAGATATCTGCTAATGTGCTTTTAATGTGTTTCATACTGCGTAATTCTTAATTGTCAGAATTGCCTTTAATTGGGATAAAAAGTCTAAACTAAATGTATGTTAATGCTGTCTACCTTACAGGGGCGCTATCTGTTAATGGGTTTGAACTACTTGGGAACATTTAAAAGTGTTTCACATTTTTAAAAAAATAGAAGCATCACCATACCTTCATATTGTTGCTGGTGTACTTTCCTTGGGACTGAATGAGCACAAAATTTCATGGCCTATGAAAATTACATAAAACCATGTTCCTCAGCCCGGTGCTCTTAAGATGTGTTGGGCTGCAGCTTCTTTCATTCACAAACAACACAGCCAGTTTCTGGTGATTGATGGGAACTGAAGTCCAACACATCTGGAGGTCATGAGATCTAGGAAGGCTGATGTAGCGTATTTAAATTTTCCCATAGCTCTTCTCTCTAGGGCTGATGAGAGTTCTAGGCTAAAAGGTCTGGAAGCCCACAGCAGGATACACAATATTAATATATCTGGTGTATATCACATTCATTCCCTTTCCTGAGATTATCTGCTCCCACTGCTGCTATTTGATGGCTAACCTTGGGCAAGCCGACTCCAATGTTGATCATGTGCAGTGAACACAGGCATTATGAATGCTCTAGCAATGGGGAAGCAACATGAAAGGGCCATAAAAGATGCACAAATTTAAAGTGTTCACCTAAATCGAGAATGTTAACAAAATCGTCCAATGCATGTTTCAAGAATGTTTCTGATGGGGGATGTCCCCAGCAGTCCATAGATCACCTTCTTCCATAGTACAGATCCATTCTTTCTTTCTCTTTGAAATGTTAAAAGGGTTCCCAGAATGTGAAAGATGTTTCATCTTTTCACTATCTCAAGGCCTACTTTAGATAAGCAGGGGAAACACCTTCCATGAACAAAACTCATTAGGCAAGGGGAAAGGGGTTCCGAATTTCTGTTGAAAAGCAGTTGAAAAAGCTTTAGCAGGCTCTCATGGCATACTCTACCAAACCCTGAGAGAACAACCAAGCTGGATCCACAATGGGTTCAAACCTATTTGATGGTCCTGTCTGGGCTTGCTTCTTAGGAAGAGGAACTGTGGGTGGGGCTGGAGTGGGGTCCTACATCACACTCAGTGTTGAAGAGACTCATCCAAATAATATCAACACTGTTTAATGGAATAAATGCAGGATCTTCCTAGTTATTCTTAGATCTTTTTCACATTTGAGACTCCAGTAAGCTTTTGTACTCCTTGAATCTGTAACAGTTTTGTACAATTTATATTTCTTAAAGAGTTGTGACTGATCCTTACTGTCTCATGCTCTCTTCCCCTCTCTTCCCTGGATTATCAGGATTTGGGGGCTGCTTGCTGATACTGATTAGCAACAGGATGAGGACAGACAGAGGAAGTTTTTCTTCCTACAAAGCATAGTCATAAAATGCAGCTTAGAACAGCGATTATTATGAGTAGTGATAGTACTAGTAAGGTTGTTAAAGGTTATGATTAGGGTCTCCAGCTTAGGCAGCCTTACAAGGGATTAGGCAAATTCTTGGAATGCAGTCTGCTCAAGGTTTTCTTTTCATCCATATTTTTCAGCAGACTGATGTAATGAGCACTTGCAAATCTAATAAGTGGGTTAGATCCCCTTCAAATATTGCACTTATTGGCTCCAGAAAGGACACACATGCATATTTTTTGTACAAACAGGCATAAGAACATGGGAAGAGCCCTGCTGGATCAGATCAAGAGACTATCTAGCCCAGCATTCTGTTCACACAGTGGCCAGCCACCTGCCCACAGAAGACCCTCAAGAGGACACGAGTACAACAGCAGCCTCCTGCTCATGTTCCCCAGCAACTGGTGTACACAGACATACTGCCTCTTATACTAGAGGTAGAACAGAGTCATCAGGACAAGCAGCCTTCTCCTCCATGAATTTGCCCAGTCCTCTTTGAAAGTCATCCAATTCGGTATCCATCAGTATATTTAAGGGAAGTGTAGGCCACAGTTTCTCACAGTGTTAAGTGTTCACACAGTGTTTCGCACAGTATTAACAGGTACTTCTTCTCTGCCCTGAATCTCCCCACAATCAATATCATGGGGTGACTCCAAATTCTAGGATTATGGGAGAGGAGAAAAAGGTCTCCTGCTTTCGCTACATCAGGTATAATTCTGTATGCTCCTCACTCACTTATATTCTGAGCTAAACCATCACAGGTGTTGTAACCTTTTACATGTTTAAGTACTTAAAAAAAAAACCTCAAAATGTTGGTTGGCAATGAGACAGGAGGGCTTTATAAATAACTCAGAACATCCTAAGTTCATCCTATAATGTAAGGATGATCTGTTCATTCCTAATTAATTTCCATAACATTCAAAGGCAATACAATTCAGATTACTCTATGCTGGGGATACACAACTGGAAGGCTATAATTTTTGTGTCATGTTTGTATGCTTCTGAGATGGTCTGTCTGACTGACACTGGAGATTCAGCACTGGACTAGAAGGACCTTCTGTTGAGTCCAGCAGGGTTCTTTATATGGATATAATATGACACCCATACCAGTGTATGACGCTCAAAGACCAAAAACAATGGAAAGGCTCATAATAGAGAGAGATCTAGTGATGCTAGATAGGGAAGGGAGGCTGACAGCCACACAACACGGCTTCCGCAAAAACAGGTCATGCCAGACAAACCTTGTGGAATTCTATGACAAGGTTTTGAGATGGCTAGATGGAGGGGATGCAGTGGATGTGGTATAACTGGATTTCAGCAAGGCCTTTGACAAAGTGCCCCATGATATCCTGGTGGAGAAACTGAGGAGTTTTGGGATACACCAAAGCACTGTCCGGTGGATTAGGGCATGGTTGACTGATCGAAAGCAGAAGGTAACCATTAGTGGGGAATCGTCGGGATGGCAGCCAGTGACAAGTGGGGTCCCCCAGGGCTCTGTCCTGGGGCCAATCCTGTTTAATATTTTCATTAACGACATGGAAGAAGGGGTGAACAGTCTGCTGATCAAATTCGCAGATGACACTAAAACTGGAGCAGTGGCCACAACTGAGGAGTAGGTACTCCAGATCCAAAAGGATCAGGACAGACTATGGAAGTGGGCAGGAGACAACAGGATGGCGTTCAATGTGGATAAGTGCAAGGTCTTGCACTTGGGGCATAGGAGTAGGTGTCAGAAGTACAGGTTAGGTGACAAGTGGCTGGAGAGCAGCACTTGTGAAAGGGACCTTGGGGTACTGGTTGACTGCAGGCTAAACATGAGTCAGCAGTGTGATGCGGTGGTCAAGAGGGCAAATGCCACCCTTGGTTGCATAGCCAGAAGTGTAGCTTCTAGATCAAGAGAGGTATTACTACCACTCTACACGACTCTGGTGCACCCGCAACTGGAGTATTGTGTTCAGTTTTGGGCCCCTCATTACAGAAAGGATATAGCCAGGTTGGAGTCAGTGCAGCGTAGGGCCACAAGGATGGTGGCTGGTTTGCAGGGGATGCCATATGAGGCAAGACTGAGGGAACTGGGTCTCTTCAGCTTGGAGAAGAGGAGACTCAGAGGGGATATGTTGGCATCATACAGGTATGTGAGGGGGTGTCACATGGAGATGGGTAAAGACCTGTTCTCCCCTGCAGAGGAAGGCAGGACGCGCTCCAATGGAGCAAAGCTGAGGGAACCCAGGTTCCATTTGGATGCCAGGAAGCACTTCCTGACAGTTAGGACCCCAAGGGCATGGAATGGGCTTCCACCAGAGGTCGTTGAGGCCCCATTGGTGAGGGTGTTCAAAGACAGGCTGGACATGCTGGTGCTGGAGGTCAGACTAGATGACCCAGGAGGCCCCTTCTGACTCGCTCTGTTTCTATGTTTCTATTTTAGTACTGCATGTGAAAATGTTCATACATTTCTCTATGCAAAGTCTTCATAGGGCTCCTTTTCCTGCCACCCAGTTTTGCTTCATATGGATCAGAAACCAAGACAGCATTGCTAGCAGCATATAATGGATTGGATGAGGGCCAACAAACTGAGATTCAATCTGGACAAGATGGAGGAGCTGTTAGTGGGTGGTTTGTCAGCCCCATTGGGTGCTCTTTAACCTGTTCCAGATAAGACTTGTACTCCTTCTAGAGGATAAAGTTCACAGTTTGGGGATGCTGCTGAACCCAGATTTGTCACTTGAGGCACGAGCTGATTTGGTTGCACTGAGCACCTTTTGTCAGCTTAAGCTGATATTCCAACTCTGACCCTATCTGGACAGAGAGAGACTAGCTGCAGTTATCAATTCTCTGGTAACCTCTTGTGTGGATTGCTGCGGTGAGCTGTAGGGAGCAGCGGGGCTGCCTTTGAAAATGGTCTGGAAACTTCTACTGATACAAAACAGAGCAGCCAGACTGTTAATGTGAATTGGCTCACAAGAACATATTACACCAGTCCTATTCCAGCTACGCTGAACCTAATTCAAAGACCTAAATGGCATATCCTCCTACATGTACTCTGAGGTCTTCTTCAGGGGGTCCTTCTCCAGGATCCCTTTCCAACAGAAGTCAGGTGAGCGGCTACCAGCAGGGGGGCCTTTTTGGTTGTGGCCCTGCAGTTTTGGACTTACCTCCCCAAAGAGGTGTGCCTGGCATCCCCTTCGTATTCTTTTCAGTGCCAGATAAAGACCTTTCTATTTTACCAACATTTTAACATTCTAACTTTTATATATGTTGCATTTTATTCTGCACCATTGCTATGCTTTTGTGCCGAATAACTGCAGCAGCAATTGCTATTATGGTTTAGTTCTTTTAAAGTGTGTGTGTGTGTGTGTGTGTGTGTAACTTGTTTAACTTCTGCTAACTGCCCAGAGAGCCTCAGCTACTGGGCAGTATTAAAATGAAATAAATAAACAGACTATTGCCATGTGTGAAACAAAATGCTTTCTCCTGTGATCCAGAGTTTGGTATGAGTGACTCTCAACTGAGTTTGGGCCCAGCTTGGGGGAAATCAGTGCCCCACAGGCAGTCTCCTGGGGTACATCTCCTGCAACAGTTGCCTGACTCGCAGATGAACCACACTGGTCATTTTTTCCAGCTGATGCAGTTCTTCAGAGAGCCTCTGAAAGGACTGTGAGAGCAAGTCAAAAGGCAAGTGCATAGTGCATGTGACACAGAGACCGCAAAAGGCAAGGGAGAGAGATAAAGCCTTTCGCACTCAGGGCACAGAGCAGCTCCTGATGGCACTATTCCGATGCAGAGTAAGATGATCTGGTGAAGGATCAAAGTGCATCCGGTTTGGCCCCATGATTTGTAAAACTTTTTCAAGGACACCTGTTGGTCATGTTTGCTTGTTTGTTCAATCAGGAGGCATCTTGGCAGGCTAGCCAAGCCAGAAGGAAGGAATGGAAGAGAATTTCTATGCCATATCTGACAGACATCGAAGGCCCAAAGCTATCCAAACCATATTGAAAATTTGACTAAGAAATGTGGAAACATGTTTGGCAAGGAAGAGACTTGCTCCTTCTACCCAGTGCCCTGTGCAGGGCCAGTGGAATGCACAGAGATGAAAGAAAGGACAAGCATGAGAATGGGAAGGCTTTGACGACTACTGACAAAGACAAAAGGCTCAAGGTTGGGGTTAAGGGTGGTCTGCACATCATGAAAAATCCTACAAAATGGTAAGGCTAGAGGAAAGAAAACTGGAAGCACAGGTGAAATGATGCTGACGTGTGATGGACAGCTGTATGTTCACCATACGTCGTTCTACTTAGGTAAGTGCCCATCCATTATATTACCTCCTTCCTGTCACTGCTGCCTACTCTACATAATCCCCAAGTATTTTCCACACTCTGTTTTCCATTCCAAGAAAACCTACACTTAAGGAGGCATGAGGACATCTACCAATTCTGCATCCGACTGCTGAAGCATCTTCTTTCTTCTCAGCTCTACGGTCTGCCCACAGTTTTATAGTTTCCACCTGTCACTTCCTAAGTCAGGCTGCCCAGCATGCACTACACACTCACATTTCCAAATCTCAAGTCCTTTCTCACCCAGATAGGAACAATTTTGCAAATGTAGGAAAATGTTTCTTGAAAATAAACTAAAAGGAAATGCTGGCCAATCCACCCCATCCAAACTAATTCAGCAAAACTGCTCCCAGCACATAACAGGACATAGATAGACCTGCCCGCCATGGAGCTGTTAAAAATAAGCATAGCAAGTCAGAAGAGGGCCTCTCTTCTTTTTGCTAGAGAAAAAGTAGGGGGATACTAATGAAGAACTAACACAGGGATCCAAATTCAGACTTTTCATAACAAAGTGCTCAAAATTCTGGGCCTAGGATGGATGAATTGGTCAGTTTTGGATTATCCCACATTTAGTTTACAAAGAAATTCTCACGTTGTTTTTCTCTCAACTATGGGGAGCCTAAATTTCAACACTGAAGTGAAATTTTTGCCACCCCTGCATTGACACACACACGCACATGCTTAGTGATATGGTGTCCGTGATCTCTGGGGCACCTCTGCACTCAAAAATGTACCTCAAAGCCTTCAATCTGCACGGTCCTTTTGTGGACCTTATGAGACAAGATAAGTCCTGGAGGGGGAGGACAAGGAATGGAGACAACCTATAAAGAGCCAGTCCAATGTTGATTTTTAAGTTCTTAGGTCTGCTCTCTCCTTCATGAATCACTGCCTTGTCGTGGCGAAGGGGCTTGTGTAGCTCAATGAAGCTATGAGCCATGCCGTGCAGGGCCACCCAAGACGGACAGGTCATAGCAGAGAGCTCTGACAAAACATGATTCACTGGAGAAGGAAATGGCAACCCACTCCAGTATCTTTGCCATGAAAACCCCATGGACAGTACCAAAAGGCAAAAAGATATGACACCGGAAGATGAGCCCCTCGGGTCGGAAGGTGTCCAATATGCTACTGGGGAAGAGCAGAGGGCTAGTACTAGTAGCACCAGAAAGAATGAAGTGACTGGGTCAAAGCCGAAAGGACACTCAGTTGCAGATGTATCTGGTGGGGAAAGGAGAGGCCGATGCTGCAAAGATCTGTACTCCATAGGAACCTGGAATGTAAGATCCACGAATCAAGGCAAGCTGGATGTGGTCAAACAAGAGATGACAGGACTGAACATCGACATCTTAGGAATCAGTGAACTAAACTGGACAGGAATGGGTGAATTTAATTCAGACGACCATCAGGTATACTACTGCGGGCAAGAATCCCTCAGAAGAAATGGAGTAGCCTTCATAGTCAATAAAAGAGTAGGAAAAGCAGTACTGGGATACAATCACCAAAATGACAGAATGATCTCAGTTTGAATCCAAGGCAAACCATTCAACATCACAATAGTCCAAATCTATGCCCCAACCACGGGTGCTGAAGAGGCTGAAGTTGACCAGTTCTATGAAGGCCTACAACACCTTCTAGAATTAACACCAAAGAATGATGTCCATATCATCATGGGGGATTGGAATGCTAAAGTAGAAAGCCAAAAGATAACTGGAATAACAGTCAAGTTTGGCCTTGGAGTACAAAATGAAGCAGGGCACAGACTGGTAGAATTTTGTCAAGAGAATACAATGGTCATAGCAAACACTCTTTTCCAACAACCCAAGAGATGACTCTACACATGGACATCACCAGACGGTCAACACAGAATCAGATTGACTATGTGCTCTGCAGCCAAAGATGGGGAAGCTCTATACAGTCAGTAAAAACTAGACCAGGAGCTGACTGTGGCTCCGATCATAAGCTTCTCATTGCAAAATTTAGGCTTAAATTGAAGAAAGTAGGGAAAAGCACTAGGCCACTCAGGTATGACCTAAATCATATCCCTGATGAATATACAGTGGAGGTGACAAATAAATTTAAGGAATTAGATCTGATAGACAGAGTGCCTGAAGAACTATGGACGGAGGTTCACAACATTGTACAAGAGGTAGCAACTAAAACCATCCCAAAGAAAAAGAAATGCAAGAAAGCAAAATGGCTGACTGAGGAAGCTTTACAAATAGCTGAGGAAAGAAGGGAAGCAAAAGGCAAGAGAGAAAGATACACCCAATTGAATGCAGAATTCCAAAGACTAGCTAGAAGAGATAAGAATGCCTTCTTAAATGAACAGTGCAAAGAAATAGAAGAAAACAATAGAATAGGGAGGACCAGAGATCTCTTCAAGAAAATTGGGAGAGATGAAGGGAACATTTCATGCAAAGATGGGCATGATAAAGGACCAAAATGGCAGGGACCACAGATGGGGACTGCAGTCAAGAGATTAAAAGATGCTTGCTCCTGGGAAGGAGAGCTATGGCAAATCTAGACAGCATACTAAAAAGCAGAGACATCACCCTGCCAACAAAAGTGCGTATAGTCAAGGCTATGGTTTTCCAGTTGCAATGTATGGCTGTGAAAGCTGGACCATGAGGAAGGCTGAGCGCCGAAGGATTGAGGCCTTTGAGTTGTGGTCCTGGAGGAGACTCCTGCAAGTCTCTTGGACTGCAAGGTGATCAAACTGGTCAGTCCTGGAGGATATCAACCCTGACTGCTCTTTAGAAGGCCAGATCCTGAAGATGAAACTCAAATACTTTGGCCACCTAATGAGAAGGAAGGACTCCCTGGAGAAGAATCTAATGCTGTGAACAATAGATGGCAAAAGAAGAAGGGGACGGCAGAGGATGAGGTGGCTGGATGGAGTCACTGTGGTGGTTGGTGTGAGCGTGAGTGGACTCTGGGGGACGGTGGAGGACAGGAAGGCCTGGAGGAATGTTGTCCATGGGGTCGCGATGGGTCGGACACAACTTCGCAACTAACAACAACAACAGGTCTGCTCTACATATGCAGCATAATGTGGTTGTGTGACAAGTCTAGCATCTGAGGATGGATGCTGGTATCTGGGGCAGTGGGGACATGATATCTCTCTATAAGCACCTCAAAGGCTGTCACCAAGAGGAAGGTCAAGATCTCTTCTTGCTGATGCCAGAGTGCAGGGCACGAAATAATCAAGTCAAGCTGTGACAGTCCAGATTCAGGCTGGACATCAGGAAAAGCTTCCTCACTGTCAGAGCAATACAGCAGTGGAACCAGCTGCCTAGAGAGGTGCCGGGCTCTTCCACACTAGAGACATTCCTAAAGAACCTGGACAGTCATCTGAGTGGGATGGTGTGAACTGGTGTCCTGCATCAGCAGGAGGTTGGACTCAAAGGCCTTCATGGCCCCTTCCAACTCTACTATTTTATGATTCTATGATCAGGATTCTGGCAGGCCTGGCATGAATGCCTGCTATAATGTCTTAAAACAACCCCCCCTCCTGAAAACCCTCCAACATTTTCCATGCATTGACTCAGCCTTCCCCTCTATGCAATACAGAGGAAGTCAACCCAGTAACACAGGCACTGCAAGAGGAAGGCTCTAAAAACAGGGCACCTACTGTGCCTTTCCTTCCCATGTTCCATGCCCTGGCAATGGAACTGATGGAAGTAGGGAAGAGCTACTCCACAGAGCTGCTGGCCTCATCCAGCCCCTCTGAAGCCTATTGCAAAAGTGGAGCCTATCCTGAGCATTTCCAACCCTGTAGCTGACATGGTGAGGCATTCACTTCAGACCACCACTGCTTTATTCACTTTATTTTACATCTCCCTGTGAAACAGCGGCAATGAGGACTTCAAATCCAACAATCACAGGTCTGTTCTGCATGTTCAGCAAGCCTGGCATGAAAAAAATAGCTTTCGTGGGCAACTGCTGGGATCTCAACCATTCCCGGGCCCAGTTCCAAGTGTTGGTGTTAACCTCTGACTTTCATGGCTTGCGACATGGCATTTGAAGCACAAGTTCCTGTCATGGATTCATCATTGAAACCTGTGTTCCAAGTGCCCCCACAAACTGAGATCCAGAGGGTGGCTATACAGAAGTAGGACTTCTCTGTGATAGCCCACAAATTGTGAAGAACCTTCCCTGGAGAGGTCCACCTGGCACCTACTCAACTGACTTTTCAGCACCAGGCAAAGACCTCTCTATTCGCCCGATGTTTAAAATACAATAACAGCAAATTAGTTTCTTTCTGATGGTATGTTTAAAACTGTTTTTTGAAACCATGCTTTCCCATGTTTGAGGTTTTTTCTTGTTTGCCCCTCTCTGTTAAAGCAACTTTAATTTACTGTTGCTGGTTTTACATGCTTTTAATGAATTTATATCTAATTGTGCTGCATGTGTCTGTATTCTTACATAACCTGACAGCTTCAGCTAGAGAGTGTCTCATATTGAATGAGTAACTCCCAGCTTCTCATGGCCTCTCACAATAACCTGCCTTATGGGATTGTTGTGAGTATAAAACAGAGAGGGAGGGGAGCAGGCAAGCCACGTAGGATCACAGGTGCAATAAATATGCAACGATAAAAATAAAGTAAAATAACTAATTAAAAATTGATAGCATGAAAGTTCTGCCTGCTGGTGCTAGACTTGATATTGCTCATTCAGACATGAGAGTCATCACTAGATGCTCACGCAGCTAGGAATAAGTGCATGTTTGAACCTGTCCTATCACTCTGCCTGGCCAATACACTTGCTGAAATACACTAGAGTGGGGGCGGGGAATTGAGTGTGGGGGAAGGAGGTCACCAACAAGCCAGCATAATTCCTCTGAAATTTCCACATTAATGCCATGGGATCCATGCTGGAGTCACACAGTGTTTAGGAAGAGATCTCCTGTACACTTATCAGGAGCTTGCTGTCCCTATTTAATACGACCCCTTCCTCTATTAGCCGGAATCATGCATTTGTTGTCTCTGGAAACTTTTTAGGGATGGAGCAGTTCCAAAGTGCTAATGATATAGCCTCATAGACTGGAAGGGGCACAGATCCAAAAATCTTCTGGCATTTCCCCTTTTACTGCCTGGTGTAAAGGAAGAATTATTCAGTAGAGTCAAGGAAAATAATTTCAGCACAGGGAAATTAATAATAAATGCAACTGGTCAACCAAATTGCAGTGATTCCAAATCAGTGGTTTCCTAGAAGCCATTTTGACCTTGACACGTTCTTTTATCAGGGCAGGAGGAGCACATCTTTCTACCCTGCCATGAAAGGTCCAGGAAGCACTGTCAATTCATTTTGGCTGATCAAACACTGTTTTTACTAGATCCAAGCTGTGAAAGACTTCTAAACACTGATATAAAAGCTTCTCTGATGAAATGCAAGAAAGTCTCATGCCTAGTCAACATATGTAAGAAAGTGGAGCTAAGGAGGGCTCAGAGCCATGGCTATTTTAACACGTGTTTCGGTTAGTGGCAGCCATTTCAGAGAGTGTGTGGGTGTTTTTCCCCCTGAACATCTATGCCAATAAATCAAGTGCAAATTTACCTGCAGGTTATGAGCAAACTCAGCATCGCTGTCACTCTTTTCCCGGGGAAGTCTGTCTAAGCAGACGCTCTGAGTGAGCCAGGACAAGAGAGTTGCAGTTTGCACCCACTGACCCATAACTGCATTCATTTGTCATGGCGTGGGACCCAAGTCCTGTGCAGATGCTTTCCTCCTGCCCAGTCCTGGCCCCAAGCCCCTAAAATACAGCTATTCAGCCTACCTACTGAATTGGGAATTCCTAGCAAAGGGAAATTCCAAATCTTAAGCATGCCACTACTGCTGCACAAAGCAGACCCCCAGATGACTTGTACAACCAAAGCTGCATCATGCAGCATGTAAAGAACCCTCAGCCTGAAATGGCATAAGAACTCGGGGTCCGTGTGGTATGTGTGGTTAAAAAAGTCCAGTGACAATGCTCATTGTCTCTCAGCCCTTACCTGGTCAGCACTACCACACTTCTGACTTCTCTGCACTGCTCCTTTCCCTTCCCCGTCTCTTTTAAAAATTATATTTACACTATGTGTAGAAAGACCCCTCTTTTCCCTCTAGTTCTCTAGTTCGGAGACAAGGTTGCTGGAGTGACTTGAGCAAATTTTGCTTTGTTCATACTTTGGGGGCCGCCAGAGAATCTTTATTAGTGTGGTACGGTGTTCCTTCTACCAGCTTCAGGGAGGGCCAACCTGGTTACATTGATCTATGCACCCGTAACCACCAAGTTAGATTACTGCAACGGACTCTGCCCAGGGCTGTCTCGGCAGTCTGTTCAGCAGCTACAGCTTGAGCGGCATATAGCAACTAGAGTAATGACTAGTACCCGAAGGTCTGGACATATGAGGACAAATCTGGCCCACTTGCATTGGTTGTCCGTATGCTTCTGAGCCCAACTCAAGGTGATGGTTTTAACCTTTAAATTCTCGCACAGGATGCTTCCCCAGACCTCCTCCAAGTGCCACTTTTGAGTGAGGCTTGGAAAGTGGAAACAAGGAAGAAGAGCTTCTCAATGGGAGCTTCTCAAGCATGGAATCAACTCCCCTCCAAGTCCTGCCTGGCATCAGTGTTGTCATCTTGTGGTTAAAACTGCCCTCTACTGTCAAGCTTTCAATGGTTGGAATCTGATGGGGGTCTTCATGTCGGAAGCCTTTTTAGCAGCTGCATATTCAAATTGTATGTGCTACGTTATGACTTGGAGTTGTTCTTTTGGCTCTTTATGAATTGTTGTGATCCACCCACAGAGCTTTGGCAATTGGGCAACACAGAAATAATAATAATTGTTGTTCTCATGCCCTCGCATTATAACAAACCCTGCTGCTCTGATGCCAAGAGCGCACCTGTTAGTAAATAATCCCTCTGAAGAGAACTTTTCTTCATCCTAGAAGTCACATATGATTTCCAGTTTCTTTGACTTAGTTCTGCTCTTCTCCCAGAAAGATAACCATGCCGTCCCCTTTGCAACTGAGACAGGATTTGCTTATCTGTCTGGGGCTAATTTGACTTACTTTTTATTATTGCATTATGACATGAGTATCCTCTTTGTTTTCTACCCTGCAAGTCCAACACTCCAGCCACTATGATGCACTCAAAACATTCTTGATTTGTCTAGGGTGGATGGTATTCTGCTGATGTTTCTGCATTCATACATGCACAACCCCTGCCTTTTTCCCTCCAATGAATCCAAGATGGCTTCCGTTGCCTCCTTCCTCTCCCCTTTCTTCCTAACCCTTATCTTCAAAACAACCTCGTGAGAGCTAGTGAAAGACCTGACATGACTCAATGAGGTTCATGACTGAACAAGGGCCAGAACCCAGTACTCCAGAGTCCTGGTGGAACACCCCAACCACTGCACAACAGTTATTTCTTTCCCTTCTCCATGTTTGGCACTCGGCTTACTGTTGGCTCTATCCTCTTGTAATTAACAAAGGAACTGTCGGGTCAGTTTGTATTATCTGTCTTTCTTTTCTTAAGCTATATTAATCAGCTTTAAAAAAAAAAGCTTTGTAAGAAAGTTGTACATCTGTGGTTCTAAAGCTTTAGTCTACTGTCCAATTGCTAATTAGTAGAAGTGTATCATTCCATGGCCCTGACACAGGTCTTTCCTGTAAAATATCACCCCAAGCTAATGCTTGATTGACAAATATATATTATATGTTAGAACTGAACTGAATAGTTCGTGGCTAAGCATCTGGTGCAAACAGGGTTGGGGGGCGAGCACCCACAAATGTCTCTTGGAAATAGCTGCCCTTTCTCAGCCATTCACTTTTCTTCTTGGCCCCCATCCTGCAGCGTTCCCCTCTGCCCTTGAATTCTTTCTGTTGGTTATGTTATCTAGCCACCCAAAGTCCATTTAGCCAGTTGACTGAAATCACAGCGCTGCACAAGCAATTCCATTTGGTGGAATGATGCCATCGTAAAACCAGACAGGAGTGAGGACCGTTTGCCCTGCTTTGGCTCTGAATGAAAAAAAACCACACTTTTGTACCCAATTTCAGTGTCTTCCCAGATTATTGTCAAATCACAAGCCTATTTATTAATGCATTCAAGCCCACTCTTTAAAAAGAATGCCTATTCAGATAAATGAAAAACAAAGCAAGAAAAACAACAAAATTCTTAAAATATTAACGAAAACAAATGCAGAACAGTTGCGAAAAGTATAAGAAAATAAAACATGACTTAATAAATTGTTTAATAAAACATTAAACAATATTGTCAAAAAGCTTGGGGAAATAAAAAGGGGAGTTCTTGGCAGTGAGTGCAAATTGCACCCCCCCACACACACACACACAAGGGCACTGCACAACAGGCTGTGAGCACAGAGAAGGCCCTGCCTCTAATTGCCACCTACAACATTCATCTGGTGGCCCTGGAGAACAGTTGGCAAAGATACTAGCAAGAGGACAGGCTGACCCAGAGCATCCTGAGCCCAAGGGGGTTTTTTAAGGACCTTAAAGGTGTGCAGCAACACTCCAACTTGTGTTTCCAGTCATGTGTTGGGGGAACTTTCCCCCTTCCTCTTTAACAGCTGCCGTGTATGTAAATTGGCCCAACCCTAACCCTAACCTCTCACCTACCCTCCAGCTTCAGGCCTGATCTCAATAGCCATTCTCAACTACTTGTCTAGCCTGCAGGTCACCAGAGTATAGATCAATGCAGGGCCAGGCTAGCTCTGCCACAATGGGACTGTCTGTCACACCTACTTCAGCTGCTGAAGGGGAAAACTTCGGTCAGCTCAGGTAGTGAAGACCTTGTGGACAGGCAAGAGGTGGGCAGCTTAGTGGAAATGACACAAAGGGGCACGAAGTCATGTTCTATACGCTGCAAAGCATGTGCCGACACATCTCTGTTACTTCACTTGACTGAGCATGGCAACAAACATGCTGGAATGAGTAAGGAACTCTGTTCTCCAGAAGAATATTGTCGCTGAGGTGGTACCAAAAGAGGTTCTCCAAATCAGGGTTGCTACCTGGTACAACAGCATCTCTTTGTCTCTCTTACACAGGGATTTCAGTTCACAGTTTAATGTGAACTTACCCGATGTCACAGTTTTAACCCATACACAAACTGAAATTTGGTTATTTAAAATGCACATTCCTCAGAATTTTACACTAAACAAGAAAATACGCAAACAAAATAATAATATATGCTGGGGAGAGATAATGAATGGGGTACCACAGGGCTCAGTCCTGGGTCAGTCCTTCAAGGTTTTTATTCACTGTCCATGTTCATGGCTGGGATGTGGGTGGTCAGAAACGAAATGAGACAAGAGCAAGGGAGGCACCAGGACCAGGACAAGAGAAGTTCAGGAAAGACAGAGTGCAAAAGCAGGATGGAATGGCAAGTCCAAACCATAGTCATGGTACAAGCTGAGGTCAGGAACCAGAAGAATGCATGAGGACAGAGCAAAGATGTGGCCTGGAACAAGCCCAGGGTCAAGGACAGGAGGACAAACAGAGGTGTGCATACCTTGGACAGGATAGCAGGGCAGGAGAGACAGCAGGGCAGGATACATGGCAAGGCAAGATGCATGAGACCACAAGATGCAGATGCAGATGCACCAAGGGTCGGGCAAGTTGCAAGAGCTGAACCACAGCTTGCGGGAAGCCTCTGTTACTGCAGCAATGCAATGAGGCAGGATACACAGATGAGGCGAGATTTAGGTCAGGCAAGACACAGGCGTGACAGCAAGGTAACATGGAAAGGCAGGACCCTGGAGCAGGAATGGTTAGCAGCAAAATAGCAAACCTGTATTGCTGAGCAACACGACAAGGCAGGGGACGCCGTGAGATGCAATAGATACAGCAGGACTAGGTAGGAAAGACCAGGCAGATGCAGGCGCAACAGCAAACAAAGGATCCACATTGCTGAGGCTGGTTCTGCAGCGAAGAGCTCTCACCGTGAGAGCCGGTGTGGTGCAGTGGTTAGAGCATGGGACTGGGACTCAGGCGATCTGGGTTCGAGTCCCTGCTCGGCCATGAAGCCAACTGGGTGACTCTGGGCCAGTCACAGACTCTCAGCCCAACCTACCTCACAGAGTTGTTGTTGTGGGGATAAGATGGAGGAGGAGAATGATGTAAGCTGCCTTGAGCCCTTTGCAGGAAAAAGGCAAGATATAAATCAAAAATAAATATAAGTCTGCCTCCAGGACTCCCTGCTAGTACTCATCAGGAGGCTAAGAGGTCTAGTGCCCTTTGGGACCAATCCTGCAAATATAGTGGTGGTGGGTATTCTGAGGGCCAGCCCAGAACCTGGCAATGACTTGGATAAGGAAGTACAGGGAATGCTGATCAGCTGTGCAGAGGACACAACATTGGGTGCAATAGCTAATACCCTGGAAGACAGAAATAAAATGCAAGGTGATCTTGATAGGTTGGAGTGCTGGCTGAAAACAACAGAATGAAATTCAATAGGGACAAACATCAAGTTCTGCACCTAGGAAAAAGAAACAGATGCATCATTACAAGATGGGGAATACTTAGCTCAACAACACTGTAAGTGAGAAAGATCTTGGAATTATTGTAGACCATAAGCTGAATAGATCACAAGTCAACAATGTGATGTGGCTACAAAAAGGGAAAATGCTATTTTGGACTGCATGAATAGAAGTATCACTTCCAGATCGTGTGAACTACTGGCTCCCCTCTGTTCAACACTAGTTAGGCCCCATCTTGAGTACTATGTCCAGTTCTGGACCCCTAGGTTTTAAAAAAAGGTGCAGACACACTGGAAAGGCTTCAATGGAGGGCAACAAGGATGATCCAGAAACTGGAAACAAAGTCCTATGAGGAGAGGTTGAAAGAGCTGGGCGTATTTAACCTCAAGTAGAGAAGACTGACGGGAGGTATGATCATCTTCTTCAAGGATCTGAAAGGGGGTCAGGGATGTTTTAGCTTAGAGTCCTGCATTGAACAGGACTTGATGGCCTTTTAGGTGCCTTCCACCTCTACTAGTCTATTAGCAAAAGACATGCAAATACTCATGCAAACCTTCTTTTAAAAAACTAAAAGGTTGGAGCGTGCATTAAGGTTAGAGTTCTCTGTGAGTCCTCTGGTTTGCCAGTCAAGCCATGATTTCAGCAATCCCAAGAGCACATCAGAAATTTTATAGCAGATAAGAAAAAGTCTGTTACAGCAAAGAGGAATGTAACATACTATCCAAGGTTGCAGAAAATGGTCAGGGCAGCAGGGAATGGGGGAGTAACATAAAAACAATAAAATTTCTGTACTAGTATGGCTTTATATGCTATTAAGAGTGATGGACAAGGAGAAAGAATTCTTCTTTTGTTTTGTTGGCCTATGAACACAGAATGGAACATAATGTCTAGTATGTTATGGAAATAATGGAAGTAGAAGCTCAGTTTCTTAGAGAAACTTCAAATCCTCATAGCAGCAAAGAGAATTGAGTACGTCTTTCCCCACCCAATTCTGGCCAGGGTGTGCTTTGATAATGGTCGGCAGTTGCAGCTATGAGGTCCAGCTGAGAGTCACGCAAGCTAAGTGCAGGGGTGGCAAATCTATGGTGCTCTTGATGTCGCATCAGACACAGCCAGCATGGCTAATGGACACTGATAATGGAATAACATCTGGAAGGCTATTTAAACTGACATTCCTGAAGCCTTCTCTTTCCTTTGCACAGATTCCATCAGAGATGGAGGGATGGGAAAAAGTTTTCTCCCACTGTTACATTGTGTAAATCTTAAGTTCCTTTCCTTTCCTAACTATGAAAGTTTCACAACTTTGGAGTGGGAGGAAGCAATCAAAACCAAACAAACAAATTCACACCCACATACAGGAGTCAAATTCAAATCTACTTGGACTTAACATGTATCCAAGCCTATATCCTGTCCAGAAGGTGTGAACTGGACAAATCTTGACCAAATCCTAATTCCCATGTTCCTACTGAAAACTAGAACATTCAAGGAGCAGGCAGTGTAACGGTAGCTACAGTGCTACCTACAGGAAAACACACGGCATAGAAGAGATCAAGCAAATTGTGGGAAGAAGTCCCACATGTGCCTGCAGCTGGTACAGTGAAGTGTTTTTCTTGGTCCCTATCAGGAATGTGGTAGCAGTGCAGGAGGAACCTTGCTAAATGACCGGACACCGTAACAAGAGGAGCTTGTTGGAAAATAGATATCCCTAACCTGGGGGACACTGACTATGGTGCTATATATAAATCTATTTGATTTATATCCCACTTTTTCCCAGTGAACTCAAGGCAGCCCACATCATTCTCCTCCCGCTGCTCTCAATCTAATCTCCACAAGAACAACCCTGTGAGATAGGCTGAGCTCTCTGGGTCTGTGATTGGCCCCAAATCACCCAGCTGGCTCCATGGCTGAGCAAGACCTAGAACTCAGGTCCCCTAGCTGCCAGTCCTAAACTATTAACCACTACACCACACTGGATCTAATCAGAGGGTCAGGGTCAGGATCAGGACACCAAGTTTAGTTAGAAAGACACCATTTCCAGTAAGAGAGGAGATCAGGTAGAAACCTCTGGTCCATTTGGAGTTCCTGCAGCACTAGAGATGCACAGACATCATTAAATGCATTCCTTCTCTGTTCTGTAAATGCTGAGCCACCTTTCATCGCACTGAACTTTCTCTGACATTAACCAACCTTTGCACAAATTCACTTTGGTAAAAATGTGCAACTCCTTTCAAATTCCCCCAATATGTGCTCTTCCACACCTTTGCCTATGGGGGAAATGTGCATTTTGAGTTACTTAAGAAATCATATATTCCTACAACTAAATTTAAGCTTATGGAAAGTAAGAGTTGAAGTTACGCATGTCACAAGTGCAGTTGGCTGGAGTCAGGGGTCAGACTAGATGGCCCACTAATCACGTATTACATAGTCAGCCTTGGGAAAAGCTAGTCTGTGGTAGAAATCCTAAGTCAGATTCATAGAAATCTGAACTCATTTCAATCTGCTGCAGAGTTCGCCAAGATAGTAACATAGAAACAGAGCAAGTCAGAAGGGGCCTCCTGGGTCATCTAGTCTGATCCCCAGCTCCAGTCAGCTCTGCTCACGACATGCCCACCATGTGCATGTCAAAGATCCTTGCTTGGAATAGATCTTTCGATATATCAGTTACCGAACTATGGAATTCCCTGACTGTTGATGTCAGACAGACATCACTGCTGTTTCATTTTTGGTCCCATCTTTATTTAGACAAGCTTTCTTTTCCAAGCTCAGCCAGACATAGTTGTATTAACATTCTGATTAGAAGTGTTTTAATTAACATTGTATTTTGTTTTGTTTAGTTTTTTAATTATTCCACCTTCATTTTGGTCATCATTCAAGACATTTTTTTAAATTTGTAGAGCAGTATGTAAATCCTGTAAATAAAGGAGAAGGTACAGGAATAATAGAAAATGTTCGTGGGCAATCTTCATTAGAAGCAATTTAAGGGACTTGAAGAATAATCCTTTCTCCTTAATTCCCAAATCCAATCTCACTTGTGCAGGATAAACACAATCCCACAGTCTTCCTATGGGATTCTTAGAGACTAGGCTATTCTTCCACTTCTCATAATAATGGAAAGAAAGAGTAAAAAAGTCCTTCAAAATTTTAGACAAGATTCTATTCATACCCTACATTCCTGAATCCATTTTCTCCCACTGCACAAGACCTGCCCAACTTAAAAGATAAATTTGCATGGCTTATACCACTGATGGATTCAACAAAATAGTCACAGCAGGAAGGGATCTTCTAAGTTATAAAGTGAAAGATCTTACGGGGCTTAAACAAAGATCATCAAAAAGTGTAACCCAATGAGCACCAGGCCTTCTTAACGTGTGGGCCTCATGGGCACTTGCCCATGGGCCCCATACTCATCTGTGTATGTTGGAAACCCTTGGAAAATTGGAAAACTTCCAAAATTAACAGTAGTTGTAGTTGTCGTAGGGGCCCCAGTACACTGCTTTGCCCGAGTCCCATAAAGCTGTTAAGACGGCCCTGGTGAGCACCCATCAATGGCAGGGAATATGAAACATCTTGACTTGCCAGATCTGATCTAAATATACCAGGAGACTGCCTTCCGACTCTTGATATAGTTTTTAAAATGTGCTTGATGCACCCCTGGGCTCCAGCAATACCATTTAGAGAGGCTGGCATTGATGCACACAGACACCGTCAACATTTCAACCTAATTCTGAACTGGTGCCTTTGGAAGCCACCAAGAGATAAATGGGTGTACAGGCAGGGCACCGTCAAGTGAGTTATGTGGAGGATGTCAGACAGCAGGCTGCTAACAAAGCAGATGCTAACACCAAACTGTCATCAAGCAACAGCTTTTCTCTCTCCACACTAAATAAATACCAACAGCACTCTGTTTTTCTTAATCAGTTGTTCCATTTTCAATGGACAGACAGCTCTCTAATGGGCACATACTGGGTTGTAGCCTATGCAACATATGCTGCTGTTGCTGCTGATCGATGCTCCCTTGTGATGATCAAGTAAATGAGGGAGAGCATCATGTTTCTTCAGGAAATGTTCAGTGGTGGATACATTGATTACTGCACTTAGTTGACTGCTCAGTGGAAAACCACATCCTGACGTTGCCTCTGAAATGGTTCCATGTTGTCCAGATCTGCCTTTTTATTATATCCATCTCCAGATGGGAAAGGGAAATGAAATCGAGCTGTTCTAATGCAACAGGTCTTCCTATAGAAACGATCCCCACAACCGTCAATAGCCCATCTCTGGGAGGGGGATCATGTTACTACGTGCCCTGAACTTTCCATGCAGCAGGTTGCAAGTTCTATCTTTGGTAGGAAACGATCTTGGTTAGCACAGCTGGAAAAAACTCTATTCTGAGCATTTGGAGCACCTGCTCGATGGTTCAACTCTATGCAAGTTAGTGTCACATGTTCACCAGTGAATCATGTCAGTTTATTATTTTGCTGTGAGCCATCCAGAGAGGAAAGTGAATGGATGAGCCAGAAATATCCCAAATAAATAAATAAGCAAGCAAGCAAGCAAGCAAGCAAGCAAGCACTACCTGCATGTGTGTTCCTGTGCTAATTTGGTATGTGTGGATTGGGTTAGGGTCCTCAGAATGGGATTTTCATCCCCCAAAACACCTGTGACGTGCATTTGGCTGAGTAGCCATGCCGTGTCCCAGTGAGCATCACTATAGGATAGGTGCTCTAGGATCCCAACATTCTATGCAACATACCATTGCCTTAAGATGCTCATGACTTCCAGCAGTTTCTGGGTACAGTGCAGAGAGCTGTGTGCTCATTCATGTATAAAGTCCCAAAACAGCTTTCTCCAACCTGATATCTTTGAGATGTGTTGGACAACAACTCCCATCATTCCCAGAAAGCATGGGCATGAGAGTCGCCCTTAAGATAGGAACTGCAACTTGGGGAAGGTTGTCCTAAAAGATCCATAGTATCTGAGTGATTGTTGATTCAGTTCCATCAGTCTTCTGCAACCTCATGCCCTTGAGATGTTTTGATCTAAACTTCCAGGATTCTAGGCCATTATTCATGTTGGTTGGAGCTGATTGGAGGTGAAGTCCAAAACATCCTGAAGGCACCAGGCTGGGAATCCTAAAAAGGCCTGACTCCAGCTGCCTTCAGAGCTTAAATGGGCAATGCAAACTCAGAATATGGGGTTACTGCACTCTCTCTTTGGAACACTCACTATCTCCTCCTCCCCATTTAAGTGCCAGGTGAAGACTGTATTGTTTTCATGGGCTTTTGATTAAATTCTATCACCTCCTGCTAATTGGAAGGTTTCAAGTGTTGATGCTGCTGCTGATTGTGTTTGACTTGTTTCATGATAATCACTGTCATCATTGTTATAATGACTTGAGGTATGAGTAGATTTTTTTTAACCCCTGTATCATGAGCTGCCTATAAGCTTATTTGATGGGAGGTAGATTGTATAAGCCATCTTAGATTCCTTGTAGAGAAAAAGCTGGTATAGAAATTAAGTAAATAAGCCAGAGTTTTATTCTGAAAATTTCATTTTGGTAGCTTTCCAGAGCACTTCATCTCAAGAAAATGCATGTTAAAATACTGGTGAAAAGAGCCAGTGGTTAAGAGGGCAGGACTGGGACTCAGGAAATCTGGGTTCTAGTCCCTGCTCAACCATGGAGCTCACTGGGTGACTTCAGCCCAGCCGATCTCATATGGCTGCTGTTAAGACTGAGAGCAAGAGGAGGAGAATTAGGCAAGCTACCTTGAGTCCCTTGAAAGGGAAAGAGGTGATATATAAATAATAAATACATAAACATGCACATTAAATGCATATACTTGAAGGAAGTGTCCGCAAAACACAATTTCACCAAAATACCAAAAAAAGTGTGCTTAAAAATGTCTACTTTGAAACATACATTACCAAAATTATACACAAATATACTGGGTTTTTTTTTAACTGCCAACCTGTGGAGAAACAGAGCAAGGGATGGGCTTATACAAAGTCGCAGGTCTCTATAACTGAGGAGGACGGGCTGAGGACGATCACTGCAGGCCAGGCAACGGAATATTTAGCAGCATTTAGGATTACTTCACATTTACTTCACTCTAGGAATAACCATGTTAAACCAAATAAACCAGATAAACTACACAAGTCACGTTTGAACAAGGGACAGCTCACAATACCATCATTGTGTAGTGGTAGTTGCTTGCACTAGACCAGCAATCTGTTTTTAGCCCTGTTCATTTTTTTTTCTCAAACATTTTAAGATGCATGGAGAACTTCCATGGATTCTGGAGGCTCCTCTCTTCTCAAAGGCATCCCCTACGTGCAGAGAGAAATGAAAGAAGATACTGGGCCAGTGCATTCCCTCTTGTCCTGCGTTCCCTCTCATTTCTTTGCCAACACCTGAATAGAGCTTTTTCCAGCTTCTGTTGTGCAATTACAATATTTCACTCTGACTGAAGGCTGCTCTTGCTGTCTCTTTCTCTTCTTTGCCACGTGGGTGTCTCCTCTGAACTTCCTTCAAAGCGGAATTCCTTCACTCTGCTCTGTGCTCTTCTGCTACAACTTACTTCCTCCATGTTCCTCCTTCTGCCCTCAGCACCAACATTTGTTTCAAACTTACATTCCACTCATCTCCCCCTCCAACACTCAGCATAGCTCACAACCCAAGACTCCTTCCTTATGGTTGTTTTGGTGGGGAGGGGCTTGGGAAGGTGGGGACTGGTAGGGAAAAGGGGACAAGGGCAGCCTTCTAAGTGGTCCCTGCAAATCAGCATCAGGCATAGGGATGGTGCAAGGGCGCCATGGAACTGCTTCTACTCCTTCACCTCTCCCTTTCTCTGGCTGGTGACTGGTGGTGCTGAAACCTGGGGTAATAGGTGCCACTGTCAGTTCTCTCACTAGTTCTCAAAGTGATGAGGAAATAGGTAGTCCATCGGGAGGAGGAGGAATTCCAAAGGGCATTTTCAGCATGTGAAATGGTGCTGAGAAAGTCAACTCATCAAGTGAGAGGGTACATTGAGGCCCTTGTGTTTAAGGGCCCTGAAAAGCAAGCAAGCTTGCATACACACACACACACACCCAGAGCCAGCACTGATTCCATTTAAACAACCAGAAAAATCCAGCTGATTTTGGTAGCAAGCAGTAAGATGCTCTTCCATCCATCATTACAATGGAAGCAAGGGGTTTTCTAGTTTGCCACTTGGACTGGCCTGTCTGTCTTCTAATGGGCAGCTCAACTTCAAACAGCAAACCATTTGATGAAAACTAACCAAACTCCTGTGAGCCATAGATAATTGCTGGGTTTCAACCTTCCCCAGGCCTCTAAATCACCCACTACTTGCTTGCTTTAAAAATGAAGTTTGTATTGATTGACAAGGAAATAAGAGAGCAGTACATGGAATATGACCCTCAGTAATTGAATTATGTGTTATAGCCCCATAGCGGGCATACAACGTGTTTGTATTCCACATGGAAGGAACAAAGAGAATTGTTTCAATGCAGCAATTAGAGAAGCAAAAATAGGGATGGGGGAAAAACTCAGCAGGAATTTAAAAGAAACCACAGTGCCAGGACTGCCAGTTGTCCTGGGCTGGAACTGGAAAATAATGCAGAGTCTAACTTTGATTTATCTATTGGGAAACGATGCCACCAAGGCAGTCTAGAAAGCTGAGATCAGAGCTTGAAGGGGATCAAGTGAGATTCTTTACCAAAGTGAGGGCACCTTGTCTGAGGAATGCTCTCCCCAGACAGGCTCTCCAGGTGTCAGCCTTATTATTATATCATCTTTCGTCCTCTTGTGGCCTTTCTCAATTTTATCCTTACAAGACCCACCCTGTGAGTTCGGTTAGGCTGAGAGACTTTGGCTGCCGTACCTTTACCAAGTGAACTCCATGGCTGAGTGGGGACTAGAGCCTGGATCTTCTGAGTCCCAGTCAAACACTAAGAACACAGTTCCACATTGACTTGATGGTCCTTTAGGTGTCTGATGTCTCTTATTCCTCCAGGCAATGCAAGAACTGCTTTAGTGATTGTAGTATTTTATCCTGCTGGTGATTTTAGTTAGGTTTCATTTGCTAAAATTGTTTTATTCTTTGCTGCTGTGATTGTTATAATTATAGCTATTATTATCTTCATTTTTATGAAAGCTCTCTGCATTGTCCACAGCAATTAATTGGTGTTTAATTTGGTTTACCTGCTGAAATGACTTTGCTGTTGGCTTTGTCCTGGTTTTGTTCTGAGCTCTTTCATTTTCTATTTTGTGTTTTCAATGTATTGTACATCCCCCTGAAAGCTGCAGCTGTTGGGCAGCTTAAAACTACAGTTAAAAAGTAAGAAAACTGAATTATGCTTAGAGATATTTGCAGCAACCCTTCTTGAAGTGAACTGGAGTGTCTACAGCAAGGCTTGTGGTTCAGTGTGCGTGCTTGCTTGCTTTCCAACTGAAGGAAGACTATTTATCTATCTATGGTGCGTCAGAACAATTTTTCCTTGCAGCGTACACACACTTTCCTTTTATTCCACTATCTGGTCATGAATCCATAACTCAGTTTCAGCATCTTGGGCCAAGACCACAACTGCTCAACATAACACACACTGCTGCGAACTTCTGGCAATTTGATCCTAGATTCCATCTACTGTTATAATACGGGCTTCCAGTTCTTCAGAACACAACTTTCTACATCCAGCCCTTTGAAGAACCTAGTCTATAGCTAAAGAAACAGACTGTGTACCTGTGCTTAAGGTAAGGTAAAGGTTCCCCCTTAACGTCAAGTCCAGTCATGTCTGACTCAAGGGGCCGGTGCTCATCTCCATTCCCTAGCCGAGGGAGCCAGCATTTGTCTCTGTGATCACAGACAGTCTCTGTGATCATGGGGCCGGCATGACTAAACTCATGACTAAAGTGCACAGAACGCTGTTTACCTTCCCACCAAAGTGGTACCTTTTTATCTACTTGCCTTTACATGCTTTCGAACTGCAAGGTGGGCAGGAGCTGGGACGGAGCAACAGGAATTCACCCCATTGTGCAGATTCGAACTGGCAAGCTTTTGATCAACCAGCCCAGCAGCACAGCGGTTTAAACCACTGCGCCACCTGTGCTTCACTGCAACCAAAATCCTCATAATTACTCTGAGGAATTATTCCTGCTTTAATTGGTGGAAGGAGAACGCATACATGTAAAAGATGTGCACAACTGACAGATGTGAAAAACAATGCACAAAAATACTGATACACTTTCACGCAAAGAGAAAAAGACAAAGGTGGCAGCCTGGAATGGGCAGCAACATATTAAAATGAAACATGTCTCAGTGTGGCATTTTGAGAATTTCAACCAAACTTGATTTTTGCCTTTATGTATATGCCTAACTCATCCCAGTTTTAAACTACTGAACTGAAAATCCTTCATTGTTCCATGCCAAGATTCATCTTCCCATGTAGAGTTTTTTCCAGCCTGCAGGAGAACATTTGTACTTCAGTAAAAGACCATACAAAAATGATCTTGATGTGTCTGTCTTTGCAACTGAATCTAGCTTGTAACAATTCACATATGCGCTTTAGAATGGGAAGATGCAAATGTACTGAATAGAAAGAAAGAAAGAAAGAAAGAAAGAAAGAAAGAAAGAAAGAAAGAAAGAAAGAAAGAAAGAGTATTCAGTCCTAATTATTGCATTCATGTGGCTTTGTACCATTAAATTATGTTGGAATGCCGATCTGCCACAGAGATGAGATGTTAATATTGCAGCAATCTGCCTGCTTGTAGAAGATCCATATTTGTTGCCTGCCTCAAGGCTGGGAGATGAAGCAAGCAAGAATCAGACAGAAATGCTACGTTTCACCAGTGTATGACCTCTCTCACAAACTGTGCCATTTGGATTTACAAAACTCCCACTGGTACTTTAATCAGCCAAGCCTATACTCAAAATATATTGACTGGGATGCGGGCAGGACACTGCCACCTAAGGATGCGTGAAGAACCTGCTAGGGCTGAAAAGGCAGTGGAATTCCATGCTTCAGTCCCCCAAGATTATGGTTTGTTAACTCTGTGCTAACATCAACTCACTGTGCTGCAGGTTTAACTAGCTCATGGACTTCCAGCTCTAAGATGCACTATGATTTGTGTAGGGACTAGACCTGCTTCTTCCAAATTATCTGAAACACCAAGGCCAGCAGGCTGCAGTTAAGAGTCCTTTTGTACTGGTTTGCTTGGAAGAAGAAGGGTGGGGTGGGGAGAAGTCTGGGCTCTGACAATGTGTGCCTCTTTTAAAAACCATTAACAAAATCTGTGTAAAGACCCCAAAGCATGTGGCTCTAGCATAATTTGCACAGAAATGGCTGATATGCACAGATCATGTTTTGCATGGATTATGGTTTACACAAATTGTGCTGCAGTCACATAATTTTTGAGTGCTTACTTACACCAACATCATTTGTAGTTAAAAATAGACATTAATCCCAGTCTGTTTTAGGGATGAAAGTGCAAAGACGATCTTGGCCAGGACTGCTTCTAATAATCTGATCAGAAGTGGGCAAGGATACTCTGCTCTCCTTTAGCACCTGATGTGACAATTTTTGTCCAGGTATGCAAAATGTGAGCTCTTTACTCTTGATGGGGTTCAAGCTTCCTTCACCTGATGCAGCGAGACATCACATATATCTGTGCTTTTATTTATGGCATCAGCAGAGTTGGCTGGAGCTGGGGGTCAAACTGGGAGGCCCCTTCTGACTCGCTCTGTTTCTGTGTGCATTTGTAACTATACTGGCAAGGCATCCCAGACTCTCACTTAATGACTCTATGGGCCATAAAGCCTTGTCCCAAGAGGCTACAATCCATGTGGGTTCTTCCCTTTTGCATACTGTTCTTACAAACAGTGCATAAGGGGATTTGAATGCAAAACTGGAGGGATGTCTTGGAATAGTCAGCAGTTGGATTATGCATGCCCATGCCACTGAGCACATGGAGAAAACAGGTGTGGTGGTATAATTTATAAGCTGTAAAGCAGAGAAGGTGCTCTCTCTCTCTCTCTCTCTCTCTCTCTCTCTCTCTCTCTCTCTCTCTCTCTCTCTCTCTCTCTCTGAGTGCATATTTCCTTGTCAACCTGTGCCAATTGGCTCCTTCCTTGTGTGGGTGGTGAAGGAACTTCATTGCAGGTACAGTCACTGATGATGATGTTTTGGCAGTGTTCCAGGGGATGCTGTGGGTGCAAGCATCCATTGAAACACTAATTGCTGGACATGCTGGACACTGAATTCTAGTGGTAATCTCAACACAAGACACAGAGGCTGAGGAGCAACCACTGAAACCAAGCAAAGAGACTCAGGGCCAGGGTACCACTTTGATACAAGATATCCACAAACCTGCAATATCAGAGAATCCTCAGTAGCTGGAGCTACCCAGAGCATAAGCCCATGAGTCCCATTGCACCAAAAGACCAGCACCCTGATCTCCCATCTATGGTGCCAGCATGCCAGCACAGGCACCTTGCCCAAAATGAGCGCTTGGAATGATCAGAGCCCGCTAACCTGGCCAGCCCCTTTGCAGAGTCTGGCAGGGAGGGGGCCTGGCAGTCCAAGCATAGCAAGCTTCAGTCTGGGCTCACACCTTCTTGAAGCAAGTTCCTCAACTCTGTCTTATGGGACCAGAACATGGCATGGGGCTGGGTGTGCATGAGATACAGGGACATTCTGCCAGTATAGCAGTGATCTATCCCTTCACTTTCTGCAGCTGGAGCAAAGGATTTCTCTGTATGGCAATACCTTAATTCTTCATATGCCACTGGACAGCACTCCTTAGAGATGGAGCATGATCAAATCTGAAGTCCTGAAAGCTACTCCACTGCACCTCAGCTGCAAAATTCCCCATTTCCATGACAGGAAAAAAATCGATGCATTCAAAGCATAGTGCCAGAGGAGAGCTTTGCAAATACCCTGGACTGACAAACAAAAAGTGAGGCCTAGGTCAAATCAAGGCAGGACTTTCCCTAGAAGCAACAATGTCAACACTGAGGTTGTCATACTTTGGGCAAATTATGAGAAGGCAAAGCTCATGCTAGGGATACTCAAAGGCAGAAGAAGAAAAGGAGAACCAAATATGAGATGGAGTGACTGCATAAAGGAAGCTACAGTCTTGGATTTAGAAGAGCTGACTGGATTGTCATGGCTAGGACATCTTGGAGGGCTTTCATTCAGATAGTCACCATGTTGGAGATTACTTGATGGCACATAACAACAAAAGGGAGCAGAGCAGAGCAGATGGAACCGAACGCAATGAAATGAAATGAATTTTGCCAAAAAGACTACTGAATCTTAATCTGATTGTGACTCATGGAGTATCATTGCCTTAACAAGCCATCCTAAGTGTGTGTGTGTGTGTATTTGTGTGTGTGTTGCAGATGAGAAATAAGGGGTGGATGTTCCACCACCTTGATAGCCCTGCTGGATCACTCTGGCTAGGACATAAGGTACAGGGTTGCCTTTACTCCTCTGTTTTTCAAAAAAGATTTCTTTTCATTAGTTCCAGTGAAAAAGAATATATTGGGGATGTGTGAGAATCTTATTACCTTCAATTTTTGTTCCAATTTTCCTTACTGCCAACCCTGAACATGAACACAGAGAACAATTTTCTAGAAAAGCAAACATGTTCCTAAACTTTCCCAGTTTAGTCTATGATGGAAGGTGTGCAATTAGGTTGAACAGGAAGAAGAAAGTAGCAGAAACCAGATACACCACTGGGGACATGGGTAGGATCAGAAGAAGTTTGTAGTAGAAGAATACCCCAATAAATAAATAAATCCATTTAAAAGTGACTATTCAAACAATGTCGTGCATGAAGCCACGACAGAGACTGCAACTCGCGAGGAAGACTTGATCTTGACAGCCGGAGTCCAAGAGGTCTCGCCACGACTCAACATAAACGCAGCCTAGCCAGTTGCTGAGAGCCTCTCTAATCTGCAACCTACTGAACAGACACGTAGCCCTTTAAGTCAGCCAGAGGACCGCGAGGAGGAGGAAGCTGCGAGTTCTACCAAGACAGAGAAAGCGCAGGATACCTCCTCCTCCTCTGACGCAGAGCTGACAGGACCAGAAGCTGAAGGCATTATGGGATGTGTGGATTTCAAAGAGGCCAGGAACAGGAGGAATTTAAAAGCTTATGAAGTCAAAACGAGAAGGGAAAGAGAAAAGGAGGAGGAGCGAGCTATGGGGGGGAGATATGACGGGGGCAGGGAGACTTTCGCCATTCAGAGGCAAACATCTGTTCTTCAAAAACTTTCGTTAAGGAGCTCATCTATAGAATTGTAAATCTTGTAGGTAACTAGCAATAAATAGATTTAGTTTTATTGCTCTTGCAAATGTGGTTAATTACAACCAGAGCGACCGGGCCTCCGGCCCTTGACAGACAATCAACTTCTTAATATGTTTTTACAACAAAGCCTTCTCTACCAACACTTCTTGTCTCAACCCCCCAAACATACCTGGACACTGTGTAATGAGTTGCAAAGCCATGGTTTTTACAATATAGGTTTACTCAGAAATTTGTAACAAGAATAGATGGAATAGAACACCTTGGATTGCTAAATCTAAAGGATACATTAGTCATGATTTTGCACACCTGCTAAATGCTTTAAGCAATTGCCTGGAAACACGCACAATTTTAGAAAACCCAGAAAGGGGAGTGGGAAGAGAACTAGCATATGATACCTTCTTATTAAGTAGTGCATTAACATTCTCCCCCCAACTCCCCCCTACATATCCATATCCCCAAATGCATCAAGTCCTTCCATCCCAGGAGTCTGCCATTGCCTTCAGCAGAGGAAGCGCTACAGAAGATCATTAATACTCCTTGACACTGGAGATTCAATGTATTAGAGAAGCACTGCAATTACTTAGATTCAAGCCTCTGTATTATTCATAAGGCCCATATCTATTAAGGAGATATTATTTATGCTACTATGTGGAAGCTTAATAGATAAGGCAATAAGTTACTTTCCCCTGCAGACCAAGGCAGATGTGTGGCTCAGAAGATGTACTTTGGTTGGCCAGCACCTTGGAAGTCCTATGGAATCACCATGGTTAAGAAGTCATGTTGCAGAAAGTAAGGGGCACTTCTGGGGTCTTCTGCAGATTAAGAATGCACAGACTTTATAAAAAGTATTCCATCTTATTTTGCAGGGTTTTAGACACCTTTCATTTTATTGTCTACCTGCTGAAGAACTGGATTTGGCATGAATGTGTTTTCATCCAACTGGGCAAATTTGCATTTCTGGAAATCTTGCTCTCCATATGCATATGTTCATATTTTACTCTGGAATGCACATTTGCAGTTTTTTACATTCATTTTCATAGTCTTACAACTAAATTTGCATGAAATGATGGAAGTTTTAAAAGTTTAACAAAACACTGGTCCACACGTCTGAACAACCCAGGAAAAGCTGGGGGTTTTTTGACCAATCTGGTTATTTGTGCCATAGGATCCCCGCTAAGCTGATAGCTGGTCCCCACCCTTTCACTTATGGTGCTGCTAAGCACAGTTGACAGCCTTGCTGGTTCAGACCAATGGTCTATCTAGGAGATCAGCAAGTGGTCAACAAGATGCTCTTTGGAAGCCCACATGCAGGACACAAAGTCATCTCCCACTGAGTTTTTCCAGCACCTGTTCAGAGGCATCCCGTCCTCTGATCTCAGACATAGCATATGGCCATCCTCTTAGCCACTGGCTCCCTTTTCTGGCAAGTTACCACTATAGAGCAAGCAGGTGAATATCCAAGATCCTCTGCTTGGTCCTGCAGTGAGATATCTTGAGACCTTTAGAGCAGAGATGGTTCTTGGGGTGTTGTTGCATTAGCACTCATCATCCATCACCAGAACTTGGGTAGTGGGAATGTTGGCTTGGACTGATGGAAATCAGTGTTGAACAAGTTCTGAAGGGTCACAGATCCTTCAGCTCTGCCTCAGAGGGAAACTCTGGTGGCTATTTTCTCTTGTATCTGTCCTCCTAAGTTTCTGATCCAAAGAAGCACAGGTGTAAGTGAGAAAATGCACTTCTGTCAACAATTTTCTTCCTCAGATGGTACTTGTCCCCTCCAAAAAGATGCTTGATCCAGCCCCTGATATTCCACTGTAAATTACATGGCAGTGATATACAATGACTGATGCTTTTAATACATGAGGCCTGTTATTTATTCATTAACCAGTGAAAGGCTCTGGAGGCTAAGGCTGATACATTATAAATCAACCACATTCTTGACTATTAAAAATTAAACCAATTCATACCATAGGATGCTAGCAATTCCTTTATTAATCTTGTGTGTGTGAGTTTGACCCTCTCCACGACACTCACACACACACACAAACCATCTCCAGTGCCTACTGATTGGCTTTACTTTGTGGCACAGTAAAGATCAAAAATATTAGGGATGTAAAATGACAAAAGTTGAGCTTAGGTAGAAAGAAGGTTTCTGCTTTTGATGAAGTTGTCTTTTCCTCAACTAACAGGAAAAAAATGTGGTTTTCAAAGGTAGCAGTAGCTTCAGAGAAAACTTTCTCAGTGATCGCTCTGTTCAGGAACTACAGAACACCTGATCACTTCCCAATCCCCAACCTCCAAGATATGTACGGGGCCGGTGTTCAAGGCAGCTCACATTTAGGAATAGGAACTGGCACACTTTGAGTTATTCCATACTTTCTTTTTTACTTCTGATTTTTTCTCTTCTAGATGTGACTAACTCTGCACATTTTGGCAAATTCTGACTTTTAAAAAATGAAATAAAATTACCCCTGCCCCATCCACACTGCCCTAATTTAATAGATATGACCACTCCAACATGGAGAAGGGCATTCCTGCCATACTAAAAATGTTGATGAGAAGTCCGACAGAGGAAAGAGGTGGCAAACCCAGCTAAGCATTAACATGATTGAATACTCAGGGAATAACCCTAAGAGCAACACACTCAAAGCCAGGAGCCAGGATGGATGAATTCTTCCTTTCGATATCTCCCACATACTTTTAGAATATTTTAAAATCTCAGGTTCATGCCACCTCAACTGCACATAATGTTGTGGATATTAGTAAATGCAGTGCTTTTTTTGTAAAAAAAAAAAAAAGTGCCGGAACTAACATTGCCGCCGGCAGTAAGCACTCAGCGCGCGACCACACACACCGATCCCAAGCCGATCAGCATCCCAAGCCAGGCGGTGCAGACACAAAAGCAGCCCGCAGGCACTATGTTAATGATGTTTGCTGCTGACCTGCTACACTGACAGGCGATTCAAAATCACTTCGTAAAATCCATGGGAAAAAAAGGTGCCGGAACGCTGTTCTGGTGCGTTCTATGACACAAAAAGCCCTGAGTAAATGAAACTGAAACACAATGTTCAGGAATTCCACCCAACATCTGTCAACTGCAGAATAAGAATTTAATATTACATTTAATGATATTGCAAACATGTTTTAAATATAATGCCATTTTTAAAGCACAAAGAAATTGCATGGAAAGTGGAAGAAAGAGAATGAGGCTATATCTCAATGGTCACGTTAGCTGAGGGTGTTGGAAGTTGTTGGAGCAGCCAGAGAGGCCCAAGAGGAAGCAGAGCGGGTGGGACCAGCAGCTCTGAGGCTTATAAAGCCACACTCAGGCATTGGCGACACCAACAGGTATGGAGCCAACAGGCAATGCAACAAGGGCATTATCCCTTGTCTGCATCCCTTAGCTGTGCCCAGGCTGCCCAGGCGCTCTCTTCCCCTGGGTCATTGTTTTTCATTGCTCATTTTGTTTTATTGTATTTTCTGTCTGGGAAAATGAGGTGAGGAAATCAGGTAAGGGCAGTGTAGGATAGACAAGGCGGGGGTAGTAGGTAGAGTCTGCAAGCGATGGCCTATGTCAGGGCAGGAGACAGCCATGGCAGGATCTGCAGGTGTTGCTATCAAATGTGACACCTGTGCCATGTTTGTCTTTCTCTCTCCGGAACAGCAGGGATGCACTTGCACTAGGTGCAAGCTGCTGTCCCTCCTAGAGGAGAAGGCGAGGAGCCTGGAGCCTGAAAGAGCTGCCCAGGTCAACTGGGAGCAGGGAGGGGCCAAGGGGGAAATAGCCAGGGAGACATGGAGGCATGTCACCCGCAGGAGGAGAAGACCAACTCAGTTGCCTCCATCTCCTGGTGCCAACTTGGAGCTGGGAAGCAGGTTTTCTCCACTTGGGGAGGCTGGGGCTGATGATGAGCTGGGGGATCAAGTTGTTCCACAACTCCAGCCTGGGGACTGCTGCAGCCAGGGGTCCACTGCAGGAGATGCAAGGCATGGCCATCTACCCTCACTGGGAAGAGGTGAAGGCAGGGGATCATTGTGGAGGACTCCTTGCTAAGAGGTATTAGGCGGCAGTGTGCCACACTGACTTCGAGGCGAGGAAGGACTGCTGCCTGCCGGGAACATGCATGCAGCACATGACAGACAGACAAACCAGAGCACCTTTTTTCCATCTGGGGGGTCAGCAGCTGCTTCTGGTGATCCACATGGCGACAAATGGCATGGCCAGCAGTGGGTGGAGCTGGATCACTCAGGACTTTGATGTTCTGGGCAGGAGACTCAAGGACCTAAAGGCCCAGATGGCCTTTTCTTTTTTCATGCCTGTCCAGGGATTTGGGCCAACCAGGGAGAGGAGGGTTGCAGAGACAAGTGACTGGCTGAGGGCATGATGTCAGAAGGAATGCTTTGGGTTCCTCGATCACAGCACCCAGTTCCTCGCCAGTGGACTTCTGGTGAGAGACGGAGTCCATCTCAGAAGGGTGGAGAAAAGGTCCTTTGTCCAGAAGGCTTTAAACTGAGCCATGGGGAGGGGGACTTCACTAGGGCCAACTTTGGTCAGTTGAAGGCCAGACTGTGGAAAGCCTCCTGGGAGAGAGTACTGGAAGCCAAGGGGGTTCAGGAGGGGTGGATGGCACTCCAAAGGGAGGTCTTGGAGGTGCAAGCTTTGATGATACCACTAGTTAGCAAGGCGGGGAGGCGAAGGAGGTCACCACTGTGGAAGTGAACAGAGGTGGTAAATGGGATTAGACAGAAGGGGAATCTGTAAGAAATGGATACTGGGGCAAGTGGACAAATGGGTATACTGAGTGGAGGAGGCTTGTTGTAGAAGGATTTTCTGCAAGGCTAAGGCTGATTATGAGCTGAGACTTGCAAAGAATATCAGGAGCAACAACAATGGCTTTTATTGACATGTAAAGAGTGAGAGAAAGGGGAGACAGGTGGTGGGACCACTTAATACAGAGAAAGGAAATTTGGTGACTGATGTGAGGGAATAGGGGCAGATGCTAAATGATTATTTTGCCTCTGTCTTCTCCCCAAAGCAGGACGGGGGAGATCTACATGGGGGACCAGATGAGGCCAGGGAGATAGGGCACAGATTAGAGTCAGCTCTCACCCAGAAGTCAAGGAGCTCCTCAGGGCAATGGATGTTACAAAGGAGCCAGGCCCTGACAGATTACATCCAAGAGTAATTCAGCAGTTGGTGGGGATACTGTCGTGCCCATTGGCCTCCATTTTTGAGGCCTCGTGGAGAACAGCTGAGCTTCCAGAGGATTGGAGGGTGGCATCGGTGGCCCCAATGTCCAAAAAGTGTAGTAGAGGGGACATGGGGAATTACAGGCCAGTTAGCCTTAGGTCCATTCTAGGAAAGACAATGGAAAGGCTCATAATAGGGAGAGATCTAGAAACCCTAGGGAAGGGATACGGAAGGGAGGTTGGTGGCCAACACAACACACCTGCAAAAACAGGTCCTACCAAGACAAACCTTGTGGAATTCTATGACAAGGTTTTGTGGTGGTTAGATGGAGGGGATGCAGTGGATGTGGTCTGCCTGGATTTCAGCAAGGCCTTTGACAAAGTGCTGCATGCCATCCTGGTTAAGAGATTAAGCAATTGCAGGATAGACAGATGCACTGTCCGATGGATTACGTCATGGTTGATGAACCGAAAGCAGAGAGTGACTATTAGTGGGAAAACACTGGGATGGTGGCCTGAGACCAATCCTGTTCGATCTTTTCATCAGTGACCTGGAAGAGGGGGTAGACAGTCTGCTGATCAAATTCACAGATGATACAAAAACTGGGGCAGTGGCCACAACTGAGAAGCAGGTACTCCAGATCCAAAAGGATCTGGACAGACTATGGAAGTATGAGAGGGACAACAGGGAGGCATTGAATGTGGATAAGTGCATAACTGGTGTTGCAGTTACAGGATGGGGGACAAGTGGCTGGAGAGCAGCACTTGTGAAAAGGATCTCAGGGTTCTTGGCAACAGCAGGCTTAACATGAGACAGCAGTGTGATGCAGTGGTTAAGAAGGTAAACTCCACCTTTGGATGCATAGCCGGAAGCATGGCTTCTAGATTGAGAGAGGTATTGCTGACATTCTATACGACCCTGATGCACCTGCAACTGGAGTACTGTGTTCAATTCTGGGCTCCACATTACAAGACAGATATAGCCAGGTTGGAGTCAGTGCAGCGTAGGGCCACAAGGATGGTGGCCAGATCTCAGGGGGAGCCATATGAGGCAAGACTGAGGGAACTGGTTCTTTTCAGTTTGGAGAAGAGGAGACTCTGAGGGGATTTGTTGGTGACATATATATTTGTGTGAGGGGGTATCACATCGAGGTAGGGAGGGACCTATTGTTTTTTCCTGCAGAAGAGAGCAGGACACGTTCAAATGGAGCCAAGCTCATGAAACCAAGGTTTAATTTGGACGCCAGGAAGTACTTCCTGACAGTTAGAACCCCGAGCGTATGGAATGGGCTTCCACAGGAGGTGGTTCAAGGACAGGCTGGAGAAATGTATGTGATAGGCATGTCATGAGTGGAGCCAGCTGGAGCTGGGGGTCAGACTAGATGGCCCGGGAGACCCCTTCTGACTTGTTCTGTTCCTATGTTTCTCTCTGTGGGGCAACACGCTACAGAAGGGTGCTGCTTGCTTGAACAAGATGTCCAAATCACTGCACCAAGAAAGAGTGGGGGGACCCCCCCCATTTCTTTTCAGGTGGAACTTTCTCCTCCTTTTGTGTCATCTTGACAGGAGTTTCTTTATGGATATGTTTATCTTTCACAAGCCCCTCCTCCCCACACACCTGAACACACAGATCTTCAACTATTGTGTCAGGATCTGGAAACTCCAGGGCTGCATCTGCTGGCCTAGCAGCAGGATAATGACCTGGTAGTTGCAGGGTAAGTCCCAGACTCTGCTGCAGCTGCCAGGGCCTTCAGGAACACCACCTGGGAGCCCTGGGGAACAGCTTCATAAAGCTGGCCCTTCCCTCCAGGGGCTGCCTCAGCAACACGTGTTTTCAGGGTCAGAGCCCTTCTTTGTGGCTTTGATTGTGCCTGTGGTCCCCTTGCCAGTTGCTGGCCTTGGTCTGGTTTGAATTGCAACCTGGATCTGGACTTGCTTCACTTGGTTCCAATTGCCTGGGTCCCAGCATATCTGCTTAATACCCTGCTGCCCATGCCCTGGACCCTCACACATCATTTCCCATTCCCTGCTACTATTACATTCACATACCCTTAAACAAGTAATTATTCTTCACAACATTATTCTAATACACCCCATAAAGCCTAACATTGTACTTATATCTTGGGCTCAGCTATCGCATCTTGAATATATTCATTCTTTCAGTAAAACCATTTCCTTCCAGCCTTCCCACTTTTCCTCTGACAATATTTCTGGGATTTACCATACATCCCATATTGCACATTCTGATGAGCCATTTGTCCACAGCAGCGCATGTGGGAATAACACCTTCCCTTTTAAATGAATAGCTATTGCACAACAGTTGTAAATAAATAAATCATAATCTCTGTATCTTCAGAGGATGCTGCATTTTTAATACAACACAACAATGTTATTAGGGAATCTATAACTAATGTGCATCCCATAATATTTTCAATTTCATTTATGATCCAATACCGTCTGTTCTTGGGGCATATCCAGAATGTATGATATATAGCTACTTGAGGACTGCATTGCCAACAATTATCGTTTAGTCCTGTATAGATTTTACTAAGTGGAGCTGGCATTAAATACCAACAAAACAGTATTTATAAAAGCCTTCCATAAAGTACATGGGGCTGCTAGGGCATTTTTTTCCATATCCAGCTAACACCTCTGATAATATTTTATTCCTTAAATCCTATTTGCATTTCAGTTTACATACATTTCCTTATACCCCTAAATAGCCAATGAAATCAACACTCTCTTGATTGGTTTATTAGATACCGATGTTTCAAATTATTGCCTATTTCTGAGCAGACCGTGTGTTCCTCAATCAGTTAATAACCATATGTCTGATCTGCAAATATTAAAATATACAGGACTGATGGAAGTGATTCATTTCACATACACACACACACAAACTTCAGCATGATTCTCACTTACAGCAAATCTTTTCCTCTCCAAGATTGTATATTAACGAATAGGTCTTTCTCTTCCTATTATTCATTATAATATAACAGAAGGAGTGGAGAAAAGCCTAGACTTAAAATTATTTTGAATCTGTTCCAAGTATATATTTCTAGTACAGCAGTTCATTTCAGTGATATCTATTCAACTATCTCCAGTGTTTCCAAGAGGGCAAAAGCAAGCCTGCTCTAGCTGTTCCACTTTCTCCCACAATCCCAAAGTTTGACTCCATCACATCTGAGCATTTGCAAGTAAGCACACAGAGGGGGAGCGGGAGCGGGATGCACACTTTCAGTTGGTAAAACTGGAAAGATGTGGGTTGGGGTAGGAAACGAAAAAGAAAAAAATGCACATTTTTAAAAATGCTCATGTTCCTGATTGATGTTATTTGGGAGGGGGATGTGCATTTATACCTGTGCAAATGTGTGCAAGTGCACACTTTTGAGTGTGAATGCAAGTTGGAGATTTGCGTTTCTGCTTGCATTCAAGTTCAGGGTACTTATTTATTAGATATATATCCCACCATTTTTTTCTGACAAAGAACTCAAAGCAGCTTAACTCCTTCTCTTCCTCCTGATCTCTCAACCTTCTCCCCACAACAAGCTTGTGAGGTAGGTTAGGCTGAAATCTGTGACTGACCAGTGGGCTCCATGGCTGAGCAGTGAGGAGAACGCAGCTTGCCTGGAGTCCCCGTCCCACACCCTTAACCGCTGCACCACACTGGCTCTCCACTTGTGTGGATGGCACCAGATTTTCCCACGCAGCCTATTATCCTTCCAGCTCCTGCAGCAATGTGGCCTCCAGTGCTCATGTTGATAAGGCTCCCTGCCCCAGCCAGTCTGCAAAATGTGTTGCTGGAAGAGAGACAGCCATCGAGGGCCCCCAGTTGGGGAACTACGAGTAAGTCAGCTTGTCCTGTCGTCTGACTTTTTCCACCTTCCAGGCAGCTCGCTCACTGAAAGACCATCCTTTCCCAAACTTCTTTGTGCTATATTGTCAGTCCTAATATGGCCAAAGAAAGCACTGCAGCCATGCCGTTTGACTGAGCACGGTAACCTGAGAAGCCGGACTGGTCCTGTATCAGGAAAAGACCACCTGGGGCACACCAAACGTCTTTGGCCACAGCTCCCATTAAGTCCCAGACACCTTAGCCAGTGGTCAGGGACTCCAAACTGCCCTTCAGATGCCCTGACTTCAGCCTACAAACTCCTGCTTGCTTCTTGCCCAAGATACTTACCTGCCCTTGCACTTGATTAGCTGCTCCAGTGCTCTTTGATGTTTTCATAGGAAGGTGACATACCATGTGGACAATGCATCTACCAGCGTATCTATTTAAAGAAAATAATAGGTTTTGCAGAAGGTTTTACCTCCTATGATGCACCTTTTTGAGTGTGTGTGTATCACCATATATTTGCCACTTTATGTAATCATATTTAATTACTCTATTAATTTCAATATGGGTAATTACTAACCTGGAATGTGCTATTATGCCATGGCAGGATATAACGAATGAGGCCGTAAAAACACTCTTTGAAAGGGTGTCCACTCCACCCATGTGATGAACCTTGCTCTGTTGCCAATTTCTTTCCGAGGCCTCCAACAAGAAAAGAGCAAACCTTGAACTATGTCCAGTCAACACTGACACCCAGAAATGAACCCATGCAGTTTTCCAAGAAGCTTAGACCCACCACTGTGCTATCAATACAGTGGCTAATTCCAACTGATAAGCACCCCATATGTACAGCAATAAGAGCAAGCTACTTTTTTGCAGGGTTACAGCGAAGGAGGTGCAGGGACATTGGCAAATGCCTGTCTTAGGGGAAAGTGCAATGCTGAGCTCTGATTTTAGGGGTTGAATGGGTGATTAGCTGAGGGGGCATGCTAGGGGTATATAAAGGTAGGCATGTTGCATTGAAACGGGGGAGAGTTTATTTCCCCTTTGGTAGTACTGGCATGGTGGAAGACTCAGGAAAGACAAAAAGAAACATTTCTTTACATGCTGCATACTGAACTGATGGAATTTTCTATCACAATATGTGGTGCTGGCCAGTAATTTCGTTCACTTTAAGCAGGGGTACAAGAAATCCCTCATCTTACTGGCTATGGACTCTAGCATTCTAGCAGGATGCTTGTTTTCAGCAGTGGCTGGGGAACAGAAGCAGAACAGTTATATTTCTCCCATGTTCTCCCTCTGGGTTTCTCACACAAACTTGGCTGCCCACTGTGTGAAGAGAATGCTGGACCAGCTGGAGCCTTGGCCTGATTCAGCAAAGCTCTTCTTAGTATCCCAAGTCTTTTTCATGAAGACTTGCCTGCAGAAACCGAAGCATCTGCCACAGGATTTGAAGCAATTTCAGGACACATGCCCAGTTCAGTCCAAGCACAATAGTTAAGCCTTACAGTTATGGTACATGGACTAAGATTATGTCCTAGACAGGAATAGTGGAGCATTTCATTTGACCTGCACTTTTAAGTGAAACGACCAGATTTACGCTTCCCAGGCTATTGTGCAGATCACAACCTTTGGATCTGCCCAGTTGTCTGAATTTTGTGATGTTTTTCTTGGCACAAAAATTGTATGCAAAATTGCATATATCAGGAGAACTTGTGCACGATGATGCATGCATTCAGGACAGCTGCTTCAGGGGGAAAAACTTATTTTTGTGTGTTGGGGGAGTTAGAATTGCAGGCTGATGAACAAAATATGGAGTTATGCTTGAATACATATGAAGCACATGTGGACAGGTTATAGACTAATTCATCCATCCTTAGCTTTAGAATGCACCTACGACGCACCTGTGTCACTGAGCACTGGAGAAAAAACCAGTAGCAAGAGGAGAGGTACCTTACAGCTCCAATTGTCCCAGTGAGCCCCCTTCTTGTTGTCAAGTTTCTAAGGATTCCTGGAAGTGGAGGTGGGGGAGAATGAACCTCCACAAGTGCTGCATGAAACAATATTTACAGAAGTGCTCAAACTGCCTGTTGTTGTAACTAGCACACTTTGAGCACAGTAACTGTTCATCAGAGGACTCTAAAGATCAGGTCATAAAATACTAATATGCATCTCTGAGACTAATTCTAAAACACATGTCCTTGTGTGCAGTAGGAGGAGAATAAACTGTGCTCCAAATCATATTACATACACACTGAATATTGTAGTAACAGTAGTCTTTCTTTTCTAACATGATGAATGTGCTTGTTTGTTTTGTGAACAACGTTCTCTGAGGTTGGGTGTAGCCTTTGTTTGCTTTAGCCTCAGGTCAGGCTCCCATTCACCTGGCTTGCATATCTGGAACACCAAGGAATGAAAATCTCATCTTGAATCTGCACCTATTGTGGAAATCCCAAGCTTTAGGCCTGGCATTTGTTAGTCTGCCCAGCACTGACCAAAACAGCATCAATTTCCATCACCAGAAAAAAACAACACATGCACATACATCTACAGGGCCACACACACATATTTTAGCTGTTCTTTATTGTTTCTGCTGAATGAATCTGATTAACCAGCAGTAGTCCATCTGCCACCATGTGTACCTCTGAGATAAAGGATTCTGCATCACTGTGTTCTTGCTAAGTATAATTCTTCACAGGTTGCCAGCTGGCATTCCCTTATTTAAACTATCTGATTGTTATATGATTAAGAATAAATAAATTGCTCTAGAAGAACTTAATTTAAAAGCAGCAATTAATGGTGCTGGTTTTCAGATTGCAGCTCCTGGAAACTCAGCTTGCACATTTTAAACAATCTGGATAATTCCTTGACAAGTTTGCCCGGCCACACCCCAACACAGAATTTGCAGGAGTTTGCATTCCTCACTTCGGCAAAGGTGTGACTTGGAACGCCAATCCAACTGAAAGGCAGTTCTACCCATGCAATGCCCTCATTAGCTAGAGACCAAGACATCATAATTTGAACCGAAACAGTGCCTCATCTTCAGAGGCAGCAGAACATGGTTTTCTGCATCCCATCAGCCATCCCATTAGACTGAACTGAGCAGCTAGGAACAAACATCCATCATTTCCCCCTCCCCTCTCCCCACGAAGTGGTAAGTGATGTTTGTTAGTATAGAAGGTGACAGAAATCTATATCACACCAATGTACTATTAATAGTGCATTAAGCATATAGAGTTCTCACTCTCCTCATTTCAGCTCAGCAACCTGTGTTGGCATGTCCTTCACCCACAGAGGGATCAGCTGTGTACAGATTGTGTTTACTTTATTTCGAGAGAAATGCAGATCCCACTTGTAGTAGTCATGCACCACTCAGAGCGGCTCACCACAATGCCAGACTACAGAGCAATCTAAGCCCATGCTTTACCAAGAAAAGGGGTGCTGATTCCCAAAAATGTCCATGCCCAATTCCGATGAACCCCTTGAATAGCGCTGGCATCTTCAGTGGAACTGAAACTGGTACCTTTCTTGGACCATGCGGAGTTGTGCTGTCTCTCATGCACTTGTATCCCTCCAGAGCAGAATGAGGGAGTCCAGCCTCTGCCATTTCCTTTCCCCACGAATGTCTCTGTGCATACATGGACTTTTACAACATCCTTAGAAAATTAAGGTGGCAGATGACTGTAGGCTAAACAGCATCCCTGACACCAAGGAAAGGAAGGAAGACAAAGAGAGAGAGGAGTGGCTAAAGGGAGGAGCGGCGGGAGTGGGCAGGTAAGCAGGAAGGGTAAGAAAGATGCCAGGAGGGCCAAAGGAGGTTGTGGCAGGAAGGGCGGCACCAGGGAGCAAATGAGGGATTGTAGAGCCAGTTGGGAGAAATTTGGGGACTGAGGGAGTGAAGTGGGAGGACAAAGTTTGGAGGGACCTTTTTAGCGGTGAGAGTGTCTTTTTGTGTGCTTGGACGGAGGAAAAGAGGAAAGTGTGCATCCAAGCATGCTGGATTAGACCAGTGGTCCATCTAGTCTATAGTGCAGCTGCACGGGAGACCCAAACACAATCTGAGTGCAAAAACGCCCTGATACCCATGAGCTTCAGCAATGGGTGCACATGGGTATACAGAGGGATTTATCAGGACTAGAAGCTACAGATTTCCTCTGTGTTAAGTCGGTGGCCATCTCTACATCTTGGGGAAGAGAATGACATAGTTTACCCAGGAAGAAGTGATCTGTCCTGAATCTCCAAGCAATCAGATTCATAGAATGGCCCCACTGGGATCTAGTTCTGTGAGAGGAGAAAAACCATCTCCATCTCCACCTCATGTATAATTTGTACACCTCTGTCCTATCTCTACTTAACATTTTGTCCAACTAAACAACCCTTGCCATTGTAATCTTTCTTTTCAGTGAGGTTACTTCAGCTTTTTGATAATTTCAGTTTCCCTTTTTTGCAATATTCCACCTGTATAATATCCCTTTTAGCTGCAGTGAGCAGAACTGTGAATGGTATTCTAAGTGTGCTGTACCACTGATTTACATAAGGCAAAATGCCTGTTGGCTAGGCCCACCCATCACAACAAGAATAGGGGAATGAATAGAGTAGAGTAGAATACAGTTGGAAGGAGCCTATAAGACCATTGAGTCCAGCCCCCTGCTCCACTTCCACATACAGTAATCCATCTAGCTGCAGGCCCAAGCCATTCCAGCTTAGCATGCTAGCTCCAGGTATAGGTATGCAAGCAGGCTTATAATGCACGGTAACTTAATGCATTTTCCCCAACAGAAGATGACAGCCCCTGGCTGGTTCCACCCTTTCCAGTTCCCCCTCTACCCTCCCATTCTTGCTACACATCCAAACATCCCTGGGAGAAAATCCCCTTCATTACTACAGTGTTTCCTATCTTCCTCAACTCCCTCTGGTCCACTGAGGTCCTGAGGTGGGGTCTCTCTCTTCACCCTCCTGCAGGTATCGCCATCTCTTTAATGCATCCTAGCTAATCTAGACTTCAAAGGGTTAGCACACTGTTGCTGTGGTTCTTTCTTTCTTCCCCTGCCACATGCATTGACCTGCTTTCTCCCTGTTTCAGAAAGTAAACTGAGTGACAGGCACAGTGGTCAGAAAACAGAAACGAAGCAAATGTTGCTCGGAAGCCGTGGGTAGTATATTTTAGATGCCCAAGGTAGCTCCTTCTGTTGCCACTCCTTCCACCAGACTGTAAGTGTTGTTCAGCATGCATGGAAAAACTGAGCTCCTGGGTCCAGAGGTTATGGCAGATGATTACCATAGGCAGTAACCACACAACAGACAATCTGAGCTCACATGTCACGAGAAGTCATGCTGGTTTCTTACCCTTATTGCTCTGTTGTGTTGTCTGGACTCATATTAGCATTCCTGTGTGGTAACTTCGGTTTCCTAAAGCCATGGAGAGAATCAATGGTCTGGTTCTCAGGTTTCCACACTTCATGTCTTCTCTAGTCATGTTGCAAGGATGCCGGACCACCGCATCCCCAAACAGCTCTTCCGTGGTGAGCTGTCTCAAGGAAAGCGATCGCACGGGGGACAAAAGAAGCGATGCAAAGACACGCTGAAAGCCTCTCTCAAGTCCCTGGTTATCGACACCACCTCCTGGGAGACCCTGGCACAAGACCGATCGACATGGCGCACGCTGATCCACCAAGGCTGCCAAACTTCTGAAGCCGGAAGGACAGCCATAGCACAAGAGAAGTGAGCACTCCGTAAAGCCAGAGTTGCAAATGTCTGCCTGACATGTAGCAGAACACCCTGTGCCCGTATCGGCCTTATCAGCCACCTATGGACACACCGTAGACAACTCACAACCCGTTAGATGTCAAGGTCCTCATTAAAAATGATGGACACACATCAGTCATGTGGACCCAAGATCTCCATTTTACCGTTGTTGGCAAAGAAACACCATAGAGTCCTGTGCAAAGAGCGGTCATGAAAGTTGCTGTCCAGTCGTCCATTCTCTGCTCCCGTCAACTCCCTGGCTATTCAAGTGCCACCAGAGCTAGGGCTGTACCCAAAATCCCATTGAAATCATTGGGACTTACTTCTGAATGAACACATGTTGGTTTGTTTTGTAAATGCTACAAGCTCAAACTGCAAAGTTGTAATCAAGGAATATGTTGTTAGAATGCCAGTTTGCTTTTCACAGGGTTGATTCCTCACATGCGGTTCCAATAGATTGGGAAAGGCACATGCTGGAGATCAGGGAGCACCAGAAGCCTTTGGTGCAGTACCTGAAATTGCCAAAACAACCAAACTGGCCACTAAATTTGAGGCAGGATTGGCAGCAAAATAATAAAATGAATAACTGGAGATGATGCAAGGAAATGGACTTGCATGCTGGGAAACATGTTATCCACGTCTGTACTGTACAGTACAAGGGCAGCAGCCCTGGGGAACAGCTGTAACTAGCAGAGCACAAGTGCCACATGGTCTGTATAATCCTTGGCTGGACCCCTGGCATCTCCCTCTGAAAACTGCTTCAGCTCATTCAGCTGGAAGGACAGGGGCCCAAGGCCCTGGTGAGCCACTGCTAGTTGCACGGAGTCAGCTGCTAGTGCCAGCTCCAGGGCTTGAGGGTTGCTGTCAAGACCCCTTCATTGCCCCACTCCCTTCTCACTGCCCTGGAGACAATGGGATGGTAAATTTATTATTTATTTATTTATTTATTTATTTATATTGCGATTTATATCCTGCCTTTTCCTACAAAGGGCTCAAGGCAGCTTACATCATCTCTGCTCCTCCATCTTATCCGCACAGCAACAACCCTGTGAGGTAGGTTGGGCTGAGAGTCTGTGACTGGCCCAGAGTCACCCGGTTGGCTCCATGGCTGAGCGGGGACTAGAACTCAGATCCTCTGAGTCCCAGTCTCATGCTCTTAACCACTACACCACACTGGCTCTCCAAATAAATGCATTATTTGAAAGAGCATTATTTTATTGCTCTTGGGTAGGGGTGGAAAGAGGCCGTGGACAAGTTGGGTGTATCCAAGGCTATGGTTTCATAAATGTCTGGGATGAACCAGAAAAGAAGAGACCACTGCCTGAGTATCGGGCAGGGGTGTGTTCTTGTGGCCCTACCACATCACCCACAGCAGGGTCTTCTGGAAAAGATCCATTTGAGAGGCCAGCCCTGAATGCCCATCTGCCCAGAAGTTGTGCGAGTGGTGCTCCTCTGAATCTTTTGTGTCAGGTTGGTGACCCACAGCTGTTGGATTTTAAAGTATGGTGGTGGTCCAATTCAGAACAGGGACTGATCCAAAGAAGGGTTTAGTTGTCTCTGTGCATATGGGGGGAGGGGGGAATTCCCTCTTTGCCTCATCCTGTGAGAAGTAGAATATTACTGTGACTAACAAACTAGAACAGGTAAAGCTATGGATCACTAAGTGATTAATAAAGGTATTGTGATTAACGGACTAGAACAGGTAAAGCTATACAGATCACTTCGTGATTAATAAGAGTATTGTGACCAACACAAACTCATAGACTACAACATGTAATTGGTAGACATGGCATCAAATTTTTGAACTTAGAATCCAAGGTACGGCTGCGTAATAAGCTAATGTATATTAGTGGTGCCTCCTACTATGACTCAGAGGGTCATTAACATGAACATGGGACGTATGAGCAGGTGAGGGTAACATACCAAGGAGTAGTAAGATGAAGGCGGACGGGAAGAATGTGAACTCCAGTATCCCACCAATGGGAGAAAGGAGGCAGGGACTTTGCATTTGAAGTAGTCAATAAGAGGCTGTGTAAACTGCTCCTCCAGGGCACTACCTTTGGGGTGAGTGCCCGGTCTGGCCAGAACATATTAAACTGTTGCTGCTTGGTACTTAGCCTCCCGTATCGTCATTGCTTGGATTTCATTCCTTACAATCCTCGTTTCCTTGTCGATGTATTTCTTGAAAGGGAACCTAGGATAATTATTCTTTCCTGAGTTAAATCATCCTCTGAATGTGGTTTTTTAAGAATTGGGGAGCTATCACAGCCATCCTAATATATAACAGAAACTGTTGTTTTAAAAACCCTCAGTCTTATCAGTCCCTTTGGAAAGCAGTTTCTTTGCATGGGCAGAAAATCCACTGACATGCCTTTACCCGCTTTTTAAAGGTATTGCTTAGAAGCCAAGCCAAGCCAAGCACAGAAATTCTTTCTCCAAATTTCAGAAGTGAAGGGATGTTGTTCTTCAGCGATACACACTCTGCACACGCTTGGAGGCAGCAATCTCTTTCTTTTATCTGGATCAAAACTAAAACTCTGGCACTAGAAACAGGCTCATAGATTGCAGTTCAAAATTAACAGTTCTCCTTCTTCTTAGATCCAGCTGAAAATTATTATATCTGCAGCAACTCTACTTACTGCAATAAGTTAAAAAGATTTTTTAAAAACTAACTTGGTGTTCTTTGTATTTTGCCGGTGCCTCATGTTCAAATATATCTCCCCCCTCCCTGCTATGTTTTCAGAAAAACTTGACAGGATCAAGCTTGCCATTTCAAAAATGCATGAAACCTGTCAATAAATCTTTGAAAACTTATAAGGAGAGCTGAAGGAAGAACTGAAGGAGGGATCAGAGCACTGTGGTGAAGGACTTGCTTTGCCCGTGGAAGGGCCTCGGTTCAGTCCCCGTCTTCTCCAGGTAGCACTCAGAAAGAATCTGGCCTGAAATGGGGAACACCTGCTGCTAGGCGGTGTCAACAACTCTGGGCAAGGTGGACCAATATTCCGACTTGGTATGAGGCAAGTTCCTAGGTTTCGTTGCCCTTCCCAGTGTCTTATGTTCCCATGAAAAGAAACCAGGTTTCTCATGTTTAAGTTTCCCAAGTCATCCACCATAATTTTCCAGCTAAAGGGCACATAGGTTTGGCTAGATTATTAAGGGTCCCAGCCTCATTAAAAGAGGCTGCAATTAGACCACTCCTGAAGAAGGCCAACTTAGACCAGGACGATGTTAACAACTATAGACTAATATTCCTTCTTGGGCAAGGTGCTCGAGAGGGTCATGGCTGGCCAACTCCTGGCTCTCTTGGATGAAATGGACCATCTTGGTCCATTTCAATCAGGATTTAGACCTGGATTTGGAATGGAAACTGCTTTGGTCAACCTGTGGGATGACCTTTGCCAGGAGAGACAGCGGAGTGCATCCCTGTTGGTTCTCCTGGACCAACCTCTAAGCAGCTTATGATGTCATCAGCCACGGCATCCTTCTGGACAGGCTGCTTGAGTAAGGAGTAGGAGGCATTGCTCTGCAGTGGTTCCACTCCTACTTGTCCAGCCACATCCAGAAGGCGGTGCTAGGGTATTATTGCTCTGAGCCATGGCATTTATTTTATCCTCAATGCTCTTTAACATCAACATGAAACCACTGGGAAAGTCATCGGAAGGGGTGGACTGTGATGTCATCAGCACACCGATGACACTCAGCTCCACCTTTCTTTTCATCTGATGCAGGTGTGAAAGTGGATGTTCTGAATCAGGGTCTGGCCTTAATAATGGATTCAATGAGGGCCAATAAACTGAAATTTAATCCAAACCAGATGGAGAAACCATTGGTTGGGGGATCTTCTGTTCAGATGGGTGACATCTTGCCTGTCCCAGACAGGGTTGCACTCCTCCTAAAGGTAGTTTGTGGATGTTCCTGGACCCCAAATTATTGGTGGAACTCCAGGTGGATTTGGTGGCCAGGAGCAGCTTCTGATATATTGGCTGAGGCCCCATCTGGACAGGCAGGACTGGCAACACTTATTCATGCACTGGTAACCTCTCATCTGGATTACTGCAATGTGCTTTCCATGGGGCTTCTCTTGAAGATGGTCCAGAGACTTCAATTGGTCCATAGCAGGGTAGCCAGGCTGCTGCATAAAAGCCAGTCCTCTACCACTTCTACTAGCTATCAACTGAGGCCTGAGTCCAATTCAAGGTTGAACGTTAGTACTGAAAGCCCTAAATGGCTTGGGAAAAGCAGTGCCTCTTTCCATATGAACCTTCCCACCCCTTCAAGAGTGGAACCCCAACTTTGGAATGGGCTCCCCAGAAAGGTTTGCCTGGCACCTTCTTTGTGTTCTTTCAGGAAAAGACCTTTTTATTTTGCAAGTATTTTAATTGTTAGTTAGATTTTTTAAGTTTATATTATAATATAGAGGGTAGTTGTGCCTTGTATGTAAACATAAGTTCTGTTAAGATGTGACATGGGGATGTTTTATTGTTATTTAAGTGTTTCATATCTTCAAGTTATTAATGTTTTACTTATTATTTTTACATCATTTATTGTTTGTAACAAACGCAGGGAACAGTGTGGCTAAAAATCAAATAAATAAATTTATAGTATCTATGTCCCAGGCTTGGCTAGGTTCAGCAAGGTGGCTGCATCACAGACTTTCCAACCAAAGCTCCAACTCTGAACTGGAGCTCATGAGTCCTTGACTCCCTTTTTGCCTTAATCTGAACCTCCGTGAAATATTTCAGTGCCACACATCTGTTCTTTAGAAAATTCTGGCAATTCAGAAGCCTACGGCTGGCCAAATGGGGCTTTCCTGATGTATTACATTGATCCACTGAGTCAACCTCATTCACCTAAGCATGCTAGTTGGGCATGTTTTACAAAAGGCACAAATGCCAGGCCACCACAGTTCAGAGAATGCTCTACGCAGTATATTCTAAGAGTATGGAAGGCAAGAGACTGAGCATTTTTGACCTGGAAAATAAATGCTGTTTACCTGCAGTCTCTCCATTTTCTTTCACTGCCCAGAGAGAACTGCCCCACTTCCTCACTACAAACACTACCAGAAAGGAATGCATTAGCCGAAGTGAAGGATGAGGGCAACTAAATGGACACATCCCAGTGCTCTAGCGAGTTTCATACCCTGATGGCAGAGTAGGGTCCTCGGACTCCCCTCTTCCCCTTCCCAGCTATTGTGCTTGTAAAGCATAGGGCTATCCCAAGAGAAACATTTCATCATGGGAGAAAGGAAAGATGTTCGCTGCAAAAGATACTTTATTTTAACAAGCCCTTAATGCACACTTATTTCTCGTTTTAGTTCAGGCTGAAAAGAGAGTGAAATTGCAATGAATTTCCCCCTGAAAGGCCTGCATCACTAGTGACGGGGAGGCAGTTCCATCTGGGAACAGTGAGCCATTCTATTATTCCGAAAGATCAGAAGAACAACTCTCCCCACTCCCCTTGAATGCAATTCCAAGTTTGAAAACCAAGAATAATCAAATATGCAATCAGGTCTCCAAAAGGAGGACCACTCATGCATTGCCAAAAAGAAGAAACGCATCACCAAGCACACATTTGCATAACATATGCATATGCTAGTTTATAGGCACATGCGCACATGCAGAAACCATTGCTATCATTTAAACAGATGTGCAATGCACCTCACCACTGTGAGGAACACTGTGACCCCAGAAGATTGATGTGCCTGGCCAGTCCGTTGTCCAGGTGCCGGTTGCTGATGGGCAACAGTTCATCTGCAACGAACCCCCCTGCTGCTTAGTGTTTAAACAAGACTGCAAGGCCTCCATTTACCCTCCTCCTTCTGGTTTCTTCATTGCACACTAGAAGAGGGCGCCTTCACATAAAACACTCCCTTCCATAAAGTAGGACACATTATGACCTGATCTCCAAATGCACCCATGAATGAGACGGTGGTGCACATTTGGAGCATTCTTCTACGGCTCTGATCTTGACTCAAGTTGGAGGAAGATGCTGATGAAAAGTCATTGAAGGACCTGGCTAACAATTATGAGTGCAGCAAATGTATATTCTAAACCAAACCCCAAATGTGGCTGGCATCACTCCTTGAGCTCTTCATGCAAATATTCCAAGACTCACCTTATCAAGCCTGAAGAAGACTAGCTCCATTCTAACACTTAGACTTTCAGCATGATCCACCATTGGGGAGGGAAAGCAAATAATGTAATATACATAACTGGGTGTCTGAACCAACCCCCTTTCAAAGGGCTACCAATGTTCGCCTTAGTAGGCATGAAAAAATTAATCAGTAATGTCTTTCATAATAACGGCTGGCACGATTCTCTTGAATATCATCTCCCTTGTTTCTAGCTACTGGTTATGATCGCTGTTGCTTTTGCAGAGCACCCAATACCCCTCACATGAAATATTTAGAAAACCCTTAGGAAAAGTTTTGATCTGACTAAATTGACTGGTTTTGAAGCATGTTTACCCTTCCTTCCTCTAAAATGGTACTCACAGTGGCTTTCAGGATTTGGAACAGTCCTCTCACAATTAAAATAACAATGAAAATACTGCTACCAAGCAGAACCATTTTTTTCATATGTGAGCCCCACAAATTAAAATTGGTTTCCCAGTTATGAGAACTGAACAGAAACTGCAGCTTATTTTCCCCCACAAATGTTGTAAGTGGCAGTGGGACAGTGTGTGTGTGTGTGTGTGGGGGGGGGGTGGATTCTGTATTTATGTGATTTTTCAATATTCTCTGGAGCTGTGCCCTTGGTTAAATTCCCTTGATGCCACTGGATAGTCAACAATGATTGGCCATATATGTGAATGTTTTCCCTTTCATAACAGGTTCTTGAATGGGGTGGAATGATCCCTGTGATTAATTCAGAAAAGGATAAGACAGGGAAAAGAGGAGGCAGATGGAGCCAAAGCAGCAGCAACAGCATCCAGTGGAACGAAGAGCATGCAAGATGACTGAATAAATGTATATCTAAGTGAAAGGGAGCCCAATGCTATGAATTTGCCAATTTTGATTTGAAAAAAAATCTAGAGTGGTAAATATTCAAAACAGCCCTAATTATTTACTGATTGAGCAAACCAGATATGCAAGCTTATACACACTTACCTGGAATTAAATTCAATTGAACTTCTGAGTAGACACGTACAGGATTATCCTGCATAGCTTTCAGTCCCACTAAAACAGTGTAGAACGTCTGCCTTCATTTAACAGGATCTCTAAAAAGCAACAACTCCTAACCTCATTTTGCAAGCCCCACTTCTGAACCTAACAGACCAGCAAATACAAGACCAGGAATCTACCGGCAGAGCACTTTCACATAGAGTATCTGATACTTTCTGCTTCATGAGCATTGCAACAGTCATTTTCCGTAGTCCTGACCAAGCAAGAAACACAGACAATGGCAGCACATGAATGAAAAGCATATGGGATAGGTTGAAAAGAGGAGATGGAACCTTTCATATGGTTTGGTTTGGAGCCATTCGGGGAAACCTGCAAAGCCAAGGGTGTATCCGGAGACGGAGGTAGGTCAGGTTTGAATTGCTCAATGTGAGTCAGGTTTAAATTGCTGTGGGTTATGTGGGCTCCTGATTAACTGGAAAGGTTGAATTATCACCCAACGATGTTCTGTCTTTCAATAGAAGGAGCTCAGGGATAAAAAGGAGGTAGCCCATAAGAAGTTCAGGACAAACATTAAACCACTGGGTGTGGAGATGTCATAATGGTTCCATAAATGCACTGTTTTGTAAACTTAATAATGTCAATCGGCCCTGCGTAGGAGGCAAAGGTGCACTGACAAGTATGTTGCTCCTGAATAACATGACATAAAACAAACCTTTTAAAAATCAACAATACTGGGGTTACTAATGGAAAGTATAAGTGTCAGCATCTTCCTATAAGGGACATTCCTGTTCCTGGACTACTTGCAGATGTCTGGTGCTCTCCTCTAGTTGTTTGTTTCAGCAGTCTTTGTGATTGGAAGGCTTGGGTAACGTGGCTGAAGTTTCAAGAGCCAAGTCTTCTTCACTATTTCATTTCTATGCAATAACAGGAATTGCAATCTCTCTGTTTGGATAAACATGTTCACTGCTGCTTTCATTATCCCCAGTGGTTTCTTGCCTTTGTATCTCAAGGCACAACAAAAGCAGAGGAAATTTTTTGCCTACTGTTGTATTGCCGTCTTTCAGAGCAGCCTCCACTGTTTGAGGGAACAGCTCTGGTGCCACAACCATTGAAAAGTCCAAGAAGACAGATATTATTTGTCTGCTATTTAGGGCTGAGGTCTTCTCCTTGCACTGGACAGACCTCTGCAGTCTCTCTGCAGGCCTGGCCTGGCCCTATGGATTCACTCACTGGGGCCTCCTGTGCAATTGACTCAAGCCAGGTAAGATCTAGAAAGTCAGTGCCACGTTCACAGGCACTGATTATTGGATGGTGAATGCCTTTTTCAGCATCTGCCTTGACCTTCCCCAACCTACTGCCCATCAGGTGTTTTAGACCAACAGAATTCCTGAATGCCGTATGTGCTAACTGGGGCTGATAGGGTTCAAAGCCCAAAACACCTAGAGATGAGCATCAGGTTGTGGGAGGCAGATCTACATACATGTTGAGATTTGAGAGACACAACTTTCTTTTCTGGTTTCTGGACTGTACAAGAGCCACTATCTTCCATTTCCAACCCTAATGCTTCTTCAAGCCAAGCTCTTCCCTTCTTCCTGTTTGCTTGTTTACTTGCTTACCTTTTTATCTTCTTCTTGACATACAAAGGAAAGCAAACACACACACACACACACACACACACACTTACATGTGTCTGGCTTGTGGCAATTGTGGCCCTGCCGGAAATACTGTGGGTTCTCAATAACAGGAATCCGTGTCATGCCAATCACCACTGTATCTGGCCCAGAGTCCAACGAGGAAGGTGTGGTGATGCCATGGTTGATATGATGCAGAGGGCTAGCAGAATCTTCTTCCCCACTGATCACAGCCACAGGACCTATAAAAACAAACAAAAAACACAGAAAAGTCATGCAAAGACCCTAAACCACATACATCAGCTGTCCTTTTACATCAAGAATGTTTTCCCTTGGAACCACACTTTCAATGTTGTTTGCATTGTGTGGAATGTATTCTGTTTCATGAGTTTCCTATCAGATCCTGCATCACTCAGAAACTGATAATATCATGTGTTTGTGCTCATTGATGTGTAACTTTCCCCCCCCAACCCATCCATGCCTTGGCACTTGAATTCATAATGTGATAGGCCCTAACACACACTGATAGCTGTTTGGAACAATACAGACAAGGTGCAGGACACTTGCCACTGTGACATTAATATTCTTGACATCCCAAACAGCTGTACTAGTTCTTGGTTGACTGTGTTGGCTGAGGAGAGACACTGAAATAGAGATTTTGAAGAAATCAGCCATGGACTCAAATGAGTTTAGACTTTTACGAAGTGAACCTGCAGATTCCACAGCAGATGGCCCTTTTCCACACTGCATGGACTTGCAGCCCACTTGCATGCTGTTTGAATGGATTTTCACAAATGTGCAATTGCACACTATGCTTTAGCATAGGTATATAACTGCACAGATGAAAACAAGAACAAAGTCCTCATATATTTCTAAAATACGCACTTTGGTCACTGAGGTGATAGTGGGACAATCCACAGAACACAGATGGAATGACAGCCCATGAAATATGAATGGAAATGCAAATCCACAAAATATACTTCCATCTTTACATTGGAGCAACTGAACAAGTCACCCACTTTGGCAGTGCCTGGCCTCAAACTGGATTTATTTTAATTTCTGGATTCCTTAGATGCTTCTCCATGCCTCTGTCCTTTCCGATTCACCACTCCACACTGTAGTTCCAGCATCTGCTGCTTCAGTCTAAACTACCAGGTGGGATACATGTGCATGCATTGTCATTATGTGCTTAGATTCCAAGTAGACATGGGAAAATCAGCAAGACCTGAACTCACTGAGCATTTCCTCTGCCCCATGTCAGCACTCAGTCTGCTTCGCTGTCTCACTCCCAGTTAAGAGCTTTCTTATGAACAAAAACAGTACACATTTAAGAACGTGAGCTTTTAAAGAGTGAATCATCATATATATTTCTACCATGGACCACAAAATGGTCCTTGTGTATATTTTCCCCAAAATGTAAAATTTTAAAGAGCACATTTTTCTATACTATGTATTTTGTGAACATGCTAGCATACCCAGAAATTTATGGGTTTCCTCTGCAAAAAAATGCTTGCATTTGTGTTCTGGAGGTGCAAACAGAAGTTCAGAGGATAAATGAACCACATTCCCATACATCCCTAATCTCAAAGCAGCTTATGTGGCTACACATGCACATGTTCATGCACCTACCCTCACAACAATCCTGAGAGAGGTCATATTGACTGGCCAAAGTGTATGGAGCAAGCCTCGTCACTAAGAACAGACTTGAACCCAGGGTCTTCTTTTGTTCTTATGCAAATATGATTGCACCCTAAATTTATCTGAATTTCAGGGAGGTGGTAGATCATACCATCATCTCTGTTAATCCAAAGGTTAAGGTGTGCTGCCTCTACAAGTCTTGTTTCTACTGCACTACTACATAAAAAAGAAGCACATGTCCACTTGGAATCATGTGCCGCTTCCTTGGCCTGACATTTCCCAGCTTCTGGCATGTCTGAGTGGTTGGTAGGATCATAAAATATATGAGGAAGCTTAGATGAGAGGAAAAAAGGGCGGGATTAACACACTCCTCACCACCCTAATCAAAGAACAGCAATTGATGCATACAGCAGAGGGAAGAAAAATCTATGCTTGCAGAAGTTGCTCTTCTATCTAGTCAAAGCTGCCAGGAGCCAACAGAAGGTCAAGGTGAGTTGAGGAAGAGCCGCTACATTCACACTTCAAACACATTCAAAAGGTCTGTCTTTTACCTGAGGGAAGGGAGGGGGAAATCTCTCTTCTGTCGCCTGATCTCTTTCTAATTACACAATTACTTTATTATGGAACACAAATAACAAAAGCAGAGACATCAGGATGTTTGAGTCCCTTGGCACGTCTGAGAGCATCCAAAGAACACAGACTCTGAAAGCATTAATCTATTGTTTGAAACAGCAACAGCAAATATAATTTTTAAAAAGGCCCACTTGTTTTTCAAGACTTCAAGTATTGTTTATTCTTCCAAGTAGGGTATAATAAAGTTGCTGTGTAATTAGCGGGACTCCTGGCAGCCATGACAAGTGCTTTACTCACAAGGAAGAGGCCTTTCCTCCCTGTGCCATCTTTGTACACTCAGTTTGACAGCTTTGTGTTTTTGTTGAGCTACGTTTGCCTGACACAAGCTGCAGTCAGCCTTGCTGACGTTAACGACAGACTCCACGCTGAGGAAGCTGATCCCTGCCGCAAGATTGCACTGATAAGCTTTCTAGTGTGTCTGTTTCTCCACAAGCCAAATGGAAACAAGCTGTTTTCAAACAAGCAGGCTTTTCTTCGAGACTACCAGAATGCCACTCATTATGACTGGCGGGGCACTATGGGGAAGGCAGGTGGGGCCAGTGTGGTGCCCTCCTCATTAGAGCTAGCATTGAGCTCCATTTCAGGGCTCGAGATACAAGCCTTGGTAAGTCATGAAGTTCACCTCAGCTGCAAGGTGGGTCTTATGTATGAGTCCACAAGTTCTTCTCTTACTCACATATCAATCTGAGATGGGGAAAAACCCAGCCATCCCTCCCTACCCACACAGCCATCTTGCTTTCCTCCAAGCCCTGACCAGAAAATCTCCATCTCACACTGCCACCACCATGACTGTCAGCATGTAGCTGGCTCAGGCACTGGCAAAAAGGATAAGAGGAACTGCAATTTCCAATTTGCAACCCAAATAAAGAATACAGTGCTATACAATTTCACTAGCTAGTTTATATGTGCAGATTTGTTGTCGTCATGTGTTGTCAAGTTGTCACCAACTTATGACAAACCCAGGAATACAAGCCAGCCAGAATGTCCTGTGCACCACAGTCCTGCTCAGTTCTTCTAAGTGGTGTCCTTTATAGGTTCCTATATTTGGTCTCCAACTGTTGCCACTGTTGCCTTCTAATTTACCCAGCAAGATTGTCTTCTCCAGGGAGTTTTGCCTTCTCATGATGTGCCTAAGCATGACAGACCCTGTTTTGTCATTTTTGCTTCTAAGGATGTCGTGCAGGAGGTCACGACAGAGAGGAGGAGGAAGTGACTGTAATAACTAGAATCCAGGAGAATCAACCCCAGCCAGTTATAGATACCAATCAGCTTCTGTCTGAGAGCATTGCCAGTCCACAGAGCTCTGCCCAGATGCCTGGCCCTTTAAATCAAGCAGTCTGCGAGAAAGGGGGAGACGAAGACACCTCCTCCTCTTCTGAGGCGGAACGGACAGGACCAGAAGCAGAGGGAAGAATGGGGTATGTGGACATGACGAACGCCTCTCAAAGACGTTTGATAAGGGCTTATCAAATCAAAATGCAGAGAGAAAGAGAGGCGGGAAGCACGGCTGGGGGGAGAGGAGATGACGTAACGGAGAGAAGAGATCGCCATTCAGAGACGAACATCTCTTTTAAGCAAAGACATTCCTTAAGTAGCTCTACAGCATAGTCGTAAATCTTGTAGATTACTAGCAATAAATAGATTTAGTTTTATTGCTCTTGTAAAGGTAAAAGGTAAAGGTTTCCCCTTGACGTTAAGTCCAGTCATGCCTGACTCTAGGGGGCGGTGCTCATCTCCGTTTCCTAGCCGAGGGAGCCAGCGTTTGTCCGCAGACAGTCTCCGTGGTCATGTGGCCGGCATGACTAAACACCAAAGTGCACGGAACGCTGTTACCTGCCCACCGGAGTGGTACCTTTTCATCTACTTGCATTTGCATGCTTTCGAACTGCAAGGTTGGCAGGAGCTGGGACAGAGCACGGGAGCTCACCCCATGTGCAGATTCGAACCGGCGACCTTTCGATCAACCAGCCCAGCAGCACAGTGGTTTAAACCACTGCGCCACCTGCAGTCCCTATTGCTCTTGTAAGTGTGGTTAATTGCAATCAAAGCACCTTGGCCTGCGAGGCCCCCCCTCGACAAATGAAAACTCTTGCTTGATTTGATCCAGGACCCACTTGCTCATCTTTCTGTTGGTCCAGAGTATTTGCAAAGATCTCCATGCTCTGAATGCATCCATTTTCTTACTGTCAGTTTTCTTCACTGTCCAGCTTTCACACCCATCCATTTGGGTCGGCAATACAATAGTATGTATGATCTTGCCCTTGGTCTCAAGTGAAACATCCTTGTACTTGATGGCCTTTTCTAGTTCCTTCATTAAGGCTCTTCCAAGTCTCAGTAGTCCTCAATTTTCTTGGCTGCAGTCGCCCTTTGAATTTATCATCCCCCACCTGCCTTAATATCATCTGCAGTCCTCTGAAATAGCTGCTTTGATGTAAATGGGAATGCAGTGGGGTGTGTATATCTATTGAGAGAGAAATTCTGTGGCCTGCCATGGCTAGGAAGTTTCGCTCTAAGTATGAGTTAATGGAGGATGGTTTGATTTTTCCCTCCTTCATCCTTACTTAAAAGCAGCAGCAGCTTGAGTGGCCAGATGTTCCAAGGCTTAGAACACTCCAGAAAGAATGCTGTGGTACAACGAGAGAACTGGGCATCTTCAGTCTCGAGAAGAAAAGGCTGAGGGGAAACATGGTATCCCTCTATAAGTACCTTAAAGGCTGTCACAAAGAGGAAGGTCAAGATCTCTTCTTGCTCATACCAGAGTGTAGGGCACAAATACTCAAGTCAAGCTGCGACAACCCAGATTTCAGGAAAAGCCTCCTCACTTTCAGAGCAATACGGCAGTGGAACCAGCTGCCTGGAGAGGTGCTGGGCTCTCCCACACTAGAGGCATTCCAAAAGAACCTGGACAGCCACCTGAGTGGGATGGCGTAATGTGGTGTCCTGCCACAGCAGGGGATTGGACCCAATGGCCTCCATGGCCCCTTCCAACTCTACTATTCTATGATTCTGCAAAGTTTATATCTCCAAACAACACTTGCAGAGTAGCCCTACCCCTCTGAAATGACTACCCCATGGAGAAAATATTCTCCATATGTCCCAGTAGACTATTGCATCTACATTAAGAGGCAAACACGTTCCAGTGAGAAAAAGCAGTCCTTACCATGCTCTCTTAAGCATAGCTGGCCATGCTTCTCTTTTGCCTCCAATGGAACTATTTTCTTTTACTCCATGTCGCATGTTCACCAGATTTACAGTATCCAGACAAACAAAGGCATCCATGTCTGTTTTTACACCCAATCCAGTTGTGCTCCTTTGGTCACCTCAGCCTTGAAGTCAGGACACGAATAATCGTAAAACTGCATTCATTTAGCTACACTGGCATATACAACATAGCAGCGGCATTATTAAAATCAAAAATACATCAAGCCTATGCAGCTACACTTTAAGGAGAAAGGGTCTCTACAGAACAGCACTAGAACATCTGATTATAGCTTTCAGTAGTTGGCTAGAGAACCCTGTTCAACAAGCAGGAGGAGTATTCACTTTCAAAATACATTTAGAGGATGTATTGGAAATGTTAGTGAAATCCACAACAATCTCCAGTCAGTTCAGATTTCCATGGAAATTCCACAGTGAACCAGCTTTTCTGAAGTTGTTCATATTCTACACACTTTAAAAACAACTTTCCTAATTTTACACAAGTTGAGTCATCAAAAATACTATGAGTATTTGGGAAGCATTTGTGTAATTTGGGGGAGGGGCAGTGCAGTTCATAGAATCACTGAATAATAGAGTTGGGAGGGGCCAAGAAGTTCATTGGGTCCAACACCCTGTTGTTGCAAGTCATCAGTTTACACAATCCCACAATCATCACTGAAAGTGCAAATTTGTACAAATCTGATACCATCAATGAGTGGATAATGGAACAAAATACACTAGAAAATTTACAAAACACAGACAAAACAGATTTAACAAAGTCTGAATGATCCCTAGCTAAAAATTGTTGCCTGTAAGGAATCTCTACATTCAGTGTCACAAGCTAGTCCCATCTCCCCTTCTCTCTGATTCCAAAACTCAAAATAATCCTTTGAAAATGCTGTTTTTTTATTAAGATTCTACAGATAGCAGAACACTTCAAGCTCTAAAGGACTTTCTACCAAAGCTGAAATGAGAAGCCTCTGCTCATGTAAAAGAAGTACATCCAAAGTGGAAGCTTTCCCTTAAGTTTCCAGTAAAACTTCCAGCTCTGATCTCAGGGTGGCTCCCACTGCTGGAGGGCCAGGAAGCACAAACAGCAAAGCCCCTCTATTTTAAGCGGCTTGCTTTACCCAGTGCCTCCACATAGTGTCAAGGTCTTGCATGTGTTCCCTCTCCTCCACAGAAACCCTTCCTCCCTTTCCAAAACAGGCTGATTTTCATGCTTAATCTGAGAAACTTCACTAGGTACAGTTGAAGATGCTGCAAAGGCTTTGATCCCCCACCCACCCCGCTCCTCCTCCTCCTCCTCCTCCTGTTTGGAATCCTGTGATGATGACTTCCTCTGAACATAGAATAGTAGAGTTGGAAGGGGTCATGAAGGCCATTGGGTCAAACCTACTGCAGGACACCAAGTTATAGCATCCCACTCAGATGGCTGTCCAGTTTCTTTTTGAATGTCACTAGTGTGGGAGGGCCCACCACCTCTCTAGGCATCAGACCACAGTGTGTGAGCAGACTCTCCCACTCTGTGTGTTCAAGGAAGCATATCTCTAAGTGCAAGAAGCTGGAGACAAATAGTGGGGTAGGAGAGGATTGATGCCTCATATCCTGCATCTGAGATTCCTGGAGACACAGAGTTGGGCAGTGCTGGAAGCCAGACAGTGATAGAGCAAAACTACTCCTATCTCTGTTATACATGCCTATGTGTATAGTAGTTTGCAGGTGCGTAGAATACTGGTTTCTAATCTTGGATCCCAGTGTGCGGTTGAGCTACAGCTAGGATATATGTGAATTTCATTTTTGCTCAGAAAATAGGTGACCATGCCCCATTTAAAGCTCTAAATATGAGCACATGTATCTCTGAAAGAGATTTGCAGATTCTCAAACCTGTACTTGTGCTTATCTCATTCCCCGTTCCCAGTTTGTGTAAATTTCTGAATCACTAGGGAAGCAATTTGCACAAATGAGGAAATGCCCATCAATTTGGGGAAATTTGCACAAAGCTCCAATTAGATCATTGTTTGCTTTGCCAGAGTTTCCCATTTGTGCCAATACAGAAATGCATGTTTAATATAATAGGACACAGCACCTGAAAGCAATACAAATTAAAATCAGCAGAAAAGTGCAAACAAAATATAACACCATAAAATGCATAATCTAAATCATATGAAAGTGTTCAGCCAGAAGATCACACAATGTCTCCTTGCTTACAGCCTACAATGAACACCACAAAAATACTGCACAAAAATTGGACCATTGTTAATGTTCAAGGCAGATAAATACATCTTTGTCTGGCACAGGATAGAAGACAATACCAGTGCCATATGACCTTCCTTGAAAGTAGCATTCAAGGAACACGGAGTCGCCACAGAAAATATCTCTTATGGAACTTATTTCTCCAGGGGACCACAGACAGCAGGGCCTCTAAAGCTGACCTCCAGGACCAGGTAAATTCACATAGGAAGAGGTTCTCCTTGAGGTGTCGAGATACAAAGTAGTGGTTTTCAGCGACTGGTCTGTACCCAGCACCAGTCCACGGGAGCTGGTCCGATAAAACATCTCAGGACATACAGATTTTCAAACAAACCTAACACCCCTCAAATTCAGGATGAGGTGCACTCAGGATTGGATAATTAAAGACTCAGAAGCACTGAAATGGACAGCAACCATCAATAGCTAACCCAGGAAATGGCCAGCAAGCACCATGAAAGGCCGTCGGAGGCTGCTTATGTCAAGCGATTTCTCCCTGCCAGAGAGTTTGCCATCAGAAGAGCTGGCAGGTGCTCTGACAGCCAGTGTCACTTTTTCTCAGTTTCTGACACCTACCCACTGTGAATCAACATGATCCTCACTGTTGGAAATGCCTTCGTCTTGGGAGTAGACATTTCTGAAAGTCTCCAACTTGCATACGGAAACACGTGCCTGCACATATCTTTCAAGTGCTCTGGCAGTCTTTTCCAGCACTTCTTCACTATCTTAATATGTCATGCAATTCCACAACTCTTGTTCCTCCCCAGTCGATATCCCTCCCCAAAGGAGCTGCTATTCTGTAAACTGCTCAGTGAGCTTCAGCTATGGGTGGTATAGAAATGTAACAAATAACACATTTATTTATTTAATTTCCACACTGCTCATTTGTCCGAGTGGTTCTATGGGCAGTTTACAAAGTCCCAACAGACAATATATACAGTAAAAATCATAACATTGGCTCAAACATGGAACTATAACAATAAAATAGCAATCATAAAACATAGCAAAAATGTACAAACAGTCACAACTTCACTTAATCCATAGGTATAGTAGCAATGGAATATAATAAACACCAGATAAAAAGATGAAAAGTCCTCTTAAAAATTGTTTTAATTATTAAAATATTGGGCAATAAAAAGGTTGCTGGTTTTTTTCCTTGTGAAGAAAAGAGTGGAGAGTGGGTGCCAGGCAAACCTTTTTGGGGAGCTGTTTCCAGAGTCAGGGGTGCTCCCACCAAAAAGATTCTTCCCCTCATAACCACCCTATTAATTTCCTTCAGAAGGGGCTCTCTGAGAAGGACCCTGGATGATGATCTTAGGCAGTGCTTTTTTTGGTAAAAAAAAAAAAAGGTGCTGGAACTCACGTCACCGGCAGTAAGTGCGCGACCACACACAGCAATCCCAAGCCAAGCAGTGGAGCAGCGGAGCAGCGTCCCAAGCCGAAAGCAAGCCGACAACGACAAACTTCAAAAAGCAACTTGAAAAGAATTTCCAAGAAGAATGATGTAGTCCTCATGGGGGACTTCAATTTCCGATATTTGCTGGGAGACAAATTCTGCCAAGCATGGCCCCTCCTGCCATGCTTGGCAGAGGTTCCTGACATGTGTTGCTGACAACTTTCTCCAGCAGAAAGCAGAGGAAGGCAGGAGAGGACCAGCTATGCTCGATTTCACACTAAGTAAGAGGATTGGCCCAGTGGACAAAATAACAATCACGGGAACTCTAAGGGAAAGTGACCATGCAATATGTGAATTCTCAGTTATAAAGAAGACAGTGGGTAACTGGAGCTAAATACACATCCCAGACTTCAAGAAAGCCAACTTTAATGAACTCAGAAAAATGGTAAGTGAAATGCCATGGCAACACAGCCGTAAGGGAAAGGGACTGCCAGAGGGGTGGGAAATCTTGAAAAAGAAGATTCTCGAAGCACAAGTATGAACAAGTCCATCAAGAAAAAAGTGTAGAAGACAGCAAAGGAAGCCCATGTAGTTCCACAAAACGTTAAGTGATATCCTGAAAGGAAAAAAGAACATATATAGGAAGTAGAAGCAGGGTCAGGCCATGAAAGAAAAATATAAATAAATAGCAAGGAATTGCAGGGACATCATCAGGAAGGCTAAAGCAGGAAATGAACTGAGAATAGCATGGGATGCTAAGAACAACAAGGAAGCTTTCTTCAGATACATCCACAACAAAAGATATGAGAAAAAGAAGGGTGTCCAGCTACCTAAATTGGATGGCAGAGTGATAGCAGATGACAGAGGCAGAAACTCTCAATTCTTACTTCGCCTCAGTCTTCTCCCACAAGGAAATCTGCAATCAAGAGGAAGTAAAAGCCAGAAGTGGGAGAAGGCAGCCCACTTGCAGATTGGCAGACAAATGGTCAAGAAATACCTAGGTGGAATAAACATGTTGAAATCTCCAGGGCCCGATGAGCTCCGTCCCAGATGCGTAAAAGCAGTAGCAGAGGAAATCTTAGAATCACTGGCACTGTGAAAGTGGGACCAGATGCCTAGAGACATTCAAAAAGAACCTGGACAGTCCTCTGAGTGGGATGGTGTCACTCAGTGTCCTGCAACAGCAGGGGGCTGGACCACATAGCCTTCATGGCCCCTTCCAACTCTACTATTCAATGAAATAGACCCAGGTTCTAGTCCCCACTCAGCCATGAACTTCACCAAGTGACTTTAAGCAAGTCACTGACTCTACTTAATCTCCCTACCAGGGTTATTGTAGGGATTTAAATAGAAGGAGAACCATGTGAAGCTTAGATGTAAATGTAAAAATAAAATAAAATGTTAAAAACCCGACTGTTGCTGCAGTAGTGAGTGGAGCAGGCACCCACCCTTTGCTGACTCTATAAGGGCCTGCATGATTGTGTTCTGATAGGCGGACACCAAGAAAAAGGCAATGGGAGGCCAGGTCCATCAAAGGGGGCCAGGAGTTCCATCAAGGTGGTTGCCCAGCCTCTCCTAGGCCAACCATGAGAGCAGCTATGTTTGCGCAGAGATGGGAAGGCAGAACTCTTGCCTCTGCTGGCCCCAGACCCCACGATGAGGTGTTGGAAGAGACAAGACTTCCATTGGAAGGCTTAGATCAGTTTCACTGGCTGGCTGTACACTAGTGGGAGCCCCCCTGAGAATGAAGCCCACCGTGTCACTGAAGTTTCCAGTTTCAGCTCAACACTTCACGTGAGCAGAAGCTCTTAGAGTGGCATTGCCTTGTTAGCTGTGATGTGTCAATAAAGATGTGCACTGTCTGGTGTTGTGGAAGACTAGGGAAGAGTCTGGCTCACCACGAATTGCACCCAGCCTGGTGGAGGCATGTGAGGCACTGACGCACCTGGAAAAATGCATAAACCAGTTTAGAAAATTTAGGCATGCCTGAGGGTAATTGTTGGGTGCTGTGGGGGTTCAAATCAGGAGACCAGGGAATGGGACACTCGTCCCTTATTCTGCCACCACAACAGCTGGTCACACAGGAAGGGAGCTTTGGGTATTTCATGGCAATGAGCAGACGATTCACAGTGACACCTTTTGAGCCAGGAAGTCAGCTGATCAAGCAGAGCTGACCCCCTCGTGTATTCTTGTAACCATGTCAGGAGGAATGTTGGAAGCATGACCACTTATGAATAGGATCCACAGGTGAAAAACAGTGCATTGCCCAATCCTAGTAACAGAGACCTTGGTGGAAGTGCCTGCTATTCCCTCCCATGCATTTTGAAAGGCATCTAGGTGAATATGGTCAACAGCAAATGAACATTGACAGGCATGGACATCAATAAAGTGTGCTGTTGTGCCAAAGGGCAGGAAGGTCTGGACTGGATTAGCAGGATCACCATAGCCAAAAGAATGTTAAAGTCCTTGCTGGGTTTCCTATGGTTTTGCTTGATGGCCTTCTGCAACATACTTAGCTAGTGGGGGGTAGTTTCCTTAAAGAAAAGAAATCATTCACAAGAATAATATCCTTGAAACAGCCCAAAGCAGGGGCAGTTCTGTGTGTATATATATGTGTGGAAGTAGATTGCACAGAAGGGAAAGGGGTGAATGCATCTACACATTAGCATGAGTACGTGTGCACACTCGGGGAAGCACATACACGAAGTGGGTACTGCAGTATATAAAACATACCTTATGACCAGAACAGATTAGAAAGCTGATACTGTGTTGTTCTGATTGATTTTGCTGTAGTATTTATACCCAGAGGTAAAAAGCAGACACACTGGAAATCAATCGCCCCCGTGCTTTATCCCTACTACCTCTGCAGTGCTGTCTGAATGAAACGCTTATATCATTTTTACGGTGTGTCTCTGATAGAGATGAGTGAACTAAGAGATTAATAGGCACCACTGAGGCCTTTGCCCAGCAACTGCCCATCTCTGGTATCATAAAGTGCACTGTTCTAGAGTCCAAGGTGCGCTCAAGGTGATGGTTCAGAGACTTGGCTAAAAAAGCAAGAGGAAAACTCAGAGAGGGGAAGATGAAGTAGCAACAAGTACAGGAGATGCAGACTGCTTGGGAGAGAAGAGGAAATGGTTCCCAAAAGCTGTTCAACAAAGAAGGTGTGACAGTTTCACAAATGAAACCTGGGTATGAGACAAGAGATAGTAGTAGTTATCCCAGAATGAAATCTCTTTAATCAGTAGATTAATTAACTAGTTTCAGTTGACTAATCTGAGAGGGCAACTTTTAAAATAAGTTATACTGCAAGATGCTTTCAGCCTTTCTTTCTGAGAACAGACCATATAACTTAGGGGGAGATCATAATCTAACTGCATGGATAGGGCTACACCGGCCTTTCTCATACTGTATCACCCATCTAGACCGATATTGGGAACTCTGACTGGCAGCAACTGTTCAAGGTCTCAGGCAGGAGTCTAGCACATCACTGGCTACTGAATCCTTTCAACTTGAAATGACAGGAATTAGATCTGGAACCTTCTACATGCAAAGCATACTTTTTTTTCTCCGGGCACATGCTGGGTTCAACCTCAGATAACTAGCAGAAACATTATTTGTGATGGTGGGGTTGGCAAAGGTATCTGCCTGAGTCTTGGGAGAATTGTGGCTAATCAGAGCAGAAAGTACTCGGCTGTAGAGATGGTGCTACAGGGCTAGAGCCCCAAATCCCTGGGAAGCCATCAGCCCTGCCACTGTGCTCTTGATGGGCACATGCTGGAATAAAGATCCAAGGATTCTGATTATATCTAATGGATCTAGTTCCTCCTGTAGCATTTTGTCCACATGCCCATCACCTTCTGCTGTTGCTCCTTTGACTCTCTGTCTGTTACCCCTCCCCAAAATTGAATGCTGTCCTTTCCTGTGTATTCTTTCCTTCTTAGGAGGAACAGGATACAGAGAGGGAGACAGAAACTTTAGACCATATAGATATTAGCATATGCAAGTTTGTCTTGGTTCAGCTTGGCTCGGCTCTTGTGAGCCAAAATCCCAGATCTTTCAGCCCCAGTAGCACCCCTGTAAGGCTAACTGTTAGGTCCAATAGTTTAACTTGAATATAAGATGACCATTTATTGAATTGTGTTCAATACATTGCATGATTTAATAATTGATGCAAAGTGATTGGAAAATTTGTTGGTTTAGAGAACTATAATTATCTTTTTTGTGAGCCTCAACCAAGTACTAATTGACAGAAAGATAGACATTTTTGCCTTTGGGGGGAATTTGAATGTGTATGTTATATTTGTGTAAAATCCCTTGGCATTCTTATTTTTCTTTTACACTTTTCTTCCTTTCTGCACTTTATTTCTTTTAAGAAAACAATAAAAAATGCATTGCGTACTTCCTCGGCTATGTCAAAATATATTATTTCTGGATTGCTTTCAGTGGGCATGGTGCTTTGCAACATCTAAGCATCCATATGTGTTGCAATTGTATGCATCTTTATGTGGAAGCAAGTCCAATTGAAGTCAATGCAATTTACTCCTGAATAGACATACAGCCAACTAAGCTATAAGGTTCCAATCCTATAGACACTTCCCTAGGTTGAAGTCCCATTAAATTTTGGTGGGGGTTATTACCACTTAAAGGCATGTAAGTCTTAGTTGTCTTAGTTGTCTAGGGATCCAGAGCGTTTACAGAAATTTAATGTGTGTGTTTTCTAGCCTAGCTAAAGAGTGGTTATCTTACATCTCCTTACTGGGTGGGGAACTTACTGTTTCCCAGTCTTCTTCTTTCTTTCATAGACTGGATGCAGTTCCCCATGACTGAGGTGTTGTGTAAGGCAGCAAAGGCAGAAAGGAAAAGGTTCAAACAGCAGCCACCTACCTCGCCTAGGAGATATCACAGCAGAAAAGGACAAGCTGAAACAAGATTTTCTGGAGGAAGAGGACTGGGGCAGTGTCTTTTTGTACTGGGAAGGAGGGACAAAAGAGACTCACTGGCAATTGCCCTCCAGGCAGGACACTGGCATTCAGATAAGCAAGTGCAGACTTGGCTCCCAGCCCACATCTGCCAATAAAAATTAAGAAATTGATTTCCTTTTTTTGGCCTGACAGGATGAAGGCTCTTTTTATGAGATAGTAAATGCAATCCATCTCTGAGCACAGCCAGATTTTTAATTGTCATTTGTTGCGCTTTCACTTACTCCGTTTTATGAGTTGGGGTTTCTATCCTTATTGGCTAAGATAGCTCACCCTTGAGGGCTAAGCTAACCCTTGATGTTGGAGCAGTAACAGGTTGAAATTTAACAAAAGCTACCCATTTGTCTGTTTTGTTTCTGTTATTGTATCAGTCGATAATCCATTTGCCTGACATGAGTTATGCAACAACATAACTGTTATGAAATTAAGTTTATTAGTGAAACCTCCATGTAGATGGTTTGCTTGTTCTTTTTGAGATGAAGTGAATGCAAAATGATTTACCATTTAATTAATGAAATCTACCATTCATGCTCAGAAGGAAAGGCCTTCTGTATCATTTTATTTCCCCTTCTTTCTTAGACTGACATTCCAGAATTGAAAGAACCACAAAAATGAATGGAGAAATGCATTTTAACTCACAAATCCTCCTTCTCCAATGTGTTATTGTAGAACAAAGAGACGTATGAATGTCAGTATTTGAAAATGGGTTTGAAGTGGAGTGAATCTCAGTGTTATGGGAAGTGCTACTGTATATTGATTTGTACACATTTCACAGAAAAAGCATACAATGTATAGATAGATATGCTTTGTGTATCCAAATGCAGTCCCTTATTCCACCCATAGTATTTCCAGGTAGGGGAGGGTAGGATTTGTACATCAGCTTCCTGTGTCCCTAACTATGACTTGCCATGACTCCTTGCCTTGGCCTTTCAATGGGAAGCAGAAAGCACTGACATCTTTAAAACAGACTGCTTTCTAGGAGATGGAACAGCCTGTGCCTAGGGATACATGAGGAATCGATTTTAGAGGTGGGAATTCTGTAGGCTTGGCTCCCCAAGCTCTGGTCCAGTTTGTCATGGCCATGAGTCCAGATGTCCACATGGGCATGTGAGGAATTCAGCCCACATGAACACTGTGTAAGCAGCACCCCCGTTCTGCACACAAGACTTTCAGCCTTTGTTCATGCTGTGTGTGACCTGGAGGAAGACTGCTAGTTGGCAAGTGGAGTACTGTGAGCATTGGTGGACTTCCTCTTGGCCTGGATCACTTTCCAAGATAGGGCTGACCATGAACTGAAGAGGAATGGATTCCAGGGAGCTTCATCACAGCAGTACCTGCACCTTCCTTGGGCCAGAGAAGACAGCCCGCTACCATCATCTGACTTAGTGGATGAGGCTTCATCCATCTCCCCAACCACTATGAAATCTGAGAATGCAACATCAAGCAAGAGTCTGGTCTGTTCCTTTAGGATTGGTTTGATTGGACTGACCATCTGAAGAGCCTACATAAGGCCACAGTTGTCTTTAACTCCCTGATTCCTGCACCTTTCAATTCTCCTAGGAGGAGGAAGTCCCAGCTAAATTTGGGGTCCCCAGGTCAAATTTGGAGCTGTCCATAGTCCTGTTTTCATCTGCCCACTGTTTATGCTTTGAGTGACACATTTACCTTAACTTGCCTATACCCACCTTGTTTGACTTTGCCTACCGCCACTTACTAGACTGCACTTGACTTGCCTTCAGCTGACTCCAGCAGAAAGTACTAGCGTCCCTTTTGTGCCTCATAATTTGGGATAGGTGAGCATTACTGTTTTGGCCACAAGTTCTGAGTGCAAGTGTGAGTGCAAGTACTATTCAATTTGCACAGGTTTGCTATTCACAGGTTTGCAAACAGGGATCACAACGCAGAGGGAAACCACGCATGAGACAAGCAGAGAGGCAATGTCGAAAGAGCCTGGTGATCTTGAACATTGCCCATTCTTCACTCTCTACTCATACCCAGGCAATGAGACAGATGGACATGTGCACATACAGACATGAAATGCTCAGTGCTTTGAATGAAAGCACTGCTGCTTGAGAAATGCGAACCTGGTGAAATCTGGTTCTAATTTACAGTATTTTTTGCTCTATAAGACTCACTTTTTCCCCCTCAAAAGTCTGTGCGTCTTATAGAGCAAATGTGTGTGTGCAGTAAGTCTGTCAGATGTGCAGCCCATGGGGAAGTGATGGGGAATGTGCCTGTGATTATGTGCCCATTTGATTCAGAATATTTTTTTCTTGTTTTCCTCCTCTAAAAACTAGGTGCGTCTTATGGTCAGGCATGTCTCATAGAGTGAAAAATATGGTAGCTTTATTTACACCATCCAGACTAATGCACAGATTGGAAAGGAGTTATCCAGAAGCTGTGAACCTTCCTGAAAGTTCTGGTGCAGTTTTTAAAGTTTCTGTGTTAGCAGAAGCACAGGAAGTCTTTTTGCATGGGAAGTCAGGCCCTCCATTGATCTCCTTCATAGAACCTGGATCTCCCTCATAGAATGGTAGAGTTGGAAGGGGCCAATAAGGCCATTGGGTCCACCCCCTGCTGTTGCAGGACACCAAGTTACACCATTGCACTCAGATGGCTGTCCAGTTCCATTTGAATGTCTCCAGTGTGGGAGAGCCCAGCACCTCTCTAGGCAGCTAGTTCCACTGTCCTATTGCTCTGACAGCGAGGAATCGTCCAGCCTAAATCTGGTCTGTTCCAGTTTGACTTGGTTATTCCGTGTCCTGCTCTCTGGTATTAGCAAGAAGAGATCTTGATCTTCCTCTTTGTGACAGCATTTCAGATACTTATAGAGGGATATCATGTCCCCCCTCAGTTCTTCTTTTCTCCCAGTTCTTTCAGTCTCTTCTCATAGGGCAGTGTTTCCAAACTCTGGATCATTTTCTTCTGAACCCTTTCTAATTTTCCACATCTTTCTGAAATCTTGGTGCCCAGAACTGGAAACTGTATTCCAGATGAGGTCTGACTAGTGAGGAGTATAGAGGAACTACTATTACTCATGATTTGGAAGTAATACTTCTATTAATGCATCCCAGAATAACATTCACCCCTTTGGTAGCTGCATCACAGTGTTGGCTCATATTTAGCCTATTGTCCACAATTACTCCAAGATCTTTTTCTAGTTCAATTCTGTGGAGCCACATATTCCCCATCTTGTATTGATGCATTTGGTTTCTTTTTCCTAGGTGGAAGGCTTGGCACTTGTCCTTATTGAATTTCATTCTGTTGTTTTCAGCCCAGTCTTCAAGTTTATCAGGATCATCTTCATTCTGCCTTCTAGAGTGTTTGCTATTCCACCTAGTTTGTATCATCTGCAAATCTGATTATCTTTCCATTTACTTCCTCATCTAAATCATTCCTAAAGATGTTGAGGAGCACTGGGCCCAGGACTGAACCCTGTGATGCCCCACTAGTTGCCCCCATCCAATTTGAGAAGGTGCCATTGATGAGCACTCATTGTGTCCAATTTAGCAGCCAAATTTGGATCCACCTAATAGTTTTTCCATCTAGTTCAGTTTTTGCTAATTTGCTTATCAGAATGTTGTGTGACACTATGTCAAAAGCTTTGCTAAAGTCTAGGCAGATTATGTCCACAGTGTTCCCTTTATCCATTTGGGAGGATATCCAATCAAAAATGAGATTAAACTAGTCTGACAGGATTTATTTTGGATAAATCCATGTTGGCTTCTATTAAGCCTGCATTTTCTTCAAGATGCTTGCAGACTGGTTTTTTAGTAATTTGCTCCAGAATTTTTCCAGGGATTGATGTCAGACTAACTGGTCTGTAGATCCAAGGTTCATCTTTTTTTCCATTTTTTGAAGATGTGGACAACCTTAGTCCTTCTCCAGTCGTCTGGCACTTCTCCTGTTTTACAAAATCTATTGAAGATAATAGCTAGTGGTTCTGAGAGTTCTTCTGCTAGCTCTTTTATGACTCTGGGATGGAGTTCATCAGGCCCTGGAGATTTGAACATGGTTATTCCATCTAGGTATTCCTTGACCATTTGTCTTGGCAGCGCAACAGAGCAGCAGAGGCACAGGCTGGAAGAGGGCTGAGTGGCCAGGGGACTGCAGAAGCCAAGGTAGGAGCTGGGCAGGGGAGCAGGGGGACAGGAGCAGCGGAGAGGGAGGGGGCGGGGCCAGAGAGGCTAGAGGGGCCAGGAGGAAGCAGGGGGTGGGGCCACCGGCCTGTGGGACTGATAAGGCCAAGCTCAGCCACTGCCAGCCCTTTTGGCTCTGGCCTCTTGGCATCGTCCCTTGTCTGCATTCCTTAGCAGCGGTCCGGGATGTCCAGGGACTTCCTTCCCTGAGACACAGAGGTTTGATTGTTTGTTTGTTTGTTTGTTTGTGCTGTGCTGTGCTGTGCTTTGTTTTTCTTCCAATTTAAATTTAAGTTTACTTTATCCTTGTGTGTGTGTGCGAGTGGGATTCTGTCTGGGAGAACTGGGTGAGTGAGAGGAACTGCAGGACTAACAAGGCAGGGGACCAAGCTAAGGTCTCGGAAGGGATCCCGATGGCAGACCAGGAGATGGCCTTGGCAGGAGTCATGGGTGTTGCTGTCCACTGCGAGAGCTGCGACATATTCGCCCTTCTCCCCCAGGAGAGGCAGGGATACACTTGCCCTCAGTGAAAGATGGTGACCCTGCTAGAAGAGGAGGTGAGGTGCCTGAGGGCTGAGAGAGCTCTCCAGGCCCCCCGGGAGCAGCCCCCCTCTGGACAGAGGGCTGAGGGAGAGACCACGGGAGGAGCAGCCAGGGAGACATGGAGGCATGTCACCCACAGGAGGAGGAGGCCAGGACGGCCTTCTCCTTCTCCTGGCACCAATCTGGAGCTGGGAAGCAGGTTCTCTCCACTTGGGGAGGCTGGGGCTCAGGAGGCCTCGGGGGACCAGCAGGACCCCCAGCCTGGGACATCAGGCGGCAAGGGGGCTGCTGCAGGAGAGGCGAGGGCCAGGGCACGGCCACCCACCAGCACCGGGAAGGTACGGCGGTGGGTGATTGTTGTTGGGGACTCCCTGCTGAGGGGCACTGAGGCGGCAGTGTGCCGCCCCAGCCTGCAGACAAGGGAGGTTTGCTGCCTGCTGGGCACACGCATCTGGCATGTGAAGGACAGAGTGGAGCATCTTGTTCGCTCCGGGGGTCACCAGTTGCTCCTGGTGATCCATGTGGGCACAAACGACATGGCCAGGCAGGGGGTGGTCAGGATCATCAGGGACTTCGAGGCCTTGGGGAAGAAACTCAGGGAGCTGAAGGCCCAAGTGGCCTTCCCGTCAATCTTACCTGTCTGGGTATTTGGGCCAGGCAGGGACAGGAGGGCCTCTGAGGTGAACGACTGGCTTAGGGTGTGGTGCCAGAAGAAACGCTTCGGGTTCCTTGACCACGGCACTCGTTTTCTTACCAATGGACTTCTGGGAAGGGACGGGTTACACTTTACGAGGATGGGGAAAAGGTCCTTTGGAGATGCTCTAGTGAGCTTCGTCCGGAAAGCTTTAAACTGAGCTGGGGGGGGGGTCAGGCCCCCCAGTAACGTGTCTGCACTGGACAAGTGTTGGGGGAGGATCGGGGCTCTGGGAGCAGGGTTTTAGAGATACTGCAGGAACTGACAGGACTTCTATGGAGAGGGGCCAGGTACCAGGGAGGATGGGAGGAAGGAGGATGCTGGGCACTCCAAGGAAAGGAAGAGGTGGGAAGGAGCTGAGGTGCATGTACACCAATGCTAGGAGCATGGGTAATAAGCAGGAAGAGTTTGAAGCTCTCCTGGGAATAGGAGGGTATGATCTGGTGGGAATCATAGAAACTTGGTGGGATGAAAGGCAAGTCTGGAATGTGAACATAGATGATGTCCTGACAGGTCAGATTCTAAGGATATCTCGAGGGAGAGACACAGTAATTATGGGAGATTTCAATCTCCTGGATATTACTTGGGAGACACACTCGGCGGTGACAGCCAGGTCACGTTGCTTCCTAGAAGCTATAGAGGGAGGGTTTTTCACACAGAGGGTCCGAGAGGTGATGAGGGGGGGGAACATCCTTGACTTGGTCTTGACTAATAGGGAGGGGCTGATAGATGAAGTACAGATTAGGGGAGCTCTGGATGCGAGTGATCACTCCATCCTTTGCTTTGAGATCAGGGGACTGGGGACGTGCAGCAGGTCGAGCACTACAAGCTGGGACCTCAAGAGGGCCAACTTTGGCCAACTGAAGGCCAGACTGGGGAAAGTCTCCTGGAATAGGTTACTGGAAGGTAAGCGAGTTGAGGAGGGGTGGATAGCACTCAAAAGGGAGGTTTTGGAGGCGCAAGCCTTGACAATACCTCTAGTCAGTAAGGTGGGGAGGCGGAGGAGAGTGCCGCCATAGATGTGAAAGGAGGTGGTTAGAAGGATTAGATGAAAGAGGAACCTCCGTAGGAAATGGATACTGAGGGAAATAGACAAAAGTGTATACCGGGAGGAGGAGGCCCGTTGCAGAAGGATTCTTCGTAAGGCTAAGGCTGATTATGAGCTGAGACTTGCCAAGAATATCAAGAGCAACAAAAAGGGCTTCTTTCAGCATGTAAATAGGAAAAGGAAGGGAGGACAAGTGGTGGGAGCACTAAATAAGGAGGAAGGAGATCCAGTGACTGATATGAGGGAACAGGCACAGGTGCTAAATGACTATTTTGCCTCTGTGTTCTCCCCAAAGCAGAACGGGAGATATCTGCATAGGAGATTAGATGAGGCTGGGGACTTAGGGGCACAGATTAGAGTCACCCCCCTTGAAGTCGAGGAGCTCCTCAGGGTATTGGACATTACAAAGGCGCCAGGCCCTGACGGGTTACACCTGAGGGTACTTAGAGAGTTGGCAGGGTTCTCTCATGCCCTCTGGCCTCTATTTTTGAGACCTCGTGGAGAATGGGTGATGTTCCAGAGGACTGGAGGGTGGCATCAGTGGTCCCAATGTTCAAAAAGGGTAGTAGAAGGGACATGGGGAATTATAGACCAGTTAGCTTTACGTCCATTGTAGGAAAAACAATGGAATAGCAAGAGACCTAGTAACCCTAGATAGGGAAGGGAGGTTGACAGCCACACAACACGGCTTCCCCAAAAACAGGTCCTGCCAGACAAATCTTGTGGAATTCTATGACAAAGTTTTGAGATGGCTAGATGGAGGGGATGCAGTGGATGTGGTATACCTGGATTTCAGCAAGGCCTTTGACAAAGTGCCCCATGATATCCTGGTGGAGAAACTGAGGAGTTTTGGGATAGACCAAAGCACTGTCCGGTGGATTAGGGCATGGTTGACTGACCGAAAGCAGAAGGTAACCATTAGCGGGGAATCGTCGGGATGGCAGCCAGTGACAAGCGGGGTCCCCCAGGGCTCTGTCCTGGGGCCGATCCTGTTTAATCTTTTCATTAACGACATGGAAGAAGGGGTGAACAGTCTGCTGATCAAATTCGCAGACGACACTAAAACTAGCTAGAAGTGTGGCTTCTAGATCAAGAGAGGTATTACTACCACTCTACACGACTCTGGTGCGCCCGCAACTGGAGTATTGTGTTCAGTTTTGGGCCCCTCATTACAGAAAGGATATAGCCAGGTTGGAGTCAGTGCAGCGTAGGGTTACAAGGTTGGTGGCTGGTTTGCAGGGGATGCCGTAAGAGGCGAGACTGAGGGAACTGGGTCTCTTCAGCCTGGAGAAGAGGAGACTCAGAGGGGATCTGTTGACGACATACAGGTGTGTGAGGGGATGTCACATGGAGATGGGTAGAGACCCGTTCTCCCCTCCAGAAGAAGGCAGGACGCACTCCAATGGAGCAAAGCTCAGGGAGCCAAGGTTCCATTTGGATGCCAGGAAGCACTTCCTGACAGTCAGGACCCTGAGGGTGTGGAATGGGCTTCCATGAGAGGTTGTTGAGGCCCCATCGGTGCAGGTGTTCAAGGATAGGCTGGACGTCCACATGGTGGGCATGTCATGAGTGGAGCCGGCGGGTGCCAGAGGTCAGATTAGATGGCCCGGGAGGCCCCTTCTGACTCGCTCTGTTTCTATGTTTCTATATCTGTCAATTTTGGGCTTCCACCTCTCACTTTCAGCTTGCACTTCCTCTTGGTTATAGATTTCCTTGTGGGAGGAGACTGAGGCAAGGTAGGAATTTAGCGCCTCTGCCTTTTCCTTGCTGTCTGTTATCACTCCGCCATCCACTTTAAGTAGCTGGACACCATGTTCCCAGGTCTCCCAGGTCCCCAGTCCAACACCCTAAGCACCACATTGCACTGAAGTCCTGCCCATACTGAAAGAAGTCTCCCTTCAGATTCAAAACTGAACACACACAGCTCCTTTCATTAAGTCCATTCATATTGTATGATTTTTATCCCCTTCTTTTTGCCTCATGCCATGAGTGTGAAAAACTATGGCAAACTGATAAATACTTCAGTCTAAGTTCCAACTCTTTTGATAGTATACCGATCCAAGCCAGAGCAAACATGGCTTGGCTCACGCACTTCAACTCCAGTAATGCTGTGGCAAGAAGCTTGGCTAACTCTGGGTGCCAAGCTATCCTTGCACATGAGCTGAGAATAACAGTGCTACGGAGGTCATAAATCACATTCCCTATGCAAGTAATTGTCAAAGCTTAGAATTAAATGCAGTGCAAAATGGGTTGTAGAGGAGGGACCAGAGTCAAAATGGTTAAAGTCACATTACCATGTGAATTTGTATCCAAGTGCACCTCTGTGTGGTCTCCTCTTGCCCTTGTGGGAACCATAGCCCAAAATACTGGGGCTCTTCACCAACAAGGGAGCAGTGGGAATAGATTTTATCACTGTGAGGAAACATTTCAAGTATTAGAACAGTTTGCTGGTATGAAGGGCCATGCATCCAGTGCTGTTGCAGAACTGGGGTGCCGAAATAGCAGGATGAAGGAGAGAGTCCTTAGACGAGGGGATGGAACTTTTCAGAACTGCTTACTCAGATGATGGGTGCATCCAGAACAGTATTGTCCACAACGTTTGGCATAAGAACAGGCATGCTGGAACAAACCAAAGCTTATTTAGTCCAGAGTTTACTCACACAGCCTCTCCAGGTTTTCAGGCAGGATTCTTTCCAACTGACCTTATGACCTGGTCCTTTAGCTATGTTCTGTTCCAGTTCATGGATGGATCGACAACTGATTTCTAAAGACTGCTCCTGGATAAGTCACTTGCCAGGGCTCTTGTATTAAGTGGACCTTGTTCCGATTCATTAAGCAGCTTCTTATGTTCTTCACAAAGTGCAAATTTTTTATCACACCACACAGATGCATTAGATGTTAACTACTAAGAGCACTCTTGCTTTGTAAACCTAGAACACAAGAACATGGGGAAAGCCATTCTGGATGAGATCAAGGGCCTATCTTTGTAAGCCAGAATGCTGGAAAATGAGCTGGTGGAGAACCTGTGGAGAACCTCCATGGACAGAAGAAGCTCTCCTCTTCATTCAGCCTCCATCAAGCTGAGTTGAAAGAATGATGGATATGATGTAGGAGAGGAACACCTTCCTCCCATCACACATTTGCCTGTTTGGGTACAGAATACTTGAATAGGGCTAATTTAGATGCAAGAACTGCCACGGAGCTTCCTTAAACCTAGTGATGTTGCCAACACTGGGGATTACATGATTCACAAAATGAATTTTCGCAGCTTGTAATGCTTGGATGAGCCAAGTTTGTGGATTATGAAGCAGGCGCCATTTCTTTAAAAAGTTATTTTTCCTTCTCTCCAATTCTGAAAGAAGTCTCTGTACATCCACACTTCCAAGTTGCCAACCAAGTTGATTTGAGGCATACACAGTAATATAACACCGGTTCTTCACTCTAAATAAAATTCTTCCTGTAACCAAACTAGATTGCTGTGAATATAAGTGACCCAACCACTTAACCGAGCAACATTTGTCTAACAGATGTCCTCTCAGTTTAGGTCAGTTCTCTCTGTGTCAGGGCTGGTCCATGGGCCACATACAGAAGTAGCCAGGAGCTGGAAATTAGGAGCACTGACCAAAGAGGAGGCAAGATCAGAGGGCAAACCAGAAGACAAAGCAAGGGAAACAAGCCAAAAATCAGGACCAAAGATCAGTCAGAACCCCAAGACCAATGGCTAGTTTGGGCAGAGGGAGTTTGGAAGGTCTCCATAGCTGCAGGGAGATGACTTGCCACATGGGGCAGTGGCCAGTAGATCCTAACACTCCGCAGGTCCTCCCCATCTTTATAGGTCTTCCTTGTCTAAAATTGGCGCTTGTTCTTGGCCATATTATTTACAGAGGCCGTGTTTGTTGCAACTCTAATTACCAGAGGTTGGAGGGCACAAGTCATGTGTGCATGTTTCTGTCTCTCTCCATCCCCCTTTGAGTGTGAGAGAGAGTATGTATGGAGGGGGATAGTAGAATGCAGGCACCAATATTATGAGTCAAAAAAGAAAATGCAGAGGTTTCCTCCACGAGCTTCTTGGGAAAATGATATACATTCCAAGCCGATTCCGAAACCAGTCAATAAATGTTTGGCCATCACTACTGAAAACTGGTAAAACTAGATACCCCTGGTTTGCACTGGAGGAGATGGGAATGCAGAAAATTCCTTCCTCCTATCTTTCTAATAATTTCCTCTTCCTAGTGAAGGGAAATTCCCTCTTCATGGTGAGGGAAATTTGGATATGATGGAGGAGGGAATAAATAAAGCCCTTTCTCTCTTCCTACCCCTCGCCTTATGCTTGTCCATGGAACAATTATTCTTCAGCCCTCTCCATCTAGTTGGAAGTCATAACTGCCATGGAAGTAAATCACTCATCCTCTGGCTCCAATATATTACAGAAATTAGTGCCAATGGAAGTGTCAGTTTCAATTTCATAATGTTATTGGATGAGGGCAAAACTGGACCAAGTCCCATACTCCTGATGGGCTGTCAAAGTGATGAGGATTGTGGGTAAGGAGACAGACAGCTCTGACAGGGAAGACAACGACTCTAGATCAATTCCTTTGACAAGGCTATCTTGAAGACTCATCACTTAATGCTGACACTAGCACACTTTCCTCACCACAAGAGATGCCCTTAAGCCCAAGAGTCTTGTTCCCCACAAATGTAACTGGAAACTCTGGGAGCCCAGTGGGGCGTAATTTCCCCCCCTGAAGTTTTCTGATTTATGGCACTGTCTGTGATCTGTCATCATGAGGCATTCATTTTTAAGCCACCATTTTGGTTTAATTTTTTATCAAGATTACAAGTGAAAAGGCAGGCCCAGGAATAAAGAACAGGGGTGCATCTCTTAATAGCAAGAAAAATTCAAAGGAGGGTTAGGAAAGCACTCAAACATTGTAAAGCATTTGAAAACTGAAACTTAAGGATCATTTGTCCCCCTGCATATGAAAAGTCCGTTTTCTCAATCAAACTCCACCACACTCCAGTTAAACCTATCTTTTAACATATAATTTTGGCGAGACAGTATCTTATGTTGGCATTCTAAGCTTCATTTACTCCAAAACAAGAATGGTCTGCTGCTGTTTTGCTCGCTACTGAAATCTTAAGCAAATGCAGCTAAATTATTGTTTATGCACCTAAACTTGTGATTCCACAAGCCCTAGTATAGTAGTGCTTTATGCAAACACAATGCCCCCATCTGTTAGCCTCGCATATGTCTGCATATTTGCATACACCACTACAATTACTCCATGAGTATATATTTAGCTCTCCTTCCAGACCCAACATTTTCAAAGCATGGATCGGACACGTGTCAATCCAGCTTGGGTCCACCTCCATTCTGACTACGTTGAATGTCATGCTAGTTCCATCTCCTTGGCACACTGCAAAATGAGGGTGATGAAGGGGTTCAAATAACCCGTCACTTTGAGAAGCAGGGAAAGCAGGACTCTGCATTCTAATTATGCTTCTGCAATGCCAATGCACATGAGAAGGCCAGATCCACACAAGCAAAGGAAGACACCTTGTGCCCTGCTTGTGGACTGTGCCAGATCCAGGCTTTTGACAGGCCCAAGGCCCATCAAAATCTTGCAGCTGGTCACACGTCTATCCGAGATCTTTTTCTTGTTCAGTTCTGTTGAGCCACCTATTCCCCATCTTGTATCAATGCCGTTGCCAATTGCAGCACCCCAAAACACCCCAAAAGTAGTTGGCCAGGGGAAGGCGCCATTGGAAAAAACCACAGCCATGTTGAATTTCCTGTCCCAGAAGAGAGAGGGGAATAAGAACAAAATGAACTTTGTGCAACCCACAGCTAACATGCCAGCCTGACCTCAAATACAGTAATCAAAGGGACAGTGGAAACTGATTGCAGCCGCCATGAAAGTTGCAACTGTGCAGGGAGTGAGACCATGGCAAGCCTTTGTGAATCTCGAGCAGATAAGAAACAGACATGGGAAAGAAATGTCCAGTCTTTGACAGAAGAAAGGATCCTTTCTCCAGCAGGGGAGGGGGTGGATACATTGATATATTGATACATTAGATGTGTTTTAGGTGACCTAATTGGTTACCTAGGGTATAAAACTCATGTACCGGGGTGCAACTTTCAAGACACTGCTTTGGGCTGCATATCCCCTTTGTTTCCCTTGATTCTATAGTGCACTAGAATAAAGCTGGTTTGGCTCTAAACCTCGTCTCAGGCTCCTTGTAACTTGGAATCTGGGGTCCCCTGGGGCTTGCCCTAAGTTGTTGACTGTCTGAGTTTGGTAACAATGCATTTAGTTTCTTTATCCTAGATGGAGGACTTGGCACTTGTCCTTATTGAATCTCATTCTGTTACTTTCAGCCAAATGTTTGCTTGTTTAAAGCTTTTATATACTGTCCTTCACTAAAAGTCCCAGGATTTACAGTACAATGAAGTAAAAGTAAAGCATCAGACAACTTATTCAAATAGAACCCTATCTTAAAACACGTTTAACACTTAAACTATTGGGAAAATAAAAAGGTTTGGCCTGGCACTGAAATGAAAAAAAGTGTTGGCACCAGGTACACTTCTTTGAGGCGCATGTTGCATAACCAGGGTGCCACCACAGAGATGGCCCTTCTCCAAGTAGCCACTCTTCTGATCTCCTTCAAAGAGGGCTCGCAAAGAAGAACCTCCAACCCAGATTGTAGGGGGCAGGCAGGTATATATAACTTCCCCTTAGAGTTCCCATGGTTGTTATTTTGTCTACCAGGCCATCCCTGTTAGTTAGGGACTACTTAGTTCCTTTTCTTGTATTTCTGTGCAGATATTTGTGCATCTTATGTATAATGCAACTCCACCACCCTTTTTGTCCTTTCTATTTTACTTAAAGAGGTTGTATCCATCAATAGCGTTATCCCCTTTCCACCTGCATGTTGCTGAAGGAATTAACTGCCAAAAGCTAATTGCTAACCTGAGACTGAGCTCTTGAAATACCTGACATTTGGGTTGGACGCCTACACAGTTCTAAAGGAGCTGCTTCCCCACCTCCATGTCCTCTCCTGCAACACATCCATGCATATAACAACCTTTGCGAAAAGCCGGGTTGTGCAGGTGCATACATCTTAACTGTACACATGCATGTGGATAAACAAATTTCTGATAAACCCAGTCTGTAAACCACATGCAAGCTCAAAAATGTACAAATTTGACCACGGACTGCATCCAGATCTGTGCTCAGCACAGAAGGTGCCAAGTCAGTAAGGGCTGATCAGACCCAAACCGAAACCAATCGCTCACACACACTAGCAAGAAGAAATACAACATGGAATGGAGTAAAGGGGAAAGTGCTTGGAGGCAAAGAGTAGAAATCAGTAATTTGATACAGTGCTGATACTGCCAGCCCACATAACTCCTTTAATAAATTAGAGTGCTATTTATTTAAATACATTCCACTACTGCCACCACTGCCAGTTAATCTGAATTCAGATGCATCAGTGGGGAGGCAGAAATCCAGAATGTAAAATGTTTGATTCCTCCAAGGGCATGGACTTTCAGGTTCTGAAACAATTTGGCACACACACGTTCTTGCAGGTGCTTGAGTTTGCTGCTTCCAGACAAGATCAGTGGGGAATATGGATATCAGTAACATAAAAGAAGGCAGAGCCTGCTTGAGGATGCCAAAACCAGAGACATTACATTCTGGTTATGGGCCACCACTGCTGCTTAGAGTACATTTAGCTGGGGATACAGATGGCAGAGCAATACACAACAGACTTTGAATTTCTAAGAATCTGGCCTATGTATTCCACTGGGCACTGGCTCTCCCTGGATCATGCCAGTTCCATGGAAACATAGAGATATAGAAACAGAGCAAGTCAGAAGGAGCCTCCTGGGCCTTCTAGTCTGACCCCCAGCTCTAGCTGGCTCCGCTATGACATGCCCATCATGTGCATGTCCAGCCTATCCTTGAACACCCTCACCAATGGGGCCTCAACCACCTCCCAGGGAAGCCCATTCCATACCGTTGGGGTCCTAACTGTCAGGAAGTACTTCCAGGCATCCAAATTGAACACTAGTTCCCTGGGATTTGCTCCTCTGGAACAGGTCCTGCCCTCCTCAGCAGGGGAAAAGAGGTCTCTACCCATCTCCATGTGACAACCCCTCATGTACCTATATGTCACCAACCAATCCCCTCAGAGTCTCCTCTTCTCCAGGCTTAAAAGACCCAGTTCCCTCAGTCTTGCCTCATACGGCTTTCCCTGTAACCGAGCCACTATCCTTGTGGCCCTACGCTGTACCAATTCTAACCTGGCTATATCACACTTGTAATGAGGGGTCTAGGACTGAACAGAATACTCCTGTTGCGGGTGCACCACAGGCATATAGAGTGGTAGTTATTTATTTATTTGGAGTTTTTGTGTGCCATCCCATTCACATAAGCCCCATTCGCATAAGCCTCAGAGAGTAATACCTCTCTCAATCTAGAAGCCATGCTTCTGGCTATGCAACCAAGAGTGGCATTCACCCTCTGGACCACCGTGTTGCATTGCTGGCTCATGTTTAGCCTGCAGTCAACCAGTACCCTGAGATCCCTTTCACAAGTACTGCTATCCCCTAAGTTGTACTTATGACATCTATTCTTATGCCCTAAGTGCAACACCTTGCACTTATCTGCATTGCAGGACATCCTGTTGTCCCCTGCCCACTTCTATAGTCTGTCCAGATCCTTCTGGATCCTGAGTACCTGCTCCTCAGTTGTAACCACTGCCCCCATTTTATTTGCATTTGTGAATTTGATCAGCAGACTGTTCACCCCTTCTTCCAAGTTGTTGATGAAAAGATTGAACAGGATCAGTCCAAGGACAGAGCCCTGGGGGACCCCCCTTGTCACTGGTCACCATCCCAATGATTCCCCACTAACAGTCACCCTCTCCTTTCAGTCCATCAACCACGCCCTAATCCATTGGACAGTGAATTGGTCTATCCCAATACACCTCAATTTCTCAACCAGGATATCATGCAGCATTTTGTCAAAGGTATTGCTGAAATCCAGAGGTAAACCATATCCCTCACATCACCCCCATCTAGCCACCTCAACACCTTATCCAGAATTCCACAAGGTCTGTCTGGCAGAACCCGTTTCTGCGGAAACCATGTTGTGTGGCTGCCAACCTCTCTTTCCTATCTAGATCTCTTCCTCTTATGAGCTTTTGCATCATCTTCCCCAGAATGGCCATAAGGCTAACGGGCCTGTAATTCCCCATGTCCCCTCTACTACACTCTTTGAACATTGGGACCACTGATGCCACCCTCCAGTCCCCTGGAAGCTCAGCTGTTCTCCATGAGGCCTCAAAAATGGAGGCCAATGGGCACGACAGTGTCCCCACCAACTGCTGAATTACTCTTGGGTGTATCCTGTCAGGGCCTGGCTCCTTCGTAACATCCATTGCCCTGAGGAGCTCCTTGACTTCTGGATAGGGGGTGACTCTAATCTGTGCCCCTAAATCCCTGGTCTCATCTGATCCACCATGTAGATCTCCCCCGTCCTGCTTTGGGGAGAACACAGAGGCAAAATAATCATTTAGCATCTGTGCCTGTTCCCTCACATCAGTCACCGAATCTCCTTCCCCCTTATGAAGTGGTCCCACCAACCTGTCTCCCCTTCCTCTTGCTATTTGAAGAGATGGCATGATACATATGGACACTTTGGGGTACACAAACTGTGTAAGAGAAATTGAGGAAAGATATAATTTTTTCCCTGATAATGTAAAATTATCTTTGAATTTACAGTTGAGTCCATGCAATATATTCCTTTCTTAGCCAAGCTCTGTGTAAAGGGTAAGGCATGGAAATAACATTTGCCTCTTGGCAGATTTGAGGAAAACTGGTTTAACATCATTTCTGCCATTCATGTATGGAGTGGAGACGGAGGATGTGGAGGAGTTCCACGGTATTAACTTATTTCAGTGGAACCAGATAAGTGCAGCATTTGGAATACAAAGTCAGTAACCAGATGGTGCTTTGCAGCATCCAACCATCCCATTTAGTGTATTTAGGCAGAAAGACTGTTGGTTTGTTTAGTTGCCTATTCTGTGTGATGTTGGAAGATATTTGTGTGAAGTCACTTTACCTCTAAGTCTTACTGACTCACTAGATTTATAGGATTAACAAAGAGAGACTTGAGTGACTCAGTGGGTACAAAAAATATATTGGGTAGCAGCCCACAAATTTGTTTTCTACTGAATAGCAGAATAATTCTAGACAGAAAGATACTGCTATAAGATAGAATGGGATTTTATTGGATTCTCAGGCTTGTGTTTTCTATTTCTTTTTATGAGCCTGGATTTGTGTTCTGTCTTTCCTGAATAAAGGTTACTTTTGTTTAACTAGATTATGCATTTTTCTCAGCAGGTTCTCAAGGTTCTTTCAGGAGGAAAACACTGAAGTAACATTCATATGGCTCGGGAAAAATCAGTTCTTGATAAAATGCCAACAAGATAACAGCGATTTGGTGAACCCACCTGAATGAAGTACATGAAGCATCCAGAGTGTAAGCATCCTATCTGGAGACAGGGTGTGCAGCCCAGTATTAAATACTGCAATTGATCAACTCTTATTATTACACTCATGTCCTATCTTTTTCTCTTTTGTAAGGAACCCGAGAAAGCTTTCCTAGTCCTCCTCCTTACTTAATTCTCTCACTGATTGAGAGTCAGTGACTGGTCAACGTCAACTCCATGACCTAAGTGGGGACTAGAACCCAGATTTCCTGAGTCCTAGTTCAATACTGGCAGGTGTTAATAGGGACTGAGGGCGTGGAATGGGCTTCCACGGGAGGTCGTTGAGGCCCCATCGGTGCGGGTGTTCAAGGACAGGCTGGACATGCACATGGTGGGCATGTCGTGGGCGGAGCCGGCTGGTGCCGGAGGTCAGACTAGATGGCCCGGGAGGCCCCTTCTGACTCGCTCTGTTTCTATGTTTCTATGTTTCTAATGCTGGTCCTTTTCCACATACACTGGCTTCTAGTTGAAGCCCGGGCCCAATTTAAGGTGTGGGAGATGACCTATAGAGCCCGAAACTGCTTAAGACCTGGTTACCTGAAGGAGCATCTCCTTCCATATGTGCCTGTCCGCCTCTTAAGATCTGGAGTAGATGCCCTTCTCCAGGTGCCCTCCCTGAAGGAGAACAGGAGGGTGACTACCCAGAGAAGGGCCTTCTCTTCGGTGGCAGCCCAATTGTGGAATTCGCTCCCCAGAGAGGTTCACCTGGCACCTTCACTTTATTCTTTTTGGCACCAGGCCAAAACCTTTTTATTTTCCCAATGTTTTAAGATCTGACTGTTTTAATTGGGTTTTATTATTAGCTAATTTTAGGATGCTGGGTTTTTGGTTTTTTTCTTACATTTTGTATTGTTAAACTGTCCCAAGACTTCAGTAATGGGACAGTCTACAAAAGCTTTAAATAAAGAAATAAACACTCTAACCACTACACAACATTGCTTTACATAACAATTTATCTCTGCACTCCCACTCACTTTTATTCAGAAAATGAGTAAGTTCTCTGAAAAGGTTGCATTCTCCAAGCTTTAATGGCTAAGTGAATCAACTAAAAGTTTAGTTGATTAATCAGTGAGAGACAGGTTTAAGTAGAGGGATCAGACTTTAGACAGCCTTTTTCTTAAATTGCAATAGAAAATGAAAAAGAAGCTTAATTAACTTTTCTTTTCAGAAGCAACACCTTTCGTTCGTTACATTGTGAAGTATCTTAGGGCCAAAATAGGAAAGATGTAATTGGATTTCTGATTTCATTGAAATCTCTAAAAAATGGGACAGGCAGGAGGGGAAGGAGCTCCAATTGGATTAGACTAGGACCACATTTCTGCAGGAGTCAGGCTTGAGCGTTCCTCCCTGATCTGACCATCCAAAGTGCATTTGCTGCATTAGGGAAAAAAGACATGATCCTTAGGTTTTTGCCCCTTTTCTGTCCCCTCTCAGACACTATCAATGTTTAAAGAGACAAGAGATCCAATAATTGATATTTAGCATCCAATCCTTCAGTACATTAGTTTGGAGGAAGAGGAGGAGGAGGAAGGCACTAAGATGAGACTACTGTGTAAATTAATACTTTTTAATCGATTAGTTAAAATACAGGTCTCTCCCAAAGACATGTTGCAGGAAAGTGATGGAATGAATGCACACTCGTGCATTGACACAGAAACACCTAAATGCATGCACACACACACACACACCACCACACACACTGAGAAAAGCTGTCTCTTCCAAATCCCACATGAAGGGAGGTGGTGCAAAGAGCTGAAACTAATGAATGCAAACCTTTGTGAGGAAGGAGAACAGAGGCATATTGCTAAAGTGTTGCCTCTTTGCAACTGCATGCCACCATTACTCCTCTCTATTTACAGGTCTAAGCAGCCATCTATCTGCATAATTATCCATAGTATCTGTCTAAGTGTTCACATGTAGCACCTGTTTATCCAAGCAGAATGCCTTCTTGTCTATTTATCGTTTTCCTGTTATAACCACTATAATTTCCCCCTATTTCAACACAATGGTGGCTGTTGTGCCTTGGGATCTGTGTATGCCCGTGTGTGCTTTCCCTCTTGCCTGCACTCTCAAAAGACACACATAACCAACTACCCCATACAACAGTCGCCAGAGGTATAGTGGGACCAGGACTCACAATGATGGCACTTCTGCCCCTCCTAGGGACATGGAGTCCATTTAGATTCCATACCATTTAATCCCAATGGAATTCCACAGTGGTAGATGGCAGCAGATCCCCCCAATCCCAATTCTGGAAGTCTTTGGCACTTTTTTTTGGTACCACAAATCTATGGAAATGGCAACTTGCATAATTTCCCCCTTCAGGGAGCTTCTTTATCTGTATATAATATGTACCATGTGTGTGTAGAGCTTTGCACAAATACGCACAATCTCAAATTTGCCTGCTATACCAAAGCACGTCCCTCTCTTGTAAATATCCCTTTCAGATTCATCCTCCCCATGGCTCAGCAGAGACCCATTTTCATGGGTCAAAGAATTTGTCATTTCCTTTCCCCAGCCCACCCTTCCCTCACATGCTGGAGTGGAAGATGAGAGGTTTTGAGACACAGGGAATTGCAGCAAAGGGTGGGCTGTAGCCCCTCGGCCAGGGAATGGCAAACACTTGGCTCAGAGGCCAAGCTGTTTCAGCCAGGTGGTAACTCAAGGAAAGCAAGAGGCCAAGGCTGATAGCACTTGGGGTGCAGAAAGTCTTAAGATACTGCAAATGACTCCCAAGGACAGGAGAATTCACACTCCCCTCCACAGGCTGAGATCTGAGGGCTACAGGACATAAAATTCTCACCTGGGTCATGCCAGGAGTTGCCACACCATGAGTCATTTGATGTATCTACTGGGGATGAAAGCTGGGGGCTGGAACACATCAGGGTTCCTCTCCTAGGAGAGGTTTCCTGTTGCTACCCAAGGGTCTGCCAAAGGACACTGCTATTCTACAGAGAAGGCAGCCACATTGGGTACTGTACACTGTGTTAATGCTAGAAACAGCTAGCTGTGTTATGTTTGCTCCAAGGTGGCCCAATGGCCTCAGGGGTCTTGGGGAAGCCTGGATTGTCTTGACTCAGTGAAATTGCCACTCTCCAATTCCCTTTCCCTTCCCTATCCTCTTCTGTGTGTGCATGTGGTATGTTGTAGCGCTTTGAATCCTCCACCCCTATTGTGTTAATTCTGTCTTTTAATAAACAAGTTTTCCCAACATCTGGGTTGTCATGTGCTGAATCCAGTGTCTGGCCTCCAGATTTGGGGACTGGAGAACACAGGGTGGAGAATTGTGCTCTGAGAGGTGCAGGGAGGTGAAGACTCCAAGGCAGCTGAATGTTACAGGAATCAAATAAAATATGCATATAGAAATTAAAGCCATTTGCACAAATTTAAAGACTCCTCCATCTCCATAAAGAGATCAATTTATGGCAATTGTCACCATTAACAAAAAACCAAGCACAACAAGGAATCAGTGTATTGGTTCAACTTGGTAAGGATTATGTTGACACAGCATAGAACTCCTTGAGCATTAAGATTTCCTATCATGGAAAGATTTCAGTAATGCCTTTTTAAACACATAACATGCACAATTATTTTAGGTGGTGAAGAGAAGCAGCAGAGTGTATGCTTTGCACACAAGGTCCCAGTTTCCATTCCAAGCACCTCCAGTAAGGAGCACAATAGAATGGCTCACTTTCAGTGGTTTAATTTGTGTTCATTGCATCACTATATTGGTAATCTGCATGAACGAAAAGAAGATGCCAACTGAACAATGTGCATATGGAATGATCTAAATAATGAGGGGTGCCTGGTGCTCATCCTCAGAACGCAGCTTCATCAGTCCAGGGTAAGCAACAGTGAAGCGGACATGTCCAAGAACCTGCATAGTGATGGGCTGAACTGCAATAGAAAGACAGTGTCAAACCATGCTATTACTGTCATCTTCTCTGAAAGCTCTCCAAGCATATGCAATTCATGCCATATGCCAAAATGCTTAATTGAGCCTGTGAATTAAGTAATAGCGCACATTGCAATGCCCTTTGGCTTAATCTAGAAAGCGTCACTTTCCAGCACTGATGAGCCAGGACGTACTAGAGCAGCTCGATCAAAGCAAACATTTTGATTAAAAACACACAGAAACACCCTGTTTTGCAAAGTGAGAAAGACAAACATGAGTACATCTGAGTTCACGTCTCACGCTGTGCTATCAGATCTTGTCAGAGAAGGTAACTATAGGCAAACACAGAAACATAGAAACAGAGCGAGTCAGAAGGAGCCTCCCAGGCCATCTAGTCTGACCCCCGGCTCCAGCTGGCTCCACTCATGTGCCATGTACATGTCCAGCCTGTCCTTGAATACCCTCACCGATGTGGCTTCAATGACCCCCAATGGAAGCCAAAGCAGACAACTCTACAGTGCAATCCTGTGCATGCCTACTCAAAAGCAAGACCCACTGACTCCAACAGGGCTACTTCCAGGTAAATCAAGGGTGAGAAGTGGGACTTTTGCAAGGTTTTAATGCTTTTCATCCCTCATGATATTTTTGGGATTCTGAACTAAAGAAACCTTATCAGACAGAAGAGACAGAGAGTCTATACAGTGTTAGAGAAGACACAGGGAGACAAGATGGAGCAGAAGCAGAAAAAATCCTGACATGAGCTCTCTTTCATCTAACTTAAATTTATTCAGCCAATTGACACCAGATTGACAGTCCTAGATGGCAATGGCCTTTTCTGTCCTTCAAAACAGACATGGCATGAGATATGAGCAAGGCAGAGCTTCCCACAGTGCCCTGAACCTGCAGCACTTTGGCCTTCCCCTGCTGCAGCCAACAGTCAAGCTTGGGAAGCTCTGAATTGTGGCCTCTTCGTTGCTTCTACACAAACTGATTCATGACATTCTGTGATAATAGCTATTAGGTACTGAAAAACAATAAGCCAATCAGGATACCTTCTTTAACATCTTTTGGACATTTTGGACTTTAGTGACAGTAGAAGGGGTAAAACACAGTCACCATTAAAGAACTGGGGAGGGAATGAGGGGTAGATGAGAAAATAATTTAAGCAGGGTTTTAAGTAGGATTTATCCTGTTTGCATCTTCCAGAATGAACATGGATTTCAATGCAATCTCACGTTCAAGTACACACATTTCTGATTTTGAAATGCAACTTAAAAATGTATTGACATCATGTGTACATTTGAAAAATATGCATAACTTGGTGTGCATTTGAAAAATGCATGGAAATCTGCTTTAACCAATGAGAGAAGAATGCCTACATTTCTAAAATATATGTAAGTAATGTATGCATTTGGAAAACATGCACAAAATATGTGTGGGTTTTCATGTAAAGAGAAAGCCAGAAATGGAGATCACAATCTGATACAGGCTTGAGCTGGAACAAGCTTCCAGATGGAATTCGGAGAACATTGGCAAGCTGGAGTTTAACTGATGGAGGACTTCCCAGAGTGCAAGAGGGAGGCAGTATTCTCCAACATCAGACCACTGGAGGAACCTGTCCAGTGCATAAATCCAAACACTTTCCTTTTCTCAAGGATTTTGTTTAAAATTGTAGCTTCTTCTAGTCATTGCACTTTTGAGGGTTGCTGCTTCTTGCAGGAACAACCAGGTAATTCAGCAGCTGGCTGGATTGTGAATCACATGAACAGGACCCTCAGTGCCAACAGCTGGAAACAACTGTCTTCCCTTGGAAAACTGGTCATGCAAGACTGAAAGGGCACTATGAGTGTGCAAGTGCAGTCACTTCGATGGCTCCGCACCCATGCTCAGAGTATGGGAAACAAACCACACGCACCTGAGCTCATAGTACACGAGGGCGATTATGATCTTGTAGGAATAACTGAAACTTGGTGGGACGACGCACTTGACTGGAACTCTACAATTGATGGATACAACCTGCTCAAGAAAAATAGAAAGGACAAAAAGGGAGGTGGAGTTGCACTATATGTGAGAGACACATATATCTGCACAGAAATACAAGAGGAACTTAGTAGCCCCATTGAAAGCATCTGGCTTAATTTAAAGGGAGCAAAAAATAACAAAAAATAGTTATTGGCATCTATTACCAACCACCCAGTCAAAAAGAGGACAAGGATGCAACCTCCAAAAGCAACTTGCCAGCATTTCCAAGAATGATGTGTTCATCATGGGGGACTTCAATTTCCCTGATATTTGCTGGGAGACAAATTCTGCCAAACATGGCTCCTCCAAGAGATTCCTGACATTTGTTGCTGACAACTTTATCCAGCAGAAAGCAGAGGAAGGTATGAGAGGATCAGCTCTCCTCGATTTCACACTAAGTAAGAGGATTGGCCTGGTGGAGAAAATATCAACCATAGGACCTCTGGGGGAAAGTGACTGTGCAATACTTGAATTCTCAATTATAAAGGAGACAAAGGGTAACTGGAGCCAAACGAGCATCCTGGACTTCAAGAAAGCCAACACTAACAAACTTTGAAAAATGATAAGCAATGGGCCGTGGCAACACAGCCTTAAGGGAAAGGGAGTGCAAGAGGGGTGGGAAGATCCTTGGAGCACAAGTAACAACAATTCCATCAAGAAAAATGTGTAGAATACAGCAGAGGAAGCCCACATGGCTCCACAAAAGGTTAAGTGAATGAAAAAAAAGAACATGTACAGGAAGTGGAGGTAGGTCCAGGCCATGAAAGAAGAACATAAACAAATAGCAAGGAGTTGCATCAGAAGGCTAAAGCAGAAAATGAACTGAGACTAGCAAGGGATGTTAAGCACAACAAGAAAGTCTTCAGACATATCCAAAACAAAAGACGTGAGAAAGAGAAGGGTGTCCAGCTACTTAAAGTGGATGGCAGAGTGATAACAGATGACAAAGAAAAGGCAGAGGTGCTCAATTCCTACTTCTCCTCAGTCTTCTCTCACAAGGAAACCTGCCATCAAGAGGAAGTACAAACTGAAAGTGAGAGGTGGCAGACAAGTGGTCAAGGAATACCTAGGTCCAATAAACATGTTCAAATCTCCAGCGCCTGATGAACTCCATCCCAGAGTCATAAAAGAGGTAGTGGAGGAAATCTCAGAACCACTGGCTGTTATCTTCCATAACTCTTGGAAAACAGGGGAAGTGCCAGACTACTGGAGAAGAGCTAATGTTGTCCCTTTTTCCTCCTTTTCAAAAAGGAGGAAAAAGATGAACGTTGGAACTATAGACCAGTTTATCTATCCCTGGAAAAATTATGGAGCACATTATTTACAAATCCATCTGCAAGCATCTCGAAGAAAATGCAGTGATTAATAGAAGCCTGCATGGATTTATCCAAAATAAATTTTGTCAAACTAACTTAATCTCATTTTTTGACTAGGTATCCTCCCAGTCTGCAAGGTCCTTTTGTGGACCTAATGAGAGAAGGTAAATCCTGCAGGGGGAGGAAGAGGAATGGAGATAACCTATAAAGAGCCAGTCCACTGTTAATTTTTAAGTTCTTAGGTCTGCTCTACATATGCAGCATAATGTGGTTGTGTGACAAGTCTAGTATCTGAGGATGGATGCCGGTATCTGGGGCAGAGGAGGCATGATATCCCTCTAGAAGGACTTCAAAGGCTGTCACAAAGAGGAGGTCAAGATCTCTTCTTGCTGATGCCAAAATGCAGGACATGGAATAATCAAGTCAAGCTGTGACAGTCCAGATTCAGGCTGGTCATCAGGAAAAGCTTCCTCATTGTCGGAGCAATACAGCAGTGAAACCAGCTGCCTAGAGAGGTGGTGGGCTCTCCCACACTGGAGACATTCAAGGAGAAACTGGACAGCCACCTGAGTGGGATGGTGTGTGGTGTCCTGCAACAGCAGGAGGTTGGACTCAAAGGCCTTCATGACCCCTTCCAACTCTATTATTCTATGATTCTATGATCCTGCTTCCACATATAGTATGTTGGAAAAACCACCAGTGCTATTCACAGAAGATCCAGAAAGCTTCCACAGCACTAACATTGAATAAATGTCTCCCTTGGTGTCCGTTTCCTCTCTCGTAGTAACTGTCACTGTTGAAGACAAAAGCTGAAACATTAAAAAAACCTTGTTCTTTTAATACTTTACTAAAAATATGACTTATGGCAGTTCTTTGTATCTCTATGGAATCTGATCTGTCTAATTACCACTGTTTGGTGTTTCTTGTTTTGTATCATTGTTGTATTTTAATGTTGGACTAGCCGTACGTGCACACGCAGAGAGAAGGTGAACAAATAATCTTGCAAGACTGTTTTCTATCTGCCTATTACATTTCTGTAGTGCCCAATCACTGAAGCTCTCTAGAGAGTCACAAATAAACAAAATATTAAAGTCATGAAGTTCAAAGATAAAATAAAACAAAATCTGAAAGAATCCATAATAATAGAATAAAGCAACAGGATAAAACCCACGTAAAAGGCAAGCAAGAGGGTTTTGTGTCCCTCTCCTCGCAAAAAGGACCAATCAATTCCAGCACGTGGTCAGGAAATGAAAACTGTTGCCCCCTGAACAGTATCAGCAGGGCCAGCCAACACACATCCAGATTAAAGGATGTACCAACAGCTGGCATTTCTACTTGAAATGGATTCTTGCAGGTTATGCACTTCAACTCTCCTAGACATTGGGTCTCATGAACCCCAAATGAAATGAATTGGAAGGAAATGTTTATTTCCTTTGGCATGGAAAACAGGGGCTATTGTGGCTTTCAGTCTCTCCCCTTATTGTCCATATGATATGGTGATGATAGCAGTTTTCTATCTGCCCTTGTCCCCACTTTACGGACGGAACCCACTTCCCCTTCAATGCAATATTCCAACATAGTTGCCTCTAGAAGAGGCGAGGTCAAAATTCTTAGCTGGGATGCCAAGCTCATCCTACTATGAGAGAAGCTGGGTGACTGCTGGTGGCAACCAAACCTTCTCTAGTTCAGGTGGAGACACTCTTGAACAGGCAGGGCCAGCGGTACCGTAGAATTGTCTGATGCCAATTGAATAGCATCTGGCAGTCTCACTTCTGGCCCACAAGAAGCAGAAGCCTCCCTAGAGGTGGTGTTAACTTTAGTTGGGAAAGGAGGAGAGGATTCAGTTTAGAACCTCCTTCATGTCAAGAGCAGCAATTTCTCTAATTAGATGGCTTTCTAAGAAGGTTGACGTCAGCCTGGCTCGCCTATGTCAAAATAACAAAAAGGATGGTAGTTAGAAGCTTCTCATCTTGAACTGCTTAAAAAAGAAAAGGGGCACAGGTGCAGGGAGAGACCAGCTCACAATATCCCCATTTCTTGTCCATGGGTTTAACTGAAAAGCCAGAGGAAAGTACCATCTGGAGTGATGTTCCTGTAGATCACTACCTGCACACTCAGAAATACATAGGCAACTTGGAGCCAGGATATCTAGCTGAGCGTTTTCCCTTAGAGATCTTCAAAGGAGGTCTATTGGGTTGTTGCATGGCCAACAAAGTATGTAGCGTTATAACAGCCAAGAGGCAGGCCTCTTCTGGAGGACCCCATGCATTGACTGAAAGGCAGAGTGTTCCTAGCTTTAAAGGCCTCTTGGAGACATCTTTGCATCCACAAGTTTATCCCTGACAAGTAATTCTGACAGCGCTCCATTTGATGGAATGGTCTGAAATGTTTAAGCATTTCTTGTTTTGGTTGCTCTTTTACCGTTTTCCATATTGGTCATCTAGCATGTAGTTATGAGGTGGTGTAAAAACAGAATGAACAAACACATAAGAAAACACATACATACTAATACACACAAAGAAGCACACAGAGTGATAAGGAAGAGTTGGGGGGAGGGGGACAGGGATCTGCTGCTGTTTAAGATAATTAGTGTCAGATAAGTTGACCTTCCTAAGCCATCTTTTGCATTTTTATGAAAGATGGGTCATGTTTGCCAAATCCCTCTTTTTGGAACAAGCAGCCAGGGAATGATTTGCTTTGTTATTGTACAGGCATGTAGGCTAGCCCTTCCTCCATTCCCAGAGTGCATCTGAAAGTGCCATGTTTGAAGTCAAAAAGACACGCCTTATTGTTTGGGAGTTGCCAAGGCCCCAGCACCCTAGCATGACACATAAATGCTGCTATGTAACTGGGCATAGCCATTATTTTATCTCCCAGAATCACTTTGCTCTGGGACATGCTGGGAACATTCAGATGGTGCCCAGCTCCAGCAGCCTTGCTCAGTTGCTCACAACTGCCAGTTATGGCTGCCAGGGACTGTGTGTGAACTAAGGGATCAGTACATAGAGCAAAACATGCACCGTTTCTGGGTGGCGGGGGAATCAGCAGTTGCTTTAAGGCATGAACACCCTGTTCCCCTTTGCTTCGGCACAGACCAGACCAGACCCCCCCAGAGCCCCACAGTAACTGCTGCTGATATGCCAACTGTTGGGAGAAGTTGCACAAACTGTTCTATGTTCTGGTTTTGTTTTGCAACATGTTTAGTTTTTAGCTAAGATTCGGCTGCATTTGCCAAACAGAGCGAGGAAGAATAAGCATGACAATATGTTAGGAAATAAAGAGATAGAGGACAAAGGAAGTGCATTATAGATCCCCTCTTGGCATCATCAAATGTCCCTGGAAAGAGACGACATTTGGCACTCAGATACAGCAGAGCAGGAATGAGAAAAAAAGGCAAAATTATACCTACGATTTTGTGTCTAAATGCCACTGAAGGTTGTTCTAGTATTTCTCTACAAAACATTTCTCTGTCTAAACAAACCCAAGCTTACCAGGAGGACTTCAGAAATGATAACCGCTACAGGCATTTTGGCTCCAACTGAACTAGGAATGCTTGAGGACTTTGATCTTTGCAGATCCTATATGGATGGTGCCGATCTGCATCTGCCAGACTTGTCTGCTCAGAAATCAGCTCTTCTAAGTCAGTATTTAGTTCAGTGGCACTTACTGCCAGATTGCAGCCTGATTCACTAGCTTTTACACTTCCCAAATTTATAGACATAGTTGATACAATTGGATGAAATTGTATCAAAATATGATTACAAATTCATACTTGGAGAGAAAGTATGTTAGCATAGGAGTGGGGATTCTCAGGTCTAGAGACAAACTCAGCCTTCCTGTGCTCCCACTTTGGACTTCAGGATGCCTCAGATGGCCATTTTCCCTTCACTCGGTCAATCGCAATTTATTTAGAGGCTTCCGTGGTTGTGAACAGTTTATCCAGCACTCTAAAATGAGGGATGGGTACACAATCTCTGAGTGATTCTTGCTGCTCACTGTGGGCCTGGTTTCTGTTTGTGTTTGCAACATGTTTGCTTACTCTTTAGAAACAGGAAAATTGAGCAAATTGTGCAGCAGCTTAATGTGAGTTCGGCATGAACTACTTTGTTCCTACTTTGCACAACTTCCTTGTACTCTTCCTGAGACTCACATTTAAAAATACACATTTTTTCCTGATCAAATGTTCATTTTTCCCATTTGAGAGAGAGAGGGAGAAAGATACCAAACAAGGAAAATCAAGTTTTTGAAGGGGAATTCAGAGAACATCAAAAAGCTCAAACAATGCATGCTCATAAGATCATAATCTGGAAGGCACTTTTAAAGAACAACCAGCACAAAACAAAACAGAAACACATTCCAACCAACCATATTAGGGTTGTGTGAGGAATCCCAGAGGCATGACAATCCAATGGGTTTTCTCAACTGAGCTCTGCGGAGTTCATCAACACTCCACTGCTGTTGACTCAGTAAGATGTGAGCTGAACCAGTCCATGGACTTGAAGTTTCAAAACTGGCCTTCATTTCCTTATTTTTCAAAACACCAGAGATATTTGTGGGGCGAGTGGGTGGGGGGGGAATCAGGCCTCCACTTAGCACAATTTGTACACATCGAGGTGTGAAGGCCCAATTTTTTGCATAAAACGGCATGTTCAAAAGCCATAGTAGAGTGTGTGCCTATACAGAGAGAGGGATACACCTCCATTTTTCTTGTCTTAAATGTTAGTACAAGTCACCAGGAATAATTCACATCTAATTTTATGCAATAGTGTTGCTTTATGCTAAGCCATTTGAGATAAAGAAATGAAAAACCTGACTTGCATAAACCTACTCTATGCAAATTGCACTAAAAATACTCTTTCTCATAGCTAAATGTGAAAAAAAGCACTGGAAACACACAAATCATGATCTGCACAACTATTTCAAGCAATTTAGAAACAGAGCGACTCAGAAGGGACCACCTGAGCCATCTAGTCTGACCCCTGGCTCCAGCTATCATGCTCATGTCTAGCCTATTCTTGAACATCCTCACTGATGGGGCTTCCACCACCTCCCATGGAAGCCCATTCCATATCCATTAGGGGTCCTAACTGTCAGGAAGTACTTCCTGACATTCAAATTGAACCATGGCTCCCTGAGCTTTGCTCCATTAGAACGTGTCCTGTTCTCCTCTGCAGGGGAAAACGGGTCTCTACTCTCCTCAGTGTGGAATCCCCTCACATACTTACATGTTGTCAACAGATCCCCTCTAAGTCTCCTCTTCTCCAGGTTGAAAAGACCCAACTCATACGGCTTTCCCTGCAATCCGGCCACCATCCTTCTGGCCCTATGCTGCACGGATTCTAATTTCATGGAAGCCAGCCTTCCCATCTACTCAGCTTGCTTTTAGCCATCAGGCTACACATGCACTGAAAGCCCATCAAGATATGTTTTTCAGTGTTTCACACATCCAAATATATTTCAGGGCAGAACTTTATGCAGACTGAAACTGAGAGGAGGTCCTTGAGAGCTTCCCTCTACCTTCTTGAAGAGAGACACAGTGAAACGCCCGATGGACAAAGCCCATAAAAGTCACTTCAACAGTGAAATAATACGAATTTAAGCAGATTGTGTCAGAATTGGTTAGGTACACACTCCACAGTAGCTCAGAAATCATGGGCTGTTGTAGAAAGGGTAGTGTGCAGGTTGGCACAATATATTTCTAGGTCAGACAAAGGTTGATGGGGCAAAAAGTATAAACTGAGAAGATAAGCTGCTTTTTAACCCCAGGAGATGTGCAAATTGGTTCATCCAGAATTGTATTAATCAACTGGCTATCAGAGAGCTTCTGGGGATTACCTGCAGCTAGGATTGGACTGAATATTCTTTTAAAATAATTTTTGGATAGAGAATGGCAAAGTGCAAGAAATAAGCAGAAGCTGAAACAAAGCCATTTCCACATTTTAAAACACTAGCCACCACTTTATTCCCAGCCCCCAAATGCCCCTAATGGAGCTGGAACAAGGAAGGAGAATATATTAATGAATATTGAAACATGAAACAGTAGAGTTGGAAGGGGCCAAAAAGGTCAGTGCCTGGCTCCAGGTTAAACCATTCTTCTCGGGTTGTGATCCAACTGCATCTTGAATATCTCTAGTGAGGAAGAGCCCACAACCTCCTCAGAGCACTGGTTCCATTGTCATATTGCTCTAACAGTCAGGAAGTTCTTCCTGGTGTTCAGTTGGTATCTGGTTTCCTGTACCTTGAGCCTGTTCTGTATCCTGCTCTCTGGTGTGATTGAGAAGAGACCCGGGCCTTCCTCTGCATGACAGCTTTTCAAAAAACTGAAAAGTCCCCTTGGCCTCCTCTTCTCCAGGCTAGATGTGCCCAGTGCTCTCAATCTCTCTTCATAGAGATTGTTTCCAGTCCCTGGATCATCATTGCTGCTCTTTCCAGTTTGTCTGCATCTTTTTTAAACTGTGGTGCCCAGAACTGGACACAGTTCTCCAGATGAAGGCTAAACAATGCTGAGTGGAGGGAAACTAGAACTCCACATGATTTAGAAGCCCATAATAGTATTTGCTTTTTTTGCAGCTACATCACATAGTTGACTCATAATCCATCTGTGATCTAGAACAACTCCAAGATCCTTTGCACATGTATTGTTGAGTCAAGTATTCTAATGATCCATTTGGTTTCTTTTTCCTAGGAGCAGAACTTGGCATTTGTCCCTACTAAATTCCATTCTGTTGTCTTTAGCCCAGCACTCCAACTTATCACCAACACTTTAATTTTTGTTTCTGTCTTCCAGGGCATCAGCTATACCTCCTCATTTGTGTCATCTGCACATCTGAAAAGTGTTCCCTGCATTTCCTCATCCAATTCAACTCTGGATCCACCTGATAGTTGTCCCATCCACTTTTAGCTATTTTGTTAATTAGGATATCATGGGGTCTTCTCATCCCGGATGCACGGGTGAGCTTGTCTCTTCTCATTCTACAGTTATATAGTTCACAAGTAACCTCCAATCAGAGATGGGAGAATCAGGGATGCACTGAACTCAGAGGTCAGTTTAATTCTCTTCCAATCTTATTTGCATTTTCTTCATTCATTTGAATGGAGAAAGTTCACAGTATTCAAGATGTGTTCATTTTTAAAGTTTTGCATTTTCCAAACCTTTGCATTTCAGTAGTTCTGCATGTTTTAAAATATGCACTTTAATTCATGCACATGAATTTTTCAAGTGGTACATTCTTTGAGTTGCACATTTTCAAACTTCTGTATTTTTTATATGTTACATTTGCAAACATTTCCAATCTTCCACTAGACTGTTAATGGGGCATATTCAAATGATTTGCAAAATGAAGTGAAATATTCTACAGGGCTTAAGCTAGGGAATGATGGACAAACAGTGCTGATTTGAATTCATGAGGACTGCTATGGAATCCACTTCTATATAGAGCAAACAGATATTTTCTTTAACACAATTCCTGACTGCCTTGTGTGATCCAACTTGTATGCAAAGGGAGTGTGCATAAGGGGAAACTCTGACAGAGTTTCAACTGCCATTAAAACAAAGTGGAAGCAGGGGAAGTTAAATAACAATTCCCTTTGTCTCAACACCTACTAAATAAAGAATCCAAGAAGCATAAGAAGGGAACATCTTAGAATCAAAGATCATGCTGAGTGAGGCAGCTGAAACCCTACTGAGGGCCAGACTGAGTTCCAGGCAACCCACGGACATGCCTTCCTATCTAACATATTACCAGCATGCCGATGTTTCTTCAAGGCTGGTGATGTTTTCATTGTATGTATCTAAAAATCGCATCCAGCCACCTCTAGCATATCACTACTCATTTGTCACATGCATCAGCGCAAGCAAAGCTGGCACAAACAAGAATGATCTGTCAAAGGCAGCATTGCCAGAGGGGATTTGAACAGAAACTCCTTCCCCGCCATACACAACAGGTTGGCAGCATGAGCCTCCCTCACAATAGCCTGTCTTGGCCTGTCCCTGTGCATGATGTACTCTGAGTAATCTTCCAGTGATGGTGTTCCTCACTCTGTGGGGGAACAGCACAGTCCCAGCATATGGTTCACTCTGCCAGCCAGAGCAATTTGCTTCTTGCAGAGACAAACCAGGGCAGCACATCCAAAGGGCAATTTAAGTATCATCACTGAAGTGCCACAGTCTTAGAGACAAAATCCTGCAAGGGGGGCAGGAAACCCAAAGTGAAGAAGGCCTATTGTTAAAGTTTTAACATTCGGTTGCTAAAAGCCATTAATTCAACGCCTCCTTGGCAATCTCACAGTTCATCTTTATGATTTGTTTTCTCTCTTTGGATGCTCAAGACACCTCCCAAGCACAATGCTATGAATCCGAAACCCCAATTGCTAATGGGGAAAAAAGGATCTCCTTTGCTTTTGTAAAGACCACATTTTATGGTGGAATGTTGAACTTTAGCTCCTTTGAGCATAAATAGAAGATCACGGTTTCCATTGGTCTATCCATCCATCCATCCTCTGGGGCATGCCTACAGATTCGTTTGTGGCTGTGGCTATGGAGTGAGTCAGGATGAGCTTCTTCACTTCCAAAACTCCTGTGCAAGTCAATCATGGCCGTGAAGGTTTCGTTTAGTAGGCCCTTCACTGCACACTTTAGAGGAAAATGCACCAAAAATAGATACATTCCAGGAAACTGCTTACAAAAAGATCTGTGTGGCACAGAGAAAACTGTACACAGAAATGTCTGTGAATTGTTACACACACAGATTTGCAGGCTCGTGTAGAAATGTGACAAAGCAAACGTGTGCTAGGAAAAAGTGCTAACACAGAAACAAAACAGCCAGATTTCTGCATCCCTACCTGACAAACACCAAGGCACCATGTGGCACCCAGCCTGCGTTTGAAGCACGGCAGCTGCTGGCATCTACTTTGAATTGTTCACAGGGTCTTGTTCAGCCATATGTTGTGTTGCTGTGATTGTTTTCAGGGATCTCCTTCACCTAGAGAACTAAGACCATACTGACTTTTAAACTTGGTGGAAAACAGACTTTTCCACAGCAAATGACTAGAGTGCGGAACAGGTGGAGATGCAGCAGTAGTGCACTATGTGCAAGGAGGCCGTGCCAACAAGCCTTTGGATGCAAATAGGGGTGTTACAAGCACGTTCTTATTCCCATCTGTGAAGCGTCTGGAGGGCATGCCAAGAGTGGATGTTAAGACTGATGCGAAGCTTCTGGGAGGAGCTCTGATGTCTGCAGAGTGTTCTTCCAAAGACTGCACATGATTTGTTTGAGTTGTTCTCTTTTATTGGCAAGAAGGAGATGATGTGTCTGGTCATGGAGCATTGAGTCTGCAGGCTGCTGCTTTCCAGGGCTATCAAAACAGATTTTTGCTTCCTCTTTGCTTTGGGGCTCATTTGGACACATATTCTTTTCCCCAGCAAAGGCTAAAATTTCATGTATTTATGCTTCATTTAAAAAAAACAAGGGCAGAGATGAACCCAGCAACCTTGGGGAAGGCAGTTTGGGCATTATAATGATACCTATTAACTTCAAGAGAGCAACCTTGCAGTTTGAAAATGATCACTCCCTAATTAGGATAGAAATTCCCACTCTCCACTCTCTAATCCCACTCTCCCTGGGATTTTCTTTGCAGGAGTGGGTGCGGATGCATTTTAATATAGGCAACTCACTTTTGGAAGAGTTTGCTCACCATGGTTTCAAGCCACTTCTGCCACTTCTCCTTCCATTTTCCATTTAATTTGCCAGCATCTCTTCCTCTCCAGTGCTAACAAATAGACTGTTCCATTTTAATTTGTATCCTTAGCAGTAAATAACCAAACTTTGAAAGAAGTGAATGGATTTGGGCATGGAGTGGGGTGGGGTGTTTCGTTATATGCAGGGCTTTTTTGGTCATAGAACACACTGGAACGGCGTTCCAGCACCGTTTTTTCCAATGGATTTTACAAAGTGATTTTGAATCATAGAAACATAGAAACATAGAAACAGAGCGAGTCAGAAGGGGCCTCCTGGGCCATCTAGTCTGACCTCCGCACCAGCCGGCTCCGCTCATGACATGCCCACCATGTGCATGTCCAGCCTATCTTTGAACACCCTCACCGATGGGGCCTCAACGACCTCCCGTGGAAGCCCATTCCACGCCCTCGGGGTCCTAACTGTCCAGAAGTGCTTCCTGGCATCCAAATTGAACCTTGGCTCCCTGAGCTTTGCTCCATTGGAGCGCGTCCTGCCTTCCTCTGCAGGGGAGAACAGCCTCTCCCCATCTCCATGTGACACCCCCTCACATACCTGTATGTTGCCAACATATCCCCTCTGAGTCTCCTCTTCTCCAGGCTGAAGAGACCCAGTTCCCTCAGTCTCGCCTCATACCCCATCCCCTGCAAACCAGCCACCATCCTTGTGGCCCTACGCTGCACTGACTCCAACCTGGCTATATCCTTTCTGTAATGAGGGGCCCAAAACTGAACACAATACTCCAGTTGCGGGCGCACCAGAGTCATGTAGAGTGGTAGTAGTACCTCTCTTGATCTAGAAGCCACACTTCTGGCTATGCAACCAAGGGTGGCATTCGCCCTCTTGACCACCGCATCACACTGCTGACTCATGTTTAGCCTGCGGTCAACCAGAACCCCGAGGTCCCTTTCACAAGTGCTGCTCTCCAGCCACTTGTCCCCTAACCTGTACTTATGACAGCTATTCCTATGCCCAAGTGCAAGACCTTGCACTTCTCCACATTGAACGCCATCCTGTTGTCTCCTGCCCACTTCCATAGTCTGTCCAGATCCTTTTGGATCTGGAGTACCTGCTTCTCAGTTGTGGCCACTGCTCCAGTTTTAGTGTCGTCTGCGAATTGATAAGCAGACTGTTCACCCCTTCTTCCATGTCGTTAATGAAAAGATTAAACAGGATCGGCCCCAGGACAGAGCCCTGGGGGACCCCGCTTGTCACTGGCTGCCATCCGACGATTCCCCGCTAATGGTTACCTTCTGCTTTCGGTCAGTCAGCCATGCCCTAATCCACCGGACAGTGCTTTGGTGTATCCCAAAACTCCTCAGTTTCTCCACCAGGATATCATGGGGCACTTTGTCAAAGGCCTTGCTGAAATCCAGGTATACCACATCCACTGCGTCCCCTCCATCCAGCCATCTCGAAACCTTGTCATAGAATTCCACAAGGTTTGTCTGGCAGGACCTGTTTCTGCGGAAGCCATGTTGTGTGGCTGTCAGCCTCCCTTCCCTATCTAGCATCACTAGATCTCTCTCTATTATGAGCCTTTCCATTGTTTTTCCTACAATGACGTAAGCTAACCGGTCTATAATTCCCCATGTCCTTCCTACTACCCTTTTTGAAAATTGGGACCACCGATGCCACCCTCCAGTCCTCTGGAACTTCACCCGTTCTCCACGAGGCCTCAAAAATGGAGGCCAGCGGGCGTGAGAGAACCCCTGCCAACTCTCTAAGTACTCTCGTGTAACCCGTCAGGGCCTGGCGCCTTTGTAATGTCCAATGCCCTGAGGAGCCCCTCGACTTCAAGGGGGTGACTCTAATCTCTGCCCCTAAGTCCCCAGCCTCATCCAATCTCCTATACGGATATCCCCCGTCCTGCTTTGGGGAGAACACAGAGGCAAAATAGTCATTTAGCATCTGTGCCTGTTCCCTCATGTCAGTCACTGGATCTCCTTCCTCCTTATTTAGTGGTCCCACCACTTGTCTCCCCTTCCTTTTCCTATTTACATGCTGGAAGAAGCCCTTTTTGTTGCTCTTGATATTCTTGGCAAGTCTCAGCTCATAATCAGCCTTAGCCTTGCGAAGAATCCTTCTGCAACGGGCCTCCTCCTCCCGGTATACCCTTTTGTCTATTTCCCCCAGTACCCATTTCCTATGGAGGTTCCTCTTTCGTCTGATCCCCCTAACCACCTCCTTTCGCATCCATGGCGGCACTCTCCTCCGCCTCCCCACCTTACTGACTAGAGGTATTGTCAGGGCTTGCGCCTGCAAAACCTCCCTTTTGAGTGCCATCCACCCCTCCTCAACTCGCTTACCTTCCAGTAACCTATCCCAGGAGACTTTCCCCAGCCTGGCCTTCAGTTGGCCAAAGTTGGCCCTCTTGAAGTCCCAGCTTCTAGTGCTCGCCCTGCTGCACGGCCCCAGTCCTCTGATCTCAAAGCAAAGGATGGAGTGATCACTCGCATCCAGAGCTCCCCTAATCTGTACTTCATCTATCATAGCAGATCAGCAGCAAATATCATTAACATAGTGCCTGCAGGCTGCTTTTGTGTCTGCTATCTGCTATCTGATAGTGAGATAGTGAGGGCGCTACTCTCACTGCTCCGCTGCTTGGCTTGGGATTGGTGTGTGTGGTCGTGTGCTTACTGCCAGCGACGTGAGTTCTGGCACCTTTTTTTTTTTTTTTTAACAAAAAAAGCACTGGTTATGTGTCATCAAGTTGTCTCTCACCTATGACAACCCTTTGTATGAAAGCTCTACAAAATGTTCTTTACATGACAGTCTTGTGTCACTCTTGTAAATTCAAGTGGTGGCTTCCTTTATGGATTCAATCCACCTCGTATTTGGTTTTCCTTTTCTTCTTCTGCCTTCAACTTTCCCTAGCATGATTGTCTCCTCCAGAGAGTTTTTCCTTCTCATGATGTGCCCGAAGTATGACAACCATAGCTTTGATATTGCTACTTCTAGGGAAAGCTCTAGCTTGATTGAATCTAGGACCCGCTCTTTGTCTTTCTGCCCACCCAGGGTATTCAGAAAGCTCTCCTCCAGCACCATGTTTCAAACACATCTTCTTTGCCAGCATAATACCCATGCAGTTCTGGAGTCAGGGATTTTTATTCAGGTTGGATTGGCATTAAAGGCAACCTTTTTTCTTGATTTACTTATTTTGATGTTGCTCTTCAATATCTTTATTAATGATTTGGATGAGGAGGTACAAGGAAAGATAATCAAATTTGCAAGTGATAAAAGCTGGGTGGAATAGCTAACACACTAGAAGTCAAAATGAAGATCCAGGGCAATCCTGATAAACTTGTACACTGGGCTGAAAGCAACAGAATGAATTCAATAAGGACAAGTGCCAAGTCCTTCACCTAGGAAAAAGAAACCAAATGCATAGATACAAGATGGGGAATATTTTGCTGTGGCTCATACACCTCTCTGGTTTTGTTCCTTGAACAATCCCAACCACTCCAAAATTTCCATAAATGTATTCACCAAAATGCAGAACTTCAGGTAGGGCGGGCATGTTGCAACCCAGCCCTCTGGATCTCCTAGAAGGCCATACTCCCTTTCCCCTACCACAGATGGTCTGGAGGCTTCTTGGCTTTTGTGGAGTTTCTTTTTGTACCATTATAAAAGGTTTTGATCCCTTTTCTAAGGCTTAGTCACCGGCCCTAACTGCTTTAAACCAAAATCTCCTGGGAATGGGGAAAGGTTGCCCCACCCACTTTCCTTCAGCCTCCCACCACTAGAAGGAAGCCCCTGAGAGCGTCTGCAAAATCAGATTCATCCCTCTGGAGGAAAGCAGTTCTGCACGTGGGTTAAAGAGCCTGTGTAATGCAGAGATTAAGAGCACGGGACTGAGGCAATCTGGGTTCTAGTCCCTGCTCAGCCATGGAGCAAACTGGTGACTTTGGCCAGTAAGAGAGTCTCAGCCAAACCTATCCCACAGGGTTGTTGTTGTTGTGGAGAGAAGATGGAGAGCAACAGGAAGAGAATGATGCAAGCAAGCTGCTTTGAGTTATTTATAAGAAAAAGGTGGGATATAAATATAATGAACAAACAAACCTTCAGCTACCAACTCCCTGAACTCACAACACCTTTTTCTAGTCTCTTTGCGTTTCATTCAGCTTCTGGACTGCACCAATTCTGCCTTTGCACTGACCTTGCCATGGGCCTCCCCGCAAGTACCATCCTCATGCAACTTGCTGGGATTCTGTTTTTCACCTTCCACTCAGGGCAAGTTCTAAAGGGCTGCTGAGCCAAGTGCTGGCTGAACACCAAGCCATAGGGACATGAAAAGTCTACCCCAGCTTCAGCCATGTTGTCATTTGCCATTTTTCCCACATGGAATGCACAACAAAGCCAAATTTAGCAGGTCAAAATTTCCAGTTTCCATAACCTGGCTCCCTCAAGTCAAGGAGGCACAGTGGAGATGCTTTTCCCGAGGGCCACCAAATCCTCACAGTTTGCAGGGCCCAGTGTTGTTACCTTGGGCCCTCTGACCACATTTTTCTGCTTGCATTTTTAAAACATTAAATGGGAGTGCATACTAGCCAAAGCGATTCCTTGCCTGGCTGTGAAGATTTGGAGTACAGGAGAACGTTGCTAAGGAAGGCAGTAAAAGGGGAAAGGAAAACATTCTGGGAAGTTTACCAAACACCTGAACCCAGCAGTGATGATAGCCACTCTTTAAATGCATGGAAAGCTTGCTTATAATTCATGAAGCTTCATGAGCACTGACAAAGTTTTGCCTAATATTTCCAAACAGAGCAGACAAGAAGATCCCCTCCCTTCTCCCTGCCCTGCTCCTCCTGGCTCTCTAGAAATTACTAGGATATCATTGCTAATTATCAGGCTCAACAAGTGAAGTGAAGCAGTTTGTTATTGACATGCCAGCGAATTTAAGGCTGCAAGGGAAGGAGCAAAATGAACGCCAAGGAGCCACCAAAGAAAATGCATCGAAAAACAAGGAGAAGCAATGCTGAAAGAGGGAAGTCTCCCTCCCTCCCTCCTCCCTCCGAGGGGGAAATGTTTAGCATACCTGCCCTACCCATTGTTTACCACCCCCCCTTCCCATTCCAATGTTTACTTAATGCATTGTGCTCCACGGATTTACAAAGAGGATTAAGGAGTGAGGCAGTCTTGCCAACTTCCAGGGAATTAATCAAGAAGTAATCAGAAAGGAAATTAATCTGAAGAGTAAATTAATAAACCAAGGCTGGGAAAGGGCCCTTGCTCCTCCCTATCACACCTTCCAGTTTTTTGGCAGCACCCCTTGGGCCCAGACTGGCAGTCATGTGGAGAATGGAGGGACACATCCAAGGCAGGGAACTGCACCACGCACGGAGTTCTTTTCCACTCTGTCTTTGAAGATAAAAGAGTGGCAGGTGATAGGCAGACTCAAGCTACTATTTTCTTTGGTTGTTTGTACTTCAAGTTATGAATTTGGGGGTGGGGTGTATTCAGTGAACGCAGCCCTCCCCACCACTCTATTATTAATGGCCAAGAGGTTTTTTTTATGAATAAGAAAGTATGTCTCCTTTTCCATTACTCTTTGTCAGAAAGTTGAGAAGATTGGCACTGGTGTAGTGGGATCATTTCAGATCTTGCAATTAATAGTCTTCTACCCCCACCCCAGATGGCCCTGAGCATTACTTCTCATGCAAAACACAGAACCAATAGTTCTCTTCTTCCCCACCCAAGCATTCCACGCTTCACAATGGCCTCTGCAGGTCTGATACAACAGCACAAGTGTTCGGCAACAACAACATCCATTTGCACACACAGGCATGCATTTTAAACTCAGTTGTTGCACCACCACCAGAACTACAGGAATACAATGGAGTTGGTTGCCGTTGGCCTCATCAACTGCCACTACTTGGATGTTCACTGGAAGCAGCAAGAGCTTGGTTGTGGGCCCTGGGCTTTGGCTGCCAGGTCAGACCCAGCTCAATCAATCGGAGTGGGGAAAATACAGGCCCTTTTGGAGACGCCAGTTACCTTCCCCCATTTATTCCCTAAAGGACAACTTGCAACGCATTAGCAACTCACGATCATGCTCAGAACAGCTTGTGCTTCGGATTCCTAAAGGGCCACTGTCTCCTATCTGCCTATGAACTGTGTTACCATTTGGAATGTTGCAGTTAGTGATGACCCATTTTGGTCATGGGAATTCCTTGGATTCCCTGAGCTTGGTTCCCTGAACTATGACCCACTCTGACTGACATGGCCATGAGTCCAAGCTCCTGGTTAGCTTATCACATGAAAGTCCAGAATAAGAAAGTGATTGGGGGGCAGGGGCAGAAATCCTTTCCAGTTCAGCCCCATGGACTTGCTTCCATATCTCCTACTCCTTGCATCAATTCAGTGTGATGGAGTTGAGCCAGTCACAAATTTTCATTTGTTTTGTTTTTAAATGACTGATTATTTATTTTTCAAAGGAATTGCAATTGTACTATTTTGGAGAGGGGGCAGTTTTTTGGAAGTACCATATTTTTTGCTCTATAAGACACACCTGACCATAAGACGCACCTACTTTTTAGAGGAGGAAAACAAGAAAAAAAAAATTCTGAATCGAATGGGCACATAATCACAGGCACATTCCCCATCACTTCCCCATGGGCTGCACATCTGACAGACTTACTGCACACACATATTCGCTCTATAAGATGCACAGACATTTCCCCTTACTTTTGAGGGGGGGAAAAGTGAGTCTTATAGAGCAAAAAATACGGTAAATACCTGTACAGTTAGGCAGATCTGAAATGGGAGTTTCATTGCCCGTGCCTGTTTCAGGAAGAAACATGTGACATCACAGGTGAAGCTGTGCATGTAATCCTTCTGTATTCATTTGTGTGAATAATCCTCATTGGTCTGCAGTTATTATTCTCAAAAAATCTTGCTCATGTGAATAGGTAAAGAGCATGTAGGATCCTAACCCCAGTTGTTAATTATCATTAATTTCAATGACAGAGTTAAGTACATGTTACACACATTAGCTACTTCACTTTGTATGCCACCTTTTCTTTCAGTGCTGATGTGCAGCTGCATAATTTTCCCATAAACCCATGCAAATGTATTGTCCAGATAAGGACTTATTTACATAAGTGGCATTAAAAGTGCTGCTCGGGAGTTCATGATCTCCAAGGAAGGTGAAAACTGCAAAGAAATTATTTTCCACATAGAAGAGGCAGAAGCAAAGGCCCACTGGCATTTGGGGTCATGCTGCAGGGGAAAAAAGATACATGCCATGGAAGCTGGAAGCAGGTGGTCTATGTGAGGCATGAAGTGCGTTTTTCTGTGTGTGTGTGTGTGTGTGAGGGCTGGGCCATGGGTGGCAGCAAGGAGGGGCAGAACACCGGGTCCAGGGCTCTTGTTGAGTCCAGAGCTCACTATGGGCCAGGGGCTTGGGGCAAGTCAGCAGGTCCAGGTCAACGGCACGGATGACAGCAGTCTGAGTTTAGCATGCACACACACAGAGAGAGTCAGAGCACAGTTCCAAAGTCAGTTTACCTGAGAGACGTTGATGAAAGGGTTGCAGCAGGCTGGAGTGAGGCAGGGTCTACTTAGAGGAAAGATGGAAAGAGCAGGAAGGGTGCTGGCTGGAGCAAGGCAGGTGCAAAGCACAGCACCGTGGGGGCCAGAGCACAGGAAGTCACCAGGACACTAGTGTTGCTGTGGCAAGAGCAGCAATGCAGAGGGGCCTTTTATGCTGGTCTGCAGGGTCTCCATCTGCATGGCATAATTGCTCCACAGGTACTCCTTGCAAGTGCCTGCAAAAGCACTCCTGGTTCTGTCAGCAGAGTTATCCAGGCCCTGATCCTGATACTGTGTGTGTAACTTTATGTACTCTAATAGCCAATGATAAAATATGTACGTGCCATGAAGCACCAATGGCCTGCACACTAGGATAGACGTGTCAGTACACCACCTCCCTGACAGCTCAGTGTTTATGTTAAACAGCAGGGCTTTTTTCGTCATAGAAGCACCGGAACAGTGTTCTGGCACCTTTTTTTCCAATGGATTTTATGAAGTGATTTTGAATCGTAGCAGATCAGCAGCAAACATCATTAACATAGTGCCTGCAGGCTGCTTTTGTGTCTGCTATCTGCTATCTGATAGTGAGATAGTGAGGGTGCTGCTCTCACTGCTCCGCTGCTTGGCTTGGGATTGGTGTGTGTGGTTGTGCGCTTAGTGCCGGTGATGTGAGTTCCGGCACTTTTTTTTTTTATATACAAAAAAAGCACTGTTAAACAGTATTAACTAACTCATGAGACAAGCAACAAGGTCATTAAAAGGAGAAGTCAACCTCTCTCAGTGTGCAACACCAAAAGGAGGGGGGGCATCATGAAAGAGAAGGAAGTATACACCCCATTGCTACGTAGTCACTGGACCTTATCTGAATTCCTTATTTTGAAAATAAGGAATGAGACAATCAAGACCCCCAATTTGAAGGATGACCATTTCTCAGAATGTAATTGTAGATTTACAAATAGAAATAAAAGCAAATCCACAAAAGGAGGAGATGGAAACAGAGATGGAAGAGAACCAAATGCTCCTACAGTAATAGAGGGACCATGTTTTCCATAGCGGAGTACATGATTTTGCCCCAAGATCCCTGCTTAAGAAGTATGGGTTAGTTAACAGGTGATACACAAGGCCCCAACTTCAGCCTCAACGGAGATGTTGCCCATCAATTTAGACAAGACCAGACTAGACAGATGAAATGGCCTGCGACAAACCCCAGTGCTCCTCTCTTCTGCATAGTAAATAGCTGATTGTGGATGGGTAAGTCAGTCAAGCTTGTCTTGGGTTCACATTTATTCCAGTTTTCTGTTTGTTTCATCTCAATTCTTCATTGGATTTTGATTTTTTTTTCTTGTATGCACAAAATGCATACAGATAGTTGTACAATTGAAAATGAAGTTTTTTTAAAAAATGCACACATTTTAGTTCATTTTAGAGCAATTTTCCAATGAATAAAGATTTTTTTCCACAATATTCCTTATAGTTATCCAATATCTATCTATCTATAGTGTATTTTGTGGGAAGGCAGTTTGTGTGAACTCCATCACAAGCTTTGGAAATGCACAGATTTTAATGGCAATCTTGTTTGATTTAACTTGACATTCAGGAAGTTTAACTTAAGTGAGTTCACATTGCAATATGTTCATTTTGAACAGGAAAAATGCACATTTTTCAAAAGTCCATATCCCCCTTCCATTTTTCAAAAGCAATCACAATTTTCATGAAGCTCCAATCATTTCCAAAAAAAAAGAAAGAAAGAAAGAAAGAAAGAAGAAGATGATAAATTCTACAACCACATTTGTTTGGGATGTTTTATGAACAGAAATGAAATTCCTGCATATCTCTGAGTCTAGAAATCTCCCTGAGAATATCATGCTGGAACCAAGCCTGAAGAACCGTGACATAAACCACTGTGAGGAATGTCTGAATCAGTGGAGACAGAGTCCATATCAGATTACAAATGATCTCTCTCTCTTCCTCTCTCTCTTTCTGTTTTGATTTCAGCATTGTCTTTGTAATTGAATTTGTGTTGTTTCTGTTTTATTACAAGCCAACATGAGAGCCCTACTGTATGGACTATGGAGTGGAATGCACGTGTAAGAGTGTGTGTGTGTGTGTGTGTGTGTGAGGGGGGGAGGGGGAGGGGGGAGAATCCATCCTTATTTTTGCATACATTTTTCCAAACGTACACAACAGTTATGTGTATCTTTGAAATATACACTTTCCTCTCCCACCAATTAAAATGTATTTGCATGCCTTTTTCAAAAGTACACATTTTTATGTACATTGTCAAATGCATGCATGCATGCTGCTGAGTCCATTTTGGGGGGTCCCCAAATGATGTGGCAATGTTTGAAATGTACAAATTTCAACCCATGGATTGCACCTGATTCTGTGTCTGGTTCAACAGGAAGATCCTGACCAAACGCAAACTGAAAAGACATTTTTAAAGATCCCAAATCTCTGTGCATCTTCCTCATGGACTCGATAGCTCAAGGCTGCAATGGGAGAAGCTGTCCTGCTCAAAAACATGGGGACCTCTTGCTGGCTCTGTTACGACCAGGGGATTGAGCATCCCCATCCCACGTAAGAGAGCGGACAAGAAACAGAAAAGTAGTTGGAAACTGTCCAATAAAAAAGAATAATACAACTGGAAAACTGATAACCAAGAGATACGTTGAAAGTGATATCCTAAGAGCCAAAAGAGTTCTAAGTGGCCAAAACTATAGAAGTGGTGCATTCCCCACATAGGAGTTAGCTAAAGGGAAGGATCAATATGGGTCATGAAAAAAAACTCAAAGTATGCGAGAAGAATGAAGGGAGAGTACAGGGGAAATATAACAGGAGAACCAAATAATGAATGCACTTGAAACATAATAACAAAGTCTTAAATTGGAAATTGAAATAATAGGGCAGCCAATGAAAAGAAAATTATAAAAGGTCTTGTTTCTCAGAAGAGAAAATGTCAAGTAGCTGAACAAAAAACTGAAATACAAAAAGCAAGGATGAGAAATAGGTAAAAACATTGCAGTATTCCAAGTAGATAAAATTAAAGAGCAAACTCAAGGGTGAGCCAAATCAACAGAAAGAAAAGAGTGCATTTTAAAGTGATTGATGGTGCCGTGCTTTAGAAAAGGAAAACATTTGAGAAGAAAAAGAAAGGGAAGACTCCAATGAAGCACCTCCAGTGAGAACCTCAGAAGAAAAACCAATAGTCACATCTGGGCTAACATGCTACATTCAAGTCCTTGCCCGTGTATTCAAGATAAGAACAAGATAAGATAAAAAGCACCCTCCTCTCAACCATGGCCAGCTGGAGTTTTCTGAACGTTATTTTCAGATTTGTGCAAATCAGGGTTTCTGCTCCACATTTTTAAAATATTTGCAGAATAGAGTCCTGAATTTTGCACAAATTTCCCAAGCACATCACAGCCAGTTATAAAAACAGAAGTTCTTAGATCAGATTTCTAAGCACATGGTTTGCATGCAGTAGGCTCGTGTTTAGCCCATGACCTCCTAAAGTAGAAGTATCTTGGGAAGCAAAGGCAAGGACTTCTACAAGCCTACTTAGAGTCCTATTATCATCCAAGCTAGAAAACACTGAATTAGGTGGGACAATGGTCTAGAAGAAACATCCTCCTATGTCCACACAAAGCACCGTAGGCCCATTGAAAGCACTGCCACCAGATCATATTCTTCTATACAAAAGATGTACCATTGACAGAATGTACCTTGCATCCATCTGTTAAGAGGAGCCACATACGTACATTGACCTGAACACCTCAAAAACAAACTTCCAGCCTTCTCAAAAGAAAGAAACGTTTCTGGAAATTTGCAAACTATTTTCCATTTCTAGGAAAAGAGTTCATGGTTTCTTATTAATTCTGGCCTATCAGCCCTCAAAGGCTCCTCTCCTTCTTTCAGTGTAGTTAACTACAGACGGGAAAGAGGCCAGGCAGGCAGAGGCGACTGAAGAGGAGAGAAGCAAGGCTAACCTCAGTCTTCTGGGTGCATTCTGCAACAGGTCAGCATGACCTGCAACACATTAACCTGGAGCCCTGCAGAGAGCAGGGAGCTGGATCCTAGCTGCAAGTAATCCCTGAATCTCCCTGATAGCCAGTTGATGAAAGCAATTCTGGATGAATCAATCATACCATTCTATGATCCTCTGAAAAGAAGAGGGACACTAGGAAACTCTGCTCCTCACAAAGGCCATTACCATTCAGAATAAGTCAGTTCCTCCAGACACCACAGCAGTTACAACCTAAAATGATGAGGAAGACATCAGAATGATGGATAAGGAAGGGTGAGAAGTAGTGGTGGAAATTTCCCTCCCACTTTTCTTGGTTGCAGCTGAAATGTCTTCTAAGTTGTGCAAGAAAGGAAAGGAAAGAAAACATGGAAACAGAGTGAGTCGGAAGATGTTTCCTGGGCCATCTAGTCTGACCCCCAGCTCCAGGCAGATCCACTCATGACATACCTACCATGTGCATGTCCAGCCTATCCTTAAACCCCTCACTGATGCCCTAATCCATCAGACGGTACATTGGTCTATCCCAAAAGTCCTTAGTTTCTCAGCCAGGATATCATGTGGCACCCAATTTTCAAAAAGGGTAGTAGAAAGGACATGTAGGTAGTAGACCGGTTAGCCTTACGTCCATTGTAGGAAAAACAATGGAAAGGCTCACAATAGAGAGAGATCTAGTGATGCTAGATAGGGAAGGGAGGCTGACAGCCACACAACACAGCTTCCGCAAAAACAGGTCCTGCCAGACAAAACTTGTGGAATTCTATGACAAGGTTTTGAGATGACTAGATGGAGGGGATGCAGTGGATGTGGTCTGCCTGGATTTCAGCAAGGCCTTTGACAAAGTGCCCCATGATATCCTGGTGGAGAAACTGAGACATTTTGGGATACACCAAAGCACTGTCCGGTGGATTAGGGCATGGTTGACTGACCAAAAGCAGAAGGTAACCATTAGCGGGGAATCATTGGGATGGTGGCCAGTGACCAGTGGGGTGCCCCAGGGCTCTGTCCTGGGGCCGATCCTGTTTAATCTTTTCATTAATGACATGGAAGAAGGGGTGAACAGTCTGCTGATCAAATTCACAGATGACACTAAAACTGGAGCAGTGGCCACAACTGAGGAGCAGGTACTCCAGACCCAAAAGGATCTGGACAGACTATGGAAGTGGGCAGGAGACAACAGGATGGCGTTCAATGTGGATAAGTGCAAGGTCTTGCACTTGGGGCATAGGAATAGCTGTCATAAGTACAGGTTAGGTGACAAGTGGCTGGAGAGCAGCACTTGTGAAAGGGACCTTGGGGTTCTGGTTGACTGCAGGCTAAACATGAGTCAGCGGTGTGATGCGGTGGTCAAGAGGGCGAACACCACCCTTGGTTGCATAGCCAGAAGTATGGCTTCTAGATCAAGAGAGGTATTGCTACCACTCTACACGACTCTGGTGCGCCCACAACTGGAGTATTGTGTTCAGTTTTGGGCCCCTCATTACAGAAAGGATATAGCCAGGTTGGAGTCAGTGCAGCGTAGGGCCACAAGGTTGGTGGCCGGTTTGCAGGGGATGCCATATGAGGCGAGGCTGAGGGAACTGGGTCTCTTCAGCCTGGAGAAGAGGAGACTCAGAGGGGATATGCTGGTGACATACAGGTATGTGAGGGGATGTCACATGGAGATGGGTAGAGACCTGTTCTCCCCTGCAGAGGAAGGCAGGACACGCTCCAATGGAGCCAAGCTCAGGGAGCCAAGGTTACATTTGGATACCAGGAAGCACTTCCTGACAGTTAGGACCCTGAGGGCGTGGAATGGGCTTCCATGAGAGGTCGTTGAGGCCCCATCGGTGCAGGTGTTCAAGGATAGGCTGGACGTCCGCATGGTGGGCATGTCGTGAGCGGAGCCGGCTGGTGCCAGAGGTCAGACTAGATGGCCCAGGAGGCCCCTTCTGACTCACTCTGTTTCTATGTTTGTCAAAGGCCTTGGTGAAATCCAGGTAAACCCATCCGCCATGTCCCCTCTGTCTAGCCACCTCTAAACCTTGTCATAAAATTCTGCAAGGTTTGTCTGGCAGGACCTGTTTTTGCGGGAGCCATGTTGCATGGCAGCCAACCTCCCTTCTAGATCTCTCCCTATTATAAACCTCTCTATCATCTTTCCCAGAATGGACTTAAGGCTAACTGGTCTGTAATTCCCAATGTCCCCTCTACTACCCTTTTCGAAAATTGGGACCAGTGACACCACCCTCCAGTCCTCTGGAACCTTGCCCATTCTCCATGAGGCCTCAAAAATGTAGGCCAACAGATGAGAGAGAACCCCGCCAACTCTCGACGTACTCTTGGGTGTGACCTGTTAGGGCCTGTCAGCTTGATAACATCCACTGTCCTGAGGCGCTCCTCAACTTCTAGGGTGGTGACTCTAATCTGTGGTCCTAAAACCCTGGCCTCATCTGATCCCCCATGCGGATCTCCCCCATCCTGCTTTGGGGAGAACATAGAGGCAAAATAGGCATTTAGCATCTGTGCCTGTCCCCTCATATCAGTCACTGGATCCCCTTCCTCCTTATTAAGCATCTCTGCTCCTTCCCACAGTCTTTGGGATTCCCAGCCTCCTCCTTCCTCCCATCTTCCTTGATACCAACCCCCTCTTTGTAGGAGTCCTGCCAGTCCCTGCAGTACCTCTAGCACCCTGGTCCCAGAGCCCTGATCCTCTCCCCTCACTTGTCCAATCAGGACAAGTTTCTGGGGGACCTGAACCCCCACACCCCGGGTCAGTTTAAAGTCTTCTGGACAAAGGTCGCTAGTGCATTTCCAAAGGACCTTTTCCCCATCCTTGTGAGGTGTACCCCATCCCTCCCCAGAAGTCCATTGGAAAGAATGTTTTTTTTATCATCACAGAAATAGATGCATTTTTAAGACAACTGCTTGTGTTCTGTAACATAAAGTGGAAATCTCTAGCTCTCCCCAAATAGTGGCCTTTTGGAATACCAGTGCAATTGATTGGCCTCATTTTCATGCATTTATCGTGGGGGGGGGGGACGACCAAATCAGTGATTTATGTGAATCTCCCATGGATGCTCGACAAATCTGGGTTTTTCAATGCCAAATAGAAACTGACTTGATTGACAACTCCTGGACTATATTAGGTAATCAGAACTTCATCACTCACTGGCTTTCACACATCCTAATGTCAGCTCAAAGAATGTAAGAAAACATATTTAAATGCATATTTTAAAGGAAAATGTCCTTTTTGGGAAAATATGTTTAAATTAAAACATAAAACTTCCAATAAAATTTGATTTTTTAAAAAAATGCAGATTAATGTATAAATAGAACTGAATAGATGAATGAGAGAATACATGAAAGAGGCATAGACTGAAAATAAGCTGAACTGTCCAGCCCCAAATGTAAGGACCAACTCTGCCAGAATGGCCAGCTGCACAGAGAAGATTTTTTTACTTCTTTTCCAAAGCCAAATGGCGATACCTAGAGATGCTCACAAGCTTCTTCGTTCCATATTCCCCCCCAGCTTTTAGATTCCTAATGGCCTGACCTTATTTCCAGAAGGACATGCATATATTCATGATTCAGCAATCTTCTATTTTGGGTTCGCACTCTTTGCACAGTCTATCGCACATGTGCTGACTAATGCAATTTTCAATTCAGCATTTTCTCTGTTTCACAGAACTAATGCGCTTTGACATATATGTGCATAGATTAAGTCACACTGAGAAAGGGAATGTCTTGATGCAGTCATAGAACAATATCAGGATTCCTTTCCCAGTGTTGATGTGACTTAATGCACAAGTGCTCTGTAGTCATTCAGAAACCGATAAAGGGGTGTGAAGAGGGAGAGAATGCATCAACCAAGAACTGATGTAAATTAACTTTCAAGGAAGGCATGGTAGAATGAGGGGCAGAGGGCACACACAAAATAGAGAAAAGTGAGGGCAACGGGCCTCCCCTTGGATATTTCCATCCACGGAACAACTGTGCCTTCAACAGTTTGTCTCTGTACAATGTCGGCAGTACAACATTACCTGCTGACACTTCTTCTTTGAAAACAAGTAACTTGCAAGTAATTGACATCAATTAACTTCAGAAAAATAAGCTCTCAAATAAGCAAATGAAGACAAAAACCTAGACTCCAATTTATGGATGACAGCAGTTTCCTTGGCTCCTCTGCTGGGAGCCATCATGCTGTACTCAATCTCTCTGTTAAACAAACAGAGCTATATCCTGAGACAGAACAGGTGCCAGAGAGCTGGTGAGAGGGATCCTTAATGAGAGGTGGGCAGGTTTAACTGTTAAACACTGCAGATGGCACAAGGAGCAGCACTCTCAGATGTGCCATGTTCAAAGACAGCTAAACAATGCAAAGGATGAGGAGGAAGGTGTAGAGAATGGTGGCCTGAGGCTGGTGAGAGATCAAGAAGCAAGAGAATGTTCGATACATGGTCGGCAAGGGTAGAAGATAAGCCATTAGAGATGGATATGGTGTTGTAGGGATTGGGGTCATCCATTCTGGAAAGGGTATGTTAAGGGATGTGGAAACAAAGTTTAAGGCAGAAGGGGAGAAAGGAAGGGGATCTGCAGCTGAAACACTAAGGCCAGAAGACTCAGAGAAAAGCCAGGTGGTCACTGAAACTCAATCACTCAAACGTTACAGGAAAGTTTAGTGAGCATGTTAATAAGAATGACAGCAGACCAACAATCCCATGCATGGCATCAGGTAAAGAGAGCAGACCAACTAAAAAGAGGCAGGGACTCTAAGTGGCTGGACCCTTAAGCAGGATGATCCACCCTGAAGGCATGGTTTGGAGGGGAAGAGATGTATTCCATTTAGAAATGACTTCTTAGAATTAGGTTGCACTTCCCTAATGGTGAGAATTTTAATTTTGCTTCTTTCCTTTGTTATTAACTTCTGTAATACCTGTAATACCTTGTACTTTAAAACCAGCCTGGCTGCCCTTTTGCTTGGGCAACCATTGTCAGAGCCACCAAGTAGAGAGGACTTCCCATTGCCTCTCTTCCTATCCCTTTTGACTATCCACTTTAGTTTTCCCCCAGCTAAACTCTGAAAACCACTGGAGGTCTTAGTTCCTTGAGCTTCTTCCAATATTCAACTGGTGGTTGGGGATAGGCAGTTCAGCAAACGTCACCCACACCAAATCCTTTGAATTTGATTTCGAAAGTCATTCTGATTCAGATCGCAAGCCTTTTATTCTTTTCCCATAAAAATGTGTGCACATTTTTGTGCATGTTTTTTCCAGAGTTACTCATTGTGCACATCTTTGCAATGAGCATGCCCTTTCCCCATTGAGGAAAGAGCACGCACTTTCCACACTTTCCAGATGTAGACATTTTTCTAATGCATGCATACCCTCAAATACACTGGGGTAGTCTTTACATTTAGGCAAAGATGGAAACATATTTCTTTCTGAGCTCATATTTGGCCTTGAAGGTGCAAGCTGGGCAAATACTAAGAAAAAATGAACTAAAACAAATTTCCATCCATCTCTAATAGTGGTGGATAGATATTCATGGAAATGAATACAATCCTTGCACACATATTAATTGGAGTGTGTTATTCGAGTCATCAGTTCCACATGTTTTCAGCCAGTTCTCTGCTCAGAGAATACTGCTTCATGTTGCATGAAGTCTCACTATTCCTTTATCATGTATAGCAGCTGTTGATGAGTGAAAGACATTAGTGGAAGTTCAAAGAGGTGCTTGTCTGTCTGTTTGAAAGAAGTGCTTAGCCTGTGTATCTTTTTCATAGGATGGGGCAGATTGGAAAGAAGTGTAAGAACTGTGATATAAGTAGGATTAATGAAGTTGATGCGAAATCAGTGTTAATCCGGTACTATTAGCATTAACTTCATGCTCTTCAGAGATGGGGGAGGGAGCAGTGATCAAGCACAATGAGATTTCTTCCTTCCTAGCTGCTTGCCTCACTTCCCTCTCACTCCAAGACACAAGCATCTCTCTCCCGTGAACCACCACAATGCTTCCTTCTCTCACAGATTAGAGTTAGTTGGCCAAAATTTTTATTGTATTTACCCATAGAACTTTACAACATCTACAGAAGATATAATAGAGTATGAGGGAAATCTGTTAGTATCAAATGATAAAATTGATATTTATGAAAGCAAGATGAAAACTAATTTAATTGCAATTAATTGGCTATACCCCCCAATGCCACCTGTGATCTAATCTTCATAGCTGCCAAAGCAAACAGAGACACTCTATAGCAGGGTTTTTCAACCGCCAGTCTGTGGATCAGCATGGGTCTGCTGGCATTTCCTGCTGGTCCGTGAAAGAGCCACATCCTGCTTGCTGCAGAACAGCACCAGGCCAAGCAGTGCTCTCCCTGCGGATTCACCACCTCTTCCTACAGGAGAACCACCATAACATGGACTAACATGTATGTTTGAGGGCAAAATGCACAATGCTGGAATGTGCCCTTGCACATGTGCATCTTTTAGACAGAAATGCAAGCTCTGGAAATTGTAAACTGTTTCTGAGAATTATGCTCCTCATGTTCAGGGTTCTGAACAGACCATATTGGCATGATTTGTGAACAGGAATTAAATTCTCATACATCCCTGGTGCTGTTTGACTGTTACGTTATATGAATTTTACTATAGTCTGTCTTTACTATAACTTTATCATTCCATTGGTTTATGGTTTTGTGATAAACTGTATGGGAGGGGGAACACTGAGACAAATGATGTGGTAGTAGAAATTTATACGATGATGATTTTTGGTTTCACAGGGAGCAGAGACCAACAGAGGCACCTGTAATGTAGTTGATGTTCTGAGAGTTCTGTTAAAACCAACAGCTTCCTGGTAAGTAGGCCCTAATTCATACGAAATTACTAGGTATTTCAGAAGCAGAATGTTACAAAGAAAGGGCAGCCTCACAGAGCAAAGCAATGACAACCACTTCTCAACCCCACCCCCCATTATCCATTGTACAGATTCCCCAGTCCATCCCTGAAGTCCTGTTCCCAACTGGCTAAGGGGATTATATGAGCAGAGCTGGCTGGAGCCAGGGGTCAGACTACATGACCCAGCAGGTCCTTCTGACATGCTTTTTTATGTTTCTATGTCTCTAAGTTGGCAGATGGCAGATCAGTACAATACACCCTGAGCAGGAAACACAACCATTGAAGAAGCCACTTGCAACAGACCCAGAGAAACCGCAGGAGAAAAGTTGTAAGTTCTACCTCTGCCATTGTATGGTCATTGCCAGCCTGCACTGTTGAGGATTTTAAGTGCTGCTATAGGCAGAAGGCCAAACCTGGGATGGAGCCACCTGGGCTGAGATCCTCATCCAGGCGTAAAGCTCATTAGGAAGGGCCTTTGGCAAGTCAGCGTGGCTCAACCAATTTGATGGGATACTGCTGGATTTTCCACACTGAGCTCTTTGGAGGAAGACAGATGGGATATTGGGATGATCCAAATACAGGCACATGAGATCAGTCCAGCTGAAGCAAACTTCCCATTGCCTTTTCTACACATCAGCCTTTCATCTCCTTGAAAATGCCACGCAAAGGATTGGGAGACCCTAGCAGGCTCTTTCTTCAGCACAGTGGGATAACTGGGTGACTGGTTTGGGAGAACAGATGAAGGGAATATCATCTGGACCTGCTCTATAGCCCCATTCGCTGACACAACTGGTTCAAGGTCAGAAGGAGTCAGAGAAGACACTCTCAAATGTATGTCCTTATCCAAACTGAAGTGGAAGATCTGGATTCCTAGGAGTAAACCAGGTCAGGCTGAAAACATTTTGCTTGGGGCATGCCAGCTCCAAGTAGCACTCTCATCCGGCCTCCATAAAAGGAAGAAAACACCTCCATCCAAGGACAGCAGCCTCACCTGCTCCTGCTGTGATGACACCACTTAGTGTAATTATTATTAAGTCCTGGCAGCAGATATGAAAACCGCTGGATGCAGCTTCCCAGACAGGCACTTAGAAAACCACGGAGACACCCCAGCTTACAGGTTCTCATTATCCATCTGGAAAATTGCAGATGTCATAAAAGCTTTCAGGGGATCAGTTGGAAATTGCCTTGTCAGCAACAAAGAGGAACAGCTTCTTTACCCCCAATTCCAGCAGCCGGTTTGGTGCTGTAGGCTTTTCTGTGAGCCGCAGATGCTGAGCTGTGTCAAGACAGAAATTCTGTTTGGCATGGAGAACCAGCTTTTGCATCCCAGCTTAATCCACAGCTACTTTGGTAGCAAAAAGGCAGAGAATGCAAATAAGAGTGAAGATGAAGCCTTTATCCTTTCGTCATCCTATCCTTGCCCCACAGAGTCTCACTTTTCTCCTAAAGGGGAGGGACTGGATCTACCCATAATATACCACATCAGACTGTCCATTAAGCCCAGTGTCACTGCTAGGGGCTCCAGAAGAGATCTTCCACATTTGGATTGACAAATCTGTCAACTCTCGTTCCTTTCTGTTCTTTCTCTCTCCCCATTCCTTAAATTTGATTAAACTCAAGCTCTGAAGCTTTGTAATGTTGAATGTGGATTGTCCCAAACGTTGAGATAAAGCTCAAAGTGTGTTTTGTGCACATGTCTCTTTGTTGCATGTATTTTGGCCTAATATATTTTACAAGCCAGCATCCTAATATGATGCATTACCTCCCAAGCATACACAGAGGAACTTAGAACTGCAAAATTGGGTTAGTTTGCATTAAGACATATCTCATTTGCTATCTCAGCAACTGTACCAGGATGCAATCTCACAGAGCTATTGCAAATCAGAGAAGATACTGAGCTAATGATGTATATTCTCATGGTTCCAAAGCAGCTTTCCATCAAATTTCAGCCTCTGCTATGCAATGGCCCAGTTGCAGGGAATTCTATGGGGATGGCTACACTCTCCTGAAGCATGAAGTACTGCACCAGCAACAGTACGACTGTTTCATCTGCTGCTTGAGAAAATCCAGCCACTGCTTTCCAGCTTGAGGAACTGAATGAGATTCCCTGCTAGTGTTTGGTTTCTTTTTCAAGAGAAGCATGCTCCAGAGTGTCAAGGAAGACAACCTGAGAAGTGGCAGAAAGGATTAGCTTTTCCAGTCCAAGGCAGAAGTTCCACACAGCATGATGTCCAAGTCACTGCATGACCAACTTTCATACGGTCGCTTTTGCTTTGTTTTTCTTACACGGAGATCAGACCTTCACATCAATGAAAGCCTTAGAACATTCTGCATGTATTCCTCAAGTTCATCTCAAACAAGAGGAGCAAAGAAATGGGTGACCCCCTCTAAAGACTCCTGCTTGGCCTCTGTGTAGAAAAAACCTAGTGAGAAGCAGAAAGAATAGGAGCTCTTGATCTGCAGGGATGAGCAATGGGGGAAATGAGTTTGGCTTGCAGCTTAATTCACTCTTCCCTGACTAATATGTGACTTGAAAGGCAGTGAGACATAAAAACATAGAAACACAGAAACAGAGTGAGTCAGAAGGGACCTCCCAGGCCATCTAGTCTGACCCACGGCTCCAGTGAGCTCCACTCATGACATGCCTATCATGTGCATGTCCAGACTATCCTTAAACACCCTCACCGATGGAGCTTCAACCACCTCCCATGGAAGCCCATTCCATACCCTCGGGGTCCTAACTGTCAGGAAGTACTTCCTGGTATCCACCCCAAATCTTGGTTCCCTGAGCTTTGCTCCATTGGAATGTACCCTGCCCTCCACTTCTGGGGAAAAAAAGGTCATGACCTACCTCTGCATGGCACCACCTCACATTCCTATATGTCTCTTACAGGTCCCCTCCTCCTCTCCTCCTCTCCTCAAGGCTGAAAAGGCCCTCCTCATATGGCTTACCCTGCAAACCAGTCACCATCCTTGTGGCCCTTCGGTGCACCGATTCCAACCTTGCTATATCCCTCTTGTAATGAGGGGCCCAGATTTGAACACAATACCCCAGCTGCGGGTGCACCAGAGTCATATAGAGTGACAGTAATACCTCTGTCAGTCTAGAAGCAACGCTTCTGGCTATGCAACCAAGGGTGGTATTCGCCCTCTTGACCACCGCATCACACTGCTGACTCATGTTTAGCCTGCAGTCACCCAGAGATCCTTATCACAAATGCTGCTCTCCAGTCACTTGTACCCTAACCTGTACTCATGATGCCCATTCCTCTGCCTCAATTGCAAGTCCGTGCACTTATGCACATTGAATGCCATCCCGTTGTCCCTGACCCACTTCCATAGTCTGTCCAGATCCTTTGGATCTGGAATACCTACTCCTCAGTTGTAATCTCTGCCCCTATTTTAGCATCATCTAGGAATTTGATGAGCAGACTTTTCACCTCCTCTCCCTGGTCATTGATGAAAATGTTGAACAGGCTGTGTTCCAGGACTGAGCCCTGGCCATCATTCCAATGATCCCCCACCAATAGTTACTCTCTGCTTGCAGTCCATCAGCCATGCCCTAATCCATTGGACAGTGCATTAGTCTATCCCAAAACTCCTCCATTTCTCAAGGAGGATATCATGTGGCACTGTCAAAGGCCTTGCTGAAATCCAGATAAACCACATACACCATGTCCCCTGCATCTAGCCACATCAAAACCATATCATAGAATTCCACAGGGTTTGTCTAGCAGGACCTATTTTTGCGGAAGCTGTGTCACGTGGCTGCCAACCTCACTTTCCTATCTAGGATTACTAGATCTCTCCCTATTATAAGCCTTTCCATTGTCCTGCCTTGAATGGACCAAAGGCTAACCGGTCTGTAATTCTCCCTGTCCCCTCAACTACCCTTTTTGAAGAATGGGACCACTGAGACTTTCCTCCAGTCCTCTGGAACCTCAGTTGTTCTCCATGAGGTCTCAAAAATGGAGGCCAATGAATGCAAGACTACCCCCACCAACTCCCAAAGTGCTCTCAGGCATAAACCCATCAGCGCCTAGTGCCTCTGTAACGTCCAGTGCCCTGAGGAGCTCCTCAACATCTGGGGAGGGGTGACTCTAATCTGTGCCCCTGAATCCCCGGCCTCATCCATTCCCCCATGAACATCTCTTCATCCTGCTTTGGGGAGAATACAGAGGCAAAATAATCATTTATCATCTGTGCCTGTTCCCTCACATCAGTCACTGAATCCCCTTCTTTACTAAGTGGTCCCACCCTGTCTCCCCTATCAGCTCCTCCCTGTTGATCAAGACCAATTCAAGGATATTCCCCTCCCTCTTCACCTTCGGACCCTCTGCATGAAAAACCCTCCTATCTAGGAAGCAACAGGACCTGGCTGTCACTAATATCTGGGAGATTGAAATCTCCCATAATTACTATGTCCTTCCCCTAAGATATCCTTTGAATCTGGTCTGTCAGGGCATCATCCAGGATCTCACTTTGCCCTGGAGAGTGATAACATACCCCCACTGTCAGGTCCCTCCCCCGTCAAAATCCTTTAGTTTCTCCCAGAGACAGGGGACTGCAGATTTCTGTGAATGTTGCTGCACAAACTAGAGTTGTCAGACAACTCCACAACACACACAAAGGAATTCAGCTTACTTTGATTCTGACCCAAGGATTCCACAGCAAGTTGCATGGATTCCACAGATCTGCAGATTCCCCCACTCTGTCACCTCCCCAAATAAACTGCATTTTTATACAAATATAGTGACAGAAAAACATGGCCCAAAACAGCCTCTCTTCCATAGACTAAATCATTAAAAAATACGAATTACTTATAGGGTGGTGGGATTTAGATTTATTGCAATTTGGGGGAATTTATTCAAATTTGCACAAATACATACGAACACATTGTGCAAGATCTGAATACCTAAACAGACAGAACAGATTCAACAAATTAAATCCATAGCTCAGATAATGCTTACAAAAATGCATATATTAGGAAAAAGCATGTATAAAACAGATAAATCAATGAGAACTGGCATATATTTGGGGGGAATTGTGTATGGTAATAAATGTTATTTTAGTTATTTATTTTTAATCCATAATATTGGATTTTGGACAAAGGGGGCTTATGATTGACCTAACCTAGTCCTCTCCACATTTGCTGAACCATACTTTCCCACAGACCCCCTCATTAAAGTGAGGTGCATTATACTGCTGTTTAAATTATGTTACTTATTTCTACTCTTGCATCCATACATATACATTAGCAAATGCAAATGTGATGGAAATCTGCATTCTCTTTCACCATCTTTTCAGTGATGCATATCCCCCTTCTGGCAATGTGTAAGTGGACACTTGAATTACTCATGGTTAACAAGAGTTGGTTCAAAATTGCTAACAGGAAGGAAAAAGCTTATGAAGAGATTGAGAAGGACATGGACCAATCACAACCGGAAGGGATGGAGAAAGACAAAGAGCTGATGAACCCATTTGGGTAGCAGGAAATCCTTTAATGTTGATAATTTCCTAAGCTTAACAGCGAGAAGAATTTGATTACAGGTTTGGGCTACAGTTCCTAAACTTCTTTGTGCATATTCCCTTACTACCCCTTTTTGCCCTCTCTCCCCAGCAATCAGCAGCCTGCCCTTCCTTCCTATCACTGCCCGTGAATGGGGTGGCAAAACGGGGGCATTTCAGCTTTCTGGCTACAGAGCCAACACAAACACACACATTTGTGCCTCGCAGGCAAACCAGGTAACCAAGAGCACGATGAACACCTACCAACTGCCTCTACAAAGCACATTGTTATCACTGCTAATGGCCTTACAGCATCTTTCAAAAAGAAAAGGGAGAAAAAGACAAAATAAACAAGCCCCTATTAAAGCATTAATTAAAGTTAGCAGGAGAAGCAGCAGCCAGGGCTGCCAACCGCCATCTCACTCCATCTTCTGCCTTGTGGAATTATCCCCCACTCCACTTGAATGTTGCTAATGGCAAAGAAGAATTTTTTTTGAATTCTCTATTTGAAAGCCATGCAAAGATGATAAAGAATCCACAACATGCACAGCCATTCAATCTTCTACCCAGCCTTTCTGCTGTCCCCTCACCTCACATCTTCACCTTTTTCTTTTTCACTTTTCCTTCCATAGGATGTGAGAACAAGCCAGTCTCAAAGTCTTTACGAATCTCTCAAGCCCACCTTGAAGCTTGGACTTCCACATTTCCAATGTTTGAAGGTGGAAAGTTCAAGAAATAGTCTTCCTGAAAGGGTGCATGCACAAGTGCACACTTTCTCCCAGATACTAAGGTGTGAAAATTGTGTATTAAAGTACTGCACAATTTTGAAAGAATATATTGTTTAAATGTTAAAACAGCTTCTGAAGATATGAGATCTCTCTCGCCATATGCACTAGATATGGATTCACATTGGATGAGTAAAATATGGGGCAAATTCAAGTAAAACCCCCCACATATATCCTTTGTTTATTGTTCTGTTACTTTTTAATCTACTGTGGATTCACAGCAGAAGAAATTCTTGTCGCTGAGTGCTACACCCAGACAATAAACAAGATGCTACAATGCAAAGGAATATAGACATACGTGCAAGGAGGGCACTCATCAAAGGAACACGGAGGATCTCAAAACGCCCATTAGATTTAACATTGGATGAGGGTAAGCTAGGACAGCTTGGAAAGTGGCATTAAACTATCCACACAGTTAGCTATCAAAAATGTATATATGAAGGAGCAATAAGCGTTAAAAGTGAAGCTAGTGACAGACCAGATTTGAAAAAGGCATCTGTTCCCATGATATAACCACATCTATTTTGTCCCACTGTTCAAAGAGGGACAAAACAATGGGAATATCTGTGATTTCCCAAGGGCAAGACTAAAATGTCACCAATTAAAAGGTTACAATCCCTTTTCTCAAATGGGAGGGTGGGGACAACACAGCTTAGGCTTGTGCAAAAGGGTGGGCCCAGCATTGGAAACCATGCTAAGCTAATGGGTTCGGCTGGAGTTTGTTTTCTTTCTTTTAGATACCATTCCTTATCTCTTTCCATGGAACATTGTCATAGGGAGAGAGGCAGAAAGAGAGAGATTCAGGTAGGAAGGTGCATTTATATTGTACAGATGAATCAAGAAGTTAGCTGTGGTGGGCCATAAGAAATATGGTTGCTATTTTCTGTACCATGGACTGTTTGTAGTTTGTATTGTATGTTCAACTCTCAGCACAGGAATGGTATATTTGGTGTATTCTACCCAGGCTTACACATTACTGATCAATAATTATTTATTTAACATGATAATCATTGATGTGGTCTATTTAGTAATCAATCTGAAATCTTACAATGAACTATTTGGGCTGGGCATTGCTGCCAGTGTGTACTATTGTATTAAGAGTATTCTTATTCTTGTATTGCTGTGTTGTTGCTGATTGCTTTGGGAACTTTTTGTGGACAAATGCAAGAGAGTAATTAAATGGAGCTGATGAAAAATGACAGAAAAGAGTTTCATCCTTTCAATTCGTAATTCATGGAGAAGAAACAAATATGACCAGAATGGCCAGGGATTGATTGATTGCATTTCTTTCACTCCATTCACATCAGACACAGACAAAATTGTGGCATCTGCCATCAAAACCAACAGCATTGGTGAATCAATGGACTTTCTGATGAATCTTCGGTTATATAAAGTGCAGTTTAAATAATGGAAACTAGTAGAGGAAAGAAAGAGAGGTTTTCTCCCCCGCTCTTAGAATTGTATATCTAGCACCTTTCAGGTTATGGGGGATCCCTGAGGGTCCCTTCCATGAAGCCCCCCACATACAGGTCATGCCTGAGAACACTTTTGCCATTCCATTCCATGGCTCCTTTCCTGAAGTTTGACGGACAGCCATTCAGGTGGCATTTTCAAGGACTGGCCAGGAAAGCCACTTAACTCCCAGCCACTTTTCTTGGTGGAGGTATGCAAGCACAATACAACATCTCCTTTGAAGCGTGGCAGCTTTAACCTGACAAACTTCCACAAGGAAAACTTCTCAGGGAGCCTGAGAAACAAGATTCACCCAAGCAGCTCACAGTGACGATCTTTGCATGATCTACTTGCCTGGAAAAGGAAAGGAATTATTCCTTCTGCATCAGCTCAGGAAATCCTATCCTATATCTCCAGTTTTTGACAGCTTCAGCAAGAACCAAAAGGAATAGATTGCAAAGGAACCAACCCTTCATCTCAGCACCAGTCAGTCCCTGCTTGGCTGACAATGTTTGTGGAGCTTAGAAATAGTGCTGGGTTGCTATAGGTGGAACATGTTCCATAGATAATGAATGTTGGTCTCCAGGGAAGTTAAAGCAGTGAAGTTTTAATGATTTCCTGTCATTGGAAAGCTATTAATTATCCTCAGCTGCGACAGTGGCTAGAAAGGCTGGTGCCATTGCAGTAAATAGAAAGGTACTATGGGGAGGAACTCTGAAAGACACAGAAACTGAAGCAATGGCATCTGTACTTTTCAAAAGCACTTTAATTGAAGGACCTTTAGTAACAGAATCCTCTCCTTTCCTATCCTTGTGCATTTCGCTCCACCCCATTATTTCTTGTTTCTGACATGCACATTGTATGGCTGATTGGCTGATGGTGCGGAGGTTCAAATGACAATGGATGTGAAATGTTGAAACTGGGCAAAATGAAGCCAGAAAATGCCAGTTTAGGTCAATCATTTCGTCTCTAGCTTGTGTCATTCATATATCCACTCATATATCAGTCAGTATCACTCACTCATGTATCCACTATTTCTGAAATTGCAACATTAAAGTCCGGGCCTAATTCGAGGTGCTGGTTTTGACCTATAAAGCCCTAAATGGCTTAGGACCAGGATACCTGAAGGAACATCTCCTTCCTTATATGCCCTCACGCCCCTTAAGATCTGCAGGAGAGGCCCTGCTCCGGGAAGCCTCCCTGAAGGAGGTAAAAAGGACATCTACCTTCTCTGCAGTAGCACCCAGATTGTGGAATGCACTCCCCAGAGAGGGTTGCCTGACGCAGAGTCTATATTCTTTTTGGTGCCAGGTTCAAATATTTTTATTTAAACATCATTTTAAAATTTAGCAATTTTAATAGCAGTTGCTTTGATTTATTTTATTGGTTATAATAGGATAGTGTCAACCTTGAATGGAAGGATAAACAAACCATTGCTGAGGACTGAACACTATGGAAGACCCTTGTATCCCAATGTGCCCCACACAGTATGTGAAGAAATAAAGGAGGAGGAGGAGGGCGACGAGAGGGGGGAGGCTACAGCTACTAGAGAAAGAGAAAGAATCTGTATGTAAAAAAAAAACAAATAAAATAAACAGCTCTTAAAACAGTTTCAGAATATTCTTGAGTTAACATTAAGCCTAACATTAACTGATGATGATAGAGATGGACCTGGTGATGGAGAGTCAAGGTTTTGTTGTGCTCCTAGGGGGCAGGGGTTACCACTGGAGCCTAGGATCCAGATGCCTTGGAATGGAAAGCTGTGACTACTGTATCTCTAGGGAACTACGTGGCCAATGAGAGCCATGTCTCCTAGCTCCCTAGAGACAGCTGTGATTATCTCTAGAAAAAGTTATGAATATCTCTAGGGAACTAGGAAGCCACTGATGATATATCATCAAATGTGTTCTGTAGTTTCCTTTTTCATGGAAACTACATAACATTCATGGCTTTTTTAGAGATGTTCATACAGCATTTGTAACAGTTCAGGTGTTTGTTGAGTATGAGTTCTTTCATAACCTGGATGTCTATAACCGAGAGACTACCTACATTTATGCACTTATTGGAGTCATATCCTGTCTTTTCTTTTTAGAGAAGTCAAAGTGGCTTATATCATTCTCCCCCTCCAGTTCCCAGCCTTATCCCCACAACAACAACCCTGTGAGGTAGGTTGGGCTGAGAGGTATCCACTCGGATCCATAGCTGACTGGAGACTAGAGCCCAGATTTCCTGAGTTCCAGTCCTGGCTCTTAACCACTACACCACACTGGCTCTCACAAGTCAGTTGTTATCTTCACAACAACTTTGTTAGACTATTCAAGGTAGACCATTCAACAGTCTAGCTGCTACACTTCATTGCTTTCCAAATGTCATGACTTGGGAAAGGCAGGTTGCTTACCTGTAACTGTCGTTCTTCAAGTGGTCCTCCATGCATTCCTATATATCTGGGTGCTGGGCCTGCGCAGCGCCCGTTGCCAGGAAGATTTAAGAGCTTTAGAGGTTTTGGTGGGAACTCCGTGCCCCCTTCCGCTATAGTATAAATGGGCAGAGTGCCCACCCCCTTTGCCAGTCAGGTGAAAACTGCCTGTTCACCACCAGCTGGGACCGGCAAATCTAGGACCGTGTTCCATGAAGGAGGTATAAAGGTATACAGCATGCCCAATCACCGACACGGAAGTGGGGTCGGTGGGCGGGTTGTGTGAATGCATGGATAACCACTCAAAGAACAACAGTTACAGTTAAGCAACCTGTCTTTCTTTGCCATGGTCTCCCTGTATCACACCTTAATGGGTGACGACCAAGCTTACCACACCCGGAGCTGAGACAGTGTCGTCACTGAAGAACCGTGGACAAGACAGCATGGCCAAAAGAGCAGTCCTGCCTGGCCTTGATGTGTAAGAGACAGTGCTTCGTGAATGTGCATGAAGTAGACTACATAGCCGCTTTGCAGATGTCGTGAAGTGGGATGCCCACACAGGGCAGAGGAATCGGTGACAACCCTCATGGAGTGCCCCTTCGGAGTAATGGGTAAGTCCAGTTTGGAGAGGTGATAAGAAAGTTCAATTGTCTCGATTATCCATTTCGACAGTCTTTGAGTCCTGATGGGCACTCCTTTGTCATGTTCTGAGTATTTATTTATTATTTATTTATTAAAAGCTTTTGTATGCCATCCTATTATGCAAGATCTCAGGACGGCTGAGACAGCTGAGTATTTGATGAAGAGCCATTTGGTTTTTCCAAATGATTCAGTTTTGGATTGATAGAAAGTTAAAGACCTGCGGATGTCGAGGCTGTGTAGAGAGCGCTCGATCAATGTTGATGGAGCAGGGAAATAAGCTGGTAGAACGATGTCCTGATTTGTAGACGTTGTCAGTATCGAAGTTGGTCCCGATTGAAGCGATGGTATATTGAGCATCTCTGATTCTGTGGAAATGTCAGTGGCCTCACAATTGAAGATTCAAAGACCAAGTCTCATGGCAGCATAGATTCAGCAAGACATAATGTCAATTTTTCTCCCCTCATGATCAGATGGTGTAGAGTGTTCTCTTGATTGGCGGCCCTGAGTGGGCTCAGTGACAATTGAATTTGGTTCTGGATGTTTAAGCAGGAACAGTATCTTCTGCTCCCGAACCTTGTACATAGCCTCCAGACACCAAGAAGTAGGGTAAGGGTGATTTGGCAGCTGCCAAGACTCTGTCATTGCCTGTCGGAGTGTGGAAATAAACAGCAGGGCAACTGGGACTGAGCCTTCTTTGCAAACCACATCATAGATGTATTCCTGGTTTATGTCGGTACACTACTGTAAGTCAGTCTCAAGAGAAGAGGACATATGGGCAAGCAGCTCCAAGAACCAGCCATGGCTATCCCCTGGAGATCCCAGACCTTGGGTGATAATCATGGTGTCAGGAGAGGTGGAAATTTGTTGGTATTTTTCTGAGTCCAAATTGGACTGATATGGAGGACTAGAAGAAGAAGAGCCATCAGGAGATGTTGGTGGATGGGTGAGCTCTGCAGCGGACATTGATGGAGTGCCCCTTGACACCGATTGAGGGGTGGAATGGTGGTGACGCATTGATGGTGGTGAGTAATAGCCTATGAGGGATAAAAATCACATAGAAACATAGAAACAGAGCGAGTCAGAAGGGGCCTCCTGGGCCATCTAGTCTGACCCTCAGGTCCAGCCGGCTCCGCTCACGACATGCCCACCATGTGCATATCCAGCCTATCTTTGAACACCCTCACTGATGGGGCCTCAACAACCTCCTGTGGAAATCCCCATAGGGTAAAGGCACCAAGTACTGTGAAGGTTGAGGAGGCAGGAGGGAAGAAGGGCGATGAGGGGCCTTTGGAGATTCCTCCGAAGATGAGTGGCCAGTGGGTGTAGGAGTTGGTGACCTCGCAGGTTGTTGTTCCAGGCCCAACTTAGGTGGTGATTCTCGGATTTCTCCATCGGAAATAGAGGATCGAGCCAACGGATCCGATCGGTCAGGACTGGAGCAAGGAGGAGGTGACAATGGAGGCGTCAATGGAGGCATAACCAAGGCAGAAGATAAATCAACAGGCGCCGGGTGCAGAGATGGACAGATTGGCTTTGTCTCTGAAGGAGAAGGAAGGTGCATACTTCTATCAAACTTGGAATATTTTCTATCATTGGTTAGAGAAACAGGACTATGCATAGAATTGAATATGGTTGTTGAATGTTAAAAGAGAGAGAGAGAGAGTGAGATGCTGACCCAGTATGTCCAATGTCCTGAATAATTGTTGCTTTAGTTTTCATATTTATAGAGAAAAGAATAAAACTTGATTTAAAAAAAAAAACAGGCTCTGGGTGGGGCACTCGAGGATGCTTTGTGTGCCGATGCTTGGTCTTGTTGGATTTGTCTTTTTTGGGGCACTTTGGTTTCATAGCCCTGTCAGATCCGACATGCTTTCTCTTCTCATGCTTTTTAGGAGGAGACTGAGAGGAGCGCTTCCATTGGTACTGACAGTGTCCCCTTCGGGTGGACGAGAGGGGGGGCTCCTCGAAGAACCGGGAGCTGCGGACGAGGTGGCAGCCTCTGTGACCTGCCTCACAGCAACTTGATCCCACAGCAGTTCCTTCAGCCGGTTTTCTCTGTTCTTCCAAGCCTGCCTAGTGAAAGATTGGCAGTGGCTGCACTGATCCATCTATGCCCTTCTCCCAGGCAGAGGAGACAGAGGGAGTGTGGATCTGAGAGAGACATTTTTGCTCCACACTGGGTGCACTTATGAACAGCTGCCCGCTGCGCCATCGAGAGAAAAGAGGAAAGAGTATAGTCGGTAAGGTAAGTGAACGACAGAAGGGTTTATTGTTTTTGCTTTGCTTTGTTTTTGTGGGAAAGGGTGAGGGAGGGGGGAGGGAAAAAGTTATGAGGGTTCAGTAAGGGAGTGAACAACTAGGAAATGAAAGTGTTTGTGAAGGCATAGGAAGCGAAAGATAATAGAAGTGATTGGAGTAATTGAAGTAAAACTATCAAGAAACAGATGAGGAGATAAGCGAAAGAGCCCGAGGCACAGCAAACGGAGGTTGCAAGCAGACTGGTAAAGTGGTGGGCACTCTGCCCATTTGTACTGGGGGAGGGGGTGGAGTTCCCCCCAAAACCGTTAAAGCTCTTAAATCTTCCCGGTAACAGGCACTGCACAGGCCCAGCACCCATATATGTGTGATGCATGGAGACCACGGCGAAGAACCCATGGCACCCACCCTGTTTGCTCCCTGTTTCACAGTTCTAGATACATATGGCAGATATATTCTATCAAGGGAAAAACCAGGCCAGCTAGTCAACTTCTCTATCCTCCACTTTTCAAGGGTGCTTACAACTATCTAAAACATCTTGCTAAAGGTATCGTGTTATACTCAAGCACTCATGCGCCTACCCTTGGATTTCTTTTAACCACCACCCACAGCAAAAGAAACCTGCGAGAAACAAGCAGCTAGCCAACTGGCGCTAGCCAATGACTGCTGCTCATAGCTGCCAACTTGCAGACCTTGCTCCTGGAAGGGGGAAGATCAGCACACAACGAACCTAGCAAGTACGCAGCCAAGCAATCTGCAAGTGTGACATCTGTCTTAATTAGGGCCATAGCTCAATGACAGAGCACACACTTTTCATTCAGAAGAGGCTAGATGTAATCCCTCAGATCTCCCGATAGGAAAGTCGGAAGCCCAGAAAAGGAGCTGCCAATCATTGAGAACAGTACACAGATGGATGAAATGAAGGCCTGATTGCTAATGGCTGACAATACAACTTTACAGGAACCACAGTGAGAAAAACGGACTTGATCATGTCAACTTTGCCAATTTCACAATTACATTTATTTATTTATTTATACATACATACATACATACATACATACATGTATTTATAGGCTGCCTATAATTGCCGAGGCCTTCCTAGGTGGCTTACAATACATAAAACATATTAACAAAGTAAAACACATTAAAACCAATTAAAACACAATGAATTAAAGCATCTACAAAAGCAATATAAGAAGAGCCACAGCATTCAGGCTAATTGTTAAAAAAAATCCTAAAAAGGCATGTCTTTGCCTGGCACTGAAAGGAAAATAGAGACGGCGCCAGGCGAATTTCCCTAGGGAGGGAGTTCCAGAGATGAGAAGCAGCAGCAGAAAGGGCCCTTCACCTAGTTGCCACCCCTCTCATCTCCCTGAGGGGTGGCTATTGTAATGGAGCAGGTAGGTATATATGGGTGCAGATGGTCCTTTAGATAGCCACCTTGCCCAAAAATGGAAGGTTTGCGATGGGACAGTAGTTATCCAGTATCCCTGGATTCAGACCTGGTCTTTTTAGGAGTGACCTAATTACTGCCTCCTTTAATGGGACAGGGACCATTCACTCTCTCAATGAGGTGCTGGTAGCCTCCTGGACCCAGGGCCAGATTGTATCCACAGACCTTCCAACCAACCCAGTCAGGCACGTGGTTAATTGGACAGAGCCAAGCACCTTTCTACATCCTCAGGTCACAACAACTGAAACTCATCCAATGATGAAACTTAAGACAGCATACTGGACACTCCCAAAGATTGATGTATACAAGCAGTAGAGTCAAGCTCCTGACGGATCCAGGTGATTTTTCCCTCAAAGTGCTGAGCAAATTTGTCACAGAAAGCCATCAAGGGCTCCGGGGTCTCATCTGGCGAACCAGCTTGTACGAGGTCCCAGACCACCCAAAATTTTATAGTTTATATAACAGTTTTATAGTTTTATTGTATTTTACTTATTGTATTTTAAATTGTTGTAAGCCGCCCCGAGGCTTTGTTGCGATGGGGCTGCCTATAAATTTTTAATAAATAAATAAATAAATAACTCGGCTGGATGGCACTGTGAGGAAGCAATAGAGGAGGCAAAGTAGTCATGTCTTGCCTGCTTTATTGCCACAGAACAGGCTCTGTAGTGAGTTTGTAAACATGTTCAATCAGACTCATCACGAGACTTCCTCCACCTGCACTCTAGTCATGTTCCTTCCCGCTTCATTGCCCTCAGCTCATTACTATACTGGGGTGCTGCACGGGCTCGGTGGGAGGGGAGAGGGCACTTGGGTGCGACTGTGTTGATTGCCCGAGCCATTTCCCTATTCCGTAGGGCAACCTGGGCATCAGCAGGAGCACCCACCATATCCATCAGATAATCCCCCTGAGCCCGATGGAAGCCTTCAGGATCTATCAGACTCCAGGGGCGGATCATTCTAATTGATCCTCCACCCTTGCAGAGGAGAAAAGTAGACAACCACCTAAACTTGACCACGTAATGGTCTGACCGTGACAATGGGATAGATGTTAGCCCCACCACTATGGAACCACCATCCACCTGCCTCATCACGAAAACAAGGTGCAGAGTGTGGCCTTTCTCAGGTGCTGGGCCAATGGCGTGCTGAGTCAGCCCCACAGCTGTCATAGTGGCCATGAAGTCCCCAGCTGCCTCCGATAAGGAGCAGACTAACATCCTGGGGGACCTCAAAACCAGATCTGAGACCAACTCCGTCAGCTGAGGCAGGGAGACTCATAAAGCACAGCAGGGTGGATGGTACATTAACAAAATCCCCCATCTGTCTCCAGAGCCCAACACACAGTCCAAACACTGTATTTTGATTAACAGGTTGCTCCAAAGCAGGCAACCCCGCCCCCCCAAAAAACACCCTACTCCTCCTGATACTTCTCTAATACTTTGTTGAATCATTATTTTCATACATTTATTTAAATGTATGAAAATAATTCATACATTTAAATGTAAATAGTTACTGTTTAATAAGAATATAAATATTCTTATATTTTATTAGTGGCATCTACAATTGCTACAAAGTGAAGTAGAGGGTCTCTGGCTACATGTATCTTAATGTCCTTTGAGTGCCTCTAAGCAGGTTACATGCGATTTGCCTTGTCCACAGACATGTTATGGTTGTGCCCAGGACAGTGTCCCAGTGTTCCCTGTGTGCTTGCAGGCCTAAAAAGTTTGCCTGCTACTTTTTGATACTAAAGGAATTTGGGGAAAATGGGGAGCGGGAAGTGAAGGCACAGAGAAAGAGAGAGAGAGAGAGAGAGAGAGATAAAGAAAGAAAGAAAGAAAGAAAGAAAGAAAGAAAGAAAGAAAGAAAGAAAGAAAGAAAGAAAACTCCAGAGATGTAACTGGAAGGGGCCAGAATGAGGGAAAGTAGATGAGTTAATGCTTGGGAAGGTATCCAGAGCATCAGGTGAATCCTGCTTTGGGGAGCAGGCAGTCCAACAGTGTTGGATGTAAAAAGAAAAGCAAGACATCAAATTCCATGTGACACAGTCACTTCCAAATTTGCAGTCAGCCAAGGAGGTCTCAGCTCCCTCACCCTGACCTAGGCTTATTCTCCCCTTCCCGCATGCTCTGACAACAGCTGCCAAGGCTGGAGGATTCGTATGATGCTCGCGATGCTTTGCCAAGTCACCTAGTGCCTCTCATTAACCCGTTACCCCCACAGCCTGCCTGCTTTCAGCTGGCTCCATCCCATGAATACTCTGCCAGGCAAAAGGCAACAATCTGCAACAGACCCAGACAGGGGAAACTTCTGGGCTTTCAAAATCTAGCAAATCATGTTTGCCAGTCCCATGTTAATGGGCTGCATCCCAGTCTGAATATAGAGAACTTTAGGATCCACTGTCGCATGTTTATAGAACCCAGTGGGGGAAGAGAAGCCAGATGTGGTCACTAAAAAATTCTGGATTTAAACAAAAGGAAAATGCAACTCTGTGCTGCATTTATGTTAGAAAAGAGATAATGGAATCACTTGCACTGCTCCTTCCGACACTACTTAGAATTAAGCGCAACTCACTAGCTGTTTATATTAATAATACACCAAATATTCATGAAAGATGTTTTCAGCTTGTCTTTTTAGGAGAAACCTGGGGATGTCCTACATGTGTAGATCAAACACATGTTTTAACATCTGTCCGTACCTGAAATTGGAATTGGCCAAATCCACTTTTACAGGATAGATAAAATAATACTTCAACACATACTGGGGCCATGGGGAGTAAAGTGTCTGCTAGGATACTCTGTGTTTGTCACCAAGAAAGACACCACATTTGGAGCAGGTGAAAAGTGATATGATCCCATGTTCTAAAGTCCAACAATGCACTGGACATGGACTCAAGCTGAGGGCCCAAGCACCACCATAGAACTAGGGGCTACCAAGCCTGGAGACACCTGAGCTTGGACCCTGGAGCTAGACCAACAATTGAAGCCATGACAGTTAGCTCCAGCACTGGCCAAGAGCTCCTTAATCCATGAGATTGGTACACCACTGTTCCTGGCATGAGCTCTTGGAAGGATAGAATGGTTTGAGGTACTGGGTCAGGGGCCCGATCCTTTAAAGCTTCTTACTTTGCAGCAAGTGATGGCATCTAGGAAGCAGCTTCCAAACTGAGCCAAAGCAGACTTCACCCTGGTCTTATGCCTTGCCAGAGCAGTTGCTCGCTGGGAGCTCTCCTAGATGCTGCAATGTGCAGTATGCCTTGCTACACTAAGACCCATGACCTGCTTCAGATCATAGCATAGCTTGTCTCAGCTCTGCCCCTTTCTAAACCCTCCAGAAATTCCTCCTGAGTCACATAAACATGGATGGAAATGAGCCTGAGCCAAAGCCTAGCCCACAATAACATAGTATGCAGCTGGAAGCATGGAGCTTCATATCTCCAAGAGGGGAAGCACAGCCCTGATGGCCCACCTGGTGCTCCAGTAAAGGATAGGGCAGCCAGGCTGTTAGAGAACTTGTGGGTGCATCGTCACCCTTTGTTCAGCTCCTTCTGCTCTCACCCTTTTGGTGAGACATGAAACCTTGCCACAGGCCTGTCCCTTGACCTGTTGGACAGTGACCTAGCTTGCCAGTCCAATGAGCCCTCTAGTCACCCCACTCAGGGTTGGCAGGAACAGGAAACATGGGAACCAGTGAGAGCACTTTATGTTCGTAGGCAGATATCACATCAGTGCTAGAGGCTCTGTAGCTGAGTTTTTGTAGCCAAGATACACATACTGAAACTCTGTGAAAAGCCAGAGTGGGAGAGAAGCTTCTACTGGGAGGATATATGGGTCCCGCCTGTGTATTTTTATTTATTTATTTACTACAGGGTGCAACTGAGAGAACATGCACAAAAGTTATACTAGGTTATTGGTTTTTATGGCCCAAGATTGTATTTTCTGTAATGGATGGCGGGATACCTACAAACAGGAACCAGACAGTTTTTATGATGCAGGAATCAAAAAATATATATCTTCAATTTGGCAAGAGATAAAGCACTTATGGCTGTGAATCCCACTGAAATCATTTCGGAGTTCAAAGCGGGGTGAAAACAACCAGTGTCAAGCAAAGGGGAGTGGATCTAGAAGCTTTTAAAACACAATAATGAACAGAAGATACAGACATGGAAAGGGCAAAACCCTGACAAGTCCAGAATGCTCTGAAGCTCAGACCACTTTAGAAAGAAAGCAAAAGGCTAAAACAAAAAAACCCAAAACCCTTCGGCACTTAAGCAAACATGAGAAGCGATTTAATACATGCTGGTGACAGTATTGGCATGGACTAACTTGCTTTTTGGAGCACCAGGGAAATAAATATCGAGGGTGGTATCCAAAGCAACATGCAACACTACAGTTTGAAACATTCTACTTCAGAAGAATGAAAATTCAGAATTCAGCCTGATAAAAATCACTGTCAGTCTAAAATCCAACAGATGGATAAGATAAAAATAGCATGTTGAGGGGCGGGGTGGGGAGAGGTTCCACAAATGGAAGGGGGGCAATCAAGAAAGTGCTGGCCTTCATACCCACTAGTCCAGCTGCTGGCACAGCTGGACAAATGATCAGTCCTTTGGTAGCAGTTCTTAATGCTCAGGCAGACTGGTAGGGTAAATAAATGTTTCAAAACACAGTTCCATTCTGTCAGGCTTTGGCAGCTGTTGTTTTACGTAAAGGTTATGCTTAACCTGTGGTCCCTGCCTTTTGTATTTTTAGTGCATATTATGTCATGGTGGTTTTGGATTGCTGGAAGCTACCCTGAGTGCTGCACAGGTCCTGGAAGGGCAGGATAGAAACCTCACCCTATATAAATAGATAAAAATCAGTTGACAAAGGTCACGTTAAAATTGTGCTTAAAAGCCAGGCCATATCACTCCTATGTCTTTGTTCCATCGAACCACTTGAAATGATTACCGTAGTAAAATGGACTTACATGTGTGTAAGGAACTGTGACTTCACAGTCAGTCACAGATATTTTAGAGCCTCAGAGGGCTGCTCCAAAAACCACCACCACTGCTTTTCACTAATTAACATGGGCCTGATTCACTACTGAGCCCTTGACAGCTGTCAGAATAAATCTAAGATGGTTGGAGCTGTGCTGGACCAGACCAGTGGTCCACCTAGTCCAGCATTTTGTTCTCACAGTGGCCAAGCAGCTGCTGCCAGAAACCCCACAAGTAAAACGTGAGCACAATAGCATCCTCCTGCTCATAATTCTCATCACAGGGTGTACACAGACATGTTTTGATACTGGAAGCCCTCTCCCCCAGGAATGTGTCCAATTCCCAGTCATCGAAGGCCATCCAAATAGGCGACCATCACCAGATCTTGTGGCAAGGAGTTTCATAGCTTAATAAGGTGCTAAGGAAAGGAGGGCATCCTTCCGAATTCCCTACCACTCAGCTTTCATGGCATGAGTTTGGTTTCTAGCATTTTGAGAGAGGAGAAAAATGGCCACTTTCTCCTCACCATGGATAATCTTTGTACACCTTCATGTCTCCCCTCACTTCCCCAACCAAGTTAACTATCCCAGCCATTGTAAAACGTTCATTACAAAATATTAAGCTGCAGCCCTTTCATCTTTTTGGTTGCCTAGCATTCTAGGAGTCTAGCATGTTGTCCCCAGAGTGGCCAGCCAGTTGTCCCAATGGGCAGGCCACAAACAGGACAAGAGTGTAATAGCAACCTCCCTTTCCTGTTTTCCAGCAAATGGTACTGAGATCGATCAATCAATCCATCAATTCTTTGTTTGATCATTGACTGGCAGAACTGAGATGCATAATGCCAGAAATGCTAGAGGAAATATATATCCATCATGACTTGCAGTCATTAATAGCTTAGAGAGGCAAGATGGGAAGAAGAGCCATGCTGTAGCAGCCCAGAGGCCTAAGTCCAGCATTCTATTCTCTGGCCAGCCTGGGAAGAGAGGGGTGATCCCCACAAACATGGACGTGAAAGTATATTTCTGAACCACACCCCAGTAGGTGCTGTCGAGTCATCTCAACTTATGGCAAGACTTTGAATGAAAGTCTTCCAAGGTGTTCTATCCATGATAGCCCATGTAAATCACAGGCTGTGGTTTCCTTTATGGAGTCGATTTATTTCATATTTAATCTTCCTTTACTTCTTCTGCCTTTGACTTTTCCAGCATGATTGTCTTCTCCAGCAAGTTTGCCTTCTCATAATGTGCCCAGTGAATGACACCTCAGTTTCGTCCTTTTTACTTCTAGAGCGAGCTCTGGCTTGATTTGATCCAGGACCTGCTTGTTTATCTCACTGTTGCTCCAGAATAATTGCAAAGCTCTCCTCCAAGCACCATGTTTCGAATGCAGCCATTGTCTTCGTGTTGGATTTCTTCACTGCCCTTCATAGTGACCCCAGGAAGTGACATGCAGAATTACCCAGACAGCCAGTCCAACGAGCACACAGAAAGACAAGAGAGCTAGGAAGGCCTCACTGCCTAGGCAATGTCCTAATGCAAACAGCAAGATGGTTTGGATTAATCTGTGAGGGCCCAACAGCCAGTCTAATGCCGGAGACATGCCAGAGCCTGAGCAGAAGGGAGCTGCTGCATTAATAGTGCATAGCCCACTGTCTGAAGGTGCCTTCTGCATGAAAGACTCCTTGGTCCAGGTTTGGCTTCATGATAAAGAATCATCAGAAGGGAGATCCAGCAGGGGCCTTCGGGACGTCCACTGACAGCTGGAAACAGCTGAACAGCAGGCTGAGCACTCCCACAGATCAGGGACAGTCTTTCCCATGATGCTGAGAGCTGCCTTCTATTTAAGCACTAGCTCAAACTCACATCTCAAAGTTTATTTGGTTTGATATCCCAAAGGCTGGTCATCACAATTTAAGAATTTAAAAACAGATTATGGCAAAGATTCGTTACATCTACAATCCAGTTTTTACAAAGACTGCTGAAAGACTGAGGCGGATCTGACTGTGATATTTAAGCACTGGAAATTATTTCTACATTGGGATCGATGCATAAAATTGGCATAAACAAAATTATGCAAATCAGGGTCATCTGTTTTGAGGAGGGGATAGAGGGAATACCTCTTTTGTGGTGTTGTGTACCTAGGCATTGATGCTGCAGTCATTATCACTCACTACAAGGCAGGGATGTGTGCAGAACCCAAGGTTCCGGTTTTATCTGGGTGCAACCCACGGCCTTGCACTGCCTCAGCCAGAATGGGGCCCTCCAGCATTTCATGGATGAAAGCTAGTTGGGCGCTTTCTTCACTACCAATGATAGGGCCTCTATATGTCTCCAAGGAGAGATCGTAAGCGCTGGTCCCCTGAAAATCAAAATGCTATCAACTCAAAGGCCAGCTCCCATATGTTCATGGGGAAAGTGCTAAGGTCTGCCAATCATAATCAGATAGGCAGCTATTTTACTTTAAGTGCCTATTAACTGATTCCAAATTACAGCAGAACAGCCCTGCAAGTATTTTTGACATCCACATTCATATAGCCTCTCTGATCAGGGCTATTAGAAATGAATACTAAATGAACCAATGATAATGCAATTCCCGAAACATCACAGAATGTGTTGCAAGCTTTCATTGATTCTCTGTTCTTCCTCTTTTTTCATGGCTGTTCTCCTTCCTTTCATTCATCTTAGAAGATTAGTGTTCTTGAGGCCCAAAAATAAGGGATTTGTTTGTGTGTATGTGTGTACGTATCACACACAGATTTGGTATATAGGAGCCCATCATTGTGCACACTTAAGTAAGTAACAAATATAACTATTAAGTCACTCTCTACTATCTACTATCTATCATCTATCTATATCCACAATATTTAAAACACCTTCTTATTCATTCACCATTCACTTCCACTTCTATTAAAAACACTCCAAACATTTTGTTCCTTGACACTGAGACATCCGGTTTTTAAAAGAACATAAAAGGCAACACTTAATACTCCACGATCAAGAACCTAAGTGTGTGAAGTGCCAGAAATTAGCATTGGGTTGTTGCTATTTATCATCAAAGTCCTGGAAGAAAAAAGCAATATTACCCTAAAGGGGACAGAAATGTTGGCACTAGACAAGTGCTTTCAAAGACGCAATTTGGAAAAACAGGGTGCTAACACAAAAAGGGCTTTGCTGCTGGTAACTACCCACCAGACCGCTGAAGGGCCTCTAAAGATGGTCTAAATGGGAGGACTATTAGTGGGGAATCATGGGGATGGCGAGCAGGGCTTCACGGGGTTCCCTGGGGCTCTGTCCTGGGACCAATCCTGTTCAATCTTCTCATCAATGACCTGGAAGAGGGGATGGCAAGTCTGCTGATCAAATTTGCAGATTTATTTATTTTTCGATTTATATCCTGCCTTTTTCCTACAAAGGGCTCAAGGCAGCTTACATCTCCTCCTCCATCTTCTCCTCACAACAACAACCCGGTGAGGTAGGTTGGGCTGAGAGTCTGTGATTGGCCCAAAGTCACCCAGTTGGCTCCATGGCTGAGCGGGGACTAGAACCCAGATCATCTGAGTCCCAGTCCCATGCTCTTAACCACTGCACCACACTGGCCCTAAAACGGGGGTGTTGGCCACAACTGAGGAGCAGGTACTTCAAATCCAAAAGGCTCTGGACAGAATATGGAAGTGGGCAGAGGACAACAGGATGGTGTTCAACGCAGATAAGTGCAACATCTTGCACTTAGGGCATAGGAATAGCTGTCATAAGTACAGGTTAGGGGACAAGTGGCTTTCATAAGTTAGGGCACTTATGAAAAGGATCTTGGGGTGCTGGTCAATTACAGGCTAAACACGAGTCAGCAGTGTGATGTGGCAGTCAAGAGGGCGAATGCCACCCTTGGTTGCATAGCCAGGAGTGTAGCTTCTAGATCGAGAGAGGTACTACTGCGACTCTATGTGACTCTGGTGCACCTGGAACTGGAGCGTTGTGTTCAGTGCTGGGCTCCACATTACAGGAAGGATACAGCCAGGTTAGAGGCAGTGCAGTGTTGGGCCACAAGGATGGTGTTCAGATTTCAGGAAAAATCGTATGAAACAAGACCGAGGGAACTGGTTCTTTTCAGTCTGGAGAAGAGAAGGCTCTGACAGGATTTGTTGGTGACATATAGGTACATGAAGGGGTGTCATGTGGAGATGAGTGAAGGCCTCTTTTCCCCTGCAGAGGAGGGCAGGATGTGTTCCAGTGGAGCAAAGCTCAGGGAACCAAGGTTCAATTTGGATACCAGGAAGTACTTCCTGACAGTTAGGACCCCAAGGGCATGGAATGGGCTTCCACAGGAGGTGGTTAAGGCCCCATCGGTGTGGGTGTTCAAGGATAGCCTGGACATGCACATGATGTGCATGTCATAAGTGGAGCCGGCTGAAGCTGGAGGTCAGACTAGATGGCGCAGGAGACCCCTTCTGACTCGCTCTGTATCTATTTTTCTATGTTTCTCTGCATGCCATCTTAGGCCATGGGAGGGACTCTGGTGCTGTAGCATGGTAGGCATGGTATGAGTGGAGCCAGCTGGAGCCGGGGTCAGACTAGATGGCCCAGGAGGCCCCTTCCGACTTGCTCTGTTTCTATGACTACATCAGATAAAATGAAGTGGTCCTTTTCATCCCACACTATTCAAGACTCTGCAGGCCAACTCTCAATTTCACGGGAAAGATTTTCTGGACAATTAGCCAGTATACTCAGAATTCTGGGGGTTCTATTCATTTTTCAGGGGAAAGGGAAATATTATAGTGATGGGGAGATCAGAATTTCCTTTCCACTTGGCAACTTGGTGGCCATCATTTCTTCCCACAATGCTGCCCTTGGACTAATGCTACATCATGATGTGGTATTGTTCCAGGGGCTTCTTGTGAGCATGTGCATGTGTGCGAATGAGAGAGTGAGAGGGAGAAAGAGTGATTGCTGCAGGGTTATTATCTAAAAAGATTATTAAGTTAATACAAGCCAACCAGAGTGCCTTAAAAGAATAAATGAAGTGTACTGCAGAATTCAGCCATAAGAGAAGCAGGCTTAGTTAGAATACCAGCTGTTAAGGAAGTATAGCCTATTGTTGATAAGCTGATTCAGACTGACTCCACCTCCTCCCTTCCAAGCTCAAATTGCAAATGCACACCACTAAGGCAGGCCCTCTTGCCGAAGGGCCAGGTGTTTGGAGCACCTCACACCTCCCAGGTGCTCTGCCTTCCCTTGCTGGCATCAGGCCATGCGATCAGTGATGTTTGAGCTGCCCTTCTCCTCATGAGGATGCTTCCTCACAGCATCTGAAACCAATTGATTTCCAAGGAGTACCATGGTTAGTTCTGTGTCCTCCAGCCCTGCCATCTCAGCAGAAGCTTCCAACTTCATCTGGCTCAGAATCTGTTTCTGCACCCCTTGAAGGAAGGAACAATGGACCCAATCCATACATTCACCTCACAGAGTTATGAGAATAAAGGGAGACCATATTGGTTCTATGTAAGAAGACAAAAGCAGGATATAAATGTAACTGAGAGAGGGGAGCAGCTGCACAAGTGACCCTTCATTTACCATTCCGTGAGCTGCAGAGGGTAAGTTCATTATTGTTAGCTGGTCTCAACTTAGCAAATAGGAAGAAGGCATGGGAAGCCAGCACATGAGTTGCAGAGACATTCGCTGCGCACTAATGAAGGCAAAAAGAAAGATCTACGCAATTAAGTAAGGGAGTTTCATTCATGCCTTGTGCTCACAGAGCTCTTGACTAGATAAATCAGAGAATGGAGAATCCGCCCTCCTAGGTTTGAAGCACCTTCATGTACTGCAGATTCTCCTTAACAGCCTTACTGATAAAAGGCCTCTAAAAAAGAAAAAGAATTAACTCTGCAGAAAGACATTTATGTGTATGATTTATGAGAGAAGCAGTGGAGACGACAATGGAGGTTGGTTGAAGAGCTTATCAAAAGGAGAATGGTTTTTCCCTTGTTAAAAGACACATACTGTGTGAATACCCACCACCCCACCCCACCCCAGCCCACCACCACCACACACAAACACTTCAAGGTTGCTCCTGGAATACAATAGCATGCCTCACACCTGGTGTGGGCTTCCATTGGCATCCACAAGACCAAGCACACAAGTGTGTATCCAGGAGTTCCTGGGCAGTGCTGGTGACAAAGAACCCATTCATGGGTTCTGTCAGCACTCCAGTGAAGAAAAGCATTGCATATCTCACACTGTCACCACCATAGAGCCACAAATGGGGATGCCCAGAGACAGTAACCCCTGTGTGGCATTTTCCTGAGAGATTATGTATGTAGGTATGTAGGTATGAATGTATGTATGTAAAATGGGTATAACCCATCTGTACCAGCAGGTCTCAAGAAGGTTTACAACAGAATTTCATCCTTTTAACAATCTCTACCCTTCAGGAAGAGGGCACATTTTGGGATAGAGATGTCTGGCTCAACTGGGATGATAGGAATTAGAGTTCTTGCCCCTTACTGCAACAAGTTGCCTGTGTAGACCTATCTAAGGTAATGAACATAAGACTTTAAGAAGAGCCCTGCTGGTTCAGACCAAGGATCTATCCCATCCAAAATCAGCTTCACACAGTGGCCAACCAGCCACCCAAAACGAGGACCCAAGTGCAACAGCACCCACCACCCCAACCCCCAGCAGCTGGTGCACACAGGCACATGCTCTCTGACACTAGAGGGAGTCCACCACCATTAAGACCAATCGCCACTGGTAACCTTCTCCTGAAAAAGTTAGTCCAATGCCCTTGAGAGCCATTCGAACCACCAGCCATCTCGACACCCTGTGTCAATTTCCATAGTTCAGCTATGTGCTGTGCAAAGAAGTCCTTCCTTTTATCTATCCTGAATTTTGCACCAATCATGATCGCAGGTTCTAGTGTCACGACAGAAAGAGACAGATGCCTCCTTGCTCATTCTTTCCACACCATGCTTATGCCTGCCAGGCCCCCTCCTACTCACAGTTTAAGCTAAATAATCACAGATGCGCCATGTTCTCAAGTTCCTCCCTCCTTGTAAAAGAGGCAATAATTCTTCTCTTTTGCAGGGAGGGGGGGAATTTTGATAAAATTTCTCAGCAGGAGGGGGTTCATTTATGTTTTATGTATCAGAAGGATCTCTTCCCTTCCCTTCCCTTCCCTTCCCCCTCCCTCCTCCTTCCTTCCTTCCTTCCTTCCTCTGTCTGTCTGTCTGTCTGTCTGTCTTTCCTTATTTTTAAAGCTCTGTGTGCAATTGCTGGGTAACAGGGCTCCTAGCAAAGAAGACTGTTGCTACTGTTGCTTCCCGGGATGCTCATGGGACTGCATGATGCCATACCATTTCCTGAGCATTTAAGGCCTGTCTGAAAGCCTCTATGCAACCAGGTCCATGCTGCTGTAAGCAAAAACAGGGTTTTAAGCTCTACCTTTCCATTTAAAAAGTAAATGGAATCCCTCCTCCTTCTTCCACTGAGGCATTCAGTTTGCCTCTGAAACCCTGTTGTTGTTAGTCGCGAAGTCGTGTCCGACCCACCGCGACCCCATGGACAAAATTCCTCCAGGCATCCCGTCCTCCACCATCCCCCGGAGTCCACTCAAGCTCACACCAACTGCTTCACTGACTCCATCCAGCCACCTCATCCTCTGCCGCCCCCTTCTTCTTTTGCCATCAATTGTTCCCAGCATCAGGGTCTTCTCCAGTGAGTCCTTCCTTCTCATTAGGTGGCCAAAGCATTTGAGTTTCATCTTCAGTATCTGATCTTCTAAAGAGCAGCCAGGGTTGACCTCCTCTAAGACTGACCGATTTGATCTCCTTGCAATCCAAGGAACTCACAGGAGTCTCCTCCAGTGCCACAATTCAAAGGCCCCAATTCTTCGGCTCTCAGCCTTCCTTATGGTCTGGCTTTCACAGCCATACATTGCCACTGGGAAGACCATCGCCTTGACTCTATGCACTTTTGGATTGCCAAAAACATGGCAGGCTGAAAGTGTTTCACATGGTTCTAATCCAAGCTGCTGCACCCCACTGTTTCTTATGTTTTCTGATGGATGAAACCCCCTTCATTCATCCATCATGCCCAATGGGCTCCTGATCATGGTGTCATTTATTTATTTAAAACATTTTTATGCCATCCCCATCGCAACGAAGCCTCGGGACGGCTCACAACAGAAACAAAATACATAAATAAACAACAATATAACAATAAAAAAATTATTTAAAAACCTCTGGTGCATCTTGGCTAAAATTTTTAAATCCTATAAATACAAATAATTTAACAATTAAAATAAGTTTTAAATAAAAAGGTCTTAGCCTGGTGCTGAAAAACAAATAACGACAGTGCCAGGCGGACCTCTCTGGGGAGCACATTCCATAGATGGGGTGCCACCGCAGAGAAAGCCCTCCTCTGGGTACTCACCCTCCTAATATCATTCACAGAGGGTTCCCGGAGAAGGGCATCTGTTGCTGATCTCAAGGGGCGGGAGGGGATATATGGATGCAAGTGTTCCTTTAGATAGGTATCCAGGTCCCAAGCTGTTTAGGGCTTTATAGGTCATAACCAACACCTTGAATTGGGCCCAGACTTCAATCGGGAGCCAGTGGAGCTGACAGAGAACTGGGGTTATATGAGAACAACACCCAGTCCCTGTCAGCAACCTGGCAGCATTATTCTGCACCAACTGAAGTATCCGGACCGTCTTCATTCTGGACACCTGGGCATTGCTTGGCTCCCTGAGCTTTGCTCCATTGGAGCGCGTCCTGCCTTCCTCTGCAGGGGAGAACAAGTCCCTACCCATCTCCATGTGACATCCCCTCACATACCTGTATGTCACCAACAGATCCCCTCTGAGTCTCCTCTTCTCCAGGCTGAAGAGACCCAGTTCCCTCAGTCTCGCCTCATATGGCATCCCCTGCAAACCGGCCACCAACCATGTGGCCCTACACTGTACTGACTCCAACCTGGCTATATCCTTTCTGTAATGAGGGGCCCAAAACTGAACACAATACTCCAGTTGCGGGCGCACCAGAGTCGTGTAGAATGGTAGTAATACCTCTCTTGATCTAGAAGCCACACTTCTGGCTATGCAACCAAGGGTGGCATTCGCCCTCTTGACCACCGCATCACACTGCTGACTCATGTTTAGCCTGTGGTCAACCAGTACCCCGAGGTCCCTTTCACAAGTGCTGCTCTCCAGCCACTTCTCACCTAACCTGTACTTATTTATTGATTTATTGATTTATTTTATTTATTTAAAACATTTTTATGCTGCCCCATCGCAACAAAGCCTCGGGGCAGCTTACAACAACTCAACTCCGCCCCTAGGCTTTTTTTTGCAAGGGGGCAGCATATAAATTCGGAAATAAATAAATAAATAAATAAAATACAAAAAAAATCATTAACCCCCCCCCCCGCCCCAGTGCATCTCGGCTAAAACTTTAAAATTCAGTAAATAGTTTAACAGTTAAAATAAGTTTTAAATAAAAAGGTCTTGGCCTGGTGCCAAAAAACAAATAACAACGGCGCCAGGCAGACCTCTCTGGGGTGCACATTCCATAAATGGGGCGCCACTGCAGAGAAAGTCCTCCTCCGGTACTTACCCTCCTAATCTCATTCACAGAGGGTTCCCGGAGGAGGGCCTCTGTTGCTGATCTCAAGGGGTTGAAGGGCATGTATGGGCATAAGCATTCCGTCAGGTATCCAGGTTCCAAGCCGTTTAGAGCTTTATAGGTCATAACCAACATCTTGAATTGGGCCCAGACTTCAATCAGGAGCCAGTGGAGCTGACTGGGGTTATATGTGAATAACGTCCAGTCCCCGTCAGCAGCCTGGCAGCTCTATTCTGGACCAACTGAAGTATCCGGACCGTCTTCAAGGGTAGCCCCACGTAGAGCACGTTGCAGAAATATAATCAGGAAGTTATCAACGCATGTATCACTGTCGCCAGGCAGTCATACTCTAGGAAGGGATGCAGCTGATGTACCAGTTGAAGCTGCAGGAAGGCACTCCCCGCCGCTGCTGTCACCTGAGCTTCTAACAACAGCTCTGGGTCAAGGAGCACTTCCAAGCTGTGGACCCTGTCCTTTAGAGGGAGGGCACCCCATCCAGGACAAGGCCCAAATCCCCTATCCCGAGGCCCGAACCGCCCACCAACAGGACCTCCGTCTTGTCTGGATTGAACCTCAGTTTATTGGCCCTCATCCAGCCCATTACCTCAGCCAGGCACCGGTTCAACACAGCCACTGCCTCACCTGGATTGGTGGAGAATGAGAGGTAGAGCTGGGTATCATCAGCGTACTGATGATTCTGCAGCCCACCCCTCCTGATGACCTCTCCCAGTGGTTTCATGTAAATGTTAAACAGCAAGGGGGACAAAATGGACCCCTGTGGAACTCCATGGCATAGCTGCCATAGTGCAGAGCCATAGTCCCCCAGCACCACCTTCTGAAATCGGCCATTGAGATAGGAGAGGAACCACTGCCATGCGGTGCCTCCGACTCCCAATCCCACTAGCCTCTCCAGAAGGATACCATGGTCGATGGTATCGAAAGCCGCTGAGAGGTCCAGGAGAACCAACAGGGACACACTCCCCCTGTCTCTCTCCCTGCACAGGTCATCGTACAGGGCGACCAAGGCAGATTCAGTGCCGTACCTGGGTCTGAAGCTGGACTGAAATGGGTCCAGATAATCCATTTCATCCAAGAGTGCTTGGAGTTGTCCCGCCACCACCTGCTCTAGTACTTTGCCCAGGAATGGGATGTTGGCCACTGGTCTATAATTGGCGGCCACCTCTGGATCCAGGGATGCCTTCTTTAGGACTGGCCGGACTACCGCCTCCTTTAAAGGGGCAGGTACCTGGCTGTCTCTTAAAGAGGCGTTGACCACCTCCAGGATCCAGGTTCCAATCCCGTCCTTGGCTTTCTTAAGAAGCCAAGAAGGGCATGTGTCTAGTAAGCAAGTGGTAGGGCGTACTTGTCCAAGCACCTTGTCCACATCATCAGGCCGCAACAACTGAAATTCATCCAATAATTGAGGACTCGACTGCGTCAATGGGAACTCCCCAGTAGAATCTGATTCAATAGTAGAGTCAAGCTCGTGGAGAATCTGAGCTATTTTCTCCTAAAATGCTTGGCAAACTCGTCAAAGCAGGACTTCGAGGGTGGCACCAGATCTTTCTTTGGGCCTGGGCATACCAGCCCCTGCACCACTCGAAAAAGCACCGCTGGGCGGCATTGTGAGGAGGCAATGGAAACGGAGAAGAATTTCTTCTTTGCCATCCTCACCGCCACAGCATAGGCCCGATAATGTGCTCTTAAGTGTGTTCAGTCAGAATCACCCCGTGATCTCCTCCACCTGCGCTCCAAACGTCTCCCAACCTGCTTCATTGCCCGTAATTTGGTCGTATACCATGGAGATGAACGAGCTCCGCCAGGTGAGAGAGGAAGCTTGGGAGCAATCATGTCAATAGCCCTGGTCATCTCCTCATTCCACAGTTCAACCATGTCATCAACAGGATCACCAGCCTTGTCAACCAGAAAATCCCCCAGAGCTTCCAGGAATCCATCAGGATCCATCCTGCTCCAGGGGCGGACCCATACAATCGGGTCCACACCCTTACAGAGGGAGAGGTCACTCTCGAGCACAAACCTTATGAGGAAGTGATCTGACCATGACAAGGGTGTCAAACTTAAATTCTTCACTCTCAGATCACCCTCTTCCTGCCCCATCGAGAAAACCAGGTCCAGAGTGTGTCCACATTCATGGGTCGGGATGGTGACATGCTGAGACAGCCCCATGGCCACCATGGAGGTCATGAAGTCCTGAGCCGCCCCGGTTAGAACCATCTCGGCATGGAGATTGAGGTCCCCCAGGACCAACATCCTGGGAGTCCTCAACACCAGGTCCGAGATGATCTCCATCAGCTCAGGCAGGGAGTCTGTGGGGCAGAAGGGTGCACGGTACACCAACAGAATCCCCAATCTGTCTCGGTCACCCAACACCAAGTAGAGACACTCCAACCCAGTTCTCAAGAGAACAGGAAGCTCCATAAGGGGAATGGAAGCTCGATAAACCAGAGCAACCCCCCCTCCCCTCCCCTCCCGGCGTGGTCGGTGCTGAACCAGATACCCGGGCGGGCACAGTTGTGAGAGCTGTGACAGCTATTTCTATGCCCCAAGTGCAAGACCTTGCACTTATCCACATTGAACGCCATCCTGTTGTCTCCTGCCCACTTCCGTAGTCTGTCCAAATCCTTTTGGATCTGGAGTACCTGCTCCTCAGTTGTGGCCACTGCTCCAGTTTTAGTGTCATCTGTGAATTTGATCAGCAGACTGTTCACCCCATCTTCCATGTAGTTAATGAAAAGATTAAAGAGGATCGGCCCCAGGACAGAGCCCTGGGGGACCCTGCTTGTCACTGGCCACCATCCTGATGATTCCCGACTAATGCTTTCAGTCAACCATGTCCTAATCCCCAACCATGTGCCCCTAAATCCCCAGCCTCATCTAATCTCCTATGCGGATATCCCCCGTCCTGCTCTGGGGAGAACACAGAGGCAAAATAGTCATTTAGCATCTGTGCCTGGTCCCTCATATCAGTCACTGGATCTCCTTCCTCCTTATTTAGTGGTCCCACCACTTGTCTCCTCTTCCTTTTCCTATTTACATGCTGAAAGAAGCCCTTTTTGTTGCTCTTGATATTCTTGGCAAGTCTCAGCTCATAATCAGCCTTAGCCTTGTGAAGAATCCTTCTGCAACAGGCCTCCTCCTCCCGGTATACCCCTTTGTCTATTTCCCCCAGTACCCATTTCCTATGGAGGTTCCTCTTTTGTCTAATCCCTCTAACCACCTCCTTTCGCATCCATGGTGGCACTCTCCTCTGCCTCCCCACCTTACTGACTAGAGGTATTGTAAAGGCTTGCACCTCCAAAACCTCCCTTTTGAGTGCTAACCGCCCCTCCTCAACTTGCTTACCTTCCAGTAACCTATCCCAGGAGACTTTCCCCAGTCTGGCCTTCAGTTGGCCAAAGTTGGCCCTCTTGTAGTCCCAGCTTCTAGTGCTCACCCTGCAGCACGTCCCCAGTCCCCTGATCTCAAAGCAAAGGATGGAGTGATCACTTGCATCCAGAGCTCCCCTAATCTGTACTTCATCTATCAGCCCCTCCCTATTGGTCAAGACCAAGTCAAGGATGTTTTCCCCCCTCATCGCCTCTCAGACCCTCTGTGTGAAAAACCCTCCCTCTATAGCTTCTAGGAAGCAACGTGACCTGGCTGTCACCGCCGAGTGAGTCTCCCAAGTAATATCCGGGAGATTGAAATCTCCCCTAATTACTGTGTCTCTCCCCCGAGATATCCTTAGAATCTGGCCTGTCAGGACATCATCCAGGGTCTCAAGTTGACCTGGAGGCTGATAACATGCCCCCACTGTCAGGTCTCTTTCCCTGTCAAAACCCCTAAGTGTCACCCAGACTGCCTCTACCAAATCCCCATCTGTGCTGCATTCTATCTCACTGCATCCTATCCCTTCCCTGGCGTATAAAGCCACGCCCCCACCTCTCTTCCCCTTCCTGTCCTTTCTAAAAAGGTGATACCCTTCTATGTCCACATTCCAGACTTGCCTTTCATCCCACCAAGTTTCTGTGATTCCCACCAGGTCATACCCTCCTTTTCCCAGGAGAGCTTCAAGCTCTTCCTGCTTATTACCCATGCTCCTAGCATTGGTGTACATGCACCTCAACTCCTTCCCACTGCTTCCTTTCCTTGGAGTGCCCAGCATCCTCCTTCCTCCCATTCTCCCTGGTACCTGGCCCCTCTCTTTAGGAGTCCTGTCAGTCCCTGTAGTATCTCTAAAACCCTGTTCCCAGAGCCCTGATTCTCCCCGCACACTTGTCCAGTGCAGACACATTACTGGGGGACCTGAACTCCCCCCCCCCCGGCTCAGTTTAAAGTCTTCCGGACGAAGCTCACTAGAGCATCTCCAAAGGACCTTTTCCCCATCCTCGTGAGGTGTAACCCGTCCCTTGACAGAAGTCCATTGGCAAGAAACCGAGTTCCGTGGTCGAGGAACCTGAAGCGTTCCTTCTGGCACCGCACCCTAAGCCAGTCGTTCACCTCGGAGGTCCTCCTTTCCCTTCCTGGCCCAAATACCCAGACAGGTAAGATTGATGAGAAGGCCACTTGGGCCTTCAGCTCCCTGAGTTTCTTCCCCAAGGCCAAAAAGTCCCTGGTGATCCCAACCACACCCTGCCTGGCCACGTCGTTTGTGCCCACATGGATCACCAGGAGCAGCTGGGGACCCCCGGAGTGAACAAGACGCTCCACTCTGTCCTTCACATGCCGGATGCATGCGCCCGGCAGGCAGTAAACCTCCCTTGTCTCCAGGTTGGGGCGGCACACGGGCGGCCGCAGCTAAGGGACGCAGACAAGGGACGACGCCTTATCAGTCCCTCAGGCCGATGGCCCCGCCCCCTGCTTCCTCCTGGCCCCTCTAGCCTCTCTGGCCCCGCCCCCTTCCTTTCCGCTGCTCCTGGCCCTCTGCTCCCCTGCCCAGCTCCTACCTTGCCTTCGCCAGTCCCCTGGCCACTCAGCCCTCCCTCCCAGCCTGTGCCTCTGCTGCTCTGCCAAGAGGCCAGAACCAAAAAGAGCAGAGCAGATATGCATTCAATTCACATTGGCCTGAACTCAAGGAATCACCCTTTGCTCATCTTTAATTAAGCAACCTGTAAAACTGAAACCCATCCAAGAGTACATTTCAAGCTGATCAAGAATAAACTGTAATGATCCATAAATGAAAATACACATAAACCATCCAGTTTCTTCCACTCCCTGAGAGCTGTTAATTTTTATCACAATGCAAAGCTTGCTTCCAACACACCATCGTATTCCTGATGTGACATACACGCAAACAGAGAACCAATGTCCAACTGCATATAAAGCGTTAATGAAAATACACACACACACACACACCCCACACACACACATGCATCTCCATCATAGAATTGATTGAGAGGATGGGCGGATAGAGATTAAAAATTGTACCTTTCATTCCAAACTTTGATCGCCGGCCATATTTGTTGATCATAATAAAGAGGACCACCAGAAGCACACAGGCAAAAGCTGCAAGTCCCACAGCTATGGATACCTGTAAGGGACATCCTGGATGTTAGAGAATAATTTAGTAGTAGTTTTACAACACTAAAGGCTACTGCCACTCTATTTTATATATTATAAGTGGGACCACCCCCCCCCCCACCATGCTGCTTCCCAGTTAGAAGTCAGTCAGCAGTATTCTATACTTACTTTCTTCCCAAAAAAGTCCAAGTTAAGTGGGACTTATTCTCAGTTACAAAAGTTTATATATCATCATCATGTAATATTATTATATTAAAAGTAACAATAATATAGAATACAGATTAAGAGCAATAATAATTAATAATGATTAATGTAATTGCATGGATTACATTTAGGATTCCAAACATTCTTTTTGCTATGATATTGTAACTGCAACAGAGCAGAAGCATAGCCAGGGAAATCTTTGTGGAACAGTCAGATGACAACCATTTATTTATTTGTTTGTTTGTTCTTTTAAACTGCTGCTATCTCAAGATGCCAAAGCTGTGTGCCCAAATCACAAAAATAACAACAATGGATACATAAGACGGTGGGCTAGGCTTCACAACAATGGCTTGTGTAAGCAAATGGGTTTTCAGCTTTTGTGTGGCAGTGTAAGAAAGCTGGCACATGTCCACATGGTTTAGATCTTTGTATACTAAGAAAACCTGATATTGGGCTCGTTGTCCAATAGCAGCCAGTGCAATGGGCTAATAACAGGCTGCGTCTCTCAACAGCCTAGCCAAAGTCTTCTGCACTCACTGCAACCTCCAGTCCAGTCTTACGGGCAGTCGTACATCAAGTACAGTCCTATGATCCATTCGGATAGTATCCATGCCTGAATAGCCACAGCTCTCATATCAGAAAAAGCTATAAAAGACAGCGTGGTTCAGCAAAGCTACCTGGGCATCTGGCAACAAAAATGAGTGCACCTGATCCTTCAGAAAGGGTATGCCCTCCGAGAACAGGTAGCCTACCTATCTCCTGGACCTGGGAACCGCGTCTCACTCAGTCATATCACCTCTGTCTTGCTTAAGTATACCAGCCTTTGTCTAGCTCACCAAGGCATCCAGCTATTGTTCCAGAACCTGCATAGTCAGACTGGATTCATAGGGGACCAGGAAACAGAGCAGGGTATTCCCCCTATTTGGTGCACCCTTTTTGCTTAATTTATGCTCTTTCCCCTCTAATGATACATCTCTGAGCATTATTTTCATTCTTGTATCCATTTTTGTTTGTTCTTTTCCGTGGTAGATGGATTTATTGTTTCACATGTTTCCCGGGTGCACACACTTTCCTCGGCATTTTTTCAAAGTGCAGCTCTGTTCCTGCCTTATGCATTTGGTAAGCAGGTACACATTCAGTAAAGATTTGTGTATTCATTTCTAACATTTGTATGCCACCCCAAAGACCAAAGGCTCTTTGGGCAGCTCACAAAACCTGCAGACAGCAACAGAAACCATAAAACCGTAACAAGATAAAACTATAAAACCTGATAAAGCACAAGATTATCAAATTTATCACTAATCAGTAGGAGGGAAGGGAGAAGAGCAAGGACAACCCATATGTAAAGCAAGAGAAAAGTGAGTTAAAAGCCGAGAGCTTTGCTGGGGGCAGCAACCATTCCTGTACATATCGACAGCTTTTATTCCTGGCTTTTCAGCACATGGAAAACTTTTTCCCAAGGGTTCTTCAGCCTGTATTTGGGGGCATATGCATGTAGCATATTCCTTCATGCAAGTAGCTTGACTTGTTAAAATAAAAAAATCCATATTTCTCTAAAAATGAAATACACATCACATAAAATAAAGAGATGTTTTGTTCCTTGCGGGCTGGTGCCTTATCCTGTCCTGGATTATCTTTATGCTTTTCTTTATACATGTTGTGCTTCATCAAATCTGCCTAGACATTTTCTGCATTTCTTTTTGACTACAGGCAGCAAGATAGAAGAGAGAGAGAGAGAGAGAGAAGTGGTTGCTTCGTAGAATATACTCCTACATGGAATGGACCCTGCACAGAAAACACGCACGCAATAGCAAAAATAAAAATAAAAATGGTTCTCTCTGATGCATATTACTATGCAGGGGGAGTGTATTTCCTATGGGAGGATTAATATAAATCTCCCACTCTTCTCCTTGGTTTGAATTGGTACAATCCTGGAACTGATTGACCACCAGATTCTGAAGACTATACAAATGGCCCTAAGACTTTACTGCAAACAGGAAAGGTGACCTGAGTTTTAAGGAAGGCTTCAATGAATTGATGGGCTTTCATGAGAGACTTGGAGAGGGGGAAGAAGTAAGGAAGTTCTTTGCAAAAAGGAAAGCAAGAGATGGTGAAGGTAATGTATTTTTTTTTAAGTAATAGGATAATCCTCTCCAATAGTTGAATGAGGACTGAACATGCTCAAGTTGCCTTGGAAGACCAGGAATGCGATGGAGCATCTTGGAAGAGAGCACTGTGGGAACACTGGAACATTTTCTGCTGCAATATTTTGTAGCAGGTGCCACTTGTCTTTTGCATTATTACTAATGTGATTAACTTCTAATGTTCCTTGTGATCCAAAAAATATGCCCAGGGTGGCTTTCATTAAACAAACAAATGTAGGGCTTCAGCATTTAGTTGATTAATAAGTTAGATGAATTGGTTTATCCAGTCTTACTTCTGTTGACTAAACGTGAGCCTCCAATTACTTGGGCAGCAAATTTCAATACTTCCTTCAGTATCAGAAAACTGCAGGTGAGAAGTGCAGTCTTATGTTAGACAAAGCATCACTTAAGATGTAAGAAATGGGGGAAATGACTCTCACAAAGATCCATGCTGCTGCACAGGGTGCTTCTTCTCAAGACAAAAAAATGGTTTTGCATTTGCTTTGTTTTTCCTTTGCAACAATTTGTTTTTTACATATGCAAATGTATGCAGACTTTAACAAAGTGACTTAAAACCATGCAAAAAGTCAACTAAAATGTCTTTAATTGGAAATATGTGTGATATGTTTGATGAAATGCCCTTAAAACAGGCCAGACTATTTAAAAAACCTGTCAAATCAAATATGTAATTAAAACCATCCAGGATTAACCACCCAACAATGTTTAAAGCCTTTTTCTACCAATGCCTTGAAACACCTTGCTCTTCAAATCACTGTCTTTATTAATGTAGACTGCTCTGCTTAGCCACCCTGCTTTTGGGAAAGATATTCAAGGGTTGCCCCAGGCTTTTGAATGCCTGATTTAGAACAAATAGCTCTCTGCCCCTGATCAGGGCTTGGTTTGCCCAATGGTGCCCAAGTTACTTTTGGCTCCTTAGACAGAAAATCACACACATGCCTCTCCCTGGGAGTAAAAATGCAAAAAAAAGGTGTGGGAGGGGCTGAATAGCCATCTACCTAAAACCTAAAATGATACCTAAAACCAGCTGCCTGAGGGATTCACCTCACTCTGCCTGATTGTTAGCAGAAACATGCACACACAGAGAAACTCATATTCTTTGCTTCCACCCCTTGGCAACAGCCATATTTCACTCTCTGGGAAAAGCTACAGGGAGGGAGGGAGGGAGGGGGAGAAAGAGAGAGATGTGGCAGCTCCACAAGCGACCCTTCAGTTACCATTCCTTGAGCTGCGGAGGGCAAGTGCATTATTGTTTGCTGGACTCGACTTAGCAAATAGGAAGAAGGCATGGGAAGCCAGCACATGAGTTGCAGAGACATGCGCTGCGCACTAATGAAGGCAAAAAGAAAGATCTACGCAATTAAGTAAGGGAGTTGCATTCATGCCTTGTGCTCACAGAGCTCCTGACGAGATAAATCAGAGAATGGAGAATCCGCCCTCCTAGGTTTGAAGCACCTTCATGAGGTTACACACACATTCCTTCCTTCTACATATATGTCCTGTCTTAAAATCATCCCCACTGCAATATTTTATATACATATTAGGGGACCTTCTACACCCACCTTTTATTCGCTATACAGGGATGAGTAAGAAATTCATCTGGTTCACCTTTCAGTGTGAATTTACTGAGCGCACACTCCCTGAATCTAAAGATGGACCAGAGATCAGTTTGCTGTCAAAATCTCTACAGTTCTATGGTTTGAAGTGCTGATCTTAAAAAGAAAGCAAAAAGTGCATTTAAAAAAAAAAAAAACCCACTATCTTTTTAAAAAAATATGCATGTAGAAATATTTTCTTAGCAGAGCAGCAGAGGCACAGGCTGGGAGACAGGGCGGAGTGGCCAGGGGACTGGCGAAGGCAAGGTAGGAGCTGGGCAGGGGAGCAGAGGGCCAGGAGCAGCGGAGAGGAAGAGGGCGGGGCCAGAGAGGCTAGAGGGGCCAGGAGGAAGCAGGAGGAAGCCTTCTCGTCAATGTTACCTGTCCGGGGATTTGGGCCAGGAAGGGACAGGAGGACCTCCGAGGTGAACGACTGGCTTAGGGTGCGGTGCCAGAAGGAACGCTTCAGGTTCCTCGACCACGGAACTCGGTTTCTTGCCAATGGACTTCTGTTAAGGGACGGGTTACACCTCACGAGGATGGGGAAAAGGTCCTTTGGAGATGCTCTATTGAGCTTCATCCAGAAGACTTTAAACTCAGCTGGGGGGGGGGGCGGGTTCAGGTCCCCCAGTAATGTGTCTGCACTGGACAAGTGTGCGGGGAGAATCAGGGCTCTGGGAACAGGGTTTTAGAGATACTACAGGGACTGACAGGACTCCTAAAGAGAGGGGCCAGGTACCAGGGAGAATGGGAGGAAGGAGGATGCTGGGCACTCCAAGAAAAGGAAGCAGTGGGAAGGAGTTGAGGTGCATGTACACCAGTGCTAGGAGCATGGGTAATAAGCAGGAAGAGCTTGAAGCTCTCCTGGGAATAGGAGGGTATGACCTGGTGGGAATCACAGAAACTTGGTGGGATGAAAGGAAAGTCTGGAATGTGAACATAGAAGGGTATCACCTTTTAAGAAAGGACAGGAAGGGAAAGAGAGGTGGGGGTGCGGCTTTATACGCCAGGGAAGGGATAGGATGCAGTGAGATAGAATGCAGCACAGATGGGGATTTGGTAGAGGCAGTCTGGGTGACACTTAGGGGTTTTGACAGGGAAAGAGACCTGACAGTGGGGGTATGTTATCGCCCTTCAGGTCAACTTGAGACCCTGGATGATGTCCTGACAGGCCAGATTCTAAGGATATCTCGGGGGAGAGACACAGTAATTATGGGAAATTTCAATCTCCTGGATATTACTTGGGAGACTCACTCAGCGGTGACAGCCAGGTCACGTTGCTTCCTAGAAGCTACAGAGGGAAGGTTTTTCACACAGAGGGTCCGAGAGGCGACGAGGGGGGAAAATATCCTTGACTTAGTCTTGACCAATAGGGAGGAGCTGATAGATGAAGTACAGATTAGGGGAGCTCTGGATGCAAGTGATCACTCCATCCTTTGCTTGGAGATCAGGGGACTGGGGACGTGCAGCAGGGTGAGCACTAGAAGCTGGGGCTTCAAGAGGGCCAACTTTGGCCAACTGAAGGCCAGACTGGGGAAAGTCTCCTGGGATAGGTTACTGGAAGGTAAGCGAGTTGAGGAGGGGTGGATGGCACTCAAAAGGGAGGTTTTGGAGGTGCAAGCCTTGACAATACCTCTAGTCAGTAAGGTGGGGAGGCGGAGGAGAGTGCCGCCATGGATGCAAAAGGAGGTGGTTAGAGGGATTACATGAAAGAGGAACCTCCATAGGAAATGGGTACGGGGGGAAATAGACAAAGGGGTATACTAGGAGGAGGAGGCCCGTTGCAGAAGGATTCTTCACAAAGCTAAGGTTGATTATGAGCTGAGACTTGCCAAGAATATCAAGAGCAACAAAAAGGGCTTCTTTCAGCATGTAAATAGAAAAAGGAAGGGGAGGCAAGTGGTAGGACCACTAAATAAGGAGGAAGGAGATCCAGTGACTGATATGAGGGACCAGGCACAGAAGCTAAATGACTATTTTGCCTCTGTGTTCTCCCCAGAGCAGGATGGGGGATATCCGCATAGGAGATTGGATGAGGCTGGGGACTTAGGGGCACAGATTAGAGTCACCCCCCCTTGAAGTCAAGGGGCTCCTCAGGACACTGGACATTACAAAGGCGCCAGGCCCTGATGAGTTACACCCGAGAGTACTTAGAGAGTTGGTAGGGGTTCTCTCACACCCGCTGTCCTCCATTTTTGAGACCTCGTGGAGAACGGGTGAAGTTCCAGAGAACTGGAGGGTGGCATCAGTGGTCCCAATTTTCAAAAAGGGTAGTAGAAAGGACATGGGGAATTATAGACCGGTTAGCTTTACGTCCATTGTAGGAAAAACAATGGAAAGGCTCACAATAGAGAGAGATCTAGTGATGCTAGATAGGGAAGGGAGGTTGACAGCCACACAACACGGTTTCCGCAAAAACAGGTCCTGCCAGGCGAACCTTGTAGAATTCTATGACAAGGTTTTGAGATGTCTAGATGGAGGGGATGCAGTGGATATGGTATACCTGGATTTCAGGAAGACCTTTGCCAAAGTGCCCCATGATATCCTGGTGGAGAAACTGAGGGGTTTTGAGATATACCAAAGCACTGTCCAGTGGATTAGGGCATGGTTGACTGACTGAAAGCATTAGTGGGGAATCATTGGGATGGCGGCCAGTGACAAGCGGGGTCCCCCAGGGCTCTGTCCTGGGGCCGATCCTCTTTAATCTTTTCATTAGCGACATGGAAGAAGGGGTGAATAGTCTGCTGATCAAATTCGCAGGCGCCACTAAAACTGGAGCAGTGGCCACAACTGAGGAGCAGGTACTCCAGATCCAAAAGGATCTGGACAGACTATGGAAGTGGGCAGGAGACAACAGGGATGGCATTCAATGTGGATAAGTGCAAGGTCTTGCACTTGGGGCATAGGAATAGCTGTCATAAGTACAGGTTAGGTGACAAGTGGCTGGAGAACAGCACTTGTGAAAGGAACCTCAGGGTGCTGGTTGACTGCAGGCTAAACATGAGTCAGACGTGTGATGCGGTGGTCAAGAGGGCAAACGCTACCCTTGGTTGCATAGCCAGAAGTGTGGCTTCTAGATCAAGAGAGGTATTACTACCACTCTATATGACTCTGGTGCACCCGCAACTGGAGTACTGTGTTCAGTTTTGGGCCCCTCATTACAGAAAGGATATAGCCAGGTTGGTGTCAGTGCAGCGTAGGGTCACAAGGTTGAGGTGAGACTGAGGGAACTGGGTCTCTTCAGCTTGGAGGAGACTCAGAGGCGATCTGTTGGTGACATACAGGTATGTGAGAGGATGTCACACGGAGGTGGGTGGAGACCTGTTCTCCCCTACAGAGGAAGGCAGGACGCGCTCCAACAGAGCAAAGCTCAGGGAGCCAAGGTTCCATTTGAATGCCAGGAAGCACTTCCTGACAGTCAGGACCCTGAGGGTGTGGAATGGGCTTCCACGGGAGGTCGTTGAGGCCCCATCGGTGCGGGTGTTCAAGGATAGGCTGGACATCCACATGGCGGGCATGTCGTGAGCGGAGCCGGCTGGTGCCAGAGGTCAGACTTGATGGCCCAGGAGACCCCTTCTGACTCGCTCTGTTTCTATGTATATTTGCAAAAATGCAAAGAAAATGTTTTAGTCAAGAGCAACAATGTTTACATTTTCAAAGTATGCACAAAAACCCGTGCACACTTAGGGGGGGAACTGCTTACCCAAAATGTATATGTAAAAATATATAGGAATGTTTATGTGGACTAAAACAATAATTGTAATTAAACACACACACACACACACACACACAATATGCAATACAGAATCAAGATGGTATAAATGTAGCACTGGGAAAATAGGAATATGAGAGAAACCAAGCTTGACGGATTTACACATTCCAACATTTATGCTGCTCTTACTAATCTAGGCGATTTACTAATCAATCCAGAAGCAAAAATAAGCTGCTTCAGGGCTCAATCACACTTCAAATATACTGTGAAACATGGGAGAGGGTTCAAGGGGGTGCATCACTGTTTTTCTCATTCAATTGCTTCCATTTAATTGCTCTCACAGAAGGAGTTATGCAAATGACATAAATGGCTTTAAAGGGTGATGGATCTCATTGTATTTCCATCCCAACTGGATTCCACCTTCTACTTCCAACTGCCGCAGACACCTGGCTCCCTTGAAGTTTGTGGATTCTGAATTGTTCTCTTTTGCATCAAAAGACTGTATATGGGACCTGAAACAACGTGTTGTAATGGGGAGTGCTCAGTGCTCAGGATTCCATGCTCCCCTCCCTCCTTCTCTCCCCATAGCATAGTCAGGAAGTATTTCATACTGTTAACTGTTCTTACATCCCCCCACTTAAAATATGCACACACTCCTTCAAACCTTTAGGTTCCCCTGGGTCTGTGGATCTACTGCCATGTTTTCATGAGTGGAAATGCTCTGGCTACATTAACCAGTCACATACCCTGGACATTGGAAATCGTAGGAATGATGCTTAGGTGGGAATGTATGCATGCACACATGCACGCATAGCAACTTTTTATTTTAATTTCATTATTTTATTTTTTTATTTTATGCATATGCTCCTTAAAGAAATTGGACAATGTGATATCTTGGACTACAGCCTCCATCAACCTGAGACATACAGAAAAGGATATGTGGAGGGATGTGCAACTCAGAATAAGTGAAAACGTGGTTGGATGATGTTTAGCTATGTTAAATAAGTTTAAGTTTCAAAAGGCAGGTGTTAATGGGGCTTACAAATGTTATTTCAGAGCCCCTGTCTGTAACCTTCCATAATCCTGAGAAAGAAACTGAGGTGTTGAAAGACTGGAGATGGGCAAATGTTGTCCCCATCTTCTAGAAGATAGGTCCAGGAAACTTCAGACCAGTGTGACGCTGATGTCAATACCAGGCAGAGTTCTTGAACAGATGGTTATGTGGTGTGTCTGTGCCCCTCTAGAAAATAATGCATCAATTACAAGGAGAGTACATGGGTTTGTCAGGAGTAAAGCATGCCAAGATCATCCATGCAATTGTATTCCTGATCACTATATATGAATACAAAAGATGGACAATGGAGGAAGCTTACAGAAAGAAAAGTGATGTATTTGGAACATGGTGCTGGAAGAGAGCCCTACATACACCCTAAACAGAGAGAAAGACAAACATTTGGCCCTAGATAACATCAAGCCAGAATTTTACCTGGAAGCAAAAATGGCAAAGCTGAGACCGTCATACTTTGGGCACATCATGGGAAAGCAAAACTTACTGGAGAAAATAATTGCACTAGGGAAAGTCACAGGCAGAAGAAAAGGAAGACCAAATATGAGATGGGTTGACTCCATAAAGGAAGCCACAGCCTTGCATTTAGAAGAGCTGAGCAGGATTGTCATGGCTAGGACATCTTGGAGGGCTTTCGTTCATTGAGTCACCATGTTGGCAATTACTTGCTGGCACGTAACAACCTCCCAAGCATACCAAAACAGTCCTTCACTGTCAGTGTCACTAGTTTGGTAGATCATGGGAATGCTGCAGACATAGTATATCCTGATTTCCAAATGTATTTGACAAGGCTCCCCACAATAGTCTCATAGACAAGGTGATGAAATGTAGGCTGGACAATACAACAGTCAGGTGCATCCATAGTTGGTTGAGCTTCTCGTATATTTAGTAAGTGCTAATTAATGGCCTGAGATGCTCCAGGATGGGCGGTTTCAAGTAGACAGGCACAGGTCTCTGTCCTAGTCCTGATGTTGTTCAACATTTTATAAATGACTTGGATGAAACTGAAGCAGGTTTCTATATCAAATTTTGAGATGGCATGATAGTCAATTTCAAATAAGACAGATGCTAGCTTTAGCAAGATTGGAACTGGCTGGAATGCTAGGCAGAACTTGACAGAGAGTCATCAACAATAAATAGCATATAAGTATGAATCTGGCCTTCTTATAATTGAAACTTTGGCCTAGATTTACATCTTTTCTTACTGGCTCAAGCTCCTCTTCTTTCCAGCTGGCTCAGTTCCTTTAATAATGATCTACAGCTTTCAGAGCTCATGGAGCCAGGCAATAAAGGCCAAACTGCAATTATACGGTTATTCATGACCAGTTATCTCCTTGATGGGCTATGAACGGTTGTTAGCAGAACTTAAACAGTGGGCCATTGATTTAGAGCTGCAAACAGATTATCCAGTTCTATCCAGAAATATCATCCTGAACTATTCACACATCTTTTTCAACCAGCTAGATATCTCAGTAGCATAAGGATTCCCAAATTCAGAAGGGCTTTATTTCTAGCCAGATTCAATGCCCTCCCAACAGCCATGACTGAAGGAAGATATCAAAAAATACCCCTTGAACAGAGACTGTGCCCATCTGGGGGAGAAACAGTTGAATCGCCGGAACATGTTATTCTTTATTGCCCTCTCTGTATAGGTGCTCGCCAGGAATTGTTATTCCCACTCCTTTCCAAATATCCCAGTTCCTCCGATTCTTTTTATCTTAAGTTGCTTTTATCCAATCCATCCGATTTTATCTCCTTGACTACAGCCAAGTACTGTTTGGTGGTTTGTACAGAGCACGGTAGAATTAAACCTAAATGATGTTAGGTTCTACCAGAATGCTTTTACTTTCTTATCTTAATCACTGTAATTTTATTAGTACTGTTTTTTTTTTTTCTTATTTTAACTAACTGTAATTTTGGGTTTTATTTATTGGCTGGTCAATGACCGAATAAAGAATTGACAGATTGCATATAAGTACAAAAAGTCAAAGACACAAGGATAGGATCTGTAGAGAGGGCTCTGTCTGTTACCCACTGCAGACTGTTTGGGTGGATTTGTCATTGGATTTGTGGGGGATGAGGTGCAGGAGCAAAACGGATGGATGAGGACGTTGAAGTGTCAAGGTTGCCTAGTAAAGTTTCCTTGGCAGAACGTGAGAACTGACCTGCTTTGAAAGGGAAAGAAGCATTTTCCAGAGGGGAGGAGGAGCTATGCAAGCCCAAGTATGGAGGGACCCAGTACGGAGGGTATGGAGGGTCATAATGAGCTGCACAGATGGAGAAGCTCTGCCATACTCATTGTCTTGCTCTGAAGCAGTGACAGCCAACCTGAAGATGGAGTCCCAAGTTTTACTGAAAGGAAAGGAATGTTTCCAGTTTGGATTCAATTCTTTACATGGGCATTTTGGTAGAAGGCTATTTAGAATTCACATGATTCTGCGATCTGTTAAATTTCACTAAGAGAACTGCACTTCAAAGGATTGCCTTGAGTTTGAACCCAGAAGGAATGAGGATGGTTCATGACAGGATGAGAGAGACTTGGTTTGGCAACAGTTCTTCTGAAAGGGACTGAGGTATCCTAGTGGGTCACTAGCTAGGCATGAGATAGTATGTGGCAACACATAAGGCACTACGGCAAACTTGGACTGCATTAACAAACATACAGTCTCCAGATAACTGGAATCCATAATTCTCCACTAGTGAGGCTTCATTTGGAGTACTATGCCCAGTACTGCACCGCTATTTTAAGAAGGACATTAACTTGTTGGCGTATGTCCAGAAGACAGCCACTAGGATTGTAAGGGATCTGATAATTAAGTCCTATGAGGAACAATTAGAAAGAGCTGGATATGTTTAGCATGAAGGGATGATTAAGCTGAAATATGATCTCAATCATTAACCAACAAAAGGATCGTCATGCAGAAGACAGAGCAACCTCGCAGTGACAAAGAAGGTAGGATTAGAACCAAAAGGTGAAAATGGCAGGGAAAAGGAGAAGGGAGAGCTATGAAAGCAGCTGAAGAGACTTCCCCAGGAGGTGACAGTTTCTCCTGTGTCATGTGCACTTAGGCGAAGGCTGACAGGGATGCTACACCCTGTGGTGGAAAGCCTGAATTGAGAAAGGGGTTGGATTGGATGAGCCCAGTTAAACTTCCTGATTCTATTATCCCCACCCTAATATCCCCACCCTAATATCCCACCCTAATATCCCCACCCTAGCTAGCAAAGCCCTTGTCTGTGGATCATGCATGCTACTTCCAGTATGCACATAGTTGGAAAATTTGCTGTAACCTGTCCTGAGACGTCTAAGGACGGGACAGTATAGAAAAGTTTTAAATCCATAAATAATAAATAAAAAGTTGATTCTGCATATTTCTATGCGACGCTTCAATAAATATCCAGGGTAGGTTACAAAAAACAAATGACTAGCAAAGCATAATGCTGGACGTGATGACTTGGCCGGAGAATCAGAGAAGGGTTGACATTGTGGCAGGTTTCCTATAGAGACCAGAAGATCAGGATGGAGTCCAGGCAAGGAGTGCAGGAACTATGGCGGGAAAGAGCATTCCCTCATGCCTCCACAGAACAAGCACCCCAACCCACCGCAAGCCACATTCCCCACCACCAATCCCACAGATCTTACCCCAAATGTGTCCTCTTCTGGCTTATGCGTCACTGTGATAAGAGGAGTAGGACTTGGACTATACTCAACTGAAACCAAGGAAGCAAAGAAGAAACATTTATTTTGTGTTGCAGGGAAAATTACCAGTAGACCAAACAATGTTGCGCATACGCTTGTGCACATTGTGTATATATGTATATATCATGTGTGCATAAAACTATTTTAAAAAATCCTACCGTCAAAACTATCCATTGTATTGATGTCTTATTTGTCTGCCATAATATTCTGCCCTTAAATGCAGAATTCTGGCCAATACCTTTTACTGTGGTGCCCCTTTTATCTCTCTCCCTCCAGATCCCCACAAAACCTGCCTCTTCTATAAGTCTTTGGGCCAAACACAGACTTGTCATCAGTACAAAACATACTCAGGCAATGCCAAGAAATACAGGCCACCTCACCATCATGGGGAGGGCTGTGACCAGGTGCCCTCTGTGCCAGCCTGCTGCCCAGGTGCTAAAACTGATAGGCAACAACTTTCTTTATCTTTCAACTGAAACTGGGCAGGTCAGCCCTTCAAATAGAGTACAGCCTTTGAGAAGCTCCTCACATGGAAGACTACTGCCCTGTGTAGGTAATGGCAGCAGAAACAGGAGGAGGAGGAACACTGCAAAATCGCTTCCCATCTCTCTTTCTCTTTTCCCAGGAAAGAACTGGAAACAAAAGGAAGGAAGAAAAGCAGACAGGCAGGCATGGGGGAGCGTTGAGTAGCCCTGCAGTGGGTGGCAATATTCCAAGCTAAGGCTGGCACTCTTACAATGTGCCGGGACCTTAAATGTCAGTAATCCATATACTTTCAAGCACGAAGAAAGGGAAAATATATGCACACATGAATAAATATAGGGGACAGGGACCTATAGAATACTTTAGATTATATGAATTACATCTAAATTTGCATTTATACATGGAACAAATGCATGTGTTTGTTATGCAAATTGCTGTCCCCTGCTCTCCTTTGGTGTCACAAATGGCCAGCTCATCTATTCTGGGGTGATCAGCTATAGTGAATGTCGCAGTGCCAGCCAGCAATTGAGGGCAAGTACCACTACGGTAGGAATGGGTTCCACTCCTATAATCCTATCCTCAAATGATGTTCACTTGGGGTCTGATACAGAAGTACAGGAGGATGAGGGACTGCCATTCTCATATGGGCTGCCAAGACCAGCAGAACCAGAATCAGACAACTTCTCTCTCCATGGGAGAAGTTCATGCACACACTGATGTCGGAAACAGTCCTAACATGATTACTCTGATCATTCAGCATCAGGTAAAAATGGTAAACCCAGTGAGAAACAGGTGCTTCAGGCAGTTGGCTGAGAAGAAGCAATCCAGCCTGAAGGTAGTCAGTTCATTCTGTTTGGAAGGAGGAGAATATTCAGTTGGGAGTCAACTTCAGATGATTAAGGTTCAAGCCCCTAAGAGACAGCACTCTAACTTTTTTTAAATTCCCTTTGTTATTTACTTTCTTTTTTACTACAAAGCCTACACTCAACTTTAACATAGTAAGTCCTCTGTTAGAAAGCCTTTGTCCTGATTGGCTTGGAAGGAGGCAAAGAACCCTGGTACTACTCTGGACCTTCCACCCCACTTTTCCCCTAATGCCTGCATAGCTATGCATCAAGCTAGCATGTCAAGACACCTCTGCTAAGCTGGAAAGGTGAGGGCCTCCTGCTGGATGGATGACCACATGTGGAAGCAGAGCAGTGAGTTGGACTAGATGGCCTTATGGACCCCTTCCAGTTCTACTTCTATCCCATGCTATGCAGTCTGTGACACACAGCAGGAAAGGTCCCAATTCTTCTGTTGCTACCATGAATGGTTCACCTTTCTTTATGACATTATTCTTTCCCTTTTTTTCCTAAACCAAATAAATACACCTTTTCACAAACTAGAAAGACAGACAGATAGGCAGGCAGGAGACTGTTATATTTTCTTATTCTAATATAGTTAGTCAATTGTTATTCCTTTTACAAGTAGGCCTACAGCCAGCCAGCCGGGTGCTTTTCTGGAATATTTTATTCCAATCGCACACATTTTCCACTCCCCCCCACCCCCACTTGAATTAATCAAGAATCCATCCCACTTAACATTCTCAGTCTGCATGAGGAAATTTAGGATATAAGTGCATTTGTGTGTGTGTGGGGGGAGGATATGAAGGCAAATCTTGGAGTTCTACCTGAAGCATACTGTTAGCCCCAGCTTATGTGCAGTTAGAACCCCTGGTCTAAGAGCTCATAGCACTTTTCCTCAACCTGGTGTCATCCAGGTATTTTGGAGTAAAATTCACAGCATTCTTAAACCATTGGTTGTGCCAGCTGGATGAAAGTTCAAGTACATCCATAAGGCACCAAGTTGGGGAAAACTGGCATATCAGATATTTCACCCTTCTTGCTAATAGCTAAAGCAGTGCCCCAAAAAGTTCCCAGGCACAGAAATGTAGAAACCAAGCAAGTCAGAAGGGGTCTCCCAGGCCATCTAGTCTGCCCCCTGGCTCCAGCCAGCTGTGGTTGTCCAATCTCTCCTTGAACTGATGGGGCCTCAACCACCTCCCTTCCATATCTAGGGCAATGGTGGCGAACCTATGGCGGGCGTGCCGCAGCGGGCACACAGAGCCCTCTCTGTCAATACACAAGCCAAGTCGCCCCAGCATCGCCCCAGCAGCCAAGCATCAGATAACCGCGCACATAGCGGCCATGCGCATGCTCGGAAAGGAGTAGCGGCACCAGGCGATGATGTCACGAGCTGCAACTTATTACCTGTGACTTGTCTGAGCTTTCACATGGCCGGTCAGTGGATATATATATATTTGCTTGGACTGGCTGTGAGTTTTAATACATTTGTTTTTATTAACACAAGATTTTAGCTTTGAGTTTTCTTATGCATGAGCAGTTTTTTTCCAAACTAAAACCTCAGTATTCAGGTTTTATTGCAGTGTTGGCACTTTGCAATAAATAAGTTGGTTTTGGGTTGCAGTTTGGGCACTTGGTCTCTAAAGGGTTCACCATCACTGCCCTAGGGGTTACAACTGTCAGGAAGTACCTCCTGACATCCAACCTGAGAGTCTCCAGGCTCTCACCCAAACCTTGCCTCAGCACAGCAGGAATGCCATCTTCCTTCAGACCATATTCCTAATAACAATAAAAATAGTAATAGCAACAATCCTCTACTCCTTCCCCCCATTATACACCTTTGTAAGACAGCAGATTTTGTTAGTCTGATCGCTAAAACAAGGAGAAACTTACATGTGACAATCCCATCTGGAATGCCTGGAAGATAAAACAAAAGAGCAAAAGGAAGAAACAGCATGGTTACTGGCACTATTCAGAGACAACATTATCCAGATTGTAAAGCATACGCTGCACCCCACTGTTTTTAGAGCCCCATGAATGATCTGAACAAATTCCTCCCTGACCCCAACCTACAATTCGACCCTTTGTAACTACTTGTACATGGCCAATTCACAACATACAACTTGCCTGATTATATTATTATGATTACTATCGCTACATCACATTTATATCCTGCCATTTGCCTCTTCTGAGGAACACAAGGAGCCATGCATAGCTTCATTTCCTCCTCCCAGGAAACCTGTGAGCTAGGCTGGGTTGGGAGTCTGTTCCCCACCGTTACTCAGTGAGCCTCATGGCTGAATGGAGACTGGAACCCGGAGACTAGAACCCAGGTCGCCAGTCCAACATGCTCACTACCACACCAGCTCTCACACACTGCCACTATATGCCCTATTTTACAGTCCATTTGAGGGACTGTACAGTCCACATCTAGTTTAAAGATAAAGTGAAAACGGAGCAGGGACCCTGAAGCCCTTCCACAACCAGCACCTGGACAGCAGACTGAGTGTGGAGGCCCACTAGTCACCTGGTGAGCATCTTCTATACTAGTGCCTTGTATTTCTTTGGAAAGGAGAGCAGTTACTTGTAGATGTGCATCTACTCGTATAACCTGGCATTTGCAGATCTAATGCAAAGCAATGGTCTACTTTGTCCTCTGTTGGGGAGATGCATAAATGGTTACTCTAAAGAGAATCCAAGCAAATGAGTGTGCCATGGAGTGCAGTTGTGAAGAGGCAGCAGTGGAATTCAGGCAGTCTGCATGCAGGTATTCTCTCAGCCACAAAATCTGCCTGGAGCAGTCACTCCCTTTCCATTCACAACAGCCCTGTGAGGTTGGCTAATCTGAAACACAGACACAATTCCCTTAGTTCTGTGAAAGAAAGTGCAGCGTTTTTAGCCAACAAAATAAGGTTTTTCTGTAACCACTGAAATGCATACTAGGAAAAAAATGCACTCCAAACCTCTGTAACCAACGCATTTGTGATAGGTTGGAAAGAAGAAGAGGAAGAAGAGGGCTGGTCAATGTTTCAGTTGTTGAAACACCATTCTCAGACCATGCTGTTTCGTTCACTGAAAATTTTTCCCCACTTGGAACATGTGTTCTGCTACTGAGCAAGAAAGGCTTCCCAAATATTGTGATTGTTATGACCCCCTAAATCAGGATTTTGTAATGCCACAGGGAAGACTCTGAGGAAGATGAGGCACACTAGTTAAAAGCAGGTAGTTCTGGGTGTCACTTAAAAGCCCTGAAGAATTTAATTGCCCTTGATGAAGAAGCACCTCTTGAAATGCATCGAGAACACAAACATATTGTGAAATTGCAGCTGTCGGTCTGGTTTTTACCTGTCTTTTATGGTAGTCTTTTTGATACCCCTTGTGGCTTCTTGGCTTCCCAAACAGACCCACCTCCTTCCCTTAACCCTTTTCTCCAGCAGCAATTGCCGTATTTTTCGCTCTATAAGACGCACTTTTTCCCCCCTCAAAAGTAAGGGGAAATGTCTGTGCGTCTAATAGAGTGAATGTGTGTGTGCCCGACTGCTCCGCCCCCCTCCTCCAGCGCAGGTGAGAGCTGTGCTGCTCAGGGGGACGTGTGCGGAGGAGGAGGAGCCGCAGTCTTTAACCCGCTGGCTGCACGGAGAGATGGAGACTGCTCACCCCCACTGCCCGGGAAGAGCCACTGCCGCTGCTGCACCACCCGGAAAACCATCGCTGGCACGCTGCCGGCCTGCACCACGTGGCACCACCTGGCCGGCATGCACTTGGCACGCCCTGCTCCATCCCCCTTCTCCAGTGCAGGTGAGAGCTGTTAATCACAGTTCGGTGTGTGTTTTCAAATGGCTGTAGTTAAAACAGTAACTTCGAACAAGGGGAGGAATTATTCCTTGTTAAATCAGTTTCCCATGTGACTGCTGCTCTGTGCACACAATATAATTTGGATCAGCTTAGTGAGCAAATGTATTTTTCTCTAGCAGCAGTGGAGGTTGCGTGTTCTGTTTGAATGGCGATCACCTTGATAGTTATGCTAGCATGCGGAACAGAAAGGAACAGTATGTTCAATTGTTAAAGTCTCTCTTTTGTTAATGACAGTGATGATGGTTCTTAATGCCACTGCTGACTGCTGTTCACTTTACAAGATTGAAATATGGTATTACTGTATTCTGTTATAGTTTATTAAATAGTTTAGTAAACCATTTGATTCAGAATATTTTTTTCTTGTTTTCCTCCTCTAAAAACTAGGTGCGTCTTATGGTCAGGTGCGTCTTACAGAGCGAAAAATATGGTATTTGGTGGTTCTTTTTTGCAACCCTTTCCCCCATCACCATTCTGTAAAACTGAAATGTCTCTGCTAAGTTTTATTTCCTGGCAGGAAGAACATTAAGCCAAAATATGCAGGTATAGAGGGGTATTTTGGCTCTATTTTTGTCTTCCTCTTTTCGCCATTGGCTGTTATCATCAACAAAGATCTTGGAAGTAGAATTCAGTCTTCACACAGAAAGAGGTTTAACATCTCTAACATTCATCTTTAACGTTTAACATCTCTAAGATTGCCAGGAGAAATATCAACAATCTCAGATATACAGATGCTACCACTCTAATGGCAGAAAGTGAAGAGGAACTAAAGAGCCTCTTGATGCGGGTGAAGGGGGAGAGCGCAAAAGTTGGCTTGAAACTCAACATTAAGAAAACTAAGATCATGGCATCTGGTCCTCTCACTTCCTGGCAAATAGATGGGGAAGAAATGAAGGTAGTGACAGATTTTATTTTCTTGGGCTCCAAGATCACCGCAGATGATGCCTGCAGCCAAGAAATTAAAAGACGCTTGCTCCTGGGGAGGAGAGCTATGGCAAATCTAGACAGCATACTAAAAAGCAGAGACATCACCCTGCCAACAAAAGTGCGTATAGTCAAGGCTATGGTTTTCCCAGTTGCAATGTATGGCTGTGAAAGCTGGACTATAAGGAAGGCTGAGCGCAAAAGGATTGAGGCCTTTGAATTGTGGTGCTGGAGGAGACTCCTGCGAGTCCCTTGGACCGCAAGGCGATCAAACCGGTCAGTCCTAGAGGAGATCAACCCTGACTGCTCTTTAGAAGGCCAGATGCTGAAGATGAAACTCAAATACTTTGGCCACCTAATAAGGAAGGACTCACTGGAAAGAGCCTAATGCTGGGAACAATTGACGGCAAAAGAAGGGGATGGAAGAGGATGAGGTGGCTAGATGGAGTCACTGAAGCAGTCGGCGTGCGCTTAGGTGGACTCTGGGGGATAGTGGAGGATAAGAAGGCCTGGAGGAATGTTGTCCATGGGGTCGTGATGGGTCGGACATGACTTTGGAACTAACAACAACATTCAAGGTAAACATCCCTTAAGACATGGTGACAATGATGGTGTGGAGGTTGTATTTAATGGCGAGCAAAATCATTTTGGCTCACACTGATTTGCAAAGGAAAAAAAATGCAAGCTTTCCTTGTGAGCTTCGGGGGAAGGTATCTCAAGAGATTTGACAGCTTGCATAAGACTAAGAGGAACAAAGAAAAACAAACAAAAACAGCTGTTTGTCTGCAACTGGATTTAGAAACATAGAAACAGAGCGAGTGAGAAGGGGCCTCCTGGGCCATCTAGTCTGACCCCCCCCCCCCCCCAGCTCTAGCTGGCTCTGCTCATGACATGCCTACCACTTGTAAAAGTCCGTTCCCTTCCAGTTGCTCAACCTCCATCTGAAGTACAGAAAGGCCTTTGAAAGGTAGTGGGAGTCACCAGAGGACAGAAAACCTTTCTGGGGAAAAGAAAGAACTTGCGGGGCTTCTCTTCGTACTCAGACATACTTTGAACATGATTTCTTGCCAAAGCTACAAGATCTGTCATTCCCTCTGGCTCTTGAATTGAATCAGAAGGCAGCATTCCACCCCACCACCCAAGAAAGAACGAAAGGACGGAAGTGCTGAGCATGCACGGAGGCATCATTTCCAGTCAAAGAGCAAGCAGAGCACCCACCCTGTCAAGTTTTCCCTGCCCTTGGTAAAGGTGACATTTGTTTTTCTGCAGGAACTGGCATGGAAAAGTGGGCACAGGCAAGGCTCATAATGAGCCAGGCCCTAAGCAGACATGCAGTGGGCATGGATGATCCCAGATGAGTAGAAACCCCACCCCCTTTTTAACCTGTTGTGTGCTGGAAAACACCGGAAGCTGCCTTGTTCGTTGATTAGATTTATATCCGGGGCTTATTTTTTTAAGAAGTCAAAGCACCCCTGCTCCACCTGTGTCAGCATCACATATAATGTCTGGGAATAGATTTCCATGTTTTCAGACAGAAGGCTTTTCCAGCCACACTTGCAGATAGATATCAGGGCCAGATCTTGGGATCTTTGACAGAGAAGGCAGGAACTCTGTCACTGAAGCATGGCGCTTCCCCATGTATGGGAGGCCTGAAAATCTGTCTGGTGTCTGCATGATCCTTGACTCACGAGGATAAGCCTTTTCTGATAAACATTTCTTTTATCTCAACACCAGGCCAGAATGCCTGGTACATTCTTTAAATGCCTGTCAGTGACTCTTGGCTTTTTCATGGCATAGGAAAGAGAGCTGGCCTTCCCTTTTCCCACCGGCAGAGTGAGCTAAAATCTGATGAGAAGAGGACTTGACAGAGGGTGGAAGACAGAGGTGGTCCAGGTTGATTTAGCAGAGCTATCTGTTAGGAGTGGCATCTGGAATACAATTCAAAAGGGTAGGACAGTAAAAAGCCCCGGGGAAGGATGGAGGCAGAGCTTGTGATACACTGAAAATTCAGTTGACAAAGAGGGATTTGGTTATGCCGAGACACCATCTGCCAGACCAGCACTTCTGGACACCAAAGTAGGTCACAGCAAAGCTTATCTTGGGGGAATGATAAACAACTATTATTATATGGTTAGGTTTCAGTGGGTGAGGGGACAGAATCCAGACTTTAGAATCCAGGTAAGCAATATTTCTAAATTTTGCTGCAGAGAAGGGACACTTTGAGTAGCATGCTGGATCAATGCCCTAATTTATTAGCTTGATGTATTTTTATTTATACGATGTTATATGTGAGCTTTCAAGCACCTTTTCAGGTTGACACTAAACTTTTTTTTAAATGTCATGCAATCAATAATACTTTAAAATGGTAACAAGAAAACAAAATAAGCCAAAAAGAGCAAATATGAAACAGAAACATACAAATAATACTCTAGCCAACATAAAACAAGATGGTGCCAAGAAGTTATCAAAATAGAAGCTACTGGCTTTCAGAGAGTCCGAAATCCTGGGTATCCCCACCAAAGGACCCTTCCTCTAAAATAGTAGGATTTGGGATTATTATTCCAGTCATCAATCCACAAAATTAGTCCAATGGAAAATTGGGGAGGGATGCTAATTTAGTCTCCTGTAAAAACATGGCTGTTAGACCACTTTCAGTCTGAGGGGCAAATTCAACTTCAGAGAAGTGATCAAAGGCCACATGGTGCTATGAAGTGGGGTAAAATTACTACCCCCTCAAAAAACACCAAAGACACTTCATCATTTAGTTTGCAGCTCTTGTGCCAGTAACTAAACCTTAGGAGAGAAATTTCAGACTTTTTAGCATTGAACTAGTTCCCACTCAGCTGTAAAACTCACTGGGTGACTCTCAGTGAAATCTACCTCACAGGATTGTTGTGGGGATAAAATGGAGAAGAGAAGCAGCATGTCTGCTGTGGACTCCTAGAGGAAAGATGTGATATAAATACCTTAAATGCAGAAATTAAAAACAACACTGGTGCACATGAGTGTGTGCATGCATGTCCGTGTGTGGGGCTTAGTCCACAGGAACATACATCAACGACAGCACTCAATAAAGCACGTTGAATGCATCCAAATTGCCTGTATAGAGGAAAGATTCTGAGTCACGGGCAAGCCTTTGCTTATCCGTACAGCACAATAGGACGACACCTTAAGCTCTGATCTGCAAGAAGGCTTACCTATGTGCTAAATACCACCTAATCCCCAGGAAAATGTACCACATTGCATGCTAGTTAAATTAAGCTTTTCTCTTCATCTCACAAGGATTGCAGTAGACAGAGTCGGATGTGAAGTACCCTAATCATATTGTGCTCAAAATATGCCAGCAGTTGTTAATAATGCTGTTTAAGATAGAGGGGTGGGGGTGGAGGACAGGAGGACAGATCAAACTGAATCTGTGGCTGCACTTGCTGCATCTCTAGCAGCTCTGGGCTGCACCCATCCTGTGCATGAGCAGAAGTCTGCTGGCACTATGGGAACTGTGCTTACAAGAAAGGCCATTCCCATCCTTTCCTCCCTCATGAAGTCCCTTCACATGTCTCAAACCTGCTCTAAAGGGTCTCCCAACTCTCCAGCGGAGATCTGGAGGGGACACAGCAAGTGGCCTGCAGGGGAGAGAAGAGGGTAGCCACCAAGCCGCAGTTCCATCATACTGGCCCAATGACTCTACTGAACACAATCTAACTGAAACACGGAACTGAACCATGAGTTCATCTAACTCCCTATTGATTACTTTGACAGCTAGCAGACAGACAAGCGTCTTTGCCCACCTCTTCTGCTTGATGTTTCTAAATGGAGATGCAGGTCTGAGTTAGGCCTATTTCACACAAAGAAGGGAGTTAGTAACATTCTTCCTCTTCCTTCCTAAAATAGAGGGGACTGCATGAATTAAAGTCTCTGTGTATGTCTTTGTCTGTGTACAGGGAAGTTGGAGAAATCTGCTAGGGAGCGGTGAGGAATCCAGTGGAAAATCTGATGCATGTATATTAGTTTGTCAGCCAAATTCTGGTTTCTTAGCCTTGCATTGGTGCCAATGATCTGCATTGTGAGTTGAGCCATCCCACGGATGTCCATCACAAAGCAGACCACAATTTGTGCAATTTTAACACAATTTGCCCAAATAACTCCCTCTCCTTAGCAAATGTGTCTATAGCATCCTTTGTGCGGATCAATTTACACAAATTGGCTAATTTTGGACAAAATGCACTAGAACTATTTTGGATACTTTTTTGTGCAGATTTCATTGCAGATTGTAGCCCAACTCAGATACAAAGATCCACAAAAATGTTCCCAACTTAGCCTATTTCTGTTCAGAAGAAGGTAGGAAATTTGTCAAACTCAAGCAAGCTTCATTTCCCCCATTTTAATACATCCCTAAGATTTGCAGCAGATTCAAAGGAGTTCAAATCTCATTTAGTTGGTCAGTTATTAAATTTCTATCCTGCTTAATAGCTGAAGCACTCTGGCCAGTTTGCAAAGATCAGAACGTTAAAAAGCATATTATAAAAGCCCTATGCATGCAAGTTATTAACACAGAATTCAAAGAGACACCCCTATATATCTAGAAATGAACAATCAACAGCACGGAAAAGTCAAGACCCAGTTAGAACCCCTTCATATACTACCAAATGCCTGAGAGAAGAATATTATAACCTCATGCTGGAAAAATAACAATGCTGGCCCCAGGTAGGGTTCGCTAGAAAATCAGTCCATAATTGGGATCAGGGGGCACAACTACGAAGGTTGTCTCCCTCAATACCACCTTCCAGGCTTCTCTTGCAGAATATTTATTCTGTATAGGAAACAAGCTTGTTAAGGGAATGAGTTCCTGCTTAGTTTTCCCCTTGGTGAACTTAGAGGGTTTTTCTCTCCTTGTTGCTAAGCCATGCAAGTTCCCACCCACAATGGAGTGGCACTGCCCTGGAGTGGGTTGAAAACCTCATTTGCTGTTTGCATGAAACCAGACCTCGCAAGACCACTTCTGTCCTCCATGTCCCAAAGACTTGTTTTTCCCTGCACCTGTCTAAATTGGCTGGGACTGCTTCTTATATTGCCCGTACTCCAAGGGAAAGATTCGGATTTTAATGGGCTGTATCTCATCCATGGAAAAGGTTCCATGTATAGCAAGGTATAAATAATTAGAATGCTGTTGCTATCACACTCTTTATATAGCAAAATGTGCTATTTTGCTGTGAGAGAAAGGGCACTCCTCTTCTTCCTGCAGCATTCCAAAGGGCAATGAGCACTCTGCATCCCACAAAAATTGATTTTTCGGAGACCTGGTTATGCTAAAAATGGGGAGGCTCCACACAGAGCTTGTTACTTTTTTTTACCAGATTGCTAGGGTCTCCTACTTGTTGTCCTCTCTCTCGTAAGATATAGAACTTGAGACAGGCCCAGAACTGGAGATGTTTCCTGGCATAGCAGCCCTACCTCTGCCATTGCTCTTGTAACATCTATCCAGATGAAACAGACCCACCCAAAAGTCTCCCTGGTCCAATGGCTGTTGAACCACTTTCAGTCCAAGGGCCAAATTCCATTTCCGAGAAGCTGTCAGGGCATGCATTCCAGTGGTGGGCTGGGCCAAAAGCTGAGAATGGTGAGGATGTGCTGCGGTGAAGATATTTCTAGTGAAGAATTGCCCTGCCCAACACCAATTGCCCTGTACATGCTACTCCTACATCCATATGCTCCATAGTCTCCTTTCTATAGGATTTGTTCTGCATGCCAAGAGACATGGACCACCCTCCGAACCCCACACTGTACCCTGGGCAAAGTGATGCCGTTGACTCTGAACCAGATGAGCAGGGGGCATCCAGATCCATTGGACCGGGGCCTTAGTGGCAGAGCTGCTAGACCAGACTTCCCCAACCCTGTGCTCTCCAGAGCGGGTGACAGCATCTCATCTGAACTGTTTCCACCATGGCTGTACATGGTAGAATTTATAGTCCAACACATATGGAGGATGCCCGATTTGGGGAGGCTGTGCTGGATAGTAACTTGGGTCAGAGAGTCGGTCAAGAAGGCTCAAGCCAAATCTTCCCTGCACACCTGCCACGGGGGCCTCAAAGTGAATGTAACCCTATCACACTAAGGAACCCAGACATTCCTGTGCCTTCACCAACACAGCTATCAATGAAGCTGAAGTGAATTAAAGGGCACAAGAAAGACTCCTGGCTGCAGGCTAGAGGATGGTTCCTTTAAGAAGTTCCCAGGAAAGGGATGAACCTGAGAGGAGTCATCTGGTGCTGCAGGGATGAAAGTTCTCCATTCAGCACCAGTCCTCATAAGAGCAAGTTACTTGCTTGGAGTCTCTGCCCCATTGTGCCTTTCAGGTTCTTCTGATGGACAGGGAGGGAAAGAGGGGCTATGAAATGCTGCCAGTCTCTCACTTGGGAAGGGTTTCTCCAGGAAGTGCCCCTTAACCGTCTGGTTGGCTGTCCCCAGGTAGTTGGTTGCCACAATAGTGTAGTTGCCATTGTTGTAGTGAGTTGGATGGTTGAAGAGCAAGCAGCCATCAGACGCTTCCCCTTCCTGGTATAATTCCATGCGGATGAAGTCTGTCTCCCTCAGACGTTGTCCATTGTACAGCCAGTGGATTTGGGGCGGAGGGTTGCCATGCACCAAAAACTCAATGCAGTGTTCCATCTGCCGGATGGGCTCTAACAAACTGATGACACGAGGAGGATCTACATAGAGGGAGAGAAACACAAAACGCATTGCAAATGGTGGTTCTCCAAAGGCAAAACAAATCGGACAGTCCACACTTTCTGCAAACCCTGGGGAAGCCTAGGCCAATCTTTGAAATAGTCAAAGCCTAAATTGTATGTCTGCCTCACCACTTATACATATGGAGTGTATGTGTCAAGTATTTTTTATTATATGTCTATATTACCCAATAGTTGAAGCTACCTGGGCTGTTCACAACAATTAAAACCATAAAATGCAACATACAATGTACAATAAAAATTTAAAACTATGGCATAAAGTAGAAGGGAAAGCAAAAATAAAACCTAGCAGCAGTAAAGAGATTTAAAATACAGTTACAGATCGGAAATAGCAGAGATAGAATGACTAACATTGGAAAAGAAGGTGGTCTTCACCTGGTGCCAGAAAAACCACAAAATAAGCACCAGGTGAGTATCTTCGAAAACTTCATTCTACAAGGAGAGTGTCACTGCAGAAAACATCTTCTTCTTAGTAACCACCAACCTTATTATATGATATATAATGTGTGTGTGTGTGTGTGTGAAGCAATATGTATATATCATGATATACATATATCATATATGTATGATATACATATATGTATTTATGTATATATATTGAAGCAATCCAGCCAGTAACTGTACCTTCCCTTCTGGATCAGGATTTAGCTGGTATATCAGCCTAAGCTGATAAAGAATGTTTGGTGCCACTGACCCTGTCCGTGCCTGTAGTGACAAAGGTGGATCCAAGAGCACCCTAAGGCTATGATCCTTTCCGTGAGTGCAGCCTCTTCCGAACGGGTTGGCCTTCACTCATCTGAGCAAGCCAGCCACCCACTTAGAGTACCTCCATCTTGCCCAGACTGCATCTCAATAGATCGGCCCTCATCCAGGCCCTTGCCATGCCCAGGCACTGATTCAGAGCAGCTTCTGCCCCATCTGGATTTCATGAAGAACAGAGACAGGGCTCAATGCTCTACCTCCTGAGAGTGCTCCCCAGAGGTTTCATGCAGATGTTGAACAGCATGGAGGGTAGAAGAGAATCCAGTGGGATCCCATAGAATACCTGCTGAGAAACACCTCTGAAATTAGCCATCCAAGCAGACACAAGGGAAGGCTCAGAAAAAACAAAGTATCTATGAATGAGCCATGAACAGTGGGATGGGGAATTGTGCCTCCTAAGTAAAACTGCTTTTGAAGCCCAACAGGTTTGGCTTTCCCTCAGATAAGACCCTGAGCCCTTCTAGATATTGTAGAGTCCCTTTACCCATGACCTCTATTTATCCTGGTGAGGGCTGATGGGAATTGCAGTCCAACAGAGAGCCTTGACTAATGGGCAGTATGAAAATGAAATAAATGATACCAAGGGAACATTTCCCTGTTCTCTAGACTTACAGTGCAGTCTTGTGGACAAAGTAGAATTCGTAAGGTGTACATGGGGCTGAGGGTGGGGGCGGCTGTCACATGGAGGTGGGTAGAGACCTGGTTTCCCCTGCAGAGGAAGGCAGGATGCACCACAAGAGAGCCAAGTTCAAGGAACCAAGATTCAATTTGTGTGCCAGGAAGTACTTCCTGACAGTTAGGACCCTAAGGATATGGAATTGGCTTTGACAGGATGTGGTTGAAGCCCCATTGGTGAGAATGTTCAACGAAAGGCTAGATATGACCATGGTAGTCATGTCATGAGCAGAGGAGTCTGGAGCCAGGAGTCAGACTAGATGGCCTGGGAAACCCCTTCTGACTTGCTCCGTTTCTGTTTCTTTCTATGTAATGTAGATGCTTAAATATGCTGTCAGAATACTGAAAAATAATGCAGTATTGGCCAGTATTTCAGAATCACAGAATCATAGAACAGTAGAATTGGACGGGGCCATAAAGGCCATCGAGTACAATGCCCTGCTGTTGCAGGAAACCATCCTACACCATCCCACTCAGATGGCTGTCCAGTTTTTGTTTTGTTTTTTGCATGTCTCTAGTGTGGGAGAGCCCAGGACCTCTCTAGGCAGCTGGTTCCACTGTCGTATTGCTCTGACCGTGAGGAAGCTTTTCCTGATGTCCAGCATGAATCTGGGTTATCACAACTTGAACTGATTATTCTGTGTCCTACACTCTGGCATCAGCAAGAAGAGATCTTGACCTTCCATTTTGTGACACCCTTCAAGGTACTTATATAGGGATATCATGTCCCCATTCAACCTTCTCTTTCAAGGCTGAACATCCCCAGTTCCCTCAGTCTCTCCTCGTAGGGCAGTGTTTCCAAACCCTGGATCATTTTTTGCTCTCTGCTGGACCCTTTCTAATGTACCTGCATCTTTCCTAAATCTTGGTGCCCAGAACTGGACACAGTATTCCAGGTGAGGTCTGACTAGTGAGGAGTAAAGAGGAATGATTACTTCTCATTATCTGGAAGTAATACTTCTGTTAATGCATCCCAAAATAGCATTTGCCCTTTTGGCGGCTGCATTACAGTGTTGGCTCATGTTTAGCCTATTGTCCACAATTACTCTGAGATCTTTTTCTTGTTCAGTTCTGCTGAGCCACATATTCCCCATCTTGTATTGATGCATTTGGTTTCTTTTTCCTAGGTGGAAGACTTGGCACTTGTCCTTACTGAATTTCATTCTGTTGCTTTCATTCCAGTCTTCAAGTTTATCAAGATCATCCTGGATCTTCATTCTGTCTTCTAGGGTGTTTGCTATTCCACCCAGTTTTGTATCTGCAAATTTGATTATCTTTCCTTGTAGAAACATAGAAACATAGAAACAGAGCGAGTCAGAAGGGGCCTCCCGGGCCATCTAGTCTGACCTCCGGCACCAGCCAGCTCCGCACATGACATGCCCACCATGTGCATGTCCAGCCTATCTTTGAACACCCTCACCGATGGGGCCTCAACGACCTCCCGTGGAAGCCCATTCCACGCCCTCGGGGTCCTAACTGTCAGGAAGTGCTTCCTGGCATCCAAATTGAACCTTGGCTCCCTGAGCTTTGCTCCATTGGAGCGCGTCCTGCCTTCCTCTGCAGGGGAGAACAGGCCTCTCCCCATCTCCATGTGACAGCCCCTCACATACCTGTATGTTGCCAACATGTCCCCTCGGAGTCTCCTCTTCTCCAAGCTGAAGAGACCCAGTTCCCTCAGTCTTGCCTCATACAGCATCCCCTTGTACTTCCTCATCCAATCATTAATGAAGATGTTGAAGAGCACTGGGCCCAGGACTGAACCCTGTGGGACCCCACTAGTTACCTCCCTCCAGTTTGAGAAGGTGACCAATTTAGCAGCCAATTTTGGATCCTAATAGTTTTTCTATCTTGTCCATTTTTGGCTAATTTGCTTATCAGAATTCCATGTGGCACTATGTCGAAAGCTTTGCTAAAATCTAGGTAGATTATATCCACACTGTTCCCTCTGTCCATTTGGGAGGTTACCCAGTCAAAAAATGAGATTAAATTAGTCTGACAGGATTTATTTTTGATAAATCCATGGTGGCTTCCATTAATCACTGCATTTTCTTCAAGATGCTTGTAGATGGATTTTTGTTTTTAATAATTTGCTCCAGAATTTTTCCAGGGATTGATGTTCTTGTTAAAACATGGACTTTGTCCTTTCAAATAAAAAGAAAAATGGATCATGAATGAATGGAATTGAGCTGAACCAAGCTCTGGAAATCTTGGGAAGCTCATGCATCCCTGGTTTACCTATCCCTACACAGGATACCTTGGAGAAGTGCATGGCAGTTGCTTCTTGTTTATGCTTCCTGTGTAGATTTGGCCTTCTTCTGCACAAAACTCCCCCATGCTCCTGCTTGCCCAGCCTCCCTCAGACCCACAGTCTGCCTCCTCCCCATTAACTTACAATATACAGTGAGAAGCACACTGGCATTAGACATTCCCACCACATTTTCGGCAATACATGTCAGCAGGAACCCATTGTCCTCACTTGTGACATTCACCAGGGTTAGATTGATGGAATGAACGTTGGTCCAGTTGGCGTTTGTCTGAAAACCATCACCAGAAAAAGAAAACATAAATAGATGTGAATACAGGAAAGTACTGATGAACTTTCACCCTCCTGGTTCACTTGGGACTGCTGTGTAGGACCTCCAGCCTGGGGCCCTAACCTGGCTTACAGGAGATCTCTGCCTGCCCCTCTTGTGGACCCTGCCCCTTTCCCAAATATAATTTCTGCACAAAGAAAGTAAAACAGGTAAAGAGATGTGCACAGGAGGTATTCAGTGGGTGGCTGGAAGAGTTCATCCAAGGATCCGTGAAGTCTCTTCTTTTCTGCTACCCCATTGAGGATGGTCCATGTAGATGAAGTAAGTGCCGGACTGGGATGGTACTTGGAGGAAAAGCTCCTCCAAGCACCAGCCATAGGCTTGATGTCAGGGGAGGAGTTTTGATATGAGGCCCACTCCAACCTTATCTGACCTTTCGGGATTGTTCGGAGGACCTGGGGCAGGGAGGGGGCAGGATGCAGTTCTACAACAGCAGCACCAACGAACTCCCTGCCATTGTCCAAGAACCCTCTGGGCTATTGGGGTAGTAAAAAAGGTAAAGGTAAAGGTTTCCCCTTGATGTTACGTCCAGTCATGCCTGACTCTAGGGGGCGGTGCTTATCTCTGTTTCCTGGCTGAGGGAGCCAGCGTTTGTCCACAGACAGTCTCCGTGGTCATGTGGCCGGCATGACTACACACCGAAGTGCACAGAACGCTGTTACCTGCCCACCGAAGTGGTACCTTTTTATCTACTTGCATTTGCATGCTTTTGAACTGCAAGGTTGGCAGAAGCTGGGACGGCGCACGGGAGTTCATCCTGTTGTGCAGATTCGAACCGGCGACCTTTCGATCAACCAGCCCAGCAGCACAGTGGTTTAAACCACTGCGCCACCCGCAGTCCCATTGGGGTAGTATATAAATGCAATAAATAAATAAATAAATAAATAAAAAGAACCAATCTTCCATTCTGCCCACTGTGCAACCATGATGCATAAACCTGAATAAGTTTGAAGGCTTCAATGAGGAGTGTTTTAAACTTGTCGACACACACACACACACACACACACACACAGATTTAGCCTCCTACCTGATGAGTGTTGATAGAGCGTAGATTGACCACCGTCCAATCAACATCAGGCAGAGGTGAGCCAGAGCCATTGCAGGTGATAACAGCATTTTCACCCTCGCACACAGTCAGATTCATGTGGCTTACACTGATTTCAGGCAGATCTAGATGAAACCAGCAGACACAAAAAACAACTGAGTCCAGGGAATGATTGGCCAAGACAAGTCTTCAATCACCGTGACTCAGTCTTCCAGTGACTTCAATGTCAGTGGGGCACTTTATCCAGCCTGAGTTTCAATTCGAACTTTAAAGGAGCTATCCATAGTACCGAACTGGGGATCATCTAGAGCAGCGTGGATAGCTTCATTGAAGTTTGAACCAGAGATCATGAGATAACAGCCTGAAAAAACCTGTATTGATTTGACACTACCTTAATCTCATGATTCATCAAAGTAGAAAAACTCAAGCCCACCAGATGTTTCAGATGAAAAATTCCAGCATAGTTGACCACTGACTGACTATCCTGACTGCAACTTTTGAGAGATATTGCCCATAATATCTGGAAGGCTACCTTTGTGACAGGAAGCAGGCCGAGGACCCAACTGCCTAAAACGCATTAGCTTTTTCAAGCATTCTCAGAGGGTAAGTGAGCAACTAGTACCCCTTAAAATGGCTTCAAGCGCTGAAAGTGACAAGCTATTTGATCATATCCAAGGCTGTTTTCTTTTTCTTGATAGGGTTATCCTGGCCACAGTGATCCATACTCTGGTAACTTCCAGGATGGATAATTATAATGCAGAGCAAGTGATCTGACCTGAAGAAAATGATCCAAAAGCATTGACAGGTGCAGAATTCAGCTATTAGAATCCAAATGCATTTATGTAGGTTAGGAATTGTGACCCTCTTTCAGTCCAGAAGCCCAATTCAATTTCAGAGCAGCTCTCATTGGCCGTATTTCAATGGTGGGCAATGTCAGAGGAGAAAACACGTGGAGCCTAAGCACCAACAATATTGCCACTTAATACTGAATCCTAGAGACATACTCGTACATGACTGGTGTCCAGGGAAGGGATGCAACCATATGGAGAACTTTGAAATGTCGGACTGGGCCCCAGGAGGACAGGACTTAGCCTCCATGTGTGAGGTTCAACAGCACTGATCTAGCTGGAGCCATGTTGCACCAGTTCTGAGTAGAAGTGCACCCCAATTCCCCGCAAGGTAGCTGTGGTAACTTTAAAGCCAAAACAACTTGGGGACTAAAAATATGAAGGAGTCTCTCTCGCTGTATCCCCTTATTTGTGCATGAAAAGGGAGCTCTCCTTCAGGTGCTCTTCTTGATTGCATTGTGCTTTAGAAAAGAGGGGCCTTTCTCTGTGGTGGCACTTGATACTGGAATGCTCTCTCAGGAAAGTTTTGACTGGCACCAATTCTGAGGCCAAATCAAAATGTTCCGTTCAAATATTCAGGTCAGTTCAAATGAATTTTAGACTGAATTACTTCTTGGTCATTAAATTGTTGCAGTTAGTGAAATTGCTCCTGTTGTTCTGTGCAAGCAAAATTCATACACCACCCTGCGATCCTTTACAGATGAAAGAATAATTTGGATCTGTAATGAGTGAATGAATTCATTCATAAATCCAGACTCCGGAAGTAAAACATAGTGACATGGAGTGCATCCTGTTCTGAATTCCACGTAGTCTATTCCACGCCCCCCTTGCCCCCCGCAAACTGCCATATTTTTCCACAAAAATTTCAACTTTGTGGAAATAGGAATTGTGGAATGTGCTCCCCAGAGAGGTTCTCTTTTCAGTGCAAGCTGAATTTTTTTTATTTTAATGTTATTTTAAGAATTAGAGATTTTAGAAGTTAACAGTTGCTTTTTTAAAAAAAAATCTTAATTATTTTTATCTTAATTTTATCTTCTTCTTTGAATGTGTTTTACTTATTTTTTTAACTCTGGTTGTATTTTTATTACTATTGATTGTATTTATTATTATTTATTATTGATGACTGTATTATTGATTGTTTTTATTATTGTTGTGATTTTAAGCTTGTAAGCTATCCTGAGATGCTGCTGTGAAGGACGGGATACAAATACTTTAAACAAACAAACAAACAAACAAATTTTGGCCACTGAGCATCCTCAGTCCAAATTCAGCTGTTTTGGTCCAGTCCCCTTCCTGTTCTGAAGATTTTCTGTGCTTTTGCACGACTGGCAATTCCCCAAGTCAGTTAGTATCTTTTGTATCTGGGTACAGATATAAATAAGCAAACTGAAAATCAGAGATAGAGGGAATGACTAACTGGACAAGCCACACTAGCCTCCTGGATCAGAAATATCTGACTCCGCTGGAGAATTCTCTGGACTGCTTTCATACTGGAGCACTAGCCAAGCAGGAAGAATTTCATCTGATGCAGGAAAGATCTCAACAGGGAAATTCCTTTCTCCAGTTCTGATGGGGAGTATTGTGGGGGCAAGCAGGTCAGGGAAATGGTTCACCCCGTAAGCCCAGGAAATTAACGTACATAAATCCAGCCTAGTGAACAGCGGAAGGGGTCTTCCCATCCCATTCCTTGACTCACTAAGGATGTTCTAATCACTGAAGACTGTTCCTTCAATTTGTGGAGGAATTTCTAGTTGTCTTCCAAAACCCTTTAGCTCCCCACACATAACTGTCCTGGCTGTCTTCCAGCATTTAATAAAAATGTATTAAGAATGGGGAGAGAAAAGTGTGTGGTTGATTTTCATAGAGTGGGGAGTATATTAACTTGTGCAGTGCCTAGAAGTTTGCAAGGCAGCAGGTGGAGAAGTGACCCATGTATCATTCATGTCTTTTCCTCCACTCCATCATGTAAACAACTTCAGCTGCAGAATGTTGGTGGCTCTTGGACAAGAAAACTTATTATTTATTATTTATTTAAAACTTTTATATGCCATCACCACATGCCTCAGCATCTCAGGATGGCTCACAACACATACAATTACAAACAATAACACAATCCCTATAAATAACAAATTCCATAAAAGATTATATTAAAAAATGAACATAAAAAGAGTGACTGTTAACGATAAAATATTAGTTTTTAAAATAGCAATTAAATAAAAAGGTTTTAATATAGTGAGACCTCTAATCTGTGATAGATGCAAGGTAAGGGTAAACAAATTCCAAAAGAGTAACCCAACTCTCCTCTGCTCAATCAGGTCAAGCAACAAGCCAAATATAGGATTTTCCCTACAGATTTATATTGGGGAAGAAATTAATTCAGTTTGCATTTTAATGTAAGTTATATATTTAAAAATGTTTGAACCACTATGCAAATTAATCACAATCCTTTGAAATGTGTGCATCCCTAAATGTTGCGATGGAATTCTTCCATTAAAAGCAGGCATACAAATTTGCATATGTTAAAGGAAAGTGTGTGAAAATTACATATAAGGGAAAGTAATATTAAAGGTATTATGTTAGGTAAATTACATGTATTAGGAGAATTATGTATAACCAGGCTTATGAACTTTCATACAAATATTTAAAAAGCAAGGAATTTGGGATAATTATAGTTTAGACTGGAGCACAACAAAGGAGCAGGCAGGCACCCCAAATCCAGAAGAATCTGGACAGAGTGTGGAAATGGGTGGGGGAGAGTAGGATGGGGTTCAGTGCAGATAAGTGCAAGGTCTGGTACTTGAGACTCAGGAATATGTGCCATAGGTACAAGATTGGGGACAAGGGGCTGAAGAGTGACACTTGTGAAAGGGATCTCAGGGTACTTGTCAACAGCAATGTGACACAGTGGTTAAGAGGGTAAATGCCACCCTTGGATGTATAACCAGAAGCATGGCTTCCAGATTGAGAGAGGTGTTAGAACCACTCTTTTGTGTGCCTGCAACTGGAGCATGGTGTCCAAGTTTGGGCTCCACATTATAAAAGAGACATAGCAAGGTTGGAATCATTTCACTGGAAGGTTACAAGGATGGTAACTGGATTGGTGGAGGATGCCATTTAGAAACACAGAAACATAGTTTTAGTCTGACCAGGCAACTCCACTCATGACATGCCTACCATATGAGATGAGGTTGACAGAACTGGGTCTTTTCAGCTTGGCAAAAAGGAGACTCCAAGGGGATCTCATAGTGACATAGAGGTATGTGAAGGGATGCCACATGGTAGAGTGTTGTGACCTGTTGTCCCTGCAGTGGAGAGAAGGACGCAGTCCAGTGGGGTAAAGCTCAGGGAATCAGGCTTCAATTTGGATGCCAGGAAGTACTTTCTGACATTTAGGACCCCTAGGAAATGGAATGGGCTTCCAAGGGAGGAGGTGGAAGCCCCCTCAGTGATGGAGTTCAAGGAAAGATTGAACATTACATGAGCAGAGCCAGCTTGTGCTGGGGGTCAGACTAGATGGCTGAATAAGCCCCTTCTGACTCATTATGTTTCTAAATGGTGAAGGGAAATTGAAGGATTTTTTATATCATCCTTTTTAAGGAAGGGAGTGGGAAATTATCTTATATGGTTTGGGCACAGCACATTGATCTTGGTGCAAATGAGTTGACTTGAAAAGCCCTGCGGGATCCTAAGGCAAGGGAGGCAGGGAGCAAAGGCAGAAGACTGAGCTACGCATCTGAATTCTCATGCACTTCTTCTGACACATACCATGTTTGCCATTTTACAGTTCCACAATCCAGCTCATCAACAATTACCTCTTTGGGACCCTTCTATTTTTGCAATCTCAGGAAATCAGCAAAGGCATTTGTATCATGCCGATGGTAAACCACCGTTAGTGGGCTGCATTTTGCTTCTTAAGTCAAAATGTTCAAGGTAAAAGATAGGCTGGGGGTGGGGGAAGCAACCTCCATCCCAAACAAGATCTTGTTTTCTGCTGTAACTGACAATTTATCAGACTTGTTTTTTTCCTACCATTGCCCTGGTAGGGAGGGCTATTTGCCCGCTCATGGTTTTCCTAGCAAAACAGGGATCACACAAAAAATGAGATGACATCATGGCATACACAACAAATTCAATTGGCCTGACAAGCCACGAAGGCAAATGGAGTCAGTGCTCTATTTAAATTTCTGCAAGAAGCAGAGGGCAGAGGGAGCCTCTCTCTTCCTGAGGCTACTGTACGGTTCACTGGCATGTTTCCCTCAGCAGCAGGGCCTTTTCCACCACCATCACTCAGGAATGTGTGAGAGGAACTGTCTCTGAAAGCAGAGGGAGAAGGGTAGTTCTTCATGGCAAGAATGAGGAACATGCAACCCTCCAGATGTCATCAGACTGCAGCTCCCATCTGCCCTGGCCAGCATGACCAATGGTGAGGGATGGTGGGAGCTGCAGTCCAGCAACATTGGGAGAACCAACACACAGGCATCTCCTTCAGCTCACACCAGGCATGTTTCAGTTTATAGAAAGAAAACGAAGGAAGGGGGCTGAAATTTGGTGCTATTTCTTACCATGTAACCGTGGACAATGTCTTAGAAAAACTAGGCTGGACGTCTACTAGACTGCTTTCTCGCCTCAGCACTTTAACTTAGCATGATGGCCAAAACATCTGTCTAAAGTCTAAACACAGAGTGTCAGGTGCCAAAGCATCAAAGACTGCAGCTGCCAAGCATCGCTCTTGCCACTTGATGCTCATAAGCCTCTGATTTTGGAGGCTTACAGGTACCTGACATGTGGATAATAGGACTGTGCCCTAGAGAAGCAAAAGCATATCCATGTCTGTGTTAGCATTAGCTGGGAGATATGTACTGGCAATGCTTTTTAAAAGTGTGTGGTCTTGGCATAGACACCCTTATTTTTTTTCATAAATTCTGTAAATCTTTATGCACAGTGATCCATATCAAGAAATAATGATAGTACCTAGGAACCACAAGAACATGTTGCAGCATGGCGTGGAGTATCCACGCCATTCCATTCCCACCCTGCACATTTTCCATTTTCCTCCACCAGTCAACATTTTGTGCTACAGACCACAGTCTGTCTGCATTGGGCTCCTTTTGTGGTCTCCTCTCTCACCCTGGGTTCTTTCTAAAGGGCTATTTTGCTCTTTCTGAAACATTGGGGTTTTCCCAGGCTCGCCAACATTTGCTGTCTGGTGCACGCCAGGAGTGCTGTTTTGGCTACATAAACTCTTACAGCCTTAGCACAGGAATGGAGGGAATGCACTACTGGAGCCTAATTAAGTAACTTTTGCATTTCTCCTTACCACAATGGCTGATGTTCATCTTCTTTATAGGTATGCGGTTGGTCTCCAGGCTCATACAGTGCAAGTCTTGGTTCTGCATATTTGCTTCGCCTTTCTCCTGCCACAGCTGGATCCAGCGGATATCGCAGCTGCAGTTGAAGCTATTTCCATCTAACCTCCTACACGGAAAGAGAATGTGAGACTGTGAGAAAGGAAGAAAAAGGTGAAGGGGAAGGCAAAGTACAAAATCTCTCCTCTTGGTTAGATGGAACCGTCATAGTGAAGCTGCCCATGTCAGAAGCTGCTGGGGGGATGCGAGGGAGAAGGCACACGACAACAACCCAGGAGATCCAAGAGATTTATTTATTTATATTTATTTATTTTTGGATTTATATCCTGCCTTTTTCCCACAAAGGGCTCAAGGCAGCTTACATCATTCTCCTCCTCCATCTTATCCCCACAACAACAACCCTGTGAGGCAGGTTGGGCTGAGAGTCTGTGACTGGCCCAAAGTCACCCCGTTGGTTCCATGGCCGAGCGGGGACTAGAACCCAAGTCATCTGAGTCCCAGTCCTGTGCTCTTAACCACTGCACCACACTGGCTCTCAGAGATGTCATGGCCATCTTTGTGGAGGCAGAATGTCGTATTTGGTTTCCTCAAAGTAATAACACAGGGAGCTGTCCCCAGTCAGGGGTTCCTGGCAGACAAACCTGGCCATGATTCCATCTCCTCAAGAAGCAAAGTGCAGCTGCATCTTGGCAGCCCTGGAATTTCCTACAATGGCACTAGGTGTCCAAGTAACCATTCCAGTACCACAGTCCAAGAGGAGATTTGCACCTTTTCATTTCCCTATGAAATAGGACCTAGTTTTTTCTGCCTCCTTTTTTGGGACGTTGGGAATTTCAGAGACATTTCTCAGGCTGCAGGTTTTCAGTGCTTACCTTACAGTAAGGATGGGGTTCTTCTTCCCTAAAGCCTCTCCAACTGTTGGGGCTTCTTGGAAAGCCCCCTAGAAAGCTTAACCAAGACAGATGGGAATTCGGTAGAGGCAGTCTGGGTGACACTTAGGGGTTTTGACAGGGAAAGAGACCTGACAGTGGGGGTATGTTATCGCCCTCCAGGTCAACTTGAGACCCTGGATGATGTCCTGACAGGTCAGATTCTAAGGATATCTCGGGGGGGAGACACAGTAATTATGGGGGATTTCAATCGCCCAGATATTACTTGGGAGACTCACTCGGCGGTGACAGCCAGGTCACGTCACTTGCTAGAAGCTATAGAGGGAGGGTTTTTCACACAGAGGGTCCGAGAGGCAACGAGGGGGGGAAACATCCTTGACTTGGTCTTGACCAATAGGGAGGGGCTGATAGATGAAGTACAGATTAGGGGAGCTCTGGATGCGAGTGATCACTCCATCCTTTGCTTTGAGATCAGGGGACTGGGGACGTGCAGCAGGGCGAGCACTAGAAGCTGGGGCTTCAAGAGGGCCAACTTTGGCCAACTGAAGGCCAGACTGGGGAAAGTCTCCTGGGATAGGTTACTGGAAGGTAAGCGAGTTGAGGAGGGGTAGATGGCACTCAAAAGGGAGGTTTTGGAGGCGCAAGCCTTGACGATACCTCTAGTCAGTAAGGTGGGGAGGTGGAGGAGAGAGCCGCCATGGATGCGAAAGGAGGTGGTTAGAGGGATTAGATGAAAGAGGAACCTCCGTAGGAAATGGGTACTGGGGGAAATAGACAAAAGGGTATACTAGGAGGAGGAGCCCGTTGCAGAAGGATTCTTCACAAGGCTAAGGCTGATTACAAGCTGAGACTTGCCAAGAATATCAAGAGCAACAAAAAGGGCTTCTTTCAGCATGTAAATAGGAAAAGGAAGGGGAGACAAGTGGTGGGACCACTAAATAAGGAGGAAGGAGATTCAGTGACTGACATGAGGGAACAGGCACAGATGCTAAATGACTATTTTGCCTCTGTGTTCTCCCCAGAGCAGGACGGGGAATATCCTTATAGGAGATTAGATGAGGCTGGGGATTTAGGGGCACAGATTAGAGTCACCCCCCTTGAAGTCGAGGGGCTCCTCAGGGCATTGGACATTACAAAGGCACCAGGCCCTGATGGGTTACACCCAAGAGTACTTAGAGAGTTGGTAGGGGTTCTCTCACGCCCGCTGGCCTCCATTTTTTGAGACCTTGTGGAGAACGGGTGAAGTTCCATAGGAAAAACAGTGGAAAGGCTCATAATACAGAGAGATCTAGTGATGCTAGATAGGGAAGGGAGGCTGACAGCCACACAACACGGCTTCCGCAAAAACAGTTCCTGCCAGACAAACCTTGTGGAATTCTATGACAAGGTTTTGAGATGGCTAGATGGAGGGGATGCAGTGGATGTGGTATACCTGGATTTCAGCAAGGTCTTTGACAAAGTGCCCCATGATATCCTGGTGGAGAAACTGAGGAGTTTTGGGATACACCAAAGCACTGTCCGGTGGATTAGGGCATGGTTGACTGACCGAAAGCAGAAGGTAATCATTAGCGGGGAATCGTCGCGATGGCAGCCAGTGACAAGCGGGGTCCCCCAGGGCTCTGTCCTGGGGCCGATCCTGTTTAATCTTTTCATTAACGACATGGAAGAAGGGGTGAACAGTCTGCTGATCAAATTCGCAGACGACACTAAAGCTGGAGCAGTGGCCACAACTGAGGAGCAGGTACTCCAGATCCAAAAGGATCTGGACAGACTATGAAAGTGGGCAGGAGACTACAGGATGGCGTTCAATGTGGATAAGTGGAAGGTTTTGCACTTGGGCCATAGGAATAGGTGTCATAAGTACAGGTTAGGTGACAAGTGGCTGGAGAGCAGCACTTGTGAAAGGGACCTTGGGGTGCTGGTTGACTGCAGGCTAAACATGAGTCAGCAGTGTGATGTGGTGGTCAAGAGGGTGAATGCTACCCTTGGTTGCATAGCCAGAAATGTGGCTTTTAGATCAAGAGAGGTATTACTGCCACTCTACACGACTCTGGTGAGCCCGCAACTGGAGTATTGTGTTCAGTTTTGGGCCCCTCATTACAGAATGGATATAGCCAGGTTGGAAGGGCTACAAGGTTGGTGGCCCATTTGCAGGGTATGCTGTATGAGGCGAGACTGAGGGAACTGGGTCTCTTCAGCCTGGAGAAGAGGAGACTCCGAGGGGATCTGTTGGCAACATATCAGTGTGTGAGGGGGCATCACGCAGAGGTGGGTAGAGACCTGTTCTCCCCTGCAGAGGAGGCCAGGACGTGCTCCAACGGAGCAAAGCTCAGGGAGCCAAGGTTCCATTTGAATGCCAGGAAGCACTTCCTGACAGTCAGGACCCTGAGGGTGTGGAATGGGCTTCCACGAGAGGTCGTTGAGGCCCCATTGGTGTGGGTATTCAAGGATAGGCTGGACGTCCACATTGTGGGCATGTTGTGAGCAGAGCCGGTTGGTGCCGGAGGTCAGACTAGATGGCCTGAGAGGCCCCTTCTGACTCGCTCTGTTTCTGTTTCCATGTTTCTATGTTTCTTTCCTTAGTTCTTTCCGATGCTGCTGCCAGGTGTGTACCTAAAAGCTAATGATGGCATTTTCAGATTTGCTTTGTTGCTCTTAAAGTCCTTTGTGAGAAGTTCTCCTCACTCGTTTTTCAGGCACTTAGCAAACAGTGGCACTGGAAGATCCCAGGGGAGGAGATGGGAGCATTTGGGGAAATCAGAAGGGTAGTTAGATCCAAAGCTAGGACAGAACCAAACCAAAATGGAGGTGCGGGGAGGGTGCTGTGAGCCACAAGAGTTGCCAAAAGCTGCGAAGAGCTGATGCCAACCCTGCATTTGTATCCCACCTGTCTACAGACTCTGGGCTGATGGGCAATCTATAATGTTACAATAAGAAAATTTAAAAGAAGCAGCAGGCCCAGAAACCAAGGATAGCGACAACACAAATGAAGGACTCAGCTTTAGTAATAGCATTTCTACCCTGCCTTCAGCTGAAACTGTAATGTGGCTCATTATAAAATAATGCACACACAATAAAGATGATGATGAGATGGTAGAGAATGTGTGGCCATCCAGATGTTGCTGGAATGCAATTCCCATTAGCCCTAGTCAGAATAGCAAAGGAGGAGAATGAGGGGACTTGTAGTCCCTTCATGGTTTCCATCTCTGATCTGATAGGTGATACAATAACAAAGCAAACAGAAGCAGCCAGCCATAGACTGCACCAGCAAATGTCCATTCCTGTCCTTTAATGGCTGAAACAAATAGAAGTTTTAACTTGGTGCATGAACCACTTGACTCCAGATAAATCATTTTCGGGAAGAGTGGCCAAAACATAGGGTGCTACCACAGGGGGAATAAAAATGTCAGCTCCAATTGCACCCCACCTGCCTCAGCTTTGAAAGTAGGATACTTGGAGATGAACAAATAGGCAAGTTTACCCAGAAGCAATCCACCTTGAAAGACGAGAACCACTTCACCTGGTGTCTAAAAATAAGCACACCATACAAACCTAATGTTGCCCCCTTGAGCATTATTTGTGCCATGCAGATGATACATCAATATAATGACTACACAATAAAATGCAAAAAGGATCAGAGTTTCAAAGCAGGGCATTGGAGGGAATGCAGGGGCTGGTGGGACTTCTATGAAGAGGGTTCTGGTACCAGGGGAGGAGGAGGAGGCTGGGGGACCCAAAGAAAGGAGGTCATGGGAAGGAGCTGAGATGCATGTATGCTAATGCTAAGCATGGGAAGCAAGTAGGAAGAGCTTGAGACTCCTGGGAATAAGAGGGGATCATGGAAACATGGTGGGATGAAAGGCAGGATTGGAGTACAAACATACAGGGTTATGTCCTTTTTAGAAAGGACAGCAAGGGAAAGAGAAGGGGGGGTAGCATTATATGTCAGGAAAGGGATAGGATGCAATGAGATAGAGGGTAGTGCAGATGGGGATCTGGTAGAGGCCATCTGGGTAAAACTAAAGGGTCTTGACAAGGGGGAAGAATCTGACAGTGGGGGTATGTGTGAGGATCAGGGCCTGAGTGACCTGGTTTGATTCCACTTGCTCTCTGCAATGTATGTGAAAGATGCACCACTTCCTCTCAAATCTGGGAAATCAAGAACATCCAGCTGTAGAAACTCTTTTGCATGCCTGACGTCCTCAGCTGAAGGAAAGACATTGGCATGAATCGGCATTCCCTCCATGCCTACAGCCTCCCTTGGCATCTGGCTAGTGATTTTGTAAGGTTCCAACAAATTAAAGTAGTTTCACTGGACTGATGCATGTTCCTATTCAATTAATTGACTAACAAATTGTTAAATTTATTCAATTTGCATAATTGTCAATATTATTGTCTTAACTATATTTCCAGGTAACAAAATGCATATTAATGGGACAAAATGTACCCTTTATTGTTAGGCTATGTGTAACATTTCCTGTTTCACACCAGAACCAAGTTTTTCCAACATTTTAAATGTTCTAAAAAAAACAAGGGAAATTCATCCTTACATTTTGGAGTCCTGTACAAGACATGAGGTTCATGGAATTATATGGTATGGCACTAGTTCTATATAAGATTTTGTGCTTTTCACATTAATCAGCTAAAACACAAGCCAATTCATCTCAAAGGCTGAGCCCATGGTAGCTTGTGAAATGGCACAATAGTGGAGGGAATAAGAGATCAGAGTTTGTAAGCTCCTTTTACATTTAATTGCATTTCCTTCAAATATGCTATTTATTTGTGGGGTTGGGGGCTTTGCCCTGAACACCTCAGCATTTGTTGGGTCAGGCAAGCATCCAGGGAGGAGTTTCCCTCAATGCTTGTCTCCTTCCTTAGTCAGACACACTCCATAAAGTCAAAGCTTTATCCATCATACACCTTAACATGCTAACCCCAAGTTCCCTCTGCTCAGGGACACAATGCAACCTGAAAGCCATCATGCATTTTAATTGAAAGTAGAGGTTCACTTTGCATGCTGCTATACCCTATTGACCTGACTGGTCATTTATATGCATTTTATAGGCTGATTATTATTATTATTATTATTATTATTATTATTGATTTTCCACACTTTAGTATTAGCCCTATCACTGGCATATTTTCTCTTCTCCCAAAGTCTGCAAGATTCCCTATGAAGCTGAGAGGCTGATAGATCCCTTGAGGAAATACGAAAGGCAAAACAAACTGCTTGGACAACAGGAAGAGCAAGCAGGAGTTTGGCAGAGGAGTTGTAGTGGAAGAGGAGACAGAGGCAGAAAGAGACGGAGCAGAGACAGAAAGCAAAAAGTATTTTGTTTTCTAAGAGACAGTTGAAGTTCCAGATTAGCTGATTGTGGATTAACTGAAGGAGAGTGACCTGATCAGCTAGCAGCAGTTGTGTGGGAGGGGTGATTCATTCTGGTTCCTGACTCCTAGCAGAGCAGAGCAGAGCAGAGCAAGCAAAGCAGAGCAAGCTGCCCCAGCTGGTCTAGGGCCTCTGGGTTACAAGCAGCCAAGTTCCCAGAAAGCAAGCAACCAGAGCAAGCAAGTAGGAGTTTTGGGGAGGAGGTCAAGGGGGAGAACAGTAACTTTTTTTCCATCCCCCCCTGCTTTCCCTTCTTTCTTTCCCCTTTGTTCCCCCCTACACATTTGTTTTCCTCCTTGTAATGCACTCCCATTTACTAGTAGGGCTGTGTTGTTAACCTTTAGCATAGACAGGCAAAAGCACCAGTTGTCACAACAGCCCCCTCCCCTCCCAAGACAGAACCACTAAGGCTGCAGAAACACTGGACCAAGGTGACTCCAAGGTGGTGCTGGCCTTCAACATCTGCAACTGCTGCACACTAGTAGCCCTGTTACAAGAACGGGTGAGAGCACTGGAGCAGCAAGTGGCCACCCTCCAGATAATAAAAGAAAATGAAGAGTTGTTAGACAGAGCAGAGGGGCTGCAGCAGCTAAGTCTAGTCCAGAAGCAAGAAGAGCATCAACAAGCTGAGGCAGAAGAAGAGAACCCCGAGGGAAGAGAAAATGAGGAAACTCCCTGGAACTGGGTGGCAGTTAGATGCAGAAGAAATAGAACTAGGAGACACTCTGCACCAGTGGAAGCAACGGAACTCTCAAAATGCTTGAGGAAGAGATGTGTGAGAAACCCGCCGTGGAAGAGCTACACGATACACTGGGCAACTCTGAAAAAGAGGCAAAAGGCCAATCAAGAAAGAAACAGGATACAAAAGTTTGCAACACCGAAAGGAGAAGTGTGATAGTTGTGGGAAGTTCCCTGTTGCGCAAGATGGAAAAGTTTGTATGTCGCAATGACCTAGAGAATCACCAAGTGTGCTGTCTCCCAGCATAAGCAGGTAGGTATCCCTTGTAATCAATACAACTCACTGACGAATACCCCTTCCTTCTCATCCATGTGGGATCAAACAACTGCCAGAAGAAGCTTTGACAACATCAGTTTTCAAAGCTCTAGGGAGGAAAATCAAAAAACACTGGTATTCACATGGTCTTTTCCCCAATCCTACCAGTATATGAAAAGGGAACTGGAAAAATCCTTCAAGTGAATGACAGGCTATGATGGAGAAGCTGCACAGAGAAATCTGGATTCTGGACCACAAGCTAAGCTTCCTGGAAGATGGACTATTGGCAACTGATGGGGCGCACCTCACAAAAACGGAAAGTAAATGCTTGGCCACTACATGAAAAAGTTCATTAGGATGCCTTTAAACTGAAACTTATAGGGGAGGGAGACATGCAGCATGGCATACCATCATGTGAGAAAGACTTTGGTATTTCAACAGAGAAAAAAAACCTCAAGCAGGGCCCACCAGTCTCCCAAAAAACATAGGAAGAAAACCAGGGCACAATGAGAACGAACTTCAATGTCTCTACACAAATCCCCAGAGTATCAGAAACAAATTACATGAATTGAAGCTTATAGTACACAAGGGCAACTGGAGTACAAAAACAGAAAAGACAAAAAGGGAGGTGGAGTCACAGTATACATAAGAGACACATATATGGGCAGAGAAATATAAGAAGAGGAACTTAGTGGCCCCATTGAAAGCATCTGGTTTAACTTAAAGGGATCAAAAAACATTGGTGGCCGTTACCAACCACCCAGTCAAAAAGACAACAAGGATACAACCTTTGAGATGTAGCTTGCCAGCATTTCCAAGAAGAATGATGCAGCCATCATGGGGGACTTCAATCCCCCTGATATTTGCTGGGAGACAAAGTCTGCCAGGCATGACTCCTCCAAGAGATTCCTGACATGTGTTGCTGACAACTTTCTCCAGCAGAAAGCAGAGGAAGGTACGAGAGGATCAGCTATCCTCGATGTAATACTAACAGGGATGGCCTGGTGGACAAAACAACAACCATGGGAACTCTGCGGGAAAGTGACCACCTAAATTCGCTAAATAATAAAGAAGACAAAGGGTAACTGGAGCCAAACATGCATCCTGGACTTCAGGAAAGCCAACTTTAATGAACTCAGAAAAATGATGAGCGAAGTGCCAGGTCAAGACCCCACTAAGGGAAAAGGAGTCCAAGAGGGGTGGGGTATCTTGAAACAGAAGGTTCTCCAAGTACAGCTATGGACAATTCCATCAAGAAGAAAGTGTAGAAGACAGCAGAGGAAGCCCACAGGGCTCCACGAATGATCAAGTGACAACCTGAAAGAAAAAAAAGAACATGTACAGGAAGTGGTGGGCCACAATAGAAGAGTCTAAACAAATAACAAGGAATTACAGGGACCACATCAGGAAGGCTGAAGCAGGAAATGAACTGAGAATAGCAAGGGATGCTAAGCACACGAAAGTCTTCTTCAGATACATCCACAACAAAATACATGAAAAAGAAAGGTGCCCAACTACATAAAGTGGATGGCGGAGTGATAACAGACAACAAGGAAAAGGCAGAGGCACTCAATCCCTACTTCGCCTCAGTCTTCTCCCACAAGGAAATCTGCAATCAAGAGGAATTACAAGCTGAAAGTGAGAGATGGCAGCCCAAGATTGACAGGCAAATGGTCAAGCAATACCTAGATGGAATGAACACATTGAAATCTCCAGGGCCCAATGGACTCCTTCCATAAAAGAGCTAGCAAAGGAACCTTCAGAACTACTAGCAAAATCTTGGAAAACAGGAAGAGTGCCACATGACTGGAGAAGGGCTAAATTTGCCTCTGTCTTCAAAAAGAGGAAAAAAGATGAACTCGAAACAGATAAGATAGTCTGACATTATTCCCTGGAAAAATTCTAGAGCAACTTATTTAAAAAAATCAGTCAGCAAGCACCTCAAAGAAATTGTAGTGGTTTATAGAAGCCAACACAGATTTATCACAAATAAATCCTGCCAGACTAATTTCATTTTTTTACTGGGTAACTTCCCAAATAGACAAAGGGAACACTGTGGACATAAAGTACCCAGTCTTTAGCAAATCCTTTGACATACTCTCCCACAACATTCTGATAAGCAAATAGCAAAAAAACTATTAGATGGATCCAAAATTGGCTGCTAAATCGGACACAAAGAGTGCTCATCAATGGCACCTTCTGAAACCGGATGAAGGTAACTAGTGGAGTCCCACAGGGTCCAGTCCTGGGCCCAGTGCTCTTCAACATCTTTATTACTGATTTAGATGTGGAAGTACAAGGAAAGATAATCAGATTTGCAGATGATGCAAAACTGGGTGGAATAGCAAACACCCTAGAAGACAGAATGAAGATCCAGGGTAATCTTGATAAACTTGAATCCTAGGATGAAAGCAACAAATGAGATTCAGGAGGGACAAGTGCCAAGTTATCCACTTAGGAAAAGGAAACCAAGTGCATTGATACAAGATGGGGAATATGTGACTCAACAGAACTGAACAAGAACAAGACCTTGGAGTTCCTGTGGACAACAGACTAAACATGATCCAACGATAAGATGCAGCTGCCAAAAGGTCAAATGCTATTTTGGGATGCATTAACAGAAGTATTACTTCCAAATCATGAGAAGTAGTAGTTCCCCTGTACTCCTCACTAGTCAGACCTCATCTGGATGCAGAAAAAGATGCAGAAAAATTAGAAAGGGCTCAGAGGAGAGCCACAAAAATGATCCAGAGTTTGGAAACACTGTCCCACTGCTCTCTAAATTACGACAATTACCGTATTTTTTGCTCTATAAGACTCACTTTTTTCCCCCTCAAAAGTAAGGGGGAATGTCTGTGCGTCTTATAGAGCGAATATGTGTGTGCAGTAAGTCTGTCAGATGTGCAGCCCATGAGGAAGTGATGGGGAATGTGCCTGTGATTATGTGCCCATTTGATTCAGAATAAATTTTTTTTCTTGTTTTCCTCCTCTAAAAACTAGGTGCGTCTTATGGTCAGGCACGTCTTATAGAGCGAAAAATACGGTATATTCCGCAACCCCATTCCTTCCTGCTCAAAAGAAAATCCAGATTTTCAGCCCCCTTCTGCAACCTCCCTAGGTACCGTATTTTTTGCTCTATAAGATGAGCTTTTCCCCCCTCAAAAGTAAGGGGGAATGTCTGTGCGTCTTATAGAGCGAATATGTGTGTGCAGTAAGTCTGTCAGATGTGCAGCCCATGAGGAAGTGATGGGGAATGTGCCTGTGATTATGTGCCCATTTGATTCAGAATAAATTTTTTTTCTTGTTTTCCTCCTCTAAAAACTAGGTGCGTCTTATGGTCAGGCACGTCTTATAGAGCGAAAAATACGGTAAGTCCAAGGGGAAAATTTGCCCAGTTGCACAACTGGCTGAGGGTGGATACCTCAGCCTAGGATTCAAAGACTTCAGGGCCCAGATCTGCCTGCAGGCAAGTCCAAAAGCAAAGGCCAATATATCAGCATATTTGAGCTTATTACTCTCATTCGTAAGCCTTTGAAGAAGCATTGCAACCTTCTGGAATGGAAAGAAAAATTGCATGGAAGCCAGGAAACTAACAATCAGCAGTGGGGGAAGGAGTAGGACACGCCGAGCAAGGCGGCCACCTCAGAAATCACGGAGGACTGTGAGGACTAACCTGGAACTGCAGGAGCAGCTTGAACCTGAGGCTCGACACCTGTGATCTACATGGAAGTGCTTTTCCATCAAGAATCACTTGCAGCTGTGACAATTTTGCATGCGCTACAGTTTGTGCGAAGACAGAGCTCCCTTCTCCCAGCTTGCATGGGATTGTCCAGGGCCTGTCTCCTATTTCTGATGGGAAAAGATGAGCACTGACTCCCTGAAAGTTGTGTGAACCCATTTCCCTGCAATCAAGCTTCCGAGGTGGTTTCCCGTTGCAACCCTTCAGGGGCAGAACTGTCAGTGGCAAAATTCGTTGGACTTGCCAGCAGTGCCCTGGTCCTCAGCTACTTAAGAGACTTGACTGGAACTGAGGTTCTTGCACAAAGGAAAAAACAACAACACATGGATGTAGTTTTGTTTGCAGCATTCATATCATGCCAGAGATCTATTATTCTCTTCGTTAGAATATTGTCTGGACACAGGCTAAAAACCACAAACAAGAATCAGGGATGGGCAAGTGAGCAAGGTTCAAGAGACCCGAGGATGTCGGATCAGTCCTCATGTTTGATTGTTGCTCATTCTGCATCTTGCACAGATTGAGGCACAATGGAAAACAAGAGATCTGCACAGGTTTCTCTTCATTTGGACTGACTTCCCCCAGTTTGTGAACATGTCCTCCAAAGAGGAATTTATGCAGATCGGGGCATGTACACAATTCACACTGGCAATCAGGACTCTGAGGAACACAGGCACGTATTTGCCCATTTTATAGATACTTTTGTCAAACATTTGCTTTCATTTGGAGCATCAAATGAGGCATGCCCCATGTCTTCTGAGCAAAAATCAAATCCTTAACTATCCCTGAAGAAACATGAATGAGCCCCCATACTCATTACGCCCTGCCCCCTCCCCCCAGAGCATTGGAAAGAATGCAGTGTGTACGCAGTTATACAACTGATAGCAGGTACGAGCAGCCTCAGGTAAGGGAGCAAATCCTTCAAGCCAGGGATAGCAATCTGTGGCCTAAGAAATGCTGTTAGACTCCAAAGGCTATGATTTCCAGACCTAATGAGAGCTCCAGTCCGACAGCACCTAGAGACTGGAAGTTGCCCACTCCTCATCTAAGCAGATAGAAGAGTTCCTGGGTGGTGAAATGGGATGAGAGTGGTCCCTTCCAGCAGAACGAAGAAGCCCAGCTTATCAGCAGGCCTTTCCTGCAGCAGTCTTAACTAACTGTAGACCTTTGACACAGCTTCAAATGCTGCCAGCATCCCTCCTTCTTGACCTTCCCAAGAATCATGGCTATGCTTTCCACTCTTCCCAAACTTGACTCGCCACCAGGCCCACCTCCAGTCAATCCCGTTCTTCTCTTTCAGAACTCACAAGCAATGGCCAGTTACCTCTCCTGACTTCTACTCAAAGGCTCTGGGAAGCTCCCCACAACTCCTTGCAGCATTTAGCATACCTGAAAGCGAATGTTGCTGCTCCTTCCTTGCTTGGCATTCAAGACCCAGAAGAAGTGGGGTGGAGGAGGGCCTGCCGCCGCCACAGGGCTCATATGCCCAGCAGCACACACTTCTGCCCAGCTTGTTCTAGAGACCTAAACCTCCTCAGACCGACTCCCTGAGCTTAGAGGCAGCATTAATGTCAGGCTGAGCAGACCAGGTGGGATTATCTCCAAATGGTGCATCTTAGAATTTCCAAGGAGGAGGCAGCAATCTCTTCTATTCTTAGCACCCACTAGAAGTCAATTTTTCTTGGTTGCAGCCATCTGCTTAAGAGTCATTACTGAGCTGTAGCCAAATTTGAGTTGGAAGTTTCCTTCTCAGGAGACTTATTTAGAGCAGTTTATTCTTGTAAAGGGCAAATACATTCAGAAAACATTTTAATTTGTACATTCAGGCTGAAAACGTTGCTAGCCTCACATCTCCTTCCAACAAGAGTCCCAAAAGGTAGACAAGAGGAAGGGATGGGAGGCAAAATGAAGGAGAAATCAGAGAAGTACAGAGGCTCGGGGGGAAGGAAATGGTATAAGAGAACTCTACTCAATGTGGGGCAACTTTGTAGATTGCAAGGATGTTTCAGCAGGAATATATTGCTACAACTTGACTGTTTTCACAAACTGGGGAGACGGTTACCGCAATTTTGGTGTAGCTTCACTTGTGCTAGAAAGCTATACATGGCATGGAGATGGCTCTCCCTCTGCAAAAGTATCCCTCATACCTGGTGATGCACCCAAATACTTTGGAAAACACCATCCTTGACACCTGCCTTGCAGGTGTATGTAAACACAATTACGTACATTTAAACAGCGCTCCAGTGATGAGCTCCTTCCAGCCACCATCTTGGATGTGCCCCAGTGTCCCAGGAGTTGAATCATTCCAAAACACAAGGGGAGACAAAGATGGTCATTGCTGTCTTATGCTTCATCTTTTGGATCCTACAATGCTGCAGAATTATGCTGCTTTCTTGTCAGTGAAGGGAAAACTAAGACTGTGTCTGAAAACCATTCAGTGTAGGAGCAGCATGTTTAAAAAACAGTTACTCCTTTTTCAAATGGGGTCTGAGCAGATGAAGGAAGACACCAAAGGCAGACTGCTTTGACTTTAGAACTAGCCATAATCACAAAATAATAAAATCAGTGTAAGCTAATGAAATTGATTAGTGATAGAAGATTAGCAGATGATTATCACCTTCCATTATACAGAAACATAGAAACAGAGTGAGTCAGAAGGGGTCTCCATCTAGTCTGACCCCTGGCTCTAGCCAGCTTCACTCATGACATACCTACCATGTGCATGTCCAGCCTATCCTTGAACACCCTCACCGATGGAGCCTCAACCACCTCTCGTGGAAGCCCATTCCACACCCTCAGGGTCCTAACTGTCAGGAAATCCTTCCTGGCATCCAAATTGAACCTTGGCTCCCTGAGCTTTGCTCCATTGGAGCGCGTCCTGCCTTCCTCTGCAGGGGAGAACAGGCCTCTCCCCATCTCCATGTGTCACCCCCTCACATACCTGTATGTTGCCAACAGATCCCCTCGGAGTCTCCTCTTCCCCAGGCTGAAGAGACCCAGTTCCCTCAGTCTCGCCTCATATGGCTCTCCCTGCAATCCGGCCACCATCCTTGTGGCCCTTCACTGCACTGACTCCAACCTGGCTATATCCTTTCTGTAATGTGGAGCCCAGAAATGAACACAATACTCCAGTTGTGGGCTCACCAGAGTCATGTAGAGTGGAAGTAATACCTCCCTCGATCAAGAAGCCACACTCCTGGCTATGCAACCAAGGGTGGCATTCGCCCTCTTGACCACTGTGTCACACTGCTGGCTCATGTTTAGCCTGCAATCAACAAAACCCCGAGATCCTTTTCACAAGTGCTGCTCTCCAGCCACTTGTCCCCTAACCTGTACTTATGACACCCATTCCTGTGCCCCAAGTGCAAGACCTTGCACTTATCCACATTGAACACCAACCTGTTGTCACCTGCCCACTTCCATAGTCTGTCCAGGCGGGAGAGGGGGGCATTTTTCTTCCTCTCCCATAGCACTCAAAGCTAGGGTCATCCCATGAAGCTGACTGGTGGGAGGTTTAGGACAGATCAAAGGAAGTCCTTCTTCACACAGTGTATTGTTAAATTGTGGAATTCATGAAAAGTGGTGGCGACGGCTGCCAATCTGGATGGTTTTTAAAGGGGATCGGACAGATTCATGAGGGAGGAGGCTATCAGTGGCTACTAGCCTTGCTGGCTATGTGCTTCCTCCTTTACCAATGGCCACGTGGCTGCATACAGCAGTTGCCAAGGAGCTTGGGCAGGAGGATGTCTTGCACCCTCCTGCTTGAGGGATCCTGTGGGCAGCTGGTTTGCCACTGTGTGTATGGACTGCTGGACTAGATGGACCTTGGGTCTCATCCAGCAGGGCTCTCCTTGTATTCTTATGTGAGAGATCTTTGTGCTGTGCATGGTTGCTTTCTGAAAGCCACAGTCACCACATCTGAGGGAACAAGGTTAGTGTACCATCAGCTGCATGGTGCAAACTGCTATGCCCACGTGCAGAGAGTTGCTTCTCCTGTTGCTGCTCCCTTCCAGCATCTGCTGCCTGATGTGATTGCTTTATTCTCCCTAATGATACAACCAGCTCTTCTTTGAGGGAAGCAGCTCTCTGAGAAGACAGGAACGGATCTTCACCCACCTCTGTCATCCTAGGCAATTTTGATGAGGATTGCAGGGATTGGGTGGAGGGCCTCTGCTCCTGACCAGTGTGTCCCACCATGGAGCCACAGGCCCTCCTCCATATGGGTCTTCCCTACATCTAACCTTGGGTGGTAGAGAAATCTACTGCCACAAACCACTTGCGTGCTTTCAACCATTATCTAAATCCAGGGCATGAAAACATCTGAGCTTCTATGAGCACAAGTGCTGAATTCCAAATCCAGCACTTCAGCCAGACCTTTCCCCTGACTATGGGTGTTGCATTATTTCTCCAATATTACCAGCTATCTTTTTTTTCCCACATAACAAGATGGGGGATCCGTGTGTGTGCTGCAGTTACAGTGGTGATAACACACTGGCTCCCACTTGAGGAACTGGTTTTTAGTCTTCCCTAAGTCAGTTCTCATTTACAGCTCTATTGATCACAAGTGAGGATGAATGGGATATTCCCATGATCCTCTGGGATGAATCCTACATAACATATATGCTTTTATTTCCAACACACAAGTATTTCAAAAACTCAACAAAACAGGTCACCAGGGCAGCACTTCATTGATTTCGTGTCCGCTTATTCTTCTCATGCAGCGTTGAAATGCTTTATCTATAATTCAAGAGGCTGCCGACCTGCTAAGCCTCAGGGGAGACATGAGCCTCTCTCACATGCAGCAGCAGGGTAAGTACTTCAGTTTCTGTGCAGAAGAGAAGTCAACAAGTCTCTACTTTTTCTGGTGTGCATCCCATGACAATGCACAAGCATGGGAGTTTAGTACCTCAAACACCAACGTTCCATGTAATGCCTCTCCACTGTTTGGTGACAGCACATTTTAAAGTGCCAGTAACATCACAGCGAGAGAGATGTGTACCCCAGTGGAAGACTCTTCTCACTGTTCCCAGTATCTAGGCACCCCTGGGATGTGGTGGGAATGGCTGCTAGGCATGCCGCATATGCTACCTAATGCAAAGCAATGTATCTTCCCACAATACTTGCAGCACAAGTAAAATAAATATTACTTTTATAAAGTGGTTGAATTTGTGGGAGACATGCAAAAATGGGCCCGGATTTTTTGATGGTAGAAATTTAATGAACTGCCAAAATATTTATTTCTTGTACTTGTAATGTTTCTACACTGGTAAGTATTAAAACATCTCTAACTGGGTTATATTAATACATAAATATTAAAATCACATTTAAAGTGCAACTCATGTATTGCTAATTTTATTGATTTGTATAACCTATTTATTTATTTATTTATTTATTTATTTATTTAAATATTTATATGCCGCCCCTTGCAACAGCCTCGGGGCGGCTCACAATACAAAAAAAAAAAAAAAAAATGGGATTGGGATGACCAACCATTAATTGAATTCAGAAGCCAACACAAAAATACCTGCCTGCCCACCCATGCACAATGCCCACACAAATATGAATAAGTTTCAAGCCCCTCGTAATTGCTACCATAGGCTTGTATTTTTAAAAACAGTTACACATTACAAATAAATGTCATCAGCTTAATGTGCAGTAACTTGTACATTCATTTGTAGTATTTGTTGGTTAACCCCCAACAGGGATTCTGTGCAAGCACAATTTGTTTTGGCACCTTTTCCAAAGGCCCAAATCTGTTCTCAGGAAGCACAAATCCTTCAACAGAATGAAGGTTTCATTTGCAACGTTCCCACATCCCTAAGAACAAGGATGCTGCAGTAACCCACTAGGTTTGCTCTCCAGCTGAGATAGCGTTTTTCTACTGAAACGGACCAGTATCATGACCCCTCCTTGCGTCAGACTCTGTCCAATTTAATTTCTTCCAGAAGAAGAAAATCTGCTGCTGGCTGGATGTGGTAGCTAGTGCACAAGCAGCCCAGACATGTCATTGCGAAGTGCTGCAGCTCTGAAGCAGGTGCTTTCCACCCAGCAAATACAGAGAAGCCCCATCAATGCCAAGGTGAAATTAACTTGCAGTGCTAAAGCACACTGTAAGTGTCACCTCTGAAGCAAAGGGCATCTGTGGAACAACCACTGAGACTGCGTGAGAGTTTGGTTTGCCCACTGCTGCACTCTGCATAGGGACAGGAAAATCCGCATTATTTTTTCAAGAAATGGTGCTTCCATTGGAGAGGGGAGAAGGGCAGGAGTGGGTGGATGTGGATGTACACATGCAGGGAAGTTGCCTGGGAAGTTAAGGGCATTCCAAATGCTTGGTGCAGTTTCAGTAGCAATCCAACACCATGAGCTGGGCAGAAGGCAGAAACCCGGGAGCTTGTTCCACACATCCTAATGAAACCCCACAGATATGGGTCATATGCTCACAGACGCTTGCATTGCATTCAGTCAAGCATACAGTGACCTGCTGAGATTGTCTTTCTGCTATTTATTTGCACAGCTTTCTAGGGAAAAACTAGAGGAAAAACTCCGGTGCTTCTACTTGTCCAGGAATTCTTGCAGGGAGCTATCCGAGGAGTGGTCTGCAGGCCATGGAGTGCAACCGCTGCCGCCAGCAGTGGCCCTCATCACCCCTCACCCCACTTCCATTGTGAAACATGAAAAATAACATCTGAAGTGGCCATTTTGAGAGCCCCTTTCTCTTTGGACGTGCTGCTGCTGTTCCAGGAACATCGCAGCACTGTAGGGAGGTACAGGCTGCAAGGAGGGATTGGCCCCGAAATCCACCACACTTTCCCAGTCCATCATCTATCCTAACACATTGGTCATGCAAACAGATACTAGATTTTGTCAATGCAGGGCTTGAACACATTGTCTCTTTTATCAAACTATTTCCAGTATGGCCCTATTAAGGATCTTTCCTACTATTCTTATTCTTTCTTACGCATTGCATTTATTTCCCAATTTTCTTCCTTTTGCAAGGAACCCAAGGTGGCTCACAAGACGCTCCTCCTCACCATTCTGCCTCACAACAACTCTGTGAGATAAGGTAGGATGAGGGTCCTTGGCTGGCCTGGAGTCACCCATGGCTAAGTGGGTGACTGGAATGCAGATCTGCTGAGTTGCAGTCCAGCATCCTTAACCACAACATCACACAGAACATCAATGCTGGTTGGCCCTCCATGCAATGAACTGTCAGTGGAAGCAGGAATCCCCATGACAATCTTCCTCCTTTTCCAGGTTGCCATGCAAAATTTACCCCATAGCCAAGATCAACCCACCATGCATCTTCCATCCGCCAACCTTTGCACACTCATCATTGGCTGTTGCTGCCATTGGTGCTGAAGTGCAAAATGTTCTCTCACAGAACACGGGCAAGAATTAAGTTGTGCACATGGAAGGAATCTGATGGGAATGAAAATTCAGTGGCTATTCATGAGTCACTCGCCTGGTTTCCAGCTTGTTGGTGGCATTGCTGAGAGGGAGTGTGGAGGGGAACATGAACAAATAATGCTATTTGCACAAACGGCGTCAGAATTATACAATTTTAAGCTCCCCATTTGCACAAATACTGCAAATTGCACACTTGGTACACATTTACTAAGCATTTTTTAAAAAAAAAATGCACAAACCACAGCCCTTCTTGCAGAGAGAATTCCATGGAAACCTCCCCTTTAAACTCAGGCTGCATCCTCTCGTGAGACTGATGAGATTGGAAAGGGGCAGAAGTCCCCATGCTCAGATGTGCCAGGCTTCCCATTGTCAGCCCATCCTTAGTTTTAACTACACTTTCCAGAAGAGGAGGGAGTGCCATTTTCAACACCAGCCAGTTCCATAGAATGTCTATGCGTTGATGCTATCAGCTGCATTACCAATAATACACGATACCCCACAGATATGAAACAGAACAACCCTGTTAAAACTTAAAACTTACAGTTCAATAAGTCTCAGTGTCTTGAAGAGCAGCCAGGATAGAGTTGTCAGCCGGTTACTAGAGAGGTTTCTGTGGGGATGGAAAGAGAAAAACATTTAGAAACATAGAAACAGAGCGAGTCAGAAGGGGCCTCCCGGGTCACTTAGTCTGACCCTCGGCTCCAGCCGGCTCCGCTCACAAGATGCCTACCACGTGCATGTCTAGTCTATCCTTGGACACCCTCACTGACAGGGCTTCAACCACCTCTCGTGGAAGCCCATTCCATATCCTAGGGGTCCTAACTGTCAGAAACAGTGGCATCCAAATTGAACCTTGGTTCCTTGAGTTTGGCTCCATTGGAACACGTCCTGCCCTCCTCTGCAGGGGAGAACAGGTCTCTACCAACTTCCGTGTGACACCCCCTCACATACCTATATGTCACCAACAAATCATCTTAGGGTCTCCTCTTCTCCAGGCTGAAAAGACCCAGTTCCTTCAGTCTCGCTTCACACAGCTTTCCCTGCAATCCGACCACCATCCCTGTGGCCCTATGCTGCATACTTTACCCTTCCAAGTAAATTATGAAGGTGAGAACAGAGCTATTCTGCAATTTGCACACTTACTATGATGTGATGCAGCTCCTGACTAAAATTTGTGTACATCACTGCCTACCCATGGTGAAGGGACTTGTGCAGTGCAATGAAGCTATGAGCTGTGCTGTGCGTGGGCACCCAAGGTGGTCAGGTCGTAGCAGAGAGCTCTGACAAAATGTGATCCACTGGAGAAGGAAATGGCAACCCACTCCAGTATCCTTGCCCTGAAAACCCCATGGACAGTTCTAAAGGGCAAAGATATATGATGCTGGAAGATGAGCCCCTCAGGTCAGAAGGTGTCCAATGTGTTACTCGGGAAGAGCAGAGGGCTAGTACTAGTAGGGCCAGAAAGAATGAACTATGGACGAAGGTTTACAACATTGTACAAGAGGTAGCAACTAAAACCAACCCAAAGCAACTAAAACCATCCCAAAGAAAAAGAAATGCAAGGAAGCAAAATGGCTGTCTGAGGAAATAGCTTAGGAAAGAAGGGAAGCGAAAGGCAAGGGAGAAAGAGAAAGATACACCCAATTGAATGCAGAATTCCAAAGAATAGCTAGAAGAGATAAAAATGCCTTCTTAAATGAACAGTGCAAAGAAATAGAAGAAAACAATAGAATAGGGAGGACCAGAGATCTCTTCAAGAAAATTGGAGATATGAAGGGAACATTTCATGCAAAGATGGGCATGATAAAGGACCAAAATGGCAGGGACCTAAAAGAGTATATAAACATGAAAGCATATAAACATTGTCAGGAAATAACCTAATATAGAGACTGTTTAAACATAAAAACATTATCTTATACTTTTCTGATCCTTCTTTCTTTATTTTATTTTATTTATTTATTTAACATATTTGTATGCCGGCCCCTTGCAAACAAACCTCGGGGCGGCTAACAACAAGAAGAAAATGCAATTTAAAACCAATACACTATTTAAAACTGGCCCATCTCAGAGTCTAATATAAAAATAGAAATATATAAATATAACAATAATACAATATAAAATTAACAATTAAAATATTTCTTAAATAAAAAGGTCTTCGCCTGGCGCCAAAAAGCAAATAATGACGGTGCCAGGCGAGCCTCTCTGGGGAGCGCATTCTATAGGTGGGGCGCCACCGCAGAGAAAGCCCTCCTCCGGGTACTCATCCTCCTTACTTCTCCACAGAGGGTTTCCGGAGGAGGGCATCAGCTGCCGATCATAGGGGGCGGGAGGGCATATATGGTCACAGGCGCTCCTTTAGGTAACCAGGACCCAAGCCATTAAGGGCTTTATAGGTAAGAACCAACACCATGAATTGGGCCCGAACTTCAATGGGAAGCCAGTGTAGCTGACGGAGAACTGGGGTGATATGAGAACCACGCCCAGTCCCCGTCAGCACCCTGGCAGCTCTATTTTGCACCAATTGTAGTATCTGGACCATCTTCAAGGGTAGCCCCACGTAAAGCACGTTACAGAAGTTTAACTGGGAAGTCACCAACGCATGTGTCACTGTCGCCAGGCAGTTGAACTCCAGGAAGGGACGCAGCTGATGAATCAGCCGAAGCTGATGGAAAGCGTTCCTCGCCACTGCTGACACTTGGGCTACCAAGGTCAGCTCCAGGTCGAGGAGCACTCCCAGGCTGTGGACCTTGTCTTTCACAGGGAGTGCAACCCCATTCAAGACTAGGGTCAGGTCCCCCACTCCAAAGCCCAACCCACCCACCAACAGGACCTCCGTCTTGTCAGGTATGAGCCTCAGTTTAATGGCTCTCATCCAGTCCATTACCTCGGCCAGGCACCGGTTCAGCACAGCCACTGCCTCACCTGGATCAGTGGAGAACGAGAGGTAGAGCTGGGTATCATCAGCGTACTGATGATTCTGCAGCCCACACCTTCTGATGACCTCTCCCAGCAGTTTCATGTAGATGTTAAAGAGCAAAGGGGACAGAATGGAACCCTGCAGAACTCCATGGCATAGCTGCCATGGCGCAGAGCCATAGTCCCCCAGTACCACCTTCTGGAATCGGCCATTGAGGTAGGAGTGGAACCACCGCAGAGCAGTGCCTCCAATTCCCAATCCCGCCAGCCTATCCAGAAGGATACCATGGTCGACGGTATCGAAAGCCTCTGAGAGGTCCAGGAGAACCAACAGGGACGCACTCCCCCTGTCCCTCTCCCTGCACAGGTCATTGTACAGGGTGACCAAGGCAGATTCAGTGCCAAAGCTGGGTCTGAAACCAGACTGAAATGGGTCTAGATAATCAGTTTCATCCAAGAGTGCCTGGAGTTGTCCCGCCACCACCTGCTCTAGTACCTTGCCCAAAAACGGGATGTTGGCCACCAGTCTATAATTGGCGACCACCTCTGGATTCAGGGAAGCCTTCTTTAGGACTGGCCAGACTACCGCCTCCTTTAAAGGGGCAGGTACCCGGCCATCTCTTAAAGAGCCGTTAACCACCTCCAAGATCCAGGGCACAATGCTGTCCTTAATAGCCAAGATGGGCACGGGTCCAGTAAACAGGTGGTTGAGTGTCCCGATCCAAGCACCTTGTCCACATCATCAGGCCACAAAAACTGAAATTCATCCATGAATGGGGGACAAGCCAGCACGGTTGGCCCCTCCCCAAGAGAATCTGTGTCAACAGTGGAGTCCAGCTCGTGACGAATCTGAGCAACTTTCTCCCTGAAATGCGTGGCAAAGTCGTCACAGTGGGCTTTCGAGGGCGGCACCAGATCTTTATTGGGGCCAGGTTTAATCAGCCCCTGAACCACCCAAAAAATCTCCGCTGGACGGCATTGTGAGGAGGCAATGGATGCGGAGAAGAATCTCTTCTTCTCCGCCCTCACCGCCACAGCATAGGCCCAATACCGGGCTCTAAGTTGTGCTTGATCGGATTCATCCCGTGATTTCCTCCACCTACGCTCTAGCCATCTACCAACCCGTTTCATCGCCCGTAATTCAGGTGTATACCACGGGGATGAACGGGCTCTGCCCGGTTGGGAACGGTGCTTAGGAGCGATTGTGTCGATAGCCCTGGTCATCTCCCCATTCCATATATCGACCACAGTATCAACAGGAGCACCAGCCTTGTCAACTGCAAAATCCCCCAGAGCCCTCAGGAATCCATCCGGATCCATCCAACTCCGGGGGCGGATCATCACAATCTGGTCCGCAGCCTTACAGAGGGAGAGGCCACTTTCAAGCTCAAACCTCACGAGGGAGTGATCTGACCATGACAAGGGCATCAAATGTAGATTCTTCACCCTCAGATCACCTTCTTCCTGCCCCATCGAGAAAACCAGGTCCAGAGTGTGTCCACGTTCATGGGCTGGACCGCTGACATGTTGAGACAGCCCCATGGCCGTCATGGCAGCCATGAAGTCCTGAGCCACCCTGGAAAGATCAGTCTCGGCATGGAGATTGAAGTCCCCCAGGACCAATATCCTGGGGGTCTTCAACACCAGGTCTGAGATTACTTCTGTCAGCTCAGGCAGGGAGTCTGTTGGGCAGAAGGGTGCATGGTACACCAACAGAATCCCCAATCTGTCTCGGTCGCCCAACACCAAGTGGAGACACTCCAGCCCTGGTCTCGAGGGGACAGGAAGCCCCGTGAGTGAAAAGGAAGCTCGATAAACTAAAGCAATTCCCCCCTCCCCTCGCCTCTGGGCATGGACGGTGCTGGACTAGGTACCCAGGCAGGCACAGTTCCAAGAGGGCAACATCTCCCCCCTCCCCCGCCCAGGTCTCAGTGATACAAGCCAGGTCGGCCCTCTCATCCATAATCAGGTCGTGGATGAGAGTAGCTTTATTGTGGACCGACCTGGCATTAAGCAACAGCACCGTCAGGCCCGTGGGGCAGTTGACAAGGTTACCTGGCACCTGCCGGTTGGGGGAATAACTAGATGGAGGGACAGGTGTTAACCATCTGTCCCGCCTTCTCCTAGGTGGGACCGTTAAGCCCCCACCATGACCATAGCGACCATTGCCCATCACCACCCCTATGGTGGCCCCCACACGCTTCCCAGGTAACATTCCTACACTAACCTGAGATGGGCCCCTAAAAACAAGCTAAAAAATATTTAAAGCAATTAAAAACCTCCTCCACCCACTGTCTGACCCAGCGGCCGGTCTGCAAGAACTCGGCCAGGGCCCCCGGCCAGCTCAGCCCCAAGCGGCCCTAATGGCAACTGCCCTTCTGTGATTAAGCACTTTACTCACTGGCTGTATGCTGAGCTCTGAAAATATGCCAAGTATTACCACACCAGAGAAAGTTACATAAATTGTGGCAGGTATTTTTGTATACTTTTTCAGAAAAAAATGGGTGGGGGTCTGATTCCATTAATGAACAGACAGTGGAACAGAAGGTGCCTGATGATCCACAAAGCCCACACTGATGGACTAAACAAACCCACCCTCCTCTTTGTAGGAGTGGCGCCTAAACAACCACGACTTGTTAGTCGTTTAAATCAAGAAGGGATGAGGCCACATGGATGCGCACGTACATGCACATGCATGCTTGCACATGCATGCACGCACCGTGCATGCTGGTTGGGTGTTTGCAAGGCCAGCCTCATGAGAGAACAGAAGGGTTTTTTTAAAAAAACAGAAGAGTTTTCTTCTCTCTTTTAAAGGGGGTCTAAATTTGCCTTCTGTATCTTTGAGTTATTCATGCTGAAAGAGGCTGCTGCCATGGCAACAGAACACAACCTCCACAAAGTCTCCACGACTCTGACTGGGAAGGACAAAAAAGGTCTGTTCATTCCAGGAAGCATTTACAAACTGGCATCTGACACCCCATCCCTTCACAAGTTCTCTAAGCTGCTTAGGGAGCTAAGAGAAAGTTAAAAAGAAACTATTGGTATCAGTATTGGTATGGAGTACAAAAAGAAGGTAAATACAAGAAATATGCCCTTGTCTAAGAAGCAGGCTCCAATGCATATGCAGAACAGAAGAGCTGAACCTCAGGCAAACCCTGCCCATCTGAGTAGGGCAAATCCAGCCCTCTCAAGTTTCCACGAGAGCTAACAGAGAAACAGAGAAACAGAGCGAGTCAGAAGGAGCCTCCTGGGCCATCTAGTCTGACCTCCGGCACCAGCCGGCTATACCTCATTCTCTTGGTCCCACCTCTCCCCCAAAAGAAGGCAAGGTGGTACAGCAGCTTAATGATGCTGGACGTGTCAACCAGTAATGGCCAACACTCCAGGAGTTCGAGCCCAGCACCGCATGATAGAGCAACAACCCACCATTTGCCTCGAGCTCCTGGCCACCCAGCAGTTCAAAAGCACAAACACAGGTAAGACTGCAAGTAGATGAAGGGGCACCACACTGGTGGGAAAAGCTAGCTGTGTTTGTGGGGAGAGCAGGTGCTGGCACTGGACCTGCTTGGACATGAGGTGAGGTGCGATTGACGGAAGAAGCCCAGATGAGCTGACAACCCGAACACCAGCTGGTCTGCATGTGTGTGGAGTTAGTTTGCCCCCTGCAGTGTGCACTGGATAAGCATGCAAGTGTGAACAGAAGGAGACCAAACATCTACTCTGTATTAGCACTGCAGACTCCTGGCTAATTGTTCCATTGTCAAATACTAAATAGATAACCTCTTCCCCCTCACCTCCTCATCATTTGGTGCTTTTCAAGCTTTTGCTTGTTTTTCCTCCCCCCCATCATTCTACAAGGACAAAATACCTCTGTGAAAGCTTAGCTATTGCGACTCAGAGGTTTAAGCTAAAAGGGGCTGGAATGGCGGCCCATCAGTTTTGCAACAGCCCCACTCCCGGTGCTACACACACCTGGAGTGGAACTCCTAAGAACTATTCCAAAATTAATCTAGACCTTGAGCTCCAGAGATTCAACCCTGTTGGTGCAAAAGGATGGAACATCAGAAGGCTTCTTAGGAGTGAAGGCAGACACTTGGTCCCAAGCTAGAATATTTGCCCATCCAAACTTCTCACACTGGCAATAGCTCTCCATCTTTTCAGCTTGGGAACCTCTCTGTCACTTCTTATCTTTGAGGGATGAAACAATCAGCGAAACCTTCACTCATTGAGGTTCTCCTGCTTCCTTCCTTGATGCTTGTTTAGTCTTGTTTTTGTATCAAAGTGTAAGTTTTGCTTTTTTACTCCTTTTCATACATAAATTTGTGGCTATTTCAAACATCTTCCCAAATGTTTTAAATAGTTTTAAATAGTTTAATAGTTTAATAGTTTATTAATAGTTTTAAATTGTTTATGTTGTGAGCCGCCCCGAGGCTAGGTTGCAGTGGGGGCGGCATACAAATATGTTAAATAAATAAATAAATGTGCATTATGTGCATTTATGAAATCAGCACATTCGGTGAATTTTGTGAATTTCTACAAAAGTACACGTTTTTCCATATGTCCACCCACACATGTTGTTCAAATTAACTGTTTTTGTTGTTGATTCCCTCCCCCCCGAAACACACACAGAGGGAGGGAGGGAGGGAGCATATTGTAGCTTAAACATGTGTTTTTCAGCCATAGGTCACATACTGATCTTGGTTCCAGGAGGTCAAACTGAGTCCATTTTGGTCAAAACTGAACTGAATAATTTTTTCCTTATGTTTTTCATTTGAAAGGCAGGAATTGAACCAGGATCCTCCAGTATGGAAAGCATCCATTCTATGCCTGAATTACACTGGTCCACAAATTTTGGGAAATTATTGACCTCTGAGATAAAATTGGCGAATTCTTACATATTTTGATTAGATGAATTAGAAAACAGGTGATAAAGGTGCTGGTTGGCAAAAGTTTTCAAGATATTTCACAATAAAGATTTATACACAGGTGAGTATATTTGCCTGCAAGGGAGGGAGGTGATGATCATGATGCCTCGTAACATCTCGACAAAGTATGGTAGAACAACGCAAATGGTACCACAAGGAAGTGTATAAATGTATCTTCACTTTGAGACTAAAGATCATTACCTAACTATAATTTATTGTTCTTTCATTGCAAGGCACATTTGTCTTGGTCAGCTCTACGCATCATACAGTTCCATCTGGTGGCTTGTGAAAGTGTCATCGCCTAACATTTCAAGGAACAGTTGCGTGATATTTTCCCTCAGAAGCCAAGATGTCTCGAAACTGTGTAAACAATGCTGATAACTTCTGCCACATTTGTGGCGAGGTTGCATTTGCATCTCAAAAGTGCAGTATGTGGATGCCCACACAAGCATTAATTGCAGGTCAGAATTAAGGCAAAGACAAAATAGACAGGCATCTGGGGAGACATGCCAGGAAAGTCCAATACATCTCTACCCTCAAACTGGATTCCTCATACCCCTTAGTAAACCCACTTCTGCTGTGCTCCAGGGCCCTTTGGACTGTGACCAAAGATGGGACTGCCATTTTCTAGTACCCTGGATCCACATGGCTTGAGGAACCAGAAAGGGTCTCTCTGGCTCTGTACAGCTCCTACCCCAGTTCCAGTACTCTGTACAGCTCCTGAGGAATACAGTTCCTCAGGCTACAGAACTGGTCTTGTTGAGTTACAGCAGGAGACTCCTGATGCATTCCACTCGGCAAAGTTCATGCTTAACCAGATTTCTGCCTCTGGCTCTTTGGTTCTCACCAACCCAGGGCCTGGCCACCAGCCTGTCTTTGGACTGCATCTTTTGCCATTGACCAGACGTTCCATCATGTGTGGCTTCCCACAAAGCTAAAGGCCAGGCCTGATATTTTATCTCAACCAAGGATTTTCATTCTGTCATATCAGGGGGTCTTGGCATTGCCATCATCCATTTAAAACTCCACTATGTTTTCCCACCACTATGTCTACTCCTGACAGTGGGGGTATGTTATTGCCCTCCAAATCAACCTGAGACCCTGGATAATGCCCTGACAGACCAGATTCAACAGATATCTCAGGAGAGGGACATGGCAATTATGGGAGATTTTAATCCCCCAGATATTAGTTGGGAGACTCACTCGGTGGCAACAGCCAGGTCATGTCGCTTCCTAGATGCTACAGAGGGAAGGTTTTTCATGCAGAGGGTTCAGAAGGTGATGAGAGGGGGAAATATCCTTGAATTGGTCTTGACCAACAGGGAGGAGCTGATAGATGGGGTGTAGATTGGAGGAGCTCTGGATGCGAGTGGTCACTCCATCCTTTGCTTTGAGATCGGGGAAATGTGGATGCATGACAGGTCAAGTACTAGGAGCTGGGACTTCACAAGGGCCAGCTTTGGGCAATTGAAGGCCAGACTGGGGAAAGTCTCCTGAGAGAGAGTACTGGAAGGCAAGGGAGTTTAGGAGGGTGGATCGAACTCAAAAGGGAGGTCTTGGAGGTGCAACCCTTGATGATATCACTAGTAAGTAAGGTGGGGAGGTGAGGGAGAGCACTGCCATGAATGTGAAAAGAGGTGGTAATAGGGATTAGATGCAAGAGGAACCTCTGTAGGAAGTGGGCACTGGAGCAAATAGACAAAAGGCTATACCGGGAGAAGGATGCCCATTGCAGAAGGATTCTTCACAAGGCTAAGGCTGATTACGAGCTGAGACTCACAAAGAATATCAGGAGCAGCAAGAAGGGCTTCTGTCAACATGTAAATAGCAAGCGGAAGGGGAGACAGGTGGTAGAACCGCTTAATAAGGAAGAAGGGGATTTGGTGACTGATGTGATGGAACAGGCACAGAAGCTAAATGATTATTTTTCCTCTGTATTCTCCCCAGTGCAGGACAGGGGAGCTCTAAATGAGGGGAGGTGGCTGGGACCAATCTCTGAATTTAGGGACACAGATTAGAGTCACCCCCCTAGATGTCGAGGAGCTTCTCAAGGCACTGGATGTTACAAAGGTGACAGGCCCTGATGGGTTACACTCCAGAGTACTTTGAGAGTTGGCAGGGGTCCTCTCGCACCCGGGAGGCTCCTTCTGATTTGCTCAGTTTCTACGTTTCTGCCTTATTTTGCTCTTTCTCACACACAGTCACACGCACACCATTATGGAAGGAGGGAAGTGAAAATACCTATGCAATACCTTTTGACTACTTGGGGTTGGGGACATCTATGCAGAAGAACACTTAGAACCCACAAGCACCTTGAGGGAGGGTGGAGTGTTTTTTATTCAGGGGGTTTTTTTTGGCTGAGTTGTTTTATGTTACTCTTTAAAGTGCCATGTGCAATGATGATACGTAAGAGTAATGGTGATTTGCAATTATCGGTCATACAAATTTCATCTATCTTCTGAGAGATAAGCCCTGCCTAAGTGGGCAGAAATGGTCAAAGAGGCATTTTATTGCTACAGGGAGGGGAGAAAAACATGCGTGCAAATTTTCTGCACTGCCTCCTAAGCAGGGGAAGAATGTGGCACGGGAGGGACATAACAGATGAGAGGAAGACAAAAGAGGAGCAATTCTGAGTCAGAAGAAAAAAGGAATACTCATCTTGCTGAAAGAGTCCTTTTACAAAGGTCATGCTTTGCTACATTAAGCAGAAATGTCAAGAGAAAAATTGGATTCCATGAGAGGAAAGGATGGAAAAAACATGCAGACTCAGAGACCCTGAGCTTTCCACGCAAATGCTGAATCAAAAAATAGCAGGAGCTCGTTATGAAAATTTAGGCCAAAGCAGAATGGAAGGTAGGAAAGAGGTTCTTCTCACAAACTAAATGGAGAAATCTCTGCTGTTCATCCCTTGCCTTGTCTCCCATTGGGAGACTCCCAGAGCAAGTAACCATAAACCAAACATTCTTCACTGATTTGCAATTGGCAGGATAGTCTATTCCAGAAACATGGTGATATCTGGAAGGGGTGAGGATGGGTGTTTCGTTTTGATCTTCAGGGATCACTCTGAGCTGCTTCTACTGAGGTTGCCAAGTGGGATGTTCAGGGTTTGCAAGAAAGAAATCAGAAACCTGTCGAACCCTAATGTCCTAGGGTACCCTGCAAATGTACCCTAGGGTGTCCCAGCAACTGGTACCCTGCAAATGTTTTACACTACAACTTACATCATCCTATGCCACCAAACAGATGCTGGGAGTTGTAATCCATCACCCAGGTTAGCATCAGGCTAAGGAAGACTGTCCTAGATATCTGAAAATTGAATTGCTTATATAGAGAGTAATTCAACAAATATTACATTATTACATATTACATTTCTTCTTGCAAGGAACCCAAAGCAGCTTCAAAGGTTCTCCTGCTCTTCATTGTATCCTAACAACAAGCACTGTATCAGGTAGGATAGTCTGAGAGGCAGTGATGGCCCCAAGTCACCCAGAGCCTTCATGGGTCGGCACTCTTAACTCTATAGCTCACTGGCTAGGCATGCTCCATCAAAGACATCCAGCAAATGCAAGCACATGCATTCTTTCCCACCAATTCCACAATGTCTCCAGGCAAAATGTTGGAATCTACCTGAAGCAGCAGCAAGAAGGATCTGTGTCCTACCAATGAACAAGCAAAAAAGCAAGTTTCTATCCCTGAAGTATGCCAAGGTAGCCTTGGGAGCTGTGTGGCCAGCGCCTGATCAAGCTTCAGAAGTGACTTTGCCTATTTGGTGACATCCATAATGACTTAGCATGACATATGAGCTTATCACACTCATAATGCTGACCTGCATCATGTTTTAAAAGTTTGCATTAGGATCTTTGTTCAAAGTTCTATATACAGAATTGAAAGAAATGAGAGCTAGAATACAGGACATCCAGGTCCTGGTCTCCACTCTCTCATGAAACTCACTGGGGGACTTCAGGCCAGGCACTGACTCTCAGCCTAACTTATCTCACAGGGTAGTTGTGAGGATAAACTGGAGAGGAGAAAGACCTTAGATTTCTTGCAAGATGAAAAAGATGTTGTTGCATTTATGAATAATACTGATAATAACAAACATACCAGGAAAGGTAGATGCGAAACAGTTATGACATTACTGATGCACTTAGCTACACCGATAATCAAACAACATATTCCTAAGTAATGAAACTGTACGGTACTCACGTCTCATCAAGAAGCCATGTACTTTCCAGAGCACCATGTACTACAGACACAAGGAACCCTAGATTGCAGACAGCTCAGAGCTCCTTGTGAAATGCTCACAATGTTTTCTCAAATGAAAGGAGTAGACCAAATTGTCAGGAAGTACTTCCTGGCATCCAACCAGTTGAAAGGGGCCGTGAAGGCCATCGGATCCAATCCCCTGCTGTTGCAGGATACCAAGGTACACCATCCCACACAGATGGCTGTCTAGGTTCTTTTGGAATGTCTCCATTGTGGGAGGGCCCACCACCTCTCTAGGCAGTGGAACAGTGGTTCCACTGTTGTATTGCTCAGAAATGAGGAAGCTTTTCCTGATATCTAGCCTGAATCTGGGTTATTGCAATGTATCAGCAAGAAGAGATCTTGTCCTTCGTCTTTGTGACATCCAGTCTTCTCTCCTCAAGGCTGCACATGCCCAGATTTTGGATAAATCCATCTTGGCTTCTATTAAGCACTTCATTTCTTCAAGATGGTTGCAGATGGATTTTTTAAACAATTTGCTCTAGAATTTTTTCAGGGATTGATGTCAGACAGACTGGCCTATACTTGCCAGCTTCATCTTTTTTCCATTTTTTGAAGATAGGGGCAATATTAGCCCTTCTCCTGCCATCTCGCAGTTCTCCTGTTTTCCAAGAGTTATCAAAGATAATAGCCAGTAGTTCTAAGAGTTTCTCCACTAGCCCTTTTATGACTCTGGGATGGAGTTCATTGGGCCCTGGAGATTTGAACATGTTTATTCCACCTAGATATTCCTTGACCATTTGTCTGTCAATCTTGGGCTACCAAATCTCACTTCAGCTTGTACTTCCTTTTGATTGAAGAACTCCTTGTGGGAGAAGACTGAGGCAAAGCAGTGAGCACCTCTGCCTTTTCCTTGTCGTCTGTTATCAGTCTGCCATCCACTTTATGAGGATGGACATCTTTCTCTTTCTCATGTCTTTTGTTGTGGATGTATCTGAAGAAGGCTTTCTTGTTGTGCTCCTCTTCTTCAGGCTGAAAAGATCCAGTTCCCTCATTCTCACTCATACAGCTTCCCCTGCAAACTGGCCACCATCCTTGTGGTCCTCCACTGCACTGACTCTAACCTGGCTATATCCTTCCTGTAACAAGGGGCCCAAAACTGAACACAATACTCCAGTTGTGGGCGCACCAGAGTTGCATCAAGTGGTAGTAATATCTCTCTCCATCTAGAAGCCACACTTCTGGCTATGCAACCAAGGGTGGTGTTCGCCCTCTTGACAACACATCACACTGCTGACACGTGTTTAGCCTGCAGTCAACCAGCACCCCGAGGTCCCTTTCACAAGAGCTGCTCTCCAGCCACTTGTCCCCTAACCTGTACCTATGACACCAATTCCTCTGCCCCAAGACCTTGCACTTATCTGCCCCAAGACCTTGCACAAGGATAAGACCTTGCACTTATCCACATTGAACGCCATCCTGTTGTCTCCTGCCCACTTCCATAGTCCATCAAGATCCTTTTGGATCTGGAGTACCTGCTCCTCAGTTGTGGCCACTGCCCCCGTTCTAGTATCATCTACAAATTTTATCAGCAGACTGATCACCCCTTCTTCCATGTTGTTGATGAAAAGATTGAACAGGATCAGTCCCAGGACAGAGCCCTGGGGTCCCTGCTTGTCACTGGCCACCATCCTGATGATTCCCTACTAATAGTTACCCTCTGCTTTTGGTCAGTCAGCCATGCCCTAATCCACCGGACAGTGCATTGGTCTATCCCAAAACTCCTCCATTTCTCAAGGAGAATATCGTGGGGCACTTATAAGTTTTAGTTTAAAACTCTCCTGATAAACTTTTTAATGTAGCAGCTAAGCGCATGGTTTTGATTCTTTGTGAGGTGAAGCCCATCATTTGCCAATAGTCCATCTTCCAGGAAGCTTAGCTTGTGGTCCCAGAATCCAAATCTCTCTTTATGGCACCACCACCATAGACAGTCATTCACCTGAAGGATTTTTCTTTCCCTAACAGTTCCTCTTCACGTACTGATAGGATTGAGGAGAAGACTATCTGGGCCCCAGTGTTTTTGATTTTCCTCCCTAGAGTTCTGAAGTCTGATGTTATTTCCACAAAGCTTCTCATGTCATTAGTTCCCACATGGAAGAGAAGGAAGGGGTGTTTGTCAGTGGGTTGTTTGAGCTGTGTGAACTTGTTGGTTAAATCTTTAATCTTGGCACCTGGGAGGCAAACATAATTGGTGATTCTCTGGGTCATGTTTTTCCATCCAATGCAAGAGGGAATCTCACACAACTAGAACTCTTCTCCTTTTGGTGTTGCAAAGTTTTGTATGCCTTTCCTTTCTTGATTGGCCTTTTGTCTCTTTTTCTGAGTTACACAGTGTGCCGTGTAGTTCTTTCACAGTGGGTTTCTCAAAGTGGTTCAAGATTTCCACTGCTTCCACTGGTGCAGAGTGTTTTCTAGGTTTTCTGCATCTAACTGTCACCCTGTTCCAGTGAGTTTCCTCATTTTTCCTTCTCTTGGGGTTCCCTTCTGCCACCTCGGCTTGCTGTTGCTCTTCTTCCTTCTGGACTACACTTACATGCTGCAGCTCCTCTGCTCTGTCTAGAAACTCTTCATTCTCTTTGTTGTTCAAGGGGTGGCCACTCACTGCTCCAGTGCTCTTACCTTTTCCTGTAACAGAGCTACTAGTGTGACCACTGTGGACTCTCCTTGCTCCATTGTGCCACTTAGTGATTTTGCCTTTGGGGTGGCTGTTGTGACAACTGGTGCTTTTGAATGTCTTCACTAAGGGTTAGCAACAAGTCCGTAAATGGAAGTGTGTTACATGTTTTTAAAAAAGTGTATGTGTGCGCACACTCATGTGTGCATGCAGGGGGAAAATTAAGGTGAAATAAAGAAGAGAAACAAAGGAGGATGTTAGGGACCTGCCCCTTGACCTCCCCTGCTGATCTCCTCCACCAGATTCTTCTTCGCTCACTTCCTGGGAGCTTGGCTGCTCATATCCCAAAGGTCCTAGACCAGCTGGGGAGCTTGCTCAGATGTGCTCTGATAGGAGTCAGGGACCAGAACCCCTCACACGCCTATAAGTCACTGGAATATCCCCTTGGAGTCTCCTCATCTCCAGGCTGAAAAGACCCAGTACGCTCAGTCTCTCCTCACCACCTGTGTTGTGTGTCTAAATTGTGAAATTAGTGTGCAAGGGATGCAATTTAATGGGGAAATGACTTAGGGTTTTTGTGGCAATTCTGAACTGAACAAAGGGAGGTTTGACCATCACACCTACATTCCATGGCTATGTTTGTTAAGCAGGATTTCTTGGGAGGTAACGAGAAAGGCTGGCTTGCATTGTCCAGTGTATCTTCCTATAGCTGGAAAATAGTGAACTTAACAGCAAAGCTTATATATACTTGCATATCCAACTGTGCCCATGGAGGCTTCGTCCCAGGGAAGTGGATATAAGATGACAGCTTAAGACATGCAAGGTTACACCATGCATGTAGACTGCAGAATGCAGCTCATCTTTGAATGTATTTTGGTCTCCTTAACGTTGAGTTTTGAGAGCTCCATCTTTTTTTTTTTTTAAGACATGGCAGATCAAACCAGGAGAAATATAGTATCTATGATCATGAACAATTTATCCCTGCAGCAAAACAAACAGAGCAGAGATAGGGCATGGCAGCACAGCCAAACAAGTTCTCCTTCCAGCTCATAGTGATGTTTGTCTGTCTGTCTGCATTTTATTTAAAGCATCTAAGGTTTTACAGTGGAATTTTCTCTTTGGCAAAGCCCAGAACAATTGGAATTGAGTGTGAAGGGAAATGGCATGTTTGCTTTTCCCTCAATTAAGCACCAGCAAAAGGGGCTCTACTATTAAGAAGCATTTTTATTCAGCTAAATTAAGCCAGATGCCTCATTAATGACACTTACAAACAAGAGCCTCTGTAATTAAGCTGCAAACTATATTATTGTGATCAGTCCAAGGCTGCAGCAGGAGGATGTGTTGGCTGGAAAAGGTCCCTTTTGCATCCGTTTCTCCCACCCACATTTGGTTTCAGTTTGTCATGTCCATTCTCCCACCACTTTCCATGTCCCTTCCTATGGTTGCCTTTTGCTTCAAACCTGACACATTTGCTTCTGCATGGGAAATGTTCCTAACACATTTTAATAACATGTTGCCAGCGATGAAACCCTGATTCAGAGGATTAGCTTCACTGAGCTGCCAATGAATGAAGGCATGCCTGGAATAAATTAGAAGTAAAGCACAACCCCTTAAACTGCTCCCCCCCGTCGACTTTCGTAGCAGCACAATGGAGAGCGAATGGGAAACGTCAGCCTCTTCCCTGTTGCTCACAGGCCACCCTAGGAAACCGATGAACAAGCCCCCTGAAAGCGACAGACAGAACAGCTGGGTTCGCACTTGGGTGCAGGTGTATCAATAGCCCAGGTAAAAAAATTAGGGTGCACTGCTCCAAAAAGCAACCTGTAAATTCAGCCCTGGGGGTAAACCTTTTGTCCAGCTGCCTGTCCCAGTAAGGACTGTGGAACACAGCATGGTCGTCTTTCCCTACACAAGTCTTCCTCAGTCTGGTGCTCCCCAAATGTTTTAGACTACACCTCCTAGCGGTTGTGACAATTGTCTATGGTGGATTGGAGCCATTCTCCAAACATTTTGCAGGCACAAGGTCTTCACAAACATAGAGAGCCAGTGTGGTGCAGTGGTTAAGAGCATGGGACTGGGACTCAGAGGATCTGGGTTCTAGTCCCCACTCAGCCATGGAGCCAACTGGGTGACTTTGGGCCAGTCACAGACTCTCAGCCCAACCTACCTCACAGGGTTGTTGTTAAGATGGAGGAGGAGATGTAAGCTGCCTTGAGCCCTTTAGGAAAAAGGCAGGATATAAATCGAAAAATAAATAAATAAATAAATAAATAGATCAGTTGCTCCTTTCCATCCAGTCTTAGTTGTCCAGGAATTTTTGCACTGAGTTCAGCCACAATTACTGCTAAACGTCTTCAAGCTCAGGGTCAGAGGAGAACTTTGGAGACTCACAAAAGTCTACTTCAGAGGAAAGGGGATCTTTAACATGCCCAAATTCTTCTACAGATCAGATGAAAAATTGAGGCATAGAAGTATGCATTTCTCCACTTCTCATTACACAAGTATAGAGTATCCTTGCAGCGAAAAAAGTATGACTATAAGTCAATCAACAAACATGTACTTTTCTGAGCTTACAATGTGATTTGCAGACCTAAAAACATTGTGCACACACAAAAATACACATACAAAAATGAATGATTGAGCAATAGGCAGAAATCTATCTGCATAATCCACTTTAAATCCATCTAATCATTGGTAGAGAAGGTATACCTTCAAAGATTAATACATTTAGTAAAAAAGAAAGTGTATACATGGATTTTCATGTGAAAAAGTAGCAAACCAACAAGGCTCACAATATGGTCTTGCTGAGCTCAAGTATATCAACAATATCAAGAGTACCTCTAATGAGAATATTCCCAAGTCAAACTGACCTTTCCATCCTCTGAGAAAACTATTCTGTTTGTGTGCATCCTGTTGTTGACAATTTCATATCCTTCACATTTTGAATGCTTGTGCTTCTTCTTTAATATTCCTGCAGCTCAGTCATTAGCCATTCATCTGCATCACTTTACCTTGGATTAGTTAGGACATTACAACATAGATGTCTACATCAATATCTCAGCAGAATATCTTAATTAAAACATGGCTTGGAGAAGTACATCACTAGTAACAGATAAGAAGCTATAACTATATGTACACAGAAAGAGAGAGATTTTAAAGCAGCGGTTACTTTGTGTGTTCAACATATTTCTTTCCTTGGTCATGAAAGGCAGTGTGGTGCAGTGGTTAAGAGTGCGGGTCTGGGACTCAGACGACCTGGGTTCGAGTCCCCGCTCAGCCATGGAGCCACCCAGGTGACTTTGGGCCAGTCACAGACTCTCAGCCCAACCTATTGCACATGGCTGGTTTTTTGGGGATAAGATTGAAAGCAAGAGGAAAAGAGTGATGGAAGCTGCTTTGCATTCTTTAAAAGAAAAAAAGGTGGGACATAAATATATGCATAAACTATGTTTGTTCATGAAGTTGCCCATGCAAAATTAAGGGGACCTACTTTGCAGACAGCTCCGTTTACGGAGAATCTGCCCTGTCCAGCCCTGCTCAAGCTTCCCAAGGAAGCCGATCTGAAGCAACTGCACTAGAAGTACAGGGGCAGAGTCAAGTCCAGCTATGCAGGCGGGCAAGGTCAGGCTAACTAAACCTCAGCCAGGAAAAGCAGTTGTCTCAGCAACATGCAGAGGTCTTTTCAGAGTGCAAGAAGGCTGGATGGTCTGAATGACTGTTAGCCCCACCATGTCTAAGGAACAGCCATTGTTTGGCTCTACACCTGCTGGCAACTCCACTATGAGTGGAGGACACTTTTCCCTCTATACCAGGATCTTTCTTGTAGCTGGGAGTGGGGACAGGAAGGCCAAGGAACATGGTAGAGCTTGACCACATTGCAACCCTAGCTTGAGGTAGGCTTATTCAATTTGGGAGGGGTCAGGGTAAGGGTAGTGAAGGAGAGCAGGGCCTTCAAGACAAGGTGAAAGTAAACTGAAACTTATCCAGGTGTGTTGGCTTATTTTTATCCAAATCCAATTTAAGGTACCAGGCTTAACCTACAATGTCCCAAATGGTTTGGGGCCATAGAATCTGAAAAAAAGCCCCACCATTTCTAGTCATCCCAGAGCCCTGCTAGGTGCTCCACCACTTTGAGAGGTGAGATTGGCAGAGAGTTGGGATAGAACCTTCTACTAAGCAGCAGCCACCAGACTGAAGAAATTCCTCCCCGGAGAAGTGAGACAGACTCCCCACTTTTGACTGTTTTTCCCGAACTTTCAGTGATGTTTGTCATGCCCTGACTTTAGAGGGTTCTCCAGTGTTCTCATGTGTGTATTTCATCAGTGCTGCTTTAGCATTTGTGATCTTTGAATTTTATCACACAATGGGTTTGCTCTAAATTGCCATGAGCACTCAAGAGGAAAGGGCAATTGCAATGCACTACATCAGTACATACAAATGCAACCAAGCTTTAAAACCCTCTGTTTGTTTACTTGCCACTGGGCAAAAACAAAGATAAAATTTAAAACCCAGCTTCTGCAGCAAAAGATACACTTCACACAAGCTCTTTGAGCTTGCAGGCATGCATCTGTGAACGGAATGTGTGAATAGGCTTTCATTCCTTCTGTTGCTGATGCTCAAGAGATGGTCCAAATGCTCACACACAAGGGGAAGGCAGCAGAATCCTCAGAGTTCATGAAAGTACAATGTATCTGGGCAGGGGAGGTCAGAGTATGCAGGGAGAAGTTAAGCCAAGATGTGAGAATTGCATGTGTTCACTGGCCACAGTCTGAACTCAGAGTTAGGAATTAGGGGGTGACAAGCCTGCTGATCAAATGGGGGCAGTGGCCACAACTGAGGAGCAGGTACTCAAGATCGAGAAGGTTCTGGACAGACTATGGAGGTGGGTGAGAGACAAGGGGATGGTGTTTAATACAGGTAAGTGCAAGGTCTTGAACTTGGGGCATAGGAATGGGTGTCATAAGTACAGGTTACGGGACAAGTGGCTGGAGAGCAGCACTTATGAAAAGGATCTTGGGGTGCTGGTCAATTACAGGCTAAACACGAGTCAACAGTGTGATACGGCAGTCAAGAGGGTGAACGCCACCCTTGGATGCATAACCAGAAGTGTGGCTTCTAGATGGAGAGAGGTATTACTGCCACTCTGTGTGACTCTGGTGCACCTGGAACTAGAGTATTGTGTTCAGTTCTGGGCTCCACATTACAGGAGAGATGTAGCCAGGTTGAAATCAGTGTAGCATCGTACCACAAAGATGGTGGCTGTAGTGCAGGGGAAGTCATATGAGGTGAGACTGAGGGAACTGGAGGTTTTTTGGCCTTGAAAAGAGGAGACTCTGTGGGGTTCTGTTGGCATGCAGGTGAGGGGTAGGTACGTGAGGTGTGGCATGCAGAGGTAGGTTGAGACCTGTTTTCCCCGGTGGAAGAGGGCAGGACGCGGTCCAGTGAAGCAAGTTTAGGGAACAATGGTTCAGTTTGGATGCCAGGAAGTACTTTCTGACAGTTAGGTTCCCAAGGGTATGGAATGGGCTTCCATGGGAGGTGGTTGAAGCCCCATCAGTGAGGGTGCTCAAAGATCAGCTGGACATTCACATGGTGGGCATGTCATGAGCAGAGCCAGCTGGAGAGTGATGAGGACACTTTTCCTGTACACCAGGGCCTTTCTTGTAGCTGGGAGTGGGGACAGGAAGGCCAGGGACATGGCAGAGCTTGACCACATTAGAACCCTAGTTTGAGGTAGGCTTATGCAACTTGGGAGGGGTCAGGGTAAGGGTAGTGAAGGAGAGCAGGGCCTTCAAGACAAGGTGAAAGTAAACTGAAACTTATCCAGGTGTGTTGGCTTATTTTTATCCAAATCCACCCAATGAGAAGAAAGGTCTCACTGGAGAAGACCCTGATGCTGGGAATGATTGAAGGCAAAAGAAGAAGGGGACAGCAGAGGATGAGGTGGCTGGATGGAGTCACAGGGGTGGTCGGTGTGGGCTTGGATGGACTCCGAGCGATGGTGGAGGACAGGAGAGCCTGGAGGAAGGTTGACCATGGGGTCATGATGGGTTGGGCATGACTTGGCAACTAAACAAACAAACAGAATGAGAAACGGCAGGGTAGGGCCTGCTGGAACCTTAACAAGAACACTCCAACATGGCAGCATATTCTTACAGGTCAAGGGATTACATATATCAATGTCACAGATATAATTTCATATTTCCATTACTAATACCGCACCTTACAAAGAAGGAAAGGGACAGATCCTTGCTTAGAAGGGCTTGTTTCACTCACAAGTGATACATTCAGCTGGCAGTAATCAGTGCTAGAGGAAGCAAGTGATGTACACACATGCCTGACACAGGCTCCATGAAGGAAAGCATAACATGAGAAGGGAACCCACAGTTTGGGACACACTTGTATTTCAAACTCATTCTGCAAGAGACTCAGTTCAGCAGTTCTCTGCCTGGCTGCCAGGGCTGAAACTCCCTCCTGAGTCTCTCTTCCTGCTTCCTCCACCTACGCAGTAATAAATTTAGCTCTATCAGGTTTAGAATAGAACTGTATGCTGGGTTTTTAGCACTGGGTTCTTCAGAAGCTTTGGACAACAACTTCTAGCATTTCTGATCATTGGGCATGCTGGCTGTAGCTGAAGAGAGCTGAAGTTCAAAATTTCTTGAAAACACAGATTTTGGAAGCCTGACTATGCTGACATGCATGATTTTAAGAGGAGACCTTCCCCAGCCCTAAACAGTGAGGCCAGGGTTTAAACCTGGACCTTCTTCATGCAAAACAGAATCCAGATTGTTCTGAGGGGTCCCAGCTGCTGACAATAAGCATGGGCCATTTACGATTTCAATTAGTGCCTGGTACCTGAGATGACCAAGCTACTACAACCATCAACAGCTGGTAGTCCCTTGACAGGACTGGCCCAGTGTAGTAGCAGCTACACGGTGATATTCATGGTTGTATTAGTTCCTGCCTTGCTCTCCTCTTGTTCAGCTAGCAAAATCACTGCCAAATCTTGACCCTTGCATTACCACTCAAACATTCCTTCTACCATAGCCTAAATGACCAGTCACTTTCTCCACGGTCCAGTCCTAGAAAAGACCCTTGCTGTCCTCCAGATGTTTTGCTTTACATCAAGATGTCTCCATTGCTATGCTGGCCAAGGCTAATGGGAGTTGTAGGCCAAAATGTGTGCAAGACTACAAACGCTTACCCCAGGATCAAGCTTGGCCCAGCTTGGAGGTCTACTCATGTTTCCCCCATAGTGCTTTTTTGAAGTCTCTTCCAGAAGGAAGGGAGGCTGTGAGATGAATCAGGTTTCCTGGTCACCAATTTGCCCTCTCCTTGCTCTACCTGCTTTCCATAGCAACAACTTGATTCAATGTGCTGAGGTGATGATTCACCATCACTAGACATGATGTTTTATAGGGCAACAAAAGCAAAAGATACAGAGAGCAATTCAAATTTTCATAATGGGGGAAGCAAAGAGAAGGGAGAAACAGATAAATTTGAGCAAACACGATTACATGCACTCTGTGCAAAGCTAAAATAATGTGCTAACTGAACTATTCCTCCTCTCAAATGGTAACACTACATTTAACTCTCCCCTCTGTAATTATTACTAGAATCAGATCCTTGTGTCTTTATGTCTTTATTTATTTATTTATTAACATATTTGTATGCCGCCCCCTTGCAAACAAGCATGTTCTCCTGGCTCTAGGATCCAGTCTAGGTCTGAGGGGCCTTGGCGCACTTCACCGGCCACCTACAATGTCAGAGATCCTTCCCCTGTGGTTTGACAGCACTGAAAGGCAGCCATGAGACACCTGACTACACATCCCACAATGCCTTGGAGTACGCAACACATCATCATTCCAGAACATTGTCGGAAAAACCAAGCAGGACTCCATCTCCAAGGGCACCAAGGGGATCCTAACAGATGCCCAAGCCTGCCAGGTAGTAATGCCAGGCCTGATGGGCCCCTCACCATAACTGTGGCTGCTGCTGGAGAATGAAATGCATGGATGTCAATGGAACACAGTTATCCTAACCCTTGCTAGACATTAAAAAGGGGACAGTGACAAAGGAGACGAATATGTGGATACTATTTTGGCAGAAATCATCACAGCATAATGGTAGACAAGCTGGCAGATTCTTTGGACTACAAACCCCACATTCCTTGACAAATCCCACATTCCATTAGCTATGCTAGTTTAGGCTTATGGCAGTTTGTTTGTTTGTTTATTACATTTGTTTAAAGGTTGCCTACTGCCACCACATTGTGGTGCAAAACGCCTGGATGACAACAGGTTGCCTTCTTCTGATTCAGAGCAACACTAACTGAATGACCATTTACATGCATTCGATACCTTGGCCATAGCTATCCCTTCATCTGGAATCAGGATTAAAGAGGTTAAGCCCCACATTTTCAAAGGAAAGTCATGGTCCAAGGAGGGAGGGAGGAAAAGAGGAAATGTGGAAAGGTCCCTTTCCAGAGATAATGTCTCCTCCTCCTGTTCTGTTCCAACTCAATTCCATCTGCCTTCAACTTAGAGACCTCCCAGGATTGGGTAGAAGCATCACTGCTATGGAGGGACACCAGGAAGGGCACAAGCAGTCAAAGCCACCAACGAGGCTAGGCAAAAGTCACCTGGCTGATTTCAAATTAATTAACTGATTACACCAGAGAACAGAAGGGGGATTTGTGTGAGTGCTCTTGACCTTTAAGAATAATTAATATCATCAGGATTGCAAAACCAATCTAAGCACAATAATTCCGAACATTTCAATATCACATCGGATCCAATGTCAGGGGAAGGAGGAGAGGGCTAAGGAAAGAATTTTAACTAATTTTATTTCAAACCCCTGTTTCATGCTTTTTCTAGCTCTCTACAAGGTCCTGTTTATTTTTGCTTCCTTCTGGCAAGCAGGGAGAAATTTGGCACTACTTAATGCTGCATGTTCAGAACCATGACTTGAACTGAAATTCAGTTATCATTCAAAATCCTGACTTATCCAAGTTTTCCAATGTTCTCTAATACATGCAACATGAAGCGCAGAGCTTGCATATGAATAAAGCTGATGTACAAAATGCATTATATTAGGAAAAAATGCTTCCAAATTATTTGCATAGAAGGTCGTCGCCATGGGGACAAGCTGTACTGCAGAAAGCAGGGCTGCATTCATCAAAAGCTCCACTCAGATCCAGAGTCATCTCTGTGCCACCATGGTGCAGTGCACAGTTCAGCTCTCTCCAGGCCAAGTACATCTCTGAACTAGGCTTCCAAAAGGTAGGAACACTCCATGAAACCACACATGCCCAGAGGTACCTAGAACTCAGCTTTGGACAGCTGTAGATTTACTACTGACAGTCTGACTGCACAGCACTGCTTCTGTGTCAGCAGCTACAGACTTGGTAGGGGGAAGCAATCATGCAGAGGAGAAAAGAAATCACATCGAAAGGAGGGAAGAAAAAGCAGGTGCGTAAGAGAATCCGAGTGCAGAAAGTGTGCCAGCTTTTGCACACACTGTTTTGCTGCTTGGAACATTTTCTGCACAGCAAGAACTGTGCATGGACTGCATCTGCAAAAAGAATGTGATGGGGCTGTGGCAGTTCTTCACGTTTCTTGACCCTAATGTGCCACTTCTTGTTTTCTCACAGATGGGGCAGCCAAGGACATTTTGGATATGGATGTGTGGGAATTGCATTTTAGTATTAAAAAGGACAAAATGCCTGGCTCCCAACCCTGAGTGTGGTTGCATCTTCCAGAAAAAGCTTGCACATTCAGTTGCAATCATAAATGCATCTTTTTTATACTGTGCATTAAAATCCATATTTTTCAGAAAGGATACATTTCTGTGGTTCCATCAATGGAGGAAGTGCAAACTGAGGTGTGTTTCTTTAACAAAAAGCGCATTCTCCTGTTCAATAGTCCTCCTATTAGAGTATGAGAATGCAGTGGAATGAGTGTTGCTCATTCACATTGCTCATTCTTCCATGCCTACATGAAGGCAGTGCTTAAGAGCATGGGACTGGGACTAAGGCAGTCTGGCTTCGAGTCCCCGCTCAGCCATGGAGCTCATGGGAAGGGCTTTGAGCCAGTCTTAGACTCTCAGCCCAGCCTACCTCACAGGGCTGTTGTTGTGAGGATAAGATTGAGAACAGTTGGAGAACAATATAAGCTGCTTTGAATTCTTAAAGAAAGAAAAAGTGGGATATCACTCTAATACATACAATACATGCATGAGTAGTTTCCATGGCTGTTCACATCCCTGCATCTGCCTCATGCGAATGCACAAGAAATTTATTTCGGGTTTTTTAAGGAAAGCCCAGTTTACCTTTCAGACCAAACAAGAACTCAGGCATCATTTCCATGGTTCATTAATTTCCAGCTTTGCAATGTGTCTCAGACCAAAAAGCAAAATGTTCAACATGTGCGCATTTGAGAAACCAATGAAAAACTTCACATTTCTGAACAATGTGCACAAATATGTCCCAGTTACTGAAACAAGGAGGTATATTTTTGAAAAAGGCATAGCCAGGAAAATGCACCCTAAAATACTGGTGGGTTCTCAGACAAAGAGAAAAAAGGAAATTCTTTAACCTGATCCTGACTCAAGGAGGAATGAGTTTTGAAATGGAATTCGGACCACTATGATCAGTCCGAAGTGTGCTGATCCCTGTTCCTGGATCATGGATCCCTACTCCTGAGCAGGCACCTCAGCATAGCAAGTGCTAGGTCAGCCCGGCTTACAGATGGGGAAGCAATGGAGGGAGTGACAGATTTTATTTTCCTGGGCTCCAAGATCACTGCAGATGGGGACTGCAACCAGGAAATTAAAAGACGCTTGCTCCTGGGGAGGAAAGCTATGGCAAATCTGGACAGCATACTAAAAAGCAGAGACATCACCCTGCCAACAAAAGTGCGTATAGTCAAGGCTATGGTTTTCCCAGTTGCAATGTGTGGCTGTGAAAGCTGGACCATAAGGAAGGCTGAGTGCCGAAGGATTGAGGCCTTTGAGTTGTGGTGCTGGAGAAGACTCCTGCAAGTCACTTGGACTGCAAGGCAATCAAATTGGTCAGTCCTAGAGGAGATCAACCCTGACTGCTCTTTAGAAGGCCAGCTGCTGAAGATGAAACTCAAATACTTTGGCCACCTAATGAGAAGGAAGGACTCCCTGGGGAAGAGCCTAATGCTGGGAACAATAGATGGCAAAAGAAGAAGGGGACGGCAGAGAATGCTGTGGCTGGATGGAGTCACTGAAGCAGTCAGCTCAGCGTGAGCTTAAGTGGACTCTGGGGGATGGTGGAGGACAGGAAGGCCTGGAGGAAGGTTGTCCATGAGGTCGCAATGGGTAGGATGTGACTTTGCAACTAGCAAGCAAGCAAGCAAGCAAGCAAGCAAGCAAAGTAATCCCTATAACTTCCATCCAGGCAAATATGTTCTATGTTGTCTCCACCATTAGAAAGCCAATGCACTGCAGAACCTGGGAGATCCAAGTTCAAGTCCGCACTCAGCCATTAAGCTCACTGGGTGACTTTGGACCAGTCACAAACTCTCAGCCCACCTACCTCACAGTGCTGCCATTCTGGGGATAATATTGAGCTATGTAAGTTTATCATGTTTTGGATGGGGAGGTGCAAAGAATGCTGATCAATACAGAAAACCCTGACGAAAGAAAGAAAATTCAAAGTGATCTTAAAAGGCTTGAACACTGGACTTCAATCAACGGAATGAAATTCAGTGCGGAGAAATGCGAAGTCCTCTGTAAGTAGACGAAATCAAGATGTGGACAGATATCCATCAGGGATGCTTTAACTTGAAATGCTAGGGCAGGTGGTTAAATCCGATGGCCTTATTGGCCCTTCCAACTTTACTATAATTCTCACCAATTAAGACTGGAGAGCAGAAGGGAATTGTACTCTGGCAGCAGTCCTCAGCCAGAGGATCAAGGGCTATTGGTAGGCTTTACCCTGCTGCAAAGGAATAACATCAAGGAGAACATCAAGAATAAGACTAGTCTGAGCCATCCATCAGCCCAAGAAGGAACGGTTGCAAGAAGATTATTTCCCCTCCTTGCCCAAACATCCAGTTCCAACTGACAGTTGCCCTGGGACTCCAAAAGGGCAGAGAACACTCTGGTCCACTCATCAGCCGAAGGAGCAAGAGCCACCAAGTGTTACTCAAGCAATAAAGCAGAATGTGCTCCCCAGTGAGGTTCGCCTGGTGCCAATGTTATATTCCTTTCAGTGCCAGGAAAAAGCTTTTTATGTGCCCAGTATTTTAACATTTAAATATTTTAGGGTTAGGTTTTAAACTAGGTTTTAATATGGTCTTCCTCAGTCACATTCTGTTATGCTAGTTATGTTATTGTATTTTGTTGTATTTATTTATTGTTATGATTTACTTATGTTGTAAGCCATCCTGGGGTATTTGTAAAGGATGGGGTAAAGATATTGTAAATAAATAAATAAATAAATAAATTTATTTGGAAAACATGCCCTTAAATCAAATCCTTTCTTATAGTTTATCACCCTGCTCTTGCTTTAAAACAATGGGTTTCCCTGTTCTGCCATTTTAGCTTATAAACCTGATGGCAAGTTCTGTCTCATTTTTTTATTAATACAAACCACTTTTATATTAATAAAAAAGGTAGGACGAAAATGCAGAACAGTTTCACATGATTTCACTCACATTGGTTCTGCTCACAGCTGACTATGGGGGCGCACTTATTTGAGCACACCAGTACCAAAAGTTAGTTCCTTTCTTCCTTTCTTATCCTTTCATAGTTCTCCACCATTTCAAAATACGGCTAGTGAAAGCCATATAAGCCCCAAATTGTGCCAGACTGGTTTTCCTCAGAGGATTCTTTCTCCCTGTAGCATTGTTTGTTTGTTTTGAATTTAATATCCTGACCCTTGCCCTTGCCCATTTTCGTCCTCACACACCAGCACATTGAAGAAATGTGCAGCTCTGGTCCAGCGTTCTGCCTTCCCCTCCATGACTCCAAGATCCTGCTGCCAAGCCATGCTGTGCTGTGATGACAAAGCGATCCAGAGGGTTTTATCTTGACAAAGACAGAGCCTCTAATGTGGAGCTGGTGCTGATGGGATGCTAAGTATCCCCACCTGGTTTCTGTTGTGTTGCATAATTCTCCATTTGGCTTTTACTATATATATGTGTTCATGTGTGTTGTGTGCATTTTAATAGAAGGGGGAAGGGGAAAACCCTACCATTTCATAGTAAAATTTTATACTTCTAATAAAACACAGTCACATGGAAGTTATGGCATATTAAATTCTCGCCTAGTCCTGCACGAGATTTGAATTAATGTCCCATCAGTCAACACCCTGCCATATCTTATTGCTTCAACAACATAGTCTTGGAATGCTTTTATGTCAAACAGTCCAATGCTTGTTTTTGGAACCTCACTCCCAACATCAAGAAAATGATATTGTTGGCAATGAGACACTTTGATCCTGTTGACATGCCTGTCCTCTGATTGCCCAAATTCTGCACTGCCCCTAGATTTTCTGAAGATGTTGCACTGTATCAATTTATGTCACACTTAAGATCTCTTCATGTCCATTCAGGATGGCATGCATATTTCTTCCCCTACCTCAAGCGTGCCTTGGTCTTATGTTGGTGAAGAACCTTGGGCACTGGGACTCAATATTGCCTGCTGAAGGGTCTGATCAGGACTTCCAGGGCTGCCCAGACATCCACGCCTCCGTATCTCCATCCCTAAGCAAAATATGCCTGGTATTTGGGGGCCTACCCTTTTGCCTTTAGTTCCACCCAGCACTGGGTGGAACCAAGTGCAAGCCATCTAGAAAGCCTCTAGGGTGGAACCAAGTGCAAGCCTCTAGAAAGTTGTCCCTCAAACCATTTTAGAGCAATCAGTACCTGAGCAAGTATAATACACATTCACTCATAATCAGTGTTTGTTTAATTATTTAAAAAAAACCTTCTAAGTGGGCTGGAATGAAGTCTAGGTTTGTTACGCCTTTCAGAATTACAAACCTCCGAAATTTGACATATGAACCTACCAGTTTCAAAACACAATGGCATCATTAGACTTAGAATGGCAATTCAGCATTCTGATGGCTGATGGAAGAAGGTTTTGAGTGCAAAGATTTGAGTACCCAGACAAACTGAGCTCAAAGTTTATTTATCTCTGCTACATAATTACCGTATTTTTTGCTCTATAAGACTCACTTCCCCCCGCCCCTTAAAAGTAAGGGGAAATGTCTGTGCATCTTATAGAGCGAATATGTGTGTGCAGCAAGTCTGTCAGAAGTGCAGCCCATGGGGAAGTGATGGGGAATGTGCCTGTGATTATGTGCTCATTTGAGTCAGAATGTTTTTTCTTGTTTTCCTCCTCTAAAAACTAGGTGCGTCTTATGGTCAGGCGCGTCTTATAGAGCGAAAAATACGGTAATCCAAAGTGGCCCTCCTAGTATATCTGCTGCCTGCAGGTATCTTGCAGAACGTGGCTTTTTGAGGGTGCCTTTCCTTTGTAATGCTCTCTTTTTACACGTGCACTGAGATAGCATTGCTCCCCATGGGTAGTGGGCACTGTTTTCCATTGGTTTCTGCTTTTCTTTTCCTTTGGTTGTAGTGCTGCAGAAGAACTGCTATGTTGAAGTACCTGTCTGGGTACCTGACAGCAGGTGAGCCATGATTCCCACAGTCCATGTGGGCATTTGAAAGCAACTGGTGCAGCTAAGTGGCTCCGCTCTTGAGACTGCAACAGCTTCTCCATGGGGCTTTCTCAATTTGGTTCCCTGCATGAGTCCAAACATTGCAGGCTGTGTCCAGCAAGGATTGTGAGAGAGGGAACATGGGGTGATGTCTATGCTGCGGATCTGTGAAGGGTTTAAGCCAAGGCATAAGCCCAGGAGCAGCCCACTGCGGAATCATTCGCGGCAGAACCCAGCTGGATTCTTTCAACATTTTCCACAAAAGGAAGAATAATTGTATGGTCAGCACTTATATGATACCCCCACCCACCACCAGGGAGGCATGACAGTCCTGATGTAGGGGTTTGTGGAACCAAAACATTCCCAAGACTACCATTTTGCTTCTCCACTTTGCAGTAGGCAAGATGCCTTGTTGCATCTTGACTCTGACTCAGTTCAAATATCACAGATTTAATCCTGGCTTTCCTATAAGGAGGTAAGATATATTTTAATAACTCCCCTTTGATTACTCAGCATGCCCCTTCTGGCCTGAACTGAACATAGACTCAGAGGCAATCTGCAGTCAAAATCCATACATTTCTGAGCTTGCAATCTGATTTGTGCACTGGAAAAAATGCACGTGTGAAAAAAGTATCAGTAAAAGTGCACTTGTGAAAAATGCTCATCAATATGCTTTCACTCGTGGGAGAAAAATGTGGATGTTTCAAAGGTGTGCACATCCAATGTGTATAACATGCAGAGCAATACGGCAGTGGAACCAGCTGCCTAGAGAGGTGCTGAGCTCTCCCACACTGGAGACATGCAAAAAGAAACTGGACAGCCATCTGAGTGGGAGGATGTAACTTGGTATCCTGCAACAGCAGGGGGTTGGACTTGATGGCCTTCATGGCCTCTTCCAACTCTACTATTCTATGATTCTAACTGAGAAAATAAGTATGAGAAAAAAGCACTTTTTCATGTGAAAAAAGTTTACAACTGGGCATGTGGTAAGCTTTGAGATGAAAAATTAAGGAGGACTTTTGAGATGGAAATTAAAGATCTTTGGTAAACTGGAGCTTGTGTGTCCCTACGTTCCACTTGGGGGTTGTCTCTCCCTCAAGCAACCAAAGTCTGTCCTTCCCTGGCAATGTACCCCAGTGATGCAGCATCACTGGGTTGTTTAGCTGCTTCGGCTGGTTACTACAGTGACAGGGAAGCATGCTCTAGAATACTCTTGCAACATTCCCTGGTGTTATTGCGACACCTGAGCTACACCATGGACTTCTTCCAGACTTTACTAACCGCCCTCCTGTGCAGAAGAGCTCAGTTTAAGTACAGAAATTCAGATATCCCGTTAGGCAACTTGCAGCCCTCACAAATCTTCTGAAAATAGATTATCCTTTTAAAAAATGAAAAAAAAACACCTTCAGGCAGCACAAAAAGAAGTTACCAGAGGCTGGGAGATAAAGCCATTATTAATATTTTAAATGGAACCCTGACTGCTTCGGCTCTGTTTAAGCATATGCCTCAGTACATAATTACAAGACCTTAATTTGTTTTCTTGAAGACAGCATAAATAAAGGCGCAGAAGATTACCCTCAGCCAACTACAGTCACACACCTGACAACAGATTGGCTCAGCTGCTGTTTTGAAGCAATCGTGGTCCATTACCAGAGAATCTGTCATAGCATCTGAGGCACCATTTCTAAAGAAGGGTTCGGGTCAGACCTTGTCCCAGCCAGCAGGGAATGAAAGACTGCACCACCTGTTCTGAGCTCAGGTAGGATGCTGCAGAGCCACGCCTAGCATTTAGTTCCACCTGGCTATAGCTGGGAGGAGTGAGGTTCACTCTACAGCTATGCCTGCTTTTCCACATCTGGGAGGCCTGCCTTGGCTGGGGGCTCCTGTTCCTGGATCACATGAGGTCAACAGCAGAAGGAGGTCACTATATGAGGATGGGAGTGTCTTTGGTGCAGCATTAACAGAAGAGTGTGGGACAGAGTCACGCAGGGAGGTGCAACATGCTATGGCTCCTTCTCAGGATCCAAGGTCTGATCTTCTGCAGCTCTTGCCCCATATTAAAGTGACAGCCATGGGCAACAGAACTTGGTTACATTTCTTTCCTGCCCTTTTCCTGTAAGGAGTCCAAGGTGGCCTATATAATCCTCCCACTCTTCTCTATTTTAACTTCCACCATAACCCTGTGAGGTGAATTGGATCTAAGAATCAATGACTCAGACCCAATCCTACAGTGAACTTCCTGGCCAAGAAAGGGCCAGGTTCCAGATCTTGCAAGTCCCAAGTAGTGAACCACCCTGGATACAACAGCTTCGCAATCTGAAAACTGACCTTGTCTTATTTCATTTTTAGAACTATAAACTCATTTGAACTTGCTGTAAATACTGAACCTGAGTCTGTTTAGGTCTGTTGTTGGGAAAAGACTGATCTACGGAGACTAAGGAACTAAAGATCTATTCTCTGCAGATTTATTTTGGGACTAAAAAGGCTGAAAGTCAATTACTGGAATTAAGGTAAGAGTCTTACTGAAAGCTGAACGACACTGTTGGCAAGTCAGACCAGGGAGTCCTGGGTGCCCAGGATTGTGCCCAGGGAGTTGCGGGGAGGTGGAAATTCTGGGGCAGCAGATTGCTACAGAAACATTAAAGGGAGAAACATGGTCAAGCTAATTTCTCTGCCATTTGTAAATACAGTGCATTGCGGTAATTGCAATGTCTGTATACAGCCAGTGTGTTGTAATGATCAGAGGGTTGGACTGGGACTCGAGAGCTCACTTCAAGCCAGTCAGAGATTTTCAGCCTAGCCTACCTTATAGGGATGTTGTGAGGATCAAATGGAGGAGCAAGAAAGATGCCTTGGGTTCTTTGCAAAAGGAAATCTGGCAGGGCATAAATGTAGTGCAGCCATAATCCAGCAAAGGTTCATTGTAGCTGCTTTTGCTTGGTGTCTGAAGTGATGGGTTGATTTGAGGTTTCCCCTTGACGTTACGTCCAGTCAGGCCTGACTCTCGGGGGCGGTGCTCACCTCCGTTTCCTAGCCGAGGGAGCCAGCGTTTGTCTGCAGACAGTCTCCGTGGTCATGTGGCCGGCATGACTAGACACCGAAGTGCACGGAACACTGTTACCTGCCCACCGAAGTGGTACCTTTTTATCTACTTGCATTTGCATGCTTTCGAACTGCAAGGTTGGCAGGAGCTGGGACGGAGCACGGGAGCTCACCCCATGTGCAGATTCGAACCAGCGACCTTTCCATTCACCAGCCCAGCAGCACAGCGGTTTAAACCACTGCGCCACCTGCAGTCCCTCTTGGTTGAGCCACAGCAGAGCAAATCCAATACATTTTAGGCAGCCCCATCCTAGCATCTTATAGAAATCAGTCACAGTTTGAACGGTGCTGAACATGTGGCTGCTACCACTTGAAGGCGAGGCCTGTTTATGAAGACAAGGGATGTAGAAGTGGATGAATTATTGGCTTTTTAATTCTTCTACCGCAGACTTGTGCTAACTCTCAACCACTACACAACAGTGCATGCCTCTCAGGCTGGCATGCTGTGACACTACTACAGGCACAGCTGCGTAAGATGACAGATGGACTGTTTTCTGTCTCCTTCCTTGCCGCCTGGGTATGAACATGAAAGGTCCATTCTCAGGAAAATGGTCAGATGGTTCCAGACCCTTCTTTAGCGATACAATTCCTCATTGACCTTGACTGCCCATGACTCAGCAGTCCTGACTAGCAGCAAAGTGACTAAGCAAAGCCCCTGCCGTATCTAAGCTGCCCTTTTGGCCGCATCTTATTTGGAGAGCTTTCGAAGACACTCTGTTTCCCATCTCTCATCCCTCACACAGTCTGGCAGCCTCATAATGCAGCCAGACGATCAGTGATCTGGACATCTGGAAGCACCCCTGGGATTGTCTGTGCTGGGGGTTGGTCCCTGCTGGCGGTGGGGGGTGGGCTCCCATTCCTGTCTTCAGCAGCTGCTGCCCCACACAGAGCTCTGCCTGTGAAGGGCCTGACATTTTCTGAACGTGCCACACAACGGAATTGAGGATCTAAGGATTAGTGGAAATATCACTGTCTTTGGGCTTCTGTGCAGTGGAGTCAGAATATGGGAGCTGGTGAAATGAAGGAAACTCTCCTGATCCAACAGCAGGCATGCAGCTCTGCAAGCCGCAGCCCAGTGTGCATTTCGGGGTGTGATCTGGACGGTGTTGCCACTCCTTGCCAGAGTCAGGCAACTTTTGGGAGTCATGGGGAGCAGGGCAACGCACCCGTAGGTTGCTCCCAACATTAGATTGAATGGCTTTCCTTTGTGACTACACAGGCTATTCCCACAATCCAGCTTGCGCAGGAGGTCCCAGGACAGCTTGGGAAAGGCCAGCTTTGGCTGGCAATGTTCGGAGAGCCCCTTCCCATACATCACAGTGAACTTCATTTCTCACTTGATCTTCTGCAGCAGGCCCTCACTTGCTCTGGGATTTTTCTGTTTCTGTCTGGTGGGAATCACCAGTGTTCTTGTCTGCTGTGACACCTCTGACGTGTTTGCCCTTCTTGCTCAGGAGAGGCAGGGATTCACTTGCCCCATGTGCAAGCAGGTGCCCCTCTTAGAGGAGGAGACGTGGAGTCAGAGGGCCATGAGCATGGCCATCATAACACATGGGCCTGATGGGCACTTGCCCGTGGGCCCCATACTCATCTGTGTATGTTAACCCTTGGAAAATGGGAAAACTTCCAAAATTAACAGTAGTTGTAGTTGTCGTAGGGGCCCCAGTACACTGCTTTGCCCGGGGCCCATAATGCTGTTAAGATGGCCCTAGCCATGAGGGCTCTCCAGGCCCCCCAGGAGCAGCCCCCTTCCAAACAGAAGGTTGAGGGAGGGGCAGAGGGAGACACGGCCAGGGAGACGTGGAGGCATGTCACCCACAGCAGGAGGAGACCGGCACAGCCTCCTCCATTTCCTGGCACTGACCAGGAGCTGGGAAACAGGATTTCTCTGCTGGGGGAGGCTGGATCTGATGAGGACTTGAGGGACCAGCCTGTCCAGGATCTCTAGTTGCAGCCAGGGGGCCACTGCAGGAGAGGTGACGGCCAAGGCACAGCCGTCTACTGCCAGAGACAGTAGCGGGTGATCAGTGGTAGCTGAGGTTGGAGATAGCATCAAAGCAGAGCGGGTCCAAAATAATTTGCAGCCTTGTATGAAGGTAGCCCTTTCCCACATTTCATGCACCAAAGCAAACCTGTCCAGCTGTGGAATCTTAGAAACATAGAAACAGAGCAAGTCAGAAGGGGCCTCCGAGGCCATCTAGTCTGACCTCTGGCACCAGCCAGCTCCACTCACGACATGCCCACCATATGGACGTCCAGCATATCCTTGAACACCCGCACCGATGGGGCCTCAACGACCTCTCATGGAAGCCCATTCCACACCCTTGGGGTCCTAACTGTCAGGAAGTGCTTCCTGGCATCCAAATGGAACCTGGGTTCCCTGAGCTTTGCTCCATTGGAGCATGTCCTGCCTTCCTCTGCAGGGGAGAACAGGTCTCTACCCATCTCCATGTGACATCCCCTCACATACATGTATTTCGCCAGCATATCCCTTCTGAGTCTCCTCTTCTCTAGGCTGAAGAGACCCAGTTCCCTCAGTCTCACCTCATACGGCATCCCCTGCAAACCAGCCACCAACCTTGTGGCCCTACGCTGCACTGACTCTAACCTGGCTATATCCTTTCTGTAATGAGGGGCCCAAAACTGAACACAATACTCCAGTTGCAGGCGCACCAGAGTCATTTAGAATGGTAGTAATACCTCTCTTGATCTAGAAGCCACACTTCTGGCTATGCAACCAAGGGTGGCATTCGCCCTCTTGACCACCGCATCACACTGCTGACTCATGTTTAGCCTGCAGTCAACCAGTACCCCGAGGTCCCTTTCACAAGTGCTGCTCTCCAGCCACTTGTCACCTAACCTGTACTTATGACACCTATTCCCTTGCCCCAAGTGCAAGACCTTGCACTTATCCACATTGAACGGCATCCTGTTGTCTCCTGCCCACTTTTGGATCTGGAGTACCTGCTCCTCAGTTGTGGCCACTGCTCCAGTTTTAGTGTCGTCTGCGAATTTGATCAGTAGACTGTTCACCCCTTCTTCCATGTCATTAATGAAAAGATTAAACAGGATCGGCCCCAGGACAGAGCCCTGGGGGACCCCGCTTGTCACTGGCTGCCATCCCAATGATTCCCCGCTAATGGTTACCTTCTGCTTTCGGTCAGTCAACCATGCCCTAATCCACCGGACAGTGCTTTGGTGTATCCCAAAACTCCTCAGTTCTCCACCAGGATATCATGGGGCACTTTGTCAAAGGCCTTGCTGAAATCCAGGTATACCACATCCACTGCATCCCCTCCATCTAGCCATCTCAAAACCTTGTCATAGAATTCCACAAGGTTTGTCTGGCAGGACCTGTTTTTGCGGAAGCCGTGTTGTGTGGCTGTCAGCCTCCCTTCCCTATCTAGCATCACTAGATCTCTCTCTATTATGAGCCTTTCCATTGTTTTTCCTACAATGGACGTAAGGCTAACCAGTCTATAATTCCCCATGTCCCTTCTACTACCCTTTTTGAAAATTGAATCTTGATTCAGCACTGGCAGTATGGAATGGTCCTTTACTGTATCAAGACCACAGGCTACCTTAAAGGGCAGAGTGTAGATGGAACACCACATGAAGCTCTTCCCCTGATGTTTTGCCACTTGAACTAGTGGTAGGAACAGCCCTGAGTCTCTTAAATCTGATCATGATCAGAATCAGGTGTTTTCCAGAATGAAAAACAAATACCTTGATTAAACAGGAAATTCTAGAATATTTCTAAAAAGAAATTTTCCCTTTCTAGAAAGGGAAATTGAAGAATATTTATACATGCAGCCATTCTACCCAGCCACATGCCTTTCTGAAATTTTCTCTTCATGAATGTAGAGCATCCTCAGGTTGAAAGAGCAGAATCTCTTTCCATAGCCAAACTGCCTTCCAGCTTCGCTGTACTCAGCCAATAACCTCCAGCAAAAAATAGCCGTATTATATCCTGGTACCGTCGTGTATGCCTAACAAGTCTGTAATTAAGAGTGCAAGCTGTCAAACATGTGCCCGAGGTATGAAAAGGCAAAAGAAGAAATGCACCAAACAGACCCTGCTTTGCATCTCCTGTTTGTTAAGTGTTAATGAGTGGAACAGTTTCAGGCTGTGTGGCAAGGCAGCTTTTTCTGCCCTCCTGTGGCATTTCTCTGAACCCCATGCTGGAAAGGAAACTTCCCACTGGCCACTTAAAGGGTGTTAATGAGGAACTGCTCATTAGCATGGCAAGCAAAGTTGCCTTGGTTATTAAGACAACGAAATCTGCCAGCTATCCAGCAGAGAGGAGCTATTCATTGCTATTGCTTTTGGTTGTTCCCTGGACCCTTTGATTTCTTCTTGTTCTCTTCCATTTGGCCTTCCATCTTACTGCTGTCCTGTCCCCATTCCACTCTCAAGCAACTGCAAGGAGAATAACTTTTAAAGAAAAATTGCAATAGCAAGAGGACAGAGAAAAACAAGGAAGCCTACTTACATGTAGCGTAAATGAGGGTTCTTATCAAATGCTCGTGGTTGAATGCTCTTGAGCCCTGAATCTTTGATTGTCCTGTAAAGATAGGCAAAAAGGACAGTGAAGGAAGAAAGCTCAGAGACGGACAGGCAAAGTTCCACCTTCATCACAATTTGGGGGAGTGGATGGGAAACTGTTGTTCCAAGTTGAAACCAAGGTGGCAAGAAACAAAGATTCTCTGGAAACCATGAATATAAGCAGAAACAAGTACCTAAGCCCAGCCCACCCTTGAGAGAGCAGGGCCTAGGAACAGGCAAATTGGACAATTTTGCTTTTTCTCACATTAAGAACTGTTTATTTGCCAATTACATTTCTCCTAAATATGAACTTCACAGAAGTTGGTAAATTCTCATAAGTATGATCTGGAATGCCGTGTTTACCTGTCTGCACCAGCCAAATTCAATAGGCACAACTAATCCCAGCAAGGATTATGGCTCTGCACCACTGCAACTTTGCCATGGAGTTCTGCGGGGTTCTGTTTTATCCCCCATGCTTTTTAACATCTACATGAAACTGCTGGGAGGTTTGGGCTGTGGAGTCAGCGGTATGCTGATGACACCCAGCTCTACCTCTCTTTTACACCTAGTCCAGGAGAGGCAGTGGCCGCCCTTAACTGGTGCCTGGCCAGGGTAATGGGTTGGATGAGGGACAATAAATTGAGGGTCGGTCCAGATAAGATGGAGGTCCTGCTGGTAGATGGTTCAGCCCTACAGGTCTGAAGGACAGGGTGAACGGTTTGGGAGTCTCCTCGATCTGGAGCTGTCCCTGGAATCCCAGGTGGTGGCAGAAGTGGTGAGGCGTGCCTTTTTCCAGCTTTGGCTTGTTTACCAACTGAGACCTTACCTGGATGAGCAGTGCCTTGCAACAGTGACCCACACTATGGTAACTTCCTGACTGGATTATTGTAACATGCTCTATATGAGGCTGCCCTTGAAGACGGTCCGGATACTTCAGTTGGTTCAAAATAAAGCTGCCAAGATATTAACGGGGACCTGCAGGTATTCACATGTAATGCTGGTCCGTTATCATTTACACTGGAGACCAATTGAAGTCCAGGCCCAATTTAAGGTGCTGGTGATGACCTATAAAGCCCTAAATGGCTTAGGTCCTGGATACCTGAAGGAGTGTCTTCTTCCCTATGTGTCCTCCCACCCCTTGAGATCTGAGGCAGGGGTCCTGCTCTGGGAGCCATCCTTGAAAGAGATCAGGAGGGTGACTACCCGGAGGAGGGCCTTCTCTGTGGTGGCACCCTGACTGTGGAACATGCTCCCCAGAGAGGTTCGCCTGACACCAACACTTCTTTCCTTTTGGTGTCAGGTGAAAACCTTTTAATTCTCCCAATATTTTAATTGTTAACCTGTTTTAACTGGTGGTTTTATATTCAACATCAAATGCTGTGCAACTGCTACTCTTATTTATATTTTTATTCTATCTCATTCATCTGTTGTGAACCGTCCTGAGACATCTGTGAAAAGTTTTAAACAAATAAATGGAAAGGACTCTAACAGATCTGTCTGCCATGAGTCCATTTACTGTAAGAAGCCAGTCAGAAGGAGCAGAAGCGATAACCCTAAAGTGCCAACAGGAATGTATGCCGAAGGATCCAAACCCCATTTGAGGCCCACAAACGCCATTGTAGTGGTAACTTGTGCCTATGACTGCTCATCAGATGGCAAGTCATTGTACCACTTTGGACACTCCATCATGCTGGCCTTCCTTCCTTGCTGAAGTGATGCATTCAAGATACAGGCTGAGCACCTCAGCTACTGCTTCTGGGAACTACCCAGCCCCCTGCCCCCACTTTCCCCAGTCGGTTAAGTCGAGTTCCCCATTGGCAAGGAGATGTCACAAGGTGCAGAGGAGTTGCAGCAGATAAATGAAACTACGTTTGCTGTTGGAGAAGGTAAAAAATCGCACAATAAACTCAAATAAGTGTTAATGTCTAGGAATCCAACCCATGGAGTCTGCCATAGGCTAGGTTTTTTTTCTGAATTCCACAGAGGAATTTTCCATAATTTTACCCAAATCTAGGATTCTGAGGTATGTGCACTTGCAATTTGCCAGTACTTATCTACTTAAGGATCTGTTTCTATGCATGTCCAGACAGAAAGAATCCTACAACTATTATATACCTATTGAATTATTGTTATTTCTTGTTCTGACCTATAGGTATATAATGCCAAACAATACCTTTATACATTTTGGAGTGATACCCCTTTTTGGCAAAGAGTAAATGGCCACTCTAGTCAGCACCCTAGTCCTACAATTCATTAAAACCCTTCAACAGAGAAAGCAAACAACAGAAAATATGTATTTCCATGCCAACTCTAAATCTGAACTGATCTGAACAAGCAACTTAAGATGCTTACATAGAGAATTCCTACAAAAGGCATTTGCTTATCAGGTTTAAGTTTCAGAGAAGTTCACTAGAGTGGACATTTTTCTGCTGATCTGTAATCATACAGAAACTAATACAGTGAAGGTTCTTTTTTCTTTCTTTCTTCCTCCCACTTTTTCACTCCCCCGACAACTATTTTCAGCAAATCAATCAATCAGTGCATAAAAATTAGAAACAGCACGCTCCCATGAGCAGAGACTTGATCTTCTTGTTTTTTTATGGTAGGGCCGGGAACCGTCACTTGGGTGGGTGCAGGGGCATCTCTGGTAGCCCCAGTTCCACCCTGCCACTGAGTCCTACATAGCCTGGTACTTAATTAGGCGACTGCAGGGATACCAGGTAATCCTGGCAGCAGTGTAACCTGCTGGCAATTTGAAAGGAGGTCACCAAAATGCAACAGAAAGTCAAGCAACAGCTCCCAGTTTGCACAGATGATGGGTCCCACCTCCTTTTGCTTTAAATGGCCCATTTTAAAAGCTCTAGAATCTTTCATTTTACTGACAGCATCATGAAGAAGTCATTCTTGAGGACTGCCCAGACAGCTTTTAGAAATAATAATAATAATAATAATAATAATAGATATTGAGCTGTGTTAAAGGGATTGTGTGGTAGTCAGATGGTGATCCCATAGAGAAGCAGAACTAGCAGAGGGCCTTCCAATGTCATTGGTTGAAAGAGAAAGAGACCCAGGGTGGCGTAGTGGTTAAGAGCTGGGACTGGGACTCAGGCGATCCAGGTTCTAGTCCCTGCTCAGCCATGGAGCCAACTGGGTGACTTTGGGCCAGTCAGAGACTCTCAGCCCAACCTACTTCACAGGGTTGTTGTTGTGGGGATAAGATGGAGGAGGAGAGATGATGTAAGCTGCCTTGAGCCCTTTGTAGGAAAAAGGCAGGATATAAATCAAAAAATAAGTAAGTAAGTAAATAAGAAGAAAAAAGTGTATTTCAAGCCATCCTCCTCCTACATCAAAAAGGGGAGGGGTAGCAACAGCACTCTGATTGCAAGAAGACCCCATGGAGGGGGCTACAATTCGCAGGCCTCCAAATATTTTGTCCCACAACCCATCACCATAACGGCTAGGGGTCCTACGTCAAGTCTTGCATTCAAGGAGATGTCAAATGAAGGAGACTTCTATCTGAATGGCTGGCCAAGTCCAGTCTGAGCCATCCAAAGAGCCATTGAAAGGAAATGCAAGAGTCATCTCCAACATGCTTCACCACCATGCCAAAGACACCTGCAGTGCAGGTTGGGGTCAGTGGCCATGATATCTGTTCTGCTGAGTTCGGCAGACCAGTCTGTTTTCAGAAATTAAAGAAACAAGCCTGGCTAGTTCTGTTTGGGTCAGCTGGAAACCGTAAGTGATAGGGAAGCACTTCCAGGATTCAAATCCAGAATACACTTCCTGGATTCCAAACTTCCAAATACACTTCCAAACTACTTCCTGCAAATCCAGAATACTCACAGTCTCTGGAGTCCCGTATACAGCTCCATGTCTACGGCATGCAGTGTCTGCAAATTCCTCCATTTCTCTATGTGTCTGTGGAGAGAGGCAGGGGTGAGTTGTGGGCTTCAGCATAACAAGACAGCTGTCCAACCTGTGTAAAAACCATTTGCTACTGACCAGCAGTACTTGCAGCCCCTCCCCCCTCCCCCCGGTAGCATCCGAAAGGAAATCATTCCGCTTTCAACGTTGCCCAAATTACCTTTCCCTCAGCTTCCCCATTAACCATATGGACATGCCAAGACCAAGCTAATGTCCACATGGGGCTGGGGCATTTCCCAACCTGATAACAAAAGGAAGCAGTACCAAGTTGCTTTTTCCACTCACTTTGCTCAGGCCCACAGCCGGTTCTCCAAGGGGCTCCCAGAAGCCTAACCCTGATCCCTTGGTGGCTTCCCAGCTTGGGTGCTGGCTTTCCCTAGCCCTGTTTCAGAAGATGTCTATCCTAAGGTTTAGGAACATTCCGTAAAGCTTTCCGTTCGATTGTGCCAGTATGCTTGGTACTTTGGCCCCAGCTCTTTTACCACTGGAAACTGCTCCTTCTCTCAAATGGAATTCAACACATAGCCCATAAAATAGGGACGCTGAACCTCTTTAAGGCTATGTCGACCATGTTAAATGACAACAAGCAGGGGACCTCGGAGTTTGGCAAACATTTTCACCTGCCCTTTCCCCTCGGCTTCACTTGGGCAACACAACCTTGGGGGTGGGGGGAAAGCACTAAGGTAGCCTTGTTTGGGGTAGCAGCAAACTGTTCTTTTTCCCCCCTTTTTCATTTTTTGGGTTGCTGCTGCAATTTTTGCCTATTCCTGTTTGAGTCAATTTATTCATTAGATAAATAAGTTTAAAAGATGTTGCCAGCAAGTCTCCCTATCTTTTTTGTCAGCGGATTTTTTATTTCTTGTGTATTTCTGGCAAGCAATGCAGATGCGGACGGCTCCCCTGGAAGGGGCATTGCCTCTTGGGATGGGCTCGTAAAGGTGATGCTTCATAGAGGGTTGTACCTGCTTAAGACTGACAGATTTTCTGCCTGCTGTTCATCCAAGGATCAGAAGTGGGACATTCGGGGAGGGGGATTGTGGACTTCCATTTCTCTCATGTGTTACAATTTGTTCATGCTTTTTAACCACTAGGAAATTTGTGCAGCGAAGTACCCAAAAGCCACGTGGATCTAACATTAGTTGTGCAGAATTCCCTGAGTTTGTGCAAATACTGCAATTTGAACGAATTGTGCTTTCTGCTAAAGTCACATGGTTTTAGGTCGCTTAGTTGTACAAATTTCATGATTAGTTTAGAAATAATAATAAAACACAGTCCTTCACAGCTTACAGGCAGAAGTCTGTGAAGTGTTGATTCACAGCACAGCCAGCCAGTGCCAGGACAGGGTTAACAAACCTGAATCTGGAAGTGAGAGGTGAATCTCACACCCTCTCAGATTTGTCAAACATCCCTAACTTCACACAATGCACATACACACCATTTAAAAGCAAGCTTAGCACTTTTCTTTAGAATGACTCTGTCCCCCATATCTGCAAATGGATACACTTTACTTCTTTCCTGTAAAGCAGCACAAGCCATGCAATTCATCAGCTCTGAGCAGCAACAGACTAATCTATCAGTTTCAGTTTCCTCTAAACTGGGCCAAACACTGAAATTTAGTTTGCATGAGAATTCATCAGCATTTTTATTTCTGGATGGAAGCTACCCTGGGAATTTTGTTTAGGAATCTGCAGGGTTTAATGGTTAGAGTTTTGGACTGAGACCAAAAGATTTGGTTTCTAGTCCTCATGCACTGGAGACTTCATGCCAGTCACAACATGTCGACTTAAATTAATTCACAGGATTCTTGTCAGAACAAATAGATGCGGGGAGGAGGAAGATCATGTAAGCTACCTTGGGTTCCTTGCAAGAGGTAAAATGGTGGCATATGAAGGCAACAAAGAAAACGAATAAATAAAATATAAGAGGACAACTATAGTCCAAACCCATCAACGAAAAAAGAATATAGACATGTGCAAAATTCTTTGTCTTAAAGCAACAACAACACAAATCACAGTCTATTTTAAATAAAGGTCAACTTGGTACCCATCTTGGGTAGATAAACTGCAATCCAGGGATCTAGTTGGGTTAATCCCCTGATTTTTACAACCATCCCCAAGCAGATTCCTTTAACACCTCTTATTAGAACATTTCTTCATCTAGGAATTACTCCAGCCTCTTGATCATTCCAGTTTCCTTTTCACACGGAGATGGGTAGAGACCTGTTCTCCCCTGCAGAGGAAGGCAGGACGTGCTCCGACGGAGCAAAGCTCAGGAAGACAAGGTTCCATTTGGATGCCAGGAAGCATTTCCTGACAGTCAGGACCCCGAGGGCGTGGAATGGGCTTCCATGAGAGGTTGTTGGGTCCCCATCGGTGCGGGTGTTCAAGAATAGGCTGGACGCCCACATGGTGGACATGTCGTGAGCGGAGCCGGCTGGTGCCGGAGGTCAGACTAGATGGCCCAGGAGGCCCCTTCTGACTCATTCTGTTTCTATGTTTCTGTATTCTCCTGGAGCTGACATTATCTATCTGATAGCTCACAAACTAGAAAAGTATAGCGGAGCTAACAGATCTCATACATTCTCCTGTGCTGAAATCCGTATTTTAACAAGGAACAGTGTGAAGAAAAACTTCATTTCATCTATCCTGAATCTCACTCCCACTCACATGAAATACACGAGGTAGAGGAAACTGACTTTGAAAGCAGTTTAAAATTAAATAACAAATGAGTTAAAGGAGGACTAAACAAAGATAAGGAAATTGCAGAGAAGGTGCAGGAATTCTTTCCAGCTGTCTTCAGTGCAGACAATGCTAGACTGGTAAGTTTTTTTCCAGGCTAGCAATGGCCAATGGGCAGCACAAAGGATACACTGTACTCCCCCTCCTGCACAGCTCTGCAACCTGTGGTGCTCCTACAGATTGGAAAGGTCCCTGCCATTCAGGTAGTCAACAACAGTGTCGATAAACGTCCATTCTGAATGTTCAGTTTTTCTGCTAGTGAAGCAGTGCTTTTTGTGCAGCGCTGTCAGGCATCCGCTATCTTAACTGGGCCTTTATTATAGCAATCTCCATGAGTCCAGGGCATTCTGGCAGGCATGTTATGAAAGAAGGGAAACTGAAATAGATCTGTCAATTTACTGTGTTGCATTATTCTGCGGGTATCAGAGCTGGCCCGACAGCTTCAGAGAGAGTGCAGTGTCGCATTCATCCATATGATAAAGAGCAAGCCAAGCTCTCTCCTGTAGGCATCACACCATTTTAACAAGCCCAAGACCTGACCTAACAGGACCCCCACCTAAAGTTGTGTGAAAACATTGTGCTCTTGTCCTCCCACTCCTCTGTTGTTTCCAGGAGTCAAGTGACGTTTCAGACAAAGACTCTCTTGATAGAGTCAAAAGGAACATTCCCTAATCAAAAGTCTTCAAACCAGTCATGTTTTGCGTGTAAAGTATCTCATTCGAATGCAGTGGGACCCAGTTTCTCCAACTGGAGATGGAGGATCTGGCATTTTGTATCAGATTGCCTGATCCATTCTCATCCTGAACCAATTCTCAGAAATACGTTATTTATGGATTCAAGGCAAAGGTTTACTAATCAGCATACGTTCAGTTCCATCCAAATTTTCCCATTGTTCTCAAGTTTAAATATGCATGACGTTTCACATTTTCATATACAACTTCTCCTTTTTGTTGTGAGCTGCCCCGCGGCTTTGTTGCGATGGGGGCAGCATAAAAATGGTTTAAATAAATAAATAAATAAATAAATGATACACATAGTTTTCTAGATATTTCCCCCAGTGCATGTATTTGCGCACAATAGCCGCTAAAACGTGCATTTCTGCGTGCAGTTTTGAGACACACTTTATTACAAGATTTGGAGTCATGCACAAACTGGAAGATAATTGTTCCAATCTGCACATTAGTCCAGGAAGTGCAAATGATATAATTTCATTTTAAAATAAGAACCAAACAAAATGTTCCTTCATAAGAAACCTGCAACTGCCAGACAAGTATTTTCTTCACAAAGGCAAGGCCTGCCTTTTGGTGCTTTGCAGGGGTGGGGGGTGGATTATTTTCCCACTGACAGGAAACTTGGCTCAGCCAATGGTCACGAGTGTCCAGGAAACGAACTATCTGCAAGTCCCTTTCATCTGTCATAGGAAAACAAAGCTTACTGCTGCTTTGGGCTGGTGATCTGCAAAGGTTCTGCAGTTATGGTGCAGAACTGGACACCTGTACAGGAAGGGGGTGGCAGGGGCACATGCTATTCCCCACAATGCAAAGAGGGCTGGGAGAACCATGGATGTTTAAGCCCACTGAAATTCTCATAGTTTCATCTCAAAGCTAAGTCTGGCTCACTCCTATTCTCATTTGTGATTTGTTGTTCATTCAAATTGGAAAAATGTGTACCTGAAGTGTGGAAAGCGTGTATTTTTTCCAAAGGACGCATTTTTCCTTCATTGACTAAACAGTAGCATTTAGAAGCACACAGCATTTAATCAACCAAAGTTGAGGGATTTGTAAGTTTTGGAGATCATCTGCTCCTGCCCAGGGTTGCGAGCCAGGTATTTCTCAAGGAACTGAAACTACCATGCAACACAGATTCCGCAAAAACAGGCCCTTCCAGATGAACCTTGTGGAATTGTATGACAAGTTTTCAAGGTGGCTGGACAGACAGAACGTGGTGGGTGTGGTTTACCTGGATTTCAGCAAGTCCTTTGACAAAGCGCCCCATGATATCCAGGTTGAGAATTGAGGAGTTTGGGGATAGACAATGCACTGTCCAATGGATTAGGGCAAGATGGACAGACAGAAAGTGGGGAATCATCAGGATGGTATCCGGTGATGAGCAGGGTATCCCAGGGCTCTGCCCTGGGACTAATCATGACCAATCTTTTCATCAACGACCTGGAAGAGGGGGTGACAAGTCTGCTGATCAAATTTGCAGACGATACTAAAACAGGGGCAGTGGCCACAACTGAGGAGCAGGTACTCTGGATCCAGAAGGAACTGGCCAGACTATGGAAGTTGGCAGGAGACAACAGGATGGCAGTCAATGAATTTCATAAGTGCAGGTTAGGGGACAAGTGGCTGGAGAGCAGCACTTGTGAAAGGGATCCCGGGATACTGGTCAACTGCAGGCTAGACATGAGTCAACAGTGTGATGCGATGGTCAAGAGCTTGAATGCCACCCTTGGTTGCAAAGCCAGAAGCATGGCTTCTAGATCGAAAGAGGTATTACTAACACTGTATATGACTCTGGTGCGCCTGCAACTGGAGTATTGTGTTCAATACTGGGCTCCACATTACAGGAAGGTTATAGCCAGGTAAGAGTCAGTGCAGCGTAGGGCCACAAGGATGGTGGCTGGATTGCAGGGAAAGCTGTATGAGACAAAACTGGGAACTGGGTCTTTTCAGCCTGGAGAAGAGGAGACTCCAAGGGGATTTGTTGGCAACATTTAAGTATGTGACAGGGTGTCACATGGAGGTGGGTAGAGACCTGTTCTCCCTTGCAGAGGAGGGCAGGTCGCATTTCAGTGGAGCAAATCTCAGGGAACCAAGGTTCCATTTAGTTGCCAGGAAGTACTTCCCGACAGTTAGGACCCCAAGGGTATGGAATGGGCTTCCATTGGAGGTGGTTGAAGCCCAATCAGTGAGGGTGTTTAAGGATAGGCTGGACATGCCCAATGGTAGGCATGTCATGAGTGGAGCTGGCTAGAGGTGGGGATCAGACTTGATGGCCCGAAAGGCCCCTTGTGACTCGTTATGTTTCTGTGTTTCTAAGATTATCTTCCTCAAATGTCCCTCCTCACACCCAGTCACAGGTAAGACAGCCCCTCTACTCAAACTGAAATAAAATAAATTCCAACCTTCAACTGCTAAGTGGCATGTGAACAAGACACAACGAAATGTGGGCGACATGAGCCAATGCTGTGCTCCTGCAGGATGAGAAGGACATTGATTTGTCATCCAGGTGTACTATGCCTAGTGATCCATACAGAAGGGGTTGCTTTCAATTATCCAATATGTTTAGCATGATGAGCAAACAAACAAAAACCAGGATGCCAAGGCAGTTCCAGACCATGCTGAAAAGAGGAGGAAGGAGGAAGGAAGGCACCTCATCCCCAAAGCCTCTGTCAACAGGGTTCATCTTTCTGCCTCTCGTCTTTCTTCCAGCAGTTGTCAGAAGAGTGAATGCTATGCAACTTGGACTGGCAGGTGCTTAGGATGCTGATAGGCTCAGAAGGTCCCTTGTAATCCCACTTTTGCTGTGTTCTCCTGCTTGCACTCTGCTCGACAGAATGGCTCCAATAAAAAGCAGAGGGCATCTGCACATTGGAGCAGCCACCAGTTAATTGGGCCGCCTTTAAAGCTGCACATTGAGCCACTCGAACCAAAAATGCAGCTGCAGACCTGGGACAGTATCCTATTTCTTGGTTCAAATCTGTCATGTAACCTTCAGTGAAAATTCATTTTTAATTTAGTATTTATAGCCTGCCTTATTTTTTAGTTGATTCATCATCTGCCTTTCCCATTAAACCGTTACATTGAAACATATTTGCATATTTTCAAAATGTTCATCTATATGTCTTTTTGAGGATGTGAAAGTAGGAAAAGGACATGAGAAATGGCTTGGAATTCAATGAGCGAAAGCGACTTCTCAAGACAATTTTTTTTCTTTTTTACTGCATTCTACACTAACAGGCCTCAGCTAAAACATTTTTAAAATAAATATAGACTATTTTGTCAATCAGTTACAGCCTCACTCATTAAAATGGCAATCATTGGGATGTAAATAGAATTGCAATACATTTCACCCTAGTGCAGAAAACAGTGACCAAATTACAATTCTTACAATTCTTATTTATTAATTGAATTCCTTTATATACCACCCAATAACCAAGGGTCATTTATGGTTCTTTACCATTAAGCTGGAATTGGATGGGACAGTTCATCAAACCAAGAGCTACTCTTTGTAAAAGACTGCATATGGCCACTCTAAACCTGGTTTGTACTTCCGAACAGGATGCTATATTAAGCCCCTTAACATCCACTATGACTAATCAGCATCTGAGCAACAATTATACCTCTCTCTCTCTCTCTCTCTCTCGCTCACACACACACACAATAAGCTACAAGTTTCCATTTAGCCTGAAGTGCCTGAAGAGCGAATTAAATGTTGCAAACAGTAAGGGGAGGTTGCAAGGAGAGGGGCTTTTTCTGTGGTGGAACCCCAAGTATGGAATGCGTTACCATCAGAGATTCATCAGGCACCTGCTCTGCTGAGTTTTAGGTGCCTGCCAAAAATGTTCCTTTCCTGGTACACTCAAGGCACCACTTAGACTCTTTGTACATCAGTTTGCACCAGTTTTAATTTACTAACTTGAGCTTTATTGTTGTTGATTATTCATGTGTTATTTTGTGTATTTTAATTGTATTATTTTATTTATGTTACCTATTGGTAATTTTATTGTAATGGCTGCCCAGAGAGTGTGATGCTAGTGGGTAGCATATAAATAAATTTAATAAATAGATAATCTGCTCAGAGAGTTTTGACTATGGGTTTTCTGTAAATGGAGGGAGGCGGAGGAGGAGGAGGATGCCGTGGAGGCGGCAGCGGCAGCCGCAGATTCGTAGGATGTAACTTGCTTATGCATCCTAGAAACTAAGCAGTTAAATCCTATCTTAGAATCATAGCACAGTAGAGCTGGAATGGGACAAGAAGGCCATCGAGTCCAGGCCGCTGCTGTTGCAGGACACCAAGTTACACCATCCCACTCAGGTGGCTGTCCAGGTTCTTTTGGAATAGCTCCCTAGGCAGCTGGTTCCACTGTCCTATTGCTCTGACAGTGAGGAAACTTTTCCTGATGTCCAGCCTGAATCTAGGTTGTCACAACTGGAATTGATTATTCCTGTCCTGAACTCTGGCATCAGCAAGAAGAGATCTTGACCTTGCTCTTTGTGACAGCCTTTGAGGTGCTTATAGAGGGATATCATGTCCCCCCTCAGTCTTCTCTTCTCAGGGCTGAACATGCCCAGTTCTATCAGTCTCTCCTCACAGGGCAGTGTTTCCAAAACCTGGATCATTTTTGTTGCCCTCCTCTGGACCCTTTCTAATTTTCCTGCAACTTTCTTAAATCTTGTGCCCAGAACTGGAGACTAGTGAGGAATATAGAGGAACTACTACTTCTTGTTATTTGGAAGTATACTTCCATTAATGCAACCCAAAATAGCATGTGCCCTTTTTGCAGCTGCATCATTGTTTGCTCATGTTTAGCCTTTTGTCCACAATTACTCCAAGATCTAATTTTTGTTCACGTCTGTTGAGCCATGTATTCCCCATCTTGTATTGATGCGTTTGGTTTCTTTTTCTTAGGTGGAGGACTTGGCACTTGTCCTTATTGAATCTCATTCTGTTGCTTTCAGTCCAGTCATCAGGTTTATCAAGATCGTCCTGGATCTTCATTCTGTCTTCTAGGGTGTTTGCTATTCCACCCAGTTTTGTATCATCTGTGAATGTAATTACCTTTCCTTGTACTTCCTCATCAAAATCATTCCTAAAGATGTTGAGGAGCACTGGGCCCAGGACTGAACCCTGTGATGCCCCACTAGTTACCCCCATCCAATTTGAGAAGGTGCCATTGATGAGCACTCCTTGTGTCCAATTTAGCAGCCAACTTTGGATCCACCTAATAGTTCTTCCATCTAGTCCAGTCTTTGCTAATTCGCTTAACAGAATGTCATGTGGAACTATGTTGAAAGCTTTGCTAAAGTCTAGACATTATTTCCACAGGGTTCCCTTTGTCCATTTGGGAGGTTGCCCAGTCAAAAAATGAGATTAAATTAATCTGACATGATTTATTTTTGATAATTTCATGCTGGCTTCTATAAATCACTGCATTTTCTTCAAGATGCTTGCAGATGGTTTTTCATTTTAATATTTTGCTCTAGAATTTTCCAGGGATAGCTGTAAGACAGACTGGTTTATAGTTCCCAGGTTCATCTTTTTTCTCCCTTTTTGAAGATAGGGCCAACATTAGCCCTTCTCCAGTCATCTGGCACTTCTCCTGTTTTCCAAGATTTATCGAAGATAATAGCCAGTGGTTCTGAGAGTTCCTCCACTAGCTCTTTTATGACTCTGGGATGGAGTTCATTAGGCCCTGGAGATTTGAACATGCTCATTCCATGTAGGTATTCCTTGACCATTTGTCTGTCGATCTTGGGCTACCAACTCTCAGCTTGTACTTCCTCTTGATTGAAGATTTCCTTGTGGGAGAAGACGGAAGTGAAGTAGGAACTGAGTGCCTCTGCCTTTTCCTTGTCATCACACAATGACAAGGAATGCCTTTCCTTGTTTCCTTTTCCAGTTATCCTTTGCCTCCTTCAAAATTGAGAATTCAAGTATCATATGGTCATTTTCCCCCAAAGTTCCCATGGGTGTTATTTTGTCCACCAGGTCATCCCTGTTAGTTAGTAGCTATGTTCGTTCATTTTTAGGTTTATACCCTGCCAATTGATTTTCCAATTCAGGCTAAAACAGTTCATAGCAATGCAGAAAGAATGGCTCTAGATCAGAAGATGGCAATAGGAGACTAGCAAAAGGCAAGGAGAGTAATAAAACCAAGACAACCACAGCAGGAAGCAGTAAAGAGATGCCTTCCCTTGACTTCTACAGAGCAAATCAGTGATACAATGCAAAGCATCTCTTTAAGTGTCAATCTGAAACAAGACTCCTCAATTAAGGAGACCCTTTGTTCAAAAGCATTTTCAATTATCATTTAAATAGCTTTTTAAATGCAATTTGAAAATTGTTGTGCCGTTCATCTTTGCAACAACTATGCAAGCAGGGCAGCTGCTCCTTCTGATTTATATGTGGGAGACTGAAGCCAACAAATAACTTGGCAAAGGCAGCCCAGTGCAGCAAGGAGTGTGGAGAGGAAATCAATGCCAGATTTCATGGTACCAGGCCCCAAATCTCTATCCACTGAACCACACTGCCTCTTCATAACCTGACTAACAGATGTCCTCCACCTAGGAAAAAGAGACCAAGTGCATCGATACAAGATGGGGAATATGAGCTCAGCAGAACTGAAAAAAGATAAAGACCTTGAAGTTCCTGTGGGCAGCAGACTTCATGCGATCCAACAATGTGATGCAGCTGCAAAAAGGGCAAATGCTATTTTGGGATATATTAACAGAAGTATTGCTTCCGAATCCCTAAAAGTAAGTAGTTCCCCTATATTTCTTACTAGTCAGACCTCACCTGGAATCCTGTGTCCAGTTCTGTGCACCAAGATTTAAGAAAGACACAGAAATATTAGTAAGAGCTCTGAGGAGGGCATCCAAAAAGACCCAGGGTTGGGAAACACTGCCCTGTGAGGAGAGACTGATAGAACTGGGCACGTTCTACCTTGAGAAGACTGAGGGGGGACATGGTATCCCTCCAAAAGCAATCAAAGGCTGTCACAAAGAGAAAGATTGCATATAACATATATATTTGTGATATTGCCACCCAGAGACACTCTAAAGGGTGGGATATATTTTTTTTAAATAAATAAGGTCACAATCTCTTCCCCCTGATACCAGAATGTAGGAAAAAGAAGTTGCGACAACCCAGATTCAGGCTAAATATCAAGAAAAGTTCCTTCACTGTCAGAGCAACATGACCAAGGAACCAGCTGCCTACACTAGAGACATTCAAGGTGAAAGTGGACAGCCATCTGAGTTGTACATTGGTGTTCTGCAACCAGAGGGAGCTGGACCTGACCGTCTTCATGCCACCTTCCAACTCTACTATTCTGTGATTCCATGATTCTGCCTCCTGAGGACCTGATTCTTACTATGCCAGGAGCTCCAGAATCCTCAGTGCCTTTTCATTAGCATAGGAAATACAGAGACCAGAAATGATGTAGATGAAGAATTCCAGGTTATACAGCCAGAGGCTGCCCCTTTAAGCCTCTGCAATCTCCCAGAAGGGACTGGAGCCTGCAAAGGTATTTTGGCCCAATAGGGATGAAAGGGCTGCAGAGTTCCAGAGCTATTTGTTGCTTATGACAACAAACTGTCAGGAGCTATCCAAGGTCCTGCAACTCGAGCCTGAGCCTACTAATCTTCAGGAATCTGTTGTGCCTCCTGGCCTAGACAAATTTCTGAGCTTCTATTCTGCAAAATTGCTTTGCCTTGGATTCCTCTATGCTATGCTAACTTTGATCATCTCTCCATAAAGCACACACATTCTTGTGTCAACCTGAAGCTGATTGTTCAAATCACCATCAGTGCTTATGTGCCTCTCTCATGGTTGCATCAACTGGTCGCATTTTTAAAATATATGGCTGCACCGTATAAACCAGCCAAAGAGCTTTGGCTATGGGATGGTATAGAAATTAAAATAGTAGTAATTGTTGTATTAGTAGTAGTAGTAATAGATGTTTGGGGGAAAACACAACTCAAGAAGGTTTGAATCTCAGGGCTCTAACTTGCATATTCCACAGGAAACCAGTTTTTCCCCATTGGATGAACTGTCAGACCAGCTGTATACTTTCTGGAAGTATAGAAATGTACATACATTTGGTATTATGCAACTGGCCATATTTCCTCTCATAGGGTAAAATCACCCTCCTCCTACACTTCGTTATAGTTACTCACTGTCATAAGCAGAGGCATGTCATGAGCAGAGCCAGCTGGAGCCGAGGGTCCAGTCTAGATGGCCTGGGAGGCCCCTTCTGACTCACTCTGTTTCTGTGTTTCTATCTATTGCTCTCTCTCTCTCTCTCTCTCTCTCACATACACACACACACACACTCATACAAACACAAACACTATATGCTTTCTAGTCAGACATCTTAACTACCAGGAAAGCCAAAGACTCCTTTCAAAATATCCTCTAAATTAATTATATTAACAGTGACATGATAATTACACAGTGTTGAAAGATCCCACAGCAATGAGTCTGGGGAGGTTGCTGGTCTCCTGTTTAAAGTATCGCATCTATGATGTTATGTTTTGTTCATTTAAGAAATGCCTTCAGCCCCAGACATCTTAAGTAGCAAGGACAAGGGACTGAACTAGAGGGTCAAATTAGCCAAACTGCAGAGGAGTTGTGGGTAGAAAAAACATGTTGGTGAAGGGTTAAGTGCTAATCTTGTAACCAAAGTTTCTTCGTGTAGAATTTCAACATGGAAGTCTTACTTTCACAGGAAAAACAGCCTTCACCATCCAAAGCCAAAGCCCCCTGCTCAGCCTGCCAGGGGCTATTCTAGAATTTGTTCACCCTGTATGCCTGAGGCTTTGATAATAATTTGTGAAAATATTTGGAATTAAAAACATGTAAGGCATGTCCTCCACCCAGGCCCAAGGCTTTGAGTGCTTTGCTCGGAGAAATGTTGGAAGTTGGATTAGGGTAGGGGTGGCCAACCTTTTGGCCTCTCTGGGCCACACTGGAAATAAAAAAAGCATCTCAGGCCTCACATTAAATACACAGACTCTAATGAAAGCTGATGAACATAAACAAACAAATAAATAAAGGTCCGTGCATAATTTTTGTGATATCTGCCACCACAGATAAGCAAAACAGACCTCACACAATGATCCTAATTATGCGGCACCCCATTCAGAGAGTCTTTTAAAATTATTGAGGAGGTGTCAAGTTTTACAATATAGAAAACGAACATATCTAAGTCATAAAACTTCCTTGATTTTTGATATGTTTTATTATACAAGTTAAAAGATAAGGTAAAGGTAACGGTTTCCCCTTGACGTTACGTCCAGTCATGCCTGACTCTAGGGGGCAGTGCCATCTCCGTTTCCTAGCCGAGGGAGCCAGCGTTTGTCCGCAGACAGTCTCCGTGGTCGTGTGGCCAGCATGACTAAACACCGAAGTGCACGGCACGCTGTTACCTGCCCACCGAAGTGGCACCTTTTTATCTACTTGCATTTGCATGCTTTCGAACTGCAAGGTTGGCAGGAGCTGGGACGGTGCATGGGAGCTCACCCTGTGTGCAGATTTGAACTGGCGACCTTTCAATCAACCAGCCCAGCAGCTCAGCGGTTTAAACCACTGCGCCACCTGCAGTCCCTAAAAGAAAAGAGGGTAACATAAAACTAGAGGAAAAATTGACATTGTGTTTGAGAAACTAATGCTTCAGTATCTGGTTCAATGGACTTAGTTGCAATTCTCAGTGAGTTCTCAAGGTGCTCATCAGATATTTAGATTCTAATTTTACTCTTAGTGTTCTTCATTCTTGAAAATAGTTGCTCACAAATGTAGGAGCTGCCAAAAAATGAAGACATGAATAAGGTGTGATTGTGAAGTCAGGGATATTTGTCTCTAGGAAGATAGGTCCTATAAAAGTCCATGATCAAATTTTTCTTTAAGTTGAATGTCAGACTGCAGCCCTATGCATTCCATTTGAAAATTGGCAGGTAACATATTTATGTCAACTGAAAACGGAGTCTCAAATATACCAAAATAGTGCTTATTTTCCCAGAAATCTTGAAATCTGTTTTCAAACTCTTGTATCAAATCAAAAAGCAAGTCTGCATTTTTATTTTTTTTTTTTGCTGTTCACAGGACTGTGTTTAACCAACATGTCAAAATGTATAAAATTATTTGCAATGGTAGGTTGAAATATTATTGATAATAGCTGCATTTCACTGTCAAGTCACCACAAGCACTTGTAATGTCTGATGGTGTCAATTCAACTGCCTGCCCTTGGAAGATAACACACTGGAAGCTGCACACTGCTGTAAAACTGAAGCCACGCATACGTACAAATAGCAAGAGCATACGTATGTTTATTTTACGTGACAGTGACATGACATTGTTGTCTACAAAGTTCATACTTGAGAATTGTGCAATCGCGTTACAAGAAAAAATGCAAAAAAATCTCATAATGTGTTAAGTACGTTTACGATTGTGTGTTGAGTCGCATTCATAGCCGTCCTGGAGCTCACAGGCCGGGGGTTGAACACCCCTGGATTAGGGTTCTAAATTCCATGTTTGTTTTTCCTCTTTTGTTTGATTGTTTGTGGTTTTCCTAACAGGCCCTTCATCTTTAACAATGAAAAGGTCTGCAGGAGCAATGAACTCCTTTCCATTATAGGAGCAGCTGTATCTATTGAATTTGGGTAGCACATAGATGAGAATGTCAGTTCCATTCCTTTCATTACAAGGATTCACCAAAATTCACAAAGCTTGGTCGACCAAGCAGGATCAAATGGCAAGCCAGAAGAACCTGAAGACAGACTGTAGCAGAGCTCAGGAAGAACTCTCTAGGGATAGCCTGATTTCAGTACTGTATGCTCTGGTAATCTCTAAACAAGGTTACTACAATGCCCTAGAAAACTGTCAGCAGCTGTCAAAATGCAGCAGCCAGATTAATAACTAAGACCAGAAGGCCTGAACGTATTTCTAGCCTACTTGCCTTTGTCGCTTGAACACTTGCAAGCCCAATTCAAGGTTCTGGTTTGAAACTATAAAGCTCTACATGGCTTGGGATCACAATTCCTGCAGGAATGCCTTTCCTGAATGGAATGTATGCAGACATGACAATCTATATCGGAGGCCTTCCTCCAATTGCCACTTCCAAGGGAGGCCCAGAAAGGAGCAACAAAAAGGAGGACCTTCTCAGTGGTGGCCCCACAATTGTGGAATAAGCTCCCCACTGAGGCCCACTTCCTACTAACAATGCCAGCTTTTCAATGTCAGGTTTATATTGCTCTCTACTCCTAGGCATTGAATGGTATGGGTCAGCTGATTCAGGGAGCCTAGTTTTCATTGAAATTGTTTTAGATTTTAAAAGTGGTTTAAAGTGTGTCTATTTCATTTAAATAGCACTATTATATTGCATTTATATTTTATCATATCAATTTTACTCCTGTATCTGTGTTTATGTATTGCTATGAACTGCTCGGATAACTTCAGATATTAGATAGTTTAAAAATAAGGGAATAACAACAACACTTAGGATGAACATAGTAAGGATATCCCAAACTTGTCCCTGTGGTGCAAATCACAGCACATCCACTTAGAGGTCCTTTGAAATGATTAGTGGAAAATAAGTCTAAAAATAAGTCTAAAAATAAATATATCTTCCTTCTCTAAACTTATGGATGGAATTCTATACACAGCAATGTATAGAATTACCAAATTGCGGAATTCCCTTCATCTTCCAGTATTAAGCAGCTCTTTATTATATCTTACATTTAGATCCTGCCTTTTTCCTTCAGTACATGGAATCCAAAGTGGCTTTCTTCGCCTCCTGCCTCTCCATCTTATCCTCACAAGAACCCTATGTGATAAGCTAAACTAAGAGTCAGTGACTGACTTAAGGTCACCCAGTGAGTTGCAGGCTCAAGAGAGAAGCAGATGCCAGCTCTCCTAAGACTTCAGCCAATAAGTGGGGAATGTTAACTCTTCTTTGTTGCGTCCTGCAAACTGCTAGTTATCTGTGATTTTTCTTCCCTACTTGAATTTTTGTACACACACAATTTTCAATGCAGTATTATTTGATCAAGTTTTATTACTTGTATGGCATTCCAGAATTATTTCATACTGATAAGTAGGTAAGGAAAGCATTACTTATCCTAAGTAAATAAGGATAATAATGACAATGACAATTGCAATTGAATTATATTTTTGTTCTTTTAATTTTATTGTGTTTGGGTCATTTTAACGTTTGCATTATTTTAACTTTTGTTAACTGTCCAGAGAGCCTGAGTTATTGGAAGGAGTCAAATAAATTAATTAAATGAAATAAATAAATAAAGTAAGCAAGCAAGCAAGCAAGCAAGCTACACTAATACAGTTATCTAAAACGAACCTGGTACAATTGCTAATTCTGGATAAGAACACCAACAAACACCAAGAAATGCAGAAAAAGGCTGAGCCATGTACACATGCACTCACGAACATAGACCACATATATAGAGTGTTTAAACTGGGTTTCCTCTTTCTGAGAAATGAAAAACTTGTTTTGCAAAGGTCAGTATGGCCCAGATGTTCACGGCCTCTGCTGAACAGGTTTCTCTTTCTATTTGCAGCTGCATTCCTGTGTGGAAGAGTCAAACTCAGAGGTTTGTTCAGCCCAGGGATCAGGAATGAAAGGGAATGACTGTGACAAAGAATAGATGAGCGATACTTGGCAAATTCCTCCATATTGGGATGGCAAGAAACCCAGCTTATCCCAGCTTGATGCTGAGACCTGGCTGCGCCTTGCTGAACATTTCTTCAATGTGACATCCCTGCAAGGCCCCTCAGCATCCTGATGGCGAGATCACAGTAACTACAAAGCAGTCCATGTTGGGACAAGCAACCTGAAGACCACATTTATGCTCGCAGAGTTGGAAGCAGCTTTGACCACCCTGGAAATTGGTTCTGATGAAACACACACGTCGAGTGTCCTTTCAGTAGGGCTACAGCAAACTGCACTACAAATTATAAGGCTGTCACCGAAAGAAGCAGCCCTGCTTTGCCTTCCCCACAATGCATTGCAGCAGGAATGAAGGGCCTCAGGAATGTGGGCCAAATCCAGCCCACCTGCGAGAACAACTCTGGATCTCCAGTGTTCCCATGGTGGCCCCTTCCCCTAATCTCAGCACTCCCCCCAACTCCTAGTCATGTGATGGCTTCCAGGCTTTGTCAGATCCTTCTGCTCTAAAAGCTTAAAATGCCTCTTTTAAGGCTTAATTACTGTGGGTAAGAGCTTTGCACTAAACCCTACTCATATTTATTTACCCATTTGGGCTGCACTAGTTTTGCTTTCACCTCACACAAAACTGGAACAGCTTCTTGAAACTGGCTCTCAAACTGAATGGGCTTATTGTAGGATCACACATCGATCTCAAAATGATTGCAGAACAAAGAGCTAATGAGACACATTCAGTTCAGTTTTTATCTGACCTGCAGTGAATACATTGAGGACTAAAGAACAAGGTGCAATGGCCATCCAGAGGTCAGACTAGATGGCCCGGGGGACCCCTTCTGACTTGCTCTGCTTCTGTGTTTTCTGGAAGGAGCAGATGAGCTGATGTTGATGGCCACTATTTTTCACCCTAGGAAATATCTGGTCTGGGGTAATCCAGAGGGAGAAACTGCAGGCTTCCATGGGCACCATGCTGGTAATTGCTGCCACTCTCTCTCTCACTACCTCCAGAATGATGTGTCATGCAGGTGATAAAAATTAGACACTGAATTGAGATTTAGTCCTTATTAGAGAAGTTATTACTATGAATTAGTCATGTCTGACAAAAGTCTTGTTGATTACAATGAGTACATACTACACATAGGACTACATCTGGATCTAGGAGAGGAGTGTGGTTGCTAAGAGTTGCAGCTCCCACTGCTCACCACAGATAGTGGCAAAGAAAGACAGATCAGAAATGAATGGGAAGACCATCATGAATACAATTGTACAGGCAACCAAGATTGATATTTACCAATTTGTAATCGAATGCAGGTAGTGTTTAATACAAAAACTGAACGTATTGGGCGGTGGGGGAAAATATCTACTCTTCTAATAATCAAGCCCAAGGTACTGGGCCAACCCTACTGAAAGGCAGAGTGAAGACTAAAGATGTGCAAGCAAACCATAATCACACTGACCCAAGTTTGCTAAACACCAGCTTGACATTTGTGTCTCCTTGTTTTCTACATTTGCTTGGGATCTGTTTGCTCTGAGAAAATGGAACAATTGTGCAAAATGGACAGAAGGAATACTCAGGAAATGGTGTACCCCCAAAATACATGTTCTTCCTCACAGATGAGAGCATGGCAAATGTGGGGTTTTTCATGCTCACTTTTTTAAAAGCATGTGCACGCACATTTTTCAAACAAGGACACATGCCCAAGGTTTGCAAAATGCTTCCAGATAATGTTTACCTTGCTTACATCCACATTTAGGGTTGTGAACATGGCACATCAGCATGGTGTGCAAACATGAATGAAATGCTTATGCATCCCCAAAGACAACACACCACGAGGCATATCTCTGACTATTCCCTTCTTTCACAGGACAGAGCTTTGCATTCCATGGAGCGTGACTCCCTAAGATCCCGTGGGATGGACGATGCCGACTCAGCAGCTGTGCTGAAGAAAGAATCAGCTGCAAGTACAATCAGCCCTTGACGATGGGATGGCGGAGGAGTTCCTTCCATTCTTTACCATAGGCAATAAGAAATGGATATGGGCAATATGTAAACTGTGTCAATCCTGAGAATCCACAATGGGGCACCAAGACTTTCCCAGCCAAGTTCCATTTCTGCCATCAACTCAGTCTGACAAACCCCATTCATTTTGGTGGATCTCCCCTAGATAGAACTAATGGTGGTCATAGCCCCCTTGCTGCCAATTGAAGGAAAAGTCTTAGTGTGATGACATCACATGCCAGGAAGGGGTGCGGGGTGGGGTGGGAGAGGGAGAGAGAGAGAGGAAACATAGAAACAGAGCAGGTCAGAAGGGGCCTCCCGGGCCATCTAGTCTGACCTCCGGCACCAGCCAGCTCCACTCACAACATGCCCACCATGTGGACGTCCAGCCTATCCTTGAACACCCGCACCGATGGGGCCTCAACCACCTCCCGTGGAAGCCCATTCCACGCCCTCGGAGTCCTAACTGTCAGGAAGTGCTTCCTGGAATCCAAATGGATCCTTGGCTCCCTGAACTTGGCTCCATTGGAGCATGTCCTGCCTTCCTCTGCAGGGGAGAACAGGTCTCTACCCATCTCCATGTGACATCCCCTCACATACCTGGATACCGCCAACAGATCCCCTCTGAGTTTCCTCTTCTTCAGACTGAAGAGGCCCAGTTCCCTCAGTCTCACCTCATATGGCATCCGCTGCAAACTGGCCACCATCCTTGTGGCCCTACGCTGCACTGACTCCAACCTGGCTATATCCTTTCTGTAATGAGGGGCCCAAAACTGAACACAATACTCCAGTTGCGGGCGCACCAGAGTCGTGTAGAGTGGTAGTAATACCTCTCTTGATCTAGAAGCCACACTTCTGGCTATGCAACCAAGGGTGGCATTTGCCCTCTTGACCACCGCATTACACTGCTGACTCATGTTTAGCCTGCAATCAACCAGTACCCCGAGGTCCCTTTCACAAGTGCTGCTCTCCAGCCACTTGTCACCTGACCTGTACTTATGACAGCTATTCCTATGCCCCAAGTGCAAGACCTTGCACTTATCCACATTGAACGCCATCCTGTTGTCTCCTGCCCACTTCCATAGTCTGTCCAGATCCTTTTGGATCTGGAGTACCTGCTCCTTAGTTGTGGCCACTGCTCCAGTTTTAGTGGCGCCTGTGAATTTGATCAGCAGACTGTTCACCCCTTCTTCCATGTCGTTAATGAAAGGATTAAACAGGATCTATTTCCCCCAGTACCCATTTCCTACGGAGGTTCCTCTTTTGTCTAATCCCTCTAACCACCTCCCTTCGCATCCATGGCGGCACTCTGCCTCCCCACCTTACTGACTAGAGGTATCGTCAAGGCTTGTGCCTCCAAAACCTCCCTTTTGAGTGTTATCCACCCCTCCTCAACTTGCTTACCTTCCAGTAACCTATCCCAGGAGACTTTCCCCAGTCTGGCCTTCAGTTGGCCAAAGTTGGCGCTCTTGAGGTCCCAGCTTCTAGTGCTCAACCTGCACGTTCCCAGTCCCTGATCTCAAAGCAAAGGATGGAGTGATCACTCACATCCAGAGTTCCCCTTATCTGTACTTCATCTATCAGCTGCTCCCTATTGGTCAAGACCAAGTCAAGGATGTTTCCCCCCCTCGTCGCCTCTCGGACCCTCTGTGTGAAAAACCCTCCCTCTAGCTTCTAGGAAGCGACGTGACCTGTCTGTCACCGTCGAGTGAGTCTTCCAAGTAATATCCGGGAGATTGAAATCTCCCATAATTACTGTGTCTCTCCCCCGAGATATCCTTAGAATCTGGCCTGTCAGGACATCATCCAGGGTCTCAAGTTGACCTGGAGGGCGATAACATACCCCCGCTGTCAGGTCTCTTTCCCTGTCAAAACCCCTAAGTTTCACCAAGACTGCCTCTACCGAATCCCCATCTGTGCTGCATTCTATCTCACTGCATCTTATCCCTTCCCTGACGTATAAAGCCACACCCCCACCTCTCTTTCCCTTCCTGTCCTTTCTAAAAAGGTGATACCCTTCTATGTTCACATGCCAGACTTGCCTTTCATCCCACCAAGTTTCTGTGATCCCCACCAGATCATATCCTCCTATTCCCAGGAGAGCTTCAAGCTCTTCCTGCTTATTACCCATGCTCCTAGCATTGGTGTACATGCACCTCAACTCCTTCCCACTGCTTCCTTTCCTTGGAGTTCCCAGCCTCCTCCTTCCTCCCATTCTCCCTAATACCTGGCCCCTTTCTGTAGGAGTCCTGTCAGTCCCTGCAGTAACTCTAAAACCCTGCTCCCAGAGTCGTGATCCTCTCCCCCGAGGATCAGAGGAGAGCAATGCAGGGAGATTTGTCTCCATCAGAGCAAAATGCTACAACAAATAATAGAAATATTAGAAATGGAGGACTGAATATATAAACCAGCACTAAACAGAATGAACATTTAAACCAGAGAAAATAAACATTGCAGGTTTGGAAAAATATGTATCTGTTGACCTTAATTTGTTATGCACAACAGCACTGTGGATGTACCAAACCATTCTAAGCCATTATCTGAACAAAATAGGAATATATATGGTATTTTAATAGGAAAGAAAGGAAATAGGAAAGAAATATTCTTTAGAAGTGGCGTTCTTTGAACCTGAGGCAGCAGAGACTATATTGCAGGGTGCAGCTCTGGTGGTCCCTTCTCAAAGAGGTTACTGCAGGGCTAGAACACTTCCAGAAAAGAGCAAGTGACATGATTAAGTGGCTGGAGCACAATCCGTACAAGGACGGGGTCATGAAAAGATGGTGTGGAATGTGGAATCCTATCCAATGATGAACGGCACAGAGGTGGAGAGGAGAGCAGAGCAGAGCAGGGGAAAACACCACTCTCCTTTCTTACAACAGGTGAACTCATGACCATATGGCAAATCTGACTGGCTGTTAGATCCACATGGATGTCAAGGCTCTTCCTTCATGCAGCATTTTCCTATGGAACCCATTAGCACACAGTGTGGCGATAGCCAATTGATCCCTGTTAAAATGTCAAGACAGAGTCTTCAGAAATAAGCCCATCAGTGACTTGCCATGGCAGCAAAATGGAATTGCCCATTTTCTAAGGTAGGACTGCATGAAAGAGTGAGGTTCAAGATCATGAGGATTCTCCGATTGTCTCACCATTTGCCTTCTACTCAGTTCCTGTTTGTGGTCACTGCTCTCTCTGTGCAAGCAGGAGAATTGCAGAGGCCAAGCAGTGATCAAATGTGAAACTTCTACAGTTTCCCCAAGTTTGAACCCTCTTCTGATTTATGCAGCTTTCTTCACAGTTGGTTCAAAGTGGAGCTCTCAGGCTGCAGGAAACATTTGCACCAATGTTTGCATTTGCAAAAACCAAGAGTGCGAGAAGTGGCACATATCCATCCTGAGCAAATTTAATGTGAAATATGAGCATTTGTGAACATTTTGGGTGAATATGCTCTCATGATGTAGGTTTCAGACAAGGAAGGCTCACATATTTTGTGAGCAAACATAAACTGTCCATATATCCCTATTTCAAGGCAACATACCATTGGATACTAGTTCCTGGGGATAAACAGCAGGGAAAGCCTTAAGAGGTGAGTTCACATCCATTCTCTGCATTGAAACAATTCCTTCCAAACAGGACATTCCATTCTCCCCCTTCCTCTGGTTTTCTGTTTTCTAACCGAAACCCAACATGTTCAGTTCTCAGCAAGCTTTTGTGGGCAATGGCCTCTTTGGGTTTAAATTCTCCCTCTTCTTCAGACCTTGGGGTACCCACAAGCACCCTAATGCTCTTGCTTTTCACTTTTGCTCTGTTTCTGTCTCACCTGAGTTTGCTATGAGTGGGACAATGATTTCTAAAACTGCACTTGGCAGACACATGCTAATAGTGCCGTATTTATGTTGTTAGGTTACAACAAGCTGGGAAGTAGAAGAAAAACTACTAGCTTCATGCATGTCTGCACTCAATTGACTGAAGGACATAGAGCCTCACAAACAGTAGTTAGAAATGACAGTGATGTGCGGCCATTGGGCATAGTTAAGTGAGAACATGCATAGAACCTATGGCCAAATTAACAAAATACATTGTTGTACTTTGTGTTCTGCTCAAAGCAAGCTAGGTTTTTTTGTTTGTTCATTGCTTTGTTGGGGTGGGGGCTGCTATGGAAAGGTGGTATTGATTAAAATTCGTGATAAATCATGTGTATTCAGCCTTAAAAATGTCCGATGCCCCCTTCTGGGTAATGTTTTCAACCCCTGCATACTGAGATCTAAGCAAAAGGAGTAGTGGAAGATTATCTTCTCCCCTGCTCAATTCTGAACGATTCAAATCCTTTCTGATAATGGAAGAGTAAAACATGGGGAAGTTAGACATCTGGACCTTAATGTCCATCTTGCTGTGAATAATTTGCACCCAACCAGAGTCTTGTTCTTGTCACCATTTCACCTGAAATAAGCTTTCCCCATGGTCTATTTTCCTTAAATTCTCAAGGCGGCAGAGTGAACTCCTGTCAGGACCTAAGCATCAGAACCATGGAATGACACCTCCATGATTCCATGCTTCAGTGGACACCATCACACAATTTGTAGGCCCAAATATCTGGAGGGTCACAGCTCCATCAGCCTGAGCCAGCGAAGAATGATTCTGAGGTGTGTAGACTGAGACCTCTGGAGGGCTACTAGAGGACCAGCCTTGTTGCTGATACTGGGGACACAAGAATGATGTTCCATGGTTGTCACAGCACTCCCACAGGGCTCTTCTAATTATCAGTGAAGTTAAGGAAGATGGAGATACCATAAGCAGAAATATAGGGAAGTATGGCCTGACCCACATTGGGCCTAAATTTGGGGCCTGGATTATTTTTACCTAACATTAGGAAATCACCTGGCAAAATTACAGAGGCACCAGATTAATTTTGAGGACAGAGTGGGGCAGCATAGGATTTGGGGGAGGGAGCAATCAATTCTCCTGAGGGAGCCATCAAGAATTTAATAGCTGGCCTTTATGCCTTTATACATTTTAGTAAGTACAGGCATGGAAGACTTAATACCTTCAATATGGAAATAATAAAAACTCAATAACTGAGCTTTATAGAGGACCCACTCATTTCTTTTTGAGGGCAAAGCTTTCTCCCCCTAAGCAGAGAAAAAAGGAATATTGTACACCCTGCTCTGCACACAAGCCAAAAAAAGTCTCATGGCAGTAGAGAAAGTTTCTTCATTTAGAGGATAATTTGAGGTCACCAACTGAAAAACCACACCAAAACCCCCATACACCAAAGAATCCAGCATGGTAATTATCAGCATAACTGCACGGTGTAATTGCGATTTGTCAAGGTAATGATCATAGAGCATAAAATTTGTTACATTCTACTCTGTACTTGCAAATATCTGCTTATTTCCAGATTTGGGTAGCTTCTTTCAGAAAGTGATGATTCAGGCATTCTAGCACAAGAAAGCAGGAGCTGCAAGGAAACGTTCTTCTAGGTCCAGATTCTCGGTGATTTCCACCAAAGCCATGCTGGGCGGAACCTCAAAGGGACCAAGCAACATCCTTGTGGTGTTCAGGATCGTGGTGGGGCAACGAGGGAGAGTGCTTTGCTGCCATATTCAGGGCAGCCTGCACAGAGCTGCAATCTAAGCAGGTTCCTATGGGATGATGGGTTTAGAGGCTAGTGTGGGGTGGTGGTTGAAGTTCTGGGCCCATTAATTCTGACTCAGCTACAATGCTCACTGGTTCATCTTGGAATTCTCTCCCTCGAACTATGTTGTCGCATAGGATTAAGTTGCATTGATCTTGTGGTTGTATGCCTGACCATTTTGAATGAAATTTAATCCTTGAGAGCAGAGTGGCATGTCTGTGGTTAGGTTTAGGGCCTAATCTTGATATACTCCTGATGCCATCACTAGGCAGGGCTGGCTCAAGCCATTGTGCTACTTATGGAGTGTAGGTGGGTTCTTCCCCCAGCGGGAAGGTACCAGATCGTGATATCAACTGGCCCTCAGGCTGGGTGCTGCTGCTGCTGAATGCTGTGTCAGCCTTAAACAAATCATCTCTCATCCATGATTTAATCCCGAGGATGTAGGTCCTGGGGTTGAGGACCCCGAGGATGTTGGTCCTGGGGGACTTCAATTTTCATGCTGAGACTGTTCTGACCAGGGCAGCTCAGGGCTTCATGGCTGCCATGACAGCCATGGAGCTGTCTCAACATGTCACCGGCCCAGCACATGAATGAAGCCACACTCTGGACCTGGTTTTCTCAACGGAGCAAGAAGACGGTGATCTGGAAGTAAGCGATTTGATGTCAATCCCTTTGTCATGGTCAGATCATCTCCTCGTGAGGGGGCAGGCTTTCCCCTCCAAAAGGGTGAGACCCTATTACAATGGTCCACCCAGAGTCTAATGGATCCAGATGGATCTCTGAGGGCTTTCTATGTGCAGAAGTCAACTGGGGAGGCAGTTCAATCTTACTTCAGCCTAGCAAGGGAAACGTATCCTGCCTGGCAGCAGCAGTCAGGAGTTTAGCATTGAGAGTGACAGGCAGGTCCCACATAGTACCGCCAGCACTGACTTCAGCAGCATCGGCCACCCCTTGGATTTCCATATCCTTAACTGCAATTATCAGAGAAGCTAAGAGGAAATGAATCGCCCCAACAATAGAGGACTCCCTTCTGAAAGGTGCATTGGGGCATCTTGCTCTGAGATAAGCCAGTGAAGACTATTCACATTATGAATGCATCGTATGGAGAAAGCCCTGCTCCAGGTGTAGATAAAAACTGCAAAACCCGGATGGCTGATAGGCATCAGGGCAGCTTTCTGAATGTTTGATTTCTCATTGGAGGCATATTGGCAGGGAGCATTGTGACAAGCACTTCTGATATGTCCTGCTGCATCATTGCCCGCAAAGCAGATCGCAAGTCTGCCCCCACTGGTTCTCTGCCTTCCCAACAAACCGCTGAAGTAGAGTAGTGCCAGCAGCTGTGCACATCCCATGCCCTGAGCGATGCATGTATGTACGATGTCCAAGATCAAATGGCCTGCAGAGGATTCTTCTTGAGCTGCATGCTCTGTCAGTGGTTAACAGTGGTGTTGGTGATGCCTTAGGGTCAGGCCAGGTGAGCAAGCCACATCTGAAAATGCAAAGACTGGGGACCACCCAAAACAAACAGCTGAGTGAAGCTGTTTATCATGCAGCATCTACAGCTTGAGATGGCTGCTCCACCCTCAACATAAGGACATCAGAAGAGTCAAGCTGTCAAGACCCAGGGCAGCCTCAGGGCTCCCTCTGCTGGCCAAGGGGCTGCAGAGCAGCTCTGGTGGTTGCAGGATTCTGACCTCAGCCCCCTGCAGCTGCCAGGGCTCTCATGAGTTCACCTGGGGAGCCCTGGGGAAGAGCTATATAAGAACCAGCTCTTCCTCCCAGAAGCTTTCTCTGCAATGGAGGTCTCCTGATGTTGGTGAAACCCTTCCTGGTCCATTAGAACTCAAACTCTGCTCCAGTGTCCTGCCTGCACCTCTTTCTCCCTGACTGGTCTGCCTTTCTTGGTTCTCCAACCCTTGGCTGGCTTTGGACTATGCTACCCATCTCTATGGACTTGCCTAGTTTATTGATCTCCAGCTTGACCTTGGACTGTGTACTGGACTTGCTCTTGCCGTGCCCTGTCTGCCTGGGTCCCGGTGCCTCTACCCTGTTAGTCAGCCGCCCTTGCCCTGGATGCTGGCACAAGCTAAATCAGAGCAAACAGAAGTCCCACTTTTCACACAAAGGCCCATGGGGAACCCACAGGACAGACATGAGGGCAGCAGCACCTTCTTACCCATATTAGGGTATTTTGACATACCTTCCGATACTGGAGACAGCACATACTACACCTGCTAGTAGCTAATTTCATAGCTCAGGGACATGCCATGTGAAGAAGCCATGCCTTCTATATCTATCCAGAAACTCCTGCCACTCAGTTTTTTGGCATGTCCCCATTTGGGTTTTAGCATTTTGGGAGAAGCAAATAACTTATTAGGATTCAGTTTCTCTGCATAATTGTGCACCCCTCTGCCATGTCTTCCTTTCCCACTCTTTTCTCCCCAAGCCAAACAGTTCCAGATGACCCCTTCACAGGGAGTCCCTCCAGCCTTTTCATCAGTTTAGCTGTTCTTTTCTGCCTAACGGTAGGTTGAGCCTGTCACAAACAAACAACAAGGTCTGAATTAACTCAGAATCAGCCCTTGAGGCAAAGCTATTTACTCAGTTTTTGAAGGACTGAGGAAATTGTCTTCCCGGTCCATGTCTGGCAGGGTGAGTTTGTCCCATCATGACTGAAAGTGGCATCAGGAAGGAGGAATTATTTGTAGTGGGAGGATAAGAACACAAGGAGTGGGGTTAACAGTTTCATTGCCTAAAGCTTTTACATCACCATGCAAACCAATTGGACCAGGCAAACTTCAGGGGGCACCCTTTTGTAGCTCCTCAGCAATGATTGCAACTGTTCCCCTGCCATATTCAGCTGAGTGGGCGGTAAGCTGTGGCCTGGCTCTCCTGCAGAAATGATTCTTCACAGCAAAACAGGCTGTTTCTGCTCTTGATTATAGGAACTTTCTCAGTTGTGCATCAGCAGTACATGCTCTGGATTAGAGGCAATGATCACAAACCTGCTCCAGCTGAAATTGGCACACATGTTCTTGGGTAAACCCCAAGGGAAGAGCTCACTTCCAAGAATTCACCGTAGGACATGCAAGCTGCCTGCTGCAGGAGAGGACATGAATGATGCCCCTCTTTACACCATCTCAGCAGAAGCCAGGGGTCAAGATGACATAGAGAAGACTAGCCGTTTGGCTGACAGATTATGTTTTGCACTCCCTGGTTCTACAGTCAATGAGATGCTTTTGGGGTCACCGTTCCAGCAATGTGAGTGGGTGCCCTTGCAGGGTCACAGCGCCCACTGCAAAAACACACATTCGTTTTGATTATTCATTAATTACATTTACATACCACCCCAATAGCCCAAAGTGCTCTCTAGGCAGTTGAAGGTTTTCCCGCAACATCAAGCCTAGTCATGTCTGACTCTTGGGGGGAGGTGCCCATCTCTGTTTCTTAGCTGAGGGATCCAGTGTTTGTCCACAGAGAGTTTCTGTGGCCATGTGGCTGCCATGAGAAATGCCAAGGTGCACAGAATGCTGCTACCTTCCCACCAAAGTGGGGCCAATTTACTGTATCTACTTGCATTTGCATGCTTTCAAACTGCTACGTTGGCAGGAACTGGGACAAAGTCTGGGAGCTCACCTTGTCGTGTGGACTCAAACTGCCAACCTTTCCATTGACACGTCCAGCAACTCAGTGGTTTAAGCCACTGCGTTGCCAGGCAACTTACAAACTTAAAACCCCAAATGCAAATACAAAACTACCCAATTAAAACACAAAGAACAATCCTAAATATTTAGGATCCTAAAAACAGCAGTAACTCCTGCTGCTGCCACAATGTTGCAGCAGCAATACAATAAAGGTAAAGGTAAAGGTTTCCCCTTGACATTACGTCCAGTCATGTCTGACTCTAGGGGGCGGTGCTCATCTCCGTTTCCTGGCCGAAGGAGCCAGCGTTTGTCCGCAGACAGTCTCCATGGTCATGTGGCCAGCATGACTAAACACCAAAGTGCACAGAACGCTGTTACCTGCCCACCGAAGTGGTACCTTTTTATCTACTTGCATTTGCATGCTTTCGAACTGCAAGGTTGGCAGGAGCTGGGACAGCGCATAGGAGCTCACCCCATGTGCAGATTCAAACCGGCGACCTTTTGATCAACCAGCCCAGCAGCACAGCGGTTTAAACCACTGCGCCACCTGCAGTCCCTAGCAATACAATATTAAAATATAAAAATATAAAAAAATTCCATCTATTAATTTTTAAAATGTTTTCTCCTGGCACTGAAAGGATAATTTGGATGGCATCACACCTATCTTTCTGGGGATCATATTTCAAAGATGGGGTACCACCACTGAGAAGGCCCTTCTTCTGTTTACCACCCCCCTTACTTTTTAGGTGGAGTTTCCTGAGAAGGACCTGTGCAATTGATCTTAATGGATGTAGGAACCTAAGGGAACAGACACTCCTTCAGCTATGCTGGCCCTAAACCGGCCCTGACTTCAACTGGCAGCCAATGCAGATTATAAAGGAATGGTGTAATATGGTTTCAGAGGCCAGTCATAGAAACCTGGCGAGTCAGAAGGGGTCTCCCGAGCCATCTAGTCTGACTCCTGGCTCCAGCCAGCTTTGCTCATGACATGCCTACCATGTGCATGTCCAGCCTATCCTTGAACACCTTCACCAATGGGGCCTCAACCACCTCCCGTGGAAACCCATTCCATACTCTCGGGGTCCTAACTGTCAGGAAGTACTTCCTGATGTCCAAATTGAACCTTGGTTCTTTGAGCTTTGCTCCATTGGAGCGTGTCCTGCCCACCTTCACAAGGGAAAACAGGTCTCAACCCACCTCTGTGTGACACCCCCTCATGTATCTATATGTAACCAACAGATCCCCTCAGAGTCTCCTCTTCTCCAGGCTGAAAAGACCCATTTCCCTCAGTCCTGCCTCATACAGCTTCCCCTGCAATCTGCCCACCATCCTTGTGATCCTCCACTGCACTGATTCCAACCTGGCTATATTATTCCTGTAATGTGGAGCACAGGACTGAACACAATGCTCCCATTGCGGGCATACTAGAGTTGTATAAAGTGACAGTAATACCCTTCTCATTCTAGAAGCCATGCTTCTGGCTATGCATCCAAAAGTGGCATTCGCCCTCTTGACCACCGCATCACATTGCAGTCAACCAGTATGCTGAGATCCCTTTCACAAGTGCTGCTCTCCAGCCACTTGTCCCCTAGCCTGTACTTATGACATCCATTGAACATCTTCCTGTTGCCTCCCCACTTTCATAGTCTGTCAAGTTCCTTCTGAATCTGGAGTACCTGCTCCTCACCTAAGGCCACCGACCCATTTTAGTATCATTCACAAATTTGATTGGCAGACTGGTCATCCCCTCTTCCAGGTTGTTGATTAAAAGATGGAACATGATCAGTCCCCGGAATGAGCCCTGGGGGACCTTGTTCATCACCACACACCATGCCGATGATTCCCCCCTAATAGTTACCCTCTGCCTTTGGTCCATCAATCATGCCCTAATCCATCAAACAGTGCACTGGTCTATCCCAAAACTCCTCAGTTTCTCTACCAGGATATCCTGCGTACATTGTCAAAGGACTTGCTGAAATCCAGGTAAGCCACATCCACCACATCCCCCCCGTTTTGCTACCTTGAAACCTTGTCATAGAATTCCACAACTTTCTTTTGGTAGGACCTGTTTTGGCAGCAGCCATGTTGCATGGTTGCCAACCTCCCTTCCCTATCTAGGTTTACTAGATCCCTTGCTATTACGAGCCTTTCCATCATCTTCCCCAGAATGGACATAAGCTAACTGGCCTGTAATTCCCCATATTCCCTCTGCTACCCTTTTTGAAGACTGGGACCACTGATGCCACCCTCCAGTCCTCTGGAACCTAGCCCATTCTCCATGAGGTCTCAAACATGGAGCAACGGGCTCGAGAGTACTCCTGCCAACTCCTGAAGTACCCTCGGGTGTAACCCATTAGGGCCTGGCACCTTTGCAATGTCCTGTGCCTGAGTAGTTCCTTGACTAGTGGGGTGACTCTAATTCATGCCCCTAAATCCCTGGCCTCATCTGGTCCCCCATGTAGTTCTCCTGTCTTCTGCTTTGGGGACAACACAGAGGCAAAACAGTCATTCAGCATTTGTGCCTGTTCCCTCACATCAGCCACCAAATCCCCTTTCTCCAATAGAAGCCTTTTCTGCTGCTCCTGATATTTTTTGCAAGTCTCAGGCTTTGCCTCACAAAGAAACCTGCCATGAGCCTCCTCTTCCCAGTATCCCCTTTTGTCTACTTGCCCCAGTGCTCATTTCCTACAGAGTTTCATTTTACATCTAATCCCTATTACAACATCTTTTCACATTCATGGTGGTGCTCTCCTTTGCCTTCCCACCTTGCTAACTAGCAGTATGGTCAAGGCTTGTGCCTCCAAGGCTGCCCTTGCTAGCACCATCCACCCCTCTTGAACTCCCTTGCCTTCCAGTACCCTCTGCCAGGAGACTTTCCCCAGTCTGGCCTTCAATTGACCAAAATTGGCCCTCATGAAGTCCCAGCTTCTAGTACTCAACCTGCCATTCATCCCCATTCCCCTGATCTCAAAGGAAAGGATGGGGTGATCACTCATGTCCAGAGCTCCCCTAATCTGCACCTCATCTATCAGGTCCTCCCTGTTAGTCAAAACCAAGTCAAGGATATTTCCCCTCTCCCCCATCACCTCCTGGAACCCCCTGCATGGAAAGACCCTCTCTCTCTCTAGAGTATCTAGGAAGCAACGTGACCACAAAGTGAGTCTCCCAACTGATATCTGGGAGATTGAAATCTCCCATAATTAGTATGTCCCTCTCCCAAGATATCCTTCAAAGTTGTTCTGTCAGGGCATCGCTCAGGGTCTCAAGTTGACTCGGTGGACGATAGTATACCCCACTGCCAGCTCCCTTCCCCCATCAAGAACTTTTAGTTTTACCCAGACCATCTCTACCAGATCCCCATCTGCGCCACCCTCTGTCTCATTGCGTTGTATCCTTTCCCTCATACACCTCCTCCGCTCTTTCCCTTCCTATCCTTTCTATACAGGAGATACGCCTCCAGGTTTACATTCCAATCCTGCCATTCATCCCACCATGTTTCCATGATTCTCACAAGGTCATACCCTCCAATTCCCAGGAGAGCCTCAAGCAATTCCTGTTTGTTTCCCATGCTCCTAGCATTAGTATACATGCATCTCAGCTCCTTCCCATGACCCTCTACCTTTGGGTCCCCTGGCTCCTCCTTCCTCCCTTCTTCCCTGGTACCAAACCCTCTTCATAGGCGTCCCACCAGCCCCTGCAGTACCTCCAAAGCCCTGGCCCTGAAATCCTGATCTTCTCCCCTCACTTGCCCAATCAGGACAGGTCTTTGTGGGGTCGGAGCCCACCCCTGCCTCATTACCCCTCAGCAGTCCTAATAGGCACATTGCCCTATTCTGAATCAGTTGACTTTTCTCAAGCGTTTTCAACTTATTTATTTATTAAAAGCTTTTCTATCCCATCCCCTACAGAACATCTCAGGACGGCTTACTTGGTGTTGAGACTCCCTGAATGAACTACTGCTTGCCTTCTCCTCCATACCGGATTTTTCTTCTTCCTTAAATTGCTAAACCAAAATGCTGGATTCCCTGCTCCTGCCTCCATCAACTCCTCTGACCTATATATAGAAACTGTGAAGAAAGCAAGCCTCACAAACTCTAAGTTGCATGCTGGTTCTCCAAGCGACAGAGAATTTTAATGAATGACAGACGCAATAACCTCCTCGCACATTTGTCTCTCTCCATCTCCCTGCATTTCCTGGATCCTCCCTCCCTTGCAACTCAGAACTCTTTCAGACTTATCAGAACATCAGAAAAGCCATGCTGGATGGGACCCAAGGGTCATCTAGTTCAGTATTCTGTACACATGGTGACCACCCAGCTGCCCATAGGATCCCTCAAGTAAAACGTCTGCCTGCCCATGCTCCTCAGCAACGAGTGTAATGCAGGCAAGCCACCTCTGCTATAAGAGACAGCACATAGCCAGCAAAGCTAGTAGCCACTGATCGCCTCCTCTCTCATGAATCTGTCCGATTGCCTTTTAAAGCCATCCAAATTGCTGGCCATCATCACTTTCCAGCAGAGCCATTTCCACAGTTTAAACATATATGCTGTGTGAAGGAGTACTTCCTCTTATCTGTCCCAAGCGTCCCACCATCAGCTTCATGATGTGACCCTGGGTTTGAGTGTTGCAGGAGAGGGAGAAAGCTGTCTCCCTTGCTACTTTGTCCCTCTGTTTAACCCATCCCCTTCCCCTGCCACACATGCACACAAACCCACCAAAGGCCATGATGCCTGCATCTGTGTGGCTGCTGAGACAATGACAGACTCTCATGGACCTCTTTCTTTCAATCCACGGAACACTTCTTTTTTCCTCTGAACAGAGTCTGAGGAAATGGAAAGTTCATCTGCTGCCATACGTTCTACCATGAAGATCACTGGCCCCATTAGCACAGTATTATCTGCACTGAGTGGGAGCCGTGAGGGTTGCAGGCCCTTTGCCAACTCTGTTTGGAGAACTGGGGACTTCCTGCAGACAAAGCGTGTGTTCTGCCAGCAAAATAGGGTCCCCGCTGCTGATTGCTGAGGGTTTGCTGAAGGGTGACCAGCTGGACAGAGATGCCCAGTCCACATGGAGAAGTGCCAGCCTGCCTCTCTTTGTATGCCACCTCTCTCCTGCTCAAGACTGCCTTAAGGGTATAAAGCCACTTTCTAAAAAAAAGTCTGGGCACTTTGAGCAGGCCTCAGAACCTGGATAATTTGATACTGCTCTGCTTTTGGTTGAGTTCCATTTGCAGAGTTAGTTCAGCCAATGTTTGGAAGCAGCTGCCAGAATCTAATGCTGAATGCACAGTAAATAAACCAGATAAAGACTGTTTGCTCATTTAACAGGAAGACCCACAGGAAACTATATAATCTGGTGGTGGTGCAACTAAGGGATAGGAAACAGCAAGTCCGGATCATAGCAGATTGTATTATGAAACTAACTTTCCAAAGTGGTTCGAGTATGTGAATGGTATTAGCATTATCAAGTTGATGGATCATTTTTCCTTGAAGGAAAATGAGTTTGGAGTTTTCTTTAAGCAGAGGAGGAGGAGGAACTGTGACATGTAACACAATGCTTCTGTATGTAGTGCTCCTTTTCAGGATGCCAGCCATGCCCTCTCTCAGAATACTCCATTCCATTCTACCCTCCTGATGCCTCCCTCTTGTGCATGGATGGTGCAACTTCAATTATATAAAGACTTGCACTCAGAGAATAGTTTATAGGCTAATTAATGGAACATGACAGGTTTATGGAATTTTAACCTTTATAGAAAGAGTGCATAAAAGGAGCTGATAAAAAGATGTACCCCCAAGTTTTCCACCCCATTCACAGGGGCCCAGTTAATGGGGGCATATTTCAATCTGGGGAAAATGCCTTGCAAAGTTTGGAAACTAAATTGGTGGTGCTGTTCTTCTCCTTCCCTCTTTCACATGCTAGCTTCTCATCAGCTGCTTGTTGGCAGTCACCATGTGTTTCCCCACAGTGCCCCAGCATTAGAAACACAGAAACAGAGCGGGCCAGAATGGGCCATCTAGTCTGATCCCTGGCTCCAGCATTCTAGGAGGATGGGGAATGATGACCACCAGCAAGAAGGAAGTGTACCAATGTATGCTTCCACTGGTGGGATCCCACACTGTTCTGTCACCCCTTCCATGAGGCCTGTATTTCATACCCCTGAATTCAAGCTGAGAGCTCAGCTGTAAGAGAGAAATTTTTCTCTCTCGTAGTCATAGAACAAGCAACATTCCAAGGAAATAGCTGGGAAGTAAATTCAGACCACCAGGAAGACTTTTTTTTCACTTACTGCATACCTTGAGGATTTTGCCAGAAATAGGTACCATTCTTCCAGTATTCCCTGATAATGGATAGAGCAAGAGTACCCTTGGCCAAGTACATCTGCATACATAACTTACTCAAACAAGTGTGAGTAACTTACTCAAACAAGTGTGCCTCTTGTGGGAATCTTTCCACCCACAGTGCTGTAAACCACATGCTATACCCCTTGGTACAGGTCTGAGCCTCAAGATCAGCCTAGAAGCCCGGTCCACTGGGTCACTGCAGAAACCCTCACGCCAGCTCAGTGACCTATGGACTGAAGCAGGACAGCTTCCAAACCATCCAGATCTCTACTCGTCTTACCACTTCACTGGCAGATCTCACCCAACTCAATTATTGGTTTTCTAGTAACTAGGCAGAAATTTAATTCAGTTCTGCTCCATTCCAGGGACCAGGCTGCTTACCTCCTAGGCCCTCTCCTCAGATTTTTTAAAATAGAGACTGTTACTCCCCAGAGTTCCTGTTAGAACACTCTCTAAAAATAGCACAGATAAAGCCTGTTTCTGTGTCCCAAGCAGAAGGGGTCTATTAAGTATGCCAACCCAAACCAAGTGATTTAAGTGCTTCCTTGAACTTTGAGTGCATTTTGGCATTCCAACAACTTCGATCAAGTACAGTGCCTGCTACCTTGAGTGCCGCTGCAGTGCAGCAAATAGAACATCGGACAGGATGTCAAGAAATTGATGTTCAGATCCTGACACAGGCAGACATCTTTTCATGTGAATATTCTACACTTTTTATTTGTGAGGCAGTTTCCATCTTCTTCCCACAATGCCACAGGGCAATGCTATGTCTGGGGTATCACATATCGTGCAAATGATGGCCAGATTGTCAAACACAATTGCTAGTGTTGCCACTTGCTGTAGCTGCCAGATTAAGTGGTGTTAGTTCCACTTTACGCAGCCGTGGTTAGACTTCATCTGGAGTACTGCATCTGGTTCTCAGCACCACCATTTAAGATAGATGCAGACAAGCTGGGAAGAGTTTGGACGAGGGCAACAAGGATGATCCGGGAACTGGAAGCAAAGCCCTATGAGAAGAGATTGAAGGAATTTGACATGTTTAGCCTCAAGAAGCGAAGACTGTGGGGGACTATGATAAGACTTTTCAAGGACCTGAAAGGCTGTCTAGCAGAGGAAGGGCAGTATCTCTTTTCAATCCCACAAAAGTGCAGGTCGCAGAATAATAGGGCCAAGTTCCAGGAAGCTGGGTTCTGGTTGAACTTCAGGAAGAACTTCCTGTTGGAGCAGTATGACAATGACCTTGAATGCTGGAGGCGTTCAAGGTGCAACCGGACAGCCATCTGAGTGGGATGGTGTACATTAGTGACCTGCCACAGGAGGGGGTTGGAGCCAATGAACTTCTAAGCCCCTTCCAACTCTACCATGATTTTACTAGGGAGGAGAAGCTGTGTTACTACCACTGTTTAGTGTAAGTTAGCAATCTATTGCGAAAAGCCTCTTCCCGACGGAAAGGTCTAGTGGAAAGATTTCTCAGTTTCACTGAGCAGAAACAGGGTAAGCAGTGACATTTGCCTCAGAAAGTCAGCAAGAAAGAGTCTGTCGGAGCTAGATAAGCTTCAGCGAGGTTAAGGTCTCAGTAATAAAGCCATGCCCCAAGGATAATATGTGACTGACTCTAATTTATGTTTCATCAGATATATTATTTATTATTTCAGTTTGTACAGTGTACAGTAGCCCACATCTGTGCAGCTTATGACATAATTCAACCATTAGTTAGATCCAGCTGGTGGGGACTAGAAACCGGACCTTCACAGTGGTGGCCTTATGGTACTTGCTCCATAGAGGAATTCACCACTCCCCACTCTCAGTTGGCCTTGTGCCCAGTTCACAGGCCTCTGTTTGGTCCAAGCCTGGCATAAAGATAAAATCACTGGAAGAAAAAGCTGAGCGGGGAAGTGGCAAATTAGATAGCATGGACATACAGGTTACTGCCTTCTACATTACAGTATTTCTATTTCCAACAAGAAACCTATTTCTAAATTTGCAGCTACAGTGGTACCTTGGCTCACAAACTTAATCCATTCCAGGACTCTGCTCGTGACCCAAATTGGTCATGAGCCAAGTCAAATTACCCCATAAGGTTCAAAGTAAATAAGGTTAATCTGTTCTGTAACTAATTTTTTTTTATCACAAAAATTTGAAGTGGCCTGCTGGGGGGGGGAGGGGGGAGGCAGGCATGATCACGATTGTCACCTAATGTGGAGTTTGTGACCCAAGGCAAAATTTTTCAGAAATTTCTGTTCGCAACCCGATGCGTTTGTGAGCCAAGGTACCACTGTATAAGTCTAAATGGGTGTGGCCCATTGTATCCAAATGTGTCCTTGTTTTGGTGGTCACCCTGTCCTTCTTTATGTTTTGTTAGGTATGCTTGGAAGACGTTTGGGTTTCAAAAGGTCTTACAAACTTGGTTTTATTGGTTTTTCCTGTTCTAAATGTCTGTTAATATTACTGTATTTTGCCATATGTTATTATTTTAAATAACTTTTTTGCCAGGATATTTAAGCCACCATGTGATTTTTTTTCTTTGCTGAGAAGTGCAAAATGAAAAAAAATCAGCATTCATTTGTGCTGGTTTTGTATATCCTACAGTATACAGTATACATGCTGTCAGGAATGTTAATAAGATAAAATATAGCCCATCAGTAGTAAAACCAGTTAATAAAAATATCAGAAGGCAGCAAGTAAGATCCAAGAAATTCCTTATTGCAGTAAATAAGGAAATGAAGGAAAACAACTTTTTGGAGCAGCATAAAAGAGAATGATACCAAAAGCCTGACAGAACTATTTTAAGGAAGTATTTGCTTGCTACTAAAATGATAGCAGAGCCAGCAGGTGTCTTCCTCAGGTGGATGTTCTAGCCAGAGGGCACTACATAAAGGAAGCACCACAGGGACTGATTAGGTCCAAATTCTAACAAGACTACGCCAACAAATATGTAAAACAAAATAATGTCCCACAAACTGAAAATGATCAATGTATATCCCAGTTCCCAAGAAAGAAGACGCAAAAGAATGTAGTTTGATATCGAGAAAACAAATCAAGGCTACAGAAGTATGCAGGTTTAACATCAACAATGAAGAACTTGAGAGTGTGAAAGATTTCACATACCTTGCTCATTCATGAATTCAAAGAGACTAAACAAGAAGTTCAAAGAAAACTGGGACTTGAAAGGGCAGCCATGAAGGAATTAGAGAATGTCATGAAGTGTAAGGATGTTTCACTAGAGACCAAGGCCAAGATCCTCCACACTATCATATTAGTGATCACGATGTACATGTGTGAAAGATGAACACTGAAGAAAGCTGACAGGAAGAAAATGGATGTATTTGAAACATGGTGCTGGAGGAAAGCTTTGTGAGTCCCCTGGACTGACAGAAAGATGAACAAGATGATCTAAGATCAAATCAAGTCAGAACTTTCCCTGGAAGCAAAGATGAGAAAGCTGAAGCTGTCATATTTGCAGTACATCATGAGAAAGCGAGATTCATTGGAGAAGATAGTCATGCTAGGGAGAGTCAAAGGCAGAAGAACAGGAAGAGCAAATATGAGATGGAGCGACTCCATAAAGGAAGCCGTAGACTTGTGTTTATAAGAACTGGGCAGGGCTGTCAAGGACTGGGTGCTTTGGAGGCCTTTCATGCATAGGGTCACCGTGACTGCTCTTTAGAAGGCCAGATAGTGAAGATGAAACTCAAATACTTTGGCCACCTAATGAGAGGGAAGGACTCCCTGGAGAAGAGCCTGATGCTGGGAACAATTGAGGGCAAGAGAAGAAGGGGGCGGCAGAGGATGAGGTGGCTGGATGGAGTCAGTGGGGCAGTGGGTGTGGGCTTGAGTGGACTCTGAGGGATGGTGGAGGACAGGAAGGCCTGGAGGAATGTTGTCCATGGGGTTGCGATGGGTCGGACATGACTTCGCGACTAACAACAACTGTCAATCTGGGTTGTCGCTTAGAAAAGAGAAGGGAATGAAGTGAAGGCAAGTGGGGAAAGTATAAATCTGGGTCTGGGATCGCTAGTAAGCTGTGTGGGATTCCGTCTGCACAAGCCTCATTGCCTGCTTCAGGGACATAAGGGGTGTCATTGAGGACTGTAACTGGAGCAAGCAAGGCAGAGCTTTCTGGATTGGCCAGGGCTGGGATAAATGCTGCGAGTGTTCCACTTAAGGTGCTCAATTACGAATCACCAAAACAGGTAAAAGAGAACACCGTTCTGCATATTTTATGTGTTAATTTATTCATGTGGATGCAAGATTGTAAATTAGTATAATTTCAAAAGGAGCACAATTCATCCCACCTTATTTGAAAAACTGACCAAGTGACCTGTAGGTCTTGCTTAGCCATGTGTGACTTAGCAAAGGTTGAACTCAAAGTTTTTCAGATTTCATCTGGAAGCTCATTCCATCTGAAATTCATATCAGATTGTGAGCTTCCCTCTTCCCTACTCCACATGAAAATCTGGCCATATGTTTACAAATAGATTAATCAATTCTGTGTATCTTTGAAATGCACATTTTCCCACCATTTATTAAAGGTATTTGCTTGGATTTTTTGAAATTCTCAGATGTACATGCATTTTTGTCTGTAAATCAATTTTACAGGCTTGGGAATTGACAATCTGTCCATAAAATGCCAACTGAGAAAAGGACCGAAACTGACTGGACACTAATGTCTCATACACCCATAGCCTTGCCCAGTCTGCCCTGTACATGACGGCCAACAGCAGGTTCCCTGATTCGTCTTCATAGCTCCTTACCTTTAAATTGTGCATGGCTTGGGAAGCCCTTCAACTGGAAGCTGCCTTCGAAAAAGGTGGAACTCCTCTGGGAGCCTTCCAGGAGGAATTGTGTTACACAGGCCACCCCACTTCTATCTTTGCTTGGCCTTGCTCAGCCAAGACCTACTCTCTCCCTGCTTCTCTTCTCTCTCTTTGCCCATGCCAGCTGCCAGCATTGATCCGATGTGCTCAACCTCTGGCCTAGGATTGCTGTGGCATGGCCCTAACTTGGCATTATCCTTACAAGTCATGAAGGAGAAGTTGTTTTCTCTCCCAGGATTTCAATAGAGCATACACACTGGAAGGGGCAGAACAGGAAGGGGGAAAGCCAAGCCAGGAGCACAGAACAGCCAGACAAGAGTAACAGAATGCAGGAATGGAGCACTTTTGAGAGTCAAACAACAGCCAATGTTGCTGCAGAGCAAGAGTCGCAATACCAGAGTACAGTTTTTTGTGATACTGGATGAAGTTACCGATCTAAAATACAAATTGAGCGTTGTCGTGGCAACAGCAAGCACAAAAGGGGAGAATCCATGCCAAACCAAATGACCTAGGGAGAAAAGCCCTACCAATTTTAAAGTGGAGAGCTAGCTCTCCCCATTTCACCATATCAGCAAACTTGGAAAGGCAGTTTTTTAAGAGGAGACAGAGAGTAAACAGGAAGTGCCTGGGGTATCCAAGAAGTCAGAATCAAAAGGAAACACATTCCATGACACTGTTTTAAATATTACAGAGCCAGTTCTCCCTTGGGCCTTGGGGTGGCTCCCTAAGCACCTGGCCAACCATTTGTTAGTGTCTTCTGTTAACTTGAGGTGTCACCAAGGACCAGACCTGCTCAGGCTGGTAGGTACTTAGCTGTAATTTCTGTCTCATGACCCCATTCCTCAAAGGCTGCTCAAGAACATACATGGCCCCGCCTGTGCCTGCAGAGCTTGCACCAATGTAGCAGCATCACGAGCAGCACTGTAGACCAGGAGAGGCAAATGCTTGGAGTTCAAGAACACATGTGGTATTAGGAAAACTGTCCTTGGCATCACCACAATATGACTGCCATGGGAGGTGCAGCTAGTCCTAAAGGACAAGTAACCTTCTGAAAAGGCCAAATACAAAGTAAGTGCAGTTGGAGCCTCAGTTCAGTTCGGTTTGGCTCAGTTTGGTTCATGGCAGAGTAGGACACTTGGTGGCTACCAAGAAGTGTGTTCAGGGGTACACTGTTACGGACAGGCTCCATGGAGTCCAGCCCTGCTGCTGAGCATAATATAAATTCAAAGGCCTAGCTATAACCCTCACAGGGAATCTTTTTCTATCAAGAGCCATGTTTTCTTGGAAACAATTAGTACGATGCAGCCTGCTGGAAACGGGCAGCCAGAGCCAGTAGCTGGTGAAGCTAGTTTCCTAAAAGATGCTGGGCAGCCATCTGAGAGGGACGGTTTAATTGGGAGCCCTGCACTGAGCAGGGCGTTGGACCCGGTGGCCCTCTGGCCCCTTCCGACTCTACTATTCTGATCCTGCGATTCCATACCTACTTCCTTCTTTGCTATTCTTTTTCTCTCTCCCTCCTAGTACAGTCGTACATACTCAATAAACATTCCTGTGTTTGAACAATTTCCAGAGGAACCATCCTCTATTTGAAGAACCCTTTGATTTACTCCCTGTCCAATTCCAGTTTAACTCTCCACAGTCAGAATCTAAACAATTAAGTGAATTGGCAGGCACATGGGTCCCTGGCATGCAGTCTCCCTCAAACAGAAGGATGCATAGATTGGATGTTACCCCTAAAATCTAAGCAAATCCATATAACTACATTTGCATGTGTAAATTCTTGTCTTGTTTTTGTGTGCAATAGATATCCTTATTTTTGGGCCATCGGACCCTCTTTCTCCAACCCACTCTGCCCAGTTGACTGCTAGGGAAATGGCAGATGGCTCTTGTTCCTCAACCCCTCCTACCCCTCAGATAGGATCATAAAGCATAAAACATAAAGGATCATAAAGAGAAATTTATGATTTCTCAGATCATAAAGCAGATGCATAGGAACAGAAGGTCCCAAAGGTGGGCTTTGAGTCCTGGATTCTGTAGCCACTGGACCACAAACTCGTTTGGACCATTTCACTGGCCACTGAACAACCTAAAGCCGGTCGAGGCAAGCCGTTGGTTGGTTCCCTAGGGCTTCTGTTGTGCTCTTTTGCATAATAAACTGGCTCCCTGCCCCAGAAGCATCTAATTTTCAAGCTGACTTAATGGACAGCTCACGCTTGGTAGACTAAGGGGCACTTTGCATATGCAGGGTGGCCACTTCTTGATGGCCACAACACCCACTAGCAATGTTCATGTGAGAATGAATTCTTACAGACCAAAAAGTTCCAACAGCACACGCGTCATATAGCCTTACTGGAACGCAACACCCAGTGTTTTCCAAGGACATCAGTTCCCATATTCTACTGTGAATTCGCATATAGCACCACAAAACAATGGGAGAAACCAAACAACATCCATGTACATATGGGTCACCTCAATCAGTTCTACTACTGTTGAATGCAAGATCATTGACATGCCAAGCTGGACCTTCTGTCAATTCCAGCTGGCTCAGGATCCTCTGTACCACAGAGGAGCTTCCAAGTGTTGGGGGTCTCCAGCTCAGCCAATGATTGGGGATGGAGAGTGTTGCAGGATAATTAGGGGTGTGCAAAATAAGTACTTCAAAAATATGTACTTCAGATGCACGCTTCTCAAAAAGTCATGAGCAGTAAATTCAGCAATAGGTTGAGCAAGTCTCAAAGGGAAACCCACTTGACAAGTACAATACTCATTGATTCTTCCATCCCCTAAATGCTCCACTACCTGCAGAGTCACAAATTTTCCTTCCTTAGCACTACATTGACTGTCAGACAGAAATCATGTTTAGGCCACCAAGATAAGTCGGGGAGCCTTCTGTATGCAAAGCTTTCACCCTGCTGCTCAACTACCATTCTTCATCTTTCCTGGGGCAACAATCTGCATTCCATGGATCTTTTCTCTGCCTGTGCAAAAACTCAGCTGTACTGCCTGCATACTAATGGGGAAAGTGTATCCCTGGAGCAGGGGGGAATGTGGAGCCGGGCCCTGTGCCCTCTCTGGGATCCCACTGCAGTTCTCATACAGAGAGAGCAGGAACTCTGGCTTCCCACTCAGCATCCTCCTCAGCATGCGGCAGCATGCAGTGCCCCTGAGCTATCATGGGGAGCAGCAGTGACGGATGTGTTTGTCTTGAGCACAGTAGCAGCATCTCACCAGCGCCCACGCAAAGTGTTCCACAATACCTCAGGCCTGACACAGGCTAGGCTGTTTTGGCAGCTTGGCTTATTTGTTAAACCTCATAATAGTTGGAGCAGGAGGCGGAGGGGTCTTATGCCTTGCCTGCAGGGAGTCTACTCTGCAGCAAAAGGATCTGTGGGTCACTTTAAAGCCTTCATAATGAAGGTTACTTCTGTCTGCCACAACTAAATTTGGATCTGCAAGTTCAGGTTAAGTCACGTCTCCTGTACATCTCCTCATTGCACAGTGGCCAGCTAGATGTCTCAGCATCTAACAAGCCCACAAACTGCAGCAGCATGACACATATTTCTTATATGTTTATAACATTCTTGGTGTGTCATGCAATTCCTCATCCCACCACTTACCTACACAGCATCGATGGGGCCAACAATCTAAGCAGTGGTACACCTACATAATCCATGGCCCTTACTGGATTGGAAGAGAGGGCTTTAGGCAGCTGCTTGTATGACTTCAGTCATGAAGCCCATAATATATTTCTCCCCTACTCCTGCCATTTCTTTCTTTATAACTGCATCTACATTCTTGAAGCATTAGGGAAAACACACAAGAATTTGCCAAACCCAATTTTAATAAGGGAGAAATGTTCTAGACATGTGCAGTTTCAGACTTGCATTCAATGTTGACACTGTTGTAACTGCAGAGATGAAGTGGTTTTGGTTTCTTTTGCCCTAACATATCACTTTGCTGAGGAAAGGAATGGTAACAATAGTGGTAATGCAGTGAAATCAGGCCAACATCGGACCAGTTAGCCACTACCCACTTCTGCTTTCTGGGCTGTCAGTTGTGGAGGCTCAGGCTTGGACCTGAGCCTCCCAGAGAACAACTCTGCCTAAGCAACATTTAAGTCAAACAGCCAGCCAACGTTTCCCAGCCTTGGATCCCTAGATTTTGGATGACAACTTCCCAAGGTTGAGAACTGCAGCTTCAGTCAACTTATCATGGTGGCCAAGATGAAAATAAGAGTCTTCTTTGGTTTATTCCCAGCCCCGATATTCTAAGCCTCTGAACACAGAGGCTTTTGTAGCTAAAAGCAATTAGAAGTCCAATCTCACACGTGTTTAGACACAATAGAGTCCGGTAATTCCCAGCATGCCCCAGCCAGCAAATATCAATTCGTCTTCATTGCTACCACTTGGCTGCATGACAGACAGTGAGCAGGCAGGTACCAATCACTCATCTTTTTCACTAGGGTTGCTCTCCAGGCCAGAGTAAATAAACAGGAGGCAGATAAAGATGCTGGTTGCAATGATTAAGAGCATGGGCAGGTCCAGAATGCCCTTTTCAGTGAGCCTTGCTTGGGATTTATTTATTTATTTATTTATTTAAATATTTATATGCCGCCCCTTGCAGCAGCCTCGGGGCGGCTCACAGCCACTAAAAACATATACAATGGGATGTGGTCTTTTAGCAAGCATCCAAGCATACCCACTCTTGAAGCCACCCACGGTCATAACCCTGCCTTCAACAAGTTCAAACCACCTCAGATTGATTCTGCAGGTACGGGTTCAAGAATGAAGCTGCAGGAAGTTAGGATATGAGGGATCAAGCATAGCTCTTTGAGTGCTTCACTGATGTTCTATCTACAGAAGGTTTAAAATGCATTAAAAATCCAAAGGCCCACTGACAGTTAGGCATGGGGTCAATGCAAAACGGGGGCTGTGTTGCCAGCACAGTTGATGCTGTTGTCACTCGTGGAGGCAGCATACGGACACCTCCAAAGAAAAAAGACAGAAAGGAAAAGCTGTGCTCCAACCCCCACCTCTGAAGCACTTGAGAACTCCCCCATCCTGCATCAGCCTGGAGAAATTAGGTGAAGTGATTTCTTCAATTTCTTGGCCCACAAACAGAACAGATAAGTTCAGGGGGCTATTTGCACCCAGTTGTGTTCATCACCGCATTGTTCCTCATATGGACACCACATTCTACTCTTGGGCCACCTACAGTAATACCTCAGTTCACAAACACTTCTGCTCACGAACAATTCGGTTTGCAAACAGAAAGTTCGGCAAAATTTTGCTTCCATTCACGAACTCCGCATCGGGTGACGAACACAATCCCGGCCATCTTCCCCGCACTAGGACCACATGTCAGAGCGTGCCACATGTTGCAGCCATCTTCCCGCTGGAACACATTCTCACACATGGTCGCAGTGCAGATGTCCGTGATTGTGTCCCTGCAAGGAAGATGGCTGTGATCGTGTTCACACAAACACGAATGCGGCCATCTTCCCTGCTCTGACACGTGGTTGCAGCTTCCTCTTGTCGAGATCGCAGTCTCCCTCCAAGCAATAACCTCCTCCCCACCCACCTTCCTGTCCTCCACGCTGGAAGTCACCTCAAGCAAGGTTAGTGTTCTCTCTCTTCATACTGTACTGTACTTAGTTTCATATTGTCATGGTTAAAAAAAAAATACATATGGTTCAGAATGAAGTAACCTTCTTTACATGAACGTTATGGGGAAATTTGACTTGGCTCATGACCAATTCAGTTCGCAACCAGAATCGTGGAATGAATTAAGTTTGTGAACCAAGGTACCACTGTACTTTCCAAACAGGTGCCTCAGGTACGACAGTATAACTGGAGGTAAGAAATACAGTCTTTCTGCCTGGCTAGGACAGGGAGCTGAGCGGGAGCTGGCCTCAGTGGCTTTCCAGCCCCTTCCCACTCTACTATTCTGTGATTATAGGGAACCCCGTATTGCTGTCCTGCTCAGTGGGGATGGTACAGGAGTGGGCAGCCTCAGGCTCATACTGCCAATCAACAAATCATGTAGCAGTTTGCTGGCTTTTCTGCATTTAAACCCAGTTCTAAAAGACTAAAATGCCTTTCTTGAGGCATTTTCCCCTCATTCCCTTACAAACATTTTTGTTCAGAGATGCTCACTGCAAAATTGGGAGCCATGCAAAAACCAAAGCATGGTTGCGTTACTATTTGCATATTTGCTTGGGGACTGTGAATTGGCTTGGCTTGTATTAAAATGTGAATGATCTAATTTCACCCCCATCTTTGCTGCAATCTGCCTCATTATATAGCAAACCGAAGACAAAACTGTGACAGGGCATATGGTCTATGGCACAGACTGAAGCAGAACATTCCCATGCTCAGAGGAAGCCGTATACCACCACATCAGACTATTTACACATGCATCTTCTTTACTCTGATCAGCAGCATCTCTGGACCCTCTTCAGCAGGGAGAGGTCTTTCATAAGCACCCGCTACCTACTCCTTTTAACTTGGAACACCAGGGACAAAACCAGGGTCCTTCAGCATGCAAAGCACATGCTTAACCATTGAGGTGTGCCACCCTGGTGTTAAAGGTACGATGGTCAGGCATCTGCTGAGGGACAACACTCCTGCAGGAGCCCACAGGGAAAAGATCTCTGGGCCAGCTCCTCCTCTCCATCATGGCCACCTGCTTTCCCCCCTGCCTCTTACTCTGGCCAGTAAAATAGGAGTGCATTTGCAAAGGGGAGCATTGAGTTCCACCAGCTGTTAATTCACCTGCTCTCCTGTACATCAAGCAAGCAAGTAGCATCAATACCGAGGAGGAAGAGCAGGAATAAAAGGCAACACTGGTGGGGAAACCACAGTCACAAATGGACCCGTTGGCGTTCTCCTGATGGCCCCACCACTTGAGAGAAGGCAGACCCACTGAGGGTGCCCTGCCCAACGGCCTGAGAACCCCTGCAGCCAGCACGGACTGCAGCCACAAGGCTCAGCCAGACCATTGACTTTGAGTCAGGATCCCAGCATGCAAACTATGAAAAAGGCTCTGCCAAGCTTGTACGAAGCCTTATATGCCAGCTAGTAAGTTGGGATTAAAGAAAAATTCTCATCAGTGCAAGTTCAGTTTGATTTCAACAGCCAGAGCATGTCTTATTTCAATTTTGAAATTAAAATTGGGGCCCCCAGCTGATTAATTTGGGGCAAGCAGCAGTTCCCATTGACCTGCTCACTCTGTCAGCTCCCTCTCCACCCGCTTTGTCATTCTGAACATCCACACTCAAGGTAACCATGTCAGCCACCTTTCCACAAATCCCAGGAACCTCAGCAACATGCCATAGCAACATTCCTTGCAACAGTGAGAGCAGGAAGTTCAAGTACGCAAATCAAGGACTTGCACCCCTCCTGCTTCGAGGCACCCAGAGGGCTTGGCAGGCACAGGTACGGATATCATGCACACAAGCCACCAACTCAACATTTACCGTATTTTTCGCTCTATAAGACGCACCTGACCGTAAGACGCACCTAGTTTTTAGAGGAGGAAAACAAGAAAAAAAATATTCTGAATCAAATGGGCACATAATCACAGGCACATTCCTCATCACTTCCCCATGGGCTGCACATCTGACAGACTTACTGCACACACATATTCGCTCTATAAGACGCACAGACATTTCCCCTTACTTTTGAGGAGGAAAAAAGTGAGTCTTATAGAGCAAAAAATACGGTAAGCTGCTAAAGAATGTTTCCGCTAGGAAGCATTTCTGCTGTTGCTGGCATTTAGATCGTTGGGGGTTGGTTCAGACCAGGGATGATAGGAAATGAAATGCAGTTACTCTTCAATATCTGCAGTTTGCAATTTGCATTGGAATCTCTAATCAAGAATTTGGGAAAATCAAAATGCTCCTCCATGTTGATGAAAATCTCACTTTGGAATCACTGAACCCAGGTGCGTTTGGCTTAGAGGAGTTTAAACTTTAAGCCAGGGCTGCCCAAGCTCAGGCCCATGGGCCAAATCTAGCCCAACTGTGATCACAATATGAACCTTTGGAATTCCTTGATGGATCCACACTGTTTCTCTCAATTGGCAATTTTCTGGCAGTTTACCAGCTTTCATGCATGTTTCCACTACTCCAGAAAGGATGAAATGTTAGCAAATAGGCTTTGGGAGAGACAGTTAGAGCTGTAAGCTAAGCTATCCCTATAGCAGGGTTGCTTTTACCTTGTGCCAGTTAATCTTTGGCCCCACACACCACTGGAACCCAGTCCAGGAGCTTCTCTGAACAGAATTTGGCCCTCACACTGACAGCGGTTAGCACCCCTGTTTTAAACACCAATGGCCCACCTTGAGGCTGGTTTTAAATTGGAGCAGACTTCCTTATGATAGTAAAATACTCAGCTGATATCCCCAGGATGAGACACTGATACAGACTGTGAGCAAATACATGAACTCGCCTAGACAGGTTGTAGTGGCAGTACTGGCTTCCATCTTCCTCCCACAGTAGGGCACTCCAGTTCCTTGAAAGGAAGAAAAATACTGCAAAGCAGGGCAAACTTAGCCTTAGCCATGGCAGGTCTCAGCCTTTCTTCACTGAAGCTGCCAAAGCAATCATAGCAGGCAGGCTGCTGTGTGGTTTTCCTATGGTGCTGTGGACATGTCATCATTCTGGGACAGTCTATGGACCCTTATCATTACTGACCGTTTCACTGAAGAAGCCCTGGAAAGCTTCCACAGAACCCCAAGGTTTCTCGCAGCTGAGTTTTGAAAAACAGGGTTATAAACCTGGGATGCCCATGAATCTTGCTGCATGAGGACAGGACGCGGCTGCCACCATCTGTGCTGCCCGGAAGGCCTCCGTGGGCCCGCCCTTGCTTCCCTTGCTGAGCACAGGTGGGAGCAGTGCTGGGGGCGGAGTTGACCATGGGCGGGGTGGGCGGAGCCCTTTCCCTGCAGGCCACGCCCAGGGATGGCAGCCTTGGGTCAGCGACCGAAGGGTGATGGCCAAAGGGCAGTGCGCTGCCGTTTGGCGCCATTTGGGGCCATGAGGGGCTGGGCTGGGCTGGGCCAGAGACTCTGCCCTATTTCTTCTCTTTTCCTCTCTTTCTGCTGTTTAAGTTGTGCAACTGTATTATATTATTGTAAGGTTTTAACTTTGATGGAAGTGCCTGGGGAGTGAGTGGGTGCCATCTTTGGGGTGGTGACGGGCAGGGGAAAATATGGTGTTGGGGGTCTAATGGGTCAGTTTAGAAGAAGGAGGGACCAGTGTCTTATATCTGTTCCCTCTTCTGGTTATTCCCCCCATTGGAAGGTTTCTGGCAGCAATATCAACTGGCCCCTGGGCCTGTCTGTGCTGCTATTGAATGCCAGGTCAGCCCATAATAAAACATCCCTCATTCATGATTTAATGTTGTTTAATGATTTAATCATGAATGAGGGGGCCAACCTGGCATGTATCATGGAGACCTGGGTGGAGGAAGGGGGAGAGGTCCCCCTCATTCAGCTCTGCTCTCACAAAGGACAGCGTACAAACTTCTTAAATAAATAAATACGTACATACATACAATGTAGTCCTTGTTTTGAAGGACCTCTTAATCCCAGCATAGAAAAGAAGAGGAATTAAAGTCACTTATCAACAGATAGCAGCACCTGATCATCTGGCTCGTCGTCTTCATGGTGAATTGTATAAAACTAGTATTAGATTGCAGAACAAGAAATAACTGCTCGTTCTCTAGATCTGAATCTGTGTTTACTTTTGTTTTCTTTTTTGTATGCATGAAGTTGCTACCCTACATTCACCATAAGGAACAAACAAGTAAAAACAGAGAGTGACATCATCTGGACTCACATCCCACTTCAGATTTCGTCCAGCATGTGGATTCTGTCACTGGAATGCGCTACAGCTGCTGGCTGTACTTTGAGATATTAAGGCCTTCACTGCTGCCATACCACATTGCGAAGTGCAGGACAGACAGTGGTTAGAGCTTGAAATCCTGTTATGGATGCTCGCAGGAAGTAAAACAGACACCACAAGCAGGAGTACTTCATACTCTTCAGCATGCAAGAGTGAACTCTGGCAAACCTGCTTGTAAAGGGAGTGGCCTTCATAGACACACAGTATTGATGGGGAACTGCCCCCCTCAGTCGTCTCTTCTCAAGGCTGAACATGTCCAGTTCTCTCAGTCCCTCCATGTGGGGCAGAGTTTCCAAACCCTGGATCTTCTGTGTTGTCTTCCTCTGAGCCCTCTCCAATTTCCCTGCATCTTTCTTAAATCTTGGTGACCAGAGCTGGACACCAGATGAGGTTTGACGAGTAAGGAGTACTACCCCCCTAATGAGGGGAACTACTATTTGTCATGATCTGGAAGTAATACTTCTATTAATGCATTCCAGAATAACATTTGCCCTTTTTGCAGCTGCATTGCATGATTTGCTCATATTTAGCTATTGTCCACAATAATTCCAAGGTCTTTTTCTTTTTCCGTTCTGTTGAGCCACATATTTCCCATCTTGTACTGATGCATTTGGTTTCTTTTTCCTAGGTGGAGGACCTGGCACTTGTCCTTACTGAATTTCATTCTGTTGCTTTCAGCCCAGCATTTCGGCTTATCAGTATCGCCCAGAATCTTCATTCTGTCTTCTAGGGTGTTTGCTATTCCACCCAGTTTTGTATCATCTGCTGATTATCTTTCCTTGTACTTCCTCATCTAAATCCTTAATAAAAATGTTGAACAGCAAAGGGCCAGTTTTGGTTTCACCTAATACTTTCTCTATCTAGACCACTTTTTGCTAATTTCCTTATCAGAATGCCACGGGTCACTATGTCGAAAGCTTTGCTAAAGTCCAGGTAGATTATGTCCATGATGTTCCCTCTGTTCATTTGGGAGGTTACCCAGTGAAAAATGAGATTAGATTAGTCTGACAATTTATTTTTGATAAATCCATGTTGGCTTCTACTAATCACTGCATTTTCATTGAGGTGCTTGGAGACTGATTTTTTAACAATTTGCTCCAGAACTTTTCCAGGGATTGATGTCAGAGTAACTGTAGTTCCCAGGTTCATCTTTTTACTCCTTTCCTGAGGATGGGAACATTAGCTCTTCTCCAGTCTCCTGGCACTTCTCCTGTTTTCCGAGATTTATCAAAGATAATAGCCAATGGGCCTAAGAGTTCCTCCACTAGCTCTTTTATGACTCTGGGATGGACTTCATCAGGCCCTGGAGATTTGAATGTGTCTTTTTCTACCTAGGTATTCCTTGACCATTTGCCTGTCAATCTTGGGCTGTCATCTCTCACTTTCAGCTTGTACTTCCTCTTGATTGTAGATCTTCTTGTGGGAAAAGATGGAGGCAAAGTAGGAATTGAGCGCCTCTGCCTTTCATTGTTGTCTGTTATCACTCTGCCATCCACTTTAAGTAGCTGGAAACCTTTCTCATTCACCTGATGTTTCTTCTGGATGCATCTGAAGAAGGCTTTCTTGTTGTCCTTTGCGTCCATTGCTATTCTATTTCCTGCTTTAGCCATCCTGATAATGTCTCTGCAATTCCTTGCTTTTTGTTTATATTCTTCCTTTATGGTCTGGCCTGCTTCCACCTCCTGTCCAGAGTTTCTCTTCAAATTCAGTAAAATCATTGATAGCAGCAAGTAAAGTAGGACACAGCTAGGATCAACCTACACTCAGAAACAGGGTGGGAAACATCGCCTTCACTTAGAGCTGGTTGGTCACATGGTTGAGTGACATCGTCACAATGGCTGCATGATCTCTGGTTGAATCGCTGGCCCACTTACCCAGCCAACTAGAACTTCTCCTTTTTCAAAGCAGCTGCTAAGAAAAGCAGCTTGGTGTTAAGTATGCATGTTACGTAAGTTGCCTCCAACTTAGGGTGTCCCTCTGAATTAATGTTCTCCACCGTGTCCTGTTCCTGACCCCCAGCTCAGCTCAGGGCTGTATCTCCCTTTATGGAAGTTATTCATCTCATACTTGGTCTTCTTCCTACATTAAATTCACCTTGGCATTTTCTCCAGTGAGCCTTGCCTTCTAAGTGTCCAATCAGGACAAGTTTTCTGGGGGGCCTGAACCCCCCTACCCGGGCTCAGTTTGAAGTCTTCCAGACAAAGCTCGCTAGAAGTATGAAGTAGTTCCCCTTACTGCACAGCCAACAAGTCAGTGTCATGAGAAGGCAGAACTCCCTAGAGAAGGCCATCATGCAGGGAAAGTCAAAGGCAGAAGACAAGGAAGAGCAAATATGAGATGGATTGACTCCATAGATGAAGCCGCAGCTTTGAATTTGGAAGAGCTCAGCAGGATTCAGCTTTCATTCCTGGGGTCACTCTAAGCCAAAGGCAACATGAAAAACACAAATGATATGCAGACTTTTGAGGAACAATTTGCACATTTCCTTAGTTTTGTATGTTCATGAATATTCTGTCAGGCCTTCCTATGTGAGCTGGGTTGCCTGCTTCAGTCTGGCTTCCTACTCACATCTTGACTCTTCCAACAGTCTGGAACACTGTCCCCCACTTCTTATGTACCCCAGAATCAAAGCCAGGATCCTCAGAAATGTTGGTGAAGCTGGGAAAAAGTCTGCAGGGACTGCTTACAGCCTGCGTGGAGATGCTGTGACAGCATGAAGACACCAGCAAAAGAACTACATGCAGCCAATACAGCGAATGAGATTACAAGAAATATAAACTAATGATACAGCTGTCAAAACAGATTAGACTGAACAGTGGAAAAAAATTGCAGGCCTGTTTAGTCACAACAATATAAGATTAATCTATCAATACAGCTTATGCAGTACTGGAGAGAGAGAAATTGAATAAGTCAAACTCCCTGACACCTAGCATGGGATGAAATCTTCTGACCTAACACACAAGGGCCTTAAAGAAAACAAGATCTTGCCAGTAAACTGGACCCCACTGAAATCAACAGTACTCTCCTGGAAATGTCTGGGCTGTGCCAATATCAGCAAGTAGGCAGACAATAAATCCCCCAACTGAACATTAAGCAGAAACACAGCTATCTTATTTAATATGGTATAGTGCTATTTTTGAAGTGCAGGCTCTCATCACAGCCATGCATGAGAACGTAATAAAAGCTATGTGGATTGGACTAGATCAGTGGTCAACCCTATCCTCTTTATAGCCACAAAAATGGTGGCGATCTCTACATCTTGCAGTAGCAAATCCCTCATTTTAACCAACTTCTCTGCATGAAGGAATGCCCCCTTTCTGCCTTGAATCGTCCTGTAGTCAGCTTCACAGGATGACTACAGGTTCTGCTATCATGTGTGATAGAGAAAAATGCCCCCCACCCCAATCCACTTTCTCCTCATCTCATAGTCTTCTCCCCAGTGAGAGTCCAAAACAGCAGGCAACTGTGTTGGCCTATACCAAGAAAACCAGTTTTTATCTCCAGGACCTGTTCTCCAGGACGGGTTGTTTGCAGAGGCAATGGGTTGTAATAGCTTATTTGAGATCACTCCATCTCAGGATAATTGGTGTTATAACAGGAAAGGACATTGTGTTGGGAAAATTACCTTTCCCTTCCCCAAGCTACAGAAAGGGCTACAGCTGAGACCAAGGTCCCCAGGGGTGGGGGCTGTGCATGACCAATTTCCCTGCTGGCCAAAAAGGGCTGGCACTGCACCCCTGAAAGTTCGGGCTCTGCTATACCACTGCATCCAATTTGCACAAACATCTGGTGTGGCTTGAAGCACATGTCAGATTCCAAATTCTTAGGAACCAGTTTCTTGCCTGTATAGAGGACAAGAAAGGGGTCAGATTCTGAGGTTCTAGCATCACAAGCTCTGGCATTTTTCCTAAGTATAGTTATTTTGATCTCAGGATTTTTTTTCTGCCATAGAGGCACACAAAGACATGTGCAGCTCCAATCAAACATGGGCAAATTTAGTTTGCACGCACTGACAGCTCAGGTGCTATTGCAGACACATGCAGGAGGCACCTGCCTATGACTGTCCCAACTCCATTGTATTAATTCACCTACAGTGTTCACATAGCATTCCATGTCTGCACACACTACAGACTGGTAAATAAGAGAAGCAGGTAAAAGGATCAAAATACATGAAAAACACGGAGGGTCGGCAAGGAAGGCTTTCCAGAGCAAAGATGTCTTCAGCAGGTGCTGAATGCATAGCACTGCTGCCTGGCTGACTCCCAGGGCAGAGGGTCCCTGGGAATTGAGCCATTGCACTGAAGGCTCTTTCCCCTGTGGGTGCCAGTCAGGTGATTGACCCAGGTAGAACCACTGATAACAGATGCTCTCATGGGTACCCTGCCACACGTCACTCACTCACAGGAGCATGCGCATGGGTACTAGAGTCTCAAACCTGGCCTGGTAGCAGAGAAGCAGCTGAGCTGCATGCTGAAAGGGGGCAGCCCACAACAGCCAAACTGCTGCTTTCTGCATTAGCTCCATCTTCTAGAGAAAGCTTGAGGGGGTCAGAATCCCGCTTTGCTCATGCATCTATGGTAGCCCCTAGGAGTTGCAAGTGTCCCAAGGGAGTCACTGGCAATGAGGTCACTCTCCCAGGCAAGTTCGGGCTCAGAAATGCTGGTCCATTGCTAGCCTGAGCTGCCTACCATCCCTCCTCCTAGTCGCCACTGCCCAGTTCAACAGCAGCAGCTGAATGCAGGCAGCAGACAACCTGCTGGAGTCCTGGACACTCCAAGGCCAGCTAGCAGCAAATAAAGAAATACACACTGGTAAAGTACAAATATCCTGAATAGCAGGCTAACAAGGCTTGATGAACCTGTCCGTTGCAGCTTCTCAGTCTCTCCATGTACAGAGAAGCATTTGCATGTGCACTCCTCTGAAGATACTCATTTGTCACAGTTTCTAGTTGGTGTGTAATTTAAAAGCAGTTTCTCCAATATTTTGTGTCCTTGTACATATTTTCCCTTAACACTCACCTTTTTGCATGAACTAACAGGCACATTTCTGCTCAATAGAGGCAGTTTTGCATTACAAACCTTAGTGAGAATTCTGAAAGTGTGCATGCCGGTGCACAAATTAGTTCTAGTCCATGAGTTACAAACTGGATGCATTTGAATTTAAAATTGGATTAAACACATCCCCCCTTGAAGTCAATATTTATTTGAAAAATAAATTGATGGGCTGATGCTAGGAATCTTTTTGAAATCCTCCTCTAAATTTCTTCCCAGAGCTAGATCTCTGTGGGTTCTGGATTCTGAAGTGTAACCAACCCATTGTCTGTATTCTATTGCTAAATGTACTAGTGAGCATGGCGCTTGTGCAATTTGCCTTACCTATCAGTTCATCCAAGACTTTCTCTTCCCCGTATGACTAGTGCACATGTGTATGCGAGTGCACCACAACAGAATTCTTGATGAGATCATATGTATGATTAAACCAAGATGTGAACAAACCCTTGGGAAAAACTTGCCAACGCAACATTTACAGACATGCTTTAGCAGAGAAGCTTCCCAAGGATTCAGTGACATTCAGTGGTAAAGTAAGAACATACACAGGAAGGTATCCCCCCACCCCACACACACACACATCTATAGTATGCAACATAGGTATTTGCTTAGTACTTTTGTTTTCCCTGCAGTGTCTATTATCCACAGGAATATGCAAGCCATGAATACTTGTGCACATGCAGTCTGACATACATTAAACACATGCAGGCTGCGTCTATTTTAGAGTGTCAGCCGCCCAGAAATAGGTATCTTTCCCTAGCACACTTGCATACATCCCTCTTAGAATACCAAAGTCAAGCTATCCTGAGACACAAAGCATCTCAAGAAATCCTTTGGAAATTGGAAAAAGTTTTCTGGATCCAGAAAGGTGAGGACCAGGGACAAATCATGCCTTCTTTTAGCCATAGCCAGCCATGATTCACAACACCGATGGGTTAACCATTTGCAAGTTAATAAAAAGCTGTGAATGACAAATTAGCCACAGTTTCGATCTATGAAGGTGAGAGAACGCAGCAGAAAACACAGTCAAGGAGGAAGCACCAGTTTCTATAAATATTGAAGTGTGGCAATCATCATTATCACAAGCCAAGATTATCTGATACCTAACCTTCAACAAAGAGTAGCATTGCTTTGCCACAATTGCAGCTTCTAAAAATACTTGTGTGTACTGTACTGGTGCTCTGACTCCACTGACAGCATGAGCCTTTCCTCTACATCTGACCTTCACACTTACTCGTGCAACAGAACTTCTTGAAACCACGATATCTGCAGTGCATCGTGACAATCTGCAATTCTCTGGGTGAAGACTGAACATTGTGTGGGTACAGCTAGCATGTGCATGAGGCTCACGCTATGAGATTTCCTGGTCTGAGTCCCAGAGTCCATGACAGATGTCAGTAGAATCTAGACAAGCCCAGCTATCAAACCAAGTGGAGGTGACTTGACAGTGTGAGGAGCTCTAATCTCTAGCCACATCCTACAATCGGAACTGCACATATCTTTCCCTTCAGCTACACAAGGAAGAAGGGAAGTAAACCCATAGTGTAGACCCAATGCTGAGCTGAACAGAACTCCAGGTTCTAAACATATGGACAAAAGCTGTATAGAAAGCATATAGGCTCTTTCTTAAAGAGACCCAGTCATCCCAAATGAGCAACGTTCATGGTCACTAGGATTCTCTGATCATCATCTTGCTACTTTTATTATGTCCATTTCCTTTTTGCATTTCCAATTGTTTCTCACTTTGAATGAATAAGACAGTTGCGCAAATTGATCAGCCACTGAATAGGAGATCTGAGCCCCAAATTTAAGCAGATTTCCTCTATAGAAGAAATTTCACAATTTCTACATTGGGAAGAAATTAGCCCAAACTGAACCAGGAACTGAAAACCCTTAGACATTATAACCTGGTGTCCTTCTGATGTTTGGGATTACAATTCCCATAATAACCAATGATTGTCTGTAAAGGGTGGATCAGAGGAAGTTTATAGTCCAAATCATTCAGAGGGTACCAAAAACAATCCCTAAAATTGTCTTTGGATGGGAAAAGTAGTTATCTGAGCTATATTCTCAGAAAATCACTTTGAAGCTCATTTCATGTAGTTCCTGTTCTTGACTAGTTTGTGGGCTAGTTTTAAACAGGAAACATGTACATTTTAGGGATATACCTTTTTTCCAGATGTATATTCTGCATCCTTCATTGATTAGAGCACAGAAATGCTTAGGAGCATCTGCATCTTAAAGTAGTACTCAAATCTCAAATACAATTTCCCAAACTGGCAGTCAAAAACATTTCTTGGAAAAATGTGCTTCCTCTTCTACCTTGGGATTGTGAACTACCATGTTCACATAAGCTGCAAACCGAAGCACGATGCTCATATTTTCCACCACGACCAGAATCCCTGATACTTGCGGGGATGGAAAGGGAGAAGAATGAAGAAATGCAGAGGGAGGGCTGAAACCCCCCATCCTCTCACTGCTCTCCCTGCTGCTAAGGCACAGAAAGGGCACAAAGGCTTGTGCAAGGCCCATGCAGCATCCATCAGGGATGGAGAGAGATAGCACCTGGGTGCTGACCCCATGAGCAACCAAGTTCAAAGACTGGCGGGATCATGCATTCCTATTCACGCTCAGGTCACTTTAAGGCAAAGTTGGATGAATTTAGGGATGCATGAGAAATTTGTTTCAGTCTGTTTTTAAATGAGGATTTAGTGAACCCCCTCTTCCAGGTAGAGCAAGGACTCAGACACAATCTCTAGCCCAACTCCATACATTTCTGAGCTCGCAATATGACTCATAGATCAAAAATGCATTTAACACTATGCATGCATTTTAAAAGGAGCACGAAAGATGCCACCTTTTACAGATACAGATGTTATTTAGGAGAAGAATGCATGCATTTCAAAGATGCACACAATTCAGGAGCAGATGTGGGAAAACTTCTCAGTTCAGTTTGCTTTCTAAGTGAGAGCTAAGCATTTGTGGAAGTCTGCAAATGCTAGATGGATGGATTCCTTGGCGCTTCAACAAATCCCTAGTCAGTCCGTTTAGGAGAAGGGAACAGACCGATGGCAAAGCCCATGCTTTGTGGGAAAGGAGTTCCCATGCTGGATCCCAGGCATCTCCAATTTATTAATAAAGAAAATCAAAGAGGACCCAAAACCCTAGTGGGCAAAACCCTTAACCCATTAAGGACAAAGGGATGATGCAAGGAAAACCAGCAATTTAACTAAAAGGTATCTTCCTATGGTCTTATGCAAATTTGCCAAACTGTCTCAGTGTCTGCGTATGGATGACCCAGTTTCCACAACCCAGAAATGCAATTCCCAAACCTTACAAGGGCTCCAAGTAAAGGACTGACCTAATTTTGAAGACTTTCATGAAGGTGGCAAGCTGAAAATTTTAAAAAACAGCAACACTGTATAATGACTGCAACAGCAGGCAAGACAGAGCATCTTGACCCATGTTTGCATTGCATACCATGCTGCAGCGGATGGCTTACTGGCATTTTCCTGCTCAACCTGCCTTAGGACGCAGAAACTGGAGCTCTTCCTATACTATAACTGCTTGTTCTTTATTTGTGCTTCCTCAGAACAGGGAAAAGTGAGGGTGCACTTAGAAATGTCAAGATAAAGCCAGTTTCTAGTGTAGGTGTGTGGAGCAGAACATAGTCTGTGGGCTGCAATCTATTCCAGAACACCAGTTAGGAGCTACACTCCAACGAAAGCAACTCCCTTTCAAGCTGCATGAGAGCAAGCCACGGAACAAGTGATGATGTGCAAAAAGAAAGTCAGACTGAAAAAGAGAGACGCTGAAGCTGGCCCCTGGCCCTGGATTCTGTACCAGTGCACTGCCAAACAGCCCTGACAGCAACGTCCATGATCAAGGAAGGACAACTTGGCTTAACAGGATCCCCCCACACATAGGCACTCTGGGGAATTTGAGAAACTTGCTGGCATCACCACCAAACATCTAACAAATGTTTGCTACTTGGCACCTAGCTGTCACATCTATACATCTTAGACTGTGTCTTATTCAAGCAAGAAAATGTTTCAGGCTTATTGGAAACTGTAGTCTCTTCAGTTAAGGGCTTGCTTTTTTAATGCTTTTTTAAATGCAGGTTTTGGCAATGGCCCGTATTCGCTTCTGCCTGAGGGGAGATTATTGCAAATAAATTATGAGGACCTACAACTGGGACAGGTTAGCTTATGTAGAAGGCAAGACATGAGAGAGGTGCTTAAAATTCTGCATAGTGTGGAGAAAGTGGAAAGCGCTGTTCTTCTTTCCCTATACCACTGGAAGCCAGGGTCACCCCATGACACTGATTGGTGGGACAATCAGGACAGAGAAAAGAAAGTACTTTTATGGAATTCACTGCCACAGGAAGTAGTGATAGCCACCAATTTGGATGGCTTTATAGCAGGGAACTGGACAAATTCATGGAGAAAACGGCAATAAATGGCTACTACCTTGCTGGCTACATGCTACCTCCATTACCAGAGGTGGCTTACCTGCACAGACTAGCTGCTAAGAAACTTGGGCAGCTGGAATTCATGTCCCCATCCTGCTTGAGGAAAATCCTGTGAAGAGCTGGGCTGCTACCAGGTGAACCTTGGACACTTGGTTTGATCTAGCATGCCTTTTCTTATGCTTTTAACTTTACACAAGAAGAGTCTTCAATATCCACTGATAGAGGCAATGGATTGAATGGCGGACGATTGGGAGAGTTATAAGGAAGTACTCCTTCACAAGGTCCATTGTCAAATAGTGGAACTTACTACTACATGATGGAAGGATGGATGCCATCATGTGTAGCTATAAAGGACTAGATCCAGTAATATTAAAAGAAAAACTGCCAAAAGCTAATAGTCACAACAGTAATATATTGCCCTCAGTATCAGAAGCAATATAACCCTAAATATCAGTTGCTGGGAAACACAAGCAGGAGAGTACTATACGTGCATGGATACACTGCTGTGGATTTCCTGTAGACTTCTGATTAGGCACTGGGGAGCTATCTGCTGACCCGATACAGCAGAGCACCTCTTATGTTCTCAGAGCCAAGGTAGCATGCACTGGAACTCCAATCCTCTAATCCTTCTGCAGCCATGACAAGAGCCACAAGGAGGTCCCAATCCACACAAAAAGCTCAGGCTTCCAATGATATCATCATGAGTATAACAAGGCCAATAAGCCTTCTCAGCTCAAGGCAGCCATTTTAGAACCAGATGCCAGATGCCATCGTAATGATTGCATTAAATTCAGATTGAATTGCAAAATCAAAAGCCAAGGAAGTCTGTAAATCGGTAATTCTCACTATTAGTGAAGTCCAGGAAACTCCACAACTCAGAAGTTAAGCATCGTTTTCCAAAAGCTTAACATAGTGATACACCCAAAAGGAAGGAGCGTCTGCTTACATTCATACCCTCCTCTCCCACCTCCCAGTATGCTGAAACTGGACTGCAGGAAGACAGTCGCTGAAGGTACAACAGAGGAACAATCCAAGCTCAAGTCCACATACACCCCACGTCAGATAATAAATAGCAAACAGCAATGCTAGACAGTAAAGGCAGAGGAGGAAAAGCAACAAAAGCAGACAAATTGGGGCAACTTCCAGGAGAATAGCAACTTATTGCTGTTCTTCAACAGCAACAAATGTTGCTACTTCTGCATTATCTTGTTTTGGACAATAAAATCGCTCTAAACAATTAGCTGTTTACTGCTCTAATTGACATGTGAGCATGAAGACTCTTCAGCTACAGCTCTGATTACATTGAGATGGCAAGATAAGGTAAACTGGAATAGTTTTAAAGTTGACCCCACACACACATTTACTGCTTTTCTTTCTCTTTTTCTTCCTAAATCATTTTTATTTTTTACTATTTCTTTTTACATCATATTTTAGCTTGCTTTGTCTATTTTAGTGGTTCGCAGAGGAAGCCATATGAGGCTAGACTAAGGAAACTGGGTCTTTTCAGCCTGGAGAAGAGGAGACTCTGAGGGGATTGGTTTGTGGCATGCAAGGACGTGAGGGGATGTCACACAATGTGGATAGAGACCCATTTTCCCCTGCAGAGGAGGGCAGGACATGTCCCAGGGAGCTGAGTCAAAGAAATCCAACGGATACCAACCCAAATTTGCAAGGCAGATTTCGTACTCCTCACTATCCAGCAGGGCTCTTCCTGCATTCTTTTGCCTATGCCCACAGTCTTACTTTCAAATATGGATGCATGAGCAATTCATTTCTGGTTGATCTTGGATCAAGATTTCTCCACCACACCTTTAAACACAGACATAATCTGGAGTTGATATCTGTCCATTTCCAAGCTTGAAATGTGAATTACGGAACACCTCTTGACATCTGGCAAATGCATTTGAAAACATTGGTACATTTGGGGAAAAAACCCACAAAAGGCATGCTTTTGACAACTGTCCAAACATGTACTCTAATTAATGGGAGAGAAATGCATACATTCCAAAGATGCACTCAACTCACTTGTACAGTTGGTAAATACATATGGAAATAAAACTGGATTTTCATGGAGAAAGAAGGGAAATGACAACGGTTGGGTTGGAACAAGCCTTCAGATGGAATTCAGAGGGTTTTAGTGAACCTAAGTTGTGCTGATGTTCACATCCCTGTCAGAGCATGCTAACAGGCAGCTCCTCATGGTGAAAGTCCAGGCACACAGCATCAGCAGGCACCAAAAATGGCCACACAGTCAGGGTGACTAAACGCCTGGGCAACTGCACAGTGGCTTCCTGCCCTCATTTCCAAACTGTAGCAAAATGGTGGAGAAAGGACAGGTCCAAGCACAGAACAATATAAAGAGGATGGAGATGGGCTTACATTTGCAAACATTTTCACACTCATTGGAATGTTAAAACAGCCTTCTCTGACTCCTGCCCTCCAGATGATTTAAACTCCCATCAGCCCTGGCAAGAATGGCCAATGGTCAGAAACAAGGCCAGCTCAAGATTTGTGAGGTGCCCTTGGGCAAGACACCCTCAAAACCCCCCTCCCACAGTGAGTCTTTCTCATTACCATTCTTACCTACTTTGAAAATCCTCCTCCTCACCAGTAGGCAGGGCCAAACAATTCCCCGGGCATCTCCTTCTCTTCCTCCAGGTTTTCACAACCACTGTTCACTGGGCCAGAGCGAACCAGTAGGTTGTAGCCATTGGAAGAGGAGCAACTCCAAGGGACTTTTATTAGTGGGGTCCTTCTGGAATGTGGACGCCAACAGATCATAGATAGCATATCATAGAATATCAGAGTTAGAAGGGACCTATAAATCCATCAAGTCCTACTCCAACCATGGTAAACCATGTCTAGCCTTGACACTGGTCCTAGTCAGGAGTACTGGTATTGTAGTGCAAAAGTACTACTTTTGAAGTAGTAGTTCACCTTTACTCTTCACTGGTTAGACCTCATCTGGAGTACTGTGTCAAGTTCTGGGCACCACAGTTTAAGAAAGACACAGACAAGCCGAAAAGGGTTCAGAGGAGGGCAACGAGGATGATCCAGGGACTGGAAGCAAAGCCCTATGAGGAGAAATTAAGAGAACCAGACAGGCTTAGCCTTGAGAAGAGAAGACTGGGGGCATTCTACAAAGACTTGAAAGGCTGTCACAAAGAGGAAGGCCAGGATCTCTTGATCATTCCAGAGTGCAGGACACAGAGCAACTGACTCAAGTGACAGGAAGTCAGATTCCAGCTAAATATCAGGAAAAATTTCCTGATGGTTAGAGCAGTATGACAATGGAACCAATTGCCCAGGGAGGTTGTGGCTCTCCTCCACTGTATTAAAGCTGCCCAGTTGTATTAAAGGTTCAACTGGGAAGCCATCTGTGAGAGATGGTTTAACTTGGAATCCTGCACTGAGCAGGGGCTTGGACCCAGTGGTCTTCTGACCCATCCACACTCTACTATTCTGATTCTATGAAAACATCTGGAAGGCACCAGCTTGGGGGAAGCTGTAATACACTATCAAAGCAAAAAAAAGGAAACCTCAAAAATATGGTGCAGCCTGACTGCATTCTGTAGTAGAGTTAGCCAATGTCTTTAGAGTTGACTGAAAGAACCCCCAGGATATATTCAGCTCCCTATAATCTGAAAAACTTTTTTCATCTGGCCTTTTATTCTGCATCATATACTAACTGCCTTCCTTCTCACACAAAAGCTGTGTGACACAATCAGCTGGATAAAGGACTGTAGTATTATTTAAAAGGGATGTTGCCCATGGGGATACATACATCCACTTGCACTGAAGTTGCAAGCAGCTACCAGGTATTTATAGAAGGCAGGCAAGCTGGAAGTAGCTTAAGACGTGCAGCTGCATCAAATATCTTGCACTCCTGGCATTGATTCACTCCTGTCATTACTTGCACAGAGACCGAGCTCATGGTTTCATGCAGAGAAAACAGCAGGAGCAAAGACGAGATGTGTGCAAGGCCAGATTAATGAAATAATCAAGTGTGCTGTAGTGCAGGGACCTCCACACTGTGTCCCTATATCATAAATCTAAACAAGGAAGGCTGCATACACATAGAGCCATTTCTAGGAACCAGGTAATGTGGCCAGTGCAGAAGTCATCATAATTACTGGTCATGTGCCAGCAGCTCCAGTTACTGTGCCAGTTCAGGTGGGTATAGATGAGACTAAATCCAACCTGACAGCCATATCTGGAGAACATGAGGGACAGTGCGAAATGGTGCTGGCTCACATTTTAATACAAACCAATCTAATTCAATCTTCCTGAAGGAATACCAGAGTTTGAATGCAATTCTGCCTTAGTTTTTGTACCACCCCAAATTTTGCAAGGCAGTTCTCACATTCAAATAAAATTCATACAAATTTGTGTGCATTTAAGGAAAGTACATGCAATGACAAAAAGTTGTATACGTTATGGAAGATTACATACAAAGAGGTATGTCCAGTCATGGGAATGGTGATAATCATGCATGAATGTTCAGGTGGAACATTCCAGCATGTGCTGTGCATAATGAATAACCAAAGACTCGAGCTGACTTGAAGTTGTCCGAGTTGCTTTGACTGTTCCATTTGAAAAACTCTCAAGGGTTGGAACACCCGAAAGAGCCCAGCCTTCTGCCCCCTTTCCCTGTTAGCCCCTGGCCTTGAAGGAAGGAATAATGCAGGGGAAATGGATCTTTCAGCCAAAGGGCTAAATTCTGTTCCAAATAATTATCGGAAGTCACTTTTCGGGAGCCACCTTTCAGGGTTTTTTGAATCAAAATTTGTCTAGTTTTTAACCTTCTGGATTGCCTTCTGGTTGCCGTTCAATCTGTTGTCAAAGTCTCCATATTTGTGGAGTTGTGGTGCAATTTGCCAGTCCAGAATAATTGTGTTGGGCATGATGCACGGCTTTGAAAAACATGCATAAAATGTATACAAAGTTGTTTAGTCACAGGGAGAAGAATGCATACAAAGATGCACACAACTGATGTGTACATTTGGCAAATATTCCTGAAAATAAGTACACATTTGCACATGAAAAGGGGAAAAACAAAGGACTCAATTTGATATGGGTACAAGGCACAACATTTGCATGCATGTTCCTGGTTACTGGGCTGCATTTCAGACAAGAAAACAAGAGATGAGCATGCCCAAATTTCTCTCTCTCTCTCTCTCTCTCTCTTTCTCTCTCTCTCTCTCTCTCTCTCTCTCTCTCTGTCTCTCTGAATGTAGATGTAAAAGAGTCAAGAAAACCAATGATCAAACTTTTGGGATCATTATAACATGTTTTATGCTATAGTAGAATTGATCACTTTTATTATTATTTCAGAAATAATTAAGAGAGTGGCTGACTTCTTCCGTTCTGTCTTGCTGTGAGATTTTAAGTTTAACATGTGTGCGCGCGTGTGCATCAGATGCTGAATTTCTGTGAATCCAAACCAGAGGATTCCACAGTGGACCAGCTTTTTCTGTGTCAAACAAATTCGTCAGACTTGCATTCTCTCCCCCACCACTTGGTGCAGCTATTCGCTTAACTGTGCATTACAGCAAATGTCCATTTGCAACCAAATGAGATTTTCATACCAAAAATGTGATTCTGTCCAAGAGCAGGTGATGGAATGAAAGGCTTCTAACTATTTGCAAGCCATAGACAAAACAGATGTAACAAAATCTGTACGTCCTTTGTGTGTGTGTGCATGCATGTGCATATGTGATTGTGTGTGCACACTTGTGTTTTCAGTCGATCATACATGGCTTTGTACTGATCCCATCACCCCATCCTATGCGAGATTCAGGATGGGACAATTCTCATGGGCAGGCTTAGACTTCTCTGGGCCAAGAGAGAAGCAGGGTGTGTAGGATGGGGGGAGAGGGGGGCACAAATCAAAACAGCAGCTTCCCACATCGATTTCCCCAGAAGGAGGGAATGGCCGCCATTCATTCCTATAGCGAAGGGCCAAATCAGTTTGGGAGGATGCATCATGATGGGGACAGATTTCACCCTGACAGAGAATCCACCAACAGAGAATCCGCAGGGCATGTATGAATGCCTCACCCTGATTATCATGAAGAGACTTCTCCCAGTTTACACACACAAAGAAAGGACACTTAAAAGCCCAATGCTTCCCCTCATAAATCCTAGATCTTCCTGTGCTACTGGCCCTATAAATCCCTCCCTGCTGACGCCATACATTACCCTCTTCCTTCTGCAAGGACCATGTGCCTTCTCAATCCCCTAAATCCCTGGCTGCTTCATGATGCTGGCTCAGTAAATAATCTGCTTCCAAACCTAATGGCATCTCCATCCCCTTCAATTTTATCTTGGCATTTTCTTAATTCCATTCACCCTGCACACCTTCCCATTGGACTGTTGCACAAGGGTGGGCTCCTCAGAGCAGTAGAGAGAATGGATGGGGGAGCAGAAGGTGTGTGGCAAGGCCCATCAGAATGGAACTAGGAAGGATCCTCTTTCTCAGCACCTCACACACAAGCTTGATTTGCATGGGTCCATCAATCCCCCCTTTCTTGGCAGCAACATGGCTCATTGGTCATCACACACCAGCAAGGGAATTCTGCACAGTTGGTCATAGAGACCGTCACCTTCCTGTTCAAAGTTACAGCTTTGACAAACATTTTTTAGAAATGTGTCCACACAGGCAAACACACTGGGAAAGACTGCACAAATTTTCAATTTTACATTTTTTCAATTGAATAATGTTCATGCACATGGTGTGTCATGAGCAGAGCCGGCTGAAGCCGGGGGTCAAACTACATGGCCCGGGAGGTCCTTGGAAACAAAAAGATGCTCATGGACAGGAATGCAAATGAAACAAAATGAAATTCTAGGAAGGACTCACAGGAGCTCAACAAACTTGACCTAGAACTGACCAAGGGTAGAAATAATGCACTGATTATGATTAGACAGTAGGAAAGATCTGGGAATAATAGTGCAGCTTCCAAAGTCTTGAACCATGCTAATTTCAGGTAGCCAGTTGCATGTACTATTGAAACAAGGGATTTCCCATTTTTTTGGAAACCACAAGAGAAAATGCAATTTACATACATTACAGTGCCTGAAACTGGGCTGGATTGGTTTACACTCAAGGCAAATTTAAGCAGCTCTTTCCAAATCAGCATGCAGGGACCAGAAAGCCCTGATCTGTATCACTGCTTTTAATCAAGCTTTGCATTTCCACTGCAGTTGTTTCTTAAAGATAAAAGCTCATCTCTCACTTCTTAACGCAATCATGTAAGCGTGTTAATTTCCAGCTAAATGCATCTCTTCCACACTGTGTTTAGCATTTATTTTATCTTCCTTAGAGAGCAAGCTAACTGTGTAACACCTTCAGAAATAGTATAGCTACATGCAATCCCCCAAACGTGTAAATAATTGTACATTTTAACCTATTGGAAAATGGCAGAAAATATATTGCTCATTTGCCACCCAATTACCTTCCAGGATAAGATTTGTGTCAAGCTGCATTAGAATAGCAGCAAGTGCAATGTAATTAAACATACTGAACAATAATGAGAATATTTTTATAATAAAGCAACAATGCCTCCCAACCCTAATTCAGGATACTTCAATGTATCTTTTGTGTTACTAAGTGTAGGGATTGGACCCACTGCTTTGGGAAAACAGCAAGTCTGGTTGGTTTGCATTAATGTAATAAAATTTTAAATAAGAAAGCCAGTCTGCCTCGAAGGAAGGAAGGACAGAAGGACGGATGGACAGCTTTAGGATTGAGGTATTAAAAGCTGTCATTCCACAAACTCAAACAGTGCTAGCAGAGCTCCACAGAATATTGGCTGTTGCTGCTGTTGTTGTGAAAAAGGTTGCATGATGCTTGCTGCAGTTGTGTGAACACAATGTGCAGCTGATTGTACAACCATGACTGCATAATCCTAACTTTCATTGGATTCTCCTCTTGCACATGGTTCAAAACTAGTTTCTCCTAAGCCACACCATTTGTACCTAGCAGAATGACACAATTTAGAAACATAGAAACAGAGCGAGTCAGAAGGGGCCTCCTCGGCCATTGAGTCTGACCCCTGGCTCCAGTTTGGCTCCCCTCATGACATACCCACCATGTGGACGTCCAGTCTATCCTTGAACACCCGCACCGATGGGACCTCAACAACCTCCCGTGGAAGCCCAGTGGAAGCACAATTTGATACTACTGAAGTTTCTCACCTTTGAACTCAACTGGTTCTCAAAGAATTCATGCTTAAAATGGATCATTATAACTGTCCAAAGTTTATCTCAGCCTCAGATTTTGGGCTAAGGCAAACTTAATAATTTTAGCAGTGGTCACTATGAGTTTTTTTACCCATGGTGTGAACATAGCTTCACAAGCAAGTGTGCAAGGAGAACAGAATGCTGGACCAGCTCTCATTTATCTGTACCTTCAGACTTCAAACACCGTCATTGCTGTCTATAAATATATATGTTGACTCTAACCTTTACTGCCTTCCCCAAATTACAACTTCTAAACCGTTCTACAACTGCACAGACTGGAGGGTGAAGGTTGGTGACATCACTGACATTCAAAAAATCAGAGCCCATCACAGCTGACCTTTCACTCCCATACTACAAATGTTCAGATTATTTTGGGGAGGGGGGTCAGAATTTCCTCTATGAAAGAAAGAGATGTGAAAATTCAGTGCAGCAAATGCAAATCACATTGCATTTAAATCATTGCATCTTTAATTCTTCATCCCCTTGTTCTGCTCACATTTTTAGACCAGGGCTAGGATTAGACCAGGGAACCTGCAGCCTTTGAGATGTTTCTGGACTCCATCTCCCATCAGGCCCGGGCAGCATGGCTGATTATCAAAGCCTGTAGGATATGGAGTCCAACAAACAGAGGCCCCTCACTTCTTTTTGGGGGGAAAGGAACACTGCTATTTCAGGTGCAAACTCAGTACACTTGGAAGTAAGCCTAATTGAACTCAAAGGGACTTCCGTGGGAGAAAAACTGCACAAGCCTGTGAGTCAGGAGTTCTCTCCCTTTCAAACTGTATTAAATTGTGGTATCAGAACAGGAAAGGGAGAGGAGGAGGAAGGGAGAAAGAGAAAAATAGGGCTTCTAACAGAAGCAAAAATAAAGTATAGCAAATATTTCCAATTCCAGTCTGACAAAGAGAGAAGCAGTGGAGGATCAAGACAGCCTGAGCAATAAGAGCAGGGACATTAAAAAATACATCCTGCCAAGAAGACATGATTACTTCTTTCCTCCTTTGGATAGAATTGCACGATTGGTGTCTCTACAGAACAGAAAAGTCCTAATATATCTGGATTTAGCACAGCAGTTGATACGGTGCCTCACCAGTCTCATTTCTTAACATTAGTTCTTTTTAGCTGGGAGACCACACTGGCAAATAGATCTAAGCAGCTTGTAGCCCCAAGCAAGCAGCAGATGCAGAAGCAGTGAGCAAATACCAAGTGGGGCAGTGGCCCCAGAATTTTTCAGGTTTACGGCCACCTGGAACCCATAGCATGGGGTTTTGTGGCCTTGCAGTGGTGTTATCTCCTCCATGATAAACTGAATGAGGTGGCTGGATGGCATCACTGAAGCAGTTGGCGTGAGCTTAAGTGGACTCCAGGGGATGGTGGAGGACAGGAAGGCCTAGAGGAGTGTTGTCCATGGGGTCATGATGGGCCGGACACGACTAACAACAACAACCCTGGGCATGCCATAAATGACCTGGGATGACTGCTTTCCACACGATCATTTGCCAAAACCAGGATCAGTGTCCATGATGGAGCAAGGAATTGCAAAGGGAGATCTGAGGGAGAGACTGGTGAATGATACTTCAGCTACACATTATAATCAGAGGCCTGAATCAGGAGAAGGGATTTTCATTATACGACATATGTTCCTTGGGTTACTGAGTGCCAGGATATTGGTGTTATTGGCAAGAATTCCACTGTGAACAATCACAGTTAATAACACTGGTCTACACGGAGAAAGCCTCAGAAGTGAAAGTAGCTAAATTTTACCAGAACTGGGTCACTCATAAAGGAACATTAAGTCCTGAGTATTAATTGGCTCCAGTTTCCAAGATGCAGCTACAGGCAAAAATTGCATCAAAACAATTCAAAATTACAAGGGGGATGTGCGATTATGCTCCATAACTTTTCTGCAACATGTGATATAGAAATGAGAATGGTGCCACACCAATCATTATAAATTTATCATTTCATTGATGCCAATAACATAACTTTCCATTCATTTATTGGCTTTCCATGCAACATCATCATGCTTTTTGCGTGAAAAACTGACAAACTCTAACATCAGATTAAACAACAAGGTTTCACCTTCATTCAGTATCTAAACTGCACTTTTTGGCTTTTCTCTTGCACACTGCAATAGGATCATCCCTGGAGAGATTCCAGCAGTAATCAGCAAGCATGGATGGACTCTATTTCCCTTTGCAACTTTTCTCCATGCCTGTGATATTCTGGTGGAATCTCTCTCCATGCTCATAATTCACTGCTCCACAGTTGAAGGGGAAATAGTCTAAATGTGAGTGTAAGAAGCGAATTTTCAGTGACATGTTTGCACCAAGTGCTTTATGGGACCTAAGCAAATTTTCCACATGTTTTTCATAGTCATCTGCCTTGCTGTTCCTGAGAAACTCCAGCTATGATTGGGGGGGTTCCCTCCACACCACTGGGACTGCGAAAGGCATGGGCTTTTTCTTCTTGTTTAGCCAATGACGCAGATGAGTCGCACGGGTAATGCAACAATAATGAGGGGCCCAACTCTTGTCCTGATCCCCTATTTTGCACCCAGAACATAGGCGGGGTGACTTTTTTACCTCTGCCGGCATGCTGCACTTTTGAGATGCAAATGTAACCTCGCCACAAATGTAGCAGAAGTTATCTTTGTTGTTTTGAGGCATCTTGGCTTCTGAGGGAAAATATCACACAACTGTTTCTTGGAAATGTTAGGCAATGACACTTTCACAAGCCACCAGATGGAACTGTATGATGCGTAGAGCTGACCAAGACAAATGTACCTTGCAATGAAAGAACAATAAATTACAGTTAGGTAATGATCTTTAGTCTCAAAGTGAAGATACATTTATACACTTCCATGTGGTACCATGTTCATTGTTCTAGACTGGGATTATATGCATAAATTTGTATGAATCTACTCTAGATCAAATCCAATCAGTGGAGTGATAGCTGGTTTTATTCCTAGCCCAATCTCCTATGTAATATAAGGATACTAATCCTAGCCTACTATGCCGGTCTTGGTCATTTCTGCCTGTAAAGCAAAGGATTTTAGGGACAGGACTTCCTGCTTGTTTACTTGGAGAAGCATCCTATTTACCAGAAGGAACAGCTAGTATTCCATCTATATACCATCTGTTAGGGTAAAACTTAATCTGGATCCAAATCATGGAGCAGAACCTCATGAGGCAGCAGCATGTTGATTTGTTTTTAACCATTGGAGATGATGCTGTGGCTGTTTCCTTAAGAAGAAGGGCAAGGCAGTTTGTGGGTTTCAAAACTAAAAGCTGAACATCCAGGGGAAGGAGCCAGAGCAGGTCAGGCAGAGTTGCAATCCCAACACACCCTCAATTCTGGGATTACTGAGGAGTATACAAGATATACAAATGATGGCTTGCTTTTCTCGGCTCAAGATGCTTCATAAGGCTGATGTGTGGATAAGTACCTGTAAGAGCAAACTTCTCTGAGCAAGAAGCACATGTTGATGAAGCAGCTCAGCCTAAGTGACAAAGTGTCAGCACACAAACAGGTTCAGTCACCCTACCAGATGGTAAGTGACATTTACAGATCCACATACTCCAGGTGATCATCTCAAACTCATAGATTATCATCCAAAACCAAAACAAGGCACAGAAAAGAAAGTAAAATCTCAGAAGGGGAACATTTTGCAAACTTACAGTTGGAAGCAAAATCCCAGGGAAGAAATCCAGCAGGAATTCATTACTCATGTAGCCCTACTCTAAAAGAATGTCCATATTTAAACTAAACCCAAGTTTAGAAAGATAAAAGAAACACAATGCTTAGCTCTACACTGACAAGAGCTGCTGTGCAGGCCCAGCTCATGGCAGAGTCTGCTAACGAAGGCTAGTGAAGGCTGGCTTCAGTTTAGGCTCATTGTAGGCTCAGGCTTTGGGGGCTCATTGAGAAGTGTACAGGCCATGTAGACTGCATGGTAAATTACGTGCATGGTACAAAGGTTGCAGGGTTACACCACCTGGGTAGCTGTGTAGATAGTACTGGGGCAGAATCAGAGATCAGTGATTGTTAGTACCAGTGAAGTGGGGAGCTCCAGTTGTGAGAACCTGGAAGCCAAACTATGTTGCTAGGCAGAAGGCTGAAGTCCAGGACCACCAAGGCGTCTTTCTCTGAAATGCTCCCTATTCCACATGCAGAGCCAGCCGAAGCTGAAGACCCTCAATTCATGGATGACTTGGTGGAGCCAGGTCTGGTTCTGCTGTGTTAGGCACTAGGGAACATTTTGAGACAAGCTCAACCTGTACAGGAGGGAGAGGTCCCAACTTACCCAAACTGAGACCAGAATGCTGGTACAAAACACAAAACGGTAGCAGAGTGGCTTTTAAAAGGAACCCTAAGGGAAAAGCAAGGAAAGCTGGGATATACTGTAACTGTTCCATATGAAATCATTCCCAGGGGATGAAGATGAAAAAGGTTCTGGTTACCTAAATGAAGGAGGGCATGTAAGAGGCCATGAGAGTATAGTAAAACATGACAACCAATCAAAGAGTCTAAGTATCAAAACAGAAGCTGCATATGTCAGAGGCATCTGGAGAGGCACACTGTGTAGAAGTATCTATGCAAATGCCAGAAGCCTCCAAGCCAAAATAGGAGAGTTGGGATGCCTGATTTGAAAGCAGAACCTCAATGTAGTGAGCATTATGGAACCCCATGTGTACTGCAGAGAAAAGTTTGCACCTACTTCATTTGAATAAAACACAGGGGAGATCCCTGCATTGGAAGTTCTCCCCAGTCCAAGTTGAGCTCAAAGGTAAAGAACATGATGCAGGAGAGCAGCAGGAACCTTGAAGCTGCCCATCAGCACCTTATGCTGGGCCAGCAAACCGAATAGGCAGGCACATTGGTGACCTGCTCACAATTTTTCCTCACTATGGTAATAGAGCTAGTATGGTGCCGTGGTCGAGAGTGCTTGGCTGGGACCTGAGAGATCCGGGCTCTAATGTCCACTCAGCCATGGAGCTTGCTGGATGCCTTTGGGCCAGCTGTGTACTCTCACCCCAACCCACCTCACAGGGTAGTTGTTTTGAAGATGAGATTGAGAGGAGGAGGAGGAGAATCAGGTAAGCCACCTTGAGTTTGTTGAAAGGAAAAAGGGCAGGATATACATATAATAAATAAAATAAATAATGGTAAGGTGTAGCCTGAGTTGACACAATCACATTTCCACTATGGTGACATGGTGACACATTTCCCTTTTCTGCACTTGCCAGTCATGTGTCAGGGGATTTAGCATAATTATCTCCAGCAGAGCAGCTTGCTATGTAGTCTGAACCAAGAAAGAGCGTTACTTGTCGTAACAAGCCATCCAGAACCCATAGCCTGTTGTAGGGTTCCAGGTGCCTTGCTTCACACAACAAGCCCCTCTCCTGCAGGAATCCTCCCAGCATGCACCCAGCAGACACAGTGGCTTGTTCCCCTTTGTGAGCATGTGATCCTAGCCACACGTTATTCCTATTTCAATACCGACTGTCTCTAAACCTGGATCTATGTGCATCAATTAGCCAATGATTTACAAAATTGGTTCCTCACCTTCCGTCTCTTTTCTGCACTGCCTTTCATCTCAGGGTACTGTACAAATGCCGCCCTCCAGCATTAGCACAGTAGCAATGCTGCTGCCTGTGCGCCAGCAGGCAGGGAAATGATGAAGAAGTTTGCCAGCCTTGGAGCAGAATCAATAAGATGGAAATGGAGCTGGAATGAGGCAGAGCAAGTTCAAGGCGCCAGCTTGCCTGCCTGCACGAGGCAGGGGGCCTCTCCTCTTTCCCCTCGATCGGCAAAGAAGGATGGCGGCTATTCCGCATGGAGGGATTATGAGCCATACTAAGTTAATATCCCTATCTGTAACAGTCACTATTACGAGTAACATGAGAGCTTTGGAAAGATGCCATTAATCAACAGTCACAGCATGCAGAGTGACATGGCCTGGCTATTGCTGTAGGTCCTCCAGAGCCTGACTCTCAGGCAAACCAGGGTTATGAAAACGAACAAAGCCATGGTCCAGCACTGTGTCCACACAGATAAATGCAGAGGATCTGAAACCCCAGGGTTTTCAGGGAGGATTTTAAGCTACAGTTTGGTAGGATGTCTGAGCAGACAAACCAGAATTATGACCATCCCTTAATCCCTACAGGTTACTGTACCATGATAATGAATTCATGAGTATGGATAATGTACATTTGGACATGCACATGGACATGCACATGGTGGGCATGTCGTGAGCGGAGCCAGCTGGTGCCGGAGGTCAGACTAGATGGCCCAGGAGACCCCTTCTGACTCACTCTGTTTCTCTGTTTCTATGTTTCTATGATAATGAGAGGATGGAAAATGAAAGAAGACTGAAACCATGGTTGCCTGCTGTACTTAACAGTGCTCAAACCATGGTTTGCTGAGATCTCAATTCTGAATAAAATGCCTGCTTAGAAAAGGCTTGTAGGGAGACACCCACATCGCTGGGCAATCCTAAAAGCATGACTCCCACCCTCACCGCTTTCAAAGCTCAGCACACTTGTTTGTGCACATCGCTCTGTTTGGATAGGAACACTCAATGCTCCAGACATGGTGCTTTCAGAGCAGCGCATCCAACAAAAAGGATAAAGCCTTTGTCATCCCAGCAACTTTTGCCCATCAAATTTCTGCCTGTTGAAAAGCCTTCATTAAGAGAAGGGGGGAAATTCAGGGAAATTCTGAACATGTAACATGCAATGGGGAACCACCTCCACTTCTGAATGTCATACAATGCAGTGCAGCGCAGTCTCTTCTGAGCATCACTCCTTTTTTGGAGGAGGTGCACATGGATTGTTTTTAATGAAAAAGCAATGGCCATTTCCTTACGCTGTCCTTCCTCCTTCCTTATAGTGAAAATAAGAAAAACTGTAGGGCTTTGAGGCAAGATAGGGAACAGGGATGAATATGAACTGACAAACTGAAAATTGCAGGTTCACAGGAAACACTTCATTCTGCCAACCCCTGGCTTGAAATCCAAACTTTGACTAAAGCTCAGGAATCTCATGGCTTTGATCCTCTCCTGCTTCATAATGACTGCTCCAAGGCTGAAGGCAACGAAGGGTGGGGAGCAGCCCATTACATTCACTGACAGCGTTAATGGGGCAGAGAGAATCCATTTCAGAAAGACACCCCAGGCTGTTTACCTCTGGAGATAAATCTCAAATGAGCAAAATAGGGGTGGAGAAGAATTAAAAATAATGCACTGTGTCGATAAACTCCCTACCCCTACCCCAGTTGGGTTCTCTGTTCCTAGCAAAATCTGGATGCAAAATAGCTGAAATATTATTTTAGCTTCTTCAAATGAACCATTCCTGTCTGCTGCAAAGAATCAGAGGAATTTGTCTTCAAGGATCCAATATGTCAAGTTTTACATGCTAACTGGAAATTCATCCTCAGAGTTAGGTCCAACTTTCTAGAAGCTATGGAGGGAGGGGTTTTTTTACCCAGAGGGTCCAAGAGGCAAGAAGTGGGGAGAGCATCCTAGACTTGGTTCTTACCAACAGGATCTGGTTGATGATGTATAGATTTGGGGAGCTCTAGATGACTACCCAATCCCTTGCTTTGAGATCAGGGGAATGGGGATGAATGGCTAAGGTTAAGTATTTATTTATTTGTTTATTTAACCATTTCTATGCCGCCCCATCGCAATAAAGCCTCGGGGTGGCTTACAACAATAAAAATTTTAACATGTGACTTCAAAGTACAAAGAGTTGGGACTTCTCAAGGGCCAACTTCAGTCAGTGTGAGGCCAGGCTGGGGGAATAAGAATAGGCAGAATCTTTATCTGGCATACAAAGGAATTATTCACTGCTTTTCTGGATAATGGGCAATGGCAGTCAATTTTTGGCCCACAGGCCTCTGGATGTGGTCCATTCTTCTGGACTTGCAGCTATGCACTTTGAAAAATGAAGACATGCCCTGTAGGAAATAGGAAAGGAGGGAAATCTCCATTTGTAAACATTGATCTTGCTAGAGGTGGTTTGTTGACTGTTTAATATTTTAAGATGCTAATTAAGTCTTCACATAAACAAATCTGTTCTACCAAAGGCACTTTGGGAGTCAAACAGCATTTCTCCAAAGAGTACCTGCTGCCAGCAACATGGGTAAGGAAGAAGATATTTGGCCAGTGTTAGGGACGCTGTTGAGATGATCATTTCCATGTGCTATGATCCTTAGACCTTCCTATGTGCAACAGAGGATTATATGATAATCATACACAGACTAATCCCTCAGTGGAAGGTGAGTCAATTCAGGTTCCTCACAGTGAGAGAGCACAGTTCTCTGACTCAGAAGTTTAGCTCCCAATAGGACCTCCTTCTTTCCAGCCTCATGAAAGTCTCATCCCATAAATTCAGGTCAGGACTCTTCTTCCTGGAAGTTGGAAGTGTTCACACAACAGACTTATGGCTTCAGTTATGCTTAACGCTCTGTTGAGGCAACATCCCCCGATAGCTGTAACGGCAAAGTGTTCCAGCCAGCAAGACCCCCTTGGAACTATCCAAGGTGCCATTTTCTCCTTGCCTTGTTCTGACTTCCAACTAGTACTAGATCAGCTTCCCTAGCCAATGTAAGGTACCGCAGATAAGTCCACTACCTTCCTAAGCCATGTTTTTTGAATGAGTGTTAGAGTCTGCTGCTCCACTTCCAAGTGTACCTGTTTGTGCTTGGTTTGTGGCTTTTATCAAGACAGAGCTTTGCATTTGAACTGTCCTAATGTCATTTACAAGACTGCATGTGTTCGGCTAGTTTCCATTGTCTTTCGGTAATCATAGAGGTAGGGAATGATGGGAGTTGTGGTCCAGCATATCTGGATAGCCTCAGCTTGGGAAAATATCCAAGGTTATAAAAAGCCCGGAATACTGCCTCCATCTCTGCAGAGAAGAGTCACTAGTCTTATGAAAATCTTTTGTGCCCCATGTCTTGGGACACCTCAGCTCAGGAGAAGCCTCAAAATGTCTGCAGGTTTAGTTTCTGTTCATGGATCGATGACAACTTGGATAGAAGCAAGCTGAGAAATCCTACTAGATAACAACTAAGTCCTTTCAAAACAACTCAAATGTTTCACCAGACAAGACCATCCAAAATTCACTTGAAATCATATCTTAGGTGAAAACTGTACAGCCAATCTATTACTCTCACAATCTATTTACTCTCTGTAAAAGATACTAGAAGGATGCTTAGAAGCTCCCTAAGCTTTATAGCTGGAGACTATATATTCTTCCCTTATTGTCCTATTGAGTTTAACAAGGATGTACTCCAAATAAACAGGCATCAAATTAGACTGCGTATATATTGTGGAAGCAAGTGGATTATTTCAATCAAGTCAGAATGAGTTCTGCCTCCAAAATGCAATTCATGAGGAAAATCTATTAAGTCCATAATTTTCTAACAAGACCAGACGTAGATCCAGCGAATTTAATCTTTTGGTAATTTGAACTCAGTTTGAATTAACAGTTCACTGATATTTGCTATATCTGAGTAATCTGAATGGTTGGACAGATGCAGCACTCATGGATACCCATCATTGTCCATGTCTGGTTGGTTGTGTCTCTAATCCGGGGATGTGGGCACAGAGATTTTTTACAGGTCTGAAACCAAGCTGGCACCAGAAAAAACAACTGTGGATGGACTGACAAACCAAAATTAGCACGTGCCCCCACCCCCATGCTGTTTCCCCCAAATGCATAAACACATAGACATACCCTTGCACAGACACAGACATGTACCCCCCCACACACACACACACACCACAGGTCTCAGCTGACAGGAGATGCTTCTTGAGATAGTGGCTGCATCTTGAGCTCTCTTCACACTCCTCCCCTTTCTCAATGAGGGAAACAGAGGGAGGAACAATGCTGGCTCCTCCACAGACCTATGGAGTGGTCACTCACTCTCCTACTCCCTCTGCCTTACCCAAGGGAAGCAGAAAGAAGGGCTTTGTGGAGAAAGAGAAGCCTCATTCAATTCCTCCATGGGCAAATTTGGCCCATGCTCTGAAGGGTTCCATTGGAGCTCTATAGTTTCTAAAGGAAATGAGAAAGTCCCACTTGCAATGCACAGGCAATATATAGCCAGGTTGGAATCGGTTTAGCATAGGGCCACAGGGGTAGTGGCCAGATTGCAGGGAAAGCCGTATGAGGCAAGACTGAGGGAACTGGGTCTTTTCAGCCTGGAGAACAGGAAACTCAGAGGGGATCTGTTGGCGACATACAGGTATGTAGGGGTGTCATGTGGAGGTAGGTAGAGACCTGTGTTCCCCTGCGGAGGAGGACAGGATGTTTTCCAATGGAGCAAAGCTCAAGGAACCAAGGTTCAATTTGGATGCTTGAGATCAGCAGCAGAGGCCCCTCTCCAGGAACCCTCCATGAAAGATATTAGGAGGGTGAGTACCCGGCACCCCACTTATGGAATGCGCTCCCCAGAGAGGTCCGCCTGACGCTGTCGTTATTTGCTTTTCGGCACCAGGCCAAGACCTTTTTATTTAAACGTCATTTTAATTGTTGAATTTATTTATTGATTTTATATTTTTGCCGAGATGTCTCCAGACTTTTATGTATTTTTATATATTTGTATTGTTATTTATTTGTATTGGAAGCCGCCCCAAGGCTTTTGCAAATGGGGCGGCATATAAGTGTTCCAAATAAATAAATAAATAAATAAATGACAGGAAATTCTTCCTGACAGTTAGGACCCTGAAGGTATGGAATGGGCTTCCATGGGAGGTGGTTGAAGCCCCATCGGTGAGGGTGTTCAAGGATAGACTGGACATCACATGGGAGGCATGTCATGAGCAAAGCCAGCTGGAGCCAAGGGTCAGACTAGATGGCCTGGGAGACCCCTTCTGACTTGCTCTGTTTCTATGTATGGAATGATTGTACTTTGGCCCAGGGGTTCTGGACTTTTCAGTCCATCAGTTGATTGCCATTTTGCAGAAGCCTGTACTTCCCAGTGGTCATATTCCCATGGTGGGCATGGCTGAAGGCAAAAAAAGCACCAGGCCAAAACATTAAAAAACACCATCTGGGGAAACTCAGAGGGCCAGATTATTTGATTTCCATGCAGAAGGTTTGCACCCCTGCTTCTTCTCCTTTTTCCTATGACAAAAGGAAATTGTCAGTTTGAACATTTCAATATGAAACCAGGAAAACAAGCTATTATGTGCACTGGTGCTTGTGCTCCTGCTTGTTTTGCTTCCACAGTTGATTCCACAGACTTCAGCCATGGCTCCCTAATCCTAACCCTAAACCATTTCCAAAATAATCCCCAAATAACCCCAGTTGAAAGTACATAGCAGAACCCCACTCCTCACCATGTCAAAAAGCTATTCTGAATGCCAAGACCATTACAAAAAGGCACAAAGAGGGAGAATAGTGGTGCTTGCTATGAGAATTTTCAATGGACACACCAAACGTATTAGTTTGAACGCGATACGTTTTATTGTCATAATGTATGAACTTGTAATATTGATTACGGATTCTGGGGGAGGGGATCTGTTGTATAAGTCCCGTTGAGACCTCCTTGGTAGTGGAAAGTAATACATTCATCTCAAAAAATATAAAATATAAAATAATAACAATAAATTAAAACAGTGACCCCCATGACTCTGGTGTGTCCATCTGGAAGAATGGGCCAAGAGAAGAAAATGGCTTTCATGTAGGGAATTAGTTATATCATCAACTTAGAGTTTAAAGCAGCAGCATAAGGGATATGGGTGGAGCAAATAAGGGCTGAAGGGAACTTAGCTGCCAAGTGAGTCATTACATCTCTCTGGAGGCAACGTGCCAACCAGTTGCACATGAATCAATACAAGACCCAGGTCTTTATTTCCAAATACATATCCCTGTCTATAAATATTACAGTTAACCAGCATGGGATTCTCTCTCAATCCCAGAGAGGGAATGTACAAGAGAAAAGAGACAGCAGAACACAAAATCAAAATATGTATGGGTATAAGAAATGGGCTAGTGCAGAAATTAATTAAAAAAAACTCTGGCCTGTGGACTCCTGGCCAGAGATGGTATCAAGGGCAGGCATAGCTGGGCACCTGCTGAGGAGCTCCATCTGAGGAAGGGCTCACTGACAAAGGCTGGAGTTGCTCCTCCTCTTCATTGAGAGTCACTTTCTCAAGGGCCCTCAGAAACCTGGAGCTCTGCTTCTTAGTGCAGGAGCTGCTAGCTTAATGAAAGGCAACCTGGTCACTCTCCAGATGTTCATGTTGGTCAGAATTTTGGGGAATTATGGTCCAAACCATCAGGAGCACAAGCTATGGTCCAGATCATCAGGTTGCCTACTCCTTGTGCCAGATGTAGCTAACCATAAGCTGTTGTGTAATTTTGACATTTTTGAGACAATGCAGGTGGAAGAGGATGTTAGAGAATGGGTATCTGTGATTTGTGGAATAAATCCCATTGGGATGGGCTACATGCTTGCTTCTCAGTCCTAACCAGGCTTGAACAACCTTGCCTGCTCCTACTTATTTGTACCCTACTTTCCCTGCAATAGTGAACCCAAAGCTGCTGATGTCATACAAAAGTAAATGCAGTGATACCCAAAGCTAAATATCCGAAAAAGGATCTAACAATAAAACATGCTGCCACAGATATGTTTAATTCCCCTATAAGGCAAAACTAATGACTGATTGATATTGGAGTATCTGTTTGGCAAACAATGACTCAGTAGATAACTGCTGTTGACCTTTTTCTACCCTGTTATAGTCAATGCAGCTTACCAAATAAAATTCAGTCTACTGAGCAGATTTAAATCCTTATTGTGAACAACAGTACAACTAGAATCAACAAGAGACTGTGCAGAGAAACCAATAAAAGCAGTATAGAGAAGCCACCTCAGGCCACTACTCGAAATTCTTTCTCTAGTGTCCAGATCTTAGCTTTAAGAAAGTCAATTCAGAGAAGCAGGCCTGGTGGGCTGTGACAGGAAGGGATTGCCACAAAGAGAGAGACACTGCCAAAGTGATACGGTACATCATTACCAAAGGCATCTCTTTATATGGGTTCCAAAGCAGAACCTTCCAGATGGCCTACTCACACTGAAAAGATCAAGCGGGAAGGACATATTTTAAGAAATGTTGACCTAGCTCTATTTCTTCATGTGCATCTGCTGAAGCTTGACAGGAGCAGCCCACCCATGTAATCAGTGGTGGCAGCCCTATATGTTGCAAGGGCAAAGTGAATCTGTAGCCGACAATGAGCTTCACCAAGTCTAAGTCCAGGTACAACAAACCAAGACCAGGAGCCAGAAAGAGACTGGCTCAGGATGTTTTAGAAACAGCTCTGGCATTATGCTAGTGAATGTTTCAATGTCCTCAAGATGCTGTCATTACATTTTTATGCTCCCAAACAATCCATTATTTGTGTTTTAGTCCCCATTAAGGTTGTCTTATATGGGGTGGTGGCAGTGGCAGATGAGTCCTGGTTAAGCCTACCATGCTCATATAGAAAAAGGGAGTTAAGCCTCCAGCCAGGGCTCCAAATCCATCTCTCTGGGATTCATTCACCTGGCCCCACCCTCATTTGCCCAACGAGAGCTCATTAGGGGGCTCCCACTCCCCATTCTAAGAGAGTGAAATGCCTCTCCAAAGGCAGAAAGATGTTGCCACTTTTGGTACTTTGGCTCCAGCCTTTTGCCTTGGCCCTGCCCACCACTGGAATTTGGCTCACAGTTCAAAGATGATGGACACCCTGATAGATAAAGTAGAGCATGCATCACCCCAAAAGCTTAAGGACACTTGAGTAAGGACAAAATGAACCTTGTTCTGCTTTTCCTGCTCTACTTCCCCATAGCCTCTCCCCACAAGTGTTCTCTGAGTCAAGCTTACTTTCAGCATTGGAATTCAGCTGAGGACAAGCAGCTCAAAGAACAGGCTACAAGGAGGTAAAGCATCACGGGTCTGTCATAAGTCATGGCGGAACCGAGCAAGCTACCCATCTCATGCCACTCGGTCCACAGTACACACATGTTTTATACATAGCCAAGCCAGACTTGCAACCTATGTGTTGTCCTCACATCTGATCTGGCCCTCTGTGTACCTGGTGAACCAAAACCTGGCTTCCATTCCCGCACATCCATGTTGCAACTCTGCACAGCCTGGTCACATCTCCAGCTGAATCAGCATAGAACACTGGGGGAGTGTGTGAGTCATATTTCCCACCTCCCAAACTTCTTAGTCATACAGTGATACTTTTGTTATGACCCAAATTTTCCATCATCTGGAAAACACGTGAAAAGAAAACTTTCCCAAACCCAACAGTTGCCCTTTCTACTGGAAAAAAGAACTCTGAAATGCATATGGGATGGAGTGGAAAGGGAAGAGAGTGACAGAAAGAGAGACAAAGAGATGGTCCACTTCTGAATGTCTTCCTATCCCCCCATTGTTTAAAAAAATCAAGAGTGGAGAGAGAGAGAGAGAGAGAGAGAGAGAGAGAGAGAGAGAGAGAGAGAAGACAAAGCCCTGAAAAAGACTTACATGTACACTACAAGTTACCAATGCACAAATGGGGCCAAAAGAGGGTCAGGAAGCCCGTCTGTTATGCTTAATGCATTGGGGTGGCAAACTAGGGTTTCTACCACATATTGACTCTAATTGTCCCCCCCCCCCCATTATGGGTGGATCTCTCAGTTTACAAGTGGGGAGACCCAGGTTAACGTTTCTTCCCCCAGGAGAGAGAAGGGGGAGATGAAGAAGATCAGGAGCTGGTCCAGCCAGTCCATTGCCCCATTTCCCATTATCAATAGCACTGGTTATTTGCTTTACATCCATATGGCCTATTACAATTTCTTGACTGGATTTTAATAAGGTATGGAAAGATAAGAGATATGTAGAGCACCAGGATTCTCTGAAGATCAGTTGTTTAATGCACATTTGCCTCTCTGATCGCCTTGGGGTGGATGAACATCCCTGTGGCTTCCTACCCAATCTGTGTGGTCCAGGTACAGCACAACACTTATGCACAAGGCTGGCTTCTAGTTTCTCCTTGCCATCCTATCCAGATAAAGGAGTCTTCCCACTCAATGCTAGAGCCTGGGCCATCCATTTTGATTTGCAGACACTGGGCAAACACAGCTAACCATTTCCAGTAAGGGTGAAGTTCTCCAGTGATGGCGCCAACAATCAATTAATTTGCAGAGACTCTGTAGGTGGAAGCCAGCCATGGGGGAAATAGCATATCTGGGGAAGGCAGTGAGAATTCAGGCAGAGTTCAAGAGAGAGGAAGAGAGGGGGGGACAAGGAATGCTTTTGTCTTGTTCTCTTAAAAACTCCTCAGAAGTGCTGAGTATGGTTTCACCCATACACCCACCATGCCAAACACTGAAAAGAAATTCATGATTACCGGCTGTTGGGTGGGAGAGCATTTCACATGTAGGCAGTCTGCCCATCCTAGAAAGCTACCAATCAAAAAGTCATATTATGCACCATTATGTCCTAGGCAAGCCACAGTCTCTCTCATTTCCATTTTCAATGCAGCAGCTACCTTGGCTTATTCAGAAGATAGAGAGGAGAGGGAGGGGGCAAAAGGGGGGGGGAAGGTCCATACTTTTTACATCTGATCTTGCTGCCACCTCTCCTATCCAGACAATAAAATGTGTTGTGATAAGGGAAGAGAGGTTTGGCAGATAGCTTTGAAAGTGGTAGTGATGAAAATGGAGAGCCCACTTTTCTAATTGTCTCAAGATGTTTTCCATGGTCTCCATGCTTGGGATCAATTTGGGGATGGAAGACGGAAAGCCTTGGAGCTTTTCCCCCATCTCTTCTAAAAAATTAAAAAGCACCTGTACTCTACTTTATAAACATAAAATAAAATTTGTTGTTGTTACTTGCGAAGTCGTGTCAGACCCATCGCGACCCCATGGACAACATTCCTCCAGGCCTTCCTGGCCTCCACCATCCCCCGAAGTCCACTCAAGCTCACACCAACTGCTTCAGTGACTCCATCCAGCCACCTCATCCTCTGCCGTCCCCTTCTTCTTTTGCCATCTATTGTTCTCAGCATTAAACTCTTCTCCAGGGACTCCTTCCTTCTCATTAGGTGGCCAAAGTATTTGAGTTTCATCTTCAGGATCTGGCTTTCTAAAGAGCAGTCAGGGTTGATCTAGGACTGACCGGTTTGACCACTTTGCTGTCCAAGGGACTCGCAGGAGTCTCCGCCAGCACCACAACTCAAAGGCCTCAATCCTTCGGCGCTCAGCCTTCCTTATGGTCCAACTTTCACAGCCATACATTGCAACTGGGAAAACCATAGCCTTGACTATATGCACTTTTGTTGGCAGGGTAATGTCTCTGCTTTTTAGTATGCTGTCTAGATTTTCCATAGCTCTCCTCCCCAGGAGCAAGCATCTTTTAATTTCTTGGCTGCAGTCCATGTCTGCAGTGATCTTGGAGCCCAGGAAAATAAAATCTGTCACTACCTCCATTTCTTCCCCATCTATTTGCCAGGAAGTGACAGGACTGGATGCCATGATCTTAGTTTTCCTAATGTTGAATTTCAGGCCAACTTTTGCACTCTCTTCCTTCACCCGCATCAAGAGGCTCTTTCGTTCCTCTTCACTTTCTGCCATGAGAGTGGTATCATCTGCATATCTGAGGTTGTTGATATTTCTCCCAGCAATCTTAATTCCAACTGGTGATTCATCTAGGCCCGCCTTTCTCATGATGTGCTCTGCATATAAGTTAAATAGGCAGGGCGACAGTATACAGCCTTGCCGAACAACTTTCTCAATTTTGAACCAATCAGTGGTTCAGTGCCCAGTTCTCACTGTTGCTTCTTGACCCACATATAGGTTTCTCAAGAGACAAATAAGATGTACTCCCATCTCTTTAAGAACTTGCCACAGTTTGTTGTGATCCACACAATCAAAGGCTTTAGCATAGTCAGTGAAGCAGAAGTAGACATTTTTCTGGAACTCCCTAGCTTTCTCCATGATCCAGCGTATGTTGGCAATTTGATCTCTAGTTCCTCTGCCTCTTCAAAACCCTGCCTGTACTTCTGGTAGTTCTCGGTCCACATACTGCTGGAGCCTAGCTTGTAGGATTTTGAGCATCACTTTGCTAGCATGTGAAATGAGTGCAATGGTGCGGTAGTTTGAACATTCTTTGGCATTGCCCTTCTTTGGGATGGGAATGTAAACTGACCTTTTCCAATCCTGTGGCCACTGCTGAGTTTTCCAAATTTGCTGGCATATTGAGTGTAGCACTTTTACTGCATCATCTTTTAAGATTTTGAACAGCTAAACTGGAATACTGTCACCTCCACTAGCTTTGTTGTTGCTCAGACTTCCTAAGGCCCATTTGACTTCACATTCCAGGATGTCTGGCTCGAGGTCAGTGACTACCCCATTGTGGTTATCAGGGACATTAAGCTCTTTCTTGTATAGTTCTTCTGTGTAATCTTGCCACCTTTTCTTAATCTCCTCTGCCTCTGTTAGGTCCCTGCCATTTTGGTCCTTTATCACACCCATCTTTGCCTGAAACATTCCCTTCATATCTCCAATTTCCTTGAAGAGATCTCTGGTCCTCCCTATTCTATTGTTTTCTTCTATTTCTTTGCACTGTTCATTTAAGAAGGCATTCTTATCTCTTCCAGCTGTGCTCTGGAATTCTGCATTCAATTGGGTGAATCTTTCCTTTTCTCCCTTGCCTTTCGCTTCCCTCCTTTCCTCAGCTATTTGTAAAGCTTCCTCAGTCAGCCATTTTGCTTTCTTGCATTTCTTTTTCTTTGGGATACTTTTAGTTGCTACCTCTTGTGTAGTGTTGTGAACCTCCATCCATAGTTCTTCAGGCACTCTGTCAATCAGATCTAATTCCTTAAATTTATTTGTCACCTCTACTGTATATTCATGGACTGCAGGTGGTACAGTGGTTTAAACCGCTGTGCTTCTGGGCTGGTTGATCGAAAGGTTGCCGGTTCGAATCTGCACACGGGGTGAGCTCCCGTGCTCCATCCCAGCTCCTGCCAACCTTGCAGTTCGAAAGCATGCAAATGCAAGCAGATAAAAAGGTACCACTTCGGTGGAAAGGTAACAGCGTTCCGTGCACTTCGGTGTTTAGTCATGCCGGCCACATGACCACGGAGACTGTCTGCGGACAAACGCTGGCTCCCTCGGCTAGGAAACGGAGATGAGCACCACCCCCTAGAGTCAGACATGACTGGACGTAACGTCAAGGGGAAACCTTTACCTTTACTGTATATTTATCAGGGATATGATTTAGGTCATACCTGAGTGGCCTAGTGCTTTCCCTACTTTCTTCAATTTAATTTTGCAACGAGAAACTCATGATCTGAGCCACAGTCAGCTCCTGGTCTAGTTTTTACTGACTGTATAGAGCTTCTCCATCTTTGGCTGCAGAGCACATAGTCAGTCTGATTTCTGTGTTGACCGTCTGGTGATGTCCATGTGTAGAGTCGTCTCTTGGGTTGTTGGAAAACAGTGTTTGCTATGACCATCGTATTCTCTTGACAAAATTCTACCAGCCTGTGCCCTGCTTCATTTTGTACTCCAAGGCCAAACTTGCCTGTTATTCCAGTTATCTTTTGGCTTCCTACTTTAGCATTCCAATCCCCCATGATGATAAGGACATCATTTTTTGGTGTTAATTCTAGAAGGTGTTGTAGGCCTTCATAGAACTGGTCAACTTCAGCCTCTTCAGCACCAGTGGTTGGGGCATAGACTTGGACTATTGTGATGTTGAATGGTTTGCCTTGGATTCGAACTGAGATCATTCTGTTATTTTGGAGATTGTATCCCAGTACTGCTTTTCCTACTCTTTTATTGACTATGAAGGCTGCTCCATTTCTTCTGAGGGATTCTTGCACTCAGTAGTATACCTGATGGTCATCTGAACTAAATTCACCCATTCCTGTCCATTTTAGTTCACTGATTCCTAAGATGTTGATGTTCAGTCTTGTCATCTCTTGTTTGACCACATCCAGCTTGCCTTGATTCATGGCTCTTACATTCCAGGTTCCTATGGAGTATAGATCTTTGCCGCATTGGACTCTCCTTTCACCACCAGATACATCTGCAACTGAGTGTCCTTTTGGCTTTGACCCAGTCACTTCATTCTTTCTGGCGCTACTAGTACTAGCCCTCCGCTCTTTCCCAGTAGCATATTGGACACCTTCCGACCTGAGGGGCTCATCTTCCGGCGTCATATCTTTTTGCCTTTTGGTACTGTCCATGGGGTTTTCATGGTAAGGATACTGGAGTGTGTTGCCATTTCCTTCTCCAGTGGATCACATTTTGTCAGAGCTCTCTGCTATGACCTGTCCGTCTTGGGTGGCCCTGCACGGCATGGCTCATAGCTTCATTGAGCTATGCAAGCCCCTTCGCCATGACAAGGCAGTGATCCATGAAGGAGTATAATAAAATAGATGTATTCTTTTCCCAAGCCCTGTAAATGCTTTGATGCCATTACATCAGCGCTATATAACACCAGTGCACTTGGCAAAGATAATTAAAAATGTTGGTGAAATCATCATCAGGTATTCCTACCCTTACAGTTTTGGAAAATTCCAGTTTCAAATATTTTTTTAAAAGTCGGACTAAAATTCTGTAGATAAAGAAGCAGTCATTGGTTGCCTTCAACAGACACAATGAAAATGAACACAGGTGGGGGATCTTTAGACTTTGTTTGTAACTAGAACTCCATCATCCATCATTCAGCTCCAAGGCAAGTGAGTAGCTCCGGCAGGCTGAAATGCTTAAAAATTAAACATCAGAGTATCTCTGAGCATGTGCTCAGCCCAGGATTGTGGGATCACAGCAGAATGCAGCTCAGAAGTCCTTCTAAACAAACACACCAGTTCACTGCTCCTCACACGTTTCCTTTTCCACATCTTAATTTAATAGTCTTCACAGTTCTCACTACTGAGGGACAGTTGGGAACAGAAACCTTTGCCAATCTGCTGCAGATTGCCCAGATATCTAATAATAGAACCCAGTCCTGCAATAAGTGACTGGCTGGGCCTAGAATTAAACAGTGATCAGGTTCAGCAGTTTCTTACATCTTTCCTTCATGCATGGGCACACAATTGCATGTGAAAGATGAACATACGATTCTTCTGCTGTGAGCAGTTCCTTCCCATGGAAACTGGGCAAAGACTCTCCTTGACAACGAGTCTACCATCACCTCACTCACGTTTTTCAGATATTCCTGAAGATTTTGTATCTCAAGGCACAAGCCCTTCCCAACCAGAGTCTTTTACCATCCCGCACAAAGAAAAGGAGGCATATCAAGGAATCCCCTTGTTTCAGCATTTCCTCCTCCCCCATCTACCTACTTTATTCTCCAGCCAGTGCTGAATCCTTGCATTGATTCTTTCTCCACAATGTGTTTTCTTCTTGAGCCCTGTGCTGCCCTCAAGTGGTTTAAACTGCACTTGGCAAAAAATTAAAAAATCACAGCACAATTGGCGATGAAGAGCTTTCTGGGTTCAGTGGGATGCTGCATGCATTCAGTTTCCAACATAAAATAATGGCTTCTTTTAAAGACGGCCAATAAATACATCATCAGAATCATTACTTCCTTGTTTTGCATCTTCAATTCACATGGTGTTATGCCAGGTATCATAAGCAATCCAATAGATAGATATTCCAATCTAAATGTTGACAGAGGAGAGATAGAGAAGGAGACAGTGCAATAGACATGACGATAGGAGCAGAAGGATCTGGCAGAGACCTTCTCAGATTTCTAAATCATGTTGTGTCCGGTATGTAGAAAATAAAAAACAAAAGGGAACTGCAAAACTACAGTTGAGAATCAGAACAAGCTACAGTGGTTCCTCATCTTGGGTTCCTAGGTTTTGCGAGACTACAACTCACCTAATCCCTGACTATTGGGCTGCTGTCTGAGGATGATGGGTATTGCAATTCACCTCTATCTGTTGCTGCCAGGAGCTGTAGCAACCCAAGGTTGGAAATAACTGGAATCGGCCTCCAACCAATTCACTCTCAGAAGGTACATCTAGACCAGGGCTGGGCTACATCTGGGAGACACTACATCTCCCATATTTCCTGACCATTGGCCATAATGGTTGAGGTTGATGAGAGCTGTAGTTCAAAATCTGTAGAGGGCATCAGGCTGTCTACTCTAGTTCAAGAACATGAGAAAAGTCCATTGTAGCAGCAGAGTGAGTGGAAGGGATGATTGACAGCCAAGGACAGAATGGAATGGCACCCCAGGAGGGACTACAATTATGCACTGTGGGGCTACCCTTGAACACAGCTGGGGAATTGCTTCAGAAGTGGCTGCCAGGGTTGCGGAGTGGCAGGATATTCAGCATCTTCTGCCAGCTACACCAGTTACCAGTTTTTTTCTGAGGCTAATTGAAAGTGCTGTTTTCTTTAGAAACCTTTAGAACCTTAAACCATTTGGGGCAAAGTTGCTTAACTGACTGTCTTCACCAGTACCACCCTGCCTGCATGTAGAGAACAGCATCAGAGGCCCTTTTCACTTGCCTTTTCTGCTGGGTCCCCTCCTCTGGAACGGGTGGCCATTGAAGGTCATCAGGCCCCAGCAATGCCGACTCTGAGGAAGACTCTGCAGACCTACTTGCTTACTCTTGCTTTCCATTATACATGCGTATGTTTGCTGTTACATTTTAAATAATTTTAATGATATCATATAAGTCAATTGCAGCTTTGTAAGCTATGCTGAAAGCCTAGACATATTTTAAAGAAATTAATACAAAATAAACATTGGCTGCAGTTTGTGCAGCTGGGGGACATCATGCAGAAGGGGGACACAAGACAGTGGAAGAGGGAAAGGGAGAGAATGAAGTTCAGAGAGGTACAGGAATTGGAGACAGAGAGCTGAATCAGAGGCAAGTTGTAAGCAGGAAGGGAGGAAGAAAAGCTGTTGAAAAGAGAGTTATAGTTTAGACCACTGTTACTACTGTGTATCTGTTGCTGTTTCTCCTGGTATATAAAAAAAAAACAAATGCAGGTTTAGTCTTTTAAATGCCTGTGTTCTTGTCTTGGTGGATCTGAAACTCACATGCCTCACCTCATATGCTAAGGTTATACAGACAGCCTTCCTTCTCCCTGTGAATTATAGGTAATGGCAGTTTTGGGGAATCCTGGAAGAAGTCTGAACCCGGTGACCTGTTGGGAGCAGGACCTTTTGGGGGATACCTAGATGACATCACAGTTTGATGTGAGATCAATCCAAGGGCCTTCAAGTATTCTTCTTCCACAATGGACATCCAAAGTCTCTGAGAAGGAGCAAGATAGAAATTGTTTTCCCATCCACATACTACAGGTATATGTAGGATTAATACCAGTCATGGCTTCCTCTCAAAGGATCCTGGGAAAAGTGATTTGCTGAAGTACAGTATATCCTGTATGAGAGATCCCTTGTCCCATCCTATACACAAAGAACTACACTTCCCAGCTTTCCCTGGGGTGAGCAGACTTCTGATTAAGCATAGCTAGCATAGCCCAGGCTGAGGGACCCATGCTTGATCTCTGGCATTCTTAGTGAGAAGGACTCCAGGGACCAGTTCCTCACTGAGGACTCCTCACTGAGATTGGAGAGATGCTGCCAGGCAGAATAGTCCATTCTACCAAGCCAGTTTGACTTGATATAAGGCAACCTCAGTATGTGGGAGTTTAATACAGAATATTACAATGTCCCAATTGCCATTCCCAGAAGACCCAAATGGGTGGCCCTTTCCTATCTTGCCGTCAGCTTTGTGTTGTATTCCCTGCCTGCAGGATCAAAGGAAAAGGATTGAAATTTCAGATCCTTTTGAAATGTCTATGACATCTGATGGTTGGGTTGTTGTTGTTGTTGTTGTTGTTGTTGTTTTAACCCCCCCCCGCCCCCCATCTCTGTCTCTCACACAACACACACACTAACCAGCAGGGTTAATAACTTATTTGTACAATGCAGTGTTCATTTTGCATCTGTTCTTGTTAGTCGTCCATCAGCCACACGTAAATTAAGCAGGGAAAGCTTTGCCCTGTTAAGTGCAGGCAAGGGGATGAAAGGAGGACAGACCCTGCTGAATTTCCGGGCCCCATGATGCTCTTGCTGAAGCACCAGAGCTGTTCCTGGAGGCAGGCTGTTGCTGAAGATTACTGAAGCAAGGCCAACTAAAAATGCATGGTGGGGACACCCTTCCAAGCCAACATGTGAGCTTTATGGGTCCTCTGATAAACTCCAGTCCTACTGAATATGATCCATTCATGTCCTACTGAATATTGGCAGCTCATCAGGATTAAGGAGGAATGGGGATTCCACTTCATTTGAGATGGAAAGAAATGGAGATCAAAATAAAAACCAAAACCAAAAATGAAGGTGGGGAATGAACTGAAGTTGCCAGACCTGTTCATCCAAGGCCTCTAAGTTTAAGCTTCCACACATTCAACTACCTGTGTGCTGAATTAGGTAATCATAGGTTCTTCAAAAAGATCCATAAAGGTGGATGGGCATTCCGGAAAGCAGAGATGACTCCAAGGGGGTCTGTGACTGCTGCCCCGATAGATTTCCCTCTGCCTGAAATACACTGGGGACGTCCATCACTCTGGATTTAACTGTCTTTGGGGACCTTTCTGTCTCAAGCATAGTCTCAGTTCACACGAGGTAACTTGGATGCCCAACACTTGGATGCTCAGCACTAAAATGGGAGCAGTGGCCATAACTGAGGAGTAGGTACTTCAGATCCAGAAAGATCTGGACAGACTATGGAAGTGGGCATGGGACAACAGGATGGTGTGCAATGCAGACAAGTGCAAGATCTTGCACTTCTGCCATGGGAGTGGGCGTCATAAGTACAGGCTGGGTACAAGTGGCTGAAGAGCAGCACGTGTGAATGGGATCTCAGGGGACCAGTCGACTGCAAGCTAAACATGAGTCAGCAGTGTGACGCACCAGTCAAATGGGGGAACGTCACCCTTGGTTGCATAGCCAAAAACATAGCTTCTACACTTTTGGCTTCTCTTCATATAGAGAGGTATTATTGCCACTCTATATGACTTGGTGATCCTGCAACTGAAGTACTGAGTGCAGTTCTGTGTTCCACATTACAGGAAGGATATAGACAGGTTAATATTGTTGCAGCATAGGGCCACATGTATGGTGGCAGGATTGCAGGGAAAGCTATATGAGGCAAGACTGAGAGAACTAAGTCTTTTCAGCCTGGAGAAGAGGAGACTCCGAGGGGATCTGTTGGCAACATATAAGTACATGAGAGGGTATCACGCAGAGGTGGGTACAGACCTGTTCTCCGCTGCAGAGGACAGCAGGACATGTTCCAAAGGAGCAAAGCTCTGGGAACCAAGGTTCCATTTAGATGCAAGGAAGCACTTCCTGACAGTTAGCACCCCGAGGGTATAGCATGGGCTTCCACAGGAGGTGGTTGAGGCCCCATCGGTGAGGGTGTTGAAGGATAGGCTGGACATGCACATGGTGGGCATATCATGAGTGGAGCCGGCTGGAGCTGGGGATTAGACTAAATGGCCCAGGAGGCCCCTTCTGACTCGCTCTGTTTCTATGTTGCTATTTTTCTATGTTTCTATTATTCCTGGGTCTGTTTCCAAAGTAAATCTTTAGTACCTCTGAGCTGCTCCTAAATTCTTGGCACACATTTATTTCTTGGGAGAAGAGTTTTGTACATAAATCTTGCCTTTGGAAGCTATATCTTTAGACACAGGAAAGATACTTGTGGAAGTGTCCTTGATGCTTAAAAATCCAAGAGGGGAGGCTACCTTCAGCCATGGTGCACTAAGTTCTCCATTCTTCCATTCTCTCCCCACCCCCTTCTAAAATTAGACAGTCCTGTCTACTCTGGTTTCCCTAAGCATTTGCTTTTAGTAAAGAGCTTCCACAAAGCAAGACAAAACTTTGGTTCATTGAACCCAACATTAGGTCTAAAAAGGTTATGCAGGGATTAGAGCAAGATTGGCAAGGATTCCTGACTTGCAATTGCTTCACAATGTTACTAATAAATGGATGTTCCCCATCTAAATTGAGCTTCTGAAACAAATACAGCTAGGAGTAATGTAAAAGGGCTGTTTGCCCAGGACAGTCATTTCTGAAAACAGATTCTTAGGCCCAAAAGTACCCAGAATTCTAAGTACTGGGTATTCTACATGCATGTCTTTTGCTCTTGATTCTGATTGGAGCATCTGGTTTTGTAACTGTATTCTGGGGAATCTGCAAGTTACTCGGAATCATAGGTTCTTCAAAAAGATCCATAAAGGTGGATGGGCATTCCGGAAAGCAGAGATGTCTCCAAGGAGGCCTGTGACTGCTGCCCCAATAGATTTCCCTCTGCCTGAAATACACTGGATACTTCCATCACCCCAGCGGTGGCACATTAAGGTCCTTATAGCATGCATTTAATTTTAATTCCTTTTGCCACCCACCCACCTTCACTTCTCCAAAGCACTTTTTCAGAAACGCTGCCTCTCACACCTCCATTGAGCTGTAAGCACATACTGGGATGATTAAGGGCTTTTCTAAGAATGTCAGAGTGTGTACTCAAAGGTTGAGGCCTGGCCCCAAATAAAGCAAAGGTTCTCAGCCTTGGCATCAGCTTTAAAGCAATGGTGTGGATGGTCCTGCATCTGAATGAGTGATGAGAGATTGTTCATCAATGAAGCCCCTGCCCAAGCAGGGCATCTGTATTTGGCCTTCCTGGGTAGATGTTTTAACCTGACAGCTCTGGAAAAAGCCCTCTTCTCTTAGCTTTCAGCAGAGAAGCTGCAGCTCCCTTCCCTGCCAATAACAAAAGTAGCAACTGTGCTGAAGCAACTGAGTTCCCTTCAGCTTCCTTCTGAGAACACTGACAGATATAAACACACTGATCCTGAAATTCCATTGGGAAAATAGACCAAAACCCTTTCAGAACATTTCCAACAATCTCTAGTGCCCACTCATTGCAGCACTGGAGCCAGACCACAGGTATGTTGAACTTTGGATGTAACCGTCTTTGGGAACCTTTCTGTCTCAAGCATGGTCTCAGTTCACATGAGGTAACTTGGATGCCCAACAGACTAGGTCAATACTCCAGGTGAGCTGAGCACTTGTTTGAGAGTATAGTTCTTCTAATTCACTGCAGCCCACAAGAGGATCGCTGGCAGATGTTCAGAGGTTACCTCACAGTGAAGTCAAAATGGAATGATTCTTCTAATGGTGATGCTTGAAAGCCACTAATCTGTTACGATTGGCAGCAGCTCTATCCAGTCTTGCCACTTGAGATCCTACAACGCATTCCTAAGGAGCCAAGCTCTGGGAACCAAGGTTCAATTCAGATGCCAGGAAGTTCTTCCTGACAGTTTGGACCCCTAGGGTATGGAATGGGCTTCCACGGGAAGTGGTTGAGGCCCCATTGGTGAGGATAGGCTGGACATGCACATGGTAGGCATGTAATGAGCAGAGATGGCTGGAGCTGGGGGTCAGAGGAGATGGCCCAGGAGGCCCCTCCTGGCTCACTCTGTTTGTATGTTTCTTTGTTTCTAATAATTAGTGATGTAAGAAAAGCTTCAGGGAGCCATGCTGATCCATTGGAAACTTTCAGAGAGACAGCAGAAGAGCTTGCCTTCCAGAGCAACATTCAGAACATATTCTGACCATATGTCATACTGCATCATTCCTGTGCCATGCACTCACTGGGCAGATTTTAAGCAAGCCACTAGGGAAGTGATGCATCCTGCTTTGCAGAGGACCCCTGACAATGGACTTCTTTTCAAAGGTGTCTGCTCGCTGAAGGGCTGCTCATTCCATATCAAGTTTAAAGATAAAGAACCATGAAAGGGAAGAGCACAAGCTCGAGTTGCACATGAACTGTTAGCACATGGGCCACAAAATGAGAAGGCACAGAGCTCTCGCCCACCATTAGGAGATGTACGGGAGATCCTGAAGAAGTCAGGTCTGGACCCACAGAATGCCTCCAATTATAGACCAGTGGCCAAGATCCCTTGCTTGGGCAAGGTGCTTGAGTGGGTAGGGGCTGAACAGCTCCAAGCTCTCTTGGAGGAAACTGACCAGCTAGACCCATTTCAATCTGGTTTCAAGCCCGGCTATGGAACAGAGATTGCCTTGGTTGCCCTGTATGATGACCTGTGCAGGGGGAAAGACAGGGGGAGTGCATCCCCGTTGGTTCTCCTGGACCATTCAGCAGTTTTTTATACCATCAGCCATGGTATCCTTCTGGATAAGCTGGGTGAGTTGGGGATTGGAGGCACTGCTTTGAAGTGGTTCCACTCCTATTTGGCTGGCCAATTCCAGAAGGTGGTGCTGGGGGATTATGGCTCTGCGCCATGGCAGTTATGCCATGGAGTTCTGCAGGGCTCCATTCTATCACTCATGCTATTCAACATCTACATGAAACTGCTGGGAGAGGTCATCTGGGGGTTTGGGCTGTGGAGTCACCAGTATGCTGATGACACCGAGTTCTACCTCTCTTTTACATCTAATCCAGGTGAAGCAGTGGCTGTCCTTAACCAGTGTCTGTTCAGTGTGATGGGCTGGAAGAGGGTCAATAAATTAATCTAGACAAGACCGAGGTCCTGTTGGTCGGTGGCTCAACCCTTCAGGTAAGTGATTTCTGCCCAGCTCTGAATGATGTTGCACTCCCACTAAGAGACATTGTGCATAGCCTGGGAGTGCTCCTCTGGGGAGTTATCCCTGAAGCTCCAGGTGACCGCTGTGGCAAGGAGCGCTTTCCTTCAACTTTGACTGATCCATCAACTATGCCCTTACCTGGATGAGCAGAGACTAGCGACAGTGACGCATGCTCTGGTAACCTTCTGCCTGGACTGTTGTAATGCACTCTATGTGTGGCTGCCCTTGAACACAGTCCAGATACTTCAATTGGTTCAGAACAGAACAGCCAGTTTGCTAACAGGAACCAGCAGATATTCACACATAATGCTGGTCCTGTGCCACCTGCACTGGCTTCCAGTTGAAGTCCAGGCCCAATGTAAGGTGCTGGTGATGACTTATAAAACCCTAAACAGATTAGGACCTGGATATTTGAAGGCGCTCCTCCTTCCATACATATCTGCCCACCTGCTGAGATCTGGATTGGAGGTCCTTCTCTGGAAGCCCTCTTTGAAGGAGATTAGTAGAGTGGCTACCTGGAGAAGGTCATTATCTTTCGGGGTACCCCAGCTATGGAGCATGATCCCCAGAGAGGTTTGCCTGGCACCAGCACTGTATTTCTTTTTCCCATTATTTTAAATGTTAATACTGTTTTAAGATTGTGTTTTATTTCCTGTATTTTTGATGCTGTACTTTATTGTATTTTACTGTATTACCACCTTGAGAGACAGTGAAGGGTGGGATATAAAAGCTACAAATACATAAATAAATAAATATTGATATTTATGTGTGTAAATGTGTTATCTTTTCATTTAAATTATAGTAATCATTTCACTGCTAATACACATATAAATTAGCAGAGACAAATTCACACACAAGCTTTTACAATTAGAACATTTTTGGATTTCATTTTACCTTTGCTGTATAGCACTGCAGCATGGTATAAAACAGCTTCATCCAAGAATGGTGGGAAATATTTACTGGCCTACTCATCATCTAGCAGTGTCTCGCCATGTATAAAGCTGCCCTGTAAAGTTGACCCTTCTTTACCACACTGTAGCTGTTAGCTTTCTTTCTACCTAGTGCGATGCCAAACATTTCTTCCAGATATTTTCATCTATTCTCATTCAATTTGATAGGAAAGAACTGCTTGTGAAAATAATTCAAAGGTGTAGAACATTTCAGATAAATTCTTGTGGGTTGGATTTGGGATTCTTCTATTTACCTGACTGCTGAAAAGACCATGGAATATGTATGCCCTCCCTTTTAGTGTACAATCATTTTTCCAGCAGCCTTTAGCCTCTTGGCTTCCCACAATTCATGACAAGTTCAGGTACTGAGAAGCAGGGAGAAAGAATCCTTTATTTCTCCACCTATCGAGCTTTTGTCTTCATCCTTTTCTGAGATAAGACAGAGGCAGCATTTGCAAAGCATTAATGCAGGGGTAAATTTGTGCAATTCTTGCACCCTTATAAAATATTCTACTCATTCATGGAATGTGTATGAATTTGGAAAAAGCTGGTTCATACCATAGAAATCCAAACCCATCTGAATTCATTACAGATTTCTCCAGCATCCCTAGCAGGAGAAAGGAGTATTTAAACCCATGACATGACAAAGAGGCTAAATTTCTCAGTATCCTAAGCAACTGTGCCCAAAAACACTTAATCACTGAACCAACCAGAGGTTCCCTGAACAAACCAACCAGAGTAATGTCACCCAGAGACTAGTATGAGACATGAATGCTATTGAAGTGATTGGAAACAGTGACCATAACATTGCCAAGCAAGCCCAACCTAGTCGCATTTGACTGCAATAGAGAAAACTTCTCTAAAATAACGGTTCTGGGGGTTTTTTTTAAGTTGAAAGGGGGAATAAAGAGGGTCAAGTCCCAGCTCAGAGGTTACCCAAAAGCACAAGAAGAGAAACTCAGTCAGAATGATAAGCACAAGTTAAGAAAGGTAGTACCAAGTCTAAGAGGACATCAGCATGGTAACCAAGTTATGACAAGGAATTTATCAGAGAAAAGAAGGCTTTTTTCAACAAACTGAAGTCTTGCCCAAATGAGGAAAAGAAAGCAGAGCACAGCCTCGCATAAAGGAAATGCAACCAGACAAGGATACAAAAATGCATTTTGGGAGCATATCACTAACAGCATCAATGAAAAATTCTTTTAAAATATCAGAAGCCAGAAACTCACTAGAGAGGCATTTGGGAATGTTGGAAGACAATGGAGTTTAAGAAGTACAAAAAAAGGATAAGAAGATTGTGATGAAAGTTTTAGATTAAGAAAAACCTGAATGAATTATTTTCATTTGTCTTCTCTGTAAAGGATATGGGACAGATTCATCAATTTTCACTGCAGACATAGTTCCTTCTTGAACTGATATTTTCAGCTAGACTGAGAAACTGAGGGTGTCAAAAAACAATATTCTCCACCTTACTGACAAATTGAAAGTTAATAAATCACCAGGCCCAAATGGCATCCATCTTAGATTTTTTAAAGAACTCATATGTGAAAACACTCAATTGCTAGAAAAATATTTAACATGCTCCTAAGAACAGCTTCTGTACCAGAAGACTGGAGAATAGTTGATGTAACACCAGTTTTTAAAAAGAAAACCAGGGAAGTCCTGGAAATTACAGCTTAACCTGTGTTCTGTGAAAACTGTATTAGTAAAGTTAAATTAGTGAGCCTATAGAAGGATAAGCCCTGCTGAAAAAATGAGCATGGCTTTAAGAAAGGTAAGTCTTTGACAATTCTTTGACAGGATCAATAAACAAAAGGACGGTGGAGATCCACCAGACACTGCTTACTTAAACTTCTAAAAAGCTTTTGATAAACTCCCTCACTGAAGACTTCTGGGTTAGGATTAGGGTTAGGGTTAACTAACAGAGTCAAACAGTCACAGAATAAGATGGAAGGTCTTATGGATCCATAATTGGCTAAAAGTAGAAAGCAGAGAGCAGGAATGAATGGTAATTCCTCTCAGCAGAAGGATGTAAACACTACTTTGGAGTATTATGACCAGTGTTTTTCAATTTATTCATAAATTATCTGGAATTCGTAGGGAGCAGTGAAATGGCCAGGTTTTCTGATGACAAATTATTTAGGGTGATTAAAACTCAAAGGAAATGTGAGGAACTCCAGAACGATCTCTTCATACTGGAAGAATGGGCATGAAGTTGGAAATGCGTTTCAGTTTAAGCAATGTAAAGTGATGCACACTGGCACCCACAATCCCAACTCTCATAATTGTAGACTCTGGATTCATCTCTTGAAGCTGATTGGTAAGAAGCTGAGGATGGGTAAAAGGATGTGCCTGTTCACACAGTGCATAGTTAAACTATAGAATTCATTGCCACAGGATGTTGTGGTTGCAACCAAGTTATATGGCTTTCAAGAGGAGTGGACAAATTCATGGAATATAAGGCTGTCAATGGCTAGTAGTCCTGATGGCTACCTCTTGCCTTCAGTAACAGCAGCAGTATGCCTGGGTATACCAGTTCCTGGAGAACGTGGGTGAGCATGTGCCATCGCACTCATGTTCTCCTTGGGGGTTTCTGACGGGCAGCTGGTCGGTCACTGTTTGATCAGAATGCTGGACCAGATCCTCTTATTTGTCTTTCTGTCAGTCCAAGGCATTCACAAAGCTTTCCTCTTGCCACATGATTTGAATGCATCAATTAGCTTTAGCTAATGACAAGTGGATGAGACTCATTCCAGACAATATTTTCCCTGTGGGTTACCCTGTCCAATGTTCCCAGCGATGCATTCCCCACTTCATCCAGTCAACTTCCTGTGTATAGCATAAATAAGCCATGAAGGGCAAGGATTGAAAGTATAGGTGGTAGGTCATATAACTAATGTATACTGATCGGCTCGTGTGGTATGCAGGTTATGGTGTTACACTGGAACGTGGGAGATCTGGGTTCTAGCGCCCAGTCAACCATGCTCACTGGGTGACTTTCACCATGGCTTGGGTCCTCGATACCTGAAGGAGCTCCTTCTTCTCTATGTGCCTGTCTGCCCCTTGAGAGATCCTTCTCTGGGAGCCTTCTTTGAAGGAAATTAGAAGGGTAACTACCCAAAGGGGCTTTTCAGCAGTGGTGCCCCGACTTTGGAACATACTCCACAGGTTGGTTGCCTGACACAGTCATTTTATTCTTTCACTGTCAGGTGAAAAACTTTTTATTTTCCCAACATTTTAATTGGTTTTGTCTTTGATTTTATCATTAATGGTCGGATGCAGTGTGCTGTTTGTTGGCATGTTTGGTTTTCTTTCTTTTTTTTGGGGGGGGGGTTGTTTTGCTTTGTTTCATTCTGTGTTTTGTAAGCCATCCAGAGACTCTGATATTTTTTTAAAGTTTTTATTGGCTGAGTGGGGACTAGAACCCAGATCTTCCAACACTCTCCCACATCACTGTGATTCTCCCAAATGATGGAAAAGAGTTTTTTTTAACTACTGCGTGAACCACAATGCAATTAGACTTCATATTTCATATTTAGTAAAAAATTAGAAGCCAATTAAAACACGCACGTGTGCACTCATGCACACAAAGGAAAAAAAAACTATCAACAGCAATAACAAAAGGACATATTAGGGAAAATTACTTGCAAAGTGTAGGTAAATGGGAGAAAGATGCAAAAAATGCTGACAGATTTTTTAGAATGCGTATGAATTCTAATGCAATTTTCGGTATACTATTAATAAACTATTAACCCACTGATGTGGAAACAGAATGGAATGAACTAGGGCTTCGAAACATGAGCACCTTTTAGAATGTGGAACAGACAGATCTGTCTGGCCCAAGCTCTCCCAGACCCATCACAGTCCTATACATATTGCTTTCAGTTCAGTAGGATTAGGGTTAGCATTTGTAGGGGGGGGGGGGCGGTTGCAGTTGGGATGGGGGGTGGGGAGATTGGGAATGATGACTAGACTCATTTGTTCCTTTTTATTCTCAACATTTCCAGAGGCTACAGTGCAATCCAATTCATCTATACACAGAAGTAGGCCGCCTGGAGGTCAGCTGGATTCACTCCCAGCTAAATATGTAGCCTGCGTCTCCCCAGTGGCACCTTACAGCATCCGGGTGCCCTCCAAATGTGTCTTGTTTGCTATATTTCCCAAAATCTCCAGCCAGTTTGGTGGTGGTTGGCTGACCACAGCGGGAGTTGTAGCCAAACACAGCTGGAGACCTCCAGGCTGCTGGAGACAGCCTTAAAATCTAATACATGTATTGTAACATAAGCTTACATGAATTAGCATCCTCTTAATCAGCTGCACAAATAGTTATTCTTGGCTGGCAGGTATCTTCAGGTGGCTACAGAGAGGGGGAATGCAATCAATGAGGTCAGATATCCACAAATTCCATTAATATAGCCTGAAAAATTATCTAAAACTTAAATGCATACAAGAAAAGTCTCAGTGACCATCCACAACTGTAGAACCTGATGACGGCACAGACTACAGGAATGGCATTGCTGGTCTTCTATTCTCCCAAACAGCTTTAAACAGACATTTTGAGCTGTTGTATGAAACCTCCTTTTATGTCCTAATCGGATAGTTGCGCTAGCAATTAAATGTAAAAACATTGTCATTGATTCACACCTACTCATGTACCGCTGATGGAAGATTCCAAACTTTTTAATCCACTGGCAGAGATAGATAATGATGTTTCAAAGGCCAGGTTGTGGCGGCGGCGGGCGGGGGGGGGGGCGCTTGCATCCGTTTCCTCCCTCAATGCAAATGTCCTCTCCCCCTTTATGTTCAGCTGTTCCAGGACACAGTATTGCACAGTGTGAAACACTGGCTCTTTATCCCCAGTGACTCAAGAGAATAACATCAGATGGATGTTATATACTAAAGAGGGTGGGTGGCAATGTTCCCACCCATATCTTTGCTAAAGAGAACTATATTTGGCAAAAAAGAATGGGAGGACAAGGTAGGCAGCAGGATCTTTACTCCGTAGTGACAGCAGAAGCTGAGAAGCAGGACTGGCCAGATGGCCCAACTCCTTCATGCCTGTTTCCTTCTCCCCACTCTGCCATTCCCCCCCACACACACTGCTACAGCACCAGAGTCCCTCCCATGGCCTCAGACGGCATGCAGAGAAGTATCCCTAACTTTACAGAAGCAGCAACACATGTAGTCAGTTCCCCTTACCCAGAGGAGAGGTGATAACACAGTGGATTTGCTGAATGAAACTGGGCTTTCCTGCTAAAAAGTCCAAAAAGCTGATCATCCAGCCCAGAGACAGGCAAATGGCAGCTCAAACTGGCCTTTAGCTGATCCCAAATAGGCCTAATGCTAAGGATGTCCTGGGATTAAAGCAGCTTGCTCCTTTCTCTTAGACAATTTGGACTCAGGCAAAGCAGAAGGTATCCATCCATCCATCCATCCATCTAAAGTTTTTATATGTTGTCCAATACCAGGGTCTCTGGATGGCTTACAAAACAAACAAACAAACAAACAAAACCAACAAACAACACACTGCATCCAACCATTAATAATAAAAACAAAGATAAAACCAATTAAATGCTAAAATGTTGGGAAAATAAAAAGGTTTTCACCTGATGCTGAAAAGAATAAAGAGACGGCGCCGGACGAACGTCCCTAGGGAGCATGTTCCAAAGTCGGGGCACCACCACTGAAAAGGCCCTTCTCCAGGTAGCAACCCTCCTAATTCCCTTCCCAAGAGGAACATCAAGACTCTGACAACATCCACTTTACGGAGCCCATCTACCCTGACCCTCCTGAGAAATTATACTGGCTTTTCTATGGCAGTGTGTGGCTATTCAGGGAACTCTGTTAGAAACCTTGGGAGATGTTTGTGATAGGGAGGAGAATAGGGAGTGCTGATGGAGCCCTTTTTTATGTGTCAGAAGGAATATGGAAATAGTCCTTTGACCACATATCAGAAAGTCAGTATCAATTCAGCTCAAGCTCAAAGAGAGCCAGTGTGGCGTAGTGGTTAAGAGCATGGGACTGGGACTCAGGCAATCTGGGTTCTAGTCCCTGCTCAGCCATGGAGCCAACTGAGTGACTTTGGGCCAGTCACAGACTCTCAGCCCAACCTACCTCACAGGGTTGCTGTTCTGGGGATAAGATGGAGGAGGAGATGTAAGCTGCCTTGAGCCCTTTGTAGGAAAAAGGCAGGATATAAATCAGGGGGGAAAAATTAGTTAATAACCCTCTACCATACAAGTAGTTAACCTAAATCATCCCCAAGCAGATACTTTCCCAGGCTCTGCTTCATCATCTCCAGGGATGAATTTTCATCCTAGTTCCTTAGGCTGTTGAGTCCATTGGTGAGCATCTCTTCCATTTTCCTGTTTTGTAATCTGACTTTTAATCCACACTCATGTCTCTGCTTACCTATCCTATGCTGATTTGGTAATCAATTCCATTTCTTCCAGAAAGGACTGGTGTATGCACTGGTAAGGAAATGTTTTTGGTTCATGTTTGGCTGAAAACTCATCAAATACTACACTTCTGAACCAATGTGCAAACTAAAACTCATTTAATTGCTTTTTGAATTTCATGCTTCTCTGAATTTGTAATAAGTTCTCTACCAAATTTTTACAGAAATGCATATATTGGGGAACATGCTTACAAAAATGCAAATATTCATAAAAGGGTTGATAAATAATATTTGAAAAATGTATTGCTTGCAAACGATATGTCCACATGCATGTAATCTGAGGAATACTTGCAAAGAATGTGGACTAAGGGTCATGCAAAGCTTTTGGTTGCTTGTTTACTTGTTTGTCTACAGAAACCTTGAGGACAAAATGAACTTGAGACTCAAAAAAGAAGAAATCAGGAGAAATGAAGTGTAATCAGTGTTGACAGGTTTATCCATGCCTAGCCTAGTCTGAACACAACACACTGATGGAGTTGAGCTGGCCAAGTATCACCATCATGTGGAAAGAGAACCTTGCACCTTCAAGTAGGCCAGATTCACATGTGCTTAATCACTCTGTCAAGTGATGGTTTGCATACGTAAAGGGGACCTGTGTCCCTCGCAGCAAGAAGGGCTTTCATCATGCCTGTCAGGATCAACCCACTCCTAACCTTATTCCACCCGGACAGTCCACATTCATTAGCAAGTCAAGCAATGAGAATAACTCATGAACTTATATATATAACCCAACTGCACAGATTGGCAGACTATGGATATGGAAACAGTAGCTCTGTTGATGGGGTAGGACCTTCCTTTTGCAAGTACTAAACATCTACTTCATTTCCTTAAAGCTGGAAGAAGGAAGAATGAGTGTTGAACATTTCAACGCCATTCCTCAAAGTCAATTCACTGCCTGTTCTGGGCCTGCTTATGGTGAGACTGAGACAGAGTTCCAGGAATCAAGTCAGAAAATTCCAAAAGCAAGGTCTGCAGGCAGTCCCACATAAGAGAAAACCCAAAGGAGCTCTGGGCTAGAGAGAAATACAAGTCCAGAAAGTGATGCTCAAATCTTATTTTTTTAACCCTTGTGCCTAGAACAGAAGTCTTTTAAGTCTGAGCCTTTGAAGCCTCAACAGGAGGACAAATGCAGGCATTTGGTGCCACCTGTTCCTTGCTCACACGTATGCCTTTTCTCACAAGGAGTCCTTATTGTCCAGGCAGGCACTGCTGCATCTGGCAGCCATCTGACCCCAAAATTTTAAGGCTCTGCAATCCCTGGGTTTCAGCAGCCATGCAGTATTTGCTCCTGATTCTAAGAGGAAGCTAATAACGTCTTGATGAAAGGGCTTGGTAGCAATTTCCCTGAAGAACCCAGGATCTCCCTAGTCCACCTTGAGGTCTTCAAGTAACAGCAGTTCCTTTGAGGTACTCAGATTGGGGAACTCCTGTGAAGAATTCTCCAGAGAGCGGGTGGCAGGATTCTGCCCACTGGTGTTAACAATTTCTGTCTGACCTCTTGAGCCCAACACTAGTCAAGGAAAGAGGTTCAACTTAGACCTGATATTTTGCTATGTGCACAGAGATGGTTTTGCATTAAAAGGCAGCCTGCACACAAAATGCACACAAATTCCCTGAAGTAGTATAATCCAGGATGGCTCCATTCTCTGAATAGTTAAACGGACTTTCCAGAACCTTTAAAAGGTCTCCCTCTCCCCCGTCCCCTCTCTCACACACATTTTGACATTAACATAAATGCTTGGTTCTGTTACGGCTGTGCTATGGGCAGTCAGTCTCTCTCTCTCTCTCTCTCTCTCTCTCTCTCTCTCATTATTAAAGCAGTGGTGAAACAGCCAAAAGGTTCCCACTACTGGCCAGAATAAGGCCAACACAACAAATCAACTCCATTTATAGACACACACACACACACACACACCACCACCACCACCACCACCATCTGGTTTGCTGCAAAGAAAAGATTATCAGTTTCACAAGTGCCTTTTCAAATGGCTACATGCTATAGTGCATTCCAACATTTCTGTCTTGCATGGAAAAGCAGTTCCTCAGACCACCCTGAAACTGACCTTGCCTGCCAGTTTGACAGCCCTGCTGACCATTGCGGAGTTTGACACACTGTCACTTTCACCACTGATGGTGGTGCTCCTGAAGGATGATGACAGTGGTGATGAAGGGCATCCAATAAGCACTGCTAATGACTTCCAGTATTTATTTATGAAATACATATAGCCACTTTGCCATTATAAAAATGCATAAGCTGACTTGCAATGGGCTCCCAGAAGTAAACATCAAACAACCCCCCTCCACCTGAAAGAATAAAATCAGCAGCCATAAAAGAACATAATAACCATTATTGTTAATTAAAAGCAGGCTCATCCTAGAACCCAAATAATACAGGGAAGGTCATTTTTTGAGGTTCTGCTCTGAGTGTCACTACTCACCATGGTATAACCTTTTCAAGGAAATCCACCTGAGGTCTTGATTATATACATTTAGAAGCCAGGCTAAACCTGTTCTCTTCCAGCAGATATTTACACTTTAATTCATTGTGCTCATTAATTGTTTTACTCCTGGCTCTTTAATATTTGCAGTGTTTTTAATATTGCCAGTGTTTTTGCTGGCTACAATCCTGCTTTGGTTCTTGTCTCCTGATTCCTTTGAGTTATGGCTATGAACCACCCTGATGTCATTTGCCAGTTGGACGGTGTACACATCTAATATTGATTTATTATATTTATATCCCTCCATTTTTGTCTGCATTCTGGCCATTTTTGCTTGCAGGGATCCAAAGTTGCCCAAAGTAGCTTTTACATAGGCTTCCCTGCCCCCATTTTATCCTTACAACACCCACCCTGAGAGGCTGTGACTGGCTCAGAGTCACCCAGCAGGTTTCATAGCTGAGTGAGGACTAGCATCCACATCCCCCATGTCCCAGTCCAGCACTCTCACCACGATGTCTCCTGCTGCTATCTAAGTAGCAATAGGAGAGCTAACTTGGGGACTGGGGAAGGGTGATTCCAGAGCTGCTGCCCTCTTGCTTGCCTTCTGATGGCAAGGAATGGTGATTGCTAGGCTAGTATGGAAGAAGGAGGACCTTCAGTTAGTGGCAACTGCACTGCCCCAGGTGAGACGGAGCTACCATGACCCATTCACACCTGCAACTGGCAGTTTGAAAAGTTTGTCACAGATCGATCCTTGTTTAGTACAAGAGTGCACTTGTTTGGGATATAGAGATCTGCAGGAATGATGAATGGGCAAGCATCTGGAGTCCACTCTGTAAAGCAGCACTCAGAATGAGCCACCAGAACCCACGACTCAGCTGGCAATCAGGGAATTCTTGATACTCCCCTGGTCAAATACAGCACCCATGTCAGAGACTACTAGGCTGAATGCATTTCTTCAACTTGTTTCCTTTGTACGTTGGGAATATGGGGGAAGCTCCATCTGAAGCCTGAAAAGGTAGAGTTGAGCATCTCATGGGTAGTTGATGAGTCCATGCAGTACTGCACTGTCTACAGTGACTGACAGAAGATGTTTGCTTCAGAAAAGAGTCTCTCCCAGCCTTCCTTGAAGGTGCTGGGTTTTGAAGCTGGATCCAATGCACATGCTGTGCAGCAGTGTTCATATCTGCTAAGTTCATGAAGGGCATGTTGATGGTCTGGAAAGCCTGTTCTTACAAGGTCATGCACCATCTTGACATCGATGTGCACAGCTTCCCTCTTGCAGGCACTGAACTGAGCAAAGGTTCCATATTTGAAGGCATTTGTGATGGTGTCTGACTGGTCTGCATGCCTTTGAAACAGTAATGATATCACATTGCTGTGTTGGCTCCAGGTTTTTGAGGGCCTTTGGGCAAGACACCTGCACTTGGGCCCTTCCTTCAGTGTCTGCCTTTCACCACTGTGGTCACTGGCTGTTCTTGCTCCTGCTTTTTCAGTTCATTGCTACCACTTGCTGGGCAGGCAGGCAGGCAGGGAGCAAGTTCTCACCACCACCATTCTCTGTGCCAGAGTAAAAGGCAGACAGACAAGCAGGTTGCAGTGGCCAAGAGGAAGAATTAATTCCAGGGGGCTTCTGCCATTGGTCCTTGTTGTGATGGGTGACCTTGGCAGGTTCCCACTGATGCTAGACCTGTTGGACTGTTCCATCTCATGCCAAGCCTTATTTTCAGAGGGACTTAAAGCCATTCCATTCTCTTCCTGCTTTATGCTCATTGTAACTTCCATCATATCCCCACCAGAAGTTGGAATACAACCTCCAAAATAGAAACTTACCAATTATATCTATTAACATATTTTCTCCCAATGAATTCTAGAATTCTGGCAAGAATAAAAATCAGTTTCAGTCCACAGTGTATCCTTCAAGGAAGTCTATCCACTGTTACTAGTCTTCCACTTAAGCAGCTTCTGGGAATCTGGGTTCCTCAAGATATTGTGTGAAAGCCGTTGCCCTAAGTGTTCAAGTAAAGCAAACCAACCAACCCAAAGTTCATACTTCAGATCAAGCTCTATGGATGTGACCTGCAAAGATATAGGAGCCACCACTCACTGTAATGGTGCTCAGGCCTCTGCCAGATGCTTCAAGGGTCAGAATGCATATCTGGTAGCGACACCATACGGCGGCAGCAGAGAAGGGAAGAGCGTGCATTTTTGTAGATTTTTACAAGGTGTGACCAAAGGCAAGGACAAAATGCCGGGTGTATGTAAGAGGGTACTTAGCTAGTGCTCCAGGATGTCCCAGATCCTGGAGCAGCTGTTTCGATAAAGACTGAGCCTGACTCTACAGAAAAAGATAATGGCTCTGCTTGTGTGATCCCCAGGGGACAAAGAATGCTAAATGGCAGGACCATATCAGTGGAGTCCATAAAGACAGATGCATTTGCAACACTTTTGAGAAAACAAACTGATGTCCACAGCTACTCAGCAGAAAGGCAAGACTTGTGAAGAAGTACGATAACCACATGGTGCTCAACCTTCTTCTACCCCACCCCAGTTTGAGAGGAAGGCTTTTTCTGTTTTTCCAAAGCAACATGCCTAATGTTTTAGACAGCTCATGCACAAACTTCTGCAGAGACAGGAATTAAAATTGGAGGTGCAAGCCCAAAGGTTTGCTTTTAGAGGGCAGAAAAGTAAGAATCACGCACTGACAGAAGATCCCCTTCCTCCTTGTATGTCCACCAGAAGAATTCCTGAGCAGAATGGATTCCAGACACAGCAAAAGAAGAGTAGCAGTAATTCCTACTACTAGAAGCTTAGCTTGCCCTTCATCCAAGGAAACTAAGGCAGTGTGCATTGTTTTCCTGACCTCATACACACACCTGCATTCTCACAACAATCCTGCACAGTAGGTCAGGCTAAGAATATACAACTGGACCAAGGTCACAGTGAGCTTTAGAGGTGAATGAGGATTTGAACCTGGGTTACCCACATAACCCCCAAGTAAAAGCTTAAGAGAAGGTGTGTGTGGAAGACGAGGCTAGGCCAGGGAGTCCTACAGATAAAAAGGGGACAATTCCCACTGTGGCTGTACACTTCAGCTCAGAAGAGGGTCTCATTTCTCACTAGCGCATGCCTCGTGCCACATTTGCCCCAGCAATGGTTTGGGAAAGACTAAAGTTTCTACATGCAGGGTTGAAATTGGATCCTGTTCTGCATTAGCTGGCAAAAATAAATATCAGATGATTTGTCACATCACCAGCACCTTAAACTGCAGTGAGCTGTCCTCTCCCATACACTGCTGAGTCGACACTAAGCAATCTTCTTCCAACTTACAGCGCCTCCATCTCTCCTACACACTGAGGTTCCCCCTGACCTTGGTTCTCTTTTATGGCACAAAACAATAGCAAACTCTGCTAGTCTTGCCCCTTGCAAACATGACTGCCTTGGTCTTGATGTGGGGTGGTGGGAAAGAGAGAGAGAAAGAGAGAGAGAGAGAGAGAGAGAGAGAGAGAGAGAGAGAGAGAGAGAGAGAGAGAGAGAGAGAGAGAGAGAGAGAGAATATGAGCAGAAGGAGAGGGGGAGGAGACAAGCCATCCAAAACAGAACGTTAATTAATTGAGGCTTTTGTTCACTTCCTCACAAAGCATTTAAACAGAACACTGGGTTACCTGAAGGATGAGCACATCATATTCAGGTAGTAGATGGTGCAGCACAGCCAAAGTTTTGGAGCAAAGCCATTCTGGCTTAGTTTCTAGGCTGGGCCATCCCCAGCACCACAGGCTACCTCTTACCAGCCAAGCAGGCTGCCAACATCTGCCAACAGCTCCCAGTGGTGCAAGTCTAGAGGTTGCTTTGGTTGTATTTCAGGGCTGTTGAGCCTCCTTTAGCCCAAGGACCAAATTCTGTTTTGAAGAAGCTCTCTGGGACTGCATCTGAGTGACGTGCAAGGTCAACAGTGCCAGTATGTATCCAGCAACAAAGCCTTAGGAGAGGCACTTCGACCTTTCCAAAGAAGGGCAGAGGGAACTATCCCAAAGCCAGGAAGGTTGCAGAAAGCCCCCAGAGCTAAGTGGAATGGAGAGGGACCCAGGAAGGCTGGGTTTGGCTACCGGAGCCTGAGGCTACGCAGCAGGGAACCACTGCCCCATCACCCTGCCTCTGCTCTGCAGATGGGAAGAGAATGGAAGCCAATAGCATTCTACTGCAATGAGGCAAGAAGTCCTCAGAAACATGCCATTGCAGTCCAAGGTGAGCTACCAATGCATCAAATCTGGATGGCATTTTCCCCGGTCCAGAATCTGCAGCCTCAAGGCTGCTACTCAGATGCAGAGAGAAGCAACAGCAGAAACCAGAGAGGATGGGCTCAGGAGTTGAGCCCATCCCTGCCTGGAGTTGCAGGGGAGCCATTTGCCCAGGCAGAACCTCTTGTCAGCAGACTGAGATAAATGGGTAATCCTTCTGTCATTGCTGCAAAAAAGGACCACCACTCATTCAGTGGAGTCCCAAGTCAGTTCTCAGCGACTCCAGCCAGGGCAGGGAAAGGCCTGGAGCCCATTTTGCCCACTTGGGGAGACCAGGGCTGGCTAGCCTGCTGCTCTCCAGGCATTCTAGATTGCAACTCACAGGCTCTCTAGCTATATTGACTGGGGAAGATGGGGGTTATTGTCTAAAGCATCTAGAGAGCAGCAGGCTGCCTACCTCTGCCATAGACAAACTAGGCGAGCTAACAGCTTCACTTACTATTAGGGCAGCTTCCTCGCTTCCTAACACAGTGTCTGATTAACCCCTTGAGATGCTTCCTGCACACCCCGTCACACTCATAGATTTATTATTATTTAGTAATCATAATGGCGCTGTGTGGTGTACAGGAGATCTGAGCTCTAGTCCTGAATCAACCACAAAGCTCATTGGGTGACTTGGGGCGCATTCAAGACTCTCCGCATAGCCTGCCTCACAAGGCTGCTGCTGTGAGGATACAATGGAGAGGAGGAGAACCTTGCAACCCGCCTTGGGTTCCTTGAAAGAGGAAGAATGGTACTGCTTAAGTGCAATGTAACAACAGCATTTCATTCTGATACTGCCCCACAGTGGAGCTCTCCCAGAGGTTCATTCACAGAGTGCAAAATACAAAGGTAATCAACATCATAAAACATCCCAAGAAAATTACAAACTGAATCTGAACAAGTAAAATAAGTTAATCAACCTATTAAAAGCAGCTAAGAACAACACCTCCCATGTGCTATTATGGCTATGAAAGACCATTAAATGCCTCAGTGCGGAGGGCAGTTTTAAACTGGCACGAGAAGGATAGTGTTGGTACCAGAGAAGCCTCAGTGGGGAGATTGCTCCATAATCAAGGAACTACCACTGTGAAGGCCATTCTCCAGTTGCCCCCCCAGAGCCCCCTCCCTCACAGGTGGCATTCAGAAAGACCTCAGATGGTAAGTGTGGTGTCCAGGTAGATTAAGTTGGGATAGGTGCTCTAACATGTATTGCAAACCCAAATCATATAAGGCTTTGGTGGAAGCTGCAGGTTTGGAGCAGTCTTCAAGGACAGCCCCATGCAGAATGCATTACAGGGGCCTAACTTGGAGGTTATCAGAGAATAGACTACAGAAACCAGGCTATCCCTGTGCAGACCACCAACCAAAATGGATAAAAGGCACTCCAAACCTCTGAGGCCACCTGAGCTTCAAGTAACAGATGGCTCCAGAAGACCTTCTTCTGGAATAGAACCCCATCCAGAACCATTTGAACCTGCTCCACCCAATCAGAAGAACTACCCACCAACCACACCTCTGTGATATCTAGACTGAACTTTGTCCTGTTAGCCCACACACAGTGGTTTGAGAATCTTCTGCTTCATCTCCTTTAAATTGTCCAGTAGCCACTATCTCATCCAAGACCTCATCCAAGACCTTGGAGGCTTGCTGCCAGTCAGAGTAAATCGCCTTCTCCAACAGGGCACCTTCCAGTTGGATCTCAATTCCCAAGCCGCTAGACAATATGAGGGTCAGGGTCCTATACTTCTGTAGATCACCATGTTATAAACACTGGAGCCAAACTAAACAGAGAAATGTCAGATGCAATGAAAGGCAGCAGAACTTCTAACAGAACTAAGGCAACTGAGTCCCATATTGTGTATGCGAGCCCATATTACTTTTTCCTTTTAATACAAGGATGGGGGGCCTGATGGGAGGTGAAGTGCTACACTCAGCATCATTGCCACTCAGAGACTGGAAATAATCACGGGGGTGCTAGTAGCTGTCCTGAAGGGGCAGGTCTTACAGAGGAAGAGGAGCCTTCTCAGAAACCCCAGAGGTTGGACAGGCTGGCATTCATTCATTCATTCATTCATTTATTGACCTATTGTCCACTACATCAGCCCAAAGGCCCTCTAAGCATCATGGAGCACACTGGCCCTCCATAGGATAGACACAGTTAGCCAACAGTGTAGCACTGGGACTCTGAAGCTCACCTTGGGCCAGTCATGGACTCTCAGCTTGAACTACATCACTGAATACCATGGAAGTTATTGTGGGCTCATTGCAAGGGGCTGTGATGGGAAAAACGGGGTGGGATGTAAATGAAATGGAAATACAAATGGAGATTCACATGCTACAGCAAGAATAATATAACCAGGGGTCCACCAGTTTATTTCTCATCCATATCACTTTTGTACGTGTTCCTGCCTGGATTCAGCTCCAGCTGAAAGTGCCCCCACTCCATCCTGCTTCCACAACCAAGTGTTAAGGAGGCTGTCAGAAGGAGAGGAAGCAGCAACTTGTCCACTGGGTCCATGACCTCCCAGATGTTTCAGATAATGGTCTGAATGGTTTCCTCTCTCCTAATCTTCTTTCCTTTTGTGCTGCATCTTGTAGGCATAAGCCTGTGGGCAGGACTTACTTCTTTCTTGGTAAGCCACATTTGGAGACATTTATGGCTAAAGGGCAGGATAAAATGATGATGATGATGATGTCATTGACGTCCTCCTCCTCCTCCCCCTAAATATAACAGAAAATGCTCTGCATGCAAAAGGACCCAGATTCAATCCTTCGCATTCCCAGGTAGCACTATGAAATAGACATGCATGGAACCCTGGAGAATCAGTGCCATTCAGTGCTGACACCAATGCACTGGACAGACCAAGGCAGCTTCCTAAGTTTCATTTCATCCAGTTTTTATATTAACCTGCAGAGTTTTTAAAAAATCTCAATGAAAATTTCTATGTTTCAATGCAGGGTTTTTGACATATTTTCCTAGAATATGTGCATTTCTAAACCTACCTCCTCTCTTAAAATGTACCTTTCTAAATTTATGTTGTCTTAAAATGAAACTTTGAAATGTCTTTATTTTTAACCTGAGAAGGTAAATTCCAAGAAGTGTGAATTAACTATGTACCAGTCCATACATTAATCCTGGCAATGGAGGTTGGGCCAGTTCATATTGGAACTTGTACTGAAGAAATGCCTCAGGCATCCCTTAACATCACTTTATGACAAAAATAAGCCACACTTGATATTTAAATGCAACAATAAGAATTGTCCAGAGTCAAACTGTGCACAACTGACTTCCAAACAGAAATTCCCATAAGGATGTTCTATCTGCTTTCCCCATCCAGGTTCTGTCAAAATGTGGCTCCAAGAGGCAAGTATGGCGAGAGACTTCCTCAGCTGCTCAGACGACTTGCACTGCCAGTTGGGAGTGATGGAAGTTGCAGTCCAACACATGTGGACATGCAGTTTGGCATGGCTATCCTGCTTCTCATCCCTTGGGACCATCTGCTCACTTATCAATTCAGCCTTGTTATTCAACCACCACTGAGCAGACCTTTCCCAGAAGCTGGGCCGATCATCTTGAAACCAAACAGTTTCTACTTATATCCCTTCCAATTTCCTCTTAGATCCTCCCAACGAAGGCTAGAGAACATTGTGCTCCCAAAATAAATGTGGATGTATTTAAATTACCACCAAAATCACCATGCATGTACTAACCAAGATTGGAGGTGAAGAAGAAGTCATAGCACAATCACAGCAGAAAATGTCACTCTTTCACCACGGCTGCTACTACAGTATGGAACAACAGCAACAGCAAAACCTGAGGACTCAGCTGGCAAACAGACTCTGGCCTGCACACTTCACTGCATTCATAAGAGAGATCTCTGCATCTAGGACCACAGAGTACTGCCACCCAGTATTGTCTATGCAGTGGCTTTGCAGGGTTTTCAACAGAAGCCTTTCCCTGGAGATCCCAGTGAACTAACCTGGGACCTACCACTGAGCTATAGCCATTCCACCCACAGCGATCCAACCTGGCAAGACTTTCCCTCCCTACAGCTTTGTGAAGGGTGAGCCCAGGAGGATGGCAGTTTTCCTGCCTCCTTCTCTAGAGGTTGTTTGGTTTGTTTTTAAAGATTGTCAGATCTAAACTGGTTTCATAGAAACACAGAAACAGAGCAAGTCAGAAGGAGTCTCTCGGGCCATCTAGTCTGACCCCCGGCTCCAGGCAGCTGTGCTCATGAAATGCCTACTATGTTTCCAGCCACTTTAAGCCCTTCAGGAGACAGCAAACCTTCTCCCAACATTCTAATTCACCTGAAGTGCCAGAATGAGAAGCATGGGATAGAACAACTGTTTCAGGCTGCAGGAAGCATAGTTGCGATTTCCTGCATTTGGTACATCAAGGGGAGCGGACTGCAGATTGCACTGTTGGTTAATATCTCAATACACTGGAAAGGGCTGATGCATGTGGACATGGCTTATGGTCTCCTGATAAATAATTGAGGTGGCCATGTGCGAATCAACAAAGAAGAGACTACATGTCAACAAAAAGAACAAACGGGCACTGATACCCGTAAAATATATCCATGCTAATTTATATGTACATATGCATTATTCCTATAATTTATAAGAATACACCATTCTGGGGAAGACTCTGTCCAGGTGATCCATATGCTTGCTCTTTCTGCTATCCAGATGCTGCTGATGGGCAACTTTCAAGGCCCAGATGTTCCTTTGGATGGTTCTTTGACTTTACAGTGGACTTCCAGACAGTTCTTTAAATAGAGGAATTTTTCAAAATGAAGGAAACTCCTTCAAAGATTGGACTGTCTACTGCAAAAGTGGACACCTGGCCACCCTAAAAATGTTATTATGGTTTATTCTTTGATATTTCTCATTTTGTTAATGAATTGGAAACGATGCAGTAGTGTGAACAATTTGGGTTAATCTTACTGTAACAATGTATTATTGCTCTTCATGTCTTGATACACATTTCTTGGGCCATGGTGTCCTGCTGTGGTGCTGTGAGATGCTTTGTGTACAGTTTGTGGGAAAACAGCATACATGTGAAAATGATGAGGTTGCTTAGGTGTGCTTTGGAGTGGGGTGGGCATCATTTGGATGTGCCATATCCCATGGGAAACCTCCTGAGGCCAATGCTGTCTCCAGCCATGACAATTTCTCACTCTGCATCAAAGAGCCTGCTCCAAGCAGCATTCTTACTGCCATTAAAAGGCCTGATCATTCTGAAACAGAGGCCCTCTTCTGCCACCATAAGCCAGTTAGCCTAACAGCAATCTGGAGCATTCAGTGCTGTTTTCCCCATTTTTTCCAGAAGCCCTGAAAGGGAAGTTCTTGCTGTTTCCCAGCCCATGGGGGCTGCACCTGTTGATTAAGAAAGGCCCCCATCTCTTTAAGGGGGTGAAGTGCAGAACTGAGGAGGGGAGGGGGCAATCTTTTGTCTTCTCTCTGCTGAACTCACTGATCTGCCATAATCTTGCTAAATGTTGTTCATCAGTTTTTAAACCTGCAACCCCATTTAGTCACCAAAAAATATTCCTGCACCACAAGATGAACCTTTCTGGACCAGATGAGGATCCATCTCTTACCATATCCTACTTCTAGCTGAGGACAATCACAAACCACAAGGAAACCCACAAACAGGGAATCAGCCTTCCTAAGTTACTTGTTCCCAGGATCCAGTTCTGAGTAGCCTGCTTCTGTGGGTTGAAGTTCCATTAGTTTTAATGCCTGATGACCCTCCATATATTCTAATGATCTTGCTTTTCCTCTACATATTTAAAAACAGTCAAATAACTGGCCTCCAGTACACTCACCATGTAAAAACAACAATTTAGCCTGTTCCTTTGGCATGTTCCCCTCCAAATACAAACAACATTGTTCTGAAATAGCTGCTAGTCTGCAGAGCATCCACATTGCATGTTTCCTTTAGCTTTAGGGAAAGGGTGAAGCTTAGATCATGAATGTACTCAATCCTCCATTGAACCTAAAGTAGAATTTCCTAATTATTAAATAAAACCAAAATGAAAAGAATAAAAAGATGCTGTCTTGAAACACACACACACACACCTGTGTTCACTTGCTCTGGAGATGCAGAAGATTCCTCCATCTACTTTACTAGCAGCTTGGTCAGCATTTCCAAAGCAGTCAAGTTATTTTCTGGATACAAAAGATTCACATAATCATATCTCCCCCAGCAGTTCAGATTATGATATAGACACACTGGCTGAAATATACATGTAACAACCTGCTAGAAAGGCTGGTCCACTGAGAAGGTGCGTCATTTACAGACCGTGCCTGGTGGAGGCAGAGAAGAATCCTGCTCGTACCCCAACCTTCAAAGTATGCCCCCAAGGTTAGAAGGCCAAACACCACCAGACTGGAGACAAATGGAGCTTTCACAAACTGTGCCCTGGAAGCCTCGCTGTATTGTGGAATCCGAGGGTACATCTGGGAAAAGAACATTGGCCTTCTGTCCAGCCGTAGTTCCTCTGGCTTCTTGGGAAAACATTTGCTAACAGGAGAATGAAAATGGGCAATAAGGGATAGCTTGGCAAGGAATAAGATAGTGGTAAAAAGAATTTTTTAGGAGTGTTGTGGGGTTTCGATGCGGTTACTTGCCTGGTCACCCCTGGTGAGCTGCAATCACCTCCAAGCAACCAAGCAAGGACAGTTTTCTGGACTGACTTGCCAGTCATCTCTTTTCTGTTTTTCTTCCGTGAGCCAACCATGCCTCTGTGGTCTAGCAACTTCTGTGGACTTTTTGCAGAGCTGCAGGGACATGCAGAGCCATTCCCGATGGCATTAAAAAAATATACAGAAAAGCAAGCCACCAGCTACAGTGTACAAAAAAGCCACCGTTACTGTGAAGCGAACAGAGAAGCTTACCAAATGAGTGCTTGAGACATTACTGGTAAAGCCGCACACAGTTTGACCAGCACACCCTTTAGAAGAAGGAGGGGAAGAGCAAGAGAAATATCCTAAAGGATCCTGGTTCTGTTCTTTGCCCCCCTCCTGCTTCCATGAAGTGTCTTTGTGCTACTGAGATATTAATTTACAACAAACCCCTTCCCCATTACACAGCTCTGGCCTTCCTGCATGTGACTGCCATTAAAAATTACATGTCCTCACCCCACTCCACCCCACCCCCTTTAGATTTCCACAGGTGACTTACTGTGGGGGCATTACACAGCCCCCTCAGTACCCCTATTTAATTTACTGCCATGCTAATGAAGTGGCTTATAGTTTCCACCTCACCCAAATATATTGCTTTATTTGAATTAACACAATGCAGAAACCAAAGACAAGGCTTTCAGTGTGCGACATGCACAGATTTAAAATCTAAATGGATGTAATTTGCAATAAGGAGGAGGAGCGTGGTCTGTCTTCACACTTTCCTTATCTGGTCGATAGGATTTTGCATGGGGCTTAGCCATCGAGATCTTCTAACAAGGGTAAAGCAACTTGGACTTGATTTTCTAGATAAACAAGCAAACACGCATTTTAAAAAGAAAGAAAAAGAAAGGGAAAGAGACACTCCACTAAAAATATCTCTGTATTTCAACAACCCCCACCCCAGCTACTCTGAGATCAAAACAGTCACTGCAAAGAAAGGGGGGATTCTGGAAAGCAGTTTGGCATTACCGCCCTTGTTTGGAGCCAGAAAGGGTATGTCTAACACAATTTGATCCTGCATAAACTACTTAAGGGACATCTTTCCTTGTCCTATTTCCAAAAGACAGATGATTAATAGATAAATGGATAGATAGTTAAACCCCCACATACATAGGATAAATATTTTTCTTTTTTAAAGAAGAAAAGAAAAAAGAAAACAAACAAGGACATTGAAAGGATCTGAGAAGAGGGGAGAAATTCCTTCCTATGATCATGGCAAGTCTCCTAAAGAGAGGCATCGACTATTCTTCTCTGGGCACAGTGAGTGAGGAGATGAAGGTATCTTTCTGCCTGATCTTTCAGACACTCCAAACCCCCCCCCCCACACACACACACACAATATCCAGGGACACCCAGCACCACTGCCACCACTCCACATCGTCCCTCGCAAGCCACTGACTTCAGAGCCATTTAAAGCCGTATCCAAACTGTTGCTTTTTCAACAGAGGGAGGGGGGATTTGGATGTCCCCCCCTCTCCTCCTCCTCCTCCTCCCCCTCTCCCTCCCTCCGCCTACTTGCACATTTTATTTGGAAAAAAAAAAAAGACAGCACAGAAAAAAGCAGTAGCAGGGTGAGATCTGCATTCTGTGAAATGCATATGTCCCGATCTCATGCACCCCGTAACACGCGCGCGCGCGCGCACACGCACACACACACGCACACACCCAACGCGATCTATGCAGTGGGTATCTGAGACATCACAAGCACTGGTTCGAGCCACACTTCTCTTCCCACCCTTCTTTTCATACATTCAATGCATGTGTGCGCACACGGAGCTGGGGAGGGGGCAACGGGGGCGGGGGGCAAAAAGCGGAAGGGCGAGGAAGACTCACATAGAAGTGATATTCCTAGAGATGTCCGTGATGTTAATGCTGGTGTTCCCGTTGGTCGTGCCCGAATCTTGTCCTTCCAGAAGGGGGAAGAGGTTGCCGTCGTCCTCGCGGTTGCAGTTGATCTCGGTTTTACTGCAAAGACAGTTGGCAGGGCAACCCAAGACGGAAACCAAGTAGTCCCCCCACACGCTCCAGAGCCAGAAAACCTTCCAAAAACTACATTTGGTCGGACAAAACGAGACATCCATCTTCGGTTGGCTGTGACTTGATTGAAAAATATGTATTTAAAAAAACTGTGTGGAGCAAAAACAAAAGAAAACAAAAAATACAGAGCGAGAGAGAAGAGGAGGAGGAAAGGTTGCGGAAGGGAGGGGGGAGAGACGGGGGGGGGAAGGAAACCGAGAGAAGGGGGGGAGGAGAGAGGTTTGAAGGGAGGGGGTGGGGAAACGACCCAAAACAAACACCAACCACCCTCAAGCGACCGGATCGACCAAAATCCCTTCCGTCGTGGAAATCATATTGCGAGCCGGAGAGGAGGTAATCCCTTCTTACAGTAGCAGTACGCGATGCATAGCAGTCGGGGTCTGCGCGCGTGTGCCCGTGTGTGTGTGTGTGTGTGTGCGCGGGCGCGCGCGCGCTCCTCGCTGCCTGTGTGTGTGTGTGTGTGTGTGTGTGTGTGCGCGTGTGCGTGCGCGCGCGCGCGCTTCCTGGTGCCTTGTTGATCCACCGTAGGTCGCTCGCTCGCTCGCTCGCTGCTCTTCCCCAGACTTGTGAAGATTTGCAATGGAAGATGGAGAAGCAGCAGCAGAGGAAGAGGGAAGGCGGCGTTGGAGGGGGGGGGGGCGCGAGCGAGCGAGATGGAGAATATGATGGGGCTTAAAGTCAGCAAGTCCCACCTACTGGGCAGAATTAAAATTGAAACACCTGCAGGAAAAACACCACGCGGAAGGAGCGAAGAGAGGGCCACGAGAAGAGGGAGCTCCCTTCCTCCTCCTCTTCCTAATGTTCCCCACGCCCAGCAACGCTACGGAAGATGCCTGCAACGATACAGCTGTTGTTACTCCTCTGATTCTCCCTCCTCTCTGTCTGCAAGGGGAACCCCTCCGCGTTGCGCGAGAGGCGAAGCTCAGTTTTCACGCTTGCCTTATGAGGTGGGGAATCTGCCCTCCTGCTCCGGCGAGCCGGAGGGAGACGAGGGTGCCGGTCCGTGCAGGGGCAAGTGGACTCGCAACTCCGCTCCAGCTCCACCCCCGGAGTTCAAGGCGGCGGCGGCGGCTTCTTTCTTCTGTTTTATGCTTCGGTGTAAGCTGCGAGCTCGCCTGCGCTCTTTACTCGCGAGTCTGCCACTCCACTGGGCTGGGTGGTCCTTTCACTTCGGAGATAACACGCGCCGAATTCTGCGCCACGTGCGCGCGCGTAGGTGTGTGTATGTGCCTGTGTACGTGTAGCCTGCAAGCCTAGAGGTGCCTGGATGCTGGAGCGGCAAATCAAGTTCTTTGATGACAGTTGGACTTACTTCTGAGTATACGTGTCCATCGAGTATACGTGAAGAGGGGTTTTAAAAAAGTTCTAGTTGGGATTACAACTCGATGGGCTGTGGGAGGGGCCGTTTCCATTTACTCTGACTACGCGCGCGCGCACGCGCACACCCACACCACACACCCACACACACACACCCCTTATCTCTGCTATCTAGAAAACAATTAGCAGTGGATACAAACCAATAAGAATTTCCAAAGGAGAAACTAGGTGCGGGGGAGCCGTTCCACTTCTGCGTTTTCGTTCCTGCGTTTTACACGTATAAACGTTGGTAGATGTAATATCTTTCTTCGCTTTTAAAGTCGGATCACCAAGCTCCAAATGAAAGAAATCAGACTGGGGGTGGCGGGACACGTTTCTAGAAAAACGAAGAGCTGGCAAAGAAACAACTCTGGAAAAATACAAGTCTGGGTGAAAAATGGATTGTTTTGGAAATTGAAAAAAAAAAAAATGAAACGGGGAAAGAGGAAAGCACAGGTGGCCAAAGTGTGGAAGGGGAAATCTCTCCCTGCGTCTTTTAAAATCAGGGTTCGCAGGGATGCATGGCTGCACAAGCGAGACTGGGAGACAGGCAGAAAGAATGGAGAAAGTGCGCTTGTATTTTGCTTGCTTGTTTTAACTGGGCTGATCTCAGGGAGCATTTGGCGATGTGTGTGTGTGTGTGTGTGTTGAATACTACATCGAATTAAGATGCAGGGAGCATTTTGGCCAGGGAGAAACACAAGCAGATCAGAGCACGACTTAATTTGCTTTGCTTCTCTGTGGCGTTTTTCCCTGTATGCTACTTCCCCAACCTTCGCCATTCAGCTTTCCCCATCCCTTTCAACAGTATCTTGTTTTTCTCCTCCTTTGCACACGGACACAAGAGTGAGGAAAGAAGTGAGTCCTGCAGGCTTCAGCTGTAGGATAAGGGGACTTAACAGGTGCATCCTCCCAGCTCCTGGAGTCTTGGCAGCCCTGGAAAAGTAGTCTTGAATTCTCAGAGAGGAGGAGCAAAGATGTACAAAAAAACCCTTCCTTTTAGCTAGACAATGTTCGCCAAAGTCACGACTCTCCTTCTTCCACCCTGCCCAAATTATAAGCAGCACACTTCATCATTTAATCCTTACATCAGAAAATGGTTAGATTTGAAATGTGGAAAAAAGCCCAGTGCCTTATGTTCCTGAGTCATTATTCTGAACATAGCCCTGGGTGGAACTGGGAAAAGCTGTATCTCTGGGAAACGTAGCACATCAGTCTGGAGCAGGGAGCAAATCTGCTTCTTCTGGGTTCCAAGTCCAGCCCTCCTGTGGCCCCTGGATGACCCTGCCACCCACTGAACCTTGCTGGTTTCCTGACTTTTGTGCAGTCCTGTATTCTAAAAAGTTATGATGCGCAACCATTTTCCTTCGGCAGAGTTGCCAGCAATAACTTTAGGTTTAAGCAAAGCAATAATGGCATTTTTTGGCCCCATCCCTTTTGCCATTGGTCCCACCCACAAGTGGAATTTGGTCCCTGAGAAATGCTCTGAAACAGAGTTCAGCTCACAGCTGAAAGTACATCAGCACCCTGGGATTTCCTGGGAAAGGCATGCCAAGCGAGCTGAACCAATGGGCTGACTTGGTATGCGGCAGCTTCCTGTGTTTTTATGTGGCCGTCCTGGAGCAGGGACTCCTGCAGGGATCCAACAGGTGGCCTTCTTTGAAACTAGGAAATTCTCCCACATCTCTGCACCTGGCCTGATTGAATGATCTAATCCCACTCAGTGCAAAGGTGCAACAGAATAATCTCCCCACACTGAGAGCCAGTGTGGTGCAGTGGTTAAGAGCATGGGACTGGGACTCAGACGATCTGGGTTCGAGTCCCCGCTCGGCCATGGAGCCAACTGGGTATTTTGGGCCAGGCACAGACTCTCAGCCCAACCAACCTCACAGGGTTGTTGTTGTGGGGATAAGACTGAGAGCGGCAAGAGGGAAATGATGTCAGTCACTTTGAATTCATTGCAAAAAAAAAAAAAAAGTGAGCTATAAATCTAACAAATATTACACCAGCAGACATGAATGGTCAGCCTCCATGTCTGTCAAGAAGAGCAGAACAAAGTGTCATACAGTTACGAGCATGGGCAGCCACCACTATGCATAAGCTTCTGGTTCTGAGAAGGCTTGCATCATGCAACTAGTTCGTTCCGTTCAGCACAGGGTTAGCTGCTCTCATGTGGCGGTAACGGGACAAGGTCAGCACCAAGACCCTCCGAGGCTCCAAATGAATGCAGCTGTAATGTGCTTTCTTCTTCCAACAGATTTCACAGGTATCATGTGTGTTAGATTTGAGCCACAATTCATGTAGAGTGGCATGTATGAAGCTCTTTTATAATGAGCCAAGTATTGTCTATGATTCACAGTAATAAAATGAACAAGTTGTAAAAGAAAGGAGACGGTTTCAACAACAAATGAAATTTGAGGGCAATTCCACCCCCTGCCCCAGTCCTCCGGGCACCTAAAGTAAACTTTGTTTTCTTCCATAGCCATGGATCTGGATCACCTGCTTCTCAGTTGTGGCCACTGCCCCCAGTTTGGTATCATCCATGAATTTAGTCAGCAGACTAGTTAATTTCTCCTCCAGGTCATTGATGAAAAGATTGAACAGAATCAGTCCCAGAACTGAGACTCATAATAGCTGCCATCCCGATGATCCCCCACTGATAGTCACCTTCTGCGCTCTAATCCATCAGACAGTGCATCAATCTATCCCAAAGCTCAACCATTTCTCAACCAGAATATCATGCAGCACTTTGTCAAAGGCCTTGCTGAGATCCCGGTAAACCACATCCACTGTCTCCCCTGTGTCCAGCCACCTTGAGACCTTATCATAGAATTCCACAAGGTTCATCTGCCAGGATCTGTTTTTATGGAATGTGTGCTGCATGGTTGCCAACCTCCCTTCCCTATCTAGAGTTTCTAGAGCTTTCTTTCTTATGAGCCTTCCTATTGTCTTTCCCAGAATGGACATAAGGCTAATCAGTCTGTAATTCCTCATATCTCCTCTGCCACCCTTTTTGAGGATTGGAACCAGTGACTCCACCTTCCACTCCTCTGGAACTTCTCCCATTTTCTATCAGGCCTCAAAAATGTAGACAAATGGGTGGCAGAGTATCCCTGCCAATTCCCAAAATTCTCAGGTGTATCGCATCAGGGCCCAGTGCATTTATAACATCCAGAGCCCTGAGGAGCTCCTCAACTTCTAGCGAGGTGACTCTAATCTGTATCCCCATAACCCCAACCTTATCTAGCCCCCCAGGTAGATCTCCTCCAACCCACTCCGGGGAGAACACAGAAGCAAAGTAATCCTTTAGCATCTTTGCCTCTTCCCAGTTACCAGATACCACCCCACTTAACTAGTCCCATCACCTGTCTCCCCTTCCTCTTCCTATTTACATGAAGGTGTAAGCCCTTTTTGTTGCTCTTGACATTCTTTGCTTTGTTGTTGTTGTTGTTAGTTGCAAAGTCATGTCCGACTCATCGTGACCCCATGGACAACATTCCTCCAGGCCTTTCTGTCTTCCACCATCCCCCGGAGTCCACCTAAGCTCACGCCGACTGCTTCAGTGACTCCATCCAGCCACCTCATCCTCTGCTGTCCCCTTCTTCTTTTGCCCTCAATTGCTCCCAGCATCAGACTCTTCTCCAGGGAGTCCTTCCTTCTCATTAGGTGGCCAAAGTATTTGAGTTTCATCTTCAGGATCTGGCCTTCTAAAGAGCAGTCAGGGTTGATCTCCCCTAGGACTGACCAGTTTGATCACCTTGCGGTCCAAGGGACTCTTCGCTACTTTCATCTTATAATCAACCTTGGCTTTGCGAAGAATCCTTCTCTATCATGCTGCCTCCCCCAGGTATACCCTTTTGTCCACTTGCCCCAGTGCCCATTTACTGTGGGGTCCCTCTTGCTTCTGATCCTTATCACCTCTCTTTGCATTCATGGTGGTGCGCTGCTACACCTCCCTGCTTTGCAATCAGTGGTATTGCTAAGCTTTGCACCTCCAAGAGCTCTCTTTTTAGAGCCATCCACCCCTCCCTAATTTAAAAAAACTGTCAACTCTTCTTGTCAAAAATAAAAAAGAGCTTTGCAAATTTGGATCAATTCTTACCTGAAATTCAATGCTCACTCTTCTGTGGCGTAAGACAGTTCAGAAGGTGAGGGCCAGTTTAGGCAACACCTCAGTTGAGGAGGTCTAAGGATATCAGAGAAATCTGCAACAGATTCAGTTGAGCTTGGATTTCGATGAATCCAGCCTGTGGACCCTGTAGCAGACTGGCTTTCTGAGTTGTGCTATTCTACTTGTGGGTGGATTTCCATTAATTCATGTTTGTACATTTGCACTAATGTCCACAGGAGCTAATGTGCATTAACACAAATGAAATGAGATCCTTGTACATGCCAAAAACATTCCCACTCCTGACAATGAGCAGATGATGGAATAAAAGATTTCCCACAGTCTGTAGAACAGAGGTGAAATGGATTTAACAAAATCCATAAATTGCTAGGAAAGTCAAATAGAAAAGCCTTAGGCCCTGATCATTTGAGGTGTTAAAAGCCAATCAGGATTTTGAATTCTGACCTGAAATAAACCACTAGAATGTATTTTCTCTAATCTCTATCACTTAGGATGCTATCCGATGCATGTTTAGGCTAGAAAGAGTCCTACAACTTCCATCATCTCCCAACCCAGCCAAGGTGTAGGATCTTTTTGCTGTTTGGACTGGCAGAGGAGGGCACCTTTAATCATGGTGCTTCTGTAGTTACAGTGCAAGTGAGTTACTGAACAGTCTTCAGATTTCAACACTACTGTTGACATACAAGCTCTATATACTGTTCTATGTCTAACAAGGTTCCTGAGCAATACACAATGAAATAAAACATTTAAAATCTGGTTATGTTGATACAGCCATGGTTGGTCAATCAAGGGAAGCTTGCCTAAGTCAGAATGTCTTCCACCAGTGCTGAAAACCAAACAATTGCAGTTCCTATCTGGCATGTACAAGCAGGAAGCAGCACTGAGTGAAGGCTGTTCTCTGAAATCCAAATGGACGTTGGATCCATATGGTGCCAAAGGAGCACCTAAGCAGATGACCTCAGGAACTGGGCAGCCTGGTAAGGCATAAGATGCTCTCTCAAATAGTCTGCCCTCCATTTGTTTAGGATATTGAACACCAGGAACTAAACAATAGAGGAGGGTACCAGCCAGCACAGTTACCTCACTGAAGGAATTGTATGCTGGAAAGGGTCAGCTTGGGACAACAGCCAGTTTCATGAGAAAGGAAATGAGGAGGCCATGTGGGGAATCAGCTTAGCACATGCCAATTAGACTGCATGGGATGTGCAGCATCACTCTGTGTGCATGAGTACACATGTGAATGGGAACTATGTAGGGGTTTAGTTCTGCCTTCCTCTGGCATGCTTCCCTCAGAAGATTATCTTGAGTGACTGCAGCCCTCAGGGTAAGAAACCCAGCTGCTTTGATTTACAGAAGTTGCACAAGGACACTCATACATAAGCTCCATTGAGATACATTCCAGGGAGGGGAAACTGACAGATTCAGTCAGTTGAATGGTTTTCCATCAGAGGTTTTAGCTGGGACTTTCAGTGAGCTATCCATGGTCCTGAACCATCTGCCCAAGATCAGCTCAGCACCACAAACAGCTCTTTCAGGCAACAGCCACCCAGCTCACTCTGGAGCCAGCACCTTCCACTGCTCCCGGGAATATGCAAATGGCATGGCTGACATGGGAAGTGTGTAATTTTGTTACTCACAAGCCATTTTCCTCCTCCTTTCTCCTCTACTAACTTCCTTCTGCCACCTCTTGTCTATTTTGGGTGCCACATAAACACCTTCCTTGTTTGTGATCTCAATTTGACAAACTTTGCTAGCATGTACTGCAGCTCGAGATGCCAAAACTTTAATATTTTGACAGCATGATGGTGTGTGACAATGCAAATGTGCTAATGTGAACACCTGTGTGTAAAAATGTGCTTTCTGAATTGTAATATGTGAATATGCACATTGAAGCTAGTTTTCTGGGTTCCTCGTGCATCTTGAACAGTGTCATGGGCAAAAATTCATCAGGTAAATCCTGATGCAGAGGAAATATATTGGATAAGGCACATCCCACTCACCTGATAAGCCCCCCAACACTGAGGTGGATACCATTGTAAGGGCTTCTCAGGGTAACCCATTCTGAGGGCCCCTCAAACATAGAACTGGCCCTGTTAAAGGCAACCCTGGTTCTCTTAGAAAGAAGGAATTGTTTTTCCTTTGTGTGTGTGTCTGAGACTGTGGGAAACCCTCTCCTTCAGCACATTCTTTGTATGACAAGGCCTGGGTGTAAACACAAAGCACAACAGGTCTCCCTTTTGGAAAGCAAAGCAGGGCCTGCACTAAGGAGCGGGAGGTGGTGCAGCTGCATAAGCTGCCTTTTCTCATGGCAGCTGAAGCAGGCAGAAGGTAAGTTTGTCTGTATGATCAGAGACAAGGAGGCAGGGGCTGCTCTGACTTTCAGCCATGGTCTGTGCTCCCCCGCCAATGAGGACGTGCATCACCCTGAAAGAGGGCAAAGCAGATTCCAATGTACATATGCAAATATATGTGCTTAGGTATACATTTGGAAGGAATTACTGTCAGTTAAATAAAAATGCAGTGTAGCTCATCATGGCAGGAAAGACTACAGCCAGGTGCCTTGTGTAGTGAACTTTTCACCTGCTGCCCAGTTTGCTGTCCACGTGTTAACTGTGAATGGACAGCTTCAGAGCTCTTGTTGATTTTTCTTCCTATGGCTCTTTACATTGTTTTTAACTCCAAGGATTACTTCAATCAAGGGATGTCCTGCTCCCAGGTTTAAAGGTGATGATTCTTTTTCATCACCTTCCCAAAGTGGGGATACGTGGCCCAGTTTGTGGTCTCAGCATGTGCCTTCAAGAAAGAGTTCCCCCAAGCTACGATACAGCTTTCTCTGCCCCTCATATGATTTGAATCACAGTTCCCATCATTTCCAGCAAGGTCTTTTCAGCTGGAAATGATGGAAGCTCTAGACCAACATACCTAGATGGTGCCTGGTCGAGTGAGGCTGCTACGAGGTGTCTATAAGGTCCCAAATGAAAACTATGACTGTGCCAAAGTCTTTCCTCTGAATTTTCTGACATTTTTTCGTTCTCATGAAAGATGCTTCCATTGTTCTGCTTCATTCTGTGGGCATTTCATAGTTCAATTTCTACGGTGTGTTTGCACCTATCTAATCACTGGGAAGTTGTCAAGCAAAATGCATGTACTTTGCCCCCTTTCTATCACGTTTTCTCCTTTACTCTGCACCATCCAAAACAGGGTTGTGGGGACTTTATTAAATCTGCTCCATCCGTGTTTTCTAGATTTTCAGCTACTTTTTTCTGTCATCCACTCACTGCCAGAATTACATTTTGTGCAAATGTATGTTCATGTAAGTGCAACCATTCACACTTTTGCAAATAAACACTTCTCAAAATGAGCAAATTCCTTCCAAATATGCAAACCAGCCCCCAAAGGCACACTTTCACTCTTTAGTCAATGCACGAGGGATGCGCATTTTCAAACCGTTTCTTTTTTTCTTTTCATATTTTCCTATGATGAAATCTGTATACAATTATGGAAAGTAAAATAAAAAAAAACCTCAAGCATCCATTCAGCTCAGGAAAAGTGTCTGCTATGAAATCCGCATGTTAGATTCATAGAAATCGAAACGCGATTGAGTCCTGCAATCTTTCTGACATCCCTGCTGCCGAGCTGCCTGCACCTCCTGATCAGAAAAAGCTCTATGTGTGAGAACTATCTCATGGCGTCTTCCCTTGGACCTGAATTGAAGTGCATGATGCCAAGAAGGTTACAGAGCAGGCTCCAAGAACTGGCTGTAATATGAAAATCAGGAAATACAGACACACTTGGCCACCTCATCAAGTAAGCCCATGATTCCCGAACCCAGCCCAAGAGAATTTCTCCAAAATCGCTTCTCGTTTTAATTCCTTTTTTGAAAGCTATGCATTTCCAGACACGTTCAATGAGAATGATAAAAAGGCATAGTTCTAGGTGGAATCCATTAGCTTCTTGAAGGTTTTCTTTACGGTTCTTCATAATAAGACTTTACATTTAGTTACTTTTCCATGAAGACTTTGACAAATATTTTTGTGCATGACCCTAATTTGTACACACAATAAATGCATGCCTTTATTTATTTATTTATTTTTATTAAAACATTTATAGGCTGCCCCATTGCAACAAAGCCTCGGGGCGGCTTACAACAGTTTAAAAATACAATGTAATAAAATACAATAAAACTATAAAACTATAAACTATAAACAATATATCCCTCCCCCCCTCGGTGCATCTCAGCAAAATGATTTATTTATTGATTTATTCCATGTAAATCAGATATTTCACGGTGCTTTTAGCTAATTTCAGTTCCTATGTCAATTTTTATGCTGTGATGCTTTTCCATTGACCAGGATAATCTAAATCAGGTCATCATTCCATACTGGAGTGTCATGGCATTGCAGCCAACTCAGGCTCTAGGATGAGAGAGCACCATCAGCAGCATCACTAGCAGAGGTGGAGCATGTGTGCATGCCCAACATCTAAGAAGAATTAATATCACGGCCACTGTCAGGCTCTCCCTATTCCTTTTATTTCCCCCAAAGCATCAAAAGCCAACTGTACTGAAAGCAGAGCTCCACGTTCTATCTTCTCTCACCCTGATAATCCTGGGAATAATTTGAAGGCAGCTTCTGATGTGGTGTCTGCTTTATTTTTATTGTTTTTCTTTTCAAGAGTGCTGGGAGAAGATGCCCGTATGTAGCAAAGAGGTTGCCTTTTGCAAACAGATCAGTCTTACCCAGGAGATTCTGAAGAGGGTGTTGGTGGGGAAAGATGCATGTATGTTTGTGAGCATGTCGCACTTGGGAGTGATGAGGGCAAATAAGGGACATGTGGGCCACAGAGGATTGAACCCCAGAAAGCGAGGGGAGGCTGCAAAAGTTGTTATTGGCTCTATGTCAGTTCTGTGCTGGCTGATTAGGGTGACCCTTGAAGAAAGGCAACAAGAACAGGAAAAACTGGGCATATTTCTATTTCCGTTATACTGGATCTCTTTACCAGGGACAAGTCAAAAGATATTGCGTTTCAATCTGATTTAAAATTCTCCTTGGGCACTCCCAGGGAGCAGGGAGAAAGGCCTCTCTAGTGTAGCCTCCTTCCCATCCTCTCCAAGCTGCATCTCCAAAGATTCCTTGGAAGTAGCCTCAATAACTGAACTAATGAAAAAGTATTACATGTAGTGTAGCTATGGGGGATGCTCTGTTAGCATAAAACAGCTTTGGAAGGGAAAAGGTCATAAGTCTCAGGTATCACAGACAGCAAGAACTATTTGAACTCAATTCTTCTCAAGTTTCCTTCCCCCTTCCTTCCTTCCTTCCTTCCTTCCTTCCTTCCTTCCTTCCTTCTTTCCCTCCTTCCTTCCTTCCTTCCTTCCTTCCTTCCTTCCTTCCTTCCTTCTTGTTAACCTTTTTATCCTGTTCCTCAGTCAGAAAGGTGCCCAGAGTTGCTTATAAAATAAAAAATATAATAAAATAAAAATTGCAATTTGAAAAAACATGAAGGAAGGAAGGAAGGAAGGAGGGAAGAGGGAAGAGGGAAGAGGGAAGGGAGGAGATGGGAAGAAAGCAAGTGGGCTTTAAGCAAAGCAGGTGCAATGACTTTGCCTCCCATCTCATGCCCCAACTGACCCAAACCAAACTTGCATCCTTCATTCCTTTCAGAGGGAGCGCATTCCTCTCAGGAGTGTCGCTGTCCATGGTGTATCCATTCTCCCTTTCCCCTTCACCTATCAGCGGTGTTTTGCCAAGATGAAACCCCCTCAGTCTCCCAAGAGAATTTCAGAACAACGTCAACCTCCCAGTTCATGTGAAGCATTGCTGACCCAACAGCAGGTTCCTCAGTGCGTGGAAAGAAACACTCCCCATCCCAGTCCTAAGCAAGCCTTTCAGAATGAAGAGAACTCCTTCCTCCACTGCCTTAGTGCATATCCAAGTGGGGGTTACATTGTGGAGTAGACCATCTCTTGCTTCTGCCATAGCCTGCCTGCCTTCTAGGCCAAAGAAATTGGTGGGTGGGTCTCTCCAAACTCTCTCTCTTCCCATTTGCTTTTGCATGGAGGGGGCTGTCAAAGGAATACCTTGCTCTTGCCAGTAGTCCCTAAAGGGGGAACACTGTATTCTATTAGTTCTCTGGGATTGCTCAGTGGATCAACCATGTCTTTCTAGATCTTCCACACTTCCGGAGCTTGAGAATTCAAGAATGGGCAACAAAGCTTTACTTCTATTCCTCTCAGCAGAGCTGAGACAACTGTGTCTTGGTTTCACACTGGTTTCAAGACATTAGTATTTATTTATTATATTTCTAATCTATCCAATAACTAATATTATCTAGATGGATTACAAACAGTTAAAATGTCATTTAAAAAGACAATTTAAGGCAGAAGATGCTGTGCAAATATTCAATAGATTCCAGTATAATGCAAAACACAATCAAAATAATACATCACAGAGAAATTGGTAAGAACACCACCATAAATTAAATGAGCCAGTGTGGTATAGTGATTCAAAGCATGGGCCTGGGACTCGGTCGATCTGGGTTCTCTTCCCTGCTCAGCCGTGGAGCCAGCTGGCTGACTTTGGGCCAGGCACAGACTTTCAGCACAACCTACCTCACAGGGTTGTTGTTGTGGAGATAAGATGGAAAGGAGGGGAAGAAATATATAAGCTGCCTTGTGTTCCTTGGAAGGAAAGAAGATAGGATCAAAATATAATAATAATAAATAAATAACATGAGTTCTTTAAAATGCCTGGCAGAAAAGAAATGTCTTTGCTCAGGTGAATCTCTTATCAGGTAGTCACCAGGATTTTATTCTGTACATGGGGTGCCACCACTGAGAAGACCATCTCTCCTGAGGCACCCACATAGCTTCCTTTGGCAGCAGCCCCCAGAGGAGGGTTCTGAAAATGATTTAAGGGTCTGAGCAGTACCTGTGAGAAGAGACATATGCTGTGTTAGTTAATGTGATCTCTGTAAGGAATGCTGTGTCCAAGACATGTGTGGATAGTGTCAAACAGATGTGCTGACCAGAGGCAAGGTTGTCTGGTTTTGCTGAGCTTTGGAAACCAGGACTCCATAAGATGCTGCTTTTAACTGGGAAAGCAGATAGCAGTCTATCTAGCACTGCTCTGTGGATGTTCATTTTCCAAAACTTACAAGCCTAGCTCTTCTTTCTAGTGATGCCTATTTGTTTATGATTTCCATATATTTAAAAATATTAAATATTTAAAAATATCTCTCAGTGGTTTGCAAGAAAATTAAAAACATGAAAATAGATCATGACATGCACTAATGCAGATCATTGCTAAAACATGCATATAAAAGTTTGATGAAAGAATAAGCCTATCATTATTGATTCATTTGCTTTACAAGATAAACCTTTCTACAAAGTATTATCATATTGCATGCATATCCTGCCTTTCTTCCTCTTCAGAGGAACCAGGTCAGCTTTCAAGATTCTCATTTTTTCCTCACAGCAACAACCCTGCGAGGTACATTAAGTTGGGAGGAGTGAGTGGCTCAAAATCACCCAATGGGCTCCATGGCTGAGTGGGGACTATAACCCAGATCTCCTGAGTTCAGCACCCTTAACCACTGCACCACACTGGCTCTTGATTATTGATTGATGTGAATTTTGCCCTACCTCCTCACACACATGCAAAAATGGCACTCATGGCAACTTACAAAACAATCTAAAGTAGATTGCAACAATACCACTCTTTAAATGCAGGAGCTAAAACAGGAAGACCAGAAATACCCATTCTGCAGACTTAGCTACAGTCCAAAGACCTGCATGAATAAAGCTGCATTTGCCTGCTGTGGTAAGGCTAATGGAGCAGGAGTGTATGTAGGCCTCCCTTGGAGAGATGTTCAAACCAATTTCACAGTTAAAACCAGGGATCAAACTTAGAACATTCTGCTTGTAAACCATGCCATCAAATACTGAGCAACGGCACCCATAGTGCAGCTTGGACCAAAGTTCAGGGCCCTGCAGTCCAGACTGTCACTATCCAGTGACCACCCGAACACTGGAAGGTGATTAGGGCTGCAAGAGCAGATTCCATTTTGTGCTTGGAATCACATCTTCATTGTGATATAAGAGCATTTAAATGCTCATAGGGTGATTTGGGTAACTTGTGGTTCTCTAGAAATTTTGGCCCACAACTCCCATCATCCCTAGCCAATATATGCATAGGTGAGGGATAATGGGAGCTATAGGCCAAAACATCTGGAGAACCACAGATTTGTTTTAGCACTTCCATAATGTAGATACAGTTGTGATGGATGGAGAGAAGAGACCAAGTCTGGTAGTGAGATAAGTATATGAAAGCTATCGCCTTTCCCAGGGCTCAAGATCTCCCTGATCTGCCTCAAGATGCAGAGACAACCCCTTCAGAAAGTTCAGTAGGATGCTCTGCATCACCCTTTAAAGAGGAGCCCTCCAGAGGGAGGCATGGCAGTCATCATTATCGTTGTCATCGTCGTCATCATCGTCCTCTCAGTCCAGGTAGTTCACAGCAATGCGTATGAGTGCATCCCCTTATCAGATCTGGGGCTCTTGCATTGGTGCTTTGTGTCACCAGGCAGGTGCTATGACTCCACATGAGATCTCATACTGATTGACTGGCACCTTCGGACAGCAAATGCAATGGAGGGTCCTGATTGGAGACATTCGGTCCCTTGCATGAATGGGGTGGCAAGGCAGAGAAGCACAGCCATGTCTGGAAGAGGCTTTGTCACTGTTTACATCCCTGGTTTAACACCAGCAAAGGAGGATCAGAAATGCCTGTTGTCAAGTGCGGAAGTTGGATTAACTTGTAAGAGTGATGTAATCATACCAATCAAAGGAACCCTCATGATGGGCTGAATCCTTATTTCCTTTTGTTGAAATTCATGCCTTCTCCCACTGTATTTTGCAACATCCAAATCCAGCGAGAAAAAGTGACAAGTTTATTACCACCCCTGGAAACAAAAGGGCAAATGTCTTCTCCGCCAAGTCCCTATATGTGTCTCTGTGCAGGTTTCAGTGGCAGCTTTTTAAATCATTAACCATCACTCAGATGTGTAGGATCTAATCTCTTCCTGCACAAAGATGAAAGCAGCTTCGGCACTCCATGGAATAATTGTGTTTTGATCTGGTGTGCCAAGTTCCCCAAGCCTGCACTTGACACTTTGAGAAGTAATACTGTTAAAGGGAAGGGGCGGGAGAAATAAGAAAGCCCCTGCCCCTTGCAGGGCACCCCCCCCCATGGCACAGGCGGGCATCTTCAGCCTGTTTGCAAAAGCTGACATGAATTAGGCCCCATCAACACAGAACAAAAAAAATCCACCTTTCCCAGAGTGGCGAAGCCTGTGGCTGCGAGCACACAGGCCCTGTGCTGGGATCCCTTGTTCCTGGCTCATTCCCTGGCTTCTGTGCCAAGATCTGAGTGAGCCCTCTGCCACCCCATCCCCCGGTGTACTTGTAGCAAGGATTTGGCATGGAAGTGGCAACAAATGTGCTGCCAACGCGCCTGCAATAAACAAATCAATAATTAAGAGAGGATGCCTCTTAGCCTCTAAACGGGGTCCAGATGGAGGTTTGTTGTCAACCTTATGAGGAATGTGGGGAATCTGGGTGTGTTTGTGAGACTTGCTGGTGGATGGGAGGGTAATGGGACAATCCATGGAGCATGGCATGAGAGCTAAGCATGGTAAGGCAGGTGGTTTTGCGCTGCCATGCTTGTTCAGAAATAAATCCCATTGATTTCAGCGGGGTCTGACCTCTCTTAAGTATGTTTGCTCAGCAGGGATGGTGAGGCAGGGGTGGGCTTTCAATTCCAAGACACCCCACACTTGTTTTTCATGATCGGCTACCATCGTCGTCATTCTTCACTCTGGTAGCCAGCTGCCTGACTTAATTCACTCCATTTTCATCCTTATAGTTCATACGCATGGTCTTGAAAAATGAGAGTAGGAGGGGAGATGACATGACTGCCCTGTGGAAATTGTCTTTTTGCTTTCTAAGTCTGCATTGGGAGGAAAACATAACTATGCAAGAGTAATAACTCAATGTTGTATAATCAGAATGAGAAGGGATGGGTTAACAATCACTCGGTCTACCTATCTAGCAATCAATCAATTGATCTACCTGTCTACCATTATAGGAAAAGCAACTAAATAGTGCTGCAATTAGGTACATATTTTCCAAGATTCAGGTAGCACAAGTCAGCTATAATGACAAATAAGGAACAACAGCCTATAGCAAAACACTTTAATTGTGATGGCCACGGAGGTTCAGACATTGGCTGTTTACACGCAGCACAACAAGCAACCCCACACTGTGACCATTGTTTGCCATTTTTTCCCACGAGCTACCTGACAGTCAAGTGGTTTATACTTTATGGGGGGGTTCCATTGTCCCACTAAGTCCTCCCACTATGGGCATGTATCCCATCAGCCACAGTACCTGAAATTTAATCCCAAGGTGCATTACTCCCTGTCATGCGCCTCTTCCTAAATGGTCCACACGTATAGGGTAGATGGCTGAAGCAACATCTTCAGTAGCCACTCTTTCCAGAGGACCCTGTGGTGGTTGCATTCCAGAGCCACGGAAACCAGAGTCCTGAGTTCAGAAAACTTGACAAACTACGGTGGTACAGAGAAACCATAGCACAAAACATTGTTTTTATCATGTTTTCTAAAGACAAAACTTACCATGGTAAAATGCCATCACCGAGTCCATACAACACAACCAACCAACAATGGTAAAAAACCACTGTGGCCTGTCATGTCTGAACCCAGCCATTGCAACAGTTTCAACAGTACCACCACGTAATTCAGCAATCCTTGAAGCAAGGAGAAACTTTTACCACACAGACATGATACATTGACTCCAATAGTCTGACCTTAGTCATCACTTCCTGGATTTCTCTTGCAAACTGGGAATTCCAACCACAGCACTAACATCCCATAACTGCCATCTAGGAGGGCTTTGTTTCAGTTACATAGAAACATAGAAACAGAGCGAGTCAGAAGGGGCCTCCTGGGCCATCTAGTCTGACCTCCGGCACCAGCTGGCTCCGCTCATGACATGCCCACCATGTGCATGTCCAGCCTATCTTTGAACACCCTCACCGATGGGGCCTCAACGACCTCCCGTGGAAGCCCATTCCACGCCCTCGGGGTCCTAACTGTCAGGAAGTGCTTCCTGGCATCCAAATTGAACCTTGGCTCCCTGAGCTTTGCTCCATTGGAGCGCGTCCTGCCTTCCTCTGCAGGGGAGAACAGGCCTCTCCCCATATCCATGTGACACCCCCTCACATACCTGTATGTTGCCAACATATCCCCTCTGAGTCTCCTCTTCTCCAGGCTGAAGAGACCCAGTTCCCTCAGTCTCGCCTCATACCCCATCCCCTGCAAACCAGCCACCATCCTTGTGGCCCTACGCTGCACTGACTCCAACCTGGCTATATCCTTTCTGTAATGAGGGGCCCAAAACTGAACACAATACTCCAGTTGTGGGCGCACCAGAGTCATGTAGAGTGGAAGTAATACCTCTCTTGATCTAGAAGCCACACTTCTGGCTATGCAACCAAGGGTGGCATTCGCCCTCTTGACCACCGCAGTTCTTGGATGCATTCAAAATGTGATCCTTTCAAAGGCTTACAAGGCAGTGGCAATCTCTGCTCCCACTTCATATCCTGCATTTTAACAGGATGTCCATTTTCATCTCCCAATTTTTATCTATATTTAGAATGGGTGATGGGAAGGGAAGGAGGCTGGAATGCTAATGAGAACCAGTGCAATTCCCCAGCCCCTCCTCCTCTCCTCTCCTCTCCTCTCCTCTCTCCTCTCCTCTCCTCTCTCTCCTCTCCATCTCCTGGCATGTCCCTTTCTCTCCTCAAGGTGCAATTGTCACTTTGATGGGAGGGGGTGGCTGATGTGTATGGATATCATGGGGCACATTGTCAAAGGTCTTGCTGAAATCCAGGTAGACCACATCCACTGGGTCCCCTCTGTCCAGCCACCTTGAAACCTTGGCATAGAATTCCACAAGGTTCATCTGGCAGGACCTGTTTTTGCGGAAGCCATGTTGCGTGACTGCCAACCTCCCTTCCCTATCTAGGGACTCCAGAGCGTTTCCTATTATGAGCCTTGCCATTGTCTTTCCTGCAATGGATGTAATGCTAACCAGCCTATAATTCCCGATGTCCCCTCTGCTACCCTTTTTGAAGACAGGGGTCACTGACACCATCCTCCAATCCTCTGGAATCTCACCCATTCTCCACAAGGCCTCAAAAATACCAGTGGACATAAGAGTACCCCCGACAACTCCCTAAGTACCTTCTGGTATGAACTATCAGGGCCTGGTGCCTTCATAACGTCCAGTGCCCCGAGGAGCTCCTCATCTGGGGAGTTGACTCTAATCTGTGCCCCTAAATCCCCTCCTTCATCTGATCCCCCTTGCAGATCTCCCCCATCCTACTCTGGAGAGAACACAGAGGCAAAATAGGCATTTAGCTATTGGATTTTTTTCTGGGTATCAATTTTTGGCAAGTCTAATCTGCTATTGATTTTTGGGAAACCCTAACAAAAGAGTTCAAGTGTTACTTTTGCCAGTTGCAGAATGCTCCTGACTGTGGAAACTGCTTTGGGAATATGTCAGACCTTAATAAATGGAATTACCCAATGGTTTTTTGTAATGTAAAATATTTAAGAACTTTGGGTTTCCAGAAATTATGACTTTTCTGATAATTATTTGTCCCTAATTGTGGCAGTAAGTTCTTAATGCTGGGGCTTTTGATCCTCATCTCAATGAAGGTTTATTGGGAATGGATTCTTAATGCTTATCAGGGTGCCTGGTGGATACATGAGGAAGAGACATGGACTACTCAGGGGTGGCTCCAGAGGTGTGGATCTCCTTTCTGTTTCATTTACACCTCACCCGAACAATATCAAGCCTTAAAGTAATCCTTCTGGACTACGCTTTACAGCTGTCTTTAAGGGCTTAGGGAAATCCAAGCAGCTTTCTTGTAAGAGCCATTTCTGACATGCTGTACCTGTGTATCTATTCCATCCTTTAGTAGTCCCTCTGCTTATGGAACTCTAAAAAGGAGTCTACAAACACTTGAGAATGAATGAACGAACGAACAAATTCCAAATGAAAAAGCCTGAGAAAGTAATGGCCTAGGCAACTCTGTTTGATATACCAACAAGCAACTGCAGCTCTAGTGGCTTATCTGGAGAATCATGGCCAGAATACTCAAAATCAGTCTTAATCATTTTAAAAACCTATCTTATGCTTCACTTTTTAGCAGTGCAGTTCTTAACCTGTATTTCTTATACTGCTAGTTACGATTTGTTCTTAGGATACTTCTTGTGCATGTGTCTGGTATGTGTGTTTAATCGGTTTATTTGTAACTTTACTTGATAATTGGACTTACATTTCTTTCTTGATTTCATTGCGATCCTTATGGTCAGACATTCATTTTGTTCACCATTATTCTTTCTAATTATAGTTTAATTTTAAGAATCACTTGATACCCTATTTTGTGTATAATTGCCTTTCGTATAACATCTTAGCAAACTATTAAAGCTTCTAATCATTCTAATTTGTGAATGGAGGCATTTGAAGGGAAACGGTCACACTGTTGGATGAGGGTAAATGCATGCTCTGTGCTGAAAGGGGAAAGCAGTTGAAAGTCCCTATGTTGCCCCTTTATCAGTGGCCAGTGCCATGATCACAAGGAGCACAGGGATGAGAAGCTGCCAGTTAGCCTTGGTGTGTTCCTGATAGGGAGGAAAACATTGCCCATCATCACCAATCATCCTGATAATTGCCAACCAGGTATTAAGAGAAAAACATACTAAAATGGATTCAAAACATGCATCTCTTCAAATCAAGACATGCAGAATATGCATACATTTGGAGCAGTGCATGCAAAACATGCCTGCTTTCAGACTTTGTTCTGCACAGTTCTTTCCATCTGTAATTTCCCCTCACACATGCATGATCTGACTGAAGAAGTGCATTCCAAAATTCAAAGAAGGGCAACTGCTGAAGGATAACTTTTCTAGTTTGCATGTTCACCCAGAAAGTCAGCCTTATTAAAGCATGAATCCAGTTGATGTCTCTCCCATCCTTAGCCAATAGATGTTCACCACTGGCAACATTTTCTGAGTTCTGCATCTGCAGAACATAGACCTTCTTCTACCCCAACCCGCTCAGCAGAATTTTAGAAACTAAAGTTCACAGATTCATCCATTCTTTGTCAGATGGCCTTGAAGTTACAAGGTATGGCATTTGGATTGTGACAGTCAATTTGCAAAAGTATTTTCCAAATTTAGTGCTATAAATGCAGCCTCCTATTTTTCCCCACAATGGAAAAAGAATAAAGCATTCTAGACTTTTGCCTGTTGCATTCCCAGGGACAGGCTAGAAAGGTTTCATCAGGGCATCCTTCAGCCTCTCTGTAGTTACTGCTTCCTGAGCCAACTGCGTAAAACTGGGCAGTTGAACATGCATGAACTGTGTGGGGATTAGAAACATAGAAACATAGAAAAAGAGCGAGTCAGAAGGGGCCTCCCGGGCCATCTAGTCTGACCTCCCGGGATTGCCTATCACTACTTTGGGTCGGGTGTAAAATGTAAAGGTTGGCTCATTTTTCCTGAAATGCAGCATTCCAATGTGGGTACCTAACACTCTGAATTGAAACTGAAAGGAAATGAGGGACTGGAATGCTTACCAGAATTACCAGGGCCAATTTGCTATGAGATAACACAAGACCATCTCTGGATTGGAGGAGAGCAGCACAAATCTCCTTGAGGGTGGAGCCAACTCTTTTTGGAGAGGAAAGGCGGAGTGGAATTCAGTTTAGAATCAATTTTGGGAAAATCCACAATTAGAGGGCTCAGTACCTTAGGGATGTGGCTTGCTAATGATCTTCATATTACTTCCTTTGTATCGCAAGGCATTCCAGGCTGGCCTGCTTTATCATAATAAAAGAATGTCGCTAGAAGTCTCTTGCTTTGATCTGCTGGGAATGGAAATAGGGAGGGGGAAATAGCAGGAGAGAGATACCAACTCCTGACATAGTGGTTAAGCAACCAGACTAAGGTTGCAGTGAACCTTGGTGGATTTAGCTTCTGCTTGTCTCCTTAATAGAAATGAAGACAATGTTTTAAAGCAAATCATTTCCTAAGTTGTGCAGCAGATGCTGTCCGTCACTTGTGGATCCATGTTGCGGTCAGTGAAGAGTGCACATCAACCGTTCATCTCAGAGCAGCTTTCCAAAAATGACTACCTCCAGTTCTTCTGAACTACAACTCCCAGTCCAAATCATTGGTCATGCTGGCTGTGGATGATGGAGTTGTGGTCCAAAAGCATGTAGAGGGGACCAGGTTGGGGAAGACTGGTTCCAAAGATATCTGTTCCTTCAGTCTCCCAGTTGATTTTCCATAGATACGAGTACATGCTTTGGGTACCTTCAAGAATCACAGTAGAACCTTCACTGGCTCCTTTTGCAGGTGCATGACTGACAGAGAAGAGTAATGCAGCCACAGGAGGAAAATGCCGCACGGGGGACGGAAATGACAGGGACTCCACTCCGGTTGCCACCACACAAGTTTATGAAGCCAGCCTGCTGCCCTCAGCCATGGTGTCACATGCTATCCTGTTGCCAGGATTCAAGTGAGGCTCAGGTGCTAGCCATAGCAATTACTATATGTGGATGAAAAGGGGCAGAAGGGAAGACCACCATCCAGTTCTATGCCTCAGGAGATGAAATGTTTGGGGTTGGTCCTGCTTTGAATATCAACTTCATTACATGCAGACATATCTGGAAGTAAGGCCCATTGAATTCAACGGCCCTTGCCCCCTGTTTAGCATCCCTGGGGTCAGGCTGCATGGCCGACTGACAGTGATGAGATATAAGCCAGTGACAGCTTCCTTCTTCTTGTCCTTTCATTGGGAAGTGCAGTAGGAGCCTTGGAATGGTGCAAATCAATGAGACATGTGCAGAGCAGCCCTGCCCCAACCAGTCTCCTAGGTTTAACCTGCAATCCTATGCACAGTTATTTGGCAGTGAGCCCCAATGAGCTCAACAGCACTCACTTATGCCTAGGATTATGTTGCCAAACTGTAATCCCATTCACCCTGGCCTGGGCGTTTGTGCCATTGAATACAATGAGACTTCCTTCTGAATAAACAAACTAATTGTGGGGAAAGAGTATTCTGCAGGCCAAGGTGAGAAGAGCAATGAATTCATGTTTGTCCTTCAAAATCTATGAACCTGAGCTCTTATTTGCAAGATGGGTCATTAACATTCTAAAATAGGAGAGGAAAAAAGGGGGGAAATTGACTTGGATTTAAAGATCTATTGCAGCACAAATGATAATTATGCATACAAGTCCAAAGGGAAGTACCTTCTGGTTTTGATACAATGAATAGATTAAAAATGTGTATTTAATGGTTTTGGGTAGCTGGTGGTTACCAGCTATTTCATACCTCCATGTGCTTCAAAAGGAGGGAACAGCAAGTTTCCCACATGGAATGTAGCCACCAAGAAAGGAGGAGCTGGCCAGAAAAACTTTACTGCTGCGTGACAGGAAATATATCCAACCACTGTGGTGCCTGGGCTCACGAATGCCTTGTTTCATGACCAAATCGAGTCGCAAACAAAAATTTCATGAAAATTTTGACTTGGGTCATGAATTCCGCATTGGGTGATGACCAAGATCTCAGCCATCTCCTCACCTCACCCCCCGAGTGGGCAGATGGCCATGATCGCAGTTGCGTTTGAGCAGGAAAGACGGGTGCGATCTAAGCCATCTCCACGCCCCCCCAACCAGCACAATCATAGCCATCTCCCCACTCCACCCCCTCAAGTGGGGAGATGGCCATGATTGTGCTGGGGGTGGGGGGTTGGGGGGGAGATGGCTGAGATCGTGCCCCTCTCTCCCCCCACCAGCACCCTGGGATGACGGGCGCCTGCAGGGATGACAGGTGTGATCTTGGTCATACTGGGGGCCCAGGAAATGGCCACACTTGTGCTCAGGATGCGGGGGGGGGGGGACATGGCCGCGATCTTTGTTGTTCTTTGTCACTTTGTTTCACATTTTTCTGATTAAAAAAATGGTTGCAGAACGGATTGACCTTATTTACATTGAACTTTATGGGGAAATTTAACTTGGATCATGACCAATTTGGGTCATGACCAGAGTCCTGGAATGGATTAAATTTGTGAGTCAAGGTACCACTGTATATGCCGTGCTTCTTGCTTTTGGATAAATTGATGCCACTTTAAAGAGCAGCAGCGTCTGCATAATTGCCCTGTGCTCATTGTTTGAAAATCCACTGATATTACACAAAAAACATATTATCAGTATTTTCGGCCACAATAAAATAGAGGCTTATTCAAGACAGCCTTCCAAAACTTCATCTGCTCTGGACAGAACTTTCTGCAGTTGAAGGTGGGAAAGAAACAAGCTTAAAATTTGCTCTCTGTTTCCAAAGTGAGTTTGCCAGGTGACAAATTGGACTGTTGTTCAAGAAACCCAAGGTCAAAACACACCCATTATCTAATCCTATGCATGGCTACTCAAAACTAAGCCCCCTTGAGTCCAACGGGACTTATTCCTAGGCAAGTGTATAATGAATTGCATCCTTAGGTGGTCAGAATGAGATGCACAAATTAGGAGTTGTTTTACTAGTTGACAGCAAGCAGATGCAAAGAACAGAGGTGCTGTCTCATTTCAATAATCAGTAGGTAGGAGTGGCTGAAAAAAGTTCATTTTGCATTTATTGCAAACTTACCAAATGTGCCCCTACACACAAAATGGAACTCTTTCAGGAATAACTTTTCTATCGATGTTTGCAATCACAAATATTTGGAGTAATATGTATGAAAATAAATGCAAAACTCCATGCAGACCTTCTTTGAAGAAATAAATGAGGAATCTCATTGTGTACATTGTGGTAACATCTTGGACTGACAACTGCAATGTGTAATATGTGGGGCTTCCTTTGAAGATTGTTTGGAATATTCATCATGAAGCCCTTGGGATGTTTACTGGAACTGTTCCATCTCATAAGGACATAGGAAGCTATCCTATACTGGTCTATAATATTGGATTAATATTGGATGCACTAACTGGCAGCAGTTCCCCAGCTTTTCAGACATGTTGGAGACTGAATGTGGGACTTTTCCCGTGCAAGAAGTTGCATTACCGCTGACTTTCTTGCCAGGATTGAAAGAACATAACTGTTTCCTGGTCTATTTCCAAGCACAGCTCAGTGTGAAGGAACGTTCTTTTAAAACCCTGTATATTTTAGAATTAAGGATGGACAGATCTGCCAAGTTCATTTCCATAGACTACCTCTTCTTCCTATCTCCAGGTCTGTCCTATCTAAGTTTAATAGGGGAAAATCAGTATGAATTTTTGTGCAGACTTTTCAAATGGGTCCATTTATGGATGCATCAAAGGGCATATCATGTGTTGATCACACTTTAGAAATGTACAGTGTCTTTTGCACACTATGACAAATGCATTTTCCTTTTGTGGAATGCACCAGAAACAGTCAGGAATGTCCACATTTCTCATGGAAAATAGTATTGTTTCCATATTTGATTCCAGGAGGTGTTCACTGGATAAATCTGGTTTGTTGGAAGGATGGGAGTATCTTGGCTAAGTGCATTTCTCAGGTGTAGCAGGAGGCAGCTCTGATTTGGGCACTCCTCCTCACTGGCTATACTTTCCTTTTCCCAGAATCTTCCAGTCATAGCAAAAACGAAGAAAAATAAAGATGCAAACACAAACCTGAACCAATACCAAATAAATACGAGTGGAAATAGCAAAAATCAAACATACTTAAATTTACAAATGAAAGGAATGAGCAGCAGAACTGGATGAAATAATTCAGTGTTAGGGGTGATAGGAGAACAACTGCAATGGAATAATCCCATGTAGACAATAAGGCACCTTGCACAACCCATGCTCTGTGCATTTTAAGCATCACAGCAGGCTGTGTTTCATTTCAGTTCAGAGCCTTTCACCAAAAATGAACACCTCCCTTAACAGTATAATTCTCTTGTCCAGGAAAAGGCATCCTCAAGACCATAGGATAACTCAGTTATCTTCTGAGAGAATGAAAGATCTGTCCTTAAAAGCGAAGAAGGGCCCTTGTATGTTCCTCCCAACCCCTAAGAAAACTGCTTCACTGACATCAGAATTTTGACATTGGTAGAGGCAAGAAGAGGACATGTCAGGCTCATGTTTTGGAGAGATCAGGTGTGACCTTCTTGATCACAAGCCCTCCAGTTTTTCATATGACAAAGGGTGAGTTAGTTTCTATTTATGCATTTATTTATTACATTTAGAAACTGCTTCATAGTCCATAGGGCTCTCTGAGTGAGTGAGAAGAGGGGTAGATGTCCTGTACTTTAAAAAAATGTTCCTTTGGTTGGGTTTCATTGTTTGTGCCATAAAACTACCCCAAAGAACAATTCCTGTGGAAATTCTAGGATACTTTTTTGTCGTGGGTGTGTTCTGGTTCTTAGGGAAAGCAGACAAACCTGTAAAAGACAGAAGGCTGAATTTGGGGATATTTTAGACTAGACACTTCATGACAATGCCCTAAAAGAACAAGCTGGCAGGACTGGTTATATGTAAATTATACTATAGTTCACAATGTGAGCTAGGAGGATGCCGCTAATGATGCTGGAACTGTTGGCCAGAAATGGTCAGCACTCCAGCAGTTCAAGCCCAGCCCTACGAGACGGAGTGATCTCCTGTCATTTGTCCCTAGCTTCTGCCCACCTAGGAGTCCAAAAGCATACCATGCAGGTAGATAAAAAGGGACCACTATTCTGCAGTGGGAAAAGCTGGCTATATTTGCATGGAAGCAAGAACGGGCACAAGATCTGCCCGGAGGCATTTGCTGAAGCATCAGCAGAGGACAGCTCTGGATGTGCTGACTTCTTCTAGATTGTTGCTGGCCAGCTGATATTAAGCTAGATTGCCTGCCCCCCCCCCCCATGGTGCCCCAGTGCAAGAAAAGACTAGCAATTATGGGCCTCAAGAACATCTACTGTTAGTAAAAACATGGTAGACTCCCTGAGCAGGTGTGCCAAATGTGAAATAAATAAACCCCATGATGTGGGATTAGGAGCAGCCTGCTTGGCATTTGGGGTGGGCAACTTTTAGGCCCAAACACCTGGAGAGGCACATCATTCAGCAGCACTTGTAATTAGCTGTGCTGGCTAGACTGTCTTTCTTTTTGGGATAACAGAAGCATATGATTCTCAAAAAACTCTTTCCAGAGCAAATGGGTGGAGGGGAGGCTGAGCTGGGGAAGTCAAAGGAGTCTGGGACACTGTCACTCTGAGAATGAAGAAGGGGAATCCACTGTTGCTGATCAAACTTTTTTCTAGTTCCCCCCACCTTCATAATACTTATCTTCCTGAACCATTCTGTACATCTTCGTCAACCAGCTAGATACCTCAGTAGTATAACAATCCCCAAATTCAGATGGGATTTATCTCTAGCCAGATTCAATGCCCTCCCAACAGCCATTACTGAAGGGAGATATCAAAGAATGCCCCTTGAACAGAGACTCTGTCCATGTGGAGGAGAAATAATTGAATCATTGGAGCATGTTATTCTTTACTGCCCTCTCCATACAGGTGCTTGCCAGGAACTGTTATTCCCACTGTTTTCTAAATATCCTGGTCACTCCAATTCTTTTTATCTTAAGATACTTTTATCTGATCAATTTGATTTCATTTCCTTGACTACAACCAAATTCTGTTCAATAGTTTGTACAGTGAGCAGTAGAATTAACCCTAAATGTTATGTTCTACCAGAATGTGTTTACTTTCCTTATCTTAATTATTGTAATTTTAGAAGTACTATATTTTTCTTATTTTAACTACCGTATTTTTCGCTCTATAAGACGCACCTGACCATAAGACGCACCTAGTTTTTAGAGGAGGAAAACAAGAAAAAAAATATTCTGAATCAAATGGGCACATAATCACAGGCACATTCCTCATCACTTCCCCATGGGCTGCACATCTGACAGACTTACTGCGTACACATATTCGCTCTATAAGACGCACAGACATTTCCCCTTACTTTTGTGGGGGAAAAAAGTGAGTCTTATAGAGCAAAAAATACGGTAATTGTAATTTTGTGTTTTATCCATTGGCTGGTCAATGACCAAATAAAGGATTGATTGATTGATTGATTGATTGTCTTGCTTTGTGTGAATGGGATGAAGGAAGAAAACCTGTTGCTCTCGGATTTGCCATCAGCAACTTTTCAGTCACATCAATTGTCTTTCATGCCAGATTGCATTGCATGCTTGTTCCTTCCCACAATGCCTTCTGTGGGGATCTGGCAGACAGCCAGGATGAATAAAACTACCCACTCCTTATCTTACTCATTGTCAGAAAGAACGGCTCCTCCTGCCAATGGACACATGCCACCAGCAGTGCAGTGCGCTTTGCTGAAGAACACAGGCATGTTGTCCTCCTTGGGTTTGGGCAAATGACGCTGTTCATTGTTGCAAACAGTCTCATTTCAGAGAGGAGAGCAGAGTGGCCACTTTGCCAAATTCCTGAGTATTTTCTCTTGGAGGCTCTTGTCAGTTGCTGGAGTGCAGTTGTTGAAATCATTAATGAATTAATCATTCAATGCTGTTTTGCAGGGAGCTCACAGTACCTTACACAGAGTTCTCAAGGATCCTTTTTCATATATTCAATGAAAATAGCAGTAGAAGGAATAAGACAGTACCCACTCTTCCCTCCGCCAGCATCCCTCTGACGGGCCCTGTTAAGGGTCAGCATAGTTGGGCGCTTGCCAAGGGCCTATACCTCCACAGGAGCCCACTGGCAGATTTTCCTGGAGTTCTTGCTCCTCTACACCATTGGAACATCTTTTCCACCTGGATCTCACTCTGACCAAATAAAAGTATGGGTAAAAAGGAGGAGCTGTAATGCCCTAGACTGGCCTTCTTGCTTAACAGCTTTCTGCTGCCTAGAAAGCAAGTGGTACCCATCGTGAGAAAGAGCATGAAGAGCAAAAACAGTTGGTGACAAGGGGGTGAGAAGGTGGACTCACTGAAGAGGCCCATGGAGAGCATCTTGCAAGAGGTCTTCAAAAACATGGGGATAGCACTATCTTACAATCAGCCAGGAACCATGGGATTACAGCCAGGTCAATGGCATTCAATCATAGACACTCGTGAAAGATACCACCATCCACATCTGAATGGGTCATAGAATTGCTCCATCTCATTTCCACATTATTCCACAGAACCAATGTTAAAGCAAGCCGTTGGAAAATTCATATATACATGTACATATACTTAAACATGTTTTCTCACAAAATATGTATATTCAAAGTTCTTTTTTTAAAAAAACATGAATGTTAAGACTCCAAGTTGCACAACAGAAAACATTCACCAGTTGCCATTCCTAGTGGCCAACCTTCTTCCCCACTCTCTGTTGCTGGTGTGATTTCCTGTGCCAGAAATCTGGGCTGCCGAGTGTGGGAAGCTGACTCTCACACACAAGACTGAGTCCTCACACATCCCTTGTGTTTTGTACTTGAGTGTGTGTGTGAGAGAGAGTTTAATCTCAAACTAGCATTTTTAAATGCAATTTTTCCATACATTTTTAAAGCTGAAAACTGCATCACACAGTTAGGATAAGTGGAGAAACTAAGGGAGAACTGCCTTTTTATCCACACCTAGGAAGCTGCCTTATCTGGAGTTGGACCGTGGGTCTATCTAGACCTGTCTGGTTGATATAGCCTGAAAGCGGCTTCCTGGGTTTCAGGTAGGAGTTTTTCCAAGCCCCACCTGGAGATGCTGGGGTGGAATCTGGGACATTCTGCTTGGAAAACAGATGCTCTACCATGTTTAGCCACAACCCAAGAGTAAAGAGATTCTAGGAGGTGGAGATCAGGTCAGTTCATTTGGGAATTTACAAAGGCCAAATTCCTCAAGCATCCCTACTGGGGTCTGGTTAGTGGTGCAATTTCTATAGAGAGGGAAGGATCATGACCTTGCATCCATCCTAATCCATCAAAGGACTGGTCAGAATGTGAATTAAGTCATTTGAGGAAAGAATTGGGAGTTCTAAAAGCAAAGCCAACCTTCCACTGGGAAGAACATTTTGGAGAATTCAAGCAGGCAATAAGCTATTTGCTTAAAGAATTAAATCTATTTGTCCAGCATCTAGCTACACTTAGAAACATAGAAACAGAACAAGTCAGAAAGGGTCTCCCAGGCCTGGAGACCTCTGACCTCTGACCTCTGGCACCAGCCGGCTCTGCTCACGACATGCCCACCATGTGCACATCCAGCCCATCCTTGAACACCCGCACTGATGGGGCCTCAACGACCTCCCGTGGAAGCCCATTCCACGCCCTCGGGGTCCTAACTGTCAGGAAATGCTTCCTGGCATCCAAATGGAACCTGGGTTCCCTGAGCTTTGCTCCATTGGAGCGTATCCTGCCTTCCTCTGCAGGGGAGAACAGGCCTCTCCCCATCTCCATCTGACACCCCCTCACATACCTGTATGTCGCCAACAGATCCCCTCTGAGTCTCCTCTTCTCCAGGCTGAAGAGACCCAGTTCCCTCAGTCTCGCCCCATCCCCTGCAAACCGGTCACCAACCTTGTGGCCCTACACTGCACTGACTCTATATCCTTTCTGTAATGAGGGTCCCAAAACTGAACACAATACTCCAGTTGCGGGCGCACCAGAGTCGTGTAGAGTGGTAGTAATACCTCTCTTGATCTAGAAGCCACACTTCTGGCTATGCAACCAATGGTGGTGTTTGCCCTCTTGACCGCTGCATCACACTGTTGACTCATGTTTAGCCTGCAGTTGACCAGTAACTTGAGATCCCTTGAGGATGGGACATTTGAGCTGAGAAAAAACTGAGTGGGGGTGACATAAGAGAAACTTAGAAAATTTTTCAAAGCATGGAGAAAGTGGAGATAGAAAAAAATTATCTTCCTTTCTCAGGACTTCCCTTCCCCACTCCACACACAACCTGGGACAGTGGTAATGTCTCTGGTGGGAACAGTTGCCAGGAAGATGTGGCTTTGTGTACACAAGTTCCCCAAACATGCACTGCAAGTGGCACAAATCCTGTGGGAAACTGATGACCATCAGATGCAGCGGTCAACTGTGATCACCCCCAGGCAGCATGGAAAGGGCTGATGAGACTTGTAGTTCCTGTAGCTCAGGAGGGCACCAGACTGGGGAAGGACCTATGGCCTTCAAGATGGCCTTGTTGGGCATCAGCTCTCATCACCACTGATTAGTCACATGTTCTGGGGCTGAGCTCGGATCCATCAACCTCTGGAAAGCTGCTGGGTATCCTACCTTCACTGTGTAGAAATTGAATGCAGAAGAACCGCCAACGCTCACAGGTGCACAGAGACTTCCCCCTGATGCATGTAGGAAAAGGTAAATAATACAGCTTATTCCTAGCAGCTACTGTACACTGGAGAAGGAAATGGCAACCCACTCCAGTATCTTTGCCATGAAAACCCCATGGATAGTACCAAAAGGCAAAGAGATATGACATCGGAAGATGAGCCCCTCAGGTCGGAAGGTGTCCAATATGCTACTGGGGAAGAGCAGAGGGCTAGTACTAGTAGCGCCAGAAAGAATGAAGCGACTGGGTCAAAGCCAAAAGGACACTCAGTTGCTGATGTATCTGGTGGTGAAAGGAGAGTCCGATGCTGCAAAGATCTATACTCCATAGGAACCTGGAATGTAAGATCCACGAATCAAGGCAAGCTGGATGTGGTCAAACAAGAGATGACAAGACTGAACATCAACATCTTAGGAATCAGTGAACTAAAATGGACAGGAATGGGTGAATTTAGTTCAGATGACCATCAGATATGCTACTGTGGGCAAGAATCCCTCAGAAGAAATGGAGTAGCCTTCATAGTCAATAAAAGAGTAGGAAAAGCAGTACTGGGATACAATCTCCAAAATGACAGAATGATCTCAGATTGAATCCAAGGCACACCGTTCAACATCATAATAGTTCAAGTCTATGCCCCAATCACTGGTGCTGAAGAGGCTGAAGTTGACCAGTTCTATGGAGGCCTACAACACCTTCTAGAATTAATTCCAAATAATGATGCCCTTATCATCATGGGGGATTGGAATGCTAAAGTAGTAAGCCAAAAGATAACCGGAATAACAGGCAAGTTTGGCCTTGGAGTACAAAATGAAGCAGGGCACAAGCTGGTAGAATTTTGTCAAGAGAATACAATGGTCATAGCAAACACTCTTTTCCAACAATCCAAGAGACGACTCTACACATGGAACTCACCAGACGGTCAACACAGAAATCAGATTGACTATGTGCTCTGCAGCCAAAGATGGAGCAGCTCTATACACTCAGTAAAAACTAGACCAGGAGCTGACTGTGGCTCAGATCATGAGCTTCTGGTTGCAAAATTTAGGCTTAAGTTGAAGAAAGTAGGGAAAAGCACTGGGCCACTCAGGTATGACCTTAATCATATCCCTGATGAATATATAGTAGAGGCGACAAATAGATTTAAGGAATTAGATCTGATAGACAGAGTGCCTGAAGAACTATGGATGGAGATTCACAACATTGTACAAGAGGCAGCAACTAAAACTATCCCAAAGAAAAAGAAATGCAAGAAAGCAAAATGGCTTTCTGAGGAAGCTTTACAAGTAACTGAAGAAAGAAAGGAAGTGAAAGGCAAGGAAGAAAAAGATACACCCAATGAATAGCTAGAAGAGATAAGAATGCCTTCTTAAATGAACAGTGCAAAGAAATATAAGAAAACAATAGAATAGGGAGGACCAGAGATCTCTTCAAGAAAATTGGAGATATGAAGGGAACATTTCATGCAAAGATGGGCATGATAAAGGACCAAAATGGCAGGGACCTAACAGAGGCAGAACAGATTAAGAAGTGGTGGCAAGATTACACAGAAGAACTATACAAGAAAGAGCTTAACATCCCTGATAACCATGATGGGGTGGTCACTGACTTCGAGCCAGACATCGTGGAAGGGGCAGCCTATAAATTTCTAAATAATAATAATAATAATAAATAAAGTCAAATGGGCCTTAGGAAGTCTGAGCAACAACAAAGCTAGTGGAGGTCACAGCATTCCAGCTGAGCTATTCAAAATCCTGAAAGACAATGCAGTAAAAGTGCTACACTCAATATGTCAGCAAATTTGGAAAACTCAGCAGTGGCCACAGGATTGGAAAAGGTCAGTTTACATTCCCATCCCAAAGAAGGGCAATGCCAAAGAATGTTCAAACTACCTCACCATTGCACTCATTTCACATGCTAGCAAAGTGATGTTCAAAATCCTACAAGCTAGGCTCCAGCAAGATGTGGACCGAGAACTACCAGAAGTACAGGCAGGATTTCAAAGAGGGAGAGGAACTCGAGATCAAATTGCCAACATACGCTGGATCATGGAGAAAGCTAGGGAGTTCCAGGAAAACATCTACTTCTGCTTCATTGACTATGCTAAAGCCTTTGATTGTGTGGATCACAACAAATTGCAAAGTTCTTAAAGAGATGGGAGTACCAGACCATCTTATTTGTCTCTTGAGAAACCTATATGCGAGTCAAGAAGCAACAGTGAGAACTGGACACGGAACCACTGATTGGTTCAAAATTGAGAAAGGAGTTCGGCAAGGCTGTATACTGTCACCCTGCCTATTTAACTTATATGCAGAGCACATCATGAGAAAGGCAGGGCTTGATGAATCTCCAGTTGGAATTAAGGTTGCTGGGAGAAATATCAACAACCTCAGATATGCAGATGATACCACTCTCATGGCAGAAAGTGAAGAGGAACAAAAGAGCCTCTTGATGCGAGTGAAGGAGGAGAGCGCAAAAGTTGGGTTGAAACTCAACATTAAGAAAACTAAGATCATGGCATCCAGTCCTCTCACTTCCTGGCAAATAGATGGGGAAGAAATGCAGTAGTGACAGATTTTATTTTCCTGGGCTCCAAGATCACAGCAGACGGGGACTGCAGCCAAGAAATTAAAAGACGCTTGCTCCTTGGGAGGAAAGCTATGGCAAATCTAGACAGCATAGTAAAAAGCAGAGACATCACCCTGCCAACAAAAGTGCATATAGTCAAGGCTATGGTTTTCCCAGTTGCAATGCATGGCTGTGAAAGCTGGACCATAATGCAAAAGGATTGAGGCCTTTGAGTTGTGGTGCTGGAGAAGACTCCTGCGAGTCCCTTGGACTGCAAGGCGATCAAACCGGTCAGTCCTAGAAGAGATCAACCCTGACTGCTCTTTAGAAGGCCAGATAGTGAAGATGAAACTGAAATACTTTGGCCACCTAATGAGAAGGAAGGACTCCCTGGAGAAGAGCCTAATGCTGGGAACAATAGATGGCAAAAGAAGAAGGGGATGGCAAAGGATGAGGTGGCTGGATGGAGTCACTGAGGCACTTGGTGTGAGCTTAGGTGGACTCCAGGGGATGGTGGGGGACAGGAAGGCCTGGAGGAATGTTGTCCATGGGGTCGGACATGACTTCGCGACTAACAACAACAACAACTGTACACTAAAAAGCTATGGAAGTACAACCTCATTGTGGAATCCCAGACTAACCTGTTCTGCCCAATAAGAACAAAATAAAAGGATGATGGTTTGCTCAACTGATAGACATACGAAATCCTTTGGAAGGGCTTCTGTGAATGGTTTGGCTTGCTTCAGTAGGAAAGGAAGGCATTATAGTAATCTTTTCAAGGTTCTCCTCTATATCCTTAGATTGACTAGCAGTGCTACCCTCAGTCAGAAAGCCTCATATCCTGTGGAAACATGGGATGAGATCTCCCCAAAGAGTCCATTGATCCTCAAGTTCAGTTAAGCTGCTGGCAGCATTAAAGATATCCATTCTCTTCTTGAAGTTGAATTGTTTGATCACTGTCCAAGCAATTCAGTAAAATTATTTTAGAGCCCAGGATATAAAACTTTTTTATATCCAGGGGCTTTTTGCCTTGAACAGTTCTTGATGGTCAGATATTCCTTCAGGGCTGCCACAGCTGACATTTCAGATTTAAGGTAAAAGGGGAGGTGCTATCCAGGCATATCACTGGACCATACATTGATGGACTGATTCGATGTGTAGGACAGAAACAAGGAGTAACTTTTGGCCTTCTCTGCCATGTAGTATTGCCTGCTGGTCTGGCTAGGTACTGAATGAAGCACCTTTGCAGTGCCTGTAACACCTTTTCCAATGACATCTGGGCATCTGCAGCACCATTTCCCATTATTATGAAACCTCTTCTTACTGGTGGCCTCTTGATCATGGAAGGAGCTCTCTACTGAAGCCTACCTGACACAAACTGTGTCATCTTCCTGGTGCCAAGTTAAGACTTCTCTCTTCTCCCACTGGAGGGTTTGACAAAACAATAGATGGCAAAAATGCCCCATCATGCCTTTCAGGAATCCTATGAGTAGAGTTGTGATACTTCTCTGTGTGTTGCCCTGCCTCTGATGGGCAACCTCCCATATTTCGTCTTTCAACTGGATTTGAATGAGATGCCTCCCCAAATAGAGCCCTGTCTTCTCTATATTAAGACACATGGCCACCTTAGCCTGTACAAGCTGAAGCTCTGTCCATACAAAGCTAATCAAAATGTGGGAAGCAGAGCCAGCAGGCGGAATGTTGTCCCTGAGTCTTCAGTGAACTCACAGTCTGGAAAGTCTAAAACATGCTGCAGATGTCCTTGAAAGCTGAGGGTGTAAAGCAAAGTGGGTGTGCTTGTGGGCTTGCAATGCCTCATCTTAACAATGTCCCTGAGCAACATTCTCCAAGTGTGGAACATGGGAATGCTTCCTTGGATAATTTCCAGTCCACTTCCCCCATGGGATTGTTCAAGGAGTGGAACTTCTGGCTGTGAAACAAGCCATTCCAGGGAGGCAGGGGATGAAAGCCCTTCTTCCTAAGGAGTAAGCAAGATTTCTCTCTGTTTTTTGTTGTGCAAGTGCTCATTTGTTTTGTTTAGATTACATAGGTTATGTCATTTATTTGTTTAAATTACTTTTGTATTGTTACTCATTTGATTTAAGATAATTTGTTTTTCTGTCCTTCACATGCTTTTTTTAAGGTTCTTTGTTCAGTTTCGTGGGGTTTTTTTGGTGGGGGGGGGAGTTGATTTCAGCTTCCAATTTATTTTCCCAGAATACCCTAGATAGTGCATTGGTCTGGGGTTTATGTGGCAGAGAGAGAGAGAGAGAGAGAGAGAGAGAGAGAGAGAGAGAGAGAGAGTTGCCACACAAAAAAGCAGCTGCTATTTTCCCCATGGAATGCTCCAGAATAATGTGCCATTTTAGGAGAAATAAACAAATACATGATCTTGGAGGCCCGTGTGCATTCATGGCTATCTCCACACCTCACACCATGAATTTTCTCTAGACAACTGTTTGCGGTAGCCTAGATTTAGTGCTGAGGCAGGATGGGAAAGAGGCTGGGGTGCCAACTGGAACTGGAATGAGCTGGCAGGCCCTGCTCCTTCCCCTCACTGCTTCCCAGAACGCCTCTTTCCATCCACTCACAGCCCATTGGAAGCCTTGGCCAGGCTGCTGGCACACGTGTTTCCATGCTTCCTGTGCCCCAACCCCAAGGTTGCGGGACTTCAGAGCAGGGACTTCTAAACAATCCTATGCCCCTATTGCATGGCCACAGAATTGCACTCCAAATTGTCTTGCTGGAGGCAGGCAAGCCGGCCACCCACCATGAGTACACATGAAGGCTTGATAAAAATGAACCCACCTGTACCCATCAGTTACTCATCACATTCATGTTATCATGGACGAGGGCTAATTTTTCATATATTATGCACGCCTCCAACTCCTACATGCTGCTAACTTTTAAAAATGCAACGCCATCCACGTGTCGGGTGCCCACATAAAACATGAGGCTCAGTTGCTGTCCATCCCTTCGGTAACTGTAGAGAAGAGTCGATTTCAGTTGATGCCGCAGGTCCAGTTGTGATGCCGCAGCAAAGGATAAAGTGGCACCCCAGAATGTCCTCTTTGAAACAGGCGGGAATAGTGCTGGGGGCGAGGAAGGTCATCATTCTGACCTGATTAGCCCTGCTAAAGCTGCTAGCAGTCCAGCAGAGGATCACATGCAAATATGAGCCTTGTGCCTGTGTTGGTCACATGGTGGATTTCACAGCAATGGAAGTGAGTGGAACTAAACCAGTGAAAACGGCATGTCTTCTTTGAGGCCTCACCTTTAGTAAAAATGGAAGTCGCTCCCCTGCTGAGAAGGAAAAAAAGGTTTGGTTCTGTTTTTTAAAGTCATACTATCCAGTTGTGGGGAGAAGATGGATTTAAATCAGAAAATAGGGCATGGGGGTGTTATTCACCCCCCCTTCCTTGGCAGTCTTCCTCTAATTAAAGTTTGAGCTTCCCATGGCAAAAGAAAGGCCCATGGTCAGAAGATCTGAGGGTGGCTCTGCGATGACACGTCTGTTTGGGGCCCTGAGGAAGACGGCAGGGCAGTCTGCAGGATCTGCAGGCAAGTGGCACACTTCGGGAGTGGACATGAATGCAGCGCCACCTGCTGTCGCAAACAGGAAAGGACATCCTGCATCGAGTGTGCCAAAGTTCTTACTCTCTTCCCCAGGCGGGTGGGCACCCCTCTCTCCTCACCTCCCCGCTTCAGAAGGTCTGATTCATGCCAGATCGGACTTCTCTTCACAGCACTGACTGTTTTAATTATCGTTTTGCAAAAGCAGGCACTCTTGGTAGCACAGAGGGAAAGAAGAAGGAGGCACCTGCCTCAGCTCCCTGCAGGCATGGAAAGAATGGCTAAGGAGGGAGTGTTAGGACATGGGAGTCCCTTTCCGCCTGCGATGTGCCATATGCTTCCTGACCACATGGGAGGCATGCAGAGACAAGAGTGGAGATCACCAGCTTGCCTGGTAGGATTTGCAGAGAGAGGGAGAAAGCGAGAAGAAATCTGGGAGGATCAGTGCGGCAGCTACAACTGGGGGCCAAAGAGCAGGGCCCATGGCCCAAGAGAACAGCAAAGAACAAGCCAGGGAGTCACAGGTGACGAGGACAGCCTGTCAGCAAAAGCAAATTCCATATTATCCCCACAATCACAAGGGTGCTGTTATTGAATGACATTAACACGCCCAGAGTATTTAAAATAAACAAGTATATCAGGGGTGGCAACTATTTCAACACATACAGAACACAGAAGAATATTGGCTGGTTTGGCCAGGGAAAAAGAATACTAGTTGGGTGCTTCACAAGAGGGGAGCCACCATGACACTCTTATTCCAGGTGCACCACTGGACACAGAAGGACTTGCAGGGCCTTTCTAGCAGTTTTAGCAGGAGGATGTAAGAAGTGCCCCGAAAGACCAGACCTAAAATCAATGCAGTCCAGCACTGGACAGTCAAATGCTCCAAGGAAGCCTACCAGAACGGGGTATGACAGCAACCCCTCTTCCATGTTACAAACCAGCTGCACTGATGTTTCCGAGTAGGGGTAGGTGGATGGATTTTGCAGTGAAGCTTCTCAACAGGAAAAGTGCAGAAAAATGTATATATTTAAAATGTTCAAAGTTGCATTATACTAGGAAAATTCATATATTAGGAGAAATGAGCAGAAAAAGGCTTATAAATTTTCACTCGATCTTTTAAGTTCCACTATGAAAACTTGATTGTGGTATGCCCTCTCCAAAATGAAGCTTTCCTGCAACCTAGGCTATGCTTTTTTCATGGCCAGGAGAAGATCTTATTTTCTCAAGTATTTTAGTCCTTCAGTGCCTGTTGTTTCAAAATCTTGTCTATTTTAAAATCTTTACAGGTTTGGTTTCATTTTGGTTTATCATACTGTATTTTCTGATCTCAGATGTTGAGAGCTGTTCAGAGAGCTTTAGCTATTGGGCAGTATAAAAATCTAAGAAATAAAAAATTAAGCAAGTGTGTACTTTCAAAGTTCAATACTTCCATATTTTTCCTCCAATTTGCTTCCCCATTTAGTACTCCCCCCCCTCCCCACCACACACACAACGTAGAGGTTCCATCTGCTTTCAAGCTTAATCAGAAAGAAGGTTGGGTATAAATGCAAAAATACATTTTAAAAATGGATAAGTTACACAGCAGATGCTTGCACCCTGTAATTACCGTATTTTTCGCTCTATAGGATGTGTCTGACCATAAGACACACCTAGTTTTTAGAGGAGGAAAGCAAGAAAAAAAAATATTCGGAATCAAATGGGCACCTAACCACAGGCACCTTCCCCATCACTTCTCCATGGGCTGCACATCTGACAGACTTACTGCACACACATATTCGCTCTATAAGACGCACAGACATTTCCCCTTCCTTTTGAGGGGGGGAAAAGTGAGTCTTATAAAGCAAAAAATATGGTAAATGATGTACTAGAGCTGAACCCAGCAACCTGATGGACCAAATTCAAGCACTAGTGGAGGGAAAAAAAGATGGAGCCTGACACAAATTATTGTAGTGTGGAATAAGATTCAAGGGCTTTGTTGTTCAAGAAACCCGTCACTTCTTCCCACTACCCCTCACCCTTCTTGATTTCCAGATTGCCCTTCCCCCAGCAATAGTCCCCCAAAAATAGCAATTTTTTGGCCACAGAGCATGCTCAGTCCATATTGGGCTGTGTTTAGGTAAGTGTGCATCAGCCAAACCTGTGCCTGCCAGAGTGCTCCAAATTCCTTCTTGATGTCCTTTCTGACTGCAGTCTGTGTCAGGTTGCAAACTTGGTTCTTTTCCTTTCATGTGAACTTCCACGCACATGTATGTGCATATTTGTGTTCTAACTGTACACATCACTCAAACACACCTTTGCAATGCACAAATTCCTCTCCCATTGATTAAACATATTCATGCACATTCTCTCCAAAGTGCTGCATTTTTCCATGCATGTTTCCCGAAGGTGCGCATTTGGTCTGTGACTCACACAGCAAGCTTGCACATGGTGCCAGCACAGACTGTGGGAGTGTCTGGCTGTGTCCACGTCCGTGCTCATCCAAAAGTCGCAAACTGGGTAAGTCCTGATCTACGATGAACTGAAATGATCTTATGTATCCCTTTTTGTGTTTTCGGTACTTCTGTTTTGTATCTCAACAAACCATACAACTCCACAAGCCTGGTCGTAGTTCCCCTTGTGTATGAGTGTTGCTGTTTTCTTCAATGACACTCACAGCCTGTCCATTTGTGATAGAGTTTGAAGAATCCACTTCTATTCATTTTTGAACAGGTTTTATGCACTTCGCACCTTCCAGACCAAACAAATACTCAGACACAATCCATGGTTGAAATCCATACATTTCCAAGTTTGCAGTGTGATTTCTAGACCACACAAAACCATGCTTGACAGCATGTATTCATTTGTCAGCTGTGTATAAAAATGCATACTTTTGAAAAATGCTCACAAATATGCTTGAAAAAATAGGAGAAGAATCTGTACAGATAAAATATGTATACAACTGAAATGCTAATTTAGAAAAATGCACTTGGAAATATGTATGGGTTTTCATTCAAAAGTTAAAGCAGAAAACTTTGGATCAGATACAGATATGAGTTGGAATGAGCATGGAGGTAGAATCTGGAGAAGTTTGCTAAGCTCATTCCAGGAAGTGATCCTGCTGCCCTTACTAAAATAAATAAATAAATATCTGGCCTTAACCAAAAGAATGTTGATGACTAAGCCGCATATCTGGATTTCACACAAAACAGTTCAGAAAGGTCAAAACAAAAAGCAGCAGCAGCATCTGGCTCAGCATTTTCAGGGGTCACTTGTCAATTATATCAGCAGCGAACACGTCACTAATGGTTTGTGATTATGCTGGCACTGAACTTAAATGTATTTGAACACACATTTTGTTTTCACTTTATCTTCTAAAATGAAAAGAGCAAATGAACAAAGAAAAACACGTTTGTGCGACGAATACAATATTTGTTGTAAACTGTCCTGAGACTTCTGAGATCGGACAGCAGAGAAAAGTTTCAAATAAATAAAATTAATTAATAACTGATGTGCAAACAGCACAGGGAGAGAGAAAGATAGCCAGCCTCAGAAATCTGTAAACCAATATGCCTGATCAAAGTTTCAGAGGAAGTGTGCCTGTAGCTCAAGATTCTGCAGATGAGATTCTGTTTCCAGAACAGTAGCAGGTTAGATGCCTGTCTCAGATTCAGAAGCAGGGCATCTATTTTATGTTTTTTGCCTTGAGAGCTGTATTGATAGAACTAACATCCATAAATTCAGGGCCATCCATAAATTCATAAATTTGCCTCAGATAGCAAATGCTGAGAGACTGCAGCAAGGTTTTGTTGGAAAGAGCCGTGGGCCACCAGCCTTGCCTTGAGATCCCTAAATTTGCCTGATGCATTCAAGTGCAGTGTAAGATGATATCCTACAGCCAATACTGAAGCAAAATTCAACTGCCAGTCCAGTCAGAGGATGCTCATGATGTCAGAGCGGGTGCTATCTCGCAAATCAGCTCAGACCACTCCCACATGTAGCCGGTTGGCCACTGTGAGTAAGGAATGCTGGACTAGGTGGGCATGTCTCTTCTTATGTTATTGTGAATTTCCTAATTCCTCAATAAAGTTGTTGAAGCCCACACTGGCTCTAGGATTTTGGGAGTGTTTAGGCCATGCACTTTCACTCCCCCACACACAAACTTGAAGAGGCAGGACAGGCAATTTGGGAATTCTCTCTATCTGCTTGAGCACTCTGTGCGACTTGGTCTTGTCAGCAGCATTGCTAGAGTGATGTTCCCTCTGTGGATTTTGGGACTCTAACAAATTTAGGTCTTGCTACTCTTTGGAACCAGACCAAATGCTGCCTAGATGTGGCAATGAATTCCGTGTGTTATTTGTGCTGTCTTACATGTTTCATTTGATCCACTCTTTTCCTGTTGGCTTTCGTTGTCCCTGTTGTTGCACCCAGTGTGTGTTCATGTGCAATACAGCACTGTGTAAGTCATCAAGTAACAACAAATGGAAGGCAATCGAAAAACCAAAGTAAAGGTAGCAGAGTCCATAGGATTAAACAATGCAAACAGCTTGAAAGACCTGGTGGATGTGTATATATTATTAAATAGCACTAAATGAGTTTCCCGTAATCATTTGACAGATCAGACTGAGAGTAAGAAAGAAGAAGTGACTGCACACACAGAGCTAAGATACTGTACACAGCCCTACCTAAACATTAGTTGCAGCATGTGCAGGTGGCGGAGGGAGTAATATTGCATCTGGGGAAAAGAGGAGGAAGAGGAGAAAGTTCAGGAGGAAGAAGAAAGAGTAACATTGCTGAATTATGCACTGTTTAGCATAGTATCCCAGTTTTCCACAGCAGCCAACCATATGGCTCAGAAAGAGCTAGCTAACAGGGCTCCGTTGTACCAACCTTTCCCTGTACTTTGTCACTTGCATCCAGTATTCAAATCTCGTGTTACCGAGAAGCTCAGCCGTGATGTCTTGTCCATGAGTAGCTCATCATTTGTAGTTTTCTTGGCATCATTAACCCTTGCCTAGTGTATCCAATCTGTCTTTTGTTTTGGGAAGGCTACATGAGCAGGGGAACCATGGCAACTCTGTGCAACAAACCTGATGGTTCTATGCTGAATCTACATTGTCATTGAAATGTGTGATCCCAGCCTACCTGAGATAAAAGGCATGCACATAAACCATGGGAAATCTAAATAAATGCAAGTGCCTTCCTGACCCCACCTTGGTCAGGCAACCCATAAGGATAGATTAAATTGCTCCACTTAAAGCTGTGGTGGCTTCAACTATGGTCTAATTCTGAAGCATCTGCAGACAGCCTGGAGCATTAAACCATCACATGGGCACCTCCCACGGCCTCCTTTTTTAAAGAACCTCTATGGCCAAGCTGGTCCCCTCCAGATATTGCCTGCAGCCAGCATGGCACATGATCATGCATGCTGGGAGTTGTGGACCAGATCATCTGGAAGGCATCTGTTTGGGCTTGTTTGGCCAGTTCTCTTCACTTGTTTCTCTGAAGTACGACTTTTGTAATATTAAGCCAGTTAACTTTCATTCCATCAAGAAAGAATGGTTTCATTCCTAAAGTCACTGGATTTTAGCCTTCACTCTCCATCCAAAGCCATGCTCCTTTTGTGCTCTCTGTCAAGCTGTATGGTAGCCCATGAGACCAGTAATTCAATGCGTGATCATGAGAACCCGAGTGGATAGACATTCTGCTGCATGACTGCAAGATCTGTACATGGTTAATCCAGTTTGCTGCCCATTCTGTGAACTCTTATGCCTTCTGAGGCTGAAGTCACCTTTCCAAGCTGAGAGCCTGCCTTCAGACTTGTACTGCTTTGCCACCTGGTTTTCTGAGAGAAATCCATTGTCTTGAATCTTGTGAAAGAGCCTCCCACTTTGTTAAACTCCCATTTCTGCAAATTCATCCAACAAGCTTGGTTGCTCGCCATAAGATATGTGGGATGCAACTGCCATTCCATGTGTGTAGCTACATTCACAGAACGGTGGCTTTTCACAGATCACCTTCTTGGACAGTGACAGGCAAGTCTTGGGACCGCATTCTGTCCCCAGGTCAGTGGGCTGAGCCGCCTACATCACCTTGCCCATGCCACAGAAGAGAGGGAGGAGTGGAGAGCCAAGCTACATTTGTCTGTTCTAAGCCTCCATAGTGGTTTGCTGCCAAAATTGTGGAACCACTCGTGACCTTTTTTGCTTGAACAATAAATGGAAGAGTGCAGCACATTCAGAAGAGGGGCTGAAACAGTGTCATGCAAGACCTGATTGAATCCAGCTAGGCTGTGCCCACTGTGAGACTCCAACAAGAAAATGCAACACTTCCTTGAGCCCTAACCTTGACACAGCCTGTACAACTGCTCTGATTCCATATCTTCGACTTCCTCCTTACATTGCTTTAGATTAGACGTATTGAACATAGGTGGCCCACCCTGGCTCTCAGTTCGGCCCATCAAGTTGTCCCAAGTGGTTAATGAAAGCAAGTAAATACAATGAAATTTGGGGAAATTTTGTAAAAGCAGTATTGATAGAAGGCAAAGGCTGTAAACCCAGTCAAGATTGTATAAACGTCTGGAGGGGATATGGAAATAATTGAAGTATATTATTTATTTTTAATTGTTATGGTATGTGAATGGTGGTAGCATGGGTCTCTGGGCTGGTGGGGGCACTTTATTATTTACTTTAATATTGTGTTTTCGTTATGTTATATTATTATTGTTGTGATGTATTTTAATTTTTTTTGTAAAAAAAAAATGGCGGGGGGAAGTTGCCCCAAGTGGCCATGCCCCCTTCCCCTAGAGGCACAGATTGGTTAGTAGTTTCCCAGTTTTTCTGCTATTTTTTCTTTAGTCTGGAAAGCTCAAGTGCCTCTACTAAGGCTTAGTGATTTGCAGTAAGAGCTTTAAGCTAAAATCTGAGGAATCTTTCACCTTCAGCTCACTGGTTCTGCCTTGGTTCTGCCCTCCAGTGCAATGTATCCCCCAAGAAATTTTCTCAAATGGAATTTTGTTCTCAGCTTGAAAGTTCAACCGCCCTGCTCTAGATTATTGATTCTGATTCTCACATGAGCTATGCTGGACCACTGATGTTTGGTCACTCCTTTTCCTCTTAAGTCTAGAAGGCCTCAAATTTTCCCTAGGGTCCTCCTCACTCCTTATTCAAGACACCAAAACTTCTTGTGCTCCATCCATGTTATGAGGAATGGCATGGTAGTCCAGTATTACTGAGTGACAGGCTAGCAATTGTCATTTTTCCATCGGTAAATACTTGTGGAAAAATAAAATGCCAATTTTAGTTTTGGTCAATGAATTTGTTTCCCACTTTCCATTCAGCACAGCACACAACCTATGCATGCTGTGCCTTTGCAAATGGTCCTAGTCCTTTGGTGACCTTCACACACACAAGCTCAGAACTCGGTTTTCCTGCCTGTGTGGACAAAGACATGGGCACATTTCCCATGTTTATTTCCTGGCATCGCTAGTCACTGTCACTTAACATGAACAGCAAGAGGCAAGATGTATCCGTCCTGAAATCAGAGTAAGCAGAATCTTCATGTGGCATTTGTGCATGTCTAGCAAAATCTCAGTGTAATGCTGTAATGCAAGAGATTCTCCAGCCAATCAGAAAGACTTGCCTTTCTCCAACTTTGTGCAATTTATCTGCAACCTTTTACTCTTCTACTGATCTGATTCTGTTTCCACAATCATTGAGACTACAAGGAGGTAGACAAGACTAGAATACATGAGTTACATGTAAAAGGTCCCAGTTCACAATTCCAAGAGGTGAGGGTGAGGAGGAGGAAAGAGATAGTCTGACCCACACCCAAGATTGATTGATTGATTGATTTGCAATGTTTTTATCCCATCCTACACAATCCAATTGTCCAGGATGGCTTACAATATAAATAAACAATAAGTACACAAGCAATCAAAAATACAACAACAAATGAGACTGAGAATATTGATAACACCAAATTAATCAGATCAACCAGATCCTGTAGAACCACTGCTAATCAGAGTAAATGATCTAAGAGCAAAATCTATGCCGGTGTATGTCAAAAGTTCATCTAGTCCAACCTCTGGGAAAACTGCAAGGAGGACAGAAGAGCAGTAGCAGCATCCCACCTGTTCCCCACAGTAGCTGGCATGCCACTCTGTCACTAATACTGGAGGTGCCATGCAGCCATCCGGACTACTTACCTTTGAAAGCTTTATTTCGATAGCTGCACATTTTCCTAGTCCCCTTTCAAAGTGGCCCAGGTTGGTGCTCAGCACTTTATCTTGTGGTCATGTGGGCACTTCCCTTTATCTGTCTAGAATCTTTCCCCAGTCAGATGATGTTCTGTCCTAGCAGTATGTGAGAGGGAGAAAAGCATCACCCTACGGAATGCATAATTGTGTCTAATCTCCCCTCACTCACCTTTTCTCAAGCCTAAATAAGGCCAGGTGTGTCCTTTTCCTGTAGGAAAGAGGACCCTTTTCCAACTCTGCAATGTCCTTTGGGGTCATGGCAATACACACTGTTCTCAGTGTGGTTGCCACCATAGATTTGTTTCAGGGCAGTGGGATCCCGGCTGCCAGAATACCCCTTTGCCCCCTCTGTTTCTTCGTGGACTGGATTGTTGTTGCATGAGGGGGCATGTTTTGCATGGGGGAGTCTGCACTTGAGAAAACATGTATGGGACGCAAATGGGCCATTGAACCAGTCATGTTTTGTTTTGTGTGCATGTGAGAGGCTGAAAGTCCTTAAATTGTGCTAGACAATACAGTGTTATACCCTAACTGTTCTCCCCTGCAGAGGAAAGCAGGAGCAAAGCTCAGGGAGCCAAGGTTCCATTTAGATGCCAGGAAGCACTTCCTGACAGTCAGGACCCCAGGGGGTGGAATGGGCTTCCACAGGAGGTAGTTGAGGCCCCATCGGTGAGGGTGTTCAAAGACAGGCTGGACATGCACATGGTGGGCATGTCATGAGTGGAACCGGCTGGTGCCGGAGGTCAGACTAGATGGCCCAGGAGGCCCCTTCTGACTTGCTCTGTTTCTCTGTTTCTATGTTTCTAATATGGTACCACTTGGAAGTGTATAAATGTATCTTCACTTTGAGACTAAAGATCATTACCTAACTGTAATTTATTGTTCTTTCATTGCAAGGTACATTTGTCTTGGTCAGCTCTACGCATCACACAGTTCCATCTGGTGGCTTGTGAAAGTGTCATTGCCTAACATTTCCAAGGAACAGTTGTGTGATATTTTCCCTCAGAAGCCAAGAAGCCTCAAAACTTGTAAAAACACAGATAACTTCTGCTACATTCGTGGCGAGGTTACATTTGCATCTCAAAAGTGCAGCATGCTGGCAGTGGTAAAAAAGGCACCCCGCCTATATTTTGGGTGCAAAATAGGGGATCAGGACAAGAGTTGGGCCCCTCATTATTGTTGCATTACCCGTGCGACTTATGTGCATCATTGGCTAAACAAGAAGAAAAGTCCATGCCTTTCGCAGTCCCAACGGTGTGGAAGGAACCCACCAATCATAGTAGTGACTGCTATTTTTGCATGTTTTCCCCAGTTGCAAAAGGGATCTCAAGAAAGAAGTGGGCCATGGAATATCCAAACATTCATCCACACCATGTCCTGTAACCCATGGTGAGAACTTGCCAATTCCACATCCACTAGAATCCTACTCTCTAGACTCTGATAAGGACAATGAGCAGGATGCAGCTGCTCATGAAAATGTTACATGAAAAACCAATAAATGAGTGGAAAATTATGTTATTGGCATCAATAAAAAGATAAATTTATAATGATTGGTGTGGCTATTGAAGATGTGAAACTGATTGTACTACTTCAGCCTATACTGGAAGCCACGTTGACAACTTCCCAGTCTCATACTGATTATGAGTGGGAGCCAAATGGGCAACAGTGACTGCTAAGAGTGAGCACCTCTACACTCAAAAAGCAATTAAATGATGCAATGCGTTGCCACAAATATTTATTTATTTATGGAAACATTTGTATACTGTCCATCAGCCAGAAGTATATCCCAACAACCAGTAGCATATAAAATCACCAAAATAGTACATCAAATTGTGGTGATGATGCTACTTTAGCTGTCATTTAGAAGAGGATTACGCATAGCTTTTTGAAGGGATTAAGGAAGGATGGGCTATGCACCTTGAGATGGAGGAGATACAACATACAGAGAAAAAGCATGAAGAAAGTTTCAGTCACCCAAAATGAGATGGCCAGCGGAATTTGCAATAAACCGAATGAGCTGATTGCAGAATTCATCTTGCTTCCCAGGTTGTTCTGTGATTTCTTCTGAACATTACATGAAACTTCTGTGTACAGATTTGTACAAGGTACATAGGGCGCATTATAGCGGATGCGTTCTGCACCAGCAGCAGCTTCTGAAACTGGCCCAAGATATTAGTATTTCTCCACAAACCACCATATCATACAGTATATTGATGGATAAAGGATGCTTAGGATAAACAGAAAGGGAAACACATTGAATCATAGAATCATAGTAGAATTGGAAGGGTCCAAACCCCTGCTCAGTGCAGGACACCAGGCTAAACCATCTCGCTCAGATGGCTCTCCAGTTGCACCTTGAATGCCTGTCCTGTGAGAGAGCCCATAACCTCCCTTGGTACTTGATTCCATTGTCATACTGGTCTAATTGTTCTACTTTTTTCTTGATATCTAGCTAGAATCTGGCTTCCTGTAACTTGGGCACATTATTCCCTGTCCTGTACTCTGGGTTGATCAAGAAGAGAGCCTGGACTTCCTCTTTGTGACAACCTTTTAAAGTACTTGAAGAATGCTACCATATATCCCCTGTCTTCTCTTCTCAAGGCTAAACATGCCCAGTTCTTTCCGTCTCTCTTCATAGGACTTTATTTCTGGTCCCTGCATCATCCTTTTTGCCCTCCTCATAGTCAGCTGATGTGCAGTTCCAAGATTCTTCTCACTTGCAGTATTTTTAAGCCAAGTATCTTATAACGATGCACTGTGTTTTTTTTCCTAGATGCAGAATTTGTCCCTATTGAATTTCATTCTGCTGTTTTCAGCCCAGTGTTCCAATCGATCATGATCAACTTGAATCTTCTTTTTGTTTTCCAGAGTATTAGCAATCCCACCCAGTTTTGTGCCTTCTGCAAATTTGATAATTGTTCCCTGCACTTCCTCATCTGAACCATTAATGAAAATGTTGGGCCCAGAACAGTGTACTGGGCCCAGAACAGAACTCTGTGGTACCCAACTTACAGGGTCCCACAGGCCAGGCTACAAAGGAAGAATACAAGCAGGTAGGACAGAAGTGCAGGGAAGGTATTTTCTTCACTTCCTGTACATGATTTTGCTTGTTTGTTTGTTTTTGTTTTCAGAGCATCTTGATACTTTCCCTGAAGCCACGTGGGCTTCTTCTGTTGTCTTCTACCCTCTTTCCTGGTTCACATGATTTATGATTGTGCCTTTAGAATTTCCTTTTTTTTTTTAAATCCCCATCCATTTTGGACTCCTTTTCTCATTAGTCACTTGCCATGGGGCTTTACATGTCCTTGTTCTGAGTTTATTAAAATTGGTTTTCTTGAAATCTAAGGCACATGATTGGCTACAGTTGGATTTGCTTCCTTTAGAATCAAGAGTTCAAGTATGGCATGCTTACTTCCCTCGAGAATTCCAATAGTCTTCCCTGTTGGCTAGTGTCAACTCAAGGATAGCCATTTCTCTTGTTCCTTCCTCCATTTTGTGTCAGAGGAAGTTATCAGTAACAAGTTGGGAATCTCTTTTGTGGTCTGCTGGTGAACACTCGGTGACAGCAGTTGGAAACAGAATGAACAACATAAAACCTGTTGATTTCATCTTTTTCTCCACTCTTCCACTGACCCAGTGCTCAGTAGATAAAAGAATCAAGGTGAAGATCAAAACATTAGTAGACTTTTGTTCAATCCAGGGCCCCACAGATGTGCATTTGTTTTGGTTGGTTGGCTGGCTGGCGTTTGCAGTCATTTCATTTCATTTCAATGACATTTCAATGAACTAACCGGGTGTTGCTATTTTAAAAAGGCATGTTCACTTCAATTGGAGGGATCCAACCCATTACTTAGAACACAAAACTTGAGAAATGTGGAACTAAGGTACATTTTCGATTATGATTGTTTTATGGTTTTGGTTTTTGTCCTCATAGTCAAGGCAGATGCAGGAGAAATAAAACCAACCAGCAGCCACATCTGCCATTTGACTAGAGGAGTCTTGATCCTGTACAGCAGTTCATGAAGATTAAGAAATCTAGCCCTATGCACTCTTATTTGGAAGTCCTATGTTACATGGACTCTGCTCCCAGGCAAAACTCCCTGGAGAAGACAATCATGCTAGGGAAAGTTAAAGCAGAAGAAGGAAAGGAAATGAGATGGTTTTCCTTTGACTGAAAGATTGGACAACTGGACATTGGAGATTGCATGAGTGGAGCCAGCTGGAGCTGGGGGTCAGACTAGATGGCTCGGGAGGCCCCTTCTGACTCATTTTTTCCCTATGTTTCTATGACCCCATAAAGGAAGCCACAACCTTGAATTTAGAAGGAATGAGCAATGCTGCCTTGGATTTGACATTTTGGAGGGCTTTCATTCATAGGATCATTGTAAACTGGAGACAACTTGCTGGCACATAACTCCCAGAGAACTGTGCAGGGGGAAATGCTAAGATTCAGGTTTCATTACCAATAAGCACAATGGGAGGGAGGCAGGGAGGGAGATTGGCAGGGGAAAATAGTGGAGACAGCGATTATAATAATTTTATTTGCAGACAGGACAGGATAGGGTAGAAGAAAGGAAGAGCTATAAGGAGCGGGATTATATATGGGGAGTGGACAGAGGGAAGGAGGATTTTCCCATCTCTTTCTGCTGAGATCTCAGAAAAGAGATTCACTCTATTGCAAGACACAAGCAATCAGGTTTAGCACCAAAGAAGCAGCAGCAGCAACTTTAAGATTATGAAGTCCCAAGAAAGGGATGAAGAATGTGTGGTTAAAAACACAGACATCAATGAACCACAAAGCCTTTTAAGAGTCATTTATTTGCAGACGCTGCTTTGCCAACAAATACTACCATGTCAGTCCTGTTCCCCCTGGTGAAATCCATTGGCCTCAGCCAACTGGCTACCCCCTTACAGCCTCCAGTTCCTGAGAAAGCAAGGAGGCAGGACAAAGGGAAATGAAGCTCATATCAAACCCATCTCTGACTTCCTTCAGCTGGAAGCAAGTCTAGCCCCAGTGAACATAAGGGATGCGATTAAAATTCTCAGGAGATGTATTTCTGTTGGGTTTCTTGCACATCCATAGGAAATTGGCCAAGGGAGGTGATGGGCAGATGAGAACAAGAGGGGTAGAATGTTTCCAACAACTGGGGAGTGGGTGCTTCCACACACTGCCCACCCCTCCCTCCCTCCCTTCCTTGCTTGCCTCAAACAGGTTTTGCTTGCTAGCTAGCTTCGGCTTCCCATGGCTGCAGTGACTTACAGAGCATCAGGTCCCCACCATACATTAACAGAAGGAAGCTTTGCATTTCTGGGCGTTCAGTGGAGGAGGGTCACTGCTGCTGTGGGAGAGCTGCGGCAAAAACCATAACAAAGACGTCTCTGACTGTGTGACTGTCTCTGGCAGTAAGAAATGCCAGCAGTCCATGTGTGAGTCAGCTGAAATGCAAGAGAGCAGATGCAAAAGCTAGATGCATTGCCACACGTCTGGAAAGAAAGGGGGCAATGTGAAAGAAGAAAGAAATACCTTCCTACTTCCAAGCTTCCATCATAAAGACAAAGAAAAGCCTGAATGTAAGGAGAACTAGATGTTGATTTTATTGAGCTCAGGAATGCTGCTAGCTAATGCTGCTGGGCTTGATCTTGCCAACATCTAGGACCACATGTCCCACCTAGTGGACAGCAGGGGATGAAGGCCAGGATAGCAGAAGCAATCTGCATTTGTTTCTATTCTCCCCTGTTCTCCCCTGCAGAGGAAGGCAGGACTTGCTCCAATGGAGCAAAGCTCAGGGAGCCAAGGTTCCATTTGGATGCCAGGAAGGACTTCCTGACAGTCAAGACCCCGAGGGTGTGGAATGGGCTTCCACGAGAGGTCGTTGGGGCCTCATCGGTGTGGGTGTTCAAGGATAGGCTGGACATCCACATGGTGGGCATGTCGTGAGCGGAGCCGGCTGGTGCCGGAGGTCAGACTAGATGACCCGGGAGACCCCTTCTGACTCTCTCTGTTTCTATGTTTCTATGTTTGTTCTAATGAATCAGGAATGTAGAAACAGTTGTGAAGTGTGAACTCGCAAATGGTAGGAGAGAGAAAAGAAATATGAATTGTGTAGTACACACGAATATCTCAAAGGGATACGCGCTCCCCATAAGTGTATTAAGCTCAGAAACTACAGTTACCTGGCTGGTCCATGAATGCTAAGTTTGCTAAAGGTTCAAAAAAATAAGGACACCTGAAGATGGATATTGCAGAACTGGAAAAGCTGCAGAACAGGCCAAAAAATAATTAAGAGGCTAGAGCAGGTGTCCTATGAGGAAAGTGCCCGGGATTGCTTACACTGCCTGGGATTGTTTGGCTTAGAAAAAAAGTGAGTAGGAGAAACCAAGATGTACAAAATTATGTTTGATATAGTGAAAGTGGAGAGGGAGAAATTTAGAAAACAATGGGGTCATCTGAGACAACTGATGGATGGAGATTGAAGGCGGATTTTAAAAAGGAAATCCCTCTTCACAGAGCACATAGTTAAATTAAGGACTGTACTGCCACAGGTTGTAGTGATGGCCACCAATTTGGATGGCTTGAAAAGAAAGCATGAAGGAAAAGGCCATAAATGACCAGGAGTCAAAATGGTGGTGTGCCTTCAGTCTGCTTGCATGGTGGCTGTGGATGAACATGAGTGACTCTGTCCTACTTGTGGCTTTCTGACAGGAAGCTATTAACCACTGTATGAATGGAAAGCTGGACTAGATGTTGAACTTGATCCAGCCTTTGCCTTCTGATATCCTTTTGTTTTCTTTGATGGGAGACTTTGTCTAAAAGCCATTTGAAAGTTTGAGTAAAAAATGTCTACAGGATCACCTGGATCCACAGCTTTATTGACACTCTCAAAGAACTCTCATTGTTACCTTCAATATTTGCGGAGAAATTGTCCAACAGTGGAGTTGGAATTCATCCAAACAGCAGAGAAACACGCTCCACTCAGTGACCTGTAGGAATGTGATATCCATGAACCTTAATGTCTTTTTAAGAAAGAAAGAAAGAAAGAAAGAAAGAAAGAAAGAAAGAAAGAAAGAAAGAAAGAAAGAAAGAAAAGAATGATGATTCATGGAGGGTTGCCTTGGTATTTTCTTTTCACTGAGACAGTTAAGTGAAATTTCAGAAACAGTATATCTCTGAATGTCATATTCTAAGGATCTACATCTAACTGGGTTTGCTTCCTCTCCTCTCCTCTTTTCGCAACAGAATGCCATCAGAGATTCCCCACTTCCCCAGCGACCTCAGCAAAATCCTGCACAGAATTTCCCTTGTCCCAGAGCCCTGGACAAGTCACTGGATTCAGCACGCAAGAAACCCAACCTTGGGGAACAAAACAAGTTTATTAAAAGGATGAAATACAGGGGTGGAGGGAGGAAAGCAGCTAGGCTAAAAGGATCAACCCAGAAAGAAAGGGGGAAGGGAGGGGGAAAGGGGAAGTGGATTGCAGCAACAATACAGTTTAAAGCCAACCAAGAATCCCAATCCACAGGGCCTTTTTGGCCCACTCAGACAGAGAAAATAGCAAACGAATTTTAGCCTCAAGTCTACATGGCTCCACTATACCTTTTGCAGACACAGGATGCTCAGGACAACCCCACCACTTTCCAGCAGAGAGAAAGGACAACAAACAAAAAGCTGACCTGTGGGGTGATGGCCCATCTCCCAGTCCCTGGGGCCAGCCATTTACTCCAGGGGTTGTTCAGTGTCCAGTCACCACTGTTATCTCCAGCATCCTTGAGACCATAATTCATGATAGTTCTAACATCTAGTTCTAACATCAACCCCATCACAAAGGGGTTAGATGACTCCTGGGGACCTTGGTGCAGATTCCAGCAAAGCTGGCACCTGGGTTTTCTAGCATTTTGTCAGTTACAGTATTAACCCTTCTCCTGCCCTCAGGAGCCTCAAAAGCTCGTTCACGTTATACTCTTCTCGTCAAACTCAGTGTCAACATTTAGAGCAAAAGCAGGTAATCTGTGTCCCTCCAGATGTTGCCAGACTATGGTTCCTATTGTTGGTCACACTGGCAAGGGCTACTGAGAATTGGAGTCAAGCAAAATCCAAAGGAAAGCACATTTTCCACCTTTAGTCCATAGGAGAGGAACCTTACTTTTTTGCTCATGTTACAATCCCCATTTAGCAGCCCATGAGAATGTACACTCAGATCCACAGGGAGACTTCTTTCACTCGAACCTCAGCAGTTTTATTGGTGAGAACATCCAGGAAATTTACCACAGTACTGCCAGGTAGAGGTACACCAACCAGATACAAGTTTTCAGAACATATACAGAATGTTTTATAGGTACACAGTTTCAAGGCAGTGATGAGATTCTTGATGAGTGAGGAGGCAGGGACAATGGGGAATAATACAGAGACATCAAGAAATCATTATAGGGATCAGGAAAAACATCATGACCCATTGAAGGCTTGGGTAACAGATAAATAAAACAACCAGGAGTTACAGAAATCTAACATGTTTAAAATGTTGTGGTTTTTGCAATCAGAGATACAGAATTCCTTAACACAAAGGTGGGCTGGGTAATTTTACATTGCGATGGAAGCACAGCTTCTCTGATGGCTTGTCTGATTCTATGAGGAAAGGCTTAAATAATGGCTTCCCAGGGCTGCCTGCTTTTCCCAGGCATGTGGAACTGGGTGAAAAGTTCTAGTCCCTTTGAGTGGAGAGGAGCAAAGGCACTGCTGCCAGATTTGATATTAAAGGATGTGGAAAAACATATCTTTTTATCTGAGGATTTATTTGGACTTTTCCAACATTATGCTAGAACATGCAATGTTGATAACAACACTAATAATAATAGTGATAATACAATAACATGCCAGAAGCAAAGAAGAAGAGATTGGTATAACATTTGTGACCATTTGATATATTCTGATGGCACATGGTTTCCACAATTAAAAGTGCTGGACTGGATAGAACTTTGGTCTGAGCCTGCATTTCTGAAGTTGATCTCCATGTGCGCTTTTGGAATTGCAAACCTGAAAAACCTGTAAGAAAGCTTACTCACTTGTGAAGGGTTGATTCAATATCCAAGCCCTGCTGTTGTCTGCCAGTACTGTTTTTTGCTGGGCTGTTTATTTCCAGCTTTTAACAATGTGCATTTTAAGATACTTTTTACGAGTTGCACTGCATTTCTTGGTAAAGCACTTTAATCCATTTTATTGCCCCCATCCTTCTCCTTGGTGGTGATGCCGTGGTTAGTCTAATGCATCCCACTCACCTCAGGGTTACTAATGAGGTCATGCAGAACACAATCTCAAACTGAATAATTCACTAATCAGATGCTACAGACTCCAGTGGTAAAATTTATTTCTGACACCTAAACAGCAAATGGGTTGTAGAATACGCACACACACTCATGGGCACTCTCCATCCAGGGAAGAGACGATCTGTGCTGGATTGACAGAACTCTGGACAAACAAAGGCATTTTCTCATCACTCAAGAAATGAAGTTTTGAACCAGGGCTGTATTAAATGCCTGGGGAAACAACCTTGAACCATGACTGAGCCCAGCAGTCACTACATCCATCTTTCTACTGCTACTCTCCTTCTACATGTGAGTGTTGTTCCCCTTGGTCGGGCTTCTGCAATCAGTACTTCCTCAGCTCTTTCCCCAATCAGGCTCAGTGTTACTTACTATGTGACAAGCATAATTGCTCCTCACATCAATCCTCTCTCACCCCATTCTTGTTTGTACTGGGTGAGGGTGGCTCTTTGGCCAAAGTCCAAAATTGGAAGTGGGATCAATACATGCAGTGGGATGAAAACGAACAAAAAGGCATCTGTGATATCCCTTCAAAGCTCTTATAAAGATCACCTAACTCAGACGCAGGACTTCAAGTCCTGGAAACAACAAGTTGGGGAAAACCAACCTCTAGGCTCTTCAAGCAGCTGCTCTATCTTTCTCTTGTCCCAGTCTCTTTCCCCTAATCCCCAGTCATTTGATGGTTTATTGGCTTTTTTTCCATTCCATCCCATTCCAAAAATTTGGAATGCCTTTTCTAAGGCTTAGTTCTTGGCCATAATTGCATTGAGCTGAAATTGGTGGATATTTTTGCTTTTTGGGTCCACCGCTTTTGTCTTTGGAGCTACCCACCATTGGAATGCAGCCCTTAAGAGCATATCTGAAATACAATGGAAGACTTTGTATTGGCTGCAGGAGTTTCCCCATTCCTGGCCTAATTCTAGCCTCAGCCACATTTCATCCAGTCAGCACCAGAAGTACTATTTTTGTATTGGATATATAGAAAGAAGGCATGGCAAAGACAGAACTGTCTACTATACACATCTCTTCTCAGCCCCCTTTGGAAGGTCAACCAAATCCATTTGCTTCCAGTGACAGTTGGCCCATTTAGGAAACTTCTCCAGTTAGGAATGGTTTGGCTTTGCTCCCTTATGCAATCCAAATGGCTAATGTTTTATCCCATATGTGCTCCTAGAACCTTTTACCAGCATTTATGCAGACAATTGGTTCCCATGTTTTGTTTCATTGGTTTTTTTAAAAAAAAAATCTTGCCCTTTAAAGAATTCCTAAGGCAAGTGCCATCACCGGAAGTGCAGCATGACTTGCATTGAAGGATTCCTCTCTGGAGCACATCTAGAGCAGGGATCAATTTATGTTCAATCAGGTTATTCGGGAAACATCCTAAAAGGAGATCAGCACCACAGACAACTCTGAGCATTACTGGGGCTGCAAACTAGACAAATTGTCTGTAACTAGGACCAGAGCAAGACTGAGGCTTACACGGTCTCGAGCAGGTTAGTGCTGCCTCTTGACTGACTCGTAAGGAGTTCAGTCTGTGGTGACATGGAAACAGTTGTGCCATGCTAGTGTATTCACAGGTTGAATTGCCAGAGTCTGAGGATGGTAAGGAGGCTTGCATGCAAGCAAGAGAACTGTTTGGGGGTCTTCTGGAGAATTCGGCACTGGGGGAATAGAAGCCATTCAAGAGCCAATGTGCAGAATGGTTAGAGTGTTGGACTGGAACTTGAGGCATCCAGATTGAACACTGAATGACTGTGGCAGTTATGCACGCTGAACCCAACTTATCTCACAGCATTGTTGTGGGGATAAAATAGAGCAGGTCATGTAATCTGCTTTGATTTCTTTACAGAAAGAAAGGTGAGATATGAATATAACAGGCACATCGTGGAATGTGCTCCTGGAGAGGTTTGCCTGGCGCCGAGCTTGTATTCTTTATGGTGCCAGGTCAAAACTTTTTTATTCCATTCGTTATTTTAAAAATTAGTATCTTAATGCTTTAACAGTCGCTTTTGGTTTAATTTATTTTACTGGTTGTATGTTATTTATTACACTGGATTGTTTTATCATATTTTGATTGTAATGATTGTAAGCCATCCTGAGATGCTAAGCATAAGGGACAGCATATAAAAGTTTTAAATAAATAAACAAACAAATAAATAAATGGTCTTCTGAGGCTGAATAGTCTACTGGTTCCAGAGCCTGTTCTGAGGCTGAAGTTTCACAGCTCCTCCATGATAGTAGTCCATAATACAGGCAGACCTAAATGCAGGAGAATTTTATAACTCCCAGGAAGCAAATGTATTTCAGCTCTGCATAGCTTCATTAGATGTCATCTGAATAGGAAAGAGAGTACTAAGTTAAAGCTGCCCCTCCTCCCCAAGACTTTTTAATAGTGGCATTTCTGATAATAAAGGCAGTCCTTATGTTAGTTACTGCCTCTCGTCTCATCCTCCCTTTCACTGTTGCTGCCTTGTTTTGCTTTATTAGCATCCATTCATGCCTCTTGCTTGTTTCCACCCATTCTCAGGCATTGTCCAGACAATTTAATGAGCACCCTAGAGAAGGAGGAACAGTGCACACGCTAATTAATTAGCATCGTTACCATCACTCGAAAGCCCTTCAGTGACATACCCAATAATAATAACAGCAATAACAACTCATCTTGGATGAAGAATGGACGGGGGGGAGTGAAGAGGAGCACAACTGCCAATGGCATTGGGAAAACATTCCACCTTGCACACATGTTGCCAATTCTGGGAACAGGCAATAGTGCCAGAAACTACACCCACTATGTTTTCCCTGACCTATTCATCCAGAGCCGTTCCCTGTCTATGGAGGTTGATATGGTTGGGTGAGAATTTTCCTTCAGCTCAGTTTAGATATGGGTTGGGATTAGAGTTCTTCCGATGTGGGAGAGAGAAAACTTGAGGGTTGTTTGTTTGTTTGTTTGTTTGTTGTTGAATGAAGGTGAAAGCACCACTGATAGGTTTATGCATTTATACAAGTTAGGATGGTAAAGGTTAATCATTTGATGGAACTGTATGCAGACGATACCACTTCAAACAGCAGATGAGAAACTTGGATGACAATTTCCTCATTTAAGAAAAGAGTTCGATCCATTATGAGGCCCCTTAACACAGCTCAAAGGCAAAAATGTTCTGGTCCTCAAGGGTTAGGGTTAGGTCCAGAATCTAAGTCAAGTAATTACTTCATTAGGACAACCAGAGCTGTGACAGATTTGCAGACTGCTTCATCTGGTGTAATAGAGCATAATGGTACATCTTACCAGAAGAAGAGCTCTGGAGATCTCTATTTTTGCCCAGATTTTGTGCCTATTTGGTGGGTTCTAATAAATGTCTGTCTGTCTATTTATTTACTTAAACTGCTGTTTAAAGCCTCCTTTAAAGTGAGAAAAATCAATTGTCCGACCATAGATTTTGGAGTCTAGAAGAAAATATATTTTATAGATAAATATGTTGGTAGGAGCTGCTAGAGTGATGTGACAGGGATCAAAAACAAGTCAAAATTGTTTTTACTTGCTGTGTGATTCAGTGAAAGACAGCTTCATCAGCATCATCACATACATGTAAAGGGAATGAAAATACCTTGTATGCAAGGGGAAATATACCATTTTAGAGGTTTTGCAATTAAACTCCAGTATCTTTCCATATTAATCAATGCTTTAACCCAGGGGAGTGTTGAGCATACCAGCTCTGTTCTATGAGTAGAAAGAAGCAGACAAAACAGGGTGCTCATATCCTTTTATGTTATATCCTTTCTGTATCCTTTTCTACTGCCCCAGCTGGACATTTTTATTTCTCTTTCTGCCTCCACCAAAGCAGCTCAAAACCCTTGATTTCACGGGGCTACTTTGAGTAGCACGGTGGCTGGCTGTTTGATGGGGTAAACAAAGCGAAAAATGTACCATTTTTAATATGTGTGTGTGTGTGTATTAAAAAGCTAAGTCTTAGTTCCTGAATTGTTGCAGTATTGTGGGTAGAATAGTTGGGAGTGGGTATCATCGCAAAGCCCCCTGGCTTACTTCTAACCTGGCGTACTTGACTGAACCGAGCTCACTGGGTTCCTGTGAGACTGAAGCAAGAGTGGGAGAGAGCTATTGATGTTGCCTTGAGATGCTGGGAAGAAACATGGGATATACTTGCATAATTCTCAGTGACAGAGACCTCAGTGGGAAGATTGTTTAAAAACATGAATGATTCCAGATACTGCATGTCAAATGTATGGGGGACTTCCAGATATTCTACTGTTCGTATAGGTCACCCTTCCACTGTTAAGCACAGCAACTTAATACTACAGATCCCATTTTTCCATCATCCATGACAGAGAAGCAGACAATTTTTAATATATCATAGAGGCTGAGCAACTGTGCCCGCCTGGGTATCTGGTCCAGCACCATCCACGCCTGGAGGGGAGGGGAGGTGGGGTCACTTTGGTTTATCGAGCTTCTATTTCCCTCACGGGGCTTCCAGTCCTCTTGAGACCGGGGCTGGAGTGCCTCCACTTGGTGTTGGGTGACCGAGACAGATTGGGGATTCTGTTGGTGTACTATGCACCCTTCTGCCCAACAGACTCCCTGCCTGAGCTGACGGAGATCATCTCGGACCTGGTGTTGAGGACTCCCAGGATATTGGTCCTGGGGGACTTCAATCTCCACGCCGAGGAGGTTCTGACTGGGGCAGCTCAGGACTTCATGGCCTCCATGATGGCCATGGGGCTGTCTCAACATGTCAGCGACCCGACCCATGAACGTGGACACACACTGGACCTGGTTTTCTCGACGGGGCAGGAAGAGGGTGATCTGAGGGTGAGGAACTTATGTTTGACGCCCTTGTCATGGTCAGATCACTTCCTCATGAGGTTTGAGCTTGAAAGTGGCCTTTCCCTCTGTAAGGGTGCAGACCCGATTGTGTTGGTCCGCCCCCGGAGTCAGATGGATACGGAGGGATTCCTAAAGGCTCTGGGGGATTTTCCGGTTGATAAGGCTGGTGCTCCTGTTGATGCCCTGGTTGAACTGTGGAATGGGGAGATGACCAGGGCTATTGACACGATCGCTCCTAAGCGCCCTGTCCCACTTGGCAGAACCCATTCGTCTCCTTGGTATACACCTGAATTACAGGCGATGAAGAGGGTTGGGAGACGACTAGAGCGCAGGTGGAGGAAATCACGGGATGAATCTGACCGAACACACTTAAGAGCCCACTATCGGGCCTATGCTGTGGCAGTGAGGGCGGCGAAGAAGAAATTCTCTGCGTCCATTGCCTCCTCACAATGCTGTCTGGCGGAGCTCTTTTGGGTGGTGCAGGGGCTGATAAATCCTGGCCCAAAAAAAGATCTGGTGCCACCCTCGAAGGCCCACTGTGATGACTTTGCCAGGCATTTCAGAAAGAAAATCACTCAGATTCATCACGAGCTGGACTCTCCTATTGACTCAGATTCTACGTGCCAACGATGTCGTCAAGTCCTCCATTGATGGATGAATTTCAGTTACTGCGGCCTGATGATGTGGACAAGGTGCTTGGACAGGTACGTCCTACCACCTGTTTACTAGACCTGTGCCCATCTTGGCTACTTAAGAATGCCGAGGACAGGATTGTGATCTGGATCCTGGAGGTGGTCAACGCCTCTTTAAGAGACTGCCGGGTACCTGCCCCTTTAAAGGAGGTGGTAGTCCGGCCAGTCCTAAAGAAGGCATCCCTGGATCCAGAGATGACTGCCAATTATAGACCAGTGGCCAACATCCCGTTTTTGGGCAAGGTGCTAGAGCGGGCGGTGGCGGGACAACTCCAGGCACTCTTGGATGAAACTGATTATCTGGACCCATTTTAGTCCAGTTTCAGACCCGGGCACAGTACTGAATCTGCCTTGGTTGCCCTGTACGATGACCTGTGCAGGGAGAGAGACAGGGGGAGTGTGTCCCTCTTGGTTCTCCTGGACCTCTCAGCGGCTTTCAATATCATCGACCATGGTATCCTTCTGGATAGGCTAGCGGGATTGGGAGTTGGAGGCACTGCTCTGCAGTGGTTCTGCTCCTATCTCAATGGCGGATTCCAGAAGGTGGTGCTGGGGGTCTGTGGCTCTGCGCCATGGCAGCTATGCCATGGAGTTCCACAGGGGTCCATTTTGTCTCCCTTGCTCTTCAACATCTACATGAAACCACTGGGAGAGGTCATCAGGAGGTGTGGGCTGCGGAATCATCAGTACGCTGATGATACCCAGCTCTACCTCTCATTCTCCACCGATCCAGGTGAGGCAGTGGCTGTGCTGAACCGGTGCCTGGCCAAGGTAATGGGCTGGATGAGGGCCAATAAACTGAAGCTCAATCCAGACAAGACGGAGGTCCTGTTGGTGGGTGGGTCGGGCTTTGGGGTGGGGGACCTGGGCCTTGTCCCAAATGGGGTTGCACTCCCTCTGACAGGGTCTGCAGCTTGGGAATGCTCCTCGATCCTGAGCTGTCATTAGAAGCTCAGGTGATGATGGTGGCGAGGAGCGCTTTCCATCAGCTCTGGCTGATCCATCAGCTGCATCCCTTTCTGGAGTACGACTGCCTGGTGACAGTGACCCTCACGTTGGTAACTTCCCGACTAGACTTTTGTAACGCGCTCTACGTGGGGCTACCCTTGAAGATGGTCCGGATACTTCAATTGGTGCAAAATAGAGCTGCCAGGTTGCTGACGAGGACTGGGCATTGTTCTCATATAACCTCAGTTCTCCGTCAGCTTCACTGGCTCCCTATTGAAGTCCGGGCCCAATTCAAGGTATTGGTTATCACCTATAAAGCCCTTAACGGCTTGGGATCTGGTTATCTAAAGGAACCGTCCCGCCCCTTACGATCGGCAGCAGATGCCCTTCTCCGGGAACCCTCGGATGGTGAGTACCCAGAGATAAGGAGGGTGAGTACCCGGAGGAGGGCTTTCTCTGTGGTGGCGCCCCACCTCTGGAATATGCTCCCCAGAGAGGTCTGCCTGGCGCCATCATTATTTGCTTTTCAGCACCAGGCGATGACCTTTTTATTCAAAAGTTATTTTAATTGCTAATTTATTATTATTGCATTTATAGTATTTTAATATATAACCAAGACATGCCAGTTTTAAATGTATTATATATCTTATTGTATTTTATGTTGTATATGTTGTAAGCCGCCCCGAGGCTTTGTTGCAATGGGGGCGGCATAGAAATGTTGTAAATAAATAAATAAATGTTCCCTGTCTCTTTTCCTTTCTAAACTAGGCTGTTGCATTTATGAAGCTTCTGGAAAAGGTTTCTGGGGTGGATCTTTTCTACTATAATGTATCTGCACTGACATCTGCTTGGATTAGGAATGGAGGGGAAATTCATTTGGCCCAAGCTTTTCGATGCAGCTACCCAGTTCTCACCTCTAAATAATCCATAAACTGGAATGTGCTTGTGAAGGACTCAATGGGTCCACACCTGGCACATTTCGCACCATTAAGCATGGCAGTTCCCCTGCAAGTGCTGATTAGCACACCTGAGTTGAGGCAGTCCCTGCACTTACCTGGGAGGCTGGGCTGCCTGAGGTTTGGGCTGGGAGCTCTGGAGAAGGATTCCCCTTAATCCCTGGCCATGTGGAGGCTCTGGTTACACAGCTAGCACTTGGGGATATAACCAGCCTGCCCACACTTAATGCTGGTCAGCCAGGTGTGTCCTACAATCCCCCCTTGAGTCTAAGAAACCCATTTAGCTTCTTCCAGACTCACCTTAAGGGGTGTCCTCGATTCCATTGATAAGTTTCGGCATCTCTATGATGGCAGGCAGCTCTTGCACTTAGTGGTGTGCATCTTGCATGTCCCGACGAGTGATGGCAGGCACTGCACTCCACAGCAGGTGGCAGCAAAGGGCGCCAGGACAATTAGGTCTCCCTTGATGATATGTGCCACCCAGCAGAGGTCAGGACACCAAGACTGCAGCCAACCCCACCAACCCCCTCCTGCTGTGTCTGTGGGGCCTGGTGGAGAACACCAAAGTCCGGTGCCCAGTCCTTTCCACTAGTTTGCCATTGCCGTCTATTTGGCAGCAACATGCTCTTGTCTGGTGGAAGAATATGCACAATTTGCAGCAGGTACGTAGCCCAAGGCCAGCCTATTTTGGAGCACCATTTCACATGTCTGGTCTAGTTGTCTCCTCACCTATAGGAACCCCTGCCAGTCCCATTGAAGATTAGCTCCATTTGGTAGTGCAGACAAAGGATGAACTGGGGGTTTTGCCAACTGGCATACCAGGAAAGAACCAGTGCTGAGGGTTAGTTCTTGGTGTGGGGCCAAATCTCCTCAATCTTTTGATGAGACCTTTGGCAATGCACCCTTCCCTATGGGGGACTGGCATCCAGATGTTTTTGGAGCTGCTATGTATGGAAAAGGGTAGTATAAAATATCCAAGTGGCAGAAGCCAAACCAACATGATTGGAGTTTCTTATAGGCTCTGCAGCCACATACTAAGTAATGCCCCACCTTCTCCTCTGCCCCATTACTGATTAGATCATGGATGAGGGATGTTTTATTATGGAGCAACCTGGCATTCAATAACAGCACCATCAGGTGCGAAGGATGGTTGATAAAACCACCCAGAACCTTCCGGTTGAGGGAATAACCAGAAGAGGGGACGGATGCTAAACATAGGTCCCTCCTTCTTCTATGCTGACATATTAGACCCCCAATGCCATATCTTCCCCTGACCATTACCACCCCAATGGTGGTGCCCACATGATCCCCAGGCATACCCACAACAAATTAAAACCAAACAATAACAATAAAATCACAGCTTAGTCACAATACACAATAGGATTAAAATTTGTTAAAAATAAAAACCATCTGACCCACTGACTGACAGAGGAGCAGAGTCCCTGGCCCGGCCCAGTCCAGCCCCACTGGCCCTGGCCAGCCCCGAATGGCTTTGCGCCCTTGACCATCACCCTTCTTCAGTCATTTCCAACTTCTCTCTTTTCTCATCTGCACTTGGTCCTATGAACATATTCAGCAGCCTTCTATTCTCTTCAGCCTCAGGATCTAACTCAGTAAATCAGTTCATAGCATCCTTCAATCTTTCTAAAAATTCAGACAGTGACTCATTTGCCTTTTGTTACACTTGGTACAGTTTGTTCCTATTTTTCTGTCTTGTAGCCCCACATCTGATTGCCTCTATTGATAGTTTACAATATTGAACCAGATTCTGGTAATTAGCTTGGTTATTATGGTCCTAATCAAGTGGCACAGGAGTAGGAAAAGCATGGTCAGTTTGGCCAACTCTCCCGGGTGTTTGCAACCAATCTTCAGTCACTGTAAGACCTTTTTGTGTCATGAGGTCCCTCTCCTTGGAAGTAAGGAAAACTTGCAACACATCTTGGCAATCTGCCTACATGGGATTGCAAGTTAATTGCTGAATGGTTGAGAATTCTGGCTTCCTTGGAAAGGGAGCCAATGGAGAGGTGAGCAGCTATAACTGAGGATAGCTGGAAAAAGCAGCAGGGGGCTTTTTGTATAGGCTTCATCCCCCCACTATCATCAGATGGCAGCAAGGGAGGCTTTTAATCTTTCATCATCTCTCTCACACACACACACACACAGTCAATATCTCTATTCTCACATGTGTCCACACAAACCCCAACTCTTGCACCAAGCCAGGGAAAAAAATGAAGTATTTCATGTTCTAACTATTTTCCTTCCTGTCTATAAAGCAATTGCAGTAATAAAGTCAAATCCAGTTCCCCATAGTCATAACTTCCTTCTTTCAGGTTCACAGTGCAGTCATCAAAACACAACAGAAGAAACATAAGTTCTTTTGCTGAGATAGCCACCCCGCAGTGCCTTAAATTTCTGGTACATTTGAGCCAGAGGCGTCCCTCTTTTGCATACGTTGACCCTGACCCCTCCTGCCAAACTGTTTAGCTTCCTTGCCAGGCTCAGCCTTATGGAGAGTCCTTTCCATATTCCCTAGACACAGCCTTCCTTGGTTGCAGCAAACTACTCTGACAGCCACCTCTCAGCTGTCTTCAGTTACTCTGAGAGCTCTCTCGACTGCCTTTCCTGGCACTGTACAGGCAGAGGGCAGTTACTCAGCAACTGATCGAGGAATGGCCAGAGCCCTCAGTCCCCTCACATGGCTGGGCATTGCAGCTTAGAGTCAGTTCTGATCATTCCCGCTGCTCCTCCCAGGAGTGTACTCATGGACAAATGGTCCCATGCCGGCAGAGTCAAACCTACAGATGAGGCTTCCATGAACTTTCCCAGCTGCCAAGGTCAAGGCCTGCAACCTTAGTCTCTGCATGGTTGCCAACTGAAAGACTCAAGGGGTCCAAATCTGGTGCACTTTACCCAACCAAGCATGGCAAGAACAAGAGGAACAAAACTGTACTTTATTATCGAGAACATTTATGTACAAATGGCTGTATTGGGGGAAGTACTCAAACCTCATTGCACTATATGTATGAAAAAATTCTCACACTAGAAGAAATTCACATGAAAATATGTACAGATTTCAGACCAATGAAACTGAAGGCTGCATTGGCAAAGTGAAAATGGGCCAAAAGAAACTTACAGATAGAAAATAAACGAAAACAGACAGCTTTGCCCATGCCTAGCTCAGAGGCACCCTATGTAATTTGCAGTGTATGCTTATGCCACTAAACTCTTATTTGGCTGGTAGAATTTTGGCTGGTAGAATTTTGTCAGGAGAATACGATGGTCATAGCAAACACTCTTTTCCAACAATCCAAGAGACGACTCTACACATGGACATCACCAGACGGTCAACACAGAATCAGATTGACTATGTGCTCTGCAGCCAAAGATGGAGAAGCTCTATACAGTCAGTAAAAACTAGACCAGGAGCTGACTGTGGCTCAGATCATGAGCTTCTGATTGCAAAATTTAGGCTTAAATTGAAGAAAGTAGGGAAAAGCACTAGGCCACTCAGGTATGACATAAGTCATATCATTCATTCATTCATTCATTCATCGATTTATATCCTGCCTTTTTCCTCAAAGGGCTCAAGGCAGCTTACATCATTCTCCTCCTCCATCTTATCCCCACAACAACAACCCTGTGAGGTAGGTTGGGCTGAGAGTCTGTGACTGGCATACTAAAAAGCAGAGACATCACCCTGCCAACAAAAGTGTGTATAGTCAAGGCTATGGTTTTCCCAGTTGCAATGTATGGCTATGAAAGCTGGACCATAAGGAAGACTGAGTGCCGAAGGATTGAGGCCTTTGAGTTCTGGTGCTGGAGGAGACTCCTGCGAGTCCCTTGGACCGCAAGGCAATCAAACCGGTCAGTCCTAGAGGAGATCAACCCTGACTGCTCTTTAGAAGGCCAGATACTGAAGACGAAACTCAAATACTTTGGCCACCTAATGAGGAGGAAGGACTTGCTGGAGAAGAGTCTAATGCTGGGAACAATAGATGGCAAAAGAAGAAGGGGACGGCAGAGGATGAGGTGGCTGGATGGACTCACCGAGGCGGTTGGTGTGAGCTTAGGTGGACTCCGGGGGATGGTGGAGGACAGGAAGGCCTGGAGGAATGTTGTCCATGGGGTCGCGATGGGTCGGACATGACTTCACGACTAACAACAACAACAACAAATGCATACCCTAAACCACAGAAAGCCATGGTATTCCCATAGTACTAATAAACCTGAGGTCAATTCCCCACATGGACCAGCCCCACTTTCAGTGTCCCATATGAAGTTCATTTTGTTTACAACATCAGAGGCAAAAGGCATATGGGATTACAGGGCTTTAGAGCCCTGTGGATAATATAATATCAGTGGGAAATTACCTGGAGGATATTGTCATCCCCCTGAACTTTGGTTTGTGTTTAGCCCCTGAGACAGACAAAGATGAAGCAAAACCTGATCCAGAGGCAATGTGAGCAATGAAGAGAATTCCCTTGCTGCGGCTTCAGTGCATTCCACAGCTGAGCCCAGTGCATTGTGCCTCTCCATAGTATATTATCCCAACCACTAGGAAACAGAAGCTTTACATTCAACTCTACATGCATCTTCATAGTAACTCTGGACAAAACATCTACCAGCATTCAAGATAAAGAGAATAAGCAGGGCCAAGACAAAGGTTCATTATGTGCATATGCATGGGGAAGTCAGTCATAGCACTGACACCTCACATAGCAAGGCAAAGGCAGCTGCTGGTGTTCGCACACTACAAAGCGCCCACTTCTACTGATGCCACAACCTCCATGCGCATGTGCACGCGCATGTGTGCTACATGGCATTCCAAAGAATGGAATGCGAGGGGTAGGAATATTACTGTGAGCTGAAATGAACCCCACTGTTGTGTAGGACAGACCACGCGGGGACAGACTTCAGTTACTTATGTCTTCTTGTGGTGGCTGCTTTTCCAGAGTTCTGTAATCTATTAACTGGATCAAGGTACAAAGCAGTGTGGTTACCTGTTGCATTCCATGCACTATAGAGATAACGAACATATACAAGAACAACTCTAGATCTGAGTGGTGTACTGCAGATCAGGATCTTTAACACAAAACTCTAAACTGGCCTGAAGACCTGCACAAAGATGCAACCAAAAGCATAGTTTTATTACAGATGAGGAATGATGAAACCAAAGGAGAAGTAATTTGTGCAAGGTAGATTAGGAGCAGAAGCAATATCACCTGCTCTTGTTAAATACTTGGGAGTCAGAAAATCTTGCTGCTGTATTCCATTTCACCCAAATGGAGCTGGATCTTAATTGAGCTTCTCCTGCTTCTGGTATATACCAGAAATTAGCATTTCCCAAAGTTCTGTCAGTTAAAGGTCTTATTACATTTGGAAGCCCACTTCCCTCCTACACACTATATATACTGAGAAAAACAAGGACCAATCTGCAAAGAAATTCACTAGGAATTCACTGCCCAGGGCAGTGACTCATGCAAAGAAGTAAGGAGCAACCTTCTCCAAGGGTCCTCCTGCATCTCTCTGCTGGAAGTGCTGGAAGAATCCAACCACCTCCAGACAGATACTCAGTATAATTATAATTATTCTCCCACCAGCAGAGGCTGATTGAAGTGCAAAGGCACTCAGTTGCAAAGCATGTGAAGGGTCCCAGGCTCAATCCAAGGTAGGGCTCAAGGAAAAATCCTGCATGAAACCTTAGAGAGCTGTTGCCATCAGCATTGCTATTATGGAGCTAGGTGGACCATCGGATTGACCTGGTGAAGGACAATTTTCAGTGTTTTATGGGAAGAGACTGTCTGTTTGGTGGATACCACTCAATCGGCTAGGTCAGTCAGGTGTCTGATTCATGCCACTGCGACTGACTATCTTAATCTGCCCTGAGATGTTAGTGGGGGATGGGATAGAAAAGTTTTGAATAAATAAATAAGGGCAGGTGGAGAAGGCCTCTTGCTACTCAACCCCACAAGGACTGGCTAGCAATGAATGAGAAGTCTGAGAATTCCATTTATTTATTTATTTATTTATTTAATTTATTTTTCGATTTATATCCTGCCTTTTTCCTACAAAGGGCTCAAGGCAGCTTACATCATTCTCCTCCTCCATCTTATCCCCACAACAACCACCCTGTGAGGTAGGTTGGGCTGAGAGTCTATGACTGGCCCAATGTCATCCAGTTGGCTCCATGGCCGAGCGGGGACGAGAACCCAGATCCTCTGAGTCCCAGTCCCAGCTCTTAACCACTCTGCCACACTGGCTCTCATTTATGTTTGCAAATCATTATCCCATTCATAACCTAAAAATGAATACAATAAAATGAAAAGGTTCAGGGATTCCCAAACATGCATTTGTATCTGAAAAGAGTATCTTTTAAAAAAGTGCGTTTTCCCTATTTTTCCCATTTGAATGAAATAAAAGTATCACCCTCAAGCATGGGAGAAGCACTGAGCTGAGCTTCAAAGGAGCATTTAGAGAATCTTGATGATTCCAAAAATCACTGGTTCTCTAGGCCAGAAGACAACTCCCTCCCCTCACTTGATCCACAAGTAACTGGCCATGAGCATAGAAGCAATTCTTCCATGCTCAGGATCCTTATCAGGGTACCATATCTTACTTTCCTCTTCCCCAGACAAATGCCATCAAAGGAAAGGCATTAACCAATTCATCTGATCAGATGGACGCAGTCTCCAGAATGATCTAGGCAAGATGGTGTAGGTGAACAAAAGGTACGCTCAGTCTCTTGAAACCTGCTGACCAAATCCTTCAAAATCTCACTTAAGCTCCTGAAAGAACAATTGGCTAATCTCATAAGAGAGCTCCCAGGCAGCAAAGAAGAAGTGGGGTTGCTCTTATATCATCCCTACCTTAATGATGAAAAAATGGGATCATTTGCCCATGATTCATTCTCATTGTTTTCTGACAGCAATCTGCAAATTCAAACTAAAAATAGTAACCAAAAAGCATATTTCTCTACTAATATTACTATGCAGAACATTGAATTTTTGTTGCATTTTTATGTGGGTGGGACAGATTGTGCTCAGGCTTCTACTTATCTTTTCCATCCAAACCTCTCTCTCCCCCACAAAACGCACACATATGTGCACACACACAACCTTATACACACTATCTGATTTGTCCTTCTTGCCCCGGCCCCATTCAATTTGTAAGTTCCTTGGGTTCTTCCCCAAAACCACAATGGGCGGGTTCAGATGATCACTGCAGTCCACTAACGGCTTATTTAAGCCACGGGGGGATGCTGTGCATACTGCAACCACTTTCAATATTCAAACCCTGGTGGCATCTTGCCATGGTTTATGTGTCACCTGAACCCAAGGAGCATGGATTGTCTGAGCATTAAATAGCTCTAAAACGAACCCAGTCACTTCATCACGATGTTCAATGTACATCACACCAAGTCCTCTGTTTTTGTGGCTTCCATGAACATTACTTTGCATTTAGACACCTGCATTGCTTTAAACTGCATGGGATTATTCCCATGTTTGGCCACTTGGAGATAACAATGAGATGTATGTCCTAATGTCTAAATGAATGCAGTCCTATACCTCTTCAAAGCTAAAAACAGCATAAATATATATATTTAAATTGATTGCAATCCTATATTTTATATGGGTCTACATCATTCCATTTGGCCAACTGTGAAAGTTGGTGGACAGTACAATAAAAGGGGTGGGAATTGTTCTGGGTCAAGTCACAGTGAAAGGACTGATCTCTTGTTCTATTCATTGGATGATAGATTAAGATGGTTTTTAGTTCAAAAATAAGTGGCTCTCATCCATCTCTGTGTCATCTCAGGGAAGCCCTACCCTTTGAACTGTAGCTCCCTACGGGAGGAAGTGGCATAACAAAGTCCCATCCTTTTATTCTTTCTCATATTGCCCATTCAGGCAACCTGAATTACAAATTACCAAAGGTGGGGGGAGTCACTGTATTTCGGTGACATCCATCAAACCTTTACTGACAGTTGCAGGGAGAGAACCACAGACTGCAATCTAGTCCTAGATTGCCTGCACTCCATAAGCTGAATACAAAGTTTATATGAACACAAGCATTCTGTAAAAATAGAAAAAGCAGAATACAAATGGTACATTTTTAAACACTTTGGAAACCACCTTGATTTCTAATTCCAACGAGACTATTCCTACAACTTCTCTACTCATTCCTTTTCCCACCTTATCACAGCCCATTATAATTAGACTTCTGTTTAATGTAGAAGATAAAGCAGGTCAAGGCATTTCAACAATAAGTTATTTTTCCTTCTGCTAGATAGAAAATGGTTCATTGGTTTATTTCATTGGACTCATGCCACATCCCAAAGACTCAAAAAGCAGAACACTGGGTCAATGCTGAAAATATTATTCTGATAATATTAGAATTCTATTTCAATATTATTAGAATAATGTATTAATATCTGGCCTATTCTTATCTAACACAGTTAACCACCAAAGTCAATATAAATTATTACCACCACCACAATCACTGCCAGAATCTCTAGAACACAGAGAGGTTCAAGTTTCAAAGAATCTGCAGGAGAAAAGGAATCCCAGAGCCAACATGCCTTGTGGCTCTGTGTTCATGCACAGATATATTTACAAGAGAGTTTGTGGAATATAGTAAGTTGAGTCAGCAGTGTGATGTGGTGGTCAAGAGGGCGAATGCCACCTTTGGTTGCATAGCCAGAAGTGTGGCTTCTAGATCAAGAGAGGTATTACTACCACTCTACATGACTCTGGTGCGCCCGCAACTGGAGTATTGTGCTCAGTGTTGGGCCCCTCATTACAGAAAGGATATAGCCAGGTTGGAGTCAGTGCAGTGTAGGGCCACAAGGTTGGTGGCCGATTTGCAGGGGATGCCGTATGAGGCCAGACTGAGGGAACTGGGTCTCTTCAGCCTAGAGAAGAGTAGACTCAGAGGGGATATGCTGGTGACATACAGGTATGTGAGGGGATGTCACATGGAGATGGGTAGAGATCTGCTCTCCCCTGCAGAGGAAGGCAGGACGCGCTCCAATGGAGCAAAGCTCAGGGAGCCAAGGTTCAATTTGGATGCCAGGAAGCACTTCCTGACAGTTAGGACCCCGAGGGCGTGGAATGGGCTTCCACGGGAGGTCGTTGAGGCCCCATCGGTGAGAGCATTCAAAGACAGGCTGGACATGCACATGGTGGGCATGTGATGAGCGGAGCCGGCTGGTGCCGGAGGTCAGACTTGATGGCCCGGGAGGCCCCTTCTGACTCGCTCTGTTTCTATGTAAGCATCACAGTGAAAAGTGATGTTTGGATCATCACCAGCATTGAGCCTGGAAGGCAAGAAAGAGACAGTGCCACAACAGGGCTCATAGTGCACTAACAGTGAGCAGAGAAGGCAAGAATCAGGTAGGCTGACCAGTCATGCTTGGCCATTTGCAATGTGCTTGAGCTAGTTAAGGGGAAACCGTGCTGGCCCCTGTTGCTTGCCACTGAGCCAGTAACTGCACTATCACTCCTGGGCAGTGGTGCCACTGTGGTACAGCATAGAGCAGGCTGACAGCTACCTGTTTCCATGGCAAGCTGCCATGCTGGCATGGACTATGGGAGCAATGGTTCCAGGGTTCTACAGCAGACTGTGGCTGGCAGCTGAGTCTCACTACCAGAATCCCTCTTGCAGAACCACTGGCCCCTTCCATGCAGATACAATGAGCAATTCTCTTCATAATCAGGTTAGGGACCTTCTCAAGGAGCACTTCAACAGGGGAAACAAACTCAAAGCAGGACTCTAGTGTCTGTGAGGTCTACCAGTTGCCTCCAGCTTAGTGCCTGTGCTTGCCAACATTCTCACCTAACCGCCAGGTGAGATTATGTGATAAATGATTGCATTAGCTGAGACAGCTTCTCATTTTCCTCCAATCTGGCCTGTCTGCCCTTTTAGCATGAAACTCCTGATAGCATTTCTTCCTTCACTGGCTTCATTTTTCCTGCTTGCTTGTCAAGCTGTCAGCATGAAGAAAAAGAGGAGCCATTGACAAGACAGTTACTGCTTTGACTCCAGCTTACCTTGTGAGTATCTCCAGCCCAGGCACGCACATCTCCAAACATGGCTCCCTGCCTCTACAGGTCTCACATGATGAAGTGAGGCTTTGACATTCCCTACTGGCTGTATCTTTCCTTGGACAGATGCTCTTTTGTGCCTTCGTGAATTCTAGTTCAGATCTGAGATACTTTGCTTCTGTTCCAGATGTTAAGGCATCTGGTGCTTCTTTTTAACAACAGGTTGTGTTTAGATGCTGCAAGCTGCAGTATCCAAACTTGCAAGTGCATAATATTGTATATTATCTTGCTGGATCAGGCCAAGACTCATTTAAGCCAGCCAATGTGGTATAGTGGTTACAGCAGCCTGCCCCTATCTGGTACGCTCCCAACCTTTTGAATTGCAAAGCCTTCATGCCTCTCTCAATCAGCCCGGTTGTCGGAGTTGATTGGAGTTATGCTGGGGATCAATGTGGAGGATCCACTTCTTGGAAAATCTCATCTGAATTGGTAAAAATTCCTCCTCTCCTGACTGGGACTGGTGATCTGGAAACAATGAAATGTGTTCATCAAACAAGGAAGCAACCAGGGGCACCCTCCAGAACTTTCAGTCTACATTTGACTGACAGATTGCTCAGAAGATTCCACAGTTTATAGGACAAAATGGTACTCGAATCATTCTTTGTGTCACTGGATCCTTGCCAGAAAGGTTCCCTGCCCTACCCCTTTTGGCAATCTGCAGGGGTAGGTTGCATGGGCAAGCTTCAATTCAGTCTGGCCATGCATTGTGGACTTAATTGTAATATGCAGCTGGCCATATTTTTCCCATTGCAAGATGGAAGGAAGGAAGGAAGGAAGGAAGGAAGGAAGGAAGGAAGGAAGGAAGGAAGGAGGGAGGGAGGGAGGGAGGGAGGAAGGAAAAGTAAATTAGTGGAAACTAAATTATTGCATTGTTGGGAAAACAAATTGTCATCTTTTTACTGTTTTCCATTAGAACAATGCTTGGAGGTACCCACACATTGGGAATGGGGGCCATACTGTATTCTTGTGTACTTGAAAACAAGGCTTAGTGTCAATCCCATCTGGAGCAGGTCCTGCTAGTGAGCCCCCCACAGGGAGCTTGGTTGGCCACTGTGTGAACAGGATGATGTACTAGATGGACCCTTGGTCTGATCCAGCATAGATCTTCTTTTATTTATTTGAAACTTTTCTATACCGTCCCATCACAGACATCTCAGGACAGTTTACAATAAATTAAAAATAAGAGTAACAGCCTAAGATAAAAGTAACACCTAAGATCTTTCTGGTGATCTTAGGTACTGAGCCGAAGAGATAGAGATTAGGGATGAGAGATCTCTTGCTGTCAGGTTTTACTCATGGACTTCTACTCTGCTGCCTGCTCTCTTGAGGTCGTGGAGGTGGCTTTATGGTGTTTAGAGCTGGAGGGGGGGGTGTCAGTCAGGTTGCATAAATCTGTGGGGTCCCCAAATGGGACATCCTCAGAGGTAGCTCCAAAGGTTTTGCTATTGGTTCCTGGCCCATTGGTAGTAAGGCCAGGAACGGAGACCTCCTCTGAGGAAAAGGATGAAGAGTTATCCAGTTCAGGATTAAGAATGTGCATATTAGCAAAATATGATCTCTTGAAAGTCCTCTGAATTTCAACTCCAAAGCCTGTTCTGACTCGAGTCCACAGCAAAATGAGAGCTTTGGTGTTTCGCCGCCACCACCCCTTTCAGGGAAATCTGTGGGTATTTTACCCATTGTGTGCACCAACCATGAGCATTTTTAAATTATGTATTTTTGAAATGTATTCATTCAGTGTATGCCTTTTTAAAAATTCATGTGCTCAAATGGATACATTTTGAAATACATGCATCTTGTCAAATGCTTTTTAATTTCAAGCTCAGAAATGTATGGACTCTTACTCCAGATTGTACCTGAGTCCGTCTTTGGTATGATAAAATAGGAACCATAATGAATATCTCTTACATTCCTACTCTGGACTGGTCTGGACAGGGAGGTAATGGAGCACAGCACAGAAGCTTCATTTCAGGTCCTGGGGCTGGATGGATCACTCCTAGCACTGCTTGGGGCATGCAAATTCTCCTGCCCTTGGCTAAACTTTACAATATCTGTTCTCTTGCATTCCCAAGCCCTCTGGCCCTGCCACAGCCTTGGCACCTGGGCTCTCTGGGGTCCTTGGCTCAAACCCCAGCCTTTGCAGCCTATCTCCTGAGATCATAGTTAACCAATCCCTGGCAGGTTGAGACTTGGGCCAGTTTACATTACATATACTACAGCATGTTCTAAACTCGAGGTGCTGTTTGGAGGACAGTAGTGGTTATAACAGGGATGCAGGTGGCGCAGTGGTTTAAACTGCTGTGCTGCTGGGCTGGTTGATCGAAAGGTTGCCAGTTCAAATCTGCACAACGGGGTGAGTTCCCGTTGCTCCATTCCAGCTCCTGCCAACCTTGCAGTCTGAAAGCATCCAAATGCTGATAGATAAAAAGGTACCACTTCGGTGGGCAGGTAACAGCGTTCCGTGCGCTTCGGTGTTTAGTCATGCCAGCCACATGACCACGGAGACTGTCTGCGGACAAGCGCTGGCTCCCTCGGCCAGGAAACGGAGGTGAGCACCGCCCCCTAGAGTCAGGCATGACTGGACGTAACGTCAAGGGGAAACCTTTACCTTTACCTTTAGTGGCTTTAACAGGGTGGTAGGCTAGGGTAGTGGTGCCACAGCATTTGCTGATGTGCATGTGCAGAAGTGAGACTGTGAATAACACTAACCTCTCACTTTCCTTCAACTGCTGAGGAACAACTACATGCCCTGATATATGTCTGTTTAGATGTAAATCACATTGTCTTCAATGGCAATTACTCCGTGCAGAGAGGTGGGTTTGTTTTGAATTTCAACAAAAATCTGTGAAATGCTTAAAATAAAGCAAATTAAAGTGAAGTGAAGTGAAAGCAAAACCTTTGCAGTAGCAAGCTTGCATATAACTTGCATACGTATATCTATAAATACGTAACTGAATAATATTAAAGGGCCTTTTTCCTGTACACATCACCTTTCCAACTTTTCCTATCTTGCCAGCAATTGCATTTGTGTATGGCACAAGATCGCATTTTCAGCACAGAGAAAACTGCAATGAATTCTTTAGCAAGTGCCCGAAAATGGTAAATGGGTTTTGCATGAATTTTGCAACACAGGCCTATAATCAACTGAAAGGGCTGCACTGTAGCTCTCGCTCTAAGTCTTTGGAGAGGCATTTCAACCTCATACAATGGGATGAAAGCTGCACAGTACCCAGGAAATCACAGATGCGGGAAAATGAATATTTCGGAATTTGCCTTCTCAACCTTCACTATGGATACTGGTTTCACTACCCCATGACATACTTGAATAGTCTTGGGTGGGCAGACAGGCAAAAAATCACTTCACTTAGGGACCACTTGAAACAAGGATAAACAATAAAACAATGATAAAACAATAGCCTCAGCAATACAAGAAAGACTCTCATTTCTCAAGTGCTTCTCAAGCATCTAACCAATGCCTTCAAGCTCCCTTTCCCTTGCAAGTCTTCCCTTGCTTTCTTTTTCTTTTCTTTTTTTACCTTGAAACTCCATTTTTCTCCTGAAATTTACTTCAAAGTATTTTTTTTTTAAATTAAGGCAACAAAATGAAGACAAGCATAAATATTGATACATTAAGGTCACTAAAGAAAAAGAGGCATTCTCTGATTATAATTCTTAGTGTATAACCCATATTCTTTTTTATTATTACTTTATTTTTTTTATTTATAACATTTTTATCCCGCCCCCATCGCAGAAAGCTTCTTATGAAATATCTACAATAAAACCACATAAGTAGGAGCCCAACAACTAAAGTAAGAGTAAAAATACAATTTGTACAACATATGAAATGAGTGGGTGGAAGTATATGTTACTTTGTGCATATTAGTCAGAGAAGAAGATGCACAATGGTGCTTGGTTGGAATTTGATCAAGTTTGAAGAGCTCCAGCACAAGAAAAATGGAACCATGTTGCTATGATATTCTTCTTCAAGTTAGGACGTATCTTCCATAGGTTCATCTCTTCCCCAACCCACCCACTCACCCCCATATGGGAAGAAAACAGCAAAGATAATTATCTTCACTAAAACAGATTGCCTTTGTTCAGACAACACCTGGCAGGGGAAGGGTAAGATCGCACCCCTCATCCTCGAATATCAATTCCTTTATGTGTTTAGGAGGGTTACCAACCATTTGTAATCATATTAGAGAAACAGTTTAATTCTAAAGAGGGCCATTTGCTGGACTCGCTTTCCTTGACTGCATTACAATGAGAAGATCAAACGGAATCAGCTTCAATGAGGAGATTATAGCCAAGGAAAGGAGAAATTGTTGATTGGGTGTGCAAAGCGAAAGACAGGCCCATCCTCCTCTGACAATGGAAATCTTTGCAAACATAATTAATGGATGGCTGAATTAGACAGCTGGGAAGCCAGGCTTTGGAAAGGAAGGAGAGAAAACAAAAGGCTGGCTAAGAGAACCAGTGGCTGCCCAGAGTATTAGTATATGCTCATGCATATACATGTGTCATTCCTCCACAGTCAGTGACTGTGGATGAATGTGTGAACATCAGTGGAAAGACCTGCATCTTTAGTGGCCAGTGGATGGTAAGAAAATTCCAGGGGTAATGTTTGATTAGTGTTCGCATCATTCACACATGCAAGATACTCCTCAATATTGAGTCAGAGAAGGATGGGCACACATGCATGAACTGGTGTTGAATGACTCTGCAGAAGCATTATGGTGTGTGCATGCACACATGCACTGCGTGTGCACACACACAATTTGTCATGGACTGGCCATGCCCTATTGCATGAGTGGAAAGGACAATAGGGAACGTAGTATCTCTGCAGTGTTTCCCCCTTTCCCTTTCTATGGCTTTTACTGCTGCCACCAGGTAGAAATGTGGTCCCTAGGACCAGGGGCTGCCTCCATCAAATCTACCTCAAAACTCTCAGAGCCTCAGGTATATACTTTAGGTCTTGTTAGGGTCAGCTATTAGATGTGGGATGGGTAACCAAAATCAGGAGATCACAAGTTTCAAATAAAGAAGTTTTTAAAAAATACAACTTCATAAAAACCTTACTATAAAAGAAAAGTTTTGAATTCATTTGGTAACTCACACTACTAATGCAAAAATATTTAAGATCAAGGTAATAAAACAGCCATGGATAAACACATCCCACTAACCTTACTAAACAGTGTTCCTGTTTGTCTCGATTCCCTATCTAAGCAATGCCTGGTAGTATTAGTCCAGTATTAGTCCAGATCTCTTATCCCAGACTCTGAGTTCTCCCCCTACCCTTATTTCTACTTTTCTCCCTTTCTGCATTTGGCTTATATCTTCTTTTTCTCCCTCTTCCCAACTCCAGACAATGAGGATGGTAGTTTCTTGATAATCCTGAAGACTACATTTCCTCGGGACTCAAGTTGAAATCTCTCTTGCTGTCTTCTTCTGACCTTTCTTTAGAATTAATAGTTTCCTGGCCCCACTGACCAAAGTTTTCTGACTTCTTCATTCTAACTAAATTTATGACCTCTAGTTGACTGAAACTGCCAAGCACATGCATGCACTCACACCTTGTAATAAAATGAAACAGTAACAGCAAAACACAATGAGGGCAAGCCTGAGATGAAACTGAGAGAGAATGTTCTTTTGCTCATTACCTACAGAAAAAATGTCTCAGCATAATGTTCTTTTCATGCTTTCTGTTGTTAGTGTTGTTGCTGCTCCTGCTGTTGCAGCAGCCGCCATTCTCTGCCCCTATGCCCTAGAATGATGCGAGGTCCAAGCATGGATAAACATGCAAGCACTACCTGAATTCAAGTTCTTCCAATTCTGTCTCAAAGCAGATTGTAATTATTATTGTTTTCCTTTTCTCAGGAAAATGTGTGCATGCCTTGGTGCATATTTTCCAAGCCTGAACTTCAGCAATGTGCAAATTTGAAAGGTATCCATTGATGAGACTATGCTTGTGTACCTTAATAAAAAGCATTCAGTTTTTCACATGCATTTTCGAATATCTGCATGCTGTCCAACACGATTCACGAATCCAATCACAAGGCCAGAAGCACATCAATTGCATAAGTCCACCTGCTTGCACAGTCTCACTGTGTAATGAGTGCAGTTTGCTGCCAGAAGTGCCACCATCACTACAAAGCTAGCTACAAGGAATGCCCAAGATTGGTGCTCCTTAGAAGGAAAGAAAGTGGGGCGATAAGCCAGTTCAAACCTCCTTGGGAACATGTGCTAGTAGGAAGCCTAATAATTCCTAAGGCCCCATTTATTTTGGTTAATTAAACTGTCAAAACTGGGGAGGAATTTATCTGTCCTTCACTCCAAGCAGCAAGGAGGTGTCTGCCAGTGGATAGGTAGCTGTTCAATTACTGTAATTGCCTTTGTTTCTTCCTCCAGTTTCTCTTCCTCGCCCACGGCTTTTTGTACTGCCTCAGCTCTAACTCTTTTCCCTGCACTTGCCTGGTAAAGTTGGTATCAGGTGTGTCAGAAAATGTTACATTGCTCCAGTGCCCTTTTCCTGACCCCACTACTTTTCAGGCCATCAGTGCTTGCTCTTAGCAAGCCCCACACGCTCTTAGCTTCTCCTGTCAGGTCCAGTTCCAGCAACACCGGCGGGGCAGAGAGAAGAGGACAAAGGTGCTCTGTAGCCAGCATGTTCAGGTTTCCAAGTTGTCTAGGCAGAAGAGCATGCATGACTTGGAAGCTGACCTCATGCTGGTGCAGGGCGTGACAGAGGCCGTATGCCTCCCAACAGTCCATCCTCAGCTCACAAACCACCATGAGTCAAGTCCCGAGATCCCCAACTCTTTCTAGACTTGACTCCACGAGCTCCTTCCCCCTACCCATGAGAGACTCTAGAGAAGTGCCAGAACTGCATGATAATTATTCATTATGTAGCTCTTGCTGCAAATGGCAACTGTGAATCTAATTTCTTCTTGCAAACACACCCCATAGCATCAGTGCCAGTGTGGCTGTGTCCCAGCAAAAAGGGGCAGCAGTGTGGGAACCTATTATTTGGGGAAGTTGTGGCCTACCCCTTGCTGGAGACATTCAAAAAGTGCTTGGACAGTCATCTAAATGGGATGGTGTAATTTAGCAGGGGGTTGGACCCTACAGCCTTCTGGACTCTTCCAACTCTACTATCCTATGATTCTATGATTCTAAGTCTTTGCAAGCCCACTGGGTTGCCTTCTGCCCACCACAGCCATCCCTTCATATCCCAATAGGCACACGTTCCCCTACTTCTATTCAAGTGAATGGAGTAGAAGTGAGGGAAATAGCACCATTAAGGAGCCTTGGACCAACAGGGTCTCGGTGGCAGCTGGATTCCTCCATTACTAGGAGAGGGTGTGGACTCATTCGGTCTAGTTTCACGTTAGAGCTTCATGGGAGCTATCCATGGTACTGAAATCCGTCCCCTGGATTTCAACACCATTACAGCACTCTGGAAAGTTTTTATGCTGCTCAGAAGGAAAACTGAAATGGATGGGGGGCACCACTGACATAGGAGACACTCAGCTACTCTGCCTCTCACCTAAACCAGTCATTGTTCAGCCCCAGACACTTTTCCGCACTTATGGAGTGGGGTATTGCTCCATAAACTTAGATGTAAATAGGAAAAAACATGACAACCCGGGGATGAAGGGACAAGCAGTAGGGACAAGAAAAAGGACAGTGGGAGTGGGGGAGGAGGATTGAAGTCTACATGACATTTCACACTACATGGTAATGTGTGGTGATGCTTGCCTATTTCCCAAAATGTCACATGGCCTGCGCTTGGTCAAAGGGCCCCCACCCAGCAGCTCTGCTGTGCCTCTTCATCACACAGCCTCCTTCTTCAGCTGCTGCTCTCTCTGGCCCAGGCAATGGAGTTGCACTTCCAGCATATGTAGTTCTGCCCTTAACGTCTTGTTTTCTTGTTCTTCAAGGGACACCATATTATCCTCCCATGTGAATGATGGTTGAAAACTTTCTGAATCAAAATTTGCCCTTGCTCTCTGGAGCTATTGAACAAGGTGAATGTCAATGTCAAATTGCAAACAGCCACTGTGTATCTGAAACTACCCACATGGAAAACACAGGGACCAGAAATTTATTAGAGCTTACCCCACATTTCCTTACTTCCATTCATAGGTGCCAGTTGAACTAAAGACTAGAGGTTCCATCAAGCAGGTGCCCAAACACATGCAATGCAGTGCATAATCAGCCACCACATGAAGGCAATGACATGAAAGGTATGAAAAAATTAGACACAACGCGAATAAAATGAATAGAGAAAAGTTTTTCCCCTTCTCTTATAATACTAGAAAGCAGGTTCTCCCAACAACATTGACTGACACCAAGTTCAGGGCAGGCAAAGAAAGTACTTAATACAAAATGCTCTGTGAAACACAGTGCCCTGTTCAATGGAGACTCAGCATTAGAGGAATCCTAACAATGTAAGGGACTGCGGGTAGCGCAGGGGTTTAAACCGCTGTGCTGCTGGAGTGGTTGATCGAAAGGTCGCCGGTTCGAATCTGCACAACGGAGTGAGTTCCCATTGCTCCGTCCCAGCTCCTGCCAACCTTGCAGTTCAAAAACATGCAAATGCAAGTAGATAAAAAGGTACCACTTCGGTGGGCAGGTAGCAGCGTTCCGTGCACTTCGGTGTGTAGTCATGCCAGCCACGTGACCACGGAGACTGTCTGCGGACAAGCGCTGGCTCCCTCAGCTAGGAAACGGAGATGAGCACCGCCCCTGAGAGTCAGGCATGACTGGACTTAATGTCAAGGAGAAACCTTTACCTTTAACAAAGTAATGTCTATAACCTAGCCATGATGGTGATGTAGATGCTTCATGTCCAGAACACCAGTTGCCAAAAAGAAGTACAGTCTTTGTTTTATGCTAATTGGTTTGCTAGAGGTATCTGCTTGACTGCTTCGGATAGCAAGCTGTTGGACCAGGTAGACCTGATCCATCAGGGTTCATGTTGCATTCTTAATTACCCCAAGCATTCAAGCTTCATTGTACATCAGGTCATAATCTAAATTAACCAATCTCTGTGTGTGACTGTCATACAATAGCAGGAGGACTCAAACTCACTGGAGGTCCTAACCAAGAACTCAGAATGCCATATTATGTACCATTACTCAGCCCTGAACAATGAAGGAGACTTGTGGCAATATCTGCGAAGAAGCTTCTTGACAACAAGACAGCTCATTGAGTTGGATGCTACAGATATATTGCTACCTGAGCTTCCAGCTTTTGGGTTACTCAACCTGCAACTGGCAGACTCTGTTGCTACATCCCCTGCAAGCCCTTGATAGGACCTTATCTTCAAGAAAACCTGATTCAGACACAACTCTGCACAGTACACAAAACCCTACCAGTGCTAAATTTTGTCCCTGGCACCCTAGTTGCAAACCCTGCATCAAGAATTTGGATTTGCCATAGAGTTGAGGGAATCTATTCTTGGTCTCTTCTATTTTAAAGGAGTCCTTGTTCACAGTGTTGTTCAAGTGCCTCTCTTCGGAATGATGCTTTCAGTCATTCCAGTGAGAATGTGTGATCTGCATTTAGACTGCATCGGCCGGATACAGAATGCAGTGGACCATGTAAGTATCAATTTTCCATAGCGGGCAGAACGTGTGTAATTATAGACCATTCCAGGGTTTACAGCCATGAAGAATCTTTGCAACTGACATTAAAATGCTTATGGAGTTGTTTTGAAATGCTTCCAAAAGGTGCTTTCAGAGGAAGGGGGATAGCTCAAATTCCCCTTGCTTCTTCTAATGCAAATCCCCCAGAGCAGGACTTATCATGAGTAATGTCAGGTAGACTGAACCTCTTGCGTATTCGGCAGCTGATATGTCAAGAGGGAGAAAACAAATGGGAAGAACTGTAAGTCCTACATGTGAATGAGAAACTGGCTTCATCAAAGTTCTTTTTTATTTTGCATTCTTTTTAAGAATCTGCCCAGTTCACAGTCTGTCTGTCCAAGTCTGTCAAAACAACATACCAAAAATTTCTGCACACTTTCTGATTTTCCAGGGAGGAAATACATACGCAAAATACATACATTGAGGAAAATGTGCATGTAGAAATTTATGCATTCTGGTACAAAAAGTTTAAGTAAAAAATAAATTGCACACACATTTTACCACAAAAAATGACAACTGTGTTGATACTGTATTTGACAGAGTTGTCAAGTTCCAATAAATCCCAAGGAGAGGACAGGAGAAGGGAGGACAGGAGAGGGGAGGGGAGGGTTGGAGCGACACTCCAAAATCTTCCAGGGTATATAAATAGCAAGACTGAACCTGTGGTTCTGGATCCTTGAGAGCTGGAGGATGGATTCCACAGAAGCAAAAGAGTTTGTGCACTTAAAAAAGGAAGGAAAGCAATTTTCCATTTTAGTGCTAAAATATTTATTATTTATTGGTCTTACTAGCACATTCAGCTCACATTCTGCAAGAATAGAGGGAGGGTGAAGACAGGCATAACACTTTTAACTGCTGACATAGTGTATTCTTCAGCTTGGTCACATGAGTATATGCCACGGGAACTACTACTATGACTACGACTATGACTACTACTACAGTCCTTTCTTTTTTCCTCTTGTGAGGAGTCAAGGTAGCTTATATTGCTCCATTTTTTTCCACACAGCAACCTTCCCTGTGAGAAATGTTGGGCTGTAAGTGAATTACTGGTCAAAAGCACCAAAGGGATCTCTCCAAGCTTGGAGACTGAGCAACAAAATGGCAAATAAGCAAGTGCAATGCACATTGGAGCAAAAAATACCAACTTCAAGTATACACTGATGGGAACTGAACTAGCAGTGACTGAACAAGAAAGGGATCTTGGGGCCGTGGTGGAGGCATCACTGAAAATGTCAGCCCAGGGATCAGCTGCCATGAAGGAGGCAACCTCCATCCTAGGTATAATTAGGAACACAATAGAAAACAGAAGTGCCAAAATCTAACTTTCCTTATACAAATCTCTGGGGCGACTGCACTTGGAATATTATGTTCAGTTCTGGTTGCCTTACTTGTAAAAGGACATATTTGAGTTGTAAAACATACAGAGGGAACAAAAATTACCAGGGGACTGAAGCTGCTCACTCCCCTATGAGAAGCAGCTACAACTGGGACTGTTCAGCTTTAAAAAAGGGAGTAAAGAGAGACATGTTGTTGTTGTTGTTAGTTGCAAAGTCATGTCCGACCCATCACAACCCCATGGACAACATTCCTCCAGGCCTTCCTGTCCTCCACCATCTCCCGGAGTCCACTTAAGCTCGCACCAACTGCTTCAGTGACTCCATCTAGCCACCTCATCCTCTGTTGTCCCCTTCTTCTTTTGCCATCTATTGTTCCCAGCATTAGACTCTTCTCCAGGGAGTCCTTCCTTCTCATTAGGTGGCCAAAGTATTTGAGTTTTATCTTCAGTATCTGGCCTTCTAAAGAGCAGTCAGGGTTGATCTCCTCTAGGACTGACCGGTTTGATCGCCTTGCGGTCCAAGAGACTCGTAGGAGTCTCCTCCAGCACCACAATTCAAACGCCTCAATCCTTTTGCGCTAGGCCTTCCTTATGGTCCAGCTTTCACAGCCATACATTGCAACTGGGAAAACGATAGCCTTGACTATATGCACTTTTGTTGGCAGGGTGATGTCTCTGCTTTTTAGTATGCTGTCTAGATTTGCCATAGTTCTCCTCCCCAGGAGCAAGCGTCTTTTAATTTCTTGGCTGCAGTCCCTGTCTGCAGTGATCTTGGAGCCCAGGAAAATAAAATCTGTCACTACCTCCATTTCTTCCCCATCTATTTGCCAGGAAGTGAGAGGACCAGATGCCATGATCTTAGTTTTCTTAATTTTGAGTTTCAAGCCAACTTTTGCACTCTCCTCCTTCACCCACATCAAGAGGCTCTTTAGTTCCTCTTCACTTTCTGCCATGAGAGTGGTATCATCTGCATATCTGAGGTTGTTGATATTTCTCCCAGAAATCTTGATTCCAACTGGTGATTCATCTAGCCCTGCCTTTCTTATGATGTGCTCTGCATATAAGTTAAATAGGCAGGGTGACAGTATACAGCCTTGCCAAACTCCTTTCTCAGTTTTGAACCAATCAGTGGTTCCATGTCCAGTTCTCACTGTTGCTTCTTCACCTGCATATAGGTTTCTCAAGAGACAAATAAGATGGTCTGGTACTCCCATCTCTTTAAGAACTTGCCACAATTTGTTGTGATCCACACAATCAAAGGCTTCAGCATATGGTAGGGGTGTTTAAAATAATTATAGTGTAGGGAAGGTAAAGGGGGAAGATATTTCTCTCCCTTCCCCATAGCACTTGTATCTTGGGTCATTCCATGAAGCTGGTTGGTTGGAAGTTTAGGATAGATAAAAAGAAGTACTTCCTCACACAGTGTGTAGTTAAACTATGGGATCCACTTCTACTGGAAGTGGTGATGGCTGCCAATCCAGATGGCTTGAAAATGGTATTGGACAGATTCATGAGAGAGCAGGCTACTAGGCTTGCTGGCTATGCGCTACTCCCAACCTGAGTCTGAGTGCTGATGAAGACATTGTCCTAATCCAACAGTATAGAAATTCTTCAAATAAATAATAATGTTCAGGCTATTATTTTTAATCCATTTTGGCAAACAGTTTTGTTCATTGTGGTTGGTCTTCTGGTGGCTTTCCAGACTAGAAAGATGATAGGATGGATGATGGATTGCAGGGGGAATTTGCCAGCCAGAACTGGTCTTACTTGGGGCAGCAGAAAGCAAGTGTGGTGTACTAGTTAGAGCAGTGGTTAGAGCTGTGCTCCACGGAACCCTAGGGTTCCACAGAAGCCTCATAGGGGCCCCATGAAAAATCTCAAAAATCAAATTTAAAATGGATTTTAAAATGAAACCACATGAGGCCTACTATTTGATTGTCAGGCGGCAACCAATCAGCAAACAAGGAGGTGCATCATGTCATTTGGTTCCCAGGATTCTATTGCATAGAGAACGAAAAAATTAATTTGGGATATTACCATATAATCGCTTTATTCATTTGTTATATTTAAAATGTTTTGTCTTTATTTCCAAACCTGCTACATTATGCAAAGCACTCAGGCAATAGGAGCAGATGAAAGAAGGAAGAAAGATGTGGGTTCACAATGCTTAGTAAAAATCAGGGATAGAGTTAGGTTTTGGTGGGGAAAAAACTCTTCAGAAAGGTTCCGTGACCGAAAAAGTTTGAGAACCATTGAGTTAGAGTGTTGGCCTGAGACTCAGGATGACTCCAGTGACGTTAACAATGTTTGAGGACCTCTCTACACACACACACACACACACACACACGTCTGTGTCTGCTGTTCTCTTCTGAGGGCCATGGCATATGTTTCCAATAGGGCCCCAACCGCCTACAAGAAGTAGTGTTTGCCAGACTCAGGAGAACCTTGATGTTTGCACAAGAGGACAAAATATTCCAGGTGAAAACACTAAGAAACTCCAAAAAGGGTGTACAGAATACAATTAAAAATAAGCCATGTAACACATAATGGAAGAACAATTTAAAACAGACACGCCTATCATTAAACATCACATCACAATAAAATTCAACAAACATGTACAAACAACAAAACAAAGCAATACATAATAACAGCTATTCCACATGTATCAAAACATGTGCTCCATGTGCCATTTTGTATTTGAACTCAAAGTACAGCACCATGGTGAAACTTTGAGCAATCACTTAAAGGTCTCCTAGACTGAGGGAGCATAGAATTTGGCCCCTGTGTTCCACTACAGCTTCACCTTTGTTCCAAATCTGTGCTTTTCTTAGTTTAGTCCGTGATCATAGAATCATAGAATAGTAGAGTTGGAAGGGGTGACAAAGGCCATTGGGTCCAACCTCCTGCTCTTGCAGGACACCAAGTTACACCATCCCACTCAGATGGCTGCCCAATTTCTTTTGGAATGTCTCTCTAGGCAGCTGGTCCCATTGTTTTGACAGTGAGGAGGCTTTTTCTGAATCTGATTTGTCACAGCTTGAATTGATTATTCTGTTTCCTATACTCCAGTATCAGCGAGAAGAGATCTTGACCTTCCTCTTTGTGACACCCTTTGAGGTACTTATAGAGGGATATCATGTCTTCCCTCAGTCTTCTCAAGGCAGAGCATGTCCAGTTCTCGCAGTCTCTCCTCACAGGGCTGTGTTTCCAAACCCTGAATCCTTTTTGTTGCTCTCCTCTGGACCCTTTCTAATTGTTCTGCATCTTTCTTAAATCATGGTGCCCAGAACTGGACACAGCATTTCAGATGAGGATTGTTGGACAATACTGTGTACAAAAGGTTTTATGCAGGTGCGCATTTGCAATGGTATATATAAAAAGTGTACATTTGTTTAAAAAAAAATTAAAGTCACATAGAAATGTGTGCTCTTTTTCCTTGAACTAACAAATAACAACATTTGTAATCTGATGCAGAATCCTGAAATTCATCTTAGACAAAAAATGGAAACCTGCATGAAATTATGCTCAACAGATTCACCCATTCATAATCAAGATATATGTGGGCCTAAAATATAAACCGTAACACATGCATTGCTATTTCTCCCTTTTTAAAAAGCAAGGTAATGTATAGGTCACATGAGAAAAAGAAGGGATCCACACCAAAATGTCAGGGCATAGGTCCATGGTTCACAAACATGAAATGTCTATAAATGTAAAATATGAGCTGTGTAGAACATGTTCAGGACATGGTTCCTATTAGTAGTACAGCTGACCATAACCATTCTACAGTGTGACCAAAGAAATATAACAAGAAAATAGAGAGTAGTCCATTTTATTGTGGGACAAAAGTGTCTGTTCTAGCTTCCATTCCACTTGTACCATCTGATCATCTCAGCATCTGTGTCCCAATTTTTTGCTGGCTTTTTATTTAAAAATAAATCCTTGCAAAGAAAAGAGGGAGGGAGAAACCAAGATGCACATTCATTACAATATGTTCACCCAAGTCCAACTGACTTCCTTGTTCTGATGTTATCTGAAAGGAACATGTTGTCTTTGCTGGGCAATATTTAACCCTTGTAAAAAGTACTTCAAGTGAACAAAAACAGCTAGAAAAAGAAGACAGGTTGACTCAGTATGGTGTTGGTTGTGGAACTCTGGGGATTTGGGATGCAGTATCTCATTTTAGCACCTCTCAGCATGGTGATACTTCCAAGGAGTATCTAGGTGTGTCCAATCATGGTCAACTTAAGGAAGTCTGTTCTTAGGAAGAGGCTTGTTGATTGGAAGCAGAGCACTGTTTCCCTGATCAGCATGGCTTTCCAAAGTAAAAGAGGTAAGAGAGTTTGGATTCTAAAGAGTTTTGTTTCACACAGGAGTTCTTTCCTGAAGATGCCAGAGTGAAACTGGGGATGAAATAAACCAACCCATTGCCACATGTCTTGGCTGTCCATATGCTTCAAGAACACATGCATGCTTCATGATCGTCTTCAGCATCCCATGAACAAAGCTGGCAGTGAACCAACCAAGAGAGAAGTGACATTTCAAGGGCAGATTCCTGCAGGAACACAGCAGAGCTTAGATCTTCAGAAATAGCAGCAGCCTCAGATTGGCCTTCTGGGAACACTTGAGTTTTCAGACTAGAAGGATGATGGCATGGATGATGGATTGCAAGGTAAACTTGCCATCTAGAATGCCTTTCATTCCATCTTTGGCCCAACAGAAAGCCAGTGTGATGTACTAGATAGAATGCTGGCCCGGGAATCAGGAGATCTGGGTTGGAGTCTCCACTCAGCCAAGAAACTCATTGAGTGAGTCTAAGCCAGTCACAGACTTCAACCTAACCTACCTACCTACTAGGTAGTTAAAATGCTCAGGGACCCCTCCACCCACCCACCCACACCACACACACACACTTCTGTCTGTATCTGAAGTCCCCTTTTGAGAGTTATTTCCAACCATCCAGAAGAGGTCGGTTTCAACAGGCTCAGGAGAAGTTTGTTGTTTGTAGAAGAGGAAAAAATATTCCAGGCAAAATTCTAAGGGGAAAACTCCAAAAAGAGCACAATGACAACAGAGTATTCTTGGCAAAGCTAACTAACCGACTATTATGGAAAGAAGCAGCGACTTGGGTGGGGCGGCAGTGGAGCAGAGAATCCTGAACAGTCTCCTTGTCAAGGCTGCACAGGATGCTTTCGGAAACAAAGTACATGAGCAAAGCAGACAAAATTAAGCAACAATATTCAATGCAGGAATCGTTAACTGACCAATAAGATAGCCACACTAGATAAAGCACAGCACACTACAATTAATCAATATGCAGGTTGGGATAAGTAAGTTTGCAAATCCCCCCCCCCTCAGGGCTAGCAAAGAGGGGGGCATCTGCATTTCCAAGGGAGAATTGTGGATCCATCAAAGAAAAGGCACTGTCACCTGTCAATATCACAGATCTTTCTGATGGACTAGAAAGCAGTTCTGCCAACAGGGCTTGGGCAGGCTTTTATGTGGCCGGCTTTCCGGCCTCAAAAAGTCTCAAAAAGTTAATAAATTGGGGTGTTTTTTATCTGAACCATCTGTCCTCCTCAGTATAATTATAGTTTTGTCATTGTGTTTGCTGTGATCTCTCTGTTCTCTGTAAAAGCCGTGAGCAGCCTGTGATTAGATACGAGCAAGTCGCTGATTAGTGCTTAATTAGCTAGACTAATAAACTCCCATTTAAGAAAGGGGAGGGTGAATCCTGTATTTCTTTCAGGAGAAAGCTGTATTAAAACAGACATGAGTCTTTAGTGCATATTTTGAAATATGCAGAAAAGCCAGAATACTGTTCAGAGCAAGGTAGAGTATCCCATGCATATGCACATGTACATATCAAGAGTAGCTGTTGAAACTGAGGCCAAGCCATGAAATCTAGCCTGCTGGAGCTTCTGCTCTGGCCTTCTAGAGATCCCTAAATGGCTGCCCACCTTCCTATGACCACACTCCATTTTTGCCTACCAGTTATCTTGCTGGTTCCTCAGTTTAGTGTGCCTTTTCCCTCATTCTGAAAGGATGTATTGCCTCACCTAACCGTAGTTACAGGCAGTAAAACGTTCGGCTAAAATATGCCAGTATGTTTGTTATCTTGGTTCCGCCCCTTTTGCCACTGGACCCAAGCACTCCTGACCCCAAAGAACTTCTCTGAACTGCAATTTGGCACCAAGGCTGTAAAAGGTTTAACATCTTGTTGTAGATGGTCCAATGTCCACAGATGGTCTACAGCAGTGTTTTTCAACCTTTTCACAGTTGGGGAATGGCAAAAATAAGAAATAAGAGCATTAGATATGTAACATACTATTTTGTGTATTAGTTTTTAAATATAATACAAAAAATGAAGATTCTCTAAAATAACCAGAAACTGAGCAGTTAAAAATGCTAAAAGAATATAATATTGACATTAAATGTAATCGAATACAACTGAAATTTTTAGAGACCAAAATGTAATTCCAATAAGTCTACTGTGAAGTCTGTTGTTACTTGATCAAAAATTTACAGTATTAAAACACAAAATCAATGTCAATGCAATACTGTGCTCATGGCAAATACAAATTCAGATACAATATTAACAGCAGAGCAATGCAAAATCAAATAAAGTTACTTAATACGTTAATATTCATAAAGTTAGATAATAAAATACAACAAACCCCACCCACCCAAACCCCCCATAGACACCAGCACAGACTGGCTGCGAAGAGACTCTCAGCACAATCCTGCCTCTGCTTTTCCCTTCCCAGGAGAAAACCCAGCAAAGAAAGGAAAAGTCCTGGCCTTTGGGTCTCCCACCAGGCGTGGCACCAGCTCACATTGAGTGCGTCTCCCCTTCTTGGCCGAGGACAAGGCGAGGAATCAGCAGCAAGGGCACAGCATGGCCCGTGGTGGTCCTGGCAAGCAGGATACCGCTCTCCTGCACACGCATGACAGTAGCTCTTTCACGCACCAGCAGGAAATGCTGGTGGACCAGTACCAGTCTGCAGACCAGCAGTTTGAAAACCACTGGCCTACAGGCAGGACGTGAGTGAAACAGCATTCCCCCAGCCATAGTCCCCAGCAACTGGTTCATGTAGGCGCTGATATTGGAGGTAGCAAAAGACCCATCTGGCCCCTGAAATGCTGCAGTATCCATTTGCATACCTGAAGGGTTTAGGACTGAGACCTGCCCTAGTGAATCCATGGAATGCATGTCCTTCGGCACCAGAAGCACCTGCAGGAGGTCGAGGTATGTAACATCAAGCATTGTGATTTTTAGGCTGCAGGAGGTTTCCGAACTGGCCAAGTCCACCATAAATCTAATTGTCAGGTTATTGGTTTGAACTTTAAGTATGGTGGGCAGGGAGGAAATGGGCCCCTGGGGTCACTCCTCCCCCCACCCCCACCCCCACCCCCAGCTTTCCTGTTTCACAGCAGCCATACGGCTCTTAGCAGCTGGCAGCTGCACTTTTTAAACCCAAAGTCCTCTTAGAATGACATTATGTGATGCTGTGCCATCATTCTGAGCAGATCTGTGGGGGAAATTAGTAGCTGTAAACCTCTGAAAAGGGGGTCCACTCCTGAAAAATAGCTGGAATCTCACTCAGTGAACAAGGTAGGAAAAGATAACTTCTGGTGCAGAAATGGCAATTTGCCTGATCTAGAGGTGTAATGAAAATTTCTTCCATGTCCTCATTCAGTTTGCTGAAAAATGAATTGCTTGGGGGGGGGGGATAAAAAAGAAGCAAATTTTGATGAGATTTTCATAAGCAGAATACAGGATTCCTGCATTTAGCTTCACTATAAAATGGTCCAGAGGTATAAGAGGCATTATGACATTATGAAGAAGGCAATATGAAATAACTCTTACCAAGGTGGGATCCTAGGTGTAGGATAGCAATGGCAACACGGGAGAAATGTGGGGTTCCATGGTCACAATGATAAGAGAGGCTCAAACACACTGCCAGAAGAAATTCAAGAATTTGGATTTACCTGCCCTAAGAATGCAGCTGATAAACAGAAGGTTCATTTGTTGTTGTTAGTTGCGAAGTTGTGTCAGACCCATCACAACCCCATGGACAACATTCCTCCAGGCCTTCCTGTCCTCCACCATCCCCAAGTCCACCTAAGCTCACACCCACTGCTTCAGTGACTCCATCCAGCCACCTCATTCGCTGCCATCCCCTTCTTCTTTTGCCATCTATTGTTCCCAGCATCAGGCTCTGCTCCAGGGAGTCCTTCCTTCTCATTAGGTGGCCAAAGCATTTGAGTTTCATCTTCAGGATCTGGCCTTCTAAAGAGCAGTCAGGGTTGATCTCCTCTAGGACTGACCAATTTGATCGCCTTGCGGTCCAAGGGACTCGCAGGAGTCTCCTCCAGCACCACAATCCAAAGGTCTCAGTTCTTTGGTGCTCAGCCTTCCTTATGGTCCAGCTTTCACAGCCATACATTGCAACTGGGAAAAACTTTGGGGAAAGTGAAGGATAAATTTTGGCACAGTTCCTGCCTTTATCTACAAAACCATGCCCCCTCTCTTCTTGAAGGTCTCCTTTCAGTTTCTGTCACTGTCCACTATGCTGATGTAGCTACACCATTTTAGATCTCAGACTTCATAGTGTTGTAGCAAGTGGGGGTGGAAGACTGAGATAGTTTTGAGATGGTTTCAGTTGTGAAGGGAGTTCAGAATAAACATTTCCCTCCCCCTGCCCCTCTGAAGACGATTCTGTGTTTTAGATCTGCTTCTACATTCCCATTATCTTACAGCTGCAACAGAAGTAACAACAACCTGTTTGCCAACCACAAATTTAAAAAAAATTCTAAGTATGCACAGGTTTGCATTTTAAACTCACTGAAATCATAGCATTACCCTGACAACAGGAATCAAATGTGGTTTGTAGCAGCTGATGTTCTTTGAGTGCTCGTATCCAGAGCCCCGGGTGAAAGCTTCCTGCATTTTATCCCCCAAAACCAGTCCAAGTGGCATCATACCCCAGAACCAGCTACTCCTGCTGCCAGGAGTGACCTTTTAGCTTTAAAATTAGCTCCGAAAGTAACATCTTTCTTCGCCCAGTTTGCTGCTGGAACTGCCCCTCTCATTCATGCACAAATTGTTCCCGATGCTCCCTATTTTCCATGAATAGGAATGATTGCAAGTCCAGAGAAAAAGAAGCTGATCCTTGAACATGAAATGCCACAATCCAACTGGCTGTACAGATCAAAAGTAAGTGCATCATTGCACACAATTCCAGCTGTGATGCTTCCAAAGAAAACATTTGATCCTATCCCTTTTCAAATAATATTAAAATAATATTACTGGTAGGGGAAGATTGTGGAATAGAGAAAGCTATGATCACCCTCACTTTGAAATCTTTCTAATAGGGCACTTATCTGCAATGTGTTCCTCCACCACCCCAACTCCATTCTTAAAGCAATTACTGGACACAAATGCAGTGATTGCTACCTTTTTAGGCCATTCTTCTTCTCTCCAAAACACACACAAATATATTTTTGATTCTTTTACTTTTCTCTTAATCCATATTTCTTATAAAATAATATCCATTAAAGAAGATTGGCTGCCATCAGAGGCAAAGTATTGCCAACATAGTGTCCGTTGAATGCCCCAATCCCACTGGTTCAGTTAAGAAAACAGAGAAAGGGAAATTAATTGAATGCAAGGCTGAAGCGGTTGTTCATTTTTCTCTTACATCATGGCTGGATGCATAGTAGAGCCAATGTTGTGCATTGGCCCAGAGCTTGGGACTGGGGCTCAGGCAAACTGGCTTCTAGCCCCACTTGGCCATACAGCCAACTGGGCAATTTGGGGCCATTCACGGACTCCGAGTTCAGTCTGACTCACAGGGTTATTGCTATGGGGATAAAATTAAGAACAGGAGGTGGAGAGTGAAATAAACTGCTTTGAGTTCTATAAAAGACAAAACGGTGGGATAGAAATCTAATAAATAAATAGAAAGTAACCAGTTGTGGTTATTTTGGACTACCTCAGCTGGAAGCTTGGTCTGATTTTTTTCAGCCACACCTGCAAATAGAGGTTTGGGAAATTGTGTTATGAGCTGCAGTTTTCCTTCCTTTGTACATTCAAGGCAATGGCTGTTTTGCAAAAAGTTCTTTACTCGCCAAAGTATACCCCATAAACTCAATCACCACGTAATTCTGAGCATGCACAGAGGGGATCATTGAATCCAATCTAACATGCTGCTTCTGGAAAACCCCTTCTGAGTATCCTGGGCCTGATCCCTTTGGGGGGGCCCTTCTGAAAGCAAGCATGCCTTTTCTCCGTATGTCGACTCTCTAGTTGGTGGTCCTTTTATCCTGACTACATGCCATGGGCTCAAGAGTCATGCCAATTTCATCTGATTCTGACAGCTCCTCTCCAATGCTCCCACCCAACAGCCATACATCTTGGTTATTCTCAGAGCATGCCTAATCACTTGTGGAAGATGGTCTTGAGATGAGCATCTCTGCCTCTCTCACCTCAGTGTCTGGAGCCCCACATTTCAAGGCCCTCTCCAGCTCATCCTCCCCATCTGACAAATCCAGATTGGCATGAGCTGGGAATGCACACCAAGAACAACTGCACCTCTCCTTTCCAACAGATTGTGGTAATCCAATAAAATCCTAAAAGTAAAATAGTGGTCAAAATGACTGTGGCGTAGGAGTGGAGGTCTGTAAACACTTCATATCTCCCACAGTGCCTCTTTCTAAGAACATGGAGTGGCTAGAAACCACCAGATGTTTGCTGAAGTAACAAGGGCTTCCTTAGTTCTGGCATGTTCCCAAGTCCTCAGTTATTCCTTGCTCCTCACCTCTGGCTTGCTCCTGAGCCCTGCTCCTGGCTGGTCCTCCTGATGGCTACTGAACCGATGCTAGCTTCTGGCTCATGTCTGACAGTTGTGCCCAAGTCCAGTTCTCAAAGGAAGCCCAGCCAAACGAGGGACTCTAACAACCTGCTTCTTTGATTTGCTTATACTGGAAACCATCTTGAGAACTTTAGCTAGCAGGTCTAAATGCTATATATATACGTGTGTGTGTGTGTGTGGTTTATGTAAGAAGTATCTTACATAAATGTCCCATTATAATGTCCTATTATTAAATAATTCCAAGCAGGGTGCAAGCAATACCACACGGTGAAAGATGCTGTTGGAGCCTTCGAACACATAGACCCACCAAAAAGCTTAATGAAATAGAGGAATATAGTAACAAATATAACAATTCACATGATGCAACAAAAGAAAAAAGAAGAAAATTCAATCAAAAGCATGGGTAAACATATAAATCTTAGTCTATCACTGAAAGCTTGCATGTCTTTGATCCACTTCCATATGGCCCGGGAGAGGGTTTTGCAATACACACATGCAAACACACACATGAGAGTTTGAGTATGAGTGTATGTGTCTGTCCATCTGTTTGTCAGGTCACTGCCATAGCATAGACCAAGAAGCCTAAATCCTTAACATGCATGTATTCTAAGATGGCATTTGGGGTAAGCATCAACGGGTTACCTGGCAATTAACAGCAATTAATTGTAATGAGCCTGCATATTCTAAGATTGCAAGACCATCTCCTTTCCCTAGGTAGTAGACTTTCCTAACCAACAGATTGCTTTGCAGTCGATACAATTTGAAACCATCAGGGGAATGGGTGTGTCTAGAAGAGTACACCATGCAATAGGCCATGCCAAGGGGCACCAGCTGGTGGAGCATCATTTAGGGTGGGCTCAATATGTGCAATTCTAACAGCTGCATATGTAGGCTTGAAGGCTTTGATGTAGCAACTAAAAACTATTCCAACCAATGTGAAACTAAGCCATTCCTAGTACACAACAGAATGAGTCTAATGGCATTCACTTTGGTTCAGTTCCAGAATGGCTTAAGACCAGAATGTGGGAAAGTATTTCAAATAATTAATGCCTATCCGGATTTTACTGAAAATATCTTTGTCGTGCGAAGAGATAGGAATCGCCCCCAAATGTGCACATACACCCTCACCACTATATTGTGGAAATCACAGTCACGTGATCTGAATGGGTTTAAAAGAAGATAAAACAAATTGATGAGTATAGAGAGGTAGTGGGAGGGAGAGAAGAGGTCAGGCCATGGCTATTAATCACTATTACTAAATGGATACCAATTCAGCTGGAGGACAAATAACTGGGGAAAGTTTCTGGCTTCTGTCGTGACCCCAGAGTACAGAAAGACATGCTGATGAGAACCAGGCACAGACTGCTTTGATCTGCTATAGAACATTCAAAGCCATATTCAAGGACTTCCCATCCAGAAACTTGTAGTGCTTCTCAGGCTCAAAAGATGTCCCCAGCAGAGCTTCCATTTCTTCAGCCTTACGGAAGGCTCAGGATGTGAAGGCTCTTTAGCAGTCCAGTCAATGCCACCAACAGAGAGAATTTACCACACTACAAGTCTTGTCAGCCCAGATAAGTATATAGTAAGCTTTGACTTCCCATTGGGACAACACCTTCCTATTGTCTTTGTAGGAATGAGCTCCAGCCAACAGTACTCACTTGGAACTATCCAAAGTTCTGATTTCTTCTGTCTTGATACGGCCTGTTATGTATCAAAGTAGACAAGTAAAGACATATCTCTTCGTCTATGGAGTGATATTTCTGCTTACTGGATGCCTGCTTAAATGTACCTGCTAGATGCTAACAACGTGAGTCTCAAGTAACAGCAGCACAGGATACTTTTGTGCCAAGGTCTCTCTGGATGTATCTAGGAGACACTGTTCAAAATAGGATGCTGAACTAGATCAATGATATTTTAACTTTGTAAGTCAACTTGAGGATTGGTGAGAGAAGGTGGGTCTATTCATGTTCTTCTTGGAAGCTTCAAAGAGACATTTGGTTGGTCACTGTAAGAAATAGGATGCTGGGTTCAATTGGCCATTAGTCTGATCTGGCTGGTGTCTCCTTAAATTCTGTGGATTTCACTCATCTCCATCAGGTAGGAGGACAGGACAGGATGCAAGCTTGCAAATATACATGGAAATAGTGCCCATGCACCACTTCTCTCCTATCATTAACCACACAAATGCTTGTGCTACAAATGGGTGTTTGGTCTAATCTCTTCCTCTATCCTTATTAAAATCGGTCAGGAGTGTAGAGGGTTTAATTTTAGGTCTGATCCTGTAGGATTGTTCTTAGGATATAAGCTTAAAATTCCCCCTAGATATCTTTCAGCTGATGGCATCTCTCAACAAACTTTTATCCCAATCTGATGGCTCCAGTTTTAGTGAAACATTCAAAGAATTTCAAGGGATGCAAAGAAGTTTCAGTACAATCGAGCAGACATTTATGTGGCCTTATCAAGAAATCAATCTAATGCCATACAGTTTCCTTTCCAAAGTTGAACTGGCCTTTGCATTCATCATGTACAAGGCACGCAATGGAATCTGTCTATCTGGAGGGCTCCAATGTACAGCAGACAACAAAGCTGGTTCTCACTGGACAATCTCTATTTTACCAATGAAAACTAGCTGTTTGTTTTATTGCGCATTGATTTAGTCAAACCAAATAAATCAGTCCCCATTGCAAAATTAAACTCATATGCTTGACAGGAGACTGTCTGATTATGACTTCTCTCTTTCCAAAGATTTAACCTCCTTGGTAATAGGGAGAAAATACAAACACATTTTGGCAACCTAGAGGCTAGCCATTACTCGAACAGCAAGCTGCTACCTGTGAGCACACAAAGATCTCCAGCCAGTTGAGAATTTCAGCCATAAAGCTTCAAGAGATCATATCTCACATGGGACCCATAAAGTGCCAAAGGATTGAGGCTGCCATGATAAATGGAGCATAAATCACACCTTTCCACCCATCCTATCTCAGAGGGCAGGGCTGGGGGAGCTCTCCCACAGGAACTTGGATCATTAACACCAGTTCCCACTTGATTATCCCATCAATCAGAACTTCATCAGAAATCAGTTAGCAAGGCTGAACTGAGATGTACCCATAGTTCAACCCAGGCTGACTGCTTGTTACCTTAATGGAACAGTCAGTTGATTAATTGGATTTCTGAGTATAAGCCTGATGGAATTATTAGCAACTGGGTATTAGGTCCACAGGTTAAGGCTGAAGACAGCATCAGTGCCACGAATCCTAATCTACCTCAAAGGGTTGTTGCTGTGAGAAGAAGGAGAGGAGGAGGAGAATTATTCAAGCTGAAAGTATGGAAGGAAAAAAAATGTTGAAGGAAAAATGTGGGCTATAAATATAACAAACAAACAAACAAAAGATGTGCTACTCTACAGATGCTCTTTGCTTGCATTTTGGTGTGCATTACTTGAAATTACTAAAAAAAAAACCCCTTCAGATATGTGCTTATGTGTCAGCAGGGAGATGGCGGCAGGCTAGCATGTTAATAACTATGTGCGAATCTACCTAAGAAGTGGGGAGAGCAAACAAGAGAGCTGGAGTTTGCATAAGTATATGAATCATTTAAAAAATGAGATGCCTGCCTCCTAATGCAAATATGTTTTATTATTCTTTCAGCTCTATTAAACACCATGCTCAAATTAGCCCATGGGAATTTCTTGGTGTATGAACACCATAGTTGTACTGTGGACCAAAGTAAATATAATAATTACCAACCAGAAGAGGATAAGGAGGAGGAGTCTTTTGAATTGTTATATTCTGCCTCTTCATTCCAAAAGCTTTCAAAATGCACAACAGAGAGTAGCAGCTCTTGAAAACCCACTTAATGTTTCATGCAATTCATTATTTTTATTCTCTCTCTTTATCCCCCTCCCCAATAGACTAAATCAGTGAAGGATCCTCCTTGGATTGTTTCCATCTGCTGCAACTGATATTACTGACAGTTTAAGAGAAAGAGGAAGAGCAATTGAATATACCCCCAGCCAGTCGTCCATGGGTACTGGGTAGCTGCGTCTCATTATGTATTTGCTAATTTATTAGATATACTGCTTTTATCATACAGTGAACTCAATGTGGCTTTCTTCATTCTCCTCTTCTAGCTCTCAATCTCATTCCCACAACAACAACCCTGTGATGTCGGCTGGGCGGAGAGTCTGTCCCTGGCCTAAAGTCACCCAGTTGTCCCTGGCTGAGTGAGGACTAGAATCCAGATTGCCTGAGTCCCAGTCCTACACTGTTAACCACTATAGCAAGCTGGCTCTCAGGCGACCAAAGATGCCTATAAGTAAGGATATGTGAGAAAAACATTCTGTCACCCTCAGCTGAATGTGGATGCAGTGGCTGTGCCAGCTATTTTATGGTTGTTGGAGAAAACGGCCTCCATTGACCCCCTCTGTCAGTAACTCTGCCTTCTCTCTGCCATGGCCAACAGAGGAGTGTCAGTATCAGGACCTGAGTAACCCTGCAAGGGCTCGCAGAACCAGGAACACCAACCTGCACCCTTTCTGTGCTTCCTATCTTTCCTCTGAGTAGACCCTACCTCGTTCCAGCCTGCTACTACCCTTGCAGCAAAGTCTTCCTGGAAAATCGACCTTGACACTTTGTTCTGACTCTCTCCATGTGCGTCCATGCGAAATCTGACTGCTCTCCTCTGTGGACCTGCTGACTTTCCCCTAGTCTTTGCTCCATAGTAAGCTTCGGGCTCAGCTTGAGCTTGTGCCCTGGACCAGGCATTCTGCCCTTCCCTGCTGCTGCCACAGCCCGACCCTCACAAAGAGCTTCTTCTTTATCCTCTTTTCTATAAATGTTACTGTTAGATTGCTTGCCAGCCAGAAAGCAAGAAGGCAGTGATGCCTACTGCTCCTCCTCACCACCCCTACTGTTGTGTCCAGTGTGGGCAGGGGGGGGAGCAGGCAGGTTGCAATGGAAAAGAGAAGCAAGTTCATGGGGCTCTTGTCAATGGGGCCTCTCTTGTGTGAGGGCCCTTGGCTAGTGCACAGTCATGCCTACTTTTGAGGCTGCCCTTATGATTTATTTATTTATTTATTTAACATATTTGTATGCCGCCCCCATTGCAACCTAGCCTTGGGGCGGCTCACAACATGAACAATTAAAACCATTAACTAAACCATCAGTACGCTGATGATACCCAGCTCTACCTCTCTTTCTCCACCGATCCAGGTGAGGCAGTGGCTGTGCTGAACCAGTGCCTGGCTGAGGTAATGGGCTGGATGAGGGCCAATAAACTGAGGCTCAATCCTGACAAGACGGAGGTCCTGTTGGTGGGTGGGTCGGGCTTCGGAGTGGGGGACCTGACCCTAGTCTTAAATGGGGTTGCACTCCCTGTGAAAGACAAGGTCCGCAACCTGGCAGTGCTCCTCGACCCGGAGCTGGCCTTGGTAGCCCAAGTGTCAGCAGTGGCAAGGAGCGCTTTCCATCAGCTCCGTCACTTCCTGGAGTTCGACTGCCTGGTGACAGTGAGACATGCGTTGGTGACTTCCCTGTTAGACTTCTGTAACGCACTCTACGTGGGGCTACCCTTGAAGACGGTCCGGATACTTCAATTGGTGCAAAATAGAGCTGCCAGGGTGCTGACGGGGACTGGGCGTGGTTCTCATAACACCCCAGTTCTCCGTCAGCTACACTGGCTTCCCATTGAAGTCCGGGCCCAATTCAAGGTGTTGGTTCTTACCTATAAAGCCCTTAATGGCTTGGGTCCTGGCTACCTAAAGGAGCACCTGCGACCATATATGCCCTCCTGCCCCCTACGATCAGCAGCTGATGCTCTCCTCTGGGAACCCTCTGTTAGAGAAATAAGGAGGGTGAGTACCCAGAGGAGGGCTTTCTCTGCGGTGGTGCCCCACCTATGGAATGCGCTCCCCAGAGAGGCTTGCCTGGTGCCGTCATTATTTGCTTTTTGGCGCCAGGTGAAGACCTTTTTATTTAAGAAATATTTTAATTGTTAGTTATTAATTTTATATTGTATTATTGTTATATTTATATATTTCTATTTTTATATTAGACTCTGAAATGGGCCAGTTTTAATTAGTGTATTGGTTTTAAATTGCATTTTCTTATTGTTGTTAGTCGCCTCGAGGCTGGTTTGCAATGCGGGTGGCATACAAATATGTTAAATAAATAAATAAATAAATAAAGGTGTTGCAATGGACAGCAACACCTGTGATTCCCACCAAGGCCATCTCCTGGCCTGACGTTGGGTACTCCTCACAGGTTCTATGTTCTTCCCCTTCCTTGTCTTTCCTGGACGACCCTTCTCTGACTTTATGCACCCAGTTCTCCCAGACAAACACACACACAAAGGCCAGGCCACAGCTAAGGGATGCAGACAAGGGACAATGGCACCATGTCCATTGAAGTCACAACTTACAAATGTCTGAAGATGACATGTTGGTCTCACAGAAACACTGGGCACTTCTTAATGTATAAAGCAACTTAATGTATAAAAGTTGGTGGGGGGAAGTCCATACTGGAAGAAACACAATTTCTTAAAACCTGGCAGGTTTATGCCAGCTAGGTCACAAGGCGAAAGCAACTTCCCCTCAACACTTTTTCCCTGCTTTGGTACTAGATCTTTCCCCTGCTTCCGAGATTCCTACATGTGTTTCAGTGGGTGGGAAAATGGCAATGGTTTCTCCAGAGATAACACGGTTTGTCTCCCTTGGCAGGTCCCTGTTGAGTGTACAAGAGGACTTTGTCTCTTTGGATCAGAGGCCTCTCAAGTTCACCCTGGTACTCCCTCGACATGGCTTCATCCACCTCCCACCAGCAGTGCAGAGTACAAATGGGATGCAACTTTTCATTACTATAACAAGGAGGTCTTCAGTGGTACTTCCTGCACCTTTAAACACACTCTAGCTGCTCCCTTTAGGATCACTTTCATATTTTACTATATTTAGTCCTTCATTTTAAGAATTTTTATGTGCCCTTCCAATCACATTCCTAGGGTACTTCATAAAAAATAGAAACAGTTGAAATGTAGAGGCCGAGGCACAGACAGAGTGAAAAGCTGTAACATGTATAAAAGTAGCATTAAGTCACCTGCAGGATTAAAACCACATCTGGAAAAAAGCTTGGGGAAAATAATAACATTTAAAGAGAGAGGCAAATGAAATGGGAAATCAATTTCATTTGATCCCAATGGACTTGCACAGGGTTTTAATCCAGTGCTTGGAAAAGAACTATGCCACATATTTTCCCTCAGGTTCTGGAAATATGTGTGAAATAACTGAACATATGCAGAACTGTGATCTCTGTATTTGTAGTACCATTTGCAAAAAATGCTGATTTTTGCTGTGTTTTGCACAAATGGGATCTGAATCTTCAAATCGGTGTAAATAGTTTAGCGGCATTTTTAACATTTTATCACATTCACAAGTCTGTTATCTAAGTCCAGGCACAACATATTCCCTTGGTAAAGCTATATCCTTTTTGGTTTTATCTTCTCACTGTGTTACCATTAGTTCACCATATCCCCGGCTTCACCAAAACCAACAATTTATCACTAGCAAATTCATCTAATTCAATATTGTCTGTAGGGCTATGTAACCACATTTTGAAATCATTATTTTTAGTCATAATGTTTCAACTCCCGTGATTTGTGCAAATGGCGCCATGGGTATTTTTTAGTCTTTCTTAATTTGTGCAAATTTCAGTTTCAGCAATTTGCGCAAATTGCCTGAGTTTTTAAAAGTTGCATAAATGATGACCTGATTTACAAGCAGAACACCACATGTTGATTATACTTGTGTCAGGCTGGCTCAGAACCAGACTGTAATAATTGGCACAGGATGGTATGGAAAGGAATGGAATGCAAAGAGCTGAATTAGGAATATCCTTCTGATTTTTACTTCCCCCCACCCTTCCATGGATTCCTCACACTTCCTTGCCTGGAGCTGAACAGACAGTGAAGTAGGCACTGGATTTGTTTGTTTTTCTTCTTCATCCTGTTTTTTGATCCTCACAACTCCCATTCACACACCACGCACTTTGCCTTCTTGGGCTAGTTTCCTATTTAGATAACATTCCCTTGGAAGAAAACTGTTAGGTTCTTGGATCTGTAAATTGTGACAACTCTTCACAATGGTCAATCGTAAGTATCTGGCAAAGCGGAAATTGTCCAGAATAATCTGGAAGACAGCAGTGGAATTGTTTCAGTGGTCCCAAGAGGTAGTGATGGGTTAACTCCCTCTGGCCTGATTCTTAATGTGTTTGATTAAAACAAATTAATTTGTCAAGCATCCAGTGTGCTCATAATTAAATTGTTCTAAATTTAGTCCATTTAAGAATCAAATATTACTCATGCTCTGTGCCATTTTCTCAGGAGTGCAATGGGGACAAGATCACTTCGGGATGCCAGCCCCTGCTAGAAATTCCTTTTATTTTCCTGACGTTTCCCCTATAGGAGGAAGAGCAGTAGAAAGGGCTTTCAATATGCTCTCCATTGGACCTCAGTCCCTGCAGTGGCCATGCTCAGCAGTTTCAAAATGGTTCCTGGGGTTCTGGCCACAAATCTTCCCTACCATGTCCAGTGGGTACTGGGAAATTTTAGACTGGGGAAGGGAAAGGAGTAACATTAAGAAAGCCTGACAGAGGGTATCAGGGTTTTTGCAAGTCATATTCCTCCAAAGTAAACATCAAGATATCAAGGTGAATCTGATCGAGCTTGGCTTAGAGCCCATTATAGGGCCTATTCTGTGTCAATAAAAATGGCAAAATGTCAATATTTTGCCACTTCTATTGCATCTTCCCAGTGTCAACCAACTGAACTTTTCTGAGTGGTTTGGGTTCTCTTAATGGAACATCAGATATGACCTCTGAGTCCTTGGTGGTTCACTGTGATGAACTTTCTTCTCACAGGACAAAGTCACTCAGATACACCATGACTGAACCCTGCAGTTGATTCAGTCTCATTGAGAGATGTGTCCAGAGCACCAACTATCTGACTTCAATGGATGAGTTTCAATTATTGGGGCCTGATGATGTGGACAACGATCTTGGCTCGATGTGCGCCACCACTTGCTTACTCAAGCCTTGACTATCTTGGCTTATTAAGAGATGTAGCACTGGTTTGCACCTGGGTCCAGGAGGTTGTCAGCACCAAAGAGGGAGTGCTTGCAGCCTCTTTGAAGGAGGCTGTTATAAGACCACTCCTTAAAAAACCAAACCTGGACCCAGAGGCCATAGTAAATTACAAGTCAGTGGCAAACATCCCATTTTAGGATGAGGTGCTTGAGCGGGTGGTGGCTGAGCAGTTCTAGGCACTCTTGGATGAAACAGATTATCTAAATCCATTTCAGTTGGGCTTTAGGCCAGGGTTTGGTATAGAGACTGCCCTGGTTGCCCCGTGGGATGACTTTTGCCAAAAGAGGGACAGGGAGAGTACAACTTGGTGGCCAGGAGTGCCTTTTGTCAGCTTTGGCTGATTTCTCAGCTACGTTCCTACTTGGATGAGTGGCGCCTTGACACAGTGATCCATGCATTGGTAACCTCTTGCCTGGATTACTGCAATGCACTCTATATGAGACGATCTTTGGTACATTACAGCTAATAATGTGCAGCCGCTTATGAGAACTGGCTGGCAAGAACATATGACACCAGTCCTTCATCAGTTGCGTTGGCTCCCTGATCCAGCCTGGGCCCAATTCAAAGTGTTGTCTTTGACATATAAAGCCCTAAAGGCTTGGGACCAGGATCCCGAGGGAGCATCTTTCTTCATATATTCCTACCTGTCCACCTGTTCGGAAGCCTTCCTCCAAGTGCTCTCCCCTAATAAGATCAAAGAGGAAAGGGCTTTTTCAGCAGTCATGCCTAGACTATGGAATTCACCAAGGATATTCAACTGGTGCCTACTCTTCTTTCTTTTAGGCACCAGGTGAAAACATCTTAAAGCAAGTTTTTGGTTAATTTAATTTAATTTTATATCTTGTTATGGATTATTTCTCCTTCATGGATCACTGCCTTGTCGTGGCGAAGGGGCTTGCGTAGCTCAATGAAGCTATGAGCTATGCCGTGCAGGGTCACCCAAGACGGACAGGTCATAGCAGAGAGCTCTGACAAAACGTGATCCACTGGAGAAGGAAATGGCAACCCACTCCAGTATCTTTGCCATGAAAACCCCATGGACATGAAAACCAAAAGGCAAAACGATATGACACCAGAAGATGAGCCCCTCAGGTCGGAAGGTGTCCAATATGCTACTGGGGAAGAGCGGAGGGCTAGTACTAGTAGCGCCAGAAAGAATGAAGCGACTGGGTCAAAGCCGAAAGGACACTCAGTTGCCGATGTATCTGGAGGTGAAAGGAAAGTCCGATGCTGCAAAGATCTTTACTCCATAGGAACCTGGAATGTAAGATCCATGAATCAAGGCAAGCTGGATGTGGTCAAACAAGAGATGACAAGACTGAACATCAACATCTTAGGAATCAGTGAACTAAAATGGACAGGCATGGGTGAATTTAGTTCAGATGACCATCAGGTATACTACTGCGGGCAAGAATCTCTCAGAAGAAATGGAGTAGCCTTCATAGTCAATAAAAGAGTAGGAAAAGCAGTACTGGGATACAATCTCCAAAATGACAGAATGATCTCAGTTCGAATCCAAGGCAAACCATTCAACATCACAATAGTCCAAGTCTATGCCCCAACCACTGGTGCTGAAGAGGCTGAAGTTGACCAGTTCTATGAAGGCCTACAACACCTGCTAGAATTAACTCCAAAAAATGATGTCCTTATCATCATGGGGGATTGGAATGCTAAAGTAGGAAACCAAAAGATAACTGGAATAACAGGCAAGTTTGGCCTTGGAATACAAAATGAAGCAGGGCACAGGCTGGTAGAATTTTGTCAAGAGAATACGATGGTCATAACAAACACTCTTTTCCAACAACCCAAGAGATGTCTCTACACATGGACATCACCAGACGGTCAACACAGAAATCAGATTGACTATGTGCTCTGCAGCCAAAGATGGAGAAGTTCTATACAGTCAGTAAAAACTAGACCAGGAGCTGACTGTGGCTCAGATCATGAGCTTCTGGTGGCAAAATTTAGGCTTAAGTTGAAGAAAGTAGGGAAAAGCACTAGGCCACTCAGGTATGACCTAAATCATATCCCTGATGAATATACAGTAGAGGTGACAAATAGATTTAAGGAATTAGATCTGATAGACAGAGTGCCTGAAGAACTATGGACGGAGGTTCGCAACATTGTACAAGAGGCAGCAACTAAAACCATCCCAAAGAAAAAGAAATGCAAGAAAGCAAAATGGCTGTCTGAGGAAGCTTTACAAATAGCTGAGGAAAGAAGGGAAGCGAAAGGAAAGGGAGAAAGAGAAAGATACAAACATTGAATGCAGAATTCCAGAGAACAGCTAGAAGAGATAAGAATGCCTTCCTAAATGAACAGTGCAAAGAAATAGAAGAAAACAATAGAATAGGGAGGACCAGAGATCTCTTCAAGAAAATTAGAGATATGAAGGGAACATTTCATGCAAAGATGGGCATAATAAAGGACCAAAATGGCAGGGACCTAACAGAGGCAGAAGAGATTAAGAGAGGTGGCAAGATTACACAGAAGAACTATACAAGAAAGAGCTTAACATCCCTGATAACCACGATGGGGTGGTCACTGACCTCGAGCCAGACATCCTGGAATGTGAAGTCAAATGGGCCTTAGGAAGTCTGAGCAACAACAAAGCTAGTGGAGGTGACAGCATTCCAGCGGAGCTATTCAAAATCCTGAAAGATGATGCAGTTAAAGTGCTACACTCAATATGCCAGCAAATTTGGAAAACTCAACAGTGGCCACAGGATTGGAAAAGGTCAGTTTACATTCCGATCCCCAAGAAGGGCAATGCCAAAGAATGTTCAAACTACCGCACCATTGCACTCATTTCACATGCTAGCAAAGTGATGCTCAAAATCCTACAAGCTAGGCTCCAGCAGGATGTGGACCGAGAACTACCAGAAGTACAGGCAGGATTTCGAAGAGGGAGAGGAACTAGAGATCAAATTGCCAACATACGCTGGATCATGGAGAAAGCCAGGGAGTTCCAGAAAAAGATCTACTTCTGCTTCATTGACTACGCTAAAGCCTTTGATTGTGTGGATCACAACAAATTGTGGCAAGTTCTTAAGTGATGGGAGTACCAGACCATCTTATTTGTCTCTTGAGAAACCTATATGCAGGTCAAGAAGCAACAGTGAGAACCGGACACGGAACCACTGATTGGTTCAAAATTGAGAAAGGAGTTCGGCAAGGCTGTATACTGTCACCCTGCCTATTTAACTTATATGCAGAGCACATCATGAGAAAGGCAGGGCTAGATGAATCACCAGTTGGAATCAAGATTGCTGGGAGAAATATCAACAACCTCAGATATGCAGATGATACCACTCTCATGGCAGAAAGTGAAGAGGAACTAAAGCCTCTTGATGCGGGTGAAGGGGGAGAGCGCAAAAGTTGGCTTGAAACTCAACATTAAGAAAACTAAGATCATGGCATCTGGTCCTCTCACTTCCTGGCAAATAGATGGGGAAGAAATGGAGGTAGTGACAGATTTTATTTTCCTGGGCTCCAAGATCACCGCAGACGGGGACTGCAGCCAAGAAATTAAAAGACGCTTGCTTCTGGGGAGGAAAGCTATGGCAAATCTAGATAGCATACTAAAAAGCAGAGACATCACCCTGCCAACAAAAGTGCGTATAGTCAAGGCTATGGTTTTCCCAGTTGCAATGTATGGCTGTGAAAGCTGGACAATAAGGAAGGCTGAGCGCAAAAGGATTGAGGCCTTTGAGTTGTGGTGCTGGAGAAGACTCCTGCGAGTCCCTTGGACTGCAAGGCGATCAAACCGGTCAGTCCTAGAGGAGATCAACCCTGACTGCTCTTTAGAAGGCCAGATAGTGAAGATGAAACTCAAATACTTTGGCCACCTAATGAGAAGGAAGGACTCCCTAGAGAAGAGTCTAATGCTGGGAACAATAGATGGCAAAAGAAGAAGGGGACGGCAGAGGATGAGGTGGCTGGATGGAGTCACTGAGGTGGTTGGTGTGAGCTTGAGTGGACTCCGGGGGATGGTGGAGGACAGGAGGGCCTGGAGGAATGTTGTCCATGGGGTCGCGATGGGTCGGACTCGACTTCGCGACTAACAACAACAATGGATTATTTATTTCAATGTTAGTTAATTTATTGGTTGTGCTTATTTGTTTGTGTAGATGTATCTTATTATGTGATGCTATTTAGTATTTCATTGTTTTATCTATTTTATTAGATCATCAATTGTTGTATTGTATTGTATGTATGTTTTTATTTTGCCTTACCATTTGTAAGCTGCCCAGAGAACCCTCAGGTTATGGGGCACCATAGAAATGGAATTAAAATGGAATGAGCTTCTATGGGAGGTGGTTGAAGCCCCATTGGTGAGGGTGTTCAAGGATAAGCAGCTGGAACTAGAGGTCAGACTAGATGGGCCAGGAGTTCCCTTCTGACTTGCTCTGTTTTTATGTTTCTAAAAAATAAATAAAGCCTGTTGGTTCTCCTGTTGGTTCTCCAAGGGTTTTGACACCATCAACCATGGTATCCTTCTGGACACATTGGCTCCCTTGGGAGCTGGGGGCACTGCGTTGTGGTGGTTCCATTGGTACCTGGCTGACTGTGTCCAAAAGGTGGTGCTGGGGGACAGTTGCTCTGCCCCATGGCAATTGTGCTATGGTGTCCTTCATAGCTCTATACTGTCCCCCATGCTGTTCCATATCTACATGAAACTACTGGGAGAGGTGATATGGAGGTAGACACATAGAAACATAGAAACAGAGCAAGTCAGAAGGGGCCTCCCGGGCCATCTAGTCTGACCTCCAGCACCAGCTGGCTCCGCTCACAACATGTCCACCATGTGCATGTCCAGCCTATCTTTGAACACCCGCACCGATGGGACCTCAATGACCTCTCATGGAAGCCCATTCCATGCCCTCGGGGTCCTGAGGTAGGGGCTGAGGTCTACATCCCATTTTCATCTAATCCAAGTGAGGCATTTTCTGTCCTGAATCACTGCCTGAGCTTGATAATAGGCTGGATGCAGGCTAATAAAATGAAGATCAATCCAGATAAGATGGAGACACTGCTGGTAGATGACCCATCTGCCCAGAAGGTGGGCCTTCAACCTGTCCTGGAAGAGGTTGCATGCCCACCAGAAGGGCAAGGTTCACAGCTTGGGGATACTCTTGGATCCAAAACTATCACTGTAGTTTAAAGTTTAATTTACCAACTGCAGCCCTTCCTGGACAGGCAGAGCCTAGTCCTAGTCACACACACTCTGGTAACTTCTTGGCTTGACTATTCTAACATGCTCTATGTGGGGCTGTCCTTGAAGAAGGTCTAGAAACTCCAGCTGGTACAGAATAGGGCTACGCACCTTGCTGGTGCAAGGAAGTTAGTGCATCCATATTATCCCAATATTATATCGCTTACGTACATTGGCTACCAGTTGAGCTGCAGATTTAAGGTGCTTGTGTTAACATATAAAGCCCCAAAAGGCTTGGGAACAGGATACTTGAAGGATTGCTTCCTCCCATATATACTACTCAGTCCTTAACATCGGGTGAGGAGGCCTTCTGAGAGATCCATCCTCCAAGGAGGGAAGGAGGATGGAAAATAGAAGAGGGACCTTCTCAGTGGCTGCACCACTCTATAGAATGGAATGGACATCCAAAAACAGTCCACCTGGTGCCATCTTTACTGTCTTTTCTGTACCAGGCAAAACCAGTCTCCAGACATTTTACCAATTGATTTTATATTATGATGTTATTTATACTACTTTTAGTCTTAATATATTTTAACTTGTTAATTTTTTGTCCCCTCAGCTGCATATTCTGTTTTATTGTATGTTGCTTTTACGTGTTCTAAAATTGATGTTATATTATGTAAAATTGTTGTAATCTGCTTAGAGAGACTTGGAACTAGTTATAGCAGAATATAGCAGAATTTATTTGAATAAGCAAACAAACAGGAACTAATTCCACATAGGTTTGGGGAATATAAACCAAATGCATTCATTTGTATAAAAGATGTTCTTCACTAACAGCCTTTCATCTGCATCCTGAACATGATTCACACCTGCAGCTCAAATGCCAGCCCCAACCTCCACTGGAGCAGCTTTCAGTGCAAACATATGCATGACTACACAGCAATATGCCCCACTGAGTTCAATGAGGCTTTCTCTCTGGCTCATGGGAATGGGATTAAAAATTAAATCTTAAAGGAGTTCACAGAACTGCCTTGGGATATTAAAAGAATGTATGGAGGTGCTCTTAGAAGGATAGATGAACGCGTCACAAGAAACTCATTCTGCCTCTCTTCTTCCACAAGGAACTTCATGAGAAAGAAACGTAGAAACAGAGCAATTCAGAAGGGGTCTCCCAGGCCATCTAGTCTGACCCTGGTTCCAGCCAACTCCACTCATGACATGCCTACCATGTGCATATCTAGCCTATCCTTGAACACCCTCACCGATGGGGCTTCAACCACCTCCAGTGGAAGTCCATTCCACACCTTCGGGGTCCTAACTGTCAGGAAGTACTTCCTGCCATCCAAATTGAACCTTGGTTCCCTGATCTTTGCTGCACTGGAACATGTCCTGCCCTCCTCCACAGGGGAGAACAGGTCTGAACTCACCTCTGTATGACACCCCCTCACATGCCTATATGTCATCAACAGATCCCCTTGGAGTTGCCTCTCTTCCAGGCTGAAAAACCTAAATTCCCTCAATCTCACTTCAGTTTCCGGCCACCATCCTTGTGGCATTATGCTGTACATATTCCAACCTGGTTATATCCTTCCTGTAATGTGGAGCCCAGAACTGAACACAATACTCCAGTTGCAGGTGTATCAGAATTGTATACAGTGGCAGTAATACCCCTCTTGATCTAGAAGCCACACTTCTGGCTATGCATCCAAGGGTGGCATTCACCCTCTTGACTGCCACATCACACAGCTGACTCATGTTTAGCCTGCAGTTGACCAGTACCCTGAGATCCCTTGAGGATGGGACATTTGAGCTGAGAAAAAACTGAGTGGGGGCGACATAAGAGAAACTTTTCAAAGCATGGAGAAAGCAGAGATAGAAACATTTATCTTCCTTTCTCAGGACCGCCCCCCCCACCCGCCCCACAACTCTACACACGATCCTGGTCAGTGGTACTATTCTCTCGGGTGGGAATTAGTTGCTTTGTTAGCATTCCCCCTCCCACATGCAGACTTATTTATATATCCTGCCTGCTTCTTTTCCCTCCTCCTTCAGACATTCTTCTTACCCTGCTGCTTCTTCCTCCAGCATTAATCACACTGGTGACCCTACCTTATTAAGAAACACACCAAACTGGAAAAGAAAGCAAGACGTAGGAGGAGAGGTGACTCTGTCCATTTTGGGTTGCTGCCTGATCCTGTGTTTGGACCCATATGTGACTTGCATGTAGCCCCCAACAGAATTATCTTCACGGGAATGAACCTTCAGCAAAATCAAAACAAAGCAAATCGAAATAATGCTCCCCCCCTGCCTGCTGCACAAGATAACAAATTGGATCTAGTTATTTGATATCATCAGAAATAGCAAGTGGCAGGGCAGGAACTGAGAGCATGGGCAAATACGGGCATTGAAATAAAATGCAATACATAGATGGATAAGCTGGCACCGTAATGAAAAACTGCCTGAAAAGAAGAGTGAGACAGGTGTTGGCACTGCTGAAAAGATGCAATTGGATACTGTACTCAAGGAGATTCACAGCACTTAAAATGTTTTACAACAGAACCCATCTTCCCATAGCTGGTATTCTATAGGGCAGCCCTATGTATTCTGAGACCACATGGAACTTTCTTTTGCTTTCTCCTTCTTTGCTCACTTTTCACTTTCTCTCTTCTCTTTTCCAGATAGAGGGGAGGGGAGAGGAGGGGCAGCTTGAAGGAGTAGCAAGAAAAGAACAGGATTTTCCCTCTTGCTTTTCAGCTCTAGAAATCACAGGAAACAGCCCTTCACTAGAAGCTGAAGTACAAGGCTGAGTTTTCTGCAATTCGCTCCCTTGACCTCTCAGTAGCACTTGTCTTATTTTAACCCATCCAGCCCTGAAAAACCCAATGCTTCTTTTTACCAAAGCTGCTGCAGCTGCTAAGTAAGTCTTGTCACCATTGATAAAAGACAGTGTACCCAAAGCTGACTTCTGCAACAAAGCTGGTTTTATGGAGTATGTACATCTTCACTGGATGGGCTTGTTCATATTTCTGGGTAGGGCTATGAGGATATGAAGGAAAAATCAGCTATTTCCATATAATCAGCATAGATTTCTACCACATTTTCACCCTTCTGGGTCTGTGTGACTTGATATTAATTTATTTGCAATGAAGTACAATTGCAGGGTACTTTATAAAGTTTACTATGTTGTTGTGGTTACTCGCAAAGTCATGTCCGACCCATCGTGACCCCATGGATAACATTCCTCCAGGCCTTCCTGTCCTCCACCGTCCACCGGAGTCCACTCAAGCTCACACCAATCACCTCAGTGACTCCATCCAGCCACCTCATCCTCTGCCGTCCCCTTCTTCTTTTGCCATCTATTGTTCCCAGCACTGGGCTCTTCTCCAGGGAGTCCTTCCTTCTCATTAGGTGGCCAAAGTATTTGAGTTTCATCTTCAGTATCTGGCCTTCTAAAGAGCAGTCAGGGTTGATCTCCTCCAGGACTGACCGATTTGATCACCTTGCAGTCCAAGGGACTCGCAGGAGTCTTCTCCAGCACCACAACTCACAGGCCTCAATCCTTCGGTGCTCAGCCTTCCTTATGGTCCAGCTTTCACAGCCATACATTGCAACTGGGAAAACCATAGCCTTGACTATATGCACTTTTGTTGGCAGGGTGATGCCTCTGCTTTTTAGTATGCTGTCTAGATTTGCCATAGCTTTCCTCCCCAGGAGCAAGCGTTTTTTTTTAATTTCTTGGCTGCAGTCCCCATCTGCAGTGATCTTGGAGTCCAGGAAAATAAAATCTGTCACTACCTCCATTTCTTCCCCATCTATTTGCCAGGAAGTGAGAGGACTGGATGCCATGATCTTAGTTTTCTTAACTTTGAGAGTTTCAGGCCAACTTTTGCACTCTCCTCCTTCACCTGCATCAAGAGGCTCTTTAGTTCCTCCTCACTTTCTGCCATGAGAGTGGTATCATCTGCATATCTGAGGTTGTTGATATTTCTCCCAGCAATCTTAACTCCAACTGGTGAGTCATCTAGCGCCGCCTTTCTCATGATGTGCTCTGCATATAAGTTAAATAGGCAGGGCGACAGTATACAGCCTTGCCGAACTCCTTTCTCAATTTTGAACCAATCAGTGGTTCCGTGTCCAGTTCTCACTGTTGCTTCTTGACTCGCATATAGGTTTCTCAAGAGACAAATAAGATGGTCTGGTACTCCCATCTCTTTAAGAACTTGTCGCAATTTGTTGTGATCCACACAATCAAAGGGTTTAGCATAGTCAATGAAGCAGAAGTAGAAGTTTTCCTGGAACTCCCTAGCTTTCTCCATGATCCAGTGTATGTTGGCAATTTGATCTCTAGATCCTCTCCCTCTTCGAAATCCTGCCTGTACTTCTAGTAGTTCTCGGTCCACATCCTGCTGGAGCCTAGCTTGTAGGATTTTGAGCATCACTTTGCTAGCATGTGAAATGAGTGCAATGGTGCGGTAGTTTGAACATTCTTTGGCATTGCCCTTCTTGGGGATCGGAATGTAAACTGACCTTTTCCAATCCTGTGGCCACTGCTGAGTTTTCCAAATTTGCTGGCATATTGAGTGTAGCACTTTTACTGCATCGTCTTTTAAGATTTTGAATAGCTCAGCTGGAATGCTGTCACCTCCACAAGCTTTGTTGTTGCTCAGACTTCCTAAGGCCCATTTGACTTCACATTCCAGGATGTCTGGCTCGAGGTCAGTGACCACCCCATTGTGGTTATCAGGGACGTTAAGCTCTTTCTTGTATAGTTCTTCTGTGTAATCTTGCCACCTCTTCTTAATCTCTTCTGCCTCTGTTAGGTCCCTGCCATTTGGGTCCTTTATCATGCCCATCTTTGCATGAAATGTTCCCTTTATATCTCCATTTTTCTTGAAGAGATCTCTGGTCCTCCCTATTCTATTGTTTTCTTCTATTTCTTTGCACTGTTCATTTAAGAAGGCATTCTTATCTCTTCTAGCTAATCTTTGGAATTCTGCATTCAATTGGGTGTACCTTTCTCTTTCTCCCTTGCCTTTTGCTTCCCTTATTTCCTCAACTATTTGTAAAGCTTCCTCAGTCAGCCATTTTGCTTTCTTGCATTTCTTCTTCTTTGGGATGGTTTTAGTTGCTACCTCTTGTACAATGTTGCGAACCTCTGTCCATAGTTCTTCAGGCACTCTGTCTATCAGATCTAATTCCTTAAATCTATTTGTCACCTCCACTGTATATTCATCAGGGATATGATTAAGGTCATACCTGAGTGGCCCAGTGCTTTTCCCTACTTTCTTCAACTTAAGCCTAAATTTTGCAATGAGAAGCTCATGATTCGAGCCACAGTCAGCTCCTGGTCTAGTTTTTACTGACTGTATAGAGCTTCTCCATCTTTGGCTGCAGAGCACATAGTCAATCTGATTTCTGTGTTGACCGTCTGGTGATGTCCATGTGTAGAGTCGTCTCTTGGGTTGTTGGAAAAGAGTGTTTGCTATGAGCGTCATATTCTCTTGACAAAATGCTACCAGCCTGTGCCCTACTTCATTTTGTACTCTAAGGCCAAACTTGCCTGTGATTCCAGTTATCTTTTGGCTTCCTACTTTAGTATTCCAATCCCCCATGATGATAAGGACATCATTTTTCGGTGTTAATTCTAGGTGTTGTAGGTCTTCATAGAACTGGTCAACTTCAGCCTCTTCAGCACCAGTGGTTGGGGCATAGACTTGGACTATTGTGATGTTGAATGGTTTGCCTTGGATTCGAACTGAGATCATTCTGTCATTTTGGAGATTGTATTCCAGTACTGCTTTTCCTACTCTTTTATTGACTATGAAGGCTACTCCATTTCTTCTGAGGGATTCTTACCCGCAGTAGCATAGCTGATGGTCATCTGAATTAAAGTCACCCATTCCTGTCCATTTTAGTTCACTGATTCCTAAGATGTTGATGTTCAGTCTTGTCATCTCTTGTTTGACCACATCCAGCTTGCCTTGATTCGTGGATCTTACATTCCAGGTTCCTATGGAGTATAGATCTTTGCAGCATCGGACTCTCCTTTCACCACCAGATACATCAGCAACTGAGTGTCCTTTTGGCTTTGACCCAGTCGCTTCATTCTTTCTGGCGCTACTAGTACTAGCCCTCTGCTCTTCCGCAGTAGCATATTGGACACCTTCCGACCCAAGGGGCTCATCTTCCGGCATCATATCTTTTTGCCTTTTGGTACTGTCCGTGGGGTTTTCATGGCAAAGATAGTGGAGTGTGTTGCCATTTCCTTCTCCAGTGGATCACGTTTTGTCAGAGCTCTCTGCTATGACCTGTCCATCTTGGGTGACCCTGCACGGCATAGCTCATAGCTTCATTGAGCTACGCAAGCCCCTTTGCCACGACAAGGCAGTGATCCATGAAGGAGAAAGATTATTATACCTTTAGTTAAAAGCTTCTGCTTTCTAGCCCCTTCCCTTGCTACAGTGTGGCTGCAAAATTAGTGATGAATTACTTCCTAATTGGTTAGTTCCTATTTCCTCCCTATATTGGATAGGCTCTACCAAATGAATTATGAGGTGAATATTATTATCAGAAAATTGTATCATGAATTATCTCAGGGTCCAAGAAATGAGACTTCTTGAAGCTTATGGTACTCAGCTTGTTAGGAAGAACACCAGAAAGCATTGTCCTGAAGCTGCTTTTCTCAGTCATTCTGTACTGAGAATGTGCTGCTTTTGCTGTGAGAATGAAATTTTTTCCCTTGGTGAAGTAGCTTCATCCACTCCTGTCCCCAGGAAGTGAGCTAGAACCTATGTGCATATTGATAAACTCTGGAACAATGGGAGCAAATCACTATAAAATCCATGACAAGACTTGTGTTTTGGGAAGAGGGAGTGGCCTACCCAAGCAATTTTGGGGGCCACAGAGCATCACTTGGGGTACTCAGGGAACCAACATGGCTGCAAAAAGGGGATGTGAGGATTTTTATTTTTATTTTTTTTGCTCTTCTCTTCTCCTTTCTCCCTTTCTTTCTTTTGCTTATTTATATTCTGCACCCATCTTCCATCATTGTCTTCAGTACACTGCATCTCAACTTTGACACGGCTGGCTTTTCCCCCCAAGTGTCCTTGAATCTAAAGTGAAGTGTCTTAGCCAGGCAACATTCCAGGGCAGTGGGCAGCTTTTCTCAGTATTTTCTCAGTATTTTCCTTTCATCATTATCTGTTCTTTTCTTTATTTTTTGTAATTTTGCTATAAAATAAGATTGAATCAGTAATCAACCCTCCCTCACCTAAAAGAAGGAACAGATGCTGAATAATCAAAGGGAGATTAAGGGTCCTTCATTCCTAATCTCCCAGCTGTGCTGAGCATATAGCAATAAATGTGTAGAAGATGCAAGAAGTAAGCTACTAATTAACATTGTGGGGGACCTTCACTGAAAGGGACCTGTTGGAACAAATAATACAAAAGGATCTTGACCTGGATAGTATAATTGTATGTTAAGTGCTCTATGGAACCAACAGATTAATTTCTGCTTTCAGAAATGTACAAGAAGTGCTAAAGCATGGAGTACTAAAGGGGTCCAAATGTGAAAGCAACTGTAGAGCTGAAAGCAGAAAGTCTCAGGTTAAATCTCCAGTTTAAAAAAGGGTTTCAGGTCATACAATAGAAAAGATCTCACTGTTCAACCTTAGAAAATGATTGCTAATTTGAGTTAAGCAATACTGGCTGAGATAGACCAATGTTCCAATTTTGTATGAGGCAGCTTTATGCATTCTGAAACAGGCAGCTAACAACTCAAGATCAAAAAGACGATTGCATCTTTTTTTTTTAAAGGGAAGCTGAATGATGGAAGGAAAGATCAATAATACTGGTTTTGTTTTCTTCATTTGACTATGAAGAAAGAGCTCGTGCATTTCTTCCCTCAGTCATGCCCTCCATTTCTTCCCCACCTCAGCACTACAGTGAGGTCCTATAGGATTGTCCCCAGGGACTGCCCAGTTCACTTTTCATCCTGTGATTGCCAATAAACATGGCTTCACTCTCATTTTACTTTACCAAAACAAAAAAACAAAAAACAGCACAACATCATTGATTTTAAAATAAAAATCTCTAGCCCTTCCGAAGGACCATTTTTCAAAAAGGTTAAAACTGATGATGTGGCATTATTTTCCCATTATCCTCTTTGTAACCTTGCACGGAAACACTGGAGTGACCATCTCTCTCTCTCTCTCCCTCTCCCCCACCCCCCCATTATTGAAGGTTCCCAGCCCTGCTTTGTTCATTACAGTCTAGAAATCACACTTGTTTTCTTTGAAGGGAGACACCTCCCTACACCCCCAGACAAATCTAGTGCTCTCAGATGGCACTTCTGCCCTAGGAAAGCCACAAAGACAGGGCTTTGAGGGTGGACAAGAATGGGCACTTGCCAAGCCCACAAACCCCAGTGCAGCTCCACTGAGAAGAGTCCCTTGAAACTGCTCCTCCTCTTCAGCATGGCAATTTCACATTCACCTGCCGGTTGTTCTGGCTGAGACAATGCTGGTGAGAAGGAAGCACTGCTGATGACACTGGCTCCTTACCTACTGGTTTCTCCACCAGATTATATTCTGAAGGTACAGAAGGTATCCACCATGTTGAAGTTGTGCAGTTGTGGAGCTGGCCTGAGCTTGGAGGGGAGACCACCTGTGAACTGCATGTAACCACCTTGTGTTCCACAGTGGCAGAAAGGTAGAAGATAAACATACATACATACATACATACATACATACATACATACATAAAAGCAAAGAGAAGAAGAGCCATAGTAGCTGATGATTATGGTGGTGGAAAGGTAGACCCACTGAGGGAGAAGGCCTATGAAGTGTGTCTTGTTCAAGGGCCCTTCAAAATATGGAACTGGCAGTAAACAAGCACCATATATGTGCTGGGATTCTACACAACCAAATATGAAAATGTATAGAAATTGGTACAGAACACAACATTTAATTCCTTTTGAATCCCAATGTTCATGCAAAGCAATAAACCAAGTATCTAGCCCATAAGAATGCAAAAATATGCATCTATCAATACATATTTGTCCCCAGTCTCAAACCTGATAAGGCTCCCTTCAGAAAAAGAGTAGAACTTTAATGTGGGCTTTAGTTCAGAATGGGAATTAGAGTTACTAATTCCTGAAGAATGACCTGAAAATCCCACCCCAGACCTCCCTATACCTGAAGGCTGTGAAAGGAAGGAATCCAGCACCCCCTGACATGACATCTACTCTTGCTCCAGAGTATCCACATCATCTCTGCCAAAGCGCTGAACAAGAGCTTCAAGAAACATAGAAACAGAGCAAGTCAGAAGGGGTCTCCCAGGCCATCTAGTCTGACCTCTGGCACCAGCCGGCTCTGCTCATGACATGCCCACCATGTGGACGTCCAGCCTATCCTTGAACACCCGCACCGATGGGGCCTCAACCACCTCCCGTGGAAGCCCATTCCACGCCCTCGGGGTCCTGACTGTCAGGAAATGCTTCCTGACATCCAAATGGAACCTTGACTCCCTGAGCTTTGCTCCGTTGGAGTGCGTCCTGCCTTCCTCTGCAGGGGAGAACAGGTCTCTACCCATCTCCATGTGACATCCCCTCACATACCTGTATGTCGCCAACATATCCCCTCTGAGTCTCCTCTTCTCCAGGCTGAAGAGACCCAGTTCCCTCAGTCTCGTATACCCCATGCCCTGCAAACCAACCACCAACCTTGTGGCCCTACGCTGCACTGACTCCAACCTGGCTATATCCTTTCTGTAATGAGGGGCCCAAAACTGAGCACAATACTACAGTTGCGGGCGCACCAGAGTCATGTAGAGTAGTAGTAATACCTCTCTTGATCTAGAAACCACACTTCTGGCTATGCAACCAAGGGTGGCGTTCGCCCTCTTGACCACCGCATCACACAGCTGACTCATGTTTAGTCTGCTGTCAACCAGTACCCCGAGGTCCCTTTCACAAGTGCTGCTCTCCAGCCACTTGTCACCTAACCTGTACTTATGACAGCTATTCCTATGTCCCAAGTGCAAGACCTTGCACTTATCCACATTGTGGCGTCCAGTTTTCACTAAAATCCCTAAGTCTCAACCATTGAGTTGCTGGTGCACCAGCTTTATAAGGAAACTCCTCTGTCTTTGCTAACCCAATGATTCTGTTGGATAGATGCCCTGTAGGTGCAGTTCTCCTACCAAGTCACAACTGTCGCAATCTAGACCTGACTGGATGAATCTCCAGCCAGTCCAAGCATTTAGCATAATCCTTGCTCCTGCTTCTGTTCTTCAGCATCTCACTAACAGAAGTGGGCAATGTCAGGAGCGGTGGGATTTTATTATTCACATGTTTTGACAATGTCCATTGGACACCTGGAGGAGGTTCTAATTTGGATAAATGTTGTAACTGAACACTCTTTAATATTCAAGGATATGTATGCTCTACTTAACTATTTACATGCCTCCTGGAAATTAACTCAAGAGCAGTGTACATTAATTTCAGCTTCATTTTCAAAGCTAAAAGGATTAGAACAGGATAATGTTTTCCATTTTTTTCACATGCTTTAGGTAAAATTTGGAAATGGATGAATAAATGAACATCTGGACTACCTTTGTCATAGTCTTGGTTGTAATAACAGCAGTATAGTTTGTTATATATAAAACATAATATGCATGTATTCATTGGAAAAGGCTCGCTCAGATTTCAATTAAGAAACTGCTTTTATTTTACTGTTCTGTTCTGAAAGGCACAATGAAAAATTAATAAGAGAAGGGCAGTGGGCAACTGGCAAAGGCAGGGATGGCTGAGTGAACTGTCTGGCAGCCGACACGGAGGCTGAATGGCTGTGCGTACATGTTTGCCTACCCATCCCTGTGCCAGCCGTCATTTGTGACAACCGTGTGCCAGGACTTGTTCAGGCATCCTTTTCCAGTGCCAGAGCTAAATGTTGAAATGCACCAACAGACTCAACCTCCAGAATTTCTCCTCATGAGGGACAGGGATGGAAAGTCATTCCAAGGGATAAAAACCACTTCTGAAATGGTGCAGAACTTTATTTGTTTTAGACATTTTCACCCTACTTTCATCCAAAACCATTCATTCCAAAGTAGCTTATGAATATCAGTATAATAAGGCACAATATCAGTATAATCTGCCACAAGTTTGCATTCTGAAAGACATGCTACACAAGGAAAAGAGAGGGGGAGGGCAAACGGGGAAAGCAATGTGAGTCCTAGTTCTTAGTTACAATGTTTGTAGAATCACCAGCTGGATTCAGAATTGTGGAACAGAGGAGAAGCATCATGCAGCTGTTCTTGTAACAATGCCATTCCCATTCCCCTTAACTCCCTCTGCCATAACCTGCTCCCAGGTGAGAGTAACAAACAAGCATGGTATAATCTTGCTTCACTGGTGTATTTGAAAGAGGTCGTCTGCTTCCGTTTCCCCTGTCTCAGGATATATGTTTATGTGTTTCTTCATAAATTGGGACATTCTCAAAGATCTCCAGATATTCTTTGTTCCAAAGTGCAGACAGAACATGGCCCTAATGCTTACCATATCTTTCTTTTATCACCACTTTGCTTGCTTGCTTTCTTACAGCATCCTGAAAATCTGGGCAGTTTCCAGTTCATGGTGGTGTTGCAGACAGAAATTCATGTGGTGGTTATGCTGGTGCTAATGGTAAAATCAGCTGATGCCCTAAAGTGGGAAAGGCAACCTCGGGCCTTGTTTCCAAGGAGACAGCGATCTTTCTGTTTGTGCTGTACCACTTCTGACTGCAGATGAACAAACTTGAGGTCTGGACTGCACCAGTCCAGGGAAATGTGTGAATGACTTTATGCGCCACAGGACTTGGTCATGGGATTACCAGAGACTGGTAGTCATAGGCGGCTTTAAAAAAACAAACTCTTAGTCTTTCAGGCCAGTTAGCCTTAGAGCCATTCTAGGGAAGACAAAGGCTGAAGTTGACCAGTTCTATGAAGGCCTACAACACCTGCTAGAATTAACTCCAAAAATGATGTCCTTATCATCATGGGGGATTGGAATGCTAAAGTAGGAAACCAAAAGATAACTGGAATAACAGGCAAGTTTGGCCTTGGAATACAAAATGAAGCAGGCATAGGCTGGTAGAATTTTGTCAGGAGAATACGATGGTCATAACAAACACTCTTTTCCAACAACCCAAGAGACGTCTCTACACATGGACATCACCAGACGGTCAACACAGAAATCAGATTGACTATGTGCTCTGCAGCCAAAGATGGAGAAGTTCTATACAGTCAGTAAAACTAGACCAGGAGCTGACTGTGGCTCAGATCATGAGCTTCTGGTGGCAAAATTTAGGCTTAAGTTGAAGAAAGTAGGGAAAGCACTAGGCCACTCAGTATGACCTAAATCATATCCCTGATGAATATAGAGTAGAGGTGACAAATAGATTTAAGGAATTAGATCTGATAGACAGAGTGCCTGAAGAACTATGGACGGAGGTTCGCAACATTGTACAAGAGGCAGCAACTAAAACCATCCCAAAGAAAAAGAAATGCAAGAAAGCAAATGGCTGTCTGAGGAAGCTTTACAAATAGCTGAGGAAAGAAGGGAAGCGAAAGGCAAGGGAGAAAGAGAAAGATACAAACAATTGAATGCAGAATTCCAGAGAACAGCTAGAAGAGATAAGAATGCCTTCCTAAATGAACAGTGCAAAGAAATAGAAGAAAACATAGAATAGGAGGACCAGAGATCTCTTCAAGAAATTAGAGATATGAAGGGAACATTTCATGCGAAAATGGGCATAATAAAGGACCAAAATGGCAGGGACCTTACAGAGGCAGAAGAGATTAAGAAGAGGTGGCAAGATTACACAGAAGAACTATACAAGAAAGAGCTTAACATCCCTGATAACCACGATGGGGTGTCCCTGACCTCGAGCCAGACATCCTGGAATGTGAAGTGAAATGGGCCTTAGGAAGTCTGAGCAACAACAAAGCTAGTGGAGGTGACAGCATTCCAGCTGAGCTATTCAAAATCCTGAAAGATGATGCAGTTAAAGTGCTACACTCAATATGCCAGCAATTTGGAAAACTCAACAGTGGCCACAGGATTGGAAAAGGTCAGTTTACATTCCGATCCCCAAGAAGGCAATGCCAAAGAATGTTCAAACTACCGCACCATTGCACTCATTTCACATGCTAGCAAAGTGATGCTCAAAATCCTACAAGCTAGGCTCCAGCAGTATGTGGACCGAGAACTACCAGAAGTACAGGCAGGATTTCGAAGAGGGAGAGGAACTAGAGATCAAATTGCCAACATACGCTGGATCATGGAGAAAGCCAGGAGTTCCAGAAAAAGATCTACTTCTGCTTCATTGACTACGCTAAAGCCTTTGATTGTGTGGATCACAACAAATTGTGGCAAGTTCTTAAAGAGATGGAGTACCAGACCATCTTATTTGTCTCTTGAGAAACCTATATGCAGGTCAAGAAGCAACAGTGAGAACTGGACATGGAACCACTGATTGGTTCAAATTGAGAAAGGAGTTCGGCAAGGCTGTATACTGTCACCCTGCCTATTTAACTTATATGCAGAGCACATCATGAGAAAGGCAGGGCTAGATGAATCACCAGTTGGAATCAAGATTGCTGGGAGAAATATCAACAACCTCAGATATGCAGATGATACCACTCTCATGGCAGAAAGTGAAGAGGAACTAAAGAGCCTCTTGATGCGGGTGAAGGGGAGAGCGCAAAAGTTGGCTTGAAACTCAACATTAAGAAAACTAAGATCATGGCATCTGGTCCTCTCACTTCCTGGCAAATAGATGGGGAAGAAATGGAGGTAGTGACAGATTTTATTTTCCTGGGCTCCAAGATCACCGCAGACGGGGACTGCAGCCAAGAAATTAAAAGACGCTTGCTTCTGGGGAGGAAAGCTATGGCAAATCTAGATAGCATACTAAAAAGCAGAGACATCACCCTGCCAACAAAAGTGCGTATAGTCAAGGCTATGGTTTTCCAGTTGCAATGTATGGCTGTGAAAGCTGGACAATAAGGAAGGCTGAGCGCAAAAGGATAGAGGCCTTTGAGTTGTGGTGCTGGAGAAGACTCCTGCGAGTCCCTTGGACTGCAAGGCGATCAAACCGGTCAGTCCTAGAGGAGATCAACCCTGACTGCTCTTTAGAAGGCCAGATAGTGAAGATGAAACTCAAATACTTTGGCCACCTAATGAGAAGGAAGGACCCTAGAGAAGAGTCTAATGCTGGGAACAATAGATGGCAAAAGAAGAAGGGGACGGCAGAGGATGAGGTGGCTGGATGGAGTCACAGAGGCGGTTGGTGTGAGCTTGAGTGGACTCCGGGGGATGGTGGAGGACAGGAGGGCCTGGAGGAATGTTGTCCATGGGGTCGCGATGGGTCGGACTCGACTTCGCGACTAACAACAACAACAACAACAAAGGGAAGACAATGGAAAGGCTCATAATAGGGAAAGCTCTAGAAACCGTAGATAGGGATTGGAGGTTGGCGGCCATGCAGCACAGAATGTGTTAAAACAGGTCCTGCCAGACAAACCTTGTGGAATTCTATGACAAGGTTTCGAGATGGCTAGATGGAGGGGATGCAGTGGATGTGGTATACCTGGATTTCAGCAAGGCCTTTCACAAACTGCCCCATGATATCCTGATGGAGAAAATGGTTGAGCTTTGGGATAAATTGATCTACTGTGTGATGGATTAGGGCATTGTTGACAGACTGCAAGCAGAGGGTAACTATCAAGGGGAATCATCAGGATGGCAGCCGGTGATGAGCAGAGTTCCCCAGGGGTCAGTTCTGGGACCAGTTTTGTTCAACCTTTTCATCAATGACCTGGAGGAGGAGATAACCAGTCTGCTGACTGAATCGGCAATGGGGGCAGTGGCCACAACTGAGGAGCAGGTGTTCCAGATCCAGAAGGATCTGATCAGGCTGAGGAAATGGCCAGGATGGCATTCAATGTGGGACACAGGAAAAGGTGTCACAGGTACAGGATGGGGGACAAGTGACTGGAGAGCAGCACCTGTGAAAGGGATCTTGGGGTCCTTCTTGACAGCAGGCTGAACATGAGCCAGCAGTGTGGTTAAGAAGGCAAAAGCCACCCTTGGATGTATAGCCAGAAGCGTGGCTTCCAGATCTAAGGTGGTGTTGATACCACTCTACACAAATCTGGTGTGTCCACAAGTGGAGTATTGTACCCACTTCTGGGCTCCACATTATAGGAGAGGCATAGCTCGGTTAGAATCAGTTCAGCCCAAGGTCACAAGAATGGTAGCTGGGTTGTGGGGAATAACATGTGAGAAGAGATTGAGGGTACTGGGTCTTTTCAACATATGGAAGAGGAGACTCTGGGGGGAACTTGCAGCAACTTATAGGTATGTGAGGGGATGTCATGTGGAGAAGGACTATGATCTCTTCCTCCCTGCAGTGGAGGGCAGGATGCGTTCCAGTTGGGCAAAGCTAAAGGAACCAGGCTTCAGGCTGGATATCAGGAAGTACTTCCTGATGGTTAGGGCCCCTAGGATACGGAATAGGCTTCCAAGGGAGGTGGTTGAGACTCCATCAGTGAGGGTGTTCAAGGAAAGATTGGACAACCATATGTTGGTGATTACATGAGCAGAGCCGGCTGGACAGGGGGTCAGACTGGATTGCCCAGAAGGCTCCTTCTGACTTGCTTTGTTTCTATGTTTCTTATGCAGCATTTTTTCTGAGACATTGGCTAAAATACAAATGCCCTTTAGTGCCATCAATCATTAAAATATTACAGTGTTTTGGTGCGAGAGGAAATTAAAATGCCTGTCTCCTCTCCTAAGGAGTCTCCTCTCTCTTCATGGAAAAAATTGAAAGGGATTGAAGAGTACAAGAGCAGACAATATCAGGGGGCAGAGGCCTTCAGGGCAGAGGCCTGCTCCCTGACAATAGTCAAGCTGCAAGGGAATTATGGGTAGTCGGGCAATCCAGCCTCTGAATCCCAACAGCATTACTATTCCCCATGTACAATGAATGGTTTGTCTGAACTAACATGAGCCACTATTGACTGCCTGAATCAGTAAAGTCCAAACACAGATAGAGATGTGCAGAAATCCACAATTAGGTCAAATGAGTTAAGGCTTCTATGAAATTTTACCTGCAGATTCTGTGGAGACCTGGCTTTTCCCAAGTAACATGGCTTCCATGGTCTTCCTGACCAGGGGAGGAGAGAAGATTCATACAACCAATGTGCAATTTGTGCAAGTACACATTAGTGCAAGTGTGACTTACCACAAATACCGTACCAGTACAATGCCACTAAAATAATCTAACTCCATCAATTGAATCCAAAGGGGAAAAAGGCAATCCAGGAAGCACAGATGGAACGGATTTAACAAAATCTGTACATCACTAGAGACAGGTATACCATCTCCTGGGGAAGCACCATATAATACCTGTGTCTAGCTGGTGTTTTGCTGGAAAAGAAGAAGCCTGCCACATCGCACTAATTTGTGAGTTAAATAGGTCAGACATGTTTCACTGTTCAGACACAGAACCAATCCTATATGGCAACTCATCACTTTCTAGAACAGGTCCATGATGCTCAGTCTTTTAAAGCCATGCAAATCAAAGGCTGTGTAATGAATCTGCATGTCCTCTGTTCGTCTGAGCCTTACACGGATAAGGGTATTGGGGAGCAAGCCAGAATAAGAGAGGCATTTGTGGATAAAGGCCAAAAGAGAATCAAAACCACCAAGGGCAAATGGGTAGAGGAGAGACAAGGAGACCAGGTGGTTTCAGGGCCAATCTGTAATGAGGAAGGCAAGAATAGATCCTTGAATGGTTAAAAGCGTGTCCGAGAGCTTCTGGTCAGGAGTGCTCTTTCACTGAAATCTTGGGATTCAGAAGCCAAAACAAACAGGGAAGCTCCTTAGGGAAGCTTTCCTTCCAGTTTAATATATTCAGGGCTTTCCGTGTTCTTTCAATTTTCAAAAGGCAGAAAAATTACATTAGCTAAGAGCTGCATTCTTAAAAGAGGTGGTACTTAGGCAAGATGTATGGCATTCTGTGCTGTAGTTCATTCCATCTTCTCCACTACCTTGGAGCTTGGGCGGTTGTTAGTGGCAGAGTGGTAGACCAAAGTCCCCTTTTCCCCCTGAAATGGACTCCGGCAACTGGAGCTATCATACAAGTTATGCTACCATTCCATGTCGTCCAAATGGCAATCAGGTAGAATGATACAGGTGAACACAAATGATGGCAAGTTGAGCCACCTTTCCTTGGTTGCTGGAGCTGTCTTGTTCCAGATGGATTTTCAAAGAGATTAATGGAAATTAGTGTGTTTTTCATAATCATGAGATACTTACACCAAGCCCAAGCATGCTTCTTCTGAGTTCCTCATAATCTTCAGACACTTCTAGAAGCTTGTTTGTAAAGCCAAGGTTTTGCATTTAGGCATGTATGAGCATTTCATTTTTCTTGTAAAACATGCACACACGCCTCATTCAACAGTCTAAAGTGAAGCTCATACAGGAGCAAGTGTCTGCTGAAAATATTCACAAATTGTAATCACAAGCTTGTCTTATTCCCAGTTGCCAGTTCATTTAGCACAAATTACTTCATTTGCACACATTCTTCAGTAGGCTACGTTCTACTTTGGTCTATAAAGCAAATTTGCACAAAATTTTATTTGATCACCACTCAATTTGCACAAGTTTTCCTGTTTGCACAAAGGAAGCTGTGCTTGCAACCACAAATGGGAATTGGCCACAAGATGAATGATGACACAATCTTTAGAGAATCCTGATGACCTCAAACATCACTCCTTTGGCCATCAGTATTTTGCGTTTATTTGCATTTCTATGAAGTGTTAGCATTGGAAAATATACTGGTTATTTCTCAAGTTCAAAGTCTTTTGGCTTCTTACAAAATGTCCATCTCTCTTTTTAAAAATCCTTCAGTTATTCCCCTCCACCCCCATCCAATCCCACTGCCCTTTAGGCCCCCTGCAATGCTTTCAGTAGTGAAGGAGGTTTTTCCCAGGAAAATGTCAGGCCATATTTTAGGGAATTAATGCTCTGCTCAAAGTGAACCAGTGCAACAACCAGGTTCACAGCGGCTTCTACAACCTTGCATTTCAGTGAACGGGATGTAAATGGAGCCATCACCCACTAGTCACTCTTGAAGCACACTTCATTCATGAGTTAACTCCCTGACAGTCCATAGCTGTGTGATCAATATGTTTGTTTATTAGCTGCAGCTGCTGTAGTTTAGTGAATCTGGTGGGCTTTGGCAAAAAGCACTGGGCATTAACCACAGAATAGCACTCAAGACTTGAGGGCAGAGGAAGAAGCTCGTGTTTGCAAGTGGGACTCAGGATGTCTAGGGTTTCACATTAATGACACTTTAATTGAAATCACTAGTTAGAAATGGATCACAGGGAAGTCTGCTTTGATGGCTCCCAACTTGGCCCCTCCTCAAAAGAATCCATTAGCTTGGTGGATAACATGTAAGATGGGGAAAAAGAGGCCAGCAACAATGATGGGAGGACAGAGATGCTAAGGGTCATCAGAGGAGGAGCTGTACTAAAGAGGTAGATTTGGTTCTCTGCATGCAGAAAGTCTCAATCCTTGGTACTTACAGTTAAATGATCAGGGAGCAGGTCATGGGAAGGGCATAAGGGAATAAGAGGAGCTCTGATGGATCAGAACATGGGTCCCATTAGCCCAGCATTCTGTTCACACTGCTTACAGGAATCCTACAAGCAGAAGCTGCCATACAGAGGGACATTGCCTCTGATACTGGAGGTAGTGTCTAATCACGAGGTGAAGGATCAATAGATACGCACACCTTCCAGAAATGTGTCCACTCCCCTCTTAAAGTGGTGGCCATCATTACATCTACTGGAAGTGAATTCCACAGTTTAACAAGGCGCCATGTGAAAAAGTACTTTCTTCTGTCTGTCAATCAGTCAGCTCCATGGGATGACCCCCACTGTGAATCTTGACCTTCCTCTTTTTGATAGCCTTTGAGCTACTTATAGATTGATATCATGTCCCCCCTCATTCTTCTCTTCTCAAGGCTGAACATGCCCAGTTCTCTCAGCCTCTCCTCATAGGGTAGTATTTCCAAACCTTGAATCATTTTTGTTGCCCACCTCTGACCATTTCTAATTTTTCTGAATCTTACTTAAATCTTGGTGCTGAAACCTGGACCAAGTATTCTATATAGGGTCTGATGAGTTAGCAGTATAGGAGAATTACTATTTGTTTGTTTGTTTCTTTGTTTGTTTAAAGCTTTTACATCCCACCCTTCACAGTTTCTCAGGGCAACATTACTTCTTTAGCTACTTCTCATGATTTGGAAGTAATAGTTCTATTAATGCATCCCAAAATAGCATTTGCCCCCTTTGCAGTTAGAAACATAGAAACAGAGCAAGTCAGAAGGGGTATCCCGGGCCATCTAGTCTGACACCTGGCTCCAGCCAGCTCTGCGCATGACATGCCTGCCATGTGCATGTCTAGCGTATCCTTGAACACCCTCACCGATGGGGCCTCAACCACATCCTGTGGAAGCCCATTCCATTCCTTCAGGGTCCTAACCATCAGAAAGTACTTCCTGGCATCCAAATTGAACCTTGGTACCTTGAGCTTGGCTCCATTGGAGAATGTCCTGCCTTCTTCTGCAGGGAAGAACAGATATCTACCCACCTCTGTGTGACACCCCCTCATGTACCTATATGTTGCCAACAGATCCCCTCGGAATCTCCTCTTCTCCAGGCTGAAGAGACCCAGTTCCCTCAGTCTCACCCCATACCCCATCCCCTGCAAACTGGCCACCAACCTTGTGGCCCTATGGTGTACTGACTCTAACCTGGCTATATCCTTCCTGTAATGAGGGGCCCAGAACTAAACACAATACTCCAGTTGCGGGCGCACCAGAGTCATATAGAGTGGCAGTAATACCTCTCTCGATCTAGAAGCCACCGCACTATTTGCCTCCCTCCAGTTTGAGAAGGTGCCATTGATGAGAACTCTTTGTGTCCAATTCAGCAGCCAATTTTGGATCCACCTAATAGTTTTTCTGTCTAGTCCACTTTTTGCTGTCTAGTCCACATTTTAACAAAATGTCATGTGGCACTATGTTGAAAACTTTGCTAATGTCTAGGTAGATTATGTCCACAGTGTATTCTCTGTCCATTTGGGAGGTTACCCAGTCAAAAAATGATATTAAATTAGTCTGACAGGATTTATTTTTGATAAATCCATGCTGGCTTCTGTTAAGTCCAGCATTTTTTTCAAGATGCTTGCAGACTGACTTGCTCCAGAATTTTCCAGTTATTGATGTCAGAAAGACTGATCTGTAGTTCCCAGGTTCATTTTTCCCCATGTTTTGCAGATAAGGACAAAGTTAGCCCGTCTCCACTCATCTGACATGCCTTCTGTTTTTGAAGATGTATTGAAGATCATACCCCATGCTTCTGAGAGTTCCTTTAGTTTTCTATGATTCTGGGATGGAGTTCATCAGGCCCTGAAGATTTGAATGTGTTTATCCCACCTGGATGTTCCTTGGCTACTTCTCTGTCAAGCTTGGACTGCCATCTCTCACTTTCAGCTTGTACTTCCTCTTGGTTGTAGTTTTCCTTGTGGGAGATGACTGAGGCAAAGTAGGAATTGAGTACCTCGCAGTGGTTTAAACCGCTGTGCTGCTGGACTGGTTGATCGAAAGGTCACCGGTTCGAATCTGCACACAGGGTGAGCTCCCGTGCACCGTCCCAGCTCCTGCCAACCTTGCAGTTCGAAAGCATGCAAATGCAAGTAGATAAAAAGGTACCACTTCGGTGGGCAGGTAACAGCGTTCCGTGCACTTCGGTGTTTAGTCATGCCGGCCACATGACCACGGAGACTGTCTGCGGACAAACGCTGGCTCCCTCGGCTAGGAAACGGAGATGAGCACCGCCCCCTAGAGTCAGGCATGACTGGACGTAACGTCAAGGGGAAACCTTTACCTTTACCTTTTACCCTTTCCTTGTTGTGTGTTATCACTCTGCTATCCACTTTAACTAGCTGGACTTCTCTTCCTCTTCCTCTTCCTCATGTCTTTTGTTCTGGATGTATCTGAAGAAGGCCTTATATTTGTGCTTAGCATCCTGTGCTATTCTCAGTTCATTTCCTACTTTAGCCTTCCTGGTGCCATCCCTGCAACTCCTTGCTATTTGTTTATATTCTTCCGTTGTGACCTGGCCCTGCTTCCGCTTCCTGTACATGTTCTTTTTTTTCTTTCAGGCTACTCCTAAATTTCTGTAGAGCCACATGGGCATCCTCTGCTGCCTTTTACACTTTTTTCTTGATGGAGTTGTTCATAGTTGTGCTTGGAGAATCTTCTTTTTCAAGATTTCTCACCACTCTTGATCTCCCCTTCTCTTAAGTGTGTGTTGCCATGGCACAGGTGATGAGGTTCTCCTTCTTGCTACAGTATCCTCACAAGAACAGTTCTGTGAGGTAGGTGAAGCTGAAAGCCAGTGGCTAGCCCAAAGTTGCCCAATGTGCTCCATGCCTAACGTGCTCCTGCAGGTTGTCTGGCCCTGCTTTTGTGAGTGGAAACATTGATTGTGCTTCTTGCCATTCAGAGGGAGGCGAGACGCACAGGAAAGATGGCTCCAATCAAACCTCTTTGAATGAATGGACTATTCCTATCAATTACAATGTTTGCTAAAGAGGTCAGCTGCTCAGGGAGAATACAATACGAATTTATCAGAAGGCTCAGAGAGAAGTCCCCAAGTCTTTCCCACGCCTACACCACCACCCTTCAAACTTGGCAAAATGGAAAACAGAGGTTTTGTGTGCATGCATGTGCATTTTAATTAGAACAAGTTATTAACAGGAACCTATTGAATTAAAAATAGCTTCTCCCTCCCCACCTGGATATATTAAGACCTGGTCTCAATTAGAGAGATCAGGGACAAGTCAATGAATAGGAATTAATGAGATGAAAGGGAGGTTGCAAGACAAGGAATAGCAGTGTTGACACTATTGGGGGTGGGGAGTGCTGTCGATTGCTCACAACTGCTGTGTCCAAGCCTTTGGAGACACCCTTCCAGTGAGAAGGACACTTCCTGAGACCCACACTAGGGAAAAAAGTCCCACCATGATTAATATATCTGCCTGGGTGCATTCTCAATTTCTCTGGGTCAAGAATCTCATGGTATAGTAGAGTCAGTGTTCACAGAGTTACAACACAGGCACTTCTTTTTTAAAAGGGATGCTGGCATCACCTGCCTACCCGTGCACCACAGGAGGGATGAGTTTGCCCAGCAGCAATGCATCACTCCCTGTTGAAATGCCTTTTCAGTTGGCTGGGTTCATGAGAGGCACGATACTAGGCATGCTTGGAAAGAAAAAGATCCTGCAACTCTCCATGTCCTCAATCAATTTTTATAACATTAAAAGAGACATTATACCATATCCCAGTGCTGGGCATGTAATATGTTGGATGTGGGGAAGTATAAGAGCTCCACCTGCCCACACACATATTGTCACTGAACAAACCAACAGGCTGCTATTAGCAAATGCCGGTGAAATGTGACAGAACTCCATTTTCCCAGGTGGAGTAGCAGGATTCAGCCCTGGGCCCAGTGCTCGTCAACGTTTTTATTAATGATTTGCATGAGGAAATACAGGAGAGTTGATCAAATTTGCAAATGGCACAAAGCTGGGTGGCACTGTTAATACCCTGGAAGATAGAAAGAAGATTCTTGATAGGTTGGAAGGTTGAGCTGAAAACAATAGAGTGAAACTCAGTAGGGACAAATGCCAAGTTCTGCACCTAAGAAAAAGAAGCAGAATGCATCATTACCAGATGGGGCATACTTAGCTCAACAATACTGCAAATGAGAAGGTTCTTGGCGTTTTTGTAGACCACAAGCTGAATATGAGTCAACAATTTGATGTGACTGCAAAAGGGGCAAATGCTATTTTAGACTGCATTAATAGAAGCATCACTTCCAAATCACAGGAAGTCCTGGTTCCCCTTTACTCAGCACTGGCTAGCCCTCATCTGGAATACTCTGCCCAGTTCTGAGCACCACAATTTAAGAAAGATGCAGACAAGCTGGAAAGACTTCAGAGGAGGGCAACAAGGATGATCCAGAGACTGCAAACAAAGCCCTATAAGGGGAGATGGAAAAAACTGTGCAGTCAAGAAGAGAAGACTGAGGGGAGATATGATGGTACTCTACAAGTACTTGAAAGGCTGTCACAAAGAGGAAGGCCAGGATCTCTTCTTGGACATCCCAGAGTGGAGGACATAGAATAATGGGCTCAAATTAGAGGAAACCAGGTACTAGCTGGACATCAGAAAGAACCTCCTGACAGAGCAGTACAACAATGCAATGAATTAACTAGGGAGGTTGTGGGCTTTCCCATACCAGAGGCATTCATGATGCAACTGGGCAGCCATCTAAGGAGGATGGTTTAACTTGGAGTCCTGCACTGAGCAGGGGTTGGACCCAGTGGCTCTCTGACTCCTTCCAACTCTTCCGTGAATGTAAACTTCAGCTGACAAAGATAGTGAAAGCAAAGCACCGTTTGCTTCAGTAAAATGATTATGGGACTGTAGGAATATGCCTTGTTTCCCAAAGCTGGAGGCAGTAGGTACCATTTCATATGAACACAGAATTAAGGCAGCAATCAGCTGAGCTCAGAATGTCTTGCTGTAACTACTCCAAGAGCAATCACCCTGTGCTGCAAGCACAGGTTCATGGTTTGCCCGGGAGCTCAATGAATGAAATGGAGAATGTGTTGTCTGTGGCATTGTGCCCATTAATTTGTGTGTAGGAAGAATGTAGGCATGCATAGATTTTGCTAAACCGATTCCATCTGTGTTTCATACATTGGAGTCTATCCCTCCATCCCCCCAGTGACAGAAATGGATTTTTAGAATTGTATTAACATTTTGTTCCATTTGTGCAAGTGCACATTACTGCAAGTGTGCAACACTATTAATGCACATTAGCATCAATAGGTTAGTGGGAATGGATATTATGTATGTGCAAATTTGTAGAAATCCACCCCCACCCCCTGAAAAAGCAACAACATTTTTTAGGTTGGGATCAGTGGGACTTGGAATAATCTGGTCCACGACAAAATCCACACACCAGATGCATATAAGTCTGGTCTGGATTTCTCAGCCATCCCCAGGAGAGTGAAATAGTTCCCTGGTGCACAACATGATATGTGAGCTGTGTTCCTTTGTTGGGTCCTGTGCATGCCTGGTGAGGTATAGTGATTAAATATTCAAAGCTGGCAGGAAACATACTTCAGCACAGCAGTGGACAGAGGAGAGCATGGACTCCACGGGTTGCATTTTTCCTTGCAATCTTTTTGTGCAGGTATAAATTAGCACTGATAGAGGAATCGGGGATGCCCATGTGAAGGAACATGAGAGTCTAATGAGAGTTTGGCCATTACCACACAGGCTCCCAAATGTCCACATACTGTAGCTAATCAATTGGGGAACTACGGGGTTATTCCTATTTGACAATCGATGTTATTTCCATTTGCAATGGCTGCAAAAGCAATAGAGGAGGACATACCTAAGGTCAGATCAAGAAAGCCATCAAGGTAGTACACAACAATTTAAAGCAATAAAACATTAAGACATTAAAAAACATTAAGACGCTGTCGAGTCCACAATTAATGGATGAATTTCAGTTGTTGCGGCCTGATGATGTGGACAAGGTGCTTGGACAAGTACACCCTACCACTTGCTTACTAGACCCATGCCCTTCTTGGATACTTAAGAAAGCCAAGGATGGGATTAGAACCTGGATCCTGGAGGTGGTCAACGCCTCTTTAAGAGGTGGCCAGGTACCTGCCCTTTAAAGGAGGCGGTAGTCCGGCCAGTCCTAAAGAAGGATCCAGAGGTGGCCACCAATTATAGACCAGTGGCCAACATCCCGTTCCTGGGCAAGGTACTAGAGCGGGTGGTGGTGGGACAACTCCAAGCACTCTTGGCTGAAACGGATTATCTGGACCCATTTCAGTCTGGCTTCAGACCCGGGTACAGTACTGAATCTGCCTTGGGCGCTCTGTACGATGACCTGTGCAGGGAGAAAGACAGGGGGAGTGCGTCCCTGTTGGTTCTCCTGGACCTCTCAGCAGCTTTTGATGCCATCAACCATGGTATCCTTCTGGCTAGGCTAGTGAGACTGGGGGTTGGAGGCACTGCTTTGCAGTGGTTCCACTCCTACCTCAATGGCAGATTCCAGAAGGTGGTGCTGGGGGACTATGGCTCTGCGCCATGGCAGCTCTGCCATGGAGTTCCGCAGGGGTCCATTTTGTCCCCCTTGCTGTTTAACATCTACATGAAACCGCTGGGAGAGGTCATCAGGAGGTGTGGGCTGCGGAATCATCAGTACGCTGATGATACCCAGCTCTACCTCTCATTCTCCACCGATCCAGATGAGGCAGTGGCTGTGCTGAACCGGTGCCTGGCCGAGGTAATGGGCTGGATGAGGGCCAATAAACTGAGGCTCAATCCAGACAAGACGGAGGTCCTGTTGGTGGGCGGTTTGGGCCTCGGGATAGGGGATTTGTGCCTTGTCCTGGATGGGGTTGCACTCCCTCTAAAGGACAGGGTCCGCAGCTTGGGAGTGCTCCTTGACCCAGAGCTGTCATTAGAAGCTCAGGTGACTGCGGTGGTGAGGAGTGCCTTCCTGCAGCTTTGGCTGATACATCAGCTGCATCCCTTCCAAGAGTACGACTGCCTGGCGACAGTGACATACGCATTGGTTACTTCTCGATTAGACTTCTGTAACGCGCTCTACGTGGTGCTACCCTTGAAGATGGTCCAGATACTTCAGTTGGTGCAGAATAGAGCTGCCAGGCTGCTGGCGGGGACTGGGCATTATTCACATATAACCCCAGTTCTCCGTCAGCTCCACTGGCTCCCGCTTGAAGTCTGGGTCCAAATCAAGGTGTTGGTTATGACCTATAAAGCCCTTAATGGCTTGGGACCTGGATACCTGATGGAACGCTTACACCCAAATATGCCCTCCTGCCCCTTGAGATCAGCAACAGAGGCCCTCCTCCGGGAACCCTCTGTGAATGAGATTAGGAGGGTAAGTACCCAGAGGAGGGCTTTCTCTGCAGTGGCACCCCATTTATGGAATGCGCTCCCCAGAGAGGTCCACCTGGTGCCGTCGTTATTTGTTTTTTGGTGCCAGGCCAAGACCTTTTTATTTAAAACTTATTTTAGCTATTAAATTATGTATTGAATTTTAAAGTTTTTAGCCAAGATGCACTGGGGGGCGGGGGGGGGGAGGTTAATGAATTTTTTTGTATTATTGATATGTTGTAAGCTGCCCCAAGGCTTTGTTGCGATGGAGCGGCATAAAATGTTGTTTATTTGTTTTTCTAAATAAATAAATAAATAAATAAGCACATTAAAATAGAACCTTAAAAGTTTAAGTAAAAAAAGAACATAAAAAGAATCACAACATTTATAATCCTGAATTCAAAGATCTGCCTTTATACCCTTTCTAAAGGTCAGGAGAGTGGGAATCCATAGTAGTTCTTGAGGGAGTATTCCCCACAGTTTGGGAGCAACACAGGAGAAATCTAGATGGGTCCCTAACAAATGGGGATGTTCAAGCAACAATGCCTCCAAAAGCACCTCTCCTGGAGATCCAAAAAACCAGACAGCTTCTAAGGAAGCATCTTAGAAGGACAAGAAGGATCCCCAAGATCTCAGGGACTGTCTCTTTTCTGACAAACTTGCTTAAATATTAAGGCCTCCCCAGAAGACTTTCTGTAGGTGCATGCAGAAGGACTGTAGAGAATGATCCAGAAGAGGGTGTTTCCTCTGCTGAAGCCCCACCTTTAGATTTTGCAGTACAATATGGTCCCAATACCATTTTGCACTAGATGAAGCTCCTGGATATCCCTCAGGAGATCCCACACATAGTTAGCCCAAGAGCTAACTTTTAAGAGCCTTAAATAGAAATGGAAGCAAGCAAGTGGTTTACTGGGTGTGCATATACTTTATATTTAAAATCAATTTTCTGGAAAGGCCTGGTGTGATTCTATCCTCTCTACCTGCCCCCTAAAACTTTATGTACAAATTACTTGTTGGAACTAATACGATAAAATGTCTGTATTGTTATTACTTAGAATTATGTTAGGGCTCGCGTCACCTGAAGCCAAGAGGCTCATGATGCTCCTCTGGCCAAGAATCTGTGCCATATTACAGGGCAGGCAGGGGCCTGAGACAGAAATTACAGACTTACTTGCTTGCTAATTGCCGCATGTTCTCTCTGTAGGTAGATCATTGCTGGCAATTAGCACAAAGATCCTTTCCCACTCTTGTTAAGTTCCTGTGCTGCAGTTAAATACTCCCAGATCCCATTTAAATGATTTTAAATGCAATTCATTCTGGCTCGTTAAATAATTCCGCAGCAGTGTCTGCCTTTTCTCTTGCTTTCTCTCTCTCTTTTCCAACAGATACTTTCCCCTGTGATAAACAGAGAGGTTGGGACAGAAACAATCTTTGGGTCAGGGACCACATAAAGGAACGAAGAGGGGAAAGACTTACCTCCTTTCTTTCTTCTTCTGTCCTCTATTTCACTCTTCTTCCTCTCAGGGTTTTTTTTGTTTTTGTTTTTTTGGTGGGGGAAGGGGAGAGGCATGAACCCCACTCACCAGCTAGAGTCTGGAGATTTTATACCAATTATCCACACCTAACAAGAAAATCAGTTTGTAATGCTCTCTGTTCTCCATGTACATGGCCAAATAGAGAGGTCATTGGCGTCTTGATTGGCTGCCATCTTGCCAGCTCCCCCTAGGGATACATTGGATAAGTCTCATTTTGCATCTGGCACAGACACAGTGTGTGTGTGTGCGCACATGTGCAGAGCAGATCTGAATAATGAAAAATAACGGAGGTTCACCAATAAGACTGCAAAGAGGAGAGCTTTTCCGTCACCCAGAAATTAGCAATCTCCACCCCACTGCCAAACCGGTTTACTTGAGCTTTGCTTCTTTATTATTTACCAGTGGTGAGTGCAATGACCCAGTATTATTGATAATTTGCTTACCAAGTTACACATCCAGATTCTCCAACACAGACAAAAATTCTCTTGTGGTGTGTTGCTGAAGTGCATCTTGGTGCACATCTCAAGGCCTCCTGATTCAGAATCAGAGGATGAGGAGCAGGGTGAGGGCTCAAAAAATTGGGATAAGAGATGTGGAGGAGCTCATCTCAAGGGCAGACTCCTCAGGTGTGCAGGCAGGCTCTGAGAATATCCAATATGTATAGCTATTGGGAGGAGTCTTGGAACAGGGGAGTTTCTCAAAGACAGATGAGGTGGGTATTTCTCTTGGACCTCATGACATGATGTTGGCAGAGAAAGGAGGTGCAATTAGAGGACTGGCATGTAGACAGAAGGTGCACTAATTCCAAAAGACCCCTCCCAAAAGGACGGGACCCAAACATACTCATAAGGAGAGTTCCTAGAAGTAAAAACCAGATTGGCTTCAATGACCTGCTCTGTGTATGGGCAGAGAGTCTATCAGGGTGTTTGTACTTTTGGAAAATGCTTTGGTCAATAAAGAAAATTTGCAAGAAAGGTCTGTGGCTTTAAATGTGTGAAGGGAAGAACTCCAGCTCCCAACATCATACCTGTGGGAAATATCATACAAGGAGCCCCTGTTGATTGTCCCCCTTTTCATGATCTCATAATGGAGGGCATCAGGAGTCATGACAGAGACAACAGGACCCAGGGCTGAGCAAGGTTTAAATATTGTTCAGAGCCAGGCCAAAGTCAGAAACAGGAGTGTGCATAAGAACAAGGCCAGTGCATGGTCATGAGCAAGCCAAAGGTCAAGAACTGGGAAGGTAAACACAGCAAGGAGCAGGTACCTGAGGCAGGGTAAACCAGACAGGATTCAGGTATAGCATAGAAGGTACAGCATAGCAACACAGCAAGGCAGAGAGAGAACCAGATCAGGCAAGAGGCAGGAGCTGAAATGTGCTACAGATCTGCATTGCTCAATCAGGAACCAACCCACACTACCAGTAAGAAGACCTGTGCTGCTGAGACAGCCACTGGATGGAGGAGTTTGCTCTTATACAGCTCTTCTCACAGGTCCTCCAGACTGAGAGCTCCAGCATGGCCTGGGTCCAAACCTCCAATTACTACAGAACCATTCTGGCTCTGTCCAATGCTAGGAAAATTCGGATAAATCCTGGGAGGAAAAGGTTGCTTATATGTGCCTTTGTGTTCAAACCTGCTCCTCTTTCTCAGAAAGCAGCAAAATCCCAAGCAAGGTTACTGTTTAGTGTTGCTGTTCCTTTAAGAAGATGGAATTCTTAGCTGGACTGAGAACTGCTGGAGGCTAACAGTATCAGTGGGGAAATGCCAGTGTTCAGACCACTGAGACAAAGACATTCATTTGTTTCTGAATGGACCCATTTAATCATGTAGCTCAACAGAGGCAAGCGCCTGCAGTGTAGTTGTCAAACCAGTTTACCCAAATGGTTCCTCAATCAGACACATTTGCATGTTTAAGCAGACACACCAGCTGACCTGAACTGTCAAGAGTTTACTAAACTGACATATCAATAAAGCAGTCAGTAGTATTTTCCTTACTATTGTTGCCAGTATTTCTGATCAGTTTAGAACATTAGGCCATGCCTAAAGACATCAAGATGCTATTGTACTAACATTATTTGGAAACTTAACACTCTGTTTTGGTGTATGTGACTAGCAAGTTATAAAAGTGTCTGTTCATGAGCTGTGATTTTGTAGTCGAGTTTATTTCTACCCAATAATGCATTATCATTAGTTGCTGCAGGTACTGGGCCAGCGATCAATAAAGATGCAGAGGTTGAAACATTTGTTCTTCCCTGTGAATCCAAGTATTCACTGGTTGCAAATTGAAAATCAAGTTTCTGTCACCACCAGATGGAGCCTTGGAGCAACCCAGATCCTGACAAATGGCAGGTCAAAGACAAATCAGGCCTAATATTCATTCTAAGATTTTGATGGCCCCCTGGCAAGGCACTCCTAATGAATGTTTTCTCTCAGCAAGTTGGCCTTCCCACCATCATTGTCACCAACTGCTACTGTTCCTCCTCATCATCATTGTTGACACCAATTGCTTGTTTTCTTGACCAATGGAGAGCCCATGAACATGGCATATCTTGCTTCTTCTTTTCACCTCCACCTTTGTCTGAGCCAGAGTGAAAGGCAGGAGAACAAGTGGGTTGCAATGGGGAAGAGGAGAAGCAAGTCCAGAGAGATCTTGTCAGTGGGTCTCTGCTGAGCTAAGAACCCTTGGCAGGTGCCCAACTATGCCTACCATGAATGCTAGCTTTGGGCAGATGTATATGGGATCCTGTAGGTGGGTTCTGGGGTTACCTTGTTCCAAAGCAGCTATGACTTTAGTATAAGTTAATTTCCTGCAGCCATCCAAACCTTGCTGCTTCTCTGTTTCCTTAGGATCATTTTTTGACAATGTGGGAAGTTCACTCAACTAAGAACCAATTTACACATTGCAACATTCCCTAGTGAATATTTGAGCTGTCTTCTCTACTTGTATGTCTGATAGAAAAACTCTACTCAATGACTTCTAGACACATAAAAACACATGCCTTTCCTCAGGGAAACAGACTGAATATAACATTGGAAAAGAATCCAATGCTAGAAACTGAAGGCAAAAGGAGGAGACGAGAGCAGAGGATGAGATGGTTAGAGGAGGAGGACTGGACAGGAGTGCCTGGCATGGAGGACAGGAGGGCCTGGTGTGCTGTGGTACATGGGGTCACAAAGAGTCGGGCATGACTTTGCGACTGTACAACAACATAATGAAGAACCATAAAGAAAATCTCTAAGCACCCAATAGTTAATATCCATATTTTTCCTGCAAAATAAAGAAGGGATATGTTAAATGTAGTCTCAACAATTAGACAAATTTAATGCACTGTTAATTCTGGTTTGTATGCATGTATTTATGTATGTGTCTGCATTTGTAAAATATTTTTTATATATTACAAAATCATGAAAGAAAGGGAAAAACAGCTTCTGGTTTTTAATTCTTTATTATATGCTCTTTTTAGCCTTTTTCTAAGTTGCCCAGGAGATGCAGTTTTCCTAACAATGAACCTTGGAAGTAGGCTTGATGGCACTTCCTGGCCCAAGATCTTGTCAATTAAGTGGTTGTCAGTGGCATGCCAACTTTAGAATGAATATCCGTATCTATCCAGACACACACACAATCTTGACCAAAGTACATTCGATAGCAGTTTTCATTAAGAAAAAATGCCGACCATTGATCCTGCAACCCCTTTTGCTTGATTAGCTCTTTGAGATGACATTGTGACAATGAAACCCAGTTAGCAACTCCAAGCTTCATCATGACATCATGATGGGCTGTGAGGCCAGTGAAAGTTGACATTGCATGAATCCAGTGCCACATACCCAGCTCTAGTCTTGATTACAAGAACAGAGGAAGAGCCAGGCTGGATCAGACTGAGGGTTCATCTAGCCCAGCCTTCTGTCAACTCTCTTTGGAAAATGCACAAGCAGGGCAGGAGTTCAACAACACCTCCCTACCCAAGCAGTATATATATAGGTTTCTTCTCTCTGATACTTGGGGTGTCATATGGCCATCTCCTCCTTGAATGCACTCATTGCCAATTGCAGCACCACAAAACACCTCAAAAGTAGTTGGCCAGAGGGAGGCCACATCGGAAAAACGCCACAGTTATACTGTCCCAGAAGGGAGGGGGGATACGAACAAAATTAATTTTGTGTAACCCACAACTAACAAGCTAACCTGACCCTTTGATACAGTAATCAAAGGGACAGTGTAAACCAGTTATAGCTGCCATAAAAGTTGCAAATGTGCAGGGACTAAGCATGGCAAGCCTGTGTGAACCTTGAGCAGATAAGAAATAATCATGGGAAGATCCTTGACAGAAGAAAGGACCTTTTCAAGCTAATGGGGTGGGGGGTGGGGATACATTGATGTGCTGATGCATTAGATGTGTACTAGGTGACCTGTTGCTTATGTAGGGTATAAAACACATGTATCAGGGTGCAATTTTCAAGACTCTGATTTGGGAAAGCTCAATTCTCCTCTGTGTCTGTTTATTCTAAAGTCACTAGAACTGTGTTGGCTCTATGTCTCAGTTCAGGCCTCTTTTGCCTTGGGGTCTAGGGTGCACCTGGGTTTGTTCTAGCTGTTGCCCGGATGAGCCCAGTAACTCTTCTTTGAAAACCACTTCCCAAAAACTCATTTATATATTTGCCCTCCCACCATATATGGAAATAATTACCAGCTTTGCATTTGCATCTCCAAAACATATTAGAATATTCATTATTCATATAATATTTAACTGGAGTCAAGTACGTACCATTTCCAAACCAATTTATAAAATTCTCTTTAATTCTTATTGAAATACATTTCAAAATTCTCTAATGCCATATATTATTCCATTCTTCAATATTAATGTTTTTAATCTATTTCCCAATAGCCTTTAAGAGGATCATATCAGTCCTCCCCTTTTAGTAATAGTTGTAAATTTTACTTGTCATTGCTTTTATCCACATATTATCTTGTTTTTATTTCTGTAAAATTATATCCTCAAATCTAGAATATTCTCTACATTAACCATTTCTCTTCAACCTATCTTTAGTTCTGTTATCTAACTGAAGTCTATTATACCAAGTTACTTTACCCTGTCCCAGTATTGCTTATATTATTTCTTTACTCTTCATTTTCTCTAACCAATCTTTCAACTTAATAACATGTTTACTCTTCAGTACTTCCCTCAAACTATTCCTCAAATTCTCTGGGAATCTTTCTAATTCCATCATTGGATATAATGGTGAAATCAATGGGATAAATTTATTCCAATATTCCCTACATTTATTCCAAATTCTGACAATATTCTTAAAAAAGGGAGATCCTATCTTTTAAATGATACTTTTATTATCTCGTTGAAGAAAAATATTTAATAAGGATCCCTCTACATCTTGATATTCTAATTTTCCTCATATTATCTTATCCGGCTGTAATATAATATCTGGTATATACCTCATTTGATTTGCTATATAATATAATTTTACATTGGGAACACCTAAACCCCTTATTTTCCCCATTACAACATTTATTAATCAAGTTTTGCCATTCTTTCAAATCGTTCTCTGTTAACTTAATTGCCAACATCAAAAATAAGAAATTGATCTTAGGTAAAATCTTTATTTTAAATGCCATTATTCGACCAAACCATGATAAACGAATCTTTCTAAATTCATTCATTTTCTCTTTTATTTCATAATTTTACTTACCAAAATTATTCCCTTTTATACATTGCATTTTTGTAATATTTACACCTAAATACTTAATATTTTACATAACTTCTAAATTGCTCTCAATCTCATCCTTTTCCACTTTATTACAATTAAATAGCATCATCTCTGATTTGACCCAGTTTACTTGTAAACCTGTTATTTTTCCAAATTCTGTTAAAAGCATTTTAATCTGGTCCATAGCCTTAACTGGATCCTTTATTGTTAATTATGCATCATCTGCAAATAAGCTAATCTTAATTCTATTCTCAAATCCTATATCCTTTATTAAATTATCATGTCTAATACTATTTGCTAGCAGTTGTATAATTAAAGCAAACATATCGGAGAGAGCACGCAATCCTGTCTAATACCTCAGCCTAGGGGTATTTGTTCTGTTATATCCTCATTCACTATCACAATTGCAAAGTTTTCTGAGTATAATTGATTTATTATATTTTGTGGCCCAAACCCCAATGTTTCTATTAAGGCCTTTATAGTTGGCCATTCCAGAGTCAAAAGCTTTGAAAATATCTAAAGCTATTATACCAGCTTTTAAATTTTCCTTATGTCAAATAAATAACGGTTTATTTATTTATGTTGTATGTTTTTAAGTTTAACCTGGAGATGGGCCAGTTTTTAATATTGTGTGTGTGTGTGTGTGTGTGTGTATTAGTGGTTGTGAGCCGCCCCGAGGCTGCTGCAAGGGGCGGCATACAAATATTTAAATAAATAAATAAATAAATAAATAAATATATTCAGTTATATTGAATACTCTTCTACTCAAATCTGCCATCTGCCTGACTATATAACACTTATATGATAGTGTTTCAGGTGTTTCTCTGCTGAAAATGGTTTAATTGCCCCCAAGGAAGGTCTTAGGAGACATAGAATTTTAGGCCTGGGGGATCCTTTGAGGCTACCTAGTCCAACTCCCTGCTCAGTGCGGCATATGAAGTGTAGGACAAGACTGCAACATTCTTGGCAGGCAGCCATCCAGCCAATATTTAAGTACTTCCAATAGGTGAAGGCCCACCAGCTCCCGGTGTAAAACTGCTGTTGCCATTGGAACATTATGCCAAATCATGTTTCCATTTGTTCTCAATAAATAAATGCATCCATTCCTTCGAGGTTCTTCCTCATTTGCTGTTGTGGGACTCAGGTGCAGCACTGGAATAAAACACACATGCACACTCCCTTGCTAACTTTAGGTAAATCATTACAAATGGGAGAATGTTATATACATCCTGGATTGCTCCAACCATGAGGGCAAGCGAGGCAATCGCCTGAGGCAGCAGATAATGAATGACTTGGAGACCATAGTGGTCCCTTTGCATTTTCCTTCTGTTGGAAGACAGAACTACATGTCCTCGCTGGCCTGCACTGGACTTTGCAAGCCAGCTAGTCCCTAAGATGAGGTGGAAGATGCTTCACTGTCACCAGTTTAGAATTCAACTTCCAATCTGATCAGCCTTTGTAGGTGGAAGGCAAAGGCATCAAAAGTGGGGGTGGCTGGGCACTTTCCAGGTGCTCGTACCCCAACAGGGACCCCTGGATCCCCCCTGCCCCCGGTCATTGTAATCTGCTTGTTCAGCTCTCACTCTGGACCATATCATGATGGTGGAGTGGAGCAGGAGGACAAGGGGTTACTGCCGCCTATTTGCTCAATGGTTCTCTGTCTGTTGAACAAATCAGTGGTAGTGGTGACAAGAAGATGATGAAGAGCAATAGCAACTGATGACAAGGGGGATGAGAAGGTCGTCTCGCTGAGGAAGAGGTACCATTAAGGTGTCTTACCAAAGGCCCCTTATGGACCTGCAGCTATCAGTGTGTGGGATTGTGGTAGTGGGGAGCAGCGTCTCATCTTTTGCCTCAAGCAGGCTAATCTTTCCAGCCATCACCGAATGCATCTTCTCGTAACAGGCAAAGGAAAAACTCTGTGCTTCGAGAGGGGTGTGGAGAGAAATAGATCTGTTTAAGCAAATCCAGGTGCAGCCTTGGTTTAGTCTTCCTCCAGGATTTATGCAACAGTTCCTTCTCTGGAGGCAGATTGCAGAAGGAGCGGAACAGATGGAGGGGGCTGTTCTTCTGCCCAGCCTCTTGCACCCAATCTGCAGGCAGGGGATTTTTTGAGCAGCTTTTTTCTTTGTCTCCTTTTTGGTGGAGGGAGAAGCTTGAGAATGAAAGGTAGGAGATGCACAGGAAGGCTCTTGGCTATCAGTTTTTCAGAGGAGTAACAGTGAGTACTTAGCTCTTTTTAAAACTTTCTTTCTATTCCTGATGGAACTTGGTGGCCAGGAACACCTTCTTTCAGCCGCGATTAATTTGTCAATTGCAGACCTACCTGGACAGGCAGAGCTTAGCCAGAGTCACCCATGCGCTGGTAGCCTCTTAACTGGACTAATGTAATGCATTGTTTGTGTGGATGCCCTTGAAGATGGTCCAGAAATCAGCTGGGACAGAACAGGGCCGCGCAACTGCTGGTACAAGCAGGACCGCACATTCATGTAACCCCAATATTTTATCACCTTCATTGGTTACCACTTTTGCCCTGGGCCCAATTTAAGGTGCTCATGTTAACATAAAAAGGCCTAAATGACTTGAGACCAGGTTACCTGAAGAACCCCTGCACCTACCCAGCCCCTAAGATCTGTTTCAGAGGCCCTTCTGAAAGAACCATCCTCCAATCAGGCAAGGAAGATGGCTAACAGAAGAGGGGACTTCTGCAGAGTTGTGCCCCAGCCTCCCAAAAGCAGTTCAACTGGCACCTTCACGACAATATTTTTGGTGCCAGGCAAAAACACTTTTATTCTCTAGGCATTTGAATAATTTATTTTATTCTGATAATTTTTACTTGTTTCTTGTTTAATATCTTAAATTAGTCTTAAATTATTGCCCTCAGCTGTGCACTATCCTGTTTTATTGTTTTTGTCCATTGTATTTTAATTGTTGTTTTTATTGTTCTTATATGTTTTAATGATTGTGATCTATTTAGATGGCCCTCAGGTGGACTAATGGGAAATAAGTCTAACAATAAATAAATGTGCACATTTCAATGATTTGCACAATTGACACGCACATTTTGAAAATGTGCACGGATTTTCATACGAATACTTGTAATAATAATGCTCACAAGAAAAACCTCACAGGGATAAAAGCCAGAACTAGCCTTCACATGTTTTGCTGATCAGCATATTCCTGTCCCTTGATAATGTCTCACTGAGAGGTGATTAATCTGAATTGCTTATGTCATCATTCTTCAGGGTCTTTAATGTATTATCAAATAGGAATGTGCTTTTGATTCTAGTGAGCCCCAAATTCCAAGCTGAATGGAGAAAATTCAGACATATATGGAAGATGTATGCTCCTCCAAAGTGGACCAGATCCAAATCTGAACACCGGAGTTTTGGAATTCAGAGGGATGTCTCCAAATGCTGATAAATGTATCCCTATTCTCCCCCATGAGGAAAATACCAGAGTGGGGAAAGAGACAAGAGGGGGTATAATTTTGTGATGCTAGTTTGTAAACACGATGCATGCCTTTTGCACATGGTCCCCAATTGCAGTGCAAAGGGATGACCATATGCCAATATTGATGCAAGATGGCAAGAAAATAGGGGTGGGTTGTTGCAGAGAAAAAAAGCCTATTGCTAAGGAAGAATGAGTAAAGATACCACCCAACCTTCTCCAAATGTTCAGTTTTCTTTCAGAACTTATTAGTGTAGGATGCAATGAACTATGTAAAAGAGAGAGAGTGTGTGTCTGATTTTTATTAGACTGCGCTTAGTGATCTGCCCAAATACACACTTAGGGAAGCTAAGATGTGTAGAAGAAATGTGCAACTTGCATGCATAGCCTTAAATGAAGGGCTTCAACCTTGTAAACAAAATCCTCACTGCAAAATTTCTAAAATATTCTTGACGTCATTGCTTGGGCACATTCTTCCTATAAAAGAGCCTTCAACTGTATGGATACAGATTCAAACTCAGACAAAAAGGAAACATTTCAAATGCAAAGTCTAGTGGACCCAATGATAAGCTGGGCAGTTGCTGAGAATCAGACAGTTTAAAATACAGTGGGAAAAGTTAGTGAATGTGGAAGGGTAATATGGAGGGGAGAAATGAACTTCTCATCATCAAGTACATTTCCCTAATGGCCAGTATTCTGACTTGGCTTTGTCTTTTGGTATTGACTTCTGCAGTACTCTTCACTTATATCTAACCAGTCATCTTGAATAGAATAAAGACTTTTAGTCAGAAAGACTTTGTCCTGGGCTGCTTGGAAGAAAATGGAGGAAAACAGCCAAAGCACCTGATTACAAAATCTAAGTTCTTTTCTTGATTTTTAAAAAGGGGTTGCAGATTATGCCTAGTGATATGGAACAGCTACAAGATGTGCAATGCAGCAGTGAGTCCCTAGTTCAAATCTTGCCTCTGTCATTAATTTCTAGTGGGTATTTGACAAGTCATTATGTCTCAAGCCCCTACGTATACGAAATAATAAAAAAAGGATGTGCATCTGTCCATCCATCTGTCAGTATCATAACACCAAGACCGAGGCACTTGGACCTTGTCATGCACACTGAGTGGACATTTGGGAGATGCACCTCAGGGTTATTGTGTTTTAAAAATGCATTGCTTAATCTTAATTAATTTAAATGTGTCCATCTGGTTGAAGCCTGTAGTGATATCTTCAGCCACTAGGGGCAGGTTCACCTAACCAGCACCTTGCTTTGCAATCCATACAGTCTGCAGACAAGGGAGCTTAACAGGCCCAGAGACAAAGCTGCATGCTTTGCCCCTCCCTGTGTGCTGAGGGGCAGTGTCCCTCAAGGATATGAGGCAGACTGGCCCCCTCCTTCAAGAGGCTACAGGGATGCACTGCGGCAGGGGCCACGCCGCGCGGTGCTGACAGACATAGCCGCACTCAGACAGTTCAGACATGGTGTGTCTCGATTTTACTGTCTCAGGCTAAAGCAGTCTAGTCTGTAGTAATGGCAGCAGATGTGTGTCTGCCCAAACATCTGAGAGGAAAGTATCTCCCACCTGGGGGTGCACCTGACAACGTTCTGACCTGCCAACCTACCGTCAGCATAGCAAGGCCTCCCACCAATGGATTCCCACTTTTTGTATGTGTCTCTTTATGATACTGAGAAGACTAAGATTGCCTGCAGTTACACTCATTTTGTGCCCCAACAGGCTTGCATTGTAGGGGTAATGGCTAGTTTTTTATTTCCATATTTTGAGGGCAGATTTTTGTCCCAGGTACATCTTGTTTATGCAAAGAAAACCATCAAAGGCAAGGGCTGAAATGTGGGGCATTGTTTACTCTCTCTGCAACTGTATGTGAGCCTGGTGTATGAAAGTCACAGCAGGATGTGAAAATAGTTCCATATCACTTGTCACGTGAAACATATTCAGGCAGTGCACAGCAATAAAACCATATTATCAATATACAGATATAAACATGCAACATAAGTGAAACATGAAAGTGTAACAATTGGCTATTCATTTGAGGCTTCATGGACGAGTGGTCTGACACAGGACCATGGCCCAGGTTGGTGAGTCTACTTCCTTTCAGATTTCTCATTCGGAACCACCCTTTCAAACAACTCTGTAGTCCCAGTTACTCCTGACTCTATTTCCCTGCCTTTTCTTTGTTGTGTCAGGTTTCAGAGCGAAAGCACCTGGAGGCAAGAGCTCGTCCTCTCATTCTTTCTCAGGCACAGACAGTGCTACATACAAAAATAATATTAAACTTTTGATTTAAGGGCAGGGGGGTTGAGGAAAGAAAGAGAGTCCCTTGAAGCTGACAAATCCCTACTACATCGCAGCTCATCTTTTTCCCCCTATTTCTTGGCAAACTGTTCAAAGTTGGGAGGTGGAGGAGGAATGCAACATGATTGTTAATGACAGGCTGTTTTCAGTTAATGAGATGGGAAAGCTCTCTAGTGATGGAGTCAACTGAAGGCAGGGAGAGTTGAGTTATAAAGAGTGGGAAAGTTCTATTGTAATTAAAGCAAATGCAATGATTGTAACAGATGGAAGGCAGAAGTGATCCCTTGTTTGTCTTTCCCTGCTTCTCTCCCTATCTTGCCCGTTGGGTTTTGTTTTTTGGGAAAAGCACAAAATGCCAGGAAGGCTTTCAAGAGGTTGGCTTTCAATGCATTGAATTTTAATGAGGAAACACCACTTAGATTTGTTCCTGATCTGTTGTCAAATTACAATGGAATTCTAGAGAGCATGACTTTTTCACAATGCATTCCCATGAACTGAGTTAATATCCAGATACTCACCTTAGGTCTGATGTCCTGGGGAACAGGTTTTTAAGTAAAGAGGTACAACTTGAACTTCATTAATGTCAAAAGCGGCTGCCCCTGTAAGCACCAGTGTTGCTGTTTGGTATTGAGCAAGGGTGTTATTTTCATTTAAGTCCTAATTTCTTGAACTATCTAAATATCCATACAAGGTCCTTGTTTCTCAAACCAAAGACTCATATAGCATTATGAAATGCAAATAATATGATACTCTAAACCATGCTAGGTTTCTGTTTGCAAATTCAAGGGTTGAGCATAGCACACATATAGACTAACTGAATTTGTTTTTCATATATTTTAATATATAATGAGGGAGCCAGCATTTGTCCGCAGACAGTCTCCATGGCCATGTGGCCGGCATGACTAAACACTGAGGTGCACGGAACGCTTTTACCTGCCCACCAAAGTGGTACCTTTTTATCTATTTGCATTTCTATGCTTTCGAACTGCAAGGTTGTCAGGAGCTGGAACAAAGCAACAGGAGCTCACCCTGTTGTGCAGATTCGAACTGTCAACCTTTCGATCAACCAGCTCAGCAGCTCAGCAGTTTAAACCACTGCACCACCCACATTGACTATACTTCTATATTAATCTCTTTGGTCTCCTCACACATTCTCCTTGCTAGGCAGGAGGACCAAGACAACTGGTCTGCACGTCAGCATTCACTGTCAGTTCTAGGTGATGCTTAGCAAGGCAGGAGCCAAGTCAGGACCTTGGAGAGCACCCTGCAGTAAGTGCTGGCTGGAATATTCTCCCAAAGAATGCTGATGTTGCAGCAAAGCAATACAGTCAAGCAAGGCCTTATGAACTTCATCTTTCAGGAGCTCCATCAGGTGCCAACTGCAGTTCTTAAAGTGTCAGTGTGTGTCCCTGCAGTCTCATATTCCCCCGCAGCTGAGGGACAGAAGCAGCAGCAACAGGAGCCCTTGTTTAGTATTGTCTGTGAATTTCTCATTATATAACCAAAATATTCTAGCTTATGTGTTTTAAAATTTCTTGATCTCAGGGAAATCTAAATCTAGCAGCTGGTGATGAGAGTTGGTTCTAACACTCTGCACTTTTCCTCTAGGCTGAAAGTCCCATCCAGAGCACACCTGAGGAGTGGTCACAAGTATCCCCAACCTGTCAGAAGCCCATATTCCTCAGGTGCATACTTCTGCATCTGGCAGTAAGCAAGCCTGAAACTTCAGGCATCTGTGCTTCTTGCACTTAGGTGGCCACTCAAGGTCTGCCGGCCTGAGCGGGTATTAACTATGCCTTGAGCGGAAGCATCAATGACATGCTTCTCCATGGGCCTTGGATGCCCCAGATCCACCTCAGGATCCACTGGCTGAAAACTCTCTGCAATGTTTGGCTTTGGGGGTTCCAAGTCATCCTTCCAAGCAGAAACCAGAGGGGGCATGACAAAGAGCTGGAAGGGCTGCCCCATCCGTACCTGTTTCCCCTTCTGAGCCTTTGGGAAGGATCTCCAGCAAAACTCTTCCAACCTTGGTGCTACATCCGTCATTTCTATCTATGACGTATCTGGGGCACTGTGGCAGTGCTTAGTGGGGGTCCAGCAGATGGGGCAGTAGGCTTTTTCCTCGAGGGCGATCGACAAAGGGTTAGAAATGTAAATAGAATGTCAATGCATATGGCAATAGCCGTACTTATTTTTGAAGTTTTGACTTGCATTGAAAAAATCCTGTATTTTCCTTTTAATTTGTATTAACATTTGCAGTTACATACCCTTCTGTGTTAACATTCCAGTCTTAGTCCCTGCCCCTGAGACCCTGATGCTGTTCCTTCACCAGTCCAATCATGAAACCACAAAACCACTCATGACTGGTTTCTAATGTTCCTGACCCACTCCCACCAACCCACCCCATCAGTGTAAAGCTGTCCAGGCAAAGCCTGCAAGAGCATTCCCAAAAGTCACTTTCCCCCTCCTGAAAAGATGCACCCCATATTTTATTCTCATATCACTTATATAGTTTTTGTGTGTTGTATATGTATATCTAAAGAAAGATTAAAGCCCTTCTATTGACCTATCCCCCAGGAAAAGTTTAAATTTTGTTGTTTGAAATGTCATAGTCTCTGTGACATACAAGCTGAAAGGGCAGGATTGACGGTTGAGACTGATAGGAAAATAGTCAAGGAACAGCACATTACTTCAGGGCCAGATAAGTGCCCCCCTCCCCCTCCCCCAGTGCAATAAAAGAACTGGCAGAAGAACTCTCAGAACCACGGTCTCTTCTACTTCGAGGAATCGTGCAGAGCAGGTAAAGTGCCAAGTGACTAGAGGAGGGCTAGTCGTAGACCATAGAAGAGCAGAGTTGGAAGGGGCCATGAAGCCCATCAGGTCCAACCTGCTGCTGTTGCAGGACACCAGTTCATACCATCCCACTCAGACGGCTGTCCAGTTCCTTTTTGAATGTCTCTAGTGTGGGAGAGCCCAGCACCTCTCTAGGCAGCTGGTTCTACTGTTGTATTACTCTGACAGTGAGGAAGCTTTTCCTGATGTCCAACCAGAATCTGTCACAGCTTGAATTGCTTATTGCATGTCCTACACTCTGGTATCAGCAAAAAGTGATCTTGACCTTCCTCTTTGTGACAGCCTTGAGGTAATTATACAGGGATATCATGTCTTCTTGAGGCTGAACATGCCCAGTTCTCTCCTCATAGGGCAGTGTTTCCAAACCCTGGATCATTTTTGTTGCCCTCCTCTGGACCCTTTCTAATTTACCTGCATCTTTCTTAAATCTTGGTGCCCAGAACTGGACACAGTATTCCAGATGAGGTCTGACTAGTGAGGAGAATAGAGGAACTACTACTTCTCATGATTTGGAAGTAATACTTCTATTAATGCATCCCAAAATAGCATTTGACCTTTTGGCAGCTGCATCAAATTGTTGGCTCATGTTTAGCCTTTTGTCCACAATTACACTGAGATCTTTTTGTTTTTCCATTCTGCTGAGTCACATATTCCCCATCTTGCAAATTTGACAAATTGCATCATGACATTCTGATTTGCAAACTAGTTCAAAGCAGATTAGATGCAACTAGTATCTGATAGACCACATAATCAGACTCAATGACTGCTTGTCATGAACACCTTTCCAAACTGAGATATTGAATGAGATATGGCAGGGCTCGAGTACTGTATCCAGTGGTGTGCACCACAATTTAAGAAAGATGCAGAGAACCTGGAAAAGGTTCAGAGGAGGGCAACAAAAATGCCCAGCCTCTATGGGGAGAGATTGGAGGAATTGGGCATGTTTAGCCTTAAGAAGAAAAGACGGAGGGCAAAGATGATTGTACTTTTCAAGTATTTGTAAGAGGAGGGCCAGGTTTGCTTCTTGATAATCTTCATGTGTAGGACACATTACAATGGGCTCAGGTTACAGGAAGTCAAATTCCAGCTGAACATTAGGAAAAACCTCCTGACCTTTAAAGCAATAGGACAATGGGACCAATGACTTTGAGAGGCTGTGGGCTCTTCCGCACTGCAAATATTGAAAAGGAGGTTGGACAGGCATCTCTTAGAGTTCTGCACTGAACAGGGTTTGGGCTTGATGGCCCTTCCCAGCTCTACTATCCACCTGTTCTATCATTCTTTTCTACTTGGCTTACATATCCCTATGCCAACTTGCACATTAGTTAAAAGTGGACACTTGAGCCTCAAGAAGTTTTAAGGTTGGTTTGGTGGATGCTTCTTGATGAGATGTTGAGATCTCCACCTGGTGGCAGTAGAAAAGGCCACTAAAGCGGAAAGCAAAGAGCAGTGGGATGTGCTATTATGCCTGGGTTCCTTTCCACACATGGAGCACAATATCTGTGGTCTGTGACTCCATAGAACAAGTACTTTTTCAGCCTATGCATCAAATTTAAATCAGAAAGAATAGTCATTCTCTTCCCCACCAGCCATTTGTTACAGGACACCAATTGCTTCACTGCACTTAAACACAAATAATTATCTGCACGCCAAGCTTGCCGTGCTAACAGGTTTCACAGTCTGATGCTTTTTCTTCCTTGTCTTCCTTCTCTCCTAAGTGTCCTCCTACTCAGAAAGAATGACTAATCGTATTGCATTTCTCTAAGGCACACAACTACTGATAAATGGTGTGATGAGAATGGGGTAGACTGGGGGTGTTTGGGTCTCTAAGAGAACTTGTGAAAATGCAAAGACTTGTAGGAGAAAGATTGTCACACACTGTAATTTATTTTTTAAAAAATTATGAATGCTGTGGGAAGGGGAAAGCTTTTCTTTCCCTTAATAGAGAAAAAAACTCTGGGTCACTCACAGCACAATGAAGATATACATCTACCCAGAAGCAAGTTCCACTGAGTTCAGTAAGACTCAAATTACACATTACATTAATTACAGACTGGGTAGCTGAGTGTTGCTACTTTTTTTTTACCCTAGACTCTAGAGTAACTCTGTTCAGTCCCAAATTGGCTCATATGCTTTGCCTGAAGAAGCTTCCAAGTTCATTCCACAGGATCTCCTGCCTGAAACCCTACAGAGCCACTGCTACTCAGTGTGAAGCTCAACACAGTGACCTCCAGGTGTTTTGGACTAACACTTCCATCAGTCCCAGCATTGTAAATGGTCAGAGATAATACAGAGGACACCAAGACAGTTAGAGAGGGGTAGAACTTTCAAGGGATAAAATATTAGAAGTCCTATATTCATTAGGGTTTCTCTTTTCACCAGGCAGAAAATTGTCTCTGAGTCTTCCAAAGTTGTATTATTTTGATAAGGAGACTGAACAGTGAACTGCAGAACCAGCCAAACTAGAATAACATCAGAGTTGGTTCTTTAATTCTGCTGCAAGAGAAATTGTGAGTGTCCTTATGGGAACCTGTGCATGTGAAAGAGATTATACTTTTGTGAGTTTCTTCCCTTTGCTGACATATCATGTCATATGGATGCTTATTTGTTTCAGAAAATATAAAACAACATGCATGTCATTGCCAATGAAAACCCATTTGCTATTCTCTGTGTCTATTCCCATGGCCATCTGAGAAAACTTCTTGAGCAGCTGAAAATAAACTCAGCTTTGCAAAATGTATGAATCAAGTCATCATAGTCATTTTTACTGAGATGAATATTCAAAATTTCTACCCAGCTTTGAACTTTCTGGCATATGGGATTCTAGCTACCAAATACATTTAGAAACAGAAACAGAGTGAGTCAGAAGATGCTTCTGGGCCATCTAGTCTGACCCCTGGCTCCAGCCGGCTCCTTTCATGATATGCCTACTATGTGCATGTCCAGCCTATCCTTAAACACCCTCACTGATGGAGCCTCAACCACCTCCCGTGGAAGCCCATGCCACACCCTCGGAGTGCGAACTGTCAGGAAGTACTTCCTGGCATCTAAATTGAACCTTGGATCCCTGAGCTTTGCTCCACTGAAACGCATCCTGCCATCCTCTGCAAGGGAAAAGAGATCTCTACCCACCTCCACAGGACGTCCCCTCACATACCTATATGTTGCCAATAGATCCCTCAGAGTCTCCTCTTCTATCAGATCCACCTCCCCATGAGGCTGGAGCTCCCCCTTAAATAGATTCCCCCACTGTAAATCTACTCTTCAAGTTGTTGTTGCTCTTCCTCATTTCCATAGGCAGGTTGACTGCCCGCCTCCCCTTGAACTGATCTCCCCCATAGCAGGCATAGGAAGGTACGCAGGGCCTTGGGCTGCAGCTGGAACTGGGCCCATTTCAACAATCATCTCATTACCAGAGTCTGAGCCGTCAGTCCCACCACAACCTCCCCTGCACACGTTTCATCCCTGGATTCTGAGCTGTCAGTCCAGCCAAAATGGTCAGCCTCTCATGCGTGTCCATCAAGTATGCAGGAATGTGCCTGTAGAACAACCGGTCCGAAAGAAGCCATTGTAGAAGGCAGGATAATACTCAAGAAGGAGATTTTGCTTGCAGGGGTTGCTGGAATGCGTGGCAAGTGTGAGAGGACAGAAGAAGTAGAAAACACAGAACCAGCCAGGGTTTGTAATCAACTGCCAGAGAAAAGATGGCAAGTGACCACCAATCACTACACCACCCCAGCCTTGCTTGACATGATGTGCGAATGCAGCCAACGTGAACTCTCAGTAGCTAAGGAGCTATTGAAGGTGCTGCAGTGGCCCATTCATCTTTGCTACTGTCATTGTCATCCTCATTTCTATATCACCCAATAACTGAAGTTCCCTGAGCAGTTCACAGTATACACTTCCCATCAGGAAAATATATATTTCCACAGAACCCCAAACAGCAAGGCAGGATCTGGTTTAGTTGGTGTGTTAGGGTAAACCTAGCCCTGGTCCTGAACCTAGACTCTGAGGGATGACAAGGTGTTTGCTACATGTGCCATCTTACAACTTTGTCCAAAGGAGGGAACCATGTGGCGATCAACAAGAAAGCCTTAACATCTGTATTTATGTAAGTCCATGCAACACTCCCTGGAGCTCCCAGACAGTGCCAGACCAGGTTCCTAAAGATGCAGAGCACCTTCAACTAGCCAACAGCCTTACTACCATGGCCAACGGTAACTCTTGCTACTCCTCCTCATGGCTTCCCCATGCTTGCTCAGCAGGTGGGTCAGAGAACAAGCACAGCAGTTTGTGGCATGCCCTGCTACTCCTCCTCGTCTTCATGGATATCTGAACCAGAGTGAGAGGGATGAACAAGCAAATTACAATGATGAAGAGAAGCAGCATGTCCAGGGTGCTCTTGTCATTGGGCTCCTGTTAGGCCAAGGGCTGTCAGCATGTGCCCAATTATTCTGATGCTTGAGGCAGCCCCTTCCCACAAACATCTCCAGGGCAGTCCTGCTCACAGTTCTAAGCAAAATCAGGGTTCTGCTGAACTGATGTCCTTCATCTGCAGAGATGAAGGCAAAGGAAATTAACTTGTTTAGCATAGACTAATTCTAACTTCTATCAGTTCACCAGAGACTAATTGTAACTTAGCTGGTGGTCAGGGAAGCCAAAACTGAAACAAAGCAAACAACACCCTGTCCAGGTCCAAAAAGAGTCAATGTGAATCTCAATCTGCTTTGCGCATGCAGATTGAGTCAATCTGCATTTCTGAGTCCAGCTTCTGTCTCTCTTAGTTTGACTCATCATGTCTCCTCTTTGGAGATCTGGTTTCTCCCTCTGTGGAACAATGCACTGGCATCTTTGCTGGGCATTGTGAGTTGCAGCTCATTGTGCTGTGGAAAGCATTTCACAGACCTTTAGAAAAATGTTCTCCACAAAAAAGAAAGGTACAGGAGCATAATGCAATGATTCACTAGGGACTGGCTGGGTAGGGTGTGTGGAAGAATTTGGACAGGAGAGACATCAGGTGACTGACAGCAAATAGTTTGCTTTGCCAAGAAGCACCCAGTACTTAATGTACAGGCCGAATGCTCTCCTAGGTGGAGAATGAACACTGTCAACAATGAGACACATTTGAGCTTCCTTAGTGATGAATAATGAATATACATCCTGCAGAGATGCTTAACTTGCCATGCCAGAGTTATTAGAGAAACCCCATCACAGTTTCTTTGCAGCAGGAGGTTCTGTGACCCCAGCCTGACAGAAGAGTGCTTGAAAGGGGGTTGTTTCCATTCTAGGAAAGCCTCCTTTGGAACTAGGGGCAACCCAATAGCTACACAGAATTTTAATCCACATTTGTTGCTCCTCTCCTGCTGCCCCCACCCCATGACACCTCATTCTTACCATGAAACACCTGCCACTGGTAAGGTTGTACACTTTAAAAATATGAAGTCCATCAAGCTAGGAGAGGTTGCTCTAAAGCAGAGATAAGGAACTCAAGGTCCTTTAGACCTTGTTGGATTCCCATTTCCCATCAGTCCCAGCCAGCATAGCCAACAGCCAAAGATTAGGGGAGCAGTAATCCAGCAACCTCTGGAGGGCTGCAAGTTCCCCATCTCTGCTCTACAGCCTGGAAGATCATGGTCTGCATTTTGGGGAAGGCCTCTATTCTCCATCTGCAAACTGACAACCACTATATACAGCCTAAAGCCTGGTCATTTGTTTCCATAGGTTTGCCTTGTTCTTCCTTCTCTAAGTCTTTCTTCCCCTTCTGTCCCTATTCTTACCCTTTCACCAAACTGAATATCCAGGGAGGGTGAGTAAGGGAGAGCAGATAGGAAAGTTCTCAGGATACAGCCCTTGACATACACTAGCCAACCTCTGAAATACCTTCCCTGAGCCCCAGTGGAGCAGAACATGAGGGCAGAAGTCCATGGGCCCTGAATGAGCAGGAGGACCCTAAATGTGCACCACATTTTTAAGTGAGGTAGGACACAGGAACATGCAATGGGTCCCCACTCATAATACCACTGTGTTCAGGGTCTAAAATTAGCAATGTTCACCATCACTAGCCCCCTTCTCCCTGGGTTCATCACAGATCTGTCATTCACAGCTAGTAGCATCATTTCCCTCACCTGGTTGTAGGTAATGACCTTCCTGCTTTGCCCTAGTCCTGTTGTGGGTCCAAGCGATGACAACACAGTGATCCCTTCATGCATGGGTTCATCCAAGATGGAACATCTTGCTACAGCTCCTTCCTCCATAACCTCTGTCACTCCCATTGTCTGATGACCAGTGCCATCAAGGCTTTGCCCACTATCCTGCTCCCTGAATATCCAGGCACTATTCAGCCCCCTGCTTCTCCTCTTCCTCTGGAGATGAAACTTTTTAATGTGAGTTGATGTGACTTCCAACTTCAGGAGAGTGCTTTGCATGTTGAAAACCCCAGGTTTAACATTTAGCCTGATCATGGAGCAGGACCAGGATGAACAGAAGATAGATCTCCAGATGCTTGCAAGCCCAACTCAAGGTGCTGGTTTTAACTCATAAAGCCCTACATAACTTTGGACCTCAACACCTGAGATAATGCTTCTGTTAACCATAACATACCTGAACGCCTCACTCAGCATCTGAGGCAGATCTTCCTCCAAATGTCACCTCCAAGGGAGATTTGGCTGGTGGCAACTGTCATGAGCTGCAGTTGTCCTTCCTTCACACTCCAAGACAACAGATGGTTCCTTTGCAAAGGTTCATTGTTCATCAAAGTATACCCAATGAACTCAGTCACCACAGGATGAATCTCTGAGCATTCACTGAACCCAATCTAGCAACTGCATCCAGAAACCCTCCTTCTGCGCATGTCTGGGCCCCACCCTTCTGGGAGAGTCCTTTTGGAAGTGAGCCCAACTTTTCTCTGTACATCATTCCTCTAGTTGGCAAGCCATTCTTTCCTGATGCTGCACAGTGGGATCAAGAGTTGTATCAGTTCTGTCTGGTTCTAAGAATTTCTCTCCTGGGCTCCCTCCTGATAGTTCTACTTCTTGGATATTCCCAGAGTTTGTCTCAGCACCCAGAGAGAGTGGGCTTGAGGTGAGCTCCTCTGCTTTTCTCATCTCCAAGACCCAAATTCCGAGCCTCTCTCCTCTTCTTCCTTTGAATCCAGACCAGTTTTAGTTTGACAGCTATTAAAATGTGTTTTTATTTTTAATGTAATTTGATGGTGCTTTTGTTGTCATTTTGTTGCCAGCCATAAGACTGTCTCATCATGACAGTGGCCCACCACATGAGAAAGATGACACTCCTGACCTGGTTTTCTCAATGGGACCGGGAGATGGTGGTTCAGATGTGGAGGAGCTAATTTTGACCTCACAGAATCACAGAATCATAAAATAGTAGAGTTGGAAGGGGCCAAGAAGGCCATCAGGTCCAAGCCCCTGCTGTTACAGGACACCACGTTACCATCTCACTCGGATGGCTGTCCAGTTTCTTTTTGAATTGTCATGGTCAAAACATTTCCTGGTGAGGTTTGGGCTACTGGCTGCTTTCCACGTTCACAGGGGTGGGGGATCTATGAGGATGATCTGGCCCAAGAGAATGATGGATCCTGATGGCTTCTGGTTGATATGATGGGCACCTCTGTCAAAGCCTAGGTAACCGGGGAAGGACTCAGGTGATATGATCACCCTTAGGCATCCTCTCCTAGCAGAGCCCAGTCAGCACCTAGGTAGACACCAGAATTAAGGGCAATGAAGCAGGAAAGGAGCTGGCTAGAGTGTGAGAGGAGGAAACATCATGACAAGTTCAACCAAGCACAACTTAGAGTTCGTTATTGAGCCTATTCCATGGCAATAAAATTGGCAAAATGTCAACATTTTGCCACCTGTATTGCTTCCTTTCAGTGCTGCCCAGTTGAGCTATTTCGAGTGGTCCAGGGTCTCCTACAATCTGCTTCTCCAGATAAGACCCTGGATGCCTGGGTGACAAACTCACTGGGACAAATTTGCTGAGCACTTTGAAGGAAAAATTGCTCAGATCCACCATGAGCTAGACTCCACAGTTAACGAAGTACAATCTCAGGATGTGTCTGGTGTGCTGTTCTTTGGTCCTTTAATGGATGAATTTCAGTTACTGTGACCCAGTGATGTGCACAAGGCGCTTGGCTCTGCCTGTTCCACCACCTGCTCACTTTCCCATTGCCCAACCTGGCCTATTGGAAGATCTATATTGGGGCTCATGCCTGGGTCCAGGAGCATTGTCCTGTATTTGTATTCTGCTATTGTGTTTGTATTTTGTTACCTATTTTATTATCATACCTGTTACTAATTGTTCCAAACACAAATGGTATAATTATACCAACCACCACCAACACCCAGTGTTGGCACAGGCTCCAGTTATTGGCCTGGGGACCTGGAATGAACTGGTTCCTGCCTGAGTTGTTGATTGTATAGTAAATTTGGTAGTCTACCTCAAAAGCGCCTGACGTCAGAGGCTGTGGCGCTGTGGGAGGGACTACGGGATGATTGTGCAACATGAGAGCTTCCCTTTCCTCCAACAGGAAGGTTGGCAGTGGGTCCGTCACCCTTCCAGGCTAGGCTTGGGATAGTGATACAATAAAAGGATCGATGCTGCAATAAAATTCCCATGTGCACAGTTTCGTTTCTTTCCAAATGCAGCAGCACACAGGATAACTGATCAGCCCCAATTGCAATTTGGTTGGCCTACCAGAACCAGGGAAGACTCAGCTGTGGACTAGAACTGGCCCATGTGCTTTCAGTTCGACATCGTTGTTTTTAACCATCAGCCAGTATTTTAAATGGAGAAATTCTGGTCCATTTTTATTGAAATCCAACCTGGGAAGGAAAGTTTTGTTCATGTCAAGAGTAAAGCCTTCCATCTTTATTAGGACAGGAGAAAAAGAAGCAGGAGGTGGCAGAAAATACATAAAAAGAACCATGAATCTCATGTTATTCTTTCCAGTACTTACCTGTCAACTCATGAAACTAGTTTTCAGTGACAAACTTATCAACTAATAGAATCAATTTTCAATTACTTATCATATGTGTTTTCCCCATGGACTATTGATTCTCCAAGTTCCCTTTCAATACAGTCCTCGTGATTTCAGATCCCTCAGAAAGGTTCTCATCATCATAATCATCATCATCTGTCATTGTTTTCAACAACCACGAAAACATTTATGCATTCAATCACATTTATGCACCTATATATACAACAAAGAGATCATCAAAAAGGTAAGGAAGTCTAAAGGGAAGATGGGGAAAGAAAGAAGAAGGAATGAAATTTAATAGGAAAAGAATAGGGGAAAAAGGGCTGGGAAGAAGAGACACCAAATATCTGCAATAAGTCTTTTCTATGCAGAGCATACATGTGTACATTTCCCAATATTTCTTTATAACAAGACTGATTATGAAATGGAGCATGGTTAAGCTAACAGCTGGTTCATTTGGAAGTTTTGATCCCAGACTTTCAAGTTAAAGAACTGATCGGCATGCTAGTCCGCATGGTGCCTAAATAAACTTTGCAGCTGGTTTTCTTAGACTGCTTCCTTGCTTCTACATAAGGCTGACTGAAAGGACTATGTGTACTTTATGCTAGGAACAGAATGGAACAGGAAAAAAACCATGACAGATTAAATTCTGTTCAGAATTGGCTGTCAGATAGGGACTCCAAGCAACATGCAGCATTAACATCCTGCTCTATTTGTTTACCTTTGGAATTGCCTCCATTTAAAATTATGGCTCTTTTCACAGTTTTGGTGCACAGTCTTCATACATGATCTATCCCTAACACACCGGGTGATCGGAATACCCACACCGTTTCTCAAATGGGCACTGATTACGATTATGTCCCTGCATGGCAATTCACAAATCCAAACGTTAGCATAACGTCATCCATGTAAGCAAAGATGAATTGCTTGCATTTCTTTCAACTATTGTATAGACAGTCCAGTAGAGGCTGCAAGAGGCATTCCTCAAATTGGGCACCCAAGGCAGTCACTTGCGCCTGAATTCACCCCTGAGCTTGCATGCACTATGTTTTGGATAGCATCTGTCTCAAGCTCCTCCACCTATATGCGGTGACCTCTTGTGGTTCACTTTTGAACTGCAGCAGCAACGACTCCATAAAGTATGCTCAAGACATGGATTGACTGCCCACCTGGATTGCCTCCGCCCACCTAGGCTGGCCATGGGCTCCTCCTGGGCAGGAAGAAGTGTTTTTTCCTGTGCTTCTTGTGTTCCAGTTGAGTTCTACTTGAGTAGCAAGGTCTTCCCAGGTTTGTGTGTGATTCTTTACCTCTGGTTGTTCTTTGTTCCTGTTGCAAGCTGAGGTTTCCTCATTCAAGCATTCAAAAGCCACAGACTGTTTTCCTTGCAAAGCATTCTTTATTGTCCCAAAAGCACCAATCACCCAAAGTGAAACTCTGAGCATGCACAGAGCAGTTTGTTAAACCCAATCTGTCATTCACCTCCAGGAACAATCCCTGTGAGCATGCCTGGGCCCCATTCCTTTGGAAGGGGCCTTCTGAAAGTGAGCACAGCTCCTCTCCATGTGCTGACCCTCTAATTGGGCCTCTGCTGATGATGTGCCATTGGGTCAAAAGCAGGGGTCAGAAGCAGGGGCTGCCTTATGTGTGTGTGTGCGAAACTTCCCTGCTGTGAATCCCCTCCTACTAGCTGTGCAACTTGGCTATTCCCAGAGACTCTCTGCCCACCTGGGAAGTCTGGCCTTGAGATGAGCAAGGCTTCCTCTCTCCTCTCAGTGTCTTAGCATGACCCATAATTCCAAACTCCCCTTTGATCTGCTTCACATCCCAATTCCAATTCTTCTGAAACCCAGCCAGCTGTCCATAAGAACAAGCACCCAAAGCAGCCACCCTTCTCATTCCCAACAGCCCCTGAGACCACATTTGCCTTTTGCTACTAACTTCCAGCTTGTTCCAAAGGTCCTGGCTCACCACTGACAGCTGCCCATGGCCTCACCCTGCTTATCATGTCCTTTACAAGCTGCATTTGAAATTGGGGTAGTGGTAGACTTTGAAGGGAGGGGAGCGCAAAATGCAACCCTTCTCGCTGCTCAGAGTGTGGTCCCATTCAAGCAAAGCTCTCCTTTGGTGGAAATCCCTGCAAAGAGCAAAGGTGCTAAACTTCTTGCAGTCCAAGGCTGAATTCAATTTCAGAGAGGTTCTTGGGGGCAGAATTCCAAGGGCGGATGAGTCCAAAGAGAGTAGAAAAGAGTGGGAACAAAGGCTGATGGGATCAGGACCAAGATACCCAAAATACATGCATAGTTCCATTTAGGCTCTTGGTGCCCATACCTGAGATGAATGAGATGCATTGCATCCTTGCTGAATGCATCCAACTGTGAAAAACCTCGGCGATACCAGGAAAGCAGATTGGGAACCTGAATCAGCCAAATTTTTCTCAGGGGGTTGAGGTTCTGCACCCCTCGCCCAGACACTCAGGTTTCCATAAACAAATGAAATCTTCCTTTCCTTTTTAGTTTGAGGAACTCAGTGCCAGGGATGGGCATGCACCATTTAAGTAGCTGACTTTCCTAAGATCTCTATGAATTGGCAAAATGCCTGCCTGCCTTTTATGTTGCTTTTTTGTAGTAAGGAGATGTACAGCGTTTGGGGGGTTGGGGTTGTTTTTGTGTAGTTGAAAAGCAAGATAGAAATAAAGATAAATAATTCACAGAATCTGGTGCTCCTCATTCTTCTTCTGATGGCTATGGGAAAGGACACATAGCTAGACAGAAGGCTGAAGTGCCCTCACCACTGCCACCACAGTGCAATCTTATCCAGCCTCTGACTTTTGAGATTTGAAACACAGGAGAGCATATTTGCACAGTCATGAGGGTTAGGAGCTTATTTTCCTGCACTTGTGCCAAATAGACTCATCCTTACTTTGCTCTGCTCCTTCTCCTTCCACCACCTTTTCCTACGTCTTCTAGAAGGAAGAGTCTTTTTTTTTTTTGAGGGGGGGGTGGATTGTGGCAAGAAAGAGATGATTGACTCTTCTTTATCATCATGAGCAGAAGGGAAGAGCCCTTTTACTAGACTGGGGGTGAGGGGAGAGAAGGAGACCACATAGAGCTAAGCATCTGTCACTTCTCGCATTAGCCAGCTGCTTCTGACTTTATGGGCTGCTCTTTAAGCCATTTATGCAGCATTCCTGGGTTGGGACTTGTACTGTGGTGACCCCAAATCCTTAGGGAGTCACAAACAGTGGCCAATGCATTCTGCAGCTCTTGGCTCTGTAGAGGATTCATTAAAAAGGACGGAGTGGGGGAAGGGCAGTTGGAAACAACCCAAGTAGGATGGCAGGTAAATGTTGAACCTGCATGCAGAAAATGTCAGTTCCTTGGCTTGGGTCCCAAGCAGAGCGTGGGCATCTGTTGCAACATGCGCAAAACATTCCTGCTTGCTTCACTAGTGGCAGGAGGAAGCCTGCACATGGATCTGCAGTTGTGGATATGGCCTAAAACCAGTGCTTATCTAGCGCATGATGTTCAACTCTTCCTAGAAGATAGGAGGCACCAAGGTCTCCAGTCTTCAATGGCCTGAATAAGTTGCCAAGTAGAGTGTCCACATATCTAGGAATGAGATCCTAGAGGAATCCACCCCTCCAGTATCCACTGGCTTCCCCTTGTGCTTAGCTAGCCTTAAAAGTGAGCTGAGCCAAGAGGAAATCCGCACATGTTTGCAACATGGAAGTTGCTCAACTGGTGGCCTCTCCTGCGTCAAGTACAGCAGCCCAAACAGCTGCCACGTACGGTGTGGAAAGGGATCCTGCTGGAGGTTGTGTGGGGCTCCATTGCTGCATAGCCCTGTGCAACCAGCCTTCTTTCATGTCAGGTGCAGCAGCCCAAACAGCAGCTACACGTGACGTGGAAAAGAGCCACTGTTAGCAGTAACATGGGGCTTACCAGGAGTGGAGCCCCACATGACCACCAGCAGAATCCCTCTTCCATGCCACATGTAGCCACCGTTTGGGTGACATGGAAGAGGGACACTGCGTGCACAGCACATGGGGCTCTACTGGCGAGCACCCTGTGAACACTGGGAACCGCTGTCAGGAACTCAGACTGTTGTCTGCTGCAAAATGGATTGCAGTCTGTGGAGCAGAGCTCAGGGAATCCAATGGGTTCCCAGCCCTAGAAAGATTCTATACACATTCCTGCTCACATCACTTTATTTGCAAGTGTCCTCTGTTTGAAGGGCCAGTCACTCCAAGTGCCATTTAAATATAACAGTTGGGGCTAAAGGACAGGGACACCTGCTTAAGGAAGGAATGTAAGAAGTGGTCATATGTCAAGTTGGACATGCACATGGTGGGCATGTCATGAGCAGAGCCGGCTAGAGCCGGGGATCAGACTAGATGGCCCGGGAGGCCCCTTCTGACTCGCTCTGTTTCTATGTTTCTAAAGTAAACTACTGGCAGAGAAAACTGGTGGCCCCTATCTCAGTGGAGCTCCTCATGCATTGCCGTATTCCTTTCCAGCTGAATAGGAGCTATCCATGGTGCTGAATTCCTTCCCCACTACAGACTCACCACTGTGGGGCACCATGCATAGTTTGCATAATCATATATGAGGATCTTTCTCTGGTTATTGATTGGCCAGCTCTGCATTGTCTGCACAAGTTAGCAGCTTCTCTCCCAGGTTTCAGACAGCAACCTTTTCCATTCTTACCTGCAGATACAATAGATTGGAATTAGGACTGTCTCTGTGCAAAGCTGCTATTCTACCGTGGAGCAGCAGCCCCCTTGTCTGTTAATAGTTTTTAGCACCAAACTGAATTAACCAATGTGTTTTAGCATTAATGTGAATTAGCATTAATTAGCACAAGCACAATGACATTCTGATTAAAAGAATCTGATACCTTCAATGAATGGGCAACAAAACAAAAACTGCCTGACAATCCATGAAACACAGATGGAACAGACCAAATACATCCATCCAACACCATTCACTAGAATCTTCTCCAAACTAAGCAGCTTCACAAACTCCCCCAATAAGGATTTGTGGGAGGAAAATAAAAACCTGAATTCTATTATGTTTGGTTACCAGGCAATGCCTAGCCATGTTCTTTTCTGATTTTGCATTAGAATAGTTGATCATTAAATATTTCTGGTTCAGGAGTACCATTCCCTCTCCTTGCCCACAGTGCAAACAAAGTTTAATAATCTGACCTTTGTTACCTATCCTAGGAGTGCATTCCAGAAGAAATACCTGGAGTGGATTGCTGGAAGACTCAAAGTTTCCCAAAGCTTATACAGCATTCTCATTTCAGATGGCTTATTTTAACTCTGCCATTTTCAAAGCTGTTGCCTAGTGATTGTTCAATGTGGTTGTTAAAATGCAACTCCTTACAGAATCTTAAGGGTGGCTTGGCAGGTAGGAAAATTGGCTCTGGTTCCGCTTATGGATGTGATGGATTGCCACTTTTGGGAGGAAGATCCCTTTCTAACACTGACAGACTGACTCTCAGCTTGGCCCACCTCAGAGGGTTGTTTTGAAGATAACATGAAGAGGAATGATGGAATAATAGAACAGAAGAGTTGGAAGGGGGCATGAAGACCATCAGGTCCAACCTGCTGCTGTTGCAGGACACCAGAGCTTTGAAGTCTGATGTTATTTCAGCAAAGCTTCTCCTGGCAGTGTCATTAGATCCCACCTGGAAGAGGAGGAAGGGGTGTTTTTCAGTGGGGTGTATGAGTTGTGTACACTTGTTGGTTTTATCTTTAATCTTGGTGCCAGGGAGACAGAATGCTCAGCAGTTCTCTGGGTCACTGCAACATACATATTTTTCCATCCTGTGCAAGAGGGAATTTCCCACAACTAGCACGCTTCTCCTTTTGTAGCAAACTTTGCTATCCTTTTCCTTTCTTGACTGGCCTTTTGTCTCTTTTTCAGAGTTACACAGTGTGTTGTGTAGTTCTTTCACAGTGGGTTTCTCCCACATCCCTTCCTCAAGTAATTTAAGTGTGTGTGTCTGTGCATGGAGGTGGGGGATTATGGTGAAATAAGGAAGAGAAACAAAGGGTGGGGTAATATTCCCCACCAAATATTCCCCACCCCACCTTCCCCACCAAACTCCTCCACCAAACTCCTGTTTGCTCTCTCTGGTTGCTCGCTCCCTGAGAGCTTGGCTGCTTGTATCCCAGAGGCCCTAGACCAGCTGGGGCAGCTTGCTCTGACCTGCTCTGCTCTGCTCTGCTCGGAGTCAGGAACCAGAAAAGGAGAAGGCTTATGTTGGATGGTGAAAACCCACATCCATGTCCCCACTCAGCCACATAACACTCTGAGTGACTTCGGACTGCTCACTGACTCAACCTACTCTATATCACAGAGGTGCTGTGAGGATAACCTGGAGTGGAAAAGTAGGAAGATTATGTAAGCCACCTTCCTTGCAGGAAAATATAGTGGAGTATAAATATCATCTGTTACCTGCTTCCTTTTCAACTGGTGAGGACAAGCATTCAAAGAAGTGTTCTACAATCCAGCTTGGGACAAGGAGAGGTCCTGAGCCTCTAAGGAAACTTCTCATGGGCCTATAGGTATATGCCCAGTCCTCCAATCCCTTCCAAATGAGAGAGGCAAGCCTCCGAGTGGCCCATCAGATCATTTGCAAAACTTTTTGAACTCTTGTCTCTGTGGGTGTAAATTTTGCTTAAAGTATTTTATAAAAATGTCACATGGTCTCACCTGTCAGCACACCAGAATCCAAATGCCGGTTTTAATTATACTGAATATTTCATTTTCTTATGCAGAGGCATAATCAATTATCTTATTTAAAGGCATTACGATAATGTCTGTGTAATATGGATCCCTTCCCTGTGTTGCATTAGATTCAACTAATTATAGGGGAATGTTGCAGAGCTAAAATGTCAGCTTGTCATCTGGGCGGGTGTGTAATTCATGAGACAGATTCACAGGCGCAAGCATGATGCCGCCAAGTGAAACTTATCATGGTTGGCTTTCAGCCCACTTGGTCTGGTTCTGTCTGTTCTGGATGTGGGAAGGCAAATGTCTCTTGGGTCCTCTGAAATGAAAAGCAGGAAATAATGAGGGCCAGTGTGATGAGATGGGAACTGTCTTAGACTGGGTAGAGGAGAAAGGAGGGGAAACACATGCTTTGCCTGCAGAAGGACCCACAGTCAGTCCCTGGGAGGTCTAGGGAAGATGCTTGTCCGAAAAACCCAGAGACCCCTGCTAGGCAGTGTCGACAATACTGAGCAAGATGGATCAATGATCTGAGGAGGTATAAGGTCGCATCCTACACTCCAAGACTTTTGTAAGAAGCCTGTAGGTCAGTGGTAAAGCATTTGCTTTGGGTGCAAAAGGCCCCAGGTTCAGTCCCCAGCATCTCCAGTTAAGATTGGGAACCACTTCTGCTGAAAACCCTGTAGAGCTACTGCCATTTCATAGGCTACGTATCCCTGATATAGGCAATCCTGAGCAAGTTGGATCACGTTTATTGGATAATTTGGGAACTAGCATCATCTCTTGCACCTAACTTCCTCAAAGGGTTCTTCCGGAGGTGAAAGGTGAAGTAAGACCATGCCCATCATCCTGAGCTGGTCAGGCAGCATACAAATGCCATTGCTGAGAACTTGAAGCCTAATCCTTTCCACTCCAGAGTTAATTTCCACTGCTGGGGTGTCTTCTCAGTTAGGTGTGAAAATAAATCACAGTTCTAGAAGTGTTCACGCTAAGAATGGGGTATGACCCATGTGGGGCATGGGGAGAATTCAGCTCACCTTCAAAGAGAATTAGCTACTTGAAATTTCCTGAGGCTTTGATCATTTCCTTTTCCTTTCTGTCCTCTTAGAAATTTAAAAATGGAGGCAATGGCTGGCTGCCTTTTTGAAAGAGCAGTGGGAAGGATGTGATAAGTGAATGATGCTTTCCTATCACATTGTGCCATTCCCATAACTTTTGTCTGCACCAGGAGTAGATCTCTGGTAAAGTGTACAAGTTTTAATTGCCAATTCAAGAACAAGCCATCTCCAAAATACTTTTCTTCATTATAAGAAGAAACAATATATTGCTGCTGGGAGTGGAATCATTTGCTTCCAGCTGTTGAGAAGGTCACAGTGAAGCTCAGAGGGAACAGGGAGACCTGAGAGGGGATGGCAGGTGATGGTCAGCATCCCTGTTCATGCAAAGTGATGTTGCCGCAGGCCTGCTGGCCCTTGGCTGTTCTCCACTGGAGCCCAGGACTGCCAAATCTTCTGTGTTTTTGGCACCAGGTTAACACCACCCCCTTCTCTGATGCCTTTAAAGACAGATTTGGCCACACATCTGGATGGATCACCAGGTGTTTTGAAGAATAATTGCATTCTTCTTGCAATTTGCTATTGGCTGCTTTTATCGTCTGTTTTTAGCTGTTTAAAACCTTTGAAGTTTTTCTGATTTTCTGTTGTCTTTACTGTACTTTTATAGACTGTTTTTATGGACTATTGTAAACCGCTCAGAGAACTTCAGCTGTGAGGCAGTAGAGAAATGAACATAATGATAATGAACAAAAATGACAAAACAGCACACCACTGATGAGGGAGGAGAGCTGATTGGGACTGGGCTTCTATGGAGACCAAACCACATGGCCTCTGCCTCCTCCTTCTGAGCCCAGGAGGTGACAGGTTCCAACCCGTTCACTTGCAGCTCTTCTTCCCAGTGCTAGCTAGCTCCTGGTTTTGCAGGGCCCCTGAACAAGTCACCCATCATGACCCTCTCGCACTTCTGAGCTGCTGCCCACTCTGTCCTCTGCTTCTCTTTGCCCTCATCTCAGGAATGAGGTAAGGGAAGAGTGCAACACAAGGGAAGGAAGTCCTGCTTAGCATCTTATCCTGGTCCCTCCTTGCATGTTCAGAGAAAGCAAGTGAGCAGGGAACGTCAGTAAGTAACAAGAGCATCAGGGCAAGGAACCTTTGGCAGTTCCCAGGGGAGTCTTGCAGCAGCAGCAACAGCTCCAGCAGATATTCAACAGTGCTGCCTCTGGCAATGGCCAACCTACTGCTTCTCTGGACACTTCCCCAGACACTGTCTCCAGCAACTGGCATGCCCCTTTGCTTGTCTCCTGGTCAGCCTGAAGCCTCTGACTGCCCACTGATAACAACCCTCCAGGTGGTGCCCACCACCACTGACCTGGGTGGGCAGCTGCCCTGCCCAGCAGCTGGGGAAGGGAAAGCCCACACACATCTGTTCCCTTCCAGAAGTTCCTACCGTGTCCATGATGCAGGTGCTTTTGGCAAGTCCACTCTCTGGGTAAAAAGCAAAAATCAGTACTTCACTGTCTCCTTTATTCTTCTGCCAGGTAAAATGTGCAGGTGTAGTTGTGTTTCTTTACACCTGTGTCTACTGAGCAAGTGGGTGTGCACAATGACCTTTTTGTTCAGAAGCTGACAGAACAATTGGAAAGAAAGTGACATGAAGATGGGAAAGGAGTGAATGGTAAGCTTTGTGTCCAATTTGCACGGGCTTGTTTTCCTCCACGGAAGAAACTGGGGTAACAAAAGGTGCCTATTCCATGCAGAGCTCGACTGCTGTGAATTCTCCATTCAATGGGCAGCAAACCAGTCTGGGAAGTACTGGAGTGAAGTGTTTGCGGTGAGTTGCATTGCTAAGCAAATAGACTGGCACATCCTCGGTCCAGATGAAGGCGCCTTATCAGGATGTGTGGAGCACTTGCTTGCTCCTGGCTATGACTGTTGAACTGAAGGACGTGTCCAAATGGAGCATCCTCTCTTCGAATTCATCCTGAGAGGAAACAGCAAAATGGGCTGCCCATTTTAAACTGCCCCTGCTTGTTAGCACATGGAGAGCAGCCTGAGCAGGTCCACGGATAACCTTGCTTCACACATTGTATGAATAGTTGCTGAAGTTGCATCTCTATCCAAACAGTGGGGCTTCTTATCCATGGCAGCATTTATTTTGAGATTCAAGGGTGCTATCCATAATGCTCCATGATAGGGGGGGGGCGGGATTTAATTCAGCACTATGGCTAGCTATAATTCCAAATAAAAGTTCCAGTGGATGAGGACCCCACTGACCCTGGCATTGCCAGCCTCTCCTGTTCTGTATGTATGCATAGTATATGGAAATTATATATAGTGTCCTATTTTTGCCTTCTTTGGGGTGATATATAAATGGCCACTCTGTGCTGTCCTCTCCATTTCAAAAAGGACATTGCATCAAAACTAGGACAGGTACCAAAAAGGGCTACCAAAAATCATCAGAGGGCTGGAGGGCCTCTCCTACAAAGCAAGGCTACAATGATGGAAGCATTTTAGTTTTGCTTGTTTAAAGTTGCTAAAGGAATGTTCTTATGCTCCCTACACATGGTCTGAAGGGACAAAAGATAGTCTGGTTTCCCAGCTTCAAGGTCAGAGTCATAACTCCAGTCTTGGAGAGAGAATCAGAACTCTCTCCCCCTCCTTTGACCACTCACAACTAGCATGGAAGGCTGCTTTACACAGTCAAGAGAGTGAACTCAGAGAAAGGTCAAAGAGGACATTCCAGGGGGTGGTGAGAGGAGGCATCTTAAAACCACTCAAGCTTTCCCCCTCTGAAATCCCACTGTTAGACAGTCACAAACAGCTATCTAGCAAAGTTGCAGAATGGAAGGTGCAGGGAGACAAATGTCATCTCTGCTACTCTTCCCACTCTAAATTGGATGAACACAAATGTACAGGTTTGGAGACTCATGCTCCTCTAGCTAGGGTTGCATCCTTAGCAGCTTCTGTGGAGCCACAGGATACTTCAGATTCCTCATTCTGAGATCAGTGACATTGGCCTGGCTTTTAGAGCAAGGAACTGGAGATCAGATTCCACTCCCCTTCACAGCTGGCGTGGAAAAAAATCAGGTCAAGAAAGCAGGGAAACGGCCATTTCACTGGGCGAGAGACTGCAGTGGACAAGAGTCAAGCCAAAATAGAACATGCAGGGTGGTATGACAGAGAGTTGAAGATTGCTTCTACTGCTCCCTTCCTCCAGTTGATGACCAGAACTTTCTGAGCCCAGAGGCTTAAAATCATTTGAGGGCAAACATCATAGGACTGCACCTATGTTAGGGAAGGACGTGATCCATGTTTATGCAGTGCGAAGAAAGAAGACAGGGCAACTGCTTACTCCACTGTCATCTTAGCAGAAGGTGGGATCATTCAACCATGCTGATTGGTGGGCAGATTCAAGACAGACACCAGGAAATACTTTTTCACAGAGTACCCAGTGACTGTAAGTAATTCACTACCACATACGGGAAGAGAACTCATGAGCTTAATTGCCCAAAAGGGAGGATAATGCAAATACACAATGGTTAAATCTGTCAGTACCTACCGGTGACAATAAATATATTGTGCCTTCTCCAGATTTTGAGACAGTTTTCCAGTGTGTTCAAGTTTCCAGGAAGCAAGAATGGAAGGCTTGAGGCTAGGATCAGACTCACTGGACAGTAGCATTCACAAGCTAAGAAAAACTTGCTCCGAGGATTAACCTTTAAGGTCTCTTGAGGCACTTCATTGTTATTTTGCTACATTACAGGTTTGTTTTAAGTTTAATAGCTTACATCACAAGATTGATGTAAGACTGAAATAATGGATCTGAATTGCTTTTTGAACACCATAAATGGGCAATATAATTTTGAAAGATCATTATGAACATGTAGCCAGGGAGTTGCCAATTCGAATTGTGTCTTAGGAAGCCGGGTGAAATGCTCGAAATGGAAAACATTTAGCTGACCTGTCTCAGCAGATAGCAGAAAGGCAACAAGCAACCAACCAGACTCCCATATGATGAGCACATAAGAAGAGCCATGCTGCATCAGACTAAGGATTCACCTAGCACAGAATCCTCCTCAAAGTCACCAGTGACCTCACCAAGCCGGACAGGAGCACAGCAGCACTATCCATTCCCTGTCCCTCCACAACTGCTGTGCACCAGCATCCTGCCTTTGATCCTGCAGGAAACAGGGAACCAGCAGACCAATGGCTGTGGAAGGCTTTCTCCTCCGCAAATTTGTGCAACCCAACTTGTGCTTCCAACAGGCCAGAAAGGAAAAAAAAGGGGTAGGGGGTGGAGCAGCCCTGGCTCTGTTCCTTACAGAGACAGCCAAATCTGTCCATTTTTATTCATTTCCATTTCCCATTTTTTTCCATATCCAGTTCCACTCATCCCACACGTTGAGATGTTATACCCCTGTGCTCCATGTTCAGTCTAGGAGTCACCATTTTTGCAAGCCGTGTTCCCAAAACAATGCATTCTAATGTAATGTTTTAGCACTCCATTTCAAAATTTGGTAAAGTACCACTTTTGAAGAAGAACCAAATTTCTGTATCCATATGGTTCAAAACTGTGAAATTAGTTCCCAGTAAATGTGATCTGAACTCCTTTCTCTCCCACCCTTGATACCTATTTGAGGCTTGCTCTGCAGATTTAACCAGAGGAAGCTATTAATGGCATGACATTAAAAAATGCCATCACCTGCTAATTCTGGCAGATCAAAGTGCTGTGACATAGACAGTTGAAAGACCTGCTTTAAAAGTTAGCAATCCCAGCTCCAAACTTTCCCTGTGAACCAATGCCAATTTATAATTTCTGGCATCTTTCTCAACTCAAACTGTTGTTCCCATTTCAACTTTAGGGGAGCTGCTATCTTTAAAAAAAATGAAGTAAGCATGCAAGATTTGCAACATAATTTATATATGCAATATACTTCACGATGTGCAGCAGCTGTGAAAAAGGCAGATTCTGTGCTGGTGTGTATTAGAAGAGGAGTAAAAATAAAAATAAAGTTGCCAGTAGAGCAGTGCCTTATACAAATCTAATGTGTGGCCATACTCAAGATACGCAAAAGGAATATTGTGGCGCTGAGAAGGGTACAAAATAGTGTTAGAAAAGGCATGGCTCATCTACCCCCTTTTTCAAGGTGCCTTTGCTATGCAATACACACCAGAGCTTGCCCCTGTTTTCAACCTCACAATGCAGGAGAGCATGCTATCATCCCATCCCCAGCATTCTCACTGCTTATAGGTGACATGATGTTCCTGCTTCTTTTGAAGCACAGGGTGTATGTTCCTCTATCCAAAAGTATCAGCACGATGCCTCTAACAAGCCCTGGATTTAGCATACCACTGAACCTGCAGGAATCTCCAGTGTCGTGACCATCAAATGGCAGGTGAAGGTGAGCATGATGGGTCCCCATACAGAGCATCCCTTCCACACAGAAAGCTAGCAGGGCAGGGTGGAGGATTTGAGCCCAGGTGTCTTCTTGACTTGCTAGCATTCTTAATTTCATTTCTAAGATTTCTGTTCTGCGCAATAACCAAAGTTCTTTGGGCAGTTCGCCAAGATTCAACACCTTATAATACAGTATTATGCATAATACAAACTGATCACACCCAGTTGATGTTATTATGCGCTGTCATTTCCAACATATGGTAATGCTATGACTAAATGGGTCCTAGCCATGACTGCCCTGTTCAGCTCTTGTAAACTCAAGGTTTACAAGATGACCCTTCAGACTATGCCGCAGCCCAGTGGCACCATTCAGTCATTTCAGACCCTGGGCAAAACTATCGTGCAGCATGCAGAGAGACCTTTTGGATGGCAAGGAATACTACTTCACGCCTATGGAACTGTGGTCTCCTTACCCTGCTGCCGCTTCTGCCACAAGCGACCCTGGATGGCTGCCCAAAGCCATATGCTGGTAGCCCATTGCTCTGGCCTCACTACCTGGTCTTTCTGTGCACTAGGCCTCCATTAGGCATCCCTAGAAGAATGAGAGTCATTATGGTGTGGTGGTTAGACGATTAATCTGGGCATGTGGAAGATCCAGTTTCTAGTCCCCACTCAGCCATGAAGGTGACATTGGGTCAGTTGCTCCTTCTCTTCCTAACCTACCTCACTGGGATGCTAATGTGAGAATAAAATGGTGCTATTAATCCAACTTGGCCTCCTCACAAAAGGAAAATAGGTGGGATATAAATGCAGTATAACAACAATGATGCATATACCACAGGCAACAGCGGCAAAGCTACCCTGTGGGATGAATGTTGTTTCCTTACCTCAAAAGAGCAAAGCTGTCTGCCCAATTCTGGACCAAGATACACACCATCAAAGCCTAACGGCTGCCTCTCATTACTCCCTTAGTTCTGTGGTTACAGAGTGGGCAAGCATTACTAAACCCGCAGAGTTAAGATGGTTCTTGTGTAGATCTAATTGGTGCCATAAAGTTAAATCCAGCCACTTAAGACTTCAGTTGGAAGACGGGCTTTCCATTTACCTGGCTCCCTTTCCATACTCAAGGGCAGCAATCTTGCTAATATGCGTTTAATTGAGGTATCAAATTTTAATAAGCTTCTTAATGGGTTGACAGGGGCCCTCTGAGAGCACTTGGGGGCCAAACCATCTGGGGGCACCAATAAACTGCTATGAATTTGCCCCCCATCCCTCCAAATGTTGCATACTCTGCAGGTATACTTTGAACACCCAAGAATTTGACACATACTCAGCCAACATTTCACATCTGGATTTGACTTTTTATGCTCCTGGAGTTTCAGAAAATCTTTGTTATGAACTTACACTTGTAGTTAACCTTTGATGGCCTTCAGCCACTAACACGTCATTGTGCTTAGTGTCTGAGCACATTTGACAGAAGATTTTCGATGGAATAATTGAAGGCTTTTGAGATTTCATATTTCATACTTTTCAGACTGAATGAGGGATGCAATCGAGCTTGAAGTATTCAAATGCTGAAGTAAAAATTCATATTCAAAATGCAAATTTGAATTTTGAATTTCACACTCAACATCTGATGTGAATGGTCCTTCGTGAATATTTGCTTCCTCTCCACAATAGTTCTGGTATTCAAACCTGACCAGAGCCAGCAAAACAGAAAGTAAAAATAGACGAGAGAAATGGGGTGTCTAAGATGGATGGAGAGAAACCAGAGTTCAGTGAGGTTGTTCCTGCTATGCATGCAGAAGGACCAATCAGCTCAACAACAACAACTACGCCTTCTGGGAGGTGATAATAGCAAAGTACCAGCCAGCAGTATTGAAGAATTACTGAGAGTTGTGTGACATGCCTTTAAATGTTTGAAATGTATAAATGCTAAATATTCTAACTAAGGACTGGTCTCAGAGTATGATCCAGAGACCACAGTAATAGCCTGGAGCACCGGTGGGCAGAAGGTAGATGTACAGAATTGTTTACTTCAGCTCCAAGTATTCCTGACTATTAGCCATGATGGCAGAGACTTCCAAGAGCTGAAGTCCAACACATCTAGAGATTTCCTCTTTTCCCCTAGCATAGAAAAACCTTCCATAAATTGGCCCCTTCCAGTGGATTTGGATTACAGTTCCCAGCACAACTGGTCATTGGTCGTGCTGGCTGGGGCTGAGCAATGCTAAAGTCCCAAGCATCTGAACCACACCAGAAGACTGGCTTGGAAGACCTGTGCTGGCATTCACATTTGCCATTTTATCCTTGAAAGCAATCTTCTCCAAACTGGCACCTTCCAGATGTGTTAGACTGAGTCCCACCATCCCTAGCCAGACCTTGCTATCAAAGATGAAGGGGATGATTTTGCTTTTCTTGTTGTTACCAAGATGGTCTTCTTGTGGTAAGGGACTAACTGAGCCTGCACAGAATGTTTCAAGTGCCCTTTAGTGGACATGCTAATTATTACAGCTTAGCTAAGAAATGCTTGGCCAATGAAAGCAGATACTGCTTGGAATTCTCTGTTGATTATGGATGCGACTAGAATGGGTAATGATGAAGCCAGATGGGGAGCAGAGGTGTCTGTGCATCACAAAGGGAGCTTTAGGATCCAAAAGGAGTCAGATCTAGTTCAAGAATCTGCAGCTTGATTTGGACCCATGAGCATTCTGGGGAATGTAAGAAACTGCAGTGGGCACCACGAAAAAATGCCTACCGTATTTTTCGCTCTATAAGACGCACCTGACCATAAGACGCACCTAGTTTTTAGAGGAGGAAAATGAGAAAAAAAATATTCTGAATCAAATGGGCACATAATCACAGGCACATTCCCCATCACTTCCCCATGGGCTGCACATCTGACAGACTTACTGCACACACATATTCACTTTATAAGACGCACAGACATTTCCCCTTACTTTTGAGGGGGAAAAAAGTGAGTCTTATAGAGCAAAAAATACGGTAATTGGTGGATCACAAGGTTGGCGTCTACCTGGGTTTTAGGCTGGATCTGACTCAGCAAAAACATTCCTGTATATTGGACACTTCAATTTCTCTTTGATGAGGAATTATCTGATTTGATAAACAGACATTGGGCTGGAAGTAATAGAATGAGATTTAATAGGGACAAGTGCCAGGTCCTCCACCTAGGAAAAAGAAACCAAATGCATCGATACAAGATGGGGAATACGTGACTCAACAGAACTGAAATGAAAAAGACCTTGGAATTCTTGTGGACAACAGGCTAAATATGAGCCAACAATGTGATGCAGCTGCCAAAAGGGCAAATGCTATTTTGGGATGCTTTAATAAAAGTATTCCTTCCAAATCTTGAGAAGTAGTAGTTCTTCTATTCTCCTCACTAGTCAGACCTCATCTGGAATACTGTGTCCAGTTCTGGGCACCAAAATTTAAGCAAGATGCAGAAAGGATCCAGAGGAGGGCAACAAAAATGATCCACGGTTTGGAAACACTGTTTTATGAGGAGAGACTGAAAGAACTGGGCATGTTCGGCCTTGAAAAGAAAAGACTGCGGGGACATAATATCCCTTTATAACCACCTCAGAGGTTGCCACAAAGAGGAAGGTCAAGATCTCTTCTTGCTGATGCCAGAGTGTAGGACATGGAATAATTAATTCAAGTTGTGAAAACCCAGATTCCGGATGGATATCAGGAAAAGCTTCCTCACTGTCAGAGCAATACGACAGTGGAACCAGCTGCCTAGAGAGGTCATGGGTTCTCCCACACTGGAGACATTCAAAAGGAAACTGGACAGCCATCTGATTCAGATGGTGTAAACTGGTGTCCTGCAACAGCAGGGCCCATGAAACTGATAGCTTTCATGGGCCCTTCCAAGTCTACTGTTCTATGGTTCTGTGATTCTATGATTTGGCTAATTGCTGGTGGGTACAATGCAGCTAATGCTCCTTTCAAACATATTGTTATTGCTATTCCATCTCATTCGTTACCCACCTTTCTTCCTCCTGCAAGAAGCCCAAGGCTCCCCTCCTCTCCATTTTATTCTCACAGCAACAGCCCTGCAAAGAGAGCCAGTGCCTGGCCCAAAGTCACCCAGGGGGATCTGTGGCTGAGTGGGGCCCGGAACGCAAATCCCAGTCCAACACTCTTAACCACTGCACCACATTGGTTCTCCAAATGTAAATTTTTGCAATGACCTGCAGTTGCTTCTTTTGGGGAGGCAGTTACTATGCAGATAAATTTCCTAGTTGAACAGCCTTTAATATCTGCTGATGTATATGCACTTTTAAATTATTTACCTGCTTCATGGAAATTAACAAGTAGTATAAATGGATGCTCTGTGCACTTTTGGCAGCTAAAAAACTGACACTGCAGCACTGGATGGATTAAAAACTCATTTTCTCTAATGAAATGGATTGAAAACTTACAATATTTGAAAGCATGGTATATACATGCCACCTTTAAATGGATACTTATTGGACAGTTGTTGTGTTTTTGTTGAAGTGTATATGTAATTTCTGTAAAGCTATATGCATTTCCTTTGTATCCATTGCTATGGAAATATTCATACATACATACATTCATTTATATATGGGGAAATAAAATGTAAAAGTATTGTGCCAGATTGCAGGTACTATCAGAGGGCCACATGGTATGGATGTGTTTGTTGAATGTTTTATTTGTTTATTAAATTTATATGCTGCCTTTTTCTCTTACAAATTATTCAAAGGGCCTTACATTGTTCTCCTGCTACTCTCAATCTTATCCCAACAAGATTTCTGTGAGGTAGGTTGGGCAGAGGGTCTGCAAACAGCACAGTGCCCCCCAGCTGGATTCATGGTTGAGCAAGGTCTAGAACCCAGGTTGCCTGAGTCCCAATCCCAGGCTCTTAACCACTGCGCCACACTGGCTACATGTGCTGTGCTAAACACAGTACAGTGTTTCGGGCAGGGCCCTTTCACACATTCTGACTGCTCTTGTTCGTATGTGAAGATGAAAGCCTGGGCCTTCCCCAGGTAAATAACGTGCTCTCCCACTGAGCTAAGGTCTCTTACCATGCATGGAGCAGTGTTCCAAGCTAAGAAGGGAGGGAGGCAGGGAGCTTAACTAGGTACATTCAGCTGGTCAAGCTCAGCAGACACTGTCCAGGTTATTTGTTTATATCTAATATCTCTCTCTAATACTTTTCCACTGGAAATCCTGGTGAAGGCAGCTAGCAATGAAAACAGCTAAAAAGAAAATTGTAAATAAAACACAAAGGCACATCCCCTAAAAAACAAATACAAATTATTCTGTTTAAAAACTCAGTGATAAAAAGTAAGTGGCACCACCAAGCAGAGTAAAACCTAACAAGTCAGCTTGGAAACTAACAGCTGGTCTGAATGAGCCAGTCCTTTTTAGTCAAAGGGCAGCAAGGATCGAGCTAGCCTAGTCTGCCTTGGTAGGGATTCCAGAGTGTAGGAATAGACCCTGCAAAGGCCCTTGCTTGTGTTCTCTCCAAATACACAGGGCAGAGAAAAAGTCCTCCTCTGAGGGACCTTAGAGCCTATATAGGACTCATATGGGAGAAATCTGAGTTATGATGGGTAAGGAGTGAGTTATGATGGAATGACGAGAATAACAATGATCACCCCAAAAGAATCTGCTCCATGTCTTGAATATATCTTTGGTGGATCTCCTCACTCAGTGCATCCACCTGCTCACCACCTTTGCCACTGTCTCCTATATATTCCCCCTTCCTAGAGCCACTGGGAGACTGTATCCCAGGGATCCCAGGAATAACTTCAAGTCAAGGAAGAAACCAAGCTGGTCCATCTAGTGCAGGAGCAGATAAAGGGACTTCCCTTCCCCCTTCTACCAAAAAGAACAGAGTCCTGGGACCCCAGAAGTGAGAGAGCGAGCATTCTGGTCACATCCGCTGACCAATAGCCACCTGCTGTGATTCCCGTGAAAATGCCATCAAGACCAACCTGGCTCGAAGTGCATCTCAATGCCTGTATGCAGCTCCCCGACACTTTCTCCTGGCCTTGAAAAGCACGTCCCCCACTACTTCCTTTTCCCCCACTGCCCATCCCCTCTGGGCCATGTCATGCTAACTTGTCATTGCCAGGACTCTTCCTGCTGCTTTGGGGAAAAAAGACTTGTCTGAAAGTGGGATAAATACGTGACAAATAGATACACCTGTTAGGAATGCCGCGACCCCAGCTTTTCTTGCGTTGAGCAGCAGGTTGGACACCTTGGCCTTCAGGGCCTTCCTCCGACACCCATGCTTTAATCCAGCTGGGACAGCCTGCTATTCGCAACAGGGTGACCCTATTCCTTCCTGAGGCCCTGTGAGGGGCTCCCTGGTAAATGAGAATGAAGTACTTTGGGCAGAGTTGCGTGATGCACATGGTGCCAATGGCTGGTTAAAGAGGCCACAGCCCCTGTGTGCTTATGGTACCTTCCAGTGCCTGCCCTTCCTCCTCGTTCCAACATTTCTGGCAAGGAATGAAGTCTGGAGAGGCACCCCTTTCTTCTTCAGCCTAGGTGCATGATGGGGTGGGCTGGGGTGAGAAAAGAGAGGGGTGGAGATAAAATTCACAAACAACTGGAGACATTAAAAGGTCTGGTTCTTTCCTGGGCTTGACGGGCCTCTTCGGCTTAATAGAGTGATTTTTTTCAAGCCATTCACAACAGCCCCTAATTACTTGTCATAACAATGCGAGAGAGTGTTCTGTGTGGGTGCAGCTCCCAAGCCTTTCTCAGAGCTGGAGTGGTCAGTGCAGCGAAGCAAGTTTAAATATAGCAGCTCCTTTACTCCTCTCTCTGCTCCTTGCTTGCACCGCTACGCATACAGATCCAAACATGCACTCCTGCGCCATTTTGCATGAACAAACTGATTGTGCGAGTATGTTCCATGTGCCCAGCTACCTAGCCCAGTTGGGATCCAAAATAATCGATTGCATGGACCATGGGGGCCAGGAAAAATTTAATATTACTGGTAGTATCTCATCTGTGCCTCAAATGGTACTCGAAGTGGCCAACACCAAGACTGTGAAAGCAATAAAATTTAATAATAAAATATGGCAATAAAGCAGATTAAGAAACCCTTAATACATGATACATAAAATCCCTCTTTTCCCTCCTCAACATCTCCTCCATCTAACATCCTTTTATTAGTCCACTTGTTATTACATTTATCACCTGACTTTTTCTTCTTACTAGAAATGCAAAGAGGCTTGCCTGGTGCTCTCCCACTTAATTTTAATCTCATAAAAATCCTGTGAGGTAGGTTGGGCTGAGACTCAATGGCTGTCCTAAAACCACCCAGTGAGTGAGTTTGTTTGTTTGTTTATTAAATTAACCCACCCATTAGCCAAATGACTCTCTGAGTGGCTTTTGTAGCCAAGCAGGTATGAGAACCCAGGTTTTTTGCAGTCCAACATAATTATACTCCTCCTCCTCTCCTCCATTGTATTCTCAAAAGAACCCTCTGGGGATAGTGGCAGAGTCAGCGAATGACCCAAATCCACCCCAGTGAGTTTTATGGCCAGGTGGAGACTAGAACCTGAGTCTCCCTTGCCCGGGCCCAGTACTAGCTCTCTCTTTCAGGGCCTAATCAGAGCTTGCTTCTTGCTTTAACTAATCTGATCCTGTTCCCTCTTGCTCTGAGTAGCCCACCAATGCCCCTCCTGCTCTGGCTGCTCCTCTTGAGTTGGCTTCTTCCTAAGCAGCTCCACCTCACAAGTCTCACAGGGCACCACTGATGCATTCCTCTTTTCTTCTGTAAGATATTGCACAGTACGCCTGTACTCAGCCGTTGTGGCTAAAAGAAAAACCACAGTTGTCAATTTGTTCTGAAATGCAAGCTGTTTGCCAGTCCTGGAGGACTACAGGAAAGAAAAAGCTGGCTTGAGCTTTTCTATTTCAGCATCCCCACCCCCACCCCCCCAGGAAGATGGATCCCATGAGTGGCATGCAGCACATTCTTCAACTGCTGCCCCTTTAGCTAATTTCTTGGGGAGTGAGCTTTAATTTGCAATTGAAGCTGTGTTTGATCCATCTAGTGATAAAATCCATTAAAGCGTGTTGTTCTGGTTTATAAAAAGCCCTGCCCCAGAGAGTTTAGGAATGGTGTGACACATTCAGGCAATGTTTGAGTTCTCAGGACTTTGAGTTCCCACATTCAGCATTTGAGATATTACTGGGATTAAGAATCCACATGCACACATGGATGTACATGCACACATGTGCACACACACGAGAGTTATCAGTGTAGGAGAAGCAGGAAACCAGCTGATCAGTCTTTCATGTGGAGATCTGTGTGAACTGGTACTGCAATTGCTCTTAACAATCTGGGCTTTAGGATTTGCATGAGTTTTTGAAAAATGACAGTTCTCAGTTCATACTTAATGTGAAATTTCAGTGCTCTCACCTTCTGATTTCCACCTCTTGGGGTTTCCGACAGCTCCTTGGGAATGGTCTGCTTTTGTTTCCTTTCTTCAGAGAGGTGTGAGCATGTGTGTGTGAGAGAGAGAGAATGAGAGAGAGTAACATACAATAGGACAGTTGAGACAAGTAAATGAGGCATGGGCAATCCACGTCTGCCTGCAGGCTGCAAGTGCCCTGTGCCATCCCCAGCTGTCCTCAGTGCTCCAGAAATCCCCACCCTCTTTTCCCTGCAGCAGATCTGATCAAGGGGCTTTCCGGCAGCGGCAGCGATAGTAATTCCCACCAGGGTCACTGGGGTGGGTGCAAAAGCCATTGCCTTCCTCCATCCAGGTAGCCTGCTAACAGATGCAAAGAAAAATGAAGCTGGGTTTCCAGGGCATGGGAAAGGCTTTCATCCAGCAAGACCTGAATCCCCCAAACAGTGCTGGTCTTTTGGGGAATGGAAAGGAAGGAAGAGTGCAGGGTAACCAGGATGCCCAGCAAGAAAAGGTATGCTGAGAAAACCAGGAAGCCAAAGGCTGACCAGGGAATTGAATAGTACCTTACTCTGGTAAGCAGGACATTTAAGAACTGTGTGTGAAGTTCTTATCTTCTTACACACATTCTGTGCCTTTTGTCAGAGGAACTGGTCTGCAAGTCAGCGTGCACAAAACCCAGGGCAAATTACTTGTATGGCACAACCAGCCACTGTCACCGCTTCTCTTATGAGCTGAGCAGAGACCACGACATAATTATAGAACATTTGCTGTGCTTGCAGAAGGTCCCGAGATCGACCCCAGTATTGTGCCTTCTAAAGATCTTGAATAGGGACACTGTCAAAAACCCACCAGCGAGCACCAACAGTCAATGGAAATGTCCTTGAGATCACTCGCTGTATTTTTCACATTCAGCTGGCGGTTCTCACTCCCTTCTGCCACTTTTGGCCTTCTCTTTAGCCTTGCTTCAGACTTCTGAATGCAGTTTGAAGGTTGGACCAGGTGGGAAAGAAAAACAGTTCTAAACATGATATGCTGCAGCTCTGAGCTTGCATTAATGGAGTGTTTTAATGGGACCGCTCTCCACTTACTGCCCCGCTTTATGACTGTATACTGCAGCCAGAACAAAGACATCTGCCATCAAATGAGGTTATAGCCAATAAGGCATTGTGCTGTTGTTTTTAGCTGCACCACAGGGAAGAGGAAGCAAATACTCTTGCAGCCCATTTCTCCTGGACTAGAGTTTGGGTGGGCATCAGGCAGGGTTTTGGCCTGTATGGTCCTACCAAGTTCAAGGGAAGGAACTGAAAGATGACCAGCTGGCCCATAAGACACTTCTTGAAAACTAATATGCCACAGCTGGCAAACCCTAGCCCAGAAACATTGTAAGGACCCCAGTAGGCCCCACCCACTAACACCTGCCTTGCCTTCCCCAAAAAGACATGACTATAGTTCTCTGTCTGACTTCCCTATGATACTTCAAGTGGCGCTACATCATGAGAATCATGGGAAATTTCAGCGGCAGCTTTCAGATCCCCACCAACAGCTGCCCAGTCCTGAACTAAGTGCTGCTGTTCAAGTGGCCATGTATCCTCTGTTTACAGCGGATAGTTTTCCACTTGAAGGGTTACCAACAGTCATCGATTTGAAGGTGTTCTCTGTTTGAAGGGCTGAGCTGTCCAAACCCAGATTAAAGATAAATAGCACCACCTTGAGTGCTATTTTCTTGGAGGAAAAGAGGGGTATGTAACAAATTAATAAGTCCGTCATCAACAGATAGCAGCCGGACAGCAAACTGATCAGGCACAGAGGCACTTGATCATTCTTCCCTGCTATGGACTACACTTCTACTTAAATGATAACCATTATTTCTAAATTTGCACCTATATTTCTAAATGAGCATATACAACTTTTATGATCATCTGTGTCCTCCTTTGTCCTTCTTATTGATGATGCTTTTCCCCTCTTTTTCTGGAAATGCATCAGTGACCACCCTAGCTGGTATTGTCTGCCACCACCCCAGATAAGCCCACCAGTTTATTCCCATAAAAAGGCACTGGTCCTGAAGGAAACCCATCAGAAGTCACCTTGCCATGAGGCCTCTGCAAGCCCAGAGGTGACTGGAAAATGACAAATGCCCCCGGATCAGGCCTGCTCTTTTGGTCTTTCTCCGTCAGTTCTCAGTGAAGGGGACAAACTTGTGTCACGGGCAGAATGCCACCTTTTAAAATGGAGGGGAGTCTTCAGAAAGTCTAGGGAATTCCTAAACTGCCAGTGGTCAGGGAAAGGTAGTGGGGCCAAACAGGAGGGGTGTAGTGATCCAGAGAACCCTGGAGGGCCAGATTGGGACCCTCATTCTCAGGGCCTGAAGTCCTTGACCTGTTTGTTAGGAGGCGAGAATGTACTACAACCTTTGGATGCAAGCTTGCGTGCAACAACCACATCCAGATTGCCATTTCAAGACAGACTTCTCACAGTCCCAGTGGGTGATCAAGTGCTACAAGTCCCAGCTTTGTACCATGTTGAAAAATTCATTTTGATGCACAATGTCAACACAGGGATAGACAGATGATGCAAGGATGCACCTTATATGCCAGAAAACCAGCCAAGGCCAAGACTCTCCTTTCTGACCTCTGAGATTGCCCTCACCACCCACTTTGCTGGATGGTCTGTGTGTCGCTTTCCCCATCCTCCTGATTTCATTTTGCTCCTGGTTTATTGGATCTGCATCCCACACTGCAGCTCTGCAGCTGGCTCACGGTGCTTCAGTAATGGACTGTGGAACCCTGTAACATCTTAATAGGGGCAAATTGTAAGCAACAGTGACAACCCTATCTTTGTAACCCTGCTTCCCTCACCCTGCCTTTAGCCATCTGTCCTTTGAGTAGCTGGCAACAACAAAGCAAAAAATCAAGGGAGTGTCCATCCATCCCCAACATCCGCTGACCTCAGTTTGGTAATATTTCAGCTGCACGTGGAAGATTCTGGACTGATAAAAACTGTGGGCAGAAAGCAGATCTAGTAAGCATTTTGTTCCTGTTAGACCCCTATTATCTGAAGGTATAGGAGATGGGATACACATTTGGAAAGGTATGGACTCCTGGAGAAAAAGCAGAATGCATTTTCTGTCAACTCTGGAGTTCAGATTCCACACAGTTGTTGGTAACTTAATTGGCTTATTAAGAAGGCTTTTTACAACTCCCTGGCAGGATGCTTAATGCAAACCTGCAGCAGGTTTCTCCTTGGTTCAGGGAAAAGGAGGATGGGAGAGTCTCACAGCTGGATTGAGCTTCATAGTACAGTTTTTCATTTTCCATGCCTGAATGTTGACTGCTATATCAGAAACTGGCCCAGGAGTCCAAAGGCCACTCACAAGGTGAAGTCCAAAGTTCACAGCACTGCAGCTGAAGGAATAATGTTGTTCCGGCATTGGCTAGAGTAAGACAGAAGGCTTATCTAGCCAGAGATACCTGAGCCCTACCCAAGGCTCAGTGGCAGTGTGTTACAGGCCCTCTGGAAAAACTCCTACTCCGAAGGACCTCGCTCCCAAGGAGACCTCCTTTGTAACCAAGCACTCCTTCTCCTGGGACAAGGATGCTCTTGGAGCTGGGCAGTTCTCCAGTCTCTACCTCAGAGGCAGACCTCCTCTTCTGCAGAGATGGACTAGTGGTCTTTTCCCCTGGAGGCCCAGGCTTTTCCACGTGGGCTTATGGGCACAGCTTGTTTCTGGGAATTCCAACTTCTTCTAGGGGGTGGGGAGCAGGGATAGATGTTGTTTTGGGGCCATAGGCACATTTGGCCATTTCCAGGCTCCATCACCAAATGGCTGTCATGGGAGTTACGGCAAAGGAACGCTTCCCTGCCGAAAGGATTGAGTGCAAGTTTTGGCTGGTTGCCAAGCTGTGCCCCCATCTGTAGAGTGAGTTTGGTTCCAGCAATCTATGTTCAGGGGATCTTTGATTAGGTTACTGCACTGTGATTATCATTTGGGATCTTAGCAGCAACCCACTAAATAATTCCATAGTTTTCAGTACCAACAAAAATATTTTGCAGCAATTCCAGCTGCCAGTAAGAAACTGGGAGTTATGTTGTTCTTAAAATGCACTAATAGATATTAATTAATTTGATTGCATCCATGTGGTTGAAGCCTGGAGTAACATCTTCAGTCTCTAGGGCCAGGCATTCCTAACCAACATACACCTTTTCAATACATAAGTCTGAAGCAAGGGGAGACAGGTAGACCAAAGAATATAATTATACGCCTTTCCTCAGGAAATGAATAGCATACCCCCTCTTTTCGGCACAACTCCCACAACCATGCAAGTCTGCTTGAATATTTGCTGTGTCAAACTGAAGGCTATTCCAACCCATGCAAAGCTGGACCCATTCTCTAGTAAAAAAAATAAAATAATAATACTGAAGAGAGAGGCTCTAGCATCTGCATGCACAGATTGGCACCACTTTTGGGGAAAAATGTGTACGCTAAAGGGTCAATGTACATTGTTTTCTTGTTGGCAGGACACCAATGCGCCATGTTCTGTGGTTGCATTTACAGCTTGTGCCTGCTTCCAAGGTCTTGTAAGCCTGCCAATTTCCTCAGAGGTGCAACACTTTCTGCTTGTAGGACACAAGGTCCCTGACAATGCCTGTCGCTAACCGTGCATAAATAAAGGATGAAAGATGGTCCACACTGAGGGAAGGATCTGGGTGGTTTGTTGGTGGTGGCAACTTGAACAGGGATGGCTTGTTTCCTAAAAACTGTTCACATCTTTTGACTGGGTTAAATCTAATTCAGGATGACATTTCTACTGAGCACCCACCTACCATTTGATTTGCTTGTAAAGCTCCTTATAGGCCTTGTAGGAGAAGTTCCAATGGACCGTAAGAATGCGTATACCCTAAGTCTCTCTTTTTCTCCTAGACACTTTCAGGAATTTCCATAATAATTGGCTGTTCCCAGTGGCAGGAGACTGAAATCTGTTTGCATATATTATGGGAGAAGGCTTCTTTGCAAAGAACCACTTGATTACTTATTCATCACAGTAAAGGTCCTGTGCTAAGGTCTTTTAATACATACCAATTTCCTCTAAGATCTATGTTATTTTTCCTTTATTCCCCATCTTCTGGCAAGTGAACCAAGTGGCTTGTGTAGCCAAGATGGCATCACCGGCCTACAAGAGTGATCAATCAGTAGGCTTTCCTAAAAAATATTGGTTGTGCTGGAACCAAGATAGTCCAATGAGGATTAAGTGTGTTCATTAGCAATAGAAGTTCTGTTGCAGAGAGAAATATAGAAAATGAGAAGAAGGAAAGATTAAATGGGCCGATTGGAATCCAGAAAAATCAACAATGTCACTGTTCTGCAGTCCTGAAGAACTAATGCCCTCTGGATGGAAGGTTCTGATATCAGAACCCTCCAATTGATCCTAAGCCCTGCCAGCAGAAGCAAGACAGGGTGGAAGAAGTGGCAGTATTTTACAATCTCTCCATCCTGTTTGTGCATTTTGATTCCATCTAGCTCTCCCATCTTGCCTGAGATATGGATTGGATCTAAGAAGTATCACATCAGATCTGCTTCTGCATTCAGATCCAAATCTATATCCTTGTCCCCATCTTCCAATCCCTACCACAACTCCTGTCCTCTATCCTTGTTCTCCTTGTGGCTGTAACACCAGCTTCTGGAGAGGAGTTGCTGCAGAACTTTCCATTGCAGCTCAGCCTTGAGATGGGGAAGAATCCCCATCTGGCAGCACAGACTGGCAGTTCCAAACTCTGAACATCCACGGAGCTATCCATGATGCTGAACCTACGTTTCGGTCCTTTGGCTCCTTGAAAATTCAGACTGAAACCCAGAGTGAACATACCATTACTCCTGCTGTTTGGATCCCCAAGGCAGTGTAGATACGTGGATCCTTAGTATTATAGAGCCCTTCAAACACCATGTAGGAGAATCATATTGATCATATCGCGTGCATGAAAGATCACACTGGTCTTTCATACACCCACATCTCACTGCTATCACAGTTTCAGCTGGACATGACGTCCAATTTTTGGTTGCAGATATTGGAAGTCTCTATATTAGAAAAGCTCATTGATTCCCAGCTTACTGGCTTTGGGCCATCTGGTAATGATGTTTCTGTTTTCTGAGCTTCCCAGCTCTGCTAAGGGTTGTTTGTTTGGGGTTGGCTTTTTTATTCCTGCCATAGAACTGCATTTTAGTGGGTTCCAACTTGTTGATGTTCTTGTTTTAGCTCTTGATTCATTTTGTTGTTCTGATTGTGTTATGCTTTAATTGATGAGATAAGCTGCCTTAGGGAGGCCTTTGAAAGCCAAAAAGCAGGGTATTAAACATGTTTGTCTATTATTGCATTGCATTAAACATGTTTGTCTATTAATGGATTTGTTGGTTGTGATGAAGCCCCTCAGACAGTGACTGGATTAGCATCCTTGATGCTACAACAGAGTGCATGGCAGCCACAAAGGCTAGTGGCTCTCCTGAGATGGGCTGTTATGATCCTAACACTCGCTGGTTGCTATGGGCTGAGATATCCTGATCTTGGAGTGATGTAGGCCTGGCATCAAGACCTAGCACAAGAGTGGGCAACTTTTGAGAAGAGGAGACTGCAGTGCCTTCCTTTGGCACCTAAGGGGAACTTCACTGATCCCCACTCATGCTCCAGCAGTTCCATTGCTCTCTTATTCCTGAAGTATTATGGATGATCCTAACCCACTGAAGATCACATAGTTAATGCGATAACATAATGCTACACAGCCAGTGTGATTTGGATACACAATTATGATAGTAAGGGCAAGTAATATCATGAAAAGGGGGACTTTCGTTCCTGGATCGGACTCATGCAAGGATCCAGCCAATCAGGGATCACATAGTGAACACAATGACATAACGATGCCACATTGCCAGTCAGGATTTGGCTAGTCCATGACATCACCGAGGCAAATAAAGCCAGTTCAGAAGGAATAGCTTTTTAGGTATTGGCCAAACTTAGAAAGAGTGGAATGTCTTTACTGTGAAACATATTCTCAAAATACAGTGGATCAGTTCAGCTCAGCCTATGGCCCAGAATTTAAGAGTGGAACTACTCTTTGTGCAGAATGAGATGGTAGAACTTAATAGACAAATAGATAAACCAGATAGTAGACAAAAAGCAGCCTATAGATGTTATTACACTCTGATGCCTATCAACCACAGCCAGCATGGCCCTGTAGTCAGGGATAATGGAGACTGTAATCACAGGATTTCCCTGTCTGCTGTGGCTCTTCAGACTTCTAGTGGGAGGCTGTAGTTCTGAATGCTTCTCAAAATAACACACACAGAGATGCTGTTTTTGCAAGCACTTAACTAGCACATCAGGGAGAGAGCTTTGTTCAACCTTTATCCTTAATGGAGCATTTTCTGTATTCATGGAGCTCTCTCCACAGAAGAAGGCTCAATAATATCCTTTTCACACACAGAGACACACACTGATCTGAAGTAATACAGCTCACCATATCCATCAACCAATTTATTTTGCATAATATGTGGATCAAACTTCTTGCTCAAAATTCATCAACTGCAAAGAGCAAGTGATGCCATAGCGACACGCACATTGCAGAAGCCCTTCAGAGGCATCCGGTGCAGCAGACTCTGCCTGCCATACCAGTGAGATGCAAGAAGCCATGCAATATTGATAGGGATTCTTCAATTACCAGCCGCTGTTTCGGCAGGAGAGTACAACTACACCAGCAAGAGGCTTTACTCTTCAAGGAGTGTCTGGGAGGCAGCCCGGGGAGGACTGCCTTCTTCTAAGACAGGGCCAGGAAACCCTGGGCCTTCCAGGTGATATCAAAACTCCAGTCGTACCTGAAAATGGTCCATGCTGACTGGAGCTGTTGGAAGTTGGACTCCAGCAAAATTTGTAGGACTGTAGGTTCCTCTCCCCCACTATATGACACAAGTTTTACTGAGGTGTTGAGACTCACATGACTGGATATATTCTTTGCTGCAAACAAATAAGTCCCTGCACATAGAAAACTAGAGTAGTGGAGGAAAGAGAACTGTCTCTTTCAACTGTCACCACCTCCATTCTAGCAGCTGTGACAGAGGGAAATGACAAAGGAAGCACAACCATTCCACTGCTCAGAGTGTTTCATGCTCCATATATCATGCTTCCTTCTTCCCTATCCAGCCCATCTTCCTTGTCTGTGCTGCATTTTTAGATTGTATATCTGCGGTCAAAGACTTTTTGATTGTCAGCCACTTTGAGAAGATTTTTGGCAGGGAAGCAGGATAAGACTGCTTTAAACATAAAATGTTACAACCCTTCTCTCTGGTATTTGGAGTTCTGTGTGGGATATTTGCAGCAATGGGAGGTAAGAGGTATTCATTCATGTAAAAAGATGCACAGTTGTGTCACCTGGATATAATCCTAGCGCCTCAGGGACAGCTAGGCCAACTGTGGTCCATGTTCCTGCCTTCCAGAAAACAGCCCTCTATTGCAAGGGCTGTCAGAGGAACGTTCTCTTCTGGAAGGAGGTAGCCAGGCACCAATTTACACCATTGGCCCATTTAGTTCTGCATTGTCTATGCCAGGGGTTCACAACCCATGACCTATAAGCTACATGTGATTCTTGGCTGGAGCAGCCTTCACCCACTCTTCCATGTTGGACTATGGCAGGGGTGAAGCAAAGAAGATGCCCCAGGAAGACCAAAGAAAGGAAGTAAGCAGGGACATTTTCTTATCTCCTATCAGTATTGCAAGAAACAACCAAAGTTAATTTAATACTTTAATTTCTGGCTGACTAGTCAAAGTTTAAATACCTTTTCATTTTATACCTGAGCTGTGCTTTTCATGCTTAAAAGCTGTTGCATGGGGGCTTACCTCGAAATAGACGGAAACTATACTTTTGCCCTGCCTGAAGACTGCTCACCCTGCTTTTCCAACTTAGCATCCTCCAAATGTTTCAGACTTCAGCTTCCATAAGGGTCAGTCATTCTGGGTAGCAGTCAAGAATCCTGTGAATTGTACTCCAAACTATCTGGTCTTCAGGCTGAACATGCACAGGGTGGGCATGCCATGAGTGGAGCTGGCTGAAGCCAGGGGTCAGACTAGATGGCCCAGGAGACCCCTTCTGACTCACTCTGTTTCTATGTTTCTAACTTGAGGAAGGGCTGCTCTGCAACCATTGATAGAAATGCTCTAAGGTTGCATTCAGGACAGGAGACTTTTGCAGCCCTTATCTGAGAAAAGGAACCTGGGATCCCGTGCATGCACAGATTTTGGGATCTTCTGCAAGGAGATTCCAAATTGGTTGCTTTGGAGCATTCTCCCCACCCCACCTCACATGTGGGAAGGAAAAAGTAAAGTTTATAGCAAGGCCTCAGATAAAGTACTGCATTCTCAAATTCTGTCTGTCTGTCTTAATATATAGAGAGTCAGAAGGGGCCTCCTGGGCCATCTAGTCCAAGCTCCAGCCAGCTCTGCTAATGTAATCCCAAACATGTTCTTCTTTCCTTGAACACCCTCACTGATTGGGCTTCTGCACTGGAAACCTATTCATATCCTGACGTCCAACCTGAAGCCTGGTTCCTTGAGCTTTGCCTCTTTCGAACACACCCTGCCCTCCACTGCAAAGAAGAACAGGTCATGGCCCTCCTCCACATGACATCCCCTCACAGACCTATAAGTCATTCAAAGATCCCCTCTCAGTCTCCTCCTCTCTAGGCTGAAAAGACCCAGTTCCCTCAATCTCTCCCCATATGTCATCCCTCCCAACCCGGCTACCATTCTTGTGACCCTGCACTGAACCAATTCTGACTTAGCTATGTCTCTCCTATAATGTGGAGTCCAAAACTGAACCCACCCAGTTGTGGGTGACCAGGGTCTTTAGAGAAGTGTCAACACCTCCCTAGATCTGGAAGCCACATTTCTGGCTATGCATCCAAGGGTGGCTTTTGCCTTCTTAAGCACCACATCACACTGCTGTCTCATGTTCAGCCTGCTGTCAAGAAGGACCCCCAGATCCCTTTCACAGGTGCTGCTCTCCAGTCACTTGTCCCCCATGCTGTACCTGTGACAACTTTTCCTGTGTCCCAAGTGCCAGACCTTGCACTTATCCACATTGAGTGTCATCCTGTTGTTCCCCATCTACTTCCACAGCCTGTCCAGATCCTTCTGGATCTGGAACATCTGCTCCTCAATTGTGGTCACTGCCCCCACATTGGTATCATCTGTGAATTTAGTCAGCAGACTGGTTATCTCCTCCTCCAGATCATTGATGAAAAGATTGAACAGAACTGGTCCCAGAACTGACCCCTGGGGAACTCTGCTCATCACCGGCTGCCATCCTGATGATTCCCCTTGATAGTTACCCTCTGCTTGCAGTCTGTCGGCCAAGCCCTAATCCACTGGACTGTGCATTGATCTATCCCAAAGCTCAACCATTTTCTCTACCAGGATATCATGCTGCACTTTGTCAAAGACCTTGCTGAGATCAGGTAAACCACATCCACTCCACTCTGCCCCCACCTCCTCATCTAGCTACCTCAAGACCTTATCTTAGAATTCCACAGGGTTCATCTGGCAGGATCCGTTTTTGTGGAAACTGCATTGCATGGCTGCCAACTTCCCTTCCCTATCTAGGTTTCTAGAGCTTTCCCTATTATGAGCTTTTCCATCATCTTTCCCAGAATGGATGTAGGGCTAACTGGTCTGTAATTCCCCATATCCTCTCTGCTACCCTTTTTGAAGATTGGGACCACTGACACCATCCTCAAACCCTCTGGATCTTCTCCCATTTATTAGATTAAAGCTATATCCTGCCTTTTTTCCTGTGTCTTTAAAGTTTTGAGAGTTAAAACCAACACCAGGACGTAATCCTAGAGAACAACTGGCAATCCAGGCAGACCTTTCCATTTTGGACTAATATGATCACAATGCCATGCATCAGCTCTCAGTCTAGTTGCTGCTTTTTGCACCAGCTAAATCTTCCAGACAATCTTCAAGGGTAGCCCCATGTATAGCATCTTTGCAGTAGTCTAACCATGATGCAGCTATTGTCAGGGCCATGTTTCAGGACATTTCAGAATCACTTGCAGGGGACCAGTTCATGTGGTGGTGACCACGTGGTGGAAACCCATCTGTCAGTGCTTGTGCATGAGCATAGCTGAGCTCCACTTCCAGTGGGACTCAGTGCATGCTGATTCTGCTGTCAATCAATGTCAAACAAGCAGCAATATTGCTAAGCAATATTGATGACAAGCATAATTCCATCACCATAAACATGATTTATAGTGAAATAACAGCTGTCAGCTTCATGGTGGTGCTGCGCCAGATCACCCATGTCAGTTTCATAGGACTTCAGAGAACTATTTCGCTGACCATTCAGCAGCTGCTACAGAAGTACTTTCACTGCACACCCACTGGAAATGCCTAAGTCTTTCCGAGCGTCTCACCCATTCACAGAAAGGCAGTGGAGATGCTTGCGCTCAAGGCATTTCAGTTGTATTTACTATTGAGATACCCGTGGGCTCAAACCAGGCAGTCAGGACTCAGGGCCCAGGAGCCTTACTCCCTGCACTGCCAGTACACCAGACAATTGTGGGGCCAGGGCTGACTGGGCTGAACTTAGCTGCTCCACGGTGCCCCCATCAACAGAGGCAGGAAGGAAAACTGCAGCCAGTCAGCCCAGAATGAATCCAGTTACCTCAGGATCCTGACAACCTTAAACTGAGCCTCTCTTGGTTTGGCTCCAGAGCATGGGCTGCTTGAATATGGAAGAAAGTGCCATGACCTTTGGCCCATTGGAGCCTGCTCTGCCATTACAGACCCCATCAGAGCAGCCTTGTCTCCAGGTATTTTGGACGTCAGTTCGCAATATTCCTGATCGTTAGCCATGCTGGCGGGCGATTTCACAAGCTGCCATGCCAAGCTTCTCGATCTCCACCTTCTCAAACCCAGACTGTATCGTCTGCCTCTAGCCTGTGCATTCCAATCTGCATGCCCTGGAAGTTGACCACTGGCCTTGCTGGATATCACTTTTGTCCCTCAGACTTTTATCTCAGTGGTCCTTAAACACCCCTGTCTATTAGACCAGTACTATGAACCTTGCGTGTGTGTGCTAAGATAGTGGCTTTGTGTAAATACAAAACTAAGTCTGTGGTTTTTTGGAACTGAGGTTTTGCAGAATTATTACTGACACCTTTAAATACCAGCCTTGAATGATCATACTGACAAACTTCTTGTTCATTTCTTTCTATTCTGCCAAAGCCGTCTGCTGCATCAGGCACTCAGAAGCTCAGGCCTGGGGCAATATAGGGCCCTCTGTGGACCTCAAAGGGCCCCACCCAATCCCCGATCTCATCCCTTTTCTCCAGTCATCAGTCATTTGGCAATTTGAGTTTCCCACACTCTGAAAGGCTGAATTAGCAATCACAAGATGGTAGGAGCTTTAAGTTAAAATCCACTGGGGATGGGATGGAGGTAGACTGTGCCTCTTCTGCCTTCAGCCTGGCCCAGTACTACAGTGTGGCTGCCCGAGAGCTTCTGCAAGAAGGAGTCCAGTCCATGGGCAGAGAGAGGCTCTACATTTCTGTGCTACAGCGTTTCTTCTCCTCCTGCTACCAGGTAACCCTCAGAACAACCCTAGGAGGTAGGTCAGTATGAGACAATGCACTCAAGCATGGTTTCTTAGGGAGCCTTGTGACTGTACAAGGATTCAAACACCCAGACCTCTTTGATCCCAAGGCCAATGAGCTACCCACTAGACTGCGCTGTCCTTCTCTCTATCCCCCCCCACCCCATATGCTGCAAGGACATGTCTTTGCAGAGCTGGTCTCACAGGGTGGATCTGCCTCCCCAACAGCTCTGCACACAGGGCCAGATGGAGGTGATAGGGCTCTTTGAATTAAACACTATCAGCCTACATGGCCCTCGGGCCAAAGGCTTGGACTGCTCTGCACCGCATGGGGCATTGAAGCAGCTGGAATTGGGAGCAGGACTCTTGGCAGAGAGGGTTGGAAGGGCGGTGGAAGGGAGAGATGACAGGCAGCTGCTGCATCAAGTGGGCACAGCGGCTCTGCCACATATTTGAGTTCTACCTGGAGAATTGCACTTTTGAAAAAAGAAGGAGAGAACTTTACACAAGTATTGCATTTCTGCCAGGAAACCTCATCAGAGAGCTTCAGCAAGCTAATGATCTTTCTTGGCCAGCTTGCTTTTATGTTATAAACCATTCAGAAAGCTCATGACCTGTGAACAGTACAGTGGTACCTCGGCTCACGAACTTAATCAATTCCAGGACTCTGGTCATGACCCAAATTGGTCGTGAACCAAGTCAAATTTCCCCATAAGGGTCAATGGAAATAAGGTTAATCCGTTCTGCAACTTTTTTTTTTTTTCTCACAAAAATTTGAAGCAAAGTGACAAAGAACAATAAAGGCTGCAGCCATCTCCCCCCCCCCCCACCACCCTTCCTCTTTAAACTGGGCTTAAAATGAACAATGCTTCAAAAGAGCTCAACTTCACAACAGAGGATTGAGACCCTTTCAACAGGAGGCCCTCTTTAAAGAGAGCAGATGGCCTCCCTGATCAGCCCACTAAAACTTCTGGATAATTGTATTGCTTTTGCTCTTCATGGTTTGATCATAATTGTTTTTTTCAAAGCCTACCCATTAATGACCTTGCCTGAAAAGCATACCGGATGTTCCATGAATGATTCTGGAGCCAGGCTGGTATTTAGCAGCGTTTCCAGCACTGAGCCAACAGCCTCCACTCCCCCCATGTCCCTGATCACGGCACAGGACATGGGGGAAAGCTTCCACAGGTCAGGTCAAGGGCCATCTGGTCCTGTTAGGGCACACGAGCTGGCAACAAGGGGCCTCCGGCATCTCAGGCAGGTCCTTGCCTGGCCCTCCCTTGAGATGCCACTTATAAAACCGGGGACATTCTGCATGCCAAGCAGCTCCATTACCACTAAGCTATGGCCCTTCTTCTCTCCAAAGAAACTTGCTCCTCCTGCCCTGAAGGGCCACTAGTATCCTAAAGCCTCCACTACTCATGACTCTTTACCCTACATGAGTTCTTTCTGAAAGGTTTCAAATTCTCTGCAAACCAAAATTGTTCTCCTGTCAGAAGAAATCTTGCAAATTAAGCTATCTCATGCTAATGGGCAACAATTTGCACGCATTCGTACAATTTGCTCTGATTGCAATTTGAGGGGGCGGGTACATATTAAAGCTTGCCCCCCTCCCCCCATCACCACCTTTTCCTTTTTCATATCTTCAAACCCTTCCTGACACATTCCTTGGGTAATGCCATTTGATTCTCCTTCACACCAGGAGCATCCACCACCTCTGCACACAATCAGTCCCCCAGGGCTTCCAAACAATGAATCCCCTTCTTCCCAGGCCCTGTGTGTGCGTTTTTGGTTTTTCGGTTTTTTTAATACCTTCTCCTCTGGCAGAGAAGAAAAGCTCCAGCTACAAAGTGGCAGCAATTTCTAAGCTGAGAGCTCTCAAAAACTCTCTCTGACCCATTCCCTGTAAGTGGTGCTTGGCAGGCATCTATTAATGCACCTTCTTATGAGCTCTCTATACTGCGAATGAGAAGTTGTTAGGCCAATGGGAATCTCTCCATCCCACAAGGGAAATTATGGTGAGCCTGCCGAGGATCAGCTCAGATTTAGAGGTTCCCAAGGATTTCGTTCAGCCTACATTTGTAGGCAATGGACTCCAATCACCTTCTTCAGTTTTTACACTTCCCTGAATTTTGCAAAAGAGCATCTGGCTCAAAAGAATAAGAAAATGCATATAAAATCTGTGTTTTGGCTTAATATGCACACAAATATGTATGTTTTAGGAGGAGATCTGTACAAACATTTGTACTGGGGTCAAATGTGTGCAAAGGGACATTTTTAAGTTGAAATCTGCACAGCTCTATTCATAAATTATTATAGATAAATTATTATCTATTTATAAATTATAATAATATTATTATACATTCATAAACATATAAATATATATTTATTATAATATGTATTTATTTATAATAGTTATAAATTGTGATAATTATTATTATATATTTATAAACATAAAAATGTATATAGTAATTTGATACAGAAATGGAGCAAAATAACCTTATAACTGAGCACCTGTGACAGATAGCAGAAAAAGACTGGTCCATCCCTAACAAAAATCCAAGCATTTAAACAAAGCCAATGTGCCATTTGCAACCTTATGCATTTCATTGCTTCCCACTGTAATTCTCACTTGTCAGTCAATGCCAATCATCAAGGAACCTCATAGTTATGAGAGCATGGACAGCCTCTTGTTGATAACATCCCTGAGCTGTGCTGCAGAGGGTGCAGCCATGAACAAAATTAAAAGAGAGACTGCAACATGGTGTCATTTGCCATTCAGCAGACGTGTGGGGCCTGTTTCCCCCTTTAACTCCTACATTTCTCTGTCTGTTCATTTTCTGTCCTAGCAAGCACCTGGCTTTTGCAGGTGCTATGGGCATTGAAGGTGGTCTTCTTAGTGGTAGGACCACCACTTGCAGTGATGCAGCAGGTCGGTTCTCCTTCTTTTGGAAAGGAGCCGAACTATTTTTCCTTCTGCAGGATTGCGTTGGTTGCATTTCACTGCTTGCTTAGACTGCACTCAAAGGATCTTAAGTTAATTGACAAGAATACCAAAGGATATGCATTCAATTTCAAAGGGGGAGCACTATCAGGTTTGGACTGCAATCCTGCACCACACCTATTGAGCTCAGTGGGACTCGCCTGGCATGGCCATGTGCCTAATTTTACAAAGCACAGCTCTCTATTTGAAGACTGTGGGATGATAATCCCGTTAGAAGGTATCCTCTTTTCCAAGGTCTTTCCAGTTCAAGTGTAGTCTAAAGATCAAGAACCTAAGACGGGACAGAAGCTACTGGCCATGAAGTTCTCCATCTAAAGTTAACACCGGGGTGGCAAACTCAGCAGTAGGCACCTCAGCCACCTAGTCTCAGTTTTCCCCACTATGGAGAAATGGCCTTTAGCTCTGTTTTTAAAATACAATAAGTATCTAAATAGTCATCTATATGTGGCAATCATCATGCGCAGATCTGCACCCTCTCTTCTCCACCTTTTGGAGAAAGGGCCACTTAAGAGAGATGGATACGGTTCAGTGATGGTTTTCCAGTAGAAGAAAAAACATGGGAGTCTTATAAAATCTTTGATTTTCAAAGATGGAAGGGAACCTGAACGGAAGCTGTCAGCCCCTTCCCTTCTTTAAGATAAATGACCCCCACTGAAACCAACTTAAGCAGCCTTCCATAAGCACCAGGGGGCAACTTATGCATCAAAAGGAGTCACCACTATGTAGAATATTTGCATATACAAGTGTACACATGCAGGTGCAAACTTAGAAATAACTCATTTAAGCAGAAATAAAATATATTCCAGCACAGTGCAGAAGACTGTTACAGTTATATCTACTCAGCCTGCTGTCCAAGTGCTAATAATTGATGGACAATCCTCAAGCCTTCTAATTTTAAATCCTGTGATTCTTTCCCTTTAAATCTGATTGGACTGACTTAAAAGCATCTTCTAACAGAGAGGGCTGTCTTCTGCCAGCTTTCGAATGCAAAAGATCTTCCTCTGTGATGTAGGACACCACCCTAGCTGTTCTCCCCAGTGCTAGCAACTCCACCAAAAAATTCTCAGCTCATGCGTTCTCTTTCCTCCTCCTCCTCCTCCTCCTCCTCCTCCGCCTGTGCCTGTGCCTGTGCCTGTTCCTTGTACACACACAGGCAGAGCTCTCCATTGGAGGGGCGTCACTTTACAAAACTCAGGCAGGCTATCTTCAAACAACACATGTCTATCAGGAAAGCATGCGCTCCTATCCATTGCCTATCCTGAAGCACTCAGCCAGCAGTGCATCTAAGGAAAAAACAGCTTGCCAGCAGCTGCTAACCATATATAAAGAATATAAATAAACACAAGTGGACTGCATTATGGAATGATCTGCAACCAATCTTTCATCTAGAAGAAATTAGCAATTCAACAGATGAAAGCATTCTTATAATTGTATTCCTGTGTTGGAGAAAAATACACCTGTTGGATACTTGCCTGTCCAAGGGACAGATGCTCAAGGCACGAGAGCCCTTTCAGAGAGTAAAAGAGACGCTAACCCTCTGTATGTACTGAGACAGAGAGACTGAAAGGTCTGGAATCCCTCACATACAATTCGCAGTTCAATGAAGCAATTACAACCCAAACTTAATGACATAATCAGTTAAATCAGAGGGGAAAACATGCTGGCCATGGCCTGCAGACAACCCCCTCCCACACCCAGCTGCGTGTGTATAAACACCTTGCCTCTCTACTGTTGCGAAACTTGCTGTTCTGGGAGCCACAAAACTCCCTATATTGTGGAAACATAGGAGAGTGGCCCTCTGTTCCAAAACATTATCATGCTCCCTCAATACCTTGCCTCCTTCCAAAACCACAGGGATTTCTGTCTCCCCATAGCAAGTTGCACTGGGGTTGGCCCAGTAGGAGCAGTGCATCCCCCTGACCCCTGAATGTTACCCACCTGTGTTAAATAGAGGGACCAAGATCAAAGGTAGGACTGATGGGGCAGCTGCTGAGGGTCCCCCCACATGGCATGGGTGAAATGGTGATAGTGCCATGGAGTTGCTCCTCCTCATCTGTTGCTGCTGAATTCTTGGCCTGCCTCTCCCTGTGGCATAGACAAAGAGGGTACTGAGAACACAATACTCCAGTTGCGGGTGCACCAGAGTTGTATAGAGTGGAAGTCATACCTCTCTCAATCTAGAAGCCACACTTCTGGCTATGCAACCAAGGGTGGCATTCGCCCTCTTGACCACCGCATCACACTGCTGACTAATGTTTAGCCTGCAGTCAACCAGCACCCCGAGGTCCCTTTCACAAGTGCTGCTCTCCAGCCACTTATCACCTAACCTGTACTTATGACAGCTATTCCTATGCCCCAAGTGCAAGACCTTGCACTTATCCACATTGAATGCCATCCTGTTGTCTCCTGCCCACTTCCATAGTCTGTCCAGATCCTTTTGGATCTGGAGTACCTGCTCCTCAGTTGTGGCCACTGCTCCAGTTTTAGTGTTGTCTGCGAATTTGATCAGCAGACTGCTCACCCCTTCTTACGTGTTGTTAATGAAAAGATTAAACAGGACCGGCCCCAGGACAGAGCCCTGGGGGACCCCGCTTGTCACTGGCTGCCATCCCGACGATTCCCCGCTAATGGTTACCTTCTGCTTTCGGTCAGTCAACCATGCCCTAATCCATCTGACAATCCAAGAAGCCAAACAAGGTAAAATAGGTTTGGAAGAGGAAAACACAGATGGGAAACAAGAGCTATGAGAAGACCAGAGCTTTGTGAAACAAGTCCTCTGAAGGAGAAGGGGGTGTTAACCCCAGAGAAAGGTAGAGTGGGCATAGTGGACCTGATCACACACTGTGAAGACCTCATGGGCTGCCAGTATTGCAGAGTTCCAAGTTTTGTTCTTTGCTGCCCTAGAGAGAGGTGTTGGATTCATTGTTCTTACGTTACACTTGGACAGGTTTGGTTGTATATTAGGAGAAATATTTTGACAGTAAAAGCAGTTTAACAATAGAATCAGTGAATGGGATGAGGGGTTAACCCATGGAATAGATCTCCAAACACAGAGTAGACAGTAGAGAAATACAAGAATATTATTCCTGTTAGTAAATCATGTGATCTTGTCTTGTTTGTAACACCAAATACAAACAGGAGTATAATTCTTAGAAGATGTTCTGTATTTCTCTAGCTTGTGTTCAAAATTGCACATGTGTACAATGAAAAGGTCAGTTTACATTCCGATCCCACGGAAGGGCAATGCCAAAGAATGTTCAAACTACCAAACAATTGTGCACATTTCACACACTAGTAAAAGTATGCTCAAAACCCTGAAAGCTACGCTTCAGTAATATGTGGACCAAGAACTACCAGAAGTACAGGCAGGATTTCAAAGAGGCAGAGGAACTAGAGATCAAATTGCCAACATACGCTGGATCATGGAGAAAGCTAGGGAGTTCCAGAAAAACATCATTGACTATGCTAAAGCCTTTGATTGTGTGGATCACAACAAATTGTGGCAAGTTCTTAAAGATGGGAGTAGCAGACCATCTTATTTGTCTCTTGAGAAACCTATATGCGGGTCAAGAAGCAACAGTGAGAACTGGACACGGAACCACTGATTGGTTCAAAATTGAGAAAGGAGTTCGGCAAGGCTGTATACTGTCACCCTGCCTATTTAACTTATATGCAGAGCACATCATGAGAAAGGCAGGGCTAGATGAATCACAAGTAGGAATTAAGACTGCAGGAATAAATATCAACAACCTCAGATATGCAGATGATACCACTCTCATGGAAGAAAGTGAAGAGGAACTAAAGAGCCTCTTGATGCAGGTGAAAGAGGAGAGCACAAAAGGTGGCTTGAAACTCAGAATTAGGACAACTAAGATTATGGCATCCAGTCCTATCACTTCCTGGCAAATTGAAAGGGAAGAAATTGAGGTAGTGACAGATTTTATTTTCTTGGTCTCCAAGATCACTGCAGATGGTGACTGCGGCCAAGAAATTAAAAGATGCTTGCTCCTTGGGGGGAAAGCTATGGCAAACCTAGACAGCATACTAAAAAGCAGAGACATCACCCTGCTGACAAAAGTCCATATAGGCAAAGCTTTGTTATTCCCAGTTGCAATGTATGAGGTATGGCTGTGAAAACTGGACCATAAGGAAAACTAAGCACCAAAGAATTAACATCTTTGAATTGCGGTGCTGGAGAAGACTCTTGAGAGTTCCTTGGACTGCAAAGAAATCAAATTGAACAATCTTAAAGTAAATCAACCCTGATTGTTCTTTAGGAAGTCAGATATTGAAGATGAAACTCAAATACTTTGGCCACCTAATGAGAAGGAAGGACTCACTGGAGAAGAGCCTGATGCTTTTTAAGGTTTTAATATTGGTTTTAATATTGTGTAGGCTTTTTAATTTTTGTATAGCGTCTAGCCTACAAGGTTTTTGAGGTTGTGAGCCGCTCCGAGGCTTGTGGCAAGGGGCGGCCTATAAATCTGTTAATAAATAAAATTAATAAATAAAATGCTGGGAACAATTGATGGCAAAAGAAGAAGGGGACGGCAGAGGATGAGGTGGCTAGATGGAGTCATTGAAGCAGTCGACGTGAGCTTAGGTGGACTCGGGGGGATAGTGGAGGACAGGAGAGCCTGGAGTAATGTTGTTCATGGGGTCGCAATGGGTCGGACACGACAGTGACTAAACAGACAGACAAAGATGCCCTTTCCAAAAATGCAAGCATATGCTTCTAAATAGGCACATTCTCCTCTCTGCCAAATCCCAGCATATTCATACTTAATCAAATCAGAAAAGGAAGTGTGAATTGAGACATACATGGAATAATGTGCACTTTTGTGTTCACAAATGCATACTTTCACAGTTCGGGGGCGGGGGGAAAACATGCCTTCAGGAATGAGGCAAGATGATTGCTAAGGTGGAAGGCTGAGAAACTGGCTAAGTAGTGCGGTCGCAGGTTCTGCTATCCCATTGGACAGCTGTCTGTCATAGCCAGGGTAGTACTGGTAGTACTGGATTTTTTGCACTGAGAAGTGGCTAGGAGTACCAGGGAATCTTTATGTCGGCCTCCTGTAAATGCCTCCCTCCAACTTGCTGCCAAATTCACAGGGGGCAAATTAGGAAAGGGCATTTTGCCAGGCTTCGGGAGTGGGAGCAAATAATCAAATTACCGTATTTTTTGCTCTATAAGACTCACTTTTTTCCCCCTCAAAAGCAAGGGGAAATGTCTGTGCGTCTTATAGAGCGAATGTGTGTGTGCAGTAAGTCTGTCAGATGTGCAGCCCATGGGGAAGTGATGGGGAATGTGCCTGTGATTATGTGCCCATTTGAGTCAGAATATTCTTTTTCTTGTTTTCCTCCTCTAAAAACTAGGTGCGTCTTATGGTCAGGTGCGTCTTATAGAGCGAAAAATACGGTAGTTTAGTGGTAGAGGACTTGACCATTTTTTTTTCTACATCTTGCTTTACTTAGGTGGTGAGAGGCAGGTGGTCCTAAGGGCCAAAACACACATTTCCTTAAATCCTTACCTACCAGCTTGGTCATTTTTCTCAGCTCTAATTTAGAGTGGTCACCGATGAGCTTATCTGGATCTTAAAACCACCCCCCCACACACACACACACACACCATGCTAAGGCCCTGATGGCAACTGAGCAGAGGTGCACGCTCTAGATTAAACACGGACAGGCAGAGTTCCTAAAGTAATACTTGTTTTGGCCCTGAACTGCCCATTCAAAGCAATCTGCCATTTAGCTTTAATGTGTGCACTGGGCTGGGCAACTTCAGGAACTTCAGGTCTGCTGCCTTCCATGATGCCTGCGGCCACATTCTTTCCCCTGCCAAAACTAGGAAAACATGGAGCGTTAGATGTGATGATTACAGCTTGTTTTCAAACTAATTGTGTCATTTTGCAGCCTCTCTATAGTTTGCCGCTACAATTTGACAACAAACCATTCATTTCTTTCTGAGGGTTTTTGCTGCCACTGTGACACGGGCATCGGGGGGGCGGGGTGCCAGAAGCTGGGGTGGGTGCTGTTGGGAGTGGAAATGACAGCTGCTCTTGGTGCACATTCCCAATGATTGGGAATCAGAATGTGGCCTTTTGTTTGGGCCTCGGAGGAGCAGGAGGAGGTCTTGAAACATGGGTTAGCTCCAGACCCTGAGATGAGAGCGGCAGAGGCACTGATCTCAAGGCCAGATTCCCCCGGTGCTCAGTCAGCCTCTGAGAATATTTGAGATGTACAGGTAACAAAAGCAGGCTTGGAACAGGGGAGTTTCTCCAGGACAGGCAAGGCAGGTATAGCTCTCAACTCCGCTGTGCAATGTCAGCAGAGGAGGGTTATCCAGTTTAGAGGACTGGCATGCAGAGAAGAGGTGTGCTCATTTCCAAAAGGGCCCTTCTGAAAGGATGGGGCCCAAACATACTCATAAGGAGAGTTCCTAGAAGTAAATACCAGATTGGGGCCAATGAACTGTTCTGTGCACGCTCAAGGGTTCCTTCTGGGTGGTTGCGCTTCTGGAAATCACTTTGGCAAAGAATGTTTTCAGGAAAGGACTGTGGCTTTGAGTGTGTGAAGGGAGGAACCCCAGCTTATGACAGGCGTGTACATCTGGGTGATGTTGCCTGCTCTGCTGCACACCATGAGAGCGGAGATGCAGAAGCCTGCACAATTGCTGTGCTGAAGAGCCACGAGATGCAGTCTAGGAACAATGGGTCAAAACACGGAACACACGGAACACAGCGAACAACACTGACAAACCTATTCTGCACACGCAAACCCACATGCATACACAGCCTGCCCCCTTTCCACTTCCCTTCTCCCTTGCCAAGAGATGCACCAGCCTGCGTCCTGTGAAGCAAGACTTCCTCCAAGGGATGCTATATGCCAGGCTGACTTCCCATCCCACAGCAGACCCAACTGTCTTTCCAGAGGAACCTATTAACTGGCACCTATTCATAGCAACAATTATAAAGGCATTAAATGTGTATTTATATCTCATCACCTCCGTTCAGCAACGGGCAACCACAGGGGGTTCCTCATCAAGCAGTAATTGAAAGGAAGAACAAGGATTTCTTGTTGGGTGGGGGCTGGTGGTAGAGATTGAGAGAGAAATGTTGCCTGCCATTACTATTTGTAAGGGTGATGAATTATAGGCACTTCTCTTTGTGCTGCCTGGAGGGTGTCAAAGGCAAAGGCAAAGGTAGAAGATAATAAGAGGGGAAACAGGAAAAGATGGGGAGTGGCAGAGAGAACCCATGAAGTTTGTTTTGGACACTTCAGCTTATGGCCATTCTGCATGTCATCATCTCAACTCATCTAGCCTTTGGAAAGAGCACCATTAAAACTGTGACTCTTAAAACTACAAATGCATAATAAAATACAAGAAAACCATCACCAACAAGCAGCTAAAATGCTTGCCCATACCCCCAAAGTTTGTATAAATTAATGTGTGTTTAACTGGCACCTGAATGACGAGGGGCAGTATGAGTGGGAGGCAAATCTTTGTGGGAAGAGATTTTCACAGTCAGGATGCCACAACCTAGAAGGCCCTGCCATGTGTGGGCCTCATCCAGCACTAAAGACAGAAAAGGAGACACAATAGTCCTTTCTGTTGGGCCTCAGTCCCTCTTTTCCTGCTTGCTTCTCCACTGGGGTGCCTCGTTAAAATGTTGGTGTTGCTTAGTACATAGGGCAGCCAATCCTGCATCACCAAAAAATGAGAGTGACAGAGGATGCAGAGTTGCACCAAGTGTGCCTATGCTAAATTTTTGGATAGCTATGCACATTTGAAGTAATGGCCATAGTTTAAATGCAATCCATAACACCCTAATCTGGAAGATACTCCAAGTCTGCTGTTCCAATGCTGACCATTCTATTCTTCCTGCTTTCTCTTCTAGTTCTTTCTCTTTATACAGGATTTGGACTGGGCTGCACTTCAAACAGAGGTTACCGTCAAACAGAGAACCACCCTTTGACAGTCCTTCACATAAAGGACTGTCCTCTATAAAGTTGGACATATAGCCACAATACTTGCAGCATCTGCAGAAGCTAGATTGCTTCAGGGAAGCAGGAATAACCTAGTTATTAAAAGCCCTCCAGCATCTATACCTGATTAACAAAACACTGTAACTGTTAGAAACAAGCCTAAACTCTAGCCAAGCGAATCATAAAATTAAAAGCACTTCAGAATTAGTAGTCAAAATAGCCACTAATTGCACTAATAAGTTTAAAAGGCATGCACAAGTCCTTCACGAAAAGCATCTTGACTAAAGCAATTACAACACGTGGATATTCAAAACCCATGGAAAAAACTGAATTGATGGGGTGTGGCCAACCAAACACTTGGGAGGGAGGCCACTGACAAGAAGGCCTTGTCTCCAGCCCTGGACTTTCTAGTTGATCACATGCATCAAGGCCGCGATCTTATGATTTCCCAACAGCATCCTGGGGATGGAGCACATAGGAATATATCTCAGTCTCAGCCCTGAGATAGCCTTTGGAGACCTGGTAGTCTTGCTCTCCAAAGGCTAAGACCCCACCATCTTGGAAAGAACTGCCCCACCTGCCTCTTCAAGCTGCAACCAGACTCAAAGAGAAGGTAGAGGAGCACGCTGGAGTGGGGAGGAGAGGAGGCTGGGGCCAGCGGCCTTGACCATATCCGGAGGATGCCCAAGCTGCCTTCTCTCCCCTCCAAGCTGCTTCAGCAAGTCAGACAGAACCAGTCATTCAGGCGGCAAGGCACAGCAGGAGCACAGATGCTCACCCCACTTCACTCCATGCATTGGGTACAGGAGAGACTTTGAGTGTGAAGGCTCCAAGGGTGGTGGGGGTATTATATTGCTACTACAACTTGGCAGACTCTGAGGCCAAAGCATGGCCTGAGCAGGCCCAGGGGTCCAGTCTGAGGTAGGCAGAAGAAGACCCAGCAGGCCAGAAGCAAAAGAGCTGCTGAAGGTCTTGATGAGCACTCTCTCCTTTAGACAAGTTGCCCAGACTGAAGCAGCATGTCTAGGAATGATCCTTAAATAGCAACAGAAGGATTCTTATTGGTTTGGTAGGCCATGTGAACTCTGCCTCAGATGATTGGCTAGTGTGTCCTTTCTAGACCCTGCAAGGAGGATTGGTGCTGTGGGGGCAGAAAGGTTCCATCCAGTTCTCCTCACAAGTTGTTGTGTCGGAACAAAGAGAAAGAACAGGGTTGGCCCCAGCTTTGGAGAGCCCTTTGGTGGGATGTCACCCGTTGGCCTCCTCCCTCAGTGAGTCCATTTTCTCACTGCCACCAGCAGCGATTGCTCCTCTTCCTCCTTTTTTCCCACTGTTGCTTCTCCTGATTCAACTGCCAGGCAGAGGGCCAGTGATCAAACAGGTTGTGGCATCTGATGCTGGTCCTTCCCATCCCCACCACCGTGTGGGCCAGAAGGAACAAGCAAGTTTCAGTGGTGAAGAGCAAGGACTCCTCTAGGGAGCTCTTGTCCATGGGTCCCTGCGGATGCGGGTCCTCAGCAAGTGCCCAACCATGGCTTGACCACCCGCCCCCCCGGGCATGTGACAGAAGTACCTGAACTTCACACCCGGCAACTGCAGCGGTTCAAAGGTGCCAGAGCAGTGGGTGCTCTATGCTGTGGTTTGAAGCTTCTCTACACAAGTTGTGTATGGTGAGCTCATGATCCCTCACTCACAGACACGTGTGGGTCCTTTGCACAACAGCATCATCCTCCAACGACTCTCCTGTACTCTTCAGCCATTTCCGTGGCGGGTTTTCTGCTTTTTGTTTTTTTATGTGAAGAAAGTCTATTTCCTGGCTGCTGTTGTTATTTGCTGCAGAAGCCTGGATATCTTTACAATTCTGCCATACGCCACAGTGCCACCTTGTGTTGTGCAATGGACAGATAGAAAGGCAGCAAGGAAAACTCCCAGAAGAAACCCCTCGTGCAAAAGGCTCTCTGATCCTCTGCAAAGAAGTTGGGAGAAAACCCTCTATAACGCACAGGGTGATGTTACTTGTGTAGAGAACCCCTGAGTTTCAGAAGGCATATTTTAGTGCCTCCACTGCTCCCAAGCACTAGAGTCCTTGCTTGCTGCCTTTTAACCTGGCAAATGATAGACCACTCACTGTGTCAGTGGAGCAATGCAAGTTGGGTGTCAAAGGGTTTAATTTATTACAATGTCCTCATTATAATAATTATGGGTATCTAGTCACATCATTTTAATTTATCTTAATGACTACACAGGGAGTCAGCAAATGGGTCTCTAAAGTCTAATGGTCATTATAGGCCCCTTTTATTATTCCTACACAGCACTTCCAACATTCAGAGTATTTGAAAGAAAATAATAACACTGTGCAGTATATTTCTACAAGCCATTTACGCTTGCTAATTCTTTTCTTCTTTAATGTAATGCATCCTTACAGGGGCTTTTTTAACCTCCATGAAGTCCCTCAAACATGTGTTTTTGACCTTCCAACCCAGCTTCTCCCAATCTGGCATCCTACGGTTGTACAGGATTAAAAACCCCATTCTCTTCCATCAACATAATGAAACCATGCTGGCTGAGGATGATGGGTATTGTAATATGATGTACACAGAGCTGCATTAGGAAAGGCTACTCCCAACCCAAAAGCATCAATCACCCTCTTGCATTTGTAACTGATAGAAGTTGGACTGCTGCAGAGGAAAGGTGATTAATACGGACTGATAGCTTAGTACTTCCTGCACTGATAATGAATAATGAGCAGAGCATATGGATTAGTGGAAGCCTCAAGTCCTTGGTATAAGAACTGGGATATTATGGACATGCCCCTATGAGAGTTCTGTTTGGCTATCACGTCTAAAAGACCTTGATAAATCTAGCATCCGTTAATATCTCTAATCCTTCAAAAAAGGAGGAGTTATTTAATGCAAACATGGCCAGGCTTCAGGTTTGCTGGATCTGTTCTGGGGCTCGGAGTTACGAGAAACCAAAGATCCATTATCTTCAGCTGAGACATACACTTAGAATGAGTGCTTGCTTTCTAAGGGATTGGATCTAAGTACCAGCACAGAACAAAGCTCGCAGTCCTTCCTCACAAAACCACAGTTTTCATTAGCCTAAGGTGGGAGGGGTGATCAGCATCCTCCAGATGCTCTTGGACCACAATGATCTTTCATGATTGACTTGCTGCCTAAAGCTGATGAGGGCTGCAATCCAGCAACATCTAGAGAGCTGTGAACTGCCGTCTCAGTCTATATTTCCCTCATTTCAGCAGTATAATTTAGGAAAGAGGGGAGGAAGTCATTGTGTTGCTTTTTTATTGTTAAACAATTGGGAGTCAGAAATCCTGGCTGATCTATTGCTAATTCAATACAGGTCTACCTTCTGTGAACTCAAAAACTAATGCCTACCATGCCATGTAGGCTGGGGTAATGGGAGTTGAAGTCCAACACATCAGGACCACTTGGAGAAAGCTTAGGTAGACATACATTTCTTCCATTTCCAATTGCTTTGTTTCTTTCTTGTCCTTCAGCAACTGCCTGTCGTTTTTCCTGTAAATGCTCCATTTTCTTTAAAGGTTCACACACACTTCAGTCACTGGAATCAGACAGCATTCAAGGGAAAATGTGAGTTGTTACAGAAATGTGTTTTATTGTGTCGTCTGAACCCAGTCATGCCAACAAACTATGGTTTCTTAACCACAAATACCCCACACACCTAACAAGTGATGGGTTCTTTCATAGGATATTCATGACAAGCATATCATGTCTGAACCTACTAGAGCTGGATTTAGACAACACAATTGCCTGTTTTTCAATAAAAGTCCATAGTTCAATGACAACCCACACTCAAATCATTAGCTCTTTGGTTCTCATTATATACAGAAAACAGATATTGATATACTTTCCCTAGTAATATATTTAACATAAAATATTTCTTAATGTACTGCATTATATCAGTCCTTTCAAATATGCAGAACTCAGGAATTTGTGTGACTCCATTCTAATGAGATATATAATTAAAGTGTAGCTGGAACTGGTTCATGTTTATGCAAAAGTAAAATAGCTTTACTCCCAAGAAGATGCATACAATTGCAATAATAAATAAATAAATCCTTCCTAAATTAAAGCTGTATGTTGTTGTTGTTGTTGAAATCTGTCTTCTTTTATTAAAGCTGCATTTAATTATGAAGTGTTTTCCCAGAATTTTCTCTGTGGCAGGTAACACAAATGAAGGCTTTCCCTCTTATGCCGCCATCTTCCTGCCACTGGTCAGGAAATAAGGAAGGAATGATGAGATGAGTTCTCAGCTCTGGGTCTCTTTTGAAAGAGAGTAGATCTCAGCATTTTGTGCAGCGTGGCCCCAAACACCCTCCAAATGCTTAATTTAACACCCAGCCAGAGCAACAATTTCTGGAGATAAACAGGGAAGTGGGCCAACTGCTTGGCATACCAGTAGGACCGACAAAAAGACAAGACAAGAGGGAAATTCACTGCCTATCTAGGCAGGCTGCTCTTCTCCAGATCAACTCTCACTGTTAGACAATCCTAATGTTTAGCTGAAATCTGCTTCCTTGCAAGAGCCACCTGTTGATTTGGCGCCTGCCTCTGGAGCAACAGAGAACCAGGCTTCTACATCTTCTGCATGGCTGCCTTTCAAACAGCATGTCTCCCCTCCATCTCGTCATCTCTGGGCCAAACATTCCCATTTTTAGCCATCATTTCTCATCGCACTTGATTTTGTCAGGGCCTCTTTACTAAATGGTGAGAATGCCCATGAAAGCCGTCGACCAGCCTCCTACACAAGAAGAGCAGTCATGTCCTGATCAAAGGGGCCTTCAAGGCTACCTAAGATCACGTACTGCTGCAATTAATCTGGACCAAGCAGTACACCTCACATAACAAGTGCTTCTGTGACATAACTCCAGAAGCGTTCCGGCACCTTTTTTCGACAGATTTTCCAAGTTTTAGAAGTAACTTTTGAAAAATTGATGTTTGGTCCACGTGGATTTGAATCGCCCTGTCGAGTGTAGCAGGTCGGCGGCAAAATCATTAAAATGGTGCATGCGGACTGCTTGTGTGTCAAATCCGATGCATGCGGACTTTGTCTGCACTGGTTGTGAGGGTGCTGCTCAACTTGTGGCACTGCTCGGCTTGTGATTGGTCGTGTGGTTGCGTGCTGAGTGCTTACTACAGGTGGCAACTGTTATGTTTCATTACACAACTGACGTGTGTCGGTATGTGTACAGTGATTGACTACATGTGAAAGGTAAATAATTTCATGAGTTACGGCACCTTTTTTCTTACAAAAAAACCACTGCATAACTCCATGCATTGCCCTGGACATCCACTCCACCCCGCCAGCTCATGTGGTGGTGAGCATGGGGGAACCCAAGACCCCGAAACCCCATGTCTCTGGGTGTCTGTAATAAACCCGCATGCAATGGAGTTCTAAGGCCCAATCTATTACCTTTCCCTGCCTACAAAACAATTGGGGTGGCCAGCGTCAGTTCTCCAAAAATTTGGGGGTGAATCAGCTGATCCTACCACCCCTCTCACCCAGGATAAAGGAAGTAAGAACCTACGGAATCCCATCCCACCCTCGTCACCATTTTGTCAGGTCCCCTTTACTAAATGGTGAGAGTGAATTTCCAGGAGTCGCAGGGGCGACTGAATCACCTTAATCCCCAGCAGTTTTATTGCAAGATCACCCAGGCCCCCTGCAGTTACTTCCGACAACATGCTACCAGGCAGTGGTCTGCACCACCAAGCTTTTAGAACATATACAGAGTATCTTATACTTTTCCTGAAAAAAACTAGAGGAAAAGGCATACATTACAAGTCTAAAAACAGGAGTAAAAATGTTCTCAAGTGCTTGAAAACAAGAGTGATGTGCTTCAAAAAGGTATTTTCTTCCTTATGGGATACTCATCTTTCTCCACTTATATTTTTGGGGGAAATGTACTGATAATGCCTCTGTTTTCAACCAGTCTTTATGGTTGTTATTTGTGAAGACAATGGAACCTTTAGTTATGATGGGCTCAGCTGCCGAGCTTTCACAGAATAATCAGAAAGACAGCGTGTTGAAGTGATGAGAGTGTTGGACTGGGACTTGAGAGAGATGGGCTCTACTTCCCAGCTGACCATGCAGTTCACTGGGGTAACTTGAGGCCAGTTGCTGATTGTCATCCAACCTATCACACAGGGTTTGTTATAAGGATAAAATGGAGGAGAATTAGGTAGGCAGCCTTGGATTCCTTGCAGGAAAAAGGGGGTGTATGTTTGTGTGTGTTAAGAACTAAATAATAAAAGTGGTTCCCACTGGCTTAGCTGAGAGGTTCAGGGCCCTTGCTAAAGTCTCTAAGGAAGGATGGAAAGCAGGAGGAAGCAGAGGCTTTGGAAAGGAAGCAGAGGTGACCCAGAGAAATTAGAAGACCAAAGGAAGGAGTCTGAGGGAAAAGGAACTCTTGGAAAGAGGAAAAGTGTACATCATGAGGATCTGCAGAACCTACACTCTCCTGCTGATCTAAAATAAGCAACTGCTAGGCATTGTTTGTGACGTGTGTCACACTCTTTCTCTGCAAAGCTCTGCGCGCCGCATGGAGTACCTCTAGGCTGACATCCGGGCATGGGTCAGGCATCTTGCCCAGATTAGCCTTCATGCTGCTGCAGTGTAGCATTCCCTTTTTTCAAGCAACCTGCTGGCTACTTCACTCTTTGTGACCTGGGGTTATCTGGCTTTCTGTAACATTAATAGGCCATATGCTGATTTTATGCAAAGGAACTAGCAGGAGGATTGAGGAAGAGAGAGAGATAGGCCTGGGAAAGAGGGAGGGAGGACAGAACAGGGTTAACCAGCTGCCTTCTGAAAACATCCCTTTTGTCATCTTGGTTGTTTCTCGACAGTGACTCACCCAGAGGAGTCATTTGAAAAATCTTGCGTAAATGGAACATGAATGTTTTATGAATTCAGCTCCGGTGAAGTAAATTAAAGGGTCATTAATGGGCTCATTTAAAGTGCTTGGCACTTTGTGCTGAATTATGAAAACTAGCATGAAGTGTTAAAAACCAAATAGAGTATTAGGCAATATATCTATAAAACTTATTGGATGTCTCTCTCCTTACCTTTGGCCCTGTACAGACATGGTGCTTAACCATGGTTTGCCAAGCTTGCCTTTACCATGGCGAAGTGTGATGCATTAATCCAAAATTCTCTCTGCCTGCCTGCCTGCCTTTCCAACTTATGGCAACCCGATGAATCTATGCCTTCCGAACTGTCCTGTCCTTTGTAGTGCTGCTCAGGGCTAAACTCAAGACTGGGGCTTCCTTTATGGAGCCAGTGAATCTCATAACACATAAATACATATTTGACTTTTTCTTCCAGTGCCTGAAAGTATGTACCTACCTCTCCGCATGCTGCATGTTGTCTTCACAACAGTTCTGTGAGGTAGTTTAGGTGATGAGGGTTAAGCCACGAGCCCAAGGTCATCTGCTGAGCTGTCTGACCAAGCAGGGACTTCAACTTGAAGAAGTCATCTGCACCACATTAATGAAAGACTGGCCAGAAGTCAGAGGGTGAAACCATGGAGCATGGTCTTCAAACACGGTTAGAAATCTGAATTAGCCATGGTGAAGCATGGGCCCTTTGGAGAAAAAAATGGTCTCCCCACTTCTCTAGTTCCTGTGCATATCTTCTGGGGACAGGATGCATTTTGTTCGACTGAACAGTATTTTGCTTTTTGTTTGTTCGTGTTCTTAACCAAGGCTCAAGCACCAAACAAAGGTGTGCTACATCCAGCCATCCAAGTCGTTCCTTTCCCCTTTCTCCATTCTCTGCTACCCATCTCTCTCAGCAAAAGCATATTTTCTCCCATTTTCCTTCCTTTTCCTTTCACTTCAGAAGCATATTGCTACAGTATAAATCTCACTCACCAGCTATCTAGAGCACCACTAATTGATCTCCGTTTTTGAGGCCACCTCAGATTAGTGCTGACGAAGGAAGCGTCCTTTTGTCTCTTCTCAAAAGTGTAACTTCTGCCATGCAGGGTGTGATCCGAAGTGGCATAACGAGAGCTTCCTCCGCTTTTGCATGCTGGTTCTGGTACAAATGAGCTAATTGGATGAATTGCAGCCCAGGGAAAAGCAGAACCATGTGGCTGACCCACACATGCTGCTCATCTGCGGCCTCCCTGCAAGTTTTCTGCATCTGCATCTTCTGGAATAAAGACCTTTCCCACTCTGTGAATCTGTCTGTCTGCATGCAGGAGAAAACAAGGTCATTCTAGTCACATCCCTGTTTTCTAGTAAAGTTCCCAGGCTGCAGCAAAACCTCCCCTCCATCTTACAGTGCAGAAGAATCTGCTCTGCCTGCCAACAGCCCATCCAGACCTGTTTTAAAATCCAAGACAATGTTTGGATCTTTTGTTTAAAAATAGGAGGGTCCCACAGCAGCTTCCTCAAAGCTCCATGCTTGCCTAGTACTGAAGTGCATCTATGCAGGCACTCCAGAGGTAACCTCGAGAGCGGTCTGTCCAGCCCTCCAATCATTTTGGATTACAACACCCAGACTTCTGAATGCCCAGGGCTGATGGGAGCATAACTCCAAAATAATTGAAGGGTTCCAAGTTAAGGAAAGCAATTTGAGAGATTTTGGGGAGGAAGCTGAACCCTGTGCACTGACAAGTCTTGCAGCTTTGAATCTCAAATAATGACAGCAAGGGCCCAGATAACTCTTCTCCTCTGATCTGGCTCAATGCAAAGAGGGGAACCAGTGCATAGAACTCTTCCCTCCCCATCTGGCATGGCTGTTCTGCCTCTGTCACCACCACCTGTAGTCACGGGTCTGGCTTGTCCCATTCTGATGGGCACTGATTCATCATGGAAAGAGAGGCCACAAACTCTGCTATCTGCTAAAAGGTAAAGGTTTCCCCTTGACGTTACGTCCAGTCATGCCTGACTCTCGGGGGCGGTGCTCATCTCCTTTTCCTAGCCGAGGGAGCCAGTGTTTGTCCCCAGACAGTCTCCGTGGTCATGTGGCCGGCATGACTAAACACCAAAGTGCACAGAACGCTGTTACCTTCCCACCGAAGTGGTATCTTTTTATCTACTTGCATTTGCATGCGTTCGAACTGCAAGGTTGGCAGGAGCTGGGACGGAGCAACAGGAACTCAGCCCATTGTGCAGATTCGAACCGCAACCTTTTGATCAACCAGCCCAGCAGCACAGCGGTTTAAACCACTGTTCCACCTGCAGTCCCTATCCAGGTGCTAATATGAGAAGGGAAGACTCGTTGGAGGGAAGAAGAAGGGAAGACCAAGTGAAATATAGATGGACTCTATAAAGGAAGCCACTGTGTGGAACCTACAAGAGCTGAGCAGGGCAGTTTGGATAAGACATTTTGGAGAGCTTTCATGGGTTTGCCATAAAACAAAGATGACTAGCTAGGCAACAACTGTGGATGGACAACTTCGAAGTCCCCTTCATTCCCTCCTTCTTATGGTTTTTCCCCCTGAAAGTTGACTCAGGCGGAGCATTCTTTCAAAGAGAGGACAAGTTCAAAGAGAGGATTGTAAGGTAGGGAACCTGGCCACCCTAATAAATGCATTTATCAATCATAATTTGGCATCTCTGTGTCCAGGAGAATCTTCGAAGGAAGCCTCTGACAACACCACCAGTTCAAAAGATGTCCCTGTCTCCCATGAGCTCCCTGCTTTAGCTCTGAGCACGTGCTCAATGAAAGAATACTAATCTGGAAGTGTGAAGGAGCAGGAAGAAGCAGACCTGGCAGATGATCTGACAATCACAGTGAGGACTCACTGCCAGAAAGAGAGAAAGTGGGGTGCCTGTGAGGGACGAGAGACTCATTGGCTACAAGCAGGTAGCACTTCGCATTTCTTAAGTGCTGTGCAAGCACAAATGGATGGAGATGTATAGAGAGTGCCCAGCACTTTGCCGACATCAGTGAAGGTGAGCATGACAGGTGAGCTTTCTCCAGATAAAAAAGAGCAGAAGTCCCAGTGCTGCTTCTCTTACTTCCCAGAATGTACCACTGCCTTGAGCTAAAGACACCCAAACCCTGAAGAGTTGGATCCTCCAGTCAACTTCTCCCAATGTTCTCCACTCCTGACAGAGGGCTGTTGCTATCCAGTCCACACTTGCAATACCATTTACCGTATTTTTTGCTCTATAAGACTCACTTTTTCCCCCCTCAAAAGTAAGGGGAAATGTCTGTGCGTCTTATAGAGCGAATGTGTGTGTGCAGCAAGTCTGTCAGATGTGCAGCCCATGGGCAAGTGATGGGGAATGTGCCCATTTGAGTCAGAATATTTTTTTTCTTGTTTTCCTCCTCTAAAAACTAGGTGCGTCTTATGGTCAGGCGCATCTTACAGAGCGAAAAATACGGTAATCTATAATTTCATCCTGCTATTGTCCTCTGGCCTTCAGAAACCAAAAGTTTCCCCACACTTTGAAGGAATTAATTCCCTCTTGGTTGTCTAAGAACTCCAGGGGTGCAGAACTTCTTGCAACCTGAGGGCTACCTCCCATTCTGGAATCACTCTTTGGGGGCTGCATAGCAGTGGAACTGGAGACAAAAGGGGAGGGAGCAAAAATATCAGACTTAACCTTCTTATTCCAGGTGACTTATTTTTAGCAATGGTATTTTGAACCTTTTAGAATGGAGAAGGGATTGCACAAAAGCTGGAAAAGCACCCAAGCGCTGGTGGCTGAGGGAAGGCACGGGGCCAGGGCCTCCTGAAGAACACCAGACTGCTGCATTTGGATCCCTAGAGGGGTATATGCGGCTCCTGGGCCTGGGGTTCTGCCCTCTTGCTATAGTCGCATCACTTGGTTTCATCTTCTGAGGGTATCCCAAGACCCAGTGCACCTACAGAGACCAAGTGTCTTCAAAAAGCACAGTAATGGGGTGGCTTCACCCACTGTTTGCTCCATATGCTTGAAGGGAAAATACACATTAAAAACTGAGCCTAACATCAACCTCCCATGGCTTCCCTAATTTCCATTAATGTTGAACACGGAGAGTTAATGTTAATGTTGAACACAGAGAGATCTTTGGGGATCCACGTGGGCTGCCCAAGACACAGGCAGAGAACCACAAGGGCCGGGTGGCCTCTGAACTGCTCACAGGGAAGCTAATACACACGTTTGGCCTGCCACATATGGCTTGGCATTTGTTTTATTTGCTGAAACAGCCCTTTCCAAACAGGAACCCACACTGATTTCTTTTGGCTGCTTAGTTAGAAACACATGGGTGTTATTTGTTACATAGACTTGGAGGGAGGAGAGAAAAAATGTCCAATGTTTCAAATTAAGGAGAAAAATATTTATAGAAAAGTCCAAAGTTTCTTTTTACTAAAGGTTTCTCTGCTGTTCCATGGCGAGTAGAATCTTCAGAGCCTTCACACACTGGTTGCTGTACAAGATCCGGAGAGGGCCAAATCCTGATGTGCATAAAGGGGCATTGTAGGACATTGTTACATTAACCTTGGGGCTGTCCCAGGTGCAACCCATTTTCTAGCTGAAACATCCCAGGTGGCTGTTGGACTTGCTCCAGTGTGATTGGCCAAGCACCAAAAGGCATTGCTCAGTGGTCTTCAGTCTCACACCAGATCTGACACAAGATTTTCTGCAGGACTTGTGCTGATTCGCTATGGTAATTCAGAGGGAAGGATCAAATTAGACATGATGGCAAAAGCTCCATGCACTAAAACAAGTACTAAAAGGAACATTTTCTTCACAGAGAAGGTTCGGGAGCATGGGAGAGTGGGAAGAACTCTGATCCCAAAGAGTGGGCAATCCTGCTATCTCTCTTTCACCTTTTGGCATGAGAAATAACACTCCCTAGCAGTCCTGCAGCTTTCCTTCAATGATTGACCTTCCTTTTCATTTTCCAGTACTGCCACTAAGAATGATACCAGATGTGGCTTCCATTCTCTCCAGAATGCAGTCAAAACAATTCTAAATCATGAACAGCATAATGGGACACTTTGAAGTACAAGTGCTCAACCTACTATTCCCCAAAGCAGTGGCTCCAAGGGAAACACCAAAGATGGCGAGAGAATTGTGTTGATACATACGAGCAACCCAGTTAGAGACCTGCACGTTTTAGCCATGGGCAGGTCTCTTGTAAGCAAGTGGATCATAATTGCCCATTCTAGATCAAGCAACACACTTTGCATTACAACATAGGTGAGTATATTGTTCCTGGAAGAATAGTGATGGAGTTATTCTGGCTCAACAGGTAGTGTAGTGTCCTTCTCCAGTGTCCAGAGGCCAGGATAGTTCTTGATAGCATGCCAAGGCTTTATGGCCAAGGCTTTATGGCCTTCTGGAGAAACTACCAGAAATGATGCCTTGGAGTTGCCTTCCCCAGCCATTCTTTAGAGAAGGCCTCCCTTTGTGATGAAACTATCTGCCTTATTGAAGCAGCTTCTGTTGTGGCTCTCCCCTTCCAAGCAAATCAGGACAAAGGCTTTCTGACTAAAAGATTTTATTATGTTAATGTTGACCAGCTAGGCTGGCTTTGTAATGCAGGAGAAGAGTTCTGCAGGTGTCAATAACAAAATACACAAGCTGAGTTAGAATTAATGGCAATTAGGAAAATGCAACTTAATGGCATGAAGCAGATTCCATATGAATACCTCTCCTTACTTCTAAACCAAAAAGAGCTGGCTCCACCTTCAGGGTGGACCATGCTGCTTATGGTCCAGTTGCCTGAAACGTCTCAAGTTTCTCCATTGGTCTGCCCACTTAACCTGATGCTGTACGATCGGACTAATGGAGTTAAGTCCAGCCCTACTGATTTCTGCTTCCTCACTAGAATTTCCCACCAAGCTTGAAACTGTCTGGTTCTCTCTGTAACTGCCTGGCTTATCTCCGGGCCCATTGGCACTGGCATTTCAGTTCCAAATTCCAATCACTCATCCTCCAGTTTTGAATGAGAAATTGAGCCAACAAACTTTGAAGGCAGTATTACAGAAGGAACAGGCCCAGTCCCTGCCACTTCTGCCACTGAATGCTGTAATGCTGAAGGAGTATGAGAGAGTGGGGAAGAAGAACTTCATAAAATCCATGGCAAGAGGAGTTGTCCTCCCTCCCTCAGCCTGGTCAGAGGAATTGATGCACCATCCCCCAGGCACTTCTAGGGGCTCATGGAGCATTCCCTGGCCTGTTCAGACGACCAGAACAGCCAAGAGAAAGAAGAGCAAAAGCTTTCTTTTGCTTGCAAATATGGCACATCCATATTTCATCACTGTGTCCAGTTCTAGTCCCCAGTCAGCCATGAAGCTCCCTGGGTGACTTTGGGCCAATTACAGACTCTCAGCCCAACCTTCCTAAAAGGGATGTGGAGAGGATAAAAAATGAAGTAGAAGAGAATTGTGTAAGCCATCTCGAGTTTCTTGCAAGATGAAAAAAGGTGGGGTATGAATGCAATGCAATGGATGATGATGATGATGATGATGATGATGATGATGATGATGGACAATGGCAAACACACACAGTGACATAACACTCACAAGTAGGTGCACATGATGTGCAAACATGCCATGGGCAAACAGGCACAGCAACATGGCATCACACAAAGACATTCAACGGGAACTAAAGGGAACTTTATGGAAAGCAGCTTCTGGGACTGAGAAAGTTTTGTATGGTTGTCAAATATTTTGGACATGACAACAAAGTCCTTCCTGATGTGCCTTCTGGAATTGTCCCTGCCATAATTGTGCAGACATGGAAGCAAACAAACAAAAACCTCATACAAGCAAGGATGATGAAGTTTAAGTTTTCACCTCCCAGACTAATTATGGTGCCACAGACAATCACCTTTCTCCTGTCTCCAGCAATTTGCTTCCCCATGTGCTAAGTGTTCTTCATTAAGTATGTCTATGAAGAGCAGAGCACACAATGCCAGCCACTGTTCCAGTGCCGATGCCTTGCGAGGGATCCATCTGGGCCCAAAGGTAGGGTCAGGCCTATTTAGAGAAATGCATTGATAAAATCTGCCTGGCAGCTGTCGGCAACAGAAGGCCTCGCCAGCTGGCCCTGTGGTCTCATCCAGCAAGACAATGCCTTCTGGTCACAGGCAAAGGGCTTGCAATACAAAGTGCTTATTGTTCCAGGCACAGTTTAAGTCCCCTCCCTCTTTTGACATCCGCCCACTTGTCTCTCTTTGGGTGCACTCTTCTTTTACAGGTTTCATGTTTTGCCCCCTTGATCTTTTTCTTGCCTTCTCTTAACAGTACCAGCAGCACCAGAAAGGAAACATATGGTTCATTTTCCCAAGCTGCTAGTGGGGTAGAGGGAACTGGTGCCCCAGCCAATCCCAAAGTGTCAACCAGACACTCCATCAGCCCAACCCCCTCTCTCTAAAACTGCATTTGTCCACTGATCTTTGCCTCCCCCACCTCCTGAGAGGAGCTGCTGCCACCTGATAACAAGACTAGCCCATGGGTGAGTCAGAGAGATGGTAAGAAGAAAAGATCAAGGCAAAAGGCACTACCTCTATGACAGGGGAGTCTACAATCCAGAACATAGAATCATAGAAGAGCAGAGTTGGAAGGGGCCATGAAGGCCATTGGGTCCAATCCCCTGCCGTGGCAGGACACCACATTACACCATCCCACTCAGATGGCTGTCCAGGTTCTTTTTGAATGTCTACAGTGTGGAAGAGCCCATGACCTCTCTAGGGAGCTGGTTCCACTGCCATATTGCTCTAACAGTGAAGAAGCTTTTCCTGATGTCCAGCCTGAATCTGGGTTGTCACAGCTTGAGTTGATTATTTTGTGTCCTGCACTCAGTGAGAAAAGATCTTGACCTTCCTCTTTGAGGGATGGAGGATATCATGTCCCCCCTCAGCCTTCTCTTCTCAAGGCTGAACATCCCCAGTTCCCCCAGTCTCTCCTCACAGGGCAGTGTTTCCAAATGTTACATAGAAACATAGTGAGTCAGAAGGGGCCTCCTGAGCCATCCAGTCTGATCCCTGGCTCCACTCATGACATGCCAACCATGTGCATGTTCATTTGGATCGTTTTTTAAAAGGATTGAATTTCTTTTCTTAATTTTTTTTGTTCCAATATAGTTTTCTTAACCAAAAAACTACACCTTGTAACAATCAAAATTTGGCAGCAATAAGGATTTGAGATAGAAAAAATGGCGAAGAAAATAGGCAAGGTGTCGGGGGAAAGGGGTGGTAGAGGAAGGAATTAGAAAAAAATGTGGAGAGGCAAGAGCAAGTGGGGGAGGACAGACAACTGGAATATGCGTTCATCCGGTGCCGGGTTCAGTCCCCTTAAGGTTAGGCCAGGGGCCCCAGGCGATCTCAGCCACCTTGGACTTCCTTACACATCAGTAGTGCTACAGGCAGGAAAAGGCAGACACGTCGATAGTGCAACCACCGCAAGTGGTTGGCTACCTAGAAACACTTCTTGCGGATGCAGCTGCCACAGGCACCTTCCTTGCCAATCACAGCAACTAGCTGTGTCAGGATCTCCTTACTAATGGTGAGAATGAATTACCAGGAGTCGCAGAGAAGATTGAATCGCCTTGAACCCCACTGTTTTTATGGGTGAGGTCACCCAGGCCCCCTGCAGTTACTTGCAATAGCATGCTACCAGGGAGTGGTCCGCACCGTCAACTACAAGCTTTTAGAACATATAAGATTCTAAGTCGCATGGGCCCAGCAATTGGCTGGTTGATGACAAAATAAGGTGAACACAGTAGGAAAAAGGTGAGAGGTCTGCAAAGGGGTCTTCTACATGTTTTTCTTGATGGAATTGTTCGTAGTTGTGTTTCGAGAATCTTCTTTTTCAAGATTCACCACCCCTCTTGGACTCCTTTTCCCCTAAGGCTGTGCTGCCATGGCACTTCGCTTATCATTTTTCTGTGTTTCTTAGAGTTGACTTTCTTGAAGTCCAGGATGCTTGCTTGGCTCCAGTTACCCTTTGTCTCCTTTATAATTGAGAATTCAAGTATCGCACAGTCACTTTTCCCCAGAGTTCCCATGACGGTTATTTTTGTCCAGCAGGCCATCTCTGTATTAAATCGAGGAGAGCTGATCCTCTCGTTCCTTCCTCTACATTCTGCTGGAAGTAATTGTTGGCAATGCATGTCAGGAATCTCTTGGAGGGGACATGCTTGGCAGAATTTGTCTCCCAGCAAATATCAGGGAAATTGAAGTCCCCCATGATGACTATTATCGTTCTTCTTGGAAATGCTGGCCAGTTGCTTTTTGAAGGTTGTCCTTGCCCTGTTTTTGACTGGGTGGTCAGTCATAGACACCAATCACTATGTCTTTCTTATGTTTGCTCTCTTTAAAATTAGTCAGATGCTTTCAATGGGGCTACTAAGTTCCCTTCGTGTATTTTGATGCAGAAATATGTGTCTTTCACCTATATTGCAGCTTCCCCTCCCTTTTTGTCCTTTCTATCTTTCTTGAACAGATTGTATCCATCAGTTGTAGAGTTCCACTCATGTGAGTCATCCTACCAAGTTTCAGTTGTTCCTATAAAATCATAATTGTTCTTTGTGAGGTGCAGCCCATCATTTGGCAATAGTCCATCTTCCAGGAACCTGAGCTTTGTGGTCCCAGAATCCAAATCTCTCTTTACAACACCACCACCATAGACAGTCATTCATTTGAAGGATTTTTCTTTCCCTAACACTTCCTCTTCCATGTCTGCTCCTCAGTCCTACTACCTGGGCCACAGTGTTTTCTTTTCCTCCCCAGAGCTTTGAAGTCTGATGTTCTTTCAGCAAAGCTCCTCATAGCAATGTTGTTATGTCCCACAAAGAAGAGAAGGAAGGGTATTTGTCAGTGGGTTGTATTAGTTGCGTGAACTTGGTTATATCTTTAATCTTGGCACCAGGGAGACGGCACACTTGGCGATTCTCTGGGTCATCATGACATCCATATTTTTCCATCTTGCGCAACAGGGAAACTCCCACAACTATCATTATTCTCTTGCTAATCTTGGTATCCTTTTCCTTTCTTGATTGGCCTTTTGTCTCTTTTTCAGAGTTACACAGTGTGTCATGTAATTCTTTCACAGTGGGTTTCTTAAAACGGTTCAAGAGCGCCACTGCTTCCACTGGTGCAGAGTGTTTTCTAGGTCTTCTGCATCTTACTGTCATCCTGTTCCAGCGAGTTTCCTCATTTTCCCTTCCCTCAGGGTTCTCTTCTGCTGCTCTTCTTGCTTCTGGACTACACTTAGCTGTTGCAGCTCCTCCACTCTGTCTAAAAACTCTTCATTTTCTTTTATTATCTGGCGGGTGGACACTCGCTGCTTGAGTGCTCTCACCTTTTCTTGTAACAGGGCTACTAGTGTGCAGCTGTTGCAGTTGTTGCAGCCACCACCACTGTGGAGTCTCCTTGGTGCATGGTTTGTGCAACCTTCGTGATTCTGCCGTTGGCGGGGTTGTTGTTATGACTGGTGCTTTTGAATGTCTTCACTAAAGGTTTGCAACACAATCCTACTAGTAAGTGGAAATGTGTTACACGGAAGAAAACAAGTGTGTCTGTGTGCGCACATGTGTGCAGGAGGGGGAATTGAAGTGAAAACAGAAGAGAAACAAAGGGACAAAATAATGTTAGGGACCTCCCCCACCAAACTCCTCTGCCAAACCTGTTTGCCCACCCTGGTTGCTCGCTCTGGTCACTCACTCCCCGGGAGCTTGACTGCTTGAATCCTAGAGGTCCTAGACCAGCTGGGGCAGCTTGCTCTGCTCTGCTCTGCTCTGCTCTGCCTTGCTCTGAGAAGAAGAAATACATCCCCAAGGAGGAAAATGTACATTTGCATATGCTAAAATATATGATTTATTGTTAACCGCCCTGAGGCTTGCTGCAGGGGCGACATATAAATCTGTTAAATAAATAAATAAAAAATAAATATAATGCATCAATGTGCATTTAGAAATAATCATAATGACTTTGAAAGAAATGCAGCCTACCTCACCATCCTCTAGAAGAATGTAATTGGCATGTGGCATTTTGGTCTGCTGCCCATAGGCTAACAGTTGAGGAGCAGCATCACCTTAGGGTACTTTATATTTAACATGGATTTGAATGGGATGCCCTTCAAAGAGAGAGCTGACTTTTGTGAAAGAAGAAGCATGTCTAGTGTGCATTGCACGTGGGGAGTTTACTTCCAAGTCAAATCCATCCACTTGCACTGCCAAGCTGCAATCCAGGCCATGTTTTCAAACAGAGGACTATTCTTTAATTGCCCTTCAAACAGAGGACTGCTCTTTGTAATTCAGACGCATGGCCACTTTACCTTTCCTTCTTAACGGCCCTGGCACTCTGAGGAACTCTTCTCATGGTTTTCCTTGCTTTGTCTCATGCCAGTCCTGAGCTACCTCATCTCACTTTGCCTTGTCTCTCCATCCAGCTCCTGGTCCTCATTTCTGTTTGCTGATATGGTACTGAACTTCTCCTTCCTCTGAGCCACAACTCCACTGCCCAGTGTCAGACTCTTTCTTGGCTAGTCATTTTCCCCCTGAATTTGTTCAGAAGATTGACCTGAGTGCTTCCAAATTCGTTTGGGTGGACTCAAGTAATTTCATTGTCGGCCAAAATGAGCTCTGGTGAGCTTCCCACACTCTATTCTAAACCTCCTTTAAAAGGCCAACAGCCTGTGCCCCACAGCTAGTAAGTTTCCCCCTAGCCTCAAGTCTCAGGGTCTGAGTTTCTGGAAGTTGGATGATCCTGTCATTGCCCAGAATCTAGAATGGCACTTCTCTACTTCTAGTTCCCCCAATTTCTCTAGAGGACAACCAAAAAAGTGTCTGCTTGTGTTCTGTGTCCTTGAAATCTAGGCAGAGGTGAAGAGGAAGAAAGGAGGAAGCTGGAAAAAGAAAGATGGGAAGGATAACAAGGAGCAAGAAAAGACAACTACTGCTATTGCCATCTCTGCTCCTGCTCCTGCTGCTTCTCCAGCTGGAATGGGCCCATGAAGTCTTCTTTTCCATCCACTCATATCACAAGGCCATGAAGCCAACTGCCCCCATGAGGAAAAGAAGCAGCAAGATTCATTCATCCAGTGGAAGCCAGAAATGAAGAGCACCAACTGCTGTTCCAAGACCCAGATTCCCCATGAGGCATCTTTTGGCAGAGACCGAGGCCGCAGCAGAGATGCTGCTGCTGGTCTCATGGGCCCATTCATTCATTCATTCATGAGTTGTGCACTATTTCACCAGAGAGTGACCCTTTAAATTGTCCAATGGTGCCCACCTCCCAGGCAGAAGGCTAGCTTTGAGTAATGGGGCAGGCTGCATGGCTGACTACACTGTCTTCTCCCATGCCTTGCTGCTGCCTCTGAATGTCTTCCTCCTCAGGCAACCGCCTCCCTTAGTTTAGCCACAGGGCCGGCTCTGCAGCTTCCTGAGATCTGTCCAGGGCCTTCAGAGAGGCAGCTCAGCTGTCCTGCAGTTTGCCCCCTGCTCTACTCATATATTTATAAAGAAGCCAACTTTTACAAAGACAATAAATTGGGATGGTGCAAATTAGTGTCCTGCAATAGCAAGGAGTTGGACCCAATGGCCTCCGTGGCTCCTTCCAACTCTGCTATTCTATGAATAACAATACTACCTATAAGTGAGGGGACCAGTGGGCCTAGTTGAAAAACAATAGGGAAGAGAATGCAGTAAGGAGTTGCAGCATGTGATGATTGTAGGCACTGCTGCCCCTATTGTGTTGAAGTTTCGCCATTGTCTGATTCAAGGCTTCTCTGTCTGGGCTGGTTTATAATCCCAAATAAAGGAACAAATTCAATATGTACTGGCAGCTGGTAAACATAAGGGGACAAATAAGCGAATCACAGCAATAAAATAGATGCACTTGGAAGGCATGCAATGTCTATACATGGACACTGCTGTGTGCCTTGGGCAGAAATCATCTGATTGAAAAGGAGGTGGAGAGGGAAACAAAGGCAGGAAAGGGCGGAATGTCCCTGCCACCTGGCTCATCCAACGCTTCCCCATATCGGGAGGCATTGGTAGCTTAGCCACGGGTTGGGTTTGTGAAGTCTCACCGCGCCAGCAAGTCATTCCCCACCATGCTGCCTCACCAGATGCAGTGCTGTGGGCTGGTTCGCTGTGGCAGGCGGTACGGCTGGCAGCAGGCTGTGGGCGGCTTCATCAATGCCAGATGGCGGCTGAGATTACGAGAAATTTGATTCTGAAATAATCCATAAACCTGGCTGAGTCGACGTCACTCCGTATGCATTATCTTGTAATCCCACTGCTGAGAACATTTTCGAGCAAAGAGACTAATTCCCCCTCCCTGCACGGGCTCTAACAAGCTCCAGATAATCCCTTTTTTGTTGGAAGGTGCTTACAGGAAAACCTGCAAAGGCAAGAGAAAGGTGCCTGCCAACTTGGCAACGGAGGCACTGGAGTCGTGGCTCAGTTGCCTTGTGATTCCCTGGTGATGCAGTGCATGTACAATGACCACATGCAAAGGAAGACAGGGCTGGGAGCACCGGAAGAGATTCATCTGAATTTTAATGTGAATTTACATAATCCATACTTCCTGAACTATCATGCAAACTGAAGCGCAGTTATGCCATGATATTTGCACTTTCTCAAACACTGTGGTGCAGTTCTCCAATCTAGAAAATGCGTATGTTGGGAAAAGTGAACACAAAAAGCATGTTTTTAATGAAAATAATGTACGGAAACACATCAGATGTGGGACAGTGGCTTGTAAATGATGCACATGTTTGGCAAATTTGAATTAAAAATGCACATACAGGGAAAAATAAGGACCAAAAAGCACATAATTTTTTGTGCTGACTTCAAAATTGAGTACATTAGGAATGGATGCAGAAATGTGATGAAATAAATTGAAAACTGGAAAAACGAGAAATCAAGAGAAACATGGATTTGTCCATCTCTAAACTGGGCTCTTGTGCCATTAATAATAGTGTATGAGGAGGAGAAATTTGATAAGCAAGTGGTTTCTTCTGCTACTTCTACAATGAGGGTTCTGGTACCAGGGAAGAACAAGGGACCAGGGGACCCAAAGAAAGGGAGTTGTGGAAGGGAACTGAGATGCATGGATACTAATGCTAGAAGTAGGGCAAACCTGCAGGAAAAGCTTGAGGCTCTCCTGGGAATAGGAGGGTATGATCCAGTGGGGACCACAGACACATGGTGGGCTGAAAGACAGGATCAGAATGTAAACATAGAGGGGTATGTCCTATTCAGAAAGGACAGGAAGGGAAAGAGAGGAGGGAGTTTAGGGATGTCAGAGAAAGGATAGGAGGCCATGAGATAGAGGGAGGTACAGATAGGGATCTAGTAGAGGTGGTCTGGGTAAAACTAAAGGGTCTTGATGGGGGGAGGGACCAGACAGTGGGGGGATTCTATCGCCCACCAAGTCATCTTGAGACCCTGGATGATGTCCTGACAGGCCAGATTCTAAGGATATCTCAGGGGAGACACAGTAATTATGGGAGATTTCAGTCTCCCAGATATCAGTTGGGAGACTCACTCAGTGGTGACAGTCAGGTCACGTTGCTTCCTAGATGCTATAGATGGAGGGTTTTTCACACAGAAGGTCCGGGAGGCAACGGGGGTAGGGGGGGGACACATGCTTGACTTGGTCTTGACCAACATGAAGACCAGGTAGATGAGGTGCAAATTAGGGTGCACAGTGGATGTGGTTTACCAGGATTTCAGCAAGGCCTTTGACAAAGTGCTGCATGATATCCTGGTCGAGAAACTGAGGGGTTTGGGGATACACCAAAGCACTGTCCGGTGGATTAGGGCATGGTTGACTGACCGAAAGCAGAAGGTAACCATTAGTGGGGAATCATCGGGATGGCGGCCAGTGACAAGCGGGGTCCCCCAGGGCTCTGTCCTGGGGCCAGTCCTGTTTAATCTTTTCATCAATCACCTGGAAAAGGGGGCGAACAGACTGCTGATCACATTCAGTGACAATACTAAAATGGAGGCAGTGGTCACAACTGAGGAGCAGGTATTCAGGATCCAGAAGGATCTGGACAGGCTATGGAAGTGGGCAGGAGACAACAGGATGGCATTCAATGTGGATAAGTGCAAGGTCTTGCACTTGGGACATAGGAATGAGTGTCGTAAGTGACTGAAGAGCAGCGCTTGCAAGAGGGATCTTGGGAAGCTGGTCAACCACAGGCTAAACATGAGTCAGCATTGTAACGTGGCTGTCAATAGGGTGAATGCTACCCTTGGTTGCATAGCCAGAAGCGTGGCTTCTAGATCGGGAGAGGTATTACTGCTACTCTATACCACTCAGAGTATACTCCACCCACAACTGGAGTATTGTCTTCAGTTCTGGTCTCCACCTTACAAGACAGATATAGCCAGGTTGGAATCAGTGCAACGTAGGGCCACAAGGATGGTGGTCAGATTGCAGGGAAAGCCGTATGAGGCGAGACTGAGGGAACTGGGTCTTTTCAGCCTGGAGAAGAGAAGACTGTGAAGGGATCTGTTGGTGACATACAGGTCCATGAGAGGGTGCCACGCAGAGGTGGATAGTGACCTGTTTTCCCCTGCAGAGGAGGGCGGGACCCACTCCAATGGAGCAAAGCTCAGGGAGCCAAAGTTCAATTTGGATGTCAGGAAGTACTTCCTGACAGTTAGGACCCCAGGGATATGGAATGGGCTTCCACGGGAGGTGGTTGAGGTTCCATTGGTGAGGTGGATAGGTTGGACATGCATATGGTAGGCAAACAGAGCCAGCTGGAACTGGGGATCAGACTCGATGGCCCAGGAGGCTCCTTCTGACTCGCTCTGTTTCTATGTTGCTTTCACTTTCGCTTTCACTTTCACTTCTAATTTTTAAAGTGCAACTTATTGTGTTTCTATAGTGCCCATTAGCTGCAGTACAGTGATTAATAAATGGGGAAAACACATCCCATTTAAATCTGTCTATTGATAGATTATAGTAGGACATTTCACACACACCCCTCAAAATGCAGACAGACATGCAGGGTGCAGTCCTATGACCTCCAGTGATCATGGAGCAGGGACTCTGAAGGCCAAGGCCCAGGTCCCTCCCAAGAACCATACCGGCTCCCTCCCTTGGGGTTACAAATATGTCTCAGAATGGAGAAAGGGAGCATTGCCAGGGCAGGAAGAAAAGGCTGGCATAAAGAATGTACACCAGCTCCTGTCACCCCTTACCCTCCTTCCTCCCCATCCCCAGCAATTCACCCCACAGCGAAAATCAGGGTGTGAGGTGCACCACAAGTGGAGGTAACAACCATCACACCTTGTCTGGGGCACTGGATGCTTGTAAAGTTTGGAGGCTTCCATGCACTGGGAGTGGGGACAATGGGATTGTGCCGCTAATCTCTTTTCCAAAATCTTAGCTTAAGTTTTAATATTGCTATATGTCTCATTGATTTATATAAGACATAATATCACATCATATTTTAGTTTAAAAAGTCAAGTATTTAGATTCCACCTTTAATGAGTACATCCCTTTTTCTGCTGTGGCTATTTGTCTTACCTCCATATACCAAGATTGTGCTGTGAGAAGTTCTGTTTTTTTCCAGCTTTTAGTGATCGCCCTGAGGGCTGCCATCCGCATGAACATGACTCATATCTAGGATGTCACTTTTGAATTCGGTTCTTCCCATATTTTTAACGAAATCAAAGCTGATATTGCATACCTAGTTTGATGCATAATATTTGCTATTTCTGTGAATGTCGTGCTCTAGAGACTTACAGAAGCTGCAATTGGCTGGAGCTGGTGGATCAGACTAGATGACCTAGGAGGCCCCTTCTGACTCACTTTGTTTCTATGTCTCTATGTTTCAAGAATATAACCACCACAGGTAAATTGATAACTCTTAGGAAGTGCAATGTATAGTATAAGTACAATAATATCACTGTAACTAGTGATATTATTAAATCCCATCCTATTTGGCATCTGGTCATCTTAAGGCAGGAGCTGGCAACCTTAGATCCAGGAGTCAAATGTCTCTAGTGTGGGACCTCTCTGGGCAGCTGGTTCCACTGTCACATTGCTCTGACAGTGAGGAAGCCTTTTCTGATGTCCAGCCTGAATCTGGGTTGCCACAACTTGAATGGATTATTCCATGTCCTACATTCTGGCATCAGTGAGATCTTGACCTTCCTCTTTGTGACACCCTTTGAGGTACTCCTAGAGGGATACCATGTCCCCCCTCAGTCTTCTCTTCTCAAGGCTGAACATGCCCAGTTCTCACAGTATCTCCTTGTAGGGCAGTATTTCCAAACCCTGGATCATTTTTGTTGCCCTCCGCTGGACCCTTTCTAATTTACCCGCATCTTTCTTAAATCTTGGTGCCCAGAACTGGACAGAGTATTCCAGGTTCCAATTTTAGTATCTGTGCTGCCAAAGCAAGCACAATGGTTTCCCTGCTTTCAGGAAGGTTTTTTCCCCATTCTGAAAAGTAGATATCCTTGATTAGTATCAAGGAGAGTTTGAAGCTACAACATGCTGGTACTTGGGGTCATTTGGCATCTCCCCTTGCCTCCAGCCCCACCCCATTTTTTGCAATTAGCCCAGCTCAGGCCACCATTGAAATCTGGCCTATAAGAGTTTCTTCAAAATTCAGTTCTTTGGCTTGAAAGAGACTCCGCACCCTGGCTCCGGAGAGTTGACGGTGAACTTTAGCAGAGAGGCCAGGACACCCAGTGCCTTTGTTCACCTGGATTTCTCCACTCTTCTCCGGGAACCCTGTTCTTCACTAAGCCTTCTGGATCCCCCCAGATCAGAATAGAATTGGCCTGGCAGTTTCCCATAGCTGACTGAAGAGGCTCACAACTATAAGAAATACACTGTCCAAGAGGCTGGTAAAAGGTGGAGCAGCAACCATTCCCTTTTCTTTAAAACAAACATATACAGAGGAAAAGAGAGCAGAACAAACTGGGTGCCTTTGACATTGCTGCTGTAATTCTCACCTCCCACCCTGGGAGATGTGAGGCCTGAATTATTCCTCAGCTGGTATTTCCTCCTCTGAATGCCATGGAAACCGCCCTGTTCGAGCAGAATCTTGGCTTGATAAAAGGAATAAAACATGAAGCCATTTTTTGCAAGCAGCTACCACACCGTCTTTCACTGCATGTGCGAACCAGCCCTGTAGCAGTTCGGTCCTCCTTTGCCTGGGAGCAGCTAAGTTTCCAAATGTTTCACAAAGCTGACATTGCAAACCCTGGACTGCCAAGCCAGTCTACCACTCAGGCAAATGGGCACATCTTCCCCTGGGACTCTGAAGAGAAATTTCTAGAAAGGGTCAGGTAAACATGTGAGTCACTGGTTGCCCAAGGCAATTCCACCTATTCCTTGAATGAGCAGCTTGGCGTGCACACTTTAGTGGGTGATGGGTTTGTTTTTGGTTTGGGGGGATTTCCTTGTTTGTTCGTTTTTCTCCATGATGCTCCCACTGAAGGAATGAGAAAGGTTTCTGGTCAGTTGGCAAACCTCCCTCTATTCCCTCCATATTAATTATTTCTTTTAAAAAAATCTGAATATACAAAATAAATATATCAGGGTCTTTCCAGTGATGAGTGGAGGTCCCAGGGTCAGTAGAGCTGAGTATCCACTCTGTTAATCTGAATTTAATGGACACTCTCAATGGGGCTCCATTCTGATCCCCAAAGTAGGTTCAGCACTTTGGATAACTTCTTAAAAATTAATATTGCTGCTCAGGGTAGAGCCAGCCCATCTACTGGCTCTATTCTAGCCTTTCCACCAGCAGGTTAGTTAGTTTACTATGTGCAAGGACAAGAAACATAAACAGAGAAGCATTGTAAGTAAGCAGCTCACCATGTGATAAATTTAATGAATTTCACCGCTTTGAACTTTGGTGAATTGGATGTCTGAAACTTTTCCAGGGGAAAAGGACAGGAGAACTCCACACATAGAAATCTAGTAAATTTTCCAGGAAAAATGGCCCCCAAACCCTATTTCCTGCTATCTCATTTTCTCTGTGCATAGGATTCAGTAAAAAAAAAAAAAATTCCCCCACCTGCTCTGTGAACTGTCAGTCTCACCATGTGGCAAGGCAGTGCAGGACATAGAAGGCTTCCATATGTCCAGATGGATTATTTGTCCAAGCAACTTAAGCAGTGTCTCTTTGTGGGTCCCCAGTGCTGCTCCCATGGGTGCCACCAATGGCACCCACAAAGCCTGCCTCTTTCAAAACAATATTTTCAAGGAAAATCTTGAAAATCTTCAGCAGGACAAATTCTTCCTGTCCTAGATCAGCTGTTGGGTCAGGAAAAGGAAAATGTTGCTTTCTGAACTCCATGAAACCTTCCACGCACACAGGCCTTTCCCTTTGCTCCCTTTCTCCGCTCTCAGCCCCCAGCTACGCTATCCCCCCCTCCCCCAAATTCCACATCTTCCACTCCCTTTCCCTTCCCAGCTTCTCGCATGGCTTCCTTTCCCTGTCCCACTCACACCTTTGCCCAACTGTCTCTCCCTACTCCCAGCTTCCAGCCTCAATCCTTCTCTCCCACAGCCTCCATTTGCCTTCCTTCCCTGTCCCTAATCTAACAATGTCTCCTCATTCCTGGGCTAGCGAGAGATGTCATTTTACTCCTTTAGCACAATATTTTATTTCCGGGTTGGCCCAGCAGCCATGGGCTCCCCAGTAGACATCGAAACGTTTCCCATCCCTGGTGTAGAAGCTCCTGGAATCCCCAGGCTACCTTTCCGGTTGGGAATGACCCCTTCAAGAAGGATCCCTGCCAGAAGAGAGGCCCTCACTCATAACACTAGACTGTGCCAGGCCGGTTAGACTGATGGTCTGGCTCAGCATGCAGCGGTTTAATGAAGGATACTAACAAACCAGGGTATGTGCTGTGGAAGGTAACAAAGAGGGCGAGGGGCTATTTTCTTTCGAACTCTGCAGGAGCCATCCATGGTGCTGAGTTCAATCCTGAAAATAGGTTTGTTACCACTGAGGATAGTCATTCATTCATCATTCATTTTATAGGATTGCTTCTATAAAGCTAAAAAAAGGCTGTCAAGAAGGAGGATCTTTGGTTATACAGGCGTCAGCAGCTTATACAGGGTGAGCAGCTTGCAGAGCAGCTCTGATGAGAAGAGCCTGAAGAAGCTGAGGCTATTCAGCCTGGAGAAGAGATAAGGAAGAGGGGACACAATCTCTGTCTCTTTGAAATGGTGAACATCGCTGGGGGTGCACTTTGGTTTTCTGGTCCCCAGAGAATAAAACCAAAGCAATGGATTCAAATGGCAAAAAAGGATATTTTGAATATTTGTAAGAAAGAACATCCTGGTGGTACAAGCTGTTTGGCAGGGAAGCAGAGACTCTTCGAAGGTGATGGATTGTCCTTTGTTAGAGCAGATATAGCCTCGTGTCTGGACCTACTAAGTAATGCATCTCCCTCTGGTGGCCTGAGAGAAAGCAGCTTGGTTTATTTGCAAGTTCTTGCAGGATTAGCATCAGACCTCTTGGTCACTGCAGGATTATAATTGCTTGGGAGCCACAATAGCCTCTGTAAAAGGCTTCTCAGGACTGTTCAGTTTTGCTACAACAGCACAAGTCTTTGTGGTGCTTTGCAGCTGGCTTGGTTTCTGCCCGTGGTCCTTCACTGTTTTCACTCATATCTTGACTGTCACCTCTTTCGGCCTTTGCCTCTAGCACTCGGATGCTTTGCCAATATCTGACCCTCACTTGTACTTGACTCTGCCTCTGATACTGCCTGTTCCCTGGCTCTGGCTCTACCACATCTTGCCAAGTGTCCAACCCTTGCCTAAGCAAGACTCAGTTGTCCCAGGGTCTCCATACAAGATGCCTGCTCCTTCTATTTTGGAGCTGACAGAGAGCCACTTGGCTGCAAGAGCAGATTTCCTGCCTGAGCCCAAGATGGACTAAGCTGCTTTTGACAGATCATTCAGTTATGTGGGTCCACATGCTAATGCACTTCTTCCCTCTGAATTAGAGTATGGAACTTACAGTGAAGAAATATTATTTAGTGATCTTCCTGTCCATTTTGGACAGGAAGACTTTTCAAATTGCTGTGCATTTGGAGATGGACACTGTTGTTCACCTCATGTCCTTTCCCGTTTTTGTTTTTTTTTTGCAAATTGGGCTTGGGTCCTGGTTACCTAAAGGAGCGCCTGCGACCATATACGCCCTCCCGCCCCTTACGATCTGCAGCTGATGCTCTCCTCCGGGAACCCTCCATGAGAGATATAAGGAGGGTGAGCACCCAGAGGAGGGCTTTCTCTGCGGTGGCGCCCCATCTATGGAATGTACTCCCCAGAGAGGCTCACCTGGCGCCGTCTTTATTTGCTTTTCGGCACCAGGCGAAGACCTTTTTATTTAAGCAATATTTTAAATGTTAAATTATTTTAAATTTGTATGTTTGAATTTATATTGTATTTGTATGTTTTAATTCGGACCTTGAGATGGGCCAGTTTTAATATTGTGTAGGCTTTTTAATATTGTGTTAGGCCTTTTATGTTTTTGAGGTTGTGAGCCGCCCCGAGGCTTGTGGCAAGGGGCGGCCTATAAATCTGTTAATAAAATAAATAAATAAATAAATTACCGGTGCTTGGGGAATACACATACATCTTATTATAACATCACCCTGAAAGCAATCCCAATACAGCAGTTCAACCACATCATGATTCCTTGTTTGTGCCATGTTTTCATGCCTGTGCTCCTGCGCATCAGTCCCTTGAAAGTCAGAGTGGGGAGATGGCTAAGCAAACACTGAGGTGAACTGCCCCTGCGCTAGTTCAGACATGAATTTTGGGAATGTAAAGAGCAAAGTCAATGTACGGAAGAGTAAGAAAATGGAATGCAAGATACTGGCTTCTTCCAAAGTACAGTGCGGGCTGGTTTGCAATGCAGCTTCTAAACTATATTCTGGTCATATGTGGCTCGTGTCAAACACTGTGGATGTCAGGTTTGCCATGCATATGGTGCACTCCAAACTGGTGGTGACATGCATGTGGTCCTAATCCTGCTCTAATTGGGAACTGCAACCACAGCTTGGCTGAGAAGACATGCACACACATACATACTTAATTTTTTACAGAGCTGAAAATGTACGGAGCATTGCCAGTCAACTCTTGCCACCTAGTGGCATAGATTTGGTGTGCATATTTTAGTTGTAGCCTTCAGTGGAACATTAGGTCAATCTCAAAAGCACTCCTCAGATCAGGCCAAAACTGTGCTTGGAACCAGATGTATAATTCCCTGCTGTAATGGCATAAAATAGGTCCTTCGAGCTGGTGCATTTTTGTTTTTAGCCTTCTCCCGTAACATGAGAACTCAGGTGTATCCAAAGAAACTGACTGGTAATAGGTATGGGATGGCAGGGAGGGGCAAGCACTTTTGCATGTGACTACTAATTCACTTAAGAAAGCCTTCAGCATTTTGGTAACACAAGATGTGCTTAGATACCTTTTAAAAGGGTTACCCCTCTCAGTGCTCACAAGCTGAATATGAGTCAACAATGTGATGTGGCTGTGAAAAAAGCAAATGCTGTTTCAGGCCGTGTTAATAAAAGTATTACTTCCAAAGCACGTGGAGGACTGAGTCTCCTTTCGTCAGCACTGGTTGGGCCTCATCTGGAGCACTGTGCTCATTTCTGGGCACCACAGTTGAAGAAGGATGCAGACAAGCTGGGAAGCTCACCACTGACGCCAGACCACACCTTAGCGCCACAGGGATGCCACCGCCGCCGCTGCTGAGACAGGACCAGCACCGGCCCCTCCCCTCACTGCTTCTGCCTCCCAGATCCATTTTCACATGCACCCCCCCCCCCCGGGCACCTATAAGAGAGGGCTCTGGGGGCAGGGGGGTGGCACTTGTGGGGGTGGGAATGGAGCCCTCATCTCATCAGCTGCAGCCGAAGGGCATTGGCCAAAGGGCATGAAGCTATCTGGGACCAGTTGGGTATGGCCGGGCCAGGGGATCTGTGAGTTTACTGTAAGGGGGAGTGGTCAGGTTGGTTGCTTATTAGTATATTTGATGGAGCCAGAGGCTTTTGCGATTGGGCTCTATTTTGGCATCTGACTTTTATTGTTTTACTTGTTAGTTTTAAATTGTTATGGGAGTACGGGGGGAGCAGGTGGGCACCCCCATTGGGGTGGTTATGGGCAAGGGAAGTTATGGCATTGGGGGTCTAACAGAGCATTACAGAAGAAGGAGGGAGAGATGGTTAGTATCTGTCCCTTCTTCTGGTTTCTCCTCCAACTGGAAGGTCACTGGCAGTAATATCAACCAGCCTTCAGGCTTGGTGGTACTGCTGTTGAATGCCAGTTCGATCCAAAACAAAACATCTCCCGTCCGTGATTGAATGGATTTAATCATGCATGAGGCGGCCAACCTGGCATGCACTTCAGAGACCTGGTTGGGAGAAGGGGAGGGCATGTCGCTCACCCAGCTGTGCCCACCAACCTCACCTTGAGGGAATAGGTAGGAGTGTGGCCCTAATTGATTGAGACTCGGGGCTTCCTGTCCCTTCGAGTCTAGGTCTGGAATGTTTGTACCTGGCGCTGAGTGATTGAGGCAGACTAGGGGTTCTGTTGGTGTACCGGGCACCCTTCTGCCCATCAGGTTCCCTGCCTGAGCTGACGGAGATTGTCTCAGACCTAGTGTTGATGACCCCAAGGATGTTGGTCCTGGAAGACTTCAATTTCCATGCCGAAACTGTTCTGATCGGAGCAGCTCAGGACTTCATGGCCACCATGACAGCCATGGGGCTGTCTCAACACATCACTGGCCCAACACGTGAAAGAGGTCACACTCGAGACATGGTTTTCTCAACGGGTCAGGAAGATGTTGACCTGGAAATGAGGGATTTGACTGTGAGCCCTCTCCTTTCCCCATCCCTGCCAAGCAACCCAGGAGCTGTGAGGATAAGAAAGGGAATTAGAAATAAGAGCAGTTGGAAGGCAATGGCAGGGGCAGGCAGGTTGTTGAGGGAGGGGGCCCATTGTGACTGTCCTGGCCTCTGACCCCTGATGCCAGGATGGCCTATGTCTTCATGTGGATGGGTGTAGAGCAGTTCCTTCCTATACAGTAGGTGCTGCAGGAAAGTAGGGGTGAATGCATCCTAGCTCTGTGCTCCACTGTGGAAATAGCACATCACTCCCTTTTGTTCTCCTAATCCTTTCAAAGCAGCCAAGAGAGGACTGTATCACTGCGGCTATTCGGAATTCAAACACGATTGGGATTTGTAGCTCTTTATCTTTGTCAGGGAAATAGGGCAATGAATGTTGTGTGTTGGGTGGGGGCGGGGTGGGGGGTGGTGATGTGCTCAGTCCTCAGAAATGAATGGTGCTGACAGGTCACCAAAGCAATTACTCAGAGCTCAATGATCACTAAGCCAGATAGAGGATGACATCTCCATAAATTCCTATTTGCCTGGAAACAGAGGACCCTCACTGTCTGCTGGCTTGCCCTTCCTGAGCCGCCCTGCTTCTTTATGCACCTATTAAATGTGGATTACATTACTTTGCCAGATATTTCACTTCTCCAGCCACCCACCCTGCAGTTTTAATGCTCAGCAGCGGAATGGTTGGGAGGGTAAAACCCAGCCGGATGGATGTAATGTGTGCTATTACTTTGATAAATGAAAGTGAGAGTGCGCATGGCAAGCTGGGGGCTGGAAGTCCACAAACAGCGTCTCAAAGCCCGATCACTGCGAGCATCATGGAGACTGTTAACAGGGCTGGAAGCCTGAGCAGGCTTGGGCCAGGTGCCCGCCCAGGGCTCACACTCCAGCAGGATCCCCCTGGCAAGGGCCCCCTGGCCTCGCACCTCTCTGCCAGCATTGCAGCCTGCTTGACAAGCTCTGCCCCAAACAGCTGAGATGGGGAGCAGCGGGAGAGGGCTGGTGCCCCCGGATCTCCCCCTGCCAAGCAAGTGGGAGGCAGCAGCTGGTGACCACAGTGGGGGAAAGGGAGGGCGGCCCTTGTGGGTATCCTGCGCAAGAGCTCCCCAACACACAGAAATGGTTTAAATAAATAAAAATAAAATAAACACCTGGAGCAATCCTCGTATATGATTTTAAGACTGATTTTATAAATTGCTATCTGGATGCTGTATCTTTCTTATTAATTAATTAATTAATTAATTACTGCCCTGCGACACTGTGAAGGATGAGATATAAAAGCCTTAAACAAACACACAAGTTTGCCTGGCATGGTTAGGTATCTCCTACAGTTCCACCCCCCACAAGGGGGTGTTGGGTATCCCCAAGGGCAGCCTTCCCCATGACGCTGGATTGCAACTTCCATCATCCCCAGCCCACTTGCTTTAGTTCGCAGCCAGGTCAGGGAAGGCTGTTGGTCCACACATAACAGAGATACCCAAGCGACCTGACCAACCTATTCTCTAAACTGGGGGTGAGAACCCTTCCCAGAATTCCTTGCAACCTGAAAAAGTTTCTTACCACACCTAAAGGAAGACATTTTGAAAAGCGTTGCCTTAAACTGTCGCACCACCTACCTGCTGTGAGCCGGATTTCTTTTCTAAATCCTGCCCCCCGCCCCCAAACCTTGGAGGAAAAACACACACAGCTTGAACTCTAGGAAATGGCCAATACAGCTGTTTCCATCCAAAAACATTCAAGACTTCTCCTAGTAAAGAATTCCCAACATAAGCAAACAAATGTTTTTTAATTTTACTTTCTTTTTAAGCCTTGGTGTATTCTCCATGAGGGAATGCCTGCCAAGGCAGCTAAAAATCTGTTCCCCTCCACCTTTTTCTCATTCTAGCAGAACGAGTGTGGGGAAGGAAACACGATGGACATAACTTGATTAAGTTTGATTTGCTTTTAATAAGTAGGTAAGGGGAGGAGGAAAAGGCCAAGGGGTCCAGTTCTCCAAAACAGCTGGAGAAGATAAGTGCACGTCTGAAGTGCATCCCTTCGGTTTCCATGCAGCTGAACGCTTCTTTGTGCTGCCAAAGCAAGCCTGCTGCCCTTTGGTGCATTAAGATACGCTGTCTTTTCAGAGTTGAAGTGAAATCCAACTGTCTTTTTTCTGGATTCTGTATACCACATGGGCTTGTCTGTCTGCCACCCTGAAACAGCTAAATGTCTCACACTGGGCCTGCTTGAGGACCTCCTCTCACCCTTTTTCCAGTTTCTACAGTCACTCGCCTTCTGTCAGCAGTCTTGGAGCATCAGCAACTGCCTGTGGATGCCACCTACCGCTGCCAGTCACTGCGAAATGCTGCTTTCTCTGCCCAGGGGTTTACCATCCGCTTCTGCAGCGACTTTTGGTCATTCCCAAGCCTGGAGGAAGGACCCGTTTTCCAGTACTGTGTACCACTACACAGGCGCTCCGGATGCAGAGCCAAAGAGTGCTGCGATTGTTATGCTAGCCACCTTGAGAGCTCGCCTTGCTGGAGGCCTGAAATCAGAAAGAAGAAAGAAGCCATCACATTCTCCTTAATCACTCTGTGAGCTGCCTAAAGTGCAGCATACCAGCCGTATATTTTTATTTTTTCTCAAAGTCAGGCTATCACTCCAAACCTGCAGGCTTGCAATAAATAAAAAGGATTGCTATAGTACACAGCACACACACCCTCGCCCTGCAGCGACTCCAGCTCGGCCCCCCTCTGCTCTGAAACCACCCTCAGAGGCTCGGTGGGGAGCCGACTCAGCTGCCAAGACCTGGGCAGGCAAGAGCAATTGCAAGCTGTGAAGGGAAAAATAAATAAAAAGTGGGTATGGCGCTTGCACCAGAAAACTGCAAATTAGTTTCTCAAGGTCTGATATGACTAGAACTTCAGGAACAAGTGTGGCTGAGGGGAGAGAAGCAGCGAGCTTCAGGAGAGAGATGCGTGGCAAAACTAGGTGGGGCGCCTCCCCGGCTGGCTTCAGTCGTTTTTCTGGAGTCAAGGGAGAAATGGAGCAATCGCGTGGAGGGTGCCAGCGTGGTCGAGTGATTGCAGTGCTGGACTGGGGACCCAGGGAGATCTGGGATCCAACCTCGACTTAGCCATGAAGCTCACTTGGTCACTTGGGACCATCCACTGACTCCTGGGTCAACCTACCTCACAGACCTGTTGTTCTTATAAGGATAACACGGGGAGAAGATTATGCAAGCTGTCTGGGATTCTCTGCAGGAGCCAGGTGGGATGTCAATATAAGGACCCCTAATAAACAGTGACACAGAATGGCACTCACCATATTCTGTCATTGTTTTTTGGGGTGGGCAACCTCCAGCCCAGAAGCCCCGTCTGGCCCTCTTGAAAGCACAACCTTCATTCCCACAACCAGCATTGTTTGCTAATTCCCTGGCTTTTGTGTGTTTTGCTCCCTTTCTAAGCCTGGTTAATAGCAATAAAGGTGTTAAGAAAGATGCTGTTTGTTTGCTCTCTCGCTTGATCTCACAGGTAAAGCTGGGCCAGGGGCTGAAACACTTCAAACTCCCAGTGTGTGCGTGCATTTCATAACAGAATGCTTCTTCAAGGAACAACAACAACACAGCATGCTAGCCGACAGAAAACCAGCCCTTGGTGACAATGTTAGAACCAAACATATCCTTAACATTCTGTTTTCTATATTCAGGGATTCATTCACTCATTTCTTACATATAGGGAAAGCCCTCCAGCATACACAGCTCTGTCCCATAACATAACCCCCTGCTCTGACCACCCCAGCATCTTCTGCCAGAAGTTGCTGAGCCACTCTGCCTCATGGGAGGAACAATTCAACCTCAACATGGAGAGAAATGAATACAGGATGCTTCCACCAGACCTGCTAAAGAACATTCCCATAAAACTCCTTCCTCACCTGCAGCTGTCAACAGGTGGGAGGAGAAAGTGTGACAATAACTGGATTGAGGCAACACAGTAACCTGCGCTGAAGAGTTAAGCATAGTTGAGGTTGAGTGTGGGTTTTTGCTGAATCGCTCATTCATTCATTCATTCATTCATTCATTCAAAACATTCGTATGCCGCCCAACTGTGCCACAGCACCTCTGGGCAACTTAGAACACGCATTATGGGTTGTTCTTAGCACATGGGTTACTGTGTTTTCTGAACTCAGCTTACACTAACAAGCCATTAACAACCCATAAAGAAAACCATTAACAACTCATGAAGAAAATCCATGGTTTGTTCTTGGGTTGTAAACTGTGGTTTGTAATCTCAGCTGGATTCAGACAACACAAGAATTTGTAGGGATTGGCTTGCATCTCTCATTTTACAGTCTTCCAAGCTAGAAAGCTCAGGAGGTAAGGAAGAAAAAGAGTTGGAATGAGTTACTGAAATGCCAAAGTTAATGAGTGAGATTAGCCAAGTAGGTGGTGAGAACCGGACCAGCACTGGTTTGTGAGGCGACCCTGTGGAACAAGGAGCGTCAGACAGGAAGGGATGTGAGTTCACAAACCCAGTGATTTGTTGTCAAGCCATTTGTTGTCAGGTTAGATGAGGTTTCACTAGTCAAACCTCACCTGGAAAACTGTGTCCAGTTCTGGGCACCAAGATTTAAGAAAGATGCAGGTAAAGTAGAAAGGGTTCAGAGGAGGACAACAAAAATGATCCAGGGTTTGGAAACACTGCCCTATGAGGAGAGACTGAGGGAAATGGGGATGTTCAGCCCTGAGAAGAGAAGACTGAGGGGGGCATGATATCCCTCTATAAGCACTTCAAAGGCTGTCACAAAGAGGAAGGTCAAGATCTCTTCTTGCTAATGCCAGAGTGTAGGACGTGGAATAATCATTTCAAGTTGTGACAACCCAGATTCAGGTTGGACATCAGAAAGGGCTTCCTCACTGTCAGAGCAATATGACAGTAGAACCAGCTGCCTAGAGAGGTGCTGGGCTCTCCCACACTAGAGACATTCAAAAAGAAACTGGACAACCATCTGAGTGGGATGGTGTGAACAGGTGTCCTGCAACAGCAGGGGGTTGGACCAGACGGCCTTCATGGCCCCTTCCAACTCTACTATTCTATGAGTAGACCAATTAAGTAATGTCTGGCCTTCCTGTCATCTGGCCCAAAAGCAGCATAAATCTTCCCAAAAGTAGAGCCAATCAACCCGACATAGAAACAAAGTGAGTCAGAAGAGGCCTCCTGGGCCATCTAGTCTGATCCTCGGCTCCAGCCAGCTCCACTCATGACATGCCTACCATGTGCATGTCCAGCCTATCCTTGAACCCTCTCACCAATGGGGCCTCAACCACCTCCTGTGGAAGCCCATTCCATACCTTCTCAGGGTCCTAACCATCAGGAAGTACTTCCTGGCATAGCTAACCCCACCAGAGAGCTCATTACTTTAATAGACACCAGTTGTTATCAACTTTGTTATTAAGCACTCTGAATTGCAAAGCTGGTTCCAACTGGCCAGCCTAGCTCAATAAAAGGCTCTAATTTTAGAAGCCTTTCACCTTGATCTGCTGCTCATGACATAACTCACATGTCAACAATCACCATCCATACTCAGTGGTGGTTGTATTGTGTGGAGTGTGGAGTATTGTGTTGTCAAAGCCCTTTCATTGATTTGGGAGCACAGCCGTCTGTTCTACACCAGCCTGCTGCTTGCAGGCTCAGCAGAGAATCACATTAGCTTATTGACGACCAATATGATTTCCATCTGAGGCCCTGTGCCTTGAATGGTACATGATGTAGTAAACTCACTGAAGCAAATTAAGCCCAGGTCTGGTCAGTCCTGGGCTGAAAGAGTGCAAACCTTTCATTCCATCTGGGAAGATCATGTGGGAACATAAATACAGTTATGCATATGGAGTAAAAGGTGGCACACCGCCTATTAATGGGAAGGCTGGTGGACCAAAGGCTATGGGGACCGCTGTGTCCCTAATAAACAGGGCAGGGGACTAGAAAATGAAGAACTAAGTGGGGCTGGGAAGAGAAACAAGTCCCAGGAAGGGGTTGACAAAAGCAGTAGGGAAACAAGGGGCTTATTTTGCCAACAGGCTGCAAAGGTCATGAAGAACGGGGTACAGAAAGCTGCGTAATTGCAATATCCAACGGGGTCATTCGGCAAGCTCAAAGCAGCGCTGAGCCTCATTTTTCCTCTGCTACTGTAATGTGCTATCGGTTGCACAAGAGTAGTACCCCCTGCTGTGCAAGTAGTATGCACAGCCAAGTACTCAACTTAAACTTTACTAGATTCTCCTCCCACACATTATCCTAGCTTTGGTTAGTGCAACCTAATTTGCACTAAGGGAAGAAATCCGTTGGATACTGCTCCACGTCTGCAGCGCTTGTGCGTGAGCTTGGCAACATCCAGAGCTAGCAGTCCCCCAGGGTTCCACAAATCTGAAGGCCTGCCTTGAAGAGTCTCTCCCCCAGGTCATTTCAAGGCTTAGCATTGTTTTTGTTACTCTCTTCACATCATGAAACATAGAAACATAGAAACAGAGCGAGTCAGAAGGGGCCTCCTGGGCCATCTAGTCTGACCTCCGGCACCAGCCGGCTCCGCTCATGACATGCCCACAATGTGGACGTCCAGCCTATCTTTGAACACCCTCACCGATGGGGCCTCAACAACCTCCCGTGGAAGCCCATGAAGGAAGGATCCCGTTAGGTGCTTTCATTCTGATCATTTTGTTGCTACCTGAAGACCACTTCTAGAGAAGCAATCCAGAGAGTGGGACATCCCATCGATTAATTGAACAAATTAAACAAAAACCACCATGCTTTGTACAAGGTTTGTACATGCTTTGATACAAGGTTTGCCTGATACTGCCTCATCTGGGAAGCGAAGCAGGTTCAGGCCTGGTTGAAATCCGGACGGGCGATTTAAATGTTGTGAACAGCCCAGAGAGCTTTGGCGGTATAGAAATGTGATACTGGTTGCTGGTGCTGGTGGTGATGGGAGCTTTCTTAAAGAGTTAGGAAAACACGATCCACTACCTGGAATGTGCAGATTTCCTCCATGCATCATGTGATCCTCGATATGCATGCCTGGATGCTCCATAATGGGGAAAGCTGCTCTATGAACTGAAAGCATCACTTCAGGTTTCAGAGGTCTCTCCCAGCCACATCTAGAAATGCATAAGCTGGTGTGCAAAGCTCATACTCTGCTACTAGAGACCTGACCCTTCATCCTCTGCCAACAGCACACGGGAGTCGTGCACTGTCCTCCCACGTCATCTTGCACCACACCATCAAAGCCAGAAAGGAGAAGACGCCTTTGCCGAACACGTTGGAAAACAAGCGCCCTTCCTCTGCACCAGGCAAAAAGTACCACATGCTGCACCCGTCTCCTTGTCCATCGCTGGGAAGGGTGAAGCAGGATCCTGTCCTCACACCAAGGCCTCTCGCCTGCTGCTCCCATTTCCCTGCACCACAGAAGAGAGTTTCCATTCCATTTGCTTTCAGAGTGTGTATAAAACTTGTGTGTAGAATTACTATTGGCCTTGGACTGTGTTGTGCTACCGCCACCCAGTTAGTCCGGTGGTCCTCCAAGTGATGGCCACTTGCATCATTGACTGCCCTTCGTGTTCCGTCAACCCTGCAGAAGCATCAGACAGACACTTGTGCAAATGGATCTTAGGGCCAGTAGCACTAGCAGAAAGAATTCACTTGCCCACCCCAACCTATCCATTCTTCCTATCGTGTTGTATATTTTTAGATTGTAAGCCAATGAGCAAGAATTATCTTGTTAAACTGATTATACAAGAGCCACTCCGGGAGACTTTTCGGCAAAGGATCACTATATAAATGCTTAAAATAAATAGACACATCTTGAACACTTTATTTAGCAGAGGTAAATGCAGGCAAGGCCATTGTCCTGGGCCAAACATAGCTCCAAGGTTTGAAAAGCACACCAAACACTCCGCAGCATCTTCTTGCATGCCAGGCTGCTCCCTGGGCTCTTAACAATAGGAAGAGACACAGCTCCAGGATTCAAAGGTCCATCAGGAACCGAGCCACCTGAGAATGGTACTCAGGCTTCAGGAAGTCCCCTAACTCTCCTTTGCTGACCCACACGTAGTCTTTGTCCCTGAGTAAAGGCAGCTGGTTGCTTTTCAGGAGGGCTTTAAAAAAGAACACCTTCACTCCTATGGTGCCTTCTGTCCGGGCTGCCCTGGGTAACTTGTACTTGTAAAAGCCGCATGGTGCGTTTCCGAGAAAGCTGGCTTCAGCACTGGTTCCTTGGGGGTTCAGAGGTCAAAAGGAGGAATGCAAAAAGAGGAAAAGGAAGCATCCTTGTCAGAGCAGAAGAACAGTTTATATTTAATAATCCAAAAATTTTGCCCTCACACAAATTTTTAAGGTGCTTTTCTTTGGCTGGACTATCCCTTACGGCACTGACTGAAAAACTTGGGTGGTCACAAGCAGAAGTATTTATGATTTATATAGTATGTTCAAAACAGCTTACATGCACGAATTCACAACACTGGGCTATTCTCATAAGCTAGGAAATGGCTGCATTCACTCCTAATGGTATACCAGGATTCCTGGCTTATTGTGTTCCTGGTTTATTACCCACACAAGAAGTGAAACAAATTAGAACACTTGGAATCACAAAGATGACAGGATTGTAAGTCAGTGACAAGCTAGGAACAGTGGTTTGCTCAAAAAATAAAAATAAAAATCCTGCCTTATTTGGAAGAAACAAACCAGAACCACAAGGTCGGGCATCAACTAAATATTTAAGATGTTTCCCTATTTAAGTAAACATGAGAAACAAAGTGGAAGGGTACCAACATGTACACTCCCAGCTTACTGTGTACCAACTGTTAAGTCAGCAATTCTGGCTGACCACTGTGTGAGCAAAGCCATTATTTATCATCATGAACGGACGGTTCCCTTCCCCACACCTCCTTGGGGAAGGGATGCATTGACTTTTCGCTGCCACCCAGTGGGCTCTTGCAGAAAGTATAACCAGCAAACTTCCCATTGGAGAAGAGGAACATTCTAATTCCGTTACATACTTCATGAATGGCAGATAAACTCACCTGGCAGAAAAGAGAGCACTAAAAAGGACATTTTCCCCCTTGGCTTTCATAATCTCTTCTCTCAAATACTCAGTTAAGAAGAAAAATGGAAGCAAGAAGAGAGCATCTTTATGACTGGCATGTGGGACAGGAATGCTCCCCGCTCTGTTGTTGCTTTGTGCCATCAAGTCATATGCAGACTTATGGTGACCCTATGGATGAAAGTCCCCCAAGATGTCCTATCCAAGACACCCCTGCTCAGCTTGTATAAACCTCTCTTTTACCACCAACCCAGGTGAGGCAGTGGCTGTCCTGTGCTTAACCAGTGTCTGGCTGGAGTAAAGGGCTGGATGAGGGCCAATAAATCGAGGCCTAATCCAGACAAGACAGAGGTCCTGCTGGTAGGTGGTCCAGTTATCCAGTAGATCTCTGTCCTGTTTTGGACAGGGCTGCACTCCCCGCAAGAGACAGGGTGAATAGTTTGGGAGTGCTCCTCAACCCAAAGTTATCGTTGGCGCTCCAGGTGGCAAGAAGTGCTTTCCTTCAGCTTCAGCTGATCCACACATTACATTAATAAATTAACAGGACAACTCTGGAACTCCCTGCTAAGGGAGGCTAGGTTGATTCCCTCTCTGCTGTCCTCCCACCAGTAGAAAAATAATGTTTAGTTTAAGGAGATGCCTAGCATGTAAATGGACCTGTTGCCAAAGGGTTTTTTTTTAAATTGGCCACGTACTGTTCATGTATTTTATTATTTATTTATTTAGTAAGCTTCTATGCCACCCCATTCGCGGAAGCCTCGGGGCAGCTCACAATAAATAAATAATCACAATATAAAAACAATATAATTTGAGTAATGTATGTTACTGTTGTGTTTTTTATTTTACTGCATTTGCTTTTATGATTATTTTAATTAAAGCATGTTTAATCTTTTTTATGGTTGGCCACCTTGAATGATATTCTTTGGTGGACAGGTGGGATATAAATCACAGAAATAAATACAATTAAATGGGCATTAGGTTTATGCAGCATCCTTTAAGCTGAGACTTTACAAAGAAGGAAACAACTTTGCAGTCCAAAGAGCTTATACTCCCAAACCAGAAAGGGAAGCAAATGAACGTGGAGAGAGGGGAAGCAAATAAGAAGTTACACAGAGACACCCATATCACTGACCTGAGAGGGTAACCAAGGTCCGTTCTGCTGTTGCTCGCAGAGTCTCTCCATCTTCCCACTCTGTTTGGGGTAAGAGCCAAATATCTTGATCACAAATCTTTTCCTTAACCAGCAGCAGCAGGTTCTGGTCCAGCTTCCTGTTCAAAGAGGTCCGATCATTGCTTTTGTCCGCATCTGTCAAGGGAAGAATCCATTGTCACAGACATCCAGAGAACAAAGCCAGCTTGTCTCCCGAATTTCTTTTTGCAGCAGAGCTGGATGAAACCACGTTAAGGAACACCTCTGGGTGCAGGTTACACAGACAACAGGCTAGCCCACGTTTATATGTCACTTGCCAATGCTTCATCCTATGCACCTTCAGATGACAGGGGAAATTGTACATTCCTTTCCAAAAGGTCATTTAAATAGTTCAATGTCCAATTGCAACACAGTGACTTATTAAAATTGGCTTTTTGTCTGTAGGGCTCTGACAAAAACACCTCCGGGGCACTGCTACGTTTTGCAATGCATGACCTTTTGGTAACAACTACCTCTAAAAATACTCTACCCTTCTTCAAAAAGTCTACAGATGAACTCATGAATCATTTAAGCTGCACTACCTGGGCTGATCTAGATTTTGTACCATTTCTTTCAAGTAAGACAGATGAAATGTGAACACTCCACTTTGTCCAGCTGTTCCGAAGACTGGGCATTCAAACACTCAACCGCAATCAACCCAGTCATCAGTGGTGGGGGGCGGGGGGGGGGAAGCTGCCTTCAGGTGAAGCAGCAGAGAAATTACACAAAGGTGTCTCTTTTTGGCCACAAGTAATTGTCATATTTGTACAGACAGAAGGGCTACGTTTTTGCATGGACCAGTACCTTATTTATTAATTTCATGTCTATACCTCCCAACAGCCTACATTCCCTGGGCAGCTCACAAAAATTAAAACACCCCAGTAGATGATAAAATATAACATAGAACTATTACACAATGAAAATAGAGTAATCCAAAGCAAAAACCAGCAATGATGTAGAAGATCTAACAATGCAATGATAAGTTTAATTGAAAGAATGAAATATGTGGGAAATAAAAAGGATATTTGCCTTTTGCTGAAACAACCACACTACACATGGCAGGCAGACCCCTGCGGATGACATTTCTGAACCACAGAATGCACCACCAAAACGACTCCCTCCTTACCGGCCCCGATTTGGTGGGGAAATCCAGACAAGGGCCTCGTTTTTGAATCTAAGGTTTGTGAAATGATTTGCAATACTTCACTCAACAGAAACAGAACAGATGCGACTTAGGGGAACTGCAGTCGATGGCAAGGTTTCTGCTCATTTTGTTCCATCCAGGCTCAATTCAGTAAATACGCTGGTGCTTTAAGGATGCATTCAATGGATTACAGCCTCAACAACTATAATCCCCGAAGACTGGGGGGCTTATGAACATCCTGGGCAACTGCTGGAAAAGCAGGTGGGCTGATTTCCACCCTCCCTGTCACTCCACCCTGCATTTTTACAAGATAAGCATTTTGGCTGGTTTAACTAGAACTTGCTGGAGGGGGAGAAAGGAAGCTGGACCAATCTCAGGGTAACTCACACGCTGGCCTTTCTAGTCTCATCCTCCCACCACCTACTCAAACACCTCCTCCCCTGTAGTCAGGTTCTTGATCTCAGAGAACAGCTGGAGTGGTTCTTTCCACATTGCCTGTGTGTGTTGTGCGACGGGGAGCACTCAATCCCCCCTCAAGGTCAGAGATGCAGTGTCCAATCTCGGACTCAGGAATCTGATCCATCCAAGAGGCCCTCAGACACTGTCTAGGAGCCACCCGCTCCCTCAGTATGTCTAGTGCACTTACTGTAATCATGTGACTTAAAAGGGATTCACTGCAGCTGTATTATATTGGTTTTTCTGTTGTCTGAAATGTGTACAGATATGTAGGGAAAAGAAAGATTTCTATCTGAAATGTGCATATTCCTCTTTGTCCTGCTGTTCTGAGGACTGGGCAGTCCGATCTTCAACCAGAATGAACCTGGTCACCTGTGGGAAGCAGAAACTGATTCTAGGCAAGGCAGTTACCACCTGCTTTCTTTCTTTTTTGAGGAGCAGGTATCTTAGCAGGAATCACCTTAGCAAGGTGTGGGGCTGCAGTGTGTGCTTGCTTCTAAGTTGTGTTTGGGCATGGTGCTGCTTCCCCCTTTTCTGGCAAAGTTTTTTTTTTTTTTTAAATAAAAAATCTAAACACTAAATAAAGCAGCCCCCTGCCCAGCCCCTGCTGCTGCATTCTACTCCCACGCAATTGAAATTAAGTCAGCGCCCAGCCTGAACAAACGTGGCCAGCAACAACTCAGCATGAGGACGGGGGAAGTGTGGATCCAAACCTGTTATCCGTGGGGCAGGAGTGAACTTTTGGAAATTCTGTTCCCATTTCTCTTCAAGATCTTGGGTCAGCACTATCTCCTTCCCAGAGTCGTCATCGTCATCATAGCTGTCTTTCCTCCTCTGCAGACGTTCCTCCTCTGCCAAGCAGTGAAGTTCATGGTCTGAATATAAGCTTTTCTCTATCTCTACCTGGAGAGCAAACCAGGAGGTCAGATCTGAAAGACTGCAAGGCAGTCATTTTATTCCAATGTATGCAATGTCACATTGGACAGGACAAGACAGAGTGGGTTAAGGCAGCACCTTGGAACTCAGGCAGCTGTTTTCGGGATAGAAATGCCATTTCAGACACCACGCTATGCTAATTTTGACAGAAAAAAGGCTACAACTCCCAGTATGCCTCAGCGGCATACAGTGTCTTGCAATTCAGCAGCAATGTGATGGCACAGGGAGGAAAATTTTTTCGAGGCCACTCCCCGCCCCAACCCTTAACATCTCTAGCAATGTATTTAGTACACTAAAGGTTGAGTCCCATGTATCCATCCATGATGGCAGACTTCCTAAGTAATCTCAGCTCACCTGTGGCCTAGTGCAAAAACAAGATCAGTGTATGAAAGGACTGTAACCTCGGCTCTAGGTTGAAATCAAGTTTCTGATCTGAGTATGTGGGGAGTAGCACTGGAAGTCTTCTTCAAATTCATACAAGCCAATATCTGAGACCTGGTTAACCACAAGGCTCTAGCTATACATTGCTACTGCCCCTTTTGTGCCAAACCCATTTGATTAACTGAGCAGTCTGTTTCCATGTTCTCTCAGTTCTTCTGGCAGAGGGATTTGAACCATTCTGAGAGTTCTGTGCTAATGAATAGGATATAAAAGCCTAAATACAAATACATACTGAATCTAGTAAACCTGAAGTGTGGGCACTCCTGTCATTGTTTGGTAGGTCATGTGTTTTGTATACAAAACCTCTTGATTCTGGCCTTTCCAGCTAAAAGGGCAAAATAGCAAGCAGTACATGCAACCTCTCTCTGAAACCAGAGAACCATTGCCGATTAGAAGAGATCAGGTGCGGCAGACGTGGGGAGCAACTTTTGGCTCTCCAGATGTTTGGACCTACAACTCCCATGATCTCCCATCATAGGTTACAGTTTATAGATGATGGGACTTGTAGGCTGGAACTTAAAGGAATAGCCATAATGAGATTAGATGGAACGGCAATTACAACCAAACAGTATGCCTAACGTTATTCAAAAGAAAGAAATTTATTTTAACATAATACTTAATTGGACCTATAGGTTTAGACAACTGCGGCCAGGAAACAGCTATACATGGGACTGCTGCCACCTTTCCTACCCATGCTTCTGAACTTCCCAAAACACCTGTTTGGCTGCTGTTAGAGAGGGGAAAGTTGCCTGTTTGATGGATCTTTAGCTTGGTCTGGCGAAGTTCTTCTTACAGAGCTTAGAGATGGTGATATAGCTGTAGAGCCATTATTCAAGGAATGTGCCTAAACATTCTTCTGTTAACAGTGAACAGCAAGCAACTGGGAGCACATGACCCCCAATCAGTCTTCCTTACTGCCTAGAGAGGTGCTGGGCTCTCCCACACTGGAGACATTCAGAAAGAAACTGGACAGTCATCTGAGTGGGATGGTGTAACTTACTGTCCTGCAACAGCAGGGGTTGGACCTGATAGCCTTCATGGCCCCTTTCAACTCTACTATTCTATGACACTATTATTAAATCTTCTTAAATTATAATACTAATCTCTTATTTTGCGTCTCTCCAGGTCCATCTCTCACTATATAACAGACGCATATTTACATTAAAACACGCAAATTTTATGCAAACCTCAGTCCTCGTGTTTTGCGATGTATTAAATTTGTTTGGTTCCCCCCCCCTTTTGGAGGGGGGCAGGCATAAGTGAAACTTTCTAACTAAAAGCCATGGTAAAAGCGTCACATTTCTAAAACCGAACGGGGCACACTCAAGCCCTCCCTCGCCTCGCACTCCTGCCCAGCTGCGACTTTCACCTGCCGCAACAACTCCGCCATCTCCTCTTCCTCCGGGCTCAGTGCCTGGGTGAGCCTGGGCGGTCTCTGCAAACAGAGCGCCCCGAGAAGCCTCCATTTCGGTGCAGCAGCTGCGGGAATGCAAAGGCCCCGCCAGCAGCCGCGGAAAGGCCCCGCAGGGCGGAGCCTCAGAGCCGCTCCGATCGACGCACGACCCACGGACAGCGCCATGTTCCCCGCGGGACCACAATGCACCGCGGCAGTAACTCAACGTTAGCGATAGAGCGGGATAGGCGTCTACGAGAGGGAGTGAAAGGGAAGAGTCATATGCTGCCTGCACTTGCGGGGAACGCTGGAAGCTGAATTATCTCCTTCAGCCGTGCTGGGAAGCAGCAGATGTCGGTTAAGGACTGCTGAGAGGCAGCGTAGTATAGCGGTGGAAGTGTTGGACTGGGGACGCGGATGATTCACACTCGCCCATGCTTACAGGGTGACTTTGAACCAGTCACTGACTCTCTGCCTGACTTACTTTACAGGGTTGCTGTAAGGATAAAATAGAGCAGAATAACTTTGTAAACTGCCTTGAGTTCCTTGCAAGAGGAAGAAATCGGGTAATCAGGGTAATACGATAATAAAATAATATTCTCGATTCTCGACTACCTAAATAGGCCTAGGACATGTCCCTAATTGTGGAAACAACGCTGCACACACATTGTTGTTGTTGTTAGTCGCGAAGTCGTGTCTGATCCATTGTGACCCCATGGACCACATTCCTCCAGGCCTTCCTGTCCTCCACCATCCCCCGGAGTCCACTCAAGCTCACACCAACCACCTCAGTGACTCCATCCAGCCACCTCATCCTCGGCCGTCCCCTTCTTCTTTTGCCATCTATTGTTCCCAGCATTAGATTCTTCTCCAGGGAGTCCTTCCTTCTCATTAGGTGGCCAAAGTATTTGAGTTTCATCTTCACTATCTGGCCTTCTAAAGAGCAGTCAGGGTTGATCTCCTCTAGGACTGACCGGTTTGATCGCCTTGCGGTCCAAGGGACTCGCAGGAGTCTTCTCCAGCACCACAACTCAAAGGCCTCAATCCTTTTGCGCTCAGCCTTCCTTATTGTCCAGCTTTCACAGCCATACATTGCAACTGGGAAAACCATAGCCTTGACTATACGCACTTTTGTTGGCAGAGTGATGTCTCTGCTTTTTAGTATGCTATCTAGATTTGCCATAGCTTTCCTCCCCAGAAGCAAGCGTCTTTTAATTTCTTGGCTGCAGTCCCCGTCTGCGGTGATCTTGGAGCCCAGGAAAATAAAATCTCTCACTACCTCCATTTCTTCCCCATCTATTTGCCAGGAAGTGAGAGGACTGGATGCCATGATCTTAGTTTTCTTAATGTTGAGTTTCAAGCCAACTTTTGCGCTCTCCCCCTTTACCCGCATCAAGAGGCTCTTTAGTTCCTCTTCACTTTCTGCCATGAGAGTGGTATCATCTGCATATCTGAGGTTGTTGATATTTCTCCCAGCAATCTTGATTCCAACTGGTGATTCATCTAGCCCTGCCTTTCTCATGATGTGCTCTGCATATAAGTTAAATAGGCAGGGTGACAGTATACAGCCTTGCCGAACTCCTTTCTCAATTTTGAACCAATCAGTGGTTCCGTGTCCGGTTCTCACTGTTGCTTCTTGACCTGCATATAGGTTTCTCAAGAGACAAATAAGATGGTCTGGTACTCCCATCTCTTTAAGAACTTGCCACAATTTGTTGTGATCCACACAATCAAAGGCTTTAGCGTAGTCAATGAAGCAGAAGTAGATCTTTTTCTGGAACTCCCTGGCTTTCTCCATGATCCAGCGTATGTTGGCAATTTGATCTCTAGTTCCTCTCCCTCTTCGAAATCCTGCCTGTACTTCTGGTAGTTCTCGGTCCACATACTGCTGGAGCCTAGCTTGTAGGATTTTGAGCATCACTTTGCTAGCATGTGAAATGAGTGCAATGGTGCGGTAGTTTGAACATTCTTTGGCATTGCCCTTCTTGGGGATCGGAATGTAAACTGACCTTTTCCAATCCTGTGGCCACTGCTGAGTTTTCCAAATTTGCTGACATATTGAGTGTAGCACTTTAACTGCATCGTCTTTCAGGATTTTGAATAGCTCAGCTGGAATGCACACACATTAGCAGAGCACAAAACTCTGCAAGCGAATGAGCCCGAGACATGGACTGCAAAGGATTTGAAGGTACGATATTTGTAGACCACAAATGGGCTGCAAATTCACGAGTTCTGTGCGTGGAAATGCAAAATCAGAACTGCGCTGTCTTGACTCCCAATAGGGTAACAGTGGGCTACAATAGAAGTACACATACAATAGAAGTACCCCAGAGTACACATTCCCCCACGCAATACAAGATAACGGGGTATAATTGCTTTATAATTGGAATAATAAGTCCAACGAATTTTTCTGCACACAGGTCCTCAGCCGGTGCCGTGACACCAGTTGCTACCGTTTGCTTGATGGCGGACCAGATGCTGCCTACTCAGAGGCTCGTTTTTATTCTGCATTCGCCCATTGAGACCTATGGGTGGCTGACCTCCAACCTGGAGAGTTTAAAAGAGCTGCTCCAGCTCGAGCCCGGAAATCCCCTCATCCAATGAGGCATTTCTCTTCTGGAGCATCTCTCTGCAGTCAGGCTTCTCTCCATGTTAGTATCTCTATAGTGAAATCACCCCTGTATGGGCTAAGAGAGGGCGAGAAAGCGAGGCCGTCCCCCTACGGAGCTCTCGGGCCTGGGCGCCGCCATCTTGAACGGAGGGTAGGGCTTCAGCGGCGCCCAGGAAGCGGAGCCGCACCCGCGAGGGCCGCGCACCGAAAGGGCCGCGCCTTTCTGTGGCCCGGCGGTGGCAGAGAAGCGTCATGTTTCCTATCTTGCTGGTTGCCCGGCGTGGGCTTTTCCGAGGCGCTGTGGGGTAAGAGTCGAAGCGCCGCCGACATGCATAACCCGCGTGGTGTGGGAGCTGAAGCGCTGCCCCATCCCGGGCTCGAATTGCAGCTTCGCGGGTGACCGTGGGCTTTCCCCTCCTTCTCCACGAAACCCACCTCGCGGGACTGTTCCTCACCTTTGCTGGCCGTGGCAGGCTTAGGGGCTCCCACCAACAAACAGAGCGAATGAATCCATTTCCCTCTTGTCTAACTTTTCCATCGTCCAGTTTTCACAAGCATAGGTTGCCATAGGAAAACGATTACACAGACTAATCAGTGTTTGGCTGCTAAGCTGACGTTCTTGTTTTTCCACATCCGAGTCATGCTCGTCATTGCCATACGACCTAGTGAAATTTGTCACTTTATTTCTGCACTGCTGCAAGTAATCAGTGATCCCAAGAAAGTGAGTTCCATTTCACATACTAACATAAGTTGCATACTATCAATTGCTATTTTGATGGCTTCATTCTGTGCAGTCATCAAGATCTTCAAATTTTTTTATGTTCAGAAGGTGGCCTAACTTCTCATTCTCTTCTTTGAGTCTTTGGATCAATTGCTTTAGACCTTCCTGGATTTCTGAGAGGAGGGTTGTGTCATCCGTATATCAAATGATGTTGATGGCTCCTCTGATTTTTATCCCGACTTTTGATTCTTCAAGATCCATCTTCCTTATGATTACTTCAGCATACAAGTTGAATAATGAACTAATTAGTGTTCCCATGTGGTGTTCTTACAGCTACTTGCTGGTTTGTGTATAGTGACTGGATAAGCTTCTCCCAGCAGGTTCATGTAGCTGTTAAAGAGCATGGGGGGCAAGATAGAGGCTTGCAGTACCCCATAGCATCACTGTCATGGCGTAGAGCAACAACCCCAAGCACCGCCTTCTAGACACAGAAGGCAAAGGCAAAGCAGTGCCTCCAACTTTCAGTCCTGCTGACCTGTTCAGAAGGACACCATGTTTGAGGGTGTTGAAGGCCATGGTTGAGGTGCAGGATCTGGAATGTTAAATTTAAGGGGAAAATTGATTTAATTTAAACATGTTTGGGAGGGGGAAAATTCCAAGATGTGAATGTAAAGAAGATGGTGTGCTGATAATGTTAAATCTGAACAAACACATCCTCCAATAAGACACAAGTTTTTATTTTTATTTTTACTGACTATAAATCTTTCTTTCATCTACTTTCCTTCTAGATTAGCATTCCCCAAATGTGTGCTATTTCAGAAATTTGGGAATTCAGTGCCCATCACCCCCAGCCAGCATGGCCAATGGTCAGGAATTCTGGGAGTTATGGTCTAAAACATCTAGAAGGTACTTGGGTAGGGAATGTTACTCTAAACAGAGATAGGTGAAAGTGGCAGCTGTTAAAGGCACACAAGGAAGGCCTGTAAAAACTAAATTAAATAGTGACAGCCTTTAGCTGCATGTTTGGTTAATTTCTTATTGCCTTTGGCTGTGTGCTTTGGTGAAATGTTTAGTTGTTAGATTGCAACTGCATCACTCTCTTCTCTAGTCTTTGTCCTGTGTCTTTCACAGCAACCTGAAAAGGTGTTAATGAAGGGGAAGATTGGCATGGATGAAAGGGGGGGTGGGGGCAACATCATTTACTTTATTTCTTGTGTGTGTTACAATGTTGCAAATGAAGCTGCCAAAGATGCGGGATCTCAGCCAGAAAAAAGGGCCATGTTTGGGGTGCAAACTAAGGAAAAGGAGGTCACTCAATGAAAATTTGCAGTGAACAGGGGTGGCAGAGGAGACTTCCAATGTGCTGAGGAAGTAGGTGGACCTGGTTTGGGGAGTGAACTGATTCAGTGTGGAGGAGCAGACTCTCATCAGGGTGGTTCCTTGCAAATGGACAAGAAAGAAGAGCTGTATCACCAAAACAAAGGAAACCAATCTGCATGATATTTGCATGGACCTGCTTACTGTTATAAATGCCAATTTAGAAATAGTTGTTACAATAAACTAAATAAATAAATAAACTTAATAAACTACTTCCATTTAGTTCAGCGATGGGCAGCATGAGGAAGTTTGGGGGGCACTTGCTAACTTCAAAGGTTGTGAAAAAATTGAGAAATTCTACACCTTAATTCGGTGACAAACTTCCTTGGGCTAAAAGGGACAAATTTATCTTGTTTTCAAGCAGCAGAGGAGTGTCCTTGATGCTGTGGGGGCGGACATTTAGGAACAGTACCACAAACGGACGTTTATTGCGTGGGTAGAGCGTGTATAAGACCAGAGATTATGGTATTGAAATTTCCAGGGCTATGTGAAACATTTCTTTTCTTCTCAGTTCCACTTACGCCACAGCAGTCGGTAGTTAGTGCAACAAGGCCATAGGTTGACATGGAAATGTTTGCAACCTGCAGAAGCAAAACAATCTTGCTTCCCCTTCCCCCACACCCCACACAAGGTTATAGACAGCCTCTATAACAGAAGCAGTTGGCAAAAATGAGCTTTGTTTGTTTGTGTTCTTCACTGTGATTTCTTTTGAAACGAGAAACTATGCAAAGACTGCCCATCAGAAGGTACAGAGAGAAATGTTTTTACCGAAACATCCTTGAACCAAGAAGTTGTACTTCTTTGATGGCATTTTTTTCCTTTTCTTAATTGTTGGCTATCTTTTCAAGTGTTGGTTTATTATGTTCTGCTTCTGGAACGCCTGAATTATTTCTGTAGTCCTGTACAATTCTTAATGGGGGTGCGGGGAAGCAACTTGATGAGTTGGTCAGGTTGAAGATCGTGATGGGCCCTTCATAGGATCCATTTTCTTACTTTATGCCTTAAAAGAAGGAAGGAAGGACGGAAGGAAGGTTATCCTCTAAACTGCCCAGAGCCTCTCTTTTCCCTGCTTTTCTCTTTAGGAAAAAATAACCTATGAGATAGGTGAATATGAGATATACTGACAGTATAAGAATTGCCCAGTGAACTTAATATCTGACCAGGCATCTAAATCAGATCTCCCTGCTTCAGGTCTAACACTCTCTTGATTATTCCATGGGACCAGGTAACCTGGTACTTTTGGGTTTTTGCACTTCAGCTCCCATCATACCCTGCCAGCACAATCATGCTTGGAAATTATAGGAGTTATAGCCAAAATCCCTGCGGAACATCAGGCTACATAACCTTTTTATACGCACATCATTTTATACGCTGAGTGTGAGCACATTCTTCAAATATTGATCCAAACAGAAGACATCCATGCACAAGAGAGAGGTATCTGCAGACTTGGAAGAGTCCCACAAGTTTTGTTTTGTTTTTTAAGAAAGCAAACTCTGGAGGCAGGGAAGCCCACACCCCATATGAGCATCTCACTGCAGTCTGAGTATGCTCAGAGGCCACAGCCTGCTGAGTCTTTGTTTTTTGGGGAGGATACAGAAAATCAAAGAGAACCTGGAACAGAATGGAGTGGAATACACTAGAGGAAGGGCTGGCTGGCTGGCTGGCAATATTTTGTTGCATAACCCATTTGAAAACATAAGAAGAACCATGCTGGTCAGACCAAGTCCATCGTTCTGCTCACACAGTGGCCAAACCACTTCCCCCAGGACATGAATGAAGAGCACCCAGCTGCCCATGTACAACTGATGTACAAAAAAGGACTGCCTCTGAGACAGGGAGTAGCAAATAGTGAACATAAGGAGTAGTTACTGATAGCCTGAATGGGTCCTTTCCCTTTTAAAACCTTCCAAACTAGCAGCCATCTCTATAGCTTATGGTAGCAAATTCCAGGCTTTAAGTAGGTCCTCTGCAAAAGAGGTCCTTCCTTTTTTCCCCTGTCCTGATTCTCTCCTCACTCAGCTTTGTAGAACTGCCCTTTGAGTTCTACCTCTTAAACCCCCTTGAACTAAATCTTACTACATCAGCAAGTGGAACTGATGGCTAGAACCTCAGCAAGAAGAGGAGTGCTGGAACCGACTCTCAGCAGGCTGTTGCAAACTAATCCATGCTTCCCACTTCTCTCTTCTTGTGGCAGCTGCAGCCTTACCTGGCCTCAGAGCATGAAGGCAGGTGTCCAGCAGCTTCAGGAGACAGCAGAGAATGTGACCAGTCTAGTGGCAGAAGAGCCAGGAGATAAAAAGAAGAGTGAGTTCAGGTGAGTGAGCATTGCACTTCTTCCCTGGACAAAGAACAAGGCACACGGTTGCAGCAGTGAGTGAGATAGGGTTAGGGCATCGTCTGGTGCAGCCATAATTAAGTGATGAATTTCTCTGAACCAGAACGGAACTTCACATTTTGTAGGGAAGACCTCTGAAACCTCTTTCTTACTTTATTTTGCTGGAAGTCCTTTTCTTTGCCAGGCTGTGCGAAATATCGTCCTTGGATGGCTAATGTGGGTACAATCTTCTTTGCCATTTTCCTTTTCAGCCTTTTCCCCCCAGCTCCAGGAAGGGAGAGTTCTATGAGATGGGCTGGAAAGCCATTTGAAGAGATCCCAATAGTTCACATCAAAGCAACTTACAACAAGTAAGAGACCAGCTTCTCCTGCTGTGGTGCATGTGCAGAGAGAGCTGTGTGTGTGTGTAAGGTGTGTGCGAAATTTCTCCTTGTAGATGAGCAGCTTGAATCTTTGCAATCTTTCTTTCTCCTTGCAGTCTTTTTGAAGAGGGAAATTTGGGACGGGGTGGGGGGTCCCTAGTTCATCTCTTAGGTGGACTATCTCTTAGGTGAAATTTGCTCCAGAGCAGCTGTCCTGAAACTAATAAGATGGACAGTAACTCCCACATTTCTAGTCACTGATCTTGGGTGGAAATTTTTCCCATGCTGCTGCTGTTGCTGCTATTATTCTTTTCTATTATTTCCATTCTGTACATTTATAGACAGTGATGAATAGGTACAAGCTTGGTGGTTTCAAAGTTGTAATTAATGTTTTTCAGTCAATTATCCCTAACAAATATGTGAAAGAAGAAATATGCCATTGATTTGTAAATTGGGGGTGACAGAATAAAAGCAGTGAACAGATTGTCAGGAATTAGAATGTATCATACTGTGTCTTAATAATTGTACAAATTGTAAAAGTTGGACTAGATTATTGGTTGTCAGCCTATCATTGGGCTGCTTAGATTACTTGTGTGTCAACAATTTTCAGTACCTTCGTGGCAGGGGGTGGTCATGCTTGCTTGAGTGTCTTTTTATTTTATTCCACTTAAAGGTAAACAAAGTAAGAGAAGTACATGCTGTTGCCTTTAATTGTTTAAGTGTTGTTGTTAGTTGCGAAGTCATGTCTGACCCATCGCAACCACATGGACAACACTCTGCCAGCCCTTCCTGTTCTTCACCATCCCCCAGAGTCCAGTTAAGCTTAATTGTTTAAGTAGTGCGATACAATGTCTGCATACTATTTCATTTGAATCATGCTACACAAGCAGTCTTTTCAGCTGCTCTCTTTGCCCCAAAGTCCCAAACTTCAGAGGGTTTCAGTCATCCAGTACAGGATACAAACACAGGAACTGAGTGAGTCAGAAGGGGCCTCCCGGGCCATCTAGTCTGACCCCTGGCTCCAGCTGGCTCCACCCATGACATGCCTACCATGTGCATGCCTAGCCTATCCTTGAACACCCGCACCGATGGGGCCTCAACGACCTCCCTTGGAAGCCCATTCCACGCCCTCGGGGTCCCAACTACCAGGAAGTGCTTCCTGGCATCTGAATGGGACCTTGGCTCCCTGAGCTTTGCTCCATTGGAGCGCGTCCTGCCTTCCTCTGCAGGGGAGAACAGGTCTCTACCCATCTGCATGTGACGACTCCACTTGTCACTCCACCCTGATGATTCTCCACTATTGAGGTGTCTTCCACCTCCCTGAGTGGGATATTTCAGGGGAGGGGAGGAAGTTGGAGGAGCCCTGGGATTGCTCATCACCTGGCTTCTTCATCCTCCTCCCACTCCCAGCTGCCACAAAGCCACCTTCTTTCCCTCTCCAAGCTCCAGTTTCTGACTTTGGAGAGATTTTTGGTGTCATTTTTGCTACAAGGGGGATGGTTCTGGGTTTGGATCCCTGACTTCCTTTCCGCAGTTGGAGTGTCCTGGCCGCTTAGGACAACTAGCTGAGTTCTTAAATACAAGGCAGGGCATCCCAGCTGAGGACTCTGCACATTGTGTGGTGCACACACAGGCCTTTGTCCATGTGATAAGGAGCCAGCTGGTGTCAGGTCGCTGTTTACAGGCACTGCCATGCGGTCATTGGACATGCACAAGTAGAGAGGGCCTTTGGCCTTTGCTGAATGCATGAGCTGACGGCCTGGATGGGGTTTGTAGGGCCTCATCAGAGTCTTTGCCCTGCACATCCACACAAACAGCCCAGCTGGCCAGACCTGTCTAGACAAGCCCTTTGTTGCCCACGGTAGCCATGCAGCCACTGCTGGAAAACCCACGAAGAGGAATGAAGGCAAGTATCCTCCCCCATCGCCATTCCCCCACTTCCAAATGGAACTGCCTTTTCCTAGGCCAGGAGTGACAGTTTGTGTTGAAGAAACTGTTTGCCTCAGGCAGGGGATGACTTTTTGCTTCATCCTTAATGATTTTGTTTTCTTCAGTGACCTAGAAGGAGGCGTTTTATAGTCGCAGAGCAGCTGTTCCACTTGGCCATTCTGCTCTCAGTGGCATAGTTTCTGATCCCTGCCAGAAGCACTGCAAGAGTTTTGTTGAAATGTCAAGGTTTGGACGATGTTCTCCAGAGAACCAGAAGAGTCACTGGAAAGCACAGGGACTTTGAATGGGGTCTCACTTCTGTCCTCCTTTGCCTTGGCTCTGTCTGGTTTCAGCACTCATGTCCAGGTTACATCGCATGAGAATGTCCCATTGGCCCTGTCCACCTGCGGCACCGAAGGGTTCAAGAACGCCAAGAAATCCAGTGTCATTGCTGCACAGGCAGCTGGGATGGCTGCAGCGGCCGTAAGTGATGCTGCTCTCCGCTTCAAGCGTGATGCTCCTCCAAGTGAATGGGCAGTGACTTGTGTACAGAGGTGGGAAGGCTGGATCTCCTGACGCAGTGGCTCTTGAGGGAATCCCAGCATGTCCATGCCATGCTCTTTTAGGTTGCTCTTGGAGCAATCGCCCAGAGCTCTAACCCCATCCCTGTACAGCTGGGTAAAGCAACATTTTGGGGGGTGGGGTGGGGGGTGGCAATACTGTGTTGTGCAAGTAAAAAATCAAATAAAATATAGCCAGATACATTTTGAGCACAGGGCTAGTTCAGATATTTAATAAATTATGGGGGGAGGTAGGGAGACAGGAGGAGAGCAACAACAAAGTAATTTCAAAATGCATTTTTTTTATTATTTTACTGCATTTCTGCCCCACTTTATTTCCTGTTGTGAGGAGCCCAAGGTGAAATACAGAGCTCCCTTTTATCTTCGCAAAGTCAACCCTGTGAGGTTAGGCTGAGAATGAGTGACTGGAGCAAAGTCACCCCGTGAGTTTCATGGCCAAGTGGGGACTAGAACCCCAGCAGGTCCCCAAAGCCAACACTCTAAGCACCATGGCCCACTGGCTCTAGAGCTCAACATTTTGGCTTCCATCTTCCTCAGTAGCTAAACATTTAGATTTATATCTACTTTGAAATCTCTGTGCTGTTAGCTTATATATTTCACATAAGACCAACTCCATCCATAGTGGATTTTGAGCCTCCTTGCTCCTTTGCATCACATCTGTCTCTGTTTTGGTTTGGGTAACTATACGGCCATTACAACAAGCAGCCATTGACACTTAACACTGAAATTTCTGAATCTAAAGCAGCACTACATTTGAACAAATTAGTCCTGTGGTGTTTACAGGTGTGTATATTTCAAACATCATTAGGCTTGAATTGCTGCCTCTCTAGTTTTTGCTCATTAGACCTGGACTGCTGCCTCCATTGCCCATTTTCTGTACTAAAACCAGGAAATTTCCTTTCCTAACAAGGCAGCAGAGACAAAGAGGTTGTCTAGTCACTTGCTGATGTTCTGGTTGACCCAGTTAATTGGCTCTTCTTGTGGAACCACCATTACGTGCTTCCAAGTGCCGAAGGACCTTGAGGAGTACCTCAAACGTCCACAACTCCAGAATGCTTTCCATGCTAAGCACACTCACCTCACTATCTGCACAGAATGCTGTGCCCAGAGTTATGCTGCCAGCCCCTCTTGACTCACTCCGTATGTCCTTTAAAGCAAGGATGCAGAACCTCCAACTTGGGGGCAGAATTGGGCCCTCCTGGGTTCACAAGATGCTCTTGTTCCCTGTCCCTACTCAGTTTCCTCCAGCCACCAATCACTTTCTGGTCTTCAGCCTTTGATAGAGTTTTCTCCCCATTCTAAAGGACTGAAATTCCTGTCCTTTGGTTTACCTACTCAAAGCGAACACTTAAAAGTACAATATCCTGGTATATTTGGTATTCAGCTCCTACCCCTTTCCCCTTTTTTGGATCATTTCAGAAATTGCCATCTGTCGTTTTGCACCCTGGATCAGCAGGCGTTCTAAACCAACCTTTTTCCTTGGGATTACCAGAGCATCCCTATTTCTAGCCATGTAAACTCAAAATTCCAAACCAACTCAAACTCCATAAGCTCAAAGGCCTAGATTACATCAGGGGACCCACACATGAAAGCTAGAACCCTGGCCTTTCTGTTTCTCTTCTTGTCATGCTTGTCCATGCCTGCCACTCACTACCCCTCCAGCCCAGAGTACAAGTGAGTGACAGGAGCAAGGAGAAACACTGCAGCTGTTTGCTCATTTACTACCACCAAGGATCTGGTCTGCACCTGGGTAACAGCGCAGAAGGGAGTGACTGGCTGCTGTTCCAGAGCCAGGAAACAAGCAAATTAAAACCTCACTTCAAGAGAGTAAGTGGATATACATAAATTTGCAGAGTGGAGCAGTGCTGATCTGCAGCAGCAGGAACAGTGGCCTTAAATATGGACAGAGGGAAGCACATTAGAGTGAGTGGGTGCATGTAAAAAGGAAGAAGTGGAAAGGAAAAGAAAGGTACAAAGACATATCCTATCACAAAGACGTGCAAACATGCATATGGGTAGGGGGAGTCATACTGCAGTGTTCCACCAAGAAATTCACAGAGACTAATTTTTGCACCTTTTTCTTGTACCCTAATCATTCCTGGGCTGTGCAATGGAAAATCAGTCTCTTCTGGAGGAATTCTGCATGGAATATGGTCCAGCTTTGATTAGCTTATGCATTTCCTCTGAATACAGAGATGCTACAGAGTTACCTGTGCTCCTGGACAGCATAACCGGAACACAGAGTCACACCAAAACAGAGAGCATCCAGTACTCTGAAGGGAAAGGGTCCTTTCTTCATGCTCTAAAGCAGCTATGAGGAGCCCATGACCTTCTAAATGTTTTGGGGATCCCAATTCCCATTGTGTCCAGTGGTCGGGGTGATGGGAATTGGAGTCCAGTGACATCTGGAACACCACAGGTCGCCTGCAATTCTGTGCTGTGTTCTGAAGTGTAAAATTTGCAGGAGGCGAGTGGGGAAAGGAAGCATGGCTGCCACAAGAAAGAGCTTGAGGTAGCCACTAGATGGCAGCCATAGCATAGCCAAGCTGTGGGAGCTGCTGCTAGTCTTCTAGCCACTTTGGTTGCAGGCAGCCTTCAACAGCTGCAAGCGTAGTGGAAAGAAGCACCGCCAATTTTCTGAATAGGGCAAGTGCTCTCGCATACATGGGCACACTGGGTCCATTCCCGTCCTGCCTTTTTTGGGAGCACAGACATCTCCAAGGAATGCACTGCTCCCATAGTCCCAGAAGGCTCCCCTCCATTTAACACAATGGGTTTGGGAGAAAATGTGCATTCCTGCAGGAGCAGCTTTACTAGAGGTCATTTCCAGCCTGCTGTGTGATACATGTTGCACTTAGGGATGTCAGGGATGGAACCAGGGTCCCTCCAGTGCGCAAAGTGTGCTTCCTTCGCCACCAAACTGTGGCCTTTCCAAAATGAGGCAAAGTGCAAGAATGGTTGGGATCATGTTATATGGCTAAATGCACCAAACGGTTCTTTTCTTTCTTCTCTCCCCACATGCAGAAAGCCAAGGCAAAAGGCGTGTCCCATGTCCGCATTGTCATAAAAGGCCTGGGACCTGGGCGAATGGTAGGTGCCTACAATGTCCTTTTCATTCTTTGATGGAGCGCCACCCACACACAGAACATTTGGGAAGAGTGGCAAAATCCAAGGTGGCAGCTCTCTTTCTTTCCCTTCCATGCTGTGAGCTGCAAGGCTTTGAAAGAGACAGGTCTGCCCCAGGCAATTCCTCCCAAGACCAAAAAAGAGCCCCTTTGCCTTCCTGACTCTTTTTATGGCAGGAGGAAAAGTCACAGGAATATGGTAAACTACCTTATGCCACGGGGGTATTGAATGTTAGGCCTGTGGGCTGCATCCAGCCTGCTGAGAGTCCAAATTTGGCTCCCTGGGTTTCCTTTTGGGGAGCTGCTTCAGAGGAGTGTAAGAACTATCCCCCAATGTCTTTTGCTATTTTTGGTTTGCCCTGGTTTTCCCTCCCTGAGGCTTTGCTATGGGGGCAAGATAGGGAGCCAAGTAGAGCAATGTATTGAGACCACAATCAGCGTAGCAATGGGTATGCAGTACTGGAAGGAAGGGAGCACAGCCCAGACAGGGCTCCTTGCATCTGCAGGCCTGGTGGTCGTCCAGTCAGCCTGCTCTCTCGTCTCTACATGCTGCTTTTAAATGCCAGGTCAGGCCAAAACGAGACTTCCCTTCTCCATGATTCACTGAGGCAACCGGTCTGGCATGTGTTACTGGAAGGACAGGGAGGAGTGTTTCTCCCAGTGGTGCTCGCAGGACCACTTGGTCCAGCATCAGAGAAGGTTGAGAGCTGGGCAGAGGGTGCCATCCCCAACAGGGACAATTCCATCTCCAGGCTCCCTGCGCATTTGCCTTCTGGACTCAAGTGTTTGCATCAGATTAGGGACAGATTAGGGACTGTGTTGGTGTACCTTACGCCCAGGTCACTGCTCAACAGAGTCCCAGTCTGTGCTGCCAGAGGGGATTTCAGTTGCTATGCTGAAGTTCCCTCCAACTATTAGTCATGGAGGGTATTAACATCCCTGAAGAGGGCGCTTCATCTGGGGCAGTTGAAGATTTCATGGATTCCATGCTACACATGAAACTTGACACATGTAGCAGGGCACACTCTGTGTTAGTTTTCCAATGGGCGTGGGAATAATGTGGGTTGGATTGGTTCCTTTGTCATGGCCAGATCACTACCTGCTGACAACTTTCTTCTCTGCAAGGGTGGAGGACTTCTTAAGATGGTTGTTCCCCAGAGGCCAATGGATCTGGATGGTTTTCACAGGACTCTGGCAGGGTTTCAAGCTGATGTAGTAGAAGGTTCTGTTAAATCTCTGGTTGATCTCTAGAATACACAGATGACCCCAGGGGTTGGCATGATTGTTCCTGAGTGTCCTCTTTGTAATAGAGCTCATACAGCTGCACGCTACACCCTGGAGCTGAGAATAAAACAATTTAGGAGGTGGCTTAAGTGCAGATGAAGCACATCTCCTAGTGGATTCAGTTGAGCTCTGGGATGTGCTTACAACAAAGTATATTTAGGAACATTGAGGACAGTAAAGAAACCTCTCACTGCCTCAATTGAGTCTTCTCTTTGTTGTCCAGGACTGCTCTACAGGCTTGTTGGAGGCTATTAGGTGCTGGCCCCAAGGACTTCTTAGACCCATCTGAGGCCTGCTGTAATATATTTGCTAGGTACTTCCAACATAAACTTCAGTGTCGACTGATTCATCAACTGCACCCTTACCTGGATGAGCAGGGCCTAGCAATGGTGACCCATGCTCTGGTAGCCTCCCGACTGGAGTATTATAGTGTGCTCTACATGGGGCTGCCCTTGAAGACAGTCTGGATACTTCAGAATAGAGTGGCCAGGATAACAGAGACTGGCAGATATGCACATATAACGCCAGTCCTTTACAATCTACACTGGCTACCAATTGAAGTCCGGGCCCAATTGAAGGTGCTGGTGTAGACCCATAAAACCCTGAACTGCTTAGGACCTGGATATCTGAAGGAGCATCTCCTTCCCTATGTGCCTGACCGCCCCTTAAAATCTGAGTCGGAAGTCCTTCTTTGTCAGCTCTCTTTGAAGGAGACTGGGAGAGTGGCTACCTGGACAAGGGCCTTCTCTGCGGTGGCACCCTGGTTATGGAATATGCTCCTCGGAGAGATTAGCCTGGCACTGACACTGTATTCTTTTCGGCATCAGACCAAAACCTTTTTTATTTTCCCAACATTTTAAGGTTTAAATTGTCATTTTAATTGGGATTTTATAGAAGGTGGTGATGCTGTGCTTTACTTCATTTTATTGTAAGACCATCCTGAGGCTCTTGGTAAGAGGATGATATAGAAAAGCTTTAAATAAAATAAAAATACATTTTAAAAGTGTCCACTTCCTGGTATAGATTTTAGAGGGCTGGACAGACTAGTGAACTAACTCAAAGAAAGGCAACTTCTCCTGATGTCTCCATCTTTCTGTCAGGCAGCCATCAAAGGATTAACCATGGGCGGCTTGGAGGTGATCTCCCTTACAGACAATACGCCAATTCCACACAACGGCTGTCGGCCTCGAAAGGCACGGAGGCTGTGAAGCAACAAGCTTGCATGGCAGGCGGAAGAAAGAGACTGTGTTCTATTCCCTTGCACATCTGGTTCTGAGGTGGCAGTGCTGTTCCATCCCACTGTTCCCATTATGCAGCTATCAAAACAGACACAAGCTTAGAGTTTGCCCCTAGCAATATAACAGGAGAATATCTTTTTTCATCTTTCGAATGAGAAATGTCTATAAAGCCTGGATGTTATTCTGTTGTCTCTGTGTGCCTCCTTCTCAAGTTTCAAGTTTGCACATTGAATTTCATTATTGCTCTGCTGCTGTTTTCCTTTTCTGAACACAGCATTTCAGAATATTGTTGATTTGCGTCAACTGTATTTGTCATATCAAGATTGGAACGAATGAAGGTTCCAGTAAAATCAGAAGGGGTGTGACAAGTCACTTAACATAAAAAGAGGCAGCTACAGGCACTGTCAAGCGATGTTCCGCGAGTCTGCCAAAGCAAAAGAGCCCGTTTGTTCCATTGTGTTGCCCTTGGTGTTGGCAGGCAGCAGTTTGTTTCTTGTCTTCTGTGGACGGACTATCCAGATGTTAAGTTCGTGGTTCTTTTGCCCCATTGCACTTTAGAATAACATAGCTCATCTTCAACAAACCCTTCTTCTCAAACCCAGCAGTTTGAATGTAGGTTAACTCTCTGGGAATTGGGGGCTCTTTCTGTTGCTACAGAAAAGTGAGATACAGCACTGGAGGAAGGGCCAAGGGGCAAAGGAGTCACTGCTCCCTCCTCCGCACTGCAGCCTCCAGGACCACCTCCCTACAAGGTTCCGAGTCAGAGGTGCTCCCTGACTCCTTCAGGGCAGATTATCTTCCCCACATTTCTCCACCCACAAGATCTTCCAGTTTGCTGAGTCCTGCTTTGTGTCATTCTGAATCTAATTCAATGTCTCAGTCAGTGCACAAGTCCACTTGTTGTGAACAAGGATCACCAGCACTATACCAGTCCGGGTCTTGGAGGTCCGATTTCCACTGCAGACTTGAGCAGGCAAGAAACTGGAGTCCCCTCTAAACAGTGACTAAGTACCCTGCTGTTTCTTGGCTTCCCAAGAGTTTTTCCTTCCACACCAGAGGGCTTAAGGGAGTGGAGAGACCTGGAAGCAGGCACAAACTGACCAATACTTGTATCTTTGTATGATGTGATACTGTAAGTCTCCTGCTGTGGCATTTCAGTCACAAAAATCCTGTCCTTCTAAGCAACAACTGCCTTGAGGCAGCTTTAAAGCACTGACCAAGATGGGTGCACCCCCCCCCACCCCCAGCACAGATGTTGAGGACCTTGCAGGACGGCAGTGTGGACGATTCCTGCGGTTTCCAGAAAGATGGCCAACAGCACCCTTAAGAGTACAGGGATCCAGCTTCTCTCTGGATCAGATCCAGTTTGGTGGCTTTGCTGTCACAAGGGCACTTTTTATTGTCTTGTCTCCAATTAGTAGGGGTGTGTATTCTGCAAATTGAGCAAATAGTACGAACGTGTCCTAAGTCTTTGCTGAGGAAATTGCAGCCCAGTGGCAGACCGCCTGCTTTGTGAATAGAAGGTCCCAAGTTTGATCCTCAACATTTCCCAGTAGAAATGGAACAACTCCCACCTGAAGCCCTGGAGAGCCACTGCCAATCAGTCAGCAGTAACAGGCTGGATGGAGACCAAGGGCCTACATCTCATAAGACAGCTCCATCTGTTTCCAGCCTTTCTGGGGGTAGTGTTGCTGCCCCTGGAATGTTGCCAGGAAGAGGGGAGGGGAGGGAGAAGCACTTCACAAAAGGTCGACCGTTGCCCCAGTAGAGCAGGCAAGGTTTTGCTCTGTTCCTCCAGTTCAGAGTGATGCTGCTCTTGGATAACCTCCCAGCTGTGGCCCACATTGTTGACTGCTGGAGGATGGCTGATTAGTAAAAGAAGGAGAGCTGGGAGTGCTGCTGCTGGTTAATGAACAGCTAGCAAACATGGTTTGTTTTGTCATGACTGCTAATGCAGCGTAGATTATTTCCTTTGGTCCAGCTGCCAGCTCCTAAGAGAATGTTGTTGTGTCTGTCTGTCTTCCCTTGAGTCCATTATTTTCCTCTCTTTTTTTTTTAGCAGGGTGGGGAGGGGGGCTAATGTTGTAATCAACTCTGCTCTTTAAAAGAAGGGCTGCCATGGCAACCAGGCAGCTGTTTTTAACTCCTTGCTAGGCACTGAAACAGGCATTTAATTTTCTTGTTTTTAGGAAATGATCTTATTTTTTTAACTGAGTGAAGACTGAGAGCTCTGTGTATAAATCATTAGGCAAGGGAAGCAAATGTAAGCTTGTGACAGAAGAAGAAAACACAGAATATGTAGACTGAATATGAAACTTACCATTGAAGAAAAATGCCCACCCAGTGGAGGACATGCATGCACACAAGATTATAACAGGTTATAACAGGTATGCAGAGTACAGAATGTGGGGAGAATAGAGAAATTCCTCTTTCTCCCTTGGAAGAGAAAAAATGAGAATGATTGGCAGTTGGGTTTACTTACACTGGGATGCATTTTAGTGTTTCTAAACACTTTTAATTTTTGTTTTTGCAAAGGAAATAAAAGAGTTGGGGATTTATCACCTTCATTCAGCGCTTTTTCTTGTCTTAGGTGCAGAATCTGACTTACTTCCTAAGCACCCCCACCAACAGTGAAAGGTGTTCTGTGCATCATCTACCTGTACATGACAAGTTAGTGGAGTAAGTGACACAGAATGGCTACTTTAAAGAGGAATTCTTTTGTTTGCACGTTGAAGTTCATAAGCAGGGAGACAAGGGCACTGGAGTTGCCCACCAACTGCACCTGGGCAGCAGAATGAAGAGGCAAACACACAGGACACCAAGTTTTGCCCCATTGTACTTTAGAATAACATAGCACATCTTCAACAAACCCTTCTTCTCAAACCCAGCAGTCTGAATCTAGGTTAACTCTCTGGGAATTGGGGGCTCTTTCTGTTGCTACAGAAAAGTGAGATACAGCACTGGAGGAAGGGCCAAGGGGCAAAGGAGTCACTGCTCCCTCCTCCGCACTGCAGCCTCCAGGACCACCTCCCTACAAGGTTCCAAGTCAGAGGTGCTCCCTGACTCCTTCAGGACAGATTATCTTCCCCACATTTCTGCACCCACAAGATCTTCCAGTTTGCTGAGTCCTGCTTTGTGTCTTGTCTTCTCCACAATAGTATTGTGCTTGAATTTAAATGATAGAAAGTATTTCCAAAATTGCATGTGTCTAAAAATCAGCATTAGTGATTTTCATGCAAATCTGTCTTTTGTGGTGGTGTTGTCTTGCTTTGTTTTGTGTTGTTTTGTTTTGTCTTTTGGGTGGTGATGCGTGCACTCATGTGTCATGATGGGCAGCGGGTTCCTATTTCAGGCGCCTGCCTACAGTCAGTTGCCTGGTAAACAGCCATGATATACCGGGTCACCTAGGACGAGTGCAAATCGCTTTGGGTAACCAAGCAAGGAAGCATTTCTAACTTGGAAAACGGACTATTCAGTGTCCATGTAGGCTGTCATGCACTTCCAATAATCTCTGCAGGAAGGCAGGGTGTGTAAAGAACATGCTTAGCAAAGTAGCAACTGCTTTGATATGGCATGATCCTAACGCTGCTTCACAGCAATGGGACATGTGAAAGATGAAATGACATGGGCCAGAATGATCATCCTGAAGGCCTTGATCCCATGGAGGAGACCCATGTGATTAGCCTGCCCATTCTGTTGAGCAACCCATGTTAAAATGGTTCCTCCCAGGCTGCATGTGCATGTGAAAGGCAGCTGTTATTCCTGTGGCAGGTTTAAGTGGGGTAGATATGTCTCCGTGTAAAGATCTGTGATTTGATGGCAAACATTAGGAGAAGCCTCCTGATGGTTTTTTAGTTGCATCAGGTGGGCAACTGATCTAGGATGAGGTTTTCCCCTCTGAAGCCCAGTAGAGGCTGCACCCTCCCTGGGACTGCTACCACTGCTCCTTCAAGCATGTAATAATATTCAGCTTCTGCAGGATAGTGGTGAGATATAAATATAATAAATAAGCAAGAATGAAGAAAGAGGAAGAGAAACAGCAGGTGACAACACTAGGTTAGTTCTTAGTACTAACAGAAGAGAGCCAACCAAGCATGTCCCTCCAAAACGTGAAGCCAGCACAGCACAGCCCACCCACTGGGCTGCCCTGTTTCATTTGTCTGGTTTTACAGCTAGATTTCTTGAGGCAATATCCATCAGTGCTGGCTCCAGGTTTGTGAAGAACCTTTGGCCAAATAGCCTTGGTGAGTCAACCCTCACCATCATCAACTGCAAGTTCTCCTCTACCTCTCCCACTTCATGGCTACTGCTTGCTGGACAGGCAGTACAAAGGGAGGCAACAGCATCTCCCATGCTGCCTTCTCACCACCTGCATTGCCTGGGCCACAGTGGAAGCAGTGAACCATCAGGTCACAGCAGGGAAGAGAGAAGGAGCAATGCATCGGATTCTTGCCGTTGGCCCCTCATGCGGTGGAAGCTGTTGGCTGATGTTTGACCATGCCTATCCTGGACACTAGGCTATGGTTTTCCCAGTTGCAATGTATGTCTGTGAAAGCTGGAAGGAAGGCTGAGAGCCGAAGGATTGAGGCCTTTGAACTGTGATGCTGGAGGAGACTCATGTGAGTCCCTTGGACTGCAAGGAGATCAAACCAGTCAGTCTTAGGGGAGATCAACCCTGACTGCTCTTTAGAAGGCCAGATCCTGAAGATGAAACTCAAATACTTTGGCCACCTAATGAGAAGGAAGGACTCACTGGAGAAGAGCCTAATGCTGGGAACAATAGATGGCAAAAGAAGAAGGGGGCGGCAGAGGATGAGGTGGCTGGATGGAGTCACTGAAGCAGTGGGTGTGAGCTTAGGTAGACTCGGGGATGGTGGAGGACAGGAAGGCCTGGAGAAGCGTTGTCTATGGGGTTGCGATGGGTTGGGCACGACTTCGCAACTAATAACAATGACAATCCCAGACACTGGTCCAATAGTAATAAAGCAGTCTTCAGAAGGTTAGTTTCCAAGTCTGAAGACACAAAATTGTCCATCTTTGGGACATTCCTCTTTATGATGGCAAATGTGACAATAGCCACAAGATGTAGCACTTGAGCCTTGGTTTTTCGTTTCATTTTTTCAGAATGATTTTTTTTTTTTAAAAGCACATTTGAATAGCGTCTGCAGAGGCACAAGGATCAGTCTGGAAAGCCAGCCTGTTGCCAGGAGGGATGCAATTCCTTATCGCATTGGTGCAATCTGGTGCCTGCCTTGTGTTTGCTTTGCTCTTCAGATCCTCGCATATCTCACCTGGGAGAGGCAGCTTTTGCCTTTCCAGCTGCCCATTAAGCTACAGAGATGTAACATTTTGCTATGTTTGCTTCCTCACCCAATCCTCCACCTCAGCACTATCTCTGGGGGGATTTGCAAACGAACCCCAGCAGTCCTGCCATTGTTGCTGGAGGAGAGGCTGGGGACCCTCTATAGCAGAATGATTTCTGGGCATATGGCTACATGAAGGAAAAAATGGAGTTCCTGTGAGCTTTCCTAAACTTGAGGGGTGGATGTAAGTGACAGGGAAATGCTCCCTTTCCTCCCAACCAACAGTATTGTTGGTGAAATCTAGTTTCTGCATACTTCCGTTGTTGTTCTTGTTAGTCGCGAAGTCGAGTCCAACCCATCGCAACACCATGGACAACATTCCTCCAGGCCTTCCTGTCCTCCACCATCCCCGGAGTCTACTCAAGCTCACACCCACTGCTTCAGTGACTCCATCCAGCCACCTCATCCTCTGCCGTCCCCTTCTTCTTTTGCAATCAGTTGTTCCCAGCATCAGGCTCTTCTCCAGGGAGTCCTTCCTTCTCATTAGGTGGCCAAAGTATTTGAGTTTCATCTTCACTATCTGGCCTTCTAAAGAGCAGTCAGGGTTGATCTCCTCTAGGACTGACCGGTTTGATCTCCTTGCGGTCCAAGGGACTCGCAGGAGTCTTCTCCAGCACCACAACTCAAAGGCCTCAATCCTTTTGCGCTCAGCCTTCCTTATTGTCCAGCTTTCACAGCCATACATTGCAACTGGGAAAACCATAGCCTTGACTATACGCACTTTTGTTGGCAGGGTGATGTCTCTGCTTTTTAATATGCTATCTAGATTTGCCATAGCTTTCCTCCCCAGAAGCAAGCGTCTTTTAATTTCTTGGCTGCAGTCCCCGTCTGCGGTGATCTTGGAGCCCAGGAAAATAAAATCTGTCACTACCTCCATTTCTTCCCCATCTATTTGCCAGGAAGTGAGAGGACCAGATGCCATGATCTTAGTTTTCTTAATGTTGAGTTTCAAGCCAACTTTTGCGCTCTCCCCCTTCACCCGCATCAAGAGGCTCTTTAGTTCCTCTTCACTTTCTGCCATGAGAGTGGTATCATCTACATATCTGAGGTTGTTGATATTTCTCCCAGCAATCTTGATTCCAACTGGTGATTCATCTAGCCCTGCCTTTCTCATGATGTGCTCTGCATATAAGTTAAATAGGCAGGGTGACAGTATACAGCCTTGCTGAACTCCTTTCTCAATTTTGAACCAATCAGTGGTTCCGTGTCCGGTTCTCACTGTTGCTTCTTGACCTGCATATAGGTTTCTCAAGAGACAAATAAGATGGTCTGGTACTCCCATCTCTTTAAGAACTTGCCACAATTTGTTGTGATCCACACAATCAAAGGCTTTAGCGTAGTCAATGAAGCAGAAGTAGATCTTTTTCTGGAACTCCCTGGCTTTCTCCATGATCAGCGTATGGCAATTTGATCTCTAGTTCCTCTCCCTCATCGAAATCCTGCCTGTACTTCTGGTAGTTCTCGGTCCACATCCTGCTGGAGCCTAGCTTGTAGGATTTTGAGCATCACTTTGCTAGCATGTGAAATGAGTGCAATGGTGCGGTAGTTTGAACATTCTTTGGCATTGCCCTTCTTGGGGATCGGAATGTAAACTGACCTTTTCCAATCCTGTGGCCACTGTTGAGTTTTCCAAATTTGCTGGCATATTGAGTGTAGCACTTTAACTGCATTGTCTTTCAGGATTTTGAATAGCTCAGCTGGAATGCTGTCACCTCCACTAGCTTTGTTGTTGCTCAGACTTCAAAGGCCCATTTCACTTCACATTCCAGGATGTCTGGCTCGAGGTCAGTGACCACCCCATCGTGGTTATCAGGGATGTTAAGCTCTTTCTTGTATAGTGTAATCTTCTGTGTAATCTTGCCATCTCTTATTAATCTCTTCTGCCTCTGTTAGGTCCCTGCCATTTTGGTCCTTTATTATGCCCATCTTTGCATGAAATGTTCCCTTCATATTTCTAATTTTCTTGAAGAGATCTCTGGTCCTCCCTATTCTATTGTTTTCTTCTATTTCTTTGCACTGTTCATTTAGGAAGGCATTCTTATCTCTTCTAGCTGTTCTCTGGAATTCTGCATTCAATTGGGTGTATCTTTCTCTTTCTCCCTTGCCTTTCGCTTCCCTTCTTTCCTCAGCTATTTGTAAAGCTTCCTCAGACAGCCATTTTGCTTTCTTGCATTTCTTTTTCTTTGGGATGGTTTTAGTTGCTGCCTCTTGTACAATGTTGCGAACCTCCGTCCATAGTTCTTCAGGCACTCTGTCTATCAGATCTAATTCCTTAAATCTATTTGTCACCTCTACTGTATATTCTTCAGGGATATGATTTATGTCATACCTGAGTGGCCTAGTGCTTTTCCCTACTTTCTTCAACTTAAGCCTAAATTTTGCAACCAGAAGCTCATGATCTGAGCCACAGTCAGCTCCTGGTCTAGTTTTTACTGACTGTATAGAACTTCTCCATCTTTGGCTGCAGAGCACATAGTCAATCTGATTTCTGTGTTGACCGTCTGGTGATGTCCATGTGTAGAGACGTCTCTTGGGTTGTTGGAAAAGAGTGTTTGTTATGACCATCGTATTCTCTTGACAAAATTCTACCAGCCTGTGTCCTGCTTCATTTTGTACTCCAAGGCCAAACTTGCCTGTTATTCCGGTTATCTTTTGGTTTCCTACTTTAGCATTCCAATCCCCCATGATGATAAGGACATCATTTTTTGGAGTTAATTCTAGCAGGTGTTGTAGGCCTTCATAGAACCGGTCAACTTCAGCCTCTTCAGCACCAGTGGTTGGGGCATAGACTTGGACTATTGTGATGTTGAATGGTTTGCCTTGGATTCGAACTGAGATCATTCTGTCATTTCGGAGACTGTATCCCAGTACTGCTTTCCCTACTCTTTTATTGACTATGAAGGCTACTCCATTTCTTCTGAGGGATGGTCATCTGAACTAAATTCACCCATGCCTGTCCATTTTAGTTCACTGATTCCTAAGATGTCGATGTTCAGTCTTGTCATCTCTTGTTTGACCACATCCAGCTTGCCTTGATTCATGGATCTTACATTCCAGGTTCCTATGGAGTAAAGATCTTTGCAGCATCGGACTTTCCTTTCACCTCCAGATACATCGGAAACTGAGTGTCCTTTCAGCTTTGACCCAGTCCCTTCATTCTTTCTGGCACTACTAGTACTAGCCCTCCGCTCTTCCGCAGTAGCATATTGGACACCTTCCGACCTGAGGGGCTCATCTTCCGGTGTCATATCGTTTTGCCTTTTGGTTTTCATGTCCATGGAGTTTTCATGGCAAAGATACTGGAGTGGGTTGCCATTTCCTTCTCCAGTGGATCACGTTTTGTCAGAGCTCTCTGCTATGACCTGTCCGTCTTGGGTGACCCTGCACGGCATAGCTCATAGCTTCATTAAGCTACGCAAGCCCCTTCGCCACGACAAGGCAGTGATCCATGAGGGAGATACTTCCGTTAGGGATGGGTAAGAATTTTGGACCAAAGTTTGCAAAGATCTTCACGTTGATATAAATATCTTATTTTATTTTACCATTGCAGTATTTCATTTTTTAAAGAATGGGGCCAAATCCCAAGCCAACAGATTTGTCTATCCAGACCCTGCGCTTTGGTTTCTTGGCTCTTAAAAATCTGACTTTGGTTCCTGGTGAATCGAACCGTCTCCACACTGCACTGGGGTTGTCACTTCTTTTTTTCCTAGCAGGTTCCTTGTCTTCAAGAGTTGTGGCCCACAAGTACAACACGATCCTCTTTGTTCTAGAAATGCCTGCAACCAATGGAAGGTGGCCAGTGCAGACAGCTTGAGATTTTGCTTCAGTTCAATTCAATCACTTCATCAATTCAGTGCATAAGAATTTGCTGAAATGTGCAAAGTTCTCCATATTTGGGAGAGAAAGACATGTGAATTAATTGTGGGAGAAAGCAAAACAAACAGCGTACACTAAATAACAGCTGCCGAGGAACCACAGCAGGAGAGGGCAACTCCCAATGACCCCACTTTTGTGTTTTCCAGAGGCATTAGGTTGGCTGCTGTGGGAAACAGGATGGTGGTGCAGATCACATTTGGTCTTATCCTACACAGTTGTTCCAATGTTCCTATTCCTCTGAATTTCACATATGCCATGGTCCTGCACAGCTGCAGCAGAAGCTCAACATTCAGCATCACACGAAAAATATCAAAGACAAAGTCGCTCAGATACACCATGATTTGGACTCTGCAGTTGACCAATTTCCATTGAGAGAGGTGTCCAGAGGACCATCCTGTCCAACTTTGATGGATGAGCTTTTATTATTGCTGATGTGCACAAGGTACTTGGTTCTGTTCATGCCACCACTTGCTCACTTGACCTTGCCCATCCTGGCTCATTGAGTGAAGGGGTTCATGCCTGGGTCTAGGGGGCTGTCAATGCTTCTCTGAGACATGGGTGTCCCAGCCTCTTTGAAGGAGGCTGTGATACGATCACTCCTAAAAAAAGCCAAACCTGGACCCAGGGGCCATTGCCAGTTATAGGCTGGTGGCAATGTGCTTGAGTGGGTGGTGGTCCAGCACTTCCAGGTGCTCATGGATGAAATGGATCATCATGATCCATTTCAATCAGGTTTCAGGCCAGGTTTGGAACAGAGACTGCCTTGGTTGCTCTGTGGGACAGGAGAGGGACAAGGGGAATGCAACCCTGTTGGTTCTCCTGGATCTTTCAGCAGCTTTTGATGCCATCAACCATGGTGTCCTGGACAGCCTGGGTGGGCTGGAAGTTGGGGGTTCTGTATGATGGTGCTGGGGGACAATTGCTCTGCCCCAGGATGATTACGCCATGGGGTTCCTCAGGGCTCTATACCATCCCCCATACTGTTTAACATATATGTGAAACCACTGGAAGAGCTCATTTAGAGCTGACAACACCTGGCTTTGTATCTCATTCTCATCCTGAGGCAGTTTCCTTTCCAAATCACTGCCTGAGCTCAATAATGGACTGGATGCAGACCAACAAAGTGAAGCTCAGTCCAGATAAAATAAAGGTTCTGTTGATCAATGGTCCATCTGCCCAGAGGGTGGGCCTTCAACCTGTCCTGGATGTGGTTGCGTTCCCCTGCTCTGTGGGTTTGGGTAGGGAGGAGAATAGACTGGAACCTAGGCTGGCCTCACATGCATTGCCTGCAAAGAGGAAGCACATTAACCTACCCATAAAAACACCTATGCTAATAACAGGTATAGCACACATTTAGAAATGACTTCAGTTTAAGTCAAAATAGCATGTGGAATCTAAATAGAATTACTCATGCATTGTCTTGCTAGGTTGCTGGATAGATCCCCCTGATGCAGCACTGTTTTCTGGTAATCAACTGTAGAGCATTTTGGAAGCTCACAAGCCAGACACAGAGAGAACAGCTACATCTGATGGTTTGTTCCCAGCACCTGCGGTTGCCAGTGTACTGCCTCCATGCACAGGAAGGACAGCCGGTTTGATTAGAGCAGCAGCACTGTGGAACGGCTATTTCTCCCCTTTCTACCCCAACATTGTCCACATCTAAATTCCTTCCCTCCAAATTGCAGCCAGCCCCATTAGGGTAGCTGCAGGGGGTGGATTAAAGGGGTTATTTAGGTCAGCCTTCCAAATGTTTTAGATTGCAACTCCATGTCCACTACCCACACTGGCCAGGGTTTCTGGAACCTGTAATCTAAAACAACTAGAGGTTACCATGTTGCCTGCCTCTGCAATCAGCCAAGGTTGCACCTTTGTTCGTTTGGAAGGTCAAAACAAAGCTGCCCAAGGTTTTTCATAGATTTATGCCACTCCCTCATGTAGGATTTTCTGTTCCTTGTGCAGAAGTTCAAATTTCAAGCTCCTTGGAGCAAAGACTTGCCTTTTCATTACTCTGTCACACAGTGTGCTTTACCCTCCTCCTCTAAACTTTTGGAGCCCTCTCAGATTGCGTTCTTAACCCCCTCCGACCACTGCCAGGAGCCAGCGCGGCTCCCTCTCAATCCACTTGCTTGCCTCTCCACCTTCCTCAAAAACAATCTGACAGGGCACAGAAGATCAAGAGTCCTCCAGTTGTTGTCTTTGTGCTTTCACAAGCCACTCCACTTCTCACAAGACACACCAGCTTTAATTGGCACTCTTTTCATTTCAGGAGCTTTTGTTATTGAGCTGGCTAAAAGCATCCAAGAGGCCTGGGCCCTGACGGAGAGCTTTGGTAATGGAGAAAGGGCGATCTGGCAGAAGCTGCCTCAGAGCAGCTTGCCGTCATTTCTCAAAAATATTGAACTGGGGGGCAGACGCCTCCCCCCCCCCCGCCCCATCACTCCTGCATGGTTTATAGCAAGGACAAACTGCACACTGACTGGGGGCAGTGTTCCCTCTGGGGTTCTGCTGGCCTTGACCAAGCTGCCCCCAACAGGCCTCCTTGCCCACTGAGCCCCCCTTCTTTCACTGCACCACCATCTGGTGCTCATCCTCTTTGCCATTCTTGCTACCACTTGCTGGCGTGACTGGAAGAAAACCAGTGGTAACCAGGCGGTAAAACCTGCTACTCCTCCTTTTCACCAGCACCACCCCACTGCCTGGGCCAAGGTGAAAGGCAGCTGAACGAACTGGTGACACTTCTCAAGAGCATAAAAGGAAACATCGCCACTTGCTAACATCTGCTGATCAAGCTGCTGTTTGAAACAACAGAAAGGAGTCAACTATAAAATGGCATCAGTGTGTATCAAACTCTGCTCAGGATCAGAAGCCTCGATACCCTAAATCATAGCAACTAAAAATAGCCAATTGCTTTGCAACACCTGAAGCAAAAACATAGGAATTTGGCCTGTTCTACAGTTGGCTGTAGGCTCACAGTAGGTCCCACAGTGGCAACCAACACAGGTCCTCTGCTGAAATGAAGAAAAATAATTGCAATCTTCCCCTCTTTCTGCCCCTAGGCAAGCGTTTTTCCAGAGGAATTATTGGAAACGGCCCTTTTGCCACTCTTTGCAGAACCAGAGGCTTTCATTTTATTCCTGGATGGTTTATGGCAGACACAAGTCCCTTTGCTGGCTTGTCAGCACTCAGATCTGCCCAAGCAGGCCACACAACAAATGGAAACAAGGATTCACTTGGAGGAAAGCTTCAGCACAGGGGCTTCCTGCACTTTCTCGCCTCTGTGCAGCATATGAAGCCTCCATTATTCATCAGTTCCAGGAAATATATAGAGAAATAATTCACCACTTTGGATCATTAGAAGAGGCCTGTTTATGCCAGAAACAAGAGGCAGACAGACGTGCTCTTTGCCTCCAGCCCAGGAATTACACAGGCATGATTCAGAGAAGCTCCTATCCTCCCAAGAATCTCCTCCTACCCTTTGCCAATGTAGCTGGTCCCTAACCCTAAGCCACTCTTCATGCTTTGCTGCTCTTAATACCCTTCCAATTATCCTATATAGCAGCATGCTTGTGGACTAATACAGTTTTTGCAAATCACCAAAACCTTGATTCTAAATAACCTACAATTTACCAAGCATTCAAGTCTGGTGTCAAGAACAGTGTTCTAAGCTCAGCCTTTTCCTTCTAGCCTCAGGCTCCAAAACACCAGGCTGTCACTTTGTAATGCAGATCTTTATTGGCTACAAGACAAAGTAACTAAAAGCCCTCTGTAAGCTGAAAGATAAGCTTTCATATCAAGAATGTTCAACCCAAACTGGGAACTTATTTATTTATTAGAAAAATTTCTATGCCGCCCCTTGCCAACTAGCCTCGGGGCGGCTCACAACAGGAACTTCACCCCGAAACCCTTCCTTTTCAACAAAACTGTGGGTTCCACCCTCGGGGTGGCTCCCACTGGTGAAGGACCAGCTAGCAAGACTTGCATGAGCCCTCTAACTGGGCAGCTCATCTTTTCCAACAGGGGATAGGGATGGGGCACTGCAACAGTCCCATCTCCCTCCTCCCTTTCTTGAACCCAAAATGTCTTCCAAAATGTTGCAGCTGTCCTGGTCAGGCACTTCAAAGGCCTCTGCCTCTCCCTGAGTTTCCAAAACTCCCATCACCAAGTCTTCAAGATCATCTTCCTCAGATCACAATGTCCCTTGGAATGCCCACCAGATTCATTCACTACATGTAGGCCTGACTGGGTACCTGCCTCCTGATCCAGTTCCCAGATAACAGCAATGGCAAACAGGAGATGCCACCTGTCACGCAAATGTGGGAACAATGATGGGCAAGATGGTGAGGTGTGAAAGCAGCTGATTGACCGTGGTGGTGAGAAGGCAGCCGCACTGAGGGAAAGACCATTTGTGGTACCTTGCCAGGATGCTCAAAACCTGCCGCTGGCACCATCTTTTCCCCACAGCATTACAGCAAAGCATTTGAACTGAAAATAACTCAACTCACAGGTACTGCTGATTTAAGTTATCCTGATGGTTAATTAACAGAAATATAGGTGGATTAATCTACTGATTATGAAAAGTGAAATGTGCCACAGCAGGCTCGGGTCCAAAGAGGCACTTCAAAGTACATGCTGTACTTGGACTTACTCAGTGCAAGTAAATCTGAACAGAAGATTGCTCAGTGCCAAGCTGCAACTGAGTCTCGAAAACATACTGCAAGCAGGACTGCTGCATTAAAGGGGATATAGTTTATTGATCAAGTATGCATTTGAACACAGAAGATCTCCAACATCTCCAGGTGAGGTTCTCTTCTAAAGGGCTTGGAAAAGCTTGATCTTGGGCTGAGTCCTTGGGGAGCCACTGTCAGCATGGACATTATTGGACTAGATGTAGAAACCAGGCTCATAGAAAGAAGCTGAATGGTCAGAGCTGCAAAGGACTTCTCTTTAGTATTCAAAGGACAAAAGGAGAGGCTTCTTCACAGATCTGTTCTCTTTTCTCCTACATCCAGATCTGTACTCCTCCTCATCCTGTAGCCATCCTACGTGAGGGAGCCTGTGAGCAGCTGGTTTGCCACCGTCTGAATGGAGTGCTGGACTGGATGGACCATTGGTCAAATCCAGCATGTCTTTTCTTATATTCTTATTTTTGAATCTCAAGCTTGTGTGCCTTGAATGTGAAAGAGTTTGCAAATTCAGTATATCATTATTAAAATTGTTCTTAAAATGAAACGAAACAATATTCTCATCCATTTGCATTAGTTGCTTTCATACAGCTATATCCAGCAGGAAGAAGTCCAGGCTGTTCCTGCCTGCCATATCACAGTTAAAGAGAGAGAGAGTAAAAAATAGAGGTGGCACATGTAAGAAAAAATGTGTAGAAATTCTAATTCAGCACTAATAATTGGAGGCACAGGAATTTGAACCCAGCATTTGAAGAACTAAATATTTCAGATCTGGACCTATATGGATAAATTGGTTACATCCTCTCACAATTGATTTTTTTTAATTGTCCAGTTCCTTATGAAGAAACTTGTGAATTCTGACAAATCTGTATATAAAACAAACAGAATTCCCACCCATCTCTATTCTTCACACAAGATGTAGGGACAGTTGCCAACCCGGATGGCTCGAGAATTGGACTGGATAAATGCCTGGATTGCAAGGGTCCCAATGGCTGTTACTTTATCTATCAGAAGCCGTACACCTTTCAATACCAGTTGCCAGAGAACATGAGAGGGAGGGTGCTGTTCCACTCCTGTCCTGCTCCGGGCTTCTGAGATGGGAAGGAGGAATTCAGTGGCCTTGGTCTAACCCTAGCCCAATCCTTGTTGGCCTAACCCCAACCCCAATCCTTGCTGAGCAGGCTGAGAGAGTACAAGAGAATGGAGACGGCCCTTTTCTTATAGGGTAGAGAAAGAACCGCTGCTTCACTTCTGTTGCCATGCGCTAAGGACATTCCTGTTTTGAAGCAAATCTCTCCTGGTTGTCATGGTTACAGTGATTAGCAAGAGCTTGGTGATCGGCTGGCAGAGGGTGGGAGAGACAGGAGAATGTAAACTACTCTTTCTCCAAAGCACTCTCCAAGGGCAACAGGTACTGCTAATCCCAGCAGTGTTATGTTTTGAGTCTCCAGTAAGCATCTGAGAACTATTAAACAGCCAATATGAAACTTTATACTGGTTGTTCAGTAAGAGCAAAGCAGTGTGTGGCTTTTTTATCTTATTAACATTTAAAATTAAATCTGATGCTGGGAATTTCCAAGGACATCCAGGCCACCTCTTAACCCTGCCTTGGCTTGTTTCCAGTTCGGGGAAAACTCCTGGCAAAACTCTATTGACGATACGCAAAAGATGTGAAACAGAACTGACTGAGAGAGAAAAATCCAAAGTGCAGGATAGTTCACAAACACTAGCTTATAAGGAATCACCACCAAGTTCTGGCAAAGTACTAGCTAATAGGCTTCCTTAATATTACTGCCTCCTCCTACTGGTCTAAACTGCCATTTTAATGACTCACAATATCCTGATGGAAAAGTCAAAACTATGGAAAAGTCAAAACTGTGCACAGGTTTACAGCACCAGCCATTGTCACCAGATATGCTCCTGTGCATAGAACTGTTAAGGGCCCTGCATTTATCTGCCACTCAACAAGAACTGGTGGAAACCAGAGGCTCATAACTTGGGTGACTTCATTATCATAGTGACTTGTACCTGATGAAAAGCACTCTCACTAATGCTTTTTAGCTCACGCATTCAACAGCCAGTCACCGAACACAGAGAGCATCAGCCTTCCCCAGTATGTCACCATGGACCCTACTGGTTGGAAATGATGCACGCTGCATGTCAACGCATTTGGAAAGACCCAGATTGGAGAAGGCTAGTGTGCGTAAACAAGTCTAATTCTGCTCCATACCAAGCATGCATTCAGTGAGGCTCTTGAGTGCTAAGAAGGTCCAGTGTATCTCCATGTCTGTTTTCCTTCCCTTTATGAAAGAAAAGCTCCCATGATCCCCACCCATCAACCATACTGACCTGGGGCTGATGGGAGTTGAATTCACAAATATCTGGAGAGCATCTAGTGTGCTGATCTGGTGCTTAGAGTACTGGATTAGATCCTAGAGGTTCAGGGTACAAGCTTTGCATTCAGCCATGAAGCTTGCTGGCTGACCTTTGCTGAGTCAGCTCAAGTTCGTTCATAGAATTGTTGGGAGGATAAAATGGTGGGTGGCAGTGAGGAAGAACCATGCATCCCACCCCATATTCCTTGAAGGAATGGCCTACAAACAGAACAGATGAATTATTGTCCTCTTCTGTTCATGCAGCTTTACTGCATTGGTTTGATTCAAGCAATATCTAACCCTTGAACCTACAGGCCTCTCAGTCCGGATCTCAAAACTCTCCCTGGGGTACATACACCCCCTCACTGTCCCTACTCCAGGCAATTGATAGTATTTACTGTATCTTCTTCTGCCCCTGCCCAACAGTTACAAAGCTGATGGAGGAAACCTTGTACAAACTAGGTCCAAATGTTTTTGCTTTTTGCTTGCTGCACAGAGTCGTAACTGTAACAGCACTCTTTTTGCACTCTGGGCACCCCTACTGCTAACCCATGCATGCACTAACAGATTTCAAGCCAGGTAATACAGAGCTTGAAAAAAACCCAGCAAGGTTAAAACAATCACTTTTGGAATATTATTTGTTTTCTTGATTAGATTTTGAAATTTCAACAGATATCTGACCACCATGTCTAGTGATCAGAATGACTACTTCTTCCTCTTGGAACTCAATTTCCCTCCTGTGTTGGGACCACAATTCTCAGATAAACTCAGTGCTGAGGTGCCCGCTTTGAAGCAGATGCACCAGGGTTCAGTCCTCAGCACTGCCAAGGAAAGGATCTAAGGCAGCACAGGAGAGACAGCAACTAGATCTTCCAGAGATGCTGTCCATCATTACAGACAGGCAAGATGTACAGACCAAGGGCCTTCAGATATTTTTGGATGCATGCAACTCTTATTATGCAAGGAATATAGTATTGGTAATTGAAGTAGAATAGCAACTAAAGCATTAGTCATGAACCAGCAAATCTCCAGTTTCAAGTCTCCCTATAACATTGGGTGGCCTTTTGCGAAGTATCTCTCAATCCCAGCATCCTTAGCTGTAATATCTTGCAATCTCAGCTCCCTTCCCCCATACATACCAACCTGACCACCGAGATCTGGGCAGGAGGTCCTTCTAGAGGAGCCATTCCTAAAAGAGGTGAGAGGAATGGGAAATGGAAGGACATTCTTGGTGGCTACCCTCCACTTGTGGAATATGCCTGGTGCCAATCTTACTCTCTTTCCAGTGCTAGGTGAAAACATTTTTCTGGCATTAACAATAATTTTGACAACTAATTTTAATGTTTGTACTTGTTTTTCATCTTACTGTTGTCCCTGCAGTGGATTTAGTGGGTTTACTGTTTATTTATTATTTGTTGTTTTTATGACAGTTGTTTTTTATTATTATATGTTGCATGACTGATTGCTTTTATCAGTTTTATTGTTTGCATGACTGTGTGGTTTTAAGTGTCGTAAGCCAGCCAGAGCCTCCACTGGGAGTAGGCGTGGCAGACAAATGTAAAAAGTAAAATATGTAAGTAAATAATATGGGGAAAATGTGAGACTGTAGCAAGAGAGTGAAGGGAAACAGAGGCGTTGGTGTTTCTGCTGAAAAACCAGCTCCATCTGGCAGTGACCGTTGTATCAAGCTGAGGTGAGACAGAAGGAAAACAGGTCTTCTCATCCCCTTTCCTGGGTAGAGCAACTTTGGGTTTCCCCCATCCTTGGACTGTTCCTATTCTGGCTGCTCCTTTCAGTCTGTTTTCCTTTTATTCCCATGTTGTGTTGTGCAGTGTCTTGTCTTTTAGCTTATAGTCTGAGGGTAGAGGCCGTCTTAGGACTGGTCTTTGTGAGCAGCTCTGGGGCTTCTCTGCACAGTGCATTAATTCTGCATTTGTGATCCCTCATTCACAGAAGCTTGCCGGTCTTTTTCACAATGTCATCTTCCTCCAGGGCCTTCCCTGTAGTTTACAGCCATTTCCAGAGGGTTTTTTTTTTTTAAACAAAGAAAGTCTGAAGTTTTTATGAATTATTTGCTACAGAAGCTTAGTCTATTTTTGCAATTCCATGGATTCCATGGACATCATGTAATAGATCTAGAAATGGAGCGATCTAGAAATTATGAGCCATCAAGTTGTCTCTGACTTATGGTGATCCTATGAAAGAATACTCCCTAAAAGTTGTGTCCTTCACAGCCCTGCTTGACTCTTGTAAATTCAAGACGGTGGCTTCCTTTATGAAGTTTCATCTCATCTGTGGTCTTCCTTTGCTTCTTCTGCCTTCAACTTTTCCTAGCATGATGGTCATTTCCAAGGAATCTTGCCCAAAGTCAGCTTAGTTTTGTTACTGTTGCATCTAGGGAAAGTTCTGGTTTGATTTGATATAGGAGTCACTTGTTAATTTTTCCACCAAACAGGAGTATTTGCAAAGCTTTCCTTCAACCCCAAGTTTTAAATGCATCACTTTTCTTCCTGTCAGCTTTCTCCACTGTCCAGCTTTCACACCCATACATAGTGATCAGACATACAATAGTGTGAACTAGCCTAGCCTCTGTCTCCAATGAAACACCTTTACACTCAGTCTTTCTACTTCCAGGGCTGTCTTCTTTGACTTTCTTGGATGTAGTTTCTTTTGAGTTGACAACTGAGGCAAGGTATGCAAAATCTTTCACAACTTCTATTTCTTGTGAACAGGAAAGTTCTGTAATTCTTTGTAGCCATGATATTTTGTTTTGTTAATATTCAGCTGTTACTTTGGCCACCTAATGAGAAGGAAGGACTCCCTGGAGAAGAGCCTAATGCTGGGAACAATTGACAGCAAGAGAAGAAGGGGATGGCAGAGGATGAGGTGGCTGGATGGAGTCACTGGGGCAGTGGGTGTGGGCTTGGGTGGACTCTGAGGGATGATGGAGGACAGGACAGCATGGAGGAATGTTGTCCATGGGCCCACAATGGGTTGCACACGACTTCGCGACTAACAACAATTCCTACTGAACAGAAAAAGAGGAAAACCCTTGGAAGAAAATCCGTGTGAAAACCACATACATCCTCCCATAAAGAATGCAGAAGCAGCTGCCTTGATAAAGCACCAAATTAAATGCCTTATGTAGGGAAGACCTGGGAGGATTTTTCTGGCAAAAGAGTATGTTAACATGTTTCAAATGATGCTTTTCTTCTTCAAAGGAGGGGCAATTGCAAGGACTGCAATTAGAAAGGGCTTCAGCACCCATTCCTGAACTACTGACTTCTTCCTGCTTTGGACTAAATTCCCAGCATTTCTTTCAATGGGCCACACTTGCTGAGGCTGAGAGCTGAAGCCCCAAACAACTAAAGGATGGCAAACTGGGGAAGGCTTTCCAAAAGAGGCTATTATGAAACAGGCCAACTAAGGGCAAAACTAGGGGAACATGTTGTTCTAGACTCTACTGGGGAAAAGGCCCTCTTCTTCTTCCCTGTCTGCAATTTTGCTGTGGAAATAGACTTCCCATTCTCTCTTTTATGTATGAACAAGGGACACTTATAAATAAGTAAAGCTGGGTGCCCCTACTCATCTCTCCCTTAAACTTCCAAGTATCTGGAAGCTTTGCTTCTGAAAGTCTTGCTCCTGGACAAGACAAAAGCGTTCCTGTTCTCGTATCTAGGCATTTTGGGGAAAAGTGAGGAGAAAAAGCTAAAAAATAGAACTGTGGGGGGTTTTTTTACACTGTGTTTTTTAAAATAAATTTACACCTTAGTCTGTAGAAAAGAAACACATGAAGTATACTAATTTTCATGGGGAGGAGATGCAGAGGAAATACGGTGCAGATAATGCACAGAGGCAGCTCAACCAATCAACCTCTCCCTATAACCTATTTCATGTTTGCAGCACTTTCTAAATCATCAGATCCCATGGAAATATAGTGATGCCAACAATGCTTTTATTTCTTCCCATCATTTTTAGTATTAAGAGGGTGCAATCAATAGAGAGACCAACACAGGTGAGAAACTGAGTCTGCGCATACCAACACCTGCCATTTTCAAAAACCTTAATCCAAATCTCTATTGGGGCATCTCTTTTCTAATTCCAAGTTCTCATTGTTGCTTCTTCAACATAGGATGTAGTAGTTGCCTACAAAAGCAAAGACAGACATTAACAGCACACACTTTCCAGTGCTGGCTTCCCTTAGTTTCCTTAGGATTTTAGGGCCAAACCAGGTGCAATGCTTGGGAGGGAACATCACACAAGTTCTTGTCTGCCCACTCCACCCACCCCAGTGGGGCTAAATAACAGCTTTGAAGACCATTCTGATCTGGAATCAGCATGTGGAAGAAAAAGATGGATATCCTCACCATTAGCACCCCTACTCTGATCAAAACTAGAGCCAACTCAATAAAGTTTTAAACAGGAAAGGAAAATGGATCACCCACTCTGCATGGCATTGTAACTTGGGAAGGAGGGAAAAGTGATGCTGAAAACTTTCAGGAATGGTAAAGGACATTTCAGCAAGTAAGTCTGGAGCCCACAAGCTTTTTCTCAACCATGAGGAAGGCTATCAACTTTGTTGGAACTTGGACAAAACACTTGGGGCAGTAGGTTAACGCAAAGCCACAAACCAGTGTTCCAGGGCAGGAAACAATTACGCACTAACGCATGTTCCAAAAGTCTTCACCCATGAAATCATCCACCACAGTGTCTCTCTCAGTCTCTATTCTGTATAGATCAACAAAGGAGTAACTTTGGATATTCTAAAGAGGGGAAGATAAAGTGTAGAGCCCATGTCTCCTATAACTGTGTCTATTTAGAATGAATGAAGCTCACCTTACAGACAACGGCATTGTACTGTGATAGAAAGAGAAAACGGTGGAAAACATTGAAGATGGAGTATTTGCCACCATCCTGATTGGCTTTAAAGGGGGGGTTAGATGTATTGCGGATAAGATCATCCATGCTTATTAGCCAAGATTCCTGGGTATTACATACAGGATCTGAGGAAACATGTTTCTGAACAGTCAATAAGAAACACAAGCGGGAGGCTGTTATGGCATTCACATCCTGATTGTGGCTTCCCAAAATTATCTGTTGGCCACTGTGGTAACAGAATCCAAGGCCAGACAGGACTTTGGTCTAATCCTATATAGCTCTTATGGACCTAGACCCAGAGCCAACATCTTGGAATGACATCCCTAGTCAATTCTTACACATCCATCTTGCCCCTACCCTACCACTACCACCATATATTTACAAAAGGCATCAGTTCAGATGCACGATCCCAAGAATACATAATCCCAAGAAAATGGAGACTGACATTTTCCCCCAAACATACACAAAACAGGCTGTTTAAAGTAGGAACTCTGCTCCATGAATGTTATCTACAAAAGGCAGCCTGTATTTGAGGAGCAGTGGATGCTCCGAACATCTCCCTATGATCATCTGCCTTTAAGAATCTCCCACTTCTTTGAGATGTTAACTCTGCCTTCATGTGCGAGACAGATATAATAAGAATGTGAACAGAACCACTTGCAAAGCCATTTGAAGGTAGCATAGGTGAGGGAAAAGAAAAGCTACTATTCAGCTCTTTCCTTTAAATGGTGCCTATGAACAGAACTGCTCCTTCCTAGCACATCTTTTGCACAGCCCAGCTGCTACCACCATGCCATCCAGCACATACCCAAGAGAACTACTCAACAACCTTTCATTTAAGTTCTGCTTGCAGCCTCCTTATCATTCAAGGATCCAAAGGTGTCTTCCCAGAGCATTCTTTCCTTTATCACTGGAAATCAAGTGCCAGTGAGGCCAAGGGTACAGGCCACAAACCACTTGTTCCAAAGGGAAAGAAAATCTATATATTAAAAAAGCAGCTTCAGAGTCTTGGCTGAGGCAAACAGCATATAACTGAGGGCCAAATCCACACACTTAAGTTACTCGGCCAGGTGCCAGTACCCACAAGGCCTCACTCAGACTTCCCAAGATCCAAAAGCCGACAAGCTCCATCTGCAATTCCATTTGGCCTCCCCTCACTCTGGCTGCATAGCATTGGGAGAACAGGAAACAGTGCACCTCACTTCTCTATGTAAGCTGAATGAGCAAAATGTTTTCAGTTTGGAGCATGTGGACATCTTCTACAAGACGCACCTTTACATCCTTGCTTCCCTGTGAGATGTTATCAAAGTGCATGAGGTACCATTTTAAGCTGCTGCAAATTTTGGATGGTATCCAAGACATCCCAATCCTTCAACTTGGCTGGAAGCTGTTGAAGATAGCTGTCTTGGCCAATAACTTCACGGGCCATGCTTGTGCTGTGGTCCCAGCGACCAGCACAAGTTAATGAAAGTCATCACTGAGGGCCTGAACTGCACAGCAGCTATTTCCTTTGAGTCATCATCTACAAACAAAATAAAATCCTCCATACAACCCTGCATAGTCCACCCCTCACTACTAGCAGAACGTGTGAGGTAGGCCGGTTTAGATGGCAGGATGGCTTAGGTGGAACAGGTGCACAAACAACACAAAGACATAACGGTGGCTTTTCTATTTCTCTCTCCCCATGAAGTCCAAACCGCTTTTTAAGAAGATGCCTTTTCAACACAAAACAGTGATGAGACAAATCTGATGGGAGATGCAAAATGGGAAGACTAAACTCCTTGGTGAAATGTGAATGTGCCGTTGTGCTTACTTGGTACTACCATCCTGCCCTTCAGCCAAAAAAATATAGAGTCCATTGGAGCAGAAGGCTGTACAAAATAAATCTGTTTGGTTTCTATATAATAACCAAAGGACAAAAAGTCTAATAAACATAAAGATGAGAAGCACAATGAACTCTGTATTCATTAACACTCAGGTACCTGTGAGAGCCAAATGCGGTTGGCTAAGATGACACATGACCATTAAGTCCGCACAAGGAGCATGACTGTTTGGTTTCCTAAAGCAAAAGTATAGCTTTGGTATGTCCATGGAGAAACACAAACTGTCCACTGAGCATCCCAGACAAAAAGGACACTATGTGCAGCTGTGGCGCATATGGAAGTTTACAACATATTCTGCATTAGTCCGTTGCACTGAAATAGCAAAGGGTTCAAATGGGTGGAAGGTGAATGCAACCAGACGCCGGACTGTGTGATTGATAGGCCGACCCAGAAGTCCTGCTTGGATTTCAAACTTCAGGAGACCAGAATCTCGAGCATAGAATCTGCAGAGGAGGAGGAGACAGAAAGGTCATGATGCTTGATGTACACTGATGAAACTAATTAAAAGTGAATCTCTTGTAATTCTGTGAGTGAAGAAGCAGATATTTTCAGCAGAATAAAAACAGAAGCAAAACAAAGGTAGACAATAAGGGAGAACTGTGAGAACCAGCAATCCCCAAAATGCAATCTGGAAAAAAGGAACCTTCGCTTTTTTTCAGAGGACAATGCCAGGATTAAACTGCATTGTGGGTTAATTGGAGAGGTTCCCACCAAGTGATGCTAACTTGGAAACCTGACTGGAGATATGGCTGTAAAGATGAGCTGGAGCTGCTCAATAAGTGTAGCATGATCCTCCTTTGAATGACATAAGAGTCTGTGTTGAAAGTTTTATTCTTTATGATTTGCTTCACTGGCTGTTAAGCACAACAGTCTCTGCTGCTTGGTTGACAGGCATGCAAATAAATCTGGAATAAGAATGAGACCTGATGTAATGGCTGCAGGTACCACAAAGACACAAATGGCTCCCTGAGACAGAGTTACTGCCCTAGGCAGATTTAAGGGGGAAAGGGGCATCTGGAGAGTTCTCCCTCAGGCAAAAGGGTTACAAACTTCCCACACACAGTCTCCTGGCTCCCCCAACTAGGTTACTTCTCCTGGCCATGCTAGCAAAACAATGCTGGAGATGATAGCAAAAGAGACTTTGCTGAGGTGTGGAACATTATTATATGAGACCTGACTGTATTAATTGATCCTGAAAGGCACCTGCAGTGGCCCTTGTAACAATTAACACTGGTGAGTATTCAACTTCATCGGTCAACCCTGGTCAAGATCATGATGCTATCATGAAGACGACAAGTGGGAGAGGAGAGGAAAATGCTTTACCTGTGGCTTGCTTCGTGCAGATGTAGCACTGAAACTCAGGTAGCACAAACCATGGTTTGTAAACCCACACTACGTCAAGATTTCACCTCCTCGTTGACAGCCACTCATAAGCTCTCTGATAGATGATGTGTTGCATTAAGTTCCCTGGTTCCGTCTCCAGTTAAAATTATCTCTGACAGCAAGGCTGACCCTAGAGTGCCTCATCACTCATGAACAGATAATGCTCCATTAGGTGAACCGATCAACACAGACTGACTCCGACTAAGGCAGGTTCACCTGCTCCCCACCCCGTGTGGAGATTGGCTCACCGGTCATTGACTCTCAGGCCCTGCTGTTCTGCAGATGCACTTGGTGCACCTTCAACCTCTCTGTGGCCTGAACTAACGGCAACCTACAATGAAAACCTACATTCAGCCTTTGATTGTGAATTATTGTGTTGTCTGCAACCACCAATTCTCTATTTGGGGGGACGGACAATGGTGAGTTCACAACAGGAGTGGCCAATGCCCTGCAGTAACCAAGACTGCACCTCACCATTGGCCCAAATCCCCTGCAATACATTCCACTGTAGACGAATGCACGTGGAAGGTGTTTCTCAAAGGAGGAAAGTTCAACAGCTGCAGTGTAACAGAGGGACGTGTGTGAAAGAGGAAGGCAGGCCCAGTCTCATATCACGAGTTGCCTCCCGCACTGCCCTTCCCATGGTTCCCTGGCACGGCTCCTTGGTTTCAGCTGAAGTGCCCTGCCACTTGAGCGGCTCCTATGCACTCCCCGCCAGCAGTCTGCTTTTTCAGTTCCCAGGGCAAGCTCTTCACCTGCAGACAGAATGGGAAGGAGGATGCTCTTTCAGTAAGTAGAGGCCCTCCAGATTTCAGTAATGCAGCCTGTTGAATGCCTTACATTTTTTCTAAATGGTCACTGTCCTCTTCCTCCCCTTGAAAGCCCCAGCTAGCCTGGCTTTGAAGAGCTGAAACCATCTTGGTAGCTGGCTTTCTAAAGGGTGCCCTCCTCCACAGGAAGAGCTGCTGGGGGTGGCAGGGAAGAGGAGCGGCTTCTCTCCAGCTCCTGCCCGCCCATGGAGAGTATGGCATGTGGTCTGCTCCTCTCATTCCAACTCAGGGCAATTTACCAGACTCAAAATGAACGCCCTTTAATCTCCAGGATGGGCTCTGTTTAGTATTTCTATGTCTATTTTTGAAAAGTGCTCTGCAATCAGAGACCTTTTCTACAGGCTTACACGCAACAGATAAATTAGACACTGAAATGCAAGATGTGTGTCAATAAGAATAGTCATACTGAGCATTTCCTTCCCCCTTCCACTTGTTACAAAAATAGAAAGTTTACCTGCAAATTGTTTTGCTTCTAAAATGCTCTTAAATAGGTTTCCTATTAAGCTTTTAAGCTTCCTGAGCTCAAGCCTTCCAATATCAATAGGGACTGCAGGTATAAAAACAGATTGTTCTCTTATGTCCCGACCCTTTTCCTTCTATCCAAAGGCTCCATGCATAGCCAGTGGACTGCTGCTAAATCCCCCATGAGTGGGACAACAAACTGAGGTGGAAGGAAAGCCCTGCAGTCATTCAACCAGCCACTGCCAAGGCAATAGCCCAGCCTGTAGCTGAAGGCAAAGGAGAAGAAACACTGTGGCTGCAGGAGGAAGCAGCACCAGCATGACAACAGAACACTGAGAGACTACATGGATAAGACAGGCTGGATCAGGGCCTCCAACAGGATGGGAATTAAGTTTCTGCTCTACTTGAGGAAGTCAAGCCTGCTCCCCTGACAGCTTCCATCAGTATCTTCCCTGCTGTGTCCAAGCCCTGATTGTTAGCTTCTTGGGAGCATCCAGTTGGTTGTTGGGAAAAATAAGATGCTGGACAAAATCATGTGTGGAGCCTCTTTTAGTGCAAGGGCCAAGTTCAACTTCAGAGAAGCACTCAGCAGCAATGTTCCAGCTGTGTGGGAGCCAAAGGTTGAGCAGTGGAAGCAGACAAAAAGGATGGAACCAAACATTACCTGCTCCCCAGGCCAGCATAACTGTAGCTTAAAGTTCTTGCTTCCAGTGGCTAAGCTGGAGGAAAGGCATTTCATTAGAACAGGGAAAACTGCCCAAAAGCCAGGAAGCCGTCAAACAATTGATGGCTGAAAGAAAGGGGGAAGAGAACAGAAGGCATCTGGCAACCCCAGTACGGCAGACTGTGCCCTCAGGCCTAAGCTTCCCCAGCCCTGACATGGAGGGACCTGTGGTTTGACCCAGCAGGGCTCCTTTTATGTTCTCTTGTCTCCAGACTTTTATCACCCATTCTGCAGATCCAAATTGGAAGGCACTGATCATTCCTACATTAAAATGGAAGTGGCAGAATCCGGCTTCCCTCAGGGGCTATCTTCAAAGAGATACATATAGGAGGTAAGTGTTGGCGCTCTCACCCTCCCCAAGTCTTTCACAGGTTATCCTTTTTTTTCTTTTACACGTACCAGAGATTCCAGTAGCATGATTACAATCTCTGCTTCGATATAAGGCTGGTCACTCATGATAGCTACAAATTATATTCCCAGCAATAATCATGCGATTTCAAATGGAAAGTAAATTTTTCAGATTTGGAAGTTGGTAAGATTTCACCTTTAAACATCTATCACTTTTGAACTTCAACCATGGGGGAGAGAGCAAGAGAGCTAAGTGCTTCTGGTTCATTTAAAGCTAAGCAGGGTCAGGCCTGGTTGGAATCTGAATGGAAGACCTGAGTCCTGCATTGAGCATATAATTGAACCCAATGGCCTGGTAGGCCTTTCCAACTGTATGACTATGATTTTAAGGCACAAAATGTTAAGTATCAAGAACAATGCAGACAGGCAATAAATCCATTAGTTCAGAACACTCCTGATTCAAATATCAGCATAGCCACAAACTAACTAGCTGGCCTTGGCTATTCTCTCTCAGTCTCCACTTCTTCAATATTTATTCACTATTGTTCATTCAATTTATGCTTTATCTTCCTTTCATTTAAAAACTCCAGGTGACTAATCACATTAGCCTAGCCTGCAGGGTTGTTGTAGGATTATAGTAACAAAGTATATGAAATGTTTTGAATAACTAATATAACATGTATTATATTAGTCTGATGATTACATTACACCCTATGGGAAATATTATTGTTCCTCAAAATGAAAAGGACAGTGAGACTCACAACAAAACCAGAACAAATAACATTTAAAGCAGATATGATTATATTGGCCTGCTATATAGTCATCCCAATACAATTCAGGTGATACATTAAACAGTGCATCATATGCCATCAAACAAAGGGAAATAGAGGAAAGTCTTAATTTGGCACCAAAAAGGCTATGGTAATGTTAGCACCAGCCACGGTGCCATTTCACTATTTCACAGGACAACATTTCACTATTTGGAGGCCACCACCAAAAAGGGCCTCTCTCCTTTTGCCATCCTCTGAATCTCACTCAGTGGAGGTTACTTGGCAGGGGAGACACCATGTTCAGTAACAAAGTCACACTCGCTCCAACAGGAGGATTTTTGATTTGGAAAGCAGTCAGCAGAGATACAACACCTATTCAAGAGTCAAAAATGCCCCTGTCCTTCTGAAACCCCAGTGGCTGAATCAGGAGAAGGTGGCCACTTCCTTTGCTGCAGAAGTCTACCACTAGGAACATCTTCAGAGTTGCTGCCTTTTGTTCGGGGAAAGAAACCCTACAGACAAAGGACTGCCCAGTGGAGTTTCACAAATTATTAAGGGCCGCAACAATAAACAGAGTTCAAAAATACTGTTAGATGCATCGTCATTATAATAAGTTGACTCAAGATGAATAGAGCTACTTAAATACATGATAAGAGTGGTTAGACTTAAAACTGCTTTAACCTGGAAAGCAGAAGAAATTTAATTACTGAAGACTGGAAAATAATTCCGTTGATTATGTAGTAATGGTAAGACTGACTAATTATGTAGAAAGAGAACTAGCCAAAGAAATTGGTAAGTGGAAATAATTTTACACACAACTTCTTTTTAATGGAGATAACAATGAAAAAATTTGTAAAAGAGGGAATAGAACTTGAAGAAATTGTATGAGATTAGAAGAATCTATTTTAATTAAGTACAAAAAATGTGATCTGTAGAAAGGATAGTAATTGTTTATTTACAGTGATCTTTCTTAAATATTAGACATTTTCTGTAACATTTGTGTCAGAACCCTTGGTGCTTCTTTGTAATTTTTATTTGCATTCTTTTCTTTTTTCATTTCTTTCTAAATTTGACTGTTATTAAAAAAAAATTTTTAAAGGACAGCAGCAAGAAAAATACCCTAAATGGGGCTGGTGGAGGAAATGGAACACTTATGATTGGAAGACAAGAAGAATATTATTGTCCCAACACTCCCCAAGAACTGCAGCGACTGAATGGGAAAGCCCTGGCATATCTGTGGCCAGGAGAAAATGATGCCCTGCGCCTCCCAAATATTCTCTTGATGATAATAAATGGAAAGGCTTTGGAATCACTGCCCATGTCTCCAGGAATCAAGGCCTGGAGTGGCTGAGTTGCATCAGTTCTTGCAAATGTCACTGATGCTGCAGCAGGTGGGATACAAGCCAGCAGAGTTGAGTCTGGCATCTCTGGCTCCAAGGTTCACTGAGCAGCACAATGGGATATTTGATAAGATGTTTGATAAAAGTGAATGTCTGTTCATAATATATTTTTATTTACTTCTATTACTGAAATTCTTCATGTTGTTGTTTATGCGCATTCATTTGATAGATTTGTCATGGCCCTTGACCAGTACAATAAACTTTTGGAATTGATAAGATGTTTCAGGGAGATCCTGGCTTGTAGGTGACTAAGGGTTCTTTCCCTGCAAGAACTGAAAGAATCGTGCATGGGGCTGAACGTTTAGATCTCATGTGAGATATGTATAATTATACTTGGTAAGCAAAATCTATACTGTTCACAAGTAGCCTGCCCCTGTTCATGGTGGTCCCATTTAGCTTTCACACTTTCAGGGTAGCAGCTGCAGCTGAAATGTTAGGCAGAATGGAGAGATTATTTTATGAACAAATCCTAAATATTCTGATAACTGAGCTCCCTTTTACTCATTTCAAAACCATGGAGCATTACAACAGAGTCAAGCATTCGAACCCTAAATACCGGCAATCTTCAAGGCGTTCCACATACCTGATAGGGTGGTCACCACATGTCTTGGGACGCTCCATGACTGAAACCCACTTGTCATCGTAACTGAAGAGGGAGAGGTCAAGGTAGGGGCTGCCGCTATATGACTGAGCGCTGATTGGAAGCTGCCCCAGCAACCGCCGTACGGCCTCTGTGTGTCCGCCGTACTTTGCATTTACAATAGTGTCCTTGAATCTGAAGCAGACAGGGAGACAGAACAGAGGTGAAAAGAATGAAACAAAAATCATTCCTCCCCATCCAAAAAGGCATGAAATTTTAGCCTTGGAAAAAGCAGAGGTGGAAAAGCCTAAGAAAAGGCCCAAGTTCATGAAAGATGAGGAGTTTAGACAGCGCGCTTCCTTGTTATCTCAAGAAGCAGGACTGTGAAGCGCCTCTTCACAGCCTTGGGGAACGGGCTGACTATGGAGTAATTTCATGTATGTTCCTCTGAAGAGTGCCAACCAGGCAAGCATTTCTTAGGTCAATGGCTCGTCCACAGTTTAACCAATAAATTGGTCAGTGCAGTGTTTTGCAAAATGTGCTCCCACAGGGAACCCTACGCTGCCTTGAACATGGCTGACCATGGACTCCTCAGTGAGAACATCAGTGACTGCGCCAGAGCTTGCCCACCATCACTGATATCACCCCCTCCTGCAATGCGCAGTCTCAGGATGAGTTCTAGGTATGCTGCTTCTTCTGGGCTAGGAGACTTATCGTCTCAGTGCATGAGGGGCGATAGTGAGGATGAAGAGACACAGACAGAGCTTCAAACAAACTGAGTGGGGGTCCTGGAACACTTTCCACAATCTCCTGCAATACCATCAGGGTTTCAGACTGAAGCAGATGCACCCAAGGATCGCTGCAGACAAATGAGACTGGAACAGATAGCCCGTTGCTAAAGAGTTTGGAAACCACTGTAGGGGTTAATCAATTGAATGCATCTGCATATTATCAAAACATTGACTGAACTAATTTTATGAGATGCTTTCTTCTAGAAGAGATGGTAATAGTTTAGGCTGCAATCCTATAGCTAATTACATAGGAGTAAGCCCTATCAAAATCAATGTGGCTCACACCTAAGGAGACATGACTGTATTGTCAATGAACCAGAGCAAGACGAGGAGCTTCTGGTTCTCCAGATGTCGCTGAATTGCAACTCCCATCAGCTCTAGCCAGCATGGCCAATAGTAAGGGAAGACAATCCCACATAATCTGAATTGCCACATGTTCCCCATCCCTGAACTACAGCCATAATACAGCTTTTTAAAAAGCAACCTTTAATATATTTTCTTGCTATTTCAAGTAACAGAACAGAACCAACAGCCTTAAAAACCAAGCAAGCCTTGTTCTCAAATCACAGCCTCACTAATTAACATTGACTCCACCAATCAGCTCTAGCCTTAGTTGATTAATCTGCCACTTAAACTTTTTAGGCCTGCAAGAATTTAAAGCCTGTGCAATAAACTGGCCACTTTATTCCCCACTGGCATATGTGTTGTTAGTTTTTTGGAAGTAGGTTCCAAACTAAACTGATATGAATTGGCTTCTACCCAAGATCAGAGCCCCTAAGCTACATGATATGGTGGAGATCAGAAATGAGGAAAGGGATGGATTGGTAACATATCACACATCAATCCACATTCTGTCTAGGAGCTATATGAAAGCTGAAAGGTTTGGAGCTACAGGTGGATATTCTAAGACCAAAGCATGATGTTGAAATCCATCCACTACAGTCATTATTGTTCAGATTATACAAAGGAAAAAAATACAGCAGAGGGCAAAATGTTTTGAAGAATAGTCACTCCTTGACAATCTGGCTGAAAAATTCCTTTGAATTTAAACAGACTCCATTAAGAATTCTTGCCTTGAAGATGGGAGAGAGCACTATACCCTTTTCACTAGACTCAGTTCACAAATAATCGATATGCTCTTTGTTGCCCCTCATGTATAAGACATCTTCCTCTCTCATGCTTGCCACATCTCTTTCAAACTCCAGCTCAAACACAACACTTCTCCTGAGACACTGAAGCATTTCCTGAGTTTTCCTTTCTACCCAAGGGTCAGTGCAGTAAAGTGGTCAGGGCTGGGGACAGCCAGCTTCAGCCAGGGGGTTCACTGGGTGACCATGAAAATTGAAGATGATCATTAACATATACTGGATTTCCTTGCCTAAGAAAATGGCCTTGCATAGAGCACCATCTCTTAGTTTAAACTTCCTCATTGTGATATTGTGAGGATAAAATTGGGGAAGAACCAGGTACTTTGGTTTCTTCGGAAGGAAATTGAATAAAACTGAAATGCAACTGATGAGCAAAGACTATAGACATATTAATTTACTCAGCTGCATCCTGTAGTCTCTATTTCTCTACATCAGCAGATCAAAGCTTAGGCCAGTACGCCAATCCACTCTTCCAAAGCCATACATTTTTGCAGGTGTTCCTCCATTCTAAAAGGTTAAAATGCCTCTCTTGAGGCTTAGTTACTGACAACAAAGAACTTCAAGCTAATGTACAAAATCACAAAATATTAGAGTTGGAAGGGGCCAATGAGTGCAACCCCCAGCAACTGCAGAATGCTAGGTTACACCAACCCATTCAGATGACTCTCCAGATGTCCCCAGTAAAGGAGAGCCCACAACTTCCCCAAGTAATAGATCCCATTGTCATACTGCTCTGACAGTGAGGAAATTCTCCCCGGTGTCTAGTCTAAATCTGCTTTCTTTTCACTTGTTTGTTATTCCATGTCCTGCACTCTGGATTGAATAAGAAGAGATCTCATTCTTCCTCTTTGTGACAGCCTTTCAGGCACTTGTAGAATGCTATCATATCACACCTCAGCCTTCTCTTCTTCAGGTTGAACATGTCCAGTTCACTCAATCTTTCCTCATAGGTCTTTGCCCCCAGTCCCTGAATCATCCTTGTTGCCCTTCTTTGTACTCTTTCCAGATTTTCTGAATCTTAAAATCGTGGGTGCCCAGAACTGGACACAGTAACTGCAGATAAGGTCGGACTAGTGCTGAGTATATGCTACAGATTTCCTTCAGACCATTTTGCCTTTGATTCCACCAACCACTGGAATGCAACCCCCTTACCAACCCAAAGATTCTTTGAAATTTCAGCTTGACCCTCAGGATGAAACAGGTTCAACCGGTTCAAGTGGTAGCTAAGAAAATAAAGGTACAATTCTACACACGTTTACAATGAGATAGTGCTTTTACTCCTAGCATGTCCCAGCCGACCATGATGGGATTTGCAGGACGTTCTTCTGTCATATACTGCATAGGATTGTGCCCTAAACAGTGAAGCAGGAATATAACAAGCTCCATTATATCAGGTCAGACTATCTGTCCTTGCAGTCCAACACTGTCCACTCTCAGGCAGAGAACAGACACCTGCTGACTGATCCTTTTTCAGCTGCTAGGGACTGAGCCGGGGGGGGGGGGGGCTGTGTGCATGCAAAGCAGGTGCTCTACTTGGGGAGTTTCCTTCCCCAAGTCCCTGGATCAAATCGCACCTCTTGATAAGCTCACTAATTGACCATACACAACCCAGCTCTCCCAGGTTTCACCATTTGCAAGATGGAGACAATAATATTAGTCTGTCTGTTGCAAAGCTGTTGCAAAGAAGACCTTTAATGTATGCAAAGCACCTGGAACTTAAAAAAAAAAAAAATTTAGAACCAGGAGCCAAATCTGGCCTCCCAGGGGTTCCCCAAATGACCACACTCTTTTCCTTTTCCCCAGCCACTAATCCTTTGATGGTTTTCTGGATTTTGCATAGCTTATTTCTCATTCTAAAAGGTTGATGTGCCTCTTTTTAGATTTAGTCAGCTTCAAGTTAAGAGCTTTATGCTACAATCACTGACATCTTTGGTGCTTTGGGCTCCACCCTTCCTACCCCCACCACACTCCTGGAATTGCAGCTTGGGAGCTTTTCCAAAATGGAATCCATCCCTTGGGTTGAAAGCACTATTTAGAAGCTAAATGTAATTTCCAAAGCATCACTTCCACTAGCAGCACCAATAATGAAGTTAATTAACTCTGAAGACTGACTAGCCACCCTGTGCCATCCGAAGAACTCACCGACGTTGGATCTGCCTGGCAAAGTTGTTGCTTGAGGCCGAGCAGGGAAACTGGACCACCTCACTGTGAAGGGTGGCATTCCGGAAGAGGTCACAGAAGTTCTCAAAGAGTTCCAGCAACTCATCTGATGTGTTCTCAAACACGGCAATCACTGCAGTTGTTACCATGTTGTATACAACAAAAAATGAAGGCTGAGAGGGAGGAAGCAGAATTAACTTCAGCAGAATTAACTTCAGCAGATTTCACAAGAGCACAGGCAGAGGCCCTGTTGGCAACTCCCCTCACCAGCCAGTTAAATCAACCAAGGTGATGCTATTTTGTGGCTGGATAGAAAGATTCTGTATTTTGCCAGTCAGTTCATTGTATTTTCCAGCCAAAATCAATGGGTACCAGATTAACTATGCTATTAACTGCTATCAAATTATTTACAAAGCAATGTGAAATTCCTCCAATTCAGGTTTTGTTTTGTTTATTTCAACTGGACACATCAGTGTTCCTGTTTCCTTTCTCTGCCAAGCTCGTTGTTGTTGTTTTTTCAGAATGGCAGATTTAATTTTAGCCCCTGCTGGGAAGTGATTTTATAAGCCAGGTGGTAGCTGGCAACCAATTATCCCCCCACCATATATGCAGAGAGGTGAGAGTTAGCAGGTCTTATGGGGGGGGGGGGGGTTGAGGGCACTTATTTTCTTTTCCTGTCTTAGTATTTCCAACATGCCGAGATGAGCCTTTTAAAGTGCATTGTGCTCCACTGCTGCTTGTAAACGGTGTATCCTTCAAAGTCTCCTGCTGCTGGGGAAATGAAAGACTGTGCACCATTAAGTATTGCTTTTGAATTGCTGGCGTTCTTATCCAAGAATGTCCAAAAGCTGCAGTCTGGTTTTGCAATCAGTCACCTAGGTAGTTGTGAAGAAATCTTTGCCTATACTATGGAAAAAACATTAGGATAACATGTATGTCTACATGTTTGAAGACTCACTGGTTAAGTTGGCACACAAGATAGCATCTTGGAAATCCTAGCTTTCATTAGAAAAAGTTTCTAGTCCACATTGTTGAAAATTATATTCATTTAGAAAATCATGACAAAAATCAATTTAAAAACTCCAGGACCATTGACAACATATCATCATTCTTCCCCAAGCTAATATCCTCTAGATTTGTTGGGACTACATTGTTCATCATAAGCTAACAGGACAATCATGCAGAGGGTACTTAAAAACTGTTTCAACAGGAGTTAAAACCCACAGAAGTGAAAAGCCTGGAAAAATGTAAAGGTGTCTTCCTCATGCATAAGGCAGAAAAGAACTACTTTCTGTGAAGTGTGTTGCACTATTGGACCACAACAACAGTTAGCACCCTCTGTCAACATCCATATTACTAGAGCTGAAGTAGCCAGGCAGCACAACGTGTGGCCAGGAGTGCTTTGTGCGGCTCAGGTTGTTATGCCACATGTGCATGCTCCTTATAAGGACATATGTAGCCATGATGAACATGGCTCAGTTGGGCTGGATTATAACGATGCCTGGGGCTACCTTTGAAATCCTTTGAAAGCTGCCATCGGTCCAGTACGTAGCAGTAAACATGGTGGCCTGTGCTTACTCACAGGATCCTATTATAGCTGACCTCCCAAGGGCTATACTAGTTAATTATTTGCTTCTGGGAACCATTCAAAGTGTTAGCAATGACCTTTAAGGCCCCAATAGCTCAATGTCCGAGATAATGCAGGGATCGCTTCCTCTACTAGTAGCCTCTCTATGCCCTAAGGTCTGATGATCTAAAAAGACATGACACACAAGGAAAAAGGAAGGGAGAAGGAAAGAATTCCCTCAGCAACTGTGATGGAGTAATGCTGTTTTCTTCCTCTTCTTCACTGCAGTGGCTGCCAGCAGAGATGGCTGAGGGACATGATGGCAGGGTAGGGCATAAGCAGGCTGAGGTGGGAGCAAACAGAACCCCACCCCCACCCCATGCCTGAATCATAAGCCATGTCAGGCTTGAAAGGAGAACATTTTGACTTGTACTCAGCAAAGCACCAAGACCCTTTCCTATAACAGTCCTAGCTATCAGAGAAGGCAGGGGCCTGACGCATCTTCTCACCTCTCACCTTTCCCTGCTATCCCATGAAGGAGATACCAGTAGATGAACCAAAGCAGTTGGTTCCTCACCAAGATTAACTACAAGGTAGTTGGGTTTTTTTAATTACTTAATTTGGGAGGAAGAGGATAAGGTGCAATTTTAATGTTACTGCCCAACAGTTAATAATTCCTCTCAAATCAACAGTGGAAGATGCCAGAGTTTCTGGGAACCAGCCTAAACCAGCAAGAAGAATGTACATGTCTCCTTTCATCAGGCAAGCAGCTATTCCATGCTCCTTTAGCTTGCCTGGAGCTCTTTCCCTTTCCCAGGAAAGATGTTCCAGCTTTCACTGACTTTTGGGATAGCTACTTCAGGGAAACCTTTGGGTAGCTAAACCATCAGACACCCACCTGATCAGCTACAACTTGCAGCCAAGTTTTTCCATAAGCCCAAGGTTTACTTGTATGGATAACAGAAATTCACCAGTTCTTTGAAGCATCAATCTTGGGTTTTCATCTTTGCTTAAGCTAGAAATAGTCATCACCTGAAGACATGCTGGCAAATGGAACTTTCTGCTCAGTGATGCAAAACATACAAACAAAAATGTGCAGTTGTTTGCAAAGGGAAGTAGTGAAACGGGAGACAGGCCAAAAGAATGCAAACAATATTAAGTTTGAAGTCCAACAGCAACTTGAATGGAAATGCGAGGGCCTAGATAGAAACAAGCTGTCCAGAGACAGTGATGAATAGCCTACACATTTCATAAATAAATAAATCAAACAGAAACAGGGCGAGTCAGAAGGGGCCTCCCGAGCCATCTAGTCTGAGCCCTGGCTCCAGCCAGCTCCGCTCATGACATGCCTACCATGTGCATCTTTAGCTTATCCTTGAACATCCTAATCAATGGGGCTTCAACCATAGAAACCTATTCCGTACTCTAGGGATCCTAACTGTCAGGAAGTACTTCCTGGCATCCAAAAGGAACAAGAAATGTCAGTTTTATTTTGAACATCCTGGACTGATTTAATAATTCGGCTTGATCATCAGACCCAGGCTGGACAGCAAACTAATCATTACAATATACTAGTGAAAACATCTGGCTGATTGCTTCAAGTAAGTGCAAAAAGATCAACTTTCCTCACATCTGCAGTAGCTACCCATACACACCTCTTTGAAATTCTCCTTCTGAATTTGCCTGCTCAATATAGGCTTTCCCTTCATGCTTGCTCCCCTTCCTCCTTCCTTCACCTGCCCTGCCTTCTGTCTCAGATCATGGCAGCTGAGCCAAAAGCAGCCAGAGATCTCTGCCTGCCCCAACCACCATTTGCAAATCAGAAACTTCATGCTGTCTCTGCAACATCCTTCAGATACTCTAGGACCATATCAATTACCACACACAAAAAGAAGAATTTGTCAATATTAAATTATGTAAGGAGTCTAGCTATGTGAAACAGCCTCAACCCAACAAAACACGCAACTTCCAAGAGGAATTTCCCAAGCTTGTGCTACACTACAACTCCCAGCATCCCTAGATATCCTGGCCATTGCCGAGGTTGTCTGACAATGGTGGTAGGTATCGTGAAATGCATTTGGAAGGCACCAGTTTGAGGAAGACTTGGCTAAAGTGGGATGGTGTAACATGGTGTCCTGCCACAGCAGAGGGTTGGACTTGATGGCCTTCATGGTCCCTTTCAACTCTTCTATTCTATGATTCTATCAAAGTGTTTAGGTCTATTTATGCATTTATTTACTGACTACATTTCTATACTGACCAATAACCAAGGCTCTCAAGGCAGTTTGCAGTGGTTAAAACCATGGAATCCAGCAACACAAGAAAACTTCTTATAAAACTTTTTAAAATTCAAAACTACAGTATAACAAGAGTAAAAATGGCAGTGATGTAAAGATCTAAAAATAAAGGCTTAAAATAAAAATAGATGCACTTGAAATGCCTAGGAAAATAAAAATCAGAAAGGAATGACAATGGCAGAGCCATGATAGCAGTTATTTATAAAATTATAAATGTAATAAAGTAAATGGATGAAAGAATTATTGTTTTCTCCATGTCTCCGAATGCCCCCAAAGCACCCAATGAAACAGATAGGCTGCAGATTCAGGGCAGGCTGCTTCACATAACACATAATGAAGATACGGAATGCACCGCCACAAACCAAGGCAGTAGCCACTGACTAACACAGCATTTAGGAAGGGTTGAACACACACAAGGAAGATAGGTAAGCCAACGTATTCTGGTACAATCTGGTACAATAAAAGCATGGGTGTGCTTTTAACATGCCATTGTAAGAAAGGGGTGAAGGAGAAGACATCAAGGCTGGCCAAATGGAAGTTTCTTGATCAGCACCAATGTAGCTCTGAAAAACAGCTGCTGGAGGGCTGCTGCCTTCATCCCTGAGTATTACAATAATTACCTGGCTGGTCACTACGTATCAGGGATGGGAAGTCTTTCTCTCTTTTAAACACACGATCTGAAAGCAACATACTGACCAGAAGCATGGACTGCAACCTGGATCCCTCCAGATGTTTTGGATTATAAATCTCAGTAATTCTAAACAGCATGGCTGAGCAGCAATGGCAGAGGTTGATGGAATGGAAGAAGTAGCAGTTCACTGGCAGGACGAGATGCTTTACAAGCAAAAGTTCCTCAATTCAATCCCTGGCATTTGCAGGAAGCGCAGGATAAACACTCAGTTGAAACCCTGGAGAGCTGCTACCAATCTTTGTCAATAGCACTGGTCTAATGGACCTATCTATCTATCTATCTATCTATTTAAGACATCTGTATGCCGTCCTTTGCGAAACCCTAACCCTAACCAATGGCCTGCCTTCATATAAGGCAAACTGTTGTTACCATGAGTTATAAGCCAAGACATCACAAGGGACCATAAGCTGGGGAAAACTGGACTAGCGTATTCATATGCATGAGTACAGACTTCAACATCATGTTAGGTTAGTCTCCCACAAAGGCTGCAGCCTTACCTGTGAAGGGTCTGTCACTCGTAATGTGACTACATCCTCACTTGTGTATTTGATGAAAAGATGGTTTTCATCCAACAACTGCATCTTCCACATGCGCAACTGCCTCAGCTGATCAAAATACTGAAAGAACCTCCTTTTAGCCATGGCACTTCCATCCTGCTCTGCACGTCGCCATAAATAGACCAACAGTCTATGTTTCAGGGAATTTATGAATGGCTCTTTGTACGGATTTGCCATGCCTGTCTGAGAATCACGTTGGACCTCTGGATAGACCGCAGACAGTGTGAGGAGGTCATCCTCATAGCAAAAGCGCCCAATGGTCCGTACGTCAATGAAGGTACCCTCAGGTGTTACCTGAAAGACATGTATTGTTTGCTGCTGCACAGAGAGAATGGCCAGGATATTCTTATACAGGTAGAGTCCTTGGTTGTGAGACAAGATGATTTTATCACATTTGAACGTCCTAGTGTCACACAGCCTGCCTGTGTGAAGGTCAATGATGTGCAAAGAATAATCTTCCAAAGGAGACCTGGGGTTAGGGGTCACTGATTCACTGTTGCGATAAACCTCAAAAAAGGGAGGGTGGGGTTCCTCAGGCAGGTAGGCAGCAGAGCCAACAATGACGTAGCGGCAATCGTCTGTGAACAAGCTACATTCGCGGTTCAAGTGCTCACCATTGGAAGCTACATTGGTAATATGAAGAAGGACAAAGAAACGTTCAAAAAGTCGGCCACGGATGTTGATGGACCGCTGATCGTTACCATTAGCCAAGATCTCCCCATCATAGCCCTGGAGGAGGTCCTCTGCAGCCTGACATCCCTGATATTCATAGATCTCCAAAGAAGTCTGATCTGAGGAGAATGCAATAAAGTACCTTCCATCAGGGGAAAACTTTCGTAAGAAACAGGGTGGTTTTTCAACGTTGACCACAGTAAAATTGGGAAAGACATTCTGGTGGAAGATACGGACCTGGTGCCAGTGGGTCCCTGTCTTGCCCGATGTGATCCTTCGACGTTCCAAACGGTAGATGACATTCTGGTTCTGGATACGACGAGGCCTGATGGTTGGGGCCTCATGATCCATACTATTTTCTTCAGGTTGAGAACATCCCAGAATAGTGAGAATCAGACAGATTCCAAAAAGCATATCATGCCATCAAGGAGAGGCAAATGTGGATGCTGCAAGAATTGGGCTGCAGGGAGAAGTCACAGGAAAGAGAAGTCAAATCTAGAGTTACACATAGTATCTATTTCAGATTATACTACTGTTCTCACTAACAAAAGTTAATCCTAAAATTATACTTGCTATGAGAAATGGAATAAGGTGACACTTTGGTCAATGAAGCTTATGCCACAATCAACATGTCCATTTTTAAGTTGCCTCAAGAATCTTAACCCATAAATTCGTAGTGAATGTCAGAGGAAAGACTATCTGGCTACTGGCCAATGTTTGTATAAAAACAATGTGCAAAGTATAACCAGCCATCTGAGCTACATCATGCTTACAAGTATTGGACAACAAATTTGACTAATATACTAATTGTATGTGATTTAAAATTTGCAAGGGGGACTTAGAAAGCATGAAAAATCAGTCCTTCCTGTTCTCGCAGTCTTACACTGAATTAGCAACAATCTGGCCTGACGGGCCATAATATGACAGCGCAGTATGAATACCAATTGATGCAGGGTATATGATCCCAAGTGAAACATGAACATTCTCTTAGATGACAGGAAACTATTATGAAAGGACATGTCCGTCATTATGCAATGTCATTACTGCAACCAAAAGTAAACAAAAAATTAACATTAAAAGGGAACAAAAATAAACAAGCTCTCAAACGCTGATGCTAGCAGCAGGCCATAACACTCAGATACACACAAGATATACATACTGCTGGCCAGAAAGTGCTAAGTTTGAGGATGATACTGAAAATCAAAGGATTATAAAGGACTCTGTCTTATAAGGGTACTGACTTATTAATCCTCCATATGATGATTTAACTAAGTATCATGGTCTCACATAAGAGCAAGACACCCACCACAGTAAAACTTCTACCCTCCCTTGAATGAGTTCAGGACTCCCCCCATATGTTTATCCCTGGGGCTGGCAATTTTTGGACCCTCAGATACTGTGGGACTATAGCTTGAATTAGCTGTCTAGAACCTCTGTAGGGCAGCAACTTGCACACCCTTGTTTTATTCTCATGACTGCGCTAGGTACATTAGGCCGAGAAACACTAACTGGCTCATGGACATCCAGTCAGTGGCAGAAGTCAATCTAGGTCTCCTTGACCAAAGCAGAACTACTCAATTTAGTGTCTTCTAGGATCAGCATGATTGGATAGCAGCTGAAAGTGAATGCGCTCAGGCATTCCCCAAGAATGGCAAGAGTTAAGAGCAGACTTGGCTTCTATTAAAAAAAGACCTCCACGCCATTTGTCACATCATGGTTCTCTCTACCAACCCAAAAACTTGTCAGAGGTCAGATGGATGCACTTTTCAATGGGAGCCAAGTCAACTCAGTTCGCCATATACAATGCCCAGTGTTGATTTTTGTCTTTTATTCAGAAGTGTGTGTCACTCACTCACAAAGCAGTTTGGTGTGGAGGGAGAGATGGGTGGACAGGCAAAGGAGGAGGAGGAGGCTGGCAAGAAGGTGGTACAAGCCAGTGAAGCAGTGAAGTTAGTGAAGTGGCAGCACTGGTTTCTAAAGAGAAGGTGGTGGTCAAGAAGATAGGTAGGGAAGATAGTGATGGCTTGCGGGTGGACGAGGGTGGTAAAGAGGGAGAGCGCCACTGGTAGCAGCATGCTCAAGAGCACAATCCAAGCACACCTGAGGCAGATGCAGGAGCAGCGCAGGCAGCCTTGACGAGAACAAGGGGCAGAGATCAACAAATCATGCATATATACAGTGGGCAACCTCATCAGCGGGTCCTTCGGGCTCAGAGAGAACCTTCGAGTTATTTGATGGCTTATTTCTCACAGATTACGAATTGGAAAGAGCTACTCCTTCCCCGCTAGCTCAGATACTTAAGGAGCAGGACTAGGAGAAGTCTGGAAGCCCTTTCCTGGCGATAAATGGGCATCTCAACGTCCTTGCTGTTGGGAAGGGCAAGGGCCACTGCGAGGGTCATGGAGAGAAGCACAGGCTCCCTCCCCCCCCTGCTCCCCGCGCGCGAACTGGCTTCAGCGAGAACGAAGGAGGCGTCGGGCAGGGGGAGAGTCCACCTCACCAAACCTTCCCCGCCCAACCCTCACGAGGCAGAACAAGAGCCCGACTTCCATAACTCACACAGCGACGGCGCCCGCCGCCATGTTTCCGCTGCGGGAGGAGGGCTGGGCAACACCATAGAGTGCCTTGCAACCGACAGGCACGCCCGCGGCAAGAGCGTACGCGCCCCACACCGGAAGCTCCTCCAGTTATCACAGAGCGAAACGCTCGAGAGCAGAGTGTCGACCGCTCTGTTTTGCCGCTTCTTGCTCTGCCGCTTCCGCTCCCAACAGCGGAACCCAGTGGCCGGAGGGCGCGCCATCCTCTCTGTGAACCTTCTCCCGGGCCATTGCCGTGACAACCGCATCGCCGCTACAGAGGACGTCATGGCAACCAGCTTCTGAAGAGGGAGAGTTTCTCATGGCGACCGGGACGCCTTAGCAATGGCTATCCAGCCCTCCCAGCGGGATGTTCCATGAGCATCATTATGTGCTGCATGGCAATGGCCGCCTTCAGAAGTAGGGCTCCGATATCCACCTCACAAAGAAACTATCCTGTGTCAGCTTCTCTCGCTTCCTAACCCACACATACGCCTCAAAGCCTGGGACAGGGGGAGCATAATGCCAGTCCCCTTGAGGTTGCCATGCCAACCACTCTCAGTGGGATGCCTTTCCATGACAGCTGCTGCCTAGCAGGATGCCATGACAACCTTAAGCACCATGGCATCCACCATGCACACACAAGCAGGCCACAGCAGCAACAGTGACCTGCATCCCGCTGAACACTGCCCCAGAGGGATACACAGACAGTTGTGCCACCCCAGCAGGAGCCTTCAGGCAGGAGGACCATCTGCCTCTTCAGAAACGCTTCATCATGGATGTCCTAGAGTATCACCCTTGTGACAACAATGTGTCAACTGACTGAGTTAGGAAATTGTATTAACATGTACAAATCTCTTGTGCTGGCAGGACTCTGGTTTTGACCCCTAAAGAAGCTCATAGTCTATTCAGTATTCTACTAAGGAGAGTCTTAAATTAAGCAATGGGGCCTCTAAATGCGGCAAAATAATTCTAGGACAGGTTCTAAGGTATGAGTAGGCTGAATTCAGCATGAGATTTAATTGTAAGCTTAAGTGATTTGTAGTACATCTGCAAGGGAGTCATGGTCAAGAAACAGGTCACGCTCAGGAAATCTGGGTGCATTGCAGAACAAAACATGCTTGTGAGCATCCCAAAGGTGAAGAACTAGGAAGACAGATAGAACAGGAAGCAGGTACCTGAGGCAGAGTAAATTAGGGAAGGCTCAGGAATAATACAGCAAGGAAGGTACTAAACCACACTACTAACTGGAAGGCCTGCGTTGCTGAAGCCAGACTGCAAAGCAAACAGGAATCCAGTGCAAAACCTAAAAGTCACTACAACAAACTGAAAAACCTACATTGCAGAACCCATGGGGGGTGGGGGCAGGGGAAAGATCTTGCCCTTATACAGCTCTTCCTCCAGGTGTCCCAGCTGGCATTCATTAGGAGGCTGAGGGCTCCAGGAGGGCCTGGACCTGAACCTGAACCTGAACCTGAACCTGCAGTTACTCTGGTCAGATCTTTCCTAACAGCAAGAAATTAACAGTGTGGGGTATGTGCCAAATATATTGGCTGAAGAAAAAAAATCGTACAGCTTCTAGCGTGTCCCCAGGTGGGAGCTGTAGAACTTTATTTCTGCCTAAACATGCAAAGGATTGGTTGTATCTTTAAGCAGCTGAAAGCTACTGCTAGTACAAAACAATAAGAGATCACTATGACGGGAGTGTGAGTGGTGGCGTAGGACTGAGTTGGTACTACAATCCTTAATTAAGAGACAGAAGTATTTATTATCTTGTGTTAGAAACAGAGAGAGTCAGAAGGGGCCTCCCAGGCCATCTAGTCTGACTCCCAGCTCTAGCCAGCTCCACTCATGACATGCCTACCATGTGCATGTCAAGTCAAACATATTCATAATATTTATGATTCATTCAAGCCGAAGGTCTGATCCATTTGTGATCCATTTCTACCCCAATGGCCACATATGATGCTGGTTGAAAGATTAGGGCCTTCACACACACACACAAGTTCAACCCAAACTTTGGGTTCAACCCAAACTTTGGGTTCACTGTGGGTTATTTAACCCATCATAAATGTATAATGTGCAATGAGGTTGCAGTGTGTTATTAACCCTCACTACAATGGGTTATTCAAGAATTAAACAACCTTCACATACTGTAGTCCTCAGTTTGCAGGAGGATTATGCAAGGGTACAGAACCATGCATTTTTAGAAGTCTCAGATGTCACTGTCGGTACAGTGGTGGGATAGAGGCTTCACTGAAAAAAAAAAAAGATAAAGTTTCCTTGTAGGTTAAAAAATATTGTGGGTTAAATAAAATACGGTGACACTGACATCTTGTGCAAAGCTGCCCAGTGCTGTCTAATTGATAGGAAGTATTAATCCACTTGCCAGCATTACCATCTATAAGTTCAGTGACCCCAACATAAATGCATTTTAAGATACACTTTTGATTGAAGCAGAGAATCAGGGGAGGCCTATGAAATAGGGCAGACTGCTCCTACCTGTTGGCCTGGAATGCCCAACCTGGCTGGGAGCTGTGGTCCAAATGTTCAGAAACTTTGCCCACCCACCCCATCTGAGTGAAACTTTTTTGGGTGATGAAGCCTACGATGATAAAGGGCCTCTGTGGCCTTGTGATCCATCACTCACAGAAGTTTGTGGAGCCTTTTCACAATGTCACTGTCTTCCAAGGCCTCTCCAAAGTTTTCCAGTCATGTGTGTGTGTTTTACAGCAAGAAAAATCTGGTATTAAATTTTACATTGCAGTAAAAAAGAGCAAAAGTCTCATTTAAAGATGAAAAACCAATATGCCACAGTTAGGCCACAGTGCCACCTTGTACTTGATTAATAGAATATATGAAAGGCAAAGAAATACAAAAAGCCCTGGAAAAAGCCCAATACAGCAGTGGATTAAATCTCTCATGTAGAGAATCCCTGAGTTATTTCATCAACTGGGGGTCGGGTGGGGGTTAGAAGGACCTGTTCCTGCCTGAGTTCAGTGTTTAGAAAACACATTTTAGTGGGAGGTTAGAAGAATCAATATCCCTGTTGGGTACTAAGGGTTCGAACCCAAATTCAGACACCATGTTTCTTTTCTAGCATTGACTAAAAGTGGCTTAAACCAAAGGATAAATCCATTTGGGAGACTATTGTGAAATGAGGTAAACAGCTAATCCTAGTATGCATCAGGACTCTCTTGAGGGATTAAACTCTGCTTTCTGTCCTATATTCACACTGACCTTGCTGTGTGTTTGGACCTCTGTGCTACAGACCCCCTGGATTTCTTCCTGACTCTGCTTTTGGACTGTGTTTTGACTTGACTGATCTTGTGGCTTTTGACCCTGGTTGCTACTGCAACCTCACTTTGAAAACCTCCTATGTGTCTCTTAAAATTGTTTGACCATTCACCTGTTAAATGAATCACTTTGTCCTGCTTTTTGCTTGGTAAATGGCCAGGAATCAGTTAAGCAGATCGAACTGCAGTCCCTCCTCTCAGTGGGAAGCCAAGTCACTTTACTCTTGACCACATGCCTGGCTTTATTTATTTATTTATTTGAAACATTTTTATCCCATCTTTTACAGGAGTCTCAGGATGGCAATTCAAAACAAAGTGCCAGCATACAATAAAGTATAAATCTAATAAAACCCAATATTAAAATCACAATCAAGTCTTAAAATGCAAGGAAAATAAAAAGGTTTAGCCTGGTGCTGAAATGAATAAACAAATGGCACCAGGCACACCTCTCTGTTGATAATAACATGAGTTTCTTGGTGGGATGAAAGGCAAGTCTGGAATGTGAACATAGAAGGGTATCACCTTTTTAGAAAGGACAGGAAGGGAAAGAGAGGTGGGAGCATGGCTTTATATGTCAGGGAAGGGATAGGATGCAGTGAGATAGAATGCAGCACAGATGGGGATTCGGTAGAGGCAGTCTGGGTGAAACTTAGGGGTTTTGACAGGGAAAGAGACCTGACAGTGGGGGTATGTTATCGCCCTCCAGGTCAACTTGAGACCCTGGATGATGTCCTGACAGGCCGGATTCTAAGGATATCTCGGGGGAGAGACACAGTAATTATGGGGGATTTCAATCTCCCAGATATTACTTGGGAGACTCACTCGGCGGTGACAGCCAGGTCACGTCACTTCCTAGAAGCTCTAGAGGGTGGGTTTTTCACACAGAGGGTCCGAGAGGCGACGAGGGGGGGAAACATCCTGGACTTGGTCTTGACCAATAGGGAGGAGCTGATAGATGAAGTACAGATTAGGGGAGCTCTGGATGCGAGTGATCACTCCATCCTTTGCTTTGAGATCAGAGGACTGGGGCCGTGCAGCAGGGCGAGCACTAAAAGCTGGGACTTCAAGAGGGCCAACTTTGGCCAACTGAAGGCCAGGCTGGGGAAAGTCTCCTGGGATAGGTTACTGGAAGGTAAGCGAGTAGAGGAGGGGTGGATGGCACTCAAAAGGGAGGTTTTGCAGGCGCAAGCCCTGACAATACCTCTAGTCAGTAAGGTGGGGAGGCGGAGGAGAGTGCCGCCATGGATGCGAAAGGAGGTGGTTAGGGGGATTAGACGAAAGAGGAGCCTCCATAGGAAATGGGTACTGGGGGAAATAGACAAAAGGGTATACCAGGAGGAGGAGGCCCGTTGCAGAAGGATTCTTCGCAAGGCTAAGGCTGATTATGAGCTGAGACTTGCCAAGAATATCAAGAGCAACAAAAAGGGCTTCTTCCAGCATGTAAATAGGAAAAGGAAGGGGAGACAAGTGGTGGGACCACTAAATAAGGAGGAAGGAGATCCAGTGACTGACATGAGGGAACAGGCACAGATGCTAAATGAATATTTTGCCTCTGTGTTCTCCCCAAAGCAGGACGGGGGATATCCGTATAGGACATTGGATGAGGCTGGGGACTTAGAGGCAGAGATTAGAGTCACCCCCCTTGAAGTCGAGGGGCTCCTCAGGGCATTGGACATTACAAAGGCACCAGGCCCTGATGGGTTACACCCGAGAGTACTTAGAGAGTTGGCAGGGGTTCTCTCACGCCCGCTGGCCTCCATTTTTGAGGCCTCATGGAGAACAGGTGAAGTTCCAGAGGACTGGAGGGTGGCATCGGTGGTCCCAATTTTCAAAAAGGGTAGTAGGAAGGACATGGGGAATTATAGACCGATTAGCCTTACGTCCATTGTAGGAAAAACAATGGAAAGGCTCATAATAGAGAGAGATCTAGTGATGCTAGATAGGGAAGGGAGGCTGACAGCCACACAACATGGCTTCCGCAGAAACAGGTCCTGCCAGACAAACCTTGTGGAATTCTATGACAAGGTTTCAAGATGGCTAGATGGAGGGGATGCAGTGGATGTGGTATACCTGGATTTCAGCAAGGCCTTTGACAAAGTGCCCCATGATATCCTGGTGGAGAAACTGAGGAGTTTTGGGATACACCAAAGCACTGTCCGGTGGATTAGGGCATGGTTGACTGACCGAAAGCAGAAGGTAACCATTAGCGGGGAATCGTCGGGATGGCAGCCAGTGACAAGCGGGGTCCCCCAGGGCTCTGTCCTGGGGCCGATCCTGTTTAATCTTTTCATTAATGACATGGAAGAAGGGGTGAACAGTCTGCTGATCAAATTCGCAGACGACACTAAAACTGGAGCAGTGGCCACAACTGAGGAGCAGATACACCAGATCCAAAAGGATCTGGACAGACTATGGAAGTGGGCAGGAGACAACAGGATGGCGTTCAATGTGGAGAAGTGCAAGGTCTTGCACTTGGGGCATAGGAATAGCTGTCATAAGTACAGGTTAGGGGACAAGTGGCTGGAGAGCAGCACTTGTGAAAGGGACCTCGGGGTACTGGTTGACCGCAGGCTAAACATGAGTCAGCAGTGTGATGCGGTGGTCAAGAGGGCGAATGCCACCCTTGGTTGCATAGCCAGAAGTGTGGCTTCTAGATCAAGAGAGGTATTACTACCACTCTACATGACTCTGGTGCGCCCGCAACTGGAGTATTGTGTTCAGTTTTGGGCCCCTCATTACAGGAAGGATATAGCCAGGTTGGAGTCAGTGCAGCGTAGGGCCACAAGGATGGTGGCTGGTTTGCAGGGGATGCCGTATGAGGCAAGACTGAGGGAACTGGGTCTCTTCAGCTTGGAGAAGAGGAGACTCGGGGGATATGTTGGCAACATACAGGTATGTGAGGGGCTGTCACATGGAGATGGGGAGAGGCCTGTTCTCCCCTGCAGAGGAAAGCAGGACGCGCTCCAATGGAGCAAAGCTCAGGGAGCCAAGGTTCAATTTGAATGCCAGGAAGCACTTCCTGACAGTTAGGACCCCGAGGGCGTGGAATGGGCTTCCACGGGAGGTCGTTGAGGCCCCATCGGTGAGGGTGTTCAAAGATAGGCTGGACATGTACATGGTGGGCATGTCATGAGCGGAGCCGGCTGGTGCCGGAGGTCAGACTAGATGGCCCAGGAGGCCCCTTCTGACTCGCTCTGTTTCTATGTTTCTATGTTTCTCTGTTGTGAACTCCACCAAGCTCTGCCCTGAGAATCTTTTGGTCTACATCTCATATCTAGTATGGGCCATGGTCCAGGATGATAGGGGTAGAAGTCCTAAACATCTGGAGGAAACAAGGTTGGGAAAGGCTGCTCTGCATCCGTTCCAGCAGGTTGGTAACTCCTTCAGCCCAAGTAATGGTCAGGGATTAGGGGAGTTTTAGGCCTATAGCTCTGCAGAGTTTCTTAGTCCTGCTCTGTCTGTCCGTCTGTCCATCTGTTCTTTCTTTCCATCCATCACACATACACATAAGCTTCATTATTCGGATTCATATGTTCAGTTATGTCAATATTTAGCATCCATCATCAGACGCACAGCGAAAGGGAATGAAGACAACATGCTTTTCTATCCTAGTCCCACAAAAATGGTATGTCTGAGATCTGCCATTCAGTGGGCAGTGAAAGCACATTTATGCATTCTAACATGTTCTTATTTAGTCATTTTGTGCAGTCCTGAAATGGAAAAGCAAGACATAATTGCAAACTGCAGAATTTGGAAATATTTATGTTGTACACAGGAAAAGAGTCAAAACGCTCAGGCACATTGCATATAGGTTTAAACAAGATCACTCTCATCAAAGGAAGAAAAAATTGAGGATTGCTATATAGATTGAAATGATTCTATATGGAGAGAGCCAAGAACAAATCTTAGTGCATTGGGCCGGAGGAGAGAATGTAGGGTTGTTTGGAAAAGTGGTAACATGGGGATGAAGACAAACTAGGTGCTGCAGCTCCCAGTGAATTCCCAGCAGGATAATAATGAGGGCCTTGCATAGTTTTTGTGTAGCCATTCTCTATCATAGTCTCTATCATAAGGTTGCCCTGAGCTGGGCTAGAGTTTCAGCCAACACAGCCCCGCAATGACAATATGGTGAACTTAGAAAACGGAAATGTTGCACTGTGTGAATGTTGGCTTATAGTAATACAGCTGCGTCCCCAAACAATGTCTTTATGTAAAGCAGGGGTGGGAAGTTTGTGGCCTTCTAGGTGTTTTGGCCTGTAACTCCTTCCATCCCTCACCATTGGCTCTGCTGGTTAGGTAGAGTTAATGAGGTCTGTGGGCTAAAACATCTAGAAGGTCACAACATTTTATACTTCATATATACAGATGACTTTCCAAACCTGGTTAGAACAAGAGCCCCTTTCTGACTTGCTCTGTTTCTATGTTGCCCAGGTACTCCTCTGACAGAGACAAAACTACAACAATACTGCCAAGTAGTCACTGTGCCAACTGCCTACAAGTTCCTTGAGCTTATACAGAATGTTTTATAGGTTGTGGGTCACATACACAGAAGTGGGACTGATGAGGAGGAAAGAAGGGGCACATCATGAGAGACAATGCAGACACAACCAGAACAATCTAAGTAACAGCAGAGAGGATATTACGCAAGGTTCCAGAGATATGGGTGATTGGCGAGTATTTAAAGGGCAAATAGCAACTTGGCGTGAATCACAACAGAAGCATCTCACAGAGGATAGGCACTGCAACATTGTAGTAACTGCCTTAGGTGGGTGGTGAGCTTCATCTCTGAGAGAAACAGCTAAATAACGGAGCTTCCGGTGCTGCTGGTTTTCCCAGGAACAGGAAGCTTGGCCAAAAAGTTCTTGTCCTTTTTGGGCAAGAGGAGCAGGGACACTGTGTCCAATTTTATTTCAAAAAGGCACACAGACGTAATCTTCCCCTATAAAGATTTACTTGGATTTTCCTAACACCTACTTAAACAACACCAGGGGCTGAGCAAAAGCTCTTTATCACTGTATAACCAGATCACCTGGAGGCCTTAAAGCAGCAGTCCTCTGACGTGGACTGCTATGTTACACTATGCCTCTTTGCCATTAGTTCTCCTCAGGCCTGTGCAGATACAGAGTCCTAGTAATGCATGGGGGTTGATAGTTTGGAAGGAGCTGGTTCACTGTAAGGGGATGGTTTATAGGTGTGGTGGTTAATATGTGGGTTTCCAGGTCAAGGGTCTCCAGAGTCATGGGTCCCTGGCTGGCAAGCTCAGCTGTGATGCCGTGCTAATATCCAGTTGCTATCCATAGGGCAGCTGCTTACACATCACCAGAAAGAGAGTGATGTTTTGCATACAGCTTGCTCGTGGGAATATATAGTTATGGATGCATATTTAGAAATCTTTGCTAAATCTTATCACAGTGGGGGAGACTGTCAATAGGTAAGCTGTATTCTTGCTCAGGTCACTGTCCAGGTGCTAACAGCTGACAGGCAACTTCAAGGTCTCTGCTGTCCCTTCTGACTGAAAGCAGACTTGTTGGAATAATCCTTCAAATAGGGACTTGTTGGGATAACCCTCCCCAATATGTTGCCCCCCAGATGTTTGGAACCACAACTCCTAGGATCTCCAATCATTAGCCATGCCAATGGAGGGCTGATGGGAGTTGAAGTTCAAAATATCTAGAAGGCACCAGCTTGGGCAAGACTGAAACAGAGGACTGTCTTCTGCAAAGTACGATGTATGGCCTTGCTTAACAGAAGTGGGCTGGCTCCTCTTTGTCTGTGTCAGGGTCAAAGTTTGAGTTGCTATTCAGACTGGAAGTTCGGACAGCTTGATTCACTTCCTCCCATCCAGTATTTATAGCTGCCTGATTTTCAAGGCTCCCATTGCAGGGAAGGTCATTGGAGTAATCCCCATTTAGGAGGCATTCTTTGTTTGGATATAAGAAACTGTGGCTGCCTTTTTGGTGCATTTCCACACCAGTTTCCTTCAGAAAATCAGAGCCACGCACTGAACATCTCCACTCCTTCACCGTATAGAGCTAAGCATAAGAGACCAGTGTAGATTCCACCTAGTCTCTGCTGAAATCGTTTTGTGTTAAAGTGTGTAGCAAAACAAAATATTGCAGCCTGGAGTGCTCTTGTGCAAGATTCCAGTGCAGTAGCACATTTCTGGCTAGTTTTCTGCTTTTAGGGGAACTTCTCTCTTGCTTGCTTTCAAAATATGGGGCCATGGTGGTGGTGGGGAAAAGTGATTCTTTCATTTAAAGTCTGGAGCGGCACCACCTTGTCCAAAACCTCAGGACTCTTGCCACTTCCTTCCCATCAGCTGCATGTGTAGATCCAGCTGGAGTGTACCATTCCCTTGGCCTTGGCATCTGTGTCTTCTGCAAATTAGATAGTAATTGAAATGTACAACACAATTCTAATCATCAAAATGAGCAAGGCTCCAATTCCACCAATCTCTCCCTTAAAAGTTCCCTGTGGAGTTGTGTTTATGTATATGCTTTAAGGTCAGAAGGGGCTGTTAAGAACACCATGGTTTGTGCCTTGTGTGTAATAAAGGCAATTGAATTGCTTCCAGTTATTACAATATCAAGGCCACTAAATTGTGTTTGGCTAATGCTAGAGTCCTATAAGTCAATAGAAATGGTGGGAGTTAGGACTGGATTTGTTGTTTGAACAGGTGCAGGAAACAATTGGCTGAAAAGTAATGCTAGGATAAATTTGCCACTCAGGGACATAAATTCCTGGCCCTGTGGCAGCCAGATTATACCACCAAAGATCTATTTCTTTCCTTTCTGATTTTCTACCTTGGTTGCTTCCAGTCTGTGCTCAGAGCCATTTTTTTTTTTCTCTTTGGCCAGTTCAGGTGTGCTTGATCTGATCCTCTTCATTGTTCCTGATCCTCTTCATTGTTCCTTCATTGTTCACATAAGCCTCGGGGCGACTTCCAACAAATAAATAACAATATACAAAAATATACAGAATTGGAAACATCCCGGAGTTAGATAAAAGCAATAAATAATTTAACAATCAATTAAAATAACATTTAAATAAAAAGGTCTTGGCCTAGCGCCAAAAAGCAAATAATGATGGTGCCAGGCAGACCTCTCTGGGGAGCGCATTCCACAGATGGGGCACCACTGCAGAGAAGGCCCTCCTCCGGGTACTCACCCCCTAATTTCCTTCACGGAGGGTTCCCGGAGAAGGGCCTCTGCCACCAATCCTACAGGGCGGGAGGGCAAGTATGGACAGAGGCGCTCCTTCAGGTACCCAGGTCCCAAGCTGTTTAGGGCTTTATAGGTAAGCACCAGCACCTTGAATTGGGCCCGGACTTCAATGGGAAGCCAGTGAAGCTGACGAAGGACTGGGGTTATATGAGAACAACGCCCAGTCCCCGTCAGCAACCTGGCAGCTCTATTTTGCACCAATTGAAGTATCCAGACCATCTTCAGGGGCAGCCCCACGTAGAGTGTGTTGCAGAAGTCTAATCGGGAAGTGACCAATGCATGCATCACTGTCGCCAGGCAATTATCCTCCAGGTAGGGACGCAGCTGATGGATCAGCCAAAGCTGATGAAAAGTGCTCCTCACCACAGCCGACACTTGAGCTTCTAAGGTCAGCTTCGGGTCGAGGAGCACCCCCAAGCTGCGGACCCTGCCCTTCAGAGGGAGTGCAACCCCATTCAGGACAAGGTCCAGGTCCCCCACCCCAGAGTCCAAACCACCCACCAACAGGACCTCCGTCTTGTCTGGATTGAGCTTCAGTTTGTTGGCCCTCATCCAGCCCATTACCTCGGCCAGGCACCGGTTCAGTACAGCCACTGCCTCACCTGGATCGGTTGACAAAGAGAGGTGGAGCTGGGTATCATCAGCGTACTGATGATTCCGCAGCCCACACCTCCTGATGACCTCTCCCAGCGGTTTCATGTAGATGTTAAATAGCAAGGGGGACAAGATGGATCCCTGTGGAACTCCATGGCATAGCTGCCATGGCACAGAGCCATAGTCCCCCAGCACCACCATAGTCCCCCAGTCCCCCATAGTCCCCCAGCACCACCTTCTGGAATCGGCCATTGGGGTAGGAGTGGAACTACCACAGAGCAGTGCCTCTAACCCCCAATCCCGCTAGCCTATCCAGAAGGATACCATGGTCAATGGTATCGAAAGCTGCTGAGATGTCCAGGAGAACCAACAGGGACGCACTCCCCCTGTCCCTCTCCCTGCACAGGTCATCATACAGGGCGACCAAGGCAGATTCAGTACCATAACCGGGTCTGAAGCCAGACTGAAATGGGGCCAGATAATCAGTTTCATCCAAGAGTGCCTGGAGTTGTTCTGCCACCACCTGCTCTAACACCTTGCCCAAAAATGGGATGTTGACCACCGGTCTATAATTGGCGGCCATCTCTGGATCCAGGGATGCCTTCTTTAGGACTGGCCAGACTACTGCTTCCTTTAAAGGGGCAGGTACCCGGCCATCCCTCAGAGAGGCGTTGACAACCTCCAAGATCCAGGTCCCTATCCCATGCTTGGCTTTGTTAAGTAACCAAGTTGGGCAAGGGTCCAATAAGCAGGTGGTGGGATGTACTTGTCCAAGCACCTTGTCCACATCATCAGGCCGCAATAACTGAAACTCATCCAACAATTTAGGACCAGACGGCAACATTGATTCCTCCCCCGAAGGCTCTGATTTACTAGTGGAGTCCAGCTCGTGACGAATCTGAGCGATTTTCTCCTTAAAATGCTTGGCAAAGTCGTCATAGCGGGCCGTCGAGGCAAAGTGTAGTAGAAGAGAGCTTTCGAATAGTCACTGATAAATTTATACTCCTCCATTAAGCACTCTGTCACAAGTGATGGGAATGGCTAGAGCAGTATCTGATGAATCCCTCAGTCACAGGTGCAGGACTTCAGGCCCAGGGGCCAAGTCTGGCCCGCAGAGTTTTTCCCACTTGCTCTGGCCCCACTCCTTTCCCGCAACTACCGACGATTCAGAAGTTTCCTGCTTTCCTGGCTTTTCCTTCTTATGGAATAGTGCAATACCTCTGCAAAGGCTTCATTACTAGCAGGAAGAGGAGAAATGCGCCAGCTGTTTCTCACAGTTCATGCTCATGGCTGGCAGGGGTTATGGTGCAGCTTCCCGCTCTTTTTCTAAGGGTTGGAGATGGAACGACGAATGTGCTGCCACTGGAAATGGCAGGTGCGGAGGCTTTGTGGGCAGCCTGGGCCCCGCTGTGCCTCCTCCACGATGCACTACACCTCACATTGTTGCAGGACATTATGGGAAGAGAGGAAAGGGAAGGTGGGCACACCAAAAATAAAAAAATAACATAAAATAAAATATGAAGGCAACAATTCATGGAGGAAATCCCTTAAAAACATCACTGCATTTCTGAAAAACATCACTGCATTTCTGAAAAACAAAACATCACTGCATTTCTGAAAAACAAAAAAATCTCAAGGACTTTTCTGAGAAATAATGTCTTCTGAGATGGTGTTTTATCATTTATTCAGAATTTCTTTTTATGGTGTTTTTTGCTTATCCAGATCACTGTGAGGTGGTCAAAGGTGCTCAGTGCTTCTTTTTTGGGGGGGAAAAAAAAGCAAACCCTCTGGGTGGAATTATCTCATGATTACCTAATTCCCCTGGGGTTTAATTGGTACTTGAGAAATCCAGGTGGCTACAGGGTGTCAGAGAAATGATTTGTACAATGCAAGCAAGGATACTCACATACACTTCTCAGCTGCCTCAAAACTAAGATGAGCACAAGAATCCGGAACCCAGTTCACGAGAATTTCTCTGAAAATTTCCTCTTTGAATATCTTTCTGAAAGCATTTCTTTTCTATCAGATTGAAAGAGAAATTGTGGAAGACATTTTTGACATGACACTAAAATAATCAAATAGCTAAATCATGGAAAAAGCACAGCATGAAATACATCATTAAAAATAAAGTTAGTACCAGTTAAACATTTTTGTAAAAAACCTGAGAGAATAAAAATATATTTGCCTGGAGTCAAAAAGCAAACAAGTGTCACATGGACATCACTAGGTAGCTTTTATTTATAGGTTTTATTTATAGATGGTTGTGGTGGTGGTGGTAATTGTTACTATATTGAATTCATTTTTATTTTTCTTATATTTATAGCCTGTCTCTTTCTCCTCTTGTGAGGAACTCAAGGTTTCTTATATAGACCTGCTTGCTTTATTTATTTGGGACCTTTCTATCCCGTCTCAAAAGTCTCTGCCTCCTCTCTGTTTTATCAGCCCTGTGAGGTAGGTCCAACTGAATATCCATGAATGGCCGTAAGTGAGCTTAATGGCTGAGTAGGGACTAGAACCTTCAGCTCCCAAGTCCTAGTCTAACAACTGCATCACAGTGGCTTTAAAATGAGATCAAACAAGTTCTAGGATAGTTTTGTCAATTAGTTTAGTTTAGCCATGGTAGCTAAACAATTGGTTTAGTTTAGTCATGGCCGCTCAGTGGAGCCTCCATGCTCAAGGTCATTGCTCTTCTAGCTCCTTGGGAAGAAATAAGAGAAGAGTCTTATTTGTGCCTGGCTTGTTAGCTTCCCAGAATCTTCTGAGTGGCCATGTTGAAAAGAGGATACTCGACTGGATGAGTTCTTGGCCAGACCACTTGGCCTTCAGATATCCTCATGACCTGGGAGCACCCACCTTGCTTTCTGCCAACTCAGTAGAGTGTGCTCCTGGTTCTATTCTGGCTCTAGCCCAAGGATGGGAGATCTGTAGCCCACTGGACGACAAGCTCTCAAAAGCCGAGGCCGTAACTGCAGGCTCCACAACCAACCATCTTCGAGCAACTGGCTGAACACTTTCTGCTGCTCCTCTGCTTTTCTGACTGGGTGGTGGTTGAGAACAAAGCTTTTCCAAAGATTCAATGTTTCCATTGGAATCAATGTACATTCCTCTCCCCCAAGCTTAACGGCCATATTGAGAGAGAGTTTTCTAAGCTTGACTGCTATGCAAGCAGAAGGGTTAACCTTTCTCTGCCCAGTTGCGATGCCACTTGCAAATCACCCCCTGCAAGGTAATTCAGCGGATGAAAGAGCAAATCAAATATAAAACACCTTCTGCTGGCATCAACGGACACTCGTGGCTCTGGGGAATCGAGCTGGGCTGAGGGGAATCACATGGATAGGCCAAGGGCCCGTCTTGGGCCAACCAGCTGCCCATGGGAAACCCACAAGCAGGACATGAGTGCAGCATGGCTTCTTGCCCATGTTCCCCGGCAACACAGGCATACTATACTGCCTCTGATATACTGGGGGGCTGGAGCCCCGTGGGCCCAGGAGTGAATTATCTATCTTCTTGAAGCCCCCTTTGCCATTCAACATAGTTCTGAACCTGTGCTCATCTTGATCCGTGAGTTCTTTGTGAGAACAATCAGCGAATTCTTCATGAGTGGGGGGTCAGAAGTGCCTGTGAGACAGGATGAGGTCGAAAGCCTTTTTGATTGGGCTTGTGCTGCAATCCAGAGCTGGCCCGCGGCAGGGCTTTTCGCTGCACTTTGCCCCTCCCTCCGTCTCCTCCTGCCTTGTCAGTACAAGAGACAGAGGGGCAAGGATTGAGAAGGGTGTTGTAGAGGCAGGTACTTGCCAGCGCCCACTTCACTTCACTTCTTCATCTTTTCCTACCCCACAACAGACACCCACCCAGACTTAAAAGGGAGAATGTCAGGGGTCTCTTGAGTTCCATTTACTCTCTTCTGGTCTGTCTTCTTTCCCCCAGGTTCAATGGCTTATTGCACATTCCAGGCATAAGCCATAAAGGCACTCGATTCTGTTTCATAAGTGAAGTCAATATGACAGATGCAGGGATGGGTGAGGGAGGGGTGCTGAAAAATATGAGCACTGGTCCTTTTGAATATATATATTTTCAAAAGGACCAATGCTCACGCTCACACACACTCACATAATGTTCACCGGTGAGTAGGGCTGAAGGCCCTGCTCCCATTGGGGGGGGGGGGAGCATGGTCATGGGTATATAATATAGAGCTTTCAATAGGAATTCTGCATATGCATAGAGTGCTTGGTGGATAACTATCTGTCTTGAGGACTGAATGGAACGTTTATGTCCAGAAACAGCAGAAAATTAAAATCACTTGCTAGGGGAAGGGCACACTGTCTTCATGTTCGGCTGGGGACCTTCCTGGAGGCACCTGGTTAGCCAGGGTGCCAGGTGCTGGGCTGGAGCAGGGGTGTTGACCCAGAGGCCCAAATCAGGCCCAGCTGGCATCCCAGTCCAGCCCTCCAGCCTGCCCCAAGTAATTGTGCCCACTTTCCTCCAACTGCTGAGCATTTGCTGAGCATTTGGCGCTTTCCCAGCTCCCTCAAGGCCAAGCTACCACAATTGGTAGTATAACAAAGAGCAAATATATTGTTGCTGTGGAGGAAATCACGTCTCCCCAGCTACTGCGAGAACTGCAGCTCAACTTATAGGAAATGAGGAACTCTGAGCACGGTGGTGGTGAACAACAGCTTCCCTGCTGATTAAAAAGTGCTGGTTCTGTGTTCTGTGACACTATGTTTCCACTGCACTGTCATGTCTGGACCTTGATGTGCCTTAGCTGTGCACCAGACAGACTCCTCTAATGATCTTCTGTCCTTAGATCTAATCAAGTGATGAGCACTGCCAAGGACACATAATCAAGCCACACACAAGTTTTGCACAGCTGTTGCTACTCCTAGCTGTATCACTTCCTCTTGCTTGCTTGTTAGTTGCGAAATCGCATCGAACCCTTCATGACCTCCTGGACAACACTCCTCCAGGCTCTCCTGTCCTCCACCATCCCCCAGAGTCCACCTAAGCTCACACCAACTGCTTCAGTGACTCCATCCAGCCACCTCATCCTCTGCCATCCCCTTCTTCTTTTGCGGTCAATCATTCCCAGCATCAGGGTCTTCTCCAGTGAGTCCTTCTCATTAGGTGGCCAAAGTATTTGTGTTTCATCTTCAGGATCTGGCCTTCTAAAGAGCAGTCAGGGTTGATCTCCTCTAGGACTGGCCGGTTTGATCACCTTGCGGTCCACGGGACTCTCAGGAGTCTCCTCCAGCACCACAATTCAAAGGCCTCAATCCTTCGGCACTCAGCCTTCCTTATGGTCCAACTTTCACACCCATACATTGCAACTAGGAAAACCATAGCTTTGCCTACATGAACTTTTGTTGGCAGGGTGATGTCTCTGCTTTTTAATATGCTGTCTAGATTTGCCATAGCTTTCCTCCCAAGGAGCAAGCGTTTTTTAATTTCTTGGCTGCAATCACCATCTGTGACAATCTTGGAGCCCAGGAAAATAAAACCTGTCACTAACTCCATTTCTTCCTCATCTATTTGTCAGGAAGTGATAGGACTGCATGCCATGATCTTAGTTTTCTTGATGTTGAGTTTCAAGCCAACTTTTGTGCTTTCGTCTCCACCCCATCGTAGTTATCAGGGACATTAAGATCTTGTATAGTTCTTCTGTGTAATCTTGCCACCTCATCTTAATCTCTTCTGCCTTTGTTAGGTCCCTGTCATTTTGGTCCTTTATCATGCCCATATTTGCATGAAATGTTCCCTTCATATCTTCAATTTTCTTGAAGAGATCTCTGGTCCTCCCTATTCTATTGTGTTCTTCTATTTCTTTGCATTGTTCATTTAAGAAGGCATTCTTATCTCTTGTAGCTATTCTCTGGAATTCTGCATTCAATTGGGTGTATCTTTCTCTTTCTCCCTTGCCTTTCGCTTCCCTTCTTTCCTCAGCTATTTGTAAAGCTTCCTCAGACAGCCATTTTGCTTTCTTGCATTTCTTTTTCTTTGGGATGGCTTTAGTTGCTGCCTCTTGTACAATGTTGCGAACCTCCGTCCATAGTTCTTCAGGCACTCTGTCTATCAGATCTAATTCCTTAAATCTATTTGTCACCTGTACTATATATTCATCAGGGATATGATTTAGGTCATACCTGAGTGGCCTAGTGCTTTTCCCTACTTTCTTCAAATTAAGCCTAAATTTTGCAACCAGAAGCTCATGATCTGAGCCACAGTCAGCTCCTGGTCTAGTTTTTACTGATTGTATAGAGCTTCTCCATCTTTGGCTGCAGAGCACATAGTCCGATTTCTGTGTTGACCGTCTAGTGATGTCCATGTGTAGAGTCGTCTCTTGGATTGTTGGAAAAGAGTGTTTGCTATGACCATCGTATTCTCTTGACAAAATTCTACCAGCCTGTGCCCTGTTTAATTTTGTACTCAAAGGCCAAACTTGTCTGCTATTCTGTTTATCTTTTGGCTTCCTACTTTAGCATTCCAATCCCCCATGATGATATGGACATCATTTTTTGGTGTTAATTCTAGAAGGTGTTGTAAGCCTTCATAGAACTGGTCAACTTCAGCCTCTTCAGCACCAGTGGTTGGGGCATAGACTTGGACTATTGTGATGTTGAATGGTTTGCCTTGGATTCGAACTGAGATCATTCTGTCATTTCGGAGATTGCATCCCAGTACTGCTTTTCCTACTCTTTTGTTGACTATGGTGGCTACTCCGTTTCTTCTGAGGGATTCTTGCCTGCAGTAGTATACCTGATGGTCATCTGAATTAAATTCACCCATTCCTGTCCATTTTAGTTCACTGATTCCTAAGATGTCGATGTTCAGTCTTGTCATCTCTTGTTTGATCACATCCAGCTTGCCTTGATTCATGGATCTTACATTCCAGGTTCCTATGGAGTAAAGTTCTTTGCAGCATCGGACTTTCCTTTCACCTCCAGATACATCAGCAACTGAGTGTCCTTTCGGCTTTGACCCAGTCGCTTGATTCTTTCTGGTGCTACTAGTACTAGCCCTCCGCTCTTCCCCAGTAGCATATTGGACACCTTCTGACCTGAGGGGCTCATCTTCCGGCGTCATATCGTTTTGCCTTTTGGTTTTCATGTCCATGGGGTTTTCATGGCAAAGATACTGGAGTGGGTTGCCATTTCCTTCTCCAGTGGATCACGTTTTGTCAGAGCTCTCTGCTATGACCTGTCCGTCTTGGGTGACCCTGCACGGCATAGCTCATCGCTTCATTGAGCTATGCAAGCCCCTTTGCCACAACAAGGCAGTGATCCATGAAGGGGATCACTTCCTCTACTTTTGGTATCTTCCTAGTTCAATCATGCTGATTCACAAGTGGAAAGTCACAGATGTGGTTTTTCTTGCATCACAGATTCTCTCGGACCAGTGAAGATCTCTTTCACTGTCTTGCACATCCTGTGTGATCCCAGACCTTGCATGCTGATAATACTTAAAGAAGAAGAAAACAGTTGAGGCATTTATTCTGCTCTTGTGATTCCATACCCACAATATTTAGCAGGTGCTTTACACAATGTTGTCACCCTCCAGGGCCTCTCCATTGCTTTCTGAGCATTTTTACTCTTTTTTTCCGCAGAATAAGGGATTCATTTCTAGCATGCTATGAAATGCAACAAAACAGTTGTGAATATTTGCAGTTCTGCTATACCAAGTGCCACCTTGTGGATATCTAATAAAAAGGCTGAGGAAAAAACCCTGGGGAAAAAGAATGTGTAAAGGAAACAGTTTTGATCATACAAAGAATCTGGAAGCAAGAGCGTCAATAAAACCATGGGTAAAAATGGGTTAAAAGCCAAATGCAGAAGCCCTGAGAAGTTGGAATGTCCATTTCACAAGTCTTCATCATTTGATCCAATTGATAAGAAGGACTGGTTTAAAACTCTAGTTTTATAGGGAATAGCTAGTGAGAGTTGTTGGTTTTCTGCCTTATTTTCTCTTGTTGTGTTTATTTGATTTTGAGGTAAATTGAGGCAAGTTTATCTGTGAATCCATGTGTTTTTTGTGTTTTAAGGGTGTGTGTTTTTGTGCAACCACTCTAAATAGGTGTCCAAAGATGTATTTGACTTCACAAATAGATCTACAGAATAAGGTGGATCATACGTGACTAAGAATGATTGTCTGGATCTTCCTGTAGACCAGGGTTGGGGAAATTGTGGCCCTCCAGATGGTTTTGGTCTGGAACTTCCATTATCCCTCACTATTAGCTATGCTGGCAAGGGCTGACGGGATCTGCAGTACAATAATACCTCAAGAAGCCAGATATTGTCTACCCGTGCTTTTAACATTCTCCTTCACAGTCTTACAATCCCAGAAAAATTCTCTGAAGTAACAAAAAGCAAACAAGCAAACATCTGGCATCTTACTCATTATAAGCCTTCCTACGTTCCCACTGGGACTGGCAGTGGCAGCAAATAAGGTATTAAACACTCTGAAGTGGGTTCACTAGGATCATGTGGTCTTTGCAGAAATATGAATTAAAAAAACTTTAGAAAAAGGTGGGGGCCACAAAATGGCCCAGATATGACTGAGTGTTGTGGAGAAATGGACTATCTTGAGCAAGGGTGCACCATGGGGAAACATAGAAACAGAGTGAATCAGAAGGGGCTTCCCAGGCCATCTAGTCTGACCTCCAGCACCAGCCGGCTCTGCTCACGACATGCCCACCATGTGCACGTCCAGCCTATCCTTGAACACCCGCACTGATGGGGCCCTGATGACCTCTTGTGGAAGCCCATTCCACACCCTCAGGGTCCTGACTGTCAAGAAGTGCTTCCTGGCACTCAAAAGGAACCTTGGCTCCCTGAGCTTTGCTCCATTGGAGCACGTCCTGCCTTCCTCTGCAGGGGAGAACAGGTCTTTACCCATCTCCATGCGACACCCTCACATACCTGTATATTCCCTCTGAGTCTCCTCTTCTCCAGGCTGAAGAGACTCAGTTCCCTTAGTCTCACCTCGTACCCCATCCCCTGCAAACCGGCCACCAACCTTGTGGCCCTACGCTGCACTGACTCCAACCTGGCTATATCCTTCCTGTAATGAGGAGCCCAAAACTGAACACAATACTCCAGTTGCAGGCACACCAGAGTCATTTAGAATGGTAGTAATACCTCTCTTGATCTAGAAGCCACACTTCTGGCTATGCAACCAAGGGTGGCATTCGCCCTCTTGACCACCGCATCACACTGCTGACGCATGTTAAACCTGCAGTCAACCAGCACCCCGAGGTCCCTTTCACAAGTGCTGCTCTCTAGCCACTTGTCACCTAACCTGTACTTATGACAGCTATTCCTATGCCCCAAGTGCAAGACCTTGCACTTATCCACATTGAACGGCATCCTGTTGTCTCCTGCCCACTTCCATAGTCTGTCCAGATCCTTTTGGATCTGGAGTACCTGCTCTTCAGTTGTGGCCACTGCTCCAGTTTTAGTGTCGTCTGTGAATTTGATCAGCAGACTGTTCACCCCTTCTTCCATGTCGTTAATGAAAAGATTAAACAGGATCGGCCCCAGGACAGAGCCCTGAGGGACCCCGCTTGTCACTGGCCGCCATCCTGATGATTCCCCACTAATGGTTACCTTCTGCTTTCAGTCAGTCAACCATGCCCTAATCCACCGGACAGTGCTTTGGTGTATCCCAAAACTCCTCAGTTTCTCCACCAGGATATCATGGGGCACTTTGTCAAAGGTCTTGCTGAAATCCAGGTATACCACATCCACTGCATCCCCTCCATCTAGCCATCTCGAAACCTTGTCATGGAATTCCACAAGGTTTGTCTGGCAGGACCTGTTTTTGTGGAAGCCGTGTTGTGTGGCTGTCAGCCTCCCTTCCCTATCTAGCATCACTAGATCTCTCTGTATTGTGCCTTTCCATTTTTTTTCCTACAATGGATGTAAGGCTAACAGGTCTGTAATTTCCCATGTCCTTTCTACTACCCTTTTGAAAATTGGGACCACTGATGCCACCCTCCAGTCCTCTGGAACTTCACCTGTTCTCCATGAGGCCTCAAAAATGGGGGTCAGCAGGCGTGAGAGAACCCCTGCCAACTCTCTAAGTACTCTCGGGTGTAACCCGTCAGGGCCTGGTGCCTTTGTAATGTCCAATGCCCTGAGGAGCCCCTCGACTGGGAAACATTTTGTTGCAGGCCCCGCCTGTCTTTGTTGAAACCTATGAGCAGACAAGGTATTTTACAGCGAAACCTAAGCAATCAAGAGTTTGCTGTCCAGTAAAAACCACAGTCTAAATTCTGTAAGGTACCTGTAAGGTAAGAGCATGAAGCCATTTTGGGTCCAGAGGCTAGATTGCCCCTCCCGATCCCTCTCTTTGGGCCAGATGAGATCAAAGAACTGCCTGTAACATGAAGGCAGCAAAGCCCAACAGTCTGGATGGGCAACATTAGGCCTATCAGCTGGAGTTCCCTCGCATAGTGTAATGAGAGACCCAGTCCAAAGAGGGTAGTGGCAGTAGGGTAGTTGTTGTCAGGAGAAGCAGCGCTAAAGAAGGGAACATGTACCGTATTTTTCGCTCTATAAGACGCGCCTGACCATAAGACACACCTCGTTTTTAGAGGAGGAAAACAAGAAAAAAATATTCGGAATCAAATGGGCACATCATCACAGGCACATTCCCCATCACTTCCCCATGGGCTGCACATCTGACAGACTTACTGCGCACACATATTCGCTCTATAAGACGCACAGACATTTCCCCTTACTTTTGAGGGGGGAAAAAGTGAGTCTTGCAGAGCAAAAAATACGGTATACCTCTTCAGGTTTTATTTCACTTAGGGGTGCAGGTAAGGTGTGGTTAAGCAAAGGACTTCAGTAGGACTTGAGTGGGATGGTGTACATTGGTGACCTGCGGCAACAGAGTGTTGGACCCAATGGCCTTAGTGGCCCCTTCCAACTCTACTATTCTGATTCACTAAAGAGGTAGGTTGGAAGCAGAGAAGACTTCCTACATCAGTGAGAGTCCTTATCCATTTCAGCTTTTATTCTGAGTTGCGTAGGATGCTGAACTCCATCCCCAAAACAGGTTTACCACCACTGAGCGCTGGGGACAGTAAGCTCAGAATAAAAGCTGCAATTGATAAGGTGCCCCATTTACTTGGACATCAGCAGCCTCCCCTGGTTGGAAGGCAGGCTGGCAGTACCACTGAGAAAGAGCTGCATGTGTGATAAGTAATGAGGGAGGATGGGCTATGAGGAAGGGCTTCCTGGTCTGCCATGCCCATATGCCATTCTCTTGCCCTCACCTCACGCTGCCCTGTTTCCAGGGTGCCCAGGGCAAGTGGTGCAGCTGGGCACCCAGATGAAGGCCATACCAGAGTCTCAGATGCGCCCTGCTGCTTGCTGGTGCACCGGCAAAAGGCAACGGCAGCAGCAAAGGGGGAAAGAGGTCGTCCTCCCATGCATTTCACCAATGCTTCAGGGAAAGTCTTTTTCCTCACACAAGGCAGGGAATGAAATTACAGGCAATTTTGAGGCCTGAAGATTCAATAAAAAACCTTAGGTGGATGTCAGGTGAGAGAAGGGGCTGCATGGCCATTTCTGTAAACCGAACAGATGTTCTCCGCCCGTGTCAATAATCAGTTACTGTTGATGCTCTTAAACAAACAGCCTGGAGCCTGCCTCAGGTGCTCCTGGGCTGATCAGGGACATCTGTGAGCACCACCTTTGAACTTTTGGAAGTGAGGCACACGTGTGCGCCTGTGTGTGTGGTGGGAGGGAGCTGAGCAGGTTTCTCTTGCTTGGGCTGGGGTTTAATGAGGCCCAGCTCCTTTCAGAAGAGTACACCAGCTGTTCCCTCACCTGATGCTTAGGGGAGGCAAAAGTGCTGTCATTGTGAGATAAGGCTTCATATCTCTGTGACATGTTGTCCATGTTTGGGGAAAAGTTTTGGTGTAAAAGGGGACATAAATAGAATCATGCTGCAGTAGCTAGGCCTGTGAAAATGATCAATATGCAAATAGATAACAATATATTATACTGGGTCATTGTCAACTGCTTCACAGGTCTTATGACTTAATTTGAGTAACCTATTGTGGCTTTTAAATTTAGCTTTTAAATGTTGCATTGAATTATGATGCTTCCTTGTTCTGCATTTGTGTTTTATTCTTGTTGTATATCACCCATTCCTGGGAACTGCCCAGAGAGTTTAGGCTGTTAGGAGGCATAAAAATATTATTATTAGTCACAGAAGATTCCATTCTTCAAATGCAAATTGTCAAGGCACAAATGTTTAGGTCTGCTTTTCAAGATATCCTTCAGAGGAGTGTGAATCAGTAGCCAGGCAGAGCTCTGTTTTTGTGTGTGAGTATATGATGTACCTAGCAGACTTGTCCTAGTTAAGGCCTTAGTTCATGGGTGTGAGTGTTTATGTGCTTGGTGTTACACTGAATGTGTGTGCATGTAGATTTCTGTGTATGCTAGTAGAAAAAGAAGTTTAGTATCTGCTAGATAAATTCATTATTAAATCAAATTTTATTGCTTTTAGCTGTAGACCATAACAAGGTTTCAGATGAGGATAGAGAAAGAGTGTGTGTGTGTGTGTGTGTGTGTGTGAGAGAGAGAGAGAGAGAGAGAGAGAGAGAGAGAGAGAATGAGAGATGATTTAGCACTCCAAAATAAATATCACTCAAATAAACAAGATGGCAATCAAATATATTAAAGGTAACAAAACACATTTTGTTCTGAAAGGGTGGAGTTAAATTTTGGCACCCTGGCTGATGATGATCTGATGTTGCATAGGTTGTAAAAGGACAGAGAGAATATACAAACAGATGATAAAGGATTCAGATCAACAAGCATTCTAAAGGCTGCAATTCTATAGCTGCTTACCTAAGAATAAGTTCCATTGAACTCAATGGATCATACTTCTGTGTATGAAAATAGGGATGCACTATGACAGATATTCAAGATTTATCACTATATCAAAGTTGTCATGAGAAATAATAACAACAATAAATGTTGCACACAGTACAATCTATCTATGGGTTCCTACTATTATCTGGGATGTCTTCAGACTTTTTAGAATCCCAGCTCCGAAATCCTACCATTTCAGGGACTTCAAGTCCCTTGAAGTCAGTGCGGAAAGAACCATACTGGCTGCGCCTCCGCCCCATTAGCAACAGGGCAAGGGGAAAGGGGGAGTGCTAGGTGTGGAGAGGAAAGGAGGCTGAGGCTGTGGACTTACACTGACTCCAATCAATGCCCCAACATCCTTCACTCCCCTTCCCTAGCACTAAATCCAGGTGGCCATCTCGAAAGAGGACACCACCATCATGTTTCACCTTGAAACTGACACGCAACATTCTTAAAAGGGACGGTTGACGTCAGAGAACTGGATTTGCAAAGGCAGCTTTGTGCACAGTTAAATCCCAGTCAAATCCTTCCTACAGGTGTGCTGTTTTTTGGGGGGTTTTTTTAATATTCACAGTGCTTGAACTGTTTCCACCCAACCCTTTGGCAAGAATGTCCTCAGTGTGGCTAACAGATGATTTATGGTGAACTGGCCAGATCTTATCCAATGTAATGGCTGAGTGAGGTATACAAAGATCTTTGTCAGTGTAGGGAAACAAAGCAAGGCAGCTATGCCAACAGGGGATTATGGGGGTTGTAATCCAACTCATTTGGAGGGTGCCCAAACCAGTTTACAGGCTGCTCTGGATTAGGCATGGCTATATTCCAGACTGTGTTCCTGCTTAAAGAAACAAAGGAATCCGTAATCCAAATCCTGTTCCAAGGAAATGCAAATTCTGTATCTTGCAGAAATTGTGCAAATCAAAAACATTTTCCTTCTGTTGCACAATTTTATCTGGGGTGGGGGTGGGTATCCATTGTTTATTCCATTTCTGCTGGCTTACTTCTTTCTCTTGTTCTCTTTCTCTCAGTATATAAATAGAAATAATGGGAAACTGGTATTTTCTCAGGAGGCTAAATTCTGCAGCCGGGTAGTTTTCTTCTCCATGCGCCACAAAATTGCAGCCTTCACACAACCTACTCCTTAACCAGTATTTGATTTCTCTGGTAATATATTTGGAAACCAACATGTCAGGGCTTGAGAGATTTCCTGGGAATGCAATTGCAACATGATAAGAGAATTGAGCCAAATGGACCCAACGCCCTCCATTTTCTTGAGCGTAATTAATTCAGTGCCACCTCGGCTGCCTCAAATCAATGTCTGATATATGGATAGCATAAAATGATGGCATAGCGGGGAAGAGAAATGGCAAAGTGCAAAGGCACAGTCTCACACACTTAAGAGGGATGCAAAGGATAATCTAGCCTTTCACCCTTTGACCTGAACAAAATATTTCACTACACCAGACACTAGTATTCCCACAGATTAACTCAGGATGCAGAAACTCTTTTCACCCCAAGGACTGAATTTCCATTTTGACAGGTCCTGGGGACTGCATTCTAATGCGGGTTGGGCCAAAGGCAAAAAGGGATTAAGCCAGCAGCCAAAGGGACAGAGCCAAAATAACAAAACTACCAGCAAATTTTAGTTTAAAGCCCCTGCAAAAGGCCTCGAGAGAGAGATTTCACCTTTTCAGTTGGGGACCACATTGCACAAAAGTCAAGATCCTAGCAGGGCCAGACTGGCATGCACAGAAGGACCAGTTTGGCACCTGGATCTGATGCTCTGTACACCAGTTTAACCAATAGCTAATGTTGTGGGTTTAGTTATTGGGAATTTATCCTACAGATTCAAATTTAACAGTCTTTTTCTCTCCTTAGGAAAGACTGGGGGCAGTAGTTCTGTTACCAGGGCTAGGTAGTCTTAGTATCCCCAAAGAATTGGGTGCTACCATGTGATGGCCAAACATCTGCATGGTTTTAAAAGGAGATTGAACAAATTCCAATGGAGTTTTATGACAAGGTTTTGAGGTGGCTTAGATGTGGGGGACATGGTGGATATGGTTCATCTGGATTTTGGCAGGGACTTTGACAAGGTCCCGTATGATATCCTGGTTAAGAAATTGATGAGCTTCAGGATAGATAATGCACTTTCCAATGGATTAGTGTTTGGTGGAGTACAACTGGTGGAGAGCCAGTGTGGTGCAGTGGTTAAGAGCGTGGGACTGGGACTCAGGTGACCTGGGTTCAAGTCCCCATTCGGCCATGGAGCCAACTGGGTGACTTTGGGGCAGTCACAGACTCTCAGCCCAACCTACCTCACAAGGTTGTTGTTGTGGGGATAAGATGGAGGAGGAGAATGATGTAAGCTGCCTTGAGCCCTTTGAAGAAAAAGGCAGGATATAAATTGAAAAATAAACAAACAAACAAACAAATAAACTGGAGTACTGTGTCCAATTCTGGGGCTCATATTACAAGAAGGATAAAGCAAGGTTGGAATTAGTTCAGCACAGGGTTACAAGATTGGAAGGAAGATTGTAGGGGATGCCATATGAGTTGAGATTGAGGGAACTGGGACTTTTCAGTTTGGAGGAGACTCCAAGGGGTCTCATAGCGACATTCAGGTATGTGAAGGGGTGCCACATGCTGGAGTGTTGTGACCTGTTCTCCCCTGTGGTGGAGGGAAGGATATGACCCAGTGGGGCAAAGCCAAAAGAACCATGTTTTAGGTTGGATGTCAGGAAGTACATCCTCATGGTTAGGACCACTAGGATATGGAATGGGCTTCCACAGGAGGTGGTGGAGGTTCCACCAGCGAGGGCATTCAAGGAAAGATTGGACACCCACATGTTGGACTTTATATGAGAGGAGCTGGTTGGTTTGTGGGGTCAGATTGGCTGGTCCAGGAGACCCCTTCTGACTTGCTATGTTTCTCTGTTTCTATATATGTTTGTAAATTCATGAAGAGGCAGCTATCAGTGGCTACTAACCTTGTTGGCCATGCATTACCTCTATTATCAGAGATGGAATGCCTGCATACACCAGTTGCTGAGGAGCTTGGGCAGATCAGATCCTGCACCCATTCTGCTTGAGGGATATTGTGTACAGCTGTTGCCACTGTATGAATGGAGTGCTGGACTGGATGGACCATTGAGAAACCTAATCAATAGCCAGGGAATTGTTGGAAGTTAGTCTTTGAGCACCAGCACTACCACCAATGTTCCCTTTCCAAGCAGATCAAGACCAAAGGCTTCTAATTGCAGACTTTATTATCTTTAACCTGTCCAGCTAGGGCAGCTTTTCATACAAAAGGAGTATTGAAGAGTAATTTACAAAGACACCAGTGAAGATTCCAGCTCTTAGAGAAAGATGGCACCTAAAAGAAGTGGATTCCAAACTAAATGTCTCTCCTTCCTTCTCAGCCAAAAAGGAGTTAACATCATCATACAGGTGGTTCCAACAGCTTCTAGGCCAGACTTTTGGAAAGTCAAATGCTACTCAGTTGTTCTTTTGATGTCGTTCTAGATGACAGGACTGATTAAATCATCTGTCCCACTCTGGCTTTTCCTGTTCAACAGAGTCACAGAATCTTCCCCTGAAGACTGTAGCTTGGTCCTCACCAGCTACTTGGCTTATCTTGAAGCAGGCCAGCATTGGCATTTCAACTAAGAATTCCATCCCTGTCTCTTCTTCCAGTTCTGATTCAGCATCTGAGGTAACAACCCTGAAATGCTGTATTTTGGGAGGAGTGGACCCAGTTGGTACAGTAACCACAAAACAATGGAGTTAGGGAAAATAGGTTAGGCTGTGGGAAGTGGTGTATCCATCTGGGGAATTCCAGGCAGCTACATCTGAACCTTCAGAGGGCTGGACTTTTCACACAAGTCTAAGGTTCTGCACTCCTGCTCTAGGGTTAGAGAACAGGCAAATGTGAACCCCGCTGTTATGCTTAGAAGGGAGGTGACCATGCCTGTGTCTTGGAGATAGGACACCCCTACAAAATTGATTCTAGATCTAACTGCCATAACCTGACTAGCATGGGAGAGCTCTAGTCAACATCAACTCTGAGCAGCACCTGGGACTTGACACAAAGAGGAAAGAGGATCAGGAGGACCAGGAAAAAACCCCATGTGCTAAAGTCACTCAGGTGGAGACTGTCAGAGGCAACACGCCCCGAGCCAGATGACATTGAGAGACATTCCTCTTTTGCACCAGGAATCCAACACATCCCAAAGCCTGCTCTCCGGAATGGCAATGCAGCAGAGGAGAACTAACTGAGAGGTGATGGAGAGTTAGGTGCCAGGGCAAAGACTACCCCTTTAAGACCCTCCATGCTTCTGGAAGTGTACAGAGCCTGGAAGGAGGTGGTGTGGTCCAAGAGGAAAATGAGCAGATAAGCTCCAGACCTTCTTAGAGCTGTTTGGAGCTGTACGTTTAGAGCTGTGCAAAATCGTGCAGCTACAACCATGTTTGGAGTTTTCGAAAATCCTGCACCAGCAACCTAACGTTTTCAGTCCTCAAGGACAACACAAAAAGGTCATGACACCTTAAAGCATCCTTTTCAAATTGGTACCCTCCAGATGTTTTAGACCACAGTGCTCAGAATTCCTCACCTTTGGCCATGCTGTTTGGGGGCTGATTGTGTTGGAATACAAAAAATATGAAAGACAACAGGTTGGAAAAGGCTATCTTAAGCAATAGCATAATTATTGTGGGCTAGAGTCCTCTTCCTCAGATGCATGAGATCTGATCCTAAGCTGGCAAGCATGTATACTCAGAGAAGAATATTAAAAAGGAATGCATACTATAAGAGCAGACATCCCCACTTGTGTTCAAGACAGAACAGGCTGGGACCACATTCTGGGCTGTGGTTGGTATTTGTAGGATTCTACTACACCAGGGGTGTTGAACGTCTTTCTACCTAAGTGCACAATTCAGGGGGGCTCTTGGAGGCTGCATTTCAGTGACGAATGAGGTAAAAAGGGTAAGCACAAAATACCAAAAAATACCAGCAGTTCAGCCTGAATTGTTTATTGCCAGTTACAAAGATTTGGCGGCAATCTTACATATGCTTTGATGGAAAAACAAAAAACAAAGTCCAACAACACTTGGCATCCCCAGTCAAGCATGCATAGGGTTGTGCTTTTAGAGTCATTCCAGCCTTTTTGAAGTGGAAAGGAGCTACACAAACTGAGAAAACAAGAAGGAAGGTTAAAGAAGGTGGAGGGGGGGGGGCGGTTCTGGGAAATGCTGGAGGCTGGAATTTGGCTCATGAACCTGACCTCAACCCCCCCCCCCCCCGCTCTATCCCAATCGGCTGCAGTGTGGAGTGCATCCAGGAAGTCCAGTCCACCTTTCCTTCCTCCCTGGAGAGGATGTTGCCATTCGTAGGCCAGCAGAACAGGAGGGGGGCAAATCAAAGTCATCAGAATCCTTTTGGCTCCAAGGAACACAGAGGGGGAGATCCATATCCAGCACCGCTGCCTAATTTCGGAAGGCTTCCTTCCTTTCCTCTTGGAATCTGTGCCGGTTCATTCCCAGGGTGCCTTGGCATGCAGTTTGGAAATCACCATCCGAGAGGAACAGTGCCTTAAGGATGGAAAGAGACATCTCAGCTGGGGTGAGCAACTCTTTTCTGTTCTCAAGCAGGACAGAGGGTGTGAAAGAGAAAGCACAGTATTTGCTTACTAACTGATGCTACACAGAGATTTAGTGAGTGTTTGTGGAGTGCTCCAATCTCCTAAAATGGAAGGAGTCCTAAAAAGAACTCAAGTTCTTTTTTATCAGTGAACTTCACCTGAATGGAGTATTTGTCCACTGCTAAACATGATACATGTTCAGAGCTAATCAATGCTGGGGAATTTGTTCTGGCTTCACAACCTAGCAACATCCCTAATTTCAGACTTTAGACAATGCCAACAGGGGGCATAATAGTCTCTTGTGCATTGGTTCTGGCCCTTGCTCATTGTCTTTTTCTTGGCCTATGGATTTAGTCCGAGTTCCAGAAGCTACTTGGGAGCTGAATCTTTAATTGCATTGGCAGCTATGCTATAGCAGCTATTTGTCAAATGGGGTGTAAGCACAACTAGCTGTGACGGGACCGCTAGCAGCACAGTGATTCATAACATCTGGATTAAATCTGTAGTATTCTAACACACTTACCCAATGGTGCTAGAAGAGTAGAAGAAGAAAATGAGAAGCAAAAAAAAAAATGTTTTTCATGGAATCTTCTGTGCGTATTTACTGATCACAAAAATGAGAATGAAAGACATGCATAATCAAAGATGGCAAAATAGACCTGTTTACAAATTAAATAAATAAGTAATGAAATAGAGATGCTAATTTATAGATGCAAATCTGGAAATAATTAGTATAATTTAATGATCAATATAAGCTACCTCACTGCAGTGGGGAAAGCTGTGACTGGTGGCTTGCATGTCTGTTCAGCCTCCTGTCCAGTCTCCAGTTGTTCCCTTGTCTGTTCTCTCTTCTTTGGATTCTTTTTCTTTCAACCAGACTCAAACTAGACAGCCCTTAAGTAAGGCTTTCCTCTAACAGCTCTACAAAGAATGGACTCTCCTCTGAAAAATAGGAGACATGCTGCCATATTTCACGTTGACCTCCACATGCAACAGAATGATGTTGTATACTGCTGATGGAATAGAACAGACTCAAGCATATTCCAGGTGGGGAATTGTGTTTTTAATGCTTCCCTGTATATTTTTTTTAATTCCTTCAGGAAGAAAACTAGCAAAGTAATCTGGATTGCGAAGATTTTGCTTTGTTTTCATTTTTTTTATCTGTTCAGAGTGTTTTATGACATGGAGCATTTGAGGTAACCCTTTCCCAACTGTAGGGTGAAGGGCAACACACAGCTTTATCATCCCAGGATCCTGCCATCTCATTCTTCCACATGGCTATGCTGAGCCTACAGAATATGAACCTGGAAGAATTAAGGGAAATCTTGCTCAGCAGAGTAAGGGACTCTGCTGTCACAGTTATACCAGAAAGACTTCAATTTTTATGGTATCAATAGATGGATCCAGAGAAGTTAGGCTATGCACTCTCTTTCCATTGGCTGAAAAATTCCTAGAATCCTAGGACAGGAATGGGGGTCTCCAGCTAAGAAATCGAAAGCATGAATTGACTGGCCTCTTCTGAAAAGCATTCAGCAAGGGAAGGAGTGCCAACCCATCCCCCAGTCATTCTTTCTATTGTCAAACTGTTCTCACCATCAGAATGTTCAACCAAAATCCTCTTCTAAGTCAAGCCCTTTCAATCCAGTCTTGCCCTCTGGCTCAGCAGGAGAAAACTCCTTTTTTTTAAATGTAGAGCCCTTTAGGTATCTGATGAGTGAAGTTCTGTTACCCCAGTCTTCTGTTCTCCAGGCTAAACATGCCTAGTTTCATCACTGTGCATGAGTTGTTTTGCACTGCCATCTTTGCTGCCCTCCTATGAATTCATTTCAAATTGTCTACACATGACCGAATAAAGAACTGATTGTCTACACCAACGAGAGGGAAACCCTTTTTGTGTCAAGGGTCACACTCCCTAGAAAGTACTTTGTAAGTCCATGTCAGTGGTTGGCTGTGTTGAAGCTACTGGTGAGCAGTAGTTTTCTCTCAAAATCCGGTTTTCCCCACCTTCTTTCTGACACCCTCCTCTCTGTGTGTTTTCCCTTCGGATACCTCCTTCTGTCTCCATCCCCATTCTTTTTCACTGCCCAGTCCATTGCTGGAGGTGGGGGGTGAGGATCGAATGGGAGGGAGGACTTATCAGAGAATTACGCTGATAGTTTGCAAAGAGTTTTTTCATAAGGCCAAGGAGCACAGGTTTCTAGCATTGTGTTGGCCTTATTTGCTTACACTAACTAACCTTCTGTTTAAAACCAACCTAGGATTACATTCTTTATAGGTTGTGGAGTGTGTCATGTGATCTTGGATTAGTGGGTTAATAGCCAAACAGCCAAACTCCCAAGCAACCCAGCTCTTAACCTATCCAGGAGCCATGGGTTAACTGCTGTGTTGCTTAACCGTTAACTCAGTGGTCCAGGTTTGCACATCACACGCCAAACCTGCAAGGACCCAATCCTGTGTTATGAAGTAAAGGCTAAAGTGGTGGGTGTACTGCAAAGTGCATGCTTGGTCTCACCAACCCATGTTTTTAGACTGATGGGTTGTGTGCAGAAGAGTCAATGCATCTTCCTCAATTAACATTGCCCCATTCACATTAATCAAGAAAAAAAATATTGATTAAGTTATGGTTGAAACTAGAAGGTTGTTGCTATGACTACTACTACTGAAGTGGCTGTTTTTTGCTATAATAATTTTGGCATAAAGAGTTTTCTGTTTTCTCTATCATGTGAAATTTATGCACACAAATTACTTCCATTATGGTAGCAGATCTTTTTTGCTGTGTTGTCCATCTATCCATCAGTCAATTGACCAGTTGATCAATAGAGACTGACCAATTGGAATAGCTGTGAAATTTACTAATGCATTGGGCACATATGAAAACAGCTACAGCACCCCTTAGTCAGAGAGCCTGTCCTATGATTATGACATATCTAGTTACCAGTTGATGAAATCTAGAAAGAAAAAGAACTTATCTTCCTCCTCCTTTTTTTCATTCCCTCCCCCACCCGAATTTCTGTGTTGCAATGTGAATACAGTGGCAAAATGCTTCCAAAAATCCAAGGGCCAAATGAAGAGGAACTGCCACTGGCCACAGGTCTGAGATGGTATTTGTGTAACTGGTTCATCATGGGACTGCACACTGAGAGCATCCAGCAACTGCGGTTGCTGCACACAGTGTTAGATCTTTGGTAATCAGTGCATCCTGGGGGAGCAATTTGCACCTCTTCTTTGGCATTTACAACTGTGGCCTAGCAGTGTGTGTTTTGACCTAGAAAGCCCTAGGTGCTCAGGCTGCTGCCTCAGCAACATGACTCAGGATGGAACCTGCATTGTTGCCAAGGCTTGCTTTGAGAGCGAATAGTTCTCAGAATGCAAAGCTTGCACCATTGGTAGGCTAGTGGTTGTCCTAATAAGAGATGACAAAAATCCTGTAAGACCAGAGTGCAAGCATGGGGAAACTCCAGCTCTGCATTTTTATTTTATTTATTTATTTAAATATTTATATGCCGCCCCTCGCAGCAGCCTTGGGGCGGCTCACAATATCAAACAAATATATTATTAAAAACATATACCATATTTAAAAAACTGGCCCATCTCAGGTTATCAGATAAAACCATACAACAAAAATATAAATAATGAATTTAAATTAATAAACAAAAATAAACCAAGAACATAAATTAAACGTTCTAATATGGACCCAGAGATACCCCATGCGACCTGCAGCGGACACTGCTCTGGGCCCTGTCCCTCTTCCAGGTTAAAAGTTCCTTCATGTAATGGCAGTTGTCCCCATTGGGATAATGAGCAGCATGTGAAAAGAGATTTGGTAGCCCTTGGAGGAGCTGTTTTTCTAAGTGCTAAATCAGTACAGGGGTAGATCCAATGTCTGTGGGATGGGTTGGCTTTCAGCCCAAACTTTTAAGGGTTAAGCTATCCATGGTGCTAAAGCCCACCAAACCTAAAATGGCATCAGCACCATGGACAGTTTGTTTGCATTTCAGACTGAAGCTGGGAATTGATACTGTCCCATGGACCATAGAACCATCAACCTGACCTGCAGGGAACTCAGCTGGAATGAGGCACGACATGTGACGGATGATGAGGAAGAGCAGCTCGGATGGAATATGGAGGAGCCGTTTCCTCAAGCACTATCCAAATCCCCTTTTCCTCATAAAGAGAGGAAAGAAAGAAAGCTCCATGCCTTTTTCTGCACAGACAAAATCAAAGGATGGGGGGAAGAATTTTCCAGGGAGGGGCTTCTGGGGTGGGGGCCCATCCTCACAACATAATCCAGCCTGCAATCTTGGTGCATTTCAGCTCCTAGACCAAAGGAAGTTCTCAAATCTTAACATGATGGATACAGAGGCAGTATAATGTAGTGATTAGGGTGCTGGACTAAGTTCTCCTGTTTTCCTCTTGTATATAATCTGGTTTAGATTAGACATTTATATTTATCATTATTAGGATGTGACAGACTCCTACGTGCTACTCCTTGTACTTCATCACTTTTTAGCCCCAATCCTTCCCCTACTCCAATCTCTAGTTATGTACAGATATGTTCTGCCAGTTTGGGATACCATGTTGTTCATCTGACGAAGTATTGGTGAGGTACTGAGAAAGCTCTCATCTCCCTAACTTGACGCCACATATCAGTCTCACAGGGCAACAAGCTGCATATTTATTTACTACATTTCTGTACCTCCCGACAGCTGATGCTCTCTGAGCAATTCACAAAACCCTTTTGGAGTGATCCACAAAACCCTATTGTCGAGTAGTGATCTGCCTTGATTTTTTAGTTTGCATGGAAAGGTGAGTGATCTGTATTTTAACAGAAATGCTTTGTTTTCAAACATCTTTTTTTTTTTTCAAAAAATTTTGTTTTCAAAAATCTTTGTTTCAAACAGTGTGTTTCGTATTTTATCTTGAGGACCTCTGGGGCTCATCAAAAACTTAGCAGGGGTTGTTCAAGAAGAACAAAAAATATAAACTGAAAGTAAAGTCACAGTTCATTCTTGATCCTTCCCTTGCCCCAAAAAGATTTTAGCAGAGGGGTGTTGCTGAAATTCCAGAATCTTCTGGAACAACTTTCCTCAACCTGGTGCGCTACAGATATGCTGCTCCCATCATCTACCACTGTACTTGTTCCTCTGAAACTTGCTGGCAATTCATGGCACTGATAAGAGCATAAGAAGAGCCTGAAGGCCCATCCAACAGTATGATTTTCCTGATTTATTTTTTGAGGTATTTTAAGATTCTGTGTGCAATTTTGCATTTTTAACTCACTGAAGTCTTAGCACAACCATGATACAGGAATAAAATGGAGTTGGTTTCTGTTGCCTTGATCACTTTTCTCTAGATGGAGTTGCTGACATGAGGGTGCCATGAAGGGTAGGCATGCTTGGGCACCTGCTGTGGGCCCACATCCCAGCAGGGTCCCATAGATTAGGGCCCCATGGATCTGCTCTTTCTCTCCCAAGCATAGCCTGTTTATTTCTCTGCCTCTCATTTTGGCACAGAAAAGGGTGTTGAGATGGAGGGCAAGGGATACACTTTCTGCTTGTTTATGAGTGTTTTCCACTTGCCAAATAAGCAAATGCAGCAACAATGGAAAAGAGGAGGAGGAGTAAAAGGGACTCGTGACAATATTGCTGAAAAGATAGGAGGTGCTTTGGATTAGGACTGTGGTGCTGCAGAAGGATGGAATGAATCTCCACCAATCTCTATGCCATTTTTCTGAACAAAACTGCCCCCTCCCCAGGCCAGGCCTGGTGTCAATCGCAGGCACCAACAGCCCACACTGCATCAGGGGCCCACTGACAACAGTCTCCTGGAATTACTCCTCTTCTTTGCTATGGCAACCTGCCGGCTTACCTGCCCCTTGCTCTGGCCTAAACAAAGGTAGTGAAGAGCAGGAGAAGCATGAGTTGTCTCGACCACCTTGCCCCCTGCTGTCTGCCTGCCAAGCAAGCAAACAGCAGTGCTGGCAAGAAAAGATGGGAGACAATCACAGCTGGTGAGCCTGGCAACAAGAAGGTAATCTCACGGGGGGGGGGGGATGCCTTGCCCACGACTCCATCAAAAACTTGAGCTGGATCTGCCTTGACATTTCAGCCATATATCCCAGTCCTGACCTGAGGACCTCACCTTAGGGAAGGGCTGGTGGAGGGCAGACTGGAGCCAGCTACTGCAGTGGGGTTCCTTCTCTTTTGCAGCTTTTCCTCTGAGCTTTATAGGAGCGATGCAAAACAGCAGCACCAACATGGAGCACCATGGAGAGCTCCCAGGAAGCTCCGAATAAAAGCTGCAACAGATTTGGAGCTCCACTGACACGGGAGTCGAGAGACTCACCTGGCCAGGCACAAAGGAGCAGGGATATCCATGGATTTTCCACCTACAGCCCCTCGCCCCTGTCCATAACAGGAGACCTGGAAAGAAGCACTGACTTCACCCCGCGCGTGAAGAGCCAGAGCCGCGCTCTCCACCTGACTCAGCTTTCTGTTCAGAAGGCAGGTGCAGGAATGGAGGGAAGCGGCGCGGGATAGGAAAGCGGCTCCTTTGGCACCGTCAAAATGGCCAGTTAATCTGGGCAGAGCACGGTGGGGCGCGCACGCGCGTTGCGATGCGTGGGCGCACTGTTGACATTGGCAGGGGTGCGTACCGGGGGCTTTTGTTCTGAAGTGAATGCCTCCTCTTCCTCCGGCCTCCTCCTCCTCCCACACCCCACGCCACGCCACCCCGCCCCCTGGAAGGTGACGTCATGGATGTCCGCGGCGGTGACAGGGGCCACCTGTGGGCTGAGCGAGGCTTTAAAGAGACACGGCTCCGGACGGGAGCGGGAGACCTGCTGGCTATTGTCTCGCGCTCTCTCCGCGTCGGAGGAAAAGAGGCGGCCCGCTCGCCCCGCAACCCGCGCCCGCCAGCCGCCCTTCCTCTAAGCCCTGGCTCTCCCAGACCGTTCCCCAGAGAAATCCGGTTCGGACGGCCCGTGTTTGTGCACGCGTCAAACACAGGCACAGACAGGCATGCACACACCTAAGAGAGCCGTGGGGGGCGAGGGGGTGGAGAGCCGTCTCTCCCTGCACTCGGAGCTCCTTGGCGGAGAGAAATCCCTTCCCAGAGGAGGCCGTGGGAATGAGTGATGCTGTTCATTCATTCCACGCTAGTTCATTCATACGTCCCAAAGAGATGACACTGGAGGTAAGATCTCTCTCTCTCTCTCGCTCTCTCGCTCTCTCGCGCTCTCGCTCAATCTGAATGTCGGAAGGGATGAAAGAGGAAAGAGGTGGAGTGAAAAAAAAGTTTTCCATTACAAGCATCTTTAAAAAAAAGGGGGCGGGGGGTTGCGACTGTGTTTGGGGATAGTATCCGCTCTGGCAGAAGGAGGACAGGTTTTCAACAGGGTGATCTGCTGTTTTCTGAGTTCTTGAATTAGCGCCTATTGCTCATCTTCTCTGTATCCTGAAAAACCTTGTATATTGTGCAAAAAAAGAAATTTTCCCACCACCACATCAGAATATTCCCTCGGTGTTCTTGAACTATCTCTAAGCGATTTGGCAGGCTACCCGAATGGACAGTCTTTGTACTGCAGCGGTTCTCTTCTGAGTGCCAAATGTTTGGCATAAAATCAACAGGCAGAGAAGTTGTTTCGCCTTCCCTTCATGTTCTGCTTCTTGGTTATCCAGACAGACATCCGGCTGGCCACTGCTGGAAACAGGGCTAGTGGGCTAGGTCTGATCTAATTTTTCTGCAAGCACACAAGCAGGACCATCTGAGTCGGGAAGAATATAGCTGTTTGGTTCCAACATGCGGCTGCAAACTTGACAGAAAAGTACCCCTCCACACACACACACACACTTAATCTCTTTATTGAAACAGGGAGGCATCAGTTCCACACTGTCCTTTTCTTGCAAAAGCCAAGAACTTGAGTCACATTATTGGCTGATGTTTTATAGACCTTGCAATTAATTTCAGGGGACTTTTGGTGGATGGTGAAGAGTTGTCCCTGTGTCCTTTGGCTTTGACTTGTGTTTCCTTTGCTGCTGCTCTTCCTGTGACATTATTAATTTCACATATTGAATCCAATGTTAGTCCTCTTTAGAGCAGATCCATTGAAACAAATCTGACTGTATTAGACTCATGTTGAACAGAAGCCGTTGTACTTGTGTATTGCATTGTGGTTAAACCTGTTGTGGATACCAAAGCATGGTAAAGTTGGGTATAATTATTAAGTAAGTAGGGAACCATCCCCATCCATCCCATGGAATTCTGTTATTAGAGGTACCATCCCAGCCTCTTTGCATCCCTCACTGACCTCTTTCTGTCGGCACTCTCCTGCCTTGTCTGACTAATTTTCTTTCTTCCCTCCTTCTTTTTTAATTTTTTAAAAAAATATGATTCACCAGCTGTCAAAGCTACATTGGTTTTATAGCAAAAAGGATGCCCCCTGTACTTCTGAGGATAGCTAAGCTGCCTTTCATCTTATTTTGCTGCTGGATTTCAAATTACAAGATCCCCCTCACATCCTTTCTTTTTTCATGCATTCCAAATTACCCCCATCGCTACCACCACTTTCCTTTTCAGGGCTGTTAATGACGTGGCAGGACTGCTCTGCAAAAAGGGCCAATTGCCCTTTTGCAGAACTTGTTGAATGCTAATACTAGGATTCTGCAAACTCTTGATTGTGTTATTTGACTTTAAACTAATCTTTGAGGTCCCCCCCTTCTCTCTTTCTCCCCCCCACCCCCGCCGTTTCTATTTCCTTTGGGCTTCTCACACCCTCCCCCTCTTTACAAGAGGGGAGAAATGGTTTCTTTTGAATTCTCTGTAGTGCAAATTGAATTGGAGAACAATTGCACCCTGGAAGCTAACAAAGGGACTTCATTGGATGTCACTGTCATCCCCAATTATCTGATTGCAGTATGTCAAATGGTTTTGCTGTAGAGAAGAATTCCATCCCAGGCTTTTGATTTCTGCATTAAATAGAAATAAGAGCCAACAACCATTCTTTTTGCTTTCCTTAATGCCAACTCAAGAGAGGCACATGCTGAACCAAGCTATTGTTCGTAAAACACTAGAACCTTGAAACCTTTATGTTAGGTTATGTTAGTCGTGAAGTCATGCCTGACCCATCATGACCCATGGATGACATTCCTCCAGGCTCTCCTGTCCTCCACCATCCCCCAGAGTCCACCTAAGCTCACACCAACTGCTTCAGTGACTCCATCCAGCCACCTCATCCTCTGCCGTCCCCTTCTTTTTTGCCATCATTTGTTCCCAGCATCAGGCTCTTCTCCAGGGAGTCCTTCCTTCTCATTAGGTGGCCAAAGTATTTGAGTTTCATCTTCAGAATCTGGCCTTCTAAAGAGCAGTCAGGGTTGATCTCCTCTAGGACTGACCAGTTTGATCGCCTTGTGGTCCAAGGGACTCTCAGGAGCCTCCTCCAGCACCACAACTCAAAGGCCTCAATTCTTCGGCGCTCAGCCTTCCTTATAGTCCAGCTTTCACAGCCATACATTGCAACTGGGAAAACCATAGCCTTGACTATACACACTTTTGTTGGCAGGGTGATGTCTCTGCTTTTTATTATGCTGTCTAGATTTCCTCCCCAGGAGCAAGCGTCTTTTAATTTCTTGGCTGCAGTCACCATCTGCAGTGATCTTGGAGCCCAAGAAAATAAAATCTATCAGTACCTCCATTTCTTCCCCTTCTATTTACCAGGCGGTGATAGGACTGGATGCCATGATCTTAGTTTTCTTAATGTTGTGTTTCAAGCCAACTTTTGCGATCTCCTCTTTCACCCGCATCAAGAGGCTCTTTAGTTCCTCTTCACTTTCTGCCATTAGAGTGGTATCATCTGCATATCAGAGGTTGCTGATATTTCTCCTGACAATCTTAATTCAAACTTGTGATTCATCTAGCCTTTCTCTGCATATAAGTTAAATAGGCAGGGTTACAGTATACAGCCTTGCCAAACTCCTTTCTCAATTTTGAACCAATCAGTGGTTCCGTGTCCAGTTCTCACTGTTGCTTCTTGACCCGCATATAGGTTTCTCAAGAGACAAATAAGATGGTCAGGTACTCCCATCTCTTTAAGAACTTGCCACAATTTGTTGTGATCCAAAAATCAAAGGCTTTAGCATAGTCAATGAAGCAGAAGTAGATTTTTTCTGGAACTCCCTGGCTTTCTCCATGATCCAGCGTATGTTGGCAATTTGATCTCTAGTTCCTCTGCCTCTTCAAAACCCTGCCTGTACTTGTTGTAGTTCTCAGTCCACATCCTGCTGGAGCCTAGCTTGTAGGATTTTGAGCATCACTTTGCATGTGAAATGCATGTGCAATGGTGCGGTAGTTTGAACATTCTTTGGCATTGCCTTTCTTTGGGATCGGAATGTAAACTGACCTTTTCCAATCCTGTGGCCACTGATGAGTTTTCCAAATTTGCTGGCATATTGAGTGTAGCACTTTAACTGCATCATCTTTTAGGATTTTGAATAGCTCAGCTGGAATACTGTCACCTCCACTAGCTTTGTTGTTGCTCAGACTTCCTAAGGCCCATTTGATTTCACATTCCAGGATGTCTGGCTCGAGGTCAGTGGCCACCTCATTGTGGTTATCTGGGATGTTAAGATCTTTCTTGTATAGTTCTTCTGTTTAATCTTGCCACCTCTTCTTAATCTCTTCTGCCTCTGTAAGGTCCCTGCCATTTTGGTCCTTTATCATGCCCATCTTTGCATGAAACGTTCCCTTCATATCTCCAATTTTCTTGAAGAGATCTCTAGTCTTTCCTATTCTATTGTTTTCTTCTATTTCTTAACACTGTTCATTTAAGAAGGCATTCTTACAGCATCAGTGCACCAGATACATCCACAACTGAGTGTCCTTTCGGCTTTGACCCAGTTGCTTCATTCTTTCTGGTGCTACTAGTACTAGCCCTCTGCTCTTCCCCAGTAGCACATTGGACACCTTCTGACCTGAGGGGCTCATCTTCCAGCATCATATCTCTTTGCCTTTTGGCACTGTCCATGGGGTTTTCATGACAAAGATACTGGAGTGGGTTGCCATTTCCTTCTTCAGTGGATCACGTTTTGTCAGAGCTCTCTGCTATGACCTGTCCATCTTGGGTGGCCCTGCACGGCATAGCTCATCACCATTGTGCTACACAAGTCCCTTTGCCATGGCAAGGCAATGATCCATGAAGGGGTTGAAGCCTTTATGGAAACACTAAATGCAGAATTGCTGACAGATGGGAGAGGAGCTAGTTGAGCTCTGAAGTTTGGGTGGCAGATGTAAGTTGGATTTTGCTTATTTCAATTCCACTAAAGTCACTCATTCATCTTCAGTCTCTTCCCTCTGGTGTCCCCAACTTGCAGACAGGAAGGGGAATGCCTTTGCAGCTAATTAAAATTTCATGGGCTAGAAGTCATGCCCTCTGCAATGAGATTGTTAAATAATTGACAAAGTGGATATACTCTGTCTTTGTGTTACTAACATTTGCATGATAATAGCCAATTTCATTTGAAGTGGGGGGAATACTCTGAAACACTTATGGGCAGGTCTTTAATTTGCCTTGATTGGGTCAGTTTAGGCCTGTCTGGAAGGTAACCATATATGATAGGCTGCAGCTTTGGACTGAGTGCCAGCACCAAACACTACAAACAGCTCTCAGACAGCCTGATGGCTTTCAGCACCAGCAGTATGGACAATTCCTTTCGGCAAAAATGAAGTCTCTAAAGTTCTTTTTGCAAAACTCTGGCAGGATACTCCAAGGACTTTCTACCCCTCTTCTATATATGCTAATGATGAAATGCAAATAGTGTTAAAAAAAACACAACCAGCACTGAAGTCAGGCCAGCATAAGTCTGTGTTCAGTTCACATAACACTAATGGAGCTGCGTTTTCACTTGCAGATATTATCCTTGTTCTGTAAATTGTGCATGGCAGGTATCCATCAGACCCCTTGGCCCACAATTCAAGATATCTCCCTTCTACGTTGACAAGCAGATAGGTTCCCATCATGGCTTGATGTTCAACACCAAGGTGACAAAAGGCTTGGGTATAACATAGTGATTGTATCCGGTTCATTGATTTGCCCGAACTTTCATGCTTTTGATTAAAAGATGGGTAATGAAGGGCATGGCAATCCTTGTTGGTTGTTAAAAGGAAGGTTTTGGGGAAACGGGTGGGAGGGCTAGAGGCTACAGCCCAGAAAGTACCATCAGTTACTTTGGTGTGGATTTCAGGAAAGTCAGTTCCTGAAATTATTTTGAGATCAGTGGAAGCTTCCCTGGAGTAAAGATGTGGTTGGAGGATGTGGCTGGAGAAAACATCGCTGGTCGGTTTGATTGGCTTAGCTTCCTGACTCAGAATCCCCACAGAGGACGGAAACAATGAGACTCAAATGCAGGTGAGTTCTTCAAATGCAGGTGAAATTGGTATTGGTATTTAAGAAAGGTCATGTGGATCCAAGTTCACAGACACAGGATCTAGTCACATAATGCCACTCCTTTTATATCAAGATGAACTTGTGCTAACTTTGTCCTGAAACCTGTAAACTGGCATAAGCTTGGGTCTGAGCACCTGAGCAATCCACTCATACTACTGGAACATGCAGCTGGACTGGTCTATTTTGGCATGGCATTTTGATGGCAGCTATCCCCTTCCTATAGGCAGTCTGCCATTCATGAACAGGCCAGACCCAGAACTGCTGAACTTTTCCAAACTTGCTAGGACACCTACCCTTGGACCATGCTCTGAATCCCTCACTTATTTCCTGGGGAAAAATATATTGGAGCAGTTTGCCCCAATGTGTTACCCTCCAAATATTTTAGACTGCAACTCCCAGGATTCCTGACCATTGCCTATGATGACTGGAACTGATGGAAACTGAAGGCCAAAATATCACTTTAGCACCAGACTGGAGAAGGCTGGCTTAGGCCTAATCTGTCCCACGCCAAATTTTCTGCCCCTTTCCACACAACTCCCCAAATCTATTCCAGGCATTATAGGCAAGATCCAGTATCGAGTCTGCAATATCACCTGTCCCCTTTCCATGCTTTTATCATCCTTCTCTTTGCCATCTTTGTGGATGAATACAAAACACAGCCGTTGGAGAGCTCATCCCTCCATGCATCACTTCCAGTGTCCATCACTAGATCGATCTAGTGCATTGGCTGTATCTGGATATTGCTAAGAACGTTATCGACAAATACATCTGTAAAACGTGTGTGTGAAAGGCTCAGTGGAAAATGACAAATTACTTCTTCCTCAAATCCCTCCACACACAAAATCTCCTTCAGTGCAATGAAGCCACCCAGAGAGCCTTCTGGCTATGTGGCGGCATACGAATGCGATAGCTAGATAGATAGATAGATAGATAGATAGATAGATCCAGGATGGGGCTGTGGTAAATTCCTGTCCTCCACTTGTACTAGCAGGAAGGACAGAATTTTCCATAGGGCAAAATACAGGAAAACTGCAGTTTACAGTGGCTTAACCCACAGTTCAGCACCTCCTTCTGTATAATGGTTGGAACAGCTCCAAGAGGTGCTACAGGGGAATGAAGATCAGCTTTTCCTGCCAAATTGCTTTAAAATGCACCCCCACACACATGCATGCACACATGAAACCTCATTTCACTTGATGCTGTACAGTATTTGTGCAGAAAGAGATGTGTCCACAATTCTCACTCCTTTGCATCTCTTTCCATTCAGGCAGTGTGTTCCTGGCACTCATTTTATTTGAGCCACCCATCCATGTTTTAAACAGGACACTCTGTCACCACAGATGTCTTTCCTCCTTTTTCTACAAGCAATATTTGGTGAGATAAGGTACTATATAAAGAATTGCTATTATTTATTCAAACTCCTTTCCCACTGTGCAAAAGTAAATAGAACGGGCCCTTTTAAGAAATTTAAGACATTAATATTGTTTTATGTAGTTTTCTGCCTCTTATTTATAGCCGCAGTTGGCTATAATTCACACTTGGCTATAAAGGTTAATTCTCTTAACCTCTGTACAGTAGTTCATATCACAGCATCAAAATGCATTGCTCTCTATTTCAAGGAATAGAAATAGGGCTTAACAGGATAAGCACACCGTTCCCCCCCTACTAAAAGTCCTGCAGTGTTTGTCAGCCTTGTCCTTCAATGCCTTTTCTTATGGCATCAGGCTGTTGCCACCCTATTTTCCTTATATTTCTTAATGTTACCTTGTCAGAATATTGCTTATGAGCCTCTTCCTTCTTTAATATGATTGTACCAGGATGTTTGCCAGGATGTTTCTCAAAAAGATCAGGTTATTGCACATCCTTCCTCACCCTGTGAAATCAACAAAATCATGTGGCAGATTGAACCCTGTTACAGCTTATCTCAGTTCTTTTCATTTCACTTTATCATAGATCTGTGCAAACAGTTTGACAAGCTGTTGCTATGTCAGGCAGATTTGGGACGCTCAGCTGCAAATGTTTTAAAGCGAGTTCCCCTTCAGTTTAAGTGAAATTATGGATATTTGCTATATGCTTAGCAAAAGCCATTGTGAAAAGAAGTGATAACCTGGTAGATAAAGCAGAAGAGTCAGTTGTGAGATTTCCCTTTTTCTTTTTTCTTCTATTTTTTTTTCTTTCTTTGGTTAAAGTAGAATATAAACCTGCTTGAAGTCAGTTGAGAAACTGCCAGATGAAAGAGAGAGATTAAGGAAGTGGGCAAGGGAAGGAAAGAAGAAAAGCAATGGTGAGAGATGGGAGGAAGTCAGAAGTGAATGAGATCAAGAGAGCAATTAGAAAGTTCAGAGGAAGAAAGGATATGAGGAAGTTCAGAAAGTAAAACAGGACTCAAGTGTGTAGGGCAGGGGTGGGGGGATAGAGGGGGGGTAATTGAACCATTCTTCTTTAGGCAGTTTCTTGGTCTTATTTCAAAAGGGCAGTTGGATTCTTCCCCGCACCCTGCAGCCCGCATGCACACATTAGAACAATTAAAAGGTAAAATCAAAGCAGCTAGGTTCTCATCTGGGAAGAGAAGATACAGTTCTTGTTTTGAGGACTAAGAGAATGGAGAAAGTTGATGAATATATTAAGAACATGATTCAGGTTAGAATAGGTGCCCAGGTAATCAATGCAGTGTTCGTTGTCACATCCATTTTTTCCTGCTCTAAATGCTCCTTTTGCTTCAGAGAAACGTTTTCATGTCTTAATAGCCTGTCCACTGCACAAGACATTTAGGCTCACTTGCTGCAAAACTATATTTACCTACTTGAAAGTAAGTCTCACCAAACCCAATGGGACATACTCTGATTAGATAGGTATAGGGTTGCCCTATTATATTCCAACTTGTTCTTTCCTACTATTTGGATTGAATGCTTAAAAAAATCTCTGGAGAACATAAGAGATTTCCCATGCCCCCGATTACCTAGGGAAACCTTTCTTTTAAAGGTGAATTGTATTATGATCAATGCACATCATTTGGATAAAACCTTCAGCCCAATCAGGACAAGTTTATCCCAGACAAGAGGAGACAGATTTTTGCCAGAGAAACTGGAAAGGTGAGAAGGAAGGACAATGAGGGCTTTGCTGTGAGTGACAGAGAGATCGATTTGACCCATTTTCCCTGTCCTTAATACCTTCTTGTGAGTCTTGTCATGACCAGTTTTAGCAATTGTTTTATGAATATGGGGATGATGCATGAAATGAGGGAGAAAGAGACTCAGAAACCAGAGTAAAAAGAATTTTAAAGCATTAGATTGGTTGACAGTCCTGAGTTTAAAAGTGTATTGCAAACCTGGTATAGAGCAGTTTGATGATTAAGAGACCAAGCCATTGATCCTAGAATCTAAGCTTTAAATCTCATTATTGCCACGAATTCATTAGACAGCCATGGGCAACCTCCTTTCTTTCTCACACTGTTGTGACGGTGGCAACAAAAGAATCTAAACAAAGTGCTTTGGACATCTTTATTATTTATAATGTACCTTTTGGAATACAAATTATTGTACATTATTCCCACCCCCCACCCCCAATTCATCTGCACAATCTAGGTTATTCAGCAAAAGCTTTCTGTCAGTGTAGGGGTTTAAATCCAGGTTTCCTCAATCTTAGCCCATGCACCATATAGTCACTCATTCAAAATGCACTATATATGTGACATCATAATCATTACTATGCTATTAATAAAATATGAGAAAATCAGCTGATTCAGTGGAGGAAGCTTCTTATCCTATATATGTTATTGGATTTAATTTCCCACTAAACTCTGCCAAAATAACTGATGGCCAGGAATCATGGGAGCTGTAGTCCAGCAACATCTGCGCCACAAGTCCTCTATATAAGTTCCATCTTACATTGCTTCTTCCAGTATAAAGCATGACATCTGTGCTGGAAATGTTAATAGGACCAGTCAGTTACATCTCCACCCTGTGCATGTACCTCAAGAAACGGAGATGCATTGTCCCTCCTACAGTGAAAGGAAAACTCACAATCGCATCACCTTTTCTCGTATTGCGAGGTTGATCGGGAAAAGAAACATGCTGGAAAAAGTAACGTTCCGCCCATCTTGTCCGAGCGAAGTTGAACAACCCGCATTTTGAATAGATGGAAGTTTCTCAACATTCCTCAAGAGTAGTTTCACAAAAAGGATATTTTATCACACTCCTGCACCTTTTCAGAAATCTGAAGAAGCAGACGATTCGTGGCAATGTTTCCCTTGCTATTTTAAGTCTGCTTGAAGAAATTCCATTGAAAGCACATAAACATTCTTAACTTTTGCAAGTCACCCCTCATGGTGGTCCCTTTAAAGATGGTTCACTCAATCATCTGGTTACTCAAATCTTTCCTTATTTTAATAGTAAAATTTAAGAGAGATGGTTGTGGGTGTGATTAATTTTATTGGTGTTATTGTTAAGTAATGGGAGAGGGCCAGCCTATGTTCTGTTGACGCTTAATGAAAGGATACTGAGAGAGATGGCAAGGATGAAAACTATATTTACTGATTAATTTACTGCACTTCTGAACATGCAATCACTGTGGTTCTCTCAGCAGTGTACAGTGTATTAACAACACAGGGCAGAAACATGATCACAAAAACATGACAACCATCATGCACGTGGCCATCCTGGCATATCTCTTTCCACCCCCTAGTCGTGCGGCTGATTCCTGTGCAGAAAATTGGATATCTTTTGAAGCTGTTCAAACTAATCAGCTTATTCTTTCCAGACTCCATCACAACACTGGTGGCAGTGGTTTTCTGGACTGCTATTCTCCCGCCTCCACCCCTTCCCCAGCTGGCCTGTCCAGATTGCCTTTCTTGTACTTAGCTCAAAGGCAGCTGATATCTTATTATCTGGTCCAATGTGCTATGCAGACTGGAAGTAGTCAAATTGCACAAGCGTTTCACAATTATGGAAGACCCATAAAGAAGTATTACATCCACATGAATACATTTCCACACATGGATCACTGTGACACAGGTGTGTCTCGCTGGTGCAAGGTGTGTGTATGTGTGTGTGTGGAGGAGCAAAGTGCAGACCATGTATTGTACATGTGTGAAAATATTCTTTTGGCGGAAGGCAAATGAAGAATGTGGACAGGAAAAAGCTGCACTTCTGCTATGGCTGGATCTCTGGTTGGCCCTGTCCCCTGTATCCAGTTCATGAGCATGGAATGAAGACACCCTGGGCACAGCACACAGACTATCCCGTTAGGTTTCCAGCCGGATCTTTTTCCCCCCTGCTCCATCCCACCCCTCTCCCCTGTGCTTCCCCGCACAAGCAAGCATCCACCACAGAGGCTAGCAATTGCATCTCTGGGCATTCTGCAATGTGTCTGTTCGTCAGTGTCATTATTTCCTGATAATGGCAAAGGATTGGGTATGGAGAGGGAGAGGGAGGGGAGCTGCTCTTCCTACACTGCCAGTGCAAGATTCAAGATTACACGATTACAATGCCACAGCAGTAAACACCAGAATTACTGTGGCTCCCAGGAAGCATCTGGAGAGAAAACTGCCGTACACGGCTCTCCCAGCAAATGTCGTAAGTAGCGCTGCCAACTTTTAACCAGCACCACTCCTGCATTTAACAGCAGGTTGAATTGCAGATTTTACTATTTTAAATGCCAATTAAAACACCTGCCTTTCTACTAATTTAGTCATGGGGTGGCTTACAGACACAATTGCAATTAATAATCAAGTGTTATTTTTAAAAGAATAAACAACCAGACTGTAAAAAGTCTAAAAACAGATGGAGCGGCAAATATTGTTATCAGTAATAATAACAATGTCAAAAATCAGCAGAGAACCAGAAACCCCCAAAGGTTCTGTGTTAGCAAGAAGAAATGAGAAGTGTCCAAAGGGATCCCATAGTCCTTTTTAGCTGCACAGCAACATGTGTTTCTTTCTTGGTATTGTTTCAGTGACTCTTGTAGGTTTCAAACAAGAACCCTTCCTAGTCTTACCCAGATGCCAGGGACTGAGCCAGAGACCTGCGCTCTACCAGCATCCTACACCAGCACCAAGCAAAGGGCACCCGGGTCCAAGGGTATGTGAGCTTCTCAAGGAGTCTGGCTGGCTACTGTTTGAGGCAGAGTGCTGGAACAGATGTGCAAGGGGCACGGTAGAGCTTGTGTACCAACCCGACTAGAAATGTAAGAAGATGCCATGTACCTGGTCAGATTCTTCTAGCTCAGAAATGACCTGCTCCGATCTCTGGGGTTTGCAACAGGTGTCTTTCTATAGCCTAACCTGGAAATAGAACTTGCAAACCTGAGCCACAGCCCTTCAGCGTTTGCTACTATGGAGAAGACTCCCTCCACTCCATTTGTAAAGGTGCAACCTCTGGGCCAGGGCCTCCATGGACAATAGCTGCATGAGCAGATGATTCCTTCAAATACAATAGGCACATGAAACGTCTCGTGCTGTAGAGCATAGTGCATGTGTTTATATCTCTCTGTGCGACTGTTGTTAAAGAAGCACAGCCAATCCAACCTTATCTCCTGCAGTCAGGTCCTTATTAGTCAAAGTAAAGTTACCTGTGTAGTGGTAGATAACCTGCATTTGTGAAACCAGCTGGTGCCTGCAGGCACACCTGGAGGTGTGGAAGGTTTCTGTTCACTATGCCTGCCAGCCACGTCCTCCCCCATGATATTCCACTCTATTCTACCAAACAGTTTTGCATCACCTTCATCCAACAATGCTTGGCCACTGAGTGATTGTTGTCCTTATGTGGCTGTGTTTTGAATTTTGTCCCAAGTACCTTAGGGTTTGGGTCTTTGTACTTGAGGTTGCTCTGAGCCCATGGAGGCTTCCTCCTTGTGTGTTGCTGATGCCAATTTGACAACATAAGCAAATGAATTCACACCTTATCATTGCAAATATAGGGAATGATGAATCCAATAGGGCAACTGAGCTTGTGCCTCTTTTCTTATTTACTTTTTAATTACATATAAATTAGAAATTGAGCAGAACATCTGGTAAGTAATGATAATGTGTGAGATTCATTATTTAAGAAATTCTTTTGAATCAGCATTCAGCCCCAAGGGGCTGCAAATGCCAAGTGTGGCTCTTAGAGTAACAGCACATGTAATTCTGAGCCCAATAGATATTTTCTTTTATTGTAATGGGTATTGCATGTTCCTCATCTTGTATAGGTCATGTAGCTTTCATTAGGTGCTTCAGCTGCAATTTTACTCAAACCTGTTTCTATCTTTTAGTTCTGGCATCTTTATCACAACTACTTTGGGACTTCCATGAGGCAGTGGGCAAGTTCTAGAGTCCAGGTCAGGCAGGGCACAGGCTTGTAAGAGCCTTGGGAAGGACACATCTCCCTTCTCACCACCATTGTCACCACCTACCCTTGTGTAGGTTTTTCTCTTGCAACTGTTTCTACAATATTCCTTTGAGGATGACCAGGACTAGTATGCACAGAGAACACAATTCCCTCCAGATGCTCATGGACTTTCACACTCCTGTTCCCTCACCCTAAGTTCTTCTGGCTGGGAGTTGCAGTCTGACAGCACCTCTGGGGGACACGTGTTTCTCACCCTTGCCATCCACCCAATTCTAAACCTGGTCATGCTTTTGTGTTTTGTTCCAGCAAAACAAACAGTGTTGTGGTGCTTTCTGTTGTGTTTTCACAGCCCATTTCCTAATCATTCCTAATCACTGACGCACCCAGGTAGAGCATGTCTGCCCACCTGGCAGGCTGGGATCAAAGCAGTTCAAAGTGAACCCATCTTTTCACATATCTCTCAGCTTTTCTTTCCATTTTCCCTTTCTCTTTGGCATCCTCAAACAACCAGACCATCTGGTCTCACATGAAAAACAAATGTTTGACTGACTTATCAGTCCCTGCCTTACCTTTTTCATCTCTTCCTCTCCCTCTCTTCCCCGTCACCCATACACACACACCATGCTCCACTCCAGACAGGTGGAGTATGAATCCACAGAAGCCTTGTAGCATTGTGTGAATGAAAAAATCAAGTTATGTATGCTCATGAAAAGGGTGGGCAGCCACTACCTTATCTAACACCTGTTGCTATGGAACTTGACTTCTGTCCTTCCCCTCCACTTCTACAAACTCTGCTCCTTGTCTCCTTGCTTCAGGCACAATTACTTTTTCACACCGGCTTGAATTCCTGATTCTCAGTCAGGTGGGCAGCGGGGGGAGTCTTGTTCTCTGTTGGCTTTCTTTGCTTGGTTTCTGCCTGCATCTCAGTGTCTAGCACTTATGTCCTAAAGAGACAGATGGAAAAATAAGGCTCCTTATGCTTTCACCTGAATGTCTATACAGTGCCCTGAATGGCAATGTTAGGATGGGACTGTAGTCTGAGGACAGCTTTTGGATTTAGACATCCATGCTCAGCCTGGACCATTCCCTTCATTTGCCTTTCTTCCTTTTAATTGTGCGAGAACACCTTTTCTCAGAGGAGACAGTGAAAACGGGGGCTTTTACCTGATTAAAAGCAATATTGGTTGATTTATTGAAGATTATTTAGGAAACCTTCACAAACATGCATGTAGGAAAAGCAATCACACTAGAGGTGTGGGCAGGTGGGGAAGGGAAAACTATATTTTCTTTTATTTTAGATGATTAAATTTATATGGCCACCTTTCAATAAATAGTATCTCAGAGATGAGCAAGATAAGATGTCAGCAGTACCAAAAAAACCCCACTCACTATCAAACACACCCAGCATAAATGCAGCATTAAAATGATGAGGCACAGGTGTTGCAGCAAACGTTGACATAGAAGAGCTGCTTCATCTTGTCTGTGAGGGAGGAGGGAATCCCTCTTCTGCTCTGTGAATCCTGTGCCTGCTTACCTGACAGTGATTCCCACTGATCTGAATCTGTTCTTCTGAATACACCTACACAGGACTATGTCATTGATGGCATTTGTCACCTGTGGGGTTTTGGCCTGCGTGTTTGTATTAACAAGTCATTGTTTTAAAAGTTGCTGGATTAATGAGATCCTTGGCTGATTTAAATGCTAAGGATCAGCTTAGGTAATCTAATTATTATTCAGGTAATCTAATCCTTTAACCTGACTATCCCCCAGTGCGTTCCAATGTTTGGTACTTCAACTTCCATCAGCAGGCAGGGTTAATGGCTAGGAATGGTGGGAATTGTAGCCCAAAATATCCAGAGGGCATCAGAGAGGGGATGATTAAATTAACCAAATACCTGCAGCATGGCACTGAAAACAATGGATTTATTTTTAAGTAGACATGCATAGGTGCTGTTAAGTGCTGCCAGCCAGCTTGCACTTAGCGAGGAATTAGCCCTGCTGAATAATACCAGCCCTACTATCAGGTAAGGTAAGCCTCCCACATCAGGAAGAAGATGCTGGCAAGGTGTTACAGAACAAGGCCTTGCACCCCATATGTGAGTCTGCTGCCATTAGGTGCCATGGAGAAGACTCTCCCATTACCTGTGCTGAAGTGACATTCAGGTAGGGATGTATGAGAATTTCACTTCTGCTTGTAAAACCTGTGAGCCTGGCCTTTTCAAAGCCAAAAATGCTTATCATTTGCCAAAGATGCTCATAAAGCATTGGACATGTGCTTCCATTGGATTTGTGCAACTTCCCCATTGGATTTTGCATAAATTTCCTAATTTGCTCAAATTTCCCCTGCAGACTGAATCAGCTCTATTTCAGTCTATGGAGAAGCATTATGTGGATTAAAAAAACTGCACATTCAAAAAAATTTCAAGTTCAAAGCTGTTTCTTGCACACCGTTTTCCCACTTGTGTAGAGCAAGCAGCTGCTGCAAACACAAGCAGTGGCAGCACCATGTTTGTAGAATCCTAGTGTTGGAAAATCCAACAAGACATCACTTGTTGACCCATCCCCAGATTCAGCTGCCAATCCAGTTTGCTCTTGTGCATGTAACAAGAGCAGGGTGGCAACTACCATCTTGTCTTCAGCTCCAGGGAGCAAAGTCTCTTGGGCCAGTGCTACCATGAAACACAAGCGATTCTTATTTCTGAACAAATCCACTTACCATTGTTCTGTAGGTGTTGCATTCATAGCTCAAAGGACAAGATTTACTCAGGGGACTGGCTCACTTTACTACACCAGGAGACATTACACACCCTCAGGGGTGTGCTCACCAATGCAGGCAAAGCACACAGTGGGAGTTGTCTTGCCATTCCTCAAGAGAAGGGAATGGGAAAGGATCCACAAATCCCTTGTACCCCATGGGTTGCCATCTGTGGTGAGAAGAGCACAAGGACCACCATATCAACATGCTGGGTATCTTATTGTCCACTTAATTCCCTGCAGGACATGGTACGCCAGAGAGTCCAGCCTTTAAATATCTGGCAGAATGTGTTGGTTGATTTCTTGTTGTGTAATCTGCCGTCCTCTTGACATTCCAGTATTGGAACGATTTCCCTCTTGGAGTTAGGAAAACACACCTCTTGTTGCCTTCTTTCTGCTTTCTGAACCTTCAGAAACAGGTTCTGGATTCTTCATCCAGCAGGCTGCAGAGTAGAGGAAGTGAAGAGAAGAGAAGCCAGGGCTGTCCATCATCTCTACTGAGGGATGCCCTACTTTTGGCTTTCCCTGAGCTCTCTCCTAACCAACAGCTGTTCCATCAGATATTCTGAACTCTTACCATCTCAAGTAGCCATGCTAAGTACCATAACATTATGAAATATAGAAACACAGAAACAGAGCGAGTCAGAATGGCCTCCCAGGCCATCTAGGTGACCCCCAGCCCCAGCCGGCTCTTCTCACGACATGCCCATCATGTGCATGTCCAGTCTATCCTTGAACACCCTCACCGATGGGGCCTCAACGACCTCTCGTGGAAGCCCATTCCATGCCCTCGGGGTCCTGACGGTCAGGAAGTGCTTCCTGGCATCCAAATGGAACCTTGGCTCCCTGAGCTTTGCAACTGGGGCTTAAGCTTGCTTTTTCCTCCTCCACCCTCATTTCTTCTTCCTCATGTGGTGTGTGTTGTATCTTTTAAATTGCAGGCTTGAAGGAAGGTTTGTCATATTACTTATTTTTATTACTTATTTTTGTAAGCTGAACTCCTTTTTTGGCTAGGGGACAGAATAAAATGCTTTAAATTGGCTGTCTGTATGCTTCTGTGCCCAAGTCAAGGGGCTGGTTTGTTTATTTATTTATTTATTTGTGATGTTTATGTGCTGTCCTATTGTAAAAGCCTCAGGACGGCTTACATAAAACCTTATGGTTTTAACTCATAAGGCTTGGGACCATAGCACCTGATGGAATGCTTCTTCTGGTTACAGTTACCCAGGCAGCGTATGAGCCCTTCCTGCAAATGTCAATTTTAAGGGAGGTCTGGTTGGCAGCAACACAAAAGAGGGCCTTCTCTGTGCAGCCCAGCAGTTAAGGAAGCACCTTCCCACTAAGGAACCCTGACCCTACCCATCACCAACTCTGCAGTCTTTTCACATCCAATTAAGACTACCATCTACATTCGACACCAAGGCATTGCATAGCACATGAAGGAGAGTTGCATCTTAGGGATATATGCATGCCTTACCCCATACATAGCTGCCTGTTGTTTAAGGTCATCAGTGGATGCTCTCCTACAGGTTCCTTTCCCTGGGGAGGCTAAAGGTGAGGTTGTAAGGAGAAGGGTCTTTTCTGTGATGGCACCTCAATTATGGAATGTTTTGTCATCGGCGATTCATCAGGTGTCTACTTTATTGAGTTTTAGGCATCTGATGAAAACATTCCTTTTTCAATGTATCTGTGGCGCTACCTAAACTATTTATATAACAGCACTGGTTTTAATTTTAGTTTAATGTCATTTTTAACATTTTGTTGATGTGTGTGTGTGATTTTGTCTATATATTACAATATTTTAATTATATTATTTTATTAATGTTATTATTGATATTTTATTCTAATGACCGCCCAGAGAACATTATGCGAATGACCGGCTTTTATACAAATTTAATGAAATGAATGAATGAATCTTCTGTTTCATAGGTCTAATTGAATGAACTTGTCCTAGTTGTTTAAAACATTTAATGTTCAGTTTTAAATCTCTAGTAAAATTTTATGGGGTTGTTCCTGCTATTTAGGCTTGATATTATATTGTATTGCATTTTATGAATTGTTTCACAGCAGCCAAAGATTTTCCACTGGTAAATAATAAGTAAACAGATGAGTCATATTGTCTGCTAGAGCTGACGTGTTTACCATTGAACAAGTATACAAGCTGTGCCTGCTTGCAGTGTCTACCTGCCTAATCTTTCAGAGACAATCGACTTCACTCAACTTCATGGGATTTTCATGCAGAATTTCCGAATGGAGTCAGCTGGGGAGCCACCCTCCTCCCAGTGCTGAAGCCAATCAGAAAATGAGCAGCCACAGTTGGATATGGGTTCTGTAATGGTGTCACCTTTATCAAGGAATGGGACATCCATGATCCATTTGCATTCTACGATTACCAGTGCTCTGCGTATGGTTGGATGGCATAGGATGTCTCCTTGTGATGCTAGGCCTGCTCTGTGCCTCTATGGGTGTCACTTGGGCTGCTCCAGCCAGTATTCTCAGTAGCGGACCCACCTTCGTGGTATGTGGGTCGTGCAGCACATCTGGGAGTGTGGCCCCACCTCCTGAAATCATGCTGGCCCTTTACTCCAAATTACTTCCCCACTGCAGTCTAAAGTAATAGATAATAGAGCTTAAGCTATTGGGCATAGTGTGTTGCTGTTTATCAATAATAATTATTATTTAATAACAACAATAATAAACTGCTTCTTACTTCAGATGGGGGTAAACTGTATGTGTGCCTCAGTGCCTCTTCCATAGATAAAGTCTCTCGCTGCATACAAAAAAGTAGAAGCCCGGTGACGTGCCCGTACTTAGCTTTCTAAAGCTAGTTGTGTGTGGTATATTTTTCTCCCATGGGAAAAAATGCAGTCAAACAATATTCCCCATCTACTGATTTCAGGTGGTACAGTCCAGCAAGAGCTTTACCATCTAGATTCTAGAAAGACACACTCGTTCTAAAGCTGACAATTGACTAGTGGTCAGTCTCTTTTTCTTCAGTCATGGTGCAGCAGAGCACAACTTCCCTAAAGAGTTACAGATATACGTAGATACACACACACTCATTCACTCACTGCTACCTACCTTGGCCAAAAATGTGATTGACTTTTATTTAAAGCCCCTGTGTTCTGTCAAATTTTGGATGACACCCCATCACTAACTTGACAAACAGTGGATACTACTTTACAATGAGCCAGACACCGATGCAGCCAGTTCAGCACTGTCTACAGTAGCCTCCACTGTGTTCTTCCAGGTGTGCTGGGCTACATCTCCCATAAGAGAGGAAACAGAGAGTCAACGCAGTGTAGTTGTTGGCAGGTTGGACTGGGACTTGGGAGAGCTGGGTTCTAATTCCCACTTGTCCTGAACTCACTGGGTGATTTTGGCCAGTCACTAACTCTCAGCTTAACCAACCTCCCACACTAGTTGTGAGGATTAAGTGGGGAGGGAAGAGGACTGTGCAACTACCTCGCATCCTTCAAGATGGAAAAATGGGGTATAACTGTGATACTAAATAAAAAGAAGCTCAGCCGGTGATCATGGAAGTTGTAGTCCAACACTTCTGGAAGATGATAGGTTGGAGAAGAAGGCTAGTCAGCAGGGCTTTTCCTCATCCCTACCTGGAAATGCTAATATTGAGCATGGGCCCAGCTGCAGGCAAGGCACCTGTTTTGGTACTAAATTTTGAGCCACTCTGGGAGTTTTGCTAACCTGAAGGGCCACAGATATTTTAACTAAACAAATTATTCACACTCCAAACACCCACAGAATGCCATCTTGATCCTGCTTCCTTCAAATCCCTCCTGAAAACCCACTGCTATTACACATTTCTCATTGCTCTTCCTTTCATGGCTTTATATGCAGCACTGGGCTGACTCTGCAACAGCCCGTCTTCCGCTGATGAGAAGCCAAAAGAGTTTGGTTGTTCTTTTGGTTAAAGATCTGCCAGGAAAACATCATGGCGAGGCTTGTGGCAAGGGGAGGCATATAAATTTGTTAATAAATAAATAAAATAAAATAAGTTACCAACAAGGTGGTGGCGCAGTGGTTTAAACCGCTGTGCTGCTGGGCTGGTTGATCAAAAGGTCGCCGGTTCGAATCTGCACACGGGGTGAGCTCCCGTGCTCCTTCCCAGCTCCTGCCAACCTTGCAGTTCGAACGCATGCAAATGCAAGTAGATAAAAGGGTACCACTTTGGTGGGAAGGTTACAGCGTTCCGTGCACTTCCGTGTTTAGTCATGCCGGCCACGGACAAACGCTGGCTCCCTCGGCCAGGAAACAGAGATGAGCACCGACCCTGAGAGTCAGGCATGACTGGACGTAATGTCAAGGGGAAACCTTTACCATTCCTTTAATGTATATCAGCAAGTGCAGGCTGTGAAACAGCTGGCTGTTACCTGCATGGTGTCTTGAGAGATCATGCATTGACCTTCATAGAGCCATTTTGCATCCAGAGATCCCTGCACAGGGATCTGGTTTACATGATAGGACAATCTGCTGCAAGAAACCAGCCCATGTTTTTTGTTTCAGAATTTCTGAAGGGTGGCTTGTTTTTCATGAACAAGCTGCCCCGAGAACATATGGTGGCTTTAGGGTTGTTCTTGTCCATGATGGCTTCTTCTGTTGACTGAACCCAGCAGAGTGAGTTTAGCATGTATTGTTGGGAATGGCTAGCCACTTACTGAAGGTGTGCAAATTTTGTCTCCATTTATTTCCCAGCCATTAAATTTGCCTGTATTTCCATTCTTTTAGAAGTCAGGGAACCACATAAATCACAGAAATAAGTGCTCCAGATTGGGACAAAGGGCTAATCTCTCACTTTACTGAAGGAGCAGAAGAGTCAGAGAAGTGCGAGAAGGCAGAAAGCGCTGAGAAATATTCATTTGACACCAAAAATCAAGAAGATTGCATGGCTATCAAGGATGTATTTTCCCTGCTCTCCTTGATGACCCTTCTATGCTGTCTTGCCCCATCCTTCTGCTGGTACTTGCCAATTGAAGGCTATTCTTTTTTTTTTTTTTTTTAATTAAAAACTATTGCACAAATTGCTCATGAACTCCGAAAAAGTAACCTGGGACTGTCCACTACCACCTGATAGATAGGAAATGCTGTAGAATTTCATCAGGCTTAAATGAAATGGAATTCCCATCTTTACCCATCCTTAGGGAACTGACATGCAAATAATGGCAATTCTAACACCTCCCGCGAACAAGATTTGAAAAAGCAAAGTGGAGGACAAAATAGAGCAGTCTTTTGTCAGGAAGTAGACAACCAGGACAACTGAACCTTCCTTTTTTTATATGGGTTGTATAGTCAACTCTAATGATCAATCTATCATAAGCTTTTGAACCCTTCTAAGGAAAGCTGGGGAACTACTCTAATAATTGGATCAATGGGCAGAGTATAAATACATGAGGCTGAGCCACTTGTTACAGCTCTCAACAATTTAACAATTGCAATAAATGCCAGATCCAGATCTTGGAGGGTCCTTTGGCAAGACACCTTCACTGGACACCCCACCCAGGCTGTTCCCTTTCTCATTGCCACCCCACCAACTGCTCTTGCTTCTCTTCCTCTTTCCCATCATGGCTGCCCCTTGCTTGACTGGCAGGCCGAGAGCCAATGAGCAAGCAGAAGGTGGCACCTCTGGTGCCTCCTTTCTCACCATTTCTGTTTTCCAGGTCAGAATAAGAAGCAGTTGAATGAGATTTTAATGGTGAAGAAGAGGAGCAAGTCCAGGAGCTCTTGGTGGGAACAGGCTGGATCATGAGCCCTTAGCAATTGCCATGCCCTTGAAAATGGTCATGAGGGCAACAACAACAACACTCTTTTTATCCTAGCTGTCAGGTGTAAAAGCTGGGGAAGGTCAAGGAGGATTTTGAGCATGAAAAGATTTCCTTGTGGGGTTCAACTGTGGCACCAAAAACAGATTCTAGGGCTCAGCCTCTGTGCTGAGAGACACATTACGCCTCAGCTTCCAAGCTACAATTATGCACCTGGCTCTAGTGGGTGAACAACAGTAAACCTAAACCTGCACACCTAAAACTGCCCAGTCTTCTTGCACGGCATGATGCCTCTCGGGGGGTTTCTCGTTGCCCCTTCTCTCGTAAACCATAAGAGCCCAGTCTGGTGTAGCTCTCACTTCTCAGTGGCAGGAGAGTTGAGATGAACCACCAGCTTTGCTAAGAGCATTGTTGATGATAAAGGAAAGCCCAAACCTGTTCACCATAGCCTTGACACTCAGTTGTTGCATTGGAAGTATCTGTTGCCGTGGTTTCTCCCAAGGCAACTCGTTCTCTCCCTCCCCTTCCCCTCCCACCACCCGCAGCTGGTTTAACCTTGTGGCAGCAAGGATGACGCTTGTCTCCTTTGGAAAGGCCACTTCTCGTAGCTATGGAAACAATTAACTGGTGCTTTATTTTACCTCAGGGTTATCCTAACGCTGCAGGCCGAGATTTATCCTCTCAGGCTCTGGGCACTTCCCTCTCTGGTCTCTTGACCAAAATGCTTCTGCTGGGATGGACAAAGAAGGGCTCGTCCTTTTGTGTATTTCTTTGTGCGTATATGTGTGTCGGGGGGGGGGAGTCATTTGTGGCAAATGCGGTATGTGGGATGGTCCCTTAGATTTGTCTATTCCTACAAGAGGATGCATTGGCATCAGTGATGGCTGCAGATTTTTGAGCATCCCTCGACAAGGCGCCCCAAATCCCCTCCTTCAGCGAATGTGCTTCTCAGCACCAGAGTCACCCACAGCTCCTTTGACAGCCCCTACTCCTCGTCTGCCACTTCTTTGCTGGGCAGGCAGAGTGTCAGGGAGCAAATTGGCTGTGCTACTCCTGCTGCTCCTTCTCACAAACACAATTGCCTGGGCCAGAGTGAAAGGCAGGCAAGGAAGCAGGTTGGCAAGGCAGAGGAGCAGCAGCCAGGCCAGGTTGTTCCTGCCTGTGGGGCCCTGCTGTGGGAGCAAATTCTCAGCAGGTGCCCAGCTAAGCTTACTCCGGACAAGTTCCTATGAAAGGAGGTCGTTTCTGAGGTTACTTGGTCCCAATCTGTCTAGGCTTTTAACATGAGCTAATTATTTGCCACAGTGCAAACCCACTGGCTCTCTGCTTTCCAAGATAAGGATTCCTAGTGAAGTGACAAGTGCCACCAACAGAGGATGTGGATTTTCCCATCACAACCTCCTTCATTGTATATATGAGCAACCTCTTCATTTGATAGTCTTCTTAAAGCGCTGTGCCTGTTCTGGACTTTCTTGGTGGATCACATATATTTTCTCCTAAAGAGGATCCCAACCTCCATGCTAGCTGCCAAGGGCAGGGATTGTAGTCTGACAAAACTGGAATACACCCAATTAGGGCAGGCCACTCTCTCCCAAGAGGGAGAGAAGTCCAAGTCCATACATTGTCATCTGTCGTCAGTTTTCGGCAGTCCTGCAGTCACTTCCACATATTCTTCTCTCCATGCTGCCCACATGGCTTATCTGCTTTGAGAGAGTGAGAATTTCATTTGTACTTTTTCTTCCTCAGCTCACAATGCTCCTGCATTTTGGTGTTCTGTTGAAAGCTGTATTGCTGTAAGCTTTTGTTTATGCTCGCTTGTTTGTCAACCACAAATAGTTTGTTTATAGAATTTCAGGACTTCTCATTATTGTTGCTATTATAATTCTTGCATTTTATATCCCACCATTTCTTCCTCTCGTGAAGAACCCACAATGGCTTACATAGTTCCATTGTATCCTCACCACAAAACCCCTGTGAGGTAGCTTGGTCTGAGGATCAGTGACTGGCCTTAAATCACCCAGAGAGCTTCAAGGTAAGTTCTCCCAGGTCCCCAGCAGGTTCTCACCACCACACCACACTAGCTTACTGGGTGAATTGGCATTAAACAGTTGACTACAAGGTCCATGGAAGTTTGGACATATCCTCACATCAACCCCATGAAATAGGTCCGGGTGAAAGTCTGTGGGTGTCCCCCAAATCACCCAGTGAGCACCGCTTCCTCCTCCTAATAATGGAAATAATATGGTTCTATGGGATGTGCCACCTTTATCACAACAATCCTGTGAGGCAGGTCAGGCTGAAAATCTATGGTTCACTTTGGACAGAGGGAGAGTTCTTTTTTTACCCTCAAACTTTCACCAAACTTCCTGAAATTTCCAGAGTATGTGAATACAACACTTTTCCCTGGTACCTGGAAGGATTAGGAAGATGGGTCAAGCCATTTCACTTCTCTGAAAATGAGAATAGTCCATCCCACCACTTCCTATAAAGGACAGAATATTCAGCTTCCCACAACAGTGGTAGCCATAATGTATAATCATGGTGACATAGTCCCTTCAGCAGACCTCAAGGACACCTCCAACTTGTATCAAGCTCTGTTTGGTAGCAGGAGTTGAACCTGCCATTCAACAGGTGAGAGGATGAAGGGCCCTACAGAGCTGTGCCTTGAAGGGACTCATCAGCACCTGAGGCAGCTTCAGGGCTCCATCTGCTGGCCGAGCACCAGAATAACAGCTCTGTTCGTTGCAGGATTCCCTCAATCTACTGCAGCTCCCAGGACCCTCATGAGCACCACTTGGGATCCCTGGGATAAAAGCTATATAAGAACTGACTCTTCCTTTCACAAGTAGCCTTGAAAACAAATCTCTTCAGACTTACGGTAGTGGGTTGCTTGTTTTTTGGCTTGTTGTGACCTGAATCTGGGCCTGACCTGTTTTCCTGGCCCACGCGTTTGCTTGTGCTTCTGCTCCGGCACTCAGATACCTACTGCTGTTTGCATTTCTTCCTTGGCTTTTTCACCCCTGGCTTGTTTGACTATGATTTTGCCTCTTGGACTTACCTCGCTCTTCTATTTCTGGCACTGCCCTTGAACTGTTAGATAAAGAATTGAATTTGTTTGAGACTGGACTTAGCCTAGTTGGGTCCTGGTGCCCATGTCAGTAAGTCAGCGGCCCATGCCCTGGATGCTGACAAAACCCATCAAAGGAGGTCTCATGGCTCTGTGACAGAGGACATTCCTTGCCTGTAGAAGGTCCCAAGTTAGATTTTTAGGATGGACTGGAAAAACTCCTGCCTGAAAGCCTGGAGGGCTGCTGCCAGTCAGTGCCAACAAAAATGGGTTCTGGGAGCCCATGGCCTGAGCTGGTATAAGGCAACTGCTTCTCTTCTTATGTAAACTCCCCATTGACCGCACCTGGTCAGCAGACCAAACAGGCACAAAATTTACCCTGTCACAGACCATGCAGTGGGATGCATGGCATGCATATGTAAATTACAATATGCATATAAGTAGGCATCTATGCATTAGCACATGAAACTATCTGTACCATCTTTTTCACTCTTCTTGGATGTCACTTTTCCATTCTTGTGGCATTGCATTAAGGGGTTCTTCCTGTATTTACTCTGAAACTTTGTTACTTGCAGAAAGGGCTCTTTTATGCAACATGTGATAGTAAACTGAGAACCAGGTTTTTTCCCCACCAAACCAACACATTTTTAAACATGTAACAGACTGCATCTCAGAACTGCATTCCATTGGCGGGAGGGGGGATGGTGCTAAAAGGGTCATGGAGGGACAAGCCTTGATGATAGCACTAGTTAGCAAGGAGGGGAGGCAAAGGAGGGAGAGAAGAGAAGTGGTAAGAGGCATTAGACATAAGAGGAACCTCTGTAGGAAGTGGGCACTGGGGCAAGTAGACAAAAGGGTCTACCGGGAGGAGGAGGCCCATTGCACAAGGATTCTTCACAAGGCTGAGGCTGATTATGAGCTGAGACTTGCAAAGAATATCAAGAGCAACAGAAAGGGCTTCTATCCACATGTAACTAGCAAGAGGAAGTGGAGACAGGTGGTGGGACTGCTTATTAAGGAAGGAGGAGATTTGGTGACTGATGTGAGCAAACAGGCACAGATGCTAAATGACTATTTTGCCTCTGTGTTCTCCCCAAAGCAGGATGGGGAAGATCTGCGTGGTGGATCTGCATGAAGCTGGGGATTTAGGGGCACAGATTTGAGTCACACCCCCTAGAATTTGAGGAGCTCCTCAGGGCACTGGGCATTACAAAGGTGCTAGGCTCTGGCGGGTTGCACCCAAGGGTACTTAGAGAGTTGGTGGGGGTTGGATGGCATTCAAGGTCTTGCACTTGGGGCATAGGAATGGGTGTCATAAGTACAGCTTAGGGGACAAGTGGCTGGAGAGCAGACCTTGTGAAAGGGATCTCGGAGTTTTGTTGATTGCAGGCAAAACATGAGTCAGCATTGTGATGCGGTGGTCAAGAAGGCAAACGCCACCCTTGGTTGCATAGCTAGAAGCATGGCTTCTAGATAGAGAGAGATATTACTACCATTCTACATAGCTGGAGTATTGTGTTCAGTTCTGGTTCCCACATTACAAGATGGATATAGCAAGGTTAGAATTAGTGCAGCAAAGGGCCACAAGAATGGTGCCTGGTTTGCAGGGAAAGCCATATGAGGAGAGACTGAAGGAACTAGATCTTTTCAGCCTTGAAAAGAGGAGACTCAGAGGGGACCTGTTAGCGACATATAGGTATGTGAGGGGGTGTCAGGCAGAGGTGGATTGTGACCTTTTTTCCCCTGTGGATGAGGGCAGGATGTGTTCCAATGGAGCAAAGCTCAGGGAAGCACAGTTCAATTTGGATGTCAGAAAGTGCTTCCTGATGGTTAGGACCCCTAGGATATGGAATGGGCTTCCATAGGAGGTGGTTGAGGCCCCATCGGTGAGAGAGTTCAAGGACAGGCTGGATGTACACATGGTAGGCGTGTCGTGAGCGGAGCCGGCTGGAGCCAGGTGTTAGACTAGATGGCCCTGGAAGCCCCTTCTGACTTGCTCTGTTTCTATGTTTCTATCATTCATAAGCACATTATCATGTCAAGTAATATCATGGTGCTCTAGGATGAATTCCAAGGGAGAAAAGACTGACAGGCTCATGAAATATTGGTCCCTATAGCACTACTGGTAACCATGCAACTGGTATATAGGGGCCAGTATTCCAAATGACCCCCAGCTGTAGAACAATTTATTAATTATTTCATTTATATCCCACGTTTTTCCTTTCAATGAACTCAAGGAAGCTTACATATTTTTATTCCTCTCAGTCTTATCCTTACAGCAACAACCTTGTGAGGTAGGTTGGACTGAGAGTCTGTCACTGGCCCAAAGTCACCCAATTGGCTCCATGGCTGAGTGGGGACTAGAGCCCAGAACTCCTGAGTCCAGTTGAGTCCCAGTCCCACGCTCTTAACCACTACACCACACTGGTGCTCTAGGAGAACAATGCCATTAGTGGGCAATCTCTCCAAAACGAGGAAGTGAAAATACATTTGTAGAAGTCTGTATATCAACGGAGAAGGAAAGTGGACCCTTTCTTTCTGGATGAGGAATGGATGATTTGGAGAAGCAGGGAGGAGGGCTGAATACATTCTAGTTAAAAATGTTTAGTGTTATAAACAGTGGTGCAGTGGAAGATGAATGCAAGTGAACATAGCTCCAGCATGGCTTTCTTGGTAGGATCAAGGACATCGTCTTCTGTAGCAATCTTTCTGGGGCAGGTGTGGAGGTATTGGAAGATGGATCTGCTCTGGCACACACTTCCTTCATCAGGAGGACCAGGCTCAAATATTGACTGGCCAGTGGACTTTACTGCTGATTAGGGATGGGCACGTGAGCTATGGATGCTTCTTAGATCCTTGCTATAAGGGCTATGAAAGCAGAGTAATGTGGCTATGGACTCTTCCTGAGGTGGAAGTATAGGATTTATGACATGGGGAGAAGAAATGTTGGAATCTTCTGGAGTGTGCCTATAGGGGTAATTTTTTAAATATATAAAATATGTATTTATTATAAATTTCAACAAAACAGAGCCATCAGAAAGAATAATAGAGAAACATATACCTAGAACTGAATATATTAATCCTAAACTTCAACAAAGGCACAGCAAATAGCCTTTGTGTATTCATTCAAGGGTGCCAATTATACGCCATTGATTCAAATATTGAAAGCATTGTTAGGTCTTCAGTCCATTGCATTATAATAGGTGAGCATTTATCCTTCTAGTGCTCTAATATTAGTCCTACAACAATATTAGCAAAAACCATTTACCTTGACCATGTATTAACTTCCAGAAAGGGGACAGATAATAGGTAATTTGAAAGAATGTACGCCTTGGTCACAATGGGTCAGACGCGACTTCACAACTAACAACAACAATGCCTTGGTACATTTTAAAGAGCTTTTCAGTACAAGGTTTATACCTTCTTCTTTATAATCAAAGAGGTAGACATATGATTATATTTCTTCACTTATAAGAAATATTATAAACATGGATATTTTTGTCTTGTCTCCATCATAATTCCTCTGTGCCCACACCTGACACCATGCAATGGTAACAGCCTGCAAGCTGATGGTTTCTGTACCTTGCTTCACACTGTTGGCCAGAAGGACCATCTTGTCGTGAGGCTGGAGCTCCTTCCCAACTAAAGCCACGAGTCTGGTTGCTGCTACTAAAGTCTTTATTTTGTACAGAGCTTACTATTACAAACACGTGTGATGAGACAATGTTGTCCTCTCTTTCTGAAGGGGATCAGTTCATGGAATACTTTTCACCCTCCTGGGCTGTCCCATGATGGGTGGGTCGGAAAGGCTCCTCTCTCTCTGTCGTTCCAACGGTCTCGCTCCTCACTGCCCCACTCTGCGCGTGGGTCTGCGGGAGCTGCGTCCCCCAGTGGCTACCTCCTGTGTTCTCGCCGTCCTTATCCGCAGGTGTTGCAACAGTTGCGCAACTGTCCCCTCGGAACCCTCTAGGTCGGCCTCTGATTGCCATACGCTTTCGATTTCCTCCTGAATCCCTCCTCCCTCTGTACTCTCATCCCCTAGGAGTGCCCCATCTGGGAGTGTGGGGGGTGTTTGAACTACTGGCACCAAGTACACGTCTTCTTGTCATGAACCCTGGTTCTCACGGGACGCCTCTCTCCCTCGTGCGCGTGCCAAAGTCTCCTCCGAGTCAGCGCGCACGACACATCTTTAACAGGGGTGACTAAAACAAGGCTTGGGCTTGAGTTTATTTTGCAGCTTGCTGTTCACCACCATGAGTGGGATTCTGTGGGCAAGTTGCAGCATTGCTCATTTTAGTGAGCCCCAACTTTCTTTGCTCTACTGTCCTGCAATTTGGAAAACAGTGCTAGTTGATGTCAGAGTAATAGGTGAGGAGGTAACTGGCTAATAAATGTGTATGTCACAAGAACTTCTGCACAGTCATAAAAATGAGATGGCAATTTTGAGATAGCAAGAAAGTAAGGCTGTCTTGCATTCTCTGCCGCACATGTTCCTCCCTCCTGCACCTCTTGATAGCTGTTTGGTGAAGACTTGGAGGGTCAGACTTTGAGTCTGCCACGGAACAATTTACTCTGGCCTCATGAGCTGAAATGCAGCTGCTCCCAAATAAATACGGGTGGAATTTCAGCTTCAGTGAGAAAGTTCACTGCTCCGGAAGATCAGCAGAGGGGTTCTTGCAAATGGTTGCAGAAATTCACTGAGCTTGACATCTGATGCCTGCCGAGATGGAGCCAGCAAAGCATGTTCCCTCAGCGGCTGCTTTGGGAAGCTGCAGAAACAGCTGACTGGGGAGCTGATGGGGAGATGGAAAGACAGCTCGGAGATGATATCATGAGGTGATTTCTGGTGTGTTTTCTGCCTGCACCTTCCCAAATGACTGGAAACCAAAATTTGCCTGCTGTGTTAGGCTCTCTGGGTTGACCCCCTTTGGATTGCAGGTGATTCCTCATTGAACTGAATATTCCTCCCTTAAAAAATTACTTTAAAAAGGAAGTACACAGAAAAGCACCCCCCTTCACACATATAGAATGACATAATACAGAAAGAAGGGTAGTACAAGGTGGCAGTACCAACATCCAGGATATGCATGGGTACCAGCCAAGGGCCCACACACCAGCAAGGGCCACTGACTAAGCCCCACAGTCCTTTTCTTCCTCTTCCCCTTTGCAACCCAGTTGTTCATCTGCCTCTCACTCTGGGCCAGACGGTGGCGATGGTGAGACCTGAGGCTGACACTGAAGAGATGGTCCAGACCCAGGTTTGGACTGTAGGAATTAGGCCTCAGGCATCTTCTAGAAGACAAGAAATCATTGCTTTCACTGATTGGAGAGTGGGCAACGCATAATTGGGATGGTTTTGTCTTAGCTGAGGCTGAATGCACACCCAGCAGCAAGCTAAACAAGTAGGAAAGGAGGAGATATAAGAGGAATGCTCAAGTTAAGCCTGTTCTGAACTGGACGAGCAATTGTGCACCCCCACCAAGTCAAGGTGCAGGTGACCCAAGACTAGTTGATGCAATTTTGCACGTGAAGCAGACAATTCCACAAGTGCCTATAGCTCTCCCTGGCAGTCAAACTATGATAATAGTGAATATAAGTTACTAAAAATTTGTCGCCCTTTCATGATACCCCAAAGCAGGTGGCTGAAGAGGTGGCCTCCCTTTTTCTAGTGGTAGCTCAGTCCCCCACATCCTATTCTCCCTTTATGGTGCATTTTAATCTGGATGATGTAGGCTAATAGAGATTGGAAAAACCCTGGAGTTCCTTAATAACGACTATGGATTCTCCAGATGTTCTGGAATTATGGACAAATTCCTCATTCCAACCACCCCATCAAGGATGCTACAACAGATGGGTATTGCAGGAGTTCTAAAGCTCAGAAAATGTGGGTGATTGTAAGGTTAGTACTCTATGTCAGCTGAGAGTGTACTCTGTGCAGGCCCCCAAACCTTCTGCAAGAAGCAGATGTTCAACAGCAAACAGAAACTTGAGTTCCTGAGCAAAACAGGTTGGTTCTAAAGAACTTGGTTGTTGAAAGAGAGCTCTCTCTCAAGGCCTGAATCTGGGGCCAGCCCGCTTAGGCAGCTACTGATGCCTACCCCCCTGTAGGGGTTCATAATGTCCTACCTTTCATGCTCACCTGAGCTCCCAACATGTGTGAGCTGCAGCTTCCATGTCTCCGCCCCCCCCCCCCACCTTTCTTTCTGGGCACAGCGTGGATGGGCCTAGAAGGAGAATGCAAGTGAACGGACCGTGGCAGCAGCAGCAGGAAGGTGGCTGAATGGCCATGTGCCTCATCTTAGTGAGGACAGCCCTGCATTTGACGGTGACATCTGTCGTAAAAGTGCATCTGGAGGTGGCATGTGTCCAATCCAAGCTTTATTTAAGGATTAAGAACCCTATGAAGGGTTTGGGTATATTGCATTTCTATTTATCATTATTGCTCAATAATTTAAACAACATACCTATTATTACTACCAATTATTAAATAATATATTTAAATTATAGTAATTATTTCTTCATTTGCATCTGCATGTATGAATTAAAGTGTGCAAACTTTGTGCAACTCGGCAACCTCTTTTTCCACTTTTTTTTCTGGGAGGCATTTCCTCTTTTTCATGATGGACAAGTGGCCGTTCTGTATGGAGGCGGGTCCTTTCTGGGTGGCAAGGTCAGCCCTCCCATGTGGCAGAATGAGAGAGACTTTGTCCGGGCGGAACTATGGATGGCGGTGGGGGAGCGGGGCAGGAAATTTCAAAAGGCAAAATGCCTGTGGCCGGCAGAAATTTAGGGCTAGCACTGCCTTCCCACATCTCTTCCTGGGCATGTTCTTTTCTTACGTAAGATCTAAATTTCCCAGATTCTTCCTTGTGTATTCACCCCAGCAGCATTCACTATTCCACTCCTTCTGACTCTCAAGGAATATACACACGGAAGTGTGTTTCCAGGGCTTTTGCCTAGTTTCCAGTAGCCAGTCCTATTGCAAGGGTGTGAGTGGGGGGGGTGGGTGTATTTGTCAACTCATTAGCACTGCATCTAATTAACCTGCAGCATAATCTCTCATTTGTGCATAGTTGTTGTGGTTATTCAACTATAGCCAGTCTATCTACAGCCCTTAATTGCTAGCAAATGACACAGGGGCAGCGGCCAGGAGCATTCTGTCCACACAGGCACCTTCTCCTTGGCCTCAATCACCCCCAATTTTGCACAGCTGGTTCCAGTGGCTGCCTCCATCTGGTCGCGCAACAAGAGATGTAGCATCATGCATCAGCCTTGGGCATGTGACACTCCTGATCGTACTGCTGATTGGCCATTTCAGCTCATTCCTGTGCCTTTAGCTCTCCAGCACTTACGATCAAGCCATGTGAGATTTCTGTTCTGCTCTCTTGATGGGCTAACCCCCAGCCTCTTGGTTAGTGCTGTTTCTTACTCCCGAGCATGATCCCAGCCGGTCAAGAATCCCACAGCACGGTAGGATGCTGTCTCAGTGAGACCTAGCTAGTTGGATTTGGCCATGTGCCGATGTCGCTGAGCAGGGCTGTTGCTGGGACCCAGCGTCTCTTCAGGTGCGCCGTCTGGCCCCACAACACTTTTTGGCTCAGATTCCAGTGTGGAATCCAGTGTGGCGCAGTGGTGAAGAGCACGGGATGGGGACTCAGACGATCCGGGTTCGAGTCCCCACTCGGCCATGGAGCCAACTGGGTGCCTTTGGGCCAGGCACAGACTCTCAGCCCAACCTACCTCACAGGGTTGTTGCTGTGGGGATAAGATGGAGGAGGAGAGATGATGTAAGCTGCCTTGAGCCCTTTGTAGGAAAAAGGCAGGATATAAATCGCAATATAAATAAATAAATAATAAAAATTCCAGGGATGAGCATGCAAGAAGCCACTTCTTAATATCCTGCAGTGTCCTGGAACATCTGTCAGCCTAGAGCAGAATTCCATTCCATAGAAGCTCTCTGGGGATGCATTCCAGGGCTGGCTTGATCTGAAACTGCAACGGGATAGAAACAAAAGGAGCAGAGGCTGGCATATTTAGCTTAATACTCTCTTTGCCATTAACTAGGACTTTAGAAGGGCATTTCACTCTCTCAGAATGGGGCAAAAGCCATGTAAAGGCTGTGAACCCACCAAAGGATTGAGGTTCAGAGGAGACAAGGAGGGCCAGAATTATTGCATGAAACAGAAGAAATAGCAAAACCATCTCCATGAAAATACCCAGGAATGGGCAGATTCTCGTATATGCTACAAATACCCAGGTATCTAGAACAGGGATACAGAACATCAGAGGTCAAATCTGGCCCTTGGGGATTCTCTAGATGACCCCACCTACTGCCTCTGACCCCACCCTCTTTCCTGCCATCAACAGTAATGTGCTGATTTGTGGACATCTGTGCAAGTTCGCCCTCATTCTCAAAGGTTGAGAAACCTCTCCTATGGTTAATTTCTAGGAGGAGCTTCAAGTTAAGACATGCTGGCATATTTGACTCCATTCTTTTTGCATTTGGCCCTCCCTCTTTGCAAAGAATCCTGTGAACTGTAGTTTACAGATGTTAGCTGTGGCATGTGCTACCTCACAGTCCCATTTCAGTCCTGATCTTTGCCACTGGGGATGCCTGGTTGAAAAGTTGCTAGGATTTCCCAAGCTGGTTTCTCCCAAATGTGCAAGAGAACAGCTTCCATGATACTCAGCCAGCAGGTTGGCTAGCCGTGATGGGGGTGCTCATCCAATATAACTGGAAGCCACCAGGTCAACATGACTGCACAGGGTCAGAACAAGGGAGGAGTATAAGTGGGGCTAGGAGGCTGGGTTCTTGCCTTTGTTCCTGGTTTTTTTTTAATGTCAACCCAAACTCCAGTCTGGTGTAATTGTCAGTCCTGATCTGAAGTCTCACAAGGGACTGAGTGGGCTATGGATCTTATGGGTCCGGACTACTTTCATCCTGCCCTCAACACACCCACCGTAATACCCATTGTGGGGTTGCTCATGGGCAAAAACATCGCTTGCAGTGGATCAAAAGTCATGTCTCCTCCCACTTTCTCTCCCTGCTGTTGAAGAGATCCCTCCACCCCATCCTGGCCCCCTCCAGCCAGCAGGTATGGGGCACAGGATAGCTCTGTGATGCAGCATCCCTCTGCAGACTGACCTATAAGAAAGCCCCACGGAATGCAGCACAGACATGCTCTGGAGTAAACATGTACAGAAGTGCAGTGTGAACGGGCTGAGCCCGGCACACCAATTACACAGTCTTTTGTTCTCAACAGCTCAGGCTTCAGATCTGCTTCCAAGCATACTTGCATTATTTCCCAAAGAGTCAATCTCCTCCCCCCACCCTGATTTCTGTTTTCTCTGACATAAAAAGAAAATCTTTAAAAGAAAAACAACAACCCAGTTTGTGCTATTGCTGGCTAAAGAAAGAGTAGGGGAGGGGACAAGAAGTGATGTCAAAAAATATGTGTCGTGTATGTGTGTTTTTCTTTTTCCTTTTTTGTACGACAAGCTGCCTCCCTCCCTCTTTTTCTCTCTCTTTAAAAAAAAAAAAAGGATTAAAAAGCAGCCAAACTAGTGAAGGGTAATTATCCCTCAGTTCCAGCTGAAATACAATTAAAGCAGCTCTCAGTGAGCCCCTGGGAGATTGTGGTTTACTAATTAACAAGCGGATATGCTGTGGCCCCTGTCAGGGCAATTAAAGCATGAGATAGGCTTTAGGAGTTCTAATTACACGTCAGCCGATGACATCCACAGCAGAACAAATTAACAAGGGGTCCTGGCTGGGCCAGGATGAGTTCACCTGGCAGGCAGTGCCAGCCAACAACTGAGGTGGGGCCAAGATGATAGAATGAAGCGACTTGAGAAGAAAGAAATAGGTTTTGCAATCTTCCCCACTCCCCATTCACAGAAGCAGCAAATACAAATGCCAAACATGCAATGCATTTGAACAAGCAACATGAGGGCTGAGCCATGTGAACGACCCACACAAGGATGTGGAACCTCTTCCAGCCAGATTCTATTTTGGAGAAGCCTAGACTATGGCTGTTGGCTGTTGACCAAGGGACAAAGTTAATTTCAGAGAAATTCTCTGGAGCTGCATTCCACTGATGGGCAGGTCCAAAGTACCAAAAATGCCAGCATAGTTTAGCTTAAAACCCTGAGTTATGAGTGGAGGAAGGGAAGCACACCAATGACAGAAAACTTTGACATTTGATTCAGCCCCTAAGCTGAAAGATGTTTAACAGATTTTTGTGAATTAACAAACCAGTCTCAGACATGGTTAGTTCTTTCTTCCAGAAAAAAAACCCATGGAAATTCAATGAGCCCTCGCAACTTCTTCACCAAAGTACAAATCAAAGAATTTTAGACAGATTTGCAGTTTGACCTGTTTATCCCTTGAATGAGCTGTTCTGAAAAGGTGCTGAAGAAATATCCAAAAGCAAAAACAGCAGGTACAAACTTATTGGACTTTGTCTATTGCACTCCAGTAGCTCTGGGCTAAAATGCCCATTCGTGGCCATGCTTGCCAGGCTAATGGAAGTTGAAGTCCAAAACGTCTGATAAGGCTTGCCCCATGCTTGGTTCAGAGTTAGCTCCAGGAAGGCCCTACAATTCAGTGATGTGGAGTTCTAGCCCATACCCTGGAAGCAATTAAAAAGTGGACTGTTTTTGCGGCCATTCCTGCTTTGCCGAGCCTTTAGCTAACTGGCTGAGGAAATATTTCATTTAATTCAGCTATTTCACAATGTTGAGGGAGCACCTCCAACTCCAGCTGAACTCCTGCAAATGCTATTTGCGAAGAGCTAGCGGAGAAGCAGCTGCAAGGCCCCACTGCTAAGCACCTGGCTGCCAAGATGGGAAGGGGAGCCAACGCTCTGTTCTTTCCTCTACATTCAGGAGGTTCCTGACTCCAGAAAAGCACAATCCATGCAGATATTGTTATTGTGCTATGAAGAAACCCCATTTGCAGGGTTGTGTCAGCTGCACCAAATGCGATACGTCCCTTTTATTTATTATTTATTAGATTTCTAGCCCACCACATTAGCCATACAGCTCCCTGCGTGGGTTGTAACAATGAAAATACAACATAAATCTCCATATAAAACAAATGATAAGCAGAACAATAAAACCACTAAAAACCCAACATTAAATAACTGTAACAGTCAATTACCTAAACCTAGACACACAGCAATGATCAAACAAATCTAAATGTATTTATAATAATAATATTAAAAGATCTAGTTTTTAAAATGTCTGGTAAATAGCAAAGTTTTCAACTGATGCCTAAAAGAAAGGCCACACACACCTCTTTGGGGAGCCTGTTCCACAAATGGGGTGCAACCACTGAAAAGCCCCCCCCCCCTTGCTATCTTCCTTAGGGAGCAGCTCTCTGAGGAGGGCCTCTCCTGTAGATGTTAATGGCTGGGTAGGAATACATGGGAGCAGGCCTTCCTTTAGATAGCCTGGCCCCAAGCCGTTTAGGGCTTTCTGTGCCAAACAAGCCCTGGGACACAATAACTCATCCTTGAGCGAGGCCAAGGCCTGACTCTGAGGAGAGAGACCTGGGCAACACCAGTCCTGAAGCCTCCCCATTATAGGGTAAGACTTGGGACCAGCCCCTTCCAAAAAAAGGAGAGGAAATTTGCATAAAGTGTCTATATGCTAATTTATATGCATTGGTACAAATTAGGAATCATTATTTTGATAGGAATACGTGAAATCTGTCCATAATGGGAAAGCTGATGACCAGGAGACCAGTGAGCTTTCTTCAGTCTTCTGTTGAGCTGCTGTTGATGGGTGACAAGAAGGACAGTAGGATATAGGTGAAACAGTGCTCAGTCCCACTCGAGCACCCTAAACAAGTCACCTATTACTTCTGATACTGGAACTAGCTCCCTGTATACTGAAAGGCACTGTGGTATAGTGCTCAGAGCAGTGATGGCGAACCTTTTAGAGACCGAGTGCCCAAACTGCAACTCAGAACCCACTGCAATAAAAGCCAAATTTGCTGACCCCCAGCACAAGGGGGCAACATTCCACTGACCCCCAGCTTTTGGCAGGCCCTGAAAAGGAATCTGAGTGTATTTCCTACCTTTCCTACCTTCTGCTAAAATCACAGTCCAAGGAAATCCCTGGCAGCTCACTGAGGGCCATGCGAAAGCTCCGCTAATGGTTGCCTGGTGCCCTTAATCTTTCCGAATATGCGCGCGGCTGCTGGGGCAATCACATGCCATAGGTTCGCCATCACTGGCTTAGAGTGTTGGACTGGGGTTCAGGAAATTTGGGTTCTAGTCCCCACTCAGCTGGGAAACTTATTCAATGGCTTGTGAGGACTGGACTACATTTGCCAAATTATTGTGCATTCCCCCAATTTAGGGAGGTCCTTTTGGAGTCCTTTGCTATCTCTGATTGTTTTAACCATCCTAAATAATTTGACATCCTCCACAAACTTGGCCCATCATCATTCCACATCATTTAGGTTATGTTTGCATTCACGGGGAAATCTGAATTATCAGCGTCCAGTCAACACTGCATATCAGCAATTGTAGTCAGATCCATGGGTACCTTGGACCAAACTTCACTGGGCTTGACAGGCATGAGAAATGAAATTGGCTTTGCCATCTAGCATTTCCCCACCTAAAATTCTATGCCTCAAGCACATGTGAGGATCACAGAAGTTCTTCTGGTCCTTTTGGATGAGCTTTCTCTAGCATGGTGTCCTTGAAAAATATTAGACATAGCCAAAGGCCATGCTGGTTGAGAATTACACTAGTTGTGGTCTGGAAAATTTGGATGGCACCAGATCGGGGAAGACTGGTTTGGATCCTTCCCACTTCCTCTGGGGAAGAAATGCCTATAGAGATGGGTGAAGAAATCCAAGGTTTTAGCATTGCTGTGTTTGGGCAGCAGCACCCAGAACAAAAGCAAGCTGCAAAGGTGCCATTCAAAATGAACTGGGTAGCTCCATCAGACTGGGATGAGTTAGTCTGAAATCTCTTATCTCTAGAGTTTATATAGAGATGGTCTGTACAGGTTGTATATATCCTGAATGCCTGTAGGGACTTGTTAGGCCATTGATGTTCAGTTTCAGGTTTTTTGTTTTTTGTTTTGGTTTAGTTTAAATCAAACATCTGCATGCCCTAGTAGTCCCTCCATTATGTAGAAACTGCAGTCTCATTTGTGGGGGCTGTTCTGCTTCAAGATTAAATGGCACTCAACCACCTGCGTTTGGTTTTAGAGAAAAGACCAAATGGAACCTTCCATACCCGGAGGCATTATGTTGCTAAATACCAGATGCTGGAGGTAGACGAAGGGAGGTCAGTTGTATTCATGGTCTTCTTCCGGGCTTCCCATATGCTGGCCAGTGCTGGGATCAGAATGCTGGATGGGACAGACCCTTTGCCTAATCTGCCATGGCAGCTCTTGTGAATGTCTGCTGCCCGCCTTGCTAACTTGCATTTCCTGATCTGAAACCTCAGACCAAATCTGTACCCTTCCATGTGCTTCAAGGAACTATCACATCCCAGGTCCACAAGATTTACCTCTTGCTCTTTCTAGATGGGCTTTTAGGCTGTGCAGGTCCATCTAGAGGTGACAGGAAAATAAGAGAAAAAAGGTACAGTTAAATGTCATCTTTGATGGCTGTCAAAGAGCACGTACCTCTAGCCCGGCATGGCATAAGCCATAATGCACCGAATTGAGGGATGGAGCCCCTGCTGTTGTCAGAACATAGTAATTTTATTTTATTCTCTCCCTCTACCTGCTGCTGCTAACTTGTATGACTCATTCTTCTAATGGGTATGCAGGTGAATAACAGCTTTCACAGGCAGGCTGATAATTCTAGAGAAGAAATGACTTGCACCCATAAAGACATCTTAAAATCTTCCACTGCAGATTTTGATGTTGCATATCTGCTACATCAAATATGGAATGTCTGTACTATAGATTGATACATTCTTCCATTCCATAGCTAATATTTTTAACTATGTATATTTTGGAATTGATCACTTAGTGCTGGTGGCTTTTTGTAGTCAGCAGTACTGTGCTTCAGTTATCTTTTTGCAGAAGCTACTCTTGTGTGATATGGACAATGTGTTTGGTTTAGTTTTCTCAATGCACAAAAACTACTCCTGGCATTCAGGAGGCAGCTAAAAATCTGAATACCAGAAGTAGGCAGATTGTTACAGCTTTCAATAAATAAGGTAACACTGTTGTTACTTCCTGGCAAATAGATAGGGTAGAAATGGAGGTAGTGACAGATTTTATTTTCCTGGGCTCCAAGATCACTGCAGGTTTGAACCCCATCCCTCAATTTTCCAATCAGTCATGAAGGGCAAGTGGCAAGTGGGCAGGTGGTAGGACAAACAAACCAAACACCTTGTCCACCTCATTGGGCTGCAACAACTGAAACTCCTCCATAAACATACTAAGAATTGGTGTACTATGAGCCATTTTTCCTCATAGTGTACAGCAAGTTCATCACAGCAAGCCATTGAGGACTCCGGGATCTCGTCTGGACAACTGGACTGAAGGAGGCCTCAGATCACTCAAAATAGCTCAGCTGCGCAACGCTGTGAGGAAGCAATACAATTGGCAAAATAGTGACATTTTGCCAACTTTATTGCCACAGAATAGGCTTGATGATGCGCTCTAAGTCATGTTCCATTGAACTCCTTCTCCACCCATGCTCTAGCTGTCCCCCTTCTTGCTCCATTGTCCTCACTTCCAGTGTATACCAAGCAGCTGACCCAACTCTGTCAGAGTGGACCTGGTGCTTAGGCACAATGATGTCAACTGCCCAGCCAATTCACTGTTCCACAGGGTGACTTGGGCTTTGACAGGAGCACCCACCATATCCACTGGGTAATCCCGCAGAGCTCTCTGGAAACCCACTGGATCCATCAGTCTCTGGGGACAGGGCAATCTAATAGGTCCCCCATTCTTATGGAGTGTGAACAGGCCGAATAACCTAAACCTCATCAGGAAATGTTCTGTCCATGACAATGGAGGTAATGCCATTCCCATCACATCTGAACCAGGTGGTTCTGGTAGTAGTACTTGTAATAATAATAAGGAATATTATTGTTAATAATAATAGAGGGTGGACATTGTTTTGTTTCCTTTGATGGAGTTCCTACTTCATGCTAGCAATTTAAGTGCTCATACTTCTTTGAAAGATTGTGTGCATGTCCATGTAGATGTGTAGGATTGCCTTTCAGCTGGCCAAAGCTCTTTCATTAAAACTCAGCATGTTTTGCAAGTGAAACTTCTTCTGGTCAGAGTCAGGGGGCAAGACATCTGTGGTAGGAGACAAGACAGAGGCACCAGGTCTAGCACAACTGAACTTGAGATGAGATGCAGTCCAATGTCCAAACAGGGTTCAGTAGCAAATCCAAGCTGTAGCCCAGGGTCAGGAACCAGAAGTATGTATCAGAGCAGAACAAGAACGTGGTCATGAACAAGCCAAGGGTCAAGAACAGGAAGATAAACAGAGGTGCGGGTAGCTTGAGGCAGGATAATTGCAGGATACACAGAAAGATTCTGGCACAACAGCAAACAGGAAGACCTGTGTTGCTGAGGTAGCATGGCAAAGCAGGGTACACAGCAAGATGCAGGAAGGGTCAGGCAAGGTGCAGGCACTGCAACAAACGGGAGGACCTGTGTTGCTGAGACCACTTCTGGAAGCAAGAGCTGGATCTTGTATAGCTCTTCTCCTGAAGGTCCCAGCTGGTGTACATTGGGGCTGCACAATCCAGCAAGGCCTGGGACCAATCCTGTGAATACTGTGGTGGTCGTTCTAGTTCTGGTCTCCAGGGCAATCCAGATCCTGACAGTCAGCAGTAAGAACCAGAAGTACTGCCCAGTGCTAGTTTCAGGCTCTGAGGGCCCTTGTGCAAGACACGCTTGATGGGACTCCTCATTCCATCGGCTGACTGTCCAGCCACTCTTTTCACCAGTTGCTATTTTCCCTCAGTTTTCTTCACATTGTACCTACAGTCTGCTTGACTGACAGGCAGTGCCTGAGAGCAAGACAGCCATGGCATCTCATCCTCAATACCACGGTTGTGAGAGCCACAAGGAGAAGCAGGAGAACGAACAGGTTGCAGTGGTGAAGAGGTAGAGCAGAAACTTCATGGGAGTCTTGTTGATGAGCCCTTCCTGGATTGTGGACCTCAGCAATTGCCCAGCCACCCCTCCACTGACCCTTGCCCTGCTGCTGCCCATGCCTGATTAGAAAGAAGCATTTCCCCTGGAGCAAAATGCAAGGGCAGCTTTCTCTTCAGGGTCCTGTAGGGCAGGATGGGCAGCGTTCGTGGGTCTGGGAGCCAGTTTCACACCTACAGAAATCAATGGGAGCTGCAGCTCTGCCCACTTCTACCAAAACTGCTACAATGCCACTGACTTTGTCACTGAGATTTGCAATATTTTACAGAGAAATTGTGGTTTTCCCCCCTGCTACCTACCATGGCAGCAAGTGTAACGGAGGTACTAAAATGGCCAGGGCAACCACATATGGTGGACCCTGCTGTAGGTTTGATTTTATTTATTTATATCAAGGCATAAAAGTGCACCTCATCTGCACAGTTAGGGGATCAGCGAATTCCCCAAATGTGGAGACTTCCGTTCTATTGCTTTGAGCTGGATCCAGCCACTTGATTCAAATCTCCACGCATTGGCCACTTCTCCTACAATGCACAGCCAACTGATGTGTGTAGGCTCCCCCCTCCCTTTCCTTTGCTTAAGAGATGTCAGAAGAAAACTCATTAACAAATGCAATTAACATGGGGGCAGCTTTCTTTTCTTTCTCTACTCATCCTAGATGGAGACATACATTAAAAAAAATTATTTATTGAACACCCAGGCTTATCGCTTCAGACAGGAAATTACAGCTTGGAGTTGTATGTTTCACTTATAATAACTTTGGCAATAAAAGGCTCTCATCAAACAAGGCCAAATCAGAGTGATAATGAAGCTCCTGAAAGGCCCATAATTGCCTTTTATTCTCCCAAGGTTAAGCCAGTTAAAGGTGTGAGGGGAGGGTGTGGAAATATGATCAAAGGGACTCCCTTAGGCTGCTGCTGGAACCTCCCTACTTCAAGGCCCTACTTCAATCGCTGCAGTTAGAAGGCAGGGAAATCAGTTCACAGTCCAGCGTCTGTGAGCAACCAAAGAGTTATCATAGAATCATGGAATGGTAGAGTTGGAAGGAGTCATGAAGGTCATCAGGTCCAACCCCCTGCTGTTGCAGGACACCAAGTTACACCATCCCATTCAAATCACTGTCCAGTTTCTTTTGAATGTCTCTCATGTGGATTGGACACGACTTCACGACTAACAACATGTGGGAGAGCCCACCACCTCTCCAGACAGCTGGTTCCACTGCTGTATTGCTCTGTTTTCTAAGATTTATGGAAGATAATAGCCAATGGTTCTAAGAGTTCTTCCACTAGCTCGTCTATGACTCTGGGATGGAGTTCACCGGGCCTTGGGGATTTGAACATGTTTATTCCATCTAGGTATTCCTTGACCATTTGTCTGTCAATCTTGGGCTGCCATCTCTCAGTTCCAGCTTGAACTTCCTCTGAGTTGTAGATTTCCTTGTGGGAGAAGACTGAGGAATACCTAGTTCAGCTGGAATGGAATCCTTGCATTGCTCCTAGGGATGCTATTTTTCTAGTGTGGGTTGAAGTGAAAGGATGTGAAGGAAAGGTAAGGAAATGAAGTGGGTAGGGAATCCGAAGGCAAAGAGTTAAAGTGAGGGTACACAGCAGGCTACAGTGAAACAGGAAACTGATGGGAACGGAATGAGGTAAAGTGCAGGAGGACATGCTGGAAGGTTGGTCAAGAAATACAGTGACCTATAGAGAAAGAAAACTAGGCAGATAGTTGAACAACAGGGGGCACAGGAAATATTGGGTGGTGGCAGAAGGCCCACTTACACATTGCCCTGAATGATGAAATTCCTCACTTTAAAAAAAAAGGATAAGGGTGCAGATATGGGTACAGTAGGGGACACAGACTGGCTCAACATTTGTATTGCTTAATGTTTGCTTATTGTTGTCAATGTAGATCTAATTACTGTAACAAACAGAAATGGAATTCTTCTGCCAGAGCAGGGAAGGTGGTGAGCAGATGACCTGGGTGGTCTGCCCGGTCTGCTGCGTGCAGGTGCCCATGGCTGATAGGCCACTTCAAGGGCCCTTCTTGTTCTTCTTAGCATTCGTGATTTTTCTGTGGGATTTGGACCAAACGACCCTTTAAATAAAGGATGGCTTCAAACAGGCAACTGTCTTCTGTAAATTAGGGCACGTGGCCATGCCAGGTGGTAGACACACAGAACTAAAGAACGTCCAGGTTCACGCCACAGTTGGGGTGGCCCTCAGTGAAGTACAGTCTGGTGCCAACCTTTCTCTATCAGCAACCCCCAATCTGGCCAGGATTTGGGGACGGGTAGAGAATTGCTCGTGTAAGAAGAGCCACTGAGGCATCGCTCCACACACCCACACATTGTATGCTGAAGTGGGGACAAGCTCCCACAGAAGAGGCCAGAGCAGCAGTTCTGCGGCTTTTAAGCACCTGCCACGGTCAGTGTGCATGCAGCATGTCCCTTTGATTTGGCCTTCTTATTTAGAGAGCGTGTGCTTTTGCAAACCTTGGGGTTGCCCCAAACACGCTAATACTTCCCTCTTGTTTCTCAGTGGCTCCTTTTCAGCTCCATTTGAGTTGGCAGCCAGTCCTCTCCTGAATTGAATATCAGAGGGCGAGTTGTCGCAGCGCAGCACTTCCTTTGAAGCTAGCATGACTGCTCAGAAAAAAATAAAAGGTAAGCTGGGTGCTGATAATAGAGAAGGATGGCTATTGTCTGCGTGTTTGGTGTATGTATTTTGCTTGATTTTTCCCCGAGAAAGCTGTGATGGAGGGGGAGGGGGAGGGGGAGGGGAGGGGGAGGGGGAGGGAAAGAAAGTTGTTTTGGGGTGGGTTGCATGACATGTATGGTGCTTGGTTTTTCTCCTGGCAAAGAGGGGTTGGTGAGGTATGCTTTGTCTGTGTCCATTGGGGGTGCTTCAGATGGGTGTTTTGCATGGGGGTGGGGGGGTCCACAAATGAGTGTCTTATTCTGGCTCAGAGTAGGAAGAATTGTAATCCAGCCCATTAGGAGAATGCCAGTTGGGAAAGGGATGAACAGGCTCTTCCCAAATGGCAGGAAGGCCACCCGGTCGTGCTCATCTCCAGCATCACAGCCCCGAAACAATTACAGGAGGGCAAATCATAGATAGTTCCTGCTGAGATGGTTGAAGACCACCTAGGCAGGAGAGGAAGAATAAATCACCGTCCTATTAAGAGGCACCAATTTGGCTGGGCTCTGCAAGTTGATGATCCCTGGTCCTCAATTATTATTTCTCAAGGAGACGAAATGAGACACATCCAGGCTAGGATTACAAAATGAGGCATTTCAGAGTCACGTCAGGAACGTGCTGCCATCATTGGAGCCCTCTGCTCACTACACTGCTCCCCAGGCACTATTATTCAGCATTAGGGGCTCCCGAGGACCTTATCTAGAATGACTGATTCAAATTCACAAACATGATCCTGTTAATTATCTGCCAGGACAGCAGCTCCTGCCTGCCTTCCATTGCTGCCTTCACCCCTCCCAGCACTGGGACATTGTTGTGTTCACCTGCCTTCTCATTCCAGATATTGCAATGTCTGAATTCCACATCTGACCTTGATTGGAAGAGATGGGGAACTCAGACAATAAAAGGCAGGGACAGTGGAAGGCTGTAGACTAGGGAGTATAAATAAGGGAAAATCATGAATGAACTCAGGCCATCGCAACATATAGGAGGGATCAATATAACCTGTCTATTTGCAGTCTCCTTGGGCAATCCATCCTGAATGCCCATTGTTTGTGAACAGTGTGATCCCATGGGCCCTGGTCCCCCTCTGAACACCTTTCTGGGGATCTGCCAAGCTGTCCTACCCCCCCCCCCCCCACACACACACACACTACCTGCCACTGGGATTGTTGTGGAAAAGGGCTGTATGGGTGCTGCTTCGGCCTTCGGCAAAGGTGCACGTGGGCCTTCTAGTCAGCCTGTGGGGCAGGGCGCTAGTCCTTTATTAGGCTGTGCATGGCAGCCACCTTGTGGTGGTGCCAAGAGCGCACCCTTTTCTCAGATCAAATCCTAGGTAGGATGGAAGGGTACTGATGGTGTTGTATTTCCACTGGTCTCTTTCTTACTGAAATTGAAGGTGTTTAGTAGAATTGGCTGGCCAATACGTCACATGGCCCACCTGCATCTGATCTTTCTTCTTTGCTGGGAAAATTGAGAGGTGTTGGGGGTACTAAAGAAATTAGAAGACAGAAATGGAGTGATGGAAAATGGGACAGCTGGAAGGTGAGATAAAGGGAGATCTAAACGGCAGGGGGAAAGAGGGCAATAGAAGGGGTAGTTGAGCCAGACCTTCTGAGTGAGAGAGGAGAGAGAGCGCAACAGAGTCAGTGCAGAAGGAAGAGTTTCAGAGAGAACTGTGGGGTGAAGGAGATATCAGAAATGAGGATGCCAAGAAAAAATGTGGTGGCTCTGGATTATGAGCTGTGTGTACCTCTCTTCCTGGTGGGTTGGACAATGTGGTGGCAACGTCCTATGTTCCTGGCCCCTTGAGAATTCTTAGTTCAGACCCTTCTTCTGTCAGGCCTCTAAGTAGTCTCCCTTATTCCAGACGTTTGTAGGAGGGACTGAGAGAAGGAGACTGACATCATATTCTCAATCAACCCTAAGTCAGTCAGACCTCTAGGAAAACAGGTGGTTGATGGAAGCTAGGATTTGACTAGGACTGAAGAATAGGGACCATAAATTGATTTTAGTTTGTGTTACCACCTTTTGCATAATTCAAGTTCAAGTTTTGGATGCAAACGGGTGGCCAGGCAACTGCTTTCCTGGTTTGATGTAGGGGGAAAAATCAGTGCCATTATGAGGAATAAATTGTGCACACATTTTTCTCCAATGGCATGCTGCTAAAAAAATAGCTCAGAGCAATTTGTAATAAGAAAATACTACAAGACATCCAGAATGAAAATGGAGGCTAGAGTAAAAAAGAAAAAAAAATACAGTTTCCATTAAAAGGTTCCCATTTAAAGCAATTTGGAGCCATTTATAATTTTCTTCTTGTCTTTGCCTGTTTTAAAAAAAGCGTGGATAGGAAAGCAAGTCTGTAGAGAAGTTGAGGAGAAATAAACCTCTCCAAAGTCCCCTTTCATTTGAAACAATAAATGTAGGTTCAGGCAAATGGATTGTGTTTATTCCACGCTTGGTATGACTGCAAGTAGAAAACGATGCATTTGAAATAGAACTGTAGGGAAAATGATTAGTCAATAGCGCTACTTTACTTAGAAGGAAGTCCCAAGGGTCAGTAAGGCTTACTCCCATGTAGAAGGGCTATAAGAGGAAAGGCATCACCAAAATGGAGACCCAAAAGGGGCACAGATTTGCATAGGCTGATGTATAGATTCAAATATAGAAATAATTGTGGATGTTTGGGGACTGTACACATACACAAATGCATCTTGGCAATCCTCTCTCTGCCCTCTGACCTAAAGATCCTGTACAGATTTGTCTGCCTTTGCTACTGCCACCAGCAAAGGAAGAGTGATCTGGATCCCCAGAGAAGAGCTATCAGCTGTGGTAGTGAGTGGGTCAGGATAGCATCTTGAGTGACAACAAAGGCCTTGGAATGTGTGGCCTTCCAGACGTTGGAGTACACCACCAATCAGCCATATGGCAAGGGATGTGTGAATTTATAATCCATAAACATCTGGAGGGCATCTGTTTTCCACCCCTGCTTTAGACCATCAACCTTGTGGATCAGGACATGGCACACCAAAATGTCCATATCTTGGGAGTAACAGCCTTGTGCCATACCAAAGAAAGTCATTCTGATGCTGGTCCACCCTCCAGAAGAGCAGGACAGATCGTTCGGGACAAAGTAGTTTCTTAACTTTCCTGTTGCCAAATTGTTCAGGGCATCATTCTCCAGTTCTGCATCCTGTAGGAATATATGGATTTTGTGGAATCTGTTCTGCCTTTTTCATGGGTTGTTGGGCATCTTTTGTCCCATCAGCACTCATTGGCACAGCCAGGTTGTTTTAGGGATGTGTGAGAATCTGTTCCACTTGTGCTGATGTACAAGTGCACAGGTAAAATTATGAAGATTCACTTCAAAGATTTAAAAGACAAATTGTCCACCTGGTTAAAAGCTGGTTTACCTCAGAATCATCTGGAAGTTTCAAAGACATTCAAAGTTGAATCCGTTGTGGACTTTTCTGACATCCCTAGTACCCTGAACTACAGCTCCTAGCATCCCCAACCAGCATGGCCAATGGGATGATGGTAGTGTAGTACGATCCATCTGGAGGCCAACAGATTGGAGAAGGCTAGTTTGCAGACTTCTTTAAAGGTGATAACTAGCACTTCAAATAGACCTTGAAAATGGACCAGATACCAGAGGTAATCAATCAAGATTAGATTTATTCTCCGAAAATAAAAACAAAGACCGATGCCATGGCCCTAATCTGATCTTCAACAGCAACATTTCTTGCACCAGCTGAAATGTGTGAATGCTCTTCAAAGCACCTTGCAGAGCACCTTGCAGTATTAGTCTAACCTAGATGGGGCAAGTCATATGTGATCATGCCTCATCAGCAACGATGCCCAAAAACCATGGTGGAGGTAACCTGGATTTTCTACCCAACGAACATCTATTCGTTTCAGTAAATGGGTTCGAACAACATATTAGCCAACACTCAAGGACTGAGTATTGGTTGACTGTGGATTAACATTGAACTGTGAGTTGTTGCTGAAACATGGCTTCTCACGTCGTTTAAACCCAGCTGTCCTAACAAGCCATGGTTTGTTAAGCACAACCAACCTATAAACAACCCTTGGTTTGATATTGGGCTGAGAACTGTGGGATGTGCTTTGTTATCTCAGCTAGGTTCAGACAACATGTAATCCATGTCACAACAATAAGCCACAGTTCAATGACAATCCACAAACAAGGATGCCAGACGACCGCATCCCCAAACAGCTCTTCCGTGGTGAGCTGTCTCAAGGAAAGCGCTCGCACGGGGGACAAAAGAAGCGATGCAAAGACACACTGAAAGCCTCTCTCAAGTCCCTGGTTATCAACACCACCTCCTGGGAGACCCTGGCACAAGACTGATCGACATGGCGCATGCTGATCCACCAAGGCTGCCAAACATCTGAAGCCGGAAGGACAACCATAGCACAAGAGAAGTGAGCACTCCGTAAAGCCAGAGTTGCAAACGTCGCAACCGTGGTGCCCACACATGTCTGCCTGACATGTGGCAGAACACTCTGTGCCTGTATCAGCCTTATCAGCCGCCTGTGAACACACCGTGGACAGCTCACAACCCGTTAGATGTCAAGGTCCTCATCGAAAACGATGGACGAACATCATCATCACAATCAACCCACATTCAACCCTTGGGAGTCAATATGTTCTGAGTGCTTAAGATGATGGACGAAAACGCCAACCAGAATTTTGTGTGAAGCTTGAGGGGTTATTTCAGAAGGACTTAAGCAAGGCTTGGACCATGCACTAGGCCTCTGCTGCTCTGGATGTAATATATGAATGAATACGGTGAGTGCACGCTGGTCCTGCGTCCAGCAATCCCAAGTGTTTGCAGGAATGGCCTTTCTAAATGCCACATATACACGTACAAAGTATGGATGAGTTCCCATTAAAGCTGCAAATCAATCAGGCAGTTTTCAACTCAGCACACTTAATGCTTAGTGCATCAGTAGCATTTGGCCAGCCTGGCGCTTCAGGGACACATGGGGCCACCATGCTGAGTGGGCAAGAAGGTTCTGTGGCACTTCCTTCCTTCCACGGTTTGCTACGACTTGGAGGAGGTGCAGCATCCTATTGGCCCCAGCGTGATTCAGGAGATGGCAGGGTCAGAATAAGGAGCGAGCAAGATGGCACCCAAAGTGAAAGCTGATCCCTACCAAAAGAAAAACAAAAGGAAGCAAAAGGATTGTGCTGCTGTCTTTGTTCTAACAAGAACAACAACAGAAATTCTTCATCCTGGCAAATGCAAATGATGCGCCAAGTAGAACTGACTTAAATCAGGCACATTTGCATAATTCCACTGTTTGCATAGTTTTTGCAGCAGATTTTATGATGCTTTATCATTTGGTCTACTTTGTTAGTCATGGAAAAGAGTAAGACATCCTGCAGGATGCCTTCCAAGCTACCCGACTTAAGCAGCCACAGTCTATACCTTTTGGAACTTCATTTTCTTTTTCATTTGCCTGCAATAAAGACAAGTCTTCTTGCTGCGGAAGTGGCTTAGATGAAAAGCTAAGAATCACAACAATTTACATACTGTGCCCAATTTCTCAGCCTGTGCTTTTGTTTCTCTCTCTTGTGGAATGGTATGCAGCTCAGTCTATAACTATCATTCCTGTTGCATGTTGGATTAAAATATGACACTTATCTCTTGCTTTTCCTTCAAGAGTTCTTTTAACACCCCAAAGTTATGCTTACAACAAGCATATGAGGAACGTGAAGCCATGGGACTGGCCCAAAGCCACATGGAGAGCTTCAGGGCTGAGCAAGACTATGAACCAGGTCTCCACAACCCTAATTCAACACTTTTGACCACTCCACCACACTGGCTGCTTTCGTTGTAGCACTCTTTCCATCTCTCTCTCTCTCTCTCTCTCTCTAGTGTGTGTGTGTGTGAGAGAGAGAGTTTGTTTGACACTGTTGACAGCACCTGGTATTCTGAAGACAGATTGCTTTAAGGAGAGACTCATCTCTCTTGCCTCAGGTATTCTCTCAGGTACATTAGTTGTGCTTTCCAGGTCACTGAGAAGAATATGCCAACAAGATGAAAAGGTCAGAAAATGCTAGCAACCTGATCATTGCATTTGAACTGGAACTACATGTGGTGTTGCTGGTAGGAATAAGGGGTGGGAGAGTCAGGGAGACAGATCAGCTCTTGAAATCTCTCAACTCTGCAAATCGTTTGCCTGGATCAGGAGCAGTCGGGGGAAATCACCCTCTGCAAAATCCAATAAAACCTCACATCCTGCCTGATCATTCTCCTGGACAGTGCCAATGCACTGGACTTAATTTTTTTAGGGCCCTTGGGAAAGCGATCCTCAATAGGGCTTCTCCCTCAGTGAGTCTGTCTTCTACCATTATCAGCAGCTCCCTCATGCCCTTTCCCATCATTGCTATCACCTGCTGGCTTGATGGGCAGATAGTGAAAGACAAGTTGGCCATAGCATGTCCTGCTCCTTCTGCTCAGCTCCACTTTTGTCTGAGCCAGAGCAAAAGAAAGGTGAACCGTGATGAAGTGCAACAGCAATTCCTTCATTTTCTTGGGAAGTGGGCCTGCAGCAAGTGCCCAACCATGCCTACCCAGGATGCTAACTAACCCTGCATTTGGGGCATACCATGGCTGTAGAAGATGGCTGTTAGCATTATGTCAGCTCCAGGATGTAGGCAATGGACATCTACCATTGGAGCATCAGGACCAGCGTTGATGGCAGTGGACAGAATTCTTGGCAGGATGCAGTAGATCCAGACGCAAAAGTGAAGTCAGGTGAGAAACCCACAAGCAGTGGGCAGAACCAGAAGGAGAGGCAAGGTCAGTAGCAAGCAAGGGTCAGATACCTGGCAAAGGTGCAGCAGAACCAGAGGGCAAAGAAAGAGTCAGAACAGGCAGCAGTTAGGGTAGATATAAAGATGTGTCAGGACTGGAGGCAGGACTGAGATCAAGAGCATAAAGCAACCACAACAAAGACTTGTGCTGCTGTGGCAAAACTAGGCAGGGCTGAACATCTTTTCACAGCATATTTTGGGGCACTCCCATTTGTTTCTATGTTTGTAGTGGTTCTAATCCACACAAGCCCCTACAGGCCTGATACCAATCCTAAGAGTCACCTGAAAGGTGAACCAGGCTGCCTGGTCTACCAAGGGGAGCCATATACTTTGCAGTTCCTGACCTGCTGGCAGGTTTCAAATTTGAAGCCACACTCATGATATGTGTTGGAGTCCACGTGCCTATTCTTTTTTCACAGCAGCATGTGTGAGGCAGCACACACCTGAAGTTCCAGATTTGCCCTTTCCTTGTAGGTCTTCTCCCACCTTGTTAGAATTTTCCTGTTCAAGGCTGTCAGCCTTGAAATATTGATTGATGTAACAATAATAAGCTGATGGCTTACACTGAAATAAATTTATATCTGATGTACAAGAACAAGTCACCCAGTCGACACTGGAGGCTCTGGAGCACCCTGTAGGCTACCGCAGGAACCAATACGGCACAGAAAAGAGTAGGTTAGCTTTCTTTTGCTTATTTATAGTCTGCATGCAAATTTCATCATTATATCCAATAAACTATATATCATCATTAACACAAGTAATTTTGTTTCTTTCTAAGTATCCTCAAATCTAAAACAAAGTTCCTTAGTTAAACAAAAGTAATCCCAAAAGTAATAAACTCCCTCACAAGATATCCAGAGATCATTACAGAGTTTAATCATAAAAAATACATTTTGTGGCACCAGTAGAAAGGCAAATTGAGTCAAATGGCCAAAAGAAAAAGAAAGGAAAAACTTGCAAAAAGTTTCTCCCTGCATGCAAACTTTCTGCGACACCAACACAAACCTGGAACACTTTTGAAGCTCAAGGTTCCTCTGTTTGTTTGTTTAGAGTTTTTATATACTGTCCAACTACTAAAGTCTTGGGATGGTCTTACAATAAAAGCAGAATAAAATGAAATCAAGCACAGCATTCAGATAATTCCAATAAAATAAAACCTACCTTAAAACCTAGTCAAATCGTAACATAATGGGAAATAAAAAGCACTGAAAGGAAACAAGCATCAGCACCAGGAGGACCTCTCTGTGGAGCACATTCCATAACTGTCTTCTCTTCTCAAGGCTGAGCATGCCCAGTTCTCTCAGCCTCTCCTCATAGGGCAGTGTTTCCAAACCCTGGATCATGTTTGCTGCCCTCCCCTGGACCCTTTCTAATTTGTTGTCATCTTTCTTAAATCTTGGTGCCCAGAACTGGACACAGCATTCCAGGTGAGGTCTGAGTAGTAAGGAGTATAGGGGAACTACCTCTTCTCATGATCTGGAAGTAATACTTCTATTAATGCATCCCAAAGCAGCATTTGCCCTTTTGGCAGCTGCATCGCATTGTTGGCTCATACGACAATTTAGCCTACTTATTTATCGTATTTAGCCTATCATCCATAATAATGCCAAGGTCTTTTCCTTTTTCACTTATGCTGAGCCACATGTTCCCCCATCTTGTATCAATGCATTTGGTTTCTTTTTCCTAGGAGGAGGACTTTGGCCCTATTAAATCTCTTTCTGCTGCACTCAGCCCAGCATTTCAGTTGATCAAGATTGCCCTGGATCTTCTTTCTGTCTTCTGGGGAGTTTGCTATTCCACCCAGTCTTCTATTGTCTGAAAATCTGATCATCTTTCCTTGTACTCTCTCATCTAAATCTTTAATAAAAGATTAAAGATCCAGGACAGCCCACTAGTTACCTCCATCCAATTTAAGAAGGTACCATTCGATGAGAACTCTTTGTGACCGATTTAGCAGGCAATTTTGGATCCACCTAATAGTTTTTCTGTCTAGTCCACTTTTTACTAATTTCCTTATCAGAATGTCATGTAACACTATGTCAAAAGCTTTGCTAAAGTCTAGGTAGATTATGTCCACACTGTTCCCTTTGTCCATTTGGGAGGTTGCCCAGTCAAAAAGTGAGATTAAATTAGTCTTGACAGGATTTATTTTTTATAAGTACATGTTGGCTTCTATCAATCACTGCATTTTCTTCAAGATGCTTGTAGATGGATTTTTAAATAACAGGCTCCAGAATTTTCCCAGGAATTTACGTCAGACTAACAGATTTGTAGTTCCCAGGTTCATCTTTTTCCCCCTTTTTGAAGATGGAGACAACATTAGCCCTTCTCCAGTCATCTGGCACTTCTGCTGTTTTCCAAGATTTATTTAAGATGGTTCTGAGTGTGGTCCAGAGAGTTCCTCTGCTAGCTCTTTTATGACATCATCCAGCCTTTCCTGACCCTTGGGCATGATGACCAGCAGTTGAAGTCCAAAGCATCTGATGGGTACCAGGTTGGGGAATGCTTTCTGAAATGACCAGCCTGCACACCCCTCCACTGCTCTTTTTAAAAATGTTATGTTATAACTTCTTTACTTCTAAGGTTGTTTGCCCCTTTCTTCCTTGGTTTCATATTAATTCATATCTGCTGGATTTCTAACTGCGGCTGTATTAGAATTACTTTGAAAATGGAAGTATTTGTGAGATAGTTAGATGATGATGGTGGTGATATTGTATTCTAATTCATGCTGTTAGCCGCCCCAAGGCTTTGTTGCGATGGGGCGGCCTATAAATGTTTTAATAAATAAATAATAAATGCTGATGGTGATAAATCAATAGATAGCTTTTAGTGCTGCAATGTAGCCATAAAGATAGATTTGATGTAGAGCATTGGTTATAGAATTGATAAGAATGAATTTGTTAAGCTTGGTCTCATTTGTCACAGATGCTCATTAGGAACATAGCCAGGTAACTGGCTATCCCGCCCTGTCACCACTCAACTGATAACTTAATCAGCCACCCATAAACAAATGCCTTCCAAGTGACATTGGACTTCACCTCTGAGCAGCCTGTACTGCATAGTGACTATGAGATTTGTTGGAAGGCACCAGGTTGGGGAAGGTTGATTATCTGCCACTATGTCCTCCTTTGTAACACTTTCTCCATTTTCTGTTCAGCCTTTATTGATTTTGAGATGAGCAAGATAACAATGTTCATAAAGTACCTCCTCAGATGCTCAGAATCACTTCCCAGGATCTCTCATTGTCACCAAGGGAAATGCCATCCATATTTAATTTAGACGTATGCAGTGTTCTTTTAATGTTTGCATTTCAGAACTATTCCTAACTGTAATAGCAAAAGGCTTGGTAATGGGTTTAAAGCTCTTGGCTATTACAGCTAGCAACAATTCTTATATAAGCAGTTAGACTGGTGGAAGACACCTTTGCCAAGTTCCTTCACCCAAACTGAGTTAGATTAGAGTTTTAGCCATCAGCTGCAATGCTTGCTTTAGGAACTTTGCAAACGGGCTGGATCCAGGTTCTTTTAACCCTTTCCATTGTAAACAATTTCTTTGTGTTTCAGGAGCAAGCCATTTGCAAAACCCTTAAAGCAAATATTGTATCCCATGTTTAAAGCTCTAATCTACCTTAGAAAGTTCAGACATCTTGTTGCTATCTTAGAAACATTTGAATTCATGTGTGGCTGTTATTGTCCAAAACCAAAATACAACAGCAAAAGAGGATGATTATTTGGGGGATGTTATCTTTCAGCTGTCTTCTGAGCAAGGACTTTGCATGGATAGGACTTGCAGAGAGATCTGTAAAGAAACAATGCTGTGACTTGTTATATGAAAATGGTTTCAACTTTGCATGGATAGGACTTGCAGAGAGATCTGTAAAGAAACAAAGCTGTGACTTGTTATATGAAAATGGTTTCATCATGCTTTCCTCATGAAATGCATCTCCATCCCTTAACTGATATGGTTTTGCAGTTAAATCTGGTTTAGTAATGGACAAAGTTCACACAGTGCCTAAAAATAGCACCAAAATTGCTCTGGCAGCTACCAACTTAGGAGACTCTGCAGAAAAATCACTTGTTCCATGATTGCACCTTTCTGCTTCAGACAGCTGGTGGGCTGTTACATTATTTGAGAGGTGCAGAGTTTCAGGCCCAGGACCAAAGCCAAAGGTCCCAAACCATCTTTCCAGGCTTCTACCTTTCTCATTCTGCTGACCACCAATTATTTGGTCATTTCCCAGTTTGTGTCATTTTCCCCACTTACAAGAGTTCAAATGCCACTGGCAAGACTTAGTGACTTGCTGGCCTTTTTGGTCCTGTCCCTTTTTCCTCAGGTTCCACTCACTATTGGAATGCAACTCCTGAGAGCTTTGCTGAAATGAATCCAGCACTTGGGCTGAAAAAGGTTCAACATCTCTACATTATTCTGTGCACTGCCGAATTTGAACGACCACAATAACCCTCTGTAAAGAGAATAGTTCCTGCCAACCTTGCAGTTCAAAGCATGCAAATGCAAGTAGATAAAAAGGTACCACTTTGGTGGGAAGGTAACAGCCTTCCATGCACTTCGGTGTTTAGTCATGCCGGCCACATGACCACGGAGAGTGTCTGCGGACAAACACTGGCTCCCTCGGCTAGGAAACGGAGATGAGCACTGCCCCCTGGAGTCAGGCATGACTGGACTCTAGGGGAAACCTTTACCTTTAAAGAGAAAAGTAGAAGGCAGTGGGTTCAGTGGGGCTTTCTTGTAAGTTACTGGACATAAGTTTGCAGCTTAAAAGGTCAGAGAGGGAAGGTCTAGCATTCTTTATGCCATGTTGACAAGAAATGCTGAAGCTTAGTGCTGGAGTACATGCTGTGATATGTAGAAACACTCAGGTTCTGTTCCCAACATCGCCAAGTAGGACTGGGGATTTTCTTGCTTGGGGCTCTGGAAAACCACTGCCAGCCAGTGTGGAAAAATGAATTCAGGGGCTGGAGGGACCCAGGGTCTGATGCAAAACAAGGCAGCTTCCTATTTTCTCACCTTCCCATGAGTAATGTTGTGTTGGGCAGGGAGCATTCAATCAACAGATGCCCCAGCAGGATGGCAAAACAGAATAGCTGCACAGAAACCAAACTCCCTTCAATGGGTTGGCTATCAGTTACACAAGAGGAATATGTTGCTGTGTTGGTCTGCACAGCCTCGATTTTGTAACCTAGGAAAATCAAAGGGCAGTGAGTTAGGTTCAAGAAACAACGCATGCAAGCAGAGTCAAGCACAGGGATGTATGGCATAAGCTAAAGTCAGGCACTCAAGCCTGGGGCTGCCAAGCATCTGGAAGGAGGGAGCTGGATTGGAACTTTATAGAGGGCAACATCACAGGATCAGCTTTCTGGTATTCTGTAATATTCAGGACCAGGAATATCCTGCCTCAAAGCTGACCACAGTTCCCATCTCTGACCTCCTTTGGCTCTTGGCAGAGCAGCAGAGGCTGGGAGAGTGTGCAGAGGGTGGCCAGGGAACTGGCGAAGGCAAGCTAGGAGCTGGGCAGAGGAGCAGGGAACAGAAGCAGCAGAGACGAAGGGAGGTGGAGCCAGAGAGGCCCAGGAAGAAGCAGAGGAGTGGGGCCAGTGGCCTCTGAGGCTTATAAAGCCACACTCAGCAGGCATCATCCCTTAGCTGCGCCCCTTAGCTGTGGCCTGGGCTGCCCAGGTACCCTCTTTCCCAGGGTGCAGTTTTATTTTTTTGTTTTGTTTTGGGGTTCTTTCTTTGTTTGGTTGTGTTTTTTGTCTGAGAGAACTGGATGAGTAAAGGCAGGGAAGGGTAGTGCAGGACAGAACAAGGTAGGGGAAGAAGGTAGGGCCTGCAATGTCAGGCCAGGAGATGGCCTTGGCAGGAATCACAGGTGCTGCTGTCCACTGCCAGAGCTGCGACATGTTCGCCCTTCTCCCCCAGGAGAGGCAGGGATACACTTGCCCTAAATGCAAGCTGGTGATCCTCCTAGAGGAGGAGGTGAGGTGCCTGAGGGCCATGAGGGCTCTCCAGGCCCCCCGGGAGCAGCCCCCCTCCAGACAGAGGGTTGAGGGAGGGGCCGAGGAAGAAACAGCCAGGGAGACATGGAGGCATGTCACCCACAGGAGGAGGAGGCCAGCACAGCCTCCTCCATCACCTGACACCAGTGTGAAGCTGGGAAACAGGTTTTCTCCACTTGGGGAGGCTGGGGCTGATGAGGACTTGGGAGACCAATCTGTCCAGGATCCTCAGTCTGGGGCCAGATGTGACCAGGGGGCCACTGCAGGAGAGGTGAAGGTGAGGGGACAGCCGTCTACCGCCACTGGGAAGAGACAGCAGCGGGTGATCGTCCTCAGGGACTGCCTGCTAAGGAGCACTGAGGTGGCGGTGTGCCGCCCTGACCTTGAGGCAAGAGAGGGTATACCAGGAGGAGGAGGCCCGTTGCAGAAGGATTCTTTACAAGACTACGGCTGATTATGAGATGAGACTTGCAAAGAATATCAGGAGCAACAACACGGGCTTCTATCAACATGTAAATAGCAGGAGGAAGGGGAGACAGATGGCAGGACTGCTTAATAAGGAGGAAGGGGATTTAGTGACTTATATGAGGGAACAGGCACAGATGCTAAATGACTATTTTGTCTCTGTGTTCTCCCCAAAGCAGGATGGGGGAGTTCCACATGGTGGATCAGATGAGGCCAGGGATTTAGGGGCACAGATTAGAGTCATCCCTCTAGAAGTCGAGGATCTCCTCAGGGCACTGGATGTTAAAAAGGCACCAGACCCTGATGGATTACACCCAAGGGAACTTTGAGAGTTAGTGGGGGTACTCTTGCACATGTTGGCCTCCACTTTTGAGGCCTCATGGAGAATGGGTGAGGTTCCAGGGGACTGAAGGGTGGCATCTGTGGTCCCAATTTTCAAAAGGGGATAGTAGAGGGGACATGGGGAATTACAGGCCATTTAGCATGTCCATTGTAGGAAAGACAATGGAAAGGCTCATAATAGTGAGAGATCTAGTTACCCTAGATAGGGAAGGGAGGTTGGCGGCCATGCAACTCGGCTTCTGCAAAAACAGGTCCTGCCAGACAAACATTGTGGAATTCTACGACAAGGTTTCGAGGTGGCCAGACGGAGGGGATGCAGTGGATGTGGTTTACCTGGATTTCAGCAAGGCCTTTGACAAAGTGCCCCATGATATCCTGGTGGAGAAATTGAGGAGTTTTGGGATAGACTGCTGCACTGTCAGATGGATTAGGACATGGTTTATTTATTATTTATTTATTTAAAACATTTATATGCCACCCCCATTGCAACAAAGCCTCGGGGCGGCTCACAATATAAATAGTAAACAACAACAATTTAAAACAATTTAAAATATAAAACATCAACACGGTTGATGGACTGAAAGCAGAGAGTAACTATTAGTGGGGAATCATCAGGATGGAAGCCAGTGATAAGCAGAGTCCCCCAGGACTCTGTCCTGGGACTGATCCTGTTCAGTCTTTTCATCAACGACATGAAGACGGGGCAACCAGTCTACTGATCAAATTCACAGACAATACTAAAATGGGGGCAAACTGAGAAGCAGGGACTCCGCATCCAGAAGGATCTGGACAGACTATGGAAGTGGGCAGGAGACAACAGGATGCCGTTCAATGTGGAGAAGTGCAAGGTCTTGCACTTGGGGCATAGGAATAGCTGTCATAAGTACAGGTTAGGTGACAAGTGGCTGGAGAACAGCACTTGTGAAAGGGACCTTGGGGTACTGGTTGACCGCAGGCTAAACATGAGTCGGCAGTGTGATGCGGTGGTCAAGAGGGCGAACGCCACCCTTGGTTGCATAACCAGAAGCGTGGCTTCTTGATTGAGAGAGGTATTACTACCACTCTGTATTACTCTGGTGTGCCCACAACTGGAGTATTGTGTTTAGTTCTGGGTTCCACATTACAGGAAGGATATAGACAGGTTAATAGTGTTGCAGCGTAGGGCCACAAGGATGGTGGCTGGATTGCAGGGAAAGCCATATGACTGAGGAAACTGGGTTTTTTCAGCCTGAAGAAGAGGAGACTCAGAAGGGACCTGTTGGTGACATATAGGTACATGAAGGGGTGTCACACAGAGGTGGGCAGAGACCTGTTCTCCCCTGCAGAGGAGGGCAGGATGTGTTCCAATGAAGCCAAGCTCTGGGAACCAAAGTTCAGTTAGGGCCCTGAGGGTATGGAATGGGCTTCCACATGAGGTGGTTGAGGCCCCATCGGTGAGGGTGTTGAAGGATAGCCTGGGCATACTTGTGGTAGGCATGTCATGCGTGGGGCCAGCTAGAACTGGGGGTTGGACTAGATGGCCTGGGAAGCCCCTTCTGACTCACTCTGTTTCTATGTTTTGCAAGGAGCATGGAAGTGGTGTTGCTGTTCTGCTGTCCATCACACTGGACTGGGATGCCCACTTGCCCATTGCCACGAAAGAGGAAGCAGAGGACCGAAAAAGACATTGATCTGCATAACATGTGCATTTGCTAAAATAGAATATAGCTGTACATTTTGAAATCATTGCTTCATTTTCATATACAAAACATCTCACTACAGTGTTTTTTTTAAAGTAAGTTTTATTGTTATTATATTAGAAAGTCATTAATGTCGGTGTGGGAAAAACGAAAGACAAAACTGTACTAACTACAGTGTTGAAGACTGTGACCAGGTGAGCAGTGTGACTGGGCAGGCCCAGTGTGCTAAGAGGGAAGCAGAAGGCGCTAAGAATCGCTCCTGGAGCATCCAGTGCCCAAGCTTTTCTCAGGATGGTTTTTCTTCACATTGGACTTGCACTGGACAGTTTTTCAAATAAAGAACACTTTCAAGCAGAGCATTGTCCTCTGTAAAGTAGGACACTTGACTATGCTATAGTCAGTACCTCAATCCATTTTGCTAGCTTTGACCGTCTTGCCACTTTTCTGCCAATACCGATTTCTTCTTGTCAACATTAATTTCCCTTTTAGCAGGCAGTGTCTTGTTTCACGGCTAGAATGTTCCTTCTCCAAACTGCAATTTTACAGAACAAACCTAGGTTTAAAATCTCCCCACCCTGAAGAACAGAACATGAAAAATCACCTCCTTCCCTATTTCATGATTTTACCATGCATCATAAACAAGATTAGAGATTTACTACAAAACGGAATGACCCTTAGTGACCTCCTTGATCATTAGGGGATCATTAATTAGATTAGCACCAGGGGTTATGAGAAAATATGTTGATTGGAAAAGATTTAGGAAATAGGATTTATAGCCATGAAGTGGGGTTGGGTTTGTTGTTGTTGTTGTTAGTCATGAAGTTGTGTCGAACCCATCGCGACCCCATGGACAACATTCCCCCAGGCCTTCCTGTCCTCCACCATCCCCAGGAGTCCACTCAAGCTCACACCAACCGCCTCAGTGACTCCAACCAGCCACCTCATTCTCTGCCGTCCCCTTCTTCTTTTGCCATCTATTGTCCCCAGCATTAGACTCTTCTCCAGGGAGTCCTTCCTTCTCATTAGGTGGCCAAAGTATTTGAGTTTCATCTTCAGGATCTGGCCTTCTAAAGAGTAGTCAGGGTTGATCTCCTCTAGGACTGACCGGTTTGATGGCCTTGCAGTCCAAGGGACTTGCAGGAGTCTTCTCCAGCACCACAATTCAAGGGCCTCAATCCTTTGGCGCTCAGCCTTCCTTATGGTCCAGCTTTCACAGCCATACATTGCAACTGGGAAAACCATAGCCTTGACTATACGCACTTTTGTTGGCAGGGTGATGCCTCTGCTTTTTAGTATGCTGTCCAGATTTGCCATAGCTTTCCTCCCCAGGAGCAACCATCTTTTAATCTCTTGGCTGCAGTCACCGTCTGCGGTGATCTTGGAGCCCAGGAAAATAAAATCTGTCACTACCTCCATTTCTTTCCCATCTATTTGCCAGGAAGTGAGAGGACTGGATGCCATGATCTTAGTTTTCTTAATGTTGAGTTTCAGGCCAACTTTTGCACTCTCCTCCTTCACCCGCATCGGGGTTTGGTGGAGAGATGCAAAATGATAGTTTGTGGACAATTGCTACATTTGTGTTTCTTCAAGAGACTGAACCTGAGGTGTCTCAAATGGAAAATCAACAACAAAGCATTTGTACCACTAAATAAATAGTCGAAACACAGAAAGACAGTGCACCAAAATAAAATAAAAGCAAATTCATACAATCTTGAGCCTTTAAAAGACCAGCAGAAAAATCCACATCTACTTTTAAGGTTTCTTTGAGAATTATTCAGGCTCCTGTGACTGGAAAGGTGGTATTTATTCAAATAAATAAAGGTGGTATATATTTAAATAAATATATTTTAGCTGCTAGTATGTTAGGATTTTTCCATGTGGAAAACACTGAAAGGAAGTTCAGAATTTCAGACTGAAGCAGGAGGTGTGTGTTACCCAATTTCTGGAGATAGTATTGAGTGAAAACGTTGGATTCTAAATTTTTGAGTCATGAAGTGCCCTTAGTCACAGTCTGTCAAACTATTGGAGGAGGAAAGGAGAAGAATCATGTCTCACAGTGCTGGAGTTGGACTGGGGAGAGCTTGAATCAAACGGAGATTGGTGAATGAGCGCAGTGTGAGATTGTCAGGTTTCTCCATATATTAATCCCCCACTTGCCTTGGGCTTGATTCCTCTTTGTGTTGCAAGCACTACTCACTCTGTGTGAAGGGGAGATCTGAGTAAATCAAGCAGTGACTGAATGTGAGATTGTGCAAATTTCCTCCATATACTAAAGCTGGGATGATTCAGCCCATTAAGGAAGTTTTAAAAAAATATAGGACATTCATGGAAACCAAGCTGGGAAGCTGGAATCAGTGGAATCAAGCGCATGTTTGACAACTGAAAGGCATTTCCAGTGAATACGTGCTCGTGTTCAGGACTTCAAACAGGGCATGCATGCAAGACCGACATTCTTATACATTTTTAATAAGATTGTAACCCCACTCCATATTCCAGTATGGTGATTACAAAGCAGTGGAAAAATAAAGATAAAACAGAGAAAAGAATAAAACACTTTGTTAAAAACAAAATCAATAAAGCCATGTCTGGTTACTTTGAGAAGTCTTGAAAGAAGTGTTTTCAAGAGGTGCTAGAAACAGTCCTGTACAGCCTTAAACTCTTATTGGCAGTAGCTAAGTCTTAGGAAAGGCACTTCAATTTTTCAGAATGGAGAAGAAAAACAGGACAACCCCCTGGAAACCACTAACTATTGGTGGTTGGGGGAAAGAGGATGGTGCTTGGCGAAGAGTATGTGGCACCTAAGGAACCTGGGAATGTTGGACTGGGCACCAAGGCTGGGGGTGGATTTGGCTCCCGGTTCTGAAATTCCCTTCCCCTGGACTAAGAAGGATGATCTATCAGAAGCCTTCCAGGAAAGGTGAGTTTTGAGGAGGGACCTAAAGGATTCCAGGGGGATGGGGGAATTGCATAGAGGCATTTTGGAAAAGGGTGGTGGGAGGGGTTGAGTTTCAGGCATAAGGGTCAGAAAGGGAGAAGCGGTAGAATACTGGCCTTTGAAAACCCTACCTTCATTATCTTCCTTTGAGCATTAGCGCAGACATATGTAGGCTTCAGATGTTTGGCTATCCTATGCAAGATGCGGGTGTGGTAGCCACTGTTTCCTGCCCTCCAAGTCTGATGTTTGAAACTCCCCAGCCAGGAACCTTGTGCGGTCCCCATCAAACTCCTTAAAGAAGCACAAACTATGCTACCATCCAAAGTATTCCACATGTGACATTGGCTGGGCATCTTACATTTCGGTGCTCTTGGATACCTTTACCCCTCCTGAGACTTGACAGTGATTTGTGCTGTGGAAGAGTGAATTTCACACTGTGAGTGCTTGCCCTGCTCCGTATGGAAGACTAGTGATTTTGTTGTTCTGTAGCTCACCTCATGACAACAAGTCACAGTCTGCCTTACGGCGCCTGGCCTTTGCATCGGCAAGTTCATAGCAACCCGCTGACTCCATGTACAGCTCTCATCATCTCTTCGGTACCACCTTCCCAGGTACCACACCAAGACAAAGAGAGCGCAGGTGAAGAGTATCAGAGAACACCATCCTGTCCTCCATTTCTGATCACCTCCATCATTGCTTTTATGGGCACTTAAGAGGAAAGCAATGAGAGGGTCGGTCTGAAATGCATTTTCCCATCTGCCTAGCACAGGAATTAGGATTGCTATCACAGTCTGCATGTATCTACAGTCCAGTGTGCTTCCAGGATTTGAGACTGGGTGAGTGGCATGATAAGAAATAGCATGTGCTGGAAATAAGAACAAGATTTCAGCTGACAAGAAGAAGGCCAGGCTGCACCCCTACCCGGACAGGGATTGTCTGGCTTCAGTAATCTATGCTCAGGAAATCTAAATTATGGCTTCAGTAATCTATGCTCAGGAAATGCACTCTACATGGGACTGCACCTTGAAGACTGCTTAGAAGCTGCACTTGCAGAAAATGCAGCCACCAAATTAATAACTATGATCCAAAGCTAATATAATACTATTTTCATTGGCTGCTTATACACTTCTGATTTGAAACTCAACATTAAGAAAACTAAGATCATGGTATCCGGTTCTCTCACTTCCTGGCAAATGGATGGGGGATGAAATGGAGGTAGTGACAGATTTTATTTTCCTGGGCTCCAAGATCACCGCAGACGGGGACTGCAGCCAAGAAATTAAAAGACGCTTGCTCCTGGGGAGGAGAGCTATGGCAAATCTAGACAGCATACTAAAAAGCAGACATCACCCTGCCAACAAAAGTTCATGTAGGCAAAGCTATGGTTTTCCTAGTTGCAATGTATGGCTGTGAAAATTGGACCATAAGGAAGACTGAGCACCGAAGGATTGAGGCCTTTGAATTGTGGTGCTGGAGGAGACTCCTGAGAGTCCCTTGGACCGCAAGGCGATCAAACCGGCCAGTCCTAGAGGAGATCAACCCTGACTGCTCTTTAGAAGGCCAGATCCTGAAGATGAAACACAAATACTTTGGCCACCTAATGAGAAGGACTCACTGGAGAAGACCCTGATGCTGGGAATGATTGACCGCAAAAGAAGAAGGGGATGGCAGAGGATGAGGTCACTGGGGCAGTGGGTGTGAGCTTGGGTGGACTCTGAGGGATAGTGGAGGACAGGAAGGCCTGGAGGAATGTTGTTCATGGGGTCGTGATGGGTTGGGCATGACTTTATGATTAAAGAACAACACTTTTGATTCAAGGTGCTGGTTTTACTCTATAAAGCCCTACTTGGTTTAGGACTGCAGTACCCTAACCCTAACCTCTCCCAACCTGATTTACCAGGACCTGATAATCTGCAGATGGGCCAAGGGAGGCCTGGAAAGAAGGCCTTCTCAGTGGTGGCACCCCAGTTTTGGAATGATCTCCAAACTAAGGCCCACCTGTCACTACAGTGTCATCTTTTTTTTTTATCAGGTTAAAACTGCATTCTAATCCTAGGCATTTAATGACAAAAAATGGGTTATATCAGCTGTTTTAATTAGATCTAGTTTTACTGAAATTGTCTGAGATGTTCAAACAGTTCTAAAATTTGTATATTGGAATTTTTACTGTGTTTTATTGTATCAATATTTTTATTCTGTTTTGAGAAATTGTTGTGAAGCACCCAGGGAGCTTCAACTATTGGGCAGTATAGAAACTAAATTAATAAATAAAATAAACATGTCCCTAGGGTGGCAATCTGTCCTATGTATGTATGTATTCAAAGCTTTTATATACTGTCCACCACAAGCATCTCAGGATGATTTTACAATAAAAGCAACAAAATTGCTCCAGTCTCCCCCAGGCTTGCTCAGTGCTGCTCCAGTCTTGCTCCGGTTACTCAAGCCTTGTTCCAATGCTGTTCCAGTCTTGCTCTCCAGTTGCCCTTGCCTTGTTCCAGTGCTGCTCCAGCCTCACTCTAGCCCTGCTCCAGTCTTGTTCCCATCCTGTTCCAGTTTCTCCAGTCTTGCTTCTGTCATGGTCTGGTTTTGCTCCAGCCTTGCTCCAGTTGTCCCAGCTCTGCTCCAGTCTAGCCCCAGTTGCCGCAGCCCAGATCTGGACCTTCCACTGAGCATACCCAGAGGGCAACACCATCATGGTTATCAGGGACATTAAGATCTTTCTTGTATAGTCTGTGTAATCTTGCCACCTCTTCTTAATCTCTTCTGCCTCTGCTAGGTCCCTGCCATTTTTTGGCCTTTATCATGACCATCTTTGCATGAAAACTTCCCTTCATATCTCCAATTTTCTTGAAGAGATCTCTAGCCTTTCCCATTCTATTGCTTTCCTCTATTTCTTTGCACTGTCCATTTAAGAAGGCATGCTTATCTCTTCTAGCTATTCTCTGAAATTCTGCATTCAATTGGGTGTATCTTTCCTTTTCTCCCTTGCCTTTCGCTTCCCTTCTTTCCTCAGCTATTTGTAAAGCTTCCTCAGACAGCCATTTTGCTTTCTTGCATTTCTTTTTCTTTGGGATGGTTTTAGTTGCTGCCTCTTGTACAATGTTGCAAACCTCCGTCCATAGATCTTCTGGCACTCTGTCTACCAGATCTACTGCTTTAAATCTATCTATCACCTCCACTGTATATTCGTAATGAATATGATTTAGGTCATACCTGAGTGTTGTGTAACCACTTCCTGCTTCCTGATGTGGTTTATAAACCACCCCAACTAGCCATGACTAGTAGTAGGGTTTAGGAAAAACTCTGTGGCATAGAGTGTCATCTGACCCACTGAGGCAACACACTAAACTATGGTCAAGTCAGTTTAAAGACCCCCTCAGCAAGAGTAGCTCAAAACTTTTCCTCCTTCGGCCAAGAGGATCTAGCTGGTGAAAGTCTGCAAAGCTCCCAATTGCCCTTTTGGGTGGCTGTCATTGGGTTTCCCCATACTTCTGATGCCAGACAGAAGAAGAAATCCGCTTCACAAGCAACTCCACTCTCCCACAAGACTGGCGCCTGCAGCAGCTCAGCAGGAAGCTGCTCTTATGAGTGGGCCTTCCTGCTCTGGCTCCAAGCAGAGATCAGGGCCGGGGGCGTGTCGCTACAGCCTTGTTGTGTTGAAGCTGGCTACTAGGCTGGCTTTGTGACACAGGAAAAGAGCACTACAGAAGTAAATCCCAAAAGAGGAGTGGAGTCCAAGTGAAGCCCCTCTCTTCCTGTCCCAACCAAAAGGAGCTGACTCCACATTCAGGGTGGTCCATGCTGCTTCTAGGTCAACCAGCATGAACATCCAACGCTACTCCATTGGTCTGTCTCTCTAATCTGATATCATACCATCGGACCACTAATGTTAAGCCCACCCCCATACAACTCCACCTGTTCAACAGATTCCTGCAGAACTGTTCTCCACAGCCTCTTGGCTTATCTCTGGGACTGCTGGCCTTGGAATTTCAGATAAGAATTCGGATCCAGTCTCTTCATCTGATTCAAGCATCTTAGGAGAAGTGAGCATAGTCCCTACAGCTACTGGGGTTTGCCACATAGTCAAACGAAATTGGAAATAAAAAATTCAGCCAGAACTTTAGAGAGCAGAATGAACCCTAGTTCAAAGATCATTAATGGTCAAAGAGACCAAATATGTCTTTACTGCTTACTTAAAGGTGAGCAAAGATTCTTACCTCCCTGCCCCACATTGCCATCACCCAAACATCTCTCAGGGGTGGTATTGCATGCAACAGGCTCTGCAAAGAAGACTGAAAATTATAGGTGAGTTCCTATAGGCAGATGTGGTCATGCAGCTATCCTGACCCCAAATATTTTAGAGCTTTGTATTTAAAAACCAGAACCTTTAATTGCACCCACAAACAAATTGGAAGCTGGTACAATTGATATAGAAACATAGAAACAGAGCGAGTCAGAAGGGGCCTCCCGGGCCATCTAGTCTGACCTCCGGCACCAGCCGGCTCCGCTCACGACATGCCCACCATGTGCATGTCCAGCCTGTCCTTGAACACCCTCACCAATGGGGCCCCAATGACCTCTCATGGAAGCCCATTCCACACCCTCGGGGTCCTGACTGTCAGGAAGTGCATCCTGGCATCTAAATGGAACCTTGGCTCCCTGAGCTTGGCTCCATTGGAGCACGTCCTGCCTTCCTCTGATATAAGACCATCATGGTCCATAAAATACCCACCAGAATGCAATCTGTCTGCATCACTTTGCACAAGCTGCAGAGCCTAAAACCCTTTTGAGAGCAGCCCCATGTAGAGCAAGTTGTAGTAATCAAAATGGGAACTTCATAAAGCATGGTGCACGAGAGGCAGATCCATCTTCTTTGGGAAGAGGCATGACAGGTGCACCACCAGACAAGAGAGAACTGGGCAAAAGACAGTCAAGGCCACAATAGCTGCCAGTAACAGCACTTGGAACCAGAAACGTTTCTCAGTCCAAGCTGTGAACTACAACGAATCTGAAAGCCTCTTCAAGCGGACAACTAGAGATTTGGTGAAAGAGGTTGTACAGGTTTTTTTAATGCCACAAAACATGAGTGGGACAAAAAGATATGAATATACACACCCTGAGAACAATGAAGGTTTGCCTTTAGTTTTAAGAGAAAGGAAGGGAGCAAGGGAAAGAAAGAACCTATTATTTGCCTCTTCTCTTCTTTCCAAAATCCGGCCTTTCTTCTCTTCACGTTCCTTCCTATTTGAGCAGAGGAGAGGGGCCAACATTCTGGTATTGTTCTCCTCCTCACAAGCTCTTACCATCACCCTACCTCTTGTTATTCGACTGCTGATGAAACCAGCAGGTGTCTGTCCCTATTAGAAATCTTATTTGCACAAGAGGAAAGTGCAAATTACCGTCTCTCTCCTCCACACTCAGCTTCCAGGGGGTTGGAGAACAGAGGGTGAGGAGGAGACAGGTTAAAGAATTTTGGCATGCTGGGAAGCTTCCAAAATTAATGAGGACTGACCAGATGGGAGGGTAAGAAACAGCAGGCCATAGGAAGGACAAAAATTCACGAATGCCTTGCATCTCAGATCCATTGTGTGTGACCTTTCCCAGTTCTCTTAGGTTAAAAACAAGAACAACAGTGCTTTCAATCTGCAGTTAAGGCTAGGGAAGACCCCTGTCTGAAACCCAGGAGAGCTGACTGCCAGTAGACATGGACATTCGTGGCATAGATGAACCATTAACATGACTTGATATAAAGCACTTTCTCATTTCTTCTGGAAGGAGTTATGGTTCAGTGACAGAGCAAATGCTCCACATGGAGGTCCCAGCTTCACTCCTGGGGGTCTCCTGATAGGAACGAAATATTATTAATTAATTTATTTAAAGTTTTTATATGGCATCCCCTTGCTATATAGCCTCGGGATGGCTCACAGAAATAAATAAATATAATACAATACAATTAAAACCTGGAAACACCCTGGCTGCACAATTAAAACCTATAAATGTTAAACATTATTAAAATATTATTTGAATAAAAAGGTCCTAGCCTGGTGCCAAAAAACAAATAACGATGGCACCAGGCGAACCTCTCTGGGGAGCGCGTTCCACAGATGGGGCGCCACCGCAGAGAAAGCCCTCCTCCGGGTGCTTTGCTTCCTGATGTCTCCCATGGAGGGCTCCCGGAGGAGAGCCTCTGCTGCCAATCTCAAGGGGCGGGAGGGCAAATATGGACGCAGGCGTTCCTTTAGGTATCCAGGTCCCAAGCTGTTAAGGGAGATTTCCCAAGCCGAAATATTGGAGAGCAACTGCTGTCCTGTGCCAGCAATATTGGAACACAACGAATCAAGGGTTGAAGAACCTTAAGAACATCAGAAGAACCCTTCTGGATCAGATCAAGTTTGGTCCAGCAGTCAGTGCACAGGGTGTCCAAACAGCTGGCCAGAGCACCCCACCAGCAGGAGATGAGTGCAACAGCACCCTTCTGTCCCAGCTCCCCAGAAATGGGAGTGCATACGGCATCCACGCTAAGGTGGCAGCAGCTGCTGGCCTTTTGTGCCAGGGATCTGTCCAGTCCCCTTTCGAAGCAGTCTCCATTGGTGGCCATCGCTACTTCTCATGGAAGTGAGTTTCAGTTTAATTATGTGCTCTCTCGAGCCACTTCCAAACTTGGGGGACAGAATCCACACTGTTAATCTATTTTTCCCCTCAAATCTCCACTGGTGAAGAATAGCTGTGGCACAAAATATCCCCCACCCGAAATCCTGAATGCAGTAGCTCTTTGCCTGCGGGAAGAAGGTGGCTGGAGAAGGGCAGCGATTAGATTGCAGTCTATCTTGCAAGTTGCCTGAGCGGGAAGGTGTAAACTGGTGGCCTGCAACCAGTGGCCTTCTTGCCCCATTCCAGCTCTATTATTCTATGCTTCTATTATTCTGTGCTCCCATGTGTAGGGCATGGCATGACACAACAGGCCATCAGATCCCTTGGTCCTTTGGAAGGCTTAGCACAACACTTCCGCCAAACTCCTAGCGTTTCTTTTCAGCAGATACTGATGCACTCCATCTTAGTTGCCTGCTAGTTTCACCATGAGTCCGTTCGTTTTAATGTACATGCAGTGTACGAAGCCCCAAATATGCAGAGCTGCCCTTTGCTGAAGGATGAGAAGGCAAGAAGTGACAGGATGGAAGGACTTCACACACAATCACAACCAATTCCCAACCCACCCAAGACAGGCAGAGCTGCTAATGAAAGTCATTCCAGCGAGGGATGACGTACTGTGCACCAAGCCTCGTGCCTGGGAGTTTGAGTGAATTACAGAGGCTGTAGAAGGCCAAGAAGTTAAGTCTGACTATTAAACAAAGGGCTTGGGGAGGGTCTTAGGTACGCCTACCATTTTTACAAAGCTGACACTTCTCCCGCATCGTCTTTAGCAGTTGTGATGTGCAGCAATTGAGCCCGTGGAAAAGCTGTCTGCTCCAACAGCCACTGCTCAGGCCCTCAGCGGGGGGAAAAGTGGCAGTCAGGGACTCTCTGTCATGTTCAGACTGAACTCTTGATCCCACTGTAGCCGCCATGCTGCATGGCTTCTGAGAACGCTGCTGCTGCAGCAGCTCTCCCACAGTGGCAAGATCCATCTTGATAAACTGCAGAACTTCTTCATCGAAGGGTCTAGTGTTGGAATCTGCTTCTCTCACTGCCTCTTCCCTCCCTTTCTATTAGTGGCACATCTTTTAGGCTGTGAGCCTCGGGGCAAGGGCGATCTTACTTCCAATCTCTGTAGCTACCCGAGAAGCTTTTTCATTGAAAGATGAGATACAAAGGTTACATATAAACAAACCAACAAATATTCTATGTATCCGACAGCTCAAAGTTACCTAGAGAGTCTCACAGCAGACTGAAGACTAGACCCCAGGTGTCCAGAGCGCCAGTCTGAGCCTCTAATGGCGACACCACACTGGGTTAATGACTTACTGTGCTTTAAAAATGATTTCTTTTTTTCAGTCTTCTCTTGCTTTTCAGCCTCAGTGGCAGCACTCATGTGACAGAATACCTTTCCAGGGACCACCAAGTTTGCACCTACCTTCTGCTTTGCTTGGGGCATTTACTAAGTAGATTTCTTTAGAGGCCATCGTGAACCATCAGGGATATTCCAGTTGGTTTTATTGATGCCTTTTTACTGATTATTATGCACCACTCTGCATACCTCTCAATGTGGAGTGGTTTCTAAACTGAACCACCACCAACCAACCTGGGTTCTAGAATAGTGAGAGTGCGAGATAATCTTCCAATATAGTTTCTCCACACCAATTTTGTATGAGTCCAACACCCGCCTGCCCCCTCGCATGCCGCGGCTCTAGGGAACTTTTTTATAAACTAAGGAGACCCAATTGTTGCAACCGTTCCTTGCAGGGGTTGCAACCGTTCCTTCTTGCTCCAACCCCGATATTTTTGCTAACCGTTTTTCTGCCCCGTGTCCACCTGTACAATAACAGTAGCTCTAACAGTAAAGACAATTAAATTAGTGTTCATAAAATTGTTCTTATTATAAAGTATAATGTCATTGCGTCAAGCACTCCTGAGGCTGTCATTCTTACTTGGAAGTGAATTGGCTAATTCAGTGGGATCTATTTCTGAGTAGACATGCATAGCACGACACGTTTAAGTAGCTATTTTAATTAGGTTTTGCCTGGGAAGTCGCAGTCCCACTGTGCGTCTGAGCTACGTGGATCAGGGGTCTGACCCCCTGGGCCACGTCTGGCCGATCAGTTGGAAGGAAGCCACGGGAGCCGCTTCTCCCCATACCCACGCGCACCAGCTGGACTCGCTCCTGAGGGTGCACATAGAGAAGCAGACTGCAAGGCTGCAATCCTATCCACAGTTCAGTAGCAGTAAGCGTGGAGAACTTTACTCTCGAGTAAACTCATCAACACCTCTCCTTTCAAAGCTTAGACTCGTAAACAAAAGCCTCGCTGCAACCCACTGCACGCCCTCTAATATGAATATGCACAAGCAACCCCAGAGGCCACGCCTCTTTATGCAGATCTCCGCCCTACACTTTTTTTTTTGGCTGAGGTGGCCAATCAACGCCAAGGGGTGTGGTTGAACGCTGGGATTTGCCCGGGCATGTGGGATTTGGGTGCGCTGCGTTGGTTTCCGGGAATGACACGTGGAGCCCCGGCTCGCTCGGGTAAGGGGCGATGAGGGTCGTGTAGGGAGGTCCTCGGTGGGTTAGCCGTGCGAGAGAGGCTGGGGGGAGCTGCGCGCCATTTGTGGGTGAATGGCGAAAGCAGTCACATATCGTGACCCCCTTACTTATATTTATCCCCCCCCGCGATAGATTTTAGGAGGGTAATTACAGAAGGGTACAGTTGCTCTAAAACTGGGAAGAATCGCCTTGGGGCTTGTCGGTTTTATGATTTCCCCTCCCCATTTCCGGGTGTGTAGTTCGAGTATGGAGAAGTAGGAAAGTTTGTGGCGGGCAGAGAGAGAGAGAGATAGGGAAGGGGATGTTGATGGCGGGAGAGGGGAAGCATCAGCTGTCCCGAGATGGACTCCCCTGTGCTTTGGAGTGATTGGGAAGAGGAGTTGACCATTTGGATAAGAGCCAGCTGTTTTCTGCATTACGCAATGAATTTACTTAAATTCCTGACATGACGGCTTGGGTTCTTGAAGTGCTCTCTGGTTTTCGCAGAGCTGGTTTTCAGCGGGCCCACTTACGCATTATTCCTCTAGAGAAGGCTCCCGGTGGAATCCCTGGCATCTCTAGGGTGGGAAAACCAGGGATTTGATAAACCATTTTTTCCTGTAAGAAGAGGTAATCAGTTCCTGTGGGCCCCGGGCTGTGTATGCCCCCTTAAGCCTCTCCGTGTCCTTACACCCACCCATCCTTGGGTTTGCCATCGGCTGATGCGCTCTGTGCCAGCTTCTACAGCAGGGATGAGACTGTTGTAGACCGTAGATGTTAGTGGACTATGTCAGAATCCCGGCATTTCAATTCGTGAGGAGGAAATAAAACTTGGGTTCGTGGGAAAGATCAAGTGTTCAGACCATCTGTGGCGTTATTGTTTGGCCCAGGTTCCCGCGGTAGACTCACGATAATGCATTACCGGGCAGGCAGAAGTAAACTCGCTGCAAGGTTTCAATACAACTACAGGGTATTTTATACCCTCTCGGTCACGTACACAGGTACAGGGCAATTGATGACAGAATGCAGACATTACAATAAGATTCTGAGATCATCACATACAGAACAGATAAAGGAAGATCAGCCAATCATACAGTGACAATGAGATTACAGTATTTCTAATTGCAGGGTATTGACACTTTAGTTGAGTAACTTGAACCCATTTCCAGGTCTGCTTAAACATGTAAATTCAAGCTACTGAGAAACTATTCATGAACTCATAAGCTCATCTAGACTCAGCCCTAAGTAATGCATCCGCACCATTCTGATTGGCCAGGGCACATGGAGCCCTCTGGGCTAGCAAAATAGATAACTTCCTGGTAAACTGAATTTCTACAAGGATTACTTAGTCTTTGTGAAAGTATATAATGTATATTTGGACTGAATGGCTTGTCTACTGTAGTTTACAGCTAAAGGTGAGAGAAAGGAGCAGGGGAAGAATGCCATTTTAAACAGTGACTTACCTTGGAAAGCTGGTGCTTTTGAGGAGTACAGGATTGATTCTACATTGCAAAAGCACACGAATTTTCCCAACAACTATAGCTCCAATCTGCCCCAACCAGCATAGACATGCGGAAAGATGAGGGGCCCAGTCCAGCAAAATCTGAAAACCCCATGTTACCGACTTCTGCCTTCCCCAACTTGGGATTTGACCATGGGTGGAGGTGGTGGGAATTGTAAGTCAACACTTCTGGAGGGCACGAAGTTAGGGAAAGCTGTTCTAGGGAAACATTATTTTATTGTTATTCTGAATGTGAATTTCATCCAAATGAATCAAAACTGTGTTTTTAAAAATAGTTTTCGTACAAAAATTGAAATAAACGCTTCCAATAGATGTCAGTGAAATGTGTGGCTGTAAGTATTTAGAGCAGTCAATAGAAATAGGTGTGTATAAGCTTAAGATGGACTACCCTTTGTTCATTTAATTTATCCATCTGCAGGTGATGGATGCTGGTGGTGGAGGCCTTACCTGGAAATCTATATTCCACTGTGGTCTCTTTGAAATCGGGCATGGGGTTCTTTCTTTTCTATGATATTTGAAAATGACTTGCATATTTTCTTTTAGAAAAAGAGAATGCACTTTTCTTGAAAGGTTATCGAGGTTATCGAGAAGTACTTTAAACAAATATTTAAAATATAGTAAAACTTATTTTAAAACAACAGGCCAGTACAATATTGAAATAAAGGAGTCTTGGTCTCTTAAGGGAATGCAACTCCATCTAAGTCCAGTTGTAAACCTGTGTCCACAGTAGCTTTCCTTGGAATAAGTTTCAGCTTTTTGATCATAATCTACTCTAAAATAGCCTCCAGGCAGTGGTTCACAATGTCAGGAACCCTTGGCGATCCACAATTACCCACCTAGAAATTTACCAGTAGAACCCAATCTATTTTCTTGTCTTAGGCCATGGGGAGGATTATACAGTAGAACACACTCCTTTCAAATGCCTTTTGCTGGATACTGTTGACACCTGTTACTGTGTATGAATAATTCCATCCGGCACCCTCTTAAACATGACTTTCCCCCCTCAGTGTTGCTAATTGGACTGGATCTTTTATCAGAATGCCCTCTAGCACCAACTCCATATCAGAAGGGATATGTCCAAGAAAAGTGGACTGGGTGAGTAGTTTAGAGATGGATGGCCAGATTCTCAAACGCCCCTGCCCCAGGTGGGATGACTGCCTTCATGGGGATGGAGATACCTGCAGCCCAGATAAGAAGAAAAGCCGGAAACACCAGCGCTTCATGACACGCAGAGCACTAGAGCAGAAGAGATACAGGTCAAAAGGAAAGGTCAAGCCAGTCACATCAGATGCCTCCAGAATGGGTTCAATGCAGGAATTCTTGCCTTGGGAAGCCTGCCAGTATGACCAGCTACTCAAGGAAGATGCGGTGAAGGATCCTAAGATTTGTGTGCCTTTTCCGGCTGCGTCTGTGCCTTCAGTGAGCCAAGACAGGCAACCAACTTTGTCCCAAGATCTCATGCCTCAGGTTTCTTTGCCCAGCAGCTCTGCAGGGAACGCCGGTTCCTTACTCTGTTTGATGCCAAAGAGAAGCAAGAAATGTGTGGCCATTGACTGTGAAATGGTGGGCACAGGCCCCGCTGGAAAAACAAGCGAGTTGGCACGATGCACAGTGGTGAACTACAATGGAGATGTGATTTATGACAAATACATTCATCCAGAGCTGCCAATTGTAGATTATAGGACTCAGTGGAGTGGAATTACCTGGCAGCACATGGTAAATGCAACTCCGTTCAGGGTTGCGCAAAGAGAGGTAAGCAAAAGTAACCCAACTCTGTATGTTCCAGCAGTTGGACAATGTGTAATAATAAGTGGAGTTAACAACTTTTGGAATCCTTGCAGATCTTGCAGATCTTGAGAGACAAAATAGTGGTGGGGCATGCCATCCACAATGACTTCCGGGCCTTAAAATATTTCCACCCTGAACCCTGGACACGCGATACCAGCCAGAGCCGTCTGCTGAAGAAGAAGGTGGGGCTCTCTGTGAAAGCCAATGTGTCTCTTAAGAGCTTGGCTAGTCAGCTGCTATGTAAAAAGATACAGGTAATAAAGGAAACTCTTCTCCCTTCTTGGTTGCTTAGATCTGTTCAATAAGATTCAGAGAAGGACAGCATATACTGCCTTTGGAGGTGGTGTTCAATTGTTGTGGCTAAACCATGCAGTAGCCTTCACCAACTAAACAGCCTTCAGCTGTTTAAGACTACAGTACCCAGCATTCATGACCACTAGCCATGCTGCTTGTGGCTAATAAAAGCTGAAATTTGGAAGGGCTGCGCTTATAACTATGTAGCACAATCCTGTGAGAAGTGTTGAGCAGTGTGGTCCAGTAGTTTGAGCACTGGACTGGGGACCTGGGAGATCGAGGTTTCAACCCCATTTGCCATGAAGCTCACCGGGTTACTCCATCTTAGCCTAGCCTATCTTACAGAGTTGGTGCGAAGATAAAAATGGAGCTCTGTAAGCTGCTTTGGGTTCCTCACAAGAGGTAGATACAGCTGCAATATAATCATAATAATGTGATTGTACATTTAAGAAAGTTTGCTTAGGGTTCTGCTGTAAAGATGCTGCATCAAGAACAACTGGGGTAGCTGGTTCTTGGGTTGCCTCCCTAGTACTAGGTGGCACATCTGGAGGACCAGAACCTTTTATTTTTATTTTTTATTTATTTTATTTTATTTATTTAAATATTTGTATGCTGCCCCTTGCAGCAGCCTCGGGGCAGCTCACAACAGCTAAAAACATATACAATATTAAAAACTGGCCCATCTCCAGGTCAAATTTAAAACATACAACATAAATAATCCATTAAATAATAATCTTAAATTAGAAAAAATTAACATTTAAAATACTGTCTAAATAAAAAGGTCAGGTGGGTTTCCCCTCTGCACTTTCTTTCCCTTCTCTTAGGTTAGCAGAAGTGGGCATTCCTCAGTTGAAGATGCTCAGACGTCAATGGAGCTTTACAGATTGGTAGAACTGCAGTGGGAAGAGGCATTGGCTTGCAGCCGCTGCTCAAGTCCTCCGGACAGTGGCACGGATAGTGACTGCTACCTGGATGACCGGTATTGGCCCGAGGACCTCGATGTTGACTGCAAATGAAGATGCCCGTTCGAGGGCTCTGGAGGAGTCATCAGCTAAACTGCACAGTGCACACACTGGTATAGGGACTTCCTTTTTCGAGCAAGTTCACAATCCCAAGAGATCACTACTGGTGGTTTCTTCAGTTGACTGACACTACAAGACATTGTTTAGCTGCCCTATCTCCCCCATTTCTGAGCCTTAAAAGTAAGCCGATTGCACAAGCTGAAAAACCCATTCTAGCCTTAGAGGCGAGGCTAGCAACTTGCAGCCCCGTAAGTTATACCCACCCACCAAGTCTTTTGCCTTTGGAAACTCTGTCCAACCCTCCATTCTCTTGAAGGTGTATCACCTATAAGTAAATTGCCCTGCAACACCAGCTTGGATCTACACAGGCCAGTGGAAAGTTCTTATTGGGGCAACCCTTGGTTCTTCTCCAGAGGGATAATCTCAGGTAGATTGTCTTAGTTATAAAGGTGCATGGGAAGTGAGTTCTGGTGCCTTCCTGCCTCCCAATGTATTGCTGCAGAAGTTTGAGATGAGCAGGGGTTCTAGTTAAAGAAACTCCGGAGGGAAGCATCCAAACAGGAACGACTGCAAAGCGCCATCCTTTACCAAGATGGTCATCATGCCCCTTCATGCCAGGCTGCTTCCCCCGCTACACCCAAGAATAAAAAGATGTTCTTACCATTACAGAGTGGTGTAGCTACCAGTAAAGAAGGCTTAGAGAGAAGCCCACTTCTTTAGCTTGGAGTGGCACACCTGAGGTCATGGCCTGTGTATCTTTCCATAAGGTGGCTCCTTTCTGAGCTGGGGAGGAGGGGGATTTACATCTTAAGCTTCCCTTCCAACCCTGTTAGATGATACCTTGTTCAGAGAAGAGGTTGTATAGTGGATGGATTTGAAGATGGTGACATTTCTGAACCTGCTGTTGCTTTGAAGAGGAGATAGTCTTTGTTTGCAGTGCCCAACAGCCATCTGCAGAGTGCTAACTTGGTTTCTGCCCTGGTGCTAATTTGATACTCCTTGAGTGGGCAGTTGGACTGTGAAAATCTACCTTGTTCTCAGAGGGCAGATTCTCTGTCCAATGCATGTATATTACCAAATACCACAGGAAAGTAGATATGTTTGTGTGCTATATGCCTTTAAATTAAATTGTACTGGCACAGACCCTTCTCATGTTTCTTCAGTATGGGCTGAATGTTTCTCTAGAAACATGGTATAAATTAGGTACATAGGAAGGAGTGGTTCCAGTTGCCACTCATCTTTGAAATTAATTGAGTTATCCCAGGCCCGGTTCTACCTTTAAGCCTGGCTTAGCTCACACAAGTGTTATGTAAAGAGAGAAATGACAATAAACAAACACTTGGCAACCAGACATCAGTCTTTGCCTTACTGGTACATGCATAGATTTGGTGATAAATATTTCTGGATTATGCCACTAGATTCTAGTTTGAATCCTTCCACCGGGAAAGGGAAAAATGCACATAGAACCTTCTGGGACAGACCAAAGTTCTACTTTGGCCTTGTTTCTCATAAATATCAGTCGGATCCCTCTGGGAAGGACATGAAGGCATTAACCTCCTCTTACAGTGGTTCCTCTGTAACTGGCGTTTGGTGACATGCTGTCTCTTATTCCACAGATAGCATATAGCTGACATGATCATTAGCCATTGATAGCCCGGCCTCCACGAATTGGTATAATCCACTTCTCAAGTTGGTGGCTATTGCTACCTCTACAGCAATCAAATTCTATAATTTGATTTCTGTGCTGTGTGCAGAAATCTAGCCTGCTGTGCAGCCTTAATTTCTCACCACTCGGCTTCATTGGATCACCTCAGGTTCCCTTTGATGGAGAAGCAGCTACTTTTTCATTTTTCCTATACAGTACATAATGTGCACCTCATAGAATATTCCCTTTAGGATTCAACTGAATTGTCCTCACAATTAAATCTCTCTTTGGGGGAGTGGGGGGGCAGTAACAAGTGAATTATCTGATGAGCTTCCCATCCCAAATCCAGTACAATCCACAAATGACATGTGCCAGTTCATCTGCAGAGGAAACATAGAAACATAGAAACAGAGCGAGTCAGAAGGGGCCTCCTGGGCCATCTAGTCTGACCTCCGGCACCAGCCGGCTCCGCTCACGACATGCCCACCATGTGCACGTCCAGCCTATCCTTGAACACCTGCACCAATGGGACCTCAATGACCTCTCATGGAAGCCCATTCCATGCCCTCGGGGTCCTAACTGTCAGGAAGTGCTTCCTGGCATCCCAATGGATCCTTGGCTCCCTGAGCTTTGCTCGGTTGGAGCGCGTCCTGCCTTCCTCTGCAGGGGAGAACAGGTCTCTCCCCATCTCCATGTGACACCCCCTCACGCACCTGTATGTCGCCAACATATCCCCTCTGAGTCTCCTCCTCCAGGCTGAAGAGACCCAGTTGCCTCAGTCTTGCCTCATACCCCATCCCCTGCAAACCAGCCACCATCCTTGTGGCCCTACGCTGCACTGACTCCAACCTGGCTATATCCTTTCTGTAATGAGGGGCCCAAAACTGAACACAATACTCCAGTTGCGGGCGGAAGTAATACCTCTCTTGATCTGGAAGCCACACTTCTGGCTATGCAACCAAGGGTGGCATTCGCCCTCTTGACCACCGCATCACACTGCTGACTCATGTTTAGCCTGCGGTCAACCAGTACCCCGAGGTCCCTTTCACAAGTGCTGCTCTCCAGCCACTTGTCCCCTAACCTGTACTTATGACAGCTATTCCTATGCCCCAAGTGCAAGACCTTGCACTTCTCCACATTGAACGCCATCCTGTTGTCTCCTGCCCACTTCCATAGTCTGTCCAGATCCTTTTGGATCTGGAGTACCTGCTTCTCAGTTGTGGCCACTGCTCCAGTTTTAGTGTCGTCTGCGAATTTGATCAGCAGACTGTTCACCCCTTCTTCCATGTCGTTAATGAAAAGATTAAACAGGATCGGCCCCAGGACAGAGCCCTGAGGGACCCCGCTTGTCACTGGCTGCCATCCCGACGATTCCCTGCTAATGGTTACCTTCTGCAACTTGGTGCTTGAAAAAATGCTGCTGTTGACATCAAAATGCATCTTTTTCTTTTTCTTTTCAACCAATAAATGCACACGTACATTTCTGATTATGGCAAAAAGATTACAGCAGCCTATTCTATTTCTTTTGCTTGCCACCATGGTGCATTCCATACTGAAATGGCAGCGCCTAAGTTGCTACAGCTGTGTGGTGCTCAGCACTCATGTTAAGTCATGTTTTTTGAGACGGCAGAAAACTTTCCTTCCAATGTTCCCATCAAGCTATATTTCTTCCATACTCCCACCCTCCAGTAATTGTCTAGCATGGTTGTAGAAATGATGGTAACAGTCACTGGGATCAGGGAAGGATGAGCCTAAAATGCCTCCAAGTGCCAGCAAAAAGTATTATTCTAAGGATGTAACTCAATTAATTAGGTTTCTAGTGGAAAGGAAGCAAAGCAAGCCTGCAGGTTGTAAAACCCTCAGATGCCTTTTTTTGTTCTATAAACCGGAGTGGTTAGCTCCAGTCCCACCCAGCTGAAGGAAGATAGCAATAACTTGGAGTACTCTGTGGGTTTCAGAGGTCAGCAGGTAATCTCAAAACAGTGCTTCTGTTACCTCAGCAAAAATAACATTAGCATAATTCATAAGTCTTTGGGATTTTGTTTATTTTCTCTTTGAAATACAATTTTGATTTAGAAATTTTAGATCAAAATTCAGCTCTTTGCACTTTTGGTCAATTCAGAAGAAGGTTGCTAATTGGGTAAGTTGTTGTTACGTGCTGCTGTTGCCTCTGTGTTATAGTGACCCTATGAATGGATGCCACCCCAATATTCTGTCGCTAACAGCCCTGCTGAGTAAACTTGAGGCTGTGGCTTCCTTTATGGAAGTGACCCATCTCACAATGGGACCTTAGACTGTCCATAGCATGGTTGTCATCTTCAGTGACTGCAGCTGTCTCACGATGGGCCCCAAAGTACAACAGCCTCAGTTCCATGATTTCGCTTCTAGGGCTTGGTTTGATCTAGGCCCACTTGCTCCGCTTTCTGTCAGGCCAGCATTCCTGTGTTGGGCACATTCGTAACTAACTCCCACTGAGTTCCATATATATGTGTATAGAACTGCAACCCTGAACGTGCTCCTATGGGAACGAATGGCATTAGTGCTTAGCCCCTTTCTCTGCTTGTACTGTTTCTTGGCAGAGTGGCCTCTCTCTTGACTAGCCAGGGCCACGTGGTAGTCCTCACGCGACTGGCCACATCCTCTGTACTGCCCTCAGCAGTTTCTCAAATTCCCAGGGGTGCCCATGAGTCCAAATGCCCAAAGTAGCAAGAAAACTGCACCATGCCATGTCTCCGACATCCTCTCACAAGAACTACAAGATGTGTTTCCGCTGTCATTTATTGCACTAATAAAAGACACTCCCAGGGAACAGCAGCCAGCTGGCAGTGGGATGTAAGCTCAGTGTCGTCGTAATTGGGGCTAGTTGGCAGGCCGTGTTGCCTGGAAGGCTCACAGGCTGCCAATGGAGAGGGTGAATGTCACGGTCTGCTCTCCAGAGTCCATGGGAGCGGAGGAAATAACGTTGCTCAATCTAAGAATGGGGACCATAAGGGCAGGCAGATTAAGAACATTTTCATGCACATGTTGAATGGGATGCATCCAGTCTAGTTTCTCTCCACGCCATCATGCCCCCACCATATGCAAATTTGGCCAGTGGGAAAGAGGTCCTTCTCCATATTGAAGCCTACTCATAACACATATTCGTTCGTTCTTCCAATGCAACATGCCATTCGAGTGCATGGATGACCATAGGCACATGCAGTGGTATGCAAGCGCTCATCATGGCAGTCCCCATGGCTACACTCCCAAGAGTCAAAATCTGTGTGTACCTTGATGGATCCATAAACAGTCCTAAAAGGTGGTATTTCCACCTGGAGCAGATGTTTAATATAGCCCGCTGGTCTTATTCTCCTAGGAAAGACTGAGAAGAATACTTTGCATATATCAGAGAGCAATATAATGTTGCTGGAACAAGGAATTTCTCATCCCTCTAGCACTTGTGAGAGTCACAGCATTATTGAAGGTCCCATTCTCTGCTATCTCCATGAGGATAAACTGCCAAGCAGTATACACGATTCCATTCTCTCTCTGTCTTTTCCTCTCTGGTAGTATTTTCACAGTTTTTGTATAGATTTATGACAAGTCGGTCTTTTCTTTTTTTAGACCACATTGTACCAAGCAGATGGAAAAGTCTGCTGGTTCTTGACTATTTTTCCACAAAGTTTGCAAACTCAGGTTTTAATAAGCATATTACTGTTCTAGCGTGTTAACGTCTAGAAGTACCAGAGTTAATATGACCCTTTTCTGAGCTGTAATTTTAAGGCTGTGCTTGATAGAAGTGTTGGCCAAATCAGTAGTTGCTTATCAGATATGTCTACTGAGGTGGGATCTTAAAAGATATGGAATAGTCCCACAGGTGGCATTGAAAAGTGACGCACTATCTTGGAGCATGCAGAGATGTCACCACTCTGAGATAAGTTATAACACGCTTACTGCAAAAACGAACTTCTTATAAAGCTGGTAGCCAAGGGATGTATTCATTATGAACTAAAATGAAGGGCGTAATTCACTCACTTGTTCAGGGCGCATGTGAGGATGGAGAGGGACCATGCCAGCTAGCTAGTGTCACTGAAGCCACCTGGTTCTGCCCCCAATGTCACCCATTTTAACCGTTGTAGACAACAAGCTAAATATAAGCCAACAATGCAATGTAGTTGCAAAAAGAGCAAATGCTATTCTGGGATGCAGGAATACAAGTATCACTTCCAAAACACAAGAAATACTAATTCCCCTATAGTCTACACTAGTCAGAACTAATCTAGAATACTGTGTCCAGTTCTGGGCACCAAGAAGGAGAAAGGTGGAGATAAATTGGAAAAGGTCCAGAGGAGGGCAACAAAGATGATCCAAGGTTTGGAAACACTGCCCCGTGAGGAGAGACTCAGAGAACCGGGCATGCTCAGCCTTGAGAAGACTGAGGGGTGATATAATAGCACCCTAGAACTCTTCTTACTCATCCCAAAGTGTTAGACACAAGTTGCAGCAAACCAGTTCAGGCTAAATAACTGGAAAAGTTTCCTAACTGTCAGAGCAATATGAGTGATTGTGGGCTGTCATCTGAGTGGGATGGTGCAACGTGGTGTCCAGCAACAGTAGCTGGATGGACCCAATGGCCTTCCTGGTCCCTTCCAACTCTGCTATTCTATGATTCTCTGAACTAGCCCTGCCTCTGACTTTCTCCATGTACAGCCTAAAGGAGGGAAGGAACTTTTGTGTATAAGGCTTTATGCAGAAAGGGGTTTAAGCAATCTAGAACCTCAGTTACACAGGCTTGTAGATCACCGTGGTGTAACAGTCCCTACCCATCTCCTGCACTGCCTGTACAGGAAAGTAGTTCTCCTGCAAAGGGCTTCAATAAAACCTAGAAGTGCCTGCCCAGGATGGCACATCCTCTGAGAAAAGCACTCCTTTTTTATTAGGGGGTCAGGGAACCTTCCCAATATGCAAGGCTAAGGCAAGGAATTCCAGCTTTTCTGGGCTGGTGGGCACCTCTTGAAGTCTGAGAAAGCCTAATTGGTGTCACAGAATTGGTGTCACTAGGGTTGCCATTCACAAAAAGTCTGCTGCAGTGTGTGAAGCAAGTCACAAACCATCCATTTCAGAGAAAGGCAAACCAAAAGAGAAGACATTTGCCAAGAACTTCAGTACAAGGAAGGGATTGGACCTGAGCCCCAGGAAGCAAAAACGCTCCACTCAAGAGACCACAGGCAAGCAAACCAGCTGATTTCCCCGTACTGCTTCTAAAGTTAATTCATTCCACCAAATTTATTTCCCCAAATGAAGATAAAGATGAGCCCCAAAGCATACACAAGACCCATCCTCCCATTTTCCTCTGGGTCACCCATAAAATCGGAAGGGACTCTGCATCTTGGTGGGCTCCTTCAGATACTATGTTAGTGTGAGGTTCTGAGGCAGCACCAGGGCTCTCTCTTCTGACAGAGACCAGAATAGCAGCCCTGGCAGTTGCAGGACCAGGTCCACAGTCAATCGAAGCCACCTGAGATGTTATGAGCACCACCTGGGGGCCCTGAGGGAAGAGCTATATAAGAACCAGCTCTTCCCTTCAGATGCGGTCTCAGCAATAAAGATCTCTGTGCCGTTGGAGCCCCCTGTGCCTTCTGGAGCCAGCTTCTGCCTCCCCTTCTGACCCATGTCTGGCTTTCCCTGCTCCGCCTCCCACTCCAGTCCGCTTCTCCTTGGCTTCTCTCTCTGGCTTTCAACTCCTGACTGGCATTGACTGCTCTGTTCTATTCGGATCGGCCTCTTTTGCACTTCTGTTACCCACCTTGACTACGATTTGGAATGGGCCTGTGTATCGGACCAGTTGGCTGGGTCCTGGTGCCCTGACCCAGCTGCCCACGCCCCAGATGCTGACAGGGACTCAACGTAGTTGACATGGTGTTGGTGGTGGTTTAGAGGGGTAAGATAGGACCAGGGAAAGGGCATAAGAGCAGCTATGAAATAAACATGCAGCAGGAGCTAACGGGGACATTCCTTGCCCTGACTCAAGCTCGAGGGCCTTTGGTGGAGCTGGTTTGCAGCAGGCTCTGGAAGGGTCACATCAACGACCTCACAGCACCATGCTTGGCTTAATTCACGGTCATAAGGTGTGGTGATGGCTGCAGGCTTAGATCCACAGATAGATGGGAAATCTTCAGATAGAAGCTAGACAGATCTCTGTGACTTGCTATCAATTGCCAAGGATTTCTGACTTCCTATTTTTTCACAATACAAAAATGAGTCCCTGAACACCCACGTACCTTTTGCCATTAATTGTACTGAAATAAAAGGTGGGAGTATCCAGGAGTGAATTTTTGTGGGGAGGGACTGGCAGCCCCATTCAGTTTTGGTACTCAAAACACATCCCAACCCAAATTCTTTCATTCTCAGTTTGCCTTCCCCAGCCTAGTGGCCTCCGGATCAGGGGCCGCATAGGAGGCGAGTGGCAGGCAAGTGAGCAAAGCTTCACTGCTCCCCAGTGCTGGGGAGCAGCTGCAAATCTAGATCATCAGTTGGGCCTCAAGATGAGGAGGGAGCATCAGCAGTGGCTGCGGGCGGCAAGTGGCACAGAAAAGCCAGGAGGGGGCATGCAAGTGGCAGGTAAGGGCTGGGCTGCAGGTCAGGGGAGGCTCCCACTGATTCTGAATTATGGTGAGTTGTATAATTATTTACATATTACATGTAATAATAATAATAATAGAAATAAAGTCCACAATAGATGTAATGCACTTGAATCATCCCAAAACCATCCCAATCCCTAGACCGTGGAAGAATTGTCGTCTGCAAAACCAGACCTTGGTGCCAAAAGGGTTGGGGACCACTGCTCTAGATGTTTGGGACTTGAATTCCCACCAGCACCAAGTCAGCCAGCATTAGGAATACTGGGGTTTACCTTGCAAAATTTCTGGGGGACACCAGATTGCCTCTCTCTGTTCAATGGATCTTAAATATCAAAGCCAGTATCTAAGTGGGTGCGAACAAAGCATTGCTACCAGGTTGATAGAAAAAGATAGCTTGCTAATGCAGCACGGTATCTATAGTTTAATCACAGAGCATATGTATTGTATATTGATGGTTCAAGATATAATTCCTGACAACATAGACTGGTACAGGCACATCTCTAAAATCCTAAGGAGCCACTTGGAGTAGATCACTGCTTCACACAGTAGACAAACCCGGAATACAGGTTCAGTATGGGTACGTGGGTTGTTGCTAAATCATGGGTTGTTGTGTTGTGTGAACCCAGCCATGTTAACAGCCATGGCTTGTTAACCATGAGTAATCCACAGTTTACATCATAACAGCTATAGATTCTCTTTGGGAGTTGTTTGTGTTAGTGTGGTACAGACAACATAACCCTCAATGACAACCTCAGACCATATGCATACCCTGGATTTCCATGTCATGTGAACTGGAACAAAATCTGTGGTCTTCCAGATGTTCCTGGATTCCAATACCCGTAAGACTTAACCGCATGGTCTGTTATCAGGGATTCCAGAGTTGTAATCTAACCATATCTGGAGGGTGGCATGTTCCTCACCCATGGTGTAGACAATGCTGAACTTGATAGTCAGGCCATGTTCTGATGTTCCTACTAAGCCATAGGGCCTTGGTTATTTTTTAAATTGCAGATAAACACTCATTGGTTACCAAGGAAGGCAGTTCTAATCCTTCAGCCTTGGGCATGCGCTGTTTTCAGATTAGAGGTTTGGAGCAGAAATAGATCAACAGAATGAGATTAAAGACCTGATATTAACACAAGCTATTCCTTGGAAAAGTGTCTTCACAATATTGCTTGTCTTGCCTCAAGGTTTGTGACCCTCAATTCATGAAACTGTTCTTTAGCACTGAATGGCCAATCCAATGACAAAATTGAATTTAACTTCTTACCCTTAGGAACAAATGCTATTTGTAGCAACTGTTTAGTCAACCACTGAGTGCCAGCTGATGGAGTACAAATTTCAGGGAAGAGAAGCTCTGTCTATTGTCTAAAATGTTCACCCCCTTTGAATACAATCTGTAACACGGAACTGTTAGGGCTGACGTCGTCGTTGCCAAATTAAAAGCAGCACAGCAGCATATCCATCTTTCTGCTTTCTCTTCAGGACAACCAGATGTAAGAGAGCAGGCAGAATGAGGCCGCCTCCTCAGGGAGCAGAAGCTGGGAGATGCATGGAGGTGTTGGAGGGCAGAGCCTTGTGCCCTATGCTGCATCCCATAAGCCAGGACTGGGGAGCCCGTGGCTCTCTAGGTGTTACTGCTCTAACATCTTTACGTTAACATCTAACATCTAAATGAGCCTGAGCCACTATGGTCATCATTAGGAGACAAAGTCCTCTTGGATGTTTCTGTTGAGATGTTTCTCATAATTGTTTGTAAGCTGTGGCATTATACATTAGCACCATGTCCAAATCCTTCTTCTGCATTGACCCAAATCACCAAAGTCAATTGCCGTGCCTCTACCAACAACATGCAGACTGCCACCGATACGCTCCTTCCTGACCCCACCCTTTCTTATCCCCACCAGGCTGAAGCTAAGCATGTCTAGGTCTGGTTAGTGCTTAGAGGGAAGATCACTTGGGCACTGCATGTAGCCACCTTGAGTTCCCCAGTGGAAGAAAGGTGGAATATATTATGTTAAGATTTAACTGGATTCTGTAACTTATGACACCTTTAATAGCTTCACAGGAGATAGAAGTTCAACTTGCTATGCAGAGTTGAGAACAGCAAATCTGCAAAAGATGGACCTGCCCTGATTATCTGGGCAGCTGCATTTAGCCACCCTTCCATTTTCCCTCAATGCCCCAGAGTGAGGCTCGGGCACGGATACTGTAAGGAAGCAAAAGCTTGCCTGGACTAAAATGTCTGGCTTTGCTCAGAGCAAGACATGCAGGTGGTAGAACTGGAGGAAAGCCCTAGCAAGATGCCAAATGCCGATGACAGCAATGTTGCTTGTGGGTCCTGACCCACCAGTGGAAGCCAGATAAAGCTATACTAAACCACACTGGCTCTCAGCAAAGATTCACTTTCATAAGCCACAAAATCTCTTACATCAAGCCTGTTGCTCGACAAGATGAACAATGCACACATGACTATGCATTGTTTTATGCAAATAATGGCCATCCTTGAATTTGTGTGCACAGGGCACTTACCTGGATATTCGTTAATAATGAATCAGAACAAAAGTGGGGAAACTGAGCTTTTATCCCCAAGAAATATTGTTGCAGCTGCTGGGCCTGATAAGTGACGATGATGTCATGGAAGTGACATTTCCCCCACCACTGGCACCACAGAGAAAACGCCGGCCGGCTGGAATGTGCTTCTCTGCTTTCCATCTAGCAACAGCCTTCTCATGAGCAAGATGTAACAACTCAATTTAGAGCACGGCCCTATCTCTGAGGAGTAATTCACAATCAAGGTCATGCTTGCAACGGGAATTAGCACATTGCAAAGGCAATTCCTTGAACTTAAAACCACACTGGTGGCTCATGCAGGTGTGAGTAGAGCCACCATTTCCCGAGAAACAGAAAGGCAAAAGCGGGGAAAGGAATCGTCTCCCATCATTTGCAGAGTGATTGGCAAACTGTATTCCCGCAACTGCCCTAGGAAGGAGGCTGCTGTTGTCTTTGCCTCTCCAGAATCCCCCTTCCCTATGCAGGTGGGGACACAGGTTCCTCACAGAAGGGCGACAGTGGTTGTGTTTAAGAGACAGCCATGCTTTCAACATTTGTGTCAACACCTATAGATCACCTGCACGCGTTATGCCAATATGTCTTGCCTTAGCCTGCTTTTCAGTAATGCGTACGTGGCCCTCCAAATGTGCCTGTGCAAGATCTTCCCCAGGGAATCCGATGTGGGGCAGCAGATAGGCTCTTCATGGGGCTTTATGTGCTGCTTGCCTCTACCCACAAGCTCCTGGTGTGCAGGGCAGTGGAGTAGGGGCCAGCTTTGGAGCTTAGGCGTTCCTCAAGCTAGATCCTATAGCGAAGCAGACAAGAAAGTGCCCTTTCTCGTAGTCATCATTCTTAATCTAGCTGTCATTGTCGATCTCCCTCAATTCAAAAGTTATCATTTAAGTGCCTGATCCATAGCCTGAGCTATGCTGCTTCCTCTGAGGTGGTGGGGGGCATTCAGAACTTTGGGGGCAAGTGGGGCAGTTGGGGATGTTAGACAATCCCCCTCCTCCCCTCTTGCAAAAGCTTGCAACCACCCTGAAAGCAAAAGATTAGGTTTCTCCCATGCACCTTTTAAAAAATCAGCGCGCACAAGGAGGAAACAGCAGGAATGCCCTCTTCCTTCTTGTGGCATGAATCAACACGAGAAAAAAATACTTCTCCATCCATTTGCAATGAATCTAAAGTCTGAGATGAGCTTCCAGAAGAAAAGGACAGGGAGGGCACCAATAATAGCAACAAAGAGAGGGGAGAAATAGTTTCTTTACATATGTACGAAGTTCTGATTGGACTGAAATAAACCAAATATTAAGGAGGCACATGTATTTTTATAATATATGCATATGATACCCCCATTTCCTCCCTCACACACAGAAAAAGATGATTAAACCCGAGGTTTAAAATCACCCAGCTGCCTTGCTGAATACACCAATATAGCCACATTAGGCGGACTGTTGTTCGTCAGTCTGTATTTCTTCTTTATAGTTGGAGTGTGGGGATGAAATTCAATGGTAATTTTTCCTCCTTGAGTGAGTGGTAGTGGATGAAAGGTTGTGAAGGAGTCGGGCAAAGCCCTCTGCCGATGCTTCAATAAATATTCATCCCCATTTGAAAGTCAATCAATTTCCCCAAATTCAGAGCTGCAGACGGCTTCCATTGAGGATATTCTCCCACTGGGCAGGGGTGTGGGGCTGCACACAGATGGACTATTTGTAGCTCTGGTAGCATTTCTTGCTTTTCCTCCTTATCAGCTGGTAAATGGTGTGGGAATTGGAGGCAGCTTCCTTCTTCCCTCCCCTGTGTCCACATACGCCCTCCCGTTACGCACCTTATGCACTTGCGCCAAATCAGTTCTCAAAACAAATCAAAACAAAATGAAACGGGTTTTTATTCACTGGTTTGCGCGCTGGAGAAAAAGTAAAGGAAACATAAGAAGCACCAAATGACTAGGAGGGCAAATGCTTGTTGCTATGCTTGCATATGAGCAAGTCAGCTTGGCCAACTTCTGGTTGGTTTGACATGGAAGCTGGGAACCAATGAAAGGTCCTGGTGTGTCCTAGCAACAACATTTCCCTAATGAACACCAAAGCAAGATGTCTCTGTCTGGAAAACATCAAGGGAGGCTAGATCCTCAGAGCAAGAGCCTGATCCTGTTTGGACCAAACCAAATGCCTGTGAAATTGGGAGAAGAGAATAGGGAGCCAATTGAGGTCTTGCTTCAATGGAGTCAAGCTATTCTCTCTTTTGTTTTCCAATTTCCTTGGTAGTTCTGGTTCTTTGTCATGAGTGCTTCCTGATCTTCAGATTGCCCGTTTTCCCACTCTTTTCACCTGCTTCACTACCCCCCTTGCTTTTTTGAAAACCACCCATTCCCCCCTTATATCCCTCACAAAACTCCCCCTACGATTGTCTTTCTATCATATTCTTACATCTTGTCTTCCTTCTCTTTCTGATGCCTCTCAAACCTGTGTTTGTGTGTCCTACAGGAGTATGTTCCATTGAATTTGGTGGCGTTTGCATCCAAAGAAATGCATGTAGGACTGAACTTGTGTAAACATTTGTTGCGGTTACTTGTATATATAAAGTTGCAGTCCTGTGATCCTTGCAAGATGTCCCAGGGCCCATAGGATGAATCTTACCAAGGGCAGAGAAAAAGAGGTCTGCTCTTGGTGGAGGGAGATCTGACCAGAAATGTCCCCATGGGAACTTCTGAGATCCAAGCATTTCCAATGTTGGCAGAGGCATAAAGGGGACAAATGTGTCACAGGCAGATGGGGAATGGTGTGGCCTTCACAGGCTGCAAAGTGCTCCCACAGCCGGATGTGAGGTTGTCATGCAGTCATTGCAATGGGTGGGTGGAGCTATCCGTGGTCAAACTCAGAACAGGGAGGAAGAAAGGAACACTCTCCTCTTCCTTCAGTTGGGCCGTGCCAACTTTGGAGGTGACAGTTCCTATCTCCCCACGATTTCTAGTAGGATTGCTTTGTTGTTGTGTATTTTGATGTGTTCCAAGAGTGCAGAACTGCACCACAAGGTTCAGAAAATGCATGTACACCAGTGCTAGGAGCATGGGTAATAAGCAGGAAGAGCTTGAGGCTCTCCTGGGAATAAGAGGTATGACCTGGTGGGGATCACAGAAACTTGGTGGGATGAAAGGCAAGACCGGAATGTACACATAGACGGGTATGTCCTGTTTAGAACAAACAGGAAGGGAAAGAGGAGATGGAGTTAGCATTATATGTCAAGGAAGGGGTAGGATGCGATGAGATAGAAGGCGGCACAGATAGGGATCTGGTAGAGGCCGTCTGGGTGAAACTAAAGGGTTTTGACAGAATGTGGGCATGTTATGCCCTCCAAGTCAACCTGAGATCCTGGATGATTGACTGCCCAGATTAGAAGGATATCTTGGGGAGGGACATGGTGATTATGGAAGATTTCAATCTCCCAGATATTAGATAGGAGGCTCACTCAGGGGAACAGCCAGGTCACGTTCCTTCCTATGTGCTATAGAAGAAAGGTTTTTCACACAGAGGATTCGAGAGGCAATGCAGGGCGGGGCAGGGAGGGCATCCTTGACTTGGTCTTGACCAACAGGGAGGAGCTGATAGATGGGATACAGATTAGTGGAGCTCTGGATGCGAGTGATCACTCCATCCTTTGCTTAGAGGTCAGGGGAATGGGGATGGGCAACAGGTCGAGTGCTAGAAGCTGGGGCAACTTTGGCCATTTGACGGACAGACTGGGGAAGGTCTCCTGGGATAGGTTACTGGAAGGCAAGGGTGTTTAGGAGGGATGGATGGCTCTCAGTAAGGTCTTGGAGGTGCAAGCCTTGGCGATACTGCTAGTTAGAAAGGCAGGGATGTGAAGGAGAGTGCCACCATGGATGTGAAAAGAGTGGTAAGAGGGATTAGACATAAGAGGAACTTCTGTAGGAAATGGGCAATGGGGCAAATAGACCAAAGGGTATACAAGAAAGAGGAGGCCCGTTGCAGAAGGATTCTTCACAAGGCTGAGGCTGATTATGAGATGATATTATGAGATGATTGCAAAGAATATCAGGAGCAACAAGACGGGCTTCTATCAACATGTAAATAGCAAGAGGAAGGGGAGACAGGCAGTGGGACCACTTAATAAGGAAGAAGGCGATTTGGTGACTGATGTGAGGGAGCAGGCACAGATGCTCAATGACTGTTTTGCCTCTGTGGTCTCCCCAAAGCAGGACAAGGAAGATCTACATGGGGGACCAGATGAGGCCAGGGATTTAGGGACACAGATTAGAGTCACCCTCCTAGAAATCAAGGAGCTCAGGGCACTGGACATCATAAAGGCACCAAGCCCTGACAGGTTACGCCCGAGCGTACTTCAAAAGTTGAGAGCCAGTGTGGTGCAGTGGTTAAGAGCACGGGACTGGGACTCAGGCGATCTGGGTTCTAGTCCCCGCTCGGCCTTGGAGCCAACTGGGTGACTTTGCGCCAGTCACAGACTCCCAGCCCAACCTACCTCACAGGGTTGTTGTTGTGGGGATAAGATGGAGGAGGAGAATGATGTAAGCTGCCTTGAGCCCTTTGAGGAAAAAGGCAGGGTATAAATTGAAAAATAAATAAATAAATAAATAAATAGTTGGCGAGGGTTCTCTTGCACCTGCTGGACTCCACTTTTGAGGCCTCATGGAGAACGGGTGAAGTTCCAGGGGACTGGAGGGTGGCGTCAGTGGTCCTAATTTTCAAAAAGGGTAGTAGGAGGGACATGGGGAATTACAAGCCAGTTAGCCTTACATGGACAAGACAATGGAAAGGCTCATAATAGCAAGAGATCTAGTAACCCTAGATAGGGAAGGGAGGTTGACAGCCATGCAACATGGCTTCCAAAGAAACAGACCCTGTGAGATTAACCTTTTGGAATTCTATGGCAAAGTTTTGAGGTGGCTAGATGGAGAGGACATGGTGGATGTGCTTCACCTGGATTTCAGCAAGGCCTTTGACAAAGTGCCACAAGATATCTTGGTTGAGATATTGAGGAGTTTCATATAGGAATCCAAGAGGTCAAGTTCTCAACCCGAGGCTTGTTTGCAAGGGGGCGGCATACAAATATGTTAATAAAATAAAAGAAATAAAATAAATAAGCATCCCTAGGTTAGGATGGCAGTGACTACTTGGTGCATTCAGTGAATGGCGGCCAAGCTACAAAAGAGGTTCCCTAGAAATGATCCAGCAATTGAGAGTGCTGGGACCCTCCTGATTCAGGATGGGAAGCAGGAGATGTGTTTAAATCCACACATCCATCCTTTCCTGCCAAGCAAGTGCTTGGTGGAATTCCAGGTGATGTTATTTTTAAAGGGTGCTTTCAGCCATATGCATGTTGTATGGCGTGCCAAAGAAACGGTGTGCTGGGGGAGAAAGCAGCTGCGCTAGCTCTCCTCCTGCTTCATCACCGGCCGTTGCTATTTCCTTCACCTCTGTATTTTGAGCAATGCAGTGGCAAAAGAACACCAGCTTTGTGTCACTGCCAACACCCCTGTTGTCTGTGGCAAAAAAAGCAACCACATAACACTTTGAAAAAACCCAGGTAACAAAATAAAGAAACAAAAGAAAGGTCTTTAATAAGGAAAAAATGAATGGCATACGATACAGGGTGGGGGTGTACTATTATGGCCTCCTCTTCTTGTTTTACCCTGCAGAATTTGAGGTCTGGCTGCTCCTTAATAAAAGGTGCTTCCTGGAATGCAGGTACTGCATGGGCAATCTCACTTTAGGACATTTAATTTGTTACACTATGCTAACGACATCAATTCTTTTTTTTTTTTTAAATCTAAGACATGAAAAAGAAATGGCTGGGAAGAATGTCTCCTTGGTCGCTTGGTCAAGGACCTGGTAGGAAGGGAAGTTTCGGGGTCATTCCTCTGTGCCCCGAACCCTTAACGACCTCTCCATCAAGTGATGTGTACGTGAAGCAGATCCACTACCGCTAATACCCCTCTCCCTCTCCCCACCCCCACAGTCACACACACACACATTCAGACCCAGTACAGTGCCGATAATGGGGCTGAGTCATATGATCAGAAGCCAGTTGTCAAGGACTGCTTCACACACGCACATGTACAATCCCCTGTTATTCTCCTCTTAGCAACCGTACACTTGATGACTAGCAACGGAAGGTGTGTATTGACTTCTTTCAAATTGATACATGGAACAAAGTGAATAGGCAAGCTAAATCTGTGCTAATATTTCCTGCTAGGGCCGGCTCACAGACACCCAGCTGAGGTAAGTCTGCAGTCAAACTGGGCAGGACGGAAGAAACTCAGAAACTCAGGAAGACAAAACCAGGAGAAAAGGTCAAGAGTAGATCGAAGGATACAGCATCACACCAGAGCCCAGGGAGAACTTGTAGCTCCAGCGAGGCTCAGTTGGAACAGGAAGCCCCCCGAGACTTCATCCTGACCAGAAGGACCCAACAACCAAGTTGGATGGGCAGAGTCGGTGAGCCGCTGCTTCCTGCAGTTCCCTGGCTCCCCATCCAGGGGAGCTGCAAAACTCCTGACCGTCCATCAAGGGCAGTTCACACATGCTTGGGTGAATCAGTCCCAAGTGTGAAGAGAGTATAGCATTGTAGATGCATATCTATATGATGCCCTATTTGTGGGCAGATAGATAAATGTGCAGGCATCACAGGCAGGCTGCGCCAGAATGATTGGTTTGCCAACTGGCCAGAATTAATATTTGTCTTTCGTGGCTCCTTATTTACATGTTCCACCTTTCTTCCAAGGAACTTGAAGTACATGGTTCCTCCCTGAGCTACATTATCCTCAAAACAAACCTGGGAGGCAGGTGAAGGTGAGAAAAAGATGCTAGCCTAAGATCACCCAGTGAGTTTTGCAGCTGAGTGAGAATTGGAACTCAGGTCTCTTCTATCCTAGTCTAATATTCTAACCACTAGTTCACATGCACTAGAAAGAACAGGGGGTTTTCCATGACTTGAACCCATTACTTGCCAAGCAGTGAAGAGGAGACTGTTGCTAAAGGGATTCCTGTGGGTACAGAGGTACAGAACCTGGTGCCATTTCGATGTCAGGAATGCAACACCGAGAGGCCCAGCTCAAACGGTGAACGGTGGGAGCTGAAGGCTTCACAGATTTGCTAAATCTATTCTGTCTGTGTTGCATAGATTGTCGGCCATATTTCATACTGCTTATTGTACACTTATTGACGGAAGCGGGATTTGGTCCATTTGGAAATGCGCGCTTGTGCATCTCTAGGTCCACAGAATCCACGTGACAGAAAAAGCAGGTTAGATTCAGAGAAATTCGGTCTCATTTGAATCTGTTGTGTTCTGTGACACGCCTGCTGCAGGGGTGAGGGTTGAACTGGATTGTCTGCTTCAATTTGAGGAGCAGAGTTCAAGGAATGCTAAGGAAGCCCATTCTTGTGGGTGGGGCTGAAGGAAAAAGGGTGGCACCAAAATACCCCAAGTATCACTGTATTTTAAGTTACAGTCCTTCCTACCCATAACGAAGCCTTAGGAGAGGCATTTTGGAAATGGAAAATGGGGGGAAATGGCAAAAAAGCCAGGAAACCACCAAATGAAGAGTCAAGGGAAGGGGGTGGCTGTGGTCACTGGGGGAACCTGGAGGACTGGATTGTGAGCCCCAGCTGACACTCACTTGCTCCTGGTCCTTGTGGGTTCTGCACCACTGTCACCTGGCAGCCACAGAGCACATTCCACCCTTCATCTGGATGAGCCATGGTCGACACTGGTTGCATTCATACAACAAGAAAGTGTGTGTTTGTTTTCACCCAACAGATGATTGAGGGGTTCCTACGTCATGGTGGTTAGCCACCTTGCTTGGGCCTCCTGCTGTTGGCAGGTATCCTATCAGCTACTGTGCCTGAAGTCCGATCCCAAGGTGCATCACTTCCTGCCTAGGCCACTTCCTTCTTCCTCATTGGTCCAGACATGGCTAGCAGTTGCAATACCTCTCAGAAGACTCTGTGGTTGATCTTGGTTTCAGACATGATGAACCATGAAGAAACCATGGAACAAACCATTCTTTCTTAGCAAACCATGGTTTCTAAAGACCAAATTTACCATGGTGAAATGCCACAACTGGGTTCAGACAGCATAATAGACAAACACTGGTCGAAAACCACCATGTTATGTCTTGTTGCCTGAACCCAGCCACTGTGTATTTGGACTTTCCGAAAAGCATACAATGAAGTCCCTCAGACATGCCAATCTAGCAGCTGCTTAAAGAAGAGGTGGCAGAGAGTAGGGAGCTATTAATCCGCTTATCCACTGTCAGTTTTGTGGCAGATCCAAACTACATGAAGAGTTCTTTCTTTTCAGCTCTTCTGCTATAGAACTTCTTGCCGAACTATTGCACAGTGGAATAGTGTATATGCCCAAGAGGCATTCTCACAATTAAGGCTGCATTTTCTTTGCAGTAAAAACATGCACCTTGCTGAAACTGCTAATTAGACACAGATGTGAGTCTGGAGGCTGTTGTGTTGGATTGTTCACTCAGAAAGCTGACACCATGTGGAACCACTGTACCGAAAGCTGATTCCATTCTGGGGGTCAAGAATAAAACTGCTGGGTCATCACAGTGGTGGACAAATTTCCTTGGAATGCTGATTTTAATTATGGTCACCACATCACAAAAAGGATGTGATGTGCTGGGGAAGAGGCGGAAAGTGAAAACTCCACTGAGCTCAGGGCTGCAGTGACTCCCCTGTGAGGACAGGTTATTATGTGAGCCTTTTTAGTCCAGAAGAAGATCTAATCATCCTCGTCATTACCACCATTAATGTAGTATGATTTACTACTACTGCTATATGCTCTGGGTGGTTTACAAGAAATCTAAACCAATAGCCATTTGACTTTAATTTAAAAGTCTGAAAAGCATATAATCTAAAAGCATATTCATTACAACAGTTCTGGAAAATTATCTGGGAAGGCTTGAAGGAAGAGATACAAGCAATGTTTGTGATCTTTTTAGGATCATACTAACTAGTTTTATATCTCTTTTGTACCTGAGTTTTGTAACTCTCTTCCCCAAGTACAACACTAGATGTCACCCTTGGGCTACTGACCATCTAGATCCCTATATCTTCAAGTCAGTTCTTAGGCATCGGAAAGTTATTTTAAATATTGAATCAACCGGTGAAAGTTTCAAAATTTTCCAGAACTGGTTTGGGATAATCACTTGAAAGGGGTCCTCAAGAAGCATTCAATCAAGTCACATCAGTGAAAACAATGCCAGTATAAGCTGGATGTCAGGAACTCCTCCCTGATTCAACAGGGAGACATCCTTGCCGTGAACCAGCTTGCAGATGAGTGCTTTGGGGTGCAGACTGACCACTCTAATGTCAGCCACTCGTTGCACTTCCCAACTCGAAGGCTTCTGAGCATCCAGCACATGGCCCAAGCCACAGCAGCGGGAAGCGGCACCATTGCCCTCACGAGCCATATCTAAGCTAAATGGCCTTGATCAGAGAGGTAAGGAAATGGAGGCTGAGGAGCTGAACCCCCCTGCAGACCCAGCATCTTCCCCTACCCTCTGGATCCTGCCATATTTCCCTTTCCAGGGCCCAGTGATGAAGGCAGCGGGCACGGTTCTTTCGCTGCTGGATGCCGGGACTTGTCCTTTGGAAGCAGAGCATTAAGGTTGGAGGACCATGGTGCTCAGGCTCCAAAAATCTTATGGCATCCCAGTCAATGTCAGGAAGCCATGCAACTGTACCTGGGAACTTCCCCTCACCTTCTCCCATGTAGGAGTTCCATTGAATTCTGCAGAAAAGCATCTGGCAGACCAGGCAACATCATTGCTGTGAATTAGACAGAAAAGCTTTTGTGTTTCATATTTTCACCTCATCTCTCATTTTGGGAAAGGAAAAAGCAAACAAAAAACAAGCTGAAACCAGTACATTCCATTGCAAAGCAAGAATGACTGTTTTGGTCTGTTTACCTGTTGATATATCCATTTTTCCCAAATAACAGAAGATGGAAAGTACCCAAGCTGGTGTTGTGCAAGGCCATGCTATGGCACTTGGCTAGGTCAGAGAAAAATGATCCAAGCTGCTTTCCTGCCTTACCTGAAACTGGATGAAACTTCTTTTGAATCATACGCGCAATGAATAAAGCCAGGCAATTTTTGGGGGGTGGGGGGGGTCTGAGAAGTCAATATAGCCACAGAAGGCCAGGCTGTAGAAGCCTTGTGTTGCATTGCTTCATATGAGTGTTTATTGATGTGAGATGTTTTGATTTACCTACATGTATCCTTGACTACGGCAATTTTGTTACGCCTTGAGACAGAGGATTATCTGGAAAAACTTCCATTTTCTTGTGTAAAGTTCTTGTGACTCACTGGACATCTTCTTGAAAAGCACGTCAGGCCATGGCCTGACTGAAGAAAAGCGGATTCCAGCCAAATTAGGAATGCGACACCTGCTTGAGCCCAAAGGCCAAACTGAGAATGGGGAAAAACTATACAAGGCCGAGGACACAACCCAGCAATCGGCAATTGTGAGAACAGACATCTGAAAGGCCAGATTGGGCACCCAGGGGTTTAAGCACCTCCGAAAAGGCTGCTGCTGGTGGTGGTCATCTGAAAAAAGGTGACGATAAAAGCAGTACATGAGGAAGAACTAAATCCGTATATTCAAACAAGGAATAACTGAGGAATCTTTTTTCATTTTGATACCAAAGGACCTGATCTGTATCTCCTGCACTAATGCAATAACTTTGGTGTTGTCACATGCCCTCAAGTTGTCTCCAACTCAAAAGCAAATCCTCAACCAAATTGCAGAGTTAGAAATGCACACTTTCAGAAAGAAATCAGTTCATAGAGGACAAGAATGAAAGGAAGCCCGGGCAGAAGAAACTTCTCTCGAGCAGATGTTGTGTGACTTGATCTGACCAATTTAGGTAAACGTTCTGCAAGTATTCAGGAAATATTATCACATTAGATTCCCCAGCCCAGAAAGGTGGTGGGATCCTTTCTTGAGTTGTTTCCTCCACACTGATTCAATGGGATGGATCTTATCTACAGGAGCTTCAAGGCTGGGTCATCCACTGCCCCCCTCCTGCTTCCTGTGGCATGTCAGAGGGAAACATGAGGTTCGGATCTTGCCCATCCAAAGCCACGCATGGGAACACAGGGTGCTGCCTCTTCCTGAGTCATCTGGCACAGTGTTGACACTGACAAGGAAGGTACCTCTATGACTTCCGCAAGATTCATTCCTGACCCTGTCTGGAGATGTTCAGGAGCTAACCTGAGGACTGTAAGCATGGCAGAATTGTGTTCCTCCTGGATGGCATTCCTGGAATGCCCTCCAATGCCTCCTTTTCCCCTCCTCGTACTGGATCGGCAATGTGTAGACTTTCTCACAGGCTTGCAGAGGTCCCTCACGAAATCACGTCTTTTCCCAGGGAGGGAAAGGGTGATCTGAAAACTTGTCATCCCTTTTAAGGGGCCATAGGATTACGGACTTACAATACTCCACTTGAGCAGAGAAATATGGGTAGAAATGCACGTTGGATGAGAAGCATGCAAAATGTATATTGCAAAAGCAGTGTGCAGTTTTGTGTATGTTCCGTTCTGTTCCCACACCAGAGCGAGCAACACAAAAGTGACTGGACTGATTTGTGCACCCCACAATTACATTTATGACATTGTAAAACACAAAGTAATCAGATAGTAGGGCCAAATTATATACCAATGAAAATGCAAAGAAAAAAGCTCACATGCCTACAAGCCATCTCTAGATTAGACCCACTGAAATCTAAGGGTCCCATCAGCCCTGTGTGTATAGGGCTCCCACCCACTGCACTGTTCCCTTGACAATGGCTTCCATTTATTGTAAAAGCATGACTGAATTAATAGTTATTAACAGAAAGGGGTACAAACGTCCTAGGAGATCATCCGAAACGATCCCTCTGTGAATGTATATGAGGTCGTCTAGATTTTCTGGCCCCAAGCCATGCTTAATCTGATTTTTCTCCAACTCACATACACCAAGAGGTAGGAATAATTTTACAAAACTTTTAACATGTCTCCAATCTAAACCACTGCATTAACTTAATGTGGCCATAACAGTGTTGTGCAGATTTTATGTCACATAGACATGCAACCCCACACCCACACAAGCACACACACAACATTGATCGCACAACGTCCTCTATTCTCTCTGTTTTGGTTAACTTTGACCACTTTTACAGAAGCCATCGCAGAAACCAAACCTTTGCCATTTGGGGAGCAGGCTGGGAAACCTTGAAACAACTGATGACTTTAATTGTAGAAGAATATTATGTACATAGAGACATTGACAAAGAAGTGAGCTCACGTAACTTTAGAGTTTAGAGTCAGTTAGCACCCCAAAGTAGCCTTCCCCAAACTGGTGCCCTGCAGATGTTTTTTACCAATGGCCATAGCTAATATTCAGGAATTCTGAAGGCGGGGCAGGAAAAATTGGCCCCTTCGTGAAATTCTAGAGAGTTTCTGCCAATCAGCAGAGACAGTACTTGAGCTAAATGGATTGATATTCTGCCTCAGCATGAGACAGTCTTCTCTGTCCACTGGCTCCCCTTTGTCTTCCTGGCACACTTTCAAGCCCTAAATGGCTGCGAGCTTCCATACATTTCTGTTTTAGTTGGATTTCAAAGCTTACAATTAAGCTGGTGAAATGGATGGAGACTTTTGAAAGTGTTGTCCTGAGATCATTTTAATGAAATTGTTATTAGAAGTGAGCTAAACGTTCATATTCAGGCATTCCGGGGACCATAAAGTCCTCTTTTCGGGTTACAGAAAGCTTTTGGAAGAGATTGTTTGATGTATTTATTTTTAAGTAAAAAGGGGCAGAGAGGGTTGCCCTCTCTGAAGTAAGTGGCTATCTCACCAACAAGAAGTAAATTATCTTCCGTCAGTTTTTTTGATGACTGCACTCTGGACCTGAAGAAAGAACTTCAAGGCTATTTGGAAGGACTGGAACAGGGATTTGTTGTAGACAAAAAAATCCTCCCTAGTCCCCCTCCCTTTTATGAAAGGAGAATAAATGCTGTGGAAAGAGCTCCCACTATATTGCCCTGCTGTCCCTCTCACCTCTCCATCAGCTCCCCTTTCCAAGGAAGCGAGAACCCCGATCGCTCAGCAATTAACCCTCTGAACTAGTCCCTGCTCCGCCTGCTTCCATCCTCATCTCGCACAATGGTCCACCCCAAATTGCACCAATGACAGCTTTGGGAAGCATTCGTGAAACACCGCTGTCTTTGATTGGTTACTCTGTACACCACAGCATGGTGAAAACATGTTGAACGGTTTCCTTACATCCAAGGAGAGGAGGTCTTCAACTGGCTGAAGATTGGTTGCAAAGGCCAGGGTGAGTTGGGAAAGCAGATCACATTTTTCCTACCGATGTGCCATCACCTTATGTGCTGCAATATATCGAACACTAGCAAAAGCATTGTCTTTAGCTTTACAATGTTCTATGCACTCTTAATCATGGATTGGGTAAAGTGCTCGTCAGAGCAGTGCAGCTAACACTGACGTTCAATGGAAAACGCAAGCTTTCCCCTCAGTTCAAACGAGCACCCGCGTTGTCTCGTTCAGTTCCACACTCAGACTGGGGCTTTGGGGTACGGGGGGCAGAGGTGTGCTGACTGGTAGACCCAGTTATGTCCAGGCTCTTTCAGTAAGGAGGATGTCGATGGATTGTGTTCTGTGCCAAGTGAAGCGTTGAACTGGCAGTCCCCTTTGATGGGAATGAAAGCCAAATCAAATTCACGAAAAGAGAATTTGCACCATTTAAGCTCCTGGCAGCCTTCCTCCCAATACGAAAAGACTGGCAGCCTATGATTGTGGAACAACAGTCTTGTGGTTGTAGGAGGTCTACTCTGACCAAGGCATCGTTTTTCAATGGATGGAGGGTTACCTTCTGGCCTTGGATGAACACAGATTCTTTCACGTGACTCTTCCTCTCTGTTCGTTCCCAGAGTGTGCAGCTTGTCATCCTTCAAAAAGGGATTCCTGTGTTACACCTTCACAACTGGAAGTTGGTCAAAGGGAGAAGCCACAGTGTTGGGCCTACCTCAGATTGTTTTGAGTCAGATTGGAATGAGAAGCGAGCCTCTCCCACTTTCCCTCTCATGGCATCTAGAGAGAGAGAGAGAGAGAGAGAGAGAACTTCAAGGAAAGGACACAATCCAACACCATCCTCCTCAGAGTAACTATGCAGGTGATTCTCCAGCCTTTACACACATCAGCAGTCTGTATTAGCTTCCCCTGGAAACTGAGAGTTCCTCAGGAGACAGTGTCGCTGTGTCTTGGCACTGCGCGCCTGCAGTCTGGGAAGATCGGGCCCAGAAAAGAATCTCAGCTTTGCACTTCCCTTGCAAGCACTGCCTGCAATTCGACGGCATCTGCCGTGCAGCAAGGCTGTCCAATGAGATGTGCTGTGGGCCACACAGGCTGGGTCTCAAAGGATCTACTTGCACGAGCGTTTGAAACGCTCGAGCCACTGGCAGTGTTTCTTTGAATTCGAAGAGAGTGCCGGCATCTTAAAAAAGATTTGGGATGAGGGTGTAGATTTAGCTAACGTCTTTTCTCCACAAATCTGGTTCCATTTGCAGCTACCTGGACCAGTGCAACCGTCCTCGCCTCCATAGATGACCAGGCATTCATACACTCACTCCTTGGCTAACTTAAACTTTCCCAGATTACTAGACTGTAAAAATTTATTTTTAAAAACTTGGCCTCGTGTGCCTTTATGGGTTCTTAACTTCCTGTCTGTCAGCTGTTGACATGTTTCCAGTCTGTCTGCCTACTGAACTGTAGTGCATGGAGACAATCCATGTGCTTCAGCAATAGTAAGGCTCATGAAACAGTGGCTGCTTCTTTGGAAAATGTGAACTTCTCTTCCTTTATGGCATGCTAAACCTGAACTGGAATTTAATTTAAAGCAGTGGACGGAAACTCCTCTTGGAAAGACTGTTGTGGAACTGATTCTCTGTAAATGAAATAAAGAAGGAAAAAAAGAAAGAGTAAATGGGCAGATTTTGATTTTTAACCATTTATTGGAGGAATAATGCAATTTCATACCATGTGGAATGAACAGGCACCATGGGGGACATCATAAACCATCCAAATGCATAACCCCAACATAAGCAGGCCAGTAGCTTTGCAGAAGTACACATGGCTATCCTATTTGAGTGATAAGGGGCTTTTAAAATTTATTTATTTAATTTATTTAAAACTTTTCTATAGTGTCCCCTCATAAATGTATCGGGACAGTTTACACCAAACATTGATAAAATAGAATGAAATAAAATAAGAGTAGAACTATCACAACATCCAGTATTCGGTGTGAAACCACAAATTAAAACAATTTAACAATTAAAACATTGGGAGAATAAAAAGGTTTTCGCCTGGCGCTGAAAGGAAAGAAGTGTTGGTGTCAGGCAAACCTCTCTGGGGAGCACGTTGCACAGTCAGGGTGCCACTGCAGAGAAGGCCCTCCTCCAGGTACTCACCCTCCTGATCTCTTTCAAGGATGGCTCCCGGAGGAGGGCCTCTGCCTCAGATCTCAAGGGGTGGAAGGGCACATAGGGGAGAAGGCGCTCCTCCAGGTATCCAGAACCCAAGCCATTTAGGGCTTTATGCGTCATCACCAGCACCTTAAATTGGGCCCGGACTTCAATTGGAAGGCAGTGTAAATGATAGAGGACCAGCATTCCGTGTGAATACCTGCAGGTCCCTGTTAATATCCTGGCAGCTCTGTTTTGAACCAACTGAAGTATCCGGACCGTCTTCAGGAGCAGTCCCATGTAGAGAGCATTACAATAATGCAGTCGGGAAGTTACCATGGCGTGGGTCACTGTTGCAAGGCGGTGCTCATGTAAGTAAGGGCGCAGTTCGTAGACCATCCAAAGCTGGGGAAAGGCACTCCTCAGCACAGCTGCCACCTGAGAATCCAGGGACAATGCTCTTTTTCAGTGGTAAAGATCCTTCTTTGCATGCAAAATGTCTCTGGTTCAATTCCTGATGTCAGGATCAAACAGCAGCTGGTTGGAATAGCATACACATGATCAAAAAAGATGCCAATTTGCAATAGATTTTGTTTATGTTAATGGATGGGGATGCAAGCATATTTCGCAAAAGAATATATGATTTTAATAGTGGGGAAAACTGACCTTGTGGAAACTGTTCGCTTGTGCAATTTGCTATCCAGGTGTTAACGACCATTCATGGTTAACATTAAACTCTTCTCCCTCTGATGGTGCCCCTTAGAGGACAGCTCTCTGGTGGCCCTTCTGACAGAGGATTGTCCTCTGCAAAGTAATACACCTGTTCATCTTGATCACCTTGAGATGATCAAGATGAACAAATAGGGTACCTTTGATGTTTGGTTGTGAACACAGCAGAACACCCTGGGACACTGGCATGCTCCAAAAGGAGAGCTAGTGTGCTGCTTTGCAAGAAGGGCATTTGTGGATTAACGTGTGGCTTTATGCAGCCTGCTCGTTGCTAATTTTCAGCTTGAAGCAATGTGCCAACGGTTCCTCCCTACCTCCTCCCATCCATCTGCTCCATTTTAAGTAATCTTTCTCTGATGCTCCTTTCATGCTGCTGCCATCACCTCCCCCGCGCTGCATGCATGGCTCAGCCAGGTGTGCCTCTTTGCCTGACCACCTCTTGGGCTTCCTTTTAATGAGTGCACAGGGGCTTCTCAGGGGCGCCACAGGAGCCTAGCTGCTTGCTGCATCCCTTCCCTGCAATGCTTTCCTTTCATTCAGGGACCACAGTTAGATGGAGGTAGAAGTACAGGGTGTGGCCTTTGTTCCTGAATGCTTGAGCTTGAAGCAAGAGTTTCCTGTCTGTTTATTTGAAGAAATGTCAATCAGAGTAGAAAAGAGAGTTCCCACAATGTACCTAGCGTTCGATGGAGCCTCCAGCTCCTTTTCTGAAATGCGTGGCTCTCCTGGATCCAACTTTCCTCTGTTCATTCATCCGCAGCCTAGGGAACAGGGCCCTGCAGTCTGAGTAATGAACTGTAGCTCCTTGATAGGCTTAGAAGACTGGCAGTCTTGTTCTGTGGCATAAGGAAACAGTGTTCCAAGCGACGCCAGTCTCCTGGGCTTTCGCTCCACAAACCATGTGATTATGTCATGCCTCTGTGAGGTCAGTTAAAGAAGTCTAAATCATTCCAGGCCTGCTCTCCACAAGGTCACTGTGAGGATCATATAGTGTTAAACTTCCTGAGGCTCAGGTTCTTCTAGCCAGTGACCAGAGTGTCTCCCCCACCCCCAAATCAGCCTTCTTTCCTCTCTCCACCTTTGGGAAGAAAAGAGCTTTTCTTCCATTCTTGCCTTGAACTATATATGCAACCTAAAACTCTAACCCCTCCTTTTCCAAGAGGTGGGACAAACCTCTCTCTACTCCTAAACATGCTCCACCCCAATAATATATAGATATTTTTATTTTTATTTTTTGCTTGCTTGCTTGCTTTGAAGCACACATGAGTTTGGTAAATGTCAGATATTGGATGGTGACATTTTCTGTTCTTAGTAATAATGGAAAAGTGACATTGTAAAACTTACTCAAAAGAGTCAGGGGGAAAACGATCATCTGTATCAGGCTGGATGCTTCTTCACTTGTTTTGGTCCGCGGCAGATACTGATGATCAACAATGGGACACGGAGGGAAACAGCAGCCTGAAGTTCTAGAGATGATCCAGGAAATGCTGTAAATGATATTTGTAGGCCATTTTAGGAAAACCAGATGACACAACAATGACATCTGGACATCTGACACTCACTGTAAGGGTTGTTGCTCAGAGTCAGGAATTAGATTGCTCTCCTTTACCAATTTTTTGAAGCTTCCAAACAGCCTAGTGAGAGTATGGAACACAGCAAGATTGTTGAGTTGAGAGGCACACAAAGCTGGGGAGGATGAGAGAGGGATGGGGCAAAATGGCTGCAGTGAACCAGTCTGGTCAAGACACTTTTGGCTTCTCTTGAAATATCTCCAGTGTAATTCGAAAGAATAACCTTTTGATGCAACTACAATTGTGCGTTGGGCAAAATCCAAGGACAGGTGAAGAACACCCTTGGCACAGCTTCCCTTAAAACTCCTCAAAGGATGCTGCTCTAGTTGCGGTTTCACTTGAACTGTCATCTCAGGTGACATTTTTATGGCTGCTTGAAACAAAAAGCAGCCTATTTTCAATGCTTGTTGAAATGTGAGCTAAATTTCTCTTCCAGACTTGCCTGATTTTGCCCCTCCTGGGCCCATTCCACTTGCAGTGCCACGTATGAACAAGGCAGCCAAATGATTCAGATCATGGAGACCTTGGTGCTACACAGAAAGCGTATCCAAACCCTAACTCAGGATGAGTCATTGCTCACATTTTCTGGTAGGAAGGCAAGTATAAATCCTGGTGAGTGGTGTGTGTGTGCGCGCACACACACACAATGGCCTTTTCTTTCCTTGTCTTTTAGCAGAAGGGCTTGGTCTGTATTTTTAGCATGCCAACCAAGAACTGTCAGTGGGTGACTTCTCAGTTTCCTGAGGTCTGGTTCTGATTTCCTAGCTGCAGAGATGCTGAGGTAGCAGGATCCTCCCCTCCGAGGAACAAGGGTCATTCCATTCTGTGGTCTGCTTGCTGCTCAGCTGCAAGACTGAGTGTTTCTGATGACATCACCAACTCCTTTCAGTTTTAGCCTTGCTGTAAGATATGTGCCATTATCCAGAAAAAATGCTCCCAGACATGTTGGGGAAAGTCCAATTTTCTACAAAGCACTGCTCTGCAGAGCTTAATCATCCGCTCCAATAATAGCAAACTCAGCAGTGCTCAAAGGATGATCGTCAAAATGGTGCCACTAATAAGAATGAGGGAGATCAGCATGCTTGGGGGAACCCTGGTATTGGCAAAAAATATGGAGAAGGAAATGCAAGAGCAGAAACTTTGTTTTCCAGTGAGGACTGAGCATGCTCAGTGTCTGTGTCTCAGTGCATGGGCAGCAGGTGACTATGATCAGGACTCCAGGTCCAGGATGGAGTCCTGCAGCAGGTTTAGAGGGCCAGAGGCAAGTGGTACATTGCTGAACATCCATGACAAAGACTGAATCCAAGGCATGTCCCGTTTCTGAGTCGGCTCCTCTTTTCAGTGCTTTTATCAATTCACTCTGGCGCATGAGTGATTATAAAGGCAGAGAACTGGACACAAATAAACTGATGCTTCACATGTGCAGTACTTTGAACAACATTCAGAAACCAGAGAAATGCATGGTAGGTGATACGGTAAGACGATAATAATAAATGACTTGGGGGGAAATGATGAGGTCATTCCGAACTTCGAAAGCAAGCTTTCAAAGAACCAGACTTATCGGTTAATCTGCCTCCACACTGTCTGCATCAGTGATGGAGGGGTCATCTTCCAGCCCAGGGTCCCTTTTGGAAGTGCTTGCTTCCAGTGGAGGACAGACCAAAGGCAAAATGAGTGCAGTTAGCCCCAGCTAAAAGAAACCAGCAGCATATACATTGCCAGTAACTAAGCCTTTTAGAATGGGTGAAAACTGCAAGAGGTAGAGCCCTCCAAGCATTCAGAGGAAAGAATGGGGCTATAGGAAGGGGGAAAGGCTCTGTGAGGGACCAGTTGGCCCCGTGGTGACCTACCATTCGCCTGCACTCTTGGGCAGCAGTTTCATGAAAAAGCCCAAAGGAGGCTTTCCTAAACAGTAGAATTTCAGAAGTATACCTGGTGTGCTTTTGCAATAAACTCTTAAACTTTCACTCACATTGCAGCTCCTTGGGTTGCAACTCATATTGAAAAAAAATGGGTGTCACATGAAACAATCTTCCAGAAGAGAGAGATTAAAGGGGACAGGTATGTGAAGTGATCAACTTCTGTGGGAATCCCGGAAAAGAGAGCCTCCCGCAGAACCTCTCCTTCTCTTGCTCTTGGCAGTGCCCATCAAGATCTGACCTAAAATTCTGCTCTGGCATGTGAGAAACAGCGTCATCTTTGAATGGTACAGTGCATTTCACTAAATATAAAATTTGATGGGACAAACTCAGACTTTAGTAGCCCTGTGCCTATAAGTATGGTCTTTTGGGAATGGGAGCTGGCGTTTGGACATGAAGGCTTTGTGTGGGCCAAGACCAAGGAATCATAATGATTGGGTAAAAGTTCGTACTTTTCCCTCCAGTCAGCACTAAATGAAGCCACAGCTTTTGGGAAGGGCGTGCCCTTGTCCACAGATCTAGAAACCCCAAAGCGCTGGTCATGAACTGCGAAAAATCATTTATGTTGGGCCCTTCCTAAAGACTCAACAAGGGATTCATACCTTACAGAGATGATGTTTGTTTCTTGGGAGTGATGCACTTTTTAAATTAAGAAAGAAATTTGAGCAGGTACTCAGAGCTGCAAAGAACTTCAGCTGTTACTGTGGTTGAATAGATCTAGCCAGCCAATAGCCCACTAGCTGGGTAATCTCTATGTTCAAGCAAGAAAGTATCCCACTCACAAAATGTCTGGCATTCTTTCCAGAACATGTGGAATTTGCTGTAAATTCTGTTGCTTTTCTAAAAGATGCTGACTGCCAGTGGAACCAGATTGAAGGATGTGAAGGAAAAACGAACCTGTCAATGTCAGTTCCTGATTTTTCCCTTCTCAAGTTTGGTTTGTCTCAAACTGAGAATTTCTCCCATCTCTCTGAGGAGCAACTTCCATAATCAGAGTGCGATCACACAAGGCTTTCCTCCTCCTCGTAACAGCCGCCCTCACCTCTTTCAAGGAGGGCAGAGGATCGCATGGTCTGGGCGGTCTTGTATGGAAGGAAATGTTCTCTTAGATAGCCAGGCCCTAAACCATTTCGGGCTTTGTATGTTATTGTTCATACCTTAACAATGACTTGGGCCCAGACTTCAATTAGCCAGGGTAGCCCATATAGGGCCAGTGTATATGCACGCGCCTACTGGTCCCTGTCAGTAGTTTGGCAGTTCTATTTTGAACCAATTGCAATGCATGGATTGCCTTCAAGGGTAGTTCCATGTACAGCACGTTACAATAGTCCAAGCAGGAGGTTGCCTGTGCATGTTGTCAGGGCCTGCCTGTCCAGGTAATGCCACCTGGAATTCCAGGGATAGCTTGGGGTCAAGGAACACTCCCTGTCTGCAGGGGAGTGCAATCCCATCCAAGGGGAGTGCAATCCCATTTTTTTTGGCTCTGGCCTCTTGGCAGAGCGGCAGAGGCACAGGCTGGGGGAGAGCGCTGGGTGGCCAGGGGACTGGCACAGGCAAGGTAGGAGCTGGGCAGGTGGGAGCAGAGGTCCAGGAGCAGCAGAGAGGCAGGGGTGGGCCAGAGAGCGAGAGCAGCCAGGGGGAAGCAGGGGGGGGCCACTGGCCTGGGGACTGAGCAGGCCCAGCTCGGGCGGCGTCCCTCGTCTGCGTCCCTGAGCTGCGGTCCGGACGGTCCAGGGACTCCCTTCCCTGAGACACAGAGGTTGTTTGTTTGATTGTTTGTTTGTTTTTTTTTGTTTGTGTGTTTTTGTTTTGTTTGTTTTGTTTGCACTTTGCTTTGCTTTGTTGTGCTTTGTTTTTTTTTTTTTTTTTTCCTTCCAATTTAAATTTAAGTTTATTTTCTCCTTGTGTGTGTGTGCAAGTGGGGTTTTTGCCTGGGAGAACTGGGAGAGTGAGAGGAACTGCAGGACTTACAAGACAGGGGACCAAGGTAAGGTCTCGGAAGGGTTACAGATGGCAGACCAGGAGATGGCCTTGGCGGGAGTCACGGGTGTTGCTGTCCGCTGCGAGAGCTGCGACATGTTCGCCCTTCTCCCCCAGGAGAGGCAGGGATACACTTGCCCTCGGTGCAAGATGGTGACCCTGCTAGAGGAGGAGGTGAGGTGCCTGAGGGCCGAGAGAGCTCTCCAGGCCCCCCGCAGCAGCCCCCCTCTCGACAGAGGGCTGAGGGAGAGACCACGGGAGGAGCAGCTGCGGAGACATGGAGGTATGTCACCCACAGGAGGAGGCGGCCAGCACGGCCTCCTCCTTCTCCTGGCACCAATCTGGAGCTGGGAAACAGGTTCTCTCCACTTGGGGAGGCTGGGGCTGAGGAGGCCTCAGGGGACCAGCAGGACCCCCAGCCTGGGACATCAGGAGGCAAGGGAGCCACTGCAGGAGAGGCGAGGACCAGGGCACGGCTGCCCACCAGCACCGAGAAGGTACGGCAGCGGGTGATAGTTGTTGGGGACTCCCTGCTGAGGGGCACTGAGGCGGCGGTGTGCCGCCCCAGCCTTCAGACAAGGGAGGTTTGCTGCCTGCCGGGCGCACGCATCCGGCATGTGAAGGACAGAGTGGAGCGTCTTGTTCGCTCCGGGGGTCACCAGCCACTCCTGGTGATCCATGTGGGCACAAACGACGTGGCCAGGCAGGGGGTGGTCGGGATCACCAGGGACTTTTCGGCCTTGGGGAAGAAACTCAGGGAGCTGAAGGCCCAAGTGGCCTTCTCGTCAATCTTACCCGTCCGGGGATTTGGGACAGGAAGGGACAGGAGGGCCTCTGAGGTGAACGACTGGCTTAGGGTGTGGTGCCAGAAGGAACGCTTCGGATTCCTCGACCACGGCACTCGTTTTCTTGCCAATGGACTTCTGGCAAGGGATGGGTTACACCTCACGAGGATGGGGAAAAGGTCCTTTGGAGATGCTCTAGCGAGCTTCATCCGGAAGACTTTAAACTGAGCCAGTGGGGGGTGGGTTCAGGCCCCCCAGTAACATGTCTGCACTGGACAAGTGTGCAGGGAGGATCGGGGCTCTGGGAGCAGGGTTTTAGAGATACTGCAGGGACTGACAGGACTTCTACAGAGAGGGGCCAGGTACCAGGGAGGATGGGAGGAAGGAGGATGCTGGGCACTCCAAGGAAAGGAAGCAGTGGGAAGGAGTTGAGGTGCATGTACTCCAATGCTAGGAGCATGGGTAATAAGCAGGAAGAGCTTGAAGCTCTCCTGGGAATAGGAGGATACGATCTGGTGGGAATCACAGAAACTTGGTGGGATGAAAGGCAAGTCTGGAATGTGAACATAGAAGGGTATCACCTTTTCAGAAAGGACAGGAAGGGAAAGAGAGGTGGGGGTGTGGCTTTATATGTCAGGGAAGGGATAGGATGCAGTGAGATAGAGTGCAGCACAGATGGGGATTCGGTAGAGGCAGTCTGGGTGAAACTTAGGGGTTTTGACAGGGAAAGAGACCTGACAGTGGGGGTATGTTATCGCCCTCCAGGTCAACTTGAGACCCTGGATGATGTCCTGACAGGCCAGATTCTAAGGATATCTCGGGGGAGAGACACAGTAATTATGGGAGATTTCAATCTCCCGGATATTACTTGGGAGACTCACTCGGCGGTGACAGCCAGGTCACGTCGCTTCCTAGAAGCTCTAGAGGGTGGGTTTTTCACACAGAGGGTCCGAGAGGCGACGAGGGGGGGAAACATCCTGGACTTGGTCTTGACCAATAGGGAGGAGCTGATAGATGAAGTACAGATTAGGGGAGCTCTGGATGCGAGTGATCACTCCATCCTTTGCTTTGAGATCAGAGGACTGGGGCCGTGCAGCAGGGCGAGCACTAGAAGCTGGGACTTCAAGAGGGCCAACTTTGGCCAACTGAAGGCCAGGCTGGGGAAAGTCTCCTGGGATAGGTTACTGGAAGGTAAGCGAGTTGAGGAGGGGTGGATGGCACTCAAAAGGGAGGTTTTGCAGGCGCAAGCCCTGACAATACCTCTAGTCAGTAAGGTGGGGAGGCGGAGGAGAGTGCCGCCATGGATGCGAAAGGAGGTGGTTAGGGGGATTAGACGAAAGAGAAACCTCCATAGGAAATGGGTACTGGGGGAAATAGACAAAAGGGTATACCGGGAGGAGGAGGCCCGTTGCAGAAGGATTCTTCGCAAGGCTAAGGCTGATTATGAGCTGAGACTTGCCAAGAATATCAAGAGCAACAAAAAGGGCTTCTTCCAGCATGTAAATGGGAAAAGGAAGGGGAGGCAAGTGGGGACCACTAAATAAGGAGGAAGGAGATCCAGTGACTGACATGAGGGAACAGGCACAGATGCTAAATGACTATTTTGCCTCTGTGTTCTCCCCAAAGCAGGACGGGGGATATCCGTATAGGAGATTGGATGAGGCTGGGGACTTAGGGGCACAGATTAGAGTCACCCCCCTTGAAGTCGAGGGGCTCCTCAGGGCATTGGACATTACAAAGGCGCCAGGCCCTGACGGGTTACACCCAAGAGTACTTAGAGAGTTGGCAGGGGTTCTCTCACGCCCGCTGGCCTCCATTTTTGAGGCCTCGTGGAGAACGGGTGAAGTTCCAGAGGACTGGAGGGTGGCATCGGTGGTCCCAATTTTCAAAAAGGGTAGTAGGAAGGACATGGGGAATTATAGACCGGTTAGCCTTACGTCCATTGTAGGAAAAACAATGGAAAGGCTCATAATAGAGAGAGATCTAGTGATGCTAGATAGGGAAGGGAGGCTGACAGCCACACAACACGGCTTCCGCAGAAACAGGTCCTGCCAGACAAACCTTGTGGAATTCTATGACAAGGTTTCAAGATGGCTAGATGGAGGGGATGCAGTGGATGTGGTATACCTGGATTTCAGCAAGGCCTTTGACAAAGTGCCCCATGATATCCTGGTGGAGAAACTGAGGAGTTTTGGGATACACCAAAGCACTGTCCGGTGGATTAGGGCATGGCTGACTGACCGAAAGCAGAAGGTAACCATTAGCGGGGAATCGTCGGGATGGCAGCCAGTGACAAGCGGGGTCCCCAGGGCTCTGTCCTGGGGCCGATCCTGTTTAATCTTTTCATTAACGACATGGAAGAAGGGGTGAACAGTCTGCTGATCAAATTCGCAGACGACACTAAAACTGGAGCAGTGGCCACAACTGAGAAGCAGGTACTCCAGATCCAAAAGGATCTGGACAGACTATGGAAGTGGGCAGGAGACAACAGGATGGCGTTCAATGTGGAGAAGTGCAAGGTCTTGCACTTGGGGCATAGGAATAGCTGTCATAAGTACAGGTTAGGGGACAAGTGGCTGGAGAGCAGCACTTGTGAAGGGACCTCGGGGTACTGGTTGACCGCAGGCTAAACATGAGTCAGCAGTGTGATGCGGTGGTCAAGAGGGCGAATGCCACCCTTGGTTGCATAGCCAGAAGTGTGGCTTCTAGATCAAGAGAGGTATTACTTCCACTCTACATGACTCTGGTGCGCCCGCAACTGGAGTATTGTGTTCAGTTTTGGGCCCCTCATTACAGAAAGGATATAGCCAGGTTGGAGTCAGTGCAGCGTAGGGCCACAAGGATGGTGGCTGGTTTGCAGGGGATGGGGTATGAGGCGAGACTGAGGGAACTGGGTCTCTTCAGCCTGGAGAAGAGGAGACTCAGAGGGGATATGTGGCAACATACAGGTATGTGAGGGGGTGTCACATGGAGAGGGGAGAGGCCTGTTCTCCCCTGCAGAGGAAGGCAGGACGCGCTCCAATGGAGCAAAGCTCAGGGAGCCAGGTTCAATTTGGATGCCAGGAAGCACTTCCTGACAGTTAGGACCCCGAGGGCGTGGAATGGGCTTCCACGGGAGGTCGTTGAGGCCCCATCGGTGAGGGTGTTCAAAGATAGGCTGGACATGCACATGGTGGGCATGTCATGAGCGGAGCCGGCTGGTGCCGGAGGTCAGACTAGATGGCCCAGGAGGCCCCTTCTGACTCGCTCTGTTTCTATGTTTCTATGTTTCTAAGACCAGGCAAATATCTGTTACCTGAACAGCTGGCTCACCCACCAGCAATCCTTCTGTTTTATCTGGATTGAGCATCAATTTATTGACCCTCACCCAGGCCAAAACACCTGCTTAGAGATCTCACTGTCTCACCTGGATTGGATGTAAAGGAGAGCTACAACTGGGTGCCATCAGCTCCCTTGGAGAGGCGTTGTTGGCCTCCTGGACCCAGAGTCACATCCCTTCCCTGGCTTTGATGATCCGTCAGGAAGGTCCAGGGTCGAGTATACAAGTGGTGGGATGAACTTGTTCAAGCACCTTGCCCACATCCTCAGGTTGCAATAATTGAAACAAGACCAGATAAGATGGAACACTAGACGCCTCCCATATAGGACTAACCCCAACTGTGGAGTTCAATTCATGGTGGACCTGAGTGATTTTACCAGGAGAAAGTCTGAGAAATAAGGTAAGGGGAAAATGTTTGAGAAATACTGTTGTCCATTGAGCTGAACATTTGGGTCAGTGTCCCATCAGACAGGGAGACAGCTTTGTCATAATTAGAGCAGGGCTTCCCTGTGACCTAGGTACCTGGAGGCAGATATGAATGATTGTGTGGTCTGAATCCACCCACCACCTTTTCTCCATTCAAGTTAGGAAGGGGGAATCAGATTCCATGGCTTCTTACCATGACAGAGCTGAGTCACACAGCTGTAAACTGTATTTCCTGTGTGAGCTAGACTGCAGGACACCTTCATTTTCCACCGCCATTTCAATGACACCTCAGTCATCCCCTATAAAAAGAATCACGGCATTCCTCAACAGCATTTATAGAAACAGGGGTGGTGGCAGTGGGTGAGAGTGAGCCCCTACAAGCATAGTTCGGGCTGGTTGCAGAGCCCAAGAGAAGGAATGGAATTTTGTTTTTTCCCTCCCTGAGCTTCCTTTAATAGCCATTTTTGCATCTTTGGAGATAAGAGAGAAACAAGCTAAGTAACTTGTAATGATCCATAGATGTCCCGAGTGACATTTCAGCAAGATTGAGAAGACAGTCCTAGAAGGAAGCCAGAAGCTTTCTCAGTTCCTCCAGAGTGCCAAATTTTACTCCTGTCTTGCTAAATTCCTCATCTCCCCTTGTCTGAGTCACCAGCAATTGACATCTTCAGCAAAGGCAATGAGAGCCACGCCTTGCCTACATTCCAGAGCTGTGCCTTGCAAGAAAGTGAAAATAAAGATAAAGTCAAAGGGCAGAGAAGCAGTGTATGCGAGTTGATCTGGCTGCTGGGGCAGGTCAGGTTACAACAAGGTATTGAGGTAGCCTTTGACTTGGATTCTGTGAATGGCTCCTGCCACACATAAGCCCTCCTGCCCTCCAGGTAGAATGGAAGAATACCCAGCTTAGCTGCATCAGTGCAAAGAAAATCAGGAGAAATTGCAGAATCCTCTGCCTGCAAAGAAAGTTGGGGGTGGATTGTTCATGGGTGAGCAGCCAGTGGAGCCGTGCCAGCTGCCGCAACTGTGATGCTCAGTGCTGCACCACTCTGGCCTTGCCTTCTGATATGCCAGTGTGATGAGAGAACGGAGCTTGGCCAAGTGGAGCCCGGCATCTGCATCTGACAGGAGGGTCTGGGTCCAGGGCCAGGCCAAGGGGGAGGAGAGGCAGCAGGACCAGGGCAACAGAACTTGAGGTGAGACAGAGTCCAGATATAAGGTTTAAATGGCCAGTCCAATGAACAAAGTCCCAACTAACAGGCCAGGGTCAGGAACCAGATGTACATATCAGGGCAGAACAAGCCAAGGATTGAGAACCAGGAGGACAAACAGAGGTGCAGGTATGTTGGACAGGTAAAAGGTGGGCAACACAGCAACACAAGAAACCTGGCGAGATACAGGGGACAACAGGGTCAGGAAAGATGGAGACAAATGCAACAGGGTCAGGAAAGATGTGGGAGCTGAACCACATCTAGCAGAGGGACCTGCACTGCTGAGGCAACATGGCAAGACAGGATACATTCCCAGAGTTCCCCGCTGGCACTCATTGGGAGCCTGAGAGCTCCGGCGGGGCTGGGACCAAACCACTGTGGTGGTTGTTCTGGTTATGGCCACCAGAGCAGCTCAACTCTAGATGAAGGATGTCAAGCCTGAGGGCTAACTGTATTTTGAGAAGTGTTTCTGGAGGCCACATTCCAGTGGCTGGCTGTGCTGGAAGGAGGAGAGAGTGAGGCCAAAAAGGGAAAAAAGGGACTGGGGCCAGAATACCAAATAGTACCAACATATTTAGCCAAAGGCTTTTACTGCCAGTATTTCAGTACCTCAATTCCCACCTTTGATGGGAATTGTACTCCAACACACTCAGAGGGCTCCAGGTTAGGGAGAACTTCTGTACATCATTTGCCCCAGCGCCTCTTCTTCAGCAAATCTTTCTCCCCAAACAATCCCCGAACCACCGAGAAAGGCTTCTTGTCAGAATGCGTGCATCGAGAGCTTTCACTAGATAAATCGTAGCGAAGGCTGTCTATGTCTATGGCATAGGTGCCCCCAGTTTCTGGAAACATGAATGGGAGGGGCTTTTGTACGCACATCTGCGTGATCACAGGCAGCTGAGTCAGCCTCTGTGTGAACAAACAGCTGTGCTCATTAGGACTTTGGTGGCTCTTTATATTATGCCATGTTCTTATTTATTTATTTGTTTGTTTATTTATTTATTTTTCGATTTATATCCTGCCTTTTTCCTGCAAAGGGCTCAAGGCAGCTTACATCATCTCTCCTCCTCCGTCTTAGCCCCACAACAGCAACCCTGTGAGGCAGGTTGGGCTGGGAGTCTGTGACTGGCCCAAAGTCACCCAGTTGGCTCCATGGCCGAGCGGGGACTCGAACCCAGATTGCCTGAGTCCCAGTCCCGTGCTCTAACCACTGCACCACACTGGCTCTCCCCTCCCTTGCCCGGATCCTTATCCTGGAGCTGTTCTAGATAAGACATGCATTGCGCACGCTTCATTCCCTACCCGTTGTTGTTTATGGGCTCTTTAAGACTCCCCACTTTTGCTTCTGTTCAGCATTTTTGGAGGGTTGAAGGGTTTTACCGCTTTGTTTGTTTGTTTTGGTTTGGTTTGGTTTGGTTTTTTTAGGCCAGGGAAATGTGTTATTATTTGTGAAAACAAAAGATCACGCACACAAACATGCGCACGGGGGGGGGGGGGGTAGAGAGGAGAGGGAGAAAATGGTGCTGCAGTGCCACCTAGAGGTTGTGTAGTGGAAAAGTGGGACCGGGAAATCATCCCCATAAAGCTCCAATGTCTTCCATACGACAAAGCCGAAGTTGTATAGTGCCTGGACCTCAATTCTGTGACAAAACTGAAAGTAATCCAGTAGATTAACAGTCTCATGTGCAAACCTCTTAGTGTTGCTGTAATTGATGCACTCAGGTAATTGGACTGAATGTTGCTGCTGCTACTTCTATTGTATCCTGTACTTTTAGTTTTAATTATATTTCCTTTTTATATAACCCCCTGCTGTTTTAGAAGGTCCTTATAACAAATTACCACTGGAATGCCATTATTGGAAAATTGTGACTGAGGATATTATCTGACTATTTTCATGGATCTTTGTTTTATACCACCCAAAAGCTGAAACACTTTGGGCAGTTTGCAGATTAAAACCTTTAAAATACATGATAAAATACATTATGTTATTTACATATAAACATATAACAGAGACACAAAAACACACGTCTAAAAGCAGTTTTACATTATCAGCAAGAAAACAATAACAACAACAAGAAGAAAAAGGACTTTTCCTAAAAAGAATGGTTAATGTTCAACACAAGGAAAGATGTGCTAGACCTCGGTCGTGTAAGGTCTTGGGTGTGGACAGCAGGTGTGAATGGGCAGAATGCTGGGACCAGAGTGCTAGGCAGAGACAAGAACGGGGTGATAGTCCAAGGTCAATCCCGGGAGGATTCACACAGTCCAATATCACGCAGAAAGGTAGCACAGTCCACAAAAATGGTCCAGGAATCAAGTACCAGGACAGCGGTCACAGATGGGAGTAGGCAAGGCTGGGGCAGAAGGGCCCAGGTACCTGGGGCAGCAGGGGCAACTGAAACAGGGACAGGGACAGGACTAAGGCATGACTAAGTAGGAACAAGCAGAAGCAATGCACCAATAAACTAGGACGTGCCGGCTCAAACAGGAGCAAAGCTCAAGGTGTGGTGATGCAGAGGGACAAAAGAGACAGAGAAACATCTGGTGTTGCTGAGACAAAGGAGCAGCAGAGACATCTGTTATGGTCGTCTCGCAGCTGCACCACATAATTGCTTCTCAGCTCTTCTCTGGAAGTGCCGGCAGAGGTGTTCCTGGTTCTGCAGACACTTGCAGGGTTGGCTAGGCCATGGCCCTGACAGTCATGCTGGATCTCCATGCGAGCAGAGAAGAAAGAGACTCAAGAGGTAATGGCTGGGATTGCACGGCAAGACAAGCATCCAAAGATAAAAGATCATAGTGGTGATTGGACATTGTGATTTATCATGTTTGGCAAAACAAAGGTCTACTCTGGGGTTTTTCCCTACCATGATTTCTTCTTGTGTCATCCAAACTTGGACCATCATGGTAACAACCTCAGAAGAAACCAAGGAACTAGTCAGAAAGCATGGCTGACGGCTGACACAGCTTGACACAGCTGCCAGATGTGTCCGGGCTACTCCTGCCTTCTGCTGCAGACATCTTCTTTGGGGAGTAGTGGTGATTGGCCGAGAGGCTTGTGAGTGCACATGCACCATCCTCCTTCCTTGTGAGCAGATGTGGTGTTCATACTTCTGAGTAAGCATGCCTCTTGCGGTCAGTTGGTAACAATGTCATTTGTAGGGACTGGATTTTTCAGCCCCTCCTGCATTTGTTGGTAGTTTGACCCATGCTTATGTACAGTCCTGCCCATCACCAGAATGTGGCTCCTGAGAACTATTCCAAACTGAAATCTTGCGCTTGGATTGAAAAAAAGAAAGTTTCCTGGTCTGCTCTAACTGGCAGTGGCTCCCCAGGGCCTGGGCAAAGAAAGGTCTTTCCTACCGAATGCCAACTGATGGTTTTTAGACTGCAGGTGCCAGGTGGAGCCAGATAGCTTCTTCATGCAAAGCACGTGTTCACCATTGAACTTCAGAGGGACAATTGGAAGAGTCCCAAGCTGAGGTGTTGGAATAACAAGAAACTGTTTTGCAATTCCAGGGCAATCAATTCAGCTAGGTAAATCTGCAATATTTTCAAAACAAACCTTTGGGCCAAGAAGGTTGACAGCATTTGAGAAGGCATTGAGGGGATGGGGAGAGAAGGAAACAACTTTCTTCATCATGTTGACAAGTGATTAGTGCTGTCAGCAAAATGCTGGGGAATGTCCTTTAGATGGTACAACAGGAGTTCTCTGTGCAATAAGTAAACCAGGACGACCAGTTCTTCTCCAGAATGGATGTTCTGGGAACTGATGCTCCCATGGTAACTTCTTGTAGACATTGGCTTTCTGGCTTTGAGCACCTGAGACAAGATGTTCAGAACTGGCTCCCCCTCTGATGATGGGCTGCTATTCCACTGCCGAGTTATGCAAACCCCACCTTCAGAAATTGTTTCCATGTAAACACAAGGATGCTTTTCATTCGCACTCTTGATGGTAAGAGGCTAAACCTACAAGGAAGAGTTTCCTAATCTCAGGTGCAATTAGGGATGGGAGGAGATTTTGTTTCAGTTTACTTTTGAGAAGAACTTAGCAAAATTCGTAAACCTCTTCCTATTGGAGACAGAAAGAATTTGAGATTTCAAAAAAACAAAATAAAACCCTGAAAGTGGAAGAAAGCATAACTGACAGATCTGTCCATTCGAGAACAGGAGATTGCCTGTGAAGTCCTTAAAAGTCTTCTTCCAATCTCGGTATTCAGGAAGGTGCTGAATCACATTTGCAATTATTTCCCCCTCTAACAGGCTCCTCATCTTTAATAGGTACATGACAGGTACAATGTAGATCTCTCTATGCTGAAAATAGCTGTACTTGACAAATTTGGCCAGTGCAGATGGGTGAAGATTTCATTTCATTTGGTTTTTGAGAAGATTTTTTTTTCGATTTTTACAAATGTGTTCCTCCCTGAGAGAGAAATAACCTGAGTTCTAAATGATTCAAACTCAGGAGATAGCAGAACTGCCCGATACAACACTGTGCTTTATGCTGGACTTCCCTAAGTTAGTGCCCTCTTGAAGTTTCGGACTAAAGCTGAACCTCTGCATGTCTACATGGGTTACTACTGCTGGAAGGTGTGGTTCTGGGATACGGAACAAGGTCTAAACAGGCAGAGACAGCTGATATGTCTAAGGACGGGCTGGAAGCCAGGACCCAGATGGGTCAGATGGAAGCCAAAAGAAATAGGACTGAGGATTGACTAGTGAACTAGTGACTTGTAGATGCAAAAGGGAGCTTCTCTTGTAGAGGCTGAGCAGACTCGGAGTCATGCAAGGATGCGGCAAGCAAGCTCCTATGCAGGTGGGGATTCAGGGGGCATAGAAGCCTTTGGTGATTTAAGCTTACATTGAAACAAAAGGAGGTAAAAGAGTGGGAGGAATTCTGTCAATAAATTCATACCCTCAGAAATTGCCTAACTCAAGTACTCAATTCTGTCACCCCTTTGTTGAGAGGCAGGGGACTGAAAAACACAAACATGCTCACAACCGGATTTCTGTTTTGCTTTGTTTTTAAATCCACACTTGCATAAGTATCTGCATATCAGACTTAAAAATAGTCATTGGGATATGCATTAGTATGGAGTAAAAGACTTGGGAATTTATTCTCATCTTGTAATTATTTTAAAGCCCATCATTAATATGGATTTAGCACACATATCAGAGGCATTCAGCTATTCATGAAATATCCCGCCCTGAATTTCTACAATATTCAAGGGGGCACTGAAAGATGTTTCTGGGGAGATCTGTATTTTTTAAATCCAGGCTTTGAAGTGTAATAGTACACAGCAATGAGGCCTTAAGGGAAAAAGAAGTCTTTTAATGTTCATTAGCATATGCTTAATGTATAGGAATGGACTTAAACATGAGTCTTTTAAGTCTTGGTTTTTTATTATAAAGCTAAGAAGTTATGCAAGGAATTCTTGTGATGTTGAAACAAGCATTCAGTTTACAGATGGGTTCTATTTGTTTGCTTGTTTTATTTTAAAATCCAGGTATTTGTGCGTTACCTTGCAGCAAAGGGGACTTGTGGGGGAGGCTTTAAAAAGCCATATCATGTGCATTTGTGCAATTGCCTTTTCTGCACGTGCAGCAATGGGTTTAAATCTGTGCTTTTAAATTCTGGACTTGTTGGTAAAGATAGGAATGTATGCAGAACAAGAGATAAAGACTTGTAATTCATGGAGAGGTTCAGCTGACAGCAGAGTCAATATCCTGTCATGTTTGGTTTTAAACAACAACAGTGTGGCTCCAAGGCCCCAGTGGATCAGGATGAGTGGCTGTGAATGAGAAAAAACATTGATGGGAGCCTGAAAAGTTGTTATGACTTGCTGCCAGGTCATCTCCCACTTATGGCAACCTTATAAATGAGTGCCTCAAAGATTGCCTGTCTGTGGCAGCCCTGCTCAGCTCTTGTAAACTCAGAATCAATCCATCTCGTAGCTGGTCTTTTTCGTCTTCCTTTGATTGTCCCCATCATGCATGTCTTCTCCAGTGAGTCTTGCCTTCACCAAAAATAACGAATTCAAGTATCCTGCACACCACAGCTCCAGGACTGTCTCTGTAGGTGGGCGGGAGGAGCAACCCCCCACCTTTACAGGTAACAGTCCGCACAGGGTGGCCATGCATCTTTTACAAGGACCGTCTTCTATTTGAAGGGATATTTCATCCAATCCCAGTTTACAGATAAGGAATGCCAAGATGGCAGGGTAGAGGGGCTTTGAACCTGCCCAGCAAGAGTGAACACCAGGGCAGGTAGAATGAACAGGCAGGTGCACCTGTCCCCTGGTCTGCCTTTTGCACTAGAGTGAGATGTATTTACTGTGTTTCAATAAACTCACAATAACCATAATTTCTAAATGTGCAGCCATACCCATAAATCAGTGTATGCAAATTTTAAGCAAACTTGTGTCCTCTTTTGTTCTCTCTTTCGATGGTACATTTCCTTTGCTACAGAGACTCAAAAGCGGCTGCCCTAAATCCACAGCTTCAGAGGTGCCAAGTGGGGCAAGGGAGCGCTAAGCATCTTCATTTCTAGGAGCGGGGTTGCTCAGAGTATCCTGACTGCATGAAGCTAGTCAGGTGGCAAAGGCGACTGCTGGAAGCTCTGCAGTGGGGTAACGTAGGGACAAGGATGATACAAAATGCTCCCTCCCCATTCCTAAGGCATCTGAAAACCCCTGGATCCAAATGCCTGCTTGCTATTCTCACAGAGACACTTAAAACAGCACTATCCTAAAGCATGCCCTCATACTGGACAAATGCACTAGGTCATTCTGTGGTTCTTCCTGGCTAAGCTTCTCTTGGCACCTGGAAGACCCACCTCAATCTTGAATGGCTCCTTTCTTGTCGTCCTGAACAGTTTGCATTGTCGTCCTTCACCATTTGCATTCTGGAGTCTTTCTCCAAGCTGCTGATGGTTGGACACAGGGTTTTCCTTGTTCGCACCTTCGAAATTTCCAGTAAAGCACTTTTCGTACAATCTCTTCATGACTGTTATAATTATGTGTGAAATAGTTCTCTCCCATAAATGAAGGAAAACCAAATCAACATACTAGAATCCTTTCTCTTGGCAAGTCCTGGGGGGATTTGGCAAAGAAAATGAGCCAAGATGCACCACAGGTTTGGGCTGTCTGTGGACTCTAATAAAGTATAAAGGAAGAGCACAGGGTTTCCTTGATGAAGGTTTCCAGCTCATTCCTTGCTAGGATCGGAAAACAGCTCTGTCTGAAACGCAAGAGGACAGCTGCCAATCAAGGTCTGCATACATCTGACAGACTCATACCTCACTCTGCAGTGAGAAAGGCTAACAGATCGGGGGGGAAGCAGTCTCGGGCTTGCAATCTAACAAGGCATGACACAAAAGGGAAAAGCAATGCAGAGGGAAATAGTAAAGAAAAGTCAGGTGTCAGTGCTTAGAGTAAGATAATGTCCACACAACCATGGCTGCAATCCAGATAAGGCCTGCTGGGCTCTCTATCTACTGGCAGGCAACAGTCCAATGAAAGGAGGAGTTCTGTATGCCTTGCCTCTTGGCTGGCCCAGTGGTGAAGCGCTCCTGGCGTAGCTGGAGGGCCGATGGCGGCTCTGCTTTCCTTCTCTGCTCCTGCTCTTCAGCCTGATGGAACAGAGACAGTGCGGCATTAAATTGGCCAGAGGTCTGCTGCTTTCCATAATGAGATGTACTGACAGGAGATTTGGATTGCTATCTTCTGCAGAGAGAAACCATACTTGATAGATTTTTCCATTTCCAATGAGTGAGTATAGGTTGCATGACAGCTCACAGAATGACGCTGCGAAGAATCTTTTGGGAGCTGGGAAGGTTCAGCAAGGAGACATGTCCTGACCGGTGTTGGCAGTGGGAAGAAAAGAGGTGCAGTAGGGTGCTGAACCTCTTCCAGATCAACAGCGGGACCCATTCAATCTCCGATCAGCACCAGGGGCCAACATTCCTCTGATGGGCAGGAGTGCAGGTAAAAGGGTGGAACTAAAGGCTGAGGCCAAAATGTCTGGAGTACCACCTGTGTAAAGCCTTTAGCTTAAGCCCTCCCTTGCAGCACCTCAGCCCTAGGAAAGATGTTTCAGCATTTCAAAATGGCCATGCTGTCCAATGGGTCCATCTGATCCAGCTTTCTCTTCACACCGTGGCCAACCCGTTGACCACAAGAAACCCACAAGGGGGCCATGAGTGCAACAGCACCCTCCCGGCGAAGTGTCCCACACCTGGTATATGCAGGCATGTTACCTCTGATCCCGGAGGCAGCATAAAGCTATCAGGACTAGAGCCATTGATAGCTTTATCCTTCCTGAATCTCTCCAAGTCTCCTTTTAAAGCTGTCCAGATTGGCAGCAGTCACTGCACCTCAGCAGTAATTACATGATACTAATGGGAGGGGTTTAAACAAATTTGATAAATAGGTACATCTCATGGAAGTGAATTTTATAATTCAATTATGCACTGTGTGAAGGAGTACTTCATTTTATCTTCATAAAGCTCCCACCAATCCACTTCATGGGGTGACTCTTTTGGGATCTTAAATTCAAAGATAGGTAGAAAAATGTCTCCATATCCATTTTCTCTGCATCATTTCATAATGCGTATACCTCTGTCATGTCACCTCTTACCATTTTTCTAGGTTAATAAGTAGGTGGTCTACCTTGGGGCAGCAAGGTCCGGCTAGATGACCTTTTAGTTTCCTCCCAGCTCTTTGCGACTAAGAATTGGCATCCTCAGCGCTCTTACAGAAAAGTTAATTTGTGGAAGCACTACAGTTAGGAGTGCCCATCCCTGTTCACAAATATTGACACAGCAATTGGTTAGTCCAGTGCTAGGAATAACATTCTAGCGTGGCTTTCATCTGATGAATCTTTCAGTTCATTTAGCAGCAACAGCAGCACACACAGAAAAATCAATTCCACTCTCCAGTCAATTTATTACATCAGCTATTAGAATTCTGAGAATCGATTAATTACTGAAGGTGTCTTTTAGATAATCTGGACCTTCCCTTTGTTCACTGCAGGACATCTAAAGCTAGGGCATCCCCAGTGGGTGGCTGCCTAGCCTCCACCTGAAGACCTTCAGCAGAGAAGATTCTATCACATCTCTGTGTCATTGGGTCCATTGCTGAACACTGATGTCAAAGGGTTTCTTCCAATGCTACTGAAATTTACACCCCTGTAGATCACTTCTCAAACCTACCATCTGCCATGAACAGCTCGAACTGAGGTCGGAGAAATCTTGTTCAGTTTGACCTCTATGGTGTTGTGGACTAATTCCAGGGGTGAAGAAGTGCTTTCACTCCAAGGGGCAAATCCAATCATGGAGAAGCTATTGGGGGACATAGGCCAGTGCCAGTTGAGGACCAAAGGCAATGGGGCATCACCAAAAATACCCCCCCCAAATGCTGACATATTTTAGATTAAAGCTCTTACTGAGAGTAATTAAGCTGTAGGAGAAACATGTCAGCTTCTTAGAACAGGAGGATACTGTGCAGAAGCCAGTAACCATCAGATGGTGTGGCCATCTAAGCAAGCCAAGAGGGCTGGACTGAGAGCCTAGGAGGTCCAGGTTTGGCCTTGGGGCCTGAGGTTCCCCCACACTTCGCCAGGTAGATTTTTGATTGGATGAAGATGCACCGCTCCTTTTTTGCTCTTCGCATTGGTCACCTGCTCAGGTAATGCATGTGACACACTTTGTCCACCGGCAAAGCCAATCATGAATACTTAGGACAAAATGGGTCATCAGCATGGGCTTGGGTATTGCAAGGTCCATCAGACTGCATTGTGCTTCTGCGGGGCTGCTGGTGGTATCTGGCTCTCTTGGACAGCTGGCGGGGCACCTACCAAGGGTCCACTCCCCTCCGGGGCCCACAGGCAAGACTCCTCCTGGGGTTGCTCCTCCCCTTCACTTTTGCACCTCTGTGCCTGATCAACTTTATCTGGCAATGGACCAGACAATGCTGACGAGATGGTGGAAGAGGAGGATCAGGAGATGCCAGGGCTTGCTTGTTTCCTGGCTGTCCTCCCATCGAGCAAAGCAGTGGTACCCATGATTGTAACAAGGCAACGGGTGACCATGTTGGTGGGAAGGACAACCCACAGAAGGGAGAGGCCCCTTGAGGCATTCAAAAGGCTGAACCTTGTGCTAAACCAGCCCGGTCTTTGACCCCAGCCCTGGGGGTCACACCTGTGAAATGGAGGCAATCAACAGGGCCTCCTTGCATGGGAGCTCCTTTCCGCACAGCTTTGCTGGGGACACTCTCTTTCCATTGGATGGATGGATTTTTTTTTAAGTAAGACCACTTTTAAGAGGCAGCACTGCTTTAGGACTGAGATCTGCTCTTTTCTCTTCCAGTACAGAGCTTTTCATCATTGCCTAGCACTGGAATGCATAGTCTGAAATTTCAGTTCAGCCACAAAGCACCCAGGGCATCTTTTTGAACTGTCTTTCAACCTAATATAAGTTGTAGGATTGTGGTCAGGGGGTCAGGAAGGGAGAAAGAATCCTAGAAGCCACCCTGGGCTGCTTGGAGGAAGAATGAGGGGAAATAATGCCATGAAATAATGCAGTCTTCAAGTGGCTATTTCACTGATGAGCTTCCAGTACCCAGCCTTCTTTGCTATCCAGGAAGGCCACATGGCTAGGTGGGACTTCAAAGAAATAGATGGGCTCTTGGTAATTTTTTTCAGAGGCAGCATGAGCCTCTTCACAGGAATGCCCCCCCCCCGCTTCCCCTTCTCCAACCCTTGAAGAACCCTGCTCTCCTCACTAACAGTCCTTCTACAGTTCTGTTACTGTCCATAAAAACTTTCAGCTATAATAGGGTGGCATTTTTGGTCCTGTCACTTTTTTCTTCAGCTCTGCCTGTCACCTGAATGTGGTCCTGTGATAACCAGGCACCCTCCAGCAGGAGGTGTAGATTTGGTGTGGTAGCATCTATTGTTATACGTAGTACTGGCTGCGAACCTGCGAGAAACCTGGGGCTCAAAATGTCAATAAAGCAGCAGAGGTTCAAACGGCTGATCTTTCCCATGAACCCGAGGTTTTATTTCCTCTTCACAAATTGAAAAGCAAGATTCTGTCACATGCAACCTAGTCATTAAGTCAGCCTTTGCATAAGCAGTAAAAATGGTACATCCCACGTGAGCCTTCCCTCTTTCATTTGGATTTTGGTGAAAATGGGTTAAGAATGTTATTCTTATTCTTATTTTGCCTTATTCAGGTTCAGAATGGGAAAAAGTCAGTTTCAAGACATTAAGGGGTTTAAAACAGCAAATGGTGCCGGTTCTCATCTAGTATGCAGTCACTAGTATCTCTTCCCCTTTTAGTGACCAGCTAAAATTGATTATCAAATGGAGGTCCCTTACTCTTAGATCTGAGTAAGATGGAAATGGTACAGTCTGGCTAAATGGGGAAATCTTGCTCACTTCACGCTGACCATAACGGCCCCGGTCCCCATCACATTTCTCCAAAATGGAATGCAGCCTTCCAAGGCTGAAATCGTTTCATCCGCTCTGCGGAACCATTCAGGGAATGCCAAATAGGATTGAAGATGTGGGTGCAGATCTCAAAAATAAGCAAGTGAGCAATTTAGGAAGTATGTAGGCCAAACCTTATAAACACAAAGAGATCCACCTGTTCAGAGAAACAGGACAGATGTGGGGAGAAGATTGTCTTAGTATATTCAGAGAGTTTTCTGGCCAGTTTTGCATGTGCCCCAACATCCCTCATCTGGATGGAAAAACAAGCATTCTATGAGCCAAATGATACATTCCAGGCATTGGCCAGAAATAGGAAGGAGTTGGCTCTGCAGAAAGTGGTGTGCTAGCTCCATGCAGCAAAGCCATTAGGAAGGCAAAAAGTGTGTGTGTGAGAGAGGCTAAGAATAAAACCAATTGGAAGAGTTAGCGACCAATTTTGCTCCTCTTACACAATGTCATGGGGCAGAAATGTGCTGGACCTTAAAGATCAGTTTGGGAAATTTATTTTGCACACACACACACAAAGTGGGTTCATCTCTTAGGGAGAAAAACTGGTTTCCCAAAACTGGTTAGCTGCGCTTCTTTAAAGGTCACTTGGAGGGGTGGGAAAGTCACATTGGAGATCAGGGAGCAGAGAAGACTGGAGCTGAGTACTTCCATCAGTTCCTGATGGTGCCCTGACCCCCTTCCTTCTCCCTCCCCAATGGTTTATCTAGATGGCAGTGGCAGAAATTGCTGTGCCATACCCATGTTGGGAGGTTTGCATGCACTGATGGCTCTGGGCACAGGACTGCCCCGAATCTTCTATGGAAATCCACGATGTGTATTGCAAGCAAGCAAGCAATAAATAAACCACTACAGCAAACCTGGAGAGAGAACCATGTATGCTAGGGTGTGGAAGTGAGCTTCCATGCATAGATTATCTTGGCTGGCTTTAGAAGAGTAGAGCTGGAAGGGGCCAGAGGACCATCGGGTCTCACCCCGTGCTCTGTGCAGGATTCCCAGTTAAGCCATCCCTCTCAGGTGGCTTGTCCAGCTGCCTCTTTAAAGATCTCCCTGGTCATCCAGGGGTCTGATGAGTTTATCCAGGTGTCTTTTTCCTTTCTTCTTGGCCAAGTCTTTTTATTGTATTTTAATGCTATTTTAATTAATTCTTTATGTTTTAAATGTTTTCTGTGGATTGTATTTTATTGTTTTATATCCTGTTGTGAACCGTGCTGACAGCTTTGGCTATGTGCTGTACAGAAATGTTGTCGTTGTTGTTGATCTTGAATGCCCGTTGCGTGCGAGAGCCAGCAACCTCTCCAGGTCATTGGTTCCGTGGTTGCATCGCTCTAACAGTCAGAAGTTTTTTTTCCTGATGTCCAGCTGGAATCTGACTTCCTGCACCCTGAGCTCATTATTCCATGTTCTGCACTCTGGCACAACTGAAGCGAGAACCTGGCCCTCCTCGGTGTAGCAACCTTCCAAGTATCTGAAAAGTACTATCCGATCTCCTCTCAGTTTTCTCTTCTCCAGGCTAAACATGCCCAGTTCTTTCAATCTCTCCACATAAGGCTTTGTTTCCAGTCCTTGGATCATCCTTGCTGTCCACCTCTGAACCCTTTCCAGTTTGTTTGCATTTTACAAAAACTTATTATTCATATGTTATTTATTTATTTATTTACAGCTTTTATATATTGTTCTATAGTAAAAACTCTCAGAATGGTGTACAGTAATTTAAAACAGAGCATAATGCATCCCTAACACATAATATCAATAATACTACCGCACTAATAATAAAAATTCAAATAATCAACAATAATTTAAACAGGTAAATAATACTAGTTATACTTAACTCAAAATAACAAATAAACCACAGCAACCAATCATCAGATAAATAAAAATTAGCAGAATAATCAGAACATCCTATTCAACAATTAAAATAATGGGAGTATAAAAAGGGTTTAACTTGGTACCAACATGCATAAAGGGTTGGTGCAGGTGCATTCCCTGGAGAGGTAGTTCTATAGCTAGAGTGCCACAGCCAAGAAGGCCCCTTCATAGGCTTATTAGAACATCCAATTAAAAACAATAAAGTCAGCTGTTATTGAGACTGACATTGTGTACTTTGTTGTTGTTAGCTGCGAAGTCACATCCGACCCATCGCAACTCCATGGACAACATCCCTCCAGGCCTTCCTGTCCTCCACCATCCCCCGGAGTCCACTCAAGCTCACGCCAACTGCTTCAGTGACTCCATCCAGCCACCTCATCCTCTGCCATCCTCTTCTTCTTTTGCCATCTGTGGACTAAGCAAACATTTAGAAAAACAAACAACAAACTGGACAATAACAGTAACATAACAATAACAACAACAACCAAAGCCCCAAACCTCCCCGACCCAGTGCTGAATGGGCACCAGATATGCGATGCTCTTGGACATCTGCCCAAGGCCACTGCCTTGTTGCAGCACTCAGGGAAAGGGGTCCCGGTGCTGAAGCCCCTGCCTCCAACTTAAATGAAGCTCCCAGTCAGACCTATCCAATGCCAGAATGGTACCTCGTCCGTAAAACCTCTTCCAGATGAAGTTTAACCACTTCCTTTCAGAATCAACCAACTGACCAGTTTACCAAGGGGAATTATTTACAGAAGGGAATAAAATGCTACTTTTCAAATAAGCAGCTGAGATTGCATAAAGGCTCTTTGGTATGCTTGATTATCACGGCTCATAGGTACGTGTTTTGGAGCTAAATAAGCTCCGAGTAGCTTTTCTTTCAGACCAAGATTCACCCCAGCCAGTTCCTCACAAACCAGAGCAGATGGATGTTTTGGCTTAGGTGGCAAATGCATCTAATGCATGAAGACAAACACCAGTCTTCCTCCTCCAACTTTTCCTGCTTCTTCTGCCTTCTCAGATAACGTTTCAGAGGCTACTTGCTGAAATTCTCTCTTGCTGAACACAGGATTGGCTTCAGTTTCCACACCCAAAGAATTGACTGCATAATGTGCAGGACAAGGTCCTTGAGCAGGTGGTTGCCAAGCAGCTCCAGACAGATCATCTTGCTCCATGGCATCAGGATTCAGGCCAGGTGTTGCCATGGAAACATCTCAGGTCTCTAGGAGGCAGATCTGTCTGATGCCATAAGCTCTCTTCTGCCATGTCTTATCCTCAGTGCCCAAGGAGGCCTGAGACCTCTGAATCTACTCCAATTTGTCTCCTTCTGTACACTAGGAAACCATCCAGCAGAAAACATTAGGAATTTCCATTCTGAGCTTGCATGCAGAAGCTTGGTTGCATACAATGCCTGCTTAGATACCCTGTGCAATTTTGCACCAGGCAGGAGAGCTTCTGAATGTCTGCATTTCTCTCCAAGACTTTCCAGGAAAGGATTGTTTGTCAGGGGGCAAGTAAAGCTGTGTTCAGACTCTTAGCCACTGCTGGGTCCACATGGGTGCGTGTGCGTGTGTGGTGCTTTGGCAAGACACCCTCACAGGCCTCTGCCTCAGTAGGTCTGCCTTTTCACCATCGTTTTTTCCTCGTCTTTCTCATCGTTGCTACTATGCGCCTGCTTGAGAGACAGTGAGCCAATGTGCGGGCTTGCAGGGGCATTTTCCGCTCCTTGCTTTAACCACCTACATTCATTCATTCATTCATTCATTCATAGAAACATAGAAACAGAGCGAGTCAGAAGGGGCCTCCTGGGCCATCTAGTCTGACCTCCGGCACCAGCCAGCTCCGCTCACGACATGCCCACCATGTGCATGTCCAGCCTGTCTTTGAACACCCTCACCGATTGGGCCTCAACGACCTCCCCTGGAAGCCCATTCCACACCCTCGGGGTCCTGACTGTCAGGAAGTGCTTCCTGGCATCCAAATTGAACCTTGGCTCCCTGAGCTTTGCTCCATTGGAGCGCGTCCTGCCTTCCTCTGCAGGGGAGAACAGGCCTCTCCCCATCTCCATTCATTTTCATTCATTCATTCATTCATTCATTTATTTAAAACACTTATATGCCGCCCCATTCACAAAAGCCTTGGGACAGCTTCCAATACAAATTAATAACTATACAATTACATTAAAAATCTGGAGACATCCAGCATAGATATAAAATCAATAAATAAGTTCAACAATTAAAACAATGTTTAAATAAAAAGGTCTTGGCCTGGCACCAAAAAACAAATAATGACAGCGCCAGGCGAACCTTTCCGGGGAGCACATTCCATAAGTGGGGTGCCACCAAAGAGAAGGCCCTCCTCCGCGTACTCACTCTCCTAATATCTTTCACGGAGGGTTCCTGGAGAAGGGCCTCTGCCACCAATCCCAAGGGGCAGGAGGGCAGATATGGACGCAAGTGCTCCTTTAGATAACCAGGTCCCAAGCCATTAAGGGCTTTATAGGTGATAACCAGCACCTTGAATTGGACTCGGACTTCAATGGGGAGCCAGTGAAGCTGAAGGAGGACTGGGGTTATATGAGAACAACGCCCAGTCCCCGTCAGCAACCTGGCAGCTCTGTTTTGCACCAATTGAAGTATCTGGACTGTCTTCAAGGGCAGCCCCACATAGAGCGTGTTACAGAAGTCTAGTCGGGAAGTTACCAATGCATGTGTCACTGTCGCCAGGCAATTGTTCTCCAGGTAGGGACGCAGCTGTTGGATCAGCCGAAGCTGAAGGAAAGCGCTCCTAGCCACTGCTGTCACCTGAGCTTCTAATGACAGCTCTGGGTCAAGGAGCACTCTCAAGCTGCGAACCTTGTCCCTAAAAGGGAGTGCAACCCCATTCAGGACAAGGTCCAGGTCCCCTACCCCAAAGCCCGATCCGCCTACCAACAAGACCTCTGTCTTGTCTGGATTGAGCCTCAGTTTATTGGCCCTCATCCAGCCCATTACCTCGGCCAGGCACCGGTTCAGTACAGCCACTGCCTCACCTGGATTGGTAGAAAATGAGAGGTAGAGCTGGGTATCATCAGTGTACTGGAGCATCAGCATTGCTGGGGCCAGAGCAGAGGAGAAGCTACTCCAGAGGGATCTTGTCAGAGGGTCCCTGCTGGGTGTGGGTCCTTGGCAGATCCCCAGCCTTGATATTGGCCTTGTTCCCCCTGCAGCTTTCCCCATGAACCCCCCACCCTCACAACATCCTGCCTGTCCTACTTTTTCCCTGACCCCATCAGTGCTGAACTGTCTGGCTTTCAGCAGACAAGACTGTTCAGTTCAAAAACCAGGAAAACAGGAGATTGCAAATAACCGATCAGAAATTGCACCTGGTCAGCAGACTGCACGGCAGGTCCTTGTTACTGTGGTGACATGGGTTATTACCTGTTCAAATTTGCTTCTATACATCCAAAATAGCGTGTGCAATTTTTATACAGCTCCATGCCATTTCTTCCTCTTTTTGGTGATGCGTCAGTAAACGTTCATTGCATCCTACATAGATGTGATTATGGGGGAGGGGAAGCTACAGCATTCCTGGATGCTCTGGCTCGCCTAAACTTTTCCATCACAATGGATTTATTACAGCAGGCATTATCCAGAAAGGCCTACCAGCCATTCCCAAACTGACCTCAGGTGGACCAGGAACTCTCTGTACTTGGCAAGTAAATCAACAGTGCTAACCCCTCACATCCAAATCTTGTAAACAGCTACTCACTCAGGCTGATGAGGAAGTATTTCCTTCCCTTCTTCAGCTTTTCCTTGCGTTTTCTGCTGGATTTATTTCTCTCCATGTTTGGAAACACCAAAGGGAATTTGTGGCTATATAGGGTGGGGTGGATGGTATGTCCCAGTTCCCACATTCAAATATCACCATGTCAGAAAAGAAACAAATAACAATGTACAGTTTGCAGCAACTCTGAGCAATGACCTTTTTTGTGAATTAAATCCATAAATGATGAGGGTGGTTACTACCACAAGGTACACTGAACCAACAATTAGCTTGCTCCTTAGTGATGATCATCCTAGTTTTCAAGAGGAAATGCTTACAAAAAATTTCCCCATTCAATTTTCATCTTGGATTTTTCCAACCTGTCCTGTTGAGTGAGGTTTTTGGAGTCGAAGGCAATAGACAAAAATGTTTTGTGTGCATGTGCACAAGTGTTACCTTTTCGTTTAAAGTGTAGTCAACTAGCCGATGGCCCTTACTCTGTCCTGGGAAAAAGGTGGGTGAGATGCAGCACTTGTGCTATCCAACACAGATTATCCAGGCATCCTGCTTTACAGAGGAGAGTCCTCTATTGGACGGTTTCATCTGTTGAACGTCTGTTCAGTCCTGGCCCATTTTAACCAGAAGAAAGAAAGGGGGCGGGTTGCATTTGCCCATCCGCACTTAGTGCCTGGACCCAGACGGAACAGGCGCACCACATGGGGCAGCCATCTGTCTCCCCCACTATTGCGAAATATATTGTATTTCTATTTAAATTATAGCATTTATTTCTATTTAAATTATAGCATTTTAAAGAAGCGTCCATTTATACATACAACTTAGGACAGCGGTCCCCAACCTTCTTGGCACCATGGACTGGTTTCGTGGAACGCAATTTTTCCATGGACTGGGGTGGGGGGATGGTTTTGAGATTACTCAAGTGCATTACATTTATTGTGCACTTATTTATTTATTTAAAACATTTCTATGCCGTCCCATTGCAACAAAGCCTCAGGGCGGCTCACAACATTCATAAAAAAATACAATTAATAATTTAAAAACTGGTACCATCTCTGGCTATATATATTAAAATCTATAAATACAATAATAATAAATTAACAGTTAAAATAACTTTTAAACAAAAAGGTCTTCGCCTGGTGCCGAAAAGCAAATAATGACAGCGCCAGGCGGACCTCCCTGGGGAGCGCATTCCATAGGTGGGGCACCACCGCAGAGAAGGCCCTCCTCCAGGTACTCACCCTCCTAATATCATTCATGGAGGGTTCCCGGAACAGGGCATCAGCTGCTGATCGTAGGGGGTGGGAAGGCATATATGGATGCAGACGTTCCTTTAGATAACCAGGTCCCAAGCTGTTAAGGGCTTTATAGGTCATAACCAACACCTTGAATTGTGCCTGGACTTCAATAGGGAGCCAGTGAAGCTGACGGAGAACTGGGGTTATATAAGAACAACGCCCAGTCCCTGTCAGCAACCTGGCAGCTCTGTTTTGCACCAATTGAAGTATCTGGATCATCTTCAAGGGTAGCCCCACATAGAGCGTGTTACAGAAGTCTAGTCAGGAAGTAACCAACATGTGGGTCACTGTTGCCAGGCAATCGTTCTCCAGATAGGGACGCAGCTGATGGATCAGCTGAAGCTGAAGGAAGGCACTGCTCGCCACTGCCGTCACCTGAGCTTCCAATGACAGCTCAGGGTTGAGCCACTGCCTCACCTGGATTGGTGGAAAACGAGAGGTAGAGCTGGGTATCATCAGCGTACTGATGATTCCGCAGCCCACACCTCCTGATGACCTCTCCCAGCGGTTTCATGTAGATGTTAAAGAGCAAAGGGGACAGAATAGCTGCCATGGCGCAGAGCCATAGTCCCCCAGCACCACCTTCTGGAATCGGCCATTGAGATAGGAGCAGAACCACTGCAAGGCAGTGCCTCCAACTCCCAATCCCGCTAGCCTATCCAGAAGGATACCATGGTCGATGGTATCAAAAGCCACTGAGAGGTCCAGGAGAACCAACAGGGACGCACTCCCCCTGTCCCTCTCCCTGCTCAGGTCATCATACAGGGCGACCAAGGCAGATTCAGTACTGTACCTGGGTCTGAAGCCGGACTGAAATGGGTCCAGATAATCAGTTTCATCCAAGAGTGCCTGGAGTTGTCCCGCCACCACCCGCTCTAGCACCTTGCCCAAGAACGGGATGTTGGCCTCCTGTCTATAATTGGCAGCCATCTCTGGATCCAGGGATGCTTTCTTTAGGACTGGCCAGACTACTGCTTCCTTTAAAGGGGCAGGTACCCGGCCATCCCTCAGAGAGGCATTGACAACCTCCAGGATCCAGGTCCCAATCCTGTCCTTGGCATTCTTGAGTAGCCAAGATGGGCAAGGGTCTAGTAAGCAGATGGTAGGATGTACTTGCCCAAGCACCTTGTCCACATCATCAGGCCAGAACAACTGGAACTCATCCATCTATTGTGGACCAGATGGTAACATTGGCACCTCCCCAGTAGAATCTGATTCACTAGTAGAGTCCAGCTCGTGACGAATCTGAGCGATTTTCTCCCTGAAATGCTTGGCAAAGTCGTCACAGCGGGCCTTTGAGGATGGCACCAGATCTCTCTTTGGGCCCGGATTTACCAGCCCCTGCACCACCCTGCACTTAATGTTTATTATTATTACATTGTAACATGTAATGAAATAACTATACAACTCGCCATCACGCTAGAGGGCCAAGACCCAAGAGGGTTCCGCAGCAGCGGTGCAGGGCCTCAGAGGGGCCTTGTGGCCTGCCGGCAGCTCTCCTGCCCCCTTGCGCGCCATCCTGTGCCCAGCCTCCTCACACCTTTCTCACTTCACTCCCCCTGGCCTGCAGCCTGGTTCCCTTGCTGCTCACATGCACCTCCCAGCTTCTCTGCACCACTTGACGCCTGGCTGTACTGCTGCCATCACAGCTCCCTCCTGCTTTCGAGGCCCGAGACCCAAAAGGGCCCTAATGACAGCGGTGATGGGGAGCAGCTGCAAACAGAGATGAACCTTTGGTTGAGCACCAGCCAAGGGGCACAGCCACCCTGTGGCCCAGTTCCTGACAAACCATGGACCAGGACCAGTCCATGGCCCGGGGGCTCGGGAGCCCTGACTTAGGATATGCTCATTCTATGAAAATGTGTGCCTTGTTTTCTCCTCTTTTTCAGAGCTGTCTAAACAGCTGTCCTAGGTGTTTCTTTTTTGAGGTGTCCTTTTTTCAGGATTCCTATTCTCCCAGCTTCTTTGGACTTTTTCCTCTTAAACGAGATCGGGACTGGAAAGCCCTTCCAAGAGAGGCCTGTGCTCCAAAAGAAAAGGGTACATGGCCACCTATTCAGCATCATCAGCACCCCATTCCCAAACACTCCTTTTACTCTTCAAGGCACATAGCTCCAACCCTGCTTTTATACGGAAGGGGTGGAATTGTGAATGATGACCATGTCACGTCAGCATTGGCCCTTCCTTCTGCCACTGAGGAGAAAGCGCTCATGGGCACAGAGATCCAATACAGCAAACTTTCTTTACCTGAGGTAATCCCTCTATCCCTCTCCAAGGTCAACAGAAAACTGTTTGCACAATGCTGAACTAGGAAGAAAATTCTAGGAGAAAGGTAAACAGGAGAGCCATCCTGTATCCACACAGACAAACGGCACTATATTCTCCTACCCACCTGCTTCATCCAGAGCTGGGAGGAACATAAAATTAGCCCTGTTCTCATTTGTTCACTCTGCCAGTGCTGTCTCACTTCTGCTTTTGCACTGGGTTTTCAGGCCCACGCAGAAAGGAGTGAGCAGCATGAAACAGGCATGGGGCCCCAGCAAGTCAGCGAAGCAAGGATGTATAGACTTAAGGCCGGCTCGAGGCTTTGGGGGCCCTTGACAAAGTGGGGCCCCAGCCCAGGTCTTACATGGTAGAAACAGTGGATGGTTGTGATGTGCCACGTCATGTGTTCCTTCGTGTCCCACTTGTAACATCACTCTGGGGTATTGCAGAGGATTGAAAAGAAAGAACCACACAGGGGAGCCACTGCTGGCATCAGTGCTCAAAGTGGCTGTACGTACTACTTTGCACAGGACAGTCCTCTACTGGGGACAGTCCTCCACACAAAGCTGCCCTTGAAGATGGTTCAGAAGCTGTTGCTGGCGCAGAATGCGGTAGCCAGATTAATAACTGGGGCGTGGCGGTCCAAACGTACAAGACCAGTTCTGTCCCATCTGCACTGACAGCCTGTATGCTTCCATTTGCAATTTGAAGTGCTGGTCTTGACCTATGAAGCCCTACATGGCTTGGGACCTCAATACCTGTTGGAGCGCCTCTCCGGATCCTAATCTCCCCAGGGCCTTCCTCCAGGTGCCAACCCCTTGCGATGCTTGGAGGGTGGCAAGGAGGGGGGAGGCCTTGTCAATGGTAGCCTCCCGTCTTTGAAACAACCTCCCTGCTACAGCCTGCCTGATGCCAAATCTGCCATCTTTCTGATGCTGGGTTAAGAGAGTTCTCTTTGCAGAGGCCTTTAAAGAACTCCCTGGTCACCCAGGGGCCTGAAATGATTAGCCAGGAGTCTTTCTTTTGCTCTTGACCAAGTTTTTAAAATTATCTTTTAATGTTCTTTTATGTTCTTTTGAATTAATTTTTTAATTCTTTATATCTTCATTTCATTTCATTGTTTTTATACTTAGTTGCAAACTGCCCAGAGAGCTTTGGCTAGGGACATTGAAATGAAATTAAGTAATTGATTAATAATCTGAAACCACCCTCTGTTTTAAGTACAGCCCCAACCTGGGTTCAGTTAAAAGGATAGAATTATCACCTGGAAGATCAAATTCACCAGACCTTTGTAGTGGGGGCACCTGTGTATCAAGCCCTAATCGACTTCAGACTAGAATACATAAGAGCCTTCTCCCTCATTGACCTTTCTAGTTAGATCATGGAGGGCAGACACTGAGTAGAGTCCTATGAGACAGAACCTGGAGAAGAGCCTTGAATGTAGCAGCTCCTGAGGCCAGTCAAACACCACGCTTCTTCAGTCACTCAGGAAGACTTCCATGATGACCAGCCATATCACATACCATCACTCTGTCTCTGACTGATGGGAACCCTATGCATAAATGTCATCCAAAACGCCCTGCTCTCGGCCACTCTGCTCACGGAGAGGTATAGAAATGCTTCAAATAAATAAAGTGGTACCTCGGCTCACGAATGCCTCCGTTCACGACCAAATCGGTTCATGAACAAAAATTTCAGAAAAAATTTGCCTCGGTCCGCGAACTCCGCATCGGGTGACGACCACGATCGCAGCCATCTCCCCACCCCACGAGCACGATTATGGTTTGGACTCTCCCTCCAAACAATAACCTCCCCCCCCACCTAGGTTAGTGTTCTCTACTGTACTGGACTTTGTTACTTTGTTTCAAATTTTTGTGATTAAGAAAAAATATTTACAGAACAGATTAACCTTATTTACATTGAACCTTATGGGGAAATTTGCCTTGGTTCACAACCAATTCGGGTCACGACCAGAGTCGTGGAAGGGATTAAGCTCATGAACCAAGGTACTACCGTACAGAAATGGAAGCGACCACCCCCTGAACAGAGGAATCTGTCAATAACAGCAGAATCCAGAATTAAATTTTGATGTTGGATCTGGAAGTGACCCCCACCACCCCTCACACTCCATTCAGTGTAATTTCCCACACATTTATTTAACATAGCCAAAGGGGAAGATTTTCATGTACTGAAAGAGTAGCATTCAGCAAGGTGGTCATTCCAACTGCTTTACAGAGAAGAGTCCTGTTTGGAGGCATCCTGCTATTGATGGGCTGTTCAGTCCAAGTCCGAACCCTAAGGAGAGTCAGGTTTGGAAGTCGTCACAAGTACCTGGGCCACAGTCTGAGCAGGCACAGAGGTCAGCTGGCCATGATCTTCCCCAGTCGGAGGCCATGTCTTACATTCCTGTTTCAATTATAGCCATTTCTGTGTTTGCTATAAAATAGCCTATGCTAAGTTTATGCAAATCGGCAACCTCTTTTGGTATCTGCTTTTGGGATGTGTTAGCTCACCACCCCAGGCATTTCTTTCCACAAGGGTAAGGAGGCATATTTACCAAGTTAAAAATATGCAACTGGAACCTGGGTAGGAGTGGAAATAAGTTTGGGGAGGGCAGTTTCAAGGAGTTAAAAACAGCCACCCATGGGGTCCAGCCCTCTTTCTCCTCACACTTCGACTGAAAAATGCAGCCCTCCCCAGACTTCTTTTCATTCAGTAAATAAATCAAAGCTTCATAATATGTATTTGTTTCAGATATTTTTATGCCACTTCTCAAGTAAAAAAGGAATATTAGCTTACAGGCCATGAAGTAGATTAGACCTGTGGAGGTTCTGCCACAGGTCTGTGGCGTTTCCTTGGATTCCTTCAGGGATGTGTGTTTTGGTCACCAAGTCCCACCCACTGGAGGAATCCCCACTGTCATCTCTGATCTGAGACATGGGAATGGGGAGAGGGGCTTTGAGCATTCACCTCGAGCATGACCTTTCCCATGTTTCTCACTTCCCCTGGTGGCAATGGCTAGAAGCACCTGAAGGAGGACTCAAGCCCTGGCAGGAGCTGCTTCCTTTTTCTATGCTTGGGGGATGCATGGGAGTCTGTTCCTTTCTCAGCATGGAGAGAAGAGGCACCACAACTGGAGTGATAATGTCTGTTATGCATCCCTGTTTTACTGATAGGTCTCATGAAAATATCTGAAAGAGCTCATAAACACCTGAGACAAGGGGCACTTTCTCACTCACAATGCCCTTGATGGAGCGCAACTTGGGCTTCTCCAGAATCATGTTCTGCACCCTGCAGAAAAAGTCCCCATGGTATCCATTTGCCACAGCACATAATGCACGGCTTGCTCCGCTAGAATACAATGAACATAGCACTGCCGGCAAAACTTTCTTGGTGGCTGACCACGATGCAACAGGAAGAGGGGAGATTTCCTTTCAATATTAATGAAAATCAAAGGACACTCCCCACAAGAAAAGCAGAAGCAGATGTTGTCCAGTAAGACTAATAATACTATTTAACTTTAGTGTTGCATATTCAAAGCACTACATATGCATTAGCTGTCTGCAATCCTTACAACAACTCTGTAAGGTAATTTAGTATTATGTCCCCTTATATTTCAGGTGAAGAGGTGGAGACAGAAGCTGAGAGAAAACAGCTTGCCTACAGCCATCCAGCATGTTCACAGCAGAGGTGAGATTAAAACAGGGGCTTCCTGATTCATAGCTCAGTCCTCAGCCTCTGTGCTGCACCTCTCCAACAAGGAGAGGCTCTTTCTGGACAGACTTGATGAGTAACTGGAAAGATACAGCAAGGATATAAAGAAGGGGGCTGGGAACACCTTCTAAATAAACCTCACTCTGTAAGTAAGCCTCGTCCTTCCTGGAAGCTTCCCCGTCTATTTTTGCCAGGTGATGAATAAGCCACAATATTGGGGTGGTGATACAGAGGGAGGTAGGAGGGGAAGCAAAAAAGGACATAACTGTTTACACCGAACCATGTAAGAGGTGCCCAGTCTACACCAGGAGAAGGAGCTGCATTCAGAGTCAGCCATGGCCAGTTAAATTGGTACATTGTCCCAGGGGCTACAGGCAAGGGCCAAAGAAGCTCCAAGCAGCCAGGAGGGCTAATGAAGAGGGATTCAGCAATTTCCAAATACGTGCACAAAGAAGCTGTCATTTGTATGGAGGATGGAGAGAAACATTCCATTTTAAGTTTGGCTCTTCCAACAACAGAACATCAAGAGCGCCTGGCTAGATCAGATCAAAAGTCCATCTTGTCCAGAGGCTCCTTAGATGGTCCTCTGGGACACCAGTAAGCAGGGCCTGAAGAACTTCCCACTAGATAATCCCTAGAAACAGGGAACTACCCCCCAAACTATACTGCCTCAGAATGCAAAGCTACAGTCGTCTCATCTCCATGCATTTGACCAATCTACCTTTAAAGCAATCTTAGGGGTGAAACTATGTGCTATGGCAAATAAAAAGCAAGCAGCTGATCCTAAATGTCTTATTACACATGGAGCCCTAGCCTGGATCAGGATCACCACACATGGATGGGGAGAGGGTTAAATCTTCCCACCAAGCCACTTCCTTCCCTAAGGCCAAACTCATATGTCTGGTTCTAAAGAAAGGGGAGAACCTCATGAGTACCAATCAAGGTTCTTCTTTCTTTAGTCTTGCATGAAGGTAGGGGCAAATTTAAGGAAGGAAAGCAGTTGTGTAAGAAGGTTGAACGCTGCTACCCTTGCTCGCTGGCCCCAATCAGGATCGGGCTCCTCAACACTTGAAAGCTGCTACAAATTTAATGTATCATGTAATTAAGCCTTTAGTTAGTGGTGACTTGCACCATATCATGTGGTGGTTAATTCCAGAAAGTAGCACACAACAGAAGATCTGTTCTGGGGTCCTCTTTGAATCTGAGGGCAGAATTCAATTCCAGAAGAACTCTTGTGGGCCATATTCCAGTGGTGGGTGTGGCCAAAGGCAAAGGGGGCGGATCCCAGATACCAGCATGACTAACATTACTGTGCTTAACACTCAACAAAGTTGTGGAATAAAAGGGAGAAGAGGACATTCTCTGGAGGCAACAGGCAGAATATATCTGAATTAGTATTAGAGAGGTTTGGCTAATGGGTGGAACAGAAACAACAACAGCAGCAAATGAATAGACAGATAAAGTTAAACCATGCTCCTACAATCAATGAAACATAACACAACAATGTGGCATGCAGCCATCAACAAATATTCAAAACAGGAAAGGCTTACTTAAAATTGAACAAAGAAGGAGTCTGGAAGATCTCCCTAGGGAAATCCCTGAGCAGACTAGGGCTCCCTGTGAAAAGGCCCTGTCTTTCAGAAACACTTGCTGAATGGCTATGCCTTCATAAAACGCATAGTGCAACCACATTTGGAATATTGTGCACAGTTCGAGTCACTGCACATAAGAAAAGATTTTGGAGTTAGAAAAGCTGAAGAAAGAGGCAACCAAAATGATCAAGAGGCTGCAGTAACTCCCATATGATGAAAAATCACACTAGCTGAAAAAAGGGGTAAGCAATGGGAGGCATGACAAGAGGTATAAAAATAATGCATGGAACAGAGAAAAAAATTTATTTATTTATTTATTTATTTATTTATTTACAGATTTATATTCCGCCCCCTGCAATAAGCCTCGGGGCGGCTCACAATAATCATGGAGAGGTTTTTTTCTCCATCTCCCCTAATGCTAGAACCCAGTCGGATCATCCCATGGCACATATTATGGAAAGGCTCAGAACTAATAAAAGGGAGACCTTCTCCACACAGTGCATAGTTACAAAGATGTAGTGATGGCCACCATTTTGAATAGATTGAAATGGAAATTAGACAAATGCATAGAGGAGGTGGCTGTTAGCGGCTATTAGTCCTGATGACCATATACTGCCTCCAATGTCAAAGTTAGTATACCTGTGCTAGGAACATGGGCAGGAGGACACTGTTCTTACTAGTGGGTTTCTTGCAGTCAACCATATCTGTGGGAACAGGATGCTAAACTAGATGGGGCTTTGAAATAATCTAGCAGAGCTCTCCTTATGGTGGGACACTGAGGCAGAAGCATCCTTAAAGCCAGCCTAAAAGCAAATAAAAAATAATGTTTTCCAAAGTTGGTCTCAAACCATGGGCAGGTTTGTGGGTAGAATCATAGAATAGTAGAGTTGGAAGGGGCCATGAAGGCCATCGGGTCCAACCCCCTGCTGTTGCAGGACCCCAAGTTACACCATCTCACTCAGACAGCTGTCCAGGTTCTTTTGGAATGTCTCTAGTGTGGGAGAGCCCCCCACCTCTCCAGGCAGATGGGTATTAAGGCATCCTGGTTCCATGTCATCAAAGGCTTTCATCCCAGCATCTTGAATTGAGCTCAGAAAGGAACAAGTAGCCAGTGATGATGGCACGAAATGGGAATATTGTAGTCCAATTTCAAAACTGAATCAAAATCCTGCCAGCTGCATTTTGGATCAAATGAAGTTCCCAAATTGTCTTCCAGGGCAAACCATGAGGGCAGTCTAGATGCAATCAAGACATGACATGAAGACTTGGCTAAGTGAGACTTCTTTCCGATAGGCCAGAGCTGTTGTACCACTGAACCACCTGGGAACTCCTGACTGCCACTTTCACCACATATTATGGTGTGCGAGTGTACACATGCATACACATAACAATGAAATAAAGAAAATGAAAAAGAAAATATTTATTTATTTATTATTTATTTATTAACATATTTGTATGCCGCCCCTTGCACACAAGCCTCGGGGCGGCTCACAACAACATGGGTACTAAAATCAATACAATACACAATATCAATACACAATATTAAAATCAATACACATTATTAAAAACTGGCCCATCTCAAGGTCCAAATTTAAAACATATAACTATAATAATAAATTAGCAAATTAATAATTTAACACTTAAAATATTTCTTAAATGAAAAGGTCTTCGCCTGGCGCCAAAAAGCAAATAATGACGGCACCAGGCGAGCCTCTCTGGGGAATGTTCTTACATAGATTTTAATAAATCACTTACAATAAATGCATTTGCATGATAAAAATGCATATTTGTATAATGTGTATATGAAAATGCACCTATCAATAGAACTGGTGAAGCACAGGTTTCAAGAAAGAAAGCCCAAAAGTCCATGTATTTATCCATTCATGAGTGGTGTCCAAATACCATCCTTTAAAATGTTGAATGTATTTTTAGATCCTCAATCTATTGTGCCACAAGACATGGATGTTTATCCTTCCAATGCTATATTATTAGTCTCTGAGTGCCAAAGGGGTACATAAAATCTATTAAGATGATCTTGTGTTAATCTCAAAGCAACAGGTAAATAACTTAAGAGAACATTAGCATCAACAAATATTACAAATATTCCAACTCAGAGTTTTTCTGTACTTTGACCTCCTCCTAAATAAGGCAACATCTGGCATTCCCGCAAATGGTGGCTGACTTTTCCTGGGGGATGAGACTCGGTCTAGAAGAGATTCCTTACCTAAATCCAGATCATTACAACCCTCAACTGATACCATTCATGGACTGCACTGCAGATTGTTCTCCCACCTGCCCACTAATCTGCTCCATTAATAACACCAAACATGGATCCTGCTTCCTAGAATCAGAAGATGAAAATCAGAGACAGAGCCGATTGTCATCATCAGCTTCCTGATCATGGCTCCACAAAGGCCAAGGCTCCTTATACGTTCCTTGAGAGCGTAAGAAGAACCATGTCAAATCAGATCATGCTTTTCATACAGTGCCCAAACTGCTGCCCACAGGAAACCCCCAGGCAGGACATGAGTTCAATAGTGCCTCCTCCCCTGCAGGTGCACATCAATATACTGTGGGTGAGACCCTGAAAACCCTGTCCAGGAATTTCTCCAAGCCCCTTTTAAAGTCACCCTGGTGGAGTGCCATGACTGCATCCTGTGGTTGTTGTTAGTTGTTAGTCGCGAAGTCGAGTCCGACCCATGGCGACCCCATGGACAACATTCCTCCAGGCCCTCCTGTCCTCCACCATCCCCCGGAGTCCACTCAAGCTCACACCAACCGCCTCAGTGACTCCATCCAGCCACCTCATCCTCTGCCGTCCCCTTCTTCTTTTGCCATCTATTGTTCCCAGCATTAGACTCTTCTCCAGGGAGTCCTTCCTTCTCATTAGGTGGCCAAAGTATTTGAGTTTCATCTTCACTATCTGGCCTTCTAAAGAGCAGTCAGGGTTGATCTCCTCTAGGACTGACCGGTTTGATCGCCTTGCGGTCCAAGGGACTCGCAGGAGTCTCCTCCAGCACCACAACTCAAAGGCCTCAATCCTTTTGCGCTCAGCCTTCCTTATTGTCCAGCTTTCACAGCCATACATTGCAACTGGGAAAACCATAGCCTTGACTATACACACTTTTGTTAGCAGAGTGATGTCTCTGCTTTTTACAATGCTGTCTAGATTTGCCATAGCTTTCCTCCCCAGAAGCAAGCGTCTTTTAATTTCTTGGCTGCAGTCCCCGTCTGCGGTGATCTTGGAGCCCAGGAAAATAAAATCTGTCACTACCTCCATTTCTTCCCCATCTATTTGCCAGGAAGTGAGAGGACCAGATGCCATGATCTTAGTTTTCTTAATGTTGAGTTTCAAGCATCCTGTGGAGGTGAATATCATAGTTTAACTAGGCACTGTGTACTTCCTTTTATCTGTCCTGAATCTCCCACCAATCAGCTCCATGGGATGACCCCACTGGGTTCTAGTATTATGGGAGAGGAAGAGAAATGCCTCCCTATTCCTTTCCTCCATCACTTAACCTGCAACTTGTTTTGCCCAACTGACAAGCATTATCTCTAATATGCCACGTCAAAAGGTGCTATCCTTTGTTGAACCTGCGTGCCAACTTGTGTAGGTACAGCAAATACATGTTGCACATCTTAATGATCAAGCCCATGCTTAGCATGCTGCAAGTCATAGATTTAGTCCCAGGCACCTCCAATTTTAAAAGGATCAGCTGGAAAGTGATGAGGGAAACTGAGCAGTCCAGGTGGGCTGCACTGGGCAGGATCAACAATTAGTTTGACTGGTAAAGACGGCATCCTATGTATCTGCCTTTTTCTTGGTTCCTCTATTTTCTTCTTCTTGTTGCACACCCGAAGCAGATGCCTTTCATCATACTATCGATGGTGCTCTTGCCACTGGCTTCCCTTTGAAGTATCTTTGCCAGCTTTTTACCCATCCCAAGACCACTCCTTTTTCAATCTTTTAAACATTATTTGCATATAATGTTAGCAAGTAGTAAATGCAAAGACAGAGAATATAGTTATAAGGGACAAGAGAATGACTTCCACCCATATCCCTTCTTGCATCTCTTTCAGTCACCTAAAGCAGTCTCACATTTTCCTCAGCAAGGTACCATTTTCTTTCAGTAGGTCTATTCAAAACCTATAAAACAAGGTGAAATCTTTAGTTCAAGGTCTGTTGAAATCCTCTTTTTCAGGGGAGACAGAAAGTAAATCAGATCTCCTGGTGACAGAGGCTTCAACTCCCAACTCCATTGGACATGTTGGCAGGGGCTTCTGGGAGTTGACACCCAAAATATCTGGTGAGTCACCTTCTGCCACCCCTGCTACCTTTGAATGCATCCTCAATGAATGGCTGATTGAGACCATTTTTAAGACTGGCTTAAAAATAAAGATCCATAAGTAGCCAACAAAGTTTGGGCCTTGACATTAACCATCCATAGTTAGCTTCTAGACAACAGTCCGAGCAGGTACAAGGCCACCCTTAATCTCCACTACAGGGAGATGCAGTCTATTTCTGCATCTCCCTGAGTAATTATTTCTAAATCTGCATCTTACAGCTATAAATTAGCATAGGGATATTTTATGCAAATCAGTGTCCTCTTTTGCCCTCTTTCACGGTGACGTGATGCCTCCTTTGGGAGCAACGCATAAGTGGCCACCACATGGCTCACATGGCCAGCCATGCCAATTTCTTGCAGAGTGATATGCCTGGATCAGCAGAGCCAGAGGTCACATAAACACACCACATTTTGGAACCCTCCATACCCTCTCTTTTGTCTGACTTGCATGATCCCCTTTCTAAGGTGCTCTGAATATTTATTCTGAGAGCTCTTGGCTAGTCTGCAGTGTTATTGACTGCACTGCAGGCACCGTCCTTCTCTCTCATTCTCTTATTCTCATTCACCATTCTTGCTCACAGCCTTTACTTAAATTTATCTTGACTTTCTTTTCACAGAAGCCTTGGTCCTCTCTCTAACCTCATTCCCTACATTATTCTTTTCTTTCACCCACTTGTAGTGCATCTTTTGGTTGGTTTCTCTGCCAGCAGTTGTGTGCATTTTAAAAAATCCTTAATTTTCAGATCCATCTATTCAGGAGTTTGGGTCGGTCGGTCGGTCGGTCGGTCTGTCTGTCTGGCTTGCTCTCTATCTCTCTCTCTCTCTCTCTCTCTCTCTCTCTCTTCCCCAAGAGGTTTTGGCTTCTCCTTTCTCTTTTGGAGTCCTCCTATGCCTGCCTCCCCCTCTCCTTTCCTGCCCCCCCAACTCATGTCTTATTTTTCCTGGATTCCTGCCTACCTTGACTCAAACTTTCATAGGACGATTCAATGCCCTTAGTGATCTGCCAGCCATAGCAAGAGGTATCTAAAGAGGGACAGGAGGAGTCTGAAGGTCTCTTTTTACAGCTGGTAGCAGCTCAGTGTGGACTGTTGCTTAAAATTCTCGCCTTTCCCACCATCTCTTTTTAAAAGTTTTTTGTTCTGAAATTAATCCTGCTGCTGCTGCTGCTGCTTTGGCTGCCTCTGCCTGAAAGGACCCTAATATACCAGTACTAGGAATTTTGAGTTCTTCGTGGGGTGGGGGGGACTAAACCAAGAAAAAAATATCCACAAAGCAAACCCAGGAAACCCCATCTGAAGGCTGTGAAGAAGACATACAGGAATTGCAGGAGGTTACAGCCTCTTTCTAAATACACACACACACACACACACACACGAATCTTCCTGCTCTGTTAGGTGTATGGGACTTAACTTCTTGAAGCACTGAACTGTAAAAGGTAAGATCAAATACTTTTTCTTTGCTTTATTTTAAAGTTTTCATTCATCGGGATGGGATAGCTCAGTTGCCTCTCTGGAAGGCATTGGAAAGGTTTCTACCAATGCCAAACATTGGAGACACATTACCTGGGCAAACCCTGGTTTTTGGCTTCCCAGATGTATCCACCTGGCTGCCATCTAAAGCAGGCTGCCAGATCCTTGATCTGCTCCTCACGGGCTTTTCTCAAAGAGAGTAAGAATGCTGGGCGAGGGGATTACTTTCCTCTCTCCACAGCTTTTGATTAAAAGTTGCACCCACAGACATGCATTTGAGCTCTCTCAACAGAAAAGTTTTCTGTGACGGGGAGCGGGGGGGGGGGCTTTGCAAAGTTCATGGTTGCTGTGCAACCATGTAAAAGAATAGTTTTTGGTCAACTTCTTTCTATTGCAATTTCTGGCTGGGAACAAGTTTATGGCAGAAAAAAGAGCTTGCTCAGCTTGGGAAAAATAAAATTAAAAATGAACTGGTTTTGACGAAAGCACAGCTGATGTACAAGCTAGAAATGAGGGAGGGATGAGGGGTTGTATTAAATTGTGCTGAGTATGTGGGTTTTGAGTGACAAATTGATTCTAGAAGAGTTTCTTCTGTAGCAAAAGTTGCCACTGTTGGTTTTAGCCCCATCTGTAAAATTATTATTATTACTATTGTATTGCATTGCATTTATACCCAGCCTTTTTTCCTCCTGTGAGCTGACACAGCCCTCCACTTCATGTTGTCTTCACAACAACCCTGTGAGGTGGGTTCTGCTGAGAGTGAGCCACTGACCCAAAGTCACCCTATTGATCATATTATGGTTACTGCTTTATACAGTGCTATCAGTCTGTTTGTTACAGTGCAGAGTTACAAAGACGTCATAGAGGGGTTCCTCTATGTGCATTTAGAGTTTGGAATGGGGAAACAAGGGAAGGTGTGAGTGTTTTCCAAACTAGAAAACCAGCAAGTTCTGCCTCTTTTTCAGAACTTTGAAGTTTCGGAACTTTGTTCTAATTAATCACTGTGAAATTTTCTTCTACATCTTGAACTTGAAAGTCACTGCTTCTAGTAGCACCATCACACATAAGTTATAGCAGCCTTCCCCAACCAGATGCCCTCCGGATGCACTGAATTACACTTCCCATCATTCCCAGACAGCAGACTTTTGGTTATGGCAGGTTGGTTGGTGGGAATTGAAGTACAGAACATCTGGAGAACACCAGGATGGGGAACATTGGCCATGGGGTTAAATGTACTACAGTTCCCTTAAGTCCTTCATTGACTTCTTACAAGGTATGAGTTGCAACTGTTATACACAGGCTTTCCCCAGTTTTTCCTCTCAACAGCCCTGTGAGGTAGGCTAGGCTGACAGATAGCAACTGGTCCAGGGTCACCTAGGGAGTGTTCAAGACTGACAATAACTTAAACCTTCTTCCTCAACCCAACTCAGAAGCTCTGTCCCTAGTACCAGCCAATCCCAACCTGATGCCTTCCAGAAGAGTTGGACTACAAGTGCTGGCTAAGGATGATAGGACATGTATTTCATCAGGACAGGAAGGTGCTGGGTTGGAGAAGGCTGACCTATACTATACTAGCCAATGGTGACTATTAGAGTATGGCACTGATACCAAAGGACAAAATTATAGATCCGCTAATAAAACACTTGCAAACATTAATGACAGAGAACGCAGTTATAAAGATCCAAAAGTTACGATGCTGCAAGCCCAGAATTATTGGATGAGTCCTTAACTTGGATGGCGCCCCTTGCCATAAGCTGCCCATTGTTACTTTCATCATCTTAAGGGCCGTTGTCAATTATAATCGTTGATGGCATTATTGCAAGACGACCCTTACAGAAGTGAAGGAGGAGTGCATGCATTGCATGTTAGGGAGGCAGCAGCATGCTTGTCCTACAGCCTCAAACTTTTCTTAAAATGTAATAGGCTTGAGCATTTGACTGGGATTTGTAGCTCTGAAAAGCAGCCGGCCAGTCCCTGCTGGTTTGCTGGAGGGGCTGCAGTGACTTTGCATTCTTGTCAAGTCCTTACAATCTTTACAGACTTGGCCGTCCTTTTGAATGAGTGCGCAGAACGTGCATTTTTTTCCAAGCTGTGGTTTCGTTTTGAACATAAAGTGTCGTTTCTTCGTACAGACTGCTTTTTCAATCCCTTCATTACTTCTCAAAGTTTGCATTTCCAGCCTGCTGCCAAAACCCCAATCTTTCTAATCATAGTCAGTTAGAAGAAAGTTTTCCCCAAAGAGAAAACTGTCTGCACAAAAGAAGCAGGGAACCCCAGACAGTCTTGCTCCGTGACTTTTTAAAGGCTTTATTTATTTATAATTAGCCTTCTTCCAACAAATGAAGGGTATGTTTTAGAAGATATGTAATCATATTTTTAAAAAATGATTGAAGATTTTTTTAAGCTCTAGAAGTTAGAACAAATCAGACCAAACTGCACATTTTAAAAATGAGCATTTCATGGCTGGCATAAAGGAGAGGACTGACAGACCCCTTCTGAGGCACAGACCCTATCAGGAGCCCACTGGCAAAGTCCCCCTGGAGCTGCTCCTTCTCTACACCATCACAGCCCACTTTTGCTCCGGCCTCTTCCACTGGTCCAGGCAACAGTAATGCTCAGAAGAAGCTTCCACTGCTGCTTTGCTCACTTGGTCCCGTGCCAGTCAAGCAAGCAAGTGGTTACAAGGATGAGAAGCAAGATGGGGAGCACTAGCAGCTGGTGAGATGTCAGCCCCTTGAGCGTGTCTTGCCCAGGGACCCTCAAAATGCTCCTCAGTGTGTTACTGGCACTGTTGTGGGAAAAGTTAGAAAGGACTTTGAACTTTTTCAAATTAGAAATGTCAATGGCTGTACACATGCCTCTAAACTTTTATTGGGAGTATAACCAGCAGACAGGCAAGCACTACAATCATGTCAATACAAAGATGATGTCTTCACGAGGACATCCGGAGGCCTGCACTGAGCAGGAGGTTGGACCTAATGGTCTTATTGGTCTCTTCCAACTCTACTACTCCTAGTGATGCAAGAAGAATGCATAGAGAAGTCTCTTGTGCTCTTGGGGCACCCTGTACATGAAATTAATGCTTCACAATGTGTGATTCCCCTTGTGCTATATCAGTGGAGGCTAAGACAATCTGTGTTGGTATAGGCAGAATGTATTACTATGGTGACATTGTCCATTCAGGCCGAGGAGTAAATACAACCCAAAGACTGACATATTATGCCCCCTCTACTCCCAGGATTATTTGGTAGACATTTGCCTATGTATGAGGAAGTCATGGTCTATATTCAGGGCATCACTAGGATGAAGACTAATCCTGAATCCCTTCTCCAGGCAAGCTCCATTTCTTGGAGAAAATGCATAGGATTTGCCTCTCTCCTGTCATAGTCTTGCAAGCTGCAACCTATTTGCTTTTGTCCCTTAGAAAACAACTGTAGGATGAAATGAAACTAGCTTGATAAAACTTAGTAAGATCTTTGCAACACACCTTACTTCCAAATCCCTACCCGTCTATCTGCATAGACCCAAGTAGTTTTCAGGTTTATTTCATTTAGTAAATTTCTATCCCACCCAATAGCCAAAGCTCCCTGTGCAGTCTAGGAAGATTAAAACCTTACAAGGCATTATGAAAGACATATACATGCAAACATACAATGCAGAGTAAGACATGCATGTATCTAAAAACAACTCTAACCCATCAACAGCAAGAAAAGTGCAAAACTTGTTAAAAACCTCCCAGGCAGCTAAATGCCCAAGAGAAGAAGAAGGACTTAGCCTGGCTCTTGGAAGAGAACACGTTGGCACCAGTTGGGCTTCATTGGAGAGATCATTCCATAATTTGGTGGAGCCAGAGCTGCCTTCTGAGCCATTTCATGGACATGTTGGATTGTGGAAAGGGACACAACTCAAGAGCATGTGTGTGTGAAGAATTTTAGAAAATAATGTACGCAAAAAGTCTCTACACATTCTGTTGTGTTTGCTGCTCATAGCTCTCTCTCCAGGCTAGCTCACCATTCATCTTTCATCTTTTTAATGGATGAGCCATTGGCCATACAATGAGTCCATTGGCCATACAATGAATCCAACATTACTCCTATGCAAAGTAGACCCATGGATACAAATGGGGCTTAAATTTGTAGTGACTAGCATCAGTCTCATTCATTTTTGTGTGTTTACTTTACGTAGGACTGACACTGGATATTACCCCTATTATTGCTAGTGACCCAAACCCAGGTCAGGTCCCAGGGTCAGGTCCTTAGTCACCTGCTTTTTCTAATAACTGCAAGGAAGAAATCTGAAGCCATTCCCATTTCCCTCCTCTGTTTGTTTGTTGTATTGCACTTCTATAGCATCCTGTAGCCTATTGGGCTCTCTGGGCACTTTACAAAATTTAAAACATATAAAAACAATAATCATATTGTTACAATCATTTTATTGTAGACAATAAAAATAGACACACATCAATGAAATCAATACAGCAAAAATGGAAAACCCACAGTGACTATAATAAAATTAATATATGGCATAGAAGCAATAAAAAAAACAATAAAAAGAAATGCTACCTATTAAAATATCTAGAAAATAAAAAGGGTTTAACCTGGCACTAAAAGAAAACAAAGATGGTGCCAGGTGCACCTCCTTGGGGAACATGTTCCAAAGACAGAGTGCTATGAGAGAATCTCGGTTTTCAGTTTGTGAGGAGGAAATAACTCAGGTTCGTGGGAAAGCTCAAACGGTCGAACCTCCGCTGCTTTATTGACATAAGCCCAGTTCCCTGCAGGTTTTACTCACGATAATGCATTACCGGGCAGAGGCAAACTCAACTGCGAAGTTTCAATACAAGTACAGAGCATTTTATACTCTCCCGATCACTTATGCAGATACAGAGCAATTAATGACAGAATGCAGACCTTACAATGGAATTCTGAGGTCATCATATACAGAACAGATAAGGAAGATCAGCCAAACATACAAATGACAATAAGATTACAATATTTCTAATTGCAGTGAATTGACATTTCAGTTGAGTAAATTCCAGAAACTTGAACCCATCTCCGGGTCTGCTTAGACATGTAAATTCCGGCTATTGAGAATCCATTCATGAACTCATAAGCTCATCCGTTGCATTCCATTATCAGGAAGGCTCAGACCCTCAGTAATGAATTCGCACCTTTCTGATTGGCTATAGCGCAGGAAGCACTCTGGGCTAGCTAACTAGATACTTCTTGATAAACTGTGAATTCCTGCAGGGACTATGCAGCAACATTGTAGCAGTGATTGTGTATTCAACTGAATGGCCTGTCTGCTCTGGCTTATAGCTTGAAGGGAGAAGAAGAATGAAAGGGGATGGTGGAGGGGGGGTGCCATTTTCTTAAGGAAGAGCAATACTAAACAGTGATTTGGCTTGGAAAGCTGGTGCTTTTGAGAAAGAGTGCAGGTTTGGTTCTATAACACAAAGGCACATATGAGCAACATTTTCCTGCCAGGATTTATCCAAATTTTCCCAACAGCTACTACTGAAAAGCCCTTCTTCAAGTCACCATCTCTCTAACTTCTTTTTTTTTTTGGTGGAGGGGAGGGGGTTAGGTCCCTCAGAAAGACCCCAGCAAATAATCTCAGGGGAGGGGTAGGGTCATGTAGAGAAAGGCATACCTTCAGATAGCCTGGCCTCAAGCTGTTTAGGACTTTGAATGTCAACACCAGCATTTTGAATTGAGTCTGGACTTCAAATGGCAGACAGTGCAGCTGAAAGAGGTAATGTGGGCATGTAATTTGGTTATGTGAGCAAGTCCTTGTCAGTAGCTGCTGCCCTGTTCGGAATCAGTTCGGGTTCCCAGAGTGTTTCTAAAGGCAGCCCCATATGGAGCTTATTACAATAATACAGGCCAGTGGTTACCAGCTTGAGTTGCTATAGAAACATAGAAACAGAGCGAGTCAGAAGGGGCCTCCTGGGCCATCTAGTCTGACCTCTGGCACCAGCTGGCTCCGCTCATGACATGCCCACCATGTGCATGTCCAGTCTGTCTTTGAACACCCTCACCGATAGGGCCTCAACGACCTCTCATGGAAGCCCATTTCACGCCCTTGGGGTCCTAACTGTCAGGAAGTGCATCCTGGCATCCAAATGGAACCTGGATTCCCTGAGCTTTGCTCCATTAGAGTGTGTCCTGCCTTCCTCTGCAGGGGAGAACAGGTATCTACCCATCTCCATGTGACATCCCCTCACATACCAGTATGTTGCCAACAGATCTCCTCTGAGTCTCCTCTTCTCCAGGCTGAAGAGACCCAGTTCCCTCAGTCTTGCCTCGTACCCCATCCCCTGCAAACCGGCCACCAACCTTGTGGCCCTACGCTGCACTGACTCCAACCTGGCTATATCCTTTCTGTAATGAGGGGCCCAAAACTGAACACGATACTCCAGTTGCGGGCGCACCAGAGTCATGTAGAGTGGTCGTAATACCTCTCTTGATCTAGAAGCCACACTTCTGGCTATGCAACCAAGGGTGGCATTCGCCCTCTTGACCACCGCATCACACTGCTGACTCATGCTTAGCCTGCGGTCAACCAGCACCCCGAGGTCCCTTTCACAAGTGCTGTTCTCCAGCCACTTGTCACCTAACCTGTACTTATGACAGTTATTCCTATGCCCCAAGTGCAAGACCTTGTACTTATCCACACTGAACACCATCCTGTTGTCTCCTGCCCACTTCCATAGTCTGTCCAGATCCTTTTGGATCTGGAGTACCTGCTCCTCAGTTGTGGCCACTGCTCCAGTTTTAGTGTCGTCTGCAAATTTGATCAGCAGACTGTTCACTCCTTCTTCCATGTCGTTAATGAAAAGATTAAACAGGATCAGCCCCAGGACAGAGTCCTGGAGGACCCCGCTTGTCACTGGCTGCCATCCCAATGATTCCCCACTAATGGTTACCTTCTGCTTTCAGTCAGTCAACCATGTCCTAATCCACCAGACAGTGCTTTGGTGTACCCCAAAACTCCTCAGTTTCTGCACCAGGATATCATGGGGCACTTTGTCAAAGGCCTTGCTGAAATCCAGGTATACCACATCCACTGCATCCCTCCATCTAGCCATCTTGAAACCTTGTCATAGAATTCCACAAGGTTTGTCTGGCAGGACCTGTTTTTGCGGAAGCCGTGTTGTGTGGCTATCAGCCTCCCTTCCCTATCTAGCATCACTAGATCTCTCTCCATTATGAGCCTTTCCATTGCTTTTCCTACAATGGACATAAGGCTAACCGGTCTATAATTCCCCATGTCCTTCCTACTACCCTTTTTGAAAATTGGGACCACCAATGCCACCCTCCATTCCTCTGGAACTTCACCTGTTCTCCACGAGTTCTCAAAAATGGAGGCCAGCGGGCATGAGAGAACCCCTGCCAACTCTCTAAGTACTCTCGGGTGTAACCCATCAGGGCCTGGCAACTTTGTAATGTCCAATGCCCTGAGGAGCCCCTCGACTTCAAGGGGGGTGACTCTAATCTGTGCCCCTAAGTCCCCAGCCTCATCTATCTCCTATGCGGGTATCCCCCGTCCTGCTTTGGGGAGAACACAGAGGCAAAATAGTCATTTAGCATCTGTGCCTGTTCCCTCATGTCAGTCACTGGATCTCCTTCCTCCTTATTTAGTGGTCCCACCACTTGTCTCCCCTTCCTCTTCCTATTTACATGCTGAAAGAAGCCCTTTTTGTTGCTCTTGATATTCTTGGCAAGTCTCAGCTCATAATCAGCCTTAGCCTTGCGAAGAATCCTTCTGCAATGGGCCTCCTCCTCCCAGTATACACTTTGGTCTATTTCCCCCAGTACCCATTTCCTACAGAGGTTCCTCTTTTGTCTAATCCCTCTAACCACCTCCTTTCGCATCCATGGCGGCACTCTCCTCTGCCTCCCCACCTTACTGATTAGAGGTATCGTCAAGGCTTGTGCCTCCAAAACCTCCCTTTTCAGTGCCATCCACCCCTCCTCAACTCGCTTACCTTCCAGTAACCTGTCCCAGGAGACTTTCCCCAGTCTGGCCTTCAGTTGGCCTAAGTTGGCCCTCTTGAAGTCCCAGCTTCTAGTGCTCGCCCTGCTGCACGTCCCCAGTCCCCTGATCTCCAAGCAAAGGATGGAGTGATCACTTGCATCCAGAGCTCCCCTAATCTGTACTTCATCTATCAGCTCCACCCTGTTGGTCAAGACCAAGTCAAGGATGTTTCCCCCACTCGTCGCCTCTCAGACCCCCTGTGTGAAACTTGCTCCAGGCCATTTGTGACTCAAGCAACAATTCTGAGTCCAGGAACATCCCCAAACTATGAACCTTGTCCTTTAGGGGGAATGCAGCCCCGTCCAGGACAGGTTGTTGAAGGGCATGGAATAGTTTTCCCAGTACCAAAGATTAGTGAATCCTGACAGTTACAGGCTAAAAGATCTGGGGAGCTCCAAGTTGCAGAAGTTGCTTTCTACCATTTTGACCATGATAAAGAAATATATTTACTACTGTGGCTGATGTAGGACACCGACTGAGACACCTTTATTAGTCTTAGCCAGCCAAAGAGACATACTTTGTGACAGGCTCCTCTTAAATATGAAGGAGGAGGGGAAGTATCACTTACTATGTGTATGAGGTATATTGGGTAAATATGCAAAATAATGCCATGATTTTTACCTTAGGCATAGAAAGCATATCAGCCTGCATAATTATTCTACTGGTCCAGCCCATAAAAAGGGCGGCTACATGCTATTTGCTAAAGAAAAGACGAGAAATATCACCAAAGACAAAAGAGGGTTATGGTTTGCATAATATTTACATCTGCTAATTTCTATGTATAGATGTAAACTCAGAAACAACAACAACAACAACAACAACAAATTTAGAAATACTGCACCTCTTTCCACAGCACAGAAGGCTGATCAGGAGCCTGTCCATTCAGTTTGCAGTCTTGTTTGTCATGGTCTTAACTTCAACAGTTTTCGCTTTTAAGGTAAAATTGAACAGGGCAGCCCTTAAAATAGGGTTGGCATGGGCAACTTCCAAATGTCCAGGAGGCATTTCTGACACCTGGCTCCTTGTCCATGCAGGTTGTTCATTCCTAAACCCCCAAATTGCCTGTTTGAGCACTCCATGGTGTTGAGCTTGTTTGGCACTCCATGGTGGCTCCATCATTAAAACAATTGAAGTTTTTGAGTAGCAACAGGGGGTGGGGGAGGAGTCATAACACTTAACTAGGAGATGCCTTCAAATAGAAGACAATCCTCTGTAAATGAGGACATGTGTGTACCCTACAGCCATGCTCTGCTCTTCTCTATGTGAGTAATGGCCCTAGAAAACCTAACCATAAGCTCTGAACTTTGCATTCATCTTGCTAATGCAGTGCTGAGATACAAAGGAGGATGGGTTCCCTGCACCTTTAAAAATGTATAGTAAAGGCAAATTCAGCAAGTGGTGCTTGTCATATGCAACTTCTACACAACTATTGACAGGTCAACAACTTGTCCTCTTTATTTGCATCTGGACACCCTACCTGCTAGCTCTTTTGCTGCTGCGGATATTCCTAATTTCAGGTGGCTCCGCTCAGATGATCTGTTGTGCTCCACCCTTTCCCTCTTGACTCTGGAGCTGCCCCATTAGAATTTGCCTTGATCCCACGCTTCTGGCATGGCGAGGCAGGAGGGCCAATCTACATCAGCACACATACCACAATGGATCTCCAGAAACAAACAACCAATAGGATGTCATTGACTCCGTGATGAAATGGAGGAATCTTTTAATCCTAAAATGCAAGGCCTGACCAGAACCGAACCAAATATATGCACACCCCCTTGTTGTTTTAACTTACATGCTTAGACATGGCTACATCCTTTTCTTTGCAAGAACTGTCCTCAGCGGGCCCTGATCCAGCTCATGAGAAGGAGGAAGAGGGTTTCTTTAATCCGTTCCTGTACCATTTTTTTTTTCTGGTTCTCACCTTCTGGAAAAAAACCTCCCCTGTGCATTTTGGGAGGCAGAAAATTTGACTTCTTTCAAATGATTTATATTTGCACCACCTACAAAAGTAATATCACATTTGAAGATGAAGAAATCATTTTTTAAATTTTTCAACCACAAATTGAACCACATACAGTACCGCAGGTAAAGAAATGGAAGTTGAACTAAAAAAGTCTTTTATGAACTCAGTTCATAAAATTAAATTATAAATTAAACAATTAGAAAAATTGTAAACAGTAAAATCAATTCCAGTTGTGAACACAAAATTCAATGACTTTGTTTCTGCTTATGATGTACAATTTTGTCAACACGTGGAACTTTTTTGCTGATTGAGATCTGCAAGTCTGCCTGTGAATTCAGGCAATTCCTACATAGCAAAATTCAACAACATCAAACGTCACACAGAAACAATTGAATCTACAATATCAATAAATAAAAATAAGGTGACGTCACCCTCATAGCAGGATCACCAAGTAATAGTTTGGTGAAAAATGTTGCCTTCCTCTTTGTGGCACCCCCTGAAATGCCATCTCACACCCTCTGGGGGTATAGGCACCCCAGTGCATAGACAGGATCATAAGCCAAACTCCAAGCTTTACTACTAGAATAACAGCACAATCTTATTCATGTTTAGGCAGAAAAGACATGACAGCTAGCTAGGGAAAACAAGGAGTATAGGACATTTTCTTTCTAAATTTGTGCAGGACTGTCCCCTAAGTGTTCTAAATATTGTAATGGAATAAAGCCAGCTGCATGGATCCATTTTGTGTCTGTTTTCCCTGCAAGTTGAATTTTATTTTAAAACAAATTGCTAGTTCTCAGGGTTATGGGTAGAAATCGAAGGGTTAATGGGCAATGACTATATAGTCAGACTTGAAAATGTATCCTGAAACCTTTTGTTAAGACCAGTTCACCATTCCAGAATCAGAACAGTAAAACCAGGCCAGCAGTAGTCCTTTACACAGCGATTTAAACATCCTATATTTTAAACATCAACTTTTTAAAACATTTTAGCTATAGATAACACATGAATATTTGGGATGTAGGCCTTATTTGTCCAATGTATATGTATTCCCCAAGATGTTATACCCACGTTCATTGTTGACTTAGAAGCCAAGGAGGCATTTGTTCGTATGATTAACTATTAGAAGAGTATAAATACATTATAAATAGTTCAAGGCATGCATAAGCAATGCATGGGTGAAATAGTGCATTGCTTATGCATGCTTTGAACTATTTCATAAGTTCATAAGAAAAATTCATGCCTATGAACAATTTTTCTTATGAACTAGAGACCAGACACATCCATTACACATCCAGAGCCTTCATATTGAGCAATCCTGAAGCACAATAAATGAGGAAGTTACCTTCGCAAAACTTTCAATAAGGCATCCTTAGGCATGGCACTTGACAATAATGCTATGCCAAAAATTTCTCCCAATTTTTTCACCCGTTTTCATTAAATCAGAGAGAAAAGAAATGAATTCCTATAAGAAATAAAATGCAGATAAATTCTCATGGGCTGGGTTCAGGAATCTTGCTTACTGTGCGTCTTGTCTCTCATTGGACAATTCTGCATCTAGCTGCCTGCAGCTTCCCACACTTCAGTTAAGGCTCACAGGAAGATACCAGGAGGCAGTTTCTCCATGAGGGCCTTTTCAGATCAGGAGGCGCAGGCAGTCTGGGAGGCTGCAGAGCAGGGGAATGATGTGCAACGTAAAAGAACACAGGCATAGCACCCGCAGCTGCCTCTCCGTGATTTGAAAAGCTCCAAATAAACAAATTATCAAACACACTGGAACTGAATGGAAGCCTCTTGCATGGGAGAAGAAAACTTTCAGGGAATTGGATGGGTTTCTCTCGCTCATTCCCTTTCCTGGAGCTGGACACAGCACTGTCCCCTGTCACACCTGCATTGTGAGGCATGCAAAATGGAAGCCATTTGCCAATACAGGTAATTGTATTGACACCAGAAACATAAAGCCCGTCCCCCCAAACCCTTGGGGAAAAAAGAACAACTGGGCTGCCGCCCTTGCCCACAGCATACCTGTTGAGCATTTCTCCTTCCCCTGCTAGAGAAATGCAGTGAGACTGTGCACAGCTTTGCCTTAACGGAGCAATATAATCCAGAACACAGTTTCTATCCTGAGGAGCAAATTTTGATAGTGGTTTAAACAGCAAAAGCAACTGAATTCCTGCTTGTCCTGGGTTCTTTGTTCTGATGTTTTCTGTGCCTTCCCTTGTGATTGTCCCACTCCCCCCAGGCTTGGCAGTATGTTTCCAAGTCTCGGGAAAACCCAAATACTGAAAACCCAAATACAAATGCCCACTTCAAGTGCACCATACGGTTAAGGTTTCCTTGGTGCATTTTTAAAAAATTATTGGCACTGCCCTGCCTTTATTTCTTGAGAAGAGGCGATTTGTATGCAGCCAGGGTCAGCTTCAAGCTTCTTCTGTCATCTTGTTTCAAAAATCAAGAGATACTTTCACAGGCTATAAATAAGCCACCTTTTTTCTTCTGGCCTTTCCCCGCTTTTCCTCACTGCATTCAGGAAGGGTGGCTTGCCTCCACAAGGTGCCACCTCTCCAGAGTGGGTCATCTCCTCACGAAACACTCAACTCCCATGTGCCAAACAAGCTGGTCGCTGTGCATCATTCACAGCCAATTTTTCGGCGGAGGCAACAAAAGTGGTGTTCATCACAAGCCTTGGACCACATACAGTGCCAGTTTTCAACTGCTGCAGAACAGCTTGGAACATTCTAGGTCTTTGGAAGGGAGTGTGGGTGTGGAGGGGTTGGGAGAAGACAGCAAGAAGGTGAAGCGAGTAAGAAAAAGCGAGAGAAAGAGTGGTTCTATATTAAATTAACTTGAGCAGAACCATGCAACAACAGAAACCTTACAGTTTGCTTTTGAAAAACTCACTGCCTCCTTGTGAGAGAGCAGAACAGATTGGCTTGTGTGTCTAAGCAGAGGTTCTCCAGTCTCCATCCATCTGTGTGTACAAGGAGAGCGGGTGAGAGTGACCAACTCTGCCTTCTCCTTTCAATAGACTTACAGTTGAAATGTATAGAAGCTTTTTTGTTGAGCTCGGGAATAGATGGGCCTTTTTATTTTATAATGGGAATCATCCAGCTTAAAGAAAAACATGGTTCATGTTGGGGGTGGGGGCAGAACGTGCACACATGCATATATACAACCATACACAAAGAGAGACTTTCCTCATAACATGAAGAATCACATCCTCTTCGGGTCCAGGGTGCTATTTTTAAGAGTTTGAAAAGGGGTGGGAAGGGGGGAATTGGTGGAGTATCGAAAATTATTTTGGTACAGGGCATTTGGAGGGTAGCTTTTAATAGATGCCCTAAAACTCCACATCATTTTCTGTGCCAGCTTGGGTTGTCAGCCATCCCAGGAGTGAGGACTGTAACCTATCCAGGCTTTATTTAAGCAAGTACACCTTAGGTTAAAGAGGAAGAGGAGGAAGACTGGTCCAGACTATGATGAAGAGGAAGAGCAGGCAATGCCACAGCCTTCTTGCTCACTGCCTGCTTGCCTGTCTGTCTGTCAAGCGAGCAAGCTGTGGACCGCCGGAATGGCAGTGGCTCTTATGCAGTGTACAGAGAGCAGCTGGTAAAGTTCTGGTGAGGAGCTAGGCTCCTGCAGGAGGCACCTCTTGACTCAGCGCTCTCAAAATGTTGAAGATGGCACTAGATTTACCCAAGCCTTACCAAGGAGTGTAATACGGATTTTTCTCTTACTTGGCAAACATTTGAACTAAATTTTCTCTTTGAATGGTGTTGCAGCCTTAGCAGGCCTTACAGGTGAAGATGAGCCAGTCAAAGGTTTGAAACATGTACAAAAACCTCTTTCTCAGGCCAAGAGATAAATCTCTTATCTCCATTTTGCAGAGGAGTAAAACTGAGGTGCTGTTAAAATGGTTAAACAGGACATGTAATGAATTATCCCCTTCCCAACACCAGTTTTATTAGCACTTGTTTCTGGGCTTTAAACGGCAACTGAACACAGAAATATTTCTGCTGGAAGTTTTTCCAAGGGAGACAGGAATGATGAAAACAGCATCATCTGCTTAATTTCTGTGTGTCAGGTCATCATTTAAATCCAAGGGACAGTAAAAGAAAAAGGCAACTGGTATAGCAGAGTGGCTAAGATCTCCAGTTTGTATCACATTTCTGGCAGTAGTAGTCCTAAACAAGCCATTTTCTCTCAATTTCCCATATGCAATATGGGGATAAGATTAACCATGACCAGCCTTACAGGAGTATTTCTACAATGTATGTAAAGTGATTTAGACACCACATTGAGCAAGGTTGTTATTGAGCAATGGCCTGTGTATCAACAGAATGAATGAGTCTGTTAGTTCTCTAGAAATTAATTTTATTTATTTATTTATAAAATAGGTATGCCATCCAATTACTTGTGTCTCTGGATGACTTACAACATAAATAAATTGACCATCCACATTGGCTGCAAATTAATAAAATACAACATTAAAACATATTAAAATATTGATTAAATAAAAAGGTCTTGACCTGGTGCTGAAAAACATATAAGGACGGCACCAGGCGGACCTCTCTGGGGAGCACATTCCATAGTCGGGGCTCCACCACAGAGAAGGCCCTCCTCCGGGTACTCTGTCTCCTAACGTCTTTCACAGTTCCCGGAGGAGGGTTCCCGGAAGTAATGAAACATATATTCATATATGCTTTATAATTGAGATTAAACCTGGGATATCTTCTTGAAATTGGGGGAAACAGCTTAGTTCAATTGAGGGAAACAGCTTGCCCAATTACAAGCCAGACAGACCCTACTGCATCCCGAGAGACATCCTAGGAGCGGATAAGTATCTGATTTGCTTCACAAACCACCCACCCATGTATATACAATCCCCTTTCTCCCACCTTGCTGCTGGACAGCTGGCAGCAGCAAGACGATGATGGTAGAGCAACATTAGCTAGCCTGTAGGAACAGGGTGGCCAAAAGTCCTCGGGCATCTTAGAGGCTGGCTTGGAGCAGAGAAAGATGGCCTGCTGTGTGGCCCAGTAGGGCTGATTTTGTTAGGCTTACTTTATGAGACCTGACACATTTCAACATGCAAGTTGGAGCTAAGCTTCGTTTAAAGGACCGTGGTGGAAAAAGCGTCTGGGAGATGAGAGATGTGAGGAGGTGTGGAATTTCTGTAACAAAGGGGGCTTAGAGAGGCAGTCCTGGGGCAGGGCATCTTGTAAGCAGCCAAGTCAGTGCCTGCACATGGAAAGCAAACAGAGAGCTATTTGTGAAGTAGAAAGCCTGCCTGGATCTCACAGGCAAGATATTTGTGTTACGGGAAACCTATGAGAAAGTTATGTTGGCTTTTAACTTGAGGTGTGGCCATTTTTAAACCCGTTTTCCTTAGTTGGGTGTGCGGTCTTGTTTAAATGCAAATGTGAGTCATGCTGCTCTTTACTTAGGAACATGCTGACTGGAAAGCAACACAGTCTCTAAAAGTCTGAAATGAGCAGGTAGCCAACCTGTTCAGCCTGCTGCTGACCTTGCACAAGGTCCCCCTTACAAGTATCTTTAAGATGCATTTCACATCACTGCTGCCATCCCCTCCCCCCCCCACGTTTCCTTCTGAATCAGTTGGTATACACACCCCAGACATTTATGTCAGTGTTAAACTGATCTATCACAGTGTCTTCCAAAGAATCCTGAAAAGGTGAATCCAACAAGCATCTTTTTTGGTTATGCCCAGTGCTCACTTCATCATAGCCACATAGAGGACTGTAAAACTCCACACTATGCCCTTAGCATGGGCCTATGCTTCTTGCATTCTCCAGTGGTGCGGGAAGGGCCCGTGCTTCCTCATTTGCCAAGCTGGGCAAATAACAGGCCTCATTTTGTTTGATTTCTATTCTATTCTATTGTATTCTATTCTATTCTATTTTAAGCATTTCTTGATTGCTTTCCTGATAAAACCAATCAAAGTGGTTTGCCAAAAAAGAGAAGAGTCAACATCACAAATGGAGAAAGACAAAGTAAAATTTCAAAACTGTAAAATTTTGGAAGCCAAATTAAAAAGATGTGTTGTTATCCCTTTTCAGAATGTAGAGGCGGGGTGTGGGGGTCAGTCCTAGCTCTAGTGGGAGAGCATTCCAGAGTCTGGGAGCCACATGGGAGTAAGCCATTCCTCATATACTTGACAGGGGAACCTCTGTAAGCAAGGGTATTTTCAGAAGGACCTCTTCTGCTGATCTTAGTAACTAAGCAGATTTAGACCAAAATAAGCACTCCTTCAGACCCTTTAATTGGGTCCTAAGCCCTTTACCAATTAAAACCAAAGCTTGGACTGAGCCTGGAAAACAATTGGCAGCCAGCACTGTTCTTTCAGTACTGCAGCGGAATGATTGTGGTACTAGGCACTGGCTGGCATCTGTCTCACTTCTCACCAGTTGAACACTGCAGCCCAGACAATTGCTGCCAGAACAGCTGGTACACCAGACAGAGCTGTGCAAGTAGCTTCCTCCCCGAAGGGACAGTACATGCTGCAGCACCACCCCCAAGCTGCAACTCGGGGGCGCATTAGCCTATCCAGAGCTGGTTGAACCTCGACCATAAGTCAGGCTTTCAGCCAACCAGCAGCACCTCTGTCTTTTCTGGATGTGCCCTCTCCTCATCCAGCCTCTAGACATACCTAGCCCTTTGCATAGATATGGTGGTCCCTCACGTATCCTCAAATAAGAGAAAACGCATCATCCAGAGACGTGCGCGAAGCATGCACAAGAGCCTACGCGGCTGCTTAGTTTGCCCTCTGGACGCGATCTACTGATGAGCCGCCACTCCATAACCCAGCTCTGCTAACTTCTTATGGTGCATTGTCTTTAAACCAGACCTGTGCAAACCAGGCCTTCAGGTAGCCTTTCACTAGTGTGCTGTCCACTGTAACATAGGACAGATGGCCACCCTTTTCACAGAACTACAGTGCTCCAGATTCCGTGGGGGAAAAAAATGCCTAGTTAAACGGCTGTCTTCTATCTGCGACTCTTGTATCCTCTCTTGGTCAGTTTTGGCAAGATTTGCATAGGCAGGCTGAGTTGTATTCTGCAGACATTTCAAAATAGGCAAGAGCCCGATTCACTCCGTGATAGGGGTGATTTAGGATGATGAAATTAAATCAGAAACAAGTAGACTTGCTAGTTGTTAGGCCAGTGGTAGCCCATCCTTGATGTGGTTACACCAGCATGACTTCTGATATCTAACATAGGAAGCTACCACCAGACTAAAAGTGTTAAGTTTGTCTTTTGGTATGTACATGAACTCCTCAGTGTTACATCCTGAACCTCTTTTCTTTCAGTTTTGCTAATCCTTAACCACTTGTGATGCAGAGACTGGGGAATATTTCTCATTGAAATCTAATCACATCATTTAGAAATATAAAATGCACTTGAATGTGGCATTAAAACTGCCTAATGTGTTCTTTACAACTTGAGCAGGCCAAGCGATTGGTGCTAGGCACAGGATGAATTCTGCTGTGAGAGGATGAGGCAGCTCTCATACAGCAGCTCACAAGATCCCTCAGGATATACACAAATGATGATTCTAAGGTGGCCGCTTGTGTGTGTGAGAGAGAGAGGAAATGCAGCATCAGAATGAAGAGAGAATAGACTAATGATCTGTCAGATATTTGCAGAAAAATTGTATAAGCTAATTTACCATGCTGGGTACTCAAGACAGGTGACTTGCTCCCAAGTCTGACTCATGTCGCATCAGCGACTCAATTCAGACTCAACTCAGGTGCAAAGACTGAGTGACTCAACTTGAGATTTCTAATTTTTTACAACTGAGTCACTCCAGGGCTTCCAGGACTTACCCAACAGCAGGATATAAAATCATAAAAGCATAGAATAGCAGAGTTGGAAGGGGCCATGAAAGCCATCAGAACCAACCCTGCTGTTTCAGGACACCATGTTACACCCTCCCACTCAGATGGCTGTCCAGTTTCACCTTGAATCCAGTTTCGCTCTCCAGTGTGGGAGAGCCCAGCACCTCTCTAGGCAGCTAGTTCCACTGTCGTATTTTGGAAGGCAAACATGAACATAGCAGAGATGATGAGAATGAGGGAGTTTCAAGGAGGCAGGGCAGGATAGGGATTTTATTTATTTGTTTAAATAAATTGTGGTTGAAGTAAAGGACTTCAGTGCATCACTGACAGAAGTGCAGATGGGAACATGGGGGGGGGGGGCGGTTAACAACTCTCCCTTCCCCCTACGCCCACCCCTTTGAGATTTGAGACTTGACTCAAGGCTTGGAGTAAAGGACTTGAATGCACCACTGCTGATTAATGTATTATTTATGCATTATGCCTGAGTTCTTACTTTCAAGGAACCCAAGGCAACTTACCTTAGCTTCCTGTGGCTTTTGTCCTGTGAGCTCAGCTAGGTTTAAAGTTAGTGACTGGTATGGGCTCCATGGCTGAGTGGGCGCTAGAAACCAGAAATAATATGCATAATTTCAATAGAAATACACCACCTCTCACCACCATGTTGAAGACTGTGACCAGGGGACCTGTGGGCCTGCTGCTCGGGGACTACATGTGGATGAGCCACAGTTTTCAGGGTCCTTTATGCTTATACTGGAATTGGACAGGATTGCCCTTGAAAGAGAGGAAAATTTCAAATATGCAGCAGCTCCCTGACAGCTCTCCAAGTAGAGTATTGCCAAATACTATCAAAGAGAGCACATGATCCTACTACATGCCCTTTGTTAGTGGAAAGCGCTTCCGCCTTTGCCAGAGAAGGGACACAAATGCCGTCATCTATTACATTCCCTGGTCTGGGGATTGTGCAGAGCAAGAGTGCAGAGGGCTGCAAAACTTAAGTGTGTGGAGGGTAGAATTGAACCGAATTTGAATTGCTAGGAATTCATTCCATTTAAACCAAACAACATTTCACAAATTGTAACTTGCACAGTTGGATGGGGGAGGGAAATCTTGGAATTTGCACAAATGATGTAATAATTTTTAATTTTTTAAAAAATTGGCAGCCTTTCACGTCTGTCTGATGGCATGTCTGCCTGCCTGCTACGTAGACGTGCAGAGGCATCTTCTGAGACATCCTGGGTCCAGGAGGCTGTTGACACCTCCTTGAGAGAGGGAGTGGTGCCAGCCCTTTGAAAGACAGCAGTAATGACACCACTCCCAAACAAGCTAGGCCTGGACCCAGGTGATGCGAATAATTTTAGACCAATGGCCGATATCCCTTTCCTGGGCAAGGCGATTGAGCGGGTGATGGCCTGGCAGCTCCAGGCACTTTTGGAGGACACTGATTATTTAGACCCATTCCACTCGGGTTTTAGACCTGGTTTCGGGATGGAGACTGCCCTGGTCTTTGCTGGGCGAGAGACGGGGGGAGTGCAACCCTGTTGATTCCCCTGGACCTCTCAGTGGCTTTTGACACTGTTGAGGATGGTATCCTTCTGGAAAGGCTGGCCAAGTTGGGAGAAGGGCGCACCATTTTGTGATGGTTCTGTTCCTACCTGGCTCCAGACAGGGGTGCTGTGGGACTGTCGCTTTGTGTCATGGCGATTGCATCATGGAGTTCCTCGGGGCCTGATTTTGTCCTCCGTGCTTTTTAACATCTCCATAAAACCCACATCTGGAGATGTGGGCTGCAATTTGATCAGGGTACTGATGACACCCAGCTCTGCCTCACTTTTTTGTCTGATCCAGGGGAGGTGGTAGCTGTCCTGAACTGGTGTCTGAACTCAGTAATGGGCTGGATGAGGACCAATAAACCGAATCCAGATAAGATGGAAGTCTGGTTGGTGGGCACTCCTGCACTCCACCTAGGTGGTGTTCAACCTGCCCTGGATGGGGTGGCACTCCCCCTAAAGGAGAAGGTCTGCAGCTTAGGTGTGCCCCTGGACCCCAGGCTCTCCCTGGTTTCTCAGGTGGATGTGGTGGCCAGGAGCACCTTCTGTCAGCTTCGGCTGATTTCTCCGCTACATTTCTACTTGGATGAGTGGAGCCTTGACACAGGGACCCACACGCTGGCAACCTCTCACCTGGATTACTGGATTACCCATGTGTTCCATGTGGGGCTATCTTTGAAAACTGTCCATGTATTACAACTAATACAGAACAGGGCAGTGCGGCTGCTGACGAGGACTGGCTGGTGAGAACACATTACACCAGTCCTCCAACAGCTGCACTGGCTCCCTGATCCAGTCTGGGCCCAATTCAAAGTGTTGTCTTTGACATAAAAAGCCCTGGATAGCTTGGAATCAACATACCTGAGGGAGCACCTTTCTCCGTATATTCCTACCTGTCCACTTTGATCCTCTTCGGAAGTCCTCCTCTAGGAATGGCTCTGGGAGGGCATTCTCAGCAGTAGTCCCCAGACCTTGGAATTCACTCCCAGGGATATATGGCAGGTGTCAACTCTCCTTTCTTTTAGGTACCAGGTGAACACTTTTTTTATTTAAACAAGTTTTTGGTTAATTTAATTTAATTCTTTTATGTCTTTCTATGGATTATTCATTTCAATGTAATTTTGGTTCATTTATTGCTTGTATTTATTTGGTGCATGTGGATATATTTTATTATGAGATGTTATCTATTATTTTATTGTTTTATCTATTTTATCTGATTATTACTTTCTTGTATTCTATGTATGTTTTATGCTTTTTAGCAATTGTGAGCCACCCAGAGAACCTTCAGGTTATGGGCAGCATAGAAATGGAATGAAATAAATAAAATAATTAGGCTAGAAACAGTTCAGTGCAGGGTCACAAGGATGGTAGCCGGATTGGGGGAGATGCCATATGAGATGAGACTGAAGGAGTGGGATCTTTTCAACCTGGAGAAGAGGAGTCTCAGAGGGGATCTTATAGCAGCATATAAATATGTGAAGGGGGGCCATATGGTAGAGGGTCATGCCCTGTTCTCCCCTATAGTGGAGGACAGAATGAGATCCAATGGGGCAAAGCTCAAGGAACCAGGTTTCAGTCTGGATGTCAGGAAGTACTCCCTGAAGGTTAGGACCCCTGGGATATGGAATGGGCTTCCATGAGAGATTGGATGGGGGGGCATCAATGAGCATGTCCAAGGAAAGTTTGGTCAACACATGTTGGGTATTACATGAGCAGAGCTGGCTGGAGCCAGGGGTCAGACTAGATGCCCAAGAGGCTGCTTCTGACTCACTATGTTTCTATATCCCCCCCTCTGTTAAATATGCTTTTCACTTTCAGTCTTTCCATAGGCTACTTCTATTAGCCCAAGAGAACATATTCAAAGAACTTTGCCAACTTCATCCTACCCTTTATTTATCTATTTATTTAGCAGACTTATATGCCGCCCCCTTCGCCTAAGCCTTGAGGTGGCTTACAAATAAATAAATATCAGTAATACAATATCAGTAATACAGTTGGAGACATCCTGGCCAAAGTTGTTAAAATCAATAAATAAAATCAACAATTAAAATGACATTTAAATAAAAAGGTCTTGGCCTGGCGCCAAAAGCAAATAACAACGGCGCCAGGCAGACCTCTCTGGGGAGCGCATTCCATAGGTTGGGCGCCACCGCAGAGAAAGCCCTCCTCCAGGTGCTCACCCTTCTAATGTCCTTCATGGAGGGCTCCTGGAGAAGGGCCTCTGCCACTGATCTCAAGGGATGGGAGGGCACGTATGGACGTAAGCGCTCCTTTAGGTAACCAGGACCCAAGCTGTTAAGGGCTTTATAGGTGATAACCAACCCCTTGAATTGGGCCCGGACTTCAGTGGGGAGCCAGTGAAGCTGACGGAGGACTGGAGTTATGTGGGCACAACACCCAGTCCCCATCAGCAACCTGTCAGCTCTGTTTTGCACCAATTGAAGTATCCGGACCATCTTCAAGGGCAGCCCCATGTAGAGCACGTTACAGAAGTCTAGTCGGGAAGTTACCAATGAATGTGTCACTGTCACCAGGAGTCGTTCTCCAGGTAGGGACGCAGTTGGTGAATCAGCTGAAGCTGAAAGAAAGCGCTCCTCACCACTGCTGTTACTTGAGCTTCCAGCGAAAGCTCTGGATCAAGGAGCACTCTCAAGCTGCCCCCAGTCCCGCTAGCCTATCCAGAAAGATACCATGGTCGATGGTATCGAAAGCCACTGAGAGGTCAAGGAGGACCAACAGGGACACATTCCCCCTGTCCCTGTCCCTGCACAGGTACAGGGCGACCAAGGCAGACCTTTAACACATCTCAGAGAGGCTGAAACTGACAAAGATTAACTTCTTTTTTAAAAAATGACACCATTACTGCAAATTTCAAGACCCCTTCCAGAATGCCACCTTTAGGAAATAAAAATATATTTTAAAAAAATTAAAAATCCATGTAGTGGCTCATCTTGCTTCAGTTCAAGTCAATGCCTTCTGGAGACAATGGAATTAGATGCACAGGGTTGAACCACAAAAATCCATATTTTTTGCTTCCTGTTGTGATTGGTCTGGCATGGTCCACTCCACCACATCATAGTGAACTCCACCTTATCCAGGTCCAAGAGACAGAAACCTCCCTTTTGTGCATAAGCAGAGGCCAGGGCTCCTGGTGCTGGCAATGCAATGCAGATTACCTGGGTGATGGTCCCTGAAGCCAAACGATCCAATAATAGACTGTCCAGGTCCCATCAATCCCCTGGATAACCAAGCATACCAAATATACAAGGTATATTATGCCTTGGCATAAAGGGTCATCTTATCCTGGCACTGCAAAGATGACAAGGTTGGTGCCAGGTAGACCATAGTGGGAACGGCTTCCTATAGATGGTGGGCACCACAGCGAAAGACCTCCTTCTTGTTGCTGCTCTGGGAGCGTCCCTCTTCATCACTGATTTACTGCTGCTTATTGTTTTGTGCACTGAAAATGGTTTGGCTCTTTAAACCACATACTGTTGTATGCTCAGAATCTGACTGACCATTTCCCCCATTCTATGCCTTTTCCTGAATCCCTAATAAATATCTTACCTTTTTTCATCAAAAACCAGCTGGCATCTTGTTGAAAAGGAACAGACCAATAGGGCAAACACCATTCTTTGGGTTGCCAGGGCCCTGCCCACATAAGGTCAAGCAAATGGGATGGGATGCCATCAAGTTGCAGCCAAAGTGACCAGCGGCCTCATAAAATCCTGTGTCTTATGAGCCTAGACCTGGGCGAAGACCTTTTTATTTAAGCAATATTTTAAATGTTAATTTATTTCATGTAGTATATTGTATTTGTTTTAATTCAGACCTGGAGATGGGCCAGTTTTAAAGTTTTAAAGTTTGATGGTTGATGTTGTAAGCCTCCCCAAGGCTTGTGGCAAGGGGCGGCCTATAAATTTATAAATAAATAAATAAATAAATAAAGGTCGTCTGGTCCTGTCACCATCCTAGACAGATGACAGTAGAATTTCCTTTTGGTTTGCAAAACATGTGAACGTGCCATGTTCAAACTCTGAACATGAGTGCAACCAGAAGAATATGTTCTCTGAGAATGTTTGCAAATTCTTAAACTTGTGCTTCAGTTCTAAAATTGCATAATCCCCTCCAAGAAATGGAGTGTGCAGACTGCACAACTTTAAAAATTGTCAACTTTGGACTATTTTGCACAACCTTCCTGTTCAATCACCTTAATTTTACATAATTTTCCTACACATGCAAAACAGGTAGCAATCAGAAGCATATACAGGAAATGAAATGAACAGCAAGTGAATGTTCAAAGAATCTGGGAAAATATGAATATCACAAGTTCAGTCCTGTCCAATGCTCATCCAGTTTGGTTAAAAGCACAGGACTAGGACTCAGACGATCCGGGTTCTAGTCCTTGCTCAGCCGTGGAGCCAACTGGGTGACCTTGGTCCAGCCACAGACTCTCAGCCCAACCTACCTCACAGGGTTGTTGTTGTGGGGATAAGAATGAGAACAGGGGTAGTAAAATGATGAAAGCCACTTTAAAGTCTTTAAAAAGAAAAGGGCAGGGTATACATCTAATAAGTAAATAATATGGGAGAGTCCACCACCTCCCAAAGCAGCTGTGATCCACTGTCAAACAGCTCAAACCTTCAGGAAGTTCTTCCTCAAGTTTCATAATAAGCATCTTCCTTGTAATTAATTCTTGTCTGTTTGGGTTCTCACCTCTGGAACAACAAAAAGAAGTGAGCATCAATATCAATGTGGCAGCCCTTCAGCTCTTTGAAGATGGCTACCACATTACCTGTTACAGACACACTGCCTTTCAAAACAACAACAACAACACCTGTGTTGTGATTAGTCAACTTCCCGGTTGCCCTGTCTGGATGCATAAAGGATATGCCAGTTGGCTAATTTTCTACCAGTGCAGGATGGGGGCGCTCCTCTCACTCTTCTCTTTTATTCTTTTTAAGAATAGCACCAAGCTACAGACGAAACTCCTGCTTCATGCTGGTAACATTTCATCCTCCCGTCTGTACTGTCCGACTTTGCCACACCAGGCAGCTGGGTGAATCATTATGGCTCTTTGGTGGGAATAATTCAAAGGCAGGGCCAATGGCAAAAAGGATCCACTACCTCATAGATACAGTTTTATTTGAAAGTTAACATTTAAGGGCTTGCCTCTTTCTTACACTATTAAGGTAGTTTAAATAGAAGGGATCTCCTGGACATCTTGGGCTATAAATATTAAAGGGGTGGTTGAATAGTCTTTTATCATACAGGTTTATAGTCATATTAATAGTTTGTTAGAGCATGGATGTTTTATATGACTATTGCTTTTGGTGAATGGTGTCTCTTTCTTGCAAGAAGGAAGAGATACAGTTTGGGAAAACAAACACTCAGGAGTTTGGTATCAGAATTGAAACTCTGAAGTTTTACATATAGAAACAACATACAGAACAATAACAAAACTGCCAATCGTTTTATCAGAGTGAAACATTGTTAGTGCAACCCCCTGCTTCTGTCAAGTCTCAAACAGTCTCTGCTGGGATTCCCAAGGCTGCTCCAGGAGTCCCTTATGGGCCACATTGATTTTGGTCAATCAGTCATTTGATCACTTGTGTCCTGCTTCACTTGAATGAAATTCTAATGACTCTGTCCATGTCAAAGAAGACAAGCTGGCAGATTAGTATCTGCAGCCTCTTTGTAGCAGATAACCAGTGTGATGCAAAGGTAAAGGTAACTCTTTCCCCTTGACGTTACGTCCAGTCATGCCTGACTCTAGGGGGCGATGCTCATCTCCGTTTCCTGGCCGAGGGAGCCAGCGTTTGTCCGCAGACACTCTCCGTGGTCATGTGGCCGGCATGACTAAACACTGAAGTGCACAGAACGCTGTTACCTGCCCACCGAAGTGGTACCTTTTCATCTACCTGCATTTGCATGCTTTCGAACTGCAAGGTGGGCAGGAGCTGGGATGGAGCAATGGGAACTCACCCCATTGTGCAGATTCGAACCAGCAACCTTTCGATCAACCAGCCCAGCAGCACAGCGGTTTAAACCCCTGTGCCACCTGCATCCTATGTAATGTAGTGGGAGTCAAAACACCTGCATAGCTAATTTGATGGTTAAAGTTGCATATATTAATTAAAGCAGGTAGTTCTGAATTCTGATTTACACTTACGGCCAGAAACATCGTTCTGTTAAGAAGCGTTCTTGATTACAAACTAGAGTTTTTATGGTTTCCTTTTCATATTGTTTGGATTGTTTCTATTGTTTTGATATGTTGGAGCTAGACCTTTGGGCTTCCTTTGGAGGTAAAATAGGATGGAAAAGTTAAAGTGAAATGCAGTGATGTAAGATCAAGTCTGTAAACTAGCTTAAAGCACAATCCTATGCATGTTTAGACAGAAGAAAAACATTTTTTTCTGTCTAAACTTGCGTAAGTGTGTGCTCTGACTGAGTGAACAGGCCATACCACAGGGTGGCATCTTTAGCACAATCATTCATGGTGTGTCCTACCCTTTTCTACTCTTTCTTCTTTTGCAATTAAAGCATGGACTGATCAATAATGGACTTCTCTGAAGTCTCTGGGCAAAGTGATAGTGGTTCTCTCCATACATGAACCAGAACAAAATGGCTGTAAACTATTTCACTTTCCCCTTTTCTCCTGGTTGTCCTCAAGCAATTTGGCTCTGTTCAAATAAGCTGCTGTAGATAATAGTGGGGAAATTAGGGGAGATTCATTCTTCAGTGGAATTCTGCTCAAAAGGAGAGGAACAGACTTAATCAAAGGTAGTCATTTAGCTTTTGAATCAACTGGCTGAAAGGGAGCCTGTTTTGATGGGGCATGATTGCTTGAATGCATGCTTGGGAGCAGCCCTTTGTGTTTGAGCTGCCACGCTGAACAAAGGCTACTAGTCACATTAGGTGCAGGTACTGGATAAAGCTCCTACTCTACGAGTCTCGTGATGACAAGTGCCTTGCAGAGTACAATACATCAGTGCAGGGTGATCATGCATCCTCTACTAGCAATAACCCCTATTTGAAGGGCCGTCAGAGTATAATCCTCTACTGCAACAGCTGTCTAGTCCAAGCTTGGTTTACAGATAAGCTTTCCTAAAAGGGCAGAATGAGTACCTCGAAGCTGCCCCGTTAGCATGTGCATAGCAGACTGAGTAGGGTGTGTATAGTTCCCGTATTTAAATGACAATACTTATTCCTATGAATTTACTATTCGTGTAAAGTACATGTGCAAAACTTTCCTCCTTTCTGGCAATGCATTTTCTCCTTTTTTGACAAGATATTGATAGGCACCCAATCCCAGTACTGGCCTCTGTATTCATGGTTTTAGGGAAACAGGAAGTTGTTCTTCTAAAATGTGTTTTAGTTTCAGGGTGGCTTCACTTCCCAAAACTCTGGGGCTGGCAATTTGGAAAGAATTTTGAAAAGAGAAGGGCTGCATTTTCATTTTGACATGAAATGAAAACCAGATGATCTAAAAGGAAACTTGGGGTGGCCATTCTTACAGTAGACTCATTGAAACCCATGAGACTTCAGTTGGTCATGACCAAGTTAGGTTCAATGGATATACTCTAAGGATGACTAAGGATTGGCATAGCCTTGGCAAAATGGTGTGGATGGTAACAGAATCTCGGTTTTCAATTTGTGAGGAGGAAATAAAAACTCGAGTTTGTGGGAAAGACCAAACGTTCAAACCTCCACTGCTTTATTAACATAATCCCAGGTTCCCTGCAGGTTCTACTCATGATAATGCATTACCAGGCAGAGGTAGACTCAACTGGAAGATTTCAATACAAATACAGGGCATTTTATACTCTCCCGATCATATACACAGGTACATAGCAACTGATGACAGAATGCAGACATTACCATGAAATTCTGAGGTCATCATATACAGAACAGATGAGGAAGATCAGCCAAACATACAAGAGGCAATATTTCTAATTGCAGTGTATTGACATTTCAGTTGAGTAAATTCCAGACTTGAACCCATCTCCAGGTCTGTTTAGACATGTAAATTCCAGCTATTGAGAACCCATTCATGAACTCATAAGCTCATCTGTTACATTCCATTATCAGGAAGGCTGAGACCCTGAGTAATGCGTCCGCACCGTTCTGATTGCCCAGGGTGCATGGAGCGCTCTGGACTAGCAAAATAGATGCTTCCCGGTAAACTGAATTCCTGCAGGGACTATGTAGCAACATTGTAGCAGTGAATGTATACTTGACTGGATGGAAAACCAAATTCTTCCTGGCTGCTCTTTGCTCTTAGCCAGGGTAGGGCAGGAAGGAATGTCCACAGTTTTAATTGACATTCAAAATGGATTCCGGAGTTACACCATGCTCATTCTTCAAAAAACACCATCCATCCTTAAAATCTGAGGTTTGAATATGATTGATTAAGGCCTCTTTTCCAACAATGGAAGGCACATCAAAACCAAGGGTATGATCTCAGATCACCTCATTTTCCAGATTTGCAAAAAGTGTCAATATTCTCCTAGTACTCGCCTATAAACTTCTTTCTTTCCAACCTATTCCCATAAAAAGGTCTTACTTTGGACTCGTTTTTCAAAAACTGAAAATATATAATATAATAATCCCAAGTCCAGTTTTTATACAATGTCTGGAATTAATGCAGAAAAAATGATGCTAGCTTTCAAATGCTGAACAGGAAAAGGGAACAGCAGAAAGAGGGTTGTAGGTTTATCCTGAAGAGTAGATGGGAAATTCTTTTCCATGTTGTTCTGCAATATACTTTCCCTGACTGTGTGTCCCCTAGCTGTTTTAGACTATAGCTTCCAGCAGCCCCAGCCAATATGGACAGGGATGATGGGGGTTGTAGTGTAAAACATATTGGAGAAAGTGAGAAGGAAGGCCTACTTTTAAATCTTCTACTAGTCTTATTTGAAGTGTTGTCCAGGCCAAGTCTAAAGAATCATAAGAAAGCAGAACGAGGGCTTTGAAGTTGCCCATCAACAGTTGACAGCTGGACAATCAATAGCAGGCAGGCAGCTGGGTCTCCTGGTCACAGGCCTGCCTGCAGTGGCCACTACTGAATTTCTGCTTAAATTTCTAAATGTACTTCTATGCAAACAAATTACCACAATTGCATGCAATCCAGAACAGTGTCCCCTTTTATCACTGCATGTGTCAGTGGCCACCCTGATCCCTCACTGAGAGGTTTGACTCAGCAGTCCTGAGACACCCTGTTTAAAAACCACTGTGTCAAGCCAACTCTTTGAATGTTAACAGCTGATGGGTCTCCAGTGAGGCAAAGCATGACCAGAAAACTCTTTAAATATCTATTGACTCACATTTGGATCTCAGCCTCAGTGGCTACTTTTGCATTTGGAACCCGCAAAAGCATTTCTTTTCTTAATCGACACGCTATGGTGCCATTTGGCATTTTGCCTCCAACTTGGGGTGGGGCTTCTGCTGCCACGATTCAAAGACAGGAACTGGTACAGACTCCTTTTTCCAATGTTCAGTCTGTCTACACAAATTTTCCTTGCTTCTTTTCCTTTTTGTTTGGCAGAAAATGACCATTGATGGTTTGGGTTTTTTTTAATGGCTGCTTAGTTTAGTGATGAAAGAAGAAAAAGAGCCAGACTGGTGCCCCTAAGTTGGACTGCAACTCCCATAATTCCCAGGTTGGCTGGGAACTATGGGAGCTGTAATTCAACATATTGGAAGCATGACAGGTTGTGGAAAGCTGAAACAATGCAATGAAAGAGATTATGATTTGCATGTGGACAGTACCTGCTTCAGACTTTGATTAATGAGTGCACTACTGTGAGAGAGGGACAGAAGTCTTGAGCCGAGAAAGATATCAACATAGCATAAGGCAGCTCTGCATGTTTCCTTGCACAAGAGGGCAGAGAAATGATTGGCTTATGACCCGATTCATGTCTAGGCTTGATACGGTGTAGGATAGTGGCCCTGTAATGAGTAAATGGTAGATCCTGGAGGTTTTCGATTGTTTGAGTGATCTTGGGCTTTTTCAATCTCAGAACGAGCAAGAAGAAGTGTTTGCTTAATTCTATGCTTACGATGAGCCTGTGCTGCTGCTGAGGACCAGCTGAGAGATGGTGGCTTGCCTGCGACCACCTACGGAGCCTCGTTGCCAGTTGGAGCGCTGAGGGAAGGAAGTGGAAGGGGGCATAATTGCCCCATTCTCACAGCAAAGATAACTGATGGTGGGACCACACAAACACATTTGTGTGTCCATGCATGCCTGTGTGCACACACGCACACCACGGAGAAAGAGATTATTACAAGTTGCCAAAAGCTCTTGTCTGTCTGAAAGTTTGATTTATTATGCATCCTGTGATGATGTAAAAACAGAGGGGTGTACTTTTACTTAAAGATATACAAGAAGACAAACAACATTGTTTTCCTAGAATACAATTATCAACAGTTCAAGGTGGACCTCAATAGTGGCAAGTGTCTGAAATTGCAAAATGCCCATTGTGTGGCAGTTGACCATGTGCATGTACCGTGGATATGAGTCAAAAGATGCATCTGTGTTGCCCCCACAACTTCAGGAAATCAAATATCAAGAGACTCTTGGGTGGGAATGTAGGGAATTTAAGTTCCTTCCATTTGCATCTCACAGACTGTCCAGCATCTTTCGTCTATTGTCCACTATCTTCAAGAAAAACCAGCCTGCACATCCCATGTGATTCAGGAAGTCTTGGCTGCAGCACTGGCAGATGGGCAGATTCATAGAACTCCGAGCGCATCCATGGAAGATTTCTCCACAATCACTACTCTTGGGAAAGCTAAATAACACCCATTTACATTTAGGACCATACTTAAGCATGACAAATCATTCAGGTGTTTTTACTCCCACATTCACATGCTGAATAAACAAAATAAGTCTCACCCTTTTGCACTGGCCCAATTCAATCACTATAGCTGTTCCCAAGTCAGACAGGCTCTCTTGTAGCTGCTTGCTATGTTGCTGTTAAAAGTAAGCAGCCTATCAAAAATCAAGAAAAAGGTGGCAACTCTTAATTTATTATTAATATGACTGAATACACAGGCATTCAAAGCCGGATTCTTATGAGCAGAGATACCAGAGAAATCCAGAACAGATTCAAATGTGCTTGAATGTCTTAGAATCTGACCCATAAATTCCTTCCTGTGATGTGCATTTCCCCCATAGGATAAAGTGTGAAAGCATCTATTTTTCAGGGATTTGCATATTTCAGGAAGGAATCACACATTTTTTAAGAGTCCAGATTTAGACAAATGCATATGAACTAATTTTTGCTAAATCCAATTCTGTCAATGAGCAGATGTGAGAACAAAGGTTGCTTGACAATTTGTGAAACATAGAAGGATTTTATACTGCATTCTATAGATATTGTTGTTGTTCGTCGCGAAGTCGTGTTCGACCCATCATGACCCGATGGACAACATTCCTCCAGGCCTTCCTCTCCTCCACTGTCCCCCAAAGTCCACTCAAACTCACACCAACCACCTCAGTGACTCCATCCAGCCACCTCATCCTCTGCAGTCCCCTCCTTCTTTTGCCATCAGTTGTTCCCAGCATTAGGCTCTTCTCCAGGGAGTCCTTCCTTCTCATTAGATGGCCAAAGTATTTGAGTTTCATCTTTACTATCTGGCCTTCTAAAGAGTAGTCAGGGTTGATCTCCTCTAGGACTGACCGGTTTGATCGCCTTGCGGTCCAAGGGACTCACAGGAGTCTCCTCCAGCACCACAACTCAAAGGCCTCGATCCTTCGGCGCTCAGCCTTCCTTATGGTCCAGCTTTCACAGCCATACATTGCAACTGGGAAACCATAGCCTTGACTATACGCACTTTTGTTGGCAGGGTAATGTCTCTGCTTTTTAGTATGCTGTCTAGATTTGCCATAGCTTTCCTCCCCAGGAGCAAGCGTCTTTTAATTTCTTGGCTGCAGTCCCCATCTGCAGTGATCTTGGAGCCCAGGAAAATAAAATCTGTCACTACCTCCATTTCTTCCCCATCTATTTGCCAGGAAGTGAGAGGACCGGATGCCATGATCTTAGTTTTCTTAATGTTGAGTTTCAAGCCAACTTTTGCACTCTCCTCCTTCACCCGCATCAAGAGGCTCTTTCGTTCCTCTTCACTTTCTGCCATGAGAGTGGTATCATCTGCATATCTGAGGTTGTTGATATTTCTCCCAGCAATCTTGATTCCAAGTGGTGATTCATCTAGCCCTGCCTTTCTCATGATGTGCTCTGCATATAAGTTAAATAGGCAGGGCGACATATACAGATGCACCAAAACAGGGATATGCAGTTCATTTGAACTTGAGAGTCCACTTTTAGTTCAATAATCGGAATGAAACCAAGTTAGGAGTGGGTGTTGCAGATTTTTGCCTCTAAAATGGATTGAGATTTGCACAATTTTTAACTGCCAATGCAATTTGTGCAAATATGCACCACCCAGTAACCATGTGACACTAGTGTCATTTGTGCAAAATCTAGAGCCAGTGCTTATTTGCAGGTGATTATGTGCGCAAATTTCATTAGCAGCTAAAAAAATGCTCAGCTCCTGGTTTATCTTACTGATGGAAGTTTGTGAGCTGACTTGACTCACACTACAATGAGGTGGTGACAGCGGAGGACTAACAAAGCATAATCCAGGGGGCAAATCATGAAAATCCATTGGATTTTCACCCACATATCCATGCTTAAGAATAAAGCACTCGAAGACCTGAATCTGGAAGGACTTATGTGTCCATTTTGGTCTCTATTGCATTCAAATTGTTTTAACCGAAGGTTCTTTCCATCTCAGATATGAAGAAATGTGAAAATTCTTATAAAATGTTTACTGAAAGTGAAATTCTGACCCATATCCCTAATATAAGTACCATAAACTTATTCCCCATGAATGCCCTTTGTTTTGCCCCTGTGGGTTAACTAACAGCAGCTTAGGGAAAGGAATAAGGCCACGGAGTTGATTTTCTCTGTCCACCTCTTCATTCTAACAAAAATACACATATGCACATTGAGAAGGAGTGCTTCCATGTACTGTGCAAGGTGTCTTTTCTGTCCCTTTCCCATGACCATGTTGTATTTTTAGATGAGACAACAGCACCATGCATCACACACATATACCAGTAGCAGATGAAGCAAAAGGCAGATCCTGAATTTGTTGTCAAAGTCTGCAGGGATATTCGGTGACAAACTATGAATCCTCAACATCACTCCACCTTGCTTCTCTTGCCTCTTATCGCCAGACATCATACTGGCCTTCAGTAGTACAGAACGTTGTGTTTTGTCTCTTGATGTCTGCATATATTACTTGTCCACACACTTAGAGATCTAAACCAGATGCTTCATACCACTGTCCGTCCACTGCCCTACCTCTTGAGGGACCCAGAAAGTCTCTTAGTCTGATGCACAGATTTGGTCTGATGTGCTCAAACCCTGACATTGCATGCAGGTTCAGCCCTACTGATGTCACCTTTTAGTTAACCTATCACCTTTCCTTCGGTTTTATGGAACTAGAGTTGAGCCAATGTTACCCAGAAGGCAATTTTCTGAAAATCTCTCCGAGAGGTTGCTTTTTCTCTCTCTCCTTGGAAAAGAAGGCTGATGTTTCTCTGACTATTTTCCCTTGTTCTTGGATAGCATTCGCCATGTCCACACTGTGAGGTCCCAGAATGTTGCTGGGGATAAGATATTGCAAGGGATTGGGGGATGGTCAGCATGCCTGGGGTAGGGGGAAAGAGAAATTGTGCTGCTACTAAGAGTAAATAGCACTTCTGAGAAACTTTGAAGAATTTCTCAGCTGAGAAAATGGGGAGAACTATCTCCTGTCCCTCGGTTTCTCTGTCCCCAAATGAAAATTTCATTGTACCCACCTGCACACAGCTCTGGGTTCTGTTCTCGAGGAATTCTAGTCATCCAACAGTGGAAAGGGGAGGAGGGGTGGAGGAGGCTGAATCAAGGAACTCTCTCTGTGCTGGTTCACCTTGCTAGCTGCGTTGCCTTAGTGACACCCGTTCTATGTGTCAACAGCAGTTCTGAATCTAGTGTGAACATCTGACTGAAAGGTGGGTCACTGCAACAGAGCTCAGGGCTCCTGCACCTTGAACAGATGTCTAGCAAGGGAAACTTCCAGGGCTTCACATTTCTGCACGACAATTAAAAGCAATCTTGTGCATCTGCTCTTCCGAACCACACAAAATTGCACGCGCTCGCCCGTTTTCTTTTACTGAATGGCACAGTTGGCAGGGGAAATACTTGATCTGCCTCCCCCAAATCCCGGCTAATTTTATAGGAAGAAACATGCTCTGTTGTGCAGAGGACAATATTTGATGGGTGCCAGGCTGTTCCAAATTTTGTTTGTTGGCTTAGGAAATCTATTTTACATATTTGCCATCTGCACTGATTTTCGAGGCAGAGTTTGGCCCCCCCTCTGCTTTTCCTCTGCTGGCAGGCAAACATGTTTTTATTCGAGCAGTCCTTTGGCATGGGAACAGGTTTCATTATGTCACTGGTGTGTTTTAATTGTGCTTTAATGTTTTCATTTTAATCAAGTGTTTATCTATTCTTGTAAGCCACCTTGAGTGCTATTTTCTTAGTAGGAAATCAAAGCAAGAATTAATAGTAAAACACACACACAAACAACAGAGCCAAGCTCAAAATGCCTCTGAATTCAGGCTCCCCAAGGTAAAAATTGCACTGGGGTCCAGTCCTACACATGGTTAGACTGAAAAAGAATCTACAACTTTTGAGAGCCAATGTGGCGTGACAGTCTTGGCCTGGGACTCAAGAGATCTGGGTTCTAGTCCCCATTCAGCCATAAGGTTTACTGCATGACTTTAGGTCAGTTATTCTCAGCCTAGCCTACCTCACAGGATTGTTGTTGTGATGAGAAAATGGAGAGGAGCAGAACTTGTAAGCAGCCTTAAGTTCCTTGCCAGAAGAAGGAAGATGGAATATAAATGTAATAACAGTAAAAAATAATATCCAGCATTTTCCATCTTAACAACATACGTGAGCAATTTCTTCTATTGCTTGCAAGATCTTCCTGTTAAGGGAAAGGGCTTGAGAGCTGGTGTAATATTGTGGCCAAGGGCACAATCATGATACCCATCTACCTGTAAAGGGTCAATCCCACTGAAGGCAGTGAGGTTTGCTGCTGAGTAGATATGAATAGGATTCCAGTGTAAGAGCTCAATTGATGAAACAGGGAGTCACTTGTCTGAATCTGGAGCCTCTGTGCCTTTCAATAAGCCAGGCATTTGCTCTGTCTGTGCTCCCCAGTAGTAGTACTAAGTTGATGATGCTACTCACCTGCCTTACAGGGCTGTTGCAGGAATTCCAGTAGTCAAAAACTTTGGCCACTCTATAGGCACTTTATAAATGCTCAGAATCACAATCACTTTTATTACAGTGATTCCTAAGGCTGAGGAAAAGAAGGGGTATGCTGGATTAGGCTCGTGCAATGTTTTATACAGCAAGTGCATTTTTGGCTTGCTTGCTTTTGCTTTTGAGTACACGTCCATGCCTTTAACACAGGGAAACAAGACCATGGGCCTGGTCCCCTAAGGATTCCCCAAGTACCACACCCCTTTCCCCTCACCCCACCCTGCCTTCCCCATCCGCCAATGGTTTAGTAGATTTCCAGCTGTTGTGCAGCTCCCCAACCCCTGACCCACATTCTAAACATTTTAAATCCCTCTCCTGAGGGTTATTAACTGATGATAAGAGCCTTGCCTTATTTTGGTATTTGGACCCAGTGCTTTTGCCAATGGCCACATCCGACCACTGGAAGGAAGCCACTGGGGGCTTTTCTGAAATGGAATTTGGTCCTGGGACTGAAAAGGGTTAAGCAGCCTTGCTCTAACAACAGGAATCCAGCAAGTGAACATTCTTCCCATCACTCAGCCTATACCCCAGAAAAGTTTTACCTGCTGAATGTCTCCCTTTTGTGTATCTCACCTCCTCCCACACCTCCACAGTGCCTCCAGTAAAGCACAGGGACTATTTTCAGAGAAGGGAAGTAATTGGCAACTCTTGTTGCAGGCTGAAATAATTGCTAGAAATATGGATATTTCAGGGCCAAACGAGATTCTGCAACATCTGGTTGTAGGATCTGCCTGTGGTTTTTCCTCATTCTTGAAAAAGTTGCCAAGGGAGCCCCCGCGTGGGCACAGGTTGCACAGGGCAGAAATAGAATCCAACCCTGTGGTTACTCACCACCATTCCTGCCTAATCAGTTCTACTTACACTGCTTTCGAAAACAGAAATCACCTTCGTTAAGGGTGCAAATTATATTAGTTATGTACCAAAAGTTGCTCCAGACGACATTCCCTCCCTTTCATGCCATCCTTAATGTTATAGGTGTTCTTTGCATCTGGTTGGCCTACCTATCCTTCATGATCATGCACTTTCATAAGGGAAATTGGTCTTTTCTGGAGAAGAGGAGCCTCTGAGGGGGTCTGTTGGCAACATATAGGTACTTGAGAGGATGTCACAAGGATACCTTTTTCCTCTGCAAAGGAGGGCTGGATGCATTCCAGTAGAGCAAAGCTCAGGGAACCAAGGTTCAATTTGGATGCCAGGAAGTATTTCCTGGCAGTTAGGACCCCGAGGATATGGAATGGGCTTCCATGGGAGGTGCTTGAGGCTGTATTGGTGAGGGTGTTCAAGGACAGGCTGAACATGCACATGGTAGGCATGTTGTGAGCCAAGCCAGCTGTAGCCAGGGGTCAGACTAGATGACCCGGGAAGCCACTTCTGACTCACTCTGTTTCTGCGTTTCAATAAACCATGCATAAGGTTCTTCTCTTAGGGAGATGAGTTTGCCTTCATATTGAGGATGGCATTCAGCACCAGGGATAACTATTATAAGGCTTGAAAGAAAAGCTGCACTGGGTGAGGAACCTCAACAGTGCAGGGACAACCGGTTTCCCTTGCTTTTGGGAAGATATAACATGACCACACAGGTCCCTGCAAGCCTATGGGATCCAGTCTGGGACAAGGTTTACCACTCCCTTCTGCTGTATAAACACAACTCTCCGGGAGAGAAAAAGCAGACTCTCTGGTGGATATTCTCGGAGGATGTTCTTTCTCTTTTCCTTGCCCAACAGGAAATCTGTTCCAAGCAAAATGTCTAGGCCTGAGGAGTTTCCACTGTGGCGGTTGGTCAGGTTCTTGTTGAAATCACCTTCTGGCATTCCATACTGAGCAAAAGTACAGAAACAGCTTCAGCTGCTGAGTCTGGAAGAACTGTACTCTTCTTTTAGGTGGATCAAGGATCAAATCTGTCTGATTTACTTTCCCTCAATTTCACTTTCTTCAGGTCTTAGGTGCAGCTTATACCAAACATTGAGATATTGTTTCAAGTTTGCATGAACATCATATGCATTTTTCTGTGCATTTCTCTGAATGCATGCATTTTATGCATTTTTGCCTAATATGCACTTTTGCAAACAACTTTCATAATATGACAAGCACATGTGTGTGCATTTCTGAATTGAAGAACTTTACTGCAAAATTTGGAGACATGTGGATTTTAAGGATGTGTGTATTTCACTTTGCAAAATCAGTCAAGTCAAATGAATCAATCTTTTACACATCAAGCAAAGGAATCTCTCCCCATCCCTAAGAGGATTTTCACTAGTGATTTTTAAAGTTTATTTTTATTGTGTATTTTAAAACCAAAACTAGAACACAAAGGGAGAGGGTAAGGGCAAGGGTAAGGAGAGAATTTCATTGAATTTAACATAAGGTCATCATAAATAGATTCTTCATGCCCTTTGACTGCTAAAAGACTAATATTACAATACTGGAAGGTTGACCAGCCACCTAGAATGGCACAATGAGTAGACAACTTGATGAAACTTTCATCTTTTGAACAAATGGATTTTAGGTGCAGTTTGTAGATGATTAAATACATGGTATTTGGACTGTTTTCATTGACATTTATGCATATTTACCTTTGATAATAATAGTATGTCTTGGTACTTATAAATATATAGAAGTATATGGTTTATATGTATTCACTGTAATAGATTTACTTAAGTTTCATATAAGGATCATTGCCATTTAGTGTTCAGAACAGACTGTATGTGTGCATGTACTTAGAAGTAAGTTCCTTTGGGATCAATTGTGTTTTCATCAAAGAAGTGTGCTCAGGAGTGAGGACCCTTGGTGTCATGAGCTCAAATGGGCCTCCATCCATGCTACTGGGGTCGCATTACCTGTCAGTGATGCAAACGTTATTGGTTCTGCTCAGCTGCCATCTTTCAGAACATGAAACAGTGGCTACCCGGTGCTAAGTATAAGGAAAGAAATTGAGCATGGATAGACGGGCATTATTCATGGCCTTGTCAAGCCACTGGGACCCAACACTGATGCAATCTGATGACATTGGACCTGTTACATTTGAAAAGCAAGCATAAAAAGAAGAAAATATAATTATTTGATGGACTTTGGGGGTACAGTGTCCTGTGCATCTAATTAGCCTAATAAAACAGTCAAACTTCAAGAGAAAGTCAATAACACTTTTTTTCAAACCTCACCATTGTTGGCAATTGCAGAAAGAGGATGTGTGTGAGAGAGAGGGAGAGATTTTCATCAGGAAACTAGCAGAGGGACCCAACCTTAATCACACACCACATGATTGTAAGCTGATGAAGGTCATTGTAAGCTGTCCTGAGCCATTCGTTGGAAAGGGCGGGATACAAATGTTTTAAATAAATAAATAAATAAATGATTGCAGGTTGGGATCCTGCAATACAAATAGGGAAGACATTTCTCTGATTTGCATTTTAAAATGAACTAACCTTATTTAGGGACTGCAGGTGGCGCAGTGGTTTAAACCGCTGTGCTGCTGGGCTGGTAGATTGAAAGGTTGCCGGTTCGAATCTGCACAACGGGGTGAGTGCCCGTTGCTCCGTCCCAGCTCCTGCCAACCTTGCAGTTCGAAAGCATGCAAATGCAGGTAGATGAAAAGGTACCACTTCGGTGGGCAGGTAACGGCGTTCCATGCACCTTGGTGTGTAGTCATGCCGGCCGCATGACCACGGAGACTCTCTGCGGACAAACGCTGGCTCCCTCGGCCAGGAAACGGAGATGAGCACCGCCCCCTAGTCAGGCATACCTTTACCTTTACATTTTTAACCTTATTTAGCACTTTCAACACAGTACGCAAAGTGAACTGCAGTTATCCTTTGATATTTCTCTGAATTATGCCACGGAGTATTCCACTGTTTATAAAAATTCTTATATAAGGGAGAAGTGCATACCAAAATGCTAGCATTGCTATCATGTTTTTTTTTGGGGGGGGGGGCAGTTTAAAAATGCATTCAGTTTGGAAAATAGCTTTCAAATGGCACATTGTTATGCAAAATGGTAGGGGAAACGAATGGTATTTGGAGAAATGCACACAGAATGTTTACCCTAGAAATGGAAACTCTGAGTCAGATAGACATATATGCTGATGCGCCTATGCACTAGAGACACATTGGGAGAGTAGCTCAGGGGCAGAGCACATGATTGGCACACAGGTCCCAAGTTCATTCCCCAGTGCCTCCAGTTCAAAGTATCAGAGGGAACCAGCAACATGAAAGACCCCGGATCTGGGATCCTACAGCAGCTGTCAGTTGAAGTAGATGAGGCTGAACCACAAGTGCAAATATTCTGACCTCATTGAAGGGATTTCCCCCCTGTTCTTGCAGAACAATGCATGCTGCTTAAGACCCAAGGGGGAAGAAAGCACAGCTTGCTCCATTGTGATGTCAACCAAATGTTTTGGACTGTAAGCCCCAGTTGCTCCAACCAGCTTGGCCAATCATAGAATCATGGAATAGTTGAGTTGGAAGGGATCAAGAAGGCCATCAGGTCCAGCTCATTGAAGGACTCTGTGTCAAACCATCCTTCTCAGACGGCTGTTATGATTAGGGATGAAGGAAACTGTGGTTTCAGATATTTAGAAGATATCAGGTTGGTGTAGGCTGTTATGGACAGTGCCTTCAAAGAGAGGGCAGGCTCTGTGAAGTAGGACACATGGTTGCCCTACACTCTGCAGGTGCCAACAGAAGATACCTTACCAGTTGCAGTTTAGAAGTGGGGGGTAGATTGTTGCTGGTATCCTGATGTGGAAGATGTGGGTGGGTTGAATTCATCTCCCCGTACACCACACTTCCTATCCTTATTGAATACCCCTACCAACTGCCATTTACAATTTTCAAAATATTTTAATTATTTTTAAAGGAAAGTAGAAAGTAAAGCATGCAAGTTAGTCAGCTGTATAAAGGAACTTAGTCTCAGGATGGTTTGGAAGCTGGTCAGAATGGAATAAATTTCTTATTTGTGTTACAGCTGAGAAAACACATGCACATGAAAAAAGTCACAGAAGAATATTTCATTGCTGCATTTGGATTTCAACATTTGCCTCACTTAAGGAGAAGGGGGAAAGATATAAAATTGCTGCTCCCTTCCCTTAAAAAAGCTACCCCTTTCCCCTCCCATTTCCTGAACCAGGCTGAGTTTTGAACAGAAAAATTCTCAATCCCACAAAAGTAACTTGTGGAGACAATAGGACACTTGTTCACAGAAGTGGCCAGCCATCAAAGGCTAATCCTTCAGGATTTCCTCCACTGTGATAGAGCTAAGACAAACAGGGTTTGGACCCACAACTTCCATGAAATTCTACCACTGTGCTTCAGCCCTCACCACGAGAGGCGTACAAGGCGTCTCTGTTTAGAGGCACTGTCCCTCCGTTCCAGGCCTTATGGAGAAAAACAAGGGAGACCCACTGCCTGTGGGATGCCTTGTGGTGGCCTTCCCCTGGTCAGTCCAGAAATGGAGTCCTGGCTTTAGTGGACCTTTGGATCCTAATCCTAACCCAACTCCCCGGCCACTGATTTTGGTCCTGACCCTAAGATTTGTACATACTGTTTTGCCACTTGAGTTATTGTTATTCTGAAAAGTTTTTTTTTATTTGAATTGTTATCAAAATATCATTGAGGAGCTGGGTAGTATGTCTTGACGAGTGCTGTTATTGATGTTATTGAAAAGTTTCTTGATAGATGCTTTTTTATGTATCGTTCGCTTTGTATGATTTCATTCTGTGTGTTGTGAGCTGCATCTTTTTCACAGAATTTCTTTTCTGGAAAGGCAACAATGCAGGAACATGTTACAAGGAGATAAAATATGGTTGCCTCCACTGGTCAGCGGAAGACTTCTGTGTTTATCCACAGTGCCCCTGGAAATCATCCTTTGCCCGGCATTACTATTTATCCCATTGGGACATTATCTTCCAAACTGAAATGGAATCTGGCTGCCCAGACAAAATGTGATGAGACCATAGGAATGAGAGGGAAATTACTCCTGTCTTCTTGTTGCATTTCACATGGCAATCCTCATTGTTAAAGGACCCCAGGGTGAAGCTTGCCACATTTTAATCTAGCAGAATGCCTGTGCTTTTCAGATGTGCATTAGAATCCAGCCATCCAGTTATTCAAATTATTTATACTGACCTCCATTATAATAGATCTGAAGAGAGTTTTTGTGCCCACAACACACACACACAGAGAGAGAGAGAGAGAGAGAGAGAGAGAGGAGCCCTGCCCCAAATACTCAACAAACCTGTCCAGAATTTATTTTTTTCTTCCAGGAAAGCTGAAGAAGTTTACTTTCCAGATTATGCCATCCTTTTGCACAGAAAATGATAATCTAACAACTAACAACTCTTTGTACGTTTCAGGAAAACCATGACCACTTTACTACTAGTATTTGTGTGTTTGCGAGTCGTCACTGCAGCCCTCTCTGTGGAAGTTCTAGGTAGGTAATCCCCAGGCTTATCCTTAAATATATACAGTGATGCCATTAGGGTATAGCTGTGGAGCACAATTCCCCAGAAATTATGGGAACTCTAGGGGAAAATGACCACAACATGCTTGAGCTCTTGATTTTAAAGGAAACAAAAATGGAATGTAGTGATACACATCCTCTGGATTTTGGGAAAGGTGATGTTAATAAACTCAGACCAATGATAAATAAGGTCGCATGGCAAGTGAGCCAAGTGACTGTGGAAATGCTGTGGACATATTTTTTGAGTTCAACAAAATTTCAACAAAGTGCCTTATGACATTCTGATCAGCAAACTGGCCAAAAGTAAAAAAGGACAGAACAACAATTGGATACAGAATTGGACTCAGAGAGTGCTTCTCAATGGCACCTTCTCAGGCTGGGGAGAGGTAATGAGGAGGGTACCACAGGGCTCAGTCCTGGGCCCAGCACTCTTCATCATTTTTATTAATGCCTTGGATGAAGAGGAAGAGGGTATGCTGATCAGATTTGCATACGGCACAAAATTGAGTGGGGTAATGAATAGCCTGGAAGGAAGAAACAAAATTCAAAGTGATCTTGATCAGCTGGACTGCTGGGCTGAAAGCAATGGAATGAAATTCAATAGGGGTAATTGAATTTATACCTGGGAAAAGGGAGCCAAAGGCACAGTTACAAGATTGGGATACTTGGCTCAACAATACTACAGATAAGAAGGAACATAGACAGATAGAAACAGAGTGAGTCAGAAGAGGCCTCCTGGGCCATCTAGTCTGACCCCTGGCTGCAGCCGGCTCTGCTCATGACAGGCCTACCATGGAACTGTATATGATTCAACAGTGTGATGTGGCTGCAATAAAGCAACAGCTATATCAGGCTGCATTATAGTAGTTTAGCTTCCAAATCACATTTGGTGCTGGCTTCCCTCTATTCAGCACTACTTAGGTTGCATCTCAAGTACTGTGTCCATTTATGAGCACCACACTTCAGGAAAGAAGTGGACAATCTGGAAAAAGTCCAGAGGGCCACAAAGATGATCAGAGGACTGGAAACAAAGCCCTATGAGGAGAGATTGAAGGAGACGGACACATTTATCCCGGAGAAGGAAGACAGAGGGGATGCATGATAGCACTGTTCAAATACTGGAAAGACTAACATACAGAGGAAGGCCAGGATCTCTTCTCAGTCATCCCAGAGTACAGGTTACAGAACAACAGGCTGACATTACAGGAAGCCAGTTTCTGGCTGGATATCAGGAAAAAGATTCTGACTGTTCGAGCAGTATGACAATGGAGCAAATGACCTAGGGAGGTTGCAGGCTCTCCCACATTGGAGGCAGTTGAGCAGCCCACTGACAGAGAAGCTTTAGCTTGCAGTCCTGCTTTAAGCAGGGTGATGGACCTCTAGAGGCCCTTTCCAATTCTACCACTCTGTGATTGATCAGTATAAGCGAGAAAGTCTCCTGAAATGCTAGAGGACTGGTTTACCATATTTTGAACCAAATAAAGTAAGGGAAGCTAACTTCAGTCCTGCTGTAAGACCCCTCCATCCAGAGTCTAAACTTGCCCAGCTGCACCACTTCTGTGTGCAAAAGGAGCTGGGGTGTTGGGGTAGAATGCCTAGCTGGGCAATGAATGGGCAATAGCATGTGTTCCCTTCATGTCAAGAGCCTTCTTCACGAGCAGCTTGTCATGATTTCGCTTTTGTGCTCCATTTGGGGAGAGATAGTGCTGTCTAATTATGTTCTGGCAGTGCTTTTATCTCTTTGCATCTTATCTGTATAAGAATTGCTAATGGGAAGCTTTTACTGGACTATCCAGCTCTCTGTTAAGAGATGCATTTCCTTCCCTTCAAACATTTCAACATTTAATTAAAATAGCATCATAAAAAGAACAATACAAATAAAGCAGCAGATAATTTCAGCATGCAACCCATTCAAACACATGACTCAAAGATATCTTTGGAAATGTCTGGAATCAGGCTTTGCCTGGTGCTGAGAAGATGCTAACATAGGGGATTAGGTGAGTCAGCATTCCAGAGGCTGGTTGCCACCCCTGAGAAGCCTTTAACCCCAGCTGCCAGCAGTTGCATTGTATAGTGGAGGCACTTGGAAAAGACCTCTGCCCGTGATCTGGTGTGCAGACCCTCTGATGCAGAGTCTCTTGGGCTTCACAGACCACATGGTCTGCCAGTCTTCTCTCCAGGAAGCCTCCTGAATCACTGTTGTGAGCCCCTGGGTGGGCTTGGAAATATTTCTCATGTGTGCCAAAAGCCAGGCAGTGTGCAGAGAACCCTAGGATGTTTTCACAAGCTGCGTTAGGAAAAGTGTTTCCTCTCCACTGAAGGATGGTGCATAGGAAAGTTATGGTCATGGTGAGAATGACCACTGTTAATTCACATCCCTTGTACCTTCCAGGGTTGGACTTGCCATGCAGCCAGATGGCATGAGCTGGCACCATGGTCTTAATTATGTGGGAGATGATAAATGAAAAGTTGAGGAGATGAATGAAAGTGGAAAGAAGGATTAAAATAGTACAGCAAGACTTTCTTCTCCTTTCCTTTTTTTTTTCTTCTCCTTCAATAAAAGAGGAACATTTGAGGCTTCACTACAGACAGTTAAAGTGCTATAACATGGGTTCTCAAACTACAGCCCACGGGACGGATCTGGCCCGCCATGCCCATTCATCTAGCCCGCGCCGCCGCTCACTGCCTGCAAGCTTGCCACGCGGGCAGGAGGTGGTGGCTTTCTCACTTAGAGATGGTTTTGGACTCAGTGGGAGGTCTCCCAGCAAGTCCAAAATCATCTCCAAGCAAGCAAGCTGCTGCCTGCCTCCTCCGTGCATGAGCGGTGGCTCGCTCACTCAGAGATGGTTTTGGACTCGCTGGGAGATCTCCAAGTGAGTGAGCCACTGCCACGTGCGTCCAACGCCGCCTTGCGCGCACCCGACGACTCCTCACCAGGCCCTGCGCCCAGGCCCCAATCCTCACCGGCCCACACGTGTAGCCGTTGCCTTTCAACTGGCCCCCTATTGAAAAAGTTTGAGGACCCCTGTGCTATAGGCTGGTTCTAGGTGAGGAAGGGGCTTTTGCTGATCCCTACAAACTAGTAACCTCCTTTCCTTAAACCAGCAGACAGGCAGGTCCCCCTTTCTTCCCCCTGTGATGCATTTCTGCCAGAGGTGAGGGGTGCACCAGCACTAAAGGAAGAAGCTGCCATTGAGATTGCTGGCAAAGCGCCAGCATGATGGCACTGCAGTTACTTATAGCTGTCCTTTCGGAACCACTGGAGAAAAGGGATCTGGACAGCATCAGCAACCCACAGGTGCTGTCCACTGATGTCAGACCTGTGCATTCTCTGGTCTAGAGGTACAGCACTCAAACGTGTCCAGTGGGTTGCACACCTAAGAATGCATCATTATTGTATTGATTTATGCTTGCTTCCTCCAGACCCCACTTATTCCCCGCTGGCCACTGAACTGTTCTTCGTTTCTGTGCAGTTTCGTGCCCCCACACAGTCTAAAAGGCTGAAATGCTCCCTTGCATGCAGGGCATTTTTGCCCTACCCACCACTGGGATGCAGCCTCAAAGAGGTTCTCTGAAATACAATTAAGCTGTTGAGCAGAAATGGGTTCCACACCCCTGAGGCACTGAAGGGCCCCATAAGGAAATGCAGAGAAGAACTGAGACATGCTTCTGATTGCTCTCTCTCTCCATCTCATTTTGGTTTTTTGTTATTATTTCATTTTTCATTCTTTGAACCACTAGATCATGGTGCCACATTGAGTGTGAGCATACCGTTGCGTTCCACCCTGCGTGTGCCCCTGGGGAAAACTCTGACCATCCCCTGCTACTACATGGACACGTTGGAGCATGTTACCACATCTCCATCCACTGCACCTCTGTCCCCAAGGATCAAATGGAGCAAACTGTCAGATGGCGAAGAAATTACCTTGCTAGTGGCCATGGATGGGCACGTGAGAATCAATACTGCCTACCAAGAGGTGGTCTCTCTGCCCAATTACCCTGCCATACCTACTGATGCCACCCTGGAAATCAAGGCACTTCGGTCCAATGATACTGGGATCTACCGCTGTGAGGTGATCCATGGCATTGAAGACAGCCAGGACACAGTAGAAGTGAAAGTGAAAGGTAAGACAATCCTTTCCTTTTCTTCTGTCAAGGTTGCCATTTTCGGTTGAGTTCTGATGTCTATCCTCATTCAGAAATGCAAGCATCAGGAAGGCTGGATGTCTCAGCACAAAGGATGATAGAAAGATCTCCTAAACATTGTATTTCACTTCCCAGAAGTCTCTTTCAGCATGGCCAATGGTCAGAAATGCTCCAAGTCAAAGTCCAAAGCATCTTAATATCTGTCATACTTGTCCAAGGAATTAGGAAGCATAGAGCAAGTACAATGATACATATCATCTTTCACCTAAATAGTAGGTCAGCCTTCCCTAACCTAGTATCCTCCAGATGTTTGCAACAAGAATTTCCAGCATTCTGGACTATGGCTGAGCCTGGTGAGTGTTGTTGGGAGTCAAACTGCAAGACATCCAGAAGCTCCAGGTTTGAGAAGATGGAAGTAATTGGTTTCAGCTCTAGTAGGCTGTTTCTGGAAAGCAACCTGTCTAGGAACCCTAGAAGGGGAAAATACTGTAGTGATGGAGACAAAGCAGACGTGACATTCAATGTGTGACTGTGTTTGTATTTTTCTTTTACTGATAGCAGCTTCAGAGGAGCAATTAGATGGTTTTATTACATTTATATCTCAACTTTTTCCCTTTTTCAAGGAACCCAGAATGTTTATTTAGTTCTCCTTCAGTCTATTTTGTCCTCATGATAACCCTGTGGAGAGTGAGCGAGTCATGGAGCAGCCAGTAGGCACCATGGCCAAGGGAGGACTAGAACCAACTAGACATGATACCACACTGGGAATCCCTGATGTGTGGGAAGGAAAACTAACCCCCGCCCTCCCAGCATGAACCCATTCATACTGCCCAATGTGGTCTATTACTGTTAAAGAAGGAACACTAGCTTATTAAAAGCCCTAGCACATTCAACATCATGCCTGCTTGGACCTGTAAAATTAGACTTTGGAAGTTGCAGGGATGTGGAAACAAGGGCATCAGCTGTACCAGATCTTCGGTACCATCAGCCAAATTTTCCTAGAGCCTATATTGGTGACCTCCATCCATTTAAATTTAAAATCAGCTGGTTGAGCTTATTTGCTGGGGTTTGTGCATGCGTGTGTTTATGTCGGTGAATGTGTTTTCCAGGCATCGTGTTCCATTACAGAGCTATCTCCACCCGCTATACCTTGAACTTTGAGAAGGCCAAGCAGGCATGCATCCAGAACAGTGCTGTCATTGCAACCCCTGAGCAGCTGCAGGCTGCCTATGATGATGGATTTGACCAGTGTGATGCTGGATGGTTGGCTGATCAGACTGTCAGGTAAGAAGCCGGCAGGCGAGTCTGAACATTAGGGAAGAGCGTGGTGGAACCATGCGGACTGAGCTGTGGCCTGGAGGATTGCTTCTCAGGGCTATGCAGTTGGCTTTTCACCCCCTCGCATTTTTGAGCAGCAGGGCTTTGTGGGGAGTTTGCTTAAGCCCCTTGCAGGTTGAGTGAGACAATTGTGCCCCCCATTCCTGCTGTATGCACTGAAAGTGCCAGATTCACCGTGGTGAAAACTCAAGTTATATAATAGATGAGGAATCAGAGAATGGTCCAAAAGTCAGGTAATTGCAGGTATTTCTTTCCTTGTCAAAAAATCTCAAGGCGTTATATGCTGTATTTCCTGTTCCATATACATAAAGCTGTGGCATGCAATTTCTGCTTAGTTTCCTTTGTTCTTCAAGAAATTGTTCCCATTGCAAAGCTGGACAGTAGATACACTTTCTCTCTCACACATGTCATGAAGACAATCTCTCTGCTTACTGAATCTGTCCCTGAATCAGGTACCCAATGCATCATCCTCGAGAAGGTTGTTATGGTGACAAGGATGAATTGCCCGGAGTGAGAACATATGGTATTCGGGAACCGGATGAGACATATGATGTTTATTGTTATGCAGATGAAATGGAAGGTAATTATTTGCTTCAACTCATTTCTGCTCCAACCTTTCATGATAGGGTCTTCATGGCAATTTGTGGTCCAACTTAAAAGCATTTACAATCTGCCATAAAGGAACAATCTAAGGACCCAAGCCACTCCTAGTTAAAATGTATTTGGTTTGTTTTCAACTACTTTCACTGCTTTTTAGAGTTGGGCCTCATGTGCAGTATAACATTGTGCCACATAAATAGGGATGTCACATGGAGATGGGTAGACACCTGCTCTCCCCTGCAGAGGAAGGCAGGATACGCTCCAATGGAGCCAAGCTCAGGGAACCAAGGTTCAATTTGGATGCCAGGAAGCACTTCCTGACAGTCAGGACCCCGAGGGCGTGGAATGGGCTTCCACAAGAGGTCATTGAGGCCCCATCGGTGAGGGTTTTCAAAGACAGGCTTGACATGCACATGGTGGGCATGTTGTAAGCAGAGCCGGCTGGAGCTGGGGGTCAGACTAGATGGCCTGGAAGACCCCGTCTGACTTGCTCAGTTTCAATGTTTCTATGTATTTGGTTTGTTTTCAACTACTTTCCCTGCTTTTTAGAGCTAGGCCGCATGTGGAATATAACCACTATTTATATGCCACATAAATAGTTTTTATAGAATATGCATTTCTACAAAATGCATGCAAGTTACCTGGAGTCAGGTGCAGCTTCACTGGTAGGAAGTTCCACAGTGCTGGGCCCACCTCCAAAGAAGTCTTGACTCCCATACATGGCTATCTAAGTGGATACCAAAAAGGAGCCCTAGGAAAGATCATAATGTGTGAGCAGGACTGCATGGGTGGAAACTGCCAGATAGACTCACCTCATGCTATTTACGCATCAAAGGTAGCCTGCAAACTTACTGATTGCTAATGTTGTTGGTGCAAATCTGACTTTCTGGATGCCATCCCCACCCAAGTGGCCCTATTATGCAGCATCATCAGAGGTGTCCCTGCATAAAGCACATTGCAGTAGCCTCTCCTGGTACATGGTTAGCAGGACCAGGTCTGACTGCTCCAGGTAGGGCTCCAGCTACAGCCTGGGGCTTGCAGTAAAGCTCACCAAGCCACTGTGGCTACCTGTTCCTCTCCAGGCAGTGATGCATCCAGGAGTGCCACCAAGCTGTACACCTGGTGCTTGAAGGGGCGGGCAGCTCATCCAAGGTTATTTCCTCACTGTCCACATTAATAAATTTTCCAGTCCACAGAACTGTTCTCCCATTCTCCCTCATCCGTCTTACTGCCACAGCCAGGCAACTGCTCAAGCTTTCAAAGAGACTATCCAAAGAGAAACAGAGCCACGTGGCATCTACCTGTTGATGATATTCAAGCTCAGACCCTCAAAGGACTTCTTCTAGCAGCTCCATGTGGAAGATGAAGAGACGATGTTGCCTTATATTCAGTCAGGCCATTGGTCCACATCTAGCTCAGTATGACTGACGAGCAGCATCTCTCTGGGGTTCAGGCAGGAGCTTTTCCAGTCCCATCTGGAGGTGCCAAGGACTGAACCGCTGGCCACCTGCATGCAGCACACATGCAGTGCCACTGAGTCTTGGCCCCAGATGGAACCCTGGGGCAGGTGGAGAAAGGGGGGGCATTTCACCGACTATACTCAGCAGGGGCAAACTCGTACTTCTCTTCTAAGAAGCAGGGGCTTAGTCTACACTAAATTAAACAATATGGTTGGTTCATTCTGTGCATTTGTTTATCTCATCTTTTACCATCCCATAACTGATGCTCTCTGGGCAGCTGATAACAATTGGGTGAAGGAGGCAGTGATTGGGAGAGGAGGTCAAAAAGAAGAATGGGCCAAGTTCATCTTTCTCTCAGTATTAAAACATACTAGATACAGGCTCTTATGTTCTCAGTCTTATATTCAATTCATCTCAACCTGTGGGAATTTCTCCTCCGCCTCTAGTTGGGTTGGATTCTCAATTGTGTCTTAGATTTTCCATTCCATTTTGTTCATGAGTTACGAAATCATGTAGGGGTACCTTTACTTCACATTCCCAAGGTGGAGACTGAAAATTCCACCACCACCGCAGCAAACTCCAGGAGAACATGAAAATTTCTTATTCCACCCAGAGAACCTCAGTTATTAGGCAGTATAAAATGTATTAAATAAATAATTTTTTTCTCAGAAGATGTGATTCAACTCTTGAAGGTCATCCTCCCTTTCCTTTGATCTTGTGGCCCCATGAATTATGGGAAAGGCCGATGTTTACATGCAATAGGTAAGGATGCAAGCTATGGATAATCCTTGCCTTCATTGGTGTGTGATGATTGCAGGTAAAGTTTTCTACGCCACCTCCCCAGAGAAGTTCACTTTCTTGGAAGCTGCAGAGAAATGTCGTAGCCTTGGTGCTCGTTTGGCAACAACAGGAGAGCTGTATTTGGCCTGGAAAGATGGCATGGACGTCTGCAGCGCTGGCTGGCTGGCAGACCGCAGCGTTCGCTACCCTATCACCAAGGCACGGCCCACTTGTGGCGGCAACCTGGTGGGGGTTCGCACAGTGTACCTCTACATCAACCAGACAGGGTATCCTTACCCCCATTCCCGCTATGATGCCATCTGCTACACCGGTGAGTAGAGATCATTCTCTTTCTGATCCATGTCAGTTGCATATGTATTTAGTCCAAAATGTATTCTATCCCATTATCTGCTACAACAACAAGAACATTTAAAATTCACCACTCTGAAAATGACATTTAAATTGCACATATTTTTTTTGCTAAAATACACCTTTTGTACCCACTTTTCATTAAACTGTATACACATTTCCTACCAAATGCACACTTTATGCATGTCTCCCAAAATGCATACATTTTTAATCCATAAGACTTTAGCTATGCTGAATGATCCTACATGTTCAATTGGAAGCATGTTCGACTGTATTTAATGGAACTTGCGTGTTTGGAAATAGGAAGGCAAGGAATCGGAAATGTTTATGTGTTCCCCCAGATATGCATGTTTGCATTTGCTTTCCTCAGTATACACATTTTTGCCTGATTTCTGCATTGAGAATTTGTCAGAAGCAAGAAGTGCACAATTCCACATATAACTGTCTGAGAAGTATAGGTTAGATCAATTCAATTCCATATATGAACCAAACAAAATTCTGTATTATAGTAGAATGTGAGGTCTTGATATTTTTCATCTACTATGGTAGCTCCATTGTTAGAGAAACATGATAAAGGGGCCCTCTCCAACATACAAGTCAAAAGACAATTCCATTGATTTTAATTGGCCTACTCTAGAATAAAGACTGTGGCTTACAACCAAAGTGCTATTAATAGGGTAATTTGATACATGTCTGCTCAGAAGTCAGTCCCACCCAGTTCAATGGGGCTCATTTCCTGGAAAGTGGGTATAGAATTGCTGCCTGCATCTCTACATGGGGGTCTGCAACATGGTGTGTGTGGGAACTGCATCACCTGAAGGAACCTCCTGTAGCATGAAGGTATTTCCACCATGTGTCTCCTTCAATGATTTATTTTATTCAGAGTTTATTTTAATAAAAGTCTTTATTTTAAAGTATAAAATAAGCTAGAAAACCATTGAGAGGACAAGTCCTTTCCCATTCTGTACCTGACACTATTCAGTGATTCATTAGACAGAAAAGTAGGAAAGTCTTGCTTCTTGGCCCTACCCAGCCGTCATCTGTTCCCATAGACCTTTCCCTTGTGCTTTCTCTCTCTCAACCCCTGCCCTCATTCCTAGCCTCTAGCCTTGCTATTTCTCTCCACCATACCTTTACAACTTATTAAATACAGGAGCACTTGCTTCTGATCAAACATGTAGGATCATTCATCATAGCTAAAGCCTTGTGGATAAAAAAACTTGCTTTAGGTTAAATGTTAACCTGTTAAATGTTACGTTGCATCACATACATTTGTTTAAAGCTTGCAACATACATTATCTTGTTGTAATCCTTAGAACAACCCTGTAAGGTAGGTTAGTATTACTATCCCATATTGTAGACCATGGACAGTTGGAAGGTAAGGGAAAGCCCCTTGCCGGAAGTCATCTGGTGTGCGCAGGGCACAGGGAAAGCCTGAGCGAGGGGTGTGCCAGCAGATAGCTCAGGTTGCTGTGCAAGTGGAGTCATTTCAACAGCACCCACAGCAAACTGCGATGAGAAAAAATCTGGGGTGAGAAGTTGGTGAGATACAGCCAAGGTAGGAGACTGTTGAGAGCATTTACCTTCCTGCAAAGTCTCCTGGCCTCTTGTGGGAAAAGATTGTGCTAATACTGACCAGCCTGGCTGACCTTGAGGTACAAAAGAAGAGTACAGCAGAAGTCGATGGCAATGGAAGCAAGGAGGGTTGGAGTTACTGGCCATTACAGAGGTGGATCAATGATAAGAAGTCAATTTCCAATGGAATGGCTCTCCTCCCTTCCTAACTGAAATGCCCAAACCACTCCTTCAGGGTGGAACTTTCTGTGTAAGGGCCAGTTGCTTGAAGGATCTGGCACTTCTCAGGTGGCCTGCCTTCTTGGCCTGACTTCATACCCTGGGATAAATTCTGCTTGGTCCACCCTCTTCCTTATTAGCATGCTCATTAAGCTTTCCCATGGTATTTAAAAGTGATTGATTCTTAACTCAGATGGGTTCTTTTATAGGAAGAATGGGCATAGTCTGTACAAAATAGGAGCTGCGTACATTGCTGCTGCTCACTGCAACCAAATGAGTCCACCCAGGTCCACTGTCAGATGAGGCCCCCCAGAATGCGCTTTTCTGAGGGCCCTTCCAATCCCTTAAGAAGGCGACTTTTCATCCTCACCTGTCTAACCAGTTCGTTGTTTTTCTAGGTGGGGACTTTGGCAAGATTGTCCATGAGAACTTCACAGAGGATACAGTTGATGAGTTGGGCAGTGGCTTCACCGTCCAGACTGTCACTGAGACAGACGTCGAATTGGAGCTTCCACGCAATGTCACTGAGGAGGAAGCCCGGGGAAGCATTGCAACATTGGAACCAATTGGCTTTACAGCCACCACCTCTGAGGTGGATGAAGGCTTCACTGCAGCTCCAGATCTCATTGCCATTGGCTTCACTGATGAGACAGAGAACCGGACTGAGGAGGCCATTGAGGAGGGTCTAGAAAACATCACTGTCTCAGTCCTGGATGCTCTTCTCACCACTGAAACCCCAGAGGTGAGCTCAGTGGAAGGCAGCCTGTGGACCATAGTGACATCAGAACTAGAGTCTGCCTCACCTTTTACCATTGAAGACCAGATTGTCCCAGGCACAGCTGCTCCGGATATTGCTTTTATCCCCAGGCAGCCCAAAGGTATGTGGCAAACACGAGACTGCAGAATGACAAGATTTAACTTGTTCCTGTTACCTGTGAGGGCCAAGTCACTGGGCCTTCCATGCTTGATATATTGTTGTTGCCAGTCACGAAGGCGCTCCTGACCCATCGCGACCCCATGGACACCATCCCTCCAGGCCCTCCTGTCCTCCACCATCCCCCGGAGTCCACTTATGCTCTCACCAACCGCCTCAGTAACTCCATCCAGCCACCTCATCCTCTGCCGCCCCCTTCTTCTTTTGCGGTCAATCATTCCCAGCATCAGGGTCTTCTCCAGGGAGTCCTTCCTTCTCATTAGGTGGCCAAAGTATTTGAGTTTCATCTTCAGCATCTAGCCTTCTAAAGAGCAGTCAGGGTTGATCTCCTCTAGGACTGACCGGTTTGATCACCCTGCAGTCCAAGGGACTCTCAGGAGCCTCCTCCAGCACCACGATTCAAAGGCCTCAATCCTTCGGCACTCAGCCTTCCTTATGGTCCAGCTTTCACAGTCATACATTGCAACTGGGAAAACCAAACTATACGCACTTTTGTCAGCAGGGTGATGTCTCCGCTTTTTAGAATGCTGTCTAGATTTGCCATAGCTTTCCTCCCCAGGAGCAAGTGTCTTTTAATTTCTTGGCTGCTGTCCCCATCTGCAGAGATCTTGGAGCCCAAGAAAATAACTACCTGATTTCTTCCCCATCTATTTGCCAGGAAGTGAGAGGACTGGATGCCATAATCTTAGTTTTCTTAATGTTGAGTTTCAAGCCAACTTTTGTGCTCTCCTCCTTCACCCGCATCAAGAGGCTCTTTAGTTCCTCTTCACTTTCTGCCATGAGAGTGGTATCATCTGCATATCTGAGGTTGTTGACATTTCTCCCAGCAATCTTGATTCCAACTGGTGATTCATCTAGCCCTGCCTTTCTCATGATGTGCTCTGCATATAAGTTAAATAGGCAGGGTGACAGTATACAGCCTTGCCGAACTCCTTTCTCAATTTTGAACCAATCAGTGGTTCCGTGTCCGGTTCTCACTGTTGCTTCTTGACCTGCATATAGGTTTCTCAAGAGACAAATAAGATGGTCTGGTACTCCCATCTCTTTAAGAACTTGCCACAATTTGTTGTGATCCACGTAATCAAAGGCTTTAGCGTAGTCAATGAAGCAGAAGTAGATCTTTTTCTGGAACTCCTTAGCGTTCTCCCTGATCCAGTGTATGTTGGCAATTTGATCTCTAGTTCCTCTCCCTCTTCGAAATCCTGCCTGTACTTCTGGTAGTTCTCGGTCCACATACTGCTGGAGCCTAGCTTGTAGGATTTTGAGCATCACTTTGCTAGCATGTGAAATGAGTACAATGGTGTGGTAGTTCAAACGTTCTTTGGCATTGCCCTTCTTTGGGATCGGAATGTAAACTGACTTTTCCAATCCTGTGGCCACTGCTGAGTTTTCCAAATTTGCTGGCATATTGAGTGTAGCACTTTCACTGCATCATCTTTTAGGCTTTTGAATAGCAAAGCTGGAATACTGACACATCCACTAGCTTTGTTGTTGCTTAGACTTCCTAAGGCCCATTTGACTTCACATTCCAGGATGTCCGGCTCAAGGTCAGTGACCACCCCATCATGGTTATCAGGGATGTTAAGTTCTTTCCTGTATAGTTCTTCTGTGTAATCTTGCCACCTCTTCTTGATCTATTCTGCCTCTGTTAAGTCCCTGCCATTTTTGTCCTTTATCATGCCCATCTTTGCATGAAACATTCCCTTCATATCTCCAATTTTCTTGAAGAGCTCTCTATTCTTCCCCATTCTGTTGTTTTCCTCTATTTCTTTGCACTGTTCATTTAAGAAGGCATTCTTATCTCTTCTAGTTATTCTCTGGAATTCTGCATTCAACTGGGTGTGTATTTCCCTTTCTCCCTTGCCTTTCACTTCCCTTCTTTCCTCAACTATTTGTAAAGCTTCTTCAGACAGCCATTTTGCTTTCTTGCTTTTCTTTTTTTTTTTTTGGGGGGGGGGAAGGGATGGCTTTAGTTGCTACCTCTTGTACAATGTTGTGAACCTCCATCCATAGTTCTTCAGGCACTGATCTAGTCCCTTAAATCTATTTGTTACCCCTACTTTATATTCATCAGGAATATGCTTTAGGTCATACCTGAGTGGCCTAGTGCTTTTCCCTACTTTCTTCAATTTAAGCCTAAATTTTGCAACAAGAAGCTCATGATCTGAGCCACAGTCAGCTCCTGGTCTAGTTTTTACTGACTGTATAGAGCTTCTCCATCTTTGGCTACAGAGCACATAGTTAATCTGATTTCTGTGTTGACTATCTGGTGATGTCCATGTGTAGAGTCATCTCTTGGGTTGTTGGAAAAGAATGTTTGCTATGACCATCGTATTCTCTTGACAAAATTCTACCAGCCTTTGCCCTGCTTCATTTTGTACTTCAAGGCTAAACTTACCTGTTATTCCAGTTATCTTTTGGCTTCCTACTTTAGCATTCCAATACCCCATGATGATAAGGACATCATTTTTTGGTATTAATTCTAGAACCAGTCAACTTCAGCCTCTTCAGCATGAGAGGTTGGGGCATAGACTTGGACTACTGTGATGTTGAATGGTTTGCCTTGCATTCGAACTGAGAGCATTCTGTCATTTTGGAGATTGTATCCCAGTACTGCTTTTCCTACTCTTTTATTGACTATGAAGGCTACTCCATTTCTTCTGAGGGATTCTTGCCTGCAGTAGTATATCTGATGGTTATCTGAATTAAATTCACCCATTCCTGTCAATTTTAGTTCACTGATTCCTAAGATGTCGATGTTCAGTCTTGTCATCTCATGTTTGACCACATCCAGCTTACTGGAGTGTGTTGCCATTTCCTTCTCCAATGGACCATGTTTTGTCAGAGCTCTCTGCTATGACCTGTCCATCTTGGGTGCCCCTACACAGCATAGCTCATAGCTTCATTATGCTGCACAAGGCCCCTCACCATGGCAAGGCAGTGACCCATGAAGGGGGCTAAATATATATAAAACAATAAAACCAAGAACCTCAGAAATCCATACAAATATATAAAAATTCAACAAGTTCTTCGACATTAAAGTGAAAATTTGGGGTAGCATTAGGTGACACACTTAAATAGACCAGCTGTAATCACAGCAGTGTATCTCTGCCAGTCTTCCAACTGGATCACCCACCCAAATAGTCCATGTGAAGAGAGGAATTCAATAGTATGAAATGGCTAGGAGGGGTTTTCCCATTCAAGTTTTCCAGCCCCCAGCCCCCCACTACTTGGACTCCTTCTGTCAAAATGAAAGAGCCCAGAACTCTTCCCACAAATACGCATCCAATTAGCTGGTACTCTAGTCTTCCTGCTGTACTGAAGAATGACTCTCAAAGGTCAGGTTCATCTTGAACATTATTGCATTAATTTTCTCATGAGTCGAATAACAGTTTTGATTTCTGTCATTTTTTTGATATTTTTGCAAAAACAATAGTTTTACGACAACTTTTTTTATATAAAAATATAAATATAAAATAATTTTGTGTACAACTCTTCTTCTCAGCATTCTTCTTTCTCAATACTCATTTTCAATGGGTCATACTGCCATTGAATCCAGACTCCCTCAGTTTTGAGCCCTCCAGATGTTTGAGATGTCAGTATGCTCCATTGTCAGGAATGTTGGGAATTGTAGTCCAAGCCATGTGGAGGGTCCAGCACCAGGTTGGGGAAGGCTGACTCTGTTCTATCTGCTGTGGTGTCAGTTGCACTAGTGGTTGTCGGTGAATCCATCATGTACACTGTCAGTCTGTACATAAACAAAATCTACATGGCTTTCTACAGTGCTGCAGGCCAAATGGCAATACGAGCCAGCAGAAGAGGAAAAAGTCTCTATCAGAAGAGCAGTGTGAATACTCGGTAAAATGATTGTGGTGGGATGATTTGTCCACTGGACCTGGAACTAGCACCAGACATCCTCAAGTGGATGCCAGGGACCCACTGGGGCCCACCTGTGCTTCTGCTTATCCCAGCTTGCCACATTTGTAGGTGGTGCTGGCAGTAGTGATAGATAATCATAGAAACAACCCATGATTCTCTCGCTGTCTAATTGCTCTAAGATAACGTAAGAAATTGAAATGATGCCTCCTGTGGGAGCATCATGCCTCAGCACAGCACTATGGCAAAGGCATGTTGGGTCATGTAAATAGGCCCCTTGCTCCAAGGCAAGCTCCTAAGTGGGAGGCAGAAGCAGGTTCTTTGTCTGGGCGTTGTTCAAACGCTGGTACTCAATGTACTACTTCTGAAGTGATTTTTTAAATTACAGTGTCTTGAGTATAACCAAGCACAGATGTATTCATGTTCAAATGCTCCTCCAGCTCCTTTCTCTTTCTCAGCAGGTGTTGTCTTTCATTACCGACCATCTACCAATAGATATTCCCTGACTTTTGTCAAAGCTCAGCAAGCCTGCCTAGATAATAACGCTGTGATCGCCACTCCCGAACAACTGCAGGCTGCCTACGAGGAAGGCTATGATCAGTGTGATGCCGGCTGGCTGAGAGACCAGACGGTCAGGTAAGGACAGGCGGTGACTCAGCTCAGAAGGAAAACATTGAGGTATTTCCATTGGGGAGCCAGTCCTCTGCCTTTTAAGGGAAGTTTGTGGCCAACATGCAGTAAGTGTAATGCCATGACTGAGTTCCTTCTACCCTTTTCAGCTTCCTCGGGACAGAGGTAGTTTGTGGTACAGGCACTAGTCACCTCAAGACTAGATTATTGCAGTAAACTTTACTGGCCTTGATGTTATTCTGGAAGCAGGCAGCAGCTTGGCACTTCTCAGGTGTTCTCCATTTTCAGCTTGCAGCTCCTTTGCTCCAGAAACTGCACCAGCTACTGGTTTGCCACTTGGCTTAGTTTCAGGATCTAGAAATGATGTACCAAGCTGCGTACAACCTGGGACCAAGATCCCTGAAAGAGTGCCTTCCCCTTGAACAGCCTTCCTGGTCACTGAGGTCACTGAGGGGCATTTGCCTGGTGGTGCCATGCTCTAATGAAGTCTGCCAAAAAAGCCTTCTGCGTGGTGGCCCCATCTCTGTGGAACTCCCTGCCTCTGGAGGTCAGGCAGGCATCAACCTATTTTTGGCACCTGTTGAAGACATCCTTTTTCCAAGAAACCTCTCTTGTTGACCAGTCATAGTTTTAATGTCACCTCAACTCTAATCTACTGCTTTTGTTCTTTTATCTGTTTTGGGTTTTTTTTAACTGTTCACCATCCCAGGGATGGTGGGAGTGGCATACAAATACTGTAGGTAAATGAACAGCGCAGAACATGAAGGTTCAGATGCTCTCACAAGGAGCCCTTGCACCTGCTACTGGAAACGCACTGGCAGCCTATTCACTGCTGGGGTCAGGGATAATCTTTTCTAATGTGTCAGTGCATGAAGCTCTAAACAACTAGAGATCAGGTTATCCGAAAGAGCGCCTTCTCCCCTGCCAGCCTGCCCAGGCATTGAGCTCCTCACTTGAGGCACTGCTGGTGGTTCTACATGGACATTTAGAGTCTACTCAATGTAGAACTTTTGGTGAACAGGGTCCCTCTTCATAGAATCTCCTGCTGCTGATGCAGATGGGACTCCACATTGCTTTGCCTTCATCATCTGTGCAAGATATTTTTAATTAAAGATAATTTTTCCTTAATGAACAAGCACAGTCTTACTGGAATGACATGATTATACATACGTAGCATTCTGAGTCTTTCTTCTTTACTGTTCACTGCTTGGAATCCTTTAAACAGAAAGCAATTCCTTCCCCAAATCGGTGCACCTGGCGCCTCACCGTTGCCCAACCCACCCGTGCGCATGGCATTCTCCATTGCCACTCCGCTTTTGTCCCCAAAAATTGAGACTGAAGTGGGACCATCAAGATACAGGTCACCTGCCTTTTCAAGAAGAATGCCCAAGGAATTATACCTTTCCCTGAGGAATGATTTCTGACATTCTTGGATGGATACCCAAAACCTCTAGAGACATGCCCTGTGGGGTTTTGGGAGCCACAGTGCTACATTGTGCCTGCCTGAGAGCTGGTCTCAGCCACTCCAAGCCTCCCCAGCAGGAAGTTTACACTAGAGTTGCCCCTTCACAGGCGTGTCCTGCATTCTGAAAACTGCAACTGAAGAAGCTGAAGAGACATTGCCCTACTAATTAATCCATCTATATTTGGGGTGGGGGGGAAACCCATTGAATTACTTCATTCATAATTCAGTTAATTCCTTCATTCACTTAGCTCACAAAGCTCAATCCATAGCAAAATCCAACCTCCCACACTAAAATAATATACCGATTGAAATGATCCCTCACAATGTAAGAGCAGTGTAAACAGAACATGAACCTAATCAGTAGCTTACAATCTAAATTATTGAAAATCCAAAAACATTTCAAGAATAATTCTGCAAAACAAAATTGGACTGGAACAAAATGATTTCAGAGCCTGTTGAAAGAAAAGCAAGACCCCCGCCCCCATCTTTCTCAGAAAGGAGTTCCATAAACAGGAAGCCGTCACTGAAAAGCCTCTATCCAATATAGCTGCCCACCTGGTTGCATTTATGGCTTGATCTGGATTCAGTGTAGCTGAAGCTGATAGCAGAACCTGGGCAAGCTCCTGTGGGTGCAAATAGCAGGCTGCCAAAGTGTGTGCTGTTTTCTTGAGGTACAGATTTAAGTCATGAATGAAATTGAACCTCAAAGAACTAATACAATAAGATTTATTTTAACTGAGGGACAACTGAGGGACAACTGTTATTGTTATCATGTGTGTATGTGGTATGTTCGACTGTAAAATGAATAGAAAATGAGTAATGAGAAAAGCCTTTGAGCCTGACCCTCCTTTGTCCATGTTGGCCAGGTACCCCATTGTGGTTCCACGGAGCAAATGTGAAGGAGACAAGGACAATCTCCCAGGGGTGCGAACCTATGGGATGCGGCCAGCATCAGAGATGTATGATGTATACTGCTATACCGACAGACTGAATGGTAAATTTCCTTGCAGAACGGGGATACAGAACCTTCTGCAGCCCAAGGACTTGGGAGCCACAACTCAGTGCTGGGAAGGGCCAAAGGCAGAGAAAGGGCAGGAGCCAAGATGCACGAGAGCTGCAAAATCACCAAAGGATGGGTGGTTTGGGGAAAGAGTCGGGCCAGGAAAGTGGACGTGGCCTTTTGGGAGCCAGCTGGGCAGCCTGGTTTGGACCATACGGTTTGCATGCACCAGGCAAATTCATGGGAAATGAACTGCATCTGATCCAAGAACTCACATTGAGCTATTTCATCCCTAGGCGAGGTCTTCTTTGCAACACAGCCAGAACAGTTCACCCTGCTGGAAGCCCTAGAATACTGTGAGAGCCAGAATGCCACTCTGGCTTCCACTGGACAACTCTATGCTGCCTGGAGACTGGGCCTGGACGACTGCCGTGCTGGCTGGCTGGCTGATGGCAGCATCCGGTATCCCATAGTCAACCCACGCCCTGCATGCGGGGGCGAGAAGCCTGGTGTGAGAACCACCTACTTGTACCCAAATCAGACAGGATTCCCTGACCCGCAATCCAAGTACCATGCCTTTTGTTTTAGAGGTACTGCACTTTTCCTTATTATAGGTTTTTCCAGCTTTGGGGGCATAGGATCATACCAGATAAGGGGTCCAATCTGGGATCAATCGTATTTAATCTCTTAGATCAATGGGACTTGCACTGGGCATGATGAACTGAAAGCCCATGTATTTCAAGGGGTCTGGAAAATGATGTTCAATCCATGTTTTTAAGTGATCTGGCTTAATTTGCATTTGGGCTAATATGGAGATCAAAATGCCAATATCCACAGGCTTGTCTCCTCTTCCTAGTCTTGCTAGATTTCTTCCTTTGAGTGCTAGGTTCACAACAGTATACCAAAATCCATATTTCAGGGGAAAATGTGTTATGAATCCAGCTGCTGGGGGACATGTGTTCAAAAATGCTTAAAACTTAACTGCACATGTATGAGTACATGGGCGCTTTACGAAGAACACTGAGATAGACTGGCTATATGACTGAACACAGGCAGAACTGGTCCAGACGAGAGGCAGACCAATCCATCCTTATCCATATTGTTCTGGAAGGGAAGGACTATGTGAATACTTTTAAAATAATGAAACACTGGAAAGAAATTAAAACATGAGAGGCATGGTAGATGATTGCAGGATTATATAAGAGGCATTATAAAAATCCTGAAAAAAATCCAAGGCAGTTTTGAAGGAGTGCTGTTGGACAAAGGAAAGGTTATATCTGTTCACCAGGTGACAGTCCACTCATGTGAGCCAGGTGTAGCCCAGAGTACAGAACTGGGCAGTGCTATGGAACCAATTGACTCTCAGTCTGAGACCTCACCTTGAAGGCACTGTTCAGTTCCAAACACCACTCTTAGGAAAGGTTCAGTCCCATCAGAACGAGTTCAGAGAAGGGGATACAAAGGTGATCAGACTAGAAACTTTGAAAGAGCTAGGTATGTATAGCCTTGACAAGACCGCAATTTTCCCCAGGCACAGTCAGATAAAGTAATCAAACAAGTACATGGCAGGAAGTGTTTGGCATTAGTGTTACTGTTGCTAACTTTATCATTCTATGAGAAAAGCCATATATAATAAGGAATGAACATCTCACAGAATGTCTTTTGGATTATGGATGGGTAGAAGAATGAATTGATCTATTTCTAGTCTGTACTAATTCTGCATGTATTCTAAATTGTCCCATCTCCTTTCTCCATTGATCTGTAATCATGATTTTTTAAAAAGAAATTCCCCTTGAACATTTGTATTTAAATGGAAACATCTGAAAGCGTTCCCCTACACAAAATAATGCATTTCTAAATGCATTTTGTTTATGCATTTGCTTGCACATGTTTATGCATTTGCTTGCACATGTTTGACCCAAGGAGAGCACAGAAAAATTCAGAGAGTAGCATCCAAAGATAGCCTCGTGAAGCTCCACACATTCCTGGAAGACATACAGGTCAAGCTGGTTCACTTTGAAATGAGGACTGAACAAATCCCCAAGCACCCCTACCTTTGGCCTTCCCAACAGTGATTCTTATCTTCCAGCTCTACCATCTTTATATGAGGACATAGAAGAAGACCTCATTGCAGCCCAGCTGGTCCCTGGGGTTGAGGAAGTCCCTTCCGGAGAAGAAACAACTGTAGAAATGGAGTTTGCCACTGATTCTGAAAATCGGACTGAGTGGGGAACAGAAATATTTCCAACAAACATATCCTTGTTATCTGGTAAGCCATGCCCCCATGTTTTAACTCTGTTGCTCCATTCAGGTGTGATTACTGCCCATGTGTATCACGTGTGGCAGCATCATGTTGGAATAGAGATTTATGCACAGAGCAGCCAACGTTCATGGGACAATTCAAATGAGAGGAACGTAAGTTTTGCCAGCCTGCAAACATCAGACAGCTCCAGGTGCTGGCATACCGAGGGGCCAGTGATCTGATACTGTGGTACAGGAAATTCCTAGAAATGCCTGCCAAATGCACACATAGCCACACACACACTGTGCATGCGCTGATTACTTGAGATGTCTCTGGCACTTGCAAGAAAGCCCACAACAGTGCTCTTAATAGAAGTAGCAAAGGAATTCCTTTTGTTATCTCTAATATTTGCCTCTAAGAGGCAAGCTCTAGTGACAGAATTGTGGGCTGTGTGTGTGTATGTGTGTGTGTGTGTGTGAGAGAGAGAGAGAGAACATGTGTGGCTGCCTGATGTAGTGAGAAAACATTTATGTGCCCCAACTTAAATGTCTGAATAAGACGCATCTGTAACCAATGTTCAAGCAATTCCCAATGTTTGGAATTCATGAAACTGCTGTGAGCACCATTATAAAATGGCTCCTACGGAAGTTGGACAGCTGCCTGGTTAGTCAAAGGTCATCTGAAGAGCAGGGAAGGCTAGAGGGTAGAAAGGAGGGGAAAGCCCACAGGTAGAAATCACAGTCTTTTTTCTCTCCTTAACAGTTTTCAAGGTTTACAATGTTTTATTCTTTTAAATGAGGGAGCCAGGGAGTGTAGCGTTTCATGGACGCCATTGAAGGCCACTCTAAGTGCTGCTCTGAGAATCCCTGAGGTAGCAAAGATGTCTAAGATGTCTACCTGAGACTTTGGAAAGATGTTGCCAGTCAGATATGCCAAAGTAACCTGGAAGGAATGCTGGAAGGAGTATAAGATGGCAGTTGCCCATGTAGAAGGCAGCATCTTGTAGTCCTATGATGCCTTGATGATTCTAGAGCTCCCTGGAAAACTGCCAAGATCTTTTCAAGTGTGCTTCCTTAAGCTGGGTCTGCACTGCATTTCACTACATTTTACAGATTCGTATGGGAAGGGAAACTTGGGGCTCTTCAGATGCTGTTAGACTACAACCCCATTATCTTCATCTGCAGCTTGCTCATTAGGGCCAATGGGCGCTGCAGTTCAACAACGTCCAGAAGGTCACAATTTGCCCACTTCTGGGATAGGAAGGCTATTTCTGTGCCTAACCCAATTCAAAGGTTCTGCAACAGAAGTATTAACAGATTATATTGTAACTATTGTGCATGGAAACAAAGGGCAGCCAGTCCAACAACATTTTTAAAAAGCTGTTTCCCATTTATGTCTGAGTTACAATAACAGCAGAATGTTCTTAAACACCCCCACTTCATTCAATTAGATCCCTCCAAAATTTTGTTTGGGGCATGAGACTTATAAGTCACATCCCCTTTGTTGGGAAGTACAATGAAGGAAAACCAAATTTCCATGAAGTGATCATGTTTGCTTGTTTGTTTATTCTTAATGCTTTTCTATACCATCCCATACTTAAAAGTCTCAGGATGGTTTACAGCAAATTAGTTTAAAAAAACTACCATGGTGAATTAGTCTCTCTGAAACAGCAATTTTCCATGTATTGGTGGACCAGTCCTGCATCATGACCCAGCATCTGATTCCCCATGTATTTCTTTTAGGAATGGTGCTAGCAACAGAAACAGGATTACCCCACAGTGTGGCAAATTGCCTCTTGTATTCTTGTCCTAAGAGCTGAGTTCCTGCTATTGGGACTCCTGGGAGTGAAGTCTTGAAGTAGCTCGAGTTGATGTTCCTTATGAGAAACTGACTAAACTTTATTAACCCGGCATTTCTCTCCCTTTCTTTCCCTCTGTCTTCCACACTTGTTTAAGTGAGCCCATCAGCTGTTCCTTCCCCTGTTGATGTGATACCTGATGAAAGAAGTACAGAAGCTCCAATCACAGAGACATCAGCTTCTGGGTGGACATCTGGAATTCCAGATATAAGTGGGATGATTGTACCTAGTGGCGAATCCTCCGGATTTGAAGAAAGTGGATTTCCTTCTGGAGTCCCTGATTTCAGTGGGGTCCTTTCTGGAGAGAGTGGGATACCATCAGGAGACATAAGTGGCCTATCTTCTGGCATCATTGAAGTCAGCATCTTACCTTCTGGGGATGAAGAATTATCAGGGATTGGCTCAGGAGTCCAAGAGCAAGTGCCAGGACTTCAAGAAGGCAAAGGCATTGAAGAAGTTAGTGGGCTGCCTTCTGGATTTAGTGGAGAAGGTTCTACTGTTCCGCTTTTCAGTGGTTTACCATCTGGAGAGTATGATTATAGTGGTCTTGCATCTGGATTCCCTACTATATCTCTTGTGAATGCCACTTTGGTGGAAGTTGTAACCACAGCAACAGAAAGGGAAATCGAAGGAAAGGGAACAATTGGAATCAGTGGCGATGGAGACTTATCAGGTTTGCCCTCTGCTGACTGGGACATTAGTGGGATAGTGAGTGGGTTGCCCTCAGGAGTTGACACCAGTGGAATAGCTGATATCAGTGGGATTTCCTCAGGATTTGATACCAGTGGAGAGCTGTCTGGGGTACCTGATATCAGTGGATTACCATCAGGATTTGACATTAGTGGACAATCATCTGGTCTACCAGATATCAGTGGGTTATCCTCAGGAATTGACATCAGTGGAGCACCTTCAGGAATACCTGATATAAGTGGCTTTGTGGACCTAAGTGGCCAGACTTCAGCTACTGATGAAAGTGGTGAATCTTCAGGGGTCACTTTTATCGATACTAGTTTGTTTGAAGTGACAACACCTTCGGCTAAAGAAGAAGAAGGAAAAGGGCTTGTAGAAATGAGTGGATTGCCTTCAGGAGATGATTTGTCAGGAACAGTGTCTGGAACCATAGATGTGAGTGGACAAACTTCTGGACAAATAGACATCAGTGAGTGGACTTCAGGAGCTCATGAAGTCAGTGGATTTCCAAGTGGACTAACAGAACTGAGTGGAGAAAGTTCTGGTGTTGGTCTCACCAGTGGTTTGCCATCTGGAATGTATGATTATAGTGGGCTCTCATCTGGGTTTCCCACTGTCTCTCTTGTGGATACAACTTTGGTGGAAGTTGTAACACAGCCATCTGTTGCCCAGGAACTAGGAGAGGGGACATCTGGTGCATTAGAAATTAGTGGGTTTATCTCAGGAGAGAGGGAGACTTCTGGAGAAACATCTGGCATGACAACAACTGGTGGATTACCATCAGGAAGCATTGATATCAGTGGCACATCGTCAGGTATTCCGTATTTCAGTGGTGAAATTGCTGGTGTCACTGACTTAAGTGGAGAGTCCTCAACTGTAGCTGGTACTAGTGGTTATTTTTCTGGAATTCCAGAAATCACCTTAGTCACTACTGATTTAGCAGAAGCTGTGACCACCCCAGGGCTTTCGCAGGAATTGGCTGGTGGAGCAGAGGTGGCCCATCCACACTTTCCTGAATCAAGTGGAGAAGCCTCCACAACTAGTGGAGAGACTTCTGCATATCCTGAAAGTACCATCAAATCACCCGAATACTATGATGCTAGTGGAAAAACATTCGCATTTCATGAAACTGGTGTAGAAGCATCTGCCATTCATGAAATGAGTGGGGAAGCCTCGGCATTGCCAGAGAGCCGCCTAGAAACATCAACCCTTTATGAAACAAGTACAGAAACATTCACATTACTCGAGGCACCTTCTGCCAGTGGATTGCCTTCTGGAGCATTTGAAGAAAGAAGCCAGATCCATGGGGATAGTTCAGGGCCACCCCCTCAACCAGTCCCAGATGTCTCAGAGAAACCTGCCACTGATAATCCAGAGGCTGAGCTAACTGAGCCCTCCAAGCACCTGGAGGAAACCAACATTGAAACAGATGCCTACACGTCTGTAATACAAAGACTGGAAACAGAAGGTGTGTCTACTCCAGAGGTTCCACCAATGCCAGCCACTGCCACTGATGTCACACCTAAAGTTCCACCAGAGGTGACCGATGAGACAGAGACCATAACACAAGGTATGGCTATAACTGCTTATATTGTAGATATTCACTTCACATTCTTGCTTGCTTGAATGTTTATGCTCACTGCACCTGTCTATTGCCGTGGTGCCTTTCAGAGGCTCTCACAAAGACCTTAACCTTGCAGCTGAATAGTTAAATATTGAACATGGAGGCTGCTGGGTTACTAAACCAGCCCTTCAGATGTAATGGTTTCAGGGACCTAGTTCCTTGACTTAAAATGTCATATTTCCTACATACCCACAAGGCCTGATTAATTCATTCCTTCATCATTAATCAGCTTCTGTTGAAGATAGTTTATAAGTAAAGCCAGCAATTACTATTCCCATTGTGAGAAGAGCTTGTGGTATGGTGTCCCAGCACCCGCTGTAGCGGCCTGTCAACAGGTTCTGTTGCCACAGATGCTGCCACACCTTTTTCGCCTGTAGAATGACAGCCTGAAGATCAAGCGTGTGTGCGTGCATTGGGGAGTGGATGTAGCCTATGCTCAGTCCTGCTTGAGGACTTGACACCCATAGTCAGCAAGGCGGGTGTCTGTCCAAAGTTTGTAAATACTGATCAAACCACAGACCTGGCTCACAGGTGTAGAACCTCTTTCCACTCCAGAGCGAAATTCCATTTTGGAAAAGCTCTCAGGGGCTGCATTCCAGGAGTTGACAGCCAGGGCCAAACCTCCTGGACACCCACAATACCAGCCTATTGTAACTTAAAGCTCTTTCTGCTAGTAACTTGTGGGTGGAGGGGAGAGGGACAGCCAAAGAGCTGGGAAAATATAAAATGATTAGTGATTGAGAATGGGAGTGGGGGCCAGTAGAAGAAAGTGGGGCTGGATCCACTGAGGGGCAGACCCTTTCCTCTGTCCTAGAATGTCGAACTTTCTCAAACTTTTGAGCATTCTCAAGCACTCCAAAGGCTACTGGGGACAGTCAGTTAGGAATCAGAACTAAGCAAGCATAACACTGTGATAGAGGCGGTGGAAGGTATGTCTTTGGACCACTGTGGGACCTGTGGATCTTTTACTCATGAGCTCAGCAAACCTGGAGAGATCCCTTGCTGAGAAGTAGAGAATTAGGGAATTCTGCCCTTGCAGGAATAGGAAATGTGCTCAGCGAGTCCCAAGAGGCATTTCAATGTTGTGGTCCAACAAGGCGCATAGCCAAATTAAAAGCTGATCCATTTCATGCTTACAGTTGTGCCCAAGACATGCGAAGAGAAGGTATGTGGAGCTGGAACCTGCCAGGAACATGATGGGAGCATTACTTGCTTGTGCCCACCTGGGTATATGGGTGATCACTGTAACATAGGTAAGTCCTGACTTCTTAATATGGAGACAGAAAATAATGCAGCCAACCAAAGTGATTACAAAGCCACTCTGTCCACTGAGCATGTGGGCAAACATTCCAGCTCCTACTCACTGAGGGAGAAGGAAGAAGCAGCAGCAGCCGAAAGTGCCTTCCTACCATTCATTAAACTTGCTTGTGCATAAGCAAGCAGACCAACAGATCCTCTTTAACCATTCACGCAGGATGACTTTTTAATTTCCACAAGTACAAGAGAATCTCATTTGGGGTTTTGCATACAGAAAGCTGATTAGTGAAGCTGCTTTTCTTTTTACACACCCAGAAAGATTATATGAAAGAGCCTCACACATGCATAACAACTGGGCAAAGGGACAAAGCTTAGGAGAAGAGCACAAGTTTTGCAGGCAGGAGCTCCCAGGTCTAGTTCCCAGTGTATCCAGGAAGGCTTGCAAAATCATCGCTCTTGTCTAAAATACTGAAGGGCAGCTGCCAGTCAGTGTTAGCAATGTCCGGCTTGATAGACCGATGGTATTACTCAGTAAAAGGCAGCTTCCTGTGTTAGCCAACATCCCTATCACATCCTCTATCCTTTCTAGAAGTTTGTTGGATAGACCTTGGTAGCTTGACCCCAAAGCACTGGATTTGAAACGATTGGCATCTCATTATTTCAAGGCACTTTTATGATGTGTTTTGTGTGGTTGCAGTTCTGAAGCAGGGTAATGTCAATTTCATGATGACATCTGTACAGCCAAAAGAGGTTGAGAAATGGCAACAAAGCAGAACAATGCTTAATGTGAAGATGAAAATCTGCTATGCCGATATCATGCCACAGTAACATCTTGTGATTGGTTAATAGAATATATAGAAAGGCAAAGGAATCAACCCCCTGGAAGAAGCCTTGTGTAGAAGAGGCATTTTTCTGCTAGAAGGCTAGAAGCAGAAGGAGCCTCTATGCAGCAGCAGGTCAAACCCTTCCTGTAGCTAAGCTGTTCGGGGAGGTGCGTACTGTCCCTGACTTCCTACACGCTAGACATCAGCGGGAGTCCTCGGCAAGGCTCCATTGCCATGCAGGCCTTCCCCCTCATGAAGACCTCTTCTCCTCAACACTTGCTCCAGCTCTTCTTCCTCCTGGCCACGGCCCTCACCTGCTCTCTTGCAGGATGAAGCTCCAGCGAACAAGCAGGTTGCAACAATGACTGCCCATTCATCTCACCACCAGCATCATTCACATACTTGCCTCTTCTGGGCAGGAAGACAAGCTGGTGAGGGGGTAGGTGAGGGTGACAGAGGGGCCTCTAAATGGTGAGTGAGCCTGAACGAGTCTTGACCAGACACTGGCCCAGTCTTTGTGTTGGCATGTGTCCACGGGAAGCTTCTGGGAGTCGCTATACCTTGGGATGTGGTGCGGGGGATGTTTGTGTCCATGCAAAAAGCAGCAAAATAATGTACATCAAGGCTAAGCTAGAGAACCTAATTCAGTGGCAAGCAATCTATGCATACTGAAGAAACATGCTGTGAATTCTTTCTTCCTTTGGACTTGTAACATTCGTACAGTGGCTGCAAGACTGTATGGGTCTTCATCTTTCTCCCTCTCTTGTTCTCTTACTCTCATTCTACAAGTTACTAGAGCAATGCCCATTTTTCCTAGGGCAGGAAATATAGAGGGAGAAGACATTTGAACATGTTTTTACTGGAATTCCTACGAGGTATTCTTGTTGTTATATGCTATGGCTTTTTGGTGCTGTTTGAGGTATTGTGCAAAAGCTGGGACTAGTCATCTAGCTTATTTTGCTGCTGAGTTGGACCGCTGCTTGTGTGATTCCCAAAGGTGCACACAATGAAGATGATGAAACACAGAAAAAGACAATAGCCTGGAAAATGTAAGCGGTTGCAGAAAGTAGAGACACCAGGCAACCTAGACTAGATACTCAATTCCATAGAAATTTGAAGGTCCTGATTTGACTGTGCCTGAAATGAAGGGATGCTGAAGACTCCTATGTCAGAGGGGCTCAATATCCATTGCAGCTTTCATTTTTAGCTTTCTAAGAGCTGTCTGTGGCATCTCATGGCATAGTGGCCAACCTATTTGCAGGGTAGAGTTCAGCACCAGAGATGGCTCTTATAAACCAAAATTGCTGCTATGGATAACAGGCATGGCCCACGAAGGAATCACCAGCTTCTCAATGCTCAGAAGATCATCAGAGAGGATAGATGACTAAGGACAGAAGTAGATTTTCATATCCCTGGACCCAGGATCATGAACTGGGTGGAAGCCAGAATTTCAACCAAAATCAAGTTATTTGGAAGGTATGCAAACACTCTTCTCAGCTGCTAGTTTTTCCCTGCAACCTTCCTTTGATCTCCAAATGCTCCAGATTCATGTTGCTATAGCACAAGGGAAAGGACTGGCAGGCAAGAGGAAGGATAATACCTCCTTCCCATCTCCACTGCACTCCTGTTGCACCGTACTTCTGCTGAAATCCAGTTCTGCCCCAAGATGGGGCGGCTTTATGTTTGTTTATTTATTTATTTAGAATATTTATATGCCGTCCTGTCGCAAAGGCCTCAGGATGGCTTACATAAATAAAATAATATAAAACATAATACAAATGAATTACAGATCCACCCTGGCTGCAGTTAAAAACATATATAAACCAATATTAAAAGTTATTTATTATTATTATTATTATTATTATTATTATTATTATTTATTTAAAAATTTTCTGTGCCGCCCATTGCAACAAAGCCTCAGGGTGGCTTACAACATAAACAAAAGTTATTGAAATATGGTTGGAATAAAAAGGTCTTAACCTGGCGCCAAAAAACAAATAGCGACGGTGCCAGGCAGACCTCTCTGGGGAGCGCATTCCATAGATTAGGCGCCACCACAGAGAAAGCCCTCCTCTGGGTACTTCGCCTCCTAGTATCTTTCATGGAGGGTTCCCGGAGCAGGGCCTCTACTGCCAATCTCAGGGGGCAGGAGGGCAAATATGGACCCAGGTGTTCCTTCAGGTATCCAGGTCCCAAGCCATTAAGGGCTTTATAGGTAAGCACCAGCACCTTGAATTGAGACCGGCCTTCGATGGGAAGCCAGTGAAGCTGATAGAGGACTGGAGTTATATGAGAATAATGCCAAGTCCCCGTCAGCAACCTGGCTGCTCTATTTTGCACCATCTGAAGTATCCAGACTGTCTTCAAGGGCAGCCCCACATAGAGTGCATTACAGAAATCCAACCAGGAAGTAACCAATGCATGTGTCACTGTTGCTAGGCAATCGTCCTCGAGGTAGGGACGCAGCTGATGGATTAACCGAAGCTGAAGGAAAGCGCTCCTTGCCACCGCGGTCACCTGAGCTTCCAGGGAGAGCTCCGAGTCAAGGAGCACTCCCAAGCTGCGGATGCTGTCCTTTAGAGGGTGTGCAACCCCATTCAGGGCAAGGTCCAAGTCACCTTCCCAGGAGCTCAATCCACCCACCAACAGGACCTCCGTCTTGTCTGGATTGAGTTTCAGTTTATTGGCCCTCATCCAGCCCATTACCTTGGCCAGGCACCGGTTCAGTACAGCCACCGCCTCACCTGGATCGGTAGAGAATGAGAGGTAGAGCTGGGTATCATCAGCGTACTGATGACTCCACAGCCCACCCCTCCTAATGACCTCTCCCAGTGGTTTCATGTAGATGTTAAATAGCATACATACTTTACATGCAGAAGAGCTTTGGATTCTATCCAAGGCATCTCCAATTAAAATGATCAGATGGTAGGAATTATCTCTGCCCAAGACCCTGCTGCCCATTAAAGCAGGCAGTGCTGGTCTAGATGATCACATTGTTTGCCCTGCCAGAGAACAGCACTGCCCTTCCAAAGGTGCAGTTAGCTTAACCTGGTCTGAATAGGTAGCTGAGATTTCATCGGCTTAAATGAGAAATGGTGTAATATGTAATGTATGCTGCTGGAGGTTCTGCACCAGCTGCTCTGTCTGTGGGTGTTCATCTGTACTGAAGAGCTGTTCCCTGCCTTTCAGTCAAACGTGGCCAAAACAGCCTACACACCACAGCTATACTCCCTCAAATCATGCACAACCCCAGCAGCCCTTAGTTCACTGGCTGACTGATGGGCCAGATAGGTCTCCCCTTCTCGTGATGTTCTCATGGGGAAAGGTGTGATCTCCCAGTGGCCAGTGGTTCCTTTGGCTGGTGGCAGATGCCAGAGCATGAGCAATACTCATGGAACTGGCCCATGAAACAGAGTTCTTTCTGACAGAGCAGAGAAGGAATCAAGGATCCCTGCTGCTCCTTCTTTTCGGGCTAAGGGATGTGGCCAAACTGGTCCTCCCCTTGCTACGGTGTCCTCCCTGAAGAATGGAGAACGCAACCTCCCCATGGCCCCTGGTGCCTTTGTGCTGAGCTCATGCATGCTGAAATGGCCAGTTTTCACTGACTGAAGAAACAGGAGGATATCCATTCCTGAGAAAGATTTACTAGAAAAAATATAATTGTCTTAAAATGGATTATGGACAGGTCAAAATCTATCTTAACAGCTGACATTTGTGAGACAACCATTTCCACACTACCTAATGTTTAACACCACAATGCAAGTACAGCTTCCTGGCAGTAACTCCCACTGAACTCCGTGGAGCTTACTTCTGAGCTGACATATGTAATGCCATGCAATTTTTTTCAAAGTTATCCCTTTACTTTCCGTTCCATTCCTTTCTCCCCAGAAAGCTTTGCCTCCTGTTGCTGCCCTTACTCTGAATTAGTTTCAGGACAATGCCATCAGGGAGAAGGCAGAAGAAGCAAGCAATGCATGATGCCTTTAGAGAGAGCATCCAAGACCACTCAGGGTGGTATTGGGTAACAGTGCCCAGTGTTAGAGGAGGAACAATGGAATTGCTTATGGCAGCAACAAAAGAAGTGGTAGAGGGTTGTGCTTTTTCAAGAAGTTATTTGCATGCAGGATTGGCAAAAGTCAGTATCTGATTCAGATTCCCAGAACATGTCCAGCTGAAGGCATGGTACACCCCAAAGAAGAGCAGAGTGTAATGCAGCCTTCCTCAATTTGGTACCCTCCAGAATGTTCTGGACTATACTTCCCAGTGCTCCTGACCATTGTCCATGCTGGCTGGGGCTGGTAAGAGCTGCAGAGCATTACGTCTCAAAGGCACCAACATGGGGAGAACCAATCTAAGTCCATGAACACTGGTGGCCAAGTATAGCATTTTTCAGAACCTTGGACAGCTCATTGGATGGATCTGCTCTCCTGTTGCAATGGAGTTGAGCCCCATATATACTATCTGGCCCTGCCTACCCACTCCCAGGCTCCCTGCTCACTCCAGTTGGGGAGTGGAGAGCTTTAAGAGGACAGCTTGTGTGCCTTGGGTCCAAGCACTTTATCATCTCTCCATGGGCTCCAGCCTGGTTCAACGCCTGTGTTAGTGAGTAAGAACTGGGAGATGTCAAGCCCTTGATAAGGAGGACTTTTGTTCTTCAAGATTGGGGTAAGCAACCTAGTGACCTCCCGAAGTTTTAGGCAGAAGCTTCCATTAGCTTCAGTCACCAACTGGCAGAAATTATGGAAGTTGTAGTTTGAGACAGGTTGCCTATCACTGGTCTAGAGAGTTCTGCTAATTTGCACTTGTGTTAATACAGATTAGAAAAGGGTACAGCCTTCCAGTTGCATAGATAATCTCTGATGGTTATGCAGATCCCTCCCATCCTTTATGAAACAATAGGCTACTGGCAGTGTAGAGAACAACATAACCTTGATTTCTAAAAAGACTCTAGCAGACTGCAGGAGGATCATGGTATCATCATGCATGAAAAAGCGTACGAAGGTCTGAGAACCATATTACAACAAGTATATTCTACAACTGAGAAAAGTGCAGAAAAAGTTAACTAATCTTATCAAGGGCTGGAGCAACTCCTCAAAGAGGAAAACTCACAGCATTTAGTGCTTTTAAACTTAGAAATAAGGTAAGATAGGAAACTGACACAAGTTTATAAACTTATGCATGATATGAGTTCCTCAGAGGCCATTCCTTGAAACTGATCAGTGGGAGATTCATCCTGAATGGTGTGTGTCTTCACACACAGCACACTGGAGTTCACTTCTGCAAGCTGTAGCAATGGCCAGCAATTTTTAAAATTGTAATGGAGAAATTTAAGGCAAATAAGGCCATCAGTGGTGACTGGATATCCTCACTGAGGATGTATCTAACTATGAAGGCTACCCCCAGTATCAAGAGGTAGCATTCCTGTGGACATGAGCAGCAGGGGAACATGAGTGGGGCTCTGATGTTCTGCTCATAGGCTCATGCCCCTGCTAGTGGGCTTCCCACTGGAGCATCTGGTTGGCCACTGTGATGAACTAGACAGCTCTTCTCTCTCATGTAGCTGGGCTGCTCTCAAATTATTGCATCATGTGGAGGAACACCAGTTCTCTATGAATTAATGAATATTTGAAAACATGTTCTGAGCAAATAAAGTGCTTATTCTGCAAAACATTTCTCCGTCTAGGTCACATTCTTTGAGCTTCCATTCCCAAGGTCCTAATTCCTTAATTGTACTGCCAAGAGAATTACTAGATTGTCAGCATTTTCTGATCAACATTTCTAAGATTTTTCACTCCTGTGGAGCCTGAATAATGAAGACACTGCATCCATTCACAGATGGATGAAGAAGAACTGCTCTCTCTTTCTCTCTCTCCCTCCTTTGTTCTCTCTTCCACCTTGAATATTCTATACATACAATGAAAATAATTTCTTCACTCTGGGAAGTCAGTCTATGGTTTCCTGAGCTAGAAAAGGCATTCCTGTAGTTTTTTTTTCTTCTGTTTTTAAAAGCAGTTAGATCCATTCCTTATCCATTCCAAGATCTCTTTGCACTTTCAAAGATATATAGGATGTCCAGTTGCATGCAAAGGAAGGAAAAAAGAAATCTATTGCCAATGAAGGGGGCATATGCATAGATTTTTCATGTACTAATATGTATATGTGCCAATTTAGGTACATGGTACCAAGTACACGAAAGCAAGACGGCCATTGTAGGACCTTACTGTAAAAGCTAAGGGAAGAAATGGTCTGGCCATTTCTCCAAGGACACTGAGTTGCATTGGTAAAGCTGCCAGTCCTCCCACACAATTCTCTTGCCCCTGAGTTGCCAGCAAGAGGACAGATCTCAAGGAACAGTATTTGCCCAGGAATCTTCAGCCTGCTGATCCCCATGTTATGGGCCAAGAAGTGGCATTTAGCCAAGGACCTTTGGGTTCAGCAGCATTTATCTGGCCTAGCATCAAGGAAAACAGGACTTGAACAAGGAACCTGAAGGGCAAAGATCTTGACTGTCCGTATACTATTTTTAATTATATTCCTACTCTACTCTCCCCCTTTTTGGTAGTGGTTCTGAAGCAGGCAGTTTAGAGGGCTGAAACCCACTTTCAGTGGCAGAATGGCATCTGCTGCCTTCACAGCCATCCTCATCATTAGCTGCCTGGAAGAGCAAGAAAGCCACAGACCTGGATTATTAAATTTGGCAGATAATTTTTCTCATTGACAAGGTGATATTTCTTCTTCAAGAGTTTGTTTCCAAATTGTCATACAGTTCTTGTCTTGTTGGTAGCTGTAGCAACTGTTTGTCATGTCTTCCTCACAAAGAATCTTTCTGTTGTATAATCAACTTGTCAAAATCTGTCCAATCCTTTGCCTCATTGTATTTCCCCTTTCAATCTTGAAATCAGTTGGTGATAAGTGGACCACTGTCTATTTTTCCCTTCATCTTTTAGTTGTTGCCAAGATTTGACTCATCCTTGTTGATCAATCATATCTCCATAAGTTATAAAATAATTATTTTCCCTTAATTGTTTTCCATATGCTTTGACCAGGAACATCAGAGGAAAGATCGGAAGGCTACTTGTTCCCATGGAATACCAAAGTTTTATTAGGCTGTCTCTTAATTTATGGTTATTATTTGGTATCAGGGCCTTTTTAACCAACTCTTCAACCCATAACAGACTGTGCATTCCATCTTCAAGGTCTGCTATTTCTAACTTCACTTGCCTATAATTAGCATAATCCAATCTGCAATACTAACTAGGACAGCTGCATAGCAGAATAGCTTTAAATTAGGTACTGCAAGGTGTCTTCTCACCTTTTCATCTTGAAGGATGTTTAATCTAATCCTTGGTTTTTTTGCCATTCCGAATAAAGGTATTTGGTTGTCATTGCCAGTTTTGGAGAGTTTTTCCTGGTATAGCGATTGGCATCATCTGAAATAGAAAGCTCAATTTCGTTAGTACATTTAATTTTATGATGGAACTTCTTCCCAAAGGCAGGTAATTTTTCTGAAGTGCCATCAAGGCATCTCCAATTTATGGTGATCCTCTGAATGAAAACCTTCATTCATGTCCTATCCATGATAGCCATGCTCAGCTGTTGTGAATTCAGTGCTGTGGCCTCCTTTATGACTCAATCATCAAGCATAGTCTTGATTTGACAAGTCATAATGTCAAAAACCAATCACCTTTTTCATTTATGAGGAACCTGAATTTCCTTGACGTATTTCATGCTGCTGATTGGCTGCAGGGGAACCTGGGGGCATCCTAATTTTGTTTTGCTGCTTTAACAACTCAATCCTGTATTTCTTTGTTTATTTATTTATTTACCTATCTAGGAAAAGCATTTCTACCCTGTCCTTTACTGAGGTCTCAGGATGGCAGTACAATAATAGCTCTTTATGTTTAGCTCCTTATGTTTCATATTTATATTTTTCGCAACAAATACATTCAGTAGAGCCAATTCAGAGAGAAAGAAGTCCTACAATTCCCAGCATTCCTTGGCTAGGCCTCTTTCTGTCTAAACATGCCTAGGATTGCACTCCAAGTGAATTTAATCTTGCCCCCCACAATCCCTACCTTGTGCCCCATTGTATGGTGAGCAGCATAATCACAACATGTCAGCAATCAAGAGATTATGCAGTACTATTTTCCTCATTTTCATTTTTTAGATTAATTTCTTCTCAAGGCTGTAACCCAGAGTGAAGTAGCAAATACCACAAGGCTGTTTGAGATGCTGAAGGATAGACCCATGTGCCACAGAGCTTCCTTTGTGCCTCCTAAATTAGCTTACTGCCTTTCAGGATCAGTGTTGAAGACAAATTTCTGCCAATCCAGTCAGTTTTTACTCATGCAGCATCTTGTCCTTCATCTCAGGTGGAAGAATGTCTTGGGCCAGTCCTCCTGTACCCACAAATGATACTCAGGCCCTGCTCTGAGCTTTCAGTGTTTGTGATGCAACGGTATCTAGCTTGTTTCTTTGTATGTGTGCAGAAAGCACGGAGGCACTGTTCTTCCCAAGAGCTCACTGAGAACAAACTTAACAACTTTCTCAACCTGTTAGGCTTCCTGCTTTGACTGTTCTCCAATGGAACCCCTTTAAGCTCCCCTTGTCAAGTAATTTCTGGCAAGTGCCTTCATCTTGTGTCTGTGTGTCTGTGCCTTGGGCAGTCGATAGCAAACATAAGGCTCTAGAATCAATCACTCTGATGCCTCTGAATGTCTCTTCCAATAAGCCAAGTTGTCATTCTCTCTGGCCTGGGTCTAGGGGCCAAATCTGATCAACCTGATCCCAATGTAACCCTTCAGGGACCCTATAATGGCCACACCTCCTTCCCTGGCTGTGCTCCTTTACCCTACCTACCAAATACTCGGTGGTCTCCATTGTAACAGAACGAAATGTCTCTCCTAAGGTTTAGTAAGAGCTTTCAGCTCAACATGCTGGCATTTGGGGTATTATATTTTTGGCCCAGTCCTTTTGCCTTTGAGCTCATCCACCACTGGAATGCATCCTTCCTTGAGCTTCAACACAATGAAATTTGGCCCTTTGGCAGAACAAGTTTCCATGCCCCTGTGCAGGAAATGTGCCTGGACTAGAAGGCACCTGAGGTCATTGCCCAACTTGCCTCTGCAGCTAGTCATGCCTGCTGGTGACTCAAGTGGGACCCTCTTCTTTTGCATCTTCCATTCTTTTTCTCCTTCTTCCAACAGCAGTAGGAAACATTCTAAAGTTAAAATAGGCACCACTTTCCTAACCTCTCCTGCTTGTACCTCCAAGTCCTGCATTCTTTCTTTCCCCAATAAACAAGGACACTTGTTCTCCTGTTGATGGACTCCCTGCCCAGCCCAAGTCCTAATGGAAGCCCTTGATTTCTTGCAGACATTGATGAGTGCCACACCAGCCCCTGTCTGAATGGAGCTACCTGCGTCGATGGCATCTACATTTTCACATGCTTATGCCTTCCCAGCTACGGAGGGGACCTCTGTGATATTGGTACGGCCTACCTACCTCCCTGGCTTTAGCTAACTGTACTAACAGCTGCATCTCTTCTCTCTTTCCTGGGGGTGGGGAAAGCAACCTGGCACATGTAGGCTGAGTACTCCCATCTTTTCCCAACCCATCCCATCCACATCTCTTTACAGCTAACTCTTAATGACTACAAAATAAGTCCTACCAGAGGAAAAGTTGCCTTTCCACTTACCACCTTATATTTATTAGGCCTATTTCTCTAGGCAGTTTCTTTGTATGCATAGTGGCACCTGGATAGTCTCTTGGTCATGGTTAGGAAGCAAGGGAAAATTTCTTCCAGGCATAAGCAGATGTGCAAGTTCCTGCCCTTATTTCTCTTGATCACACTCTTAAAACTCTACCATCCTATCACACACTACGTTGCTCCAACGGTTACATGCACGCAATGCACACACACGTGCAGGCACATGGAAGGTCACACTCTTGGGCACACTCCTCCACTCCAGGATTTCATCATAGTCTAAAATCACTCAAAGAAACAGAGAGAGGGTGGATTATGCATTGGGGGGGGGGCTTATTCATATAGTTTCCCATTCAGCTCTTAGTGGGCTCCATTAAAGGAGATAGTTCCACTGATGTACATTGAGAAGGGATGAAATCTTCCTTTCACCCTAGCCTAGTTTCACCAAAAACAGGGGACAACTTTAACTTCCACATTGCTGTCTCTAACTGTAGCCCTTCTCCTTCTCCCATATGATTGAGTTTCACCTTTAGCTTTTGGAGTAAAAGGCTGCTAAACCAAGGCTAATGTTGTATTGGGGAAGGAAAATGCCCCCCCACCTCTCAAAATGGGCAGTCTAATGTACACTGAGCCACTGAGACTTACGGTTAATTGAGGGGCATCTGCTTTATAAAAACCTTCTTTTCACTACATACTGTCCATCATAAAGGTGCTAGTCCCTAATAATTTTACAGTAGAAAGACAACAGCGGGAAGGCCTCCAGCCCCATTTTAGCACATGTTTTCATAGTGCAGAAAGAGAGTTCACAGAACTTACCAGGCACTGAACCAGGCACTTCTCTGCACCTTGGGTTTGTCCATGGAACAGTAATGCTATCAGAAAGAGAGCAGCAGAAGGCAGGGTGAGATAGCAAGCATTGTACACCCCTGAGGGATTAGCAGTGGCAGCACCCAAAAGGTTTACCCCCTCCCCACTCCCAAAATATAGGCCCGTAGGACACCAGCTCTGTAGTAACTCTGATGAAGTCTTGTATTTGTCTATTCAACTCTGCATGGTGCCTGACTTACCAGGTGCGCCAACACCTGCCCCACCTATTCCCATGAACTATGGAATTTTCTGCCTCTGGAAGTGGTGATGGCCACCAATCTGGATGGCTTAAACATGGGATTGGAGAGATTCATGAGGGAGGAGGCTGTCAGTGGCTACTAGCCTCACTGGCCATGGGCTACCTCCTTTACCAGAGGTGGCCAGCCTGCATACACCAGTTGCTGAGGAGCTGGGCAGGGGGAGGTCTTGCATGCATTCTACTTGAGGGATCCTGTGGTTTGCCATTGTGCGTACAGAGTGATGGACCAGATGAACTGTGGGCCTGATCCAGATTGGCTTTTCTTGCGTTCCAGCTGGGTCAGTTGTTTATCTTCAGCATCTGCTACTCACAGATTTATTTCCTTTGTACAAAAAGGTTCCATAGAGTTATCAAAATTAATAGCCATTTGGAGAAGTTGTAGTAGCACAGGAACTCATGATGAAAGTCCCCATATCCAGATCCCCAATGAGAATCATAGTTACGTTCTCAGGAAATGGATAATTAGATATCCTGCTTTTATATTATTTAAATATAAATAAAGGAATAAATAATGGTTAAAAACTCTTTCCTAAAGAGGTCCAAAACAAGCACACACCTAATGCAATCACATAGTTAAGCTCAGTGGGCATGACCACAATCCTTGGTGTAGCTACCTAGGAGTAAACTCACTGGAGATCAGTGCTACTTGCTTTGACAGCATAAATTAAACTTGTAAAATGCACTTCAGTGAAATATCTTTTGGCAGCTGAAATACACCCTGGCGATTAATCTTGCAAAGAACTGTTACCATTTAAACTGCCCGTGTGAAGTAGGAATCCCATCAAAGCGAAGGAAAGCAGGATCCAGAGGCTGCTTAATAATTTTCCTCATTCTCTGATTTCTTCAATGACTCTCCATCACAAGCGATTTTAAGATATGGAATCCTTGTTATAACCTCAATCGCTTGCCAAAGAAAGGGAAGTCCAGCACTGTTCCTAGTGGTCTTGCAGATGAAGTCAATTCCCTTGTTCTAAGAGAGACAGGGGTCCTACTGCTGCTTTACTTTGGGTTTCCCTCCATTGCACAATTGTTGACAGTCTCGTCCTCCATTAAATGGTCCAGTCTTTTCAAAATTCATCTAGCAACCGCCACCTCTTGTCTTAGCTTGCACCGGGCAAAGTCATTAACTGTGGGAATGAGGGTGGCTGTTGTTCTGGGTGTGCTGATCATGCTGATGTAGAGTCCAAGTGAGAGAATGAAGGGGAGGTGGCAGAGGGGGCTTGCTAATGTGGGGCTCTGGACTCCAAGATGAGAGAAGCAGAGCCAGGCCATGCTCCCTCAGCACTCAGGCAGGCTCTGAGAAGAGCCAGCAGGCACAGATATCAGCAGGGCTGTGGGAGAGGAGCACTCCGAGTCAGATGACCCGTCATGACACATCACAGGAGAGGAGGGCCAGGAGGGCCAACTGGAGGGCAGGTGTGTCGAATAGAGGCGGGCTCACTTCAAAGCAGGCCCTTCAGAAGGGATCAGGCTCACACATACCCCTCAGGAGGGTTTGCACAAGTCGTCGTTTAGACTGGGTTCCACAAACTGCTCTATGCATATTCAGAGAGACATTCTGGTTGTTGATGTTGCTGCTGTTGTTATTTTCATTTTATTACGTATACTGCCTGTACCTGAAACACTCTGGGCAGTTTACAACAAAGTAATGAAATGAAATAAATAATAATATGTCTCCTTTGGTGAATAAAGAGCTTGTTGCAAAGAAATGCTCTGTTGCCTTGAATGTGTAAAGGAAGGAAACCTTGGTATGCAACATCAACCGGGATCAGGACAACGCAATAACCCGGACTCAGTGCTTGAGCCTGGGTTGTCACTGAACTGTGGGTTGTTATTGAAACATGTGTTCTCATATTGTCTGACCCATAATGAACAACCCATAGTTCAGTACCCAAAAACAAACCATGGGTTCTCTTGCATGGGCTGCTCATTGTCAACAAGCCATGGCTTGGAGGGACAGGTGGCACCCCCCCATATTTGGATCAGACCGAATGACAACCCATGATTGGCCAAAAGCCCATGGTTCAATAACAATCCACACTCGAGTGTAGCTTATTGCGTTGTCTAAATCTAGGCACTGATTTTTTTCCCCCCAGTAACAATCAGATTGAGCTCCGTTGGGATTCCTGTCTCCATCCGAGAAGACACAATTGGTCAGTTTCCTCTACACATCCTTAAACCATAAATCAGCCTTCCCCAAATGGGTGGCCACTGGATGTGTTGAATTAGAACTCCCATGATCCCCATCATGGCTGAGGGCAGCAGTTTGGGAGATTCTGGTACAAACGTTGATCATCCCTCTACTGAAAACTTCCTCAATGGGCATTTCCCCTCACCCCCAACAACATAATGCCTTGCCTTCTACAAACATGGATGAGTTCCCTGGTGGGTGGAAAGAATATTTATTTTCCTTGTCAAGCTACGGAACTTCCCACTGCTATCTCAGGAAAGGATGTACTTCCATTACATTCTGCTACCAATGATCCACCAGAAGGAAGCGGGTTAGGATGCTGCCCCCTTCATCTTAAAAGGAATAAAGTACAATTGATTCATCCTACATCTCGCCCACGTTCCTTGCAAAGAAAATGAGAGCAACAAACAACCTGCTTGTTTGTTTCTGCTTGTGTACCTTGATAAAGGGGACAAAATATTGTGTAGGTGTGCAGTACAGTGTTGTTCAACCACAGTGCCTTCCACCCTCAGAGTGGTGGCAGGAGGGAAGCTGCTACCTAGTCCTCAAGGGGGGCAATCTGTATTGTCTGCAACATCCATTCCCCCCCTGCCCACTGCCCCCATGCAGCAGGGTAGGAAACCTGCTCCTCACTGCTTCAAAAGCCCACTGCGAATTCCCAGCTCAGGCCTCTGACAAGGACGACCTGTCCCTCTGCAGGGGCGAGGGCAGAGAGGAGAAAAAGTGGAGAAAGAAGTGGGGTGCCAGAGGGAAAGAGAAGAGGTGATCACAGAGTTGCTTTAGCTATGACTCCACCTACCACCGACTCCATCCCCACCTCCCAGTGGCACGTGGGCTTGTGGGAAGGGGCCCTAGTTCAGGGGTAAATGCTTGCCAAGCAAGTCTCTGGTTCAGTTCCTGGCATCTCCAGGAGGAACTGGAAATATTCCTGCCTGAAACCCTGCAAAGCCTCTGCCGGAAGTGCTGAAAAGGCTAGAAAGATGAATGATCCAATTTATTCTAAGGCAGCTCCCTGTGCTCTTATGATAGGGACATTTACAACATACATCCAACCAGCTATTTGCCAACAAAGAGTCAGAGTCTCTGAGCATGCACAGAGCAGTTCACTGAAGCCAAACTAGAGACTATTTCCAAGCCTCCCACAGGGTGCTCTAGTTCCCAGCGCTGCGTCAAGGACTGGGCCAAGCTCTTTGACTCCTCTTCCATGTCCCCTCCCCACACTTCCAAATCCTGTCAGTTCCCCAGGTCTACCTGAACACCTGGAGACGGTGGCCTTGAGATTAGCTCTTCCTCCTCTGCCCTCTCTGTGTCCATATCTGAAGACCCATTTTGTCAGTACCTAAAGGGAGTATATGACTTGGATAAAGGTACCCAGTTCAGTTATCACCCAAGTTCCTTCCATACCCAGACTGGCTTAGCTGCATCAGATGTTTTCAGCCCATATGTTAAGTCCAAGGGTAAAATTAAAGGAAGAATGTAGTGGGACTCTCTAAAGGAGAAAAGTTCTAATGATACTCCCCTAAGAAGGAGTTACATGGATTTGTTTTTCCCAGTCAGTATTCCGAAATGCACCTTTGCATTTTGAACTCCTTCCAAAGTGTTTATGGCTGTCTACAGTTTGCTTCGTTCCATTAGGAGTAGTTCATACATGCATATTCATCCCGTGATTGCTGCAACATCAAGTGACAACATGTGTGTGGGAATTCATCCATCATGGCCATAGGATTGCAGGCAGACAATCTGAATTTCCTCTCACTGTCTATCGGTGGAGGCAGCTCACACATTCCAATGTCATCAAGCCTGTCTCCAGACACATCATTTCCACAACCAATGAACAAGTTGCAGAGTGCAGGACTGACCAGCTAGCCACAGCCCTCATTTCAGCATGCACTTCTGGCCCCATCTCTGGCATCTGCACCTTCTCCTGGATGCATGAAAGGGACCCGTATGGGCCTAAGGTGGTAACACACACACATGCATACAAAAGCAGGAGCCCTAACTGCAGTAATGGGGTGGGGTAGGGGGAGAGGGAATAGCTCTCTAGAAGTGGCTAGGCCGCAAATCATTTCATTCCTCACTATTGTCTATGTGGAAATGGTGGAATTTGCAGTTTAGCTGGGATCTGGCAGGTCACATTTCCCTGTCCCTGTCTTATTGGCTAACTGTCCTTTTCTGTCCACATCTTACGACTCCAGGGAGTCTTTCACACGTCCCGCTGAAGGTGTCGGTGTTGAGGCATGGTACGATGGGCATACTAATTCGAGGACATGTGGCTGACCGGGGAATTCTCATTACCCCCTCATGCCTTCACTGAACATGTGGATTTTAAGGCAAAGTGGCTCATTATTTAGTACACAAATGAAAACCTAGGTGTAGATGGAAGCATGTGTGAACAAGTCCTCAGTAATCCTTGGCATTGGGGTATTAACAACAGGAGTTCCAAGTAGCTATCTTCCCTTCCTTTGAAGCATTCTTTTTGGCAGGATGTAGAAGTAAGGATCTTTGTGTCCAACAGAGGTGACAACTGAAGCACTCCAAAGTCTTCCAGAGACTTCCATATAAATGAATCTTCATACCCCTGCTCTATTATCCTATGGCAGAGTTTTGGTCTAGAAAACAGGAATTCTAGTTGGCAAAAATTCAAGTGACATCAATGGTACCATTTTATCAATATTATTCAGCTGTGCGGGATTCAGGCAAACAAAGTCAGCTATGGTAATAAAAGTAAGGGGAAAGATAATTCCTTTGAATTATCTAAACCAGCATTCCCTGGCCTGGTGTCCGGTAAATATATTGGACTTTTAACTCCCACAATCCTGAGAGGTAGCCTAGTGCATTGGGTGACCACCAGGTTGGGGAAAGTCAACCTAAGGAATGTTATTTGTGGAGTAATGTCCTGGTGATGGGATCTCTTTTTATAAGGGACTCTCACTGATTGATGCTTCTAGAGGCACATTTAAGGATGTAAGAAAAATCCTGCTAGATCAGTTCTCCATAGTGGCAGTGACTTCTGTAAGGTAAATTTTGCTGTGAAAAAAAAAAATCCTTTTTGCATAAAATACTTCTTCTGCACCTGCTGCTAATCGGATTGATTAGCACACTGTGCAGGTCTGTAGGGAGCACTGAGCCCCTGGCACTGATTGTATATCTGCCCCCGCTCCTACCCCTGCTCCTGCCCCCTCTACCCACAATGTTCCTGTGTTGACCTGGAAGGTGTTAAGGGTACTAATACTTGCATTTGACTGAAGATGAGTAGAATCTGCCATGCATTCAGGTCCCAAATTCACAGATGTTTCTACTCAGGTACAAACAAATAGATGTAGAAGATTTTCCAAATCTTCCGCTCAAGCCGACAAGGTAGAGAGGATGAAGATATTGGAGACAAAGGTTGCATATGCTCCCTGCACACTTAAGCCCTCTCCAGGTAGAGCTGGAGTGTTCCCAATTTCTAGAATTCTTTTTTTTTTTGAAGACTTTAAGGAGAGAAAAGGGGAAAACTCTTTTCTTTATATACCAGTCATGATTTTATAATTATGTCCCTTTGTTGGTCACCTCTTTCTCCCCTGATCTTATAAAGCTCCTAACATTTTTCCTCTCCTCATAAAGGGGTTCCAGTGTTTTGATTCAAAGAAAGATGCAATGCAATGACAACTCTATTTAAGTTTATAAAAGCATGCAATACATTTAAGATTTTTAAAGCAAAGCTATTGTTTCAAATGAATGTATTGAACTACAAAGGGAAAATAAAATATATAAATCATAATACACATATGCTAAATATTTAACATAATTCTCACCCTTTTTTCCACACTTCCTAAAAAAGTGTTTCCCTTAACTTTTTTAATGAAATGCATGACCGAACACAACAATAGTACAATAAAATTACGCCTGCCTCTGATGCACAGACACATGTAAAATAAATCCCCCCCCCCCAGTAACCCCTCTTTTCATTGAACTCATGTGGAATAATTCCCCAGTATTGTTTATCTAGTTATCTTGGGCCTGACAGAATTCCACAGGGATTTCCTTACCTGCTTAGATTTTGCATCCAAAATCTCCCTTAAGATTTCCTTACGCAGAACTTTCAGGAGCACAACACAAATGCCTCAGTTGTCCTTCCATCTCCATTTTGGAAGTCAGAAAAGGAGCTGCCACTTCTCTTCCTCTTGTGGCACACTGAGGCAGCATCAGTGGGCTTGGGCAGTGCGCTGGCTGCCACTAGAAGCTTCCAGGGAAGAGGAGTCCATAACTTTTTCTGTTCAGGAAAGCAACTGTGCATCCGTCTGGTCAAGTGAGCGGCTTTGGAACGCTTAAGCCTTCCATTCATGCTTATTATAAACCCTTCCAATCTCTTCCAGATCTGGCTGAATGTGAAGCAGGCTGGACCAAGTTCCAAGGCAACTGTTATAAGCATTTTGAAGAGAAACACACATGGATGGATGCAGAGAACCTGTGTCGAGAACATCAGTCCCATCTGAGCAGTATCATCACTCCTGAAGAGCAGGAATTTGTGAACAGTGAGTCTGATGACCTGAAATGTCTTCAGGTGTTTAGAAATTGAAAATGGCTTAAATCAGCCAGAGGGGAGGGAAGGCAAACCGAATCAAACCGAGCCTGGGAGAACTAGGTTCTAGTGCCCACTTGGTCATGACGTTCACTGGGTGGCTTTGGACCGGTGAACAGACTCTCTCAGCCTTACATACTGCACAGGGCAGTTATAACAGTAGCCACTGTTATGCTAGCCACTTTGGGCTCTTCACACGAGAGAAAAGGCAGGATAATAAATAATATATAATAAAATTTACCAGGCTTGAGTTTTCAAACAGATGTATTGTCCAAGCCATTGTTGTTGCTAGTCGTGAAGTCATGTCTGACCCATCGCGACCCCATGGACAACATCCCTCCAGGCCTTCCTGTCCTCCGCCATCCCCTGGAGTCCACTTAAGCTCACACTGACTGCTTCAGTGACTCCATCTAGCCACCTCAATCTCTGCCATCCCTTCTCTTTTTGCCATCAGTCATTTCCAGCATTAGGCTCTTCTCCAAGCCATAACCTACAAATTTATCTCAAATTCCACTTTAGGTGGAAATTCAGTAATGACTCTCACACAGACATACTGAAAAGTGAGGACAAGAAGGCCAACAAGGGCACAAAGTTGTGCTTTGTGGACCAGTGTAGGTCTGCAAGCACCTTTCATGTGGTCCGTGGAAAAGCTATAGAACAATTCAGAATCTATGCACCTGACGAACACTTGTTTCGTTTCGTTTCGTTTTTTCTGACAATATAGATTGAGGCTGTTTTGACCAACATAAGATTATCAAACAGGCTAACAAGAATCTGAATAGTTTCCCTTCTAGGTGCTGTTTTCAGAAGACCAAGCAGAAGTGGAACTATTAAATATGATTATGGGTTTAAATTAATGTGGAGATTGGCCAGAGTCCAGACGCAATTTGAAGTGCTGTATGAATTCTTTTAGAGACGCATGTTTTTAAAAAGCCTCAAAGTGCAGCAAATATTTGTCTAAAAAGCATGGCTGGCTAAGAATGTTGGGAGCTGCAATTCATGAGATCCAGAGGGTGCCAGGCTGGGGAAATGGCAAGCAGCATTACTGGTTTAGAAAATGATTCCTCCCCCGCAGGAAATATGACAGCAGGCCAGCCTCCTGTTTAATCTTTGCTATCTTTGTTATTCTCACTCTCTCCATCCTAGACAATGCACAAGATTATCAGTGGATTGGCCTTAGCGACAGAGCTGTTGAAGATGACTTCCGCTGGTCGGATGGGCAGCCCCTTGTGAGTTACCATCTGGAGAGCCATGGCTTTTCATAAAATGGCTGTCCTGAAAACAGTCGCGTTAGCATGAGTTTTGTCCTCCCTTGATGAGAATCTAGATCAGGTATAGAAAACTGAAGCTAGAAACCTAAAACCACCTGTGTACATGTTTAAAATATTTATATACAAATACCTAATATTTATATATATACAATACTTATATATAAAAACATATATAAATGTATGTTTTCTGGTTGCATGCCATTTAATCTCATTTAGGCTTGGGACCAGGCTACTTGAAAGGCTGCGTTCTCCCTTATGAAGCTGCCGGGATTTTGAGATCTCCAGGGCAGGCTCTTTCCTCCTGCCACCATTGGGTGCGTGCCTGGTGGGGATGCAAGAGAAGACTTTCTCGGGAGCTGCTCCCAGGATCTAAAGCTTCCCTGCAGAGGGACATTAAGCTTAGGCCCTTTTGGTTGTCCTTCTGCTGACGGGCAGATACGTTTTCATGCAGGCAGGCTTTGGGCATGCAAACTGAGACTTCTGCTGCTGCCTATTTCTTTACAAGTTCAGTTTTTAGCTGTGTCTGTTTTTGTGTTGTGATTTATTTAATTGTGAGAGTGATCTACCTTTTCTTACTGTTAGCTGTCTTGACCACCATTTTTGGCAGATGGGGGGGGGGCAGAAATTAAGAAAGAATGGACAGATGTGCTTCTGTGAGGAAGGCCTTTTCTTTGCCTGCCCCTCCATCTCCTTCCTCTCCTTCCACAGCAATATGAGAACTGGAGGCCCAACCAGCCTGATAACTTCTTTGCCAAAGGAGAAGACTGTGTGGTCATGATCTGGCATGAGAAAGGCGAGTGGAATGACGTGCCCTGCAACTATCACCTCCCGTTCACCTGCAAAAAAGGGACAGGTGAGGCCGGTTTATTGCACTGATAGGCCTGCAGGACACACAAGGACATACGACGACCCTTTGCTCCAGTGAGCTTGTATAGGATGCGGCTTGAAAGCTTGGCCTGGGTCTCTGGAGATCTGAGTTCAAGTCTGTGCTCCACTAGGAAGCCTATTGGCTACCTGAGCCAGTCAGAGATGCTCAGTCTAACCTATCACACAGGGTTCTTGGGAGGACAAACTGGAGAGGAGAGGGTGCATGTAAGCTGCCTTGAGCTGTTTGCAAAAGGAAACCAGGGCAGGTTACAGATGCAATAATAAATAAAGAAATAGCAATCTGACGTGAGAGATCCAGCAGTGCACTGCAAAAAAGCCAGACACTGAGACACAAAAGCACGCTCAGCGGATCAAGGAAGCACACAAAAGATCACACAGTGGAGGCTGAACTCTTGTCTTCTCTGCTACCCAGACAGAAAAACTAGACTTAATGGGCTTCAGTGTGACTGCAATAGTTTTGGCATTGAAACTTAGAAGACACACCTTGACAGTAAGAGCAGTTTGACAACAGAAAGTGGTAGGCAATTACTATTGCCAAAAAAAGTGGTTTATTTATTATATTTATATCCCACCTCTTCCCTTTCAAGGAACTCAAGGTGGCTTGCATAATTCTCCTCCTACTCCTCTCAATCCTATCCTCACAACAACAACCCTGTGAGGTAGGTTGGGCTGAGAGTCTGTGACTGAAAAGCACTTGCTAGGATTTGAACTTGCAGGCTCTGGATCAGCAGCCAGGGGCTTTTCCTATTAGGCAATTTGAGCCGCTAGGCTCAATAAAATGAGCTTTATAGTCCCAGTCTCAATCTTGCCAGTACCACAAACTCACTTGGTAGTCTCAAGCAAGCCTTGCTCCTTCTCTGCAGTGGCAAAATGGGAAGATGAATTCTGGCCTACCTTCCCAAGCCCCAGAATTGTGCTAATAGGTGTTGGCTCTTTCTTGCCATAGTCCTGGTTTTTGGGGAGAGAAAGCAAAGAGAGGAGAGCATCTCTTCTTGCTTCTTCTCTGGCCTGCTCTCCAAATTCAGTAATCAGCATGGATGGATTTCAAAGGCAGCAGTGGCTGAACTTGAATCTCCAAAGTAGGGAATGGGTTGGCTGGTGCTTTATAGCTCCCGTCTTGACTGCCGTACTTCCCAAAATAAATGACCCTGAGCAGCTGTGGAGCCTGGGTGATGGGCCAGGCAACAGGAGGCTCTTAGCAACATTGGCGTCAGATGGTCTCAAGGAGCAAACAGCAGACAAAGGCTCGAGTCTGGAATTCTCCTTCCCATGTGAACCAACACACAAGGCAAGGACCACTGCAGAGTGTTGGCTCCCCAGCCCAGAAACTGCGAGAATAATAGCAGCAGCTTTTCAGAATGCATCCTGCTTCTCCTATATGCAAGTTCTCCAGAATCCCCATGTTTAACCCCACCGTCTAACCCAAAACAGCTGCAACAGGCTTGTTTTTTGTTGAGTTGAGTTGTGTTTCGATGAATTGGCATGAGAGACATTCACTCATGTACCTCAAAAGGACCAAATGTATTCAGAGGAGCACATCTTCCTGTGTTAATGTGTGAGTTACTGTGCTGGGCATGACTCTAGATTGTAAGGAGGAGTGGAGCAGACACAATAGGTCGCATCATCCGAGTACGGATAATTCCAGCTTACCAGGTGAGATGGAGCATTACAATTGCACCAGAGTTTCGTTAGTCTATAGCAGCATGCAAGAAATTCTGTTATACAATACAATAACATCTTGGCCCACAGTTTGGGAATTCTTGCCTACCTTATCTAACAATTCAATAATATGGGTTGGTCAGTTGGCCTGCCTTCCTTCCTTCCTTCCTTCCTTCCTTCCTTCCTTCCTTCCTTCCTTCCTTCCTTCTTCAGTGTTTCCTGTAGACTGTATTTTTTGCTCTATAAGACTCACTTTTTCCCCCCTCAAATGTAAGGGGAAATGTCTGTGCGTCTTATAGAGCGAATATGTGTGTGCAGTAAGTCTGTCAGATGTGCAGCCCATGGGGAAGTGATGGGGAATGTGCCCATTTGATTCAGAATATTTTTTTTCTTGTTTTCCTCCACTAAAAACCAGGTGCGTCTTATGGTCAGGCGCGTCTTATAGAGCAAAAAATACGGTACATGTTAAAAGCAACTTGAGGAATATATGTGGGACTTGCAATGAAATGTTGCAACATGGAGTGTTCCACATCAAGCTTCCAGTCACCCAGCCATGTCCTTTTCCAGGATACTCCATTCCATCTCCTCACTAGTTATACATTCCTCGCCTCCAACTATCAGCTGGCACTCCATGATCATCAAGCAATTTGCTTTTGTGGGTGGGCTCCCTTAGGGCTTTTTTCCCCATAAAGAATGCAGCATTTCTGCAAACGTTGGGGTTCCTTTCTCTTTCTTTGTATCAGTGGTGTTCTTTCGGCCACGGTTTATTCCACAGTCATCTCTGAATTCTGGAAATAATTGGAATGATAATGACAGTGACAGACATGACACTCCTCTAAAAGTGGTGGGGGAACATATGGCTGCTGCTAAGATGTTAGCCTTAAGCATCGTGGTCAGCATTTTCCAGGCTCCGCTCCAATGCAGCAGCTGTTTTCTTGCAGGGGGTGGGATAATGTTGAGAAGACAGATGAAAGGGGCATGTGCAAGACCAGGTTAAAGTCTAGGGGTGGCCATGTGTTCTCTGTGCAAACACAACATCAAAGGTAGACAGGGTTGAGCACTTGCTTAGGGACCACAGCCCAGCAAGCGCTCACTCACAGAACCTCCCAAAGTTACGCCTGCTATTCAGTGTAGCAACTGGCCCCTCCCTCTGCCTCTGGCCCAGTCAGATAACGGTGGCAAGAAGGAGGAACAGTAGATGCGACTGCCTATTTGTTCCCAGCTTTCTTGCCTACCAACCAACCAACCAAATGGTAATCATGACAAGAAAAAGGATGAGGAGCAAGAACAGCTGGTGACCATGGCAGTAAGAGGGCATTTACAAAGGGAGGGGACCCATTGAAGATGTCTTGCCTGAGGCCATTCAAAAGCCTGTGGCCAACACTAGTTATGGACAGTGAGTGCTTTAAGCTCAAATATGATCGTATTTTGGCCTTGGACCACACCTGCCACTAGAAGAAGGGTTTCTTCAAAATGAAGGTTGACTTTCAAACTGAAATGGCATCAGCCTGGACTGAGAGGTGAGCAGTATCTCTTGGACCAGAAAGCAACTTAAAGGATTCTTTTTCCTCCCCTAGTGGCCTGCGGAGAGCCGCCCATGGTGGAGAATGCCAAGCACTTTGGCAAGAAGAAAGAGCGCTACGAGATCAATGCTATGGTGCGGTACCAATGCAACCAGGGATACATACAGCGCCATGTGCCCACCATCCGTTGTCAACCCAATGGGCACTGGGAGGAGCCACGGATAGCCTGTATAGATCGTATGTAATGGTCTCTGCTATTGCACTATTGCCTCCAGGGCCCTTTGAGATAGCCAAGGCTCTGGTCTGCCTCTTGACCAGTGAACTTCACCAATGGGAGACAGACCACGTCTCTTCTCGTCTTCCTGTGCAAGGTGCCTGAGTCTGCAAAGCCCACGGAGGCAGGGGGTTCAAGTGCCCTGAGAGCCACAACACATAACCAGTGCTCTCATTCAGTGCATGGGGTTAAATGTTTTCTGGACCTGTGAGTCAAAGAATTAATTGCAATAAAAAGCATGAGTCATCGGTGCAATGCAGGCAGGCAGCAAGGCTTACCCGACTTTAGTGGAACTATAGTTTCCAACTTACTAAGGAGTAATAGTTCCATTTTATTTCACACTAGTTAGAGCACATCTGGAATAGTGCGACTAGTTCTGGGCATTTTAAGGAGGATGTAAATTAGAAAGGGTTCAGAGGAGGATAATGAAGATGGAAAACAGGTCCTGTGAGGAGAGGCTGAAGGACCTGCGCATGTTTGGCCTGGAGAACAGAAAACGGGCACTGGGGGCCATCGCATCTGTCTTCCAGGACTGGATTGGCCATCATAGCAAAAAGAACAAAAATGTCTTCCTTGCTGCCCCAGAGAGCAGAGCTGGAATGACTGGGCTTTAGTTAAAAGAGAGCAGACAGTGGATGAATATTAGGACCCTCTCGAGAATGATGGCTCAACGATAGAGCTAATGGCTGGAATGGGGAGGGGGGGTTCCTTGATCGCAATCTGCAACCTGAGGCTGCAGAGCCATCTGCTGGGCATTGGTGTGACTGGATTTCCTGCACAGGCTTGGATTTAGTGGAGTACCAGGTTCCCACCACCCTCTTATTTAAGGCAGAGACATTGCTACCCACACGCCTTCCTTCTGAATGCCATGATTAACTGTACTTTGCAGGCTTTTGGTGCTGCAAAAATTTCCAAATCAATTTGGCCGCAGACCAGTCGTGGCACAACTAGACAAGCATCTGCAGCATTTGAGTCAATGTAGTGGGCTGAGGCTCCCTCTGCAGTTGCCCGCGGTGATCAATGGAATGGGTGCCTAAACCCTGTGCAGCCCTTGAGCCACTATTGGCGTGCATGTGTATTGTGTGAATACATGGACCCTATGATTGTAGGGGTACTATGATGAACACCTCGTTCATCATGCTTCATTTTATTCCCACCATTCTTCCATGGTATGCTCTGCCCTTGAATGGAAGATGGGAAAGGATGCATAGAACGCCATTAAGTTTTAGGCAGAATAACCTGGCCAAGTAAACAAAGTCCGAGGAAGGTAGGAAGTCTGCTTACACATCACCTAAAAAGAACAAATGGATCATCCAAGCAGAGGAGGGATTTGCATAGCATTTGCATGCATTAGCATATAGGTACAGTTGCAAATTGAGAAATCATTTATTAATTTCATTTCAATTAGAAATGCAACCCATCAGAATGAGGATGACTGTGGCCTCTGCAGATACAAGTTGTGAATAAGCAACAAGGTTCCTCCCCCCTCTTAAGGTTCTTTATCCTAAATTTGAATCTTCTTCAGAACCAGAATGCTTTGCAGTGCTTTGAGGAGGAAGTGGCAGGGGAGGGCCATAGCTCCCTGCTAAAACTCCAGGCGTGCATGCCAAGTGTCCCCAATTCAATCCTGGAACTTCTAATCAGGTTTAGGACAGAATCCAGATGTCAATCCCAGATAAATGCTGCCAGTCCATGTCTACAGTACTGGGCTAGATGGGCCACTGGTCTGACTTAATGTAAGGCAGGTTCTGCTTCTCCTATGTCAATCCCCGGTACTAGAAGAAAACGCTATGCAATATACAGTTCTCCCCCACTATCTAAGCTTCTTTTTGGAATGGTGACTAAAAGCACCTTGCAATTCATTCAGTTTGTCATGTGAATGTCATGTGCTCTCACATAGTGGTGGTGGTGGTGGCAGCAGCGGTAGCGGCAGTGGCTGCTGCTTCCATCTCCTCCTCCTCCTCCTCCTCCTCCTCCTCCTCCTCCTCCTCCTCCTCTTCAGCTTTCCCTTTCTCATAAAGAATGATCAGCCCATGCACACTCTTAGTGAGCGAGAGGCCAGTTTAAGTCTGCAGGGGTTTGGAAGTGTTCTTACATTACAAGGATGACTGGCCTGAACCTCTCCCAGGTGGGGCTGGACTGCAGGGGTCAGCTGGAAATTCAGTGCTGGAACTTTTCATTTGCATGTGATGCCAACAGCTGGCAAGTCTTTCTTGGCCAACCTGCTGCATGCTCAGCAAGCCTCTGTAAATCTTTGATTTCTTATGACTGTGAAGGAAAAGAGGGCAGGGAGGAGACTTACAGAGCAAGAGAAACATCCAACATACCCCACCCCAAGAGGCCAATAGAAGACTTAAAGATAACTGTTGGGTTGGTTTTCTCTGAACACAGATGGCCCCTAATTGTATATACATTTGGGGGGGGGGGAGGAAAGACAGAACTAATCCTTAATGAGGTCTCCTCTTTAGGAAGTTATGTTCTTTTTTTAGACATGCTCAGACAAGAACAGCTCTGAGGAGCCTGTGGCCTTCCAGGTGTTGACAAATGATTACTCCCTTCATCCCTCACCATTGCCCAGACAAGCTAGGGAAGATGGGAATTGGAGGGCAACCAGTTCACACATGTACTAGAGTCTAACTTAGAAACATAGAAACAAAGTGAGTCAGAAGGGGCCCCTGAGACCATCTAGACCAATGGTTTTCAACCTTTTTACAGTTGGGGACCAGCAAAACTAGTAAAATTATTTTGGGAACTGCTGAGACAGAAATAAAAAGCATTATATACATAACAAAGTATTTTGTGTATTCGTTTTTAAATAGAGTACCAAAATATGAAAGTTTTCTAAAATAACCAGAAACTGAGCAGTAAAAATGCTAATAAAAGAATAAAATATTGAAATTAAATGTAATTGAATACAACTGAAACTTTGAGAACCCAAAATGTAATTGAAATAAGGTTACTGGGAAATCTGCTGATGCTGCTTTTCAAGAAAACTTGATTAAAAATTTACAGTAGCAAAATACAAAATCAATATAAATGCAGTACTATACTCGTAGCAAATACAAATTCAAATATAATCTCAACAGCAGAGCAATCCAAAATCAGAGTTACTTAATAAAATAATATTCATAATGTTACATAATGAAATAGAAGGACCCCTGCCCCCAAGCCCCATACACACCAGCACAGACTAGCTGGAAAAACACTCTCAGCACAATCCCGCTTCTGCATTTCCCTTCCCAGGAGAAAACCCAGCAGAGAAAGGGAAAGCCCGGTCTTTGGGTCTCCAACCAGGCATGGCACTGGCTCCCATTGAGCAGCCCCTGCCCTTCCCGGCCTCCTCAGCCAAGGACTGGGTGGGGAATCAGCAGCGCGACCACAGCGGCCCCGCGCTGGTCCTGGCCAGTGAGAAGCCACTCTCCTGTGCGCACATGGCCGCGGCTCTTTCTCGGACCGCCAGGAAACGCTGGCGGACCGGTGCCAGTCTGCAGACCAGCAATTGAAAAACACTGATCTAGACTGACGCCCGGCTCCAGCTGGCTCTGCTGATATAATCCCCAACTTCCTTTTAAGGACACCCACATGCCACCCTACACTGGCTGGCTGCCCATATCCCTAAGGACACAGCTAGAGCCTAGCCAGATTAGCGTGGGCATCAGCCAGGAGACCAGAGTCATGTGCTGCTTCCAACAGGACAACCATCCCCTTGACTTGGCTGCCCAAGTTAGCTGCATGGATGGCCTGTCCAGTCAAACTGGCGTGGAAGGGCTCCGGATCAGAGCCAGTTCTGCTGTTAGGCAGTATGGAGTGGCCTGCTTTCAGTGGCAGATTTTAGGGTACCATTAAAGGGCAGCAAACTGTCAGTAGTCCAGCTATCTATCTATCTATCTATCTATATATATATATATATATATATATATATATATATATATATATATATATAGAGAGAGAGAGAGAGAGAGAGAGAGAGAGAGAGAGAGAGAGAGAGAGAGAGAGAGCGCTGGGGGCAGTGCATTGGATGGGCATCCACTGGCACAAGAATGTCCTAGTCCGTTTTCTGGATTCATTGCATGCAAGGAGAAGAGGCCCTTGTCTGTTCTAAGTGGCTCACTGAGCCAGGAGCAGCACCACGGTTGCCAGCCCAGGATCCATGAGCCATCACAGTCGCTGCCAGCAGAGGGTGGACACCTTGCACTGCCTATCCAAAGTCTTGTGAGGCTGTGATGCCTAGCAGCCCCTGCCAGATTTTTCTTCTGATAATTAAAAAGAGGGGGAAAGCACAAGGAGGATTACAAACGGAAATTAATTCTGTTAGGGTGGCTAGATGTCCCACTGTGCATTCCTCTACTTGAAGGGCTGTCCCCTGTTTGAAGAAAGATCAGTCCAAGTGTGGCTTAAAGAAAAGGAACAAGCAGAGGAGGGGGTCTTAACATTGTCCATCAACAGTTGACACCTGAACAACAGACTGAAAGGTCACACCACACAGGACATCCGTCACAGGCTGGGTTCCTAAAGCACAACAACTCGTTCTCAGGGTTGAGTGGGTTGTCACTGAACTATGGGCTTATATAGTTATGGCTGAAGTAGAGGAAACTGACCAACTTTGTTCTTTCTGACAGAGAGAGCCTAATGTGGTGGTGATGGTGGGGCCAATCTGTGGGTCAGTGGGTCAGGCTTGGAAAAAAAACTCAACAGCTGGGTTCAGACAACAGAATAACTCACACTTAAGGTTTAAATGCAGGTTGAATAACAGCATGGTCTTTTATTGAGACATGGGTTACTAGGTTGTGTGAACTCAGTCACACAAACAAAGCATGTCTTGTTAACCACCAATAGCTCATGAAGAGAATCCATGGTTATTTGTTGGTGTGTGAACTGTGGGTTGTTTGGGGTTAACAGACCATACCTGGTAGCGCTGCTGGGTTCACACAACACAGCAACCCACAGTACAAGAACAACACACACTCAACCCATGCCTAACTTTGGTTATCAGTTGCCATGTTCTGTGAATCTAGGAACAGTGGAATAAGTTGTTTTTCTAATTAAATTATAGCCCTTAGTTCTGCACTTGCATCGAAACATATTAGTTAGCATGGGCAAAGTATTTGAAGGTACACACCCTCTGTTTGTGGGAAGTGATGCATTTACTCTCCTCATCCTCTTCCTTTGGTTAAGTGGCCACCCTAGTTTGGACCTCCCTGTACCAAATTTCCATGAATGCGGCATCGCCATTTGCACACTAAAAGACTCATCTAAAAAGACCCACCGAACAGCAGCAGTACTGGCTCTGCCAGCTCCAGTGTCTTTAGTCCTCGTGTTTGTCAGAGGGATGGAAAGGGACAGGACCTTATACAAAGTGCAGTGAAAAAATGCCCAGCTGACTCGCTGGGTCCCAGAGCACCAGGGGCAAGAGAAGGCACGATTGTGCTTCTGCAAGCAGGCTGGCGCCACTGCAGGCTCGGCACGGATAGCCAAAGAAACAACATGCCCCAGCCTCTGCCGTGTTTTTCCAAGGGGAGGGAGAAGGTGAGAAGTTTGGTCAAGCCAGATTAGGACAAGCAGGGCCTCTGTAACCTCCATCCCTGAGTAACAAGGTGTCTTTTCTTTTCCACTCCCTCCCACAGCCTCCACCTACAAACGCAGACTACACAAGCGAAGCCCACGGACTCGATCAAGGACCAATGGAGGACTGGCACAGAGAACCACCCATTAGAAAGTGGCAAGCGAAAGATAAGACAGACAGAGAGAGAGACAGGGAGAGAGAGAGAAACAAAAATATTTTATGAAACAGTTTTATTAACAGAATTGATTTCTTCTTGTTGCTTTTGTTGTTGATATAAGGAAAATATATTAAAGAAAAAAATCCATCTTGTGTATATGTAAAAAAAGTGGGGGGAGAGAAAAGAGACTTTTGCAAAACAGCAAAGGAAAAGCAAATACAATTCCAGTATTTCATTTTATTTTTTACTAACTGTCTGAATCCAAATATCTTTGTGCCTTGAGAGAGAGGCAAGAGAGGGAGGGCTACAATAGGGTGAGGGTTAAGTTAAATAATAAAGAAGATTGTTACATTTTTGTTGGGGGGGGGGGCATCCTGATGTTATCTACAAGCAATGTAATTATTTAATCTGTAGGGTGGACAAGACTCTCTCTCTCTCTCTCTCTCTCTCTCTCTCTCTCTCTCTCTCTCTCTCTCTCTCTCTCTCTCTCCTCCCTCTCTCTGGGTGCTCCCCCATCCTTTCAAGGGCTGTAGCACACATTGTAGTGTTCAAGAGCAGGAACACCGGGGGGGTGGGGGGGAATGGGTCAAGTCATTTTAATGGGAAGGGGTGGAAAGGAGGATTCCCAGCTATCCAAGGGGGCATAAAACAGTCATTGCTCCTTTGCATCTGTTAATTCCTTTCAGTAAAGGCAAAATGGAAAATACAGAGTGCAGGCTAAAATGAATGAGAATGCCCAATCAGGCAAAGTGGCATCTATAGAGGAGCTAAAAACTAGGGCTCTGTGCTTCTTTTCGTTCTGTCCCTTTCCTGGTCCATTTCCAGTAATTCACCAGCGTGCTGGCATCTCTTCTCCTCCAACAGCCCCATTTTTTTTTAAGATGAGTGAGGGATCAGGCGAGAAATAGCTGGAGTCATGAGCTGAAGCAAGCAGGTTCAAGCCCAGCACAGAGAACTGGCAAGCCAGCTTCATAAGAACAGAAGACTTGCTCCAGTGAATGAAGCAGACCCAAGACCTGTTAATCCAACTACCCTAAGCTCCAGGTCTTGCAGGATCCTTGAGCAGGCTCTCTCTCATGGGCCTCCACCACGCCTGTCCTCCTGTCCACCCACTTGTCTTTTCTCCCTCTGGACCACATTTGTGCAGGCCGTCTAGATGCAGAGTGCAAAGCAAAGGAAGGGATCCCAGCGGAAGCTGATGTCTCATAGCATCAGTAGGGTTTTTCATCCATTGCAGCCTTTATTTTAAATATTACAGGAGCAATCCATGCTACTGAAATCCATTCCCAAAATGGGTTTGCCACCATAGATGGCACTTATCAAACTCAAAATGAAAGCTGCAGTAGATGAGGAGCCCCAGTGACAAGGGAGTTATTACCCACCATTAAGGAAAGTTGCTCTGAGCATCTCACGCTGGTGCCTTCCTCCATGCTGAGAGAAGGCAACCAAGCAAGTAGGAACAGCAAGGACTGGGGGCAGCAGGACCAGGAGGCTTTCTGCATTGACAGAAGTCCCCCTACAGGGTTGTCCACCTTGGCAGATGCCCAACAATACCTATTCCTGATGCTGGGCCTGAATCCACATTGGGCATATACAGCTGATCATTACCGAGTGGTACCATAACCACAGAGTGAATGAATCACATTGTACGCTGGCTGCTTGCACAACCGAGGGACGTTTAGCCACACTTTCACTCCCTTAGTTGTTCCGGAGGACTGGAAAATTAACCCCACGGAGTGGAGGAAAGTTACTTCTTTGGTCAATGGTTATTTGCATGGTCCCTGGGTTCCAAAGGCAGTAACCCAAGTGCCCTTGGGAAGTCCATGCACAGGGCATGGGGAGTGTTAGCAGCATCCAAGACAGGGGTGCACAACCTCAACCGCCCACAAGTCTCCCAGTTGGTCATATCCCCTTCCACACCCTCACCTCATGGCCACTGATCACTGAACATCTGGTGATTTCCAAACCTTTGTCTAGTATTTTCTCTATCCTTTAAGGCTGAAAGGTCTCACCTAAGGCTTAGTACCTGAAAGGAAAATTTTGAAACTGGCATCCCCTGGATTTTTCTTTCTTTTTTCTTTTCATATTTCTACCATCAGCTTTTCGCCTTCTGCCCCTCCCACTATTGGAATGCAGCCCCCCCGAGAGCTTCTCTGAAAAGGAATTCTGCCTCTTGGACTGAAAAGTTCCACACGCTTGTGGAAACAGCTCTGCTACATGGGGTGTAGGCTCTGCATCAAGTCATAGTTAGAGCACATCAAAATCAATGGGATTGAAATTAATCCTGATTAGTTTAAATCCAGTTGATTTAAATGACTCTGCTCTTAGTATGACTAAATCTGGATCCAACCCAGAGGTTTGGAGTGTTTACCTGTCATAACCAATAGCCATGGATAGCTGTTGTTATGATGAGTTGTCCCAGCTCAGCCTCCCAACCATCCCTGGGGAAGTCTCAGCTCCATTCCATTGGGTCTGGACCTGTTTGCTCTGAGTAATTTGATCTGGGAAACTCAAGGAGCCCCATTAATTCTTTCTTTTTAGAACAGTGCTTGAATTGCTGACGTGCAGGGCAGTTAGAAGAGCCTTTAATGGAGTTTGCAAGTTCCACCTCCGACTATCCCTCCTCCTGCCACAATTTTAGCCCAGCCTTATCCCCTTCTCCCATTGCCTTCTAAAATTGGGAATGAACACTGTGAGTTTGTCCTTCACTCTCCTAGATCTAAGGGCCACAGGCTCACTGTGGTTTCATGGAATCATTGAATCATACAGTTGGAAGGGGGCTAGCAGGCCATTGGGTCCAACTGCCTGCCCTTTGCAGGACTCAGGTCTCTCATCCAGCTTTCAACCCAGCCCAATCCTGTTTAGCTTCCAAGATTAGGCAGGATCAGGCAATTTGGGCTATATGGAAGACTATTTTTCTTCAGAGCAGACACATGTAGGATGAGGCAGGCACCAGAGGGCCTGGAACCTTCTCTGTCTGGCCTCTCAGCAACGGCAGTCTTAGAATTTCTTGACCTCCCATCCAATATCATGGTTTGCTTCTTCAGCCATTGTTCTCCCCATTTCTTCACATGCATTGTAAAGATGCAAGTTGCCTTCCCCAACCTGGTGCCCACCTAATATATTGGAGTACAACTGCCACAATTCCCAGCCTGAGGACTGGGAATGATGGGAGTTGAAATCTGGCTAGAAATGATGGGAGCTGTAGGACACAAGAAGGTGGCACCATGTTCAGGAAGGCTGAAAGAGCGTGTGTGTGTGTGTGTGTGTGCGCGCACGTGTGTAAGTGAGCCTCCTGAGCCCATGTTGCTTCAGAGGGCTATTTCCTCCCCTTGGGACACATGCAAAGCGGCTCCCATCTGGAGACGGCGCACATGCTCTGTCTCGAGGGGGACTGTGCAGGGCACTTGAGTCCCCTGCAACTATTTATATTTTTTAAAAAAAACTTAAGGAAAATAAGTATTGAAAACAGAGAGAAAAATTCATTATCTTTGTCACAATTTAAAAGGTTTTCCAATGTCTCCAGGATGCTGGAAGGAGCACAGCTTTTGCCATGTGTTCTGTATCAAGAGGGGAAAGGAGGAACCATCTTAGGGATGGGAACTTGAAATACAGCATAGAAGATCTTATCTGATTTATTGTTGTAGAAAACCAAAACACACAGAGAGAGAGAGAGAGAGAGAGAGAGAGAGAGAAGGAGGAAGAGAGAGAGAAGGAGGAAGAGAGGGAGGGAGGGAGGGAGAGAGGGAGAAGGAACCTAATCCAGAAGTCTTTTTTTCATTCTTACTTTCCTTTTTTTTGGGGGGGGTCCAGAAGTAACTCTTGTGCATAAAATGCGAGACTCAAAACGAAGACAGCCATGCATGGTTGTGAACCCTGTAAAATAAAACTTGTATTCATCCTTGCCAAGGTGCTGGTTGCATGCTGTGAATATGTGTGCTTTGTGCATGCGTAGGCACATTTGCGCATATCACCATTTGTGTGCCTGTTGCTTTGACTGGGTGCTCAGTAAGACTGCTCCAGAAAGAATAGGGCAGGGGGTTCTCATGGGCAGGGGGTTCTCAGGCTTTTAAAGAAAGCTGTTGATCAATCAGGAAGGAAGAAAACACGAGTGTGCCATTTGTGGCATGTGCTCTTCTGGGTGTCATCAATTTGCAGCAACACAGAAATCTGTGTTATACCAAATCAGAATATTTGTGTGCATAGTTTAGGATTGCAGACTCTGATCTGCAACTGCTCTGGGATCTCGGGCATGGGCCTTTCATGTCATTTGGTACCTCTGAACTGGAGACACTAGGGACCCCAGCTGAGACCTTCCAGGTGCAAAGCTAGTGCTCCGCTCTGCACTACAGTCTCATTGGTCTCTCTTGAACACCCAAACCGGCCAGCATACATCTCTGTCTGACTCACTGCTTTCGTGCACTGACAATTGTCACCAGCAACTCAGTTATCATCTATTCATGTTAGTCCCTTACATCAAAGCTGGCCTTTCCAATGTAGCTGTGCTCCAATTCCCACCAGCACCAGCCAGTGTGGCCAAAGATAGCAGCTGACACCTTGCAGCTGGCAGTGGCTGGTGACTCCAGTGTCAGTGGAGCAGTACATGCACTCCAGTTTCCGGGCTGAGCTTTAAAGGATCTATCCATTGTATTGAATCTATTTGGAGGATAGTTACAGGGTAGCTCTACCACCCTACTGAATTGGAGCCAGCAATCCCAACAACATCCGGAGGCCACAGGTTACCCACCCCACACTGCAACTGCCTTAGGTTTTGGAGTGCCATATGGAGTGAGAGTAGCACTGCTATGAATTAGCATGCAAAGCACAAGTATTTGGCTTTTCTTTTTAAGCATCACCCTGCTTTGAAAGGCCCGTGATTTCCTGCCTCCCAGTTCTTCCTGATCCCTGTCAGAAGCAGGAAACAACTTTGGCAAACCCTTTTTTGTTTTGCTTGTTACCTAAGGAGAGATCTTAATTTTATTTCAATATTTAAGGAGGAAGCTCTTCAATACATTTTGCAAAGTTAACCAGAGGTCTTTGATTAATTATTGGCACCTATGTGAATGCAGTATACTCAAAGCCCTTTCCATCGGACCTACAGCCTCTCTCAGCTCCTCCCTACCTTGTACAGCCAATGTTTTCCTTCCCATTCAATCCTTGCCCCAGCTTCCTGACCTATCACATTTTTAAACACCATTCTGTTTCTCTTCCTAGAAGCCTGGACTTAACCTTGATCCACCCTCTCCCCCCTAATCAATGCAATTTCTGTTCTCTAACATTTTCTCGAACAACAGAAATAGAATTCCAATCTCAGGTAGCTTCTAAATCGCATTGTAATGTTTAGAGTGTCTTGTGGAGGAGCTACTCTAGGGGAGTGGGGTCAGGAAGTGCTACAATGTCCAATAAATTTCTTAGAAGTTTTCCTTCAAAGTTTTATTTGCAAGAAGACCCATTGCTGAACAGCAAAGCTAAGATCTGAGATCTATGGCCCATTTGGGAAAGGACAGCAAGCAGAGAGGGAAACAGGAGCTTTGCCTGTTCTTGCACACGTACACACACAGATGCACACACAAAATCAAAAAGAAAGGGCAATGCAAAGTACGCTGCGCAGAACCAGGCTTTGCAAGAACGTCTGCTGGAAGACAAAACCTGCCAAAAGTGACTCCTCCATGAAATTCTTGCCATGCATGACAAATAAAGTGATGCTCAAAATCCTACAAGCTAGGCTCCAGCAGTATGTGGACCGAGAACTACCAGAAGTACAGGCAGGATTTCGAAGAGGGAGAGGAACTAGAGATCAAATTGCCAACATACGCTGGATCATGGAGAAAGCCAGGGAGTTCCAGAAAAAGATCTACTTCTGCTTCATTGACTACGCTAAAGCCTTTGATTGTGTGGATCATAACAAATTGTGGCAAGTCCTTAAAGAGATGGGAGTACCAGACCATCTTATTTGTCTCTTGAGAAACCTATATGCAGGTCAAGAAGCAACAGTGAGAACCGGACACGGAACCACTGATTGGTTCAAAATTGAGAAAGGAGTTCGGCAAGGCTGTATACTGTCACCCTGCCTATTTAACTTATATGCAGAGCACATTATGAGAAAGGCAGGGCTAGCTGAATCACCAGTTGGAATCAAGATTGCTGGGAGAAATATCAACAACCTCAGATATGCAGATGATACCACTCTCATGGCAGAAAGTGAAGAGGAACTAAAGAGCCTCTTGATGCGGGTGAAGGGGGAGAGCGCAAAAGTTGGCTTGAAACTCAACATTAAGAAAACTAAGATCATGGCATCTGGTCCTCTCACTTCCTGGCAAATAGATGGGGAAGAAATGGAGGTAGTGACAGATTTTATTTTCCTGGGCTCCAAGATCACCGCAGATGGGGACTGCAGCCAAGAAATTAAAAGACGCTTGCTTCTGGGGAGGAAAGCTATGGCAAATCTAGATAGCATACTAAAAAGCAGAGACATCACTCTGCCAACAAAAGTGCGTATAGTCAAGGCTATGGTTTTCCCAGTTGCAATGTATGGCTGTGAAAGCTGGACAATAAGGAAGGCTGAGCGCAAAAGGATTGAGGCCTTTGAGTTGTGGTGCTGGAGGAGACTCCTGCGAGTCCCTTGGACCGCAAGGCGATCAAACCGGTCAGTCCTAGAGGAGATCAACCCTGACTGCTCTTTAGAAGGCCAGATAGTGAAGATGAAACTCAAATACTTTGGCCACCTAATGAGAAGGTGGAACTCCCTGGAGAAGAGTCTAATGCTGGGAACAATAGATGGCAAAAGAAGAAGGGGACGGCAGAGGATGAGGTGGCTGGATGGAGTCACTGAAGCAGTTGGTGTGAGCTTGAGTGGACTCCTGGGGATGGTGGAGGACAGGAGAGCCTGGAGGAATGTTGTCCATGGGGTCGCGATGGGTCGGACTCGACTTCGCGACTAACAACAACAACAACAACACAGAAAGTGGAAGAAGGAACTAGAGTGTCGGCTGCTCGGATACGGATGATTTAATGGAGAAAATGGAAGTTTCAGGAACACTAGGAGAAAGTGGCCACAACATACCTGAGTTCTTGATTTTAAAGGAAGGGAAAATGAAGAATAGCCATACAAGTCCCCTGGATCGGGAAAGCTGACTTTAATAAACTCAGAACAATGATAAGTAAGTTCCCATGGCAAGTGACCCTGAGGAAAAAAAGAGTTCCTCTAGTTCCTTCCTCCACTTTCTGTAGAAATCTTTTAAAAAGGGAAATTTTAAAAGCACAATTACAAACAATTTCAACAAGAACAAGAGATAGCAGAGAACAGAATGGGCAGAGGAATCAGAAGGAAGGCCAGAGGAAGAGCACAGAGGTGGCACAGAGGTGAAGGAATGCCATCTGGAAGACTAAAGCTGAGAATGAGCTGAAGCTAGCAAGAGATGCCAAAAACAACAAAAAGCCATTTTTTCCAAGTTTGATCACAGCAAATGACAGAGAAAAGAAATTGTAGTGCAACTTCTCAATTCGGAGAGGAAATTGGTAACAGATGACAGAAGAAAAAGCTGAAGTGCTAAGTTTCATCTTTGGTTCAATATTTTCCCAAAAGCAGGTCTATGACCTCCCCCCCCCCCACCCCACCCTGGCAGAAATGAAGTCAGCAACCAAAGGGTCAGGACTGAAGTTTGAGATTAATTAAAAAATGGTCAAGGAACATGTTACAGTTCCTCTGAATGAGTTCCAATCTCCAGGGACTGATCGGCTGCATCCTAGAGTAATAAAGGAACTGGCAGAACTCTCAGAACCACTCTCGATTATCTTTGAGTAACTGTGGAGGACAGAAGTAGTTCTGGATGACTTGAGGATGGCTAATATTGTCATCCTCAAAAAGGACAAAAACGAGGATCCTGGCATCTACAGACTGGTTAGTCTGACATCAATCCCTGGGGAAGTTCTGGAGCGGATAATAAAGGATTCAGTCTGTAAGCACCTTGAAGACAATGGAGTAATTACTAGAAGCCAGCACTGGTTTATCAAGAACAGGTCTTGCCAGACAAATTGGGTCTCATTTTTTGATTGGAAAACCAACTTTGTGGACTGTGAGAATGTTATGGACATAATGCATCTTGATTTCAGCAACACTTTCAATGGAGTTCTCCATGGCTTTCTGATCAGCAAACTGGCTAAAAGTAAAAAAGGACGGGACAACTATCAGGTGGATCCACAAATGGATACAGAATTGGACCCAAAGAGTGCTTCTGAATGGCACCTTCTCGGACTGGGGAGAGGTAATGAGGAGGGTACCACCGGGCTCAGTCCTGGGCCCAGCACTCTTCATCATTTTTATTAATGCCTTGGATGAAGAGGGAACGCTGATCAGATTTGCACATGACCAAAATTGTGTGGGGTAGCGAATAGCCTGGAAGGCAGAAAGAGTGGCCTTGATCAGCTGGAGTGCTGGGCTGAAAGCGACAGAAAGAAATTCAATAGGGCCAACTGCCAACTTCTACACCTGGAGAAAGGGGACCAAAGGCACAGTTACAAGACATAGGATATTTGGCTCAACAATATGGCAAGTGAAAAGGGTTTTGTTGTGCATGCATGTTCAGGGTGTGCACGAGAGGCCAACCATTTTGGTGGGACTGGCAGCTCAGCCTCTGATAACGAGATAATTGTAGAAATGGACCCAATCGCAGTTCTGAAGAGGCATCTTTTGGCTGGCTGAGTTTCAGATCCAAAGAGGACACTCAGCAGGAGAGGTGGCACCATGCAGCCCTCCCTCATAGTAGAGAAGAACAAAATAAATGAGGCTGCCAATTTCTCCCCTTTTTTGGCAGATTTTCCCCCCCATTTGCAACAACCTTCTCTATGCTGACACCCTCCAGATGCATTCCGAACTTGCATAGATGGGCTGATCTCTAGCTCTGAAAATTGCTACTTGGAACAGGGAGGGTCACGTAATCCACTACCGGTGACCATTTTGTCTCCAGTAGTTTTCAAGTGGCCTTTTTGATGCGTGCGGCAAATTTAAATTCACCCTACAAAGTGAAGTGGAGGCATCCCTGTCTGTTTCAACAGGAACACCAACGTACTGTGAGCAGACACCTTCATTTTTGAGGGTACTGAAGCTTAAACGCTTATTAAAGGGGAAAAAAATTGTCATTTTTGAGCCAAACCAGGGGGCTTATTACACAGGAGTGACTGAAATTTTCTAGCATGGTGGCTTAAAGCAGGGATGGGTGGCCAGCCTCCCAACAGATTCTACAGCACTGATGTAAGTTGCAATCAAACTCTATCTGGAAGAAGCAGAGGTTCTCCAAACCCTAATCAGCATCTTTTGACTCGATCATTTCCTTCCTGTCTGGTAATTTTCTCTTCATTTTAAAAACTACAGATATCAAGGAGCAAATCTGAGCCTTCCTGCATGCACTGTGCATGCTGTCACTGAACGATGGACTCCGTGTGGCCATCTCTGGAACCACAGAAGACCATGTTGGAATCTTGGGTGTGCTGAGGTTCGCACCACTAGCATGGAGTCACATGGATATATATACTTTTTGTGCAAGATTCAGAAAAATGAAACAAGCACATGGGTAGTGTGTCAGTGGAGCACCATTTGTAAGAGACAGCCCTCAGTATTTGGACATGGTCAATCCCATTATTCTTAGTGGAAGGAAAACAAGATAATCATGGGAAAACAGTGGATTGGACTTAAGATCCCTTCACAAATACAAGCCCACAACAATGGCAAAGACTATTTTTACCTTGCTCCTTCTAAAAGCAAACTCCGATGGTGAGTGTTGATGAACTTGGAGCCAAAATGGCACCATGGTGAATTAGAAAGCACGCTTGGGAAACCCCAAGGTCTGCTGAAAGCTTAATAATGAGGGACAAAAACATCTCACTGAGAAAGAGTATACTTTGTTGCCACAAGACAACAGCTGGCTGCTTGTCTAGGAAAGGACAAATGGTGCTAAGTTGCAGTCCCAGCAGCACTACGTTGATCTCGGGGGGAGAGGGTCATGTATCTCCCAGGCATGCGGGTTCCCCTCTGAAAATGCTGTTCCCTTGCTGCTCTAAGTAGCCAACTTCCTCCCTTGCTAGCCAGGGCTGCTGGAGTTGGAACCCAACATTTGGAAGGCTACATGTTCTCCAACACCTCATCAAATACATTCCCACATTGCTTCTGCTTTGGCCCAGACTTCCCATTTCCTAGTAACGTCCACTATTTCTGACACTTGTCCTTCGTAAAATCCAATCTCCCTGTTAGCCTGTTGGATAGACTTTCAAAATGGTGTTCAGTGTGACTTGGACATCCTGCCTAAATCTCTTCAGAAGTAAAATCTCAGGAGGTGCAGTAAGAATAATAAATCCATAATTATTATTTCTCTCGGCTTCTCATATACCAATCTTCACTTCAGTTCATTCAGAATTCTGAGAACCTCTGCTTACATTTCACATGAACACTTGTATGCATTTTATGCACGTTTCTCCAAATATTTGCATTTCAGCACACAATTTTGCCTAATTACACATATTTTTGCTATCCATTTTCCTAATATACTGCATTTTTCATGTTATTTTCACCAATAGATGCCTTTCTGTCTACATTTTCCTCTAATATATATGCATTCCATAAGTGTTTTTTTATTAGAAAACACCATACTAAAATTCAGATAAATGCAAATTTTATCATTTTACCCAGTGCATGAGGCTAGATATATTTCAAGCTGTCCATAGTGCACTTTAGGAAAATCACTTTTTTGTGGTATACGTTGCTGCTGCCACCTTTTAAATTAGGGGAGGAGAAGGCCAGACCTTAAAAGAAGCTCGCAAAAAGTGCTGTGTGACCGTGAATGGGTAGTTGGTTGAGGCAGTTCCAAGCAGGTCCCTGTTTTTGCCTGTGAAGAGTTGAAGTGGTTGCTATTAAGTTGACCATGTAAGGTGGAGCTCTCAGTTCTTGATACTGGGCAAGACCAACAAGAGGAGCTTTGGGTAAAAGCAGCTCAGATTCTCCAGCATTGGTTTCTTCCATCACCTGCTACCTAAGCCTTCTTCATTTAAGTTGATGTGTGCTCCAAAAGGGCTGGTGGCTGTACAAAAAGTGACCCATCTTTGAAGGCCAACGGGACCAAAAGGGAGAGTGGCTCCTGCACTCCGATACCCGTGCCCATCACATCCCGCCCCCCCCCCCCCGTTGTCATCCTTGCTGCTTGGCCAAAGTCATGCACAGGAGAGCTGCAGTTGACTTCTGCGGTTGCAGAGGAGTCGTGGCATCTTTGACTACTCTCTCTTTAAAATTCCCCACATACTCAGGAAAAGCGAGTCAGGGAAATGTCTGGATTCAGACTTATCACCCTGGCCCACTAGCTGCCTATAGGCAGCGCTTTGTCAGTATTTTAAAAATAAAACACAAAGGAAGATACAGAATTCAGGCATGTAGTTCCTAACCTACTGAGGAAGGACTCTGTGATTCTCTTGATGGTTTGTATCACAAGTTGCAGACAGCTGGGAATAGCAGAGTTCGGACTCTACTATTCTGTATATGTTCAATCAGAACTAAGACCCGGTATCATTCAATGGCCATCACTCCCAAGTGACCATGCATTGTATCATGTACGCAGGAGGCATCGAAATGTGAGGACACTATGGCATGGAAACACTAAAACCCACACACACAACCATTTCTATGGCTGCTGTCACCACTCCGGTTTCCACCTCTTTCCTAGGGGGAAAAAAAATTAATGACATCTCTTAAATTTAGCTAAACTAGGCAAATATTGATTTTAGCTGTTGAGAAGTATTCAAAGTGAGCATGAAGACAGACAGGGCATTTTTAGTGTCACAGCAGTGAAAACTCAGAACTATTTACAACTGCTGTATTACCGGATACACCAACAATTAGGGATGTTTGGGGAATCTGAGAACTGCCAATTATACAAACTTACTCAGGGTAGATGACTCAGTCCATTTCCAGTTTTATTTGGTTTCATCATGTTCACTCATTCCTCCATTCTGCATAGCTGTTGCATTAATCTGCAACTGACTGGCTGTTTAATTCACATAAAAATCAACATCTAAATTTACACTTACATATCCATTTTTATTTTTTTTAAGTTTTAAATGTATTTTTCTCAAAATGCATACTTCTATAACTATTTCTTCCAAAATGTGGATTTTTCAGGGTACTTTGATACTATTAGCTGTGCCTGGGAAGAATAAAAGCTGGTAACAAGGATCCAATATACACATTCACATAGATCAGATAAATTCATACTGAAATTTACAAAAATAAATTCCTCAAGCACCCCTTAAACACAATAGATTAGAATCTCCCCAATGCACATGCAGGTCCAAACTTCACCACCCACCAAATGTGATACTTCTTGGAATGTCAAGATACAGTTCCTTCCTGTCCAAATATATCAAACTATGCATTTATATCAGGGCTGGGCATCTTCTCTTGGTTCAGCCCTTTTGAATCCAGCAGGAATCATGCCTTCGCCAGAAATCCCACTGTGTTGCTGAATTTGCCACCAAATGTGAAGGCTTTCAGGAATGAGACTTTTCTTTAAAAGTAAGAAATTCAGTGGGGTACTGGGGCAATAGGGGCCCCAAATGCAGATGGGGAATGAAGCATCCCACCCCTGCTTGCAGCGCATGTTTTCAAAGAAAATGCAAACTAAACTATCTTGAGAAGACTGTCCAAAGTCACCGTTAACAAGGAAATAGAACAGAATGGAATTATGGGTAAGAACATGCTACATGTGACATGGATGGAAGACGGAATGACCTACCCCTGCCAATAAGCTGATTGTCAGACTGGCAAGTGAGGGAACCTTTGCTCTTGTCCTCATCTTGCTCTTATAAACTAATTTTTGAAAAAGGTACATATGCTATTTTTCTTATATTTGTTCTTCACATTATTAAAAAAAACCTTCTGAAGGTAGGATGGGAGGGAAGTTGATGACACTATGCTGTAGGTCAACAGTTCCCAAGGTGGTACCTTCCAGATGTTTTGGCCTGCAGTTCACAACAGTCCCAAGGAGCACAGCCAATTGTCCAGAATTATGGAGGGTGTAGTCCTAAATATCTGGAAGGAATCGTGTTGCAGAAAAATGTCACATGCACCAAGGCAAGAGGAAGAATTGGCTTTTGTCCAGTTCATCTTGATGGTCTGCAGAACCGGAGAAAGCTATGTGCACTTTTAAGGGCAACAGAATTGCTATCCAGTAGCTTCTGCAACATCCCTGTTGGCTCTGAGCTTCTTACCAATCAACTGGGAGACAAGGAAGCCTTGTCAGCGATAATTTAAAAAAAGCAAAGTAATATCTATTACTGTAGCTTCTACCACAGTAAGACCCTGAGCCTTGAAAATATCCAGTTTGCTTTTTAATTGATAAATGTGGGGTCCACCAGAGAGTGCAGAGATGCCCTGTTAGGATGGTGGCATTTTAGGGTACCAATGGCTGGGAAGAACACACTGCTCTGGTAAGGCCTTTGGTGAGCTCCAGCATCTATAACATCAACCTTGCTCTGGGTCGGCTGGCTGCCCAATCTCATTGACAGACATCCATGTAAATCTACTCCAGAAGGCACAGGGACCAGATCACCAGACCAGCTCTGCCTGGATTGCACACACGCTCCTCTCAGATAGTACTGGATCAGGTGGGCAATGAAGCTTGCAGATCTTAGAATCAGCACCAAGGCAACTCAAATGCACATGCATTTGACTGTACAGAATTTCCCTTTCATTACAAAATGTAAAAACAAAAAAGACGTAAAAATGAAACACACCATTCAGTTTGCCTCCAGGGACTGGCCTTTAAATAATAAACTCTGGGTGGCAACAGAAGGATGTGTTCACTGGGGCACAGCGCCTTCCCAGCCTGCTCCAGCTCTTCCTTTAGCTCATCTTGTAACAGTAGACCCCAAATTTCCCTGCTTTAGGAAAGCCAAAATTCCTGATGCCTGGTTCTGGGGGGCCACAGTTGGGCCGTGGAGATACAATGGGATAGCGCACACTCCCATCAGCCAACCAGCCGGCATCACAACGGTCCAAACGTAGGAACTTCCAGGCAGAATAGAGCTGGCCCACCTTGGCAATCTCGGCTTGGTCATCCTGGCATGCTTGTTTGGCCTCTTCTAACGTGAATTTCTCTTGATGAGCCAGATAGTAAACAATTCCTATTGACAGAAGAAGAGAATCTGTTAGCACGATGAAGGAACATCAAGAATTCTTGCACAGTTTTAGAGGTATGACTTTCACATGGCCTATCCTGTGTTTTAAACAGATTCTTAGTTGTCCTGAGATCTTTGTGAATGAGGGAGGAGAGGAGAGGAGAGGAGAGGAGAGGAGAGGAGAGGAGAGGAGAGGAGAGGAGAGGAGAGGAGAGGAGAGGCTGTGGATTTTACTCTGCTAGCTGAATGGCTATAAGGGGTGGGGTTCATCTGTTTCTAAGGCCATGAGCCAGAGCTGTCTGAAGACATGCACATGGTCATGTGGCCAGCACGACATCATGGGGTGCTGTTTCCTCCCCACCAAAGTGGTACCCATTTATCTATTACGTGCTTTCAAATTGCTAAGCTGGCAAGCACTAGGGACAAGGCCATGGATGATCACCCTGTTGTGCAGCTTTGAACTGCCAACCTTTCAATTGGCAACCCAGCAGCTCAGTGGTTTAACCCACTGAACCACCACGTCCCCTTGTGAAGCAGGGCAAGATATAAATCATATCACAGAATATGTATATGGGTGGATGGATTGGTTCAAGCACGTCCATCCCGCTTCCTTTACAAAACGAATGTAAACGTGGTTTACACAATAAACATCCGAGAATGTGTGTGTGCACACATGCGTGTGGGCATGCACATGGGCAGATACATTCATACACAAGCACATACATCCCTATGTGGTGTTCAAATTAAAAACTAATAAAAATTACTATAAATCAATTACATTGTATAAAGCCAGATCCATCCTAAACAATTCATGCATCATCACAAATTAAAAGCCAAGCATTAAAAAAAAAAAAAAAAAACAAATTTGGCACTGTGATCCAGTGTAGCTGCCTGTAACCCCCAGACTTGGAGGATTATAGGCAGGCCATCCATGGTATAAGAAGCGTGAAAGCCACGGCTGCCTTACCACTTCCTCTCCTACCCTGTCAAGACTGGTTCCTCACTCTTAGCAGAGCAGGGCAGAGCAGAGCAAGCTGCCCCAGCAGGTCTAGGGCCTCTGGGATACAAGCAGCCAAGCTCCCAGGGAGAGCAAACAGGAGTTGGTGGAGGAGGTCAAAGGGGAGGCCCCTAACATTGCCCCGCTTCTTCTCTTTTCTCTTCTTTATTTCACATGAATCCACCCCACTGCATGCAAGCGCACACACTTGTCTTCCTCCTTGTAACACACTCCCACTCACTAGTAGTACCATGTTGCTTGTTGCTAACTTTTAGTGAATTCATTTGAAAGCGCCGGTTGTCACAACAGCTGCCCCAAAGACAGAATCACTAACGTTGCACAAGCAATGGACCAAGGGGACTTCACAGTGGGGCCTGCAGCAGCTGCACACTACTCGCCCTGTTGCAAGAGGAAGTGAGAGCACGGGAGCAGCAAGTGCCCACCCTCCAGACAATAAAAGAAAATGAAGAATGATTAGACAGTGCAGAGAGACTGCAGCAGCTAAGTGTCGTTCAGAAGCAAGAAGAGCGCCAGCAAGCTGAGGCAGCAGAAGAGAACCCTGAGAAGGGAGGAAATGAAGAAACACTGGAACAGGGTGACAGTTAAATGCAGAAGACGTAGAAAACACGCTGCACCAATGGAAGCACTGAAATTCTCAAACCACTTCGAGTTACTTGAGGAAGCGACGTGTGAGAAACCCACTGGGAAAGAACTACATGACATACTGTGTAACTCTGAAAAAGACACAAAAGGCCAGTCAAGGAAGGAAAAGGAAGAATATAAACAAATAGCAAGAAAGTACAGGAATAGCATCAGGAAGGCTAGAACAGGAAACGAACTGAGACTAGCAAGGGATGCTAAGAACAAGAAAGCCTTCTTCAGATATATCCAAAACAAAAGACATGTGAAAGAGAAAGGTGTCCAGCTACTTAAAGTGGATGACAGAGTGATAACCAACAACAAGAGCCAGTGTGGTGTAGTGGTTAAAAGCATGGGACTGGGACTCAAGAGGATCCGGGTTCTAGTCCCCGCTCAGCCATGGAGCCAACTGGGTGACTTTGGGCCAGTCACAGACTCTCAGCCCAACCTACCTCACCGGGTTGTTGTTGTGGGGATAAGATGGAGGAGGAGAATGATGTAAGCTGCCTTGAGCCCTTTGAGGAAAAAGGTAGGATATAAATCGGGGGGAAAAAACAAGGAAAAGATGGGGATGCTCAGTTCCTACTTCACCTCACTTTTCTCCCACAAGAAAAATCTACAACCAAGAGGAAGTGCAAGGTGAAAGTGACAGATGGCAGCCCAAGCTTGACAAACAAATGGTCAAGGAATACCTAGGTGGGATAAACACTTTCAAATCTCCAGGGCCCAATGAACTCCATCCCAGAGTCATAAAAGAGCTAGCGGAGGAACTCTCAAAACCATTGGCTAATATCTTCAATAAATCTTGGAAAACAGGAGAAATGCCAGATGACCAGAGAAGGGCTAGCATTGTCCCTATTTTTAAAAAGCAGGGAGGAGGGATGAACCTGGGAACTACAGTCTGACATCAATCCCTGGAAAAATTCTGGAGCAAATTATTTTAAAATTCCATCTGCAAGCATCTTGAAGAAAATGCAGTGATTAATTGAACCCAGCATGGAATTACCAAAATCATATCCTTCCAGCCTGATTTAATCTCATTTTTTGACTGGGTAATCTCCCAAACACACAGAGGGAACACTGTGGAAATAATCTACCTATACTTTAGCAAAACTTTTGACATAGTGCCACACGACATTCTGATGATACAAAACTGGGTGGAATAGCAAACACCCTAAAGGACAGAATGACGATCCAGGACGATCTTGAGAAACGTGAACACTGGGCTGAAAGCAACAGAATGAAATTCAATAAGGACAAGTGCCTAGTCCTCCAGCTAGGAAACAGAAACCAAATGCGTCAGTACAAGATGGGGAATACGTGGCTCAACAGAACTAAAAAAGAAAAAGATCTTGGAGTAATTTTTGGTAATGGGCTAAGTATGTGATGCAGCTGCCAAAAGGGCAAATGCTATTTTGGGACACATTAACAGAAGCATTACTTCCAAATCATGAACAGTAGTAGTTCCTCTATACCCCTCAGTAGTCAGACCTTGTCTGGAATACTGTGTCCAGTTCTGGGCTACAACATTTAAAAAAGATGCAGGTGAATTAGAAAGGGTCCAGCAGAGGACAACAAAAATGATCCAGGGTTTGGAAACACTTCCCTATGAGGAGAGACTGAGAGAACTGAGCATGTTCAGCCTTGAGAAGTCTGAACGGGGACATGATATCACTCCATAAGTACCCCAAAGGCTGTCACAAAGAGGAAGGTCAAGATCTCTTCTTGCTGATGCCAGAGTGTAGGACACGGAATAATCAATTCAAGTTGCAACAACCCAGATTCAGGCTGGACATCAGGAAAAGCTTCCTCAGTGTTAGAGCAATACAGCAGTGGAACCAGCTCCCTAGAGAGGTCATGGGCTCTTGCACACTGGAGACATTCAGAAAGAACCTGGACAGCCACCTGAGTGGGATGGCATAACGTGGTGTCCTGCCACAGCAGGGGATTGGACCAGATGGCCTTCATGGCCCCTTCCAACTCTACTATTCTATGATTTTAGCCACCTAAATCTTTTTCCTCTGTTCATAAGAAAAGGAGGCTGAGCTGCCATTAGGATAAAATCATATCCCAGTGGATTTCAATCTTCCCTTCCCAATCCAAGAGGTTTATGGAATATTAAAGACTAATCAGTTTATTTACTAGAGTCCACTTCATCAGTGGCATGAAGAGTTGGGCTTCTCGTGTGTGTGGGAGAGGGAGAGGTTTATAAACACATGCAAAACTGACATAAGCACAGTGATCCTCACATTGCTAAGCAAATTAACAGTTGCAGTGCTACAACTGCACTGAATTCATGTCCAGGAGAGCCAGAACCACATTTCTTTAAGAAGGTCTAATTCAGAGAAAAATTAATGAATTCAGAGGTCCCATGCATGGTATAAGGCCTCTCTGAAAGAAGAGCAGCCAGGCTGCAGTGGGTCTCAACTAAACTCACCCTTCGCATCTCTAGACAGGGCTGGAAAAGACTCTCATATGAGCATCAACCACAAGAGTAGATCACACCGAGGTGGATGAATCACTGGTCTAATTCAGTGTAAGGCCACTTTCTGTGTTTCCATCAGCTCGTCCTGCTGGACAGGGCAGTAGATTCACATTTATACATTTAAGACTTTGAGACTAATGCCTCAGCATCTGCATGAGACCCCTTCAGTGACCTGGGATCAGGACATCTTGCTTAACAACCTTCCCAAGCACTGAGGTGAGCAGGTGGAAGTTCTGCATGGACCTCTTGCCTGACTGGAGTCTGCCCAGAGGAAAGCCTTCCGTATAGCAGTCCCACATCTCTGGCACTCCATGCATGCCTCTGGAAGTCAGAGCAGCATTGCTTTCAGAACTTCCTTAAAACTCTTATTTCAGGAAGCCTTCCTGAACTAACCAGGTTAGTTGGTTGGCTTTATGAGTTTTCTTTGGTTGTGTTCTTTTGTTTCATCTTTTAAGGTTAATTGCTCTGGAATCTCCATCCCAGAATTATGGAGCAGCATATAGACCTTGTAAATAAGTAAATATTGCATATTCTGCAGGTACCAGTCTTCCATGGCAGCCCCAGGTTACACGAGTCCATCCAAGATGTCGCCAGAGTGGCAACTGGAGCCAGCACAAAGGGGCCATGGCCTGGTCTCACAACTGCCATCCTTTCCCTGCAGTTGCCAGCCTGCAAAATTAGTTGCTAAGCAGGGCATAGCATACCTCACCTTTTAGGGCCGATGAGAAACAGAAGACATCAAAGCGATTGAGTTTCTTGTGACGCTCTCCATAGCTTCTGATGCCGGGGGCCATGTTCTTCCCGCCGCAGGGCTCTCGCGGCAAAGTGATGGGGTACTGGACTGTGCCATCCACCAGCCAGCCTGCGTTACACCAGTCAAGGCCCTCCATCCAGGATGCAAAGAGCTGGTCAAAGGAGGCTATCACAGCATCCTGCTCCTCACAGGTCTTCTTGGCCTCATGGAAATTGAGCATGTAGCGCCCCTGGTGAGGCTGGTAAGGGAAAACCACCCCTGAAGGGCAGAAAGTTGGTGAGCCAGAACAAGAAGAAGATGGTTAAGTGAACACACTCAGTGTTTGTTGCTTTGTTGTTTCACAGTGAGCCTTCCTCCGAGAAGCCCAAGGTGGTTTGTATGGCTCTCCTCCTCCTCTCCCTCCCATCTTCGCAACAACCCCGTGAGGCCGATTTGGCTTAGAGTAAGTGATTCGTCTGAAGTCAACTAGTGAGTTTTGTGGGTGAGTGAACCTGGGCCCCCTGCATCTCTGTCCAGCACCCCGACCAGTAAACAGCCCTCGACATGTTGTGAAGCCCTGCCACATCCAAACCAGAGGAAAGTGTGTGGGGAGCTGTTGCCTCGTGGCACCAGTGCGAGGGGACAGTGCCGAGCGCTAGACCACAAGCTTTGCGTACAGGAAGGTTGGACCCCAGTCTCTCCAGATAAAGCCTGGGCACCAACTCCCACCTGGACATGCGCAGCGCCATCATGCGCCAGTGCAGGCCTCGCTAAGCTGCATGGGCCAGTCACTTCTCGCAAGACGCTGTCTGGGCTCTTTTTACGGCTTGGGAGCACCGTCCCTGGCACACTCCCTGATCCGCCGGGACACTCCCACCCAGGTCTTCCTCAAGGGAGGCTCAGAGGGTGGTGGAAAGGAGGCGGCCTTCTCCATGGTGGCCCCATTTGTGGTTTGTGACCTCCTGCTGAGACCCTCCTAGCACCAATTCTGTCCTGTTTTCCATAGACTACCACCTATTCCCAGGCTGTGGCTCCCCAGGCAGGAGTCTTTGCTAGCTGTAGCTGGAGATTCGGGCATGGCACAATGAGGGAAAGCATCGTTTTGAAGGGGGAAAGTAAGCTTGCTTGCTTGCTTGCTTGCTTTGGCTGGGGTACATGTGTCACCACAGCATCACTGAACAAGAGACATCCTACAATCTCATTCACTCAGAGGGTCCTTGCCATCTGCAGCTTTTATAAGAATCCATACGTTCAAAATTTAAAACATGAGCAATGCTTTTATCTATTTTCATTAATTTAAACAATCAAATGAATTAAAACAGGGCTTCTCAACCTGTGGTGCTTGGCCAACAACTCCAAGTACCCTCAACCAGCATGACTGGTTAGGGGATGCTGGGAGATGCATCTAATACATCTGGAGGCACAAAGTTGGGGAAGGATGAACTAAATGCTGAATTCTTAATGAAATGCACATCCCAGAATCATCATCATTAACAGTTGCATTGTATTTCTCACCATTTTTTCTCTTGCAAAGAACCAAAGGCATCTCATGTGGGCCTCCTCTTCTTCACTTTATCCTCACAAGAGTCCTGCGAGGTGCTGCTGCACTGAAATGCTGCACGGAGTGGTCCCAAGTCACCCACTGTGCTTCTTGGTTTGGTACGAACTAGAACCTGAATCTCCTGCATCCCAGTCTAATAGTCCAGCCACTACACACTGGCCCTTGACCTGATTACCAAAGTGATCTTTACAAGCATTAGGAGTGTTAGAGAAAGGATTGTACATTCCTCGTATCATTTGGCCAGTCTTATCATGTTTTACCACATTTGCATATTTCTTTTTTTTTAAGCTAGGAAAATATGTGCAAAGTTCATGCCCCTCCTCAGTAAATTTGCACGATTTCCAAAGCAGATGTCCAAATATTAAATCTGAAATTGTCTGTCAGAAAATTCAAGCTGCCAATGTGGAGCATATGCATGTGCAGCGAAAGGAAGACGCTTCCTTACTTCTCATGTGAAGCACTGTAGCAAGGACAGCGAGAACTCAAATCTAGTGAGTCAGCTCTGATTTGTACAAGGTGATGCAAGTTGTAAAAACTCTGCTGCAGGTATGCAGATCCTGCCTCCAATTTTGGGCACGATGAGCTGAAGACGAGCACAGCTCCTCTCTGCTTGCTGCTCTTGCCTCTGCTGACACCTTGCCAGCTCGTGGGAGGAGCTGGTCTGCCTCTCGCATTCCTCATCCCTACCACTCCTTCCCTATTGCTGAACAGCTTGGCAATTCCTAGGAACTGCCCAGCGTGGAGAAGCAGGTGGCTTGAGACCTTCTGCTGCCGCTGCATCTCAGGGCCTTCGGTCAGCCCATGCTGCCAATTTCACTGAAATATTCTTCATCTTCTGATTCTGAATCAGTCTGAGAAAAGTGGCCAGCAGTCTATGGGGATGCTTGCCCAAGCCCACCATCCCTCTTGCACCCAACACATAGCTCTCCCCGTTTGGTTTCTGTTAAAAAGCATACCTTATGGTAATTATCAGCAAATGACACAGGGTATTTGTGACATCTGGTGGTTAAAGTGAGGCATACACTCTGTGTTGCTGCTGTGAATCTTCACATTTCTAATGAGAATGTTCCTGAGTAACAGGACGTAAGCAGAACCACTTGGAGTGGCACCCAGAACCTGGAACATCCCACATGCGATATTCCAGAAGCAGCTACTGTGGAGAGCTTTCAATGCCTTTTGAAGGCTCACATTTGTCCATGCCTTCCCTAATCTGCAACAGGCGCTGTCTTATTATTGGCATGGCAGTAATTTGTTTTAACTGATTAAATAACATTGAAATTAACATTGTCCTTACATTGGTTTTATATGGATTTTTCCTGCATTATATACTGTGAACTGCTTTGAATTTAAGGGAATAAAAATAAAGTTAATACATTGTATAAACCCACAATATTTTTTTGCATGCATTTTTCTTGCTCCCATTGCATGTCGGGAATGATTAGACTTGGGTTCCTTAGCCTTGGAATGATTAGCCGGGAATGATTAGCCTTGGGTTCCTTGCAAGAAGAAACGATTGCATGATGCGGATGTAAGAATGAATGAAAGAATGAATGAGGGGGGAAATAACAAAAGACACAATCCCAATGGTTTGCATAACCCAGAAATTGTCAAGGACCCTACCCTGTCAGAACAGAACTTGGAGTGAATGCTGAATTGCAGCTTTCTTCAACCTGGCGCATTCGACATGTCTTGAACTGCAATATCCATCATCCCCACTAGAATGGCACAGCATATAGAGGGCTCCAGGTTGAAGAAGGTTGCTGACTTCTGGGCTGCGGTTGGGTTGGTTGGTAGGAAAGAAGAAAAACAGACAACATTGCATGGCACACAATTCTCCCCCCACCCTCCAGCAGCAGCACCCACCTTACCTTGCAGCTCCAGATCCACGGTCCCACTCTCATCCTCCAGCCCATCAATGACCTCACAGCGGTACTTGCCGGCGTCCTGCAAGCGCAGGTCGTCAATCAGCAGAGACACTTCATGCGGAGAAGCCTGCTGCAGCTGCGCACGCCCCCGAAACTCGCCGAAGCTGCGTTGCGTTGGCCCGGCAGCAGCCAGTACGTCGCGATCTTTCGTGCTGTCCTGCTGCAGCTTGGACCACTTGACACGGATCTGGTGTGGGCTGTTCAGCTGGGGTGCGAAGTGGTAGTGGCAGGGCAGGGTGACGTTGGCCCCACGGTGGGCAAAAATGGTGTCAGGGGACGTCTCTACCATCAATTTTACTCCGTTGAACTGAACTAATGCAGAGCGGGGGGGGGGGGATATATTAATTGTTAAAATCCACCCAATAAGAAGCATTCTCTGGCATTGCCAAGTAGGTAGAAACAATCATACCTCTGTACAAATGGCCACCCTATTTATTGACTAAGAAACTTGGGGGCCACTTCATCCAATTCCTTGAGAAGGAGCAGGAAGTTTCCTACAGCTTCTCAGATGCGGGCTCCCTGTTAGCTGTGGTTGTAAAAGAGCTTCTCTCTTTTTCCCTAAGGAGGCGGTGGTGGCAATGATGATGCTATTCACATTGCTTTGGCACTCACCTTATTGATAAGATACATCTAAAGGTGCTGTATGTGTTAATTCTTTCTTCTTCGGATGCATCACGCCACCATTCTGCAGCCACAAGGCTGCCTGCCCATACTGCCTGATCTGAACATGCTCCATGGAGGAGGAACTTGCGATGCTTTCCCTGGGCTTTAATTGAAGTGTGGGAAAGAAGGGTGGCTGCAGGCTGCCAGAGAGATTGATGTCCAGTGGAATCTACAGCACACTCACATGGCTTGATCACCTCAAAAGCAAAGGATCCTCAAATCCCACTTATGAGGAGGAGGGTTGCAAATACTCTTCATTGAACATTCTTTTGAACAATTCTGTTTCTATCAGAGTAGTTTAGGGTGGTCATAAATAATTTGGAAGTCATTTTCTAGCACAGCATTAGGAAAAATGCATGCACAATTCTTTTCAGACGGCCTGCACTGGTAATACACAAACACCTTCTGACTCACCAGTTCCATGAATTCACACTCTACCATGCCAGCTGAAAATAATCTTGCTCTTAGAACAAAATGTCATTTTGTTTATTATTTATGTATTCAGTTATAAAATTATTTCCACCTCTGCTTTTGCAGCCCAAGTTGACTCCAAAGTGACTTGCCATTGAAAATTTACTTTCTAAGTATGAAACTACCTAAAATTTAGTTTTATATAGTTTCATAGTTAGAAAGCAACAGAGATAGAGAGGAAAGGAATGCCCATGCTGTACTGAAAAATATGTGGGGTAAATGTTAACAATTCAAAAGCTTTAAAACATTGGAACACAGCAAATTACCAATATAAGGAAAATGATATTTTATAATCGGAGAAGAGGTTCTGGTTGGGCTAACACAGCTGAAGGTGACCAGACTGCAGAAAGCTAATTTCCAAGGTGACAGCTGTGCCTCCAAGCTGTATTTTCTACAAAACAGGCTGGACTTACCGTATTTTTCGCTCTATAAGACGCACTTTTTCCCCCCTCAAAAGTAAGGGGAAATGTCTGTGCGTCTTATAGAGCGAATGTGCCTGACACCCGGGACGCTGCCCGCCCACCGGCACCACCAGGCCAGCATGTGCTCGGCGTGCCCTGCTCCACCTCGCACTCCGGGAACTGATCACCCCCACCGGGAAGCTCCGTGCCGGCATCGCCCCACCACCCCGCGCCATTGCTCTGCGCCGCCACGCACCGCGCTGTCCCGTGCCACCGCCGCTGTGCACCGTCGCTCTGCGCCACCGCCGCTCGAGCACTGCCATCCCGCGCCGATCCACCACCCCCCCACGCCACTGCCCCGGCAGGCACAGCTTTAGAAGCACAATCCTTCTAAAGCCTCCGCCACCCGCATTGTCATCCCACATTGCCATCCCGCGCCGATCCAACCCCCGCCCCACGCCACTGCAGCGGCAGGCACAGATGCACAATCCTTTTATTAAAGTTTAACAGGTTAAGAAACAGTATACATTGAAGCAGCGTTCTCTTTGAGATGTGAGAGAAGCAATTGACAATGTAAAGAGCTGGATCCAAACTTAAGCTTCCCCTCCTTCCATTCCTTGCAGAAAGAATTCAGCCCGGAAGGTTGCCCCTGCTGCGTGAGGGCTAGACAGCAGGAATGCTGGACACTTCTGAATTGGTCCACTTGTTTAGCCTGTCATATCCTGTTGGTGCCAAGGACACCCCTTCCATCTCCTCCCCACCACTCTGAAATGTCTCCCTCCTTTTCCAAAGAGGGCTAGTTCTCTCTAGCCATGTACCAGCACTCTAGGACAATTTTTAAAAAGGGATCTGGAAAATTATATGCTGCTTTGCTTTCTGTTGGTTCTGCGTAAATTGGTTGAAAGTGTTATTCAGGATAGATTCAGTTAACATATAGAAGAACTAGCCCTGCTTCAAAAGAAGCAACATGGCTTCTGCAGGGGTAAGCCTGTCTTGCTAATCCAGTAGAATTCTTTGAGAGTGTTACTACTACACATGGACTGAGCAGTCAAATAGACATTGTTTCTTCCAAAAGCCTTTTGATAAAATCCATCAACAGACTCTTGAGAAAACCTGGCAGTGATGGAATAAGGGCTGTGTGTGCACACACATGTTGTCCTATGGATCAGTAACTGATTACAGAATTGAAAGCCAACATTGAGAATGCATGGTATTCTCACAAGATTCTGCATTAGGATCAGTGCTTTTCAACCTGTTCATAAATGATCTGGAATTAGAAGTGAGCAATAAAGTAGCCAAGTTTGCTGATGATACTAAAATAAAACATTTAAAAGGGATTGTGAGGAATTCCAGTGGGATCTCTCTGAGCTGGGAAAAAGGGCATCAGAACGGCAAATGCTTTCAGTGTAAGCAAGTGTAAAGTTAGCATGCTGGGGGGAAAGAATCTCATCTTCAAGTATAAGCTGATGGAATCTGAACTAGTGCTGACAGACCAAGAAAGGGTCTTGAGAATGTGGGGGACAGCTTGATGAAAATGTCAAATGTTAGGAGGAAATGCCATAATAAGGAAAGGAATTGAAAATCAAATTTCCAAGATCATATTCCTCTTACACAAATCTTTAATATGACTATACTTAAAGTATTGTGTACAGTGCTGGCCACCACACCTGAAAAATGACATTGTTGGAAAAAGTGCAAAGAAGGACAACTAAAACAATCAAGGGATTGGAGCAGCTCCCCTATCAGACTTTGTTACAACAACCAGGATTGCTTCTCTTAGGAAAATGATGAGTAATGGGAAGCATGGCAAAGATGTTCAAAATTATGCATGGTGTGAAAAAGTGGAAAGTGGGACATTTTCCTCCTCTCTGAAAAAAAAAGGGTTAATCCCCATGAAAACACCCATCACTCCTTTGTTCTGGAAAAAAAAAAAAAAGATTCAACAGCAGAAGTGTAGTGAGCTTGAAATACCTTTTGGGAATGGAAGGAAAGTTCCCCACAATTCAGCTTTGTCTTTCAAGGGTTGGGTCTTTTAATACCTCATGGATAATTAACTGGGACTTCTAAATGCTTAACAAAAACAATGTGGATATAAAGTTCCCTTCCCAATTGAGGATACAAGAAACACAATTATTATAGTGATCTCTGCAACTGTGCAAATGTTAGATTTTCATGCCCTTGGTCCAGAGGAAGAAATGACACACAAGAGACCACTGAGTGAACATTTCTCTCGACTCAAAGGGATGCGTAGATGCAGCCCGAGTTTCTTAAGCATCACTTTTAAATATGAAAAAAAAGAGAGAGAAAAGTTGGAGGATTGAATTTAGGTCTCTCCTCATTGCTCACCTTCTCTGTCTAAGATAGAGGCAAGAAAAACCAGAGAGAGCAGGTATGCTTGGGGTGTGCAATCAAAAGAATATTTACAGTTTATTCAGACCTACAGGAAATACATGTGGCATTGAAGGGACTGCAGAGATGGATTCTATACAAGATGTTTTCATCCCCTAACAGTTACATGCACGGTCTGTGGGGGATGGGGGGGTCATGCACACAGTATGCTAGAGGCACATGAGAGTAAAGCAACTGGGGTTAAGAGATCCCAACACATCCCATAGTTTATTAAATAGTTCAGTAAACCATTTGATTCAGAATATGTTTTTTCTTGTTTTCCTCCTCTAAAAACTAGGTGCGTCTTATGGTCAGGTGCGTCTTATAGAGCGAAAAATACGGTAAATAGCGAGAGACCTGGAAATGCCAGATTATCCTTTGTTCGCTCCAGCCCTGGTATTCTGGCTCTTAAGCAGCCTTCCTCGACACGGGCTAGTACACAATGTCACTCCTACATAAAGCAGACGAAGCGAAATGAATGAGACTTAAGTTAGTCATTATGGACTTCAGTCCCATTCATTCTAATTGCTCTACTCTAAACAGAACTAATATTGGATACGGTCTCTGACACCCTCCAGATCAATTCCCATCAATGCCAGTCTGCAGGGCCGATGATCAGGAAAGCTAGCAGCTGTCACTCAGAATGTCTGGAGCCCATCGAGTCAGGGAAAGCTGCCTGCTTTTTCCATTTGTCTGTGGGGACATCAGCTGGCTGACAGATCCGCTCCCACCTCCATGCCAATGTTCAGCTCACCCACCCCAAGTACTAGGGCCATTCGCCTGCCTGTGTCCTACCTTCTCTGTTGCCATCTCCTTTGTCATTCATGACCCGGTCGTAGTAGAAGCCATTGTAGAAAGGGAGGCCCCCACAGCCACTGCGCATCTGGAGCAGCATCACAACCAGGTGGAAGAGCATCCCTTGCAGGGGATTCTGAAGCAGGAATGTGTCTCTGAGAGGAAGGTAAGGTGGAGAAATCAGCCAATGGCATAATTCATGGCTGATACATACAGAAGTCACTCCAGGTTTATAAAACATAAAAACATAGCCATACTTAAAGCATATCCATTACTCTCAATATGAGCTGTCAGTCATCACTAACTCACATCTGATAGATTTCAGTTAGTCTGCTCCAGGAGTAAGCAACATGGTGCCAGTGGACACCATGGACAACCTTCCAGGAACCCACCAAGGTGCCCTAGGTCCCCCACTATTTCTGCCCTCCAATTAATACATTTTCTTACTGACATCTGAAATAACCACAATGGTAGTAAAAATAGGGAAAATAGGAGTTGTGTGTGTGGAGGACCAGACACCACTTCTGCATTATACTCAGCCGGCTGGAGCCGGGGGTCAGACTAGATGGCCCAGGAGGTCCCTTCTGTCTCACTCTGTTTTTATGTTCTATGTTTGGGACGGATTCCAAGGGGGCTGCCCTTGAAGATGGTCCGGATACTTCAATTGGTGCAGAATAGAGCTGCCAGGTTGCTGATGGGGACTGGGCGTTGTGCTCATATAACCCCAGTTCTCCATCAGCATCACTGGCTCCCGATTGAAGTCCGGGCCCAATTCAAGGTGTTGGTTATCACCTATAAAAAGCCCTAAATGGTCTGGGACCTGGTTATCTAAAGGAATGTCTGCGTCCATATCTGCCCTCCTGCTCCTTGAGATCAGCAACTGAGGCCTTCCTCGGGAACCCTCCGTGAATGAGATTAGGAGGATGAGTACCCAGAGGAGGGCCTTCTCTGTGGTGGTGCCCCAATTATGGAATGCGCTCCCTAGAGAGGTCCGCCTGGCGCTGTCGTTATTTGTTTTTCGGCGCAAAGACCTTTTTATTTAAATCATATTTTAATTGTTAGTTTTTGGTATGAGTTGGATTTTAAAGGGTTTGTTTTAAAGGGTTTTGTTGAGATGCACCGGCGGGGGGGGGGGGGGAGAGATTTAATTGAATTTTTCTATGTTTTGTTTATAAATTGTTGTTGTAAGCCGCCCCGAGGCTTTGTTGAGATGGGGCGGCATAGAAATGTTTTAATAAATAAATAAAATAAATAGATTATTTGGCTCCCAAGGCTCCCAAGCCAGCCATTTCTCAGACTGTGAATATGCCCACAGTCCCAAATGGTGGCCTTTCTCTGATACCCATCTGAATTTAATCCACTGACATCTTACTCCATATTTAAAGGAGATCCTCCCCCCCCCCCAAAAAAAAACCCCGTGTCTATAGCCTATGATAACTTTATGGGAATCTTTGTCTTCTTTTACCCACTTTTTTGGCATTTCCTCTTTTATTGGCAATGGCCAATGATAAAATTCTTTAACAGAGAAAGAAAAGTTAAGTGTTAATATAAAAGGAACAACAATGAAAAGAAAAATTACAGCACAGCCAAATCGAATCACCATCAAGAACTATCAAGTCCATCACTGAAATCAAAGGAATGGGGAAAGCTGTAGTGCTTATGTGAATTCATAAAGTAACATGAATTTACTCCTCCTGTCTCTTACCTGGTTTTCCAGCACAAGGATGTATGATTTATTGTAATGCAATACCATTAATATTGTACTCTTAGCCACGTTTGCTAAGAAACGAGCCCTAATGAACTCAGTGAGACTTGCTCCAGAGTCCACATGCAGAATCGCACTGCATTTTCAGCTGAGATGCAGACATGGTAGCAAACTCCCCACCAGCCAAGAGAGGGCAGTCTGTATCCATCAAGTTTCCTGAAAGCTATTCCACTCAGGAATTTGACTTCTTGGCCTTCTGGTCTGTCAAAGTTTACAGCCTCCTATTGAAACCATCCCTGCCCTTGCGTGCAAAAGGAGGGAAGTGGCCTTTTTCAGCTGTGTCCATTGTGCAGAGATGAGAAGCTCAGTCATTCCATGGACCACCCCGGAGCCCTCCGGATTTGCTGAACTACGAATTCCATCATCCTCAGCCAGCGTGGTTGTTCAGTGGTTGTAAGATCCTGATTGTCTTGGGGGAGAGACACAGCACCAGCACGAAAGTGGAATGGAGTATCCTTGAAAAGGGTCTGGCTGGCTATATGGAACCCCAAACGGAAGCACTCAGCACTGCTAACATTCTTGGTGCAAAGGCACCCCCTCCATTAAACTCAGATGCATGTCGGTAAGACAGAAGGCAACGCTCCTAGACACCTTATAGAAGACAATTATTTAGAATTACACTGGAGGTATTCCTATGCTAGCCTCAGGAAGGGAAAACAGAACCATTGCTTGCCCTCGAAACCATTTCTGCTCCTGCATCTCTGCTTAGCAGCCCCGTGCTCCGCACCTTTACACCAGCTGCTCAGTTCCATGAGGCTTCTTCGCACGACGCTGAGAGTAAGACAGCTGGCCACGCGTCACAGTCCTGTGCACATTGATCCATGTGGGGCATGCGCACTTCCAATTTGCGGACGGTTGCAGACCAAGCCCTCTGGATAACTTGTGCTCCCTGGCTGAAAGGGAGCAACTAGAGATTTTGGGAGGGTGCTTGATGGCCAGGTATTATGGATCCTGCAGGAGAGGGATCGGGAATTTTCCAAGGTCCTGACCCCTGCTTTCTCTCTGATTACTGATCTGATTACTTGTTTTCCCTGTTCCTTTGGTATAAGATCTTTGGCGTCCTTTACAGTTGTGTAGTTCTGTTACGGCATGTTCAGAGCTGCGAGCTTTGCAGAGAGGGAAGGGGGCACCCTCTGCTGCAGATGGACAAGGTGCTCCTATCACCTCTCTAAATGGGGCACCAGAGGGCTTAGAGAAGGAGCAGGACTGCCCCCCCCCCCAGTCTATCATTGCAGAATGATCCAAATTAGGGAAAGACTCGCGCTGCTGATCACACAGAGCTGGAGTTGCCTGAGGCCATGTTGCTGATCCATAGGAGCATCACATTCTCAGTAATGCTCTAATCAATACCAATAAAGTGTAAGACATTGATCATATTGATCACCAATGCATACAGATGCACATAGGAACTGCCCAGGGCTCTACTCCCATGTTCTTATGTGGTGGCTAAGTGGAACCTGTGGATGCAAAAGTAGCATACTTTGGTAGTGGTGTTAAAGAAGAGGAGGTGGAAAGTTTAATACCCCAACTCCAAACTAACCAGGTGCAGCATGGAACAATTCCCACTCTCAACAAACATCGTGTCAACAGGAGTCCTGTATTCTGGCTGGAGGGTACAAGTGCTCTCCTCGCCAGCAACATAAACTTATCCATTTGATGTTATCGCACTGGTATAATTCTTCAGCTATTGAAATGTTTTTGACAACTTCAAATCTCTGACAGTGGAACTATGACAGCACTTGGCTCAGAGTGGCAGAAATGGTTCTATTCTGCAGTCCCTTCGGCAGAATCCAGTGGTGGAATTTCTCCCATGGAATAGCCACAGAAATGAACCAAGACTGCAGGAGAACAGCTGCATTCATTTAAAACAAGATTGCTAGAGGCAACTTCTCAATGAACTCCCTCCCTTGCAGAAATCACCCCAACCTTTTTTTTTCATTATTACATTTGTATTCCACCTTTCTCCCAGAAAGCTGACGTACATGTCCTTTCCGTTTTATCTTCACAACATCTTTGCAAGGTAGGTTGTTATTCAGCTGGCACAAGGCTTGCCTGAAAGCTTCACAGGTGAGTGGAGTTTTGAACCAGGATGGCTCCAGTCCTAGTCCAGCACTCTGCCCCCTAACTAAATTTGCTCTGCATTTTTTTAAAGCGACAGATACTAGAGATGTCAACAAACAGATTCTTCTTGGGAGATGTGCCCAGTTGATGTGTGCTGAAAAATTAGAAGTCCCCTTTTGCCCAGAAACCTACATCTAAACTCTCAGACAATGACTGGAAAGTGGACCTGCCATAATTAGCAACAGCGTGCCTTTGATTTGCAGATTCTCATCATCAAAGAGCAAGACAAATACATGATCTGCTTGCAAGTTCCAGTGAGATCTGGCTGGCCACTGTCATCTTACAGCAGTACAGTCAGAACTCTTTCAGCTCAATTTCAGAGGGACTTTGGGGGGAGGGGGACATTCCTGTAAGGTACAGGGCTAGAGGCAAAACCCGCAGGACCAAAATACAAAGAATGCCACCAGCATAGCGTGGCTTAAATCTCTTCCTGCCAATAATTAAGCCTTAGGAGAGGAATTTCAATATTTAAGAATAAGAGGAAAACCACATGTCATGAGCTGAGAAACCACCAAACAATTGGTGTTCGAGGAAAAGGCATCGTAGCATAACTGGAGGGAACAGGAGGGATCATTCTGCCCCAGAAAAGCAATATTGTGTCCTTCTGCTTATGGAATCATTTGCCCTTTCACTCTCTCCAGTCCTCCCATAACATTCATCCACACCTTCTCTGTTCTAGTTTCTTTCTGCTGTTTTGTGCTACCCAATTCCTACCAGGAACCCCCCCCCACCCCACCCCCCACCCCGCTCTAGGAACAGGAAAACTTCCAATACAGGAAACGGTCTCAGGACCTTCTCGATTCACCAAGTCTTACAGCTTCTTCTGCACAAAACAGTGGTTATTCTTATAATCCCTCTCCTACCTAACCAAACCATGAATTCCCTTTACAGTCACTCCTCCTGTTTAAAGAGAACCATTGATGTCTTATTCTGTTTGTGCCCTGGTACCCTCCGTTTGCGTTGGGCTACAACACAAATGTGTTCTCCTAAGGTTACCAGGTTGCAGAAGGCTGTACAAAGAAGACTTGGTCCACTTGAACACAATGGCTTTTTTAAAAAAAATCCAGCTGTAGTGCCACTGCCCATCATCTTTCCTTTTCTAATATTCTTTCATCACAAGATTATCCACTATAAATTGCTGCTGTAATCGCTGGAAGGACTAACACTATTTTTAAAAAACCAACAGACAACCACCATGATGAAAAAGAGGAGAACACACGGATCAATGGACTGGCATTTATCATGGAATAACAACACTGACAGAGCATAAGTTGCAAATAGATGCAAAGATTTCCCTTGGATTGAAATTCCCATAGGAAGAAAAGATGCTGTTTCTGTTCCACTATGTCTTCTTCTGTCACTTAGAAGAAAGGAGAGTTAAGTCAAGGAGAAAAAGCCCTGCTCAACAGGCCCATCATTGTCTTACCCTAAAGCAGCCCACCTCATGGCTCCGTGGAGCATCAAAAGAATTTGTATTATATATATTGGATTAAGTCCAGCCCAAATGAAGCCCTTTTGAAGCTCTTTTATCAATAGCAGTGGGGGAGCACCACATATGCCTAAATCACACTCAATGAAATTATTTGGGGCTGCATCTTACCCAGTGTAACTCTACTGTGGTTCTTGTAGACTGAGAGCAGCTAGATAGGAATCCCTATTGAGCAACTTGATGCTCTGCAGATTAACCAAGAAATAAGTCTGGGACTTGTTCCTGAGTAAAGTATTGCAGCCTAAGGCAGAGGTGGGAAGCAGGGTAGATCAAGATCTAATGGTGAATCTCTATATGATTTGCAGTAGTTTGGCAAGTTCCCATCTTCCATAAGGGTAGGCATGTCAGTCTGTCACAGCAAAAATAAGATCTTGTAGTCTCTTAAACTCTAACTAATTTATTATGGCTTAAGCCAGACTTTCCCACCTGGTCCTCTCTACTGTGATGGACTGCAATTCTGCAATTGCAGCCAGTGTGGGTCTGGAATTTTATTTATATTATTTATGTTATATTTTACATTGTTAGCCATCCTGAGGCTTTTTTGCAAATAGGACGGCATATAAATATTTTAAATAAATTATCCCCAGACAAGATGGAAGTTGCAGCCAGCACATATGGTGGGTACCAGCATGAAGCAAGTGTAGGCTTCGGCGGAGTACTGTTCCTTCCTGGCAGTGGAAATAAATGGCACTTGCGCGAGATGGAGCATTCTTCATTTCTACCCTCCCAAGGCATCGATGGAGCTTGGGGTTCTGGTTGAAAGGCAAAATACATCCCCCAGTGCTGGAGTCAAAGTTACAAAACAAATTCCTGCATTCAAAGAATGACTGCAGAAGCAAAGGTAATCTGAAAAATAATCACTATCACATTCATATGTAGAGTTTGTTAGAATGATAAGAGCTGCAAAACATCATCCAAAAAGTCTTTTAAAAAAGTCCCCATATGTATGTTCCAGCTAAAGGTGGTTCCTGTTAACTGAAGTAGGAAACTGGGTGATTTCATGAGTTTGTCCTGCAGCTTTTGGCATCATCAATCCATGATGAGTACAGGAGAGAATTTGGGAAAGAAATCCAACATTTGCCTCAGTCAGGGAAGGTTTGCTTAACATCTCCCCTTCTATGTAATTCACTTTGGTTTAGGGTTAGGGTATTCCCTCCACAGTACTTGCATTTATTTGTCATTGCTGTTCCTTGATTACCCAGGACACATTTTGGGGTGCTGCAAAGGCATCCCCCAGTGATCCCCTCATTGTCTTTTCCATCACTGCTAAAGGGAAGGCAGTCGTCCTGTTATTTCCTTTCTACAGCATTAAATCCAGCATTTCCCACTCGCGGCCTCAGTCAGTTCGCACCGTCCTATGCATGGCAACTCGGCAGTAAGTCCCGCGGGGTTCAATGCAATAGAGCCCCAGGCAAGTAACTATGCCAGGATTGCAGCCTAAACCAGTTCCTGACGCGAGGGTGAAAACTGGCCAGAATGAACCTCCCGCTTCTCTTCCACACCCGGGCCTGCATCAGCCTCTTGAGGCTTAAATCGCTTCGCGCTACAAATACAGCAGTTGGGCTAAAGCTCAGATCGGTTTGTCAGTTCGATCGGTCTCTAATGCAAGTGTTAAACAAAGCTGCCCAGAATGCACAATGACATGAAGTGCAAGCCCAGGAAGAGAAGGTCCAAACGTGCATTTTTAATGCTATCATCTTGTTAGTTCTGCAAAAGGGGCCAGGGTGAGTCCTTTTTACCCTTTTCAACCACCAGCGCGCCTCCGGTCAGCGCGCCTCTCATGATTTCCCTGGTCCCGAATCGGGGCCCGCCGGATGGCTTGGACTACGACTCCCATCGCGTCGCGCTGGCTGGGCATGAGGGAATTGCAGTCTAACACATCTGGAGTCCCGGAGATGTTCGGAAAAAGGGGACGTCGTCTCCCTGCAGCCTTACTCTGGGAAAAAAAGTTTCTGCACCATGGCTCGGGGCGCCCTTCCCGCACCGAGCCCGGACACACCAGCACACCGCGCTGCAAGCACCGCTTCTGCCATGCGCTCCCTCCCGTGGGATGCAGAACTGCATTCCAGCAGAGGGTGGTGTGGAAGGCAAGCGGGGCTGCCTCCCCTCCCTCTCCCACTCTTCCAAATCCACCCGCATCCTCCTTCCAGAAGTCCTCCACTTACAGTTGCGACCTGGAGCCTCGGCGGAGGGGAGCAGCACGCTCGCGGCGGCGGCGGGGTTCTGGCTCGCCCGGAGTGCGAGGAAGTGGAGCCGAACGTGTAGTGAAATGTATGGGGGGCCGGGGGGGGGGGCGCCAAAGGAAACAGCAACAGGACAAGCCTCGCAGCGGTAGGACCGGCCTCTTAAAGGAACAGGCACTCCTCGGGGCTGGAGAACCGTCACACGGCTGGGAAAGGATGGGAAGGGAGCAGGGCTGACGGGGTGCGCAGCCACCCGGCTTATTCGCATGCCGATGCCTTGGATTTCTGCAGCATGGTCCCATCTGTGCCTTATAGATATAAGGGATAAGGGATAAGGGATCTTATACGTTATTGGCATTGATTAGAGCTTTTCTTTTTTAAATGAAGTACAATCAAGTACCCAATTTCTCATTGATCTGCACTTTGGATTGCTACAAAGATAAAAACAGCTTGTCTGAGAGCTTCTGCATCAGATACTAATTAAAGTTGCTGCTATCGTAGCTCTAGCTTTTCACTTTTTGCAAGCAGTCGCACAGGATTTACATAATCCTCCTTCTCCTCTCCATTTTCGCCTCACGACAACCCTGTAAAGTAGGCTAGACCAGGAGTCAGCGATTGGACTGAAGGGACCCAGCGAACTTCATGGCCAAGTGGGGAAGAAAATGTGGAGCTCCAGAATCGCTGGCCAGTACTTGTACCGATTCATTCATTTCATCCATTACATTTCTATGCAGCCCAATAGCCAAAGTTCTCCAGGCGGTTTGTAAAGACTAAAAACCTTAAAATACATTACAAAAACTCTATCCACAAAAACTTATAAACATGCAACACACAGAGAGACATGCATATATCTAAAAACAATTTTGAACAATCGACGAGAAAGCCACACTGACTTTCCTAACCCTTGCACCATAACTGCTCTTTTCTTTGTTTGTGTGTGTGTTTAAATTCCTGCAGTGCCATCAAGAGACTCCAGGTCTTTGCCCAAGGAACATGCAATCTAAAATGTGAACCAGGGATACTTTGTATCTGTTCTTCTACAATAAAGGGCTGTGCTATAGAAGACTTCAAGCTTCTATCCCTGGATATGTGGAACACAGAAAATCAGAAGGGGTCTCCCGGACCATCTAGTCTGACCCCCGGCTCCAGCCGGCTCCACTCATGCAATGCCCAACATGTGGTTACCCAGTCTTTCCTTGAACACCCTCAGTGATGAGGCCCCCACCACCTCCTGTGGAAGCCCGTTCCATATCCTAGAGGTACCAACTCCCTGCCATCCAACCTGAAAACCTGGTTCCTTGAGCTTTGCACCATTGCACTACATCCTTTTCTCCACCACAGGGGGGAACACATCACAACCCTCTACTATGTGGCACCCCTTCACATACCTGTATGTCACCACAAGATCCCCTCTGAGTCCAGGCTGAAAAGACCCAACCCCTCAATCTCATCTCAGTTGGCACATTGAACCCACATTGAATGCCATCCTGTTGTCCCCTACTGCCTTCCATAGTCTGTCCAGATACTTTTGGATCTGGAGTACCTGCTCCCCAGTTGTGGTCCCCATCCCCAGTTTGGTATCATGTGCAAATTTGGTCAATAGACCGGTTGCCCCTTTTTCCAGGTCACTGATAAAGAGATTGGACAGAATTGGTACCAGAACTGATCCCTGGAGGACTCTGCTCATCACTGGCTGCCATGGTTCCTCACTGATAGTCACCCTCTGTTTGCAGTCCCTCAACCATGCCTTAATCCATCAAACAGTGCATCAATCTATCCCAATGCTTGTCAAGTTCTCAACTAGGATATCATGTGACACTTTGCCAAAGGCTCTGCCAAAATCCAGCATCCACGGCATCCCCGCTGTCTAGCCATGTCAAAACTTTGTCATAGAATTCTACAAGGTTTGTCTGGCAGGACTTATTTTTCTGGAGGCCCTGTTGCGTGGCTGCCCACCTCCTGACTTCAATCTGTGCCCCCATAACCTCATCCAGCCCCCGCAGGTAGATCTCACCCAAACTGCCTTGGGCAGAATACAGTAGCAAAATAATCATTGAACATCTCTGCCTGTTCCCTGACATCAGTTACCAGCTCTCTCTCCCCCCCTCTCTCTCTGTGTTACTTTGAGGAATTCACTAAAATACAGTGTTACTTGGTAACATGAAACAGAGGGCATCAAAGGGGTGCACACATCTAAACACTGAGAATTTACATTTAACCACACCAGGAGTGCTAAATGTCAGACATACAGGCCACATCTGGCCTGCTTGGTACCCCCATCCAGCCCTCCGAGGCTCCCTGGAAGGGTGCAGCCCTCTCCCTTCCCTCACCATCCAGTCCTTCGTAATTTCCTGTCCTTTCCAATTTTACTGCATTCTGAAGGGTTGCAATTCCTCTCCTAAGGCATAGAGCTTAGAGCTTTATTTAAAAAAATAGGCAAGTACTTTGACCTTTCCACTGATGGAAATTCCATCAAAATGTGAAGCATGGGACTGGGGAGGATGGGACATGCTGAGATACTGAGATGAAGGAAGCGGACAGGCTTATCTCAAGGCCAGATGATTCAGCAGGGCAGGCAGTTCCTAGGAATAACCGAGACGTGCAGCCAGGGGGAGGGGACTCTGGGAGTGAGGTGCTCTCAGATGGAGACCAGGAGGCCCTGGCTCTTGACCTCATGATGAAGCATCAGTAGAGGTGGATGGCCCAAGTACAGTGGCACCTCGGCTCACGGATGCCTCAGTTCATGACCAAATCGGGTCACGAACAGAAATTTCAGAAAAAAATGGACTCAGGTCACAAACTCTGCATTGGGTGATGATCACGATCGTGCCTGTCTTCCCTGCATGATCATGCTCGGGGGTGGGGAGATGCCTGCGATCTTGGTCGTGCTCGTGCAGGGAAGACTGGTGCAATCACGGTCATGCTTGGGGTGGGGTTTGGGGGGATGACCGTGATCGCAATCATCATCCTGCAGGAGCGCACCCACGATTGAGCCCGTCTTGCCTGCATGAGCACAGTCACAGCCGTCTCCCCCCACCAAGTGTGCCTGCAATCATGCCCATCTTCCCTGCACAAGCGCACCTGCAATCGCAGGCATCTCCCCTGCCACCCAAGCATGGCCACTTTCACATGATTATGGTTTGGACAATCCCTCCAAACAATAACCTCCCCCCTCCCCGCCACCTCGGTTAGTGTTCTCTACTGTACTGTCTTTGTTACTTGGTTTCAAATTTTTGTGATTAAAAAAAATATTTACAGAACAGATTTAACCTTATTTACATTGAAGCTTATGGGGAAATTTGACTTGGCTTGTGACCAATTTGGGTAGGAACCAGAATCATGGAACAAATTAAGTTTGTGTGCCGAGGTACCACTGTATGTGAGTGGCATGTGGAGAGGAGGCATGCTGACTTTCAGAAGGCCCCTCCTGAAGGGCTGGGATCCAGGCATACTTATAAGGAGCCTGGAGGAAACATAGAAACAGAGCGAGTCAGAAGGAGCCTCCTGGGCCATCCAGTCTGACCCCCGACTCCAGCTGGCTGAGCTCATGACATGCCTACCATGTGCATGTCTAGCCTGTCCTTGAACACCTTCACCAATGGGGTCTCAGCCACCTCCTGTGGAAGCCCATTCCACACCCTCGGGGTCCTGACTGTCAGGAAGTGCTTCCTGGCATCCAAATTGAACCTTGGCTCCCTGAGCTTTGCTCCATCGGAGCGCGTCCTGCCTTCCTCTGCAGGGAGAACAGGTCTCTACCCATCTCCATGTGACACCTCCTCACATACCTGTATGTCACCAACATATCCCCTCTGAGTCTCCTCTTCTCCAGGCTGAAGAGACCCAGTTCCCTCAGTGTTGCCTCATATGGCATCCCCTGCAAACCAGCCACCATCCTTGTGGCCCTACGCTGCACTGACTCCAACCTGGCTATATCCTTTTTGTAATGAGGGGCCCAAAACTGAACACAATACTCCAGTTGCGGGCACACCAGAGTTGTGTAGAGTGGTAGTAATACCTCTCTCGATCTAGAAGCCACGCTTCTGGCTGTGCAACCAAGGGTGGCATTCGCCCTCTTGACCACCGCATCACGCTGCTGACTCTTGTTTAGCCTGCAGTCAACCAGCACCCGGAGGTCCTGCTGCTCTCCACTAGATTGGGTTCAACAAACCAATCTGTGTGTGCTCAGAAATTCATTCTGGGTGAGCTGCACTTGGGAGTAATGAAGAATGTTTTGCAAGAACTGTCTGTGGCTTTGACTGCTCAAAGTAGGGTCCTTGGCTCACAATGGTAGGGATGAGCCCAACCAGGATTGATACCTTTTTCTTCCCTTCCCTTCCCTTCCCTTCCCTTCCCTTCCCTTCCCTTCCCTTCCCCGCTGCCCCTGACTTTTTTTCTTTTTTCTTTTTCTTTCTTTTTGCTTGTTTCCTCTTTTTCCTCTTTTTTCTCTCTCTTTTGCTTTTTCTCTCCCCCACTTTTCTCCTTCCTTCCTTCCTGCTTTCTTTCTTGTTTTTTCTTTGTGGGGGGCTGTTTAACATGTGGTGAATTTACTTCTCTTCAGAAATTCACCAATCAGAAATTCCTGGGTTGATCATCCATGCGCACGCACGCGCGCGCACACACACACACACACGCCTCTTGATTCTGAGCATGTCACCAACTTGCCCCCAGCACCTGTTGACAGAGCCCAGTGTTCCAGTAAAATGAAAATCAGAGGTCTTTTAGAGACTTGAGGATCTAATCATCCCTGGTGAATAGGATGATGGCCATGCTTGTATCCTGAAGCAGAAATACACCTGCATTTACATTTAGAAAGAAATTGGAGGGGCAGGGAGGGAGGCAGGATGCAAAAGCAAAGGATTTACAAGGTCCCACTTCCAAATGGGTAGCTGTGCCGATTTTTGCTGCGGCTAAAAGAACATAGAAACATGTAGCACCGTATAGGCTGAAGGCACATTTTTATGTATGATGAGACAGAAAACAGCCCTTCTGTGCTGGCAGCTGTAGGACTTTTTTCTGCCCTAAACACTCACAGGACTGTGTCCCAACTCCTTTATTAAAGCATAAGCTTTTGTGGACCAGGGCCAACTTCATCAGAAGCGCATCTTTAAGGTTAGGATGAGTGATCCTCATTCAGCTTCCCCCAACCCAGTGCCGTCCAGCTATGCTGGACTACAGGTCCCATAATCCTGAGCCAGCATGACCACAAAATTGAGACTCAGCAATTTCCCTAATTTAGCTTTCCTTCAGGCATACATTCCTCAGTTCTGGCTGTCTTGTTTGCTGGCTGCTGGCCTTTGTGGAACACAGCCCGAATGACAAAAGGAATTGGAAAGTTGTGTGCTCGGTGCCCTGCCGGCCTCTTGGACCTCTGGGCCACCCAGAACTCCACGTTGCAGTTTTGTTATTCTAAAATGAGGAAATGGGGTTTGGATCCAGCCATGTCCCTGGAAGCCAAAGATGTTCAAATACAAAAGAAAACAACGTTTTTCTGAAAAAATAAGAATGGTAACAGGGCAGGATGGGGGAGCATTTTTCATACTCAGCCTTGCTTACGGAAAGCAAAACTCTCCCCTGAAAAATTTATGTTGGCAAAGCTTTGGCCCACCACAATTAGGTGGAATGTCACAAGCTCCACCCCACCCACAACCACATCTGGGAACAGCTGCAAAGCCACACCCATTTTCATCAGGGTGAGCATGCTTCCAGCAATCTCTCCTTCTATAGTCTTCCCCAAATGCTCGTGTTCCCAGTCGATTCGCTAAAGGTCATTCTCCTTTCCCAAGTGAGCCCAACCCTGTTTCGATGAAAATGAGCCTGCTAGCACTACTCGCTCCATCCATCCGTGAGACGAAGAGATGACTTCTGCTGCAGGAAGCCTCCCCTACTTGTGTCACTTCACATGATTTCCAACTCTGATTTTCCAGGCTTCTAAACCGCATAGACAGAGTGACCTCTGCACTCCAGGGCCAGCCCTACCATGAAGCACAAGGAGAAGGTGCTTCAATTAGCAGACCCTAGGAAGGTGTTAAACAGCAGTAAGTTGTTGGAGGACAGAGCTGTGTGTGTCCTGTGGCATTTTTCACTCCCTCAGGAAGAATGGAAATGCCAAATGCCACCCCACCCCCACAACACTGGCAGGGTTGAAGTCAGATTCAGTCTTGTCGACCTCTGCCCATGACGTGGGACGAGCCTTTGCCCCGGACAGCAGAAACAAAAGGGAACACTCAGTTTGTCAAAGATGTTGCTGTTTTAAATTTCGGGATTTTGTGTGGAGTGCTGCATTTTTTGTCGGCCCATAGCCCCATCAGTTCCTTTGCTGCAGGTCTCCCCGATCCCCATTCCATTGGCAGTGAACAGAGTGCAGAACCTCTTTCAAGCAGCAGGTCAAATTCCTCTCTGGAATTCCTGGCGCCAGGGGTGGCCGGGGCAAAAAGCAGCTGGCATAAAACACACAAAATGCAAGCATATCCAAGCAAGAAGCATTTCAGGCCGCAACTGCCTTAGAGGACAGGCATTTCGACCTTTATGGATAAGCTGGACGACAATTGAGAAGCGAACAAATAACCTGCGGTCAAGGGAGAGGGAAGGCCAGAAGGAGGGTGGCCATCTGCTGAACACCAGAGGACTGCATTAGGATAGGGGGATGGATAAGACCCATCAGCTTGCCATTGAGCACAGCTCTGCATCACTAGACAACCTCCTACACGGGCAGACATATCAATCTCCATGCGATTCAGAGATGACATCAGGATCCTTTGATGTGGCGTTTCACTGATGTGTCATGTTTACATTGGTAACACACTGCACAGGAAGAATCTTCTCGCAATTAGGACTGGTTTGGTGGAGTCTTTTATAATCGCACACAAGCACAGAAATAGGGTAGGGAAAATGATGCAAGCAAACTGAAAGGAGGGCAAACTTTGCATCGTCAGGGCCCTTCGGAAACACCTTGCCTCAAAGTGGACAATTAAAGACCCAGCCTGTCTGTCTGTCTGTCTGTCTGTCTGAATGTCCTCGAAAGAGCTCAAAGCAGCTTCTTCCCCTCCATTTTATCTTCACAACTCCCCTGTGAGGTAGGTGGGGCTGAGCAGAGCAACTGCCCCGAAGTTATGCAATGAGTTCCATGGCTGAATGAGTATTTTAGTCCGGGTCACCCTGACCTTCTAATATGTACACCACACTGGCTTTCCCTTAAAGTTTAAATTCCATGGAAGACAGATCAGGATTAATCATTTAACTATTTTTCTGCATGAGAGAATGAAGAACAAGAGTGAGTCAGACTATGATTGTCACTGAGCATATATTTGTCTGAGGTTTTTTCTTTTAACACAGAACCTTCCAAAGGAGAGTGACCCTACCTCCTGGACCTGTCATTGGTCATGCTGGCTAGGGTTGATAGGAATTGCAATCCAACACGTCAGGATGACAATAGGTTGGGAAGGCTATCCTAAGTCAATTTCTTATCTACTAGGAAACCCATTCAACCTGTACCATACAGTGGCCAGGTGTCCCGCTTTAGAGAGGACCGTCCTCTGATTTAAAGACATCTTCTTTTCAAAGGGCGGCCTAATCCAAGTCCAGTTTAATGATAAAGAACCATAAGAAGAAAGTGCTGAGCTTTGTAGCTACTCATCAGGATACAGTCCTACTGACTGAGGTCTCATTGATCAGAACATGGAAGCCCCCCACACTTGAACTCCTTCCATCCTCCAGCACAGGGAAGGCGTGGGAGAAGAGAGGAGCTTCCCCTCCCAGTCATCCTGTGTTGCCAATTGCTAGTGATAACTCTTCAGAGTGGGAGAGCTGGAGGCTGGAAGAAGCCCAGAATAAGTCATGCACTGGCCTCTTTTTTCTCCTCCTTTCCCTGCCTGCTGAAACTCCTCTCTGCCCACCTCCCTGAGGTCTCCCCACCAGTTGCAAGGGGGTCAGAGCTGCTTCTACAAACTTCTGCAGCAGGAGCCATCTTCTAGCTTCCCCAATGATCACAGAATTCTTCCCTTGTTTAATTTAATTCAATAGACTCACATGTTGTTTATCATGTATTTTTAAACCCTCTAAATAATAACTCCCCAGTTAGGAATACTGGAAGTTCTGGGACTTTTTTCTGACTCAGCCTGTACAGGATTGTCCCTCAAGCAGCTAAGACTTAGTGGGACACACAAGTCACCTGGGTGCAGTCTGGTGAGATGCATTGCACTTCTATTTCCATTATTGACTTTTTCTAACTTTACATTTACATATACAGATCATGATATGATTAAAAAAACCTGTCCCTTTCATTTCCTTTCAAGTGATGTGCAAGCATCTTACCTCCAATAACACTTGTTTCTTCCCCTGACCTCTTCCACTCCACTGGACTCCTCTCTCTTTCCTTCGCATCCCATCCTCCCAGCAATTTTCGCCTCACTTGACTGCACATAACAACAAGAACAAATCCAGGCACACCCCAGAGCACTGTTCCCTCCAGCACGTTGAAATGCCGGACCTAAAATGAGAAATTACCCCAGCTAAGCAATCCTTCAGGAGGACTTCAGCAAACCTGCAGAACAATAAGACGGAAAAAGAAAAGGAATCTGGTCATGCTTGGAAACAGGAGACCAGGTGCGGATGGTGTTGTGCTTTGCTTTGCAAGTGCTATCTTGTACTTGGGGTTGCTGTTGGATTTGTTCCAAGCCGCATTACTGTCCTGATGTAAAAGATAGACATCTCATAGAAACATAGAAACATAGAAACAGAGCGAGTCAGAAGGGGTCTCCTGGGCCATCTAGTCTGACCTCCGGCATCAGCCAGCTCTGCTCACAACCTGCCCACCATGTGCATGTCCAGCCTGTCTTTGAACTCCCTCACCGATGGGGCCTCAACGTCCTCCCATGGAAGCCCATTCCATGACCTCAGAGTCCTGACTGTCAGGAAGTGCTTCCTGGCACCCAAAAGGAACCTTGGCTCCCTGAGCTTTGCTCCATTGGAGCGCGTCCTGCCTTCCTCTGCAGGGGAGAACAGGCCTCTACCCATCTGCATGTGACACCCCCTCACAGATCTACAGATCTCTTGATCTCCCAGGTAGCTCTGCTCCAGATCGCTTGATCTCCCAGGTGGATCACTGGTGCTGCCTCTACCTTTCTGAATTTTTGCTTTTTTCATGTCCAACCAATACATTTTCATTTTACATTGACACATTTTTAAAAGCTTTGGTTTGAAATGTGCCTAAGTTTAAGACTATTTCTACATGAGGCCCTGTACTGGACATGCCACCTGATTGGAAAGGCTGAGCTCAGAGCAAGGATTCACACAGAACGATGCGGCAGGAAGTTACCCCACAGCTGCAGAATTCCACTTTGCCTCTGCCTGTGGCGTGTGACTGGGTCGTTCCAGTCACAGCTTCCAGTGGCACCAAGCTCACTGGATGCACACAGACAAATAGTAAATGACCTCCAATAAAAGGACATACTACAATCTGGTATTGTCTGCTTGAACTGGCAAACAGCTCCTTTGCTTTCACTAGGTTTCACCTGATCTTTTCTGCCAGAAAGGACACAGATCAATCTGAGTCCCTCTTGCATGCCTTCCCACTTGTTTGCCCTTGAGGGTAGTAGAGGTCGCCTAGGAGGACACAAGCGTGCCGTTGCTGCACTTGCCCCACATCACTGGCATCGGTTGCCCTCTGAGGTCTGTTAGGCCCCACCATGGCAGGCGTCTAGGAAAGCTCTGAAGACCCAACCATTTTATTTGACTTTCTCTGCCACTGTGTTTTATGACATCTTGGCTGCAATAATTTTAGTGTTCTCTGACCGGGATGTTTGTTTCTTGTTAATTGACATTTGTTTCTTCTGTCATGTTTTCATTTGTGCCATTATTGTATTGTATTTTCAGTATGTATGCCACCTCTGGAGGCCCACAAACCTCCTAAGGGTGGCTTAGATAAACATCAGACAAAATAAAAACAAAGCAAAGGTTTAAATATCTATGCAGTTCCCAGCAAACACTTTCTGGGCAGATTGACACACTGTGAAATATGCTGCACATACAAGACCCTTCTGCAGCGGCCTCATCTGTTTCTTGCTCTCATGTGACTGTTAATAAAAATTGCTTGGCAAGAGATGAATATGATTGGCGCTAAAACATTTAATAGACATTAAAACCTGATCTGGGAAAGCTGGATAGCAGAAAAGAAAAGGAGATTGGAGATTGTGTCTATTACATGGCTCTGTTGATTTTGGATTAAGGGGCTTACTAACAAGGCGCCAGAAAGAAGGAGTATTTATGGGGTTGGAAAAAGGGCAGCAATTCAAGCAGAACCCAGATGGAGCAGGGTAGGTTTGCCACCATTCCTCCGCTGCCTGTTGAGGAGTTTTGCAACTTTTTGGATGGTTGAACACTGGCAACAGGACGCAAGTTTGGGAAACCAAAATTTGCAGTCTAGTCTTGGTTCGTCACCAGACGTGAGAGTTTAGTTTGCTGTTTCTTTGGGGGAATTGCACCTCCACCCTCACAACATCCCAACCCATCCAGCTGTTATCCTCATAACAGCGCTGTGCAGGACAGTGACCAATCCAAGACCATGCAGTGAATTTGGCGGGGCGCGGTGGGATTTGAACCCTGGTCTGTCAAGAGACTTCGCAGCTGTCAGAAAGACACATGCTCCAAAGGATCGTGCTGTTCTCAGCTAGATATTCAGAAAGTGGGTCACCTGAAAAGGTAGGTGCAATTTTGACTTAGCCAGGAGTTAGGGGAAAAGCCTTCCCTTTGACATTGACTAGCCTGCTGCAAAGGCAAAATCACCACTGTGTTGCCAGCGCCCACTTTGCAGTTGAAAAAGGTGACAACTTCGGCTACAGGTGCCTTTGGCAAATGGGTGAAGATCGGGGCGGGGGGGGGGGGATGCGCCCTGGCAGGACACACTGCTGAATTCAGGAGGTGTGCAATCTGAGGAGGTGTTTGAGGGCAGCCTGCAAAGACTGGTGCCCCAAATTGTTCATTTGGGTCCCTGTATCTAGGCCACCTGGCCCCATCACCCTGCTGTCCATAGACACTTGCTGAAATTAAGGTACCAGGCCCTGAGGATCGCTTTTGCATCTGAACCCCCTGGATTAGCTGTCTTTTTGCTTCACCTCCTGCTGCCCCCACTCCCAAATCTGGGGGCTTAAGTGTGAAATATACTGCTGCCCTCTTCCCTATCCAAAGAGCCAAACATTTGTCCTTCTTTTACAAATAGAAGTATCCTTAGAAGACAAAGACACGTGGAGGGACTTTAGAACATATGTCAATTTGTAGTTGCAAGTCTGCAAATTTGTTTTTTATAGTTTTCTTTTGTTTTTTTCCTGTGGGCCTGAATGTTGGATAGCTTGGATACTTAACATCGCCCCTGGACACAATCTTTCAGATCCAATAGCACTGGTTTCCTGAAAAGGACACAAGAAGATGCAAGAATTCTTTTTTTTAATCAAATTTCATTATTTTCTCTATAAATCCAAAACTAAAACAACAATTATTCAGGACATTGGACATACTGGGTCGACATCTCATCCTTTTTTACGTTCAACAACCATATTCAATTCTACACATAGTCCCGTTTCTCTAACCATGTTCCAAGTTTGATAGAAGTAAGACACAAGGATTCTTCATTACCCTTCCAGCAATATGCAGAGTATGTGTTTTTTTAACCATCACCACCATCAAAAATCAGCTAATTGGTTTGTTAACAAGTGTGCAGCAATTAAAATCTCATTGGCATTGCCACCACCTAGATATCGCCAGGTTGCTATGGTGGCTCATTTCTGGAATGTTCTTCTCCTGCTCCACCTTCACCAGAGTGCATCCTTGTGGGGAAGAAGAAGAATGAAAAGAAGAAGCTTCTCTCCAGGGATCTGCCATAAGATTTTTTTTGCAATGATCTTGTCGGAAAGACTACCTTACAAAGAAAGGAAAGAAAATCTGAGCTATAGATGGACAGATCCATTAAAATGCTGGTTCTGTTTTAAATTAGCTTTTCAATATTTGGGGGAGAGGGGTGGACATGGGGGGAGAACAAAGCTACTATAACCTGTAGGGGCAAAAGCAGGCAACTGTGGTAGGTCCAGGAAGCCTTTGTTGCTTCCTCCTCAAACATATATGTGGGACACTCTTGGAATATTTTTTTTCAATACAAGTTTGCCACCAGAATACAGTCTCAAACTGCTCTGTAGCTTCCAGGGCCACAAAAAGGGTTGAATTTAGCTTAATATGACCCTTGTACATGACCCTTTCAGTACTCTGCAGCACCAAAAGTACCATTTTGTTTGTAAAAGCTTTTTATTTAATTTGGGGGCCTGGCTGGGGCCAGCAGAACTCGTGCTGCCTCCTGGCTTCTCCACACACCTGTGTTAGGGGCTCATGCAAAGCAATTCACTGTTCTTCCACAAGGCATCCATTGGTTTGCAGGGGATGCTGTATGAGGCAAGACTGAGGGAACTGGGTCTCTTCAGCTTGGAGAAGAGGAGACTCAGAGGGGATATGTTGGCAACATATAGGTATGTGAGGGGGTGTCACATGGAGATGGGTAGAGACTTGTTCTCCCCTGCAGAGGAAGGCAGGACGCGCTCCAATGGAGCAAAGCTCAGGGAGCCAAGGTTCAATTTGGATGCCAGGAAGCACTTCCTGACAGTTAGGACCCCGAGGGTGTGGAATGGGCCTCCACGAGAGGTCGTTGAGGCCCCATCGGTGAGGGTGTTCAAAGATAGGCTGGACATGCACATGGTGGGCATGTCATGAGCGGAGCTGGCTGGTGCCGGAGGTCAGACTAGATGGCCCAGGAGGCCCCTTCTGACTCGCTCTGTTTCTATGTTTCTATGTTTGATGAATATTTGAATGCATTATTCTCATACTTTTGACTCTGTACCTCTAGATTCTTACCCTGACTCCTGTCTTAATATTTGATCCAGCCATTTTTCTTCCATCTGTTTCTAAAATGGTTACTGGTACTTCTATGCTTGCAGATCACATCTCTCCATTACTCTTCTGAGTAAACTTTGGAACTTTGGCTCTGTGCTTAAAGGTGTCTTATCTTTAACTGATAAAACAGTGATATCTGTGATTAAGCAAAAAGTCGAGGAAGAGTCCAGATTAATATGATGAATAGCAGGCCATGGTTGACAATTAATGATTCTTACATAGCTGAGGCCAGATAGTTGATCCTGATGCCCCTGAACTAAACTCAGCCCCTAGTTTGCACCCCGTTGTGCAGATTCAAACCGGCGACCTTTACGATCTACCAGCCCAGCAGCACAGCCGTTTAAACCACTGCGCCACCTGCAGTCCTCTTGCAATTCTAGCAAATTCAAACTATTCCTTTTTCGGATTTGAAAATTCCATCTTATTGAGGATCTAGTACTTCCCCTCACCCTGTTAGCAAATATATGTCACAGAATCTGACACCCCAAGCCCTGAAGAAGTAGCCACACTCTTACTGAAGAAAGTGGGAAAAGAGACTTTCTGATGTACTGTTTGAAGCTGTTCTTCCTTTAACGGAGGAAGGCCCTAGACCAGGCATGTCCAAAGTCCGGCCCGGGGGCCAATTGCGGTCCGTTTTCAAATTTCAAGCAGCCCGCAGCCTCTTCTCCCCGCCGGCTCAGCCTGTCACTCATCCCCGCTGGCTGGCATTTTTCCCTTCACCGCACAGCGGTTCCCGCAGCTGTCCCCTGCTGCCTCCTGCTCCTTCAAGACTGGTGGTTGTATTTCACCAGAAGATGGCAGTAGACCTGAGTCAGCACTCTCACCGCGAGACCCTTGAGACACAAGGCTTGGGTGCCCATTTCTAAAATGGCGACTGTAACTAAAAAAAGGAAAGTTGACAGTGAGGGCCGCCGCTTCCAGGACAAGTGGAAATTGGAGTATTTTTTCACTGAAATACAAAACAACTGTGTCTGCCTAATTTGCCAAGAGACTGTGGCTGTTTTCAAGGAATTCAATATCAAGAGGCACTACCAGACAAAACAAGCTAACTACAACAAGCTGACTGGGAACCAACGCGGTGAAAAATTGAAGGAACTGGAAGCTGCTTTAACAGCACAGCAGCGCTTTTTCACAAGAGCCTGTGAGTCAAATGAAAATGCCACTAAGGCAAGCTACGAGGTGGCAACGCTGATTGCCAAGCACTACAAACCTTTTACTGTGGGTGAATTTATTAAAGACTGACTGATGAAAATGGTGGAGAGAATTGGTCCTGAGAAGAAGCAAGAGTTTGCCCATGTTTGCCTGGCTCATAACACTGTGGTACGGAGAATTGAAGATGTTTCATCTGATATTAAGAGACAGTTAGAGGCAAAAGGAGTGGAGTTTGACTTTTTTTCGTTAGCCTGTGACGAAAGCACAGATGCATCTGACACCGCTCAGTTATTGATTTTTTTGAGAGGAATGGACAATGACATGAACGTGAGTGAAGAGCTACTTGACCTCCAGAGCCTTAAGAGGAACAGATTTATTTGTTTCTGTTTGTTCCACCGTGGATGACATGAAACTACTGTGGAATAAAGTCACTGGGATTATTACGGATGGCGCACCTGCCATGGCTGGCGAGCGAAGTGGATTATCAACCCTAGTCTGTAACAAAGTCAGCGAAGAAGAAGGCAAAGCTATAAAACTCCACTGTATTCTCTGTGCCAACAAGTTCTCTGTGCCAAACATCTGAAATATGATCATGTTATGAAACTGGTAATGAAGGCTATTAATTATATTCGCTCCAAAGCCCTGTGCCACCGCCAGTTTCAACAGTTTCAACTTGACATCCAGGCTGAATACGGAGATGTTGTGTATCACAACGAGGTAAGATGGCTCAGTCGGGGGTCTGCACTGCAGCGCTTCTACTCTCTTAGGGAGGAAATCGGACAATTCTTGGCAAAAAAGGGACAACTGATGCCAGAGCTATCTGATCCTGTTTGGCTGACTGATTTTGGATTTTTAGTTGACATAACACGACATCTGAATGTGCTGAACATGAGCCTTCAGGGGCAAAATGCAGTGGTAAGCCAACTGTATTCACTTACTTACTTACTTACTTACTTACTTACTTACTTATTGAAACATTTCTATGCCACCCCATCACATATCAAAGCCTTTGGGACCAAGCTGCTACTTTTCCAAAGGCACCTGTCACAAACGCAGCCCAATACCACACATTTCCCATCGCTGCAGGAAATAATGACCAGTTTTCCACAGAACATTATGAGTGCGCAAATAAGGAGGTATGACGCAGACATCTCATCTCTGGCTGAGGAGTTTCAACAGCACTTTCGGGATTTTGCAGCTATTGAAAAGGAGATCATGCTTTTTTCATCTCCTTTCTCTGGTGGACGCTGATGACACTCCAGACCACCTGCAGCTGGAGCTCATTGAGCTGCAGTGTGACGCTGAGTGTGGTAGTCGGCACCAACAGCTCCCTCTTGTCAACTTTTACCGCCAGCTGGATAAAGACCGGTTCCAAGAGATTCGGACATTTGCTAAGAAAATGCTGAGCTTGTTTGGTTCGACATACTTGTGCGCGAAGACTTTCTCGGTTATGAACATTAACAAGAACTGCACGAGGACAAGAGTAAGTGACTTTCACCTGCATGGCATCTTGTGCATCAAAACCACTGTTTTTGAGCCAGACCTGGCCTATATAATGCAGTCAAGATCTCAGTATCTCCCTTCACATTAGTGCAGTTAAGTTATTTGTTCAGTCTTTCATAAAATAGTTCATTTGCATTTAATGTTAATGGTTCAAAGAATGTCAGGCTGAATGGTTGGCCCCCACACATTTTCACCTCACCAAATCTGGCCCTCCTTGCAAAAAGTTGGGACACCCCTGCCCTAGACCTTCCTCCATTAAACATCCTTGGATGACCTCAAACTTCAGTATCATGAAAGAGGAAGAAACATTTTCCTACCCACTTTCCCAACATTTATACACCTCTGACATGTCCGCTTCATTACTTGCTTTTTTCTCAGCTATAGACCTTCAGCCACTTGGGGTGTTACTCAAGTCTCTTAAACTTGTTGGGTATCTTGGATCATGCTGGGCAACCTTCTCCTTCTGTGCAACTTCTTTCTTGAGATCCAGTGACCTGGACTTTACACAGTATTTCAAGTAAGTTTGTATAAGGGCATTCATAATGTTGGCAGTTTGATTTATGTTCCAAATGTACGTTATTTCTGATTTTCTATTTCCAATAGCCTATAGTTATTTCATTGATCCATTCTTTCACCTGGAAGCTGGCAGTTCCCACCAATCTTATTCATTCATTTATGTATCCCAAAAGTTCTCTCAAAAGTCTCAGGGGGCTAAATACCTATATAAAACCAATATTGGGATGCACATAACTTGTGAGTTAATTACTAGTACAGCAGATAATGGGACTGCCTCAACTGCTTTACTCAGCTACCGCACCTTCCCAAGATCCACTTTGAAAAAGGTCTTGTTTTGCTCCTCTGCTTTTTGTTTAGAAACCAGGTGCTGTCCAGTACCCCTGCCTTTATTACCCCCACTTCCTCTCCACAATGTGTGTGTGCCTGCGTGTTTTCCTGGAAATACCACTGTCCTTGGCAGTCCTGCTATCACGGGTCCGCTATTTCCACAGCCAGAGACACTGAGTCACGCTTGTTCCTTTGTTCCACATTAAAGGAAGAAATTTCCTGGTGTGATGTATGTAGTGATGGGGCATCATCGCCGATTCCCAGGAGGCCTGAGATATGTGCTGAAGCTCACACAGTCCTATCTGCTTTCCTGGAAACACCCCTGATACGGAATGCCTCTTGTCCGTGCCAAGCATCACAAATCGTTCCGCCACAGTGGATGAGCTGCTGAAGCATCACAAACAGGGAGAAGGTGGAAAAGTCGATCCGACCCTAAAGGTGCAGACAGGCATCACGGATCTTTCGAGCTGGTCTGCCTCAGCATCACAGAGAAGGGGAGGTCGGTTGGAGACTTGGGGTTGCTCTTGGCTGAACTTCTGTGATCAAAGGAAGGGAAAGGCTGGCACAAAAGAAGGTACAGTAGAAGAGAGATAAGAAGCTTTACAAGGAAGGAAGGAAGGAAGGAAGGAAGGAAGGAAGGAAGGAAGGGAGGGGGGAGGGAGGGAGGAGGGAGGACCCGAGAAAGCAAGAGGCAGAGGAAGAAGCAGCCAGGATCAGGAAGAGTTTAGCTTTAAAGGAGGGCTGAGAGCTTCTTCAGAGGAAAGAAGCTGAAAAGGAAATTGAAAGAGAGAGCGGCTGCACAGAAACCAGAGGTTGGCCAGGAGCTGCAGGATGAGGAAGCCTTGATTTGAAGCATTTGCCAAATATTGAGCTGCAGAGCCCCCATAAACGTTGTATGGTTACCCTATGCTGGTTCTCCAATCCTGATCTTTACTCAGGCTTAGTTTACTTTAAAAGAGCTCAATAAACGGTTCTACTAATGGAAATATACTATTGAGCAGATGTAATACAGGTTGTAACAGGCAACCCAAGTCTTCTTCGCATATCAGATCTCTAAAGAGAAACATAGAAACACAGAAACATAGAAACAAAGTGAGTCAGAAGGGGCCTCCCGGGCCACCTGTTCTGACCTCTGGCTCTGCTCATGACATGCCTACCATGTGTATGTACAGACTATCTGTGAACACTCTCACCGATGGGGCCTCAACCACCTCCCGTGAAAGTTCATTCCATACCCTTGGGGTCCTAACTGTCAGGAAGTACTTGCTGGCATCAAATTGAACCTTGTTTCCTTGAGCTTGGCTCCATTGAAGTGCGTCCTGCCCTCCTATGCAGGGGAGAACAGGTCACTACCCAACCCTGTGTGACACCCCCTCACATACCTATATGTGGCCAAGAGACCCCCTCAGAGTCTCCTCTTCTCCAGGATGAAAAGACCCAGTTCCTTCAGTCTCACCTCATATGGCTTTCCCTGCAATCTGGCCACCATCCTTGTGGCCCTACGCTGCACTGACTCCAACCTGGCTATATCCTTCCTGTAATGTGAAGCCCAGAAATGAACACAATACTCCAGTTGCAGGCACACCAGAGTCGTATAGAGAAGTAGTAATACCTCTCTCAATTTAGAAGCCACGCTTCTGGCTGTGCAACCAAGGGTGGCATTTGCCCTCTTGACCACCGCATCACACTGCTGACTCATGTTTAGCCTGCAGCCAACCAGCACCCCAAGGTCCCTTTCACAAGTTCTGCTCTCCAGGCACTTGTCCCCTAACCTGTATTTATGATACCCATTCCTATGCCCCAAGTGTAAGACCTTGCACTTCACCACATTGAATGCCATCCTGGTATCTGCTACCCACTTTCATAGTCTGTCCAGTTCCTTCTGGATCTGGACTACCTGCTCCTTAGTTGTGGCCACTGCCCCCATTTTAGTATCATCTGCAAATTTGATCAGCATACTGGTCACCCCCTCTTCCATGTCATTGATGGATGATTGAAGAGGATTGGTTCCAGGACAGAGCCCTGGGGGACCCTGCTTGTAACTGATCACCATCCTGAAGAATCCCCACTAATGGTTACCCTCTGCTTTTGGTCAGTCAACCATGTCCTAATCCATCAGACAATGCATTGGTCTATCCCCAAAATATCCCCAGTGCCCTGAGGAGCTCTTCAACTTCTAGGGTGGTAACTCTAATCTGTGCCCCTAAGTCCCTGGCCTGATCTGATTCCCCATGCAGATCTCCCCTGTCCTGCTTTTGGGAGAACACAGAGGCAAAATAGTCATTTAGCATCAGTGCCTGTTCCCTCACATCAGTCACTGGACACTTTAAAATGATGCTTTTGAAATGTGACCCTCACTGGAGTTCAGGTGGCCACATGTCCTGCCTATGCAGTACAGTCTTCTATTAGGCCTCTGTTCTGGCTGTCTTCTGTTTATGGAGATGTCCATTCGGAGTCTGCTTTAAAGAAAAAGGCCCATAAGGCAAGAAAGCAGGGGCTTTGGTATCCACAGCATCGCAGAACCATATAATGGTAGCGCTGGAAGTGGCCTATAAGGTCATCAAGTCCACCTCCCAGCTCAATGCAGGACTCCAAGTTAAAGCATTCTTGGCAGATGGCTGTCCAACTGGCTCGTGAATGCCTCTGGTGTGGGGAAGCCCCCGCCCACAGGTTAATTGATTTAATTGTTGCAGTGCTGTAACTGTCAGGAAATGTTTCCTGATGTCCAGTCAGAATTTGACTTCCTGTAACTTGAGCCCATGATTCTGTGTTCTGCACAGCTAAAACGAGAACCTGGCCCTCCTCGGTGTAGCAACCTTCCAAGTATCTGAAAAGTACTATCCGATCTCCTCTCAGTTTTCTCTTATCCAGACTAAACATGTCCATCTCTTTCCATCTCTCCTCCTATGGCTTTGTCTCCAGTCCCTGGATCATCATTGTTGCCCTTGTCTGAACTTTTTCTAGTTTGCCTGAATCTTTCTTGAAGTGTGATGCTCAGAACTAGACACAGTACTCAAGATGGGACCTAACTAGTGCCAACTACAGGGCGAACTGGTATGTCATGTGATCTGGAAGCCATATTTCTTTTAATGGTACTCATGAACAACACCTGAACAACAGAATGAAAAGGTAGGCACCTGTTCGCAGTCTTCCTTACTATGGCAGGCATTAAATGTATATAGTCCTTTTTATACTGTCACTGATACATAGAAATGAGTATATGCAACATTCACGCAGAAATGTCCTCTTCCTTACGTGGTTCATTCCCTCTCCTTCGGTACTTCAGAAAAGAGCCATCTTAACTAGGGATCTTGTAGGGATGCCCTAAGAAAAGGGAAGAGGCATCTTTCTCACCAGTCTTTCTCTTCCCTCTTCCAGTGCTGTTTATCTGGCCAGGAATTTTCTGCGTTCAGTGGGGAGAAGGATGCCTATCTCCTGATATTTCCTGCGCAGCTGCCTTCCAGGCACCCAGCAGAACCAGCAGATAGATAGGCAGGAGTGAAAGACAATGCTTTATCTCTGCAACAGGACCTGTGGAGGAGAGCAGCAGGCTCCCCTCAGTTTCCTGTCTCTGCATCCTGGAGATGTTATCAGTTTCTTTTCCCCAGAAAAATGTCAGAAGGATGCCAGTGGCAAAAGGCAGAAGAACTAGGGAAATCTTGTTAGACTCCATTCCCTTACAAGCAACAGGGCCTGGACAATATTGAAGTGTCAAGATATCACAAACAACTCCCTCCCTCCCTCTCTCTCTCTCTCTCTCTCACACACACACACACACACACACACAGAGAGAGAGAGAGAGAGAGAGAGAGAGAGAGAGAGAGAGAGAGAGAGAGAGAGAGAGAGCATCAGCTATATGTTCCAGCTCAGCTTTTTCATAAATTTATCAAGTAGGCTTAGCTTCCTGTATGTTCAATACCTTATAGTCTATCTTACAGGTTCTTATAAAGATTACAAATACAATGGTCTAGTTCACACATCACACTAAGGCAGGGTTAATTCGCTTATTGTTGTGTCTGTAAACCACAAACAGCCACAAACCACAAATAAAAACCATGGATTATTGTTTGCTTCAAGCAATCAGCTTAATATTGGTCAAGCCTAGCAAGAGTTCTGAGTTCTGAGCTCTCGCTTTCTCTCACAATCACACCCCTCATACTTCAGTAGATTGTCTTCATGTTGGATCCTTAAGGATAGGAGAATAACTTTCTTGATTAGTGGCATTAGATACTTAGTGTGTGAAACTTAAATCAGCCAGCCGATCTGTTGAAAGCCAGGTTGTTATTCAGACTTTTAATTTTTAAAAAACTTCTAATGAGCTAACAGCTCTATCTATCAAGGGACCATGAGAGTGGGGATTGTGGATCACGGGGGGGGGGGCTTTAGCAGCTGGTGGGGCTGTCCCCCCACCTTGGCATGGATGCCTATTGTAGCCATTATTATGTCTTGAACAGCAGCCAAGAGATGAGGAATTTACAAGGAGCAGTAGAGTACTGATCCATCCTCCCTTTGGGGCTGGCACCTGAACAGCTCTGATTGCTTAACAGCTGCAATTCAGTTCTTCCTTGGGGCTAAAGGCTCACATTTCCCATGCACATGGGGGAGAGAAACAGCCCACTCCGGGTGAGCTCTGAGTCAAAGGAGCACATGTGTGGGGCAGGGCCAAATTGCACAGCACATTGGCCACTTGATGCGATTTAAGAAAGAGAAGGAAATGCAAGATCCCTCTTACAATGGCTCACATGCCCTGCGAACTGGGTTCAACCACTTTGAAATGCTCAGAAGTTCTCTCGCACCCAGTGATGCATTTTTATTTTTATTGTTTTGAGGCCATTTCCATGGGAAAAGAGGCTGAGGAACCACTTACAGAATCAAAAGGATTCAGATCCGTTCCTCACTGAATGGGACCCTTTGGAAGTAAAGCACATGGGGGTCCATGGCTCAATGAGGATGTGCAGGAGCATTGCTAGTTTGGTTTCCTGGCCCTGAAACTCTTTTCCAGACCCACTGGTCAATTCTGCAGAACTCCGAGTGCTCCTGGCAGTAAAGTCTTTAAACTAAGATATGCCAATATTTTGGTAGGTTTTTTTGTCACTGCCTCTTTACTCTTGAGTCCTGGCCACCACCCATGTGTTTCTACAAAGCGGGATTATGGCCTCCAGTCTGGAAGTCGTTTTAGCCCCTATCTTAAACCAGTTTTAAGTCCTCATTGCAGGGTGGCTGCACTGAAGCAAAGTTAGACACAAACAAAATTAGAAGATTGTGACCAGGATGGTTAGTAACTGGATTCAGACAGTAACTCAGGCCTTCTCTGTGTTGCAATTGTGCTGCATGTACGGTGCCCATTTAAACAGCACCAAAACATACCCATTTGCATAAATGAGATTCAGCTATTGGATGGCATAGAAGCTAAATGAATAAATACAATTTGCATGTGTTCACATACACATGTTCAGACTTAGCTACAGTCTATCTCACTAGAGAGCGGAAGTCTGACCAGGCGTCATCTTTTCCTTGCTTCAGTCCACTGTCCATGTTGTGAGTGGACTTGGGCTTGGACATATAGGGGCGGTCTGGCCAGCCTGATCCCCATTGCTCTCTCATGACTTCTCCTTGTTACATGAAGACTTCTGCGCATGACTCTTTTTATTATTGGCTGGAGAAACGGGACTTCGCATAGTCTTAAATATGTTTCTAAGTTATCATACATGGAAAACGAAGGGTGTGGGGGCTGACCCAGCGGGCCCAATGTTTTTGATGATGGATGTTATTTTTAGCTTTTTGTTTGTTTTTTTAGGATTATAATTTCAAATAAAACTTATTTAAAAAAAAAAGACTTCTGGGCATCTGTGAGTGTTGGGACTTTTTTTAAGGGGTGGGGGCGTCTGGCACATCCAGGCCAGTCTGAAAGAATTCCTCTCCTGAGCCTGGCTTTCCAGCAGCAGCAGCCACCGCCGCCGCCACCAATGCCACAAGCTGTTCCCTTGCACAACCCTCTGCTGGAATGAGTTGCGGCTGTCACCCTAGGACCCCAGGTGTGGTGTTCTGGGTTGATGAGAAGGCAGCTGAACCAGAGCTGGCGAGCATTTGTGGAGCAACAGTCCAGACTATACCTCAAGCACCTAGTGGAATGTCATCTAATGGCAGGAGCCTGGCTGTGGCTCACTGGTCAGGCATCCCCTTGGCCCACAGGAGCTCCCAGGTCCAATCCATGTTATCTCTAGGTAGGGTCAAGTAAGAGAACCACTTGAAGCCCTGGAGACCTGCTGCCAGTTAGCATGCAGAGCCCATGATCTGAATGAGAGCAAGGCAGACTGCTGTATCATGTGGTTGAACTGGAACTCCCAGAATCCTCTCCTGCTGGCTGTGGTAGATTGAGTGAGGAGTCCGACACATCTGCCAGGCACCAGGTTCCTGCAGACTGATATCAAAAGTCAGGAGGGGCAGGGGGTTAAGATGGAAAACAGACCTTTAACGGAAGTGCCAGGAGTCTGGAGGAAGCAAAGGGATAATATAAACAGACCCGCCAGATGCCTTCAGTACGCGGCCTGCTTCCTCCATGGCAGGGAAAGCAGAAGTGCCTGAATCAAAGGCAGGCTGAGCTTGCATGGATAAAAAACGTCTCCGGTTAAGGGCCAGCCTGGCCTTCTCCAGGGGAGCAGCAGCCACGTTGCCTCGACCAGACTGCACTGTGCAGCTTTGCTCCTGTAGTGCTGCATCTGAACCTGATGCGACCATGCAGCTCAGGTTGTCTCTTGCATAGGCAGGCGTGCAAGAGGGTTCTCTGTCTCCTTTGGGCAACTGTCAGGCTGCTGCTGCTGCTGCAGTTGGAAACACAAACACTCGCCTCCTAGCATAGCATGGACTGATGATTTTGCATTTTCTATAGCTGAACAGGCTGTGTAAACATCACATGTGAATGGATGCCTATTTGGATATTTGGACTTTATGCATAGCTCCCAGAGAAACCGACATTTTCATATGTGCGTGTATGTGTACATGTGTCTACATGTACACACACACATATATACACACTTCATATGCATACATAAACATTGCTACATTCAAATCTATATAGCCCATTCTCCCTCTTCAGTTAGATATTACAATATTTAAAGAAAAGGCATTGCAGAGTGAGCAAGAAACAACAAAAAGGCCAGTGCAGAGTAAAACAGGGTGAGAGGATCTCTAGCTGGTGTGCCAGGTGCTTGAAAAAGCTTGTGGAGCTGGTTCGCTGCTGTAGGCTGGCCCAGAGTGCTACTCACACCTTCAGGCAGCGTGGCGAACCTTTTAGAGACCAAGTGCCCAAACTGCAACCCAAAACCCACTTATCTATCACGAAGTGGCAACACTGCAATAAAACCTGAATACAGAGGCTTTAGCTGAGAAAAAACAACTCAATATCCCTGGCAGTGCACTGACCAGCCATGCAAAAGCTTGGACGAGTCACAGCTAACAAGTCCTGGCTTGTGACATCATCTCCTGGCTCCTGTGCGCGCTGGTATCCGATGCTCGCCTGCTGGGGCGATGCTGGGGCGACTTGGCTCGCATGCCGACAGAGAGGGCTCTGCGTGCCCACTGCGGCACACATGCCATAGGTTCGCCACCACTGCCTTAAGGCATGGGGGATGATAAGGGCCATGCGATTACCGACACCCAGGGGATAAGGAACCTCATGTCTGTACAGGCATCCCATCTGGCCCATGCTGGCCAGGGACCAAACGCTGTCTGTTCATCCGTTGACATTATTTGGCTGGGTGGACGGACAAGTGCCCTCACAACAGCCCTCCCCCCTCCCCTTCAGCCTCCATCCCACCTCTTCAGCAGCCGTAACCTATTGTGAAGTTTATATAAGCTGCACTGGTATAAACCAGGGCTAAGACTAAGCAGGTCTTCTGTTAACCTAGTGTCTAAAGGCTGGTTAACATTAGCTAGGACCAATATAAGCCAGGGGTGGGCAACATCAGGAGGACTAGGACCCATTTCCCCCCTCCCCATTTCAAAGGGGCAAAGGAAATTAAAAAAAAATGTGTCCATAGTAGCTACAAAGCAACCAAACGGTTGAAATTAGATTGTTGCCAAGTAATTTTCAACAATTTGGGCATTTTAGAGCAAATGTAGATGCCATTTTTCTTCTGATTCACAAAAATAGTAATAATAATCTGGGGATTATGTGGTGTGCGTACTGTCCACCCCTTGAATGTGCTTAAGGCTTCAGTGGGCATACCTGCATGGAAGACAGCAACTGGATAAAGGAAGCACATGAATGGTGCCAGTTCCTAACCCTTTCCTTCGGCTAGGCGATGGGCCACAGGGCATCTTGGCTGGTTCTACAGGCTGGTTCTACCATTAGCTCCTTGGTATATGCTACATATTGTGGCAGAACTTCAATAATTCATAACAGATTAGCCTTCCTAAACTCAATTTTAAATACACTTGCTTAAAATGAGCTTGATTTGGAGCAAGTCCAAATTGGTACATTTTAAGTTTTCACACACTCCAAGTATTAGGTTATTTTATAATTCTCTGATATCCCCAGGATCACAACCAGGTCCAAAGGTCTACTTACTCACTTGTCTGCTCCTACATACCGTATTTTTTGCTCTATAAGATGCACTTTCCCCCCCCTCAAAAGTAAGGGGAAATGTCTGTGCGTCTTATAGAGCGAATATGTGTGTGCAGTAAGTCTGTCAGATGTGCAGCCTATAGGGAAGTGATGGGGAATGTGCCTGTGATGATGTGCCCATTTGATTCAGAATATTTTTTTCTTGTTTTCCTCCTCTAAAAACTAGGTGCGTCTTATGGTCAGGCGCGTCTTATAGAGCAAAAAATATGGTATATACAACTCGTTCCACCAAAACCTGCTTGGCAGTTCTGAAAAGCTGAGCATTTGAGCTGTAATAGCATCCCTGGAATTGTAACATAAACCAAGATGCCCTGGGAAACTTTATTTTCTGGGGCCTCTGGCACCCACCATGCTGCTGCATTGTGCAAGGGTCTGAAGAAAGCCACAGCAGGAGCCCTTCTTAACTTCTGCCAAGGAAGGTTTAGCAAGGAAGAGAGGGAAGCTACTCTAGTGACAGGCTGAAAAATGAGAAGCTGAACTTGAAATTCAGAGCACGCTGAGCTTCATTCATAGGTTGGGATTTACAAACCAAAGAAATGTGTATTTCAGTGCAGAGTCACAAGGATGGTAGCCAATTTGGAGAGGATGCCGTAGGTGAGATTGAGGGAGCAAGGTCTTTTCAGTCTAGAAGAGAGGAGACTCAGGGGGGATCTTATAGCAACATATAGGTATGAGAGGGGGGCCACATGGTAGAGGGTCACGACCTGTTCTCCCCTGTGGTGGAGGGAAGGATGCAGTCCAATGGGGCAAAGCTCAAGGAACTGGATTTCAGGTTGGATATCAGGAAGTACTTCCTGGCTATTAGGACCACTAGGATATGGAATGGTCCATCAGTGAGGGTGTTCAAGGAAAGATTGGAACCCACATGTTGGGTATTACGTGAGTGAAGCCAGCTAGCGCTAGGGGGTCAGACTAGATGGTCCAGGAGGCCCGTTTCTGACTTGCTATGTTTCTATGTTTTCTGCATTCCAAGATTCTAAATTTCAGAGGTGCCACTTCTGTGGCTCTGAACACCCCAGCAGTATTGTGGGTGCCAAGAGCTTTGGGAAATTTTGACCATTCACTTCTGTGGCTACCTACCCGGAGAAAGTTTTCATGGGTTCTACCTGAGGTTACCTTGAGCCAAGTGACATGGAAAGAAGCCATAACATGTTTGCCATTCCAGTTTTATAAAGTGTTTTCCCCTTCTCATCTATTGGCTCTTCCTGGGACTGAAAGCAGACGTCAAAAAGCAGAGATCATAAGTTGTTTTAATACTGTGAGTTTTTACTTCACACTGTGTCCAGCTGGGAAGCCACCGTCATAACCGTCACACATTTTCCTATGACTTCTTATTCTTTTGTGCCGAGTTAATTGCTTCCAGATCAAAAACAGTGCCCGTCTCGAAGCTCCTCTGGTTAGGTTTGTCTTACTGAAAGCCACACAGTGCCCCTCATGCCACACTCACCCCCCCTTCAAAGGGGCAGCCCACATTTGTTTTCATTTTAAAGGTTGTCCTTTCTTCCCCCTTCCCAATGTTCTGCCCCTTCATAGCACTTCAACCAAATGAGACATCAGCCTGACAATACAGAGCATTTGAGGGGAGACTCAGAACATGGTTAACAGAGCAGGATGACTTTTTCAGTCCACAAAAGGTGAGAAAGACACTGGGCTCATTGAAAGACTTGCTCCTCTGTAAGTCACAGCATGTTATATGCATATTACAAAGTGGTGGTGGGGGGTGTATTTAGGCACCTGGTCTCCGATATCTGGAATCCTGAGAAATTTTACAAATAGGAAGAGACTCCAGCCATGCAGAATTTGTGCACATGAAGGTAGCATTGCACAAACAGTTCTGCTTTCATTGCTGTGGAACAAAAAACATGCTTCTAGCCCTTATGGCTTGAAAATACACTTGAACATGTGTGGGCAGAGTGTGCTTGGCAGTTTCCAGGGAGAAGGGATACTTAATAAGCCGTTAGGTTTAGAGTCATGGGGCAGGACAAGAAAAGCAGAATACAGCATCTACCCAGTTTGCAACTTCCTGAAAAAGACTCAGCTTTCTTGGTGCTGAATTTTGATCATACTTCTAATTTTTTAAAAAATCATACTTCTAATTTTTTTAAAAATGTAGACTATACACAAATCTGCCTTTCACCTATACCACAGCTAGATTACAAAACATGTATCCGTTTTCAGACAGTTTAACTACAGTGGCTCCCTTCAAAGGATCCTGAAAATTGAACGTCCAGGAGAGAACCATCTACTTTGTGAGACAGCTCTAGCCCCAAACTACAGTTCCCAGAGCAATCCAGAGAAAGGACTGAAAACCAGCTTAAGTCTGCAGTATCTATTCATGCCCTGAGGGAAAACAAAACTGGACCTGTAAAAGCAAGAGCCCCATCACACAAAATGTTCCTTAAAGTGCAGTGCTAGGAAGCCATGAGAAGTCAAGGCTGGCCAGGTATGAAATTGCAAGGAGAGTGACTAGGCTGCTGCATATTCTCTAAAGCAAGACTGAGATGTGGGGAGGGAGACAGAAAGACCCCTATGTTTGCATAGCTGCTGGCTCCACCTGGAGAAGTTGGGTAACACTGTTCCTCTAACACTCTGACCCACATGGGGGATGGCATCTTTATCAATGGCAAGGCAGGGAGAAAATGTCTGAACAGCAAATGCCCCGGGTCGAAGGGAGAAGGTCAAAAAGGACGGGGAGAAACCGGTCCAATCTCCGCTCTGTGGTTCCCACACTGAAGGAATCTACTTGTCACAGCCCAAAAGCTCCACACGCAATGTGATGCGGTTGTGCCAGGATTCGGGCAAGATGCGCACAAACCGTGCATAGAAGGGCACATCAAACACGTTCTTCTTGTGTGAGTAATTGTCGTGGTTGCCTTCAAACACCTGTGTTCGGAGAAGAAAGAGATGCATTAGAAGATGCAAAGGGTAACAAGAGAAGCAAAAAAGCAATTGGAGAGTCATGACCATAGAGGGAGGAAGGGAGGGAGGGAGGTCAACCTACCTTGTAGGATTGTGGTAAGAATTAACTGTTTTGCTTTTTTCAGGACAGATAAAGTGCTATTAAAACTTAATGTGGCCCTGCAGCTGGGAAAACCAGGTTGCAATGTCCATTGAGCACCAACATCAGTTGGATGGGGCAATCGTAATTGCTAGACTCTCACCCTAATAGGTTTGTTGTGAGGTTAAATTATTCCTTCCTACCCTCATCGCAGAGCTTCTTGGAGGTAAGGGGCTTCCTATATGCCAGAAAGAACATTGTGGTGAGGGGAAGCCCTGCTTCATCCCATCCATTGGCCAGAGAAGCAGCTGTGGGGAGCCTGCTTCCCTTCCCTGCCAGAAGGTGCTCTTAGCACCCGTATCGGCTTCCCTGGGGCTGCACAGCAGAAGTGAAGTAACCTGTAGCCCCTGACCTGCTTCACAAAGGAAGCATCTCAGCTCAGGGGAGACCACCTGGCCCTGCCCACTGGCCAGAGGACCAAGAGCTGCTGGGGTGAAAGTGGGCTATTTGGAGGGTTGCATTATGACTATCTGTCCTTTAGAAGCATCTGGCTGAAAGGTAGAGAATAACTCTTCAGAATAAATCTGCAGACACCTGTTTAGAACCATAAAACTACACACCTGCATGACTACTAAGAGGACCCTGGGGGTGTGCACTGTGGGGCTATTCTGTTTTTAAAACTCATGAAATTAATGAATATAATGTAATGTAATGCAAGTCTGGGTTGTTAAAACCTGCAGTACCGATGTCCGTCACCGGGGGCAGACATCCGTTTTGCACTGCACACTGTACATGCCTTGGTTCACTTCAAGCCCCCTGCAGCGCCCCCTACTGTGCCTCAGTGAAATGGACTGGACAGAACCCACCCTAAAGGGGCTACAGGGATGCATCTGGGAGATGCCTCATCCAGGGATACAGGCAGCCATGGCATCTTTAATTGATTAATTAGATTTCTATCCCACCTTTTTCTGTTTAAGAACTCAAAGTAGCTTACATCGTTGCTTCATGGCTGAGCAGGAATCAGAACCCAGACTGCTGGAGTCCCAGATCCACACTCTTAACCACACCACTGGCTTCCTAAAGGTGGGCTCAGAGAGTCCAGTTCTCTGGCAGCTGTGTAGGTTTGTTTGAAGGCTTCAGTTTAGCAAACCACTGTGAAGACCTAGAGGCCGAGTTCTATGCCTACTCCCTCCCACTGATGTGGAACAACACCCCCCCCCACCCCCAGGAGAAATGGAATGGACAGACCCCTCCCTCAGGGAACTGCAGGGGGGCAGCATGACAGAGGCCATGTCTGTTGCCACCAGCACATGGTGGCATGTGTCCAATGCTGACAGTTGGGGGCGTTTGCCCACAGTCTGTGTGTGTTTTTTTTATCAGCACAAGGGCACACTTAGCAATCCCAGAACAGGGTACACAGAAGCATTTTAAGGAGAAACAGCCCCGTAAAACAAGAACATTCTGCAGACAGGCTCAATTTCTGTACTTGCGGGAGCGTACAGCAACGGCAACGAGAAATGTGAGCTGCCCATCTATCCCACCAAAAATTTGTCCAAACCTACCTTGGTGTTGTTGGTCCTGCTGTCCTTCAAAAGGGTCCAGGACTTCCCATCATCACTATAGGCCACTTTGTAGGCTGCCACGTACTGAATGTGCCCAAAGTCACGAGCCCCCTGGGTGATAATCCCAGCCACCTTCTTCTGATCCCGAAGATCAATCTAGAGGAAGCAAAAGCATTGGCTTGATGGGTAAAAATAAGGGCTGTGGGGAGCTCCAGTAGGACCCCTTGCTCCTTAAACAACAGGTGTGTTGCGTCCAATTATTTATCTTTCTTTGCAAGATTTATATATTTAACAAGATTCCTGAGTGACGAAAAAGAAAAATGTGTTGGAGTGCAACTTCTGTCATCCCCAACCAGCACTAGCCATGCTTGTTAGAGGTGATGAGGGGGCCACAGTCTAAGCCATCTAGGTCAGAGAAGGTGGCGTGAACTCATTCAAAGCTAAAAGTTCCACTGAATCCATAAAATTAAATGTGAGGTTTGGAAAAGGTCTGTTGTTGTTGTTAGTTGCGAAGTCGTGTCCAACCCATCGCAACCCCATGGCCTTCCTGTCCTCCACCATCCCCTGGAGTCCACTCAAACTCACGCCAACTGCTTCAGGGACTCCATCCAGCCACCTCATCCTCTGCCGTCCCCTTCTTCTTTTGCCATCTATTGTTCCCAGCATTAGGCTCTTCTCCAGGGAGTCCTTCCTTCTCATTAGGTGGCCAAAGTATTTGAGTTTCATCTTCTGTATCTGGCCTTCTAAAGAGCAGTCAGGGTTGATCTCCTCTAGGACTGACCCATTTGATCGCCTTGCGGTTCAAGGGACTCGCAGAAGTCTCCTCCAGCACCACAACTCAAAGGCCTCAATCCTTTGGCGCTCAGCTTTCCTTATGGTCCAGCTTTCACAGCCATACATTGCAACTGGGAAAACCATAGCCTTGACTATACACACTTTTGTTGGCAGGGTGATGTCTCTGCTTTTTAGTATGCTGTCTAGATTTGCCATAGCTTTCCTCCCCAGGAGCAAGCGTCTCTTAATTTCTTGGCTGCAGTTCCTGTCTGTGGTGATCTTGGAATCCAGGAAAATAAAATCTGTCACTACCTCCATTTCATCCCCATCTATTTGCCAGGAAGTGAGAGGACCGGATGCCATGATCTTAGTTTTCTTAATGTTGAGTTTCAAGCCAACTTTTGCACTCTCCTCCTTCACCCGCATCAAGAGGCTCTTTAGTTCCTCTTCACTTTCTGCCATGAGAGTGGTATCATCTGCATATCTGAGGTTGTTGATATTTCTCCCAGCAATCTTGATTCCAACTGGTGATTCATCTAGCCCTGCCTTTCTCATGATGTGCTCTGCATATTTATTTATTTATTTATTTAGAAATTTATAGGCCGCCCCTTGCCACAAGCCTCGGGGCAGCTCACAATAAACAAAAAACATCACATTCTAAAACATTAAAACTGGCCCATCTCCAGGTCCGAATTAAAACAACCACAATATAAAACAATAAATAAATTAACATTTAAAATATTGCTTAAATAAAAAGGTCTTTGCCTGGCGCCGAAAAGCAAATAAAGACAGCGCCAGGCGAGCCTCTCTGGGGAGCGCATTCCATAAATGGGGCGCCACCGCAGAGAAAGCCCTCCTCCGGGTACTCACCCTCCTAATCTCTTTCACGGAGGGTTCCCGGAGGAGAGCATCAGCAGCAGATCGTAAGGGGCGGGAGGGTGTATATGGTCGCATATATAACTATTTATATAAGTTAAATAGGCAGGGCGACAGTATACAGCCTTGCCGAACTCCTTTCTCAATTTTGAACCAATCAGTGGTTCCGTATCCAGTTCTCACTGTTGCTTCTTGACCTGCATATAGGTTTCTCAAGAGACAAATAAGATGGTCTGATACTCCCATCTCTTTAAGAACTTGCCACAATTTGTTGTGATCCACACAATCAAAGGGTTTAGCGTAGTCAATGAAGCAGAAGTAGATGTTTTTCTGGAACTCCCTAGCTTTCTCCATGATCCAGAGTATGTTGGCAATTTGATCTCTAGTTCCTCTGCCTCTGCGAAATCCTGCCTGTACTTCTGGTAGTTCTCGGTCCACATACTGCTGGAGTCTAGCTTGTAGGATTTTGAGCATCGCTTTGCTAGCATGTGAAATGAGTGCAATGATGTGGTAGTTTGAACATTCTTTGGCATTGCCCTTCTTTGGGATCGGAATGTAAACTGACTTTTCCAATCCTGTGGCCACTGTCGAGTTTTCCAAATTTGCTGGCATATTGAATGTAGCACTTTTACTACATCGTCTTTTACGATTTTGAATAGCTCAGCTGGAATGCTGTCACCTCCACTAGCTTTGTTGTTCTTCTGACTTCCTAAGGCCCATTTGACTTCACATTCCAGGATGTCTGGCTCGAGGTCAGTGACCAACCCATTGTGGTTATCAGGGACTTTAAGCTCTTTCGTATATAGTTCTTCTGTGTAATCTTGCCATCTCTTATTAATCTCTTCTGCCTCTGTTAGGTCCCTGCCATTTTGGTCCTTTATCATGCCCATCTTTGCATGAAACGTTCCCTTCATATCCCCAATTTTCTTGAAGAGCTCTCTGGTCCTCCCTATTCTATTGTTTTCTTCTATTTCTTTGCACTGTTCATTTAAGAAGGCATTCTTATCACTTCTAGCTGTTCTCTGGAATTCTGCATTCAATTGGGTGTACCTTTCTCTTTCTCCCTTGTCTTTCGCTTCCCTTCTTTCCTCAGCTATTTGTAAAGCTTCCTCAGTCAGCCATTTTGCTTTCTTGCAGTTCTTTTTCTTTGGGATGGTTTTAGCTGCTACCACTTGTACAATGTTGCGAACCTCCGTCCATAGTTCTTCAGGCACTCTGTCTATCAGATCTAATTCCTTAATCTATTCGTCACCTCTACTGTATTTTCATCAGGGATATGATTTAGGTCATACCTGAGTGGCCTAGTGCTTTTCCCTACTATCTTCAATTTAAGCCTAAATTTTGCAACAAGAAGCTCATGATCTGAGCCACAGTCAGCTCCTGGTCTAGTTTTTACTGACTGTATAGAGCTTCTCCATCTTTGGCTGCAGAGCACATGGTCAATCTGATTTCTGTGTTGACCGTCTGGTGATGTCCATGTGTAGAGTCGTCTCTTGGGTTGTTGGAAAAGAGTGTTTGCTATGACCATCGTATTCTCTTGACAAATTCTACCAGCCTGTGCCCTGCTTCATTTTGTACTCCAAGGCCAAACTTGCCTGTTATTCCAGTTATCTTTTGGCTTCCTACTTTAGCATTCCAATCCCCCATGATGATAAGGACATCATTTTTTGGTGTTAATTCTAGAAGGTGTTGTAAGCCTTCATAGAACTGGTCAACTTCAGCCTCTTCAGCACCAGTGGTTGGGGCATAGATTTGGACTATTGTGATGTTGAACGGTTTTCCTTGGATTCGAACTGAGAGCATTCTGTCATTTTGGAGATTGTATCCCAGTACTGCTTTTCCTACTCTTTTATTGACTATGAAGGCTGCTCCATTTCTTCTGAGGGATTCTTGCCCACAGTAGTATACCTGATGGTCATCTGAATTAAATTCACTCATTCCTGTCCATTTTAGTTCACTAATTCCTAAGATGTTGATGTTCAGTCTTGTCATCTCTTGTTTGACCACATCCAGCTTGCCCTGATTTATGGATCTTACATTCCAGGTTCCTATGGAGTATAGATCTTTGCAGCATCGGACTCTCCTTTCACCCCCAGACACATCAGCAACTGAGTGTCCTTTCAGCTTTGACCCAGTCGCTTCATTCTTTCTGGCGCTACTAGTACTAGCCCTCCGCTCTTCCCCAGTAGCATATTGGACACCTTCCGACCTGAGGGGCTCATCTTCCGGCGTCATATCTTTTTGCCTCTTGGTACTGTCCATGGGGTTTTCATGGCAAGGATACTGGAGTGGGTTGCCATTTCCTTCTCCAGTGGATCACCTTTTGTCAGAGCTCTCTGCTATGACCTGTCCGTCTTGGGTGACCCTGCACGGCGTAGCTCATAGCTTCATTGCGCTACACAAGTCCCTTCACGATGACAAGGCAGTGATCCATGAAGGAGGGAAAAGGCCTACTAATATGTATATAATGTGGGTTGTTTATAAGATTTAGGGAGCCCCCTTGCTACAGAACTAGGATTAGTTCTCTCTTCCTGGACCATAACTCTTTTTTACTCAGACTGCAAATTAAATAGAACTCCAGGATCACTTTCGGAAACTCCTGTTGGTAGTAGTAGATATCAAACATAAACAAGCTATTTACAACTAGACAATGCATCCTACTAAATCCCACAGAGGAAAACAGATTATCTTCATAGCAAGGGCATCCCAGGCTTACTGTGCTTGAAGATAATAGTAGTTTGAGACTCTGAGATGAACTATTTCTCAAGGTAAATCATCCTGTTCTGATTCAAGCTAGTTTTCCTTCAACTGGAATAGTCTGCATTGATGGTACCTCATTGTCTGAAGGAAAGGGAAAGGTAGGTATGGCTGCTGGAAGATTAGAAAAGACATGGGAAGAAGGTCTGTAGGTGATCTGCAGTAGATTACTGGGGTTTCTGACCATGGTCAAACAACAACATGGCTCCTGGTTAAGAGTACAGGATCTGTCCCACCACTACAAATTCCAGCTTCGGTCACCCACACACACTGATCCTGCATCACATATGCATCTCCTTGCACTAGCAGACCCACCTGAAGCCACTCGTCCTCCTTGTTGTAGAGGGCTGCCCAGGCATTGGTCTTGCCCGTCCTGTCAAGGCGAGCATAGTGGGGATGCCAAGTGAATGCATCAATGCCCCACGTCTTGTACACACTGGAGGCCGTGACCTGCTGGTCAGAGATGAGGTGGGATTTCATGCCCAGCGGCTCCGAGCAACCTGCCATGTTGAAATACACTGTAACACAATGGTTTACAGATAACAGTGAAAGGGACCAGCCCAGAAGCAGCAAAGCAACAGAAAGTGAAGCACCGCGGAGCAGACACACCCAAAGTTCCCCCTCTGCCTGAAGCAGTCGCTTCGTTAGTATTCCAGATTCAGGCTTATTCATCTTCCAAGAGCAATGGAACACCCTTGTTAGCAACTCGGGGTGCGCAAATCAGCAAATTAGAGTTCACTAAGGTTCTCCAAATTCTAACTCCATACTCATTCTGACTCATGTCTGTATCAGACTGTGCGCTGGGGGGGGGGGGGTCTCTTTATTTTTTTGCATGAAAATCCCTGCTGATTTTCATGCATATCCTTCCTAAATGTATGTATCAATTATGCACATTTTTGTAAAGGATCATTTTTTCTCTTATTGATTGTGTATATGTTTTAAAAGGATACCATTTTTCAAATGCATTTTTCAAAGGCACATATATGAGCACGGCTTTTCTGGTTCTGTGAGTCTTATCACAGCCTTAGAAATGCATGGACATCGACCACAGTTTGCACTTGGATTTGCATTCAGTTCTGGAAGTTACAGAACTGTATAAATCCTGATCAAAAATTACCTAAAATGAGTTTCTCATACACTCATGAGGAACACAGGGAACTGTTTCATGCTGAGCCAGACCCCTGGCCCACCTAGTTCAGCAACAGCCATCCAGAGTTTCAGGAAGGGTTATTTCCTAGTCGGCTTGGAAATACCTGGAATCAAGCCTGAAATGCATACAAGCCAAGCAAGAGCTACAGCCCTTCCCAGTCTCAGTGGGTTGCAGGGAGGATCCTAATCCACATGTGGAGCTCAAGCAGAATGTTGGCCAGACGAGCTTGGACAGGGCAAGCATGAAGGACTGGCATGGCTGAGCAGCTACTGAGGGCTGTAGCCCTGCAGGGGGGTTACCAAAAATCAGAGCCCGTTGTCCCCTGTAGTGCCTCTTCAAGTGCAGCTTGTTCCTTCTCCTGCCTTCTCCCTTTGGCCGAATGAAGGTCCACATATGGGTATGACAAAAGGGTGAGAAACGGAGCAGTCACTGGAGTTGTGGAATCACAAGTCACAGGACATGGTGCCATCTCTTTTTAAGGAGCAGAGATGCCCGCATCATCTGTCATCCCCTAAGGACTCCCTGTTCTTTCTGAGCTTCTTTGCAATTCTGGGAGGCAAGTATTTCCGCAACAACACTGTGTTGCTCCCTGTCAAAATGCAAAGAGTTAGAGCATCCTTCCCAGCCTGGAACTGGAAATGCAATTGAAAAGATGCACAGATCCTTGCACCAGTGTGAGCTTCTGCGATATATTTTAAAGACCCAAAGAAATGAGTTTGGGGGGAGGGGGGAACTCTGCTACCTCATATATAAATAAGGTAAGCCTAAGATCATCAGAAAAAATCTATGATGTTTAGCACCCCAGTGTTCAGGGGGAGTCCCACTTGCATGCTCTCCACACCATGAAATGCCAAAATGGTAACAATATGAAATCAGTTGCATGCCCTGCAACTAACAGACCTGGGAGTCCCTTCTCTTAATCTCAGAGCTGTTGAGGCTACCTGCACTTGTGCAGTGGCAATGGGATGTGCTTTGCACATTCACTAAATATGAGCAGTACGGGAAAGGACTGGATAGGCCTACTGAACCCCCAGGGTCCAGCAAAAAATGCCTCTCTCATCCTCTGTCCAAGTTTAGACTGTAAGATACTTCAGATGCTACAAAATAGAGCTGCCAGGATGCTGTCGGGGACTGGGCATTATTCTCATATAACCCCAGTCCTCTATCAGCTCCATTGGCTTCCCAATCAAGTCTGGGCTCAATTCAAGGTGCTGGTTATTATTTATTTATTTATTTATTTAGCCAGCTTCTATGCCGCCCCATTCGCCGAAGCCTTGGGGCGGCTCACAACAATAAATAAATACACATTAACCATATAAAACAATATAATTGGAGACGTCCCAGCCAAAGATATAAAATCAATAAATAATGTTAACAATTAAAGTGACATTTAAATAAAAAGGTCTTGGCCTGGGGCCGAAAAGCAAATAACGACAGCACCAGGCGGACCTCTCTGGGGAGCGCATTCCATAGATTGGGCGCCACCGCAGAGAAAGCCCTCCTCTGGGTACTCACCCTCCTAATATCCTTCACGGAGGGTTCCCGGAGAAGGGCCTCTCCCACTGACCTCAAGGGGGGAGGGCATGTATGGACGTAAGCGCTCCTTTAGGTAACCAGGACCCAAGCCGTTAAGGGCTTTATAGGGGATAAGCAACACTTGAATTGGGCCTGGACTTCAATGGGGAGCCAGTGAAGCTGATGGAGAACTGGAGTCATGTGAACATAACGCCCAGTTCCTGTCAGCAGCCTGGCAGCTCTATTTTGAACCAACTGAAGTATCCGGACCGTCTTCAAGGGCAGCCCCACGTAGAGCACATTACAGAAGTCTAGTCGGGAAGTTACCAACGCGTGTGTCACTGTCACCAGGCAGTCGTTCTCCAGGTAGGGAGATGCAGCTGATGGATCAGCTGAAGCTGAAGGAAGGCACTCCTCACCACTGCCGTCACCTGAGCTTCTAATGACAGCTCAGGGTCAAGGAGCACTCCCAAGCTGCGAACCTTGTCCCTAAGAGGGAGTGCAACCCCGTTCAGGACAAGGTCAAGGTCCCCTTCCCCAAAGCCCGATCCACCTACCAACAAGACCTCCGTCTTGTCAGGATTGAGCCTCACTTTATTGGCCCTCATCCAGCCCATTACCTCGGCCAGGCACCGGCTCAGTACAGCCACTGCCTCACCTGGATCGGTGGAAAACGAGAGGTAGAGCTGGGTATCATCCGCATACTGATGATTCCACAGCCCACACCTCCTAATAACCTCTCCCTGCGGTTTCATGTAGATGTTAAATAGCAAAGGGGACAAAATGGATCCCTGTGGTACTCCATGGCATAACTGCCATGGCACAGAGCCACAGTCCCCCAGCACCACCTTCTGGAATTGGCCATTGAGATAGGAGCGGAACCATTGCAAGGCAGTGCCTCCAACCCCCAATCCCACTAGCCTATCCAGAAGGATACCATGGTCAATGGTATTACCTATAATTATTACCTTTATTGCCTATAAAGCCCTAAATGGCTACCTAAAGGAATGCCTTTTTCCCTATTTGCCCTCCCGCCCCCTGAGATCAGCAGCAGAGGCCCTCCTCTGGGAACCCTCAGTGAAAGATGCTAGGAGACAGAGTACCCGGAGGAGGGCCTTCTCTGCGGTGGCGCCCCGCCTATGGAATGCACTCCTCAGAGAGGTCCGCCTGGCGCCGTCATTATGTTTTTCGGCACCAGGTCAAGACCTTTTTATTTAATCAATATTTTAATATGTTTTAATATTGACTTTTATTGTTGTATTTTATTAATTTGCATCCAGTGTGGATTGTCAATTTATCTATGTTGTAAGCCGTCCAGAGATGCAAGTAACTGGACAGCATACAAATTTTATAAATAAATAATAAGTTCCCTGGGGCAGGACTTTTTGACGCCGCTCTGTGAAATGTCAAGTATATGGAGGAACGAAACAGCAGGTATGGCAAAGGAACAGCAAACAATTGTGCAGGTCCAAAACCCACCAGTGGGTGTCACTGTGATGACTGATGCAACAAAGAGGAAAGGTGGGAAGCGGACAGACAGAAACCCACAACCAGGTATATGGGGACCTTCCAGCCTGGTCAAAAGGAGGCAGCAAGACTCCATTGCCCTTGGGTTAGTCAATGGCAGTACAGTTATGTCAAGCCAGTCCTCACCATGGGATCTCCGTCCTGATGCAGTTTAGCATGTCCAGGACAATTCTGAATCATGATAAACATATAGAGAAGTGGACAAATTGCTGCACCCATAAAATCACAAGTGAGGTCTGTACATTACTCCAGCTTCATTTGGTTTCCCAGAGGTTTAGAGCAGGGCCCCTGTTCCCTTCTCTGTGTTCCACCCACGCCAGATTAAACCTATGCAACTCAGATCAACCTGCTGGATTTGCATAATTTATACAGAGCTCACAGAACCCAACTTTGCTTGGTGCATAATTTGGACCACAAGAGTTTAGCTTTTTACAGCATGCACAGAGCTGGCAATTACCCACAAAGCCCCTGGTGATGGGAGGTGAATTCTGTTTTCACAGGATGTGCCAACAGACTGTGGAAAGCATGGGTCAGCAAAGCCAAGTGTTTCAGCTGGATAGAATCCCCCAGGCAATCTGGTTGCCCTGTGTCAGCATTTTGCTCTCCTTTGTTTGACTTTCCCATTAAGGAAATAAGCATTCCCAATGTGGAAATTGTTCAAAGAAGAAATTGATAAATTTGTCATTTCATTTTCTGATTCCCGTCTTATTTTTCCAGTCTCAAATTCATTCAATCACAAACTTTGAGAATTCCACACTTCTCCTATCACATGCAATAAATACATTTTTTGTCAGTATAATGGGAAAATATATACATTTTACCATTATAGAGAATATTCCAACATTGTCTTCATTGCAAAATTCAGAAAAGTGTGAATTCCAGTGAATGACTGTATTTCAGTTTGCAGATTGGCTTAAAAGTGTGAAATCAGGCAAGTTCACATTCGTATATGAATGAAGCAAATTTCTCCCCGCCACAGGCTGAACTCAGGACACCAGAACACAGCTGCCTTCTGATTACCCACACAAGAGAAAGCGCCAGCCCAGCCCAGCAAGATCAGATCAATGGGAAGCATTTACCATTCATCTCACAGCCAGTCAGTTCAAAGCGCATGGTGCAGGCTCTGCGACAGAGCACAGGGTAGATGCGGATATATTGGGCTGTGATTGGAGGACTGAAGTCATTGGTCACCACGCCGTCATTTTCTATGTTGCCTGAGAAAACCTGCAGGAGGCAAAACACGACATGAGCAAGAGCCCTTAACATGAGCAAAAGGGTCTGCTGTGTGTACGCACTTCTGCCCTTCATAAAGAAGCATCTTGTTTTCAGTTGTATCTGAGCAACAGGATGGTGTTGTGGTCAGCAAGATCAGCAAGATCAGCATGACCCTGGTGGTCCCTGGCCTTGCACCAGCTACCTTTCCCCTTGTAGTTTATCTCACAGGGTTGGTGTGACGATAATGACAGGGTGTCCCACATCCATGCCCAGGACCCTGCACTCAAGGGAGAATGGCTAGGATTATAACAATAGGCCAATACAATATGGTATGTTCCAGTCCCATTTGGCCATGAAGCTCACAGGGAGACTTTGGGCCATGAAGCTCACTGACTCATAGCCTAATCTGCCTCACAGGATTGTCATGAAGAGAAAATGGAGAGAATGTTTTGGTCCATGTGGTCTGCCTTGGAGGCAAAAGGTGGGATGAATGTTTACTAATTAATAGATGATGATGATGACGACGACAACAACAATTACAACAACAACAGGAACAACAATGGAACCAAAATCAAATGTGCTAAAGGCACAGAACCATCTTTTGAAGCTATTTCAGATATCATCTGTTACTGTAATAAGGCACAACAAAAGAAAGATTACTAATGGACTTACCAATTATTAAATTGCATAATAGACAACTTTACCTACGTTCTATTAAAAGGAAGATAGCTTCTCATTTCCTAACCCATTATTCCTTTCCCTTCACTTTTATCAAAAAATACTTGAAAAACTTAAGTAAAGAAAGGTAAAATTAATTGCACAACTAAGCAAAAGTAATTGCAGAATTGGGGATTTCAGTGGGTGCTGAACTTCATATTTTGCCTATCAAAAGAATGCATCTCTTCCTCTAAGTATGAGTAGGATGGATTATGGGTACAATCCAATACATGCTTACCTTCTAAGCAGTTGTGCACAAGTAAAAAGTCAGTCAGCAGCTCTTACCATATCAGTTCCTTTAGCAAACTACTTCACCAATTCCAATTGTTCCAAAAGGGGCTTATTCCAAGAGCAATCGGTACAGTTGGAACCTGCCACTTGGTTGGGAATGGTGGGTGTGCAGCTTGCTAACTCAGTTCTCATGGGCTTTGTGTTGGCCTTGTGACTGGGTGAGGAAAACATTTTAAGGGGGGAAATGAAGACTGGCAATTATGCAGTGAGGCAGTCTGCTTCTGATTTTCTCGCTAGTCAGTGCTTGTCGAAAAACTCAAAGCACTCCTGGACTCCCAAATATTCCATGCAGCCTCCTGAAAAGCTGCAAGCAAGCAAGGACCTGTCAGCGAGAACAAAGCAAACTGAACACCATGAGCATTTGTGAGTGAGCACACAAAGATATTTTTTTAAATCTCTGGTGGGGAAGGGTTGGAGCTGCAACAATCCAGCAAACTGAGGAGGGTGGAAGAGCAGGGTCCCTTCCATGCCCCTTTCTTGAATTGCTTGGTTTCATTAGCTGCCTAAGTATAATGGCCAGGTGTTTACAGATACAATCCTATGCATATTCAGACAGAGAAATCCCATGCTGGGAATTGCAGGCCTTTTCCGTCTGAACATGCATAGGACTGTCCCTGAGATGTGGCTGATGAGTAAAGGAAATCATGGGTGATTCCAACGAAGAGCAGAATTCCCCAATTGTGTGCCTTCCTTCTAGGTATTTTGGACTTCAACTCCCATCTGTTCAGGCAGCACAGCCAGCAATGCTGAAAATTACAGTCAAAACTTCTGGAGGGAAGGGGGGAGACGACCAAACAAAAAGCACTGAACAGCTTTTCCATCTGGAATGCTATGAGTTGCCCACCTCGGGTTTAAACAATTAAGCCAACTGCAAACCACGGCTCCGTGTTCTGGTTTGCTTTCACTAACTTGAGCAGGCAAGAATGTAGGCCGGGCCTCAGCACTGTCCTATGGTGGGACCTGTCTAGCTCCTCCTCCTTGGGGCAGGGGGAATCTTTTCACTGGACCATGATACCTACCCAATGCCCCCCAGACATGTTGGACTGCAAGTCCCATAATTGTCAACTAGCAGAGAGAGCACAAGGATGGAGGAAAGCTGAAGCAGAATTTAAACAAGCCGAAGTTCTCAGAATGTGACTGTCACAGGAAACTATGATGAGCTTTAAAACTGGAAGCTGGCACTTCTGTTACCTTGGCTGGCAAAAGAGTGCCAGAGCGAGACAGCAAGTTCAGGCATGCCGTAAAGCATGGGTTCTTATTTACACCTGAATTGGATCTAAGGTCACATTCCTAGGCACACTTGCCTGGGAGACTTATTGCTGAGTACATATGAACTGGATTGCCCTGTGCACTATGAAGGGAAAATCCCTGCTTTGACACTTGCCACTGGCTCAGGCAGCCCTGAGCAAGACAATATCTCTCTGGTTCAGTCACTGGACTGCAATATGGGTGAGGCATGTTTGTTGGTTTGTTTGTTTATCTGGGTATTTTTATCCCGTCCATATCATGTTGCGCATCTCTGGACTTTTGCTCCACAGGTTCAAGGTGGCTTTCCATTGGACTCCTCAGAAATTGGTGGATCCCCCATGGGCTTTCCTGGTAGTGTTGCCCAATCACCACTGCACAACTGTAATTTTATATTTCCCACAGTGCTGCAGAGCAAAACTATATCAGGGGATTATGGGAAATTAAAATGGTGGCTGTCCAGTGCTGATTATAATATCACTTTTTAAATGAGGTGATGGAAGGTGGGGAGACTCAGGAGAGGCATCTCTGCTGGTTCAGATTGGAGCACTAAGTCTTGGCAGCTGCCCCAGAGTGTTCTCTGCTGGTACCAGGTTGGAATATGGTGGGTTTTCTACACTATCTGTTGCAAGGAGAACAATATAAATCACTCAGAACAGTCAAATGTATTTGTATTATTTAAAATGCAAAGGGAAAGTTGCATAAGCCCTTTCCATGGCTTTCCTTCCCACCAGCCCCACTACTCACCTTGTCATGACCTTGCTCCTCGTCCTTGTAGAATGTGAACTCACGCCCATCGAGGCTGTAGGCTACTTTGTACACCCGGACAAACTCGGCCCGGCCTACACGGCGTGCCCCTTGTGTGGAGATACCAGACAACCTCATTTTTCTCAGCAGGTTTACCTGGTGAGTGGAGAAAAGGTTGCCCCAGGGAAGGCAGAAGTACCCACATTGAATGGGTAAACAAACAAGGAAAACACAGCAAAGATCCATCTTAAAGCAGACATTTGGGGCTTGGCTTATCTTTCTGATAACATGCTGGGATTCGTGGAAGCAAACGGGCACCGGAGAACATGGAGGGGCAGCCCTTTCACCATGTCTTCCTCTGGCTCACCCTCTGAATGCCTTCAGTCATTTCCTTCTGAAAGATCACTGGCGGCACAGTACAAAAACTGCAGCAAGCGAGCACCTCATAACAGCCATTATGCACCCTTCTGTAACATACCATGCTTACTAAGCGGGGTGATTTAATGACTCTAGAACCCACTTCATTTCAAGCAGGAGTGTGGACCTCATTCAGCCAGAGAGACAAATCCAGTCTCAGGACCCATATTCCACTGGTGAGCAGGGCCAAAGCCAAAAGGGGGGAGACCAAAAATGCCACCTTTTTAGCTGAAAGAACTGATTGATGGCAACTAAGGCTTAGAAAAGCCATTTCAATTGTTTTGGAATGGGGGACGATACGCACAAGCCGGGAAACCATGAAAAGAGGAGCACAGCCATTTGGGGAAACTCAGGTGGCCAAATTTAGCCCCTGGACAGACTGGATTTGGCTTGCAAAATAGCACCTGTGTTGAGAGACTCCCAAAGTCCAAGGCTGGCAATCAAAGTATTGTCAGACTGTTTGGTCTGGATTGCTGTTTGGCCGGGTGATGCTAAGTCCTGAAGAAATTTGCACAGGATCCTGCCCCCAAAGCCAAGTTTGCATATGGGCGTATGGCTTTCATTAATTTCTATGAAGCTGGGTAAGGAAGATATTGGGTTTCGGGGGAAAAAACCTCAGGCAGAAAAAATCAAGGTTAGGGAAACAGCCAGGTAATCCAGGCGGATGAGAGGCGGTGGGGAGATGACTGCCCAGAGAGCCAGGCCTTCAAAAGAATGACTTGGGGCACTGGCTTTCGATGGCCATGTACTAACAACAGTTCTGCTGCTTGGCAATAATCCTTAGGATTTCCTTTCCTTGACCTGTGCAACAACAAGGCTCTTAAGGTCTTTTTTAAGTCTTTTTGCAACTTGAACTGGAGTGACTGGGGCGGGAATGTGCAGAGCATGGGATAAGGAGTTGTTTCATCCACACAACTGGCCTTCAGCTACTTCCTTAAAACTTCCACTGGCCCTCAGGGAAGCTTTTGAAGTTGAACTTCCACATGTGGAAACGGCTGACAAGGGGAAGCCACAGAAAAAGTCAGGGAGGCTGTGCCAGCACCATCTCACCCCTAGGACAAAGGTTTCAAATTCATACCATGGGCCAGCCCTCCATATACTGAAGATGACAACTCCTGTAATGCCCAGCCAGCATGACAGATGCTGTGCAAGACACCCGGGGGGGCGGGCTTCAGGCTACAGAAGACTGTCCTGTGTCAGTCTATGGGCGATGGGACTTCCCAGTTTGACCTGGCAGGGGCCACTGCACCTCCCCCACCCTTCGATTTTGCAACTCCATGTAGATCATTCCACTGTTTCCTGCACTCATACCTGAATCCACGGGTTTCTGTCGTAGTTACTGGAGGTCCAAGCATTCACGATCCCCTTGTTGTTGAGGCGAGCAAGCTCAGGGCCCCAGCGCTGCACGCCAAGGAACCCAAAATGCACAGAAGAAGCGGTGAGTTGAGTGTCTGCAATGGCACCTGTCTCCATGCCCAGCGCATTCCCACAGCCTGCAGTATGCCGATGGGGTTGGTGGGGGGAAGGCAAGGAGAGAGGAGGAAAAGGTCATGACTATGAGGGGATGCAGCAGAGCAGGTGCAATCCAGAAAAGAGCAGCAGCAAACGAATAAGAAAAATCTTCTCCCACACGAGCCACCTATATTCTGCCTTAACCAAAGCGATGCATTCCAGACGTTATGGACCACAACATCCTTCTATCGTAGTCAGTATGGTCAGGGGTCATGCTCCACGCGTGCGTGAAGAGCCCATAAGGGCCATGCTGCACAGATTTCCAAGTGAAAAATGCTGTCGGGCATAGCAGGTTGGCGGCAAAAAGCATTAAAATAGTGCCTGCAGGCTGCTTGTGTGTCCGCGCTGCTTGTGAGGGCGCTGCTCGGCTTGGGATGCTGCTCGGCTTGGGATCGGTCGCGTGGTCGCACGCTGAGTGCTTACTGCCGGCGGCGACCATTATGTTTATGCGTGTGTAGAGTGACTGGCTACGTGCAAAAGGTAAATAAGTTCTTTATTTCAAAAAAAGTTGGTGAATTGAAAATCTTTTTTAGTGTAAAACTGTGACCCCAAGACGTGAGTTCCGGCACTTTTTTTTTTTTTTTTTACAAAAAAAGCACTGGGAGAGGGGAATTATAAATGCCCTCAGATTCCTTATTCCAGCTTTCCCCAATCTGAAGCCCTCCACATGGTGTTAGAATTCAGTGCCCATCATCCTCAGCAAGCACAAGCCATGGGCAGCGGTGCAGGGAGCTTTGGTCTGAAACATCTGAAAGGCAGATTGACTGCAGAGCAGTCCCAGCCTGCATAAAGCCACTGCTGCTCAGCCTGACCTGCATCACAGAGCAGTTGCTGCCACGAGATAAAAATGACAAAGAACTTTGTTTTCTAGGAAGCATTACACCAAACATGTAAAATATTACAATGGCCCCTTGTGTTGGGCATTTTTGGTTGCTCGTGTGCTTGTTCCTGTCTCGTGGAATTATGCTGTGCTTCTATGAAAGAAATCTCTTTCATGTTTTTAAATAAATAAATAGAAAGTGGTAAGAGAATGCCCTCTTTTTCTCCTGGATTTGATTTGCAGATTCCCATGGATAGGACTCCTTCATGGATCACTGCCTTGTCTCCTTCATGGATCACTGCCTTGTCGTGGCGAAGGGGCTTGCGTAGCTCAATGAAGCTATGAGCTATGCCGTGCAGGGTCACCCAAGACGGACAGGTCATAGCAGAGAGCTCGGACAAAACGTGATCCACTGGAGAAGGAAATGGCAACCCACTCCAGTATCTTTGCCATGAAAACCCCATGGACATGAAAACCAAAAGGCAAAACGATATGACACCGGAAGATGAGCCCCTCAGGTCGGAAGGTGTCCAATATGCTACTGGGGAAGAGCGGAGGGCTAGTACTAGTAGCGCCAGAAAGAATGAAGCGATTGGGTCAAAGCCGAAAGGACACTCAGTTGCCGATGTATCTGGAGGTGAAAGGAAAGTCCGATGCTGCAAAGATCTTTACTCCATAGGAACCTGGAATGTAAGATCCATGAATCAAGGCAAGCTGGATGTGGTCAAACAAGAGATGACAAGACTGAACATCGACATCTTAGGAATCAGTGAACTAAAATGGACAGGCATGGGTGAATTTAGTTCAGATGACCATCAGGTATACTACTGCGGGCAAGAATCCCTCAGAAGAAATGGAGTAGCCTTCATAGTCAATAAAAGAGTAGGAAAAGCAGTACTGGGATACAATCTCCAAAATGACAGAATGATCTCAGTTCGAATCCAAGGCAAACCATTCAACATCACAATAGTCCAAGTCTATGCCCAACCACTGGTGCTGAAGAGGCTGAAGTTGACCAGTTCTATGAAGGCCTACAACACCTGCTAGAATTAACTCCAAAAATGATGTCCTTATCATCATGGGGGATTGGAATGCTAAAGTAGGAAACCAAAAGATAACTGGAATAACAGGCAAGTTTGGCCTGGAATACAAATGAAGCAGGGCATAGGCTGGTAGAATTTTGTCAGGAGAATACGATGGTCATAACAAACACTCTTTTCCAACAACCCAAGAGACGTCTCTACACATGGACATCACCAGACGGTCAACACAGAAATCAGATTGACTATGTGCTCTGCAGCCAAAGATGGAGAAGTTCTATACAGTCAGTAAAAACTAGACCAGGAGCTGACTGTGGCTCAGATCATGAGCTTCTGGTGGCAAAATTTAGGCTTAAGTTGAAGAAAGTAGGGAAAAGCACTAGGCCACTCAGGTATGACCTAAATCATATCCCTGATGAATATAGAGTAGAGGTGACAAATAGATTTAAGGAATTAGATCTGATAGACAGAGTGCCTGAAGAACTATGGACGGAGGTTCGCAACATTGTACAAGAGGCAGCAACTAAACCATCCCAAAGAAAAAGAAATGCAAGAAAGCAAAATGGCTGTCTGAGGAAGCTTTACAAATAGCTGAGGAAAGAAGGGAAGCGAAAGGCAAGGGAGAAAGAGAAAGATACAAACAATTGAATGCAGAATTCCAGAGAACAGCTAGAAGAGATAAGAATGCCTTCCTAAATGAACAGTGCAAAGAAATAGAAGAAAACAATAGAATAGGGAGGACCAGAGATCTCTTCAAGAAAATTACAGATATGAGGGAACATTTCATGCGAAAATGGGCATAATAAAGGACCAAAATGGCAGGGACCTTACAGAGGCAGAAGAGATTAAGAAGAGGTGGCAAGATTACACAGAAGAACTATACAAGAAAGAGCTTAACATCCCTGATAACCACGATGGGGTGGTCCCTGACCTCGAGCCAGACATCCTGGAATGTGAAGTGAAATGGGCCTTAGGAAGTCTGAGCAACAACAAAGCTAGTGGAGGTGACAGCATTCCAGCTGAGCTATTCAAAATCCTGAAAGATGATGCAGTTAAAGTGCTACACTCAATATGCCAGCAAATTTGGAAAACTCAACAGTGGCCACAGGATTGGAAAAGGTCAGTTTACATTCCGATCCCCAAGAAGGGCAATGCCAAAGAATGTTCAAACTACCGCACCATTGCACTCATTTCACATGCTAGCAAAGTGATGCTCAAAATCCTACAAGCTAGGCTCCAGCAGTATGTGGACCGAGAACTACCAGAAGTACAGGCAGGATTTCGAAGAGGGAGAGGAACTAGAGATCAAATTGCCAACATACGCTGGATCATGGAGAAAGCCAGGGAGTTCCAGAAAAAGATCTACTTCTGCTTCATTGACTACGCTAAAGCCTTTGATTGTGTGGATCACAACAAATTGTGGCAAGTTCTTAAAGAGATGGGAGTACCAGACCATCTTATTTGTCTCTTGAGAAACCTATATGCAGGTCAAGAAGCAACAGTGAGAACTGGACATGGAACCACTGATTGGTTCAAAATTGAGAAAGGAGTTCGGCAAGGCTGTATACTGTCACCCTGCCTATTTAACTTATATGCAGAGCACATCATGAGAAAGGCAGGGCTAGATGAATCACCAGTTGGAATCAAGATTGCTGGGAGAAATATCAACAACCTCAGATATGCAGATGATACCACTCTCATGGCAGAAAGTGAAGAGGAACTAAAGAGCCTCTTGATGCGGGTGAAGGGGGAGAGCGCAAAAGTCGGCTTGAAACTCAACATTAAGAAAACTAAGATCATGGCATCTGGTCCTCTCACTTCCTGGCAAATAGATGGGAAGAAATGGAGGTAGTGACAGATTTTATTTTCCTGGGCTCCAAGATCACCGCAGACGGGGACTGCAGCCAAGAAATTAAAAGACGCTTGCTTCTGGGGAGGAAAGCTATGGCAAATCTAGATAGCATACTAAAAAGCAGAGACATCACCCTGCCAACAAAAGTGCGTATAGTCAAGGCTATGGTTTTCCCAGTTGCAATGTATGGCTGTGAAAGCTGGACAATAAGGAAGGCTGAGCGCAAAAGGATTGAGGCCTTTGAGTTGTGGTGCTGGAGAAGACTCCTGCGAGTCCCTTGGACTGCAAGGCGATCAAACCGGTCAGTCCTAGAGGAGATCAACCCTGACTGCTCTTTAGAAGGCCAGATAGTGAAGATGAAACTCAAATACTTTGGCCACCTAATGAGAAGGAAGGACTCCCTAGAGAAGAGTCTAATGCTGGGAACAATAGATGGCAAAAGAAGAAGGGGACGGCAGAGGATGAGGTGGCTGGATGGAGTCACAGAGGCGGTTGGTGTGAGCTTGAGTGGACTCCGGGGATGGTGGAGGACAGGAGGGCCTGGAGGAATGTTGTCCATGGGGTCGCGATGGGTCGGACTCGACTTCGCGACTAACAACAACAACAACAATGGATAGGACAGCGAGCCGCTCCACATTTTGCCACTGGGATGCACCAGGAGGCAGAGGGAAAGTTCCAGCAGCCCTCTAGGAAGCCCACTGAGGGACATTCCATGCCGATACTGAGACAGTACCTTGCCTGGATCATTACAGGCACTTCAGAGTTAGGTTTACACCCTGTGAGCCTGATAGGAACCCTTCCTCGGCCTGGATCAGAAGGCTGTGTGGCTGACCAAGGCTGTAGTTGGCACCTGGCACCTTTGAGTAGCTGCCGGGGACGCAAGGCCTCAGCAAAGCCTGGGAACCGGGAGACCCAGGTTCCAGTCCCCACTCAAGCATGGGGCTCGCTGCATGCCTCGGGCTGAGAGTTTGCAGCTTGTCCAGTCCTAACCCACAGAGTTGTTGCTGCGAGGATAAAAATGGATTGGAGAAGAACTATGCAAGCCAGCTTGGGTTCCTCACAGGAGGGAAAGGGTGGCATGGAAAGGCAATTCAGTAACAGCAGCAACAAAGGAATAACTCACGGATGTTGCAGGTCTTTCCCAGGTAGGGGGAACCACATTTACAGGCATAGTCACCGTCTAGCTCCAGGCAGGTCCCTCCATTCTTGCATGGCCGGGAAGCACATTCGTTCACGTCTAAGGACAAAAGAAGGGAAGCATGGATTCATTTGCCCGCAAATCCAGCCAGCGGAGATATCCTAAGATGGAAAACACTGGGAGCTGATTCTTGGATAAAAGGAAGAGATAGCATGGTGCAGTTTTCTGCAGTACTGAGTCCATAGTGGGGTTAAAATTTCCAGCCCCATCCCAGGTTAGGGTCCCAATCTAGGTGGGACAGCTGCGCTTACTCTAAAGTAAAAACGAAAACAAGCTGTAGCTGCTGGATAGGAAGCAATGGATTCATAGCCAAAGATGGCTGCTACGCTCCAGTCCTGCTTTTGGGTTCCCCAGAGGCATCTAGCGGGCCACTATCAGAAACAGGATGGGTTGGATGGGTCTTTGTCTCGCAGCAAGCAAGAGCCATGCTTTCCCTTTGCAGAGCTGCCATTTCCAAAAACGTCACACACTCACTGCTCTCGCAGAGTTTGCCTTTATACCCCCAGGGGCACTTGCAGAGAAATTCTGAGAAGACATCTCCCCGGTTGGGAACCAGCTGGCACACACCATTGTTCTGGCATGGATTTGGGTGGCAGGGACCTGATGGCAAAATGATACGGAGGAAGAAGCAAAATTAAATAACCAAATCGTTACCACAGTCCTAGCCTACATGTAATTGGTAACAGCAGGATTTAATCTTAACTTGCCAAACACACATGACTCTTCCTTTAGCAAGGGGATCTGCAAACAAATTATGAATGCAAGAACCGCAAACAAGAAAATGCAAATGGAAACGGTAGCACAGCTATCATTTCCCAACCGTCGAGAAGGTGGGCGTTCCATCAATACAGAAAAGCAACTCAATGCAATATATAGGCTGTAGCATAATACCAATTATTTCCTTTAATAGCAGTGTAAGTGTTCTCATGTTTGTGTCACCAAAACCGCACCACCCGTGCGCAGGAGCAGTGTCCGCAGATCAGCTCTGACTGAGATTTGGGGACGCTGAAAACACCATGCAGGTTCCATCCTGTGTGATGGAATGGGATCTTGAATGACTACAAGAGAGAACATTCTGACAACGGGGTGAGGTGAGGGATAGGATGGGGTGACCAGGCAGCAAGGGAGGAGGGATGTGTACATACAGAAAGAACCGCCTCCCTTTCTGAATAGGTCACTGGGAATCTATTTTAAACATATTCCCAGGGTCAAAAGAGAGCGCTACCCATGGAACTTCAGGGAGAAATCAACGGTTTTAATGTAGTGGAGATAAGGAATATATGTCTATTTCACTGCCCAAAAAACAAAATTGGGAGGGGATAAAGCAGCCAAATGAGGACAGAGCCTGCTCAATGAGCAGGCACAAAATTCTGCTTGTCGAAGGGTGGTGGGTGGGGAGAGAGAAATGAGGGGGGCAATTGAACGGCAGGAAATCTGAAACCCCTGTAAACTTTGCTGCAGGGCTCAGCTTGAAAGGAGCATTTTGCATGTGCATCAGCTCAGCAACTCTAATACAGGACGTGTATTGCCCCACTGCTTCCGAGGTAGCTAGCTTGCAGATGTGGGGACGCAGCCAGAACTGTCCTCTGCCCCGTTTTCCACAGACTTTTCCATGTAAAAGAAACTGAAGCTGTGCCCATGAGGGGACCAAAGCTGAAGCTCGCTAGCACTGACCAGGGCTGGGGATTCCCTTTTCCTGGCAGAACTGGACTTCTATGACCAGAAAGGGCCAACGCCCTGAAATGGCCCATTCACCTGATGCCGGTGGCCCATCGCATCATCCATCCTGCTGTGTCAAATGTGCTTTTCAAAGAATCTGACAGCAAACCAGGTGGTGAATGCCCACAGCCATGTAACCAAAGCAAGGGCAATGAGACAGGACAGGGGAACTGCCCACACTTACAGAGGTGGAAAAAGCTGCCTCTATAATCCACTCCTGATACTGCAGCCTGTTACTTCGAATGTGTCTGGGGGAAAAAACATGATGGGAAAACAGCGGGAGGGAGGGAGGGTTCCTTTCAAAGGAATGCTGTTCCTAGAAAGCAGGTGGGAGCCTCAGCACTGCTTCTCAGGTGTTCAGGTGATACTGTGGGAATGAAGTTTCTGTGGCAGGTCCTACAGAGGCTGCTCTTATTGGTTTTTGGTTTTTCGCTTTTTCAGGTCCTCCTGGAGTCTGGCGGGCAGGTTGGAGGTGACGCACTAGCAGCAAGCGGACTACACTTTTTACACCCCCAGTTTGAGGCAAAGACCAGCATCCATTAATCTTCCAGCACACGTATTTATTTATTTATTTATTTATTTAGTTATTTAAACACTTCTATACCATACCAAATTAGCCTAACAGCCCTTGGGATGGTTTACAATGTAAAATAAACAACAGCAATTAATAGCAATAGATAATTCATTACAATAAGAATCCATAAAGTGATCAGCAATGGCAGTAAGATAAAAAAGACAATAATACTAAGTAAGTAAAATAAATTTAAAAAACAATAATCAAATAAAGCCAAGTAATCCACAGTGCCTTCATAAAATATAAAATAATAATAAAAGTCAACAATTAAACTAGTTGGAGAATAAAAAGATATTAGCCTGGCACCTAAAAGCCAAAAGGGTTGGTGCCAGGTGTCCCTCTCTGGGGAGCTGGTTCAAGAAGGCCCTTCTCCTTGTGACCACCCTCCTTGTAACCTTTGGAGGTGGCTCCTGAAGAAGGACCTCCAACAATGATTTTAGGGCCTGGTCAATTGTATATGGGATGAGACATTACATCAGATATCCACGTCCCAAACTATTTAGGGCTATAGGCATTATAGTGAGCACCTTAAAGCAGGCCTGGACTTCAACTGGCAACCAGTGTAGATGGAGGATGGGGAGCCTTTGTGCATACAGACAGACTCTGCAACAGTGGGAACGTTCTAAAACCCATGGTAAAAAGTGACTCCTTTGGTTCTCAGACTGGAGAGAAATGTTGACGCATTCCTCACCCACATAACATTGGAACCCCACCGAACTTCCCTGGGCCTATTCAGGGAGCCAACAGATCACAGAGAAAGGAAACATAAGAAACAAGCTTTCTTTTGCTTGTTTATATTCTGCATCCTTATATTATCATTGTATTCAGTAATAATATACATTATTGTATAATATGTATTGTATTCAATATATACAACATACATTATATTTGATGTATCATCTTTGACACAAGTTTCATTTCTTCCCATGCCTCCTCCAAACGAAGGAGAGGTGCCTTGAGTGGGCCAGGCCCTTGGCTTAATGCGCTATTGACTATAGGAACTCTGGCTTCCGCTGACTGAAGTCAGTCTCTTCACCTCTTGCCAGGGGTTCAGCTACTGTGGTGTTGCGGAATGCTTATGAACATCCCATAGAAATGTTAAAAGCTACCAAAGGAAAGTAAGTCGCATTCCCTGAATGTTGAGCACTTGCTGAACTGCGTATGTGCATGTGGGCATAAGGGGGGTGGGATCAGTGGCATGTTAAGAGTAAGCACTGAGTGAAGCAGAGTATATAAAGCAAGGAATGAGAGCAGCCACAGAAGAAACTGCACACGGAGCCATCAGAAGCAGAAATGTACATGACTTCCTACGTGGCACATTCAGTTTTCCAAGTAACAAGAAGGTCTGCTGTCTGGACTCCAGTTATACATACCTTTGTCAGTCTCATTGCAATCAATCCCAGTGAAGTCTTCTGGACAGATGCAGAGAAAGGGAGAGTCACCGATCCCAGTGAGGCAAGTCCCTCCGTTCTGACAGTGATTCACTTCACAGAAGTCAGCTGGGGGAAACACGGGGCACAAAGTCAGTGCGAACTACAGCTGCCCAGGAAAGGCCATTCTCCCTCTAGGCATGACAACATAAATTGTCAAATAAACTTGATGATTGTCCCATTTTTATACCTCCCAACAGCTTGAGCTCTCTGGACAGTTCACCACCATTAATCAAATACAAAAGATATAATAAAAATGCAAATGCAATAAAACACAGTCTAAAATTCCAGTGTGCAAATTAAAACAGCTAAATATAAAATCCAAAATATTTTCATCAAAAACCAGACCGAATTAAAAACTGCTTGGTATTCTGTATTAAGTCCCCAATGCCAGAGATGATGCAAGACATCCCTGGAAAGGGACCACAGTTCAGTGATAAAGCAACCTGGTGCCCTTCAGACTACAACCCCCATCATTCCTGACCACTTGTCATGCTGCCAGATGCCGATGGGAGTCAATAGTCCAAAATATATGGAGGGTGCCAGGTTGGGGGAGGTTGCTTTGACACCTAAAAGCCTTGCTGGATTAGACCAAAGGCAGGTCTAGTACAGCATCCTGCTTCTCAGAAAGGTCAACCAAATTTTCCTGGGAAATCCCAGAAGCAGAATAGATGGGCAAGATCCTTTTTCCGTCAGAGCCACGCTGCCTCCAATTCTGGAGATAACATGTAACCATCAGGACTAGTAGCTGGTATCCTCCATCAATTGGCCTACTCTCCTTTTAAAGTAATCTGAGCCAAGAGCTGTCGGCCTTATCCACAGTTCATCAGACTGTCTGGCTACTTGTTTGAAGCAGTTCCCTTTCCCAAATCCCCCACCCTTTGCTTGCTGCAGTGGGAGAGCCTCTCAAATGAACCCCTTATCCTCTGAGATTCCAATGAAGGTGTGTTGCCCACAGAGCTGGACTGGGACATTCAGCTTTCATGAGCTTAGAGTATTACTGCTCACCAGTCTTTTTATAGCAGGAGGTCCCTGGAGTTTAATCTCATTTCCTGCCACTCCACAGCAAATGGGCCAAGCAGAAAACCAAGCTCCAAATGGCCAGTCCTATGGTGAGTGCAGCTCCCAGAGCCAAACAGAAAGAAAACAGCAGAGCTCGGGAGCAAATCAAGTTACTGCCTGTATCACTGCCCTGGCTGGTTTGGGATGATCTCATCCTCCATCAATGTACCCACAGCTAGGGAGGACAGGAAGTAGAAGCTTCCCTCCCTGTTCAAGTCAAAGCACTGAGTGGCAGGACTTCGCCACTTTCACATCCCTCTGGTCTGTCTCTCAAGCGCTGTCTAGCAGTTTTAGGTCAAGGCCACACACAGGACCAGCCTCCCCAACCTGGTTCCCACCAATTGCCTTGGATTACAGTTCCCATAAGCCCCAGCCAGCCAGCACAGTCTTTTCCACAAGTCCCATCTTCCCAGCCACCTAGCTGCAGATGATTGGAGTTGTACTCTGACACAGTTGGAGGGCAACATGTTTAGAGAAGTGGAAGAAGATGTTTGAATAAGATGCATTTCATCAGTAGGACTGTGTGTGCACCACTGTTTGCTTATAGAACTAAAATTCTTGATCATCTCAGCTTTTGCTTTTTGTTTTTTTAAAGCCAAGCTTCTAGTCCTTCAGACTGGAAAAAATGGATGTATGGTGACAATGCCTGCTGAGGTCTCAAATCCAGAGCCATGGCTGATTTCTTGTATCTGAGGGCTGATAACAGTAACCATGACAAAAGAAATCACTCACTATAATATACATTTGTCAAATCTGCTTCAGTACCAATCCTGTAGCCTCCTGTCATGGCCTGGCGGGGGGCAGGTTTCTTCAGAACTGCTGCTCCAAGATCCGGGGTCCCCAGAGAACAAGCCCCTGCTCTGCCCCCTCATAGCTGGTGGGCCTTAGAGAGGAAAAAGGAGGCTTGCCAAGGGGCAAGGAGGGTAGGACAAAGAATTTATGCCAATTCCTATTGCCATTTTGGCTTCCTTTCCTCCCATTCCCTGGTGCTTTAGCTGGATTGCTGAAAATGGCCAGCTAGGTAAGAAGTCTGGTAGGAAGCATGGCAGATGGCCACGGTGGGGTGTTGCACCAGGCACAGAATGCAGGTAAACCTCTGAGTCTGGAGGCTTACAAGTCTTAAGACCACAGAACCTTGGTTTGCACTTAAAGATCCAGCTTTTCTTGGACTATGAGAATGAATTTAAATGTTTCATGTTATTCATTATTTCTTTTCTTTTATCACTTGTCCTACAGCCAAAGCTTTCGAGGTGGCATAAATAATAAAAGCAAAATCAAGAAAAACCAATAATCAAGCACACTAAAAATACGACTTTTAAAAGCAACAACAACAAAAACAGCATTTAAAATAGATAGATAACTCTTTAAAATAGATAGATAAAACTAAAGATGATCTTAAAATGCAGCATTCCATATATTAAAAATCAAGCAGTTAAAATATATAAATGAAGTTAAGAAAGAATTGATCCTAAATCTGATAATAGCAGCTAGGTTAGTAATGGTTAAATATTTATTTATTTTATTTATTTATTAAAACATTTATAGGCCGCCCCATCGCACCAAAGCCTCGGGGCGGCTTACAACAATTTAAAATACAATAAGTAAAATACAGTAAAACTATAAAACTATAACTATAAACAATATATCCCTCCCAATATTGGAAACAGAATTGGGTTATACAAAGGCATGAATGGTATAATGAAATATGGAATATGATTGTTAATGATAAATTGACAACAGAAATAAAAATTAAAAAGGGGTAATGAAAGTAAATAAATATAATGAAATATGGGAAGATTTTGTAAAAGCAGTACTGATGGAAGGGAAAGGTTGTAAGCCTAATCAATAATATATGAATTTTGGAAAGGATATGGGTTTAACTAAAGTATTTTATATATTGTTAATTGTTATATTATATGAAGTAAAATGGAGATATAAACTGGTCTCCTGGGGAGTTGGCGCACAATTTTTTTTGTGTTGTGTTTTTTTTAGTTATCAGTTGGGTTGTTGATGTTAATATTATTGATATATTTTATATGAATTGTATCTAAACTGTCTGTATTTATGTTATATTCTGTTAAAAAAATACTTTTTTTTTAAGAGGGGAGAGTTAAAATACTTTTGAAATGCCTGAGAGAGTGAAATCCGTCCATATGACCACCATCCAGCCTCTGATCCCAAAGGGCAGGGGAACTGTAGGATGTAAGCCTAGAGAAAGATTATAGGCCTTCAGCGAAAGGAGGACCATGGGGAAATGGGGGAACATCCAAATGGGGGAATATCCAAATAGGGGAAGTGTTACACATACAGAAATCGGGAAATGCAAAAGTAGAGATGAGCTGGGAAAAGTTAAATTCATATTCATACCAGACCAATGTCATACACGTGGTTTAAAAACACTTATATGCCTCTCATAAACCATTTCTGGTCACTGTTAAATGGCAGCTTTCCATCTTCTTTTAAGATGCAACCCCCTTATCAAAGTCATATTGCAGATGGACCTTAACAGCTGCTACTTTCCCATTGACCCTGGACAATGCAACCTTTAAGTGCAAAGAGCTTCTACTTAAACATTTGTTTGTATTCGTTCAGGATTCTATTCCTCCCTGACTCCTGGAGAACTCAGCCCGTCAGTATTGGCAGGAAGGGACCAGGTCTGGTGTGTGGCATCTTTCCAGGTTGCTGAAGTCCCCAGTTCAATCCTGGACAACTCCAGTTAGAAGGCTCAGGTAGCAGGTGAAATGAAATCCCGGCTGGAGACCCAAGAGAAACCCTGCTGGTCAAAACTGGCAGCCGTGAACAAACGGTCTAATTCAGTGCAAACAAATTGCCTATATTACAATAAAACTGTTCATCTTTAACGTGCTACAAGACTCTTCCGTGTTTGCTTGAAGAGCCTGAACACCACCATCCCTTGGAATAAAGTGTGTGCAACCAGCACCCCTGGGTGTGTCTTTATGCTTGTCCCTTCCCAGTTCCTGCTTCAGCCACCAGAGCAGTGCCCTTTGACATTTATTTACGGCTTACACACAAGCCCTTTTCTTGAGTCTCAGATAAATACACAGCACACAATGCAACAGAAATTTATCCAACTGACAGAGGATTACCAACTATCATCTGCCCAGTAAGGGAGGCATTGCTTAATATTTAAAACAGAGATGTGTATCATCTTTAGGGTTGTCAGGCTAGAATCAATTTCCAGTTATTCCTTTATGCACTGTTGGGAAAGCAATGAAATTGGATGATCAGCGTATCAAAGAACACGGACTTTGTTTTGCAGAACCAGGAACTGTGTTAGAAAAAAAAACCAAGCTCCTAGACCTCTGAATGCATAGCACATTGCTGAATACACACACAACATTTCTGCTCAAGGCTTCAGACACAGCAGGAGCTTTTGGGGTAGTGCTTCCTGTGATCATTACTCCCCCAACTCCAGAATTAAAATGATGATGATGATGGAGAGTCACTGTGGGTCAGTATTAAAAAAAACCTAGGCTGGACTGACCTGGCTGACAAGCCCCGGGACAGTAATTTCTCTGCAAGTTGTGCTGCTGTGGTGGCACCCACTGCCATGCTAAAAGTGCCAGTATCCATGGATGTGGGGAGCACGCCGTGGCTTGTCACCTGGTGAACTCAGGCAGGGTGTGCTGTGAGGGTGGCCAAAGAATCACCCAGCATTGTGGTTTGCATTAATGGCGGCTTTGTAAAGAAGTGCCTATATTCCTAGCGGGACCTTAAACGGCATCTTCTGCCCAACGGCCAAGACCCTCTCCAGAGGTTCTCCTCTGAGGGCCACTGCACACAGTGGTGTCCTGGGTGGCGACCAGGGCCAGAGCCTGTTCTGCAGGGGCCCTCTCTGTCAAATGGCTTTCCCAAGAAGGTCCACCTGGCATCTTCAATGGATACATTTTGACACCAGGTTAAGACCTCCTTCTTCCCGCAGGTATTTGATCTCTAACCTGTTGCTCTGCTTATTAATTGTATCGCTGCCTCTTTAATGCTTTGATATTTTGACATTTTCATTGCTGTATTTAATGTTTTGATTATTTTGTTGTTCTTACTGTTTTCAGGGGCGGGGGAAGGAGGCTTGATTGTACACTGCCCCGCTTTTAAGCCAGGGTTGCACTGACAACATCCTCCTGCAGGATATTCATTCATGTGGATATCAAGCTAAACCCTTCCAGAAACATCTCTAGACTCCCTCCACTGCACCGTTTTGTTTTCCTCTCCAAAAGTGCTGACTCTGGAAGAGTTCAGGCAGATCCATGCGTAATGCATTTCATCCAAGCCTTTGCTCATCAGAGCTACACTGTAGTAAATTCCTACCAGCTCCTCCCGCGTCACCATCAATCAGAAGTAAAAGCAAGCGTCAGTCGTTGTCTTAGGTACCAGGTTAAAAAAAACCCCACCTTCCTGGAAAAGAGTCCCTGCCCGTGGCAATGGTGATGAGCACTCTAAGTAATGGAAGATCTCTTGCAGGGAATAGGTGCCTTCACGCCCTCTCTCTAAATTTCTCAGTGTTAATCCAATTCTTCCTCCAAGGAATTCAGGATAGCCTGTGGTTTCGTTCTCCCCATCCTGTACATGCACACATACAAATCTTGTCTATACAACGATCCTGTGAGGTGGGCCAGAATAAAAAATGCACGATGCTCCCAGGTCCACAAACAAGGTTCATGACTGAGAGGGAGAGACAAACTCAGGTCTCCTTGATCGAAATAGGACAGCCTGTCTCCAGGATGTTGAACAAATTTTAGCCCAAAGGCCAAAGCCAAAGCCAATTTTAGAAAGGAGTTTGTGGGAGGAGAGGGTGGCCAAAATACCTAAAATCATCAACATATTTTATCTTCAGATCTTCCTGCCAGGAGAGATCTTCCTTAGAAGAAGCATTTCAATATTTAAGAATGGGAGGAAAATGCAGGACATAAACTGGGAAACCAACAGATGACCAATGGTTAGGAAAAGGGTGTGAGAATAAGGAAGGAGGCATGGACTGGGGGGACCTGAGATTCCATCACTTGCTCTGCCCTCCAGAACAGTCCCCAACCCCTGGGCCTCGGGCTAGCTCCAGTCCATGGCCTGTTAGGAACTGGGCCACACAGCAGAAGATGGGGGTGGGCAAGCAAGCAAAGTCCCACTTGTAGCCGCTCCCCAGCGCCAGCACCACCACCCCAGAACCAGGGCTGCAGAAGGAGTGTGCAGCTCAGATCTCCTGTTCCTCCTCTCCAGTCTGCAGTGGGGCTCACGCTTTCATGGGAGCAGGAGCCTCCTGGCCAGGAAGGGGCATGCGGAGGTGCACACCCGGTTCCTGCAACACTGAACGGGGGACGATGGTGGCAGAGCATGAGGGGACCCATTCCCGCTGCTCTGGCTCAAGGGGCACCTGCTCTGCCAGATGAAATGCCATGGCAGGGCATGCGCCACAAACCCAAGAGCCACCCAAGGACAGCAGCAAAGCACAGGCCGCCATTCCCCAGGGGAAGCGCCATGTACCACTCACAGGCAGATGGGCAGGGGCTGCCTTGAACCACTGGGGCTGGTGGGGAGCACAGCACTCTTACCGGGTCCTGATGAGGAGCACCGCCAGCGCTCTTCATAGGAGTGCAAACCCACTGCAAGCCACGCATGTGAGGGATCCAGGCCATGCGCTCCCACAAGAATCCAATGCCTGATGATCCAAGGTGGAGCTGAGGCAGTGACACCAGCTCTGGGGAGCAGCCAGAAACACAGACAAGGCCTTGCTCGCCTCCTGCCTGCCTGCCTGCCACGCCCCTCCACCCCCACCGTGCGCCCTGGCTCCTAACACTGATTCTGCACTACACTGAGTTGTGAGTTGTAGTACATTATTATATAGTGAGCTGCAGTATATTATTTCATTATATACCACAATGTAATAATAATAGAAATAAATGCACAATAAATGCAATGTGCTTGAATCATCCCAAAACCATCCCTGCCCCCAGTCCATGGAAAAATGGTCTTCCACAAAACCGGTCTCTGGTGCCAAAGAGGTTGGGGATCACTGCTCTAGAACACACTGGTTCTCCATGAACGATGAGAAAGAGGGGGTCCTAACACAAGAAACCACTGGACATTTATTCTGTCTCCCCCCCCCCCCCAGCAACTTAGGGGTTTGGGCTTTTTGGTTTTTTGGAGAGAAAACAATGAAAGAAGAAGTGGAAAAGCACAGGAAGGTTGTATGTGGAGTTGCGTCTGCCACCAGAACATTGTGTGGATCAGGCAGAGCCATGGCACGTTTTAGAGCCTTGTCTAGAAGCAATAGTGATCCAGCTACCGCTCTTGGCTGCTTTCCAAAAGTGCTTTTCCCTGCAAGTACTGTGGTTCAGATGTCTGTTTGTTCATATGGCCCTCTGACAGCAGGATGGTGGGCAGAGAGAGGGAAGGAGGCAGAAAGTGTGAGGGAGAGAGAAAGGAGAGTTCAGACCTTGTGCAGCCCGGCTTTGGCGCCATGCAGCACCAGTCCGGCCCCTCCCCAACAGATCACCCCCACAGGAAGGAGACCCACAGCAGAAAATAGATTCCCCACGTTTGATCTATCACCAGAGATCACACTCTTTTCAAAAAGAGGTCTTCTGTCCCATACTGAAACCCAAGTTTCTTGAAACCTCTTTGGTTTCCAAAGAATTTACTTTCCAAGAGTTGTCAATTTCATTTACACCCCAAGGAGTTCAGGATAGCATGTGCAAGTCCAGACACTGACTGGCCTGGGGGTGTCCAGTTGAGCTTCATGACTGAGAGGGAATCTGAACTCTGACCTTCCCTTTGCCACTTCGATGCTGGAAGCTTTACATCACACAGCCTCGAGGCAACCACACTGCAGCCCTTCTGGAAGAGGAGCTTATACAAAGCCCCTCACACCATTTACCTGGGCTGGATACAGATACAAGCACCCTCGTGTGCACACTACAAAGGAGATTTGTATATTGGAAAAGCTGGCTGGGTTCTACTGCCAGGCCCCAGCCAAGACAGAAATTAGGTATGATTAGTAAAAACTGGTGTTGGCCAGCAACATTGGCAGTTTTTTAAAACAGGTACTTTGGGCAAGAGCTCGTTAGGGGACTGCAATTAAAACAACGACTTTCTGAGGCACTGAACTGGTCCTGGCGTACCCAGAATTGTCTCTATCTGATCTGGATAGTCTTTTTTATTTTAGCTTCCCAGTCCACATTGCCACCTCCACAAACAGAACAAATCAACTATTGTTGGAGCTACCCTAATAAAAGTGATAAGTTTTATACTTTAGAATATAGAAAACTTTGCCTGTTTTCTCTCGCTGTGCTGCTCCAATCTGTAGGGTTTTTCCATCCAGGTTCCTTTTATGGGAATAGGCCACAAGCCACAGGACATGCAAATAGATACTATTCGCATATGTAATCTTGCCAGAGACCCCTTCTGCTAGATCCCCAATTGTCTTTCTGCAATTTCCTACCTCAAACTGTAAAAAGCAAACATTGAAGTCTCTTAAATTCTGAAACTTCTGTTTGTTTTATCTCTGTATCTGCTACTCATGGTCCTGATGGTTGTGATGTTTTTCCAATGTTTCCCTAATGATTTCTCAGTGTTTCTATGCCTCTACATGGTTCTTGCATTATCACCCATCCAGAAACTCATTCTTCTTCCTATTTGTATGTGACCCCAATCCTATAAAAAACACTCTGTCCATGCTCTGTTCTGTGTAGACTGCTACCCTTCAGTGCTGTTGCAATTTACAGATTTCTGTTTCTGCAAATAAGCTGTTGAGTGCTTGATTGTATGCTTCCACTGAATCTGAGTATTCATTCCAAGCCAGTCTGAAATCCTAACACAACTCTGATCCAGACACTCTGGAAACTGTTAAGACGCATGTTTAGACAGGAAAAAAGCCCAACAGTTCCCACCCTCCCATGTCTTTTCTGTCTAAATATGCAGAGGATTGTGCCTTAACCTAGGTGAGAGCTCTGTTGTTGCCTTCAGTCAAGAGCTATTCAGCCATGAAAATGCAGGACAAGAGACATCTGAGCATGAAAAGAGTGCCTTTCCACCATGAATAACTACATCCAGGAGGTGCCTATCTGGGCAAAGTTTTCAAAGCACACACCTTAAACTAGGAATAGGCATAAGGTAGATCTCTGGATGTTTTGAATTTCAACTTCCAGAAAACCCGGGCAGCATGGTCAGTGCTCAGGAATACTGGGAGTACGAAGTCTAAAACACCCAGAGGTCCATTTTCTCCCAATCCTCCTTTATACAATATATAAACAGAGCCAGCCCCAGAGCGTGAGAAACAATAATTAACAACAAAGTTTCTCTTGCACGCAGGCAGAGTGCCTTCCTCATAGCCACCATGGCAACAATGTAGTCCACCAATATATGCCCTGCTTCCTGCAAAGAACTTGCGGGCGCTTACATAATGTTTCTCCTCTTTTTCATTTCATTCTCACAACAACCCTGCGAGGTGCATTAGGCTGAAAGTCATCCATTAGCCAAAAGACACTCCATAGGTTTCATGGCTGAGTGAGGACTCGAACACGAATCTCCTGAGCACCATTCCAAAGCTCCAGCCACTACAACACTCTGGTTTTCATTTTATCGAGAGCCAGTGTGGTGTGATGGTTAAGAGTGCTGGACCAGGACTCCAGACATCGGGGCTCCCATGCCTACAGGAAGAAATCTGGCTTCCAACCCACCTCACAGGAGTGTTGTGAGGATAAAAATGGAGTGGAGGAGAATTATGGGAGCCGCCTTGTGTTCCTTGCAAGACAAAAAGTATAAAATAGTACAGTCATGATATAAATGCAAAGCAACAGCAATGTTATATATCGAACATAATCTCTACAATAGTTTGACACTGCGTGTACGTGGTCAGATTGCTGCGCAAGACCCGAAGTTTCACGAGAGGGTTTTGGGGAAAGGAGGAGATGCTTGAACTGGAACCGCAGGCATGTTTTCTCCCCGTGTCAGCGAAGCCCCCAGTGCGCAAAGCACCTCACCCGTCACCGGTGCTTTGCGAAAAGCATTTCGGAGCCGGGAGTGAGGAGGAGGAGGAGGAGGAGGAAGAGGAGGAGAAGCAGCAGCGGATCGGTGCCTACTTACAGCTGACAACCACCAGCAGCGAGACGGCGAGCAAAGGCCCCAGCGCCGGCCGCAAAGCGCCGGGCCCCTTCATGCTGCTCCCTCGGGCGGGCTGGGCTGCGCCGCGCCGCGTCCTGCTCGACCAGCTCTTCCCGGGCGGTTCTGCGCGCTGCCGCTCGCCGGGATCAGCCCGAGGCGGCGCATGACTCAGTCCGGCCGAGACGCGCCGCCCGCCCCCGCCCCGCCTGCCAGTTGCGGCGCCTGCCACGTGCCGCAGCCGGCGGGCCAATGGCGGGCCGCGGCGGGAACGGGCATGAATGGGGGCATGAATGGGCATGAATGGGGGGCGGTGCGGGGGCTGCGCCGCCGACGCCGCGCGGACGGCGCTCCGTTGCAAAAAGTCGCGGGCTCGGGAGCGCAGGACCCGTATTTTTTTAAGCATGTGCTACGTGATGCACCGAACTATCTTTCTCCGCCTGTGCGCCTTTACCGCCTCAGGACCCTCCTTTTCGTAAAAAAAGGGAAAAAAAGGGGGGGCACGTGGGAACGGGCAGAGTCGCATTTGCTTTCAGGGTTAGCAAAACTCCGAAAGATTCGAGACGCAGGCAAGAGGAGGTGGAGCCCCTGTGAGCAGAAAGCCAGCTCATCCGGGGGATCAGGTGCAAAAGAGATCACCAAAGCTCCTCTGCCCGTGGACAGCAAGGTTGTGGGGCAGGTTGCTTTCCAGAAATATGGGTCACCAGCTCCAGCACAGTCTTCCATAACACCAGCCTTGCTCATGCAGTTACCACGGTGCTGCAATTTCTTTTATTTATTTATTTTACAAATTTGTATGCCACCCCCTCGCACCCAAGCCTCGGGGCAGCTGACAACATATAAAATACAAATTAGAAATACAATTTAAAACAATATCCAATTTAAAACTGGCCCATCTCATAGTCCAAGAATAAAAATATAACATATAAATAACAATAAATAATATAAAATTGATAAATTAACAATTAAAATATTTCTTAAATAAAAAGGTCTTCGCCTGGCGCCAAAAAACAAATAATGACGGCGCCAGGCAAGCCTCTCTGGGGAATTAGTACGTTGCATTAGTGGGATGGTCCCAGTTCAGTGCCCCACTACCCTCTTGGCTTCTAACTGCACCAGGAGCCCTTCTAAGAGAAAGCACTATCAAAAGGAGTGCTCTCTTTTGTAAAGGAGGACACCTGGCCACCCTACAATCCCCAACAGATATGGGCAGACACACCCTTTGCACATGAAGGACTGACTGCAGGAAGAATGCATCTCACGCTGAAGCATAGAAGAAGAGTGGGGGGGGGGCATGCATTGCTTAATTGCTGTGATGGGTTGGTGGTTTAGGGGAGTACCATATTCCATCATACAAGGAAGGTTAACCTTCCGTCCTAGGGTACAATCCCCTTTGAAAATTGCTCTCTGCATCACAATTTAAAAAAGAAAGCAATCTTCCATTGATGCCAATGGATACTTAGGGCTCTGTGGAATAGATTCAGGACCTCAGGAAATAAAGTCCCATGCCTAGCAGTTCCCATAACCTTGTAAATTCACTGACTTCCTCATAATTAACTCCACAGGCTATGCCGTGTGTCAAATTTGGAGCCAGTCTCTAGCTTGGATGTTGTTAGAGTACTCCTGCACTGCGTATATAGGCAAGCAGCAGGATTAAACAGAGGCACCTCCTCCATTGCATCTCTGCATGAGTCAAGGCTGGCCTGCTTTCAACCAGAAAACCAGCCACAAATAATTAGCCACGTGGAAACATAGGGGTGTGTTCCTTCTGAGGATGGGTTGTCTGTAATCTCACACAGGATAAAAGGAAACCTGTGGAGATATAAAAGCAAAGGGTGCCCATTTATTTATATATTTAGGGTTGTTATTTTAGATGTTCATGAAACACTTCGAGGGGAGAAGTGGGTCATGGGTATGGAAATTCCCCTTGGGTGGGAAAGTAAAATTAAAAGGCAAGCAAAGAAGCTGCACGCACTGCTAATTGCTAATGACTGGGGATTTTTCCAGAAGCTGGCAAACTCTGCTGACTTAATTTTAAAAAGACTTGTTTGTGATATGCCTGGTGTACAATGGGCCTCATCACAAAATGACACCACAGCCCAGAGAACGCAAATGGCCACATCTCTAGCTCTTGGCATGGTAGAATGAATAGCAAAGGGGTTTTTTTTCTTTAAGGATTCAAAACAAACAGAGTAACACAAGACAGCTTCATGCGTATTTATTAAATTATAGTTCTTGAAAGTACACTATAGCCATTGCTTATATTGTTGTGCTGTTGTTAGCAACTAGAGTAACTAGGCTGTGCAGAAAATCAAACTAAACACAGGTTCTCTCTTAAAGCTGACCATCCAAGTCCCGAGCCTGCTACAGTTACCTGGATTTGGGTCTAAGTGATAAAGAACAGGGAGAAGTTTGCCAGAATCTCAAGGGTGATGACACTTCCCCTGGTGGCCTTGATAGAGAAGGCAGACTGATCTATTTTAGAAATACTTGCAGGATTTGCCTCAGGTAATTAAGGATTAGGACTAGTGCAATCATGCAGACCAGCTGGGAGTAATAGGAGACTCAAGAAAAGTCTTCTCAGCCCTTTACAACTTTGCCAAGCTGTTGCAAGTCCTTGTGTTGCAATTCTTTCTTAGTATCCATCAGTTGTCTTGTATTGGCTTCATGTGTGTCTTGATTCCTTCCTGTTCCAGGTTCTTCCTTGACTTTTGGTCCTAACATGCTTTGCCAGGTATTTGGCCCTTGTGTGTTCTTGCCTTTGTTTCAGGCTTTATTCCAACTTTTTAAGTTCTTTTTCTATCTCCATTGCCTCTCCTCCTGGACACCATCTAGTTGAGTATGCTTGCTGCTTGTGTCCTGGAGCTTTCAGAACTAATGAAATGGGAGGGGAAGAGTGGATGACAAAATTCTATTTGAAAAGGCCTAGATGAAGGGGACCTTTTGAACAAACAAAATAGTGGCTTGGGACAGGGCAGGTTGTGTTCATAGAACAGCAGAGTTGGAAGGGGCCAAGGAGGCCATCAGGTCCAACCCCCTGCTGTTGCAGGACACCAGGTCACACCATCCCACTCAGATGGCTGTCCAGTTTCTCCTTGAATGTCTCTAGTGTGGGAGAGCCCAGCACCTCTCTGGGCAGCTGGTTCCACTGTCCTATTGCTCTGACAGTGAGGAAGCTTTTCCTGATGTCCAACCTGAATCTGGGTTGTCACAACTTGAATTGATTATTCCGTGTCCTACACTCTGGCATCAGCAAGAGGAGATCTCGACTGTCCTCTTTGTGACAGCCTTTGAGGTACTTATGGAGTGATATCATGTCCCCGTTCAGACTTCTCAAGGCTGAACATGCTCAGTTCTCTCAGTCTCTCCTCATAGGGAAGTGTTTCCAAACCCTGGATCATTTTTGTTGTCCTCTGCTGGACCCTTTCTAATTCACCTGCATCTTTTTTAAATGTTGGAGCCCAGAACTGGACACAGTATTCCAGACAAGGTCTGACTACTGAGGGTATAGAGGAACTACTACTGTTCATGATTTGGAAGTAATGCTTCTGTTAATGTGTCCCAAAATAGCATTTGCCCTTTTGGTGGCTGCATTGCATTGTTGGCTCGTATTTAGCCTATTACCCACAATTACTCCAAGATCTTTTTCTTTTTCACTTCTGTTGAGCCACGTATTCCCCATCTTGTATCGATGCATTTTGTTTCTGTTTCCTAGCTGGAGGACTTGACCCTTGTCCTTATTGAATTTTATTCTGTTGCTTTCAGCCCAGTGTTCAAGTTTATCAAGATCGCCCTGGATTGTCATTCTGTCCTTTAGGGTGTTTGCTATTCCGCCCAGTTTTGTATCATCTGCAAATTTGATTATCTTTTCTTGTACTTCCTCATCTAAACCATTAATAAATATGTTGAAGAGAATAAAGATGTTGAAGAGAAAATTGTCAGGAATCTTCCACATTTTACATGGTTTGTACTCAGAATAATTTAATGAAGGTTATTAATAGTAACAGTTGGCTATTTCATGTGAAAAATGAAGGTTATTAATAGTAACAGGTTGAAGGTTATTTAATGAAGGTTATTAATAGTAACAGTTGGCTATTTCATGTGATTTCCCACATCTTGTGAAATTTAGACCTATTATGATCTTATCAAATTGTCACACTGCCATTACACTAGTACTGCTCAATGCTTAGAACAAAAATTCTTCATACAAAGGATTAATTTGTTGTATTTAATACTGTACTTCTGCACTTCACAGACATTATTCTAGCTGATGTAGGGACTCATGGAGATCATATTATGCTAGCATAAAAGACTTCTAAATCAGTGGTATCAGAAGCCGATAAAGTGTTCCTTCTTGTGGCTGCTGATTGAGACGTCCTGACATGAAGCATCCAGCCCTCCTCCATTTTTGCTCCAACCCTCTGGGGTTTCTGGGATGACCACACTCCATCTCTCTGGCTCAGTTCTCTTCCCTCAGCTGTTGATCATCTGATACTCCCTGGATTTTGTATTCCTTGCTCTCCATTCTAAAAGCTTGTGATACCTTTCCTAAATACTGCCCAGAAGAGTTTTAAGGTAGAATATTCTGGTGTCACACCCCACACTTTCGGCCTCACTCATGCCTGCAACGCACTCTCATCCCATCTCTGAAACAGAATTTGGCCCTTTGGCCAAGGTGGTTCATCACCTTTGTCTTACAACAACATGAGCTATTCAAGGTCTCAGGATGTCATGATAACAAGCAGAGCCATGCAGAAGGCAGTGTGCCTCCAAATGCCAAATACTACGGACAAACAACAGGGTGGAGTTGAATGTGTGTGTTTTCTGAAAGCATCTGTCTGGCTACTGGGCCCAAGTCCCTCACAACCAGTAAAGGGCTTATAAGCTCACCTATTCATTTCCTTTATCCTTCCCATTGCTATCATTGCAGATTTGCTTGTGTTTGGTGACACATTGTTCTGTTAGCCAGCTTGCACTCAGACAGGCTTCTTCATGCATGAGACAAAGATGCAGACAATGGTCTGTGTTTGCCAGGATAAATGGAGCAAGATAAGGAAAGAGGGCTCCTTTCTCAATATCCCTTCTGGCTTCTGACATCACCCTGTTTGTTGCAAGGCTTATTCTATCTGGAAAGATTCTGTATTGAACCCACCCTCCGCAAGAATGGAAATCCAAGGACCAATTAGAATTCACAACAGGATAAAATACTAATCATTCCAGTGTTTATTGTTCTAAATCATTGTTGCTATTACATTATCGTAGAACAAACAAAACGGAGGTCCTTTTGATGGGCAGTTCGTGCTTTCAGGTAAGTGGTTTTGATCCTGTCCTGGACGGGGTTGCACTCTCTCTAAAGGACAGGGTCCGCAGCCTAGGAGTGCTCCTCAACCCAGAGCTGTCCCTGGAGGCCCAGGTGCTGGTAGTGGTGAGGAGCCCTTTCCTCCAGCTTCAGCTGGGCAGTGCCTGGTAATGCTGACCCATGCTCTGGTGACTTCCCGTTTGGACTATTGCAACACACTCTACGTGGGGCTGCCCTTGAAGACAATCTGGGTACTTCAATTAGTACAAAATAGAGCTATCAGGCTGCTGACAGGGGCCACTCCTCTACCAGCTACACTGGCTCCCAATTGAAGTCCAGGCCCAATTCAAGGTGCTGGTATTAACCTATAAAGCCCTAAATGGCTTGGGACCAGGACACCTGAAGGAATGTCACCTTCCTTATATGCTCTCACTCCCCTTAGGATCTGCAGGAGAGGCCCTGCTCTGGGAACCCTACTCTGAAGGAGGTAAAGAAGATGTCTACCCAGAGGAGGACCTTCTCTGTGGTGGCACCCAGACTGTGGAATGGGCTCCCCAGAGAGGTTTGCCTGGCACTGAGCTTATATTCTTTTCAGTGCCAGGTGAAAACCTTTTTATTTAACCATCATTTTAAGAATTAGGGATTTTAGATGTTTAAGGTAACAGTCACATTTTTATTTAGTTTCTTTATGAATGTGATTTATTCATTTTTTGCTGTTTAAGTTTTGTAAGCCATCCTGAGATGTTTTATCATGAAGGACGGGATAAAAATGTTTTGAATAAATAAAAAATATATCGTATTACCAACATTAAAAAAGCCACTTATGTGCAGTATGCTTGGCAGGCACAGATCCTGTCTTTTCTCTGAGGAGCTCAAGCCATTATATGTAGTCCTCCCACCTTCCTTACCTAGCCCTGCAACAACCCTGTGAGGTTGTTTTTGTCTCAGAGGTAGTGTCATGCCCAGGTTTACCCAGACAACTTCATGAATTTGAATCGGAGTCTCTGAAGTCCTAGTCTAACCACTTTATCCCACTCAGCAGCATGGGCACAAACTGGTGCATAGCATATCACTTGCCTCCAACTGATCACCTATAGCTTTCCATCAGTCCAAGTAAGTAGCAAAAGCACTCTTGAAATATTTGTAGAATTCCCATCCTGCTGGTATCAGGTGGTGCTGAGAGATCTGCTTTTTAGGCACATTCTCAAAACATTGGGGTTTTCTTCCACTGAGGCTTTCTCTCATGCTACACAGGTTAGTGTTATTTCTTGCGTCACGGTTATTGTTTTGTGTATGTGTGTATTATCCATGTTGTACACTACTGCAGCGTAAGTTCAGTGGCACATATATTTCTGCAAACAAAAATACCCAGCCAAATGAGCTTCAAAGGGCTCTTTTTTTTCCACAAGAGGCTGAAGACTTGTTCTTGCTCCCCTAGACGACAGGAGTTGGGGCTTTTCTGCACGAGACATTTATCATGGGTAGGGAATGATAAGTGCACATTTGATTGCAGGCTCTTTCTGTCACTTTTGACACACCAGTCCCTCTTCTGTGTCAAACCAGCACTTTCAGTAAGATTTGGAAGGGGTTTTGTTTTGCTTTGTTTGGAGCAGGGAGAGTTTGTCAATATAAATATGAAAGAAAGGCTGATTTCCTCTTAAGTATTTGTGCTATGCTGCTGTCCCACAGTGCCACCTAGAGGTTACATAGTGGCAACACAAGCAGAAATGCTCATGCAGTGCTGAAATCTAATGTAGAAAAGGTCTGGGTTTCTGCTACAACAGGAAATATTTCAGTTAACCATCTTGATAGTAAGAGTCATTTGGCAATTGGAGGGGTGGGGTATCCCCTGCTGAAAGTTTTCAAACACAGGCTGGTGTATACTTCAACTCCCAGCAACATGACCAGTAGTCAGGAATATGGCAAGTTTTCGTCCGAAACAAGTGGACGGCACCAGGCTGCCCCAGACCAGGCAGGAAGTGCCTACTGCAATGCCTTCTGTTTTCTGGAGGGCTGAACAGGCCTGGGCTGGAAAAGCTCTTTCCACATGGCTTAGGCCTCCCTCCAAGCAGCCCTGCAGCATTCCCCAGACTGCCGGAGTAACAGAAGAATCCACTCAGGGCCAGGCCTATCTCAAGGGGCAGAGGCCACAAACAAGTCCATCTGTTGTAGGACAGGACTGCGTGTGCCTTCAACTTGCACTGTGTCCCCTGGATAATGTGCTACCCCCGGCTATGTTGCAGGATGCTGTCCTGCTGCCTGTGCTGGAGCAGAGTTCAGTTGCTAGTCCAACTGGCTTCTGTATGCGGAAAGGAGAGCGGACCATCTTCCCCTTCCCCTTAAACAGCAAACTGCTTTGGGCTGGCCATGCGCCCACCTGGCCATGCGCCCACCTTGTGTTCTTACCTAGGGATGCACCTTAAAGTGAAGAAGGGTCCCAGCACTGTGGCATGACAAAGATGCTTCCTTGACAGCACAGTTTAAACATGGCCAGAAGAATCACAGATCCCAGGGGCATGGAGATCGCATGCTTGCAGGTACTGAGCTGACGGAAACGGGCCAATGTGGATGTCTTTGCACAGATGCAAATGTAGACATCGCAATTTCTATTTTTTATTTATTTTCGATTTATACCCTGCCTTTTTCCTGCAAAGGGCTCAAGGCAGCTAACATCATTCTCCTCCTCCATCTTATCCCCACAACAACAACCCTGTGAGGTAGGTTGGACTGAGAGTCTGTGACTGGCCCAGAGTCACCCAGTTGGCTCCATGGCTGAGCGGGGACTAGAACCCGGACCGGCTGAGTCCCAGCCCCACACTCTTAACCACGATACTACACTGGCAATTATGATCTTAATGGAAGTACTGCACTCCCATCACAATGTGTGAAGCGGGGGCGAGGCAGTCTATGTCTGTCTGTGTGTAACATCTACTGTCTGTGTGCTGGCTGCTGGGGGCCACTGTTCTTCTGGTCCTTTAAAGTGGACTTGGACTGAATGGCCCTTCCATAGAGGACGCCTTCAAACAGAAGGCAGTCTGTAACAAAAGGACCTGTGCCACCCTACCTTGTGCCAGCATCGAGTACACAAGTCAATAACCCTGACATTCATCAGAACTAAGCCTGAAACTGCTTGCTTGCTTGCTTGTTCATTTGTTTATTAAAAAGTTTTTTATCCTGTCCCCTACAGAACATCTCAGGACAGCTTACAATAAACAGTTCAGAGCCTAGACAGAGAAAATGCGGAAAAGATGGGACAGACAGTTCATTAGCAAAAGCTTGCTCATGTACTCGTGATATCAAACAGGGTGCTCTGGTTGCAGTCATTAATAGAGTCCTTTTTCTTTCACTGTGATTTGTTGACAAAAGCTTAATCTTGTGCAAATGGTGCCAGGACTTTCTGGGTCTTCCTGACCACAGGGGATAAGTGATACAACGGATAAATTCCCTCCTGCTGATATTTCTAGAAGCAAAAGGTCAGTGATAACATATGCAGTGTGAGCTGGATGGACCAAGGGCTGCCCCTGCCAAGTTCAGCAGGGGATGATGGGGAGACCTTTGCAAAGTGCAAAGTCCTTTTCGTCTCTCTGCCTAGCTGAGAAAGAATAGCAGAAAAGCATCCGCTGAATGAAAATGTTACTTGGGCAAAGGGAAAGTGCAGTGATTCTTCCCAATGGAGCAAATGGTGGGGCATCTGCTAAGGGAGACAAATATCTCTCTCGCAGATGCTGGAGGAAACCACAATGGAAAGAGGAATCCAGAATGTATCCATGTGGGAAAGCCTTCTTGGTGTTGGATGTAAAGACTTTCTAGAACCAAGTTAGATGCTATGTAGGACAAGGGCGTGGAACCCCAGGTGTCAGAGCCTCCCTGCAGCCCCAGTCCGGCGTTCTGGAGTTTTCTGGGGGCCATGCCCAACCCCTCTCCCCATTCCCTTCCCCTTGACCACTGACTGTCTGGAGGCTATCTGGCTTTTGTGCGTGCTGGAAGGTGGCAAAGCCTCTCCTAAGGTTCTGTTCCTGCAGTAAGAGCTTGAAGCCCTATGATGCTGGTGGGCTGACCAGTGGAATGCAGCTCCTGGGAGCGTCTTTGATAGGGAACTCAAGAGCCAGTGAGGCAGCATTAGGATGCCGCGTCACATCCTTGGTCTCTGCGGGGTCCGTTGGCGCTGAAGCCAAGGCTCGCCTGAATTTCAGGTTGCCCAAGCATAGGAGGAGTGGGAGGAGGTGAGGCATCATAAACGGTTGGAGAGGAAAACCATGCCAGGGCAACAGTGGGCCTGTGGCTGGAGGGGGCGCTGTGCTTCGGTGTTTCCATGCAAATGCTGGCAGTCTCTGGCCAAAAGGGGGGAGCTGGGGGACTGGGCAGAAACGGGGGGATCTTGGGGTAGTGCTGAACAGCTCAGTGTGCTCAGCTGCTGCGCAGAAGGCAAACATCATCCTAGGCACCATTAGGAATGGGATAGAAAATAGAACTGTGAAGGTGTTACTTCCATTATACAAATCCTTGGTGCAATCACAATTAGAATATCGTATTCCATTTTCTTACCTGAAAAAGGACATTACTGAGCTAGAAAAAGTGTGAGAAGGGCAACAAAAATGACTGGGGAGCTGGAGACACTCCCCCGTGAGGAGCAGCTATGGCAGCTGGGCTGTTCAGCTTAGGAAAAAGCAAGGAAGGGGCGATGCGATAGAGGTGCACACAGAGATGCCTGGTGTAGAGAAAGGAGAGAGGGAGACCTTTTCCCCCTTTCCTATAACTCACATCCAGAGTCATCCCATGAAGCTGATTGGTGGGGTATTTAGGACAGGGCGGGGGGAAGCAGTACTTCTTCAACAGCACAGAGTTAAACCACGGAACTCGCTGCTGTGAGAAGGAGTGATGGCTCCCAATCTGGAGGATGTTAGCAAGAGATTCGGTAGATTCTTGAGGACGGAGGCTGTCAGTGGCTACTGCCCGAGATGCCAGTGGGCTACCTCCACTAACAGAGGTGGCCTGCCTGCATGCACCAGTTGCTGAGCAGCTGGGTAGGCGGGGGGGCCTTGCACCCATCCTGCTTGGGGGACCCCGTGGGGAATCAGTTTGCCACCATGTCTGCAGAGTGCTAGACTACATGGATCTTGGCTCTGATCCACCAGGGCTTTTTTTCAGCTCTTATGTTCTTTTGCTTCTACTCCCACTAGCTCCAGTACACAAACTTGTCTGCCAACAGTGGCTGGGTCTGAATTTTCCAGAGTGCCCAAGTTAATTCCCACAAGCCTCTGGAGAAATGTTACAGATTGGTCCTGAGGAGCTAAATTAAGAGAGAAAGTTCCAGTTGACGTATCAGCAAGCTGTGTTGGGATGGCCTGGGGTAGAAGGGGCATTCTGTTTCCTTGTTATGTTTGGGGCACTGGCAGAGTTAAAAGGTTTATAAAATCTGCACCTCCCACAAATTGGTGGATTGCAGTTGTTGGAATCCCTGGGGAGACTAAAAAGAAAAACCCAGATTGTTGCAACAACCCCTGGCCTGAGGAAGAGCCACTCCAGCAAATGGCTGGAAGACAAATCCCAAAATACGCAAGCCAAATATGTCATCTAAAATTCCCAACTTTGACTTCTGAGACTGTAGCAGGTTGCAGGACCAGGTGGTCATTTCCTCTAGCTCTTTCAAATACTGGAGCAAATAGATGGCATGTTACGAGGAGCGGAGAGTGCTCTCCTCTCTTGCTTTTGAGCTGACAAGGGGCCAAGGTACTTGATCAGTGCGATGGATTGACCCCGGAGCCTCTGTTGCTGATCCCTAGTTTAGGGGACAGCATAAAGCAGAGATCGTACAGTGAAGGAAGTCAGAAATGGGAAGGGCAGTGTGGGCGACTGTTTGCCCACAGAGGGTTGGTGTTTACACTCTTGACCGTGTCACGGGGCAAGTAAGCCCTAGGAAAACAGGCTGCTGTTGGAAAAAGAAAAGTGCAGGTTTCTCCTCCTTACTCTCCCAAGAGTCGCAGATGCCTGAATAGAATAAACAAGTCACAAACATAGAACTAATGTGGCGGAGGGGGCGGGGGTTGAAGGGGAAAAAATGACAGCCAAATAAGGACATTGTGCAGCATTTTCCAAAATAAACCTTGGAACCATGGAAAACAGAGGAATTCAGAAACTCGCAGAGATAATAATGGGGGTGAGGGGAATCTGGTCAAGAGATTAAGCAGGCTGACTGGAGAGAGGAAAAAATCAAGTCATTTATTGAGAGGCAAACCAAGAAAGGAATCTAGCTTATTGGACAGTTTAGCCAGATAATGAAATAGTGAGAATGCTTTCTTCTGTGTATCTCCAAGATGTTTTCACAGTTCAGCCAAGACTTCTGTTTAGAGAAGATCTGTTTATATCCTGGTGAAGTAAGTGATGCACAGTTTACCTCACTCTGCAGGAGCAGTTTATGTTGTCTTTCAGACACATTTCCACCAAGTTTTGATCTAAGGATGTTAAGGTTTTGGACTGAGTGTGTATGTTGGGAGGGGAAATGCATGTTGTGGAATAAACTGGCTACCTCTTTTCACACTTGCTCAGAACAGCCAAAGCTGCCATCAGATGAAGGGAACACAACTCCCAGTGTGCTGGCTGGGGCATGCTGGGGCTTGCAGTCTAACACGCCTGATGAGAGCTAACCTGGAGGAGGCTGCTCTGCAGTGGTACAGCCTCTGTTCCATCTGCCTTTTCCTCAGTTTTCACTTCCGGAAAAAGGTTTAAAATGTTGTAGCAATGTCTTAAAAGCAGTTCTTTGATCCCCAAAACAATCTGTCTTCCTTATTTTTATTCTACTGGATTTCATTTCATTTTATTGATATTTTTAGTCTGTTAAAATTAGTCCCCACAAATGACAATTTCCTTAATATTGCTATTGATACAGCTACAAATACTTGAACATCCTGTTCTTTCTTGTCATATTAATTTTAAGCATTTAATTTTGATGGGTCTTATTGTACACTCCTGGTATATCGCATTCTGCTATCATTTTACTGTTAGCAGGTAGAGTACAGTACCTGAAGAATACAATAAAACCAAACATTATCAAATGCTTAAACTAACACAAAGAAGGACAATCCGTACAGCAAGTTGGGGCAAAATGCCTTTTGCTATCTGTCATCTAGATCATAAGAGCTGTGTTTTAGATTTTAATAGATTTTAATATACTTTTTCCCTCCTCCAAAACTGGAGCAAGCTGGCCAGAAATACTTTGGGAGTTCCACAGGATATACAGGAAAAGTGCCAGCTGCTTTTATGTGCAACATTCTTTGCCTTCCTTCTTGAAGAATGGTTTGGCTTCTGACTTTTAAGGCAAATAGAGCTTGCCTTAAAATATCAAATAAAGAACATCTGAGCATGGTTTCATCATGGCCCTGCTCCAAAATGGCAGTTTTCAAATAAGAAAAGAAAGGAAGGGCTGTGCATGACTTCAAATCAGCTGCCCCAAACTTAGTTGTTGTTGTTAGTCGCGAAGTCGTGTCCAACCCATCGTGACCCCATGGACAACATTCCCCAGGCCTTCCTGTCCACCACCATCCCCCGGAGTCCACTCAAGCTCACACCAACCGCCCCAGTGACTCCATCCAGCCACCTCATCCTCTGCTGTCCCCTTCTTCTTTTGCCATCTGTTGTTCCCAGCATCAGGCTCTTCTCCAGGGAGTCCTTCCTTCTCCTTAGGTTAGTATCTTCCCATAATGTGAATGGCAGCTCCCAGTATTTCTGACCATGATCATGTTGGATGAGGAAGATTCACCTGGAGCCTGAAATATCTAGCAGGCATCAGGCTGGGAGAAGTCCCTCTAAAATTTCTTTAAGTTTCTATCTGCTTTTCACATTGAGAAATAATACCTCATCTGGGTAGAATCTCCTTTCTACCACTGGATCCCAGCTCAAGCTTCTTTCTGGTTAACTTCTCCTGTGTTAAGCCTCTTAAAGCTGACCTTCTCCATTATCTTTCCCTGGGGCAATCTCCCTCTGGCTTTGTCAGGACCAATCTATCCCCCATGCTGAGCAGACTAGGTCAGAACAGTACAATGAACTCTTACATTTCATAACCCATTATCTGATCCCCCAAGGAAATTTGCCAGGACCATCAAACTGAGCCTCTGGCCTCGGCATTGTAAATGTGCCTGCTAGCTTTCCTGTGTCGGAGACACTGCAATTGGCAGTGGTCACAAAAAGGATTAAGCCCCAAACCTGTTCCTAATTCTTCTGTTAGAACAAGCAGGGCCTGTGGTCTCTTGCATTACAGACACCAGCCTGTGGGCATCTTAGCAGACCCTGACCAGGAAGCGGTAGTAAAGGGACAGGCATGTGCTTTATGCGTGTTGTGGCACACAGCAGGGGTGTCCGAAAACATCTGTTTCCCCATCCCTTCCATGTCTGCCATTTTTAGGTGGGGAACTATCAAGGGCATGCTCACTAGCATGCTAAGTACTCCATAGAACAGGGCCTGCACTATGGGAATGTAGCTGTTGCCCTATCCTCCTTGAGCAAAGTCAAGAATAAGTCCTCCTCCTCCCCAGAACAGAGCTTCTATAAGTTTCCCTATGATTCTTGCAGAAATACACAAAACAAAGGCAGTTCCCCTTCTGCAGAAATGGGAGGCGCTGGGTACTTTCTCAGGGGCCAGAAAAGCTATATCTATGGCGTGAGAACCAGTTCTACTTCGACTAGATTTTAAGGACATGAGGGCTGGTGAAAAATAACAATGATTGTTCCTCAATTTCTCCAAGTGAACAGTGTCAGAGTCTCCTTACCAATGGCAGGAATGAAAACTTGGACCCAAAGGAATGATTTTAATCGCCTTCAACCCCAGCATTTTTATTGCTGAGATCACCCAGGCCCCCTGCAGTTCACTTACAACAGCACGCTGCCAGGTAGTGGTCCTCACCAGCAACTACAAGCTTTTAGAACATACACAGAGTGTTTTATAGATTCTGAGTGGCATGACAACGCAGCTGATCAGGTGATGACCAAAGAAGGAACACAGTGAAAAAGAATGTGAGAGATCTGCAGAGAAGACTTAATACAATAGCCTTGATTACATGAGATTAATATAATGATCATTAAGGCACAGCGATTATTGTGGGTCTTGGCATGCAAATGAAGGTGATTGCAATACTGCTAGAAAAACTTGTCTGGCTGTCTTATCAGTCTTGTTAGCTGTTAGCCCAAGAACAGCCTTGGGAGCCCCATTCTGCAAAGGCTTTTCCTACCAAAGGTAGTAGCCATCTCTTAAAGGAACAGCTTGCAAATAACACTAAACAGAAGCCTGCCTTGGAATTGTGGTGGAGAATGCAAGGATGGCCCATCTTTGTCTCACACAAGCACCCCCCCCCCCACACACACACACACACTCCATATCACCAGATTCTCTATTTGTCTTCTCTGTGCCTGGGAAGGAAGCTGGCAAGGTGGACGAGAGAGCCTTCCAGGCCAGCCAGAATTTCCCCATTCCTGACAGAGGTGCCTGTATGCTTTCCATGTGTTCTCTAATGAGACATATGGCAATTCAGGGTGGTGGCAATGTATACTGAGAAAACAGCCTGAGGGGCAAGGTTACCGAAGGAATTTTTCTACATGGGACTATTAATCTGCTGCATTTACTCCTAGTTTCATTAGAGAATTGAGATCTGAGACCTTCGTACATGAAGCGCGCTTCCTTCCGCATTCCATGATGTCTAGGTGGTACGGTGGTAGAGCAGATCAGCACAAATGAAAGCGGTTTCTTCACTGCTACATTTTCCCTGCTTTAAAAAGAAAACTGACTAAAGATGGTCTTTTGACATGGAAACAAATGGGAAGGTAACAAAGACCATGAGCTGGAAATGATGAGCACTCTAGAAATGCCTCCTGCAGAGAAGCTCAGGATCATGGATCCAACCAGATCCATTACTGGTTGTCACTGGCTTTTACCTGACAATGCTGGGGGCTGAGCATGGGCCTCTCCACAAGCAAAGCATGCGCTGCGCCATGGAACTGTGATCTCCGTTAGGCGTCTCCTCCCTCAAGTCCACTCCTCCAATTTGATTCCCCCCAGAACTTGTGCAATGCAACTGCCCATCATGCATGCACACAAGTGTATGCGTGGAAGCTCAATGGATCCCTCCCATCCTATCACAGTTGTATCAACTTCCTGTCTGGCCTTTGAGAGCACGGGCAGTGCTGGACCAGAAACAGTCCCAGGAGAGCCACAGCACGATCACTTTTTGATTATCTGCCAGCTCTCTGGATTCCCTGGTGTCCTTTGTGCTTGGCTGCAGTCTTCGCAGTAGCCTGCGGCATGCGGTGGGAGCATGGGAAGCAGGGGAGTGAATGTCCTCAGCCATAACAGTTAGTGGTGAGCCATCCCTGCCACGATGCAAAGTATTTTGGAGCAGTCTGGTCTTGAATGGGCGATCTGGAACCATTCACTTTACACAAGGCCTTCTCCTGGGGGAGAAGAAGGTGGCTAAATTGGGTTGACGGTATGTAGCGTCTTAGCTGCCTGCCTTTCTGGAAATTCCTTAGGGTCCTGGCTATGGCCCATGCATCCAAATTTACCTCAGATAGGAAGTGAGTGAGGACTTATTCTATGTAATCCAAATCACATGGAATTAAATAGGTCAAAGGCAGCACATTAAATGGTGCCCAGAAGGGAATCGGAAGCTAGTGAAAATTCTGAAAGTCATTCTCCAGCTGCAACTTCCATTGCATAGTTTGCAGGGCACAGAAACCGCAGGAGGAGTCTGGCATGCACAGCATGTCCCCACATTCAGAAATGTATTGGCTGGTGGCTCATTCTTCTTTCTGCTGTATGACTATTCCTTTCCTTAAGGGAGGGAAGAACCTCTCACAGAAACAAGCCCTGAGCCAACCATATGTCCCAAATGAAATCCATGTGCTGATTGTCCCTGGCCAACATCTCCCAGCAAGGCTCGGGACCATGAGGATCTGCTGTTCGTTATGCCAAGGCCCAGCTTATACTGCATTCCAGAAGACGAAGAAAAAGGAAATGCACAGGGTGGATGCCACATGTCTGCAAGCTGCTATGTGCTTGTTGCTGTTGTTGTTAGTCGCGAAGTCGTGTCCGACCCATCACGATCCCATGGACCACATTCCCCAGGCCTTCCTGTCCTCCACCATCCCCCGGAGTCCGCTCAAGCTCACGCCGACTGCTTCAGTGACTCCATCTAGCCACCTCATTCCCTGCCATCCCCTTCTTCTTTTGCCATCAATTGTTCCCAGTATTAGGGTGTTCTCCAGGGAGTCCTTCCTTCTCATTAGGTGGCAAGTATTTGAGTTTCATCTTCAGGATCTGGCCTTCTAAAGAGCAGTCAGGGTTGATCTCCTCTAGGACTGACCCGTTTGATCGCCTTGCGGTCCGAGGGACTCGCAGGAGTCTCCTCCAGCACCACAATTCAAAGGCCTCAATCCTTCTGCGCTCAGCCTTCCTTATGGTCCAGATTTCACAGCCACACATTGCAACTGGGAAAACCATAGCCTTGACTATACGAACTTTTGTTAGCAGAGTGATGTCTCTGCTTTTTACAATGCTGTCTAGATTTGCCATAGCTTTCCTCCCCAGGAGTAAGCGCCTTTTAATTTCTTGGCTGCAGTCCCCATCTGCGGTAATCTTAGAGCCCAGGAAAATAAAATCTGTCACTACCTCCATTTCTTCCCCATCTATTTGCCAGGAAGTGAGAGGACTGGATGCCATGATCTTCGTTTTCTTAATATTGAATTTCAATGTGCAATGTGCTAGCTAAGCAATTAAGAGGAAATTGTATCCTTCTCACTTTCCAAGACCTTTACATCTTTGTAGCAAATATGATCTAGAAATGTTTTTCAGCTCTGTATATTCTTCACCTTTCAGCACAGTTGTTCTGATAAGTTCTTATCATGAGTACCCACAAAGAAGAAGCAAGAAAGATAGAATTGACCCAGGTGGCCTGTTGTTAAGCTTTCCGAGAGGAGTATAGTGCCTTGAATCCATAGGCCAAATTTGGCTTTCTACTGGGCCATACATGCTTCCCTCTGACCCACAATCTTTCTCCTAACCCCTAATCATTTGGTGCTTTCCCAAAGTTTGTGCAGTGTTTACCCATTCTAAAAGGTTGAAATGTCTCTCCTAAGCCTTAGTTTCTGGCTGCAAGAATCTTAAGCTAAACTATGCTGGCATTTTGGCCCTGTGCCTTTGCCCTCAGACCTGCCTATCTCCTTGACATCTGGTTCAGCTCTCAGGCTGAAAGCTTCAACAACTCCACCTTAAAAGAACTGCACTGATTACCAGTCAGTGTATGGGCATTATTCAAAGGTTTGCTTTTGAGCTTGAAGTTTCGCATCAGAGGTGGACAGACTTCAAGTTTGGGGAATCCATTTCTATTTGTGCTGGAACCCCAAGATTTCCTACCTCGAGCCAGATGGGAAATGATAGGTCAGAGAAGAAAATTACTCAGTTCATCACATGACCCATCCAGTGGGAGAACCTGTGTCTACAAATACAATTTACTACAGATCAGGGTTTCTAATTCCAAATTTTAAAAACTCACCTGCAGAGCAACACCAGTACCAGGACAAAGGCAACCTAATTCCTATTTGTGTTGTACATTTCAGAAATGCAGACCCTGAGGAACAGGTATTTAGTGCAAGCTGAGTTATGGCAGAAGTCTTTTTCATTGTTGTCTTCGTCCTCACTATTTTCCTCTATTTCCTGTGTACAGACATTGCTTATACAGCCAAATATACCACCCATGCATATTTGAATGGAACCACCCCAAGCCTGCAGATTCCTATGTCATGGGGAGGGAGGGGGAATCCTAAGAGGAAAATGCCGCCCAAAACAGCCCATGAGGACTCAGTATGCTCAGCCACCACAAAATGATGAATGGTTCTTGAAGTGGGGGACAGAAAGCTGGGTGGGAAAGGAGTGGAAGGAGGTCTGCCTGGAACAATGCAGACAGGCACTCCCATTGCAATGTGTTGCAAATAATATTTTTCTAATGAAGGAACACATATAGACTACAAACTCCTATATATTCACCCCTGTGTACAGCAAAAAATATACAGGAGTACGTATTATTTTGCTATAATATTCATGAGAATAGTGGTAATACCTTTTAAAAACATCTGTCAAGTATTAAGTGGGAAACATGTTACAAAAGCAGAATTGGCTTGGTTCTGGCATGATTTCCTTTAAGATACCAGAAGATAATCCTCTTGCAGCTTTAATTATTTAGAAGGACAAATAGCAAGCACATGATCTGTTGTTCCCAGTCTGTGACAGCTACTCTCAGGGGCTGAGCCAGCTGGCAGAAGCCATGTGTCGCAGTGTGGTAGCCGTGGCCAGTATCTGCTATCACCTGGAGAAATAGAAGCAGGATTTGTGAGGTGCAGCAGCAATCACATTCCAATACGCCTCCCCTTTGAGATTCTGGATGCCCATGGGGCTAAGATGAGCAAAGTCTGCTTGAGATAGCTGACCTTCTAGTAAAGTTGAGTGGCCATCTTTGAGCTGGACCTTGTGTCTTTAACAACAGCTTCATTCACTGCTATGACAAGAAACAAAGGGTTTTCTCTGGGCTGTGAAGATCACCATTTGATTTTTGCAATGCCTCACGAAAAGAGCAACCAAGGCTATGCTCAGTTTTTCTGGTTAGTTGGCATACCTGCTAATGAAGAGGTGCACTTGAAGTTTAAAATAACAATTGGAAATTAAATATCTGACAATTGCCTTTTAATGGCACCTAAAATTGACTGCCTCACTCTGTTTAAGGACAGAGCTGGGCCTGCAGAACAGGTTCAAAGAGACTTGTGATTAGCGAAAACTGCATGTACGATCCAACTCTACCATTAGATCAGACTTTTCCAGCCTGATGCCCTCTCATTGTGTTGCACTGCAAATCCCATCATTCCCAGCCAGCCTGATGGCTGTGGTCAATGGGAACTATAGTCAACGAAGCTGGAGGATACCAGTTTGGGAAAGGATACCTACGCAAGACTAGTGGCAACTAGGGAGTCCTTTCTCCTAGGTCTTTTTCCTCTCACACGTTCCAGAGAGCAAACGGTGTTTTGCTCACCCACAAAGATGCTGGGCTTCTCTGCATGAAGCATTTACCACACACTCAGGATCTTCTTTTATATTAGATTGCAGGTGCAATCACCCCCTGGGCGCTGCCGCATTTTTTGCAACCTTGTGGCTTTTTCTTTTTAAGATGGAGGCAAATGTGCTGTTACATGGAAATAGTAGGGTGAGGCAGAAGGAGAACCTCATGCATTTGCACAATTCTGCTAGACTTTCTCCCTGCAATTAATGGAACATATAGCAAGGAAGGGAGACACCCAAGAGGAGCTGATGTTATTTCTGCAAAGATTCTGGAAGCAGAAGCCTCCATGAAGTGGCTGGTTAAAAGCTTCATGTGGAGAAGCCCGTGGTTAATCTAGCTATGTCTTCGAAGAAGAGCATTTGGAAGAGAGCCTTCATTCAACACCCCCCCCCACACACACACACACAATACTCATGGGGAAATGCTGCTTAAGTATTTCTACTCTTCCTGTTTTTCTAATCTCTTCTATTCTTTCATCTCCCATACTTCCTGCACTGTTGTTTTTCTTCCTCTCCTTTTATTTCTCTCCTGTTTGCTTTTTGATTTAGATTTGTTTCTTCTATTTCTCCTTTTCCTGTTTCCTGGCTCCAAGTCACTCCTTCCCAAGCCTCTGTGTCAGTCACTCACCCAGAATGGATGAGCAGCTGATAAATTCCCAGTGGGTGAAACAAGAATAGCTCTCCCAAACTTTACCCTCAGCTTGCAGTGCATTGCTCTCCCAGGAATGCGACAACAGTGGCCAAAAGGTTTGCATGACATAATGGAGATGAGCTGCTGCCCATGGTAGCTTGACTAAGAGCTGTTCTAACATGTCTAATTGTCTATGACAGGGTTGCAGAGCCTTAGTCCAGGGCCTCACAGCATTTTCTGGTGGCCCCCACGTGTCCACACCTCCTTTCTTTACCCCCACCCCTTTCCCGCAACTTCTGATCACTCAGTGGCGTTCTATCTTTTCTGCAATTTCCCACCCAATTCTAAAAGGTAGAAATCCTCTGCAAAGGCTTAATTAATGCCAGTGAGAGGTTTCAGTCAAGAGATGGGTACTTCCTGTATGTTTCTTCTTGCCCCTTCTACCTTCAGCCCCTCCCGCCACTGGAATGCCACACCTGAGAACATCTCCCTTGGACTGGAAATTCTGCCCGTGGACTGACAGAGGTTGAACACCCCCTTGTTCCAGATGAGTTATATGAAGCAAACAATATGGATTTGGGAATAGCTGTGGATATTCTAGCAGCAGTGAAATGATTGGTGATCTACTATTAGAATAATGGTGGTGTGCTATGCATGTTTAGCAGGAAAAAGGTCTTCCAACTCCCAGGATTCCCCAGCCAACAATGGAGTTCCGTGATTGCAGCTTCAGTCTTCCTACATTTTAGTGAAAAGCAGAGTTAGGAGAGAGATTTGAATTGATACCACACGGCTGGGAGATTGTGTTTAACGCTTCCTCTGAATAGCTTTCAAGATGAAAATTGTTTTCCCTTCCCAAGATGTGTCTGTCCTATTACGGAAAGCTTATGTTCTTTCCATACCCCAGTATCACATCCTTATTTGAGCAGGGATTCCTACATGGCTGCTTTTTACCAAAATGTTAAACAGACAGGAGCTTCCGTTCTGGATCTCCACCTTTTTGATGGCAAGTTTGACTGCCATGTGATCGCAGTTTCCTCTAAGCTGGTATCCTCCAGATGGATTGGACTTGTACTCCTATCCTGCCTGCCTGCAGGCTCACTTCCAGGCTGACTGGGGATGGTGGCAACTGCAATCCAACATCTCTGAAGTGCACCATGTTGAGAAAAGCTGAGATAAATGATTATCTAATGATTACATAATTTGATAGATGATGAAATAAATCTTGTTAGCTTAAAGCAGTGTTTTCTAACATTCTACCTTGCAATAACGCACTGATGAAAGTATCAGTAGCAGCATCCATGTGGGTAGTTTAGCATTGAGCAGAGGCACTTAACCATTTAGCATTTAACAGAGGCACCAGAACGAATTGCCACAGTACTCATTCCTAAAATCATTTTTGTTGGTCATTGTAGAATTCAGACAATCTTTGAAAAAAACATCACTATAAAGGGCTATGAAATTTGGATTTCATACTCCAAAGAACACAAGACCAGCAGCCAGCAAAGTTCTGACACAGAAGGAAAATCTTTAGCTTGCAGAGACCAGAGTAATCACTATTTCCTGTCATACAGTGCCCCCTAGCATTCTCACAGGGCACAAGCACAGTATTAAGTGAGTTTTTCCCTTTTGATATTCAATTACTGAAGATGGTGTAGGCTCTAGCATCTGGTTTTCCTGTTGGATTACCACATTTAATGGGTTGTTTTCTTTCACCAGGAATGCGTGCTTTGATCCACTCATATCTAGAGGAACAGCCATCTTGATCTGTTGCAACCAAAGTCACAAAGATTATTATGATACCTTAAAGCAGGAAAAAATAAGCTTTTGCAGCAGTCCTCCCAACCCCATCACCACTGCCAAATTCCACTCCTCTTGTCTTCTCCACTGCGTTCTCCAGAGATCCTTATAGACCACCATTTTCCTGCAGCTGCCAGCAGCGAGGACAGAAGGATCTGCATGAAGGTAGTTAAGGAGAGTGGGCTTTCTACTCCCTGCCCCAGAGACACTCATGCAGAATGCTGGAATGTGTGTGCATAGGTGTGCAGCCCCTCATTCTAGCATTACCTGTAGTACTCAGGGCCAGAAAGGTTGACTCATTTTAGGCATTGGTGTGTTTGTGTTCATGTTCCTGGACAAACCCACCAAATGTAAATCGCCTTTCTGAGCTTGCTAGGAGGCACGGCCCAAAGCAAATACCCAAAGCTGGTCCCCAAGAGGCAGCCTCCTTTACAGGATCTAAATTGTATGCCACAGGATTATATGCATCCATGACTACTGGAAGGATGGAAGGAGACTTTATTATTTTCCCTAGCTGCTCTCCCTAGGTTTTGGACTATAATGCCCATCAACCCCATGGCAAATCATAAGGGGTTGATGGGCATGGAATTACAGCACAGAAGAAAGGGAGGGCACCGGTTTGCCTCTGCCTTAAGCATATGAAACACTGAAGCTTCGACCCACCTAGACTGGCCTTATCAGATTTCAGAAAGGCCCTTTCTCAGCTCTGCTGCCTGAGATCCTGTAAGTGGAGATGCTGATGGGGAACCCGGGACCTCATTAGTGCAAAGCATGTGCATCATTCTACCAGAATACAGGTTTGCCCTTGCCACCTGGGGCTTTGCAGCCACCCCATATCTCAAATCTTCAGTCTTCTGACTCAGAATCAAGATACCTTATCCATTAGTCCCAGAAATCAACACAGCACATGCTAAATGAACAATGGTTCTAGTGTTATTGTTTTTATCTCACAGTTCTCGCATGAGATGGAGCTAGCAAGGTTCTCCTAACTTGACATTTTAGAAGCCAAAATGAACAAAACAAACCACTGTAAACAGCTGAGGAATGAAACATAGAAACAGAGCGAGTCAGAAGGGGCCTCCCGGGCCATCTAGTCTGACCTCTGGCACCAGCCGGCTCCGCTCACGACATGCCCACCATGTGGACGTCCAGCCTATCCTTGAACACCTGCACTGATGGGGCCCTGATGACCTCTCGTGGAAGCCCATTCCACACCCTCGGGGTCCTGACTGTCAGGAAGTGCTTCCTGGCATCCAAATGGAACCTTGGCTCCCTGAGCTTTGCTCTGTTGGAACGCATCCTGCCCTCCTCTTCAGGGGAACACAGGTCTCAACCCATCTCCATGTGACATCCCCTCACATACCTGTATGTTGCCAACATATCCCTTCTGAGTCTCCTCTTCTCCAGGCTGAATAGAGGCAGTTCCCTCAGTCTCACTTCATATGGCATCCCCTGCAAACCGGCCACCAACCTTGTGGCCCTACACAAGGGAATGAGACAGGATCAGGCCAAAATGCAGGTCCTTTTATTTGAAATGCATGGTATTAGCAGTTACTGTGAAGGTTATCCTTCTTTGCAGCCCTTTATTTGACTGTATCAGAGTACAGTCCTCTATTTGAAGGTTTCTCAGTTTGCAGTTGACTTAAAGAAAGAAAGGAGGCAGGAGCCTGGCTGTTTCTTATCACTGACAAACACCCAGACAAAGCAGGCAGACCCCCTGACACAAGCTTTGCCACTGCTGTGAGTTGTAGTCTATTTCTATTTAAATCATAATTCTTTCTAAATGTGCACCTTTATTATAAATGAACATATAGAAATTGTATGTAGACAGGTGCCTTCTTTTGTTTTCTTTTTGATGTGTTCCTCCTCCTCCTCCTCCAAATAGCCATCCTAAGAACACAACTTAGTACCTCAAAAGTCTCTCTGGCTTTCTTGTACACTACACATTTCCCAGACAAGCATGAGAGTGTACAGTCCCGATGCAGATTTGATTGACACTTCTGGAATAATGCTGCATTGTTGCCAATAATAGTATTTTTAAAAGGTGTCCCATTTTTCTTAATCAAAATAACCCTGTAATAACTTGTCTGTGGGTGGTCACAGGTTATTTCGAATCTTGCATTCTGGAGGGGGAGCTCCTGCCCCACTCAGCTCGTGGTTGGCACAGAAAGAGCCATGCTGCTTTCTCTCCCAAGGCTGCGAATGTGTTTGAGAGGGGAGAAAGGGGGCAGGCTGAGCCTATGACTTGCACGAATGGGGGATCTCTATTCCCTCCCGGTCCCTGAGCTTTATCTAGGTGCCTGAAAACAGCAGCCTAGCTGCACTGAGGGCAATATAGCCTTTGGCCTTGCACAAGCGGGAAACAGCTTTGATTGCACAAGGTGGGGCTTTTGCTGTTAAGACACCTGCTGCAGTCCTCTGTGTCATATCCAGAGGTTACCCAGTTCTCAGAAATAGCATTTACTGGGGCAGAAGGTGCAAGAGTGGTGGGGGGGGCTCTTCTATTGCAAACTGCTATTGCGAGTGGTATAGAAGTTAACTAAGAAAGAAAGAGAGAGAGAGAGAGAGAGAGAGAGAGAGAGAGAGAGAGAGAATTGTGTCTTGTTTGAGCAGACGTGCTTCCTGCTTGCACAGAGCAAGCCCTCACTACAACTATTGCAAATGTCAAACAGCAAAATCGCAACATGATAAAAATGCTCTCCCAAACAGCATTGCATTATACTAAGCCACAGTGCAATCGTAACAGTTATGGGGGCCTAAAAAACAAATTGTATCAGCCAAAAGCTTTTGGAAAATGGCCCGGACTTAGCCAAGTATCTAAGATAGGAGCCCAACAAATCTCTAGAACAGCCTTTCCTACCCTGAGCTTTTCCAGATTTGTTGCCAAATGGGGTCCAGATGTATCCCTGACCATTGGTCACAGTGGCTACAGATTTAAATTAAAGGTGGCTCTTCTACAGGGCCACTTTCGATAGAGTTAGCACCACTACCAAAAAGGCCCTGCTCGTTGTAAGAACATAAGAAGATCCCTGTTAGATCATACTAATGACCCATCTAGACTGGCATTCTATTTCCCCCAAAGATCACCCCAAGAAAGCCCATAAATGGCATTAGGAGAACAACAGCTACTCTCACAGCTGTTCCCCAGCAACTGCTATTCAGAAATATGCTGTCCCTGGAATTAGATATAGCATACAGTCATCAGGACTAGTAGCCTTATGAATTTGTCTGATCGACTTTTAAAGCCATCTTAGCTGGAGGCTGTCACCACGACGTGTAGAGGGAAGTAGATGCCTGCCAAGCATTATCTGGTCCTGGCATGCAGATCAGGTCTTAGATGTTGAACAGGGTATCTGTGGGAGCACATATGGAAGAAAACGGTCCTTAAGATGCCCAGGTCAGACCATTAGGCCTTTAAAGGCCAAAACCAGGATCTGAAATTGTTTCTGGAAACAAAGAGGCAGCCAGTAAAGATGAAACATCAGATAATAGGCCCAGATGTAAGGCCCTCTGCATGAAACGCCTAGGTGGAGTGATGCCTTTCTGTGCGCTTGTTTGTAACCACTATAGAGCAACATGGCCATTCAGTGGCGGCATTACATTTTCAGTACTAGAAATGCACTGTGCCTGTTCCTGCACCTTTAATTCTACCAACTGTTTTGCATTTCCCCACTCCTCCAATGAAAATAACATACTGCAGTGGAAACATTTTATGTAGTTGAGGTAGTAGATCAGTTTACTGTTGTAACCAAGGTCATAATATAAAAATACCATGAGATACCATAAAATGTTAATAACAATGAAGTAATAAAATTATAAAATAAAGGAATAAAATATTGTTTATAAGAAGTTACAACAAAGTAGGGCCAAAGTTACTATTAAACTGTCTTTCTGAGTTTAAATGACAGCAGGTCAAAAGTGGCAACTTGGTTGCTAACGGATGGAAACACGTCTGCAAGAAGACAGATCAATTTTTCAAGGTCTGAGCCCTTTGGTACTTCTGTCTTTACTAATGTGGCCCTGATTTCATTGTAAATGGGGCACCACACGGACAGAGGTGTTGTTCAACAGGGAGCTTGCAAAATCGCCCTTCTTGCCTGCAGGCAAAGGGATGTCCGAGCCTTTCCCAATGGGGCACTGGTTATGCTAACCGAACACTGGGAAAGACTTCTATGTTCTTTATACTGATGATACCAGAGTGAAAATTTGGATGATTGAACTACAGGGGCATCTTTATTAGCATCCTTTTCAAAAAGCCAATCTCTATTTTTTTTTCTATCCTAAGCTCTAAGTTCTCCTGAGGATGGTAGGGAATACATATGAAAAAAGGGACACGGAAGTTTGGTCCATTGATTGCTGGCTGCATAATGGAGAAAACAGTTTGGCAGGACAGGATTCTTGAAGGCTTTCTAGTTTCTTATACTGCTCCAGCAGAGCAAGGTGTGTTCTAACACCAATGGAAGGTAAGCCCCACTTCCATCCTTAAGCAGACAGTGAGAATGCACTGGGCGATGGGGGGTGGCAGCTCAAGACCTTCCTTATGAAGTTATTTTGGACTGCTTCCAATTGGGCAATGACCTTCTCATCCCACCCAAATCTCAGCTCCAAACAGCATCTGGGCTATCGCCTTGCCTTGGAATTTTCTAAGTATAGGGGTGACCAATTGCCCTCCTTTAGAATAAAAAATGCCAAAATAGCACCTTCTGTACACTGGGCAGTTGTCAAAATAGTAGATAGGTTTGCTTTCCATGAAATGAACTTATAAAAAGTGACACTCAAGTACTTAGAAGAGGGGCATTGCTCTATTTGTTGGGCATTAATTGTCCATCTGTGATTGGTATCACTTTGCCAAAAATGACTGTTTTACTCTAATTTATATTTAGTTTTTCCCTTTCACAGTAAACAGCTAATCTTCTAAATCCAAACTCAGTATAAGAAATAAGAGCCATATCAGCAGCGTACATTAACATAAAGATTTCCTGTCCATTGAAGGAAGAAGAGAAAAAACTTTGTAATTTCATGGCCACTACAATATCATTAATATAAAAAATTAAATAAAAGGGGAGCAAGTAGACAGCCCTGCTTAAAACCCTTCCAATGAGATAGGATCTGACAAGGACCCTTGTATATGCACTAATATTACTCTAGCTGTAATATCAGTGTGTAGTCCAATTATAAGAGAGTGCTTATCAATATCAGTCCAAGCTAATTTTTCCCATAACAGAGATCTGTCAAAGACGTCAAAGGCACAGGTGATATCAATGAAAGTAATATAAACTTGTTCTGAAAGCCCATTGGTATATTTTGAATAAGGACCTTCAGAATAGGTATATGTTTTTAGTGGTTGTGAGCCGCCCCGAGGCTGCTGCAAGGGGCGGCATATAAATATTTAAATAAATAAATAAAATAGTACGGTGTGCGGCATCCTTTTTTAAGCCCTGCCTGTTCAGGATGAAAAACTTGTATTACTTCCTCCCAGTCTTCCAGTTTATTCAGAAGATTTAGTAGGACTTTTATTTATTTGGAATTTTTGTATGCCGTCCCATTCGCATAAGCCTCGGGACGGAAGATGTCTAGCGTAAAGCTTAATATAAATATCTAATGCACTAATTGGGCTATAATTGGCAGCTTCCTGCCAGTTGCCCTTTTAAAAAATTGGATAAATTACATCTTGTTTCCAATGGGGAGGTTCAACTCATGTTTTATCTATTTCTGAGAAGAGTCCAATCAAGATAGGGACTCCGCAGGAATAAGTCATCTTATACTTGTACCTCTGAGGGAATCATATCCTGTCCAGGAACTTTTCCAAGGGCTAAGATTGAGATCAGCTGCTTACACTCAGATTTTGAGACAGCTAACCTCTCTGGCGATGTGCTTAGTTTGATAGCAACTGTTGTTGGTTCAGTGTATGGGCAGCTATTAAAGGAGGAGAAATACTGGCTCCAGCTTTGTGCTGGAATACATGCATGAGGAGTGGTCTGGTGTGTGGAAATACCATTCGCCACCAATTCCCAAAATTTCCTCTCTTTTTTTTTTTTTTTTTTTTTGAGTTAGGATAAGAGTAAGTTCCCTCCATTGATCCCTATAGTAAGACAACTTCTTAATCTTTAATAATTTCTTATATTGGGATCAGAATTGGATCAATTATCGAATCAGGGAATCTGTTCTTTCCTCTCTAACTCTCCTCTGTGGCTTTCTCAGGTTTTGTGTTTTATTCCTACAGTCTTGGTCGTACCATCCCTTTCTTGTACGAGTCCTTCTAGGGAGACAGGTGGTAGGAAGCCAGGAGTTTAGCACAGTATTAATTGAACTAAAAATACAATTTATGTTGGAATTTGGCTGTAATGCAAGATGCCTTGGAATCAGCATCTGTGGAGTATTTTAAAAAGCAGTGACTTTCTCTCTGAGGTCAGGAAACCATCGGAGACAATATTTGACCTGTGCGATGGCCATCGAGATTATGGTACCGGGGGGGGGGCAGGGGGGATTATAAACCCAAAACGTCAAAACCAAAGGTGTACGATCACTCTGTTCTCTTGTGGACATCAAAGAAGCTCACCTGAGAAAGAAATGTGAGAGAGATCAAAATGTAGTCAATGACACTGGTGCCAGGTGAGCTTAGAAAAGTATAATGCCCGTTACATCTGTCGAAACTGGAGCCATGGAAGCTGCACAGCCTATACTTAAAAGTCAGATTTAGTAGGGATGCCCCTTGTTGATTTAATAAGAGAGCCAGTGTGGTGTGAGAGCCAGTGTGGCGCAGTGGTTAAGAGCACAGGACTGGGACTCAGGCGATCTGGGTTCGAGTTCCTGTTCAGCCATGGAGCCAACTGGGTGACTCTGGGCCAGTCACAGACTCTCAGCCCAACCTACCTCACAGGGTTGTTGTTGTGGGGATAAGATGGAGGAGGAGAATGATGTCAGCTGCCTTGAGCCCTTTGTAGGAAAAAGGCAGGATATAAATCGAAAAATAAATAAAATAAAATAATAATAATTTGTCCATGGAGGACCAGGGCAGGTACTATTTGTCCTCAAGACTAAATTAGATCTTCCTAGCATAGCAGCTAATATCTTTGCCAATTGGGGTGTTGAAATCACCAGCCAGTCGGGCATTTGCATTTGCTGATCTTTGTTCAGCTCTCTGCAAAAGAGTTTGCAGGGGGAGCAGACAGTGAAGCACAGAACCTGATTTCATCCAATTGGGAGATAGACATTGATGCAAAGCATCAGCCCAAGTTGTTGTTGTTAGTCGCGAAGTTGTGCCCGACCCATCGCGACCCCATGGACAACATCCCTCCAGGCCTTCCTGTCCTCCATCATCCCCCGGAGTCCACTTAAGCTCACACCCACTGCTTCAGTGACTCCATCCAGCCACCTCATCCTCTGCCGTCCCCTTCTTCTTTTGCCATCTATTGTTCCCAGCATCAGGCTCTTCTCCAGGGAGTCCTTCCTTCTCATTAGGTGACCAAAGTATTTGAGTTTCATCTTCAGGATCTGGCCTTCCAAAGAGCAGTCAGGGTTGATCTCCTCTAGGACTGACTGGTTTGATCGCCTTGTGGTCCAAGGGACTTGCAGGAGTCTCCTCCAGCACCACAATTCAAAGGCCTCAATCCTTCGGCGCTCAGCTTTCCTTATGGTCCAGTTTTCAGAGCCATACATTGCAACTGGGAAAACCACAGCCTTGACTATACCCACTTTTGTTGGCAGGGTGATGTCTCTGCTTTTTAGTATACTGTCCAGATTTGCCATAGTTCTCCCAGGAGCAAGCGTCTTTTAATTTCTTGGCTGCAGTCCCCACCTGCGGTGATCTTGGAGCCCAGGAAAATAAAATCTGTCACTACCTCCATTTCTTCCCCATCTATTTGCCAGGAAGTGAGAGGACCGGATGCCAGGATCTTCGTTTTCTCACTGTTGAGTTTCAGGCCAACTTTTGCGCTCTCCTCCTTCACCCGCATCAAGAGGCTCTTTCGTTCCTCTTCACTTTCTGCCATTAGCATTAGGGTCATCTGCATATCTGAGGATGCCTCAGTTCTACATGTCCTAATTGCTTACATCACAGTCCACTGCAGGAAAGTGCATCCTGGTGCCTTCCAAGTGTTTTGAAATATGACACCCATAACCTCTGATCTGTGGCCATACTGGCTGGGGCTTATGAGAGCTGTAGTCCCAAACATCTGGAGGGTACCAGTTTGCCTATTGCTGGACTACTGAAATATGTTCTTTGTGAGGTGGTTTGGAATCCTGAGCTTGTAGTAAAAGCTTTGCAGGATCAACATGAAGTGTTGGTGTTAACCATTAGAGTCCTAAAAGATTTGGGATCATATTATTTGAAGGATCATGTATATACTGGTAAACCTGCCCGGGCTTTACAATTAACTTCGAAGGCTATGTTGGCCAGTTCTCCATCAAGCTGCATCAGACTAGAACACACATGGAAATGGCGGGGGGGGGGGGGTAATAGCCCCTTATCTTTGGAACTCTCTCCCAAAAGACATAGGCATTTTTGCTTCTTTCTGAATTGACCACAAACATTTCTTTTGACTCTGTTCCATTAGAGTTGCTGTGAATGGGTTTTAAACTGCGATTAGTTCGGCTTTATGTGATTGTTTTATTTCTATTTTTAAAAAGCAGCCTAGAGGAGACTTTGTCCTACAAACAAATACATAAGACAAGAAGATCAAACTACTGGGAAGGAATCCATAGTTGCAACAAGGAAAAAGAAATTTTATGAGACTAGTAGTAATGGGAACTATAACTAAGGCTGTAATCCAATGCTGAATTAGACATGGCTAAGCACGTTGATTTTCAGCAAGCCTATACACATGGGATCAGACTGCTTGTTTTTAATTTATCGTTTGCCTCATGATACATCTGTTCCCTTCCTCAAGGATGACTCAGGATCTTTGGGACTTAGTCATACTGATAAATATACTACCCTTTGGAAAATTTGACTACAAAAACCTGTTTTTGTCTTTCTACTATATAAAAACAATGGAGAGGGGATAATTTTAAATAACGCTATTTTACTAATATAGCCAGGAGAATTAATATAGAACAGCATTGAGTGGATCTGCATGACATGAGCTGATAAGCAAAGCTCCTTTTTAACTCAGGCAATTGGTTTGCATTAAACATTGACCATGGAACAGAGTATTGGTGCGTCCAGATGGAGGGCTTCCACTGGTACCATATTGTGAAGCAATTCGGTCTTTCTCCCTGAATGTATTTCTGGCATTAGGGTGAAAAACTGGTGGAAAAACATGTAGCTGGAAAATATCATCTAGTCTCCCGCACCCCACGAAAAAATGTGAATAAAGCAGAGCAATGGCACCACAAGGGTGAAGTCTTAGCCATGTTTAGACAGAAAACAGTCCTACAACTCCCAGCATTCCCAAGCCAGCATGATAGGACTATGCCCGGAAAGCCTCTTTTGGAAAAAGCCTGTAGCTCATTAGCTGAGTCAACAAATGCCTGTACAAGTTTCCTGGTTCGATTCCTGGCCTTTTAAATTCATAGGATCAGGAAGGGAATGACTCAAAAGGCACCTGCCTGAGACATTGACCAGCCACTGCCAGTTGGCCTGAAAAGACCAATGTGCCATATTCATACAAGCTGCGTCCTATGCAAAATCACAAGCCACATAGGAATGGTTAGAGCAGCCATAATAGCCTAGGGCCAGTGTAGCATTATAGATCTAAGGGAGATGTATTTATTCCTGCCCAGTTAAGAGACTGGGCATAGTCCAAAGTGGTCTGGCTGACCTCAGAAGCAGAAGAGCTGCAGCTGAGCTAGTTCTTAGTAAAGCAGCTATTCTTCTGCCATGGCACGTCTCCTCTAGGTATGTTGAGTTTCAGGGACTGTGTGTGAACAAAATCTGCCTTTATCCATCCATCCATCCATCCATCCATCCATCCATCCATCCATCCAAGTTATATTCTGCTACTAGTCTGAAGACTCTCCAAGCGGAGGCCCTTTCAATGGGACTCTTTACCGTTCTTCTAAGGAATAAGACTAGCTTCTCCCTGCCCTGATAATGTGTTGGACTAAACATGCATAACATACCTGTAAATATCTTGTGCTTCCCTCCGCACCCCCATGTTTCAGGTCAAAGCCAGTGTTCTGGACAGCCTGCTAAGGGATGGTGCCCCAGAGCTTTCAGATGGATCCCAAAATCTCTGGGAGATTTTGCTGTTTAGCTTTTTGCCTAAATGTGTTTCACCTCTTCCTGCCTGATGTTTTTATTTTTTATATTTTTCATGAAATGACATGTTCTCCTCTTGGATCTATTTTTACAAATAGAGGTGTCTTTGGGAGACAGGCATCTCTGAAGACCCCCACCAACTACAGGACGTATGTTCATTTGCATATGCAAAATTGTGTTCTTTCCTGTTGCTGTTTTTCTTTTTGGTCTCTCAACCTACGCTCTGGATCTTTTTGATACTCAGCACCACCCTGTTTCAGGTGGATTGACTGTCCATTTGAAATGTTTATTCATTTGAATAGTGCAGACTTTTGAAAACAAAATCATGTTTCTCCCATGGGAAGAAAAGACACTACAGCAGCCAGCCAGCCAGTGTTCTGAACCTCCAGATTCTGGTACAAACGGACAAAAAAGATTCCTTCAGCTTACCTGCTGAAGAAACTGCTCTGCACCAAGACTGCTCTGTATCAGGGCTGGTCCTACGATAAAAATGATTTTTTTTTCCTTTTACATGGACTGCTATTTTTCATCTAGAATGGCATCAAACAAGAAATTGTGGGAAAAGACTTTAAATCTAATTGATGGAATTTCATTTTTGTAGTTTGTTCCCAAACAACCTGTAGAACATGGGAGGTAGGGAGAGAGTGTAGACATTTCCTACTTTTTTCCAAAATTGTGCTCTGGGGAAAAAAAGAAAGAAGGAAAGAAAGAAATCTTCTCCAAGATCAGTTTCCAACCCCTGTTATCCTGGCATCCAGCGTGAGGACCCATCCTTAAGGCTGGGCCTGGTGTGAGCACAACACAGCAAAAGGTGCTTCCACAGCTACTTCAACAGTCCACAAAGACTGCACTTTGTACACAGCCTTGCGAAGGTGATGCAAGAGCAAATATGCCTGTGATCAGGGCCATCCCTCCCAGGGACTCTAGTCTATGTCTGCAAACAAATTTGGCAGGAAAAAAAAAGTATGTTGTTTATGAAGCAGAGTCGGAGTTTGCATAGGTCTCCCATTTGCAAGCAGGAAGCAGAGTTAATTTTAATTATTATTATTTGCTAGTAGGTTTTAATTACAACTACCAGCTGTAGCTTGGCTTAATGTAGCAAACTAAATACTTGTTTATGCATTGTTCTGAAGCTATTTTGGAACACTTCCACTGAATTCAGGAGGATGATTCTGAAGTAAGTGGGAAGTCTGAGGTTTTGTCATGGCACTATCAAGAGGCAGCAGGAAAAGCCTATGACTCAGTTGTTCTGTAAGCGACTGTGCGTCCAAGATAGACATGAGCTGCCACACTGAAGCAGCAAGTGCCAGCTCTGACTGCTACTATAAAGGTCTAGTGTAGCAATCACATTGCTTAACATTTTAATGATTATGCTAATACTAAACAAATGATAGTGGTTTTTTAAGGCATCATAATACTTGGTATCAAGATGGATTTTTCTAAAAATAAAATAATCATCAGGGCTTAATGTGTGCGTTTGTACACAATAACTGCATTCACATGACAGAACAACCTACCATGATTTTAAGCCATGGCACTGCTGTTGACACTCAGTTGTACCTCTCGTTCTCATCTAATCTAGGTGAGGCAGTGATCACTCTAAATCAGCCTATGAGGTCAGTAATGGACTGGATGTGGGCCAAAAAGCTGAAGCTCAATTCAGACAAGATGGAGGTACTGTTAGTGGGGAGTCCACCTGTTCAGCTGGGGAACTTTTCAACCTGTCCTGCATGGGGTGACACTCCCCCTAAAGGACAAGGTTCACAGCCTTGGAGTGATTTGGACCCGTGTGACTCAGAATCTATAAAATACTCTGTATATGTTCTAAAAGCTTGTAGTTGGTGGTGCAGACCACTACCCCGTAGCATGTTGTCATAAGTAACTGCAGGGGCCCTGGGTGATCTTTCAATAAAACTGCTGCGGTTCAAGGCAAAGGGGGTCTTCCCCAACTAAGCCTGGTTTTCTTTGTTGTGGCTGCCATCGTGGCTTTCCCGACAACTACATGACACACTGTGTAACTCTGAAAAAGAGACAAAAGGCCAATCAAGAAAGGAAAAAGATACCAAAATTTGCAACAAGGCAAAAGAATAAAAATTGTGGGAGATTCTCTGTTGCACAAGATGGAAAAATATGTATTTGGCAACAACCCAGAGAATCGCCAAGTATGTTGTCTCCCTGGCACCAAGATTAAAGATATAACCAGTAAGTTCATGCAACTCATACAACCCTCTGGCAAATGCCCCTTCCTTCTCATCCATGTGGGAACTAATGACACAACCAGGAGAAGCTTTGATGAAATTATACCAGATTTCAAAACTCTAGGGAGGAAAATCAGAAGTATTTTGAGGCCCAGATAGTCTTCTACCCAATCCTACCAGTATGTGACGGAGGAACTGGTAGGGAAGAAAAATCCTTCAGGTGAATGACTGGCTGCAATGGTGGTGCTGTGAAGAGAGATCTGGATTCTGGGATGACAAGCTAAGCTTCCTGGAAGATGGACTACTGGCAAATGATGGGCTGCACCTCAGAAAGAATGCGAAGCAGATGTTTGGCCACTGCATGAAAAAAATCATAAGGAAGACTTTAAACTGAAATAAATAGGGGAAGAAGATGTGCCGCATGGCACCCCATCACCTGACAAAGACTTGCATATTTCAGCAGAGAAAAAGCTTCAAGCAAGGTTCAACACCAGTCTCCCGAACAATGTGAGAAAACCAGGACACAGTGAGAATGAGCTTCAGTGTCTCCACACCATTGCTCAGAGTATGGGAAACAAACATACTCTTGGTACATGAAGGCAATTATGATCTTATTATAGGAATAACCAAAACTTGGTGGGATGATTCACATGAGTGGAACTCTGCAATTGATGGATACAACCTGTTCAAGAAAGGACAAAAAGGGAGGTGCACTATGCGTAAGAGACATATATCTGTTCAGAAATACAAGAAGAGGAGCTTGGTAGCCCCATTGAAACCATCTGGCTTAATTTAAAGGGAGCAAAAAATAAGAAAAACCTAATTATTGGCATCTGTTACCAAATACCCAGCCAAAAAGGGACAAGGATACAACCTTCAAGAGGCAACTTGCCAGCATTTCCAAGAAGAATGAAGCACTCATGGTAGGAGGCTTCTGTTTCCCTGATATTTGCTGGGAGACAAATTCTGCCAAGCATGTCCCCTCCAAGAGATTCCTGACATGCATCGCCAACAATTACCTCCAGCAGAATGTAGAGGAAGGAATGAGAGGATCAGCTATCCTCGATTTAATACTGACAGAGATGGCCTGGTGGGCAAAACAGCAGCTACAGGAACTCTGGGGGAAAGTGATCACTTGATACTTGAATTATCAATTATAAAGGAGACAAAGGTTAACTGCAGCCAGACATGTACCCTGGTCTTCAAGAAAGCCAGCTTTAATGAACTCAGAACAATGATAAGTGAAGTGCCATGGCAACTCAGTCTTAAGGAAGAAAGAGTCCAAGAAGGGTGAGAAATCTTGAATCATCTGGAATCTTCTCCCATAAGAAATCCACCAGGCATCTTCACTCTTTTCTTTTAAACAGTAGCTGAAGTTATTTTTGTTTCATCATAATTTTGGTGAATGGTTTTGTAATGGGATATTGTTGTTGCTGCTTTAGTGTTTAGTCACCAGACAATATTTGTTGATAGTTGGTAATGTTAGGGTTAATGTTTTAAATGGTTTTATTATCAATTAGCTTCACTTTTCTAGTTTTTGGCTGTTCTATTCTCTTATTTTATTTTTTATTTTTTGGTTAATCAAATGGTTTTATCAGTGTTTTACTATTGCTTACGTAAGCTGCCCTGAGAACCTTTGGCTAAGAGGTGCAGCACACAAGCGTAATAATTACATGGCAAGAATGATGCGATCCTTTGCTGCCCTTTCCAAGGAGGCAGTGGGCCAGCGCGACCTCTAGTCACTTGCAAAGTGCTCGCGCAGCACCTGTGGGCACGGTCACAGACGTCCTCTCCTGCCTGCTGCCATTACGTGCCCTTTCGGGCTAGCAGTGAATGCAGGCCCCTGGACTGCATCAGCCACCCAGCTTCAGTGAACTCTGTCCCCTGTCACGACAGCAGGAAGGGGGAACTGCCCCAGCAGCCTTCACTCTTCGATGAAGCAATCCTGGCTCCTCAGCCTTTGTGGTGAAGCCGACTGGGCATGCCGTAGCGGCATGGAGTCAAACAAGAACGGAGAAAAGACCTGTTGCTCCCTGGGATCCCAGCCAGAAGCACGAGGGAAGAAGCAGCTTGATATTTGCTATCAAGATTGACTTTTCTGAAAAGTGAGGGTTTAATGAGTACATTCATACACACATCGGTTCACATGAAACAACTCACCATGGCTTGTATGTCCAGTCAGGCACCCGGTCGTCTGTTGCTACCCATTGTGAGCCCATAAGCAAGTAACCCACCCAGCATGGCTTGTTCCCTGTGCCCTTCACCTCCCAGCAGGAAGCTGAGAGTATGATCTTAGGCTAGCGGTTGCTTCTCAGCCTCACCTACTTACAGAATCATTGTGATAATAAAATAGAAGAACCATGTATGTTCAGTCTTCAACCCTGACTGCTCTTTAGAAAGTCAGATACTGAAGATGAAACTCAAATACTTTGGCCAACTCATGAGAAGGAAGGACTCACTGGAGAAGAATCCAATGCTGGGAACAACTGATGGCAAAAAAGAAGGGGACGGCAGAGGATGAGGTGGCTGGATGGAGTCACTGAAGCAGTTGGCGTGAGCTTGAGTGGACTTTGGGGGATGGTGGAGGGCAGGACGGCCTGGAGGAGTGTTGTCCATGGGGTCGCAGTGGGTTGGACGCAACTTCGCAATTAACAATAACAACACTGTTCAGTCTTGAGCTTCTTTGTGTAAAGGCTGGATACAAATGTGATAATGATATTATTACTGAAAACTCATATAAACAATCTTTAAATTATTTGAGAGGTTACCCCAAAACTTATTTCAAGACCGAATAGCTGTAGACATAGGATTTTTCTAAAATTCTCCCTTTTTCTTTTACCCCACAAGCACCCCAACCCTCCCTGGTCTTTGTAAGTCGTAGCATTCAGGTCAGTTCATAATACTTATTGGTTGTGAGTGCCTTTCACTAGTGCTGCTAAACACTTTTCTAAGTACATTTGCTTTCTACTAAGCTGAGGATGAAGAATCTTGAGTCATGGCCCAAATATTTATTATAGAAATTCCTAATGCATGTCACGAAAATGTTCTTTAATAAGCAACAGCTATTTCTTTATCCAAAAATAGCTGATGTAAAGGAAGCTCCAGAGGTTAAAGTACAGAGGCATGAGTCAGATCAAGTTCCCAGCTGTTAGCCTGCCTTCCTCTCCTTCAAGAAGTTTGTAGAGGAAAAACCCTACATTCAGTATCCTTTTCCACCAGCATATGGTTGGTGCTTCCAGATGGCTCCTAGCACTACCAGTTAAAAGGCATTGCGTAAGTTGCTCCCTTGTTCCTCTTAATGGATTTTCTAAGCTAAGAAAAAAAGACAGAAAATGGTGGAGAAATGGTGTGTGTGTATTTACATGCGGAAGTCAACTGGATCCCCCACAATATTGCACGAAACAAGTTGATGATAAACATCTCACTTGGAAGCATCCTCAGCCTGAAATCCTATAAACGAACTGTCCCAACCTGGCACCCTACAGCTGTGTTAAGCTACAACTCTCGGCATGCCCTGCTGGCTGGGAAATGCTGGAAGTTATAATTCTACACAGCTAAAGTGTATCAGCTTGGAGAAGGATGCTATAAACATTTACTTGAACCTAATGGGTCTTAATTCTGAGAAGCTATTTAAAGCAATGTTGTTCAACCTTTCTACAGCTGGGGAGCAGCAAAAACAGGAAAACCACCTCAGGGATTGCTGAGGTGGAAGCAAAAGGCACCATATACAACATTCAGTATTCTGTGTATTAGCTTCCAAACATAATACCAAAAAATGAACGTTCTCCAAAACAACCAGAAACTAAGCGACAAAAAATGCCAACAATATAATAAAATACTGGAATTGCTGCAGTGTGGCTCCCACCAAGCCGTCTCTCCCCTTCCTGCCCTCCCCCCCCACAGCATTGGCACACCCCCAGAAATGCAATGCTAACCAAGGAAGAAGTGGGGGAGCACAGCCAGTCCCTGTGCCAGTCCACAGCAAGTGGGATGCAGCCCCCCAATGGATGGGGAGAAATCTCCTATGGTGCCTGAAAAACACGGATTTCAATTATTGCACTGTTACTCTGTCTACCTCATTTTCTGGAGTCAACATGTCAACCTTACCAGCCCTTTCTTTCTCTGTAAAAATTGTGGCAAATTATTTCGTTAGTCTTTGCTTCAGTTTTGGTTCCTTAAAAATGGCTGAATTCTAAGTGGCGTTATGAAGATTGTAGCATTCATGGTGGTGAGACAGCATGCATTACTGTTATGAAGTGAGTGTCATTTCGATAAAATTGTTTAATGGAAGGGACACTGATTTGGAGTCATTCACAATGAATGAGTTGAATGTCAGGGCAGACATGGTTTTATCTCAGCATGTCCTGATCTCTCCCAAATACTTTTTGTTCTAAAGTGTGCCCGCTATGTATTTTTTGGGGTCTGGCTTGTAACAAAGAGTCTGATATAAAAAGGCCAGGAGGACAGCAAAAGACACAATAACAGGGGTAGCATTTTGGGGCAGCCTCCATCCAAGATTTGTACTAAAGCAGGAAGGGCAAGAGCTGCTTTCTCATCTCATCAGCAGTCTGCTCACAGCGACTGCCTCCTTTACTTCAAGCCTTCTGCATGCGGCACTGGTTCTTACACTGGGGTGAATAATGAAAGAGGCCATGACTCACTCTGCGAAGTCCAGCCTCCTTCTACAGCCTACAGGCTGGATCTGCTAACTGGCATTGCACAAGTGCTGTTTCATGAACACGTGAGCTGCCATGTGCTAGAACTGCACTTGCAAAGTCTGGTAGGATAAAGCAAGAGCATCTACGGAACGCCACATTCCCATCAGGCACGGTACAATCTACTTGATGTGGATCTTTGTGGAGGACCCTACAGCTCAAGCCGTCCTCCAACCTCACAGCTGTATGACGCAAAAATAAGTCTTCCCTGTGCACTAAAAAGACCTAGTTAAACAGATCCTCAGGCTCATATCCTAAAACGAGCTCAGGATCAGTCAGGTTACTGTCGAGACTTGGAATTACCCGTCTGCAACTATGCTAGCAGGGAACAACATAACTCACTGGTAAGAAACAGCATGTAACATGCAGCTCAGAATCCCAGTTCCTGAGGTCTTCCAGAGAATTTTTGAAATTTTCAAGCAGGGAAGGGCACAACCCCTAGGCCAAATAGACCACATAAAATTTTAGCCAAGCTATAGTAAAACATTTCTTGCTGTTTTGGCTGTCAAAAATAAATCCGAAGTTGGATATGTGAGAGAAAGCCAGCAAGAAAAAGGTGCTCTAATATTTCCTCTTTCACTTTTAAATGCTAAGGCCTCTGTTGTGCTTTTGCAATGTGTTTGCACAATTGTTTTTACAGAGACTTACCAACCCTGGGGGTCGGATTATGTGGCCAAACATGCACCGAGGCCAAGCATGATTGTTCATACAATGCCGGTGCCTAAGTATATGGACACCATCTTGTTGGCTAGGAAAGAAATATGACATCTTATTCTGTCAGGGAACCTATGCGAAAGCAAGAACTCTGACAGGTGTTTTTCCCAAAGCAAAATGATGGATTTGCGGGGTGGGGGAGAAATGAAGCAGAGCCTAATGTTCTTACCGCTGCTGTTAAAAGGCACAAAATTTTAAAAAGGTTAACTAATCCATTTTTATTTAGGGATAGGGTGAATCTGTTCCAAGTTTCAGGGATAATTTTCCCCATCGTTTTATTTTTATTACTTATTTATTCCTCGATCGACCATTTTAAAAACGGGTTTTTTGTTACACTTTAAAGGAACAAAAGCCTCTTTGTCGTGGGCTTTTGTTTTGGCCGTTGCGACACACGGGTACTGCGAAAACAGCGTTTGTTTTTCCTGCAAACTGGCAAGCCGTGTTTGCCCAGGAAGAGCGGCAATCTCCCCCGGGCCGGGAGACGTGTCAGCGAGGGCACGCCGTTCCGCAGATAACCCGGGGCAACAACGGATGAAACTAAAATGGCACCTGGAGCCACAGCCCGGAGCGCTCACCTGCAGCCCCGCGTGAGCACCCGCACGGCCCGCCCCGCCGCCCCGCCCACTCACGCCCCTCCCGGCATTCCCCGCCCCCGTGCCTCAACGCGAATCACGTCGCCTTTCGTTCCTGGCTGGCACCCACCTGAGCCAATGGCTCCTCGCAGCCCCACCCAACTGCGTCATAAGGAACCAATAGTTCACCGCTTTTCCTCTTCGCCGAGCTGGCGCGGGAGGGGCCGCTGCCTTCTTAACCACCTTAAAGCCCTCCCTCTTCTTTCCACCGGCGCTGGTTTTTTTCCCCTGTGGCGCGAGGCAGGCTTCGGCGAGCCAATCGCTCCTCGGCCGACGGCAGAGAGTGGCAGGCGCCGGCGCCAATAGGATGACATAGCCGGCGGCAGAGAGAGGGAGGGGCAGCCGGTGCCGGGCTGGGCACGCGAGTGTGTCCGTGGCGGCGCATCTCGATGGGCGTCGCTGTCAGGGCAGGAACTGGCGGGAGCGCCCGGGCTGGGCCTACGCAGGTGAGGCGCACATTTGGGCAGGGGCCTGCGGCGAAGAGAGCCGGGAGGCAGTCGGGGGGAGCTCCTGAGCCGGGCCCGAGCCAGGCGACGCCCGCCCCCCGGCGTCCGGTGGTCGTCTCCCTCTTCCTCCCGAGGGACCCGGCGGAACGGCAGGCCGGGAGCGCGGCCTCCCCGCAGGATCCCCCTCCTTTCTTGGCGAAGCTCCCCGCTTCCGCCGCCGTCCATTAACGCGAGGAGCGGTGTTCTGCCCTCGGCCCGTTCCCGCTCCTTGCCTCGCCTGCCCCGCTGCCTGCCGTCCCTCTCGCGGTCCCGCCGCGGGTGGCCGTCCTTCGCTCCCTGCAGGGAGAGGCCGTCCTGACTGTTTGTCGTCTTGGATTCTGCGGCCACCTTTCCCTCGCTCTCAACTTCCCTCTCGTGATTTTTATAAATTGGAGAATTGATATCCAGTAGCTGAAGTTCTCTGGGGGGTTGCAATGCAAATTTTTAAAATATTCGACATCTGAAGCAATTTCAACAGCTAAAGCATTTAGAATAAGCTATGCTAGATCGATAGAAACGACTGACATAAATGTCTATTTTAAACACATTTTAAAGTTAGGGTTGTACACGGTCTTTTTCACAAGAAGGAAGAACAGGTTATGAGAGCTTTTCATCTCTCTTTCTCTGGGCCACTGTCCCTTATCTTTTAACAATTTGAATATTAATTTACTACTTGTGATAAGCAAGTAGTGAAAGGCACATCTGTTTTGGCCTCCTATGATACGACACTGAGATCAAGTGCATCACTTCAAATTTGAAAGGGGGAAGAAATGTCAGTAACACTTGACTTGAGTGCACAGAGGGAGCATTAAAACACCCACCCCATCCTCCTAAAGGTTTATCTAGATCAGTATCCTGTTTTCAACAGGACCACCCACATATTCTGGGAAATTCATAGGCAAGGCACGAATGCTTTGACCTCCCATGTTTGTTTACCCTGAAAACAAATGGGATTAAAGAGTACAAGTCCAAGTAAGATTCACATTAAGATTCAGAGGCCTGTCCTGGAATATATTCAAGATCGAATTACCAAAAAGAGGCATTTAAAGAGCATTTTCACAGATGCTTTTCAGAACTGATCAGTGTGTTCTGCTTTATAAGGAGAAAGAGGCGTATCCCTGTTCTTCCTTCCACAATGGCCCAATAAGTCAGTGATGGGTTAGGTTCTGTACTTCCTTTTCTGTTTCCCCTTTCACCCATTTCAAGGACTTGCTTATTTTCCTGGGTTGGTTTAGGTCAAAGAACTATGCCACACCTCACTGCTGTTTCCATTTACTACCCGTTACGAACTGTTTGGGGTTTTGGCAGCTTTCAGATTATCCTTACATTCTTATGGACTGGGGGTCTCCTTCAAGGTGTGTGATGGGGGGGTTCTGACCCTCCCCCCCCCATTTTTTCATTTCTTTTGCTGGTTAAAGAGTTTTTATGAAATTCATCCCCCTGCCCATTCAAATCCTTTCACATGCAACTTTCTAGCCTACATTTCTATTACACACATCTTAGTGATTTCTTTTTGCCGCGAATGCTTTTGAGGATTCAGCTGCTCTCACCCTCTTCGTCTCTTGAACTATTTTGTGAACAGCTTTGTGCTTACTGCCCTTTATGTGGGAAGTGCAGTTGTCCACCTTTCCTGTCTCCCTATCAGGGAAGGAGATTATTAGAAAGGTATATATTACCATTAGCAAAGATGACCTAACATGTAAATATTTGAAGGGCTGTCTGATAGATGATCCAGATTTGTTATCTGTTGCCTCAGATGATAGAACCCAAATCAGTGAGTTTAAATGGCAAGAAATAGGATTTCAGGAAGATGGTATAGAGTATACTTGCTCAGAAGATGGTGGTTTTTCCTTTGCTAGAGGTTTTTAAGCAGAGGCTGGAGGGGTCTCAGGACTGCAGATGCAGATCCCCTGTGTTGGCACACAGTTGGACTAGGTGACCTTTCAGCTCTGTGATTCTTAACAGTACACATTATGTATATTCCTTATTTCTTGGTTGCCTAAGATTTCCCTTGTAATTTACATCTACAGCTATTTTTTTGGAAGAGATATGCAACCTGCAGAAGGTGTTGCTCCAATGTTCTTGGTTCAATATTTAATATTTGTTATTAGCCCTCACCAAATTGTCATCTTAATGTGTTTTGTAGGTGTTACTGTATAGATGTATGCCTTTTTTTTAAATTTCATGCTCTTCTCTCATGTCACAGGGGTGACATAGACCTGTTATTTAATGATATTTTAGAAGTCAGTAACCTGATCAAACAAAATAATAGGGAATTTGGTGTCATTATATGCTATAAAAGAAAAAAAAACTTATTTTTTTAAATGTATATTTTCAATCCATGCAGAAGCAGTCAAAGCTGAGCACATTTTCCTATCTTTTGCTACTTTTTTTTATAGTGTTGTCAAGCAACCTCCTTATGGCCCTCAGCAATTAATCATGTTCTAAATGTAATATTTCTGTTGGGTGGTGAACTCTTGTGGTGGCATGCCTATAGCACTGTTACGGCTTTATAGATTATTCTCACTTCCTGCTTTTGATTTATTATTATTTTTTCATTGGTGTCATAACCTTCTAAGGTTTGTATGGAGAAATTAATGCACTGTAAATTGTATCTTGCATCTGAGCAGAACTGTATATAGTTTCAGAATACCTATCTGCTAAAATAAATAGGTGGCACTGTTCATCCCCAAGTGAGATTCACATGCTCATACATAGGTGATCTGTGGTCTCAGGTAGAAAATTGAAGTACAGAATTGTAACTGTAGAAACTGCAAAGGCTTTGGCAAACATTGTAGGTTTATCTTGTTCTAATCAAAATATTATAATGATTCCTAATAGATGGATTTTCCTTACAGTAGATGCTACAGATCAAGACTTGTATTTCATTGTTGGTACTCCTCTTGCTACTTTTTTGTATCAAATTATAAATTTGCTGAGGGTTTGATTGGTACTTGACATACTGATTGGAACGGGGGGCTTTGCTTTTGGAGTAACTTTCAGAAATGCATGTAAAATTTCTTATTGTAATTTGAAAATATTGACTGTGGATAAATATTAATTTTAAGTGAAAAGTGGATGGGGGTGAAGTGTTAACAGAGGAGTTTAACATAATTTTCAAATTTTGATTCTCGGCATTCTTCCAGTGGTGTTCTAAACTAATGTGGTAGAGATTACAGGAACCCTTATGACTTTGTATGCAAACTTGGGTGGTTATTTTCAGAAATGTACTTTAAAAGTTACATTGCTTAAACAGTTACAAATAAGACAGTGGTAAGAATTAACAAATACAAACTGGGTAGTTAACAGCACTATTAGCAACTTGGTCTGCCCTGTGACTAACATTCTTTGCATTTTAATTGTACAGAGGTGCATGTTGATTTCCTGTCCAATAGAAATTCCTGTGTACAATAGAAATGCAGATCACCTAGTTATCAAGATTATGCAGAGTCATTTGCTTATGAGACTGTTGTGTGGGTCTGCAAAGAATGATGTATGAAATGGGTGAGGTGCCCAGTCTCAGACTAGAATTTGGGACTGTGGAGTGCAAGTTAGGCTAACAGCTTCTAGAAATCAACCAAGGTTTTATTTGAAAATGAGAAAAAAAGGTAAGCTCATTTTAAGATGGGTCCATTTTAAATAAGTGAGCAGCTGGACTCTTCATTCCTCCTTCCCCAAAGTGGAACCCCACAAAGCACTATACTAGTTTCATGTATTAGACACACACACACACACACACACACAAACAGTTCCTCAAGCCAAAAAGCAAATAACTTTCAAAGTAGATTTGCTAAGCAGATTGTAATATAGAAGGCAGGAACGGTCTGCTATTAAGCAATTTTTAAAAAATCAAGGTATTTCTGTAGTGTTCAGACAAGCACTCAGAAGAGTGTGCAGAATAGTTTTGGTTGTTTTTCCGTTTTTAATTCTATGGGGTATTCCAAAGCCATTGGATGCATTTAAAGTATTTATTTGCATAAAACCATCAGCCCCAAACAGTAAGAGGAAAAATTTGTCTGAGGATTTCAGTGGGTTCTGTGTATTTGTTAGTTGGCAATATGCCTGTCACATCAATCCAGGAATGTTGAAATGAGCAAGTGTGCTAACTCTGGCTTTCAAATCTGGCTTGTCTTTTCTTCAGTAAGCCGGAGTTCTTGATTTGTATGTCACAGTAAACAACCCAAGCACAGATTATTCCTTGCTTGTTGAGCTGCTGCCAGTGCTAAAACAACAGTCGCGGACCTACTAAACCAATGACTATATGGTTAAACTCTGGACAGCACCACAGTAACTCTGCTGAATTGTTTCAGAGAAAAGGGACTACAAGTACTCCTGGAAATGTTCTCTTAAACCTTTTGAAGCATTTTTATTTTAAATAAGTGGTGCTGAATGTGATACTTCCTGAGTTCCCATTATGCCATCTATCTCTTGTGCTGAATATCTTACAGAACTAGAACCGACACTCACTCATATGAAGTCATACAAATTCTTGTCAGATGTGTAATATGAAGCCAAACCACTATTTTTCCCTGGTGTTATAGGATACAATAAGACCTAAAACAGGCGGTTTAATTGTCAGCTGATCATCATGAGCATAGAATCAACAACTTGGCATCACCTATCGCAATATGCAGATTATGCATCTTCAGTAGTTTGAATCTACAGCATTTCCTGTCTACTTGTAGACTGTTAGCTGTCATTGAGTTGCCAATAGAGGCCTACCATACTCTTTCCGAAGTAGTAACATGATTTTACACAAAATGTTTGATGCCAACATCTATCGTATATTCTTTTAAATCTTGGGTATGTACCATGGAGCTCTGAGTAAGTCAAATGTAAAGTACTGGTCATTGAGGGGGAAAAAAACTTGATGTGGTTATGGTGTCTGAACTGGCAGTGACTAAGGAAGAGAGTCTTGGGATTATGGTGAAAACACTGGCCAGATATGTGACAGCTGTGAAGAAGTTAAGTTCCATGCTAGGGCTCATTAGGAAAGCTACTGAAAATTAAAAAAGGGAAAGAACCTGAAAGAACTGCCCATGTATCAATCTGTGATGCAGCCCCGCCATTTTCAGTTCTGGCCACTATGTTTCAAATAATAGAGCTGGAAAAGTTGCAGAAAAGAGCAACCAGAATAATAACTTCCCGAAGTGGAAAGACTGTATTTGGAACATTTTAGGTTGGAAAAGGGGAAAATGAAGGGTGTGGGGGTATTATAGAGGTGTATAAAACTGCCTTTTTGGGAGAAAGTAGTTAGGGAGAAGCTTTTCTGTGTCTCATAATAGTGGACTCTCTAGGGCCACCCAATAAAACTGAATGATTGGAGATTGAGGAACGATAATATGGAGTGCTATTTAATGCAGTGAAGTTACATCATGGAATTTGGTACCACGTGATGTGGTGATGGCTGCCCTCTTAGATTACTTCAGACAAAGATCAGATTAATTCTTGCTGCGGTTGTAAAGAGCATGGGACTGGGACTCAGGTGATCTGTGTTCTAGTCCCCACTCAGCCATGGAGCTCACTGGGTGACTTTGGTCAGTCACAGACTCTCAGTCCAACTTACTTCACAGGGTTGATTGAGAGGAGGGGTGGCGAAGTATGGAAGCTGTTTTGAGTTCTTTGGAAGGAAAAAGAGATATAAATAAATAAGGCTCTTGATGGCTGTGCTTCACCACCTCTTCCTTGGTTGGGATCATGTTTGTGGGGGGTGCACCAGGGGAGACAGGGAGGGAAAAAATAGCTTTTTGTTTCTGCCTCAGTGGTTCTTGAGTTGGTTTTTCTGTTTTTACTGATGCCCAGCTGTGGAAAGATTGAAAACCACTGATGTAAACCACCTTGGATTCCTTGCAAAAGGAAGAAAAAAAAAGCATGGATATAAATGCAGTGTAATAATACTGATAGATAACATCTGTTATATGTAACTATTGTAGTGATGAACAAAGTTATTTAATACATTGACCCAATAGCTGACAGCATATATGTGGATTGTACCCTGGACAGTTGCATTTCTGAACCCTGTTTTGGCAGATATGAGTGAGATTGTTGCTTGAGTTAAAGTATTTCACCCCGCCTTGTAAGTTATCTAGTTGTCCAGTGCACCGCATTCTTTCTTCTCCCTTGAATATGAGTGGGTGAGCAGTGGGTGGGGAGAGATCATAAAGTATTGTAGTCTTATCAGAGAAACTGGAGTAATAAAAGCAATAAAAGCTGCCTTAATGATGCAATTTTTCCCTTTTTTGTGAGGGGCAACCTTTTTATCTATTCACTGAGATGCCACAGTCATGATTTGGGTGTACTAGACTGGACCCTACTTTCCCCTTCTGGCAAAATGTAGTGATGTATAACTGCTTCCTCTCAGTTCTAGAGTGGGAGGAGCCTGACCATAGCCACACCTCACTCTGTGAGGATTATGCCTTTCTCATTGAGACATTTCCAATAGCAATCTTTTGTAACAGTAAGCAAGGACCTGGACATAGAGTCAGTGACAAAATGGAAAAGGGGAGATCATTTTCTTAAGCTCTCAAGGACTGTGGGGCACCTGAATCTCTGGTGAGATTTCATGGCTATGCAACCAGCAGGGTAGTGTAAGTGTGCAAATGGTTCTCACCATGGCTTCTGTGGATCATCTTAAGGTAACCTCTGTGTAGTTGTTTTGCACTTGATTAGTGGACCTAAGATAGCAGTCCTCTGGATTTGCAGGTGACTTTTGTGCTCTGTAACAGGACCAGAGAACTTCAGACCTGGAATTCTAATCCCTTTCCCCCAAATCTGCCATTGTTTGGTGGTTTTTCTGCTTTTGTGCAGGTCTTATACTCTTCTGAAAGGTTGGAATGCATCTCCTAAGGCCTAGTTACTGACTGTAAGATTTCTAAACTGTAGTATGTGGGGATTTTTGTGTTTTTTTGCCCCGATCCTTTTTGTCTTTTGCTTTTTTCCATGTCCAGGAGTAAAACACAGCTCCTGAGAGCTTCACGGAAATTATATTCACCCCTGAGCTGGAAATGGATATCTATGGATATCTGTATTGTATTGTACTTTGTTGGATCATGACTTTTTCAAATAAAATGATGTATAATCTGTTTGTGTTTTATAGAGTAACTTTGACTTGGACAAAATATTTGTGTAGAAGATTCCTGAGTTTCCCGTATTTAAGAATAAGTGGCACACCACACAGGTGCGTTTTATGTGGTTTGAATATATTGTTTGAGAGGTGTCAAAGACTACCCCGAACTTCCTGCAAATTGTTGCTGAACATTCCAAGCAGAAGAGTACTAAAGTTTCAGTATGTAAATATGCTAATAGTGCTTTTCTTGCTAAGCAGAGACCATACCTGAGTTGAAAGTTAAGGAAAGCTCATCTGTATGCTTAGTCTGTATATTGCTTACAGTCTAGTTCTTAATTACTGCAGAACACTATGTTAGCACCAAGAGTCATTAGGTTAGCAAAACTGTCAAAAAAGTATTAGTGGAATCCATACTGCACATTTTAGAAGTAGATCTGAAACAGATGGTACATTTCCTTCCATCTTGCTTCATTGAATTGTCATTTCATCACTTTTGTTTTAACAATTCCCAAAATAACAGTTCTAGAGAAATTTTAAAGGCTTAAACTGGTAACCTGATTTATATTTATTTATTATACTTATATTCCTCTTTTTCCTTCCAAGGAACTTAAGACAGCTTACATAATTCTCCTCTTTCTTGTCCCCATCTTATTCTTGCAACATCTACCCTGTGAGGTAGGTTGGGCCAAGAGTTTGTGACTTGCCCAAAGTTACCCAGTGAGCTCTATGACTGATGGGGGACTGGAACCCAGATCTCCTGAGTCCCAGTTCCACACGCTTAACCACTGCATCACACCCAAATGGATCTGGAGACTACTGATGAAAATCTAGTTTACTAACAAGCTTTACTAACTTACTATTTTACTAATACCTTACTATTACTTAACTACTGAGTATAATCATATCCTTTCCCATGATACAGAATGCTTATGTCCAGTGGAAAGGATTAAGACAACCCAGTGGATTTGCCCAGGATGGATTTATCCTGAGACATTCTTAATGCCCCTGCCTTCCATAAACCTCTACCAGTGTTTTGCAGAAAAAAAAAAAAAGTGTAAATATATATTGGACTCAACTCCTCTGAGTTAATAGCCTCCTTTAACTGGAGTTGGTGGTGTTACATCTGATTGTAGTTTATTTTCTGTTGAGAATAGCTACCAGGATTCTTTCTCTTTCTTCTACTGTCTCTTGACAGTATTGATGGAACAACTAATAGTTTTCATTTTTTAAAAATTATTTATTTAAAACATTTCTATGCCGTCCCATTGCAACAAAGCCTCAGGGCAGCTCACAACATTCATAAAAACCACAATTAATAATTTAAAAACTGGTACCATCTCGGCTATATATATTAAAATCTATAAATATAATAATAAATTAAAATAACTTAAATAAAAAGGTCTTCGCCTGGTGCCGAAAAGCAAATAATGACAGTGCCAGGCAGACCTCTCTGGGGAGCGCATTCCATAGGTGGGGCGCCACCGCAGAGAAGGCCCTCCTCCGGGTACTCAGCCTACTAATATCATTCACGGAGGGTTCCTGAAGAAGGGCATCCGCTGCCGATCATAGGGGACGGGAGGACATATATGGACGCAGACGTTCCTTTAGGTAACCAGGTCCCAAGCCGTTAAGGGCTTTATAGGTCATAACCAACACCTTGAATTGGACTCGGACTTCAATAGGGAGCCAGTGAAGCTGACAGAGAACTGGGGTTATATGAGAACAATGCCCAGTCCCCGTCAGCAACCTGGCAGTTCTATTTTGCACCAATTGAAGTATCTGGATCGTCTTCAAGGGCAGCCCCACGTAGAGCACGTTACAGAAGTCTAGTCGGGAAGTAACCAAAGCGTGGGTCACTGTCGCCAGGCAATCATTCTCCAGAAAGGGACGCAGCTGATGGATCAGCCGAAGCTGAAGGAAGGTGCTCCTCGCCACTGCTGTCACCTGAGCTTCCAGTGACAGCTCAGGGTCGAGGAGCACTCCCAAGCTGCGAACCCTGTCCCTCAGAGGGAGTGCAACCCCATTTAGGACAAGGCCCAAGTCCCCCACCCCGAAGCCCGAGCCACCCACCAACAGGACCTCCGTCTTGTCTGGATTGAGCTTCAGTTTATTGTTGTGTTGCTGGAATAAATATCCTGCACTGTTTTAGCACAGCATGAAAAACACAATTCTGGGCAGTGCTGCTGGAGTGGCTAATTGTGGTGCTTTACAGTTGCTCTCTAAACTGTCTTGTCTTTAATTGTCAATACAGAGGTAAAAGTCCATGATAAAGGCTGTCTTCTAGGGCTTCCTGGTGTAAAACCATGAGACTTCTTCAATATATAGACAGTTCTAAAGCTAAATTGAATAATCAGTTTTGTATGAACTTGCCCTTAGCTGGCTTTTTTATGAATGGTATTCTCACTTGAGAGCATTTCTAACTCTGAACTTAGCAAAAGACCTGTTGCCCTACTTTGGAAGTGTTTCTTGGCTACTGAAAATAGTTTTTCAAGGTTTTTTTTCTTACTCAGATTTCAAGATGAATTCCCTGATGGACACCCCTGAACTGCCGGCAGTATTTGACGGGGTGAAGCTAGCTGCTGTAGCTGCTGTTCTCTACATTATTGTCCGCTGCTTGAATCTGAAGAGTCCAACCGCCCCTCCTGAGCTCATATACCAGGATACCCCTTTGTCCCGCTTCCTGTTGAAGTCATGCCCTCTTCTAACCAAAGAGTAAGTAGTAAACCAACATAAAATATCTTCAAATATTCATGTACTAAGTCTATTATGTTACACATAAGATAATATACTGTCTTTGGAAGACAATGTATGGTGAGATAACATGGTTAACAATACCATGGAGGGCAACCTTTTTATGTTAGAATCTAATAACATGAAGATATTGTTCAGATGTCACAACAACCCAGGGCTTTTTAAACCCTGGGTTATTGTGCGAGAAGCAGGGGTGAGGTAGGGTGCTGGTTCTTGCTGCCCAATTGCTCCTGCAGTAGCTGGGCAGAGATAAACAACTCATGTCTTGTCCTTGATTTGATTAGCATGAACTTTTGGTTTTTGAGAGAGAGCATGAGCACGAACTCGGTATTTTAACCCATGCTTTGTTCTCTCCCCTTTTTCGTGCCGAGAGAGCTCCATAAACTGAGTCAGAGTTTTCTGCTAATGGGGCAGTATAGATATGCTTGCAGGGAGGGTTTTCCTACCCGATGTCCCACCTCCTTCAGTCTCTGCTGCACCTGAGGAGTGGCCCACATCTTGCCTGTGCCGGCCTGGTTCCTGCCACAAACTGGGTTGGGCCAGATGGGGGGAAGAAAGCAGCGTGGGGACTATAGTGGCAGCAGGGCAGCAACAGTAGGCAGATGGAGCAGCCAGATGGAGCGAGCATGTGGAAAGGTGGCCCATATTACAATGATATAGGAAAATAATGTTTAAATGCCCAAATTGGAGCCAAACCAAAAGCAACAGCAACAAAAAAGCACTATTATGGATTGCACATAGGCACTGATTGGGTCTGAGATGCTGAGATTCCCAGATGATGTTCCATTTTATTGCTTCAATCAGGGGCACTGAGGGAACAATCCTACACATGGTTAGACTCCTACAACTCCAAGTATCTCCCCAGGCAGCATTTTCTCCAGGGGACAGCTGAAAATAATCTGTCTGCTTGAATTGATCCCTGCTTCTAGAGGTTGGAAATTTAAAAATGAAATTGGCTTCCATGTGGTTTCTGAAAAGAATTCACCCTCTTCTGGGGAATTCTAATTAAAACAGTTAACCTTATCCAAGTTAAATCAGCTCTCTCCACATTCTGTGCAACTTACAGTTACTCAGACTTAATGTAGCCCATTGTGAATTCTTCCAGTTTTGAAGCCTCTCTGAATTGGAGGATGAGAAGTGCCTATCAGGTGATGACCTTTTAGTTTATTATAAACATCTGGATGAGCTGCATAGGGACATGTCTGATAGATCTCAGGATCTTTGTTGCTTAAAAAACTAGACTGGATGATTGATCCATTCCTCGATATCAGCAATGAGGAAACAGGAATGGTGGAAGAAGTACTGATTTCACTCCAAAATGACATTGAGTTGAAGCCAAATTTTTAAAAATCATATCAAGATTTTTGGTTACAAGAAAAACATTCTGCCTACTTCTCTGAACTGTAGAACAAAGTCAAGATGTATTTTATCATATTTAGTAGAGCAAGGCTTCAGTGCAGCTGCCTAGCTTCTTTGCAAATGAAGAAATAGACTGAACAAAATTACTGAATGCAGGGATCTAAGGCTTCTTCTTAGTGTCTTCCAGCCTGATACTGAAAAAATATCTCTGCAGCAAACACATTAATACTATGAAAACAGTTTATTTACAGATAAGATACATTTTAATTGAAAAAACACTAAATTGTTTACAAAGGAGGGGTTTTTTTGGTGAAATAACATGTGTTTAACTTTATAGTGCCAGGCTGGTTGGTTTAGATTTGCAGTAGAGCAATAGACCTAATATAGGGTTGTTGGCCAAGAGGAAAGGGGAGGGCAGCCCAAAAACGTTTGGGGACCACTGGCTTGAAAGAATGTGCAACTCTTCAGCTGTTAGCTATACTAGTAAAAAGTGGACTATTTGAGAATAGGTGTCTGAGAGCATAGTTATACAAGGATTTTGCACACTTATACAAGATTATACAAGTTTGTTCTACAGCGTATACAGTATATACTACAGTTATACAAGGATTTTCTACTGCTTTTTCTCTTATAAGTCTGAAGTTTTCTAGCTTATACTCATTCCACAGTTTGCATTGCTGACCAGAATCCATAATCCACCAACAACTGAATGATCACTTTAGTAGGCCTAAGTGGATCATAAAGCTTAAAACTAGTGGTTAAATGTGTTTATTTGTTCAGATTGTTTTTGTATGTTGTGTGGTGATCTTTGCTATTCTGTATCTGAGGGCTCCTTAAAATCAGATGCATGATTTTTTTGTTAAAAATTAGGAGCAAACTTGGAACACAGAGGGACTTGCTGAGCAAACATGCCCAAGCTTGAGCTGTGCCACAAACAGAAAAAAATGGCTGCTTTTTAAAGTTGGTTCAAAATGTATGGAATTTTAATTGCTATGTTCCTTGTGGGATTCCAAGGTCCTTATTGGAGCTTAAGGGATTTTGCATGCCTCTTCTAGCTTTTAAAGGACTGCCAGGACAAATGGGGGGGAAAATTTGTCAGACTATACTTTCTCTTCTCATAAAGTCAGCTTGTACAGCAGTCAAGCATCTAAAAAAAATCTTCCTGGAATATAAGGATAGCACAGTTGATGAGATTATATTTCACTTTCCACATGACCGATATTTGCATTAATATCACTTTCTGTTGCACTTGTTCAAAATCAGCAGCAGTAGTGAACACTTGCTATGTTGCTGTGATATGTGTGTTTGTTTTTGCAATGAAACTGTGTGCGTGCGGTGCATGATCAACACTTAAATGTTTTTGCTATAGGTAAAACAACACAATGCTACTTTACTTGTCTAAAATAAAATAATTCAGTTGAACTTTTTGTTTTTGTATAACTGCAAATTGCACTATGTGGCCGAAAGAGGAGACACAATATTATTAATGCTTGCTCTCAGGGTGATCTGGAAGAGAGTACATATTACACATTAGATAATTATTACATAATTGTGGACCTTGACAGTGTGATACTGGAATAAAACTTGTCATGTTTCCATGTACATGATCTTGAGAGTTCCCCATAGTTAACTGCCAAATAAACGTACTTTGGAAAATATAACTCTAAAGTAACCATTTACTGTAGATGTACATCACGTCCGCTGACCTCCATTTTGAGGCCTCGTGGAGAACAGGTGAAGTTCCAGAGGACTGGAGGGTGGCATCAGTGGTCCCAATTTTCAAAAAGGGTAGTAGGAAGGACATGGGGAATTATAGACCTGTTAGCCTTACGTCCATTGTAGGAAAAACAATGGAAAAACTCATAATAGATTGAGATCTAGTGATGCTAGATAGGGAAGGGAGGCTGACAGCCACACAACACGGCTTCCGCAGAAACAGGTCCTGCCAGACAAACCTTGTGGAATTCTATGACAAGGTTTCGAGATGGCTAGATGGAGGGGATGCAGTGGCTGTGGTATGCTTGGATTTCAGCAAGGCCTTTGACAAAGTGCCCCATGATATCCTGGTGGAGAAACTGAGGAGTTTTGGGATACACCAAAGCACTGTCTGGTGGATTAGGGCATGGTTGACTGACCGAAAGCAGAAGGTAACCATTAGCGGGGAATCGTCGGGATGGAGGCCAGTGACAAGTAGGGTCCCCCAGGGCTCTGTCCTGGGGCCGATCCTGTTTAATCTTTTCATTAACGACATGGAAGAAGGGGTGAACAGTCTGCTGATCAAATTCGCAGACAACACTAAAACTGGAGCAGTGGCCACAACTGAGGAGCAGGTACTCCAGATCCAAAAGGATCTGGACAGACTATGGAAGTGGGCAGGAGACAACAGGATGGCGTTCAATGTGGATAAGTGCAAGGTCTTGCACTTGGGGCATAGGAATAGCTGTCATAAGTACAGGTTAGGTGACAAGTGGCTGGAGAGCAGCACTTGTGAAAGGGACCTCGGGGTACTGGTTGACTGCAGGCTAAACATGAGTCAGCAGATGGGTAGAGACCTGTTCTCCCCTGCAGAGGAAGGCAGGACATGCTCCAATGGAGCCAAGTTCAGGGAGCCAAGGTTCCATTTGGATGCCAGGAAGCACTTCCTGACAGTCAGGACCCCGAGGGTGTGGAATGGGCTTCCACGAGAGGTCATTGAGGCCCCATCGGTGCGGATGTTCAAGGATAGGCTGGACATGCACATGGTGGGCATGTCGTGAGCGGAGTCGGCTGGTGCCGGAGGTCAAACTAGATGGCCTGGGAGGCCCCTTCTGACTCGCTCTGTTTCTGTGTTTCTACATCTACAATGCCTTGGGTGTGGATGAGGCTGTGGAAAAAGACTCGGATTATGTTGAAATGGAAACTAGAAAATAATGTCTATGTCATGTTTCAGTTGCCTGTTATCATGATTTCTTCATTATTTTCATAGTAATTTCATGTTTTGGATTTATTAACCATAAGGCTCCAAAATATATTCAGAATTCTAGTGTATTGTGGCTAATAGCTGAAAACACATTATGGGAATGAAAGCACAGCCAAGCTGATCAAAAATGTATTTCCAGTTTTGGTATTAAATGCCTAATTAAATCATGCTGATGAACCTTTATAAATAATTCTCTTGGGAACACCAAACAGGATATGAAAGATGTATGAATGTGTCTGAGAACTAATTGGAAAGGGTCACAATGCTAATTCATTGATTACCTGTTAATTGATTACAGTTAAGTTTCTATGAAATTACAAATTCTCTGTGTTAAGTGGAAGCCTTTTTGATTGTATCACTGTGTCTTCTGCTAACAGCACCCATAAATAGGAATAAAATTCAGAAAGAAGCATGAATTGAGCATATATAAGTTAAAACTGCCCAGGAATCAGAACTACCACTGCTTTACCTCAGAAGAAGAGAGGTTGTGACTGGTTTGGAGTATTCATGAGCCACTATAGTTCTTGTTGTTTAAAATATTTCTTACTACTTTCTATTCTAATAAATCAGTGTTTTAACATGTTTGACTATCATCTGACTGCAATTGACCAAGTGAGCACTTGCTTTACTGATCAAATGGCAGCCCTAGTACTGGTGTATGGTAAGCATATGTCTGTATGGCTTCTTTCTTTCCACTGTTTGAAAATTTTCATGACCTTTTGTATTGTTACTAAGAATGACCGTTTCTTAAAGTTATGTGCTAGGCTTCTTGATATGTCTTCAGAAAAGGCTCCTCTTGTCAGGCAGCTTGGCTGCTGTACTAGTGTTGCTAACAGACAAAGCCATCCACCATTCCCTTCTCTTGTCTTTCTGTCGCTATCACCCCCCCCCCAAAAAAAAAATTCCACTTCAATTCACTAGGAACCATATATTGGAAATAAAGGCCATCTGGTCTGGCACCAGGCTGTACCTCTTTCCTAATAAGCATAGTACACATGCCATTTCCTTCCTCGAAGGAAAAAAAGCATTATAAACTCCAGTGTGGTACTTTTCAGAGGTTACTAAATTACATCTGATCAGCAGGGTGGTGGTCTGGATTTATCATCTACTTCCTTTGGCATGCATTGAGCAGTTGCTCCTTTTCTTTAAACCAGGTAGACCAGAGGAATTGGCAAACAGCTTGGAACATTGCTCTTTGGGTAGGATTTTGCAAAGTGTCCTTGTTTCAGATATGAAATCTGCCTTTAAAAAAGTAACTATATTACTGTGTTCTGCATTTCACATTTAGGTACATTCCACCTCTGATCTGGGGAAAGAGTGGGCATATCCAGACTGCCCTTTATGGGAAGATGGGTCGAGTAAGATCGCCACATCCTTATGGACTCCGCAAGTACCTCACAATGTCAGATGGTGCAACAGCAACTTTTGACCTCTTTGAACCACTGGCTGAAAACTGCATTAGAGGTTAGATGACCAGCTATGCTTATCTATTCTTTGTCAATCTATAGTCTTGCTATACATTGCTACTTTTGATTACCATAAAGATAGGCTGAGGTGTCACTTATAAATCTGGAATAAATTTAAGTATCCTTTTTTGTGCCTGGTCTATCAAAGCTTGGAGTGAGTTAGTGTTGCTATGAATCAATTACAGCATGTTTACAGCCAACAGGTTACATGCAGTGCTGGTCTAGATTTCCATTTTAAGTAATGGACATAGAAGTGCTATTCCTGTGACCCATGAAGAACATAATGCTGAGGTTTATGAGTGTAAGTGGTTAATTAAATCTGGATGCTGATGACGGTATGTGCCAAGACAGTAAATATTACATCAGAATTTAGGGAGGCATTCTAATACTGTATTTGGTGGTGCCCTTCTGAAGGCAAAGCATGTGGAGATGTTGATTCCGCTTGATCTGAAATGTTGCCCAGGAGCTTAGAAAGGTGTCACTTAGATACTTTACATATTCTGCTCTGAAGCATTGACCTTTTGCTAAATAACAGAGTTGACTTTAGCTACTGACAACTCTTTTCTGTTGCAGCTAACAGTGTAAAGAGCTGAAGTGTTTTAAGTTGTCTCTTAAGTTTATTTTGAAAAAAGCACCACAAAAGAACATATCACTTTCCCGATAAGTGGGTCAATTTAGACTCTTTACCTGCCAAAACCAAACTATTCCTCCTACCTACCTACTTGCTTGTCCTAGTTTTCCTGAAAGACTACTTAATATTGTCTGTTCTTTGTCATAGTCTCTGTACATCACACAAATATGGCTGCTGCACCTGCACAGTGCCTGTTGTCGGGAAGATTTTACAGCTTTAACAGTTTTTGGTGGGAACTCCTTGCCCCCTCACTCCAGTTTAAATGGGCGGAGTCCCCACCCTCTCACCAATCTGCTTGGTCTGCCATTTGCTGTGCCTTGGACTTTTTTGCTTATCTTGTTGCTTCTTGTCTGGATAACACCTCTATTCTAATTGTCTTTCTCTATTTGCCTCACTTTGCTTCTTACTTATCCCTCTTACTCACTTCTTCCTACAATCCTCCCTTCCCCCCACAACTTCTATTTAAAAAAAAAAAACCCTTCTATTGTCTTCCTACCTTGTTGACTATCTTCTTCTATTCTTCCCAGTGGTGCAGCGGGTGGCTTTTTGTAAATGCACCCAGTGCGGAGCAAAAATGTCTCCAACTGATCCGCACTCTCTGCCTTCTCTGCCTCGGAGAGGGCCATCGAATGGATAAATGTGGCCATTGCCAGTCCTTCATCTGGCAGGCTAGAAAGAACTGAGAGAACAGATTAAAGAAGATGCTTTGGGATCAGGCTCTTCTGGCAATGAAGAAGGTCACACCAGCTCCCTCCTCTGCCACTCCTGCTTCTGGAAAGAGTGCTCCCTCTCGTCCATCTTGGGGGGATACTGTCGGTACTGACGGCAAGCGCTCCACTTGGTCTCCCTATCCTAGGAAACGAAAGAAGAAGAGGAAAGCACACTGAAACTGAGGGGACTGCTAAAATTAAGCGTCCCAAAAAGGACAAATCCGAGTGCTGTCATAAGAAGCACCCTTGGGTTGCCTCAGCAGGAACCATCTACTCTGCCCATGACATCAGTACTGTTGCAGCCATCAGGTAGCCAGTCTGCTATGCAGGTGACACCACTGTCATCGCCTGCCTGCATAGTACTTTCCCCCCATTCCAGTCCAGAACACCCAGAACCAATGGCTCGGGCTTCGATTTCTGATGGGGAGATTGGAAAATCACCTGCACCATCGGGTCAGGACCATCAGACCGCCATCTAGTACCCACCGGTGTTTCTTCCACCACAAGCACCTGATCGACAGCCATCTAGATACTGGGTGCCATTACCATACAGGGATTTTGATCTTGACCAGCTGGACCCAACCTACCCATGGGAGTACTACCCAGCATACACTTACCACCAACGCGTCACCGGCAATCTTCATCTCCTTCAACATCAAGGAACGTGCCATCCACATCAGCCGCAGCCATGACTCACGCTGATCGGTCTCCTGCCGGCTCTTCCTCCTCAAGCCCTCCCTACCATTCCGATTCAGGCTCAAAGGAATCCCAAGATCGGGTCCCTCACTGCATTCCTCCCAGACCTGCAGAAAGAACTGACCCGAATCTTCATCAGGGAGGCAATGCAGCTTTCGAAGCAACAACTGATGACAGCAAGGCAGGCACCATGTTGGTTATGACTCAAGGGCGCTTGTTGGTGCGGTGGCTCTCAGGCAGTACACCTGGGTGAGAGCTGGCAACCTTCCACAGAAAATGAAGCAGCACGTGGAGAATATGCCTTTTGATGGCACAGGTCTTTTCCACTCAAAGACTGATGACAAGCTGGATTCCATACACAAAGCTTGCCTCACTGCTCGAAGAATGGGATGGGCTTCTACACAGGCAAAACATAAGTGGCCCTGGAACAGACAGACTCAATTCCAGCCCTTCCAACTCTATCAGCAGGGCTACCCCTCAGGATGCCAGCCTTTCAACCAACAGCAGCCTCATCCCCGACACAGCAAAGCACCCCGCTACCAGCAGCCCCATAGACACACTGACTGTCGTGTGCACCGACTCAGAGGAGTCTTTGGTGCACGTAGGGGAGAAGGAGACTTCCCGTGGGAACCAGGTTTCAGTGCAAGAAGATGTGTTTCTGGTGCCAGTTGTACAAATGCCCCCCCCACACACACACACACACACTCCCTGACGAAGCGGCTCAAAGAGAAGGTGCAGCTGGGAGTAGGATTCAGGGAGGAGGTGATAGTGAACTGCAGTCGGAGAGCTGTCGGGCGGTTGCTGAGGAAACAGCTGGGGAGCCTGAAGATAACAGCCATGAGAACGCTGGATGGAAGATGTGCTGTCACAGACGCACGCACAGACTAGAGCAATTGGAGACTAGTTAGAAAGATGGAGGGAGAGAAGGTTGTCAAACCCGACCATCAAGGGGCAGCCCAGGTGAGTCAAAAGCATTTCGTAATCTGATCCCTCTCCTTAAGAGAGGACAACTTCACCATTAACATCATTATTATCATCTTCGTCGTTCCTTGTTAATGTATTTGCAACGTTTCATAGAATAAAGAACTTCAGCTCCAACTGTCTGATTTGTTGGCTTTGTTAGGAAGGAGTGCTTCAGCCTCACAACACTGACAATGACAAGCACCAACGTTGACAGGCTGTGCGAACCTTTCCTTGTTCCTTAAACCCACCTCTCCCTTTTGGGGATAGACTCCAACATTGTCTCCCCATCTGGGAGTCCATCACATCTGATCAGTGGGATTTCTCCATTGTAGAGCATGGATATAAAATTGAGTTTGAAACTGTGCCTCCTCTCAGTGTGATCCGCTATACAGCAGCCTCACCAGCCCTCCTGGAAGACGTCACCGAGCTGCTTTGTAAGGGAGCAATTCAAAAAGTTGGTCATTCTGAAAGATTGCACAATTTCTACTCCAGGTACTTCATGGTACCGAAGAGAGATGGGGCGTTCGCCCCATTCTGGATTTATGTGGACTTAATAAGTTATCAAAACCAAGACATTCAGAATGACCACGCTCCAGAATATCCTTCGGTTGCTCAGGAAAGAAGATTGGTTTGCATCCTTGGACTTGAAAGGACTTCCATACAAGCATCCACCCTGCTCACAGGCGCCTCCTGCGGTTCACAGTTGGTACCATGGTCTTTGAATACAACGTCCTTCCCTTTGACCTCACTACCGCTCTGAGGTGTTCACAAAATGCATGGCTCCAGTTTGTGCCTGCCTCAGGCTTCAAGGAGTACAAGTCTACCCCTGCTTGGATGATTGGCTCCTTGTTTTCTCCTCTAAAGTGGACCTCTTAGCCTCTATCAAAACTACCTGTTCCCTGCTTAATCAATTGGGACTATGCATCAATAATGAGAAGTCATGCCTTGTTCCTTCCCAGGTCATCAATTACATCAGATCACACCTGGACTCACTTTGAACACAAGCTTTCCTCTCACCAGATTGACTCCAAAGACTGATACGTTCTGTGAGCTGCCTCACCACAAGACACACTGTCCCAGCACATTCCATTCAACAGGTGCTTGGTCACATGGCATCTGTGGTATTGGTGGTACCAAATGCAAGGCTGTGGATGAGACCGCTCCAACTGTGGTTCAACCGCAGCTTCCATCCAGAGTGCGATCTACTGTACCAGCCGCTACTACCTCCGCCTTCAGTCTTTCAAACTCTTTCCTGGTGGACAATCAACACCAACCTGTCTTGCAGGGTACCGTTCCGACCACCGGATCCAACCGTGATGCTGTATACCGACGCTTCTCTGACTGCATGGGGTGCACACTGCTCTTCACTCCGAACCCAGGGCACCTGGCATGGCCACGAAACGACCAGGCGTAGCAACTACCTGGAGTTGCTCACTGTATTCAAGGCACTACGTTCTTTTCAAACCATCCTACAAGGTCACACTGTACAAATTGTGCATTCACACAACCCGCCCACCAGCTCCACTTTGGTGTCGGTGACTGGGTACATAGAAGTTTTTTACTGTACGTGTCTCCTTAAATCTTGTACTTCGGCTTTCTCTTGCCAGTTCCAGCAGGAGGCAAACAGGTGGTCTTCAGCTGACTGGTGAGAGGGCAGGGACTCTGCCCATTTATACTGGGGGGAGGGGGCATGGAGTTCCCACCAAAACCGTTAAAGTTCTTAAATCTTCCCGGCAACAGGCGCTGCACAGGCCCAGCACCCATATACAGTATATCACAGAAGTGAGTACACCCCTCACATTTTGTAAATATTTTATTATATCTTTTCATGTGACAACCCTGAAGAAATGAAACTTTGCTACAATGTAAAATACTGAGTATACAGCTTGTATAACAGTGTAAATTTGCTGTCCCCTCAAAATAACTCAACACAAAGCCATTCATGTCTAATGTCACATAATGTCTAATGTGTGAATGCACAGATGACCACTCAAAGAATGACAGTTACATGTAAGCAACTTGCCTTTTTAATGAGATGTTACATTACTGAAACTCATGTATCAAGAGATTCAAAGGTAAATTACATCAGGAATAGCTTATTTTATATAATTTATTGCCAGTTGTTTCAAATCTTTCCAAGAAAAGCAATGTAGAAATATATATTTTGTCACTTATAACAATTTACAAAAACCAAACTGAAAGAACTTTAAAATTAGCTCTACAATTTTGCGTATATTAAATTATGCATAATAAAGTGAGGGGGAAAGTGGGGTTGTCAGAATCTTCTAGGATTATAGCAACTGGTGTTGCATGGGGAAGCTAGCTTTGTTGGTGATCAGATAACTGAGGGAATGGCTTGGATGGTGCCTATGGTAGCTTGATAAAATAAAATCAATTAATTGTCTTCTGTTGGTTGAAAAACTTGGGTCAATTAACTTTGAAGTTGCATAGGGCATATTCTGCTTTTCCTTGATGATATAAGTATAGTGTAATATATGAGCACACATTGAACAAAGTGTATGTGTGTGGCTAAAAGAAATTGCTTTGTTCTGAAACATTGTGTTTACTTTCTTTGGTGAATAAAATACGATGGAATGAAATTGTGATGTGTTGAACTGAACTTCCATTCTTTCTTAAACTCTCTTTTCCCAACTATTTTCATCATACAGAAGATGTCACAATGGTAATTTGCCCTGGTATAGCCAATCACAGTGAGAAGCAGTATATTCGCACTTTTGTTGACTATGCCCAGAAGAATGGTTATCGCTGTGCCGTGTTAAACCACCTGGGAGCCCTGCCGAACATCGAACTGACTTCGCCACGCATGTTCACTTATGGTAACTATTTGTTAGTTCTTCCAAAATGCATTTGCAGCATTTCAGCATTAACTTGCAGTTGGACCGAGCATCCTAATGTCAGGCATGTGCTAGATTTGGCTTAAGCATCAGCTTGCTTATCCCTCTAGAACCTTGTGAGTACCCTTTGTACACATTAGCCTTTCTCACTACTTTCTAAACAAGATGGCTTGTTTGGTTTTCTTTTTTGAAACCAAGCAGTATTTCAGAAAGGCATTTCACAACTGATGCATATGTCATTGCTTGAACTAAGCTGGCATTCATATATTGCCTCCAAGTAATGATTTTTCAAAGCCCTCTACTTACAGTATAAAAACATAGGGAAGTATGATGTGCTGTCAAACCCATCTAGAAAAGAAATGTGGTAGCAAAAGAGTAACCTGGTGAGCTTAGACAGCTCTTATCTCATCAATGTTCATCCATATAGAATGGAGCAGAATGGGGTGAACAGAAGAAAAGAGTGTTTGAGTGAGCTATTTTTTTCCTAAGATGGCATCTTCACTGGACATACAGATGTTTGTAAACTGGTAATCCTATAGAATTTCCATCTTGAGCTGCTACCTAAAATGAGTGAAAGAGTTTTTAAGAGAGCAAGCAAGCATAACGCTCATACCAAAGTGGGATACAAGCTCTTGGCTCCTGCCACTAATTTTACCTTGCTATTTGTGATGAGACTCAAGGTTCTTTGTGGTCTCTGTGCATCACACATCTGGGTACTGTGCCTGCGCACTTCCTCCATTCAGGAAGATTTTCCTAGCTAAACCTAGAATTTTTGGCGGGGGCCTCGACCCCTTCCCTCTTAGGATAAATAGGCAGGGCTCCTGCCATTTGTCACTTCACTTTTGACTGCTGTTTTGCTGTACTTCAGGTTTCCTAGCTTCAGTACTTTCCTCAAAGCCTTACATAGTCTTTTCATTCTTGTCTCCTCTTTCACTATTTGCCTATTCTAACCCTACCTTTTTTTTCTTACCTCAACAAGTCCTCCCCCAAAAAATAAAAATTAAAAACTCCCTCATAGAATCATAGAATAGCAGAGTTGGAAGGGGCCATGAAGGCCATCTGGTCCAACCCCCTGCCATTGCAGGACACCAAGTTATGCCATCCCACTCAGATGGCTGTCCAGTTTCTTTTTGCATGTCTCTAGTGTGGGAGAGCCCACCAGCTCTCTGGGCAGCTGGTTCCATTGTCCTATTGCTCTGACAGTGAGGAACATCCAGCCTGAATCTGGGTTGTCACAACTTGAATTGATTATTCCATGTCCTACACTCTGGTATCAGCAAGAGGAGATCTTGACTGTCCTCTTTGTGACTGCCTTTGAGGTACTTATACAGGGATATCATGTCCCCTCTTAGCCTTCTCTTCTCAAGGCTGAACATGCCCAGTTCTCATAGTCTCTCCTCATAGAGCAGTATTTCCAAATCCTGGGTCATTTTTATTGCCCTCCACTGGATCCTTTTCTATGCACTTGGAATAACAGATTGTGCTGTGGCAAGCAGTGGTGGCGTTCCCTTTATTAACTTCTTTTCTGTTACTGAGCTGGGAGTGATACTATGAAGACTATTTTTAGTTGTCGCTGTTGGCTAAGTCTAAGATGGCTGGTGAACAGAGAGAGGCATTTTGAAAGACTTTCTTTGATCTAGTATTTAAAAGCTGCCAACAGCTGGAGGTTCTGTTAATAAGGCAGTAAAATGTTCTTCTGAACAGTATGAATATTTCACCATTCTCTTTGCTTCTGCGCATGTATTTTGTGATCTAGTAGTATATTGTTGTGACTGTGCTAAAATACCCATCCTTCTCCAATTGGGAATTATATTGTTAGAAATGCTGCCTTTTTAAAATATGTGTGAGACACCTGGGGGAAAGAGTGGGGCTTTGGATGAATCTGTCATGTAAAGCTTGCTTCATTTCTTTATCACTTCACAGGGTGCACATGGGAGTTTGGAGCCATGGTGAACTACATCAAGAAGGCCTATCCCCAGACTAAGCTGGTTGTTGTGGGCTTCAGTCTAGGTGGAAATATAGTCTGCAAATACCTTGGGGAGAACCATTCTAACCAGGACAGTGTGTTGTGCTGCGTTAGTGTGTGTCAGGGGTACAGTGCACTGAGGTAAGTTTGATTGTGCTTTGGCTTTGTAGAGCTGGAAGTCAATGCTATTGCTGATGGCTTTTACTTAGGTATGGGGGACAGGCTACTTCCTCCAGCTTTGTACTCAGCTTGTTGATACTTCTGCAGGACCACAACACTTCATTTATTCTCTTGGGAGAACAACCTTTCCTGAAAGGTGGGAGAGAAAATGTTGGCAGTAATTGCAGTGGTCAAATGAAGATGACAGATACATCCCAGGCCTTGCTGGGATGCACACCCAAGTCTTTAACGAAGCCAGATTGCTATGTAATTCAGTTGCAAGCTAGGTGTGGACTAGATGTTACATGCAAACTAATATAACAGATCCCTGGTTAGGTAGATTACGTGTGCGTATAGAAATTGTACTTTGGAGAAATAGGAGGTGATGCTGTAATGCTGTGTTAGGCTTAATAAGGTACAGAATAGAAAATAGAACTGCCAAAATCTTCCTACTTTTATACAAATCCTTGGTACAAGTGCACTTGGAATATTGTGTTCAGTTCTGATCACCTTCTCTGAAAAAGGACATTAGTGAGTTGAAAAAAGTACAGAGAAGGGCAACCAAGAATGATCAGAAGACGGGAGCAACTCCCCTCCCCTTCTTAAAGTAGATCCAACAACTAGGACTGTTTAGCTTAGGAAAAAAGTGAGCTAGGAGAGACATGATAGATTTATTTTTTTTTTAAATAATGTATGGTGTGGTGCAGAGAAAATGGAGAGGGAAGGTATTTCCCCCCTCTTTTATAACACTCAGACCCAGGGTTATCCCATGCAGCTGATTGGTGGAAGGGTTAGGACAGACAAAAGAAAGCATTTTTTTCACACAGCATATAGTTAAACTATGAAATGATACAATATGAGGTAGTGATGGCCACCAATTTAAAAGGTGATTGGACAGATCCATGGAAGAGAAGGGTATCACTGGCTACTAGCTATGTACTATTTCCTTTAGCAGTGAGGCATGCCTGCTTACACCTGTGGTTGAGTAGCTTGGACAGGTGGAGGTCTTGCACCCATCCTGCTGAAATGATCCTCTGGACAGCTGGTTTGCTACTGTGTATATGGGGTGTTGGACTAGATGGAGCATTGGTCTGGTCCAGCATGGCTTCTTGTGTTCTTTGTTCTTATATTCTGGGAAGTAGAAAGCTATTTTAAAAAACTCTTCAAGTTGCCTGTTTTTATGCTATGGCATTTAGAGGCATAGTATTATTTTACAAGGCAAGATTTTACTGGGATAGTAAATGGTATTTCAGGAGACCTTAAGTGAAACAGTTCTTACCAGTCTTCAGACAATGGAAAGCAGTTGAGGAGTGGGAATTTCTCGCTGTTTTTGCAGATTTGATTAGGTAGTTGGCAAATGTAATCCAGTCCTAGTGGACTATAGTTCGGAGGCTATCTAGTTTGCTTTGAAGCCAGACTCCAAGGGAAGGCTGTTACGAATATTAGCCAAGTACTAGGTGTTCTCACCTAATTTGTAAAGATCTATATAAGGAAAGTCTTAACATCAAATAATGAAATTAAGACTGCAATTATTAACATGCTTATTTGGAAATAAGTGTCATAGAAATCTGTTACAACTGCAGTCACAGCACTGTAGAGTTATCTTAACTAAAGCAATTTGAATACTGGCCAGAATTGAGGGGGTTTATAACTGAAAATAAATAGTCCATAATTACTTCTGGTTTGGCAAAATGTTGAGCAGTACTGTTAAGCTAAGGAAATAGCGACCTCCATATTATCAGAACATCTTGATCTAGCTCTGCTTTCTGACTAGACAACAAAGGCTCCCTTTATGCTTAAGGTTTTGCAGCTGTAGAAATCTTGTGGCAGGATTAAATCTTTAAAAGCAAGAGACTTAGAAATTAGAACACCACAAGCTTAACATACCACGTTGTCTTTCCCCGCCAACCACCACTTCCCTAAAAATTCTGTGTCAAATACTGTTGGAAGCTAAGAAAAAGAGAATGTTATAGTTAACCAGAAGATGGGTCTAACGTGTACTCTTTTTTTGCAAATTACTTCTCAAGACTATGCTACCTTTGGTATTTGTGTGCAGTCAGGGTGGGAAGGTTAAGACATAAAAAGAGGTGGATGTTGGAAAATTCCTGAACAATCTTAAACCCCACATCTGCATACTGTACCTGTGGTTTTCTTTGCCTGTTAATTGTTCCAAGTAATTTTCAAATACAGGTTTCAGTTCATCTGTGTGTGTTTTCACCCATTTTCGTAAAGTCTCCTAACTCAAATGAATTTAGGATTTACCTATTGAGGCAATGTTGAGCTTGAATACTTCCTAGAATATTGTTTTGCAAGCTGTTTGTTATCTTGTATTCCAAATCTGGAAGCTTTTGTTCCCCCTGCTGGCTCAGTCTTTTTATAGCAGGTCCATATTAGGCATTTGCTGATGTGTATTTGAAAAAGTGGATTTCAAAGAGATTCTCTTGAGTTCACTCTTCTGAAAGTTGTGATAGCTTCTGGTGGTCCTTTGAAGGAATTAAACCAATTATGTAGAGACACTGCTATCTACATAACACTACCTCTTTTTGCCATGATCCAGAGGCTTTCTTTGCCTGCTTTAATTTATTTTCCCCTCCCATTATCTTTATCTTTAGGGCACAGGAAACATTTATGCAGTGGGATCAGTGTCGAAGATTTTACAACTTCCTCATGGCAGACAACATGAAAAAAATCATCTTGTCTCACAGGTACAGAAGTATGCCTGTTACATTATAAATAAAGTTCCACATCAGTTGGTCATACAACTTAAAAAAAAACTGTTTTAAGTACAGTGTTCAGATTACAAGCTTTATTGACCCAGTCTGGCTTCTATAGGTTGAATAAGCTTCCAACAAAATCTACTGAGCTCCTTTTCAATGGATAGCTACTAAAAAACTGTATCTAATGGTAACCATGCATGTTTTTAAAGAAGGTCAGTGGTATTTTGGCTGGGGGTCAAAACCTTGTAACTAGCTGCTGTATTGGTACTTGTCAGAGCCAAAATGGAAAAAAATCTTTATGGAATTAAGAGGCTCCAATTATACATGGGGTATAAAGCCTTCTTAATTCATGCCAGATAACTAATTATTCTGAAAATTTAAGCTGAAAGTATTTTAATCTCCCTGCTAAACGGGTTCTCACTTGTAAGAATGAGCAGCCTTTATCAGATTTGAAGGACAACTTATTTAATCTCCGGAAAGATTCTTTCTGTAATAAGGGATCTTTTGAGTTGTAAGAGTGCTCTCTGCCCCCTGTCCCCAAAACCAAATTCTCACCCATGCATTTGCTCTATAATTCTTGTTTTGGGCTCCGTATATCCTCTGCTGCCAGACTCATGGTTTACTCGTGCAAGCCACTCCAAGGTCTACTGTATATCATGGCAAATATTCCCAGTAAATGGCATACGTTGAAATAACCATTCTGGGTGGTTTACCAGAGTAAGCTAACGTTCTTCGTGGTCTCTGTGCATCACACATCTGGGCATTGCCACGCAGAGAAAATTCCAGAGCTAAATCTCATAAAGTGGGGTGGGAGTCCCTCCACCCCTTCCAGGCCTTGGCTAAGAAGGGGAGCTCCCACCCACTTTCTCAGTTTCTTTCCAAGCACACACCTTGCTGATAGGTAAGTGACCAAGTTCACCCCATTCATCCTTTGTTTCCTTCTGTGCCCCTCCCTTCTTTTCTCCTATTAAAAAAACCCTCCCCACTCCCATATTGTTTTCTTCCTCTCCTGCTACACGCTTGCTCGCTCCTTGCAGCTGCCCCCGTGGCCTGAGGTACACCTGCCCTCCATTCTTCTCTGTCTTTCTTGCTTTCCTCTCCTCGAGCAAAAGATGGCCAGGGACCCAGTGTTCCGTAGCTGTGCCTTGTGCATTGCAGGTCTCCTGGCCGCCAACAGCCGCTCCCTGTGCCCCCTCTGCCTCGGCAAGGGGCGTGTAGTAGAGACTTGCCCACACCGCCAGGTGTTCAAAAAACAGATGGCAGTGGGCCCTCCATGTAGCTGATGCAAAACTAGAGGCCTCAGGGCCCCTACGTGGTCAAGACCATGCAAGCTGGGAAGCAGAACCGCCGCCACTGGCACTGCTTCCAAGAAGAGGAGGAAGCGCCATGTGGCCATTTCCCCTTTGCCTATGACTGAACCATTGCATGTGTGGCCGCCCACCCTGGACATCGAAGCGCCGCTGGCTCCCTCACTGCAAGACAACTGAGGAAGTGGGCAGGAGCGCCCCCTTCTTATCCGAGGCCCAGAAGTGACGTGGGGGGGTCCCATCCACTCCATGACATTTAGCTTTGGAAGTTTCTCTCCGATCCGGGCCTTGCACTGCGCAGCAATGCCCACATGTGTGAATGCGCAGATGAACGCTTGAAGAATGGCAATTACAGAAAAGCAGCCTGCCTTTACCGAAGAAAACAAGAAGGTAGACTCATATTCTTGGCGTGATTGCTGAAGCTAACCATATTTGTGCTGGATTGCTGCAGAGTGTTGCTTCTCACTGGAGAAAATGCTTTGCGTAATGTCTGCAGACAGTGTAGGATGTGAGATGTTTGTTCTTAACAGGCTTTCATGAAGTTCTCAAGGCAGCAAAAATGTGTGCCCTTTTAATGCCCATGTAAATGCGTTTTCCCCATACCCAATTTATACTCGCAACAATGCTGTAAACAAAGTTTACAGTAATACAAATACAGATATAAATACAAATACAATACAAATACAGATACAAATAATACAGATACAGAAATACAAAGAAATAGGTGGCTCAAGGCAAGCCAATGAGTTTAGGATTGAGTGGGAGTTTGGACTTGGGTGCCTGTTTCAAGGCCAGCATCCTGATCTCTGCTTCACACTGGTTCTTCAGCACTTCTGACTTTGACTCAGTCATACTCTTACGTTTTTATCTGTATGGATGTTAATACTTCTGGCAGTCTCAAGTTTTGTATTAATTTCACATAGGGATAATTCAAAACTTTGTGAAATTGATACAAAATGCACATTTCAGAGGTATATTGGAATGGATTTTAAAAGCAATTTCTGAAGCAAACTTTGGATCAAAAGTAAATTCAGCAGGTGTTTTTGATATTTACATAAAATTCTTGCATTGACTGTTGTTCCTGTTTATTTCAGACAAGCTTTGTTTTCTGAGAACCCCAAAAGGCCTCACAGTTTAGCAGAAACAGACCTGGGTAGACTTCACATGGCAACATCCCTCATGCAGATTGATGACAATATCATGAGGTATGTCAGGATGTAATTGTGGTATCTTTCTCACATACATAGGATTTGTCATTTATTCCTTCCTGAAATGCAGGCTGCTGTTTGTTTGTTTGTTTAAAACTTTTATGTGCTGTCCCCTCATGCCTCTGCATATCGGGTTGGCTTACAACGTAGAATTAAAACAATAAAACAGTAACAGTAAAATTATATAAAAACAAAAAAGCGACTGTTAATGATAAAATTGATTTTTAAAATAGCCATTAAATAAAAAGGTTTTAACCTGGCGCCGAAAAGAATATAGACTCGGCGCCAGGTGCACCTCTCCTGAAAGCACATTCCATAACCTGGCTGCCACCGCAGAAAAGGCCCTGGCCGGGTAGTTGTTTTTTTAATCTCCTTTAAAGAGGGCTCCCTGAGCAGAGCCTCTCCCACAGATCTTACGGGGCGTGAGGGCATGAAGGGAAGAAGCACTCCTTCAGGTATCCTGGCCCCAAGCTGTTCACCATTGTACATATAACTCCTTTACTGCTATTCTTATTACCTGTGTACAGACTAGGCTTTCCCCATATCAGTCTAGCATGCAAATGTATAGCAACACTGTTGATGGGTGAAGTGAGGCTCTTGTGTTGACTGTTTGGACTACATAGTTGAGAGTGTGCGGTGTTTGTGCAAAATCATTCTTAAGCCTTTGCTAGAAAACATTTCTCTGTGTTAATACTTACAAAGCTCATTTAGGTAATTCACATTATTGTATTATCTGGTGCTGCTGCTTAAAACCTGAGGGACTGCTTGATGTAGGCTTATTGTATTGATGCCAAGTGCATCACTCAGTTAGAAACTCCCCCCACACACACACACACACCTCCCAAATGCTAGGCATGTTAAGCATCCATGCTTAAATAGTTAGAGATGGGAAAGAAAGTGTGTCTGAAGGAAATGTGCACTAATAAACTGTAATTACAGTCTACTGACATATTGCAACAGATGCAGAGTTGTTTTTTCTGTCGCTGTTCTCTTGGACAGGCTCTCTGCCAATGGCTGCATGCCCATGGTGGACAGGGTCAGAGCCCAAAGTGAATGAGGACAGTCCTCTTTCAGACAGCCCTGTCACTTTACCCTTTTTCTCACCAACCAGCAGCTGATCTGAACTGATCGCATGTATTGGAGTTTTGGAATTCGGTGAGGGTCCCGTGAAATTAGTATGAGGGATGCAGGTGATCTGCCTCATTGTTTTAGCAAAAGAAAATGCTTTTTATCAATGTTTATAATTTTCTATGCATTGTGTTATTTAGCTGAATTTCTCTCTGGCATACCAAGGGTAGGTTTTCCAATACAGAAATGCAATATTGTTCAGTAGCCTTCAGTAGAGCTTAGATGGAGCCTTCTCTGATTAGAAATAGTTTCCGTTATTTGCATTATGGCAAAAAATCTGTTTGTCAGAAGGGGATTCCACTTATTCTTGCTGCCAAGTACTCTTTCTCTAAAAATTGTTTCAAAAATAAGCAACATAGGAGTCTCCTTGCACATCATTTTTTGAGCATTTGATAAGTGGCCGGTTTGTGGTTAGTATTTGGAATAGATAGAAGTAACTGAGCCCTCCGAAAAACACAATTATCATTGTTATGTTGGCACTTACTAATCAGGTAGGTTTCAATACAGACTCTTAGAAGAAGCAGGAGTATGACCTAAGAGAAGTTAGTTCTGCACTTGCAGATAACTCTAGTGTTACGGTTTGAAGTTCTTCATAAAGTTTTTGACCCTTTTCCATTTTGAAACAGTCTGTTCAGTGGCTTAGGACAAATTTCATCCAAAGGAGGACTAGTAATGTAATTGGGCCTGATGCTTTTAACTTTAGTCACTGCTGGTCAATCAGAAAGGATAAATTTGTTGGAAGTACCTTGGTGTATATAATATATACACACCCTTACTGAGCATCCATCTTACACCTTCCTTGTCTAGTCTCTTATTTCTTAACTAACACTTTACTTAAACTCTCCCATGATCCTATTCGTTGATGTTCACCAGAAAAATCCAGGAATGATTGTACTTGGCTGTTAAGAACAAGAGGAATTTGTAAATAGCTCTGTATTCTTTAGATGCTCCATCAAACAATTCCTTTTAAAGACTTCAAGCATTTAAATGCATAGAAGTGATAATACCAAATACTTTATTTGTGGAAATGTTTGATTCTGGGTGTAGGCATTAGAAGAAACTGTAATGTAATTAGAATAAACATGTAATTCAGTAGCAACCCGCCTCCCATACTTACATTGTTTTTCTCTGTGTCTCAGGAAATTCCATGGCTACAGTTCTTTAAAAGAATACTATGAACAGGAAAGCTGTTTGCACTACTTGCACAGAGTAAGTTAACACAGTAAATATTGTTACCTTGGTTCCTTTAACTGGAATGAAAAAACATGTATTGGCACCTTAACATGCATTACTCATCTGTGTATACATGAGGAGGGTGGAGCTCAACCCAGTGCATTGAGGAATAAACAGAGTATAGGGACAGCAGGCCAGGTTTGTAGCATATATGCATGAATGAAGAGTCCAGTCAGAAGGTTTTATGTAGGGCATTATGTAGAGTTATAGATGGCCTTGCAGTGAATACTATAAAACAGTGGTCCCCAACCTTTTAGGACATGGGGACCTCATTAGAGTGCCCAATGCCTAAAGAGGGCCACATCTTAAATAATCTTCCTTACACACATATATAGCCTTCAACATGGTACTGTATGGGGAGTGAAAAGGCTGAGTGGGATGAGTACCTGAGCATTGCTGGCTAGAAAGTACCCAGAATGGCCAAGTTGCTAGTAGGGAAGATAGAGCAAGAGGGGGCTGACAAAAGGAACAGTGGAGACCAAAAGAAGCATGTTGATATTGTGTTTTGTCTAAAAAAGGAACTGGAAAAACAGCAGTAGGTGGTGCAAGCTTGAGGCAGAAAGGACAGTGTGGATCTGAGGGAAAATGCCTTGAGGGTTATAGCCATAAATAAACAAGCAGGTTGGAGGGCTGCACAGAAGGAACTTGAGGGCTGTGGATTGCGGACCTCTGCTATAAAATTATGGTACAGTCAGTTGGTAAAACGATGTAGATTTGATACGCCAAATATTTTGGAGCCAAAATATTTCTTGGCTAGGAAGAGATAGAACTTTAGGTAGTTAGGTAGATCGGCATTTCTTACAGTTTCAATTGAATCCACTGCAGATATTCTCGAGATTCCATAGAACAAACTTCTGAATTACTCTTGAATGTAAAGGACACAGACTGGTTTGTTTGCTTGCTAGAATTCTAATTAAAAAGTCACCAACAACTGCTTTCCAGACATGCAGCTCCTACTGTTACTAATCAAAAGCATTGTGTAGTTATTTTGCCTTTTCTCCTTAAAGGATTCCTTTGTTAAATGAAGAAGCAGTAAGAAAACATGGCAGGGTTACAAATGGAAGATGATATTGTGTGGATCCCAATATAGTCCCACTATTGAGATAGGGTTATTGGATGATAAAGCCTTGTTTAGGAATACCCTAGCATAGCCTCCACTCCTGTCAAATTTAGGTTGCAGCAGATGGTTTTCACTGACAATAATCCATTTTAGGTAATCCTGCAGTTGTTGTAACCTTGAATGTTATACTACTAAAAAGCCCTTCTTCACTACCTTGTAGTAGATGGATTTTGCTGTAAAAGAAGTGGCCTGCAGAAGAGACACTGTAGGGCTGTAGATGAGACAGAACTTTTCTGTGCTTCAGTTAGATTAATTCTCAGCAGCACTTGGCTTGGGCTGAACACAACGCTAGAATGTATTTGAAATATATGTACTCCTGAAATAATTTGGGAAAAGCCATGCTTCCCCAAGCCCACGGTCTCGGTGCTTATCCAATTGGGAAGCATTAAATAAAATGTGAGGGGAGTTCTATGCATTAATCACACTTGGAATCCACAACCACAACTGGAATGCCTTTTAACAAGCTTTGGATTATGAAGTGCTACACCGAAAAGCTTACCTTGTCAATTTAAGATGAATATCAATAGGACAAGTGTGCAATATAGTTAGTCTTTACTATTATTACTACTGCACTGCATTTATATCCCACCTTTTTTCTTCTTGTGGGGAACCCAAGGCAGCTTATGTAGCTCCTGTAATCCTGACAACAACCCTGACAGGCTGAGAATCTGTGACTGACCCAGTCCCCCAGGAAGTCTTATGGCTGACCAGGGACTAGAAGCTGGATCTGCCAGGTTCCAGTCATGCACTCGAGTCATTGCAGCACACAGGCTTTCCAGGTCCGACAGGTGCAGGGCTTAGAGCTCTCAACTGTGAAGTCATAAGTAGGTTTGGAATAGATGCTCTGTGTTGCTGAAAGAAATATGTTCAAACTCGGCTTTGTTCTCTTTTCCCCCTGTAGATCATGGTTCCTCTCTTGCTGGTTAATGCGGCTGATGACCCTTTGGTGCATGATAGTCTACTGTCAATACCAAGAGCCCTCTCAGGTGAACTGAAAGTTTCATCAACAATCTTTCCCTTTTGAACCATACCAGATCATGGAAAAGTAAACGTAGCCCTGGAAAAGCTCAGCCTGCTTCCTCCCTCTTAGGCTCTGCTGAAAGATGATTCTGGATCCTAAACAGTCTGCAAGCAGGGGTGCTTTGTGATAACCTAGACTGGGGTGGGGGGATTTGGAGGCACGTTGAATTGCAGCCCCTGGAATGTGCCATGTTGTAGCTCTTTTCATATAGTGCCATCAATGCACATATGCTTTGCAGAGTACAGAAAGAAACACAGAAATACAGCGAATCAGAAGGGGTCTCCCAGGCCATCTAGTCTGACCCCCAGCTCCAGCTGGCTTCACTCATGACATGTCTACCATGTGCATGTCCAGCCTGTCCTTGAACACCCTCACCGATGGGGCTGCAACCACCTCCCATGGAAGGGAGGGTATGGAAGCCCATTCCATACCCAGGGGTCCTGGCATCTAAATTGATCCTTAGTTCCCTGAGCTTTGCTCCACTGGAATGCATCCTACCCTCCTCTGCAGGGGAAAACAGGTTTCTACCCATTTCCATGTGACACGCCCTCGTGTACCTATATATCGCCAACAGATCTCCTGGGAGTCTCCTCTTCTTCAGGCTGAAAAGACCCCGTTCCCTCAGCCACCGTCCTTGTGGGCCTTTGCTGCACCGATTCCAACCTGGCTATACCCCTCTTGTAATGAGGGGTCTAGAACTGAACACAATACTCCAGCTGCAGGCACACCAGAGTCGTATGGAGTGGCAGTAATACCTCTCTCAGTCTAGAAGCCATGCTTCTGGCTATGCAACCAAGGATGGCATTCGCCCTCTTGACCACCGCATCGCACTGCTGACTCATGTTTAGCCTGCAGTCAACCAGCACCCTGAGGTCCCTTTCACAAGTGCTGCTCTGCAGCCACTTGTCCCCTAACCTGTACTTATGACACCCATTCCTGTGCCCCAACTGCAAAATGTTACACTTACTTGCATTGAACACCATCCCCTTGTTCCTCACCCACCTCCATAGTCTGTCCAGATCCTTCTGGATCTGGAGTACCTGCTCCTCAGTGTTGGCTACCACCTCCATTTAATATTATCTGCAAATTCGATCTCTCACTATTATGAACCTTTCCCTTGTCTTTCCCAGAATTGGATGTAAGGCTAATTGGCCTGTAATTCCTCATGTCCCCTCTACTACTCTTTTTGAAGATTGGGACCACTGACGCTACCCTCCAGTCCTCTAGAACGGCCTCACCCATTCTTCACGGGGCCTCAAAAATGCAGACCAGTGTACATGAGAGTACCCCGGCCAACTCCCTAAGTACCCTCGGGTGCAACTTGTCAGGACCTGGCACATTTGTAACACTCTGAGGAGGAGGAGCTTCTCAGCCTGTAGGGGGGTGATTCTAATCTCATCCTGTCCCCCATGTAGATCTCCCCCATCCTGCTTTGGGGAGTACACAGAGGTAACATAATCATTTAGGATCTGCTTATTCCCTCACATCGGTCACAATATCCCCTTTCTCCTTATTAAGCGGTCCCACCGCCTGTCTCCCCTTCCTCTTGGTTTTTGCATATCTACAGAAGCCCTTTTTGTTGCTCCTGATATTCTTTGCAAGTCTCAGCTCATAATCGCCCCTAGCTTTGCGAAGAATCCTTCTGCAACGGGCCTCCTTCCCCCAGTATACCCTTTTGTCTGCTTGCCTCAGTGCCCATCTCCTATGGAAGTTCCTCTAATCACTCTTACCACCTCTTTTCACATCCACGGTGGTGCTCTCCTTTGCCTTGCCAACTAGAGGTATCGTCAAGGCTTGCGCCTCCAAAACCTCCCTTTTGAGTGCTATCCACCCCTCCTCAACTCCCTTGCCTTCCAGTCCCCTCTCCTAGGAGACTTTCCCCAGTCTGGCCTTCAGTTGGCCAAAGTTGGCCCTCATGACGTCCCAGCTTCTAGTACTTGACCTGCCACTAGTTCCCATTCCCCTGATCTCAGTGCGAAGAATGGAGTGCTCACTTGGATCCAGAGCTCCCCTCATCTGCATCCCATCTATTCGTCCCTCCCTGTTGCTCAAGACCAAGTAAAGGATATTTTCCCCTTTCCTTGAAAGTAGCAAGATGTTTCAGTGCCCCCTTGACTCTCTGCTCACATGTTCACTGATCAGAAATCAAACAACAATAACCTCAGCTGGTTTTTGCAAAACTTGTATAGCTGTCAGTGACGTGAGTTAGGAGTTGTGTTCTATTTTGTGGTTGCGTGTCCGTATCCCACAACCACCCCACCAGCAGGGTGAGAAATATATATCAATCAGTAGGTAAAATACTGTACTCTAGGAAAATGCAGAATTATTCGAGTTCTTAACTTTAATTTTTCTACTCTTACAGAAAAGCGGGAGAACGTCATGTTTGCTTTGCCACTGCATGGGGGTCACCTGGGCTTCTTTGAGGGTGCAGTACTCTTTCCAGAGCCCCTCACCTGGATGGATAAGCTTGTTGTGGAGTATACTAATGCCATCTGTCAGTGGGAGAAGAATACCTCTCAGTGTTCTGATACAGAACAATCATCTGGCCAAGAATAAAAGGGTCCCAAAGAATCTTCAGGTTGTTTCACCTTAGTCTCCATCTTCTGGAATTCCTCTATTCTTCCCCGTTTCTGAGCCTGTCCTCTGAGCATCTAGAAGGTTCGACCACAGTGCTTCATGCCAAAGCTGAGTTACAAGAAGAGAGGCTAATACCTGGTTTTGAGCAACTTGGAAGTATGCGTGGGCATTTGCAATGCTCTCACGCATCGAAGGGACTCGCGCATCGTATTGGTGGGTTGCTCACTTCAAGTTTCTGAAAAAAGGGCAACAACAACATTTCCTTGGAAGTAGCAAGACGTTTCAATGCCCTTGACTCTCTGCTCACATGTTCACTGATCAGAAATCAAACAATAATAACCTCAGCTGGTTTTTGCAAAACTTGTATAGCTGTCAGTGACGTGAGTTAGGAGTTGTATTCTATTTTGTGGTTGCGTGTCCCTACCCCACAACCACCCCACCAGCAGGGTGAGAAATATATATCAGTCTAGAAGAAAGTAACTGTTAATGTCTGCAAGTCTTCAGTACGGCTACCCACAAAGCAAAGGGGAAAGATGTGGAGTGCTGACTTTCCAGAATGGCATCCCTTTGTGAGAGAGGGGCTTTGCTCTTTCAGATTAATGCGCTTCTAGGGTTTAGATTGCTTTGAAAGTATCTGGAGAGTTATCCGCACAGCCGTTGCTTTTCAATTTTGGAGCAGTGGCTGGCTGGATTGTTGTATGTTTTGCTTTTCCGTTGAGACTTCACACATAGATGGCTATTGGCTTGATCAAACCATTGGCTTGATCTCTGCTGTGTTTCCACTTGAGACTAAAACAGGTGGCTTTGTGATTCCTGCCTTTCCTAAGGAGAGGAACCTACTTTGACCAAGACTTCTGTGTGCTCTTAACCCAGGCCTTTTAATATGATCCCTGACTGGAAGTCAATTACTATCAACCTGTGGGCGTTTTCTTTTCTTTTCTTTTCTTTTCTTTTCTTTTCTTTTCTTTTCTTTTCGAGTACTTCACAGCGAATCAGCGTAAATGCTCTTAAGGAAATTTGTGTGTGAAAGAGAATATGATACCATGCTCTTGATTGCCTCACCCACTACTCATGTAGAGCAGCATGTAAAACTATATCCCTACCATGACTTGCTTTAGAGGAGTTGTGCATTGGGTGTCTGCAATGCTGATTTACACACAAAAAACAACCTGTACTAAACGCCTTTACAGTTACTGAGTTCTGTCGGTTGATTTTAGGAGTCCAGTGCTCTGTAGTCTTTAGCACAACGACCTCAGCAGGGTGTGCATTGTAATGGGGCGGGATACAGTGAAGAAGCGGTGTCTTTATAATGTATTGGAGACAGGGTCTCAGCACCAAGCCAGAGAGTTCCCTCTCTGGAAGAGAAAAGCTTACACCATCAATGTATTTTTTTTTAATGGATTATTTAGATAGCTTTACAAGGACAATGAAACTTCGTGGTTGATTCCCTCCAAAACCGTCAGCTCACTGTCCCCTCCTTATGGCTCCTTTTCACCTCTGTCTTTACAAACATTTTCTTGCATTGCATTTTCCGTACCAACTCGCACTTTATTGTTTTAACCTTTAACTCTGCTACCTAGGCACTTTAATTATAATATGGGTTTGATTGTATGTTTCTATCTTGTGTAGGTAGGAATTCTTTTTGAACTTAAAATACTGTGTTACATCATCTCATGCACCAGCTTTGAAATTCAAAAAGGTATATGTTTTATTTGTGGGTGGTTAATTTTTTAAAATTGAGCAATAATTAGCTACTGTAGCAAAGGTGCATTTATTTCATGTCAGGAATCAAACTCTTTCAGCCTTAGTCCAACAGCCTAGGCCTGTTTAGCAAACTAACCTGAACACAGTTTGTCAAGTGAGGGAATGAAGGCTTTTCTACTCCTCTAGATCTGAGGATGTAACCAACTCAGACAGCGCAAGATTTAGTCAATGAGTTCATGGCTTTCCTACCCCGACACCAAAACAGTACGTTTTACATTTTTGTTCACATGCTGATGTTTACCATGTCTTGCTACTTCCTCGAAGAGTCAAAATACAGTATAAGGAGACTAGCAAACTGCACTGCATATAGAACTACTAAGAATTTTTCTTCTACTTGAAATAAACACTTAAATCAATTTTGGTACCTACAATATATAAAATGGAAGTTACTGCCACTTAATTATCCTCTATCAACTTTCATTTTAGGAAGTAAATTATAAAAGGAATTTGCTGTTGACTCACATCATTTCAGTCTCTAATGTACTAGCTTGCTCTCTTCCCTTTCTTGCAGCCTTTTAACCAAATTCACCTTTCCTAAAAACCAATTACAAAAATGGTGTCCTGGATCAGTCACTGAGAGCTATCTCTTTCCAGCCTCACTTTTCCAAAAGTGGCTGCTGTATGGTTAGATTTAACAGAAAGAAAATAGCATTTTCCCTTGAGGGAAGAAGACCTTGTTGTGTTTGAATCACATAGACCAGGTTTAACGTATTTAGCTAACGGTAAGGCATGGAGCCCTTAGTTTCCATGTTGTACAGCCAATTTCTGCTCAGCTGTTTTTGTGTTGCTTTAATCCAGTGAGTATGGGTTATGCAAGGGTTGATCAGCTCTTACTTAAGTCACAGTCTGCTTTAGGGTAACGCAAGGGGGGTTTAACCCTTAGGAAACCCTTGTTTGCTGGATTTGCACAGCATGACACCCCTTGGGTGGGGTTGCATATTCAGAATGGCAGATGCTCTCACCACAAGTTAAAGGACCTATGGTGGGCTGTCATGTGGTCCAATGTTCCCCAGTGTAATGGGAGGGTGGGGGGAGCTTCTTTGCATATAAAGGCTTTTATCACCACTGAGGGTGGGTGTAAGTGTAACTTTCTAAAGTTTTGAACCAGCTACAGATTGGTTTTGTATGCAGGCATGAAAATGAGTTGATGCCTAATTTTGATGGCATTCTTAATCTTTGGTACTCAGGGAATATATGTCCATTCAATTATAAAGAACATTTCTGTGATTACATTCTTCTGAATGGTAGATCTTGGAATAGAAACAGGAACCGCTAACCATTAGAAATCATCTTGATTTTTTGCTCATGGAATATAAAAAGACTTTTGTTCCCATCTCACAAAATGAAGCTGTACAAGGAGAGACCGTTTTTTTTCATTAACAAGGCTGGTCAGAGATGCATCTTATGCCATACACTTGGTGTTCTCCCTTGCCCTTCCAGTCAAACAGGAGGGAGATTTTCAATTTATTTGAGGGTCTGCAGGAAAATGAATGCCAAAACAGAGTCTTCTGTAGGAGCTGAGGAGAGCCTGGCCAGGAAGTAGCTGTACAAATTCCATTATTTAAAAAAAGTCTGAACAGTGTTAAACTTCTGTTCACATTTTCAGTGAAATTGGGATGTTGCTGCAGTGCATCTTCCTGCTGTTGTAAGTAGATTGGACTGTCTCAAATTTCTTTTGAAAAGTAGTATTTAAGTCAGCAAGGATACGGTGTATGTGGAAGCATTTTTCCACCTCACCCTTCCCCCCAGTAAAATGGGCCTGCTTATCAGTTTTCCATGGATGCGCTACACTAGAAGGACTTTTTCTTTATATGCTCAATTCCATCCAGGGGAAGGGTTGTGTGTGCTGGTTCCGGTGTGCAGGCAATTACTTATAATGTGTAACAGCTCATGACATGAACTCTTTATCTGCACCATTTCAAATTATTTGCACCATTTCACATCCAGATTATTTCTGTTTGCTGAAAGTTGTTTGTGACCCCTTGAAGAACTGCTACATTGTTTGCTGTGTGGCAGGAGTCATCGTATTGAGTGATTTTTAAAATAACCTTCATCAGATGGACTGTAAAGCTTAAGTTTTCCCTGGTAATATAGAACATTTTGTAAGTTTAAGTCTGTTCAGAGTAATGTCTTCACAACTTGTTGATATCTGTATTAAAAGTAGCTTGCCTTTGGGTGAAACGTGTGAATCCCACATATAAATTGGTTCACAAAGGAACCCTGGGGCTGACCTTTTTTATTTTTGAAAACTGGCTTTGATCTGCATTTAAAGGTTTATATGATTAGGTAGCATATCATAATTACAACTCTATTCATCCCAATGACATGGTGAAAAAATAAAAACAGAAAACCAACCATCGGCATTTCCATTGAACAAATCTGCTGTAATGGAGATACTCCTACATATGGCTATATACTTCTCCCATATACATATAGCCTGCAATAAGCTGTTATCCACAGATTGCGTTGTTTTACTGGCTTGAGCCTTTCCTTTGGGTTTCCTGCCGAAATGGTACTTCCAAGTCCATATCCAGGATTTTATCATAAGAAAATGGCAGCACCTCTACCAAGAAACTGAAAAAGGGATTCCAGCTTTGTAGTCATGATAGCAGTAATAGTAACCAACTGTTGTAAGGTGGTAAGAGTCCGAGCCACATCTTGCAAATATACCGATTTTATTGGCAATTCTCCTTTGCTGTATGTTATGTAGTGATCTTAGTAGGATACCAGGTGCACTTACTGATGTTGATCTAAATAAGGGCAAACTACACCTTGCTGTTGATTGGAAAGGGGGGTTATTTGCTCACCTTAAAGGGCAAAACTGCCACTGAAATAGGGGCACCATTCAATGCTGCTGGAGTCTGTGGCCTTTGGTCTTTGCTAACTAACATTATGTTGCTCTGTATGTCTTCCTGTCTGGAATAATGTTCTTTAAATCTAATTTTCTCTTGAAGGGCCTTGTGGTGTGGATGCATGACAAAATGAGAGAAATGCATCTGGGTGGAAACGAGGGAATTTGAGTGCAGGGTTTTCCAGCCTTTTTTTCCTATCAGGAACTATACTATAACTCATTTAAACATCTGGTGTTCTGGTCTTTTGCTGGTTACATTAAAGGGTACAACCATGAAAGGGCAGTATTTTCTAAGCTGGATCTGAGAATTGGCATTCCTCCCCCTCCCCACCTCTCCCCTGCCCTCCACTTTTTCCTTTTTTTCCCTAATCTCTATGCAGGAAAACTTAATGTTAACTCCTGAGTTCCTGGGGCCACCAAATTCCCTACAGCTTTGCTGATTTTAGACCAGGTAGAGCACCCAATGTGTCAAAATTCCTGAGATGTGGCATTTATCATTTTGTATAAATACTGATTTGCCAATAGCAAGGCTTCTTTTTCTATTTTTTTATTTTTTGATAAGGCTGTATACACAGCCTGTATCACTGCTTATATGGACAGCTTTGCCCTTCCCTATTGAAGGAGGCACATATCAAATATTTTGATATCAAAGTAGCTTAATATCAAAGCTTTGTTTATCGAAACATTTGTGTGAACTGGAAACCTTGAGAATTTAATCTGCCACCAAGTTTTATCAAAGGTGTAGTGTCCAGTCCACAGGAATCTACATCCTTCCAATCTAACTTCATGGCTATTTTGAACCATTCATGCTTGGTATCTGTAGATTCATTCTCTCAATGAATTCACAGATTCTCCCTTTTGATTTAAGAAGCACAACTTTTTAAGAGGTGGCCCTTATTTTTTTTTTCTTTTCAACATATCCAAGCAGAAGGATATCCCAGTACCTCAGGAAGCTAGACCTGTACCTGTGCACTCTTCTTGATTTCTGTCACTGCAGCTGCCTTATCAGAGTAAATCAAGTGGTTCCTTTAAGTTTTTTTTAAAAGTGTTTCTTGAAGTTTAATTGTTTTGGCAATTTTTGTTTCCAAATACATGTTTTGGAAACCATTATTTTCACATTCCTAACTACTTGGAAACAAAAATGCTGCCCTGAAAAGGTTTCATTTGTTTAAGTAACTCATTGCCACTGGTTCCTTGTTGGAATCTTAGGAACCAGTTTTTTGGGGGAAGAAGATTTGCAACTAGCAATGCAATTTTTCTAAATCTGCTAAGGATTCAAATTATAAAAGTGTGTCAATACGTTTTTCTTTTTCTGTTTTGTGTGTAATAAACAGAGGTCATTGCAGAACAGAATAATTTTGTTATTTGAATCAGTGGAATTTCTTTGCTTAAAAAAATAAAGAACAGTGAAGTTCAGAGCATGTTTTTGTGTCTCATCGCTTGGTTGCTCCTGACTTGGCATATGGGGGGGCGCACTGAGGCTTGTGGGATCTGTGCTGTTCTCCAGAATCCAAAGTTCCACCAATCAAGGATATGTGCAAAATAAAGGCTGGATGTGGCTAAGCTGGATGCAAAGTGTAAACTCTGAGGCAGAGGTAGTTCCCTAATGTAATCCCACATGAGCTTGGACATACCAAATACGAATGTTACTTCAGATAAGGGAATCTGATACATCACTCTAAACCGGACCAGCAAAAACGATCCACAGCTACACTCAGACTGTACAGGTGAGGAGCACTGAGGATGAGAGAGCAGTAATGCATCCAGGATCACTCATGAGAGGTTTTGCTGTAACTTGCAGTTTTGGTTGCCATTTTTAAGTTACTGGGAGTCCACAAGCTCTTGGAGAAATGAAAATCACTTGCTTCTATCAAGACGTTCCATCCTACTTTCTGTCCACCTGTCCCTTAGGAGATGCAGCTTTGGTAATCAGTTGCAATTGATGTGTGTTCTGATCAAATTCCTCAAAGTTAAACAGGAATCTTTGTAGTGCTCCATTGGATTTTATGGTGGTGGCATCTTGGCTAAGCTGCTTCCATATCTCAGAGGGGCTTGGCTACTGTCAGCTGAGTTGGCTCCGATAACAGAAGGAGGGCAAGCAGAAATACAACATAGGTACAATACAGTAGAATTCAACTCAGAAGAGTGGAAGACGAACATTGTACCCCACCCACATCCCTTTTTCTGTCTTAGCCCCTTAATTGCTTGGTAGAATGAACCTGTGCTGCTGCTGTGGGAGGCTGAGCCAGCCTCTGTCCTGCTCTTCATGCAAAAACCTCTCCCCACTCCCATGCAGCTTTGGAGCAGACATCCTGTTTGGCTTGAGTGAGAGCCAGTGGTCTAATGAATAGGCTTCTTCAAGGTCTTTCACTTTCAGACAGACCCCTGCTGGTTTGCTTTGCAAATCAAACAGGCCTGCATTTATCTGGAAGGAGAGGAAGTGGGGTGGGAGGTGGAGATGGTCATAGATCTAATTTTATAGAATGAGTAGAACAGAGAATCAAATTCTCTTTGGATAGTATTTCTCCTTCCCGTTTGTGCTGGTGCCTGTTGCCTTGACAAGCAACAAGGAAATATGCTCTAAATATGGGTTGTATGAATAGTGTGGTCCATCGATCATCTCACTACCCAACACTGATTTGAATTGTACTGTGCTGGGAATCCAGCGAACTCATTGTCAGGTTTAAAGGTCATGTTTGCTCAACTGAGGGCCTGATGAACAGCTCCAGATTCTTGTGTTGACCTTGGAGCTCATGGCCTAGCTTCAGATAAAGCACAAGCTGAAACTCCCCTTCTTGTTTTTTGGCTGTTAGCAAACCAGTATGGAAGAATGGCAATAATTGTGTAAGTGAACCACTAATGAGAGTTCATTGGAGAGTCTGTACAGTGTAGATCCCTCACTGAGGGGCCCATAAAGATCTGAAGCTTACCGTGATAAGGGTTTCATGGGACCATTTTCGTATTTTCACCAGCCATTTGTATTCTGCCTGTATCACCATTGGTGGCATAAATTTGATCACATAAGACTAGACTAGACTAGACAATCCACTTGCTTTGAAGAAGGCCACAATACTACTCCCAAGCAGCTATTTCTGGGGCATGCATTAAAGCTGCATTGAACATAATAACTGTCCACAAACTTTCAGTTTTCCATCTGCCTGAACAAAGGGAGCCACTTAATTGCACTTGAATTGTACGGTTTCTCAGAGTGCGCCTCATATTTGCAGTAATGGTTGCATGGATTCTTTTTTCTAAGCATTTTTGTTTTTTGTACAACTAGTGCTTTTTGTGCTATTTTTAAAGCTTTCGTTCTTAGGAGGTGGCTAAGCATGCTGTGTGTGCACACAAACACTGTGAACTCCACTTATTTTTTTAAAAATCCAAAGTGTTTTCTTTTGAATATGTTTTCAAAAGTAATTTCTATCAAATAGAGATTGGTTGAAAATGGTGAAAAAGACTTAAAACTTTTGAGGCAAGTCAGGGCCCTGTCTGCTTCCATTGGTTGCCATGTTCTTTCATCAGTTTTTCTCGGGGGTGACTGACAGGTTGTGTGTGTGCTGTGATTCCAAGCAAGTGCAGAAAAATATCAGTGTGGAATTGGCCACAGAATTAAAGTTCCTAAGAACATGAGCGTTATTAAAAATAAAATCTTGTAGCCCTCATGGCTACAAGTAGGCTCTTGAAAAGGTCTAACCAGGACCTTCTGTATCCTCTGCAGCCTAAGATTGTTTATGGCCTGAGTACGGGACTTCCGTGCTCTGTATAGTTTCATGCCTCTTACCATGACTAGCAGGAAGAGAACAAAATGAAGGTACCAACTATGCAACAATAGCCAGAAAAAAGACCTGCATCTCCCAGCATGCCCCAGCCAGCAAAGTGGTAAGCCTCCTTTCAGTCTAAACTTGTACCCCAGGTAGAAGGCCCACCTCACCGAGCAAGCTATTGCCCTCAAGACCTGCTTGTGGGTTTCCCTTGGACAGCTAGTTCAGCACTGCATTAACAGAACACCACACTGGGTGGTTCTTGCCCTGATCCAGCACAGCTCTTCTTATGCGTCGACATGATACAACAGTTCAGCTGTGCCTAATTTGTACCATTCAGCTTGTACTAAAGAATATAAGCAAGTGCAGAGTGATACACGCTGGGGCAAAAAAACCCAGGTTGAATGATACACTGACAGGATCTGAACTAGCAGCGAGCAAGCAAGAAGGGGATCGTGCGGGCGTGGTGGAGGCGTCACTGAAAATGTCAGCCCAGGGATCAGCTGCCGTGAAGAAGGCAAACTCTATGCTAGGCATAATTTGGAACGAGGCAGAAAATAGAACTGCCAGAATCTTACTTTTCTTCTACCAATCTCTGGTGCGACTGCACTTCAGTTGAGGTGACCAGAACTGAACCTCACTTGGAAAAGGGCATTGCTGAGCTGGAAAAACACAGGGAAGGGCAAGAAAATGATCAGGGGGCGAGAGCTGCTCACTTATGAGGAGTGGCTATGCCAACCGGGACTCTTCAGCTTAGAAAAAGGATGAATAAGAGAAGACACGATAGAGGTGCTTAAACTAATGTTTGTAGTGGTGAGAAAGCAGAGGAGACATTTTTCTCCCGCTCCCATAACACTTGAACCCAGGGTCATCCCACAGAAGCTGACTGGTGGGAGGGTTAGATCAGACAAGAGCAAGTACTTCATCACAGCGTCTAAACTATGCAATTCTCTGCCATGGGAAATGGCGATGCCTGCCTACTTGGATGCACTTAAAAGGGGACTGGACAGATTCACGAGGGAAGAGGCTTTCAGTGGCTACTTAGCCCTGTGAGCTCTGTGCTTCCTCCTTTACCAGAGGTCACATGCCTGCATCCATCAGTTGCTGAGGAGCTTGGCAGGAGGAGGCCTTGCACCCATTCTGCCTGAGCAATCCTTGGGCAGCTGGTTTGCTACCATGTGTACGGAGTGCTGGACTAGGTGGGCCTTTGGTCCAGTAGGGCTTACCTTGTGTTCTCATGTACTGTTTCTCTTTTAAATTCAAAGGACATAGCCTGGCGATTGGGGCTTTCCATTATTTCACACAAGCAACACCAAAGCCTCTGCGCTATTGGAACATTTTATTTCTCAGTATTTATATAGAAAACAGCCCCTTGGCTTAAGTGCGCCTGTGGTGATGGGCTCTGGTGGGTCCGTTTACAATGCAATGGTCTGTTTCCCTCTTCCTTAACCAACCACCCAAAACCAGCTGTAGCTGCAGAGTGGATGGAACAGAGAGCACTTCCCCAGCACTTAAAAGATCAACCAGTAAACCAACGGAGGCCCTTGCTGTGGCTGAAAGTAAACAGCCAGACTGCCTCTTCTGTACTGGCCCAATCAGAGACTGTCCCTTGCCTGTTTTCCTTTCCTGGGCGAAGAGAGGGAATAGACAAAAGGAGAGTCAAAAGGAGAGAGTTGGAGCTGTAGGGGCTTTTCTGTGCTCTGCTGTTTGGAAGGGAGATGAAGAGGAGTGAAGACTCTTTTGGCTCGCAATCTTTTGGACTGATGCTACATTTGAAAATGTGGTTGGGACTGATTGTTTTCTCGGACCTGTCTTCTCTGCTGGGCTGCTGCTATTTAGAGAGCTGTGTCTTCGGCATCAATCCGGGGCCCAAACAGCTTTTCAGCAGTAGCTTTGCCATCATATTTTGGCAGGATGCCCCCAAAATTTGCTGGCAGGATATCAGCATCGATCTCACGGTAGAAAGTGTCAAGTTCATCACCGTGCACAAATACCTGGGTGCAGGAAGACAAAGGAAAGGGGCATAATTTGGCTTCCCTTTGTACTAATTTGTTTTGCACTTTGTTCTGACATACTGGTTGACATCAGCTAGCGGAAATCGAGGTTCGGCCTAGTCGTCTGCTCACATCCCAATTGTTTTGCCCATTCTCCATGGTGGCCTTGTGGTGTGCACTTGCAATTCTGCAAGAATGCCATCCTTTGGAACATGGCATCAGACACAGAGTTCAGCTCTTTGAAATTTTCAACCCTTGATTCAAACAAAAACATGCCTGTTTTTAGCCTGTATGGCTGAACAGCAGGCAGGCAAACCCTAGAAATTAAAAACCTGTGCTGGCAAATGCCTGTGCTCAGTTTTGCCCTCCCGGGGTTGTGTCACATACGCTGCTGTGCTAAGAAGAGAAAACAAGCGTGGTCTGGGTGCTTTTGCAGTGTAACTCACCCTTTCCAGCAGCTTGTTCTTCAGGAAGGGCTTGACCACATTATAGGTTGTGGTGAAGTACCAAGGTTGATGAATGAAGTGGACGGCCTTGAACCGCGCTGGGAAAGAATCCTGGGAAAGTCAAAGAGAGTGTTACTCACCCAATGTCTAAAGAGAAAAGTTGCGGGGGAGACAGCAGTGATGTACAAGTTATGTCTCTGAGATGTTTTGGAGGTGGAGAGCAGCTGGAGATGGAAGTAGATAAACTTGCACCCCCTCCCCCCCCCCCAGCAGGTTGGAAGGTTGTCAGTGTATAGGGTAGCTTTACCTAATCTGTATGGCCATGCTGGCTGGCTGGTGGGCATTTTGCTCCAGCACATGTGGAGTCACTGGTTTGGAGAAAGCATCCTATATGGCTTTTGCCTCATGAGGATTGCTCATTACCCTACACTTGGCTTTTTGCTTTCAACTGGTTTGGTTTGGTTTGGTTTGGTTTGGTTTGGTTTGGTTTGGTTTGGTTTGGTTTGCCAGTGCTGGATGTATGCTGGCTACAAAACTCATTTCCTTTGCTGCTGAATTAAAGCAGTAAACCAAAATACTGGCCAAGCATTAACTTGACCTGTGGCAAGTTGTGCAGGTAAATCGGCAATCGGGGTTCTCTCCAGCCACCAGCACAAAATTACCAGGTGATGCTGTTGATGATGCCCACACCATTGCAGTTTCATTTGTGTAGCTGCAAGTTGTTGAACTTGCAGCACTCAGTTGTCTTACTTTGCCTGCCCAGAGAAAGACTGCAGGAGAACGTTCTTTAACTGCAGGTAAGTTGCTCTGTACTGCTCCAAGGTTGCTGTTAAGGGTGGAACCTAAGACTCGTGTGTGTTATGTTCTGTGAAAAAGGAGCAATGCTAAGACAGCTTCCCCATCCTGGTGCCCTCCTTATGTGTTGAACCACAACTGCGCTCATCCCCAGCCAGTGGCTGTACCAGCTAAAAGCTGCAGACCTGCCACTGTGAGTAGAAAGGGAGTCAGGCCAGAGGGAAGTGATGTGGCCCTTTGGCCCCTGAGCTTGATGTGCTGCACCTCTGCCTTAGGGAGTGTCTGTCTCTGGCAATTAGCCCAGCTGGCCTGTCTCCACAGCTCGCCAGGGAGGTCTGTGGACGGGTCGGTCTCACCTGTAGCATGTCTACCATCTTCTTCAGTTCGGAAGGTTTGATGCCGGCAGCCTGTTGCATGGTAAACCCCTTGAAGTTTTCGATGATACAGAAGCCATTGATCTGAGTCTCCTCATTCTCCAGGAGCTTCTCTAAGATCACACAGTAGGCACGGAGAATCTAGATAAAAAATGGGTGAAGAGAAGAGCGATGGGTGGGACTCGTAACCATAATGCATCTGGGATCCCCTCACCCACCTTGGCATCAGAAGTAGCACCTGATGAGCCATTCTTAGCTTTGCTACTGATGTTGTGTAGTAAAAACCTTGTACAAGTAGAGTTCTCCGTGGTGGTTTCCCCGGGGGAAGAGGAGATAAGGTTAACAATGGCTGCTTGTGGTGATGGCGGTATATTTCCTGTACTACTGGGGACACCATGAAGTGGAGCCAGGATGTGCAGGCACCCAGCAGTAGCACTTCCTTCATGGGCACAGATGCCGATGGCATCGCATTCCCTGCTCCCTTTGAATTTAGCTACAATTCCCAGAGCAGCTGGAAGGGGAGAATGAACTGCCTCAGGAATTTACTGTCCCCTATAATAATGCAAAGTATTTGTGGTTGGACTGACCTTAAATGGGCAAATGAGAGCCATCTGCTGTACAAAAGACCAACTAACAGTGGAGAAAAGACTGCTAGGACAGATTTCTTGGTATGGCCACCTGAAGTTTTGGATTCCCCTTGGGGCTGTGGCTATGAAGACTGTCCTGATGAGGGGCTACACTTCAAAATTGGCTGCTGCAGCACTGCTCTCAGGGCCAGTTGCGAGGGAACACCTGCGGGAGGGTTGCGTTGCATTCACACCCTGCTTCCCAGAAGGACTTGAATGGCCAGTGCGTGAACACAGTCCCAGCCTGATAGATTGGTTCCAGCATCATCAGATGGTTGCGCTAGCGAAGATGAAGCCACTTAAAGTCCATAGCTTGCAGAGCTGAATACAGGGTTTGTTGTTGTTAGTCGCGAAGTCGTGTCCGACCCATTGCAACCCCATGGACAACATTCCTCCAGGCCTTCCTGTCCTCCACCATCCCCTGGAGTCCACCTAAGCTCACGCCGACTGCCTCAGTGACTCCATCCAGCCACCTCATCCTCACCGTCCCCTTCTTCTTTTGCCTTCTGAGCAAAATCTCACACTCTGTTCCAGATTCTCAGAATTGTGGCCAGTCAGGCTAGGAAGTGGGCTAGGCCAGGCTACTGCTTTCCGTCCTGCCTGTCAGAAAGGAAAGCAGTAGGCCTCAGTCTTCCCCAGCCTAGTTGCTCTCCAGGAATTTTGCAGTCCGCCAATCCAGCCAGCCTGAAGCATAGTCAGGAATCCTGGGAGCTGTAGTCCAAAACAACTAGAAAAAGGCTAGGTTAGATAGATCAAAGGCACTTCTAGGGCTTCTCTACATGAGGTTTTTAATTTCCCACTTTACTGAGGCTTTTGCTTTGCAGGAGGAAGAATGGGTCCTGTTTCTGTGTTTTTCCTCACAGGGTTTTATTTTCTTTCTATATATTCCATTACAGAACCACAAGGTGGTGCTGTGGTATAGCAGGATTACAAAAATACACACGCTTTTCATGTGTGTTCCCACAAGATCAGGAAATAATACCTGACTTTCCCTTCTTGAAAAAAAAGAAAAGCTGTGAAAATGGCTGCAAAACCCAGGAGAAGCCCTGCAGGATGACGAAGCGCTTGCAAACTACCGTAAGTGGCGCATCATGAGTGCGCAATACATGCTTCATGTACAGAAGCTCTCAATTTTCACAAACATGGTTAAAAAAATCTGTATCATTGCATATTTGTAGATTTCAACCTGGGTCTCCTGGGTTCTAGGGCAGGATGTGAATCAGTGCACCTCAGGGGCCCTTTCAGCTGAGAGATGCTATGCAATTCGACTTTACAACAATGAAAAATATCCTGGAAGACACTTTCCCGATTAGATTTTGCAGCTATTAGGGATGGCAGGATGACTTCAGCCATCCTTTTAATTCAGGGCAGTTTGCTGGATTTCAACCTCCACCTGAGAAGCGGAGAAGAAAAGCGGGAAATGAACAGAAGGGAAAGATCATAGAATCAAAGACGTGGAAGGGGCCAAGGCAATCATCCCGTCCAACCCCTTGTCCCCTGCAGCTTTTGGCAGCACACAGCAGGCAGAGTGGAGCAAGGACCAAGGAGTGGGTGAGTGGATGGAACTGCCGCTTTCTCTATCCAGCCCCAAGCACCGGGGTGGGCAGCGGCAGGCAGTTTGGTGGCCAAGCCTCCCAGCTGCATTCTGCAGGGTACCCTGAAGTATTTTATTTTATCAGTGGCGAAGCACTCCAAGGCACCGAATTGCGCTTGTATTGCGCTTGAATTGCATCCATTTGACTATTTCAGCACTCTGTAGTCCTAAAAGTGCCATTTTAAAAAATAGGGAGGGGGACCTCCAAAATTCCTACTACTGCTACATTAGTCTGGTTCAGCAAGGAGATGGATAGCGTGGTCCATATGCAGCCTTTGGTTGCCCACCCCTGCTCTAACGGGAATGTCAGTTTCTTTAAGCAAAGATGAAGAATGTGTGGGGCCTTCCAGATACGGGTTGATTCTGACTTCCTCTAGCCCAGCCTGCATAGCCAATGCTCAGGAGTGCTGGGAACTGTAGTCTAGTGATAGACCCTTTCTTCACGAGAAGTTTCTATAAGGTGGCTGTTTCCGGTTGAGGCAAGCCCTCTGCTGTGAGATGCTGACCTCATCAAAGGTGATCTCCTCATAATCCCAGTTCTCGATGTTGAACAGAAGCACCACCCGCCCGTATTTGTCTCTGTTGCTCAAGATGCCAGGGTAGCCAGCCTCGATGGTGTTGCGCACGGCCTCAGGCGACAGGTTTTCAAAAAGTTCTGGATACTGCTGGCGGAAGTTGACATAGCCTGCAGTTAGGGAGGGAGGGAGGGAGAGAAAAGAAAGCAGAATGCCAAACTAGGGAGGGGCAAATTAACCTTCTATGGTGGCCCTTGTGGCAGATGCTCAGTCGGTTGCTTGCACCACCAATTGACCCAAAGCTGAGAATGTTGCAGGGCATGCATGAACTCTGCATCTGGGAACCATGCTTGACTCTATGGTGCAGAGCCTCTCTCAGCCTGAGGGCCAAACTCCATTTCGGGGAAGTTTGTGGGGACTGTATTCCAGCAGCTAATCTCTCCCCACCAGTCCCTGGCCTCTTTCCTCCAGAGTTGAATTAAATTCTCCATCCCCATTTTTTCTCCCATTATCCTCTGTTCAGGCTATATCAGGCCCTGTCTGCTTTTTGATGCCCTCCTGGTAGGCATGTCATGAGCAGAGCCAGCTGGAGCCAGGGGTCAGACTAGATGGCCCAGGAGATCCCTTCGGACTCTTTCTGTGTTTTTATGTGTCTATGAACATAAAAGAGTTATGACATGAAAGAGTTAAGACATGTCAAAGCAGGGTTGCAAAAACTGCTATTCAATTTATTATTCAACATGCTTTTCTAGCGTTTTTCCTGTACCAGTCCACCCAGTGCTGTAAGAACCGTTGCTTGTCTTGCAGTGTCTTAGCTCATGCTACGCAATGCACACATCTTGTCCTACAGTGGCAGGGCAGTCATTCTTGACCTGTTGGAGCACATTCAGACTTGGAGCCCCGGGCAGGTGGTCCTCCTGGCCGCACCTGCACTGGAGGCGCGAGGCTTTGCTGCAATACAGACTTGACTTGCGCCGCCAAGTACGCATGATCCCTGAATCTAAAGTTAGGACATGTCCCAGGAGTGCCCAAAGCACAGCCTGCCAAGCCGTTTGTGAAAGCACTGCCTGAGGTTTTTCAGGGACTCTCTCCCAAAAGTGAGGAGGCAAATTCAAGCACCAAAGAGAATGGGGAGGGGGCAGAATCATGCACAGACTGGTTACTGTAAGATGCCAGTGTGAATCTTCACCACAGCAGCAGGCTAGCCCTACAGGAGAAGTGCAACTGTGGGGGCAGAGTTATGGAGGAAAAGAAGGTGAGCAGGGGGAGTGTGAATAGCCCATCCCCTTTGCACACTTCAGATTGCCTGCCCCTCTTTGTGTGGCCTTAGGTGTCTTTGTGGCGAACTCGGGTCCTAAGCTCTGGTGTCCTCATGTTGGGAGTGCTTCCAGACTTGTCCAATCACACTGCTTCATTCCCGAACGCTTATTTTGGGTGAACAGCGTGTTTAGTTGCTGAAGGTCTTCCGTTTGCATCCCTTCCATGTTTCCCCGTCACTTTTCCCATCATTTTTCTATCCATAAACAAAGCAGTCAGGAAAAGTTCCTGAGTGCATTTTGCGGAGGAGTGCCAAAGGTCCTCTGTCTGGATGCACCCACAATTGGGATGCCACAATAAAACAAAGCATCTCTTTTCCCACATGCCTCCCATTTTAAACTCCACAGAGAACTGTCTAGTCCACCTTCCAACTGGGGAACCCAAAGGGTGCCCAGCAAGCTCTTCCGTGGCTGTGCACAGCGGCATCTTCCTTTTGAGACACCCTTCTCCAAAATACTTTCTCCTGGTGACCAGAAAGGTTTTTTTTTCCCTTCCTCTCCAGCTTTAGCCAATCTTTTGAGATTGCTTTTATTTTATGTGGTATAATTATTTCATTTTATTTTTTTCTGTGTAATTAAAATATTTCTTCTTTGCCTTCCAGAGCCCACCCAAAGTACTGTACAACATCAGAAAACATAATAAGAGCCAGTGCAGCTATAGAAGCAGGTGGGGGGGGGGGCACCAGCAAACATTAGTGTGTTAGTTCTAAACTGTTCCCCTTCCCAATCTCCCCCACCACCCCCATCTTCACATGTATCTTTGAAAAAGGCAGAGGCTGACCAAAGCTTGCAGAATAACAGCCTGGCTTAAACACCTCTCCCCAAACTCTCTCTGTATGTGTGAGAGAGAGCCCATTTTAGTGGGCTTTAGTGTTTGTTTCGCTTTTAAATTCTGTTTAATGGTAAACTTGCATGTTTTTGTATCATTTTGCAGTTTGCTCTGAGTGTTGCCTTTTGAGCTGAAAAGGAACACAGCCTTATTCAGAGAAATAATATTCTTGTTCTCATGATCATGTGGCCAGCATGACATCATGGGGTGCTGTTTGGTTGCTAGCTTGGCATGACCCAGGGACAAGGCAGAGGGAGCTGGCCCCATAGCATGGCTTCGGACTGGCAACCTTTAGATCGGCAGCTCAGCGGCTCGGTGGTTTAACTTGTTGTGCCACATAAGTCTGACTTAAGTAGAAATGCAGTAGCTGTCACCAAGGTGGGGAGGCCCGCAGCCAGGTGCACGGTGTGCCTGTCTGTTCCCTCTGATGTCCAGGTGCTAACTGAGGACAAGCACCAATTCCAGGGGTTCTTTATCTTTAAACCAGAATCAGCCAAGATGGCCCTTCCAACAGAGGATGGCTTTAAATAGCTAATGGTCCTTGAGCAGCCTTTCAGACTCTGGGAAAATGGACACACAATCACCCAAGTTCTCGTACCTCTTAACAAGATTTAACTGGGAACAGCTGTGGGCCTGCGGAGCTTGAAACATGGGAACTCAGCTGCCAGGAGCCTCACCTTTAATCAGATCGTAAGCCCTGTTGATATCAAATTTGCGGGCACGGATGAAGCGGAGAAAGAAGGCCTCGTCCTTCCCCTTCACTTTCTCAGCCACCACCTTGCAGATATCCTCCCCCCCTTTGGCTTTCTCCTGGACAAGCTCCTGCAACTCTTTCACTGCAGATTCGCGTCTCTCCGGCGTCTCATTCAGTTCGTCCTTGGCCTGCAGAGAGGAGGGGAGGATAGCTTGGCAGTGGGCAAAGAGGAGGTACCTGGAGCGAGGCGTTCTCCATTTGCTCCTTCCTGGGAAAACCAGCACAAGCCCCTTCCCAGATAAGAACACAGGCCTGTCCAGTAGAACTACACCAAGGGTCGTGGGGCCTGGGCCAGGTCTGATGTTGGGGCAAACAATTTGCGTGGGAGCAGAAATAGGGGCCCATGTGTTGAGCATGTGAGTGGTCTTTCCCCTCTGTAATCCAACATTCGGCACCAGGGACCTATGGGAAACCCACAGGCTGACCATGAAATAGAAGTGGGTCTTGGCCCTGAGGCTCACGATGCCACTTCTGTGCGGAACAAGCCACTTGTCCTTACGATGCTGCGGACTGCAAATGTCCTTCCACCAAGGAGGCCTCTGGTTGGCATCACCTTGCAGACCTTTGTATGGGACCACCAACATTGGTGGCTTGTCACTCCGGGTCCAGCGGACCTTAGAGCAGGGCAGGTGAAACTTTTTCAACCCAAGGGCTGCATTCAATTGCAGAGACCCTCTTGGGGACCACATTTCAGTGGTGAGGGTGCCAAAGGAGGGAAAGGGATGGGATGAAATTTCTGCTACAAGACATGTTAATCCCTTAGGATAGCTGAGGGGAGGAAAACATGCAAAAGTTGGGAAGCCACCATTGAGTAATGATTGGAAAGAAGATGACGGGGCCGGGGACCCTGGACGAGCTGGATGTGTTGCACTACCTGAGGTTCAACATCCCTGCCCTAGAGAGCAAGGGGGGATGTTGGAGGGAAATGTTTCTCTTTGGGGGTATTGACCTATGATGACACATGTGCATGTAGAATAGGAGTGCTACTTGCTGCAGATGATGTGAGCAGCTCTCTAACGCATCTGGAAATTGCCAGATTGGGCCTCATGCACAGGCCTTGGCTCAGGGGCAAAGCACGACCTTCAGAGGAAGAAGGTCCTGGATTACTCTGCCAGAACAGCCTGGAGAAGATGCACCCCCTCCCCAGGTTTTGTTGGACTACATTTCCCATTATCCCTCGCCACTGGCTATGTAGGTTAGCATTGATGGGAACTGCAGCCCAACAACAACGAGAGAGCATTACATCCCCCGCTTCTGAACAAAATGAACCAGTGGCCTCTCTTGGCAGCTTCCTGCAGGACCCCTCTTTGCCTCTGCTTGGATGTTTGGTGCCACCCAGTGGCCGAAGCTAGTTAGTGAGGTTCTCAAGGCGGAGGGGCGTGCTTAGTGATGGATAAAAGCTTGCCCCGAGCGGAAGTCATTCACAGGCCTTTCCCAGGAGGATGCCAGCCCGTGGCCCCATATGCCAGAGGTAAAGGTGATCTATCTGCACCTCGATAGGCAACTGTCTGCTCAACTCTCTGCTTGCCTGCTTCCAAACCATGTATTCAAATCATAAAATGGACGGCAGGTGCAGTGGAAAAGCAGGTGATTCCGAAGTTGAGATAGGAAGCAAGGGGGCAGGAGCACCTCACTGGGGGCACCGTGTTCTCCAAGGCAGCAGGGGTCACACGTGCCCCCTGCTGTCATACTGCAATGATTCACAATGCCCCCCCAACCTTAAAAAGGTGGTCTGCCAATGAATTTCAGCTGTGAACGAATACAGACAGCCAAAGATACCGAATGCTGCTTACACCCAAGCTAACTGCGCCAGCTTGGGCCCCCCAAAATAGCGGCAGACCACTTTTTGCCACCGCCACCATGTTTGACAGAACCGTGGTAGAATCGGAGACTCCAGGGGACTCATGGGGTGGGGCTTGGATGGTTCCAGGGCTGCACACAGTTGCCCACTCTTGCACCATAGAAGGCTCTCCAGCTGAGATATTCTACTCATGGTGCCAGCACTAGGATTGAGGGCCATATCGCTTGTCAGGACCCTTTAAACGGAACCCCAAGAAGAGGGGACATCTTGATGGAGAATTCTATCTGGCGACTTTGGACACTGTTAGGGATTCCATGCAAGATGAAAGCCAGGATGGGCATTTATGCATTGCCAAGAAGAAGACTAAGGAGATCTGGTTGTGTGAAATTTGCATATGCTAATAGATGCATCCAGCTGCAAATTTAGGATTCTTATAAACAGAGGTACACAATATCTTAGAGATGTCAGCCTGCTGTCCATCTTCTCACCACTGATGAGCTGCTTCAGGATAGAAAGGGCTTCCTTCTGCAAAGTAAGACATATGGCCAACCTAATACGAATGGCAATGATGGTAGGATGACTGTGTGATCTATTTTAAGGAGGACAGTCCTCTATTTGAAGGGCTGTTAGAAGATGTCCATTATCTCAGGGACTCCCTGTCTAGATCTGTGGATCCCTCTTGTGGATGATGACGTGCACCATAGGCCACAGAGATATAGCAGAATAATGTGCTTTTCTGTAAGGTACCACAAGACTCCTTGCTGTTCTTGCTGCAACAGGAAATGGAAAGAAATCAGAGCAGGGGCCCTGACGTTGCCTGTCCATAGTGAACACCTGGACAGTAGACTAGACAGGTAAGCCTATGGGTCAACTGGTCACAGATGGCCATCAGGGGCTGCATTTCTGTTTAAATGACAGCTATTCTTCCAAAATGAGTGTGCGTGTGTAGAAATTAACCCATGAGAATGCTAGGCAAATCTGTAGACTTGTTTGTCCTCTTTTTTAGGGATGCATAAGAGACTACCCTAAATGCTGTTTGGCTCCATTTTGCTAGTTTGGGGGGCCGAAACCAGATTGCCCTGCCACTCTCCAGAGCTGTGTGTGGGCCCCGAGTCCAGTATTTGGCCTTCTGGACCCTGCCCAGTGACTCCTACCTTTTGCAAGGTGTATGCTGGGATCTTCTCACACTTCCCGAAGACGTGGCCGTGGTCCTTGGTGGTCAGGCGCTCAAGTTTGCTCCTCAGGGCTTGCTCCTCCTCTGAAACAACCCTAAACGTGCCAGTCTGGGGAGGGTGGGGAGTGGGGAAGCAAGGTAGTGAGTTCCACATTAAGAAGTTTGCAGCGTCAATGATTCTTGGGCCCAGACCTGAGACATTCTTCAGATCTGCTAGCATAACACTTCAGGCACCCTTGATTAAAAGAAAGATTCCAAATGTCTCAATCAGGAACTTGAGGACCCAACCAGACATGTGTCAGGTTAATTAGATGGATGCTATGAATTAATGGAAACCCTTTCTGTTATTAGTTGAATAGGCATCCACTCCGATCACCTCCTGGCAAACAGATGGGGAAGAAATGGAAGTAGTGACAGATTTTATTTTCCTGGGCTCCAAGATCATCGCAGACGGGGACTGCAGCCAAGATATTAAAAGACACTTGCTCCTGGGGAGGAGAGCTATGGCAAATCTAGACAGCATACTAAAAAGCAGAGACATCACCCTGCCAACAAAAGTGCGTATAGTCAAGGCTATGGTTTTCCCAGTTGCAATGTATGGCTGTGAAAGCTGGACCATAAGGAAGGCCGAGCGCAAAAGGATTGAGGCCCTTGAATTGTGGTGCTGGAGGAGACTCCTGCGAGTCCCTTGGACCGCAAGGCGATCAAACCGGTCAGTCCTAGAGGAGATCAACCCTGACTGCTCTTTAGAAGGCCAGATAGTGAAGATGAAACTCAAATACTTTGGCCACCTAATGAGAAGGAAGGACTCCCTGGGGAAGCGTCTAATGCTGGGAAAAATTGACGGCAAAAGAAGGAGGGGACGGCAGACTGGGGAAGAGCAGAGGGCTAGTACTAGTAGCGCCAGAAAGAATGAAGCTTCTGGGTCAAAGCCGAAAGGACACTCAGTTGCAGATGTATCTGGAGGTGAAAGAAAAGTCCGATGCTGCAAAGATCTGTACTCCATAGGAACCTGGAATGTAAGATCCATGAATCAAGGCAAGCTGGATGTGGTCAAACAAGAGATGACAAGACTGAACATCGACATCTTAGGAATCAGTGAACTAAAATGGACAGGAATGGGTGAATTTAATTCAGATGACCATCAGGTATGCTACTGCGGGCAAGAATCCCTCAGAAGAAATGAAGAGTAGGAAAAGCAGTACTGGGATACAATCTCCAAAATGACAGAATGATCTCAGTTCAAATCCAAGGCAAACCATTCAACATCACAATAGTCCAAGGCTGTGCCCCAACCACTGGTGCAGAAGAGGCTGAAGTTGACCGGTTCTATGAAGGCCTACAACACCTAGAATTAACACCAAAAAATGATGTCCTTATCATCATGGGGGATTGGAATGCTAAAGTAGGTAGCCAAAAGATAACTGGAATAACAGGCAAGTTTGGCCTTGGAGTACAAAATGAAGCAGGACACAGGCTGGTAGAATTTTGTCAAGAGAATACGATGGTCATAGCAAACACTCTTTTCCAACAACCCAAGAGATGACTCTACACATGGACATCACCAGACGGTCAACACAGAAATCAGATTGACCATGTGCTCTGCAGCCAAAGATGGAGAAGCTCTATACAGTCAGTAAAAACTAGACCAGGAGCTGACTGTGACTCCGATCATGAGCTTCTGGTCACAAAATTTAGGCTTAAGTTGAAGAAAGTAGGGAAAAGCACTAGGCCACTCAGGTATGACCTAAATCATATCCCTGATGAATATACAGTAGAGGTGACAAATAGATTTAAGGAAGTAGATCTGATAGACAGAGTGCCTGAAGAACTATGGATGGAGGTTCGCAACATTGTACAAGAGGCAGCAACTAAAACCATCCCAAAGAAAAAGAAATGCAAGAAAGCAAAATGGCTGTCTGAGGAGGCTTTACAAATAGCTGAGGAAAGAAGCAAAGCAAAAGACAAGGGAGAAAGAGAAAGATACAAACAATTGAATGCAGAATTCCAGAGAACAGCTAGAAGTGATAAGAATGCCTTCTTAAATGAACAGTGCAAAGAAATAGAAGAAAACAATAGAATAGGGAGGACCAGAGATCTCTTCAAGAAAATTGGAGATATGAAGGGAACATTTCATGCAAAGATGGGCATGATAAAGGACCAAAATGGCAGGGACCTAACAGAGGCAGAAGAGATTAAGAAGAGGTGGCAAAATTACACAGAAGGACTATACAAGAAAGAGCTTAACGTCCCTGATAACCACGATGGGGTGGTCACTGACCTCAAGCCAGACATCCTGGAATGTGAAGTCAAATGGGCCTTAGGAAGTCTGAGCAACAACAAAGCTAGTGGAGGCGACAGTATTCCTGCTGAGCTATTCAAAATCCTAAAAGACAATGCAATAAAAGTGCTACACTCAATAGACCAGCAAATTTGGAGAACTCAACAGTGGCCACAGGATTGGAAAAGGTCAGTTTACATTCCGATCCCAAAGAAGGGCAATGCCAAAGAATGTTCAAACTACCGCACCATTGCACTCATTTCACATGCTAGCAAAGTGATGCTCAAAATCCTACAAGCTAGGCTCCAGCAGTATGTGGACTGAGAACTACCAGAAGTACAGGTAGGATTTCGAAGAGGGAGAGGAACTAGAGATCAAATTGCCAGCATACGCTGGATCATGGAGAAAGCTAGGGAGTTCCAGAAAAACAGCTACTTCTGCTTCATTGATTATGCTAAAGCCTTTGATTGTGTGGATCACAACAAATTGTGGCAAGTTCTTAAAGAGATGGGAGTACCAGACCATCTTATTTGTCTCTTGAGAAACCTATATGCAGGTCAAGAAGCAACAGTGAGAACCGGACACGGAACCACTGATTGGTTCAAAATTGAGAAAGGAGTTCGGCAAGGCTGTATACTGTCACCCTGCCTATTTAACTTATATGCAGAGCACATCATGAGAAAGGCAGGGCTAGATGAATCACCAGTTGGAATCAGGATTGCTGGGAGAAATATCAACAACCTCAGATATGCAGATGATACCACTCTCATGGCAGAAAGTGAAGAGGAACTAAAGAGCCTCTTGATGCGGGTGAAGGAGGAGAGCGCAAAAGTTGGCCTGAAACTCAACATTAAGAAAACTAAGATCATGGCATCCAATCCTCTCACTTCCTGGCAAATAGATGGGGAAGAAATGGAGGTAGTGACAGATTTTATTTTCCTGGGCTCCAAGATCACCACAGATGGGGACTGCAGCCAAGAAATTAAAAGACGCTTGCTCCTGGGGAGGAAAGCTATGGCAAATCTAGACAGCATACTAAAAAGCAGAGACATCACCCTGCCAACAAAAGCGCGTATAGTCAAGGCTATGGTTTTCCCAGTTGCAATGTATGGCTGTGAAAGCTGGACCATAAGGAAGGCTGAGCGCCGAAGGATTGAGACCTTTGAGTTGTGGTGCTGGAGGAGACTCCTGCGAGTCCCTTGGACAGCAAGGAAATCAAACCAATCAGTCCTAGAGGAGATCAACCCTGACTGCTCTTTAGAAGGCCAGATCCAGAAGATGAAACTCAAATACTTTGGCCACCTAATGAGAAGGAAGGACTCCCTAGAGAAGAGCCTAATGCTGGGAACAATAGATGGCAAAAGAAGAAGGGGGCGGCAGAGGATGAGGTGGTTAGATGGAGTCACCGAGGCAGTTGGTGTGAGCTTAGGTGGACTCAGGGGGATGGTGGAGGACAGGAAGGCCTGGAGCAATGTTGTCCATGGGGTCACAATGGGTCGGACATGACTTTGCGACTAACAACAACAACAAAAGCCACATGTGGAGGGAACCTGTGCAGCTTTGGGATAGTGTGCATAACAAGGGAAGCATAACACTTTTCTGTCTGTGCCGTGGATGCTATTCTCATTGTGAGAAAAACGTTGCTTGGAATGCAAAGAGTAGCTTCAGCAGAGCTGGGCCATGAGGGCAGGACCATTGCAGTGAGAGAAAGACAAAGCAAGCTAAACTCCTTGTCCTCACCCAGATTCGGTTGTCGCTCCGTGTTTGTGAAGGCCTTTGGACAGGTCGGCTTCCCTGAGTCTCCTCACGCAGCAAGTCCTCCTTCCTACCACCTCAGCATCTCCCTATCCTTGCTACCATCTACTTGCCTGGCAGGCAAAGATTTGGCAAGCCAGGAGGCCACAGCATCTCCTGCTCCTCCTCCTCACCCCATTATCTTGGCCAGTGTGGACACCATGGGAAATTTAACCGGGCAGACAGTTTTCTATATCCATCTTTATATACAGCTTGCCCTGGAGACGATTTGCTGAGCAAACTTTGTCCAGCCACTCTTGAGAAGGAGGAAATTTCACTTAACATTAACAAGGTTCACCATGATGCAATGCAAGTAGAAAGCAGTGGGAGCTGGCAACCCAAATTCTTGCATGTATTAATCATCCAGGGCACAACTTTAAGTTCTTCTGAGAGAAGAGTAAGTCCTGTTATCTCCCAGCATTTCCCAGTCAGTTATGCTGGGAGTTGTAGGACTCTTTTCTGCCTAGGGCATCTAGGACTGCATAACCCTCAGCTTTTCAGCCAGTTCATTTCCTGCTCCACAAAATGGATTTTATCAAATGGTGGCTGTTAATTCCAGGAGAACAAGGTGGGAGGGCCAAATTGGCATTCCACAATGAGACCTGTTTGGGCTCAGGGCCTGCTAAGTGACTGTGGGTGCCCATTACTTCCCCCCGCCCCACCCGTCCTGCAAAAAGCAGACTGGAGCTGAGGATTTCCTTGTCTATTACCCACCATGGGAATAATCAGGAAAGGGGGGGGACAGAACAGGGGAAGGGGCTGCAACTCAGCGGCAGACCATTCTTGTTACATGTGGGAGGACCCGTGTTCAGGCTGGAAAAGTACCCGCCTGAAGCCTCAGAGTGTCAACAAGACTGCACTAGCTGGATCAAAGGTTCAAGTCAGAACAAGGCCGCTTCCTAGGTTCTTATACGGCAGGATGGGTACTCACCACTGAAGCCATTTTTTCCATCCGTTCCACACAGCCCCTGAAAGACAGAATGCAGACCATTCCTGATGGAGGTCTGTGCATGCTCAGTGCTGCAGAATGCTCAGGGGCAGGATGGCCACCTGTCCTCTTTCACAGAAGAGTCCTCTTTTTGAAGGGCTCTTGAAGAGTCCAGTACACAGAACACTCATGGCTGGATTTCCATTTCACACGCAATGCCAATGTCTACATTTGCATCTCTCTGTATAAATTAGCAAATGCAATTGCTATTCAGATCATGGTCCTCCTCCTCCATTTTTTTGACAATTTCTTTTCTTTTCTTTTGCAGGGAGCTACTTATATGTGGGGCAGCGAGATGGGATTAAGCAGCGAGATGAATTTCATTCTGAATGGGAAGGGACCAAACCTGACAAGGGATTCAGAGGGAGCCACCCGTTTTGTCCTGTTAGTCCCGTTAAATGGGGGAGGGGGCGGGGGGGGTTAGGGTCACTTCTGCGTCATCATACAAAGAAACTGGCTGCTATTCTTGTTTCAGCTAAAGAACTTGTGCTCTGCTCCCAAAAGATCCCAGGGCCAAAAGACCTGTGGCATCTGCAGGTAGGAAGCAGTGGAAGGACCCTTCCTCACTGAGGACCCCACAGTCTGTCAGATCAGCCAGTGCTGGGTGGGACAGATGGATAACCCAACCTGGTAGAAAGCACCTTCCTGGGTTGTTCTAGCTTTGAATGAATGGAGCCCGCCTTTCTGTGGAGTGCCAGCTCCAGGTTTTGGATGGCCTGTGGACAAGACACCCTCAGTGGGCCCCTCCTTGAGTAAGTCTCCCTTTCCACCACCATCATTCCCGGCTGCTGCTGCTCTCAGCATTGCTACCACCTGCTTGCCTGGCAGCCAGAGGGCACGCGGACAGGGGCATCTCCCATTCCTCCTCCTCTTCCTCACCACCACCACCACCACCACCATTGTCTGGGCCAGAGTGAAAGGTGGGTGAAGTATTAGGCTGCGAGGAGGAAGAGGAAGAACAGCTCCAGGTGCTTATGAAGGCATCCTTGTTAGGCTGTGAGCCTAGGAAGGTGCCCAAAGGTGTTTTCCCTTGATGCTGGCAAAGGCAGGCATGCTCAGCAAAGTTAGATACGGAGGAGTTGAAAGAGATCGATAAGGTTATTCAATAAGTCCAGCCCCGGGAGTGGGAATCCAAGTTGCTGCATTCAGCATGGCCCCCGCTGCAAGAAGCAGAGAGGTGATGGTAGCAGGGCGTGCTGAAGCACACATGGGTGGAAGAGGCCCCAGTACTCACGGGAGAAGCTGGATGGTTTCCGATGGTCAGTGTGCGATCCTGCGGAGTCCTGCTCCAAAAGGGCAGCACAAGCACAAGAGCCGGTGAAGTCAGAAAGGGAGGAAACACAGGCAAAAGCTTTGTAGAGTCACCAGGTCGGGATTACACATCACAAGGCCGTGCTCACAGCAGTTCTTTAATTAGGTCAGCACAAACCGGGCGAGGGGACCCTTCAAAAACTGCAAAATGCACGGGAGAGAGCGAGGGACAGCAAGTGGCCTTGGCTTGCAGAAGCACATGGTGAGACAGTGGGGGGGGGGGGGCTGATGGGATTCTGGGACCGATTAGCCAAGTATAAAAGCTCCTTATTGTGTAACTGGGCCACACTCATTAGTGTAAAATACAGAGTACTAGGAAGGAATTTGGGGCGTGGAAATTGGGAGCAGGGAACGGGATGAAATGGAGGCGCACGTGTTTGCATGGAACAAGATGCAGTGTGGTCTGCATCAGAGGCAGGCCTGGCTGGACACCTGGGGGTCCACCCACAAGCCCCCCGAGGTGGCTCCTCCACTGCAGCTGGCATGCTCAGCAGCCTCTTGCTCCGGCCCAGAGGACGAGGGAGGGCAGGCAGAGGCGCTGGGTGCCCATGACATGCTCATGGGCTTCAGCCCTGCCAAGCAAGCCTGTGGAAGTCATGATGGAGAGGAGGCAGGCCACAGTGGGACTGTGAAGGAAACTGAGGCAGCAGGCCCACAGAGGGTGGCTTGTCCCAGGGCCTGGAGGAGGGTGACAGGCAGGACACAGCACAGGTGTGCAAAAGGCAGATCTCGTAGAGAAAACTGGTAGATTTCTGGATGGTTTCCAGTGGCAGATTGGCCAGGATTTCTGACTCCCAGGTGTTTAGGAACAAGACGACTCCCACCTCTACCCTCAATTCTACTGCTGAAATGAAGATAGTAGTTTGGGGAGGTATGGAAGTATTTTCATTTTTTGTATTTTACTGTAAGTATGTTTGTGTAAGAAGGCTGAGCCCTGCTTAGTTCTAGTTCTTAAAATCAGTTCTTGATCTCAGAATTATTCACATGTGCATCTTTTGCACCATCCTCTGCCTGGTGGATCTAGTAAAACGCAGAGTCTGTCCTGCCAGCATGAAGTCTGCCCGGTCCTAGGGAGAGATCGCACTGACCTCGGGAAAAGTGGTTTTCTGCTGGGGATGTGGAAGACGCCTGCTATAACAGATGCGGTGTAAGCAGCAGTGGGGAATGTGTGCCCCTCCAGCTGTTGTTGGACTGCAGCTCCCATCAGCTCTAGCCATCATAGCCAATGGTGGAGGATAATGGGATTTAGAGTCCAACAATTTTGCTTCAGCTAGCTCTGGATGAAGCAGTTCAGCTGTTTTAGTAAACACTAGAATTACCAAGAAGAAAAGCTTATTAATAAGGAATAATCCTTGATGACAATACTTACCATAAGAAGCGAGTTTAGTGCTCCTTGTTCAGGATTTCCAACTCTCCACTGGGAAGTGTAGCCTTCCAACCCGTTTTAATGCCCATTCCCTGCCCACAGCAGTTTGTTGGCATTGTGACAACCGAGCATACTCGATCCCCACTGAGCTGTTTCAGGGGTCTCCTCTCATTTGAGGTATTTTCCTCTGAAATACTTATTTGTATTTCTGCAAATCTCACTATCTCCCCAATCCTGTAAAAACTTTGTCTTGTAGTTAGGGTTGTGATGCTGTTTTTGGCTACTTAAGCAACACTGCTGTGGCCTGACAGGTGGAAATAGAAGGATGGATAATAAAGTTCTGGAGAATATTGTAGGGCCAAGCCCTGTGATTTCCTTCCTCTCATTAACCCCATTCACACAACACAACAAGACAGCATAATGGCTGATTGTGAGTTGTTGTTGAATCATAGGCTGTTGTGTTGTATGAAACCAACAATGCAAGAAACTATGGTTGGTTAATCCTGAAAAGCTCAACAACAAACCATGGGTCTTTTTGTGGGTTGTCTTTAACAAACCATTGCTTGTTAGCAAAGCGGGGTTCACATAACAAGCCACAATTCATCAACAGCCCACACTCAACCCAAACTCTGGCTTGCTATGTATAGGAACCCAGCCTGTTTTGTTCTCCTGCATTGAGATGGGTCCTGTCATTGAACATAGAAACAAAGCGAGTCAGAAGTGACCTCCCAGGCCATCTAGCCTGACCCCTGGTTCCAGCTGGCTCTGTTCATGTAATGCCTAACATGTGGTTGTCCAATCTTTCCTTGAACACCATCACTGATGGGGCCTCAACCACGTCCGTTGGAAGCCCATTCAAGGGTCTAACTGTCAGGAAGTACTTCCTGACATCCCGCCTGAAGCCTGGTTCCTTGAGCTTTGCCCCATTAGAATGCATCCTGCCCTCCACTGCAGGGAAGAACAGGTCATGGCCCTCCTCCACATGACATCCCCTCACAGATCTCTAAAGATCCCCTCAGAGTCTCCTCCCCTCCAGGCTGAAAAAACCTAGTTCCTCAATCTCTCCCCATATGTCATCCCTCCCAACCCGGCTACCATTCTTGCAACCCTGCACTGAACTGATTCTAACCTAGCTAAGTCTCTTCATGTGGAGCCCAGAGCTGGATGCAATTCTCCAGTTGTGGCTGCACCGGAGTCATGTAGAGTGGTATGATCACCCCCCTAGATCTGAAAGCCACTCTTCTGGCTATACATCCAATGGTGGCATTTTCCTTCTTAACCACTGCGTCGTGTTCAGCCTGCTGTTGACAAGTACCCCAAAATCCCTTTCACAAGTGCTGCTCTCCAGCCGCTTCTCCCCCACCCTGTACCCGTGACACCTATTCCTGTGTCCCAAGTGCCAGACCTTGCACTTATCCACAGTGAGTGCCATCCCGTTGTGCCCCATGTACTTCCACAGCCTGTCCAGTTCCTTCTGGATCTGGTTCACCTGTTCTTCAGTTGTGGCCATTGCCCCCACTTTCGGATCATCTGCAAATTTAGTCAGCAAAGCTCAGGCTTCTGCGGAAAGCTTGAAAACTAACGGTATGCTGCTGCTACAGAGCAGCCACATTGGTTAATCCCTGCTTCTTAAATTCAGCTTAAAATCATCTCATGGAACAAAGGCTTCTCCTTGTTTCTGGGTGCATATGGGGCTTGTCATTAATTATCAAAGGTACATGTGTGATCAATGATCCAGGAAGAAAAGAACAACTTGCATGGGGAATAATAAGAATGGTCTGTTCCTGGCTGCTCTTGAATGGGCCTTCTGTTTGAGTTCATAACTGAAAAGTCACTCAAGGGTTATATTGGTGCAAACATTATGTAAATGACATGCCTAATGATGAGATTGTTCTTCAGACTGAGGCTGAATGAGGTCAAGGCAACAGCAGTCCAGGGAGTTGCAGGGTACCCACTTATGCATCACCAAAACCCAGGGAAAACACTATCAAAAATGAGGCAAAGGAAACACGGTGTTGCATAAAGTCTGGCTGTGCACACCCTATAGGTACAGATGCACGTTTGGAAGCGTATCTCTCATTTAAATAGAAATGCAGTTCAATTTCTGTGGAGCAGAAGGCATGCGTAGCTGTCTGCCCAGTTTGCGACTGCTGAGGGGCAACTTCGAATTTTTTGAGAGTTCTCTCAAACTGGAAATAATGCTGGGCTTCCCTTCAGGTAACCTGCAGCCCTCCAGGTGTTTTGACATTAGCCAGCAAAGTGATGGTGAGGGATTGCGGGAGCTGTAACCAAAACATCTGGAGGGCCACAAGTTGCTCACTATTAAGATAGAAGATGCCTGCAAGCAGAGAACCTGAAGCAGAGAGCCCTCCTCTGTCAAGGAGAACACATGGCCACCAATTGCTGATATGGCTGGCGTTCATGAAGGGCCGAATGGCAGGGCAGGGCGAGCCTGACAGAAAGACTGCTTATGAGGGATTCCTTCTATTTTTCCGACCTCTCTTCTCACAAATCTCCGCCCCTGTGATCGTCCCTGGTTTTGCCTTTTAGGGATTGTTGGTAACACCCTTTCCTTTCCCTCAGAAGAGCAAATGCACCAGGCAACAGAGAGTTGTTTTTGATACTTTATTGCAATAATGGGAGTTCCAGAGTTTCCTTCCCCTTGCCAGCTGGCCAAGCACATGTTCACCTCCCGTATGTATGCCCTTTCCCCAGCCGCTTCTTCCCTCCGCTTTTTCCCTCATTGGCCAGGGTACTGGGAGGTTACGGTCTTTTCCCTCCACCTATTCCATGCTGCTCCAATATCTGTTCTTCCCTCCCACTTCATCCCTCCCAGGTGAATTATAATGAGCTTATTTCCTATGCAGGGTGGGTTAATAGTCATGAGGTCACTGAGCAAGGGTCCTGCTATCTTGTCTATGTGCCAATTCCCTCCTGCCATCTGATCCCGGCCCCCTCCTCCTTTTGGCTAAGGGATTTTCTTTGTTACATTCTTACTCTTCCTGTGCCCTTGCTTCAAAGCATCCTTTCATCGCTATAAATGCTGTCCTGACTTCTCACATTCCTTTTCCAGGGTTCCACTTTCTCTCTCCAGTCTCTATAAATTGTATCTCTAGCTGTGGGGGAAGCCAATGCTGCTGCTTGTTCCAGGTGCACGTGCATTGAAACTGAAGCGCCATGCAATTGCTCATTGCTTCCCTGTCTAAACAGGCAGCGGATTATACCCTAATATATTTTTTAAACATCTTATTCATTACTTTTCTGTACCACTCAATGGCCAAAGATAGTGGCTCACAAGAATTCAAGCCATAAAACACATCGTGATAAAATATAACAGAGACGTGAAACTCCATTGTAAGATGCAAAAACACGTAACCCGTGAAATAGCCTCCAAACTGTTGTGCAGAAATTCCAGTCCATGAAAGCTCATACCAGGCTCCCTCAATCAGCACCTTCTAGATGTGTTGACTACAACTTCCATCCACCCGTCAGTAGGGTATGTGTAGGCTTGCTGAGGATGATGGCTATTGTAGGCCAGTGCAAATGGAAAGCCACCTGCTTAAAGGAAGCAAATAATTAAGGTATGTTTATGAACCACAGCTCCTTCATGGATCACTGCCTTGTCGTGGAGAAGGGGCTTGCGTAGCTCAATGAAGCTATGAGCTATGCCGTGCGGGGCCACCCAAGATGGACAGGTCATAGTAGAGAGCTCTGACAAAACGTGATCCACTGGAGAAGGAAATGGCAACCCACTCCAGTATCTTTGCCATGAAAACCCCATGGACAGTACCAAAAGGCAAAAAGATATGACGCCTGAAGATGAGCCCCTCAGGTCAGAAGGTGTCCAGTATGCTACGGGGGAAGAGCAGAGAGCTAGTACTAGTAGCGCCAGAAAGAATGAAGTGACTGGGTCAAAGCTGAAAGGACACTCAGCTGCTGATGTATCTGGTGGTGAAAGGAGAGTCCGATGCTGCAAAGATCTATACTCCATAGGAACCTGGAATGTAAGATCCATGAATCAAGGCAAGCTGGATGTGGTCAAACAAGAGATGACAAGACTGAACATCAACATCTTAGGAATCAGTGAACTAAAATGGACAGGCATGGGTGAATTTAGTTCAGATGACCATCAGGTATACTACTGCGGGCAAGAATCCCTCAGAAGAAATGGAGTAGCCTTCATAGTCAATAAAAGAGCAGGGAAAGCAGTACTGGGATACAATCTCCAAAATGACAGAATGATCTCAGTTCGAATCCAAGGCAAACCATTCAACATCACAATAGTCCAAATCTATGCCCCAACCGTGGGTGCTGAAGAGGCTAAAGTTGACCGGTTCTATGAAGGCTTACAACACCTTCTAGAATTAACACCAAAAAATGATGTCCTTATCATCATGGGGGATTGGAATGCTAAAGTAGGAAGCCAAAAGATAACTGGAATAACAGGCAAGTTTGGCCTTGGAGTACAAAATGAAGCAGGGCACAGGCTGGTAGAATTTTGTCAAGAGAATACAATGGCCATAGCAAACACTCTTTTCCAACAACCCAAGAGACGACTCTACACATGGACATCACCAGACGGTCAACACAGAAATCAGACTGACTATGTGCTCTGCAGCCGGAGATGGAGAAGCTCTATACAGTCAGTAAAAACTAGACCAGGAGCTGACTGTGGCTCCGATCATGAGCGTCTCATTGCAAAATTTAGGCTTAAATTGAAGAAAGTAGGGAAAAGCACTAGGCCACTCAGGTATGACCTTAATCATATCCCTGATGAACATACAGTAGAGGTGAAAAATAGATTTAAGGAATTAGAGCTGATAGACAGAGTGCCTGAAGAACTATGGATGGAGGTTTGCAACATTGTACAAGAGGCAGCAACTAAAACCATCCCAAAGAAAAAGAAATGCAAGAAAGCAAAATGGCTGACTGAGGAAGCTTTACAAATAGCTGAGGAAAGAAGGGAAGCAAAAGGCAAGGGAGAAAGAGAAAGATACACCCAATTGAATTCAGAATTTCAGAGAATAGCTAGAAGAGATAAGAATGTCTTCTTAAATGAACAGTGCAAAGAAATAGAAGAAAACAATGGAATAGGGAGGACCAGAGATCTCTTCAAGAAAATTGGAGATATGAAGGGAACATTTCATGCAAAGATGGGCATGATAAAGGACCAAAATGGCAGGGACCTAACAGAGGCAGAAGCGATTAAGAAGAGGTGGCAAGATTACACAGAAGAACTATACAAGAAAGAGCTTAACGTCCCTGATAACCACGATGGGGTGGTCACTGACCTCGAGCCAGACATCCTGGAATGTGAAGTCAAATGGGCCTTAGGAAGTCTGAGCAACAACAAAGCTGGTGGAGGTGACAGCATTCCAGCTGAGCTATTCAAAATCGTAAAAGACGATGCAGTAAAAGTGCTACACTCAATATGCCAGCAAACTTGGAAAACTCGACAGTGGCCACAGGACTGGAGAAGGTCAGTTTACATTCTGATTCCAAAGAAGGGCAATGCCAAAGAATGTTCAAACTACCGCACCATTGCACTCATTTCACAAGCTAGCAAAGTGATGCTCAAAATCCTACAAGCTAGGCTCCAGCAGTATGTGGACCGAGAACTACCAGAAGTACAGGCAGGATTTCGAAGAGGGAGAGGAACTAGAGATCAAATTGCCAACATACGCTGGATCATGGAGAAAGCTAGGCAGTTCCAGAAAAACACCTACTTCTGCTTCATTGACTACGCTAAAGCCTTTGATTGTGTGGATCACAACAAATTGTGGCACGTTCTTAAAGAGATGGAAATACCTGACCATCTTATTTGTCTCTTGAGAAATCTATATGTGGGTCAAGAAGCAACAGTGAGAACTGGACACGAAACCACTGATTGGTTCAAAATTGAGAAAGTTCGGCAAGGCTGTATACTGTCGCCCTGCCTATTTAACTTATATGCAGAGCACATCATGAGAAAGGCGGGGCTAGATGAATCACCAGTTGGAATTAAGATTTCTGGGAGAAATATCAACAACCTCAGATATGCAGATGATACCACTCTCATGGCAGAAAGTGAAGAGGAACTAAAGAGCCTCTTGATGCGGGTGAAGGAGGAGAGTGCAAAAGTTGGCCTGAAACTCAACATTAGGAAAACTAAGATCATGGCATCCAGTCCTGTCACTTCCTGGCAAATAGATGGGGAAGAAATGGAGGTAGTGACAGATTTTATTTTCCTGGGCTCCAAGATCACTGCAGACATGGACTGCAGCCAAGAAATTAAAAGACGCTTGCTCCTGGGGAGGAAAGCTATGGCAAATCTAGACAGCATACTAAAAAGCAGAGACATCACCCTGCCAACAAAAGTGCGTATAGTCAAGGCTATGGTTTTCCCAGTTGCAATGTATGGCTGTGAAAGCTGGACCATAAGGAAGGCCTAGTGCAAAAGGATTGAGGCCTTTGAATTGTGGTGCTGGAGGAGACTCCTGCAAGTCCCTTGGATGCAAGGCGATCAAACCAGTCAGTCCTAGAGGAGATCAACCCTGACTGCTCTTTAGAAGGCCGGATAGTGAAGATGAAACTCAAATACTTTGGCCACCTAATGAGAAGGAAGGACTCCCTGGGGAAGCGTCTAATGCTGGGAAAAATTGACGGCAAAAGAAGGAGGGGACGGCAGAGGATGAGGTGGCTGGATGGAGACACTGAAGCAGTTGGCGTGAGCTTGAGTGGACTCCGGGAGATGGTGGAGGACAGGAAGGCCTGGAGGAACGTTGTCCATGGGGTCGCGATGGGTCGGACATGACTTCACGACTAACAACAACAAAAATGAACCACAAGGCTCTAGTTAGAGGCAGTGTTGTGTAGTGGTTATGTTGCAGAACTCAGAGGCACAGACACATCTCTTTGTCAAAGGGGAAGCGTTTATTGCGCAATGGTTCAGAGGCTAGCGCAGCGAAAGTCTGAACCCTGAACAAAGGCATTTCCGTTACTTATATACAGTTAACATATTGCTCCCTTTTACCATATAAGGCATGTTCCTGCTCTCTTAGCAGACTTCGTTACCTATAGTGCACTGGGAAGGAGGAAGTGACGACATTCCACATGGCCTGCGATTCCAGTATTTTTCCACTTTATTCCCTCCTTTGAAACTCTTCTGACCTTTCAAGGAGCTTCACCATGTTCCCTTTTGGGGATCTGTTCATATACTCACATGGCTAACACTTAGGCCTATGCTATTTGTGATTGCTTTGACAAAAATTGGTAGGGCACACGGTAATATAACGCAACCTGCTGCGATTAGCCTGATCAGGGCAACGATGGCCTGTAATCCTGGCAATTTGGGAAACCAGTCGCTGAAGACTTCTTGGACGTTAAACCCCTTTCAGTCCTGCGCAGCATTGTGTGTTAATTGGCGCATTTCAGTTGTCAGCTGTTTGATAACCTGTCCTGTTTCTCCAATCTGTAAGCAGCAGCTGGATAGATTGAACTTGCCACATACCCCACCTTCTTTCGCCAGAAGGTAATCTAAAGCCAGGCGATTTTGGTATACTGCTGTTCTAATCTTATCTGTAGTTTCGGCCGATATGTTTAAGGCCTTATCTAACCGCTGACCAGTGAGGTCAAGAACGGCCTGTAACCGTATGATCCGATTAAGCATATAAATGGGGGTCCGATACCCGTATGACCCATCCTCTGCCCATGTGGCTTGGCCATACGTGCATACGATCCTTTCTGAATCCCAAACGGTAGTTTTCTCATACTCTGCCAGCTCCTTGCAAGGAAAACCTGAAAAGGCTGTCCCAGTGTTCCGCCTGCGGCGGCGAGGACCCATTTGATCATATACTGGGACCCCCAATACTTGTCTGGTCTGTATCGGTAGCAGAAAGAAAGACGGTTTAATCCAGCCTAGGACACAAGATCCTGTCCAGCTGGCAGGCAATTCCTCATATGCTAGGTTACCACAGACCCAGTACATATTTTCCGGGGCGGTCCAGGCCTGTCCTCGCCCCGAGGTGGTCAGGTAGGGGAGTAAGGTAGTGTTGAACTTTGGTGGTCTGGTCACATTTGCAGGGGAACTCCAGTCCGCATAGGTCGGACTCCATTCCCCTAAGCACATAAGACTTCCTACCGGGCTGGTACCGCTATGGCTAAAGCAGTTCCTCCCCACTAGGTTAGTGGAGAGCGTCCAAACTATCCCCGTAGTTTGGGAGCGTGAGGTGATGTTTCCTGTTCGTGACATATTGTAAAGATTTCCGGATCTGCCTCCAGTGCTTCCCACGGCCATTGTTCTCCCATGCTGGTACCGCCACACACAAAGCAGTTCTGGACTGCCAGGGTTTTGGCCGCCGCCTCGGCCATTTCTATAAATAGATTGTTGGCCTTCATACTAACTGGGAGGGGCTCCTTACCTATCTGGCGTATCTTATCATAGATCGACCAGCCCAAGGTCTTCACCTCACCGTCGTAGATTTCCTCGATTGTGATGGTTAGGTACGTGATGGGGTCTTGTCCTGATCCATCAATACCAAACCCGTATTGCCTAATGGAAGGGTGGGATCTAAGGATCGTAAGTCGAACTCGATTAGTCCCCCAAACCCGGGTAAAATCCCCTAGACCTTGGCATCCGGAGTATCCGCCTCCAGTATAGGCGCACACACACTCCCAGCCACCACAAGTGGTGGTTGCGGCACACGGCAACCAATTATCATGTCTGGCAGTCATCCAGGTCGTATAGGCGTCACAGAGGTACTTATGGCAATCCACATAATACTGTTTCCATGACTCTGAGCCACATCCCACCCTGCCCCTGCGGCCCGGTTTATCGATAGCCGTGCAGGCATCAAACTCCAGCACTATCGGAGCCTGACCTTGTTTAAGGGCTGTAGTGTGATTCACATAGGCGAAAAAACCTTCTCTTCCCGTCTTATACATTTGTCCAAAGCCTGTGTAGAGAGTGACATTTAACCTAACTGGTGTCTCTGGTCGATAGCAAGTAGTCCTGTTGTCTTGCCGACACTTATGGTACATAGTACCATTATTGATGCAGGTGGTACTAGTGGGTTTACATCCGGGAGGGGCCTGAGTATGGTATATTAGGGTAGTCATCGTTTCCTGCCCCCTTTTTACCACAGATATGCATGCCTGGCAATCATCCAGGCCTCCCCCCGAATCTGTACTTCTTTGATACCTGGCCCGGGACTGCCCTACAACCCCCATTTCTATACACATTAAAATCCCTACTCCCCCCCACAAAAGTTGGAGATTCCACCCCATATTCCACGCGATGCTTCTGCTGTGCGACGAGCGTCAGCTTCCGGGGTGACACAGCAGGGCCCTTTTCTTCAACACCGTGCGCCGGGAGCCTATGCCAGTAAGACTCAGCAGGGTGTCGGTGGGTTTAGCAGAGTGCCCGGCGGGGGATGTCGGGCCACAATACCATAGTCAGGACGATATGGGTGATGCCCAGGGGAGCAGGAATGTAGTTTGCTATTATTTATGACGCAATTTGATGGTCATTGGATTTCCTGTCGACTCAGCTGTCCATTCTGATGAGTCTTCCTGGGCCACCGCCTTTAGCCGGGTCCAATGGATCCATGACTTGGATCCTAAGACCTTGACTGCAAGGGGAGAGCACAGCACTACAGTATACGGACCCTTCCATCTTGGTTGTAATGGCTCATTTTCCCAATGCTTCACCCAGACCTTATCCCCTGGCTCGAAGCTATGACATGTTGTACTGATTAAGGGAGGGGTCTGTTCCATCACATAGTCTCTAATTTTTGTCATTTGCCTGCTCAGTTCCTGGGCCTGCTTTATCAATTCCTGTTGTCCCATTCCCCCCTTTTGGGCCATATCTGGCCAGCCCACCATTTCCTTAGGCTTCTCTGAGAGTGGGCCATAATGTTGTTTCCAATTGAGTAAATCCGTGGTTGAAAAGGGGACATATTGGAAAACCGGTTGGATATTAACCTGTCCTCCTGGGGTTACTACCCTCTGATCGACCTGCCGTAAAGGGGCCATTGTCTCTTCTCGTCGTTCTGCTTGCCTCGTGTGCCGAGCCACCGGTGAGGCTGTTGGAGAGTTCTGGGGACTCAAACCCCCTTCTCCATGGGCACCCATGCCATCAGGTACCCTCACCTGGGGCGGCGATATGGCAACCGGGACAACTGGTGGAGGCGGCATCAAAGGGTAGAGGGGTGCATATGGAGGTGGCAAATGCAATTCTTCGGGTTCCTCCTGACACACCTTCTTATTTACGGCAGGTTCTTGCTTTTGGCCAGCCTTTTCTGGCCTGGTTCTTCTCCAGGGAGTTCCCAGGAGGCATAAACGGGTCATTTCAGCCTGGCACTGGAGGAGGTCTGACGCCCTTCCATACACAGTCTCCCTTCATTGATTTATATATGGGAACTGATTTGGAAAGGACTCCTCATCAATGGCAATCTTATCTTGTAGCTTGTCGATAATATCCTTTTTAAAAGTCCCCTGTGGGGGCCATCCCACCCCCAATCCTGGCCACACTTCCTGACACAATAGCTTCAATCTATCTTTGGAAGCCTTTGGATATGGCTTCTTGTAACGGACTGAATTAAAATATACACTGAACCCCTTCAGCATGCACTCCAATGGAGTGTGCGGGACGCTGTGTACCCCACCCATGACACTAACACACTACCGGTGGCCTGGGGCGCCGGACACTTGACGGCCGCCTTCAGGAACCGCACCAGTTTAACCATTCAATTCCTCACACGGACTTCGTTAGGACCGACGTCCCCGAGTCCAGGGTGGTGATCAGGCACTCTCTTCCACTTTCCTTGTCAAAGTCGGCAACTAGTTCCATAAATAAATACTTGCCTGTCGACAGGTTGTCTGGCTCAAGCTTGTTCAGACCTCTTTCCTCTCTGCACAAAGGGTCCTTGGACTGACCGGGTGCTCCCCGCCGATGGCTGGGCCCCAGCAGTTTTCCCTCCGAAGTAAAACGGACTTCATGGCGCCTGAGGTACTCAGTTCCGGGGCTCCTCCACCTTCACGGGATCTCGATTGTCCGGAGCGAAATGTCGCCTATGTCTGTCCCATCTGGGGTGCCAGAAATGTTGCAGAACTCAGAGGCACAGACACATCTCTTTTGTCAACGGGGAAGCGTTTATTGCTCAATGGTTCAGAGGCTAGCGCAGCGAAAGTCTGAACCCTGAACAAAGGCATTTCCGTTACTTATATACAGTTAACATATTGCTCCCTTTTACCATATAAGGCATGTTCCTGCTCTCTTAGCGGACTTCCTTACCTATAGTGCACTGGGAAGGAGGAAGTGACGACATTCCACATGGCCTGCGATTCCAGCATTTTTCCACTTTAGTTACACTCCTGTGCATGGACTCAGTCCCCACTGGGCCATCAAGCTCACAGGGTGACTTCGGGTCAGTCCCTTGCTCTCACCCTAACCTACCTCCCGGGATTTCTGTAAGGATAAGATGGAGAGCGGGAGGACCGTGCAAACTGCCCTGCGGAGGAGCGCCTTCCAGTGCAGGGGTGTAAATGCAACAGAAAGCAGATCGACTGAGAGGCATCCGCTCGGGATGACGGGCGCTCGAAGCCACCAGCTGGAGCGGGGAGGGCCCGCGGGAACAGCGCAGTCCCAAAGGCTCGCACCGACCCATGGAGGAGACCGCGCCGCACGCTCCTTCCGGGAGCAACGCTAAGGCGCCCAAATCGCCCGGGCGAAGGCGGGCGCGAGGCACCTCCCGCGCTGCGTTGCACGCCGGTGAGGGAAACCGGAAGTTACGAAGGCGGGCGTCTCTGTCGCCCATGGCAACGGAAGTTGGTTCTAGGGGGCGGGCTCTGCTGCTGCGGGCAACGCCGAGGAGTTCCGGGCGGGAGATTCGATTCGCGAGAGGCTTGGAGGGCAGGGAGGCGCCGTGCTCGGGCGGGCGACGCGGGCCGGCAGGCCGAGGAAAGGCCCCCGACGCACAGCGGGAGCCTGGGGCGCCAGGGCTCGGGGACGGGGCGGCGTCCCCACCCAGTGCGGCGAGAGGGGTTTCGGGTGAGAGGTCGCGGGGTCATCCGCAAAGGCGGGGGAGGGGCCACTGGGGCCCGGGGTGGAATGGCCAGGAGGAGAGGTAATGCATGCCCATGAGCCACAGGCGGCAGGTACCTTGCGGGGATTAAAGGGCGCTTCGGAGCACATCTGTTGCTATTATTGTATGTGTATCCCCCGCGTTTTCTTCTGAAGGAGCTCTAGGCAGCTTGCACATTTCTCTCCCCGTCTCACGCGTATTCTCACAACAGTCCTGGGTCGGGCCGAGAGTCTGGCTGGCCCGAAGTCACCCACTTGGCTCATCCCTGTCTGAGTGGGGGACTAGATCACCTGCGTTCCAGTCCACAGTAACCGCTATACCACACTGGCTCTGAAGAAGAGTACCTTTTTAAAATCATGCATTTCATTCTCTACGCTGCTTTCCCTTCAAAGAACAGTGAGCAATTTCCCGCTAGTCTTCATAAGAACACTGTGGGGTAGATTTGGCTGAGAGATTGGCCTAGTGGGCTTCATAGTTGATGGGCCTGGAATCTAGGGGTCTGCCAGGCTTGCCTTCTAAGTGCTATAAATACAGTAGCCCCTGATAGGAAGTGAAGGAGAGATGTGACTAAATCAAATGGCATTAGTAAAGTACTAATACCTGAGCATTCTTGTGTTCAATTAGCAGGAACATGCTAATTGTATTCAATTAGCAGGAAGAATTAGCAGGAAAGTAGTATTCAATTAGCAGGACTCCGGGGGATGGTGGAGGACAGGAAGGTCTGGAGGAATGTTGTCCATGGGGTCACAATGGGTTGGACACGACTTCGCAACTAACAACAACAACATGCATTTACAGTAATGTTTTCAGAGAATTGTCACGTACTGTACTGTTAGTTTATGTTTCACCACATTTAGTCAATGTTTGTTGTTTTTGGCTGTATGTGCACATGCATATTTGTATGCATCTGTCTACCTGTCTGGACAGGATCATACTTAGCTGAGGATAATGCTCCTGATGAAGCTGACTAGTTCTGTGAAATGGTGCATTCCAGGGGAGAGGGGAAAAACTGTACTGTTTGATTCTGCTGGCTTGAATAAATAGGTCTTTAGTGGGCTGTAAGAAAATTAAGTTGCAGCTTCCTTTCTGTATTTCTTTATGAAACAATTTTGCTAATGTTATAGATCACAATAAAGAAAAAAAGTTCTTGCTGCCAATACTGTTATAATGGACCAGAAAATCCTGGTTCTAGCGGCAGATGAAAAATGGGAGCAACTTCAGATATGCTTGCAAAACCTGAAGAAAAATGAGGTGAGTGATTAGTATGATTCTCACACCAGTTCAATAATGAGATCAGTTCTGTGTTTTTATTGTCTCTTGTTAATATTTTTTGTTTGTGTGTTTTAACTGCCTCGAGAGCCTCGGCTAGTCGGTGGTACAAAAATGAAATAAATATGTTACTCTCATTCAGAACTGATGGTACATCCTGTCCTAGAAAGCTTTCTAAAATTTGGGTTTGTGGAAAAGTTGTCCACAAATGACTAAAGCAACTATGAAGGTGCTTGAAATTAATTTTGTGGTTGCATGTGCACAGGGGTATAAAGTGTACATCAGAACACAATTGTATACTCATTTAAACAGAAATAGCTGCCACCTGGGAATGCTGGGGATTGTGGAGTGACAGATAAACTATAGGATTTTGCCCATTGTATTAGTGTATGGAAATGAGTGGGTAGTATATACTATTTTCATGAAATCAGATATAAAAGTTTAAAATGATGACAAATACATCTTTCAATGCCTTTTTTCTTGCTACAGTTGAATGATCTGATTACGAAGCATGCTCTGAGGGGAAAAGAAATTGGTGCTCTTCTGAGTGGGATCCTCAAAGGTACCAAGATATAACCTATAGCAGACTGACCCCTGAGCTGTCTTTCTTCAGCTTTTCAGCCTAACCACTTATATAATGGTTGTGTATAATCAAACAGGTATATTAAGCAAGTACACTAAGAACACAATTCTGTGCAGGTTTAAATATAGTTGTCAAGCCCTACAATTCAGTAAACATTTTAAAATGTCAAAACATAGGATTGTGTCATAAATAATCCATATTTCTGGATGCTATTATTAGGAAAGCAGGGAGGCTTCAGTAATAAATTTATTCTGTCTCTTGAATTAAGCCTAGTGATTGTTTTTTCTATTCTTAGTATCCCTGGAATGTGCTAGCATCAAGTAATAGTAGACAGTTGAACCTTTTTTGGCCTGCAGATACAAAATGTGCAAAAGATAAGGGGACTGTTCAATTGGACTGATTTCTGTTGATGAGGGAATGTTCAAGGTTTTGAGTTGCCTAGAATGTTTTAGCTGTCTCAATTGTATGAATGAAAGTTTAATGCCTATGAAAATGAACTCTCAAGAGAAACATAGAAACAGAGAGTCAGAAGGGGCCTCCTGGGCCATCTAGTCTGACCCATTTTGCTGAAGTGCTGACTTGAAATGTTCATCCAAATAACTTACATTATTGTTTTAGTTTCTGCCTTTTATCCACTCTAGGTTCTCCCTGCTCCCAAGAGAATGGTATTGTGAGGAGGCTCAGTGTGTACCATCATTGTATCCAGTTAGTGGAGTCAAGGGACCTTCATGTGGAGATCACGTCTGAGATTATAAGGCTGCTGATGTTAGAGGTAGGAAAAATTCATTCAGGTTAGAAGATGGTTCCCTTTCATTTCTAAGATACAAATTTATTGTCTTGAATTGCACAGCACACAGATAACGCACTGCTTGTCTCTTATGCAGCCTCATCCTCTGCATGTCAATATAGCATAGAATGCTCATGCTGTTTAATAGGACTTACTTGTCCTTTGACATCATCTCAGTGCATTGCACATTAGTCTGCCTTCTTGTCAGAGGAAAAAAATGCCAGATTAATTTCTGTGTGAGAAACTGCTGTGCAAGGCACTGCGGCAGGGTCAGGCTAAACATCTGGTAATGCTGTAAGGATGGTAATGCTTATGTCCATATTGATAATTCTCAAGATACTGTGCATGCTATGGCCATTTGAACATTTCAGAGCTTCATCTTATTATTGTCTCATGTGACAATAAGCTGGGGTTGGACAGCAGAAGGGAAGCAGACTGACCTGAGGAGGGCAGCTGAGGGCAGCTTGGGAGGCTGCATCCCCTGCTTCCCAGGACTAAGCTTGTGAAGCTTGCTCATCCACTTTCCAAAGGGGGAGCATTTGAAGAGGACTCTGCTAAAAGGACACTTGGTTCCATAGCCATCCATTTCTATTCAAACAACAACATGGGAAGCAGCCTGGTTTGAAGTGCATTCAAATGCTTGCTAGCAATTTGTCACCTTGTTTTGACATTGAAAAGTGGCTCTCCCTCTCCTTTCCTCCTTTCCTCCACTCCTCTCACTCACCTTTCCATTGTGTCTTTCTAGTTTGAAAGCCTGACATGGGGCTCATCTCTTTGAGCTGCTTTGTTAAACGATACTTTGCTGAAATACAGCAAAATGTGAATGTGGTGTTTCCCATGTTTGCCTAGGGAAGACCATTCTAGTATGCAAACGCCGGCATTCCTATTAACACAATTTTCATTGCCATCTTTGGCTGGTATTTTGATAATTTTTTGGTATCTTGTTCCCTGTTAGGCTCATGAACTGCCAGGCCCTGCATTGGTTGATTTGGCTACTTTCTTTATTGAAGCTATCAAAAGGGACAGCTTGCTGAGTGGAAAATCTTTGGAGATATTTCCTACAGTTCTGACTGCTCTGGCTACATCTAAAGAAACTCTGGTTTATGGTACCAGTAAGTCCTTTTGTCCTCCCGCCTACCTTCCTCTTCCTGTGACTTGCAGCACCCGGATTAACAAATGCATAAATGTATTGTGTGTGTTCTCTTTCTTCTCTTTTATTTGCCCCCATTTCAGGTGAGCTAAGTGGTGAAGAGTTTAAGAAACAGCTGATCAATCGACTTTGCTCAAGCAGGTAGGCATGTCTTTGTCAGGTCATGTTTAGTTCTGTGCTTTGCTTGAGATTGGTTCACAGTGCAAGAGCTGGGTTTTTTTTTACTTCCCTTAGCCATGCTTGAGGGGAAGGGTGCAGAACTTCAGGCCAGTACAGCCTTCCTTACCTCTGCAGATAGTCATACTCCCTTCGCCTGAATTGTTTGTTAATTTCTTGCCTTTTGTGCATTCCCCCCCCCCCACCTTCGAAGAGGCTGAGATGCCTCTCCTAAAAGTTAGTTACTAGCAGGAAGAGCTTTCAACTAAAAAGATGCTTTAAAAATGAGCTCTACTCTCTTTGCCTTTAGGCCTTCCCATGATTAGAATGTGTCCCCTGAGGGGGTCTTCAAAATGGAATTTGGCTTTTGTAATGAAAGTGTTATGACATCCCCATTTTAAATTCAAATACTAAGCTCTAAGTGTACTGGAGCAGGGACTTGCGAGAACCAACCCTTGATTTGCTTAAACATCATGTACAGTATATGGATGGGCTTTGTGTTATTTAAAATTTATAAGATTTAAAATAAACACTAGTTCTGACAATGGCTATCCTTGTAATCCATGAATGAGGGTGTAGCTTCTGTACTAGAGTTTACATTTGTAACTTCCTTCTTTGAATAGCTCTTTGTTCTAAAACATGATCCATGCATACTTCTAATTGTTTCAGGCAAAATTATTAATTGAATTCTGGATGGGTTAGTATTTTGTTGTCCTGAGCTTTTGCAGACCAGAATCCAAAAGCACAAAGCATGATGTACTGCTTAGGCTTTAAGGATGTATAAGGCTTTGTTTATGCTGTAGCAATACTAATGCTGTGGCGGTGAGGGCGGCGAAGAAGCGATTCTTCTCTGCGTCCATTGCCTCCTCGCAATGCCGTCCGGCGGAGATTTTTCGGGTGGTGCAGGGGCTGATAAAACCTGGCCCCGACAAAGATTTGGTGCCACCCTCGAAAGCCTGCTGTGACGAGTTCACCACGCATTTCCAGGAGAAAGTTGCTCTGATTCGTCACGAGCTGGACTCCACTCTTGATACAGATTCTTTTGGGGAGGGACCAACCATGCCTGCTTGTCCCTCATTATTGGATGAATTTCAGTTTTTGCGGCCTGATGATGTGGACAAGGTGCTTGGATCGGTACGCTCAACCACCTGTTTACTGGACCCGTGCCCATCTTGGCTACTAAAGAACGCCAAGGACGGGATTGAGCCCTGGATCTTGGAGGTGGTCAACGCCTCTTTGAGAGACGGCCGGGTGCCGGGCCCCTTAAAGGAGGCGGTAGTCTGGCCAGTCCTAAAGAAGGCTTCCCTGGATCCAGAGGTAGTCACCAACTATAGACCAGTGGCCAACATCCCATTTCTGGGTAAGGTGCTGGAGCGGGTGGTGGCAGGACAACTCCAGGCACTCTTGGAGGAAACTGATTATCTGGACCCATTTCAGTCCGGCTTCAGACCTGGCTTTGGCACTGAATCCGCCTTGGTCGCCCTGTATGATGACCTATGCAGGGAGAGGGACAGGGGGAGTGCGTCCCTGTTGGTCCTCCTTGACATCTCAGCGGCTTTCGATACCATTGACCATGGTATCCTTCTGGAGAGGCTGGCGGGATTGGGGGTTGGAGGCACTGCTTTGCAGTGGTTCCACTCCTATCTCAATGGCCGATACCAGAAGGTGGTGCTGGGGGACTATGGCTCTGCGCCATGGCAGCTATGCCATGGGGTTCCGCAGGGCTCCATTTTGTCCCCCATGCTTTTTAACATCTACATGAAACTGCTGGGGGAGGTCATCAGGAGGTGTGGGCTGCGGAATCATCAGTATGCTGATGATACCCAGCTCTACCTCTCATTTTCCACCGATCCAGGTGAGGCGGTGGCTGTGCTGAACCGGTGCCTGGCCGAGGTAATGGGCTGGATGAGGGCCAATAAACTGAAGCTCAATCCAGACAAGACGGAGGTCCTGTTGGTAGGTGGGTCGGGCTACAGAGTAGGGGACCTGACCCTAGTCTTGAATGGGGTTGCACTCCCTCTGAAAGACAGGGTCCGCAGCCTGGGAGTGCTCCTCGACCCGGAGCTGACCTTGACTGCTCAAGTGTCAGCAGTGGCGAGGAGCGCTTTCCATCAGCTTCTGCTGATACATCAGCTGCGTCCCTTCCTGGAGTTCGATTGCCTGGCGACAGTGACACATGCGTTGGTGACTTCCCAGCTGGATTACTGTAACGCGCTCTACGTGGAGCTTCCCTTGAAGACGGTCTGGATACTTCAATTGGTGCAAAATAGAGCTGCCAGGGTACTGACGGGGACTGGGCGTGGTTCTCATATCACCCCAGTTCTCCGTCAGCTCCACTGGCTCCCGATTGAAGTCCGGGCCCAATTCAAGGTGTTGGTTCTTACCTATAAGGCCCTAACCGGCTTGGGTCCTGGTTACCTAAAGGAGCGCCTGCGACCATATATGCCCTCTCGCCCCTTACGATCAGCAGCAGAAGCTCTCCTCCGGGAACCCTCCATGCGAGATATAAGGAGGGTGAGTACCCGGAGGAGGGCTTTCTCTGCGGTGGCGCCCCATCTGTGGAATGCGCTCCCCAGAGAGGCTCGCCTGGTGCCATCGTTATTTGTTTTTCGGCGCCAGGCGAAGACCTTTTTATTTAAACAGTATTTTAAATGTTAATTTATTCTAATTTAAGATTATTATTTAATGGATTATTTATGTTGTATGTTTTAAATTTGACCTGGAGATGGGCCAGTTTTTAATATTGTATATGTTTTTAGCTGTTGTGAGCCACCCCGAGGCTGCTGCAAGGGGTGGCATACAAATATTTAAATAAATAAATAAATAAATAAATAAAATAATGTAATTAGACTCTTCCCCCTCCAAGCAATTTGCCTTCCGTTCGGAAGTCTCTGACTGATTCTTATTTGGGCAGGTGGGGTCATCATCATGTGATACATCTCACTTCTATGTTCAGGTAACCGGCTAATGTCTATGGTTTACTTGCGTTTTCTTTGGGAATTGCTTGTAGAGAAATGGGAAGAGCAGCAGTGACTCCTCATTTACAAGCCATGCCTTTGCTTTGCAAGGGGTTTTAGTTGGCTGGGCATTCTTTAAGGGAAGAAGGTTCTGGACTGAAGGATTCAAGGCCATGCCATTTTGGAATGATCCAAGAATTAGTGCCTTTAGATCCAAGAATTAGATTAGATTAGAATTGGATTAGATCCAAGAATTAGGCCTTTGCATCCCTGATTGAGTCAGCGAGTGTGGTGGGAGGGAGGCACGAACAGACTTCCCCAAGCTGGGGCCCTCCAGTTGTGCCGAAAATCAACTCCCACCAACCCCAGCATGACCAAGATGATGGAAGATGTAGTCCAGTGCATCCAGAGGATGCAGGATGATGAATAGTCATAGTGGTCTAGATTTTGTTCATCTTGTTAGAGTGCGACGTAAAGCTATTGTGGGAGAGGTTAGAATGAGACCAGGACTAGGGGGCTGTCTGTCGATGCCCCCACTCAGCCATTAAGTTCATTGGGGTACTTTGGGCTAGTCACTGTCTCTCAGCTGAATCTGTGTTGCTGTAATTATTGAATGAAGGCTGTCCTGAACAATGTATGCTGTCTTGAACTGCTTTGGAGGAGAGGGTTATTTTTGCAATTTTGCAAAATGCAATTTTTTAAAAAGCAAAAATATTAGCTGGCTTTCATAATCTGGTGTCTGTGGCACAGGCACTTCTTTGCCAATGATTCAGAAACCAAGGAACTGCACAGCCAGGTAGTTCTCTGGCCCCTTTTTTGCATCTCTTTATTGTAGGATTCTTGTTGTTGTTGTTGCTCAGAATCTAAGTGTGCCCTTGCCTTCTGAAAGGTCTCAATATATGAATTAAAGGGATATAGCCTTTTTTTTTTTTTTTTGGTTGCAATCCAGGGATGTCCCATTGAGTGTGGAAGAGCTGCAGTTTGTGGTGGAAAAGGTCCTAAGAATGTTCCCTAAGTTAGACCTGCAGGAAATCCCTCCGTTAATTTATCAGCTGCTGTTGCTTTCTTCAAAGGTAATGCTTTTGGGGAAACTGGTCAAGCATTCCCAGATTTCAAAACCAGGAATATGCCATGAACATGCAATAACCTTTGTGGGTGGGCTCTGACGGGCATCTCAGCAAATTTGCACATAACAAGTCTCAGTTGTTCTAAGTTTGAATGGCTATCTGCAGTCTAAGCAGCTACAAAGAAAATGTAGCTTTGGCTATTGGGCAGTATAGAAATATGAATGGATGGATGGATGGATGGATGGATGAAGTTCAAACATCTCTTCCACAAGGTTTTTATTGCTTCTCCTGAAAAAAATGCTGCTTCCCATGTGCTCACCACTTCTGTTTTCACTCTGCAACAGTAAGAGTGTCTTTTGTGAGTTGCTGAGTGTGGTCATCTGACTCCTGATCCCTGGGTTGTTTAGGGACTAAACAATCCATCTGTTAACCCAACAACAAACCATACTTGTTTAACCTCTAAACAACCCAGTGCTTCAGTTTTATACAGCATGTTAGCAGCCTGTGAAGGAAGCACTTATGGGTTGCTGAGTGAAAGTGGAAGTAGGAGGCAGTACAGCTGCTCTCCTGCTCATCCCTGACATCCCATAGACGGTTTAACCCGTGGGCTATCATGTTATGCAAAATGACCTTTAGAGCAAACCAACTGAAATCTGAGGTTCTGGTTAGTCCTGACTAACTTAAGTCCCATTGATTTGATTTGTTTCCTCTAAGTGTGACTTAAGTCTGGAACCAACTAATATGCTTTATTATTGTAGCAATTTCTGTATTTCTCATCTTATCTTTCAGGGTAGCAAGAAAAACATTTTGGAAGGAATAATCAGCTTTTTCAACCAGATGGATAAAAAGCAAAAAGAAGAGCAGAGAGATTCAGAGTGAGTCATTCCTCATATTCAATCTTTCTGCTGTGATACTTCTTACTCTCTCTGTTAGGGGGAACCTCTACTTTTGGGGCAAATGTGGTGCAGTGACTTTTGTAAAAATTGCTGCATTTTGCCACCATGTTTGTATCTTAGGCCTTTATGTAACCAATTTTTTTAGGTCAGTGGACCTTGAGGAAGCTACAATGCCCTTAGACCAACTTCGTCATGTTGAAGGCACCATCATTCTGCACATAGTGCTGGGTATTAATCTAGACCAGGATTTAGGAAAGGAGTTTATCAAATACTTAAAGGTATGTCAAATGCAGAACACAGCATGTTGTGGTTAGAGTACTGTACTGGGATCTGGGAGATCCAAGTTCTATTTTCTACTTGGCCACAAAGATTACTGGGTGACTTTGGGCCAGTAACTCACTCTTGGCATAATCTTTCTGACAGGGTTGTTGTGAGGATAAGAATGAGAGCAGGAGGATTATGTAAACCGCCTTGAGTTTCTTATAAATAAAGCTGACAATGAGATAATGGTTGACATGGCAGAAAGAACAATGTTAGAGCTAATCTGCTTACCAAAATGGGATTTATAGTTAACCTGTGTTGATGAGGGAATCACAGATTGTAACTAGTGCCATGGAATATATTTTTCTGATGTAATATAATTTGACTTTGGGATACCAGGAGCAGCTCTTTATGTTTCACGCAACATGAGAATTCAGTGGCCTCTTACCTGCTTTAACCCCTTTTCCACTTGATGATGTGGCTGCTGCCATCTTCATTTCTCCCACTCTCGTGAAAGCAATGTGCTCTATAATGGTATTTTTGCCTTTGTGCACCCACAGATAATTTACAGATAATCAGAAGAAGATGGACTGCCCTGCCCTGCCCAGCCTCCAATGTCCCCACAATGCAAAACCATCTCCTGCAGAACAGGGAGAGAGGGTACCATTGCTGTTGTTCCTCTCTGACAGATTGCTAATGTTCTGGGAAGATGTCCTTTCTCCCTCACAGACCTTTCAGTGAAGGTTTTAAATCTGGGAGGGAGAAAGGGAGCCAGTTCTTGCAGACAACATCCATACCATCAGCATGGAGAACAAGTGCATGCTCCATTGTCTGGGCTTCCTAGATATAAGAGTTTTAGCTTCTTAAACCATGGATTAGGAAGTCTGGGATGTGTATTGGGCATAGCCACTTCTCCCCTCCACTCTTGGCATGCCAACTTTGGCACGGCAACCCTGCTCCCTTTAACCTTCTGTTCCCTGTTACATCTTAAATGGGTAACTGTTCTTTGTTGTTGGGTTATTCGTCAAAATTCTGAACCACTGTTTGATTCATATGGGTAACCTGGGATTAAACTACAGTTCCTCGTTTTGGATGATGAGGAAGTGTGGTTTTAAAGAGACCAGGGCTGCAGTGCTTCAGGTGGTATGTTAGGGAATGGGGGAGTGCCGGAGCCCAGTGCTCATTCCCAACGTAATAAATTAGGGTTTGTTGTGACAATGTCTTCATGCAAGAGTGATGTGCACAAAACAAAAACAAACAGCCCCCCCTGCTGTGTTTGTTCAGCCAGGCAAATGAGGCAGTTTCTGAACTTGTGCCCTCTTTCTGCCTCTCTGGAAACTAGAGACAAAGGAAAGCAGCTTCCAGCTCTGTTGCATTTGCCCAGCCGTGAGAGTGACACAGTCCCTTGCGACATCTTACCAGTTGCCTGCACACAGGTTTTCCCAAATGAACATTCATTTGTGCATGTGAACAGGTTCTGTTTCCCAGCCATCTCCATTTCATTGACCTGTTGGAGAAAAAGGCATTTAGGATTTAGGAGTCCAGAGGAAGGTTGAAAATATTTTGAGGACTTCTGTTATAGAACAAATGGGAACACTTTTTAAAAAATAAGTGTTGCGTTCCAGTTGAAACAAGGCCAATCCCAGAACTGTCTGTCTGAGCAGCCATCTGGCTATGAAACCAGTTTTATTCTATGTGCATGAAATACCTTCTCGTGCCTGTTCAACCTTGCATACCTTCAAAAGTGCCTCTGCACGTGTCTTTGTGGTTTGTGCAATGAACAGGTACAGGAACAGGTAGAGGAGAGCTCAGTTGCAGAGCACAGTCTCTTGGGAAGTTCTCAGGCCGATCTATGGTCTCTTCGGAGAGATCTGGGAAAGGTCCCTGTTTCAAGTCCTGGAGAACTGATGCCAGTCAGTGTTGAACGTACTGAGGTAACTGAATCAAGGGTGCAAGGTCAGCACATGGCACTTCCCTTTGAAATAAATACTGAGACAACAGTTCAGTGATGTGGTTGCAAAGGGGGAAAGCATGTGTCGGAAATTATTCTGAATTTGTATTTCAAATATATTGCAAATGAAACAGTCCTGATGCAGAACAGAACATCTCATAAATGCTGTTGTTGGTTGTTGTAGATAGAGCAGCAAGGGGATCCTAGCCAGGCCCTGTGTCCCTTCAGTGTAACCATTTTACTCTCAATGACCAGAATACACCGATTTAGAGAGCAGGTATGTCTTCCTTTCTCAATTTTGACTGAATCAGTGAATTGATTTTAATGATTGTAAGCCATTCTGAGATGCTATGCATAAGGGATGGTATATAAAAGTTTTAAATAAAATAAATAAAAATGAATAAATTGTAAATTTTGTGTGCTGATTGAGTTATCCAAAGTCATCTACTAAAGCTTGCAGTGTGCTTGGTCTACAACCCCCGCAACTGTAGAAACTGAACAAGGACTGTCCATATCATGTACTCATTTTTGTGCTTCAGGTGTTTGACTTTCTGAAAAGTTCAATTATGAGAAGCTTCAAGGACAAGCAGTTCATTCAGGGCTCCAAGTTCCTTCAGGATATGTCTCCTTTACAGTACGACATAGGTGCCATGTTTTTAGAAGTTGTGGCAAACAGGTGAGTTGCTCCAACCTGAGAGCAGAGAGCTGTTAATGGAAAACCTCTTCTTCTCCTACCTAATGCTTGCTTCATGTAGCTTTCCTATTAACATACGCAGATACTATGCAGATACTATTAACTACTGTTGACTTTGCACAAGTGCCAGTTAACTACTGTTGACTTTGCACAAGTGCCCAGGAATGGAAAAGAAAATTAGAAGTATAGATGCTGTACTCTTTATTATTTTCTGCTTTCTTATTCTACTGTTTCCATCCAGTGTGTATGGCTGGGATCATGTGACGCAGGGCCTGGTGGAGCTTGGATTCATACTAATGGACTCCTATGGGTCAAAAAGACCTTTTGGAGGCAAAGCCACAGAAGCTAACCATGGGCTTTCCAAAACTCCAGCCCAGCAGGCATGTAAGTTAGGAGCTGACATCTTATTGGAAGTTTTCAAGGTAAGGGAAGTTCAGTGTGTGTTTTTACAGGTAAACAGTTTTGTGGTTTCTTTTTTTCCCTTTCTGGTGCTGTTTTCTCAGGCACAGTCTTTTTTCCTCTCAGTTTGAAATAGAACTGAATTAACATTGGCACTGTGGTTTTCCTTCTTGCATGTATGCTTCCAAAGTGTGCCAGAGAAAGAAATGTCCACCCCTAGAAACCCAGCTTTTGTGTGTATGAAATGAACTAAGAGCACAGTAGCATCATGCAGAAATTGTATTTATTTTACAATGTACAAACCACTTCATTAAACGTCAACAATCAAGGCAGTTTTATTTATTTCATTTTTATACTGCCCTATAGCTGAGGCTCTCTTGAGTAACAAAAGGTAAAATTAAACAAATGTTAAGACACACAGATTAATTTAAAAATCAGATAAAACCGTAACAGCAATTGTGATGCTGTGATTCAGCCTAGAAGTGTGGCAGTGGTACAAAATAAAATGGAATACATAAAAACAAAGTTAAATGGTTAAACTATTTAAAAAACTGGGAAAATAAAAAGATCTTTACTTGGTGACAAAAAGAATGCAAAGAGGGTGCCAGGCACACCTCTTTGGAAAGCTCATTCCAAAACTGGGGTGCCAGAGCTGAAAAGGTCCTAGAATCATAGAATAGCAAAGTTGGAAGGGGCCATGAAGACCATCGAGTCCAACCCCCTGTTGTGGCTGGACACCACGTCAACCATCTCCACGTCAACCTGGAGGTCATCTCCAGGGGTGGTCCTCCTGATAGCCACCCACCTTACTTCTTTTGGAAAGGACTCCTGGAGAAGGACCCCTGAAGATGACCTCAGGTTCTCGTACATATGGAGAGGGAGCCATTCTTCATATGATCTGGCCCCAAGCTGTTTAGGGCTGTGAATGTTAGTTCTAGCTGATAAAAGGAGCTCTGTGCCACAGAGTCCACTGGTGCTGGTGCCTCAAGTGTCAACTCTGAGTCCAGAAGCACTCCTAAACTACAAACCTTGTTCTTCAGGGGGAGTACATCCCTCTTCAGAACAGGTTGAATATTCCCTAACCACCCACTAACAACACCTCTGTCTTGTCTGAATTGAGCTCAGTTTGTTGGGCCCCATCCAAACCATTATTGTGCTCAGACAAAGATTCAGAATGGCCACAACCTCATCTGGGTTTGATGACAGAGAGGTAGAGCTGCGTGTCATTTGCATACTGCTGGCCCCTCAGTTCGTACCTCCAGATAACCCCTCCAGCAGTTCCATGTATGTATATTTTAAATAGCATAGGGGATAAAATAGAAACCGGCAGTATTTCCTGGCATAGCTGCCATGGCACAGAGTAATAATCCCTCAGCACCACCTTCTGGAATGGGCAGGTCTAGTCGGAGTGGAACCCCTGCAATGCAGTGCCTCCTGCTCCTAGCCCAGCCAACCTGTCCAGGAGGATACCATGTTTGATGGTGTTGGAAGCGAGGGAGAGGTCCAGGAGACTCAACAGGGTCACAGTCCCCCTGTATGTCTCCTAATAAATGCCATCCCATCAGCCAGCCAAGGCAGTTTCCACTCTAAAACCAGGTTTGAAGCTTGATTGAAATGGATCTAGATAATCTGTTTCATTCAAGAGTGTCTGGAGCTGTTTGGTCACCACCTGCTCAAGCACCTTGCTACTGGAGGGGAAGGGGATGTTGGGCTCTGGCCTGTAGTTATTAACTTCCTCTTGGTCCAGGTTAGGCTTTTTCAGGAATGGCTTAATTGCAGTAAAGCTGTCATCTGAGGCTGGTCAAAAGTGCTCTGTGCCACTCTGCCTTCTGCTGTATGTGAAAGCTGTTTGGAAGCGTCAAGGGGTACAGAGCTGGGTTGCTGGAACTCTGATTGGTATATCCAGATTGAGCCCGGTGACAAGGATGCGTGTATCTGCTCCTCTAGTGGGAAGGCAGCCTCATCCAGAACAGGCTGTGCACAAACTCCCTGCACTCGGAAACCACACTTCCTCCATCTTATCAGGACTGAGCCCTCACCTCACCTAGCAGCTTCATATAAATGTTAAAGAGTATGCATGCAGCGTGAAACTTTGTGGTGTTTACAGCGCCAAATGCTATAGAATCTAGCATAGATTTCCCAGTACTTTCTGAAACAAAACTTGCAGGTAGGAGTGGAACCATTCTACCTCCAAGATCCCCAATTCACAGGGCTGGTGAAGCAAGATACTCTGGGTCGGTGGCATCAAAGGAGAAGCAGAAGCACCCTCTTTCTGCCCCTTTATATCAGGGTGACTAAGGCTGTTTTGATGTCAAACCCAGACTGAGAGGGGTCTGTGCATTTGCATCATCCAAGAGTTCCTAAAGTTGGACTGCCAATGCTTGAATATCCATGCCAAAAAGCCGGATATTTGCAATAGAGCAATAGTTGTGGATATATTTCAGGTCCGATTTGCTGTTGAGAGTAGGTAATCCTGCTGCTGCACCTGCTTCAGAGCCTGGATGCTCCATTCTCTTATCAATGGAGGATTGTATCCTGGTAAAACATGCTGCTTCCAGAACCCCAGAGGCAGAGCTGTATTAGCCAAAGCAGTGGCTTTGAGAATAAACTTTTCATGGGCAGGTAAATCTGCAAGTCTGCTGCAACCTCAAATGTAGACCTCTGTGCATATTTCATTGTGTTTGAACTCCCAAAAATATGTGAGCAAAATCTTGCTTTTTTTTTTTTTTTAATGCAATGCCTTGTCTCCTTCCAGGTCCATGAGCGCATCAGAAGTGAAATATTGGAGCAGGTTCTGAACAGAGTCATTACAAATGCTGGTTCACCTATCAGTAATTTCCTAGGTAACAAAGCAGTAGTCCTTGCAATAAAGAACTTGGGCCTGAACAATTAATGAAACACCACTTTGGTGTCCTGCCTGTTTGTTTCAAATTATAGTTTTTCCTCTTTCCAGAGCCATAACTATTGATCTTTACTGACAAGCTGTTTAAATGAGGAGTGCTAGCTATTATTTTATTTTATTAATTTAAAGTTTTTATATACTGTCCAACTACTAAAGTCTCAGGACAGTCTTACAATAAAAACAGAGTAAAATGAAAATAAGCACAGTATCTGAATAATACGAATAAAACACACATTAAAACTTTGTCAAACCTTAAAATAATGGGAAAATAAAAAGATTTTAGCCTGGCAACAAAAGGAATAAGTGTTGGTGCCATGCGAACCTCTCTGGGGAGGACATTCCATAACTGGAACCCTACCAGAGAGAAGGCCCTTCTCCAGGTAGCCACCCTCCTGATCTCCTTCAAGGAAGGCTCCTGAAGAAGGACCTCCACCCCAGATCTTAAGGGGTGGATAGGCACGTAGGGAAGGAGATGCTCCTTCAGATATCCAGGTCCTAAGCTGTTTAGGGCTGTATACGTCATCACCAGCACCTTAAATTGGGCCCGGACTTGAATTGGTAGCCAGTGTAGATGGTAAAGGACCAGCGTTATATGTGCGTACCTGCTGGTCCCTGTTAACATAATGGTAGCTCTATTCTGAACTAACTGAAGTACCCGGACTGTCTTCAAGGGCAGCCCCATGTAGAACAGGAAGTTACCAGAACATGGGTCACTGTTGCAGGCACTGCTCATCCAGGTAAGGGTGCAGTTGATGGATCAGCCAAAGCTGAAGGAAAGCGCTCCTTGCCACTGCTGCCCCCTGAGACTCCAGTGACAGCTCTGGGTCAAGCACTCCCAAACTGTGGACCCTGTCCTACCTCGTCCAGAACAGGGCTGAAATCACTCACCTGGAAGGCTGAACTGCCTACCAACAGTACCTCCATCTTGTCTGGATTAAGCCTCAATTTGTTGGCCCTCATCCAGCCTATTACCCCAGCCAGGCACCACTTAAGGACAGCCACTGCCTCACCTGGATTAGATGTAAAAAAGGTAGAGCTGGCTGTCATCTCTGTACTGATAACTCTGCAGCCCAAACCCCTGAATGACCTCTCCCAGTGGTTTCATGTAGCTATTGAAGAGCATAGGGGACAGAATGGAACCCTGCAGAACGCCATGGCAAAGCTGCCATGGCGCAGAGCCACAATCCCCCAGCACGACCTTCTGAAATCGGCCCATCAGGTAGGAGTGGAACCACTGCAAAGCAGTGCCTCCAACTCCCAACCCAGGCACTCTATCCAGAAGAATACCATGGTTGATGGTACCAAAAGCCACTGAGAGGTCCAGGAGAACCAACAGGGACGCACTCCCCCTGTCCCTTTCCCTGCACAGGTCCTCATACAGAGCAACCAAGGCAGTTTCAGTTCCATAGCCAGGCCTGAAACCAGACTGAAATGGGGCCAGATGTTCAGGTTCCTCCAAGAGAGCCTGGAGTTGCCCTGCCACCACCCTCTTGAGCACCTTGCCCAAAAACGGGATATTAGCCACTGGTCTATAGTTGGTGGCTATCTCTGGGTTCAGGGTCACCCTCTTCTGGATGGCCTGATCACCACCTCCTTCAAAGGAGTGAGAATCTAACCCTTTCTGAGAGGTATTAATAATGTTGTTTTAAATATAAATTAAAATAAAGATAAATGTTGTTAAGTGAATCAATAAGTTCAAGTATTAGATAGCATGTATACCATTGTAGTTGTTTTATAAATATATGACTTATCTTTATATCAATGTCAAAGGTAGTTTATATAAAGTTGTAACAAAAGCAAATAGACCAGTACACTACCAAAACTAAAAAGCAACAGTTTACAAACAGATAGAGACTATGTGCAGACATATAGTCTCTAGCTAATTAGAGCCTGCCAAAGGCCTAGGAAATTGGATAGTTTTTACCTGAGTATCAGTGAAGATTGTTTAATGATTAATTTTGCAAATATGTTGCATCTATGGGGGAATTGAAACCCTTCTGGCTATGTTTCAGTGGTGGGTTGGACCAGAAAAGGGTTGATTGGGGCCCCAAAATAGCATGTTTTGCCTTTAAGAGTGTTCCTGCCAGTAAATACACCTGGCAGGTATTCCAAACATTTAGAATGGGTGGAAAACTGCACCACAGCCAGGAAACCTAGAAATGATTGGTGATTAGTGATATCTGGTGAGTCATCTGCATAATCCCAGGAGACTGGATTCCCTCCAGGCCTGAGATTCTGCACCCCTGCTTTAGTGTTTCCCCTCTCAGGCTTCTGACAGTTGAACCTTTTTTTCCTTCTGACTTCATTGTAAATTACATCCCTTCTTGTTAACCTTGTTTCAGATCTGTTGTCCAGTATTATCATCTCTGCACCACTTTTTCTTCAGAACTCTTCTTCCAAAGTCACAGAAGCCTTTGATCATTTTTCATTCCTGCCCCTTGACACAGTACAAGGGCTTCTTAAGGCTGTACAGGTAAGGTCATTTGGTTTTCTATTAACTTATTAGTAGTATATCAGCTTAAAATCAGAAGATATATAAAGAAGAGTATATTAAAGTAATTATAAGTAAATTGTACTTACTCTTAGATTATCTTATTAATTAAAACATTAATCTTTCTGTTTTTTTAAAGTTCATGAGGGTTTTATTAGCCATCCATTCAAACAACAATAAACAATTAGAGGCATGTGCTAAAACATTTAAATTAACAGATTAGGAAGTTTAAACAATTCATCAGATAAGAGGAATTTGTTTCCGGAAAACATATGTCTTTGCCCAGTTGCAGAGGGCCATTAGAGACAGAGGGAGAAAGGTTCCTTCTGGCAAGCAGTTCTAAAGTCTAGGCAATGCCCAGAGAAGCCCTGTATGTTTCAATCAGCCTTGTGTTTAGGGTCAGGGAAAAGTCCAAGCATTGCAAGAGGGATCGTAGTGTTGCTCCAATGGATGCTAGCACTAGACTGGCTTGAGAGCTGGAACCCTACCCTCTTCTTCCTACAAACCATTTTGCAACTTCTAAGAGCTGTTGCCTGCTATTCTCCAAATTAAACTTAGAGGCACTTCATTCTTGCAGTCAAAACCAGTTTTTATTAGCATTAGTGGCCTCCTATCAAACACCTGGGCAGATTACAAAACAAGAAGTATAATATTAAAGTAAGATGGTAGTAAAAATTCAAGGAGAGTAGATAGCTTTATTGACATTATTAAAAGGTAGGGTAGTCAGGATTAACTTAATACCCATTGTTTTCAGTGGGTCTTCTCCAAGTATGACTAAATTTGGATCCATTGCAATATTAACATACAAGGTAAAAATGAAAAAACAAATCACTGAAACAAAGCTTTAAAAGTTTTCTTTCTGTAGATTTTGCAGTGAAGTAGAAGATACAATCAAATAGCTCAGGTTACAAAACAAAGCAGTTTACAGATTTTTTTTTGTTTAAGATACTATTGTATAATCTTGGAAAACAGAGGACATACCAGATGACTGGAGAAGGGCTAACATTGTCCCTATCTTCAGGGGGCGGGGGCGGGGGGTGGAGAGATGAATCTGGGAACTACAGACCAATGAGTCTGACATCAATCCCTGGAAAAATTCTGGAGCAAATCATTAAAAATCCATCTGGAAACATCTTGAAGAAAATGCAGTGATTAATAGAAGCCAGCATGGATTTATCAAAAATAAATCCTGACAAATTTAATCTCATTTTTGACTGACTAACCTCCCAAATGGACAGAGAGAGCACTGTGGCTGCTAAATTGGACAGAAAGCTCATCAGTAGCACCTTCTCAAAATGGATGGAGGTAACCAATGTGCTACAGGGTTCAGTCCTCTTCATCTTTATTAATGATTTAGATGAGAAAGTACAAGGAAAGATAATTAGATTTGCAGATCATAAAAAACTGGGTAGGATGGCAAACACCTAGAAAACAGAATGAAGATCCGGAATGAATAAATCAGTATTCTTGATAAACTTGAACACTGGACTGAAAACAGCACAATGAAATTCAATAAGGATAAGTGCCAAATCCTCCACCTAATAAAAAGCCAAATGCATTGATACAAGATGGGGAATGCGTGGCTCAACAGAACTGAAAAAGATAAAGACCTTGGAGTTCCTGTGGATAACAGGCTAAATATGAGCCAGCAATGCAATGCAGCTGCAAAAGGGGCAAATGCTATTTTGGGATACATTAACAAAAGTATTACTCCCATGATTTGGAAGTAATACTTTTGTTAATGTATTCCAAAATAGTATTACTAGTAGTAGTTCCCCTATACTCCTCACAGTCAGACATCATTTGGAATACTGTGTCCTGTTCTGGGCACCAAGATTTAAGAAAGATGCAGAAAAATTAGAAATGGTCCAGAGGAGGGCAACAATAATTGTCCAGGGTTTGGAAACACTGCCCTATGAAGAGAGACTATGAGAACTGGGCATATTCAGCCTTGAGAAGAGAAGACTGAGGGGCGCATGATATCCCTATATAAATACTTCAAAGGCTGCCACAAAGAGGAAGGTCACGGTCTCTTCTCGCTGATACCTGAGTGTAGGCTGTGCATTAATCAAGTCAAGTTGCAACAGCCCGGGTTCAGGCTATATATCAGGTAGTTTCCTCAGTGTCAGAGCAATATGACAGTAGAAGCAGTTGCCCAGAAAGGTGCTGGGCTCTCCCACACTAGAGAAATTCAAAAAGAAACTGGACAGTCCTCTGAGTGGGATGAGTTGACTCCTGCAACAGGAGGCGGTTGGACCTGATGGGCTTCATGGTCCCTTCCAACTCGACTGTTCTGTGATTCTATGATCTTTTCTGTGGGTGACTACTCAGGGCTCACAGAAGACTGTGCCTTTCTTGTGGCCTATGAGAAGTTCTGTGGCCCATAGTGTGGTTATGCTAAAACATTGTCCTTCCTTGCTTTGCCTTCTTGGCTTTCCTACTGCTATTGCTCCTTTAGAGAAATTCCTTGTTGACTGAAACTGCTGAGTGCTGGAATAATGTGCTTTTTTTATTCCCAGCCCCTTCTCAAAATAAGCATGTCTGTGAGGGACTCCCTGATCCTTGTTCTTCGCAAATCAATGTTCTCTGGGTAAGTTGGTATTTTTGAAATGTATACATTTCCAGAATGAACATTCTCCTGAGGCCTGTGATTTTTTCCCGCTCCCTTTTTTCCTTAATTTGTGATTAAAAACTTTCATCACTCTGCCAAAATCTCTTAGGTCTCAGAAAATCAAGGTAGTCTTTTTGGGAGATAGCTCTCCATGTTAATTTATTGACTTTTAAGGCAGAATGCAGTTTTTCTATACATTTTAGCAAAACAAAACTGTCGATGTGCCCCGTGGAAAGTTCAAACTGAACTGTTCAACAAAAGCTCCAAGTAAATGGTCTCAGGCAAATCCCATTGTGTTGTCTTAATTTGTGCATTTAAAACCTGTTTTTCTTCTGGTTTTATTTTTTTCACTGGATGGGTTTAGATATGATGAAGAAACCATTATTTCCACTTGTGACAATGCACTGCATCCAAGAAGGAAGAAATTAAAATTTTGTGGGTAGGAACAAACCACACATTTCCATTATATTGGAGTATAGGAAACTGCTTTGGTAGTTACTACATACTAGAATCAACTATAGCTTCTGATCTTATTTTGCAAAAAATTTGAGCAAACCACAGTTTCCCATATTCCAATGGAATGCTAAACTACATTTCATTCCAGACTACAAACAAAATCTTTTAACTCCTCCCCTTGTGTGCAAATGGGCAAAGTGCCAGGGGAATGGCCATGTGCAAGGCTTTTTGTGGTACATTCTCATAATGGGAAACTGTGGCTTCCCATTATGACTTAATCAGGCACTATATTCTTGCTTATTGGAGCAGATACAATGCCTAAACATTAGCTGCTTTATGTGTTGCATCTAGTTATCAAAGAACACATGAAAGAAAAACGATTTCCCTCTTGGCTGTCCTTCCATTGGAACATGATTTCCCCAAGTTTGGACTGATCTAAATCAGCCATCCTGTTAGATTTATCAATACCTAAGCAAGCATGTACAATGGTACCTCTTACTTTGAACTTAATTTGTTTCAGGAGGCCATTTGAACTCTGAATTGTTTGAAGTCTGGATTAATTTTCCCCATTAGAAATAATGGAAAGTGAATTAATCTGTTCCCAGACCCTAACCAATACCCATTTTGATAAACTTAGGCAGCATATACAGCCTCCTGAAATGAATTAAGTTTGAAGTAGTGTTATGTTAGTGCATTTCTTCTTCATGGCCTCTGTGCATCACACATATGGGTTCTGCGCCTGCGCAGTGCCTTTGGCCAGAAGATTAACAGTTAACGGTTTGGTGGGAAACTCCACTCCCCCTCCCCCCTAGCAGTATATAAGGAGCGGAGTATCCGCCATTTTCCAGTCTTTGCGACCGCCGTTCGTTGTGCCTCGTACTGCTTCACTCTTGCTTAGATCTTACCTCGTGCTCTCTTGTTTGAACCACTTTTTTCTCTTGTTCATTCCAAGTTAGTATTCCCTCCTTACCTTTATATATTATCCCTGTTATTCTCTCCAGTTTTTTATCATCATCTTCCTATAAAAAAAACAAACAAAAATATTATCTACCGTATTTTTCGCTCTATAAGACACACCTGACCATAAGACGCACCTAGTTTTTAGAGGAGGAAAACAAGAAAAAAAAATATTCTGAATCCAATGGGCACATAATCACAGGCACATTCCCCATCACTTGCCCATGGGCTGCACATCCGACAGACTTGCTGCACACACATTCGCTCTATAAGACGCACAGACATTTCTCCTTACTTTTGAGGGGGAAAAAAGTGAGTCTTATAGAGCAAAAAATACGGTATTTCCACTTTGCTATCTTCTTTCCTTCTTTTTCGTGATGGCTCAACAGGCAGTGTTCTGCAAGTGCGGAGAGTGTGGCTCTAAAATACCCGCTGCAGACCTGCACGACCCGTGCCTCCTTTGTTTAGGGGAAGGTCACCGGACGGACAGGTGTGTCCATTGCCTGGCCTTCTCGAAGCAAGCCAGGAAGAATAGGGAGAACCGTTTACGGAAGCTCCTGTGGGACCAGGCCCTCCTACAATCTGATTGGCTGGTGGCTAAGCCCGCTGCAATTTCGGCCCCACCAGACTGCCGTCCGGCCTCTACTGAACCGCCGCAACGCCTGGCCCCTTCCTCTACTGCTCAGCCCTCATGCCCTTTGGGTGAGAGTGCTTCCGCCATGAGAGAGCAGTCTGTTTCTCCACCCAAGAAACAGAAGGAAGAGAGGAAGCACAGTGCACCTGAGAATCTGCCTGTGCACAAAAGGGCCAAGAAGGATAGGGCCGAGAAACTGGCCAAGAAACTGAAGAAACCCGAGCATTCCAAACATCGACACTTGGGTTCGGCGGCCTCTTCAGTTCTGATGGCAGCCCTGGTACCGACACCCTCGGGTCTGACCATCCAAGCAGTGATGAGAGTCACGCCTTCGGTGTCCCCACGCCGTGTGGATCTGGAGTTACATCAAGATCCACCTCGCGGTTCGATCTCTGATGGCAAGATCAAAGACTCTCCAAGGGTTCGATCCCCAACTCCTATGCCATCTGTTGGGCTTGACCCTGGTCCCGGACTGTCCCCACCGAGAGAGCGGAGGAGCCGATCATCAGAACCCCACTCTGATGACTGGTACCATGCCAGATACGTGTCTGCATCGAGATGGTCCGACTATCCACCCATCAGATACTACCCGGCTCCTTGGGATCGATCTCCAACACCTGAGCGTTGGGACCAACCTCATCCTTTGACCTCAAGGGGCGCCAGTTGTGTACCACCTCGGGAAGGCGAAGGATCCCAGTCACTGGGTGGTTCCTCCTCCAGTGACCCGCCTCCATATTGGGTACATTCGGATGAGTTGGAAGTCGATTCCACTTCTCCCAACTCTGTGATCACTTCACAGGGTCCGGCATCACTGGAAGAACCGCACATCATGTTCGCCAAGCTGATGTCCAGGCTTGTGAAGTCGTTGGAGATCGAAGTGAGTCAACCACCGGAGCCTAGTATTGACCGTTTCTATGACGTCATACGGGGAGAGCAACCGACCTCCATCGCATTACCACTTATCACGACCCTCAGACAAGTGATGACCCAACCATGGGACCTTCCAGCACAGCCTCAACCGACCTCCAAAAAATATGAGGCGATGTACAGGGTCTCAGGAGACATTCCATTCCTCCTCTGCCACCCCAAACCAAATTCGATGGTGGTGGAATAGTCTCAAGGTCGGGAGGCGCGGGGTCACACAGCACCCCGAGACAAAGAGGGACAGAAAATCGATTCTCTTGCACGCCGGGTCTATGCGTCTTCAGAACTGGGCCTCAGAATATCTAATTATGAAGTGACCCTGGCACACTATCAATATTTCATAATGCAGTGTTTGGATAACATCATCCAATTTAAATGTCGGAATCCCATTTCGACCCCAGTACCCTACAGTGACTCTCGGTACCGACACGTCCCTTCTGGGATGGCGAGCTATTTGCTCCAATCTACGCACCCAAGGGGTTTGGAGTTATTGGGATTCCAGGAACCACATCAACTCCCTGGAACTTCCTGCCATATTCAAAGCACTGCAGTCATTCGAGTCATTCGAGGATGTGGTTCTTCATCAAGTTGTTCAAGTAACTTCAGACAACATAGCCACAGTTTTTTTATTTAAACAAGGGGGAACATGGTTCCCGAAACTCACCCACCTGTCAATGCGAATCTGGGAGTGGTGCATACTGAGGGACATCACTCTTATAGCAGTGCATCTCGTGGGTGCGGACAATGTAGAAGCAGATCTTTTGAGCAGACATATGTCACGGTCACACGAATAGGAACTGGACCGTCAGATCTGTGACTGTCTGTTTCGCCTCTGGGGTCCCCCAGACATAGACTTGTTTGCCACCCGACACAACAGGGTGTGCGTGAACTATTGCTCCAGAGCGGGAACCTGACAGGAGTCGTCCGGGGACATCTTTATGATTCCATGGAGCAACATGACTTTTTATGCTTTCCCACCAATTCCCCTCATCGTGAGAGCGGTAGCGAAGATTATTCATGACGGGGCCACGGGACTACTGATAACCCGTTGGTGGCCATGCCAGCCATGGTTCTTGACTCTTCATATTTCTCGGAAAGAATTTCTTCAACTTCTTCTTGTCCCTTATCTCATTACTCAGCGACAGGGCACGATCCCACACCTGGACCTGCCGTTGCTGAAATTAACCGCCTGGCGAATTCGACACCTATAAGTGCCAGACCGGTATTGATGCCACCTGCAATCCCTCCTACCTCTGCCTCATTAGATTTAGTGACTCTATCATCGGCCTCACAAGCCTTAAATTCAGATCTGCAATATATTCTCAACTTTGTATTAAGACCATCCACTCGAAAGTCGCATGGGGCGAAGTGGCACAGATTCTCTAGTTTTGCCGAATCAACCCACCCACCGGCCTCGCTTTGTGTCATGGGTGGTCCGACCGTTTTTCCCTTCGATACTGGACTATTTTCTCCGTTTGTCGTACCACTGAGAGTTTTTCTTCTTTGGCTTTAGTTTAGTTCTTCTTAAACTTTGTGTTAAAGAGTGAACATCCGGTCTGTCAAAGACTGGAAAATGGCGGACACTCCGCTCCTTATATACTGCTAGGGCGGAGGGGGAGCGGAGTTTCCTGCCAAACCATTAGGTGTTAATCTTCCAGCCAGAGGCACTGCGCAGGCGCAGAACCCATATGTGTGACTGCACAGATGGCCACTCGAAGAACATCAGTTAACAGGTAAGCAACCTGCTCTTACTGCACCTTAGTGAGGAGTGATTATATACGAGGTATGATCAAAAAACACACTTCAGTTGATTCAAAATGTTTACCTTTCCTGGTCATTTTGACTTTGGGGATGAGTTGGAAGTCGCACAGTGCCAGATCTGGTGAACAAGGTGGGTGAGAACACACCGTAATGATGTTGTTTGACAGATACCGGTATGCGTTTTGAATCGATTCAGGACATTGCGGCAGCTACAACAGCCCAACTAAGACACTCACAAAAGAGGACCTCCATAACTGCTTCAGAAAGTGGCAAGAACAATGGGATACATGTGTTCGAAGCGAGGGGGCGTGTTTTGATGGGGATTAACGGCAATGTGTCTTTTACTGTAATCATTTTTTTATTTAAACATTCACTGTTTTATTTGATCACACCTTGTATATAACCAAAAAATAAAGCACTGAAAACTCAAGAGACGACTCGGGCACACAAGAGATGATGATTATGCCATGACTGCATTTTTTCACTTTGCTTGCCGTTCAAATATCGAAGCACTGTTCGAACATAGGAGTGATTTAATCTTGACTTTAGCGTTCGAACTCTGGATCATTTGAAGTTCAAGTCTACTAACTATGAGGCACCACTGTATTCTTAAATGTGTTGCTAAAACTTAAGAACCTTTGAGAATAATCCAGAAATGTTGGTCATGAAATCCAGGTGCTTTTTGCACTACAACATTATACGTGCTTACAACATTATACCTGCTTAAAAGGGAGATAGTTATGAAATTAAAATATTTCTATTTATTTTAGGGAAAAGCTTTTCATTCTCTTGATTTCCCTCTGATTAAATAAAACAGCTCACCGTTTCCCCAGTTCCAAGACAGTTCAGTCAGTAAAGTTCCGTCTAAAATGATTACTGGAGCGAGGGATTGAAGATTGGCTGTACTAGAATGCTCTGCTGAAGCTTCTTAGGGCACTTCCCTCCAATTCTTCTCTCTCCATCTTGATTACAGGCAACTGAATGCCCGTAAGGCTGCCGTGGCTGGGTTTCTGCTCCTCCTGAAGAATTTTAAGGTTCTGGGCAGCTTGAGCTCTTCACAGTGCAGCCAGGCAATTGGCGCAGTTCAGGTAAGCACAGCTGGTGCCAGTGCTTTGTGGCGTGCAGCCCCAGGTAGCTGTTGGTTCCGCTGCAGTAATGAATGTACAGGAGATAATATGCCATAGAAGTGTGGAACTTGCTGCCACAAAGTAGCATCGCAGCCACCAGCTCCGAAAGTTTTTAACGGGATAAGACAAATTCATGCATGCTTTGTGAACCAGTAATTTTAACTTCTTTGGTCTCAATATGAGATATTGGGAACAAAGGAAGGAAAGTCGTCACTTTTTTCCTGGTTGTAACTGCTCAGATGCTGATGGAAATAGCAAGTGCAGGACTTCTAGTCTAATATTACAAAACAGTTATTTTTACGCTTTGTTTTATGTTTAGACTTATTTTTGGCTAATTGGCCTGAGGGCCATCTAAGCAGATCACACTCGTAGCTGATTGTGTAGCTGTCTTGTCAGCCAGAATTTAAAGGAGTTGAGTAGTTTTGGGAATGATGGCAGAGCTGGCAGTATGACAGCAGCAGCAGTTTGAAAATAAGAATGTCCTCCCCCGCTTTTTTCAGTACCTTGTTCCTCCCCAATGTCAGAGTGTTTTAACTATGCTTTCCACAAATGTTTCCCACTGTTGTCTAAATCCTTTCTTGAAGTTCCCCAAGCTGGTCACATCTCGGCAAAGGAGAATGAATTTAATTTTTGTAATACTTGTAGTACTGGGGAGGGGCCTGAGCAGAGTGCTACAACTTGGGCATACAGAAGTTCCTGGCTTCAGTCCCTTATAACTCCAGCTAAAGGGTTCCAAAGGATTTCTGTCTGTCTCCAATGGTAGGGAATGTATGGCCTTCCAGTTGCTACTGGGCCAAAATTCCAACAGCCTTAGCCAGCAAAGGCTATCATGGTGAATGAAGGGAACCGCACATCTCCATGGTGTTTTCCATCCAACTAGCAGCATCTAATTGTCATCTCCTGTTGCCTGAGATCCTGCTCACCATTGTTCTGATCTGGTAGAAGGCAGCTTTGTATCTTCCTAATATGTTTCAGGTACAGAATGTGGACTTGCTTGCAGAGTTTTAATGCCTTATGTTGCAGAACTGTCAAGGCACTATATTTTTAGAAGGAAGTCCTTATCTCCTTATAGTTCAAGGCATGGGAATGCTCAGAGGTTAGATGGGTGCTTGGTCAACCTTTTGGTGAAGGCAGGCTGAGAAAGGATCAGTGATAATTAGAAACACCACTTCAAATCTGTAGGCCCCAGTGGCCCCTAATAATTTATTCTGGCAGTCATATTTATACCACAATTACACAGGAAAAAAACTACTAGTCCCATATGCTAGAAGAAGTACAGCAGTGCATTACAAGCATTGCTTCTCAAGGGCTAAATTAGAAACATAAAAAAAGAGCGTGTCAGAAAGGGTCTCCGCCATCTAATCTGACCCTTGGCTCCTGCCGGCTCCGCTCATGATATGCCTACCATGTGCATGTACAGCCTATTCTTGAACACCCTCACCGGTGGGGCTTCAACCACCTCCCGTGGAAACCCATTCCATATCCTAGAGGTCCTTAATGTCAGGAAGTACTTCCTGGCATCCAAATTGAACCTTGGTTCTCTGAGCTTTGCTCCATTGGAATGCGTCTTGCCCTCCTCTGCAGGGGAAAACAGGTCTCTACCCACATCTGTGTGACACCCCCTCACATAGCTCTGTGTCACCAACAGGTCCCCTCTGAGTCTCCCCTTCTCCAGGCTGAAAAGACCCAGCTCCCTCAGTCTTGTCTCATATGGCTCTCCCTGCAATCCAGCCACCATCCTTGTGGCCCTATGCTGCACTGATTCTAACCTGGCTATATTCTTCCTGTAATGTGGAGCCCAGAATTGAACTACTCCAATTGTGGGTGTACCAGAGTCATATAGAGTGGTAGTAATACCTGTCTCGATCTAGAAGCCACACTCCTGGCTATGCAACCAAGGGTGGCGTTCGCCCTCTTGACCACCGCATCACACTGCTGACTCATGTTTAGGCTGCAGTCAACCAGCACCCCGAGGTCCCTTTCACAAGTGCTGCTTTCCAGCCACTTATCACCTAACCTGTACTTATGACAGCTATTCCTGTGCCCCAAGTGCAAGACCTTGCATTTAATCCACATTGAACGCCATCCTGTTGTCCCCTGCCCACTTCCATAGTCTGTCCAGATCCTTCTGGATCTGGAGGACCTGCTCCTCAGTTGTGCCACCACTCCCATTTTAGTATTGTTTGCAAATTTGATCAGCAGACTGGTCACCCCTTCTTCCATGTCACTGATGAAAAGAACGAACAGGATCGGTCCCAGGACAGAGCCCTGAGGGATGCCACTTGTCACTGGCTGCCATCTTGATGATTCCCCACTAATAGTTACTCTCTGCTTTCGGTCCATCAACCAGCAGTTTATCCCAAAACTCAATTTCTTATCCAGGATATCACGCAGCACTTTGTCAAAGGCCTTGCTGAAATCCAGGTAAACCACATCCACCACGTTCCCTCCATCTAGCCACAAGGTTTGCCTTGCAGGATCTGTTTTTGCGGAAGCCATGTTGCGTGGCCACTGGCCTCCCTTCCCTATCTAGGGTTACTAGATCTCTCACTATTTTGAGCCTTTCCACTGTCTTTTCCAGAATGGACGTAAGGCTAACTGGCCTGTAATTCCCTATGTCCTCTCTACTACTCTTTTTGAAAATTGGGACCATTGACACCACCCTCCAGTCCTCTGGAATCTCACCTGTTCTCCAGGAGGCTTCAAAAATGAAGGCCAGTGGACATGAGAGACCCCCTGTGCAACCCATCAGGGCCCAGTGCCTTTGTAATGTCCAGAGCTTCTCAGCCTCTAAGAATCTCATCTGGTCACCCATGTAGATCTCGTCCATCCTGCTTTGGAGAGAACACAGAGGCAAAATAGTCATTTAGCATCTGTGCCTGTTCCCTCACTTCAGTCACTGAATCCCCTTCTTCCTTACTAAGCGGTCCCGCTGCCTGTCTCCCCTTCCTCTTGCTATTAACATGTTGATAGAAGCCCATCTTGTTGCTCCTGATATTCTTGGCAAGTCTCAGCTTGTAATCAGCCTTAGCCTTGCAAAGAATCCTTCTGCAACGGGCCTCCTCCTCCCGGTATACCCTTTGGTCTACTTGCCCCAGTGCCCACTTCCTACAGAGGTTCCTCTTACATCTAATCGCTCTTACCACCTCTTTTCAAATCCATGGTGGTGCTCTCCTTTGCCTCCCCTCCTTGCTAACTAGCGGTATTGTCAAGGCTTACACCTCCAATTGTGTGGTCTTGAATTGGTAAGTGCCTAGCTTATATTGTGTTGCTTAACAGGATGGATTTATTGAGAAGTAAGCTCTACTGTGTTCCATGGGGCTTGCTCTCTGAGCAGCTGTGCACAGAATAGTACCTTTAGCCATAGCAGACAAGAGGTGGCTGTGCATGACTCTGGTACTGCCTTTCAGGTCCAGGTGGATGTCCATACCCGCTATAATGAGGCCGCCAATGAGGCCTTTTGTCTAGAAATTCTGGGTAGCTTGAGGAGATGTTTAAGTCAGCAGGTCGATGTCAGACTCATGCTCTATGAGGTAAGGATTCTCTTTGAAATTCCATGTAATCTCTTCACTACTTATAGCAGTCCAAACAGTGTCGGGGGAGGGGATTAATACTGTTGGCATCTGCAGGCCTCAGTGCAATTTCTAATACGACAAGTCTTCATGCTGCGGGAACCATGATTATGATAATATCTGATGGTGCAATCTTGCCCCTCCATGCTGTGCAAGCCATTAGATAGGATTTGATTTGGTTTTACAGATTCATTTTGTAAAAGGACCAAGAAGGTTGTTTGTCACATTGTGGGGATCGTCACTCGCTTATGATCTCTCCATAACAAGCAGGTGTGTGCATCTTGGCATTTTTATGTTCTGCTCTTCACAGGGTTTGTATGATGTCCTGCGCAGGAATTCACAATTGAGTAATTCCATTCTGAAGACACTGCTATCCCAGGTACGGTACATATGGCGGATCACACATCACATGCTTAGTTCAGACTTAAGGCCAAAGCATTGCTCGGAATTACGTGCTTTAGCCACAAGGTTGCATGCTCTTCCACTTTCATCCTGGTTTCAGAGTCTGGCTTTCACTTCTGGTTTTCTGGGAAGGGGCACTTCCTCATTTGCTGAAAGGAGCAAAGATGTTTCCATGCGCATGTGATAGAGGAAAGGTGTGAAACTGCGGTTCATTCACATAACACTAAACCATCGCATGGTGCATTAGAATCAATTCAAAGAATCCTGTGGTATCTGTAAGGATATGGTAGTATAAGCTTTTAGACCTCCATACTTGTGTTCACATGTTTGGTTGCAGGACTTGTTTTAGGTACCCAACCAGTTGGCCATGGTATGTAGCAATAATAGGCAACACATAAGTGATGGTAGGAGTTGCAGTTCAACACTGTCTGGAGCACCACAAATTGCCTACCTCAGTTCTATGGAGAACTGGAAATTACAGGCAAATGGCATGGGGTAGCCATAATTTAGAATCTCAGCTCGCTCTTTAAGAGTATATTAAAAGCTGTGTTTCCAGCTCTCACAGCTGATGATAAAAGACAGGAGACACACAATCGTTGATGTCTTAACTTCTGCCTCTGTGCACCTGCAATTCATAATAGGTATTAAAGGTAGCATGGTGACAGGAGAATAAACAGATAAACATAGAAACAGCGAGTCAGAAGGGGTCTCCCAGGCCATCCAGTCTGACCTCCAGCACCAGCCAGCTCCACTCACAACATGCCATGTGGACGTCCAGCCTATCCTTGAACACCCGCACCGATGGGGCCTCAACGACCTCTCGTGGAAGCCCATTCCACGCCCTCGGGGTCCTAACTGTCAGGAAGTGCTTCCTGGCACCCAAATGGAACCTTGGCTCCCTGAGCTTTGCTCCATTGGAGTGCGTCCTGCCTTCCTCTGCAGGGGAGAACAGGTCTCTACCCATCTCCATGTGACATCCCCTCAATACCTGTATGTTGCCAACATATCCCCTCTGAGTCTCCTCTTCTCCAGGCTGAAGAGACCCAGTTCCCTCAGTCTCGCCTCATACGGCATCCCCTGCAAACCGGCCACCAACCTTGTGGCCCTACACTGCACTGACTCCAACCTGGCTATATCCTTTCTGTAATGAGGGGCCCAAAACTGAACACAATACTCCAGTTGTGGGCACACCAGAGTTGTGTAGAGTGGTAGTAATACCTCTCTTGATCTAGAAGCCACTCGTCTGGCTATGCAACCAAGGGTGGCTTTTGCCCTCTTGACCACCACATCACACTGCTGACTCATGTTTAGCCTGCAGTCAACCAGTACCCCGAGGTCCCTTTCACAAGTGCTGCTCTCCAGCCACTTGTCACCTAATCTGTACTTAGGACAGCTATTCCTATGCCCCAAATGCAAGACCTTGCACTTATCCACATTGAACGCCATCCTGTTGTCCCCTGCCCACTTCCATAGTCTGTCCAGATCCTTTTGGATCTGGAGTACCTGCTCCTCAGTTGTGGCCACTGCTCCAGTTTTAGTGTCGTCTGTGAATTTGATCAGCAGACTGTTCACCCCTTCTTCCGTGTCGTTAATGAAAAGATTAAACAGGATCGGCCCCAGGACAGAGCCCTGGGGGACCCCGCATGTCACTGGCCGCCATCCCGATGATTCCCTGCTAATGGTTACCTTCTGCTTTCGGTCAGTCAACCATGCCCTAATCCACCGGACAGTGCTTTGGTATATCCCAAAACTCCTCAGTTTTTCCACCAGGATATCATGGGGCAGTTTGTGAAAGGCCTTGCTGAAATCCAGGTATACCACACCCACTGCATCCCCTCCATCTAGCCATCTTGAAATCTTGTCATAGAATTCCACAAGGTTTGTCTGGCAGGACCTGTTTTTGCGGAAGCCGTGTTGTGTGGCTGTCAGCCTCCCTTCCCTATCTAGCATCACTAGATCTCAATCTATTATGAGTCTTTCCATTGTTTTTCCTACAATGGACGTAAGGCTAACAGGTCTATAATTCCCCATGTCCCTTCTACTACCCTTTTTGAAAATTGGGGCCACTGATGCCACCCTCCAGTCCTCTGGAACTTCACCCGTTCTCCACGAGGTCTCAAAAATGGAGGCCAGCGGGCATGAGAGAACCCCTGCCAACTCTCTAAGTACTCTTGGGTGTAACCCATCAGGGCCTGGCGCCTTTGTAATGTCCAATGCCCTGGGGAGCCCCTCGACTTCAAGGGGGGTGACTCTAATCTGTGCCCCTAAATCCCCAGCCTCATCTAATCTCCTCTGTGAATATCCCCCATCCTGCTTTGGGGAGAACACAGAGGCAACATAGTCATTTAGTATCTATGCCTGTTCTCTCACATCAGTTATTGAATCCCCTTCCTCCTTATTAAGCGATCCCATTGCCTCTCCCTTCCTGTTGCTGTTTACATTTTGATAGAAGCCCGTCTTGTTGCTCCTGATATTCTTTGCAAGTCTCAGCTCGTAATCAGCCTTAGCCTTGCAAAGAATCCTTCTGCAATGGGCCTCCTCCTCCCGGTATACCCTTTTGTCTATTTCCCCCAGTACCCATTTCCTATGGATGGAAATCCCAAATGCCTTATCAGGTTAGAGGCTAGGGTTCTGTACCGCTTAACATACAGAAGCTCATTTGCGGGCATCTCCATGGGGCTGGGAAAACTGCTGAAAACAGAGTCAGTGTCAGCAGTACTAGGCTATATGGGTCAATGGTCTGACTGTACAAAGCAGCGTCCTGTTTTGCAAATGTACTTACTTTGAGTAATGAACCTGCTGTAGATCCACACTTGCCCCTTTTGGACAGTCATTGAATTTGATGCAGAAGCCGTGTTCCTTGTGTTTCCAAGAGAAGCCAGTTCTGACGAATGCTGTCTGGCTGTCCATTGTACTTACCATGAAGTCATCCCCTTCCCTCAGTTCCTCAGAAGTTTAAAAACAAAGGAACTACTTTCAAAAAACAGTAGCATGTCAATCCATAAAGAAGTTGGGCATCTGTGGGGAGACTATCCTTTCTGAAAAATGGGTGGGAGTATGAAGCATATCTGAGCTACATAATTGTATTATGTTTTGTTTTATTTTTCTTATTTATGTAAGCCGTCCTGAGGCTATGCGATGGGACGGCATACAAATACTATAAATAAATAATACATACATACATACACACATACATACATATATATATGTGTCAGCTGAGTAGTGGACCAGGAAGAAGCTGAGCTTGGACACCAGCAGAAGTCCCTCGTGCTTTAGCCTAAATCTTTAGCCTAAATCAGCAATCTAAGCTAGGGAAGACTTGTTTCTTCTTCCTAATTTTAATTGTGTTGCTTTCCTTTTTTCCCCTCCCCTCCTTTTGCCTTGTGCCAAAATGGGATGGGAGTCACTTGTTAAGGATTATGTTTTTTATTTACTGTTGCAGATGAAGTATTATTATGAAACAGAACCTGACCTGCTGCCCCCAATAAAACTACAGGGATGCATCTCAGCTCAGAGAGACCAAATCTTCCTGCAAGAGCCTTTGGTGAGAAAGGAAAGTCAGATAATGGGGCTGGATTTTCAGCTCTGCTGGCATCTGAGTGTGTGTGTATAAACAGTATCTTTCACAGGGAAGCACCATAATATTTTCCATAAAGTGCTGGTCCTTTAATCTTGAACCACCTGTTAATTCACATAACACTAAACTATAGCGTGGTGCATTAATGTTGTAAGAAAAAGTCTTATCGGTGCATATGAGAGCTTTTCTTCCTATGCAGATAGGAGGTGTAGAGGGTCTCCTGATTGGAGGAAAAAGGGTTAAAAGCCTTCTTTAATGCACCATGTACCAGAAACTTTATAACACCCATTCACACAATTGCTAATTGTGTGAATGGCATTCCATCTTGTTTGCCCTGCACATTTGCATTGTCATTTGACCCTACAACTTTTTCTCTCTTGCATTCATGGGATGGATGGATGATGATGAGCATGAGCATTTATATTTTCTGAGCAAGGAGAACTCCTCATGCATCAAATGGGATGAAATGGGTCCTGCAGCCCTACAGATCTCGCATTATTGTAACACATTATCAGTTGTGTTAGTTTTGAGGTGGATAAGCCTCTTCATTGTTTTGTACTTCTAGCCTGTGCACAAAACGGGAACTTGCAGTCACATCCTTCCTTGCACGGAAGGTGTAGGGCATCTTCCTTTACATTCTTTACAGGATGTAAAGGTGAAGCACAAAAAGGCGGTGTAGGGTGGGCATTGGGAGGGTGGGATTGGGGGAAGAAACAGGACTTGTTTGCTGCTTCAGCTCTTGTAGCTTGCGAAGGGCTATGAGCTGATTGTGGGCAATCCTTTTCATGTCGTATTTTTGCCTTTTCTTTGGGAAAGCGTTTCCACATCAGCCTGCACACTAAGAAATGCTCCCACATCATGTTTGTGCTCCTTAATACAGAGAGAATCAGAAGGGGGTCTCCCGGACCATCTAGTCTGACCCCTGGCTCCGGCTGGCTCCTCTCATGTAATACTTAAAATGTGGTGATCCAATCATTCTTGAACATCCTCACTGATGGGGCCCCTACCACCTCCCTCCTCCCTTGGAAGTCCATTCCATTTCCTAGGGGTCCTAACAATCAGGAAGTTCTGAATCTGAAACCTGGTTCCTTGAGCTTTGCCCCATTGAATTGCATCCTGTCCTCACCACAGGGGAGAACCATGACACCCCTTCCCATACCTATATGTTGCTATAAGATCCCCCCTGACTCCTCTCTTCCAGGCTGAAAAGACCCTGCTCCATCATTCTCATATCATATGGCATCCCTCTAATCTGGCTACCATCCTTGTAACCCTGCACTGAACGGATTCTAACCTAGCTATGTCTCTCTTATAATGTGGAGTCCGGAATTGGACACAATACTCCAGTTGTGGGCACACCAGAGTCTTATAGAGCACCTCTCTTGATCCGGAAGCCATGCTTCTGGCTATCCATCCACCTTCTTAACCACCACATCACACTGCTGGCTCAAGTAGAGGTGTTAAAGGTTTGGAGGGAAATAGGGAAAAAGTCCAGGAAAAAAATTGGGGTGGAGAAATATGTGCCCGCCCCCCCACGCACATTCACAGAGAGAAAGAGTGAGAGTTTCTACAAGGAAAGATGTGATAGGAGGATAGATCCCATGCTTGTACTCTATGGTTACAATTCTGATCCCCTTTCTTATGCCAGTGGCTGCTATTTTTAGCAAACTTGGGACAAACTATTGGAAGGCCATCACACCAAGTAGATCTTCTTGAAGCCAGAGCTTGATCATACGTGTGTGGTTGTTTGGCCTCTTGCTCCCCTTCCGCCAATAGCACTAGGGCAGTATTTGGAATTAAAGCATCTTCCTGAGGAGTAGAGTATCAGAAGAAATCATGTGACAGATAATGCCATGATTGTTTCAGGCTCACTTGCTCTGCTGCATCCATCATTGCCTAGCTTGGTATAAGAGCACTTTAGCCTTGCATCAACAAGATGAGGATGATGATGATGAGGAGGAAGATAAAGGCTTCAAACAAGAGTTGGATGAGATGCTGCAGTCTATCACACAGCGAATGATCAAGAGTGAACTAGAAGATTTTGAACTGGTAACTTGGGAATGGGAAGAACTCCATTCTATTGCAGTGGTGTGGAGAGAATTAGAGTAGTAGTGTTGGAAGAGGCCAAGAAGGCCATCTGGTCCAGCCCTCTGCTGTTGCTGGACACCAAGTTACACCATCCCACTCAGATGGCTCCCCAATTTCTTTTTGAATGTCTCTAGTGTGGGACAGCCCAGCACCTCTCTAGGCAGCTGGTTCCACTGTCGTATTGCTCTGTCATTGAGGAAACTTGTCCTGATATCTAGCTTGAATCTGAGTTGTTGCAGCTTGACTTGATTATTCCATGTCCTGCACTCTGCTATTAGCGAGAAGAGATCTTGACCTTCCTCTTTGTGACAGCCTTTGAGGTACTTATAGAGTCCCTCTTGTCCCTCCTCAGTCTTCTCTTCCCAAGGATGAATATGCCCCGTTCTCTCAGTATCTCCTAATAGGGCAGTGTTTCCAAACCCTGGATCACTTTGGTTTCCCCTCCTCTGGACCCTTTCAATTTTTTTTCTGCACCGAACATAGATAGATAGAACATAGAAGCAGAGTGAGCTAGAAGGGGTCTCCCAGGCCATCTAGTCTGACCGCTCAGCTCCAGCCAGCTCTGCTCATGATATGCCTACCATCCTTGAACACCCTCATCAATGGGGCTTCAACCACCTCCCGTGGAAGCCCATTCCATATCCTAAGGGACCTAACTCATTGTTTTTGCTGCACAGGATAAGTCAGCAGACTTCTCTCAGTCTACTGGAGTGGGATTGACGAACACCATCTTTGCCATTTTAGTGATGGGGGTGTGTGAAGTCCTGATGGAGTATAACTTCATCACAGGGAATTTCAGGTAAGGAATGCATTCTCTTTCAGCCTTGCATGTGCCCTTGTGGCAGTATCTTGTAGCTCTTATGAAGTGAACACTCTTTACAGCATTTGAACTTGATGTGTGTGTGTGTGTGTTAAACATTGTGCTTATTTTAAAAAACATAACAATCAGCTATCTTTAAAGGAAAGAAGATATAGCTTAGTGCTAAAATCAGAACCATCATAATGATGCATATGTGAATGCTGCATTGTCTATCCTAAGCTCCATAGCCCATGGACAAGTCAACAAAGAATATATAGCCTCTGTCTGAAAGGTTTCGGTCTCATGTCTTTGGGATTTTATTTTCACCTTCTGGTAATGTGTGTTGCAGTAAGAGCAAGTTTGAGGATGTTCTTGGCCTGTTCAAGTGTTACACCAAACTCTGCGAAATTCTGAAAGAGAAAGCTGGAAAGAACAAGCCCCCTTCAGCAAACAAAGTTGCCCGAAGCCTCCTTTCTATGGGTTTTGTATGCACCTTGCTTACAAGTCTCTTCAGGTAAGGAGCTTTCATGACAGAGAGGTTTCTTTCTTACGATATCCCACCTAATTCTGATTTAAAATATTGTGTACTGGACTTGTCCTAAACCAAAAATTGTGCTGGGCTGTTTCCTTCCGATAGGCAGCATCCTCCGAGTCCTTATATTGATCCTTTTGACTTCTGAACCTCTCATTTCCTCCTCTCAACTTCCCAAAATGCTCCCTTTTTAATATTTCCCCTTGCGAAATTCAATTTAAGATTTTGGAACTTCTTGCCAGTACTTGTATCTTGAATGGGATCGTACTCTGATCACTATTTTCAAAATTGCACCAGGTCTTTGGTGCAAGAGACTCAGCATTCATTCCAGGCTTAAACTGGTCAGTTTCAGGCTCTTAAACATCCCAAGCTCTGGTCAGTTTTCACTTGTTTCAGTACACAGTGTCATGGAGTTGGGGGTGGGGGGGCGGGGTGAGAACATAACTCCGTTCCCCACTCCATTGCCTCCATCATGACACATACTCCCAGGATTAGTGACTTTTATTCAGTGTTTAGATTACCACTGACCCCCCCCCCCCGCACAGCTCCTCTTGCTGCAGAGGATTGCCTTCCACACCACACACTTCCCCAAGCATTTCCCTTCTGTCTTCCAGTGAAGGCAGTGAGCACCGTCACCCTTCCTGCCTCCAGGCTCCTCAGACATGCCTGCGAGGTTCCAGCCGTCTTCCTTCAGGGGTTCTGCATCCACTTCTTCCCCAGGCAGGCGGCTTCTCCTTGGCACTGCCTTCCACCCCCTTCCCTGAGCTTGCAAATCAACCTGGCACATTTCCTTGCCCACTCCCTCTGGGGAAGGTGTCTGGATTCCCCAGTGCCCACCCTGCCCGCCTTCTTCCACTCTCTTCACCTCCTCCCACTCTTCTCGCCACACTTCATTTCCCTTGATCAAATCCGCTGCCCTGCCCCCCCACCGGCTTCTCATTTCCCCGCTTATCCCTGCCACAGCACCATTCTCCAGCTTCTGGCTTTCCCCGCACCGTCACCTCAGTCTGTCCAGGGTTGGGGCACAGGTGAGTCTTCACTGGCAGGTGAGTCTGCAACCTCTCTGAACACCCCGTGTGAGGCGGTGAGCCGCAATAGCCCCCCATACACAGTCCTTTAGGCTATTAGTATGTTTCTTTTCATTGCTACTAGCCTGCATTGTCCCAGGCATTGTGAAATGAGTTGAAGCTGCCTGTGGTTCTAACCCTTTTTGGTCTGACCGCCTTCCTGATTTCATTCTCTGCCATGAGATCAGCACCAGGGATCCTCTTTCTTTCCGACTCTTTAGGGACTGTTCCCAAATCCATGAGGAGAGCCTGGCTGTTCTGCGCTCCAGCAGTGAATTCATGCGTTATGCTGTCAGTGTGGCACTGCAGAAAGTGCAGCAGCTGGAGGAGACAGGGCAAACCGATGGGCCTGACGGGCAGAACCAAGAGAAGATGTTCCAAAACCTCTGCAGCATCACCCAGTGAGTCATATTCTGTGGGGTCCAGCAGGCTTGGTATGGTGGCGGTAAAGGGGGTGGCAGCTTAGTATCTCAAACTATTGCATATAAAAGCAGGAAATGTAAGAGTTGTTCAAAGCTAAACTGGAGTCAGATTTTGGGAAAATTGCCTTCCTAGACCTTTGAGACAATTGAGGAGAAGGCATCTGAAATAGGGAAAACCATTTCATTTCTATCTTACAATATTTGTAAAATTCCCAAGGTGGTCCACAATAATCAAATCAGGTTTATCAGCAGAAGATACAACCATTATAATGATGGATCTCAGAAAGTATATTCCAGCATATGTTGGAAAATATGCTAGAATTCCTGAGAAAGGAGAAAGGAGCATTTCCTTTGAGGCGTCTTGGAATACCAGGAGATTTCGATGATGCCCAACTCTCTTGGCAATGGTCTTCCTCACCATCAAAAGAATATATATATGGAAATTCTTGATAGGATACCAAGTCCAGGTGTGCCTGCTGCTCAGTTCCTGTTGGTGGTAGCAACTCCAGACCCTTGGAATTCTCAGGGCAGTGGCCCCAGAGGAGGGCAGTAATATATCAAATCCATCCTTTGGCCCTTCTGGCTGATGTTGCTGCCCCATTTGGTCTACAGCAGCGGCCACTGGGAAATGTCCCCCCCCCCCAGCCCCCCACATTGAGAAGGCCTGTGTTCAGTAAACATATCCTTTCCTGCTCGAAATCATCTCAGGGTGACTTTATCTAGGCAGGTGTCCGTAGCCAGTGGCCCCTCTGCTCCTCGGTGGCAGCAGTGGCAAAGGATATCGCAAGGTGTGCTCCAGCGCCCTTCAGTGCATCCCACTCAGTCCGCCAGGTTTTCCTGCTGCCATTGGGGAAGTTCCTGTCTGGGTGAAGCACCTGAAACTGAGCCTGGTGGCTGAACGAGTGTCCCTCCAATTGCCAGCTTATGCCCATACAGCAGCTTCCCCAGAGGAGAAGGCATTCCACAGGGGAGTTCCCTGCCCATTTCCTGCTGTCCCTTGAGCTCCTAGCTCAGTTCTGGATGGCTCACCTGCCCTGCATACACTCCCCTATGGGAGAAGCTGGCAAAGCCGCTTCCTGGGAAAAGGAGTGTGTGCGTGCACAGAAGAGTTTATTATCCTCATGTGGCCACTGTCTCCAGTGACACAGTTTGGCACGTGGAGGGTCGGGCAGGCTGATCCAACCTCTCCCACAACTTGGGTTGCCCTTGCCTGCCACAGGACAGCAGGCTCACTGGGGACCCATCACATGCCACAGAGACGTCATCCTCTGCTTGATGCACTCCCTGTGTTTACTGCCTGCCTGAGACTGCAAGGGACTGTGAAGCAGGCGAGGGACTGCAAAGTGCGGCTTGAGGGTGGTGGTTGACTGGGCGCACCACAAATTACACACTTTGCTTTGCATGAATAGAGCAGGAGAAACTTGCAAGTGAAAAGGCCTGCTGGACTGCAGTCACCCTGTGCCCCCCTCCTTTTCTTGCAGAGTCCTGTTGTGGAGATACACCTCAATCCCCCCCGCAGCTGAAGAACTGGCCAAGAAGGAAAAGGGCAAGAGCATCTCGCTGTTGTGCCTGGAGGCTTTGCTGCGGATCTTTAACACTGTGCAACAGCTTTATCCAGCAAAGATTCCACAATTTCTGCAGGGTTTGGGTAGGCATTTGTTGTTGTTGTTGTTTTAGCTTGGAGGATTATTACAGAAAGATAGGATAATTTTGTTTTTTGAGTAAGTCAAAGTCAAGGATTGGTATTCTTGGCGTAGGCCAAACATGTTGACGGCAAAATGTGACCGAGAGGCCAACACTACCAAACAGTTGCTCTCCAACACCCCCCACCCTCAAATTTTGGCTGAACCTAGCTCTGATCGTTGCATGTCAAGGTAGTGATAGTACTGGATGTGTGTTTTTATAATAAAGCTGTAATGGATCCTTTCTCCTGGCCTCAGTTTCTGCCTCAGTGCCGTTTTCCATCCCCTCTTGCCAGAGATTACAAATGAAGATGCAGAAGAAGAGATGGACGTTAACGTCACAGAAAGAACTGCTTTCCAGATTCGACAGTTTCAGGTAAACAGTTCCAGGCTGAAAGGCCATGCTGGTGCTGAGCCACTTGTAGGATCGACTCTAGTTCAGAAGAACAGGTAGCAGCCCTGTGGTTTTAGCTTGCTGCTTTCAAGTACAAAAATAATTCTCCATTGAAGTGAGCCTAGAAAAGGATTCTTTCACTTTCCCCATTCGGGAAACCTTCCTTCAGTATTGGGCTGGGTTTGAGTCTTCAAGCACTTGCCCCCCTCCCCCCACCATCTTTTTCCCCTCCTTCTACAGGTTTCCCTTATGTGTTTCCTGCTTGTGAGTTCCATCCACTTTTTCTTCCATTTCAGAGGTCTCTGCTGAACCTGCTCAACAATGCTGAAGATGACTTCAATAGCAAGGAAGCCCTTCTATTGATCAACATTCTCGCAACACTTTCAAAGCTGCTGGAGCCTTCTTCTCCGCAGGTATTTAATGCGTCTGCCAGTGGCTGTGGGTGCAATGCTGGAGTGGTGTAAGGAGGATCCTCACAGATAGATTGAAAAGAGCTCAATGAATGGGCATTGATTTTAGCCTGCAAGGTTTCAACATGGAGTTATATCCCCTCTTCCTTCTCATCACTTCTGTTTTGTCTGTCTTATATGGACAGAAGCATCAGATTAAAACAGTGTTCTCAGTGTGCTTTCTATCTTCAAAGACTCCTTCCCCTGCTGACACATCGTGTGTACCTCTGCTACAGAACCCCTGCTTGCTGAAAAGGATGGCACACGTAATTCATGAGGCCTCACCATCACTTTGCTACAGGGCCAACACAGCCGTTCAGTTTGTGGAGTATGGAGGCATTTTTGATAGATTACCTTTCTATGTTTCAATACTGGACAATCACATGTTGGGGGTTACATGAACAGAGCTGGCTGGAGCTGGGGGTCAGACTAGATACAAAATGAGGCTAGATATGTGGGGAGTTCTGATTCGCTTTGTTTCTATGTTTCTATCTTCTCCCTCACTGCTCAGAAAAGGCAGGGATATGACATGAATTCTTGTCCTTTTCTGTCCTACAGGCTCCTTTAAAGAACAATCAGACGGAGCTTCAGAAAGGAGCTTGTGCAGTACATTAGAATAGTTTTGGAGAATAAAATACACTCTGAAGAGCTTCTTGTGGGAGAGAAATGCGCATGCTCTGTCCTGGGTGAAGGCAGGGAATGATCCGGAAGGGAGGTGCTAACAGAGGCTCTTGTATATATATTTTTTTCTTTTAAGGCTTCTTATCCTGCCTAGGTCAGGTGAGGGGAACATATGGCTCTCCTGATGTTGCTGTATCTAACTAGTGGTGAAGGATGATGGAATTTTCAGTTCCAACAATACAGAGGACTGCATCTTCCCTGTCCTGAAATAACCATAATCATCAGGATTGGACAACCACATGTTGGGGACTACTTGAGCGGAGCCGGCTGCAGCCAGGGGTCAGACTAGATGGCCCAGGGGACCCCCTCCTGTCTCGTTTTGTTTCTTGGTTACCATTTTGATTGTGAAGCAGCAGTCAAGGAGTCAAGCTGCATCATTCCCTTTTCTGCATGGTGCTGCTTCACCAGCCTGTGACTCCAGCCCCTCTCCTGTCACAGGACCCCATGAGAACCAGCTCCTCTGTGAGCAGGAGAAGCAGCAGCAAACTGTTATCATCATCATCTCCTTTACTCTGCTTTTTTGATGACAATGTTGTTGTTCACCTTTTGTAAACTACTGTGGGATTCTTGTCTGTTGGATGTTAAGTGGCAAAGTGGAAAATCAATCTGTGCATGCATACATAATAATGAGGCATTTCTCTCTGCTCAGTTTGTGCAGCTGTTATCATGGACAGTCAAGATTTGCAAAGAAAGTAGCCTGGGTAAGAGTTTTGAATTGGTTGGCCTTCCTTCTGCCTTGAGAATTTTGGAGCTAGGGGGCACCCAACAGAATGTTCGCACTGGGGTTTCCAGAAGCACTAATGAGAAACGGGGCGGGGGGGTAAAGGTTACCAGCAGCTCTCTGGCAGGAGTCAGGGATGCTCACCCTACTCATGCGGCTCATGTGTAGATGAAAAATCGCCTGATCTTCCATGGTTAAGATGCATAGTTCAGGGTAGCAAATTCTCCTCTCTCCCCTTTCAGACTCAGAATGGTGGTTAGCATTATGTCTGCACCTGTTTTCACAACCACAGGTAAAACTGGGTTTAGCTAACCATGGTTAGTGAAACTGCCAGGATAAGTGCAATGCTAACCATAAGAAACCCAGTAGTTTACCCTGAATCTGAAGGTGGGAGGCATGCAGGAAAGCTCACCTGAGCCATGGAGGTGCCTTCCTTAAGTGCCTAAATCTCCAAACCATTTGACCATGGTTTGGAAATTAAGTTGTGTTCTTTCTTTGCCAGGTTTATTAGAGACAAGATGCTGTGCTGACCCGAGCTGTTCACTGCTTTAACCCAGTAGATTTGTCAAGGTGTCGTCTTAGCTTACTCACTGGTTTTTCCTCTCTGTAGAAGATGCACCTTGCTGCAAAGGCTTGCTAGCCCTGCTCTTCAGTCTACACACTCTCATTAAGAGCCCAGTTAGTGTTTTGCGTGAGCTTGCCCAGGATATTCATGCTCAATTTGGAGACATAGACCAGGTGAGAAGGAGTAGCTAGGCCTTTGGGGCTGAACTCAAACCTGCATGCATTTGCCGATGCAGAGACTGTGTGTGCGCTACATCCTCTAACTTCCCTTCCCAAATGAAACGAAGAGGGCTAGAATGTTGCATTCAGATCAAAAGGTTCTGGGTTTAAATCTCCACGTACTCAGAAAGAGCTCTGATTGACCTTGAGCCAGTCTCATAAGATTGTTGTGCAAATAAAAACATGTTAAAACATTTTTTTTTTAATTACTGCATGTCTCTTTATCCAGGATCTTGAAATGGAGCATCAGTCCCACTTTGCTATTGTGAACTCAAAAACGGCAGCACCTACAGTTTGTGTGAGTCCAACAAGCAAACTGGAGTTAACTCTGGTGAAGGATGTTTGTAAAAATGTGAAAAATTAATTCTGCTCCACAGTCAGTGCACTGTATATGCACAACAAGCTGCTCTCAAAACATCTCATGCCTTCTGTCTCTTTTGCAGTTGCTGGTTTTGGGTCAAGCAGAGAAGGTCCTTGAAGAGGTGGACTGGCTGGTCAATAAGATGAAGAGCAAGTTGTGCTCAGAGGCAGCAGGTAAAAAGTTCAGACTGGTTGCCCTGAAAAGTTGCTTGGCTGTGGGTAACAGTAAGCAGCCATCTCTGTTATATTGCCTTTTCTTGTATAAAGCACACAATTAGCATAAAGCAAGCTCTAGATCAGCCACCCTCAAGCTTTTTTTAATTGAGCCTATTCCTCTTAAAAAAGAAGTATTTGATTTCAAAAAAATCTGAGAGAGAAGGTTCAGCTAACTATACTTGTTCTCTAAAAGTAGGATCAGAGACAATTGATCCTTTGGATTGATTGAAGCGCTGTTCTCTTTTCAGAAAGGGACTCCACTAAAGCCAAAGTTTGATAGACGCTATTGAACTTGCTTTAGTATGATGTTCTACTGTCTTAGTACTCCCACAGACAAGGACCTATCGCTTGTGCCCTTAGATGGTGGGGTGAGGAAATATGAAGAAGGCCTCCATACAGCATCCTACTGTTCGGGCAATTTCAGATGAGTGGAGTGTTAAGATACACGGCCAGTCTCATTAATTTAAGCTGGCACTTTCATTTGAGCTCAGAAGCAACTTTGTTCACTTGCTGTTGTTTTATTTATTACAATTTATCATGCCCTTGTCCCTCTTGCAAAAAACCAAAACAGCATCATAGTCTTTCATCTTTCCACTTTACCCTCACCACAACTCTCTGAGGTGGATCAGCCGAAGTATCAGTGACTGGCCCAAAGTCACCTCAGATACAGGAGCTATGTTCTCCTCTTTGCCTTACCGAGTTAAACCTTCTGGTAGCCACATTCTGGACCAACTGAAGTTTCTAAAATGAATACAAAGGCAGCCCCATATAGAATGTGTTACAGTAATGCAACCTGAAAACTGACAAGGATGTAAATGACCACGGCCAGATTCTCAGGGTCTTTCCCACATGAACTGAAGCTGGTGGAAGACACATCTAGCAACTGCTGCATGAGATGTAGTAGTCAGAATGTTGACCTGGACTCAAGAGACCTTGCTAGTCCCCACTTAGTCCTCAACCTCACTGGGTGACTTTGAGCCATCTCAAAGTCAGCATAACCTGCTCACACTGATCTAGGAGCCACCCAAGCTGTATACCTGATTTTTCAAGAGGACTGCAGCTTCATGCATACATGTTCATTCCTACTAGGCCTGCATCAATTTTTTGTGGCTTGTACCTAACTTTTCTTCTTTTTTCTTTTTTGGGTAGAGGATGCCTCACAAGCACCAAACCAGATAGATCCATTAGAAAAGGCAATCATTATTCAGCTCGGGACCTTGCTAACTGCTTACCATGAGCTAGTGCAAACAGCGTTACCTGCTAGGAGTTGTGTGGACATGCTGCTCAGGAGTGTGAGCAAGATGTATGCTGTTCTCACTGCCCTTGCAAAATATGTGAGTGATTTTGACCTCTGGGGTTCAAAAGCCCAATCACCAACTTTCTCTAAGCTCAAGCTACGTAGTCTGGAGTCTAAAAGCTAGAAAAGGCCATTCTTGGGTTGAGTCATGTAGTGTGTAGATCATGCCAGTATTAATATGAAATGTTGATTCTGCTATCTAAACTAATAGGTTCTTTCTCTTTCCATTTAGTTTAGCCATTTAAATATATTTCAACTATTAAACATAGCATGATGAAACAATTAAACCACAATCCTAAAACTCATTATTCTAAGCGACCTAAACCAGGGAGAGGTGCTTTCCTGAAAGCTGGAAGAGAGCTCACCATATAAGCCTGTGCAGGAAGATAATTCCAGTGGGAGGGCACCACTCCAAAGAAGGTCCTGAGACAAAACTCTGCCTGCCAAATTCAGATGATAAGGGGTCAGGCAGCAGGGTGTCTCCTGCTTTTCTTAAGGCCCAAGGGGTGACATAATGAAGGGCGTGCAGACTATTTGGGTTCAGTAACAAAAAGACCCCACCATTTGTACACCATTTCCTCTTGCTTTAATTTCCTAGCATCTCCAGCTGTGTCGGAGCATAACCGGGGGAATTTCAGGACGGTTTGAAAAGCTGGTAAGTTTGTTTTATTCTGTAAATTCCCAATATTGGGTATTTGTGTTTTTTCTGTCATGCTCACAGAAGTTCTTGGAATCACAGTGCAATCTTCTCTCTAGGTTAGGCTCTCTGGTTCCCACTTAACCCCACAGTGTTATGCCTTCATCACGTATGTGCAGGTGAGATAAACAAAACGCCGTATTTCTCATTTCACACTTTGGTCCTAAATGTAGCAGCAGAAGAAATAGCACTGCATGGCTGATGGGAAGGTGGGATGGGGAATAAGCCTGTTGAAGAAAAAGTTGTTTTGATCTGGATAGGAGACTTCCCCGAGTTTGTTACGTGACAGTGAAACTCCCTAGTGGCCCTGAAATTGCTTCAAGCTTTCTTTCAGCATGCCATGTTTTTCAGGAGCCGATTCTGTTAGTCAGACCTGCATGCAGTTTTTTTAAAAAGTGATTTTTGCTTGGACAACACACATGGCACTAAGAAGAGCTAAACAAATTGTGTGAGTTTTAAAAAATCACTTTGGTCTGCAATGGTTGCTTCTGTAGGTCGTCATGAGAAATGGAAAAATGCTATTCAAGATATTGAAAGCTGGTTTCTAATTGCAGGAAATCTTATTGAGCTACCTGAGAGTTCAGTAACTGTTGCCCACAGCCTTTAAAGTATAGATTCAGAACAACAGAACCTGTTATGTTCAGAAAGCTGCATTATGCACCTAACACAATGGCGTAAGTGGGGCACTTAGCAGTGGAAAGAAAAGTATCCAGGTTTTTGAGTGCAACTTTCTTTAAGGTGTTGCTGGCAGAGAACTTTCAATGTGAGTGCAGAACTGTACAGGCTTGGCATCCAGGGAAGCTTTTGAATGGATGCTGCAAATGAGAATCTGGGTATTTCTGGGTCAAGATAGAAGGAATGACATTACTCAGAATTAATGCCCCTGGAATTATGATTAGATCAGAGCTAAAGCAGCAGAAGTGGGCAAGTCTGGAGTGAATCAGTAGAAAACAGAATCTCTACATGCAGCAGTGGACTCCTGGAAAAGAATCTTTTTTTTGTGAATTGCTTACAATTAAGGTGATCACAAACTGTTGCTCTCCTAATACTGAGTCGACTGACAACAGGTATGCAACTTGCTGCACCTCTCCCCCCTAGCCAAGTAGCCATTTCCTTTCCCAGACTGTTTGTTGTGTTCTCCTTTCTTCAGAACATCCAAAGTGAAACCTTGAGCTTTGGAGGAGCAAACAAGAAGAAGGACAAAACAGCGACAGAGATGTCCACAGTCATGGTGAGTTGGCTCCCTTGTCCTTACTTTGGAATATTGTATGTAGTACTCCAGCAGAGTGTACTGAAGCTTTTTTCTTGGGTATAACATTTTCTGCGTTTCAACTGTAATCCTACAGTTGCATGGCTTTTTAGAGTTTTGTTTTGGAATTCTACAAGCAGAGCAAGGGAAATGTGTTATTAAAGAGCAGAAAAGTGGAATGGGGTACCATCCATGTGCTCCTCTAATATTAGAGAAAATAGGGGAGAAAAATAGGGCAAACTTAACACTGGTGTTTAAAATGTGGAAGTTGGAGAAAAGACCTCCCACCACATCAAAAGACGTGCTTAGTTGTGTCTTCTATTGCTGTTCAATAATCTGAAGGCGCAGGATGGCAGTCCAAGATTGACAGGCAAATGGTTAAGGATCTTCTAATTGGGTACAAATTTAAATTGAAATTTAAAACAAACTTTTTCCCTTTAGGCCTCTACTGCAATTTGTCATCAGAATTCAGCACCAAATCAGGATTTTTTTGTTGGCAATATGGTGGCAGCAGGAATGCTAATATGGGGGAGTCCCATAGGGGGAAAGTGGATCTCAGTCTCCCTGGAGCTTCATTCATGCTACAGTTGGGGACTTGCATGAGGAATGTTTCTTCCCATAAAATATCAATAGAAAATTAGCACATCGGAAAGAAAGTGAAACAAGGACCCTTCCTGTTGACATGCTGGCTTTTTATTTGGAGGAGATGCCATCACAAGAGTCCACCCTAAAGCCCAGACACCATTTTGCCACAGTGAGAATTAAGCTAGAATCTAGCTCCTTATTGCTAGCATGTGCGCTAGTTCCTCTGCTGCAAGACAATAGCTTGACTAAAGCTGAAAATAAATGACAATAAACTCTAAGATGAACTTACCAGAAATTCTGCAGTCACTGATTCCGGGCACCGAAACATTTACTTTCAAGATTACCTTATCAAGAATGTAATGAATAAGGTCACAGTGAAATGTTCTTTTTCAAGGATTCTTGCTGCTTGAAAGGTGTGCCCAGCTTTTGCTGTGAGATCCTATAATTCTGTGCCGCCAACCTACTTATTTTGCATATTTTCCATCCCTCTGTAGGCTAAAGTGTTGCGGGAGAGTAAGCCAATCCCAAACCTGATTTTTGCTATAGAACAATATGAAAATGTTCTGATCCATCTCTCAAAAAAATCAAAGGTAACGTTCTTTCTAGCCTAAGAACATTATTGTGTCATGTTGGAATGCCCTGGCAACTAGGACAGTGCAATGTAGTAATAAATTGTTCTATTTATACTGCAAAACCTAAGTACAATGGATGAGATGACATTGAGGGCCTGCCCTGTTCATGGGTTCATGATTTTCATTTGTATCTGCACATGTAATTGAGATTCTTCAATATATATATTGAATTAATATATATATATTAATTCTAGATTGTTAATTCTAGATTATTTATTGTTTATATATTTTTACTTTTACACTATGAGATGGGCCAGTTTTAAATTCTGTATTGTTTTTAAATTGCATTTTTATATGTTGTTAGCCGCCCCGAGGCTTGTTTGCAAGTGGGCGGCATACAAATTTGTTAAAATAAATAAATAAATTCCTGATATATCAATTCAAAGTAGCATCTGATAAAAACAGCAAAGAGTCTACATCTGTATTCATAAACACAAAACTGACTAAAAAAATAAGAGACACCTAGTACTTGCTTTTCTATTGGAAGTTCTTTCTGCTCTTACTCTGGTGTAGAACGTGCTCTTTCCCCCCTTAATGTTGTTCAAGTTTTTTACATTCAAGTTCAGGTGTGCATTTGGTAAGTTAAACCTCTGACCTTCTTTTTGGTTGTTGCAGGTCAACCTAATGCAGTATATGAAACTGAGCACCTCACGAGACTTCCGCATCAATGTGTCTATGCTGGAGAGCGCCTTCCAGGGACAGAATGCTGCAGATGCAGAGAATGAGCCAGACAATGAGCAGGTCAGCACATATTTGAAAGTACCAAGAGACTGATCTGCTTCCTGGTGATGAACGGTGTGCTGCTCCTTCCCCAGTCCTGCTTGGAAGCTGAGCTCCACCATTGCCAACCTGTGTCACATCAACCAGCAAGCGGTAGGGGAAAGGGGATAGCAACACCCTGGTCATTTACAAAGGGAGGAACTTTTAATGCCACATTACTCTTCATCCCCCCCACCCCGCAAGAGCTATTTCTTAGCTAGAGGCAACAATCAGAAGGCCACATGTCACAGCAGCTTTGTCCAAGAAGCAACTTATGAACAATCCACTGTTTCAGTAGTTCATTCGAAATCCTCTGGTGCATTTATCACAGCATGTTCTTTTCTTTTTTCTTTTCTTTTAGAGTGCTACATCTGGACATTCCAACAACAGCCAGGAGCCCAAAAAGAAGAGGAGACGAAAAAAATAAGAGCTGCTTTCTTTATTACCAAATGAATTTCTGTGTTTGGCTATGCTAGTCTTGCACAGCATTAGAGAAAGACTGTCTCCTTTTCAACACAATTCCCTAAACGCTTGTACCACCGATCGCCTCCTGAACTGTCATTCTTGTGAGGCACAGTTGGCGTGCTGTCCTTCCTTCTGTCCTTGTCTGGACAGCATCAGAGACATGCCGTACCAAATGCTGCAGCTTGCTTATGGTATGCACTGTTCTTGTTGTCTCAGAACCGAAAGGAAGGCCTGGCAGGAGATTGCTGAAGAGACTCCCTCCACAATGATCGCTTGGCCATGTTTCCTGTTATGGGGTCAACCCTATTTTCCTTTCCCCAGTGACCCTTTGGTTATTTTGAGAAGTTGATATATATCCAGAGCATCACCTGAAATAAATTAAAGAAATAGTAACAACAACAATACTAAAGTTCCTTTCACAGATTTTTTTTTTCAAGTCTGCAGAGCAAATACTTAAAACACTTTGAGATCCACTTGTTGCCCTATTGCCATTAAATGTTTCTTATCTTAGTAGGGTAAGAGAAGACCAGTGTTTTTCATTATGATAGTCCAAGAAGGCTAATACTAAAAAAAGAGGAGCATATTTCAAAAATGTGTCCTTTTTCTAAGGTGCATTTTGTTTCAAAGAGTTCCTGAGAGCTTCATTTCATATAAAAAATATATACACTGTTCCTATTCATTTCCCTCTGGAGAAGGAAATCCACTGGAGAAGGAAATGGCAACCCACTCCAGTATATTTGCCATGAAAACCCCATGGACAGTACCAAAAGGCAAAACGATATGACACCGGAAGATGAGCCCCTCAGGTCGGAAGGTGTCCAATATGCTACTGGGGAAGAGCGGAGGGCTAGTACTAGTAGCGCCAAAAGAATGAAGCGACTGGGTCAAAGCCGAAAGGACACTCAGTTGCCGATGTATCTGGAGGTGAAAGGAAAGTCCGATGCTGCAAAGATCTTTACTCCATAGGAACCTGGAATGTCAGATCCATGAATCAAGGCAAGTTGGATGTGGTCAAACAAGAGATGACAAGACTGAACATCGACATCTTAGGAATCAGTGAACTAAAATGGACAGGCATGGGTGAATTTAGTTCAGATGACCATCAGGTATACTACTGCAGGCAAGAATCCCTCAGAAGAAATGGAGTAGCCTTCATAGTCAATAAAAGAGTAGGAAAAGCAGTACTGGGATACAATCTCCAAAATGACAGAATGATCTCAGTTCGAATCCAAGGCAAACCATTCAACATCACAATAGTCCAAGTCTATGCCCCAACCACTGGTGCTGAAGAGGCTGAAGTTGACCAGTTCTATGAAGGCCTACAACACCTTCTAGAATTAACTCCAAAAAATGATGTCCTTATCATCATAGGGGATTGGAATGCTAAAGTAGGAAGCCAAAAGATAACTGGAATAACAGGCAAGTTTGGCCTTGGAGTACAAAATGAAGCAGGGCACAGGCTGGTAGAATTTTGTCAAGAGAATACGATGGTCATAGCAAACACAACAACCCAAGAGACGACTCTACACATGGACATCACCAGACGGTCAACACAGAAATCAGATTGACTATGTGCTCTGCAGCCAAAGATGGAGAAGTTCTATACAGTCAGTAAAAACTAGACCAGGAGCTGACTGTGGCTCAGATCATGAGCTTCTGGTGGCAAAATTTAGGCTTAAGTTGAAGAAAGTAGGGAAAACCACTAGGCCACTCAGGTATGACATAAATCATATCCCGGATGAATACACAGTAGAGGTGACAAATAGATTTAAGGAATAGATCTGATAGACAGACTGAAGAACTATGGATGGAGGTTCGCAACATTGTACAAGAGGCAGCAACTAAAACCATCCCAACGAAAAAGAAATGCAAGAAAGCAAAATGGCTGACTGAGGAAGCTTTACAAATAGCTGAGGAAAGAAGGGAAGCAAAAGGCAAGGGAGAAAGAGAAAGATACAAACAATTGAATGCAGAATTCCAGAGAACAGCTAGAAGAGATAAGAATGCATTCCTAAATGAACAGTGCAAAGAAATAGAAGAAAACAATAGAATAGGGAGGACCAGAGATCTCTTAAAAAATTGGAGACATGAAGGGAACATTTCATGCAAAGATGGGCATGATAAAGGACCAAAATGGCAGGGACCTAACAGAGGCAGAGATTAAGAAGAGGTGGCAAGATTACACAGAAGAACTATACAAGAAAGAGCTTAACATCCCTGATAAGCACGATGGGGTGGTCACAGACCTCGAGCCAGACATCCTGGAATGTGAAGTCAAATGGGCCTTAGGAAGTCTGAGCAACAACAAAGCTAGTGGAGGTGACAGCATTCCAGCTGAGCTATTCAAAATCCTGAAAGACGATGCAGTTAAAGTGCTACACTCACTATGCCAGCAAATTTGGAAAACTCAACAGTGGCCACAGGATTGGAAAAGGTCAGTTTACATTCCGATCCCCAAGAAGGGCAATGCCAAAGAATGTTCAAACTACCGCACCATTGCACTCATTTCACATGCTAGCAAAGTGATGCTCAAAATCCTACAAGCTAGGCTCCAGCAGTATGTGGACCGAGAACTACCAGAAGTACAGGCAGGATTTCGAAGAGGGAGAGGAACTAGAGATCAAATTGCCAACATACGCTGGATCATGGAGAAAGCCAGGGAGTTCCAGAAAAACATCTACTTCTGCTTCATTGACTACGCTAAAGCCTTTGATTGTGTGGATCACAACAAATTGTGGCAAGTTCTTAAAGAGATGGGAGTACCAGACCATCTTATTTGTCTCTTGAGAAACCTATATGCAGGTCAAGAAGCAACAGTGAGAACTGGACACGGAACCACTGATTGGTTCAAAATTGAGAAAGGAGTTCGGCAAGGCTGTATACTGTCGCCCTGCCTATTTAACTTATATGCAGAGCACATCATGAGAAAGGCAGGGCTAGATGAATCACCAGTTGGAATCAAGATTGCTGGGAGAAATATCAACAACCTCAGATATGCAGATGATACCACTCTCATGGCAGAAAGTGAAGAGGAACTAAAGAGCCTCTTGATGCGGGTGAAGGAGGAGAGCACAAAAGTTGGCTTGAAACTCAACATTAAGAAAACTAAGATCATGGCATCTGGTCCTCTCACTTCCTGGCAAATAGATGGGGAAGAAATGGAGGTAGTGAGAGATTTTATTTTCCTGGGCTCCAAGATCACCGCAGACGGGGACTGCAGCCAAGAAATTAAAAGACGCTTGCTTCTGGGGAGGAAAGCTATGGCAAATCTAGATAGCATACTAAAAAGCAGAGACATCACCCTGCCAACAAAAGTGCGTATAGTCAAGGCTATGGTTTTCCCAGTTGCAATGTATGGCTGTGAAAGCTGGACCATAAGGAAGGCCGAGCGCAAAAGGATTGAGGCCTTTGAGTTGTGGTGCTGGAGGAGACTCCTGCGAGTCCCTTGGACCGCAAGGCGATCAAACCAGTCAGTCCTAGAGGAGATCAACCCTGACTGCTCTTTAGAAGGCCAGATAGTGAAGGTGAAACTCAAATACTTTGGCCACCTAATGAGAAGGAAGGACCCCCTGGAGAAGACCCTGATGCTGGGAACAATAGATGGCAAAAGAAGGGGACGGCAGAGGATGAGGTGGCTGGATGGAGTCACTGGGGCGGTTGGTGTGAGCTTGAGTGGACTCCGGGGAATGGTGGAGGACAGGAGGGCCTGGAGGAATGTTGTCCATGGGGTCGCGATGGGTCGGACACGACTTCGCGACTAACAACAACAACAACAAATTCATTTCCCTCAAGCTGCAGTTCAACAAAAATCACTAGTGCATCTCAAATAAACAAAACTTAGTCATAAGTTGTTTAAATATACATTAACATCCATTAAAAAGCAATTATGTCTTACCACATGTGTGACAAGGTTTCATCTTGAAGTGCTGTGACATGGAGCTAAAGTGCAGCATACAGAATTGTTGGTGGCAAAGTAACAAGACTAGAGCTACTGCAGTGAGAGTAAACTGTATCTTAAAGCCAGGTTCCAAAAAGGCCTATATGGTTTGGGGATGTATCAGAAGAAATATGGGTAAACCAAATACTAACGGCCTCTTTCAGGTTTGTTGCAGGGAAAAGAGTGAGCCAAATCTATTTCCTCTATAGCCTTGAGAGAGTGCAGCAAATCCCAGAGTTATGTGAAGGTTGGATCTCTCCTCTGCCTGGATAACTAAAACTGTATATACACTTGTACATCATGAAAGCCTCAGTAAGGATACCTCCTAGCATCCTGTAATGACAGGTGGACATTACAGCTCCTTGAAACAGGCGAGGGAAGATCCTGCATTCAGAGACGCATAGATAAAGTCGGGTACTGAGTGTGAAGTTCCATTTCAGAACACACTGGCTCTTAGAAGGGCCATCAAAATCTACCTGAACAGGACTGAAGAATTCAGATTTTCTCATTCATTCAACAGTCTTACGCTAGATGGATTTTTTTCAACTGATGAAGTTACAAACTTGCTAAGCCACACGTTATGGCGTATTTCACCAAAGTATTGGCTGCCTCAGCAGCTTTTCCCATTAACAGCCCCCTCTCAAGGATCTCCAGAACAGCCACATGGTTCTCCCACTGGACATCTGCTGGGCAATGCAGGATGCCTAAACATGCTTCTGCAGAAACAGTCTTCATATGGTGATGGTGTTGCCTAAACTGCACGTGGTGGGCATGTCATGAGCAGAGCCAGCTGGGGGTCAGACTAGATGGCCCGGGAGGCCCCTTCTGACTGTTTCTGTTTCTCAGGAACCCAGCTTCCTGAAGGGCCTCTAACCATGGCCTGAGCCGGAGGCCCTTCTGACGCGCTCTGTTTCTAAACTGCAGATCAGCCTGCCTTAGAGCCCACCCTATGGGAGCAGTATGTCTCCTTACACTGGGTTCAAATGCAATGCTGTGTACATGCTGTGAAGTACCATTTTAACCTTGCCTGAAAAAGGTGTCCAGTAAAGATATCAATTTCCTGCAGCGGAGGAGGGTATTTTCTAGGGAGGTTATAATCCATCAGATAAAAAGCCATTCTTACCTTGAGGGATGCTGTATCTTTTTTCCATCCCTGTTGGGTTAGACGGAGTGACGCAATCCATCGTTACCTCTTTCCTTAAGCACTGATCAATATCCACAGCACTGAAAAAGGCCACTGATTGAGGCAGATCTTGAAGACCCAGTTTATAAGCAAACATGCACCTGAAAAGCAGCAAGAATACTATTATACTTTATGATTTAAGGCATTATTCCCCTTTCCCTTAGGACATGCAGTAGATTCCAGCACTCACATTAAGTATGGGCCCAAATCCTCACACGCTTTTAACAACCCTCCAAAACCCCCATACTTCCACTATATGATTTTTTTCATTTGAAGGAAGGGTTGGGCAACACATTTTACTCCTCCACAGTAAGATAGTATTAACCTGAATTTCTGACACCAGAAAGAAGTGAATTTTCAAGCTACTCCTGATTCCAGCCAGCTGAAGAACACAGAAAATAGACAAACATGGTTCTCACCGCGTAAGGAGGTTGGTAATCTGCAGGGCTAGAGCTGCCCGAAAGCGGTCCCCACTCTGAACCAGGTACCGCACTTCATCATGGATACTGATGCAAAAGCGTCCGTCGATGCCGAATTCCTCAAAAAGCCATTTCATCGACACTAGCATTAGGTGCAGGTAATCAACCGCTGAACTCTGGACCACCCAGTTTATTCTGCTGGTCAAAAACTAGAAAGAAACAAATAGACACAAAGATAACCGAAGGCTCACACTGGAAAGTAGTAAGGTAAGTGCAACTTGATTGTGGGGGATACATTTGAATAAGCACATCAATTCACACAGCAGCTACTGGCCTTCTTGGCCTCTTGTCTCTCCTCAACCAAATATGAATTTGCCAACGCTTTTGTGGGTGTGTGGGGCGAAAGTGATATTTTAGGATGTCGGAAATGTGCCCTGCTCAGACACACTGAAAGGGAGAAAGGCAGAGGCTGCAACAGGAGCTTTCACACAGCTCATTGATAGTCACTCATGCCACCTACCTTGGAAATAATTCTATAAAGAAGTTAATAGGCAGGCTATTTTTTATTTGGCTTCCTACAAATACCCTTTTTTCTTCTTTCTGTAATTCACTACTAACATGTAAAACTTCCCCGTTTTGTTTCCCATAGGCATTTTTATTCACCACAGGAAATAATGCAGAAAATAAATATAGTTCTTTTCCTTTTTGATCTTCAGCCTGGAGGACAGGCTGGGAGAAAAATTGAAGGAGCACATAAAGCACATCCGATGGTGTTAGGAGAGGCGTAAACTCCCCACATCACTCCTGATCTCAATATACACAGCAATATGTAAGTTATGTATACTGCAGAATGAAGCACTTTGGGAAATAAGGCCTGATGGCAGGAACTGTAAGCTGTATTCCCTGATTTATTCAGGTGGTTGAGGAAGGTCTGGTGAACAATCAAAATGAAATGCCACCTATGTCTATTTGCAAAGGACCTCTCCCTTGCCACCCCAGTTTATTCCCTTACCCTCCTCTCAATGCTAGCTGAGCAGCCACTAGAATCACAAAGCTGTTGCTCCCCCTCAAAGAGGTTCTCTCTCACCTCACCCTTGACAACAGCTGGCTCTAAGGCTCTGCTGATCCGGCAGCCCAGCACAGGGGTGCAAGGCGATGCTGCCATGGCGATGCTTTCTAGCTTGTTGAACATTTCAGACTCTGTTCCGTTGGCCCACACACTCTGGCGAACCACATTCCACTTCCTTTGAGACCTGCAACATGAAGGGCTTTAGAGCTGAGCTAGAAGTTCAGTCGCAGAGGGACCTAGGTGGACAACAAGGCATTGAAAATCTGCAAGAGGGGCAGCATTATTGACCACCAACTTACCTTTTCCCTATTTCTCTGTATATTTGCTGCACGTCTTGCACGGACACAGAGCCATCCTTGGCCCTTTCCACAGGGATGGTCAGCTTCTCCACCAGCCAGTCTCCTTCCTCAGTCAGGAAGTAACTATGAGAGGAGAAGAGTGTTTGGAGGAATCTAAAAACGTTATCCAGTCTAACACCTAGCTAGAGCGATTGGCGTGGCGTCCTCTTTGCAATTTAGCTCACAGTATACCACAATGTAGAACCAAGAACCATTTTGCAAGAGGGTGCCCAGAGAAAACAAAAGGGAATTGTTTGGAGGGAACGTCCTGGCAAGGTCCTACTCTCACCACACAATACACTCCTACACCCTCCGATCTCACCCCATGCAATATCCTCCTCCTCTGCAGGATAATTATCAATTAAGTATTTGCATGCTCTCCATAACATACTGCTGTAAACATGTATCTGTATGCGTGTACTCGAATGACATGGAAACGTTAAGGGTGTTTTGCAAACCTCTATTTCATGCACAAGTTGCACCCTAAACTAAACAAAGCAGGAAAAATTAGCTCCAGAACACTGAATAGGTTTAAGGGTGAAAGTAACACACTTTTATTTTCCCATAAGTATTTATAGAAATAAAGGATTGGTTAATGCACTATCCCATTGCACCGCACTGACAAAGTCTTCCCTTAGAATAGCAATAACGCAGCGAAGTGTTGTAGTCTGCTAAATAAAGAGCAGGGAGACCAGTGGCGAGGTGGCACTTGAAGCCCAAGTGCAATGGGGAAAACGTCAATGCACAATCCAGTTGCAGGAGGTGCATTTATATACTGATGCGTGCATCAGCTGCAAAGAGATATTCAGTCTTGTCTTGAAAGTATATTCAGAATTCTTATTTTCTGGTAGCTCTTGCCACCTGCACTTAAACTTTTGTACACAATGTTGTTCATTTAATCAGGAGTGTCCTTTTCATTATAATTTTTTTTTCTCAAGGTGATTAAAGGTTGCTGCTCCAATTATTGGACCTGTAGAAGCATGTCAAGACTCAGCTGCTTAAGCATGGGCTGACCTTCCTGTGGGAGAACCTTACCGCCGAACCCCTTTCGTGATGGCATACATCTGGCGAGCCTTTTCACTGGCCTGCTGCTCTGTCAGACGATGGTTGAACTGCATGAGGAGGCGCTCTGCAAAGGGCTGCCCTGCCCCGTAGATGCGCCCATAGTTGAACACTTTGGCATGTTCCCGGCTGATCCCCACCGTGGAGGCCGTCTTGCTGTGCAGGTCTGTGCCGCTGCTCTTCTTCCCCTGGAGGGTCATCCAGCCAAAAGCCGTGCAGCCTGCAGTGGGGAAGCAACCGGCTGGTGAAAAGGCGGCTCAGGGTTGTCTCTCTGCAATTCTGTCCAAGTGCAGAGTAAGAAAACAATATGACCGGATTCAGTTGCGAAGCTTGTATTTCATTTTAAAAAATAAGACAAGTTTCAGCCCTTATAGCTGCACAGGTCTGCCAAAAGAAATGTATCAGGTTTCCAACTGCCTCCTATGGGCACTTCTGTATCTTGCTCAGCTTCTTGTTTCTCTTCATGACAAATCAAATGACAGATCTTTGCTAATGATATTTCACTTCCTTGATTAAAACAGGCTTCGCATTTAGCTTTTGCCTTTTCAATGCTTATCAACACCCCTCCCCCCCCCACTTTTTCAAAGGAGAGGACAAATGAATAATGATAGTGAAACAGAACTTTCATGTTTGCAAACACAGTAGTTTGCCTTCCAGAAGCAGGAGACAAAGCAGAGAGGGCTGTTGGGACTGAAAGTGTGTACCATGCATGCCAGCAAAATGAGCTTCTCCCAAGATGGCTGCAATCCAAAGCTCCTGGGAATCCACATCAGCTCCAACCATATGGTAGCCAGGAGGAACCTGGATCATGGCTTTTAGTTCACTCCCCACCCGGTCAGCCTGCAAGAAAAAGAGGTTCTACTTACACCATGTCCCTCAGTCAACTCGTGTGTCTGGCTGACGAAAATCCCTTCTATACTACCACTTTGCTAGACAGCAAACTTGCTCCATGAAAAGCAAATAGTAAGATGTGGACAACTGGCTTCTGCGTTATTTTATTCTGTTTTAACCAATATGATGGTCAATCGATTCTCCACAACTATGCTGATCATTTGGGGAGGGGAAAACCCACTCCAGAATAAGAGACTGATTTGAGCATACATTCAAGCCCAATGTCTGGAACATCCAATATAACTTCCTATGGCCTCAATTATTCTTGAATAATTGAATATTGAATAATTATTCAATTAAAGAATATCTGGTGCTTCTGATTTTCATAAAGCCTACAACTTTGCCAAAAGCATTGGAAAACTGGAATAACATGAAGGCATGAATAAACTCACTGATAAAGACATAATGGCTTCTTTATTCCTGTCAATTTAGGCAAGAGCAACTATTTTTTTCAAAGAGTGGAACTGAACCTCTTTTTGTCAAGAAAAGCTGCATAAACAGCACCGTTTGTGACTAGTATTTCAGTATTTTCCCCTATTGATAAAAAGCACTAGAAGCGACATACCCTTGCATTACTGGCTGTTAGCCAGGTAGGTTCTACGGCTCGCCGAGTAACAGTTCCAGCAGTTACCACCTGTGGTAGGATGGCTCCACAGCTATTCTCCTCATCGTAGTCGGGATGCCTAGAAAAGCGCCAGTATGAGGCTGTTTCAAAGTACAGTAGGAAGCCAAGCACCAGAATTGCTAATAACTGAGCAGCGATTTGACAAGGACAGGAGTAGCTAAAAAGACACCTTAGGTGAAGACCTGAGGTTCTGGCCTGCTGCAGCAGTTCAGCACCTGTTTATTAGCCTTCCTCAATTTCACTTGGCCACTAGTCTCAATGTGCAGCTCGGAAATTTGCTTAGAATCTAATGACTCTGCAGAGATTCCAAACAGAACTCCCATTTTCACTAAAAATAAAATGAGCAAGTTTCTAGACCCCTGGTGGACAGACATTTTGAAATCCTGATTGACTGCAATCTTGATAACGTTCCAGTATTCAATGGACATAATTTTTCTCCTCTCCTAAGTGGCCTTTTCCATTTCTTGGGTTCTCAGCACATTCCAACCCATGCCTTACACAACCACCACCTACCCAGACCTTTCTTTGTGCCACCATATTCCTCGCTAGGGGATGGTGAAAACTGAGCTTTTGCAAACATGAAGCCTATTTCAAAGCAAAGCATGAAAGGTTATTAACTTTATGGAGTTTTACTTATGTGCATGAAAGCAGAACTGGGGATTCTTGGCAAGGCATCTGGATTTCTTCAACCAATGGATTAAGAGTCCAGAACTCAACTGATGCAGCCCAGATGGAACACAGAAGTGAGTTCTGTACTCTTTTTGCCTGCTCCACTTTCAAAGTCAGAATTTCAAGATAATTTCTTCAGAATTCAATATCTGAACAAGTGACCTATGAAGCTGAAATGAGGCTACTAGCCCAGTCTAGCCCTGAAGTTTTCTTTGAATGACAGCTCTTCTCCAAGGCTTCAGGGCAGGTTCTTTCTAGCCCTGCTAACTCATTACACAGCGGCTGCAAGAAAGCAGACCCAACACATAAGAATGCAGCCTGTGGAGGGTCTGTCAAGGTGACAGGCAGGGAAAGCTGCTGGGAAATATAATCATAAACACATTAAAGCAGGAGAAAGTGTGGAAGGAGCAATGAAGACGTCTCTTAAGGAGTCCAGTGAATAACAGATGGAGAAAGGAAGACAACAGCTTGTTCTTCACGCAAGTGACAAAATGTCTTTCCCCTGTCCCCCGTCATATCAGCTTTCCTTGCTTCTTAGTGAGGAAATGCTTTTGCTGGGTGAATGTTAATGTGCAGCCAAGTTCTAAGGTGGAGATGCCAGATACGGAACCTGGAACCTGGTGTTTTCTGTACATAGTCTTTGCCCCAGAGCTGTGGCCATTTCCCCAGCAAGAAAACGTAACAGAAATCTATCAAAAGGATGCTTCTGCAGGTGAAATGCCAAACTCAGAGTCCATCTGAAGATTTTTCTGCCTCCTTTTGGTGGAGAACAGCTTGGAACTTAGACTGTATCACCAGTACCAGGAACTCAGAAATTCACCTGCACATGGCTAATTGCTCCTTCAATTGGATTTTAGTGTTAAGCTACTCTGGGAGCCACATTTTGGCTATAAAGGAAGGAAGAAACAGATTAAAAATGCTCCTGTGAACATCTCTGCAGACATACCTGGTGACAGATCGAGGCAGCTCCCCTTTCTTCAGCCACACTACTAGCTGGGAACTGCAAGAACCAAAATGTGAAAAGAGGACCTCTAGAAATGCTAACTTTGGGAAGCAAATACAATAGAAGATAAAGAACTTTTAAACATGGCCCATGTCTCCTTGGCTGATTCTCAAGCTCCAATTGCTGGTAGGCCACAAATGGAATAACCAGGCAAAGCTGACAGTAGTTTATCAAGTTCTTCATAAAACCTGCCATGTGATTGCTAGTAATGTACCACTGCCATACTGAGCACAAATATCCTCTCTAAAAATGCTCAGAAATCTGAGAGCTCCATGGAGGAACTTCCCGCCCTTTGCACTCGAGTCTGAAACAGGCTGGAATTTTCTCTGTACCTCAACACAGACCCCTACTCCTCCTCTAAGCCCCATTAAACTTGCCAAAGGATTTGAAGGAAAGGAGCGTGTGGCACCACCAAAAAGTAAAGGTAACCATACACAGCAAACAAGAGAGAGCATCTGGCAGTGATGCAGATGCAAGTGAATTTGGCAGGTCTCAGCTCACCTGATTCGCTTATGGGCATTTCTCCAGAAGGAGATCTTCTTGTTGATTTCAAGAGCTTGGGTCCCATCTGTGGTCCCTACCCCTGTTTGCAGGGTGCCGTCCTCCATCTTGGGCAAAAAATCTTTAGCAAATGGACTTCCAACATTGTTGTCACTTCCATCCTTTTAAAAGCAAAAGAAAAAAGTTTCCTTTGGCTCAAGGTATTGGCTGTGGAAGAAGTCTGACCAGCACAACACAAAGCCCTCTCCCCAGGTAGAAGGGTTGGGAATAAACATTTTAAACAAGAGGATAATTAGCTTAAATAGAGAACTTCTTAATATTACCTTATTTGTGCATGCAAATACACACACGCATATTCCTTTTATCTAAATTCGTCTCCCTCTCCCCTCTTTCCTTCATTTTTCTCTATCTCATTATGAGACTATATTAAATTTAATGCAGAATATAATAACAACAGACAGAATAACTAAAAAGATGATGAATCAGAAGGAAGACAACATAAGATAATGGTACAGAGCAAGATATAGGGAATAGTGATATGGTGGAATAGGGACGATGAATTTGTGTAAATTAGGTATCTAAGAAAAATGGGATTAATTAGGAATAATTAAGCAACAGAGGCATTAGGAGCTAGAACTGGTACTTTGCCCCCGCCCCCAACTCCCTCTGCTAGAACTTTTTTGGTGGAGCCCAGGAGAACATCTCTTTGGGGGGAGAAGGGAAAGATATTAGGTATGTGTTGGGGTGGAGAGGAGTTGGGTGGGGTGATTGTACTGTGGAGGCTTTTTTTCTTTTGTGTAGCTGTAAGAGGTTGCCCAAGGGACCAGTAAGGAAGTTTTCCTAGAAAGATATTTGATTCCCCGCCCCCCCCCCCCGCACCCCTGAAAAAAAGTTCAATGAAATGTGTACTGAAGGGTCAAGGGAAGAAAAATATTGACTATATAGGATACAAGGCTGATTTCTTGCATTCTTACAAGCCGTTATGCTTTATTTTCAATTTCAAGTAACTTCTGGGCTCCAGAAGAAATGGTCTGTACTGACCTTGTGAGGGAGCCTGAAAAACCAACATCCAGGAACATTGACCTCATTGTAAGGCCCACTGCCATGGTGATATTCAGGGTGGCTTTTTTCAGATCCTGCTGCATCCTAAAGAAAATCATAGAACACAGGAAGCTGCCAGGCATGGGTGCAGAGCACTGCCGCATCCAGCCCAGCGCTGCGGACTAGTCACAGCTCCGAAGAGTTTTAGGCAGGAGTGTTCCCAGACCTCTCAGAGAAAGCTGAGGAATGAGCCTGAGATCTTCTCCACGGATGATATGTGCTCCAGCACTCCCCTACAGCCTCTTTCAAATCAGTGCAGGCTCAGCTAGCCTTCAGGTCTGAAAACACAAACGCCTGAGGGACAGGAAGCATCTCTAAGCAGAACCCTGCTTTCAAAGGAGTCCACAGACGCATCCCTCAAAACATATGTGAAGACCATCATGCTTGTGCCACCTACTCCAGTCAGTCTTCGATTTCTTCGTCTATAAATCATTCCTCATGAAAACGGCAGAACAGCCAGAGAAGCTCATCTCAACCCTTGATGTTCCTCTAATTATACCTGACATTGGGGTTCCCAGAGTAGACATTCATTCATTCATTCATTTAGAAATTTATAGGCCGCCCCTTGCCACAAGCCTCGGGGCGGCTCACAATAAACAAAAACATCACATTTGGGACAAGCTGCTTCTACTACCTTCCCTACTTAACTAGATCCTCCAAGTACTGACATATCATGGTAGGGAGTCCTACTCTCGGGTTTTTATGCAACTCTCCAGGATTCACTCCGTGAATGCTACACCCAGGAGTTTAAGTGAAATACACACTCGCTCATCTTCCCCTTGAGAGGGCATGCCGTTACCTGCATCGCTTTCTTCGTTGCAGGATCCCCTTCCACGCTGCTCTCCTGCTGGCTGAACTTTTCAACCTGGCACAATGAAAATAAGCATCGTTATATGGAGCCCCTCTCTCTGCTCTCATATTCGTTCATATGCTACTTATCTTCCTGGCCCCCATCCAACCATCAGGGGCCTTCACAGAAAGTTCTACACATGCTTAAAAAATAGAAAGGGCATCACTGTATTCAAGATAAGTTCGGTTTTCTGCATTCGCAGAGCAGTCTTTGAACAGGGAGCCACGATCAAATTTGTGGTTTTCTGTTAACTGAAATGGTACAGTCTGGAAAGAGCTGCACTACATAACAATGGTTGAAATGATGCTGCTGCTGCTGCTGCTGAATTCACCTTCTATTCCACAGCTTGTCAGTCCCAAGGACTCTTTAAGCAGATTACAAAGAAACAGCAGAAACAGTAATTATACTGATCATGTATCTCAGCTCCAAATCACACCAACTGTACCTTCTGCCAGATAGTGCTATTGTCTGCTAACATAAACTCTTCATCCAGGGAGGTGCCTAGTAAGGTAGCTTGCTCTTTGCCCTGCTGCTTGCATTGTTCCCAGTATAAATGCTCAATAACCCTATGGAAAAGAGGAAGGAGAGTTGTAACGGGATTTGCTGACCATCACCCTTGTTACGGTTTCCTCTGTTTGCCACCTTTGCCTCTCTTTCCACCTCAAACTATGAAATTCTAGCCTATACACTCCGGAGGGTAGGGGGCTTTTTCTCTTGTTGGGACTGTATAAAACATGTAGCAATGGCACTATATTATAGGGTATTAATAGTATGAAGAATACTAGAAATGGGTATTCGTTGCTCTTGCTTCCCCCAAACAAACAAACAAACAAATATCCAGCAAGCCTTGGAGCGGCTAACAATAAATTCCCACCTCCTTACCTGAAAGGGCACATAGGCAACTCACTCTCAGGAGTCATCTCTGGCAGGTTGTCCTTCCTGCCTGGAACCAGGTAGCCCCAGCCATGCTTCTCGGAGTAGTGCAGTGGAAAGCCATCCCAGGTGAGTCTCATGAGCTTTGGGGTCACTCTCATCTGAAGGCTGATGAGGCTGGGCCCGGGGACCCAACTGGGATCATTCAGTCGTGGACACAGCTTGCGGTACCACCTGTGACAGGGGGAAACAGCTCCCAGACTCAGCAAATAAGGGGTTCAGATTGTTTTTAAATCCTTGTTTGTATTTATTATGATACTTGATGATACCATGTACTAAATATGGTAACAAGTCTACATTATTTGTATATGTAGACTTGTAATATACAAATACATCTATGGTAGCATTTTAATCTAATACGCAATTACCGCGTACTCCAAACATTTCATCATGGACTGGACATTCAATAAATAATCAATTATTTCCCCACTCCCCCCAGCTTTTTTTTTGCATGCCATTTCTTTTTAGGTAGTCCCTGTCCACAGACTTGCTATCTTGTTTGATTGTACATAAAAATCACTCTGGGAACCATTTTACCTGAGCAGCAGCAGAAAAATGCTTCAAAGCAGTAATAGAATTGCCAGAATTCGTTTTACTCAGCATAGTACAAGTAACCTTCTTATGTCACTAAAGGGTCTAGCTGGTCTGATTCTTTTAAAAGAGCACTTTTCCTAATGACACGCCAATGGGAGACTGGGACCGCTGACCCTCTTCTTGGTTACATGATAGTGAGTCAGATGCTAAGGAAGTCTGTCTACTCAGAATCGTGCCTCAGTAAATTTATTAGCTGCTGGCATCTGTTCTTCTATTGTTCATTTAAATAAATGCAATAAAACTCACAACAAAGGGCCATCAGATTCCATTTTAAAAGGAAGCTCAAAGGCTAACTGAAATAAGTTTTGCTGCCCACTGAAAGGCAGATAGCAATGCAACTAGGTAGGCCTCTCTTGATTTTAGGTGCCACTGCATGGAAGACCCTACATCTTGTGCCTACCTCCCAGCAAGGTAAACTAGGAGAGGGGCCTCTGAAGTAGACTGTGATGCCAGGTGAGGTAAGAGAAATCTCAGAACAGTTAGGCTTTTGAAAGGTTAAGATCTGCACCTGAATTGAACAAAGCAGCAAACTGGCAACCCACACAAATGGCAAGGAATTGGAAGTAAGATAACTGGATTGACTGGATGAACTCAGAAATCTGGAAGCTATACGTTGTGCCAACTGCAAAGTATTCTAACTTTTTTATGAGCAGCCTCGTGTTCAGCAGATCACAGGAATCTAATTTCTAAGCAATGCATGACATATCACTTGATAATTTGATGATGATGAGGAGGAACAGCTCCTAGAAAGGCTGGCATTACTAGATCAGCATGCATGCTTGTATGCAAAAGCATCCTTTAGCAACGCACCCTGGGTGGCCAGGCAGATGCTGAATTCTCTTTGGTTGCAAAGATACCATCTTCTTCAGGTGGTCTAAGGTCGTTTGCCTCTCCAGTACGCTCTGTTCTTCCTCTTCAGTCAAGGGACCAGGATCTGTTTTCATCATACAAATGAGAAACAGGCATTTGTTCCATCAGGAAATTGCGTAACAGCAAAGCATGGTAGCTCAGGAAATATGCCACCTGGTATGGCCACAATCCATCCAGTTCAGTGAATTACAGAACTTGTACCCAATACAGTTTAACAGTTAACATAGAATGAAGCGCTTGTTAGTTTTCATCTAAAAAGACTTAACGCCTGAGAAGAATGAGATGGTGTCTGTATTCACATCATCAGGGAAAGAAGCCACGGCGGTGCTTTTCCTCACTTCACATGTGCACTCATGCACTGCCTTGATTCCACATTGACCTGCGCCGTATGTGGATTGCCATGCTATTGGAACAGCGTGAAGGGCACTGGGGTGCTTTTCAAACCACTCTGGAGCCCTAGAACAAGGCACGGTTTCCAGGGTGGTTTGAAAGCTGCCCCTGCCAAACACCTTGCTGGGTTCAGACGACATGGCGACCTGTGCCCAATGCAGCTGCACGCTTACACGGTACTGGGCTACACAGTGGCTTCTTTTCCTTCCTCTATCATCTGAATTCAGCCAGTGTGACTTGCGCATAGGAAGCTAAAAGATCAGGAAGATAATTCCAGGGGATAATGCTGACGTGCAAAGGACTGCAGGCCCCAAATCAGTCCATTGCTCTTACGTGCCTTTGCACTGCACTCGAAACGTGTGTATTCTGGCTTTTCACTTGCAAGAGAACAAATGACATGCAAGAGAACAAAAAGCCTTAAAAAGAGATTTCCATTTAATAACAGTGCTTTTCCTAGACATCCGTTCAAGAAAATGTTCTGCATTTGACCCCCGACATATCGCTGGTAAGGTACACACTTTGAGCTTACAAAAAGGGTTTGGGGATGCTTGTTCTGATGGCAACCACAGCTTAGGGCAGCTTTCACAAACTGGGTGTGTTGGACTACTGTTGACCATTTTGGTTGGGGGTTATGAGAGTTTTAGTCCATTGCATCTGAAGGACCTTAGACTGAGAGGGATGCTGGCTTCAGGGGAGATAAGTGCTGAAGCTCATTCTTCACGTGAAGGAGGTTTAACCTCTTGCTGCTCCAGATACAGCTGAGAAAGATTCCTCTAAATGTTTAGCTGCTGTAAGAAATGGTAAACTACACCGAACTGGATGGATCAATGATCTGACATGGTGCAACAGAAGGTAAAGCAGCCCCATGACTGGCCAGTGAGGATGTGGCACTACCTTCTGGCCACTCCAGTGCAGAGGCCTCTTCTACCCCCCTGGGAGGCTCCTCATTAGTGTCCTTCTTCTTCTTCCCAGGTTTCCCCTTCTTTTGCTTAAATTCTTGGAGGTCCCACTCCAGGTCCCATAACCAGGGATCATCTTTGTACCTGTTTTGATGTATCAGAAAGACCACAACACAAGTTACTTTAAAGAATAGCTTTTCAACAGCCATCTGCGAGTTCTCAGACTACAGATTTCTGCCTGTTTACAGCAGTGAAGGAAGGAGAAAAAAGGACTTATGGGTGTGGGCAGATGCTCATGATCATCAATAGCAGCAAACTCTCCACCCAGATGCCTCCAGGCTACAGGTGTTAAGACCACGATGCTGTGCTTGACAAGGTCATGGTCTGGGACCCCAGTTCTCCCTTGAATAGCTGCAAGGAGGAGGGGGTGAGAAGCAGTATTAAGCACACTGATGGCATGTGGGAGAAGGCATCCATCTCTTCCCTTGGTACCAGTCTGCATCCTGATTTTTCCAAGACACAGCAAATATGCCAATGGAAACCCCCAGCCCATTTTAATTCTGTGTCATGGTCTTTTTCTTTCTGTGTCTTTCTGTTCTGCCACTACTCAGGGGAGACCTAGATCCCAAGACTGAGGCTTTCACCAAACGTGCAATGTTCTGGCCTAAGACTACAAGGAACTGAAAGACTGCAAGATGAAGACTGCAAGGCATTGCAGGAACAGCATCATGAAGGCTAAAGCACGAAATGAATAGCAAGGGATGCTAAGCACGACAAGAAAGCCTTCTTCAGATACATCCAGAACAAAAGATGTGAGAAAGAGAAGGGTGTCCAGTACTTCAGGGAGGTGGCCCCTTCCAACTCTACTATTCTATGATTCTATCGTGCACGGTAACAATGCTGTACACCAGTTAATGAGGACAAGCGCACCTCTCTCCATGCAGGAGCTCGCAGGCATTGTTGGCCAGGTTCATCAAAGATTTCTTCATGTCTTTTTGCAGCTCTTCATAAGTAACATGAGCCTCATCCAGGTACCGCTCCCAATTCTGATTGACAGGCAGGTAGGAGACCCCCATTTCCAGCATCCCTGCAAATGTCACAGGATGGGGACATCTAATACAGGAACAAACAGAAAGAAGACGACTCATGGAATGGAAACATTAGGCATCTGGTGACCTCGAGAGACGAACAAGCAGTCCCTATCAGGCCACCACGCTAGGCATGGCCAACAGGCACGCAGACGCAAAAGCAGCGGCTTTCTATGGAAAAACACTTGCGAGTGGCTGGAAGTTGGAACCACGGAGAGCAAACCAGCTTCGTCCCCACCTGTGTGAACCCTCTCTACTTACTTCCTTAAGTCTGTGGTTTCTGTTCATCACGAAGGAGAAAAAAAGTTAAGGACTCTATTCAGCAAAGACAAACATGCATTCCTCACACCGAGAGAGGGACCAAGGACAGCCTCCACGGTCAGAGATTCCTTGGGAGAGAAGACGCATTGTACACACCCTCCGCAACCCTTGCGACGCACAGGCTTTATTCCACACCTTCCCTGCCCATCACGACAGACGATTTACTAGTAAGATACATTTACTAGGATGTTCGATGAAACTCCCCAAATACTTAGGCTGGAAATGCAGGCTGGACCAACTTCATCTTACACTTGCGCATTTAAGACCAAGTGCTGGGAAACGTCCAAGATGCAGCTGCTTATTGAGATACTGCCTTTTCTCCTTCCTTCATACAGAATTGCATCACAAGCCCTCTATTACTCGAATGCAAAGCCAAGTCAGATTCACCTGCTTTGCAATGAGAGGAGGAAAGAGAGCAGGATCCCCATCAGGACAGGACGTGATGGTGTGTCCCCAACCCAATTTTGATTGGAAAACCTGACAGCATTTTTCCTCTGCACACAAAGCATCTCAACACTTATGGCTAACCCCAGAAAAAGCTACCTCACCAAGGTCCCCTATATTGAAAAGGGTCCCCCAATTTAGACATCCCGCTCTTGGAAGCAACAGCTAAATTTGAGTCTTGCACTTCATAAACTTGTGCTCTAACAACTTCTCACCTTTCTAAGAAGAGAGGAAGCTGCTCCTGGAATATTTCATAAGTAGCCCGGACATCATGAGCACAATATCGCATAAGTTCCTTCAAGGAAGACCAGAACAAAAGATCAAGCATGAAAGGTTGTAAGGAGCCACTTTATCCCGAGTCACAACATGGGTCACTGATGGCGGTGTAGCGTCCTCTGTTACACATGAATGCTGCTGGCTCATGGCAGGCACCTTCCCCAGGTCTGCTACCTGAGATTTCTTTTTAAACCAGGATTAAATCTGCGAATGCCTACATGTAAAGAACACACTAGACCACTACGATCCTAGCAAAACCCACAGGAGCAGCTTGCAGTCTTTGCCCACTCTCTGTGCCCCACCTGTTTCCTCCTGCTGATCAGCCCTCAGCTTGTGCGGTGGAGAAAGTTGGTTTCCCTACTACTACCAGCACTGGGACCTGCTTCACTGAGGGACAACTGGGAGAAAAAGCTTTCAGCATTATACCCTTCAAACCATACCAAGCAGAGATGTCTGGGTAAGGGATTAAACCCTCCCTCTCTTCCCAGCAATCCTGATACAGAGATTGTTGCTAATCCTTGTTCCTAATAATGGCAGGAAAAAAACCTGGAAGGTGGCTGGTCAGCTAGGAAAGCTGAAACATTCATATTATCAGTGAGGAATTGCAGACAGAAGGGGAAAGGCTGAAGCCTCCCCATATCCCCCACAACCCTGATGCATGTATCCCTACAAACAGCAAGGAACCATCTGTCCAGATCTATGGGGGCAGCTTAAACTCTCGCTCCCCACGGCAATCCCATTCCTTGACTGCAGAGAGCCAGAAGGGAACGTGTAAACTTTCCCATCCCTGCGCACTGAGCTGCCCAGGTACACAGGTGTGCATCTCCTGGTCTGGCACTGCACGTGATTCTCCAGGCCAAAAAGGTTGCTCATACCCACTTTAAAAGGTCTGGTCATCTCTACCTGGAAGTTATTCCTGATGTCCTGCATGTTCCCCTTGACAAAGAGGTCCCGAGCTTCTTTCCCCAGTGGCTGGCCCCCAACATATAAAGCATGCACATCAACTAGGTTGTTGATGCTACTAACGTTCACCCAGTCCCATGAGGCAACCTGCAAGGACATATGACAACAAAAGAATAAGCAACTAGCCCAAAAACTAAAAACAAACTGAAAACCCCACATTTGGAGGAAAAAGTTAGATATTTTTTTAAAAAAATCACACTACTTTCTCTACAGAAGCAGGTCTTCCTTTCTAATTGGCTCTAATCCTCAAGGTGAACCAGAGTAGCTACCTAACTGCTTTTTTAAACTAGAATTTTTTAAAACTAGAATTCCAAGCGCCACACATGCAGTAAAATATGAAAGTAACATATGAAATTGTTATTGAGGTGGTATATTGGACTGAACCACTGCATGCAGCTGATTCCAGTTTTGATTTGTTCCCTACTTTTGTAAAATGATGTAACCTGCCAGTAAGCAAAGCAAGGGGAAAGTTCTATCCCATCCCTCCAACAAGGTCCGTTCTCTTTTTGCACAAGACCTTGGAGAAGAAGAGGCTAAAGTTGACCAGTTCTACAACACCTTCTAGAAATAACACCAAATAATGATGTCCTTATCATCATGGGGGATTGAAATGCTAAAGTAGGAAGCCAAAAGATACCCGGAATAACAGGCAAGTTTGGCCTTGCAGTACAAAATGAAGCAGGGCACAGGCTGGCAGAATTTTGTCACAAGAGCACACTGGTTATAACAAACACTCTTTTCCAACAAGCCAACAGCCACTCAGGTATGACCCAAATCACATTCCTTATGAATATACAGTGGAGGTGACAAATAGATCTAAGGAATCAGATCTAATAGACAGAGTGCCTGAAGAACTATGGATGGAAGTTCACAACATGGTACAGGTGGTAGCAACTAAAACCATCCCAAAGAAAAATGCAAGAAAGCAAAATGTTTGTCTGAGGAGGCTTAAGAAATAGCTGAGGAAAGAAGAGAAGTGAAAGGCACAGGAAAAATGGAAAGATACACCCAACAGAAAGCAGAATTCCAGAGAATGGCTAGAAGAGATAATCAGGCCTTCTTAAATGAACAGTGGAAAGAAATAGAGGAAAGCAATAGAATGGGAAAGACTAGAGATCCCTTCAAGAAAATTGGAGATATGAAGGGAACGTTTCATGCAATGATGGGCATGATAAAGGACAAAAATGGCAGGGACCTAACAGAGGCAGAAGAGATTAAGAAGAGGTGGCAAGATTACACAGAACAACTGTACAAGAAAGAGCTTAACATCCCTGATAACCACGATGGGGTGGTCACTGACCTTGAGCCAGACATCCTGGAATGTGAAGTCAAATGGGCCTTAGGAAGTCTGAGCAACAACAAAGCTAGTGGAGGTGACAGCATTCCAGCTGAGCTATTCAAAATCCTAAAAGACGATGCAGTTAAAGTGGTACTCTGAATATACCAGCAAATCTGGAAAACTCAACAGCGGCTACAGCATTGGAAAAGTCAACTACCAGAAGTAAAGGCAGGATTTTGAAGAGGGGAGGAACTAGAGATCAAATTGCCAACATACGCTGGATCATGGAGAAAGCTAGGAAGTTCCAGAAAAACATCTACTTCTGCTTCATTGACTATGCTAAAGCCTTTGATTGTGTGGATCACAACAAATTGTGGCAAGTTCTTAAAGAGATGGAAATACCTGACCATCTTATTTGTCTCTTGAGAAACCTATATGTGAGTCAAGAAGCAACAGTGAGAACTGGACATGGAAACATTGATTGGTTCAAAATTGAGAAAGGAGTTCGGCAAGGCTGTATACTGTTGCCCTGCCTATTTAACTTATATGCAGAGCACATCATGAGAAAGGCAGGGCTAGATGAATCGCCAGTTGGAATTAAGATTTCTGGGAGAAATATCAACAACCTCCGATATGCAGATGATACCACTCTCATGGCAGAAAGTGAAGAGGAACGAAAGAGCCTCTTGATGCGGGTGAAGGAGGAGAGCGCAAAAGTTGGCCTGAAACTCAACATTAAGAAAACTAAGATCATGACATCCAGTCCTCTCACTTCCTGGCAAATAGATGGGGAAGAAATGGAGGTAGTGACAGATTTTATTTTCCTGGGCTCCAAGATCACCACAGATTGGGACTGCAGCCAAGAAATTAAAAGACGCTTGCTCCTGGGGAGGAAAGCTATGGCAAATCTAGACAGCATACTAAAAAGCAGAGACATCACCCTGCCAACAAAAGTGCGTATAGTCAAGGCTATGGTTTTCGCAGTTGCAATGTATGGCTGTGAAAGCTGGACCATAAGGAAGGCTGAGTGCCAAAGGATTGAGGCCTTTGAAATATGGTGCTGGAGAAGACTCCTGTGAGTCTCTTGGATTGCAAAGAAATCAAATCAGACAATCTTAAAGGAAATCAACTGTGACTGCTCTTTACTGAAGATGAAAAGACCCCGAGGCTTTTTTTGCAAGGGTGCAGCATACAAATTTGTAAAATAAATAAAAATGAAACTCAAATACTTTGGCTACCTAATAAGAAGGAACAACTTACTGGAGAAGTTCCTGATGCTGTGAACAACTGACAGCAAAAGGAGAAGAGGACAGCAGGGTTTGAGGTGGCTAGACTGGGTGACTGGGGCAGTGGGTTTGAGCTTGGGTGGACTCTGAGGGATGGCGGAGGACAGGGGAGCCTGGAGGAATGTTGTCCATGGGGTCGCGATGGGTTGGGCATGACTCTAAACAACAACAAAGCGGGGTCAGTTCTGATATCACAAATACCAATCACCACCTTTTTTCAGAGTAAAAGTAAAAAACACACCTGTTTTTCCTCAGCTCATTATGTCTACATGTTGGATCATATCATATGCTGCCTCACTATTTCCAAACGCTGTTATGTACTGCTTCTTACCTAGCACTGCTGCCGTGCAGGCCCCACAGATCTAAGCTGGAGCGGCAGACAGCTAATATACTTCAGACCACTCCGAGTGGAGGAGTTAACACGATGCTCCTCTCTGCCTCGCAACTCACCACGGGGCCGTCAGTCCTGCTGCGCATTTTCTTAATATGCTCTTGGACCTGCTGCTGCCCTTTCCTCTTGCCATGCTTCGCCGCCATCCAGAGGCTGCGCTGGAATCCCGTCAGCCCTGAGATCGCCATATGCATGCTCATGGTGTCCAGAAAACGCATCTGGGAACCCTGAAATAATCATTTTCATTTCCACAGTCAATGCAAGACCAGAAATAAGAGGGAGGTAGCCTGGAAGATCAAGAAGCATTACGTATGTATTGCTATGCCAGGGCAGGTCAATTGAACAGCTAGAACACTGTCCCAGCTACCAACAGAGATCAAGCAAATACTTCAGGAAGAACTGCAAGCAGGGAGGAGGGAAACAAGCAAACAGTTCAAAAGATGACAGGTTTCATCCGATTAAATTCTTGCTAAATGGTTTGTGTCCAAACTACATTCTACCTCCACCCTGATGTCTTGAAATCCTGGCTGCTGCTCTTCCCCTGAACTGGAACAGAGAAAAGAAGAACAGCATGTAACCTTCCCCTTACCTGTTCCTTTCCCCTTCCAGCTGCTTCACCAGTTCCTTTAACTTGGGTTCCCGGTGGTGCAAATGTGGGCCACTAACTCTGGTCAGCAGAAAAGTATCAGATCTTGGAAATCTTAAGCACTTCTCTTCCTATCACACTGCATCTCACTTGCAAAAGTAGCTTCTCATGGCACTTTTCCAAAGGATAAAGAGTAACAGAGGTTGACACAAGACCGCTGCAGAACTGGAAGTTCTGGAGTCAATCAAGTGAACAACCAGGAAAAAATGTTTTGTATACAGCAGCAGATGCAACCAGGGATGTTATAGACACCCCTCCATCCCACCCACAACAGTCATCTGCCATGGGGCTGGCTTTCACCGAGTATGTGCTTTCTGGCAGAGATCTGGCCTGCGTGTCTATTGACTGGTATTTCTGACGAGAAATATTGACACTGTTGCTATGCTCTCCTTCTATGACAAGCAGTTATGTGTATCTTGTTATTTTCTCGTGTGCCTTCCATTTTCCCAACACTTCTTGCAGCTATAATAATAAATAATTTTGCCACAAGCATCTATCCTTCAGGCCACTTGCTAGGTATACAATTAGAAAGCAAGTTGAAGAAATGGACAAATGTGCCAATGAGAATGACTTACCTGTATCAAGTACTGTTCTTTGATGTGCGCACGGTCAAAGGAGACGTTGTGACCAACCACAAGCCTCTTTTGCCATTCCTGCTTGGCAAGACTGCTGCCTGTTTCCAGGGGGATGAGGTCTGAAAGAGTCAGCTTGCTGGACCAGGTGTACCGTTCCTGTAACAGCCTCTTGCTACACCATGAGTACCTAGGAAACAAATGAATTTACTTTCAAAAAACTCACATCTATGAGCACTAAAGTACTCTTGTCAGTGCAAGACTGGGAACCGGAGCGCCTCTTCATTTTTAAGAATTTCATAGCAAGTTTGCAGCACAGGAATGAAAAACAAATTAAATACCAAGCATATCAGACAACTTCTTCTGGCTCTTGTAGTGTTATGTTGTTGTTGTTGTTAGTCGCGAAGTCGAGTCCGACCCATCGCGACCCCATGGACAACATTCCTCCAGGCCTTCCTGTCCTCCACCATCCCCCGGAGTCCACTCAAGCTCACACCAACCACCTCAGTGACTCCATCCAGCCACCTCATCCTCTGCCGTTCTTCTTTTGCCATCTATTGTTCCCAGCATTAGACTCTTCTCCAGGGAGTCCTTCCTTCTCATTAGGTGGCCAAAGTATTTGAGTTTCATCTTCAGGATCTGGCCTTCTAAAGAGCAGTCAGGGTTGATCTCCTCTAGGACTGACCGGTTTGATCGCCTTGCGGTCCAAGGGACTCGCAGGAGTCTTCTCCAGCACCACAACTCAAAGGCCTCAATCCTTTTGCGCTCAGCTTCCTTGTAGTGTTATAGCAAGCTCAAATTTTTAGTTTCCATATAGCATGAAATGACTGATTCTCCCTAAACTTGGAAACTAAGCAGGGTCAGGTCTGGTTAGAATCTGAACGGGTGACTTGAGTGCATGACTCAGTACAAGATACCACCCAAAGAACTTTGGCTATGGGCAGTGTAGAAATGTAGTAATAATATTATTATGTAACATAACAACAACAACTTTTTATGTGCACTGCCTTAAGCATGTTGACTAGGAAATAAGTCGTTAGAACACGTTTAAGACCACATGTGCTCCTATCACTTAAGTGTCTTCATATTTTAACTACTCCAGCAAACCAGATGTTTTAAGTAGTTGCACTAGTATGTTTAATTAACGACTGGGCAAATTCACATAAGTAATTTTTTGCAGCAACAGCCAGGCAGCTCAGCAGCCTTGGAAACAGCTAAAGGGGAAAGCAAGAGCTAGATTACGTACTTTAAAAGTTTTAATTTCGCACGGGGCTATGTCTGGTATGTGTATAGTGCAGGATGGGTTATACTGTGGCTTATTAGCTACAGGTAAGTCTCCTGGAAGATGGACCACTGGCAAATGATGGGCTGCACCTCACAAAGAATGGGAAGCAGATGTTGATCACTGCATGAAAAATTTCTTCAGGAGAGCTTTAAACTAAAACCTATAGGGAAGGGAGCTGTGCAGCATGGCATCCCATCCCCGGGCAAAGACTTACATATTTCAGCAGAGGAAAAACCTCAAGCAGGGCCAACACCAGTCTCCCAAAACACATAGGAAGAAAACCAGGGCACAGCGAGAATGAACTTCGATGTCTCTGCACCATTGCCCAGAGTATGGGAAACAAGCAACTCGAACTTGAGCTCATAGAACACAAAGACAGTTATGATCTTATAGGAATAACTGAAACTTGGTGGGATGACTCACATGACTAGAACTCTGCAATTGATGGATGCAGCCTGTTCAAGAAAAATAGAAAGGACAAAAAGGGAGGTGGAGTTGCACTATATGTGAGAGACACATATATCTGCACAGAAATACAAGAAGAGGAACTTAGTAGCCCCATTGAAAGCATCTGGCTTAATTTAAAGGGAGCAAAAAATAGGAACAACATTGTTGTTTGCATATATTACCGTCCACCCAGTCAAAAAGCGGACAAGGATGCAACCTTCAAAAGCAACTTGCCAGTATTTCCAAGAATGATGTGGTCATCATGGGGGACTTCAATTTCCCTGATATTTGTTGGGAGACAAATTCTGCCAAGCATGGCCCCTCCAAGAGATTCCTGAGATCTGTTGCCCACAACTTTCTCTAGTAGAAAGTAGAAGAAGGCAGGAGAGGATCAGCTATTCTCAATTTAATACTAACATGGGGACTCCAGGGGAAAGTGACCAAGCGATACTTGAATTCTCAGTTATAAAGGAGACAAAGGGTAACTGGAGCCAAACAAGCTTCCAGGACTTCAAGAAAGCCAACTTTAATGAACTCAGAAAAATGATAAGCAAAGTTGCCATGGCAACACACCCTTAAGGGGAAAGGAGTCCAAGAAGGATGGGGAATCTTGAAGAAGATTCTCAAAGCACTACTATGAACATTTCCATCAAGAAAAAGTGCAGAAGACAACAGAGGAAGCAATGTGGCTCCACAAAAGGTTAGGCGACACCCTGAAAGGAAAAAAGAACATGTACAGGGAGTGGAAGCAGGGCCAGGCCATGACAGACCACTCCTCACTCTGCACAAGAACCCACGGGGACACATTTCTCTTCCTACTGCTCCTCTATAAACAGAGGAACTCCGAAAGTAAAGAAGGCAGTATGGAATTAAAGCTCCATACTGCCGCAGGAGTTAAAGGCAGGAATGAGCAGTGGACTCTTGGAAAGACGAGGAATAGTTTGTCAAAGAGCTTTGAGGCGCTTCCTTTAGAAGCATCAGGGCACTGCCTGTGTGCCCTGTGAGTGCTGGCCATTGTCAGACTGTGCATACGGCTTGTAGGAACAAGAACACAGCCCTACAGTTCAGTGGGAGAGTACATTTTTCACAAAGAAAGTCCCCAATTCAACCCATCATCTCCAAATAGGTCTGGAAAACCATCTGCCTGAAGCTGTGGTAACCACCGCTAGTCAGTGTAGGCAGTACTGGACTCGATGAACTGGATCCAGTACGAGGCAGCTTCCTATGCTCCCTTCCACGATGCCAAAGTTTTGCCATTTTACCAGGCATTTGGTGAGACGGCCACTGCAAGCGTGGGGCAATGCCCTTCTTCCACGCACACTTCCACATCAAAGACCAAGGATCGCTCATCAGGGAAAGCTACAGCTTTCTTCTCCCCCCTGGGTCCATATTTTGTCCATCCCACTTCCCAAGCCCACTCCAAAGGCATTGGTGGGATCCCACACTGCAGAAGTTCCTTAGCAGCCTCCAGATATGGGAAGCTTTGCTTCTGTGCCAAAATGCGGAAGTGTTCATCTATGTTGGCCCCATACATATGGGGCAGCTGTAGCTCCACATCAGGAATGGTGGATGTCTCTTTGCTCCATAAGTCATGCTTCTGCAAGTGTTCTATGCTCTTCTTGATGTCTTCATCTGAATACTCTACCCGAGCACCCCGGAAAATCTGTTCATGTAGATTCTTGGAGAGCATCTGGATGCCAAGGGGATTCATGCGCTGCTCTCTGGAGACAGTGCCAGTATCTTGCAACTTTTCCTCCTGAACTACATGGCTGGCAGAAGAACCTGAAGACCATCTCTGCAGTCTCCGAAAGATTAATGGACCTGCCGGTGGGATCTTCCACATCAAACATTTCATCTTCATCAGGAACGACCAACAAGGAGGACATACGAGCCTGTTCTTCTTGATCGTTCAGATCTATAGTGGGAGCAAACAGGAGGTGCAGAAGAAGTGGCAAGGTCAGTGCGGTATTTGTTCATCTACCTGACCCAGTTACTAAATGCTCTGGTATCTCAGACACTGGTTAAGTCATATGGTGCCTAGACAGCATTCCAGACTTAGAAGACAGATGCCCAAATTAAAAACTCTCTTCAGCCACAAAGCTTGCTGAATTATCTTGGTCAAGTCAATATCCATCATCGAAATCCTAATATTGCTGAGAGCACTGGGGTGGGTAAAAACCACGCCCACTCTTTGGAGGATGGGCAGAATAAAATATGACAAATAATATGATCTAGGATTAGAATCTCTGGAAATAATGGATCCTGTGAGATACCAGTTCAGAGACGCTAGTAAAATATTTCTAATTCCTAACTACCAGTATTCACATTTCTAAATCCAAGATCACAATCTTTATACAAAGCAAAATTCCCAAATTTGAGTTGCAAAGCTTTAAGCAACAGTGACACCAAGAATTTTATTTTTCCAGCTGGAGTACAACAATAAATAATTATTTATATTCAATTATTCATAAATCTTTGCACACACAAACCTAATGGTTAGAACTCCTTGCCCATCACCTATGCTTACAATGTTCAGCCCTCCAAATCTCCAAAGTAGAGGCAGTGCCACAATCAACTTCTATCTCCCCAAGCTAAAGAGAACAAAAGACATCACCACAAAGGTTGCAGCTTTCCAACTTCTCTATGGCTATTCTCGTATCGTCTCCCAGAAACAAAATCAGCAGTTAGTCTTCCTGTCCAAATGCTTACTCTCCTCCCACAAACGAGTCCAGATGCTTTCCGAATGTACACAAATATGTATGTTTGTCCACAGGCTGCTGACACCCAGAAAATTTACCAATTCTTCCTCCCACGCCAAACTCCATTTATTCACTCTGCCAGCCCTCCCTATTAAAAGAAACTAATTATTCCCCTCCCACCATAAGAAGATAGCTGCAGGCTATCGTACCCCTTACCATAAAATGTGGCTTATTCCTCCTCTCCTCAAAACAGAAACAATGACGGTTCCTCTCTTCAAATCATGACCTCAAACAGCGCATTTACTGCAAAAAATACAAATAAAAGCAGGCTATTCTCCCCGCCCCTGGCCACCACCCATTTGCTGCTTCTCATTTTCCCACCATCGAAACAGGTTGATCGACTATCCCCCTCCCCAAATGGCAGCACTTTTCCCCCTCCCAAAAGTAACTCACAGTGCAATTCCATGCATGTCTAGCGAGGCAACATGGCTGGCTCCTGCTGGGAATGGTAGGCTTTTCCTCTCGCAAAATTTGCACAGGATCGAACGCTTGTTTGGTTTCTAAGTGCGCAGCGATAAGCCGGGGAAAGCTTCTTTTAGCTTAAACGGGGAAGGAGGAACCTCTGCAAGTTTGAACAGAGAAGCAAAGAGACATGCTGGACGTGGTAGGGCTTTTTGGGGTCTGTACTCTCATTGGCTCTCCTCCGCCCCCACTCAAGAAGGGATGCCCAAACCGTTTCCCCACCACCACGCGCAGAATTTAGCCCTCCCGCTTTCTTGCCCAACCCCCCAGGAAGCGCCTTCCCCTTCCTCCCATTGCCCGGAGACACGAACGCTCATTCCTCCCTCCACCCTCGATGCCGACTGACGACCACTCCTCGCGAATCCACCTGACAGCGCGTCTCCACTCCACGAACGAGACCCCCTGCCCCGCCACGATTTATTTATTTATTTTATTTATTTGGAAATTTATAGGCCCATACCTTTACCTTTCCTCCGTATGGAACCCACCCCAAGAGGAAATACGCGACCCAAGCAACGCTCCCACGTGCCTCCCTCTGGCGGGCGAATCTTTTTGACGTCCTCATCGTAGTGGTCTCGCCCGGCGCGGGGGGGTTGCATAACAGCTAAGGAAAGGGAAAAGGTTCCCTCTTGAGTGCTAAAGATCCTCAGCAGCAGCTGGGGGCAAAAAGAACTCGAGGAAGGAAAAAAAGTTGGAGAAAACCGGTTTTGGTTCCCTTTTCTCAGCTTCGACTCCCTCAGCTTCTATAAGAAATAGTATAGTCCAACTCGGTTCAACCCCAGCTCAACTCCGTCGCTTTCCTATAGGTCGAGCGGAGAGTGTCTTGCAAGTGGGGCCGCGTGGCCTAATGGATAAGGCGTCTGACTTCGGATCAGAAGATTGCAGGTTCGAGTCCTGCCGCGGTCGCAAATTGCAGCGCATGCAGTAAAAGGTGTGTGCTTCTGTCTTTTGCAAGTGAGTTGCAAATTATTTTACCGATAAAAGATGCTCATCCTCCCACCGTGTTATTTTCTGTCAATTAAGAACACATCTATTATTTGCCACTATATTGACAAGCTTCCCTTCTAGTATTGCCACTGTTTTCCCAAAGCACCGAAAAATCTGGAAACTTCATCTCAGACTGGATTCAGTGCCTTTTAAAAGCAGAAAAAACTGGCAGAAACTCAAGTAAGTGCAGGATTCCCTGCTTCCAAAGTAAGGAGGAATGGTGTCCATGGGGTTGTGATGTGTCGGGTACAACTTTGCGACTAAACAAAAACAAAAATTGACTAGATGGCCCTGAAAGTCTCTTCTGGCTCACTTTGTTCGATGTTTCTAACCTCAGTTTTTGGAGCTAAAGCCAGTCTTCTGGGGTTCCCCAGGTGGCCACATACACTGTTCCCCAGCTGCTCCTTCTTTCCCCCAACTCCCTTTGTGGTTTTCTGGTTTGTGGGCGGTCCCAATAGTCCCATCCTCATAGAATGAGTTGCTTTTCCTAAGCCTTTGTTACAAGCAATAGGAACTTTAAGCAAAATTAAAACTTGTGGCATCTCCAAAATGGAATTTGGACCCAAAAGAGCTTGACTACCCCAGCATGCAGTGACTCTTGTGTGATGGGTCTTTTCAACCATTGCAGTGTTTACTCTGAGTTTGTAGGAGCTATCAATGGTGCCAATTTTGATCCCCAAAATAGGTTCAGCACCTTGGAATGCCATAGATAACTCTATGGACAAAAGAAACACTAGTTTCTCCTCGCCACATGACTTCCATGGTCCCTTCCAATCTATGAAATGGGTGATTTTGGTGGCAGAATTCTGGATAGCAGTGAAGGGACAAACTGGATGTGTTGGGAATAGTAGCTTGCTTAATTTGGGGGCTGTTATTATTTCTAGGCTTAGTTGCAAAGTTAGCCATAGGAAAACTCATTGTGCCTGATGATTATAATTAAGAGGAATGGAATCCTTCATCCTGATTTATCATCCACATGAAGATTGCTGGCTGGGCAGCCAACCGGTCTGGGCTTGATTAAAACGCCAACAAATACTCACACCAGACTGTACCTGTCCAGAAGTGACCTGAAATACCTGCATAGAAAGATGCAATCTGCTTTATCAGGGCATGAGAACAGAAAACAACAGCAGGAGCCTAGTGGGGTTTTTCTAACCAACATTTGATGAAAAGATACAGTCCATAAAATTGGCCAGTTGACACTGTCAACACCTTAGAGCCAGAGATTGGGCCCAGCTGCGTTATCCTACACAAGACCAGTCTTTGCTGTTCTCTTGCAATCTCCCCATTCTCTCCTTCATCAATAATAAGACAAATGCCACGTTTTCCTCCCGTGTTTATGGCCAACATTGAGCCAGAAGTCTAGAATCTGAGGACATCTACACCAGCCTAGGGGAGGAGGGGAAATTAGGCATAGGAAAAAGGTGCGAACCCATGGCAGCACCCGCAAATGGGTTCTGTGATGCTCCACTTGTAGAGTTTTTCATGGCTGAATCTGTTTTCCACATTCCATGCACACCCGCTTACTCCTCAGCTCCAGCCTCTTAGTGCTAAACAAGTACATAAAACAGGGCTGCATGAACTATGCGCTTCTCATAATGAATCTCAGCAGAAATCTTATGCCTTAATGGCTGCTTTTTGTAGTATCACCATCATCGCCATTAAACATTTTCATTGCTGTACCCATGGACACTCATGTATACTTTTTCAGCCTCATGCCCATCACTCATTTTTTACAGAAGTTCATCCAGAATCCTTCCTGGTGCCCTTCAAACTCTTCCTTTTCTCTGGCACCGTGCATCAAATTAATTGGCATGCTATGGGGGCATGATTGCAGCTTTGCATGTTCTGTGCTTACTGAGAGCTGCACTACATGTCGCAAACAAACCTACACCCCACTCGCTCACTCCCAGGGGAACCTTCCCATATTGTACTCCAGTTGAATGCAATGACTTTAGGTGGCCTTGGCTAACTTATCTTATTGATTTTGATGGGATTTAATGCCTGACTAGTGCCCTGGGGGCCCCATGTAATTTTAAGATATCTGACATCTGAGAACTCCTTTTAGGTGACCTTGGGTATAATTTCAGTTATGAAGCACCCAACTAACATTTCTCTTCCCCCTTGTCCCCAACCCCCACTCCTTGCATGGCCACAGTTTCAACTTTCCTGTATTTATTTATTTGTGACACTTACTTGTCTCTGAACAAAATAAGAGTGCTTTCAAACGACAACAAAATTGTTCTCAAGGCCCGTTCTGTTAATAATGATACTCCAAGCATGTGCAGCTTCTCACTCTAACCTACTCAATCATAGGGCCGTCATAACTATAGAAATCCATCAATATTTGCTTCTGCAAACATCGCCTGTGGGTGTGGATCCCTGGACCTGCCACCCGACCCCCACACCCCAGTGGTGCCCTCCAGGGATCGAACTTGCAGTTGCAGGTCCAGCAAACCTGCCAGGGCACTTTTAATGGACAGACTGGGGTGCTTTGTAAACCACCCAGAGCGGAAACAATTGCTTGAGGCATGGTTGTATGCAGGATGGGAGCAGGGTGAGCAGCTGTGTGGCTACTGCGGCCATTTGCTGAAAGCTTCTGTGCTGACAATGTTGATTGGGACCTGCTTGGTGGGTGAGGAGAGAAGACACGTTTCATTTGTGAAGAATTCCTCCTCCAGAAACCTTGGCAATTTGAGAATGTAATATGACAAGCCGCAAGACTGGGGCACTGCGGGCCCGGACCTTTGCCCGCTTCCGCTGCGGCCAAGGCAAACAGCAACATTTGTGCCGCCTGAACTGATGGCCCATTGTCTTAAAAACCCACAGAACAACAGGCCCCTTTCCTGAAGTCTAACTTGGCAGCGGAGGGCCCTCTTCAGCAGCTCTTACAAGATACATTATTCCTTTCATTTTGTTTTCATACAATGGGAAGAATGCAGAATGGTGTTAGAAGTTACAATTTATCAGCATTACTTTTAACAAGAAACACCACCCCCATGAGAGAACTTGATTATTTATTTATTTATTTAAAAACTTTCTATGCCATCCATTACTAAAAAAGTCTCTGGACGGCTTACAAGGAAGGAAACCAAAAACAAAACGTATTGCTATTTATTGGCCCTCATCCAGCCCAGCCAGACACCGAATGAGGACTGACCTGTCTCAAGGTTTCTTCCACCTGTCATCTCCCAGCTTGCTTCATTGCCCACTGGGGTGATGCAGGAAACTGACTGCTACAACAATTGTGACAGGCGACCGTTCATTCTCCGTCTGAAAACATTTAGAGTCTGGACTACCATCTTTTGAAGCCATCGGTTCTACTGTTGAACGAACGGTCAGAAAATGCTTCCTGATGCTTAGTCAAAGATCCCCTTTCTTGCAATATAAAAAGCCGAGGCCTACAATTGGAGCAACAGAGATCTTATTCATATTAATTCTTTGGTGCCTTTGTTCCTCCAACTGGACTTTTCCCCCAAACCCATTTTAAATGACAATGGGTTCTGGAGGACAGCCCTGTCTTGCATTTAGGTTGCTCAGAGAGGGCTTTTTCCAGGGTGCTATCAGCAATGCCGTCGCAGCAGGTGGCACGCGGGAGGTGGGTCATTCCCAGTGATGGCACCCCAGCTCCACAATGCTCTCCTAAGATCAGCTGGCATGGAACCTCCCTTTTTATTTTGGCACCAAAGACTTTGGTGCTACTGACTCCAAGTTTGTGAGGGTGCTTGGGCAAAACACCCGCAAAGGGCTCTTTCCCATGGTAACCCGACCTTCTCTCCACTATTGTCTCCAGTTCGTGTTGCTCTTCATTCTCTCTCATTGTTGCTGCTTGCTTGCTTGGCACACAGAAGAGCCCTGAGCGAGCAGGCCATGGCATCTCCCCCTCCTCCTTTCCACCATCGCCACTGCCTGGTCCAGAGTGAGAGGCAGGCAAGCAGGCAGGTTGCCCTGATGAAGAGCAGAAGCAACTCCCAGAAGGCCATCCCCTGCCCTTGGCAGGTGGCCAACCATACATATTCCTGAGGGTAGCCTGGGGCTTTTTCTTTAAAAAAAAATCAACATCTTCCAAAATTTTAGAGTAGCTTGATCTTTGTCACTTGCTTTTGCTGTCTTTTTGTTTCTGTTTTAATTTTACAAGTTGCTTTTTCATGTTTTGTCATATTATTCTTTTATTAGTTTAACCTACCCTAATATATTTGTGGAAAGATAAGGCATACATTCCAGAATAAACACTATGAACACACCAGTAATGATAATTGGATCTTAAATTCTCACTCAGAACAGCTACACCAATGATTCTGTCACAGTGTTCTGGTAATTTATACCCATAATTATTTAGAAATAGGTGAAAGGATGAGAAGTGTTTAAAAATTGCCTGGGCTGGCGTATCGCCTGCTGTTCTGGAGACTTGCACCCGGGTCGAAACTTCCTGCTGGATGCTCTTCAAACTGTACCACCCCTTCCTCCTCCTGCATTTTGGACATGCTCCACTTTGGAATACGAATGTCTTCAGTGTTTCCAAGCGCACTTCATTCCAGGATAGTCAGGTGGCCATGAAGTGTCACATTGCAGAAAGAAATGGTCCATGCCTCTCAGAACACGCATCTCCTGAGGTTACTTTTAGTGCTCTCCCTGAACTCATGTAGCTGGTTTCCATTCTCCACCTGGGAATGTGCCCCCAGGCTTCTCCGAAAGTCCGAGACTTTGAATAATTTCAAAACACATTTAAAACCAATGGCAAAGATCATAACAATGAGGGAATACAACAGCCTTGCCCAACTTGCAGCCTGTCAAATGTTTTAGATTGGAATTGCCGCTCCCCTCAGAATGGGAATAGAAGGGAGCTGTGTTTCTTCTACCTGGCACCTGCTCATCTTCTCTAGCCAGCCTGGCCATGGCTGACTGGGGATGCTGGGAACTGTAGTCCAGAACAGCTGGAGGGTAGCGAGTTCAAAAAACTGGTACAATACATCCGGGGGGTATTTAAAATGCCAGCAATATAGTGGCTGCGGTTTTCTTTGCTTGCCCCCATGAGAGCTGCTCGTGTGCCGCATGATTTGTCTAATTCAATCTTCCGCAGCTTGGTGGCCTCCAGAGGCATTTGGACTACAGCTCCCAGAATTCCCACCCCCACCCCCCCCCAGTGCCACTGACTGCAGTCCAAATGTGTCTGGAAGGCACAAGTTTGGAGGAGGCTGGTCTAATTGCCCGCATGGAGCCAGTGTCATCTGAACTCGGGAAGTTGGGTGGAAGGGGTGTCTTTGCCAGGAACCATGGCTTGCTGTGAGGGTCTGGTGTAGTTGCAAAGCCATCCTCTACTGTGCACCTTGCCAGGTTCGGGTGACATTCAAAGCCATGTGCCGTGAAGGGAACTGGGCAAAGTGCCGCGTGCAGGATTGGTATGCAGGGAGCACGGAAAAGAATCCTCCACAGCTTCTTTTCTGCAAGGTCATGCAAACCTGGCCAGTAGGTTTCTACTTAAAGGCACCTTAATTTACATTTCTGTTGCTGAGTGAGCCTGCGGCCAAGTGTGCCTTAAATTAAGGATGGCAAAAGGAAGACAAAAGTAGCCCTGAATCTGATTTGCCCTATTTGCACTTGATTAGCTGGAGTATCCAGCTTCCTCCCAGCATTAACAGCAGCTACAATACTCGTAAAATGTCTGTTTTTCCTTCCTAAATTAGGCTGCTGAAGTTTGGGAGGGGAGGAGTGTGGAAGAGGAGTAGGACTCTATGCCAAATTCTTGGACTGAGTGTGCTCTCGGGGCATCTTGGTCCTTAAGTCTAGGTTTGTCTTTCTGAGCCATGATCTCCCAGTTGGTGGATCTCAGGACCTATCTAATTATGGTGTTGTTTGAATGGCTTGTAACATTTCTGTCAATGTTTTACATAAATGTACTAGCCATTTTATGGACTGCTTATATTTTAATGTGCATTAGAAAAATATTTGTGAACAGCTTAGAGGTTTTTTTTTACTATAGTCAGATGCTCAGTAATTAATCTATACAATAAAATAAAAATAATACCTCACACAAGCCTGTCTATCCTTGGCTTCCTATTCTGAGATGTGAAAATGTCAAGGAACATTTCAGAATTGTCTCTACAGAAAACAAAACTGCTTCACGAACAATATTCCTTCCTTTCACTACAATCTGCCTTCCATTCAAGGCAGTGCCAGGATCTCCTTGTATGGATTTCAGATTTCAGCTGTTCTATTTTTAAGCATTCATGATAGCATTTATTGTTCCCTTATTAGATGGTGCCCTCCCTGAAAGGTGAAGGTCTTTTCAGCAGCAGGCAATCACGGCTGTCTTAGCAGAACAGGTGAAAGGCAAGAGGCTGTATTTTACCAAGGCAAGTGAACCGTGGAGGTAGCCATGTGGATTGGACACCTGCCCACAAAATTCTGATTTTGAAAGCTGATACAGTGAGAACTGGTGGGGAACAAAATGTAGCAAGGTGAGAGACCATTGTTCAGTGGAAAAGGTACTCCCTGGCCCCCCTAATGGAAGCCCCAAAGACACTTTGCTTTCTTGCTTTCCCACAGGGGGAAAAATGGCTGATTATGCCAAAAGATTGACCTGAGCATTTGTCAGTTTCTGCAGATCAGAAGTGCTAAACCTCTTGTGAGAGGCATTTCAACCTGTAAGAATGGTGGGACAGCAGAGAGCCACGCAAAGGTACTGGCAGCTGGAGAAAGATGTGGGGCTAGAAAGCAGGGCTTAGCTATCTTGAGAAGCCTGGAAAATCAGATTTGGCTCATGGGTGTGAGGTTCTGCACACCTGCTGGACACAAACTCTGAACCTCTTTGGTTGGACTGTCGAAAACTGTGGCCCTGTAGCCACTTTACTTAGATGTACTGACTCCCACTGAACCCGAGGAGAGTCACTTCTGAATAGAGTTGTACCGGCTTGGGTCATAAGCCTATGTCTGAAGTGGGCAAAGGTGGATTTCAGGTTTGCTTAATCTAATCTACATTCTGGTACCAGAATGTAGAAAATCACCAACAGGAGGGAGCTTGGTGCAAAAACCAGCTTGGAGGAGAGGATAGAGTCAAGGGCTGAATGGTGGCCCATAGGCAGGAGCTAATGGCCAGGAGAAGCTGCATGCCCACAAGCACCAATCAACCTTTTCGGGCTAGTATGCAGTGCTGTGGGGCACTCAGGAGCCAAAAACAGCATGGCCATGTGTCCTACTGTACTTAATACAGCCCTCCATTTGAAGCTATTCTCTGCTGGAAGGGCTCTCTGTTCCAAGTTCAGTTTATGGATGCAAAGCTGTAAGACGCCAGGAATGCCAGGGCCCTGAAGCCACCCTTCATCTGGGCAGGCAGGCACACAAGTCCCCTTGCGACCATCTCATGCACCAGAGTGAGATCATCTTCTGGCAGTTCTATGTGTAGTATTAAATACACATCATCATATGGGCTAAATCTGTATATTTAATTGCTCTGCAAATCTGCGCCTGCCTGCCTGCCTGCCTGCCGCCTTCTCTGATGAATGATGCCTTCTTTAGCAATGCACAAAAGCCTGCTGCCTCCCCTTTGTGTGTTTTCTTAAATTCCACAAGGGCTGCCTAAAGACATTTTGCAGCCTGAGATGAAGGACGAGGCACTCCACATTCCATGGAAAAAGCCAACCAAACTGGCAGCTGTATTCTTCAGTGCAGCAACACAGAAGTGTTCCTGTGAGCAGTAAGCACACTGAAGAGGAACAAGGCAACTTCATGACCCATATCACAAAATGCAGGGAGTTTGCAAATTCAGTCCCAAATCACTGCATAGCACAGAATGGGTTAAATGCAGCTGGTTTGCAAGCTACATTTTAACTTTTTAGCATTCCATTGTGGCCATGAAGTGCTAAAATGAGGCTTTCCGCAGTGTGTAGTCAGAAACACCATCTCCTTAAATTATATATATATAGATAGATTTCCTGCTGCCACAAAATGTGGTGGTGCAGCAGGGGCCTCATGGGGCCAGTATCCACCTACAGGGACTGACTTCATCCCTGAAGGTGTGCTGGGGAGACGGAAAATTCAGCAAAGAGGCCTGAAATGTTTCTGAGAGGGTCAGGCTCTGGCCTTCCTGAGGCGAAAGTTTTCCTGATTGGAAAGCAGATTAGCTGGTTCTCAGTGTACAAGCCCTCAAACTGGCGTGAGAGCAACAGAGCGTGGGAAAGCTTGAAGAACACCGGGATGCTGGGCTGACCGGAACAGTTTTTCTATGTGCTACAAGTCCTGCTGGGTGCCAGTCTCTCTTCTCTCTGCATTAAATATATTCTCTGTCAGATGCAGAAGACTCATCTTCCTTATCATGGCTTCATCACTTAGGAGGGGAAGCAGAATACTAAGCAGGAATATAAAGCCCTGACCACTGAGCTGTGTAAGTTTTTCTGCCCCACAGAAAAAAAAAACACTTTCTGCAGGTTCTTTAGCACAGGATGTCCTGCTGGTTTCTTGTGAACATTCTTGGAGAAATTGAATGTACCACGCTGCCATTCACAGACTTTCAGCCCAACCTACCTCACAGGGTTGTTGTTGTGGGGATATGATGGAGGAGGAGAATAATGTAAGCTGCTTTGAGCCCTTTGTAGGAAAAAAGGCAGGATATAAATCGAAAAATAAATAAATAAAATAAATATGTAGGGCAGCCACTTTTTTGCATATGGATCCTGTTGTTTTGATGTAAGAAATTCTGGCCCATGGGCTATTTATAGCTTGCAGGGGCTCCCTGTCAAACCTGTGGAGTCTGGGGTAAGATATTTCTACAGGGACCATGTGTTCCCCTCAATGTACCCCAGTACCAGAAGATTTGGATTTGGGAAGAGGGCAAGGAGAGGAATGTCCCTGTTATGAGCATTTTGTAACTGGAGACAATGAGAGGATTTCCCTTTGGCAAGTGCCAGCCATACATCCTTCACTTATTATCCTTCTCATGGCAGGGGAAAAGTGATGCCCCTAGTATCATTTGGCCTATGGAGGGCTTCATCCAATCTTCCACCCAAAAAGAGTTTCCCAAGTCTGCTTTAAGAGCTGCTCCATGCTGGCCTGCAGAGCTGCCCAGGTTTATGGGACCTAGAGCAGGTACAAATGTTGCAGGTCTCCCAGCAGAACTCACGAATTTGTGTACAAAGCTGGGGCTTGCATGGGAACCTTCTTGTATGCATAGGCCACGTACAAGAAACAAGAATTGCCTGCATAGTTCTTCCTTACCTTGGAACAAGTTGATTTTTCATAGCGAAGGCAGAAGGCAAAGTGATATATGCAGAGTGCTTTGGCTACATGGCAGTATAGTATGCAGAAACTCACCACTGGCTAGATTTTTCCTTGTCCTAGTGGCCACCATAGCTTAACACCCTGGAGCCATAGCAGGAGCCAGGTTGGGCATCTGGTTCCAGAAAGGGGGATATTAGTAAAACAATGCTCTTTGTGTAATCAACATCTCGTAATGGCCTCGAGCTAACATTCAAAGAACCAGCAAGAACTGCTTAGCATCACTCTGAAAGTTGCGATATGCTTTGTTAATCATAGGGAGTAGACTAGGCCAGGCTGGTGTACAAAACAGGGTGATAAGGGTTAGACACAGCAGAAGAAAGGACCCTTTGAAATAGGCAGTGGAGCAATGTATCAAATGTGTATTTGGTGACCTGATTGCTTACGTAGGCATATAATGCTTGTTTTGGGGGACAGTTAACCAGACACGGCTTTGGGCACCCCCCCCCCTTGTCCCTGCTTTCGTCAGTGTACACTTTGCACTCTGGACTCTTGATTGGCTTGCAAGTCTAGGATCCTCTCAGGTTGTCTGCCTGTTGGGTAATGGGGGCTGGGAATCCAGCAAAAATAGGAATGAAATATTTTCCCTAATAATAAAGTAGCACTTTAAAATTTGGTACATATGGAGATTTGCCAGCTGGTTAATCACCCCTTGCCTTTCCTGATTCCTCTCAGCCCAATGCCAGCACAGCCAGTAGTGAGATCCTGGAGGCACCAGGATCCCGAAGGCTGCCAAGATGCACAGCAATTGAAAAGGCTGCCTGGATCATTCCAGTCATGGACACAATGGGCCAAATGCTAACAAACAAAATAGAAGTGGCAATGGTGGTGATGACCAGGAGTATCTCTGAAGTTAGCCTGATCTAAGCATACGCAGAATATTTTTCTCCTTGCTGCTACTTGCAGCCTCCACAGAAACCAGCAGGGCATGTAGAACAGGGTGGGCATCCTCAGCCTTGCTGGAACCACATGACTTGACAAACTGAAGCCTGGTGTAAAAGACATACACTTAGAATTGAAGATTTCAGCAGGGCCTCATAGCTTTTTTGTGAGCCGCCCCGAGGCTTTGGCGAATGGGGTGGCATAGAAGCTTTCTAAATAAATAAATAAATAAATAATAAAAAGACCTGCTCTTGATAGGGATTAAAAAGTTCTAGAACTGGATTCTTGATATAGATCAACAGAGCTGCCTACACTTATGGCTTTCCTTTGGAATTTAGCTACAGGCATTGTTAATGAGAAGTTTCATTTCAAAATTTACCACTATGCCAGTGTCCCTAGAAGGAATAGCAGTGTTGTTGTTGCTAGTCTCGAAGTCATGCTTGACCCATCGCGACCCCATGGACAACATTCCTCCAGGCCCTCCTGTCCTCCACCATTCCGCGGAGTCCACTCAAGCTCACACCAACCGCCTCTGTGACTCCATCCAGCCACCTCATCCTCTGCCGTCCCCTTCTTCTTTTGCCATCTATTGTTCCCAGCATTAGGCTCTTCTCCAGGGAGTCCTTCCTTCTCATTAGGTGGCCAAAGTATTTGAGTTTCATCTTCAGGATCTGGCCTTCTAAAGAGCAGTCAGGGTTGATCTCCTCTAGGACTGACCGGTTTGATCACCTTGTGGTCCAAGGGACTCGCAGGAGTCTCCTCCAGCACCACAATTCAAAGGCCTCAATCCTTCGGCGCTCAGCCTTCCTTATGGTCCAGCTTTCACAGGATTACAGAGTACATTGTAAAGCCATGAGATTTTGGACAGTGAAACTTGCAAAATGTGTGTCACTCTTAGTTGTCACACACAGATGAAGGATGCAAGAACCAGGGATTTTGAAGCTCAACAAAATTCTCCCCTCTGAAACTTGATTCAGCTTGTCCCCGTTCTCATGTGTAGCTTCCTTTATTTATTTTTTTGTCTGGACAGCTGTGCTTGTTCAATGTGAGAGGTGTGTGTTTCAATGCACATTTTCTCAAAGTGCATACTTTCTTGCCCCAACTAAAGTGAGAAAATGTGTTTTCAAAAATGTGCATTTCCCTTCAAATATGTATGCAGAAGGGAAATGAAAAAGCGAGGCCAAAAGGGCATGAAATAAATGAGGTACAGCCTGTGACATTTCTATGCAAATATTTACAAGATAAGCACTGTGGATACATTAGGCACAATTCTTAGCGCTGACCCTGCAGATGCCCCATGACCAGCACAACATAAGCCACTGTATACTCCGGAGATCTCAGTCTCCTCCTGGCTTATCAGGCTTCACTCTTGCCCTGCTCAAAATGCTGAGATCCAGAATGTGGAACCTGTTGGGCCCGGAAGCTGAGTACAGAATCTTTCCCTCTGTGATGCCGAGTGCATGGAACTCATTCGGCTTCTTAAGCAGGTCTGAGCCATCTGTCACACCTCTTTTTCCATAGCTGGTACAGGAGTGTTTGCAGGTCAATGAAACTAGCTCCACAGACGTCCCTGGTTTCTGCTGTTCCTGGGCTGCTGGGATGACTGACAGCTGCACCGTCACACCCACACCTCCCAGGACCGCATAAAATGCATGCTCTGCCCCCAGCGCTTGGGACTGCCACTTTGCACTTCCCGCTATCTCCACTGGACTGGCAGTAGGCGAGTGACAACAGCCCAATGGTGAGGACCACTCTGATGGCGAGGAACACTGACATGCGCTGGCGCCTGCCTCTGGTTTGCCTCCTTTGGGAGGTGGCCATGGTCATCCTTTTCGGCATCTTTGTGCGCTTTAACCCTGAGGCTGATGTGGCCGGGTGGGAGAAGGAGAAGCACGAAAAGAACATCACAAGCGATGCTGAGAATGACTTCTACTTCCGATATCCATGTGAGTAATGATAATGCTTGGCACGGTTTCTTTTATTCATCCCATTTGTATCCTACTTACCTTCCTGGAAGCTCGGACTGGTGTCTGTGTTGGCAGAGCTGCAGCGAGCATGGCCGGGCCCCTGCCAAGAGCTGATGCCCCAGCAGAGGTTGGCTGGCAGGAGCCCCCTTAAAGCGCTTCTCCTCTTCACCACTGCAACCTGCAAGGAGGGAGGAGGACCACTGAGGGGAGCTGCACAAGGATCCTCAAAAATCTGGAAGCCTGGTGGTTTCCTGCCACTGCTATTGCAGCAGGGGAATGTGTGATGCTCCAGATGTAGTGGGATTGCGACTCCTATCAGCCGTAGCGTGCGCAGAGGCTGGCATCATGGGATCCTCATTTTTTTAATTTATTTATTTATTTATTTATTTACAAATTTATAGGCCGCCCCTTGCCACAAGCCTCGGGGCGGCTTACAACACAATAAAATTAAGTTAAACATTAAAACTTTAAAACTGGCCCATCTCCAGGTATAATTTAAAACAAATACAATATAATAAAAAATAAATTAACATTTAAAATATAGCTTAAATAAAAAGGTCTTCGCCTGGCGCCGAAAAGCAAATAAAGACGGCGCCAGGCGAGCCTCTCTGGGGAGTGCATTCCATAGATGGGATTGTTGCAATAATGACAATAATGTTGTCATCCCTGTTGCAATATCTCCATAACATCCAGAAGGCCTTTGCTGCTTTATCAATTGCACCGATAGACTGATTACCATCACTTTTAATGCAGGCATCTGACAGTGTGTTGCTCTCTGTCAGTTTTCAGCCAAGATTTCAGCGTACCTTTCTCAGTTTCAGTTCTGTTCTTGATGAAGGAGGTCACTGCCTATGCACACATCTGCTGCTTTGCAACAAAAAGCTTACAATGGTTGCAAATACACATTCTTTTTTCTGCATCAAGCATCTTTGGTGCAAAACTACAACTGTGTTTTGTCTTTGCCCCCTGTATTTCAGAGCATCCTTCTATGCTTTGAGATACATTGCCCCCGGCTCTGTGGCTTGACCTGGTAAGGGGAGCCTGGTCTTTTCCTGAGTGTAGATCATCAGTGGAGTAATCGGGGCAGCTTTAGGGTTAGATTTCCAGGGCATCTCTCAGCGGAAGAAGCAGCCCCCTCCCCAGCCCTGGCTTATCACATTCTCCACAGAGGTAAAAATGTAACAATGAGAGAACCTTGTAAAACATTTTAAAATAAACAAAGCAAGACTCACAACTGCCTGAAGCCACATAAAGGCTTTAAGGCCAGAGTTTAAAACTGCTTTGCTTCACCAATGCAGATATAAACTGACATGGGGACAAAATTATTCCGGGGCTCCCGCTCCTGTCTGTCTACCTAGGACCTGAATTCCCAAGTAATCCTTTCTTGTTCCTTTTGGGTATTCCTTGCCACCAAATGTGCAGTGAACAGGGTTGCGCTCGCATGCAAGTCAAGCTCCAGGTCTGGGAGCCCCCCCACAAGTCTGCCTTCCTCCTGCCATGGCCACCAGCTCTGCATCCCCTTTCTGCGTTCCATCTCTGCATTCACTGGTTGCTTGGCAGGCGGAAAGCCAGGGAGCGAGTAAGCAGTGGCATCACCTGCTACTCTTTCTCATCACCGCAGTGCGGGCCAGGGCAAAAGACAGGTGGACAGACAGGTTGCGAGGGGGGAGAGGAGGAGCCCCTGCTGGTGCGTGAGCCCTTGACAGTTGCCCTGTAATGCCTGCCCTTGACCCTGATCACCGACCTGTTGATCTGCTTCTAGAGCAGGGGTCCCCAGTGTGCCACCAGTGGGCCCCTCTGACAACTCCTGCACTCCCTTGCCTACATAATAACAGGCCCCTTTTGAATTAAAGAAAGTAAAAGTTGTTAGGGTGTCAGTTTCTCCTTCCTGCTCCAGAATTGGGGGTTAAAAGCAAAGCCAAAGGGGAGAGGGGCTGGGAAAAGCAACATGAGGGGTGAGGGTGGGAAGAAACGGTGATGTTAAGAAGTGGAGAGCGGCACATTAGCAAGCCTGGGGGGCAGGAAGGGTGAGAAAGAAGGTTTGGGGTGGGGAAAGGTGGAAAACAGAAGAGGGGCTGTGGTCGAGAAATTGTGAGGCTAGAGGCGCGGATTAGCAGGGGGAGAGAGGAGAGAAAAGTCTGTGTGGAGGGAAGGAGGCTGGGTGGTCCGGAAGCAACACTCTCTGTTTCCCCTCCTTCCCAGCCTCACTGTTTGATCATGGCTCCACAGACTCGTGCTCCTTGACTGGTCAGGTCCATCATAGCCATACACTGCTGCCACATCCTCAGCAGGGGTGGCTGTGCTGCTCACGGCAATTTCTCAGGCTCCCCAAAGTGGCCCCCAGGGCACCCCTGTGTTGGAGTGCTGGACACACAATAAGGAGGAGGTCGTCAGGCCTGTCCAGGACACGAGGCTGATCGGCATCCTTCATCCTTGCAGAGCCAATTGCTTACTAGTAGCTTGGATTGTTAAAGCATTTTTAATGATCAAAACATTAAAATATTTTTAATGAAGTACTTCCTGACAGTTAGGACCTCGAGGGTGTGGAATGGGCTTCCACAGGAGGTCGTTGAGGCCCCACGGTGAGGGTGTTGAAAGATAGGCTGGACATGCACATGGTGGGCATGTTGTGAGCAGAGCCGGCTGGAGCAGGGGGTCAGACTAGATGGCCCAGGAGGCCCCTTCTGACTCGTTCTGTTTCTATGTTTCTGTGTTGATATCAAGTTCCACCAAGTTAATAAGGAGCACCTGGATCTGGAGTGGTGCATTGGTGAGATTGCTGGACTAGGAATAAGGAGACCTGGGTTCTAATTCCCACTCAACCATGAAACTCAACAGGACCAGTCACCAGTTACAGATTCTCAACCTGGCCTACCTCATAGGGCTGATGTGATGATCAAATGGAGAGGAGGAGGATCCTGCAGGCTGTCTTCTGTTCCTTGGAGGGCAAAGCAGGATGGAACTATAAAAGACAAATACATGAATGGCCAGGTCGTATCTTTCCAGAACCTGGTGCTCTTCAGAGGTGAAGGACTATAACTCCTATCTGTAGGCAGTTAATACAACAGCTGCAGAACAGGCTGTTCTTCTGGAGGTGGATGATGGGAGTTGTAGTCCAACACCCAAGAGGTGCTGGAAAAGATGAAGAGGAGAGCTGAACAGGAAAAGATGAACGTGGTCCTCAGAGCTTTGTTAAGATATGAAGCACTTAACTAGAAAAAGGTGATGGAGTTCTAGCCACACGTAGGGCTTCCGTCATTGTACTGGCTGTGGCGCTACAGTGTGGTTTGCCTAAATTATGGGATGTTGCTGCTGGACCCCAATGACGGGGGTGATGTTTTTCTGTTAGCTGCCCTACCCCAAGTGTTTCCAGGTGCCAAACAATTATAGAACGTCCCTGACACTTTGCTGTTAACTCAGGCCCAACCAGCTGAGCCTGGGAAAGAGGCACTTTCCCCTTGAGTTTAGTAAACAAAAAGCCTCATTTCATTAAACATTACTTTGAGATGAGAATCGCCCAGCTCCATCAGTCTCTGAAAGATTGCTCCCCAGTTCCATGGCAAGACAAATCCTGGATTAAACCAGACACAGTTTAATCATTAAACATCTCTGAATGACAGCAGTGGTGTTTCACTCCTCCCCTGGGAAGTCTATGTACAAATGTGTAATATAGGTGCAGAAGGTTGCTCAATCATTTATGGACTCCACCTTAGACATCTGCAAAGCCGGAGAGCGTAGAGGCCAGGGTGCTGGACTGGGGATCCAGGAGATCCAGGTTCCATCCCTTCTGAGTAACTTTGGGCCAAAGAAGAGCATAGCGTGCGTGAGGAAGGAAGAGTTGATGCAGCTTATGCTGGCTCCAGGTTGTTGAGGGCCCTTTGGACAAGATACTGCAACGGGAGCTCTTCCGACTTTCTCACTGCCATGGTCACCAGCTGCTGCTGCTCTTCTCTTCCACGCCACTGCTACCACTTGCTGGCTTGATGGGCGGAAGTGAGTGAGCACATAGGCTGAGCACCTCCTTGTTCTCCTTACAGCCACCACCGCTGTTGTCTAGGCCAGAGTGGGAAGCAGGTGAACAAGCAGGCTGCAGTGGCAAAGAGGAAGAGCTCTTGTCAGTGGGCCCCTGCTTGGATATGGCCTCTTGGCAGGGGCCTCGCCATGCCTCCCCTCAGGCTGGTTCTGGATGTGGTTCACCTATTTTAAATATGGGGCAGGCAGACGACCTCAAAATAATCATCACTTCCAAAGGAATAGCAGTTATAATTTGGATATCCAGAAATTAATATGTGCTCATTGGGTGCTAACTGTGGGTGGGGAAATGCAAGGCCCATGCAGTATATTCTGGTTCCTTATCTTTAACTTGGGCATAGACAGGACAGCTGTCCAAACAGGCTATCTGCAATTACAGGAGGGTCTATTTGGCAAGGGGCGGCCTATAAATTTCCAAATAAATAAATAAATAAATAAATATATATTTGCATGAGAATCAGAATATGTAAATTTTATGAAAATTCATGTACCTTTGTGGGGTGATACAGTTTGCTTATTTTGGTGAGTCATACATTAAGCAGATGTGGGATCATTTTTATGGTTTCTGTGTGATTTCTGGCATGAATGCATATTATAACTTGCTGATTGCATGGTTCTAGGGATGGAACAGGTAAGGAATGTAACCGGTCTTGATTTCCACAGTCCACCCTCTTTTCAACCCAGCCATTTAGCCTATGGCTATACGTACATGCTTGTTAACTTGGTTGTATGGAGGGGATTCCCAGGCCAGTGATGGAGGAAACTTTGCAGCTTTATCCTGCTCACCTGCCTAAGGAATTCCTGGACCTCTGATAATTGCCAATTTGTCTATTGGGAAAATGATGAATAGCTAGAAGATTTTCTGGAGATCTATAACCTTGTTTTGTTCCAAGGATAGAGATGTCCACCAGGGTTATGGGGTGAACATTACTGTTTCCTGTGTACCTGAGTTAGCTCAAATGTCCAGCAAACCACTGAACGATCCATAATTCAATGATAACCTACACTCATCCCATACATAACCTCGAAGTAGGGGTTACCATGTTGTCTGAACCCAGTGGGTTTAAGCATTATCCTATGGTGGTCCTGGGGGATGCAGATGGCACAGTGGTTTAAACTGCTGTGCTGCTGGGCTGGTTGATTGAAAGGTTGAGAGTTCGAATCTGCACAATGGGGTGAGTTCCCATTGCTCTGTCCCAGCTCCTGCCAACCTTGCAGCTCGAAAGCACGCAAATGCAAGTAGATAAAAAGGTACCACTTCGGTGGGCAGGTAACAGCGTTTCATGCACTTTGGTGTTTAGACATGCTGGCCACATGACCACGGAGACTGTCTGCGGACAAGCGCTGGCTCCCTCGGCTAGGAAACGGAGATGGCACTGCCCCCTAGAGTCAGGCATGACTGGACTTAACGTCAAGGGGAATCCTTTACCTTATGGCGGTCCTATTTCTGGAAGAAGGATTTGGACTAGTGGAACCTTGGTCTAATCCAGCAGAGCTTCACTTATGTTCTCAAGGTCAAGTGCAGAGTGCACTAGTCCTCAGTAGGCAGTGAGCTGCTAGCTAGATATGACAATAGGTGTGAGATGAGGATGGGAGCCAGCAGGCATATCTGAATCAGCTTGAGTGGAATCTTTGTTGCAGCGTTCCAAGATGTCCATGTGATGATTTTTGTGGGCTTTGGTTTCCTCATGACATTTCTGCAACGTTATGGCTTCGGAGCTGTCGGGTTCAACTTCCTTCTTGCTGCCTTTGGGATCCAGTGGGCACTCCTGATGCAGGGCTGGCTGCATACCTTTCAGCATGGAAAGATACTCATTGGAGTGGAAAGGTAAGATTGCCCATTCGGACCTTGCTAAATCCATTTTCTGGTCAGCATATATAGTAGGAATACTGTATGATCAATGGATGCAAAGAGGCAAGGCTTGTGCTATTTTAATGTACCATTGCAAATTTAGAAAGTGGGCACTGTTTGAGATGGAATCTTTTATTTTTTATGGAGCTAAAAGACATGCAAGCTTTGCTATTTCACAGAACCCTTAATCAAGCAAAATGAGTATGATAAGCCAGAAATATAGGTCTCTGCCCTCAAGGCACTTACAAAATAGACGTTGACAGCAGGGGGAACCAAAGAATGAGGGAAGGAAAGGGAGAGGAAAGGGAGGTCAGGCAAAGTAAAGATCTGCTGTGGTGGTTTGGTTATCCCAATTTCTCTGGGAAGGTGAGGGTCTGCTGCTCCTTCAAGGGCTGCAGCTTATGCAACATACAGGTGCATGTGGCTTGACTACACGCTGACACTCTTCTTCCTCTTAGCCTGATCGACGCGGATTTCTGCGTGGGGTCTGTTTGCATTGCCTTTGGTGCCCTCTTGGGTAAAGTCAGCCCTGTGCAACTGCTCATCATGACCTTGTTCCAAGTGACCCTCTTCTCCGTGAACGAGTACATCCTGCTGGATCTGCTCCACGTAAGCTGATGCAAACTGCCTTCTCTTTCACAGTCTAAGTCAGGGGTTCCAGCTTTTTGGTTTCTCTGGGCTGCCTTGGAAGGAGAAAAATGGTCTTGGGCCGCACATTAAATACACAAACACTAGCAAAAGCCGATGTGCAAAACCAAGAACAAAACCAAAACCACAAAAAACCCTCTGTGCATACTTTTTGTGATATCTGCCACCACAGATAAGCAAAAAAGTCCTCACACAATCCCAATGATGTGGTGCGCCATTCGGAGAGTCTTTTAAAATTGTTGAGCAAGTCCACAGTTCGTGATCACTAAGGGAGAAAATGAACATATGTAAGTAATAAAACTTCACAGATATTTTAAATTTTTATTATAAAAGTAAAAGAAAAGAGGGCAACATAAAACTAGTTGGCAGACATCAGACTTAGGGGATCTACAATTTTTAAATTTAATTTAACCTGAAGACCTACCAACCAAACCAAGGTGTCCAGTGGCCATTTGTGCCTTGACAATAACAAGGACCAAAAAAAATATTGTTGTTATGGCAGAAAGTTGCCTGTGCCTTATAGCAACCTGTGAATTAATGCCCTCCAAAGTATCCTGTAATTAATGGTCCTGCTCAACTCTTCTAAACTCAGGGCTGTGGATTTATAGCATCAATACAGCTCCTCTCTGGTCTTCCTTTTCCTCTTCTGCCTTTGACTTTCACCAGCATGATTGTCTTCTCCAGTGAGCCATGCTTTCTCATGAAGTGCCTGAAATATGACTGTTTAGGTTTTGTCATTTTTGGTGCCAGGGCAAGCTCTGGTTTGATTTGCTCTAGGACTTGCTTATCTTTCTGTCGGTCCAGGGTATTTGCAAGGCTGTCCTCCAGCGCCATCTTTCAAATCCATCAATTTGCCTCCTGCCAGCTCTCTTCACTGTCCAGCCTTCATGCTCATACATAGCGATTGGAAATACAATACTTTGGATATGTCAGCATGGCCTGAAGATACATTTGCTTATGCTAATAGGCATAGAATCTTAGAATCATGAGTGGGAAGGCGCCAGACGACCATCAGGTCCAACCCCCACTCAGTGCAGGACTCCAAGTTGAACAGTCCCTCTCAGATGGTTGTCCAGTTGCTTCTCGGATGCCTCTAGTGTGGAAAAGCCCTGCGTGAGAGCTCTACCTGCAACACTGTAGATGCAGATTTAGAAAGAATTACTATAATTTCAACAAAAGCACAATGCTTCTCACCATCACAGAGAAGACCCTGCCCAGTGGCTTCTGCATCTCTTTAGAATGTTGCCCAGGGCCCAACCCTTGATGGATAATGTCACGGCTCCTGTTGCTCTGCTGGCTTCTTCTGGTTCAAGCAGATCAGGGGTTTGAAACTGCTCTCAGCTTCAGGCTGAATTTCATTTGAAAGAAGCCCTTGGGGGCTGCATTCCACTGGTGGGTGGGAACAGAATCCTGGCAGACTGTACATCCACCACTAACTGAACATTATGGAGAGGACTTTCAACCATTTACAACAACCGTTTACAACGTGTGTGTCTGTGTGGTTGAGGAACTCACACAAAGGCCAGGAAACCACCCACAGGCGGTTATGGGTGGTGGGTTGAGGGGCGGGCAAGAGCTGCTAGATGGATTAGCTCAATCTTTGGCCTGACAATCCAGAGCAGCACAGCACAGAATCCTAGGGACGGGTTACACCTCACGAGGATGGGGAAAAGGTCCTTTGGAGATGCTCTAGCGAGCTTCGTCCAGAAGACTTTAAACTGAGCCAGTGGGGGGTGGGTTCAGGCCCCCCAGTAACGTGTCTGCACTGGACAAGTGTGGGGGGAGGATCAGGGCTCTGGGAGCAGGGCTTTAGAGATACTGCAGGGACTGACAGGAGTCCTACAGAGAGGGGCCAGGTACCAGGGAGGATGGGAGGAAGGAAGATGCTGGGCACTCCAAGAAAAGGAAGCAGTGGGAAGGAGTTGAGGTGCATGTACACCAGTGCTAGGAGCATGGGTAATAAGCAGGAAGAGCTTGAAGCTCTCCTGGGAATAGGAGGATACGATCTGGTGGGAATCACAGAAACTTGGTGGGATGAAAGGCAAGTCTGGAATGTGAACATAGAAGGGTATCACCTTTTTAGAAAGGACAGGAAGGGAAAGAGAGGTGGGGGCGTGGCTTTATACTCCAGGGAAGGGATAGGATGCAGTGAGATCGAATGCAGCACAGATGGGGATTCGGTAGAGGCAGTCTGGGTGACACTTAGGGGTTTTGACAGGGAAAGAGACCTGACAGTGGGGGTATGTTATCGCCCTCCAGGTCAACTTGAGACCCTGGATGATGTCCTGACAGGCCAGATTCTAAGGATATCTCGGGGGAGAGACACAGTAATTATGGGAGATTTCAATCTCCCGGATATTAGTTGGGAGACTCACTCGGCGGTGACAGCCAGGTCACGTCACTTCCTAGAAGCTCTAGAGGGTGGGTTTTTCACACAGAGGGTCCGAGAGGCGATGAGGGGGGGAAACATCCTGGACTTGGTCTTGACCAATAGGGAGGAGCTGATAGATGAAGTACAGATTAGGGGAGCTCTGGATGCGAGTGATCACTCCATCCTTTGCTTTGAGATCAGGGGACTGGGGACGTGCAGCAGGGCGAGCACTAGAAGCTGGGGCTTCAAGAGGGCCAACTTTGGCCAACTGAAGGCCAGGCTGGGGAAAGTCTCCTGGGATAGGTTACTGGAAGGTAAGCGAGTTGAGGAGGGGTGGATGGCACTCAAAAGGGAGGTTTTGGAGGCACAAGCCTTGACAATACCTCTAGTCAGTAAGGTGGGGAGGCGGAGGCGAGTGCCGCCATGGATGCGAAAGGAGGTGGTTAGAGGGATTAGATGAAAGAGGAACCTCCATAGGAAATGGGTACTGGGGGAAATAGACAAAAGGGTATACCAGGAGGAGGAGGCCCGTTGCAGAAGGATTCTTCACAAGGCTAAGGCTGATTATGAGCTGAGACTTGCCAAGAATATCAAGAGCAACAAAAAGGGCTTCTTCCAGCATGTAAATAGGAAAAGGAAGGGGAGACAAGTGGTGGGACCACTAAATAAGGAGGAAGGAGATCCAGTGACTGATGCTAAATGACTATTTTGCCTCTGTGTTCTCCCCAAAGCAGGACGGGGGATATCCGTATAGGAGATTAGATGAGGCTGGGGACTTAGGGGCACAGATTAGAGTCACCCCCCTTGAAGTCGAGGGGCTCCTCAGGGCATCGGACTTTACAAAGATGCCAGGCCCTGACAGGTTACACCCAAGAGTACTTAGAGAGTTGGCAGGGGTTCTCTCACGCCTGCTGACCCCCATTTTTGAGACCTCGTGGAGAACGGGTGAAGTTCCACAGGACTGGAGGGTAGCATCAGTGGTCCCAATTTTCAAAAAGGGTAGTAGAAAGGACATGGGGAATTACAGACCTGTTAGCCTTACGTCCATTGTAGGAAAAACAATGGAAAGGCTCATAATAGATTTGATGCTAGATAGGGAAGGGAGGCTGACAGCCACACAACACGGCTTCCGCAAAAACAGGTCCTGCCAGGCAAACCTTGTGGAATTCTATGACAAGGTTTCGAGATGGCTAGATGGAGGGGATGCAGTGGATGTGGTATACCTGGATTTCAGCAAGGCCTTTGACAAAGTGCCCCATGATATCCTGGTGGAGAAACTGAGGAGTTTTGGGATACACCAAAGCATTGTCCGGTGGATTAGGGCATGGTTGACTGACTGAAAGCAGAAGGTAACCATTAGTGGGGAATCATTGGGATGGCGGCCAGTGACAAGCGGGGTCCCCCAGGGCTCTGTCCTGGGGCTGATCCTGTTTAATCTTTTCATTAATGACACGGAAGAAGGGGTGAACAGTCTGCTGATCAAATTCGCAGACGACACTAAAACTGGAGCAGTGGCCACAACTGAGGAGCAGGTACTCCAGATCCAAAAGAATCTGGACAGACTATGGAAGTGGGCAGGAGACAACAGGATGGTGTTCAATGTGGATAAGTGCAAGGTCTTGCACTTGGGGCATAGGAATAGCTGTCATAAGTACAGGTTAGGTGACAAGTGGCTGGAGAGCAGCACTTGTGAAAGGGACCTTGGGGTTCTGGTTGACTGCAGGCTAAACATGAGTCAGCGGTGTGATGTGGTGGTCAAGAGGGCGAACGCCACCCTTGGTTGCATAGCCAGAAGTGTGGCTTCTAGATCAAGAGAGGTATTACTACCACTCTACACGACTCCTGTGTGCCCGCAACTGGAGTATTGTGTTCAGTTTTGGGCCCCTCATTACAGAAAGGATATAGCCAGGTTGGAGTCAGTGCAGCGTAGGGCCACAAGGATGGTGGGCGGTTTGCAGGGGATGCTGTATGAGGCGAGACTGAGGGAACTGGGTCTCTTCAGCTTGGAGAAGAGGAGACTCAGAGGGAATATGTTGGCAACATACAGGTATGTGAGGGGATGTCACATGGAGATGGATAGAGACCTGTTCTCCCCTGCAGAGGAAGGCAGGACGCGCTCCAATGGAGCAAAGCTCAGGGAGCCAAGGTCCCATTCAGATGCCAGGAAGCACTTCCTGGTAGTTGGGACCCCGAGGGTGTGGAATGGGCTTCCAAGGGAGGTCGTTGAGGCCCCATCGGTGAGGGTGTTCAAAGACAGGCTGGACATGCACATGATGGGCATGTCGTGAGCAGAGGTGGCTGGTGCCGGAGGTCAGACTAGATGGCCTAGGAGGCCCCTTCTAACTCGCTCTGTTTCTATGTTTCTATGTAACTGAGCTGGGAAAACCCATCTGAGTGAGGCTCTGGTAGAACACCTCCCATCATTCCTATGTGAAATGTTTCCAGTGCTGAATCTTCCTTTTTCATCAGATCAAAGACGCTGGTGGATCCATGTCTATCCATACATTTGGTGCTTACTTCGGGCTCACAGTCACTGCCATTTTGTACCGGCCCAACCTGGAACAGACCAAAGACAAGCAGGAATCTGTCTACCACTCGGACCTCTTCGCTATGATTGGTGAGCTTTGTTTTGGTTTTGGTGCGTCTTCTCCACTCCTCTGGAAAAAAAGCAACTTCAGCTTCTGTGCTGGTGGCCATACTTACTGAACAGAAGCTGAAGTGGCCCATGATGGACATGCGCATGGTGGGCATGTCGTGAGCGGAGCCGGCTGGTGCCAGAGGTCAGACTAGATGGCCCGGGAGGCCCCTTCTGACTCGCTCTGTTTCTGTGTTTCTATCTCCCTTTCTTCATCTGTAACATAGCTGCAAATAGTCCAGGCAAAAGATTCAGAAGAAGTGACATGTTCAAAAGATGAACAATATCAGACTTCTTGGTTCGCTCTCATGAGCAAGGGTTCTGTTATTGATAGAGTTGCTTGCTCTTAGACAAGTATATGCCAAGAAAGCAACAAATCTAATCCTCAGTAAGATCCCCGCCCCCGCCAAGCATGCGCACACACAACCTGAAATCCTGAGAAGCTCCCCTTTTAAAAACCACACAAACTCCTAGCCTCTGTGTTCAGAATGAAGGGGCAGCCTGGTATTTCCACAAAGATGTCCCCAAACTACATACCTATGCCCAGAGACACAGATGGCATCCGAACCCTGCAAAGACTTTTGATTTTTCCTGTTGAAACATGCATAGTATTGCTCCTTGCAGGGAATTATTCTTGCACCTGGGATGGTGAGCCAGATGTTGGCCTGATGTGGAGCTGAGATAGAATTTCGTAGAAGATACTGTTTTGTGAAAAGCGTTCTGTGATGTTTCACTTCTCCCTGCCCCTGGCAGACACCCTCGGCCTGCTAACTATTACTCTTTTTTTAAAAGGTGGTAGCTGCTGTCCTTCCCATAAGCACCAGATCTAGCCTACCTGAAGTGACAGTCTGAACCTCCAGAGCTTTCCAGATGTGCTGTTTTCTTTGGTCCCAGTTCCTTCCCCCAACCTCTGGCACTTGGTGGTTTCTTAGCCGCAATGTAGCCTCTGCCTCCCAGCCCCACCAAGCTTCCTTGAAATTGAATTCTGCCCTGGGGCTAAAGGGGTTCATGCCCTCTGGCACAGAATGGCATGGAATGGTCTGAGGCATATGTTGAGCACCATCAAACAGCAGCAGCAAGAAGAGGCAGGCTAAACCAAAGGTAGAGGTGCCCCAACCACAGCTAATGGTGAGTCCCACCTCAAGAAACTGTTGGAGAATTTTTCCTCTCCCTGCATTGATCTGGCAAAATGATCCCTTCCTCCCATTCCTCTGCCAACAAATGGAGGATTTCAAGAGACCATTAGCTTTTAGTCTGATGCAGTAAATGCCTTCTCCTCCCCTCCCCTCCTCTCCTCTCCCCTCCCCTCCCCTCCCCTTCCAGGCACATTATTTTTATGGATGTACTGGCCCAGCTTCAATTCAGCCATCTCCAGTCATGGGGACGGCCAGCACCGAGCTGCCATCAATACCTACTGCTCCCTGGCTGCCTGCGTCCTCACCTCAGTGGCCTCCTCCAGCCTCTTGCAAAAGAAAGGCAAGCTGAATATGGTGAGCAAGGTCTGGCACCTTCCACAGCGCCCACGGCATGCCTGGGACCCCCAGCTGCCCTCCACACGCCTCTTCCGTTGCTGCATGTGTCACATCTATTTAAGGACTGACTGAACGCATTTCAGTTCCATCCTTCAATACAGAAGAGAGCTCTCTCAGAGGCTTACAAAGATTAATATGACAGTCCTTGCCCCCTTGGGCTTACAGTTTAAAGACATGGCACAAAAGGAAAGGGGATAGGGAGGGAAGAGGAATAGGAAGGAAAGAAAAACTTAGGTACTGGCTCTTAGTTGCAAAGTTTTGATAAAGTGTTCTTTCTGACAATGAAGGGGGAAAGAAAGAGCTGTCCTTCTGGCCTGTGTATGCATGCGAGGTTGGCCTTTCCCTTGCCCAATTCCAATTTAGACGAAAAATCCTAAGAAAGGATACTATGGCATATAAATCATCCCATCAGTAATTACCTGAGCAGCAGAGACTGAGCAAAGAAAATCTATTTAAATTGTAGTCATTATGCTTGGAAGTCACAGCCCTGAGTTCACAAGAGCGGAGCAGGGCTGGGAGGAAGGAGACCTTGCAGGGTGTTTGGTCACTGGGTCTCCATAAGTCGGAGATGACTTGATGGTATGTAACAAATTATGTTTAGATTTGCACATATAGATTTGCCTACACTCCGTGCATGCAAATGAGTGTTATCCTTTGTCCCCTTTCTTAGAATGATGTGTTTCCCCTCTTCTGGTGACCTGGGTTGCCACAGATCAGCAGTGGGACTGTCAGTCTGGGGCTTTGGGGCAGACGGTATGGGCCCCTCTTAGTGGGAACGCCTCTGACGGCAGCACTGTAGGTGCGCCATGTTTCAGAGGTATCGCTGTACATAGGCAGGGGGAAGCGGTCTGCAAGCTCCTTCAGCACAGTTCTGCACTGACTGGCCGTTGGTGTTTCCACAGGTCCACATCCAGAATGCCACCCTGGCTGGGGGTGTGGCAGTGGGCAGCTCTGCAGACATGATGCTGACCCCATATGGCTCTCTTATAGTTGGCTTTATCTGTGGCATCGTGTCGACCTTTGGGTTCGTCTACCTCACAGTAAGGGCATCTCTGGATGCTTTAGAGACCCTTTCTCTGGATCAGGTGCCATTCCCCCAGGGACTGGGGGGTCAGATCAAGGTGGGACCTTCCTTGGGCTGTTAGCCTCAGCAGTAGCCCCGTAATGTTGACCCCTAACGCCCACCCATGAGCAAACATTGCAGTGATTGGGCCATTGGATCCCCTGAGCCAGGTAACCAGGACCCCTCTTCCCTTCAGCCAGCATTCCAGAGAATCCTAGCTTGCAACTGGTGCCTCTCGCATCTTTGTGTCCTCCTCCAGCTAAGCTAGCCAGAAACAAGAAAGCTTAGCTTAGCACCATGACTCGAGGGTGGCTCCTGGCTGCCTGCTCTCAGGATCAACAGCTGTGTTAGCAGCCAGTGCCAGCTTCAGGCTTTGGGGGGCCCTTGGGAATGAGACTCCTTAAGAACCCCTCCCTCCCTCCCTCCCTGAGCCAGTATTCTCACGGCCATTGGTCACTGGCTGCTGTTGCCCTGCCTCCTCCTCTTCCTCTTCCTCATTGCCATGAGTCGCTTGCCCAGCAGGGAGGAAGCAGGCCACGGCATCTGCTAACCCTCCCCACCACAATTGGGGGTCTGGGCTGGAAGAAGGGGCAGATGAACCATGCAGGGTATAGTGATGAAGAGCAGGAGGAAGTCCAGGGGCTGTTGCTCTCTGGGGTCTGAGCTCTTGCCAAGCCGAGCCGAGCCCTTAGAAGATCCATTCTAAGGAGGAGTGAAAAAACTCTGCTTTCTAACCTAAGAATACAGAATGGCTATTAGGCAGGGGGTGGGGGGAGATGGAAACAGAACGCCAGGAAACAGGAAAAAAACACACAAAACAGAACCAAAGAGAAAATCAGGTGGAACAGAATGGAAGAGGGTATGGCTGGCCGGCTGGCAAACATCCCAACATTTCCACACAGAAATGTTTTGTTACAGTTTCCGACTGGTCACTATCAAATTCCTGTGTTTGTCCTCCTGTCCGTCCCGCTAGCCTTTCCTAGAGTCCAGGCTCCACATCCAAGACACGTGTGGCATCCACAACCTCCATGGCATGCCAGGGATCATTGGGGGCATCGTGGGGGCTGTCACCGCTGCTGCCGCCACCGAGGGGGTCTACGGAAAGGAGGGGTAAGGAGGTGCAGAGGAGTGTCTCTGGAGGGGGGCTGTTCTTGATGTGCTCAAGAGATGTAGGAATGATGGGCAGGGGGAATAGCATTGTAGGATGTATAATTTACAGAATGACTGGTGTCACTTGGGGTGTGTGTGTGTGTCATCCCTTCTGCTAAGCAATTGGCTTTTTTAGTGAAGGGTATCTGGATACCTTTAGGCAATAGTATTGTCAAAATCCAGGGAAGGTAAACTGACATCCTCCAGCCACCTTGAACTACAGCCCATAACCCCTCTACTGGGGTTATGGCTGGCTGGGGCTGATGGAATCTGTAGTTCAAAGCATCTGAAAAACCCACCTCTAGCGTTTGTGGTAAATCTGGAAATTCATCATGACAGTCCCTAGGGAGGGCTGAAAAACGCAGGCACCCATACTGATCATTTGATCCATATTGATCAATTAATCCATCCATCCTCACCCTCCTTTCTTATACTGTACTGTCTTTTGTTTAGCTAGTGGGTCTTGGTTACCCTTTCAAGATGAAGCTACCCCCGAAAATGCTTCATTAGAACAAGGATAGTTCTCCACAAGGCCTGTCCTGCATCCCCCACTGCCCAAGCTACTGTGATGACGGATGTTCAGCTCAGAGGGGAGAAGGAATTCTGAGGCTAAGGGCCAGGCAGATGCCAGCTGTATGCCTGCTAATCCAGAGGTCCTGCTGCTTGGACCATGTGAGACTGGGCTGCATGGTCTACTTGTCCTATGTTAGCCAATAGCTCACCGTCTAAGGGAGCCACAGGTAGACTTGGCAAAGGTGACTCTGAAGGAGCTTTGGGTCATGTTTTCTGTTGGCACGGCAGGAAGCCTCACTTGTTCCTCGTTCTGTTTGCTTGCCTTCCCATCACAGGCTCATCCGTGCTTTCGATTTTATGGGCGACTACAGTAGTCGGACGCCAAGCATTCAAGGTGGCTTCCAGGCAGCTGGCATTGCTGTGTCGCTGGGCATGGCCTTGGCAGGAGGAGCCCTCGTCGGTGAGCAGAGCAGTGTCTGCTTGTGGTGCCAGAAGGCCCTCTCTCCAGGCTCATCTTTGCATCTCATGTTTAAAGGGCCAGGCTGGGGTTGGAGGAAAAGACCATTCTCCACCTGGGGCTGTAGGTCACTGCATGACACCCAGCCCTGGAAACTCTGGATTCCTCATGGACTAAACAGCCCTTGGTGACCTGTGCTCTGTCTGAGACCCTGGGCAGTGGTGGCAAGCAAGGCAGACAGAACTGGCTTAGCGGGCCAGGCAGTCTGATCTGGGGCTGCAGCCTCCTGTGAGTGTGAGCCAGATGTGCTCGGACATTTCCTCCTCCATGTTACGACAGGCTGGCCCTGTCTTTGGGCAGAGCAAGGCAACTGCTTCAGGTGCCAGATGTTCTGAGGGGATGCCGCAAGCTGTGTGGCGTGCCCATCCTGCTCCCTTAAAGTAGCTGCTGCTTTTGGTTGTGAGGGAGGAAGTTCTCCCATCCCCACAGTAGGAGGAGGAGCCAAGCATGAATCCAGTCAGGTTTGGTACAGAGATGCATGTCCATCTTGCCCTCTTTTCTCAGTGAGCCAGAAGCCTTTGGTCAGCCTGAGTTCCAGTGTCCCTTGTGTAAGGAAGGCGTCCTGATCACTCCAACCCAGTATGTAGAGCTAGGGAGAAGGGGCCAGTTGTGACTATGTAATCGAGTATGTTTGAGATGTTTTACAGCTGACATCTTGTGGAAAGTTGAAGTACAGTAAGAAAACAGAAAGAGTCAGAAGGGGTCTCCTGGGCCATCTAGTCTGACCTCCGGCTTCAACTGGCTCCACTTATGACATGCCTACCATGTGCGTGTCCAGCCTGTCCTTGAACACCCTCACCACTGGGGCCTCAACCACCTGCCGTGGAAGCCCTTTCCATACCCTGTCAGGCAGTACTTCCTGGCATCCGCTTCCTGGCTAAATCTTGGTTCCCTGAGCTTGGCTCCATTGGAACACATCCTGCCCTCCACTGCAGGGCAAAATGGTCTTGACCCACCTCTGTGTAGCACCTCCTCACATACCTGTGTCACTAACAGGTCCCCTCTGAATTCCCTCCCCTCAAGGCTGAGAAGACCCAGCTCTCTCAGTCTCTCCTCAGAGGGCTTCTCCTGCAAACCATCCACCATCCTAGAGGCCCGTTGCTGCACTGATTCCAACCTTCCTATACCCCTCTTGTAAGGAGGGGCCCAGAACTGAATACAATATTCCAGCTGCAGATGCACCAGAGCTGGAGAGAGAGGCAGTAACAGGTATTAGATCTAGGTACCACACGCTTCTGGCTACGCATCCAAGGGTGGTGTTCTTCCTCTGCAGGCTCATGTTTAGCCTGTGGCCAGGAACATTGCAGGGCTTGCCCTCTCAAATGAGCTCCTGCAACGCTGAGGACTGCAGGGGAATCTCCCTATGGATTTCAGCAGAGCTTGCTTCTGCATCAGCCAACAGACTCTTGGCCAGAGTTAGGAGACCAGTGGGGAGGGAAAAGAAGATGGACCTGTCAGATTGTAGGATTAAAAAGAACTGCATGAAAAGAGCAAGCCAGAGCACATATATGCCCATATCTAAGCCGTGGTTGCTGTTTTTTTGTTTGCAGGAAAACAGCAACCACAAGGCATGTCTTTGAACCCTAGTAATAGATATATTATTACACCCAATTCAGAGTATTGCCTGGTTGTGGGAGCATTTTTCTGTTGAGGGCTACACTTGGGGGCTGCATGCATGTGACGGACAGAGGCAGCCCCTTTCTCTCTTTCTGACTCAACCTATTCTCTCTCTTGTTCTTCCTCTGCAACCTGCTTCTCTTTCATCTCCTCCTCCCTTCCCTCCCATAGGTGGTGTGTGGGGAGAATGATTGCTATTGTCCAAGGTCTGAACAGATAGTTTGCAGGGAGCTCTTGCAGTTATGCCAAGATATGCATGGAATTAGGCCTACAGTCAACAGGTTGCCCACCTGAAGGCCTAAACCATAATTTATGATCAGGAGGATCCTCTGCTAAGCCTGAAAGTCACATGCTTCCCTTCCATCCATTTCCTCTTCTATGAAGAGGGAGGGAGAGTGAAAGTTTCCACTTCAAATCAACCAGAGTTTTGTGTTACATATGGGAATGAGGAAACAATGGTTTGTTCTAAGCAAAGTTAGTTTAAGCAAATCTGGATTGCAAGGATAGGAGCATGAAAGGACTGCAGAAGAAGGCTGAATAAACATGCTTTATTTTCTTCCCTTTAAGGTGGCATTTTGAAATTGCCCTTCTTTGGTGATCCTACAGATGAAAACTGCTTTGAGGACAATGTTTACTGGGAGGTAAGTGCTGCAGTCCTTCTGGGGAAAATTCTCCCTTTGTGAATTTTGATACAACCAACCTGTGGACTAATGTTGCAAATCGGAATTCCATTTTCCACTGGCTTTCACATTACCTGAATGTTCCACTTCACTCCTTGGCTTAAAAAGCCCCCATTAGATTGTACATTTAGAAATGTGCATGAGAAAAACAATTCAGAAATGTGCATTAAAACAAACATTTATAATTAGAAATGCGAATTTTGAGAGATCATACTTTCAAAATGTATATTACTGCACACTTTTGTGCAAATTAAATTTCCCTGCCTGCATAAATATCAGATTGATGCAGAAATGGAGCAAATTGGCGCTTTCTCTGTGAATGCACAGCACAGTGATATAGTCTAGGAATCGGTGGGACATCGCATTAGGATATCATCTAGTAGTTGGAGGACAATTTACTTTAGTAAATTTAGTACCAAAGCATCAGTTGCTTTTTTGCCATCTCTTTGCATCCCTGGAAAAGAGGCAGTCATTTTTCTCCCTCATTCATAGGGGTTTTGAGAATCTCAGGAGAATTTAGGGGATATCAGGTGCAAGGCTTGTGTTTATATTACCTTAAGGCGGTGGCCAAAGGAGTTCCGTCTGGCTTTCCTGTTATCGCTTTCACCCTGTTCTGTCCTTGCAGCCACTTCACAGCTGCCTGAACTGCCTGTGTTCTCTCCAGGGTTGCAAAGAGGGTCCTTCCTTGGCCCTGCCAGAAGTGCCCTAACCTGCAACCTTTTCCATGTGTTCTGCAACTGAACACGCCTCTCCCTAAGTTAAGACCTGCAGCTGCTGGTTAAGCATTCGATTCCTTGTTTACAGCATTTGTGCAGCGCTCTTTAAACAAAGAAGGGCTTTCCGAGTGTCTTACAAACACACCATTTTGCCTTAAGGGAAAATAGTTTCTCTGTGAACTGAGCTTCCCAAGATATGAATGGTGCATTCCAATTAGGATAAAAATCTATGCAGGCCGACTTGGGGTCAGCCGTCTCCGGTGTGGGCTACAATATGCTCAGTCTACCACTAGGTGGTGCTGTTGGTTGCGCTATGAAGAATCCATTGCCTATTCTTGAAGCCCTTGCCTTTAAGAGTTGCTTTCTGCTTGCTTTTTGTCTTTCCCAGTTTCCACTGCTTCCAGGGGTATAGGAACTATTCATTATGATGGATGGATGGATGAGCTGTTGTGACACGGTATGTGTCACAACAGGTATTCAAGGTGCACGGTATTCAAGGTGCTGGTGTTAACCTATAAAGCCCTAAACGGCTTGGGACCCGGATACCTAATGGACCGCTTAAGCCCCTACATGCCCTCCCGCCCCCTAAGATCTGCAACAGCGGCCCTCCTCCGGGAGCCTTCTGTGAAGGAGGTTAAGTGGGTGAGCACCCAGAGGAGGGCTTTCTCGGTGGTGGCACCCCAACTGTGGAATGCGCTCCCTGGAGAGGTTCACCTGGCGCTGTCGTTATATGCTTCTGGGGGCCAGGCGAAGACCTTTTTATTTAAGTCCTATTTTAATTGTTAGTCTAAGTTTGTTTATAGTTTATTTGTGCTTAGTTATTTATTGTATTTGTTTAGTTATTTATTGTATTTAGTTATTTATTTTAATTGTTAGTCTGAGTTTGTTTATAGTTTATTTGTGTTTAGTTATTTATTGTATTTGTTTAGTTATTTATTGTATTTAGTTGTTTATGCCGAGATGCACCGAGGGGGGAGGGATAAATGAATATGTTTTATTGTATTTTAATCAATGTTGTGAGCCGCCCCAAGGCTTTGTTGCGATGGGGCGGCATATAAATGTTTTAATAAATAAATAAATAAATAAATAAATAAATAAAATGTGTGTTTTGCTCTCTCTCCACAGGTGCCTGGGGATGAGGAGAGCAACTTATACTGCCTGCATGACTCCAACAAGAAGCCTGCAGCAGAGCCATAATCCACCTGAGCACAGGGTGGGATAGGCCTGTGTATATCTGCTTCATCTAATCTGTGTGTGAATGTTTGTTTCTGCTTTTAACCTGTCATCTTCCCAAGAACAGAGCTGTGTGAGTGCCCTTCATAGAACAGCTAAATCAACCCAATAGGATGGATTTACTATGAACAATGGACAAAGCCGTACACAGCAGTCTGTTGAAGTGGAAAAACTGTAGAACCTGGACTTGGGTCCCAGTCCCCAATCAGCCATGAATTCACTGGGTTACTTTGGCCCGGCCACTGCTCTCATATACACATGCATATGGATCACCCCATATTTGGTTATGCCGGTCATTAAAAGCGAGCTGAAAATCCCCCCTGGACAGTTTCTCTGCACACTGTCTAGCTTCGGATTTTGGCACACTCCTTCCAAGGGAAGGATTCAGCTACCAGTAATGATTATGTGCATCCCTTTGCTGTTCAGGCAGTTTAAAAAGAATTAAAAGAAGCCATTCAAGAAGCCTCCATACTTTACTCACATTTTTTTTAAATCCTGAATTAAGTAATTGGGAATAATTATCATTTGTCTTGTCACTCAGATGGATTAGAACAGACATACTGAGCAAAAAACATCCCGTTAAGGAATGGAAAATGTATCCCCTTTTGCACTTTCTCAGCGGCCCAAATTGTAGTTAAAAACTGTGCTTGAAATGGGAAGGAAGCATGAATCTGCATGATCTGTGACCTTGGGTTTGTATTGCAAGGAGCCAGACGAGGTTCCCTGCCCTCATTAGCCCTGTGGTCAATGGCTGTATTTATAGACGCTTTTATGGGTCGCAAACTTGCATGATTCTTCAGAGGCCATCTGACTACCACTTCTATCATGCTGACTATTAGCAATGTTGTCTCATGGGAACTGGAGCCAACAACATCCGGAGGGTGAAGACTCCTGTTAGAGATTGATCCAGTTCACATGTGATGGTGACACATTGTGGGATAATTAACCCATGATTTGCTGCAGCATGTGCTGTGTTCATTCAGTGGCTACTTTGAATATTCAAACCCCAACCAGACTGACTGGGGGCTGCCATGGGATTTCCGAAGCCGGATCCTATAAGTTAATCATGAGTTGAACAACTCAGAGTCAATCTACAGTTGGTAGTTAGATTAACTATTGATCGTTTATCTCATAATTAGCCTATAGTGTCTGTGTTTAGATGTTGTGCAACAACCCCTGATTGGGGCTAAAATGTTCAAAAAGGTTTCAGAATGTGCCTGCCTCATGTTATGGCAAATCATGGGTTATTTAGCCCACGATTTGCCACCCATATATGTGAACAGCCCATACAATGTGAACCAAGCTCTATGGCAAAAGTCATACTTTTGATATCTAGTACTGCCCTCTCTGTCCTAGGGGATTCCTGATGCAGGTCTCCTAGACAGCTCCCTTTGGAACCACCAAAACTCCCCACCCTTCTCAAATGCTTGGCCCTACTTGTGCTAGAAACCAGAGCACTGGCTTCCAGCTGTTCCTACTCACTTCTTTTCCTAAGAATGTTGTTTTTCTTTGCTTTGTATATACTTCTTTCTGGTAGGTGGCAAGAGATGTTTCTCTGAGCTGCATCAGGAGCTTCTCAGCTTGAAATTGAAGCTGGTGGGGCTGCACCAGATGGCATCATGGGCCGCATGGGGTCCAGGCCATGTGTTGCCCACTTCTGCCTTACAGAGTTGTTGTAAAAGTGACAATCAGAAATGCATGTGATACAGTATACAAGGATTAGGAATCTTAAGTATCTATTAAGCAGCTCTTGGTCAAAGACTTCTTGAAAAAACAATGCTACCATCATCTGTGGGGAAGTGTGTGGTTCCTACTGGGAAACCAACCTGTCATTTGGTTTATTTCATTTATATTCTACCCTTCCTGATTGTTCAGTTCATGTTGTGCTGCCGGAAAATGTGCCATCCAAGCAACTGATGAGACTTCTTTCTCTCCTTTTTCTTGTAGAATATTGTGGACAGCCAGGCATATCATCAACCTCTTCATCTGGGGTTCCCTTGGGTGACTGCCTTTTGTTTCCTTCTGCATATTGGGTGCCCCCCCCCCACACACACACAGACCTGACCCCAGGAGAAGTTTGTGTTTTTCTGGAAAGCACAACATCTTCGTATCACTGTCCATCCAGATGCAAGATGATTTCTTGAAGGTTGCATGTGATACAATCTATTATTCCAAATTCTCAGATTGGTTTGGGATTTCCCCCGTCCAATCTTCCCCACCCCATATATATTATCTGGGGCAAGTTGGAAAAATCCCACGCTAGAGGCTATCCAAAGAAAGAGCTCTCTCAGTGGGTGAACCCTCCTGCAGCAGCAGCGTCTTTTGCTAGCCAGGAATACACATGCTGAACATCCAGAATGCCAGTATGTGGGTCTTGCGCTGAAAGACCAGTGCTGTGCAGTGGAGCACCGGGAGACTAAAAGCCCATGTTTAAATCTCTTCCACTGAAATAAATGAATCTTAAAAGCACCCGGTGTGACTCAGATTGTTTCAGCTCAAGGCATGAATTCAGTTTTGGAGAATGCATTTGGGGGTTGTATTCCAGTGGTGGATGGGTTTGAAGACACAACTGAAGGGATAGAGCCAAAACACCCCCCAAATATCCTGGTTTGTAGCTTGTATCATGTAGCTTAATAAACTTCATTATCAGAAATGAAGCCTTCAGAGATGCATGTCAAGTTTTAGAGTTGAAGAAAATGGGGGGCGGGGGCAGTACTAGATACCAAAACTATCTGGGTCCCAGGCCCTTAGGACAAAAATAACACACACACACGTGTTATGCTCTAAATGTGTGTGTGTGTGTGTAAAGGGCATTCCAATTTGTGAAAAGGGCTGTAGGAACAGGAGAGGCAGACATCTAATTTCAGAAAAAAAATCTTCTGGCAGAAATGGAGGAGAATGGAGGGCAGGAGAAGGTGAAGCCAGCTGGGCAAAGAGCCAGCTTATCCAGATGCAACACGAATCATCGGGGTCCTCATGCTTTTATTTCAGCATGTGCCCATGGACAGCTGGGTGGTAAGGCACATAGAAACAGAGCAAGTCAGAAGGGGCCTCCTGGGCCATCTAGTCTGACCTCCGACACCAGCCGGCTCCGCTCACGCATGGCCTCCCAGAGATCGGGGATTCCCAAGGAAAGTTTTGTGGCTCCAACCCTATTGTGTCTCCCCTTTGTACTGCCTCAGGTGGACATGTATCAAAGGTGGGAAATGACCACAAGGTTGGTGGGCAGGGGAGAGACAGACCAGGGGAAGGGAGGGTAGCCATCTAGTCCTCATGGGGGACTTCAATTTCCCTGATATTTGCTGGGAGACAAATTCTGCCAAGCATGGCCCCTCCAAGAGATTCCTGACATGTGTTGCTGACAGCCTTCTCCAGCAGAAAGTAGAGGAAGGTATGAGAGGATCAGCTATCCTCGATTTAATACTAATTAACAGGGATGACCTGGTGGACAAAATATGAACCATGGGAACTCTGGGGAAAAGTGACCAAGCGATACTTGCATTCTCAGTTATAATGGAGACAAAGGGTAACTGGAGCCAAGCAAGCTTGCAGGATTTCAAGAAAGCCAACTTTAATGAACTCAGAAAAAAGTGAAGTGCCACAGCAACACACCCTTAATGGGGAAGGACTCCAAGGGGGGTGGGAAATCTTGAAAAAGAAGATTCTCGAAGTACAACTAAGAACAATTCCATCAAGAAAAATGTATAGAGGACAGCAGAGGAAGCCCACTTGGCTCCACAAAAAGTCAAGTGGCAGCATGAAAGAAAAGAAGAACATGTACAGGAAGTGGAAGCAGGGCCAGGCCACAAAGGAAGGATATAAACAAATAGCAAGAAAGACATGAGAAAGAGAAGGGTGTCCCGCTACTTAAAATGGATGGCAGAGTGGTAACAGATGACAAGGAAAAGGCAGAGGTGCTCAATTCCTATTTCAACTCAGTCTTCTCCCACAAGGAAATCTGCAATCAAGAGGAAGTTGGAGATGAGAGATGGCAGCCCAAGACTGACAAATGGTCAAGATGGAATAAACACTTTCAAATCTCCAGGGCCCGATGAAGTCCATTCCAGAATTATAAAAGAGCTAGCGGAGGATCTCTCAGAGTCATTGGCAATTATCTTTGATACATTTTGGAAAACAGAGGAAGTGCCAGATGATAGGAGGAGGGCTAATGTTGTCCCTATCTTCAAAAAGGGGAAAAAAAGATGAAGCTGGGAACTATAGACCAGTTAGTCTGATATCAATCCCTGGAAAAATTCTGGAGCAAATTATTTAAAAAATCCATTTCCAAGAATCTTGAAGAAAATGCAGTGATTAATAAAAGCCAGCATGGATTTATCAAAAACAATTCTTGTCAGACTAATTTAATCTCATTTTTTGACTGTGTAACCTCCCAAATGGACAAAGGGAACACTGTGGACATAATCTAGACTTTAGCAAAGCTTTTGACATAGTGTCACACAACATTCTGATAAGCAAATTAGCAAAAACTGGACTAGATGGAAAAACTATTAGGTGGATCCAAAACTGGCTGCTTAATCGGTCACGAAGAGTTCTCATCAATGGCACTTTCTCAATTTGGATGGAGGTAACTAGTGGGGCATCACAGGGTTCAGTCCTGGGCCCAGTGCTCCTCAACATCTTTAGTAATGATTTAGATGAGGAAGTAAATGGAAAGATAATCAGATTTGCAGATGATACAAACTAGGTGGAATAGCAACACCCTAGAAGACAGAATGAAGAACCAGGGTGATCTTGATAAGCTTGAATATTGGGCTGAAAGCAATGGAATAAGATTCAATAAGGACAAGTGCTAAGCCCTTCACCTAGGAAAAAGAAACGAAGTGCATTGATACAAGATGGGGGGATAAGTGGCTCAACAGGAATGAAAAAGAAAAAGATCTTGGAGTTCTTGAGGACAAGGATAAATAGGAGCCAACAATCCAGTGCAGTTGCAAAAGGGTAAATACAAGTTTGGGATGTATTAATAGAAGTATTGCTTATAAATCAAGAGATGTAGTAGTTCCCCTATACTCCTCACTAGTCAGATCTCATCTGGAATTCTGTGTTCATTTCTGGGCACCAAGATTTAAGAAAGATGATGACAAATTAGAAAGGGTCCAGAGGAGGGCAACAGAAACGATCCAGGGTTTGGAAACACTGCCCTGTGAGGAGAGACTGATAGAACTGGGCATGTTCAGCCCTGAGAAGCCTGAGGGGGGACATGATATCCCTCTATCATAATATCCCTCTTTGTGAAGGCTGTCACAAAGAAGACGGTCAAGATCTCTTCTTGCTGATGCCAGAGTGTAGGACATGGAATAATCAGTTCAAGTTGTGAGAACCTAAATTCAGGCTGGATTTCAGGAAAAGCTTCCTCACTCTCAGAGCAATACAACAGTGGAATCAGCTGCCTAGAGAGGAGGTGGGCTCTCCCACACTGGAGACATTCAAGGAGAAACTGGACAGCCATCTGAGTGGGATGGTGTAATGTGGTGTCCTGCAACAGCAGGGGGTTGGACCTGATGGCCTTCTTGGCCCCTTCCAACTCTAGTATTCTATGATTCTTTTTTTTTTTTAGAAATTTTTTATTAAGATTTTAAACTAAAACTACACACATCAATCATCACACACATCAGATTTACTGGGTCAGCCCCCCTACAACATATCTTTTAACATTCTATGATCATACTAAAATCCATTTATAATAATATGAAAACATCTTTAGATCAAAACCAAGTCCCTTTTCTCCAGCCAAATAAAAAAGTAATTCCAAATTTGATAGAAGTTAGTATTCTATGATTCTATGATCTGGGCAATCTTGGAGAGCCATTTTGGGACCCCAAGTGGTCTAGATTGTACCTATGACTTGCAGTTGTAGAAGGAACAAAAAGAGGATGGTGTGGAGCTCTATGACGGGGTCTAATGTCTGGACAAGTTTAGATCATCCTTCCTCAAACCGGTGCCACCCAGATGTTTGAGAGTACAATTCCCCTCTCGCCCAGACAACATGGCCAATGGTATGGGATGTGTAGTCTGAAACATCTGCAGGAGCAGGGCCCTTCACTGAATTGACAGGTGGTAACACTAAGGTCATGGGACTGCGGGTGGCGCAGTGGTTTAAACTGCTGTGCTGCTGGGCTGGTAGATCAAAAGGTCGCCGGTTCGAATCTCCACAATGGGGTGAGTTCCCCTTGCTCTGTCCCGGCTCCTGCCAACCTTGCAGCTTGAAAGCATGCAAATGCAAGTAGATAAAAAGGTACCACTTTGGTGGGAAGGTAGCAGCCTTCCATGCACTTTGGTGTTTAGACATGCCGGCCACATGACCACGGAGACTGTCTGCGGACAGACGCTGGCTCCCTCGGCCAGGAAATGGAGATGGGCACTGCCCCCTAGAGTCAGGCATGACTGGACTTACCATCAAGGGGAAACCTTTACCTTTACCTTTAACACTAAGGCCACGTCCTGGTTTTAAGTAATGCCATACTAGGGTGGTGCTGTTGCTTCACCCCTGACTAAAATGCTGATGGAGAAAAAACCAGGAAGGCACTGAGAGAAGAACGTGGGCATCACTAATTAACCTGCACAGAATGAGGAAATGCATATTTGAATTACAAGGAAAAGAATGTTCCAGCTACCCGAAAGGTGAAAAGAACGTCCTACAGCTTTCAGCGTTCCGCAGCCAGACCTTTTCTGTTGAAACAAGTATAGAATTGAACCCTAAATGACTTTGAGCAGAAGGGAGGTAATCATGGGCTTGATCCTAATTGGACTCTGGGCCTGGTGCAAAATTTAAGTGTTACTGAACCAACAGGAAACTGTGACATATTATTAAATTTAAAACGGTATGCAAGCAGAAAGCAGCCATAAAAGGCCAACACAGTCACATTTTGACTTCAAAAGGGAGAACTTAAAAAATATTAATAAAGGGGGGGATATATTAAAAATGGTTCAAAGGAAGAGTCAAGGGAGCCAAAGTGCTTCAAAATGCATGGAGGTTATCTAAAATTACAATAATAGAAGGTCAGCTATAATGTATGCTGTGCGTACGGAAAAGTAGCACTAATCCCTAAGAGGACACTAGCGTGCAAAGCCCCAAACCAAGCCAAACCCTTTCAAAAAGTGAAAGTCTTGGCCAAACAGGGTGGGCAGCTCTGGTTGTGGCAGCAGTGGCTTGGGGAGTTGAGGGTCATTCTCTCCCAGCTCCAAGGGAAGCTATCTAACTTGTTTGCCTCTTGTCTTTATGGTGGAAGATGAAAGACAGATATGTGATCCTCAAGTGACTATTTCGGGGGGAACTTTGAAGAACTGTGTCAGCTAGGTATGAAAAGTGTTAACATTCTAAAACTTATGAACAAATTAAAATGAGTACTTTGCCAGGCTCAAGCATTGGCTGTTGAGATCTTGAAAATTCACACACAACATTGCTTGAACTTGTACCACAAGAATGCAATTTGTCCATAAAACCAGCTTCTGTATCTGAGGATTCAAAAATGGTCTATGTAGTACCAGTAAAAAAGGGGGAGGGGCTCTTGGCAATTACAGGCCAGTTAGATGAACACTTATTCTGAATAAACAGGTGGGAAGCAGGATTCAAAGTAGAATGATTAAGTGTATAGAAGAACAAGCCTTGTTCAAGAAGAATCAGCATGGTTTCTGCTTAGGTAAGTGTTCTTTGAGGGTAAGACAGACAAGGGCCTTGTATAGTTGGATTTCAAACGTGTTTTTGACAAACACCCTCAAAACTAGGCATCAGTGGGCCTAGGGTAGACTCCAAGGGGGAGATTCCAAGGGGCTGCGGTACTGTTGCAGCCCAAACCTGAAGGTTTCTGGCAGTGGTGGCGAACCTGTGGCACGCATGTCGCAGTGGGCACACAGAGTCCTCCCTGTCAGCACGCCAGCCAAGTCGCACCAGCATCGCCCCAGCAGCCAAGCATCGGATGACAGTGCACATAGGGGCCATGCGCATGCTCGGAAAGGAGTAGCGGCAGCAGGCAATGACATCATGAGGTGCAACTGATTAGCCCCAACTCGTCCAAGCTTCCACATGGCCAGTCAGTGCGCTGCCAAGGATATATGTATATTTGCTTGGACTGGCTGTGAGGTGTTTTTCCTAAACTAAAACCGCAGTTTTCAGGTTTTATTGCAGTGCTGGCACTTTGCGATAAATAAATGGGATTTGGGTTGCAGTTTGGGCGCTCGGTCTCTAAAAGGTTCACCATCACTGGTCTATGGTCATTCTTTGCCTCCCTGTCCTCCTGCCATGCATGTTTTTGGACGATGGGCTACTGCTGCTGATTTAGCTTGGGCACTTCAGAAGAGAGGGAAGAAGGCTGAAGAGGTCTCGGGATAACGTGTGGTCCAGTCTCTCAAATCCCTTCCCCTCCCAGCCCACCAGGACACCCACTTACCCCTCTCCAAGCTCATTTTCTGAGCCTTAGAGTATAGCTGGTGTGATTCTTTCCATGTTGGCTGTGAGGGGTCAGGGCAGGGGGTGTGGTTCTCCAGTGCAGTGGCCCAAGGTCAGAATGCTATGTCCAATTTTCAATCAGGGAATTCAGATATCCCATGGTCTCTCAGATGCTGTCTAGGAGCTACAGGATTGCTCTCTTGGGGATCTGTAACTGGTTAACAATCAAGAAATTGCCGGAATAAACAGGCAGTACTCCTATTGGAGGGAGGATAGATGCGGGCCCCCAGAATCTAGGCCAAGATCAGTGCCTTTAAACTTGTTTGTAATTGATTTAGAATTTGGAGTAGGCAGTGAGGTGATCTAGTTTATGGATGATTCTGAATTGTCCAGTGGTGAAAACACAAGAGGACTGCCCAGAAGTCCAGCAGGATCTCTTCAGACTGGGGAAATTATTGCCATCCTCAGCAGCATGATTATCATCCTTTCTGTACTGCCCCATAGCCAAAACAGTTCCATAAAATGTACAATTTCAAACAAACACTTGTGAAATTCAAATAGTAATGATACACAAGGGTTGCCTGACTTTGAAATGCACAAATGTTGTTCAGGATTCTTCTTCTTCTTCTTCTTCTTCTTTATTATTATTATTATTATTATTATTATTATTATTATCATTATTATTATTTTGGACTGCACATTGTCTCTCTCTCTCTGTGCATGTATATTAAAGCCCTAAATATAGAAGAGGTAGAAATGAAAAGGAGCCCAGATGAAAGGTAGGGAAAGGCAGTTGTCCTTTTCTGTGGTTGCATGAACTGCTCACACCTGAGCAGAGGCTTAGATGTAAACTGTTCGTGCCTCATGGCAATACGAGGCCCTCATTTTCCATGCCAGATAAAGACGCACACAAATCCTCCCTCTTGATAACATGTTCCTGGAATTTGTCAGCAGCTGCCAGCAGCAGCATCTTAATTAACTGTTGGCAAAGATGGAACCAGAGACCCTGTTTTAATTGGGCAATTTCCTTTGTGGAAATGGGGGAGAAAAATGTGACAAAGGTGGAGGTTCCATGGCGACATGTTCTCAGTGCATGACATGGGGATGTGGGATGAAGCCGGCCTGGCCTGCTGTGCTAAGCCGCGATCCGGCTTGTGCTTACTTGAGCTTGCTTTTATTTATGCAGGGAGAGCCGGGCAGCTGGCAATTGGTTCCAGGCCTGGCCAGCAGCGACTTTAGCTCATGAGCTCCATGTGTAAAAGAACTGGGGGAGGGGGAGGATAAGCGGTTGCTTGAGGAAGTTTGGGAAGGATCATAGCTCTGTGGCAAAGAACTTGCTTCTCATGTGGGAGCTTGAGAGTTTGAAGCACAGTGTGTCCAGATAGGACTGGAAGAACGCCTGCCTCGGGCCCTGAAGGATTGCTGCCCATCTGTGTTGAACAGCGCTGGGCCAGTTGGAGCAAGAGTTTGATCCTTATAAGGCAGCGTCCTATGAGGTTCTCGGTTTGTATCTCATTCCTGCCTGGAGTTACTGTGTGCCAAGGCTTTGTGTTTGAAGGTGCCCTTGGCAACACGTGCTTGTTAGGCCCTTAGTGTGTGGGTAGCCCCTTGCTAAACTTTGTGGGGAAGGGTTTGTGTGTAGTACAGCAGAAGATCCAGCAGTCTTCGTTACTGGTATGCCTTTGCCTTGAGTTCAGGATGACTTTGCTTTTCCACATTGCATTGGGTTTTCCATTAAGTCCAGCTGAATTTTGGATGTTGAAATCCAAGCCTTTGGATGGGGTAAGTGGCAGGCAGGCAGGCAGGCAGCATGTTGGCTTGGCGCCAGCTCCTGCCTGCCTCCCATAATCCTACTGATCTCTGGGGTTGGAATAACTAGTGTAAGTCTCATGGGGGAGCAACTGGTGTCCTCTGGGACCAATCTGGCCTCTTAAGGTATCGCCATCTGGTACAGGTGCTGGAAGAGACTCCTGTGAGTTCGTATAGTCAAGGCGATGGTTTTCCCAGTTGCAATGTATGACTCTGAGAGCTGGACCATAAGGAAGGCCGAGCGCAAAAGGATTGAGGCCTTTGAGTTATGGTGCTGGAGGAGACTCCTGCGAGTCCCTTGGACCGCAAGGCGATCAAACTGGTCAGTCCTAGAGGACATCAACCCTGACTGCTCTTTAGAAGGCCAGATAGTGAAGATGAAACTCAAATACTTTGGCCACCTAATGAGAAGGAAGGACTCCCTGGAGAAGAGCCTGATGCTGGGAACAATAGATGGCAAAAGAAGAAGGGGACGGCAGAGGATGAGGTGGCTGGATGGAGTCACAGAAGCAGTCGGTGTGAGCTTGAGTGGACTCCGGGGGATGGTGGAGGACAGGAAGGCCTGGAGGAATGTTGTCCATGGGGTTGCGATGGGTCGGACATGACTTTGCAACTAACAACAACAATCTGGTACAGGAGGTATCTTTATGGAGAGCTCAGCTGGCATCTCAGGATTTTTATGGAAGAGCACCTGTTGAGGGCCCTCACCCTACCACAAACCCCTGGAGTTGCTCCTCCTCTTCCTCACGGCAACCTGCTTATTTACCTAGCTCTGCACCAGAGAGGGGAGGATGACTGTGAGCTACCACTGCCCGCCCACTCATGGTCAAACAAGCAAGTGGCAGCAGTGATGAGGATGAGGATGGGGATTACACCGCTTTTGGCAGCCACTGTGGGAAGGCAGCCCTCCTGAAGGCAGTGGCCCACTGACAGTGCCTTGCCAGAGGATCCTGAAGAATATGGTGCCAGCCTCACTAGAGATGATCATCTGTAGCTGAGGAAGGGGAGATCGTGGCAATGGGGATTGTTTGTAGAGTGGGCATGTCCCCTTCTTTACAGAAGTTTGTCCTGATGTAAAGGTATCCTCTCTCTGAACAGTTTTCCCAAGTCTGGTTCAAGTACCAGGAGGAGGGAGAGCAGAGTAGTAGGGGCCAAAAGGCACTCAACCAGAGCCTAAAGCAGCCATTCAGATCACCTAGCTGCAGTCTTCCCCGCTATAATGAGCTAGATTGTATTTTGATTTGATTTATAGTCATAATTTCTAATATTGCCTCCATATGCATTAGCATATGCACATTTCATACAAACGCGTGTTCTCTTTGTTGGCAAGCTCTAAGTGGCCACTCTACGAAGGCAACTTTGCAGAAAAGAGTATGTGGTTTGACTTCTGGTGCTCTGTGCTTTTCATGTGTCAAGTGTCTGATGCTCTTGATTCTATTTTGTTCCACAACCACCTAGTGCAGCCACCACTAATTCTGGGGAATAAAGGCCATTTAAGAGCACGGATTTCCCAAGGCCAGTGAGTTTGTAACAGACACAACGTGGAATCGAAGCCTCTTTTGTTGCTCTCCTGTAGCCTCACCACTCTAATTGGAAAGGTGCTTTGCTCATCCCTGCCACAAGCTTTAATGGTCATGGTTTTCCAACTGCCTCAAGGAGACCCATGGCATCGTTGTTTGGTGAGGCTGTGGAAATCATTCTGCTGGAAATCCATGGCCACTAAGTGTGTGTGTGTGTGTGTGTGGTGTGCACGCATGTTCCCTCGCCCCAAACCATCGCAACCTTTTGGTGCTGTCACAGCTAGAAGCAAGTATCCAGAGAAGTGTGTTATTTTCCCACAGTACAAGCATCTGGGGGAACCTCCTGTCCCCACTTACTGATATTCAGTATCTTGGAAAAGGAAGGCAGAAACATGGTGGACAGAGAGACATGAAGGAAAGTGGAGAAATTAAAAAAAGGTCAGAAGAGAATAAATTAAAAGCGAACAGGAAGAGGAACTAATATTGACCAGGAGCAGGAAGCTGCAAAGGCCTGGAGGGCTGTTGGCAGTAGAGCAACTGCCTGACTCAGTTTAAGACAAATTCCTGGGGTTGGTTCTGGAACGTGCTCCTTCCAGTCGTAGTGTCAGCAAAGCCCCACACGAAGGGCTGTCAACATTCTCCACCCTGGTTGTAAGCAGAGAAATTAGGACGGGACATTGCATCAGGTTTCTCCAAGGGGACAAAAGCGTTGTCTGACAGAGCTGGGGTTCACCATTAGCAAGTGCCATTTGCATGGGAAATCGCTCCCTCCCTGCCCCCTGAAGGTGTAGTGCAATGGCAGCAACCCTAGAGGCAACCTAGCCGTTATCTAGTATCCACCACAAACTTCAGACCTAGCATCATTTCCGGGCACTGTGAATAGAAGACAGTGACTACGCATAAAAGAAGAAAAGAAGCAGGGGAGAAAGCCAAGCAGAAAGTCTAAAAAGTGGCCTTCTTTTTCGCTTGTGTTCAGCTGTGGATGGACTGAGAAAACAAACTGCTCAGAGATTTCCTCAGAAAAGTGTTTCCCGAATAGTTTTGGCTAAGCTGTGGCATGGAACCATGGCCGTTCTTTTATTTTCCTGGGTAGGATGCCACTCTGCCCATGTCTTGGGAAAAGGGGGATTCACACTGTGTGGAGTCTCCATGTTCTTACAGGCCTCTAGGCATTGTAGTTCCTCTTGCAGATGACCAGTGTGAGCCAGCAAAAGATTTGGGCCTCGCTGGTCCAAGGCAAGCTATTTAGTCTTAAATATTTTAATCTTTCATGTAGGGTGGGAAATTCCCAAGCTCTGCTACCATATGAAATAGCTGGAAGCTAGAGGGGAGAAGAAGAGCGAGAGGGGAGGGGGAAGACGGCCATTTCCTTAAGGCAACAGCAATATTAAGCAGCGACTTGGCTTGGAAAGCCGGTGCTTTTGAGAAAGAGTGCAGGTTTGGTTCTATAACACAAAGCCGCACAAATAAGCAACATTTTTCTGCCAGGATTTATCCAAATTTTCCCAACATCCCCCATTTCCTCCCCCACCTGGACATACTAGTCAGGAGATTAAGAGGGAAAATGCCCAACCCACCTATCTATCGATCTATCTATCGATCTATCTATCTATCTATCTATCTATTTAGGAAGCTTCTATGCCGCCCCATTCTCCGAAGCCTCGGGGCGGCTCACAATAATAAATAAATAAACACAATATAAAAACAATACAATTTGAGTCAACCTGGCCAATAAATAAATAAATAATAGTAACAATTAAAATAATGTTTGAATAAAAAGGTCTTCGCCTGGCGCCGAAAAACAAATAACGACGGCGCCTGGCGGACCTCTCTGGGGAGCGCATTCCATAGATTGGGCGCCACTGCAGAGAAGGCCCTCCTCCGGGTGCTCGCCCTCCTAATATCCTTCACGCAGGGTTTCCAGAGAAGGGCCTCTCCCACTGATCTCAAGCGGTGGGCGCGCGGGCATATATGAACGTAGGCAGTCCTTCACATATCCACCTATCTGTGCACAAGGTGCTGCACAGCGGAAAAGTTTGCCCTGTTTCAGAGGCCAAAGTGCATTTCGGGAGGCCCCTTGCAGAGGCATGTGGGAAAAGGACCCATTGAAACTTCAGGCCTAGTTTTAGGTGTGGGGGATTAGGAGGTACAAACTGGATGTGAAGGGATGAAGCCATTGACTGAAGCTGTCCTGTGACAGGTTCCCATGGGGTGGGGGGGGCGGGAAAGGGGGGCAGGGATGCAACAAGGCACGTTCAAGGAGGCTCTCAGGCCAGGCTGGTAGCTAATCCTCTAAGAGCTGCAGGCCAAGAAGCAGAAACAAGGTTTAAAAAATTATCATGTAAAGATTGTGGCTTACCCCCAGGGGATGATGTTAGTTAGTATAGGAATGGGGAAGGAGGCAGGGTGAAGAACAGAGGTCCTTAATCCCATGTTTAGCAGGCAGGTGGGGGGGCTTAGATCATGATCCAGGCCTTCAAAGGGCTGCTACAGAGCGACTTCTATGGAGAAAGTCCTCATTCAATCTAGTAGGCCTCCCTTTTAAGAGGAAGAATGACACTGTATGCCAATGAATGAAGTGTCGACGTGTTTAATCCCTGTGTGTGAGACGAACCAGCTGAAAGCCACTCGTGCTTCATTTTCTTTATTAATGCATTTATATCCTGCCCATTTTCTTGCAGGATGCTCATGGGAATTTATGTGCTCCTCTTCCTTTCTATTTCATGCTCTCAACAACCCTGAGATGTGGGCTAGGCTGAGAGGCAGTGACTGCCTGGAGTCATCTATGAGTTTCATAGATGAGTGGCAATCAAAACACAGCTCTCCCAAGTCCCAGTTCAATACTCTAACCACTCCAGCACGCAGGTTCTTCTTCGTGGGAGTTTGCATGTGCTTGCATATTGCTTGGTTCCCTTCCCCTTGTCTGGTTGGCCATTTTTGTCCACAGCTGAGTTGCATGAAAGGACTTCATTGCAAAGCAAAGCAGAACATTTGAGGAGATACAAGCTGGTAGCTTTTGATCTATGATGTTTTACCTGCTCATGTGGGTTCAGAGCAGATGCTTGGATGCTCAAGGAATGGAACATGCAAATGTGGGGCTATTTGCAAATTTACTTACTTGGATTATATTTGTGTCTCTGTATCCTGTCCTTCAACTCCTTGGATCTCAGAGCAGTAGGCAACAAGATGAAGACCAATTAAACTGACAGAGAAGTCTAACAATAATCCATAAGAGTAGCAGTACATTAACACTCAGGGCTTAAAAGACCTAGAATAATTACAAAGGCTGCTGCCTGGCACCTGGGTATGAACGTTTTTCATTCTAAAGTAGGCTTTATTTTTTTGTTCTCCCATTTGGATTCATTTCAGTATGTCTACTTATGTGTTTTCATGGGGCTTCATTTTCTGTACTGCGTGAGTACAGAGCACTTCTACAGTGGGAACATGCCTATGTGAGCTTATTATGTATCCATGTTTGTGTGTGTTATCTCTGTGTATTTGCGTCTACCACATTTCTTCATGGTTGTGTGTGTGAGTGAGAAATGTGTGAGAGAGATAGTAGGAATGGAAAATAAATCCATTCCATTTGCATTTGGATGCAAACATTCCGAATTTCACTATTTCAGTCTGGTATTTACCTCAAATTCAGTCACCATATGAAATTCACATTTCTCCGAATTTCACAAGGCAGTCGTCCCTTATTTAAAAATACATGTCAAAATGTGCATCTCATGCTAAAGATTTTATTCTGCTAGCAAAACGACGTGCAAAATATTTACGCTAGGCAAACGTGTGGACAGAAAGGGCAACTATTAGGAGAAATGTGCTCAGAAAAGCATACAGATCTGCATGAGAACTTTTACAAAATTCTCAAAGCTTCGGGCAATCCATATTTGTGACTGGAAAAACCAGAAGCTGAGAGAAACCCAACCAGACCCACAGTCAATCGCCAGTCTGCCTTCCTGTGGCATCTCCATCCTCATGGGGTGGCTTGGACTGCACACAGGGACTGGGCCAGCACTGGGAATCCAACCTTCCCACATCTGGCCAAGCAGGCAGCACTCGTCAAATGCAGATGTAACAGGGCATTGATTTGTTCAGCTCAGCATTCTGTACCTTTTACGTCTATTGTGGCTTTCTACAATCCACATGCATAATTTCATGTTGGTCTCACTGGTTTTGCTTGCACTTTTTGTCTGTGAATGTGTCCTTCCATGGGGCCATGTTCCAATTCCATTTGGACATAAATATGTTGTGAGCCAGGCTTCTCCCTCCCTGCAGCATCAGTCTCACCAATGTTTCTTTGCCAAAGTCTTTATGGTTACACACAAGTCTCTGAGCATGCCCAAAGCAAAACACTGAGCCCTCTCTAACATTCTTTACCCAAAGCTTTCTTCATAGCTCTTCCTGCAGTCCCTGGTGGGAGGGGTGCTATGGAACTGAGTGCCCCTATGCTTCTCCTGCTGAGACCCCACTTGTGCCCCCCTATGAGTGTGACAACGGACCATAGGGTCGATCTCGTCAGGGTCTGGGATTTCCTTATCTAATGGGCCCCCCATCTCTAAATCTCCTCCCTCGAGGTGTTGTTGCCCCTCTTTGCTCCCATGGGCAGGTTGACTGGTTCTCTTGTCTGCCCTTGAACCAATCTCCCCCACAGCGGTCACTGGTGGGGTCCCAGGACCTTGGGCTGCAGCTGGGACTGAGACCATTTCAACATCAGTCTTAGAGTATGAACTATCAGTGCTGCCAGGATAGGCAGCCTTCCATGCACGCAGCTCATCATAGGAATCAGAACTTTCAGGCCCACCAAAGTGCACATGCCTGTGGTCTAGTTTCAGCATTGACTTACAAGTGCGCTTTAGCCTGCGTTGGATGCAAATAGCCCGTATTCTTGCATCTGTACATGATTTTGTATGTGGCTCTACATGTCAACAGATTCGTGGATCTCTATAGGTCCATGGAATGGATCCATGGAATTTTGAAAAGTCGCTTTTTGACTTCAGCAGTTCAATCTTCAGCAGTTCAATATTTTAGGGTTGCCTAATGTTGATGTCACTACTCTTCTTTGTATCCATGGAAACACAGCGAGTCAGAAGGGGCCTCCCGGGCCATCTAGTCTGACCCCCGGCTCCAGCCAGCTCCGCTCACAACATGCCCACCACCTGCATAAGTGAAATACACTGCAGATGTGTGTCAATGGCCTCTCAAAATTCTCCATTCTGTGGCCTGAAGAATGGGGTGGGGCCACTTCATCAAATTTCCCCAGCAGGAGGAGAAACATCCAACAGTTTTTCAGAGTGGGGCTCATCATGACATAGCACAATTCCTTTATTTTTCCTTAAGGGGTTTTGGTTTTTGTGCTGCCACCATTTGGGTGTATTTTGACCATTTTGAGGTGACAGAGAGTGCTGAATATCTCTATCTCTCCTCCCCCTCCCCTCTGTAGCCTCCCTGGCTACCCTTGCTTCCTCATCTGAGAAGGCCCTGTAAGTGAGGAGTTGCATCACCTGCCTCATTGCCTGTCAAGGCCAGATCCTGAAGCTGAAACTCAAATGCTTTGGCCACCTAATGAGAAGGAAGGACTCCCTGGAGAAGAGCCTAATGCTGGGAGCAATAGAGGGCAAGAAGAAGGGGATGGCAGAGGATGAGGTGGCTGGATGGAGTCACTGAAGCAGTTGGTGTGAGCTTAGGTGGACTCCGGGGGATGTCGGAGGACAGGAAGGCCTGGAGGAGTGTTGTCCATGGGGTCGCAATGGGTCGGATGCAACTTCGCAACTGACAAGAACAAGAAAGTTGGAGAAGCTTCAGGGTACTCAAGGGATGACTGTACAATGAAAGATAAGGAACATGCATAGATACTCCGGTGAGGCAGAATCAGGGACAACAGAGATCACTACCCGATTTATGTTAGCAAGTACATATGGGCAACAGGGAGATACAGCATATGAAATCTCAAATATCTGGGGCTCCAAATGAAAAGTTTGGGGCTCCAGCCCTAGTGGGTTATGCCTAACACTACCTCTGCTTATAAGTAAGGTAAAAGTCCCACCTGTGAGAATTTGCCTGAAACTCTCTTCTCCTTCAAACATTTCCTGAAAGGCAATTTCTTTTCTATCAAGTTGGGTGAGAATGATGGAAACGTTGTAAACATTTATTTATTGTAAGCCGTCCTGAGATCTTGTATAATAGGATGGCATACAAAAGCTTTTAATAAACAAACACGTGGAGGAAAATTTTGGTACAGCACTAAAATGCGCCCATGAGCCTGCACATTTTGGTGCAAGCCTCTTTGGCCACACCAGTGCCTGTGCACTCATGGATGTACCAGTCACTGTGGCACTGACCCTGTGCTCATACCCATGTGCCCCCTATATCTTTATATATGCTTGCTGATTCCCTCTCTGTGTGTGTGTGTGTGTGTGTGTGTGTGTGTGTGTACACGCTCTCAAGATTCTCAGAGGGCTTCTGCAGGAGCTTGGTAAAAAATGGTAATGAGATTAAGACAGCCAATCACTGAATGCCCTTGAAAAGGACACACGGTTTCTAATCAGTACCAGCACAGAGCCTCACAAAGGGTCTAAGTAACTTGGCAGGGGTCAGGCCCTCCAGAGTACAGAGGAGGGGGCGGGGTGGGAAGCTTCCTTTTCTCTTCTCTCTCTCCCTTGTAATTATGTCAGTTTACTAGCCAAATTGTTTGCCTGAGTGGACAGTGTGGGCTTGTCCACTCTACTTCTGACCCACTTTATTCATGTGCTAATGCACTAAAAAGCACCCCCCCACACACACACACACACTTTGTGGGATGTTGGCAGCCTTTGGAGATATTGTGAAGATGTTCTGTCACAAACCTAAACAAGGAATCATGCCAGGAGCAGAAGAGACTGAGGGCTGCTTCTGGAGGTGGTCTTTTACAGAATCAAGGCATGCTGGTGTTGTTGTTAGTTGCGAAGTCGTGTCCGACCCATCGCGACCCCATGGATAACATTCCTCCAGACCTTCCTGTCCTCCACGATCCCCCAAAGTCCACCTAAGCTAACACCGACTGCTTCAGTGACTCCATCCAGCCACCTCATTCTCTGCCATCCCCTTCTTCTTTTGCCATCTATTGTTCCCAGCATCAGGCTCTTCTCCAGGGAGTCCTTCCTTCTCATTAGGTGGCCAAAGTATTTGTGTTTTATCTTCAGTATCTGGCCTTCTAAAGAGCAGCCAGGGTTGATCTCCTCTAGGACTGACCGGTTTGATCGCCTTGCGGTCCAAGGGACTCACAGGAGTCTCCTCCAGCACCACAATTCAAAGGCCTCAATCCTTTGGCACTCAGCCTTACTTATGCTCCAGCTTTCACAGCCACACATTGCAACTGGGAAGACCATAGTCTTGACTATACGCACTTTTGTTGGCAGGGTGATGTCTCTGCTTTTTACAATGCTGTCGAGATTTGCCATCGCTTTCCTCCCCAGGAGCAGGTGTCTTTTAATCTCTTGGCTGCAGTCCCCGCCTGCGGTGATCTTGGAGCCCAGGAAAAGCAAGGCATAGGTCAATGTTGTTCAGTAGTTCCTGTGCTGACCTGCAGTGGCTGGCCGGATTGTTGGACAGTGGCTTTTCCCAGCTCTAGCTGGAGATCCTAAGACTGAGCATGGGGTCGCTTGCATGCAGAGCAGATGCACAGCATGAACTGTGCCCCTTCCACCATGTGAGGCAATCACTTCAGGGCAGCGGAGAACAGGTGCCCTTAAAAGTGTCGCAGCAGAAGCTCAATAGACCTGGTTCCTTGCAAAGTAATCCCTGGGGTGCTTCTTCTGCAAGAACACAGGAATAGACTCCATGCATGGATTTCTGTGTGATAGATTCATGGTGCATTGTGCATAGTGACTGGGCCATCTGGAATCCCTTTTTTCTGCCTCAGGACCTCACATATTTCAGTGACATGGTGCAGGGATCAGATCAACATTATCTGAGGAGAGAATTGAGAATGCCGAATGCAAACATTTTTCAAATAGTGGGCAGGTTGCCCTGTAGAACAGGTCCAGGACTAGTTCTCTGCTGGCACAGGTGACAGGACTAGGCAGACGGGCTTAAGTGAGAGGAGGGTCAGTTTTGGTTGAACATTGCAGAGAAGAGCATGGTAAGATCATTTCAGCAACGGACCCAGTCCGATTGGTGGAGGGCACTCCCTTGCTGGTAGTCTTCCAGTAGAGGCTGGCTGTTCTAACTCAAGGATAGGGGAACTTCTGCCCCCCAGCCAAATACAGCTCCTATAGGAAGAGGTTGGGCCTGATGACTTACAGGATCTTCTATAAATTTATGATTCTCAAATTGGGAGCAGGAACCTTCTCCGGAAAGACTCCCAGAGGGCACCACCCCACTACCAACTGTTACATGAGAAGAGTTCAGGAGACACTGAGGACTTCAGCTCTCTGGCTCTGGAAGTCTTCCTTTTCTGAGAACATCTGTCCAGAACTGTTGGCAGTGCATGGCAGCCCTCTTATTATTTATTTATTTATTTATTTATTTATTTACAAATTTATATGCTGCCCCCTTGCAAACAAGCCTCGGGGCAGCTGACAATCCAGGAGCAGTTAGGAACACCAAACCTGACAGCAGGATTACTTAGACCAGGCTTTCCCAACCTTGGGTGTCATCGTAGTGTCAGAAACCATTGTAATTCAAGTTGTGCACTCTGGCTGTCCATGTCACTCGGTCATGCAATGGACTACTGAACCATGCACTGCATTATCTTCCCAGAGCTAGCCACCAGTAGGGTTATCTCTCCCATTCCTTGAAAGCAAACACAGTTTAGGAAGAGAGATTTTTATTTGGACCAAAGCAAGGGGGTGGGGGGAGGTTAGATTCCATCTTCATGCTTGCATTTACTCCATTAATTCTGAGCATGCCCCCCCACACACACACACACCAAATGTAATTTCTGTTTATTTCTTGTATGAATAAAAAATAATAACAATAAGATTTAAGGGCATGATGGGAAGGTTGGCCCCAACACAATCAACATTTCGAAAAATATGGATTTGGCTCTCGCAGTCAAAGTTGCCGCAAAGAGTTTCTAGCGTCATTATTTTTTAAATGAAAGAAAGGTGGGACTCGATCATTGTAGCTGGTTCCTCAGTGAGGCTGTGTTGGCATATTCTTTCCGAGGCCACCTTTCTGCATGACTTGTATGGTCAGTTCTGATGGCGTCCTAAGTTCTGGTGTTAAGACCCTTCTCTGTGCTTCAGATAGAGTAGAAGCTCAGTTGATGGTAGCAAGAAAAATTCCTTCCCTGCAGGTGCATCTGGAATGGAATGTTTTGTCTGTTTGGCCTTTTCTCCCTTTCCCTCTTGCCACATATCACCAAATGGTGGAAATTTTTCTGTTTCAGCAGACGTGTATTTTACCAAGCAGAGATTTTTCTATCTGATGCTCTTGTTTTATCTACTAAACCTTGTCCCCCTTTATGGTATTATTATATCATGGGATGTTATTATTTATTTGCAATGTTGTTGATTACAAGATTTATATGCCACTCCATATTCCAGTATGGAGATGGAAGTGAAGAATAAAAGATAAAAGAAAGAAAATTAGGTTTACCATATTTTATACTTAGCTTTGGTGGTTGATAGCTGCCCTTAAACAAGCATGAGAAACTCAGGATGTAAATCCTTAAACAAATGAGCAAACATCTATTTGCTCTTTTTGAAACAAAGGGACTGACATCGCAGTCACTAGCAATTAGCTTCGAGCCGTACATAGTTGCTTGCCTGCTTGTGTCTTGCAAATATAAATTTATTGCTGGCAACCACGCAGGGCAGTATTTGTAAATAGAAAGGGAGATTGTTGGCCTAATAAAAGTGGATTTTGGAATTGTTCTTTCATACAGTCAGTATGTTACTTGCCAAAAATAACTAATACTGCTTTAGATGGATGGATGGATGAAGAGGTTAATATTTAATTAAGAAATATGAGGGCTCGGACCTTTGTGACTGTTCATTGAATTTATTCATCCTTTGGATTTCTGCTTCCTCATCCTTTGATATAACAGTGTGCCACAATCATAGCTGCAATTTTTGAAATGTGAGGGGTGCCAAGAATGGAAGTTTATCATTCATGATTTCTATGGTTGGCTGGCAGCAAGGTTACAGCACGATCTAGCGGGTAGGTTCACACAGTGATCAGCAGTCTAGAAATGTAGGCATGGAGGGAAATTAATAAGAATTGGAATATGGCTTCAGCAGACATTATTGTCTTTCCCACCTCCCTCTGTCTGCCTCCCAGACATAACACACACACACACACACACACACACACACTTGGTAAAGTTGTTTGAAAGTCCGCTGGCAGTTTTAGTGGCAACGAATAACAGATTAGCTATGATCTGATCAGCTTCGTATCTAAGCTGTATTCTCCCTGCTGACAAGTATTTGAAAGAAGGGAGGGACCACTTTCAGCCCAAACGATGAATCGTTCACCAACAAGAATGGGCCCTTTCTCTCATGCTGTTCTGTGGCCTGTTGCTAGGAGATGGCAGCGTGCAGCCTGCCACCGCAGGCCGGAGCCTAGTCTGGAAGGTCTCAAGTTAATGGGAGGAGGAGAGGCAGACCAAATGCCTTGTCTTGCAAGGTTCCCCCCTTTGCCGTCTTCCTTGGCATTTGATGGGCAGATAACATCTAGCCTTGCATTCCAGCCCAGATGATCTCGACAGCTTCCTGTTGCCTTGTCAGTGGCTTTCCTGACTTATGGGGCTGTGGGAGGCAACACAAGGCCTGTTGTGGGGAAGGAACGATAGGTCGTTTTCCTCCCTTTCCCCCATGGTCATAAAAAGGAATTCATGGGGCCTGCCATGAATAACGGTTTGCTAGAATTTGGTTATAAACTTCCTGGCTTTGATTGATAAAGCTCAATCCTCCCAGGAACAGTTGTTTTGTCCTGTTTCATTCACACCAACACGCAATTTTCCCATTTCACAAAAGCATGAAAAGCCTTCACAGAACTGCCTGTACTGGAAAGAAAGAAAGAATTGTCACTGTTGGGAATAACAAGAACAGGAATGGAAAAATGACGTGGTCCCCACATTTGGCATATTATTTGGGCCATTCTAATCATCAGCTTATCTTCTTAAAACGAAGTATGGGAAAGTTAAATTGATACTGAAAATGGCAACTAAACTGAGTAGAGAATGATGGGGTTTTCATTTAATGGGAAAAAAACTTTAAAAAGTGGGTCTGCTTCATTTAGAGAAAAAAGGTGACTAATATGGAGATGTGGAGTAGTACATGGAAATAAATTATTATCTCTCCTTTTCTCAGAATTCACTCATTGAATGACTTTAATTGGTCACTGGTTCATTACAAGTTAAAGAAAAGACTTTGTCATACAGCATCTAAATATTGTCTTTCAGAGTCCATTGTCTGATCTTGCAAAACGGTTTAGACAAATTGATGGAGAAGGCATCTATGCCTATGCGTATCTATCCGCACTGTCCAATCCGCACTTATACCTATGTAAGCAAAACTGCACCATTCATTCACAAGAAAGAGGCTTTCAACAGACACAGGAGAAAGGCCAAAGTTTACAGATGAATGAAACATGTTAGAAAAGAATCCCAAAATAGCAAAATGACCATTGAGCATGCTTAGGGGGCTCAGAAAGCTAGCAGATTGCTTGTTTGTTTATTAACAATTATATAGTGGTTTATTTGCTAAAAAGCGATCAAGGCAATGAACAAGTATTTAAAACAATACAACGTTTAATACAATAAAAAGAACATTAGAAGCTATAAAATATTAAAATAGCAGCATAATTTCAAGGACTGTTTTCCTGGGCTCCAAGATCACCGCAGGCGGGGACTGCAGTCAAGAAATTAAAAGATGCTTGCTCCTAGGGAGGAAAGCGATGGCAAATCTAGACAGCATACTAAAAAGCAGAGATATCACCCTGCCAACAAAAGTGCGTATAGTCAAGGCTATGGTTTTCCCAGTTGCAATGTATGGCTGTGAAAGCTGGAAGGAAGGCTGAGAGCCGAAGAATTGAGACCTTTGAACTGTGATGCTGGAGGAGACTCCTGCAAGTCCCTTGGACTGCAAGGAGATCAAACCAGTCAGTCTTAGGGGAGATCAACCCTGACTGCTCTTTAGAAGGCCAGATGCTGAAGATGAAACTCAAATACTTTGGCCACCTAATGAAAAGGAAGGACTCAGTGGAGAAGAGCCTAATGCTGGGAACAATTGACGGCAAGAGAAGGGGACGGCAGAGGATGAGGTGGCTAGATGGAGTCACTGAAGCAGTTGGTGTGAGCTTAAGTGGACTCCGGGGGATGGTGGTGGACAGGAAGGTCTGGAGAAATGTGGTCCATGGGGTCGCGATGGGTTGAACATGACTTCGCGGCTAACAACAACAGAAATAAAAAAGAGTTTTTCTAAAATCCAAGAGAGTGGGTGGCTAAGCATAGTTCTGGAGAGAACACAATCCACCGTTTGGAAGCAGCACTGTGCTCTTTCTGTGACTATCCCTGAAGTGTGTCTAGAGCCTTCAACTAGTGCAAACTGGTACACAGTATGGGAACTGTATTATACTCATCCTGAAAGCCCTGCATTGGTTGTAAGCTGCTTTCTAGGCTCAATACAAGGTATGGGTTTCCCCTTAAAACCCTAAATGAATAAGGAACAGAGTTACCTGTCTCTTTGTGAACTCACCTGGTTGTTAAGATCTGCAGGAGAGGCCCTTTGCAGGAGATCAGTCCATGCAGAGTTCAAAAGGCTTTCTTCTGTGTTGTTCCCAAGACATGCCCGATAAAAGACAAACCGGGACTTTCCTTCCCATTCCGTGTACAGTAAGTAGCCAACAACAGTAGCACCTCAGCTCACGAACGCCTCAGTTCATGACCGAATTGGGTCACGAACAGAAATTTCAGAAAAATGTTGCCTCCGTTTGCAAACTCTGCATTGGGTGATGACTAGGATCACGGCCACGTTGCTGCAGGAGCACAATTGTGATCGCACCCGTATTCCCCCCTCTCCGAGCTCGATCTCGCCTGTCTTTCCTGCATGAGCACGATCACAATCATGGCCATCTCCCCCCTCCCCCTCAAGCACGATTGCGATCACGCAATGATGGTTTGGACTCCCCCTCCAAACAATAACCTCCCCCCGACTTAGGTTAATTTTCTCTACTGTGCTGTACTTTGTTACTTGGTTTCAAATTTTTGCAATTAAAAAGAAACAATTACAGAATGGATTAACCTTATTTACATTAAACCTTATGGGGAAATTTGACTTGGCTCGTGACCGATTCGGGTCGTGACCAGAGTCGTGGAACGGATTAAGTTCGTGAGCCGAGGTACCACTGTAGATGGGTAGGGGAATCTTCCTTTGCACTGGCAGTGGGCACAGCATCCTCAACACTACTGAGGGCTACCTTAGAGAGCAAAAGGCAGGTTGCATGATACAACTTTCTGTCCTTCTGTGCTGCCCGCTAAGTTGTCCCCTAAGTGGAGGTGACCCTAAGGCTGGCCCTGGCTATTGGGAACCAGACTTTAGGTAGCAGTTCATATGGAAAATGTGTGTCCTAAATACCGTATTTTTCGCTCTATAAGACGCACCTGACCATAAGACGCGCCTAGTTTTTAGAGGAGGAAAACAAGAAAAAAATTATTCTGAATCAAATGGGCACATAATCACAGGCACATTCCCCATCACTTCCCCATGGGCTGCACATCTGACAGACTTACTGCACACACATATTCGCTCTATAAGACGCACAGACATTTCCCCTTACTTTTGAGGGGGGAAAAAGTGAGTCTTATAGAGCAAAAAATACGGTACTCATTTGGTGAGGTTTGCATTCAAGATGGAAAGAACTGAGTCCTTGGCCACATCTCTGTAGATGCTGAATCTAAGCATTAATAAAACACTGTAGGATGAGGCTACCTCCTGCATCAGTGCAGTAAACTTAACATTTGTCTGCAATGGATGTGCTTGGATTTATGCTTAGGATCTCTAACAGACAATAGCTGTTTTGGGGTGATTTCAAAAACAGATTGCTTCTTGTGGTCTATACCTTTGTATTGTTGAAAAACAAACAAGCAAACAAATGCTCTATCGTATGGTTTTGAGTCTGACAAGGAGCAACACTGGGACAAAGAAATGTGTTGAGAATGTGATTATCTTTCACAATCTGCTTCCAAAAGTTCCAGCATGGCTCTTTGATATCATGGTGCATTCCAGGTGCCTAACCATCTACCTTGACGCAACTTGTTGTGCTGTGCCTAGAAGGCAAAGTTCTCTGGAGGGGTAGACAACTCTCTACACAGGTTGTTGTTGGGGTTGAAATTGAATCTTTTGGGACGGGGCGGAAAGTGTTCCTCTGATTAAATTACATCATCACCCCAAACTCTTTCTCATATTCACAGTCTAGGTTTTAATTCACTGTTTTTGCCACTTTTTCAACAGTATCACTGGTATAAGGAGATATTTCCAGATATTCTAATGAAGCCAAAATTCCCACAGCATGAACATGGAAGTCTGAAGAATATTGTGCCCCCATGTCTGTATCTACAAGGAATCTCATTACACATGACTTACCTTTTTTCCTTTCTAGTTTTTTATTTTGCCCCTTTCCCATTCTTGGCTCCTGAAGTTCCAAAACACAAGGCAGCAGTCTTTCCCAGAACCCTCTACTCTCTCTCATTTGCATTTTCACCCACCTCCATTAATGCCGAGGCTTGTTTATAGAGTTGCAATCTCCAAATTAGGTTGCCAAAGGCACCCCTGGCTAGCCTTCGTTTAAAAAAAAAAAAAACTCTCTGTGGCAGAAAGGAGCTCATAACTAAGCCTTAAGCAGACATCTTTATTCAGCCATAATTGACATTTAACAGACATTTGTAACTGCATCTGTACTGCTTTTTTTAAAAAGTCCCCCCCCACCTTTATGTCTCTCCGCACCTCCTTTATCCAACAGTCAAAAGTGTAAGAAACCAACACAGAGGCCCTTCTCTGTCTCTGTTCTGCAGGGGCCATGACAATAGAGGCCCTGGAACAAAGACGCACCCCCTCATGGCACACAGTGGCGGCTTGTATGTCTATTTACCTCCTAGAGTGTTTTATGCTAATCCATTGGCAAGTGGCTTCCACTTCTGCATACTAATGTGGCACTGCTTCAGACGAGGCTGGGGTGTGTTGTCTGGAGTCCAGACTATGAAGAGCCCAGTAGAAAAGGACATCTATACTGTTTGTTAGCATTGGAGTGAAAGGCAAAGTCTCGCCCCACCTCCGCCCCATAGGAATCGCCATTCTGACTACATCGGGCCCCTTAAAATAAATAAATAAATAAATAAATAATCCAGTCACCTTTGGTCAAGTCACAATGGAGTTGACGGGAGCAGACTGTCCAGACAAAACAAGAGATCCCAGTCTGAGATTCTGCCAGTGGGAAGAAGGAACTCCCACAGAGGAGCAGACAGGCTGCCCATGGAAGAAGTTGGTGAAAGAAAGCCATTATGTACCATTTGCTTCCAGAGGTCCTTATATGCATTCATTGCCGTTGTTTTTGTTGTTATTTTTACATGGAGTCCAACGTCCATCTCTTGCAAAGAACCAAATGTGGTTTCCTCAAGGGAAGGTATTCTGGATAGGGGTTTCATGCTGTGCTTGATCTTAGAAGGACAACAAACAGTGAAGAAGATAAATGTAGATGCATTAGATAATGAGGTAGAGGCTGATATGGTGGTGGTAGGAGTGAATGCGGTAAATACACGTAGCATTGCCGATCTGGACATGGGCTAAATTTTAATGCTAACTTCTGCATCTGGTGAATTTCCCATCCAGTGTTTATAGAAAGAGAGATTTTGATAGAATGAGAAAAATATGGGATTTTCTTTAAAATGAGGAAAAATTCTAGCTTTTGCATGCAAGATTATAGAAGCTGGACAGAAAATGTTTTGAACTGAGCAGACAAGACGACATTCCAGCCTGTTTGGTATTCAGAGCTATTCCCCAAGGGAATAGTATTTGTCACTTGTTGCTGCATTCAAAATTATCCGTAAGTGGAGCCACAGTGCATCAGACCAAGGGACATCCAGTCCAACCTTCTATTCATACAGTGACTTGTGGGAAACCCACAAGTGGGACATGAGCATAACGAGACTTTTTGCGAATGGGGCGGCATAGAAATGGTTTAAATAAATAAATAAATAAATGTTCCCCACCAGCTGGTGGACATAATAGGCATACAGCCCCGGATAACAGAAGTAGCATATAGGCGTCAGGACTAATAGTCATTGACAATTCATCTCCATGAATGTGTCTAATGCCCCTTTAAATCATCTAAACTGGTGGCCATGGAAACATCTTCACCAGGTCATCATTGGATGAAATTCAGCAGGATCTACCCTTCCAGCTTATTCCAGCTTATTCTGCCAAAAATTCAAATGGGCCACTGCAACTTGTCTGATGACTCATACATGTGGACAGTCAAATCTTCCGTGTGACAGTGCTTGGCATAACCACCCCCTTTGTGTGTATTTACCAGTTTTGAGGCAATTGGGTTTCTATGTTCTTTAAAGTAGATGCATAAAGGGGATTGGGGACTGCAGCATCGGGAACCCCCTGACTCCCACACATTGATGAATTTTAGTACCTCAGACTGGTGAGAACAATTTTGTAGCCTGTTCAACTCTGAGGTCCAATGACTGAAGCCAAGAACAAAATAGAGGCTTCACTGGATGCAGCCCTCATGCAAAGTGGTAGTTCGGGGATCTGGGTGAATGACTCGCTGCACTCGAGACTGAAGATGAACAGTACATGGTGAAGACTTATAGCATCCTTCTCTAAACTGTTCTGTTGAACTACAACTCCCATCATACTCCAGCATGGGCATTGAACACTGAAGTCCAACTTTGGCCAGCAAAGCACCAGAAAGATCTGGTCAAAGACAACTAGCTAGTCTGTACCCCTATGAATTCAAGCCCTGTTGTTATTTTCTGTCTGGGAGAACTAGGTGAACAAAGTCTGGCAAGACTGGTGCAGAACAGATAAGGCTGGGGGTAGAAGAGGCAGGGGTAGAAGCTAGGGGCTGTGAGGTGCACCCGACTCTTGGGTAAAGAATGTTAGAGAGGGCTCAGTGTTTTGCTTTGGGCATGCTCAGAGACTTGTGTGTAACCATAAAGACTTTGGCAAAGAAACATTGGTGAGACTGATGCTGCAGGGAGGGAGAAGCCTGGCTCACAACATATTTATGTCCAAATGGAATTGGAACATGGCCCCATGGGAGGACACATTCACAGACAAAAAGTGCAAGCAAAACCAGTGAGACCAACATGAAATTATGCATGTGGATTGTAGAAAGCCACAATAGACGTAAAAGGTACAGAATGCTGAGCTGAACAAATCAATGCCCTGTTACATCTGCATTTGACGAGTGCTGCCTGCTTGGCCAGATGTGGGAAGGTTGGATTCCCAGTGCTGGCCCAGTCCCTGTGTGCAGTTCAAGCCACCCCATGAGGATGGAGATGCCACAGGAAGGCAGACTGGCGATTGACTGTGGGTCTGGTTGGGTTTCTCTCAGCTTCTGGTTTTTCCAGTCACAAATATGGATTGCCCGAAGCTTTGAGAATTTTGTAAAAGTTCTCATGCAGATCTGTATGCTTTTCTGAGCACATTTCTCCTAATAGTTGCCCTTTCTGTCCACACGTTTGCCTAGCGTAAATATTTTGCACGTCGTTTTGCTAGCAGAATAAAATCTTTAGCATGAGATGCACATTTTGACATGTATTTTTAAATAAGGGACGACTGCCTTGTGAAATTCGGAGAAATGTGAATTTCATATGGTGACTGAATTTGAGGTAAATACCAGACTGAAATAGTGAAATTCGGAATGTTTGCATCCAAATGCAAATGGAATGGATTTATTTTCCATTCCTACTATCTCTCTCACACATTTCTCACTCACACACACAACCATGAAGAAATGTGGTAGACGCAAATACACAGAGATAACACACACAAACATAGATACATAATAAGCTCACATAGGCATGTTCCCACTGTGGAAGTGCTCTGTACTCACGCAGTACAGAAAATGAAGCCCCATGAAAACACATAAGTAGACATACTGAAATGAATCCAAATGGGAGAACAAAAAAATAAAGTCTACTTTAGAATGAAAAATGTTCATACCCAGGTGCCAGGCAGCAGCCTTTGTAATTATTCTAGGTCTTTTAAGCCCTGAGAGTTAATGTACTGCTACTCTTATGGATTATTGTTCTAATTCTCTGTCAGTGAAGGGCCACAAGGAGACTCAGAGAGGACCTGTTAGTGACATATATGTACATGAGGTGGGTCATGGCCTTTTTACCCCTGTGAATGAGGGCTGGACGCATTCCAATGGACAAAGCTCCAGGAACTGAGATTCAAGTTGGATTCCAGGAAGTACTTCCTGACGGTTAGAACCCCAAGGGTATGGAATGGGCTTCCATGGGAGGTGGTTGAAGCCCCACTGGTGAGGGTGTTTAAGGATAGGCTGGACATGCACATGGTAGGCATGTCATGATCAGAGCTGGCTGGCGCTGAGGTCAGGCTAGATAGCCCGGGAGTCCCTTCTGTTTTCTATGTTCCTATGTTTGTAAGGACCAAGTGGTTTCCACATTTTTTCTGCTATACCCCTGGAACATAATTAATAGTGCATGCCTATACATGCCTACTCAGAAGTATATTCAGTGACCTCAATGGGACTACCTCCCAGGGAAATGAGTAAAAGATGGCCTTTTTAGGCATGATCAGTAGCTTCAGGGATTAACTTTAGAGTGCTAACTTATGCATTTCTAGAGCAAAAGTTAAAAAAAAAGCATCACCAAGAAAAGGACAGAGAACTGCATAAAAAACTTCATGTGCTCATTTATATAGATACACATTTAGAAATAATTCATATGATTTAAGTAAAAATGCCATTTGTCTCCCAAGGGAAGACTGTGATCACATGACTCCGCCCACCATTCAGCCTACTGTCCTGACTCTAACCATCAATGGGCACCTTCAGGGCCCTTAATTTCTCTTCTTATGGTTCTTTCTTTACAAACTAAACATGGACTGAACTCCCATCCAGTGGAGGACCAGTCATCTACAAAGCAGATGACAATCCTAATTAAGGTGTATTGATGGAAACACAGCACAGGTGGAATCCTATTTGTGGAACTCCCTTAATTGATTGCCTTTTGTGAATGCTGAAGCTAGTTTTATTTCCCTTACATTCTCATTGCTATTAGACGACATAATTATCACTTTCACTGCTACATATTGTAATGCTTTGCTTGGAAGTTCTGTGCCTGTGTGGTTTCAAATTTCCTCTTGTATGCTGCCTTGAGGTTCTGTGGACTGAAATGGAGTGTATAATTAAAAAAACAAACAAACAAACAAATGCTTTGTGCTTCTTGTTGTAGTTGTGTGCTGTCAAGTCATCTCTGACTTACGGCAACTCTAAGAATGAAACCTCTCCAGAATGTGCTGTCCATCACAGTCCTGCTCAGCTATTGTACATTCCAGGCTTCCTTTATGAGATCAATCCATCTCATATTTGGTTTTCTTTTTCTTCCTCCTTTGACTTTCCCTGGCTCGATTGTCTTCTCCAGGGAATTTTGCCTTCTCGTGATGTCTCCAAAATATGACAACCTCAGTGAAACATAGAAACAGAGCGAGTCAGAAGGGGCCTCCCGGGCCATCTAGTCTGACCTCCAGCACCAGCCGGCTCCGCTCACGACATGCCCACCATGTGGACATCCAGCCTATCCATGAACACCCGCACCGATGGGGCCTCAATGACCTCCCGTGGAAGCCCATTCCACACCCTCGGGGTTCTGACTGTCAGGAAGTGCTTCCTGGCATCCAAATGGATCCTTGGTTCCCTGAGCTTTTCTCCGTTGGAGCACGTCCTGCCTTCCTCTGCAGGGGAGAACGGGTCTCTACTTATCTCCATGTGACATCCCCTCACATACCTGTATGTCGCCAACATATCCCCTCTGAGTCTACTCTTCTCCAGGCTGAAGAGTCCCAGTTCCCTCAGTCTCTCCTCATACGGCATCCCATGCAAACTGGCCACCATCCTTGTGGCCCTACGCTGCACTGACTCCAACCTGGCTATATCCTTTCTGTAATGAGGGGCCCAAAAACTGAACACAATACTCCAGTTGTGGGTGCACCAGAGTCATGTAGAGTGGTAGTAATACCTCTCTTGATCTAGAAGCCACACTTCTGGCTATGCAACCAAGGGTGGCATTCGCCCTCTTGACCACAGCATCACACTGCTGACTCATGTTTAGCCTGCGGTCAACCAGCACCCCAAGGCTGCTCTCCAGCCACTTGTCACCTAACCTGTACTTATGACAGCTATTCCCATGCCCCAAGTGCAAGACCTTGCACTTCTCCACATTGAACGCCATCCTGTTGTCTCCTGCCCACTTCCATAGTCTGTCCAGATCCTTTGGGATCTGGTGTATCTGCTCCTCAGTTGTGGCCACTGCTCCAGTTTTAGTGTCGTCTGCGAATTTGATCAGCAGACTGTTCACCCATTCTTCCATGTCGTTAATGAAAAGATTAAACAGGATTGGCCCCAGGACAGAGCCCTGGGGGATCCCGCTTGTCACTGGCTGATTCTCCGCTACTGGTTACCTTCTGCTTTCGGTCAGTCAACCATGCCCTAATCCACCAGACAGTGCTTTGGTGTATCCCAAAACTCCTCAGTTTCTCCACCAGGATATCATGGGGCACTTTGTCAAAGGCCTTGCTGAAATCCAGGTATACCACATCCACTGCATCCCCTCCATCTAGCCATCTCGAAACCTTGTCATAGAATTCCACAAGGTTTGTCTGGCAGGACCTGTTTTTGCGGAAGCCGTGTTGTGTGGCTGTCAGCCTCCCTTCCCTATCTAGCATCACTAGCTCTCTCTGTATTATGAGCCTTTCCATTGTTTTTCCTACAATGGACGTAAGGCTAACCAGTCTATAATTCCCCATGTCCTTTCTACTACCCTTTTTGAAAATTGAGACCACTGATGCCACCCTCCAGTTCTCTGGAACTTCACCCGTTCTCCATGAGGTCTCAAAAATGGAGTCCAGCGGGTGTGAGAGAACCCCTGCCAACTCTCTAAGTACTCTTGGGTGTAACCTGTCAGGGCCTGGCATCTTTGTAAAGTCCGATGCACTGAGGAGCCCCTCGACTTCAGGGGGGGTGACTCTAATCTGTGCTCCTAAGTCCCCAGCCTCATCTAATCTCCTATACGGATATCCCCCATCCTGCTTTGGGGAGAACACAGAGGCAAAATAGAGGCATCTGTGCCTGTTCCCTCATATCAGTCATTGGATCTCCTTCCTCCTTATTTAGTTGTCCCACCACTGTCTCCCCTTCCTTTTCCTATTTACATGCTGAAAGAAGCCCTTTTTGTTGCTCTTGATATTCTTGGCAAGTCTCAGCTCGTAATCAGCCTTAGCCTTGCAAAGAATCCTTCTGCAACGGGCCTCCTCCTCCCGGTATACCCTTTTGTCTATTTGCCCCAGTACCCATTTCCTAGGGAGGTTCTTCTTTCGTCTAATCCCTCTAACCACCTCCTTTCGCATCCATGGCGGCACTCTCCTCTGCCTCCCCACCTTACTGACTAGAGGTATCGTCAAGGCTTGCACCTGCAAAACCTCCCTTTTGAGTGCCATTGACCCCTCCTCAACTCGCTTACCTTCCAGTAACCTATCCCAGGAGACTTTCCCCAGTCTGGCCTTCAGTTGGCCAAAGTTGGCCCTCTTGAAGTCCCAGCTTCTAGTGCTCGCCCTGCTGCACGGCCCCAGTCCCCTGATCTCAAAGCAAAGGATGGAGTGATCACTCGCATCCAGAGCTCCCCTAATCTGTACTTCATCTATCAGCTGCTCCCTATTGGTCAAGACCAAGTCCAGGATGTTTCCCCCCCACTCTTCTAGAGAAAGCTAAGACCCACTTGATTTGCTCTGAGAGTCACATTTTCATCTTTCTTACAGTCCGATGTTTTGCAAAGCGCTCCTCCAGCACCAGCACCAGCATTCAAATGCATCAAAAACTTCATGCTTATTGTGCAAGTTATCACTAGGGGTCATTTTTACACTTCACCTAATGAGTTCTTTTGCCAGATATTCCATATTAAGTGAAACCACTGGATGCATCAGAGACTGAGCTGGTTCCAGTGACATTACAAACAGCTGGAATGCAAACTGGTTTGCTTTTCCTACCCCAAAGAGATCTTTGGTTTGATCTATAGAACCTTAACATTTATGTTTTATTTATTTATTGAATGATTATTGTAAGCTGTCCAGAGACGTATAGTAATTGGACAGGTTTGTTGTTATTGTTGTTAGTCACAAAGTCATGTCCGACCCATCGTGACCCCATGGACAACATTCCTCCAGGCCTTCCTGTCCTCCACCATCCCCCAGAGTCCACTCAAGCTCACACCAACCGCCTCAGTGACTCCATCCAGCCACCTCATCCTCTGCCGCCCCCTTCTTCTTTTGCCATCTATTGTTCCCAGCATCAGGCTCTTCTCCAGGGAGTCCTTCCTTCTCATTAGGTGGCCAAAGTATTTGAGCTTCATCTTCAGGATCTGGCCTTCTAAAGAGCAGTCAGGGTTGCACCACAATTCAAAGGCCTCAATTTTTTGGTGCCCAGCCTTCCTTATGGTCCAACTCTCACAGCCATACATTGCAACTGGGAAAACCATAGCCTTGACTATACGCACTTTTGTTGGCAGGGTGATGTCTCTGCATTTTAGCATGCTATGCAGGTTAGAAATACCCAAATAAAAATAAATAAATAAATAATAAATAAACATGAGAATGTAAGAAGAGATGTGATGAATTAGGAAAATGCTCAAAACCCATCAAAACATCTGAATCTATTAGCCTCCAGCACAGACCATCTAAAAATTGTCCCCTGCCGCTATAGAATTTCTGAGCCCCAGCAACTCAAAATCCCATGAGTCAGTGATCTGATCATAACAGAAGCACAGAACATTCCTCCTCATCATCCCATTTTGACACCCCCGCACACACATCCTTGCTGAATGAGTGGGCCAGACACCAACTGGGACAGAGTCATGGTTGTTACCCATAACGTCCTGAAGTACTCTTGAGAAGGTAAACTCAGCATCCAAAGGCAGTACTCCATGCTTGGGACTATTGATGGCTGTCAAAACAGACAGACACAAAGAGTGCAAGATGGAATGGATCTTAATCTTAGAATGTTGGAATCATGAAGCTGGGAGGGACTTCAAAGATCATCTTGTCCAGCCCCTAGCCACTGCAGGAAATCTCTTGGTACAGCATTCCTACACGGTGTCCATCCAGCCACTACTTCAAACATTTCTAACAAAAGAGAGTCCACCAGTTATTGAGGCTGTCTGTCCAATAGTCAAACAACTCATGCCATTGCATAAAACAATACAGAGTGTTCTGCTATCATACATACTAACAAACCTGTGTTATAAGCGTGATATTTTAAAGAGAGCATGATACATTATGATATATTAAAGAGAGTCTCATGCTTAGATATAGTGCATATGATGGTGTGAGGTCAGAAAGAAATGAAATACAGGAAGGATTCCCATCACATTAGCATCACATTATTAACAGTGGTCATTCATAATGCAGCTGTGTCTGATAGCATAAACTGTGACGGCAGTTTATGGTGTTCTTCTCCATGTTTCATGGAAATCTGCATTTTTGCAATTTGAACCCATTGCTTCAGGTCCTACCCTTTGCAGCAAAAGAAAACAGGACACCCAGTTGCTTCCGTCTAATTGATCTAACAAGACGAAACTCTTACATTTCCCTGTTCTTCCTGCCCCATCCCACATGGTGGAACTGCTAGCCCCCACAAGACAGGAAGATAAGCCCATGGGTGGATCACATATTTATTAGCACAGGCTGAGCTGATCCAGCTATCTCTGAGTACTACTCACACCCTTACACTCTGAGATAACTGGACATCTGGAAAGATCACCATATAGAAGAACAGCTGTGAAAGATTTAATTGCTCTTCCAGTCTGTAGCAGCAGCTCTTCAACCCCCTCCCCTCTCTCTGATCTGCATTTCAATGCCAGAGAAGAAATAAGAGGGATGCTACTCAAAGGGGTTAGAATGATTAATCATTTAAAAAGCAAGATCTTAATTACAGAGTGCAATTTTTGCTATTTAAGGAGTCCATTAGTTTCCAGAAAAGGCGAAAAATACCACAGGTTATTCTCTTCCTAAAGGAAACTGAAGAGGGAGAAGGGTGGGGGGAATTTAGGTTTTTAAGGATGCAACCAGAAATTTTGACTGTGCATACAAGTCTGCCCTGACAGACAATTCCAAAATTCTTTTTCAAGGGTAATATTCCACCCTGATGGTTGTGGAATTGATATTTTTGAAATGCAAAATAAGTAAAAATGCAGTTATGAATTTTAGTTAAGGGTGTAACAAAGATTACCCATCTAATACAGGCACACAGACTTATGGTTGTGGCATTAATGTGTCTAAAATTTTAAATGTGTTTATGGTATTTTCTTTCTACATCATAATTACAGTTCTTTGGGTTGTATGCCTCAAAGGTAGTTAAAACAAAAATGCCAAAATAAAGATGCAATTAAGTATTACATTTAAACACATAACCAAAATTAGGCACCTAACACATAATGACCTTTATTTGCACATTATGACAACTGACTGTGGGTAACTAACTGTGGTAGGTTGTTGTGTTGCTGGGCATGTGCTTCTGAAACCATGGCTTATTTGAGGACAATAAACTGTCTTGACAACCCATAGCTTGTTCTAAGGGTTGTTCAACCCATAATGGGTTTCCATCTCACCTGAACCCAGGAGAGGTTCTGGGAATTGAATAGAAAGCCTCTAAGCGAGACTCTGTCTTCAGAATTTTTCCTGTGCTATCGGTGACAGCCCCCTCCATGCTGAAGCAGTGCTTTAGAGTGACCGTAACTGATTCACTGCCGCAGACAAACAACCAAACTCAGAAACATGTGCAGTTCTCTTTATTTTTAAAACCATTATTGTTCTTGTCTCACTTTTGCAACTCTGCATTTATAACTCTAATAAGTGTTGCCTAATCAGTTTTTATAAATATTTCAGCTGCCAAAGGGAGCTGCAAAGTGGAATAGGTAAAATATATGGAAACTGACAAGGTGAAACTGCATATAGGCAAGTTTGCACAACGTTGCCAGAGTCTGATTGCCAGCTATTAATTGAAAAGCAACAGTAAGGGGGGAAAGGCAGGGAAGGTGCACCCAGGGGACGGGTGCAAGTTTTCCCACTTAGCAATGTAATCCTCTGGGTTTTAAGTGTTGAACTGCCAGCTCTCAGTGTTCTCCACTTCTTCAGCACTTCCTTGAGTTTCTCGCTACTTCAGAAAGAGGAGATATTAACCCTCACACCTCATTTCATGGCTTCTTTTCATGGTTGCCCCTGCTCTTTATCATGCTACAGTGGTTGCTGTGCTTCCCCGACAGTATTCAAAACCCACCTGAATAGGTGGCTGAATGGGATGGTGTGCATGGGCCCCATGGGAATGGGGAGAGACCCAAAGCAACACTTGCACTGGCACCTCATTTGTTCCATCCCATTTTGCATCCTCTAAGGTTCTTATTTAAAAAGCAACAACAGCAACAATTTTGGGGAATATTTGCTTTCTTTTTTCTGTTGGATTGAGAATACACACATTGAGATTTAAGAACTGGGAAGTAAATAGAGCGATATTCACACCCCTGCATTAACTGCTCCCTTACTGTAAGTGAGCAAATTTCCATTTCTAGGTATACACAATTCCCCTCCAGTGACTTTACATTAAATTTGCATACATTTTTGTGGGTTTTGTTTTAGAACTATCAGTGAACAGAAGGAAATGCAGGAGTAAGTGCCCCCGAAAAGATGCACCAAAGATGGGCAGACTTCAGATATCTCTCCTTTCTAGAGACACAGGAAAGTGTAGAAAAGGTGGAACTGTCAGTTCAGCACTTAAAACCAAGATATCACATCGACAGGGAAAATACGTGTCCTTCTGCTTTTAGTGTACCTTCTTTTGCTACTTTCTTTTACTGGTACTTTTCAATTGATAGCTAGGGAATTAATCCCTGGGAACTTAGTACAAATTTCCCTATCTGCAGTTTCACCTTGTGAATCCATTTCCCACTGTAGTTCACCACTCTGCCTGACATCTGATACAGACAAGGACATTGACTGGTTAAATCTTCTCATACTGAACAACCATAAATGCACTACTGTACAGTCACAAAGGACTGACCAACATTAAAACAAAAATTGCAAATTAATTATGGATTGAACTGTTTTCTGGGACTGAAAAGATATGACCTTAATTATGCTACTTGAGACCCTGAAAAAAAGGCTCTACTGTCATAAAGGACAGAGGGATACTGACTGGAAGACTGTTGCATCGTTTCGAGTAACTTAGTGAGATTTGGGAGCATGGTCATTATATTATGTACATATGGAGCACATGACTGAAATTTAGGAATGCAATTAAAATGCATATTCAATTAAAATGCATATTCAATTTTGGAGAGATTCTCAGAGCCACATTGCAATGGTGGGCGAGTGGAGCCAAAGACAAAAGAATTCTGGCCAAAATTCTGGCCAAAATTCCAGTCCTCTATCAGCTCCATTGGCTTCCCATCGAAGTCCTGGCTCAATTCAAGGTGCTGGAATTAAGGCCTAAATGGCTTGGGACCAGAATACCTAAAGGAGCGCCTTTTTCCCTACATGCCCTCCTACCCCCTGAGATTGGCAGCAGAGGCCCTCCTCTGGGAACCCTGGTTGAAAGAGGTCAGGAGACAGAGTACCCGGAGAAGGGCGTTCTCTGCGGTGGCGCCCCAACTATGGAATGCACTCCCCAGAGAGATCTGCCTGGTGCCGTCATGATATGTTTTTCGGCGCCAGGTCAAGACCTTCTTATTTGGCCAATATTTTAACATATAGTAATTTTAATTGTGTAAGACTTATTTAATTTATTTTAAATGATGCTCAGTGTGGAATACTTAACTTATCTTATTTTATTGAAGATTGAAATAATGTAAGCCGTCCAGAGACGACAGTAATGGACAGCCTACAATTTTAAAAATAAATACATAAAATACCAAAAATGCCAACGTATTTTTGTTTGATGTTTTTACTGCTGGAAACTAAGCCTTCGGAGAGGCACTTCAGCTTTTTAGAATGGGAGAGGAAAACCATGCAAAAGTCAGGAAATGAGTGACAGCCTGCGATAAGGGGAGAGCAATATAGCCCTTTGGGGGGCACCACAGAAAGACCCAGTGGAGCACCTAGGGCAGACCAGATTTGGCTCATGAACCTGAGGTTTCATAGCTGTCTTTAAACTGGGCTTGGACTTGATAGCCTGCAAAGAGAGGATGCTTCGTTCCCAAATATCTTAAGTATCCAGAGGGATAAAATATTTGGGAATGAATTTGTCAGTGGTGCGATTTGAGAAAATGGAGAAAAGCGTCAGAATCACCCTCCACCAAAGACTAATTTCGCGATGAAGGAGGCGGCAGATTGGGATTGCTGTAGAGTAGGGACAGGGGAAAGATAGAAATGGATCTTCTGGTAAATCTCTGTGGGATCCGAACCCGGCTGACAAAGATGTCAGGCTTCTGATTTTTCCACAAATGGCAACATTTCACCTTCCCTATTAAACAACTGCAATGAAGAAAGTTGTGCGGGGAGGCCGTTTGCGCAGAGGTCTGTTCAGCTCTGGCTTTTGTCCATTCCAGGTGCATGCCCTTTATGCCAGACCCTGGTCTGCTCACCCCTTCTATGGGCCATGCATGCAAAGCACCCGTGACCTTCGACTAACTCATGTTACATTCAGCCATCAGGAGGGGGCAGCTTTTGCTTAGTATTAGATGCTGAGTTGAAAGTGATGCTTTAGACTTCCTTGTTCCACACTCTCTGGTTTAAAAACTGCATTCGTTTTTCACCAGAAAGGCAGACAAACCTATGGATAGGATATGGGAAAGTAAAGGGTGTTGAATAAATAAAAAGAAAGAAGAGCATTAAAACTAGAACTCACATATAACTGTACTTGTTGCTGCATGGATAGCAGGAAATCTAGTAGAGTTGTGTTGTCTTTACCCTTGTGGCATTCCCAGGGGCTTATTTGAATTGTCTGCATTACCTTCCAGCATCCTCCTCCTGCTCCCCATGGAGTGTCCTGGAGCATAGAAGCTGCATCCTTTTCAACAAGACTAGCCCACCTTGGAGGTGAAGTGTTCAGATGTCCAACTTTACAGAGAACAGGCCTTGATATGGAAGCGTCCTTCCTTTGAAGGGTTATCAAGCCCAAGCCCAGTTTAAAGACAAAAAACTGAAAGGAAAGACCAAAACAGAGGCTATGAAGTTGCTGCCTCTTGACATTTGGCATCTCTACCACAAACTGAGCAGGGGTACATTTCTATACCACCTGTAACCAAAGCTCTCTGAGTAGCCCACAGCATTTTAAGTCAGCCATCCAGATTTCAATCAGACCCAACCCTGCTTAGCTTCCAAGATTAGGCAGGATCAGGCACTTCAGGCTGTACCACACAGCTGAAATATTAAGAACTGCCATCCGAAATAGCTCTGCCATGAGAGGACAGCTCTGTGCAGAGAGGCCCTGAGGACCAAAACAGGCATACGTGGAGCTGCAGCAGAGCCTGGTTTTGTATCTAGTCCAGATTTTACTCTGAACTTTCAACGATCCATGGTGCTGAATCTATTTAGAGATAGGGCTCATTAGCATGAATGGCTCCTTTAGAGTTCAAACTAAAATTTGGAGTGACTGCACAGCCCTGTTGATACTAGAACCACTGGCTTGCAATGTCTAGCAGTTTTGTCTTTTAAAAAACCAATCAAATTAATTACTGTAGAGTAAGCTAAAGGGAGGTCTGAGTTGGACTGTTGCAGCATGGAGGGGTAGGGGAATCAGACCACCTGCAATTGCTCTAGACTAAAAGTGGGGGGGGGAATGTAGCTGTCAGATACTCCTTTAAAGTCATGTATATTTTGGCTCTGAGATGCAGTAGCAGACACGAAACTCTCTGCAGAGCCTGGAACCTAGAGGCAACTCTGTGGCATCAGTTTTAAATTGGTACATTGTAAAAATACTGTGGCTCCTTAGAAATTCATTGTGGGGTTCCTGATTTTGAAGTATGTACGGATGAGAAATTCATTTATGTTCATTTATGACAAGAATTTACCCTGCAAAGGGAAATTTGTAGCTGAACTCACATGCTTGAACATACAATCCGGTTTACAGAGGAGGAAAAATTGTGAAAACATGTGCATTAGAAAAGTATACATGACAAAATCTGCACTTTTATACAAAAAATGGCACAGATAGGCTTTACTTAAGGGGAGAAGATGACAATATCTGGCAAAGCACCTCTTCCAGCATGAACAACTTGCATACCATGCTCATAATCGATGCCAACTTGATGCCAACTTGGCAGGTGGCATCAAGGGAGAAGGTCTTCTTGGTGGTAGCCCCTGTTGTGAAACAAACTCTCCAGTGAGGCCTACCTGATGCCCACGTGTATGTCCCTTTGCTCCTGCTTTCCATTCCGTCCTCCTAGCAACAGGTCCATCAGCTTTCTGTGGCCAGTGAGCAGGTCCCGTCTCCACCAGGTTTTTTCTTACCCTTTTGTGAAAGCTGGTTTTCTTTTTGTGCTGCTGCAAACCTCAGGGTTCTCCCAAAACTGCTGACAGCCAGCCCCCACATATGACAAAGCCATTTAACTGCATAATAACCCGTAGTTGGAGAATTATGCTTCTTATTCGAATATAGACGTGTTGTTTTTACTGCTAGTGGAATTTATTTTCTAGTCCACCTGCTGGTAATAGTGAGTCATATTTTCTGACAGTACCTTGTCGTCTTGTTTGGCCCTTTGCCCTAGCAACTAAGAGGTGTGGAGGGTTAATCGCCTACTGCAGCCCTTTTTGACCCCTGTGTGGATTTTTCTCTTTGTACGGTCATTTAGCCATTGCTCCGCACAAAAGAGGGTGATTAAACACATCGTAGGCCCTTCATGCTTTAGTGGCTTAATTTACTGATCCCTGTGGATTAAAGGTCTCTAACAGGGCTGTCCCCCAGGCCCAGCAGAGTGAATTGGCAATAGGTCAGGGGGCCCCTGATGGTGTTGAAGAGAGAGCCATTTCTCCCTGCCAGATACTTGCTCCCATCTCATTTCTGCACTGCTGAGCGGTGTCAAGGTTCAGATAATCGATTTGGAAGCTGAATGAAGGAGTGCTTTTCCAAGAGTGTCTTGTTCACTTACCAAAACAAACAGGCTATTTCTTATTTGGGGCATGGAAGAAGAGAAGATTTGGCTATGCAATGACAGAGTGACTGGCCTACCTCCACTTTGGCTTGTGACATAGATGGATCTGCAACCCTCAAGTGCTGATCTGAGAATAATCACTGAGCTGTGAAAAAAATAATGCAGTGCAGCATGAGAATGAAGGAATCAAGGCAAAAGGTCCACAGGCAATGCCAGCGTGGAGCCAAAGGAGACATTTTGTTGCATGTTATATAAAATGAAAAGTTTTACATGCTTTTGAATGTTTGCCAGAATTTCCAGTTTCACCATTTGGATTCAAAATTCAGATTTACATTCTGAAAGTGGAATTCCTACCACTAACTATGAAAACTTACAAACTGCCAAAAAGCAAATACTAGTAGATGCTGTATGTCCATTGTCCAGTGTGGTCCTACGCTAAATGTTTCCACTATTAAATACAGCCCAGCATGAATGACTGCAACACACCAATTGCCCTTGTATGTAGAGCATCCGATCGTCCAGATGCTAAATAGTATTAGTAAAATGCAGGGTTCCAGAAAGCTTACATTACATTGCTACATGATAAATATTTTGCATCTTATCTTGTCAACAGGTATGGGATTGAGCAGGTGGTGTGACTTCAGACAGACACACCTGATTTCATTCTGATCATTTATTTATTTATTTATTTATTTATTTATGAAATTTGTATGCTGTCCAATTACTAACATCTCTGGATGGCTAACAGCATAAATAAATTGACGACCCACTCTGGCTGCAAATTAATAAAATACAATAATAAAATTCAATATTAAAACATATTAAAATATTGATTAAATAAAAAGGTCTTAACCTGGTGTGGAAAAACATTTAATTTAATTGAATTGAAACATTTCTACCCCATTCTTTGCACAAGCCTCAGGACAGCTTACAAAAAGTTATTTTATTTATCTAAAATAAATAAATAAATAGCAGCTTCAGTTTTGTCATTTTTGGTGTCAGGGCAAATTCTGGCTTGCTTTGATTGAGGACCTCCAAGTTCATCCTTCTGTTGGTCCAGGGTATTTGCAAAGCTCTCCTCCAGCACCGTGTTTTGAATGTGTGTGCGTGTGTGAATTCAAAAAAGCTTACAAGAAGAAGAAAAATTCTCTGTTAGGAGAATATGCAACAGTTACTCTTACATTAAAAACTTTAAAAAGCAGGACAGAGTTCAGTAAATCTTGCTGGGTGACTTAACCTCACAGGATCGTTGAGAGTGTAAAATGTAGGGCAGAGTATGTCTGCCAGCTCGAGCATTTTGGAGGAAAGCTGGGATAGAGATAAATTAAGCAAAGAAATGCAGTAGCTCCCTTCACATTGCATAGAAAAGGGCAACCTGGATGCCAACACGGGTGTCTGCAGCAAACCTTTGCACACGGAGTTCTTCATGCGCATTGCTTTTCTGTGTGTTCTGGAACCCTGCGTGATTCAGAATGCACAGAAATGTGGGCATACCCCCACATTCTGATCTAAGTGCAGTTTCGATTCAACGGTTCAAACCTTTAGGGCACAATCTTGGGGGCATGCATGAAAGTTTCCAAACAGGTATGTATCCACGGCACGGTTCAAGCTGTGCTGGTGGGGATTTTGACTGTCCTGAATCACATGATCTGTATTTCATCTAGATGGTGGTTTTTGGCCATCTAGAAGTGTCCTGGGGAGGCAGGGGCGATGGCTGCATTTGGCTATGGCACAGGCTGCTGGATTCGGCCTCTTCCCTTTCCGGCCACCCCTTTAGCCAACTCCAAGATGAAGGGACTCAGCAGACATAGTTCTTTCCAGGCCAAGTCCAAGAGGGGTGGGGTGGAAGCTGCACATTTGGAGTCCCAGTGCTATGGTTGGAGGACCTTGGAGCTGCCACTCCAAATAGTCCTATGGTCCATCAGACAGGACATCATAGAATTGCACCATTGCTGTTAGCCACAAAGTCGTGCCTGACCCATCATGACCCCACGGACAGCATTCCTCCAGGCTCTCCTACGTGATGTTGAATGGTTTGCCTTGGATTCGAACTGAGAGCATTCTGTCATTTTGGAGATCGTATCCCAGTACTGCTTTTCCTACTCCTTTACTGACTATGATGGCTACTCCATTTCTTCTGGGGGATTCTTGCCCGCAGTAGTATACCTGATGGTCATCTGAGTTAAATTCACCCATTCCTGTCCATTTTAGTTCACTGATTCCTAAGATGTTGATGTTCAGTCTTGTCATCTCTTGTTTGACCACATCCAGCTTGCCTTGATTCATGGATCTTACATTCCAGGTTCCTATGGAGTATAGATCTTTGCAGCATCAGACTCTCCTTTCACCATCAGATACATCGGCAACTGAGTGTCCTTTCAGCTTTGATCCAGTCGCTTCATTCTTTCTGGCGCTACTAGTACTAGCTCTCTGCTCTTCCCCAGTAGCACATTGGGCACCTTCCGACCTGAGGGGCTCATCTTCCGGTGTCATATTTCTTTGTCTTTGATACTGTCCAAGGGGTTTTCATGGCAAGGATACTGGAGTGGGTTGCCATTTCCTTCTCTAGTGGACCACATTTTGTCAGAGTTCTCTGCTATGACCTGTCCATCTTGGGTGGCCCTGCATGGCATAGCTCATAGCTTCATTGCACTACATAAGCCCCTTTGCCATGGCAAGGCAGTGGTCCATAAAGGGGATTGCACCAACATTATGAATGTTACTTATTTATTGTTTTGTTATTTATTGTTTTAATTATTGTAATTATTATTGTTTTAATTATTGTAAGCCATCCTGGGATGTTTCTTTCATATAGGACAGGGTTAAAATATTTTAAATAAATAAAATAAAATAATAAATTAATGTTTGTATTTTCAATTTTTAAAACACATTATTGTTTTAAATTGTTGTACTCTGCCTTGATAGTTTTTTTAAATAATGAAGCCAGGATATAGATGTTAACAACAAGAAGAAACATAGAAACAGAGCAAGGAAGGGACTGACTCCTGGCCCGTCTAGTCTGACCCCCAGCTCCAGTGGCTCCATTCATTACATGCCTACCATGTGCATGTCCAGTGTATCATTAAACACCCTCACTGACAGGGCTTCAACCACCTCCCATGGAAGCCCATTCCATACCCTAGGGGTCCTGGCGTCCACCCTAAATCTTGGTTTCCTGAGCTTTGCTCCATTGAAACACATCCTGCCCTCATCTGCAGGGGAAAAAGGTCATGACCCACCTCTGCGTAGCACCCCATCAAGTACTGTATGTCATTAACAGGTCCCCTCAGAGTGTCCTCTTCTCCAGGATGAAAAGACCCAGCTCCCTCAATCTCTCCTCATAGGGCTTACCCTGCAAACTGGCCACCATCCTAGTGGCCCTTCACTGCACTGATTCCAACCTTGCTATATCCCTCTTGTAATGAAAGGCCAAGAATTGAACACAATGTTCCAGTTGTGGCTGCACCAGACTCGTATAGAGTGGCAGTAATACATCTCTTGATCTAGAAGCCATGCTTCTGGCTATGCGTCCAAGGGTGGTGTTCGCCCTCATGCCTGCCACATCACACTGCTGACTCATGTTTAGCCTTTAGTCAACCAGCACCCTGAGGTCCCTTTCACAAGTGCTGCTCTCCAGCCACGTGTCACCTAACCTGTACTTATGACACCTATTTCTATGCCCCAAGTGCAAGACCTTGCACTTCCCACATTGAACGCCATCCTGTTGTCCCCAGCCCACTTCCATAGTCAGGATCTGGATCACCTGCTCCTCAGGTGTGGCCACTTCCCCCATTTTAGTATCATCTGCAAATCTGATCAGCAGACTGGTCACCCCCTCCTCCAGGTCATTGATGAAAAGTTTGAACTGGATTGGTCCCAGGACTGAGCCCTGGGGGACCTTGTTTATCACTGCCTGCCATCCTGATGATTCCTCACTAATAGCTATCTTCTGCTTTTGGTCCATCAGCCATGTCCTAATCCATCAGACAGTGCATCAGTTTATCCCAAAACTCCTCAATTTCTATCATGGGGCACTTTGTCAAAGGCCTTGCTGAAATCCAGGTATACCACATCCACTGCATCCCCTCCATCTAGCCACCTCGAAACCTTGTCATAGAATTCCTCAAGGTTTGTCTGGCAGGACCTGTTTTTGCGGAAGCTGTGTTGTGTGGCTGTCAGCCTCCCTTCCCTATCCAGGGACTCCAGAGAGTTTCCTATTATAAGCCTTTCCCTTGTCTTTCCTGGAATGAACATAAGGCTAACTGGCCTGTAATTCCCCATGTCCTCTCTACTACCCTTTTTGAAGCTTGGGACCACTCACCCTCCAGTCCTCTGGAAGCTCATCTGTTCTCCACGAGGCCTCAAAAATGGAGGCCAGTGGACATGGGAGTACCGCTGCCAACTCCCTAAGTACTTTTGGGTGTAATCCATCAGGTCCTGGTGCCTTATAATGGCCAGTGCCCTGAGGAGCTCCTTGACTTCTGGGGAGGGGGTGACTTTAATCTGTGCCTCTAAATCCCTGGTTTCATCTGATCCCCCAAGAGGATCTCCCCATCCTGCTTTGGAGAGAACACAGAGGCAAAATTTAGCATCTGTAAAGAAGACACAGTAGATTACTTACAACTATGTTAAGTGACTTACAACTATTTTAAAATTCAGTATTAAGCAATTCACTCATCTCAGCAGTGGGGGAACTATAGGAGACTGCTGGGACCTAATCCTCTACCTCAGCTTTCTGTCACTTGAGTCCCCATCACATCCCAGTGCACCCCGCACTGCCTCAACAGCATTCTGTGGCCGGTGAACTTCAAGAGCTGTGCCTTCCCATGGACTGAATGCAGAGAGTCCCATGTTCAGTTCCTGGCAACTCCAGGTAAAGCTAGAACTATTCCAGCCAGGATAAATGCTGCCAGTCAGTGTTGGCCATAATGGCCTTGATGGACCAAGTTCTGGTACACCGTAAGGCAGTTTCCAGCATTCCTGCTTTGCTGTGGCCAAAAGGGGCAATCTTGTTTTTAAGAGAGCTGCTAGAGTGGGAGGATCCTGCTTTGCACGCAGAAGGTCTCAGGGTCAGTTTGTGGCAGCTCTAGGTCAAGCAAGGATCAAATTCCACCTGAAATCCAAGAAAGCAGCTACCAGCCTGTCTCAACAACGCCAGGCTAGATTTACCAATAGCCTAACTCAGTGTAAGGCAGCTTCCTACGTTCCTATCATGCTGAGTCCTCTCTGAGTTGTTTTGAACCCCTTGCTCCACCCCTGCGATTTCCATTTGCATGAATTCAGGGTCCTCCCCGAGCCTGTTAGTCTCTCTTTCTTGTGTGGATAAGGCCATTTTGGCTACAAGTCACATTGAGAGAATGAGTTCCCACTGCTCTATAGCATGCCTGAAATTAGTGGCAGAAGCAGCTGCATCTGGAGCATCTTAGTCTTCTGTGTTTTTAAAAGATACTCTTCCCCCACCCTCAAATCCCTTCCTGCTTCCCCAAAAGCATCTGCCTTTAATTACTCTCTCTCTCTCTCTCTCCCCCACCCTCCATACATATCAGATGCGCTTTGCACCTTCTTCACATGAATGCTGATTAATTGCAGGGTTAGACTCCATGGCAGGCTGGACTGCATTATTTCTCATGTTTGCTCTTTTCACTGGGAGAATAAATGCCATGAATCCACAGTAATCAGTGGCTTTTAGCTTGTCACTCTTATGACACTCTTTACTTAGGCCAGGAAATGGCAAATGTGCTGGAAATAAGAACTTTATTATCAGGGTTCTTCTCCACTCCCCCCCCCCCCCCGCTCAAGGCTTTCTCCAAAGAGGGAGGGTGTAGGAAAGAATAGAGTTCAGGGGTGGTGCTAAGTCCAAAAAGATCTGGGGCTGAGTCTGCAGGACAAAAGTAACATGGAAAAGCGCATATGCGAATACTCTAAAGTTTGTCTGTCTCCCTCATGCTGTGTGCATGTGGACCTGTTACCTAGCACACCCCCATTTGGAAAAAGGGATGCATGGACAGGGGAGGGGGGTCCTCATTTCAGGAGAAAGTGGCAGCCAAAAGCCAGCTCATCCAGGGGGATCAGGCGGAACAGCTTCCTCGGGGCTGCTGGGATGTGTTTCACTGAGGGTCTGTGGACAGCAGGGTGCTGGGTCAGAGTCACACGGAGGCTGCCAGTGAGACTCTGGTCTCCAGCTGCAGTGGGCTTCCCACTAATGCCACCTCTGATAGGTTTGCATCTTTCAAATGCTTGGAGTAAAGGAGCAGAGAGGCAGAGAGAGAGGCCATGTGGGCCATCTAGACACATGTTGCACAACCTCCTCCTAAAAGGGAAGGCTATGCATTCTATGTGGCTCTCCTTCTGCCTTCGGTGAGTGAAACCACGTGGGTGGCTCTGCTCCATTTATTTATCGACTTTTTCAAGAGGTAGAGAAATTCTAATGGTACCATAAAAATTCTCTTAAAATAAAATTAAAAATGACTAAAACATCTCCACAGTGATTTCAGCTTAGAAACCAAAAAACAGGGAAAACAGCTGCTCCCAAATACATAGCTCAGTGCTGGGAAGGTTAGACATAACAACAAACTTTTTGTTGTTATCAGTCTGAACCTCCATAAATCTTAGGCTCATGCACTTCCCAGTCTTCTTCCACCTGAATGAAAGGAGGATACTGAAACCTTGCACCTTTGAACAAACCACAGTTTCCTGTTGCATTGAAATGTAAGAAACTGTGGTTTATTCAAAACACTGGTGACAACAAACCAAGAGAAAACTGTGATTTGATAACCACATGTGTCAATTAACCACATTTACAACACAGTACAGTCTTCTGCTTTCAGATATTACAGAAAACTGTAGTTTATTAAAAAGTGAATTCTTCGGTCTCCTCTTCTCATGTTTCAAGAAAGAAGATAGAAGAGATGGAGAAATAAGACTCATATGGAGTGAGTGAATCTGACTTCCACTCTTGGTGGGCGTGCCAGAGTCATCTTGGCCAGGATTCTGAAAAAGATCTTGAAGACTGAGAGATGGGAGTTTTGGAAACCCCAGGGAGAGGCAGTGGCCTTTGTTGTGAGCCCTCCAGAGACTCAGTGTGATTGGATGGCCTAGAAATATCCCAAATAAATAAATATCCTCAAGGTTGCTGCCCACAGGTTCCTAGGCGGACCAGGAAAGCACAAGTGTTTTTGAAAGAAGGAGAGGAGGGAGAGCCATTGCCTTGCTGGTCTCTGAGTCCATGATGAGGCATCAGAAGAGACAAGCTGGCCAGTTAGACAGCTTGCTCAAGTCTTGCTGACTGGCCCTTCACCAGTGGAAGCCACCCTGAGGATGGAGCCCCAAAGCTGCTGAAGGGGAAGGATTTTGGGGAGAAGTTCCCAGATCCTATTTAGGATCATCTGTCATAAATAGTTTGAAGCCAGAATATTTGAAGGGTTGCCTTGCTTTTATGCATCAAATCCTGGGAAAATAGCATCAAATCCTGAATAAATCTGTCTTTGTCGCAGATGCCCTGACCATGGTAGTAAATTAGTAATGTGACATTTTCAAGTCCAGACTAGCCCTATCAGCTCAGGTGGATGCCCTTTCATTGCACCTTTTCAACATCTTGTTAGTGATATGATTGCCATGGGATTAGGTCAGTAAGTGGATAGCACTGCAACCTTTAAGTCTCGAACATCTGGTGCATAAGCCTCAGCCTAGCAGTGAGGTCTTCTTGCTTCCCCACCTCCAGCCTCACTCTGAAGGTAAGGGAGCAATCAAGTGGCCCTCCCTGCACAACATACGTGCACACACACAAACCCCCTTCTTAGCATCTTCCCAAGTGGGGATTACCACCCTAAACCCAAAGATCAAGACACACAACCCTTAAAAAAAGAGTGGATGGCTTAGGGATGTGGTAATGGCCATGTGCCTTGCTTTACAGAAGACAGTCCACTCTCTGAAGGGCTATCTGGTCCACATTCAGTTTAAAGGTAAATATCCATAGAGGGAGAGAATGGGAGGTCCTGAAGGGGTTTGTTGTTGTTTGGGGGTTTTTTTTAAAGTCACTAAGTCGCCTCAGACCCTTCATGACCGCATAGACAACATTCCTCCAAGCCCTCCTGTCCTCCACCATCCCCCAGAGTCCACTCAAGCTCACACCAACCGCCTCTGTGACTCCATCCAGCCACCTCATCCTCTGCCGTCCCCTTCTCCATTTGCTGTCAATTGCTCCCAGCATCAGGGTCTTCTCCAGGGAGTCCATCCTTCTCATTAGGTGGCCAAAGTATTTGAGTTTCATCTTCAGGATCTGGCCTTCTAAAGAGCAGTCAGGGTTGATCTCCTCTAGGACTGACCAGTTTGAGTGCCTTGCGGTCCAAGGGACTCGCAGGAGTCTCCTCCAGCACCACAACTCAAAGGTCTCAATCCTTTGGCGCTCAGCCTTCCTTATGGTCCAGCTTTCACAGCCATGCATTGCAACTGGGAAAACCATCGCCTTGACTATATGCACGTTTGCCAGCAGGGTGATATGTCTGCAGTGAGGGAGGTTCAATTCCCTTGAAGAACAAGATGGGAGGGGGCTGTTTGGGAACCCCTGTTTGGGAAAACCACAGCCTTGACTATACACACTTTTGTTGGCAGGGTGATGTCTCTGCTTTTTAGTATGCTGTCTAGATTTGCCATTGCTTTCTTCTGGCTCAGAACTGAACTATGCTCTGCCACTGATGAGCACCTTTGCAGAAAATTCCATGCTATAATATTTTGTTTTCTCTCTGTGTATGTTTGCCTTATTTTAATTTATAAACAGCATTGTATCTCTTTTTGCTTTGGACTGTATAAGCTCCGCTGCATACAGAGAAGATATGGAACAAATAAACAGTTTCCCAGGACATATTAGTTTATGAGCAGCTGTACACAACAAACCAGTAAATAACAAACAAACGGGCCCATTGATTTGATGTTGCTTAGAAAGGGTTGCACGTGAGAACTTAGAAAGCTGCATTGTGCCAAGCCAGACCCGCAGTGGATCCAGCCCTATATTTTCAACAGTGACTGGTAGCATTTCTCCAGGGTTTCTGGCAGGAGACATTCAATACTCTTCCTGGAGCAAGTCTGAGACCTTCTGCATGCAAGGCAGGGCTTCTGTCACCATACTATCTTTCCCACTGTCATATTCTGGAGCGGCCACATCTAAAGCTGGCTAGGAAAATGGAAGGAGGTTGCCATCTGCTTCCAGAGACTCTGGATCCTACCTCCAAAGGGCATCTGCCTAGCCACCTTCCTTTCTGCAAGCCTTTGTCCCCATAGTAGGCATGAGGGGGGATGACTCCCTGGTGGCGAGGAATGTGACACGTATGGCATTTCTTCTGTACCCATCACATGCCCCTCCTCGGTCTGTCGGTGCCCCGTCAAAGTCTCTGGGATTCCTTTGAGGGAGAAAGAAAGCGATGGGCAGGAGCAGTGGCTTCTCCACCAGATGCTTTGGTTTCCCACGCCTGCCTCTTCATTATACAGTCCCCCCTCCCTGGCCGCTGGCCCCTCAGCCTCTGTTCTCCTCCCACCCCTCAGCCCCTATGCTCTCCACCAACAGTGCAGTGATGTTATCATAATCCCAGGCCCTGGGAACACGCATTGTTAACTCAGCAAATAGAGAAATCCCCACTCAAGCATTGCAAATGAGGGCAGAAGGGGACCTGGCAGCAACAATGGGGGTGCACATGCCACTGGGGACAGCAGGGTCTGTCTGTCTGTCACATACTCTCTCTTGGTGTCTGGCCCATCTGATGAATTCAGCAGTGAAGACAACGTGGGAGGGTTGAGTTGCCATTGCGGCCAGTGGAGATGCAGCATCCCATCCTGCTCTGCAAATCATGCACAAAGGTGGGTCTTAGCTATCCGGGAGAAAGGAATGCACAGTGAGCACAAGGCAGCCACTGTGCCCGGAGTCTAAAAAGAAACTCCAGGGCCTTTTTCGGCACGGGGACAAAGTCTGGTCAGGGCTAGCCCAACCTGCTGCTCTCCAGGTGAGTTGGACTACATCTCCCATCACCCCCAACTCAGTGCTTGAAAGTCATGCTGGAAAGGGATAGTAGGAGTTGTGGGCTGGCAAGGCTGAATGGGGAGTGGGGGGCAAGGGATCCTACATTAAAGAGGACAGGCCTCTCTTCCGCAGATTTAGCAGAGGGTTGTCCTCTGTTTGAAGGTGTCGTCTTTTTAGTCCAGATCTGGTTTAAAGTCAAAGAACCATGAGGAAGCAGAGCAGCATCTTGGAGTAACTGGACGGCAGACACATAGGCCACAAGGTCAGTCTTCCCCACTGCAGCGAGATGCATTGTGCATCTATTGAAATTATAGCTCTTACTTCTAAATTTGCAACTCTACATACACTGCTGCTCTGCAACTCTTAGTTTGTGTGCTGATGATGCCTTTACTCTTTTGGGGCAATGTCTAAGTGGCCACCTTACCCAAGAGAGGGGAAGGCTTCAGAGGACACACAGTTTGTGAAGGATCCGCATGTGGGAACAGGGAAGGGTCACGCCCAACCACCTCTCCAGCATCCACACGTTGGTTCTGGCCTTGGTATAGAAGGCCTATGTGGCTCCTCATTTACATGCCCAGGCATGAAGGAAATATGCATTTTAATTAATCAATTCACATTTATAGACTGCTACACATCTAAGCAATTCTGGAGTGGGAAACAATAAAAAGAGTTGTTTGTTTGTATAGGCTTTTATATCCTGTTCATTAGTATGAAGCTCTCAGAAAAGTTATACAATAAAATCCTGATAAAACTGTATATAATAGCCACAATAAATTTAAAACAGCAAAATCAGTTTAAAAACAAGTACACCAATCATAAAACATCTATACTACCAATAAAATTCAACCAACATAAACAATAACAATAGAACCAAAATAAGAACCAATGATAAATGATAAATGACAATAATTAACAACAATCCACACATACTAGTACAGTGGAATAAAAGCCAATATAAAACCAAATATCATAACAACAATTAAAATGGTGAGAGAATAAAAAAGGGTTAAGCTGGTGCGAGAATATATACAGAGTCAGCTCTAGTCATATACCCCTGGGGAGCTGGTTCATAATTGGGGGACCACAGCTGAGAAGGCCCTTTCTTCATGGCTACCTCCTTTCGTTCTCTTGAAGGTGGCTCCTGGAGAAGGATCTCCACAGATGAGCTTAGTGTCTGGGTAGGTGTATATGGGAGGAGATGTTCCATAGACAAAAAGGTAAACAGATAAAAGAATAAAACCTTAGATAAAAATAGAATATCAATTTAAAAAAAACATGGTTGGTCAGACTAGGAAGGCTTCCTGGAATAAAAATAGAAACATAGAAATATAGAAACAGAGCGAGTCAGAAGGGTCTCCAGGGTCATCTAGTCTGACCCCCGGCTCCAGCAGGGTCCACTCATGACATGCCTACCACATGCATGTCCAGTCTATCTTTAAACACTCTCACCACTGGGGCTTCAACCACCTCCCGTGGAAGCCCATTCCATACCCTAGGGCAGTGATGGCGAACCTTTCAGAGACCAAGTACCCAAACTGCAAGCCAAAACCCACTTATTTATTGCAAAGTGCCAACACTGCAATAAAACCTGAAAACTGAAGTTTTAGTTTAGAAAAAACAACTCACAGCCAGTCCAAGCAAATCTCTCTCTCTCTCTCTTTGGCAGCACACTGACCAGCCATGCGAAAGCTTGGATGAGTCGCAGCTAATGAGTCGTGGTTCGTGACATCATCGCCTAGCAGCGCTACTCCTTTCCGAGTGTGCGCATGGCCCCTATGTGCGCTGTTATCTGATGCTCAGCTGCTGGGGTGATGCTGGTGCGACTTGGCTCACGTGCCGACAGAGAGGGCTCTGCGTGCCTGCTGTAGCACACATGCCATTGGTTCACCACCACTGCCCCAAGCCTACCCTGGTGCACTCCCCTAACCCTAATATGGGGCTAAAATGCCTTTGAAAAGAAGGCGATTTTGAAAAAGCCTTCCTTGAGTAGCTTTTTCTGCACAGCTCAACATTTCTGCCCATTCTAAACACATCCCAACCATCAAAACCATGCCAGGTAACCTCGTTTTTCTAACCCTAACTCAGTGATAGTGAACCTTTTAGAGACCGAGTGCCCAAACTGCAATCCAAAATCCACTTATTTATCGCAAAGTTCCAACACTACAATAAATCCTGAAAACTGAGGTTTTAGTTTGGAAAAAACATCTCACAGCCTGTCCAAGCAAATATATCTATCTATCATTCGCAGCGCACTGATTGGCCATGCGAAAGCTTGGACATGTCGCAGCTAATGAGTCGCAGCTTGTGACATCATCACTTGGTGCCGCTACTCCTTTCTAAGCATGCGCATGGCCCCTGTGTATGCTGTTATCTGATGCTCAGCTACTGGGCGATGCTGGGGTGACGTGGCTTGCTTGTCAACAGAGAGGGCTCTGCATGCCCACTGTGGCATGTGTGCCATAGGTTCACCAGTACTGGCCTAGGGCACCTAACCATCAGCAAGTACTTCCTGGCATCCACCCTAAATACTGGTTCCCTGAGCTTTGCTCCATTGGAAGGTGTCCTGCCCTCATCTGTAGGGGAAAAAAGGTCATGCCCCACCTCTGCATGGGACCCCCTCACTTACCTGTACGTCGCTAACAGGTCCCCTCCAAGTCTCCTCTTCTCCAGGCTGAAGAGACCCAGCTCCCTCAGTCTCTCCTCATATGGCTTCCCCTGCAAACCAGCCACCATCCTAGTGGCCCGACGCTGCACTGACTCCATATATTTTCAGGAAGCTCTGAGCAAACATGGTATTGGTGCCTGGCTGACCCTAGAAGCAGGGTGTTCCACAGAAATTAAGCCTCTACATGGAAGGTTTTGGGGCATTTGTTTTTTGTTTTTTTTTTTTTTTTTGTATTGTTTCCTTTGTTGTAAGCTGCCCCGAGGCTTTGTTGCGATGGGGAGGCATAGAAATATTTTAAATAAAGAAATAAATAAATTTGTCCATGTGGAACCACCAAGAGAATGTCCTCCAATGACCCCAGTGTCTGGGCAGTTTGGTAAGAGAAAAGATGCTCCTTCTTTAGGGCTTTATGCACTAGTGCCAAAGCCTTAAACCTGGCCTGGCAGCAAATAGGAAGTCAGCGCACTTCCATCAGTGGAGTCCCCTTTGCATCTGATGGCAGCAATGCTGCTGTGCTCTGCATGAGCTCCAGCTACTGGACCAGCCTGCTAGGCAGCCTCACACAGAGCACATTCCAAGGCCAGATCCTGAAGATGGAACTCAAATACTTCGGCCACCTAATGAGAAGGAAGGACTCCCTGGAGAAGAGCCTAATGCTGGGAGCAATAGAGGGCAAGAAGAAGGGGATGGCAGAGGATGAGGTGGCTGGATGGAGTCACTGAAGCAGTTGGCATGAGCGTGAGTGGATTCCGGGGGATGGTGGAGGACAGGAGAGCATGGAGGAGTGTTGTCCATGGGGTTGTGAAGGGTTCACGACTTCACAACTAGCAAGCAAGCAAGTTTAATTCTATTTCGTCTTGTTGTTAAACCATCCTGAGACAACGATATGGGGATGGTCTAAAAAGTTTTAAATAAATAAATAAATTTTACTGGCACCTATACTGGCAAGCTATCCTTGACCAGGAGTGAGTTTTGTATATAAGCAGAAAGACAATATATAAGGCATACTGGATCAGTATGTAGAGTCTGGGCGCTGGTCAGCAGACATGTTCTCATTATCCCTCTGCCTGTTTGTTTTCCTCAGAAATGTCATCTGCATAAGGGCACAAGTTTGGGACTCCAGAAGCCTGATAAACTGTGGTCTGAGACCCCTGATCATAAATCACAGTTAGAGATAAAAGAAACACACTTTTGCTAGTCTTTTCCTGACTCTTTTTAACTTCTTTCAGCATCCTGTGGGTGTTGGTTCTAAATTTCACTCAAACTTTCTCCTTAGTTGGTCATTTATCACTTTCTGAAACATTCTGCAGGAATTCTAGTATTGCTACTTGAAGTTTCCCTGCATGTTTTGCTTCCCCTTAAATTCCTTGGTCAACACCCCAGTCTTCAAATTCATGCTGATATTTCAATTTAGGGGAAAACTGATGACTCCCAGGAAAAGAAAATGAAGATGAAAGAGGAAGAGGAGGAGGAGATTAAACTAGCAGGATGAGGAGTTTTATTGTGCTAGGATTCCCATCTTCGTTCCTCATTCTGTTGCAAGGTATTGTTGTGGCACGGCTTTCCAGTGCTGACAAAGGTCAAGATCCTGTCTATGAGCTGCTTGCAGATGCATGCAATTATGTGAACAACAAAACAGTAAAGCCAGAAAAATTCAACTATTATCAATAAAGATCAAAGAGAACACTCTAGGACTCCAGTCCATCTCCCTGCTGTTTAAATTAGTGAGATGAATGGTTGCAGTTAATTATTTTAAAATGCCTGGTATAACAAAGAGCTGATGCAAAGTCCACGTAATTTGGGAGAGACAGGTTGCACATGCATTCACCATACTGAGGAACAGACTTGCCATGTTTTGCTTTCAAGGGAGTCTCTTTGTTCCAGAGGCACCAATAATCAGGTGGATGCCAGTGGAATATTTCAGGGAGCTCTCCATGGTCTGCAGCTGCACATAACATACAGAAATAAAAAATGAAGAATCAATATCTAGTGAGATGGATTTTCGGGAGCGGAGTGGGACGGTTCTCAGAGAGCTCACCAGTCATTAAAAAAAAAAAATCTTATTGTTATTTATGTAATGCAGGGTTAGTCAAAACTTGGGGGCACTGGGCACCTTTGGCAATTCGCTCAACCTCTGTGGGCAGTCCCGCACATGGTGAAAAGCAAGAACAGGAGATCCCCTGTCTGCCGGCAGGAATGGGTTGCTTCTGCGTGTGAGATGGCAAAGATTTAGCCATGTGACTAAGTCTAGCAAACAAGCCAAGTCTTGACTAAGTTTCAAAGTACACATGACATTAAATGCAGGGCATGCCGCTCCTTTGCCTGGTTGTATTTTACTCAAAAGCAAACATACCTGGACGAGGACTGTAGCACACACGGCAATTTGATCCTTCTTTCCCACTCAGCCTCTTCGCCAAGATCCCCTTCCCCAGTGCAAACGGCCGTGAGCAGTGGCCTCCACTACAGGTCCTAATAGGTACTTTAAAAATATATTGGTTGTGTGTGCAGGCTTGCACGTGTGCATGGGGAGGGGGGTAATGAGAGCGGCTGGGATGAAAGGATTTACTCTCTCCACATACTGCAAATCTGCCCTGCACCACACACACATGCACAGTTATAAGCAAGATAAAAGCAGAAATGGAGCTCTACCTGGGGTATTCAATACCACATGTCTTTTTGCCCTTTTAGCCGGGTTGGATCAACACTGAATAAAGAAGTTTGGCCCACTTAAAGCTACTGATTCTTTTCCCTGCCCCATCCCGTCTTTCTCTGTCGTAGCTCCTTGCTCTTTCAGTCGCTGCCACCCTCCCTTTCACGAAGGAGAACCTGTGAGCAGAGTGGCCAGTAATGCCTTGACAAGCAAGAGGAAATGCATCCCCCGAAAAAGAGCAGTGAAAGAAATCACCAAGGTGTATAAAATTTGCATCTTCTAACTTATATGTATAGATGTGAATGCATAAATTATTAATGCCATTTAAGCAGAAATGCTATCCATCACAGAGACTGTGACCAGGGGATCGGCGTGCCTGCTCAGCGTTTTTTTGAGGCCATACAGGTGATAACGGTCAATGGGCAGCTCCCTGCTTAGCGTTTATTATTTGTTTGTGAGATTTGTATACTGCTTCAACACCCTAAGTGGATCACATGCAAACATGAACACCCAATTTCAAATACAATTCAATCCAGTTTAATACAATTCAAATCCAATACAAATAGAATAAAAACTTCTTCAAACACAAAAAATGCAGAGCGATACAGGAGCAATAAAACATGGAGCAGTGTGATTAATTGAATTATATTATTGAATTATAAACCAGGGAAATCCTGTGGAAACAAGTATGTTTTCAGGAGATGTTTAGATCCTTCCACATTTCTGCCTCCTGAACTGCTTTAGGGAAGGGTTTTCCAAAGGGTGGGTGCCGCACTTGAGAAATTCCACTACTGAGGAGCTAGGTGGCAATATACTATTAATTTTGGAATGACCAGTAGAGCCTCCTTTGAAGATCTTAAATATTAGCTGGATATAGATAAGGGGAAGTATTCTGCTAGGTATCCTAGTCCAAAGTTTTAGGGCTTTTTATGACTCAGTAACGAAGACACAGCCAGTGTAGTTCCTTTAACACAGAGGACAGGTGGGCACTGCTGGGCATCCCAGTGAGCACCATAGCTGCCACCTTCTGCACTCAATGCAGCCCCTGGACCAGTCACAAGGGTGGCCCCACATGGGTGTATTACAGCAGTTCAAATGTGAGGTTACCAGCGGCTAAGCTATGCCTATCCAGGAATGAGCATCGCTGGTACAGCGAGTTTGGAAATGGGTGCTCTGGAACTCCTGAAGTCCCTGGCCTTCCAGGAACCAAACTGGATCCAGGACTACTCCCAAACTACAGATCTGGTCATTCAGAGGGAGTGGAACTCCATCCAGAGCAGGCGAACAGCCCGGTTTCTGGACCCAGAAACTGCCAAACCAGGCCCTGTCTTACTGGTGCTTAGTTCCAGTTTGTGGCGCTCACCCAAGCCATAACTGCGTCAAGCGGTAGTTCGGAATATTCACAGCCACTCTCGATTCAGATATCACACAAAAATAGAGCTGGATATCATCAGCATACTTGCTCCAAATCGCCTGGTGAGCACTCCCAAGAGCTTCATTTTGATGGTAAATAACACTGGGAATACTAAATATCAGGGTTTTTAAACCTTCCCACTGCATATGCAATGGACAGCCCTTCGGACAGAGGCGGCCTTTGAACTGAGGACTGCCCTCTCACATCTCATCAAACTGAGGGGCGTTCTGTGTAAAAGGGGACACCTGGCCACCCTAGGGCAAGTGCAACAGCCCAGAATGAAAAGAGACCGTTGCCCATGCCAACTAATTTATGCAACTGAATGTAAAACGTACAAGCAAATCCCCCAAAGAGAGACACTAACAGCCCTGAAGCCGAAGCCTTTCTGCTCATCTGCTGATTAATGTGGAACAGATGCACCCCATGCTATGATTGGCTGGCACAGGTTGGTTGTTTCGGGAGAGGCCCCTTCAGCTGTCTGCTTGATTTAAGAGGAACCCACTTATATGCGGCAGAATTGGGAGTCTACAAACAGACTGCTTGAAAGGGAGCATCCAGATCTTTTGCACAGGCCGGCTGAATGGCAATGGTACACATTGCCTGAAAGGTACCTCAAAGCCATGAGGTGACGCTGAAGGCACAAGACATACCAGAAAGGGCACCCATGGGTTTTTAATTAGAGCAGCCATCGTGCTCTGACGGATGCCACATTTTCTAGGCAGATTTCAACATTCCTGTTTGGGTGACATGAAAACAGTGCTGACTCCAGGTTTGATTGCTTTTTCCAAGTGTCGTACATGAGGTGAGGCATTAAGCAAGGTTCTTTCCCAGAATGAGATTTAGGCATCCATCTTCCTATCGGTTGGTCCTCAGGACCAGTGGATCTTCTCACTGTTGTCCTTGTGTGCATGTTGAGAAAGTGCAGGTGAAGAATCAGAAGAAACAAGAGAACCAAAAGCCTTCCTACCTCCCATGGGAGGTCCAGAACTTGGTCTTACACCTGCACCTTGCACATCTGCCTTCAAAGGTCAGTTGAGCAATTGCTGATTATGTGAATAGCCTCTCATCTAGTTTGTCTCCTTAGTACTTGATTTGGCTGTAAACCTGCACTACTAACTTGGAGTGAGCCCCATTATACTAGATGGAATTTGCTTCTAAGTAGACATGCATAGGATTGAACGCTGAAAGGACTGTTTACCTGGAGGCAGGTAATCCAAAGAACTTAGGACAGGGTACATGATGCCATTTCATATTTTCTTTCCACCACAAAGCTGTGAGGTGTTAGGCTGAGAGAGAGAGAGATCCAGAATCCCACCCAGTGAACTTCGTGGATTTGATGATGGGTCTCTGTGGACCCATTCCAACCCTCTAACGGCCACATCAAAATTGGTTTTCCTCTAGTTTGCCCTATCTGTCCAGCAACAGAAACGTGTGATCCTGCATGTGAAATTTCTTACACAAACAGGACTGCAACTCCATGTTACATGAAGGCTGCCCAGGATGGCATTAACAACAGACATATCACACAGAAAAAGCAATCTTATTTCTAGAAAGCTCTGTAATGAACACGTAAAAGGAATCTGTGTGCACGTGTGCATTTGTGTTTAAAAAGACTCCTTCCCTTTGCTGGCCGGCTCCTTTTCTCTTCACAATATGGAACATGACAGGGTATTTTTCTGTGCTATTTTTGTACGTTCTATCACAGTCTATATTTAAGGCAGTATTTAAATCTGCCAAATGGAGCAGCATTTTCAAATGGTTGTCAGATCACCTCTCTTTCCTCCTACGTACAGTATATTTCTGACATGGTTTGAAAGAGCAAAATAGAAGAGACTGGTAATACGTCCACATTTATCTAACCTAAGAAGGCCATAAGGCTATTGAGGGTGACACAAAGGAGGATGGGAGCAAGAATGAAAGCAAGGGATTGAATGCTCCAATTAGGGTATCAAGCGGGTTGGTTCTTGCACTTGCGCACAAAATGAAGGAGAAAATCAGATCACAGGTGATTTCAAAGGGAGCAAATTAGACCCTGGAGAATTGGGGACTCATTCTTCTCTGGCATCCCCAGAGAAGGAATGCCAGCCAGTAACAAGGCGTTCATTCACTGAAGTTGGATGAAGCCAGGGCGGCTCAGTTTCCTGCTTTACAGCTGAAAGTCCTCCCTCTGAAGGTGTGCTCTATTTGGAGGGCTGTCTGGTCCGTGTCTGGTTTTAGAAAAAGAACCACAAGAAAGGAGAAACAGGCGCCTTTGCACATGCCCAGTAGACTGAACAGGCACGTAGGTCATGTGGTCACAGGCTCCCCCCCCACCCCGCAGATGGCTTGTATTTCTCTGTAAATTATAGTCATTATTTCTAAATGTGCATCTATACATATAAATGAGCCTGTGCATATTGCACGCATATGTGCGCCCTCTTTTGTCCACCTATTTCCATGATGCATTTTGGTGCTACGTAAATTATAGGCGGTACTTACATACCATTCACAGTAAATATACTGGAAAGGGGAATTGCATCAATGGCTGGTTTGGTGGTTTCCTGTTTTTTGTGGTATTGTTTTTGTCTTGTTTACCCATTTTAAATGGTCTTCCTAAGGCTCAGCTACTTGTAGTAAGACCTTTATGCTAAAATAGACAAGCATTTTGTCATTTTGACCCCAGTCTTTCTGTCTTTACCCACCCATGGAACTGAACCCCAGAGAGTTTCTCCAAAGTGAATTTGGTCCCTGGGCTGAAGAGGATTCAATATTCCTCTAACAGAGAAACATTTTCAAGGATAAGGCTGAACACGCACATGGTGGGCATGTCATGAGCAGAACCGGCTGGAGCTGGGGGTCAGACTAGATGGCCTGGGAGGCCCCTTCTGACTCGCTCTGTTTCTCTGTTTCTATTTTAAAAGATCGTTTCTCCCCCACATCTTCAAAGGGGATTTACTTCTTCCACATTGTTCCTTCAGACTGGAAATGAACAACTTTGTAACCAGCAGTCTTAAGACAGGAGGTAAAATGTTCAAAACTCTCCCAGGCACATATAAAGGATGCAATGACACTCTGCTACATTGAATCTTGCAAGAATTAGTTTCCAAGGCAGGTGCTGGATGGGTTTCAAACAGTCCCAGGAGCGAAAGTACATTGACATGAAGAAGTCCTTTCCATCAGTTTGTTTGCAGCGGCCTGAAGCCAAGGAGGACAATGTGCCCTTTCTTGAGTTCTTGGCACCCTGCTCCTGGGGCCTGAATCACCCTGAAGCATCGTGCCTTCTTGGAAGGATAGTCCCCTCTTTCTGTGTGCCAAATCCCTGCAGCCTTGGTGGTGGGGCTGCAGCCTTTCTTCCCTTCCTTTGCAAAAGCCTTACAAAGAACAGCCTCTTTGATCAAGTAAGGGCCAACTCCCTGTTCCTGCTTTCCAAACCTTCACTTTGCTTAGGAAGCACAAAGATTCTAGCTGATTTCATATGTCATTAATGGATTATATTTTTATCCTTCTTATTTCAGCTCAAAAGAAGAAAAGGGTCTTTCTGAGTGACTTGCAGAATGAAAATCCAATGCAAATGATTAGAATGCAGCACAAAATCTAGCAGGGAACAAGGTCCATAGGTGGAGATGGGCCCAGAAATTTAATAGGGGGTGGGGGTGGGGCTGACTGAAGCCCTTCACTGCCTCTGGTGTTCTCGGGGATGGCAGTTTCTAGTTGGGTAGAGGAGTCTCTCAGCTGGTGCAGGGTCCAGATATGATGGGGAGTTATATAGCCCCCTTTCCCTTCAATCCTCTGAGATACCAGCTTAATTGCTTCCAATCCTCTCTCACACTCACGTGAAAGAAAGAAAGAAATGTGGGTTGTTAGATGTTTGTGTTTGGTTTTTAACATTACCTGATGCCCATGCAGGAAAGAGAATTTACAATTGAGTTTCAGCATTTTTGCCATGTGCATGTTAGAAATATAGGGGAAAAGTGAGTCAGAAGGGGTCTCTCAGACCATCTAGCCTGACCCCTGGCTCCAGCCAGCTCCACTCATGTAATCCCCAACACGTGGTTGTCCAAACTTTCCCTGAACGCCTTCACTGATGGGGCCTCAACCACCTCGCTTGGAAACCCATTCCATATCACAGGGGTCCTAACCATCAGGAAGTACTTCCTGACATCCAGCCTGAGGCCTGGTTCATTGAGCTTTGCCCCTTTTGAACACATCCTGCCCTCCACTGCAGGCAAGAACAGGTACAACCCTCCTCCACATGACATCCCCTCACATAAAAGTCACTAAAAGACCCCCCCAGTGTCTCATATTCTCCAGGCTGAAAAGACCCAGTTCCCTCAATCTCTCCCCATATGGCATCCATCCCAACCCGGCTACCATTCTTGTGACCCTGCACTGAACCGATTCTAACCTAGCGATGTCTCTTCTATAATGCGGAGCCCAGAAGTGGACACAGGACTGCAGTTGTGAGAGCACCAGATTCATGTAGAGCGGTATCTACACCTCCCTAGATCTGGAAGCCACAGTTCTAGCTATACATCCAGGGTTGCCATTTGCCTTCCTAACTGATGCATCTCACTGTTGGCTCTTGTTCAGTTTGCTGTCAGCAAGTACCCTGAGATCCCTTTCACAAGTGCAGCTCTCCAGCCACTGGCCCCCAACCCTGTACCTGTGACACCTATTCCTGTGTCCCAAGTGACCTTGCACTTACATTGAATGCCATCCTGTTTTCCCTGCCCACTTCCACAGCCTTTCCAGATCCTTATGGATCTGGAACACCTGCTCCTCAATTGTGGTCACTGCCCCCACTTTGGTATCATCTGCGAATTTTGCCAGCAGACTGCTTATCCCCTCCTCCATGCCACTGATAAAAAGGTTGAACAGAATCGGTCCCAGAACTGAGCCCTGGGGAACACCGCTCATCACCAGCTGCCATCCTGATGATCCCCCACTGATTATCCCCATAGCGGTCCATCAACCATGCCCTAATCCATTGGACAGTGCATTGATCTGTCCCAAAGCTCAACAATTTCTTGACTGATTTATCATGTGGCACTTTGTCAAAGGCCTTACTGAGATCCAGGTAAACCACATCTACCGCATCCCCTCCATCAAGCCACCTTAAACCCTTATCATAGAATATCTCAAGGTTTGTTGGGCAGGATTTCTTTTTACAGAATACATGCTGCTTGGCCACCAACCTCCCATTCTCATCTAGGGTTTCTAGAGCTTTCCCTATTATGAGCCTTTCCATCATCTTTCCGAGAATGGACGTAAGGCTAACTGGCCTGTATTTCCCCTCTGCTACCCTTTTTGAAGATTGGAACCTCCTATTCTGTGGAACTTCTCCCATTTTTCATGAGGTCTCAAAAATGTAGGTCAACAGATGCGAGGGGACCCCCTACCCTCAGGTGTAACATCCAGGGCCCCGAGGAGCTCCTCAGCTTCTAAGTGAGGTGACTCCAATCTGTGCCCCCATAACTCCAAGCTCATCTAGCTCCCCAGGTAGAACTCTCATGGTGAAATCTCACCCTAAACTTTCCTATGGACCACAACAGCCTCTTCCTGACCTTGAATGAGGGAAGGTGACCTTCAAGGGGAAGGATCTGCTCCACACAAAAGGAAGAGGAGTGACATGACTTTTAAACTAGGGAAAGCATAACTTGTGAATGATCCTAATGTGTTTTCACTAAAGGAAGGAGAGATTGTCTAAGCAACACCTACAGAATTTTCTAGTACATCCTGTACATGCGTTGGTCCCAGTCTGTCTTCCCTGCCTAGAATTGTTCATTCAGCTCCTTACTATATATAATGTTTGGTTGTGGGTGGGGGGATCCATCATGTGTATGATAAAATTTTTCAACAGCTTCATTGCAAACCCAGTCAAGTTGTGCCTTCAGCTTCTTCTGTAGCTTTTTGGAGATGATATCATCACTGAAGCTTTTTGAGGTCAAGTCAAGATATGGCTTGATGGCACACAACAACAGCAGCAGCAACAACCTCTACTACTACTAATACTACTACTACACTCAAAGCTCATAAGAATTTTGGTAATGGAATGGTAGAGAAGGTCCTCAATTACTCAACCAGGCATTGAATGGGCCTCCCTGTACTCCTGCTTTTGACTGCATTTACCTTTGTTCTTTTCTCTTTCTTGGTGAACATGCTGAGATGCAGATTTCTCCCAGCTCTATCAAGAGTCTTACTTCCTGTGCCCCTTAAGGTCAATTTCCTTCAGCCTTGCATTCCTTCCTGGGAAATGTCTGTCTGGATTTGATATCTCTTCCTTGTCCTTCTTGGTAAACACCGCTGAGAGAAAGATGCATTTAATTTTTAACAATGTGCCCCTTCTGTCAATACCTCCCCTCATGTTCTCTTAGGCAACAAAACTATCTTCTTTGGTGATCTCTTATTACTTTAATTTTCCACATACCTTTTTCCTTCCTGCCTGGTCCTTCTTGATTTCTACCTTCTGGATTTCTGACCACCCATCTCTGATTTTTTCCTATTCTGTCAAATCTGTTTACTTCTTTGTTATTATTTTACTTATATGTTAGCCTGTAAGCATTGCAGGACAGCTGCTGCTAGAGCATTGAACTGGGTCCATTTCATCTTTCTAGTCTCAATGCATTGAGTGGAGACATAGCTATGGCTAAGATAACCTGTGGAAATGAATGGAACTTAAGCGAAGGCACTTTGTGATGAGACTTTTTGTAGAAAACCTTAAACATGGCATTTTAGAGGAAATTCATATTATGTTCAGCCTTTTGGTACAAGGCATTTATTGGGATTTAGGATTCATCATCCACAGTAGTTTGGGAATGCTTCCCATGACATTAACTTCAAGAGTCTGTGCTAGGGGTAGCCCACAAGGGCTGGAGTCTTGAGTATTTCCTTTGGAGCCCTGAATATCTGTGAACCCAGGCTGAATCCTACCATGGATAATTCTTTTAAGGTTCAGGTTGAAACAGAGTTAATACACTGCCTCACCAACATGGGAGCCACTGGCCTCTGTTGTGTGATCCTTCCAAATTCTTTTCACTCCTTACCCCTCTTTTTTCTTCTCCCCATAAATATGTTAAAGAGGTAAAAACAGAATGATTGGACAATATTTTTGGAAAGCTCTGGAAACCTCTGGAAGCTCCCATTGTTGTGAAAACACTTATATCCTATTTATTTCAATGGATTTACTCTATGTATGACTGGATTCAACCCAGTGTTCTTGCACTATCTTGGCCAACACATACCCCTCAATATGGGGCTGTATTGTCCAGTATGTTTCAAAAAACCATTGCTGAAGAAGCCAAGAAATGAGCTACATTATCAAAGCTGTTCTAATTTCCCACATTGTGTATGCTGTGGGTCAAATTGGTCTGTCTTCTGGGCCAGTTTGGCCCTCCAGGGCTTCCTAGGTGAGCTTTCCCCTCTTTCCCCTGCTTTGGTGAAGATTTTCCCCAGCATAGAAATGCCCTGGGCCAGGCTTCCACTCCTTCCAAGCAGATCAAGAGAAAGGCTAACCGAATGTTTCTATCATGCTGAAGCTGGCCAGCTGGACTGACTTTGTGTTACACAGGTGAATAATAAACACCACCCCCACCACACACACACACACACACACACACACACACACACACACACACAAGCAAAGTTAAGATTCTGTCCATCAGAGAAATGGGGCTTAATGATATGAAGGTGCTTCCAAACTATTGAACACCCCTCCTTCCTTCTAAAAACAACAACTGTCGGGCACATTTAAGGTGGATTCTCACATGGGTCTTGAGGGTCGGGCAGGGAAGAAGGAGGAGAGAAGAGGAGACAAGTTCTGTCCTCGTATGAAATATGCCAGCAGTGCCTTCCTGCCCTCTCTGAGCCTGAACACTCTGGATGCCTGTTTTGCATGGGGGGAAGACCTTGAAAGTGGCCTTCGCCTCCCTGCTCCTCTTGCCATACATGGAATGCCTGCAATCCTCCAGGCTTGGAGGGGTATATGATTGTGCCCTAAAAGGCTGTCTGTCTGCCTGTCTGCCGGTGCCTGTCTGTCTTTCTAAATCAGGCTAATTAATAAATGTTGGAGGAGAAAAGCAAGAATGGGTTCCTTGTGAAAGAACCACACACTCTCTGGCACTTGGCTTTCATTGGTGGATCTCCAGATACAAGTAAAAAGACAGACAGACGGACAGGAAGACAGGGAATGTGAATTGGAAGGATAAAAGGGATTTCCAGTTAACTGAATGGCATAAAGACATTTGGAATATAGCTGTTAATGATAAGGTGATGTGTGGAATTATGCTGAAAAACGGATTGACAAGTAAAAATGATTTTAATGATATGTGGGGCTTGTTTATTGAATATGTAATAATAAAAGGGAAGGGTATTAAACCTTCAGATGAATCAATGCAATTTTGGACAAAGGGTGTAATCCTGAAAGAGCAGAAATTTAGAAGAAGGAAGGAAAAAGGAAATTAATGAATAATTACCATGAAGCCAAGGTTCCAGTGGAGGGGTGCACTAATTGTCTTGTATATTCTTCTCTCATATTTTGTGCTGTTCTTTTTTTATTATCCTGTATGATATATTTTTATAGTTGTAGTGTTGTATTTTAGTTGTTTAAATAAAATTTTGAAAACTGTGATATCAGATAATGTGGTCCACTTTGACCCTCAATAGCTTATTCCACTGAGGTCTTTTCCAGCTCTTCTATTTTATACCAAAATGTTTCTGGTTGAATTGGTGATCTTTTTACATAGAAATGTTGGTGATTGACCCTACAGTCTTGGGCATGCAAACCAACTATGCTAGAGTTTCCAGCATGAGAGCAACACACTCTTCCCCTGAGCCTCTCTGCTGTATACCCATATTGTGAGTGGTTGTGGGTAGAGGTGGGTGAGGTTGCGAGACAGTTGCTTTCCGAGATACACCACATGAGTTCCAGTTCTATGGAACTGGGGGCTGTCTAGTGTCTAATTGGGTTCTTAACCCCTTCGCTCTACTAGCTTTCGCATATGTGTTTTCAGCAAAGGTAGCATTGAACTGAAATGCACAAAGTGTTAATGATGTGTGAGCTGACCATATCATAATTAGCAAATTGATCACAGGCTTATAATTGCTTGCCAGTGTTATATATCTTGATGAAATGTCTCTGTTACTGACAAAATTGAGTTAGATCTTTGAGTGGTGGGACATGTGCATGACCAAAGTCCAACTTTGGAACATGGCATGTAGAACTGTATTGTTTTCCAGCCCAGCGCATCATGACATCATGTGCTAAGATGCCTCCTTCTTTGGTTTGTTCTGATCGCACATGCTTCTTTGCAGCAGTCCATTGACCTGAAGACACAGGCAGATACAAAGCGACAGACCTGTTCCTCTACATGTGTTGGGTTTCACATCCCAGCTTTAAAAAGACACTTGAAACTTAGCAAATTGCTCCAGCATCAGTCTCAGTTTGGCCTGAATTGCAATTTTTTTGAACATTTGCATGAAAATCATTAGCATTTTTGTGCACATTTCTCTTGCTACATTAAGATTTACCTGAAATGTGCACTGGATGCAAGCATTTTTTCTAATTAAAGGCATTTTTAACAACTTCCTAATATATGCATATATTTTTGACTTTGAGAATTGTCTGCAAAATTTGGAGATTGCAAATTAAGATGCGTAGTTGAATTGTGGTTTGCATCATGGTTTGAAGGTGTACAATTAAAATGTGAATGGAACAAATTTCTGCCACATCCCAAGCCACAATCCTTCACCTACGCTGAACCTCCTCCCATTTCTGTGCATCTGGTTGTTATTTCGGAATGCCATGAGTGATCTGGGATATAAATGTTCTCTCTCTCTTTCTCTCTGCATATCAAATCAATTCAGAGCTTTCATGGATTAGCAAGAAGCCTCAAAATGACCAGCAGTATTTAGCTAAGCAAGTGCACAATATCAGATTGCACTGAGAAGACAGACAGAAAATGGCAGACTGTGATGCACTGCCTCAGACGTGACTTCGGGCCAGGCACAATCCATCGCCTGACCTACCTCATGGAGTTTCCGGGAGGGTGAAGATGGGTGCTTCAGTATCCAAGCTCACCTCCTTCAGCAACTCCACAGAAAGCTAGACTATAAATAGAACAGAAATGCATGTGCAACACGTATAAATGTAAGAAAAACAAAAGCATAAATCGTGGATGAGGGGCCCGACCTGGCGTGCATTACTGAGACCTGGCTGGGAGAGGTGGGTGTGTGGCCCTAATTTTCCGAGATGCAATGTCCCTCGCGGGGCTTCATTTCCCTTTGAGGTTGGGCCTACAGTGTTTGTACCTGGTACTGAGTGATCGAGACAGACTAGGGTTCTGTTGGTGTACCGGGCACCCTTCTGCCCAGCAGACTCCCTCCCTGCGCTGATAGAGATAATCTTGGACCTAGTGCTGAGGACCCCCAGAATGTTGGTCCTGGGGGACTTCAATCTCCATGCCAAGGCTGATTTGTCTGGGGCAGCTCAGGACTTCATGGCCACCATGACAGCCACGGGGCTGTCTCAAAATGTCACTGGCTCAACGCATGAAAAAGGCCACACTCTGGACCTGGTTTTCTCAATGGGGCAGGAAGATGGTGATCTGGAAGTGAGGGGTTTGACCTTAACCCCTTCGTCATGATCAGATCACTTCCTTGTGAGGTTTGAGCTCAGGGCCAGTTTCTCCCTCTGTAAGGGTGTGGAACCTATTACGATGGTCTGGCCCTGGAGTCCGATGGATTCTGATGCTTTCCTGAAGGCTTTGGGGGATTTTCCAGTTGACAGAGTGGATGCTCCTGTCAATGCCCTGGTCAATTTGTGGAATGGGGAAGTAACCAGGCCGTTCAACATGATCGCTCCTAAGCATCCTCTCCGGCCATGCAGATCCTGCTCGGCACCATGGTATACGCCTGAATTGCGGGCGATGAAGCAAGCTGGGAGATGCCTAGAGCACAGGTGGAGGAAATCTGACCGAGCACATCTTAGAGCTCGTTATCGACTCTACGGTATGGCAGTGAGGGTGGCGAAAAGGAAATTCTTCTCTGCTTCCACTGCATCCTCACAGTGCCATCCAGCAGAGCCCTTTCAGCTGATGCGATGAACTCATTCAAAGGAATCAGGCTTTTCTTGAACATTTGTTTATTAATCTCAGATTTCAGTTCTGACCCTTCAGCATGTCCTTCAACTTTGCCGGGTGGGGGGGGGGGTGATAGTCTTCCTCTTGGAGAAGACTGAGCCAGATTAGGAACTGCGCACTTCCTTTCTCATCTGTTATCAATTTTCCCTCCTCATTGAGGACTTGGACCACCATTTTTCCCTGCCTTTTACTGTGTCCATAGCTGAAGAAGGCTCTTTGTTTGCCTGTTTTTGCTTCTAGCATCCTGTGCGAACCTCACCTCATTCACAGCGTTTGCCTTCCTGACACCATCCCTGCATTTCCATGCTATCTGCCTGCACTGGTCATTTGTAGCTTGGCCTTTCTTCCATTTCCCACATGTATCCTTTTTTTTTTTTTTTCAGGTCAGCTCTAAGCCTTTTCTGATTTTTTTTCTCTTGTCTTTTACCCCTTTTCTTGTTGAAATTGTTTGGAATTGCAGCTTTAGAATTTCCTTTATTAACAATTCCCGCCCATCTTGGACTCATTTTCTCATTAGAGTGGCTTACCATGGGATCTTATTTATCATTATCCCAAGTTTGTTAAAATTGGCTTTCCTGTAATCCAGGATTACAGTCAATGTTTGCTGCTTTTAGAGTGAAGAATTTCAGTATAACATGGTTACCTTCCCCCAGAATTCCCATAAGTGTCACTTTATCATGAAGTCAAGTCAAGGAGTGCTGGTCCTCTAGTTCCTTCCTTCACTTTCTGTAGGAGCAAACTATCAGCCGCACAAGTCAGGAATTTCATTGCCTCTCAACAGATATTGTGGAAATTGAAGTTCCCTGTTATTACTATAGCATACCTTCTTGAAACATTGGCTTTTAAAAAGATTCATCTTCTTTCTCTCCTTGACTGGGTGGTCAGTAGCAGACTCTGACTAGCAATGCTCATGTCATTCCTTGCTCCATTTATCTTAATCCAAAGGCTGGGATGGGAGTACTAAGCTCGCCCTCCTGTATTTCTGTGCAAAGAGATGTATTTTCAACATAGAGTGTGACCCCCTCCCTCACTTTCTGTTCCTTCTGTTCTTCTTGAACAATTTATATCCTTCAGTTGCTGAATTCCAGCCATGGGAATTGTCCCGCCAAATTTCAGCTACATGTAGTGCTTGGATCTGCAATGAAAAGGAAAGAATACACAACAGATTAATTTGTTTCTTGAGATATTTATTTTTAAATCTTCCTTTTTTGAAGAATGGTATTTGCCTCTGAAATGGAATGGTATTTGCCTCTGAAACAAGACCTCTGCATATGAGGAAAATTGCAAGCTTGTCCAGTTGCATGAAAAAGGACTCTTTTTTCTTTCTTTTGGAAAGCTGACCTTGGCAAGGCCTAGCTCCTGCCACTAGATGGTAGTGTGGCAAAGCATGCACATGTGTGTGAGAGTATGCATGCACACACACACATGCACACACAAACACATGCACACGGATTTTTAACAGGAAAAAAGGCATGTCTACACAGCCAACAAGGGCTGTTGTGTACGAGACAGATGGTTCTGGCACTACTGCTAGGTTGAGATTGACAGAGAGCATGTCCGGTGTCAAGAGTACTGGTTGGGAAAGGACCATAGCTTAGTGGTAGACATACATGCTTCGCATGTAGAAGGACACAAGGTTTAATCCTCAGTAGTTCTGGGGGTGGGGGACTGGGAAAGACCCCTGCCTCAAATTTGGAAGGGTCAGTGCTAGTCATGGTAGACTAACATTCCCCAACCTGCTGTCCTCCACATATCTTTGGCTTCAACTCTCATGAGTCCCAACCAGCGTGGCCAATGGCCAAGGATGTTAGGAGTTGTAACTAGGGTCAGGGCAGAGCCTCTCCCCACTCCACCCTCACAGGCACACCGCTGACTCGCTTTATGTAATCCAGAGAATGAAAAAGCAAGAGAAATTGCAAATGCCTCCTTGAAAAATTGAATGTCTAAAAAAAGGAAAAATCTCCAAGGAGCAATGCAAATACTTAGCATTGTAATTAAACATATTTCTGTGTGTGTGTGTGTGTGTGAGAGAGAGAGAGAGAGAGAGATCTTGCATCTTTGACCCTGCTTTTTTCTTTTTCCTGTTGTGCCTCTTTCCCACCTGTTTTTGTTAATTAGAGTGAAGGACGGTATGACAGACTGACGCCCCGCCCCCAGACCACTGGATGTTCATCCAGCCCTCTCACTGCGGAGATTCACCAGGCATTGCCAGCAAGGCATTGTAGGATCCAAGCAGGCTCCATGTGGCCTTCCCTGGCCCCCTAAACCAGCCCACTGACTTCAGATGCAGTGAAGGCTGCCCTGCTGCCAGTGCTGAAGGAAAAATCAGCTGTCACCCAACTGACTTTTGCACATGGAATGGATGAAAAGGAGCGCCATTTTGTCTGTTGCCTTTGGCAGTGCAATGCTTTTAGCCAGCCCTACACTGGCCACAAACTTTCAAACACATATACACAAGCATAAGGGCTAGGAACTGGAAGGAAGGAAGGAAGGAAGGAAGGAAGGAAGGAAGGAAGGAAGGAAGGAAGGAAGGAAGGAAGGAAGTTGAAAATTCACAGGAAAGCAATTCTATACCCAGAGACTACATTGGCTACTTCTCTTTCTTTCTCTCCAGAATCTTGCTGCACCCATTCGCTCTCTCATCTCTCCCTCAGACACACACTGAGTCCTGGCTGTATGGCCCTCCTCTTAACACACCTTCCCATATTCCAGAACGTCCCTTTTCCACAGAACTCAGCAGATGCCCCTTATTGCAAACCCTACTACTTCAGAGTGTCATGTAATCAGTATCTGAAATTTTAATCTGGCAGCCCTTGTTGACAAAGGATGGGTTTATTTTCTTTTCCTTGCTATTAAAGAGTGTCTGAGCTGACAGTGTATAATCAATGGTTACCTGGCCATTTTTGTGCTACTTATTCTAATTATAGTTTCAATTCCAGCTTCGGCTTTATTTCTTTTGCTGTTTGTCTTTGGTCCCCTACCCCAAACCTATTTTGCACAACCTGTAAAAGTAAACACCACTTTCAGTCCAATGCAATTCTTCCACTCCCTTAACTGTGCACACGGTTAAGGAGAAGGATTCCATCTGTGCACTGTGCAATTGAGCAAAAAATAAGGCTGTGAAAAGCCTGATGGCTGTAGGATGTTATCACAGGGGGAGGGAGGGAGAGGACATGAAGAACGAAAAGGAAACGAGCCTTGGTTGGGGTAACTTCCCTGGGAAATTATCAGTGGAGGCTGGTCTTCCAAAGTCAGTAGGTTGGAGGGACTTTCATCTGATCTTTAAAGGAGCTATCCAGATGCTGAACCATATCCCCCAAACTTGGTTCAGCCTTTAAAGTCCAGATTGAATACTGACCCCATGGAGAGTAGAGCTGCTACTCACGGCTGGAAATGACTGGGCTACTCAAATAGAAATAGTACAAAACTTTTCCAGGTCGGGTAGTCAGGGCTAGCATCAAGGACCTGAGTGGCTGAAATATGCTGAGGCCTCACTCTAGCGGGGACCTTTGACGAGAGTCACCTGCATTTCTGGAATTGTTTTGGGGGGTGGGCATGAACTTGGGGGATCTGAAGGTGTATATTTCAAAATTAACCATGGCAGCACTGTTCCTTGGAAACATTCGAACTCAGGTGGCTTGGTCTGACAGCCATCATTTATATTTTCCAATGGATCCAGGAGAAAAGCCCTAAGTGGTAGGCATTCTGAGGAATCAAAATGCCAGATCTCCATGCGGATCTGATTAATGACCGCTGCTTCTGGTGCTGTCACCACTACTACCAGGTAAACCCACAAGGGTGCACCTATATAGAAGGAACAGCCTGTTGATATAGGAGGGGACCCAGCAGGTTGCTACACCTGAGTCAAATCTTTTCACAGGGTTGTTATGGGGATAAAAATGGGAGGACAGTCATAGATACCATCTTGAACTCTCTGGAGAAAAGATAGCTCATGTAAGCCTAATAAACAGAAAATATAATAAAATATTATGTTTATACAGCAGAAATTATGTGCTTTCTCCATATGACTGTTTGTTTTGACTCATTTTATAGAATCCAAAGACTGAAATCCAACATAAAGCCAGAGTTCCTCACTTGAAAACATGAATGCATTTTTATTTCTTTTCCCTAACATATCTAAACTAACTAACTAACCAACTAACTAAAAGGCTATTGACCCTCCCCAAACTCCTTATTGCTGTTTTATTCATTTCAAAGAAGTATTCCCTGCATATGAGGGTTTTCAGAAGAGCCTATCAAAATGTTAGGGGCCTGTTTTGTTTTTATATAAGTCAAATTAGATGTTTTAAACAACCAACCAAAATATTATCAATTGGAGCATTCAAAGATCTAGCATCTTTTCAGGTTCTTTGGTTTACACCCCCTTTCTTTGGCTTGCCCCACCCCCACATTCCTTTTCAGTTTAAATTTCTGTGCAATATTCACATTTTGATTGACATTAAAATTATTTATTGTCACATTGTGGGTGTTCAGTAATGGCACATGCTTTGCAGCTGAGAAATGCTTTCTTGATCTTGAGCAAACTCTTTGTTCATTTCCAGTAAAGCTCCCCTGCCACGCTTTACTCATCACAGAGGGTATATAGACACCATCATGGTTTGTATATAGTGCAAATTAGCTGAGGTCAATGTTCAGGTGAGGGTGTCTGCAAAATTTAAGGAAGCTGCATGTTTTGCAAGGCACGCCATAGTAAAATGGTCAGTGGTTTCTAAACATTATATGGTCAGTGGCTTCTAAACATTCATTATATGTTAGCATGTCACCTCTAGAACTTAGGCCACAATCAGTCAACCAGGATATTCTTAGTGACTGGGTATATAACCCTATGGAGTAGCCTTCTCTAAGTAGCCTGTTGACTTCAGCTGTGTTGCACCAGGCAGCTTGTGTGGTGCAGTGGTTAAAGGTGCAGGATTGGGACCCAGATGGTCTTGGTTCTAGGCCCCCCTCATCCATGGAGCCCACTGGGTGATTGTGGTCTGCCACTCACAGACTCTCACACCGTAATCTACCTCACAGAGTGGTTGCTGTAGGGATAAGATAAAGAAGTGAAGGAGAATTAGGCAAGCTGCTTGGAGTGCCTTGAAAAGAAAATAGGTAGGATGTACATATAATAAATAAAATAACAACAACATAGCTCCCATGATCCATAGTAAATATGGCTTTGGAGTGAGAGGAGTTATGACCCAACCCATCTGGAGAGCACCAGATTGTGGAAGGTTGATACTAATGGTAAACTGTTCTCTCAGTGGTTTATATGGATTGTTACAGAGTCAAAATAGAACCATTCATGCACAAGGAAAAGACATTGGCAGGCTAAAATTGCTTGAAGGAACTGATCCTTCAAGGGCCTTGAGCCCTTTGTAGGAAAAAGGCAGGATATAAATCCAAAAATAAATAAAATGAATAAAAAATCCAGCTCATGGCCATCATTTTTAGGGCAACCATTTAACTCAGCAGTGGGTGTAGCAAGGAACAGCCCCCCTTTGCACACTTTGAACAGTGGGCAATCTATCCTCAGTAGTACATGTATGGCTAGACAAACGCTGGTCCTGTTCACACAACACGAAGGCGCTCAAAAAGCACCACGGCTTGTTAGTCGCTCTCCTACATGCTGGGTGTGGGCTACCTGATTCCCCTCATTACCCTTGCTGGGTGCATCTTTTTGTTGTGTGTACAATGTCTGGGTTCACAGGTGGAGTGAGAGAGAAGCCATGTAGCTTCTTTTTCTGCCCCCTGCATGCCTGTCATGTGCCATGTAATTTGCCTAATTACTTTTGCAGTGTGTGGCTTCCTGTGTCCTCTGAACCCATGATGATGTGCAGCAGGGGGATCTGCAGAACCACTCCAGTATCCTACAGCAAGCCTACAGCCTATGCTGTATCCTACAGCATCTCACAGGCTCTGGAAGGTGTGGGAAGCCATGTGCTACGAGGGCAATTTGGAAAAGCATGTGGTGCACCGCTGGAGGTGAGTAAAAGAAGGTACCCCAGCTTCTTTTCCCCTGGGATCATTCAAGCCCAGGCAATGAGGATGAGCATTCAGGTGGTTCACAAAGCACCCAGAGTCCACATTCTGTCACTGATTTCCCCTCTTTTGGTCATATGAACCAAGACTCTGTTTCTTCACTTGGTGTGAGCACGATTAAATTGAAAAAAAAAAAAAATGAACTGAGCCTGCATAATAGGTATTCATGCCAAATGTGCAACTCCCTTTACCAATAATCAATTAATTAAAATTAAAAAAAAATAAAAAGTGGGAGTTACTTTGTGATTCCCAGCCCTGCTTCACTGCTTCCATTTGGTCTCTTCATTCATGCTGTCCTGCAGCAGAATGTCTCCACAGGAGAGGAAAACAAGCAACCTGCTGACTTGGTTCCTGATAAATTCATGCTTTTCTTCTTTTCTGCCGTGCACCTGGCTAAACTGCACTACCACACCTTTTTGATGTACCACAGAAATCCACAGTGCCTCCTCTCTACCTGCCCACAGATAGATGATAGGCAGCTCTCTGCCTCTGCCTCTCTCCCCCACAACTTCCCCATCATTCAAATCCGACATCTCCCACCCTTTGTCTTTCCATTCATACATCCCTCCTACAACATCCACTTCTGCAGCTCTATCCTGTTCAGTGATTTAGGGGTAACTTTGGAAGTGTAGAACCTCTTTGTGACAATCTCCACAGCCACAGTCCTACAGAGAGTCCAAAAATGCAGGCAGCCGTGCAGATCCATGTCTACAAATGAATCCTAGCACTTTTCATCTCTGGCAGAAGGAGGTCTTTTTTAAACCTTATAATCCCAAAATTCTTGGCACTACAGCAGGAGACAACCTTTCCTGCCCAGCTCCAGGGAGGATTACAATGAAACTCAGAAGAAACAGTCCCAGAAGCCAAAAGCATCTCTGCTGGGGAAAAAGCCTTGGTGCCAAATTCCTCTGAGCCCTGGCCTCATCACACCTCCCTTGTCTCCAGGCTGGGGCGGCACACTGCCACCTCAGTGTGCCTCAGCAGGGAGTCCCCAACAACAATCACCTCCCACCGTACCTTCCCGTTGCTGGTGGGCGGCCGTGCCCTGGCCCTCACCTCTCCTGCAGCGGCCCCCTTGCCGCCTGATGTCCCAGGCTGGGGATCCTGCTGGACCCCTGAAGCCTCATCAGCCCCAGCCTCCCCAAGCGGAGAGAACCTGCTTCTCAGCTCCAGATTGGTGCCAGGAGAAGGAGGCCGTACTGGCCTCCTCCTCCTGTGGGTGACATACCTCCATGTCTCTGCAGCTGCTCCTCCCGTGGTCTCTCCCTCAACCCTCTGCCCAGAGAGGGGCTGCTCCAGGGGGGCCTGGAGAGCTCTCTCGGCCCTCAGGCACCTCACCTCCTCTTCTAGCAGGGTCACCATCTTGCACCGAGGGCAAGTGTATCCCTGCCTCTCCTGGGGGAGAGGGCGAACATGTTGCAGCTCTCGCAGTGGACAGCAACACCCGTGACTCCCGCCAAGGCCATCTCCTGGTCTGCCATCGGGATCCCTTCCGAGACCTTACCTTGGTCCCTTGCCTTGTTAGTCCTGCAGTTCTTCTCACTTACCCAGTTCTCCCAGACAAAAACCCACTCGCACACACACACAAGGATAAAATAAACTTCAATTTAAATTGGAGGAAAAACAAAGCAAAGCACAGCACAAAAAACCCCCTCAAACCTCTGTGTCCCAGGGAAGGGAGTCCCCGGACAGCCCAGGCCGCAGCTAAGGGACGCAGACAAGGGACGACGCCTCATCAGTCCCTCAGGTTGGTGGCCCCACCTGTCTGCTTCCTCCTGGCCCCTCTAGCCTCTCTGGCCCACCCCCTCCCTCTCCGCTGCTCCTGGCCCTCTGCTCCCCTGCCCAGCTCCTACCTTGCCTTCGCCAGTCCCCTGGCCACTCTCAGTTCTCTCTCCCAGCCTGTGCGCCTGCTGCTCCGCTGCTCTGCCAAGAGGCCAGAGCCAAAAGATACACCCACATGCTGCTTCTCTGTTTTCTCTGCCTCCACTTCCTTCTCCATCTTCTGTTGGTTCCTCCATGAAGAATTTTATAATGCAATCTCCTTGGGGCAAGGACTTGTTCCCTTGTATTGTGTAAAGTAGGAGTCAGCAAGCTGGTGGTGCTCTCACATGCTTTGGATGTCAGTTACCAATAGTCCCAGCCGACATGGTCATGGTCAGAGATTATGGGAACTGTAGTCCAAAAGTTCTGGAGAAATACCAGCCTGCCTGCCCTTGCTGTAATTCAATATGCACTCTTGATGGCAGCAACAGTAGTAGTAGTAATAATTATTATTATTATGTTGATAACATTGGTGTAAATAATGTTTACATCTAGATATTTTAGTGGAAATAAACGCCATTCACATGGATCCATCAAAATGCTTTTTCATGCACCCATCGTACTTCCTTCCACTGAAATATCTCTGTTTCCCACTGGTGAAATCAGAAATGGCAATTTGATTTCTTTCTTTTAAGAATATTAAAATCAATTAACAGCTACCTTTGTGATAAATATTTCAGCAATTTCTCTCTTATCCTTAACCATTCCCAAATTGTTCCAGTGTCTAAGAAGGTGAGAGAATTAGAAGCTGCTATGAAGGCAAATGTTCCAATGTTTGTTCTATGGTGAGCTTCACATTCTTTGAAAGTGATCTAAATAAAATTTAAAACTGCCTTGAAAATAGAAGAGAATCACCATCGTTGCTCAAAACTCTTTGCAGTGAAATCAGACTTATTTTTAAACGTAATGATTGCTACTATTTTAAAAAGAAGGGGGAAATTGTTTAGGGTGCTACTTTAAGGAAAAATTAGCAGCACAAAACAACATGAACATTTGAAATGTGATTCATTTCTGTTATTTGAGATGGCCAGATTCAAATAAGAATAAATAGCCACGAAAATATGGCTGGAATGTGAAATGTGCACAAAATTTTGATTTTAAAGATTGTGTGCTTGTGTTTTGCATTCCCTTTGTCCAAATGTACAATTCACATATATAATTTTGGATCCAAAACAGTTTCTGGACTTGCTCCAGCTCTCTCCTTCCCTCCTCCCTTCTCTAGCTCTGTGCTGCTTTATTCCGGGCCTGCATGAGCCAAAAAAGTTTTCATTGTGAATGGCCAATGCTGGCTCATTTAAACTGATTTGATCTTTGGTTTAAATAATAGTTAATATATATCTAATGCCAAGTAAGGCTGGGCTAGTGACTTGGATCAGCAGGTTCTGATGTCCATAAAAATAGTGAATGGAGAAACAGTCCTCATGAATCAAGGATGGAAGACACTTCCAAGGCCATAGTTGGGAGCACATTCCCTTACAGTTGGTAGCAATGTACATTTAATCGGAGCTTGGACAAGCTTGCAGAGCAGCAATCCAGGATGCAGGCAGCAGGATGACAGGAGACCTCTAAGCCAGATCCTATTTCCAAACTAATCAACAACTCCACTAATCAAGAAGAAGCCAACATTATTACACACAGAAGAGCAGCTTTTTGTTTTCTCTTTTGCTTTTTCTCCCCCATGCGGAAAGTGCATACTCCAACCGGAAGTTGCTTCGTCTCTTCTAATGTTTGTCTCCTTTACAAATATCCCCAATGTAACTTCTCTTGCAGGGGAGTTAGCCTCTGTAGTGAAGGTGGCCACTTTATTTTCACTGTCTCTGAACAGATGTCTTAAGTAATAGTGTGAGACATTCAGAAATGCGACATGCATTGTTTTTCTAAAGTGTTCTCTGCAGGGAGGTACCAGAATCTGCAGTCACACAATGCAACCAAGGATATCCTCCTATGCTTGTCTAGATAGGAAAAGATCCTACAACTAACAGTATTATCACTACACTGCATTTTACCTCGCTTTTCTTTCTCTTGCAGGGATCCCAAGGCAGTTTACAAGGTTGTCTTCCTTACCAGAACTTCCTTACCATGGCACACCTGTGTGTCCCAGTTCAGCATTCTAGATGCTGCAGTTCCCTGGTTCCAGCTGGGAATGCTGGGAGTTCTGGGACATCTTATCTAAACATGCATAAGATTGCACTGCACAACAAGAGCCCTGCCCCATGTGCTTCCCCTAAACCATATTGAGCTGGTTTAGGAGCAAATCTGGTGGGACCCTCAATGAACACAGCTTTGTTTCTGTTTCTCTTTGGCAGGGATACAGGTGCTCACTGCCCTCTGAGCTGACTTCTTGGCTATGAGAACAGTTGTTGCATCTCCTAATGCAGTTTTCCACAAAAGACCTGCTGCCTACTTTGCTCCCCTGCCGGATGTGGCCTACAACATTTCGTCACCATGTCATGGGGCCCGTGGCATGGTTGGAAGGCAATTGATGCAGCAGCCTTGGGTAGGAAATCTGTGTGCACTGCCTTGAGTCCTGTGATGAAAGAATGGTGGGATATAATAAATGTAGGTTAAAATGGCATATAAAGAGCCAACAAGTAGAGGAGGAAGGAAAACAGGCATATAGAACCATTTTGGGAGAAGCTGTATTTGCCAGATTCCTTCCTGTCTCAGAGGCACAAATGTTCCACCTTCTAGACATGAGTTGCCAATCTTAGACGTGCTCCAACAGTGGTAAACTCCCCAGAATTGTTTCCTGAAGAACCTAAACTGCTCTCCCCCTCACTATCTAATGCTATGCTCTTTTCTTTCTTGAGAATCATTTTAAACATCACACCAGAGAAATGGAGAGAGGGAGGGAGAGAGGGAGAGAAAAGCACTATATTTAGTTAACAATTTGCACAGCCCTTTGAAGGCGGAAGGTGCTACAGAAGTGCTAAATGCTAACATTTGTTATTTTGCAAGTGAAGGACTCTTCTTCTCTGCATTTAGAAGGGGAAAAAATCTTACTGCGAAATCCCTCCAAGAGACAGTTGAAAGAGTGGGAGGTATATATCAGCCGATAGGAGAAAAACCTTCTTTTCTGCATGGCAAATAATCACTGGCTGGGTTCTGTCTTCTCGCCAGAGAATAAATGCACTTTGTAAGAGCCAGATATGAGGAAGGTGGTTTTTTGAAATAAAAATAAATATGTTAAAATCAGGGAATTTGTACTGATTAAGGCAGTTGCTGTCTTTGCTTCTGTGTTTCCCTTTGGGGCCCTGGTTCCTCACATTTTAAGGGTCTTCTTCTTCTTCCTCCTCCTCCTTCTCCTCCTCCTCTTCGTCTCCTTCCTCTTCTTCTTCTCCCCCCCCCCCCGAAAGGAACTCCATCCTCTAAACTCAAGTGGCTTTGTGATTGCCCAATGAACTGCAAGAGGTGGGGCAGTTGGCAGCTTCCCCATGTGGCAAACCTCCCAAGTTCACTCCTGCCTGAAACCTTGGGCTGCCACCACTGATCCATGTCAGCAAAACCGAGCTAACAGAGGGTGTGTCTTATGCTAAGGGGAGGTCTATAGACGGTGCAGTCTAGAAACAGAGTTGGCCCAGGAAATACCAGGAACCACCTTCCTCCATGATTTCCTCTCTGTTTAGGGTCACCTACCCCGAGTTACACTGAAGCTTGGCTGAATTTCTGCTGAAGGTTTTTCCACATATGCACTTGACTCCAGTTGCAGATTGGTGGGGTCTGCTTCTTATGGCTGCATTTCAGATCTGGTGTCATCCTCTGTCAGTGGAAATTATTTCGCCCAATCCTTGTGCCTTCCAGACTGGGCTGTGGTATGCACCATTCTAGCAGTTGACTACAACTCCCATCAGCCTCGCCAACATCAGCTGACCTATTGGGGGAAATAAGTTGTGGATGGCAGGTGTATGATATGGAACTGAAGTTCCTGCAGGCCATGGGGGATATTAAAGACTGAAGATGCCAATGACATTATCACCACCCTATTACAGTGTTGGGGTTTTTTTCCCCGTTGCCTTTCCCTTGGGGTGATCTGTTGGGGCTTGCCTGGCATTTTAGGAACAGGCTGAAGCCAGAAATGAGCCAGGACCTAACACAAACAATGTTGCACTGCCCCTTTGCCTCCCAACTTTCTTCCTATTTGGCAGGCTGCCAGAAGGGGATCTGAACGAATAACATGCAGACAGCTGTGGGCTGCCTATGGCCTGCCGCTGGCCTCCTGTTACAGGCAATGAGAGGACTGGACCAAGCCACTCGCTGCCTGAGATGAAGCATAAAAGGCATCCCGAAGTGTACAAACCAGCCAGAGGAACAGCTGTGTCTTACTCTTCAGCATCCTTTACCAAACCTGAAGGCAGGAAGATGGCTTAGGAGGAACAGAGAAGACTACAAATACCCATTACTCTGCTCCCCACCCCTTACAAAAGCTGACGCTTGCCTAATGGGAGGGCTGGCCCTGGGCAATAAGCACCAGAGGAGTTTTGTTTTGAACAACCAAAATACAATTTTCAGCAGACAAATGCCGTATGGATCTCTGAGGAAACGTCAGATTTGCCTAATGGTTCCCAAACAGTGGAATGGAATTTGTTCCATTGCTAAATCGTGGTCTTCAAAAGGATACAGCACCTTCTTAGTTAGGACTAATTCTGGGTCACGCAAACGTCTTGGTCGCTATAGCCATTCAGGAAACATCAATGTTCCACCATCTAACATACACGTTCTTTACCAGCCTTTCCCCAAGCTGGTGCTCTCCAGATGTGTTAGGAACAGCTCTGAGAACTTTTAGTGCTTTACAGTCGGATGTCAAATGCCGTTCTCGCTTGTGGCTGTTCAGTCCTAGACAGCCATTTAGCCAAGAAATGGAGAAAAGCACGGCAGAAGACGTAGTCATTGAGTCCTTCTCAATGACCTGAATGTACTGAAACCCTGCAGTTGCTAGGCAACTGCAAGGGATGCTCTTACTCTCCCAGGGAATCAGCAAAATAGCCTTCTGGCAGGAGCTAAAGCCTTGGTAGTGATGCTCTCAGAAGACACTATTCATGGTCAGCTTTTATTTAAAAAAAACTAGCATGCTCAGCCAAGTGTTTCCTCTGGAAGTACATAGAAGACACCTCCTGGCACACAGTGCCTCACACTGGTGGTACCTTGTAAATGGATGACCAGGCCTCACCAGAAGAAGAGAGACCTGTCTATCACAATGTTACTTAAATGGAAAAGAAAGTCAGAGAGAGCACAAGCTGGCAACTACGCTACTAGTTTCCTGCTGGGAATTGGCCCTATTGGAGGGATAACACAGAAGGAGTCCCTGGCTGCCATTCCGTGAGTATCCCGGGAGCAGCCCACCTTGGGTTCAAAACCTCACACTCCTGAACAGAATGCTCATTTGCATTCTGTTTGCATTATCTTTCGTATTCTGTTGAAAGCAGGTAGAATGTCTAAAGTTCTTCAGTCAGGTATTTTATTGGCTATAGTGCAGTACATCAATCCTGGAGTGAATGAATAAGTCTGAGAAAATTTGCCATGAAATGAAAAAGTGGACTTCCTTCTTCCCTTCTCTTTGCGCAAGTCTCAACTCTGTCATGAATTTGCCAGACAAGGCACCGTCTTTCAGTTCTCCCATCAACGAATGGGAACACGGCTCTATCTTACAAGACGGTCCTAAGACTGACTGAGATAGTAGAGGTAAAGCACCTTGATCTCTCCGCCTGTCCCTCTGCCTGTTGGTTCTCCCTTGATCACAGGGATTTATTTATTTACTTATTTTACCAATTAGGTGTCCAAAGCAATCACTGAGGCCATTGAAGAACTTTCTCCAGGCAATTCCACATGGCCTCATGGCCCAACTGGTGTCCACCGGAAGACTCTTACGGTGTGATGGCCCCATTTCTATGAATCTGTTACCAATTGCAGCACCCCAAAACACCCCAAGAGTAATTGGCCAGAGAAAGGCCCCAAAAGTACTTGGCCAGAGGAAGGCCACATAGTAAAAACACCACAGTTATGCTGTCCCAGAAGGGAGGTCGGATAAGAACAAAATGAACTTTGTGTAACCCACAGCTAACATGCTAGCCTGACCTCGAATACAGTAATCAAAGGGACAGTGGAAACTGGTTCTAGCTGCCATGAAAGTTGCAAATGTGCAGGGAGTAAGAACATGGCAAGCCTGTGTGAATCTCGAGCAGATAAGAAATAGACATGGGAAATGTCTGGTCCTTGACAGAAGAAAGGACTCTTTCTCCAGCACAGGAGGGGTACATACATTGATGTATCGATGTATTAGATGTGTATTAGGTGACTTAATTGGTTACCTAGGGTATAAAACGCATGTACTGGGGTGCAACTTTTGAGACACTGCTTTGGGCTGAATGTCCCCTTTTGTCTCCCTTTATTCTATAATGCACTAGAATAAAGCTGATTTTGGCTCAAAGTCTCATCTCAGGCTCTGTTTGGCTCGGGTCTGGTGTCCACCCGGGTTTGCCCCAGTTGGCTCAGTCCGGTAACAAATCTATCTGCCTCTGGAAGCCAGGCAAGTACAACACTATGTTGTTTTTAGCACCTGCTGAAGACACTTTTGTTCCTGGAAGTCTTTCTTACAGACAGCCATTGTTTTATGTTTATCTTGTTATTGATTTTTTTTTTAATTCTTTTATGCGTTTTAGCTTTTTACTCTTCACTGTTCCAGAATTTGCCCTGGAGATGGCATACAAATACACTGATGAAATACATTGATCATAACTATAAATGTTAATAATAAATTATATAATTATATATGTTTAGACACATTAAGTGTAACAAATAGCCACAATTCTTCCATACGAAATATTTCATTTTCTTCTCTCGCCTCCCATTTCCAGTCTTTTCCTTTCTCACCATGAACTATGCAACAGCAAGGAAGGAAGAGGAGAGGATATTTTCTTGATGTACAAGAACTTTCTTGATGCAAAAATATTTTTTTGTTAAACCTGTCCTTAATGAGGTGTTTCTCCAAGCTTTAATTGTTACCAAGGCAATGACCCAAGCCAGCCATCTTTAATTAACTCTGAGCAGACATTCTGAAATGAATTTCTTCAGCAAATTGCTTGCCATACCTCTCAGGCATGAAGCAGTGTATACCGAGCCCACCTGCTCTGGCATGATGTTTTCTGGAGAGGGGAAGTGCAAGGGGGAAGGATAAGGCAGTCAACAGCAAGGCCTCCTTCTCTCCTCTTTGCTCTTTCTGATGGTCTCATGGAGTGCAGCAGAGCTCCATAGCTACTGCCTATGCGGTGATGGCATCTCCATACCGGTGCTAATCACGAAAGAAGAAGGGACGTTATTAAAACCATTCCCCTAGGTTGGCATCAAAAGGACGTCTGGCAAGATCACAACAAACCCATTGACCAGGGTAGCTAGAAAGAACGTCCACATTCAGGAGCTGTGCTTTTTTGCAGCAGTGAGTGGGGCTGCCAGCCGGAGATGCATTGAGAAGGCGATGGACTGGATGACCACCAAAATCCTTTCAAGTACTATGGCTTTATGACTGCTGCTCTATGGATCAGAGTTGGATCTCCTGGAAGCATCTTTCTGGCTCCATCTGAGCTAGATGGGCTTTTGGTCTGATCCAGCAGGTCCTAAAAATGAAAAAAATAAAAAATCAATGCATCCATGAAAGCAACCCCAGTGCGAGCCATTTCTTTTTCTTATCATTTAAGCAGGTGCCATATTCTTCAGGCTGATAAACAGCCACTCATCCAGAGGAGTAAGTATTGCTTTGGGAGAAGGGATGAGATTAAAACGGTGCAAAATAATTTTACAAATGCTGTTTTCTTTGGCCGCTAAATGACCACCATAGCTGTGGGTAACCAGACTATGAAATGTTTGATGGGTCCGTTACATCCACAGGCTCAATTTTGAGGCTGGATTGTTCTGTACTCATCAGTGCTGAAAAGCAGCCCTATTTGGAAAGTCTTCACTGCATTTTAAGGCACTATTTTTGGGTCTGGTGCTTGATTCTTGTGATGTTCTTCTTGAGGAACAACCTAAACTTTTCACTGTGCTCATAAATGAGGCAGCTCTCACTTTTCTTTCAAGAAACCATGAAAATAAAAGTTCATTCTTCATGGCATTGAACAGTAGACAAGGGGATGTCAGGCTGATTCCTTAAAAGGGAATATTGATGGCTTTTAGTGAACTGTGGATGGGTCTAATATTGTTAATGACATTAGCAGGGCATAATGATAGCTTTCCTGTCGCTCTTATGGCACTCTGCAACTGCTCTTCATTCAAGTGCCATTCTTGATGAAGAGATCAGCAGCAGCAGCAGCAGCAGCAAGACCTGTGGATGCTTCTGCTAGCAATCCAAAACACACTTTCGAGGGAGCAAGCCTAATTGACGGCAGGGGTCCTTTCTTCCAAACTTCCACTGGTTTGGGCTTATTTATCATGTCCATAACCTGCCTTTTTCCGCTTGCAAAGAACCCAGGGTGGCTTGTATGCTTGCCTTCCTTTTTATCCTCTTGACAACAACCGTGTGAGGTAGTTTAGGCTGTGAGCCTGTGACCAGCCCAAAGTTTCATGGTCTAGGTGGGGACTAGAACACAGGTCTCCTGAGTCTCAGTGCAACTGTCTCAGCATCAGTCTACATGGGCTCTCCAGACAGGTTCATCTTCTGCAGTGGACCCAGTGCTGGACAGCAGCAAGGAGGAGCCAGGCTGAAATTCACAGCATGGGGCCATTCTTGCTTTGATTGGATGAATTAAGAGTGGCCTGTGCCTTTAGTCTAATCAGCACTACAGGTTTGTTGTGATGAGTGGGCAGGAGAACAGGGAGAACCAGGCAAGCTGCCCTAGACTTCTTGGACAGAGACATAGCTTTTATTATTTTATTTTAAAATATTTCTGAGTTACCTCTCAGTTCCCATAGGGCTTCTCCAGACAATATGCAATAAAACCCTTTAAAAGAATTTAAACCAATTTTAAAAGATCAAGCACAGCAAAATGAGCAGGGTAAAACAATCTTTGGAAAACAGGATGTAGAACTAATACTTTTACTATAATTCAAATTAATAATATTATTAATATAAAATTGAAGTTTCACTGAACAAGAGAATGCCTGAGGTCTAAGCTGGGACAAAAGCTTTAAAAAACACATTGTGTGTGTCTGTTAATCAGCTCCTGATATCAGAATGTTTGTGTTCTCATCTGACAACTGTTGTGTGAACAGCCATGGCTCAAGGGAATAGTCACTGTCTGTTCTTTCTGCCTTTCAGTTCCCTCTGCCCTCATTGTGGACGATTTCCCCACCAGGATAATCATCCATGCATCTGAAGATGTGGGCCATGTTCACCACAGCTTGGGCTGAAACAAAAGTAGTCATTTTCAGAGTGCCACAAGACTCTCCATTGTATTTGCTGAGGAGAATCTGGAGGAGCAAATATTGTTAAGTTCCAGTATGTCAGCTCTTGAAAATGTGTGAAATTTGAGTTGCCTCTGTGCTCACGTTCCTCATTCAAAGGGAGCGCTGGAAATAACACACATGCACACATACACCTTGTTCCATCCTTGCATAATGCCTATTTGTTCCTCCTACTTGCACATCTTTTAGGTTTTCCCCACACAAAGGCCTGCGGTGAATTCAGTCCTTGCTGTCCTACAGCCAATTACAAAATGCCCAGTTGATGATATTAATAGCTGCCATTACATCAAAAACTTCTCTGCATATGCCTCCCTCTATCTTTCATTTTTGCTGCAGCAAATTATTATTTATTTAGAGTATTTTTATCCCACCCATCAGCCAAACAGGCTCCCAGTGTGGATTACACATCACCAACAAGGGAAGTCTGCTCCTGGGTAAGCCATTGTAAGCCTGCTCATGGACTTGCAATCTAAAAAGGATGGTACCCAAAGAAAAGGGCAATAGGGTGGAAGGGAAGCTGGAATGGAGGGGAATTCAGCCTTTGAGCCGGAATGGCCTTGCTTTTCCTTCTCCTCTTCCTCAGCTGGCCTAGCTGCAGTGGCTTCTGGTAGGGACAGCAGAGGGCTGAGGCAGCTTCAGGAGAGTGGTCTTCAGCATGATTCATGGAGTGGCCCCATGTCCCCCTCTAACCTTCATCAACACAGACTCTCTAACACTGCCACACCCCTAACGTTTCCTTTCTCACTTTCTCCCTATGCAAATATATATCACACTGATAAACTGCCCAAGTTGCAGATGCTTGTGGAACAGTGTGCAATCTATCTCCCCCAAACAAGTATAAAATAAGAGGCAAAACAGTGGAAGTATTAAAAGATTCAAAGAGTAAGTCATTAAACATATAAATGAGTCAGCAGCACTGTGAATTATCCGAGCAAGAGGATAACAGTTGAATGCTTGCTGGAAGAGGAAGGGCTTAACCAGGCATCTGAATGCACACAGTGGAGATGGGAAGGGTCTTCCATAGCCAATGGCTAGAGAAGAGTCTCCAAAAATGATCTGAATGATCAGTCAAGCGCCCAGTTGTATGTTTGTGTGTTGTTGTTTGTTATCAGTTCACCTGGAGTGAATCAGTCCTCTTTCCTCAGTCTACTACTTCATTCTATTGGGCCAGTAGGCCAGGTCTTTAGTTTGAACTTTCCAAAATATATGTCTAGGTTTAGAGAGAAAAGAAGCACACCAGCAAAATGCAGGGACTGATTCTGGCCCACCTGGAGTTCTCAACTGCCCCCCACCCCAGATTCCTTGGTGGCCACACCAACTTCCTCTGCTCCCCCCGCTGATCGTTTTGGTGGTTTCCTGCCTCTTGTGCAGTTTTCTCCCATTCTAAAGTGTTGAAATACTGGTAATTTTCAAATTTATACTATGTTTTATCAGATAGTTTTAATTTCTGTGAACTGCCCAGAGAGCGTTGGCTATTGGGTTGTATAGGATCTTAATCAATGCATGAAATGGTATCAGTATCAGCTTAAGACATTCTGCTGCTTGTAATGAATAATAGACGGTGTTGCTTCCCATACCAGGTACAAAAGCCAGCTGGGCTGGCCACTGAATCTCACTTCAATACTGGAAAAGGGAGCACAGCCTATAGTGCATCTGCGATGGCACGCCAGCTCCGATGACAAGCAGGGTGGCACGCCGTTCTCTCCTCTGTTGTGTTGCTGCCACCTCCCTGCATTTGCTGTCTGCCCGAACCATTGCCTCATGCAGCCCAGTGCAGGGCAGGCCCTGAGTTGCCTCTGCTTTTGCCTGGAGATATAGGGAGTGCACAGGGACTATTCAACGTTCAGGCTATGCACTCCTGAGGCTGGAAACAGAACGCTGGACATGCATCATCTCCTCTTTTTGAAGCCCTCAAAGAAGGGTTGAAGGTTTGTGGTGGCCTCAGTCACTGTCCTCATCTCTCACTGCTGCTGATTTTTTTTTCTGAATCTTTCCAGAGAGGTGGAAGCAGTGTGGTACAAGCAAAGGCAGAAATGCTTTATATGAAGGCCAACAATGAATGAATGGGACCGGGTGACTCCAATATTCTTGAGCAAGGAGGAGGAAACTCTGGACCAAAGGAGTCCTGTATTTGGCATTCAGAAAGTTTTTGGGTGCCTTCAAAGACTGGGGCCTGGCCTAGAGAGGGAAAGCCTAGCATTTCACAAGAAAGGGACAGGACTGTTATTAAAAGAATGCTCGGAGGAAAAGTTGGACTCCTTCATAGCCAAGGCATCTACCCTTTGGGTGCTATTTTGTCTCAGGACCTCCCCATACCAATGACAAATGGTGTAGTGATAAACTGAAGCACAACAGCTCATTGCAACAGTCCCCACAGCCAAGTCCTCAAGCGGAGTCCAGACCAAGCAACAAGGTACCCATGCACCAAAGCACCCCTGGACACCTTTCTTGGTGCTTGACAAGGTGACTTACCCTTCCTTTTTAAAAAAAAGTTTATTTCTTACTTGCAGCTGGGATTGCTGTAAAATATATTTTTCTGGTGCTTAAAACTTTGGGATCCAAGAAATTTAATGCATTAAGGATCAGCCTTGTGCACACACGCACGCACGCACACACACACTGCATTGTATGAAGTTGTTTGGGCAGGGATGATCTGTCCTTTGCTATGCCTTCCACGGGAACCACTTGGTGGTGGCACCCAGGACATTTTGTCAAATCGCCAATGGTGCCCCCACAAAATTGCCTACCTTCATCCCATAAGTTTCATGCACACAGATACGCATTTTTTAGAGTGCCCGTAACAGTCCTATTCATCAAAACAAGCTGACAATCTCACACATGTGTGCTGCCCGCATGTCCTCTCTCGCCCACACATTACCCCATGTGTTTACGTCTTTTGGGGCCCCCAGAAAGGACAAGTTACTGTTCTATTTTCTACAGTTTCTGGTGTCGAAAGAGAATGGCATCTTCCTGTCCTAGGGCATTCAGCACCACATATCCTGGACAGCGACCAGAATTTTCACCTTCCTGGGAGAACAGGCAAAATGATCAAATGGCTCTTCTCTTACTCTATCAGTTACGTATGTAGTAAGGTATGTGATAGCATACAATAAATAAGAGTTGTATTTTTTAAAAAAAGCAGCAAGGAAACCTGCTTAAAGATATGCCACAAATAAACCTGGATTGAGGAGCCCAGCTAGATGCAGCCTGACATCATCATACTACCTTAGTTGAAATATTTATTATTTTATTTATTTATTTGTGATATTTATATGCCATCCTATTGCAAAAGCCTCAGGACGGCTTACATAAATAAAATACAAATATCAATATCAATAAATTATAACAAAATGTCAACATAAAAATAAACAACCTGACCCACTCTGGCGGCAGTTAAAAATATAATATTAAAAATACCATTTTAAAACTTATTAAAATATTGATGAAATAAGAAGGTCTTAACCTGGCACCAAAAAACATATAATGACGGCACCAGGCGGACCTCTCTGGGGAGCACATCCCATAGATGGAATTTATTCCATAAATAACAGTTCCTCCACCCATATTTCATTGAGATTAATTACAGAACTCCATGGCATACTAGTTGCTGCCCCCCCCTTGCCATCTTACCACACATACAGGCAAACCCTGTTTGTTTACCATCAGGCCCGATCAAATATTTTGAAGACCTCAAAATCTTGTGCATTATTGTCCTACACCACGACTGATGTAACAAAGAGCAATCTAAGATATTTTTTTTTCTTATGGCCAGCACCGCTACTTTACCTTTTGGCATATTATGATAGGTTTGTTTGTTTTGCTTCATCCATCTAGCTATAATATTAATTTAAAGTTGTTATTTAGATAGGCATGAAAGGACATGGTCCAGTCAAAAATAAAAGTTATTGTAGAAGTCCACTGGGAGAGCATGCATTTTGCTTTGGCCACAGAAAAGAATAGGATACCAGTGGCACTCCTAAGCCCACATAACAGGCTATACCCCTCTGAATGCAAATGGTTTTGTTTCTGAACATCCATGTATGGGATTGTGCTGTAAAAGTAATTTTTTAATATTTTTAAATGTTTATTTTGGGTGGGATGGTGCTCTTCTTGTTAAAGAGCTAACCTTTTCTAAAATATTTTTAAAAAGGAGTCTCATTTTCATGCAAATTAAAACAAAACATATTTTTTATTTCAGATAGAATTAATTTTTCTTTTCTTCTTTTCTCCCTCATTCTTATTTTTAAAATAATATCCATCAGCCAAAAGTTATATTAGATTTTGGGGGTTTTTTTTAAGGATAAGTCAAACTTGTTTGCTATTTGTAGTATGCTAGGGACTGGCTCATTCAGCCATTCAACACAGATGCTCACATTTTCTTATTAATAAAAAACCCCTTTTGCTTCCTTATTAATAAATTTTGTGCTTTTCTGCTTTGTTTAAACAAATCTTTTTTTCTCCTTTAACAATACTAAACAATAGGAATTGTTGAAGTAGTTTAAAATATTAGACCATTTTTATTTTCATTGTTAAAATTTGTTGCTGATGCACTGATCTTTATTTTTTACCCATGAAAAATAATATGTAAAATTGATTTGTTCACTGCTGTTAGATTGATGTGGGATTTGTATGTAGTGGGAACTGACTGTACCTTAACAAGAAGCAATCTTTAGAAACATGAGGGAACCAAAGGGAAATAAATAAATCAATAAATATTGTGTGTGGCTCTGTTTTATGTGTATTTCAGTGATAGCTTTGATTGAACAACCTGCCTTACAGAAAGATTATTCTGGAAACATCAGGCAGAAAGCCTTGCTTCCCCAACCCTGAAAATGGTTACCTTTCTGGTAATAATTATATCAACATTAATTCTACATATGTTTTGCATGAACCTCAACCCAAATGTAGCACATAGTGATTGTAAGCTAGTTGGGGCAGAGCCTATCTGAATAATATACTCTGTGAACATGCAGTCTGTTGTTAGCTTACTAATTAATTAATTGTGTCTGAAGAAAGGAACCAGAGAATTTAGAAATGAGACGATGGCATTTAATGAATTTTCCAGTGCCTGGGTGGAGAAGATGGGAATGTTCAGCACATCCAGAGCATACCAGGTTGTTTCAGCAAAGTATGGAGCACAAAGGAAGTCCCACTACACTTTCTATTATCCACGTGTTACTTTAGATTACTGGGTTAAATAAGGCCAGTGGGGAGGAATTTATGTATGGAATTTCAAGTTAGTAATTTCTTTATGGTTGGGCAACAATTACAGTGCCATCCTTGTACGTCTGCTCTGAGGTAAGCTCCACTAAGTTTATTTATTTATTTATTTATTTGGAAATTTATAGGCCGCCCCTTGCCACAAGCCACAAGTTTGGGAACTCACTGCCAAATAGGTACTTGCACAAGTACAGCCTTACATAATTTCTACATGATTAATCAGCTGTTTTTCTAAGCACTGATTAAAATGATTCATGTTTTCCATATTGCCTAAGAAAGGCAATTATTTGAGATCTTGAAAGAGTCTGGACCTGTCATAAAATGTCATTCATTATAGACGTCTTCAGATTTTGGTGTGGCATTCTTGGGCACAAGAAAGTAACATTACATGCAAAGACCCTCCCATATCATCATAATGCCTTATGATATGCCAGGGCTTCAAGAATTGCGGTGTACCAGCGTCATCAATGTGAATTTGCCCTCTCCAATTTAACACGGAACACATACAATTAATCAATGGAAATTTGAGTTGATTAATCTACCAATTAAAACCTCCTGACCTTACTATAAAGTTATTTATCAGTGGGAAATACCTTGTCCATGTTACTTTCTACTCCTTTGCTAACAAGAAGCTATTCGGGGAAGGGGGTGCTCATGCCCAGATGAAAGGGGGGTGGGGGTCAGGTCTTCCCAAGTGCTTAATTATAAACTAGATTAATTCAGTCTCACTGGTTGCCTGGCAGTCCTGTAGGAAGGTTGCATCTTGGTTTTTCTTAGGGGAAGAAAGTCAGGGGGGTCACATCTCTCCATTGCCCAAAGGAAGCCTTTATATATATATATATATATAGAGTTTTTGAGGGCTGCCTAACAGAAAGGAAAGAAAGACAGAGGTCCAGTCATTTTTTCTATCATTTCTTTGCCACATGTGTTGAATTTATTTCTATAAACACAGCACCACTGAAAACCAAGGCGCTACCACACATCCTTCCTGTTACTCTAAAGTAAAACTCCAGCTAGTTTTCTTTTGGAAAGCAAGACAAGCCACCATCTGCTGTTAAGTTATCGCTGTTTTCCCCTGTTCAGTGCATATGCCCACAGATTCCCTCAGAAACCTCTTCTATCATGCACGGACTATTTGTGTTCCCCATCCTCACATAGCATCATGCCTTCCTTATTTATTCCACTGCAGTGCTGAATACTTGGCATCTTTCTCTCCAGCTTCTCAGAGAATGCAACTACAGCCATTTTAAAATAACGTGCTTCACAAGTGACAGGGGTTGTGCTAGGTGGGGCTCAGCCACATGAAAAGAAAAGAAAAGACAAGACATTTGCATATGCTAATTTACATGGGCTCTAAAGTCTCTGGCTGCATGCCTTTAAAGGGCCCAGTCTCCTAATGACACCCCTATTTGTACAAAGGGTTGTACAGGCAGCAGAGAAGGGGGGGTGGGTTGCATTCAAGTAGAATAAAAGACACCTTTGGGAAAGGACAGGGGAGCAGTGGGAGATGCAGCAGATGTGGGCAAAAAGCATCTCAACTAGAGAGATCAGATGCAACAATGGGCTGATGTAACAGACACCCTGTACCTGCCTTTCAGCAACTGCCCATGTTCAGAGGCATGTTGGGAGCAGACAGCCTTGCAGAGTCTGGGACTCCAGTCTTGGTGAGTCGTCCCCTAACAATGTCTGGAGTGTCCAAGTGTTTAGTGCTTGCTTTTCCTGAACAGGTGTTTTGTTTCTTCTCTTTGTTAAGCAAAACTTTCCTAGCAGTATTTTACATGTGTTTCATGTGTCCTCAAAGAGGTATGATAATTAGGGTATGCAGAGAATGCAGAGAATATATAGAGAAGTGTAGAGTGATTTATTCAAAATCTTCAGTATAAGGCTAGTGCATAAAGCATCCTATCTTTCTATAGGGCTGTGTATATCTGAAGTTTAATCCCATCATTAAGACATGCAAAAGTTAAGGTACAAATGGAATATACAGCAAAATATTGCAGCATGCAGTGCTGATGTTCAGGATTCCAGCCAGTTCATTTCAGCCCTAACAACTTTTCTATTTCTCCACCCCAACCAGCCTCTATTCCTCGGGCTTCGCTGTCTGTTTTCAGGGAATTTCCCTTCCCCACCTTACGGGCTCCCCCTCAAAGGTTTACTGCAGGTCTGCCAAGAACTGTGGATTGTTTTGGTTGCACTAGTAGTGGCCCTCAAAACCTGAACATTGGAACAGAAGAGGTGCATTTCTCAATGCATGTGAAAGCAAAGGAAATTTCAAAAAGTGTGTGTGTGTGTGTGTGCCAAGAGGGGAGGAAGACTCTATCAGCAAATATAATAGGGTATCTATATTTCTATCAGATATATATAGCTTGGTGTCAGGGTCAGAGGAACCTGTGGCCCTCCCAGAATCCTTGACCATTGGACATGTCTGCTGCAGCTGAAGGGGGTCCAGAAGCCCAGGCCTTGCTGTAGGCCAAATGCAATTTGTCTTTGGTGTCATTTGTTGGTAAAAAGGTTGGGAGCAAATAAAATAAAACAAAAATAAAGGTAATAAATACATCCCCAATCGCTCCTGTCATGTGAACTTCCAGCAGAATCCAGGCAGCTTTGGCTGGAAAGATAATACTGGATTGATCTGATCCAGTTTTTGTACACTGCAGCGAGCATTCATATCTGAAACAGGCTATCCTATATACTATCCCATTTACTCTTCCTTTAATTTACATATGGCCTTTTATTTTCAGATACGCTTAAGGACATGCAAATGTACATTTAGACATTTATTCACGAAATATACTTAATGTTGTTCAACCCAACACATTTTGGAAAGCCATGTTATGTGGGGTATAGATCAAACACATTTGTCAATGGCAGGCCATGCAAGCTAGTAAGCTCACAGTTATACACATGTGAACAGAAAGTCCTCCTTCCCACATGCATGAATGTCCCCTGATTTCTGTATACCTCATTGATTGCTGAATACACAATTATACTGGAGGAGAAAAAGAGGACTGCTGTCTCTCTTTGTGGGGGGTACATGGAATGCTTATATTAATGGGGCCACGGTGTCTATTTTTCTTTTACAACACTTGATGGGCTAAAAAATGTATAGGTTTGGATCTGCATTTGCAAGCAGAGGGATAAATATGATCTGTGATCATATTAAGAACCACTTCAAGTTCCATTGATTTCAATAAATTGTCTCCTGCTAAAATAAACGGAATTGAAAGGTGCTTAATTTTATATCGATCCTGAAATATACACACCCTCCCCATCCACAGCCACTGCACATAATCAACCCTCTTGTTAGGAGGACGGGGCATTTTACACTACAGTGAAGTGCAATCTGTTAAAATACTGCCACGTGTTTGCTGTTTGCCGGTACTCCTTTTAGGCATAAGGACTGGGATTAAACACAGTCGTCCATCGTTAACAGATATGTGTAGCTAGGCAATCAGCTGTTAACTGACAACACACACACGCAGCTCTGTGTTGGAGTCTCGTTGAATGAAAAGCATTGGTGCGTTTCGGATCTCTTCAGACACACAACTCGTCCACAGTCAGGGCCAAAGGGTTGTTGTCAATTTCGGCTTGTCAATTTCATCTTGTGGCTTTCATCCTTCTTGCATTTACGTCGAGCGCTCTGGAATCATGCCACGCAGTTCTTCACAGACGCAATAATATGAGCAAACGCACCTCGGAGGCGGAGGGAGGCTGGGCTGATGAATGCAAACGGCACCACGACAGGCTGCCCAAGACTATCGCGTAAATAAAAATTGCCCCTTTAGTAGTTCTGGCATGCAGATTTGTACTTGGCTCGAAGGAAAATAAAATAAAATAAAATAAAATAAAATAAAATAAAATAAAATAAAATAAAGGATTCCCCCTGCCCTTGGGGTTCCAAAAAAGAAGAGCTCCACAAGAAGTTTATGTCTTGATCTTGTTTCAGGGGTAGGTACCACGGAGGGCACAAAGGCTGTGGAAGAAAACTACACACAAACTCCTTTGGGGGCATCGTGTGGGGGGAGGTCTCCTTCCAGCTATTGCTGTCCATGAGCTTCTTTTTCCTTACGAGCAGCTTCTAGATGGCTCTAGAGAGTCGCCCTTCCTTCCTTTGCCTCTCTTTAACTGCTTGCATTGCACAGCTCTGGTTGTTTTGGTTGTTTTGTTTAATTAAACTCAATGTCAGCTTTAATTTTCCGCCTGGACGGCTTGCTATGCCTTCATTGGAATTAACATTTTATTTATATATGTCATTGCACTTTGTATGGACTGGCGTGTATTTGTGGAATGGAGAGGCAATTTCTTTACAGTAGGTGGGACGCCCTGGAGGAACAGAAGCCTGGAGGAGGGGTCCAGGCTTTCCCTTTGCAGCCCCGAAAACCCTTGTGAGGTCAAGTACGCAGACACGGGAGACCAAGAGAAAGAAGCGTGCAAGAGCTCCCCGTTATCCCATGTGCAAGAAAGGAGACACGCATATATCCCATTTTAATTAATCTGTATTAACTGCCACTCCTATGTTCCATATCCAGAAGCAGTCCCGGGACACAGGGACACAGGTTGGCTCACCTCCAAAGGGGCGATTCCTTAGGTGAGAGCTGCAAAATGTCCATATCAGCTCTTTAAGAAATAACAAGCCAACACTCCCCCCTCGCCCCATTTTTACTCCTCTGCGCTGGCTGGAGCTGATGGAGGTTGATGTTCAAAGCATTTGTAGTGCTTTTGTGATGTTGAGGAAGGCGACCGCACACCCCTTTCTATGTAGAGGAGTAAAAATGAGGGTGAAGGAGAGATTTTGCATTGCTCCAGGGCCTGGCTGCCATTCTGTAAAAGACGTTCTTGTTGGGGACTTCTGAACCAACCTGGGTTTGTCAGGAGTTTTGGACTACATTTCCAATCAGCCCTAGCCCTAGCTAATGGTCAGGAAGCACGTGGATTGCTGTCTAAAGCTTCTGGACAGGCCTGCCTTGCATTTGTACAAGAACTTCGCTTAAATCCGATTCTATTTCTATTCTAGGATGCCGGGGCACAGATGTGGATTTAGATCCAGAATCACTTAATCTGAAAGGAGTTCACCTTTCCTTTTTCCCTTTTCTTTCTGGATTTCCCATCATGTCCGTCAAAAAAAGAACAACACGGACGGTCCCTCCATTCTCCCCATTTCCCTGCAAATTCTTTTGGCATGGAGTTTCCTGCATAACACATAGGACAGAAGGAAGTGGACGACCTAGAGCGCTGATGGCACAGTTTGGGACTGTACGACGACATACCCAGAGGAAAGGGTGTGTGCTTAAATCCACTGGCAAGCGCTTGTCGTCATCTGAAAATGTGCATGCAGGAGATGAGAGAGAGCAGCTTAGCATTCGCCTCTGTGCGCTTCCAGTAGACTGCTCCCCGGGCTGCCATCCAAAATGGTATGGTCCCAAAAGCCACCACCTCATACTACTTAATCATACTGCGCATCATCAGTGGGCGAGGCGTTCTGACCCCTGTAGAGTAATTTGTCAGCGGGGAAGGATGGGACCCCCTCGAAAAGAGGAGAGCAGCATCTGAGGTGATAATGATCTTTCCTCCAGGCAGCCCAGACTAGCATCTCTGCTTCTCCTTTGCATCCTTAAAGCAACCCTGTGAGGTAGGCTTGTTGAAAGAGCTGACTGATCCGAGCTGCTGCTAGTCGAGAAGTCGCGTCCGACCCATCGCAACTCCATGGACCACATTCCTCCAGACCTTCCTGCCCTCCAAGAACTCCCTATAAATTTGGGGGATAAACAGGGAGACTGGATAGCAACCCTCCCTCACACACACACACACACCGGGGGGTGGGGATTTCTGTGCCTGCCTTACCCATGTAATCTTGAGCAACCAGACTGAATAGCAGAGAGGGTTCCTGTCCTTCTGTAAGTGCCCAAAGAGCCAGTGTGGAAGTGAGTTCTAGTCCCTCCTAGGCCCACGGGGACTTTGGGCCAGTTGCTAAGCCTCTTTCACAGCACTATTGCAAGGATGAAATGGAGAGGAGGAGGAGGAAGAGGAGCAGCAGCCACCACCACCATGGAAGACCATCTGAGTCCTTACAGTAAAGTAGGTTGAGCCAAGAGTCAGTGAGTGGCCCAAAGTCACCTGGAAGCTTCATAGCCAAGTGGGGACTAGAACTTGGATCTCCCAAGTCCCAGCTAAGCACTCTTATCACTAAACCACACATGCTGTTGTGTACCTGCTGTTTCCTGGCCAGCTGGCACCCATAGATACATTTGCACCCTCCCTGGGCATCCTACAAGTCACTGACAGTTATGCTTGGAAGAAGGTGCCACCGTGATGGGGACTAGACCTCACTTTCTGTGTTTTTTGTTCCTTGGAACTGAATCAAGCCATGCTGGGTTTCATATTTCTTGATCATACTGGACTATAATGAATCCTTAATAACTGAATTCTATAGTGAAAACTGTATTTGTACCTTCTGTTGTGCTATTAAACATTTTCTGGCTATGTTCCATCTCTTGGCAGAGTAGTGCTGATCTATTCAATTCCTCGGCCTCACTGACATCATGTCTTCCTTTTCAAGGTAGTAGAAGGACTTTTGGAAGGTCTGTTTTCTTTAAACTGGAAGAGTAAAGTAAGACACACAAAAATCCAAAAAGAAACCTTTGAAGTATATTTGTGAGAAAAGAACAGCAAAATACATGTCACACTTCCACTGACATGAATTGGATTTCCTGAAATAGCATCTTAGTAATGAAAGGAAAGTCCGGTGCTGCAAAGATCTATAATCCATAGGAACCTGGAATGTAAGATCGATGAATCAAGGCAAGCTGGATGTGGTCCAACATGAGATGACAAGACTGAACATCGACATCTTAGGAATCAGTGAACTAAAATGGACAGGAATGGGTGAATTTAATTCAGATGACCATCAGGTATACTACTGCGGGCAAGAATCCCTCAGAAGAAATGGAATAGCCTTCATAGTCAATAAAAGAGTAGGAAAAGCAGTATGGGATACAATCTCCAGAATGACAGAATGATCTCAGTTCGAATCCAAGGCAAACCATTCAACATCACAGTAGTCCAAGTCTATGCCCCAAAACCACTGGTGCTGAAGAGGCTGAAGTTAACTGGTTCTGTGAAGGCTTATAACACCTTCTAGAATTAACACCAAAAAATGATGTCCTTATCATCATGGGAATGCTAAAGTGGGAAGCCAAAAGATAACTGGAATAACAGGCAAGTTTGACCTTGGAGTACAAAATGAAGCAGGGCACAAGGTGGTAGAATTTTGTCAAGAGAATACAATGGTCATAGCAAAAACACTGTTTTCCAACAACCCAAGAGACGACTCTACACATGGACATCGCCAGACGGTCAACACAGAATCAGATTGACTATGTGCTCTGCAGCCAGAGATGGAGAAGCTCGATACAGTCAGTAAAAACTAGACCAGGAGCTGACTGTGGCTCTGATCATGAGCTTCTGGTTGCAAAATTTAGGCTTAAATTGAAAAAAGTAGGGAAAAGCACTAGGCTACTCAGGTATGACCTAAATCATATTCCTGATGAATATACAGTAGAGGTGCCAAATAGATTTAAGGAGTTAGATCTGACAGACAGAGTGCCTGAAGAACTATGGATGAAGGTTAGCAACATTTTACAAGAGGTAGCAAATAAAACCATCCCAAAGAAAAAGAAATGCAAGAAAGCAAAATGGCTGACTGAGGAAGCTTTACAAATAGCTGAGGAAAGAAAGGAAACAAAAGGCAAGGGAGAAAGAGAAAGATTCACCCAATTGAATGCAGAATTCCAAAGAAAAGCTAGAAGAGATAAGAATGCCTTCTTAAATGAACAGTGCAAAGAAATGGAAGAAAACAATAGAATAGGGAGGACCAGAGATCTCGTCAAGAAAATTGGAGATATGAAACAACAAGCCATGGTGGTTTTTTACCATTGTTGGTCTGTCAGGTTCATAGCAGAACAGTAGAGTTGGAAGGGGCCAAAAAGGCCGTCGGGTCCAACCCACTGCTGTTGCAGGACAACCATGTACACTATCCCCACTCAGATGACTGTGCAATTTCTTTTATACTGTCTCTAGTGTGGGAGAGCCCACAATCTCTTTAAAGTACTCTAGATGAGTTGGTGGCAGCAGAAAGGATCAGCTTAGTGAATGTTAGGTTGTAGGGTTGTAGTTCCTTGGGCTCACAAACAAAAGCTTTTGCTATCAGTAGGAACCTCCTGAGGTGGGACGGTTCAGCAAAGGCACTGGTTGCGCTGGAGAGAAGATCCCCCAAAGGTGCAACAAACAAGGGTAGAAGATTCCTGGCTGGCCAGTATTAAGCATGGGCAGGCTGGTCACATCCCAACATTGTCAACATAAATGGCAGCATTACACATGGCCAGGGATCAAGCAATCCCTCACCAAAGCTCCCAGCCCAACCTCCAGGTAGCCCAGCCTCCCAGGTGAGCTCGGGAGTCGCCTGTATTCAAAGGTGCCCATCAGCGCTTGCAGAGGGAATCTCAATCCAATGGGCACCTGTCTTCACTACCTGATCAGCAGAGGTCTAAAAGGAGACTCTAACATGTTTTCTGGGTCGATTGCCATTTTGCTGTGATTGAACTTTATCCCCAAGAATAAGCAGTTTGGTATCTCTCGTTCTTGTGCTTGACTGGGCAAAGCGTGCCAGGTGTGGACCCCCAAGTCCTTCACCAGGCTCCCTCTGTTCAGAAGGCCAAAATCCAGGCCCAAGCACATTCACCTCAGCCCCCGTTTCTGTCCTGCTTATCCTTCCAATGCAGCCAAGATCTATTCGAGGTGACACTTGGGAATGGCAGAGGCCCACGTGGCTGGGAGTGCATGAACAAGGCAGAAATATGTGGGTTGCAAAGGTAATGCTTGACAGTGAGCAAAAAAAAGTGACATACTGTGCAGCTCGGCTACTCCCTGCCCCACACACAAGCCCCAAGGGAAACCCCATAGCTGCTTCAGCCTGCACAGCCCAGCCCTTGGAGGGCTGCCTGGAGCAGGAGCAGGAGCAGCAGCCTTTGGCACGACGGGCCTGAACAAGATGGCAATAAGCACCACCAGATGCTTGGGGACTGAGGAGCCTGAAGTTTGTTCTGAACCCCATTTGATTTCTGCACTACAAAAGGGATCCCCTTTGCTGGTACTAGACCTCTGTCTTTTAGGACAGGATATGGGGCACTTGTTTTCAAGCATAGTACTTGCCTACCGGACAACTGAGAAAGATCGTTAGGACTCAGTCTTCAATCCATGCAATTTTTCTGTGTGCTTTCTCTATTTAACAGATTTTTCAGCAACCATTCATGATAAACTATGCTCCTGGGACAGTTTGCAATAGTCAGTAAATAGGCCGACTATTCCAACAGCCTAGTCCCAAACCATGCAAGGCTTTAAAGGTAACGTCAGCAGCTTAATTTGGGCTCGGAAGAGGCAGCCAGTGAAACAGCACTTAGTAGGGATAATGGCATCAGAGCAGTGATCACCTGCTACACACATTCTCAGTGCCACATGCTGCACCAATGCCAATTTGGTCCATTAAAGGAGACCCACATCACTATCTAGCACACTATCAAAGACCAGCCTGGATGAATACAACACACCAAATCCATCTTCTTCAGTGAGGCTTTTTTCAATAATGTCCCTCATTTCGCCCTGGGACTTTGGATCTGTTTGAGGACATGACCTTTTATCACTTTGACAGAGATCTATATACATTACAAACAACACACCGTAACTGTTTATTCCAATAATTACACCACCCAGAAATTGCCTTCTGGGGATCCAACCTAACTGTTCACTTTACAATGCAGTTAACCCACAATAACTGTATTTAAGCCAGTTTACTCAATCTGCTCCCATGGGACTGTGAAGCTCAAGATTTGGGCTTAACTTGATTGTGCATCGTTTTATCTTCAAATCCTTTGACTGCTTCATCAACTGTATCAGCCATCAATTCCAATCCATCTTCACTCGCCAAGGAATTGATCAAAATATCTAGTTTGAACTCTGTTGTAGTAATTCATCATGGCAAGCTTGGTTCTTAGAAACCATAATGAGAAACAATGGGTTGCTGTATGGTTTCTTTGTGCCCCCATGGCCTGTTGTGTTGTCTGAACCCATGATTGTGGTTCCCATAGTCCTGGGATGCAAGTGCCACAGAGTCCCCTGGAAAGAGCAGCAGCTGCTCCAGCCATCCAGTCTCTGAGTTGACCAACGAGGAAAAGGCATTGCCTAACACAGGCAGGGAGCACAGGTGGGACGCTTGGCACCTGATCTCAAGCACTGTGGCTGATAAGCGCCAACAGTGGGAAGACAGAGTGGGCGGATGGAAACCATAATAATGTGGAAGCCAGTTGATTTTCTGCTGGGTAGACCATGGTGAACAAGTGTGACCCATGTTAACTACGCAGGTTGCTTGTTACTCTGTGAATGCAGCCATTGATCTGAGTGATATACAGCAACTGAAACATTTCAGCCAATGTGACATGTTGCCACTGAAACACTTCCTTGAGGGATGATATCTGATGGATCTTTGTTAACCTGGCACTGCAGGACTGAAGTGACGCTCTCCCTGGCCTCTGCTATGGGATGGGAAACTCAGGGTTACCAGGGCGCTGGACTTCCTGCCTCCCAGGAAGTATATTGTGGTGGAACGCAGAGCAATCTGGCCCTCGCCATCTACCAGTGGAGCTGCAGGTTCTCTAGAGCTTGATTTCCTCTTCCCTCCCCATTCATTGTGAGCAGCCACTATTGCCCTATATTTTAATCTCTGTATAGCACTTAGGAAACTTAGGCACTCTATGTGGAGGAGCAGCAGCAGCAGCAGCAGCAGCAGCAGCTCGTATTCTGACACTGATCCTCTGAAAAGGGCACCAAGAAACAAGAAGATGCTAGGTTTGCTCTTTCTAACATCCTGAACATAAACATCCTTTAATGTATTGCGATTTCACCCTGAACATTTGAATTCAATGGACCTTGATTTAATTTTAGAGGCATTCTACAATTGCAAAGACTATTTTAAGGTACGCAACAGGGGAAAAAATTACAATGTATTGCCTTCCCCCTGCTGGCTCTTCCTCAGCAGTGCAAGTTGCTCGCCAGTCACAGCCTTCATGGAGCAGAAGTACAGCACGAGGGAGGTAGGACCCCAGATACAGTCCGAGGCCAGGGTGAGGGGTGCGGCGATCCCCAACGGTTGGTTTCAAATGTACATAGAATTGGGGGCCTTTTTAGAAACGTTGAGGGCCACTATCACGATCCTTTAAAAACGGTGGGAATTCTACTACTGGCTTAAATATAAAGGGAAATTTATATTTCTCCTTTTGTTTGTGTTGGAATTCAGGGTTGCACACTCGAGATTTCACTGCCGTGCCCCATTCAGGAACTGGCTGGACTGAGACCTGCTCAGCTTCAACAACTGTTTTTGCACTCTGTGCCTTCAGATCATGTCACGTCATTGCACCTAAAATGATCAGTGAAAGAGGAAAATGGCATTTTAAGATCCTTTAATGTTTTGCAGGCAACCAAGAATAAAGGAGGAAATTATTAAACATTTCCTAAGAATATTCTTTTCATTTTTTTATCTTGTCATGTGGAAACATCTTAGTGGATTAAAGAGTGGATTTCCAAATATATCAAACTGCATCAGAAGGGCATGGAAGCACAGTGTTTATATTAAGCAAATTTACTTCATTTCAGAGTCTGTAATATATACATTTTTGCTGTGTGGAAGGACTATTTGTATATGCCACATGCCTGCATAGTTCCCCAATGACACACTGTTTTCTCTACAATGAGAACATCTCCAAATCTCACCATCAGACCACCATCCAGCATTCTTAAATTCTCACATCTTCTATTCTTGTTAGTGGATTGTGGAATATTCAGAAACCCAGAGCTTGTGGGTCTGATTCAAATCTGCCTTCTGTGAGAGAAAGGGGCTTTCACAAGAGGGAGATCTCTGTGTGTGAAAGGCCTCTTTGCTTGATTTTGAAGGGATATATAATTATTGAGCAGCATCCAATGGTACCAGCCCACAAACTCAAGAGACTGTGAGTGGAGCTTCAGACAATCTTTCCGGCATGCATCCTACTGCATGAACAATTGTGCATGCCTAATGCACAACTGCTTGCACAACCAGGCTTGCACAAATGTAACTTTATTCAGATTCTCCTTTTGTGCATAGTTCAGAACCTTGATTCTACTAGCACCAAATCATGTGTGCTAATGACAGAATCTCGGTTTTCAATTTGTGAGGAGGAAATAAAAACTCGGGTTCGTGGGAAAGATCAGCCATTCAAACCTCTGCTGCTTTATTGCCATTTGAGCCCCAGGTTCCCTGCAGGTTCGACTCACGATAATGCATTACCAGGCAGAGGCAAACTCAGCCGCGAGGTTTCAATACAAATACAGGGCATTTTGTACTCTCCCGAACACATACACAGGTACAGAGCAACTGATGACAGAATGCAGACATTACCATGAAATTCTGAGGTCAACATTTACAAAACAGATAAGGAAGATCAGCCAAACATACAAGTGGCAATATTTCTAATTGCAGTGTATTGACATTTCAGTTGAGTAAATTCCAGAAACTTGAACCCATCTCCGGGTCTGCTTAGACATGTAAATTCCAGCTATTGAGAACCCATTCATGAACTCATAAGCTCATCTGTTGCATTCCATTATCAGGAAGGCTGAGACCCTGAGTAATGTGTCCATACCATTCTGATTGCCCAGGGTGCATGGAGCGCTCTGGACTAGCAAAATAGATGCTTCCTGGTAAACTGTGAATTCCTGCAGGGACTATGTAGCAACATTGTAGCTGTCAATGTATTCCACTGAATGGCCAGTCTGCTCTGGCTTATAACTAGAGAAGAAGAGCAAGAGAAAGCAGGGGGGAGGAATGCCATTTTCTTAAGGCAATTAGCAATATTAAACAGTGACTTGGCTTGGAAAGCCAATGCTTTTGAGAAAGAGTGCAGGTTTGGTTTGATAACACAGAAGCACACATTAACAACGTTTTTCTGCCAGGATTTATCCAAACTTTCCCAACACTAACAAAATGGCACAACTGCATAATGCCCAAGTCGGAAAAGAATACTACTAGTATTATCAGTCGTTCTTATTATCATATTTTTTTAAAAAAGGTATCTCTGCTTCTTCTGATGTAAATTTCTGATGGGGGGAATGTGTGCAGAAAAATGGCTACCTAAGTCTATGTATCTGTGTTAGAGAGAATATATATGCTGCAGAAAACTGGGCTAGCCCCAAATGCCCAAACACGGGCAACTTAACATTAGTCCATGAATCCTTCAAGTTTTAGCTGATTAAACAGTTGACCAAGCAAGTGTAAGTATCAGAAGCAAGCCCCATCGACTTCAGTGGTTTCAAATAAGTTTAACATGTAATGCATACTACTCATGGGAATAAATCATCAATAGTTCTAAATAAAAAGTATTGTTTTCTCTGTATTTATGGGGGTGCAGGGTGGTCGCATGTCCTACTTTACAGAAGACAGCAGAGCATAGTACACTAGTTGAAAGCATTCTGACTTCGGGCTGTTCAAGTCTGGTCTGAAAATAAAGAGCCTGAAGAAGGGAGAGTTTGTGGGCTTTGCGGGTGCTCACTTGCAATCGGTGACTTGAAGGGAGACCGAGTGGACACACAGGTCTTCCTCACTGTGGAGAGGACTATTACATTTCCAGTTCAACTGGAGTAATGATGTCTGTATTTACCTCTGCACATATTAAATTATGCTAGGCATGTGTTAGGCAGACCAGCATTGTCTACATTTTATTTTATTTATTTCATCTATTAGTTTATTTTGACAGTGTGGCCGTCTTATATGCACCTGGGTCACAAAAGTCATTGTCTTAGTATTTCTGCTTATTTAAAACTGTTCTATGCTGCCCTTCTTCAAATCAGAGCACAGTATGACAGAATGCCAGAATGCCTCTTTTCGGAAGGTGGCTGCCATGCATGATGGTCACCATGAAATAAAATATGCTGCCTGATTATGTAAAGGAGCCTTTAAAAATGCATTTTAAAACCCATTAAAGACAACAGCCTTACTGACAATCTTAAACCGTGGTGGAAGCCTCAGCATTGGAACTTGACAATGTCAATTGTGACCATAATCCACCGCTTGGGACAGACGCTCTGCAATCTCACGCATGCTGGAGCCTAGCAGAAGGCTGTGACCATGCGCAGGAATGAGAAGCAGAATGGGACCAGTTGTGTGCTGCACATGGGAGAACACAAGGAGGGTAGGTGAGAGGTGGGTGGTGCCTCAGGAAGGCGGCCTCCCCTGGCCCAGGCCTCCTGCCAGAACCATTTCCTGCCTCACCTGTGCTGTGCCAATTCCAGCAGACCCAATTCCCTTCACTCACTCTGCCCGCAGCAGCAGGAGCTATTCGCTTTGGCCCTGCAGTTTTGAGTTGTGAATTATTCATCTCCTGAGTGGGCTTCCCCACCCCCTCCACAGCCACTCCTCCTCCTCCTCCTCCACAGCCCTGAAAAGCCTGAATAGCTGGGAATGCCATTCTAATGACAGGGAAGCACAGCTTATTTAGAAGATGAAAAGAGGTTTGTGGTCTCATAGCAGCGCCTTGCAGCCCTCAAAGAAGGTGCTCTAATGATGGGGGTGAGAGGCAGGGGAAGGCCTAAAACAAACTCCAAAAGGAGTGCAAATAAAGCGGCCAGGGGCTTAAGATATATTAAATTACCCTGATTAGGAATTAAGGCAAGGCTGGAGGCTGCAGGAGAAGGGAAAGGGCGGTGTCCTGAGGGATGTTATTCATCTCTGGGGAGCCAGGTCACAGGTCAGGGGAGTTCGCAGGGCCTGCCTCCATTCTTATGTTAAGAAATGGAGTTGAACAAGCCCAGGCCAGAGGAGGAGAGGCAGCCTTGGCAATCATCTTGGCTTTCTGTTGGCAAGGTCAGGGAGAGGCACTCCAGCTAATTACGGAGCTGCCTCCTCCCAGTGCCTCAAGAAGGCAGTTCTAACAAGGCCTGAGAGAGCTGGCCAAAGCTGGGGAAGAGTTGACCTCTCAGGACAGCCTGAATGCCAGGACTTTCCCAGGCTTGGGCTAACTAGGCAGGGCTGCTCTCAGCAAAGAAGCCTCATAAAGTGCCAAGAAGGAAAAGTTGAAACCGGCAGCGGCAGCAGAAGAGGGAGATGAAACATGAGATGGATCAAGTCCAGAGAGGCAGCCACAGCCTTGAGTTTACAAGAGCTGAGAAGGGCCGGCGAGAACCGGATGTTTTGACGGACACTCATTCATAGGGCTGCCATAAGTCCGAGATGACCTGAGGGCAAGTAACAACCACAACTCTGCCTATTTATCTATATATGGATGAATCTGAGGAGATACAGGCCACCTTACTAACAAATATTAGTATGTGTTTTATTTTATTTTTGTCTTACTGTTAAACCATACTATGGTAAGGGACAGTCTAAATAAATAAATATTCCCAATTTCAGACATAGCTTATTCAGCTTCTGGCTTCATCTTCTCTTCTTTTGCTTCATATGCCTTTCCTATTTCAGTTCAGTTCAGTTTTTCATTTTTATTGTTAAAAAAAACTATACAAAGTTTGACCTTTTTTTTGGAGGAGGGATAACTTGTAAACATTTAGAACAACATAGATGTCATGTTTTGCCTTGAAAAAGTTAGTTCTCTTTCATTTCTGTTGTTGTTACACACACAATTGCAAAACAAATCTGAGTAAAGCGTCAGTATGTTCATGTTAACAAAAGCAACTGACAAAGCAAACCAGTTATACCAATATCAATCCAAACATGTAACTACAACAACAGCAACAACAAATGCCATGATGGGCAAGAGACTTTTAAAAATTATACAATTATTCCTTTGAGTACACGTGGTTATCAGTGCTGCAGCTGGCAAGCAGCCTGGCTGAGGAATGTTGGGGCCAATGAGGACTCTTTCTGTCTAAATATGCCCAGGATTGGATCCTTAATCAATTTAAAGTTCTTACTTGATTTGCAGACCTAGTTAGGTCAGTTCTTCAGAACTCCTAATTAGAAAAGAATTTATTTCTACAAATCATTATGTGAGCAGTCCCCAAAAAACGCTCTAACTGATCAATTCCAGAGTGGAAGCCACCACTAAAAGGACTCCACTCCTTGTTTTTGCTAGCCTTCCAGTCAGAGATTGAACCGATTAATACCTGATGACATGAGCAAATGGGAGAGAACATAACGAAAAAAGGTCTGAATTGTCCAGAAAGGGAAATTCCAGCTGGTGAGGTTTCCCCAGCCACAAAACTGTAGTGGCAGAAGCAGGGCACCCCTACATTCATGGAAGTCATCAGTCTGGATTAATGTGCATACCGATTCACAAATGCGCATTTGTGGCAAGTAAGAATTGTGTTACCAAGTACCACTGCTTCCACATCACTTCAAACCCAGTACATATTTGTCAATTCATACTTTTCTCTGTTTACTTCCAGTGTGGAGTCATCTAGTAATATGGAGTCTGGAAGAAGACTGGGTGGCAGAGAATGATGGGCACTGGAAGAAACCTGCAGACACCTGATGAAGTCATGTGCATGTTTGTGTGTCTTCTGTGCATTCCCTACATGCAGCTGTTCCTTCATGCCATCCTTTTCCCATCACCAGCTTTGGACCTGGAAAGCTTGCCATGAAATCCACATCTTCTCTAATACCACTACATAGCTCCTTTGACTTTGTCTTCATATATGCAATATGTGTGTATTGCTACACATGGGAACCTATGTTTTGGTTTGACACTTTGACACTTTGCAAGGCAGCTTATAAGCAGAAGCAGGGCCTAGATTTTGTTTCCTTCTGCCTTTCCTCATGGTTATCTCTGTCCTTGTCAAACATTTAGATTGTAAGCTAATAATAATAATAATAATAATGGGCAATAGCAAAACTATTTTTCCCATCTCACCCTAAATTATACTAGTGAAAACAACGGAGTAACAAGGAATGGGCTTTTTGACTGAAATCTGGTCAGTTGTGATGCTGAAAACCAATTCTTGGGCTCAGAATTCTTTAGTTCAAAGTGGAAGTCTTTTGAGCAGCTGCTTGATGCTGAATCTTGCGGTTCTAGCAAAAAGCAAATTAGATTCTACAAACCTGAGGTCTACCCAGCTCTGGCCTGGAATTTGCCCTCTTGTAGCACTGAAAGTACAAAAACCCTGACTACTTTGCAGTAGATCAGTAAGGATAGTAATGATGGGACCCCTATCCAGGTGTGGCTAGAAGTGGTTAAGCTCAAGAAGGGAGCCATGTCAACTACTCCTCTGTCTCTACCCATCATAACAAACCCCTCCCATAAGTGTCCATGCCTACAATAGCTTTCAAATTATGCAGTTTTGGTGTATTGTTTTGCTACATTCTGTTCACTGTATATGTTTTCTAGGTTGTATCGTCATTTTATGATTTTCTTTCTTTAGATGTTTTGAACATTTTTTTTTCCTTTTCATTTAAAAAGGAACATGTAATATATTTGTATTCTTAATTTCTTAAGAATACCATGTTGCTGTTGTTAGTCGCAAAGTCATGTCCGACCCGAATACCATACCCTGCTTTTAACAGCAAAATCATTTCTGAAGTAGCTTACATAATAAAACCAAAAACTCAAGAAAAGAATCGAAATGTGCATCAGCACAGTTAAATGCACAAGTGCTGGGAATGGAAGACGTCACTTATCTAGTGCTTTCAAAAGTTGCTTAAACACAGAATGTCCCATGGAGGGAATGCCCAGTTGCAAGGCCAGCGCGGAAAACGTCCGGATCCGGTCCTCATCAGTCTCCTTATTAACTGTTTATTATTAACTTATTAACTTATTAACTGCCTCAGTTACATTTTCCAGTGTATAGAAAATGTGCTGAAACAAAACAGAGGCCAGTTTCAAGGGGAACTTGAATATGGGCCCAGCTCCTTCACGTTCTGGCTACTTAAAAGTTTCAGAAGAAGATAGTAGTAGAAGATCATGCAATGGTCTCGATTTCAGGTAGGGTGTGAAATGCAGCGATCTAGATTTGGCAGGTAATGAGCATCATTCTGTGGCTCAGATTCCTTTATGTGTTTGCTAATATCCCTAATATCCCACCCTTCCATGTTCCCAAGGCAGCTAACTGCAGTAAAGTTAATGCAAAATCCTCAGTTAAAAGGCAAGGAAAATCACATCACAGAAAACCAGAGCAGATAAAACAATCTGTGAAATGATAAATACAATAGTCAGGTAAACCAGCAGCCAATTAACATCAGTATTTGTTTTAAGGGATCTTGAAGGAAAAACAGGCTCAGCTAGACCCTGTCCCGGAATGTTATCAATCTTCTCATGTGCTGTGATTATCATTAACAAATGCTTTATACAAATACAGTATATAAAACAGAGGCTAGGCCTTGGAGGGACAGTGGGAAAATATTTTTATAAAACAGGCTGAATGAGGAAATGCATAGTATGTTTATGAGTAGTTTCTGTTCTAGGATTCATTTAAATATTTTGACTGAAAATATGGGAAGTCATTTGCGCGCACACACACGAACATAAACATCACTTGGCATTTGCTGAGGACTCTTTTGAAACATGTATTTCTTGATTAATATATTCCATCTACTGTTTTAGTGATGTACTTGCTTTTATTAATATTTTCTGTTTGTATTTTAGTTTATTGTACACCACTCTGTCTGTCTGTCTTTATCTCTCTGTAGTTTCTCTCTCTCTCTTTCTCTGTATGTGTAACTATACATATAAGAGCTTTCAGTCAAATAAAGAATTGCATCTGATTAATCACCTGCCTTTTAATTGATTCAGTCTGTGGATTAATTTATTAAGAGTTATAAAGGTTTGCACATTGGCTAGTCCTTTCTGACATATTGAAGGAACTTTGATTTAATACACAAAATCATGCTCCATGTGTACAGGCACGCATGTACACAAAGAAATCAAAGTACACCTTTGGCAATACTTCAACTAATATAATTGGGTCAACATGTAGACAGTGTGATCCTCTTCATGTTTTCTCAAAAGCAAGTCCCCTGAGTTCAATGGGACTTACTTCCAGGTAATTGTGTGCCATTATTCATTTGTCGAGTTTTTAATTGTGTTTATATTTTATTTGCTTTTCAAAAAGAGCATTTTTGTTTTTATTTTAAATTTGTGTTCTTCTTATTAAGAGCCTTGAGCACAATTTCCTTAAAGGAAAGGTAGAGTATAAATCAAATGAATACATTTTCAGCCTAAAATTGAATGAAAGAAGATCCATGCATATAACAGCTATTGGACAAAAATGACAAAGAGCACTGTTTGATCTTAAAGACAAAATGTTCATAATAATGAATTGTATCCCTGAGCTTGGGGATCCTTTTAAGCTTTGTGCAGAAATGCCGAGGTGTCTGTCTATTGGAATCCAGGTGCAGCACCTTCGAAAGGTAAGAAACCCCCTTCTGCTTCCTGACAGTCAAAGAGCCTTTTCCTGTCTTTGCCTGGCAAGTGATTGGTCTCAAACTGAGAGGTGGAGAAAGGGAAGGAAAGATGGAGAGATGGACACTGGTCCTTTCTCTTCCATCCTTGCTTTCAGAAACAAATTTGTTGTTTCACCCCACAAAGGTCTCATAATTTGCCTTGAGACTGATTCAATGAAAAGACACTCAAGTAAGCCATGTATTTTGTGAGGCTGATTGAACACTGTTCGTCCTCCCGCTTTCTGAGAACAATTATCTTCTTCATGAGGCATACACACAATCAGCAACTCCAATGCTTGCAAAATTGTGCAAAATGCCCATGAATTAAGCAGGAAATGCATTATACTTTGTAAGATGCTTTCTTTTACATTTCACCCACTTTTGGAAAATCCTCTTCCAAATAGTCTCTCATTTTTCCTTGGGATGATTTCACTCAAGATCAGGCCAAGATTCCTAGGTGTTAATCATCACCAACATCAAGTTCCTCACTTTGCACTGTACTTTCCCCCAAACCAGAGACATTAATTTATCATCCTGGGCTTTTATTCAAATGATGCACCAATTCTTTTGTCACACAGAGGAGTGTCCAAATGCAACAATAAAGATTACTTTCCTTTAGTTTTATGAAGGGCAAGTTGGAGCCTGGTATCTTTCATTTTAGTCATTAAACAGGAAGCAAATTATGCCCAGTTTGCAGATGGGATAGCTGGGGCCAGGCAGGTTTGCTTTGTTGTAATTTTTTTTAAAGTGTTGGCAAGCCACTTCAAGCTGCAGAAAGAGAGACTTTGAAGGTTTTAAATAAGTGTAAGGAATAAAGAGCTTAAAGCCATTGCTGCAGAACTGAATCTGGGTTTGGGTCCAAATTTGTTGGTACATGAAAGGATGTTGCCAACACTGAATAATTCAAAAAGCCACTTTTGCTGTTTTAGTAATTCAATGGCTAATGCCTTCTTTTTTTTTGAAGTTCAAGAAAGAATCAGCCATGATAGTGGCTACATGAAATCTCCAGTTCAGAAGAACTAGACCCTTGAATCCCAGAGGCTGAGAATTAAGGAAAAAAGACAGTCCAACCATATTTTTTTACACCTCACTCATGAGCTCCCAGGAGGCATTGGCCAAGGTGTCTGGTTGCTGTTGGTTAGATCAGAAGTAGAAAACCTGGTGCCCTCTAAAATTCCCATAAATCCCAAACAATGTAAACAAAGGGCAAGGATTGTGAGAACTGTAGTGCAACACATCTGTGGAACATTGTATTCCCTGTGCCTGCTTTATCTTAAACCATGAAGAAGCTGATAGTGTTTTCTTTCCATTTTATTTTATTTATTTATTTTATTTGGGTATTTTTACCCTGTCCAATACGTTGCAGGTCTCTGGATGGCTTGCAAGTCAAAACCCAACAAATACATATGTACCCAAATAATACAAAATGCATTTGCTTTCTACTTGGCAAACAAGGCATCAACAAAAAGAAAACCACACAAAGAGAAAGAGAAGGTGGACTCCAGTTTTCAGATTCTGGAGAAATCGATTGAAGCTACCTAAATCTATATTGATTTGAGAAGGAGATTACCTGTTGCAGGTAAGATATCCAGTGGCACTTCTGTGTCTCCATGTGAACTTTATCTGGGCTGAAGTCTTAATTTCCTATGTTTTGAAAGGCAGCAGGAGCTGGGAACAGATTCTCAAAGGTGGAAAGAATTTAGATCCTCGGAAGATTACATTTTTTGCAGCTTACCTTAAACCAGTCTTATGCAGAATCCTTCCCCAATTCAGTATCATTAAGCTATAACACCCTTCATCCCCAGCCAGCATGCCCTTGGTGGCTGAGGCTTGTGGAAACTGTAGTTCAATAATTTGGAGGGCAGAAGGTTGAAGAAGGCATCATTCTCTCTTCCCGTACTCTTCAACTCCTCTAAAAGTGTCATTGGGTGAACATCAGAAATCTACAACAGGCAGTCCGTTCCTGCCCCACACCTGCATGCTACTGGTTCCAACCCTAAAAGACTCGTATTTGATGAATGACTGCTGAAATAGTTGAATTTTTAGCTCCATAAACCCAATCACTAATGACAGAGAACATGTACTTTCCAAAATAAGATTGTTCTGACCTGAGGCTGTTGCTTCTTAAACCCTGATTAAACGGGACTGGTTGGTCACAGAGAGGTGAGTTGAGGGTAAGTTATATCAACTCTCCCCTACAAACATAAATTCCTCATCTTTGTAAAAATGCATTTTTCTCCCTTGCCTCCTTCCTTGTTTCCTCCCTTCTCCCATTTAAAATTTGCTTTTTAATTTAAATATATTTATAATATTTAGATTATTATTTAGCATACATTAAGTATACAGGAACCCCCACTGATGGCAAAAGGAAGTTGATCACATTTAACTCTCTCCCTTTCAGACACATATATACCACATGTATAGATAGTGTTAGAGATCGTTAGATAAAGACATAAATACAGTGCAATTCTATATTGTATCTGGGAAACTTATGGGCAGGGGGTAAACCCTCTGAAATTCAATAGACCTCTGAGTAAGCTTGCACTGTAAAAGTGGTTGAATCAATCCCGTTGTTGTTGCTTTTGTTTTTAGTATCCCGCATTGCAGTCCCATGGATTCTGCATTTTGTGAACAACCCAGAGAGCTTTGGCCGTTGAGCGATATAGAAAATAAATTAAATAAATAATAATTAAAATTATTTAAAAGTAAATACTTATTTAAATAAGTGCTTATTTAAAAGTAAATGTGTTTAGGATTGCAGCCTTAATTTTCAAAAGTTCTGCAAGATCAGTTGGATTTAATTAATTAAAAGTCATCTTGCTAAACTTTTGCCTTTTTAAAAAATCCACCAAAGCACTTTTTAAATCTTATTGCCAAATCAAGATCTATTGATACTCAAGATCCTTGAACCCAGATTAGTGCTGCTTGAACTAGGAAGAGATCCTGCATATGTATTTCAGTACAGCACATATCTGTGAACTGCTGGAATTATTCAAAAAAGAAGAGGAAAAGAAAGAAGGAAAACAGCAAGATTACTGTCAGCCCACCCCTACTCAGAAGGAATGGTTCTGCACCATTGTACACTGTTTTTTAATCCTGGTCCTTTTAAAGCACTCACATAACTAAGAGAGAAGAACCTGCTTTACCATGAGCAAATCCATTTCTGAGGATGACTCTTCTGACTGTCACAAGATCTCTCCTAGTTCTCAATATGTGCTTTCCCCCATTATTCCCTGAGAACCTTTTCACTAAAGATTTCAAAAGATCATAAGTTCTGTACCATCAGGACTGTCCATCCTTGTGTTGCTAACACCTGACTGAGCTAACAAGATGCCTAAAATGGGCTTTGGAGAACGTTGTAACTCTGTGGGTTTGTCATTGCACGTGGCTTTAACGGGATCTGATCAAAATCTCTCATTAATGTCACAGTGGTCACTTTATTTAAGGGACATGGATAGGCATGGACAGCCAAACAGTTCAGCTAATGGTACTTCTGCCTTTCAACAGAAATTCAGAATTCATAAGGGCAACTTCCAAATGAAGAATTTATGCAGGCAATGTCACTACATTCCTTTAAGAAATAAAGAAAAAACACCTGGAGTAGTTCTGTAAAAAAGCACAGAAGGCAATGCAGAAATGTGGCACGAGGAGGCTCAGCTTTCCTCATAAAGTAGGTTGCTGCTCTCCTCCCAATTCCTGGACATCCTGTGCTTACTTGAAGGAAAGGGAGCTTGCACGTTTTGCACGTACTAATAGTGGCTGAATCATAAACGGGATTTTTTTTAAAAAAGCTGCATTCTTAAGCTGACACTTGAGAATTAACCACATCCGCATTGATAGGACCAACTTCAGGGAAATTACTAAAATTACTTTTAGGATGGTGGACCATGATGTGAGATTTTAGTAGTATCAATGCTGCTTTATTTGTATTTTAATATGGTCTTACTGTTACGTTGTGGCTGTTGCCTTCACTTCGTTGTGTGCCGTCTCAACGACTTTTGTGGGGAAAGTCGATATGCAAATACTACAAACAAATAGATCTATAAATCTTACACGTGGGACAAATATCTCTTCTAGCCCCACTCCTTCTCCCTAAAACGCAAGCTGCTGCTGATCCTCTCTCTGTGTTATATAGTGTGTTTTACACACATTCACATAAACACACTGCTGCCAATGCTGTTTTTACAAACCTCTCTCGCGGGGAAACGCAATAAGAAAAGATTCAAGGGCAAATGTACTTCGAGATAAAAAATGATCGAACGGAATAGGCTGACTGAGCAAACACATTTAGGATCAAAGAGAAACGGGGACGGTTGTAGAACCAGTCATAAGGCACGTGCTCCTGTCCCCACTCCAGGAAAAAAAAAATGAGTGGGTCAGATGGAAGATCGATTAAGACCATCTTGCTGTTTTCACGGTGACCACTCAGACGCATCTGCAAAGCCACCCAGCAGGACAAGCGGCAAGCAGCCCTCGTTACAGGAAAGGGATGAAGATGAAGAGGGAGCCACAGAGCGAACCAAATGGCCGCTGACAGAGCTTTCCCCCCACGCAGGAATTTTGCCTGCAATTCCAGCCCCACTTCAAGCTAGTGGAGCCAAAGACCGCCCCCTGAGGCAGAAAGTTCCGCAGATTAAATAAATTGGTGCTGGGAGAAGAAGCGCTTGCCGCGATGCACTGGCTGCACCCTATTGTAACCAGCCAGTGGATTATTGATGATGATGATGATGATGATGATGATGATGTCCTCAAGGATAACCCGCGAGCTGAAGTGTAAGAACGCCCCCCTCTATGGAAGAAGGGGAGAAGAATCCATTTCACTCCCCCCATCAGCCCACACAACCCAGAAATCGCCTTCTTCGGGACTAGCGTTCGCGCGCACACTCCGCAAACTCTTTAACATCCTCTCCTAGAGAAAGCGTCCTAACCTCGCTTTCTTTGTCTCGGAATCGGTCGGATCCAGGCTTAGTCACACGTCGCGTACGAAATCAATGCACTGCCTTGCTTAGAGTAGACCCCCTGCAATCTCGCTTACGTATGACTGCCTGCTTGAAGAAGACCCGCTTGAATGGGAGGCAAGCAGGAGCGCCTCCAAAACGGCTCTGCGCATTTATTTCGGGAGAAGACACGCACGGCAGCGGCTTCCCGACGAAATCCCCTGCGCGGCCCTTCCAAAGCCGCCCTCGCCATCCAGCCCGGCTTGGCCTCGCAAGTGGGCAGCCGCCTCCCTGGACAAGGTGCCTTGTCTGCCACCTGCTCCACCCACAGTAAAGTTAGGCAATTGAGGGTGAAGGTGTCAGCCAAGGAATTTGGAAACGGCACGTCCAGCGGAGATCAAAATAAAACTTTGGCAGTCCTGGGATCTGACTAGGAGTAAGAACTTGGAGATTCACAGAACCTGGAGTCTTAGTTCTGAGTGGACTTGAGCTTTCTTTGGAACATCAGAGACTGTGTTGCTGGACCTGGAAATTCTAATTCTTTTCTGAAAGGCCCATGCATACCGTATGGTGATTCCGAATCCTTTAATGTCTGTGTACCTGGATTCAGACCTTTTAGCCATACTTAGAGAAGACCCTTTGAAATCAATAGGCTTCCAGGCAGTCCTTAGTAACCTAAACCTCATCCATTTCAAGGGGTCTACTCCAAGGATATCCAAACTGGGATCTAAGCCACAGAGACGGTATCCATCCAGTCAAAGCAAAGTTGGAAACACACCCAAAATGTAATCAATATTAAATTTATGCAAACACACTGTGCTGAGTTTCGGGGAGAAAGATATTCTGCACTATTTACATAGTCTTTAATAAGCTGATCATAATTGTATATACCGTGTTTTTTGCTCTCTAAGATGCACTTTTTCCCCCCTCAAAAGTACGGGGAAATGTCTGTGCGTCTTATAGAGCGAATATGTGTGTGCAGTAAGTCTGTCAGATGTGCAGCCCATGGGGAAGTGATGGGGAATGTGCCTGTGATTATGTGCCCATTCGATTCAGAATTTTTTTTTCTTGTTTTCCTCCTCTAAAAACCAGGTGCGTCTTATGGTCAGGCATGTCTTATAGAGCAAAAAATATGGTATATTGTGCCAATCGATCTAATCATAGTCAGGAGATTGGAACACAAACAGAGCTCTGAAAATCCACCTAGTCTAGGCTTGGTGGACCAATTCAGGGCAGTCAGTGGCTCTACCTCACGGGGTTGTTGTGAGGATAAAATGGCAAAGAGAAGGATCATGTAAGCCGCCTTAGGTTTCTTGAAGGAAATAAAAAGGTGGGATATTGAATGCCACAAACATGACTCGCAACAGAGTCCCAATACAAAACACTGGCTCTGGATGAAGCCTGATGCAGAAAGGGGGAGCTGAACTCAAGTACCTGCTTGCGCCTCCTGAGTGATGATGGACTGGGATACTTCCATCACCATCCTCCAAATTGGAACCTGCCTCCCTGCTGTGCTGGACTACAACCCCCATCATCTTCCCACCAGAACAGGCCAGCCAAGCCCTGCAAAAGCCTGCTCAACAGTTTGCCAGTTGGTACTTCTATTTTTACAGGGCAGGCAGACTGAGACTGAAAGATCAGTGATTAGCCAGTCAGTGCAGGGAAATGGGTTTGGTTTTGTTGCTCACGTGCAAGCGTAAGGGACAGCAAGCGGTATCAGCCCCAGCCGTAAGCATGAATTCCTATTTTATGGATGGGGAAGACTGAGGTTCAGAGCAATACCCCTTGTCCAGTACAAGAAGGTGTGCAAAACTGCGGCGAAGCTCTTTTGCTGCCTTCGCTTGGCACATTTGTTTGCAGATTTGGAATCAATATCCAGGCTTAAATTCACAGGGAAAGTCACCTTTGCTGAGGGAGTAAAAATTATCAGGAGAACCTCTCAATAGGTCCTGATCTATGATCCACTCACCTCTGGTCTGATGCCCCCCAACCCCACTAGTCCAAAACCTCAATTTCTTGGGAATCAAAAGAAAGATGTACTTTTTATCTCTCATCACTGCAAATTTCACCTGCCTATACCTACTCAGGTCATGCCTAAAGCAGAAGTCCATTTTATGGTAGGATGACAAGAATGAATTTTAGCCCAAATATTGATTCCAGATCTGCAAACAATTGCATGCTATTATATCTATGTTGACAAGCAACGGGTGGGGTGGGGGGGGGTTGGTGCATCTTTTGTTTCTTCCCTTCTTTCAACCTTTCTTTCTAGAATAGCTTTTTCAGGTAAAGCAAAATAGAAATGTGGCTGGGAAAAGAGTTATAGACCAAGCAAGGTGAACAACTTTGGACAGGGAAGGAGCAGACTAGTAGATAGATCCAGAGAGAAACAAGTGCGACATGATTTTTTAAAAAGCAAAACCAACCAACCTGGGATGGAAGTTTTACGCTCAAATATAAAATAGGAATCAGTGCTATTACTGAAACAGCAAAATAACATTAAGAGTAATTATATGCCACTGAATGGTATTGTTTAAAAATGTGGTCGCCTTTTTCTGGAGGTGCTTTCCTTGCAAATCTGAGGGTAGAGCCTGTTATATTTATAAGACAGTACACTGTGCTGCTATTATTGCTTATCATTACTATCATCTAGACAAAGTTGAAAATACACGCACACACATGCTTGAGAGTGAGAGATGTACACTACAATTTTACTTTCATCTGGAAATAGATTCCTCTGGGTTGAATCCAGATTTAGTATTGCTTGGACTAAACCAATTGAAAGCAGTGAGGCAAGTCAGCCCTAGCAAGAGCTCCATTGCTTTCAATGGGGCTGCTCTGAACATAACTAACCTCTGTTCAGCAGTAATTATTGCCTTGTAAACATGTTTAGGGTGGCAGCTTTAAACTATGCTCCGTTTCCCTTGTTCAAATGTAGTTCATTTTAGTTGGTCTCATAATTATTGCTATCATTATTATTTGGAGTTAAGAAAATTGTTTAAACTCTTATCCCAATTGCTTTAAAAAGAAGAACACTCCGAGGTGAAATGATCTGGGGAACAGAAATAAAAACAAATTCTTGAAATAATTCTTTTTCTGCTAGTTTAAGAGTGTTGTCCAAACTGATCAATCAGCAAATTTCAGCACCTTGAGCAAATTGCCTCCCGGGAGCGCCACCCCAGCCCCGGGAGTTAAGTCAATTTCGGAAAGAAAGCGTGGTTTGTCTTACAAACAAAAGGCACGCTCCTCCAAAAAGCCAGGCGGCAACACACACAATATATACACACAATATATATATATACACAGGACTCGGGAACCCGGTGGATTGATTTGGGACCTTTCTCTCCCAGAGAAGACGCAAGAGGGACTTTCGATGCCAAGTGCACAATTTCCATCACACAAAGAGCTTCCTAAATGGAGGGGGCCGACGGGTGTTTATTCGAGACAGGTACTTGGGCGATCGCCATTCAGGCAGCGTGTTTGTGTGTGTGTGTGTGTGTGTGCGGGTGCGTGCGTGCGTGCGTGCGCACGTCGTTGACTCGCCCAAGGTACTTAAAGGCCGAGCAGGTGCAGCCTGGAGACAGGCCGACGTGGCAGCCGACGGAAGGGAGTGAGGAGCGGGCGTGGGAGCAAAGGGAGCGCTGCGTTTTGTTCTTTGCCAAGGGGGCCGAAAGGAGTCCTTCAGTGGAGGGCTTAGGGAAAGGGAAGAGAGAAACCAGCGCAGCGCTTCGGGAGAACATCCGATCTATTCACACGCAGGGGGACTTCGCTGCGCAGGAGTCGAAGGCAAACACGTACAAAGACACCGCCCGTCCGCCTCCCCGACCCAGTAAATCTGAATTAAAAGAAGGTGGGATACAAAGCACTGATTTGGGATGCATAAGTGGCGTGGCAGATGTCCAAGAAGTAGAATACTGTATGTCATTGTTCGGACATTTAAGGATAAGAGTAAAACACAGAAAATAGAACCCTTTTTTTCCTAAGAGCTTATATTGCAATGAACACGATCTAGTTGTTTCTGTCCTCTGGGAAGAAATGAAGGTTCAGTGTTCATGTGGGTGTCTTGATTAAAATCTGCAAGAGGAGACCAAAAGAGGCTCCAGTGAGGTGGAGGTAGTGGTGAAGAGCATGTGACTGGGACTCAGGTGATCCGGGTTCTAGTCTCTGCTCCTTCATAAGAAGATTGAGAGCAGGAGGACGAGAATGATGTGAGCGACCCTGAATTCTTTAAAAAAGAAAAAAAAAGGCAGGATATAAATCCCACAAAGAAAGCAAGAGGCTGCATTGGCACCTTAACAGTGATTATCTTTGTTCAACAATCCGATCAGCAGGTGCTCATATGCTCATGTCTTTTGTATTGGGCATCGAATGGGCTACTCTGGGAACAGAATACTTTGTTCACTAGGTCTTTGATCTGGTCCAACAGGTTCATAGGTTCTCATCATAACTTGTATGAGTGCTTGTATGTATTTGTAAGGCTTTAAGGTGCCACAGAATTCTTGTTTAGGTCATGCCCTGGAATTCTGATAGCAGGCCAAATTGGAAAGGCGAGGGGAAAGGAAAAGGGAATGAGCTAGTATGGGTGCATTTCTTGAGGCTTCTTTTAGGCTGAGGGATGGATGGATAGTTGTCCCCTTCGGTAAGTCTCAAAAGTCCTTAAAAGACAAGCTCTGACATTTGAGTCTACAGAAAACAGTGTCCCCACACCCAAGTCCTGGATGTGCAGCAGTTCATTGTAGCTAAGTGATGGTAATGGCTCCTGTCTCTGTTGGGGTAGTCTTTTCTCTAGGTTTCTGATTTTTCTGCAGAGCTTGTTAGTGTCTGCTTTATATTTGAAAGCCACCCTTTTAAGTGTAAGGGTCCCTAGTCATGTGATTTAGAGCAAAACACACACGAAATGTTTTATCAAGAATGCAGAATAAGAGAGTGTGCTGCCCCATGTTTATATCTTTATTGTCCACATAAATAAATATAGATTAGCAACACCAGATGAAACTGAAGTTAATTGCCAAGGGTACAATCCTATGCATGTTTAGAAAAAAAGTTGTAGGCCTTTTCCTGTCTAAGCATGCATAAAACTGTGTTGTAATTCTCCAGCATGCATAAAACGTCTACTTAGAGTTTGTCTGCCCTTAATGACACAGCAAGAAGGGCCCAATCTGACAGAGCAGCAGACCTATTCGGTTCTTCTCTCTACAATCCCTTTCCAGATGGTTACCATTCACAAAATTAAAATCACCTTTCTCAACTGCTTGTCTGCTAAAAGATTTTGTCAGAGAATTCCATGTAAGTGTAAAAACCTACATATTATCTGAGATGTTCTTTCAAGAAAGTTGATGCAGATGTACATGAGTTGGTTATGTAACAATGAAATTAATCCATGAAGCATGAAACCTTTATGTCTTCTACTGCCTTGGGGAGAGAGGTAATATTATTTAGTATATTTATCCATGTATGAGGGGTCTTCAAAAAGTTTGTGCACTTTTATACTTTATATATTTTATATATTTTTTGTTGGTGGCATTAAAAAGTTGGCATGATGCTGGGAAAATGCATCACAAAGGAAAGTGACAATGTAGAACAGTAATATGTTTTTGAAATTCTTTATAAATAAGAGTTTTTAAAAGCGCAGAAACTTTTTGAATAACCCTCATATATTGGGTCAGCTGCTTTTTGACCATAAGGATTCACTGATTCCTGTGATTGAAGTAAAGCATCAATCAAAAACAATATTCTGGATTAAATTATCCAACACATTCATTCCAAACAGTGGCAATCACCAATGGCAGAACACTCTCACAAGCATAAGATATAGATATCCACACAGAGAGCTTTTCCCTAAGGAGCTCAAGGCAGCTCATATGCGTGGCATGGTGGACAGAAGTGTTGAACCACGGCTTGGGAGATCTGGGTTCAAGTCCTCCCTTGGTCATGAAACTCACTTGGGCCAACAAATGGACTCTTGGTGTAACCTACTTCACAGGATTGTTCTGAGGATAAAATGGGAAGGAGGCGGACCACGTAAACTGCCCTGGGTTTCTTGCAAGAGAGAAAAGAGGACAGAAATAGAATAATACATCTTTAAAAGTATATTGCTCCTCTTGTTATCACAACACACTGCTAAGGTAGGCTTGCTGGCCCAAGGTCAGGTTCATGTTAGCAGAGGGAAGGTCTGAACTTGGATCTCTCTGGTTCTGTTCCTATACTAGCTGCTACATGACATCCTGATTCACCTTCCATTTTAGGAAATGTAGCTCTGCTCTGCTCTGCTGGAAAAATATGACTATAGCAAAAATCTCTCACTTACCCATTCTGCACAGCAATTAAGGATGTGGGCAATGGCATATCATGGCTTTCTGGTCCATCTGAGATCCCAGCATGCAGATGAAGTGCCCCCCCCCATATACACGTACCCCACACAACTGGTTACATCTGTCTGAACGCAAATCCTGAAATGAGGAGTGTCTTACAGAAGGTCGAAGGCAAGCGTCCCTACCTTTTTGTCACACTTATTGTATGGACTGCTCTTGATTTGTGTGCTAGACATTAGTACTGTTTGAGCCCAAGATTTGCTATTATGGCTGGGGTTTATTGGTTTTATTAATTTTTGCTGCATTATCAAATTTATTGTATGAGACTTTGTAATGAAAGTCACCTTGGGAGGGCTTTAGCCTTGAAAGGAGGCCTAGAAAAAAAGTAAATTAATAATAATAATAATAATAATAATAAGCATTTCTATAGAAGAGGGAATTGCTTAGCAGTTGCTATTACTCCTGCCACAGGTACTGAGGAGAAGGTATAAAACTTTTTTTAAAAACCCTCCACAGTTAAGGCCAGGAGAACAGAACTTACTGGGTGCTGGTAATTCCATTCTCCTAGAAAGGGGGGTTGAGAACAGTGTCATCCTTAGACCTGCCCTGGAATCTTCTTTAGCTCACAAGTGTCATGGTTGAACTTGTGCCAATGGATGCACTTACCACGTGGCCTACCTCACAGGGCTGTTGTGATGTTCAAACAGGTTCTCTTCCCTAGGCTATGCAAGCCCAACAAAACCCGGTCAAGGGCAAGGTTAGGTGTGAGATGACAGAGGGTTAAAGATAGAAGGGCACAGTAAGGCTCCTGCTTACTGTTCTGCTTCTCTTTCTGAAGGTGGTTGTTTTGCAGGTGGGTGAAAGGGGAGCCACCCCTTCTTGGCTGAACAAGACCCACCTCTAAGTAGGGGTGGAGAATTGTCTCCTGAGTAATAGCATTTAACTCATGGACTTGCTTTTCGAAAATACAGCCCGAATCTGTAGGCGCGCGAGACGCCACCTTCACACGGGCTTTGAATTCACAGCTTGCCTCTCCGTTTCTAATGGCTGATTCTTTCCCTTCCTTCCTTCCTTCCTTCCCTTTTGCACACATTGCTGCTCCGCGTAGCCTCCCCTCTCCTCCCCAATCGGCCTCAAGTTAATAGCATGCAAATAGTCTCATTTGCATGTTTATCTCTGTCAATGAGAACCTTGTGGAACTGGCTAAAGCAATATATTTCCAAACGTGACGCACAGAGGGGAGAATTTCACTTCCATTCACACACACAGGCCCCCCCTCCCCAATTACGAGCGCCTATGGAAGAATCAACTCCTTATTCGTTGGCGGGAGCGGCGGGGGCAGCGCAGGCCGGGCGGCTCGCAGTGCTCGCCGTCTAATTGGCCCGCAGCCTCTTCCGCGGCTCCCGGCGTTGCAAGGCAGGCAACTGCCACAAAATGGCTGCCCGCGAGCGGGGAGGCGCGTCCCGGGTGCTGCTCGCCCGGCCGCCCCCGCGCTCCACGCGCCCCTCGCCCGCCTCGCGGGGCGGAGCAGGCTCCCAAGTCGGGCAAGGCGCGCGGGGAGCGAGTGGTCCTCGCCCCGGGGCGGCGGCGGCGGCGGCCCGAGAGCCCCAGGCGCTGCGAGCGGGAAACAAGCCTCGCCCGCGGCGCCCTGCAGGTGTGGCGTGGAGGGACGGGGGAGCAGGCCGCCCCCCCGCGCGCGCGCTCCCGCCCGTCCGCCCGCGCTCCTCGCCGGCCATGAAAGCGCAGCGGGGCGTTTCGGGCACGCGAGCGCGCGCGCGCGCCCAGGGCCACGCAGGCAGGCGGCGCCCGCACTGAGGGGCGCTGCTCGCGGGCATCCCTTTAGGCCCGGCGCGCCGAGCCGAGCGAGTCCGAGGGTCCGGCCCCCCTCTGCCCGTGGGCAACTCCTGAAATGAGGGCGCAGCGGCCCGAGGGTCTGCGGTGTCTTTGCGCTCCTCGGAGAGCCGCCTCTCTGGCCACAGGTGCTTCACCCGCTGCCGCTGCCTCGCCGCCTTGAGTCCTCCAGCCCGAGGTGCCTGCCGAGAAGCAGAGGCCCTTGGCTCCCCGACCCATGCTTGCCGTTTGCCGAGATGGGTGTTTTAGGAGACGGGGCCCACAGGGCACGCACGGAAGACTTGGCGGCATGAGGCCCTCTGCCGGGGCACGTGTGCACCCGACCCCGCATCCTCTCGGCGCAGCCCGGCGGCACGAGCGCCGGCCGCCAGTCCGCCCCTCTCGCCCAGCCCAGGTTGGGCCAACGTGCCCACCGTCACCCAAGCCTGCAGCCCTCGATTTCAGTAGGGCGCGCTAAGCGCGTACCCGGCCCGGCCCGGCCCTGCTGCAAGCAGGGCGACGCGGCACAAACACGCGGCCTGCGGGGGTTGAGCAGCTGGGCGGGAAAGAAAGGAAGAAAACGGCCAGGGAAGGCGGATCGGGGCCACTGAAACAACCCCCCGCGATATCTGAAGCCGCCTTGTTTTTAAAAACGTCTCTTTGGGGTGGAGAGCTAGGGGTTGGCGTTTGATGTGCAGAAAACGTACCGCTGGTTTTGGTTTTGCTAGCGGCCTTGCAAGGTGGATAAGGCCGATTAACTACATCTCTAAACGAAAGGAGAATATGTATTTGCGCAGAAGGAAATTTTCTTTTCTTTTTGACCCACGCACACACTCACACTCCATCAAGAGCTATCGAATCAGTAGCATATTAGAGCTCCCTTGGTTCAGGGAGTACCAAGCGCCTTCTTTTACGCGCGCGCGCGCGCGCGCACACACACACACACACACACACACACACACGAGAGACACAAACAGAAGCAGGAGCTGGTCGCCCCCAAGATACTGCCTCTGCGAGGACATAGGCCTTGATTTAATTATTTAGAGCAGCGGTGGACAGAAGGAAGTTACGGACTAACTGGTAGATCCCTGGATGAGAAGTAAATATAACTACAAGGATTTCTGACTCCCAGTTGCTAAACAAAGGCAGCAACGAATGGACATTCCCCACCCACGCCGAATTTTACTGCTATACTCAATCATCAAGAAAGCACGGAATAGCCATGGTCTGAGTTTTTGCTTCGAGATCTATAATCTCTCTCTTCAAGTCTGGGACTGAGAACAGATTTTGGGGCTTCATTTTTTAAAAATTTGAATTGTAGGTCCTTTGTGTGTCTCACGTCTTAGTGGAATCCAGGGTTCTAGCAAAAATGAAATGAAATAAAAACCGAATAGATCCTGCAAGCCAGAAGTCTGCCCACTTGCTCGGAGACCAAAGGCCCATCCAAAAACCTTCATTCTGTCTCCATGGTGGTCACCTAGAAAGTTTGGGTGTTCATAAGTCCGAGACTCGATAGTAAATTAAACACCCATTCTTTCTGGTTACAAAGGATGCACCAAGGTTCTGCTTCAAAGTGCTCATGCTGTGTCACCATTAAAAGATCTGTATTCCATGAATTTTTCTAAGTCCTTTTCAGAAACCAGCTCAGCTAGCTGCAATCTTTTCCACACAATTGCTCATGCTTTGGCTGAAGGACCACTTTTTGAGTTGATCCTGCACCCTTTTTATCAGCAATGACCCCCAAATTATAGCGACAAAAGGAAATGGAGCTCTTCTTCCAGAGAAATGACTTTGTGAAAAGAGAGAAGCTGGAACTAACCTGGAATAAATAATGTATTTATTATTAGTACTATGACAATAAGTATTGTCATGTGTTTCTGAGAAATGGTATGTCTTTGAAATGAGATTTTGATGGATACCTAAAAGAAATAAAAGGCAATTTATCCCTTTGCACATTTTCCCTTACCAAAATCTCCTACACACTCTGCTTCAAATAATTAGGGATATTAAACATATGAAGTAAGAATATATCTTTGCATCCAACTCTACTCACGCATTTTATCCTTCCATTATCAATTAAATTCTACAGATGCTACCTGAATGCAATGGGACTTTGTCCCTGGTAGGTGTGTTAAGATGCCTACCTGTGCAGTGGTATAAACATTCATGTATAGGATTGCACAGACAAGTGCAGGGACCCTGCAGTGCTGCCCACCTGCCCCACGGCCATGCAGAGAGGGGCAGGTGATGGGACAAGCAAATAGGTCCTTTGTTAGCATGAAAGGACCCAACCGACCTGATGCAGAATTCTTTCTTTTAATTTTAGAATCATGGTCAGGAATTCAACTATGTACTTGTCTATAGTTGCAGATGCTTATTTTATTTCCTTTAGTTTAAATTTATGTTAGCCTTTTTCAACATCAGAAGAATTCTTATTTCCAGGTAAAAGTGTTTAGTATCAGCATAGCAGAGGCAAGCACCATTTTATTCCTGTTGTCATGAATTTAAAAGTGCCCATGCTAAGACACACACACACACACACACACACACACACACAGGCAGACAGAGATATAAATAAAATCAGTTCTGGCAAACAGCTTTGCTGTGTTTCTTCACTGTAACATGTCAGGCATGTAGAAGCAGTTGTATAGCATATACTGGTGGGGTGTTGTGGGGAGTGCTTCAGAAAGGAAGTAATATAGTGTGGTACAGTGGTTAGAGTGTTGGACTGGGACATGAGAGATCTGGGACCTACCTTAGCCATGAAGCTTGTTGCATGATTTTGGGTCAGTCAATTACATTCAGTCTAACCTACCTCACAGGGTTGTTGGTGTGAGGATAAAACATAGGATTGTATAAAGCACCCTGGGTTACTTGCAGGAAAATGAGGGATAGATATGTAATTATATCTAGACAGACAGACAGATAGATGAATAGATAACGGCTATTTAAAGTCACTCCTTTCCTCTGCAGGCAATAAGTCCATGTTATAAAATTATTTAGCTTCACCACTTCCCATGACACAGATGTGGACATGGAGAACTACAGCTACTGAGAAACTCACACACACAGAGCCCCCCCCCTTTTTTTTTTCTTAGCATGCAATTGTACTCAAGCATCCTGCTTGCCCATACTCAGCATGTCTGCTCTTACGGTGTGGGTGTTGGAGTACTGAATGAGGGCTTGAGAGACCTGGGTGTGAATTCTTAAAATGAAACTCACTGTGGGTGGCTCTGGCATAGCCACTGGGTTCACAACTAACCTCTCTAACAGGGTCGCTGTGAGGACAACACAGGTGGGAAGAAGACCAGGATCCTTGCAGGAAAAGCACAATAAAAACCTATACATAAATGGTCTGGAATTAGGAGTAAGAAGTGAAGAGGCCAACTTTGCTGTTGACACCAAACTATTTAGGATGTTCAAACCACAAGGGATTGTTCGGAGATCCAAAGGGATCTCACCAAGCTAGAGAAAAGACATCAAAAAGGCAAATGCAGTTCAGTATAAGCAAATGTAAAGTAATTTGGATTAAAAAAAAATCCCAAACTGATGGAATCAGAGCTAGCAGTGACTGAGCAAGAAAGGGATCTTGGGGTGGTACAGCGTAGCTCAATGAGAATGTTGGCCAGCAAATGAACCCACCTTTTCCTTCTTATGACAAGCATCATGAAAACCAATGTACCCAATGGAGACAGCACCCAGAGACGTCCTGTCCTCATCATCTTCGACATTGTCATCTTCGATTTAAAATATTATTAGCATATGTCTTTTTTAAAAAATCAAAGAAACCTAGAAAAAACCGAAAGGGTAGCATCCAGTGTTTCTCATGTGTAGAGCCGAGCCCCTGAAATGAAAGAGGCTGAAGCGAGTCACAACTAACTGACGTGCCATTCATTTTAAGGAGTCTGGTCTAGAGAGGACTTGCACTGGACACTGCCCAAAGACATCCAAATAGATTCCTTCTCACGCTGTTACACCCTGTTTCCAGCAGTGGACTGTGAGATCATGAAAACAGCAGCCCCCCTTGACCCCCAGTAACAGCTATTTCAGGGATCCCCTGCCTCCGCAGAAGAAGATTTAGCTCTCACCTTCCCTGCTCCCCATAGATGTATCCTTGACCATGAATTTGTCAAATGTTAAATCACTGAAAATTTGCCTTTTGAATCCATCTGCTCCAGGAGTTCATTATGCCTTGTATGCAGTCATCTAATTATGTGTAGGGGTGTGTAGGGGGTCTTTGATGGAATTTAAAAGCCTCTCTCTGCCAAATCTTTTCAGTTTTAACTGGACATAGCCGCCTAACTTCCTTTTAAATAAAATAATATGCAAACTAAGGGCCACTTTCATGAATGGTAAGAAAGCAGGTACTGGTAGTGTGAAGAATTATTTCTTCTGGTCTGTCCTGCAGTTACTACAGTTCACTGGCTGACTGGAGACAGGGAAAAAAGACAACTTTCTCTTTCCTTTCCAGACAATTGTATTTATATATACTTGCATTAGTCTACTCTATTCCAAACATCCCTCCCTTTCCCCCACCCCTACTTTTGGGTGAAATTTAAAAGTCCATAAATATCTTTCTGTTCCACCCCTCTCCATGCACACCTAGGGTGCTGTGGCTAAATTCCTTTATATAAGCCAGCACCCACCCCACCCCATTCCCGCACCCATAAACAACAAAAAGTATTGCTAAATAAATATTTCTACATCCCATCTAATGCTTTACACCCGAGGCAGGATTCCAATGCAGTTTTAAAAGTTATCCACCCATGAATATTGAAATACTGTATAGATATACTCTCACTCCTACTACATCAATTCTGTTTGGAAATTCTTTCTTATATATAATATTAAAGATGGCTGCATTTACTATGTGATATGTATTTAGCATGGATTATATTTAAATGCATCTGCTTATATAATCATAGGTTATGTTCAAAACCTTGAAACTGATGTGTGAAGATAGGCAGAGAAAGCGGGGGGAAGAGAATATTAAATATTTCTCTGTGGAAGTTTCCTTCTAGAAATGTGCCAGAATGAAGAATTATTATCATTTTCAAAGATTATGTACAGAATGTTTGACATTTAATTCTTAGATTTCTTGACTGATTTATTATTTTATATTGTAAAATGTTCAGAAAGCTCATGAGTTGTAAATGGTATATAAAACCTTGTTAAATAAATAAATACATGATTGAGTGGGGAAAACTGAAATAAGAATGGTGTTCTCTAAACTGAACCAGATGTGACATTAAACAGGTAGCTAAAATCACATCCCAATCCCAAACAATTTCAGCGGATTGCAAATTGATTTCAATGGAACTGAGTTGACTGATACATAATATAGAATGAAAAGGTAAAATTCTGGAATGAACCACTTCGGAGCACAGAAAGGGGTACTATTTTTAAGTCTTCCTCCCATGTATAATAAGCACCTTGTATAAAGTAAACTAGTATATCAGTGAGCTTATACCTATCATTCTGATTGGCTAGTTTTGTATATGTAAGGAAATGTATGTGTTTTAACATAGTGCAGCATTCCAACAATATGATCCCCAACCTGCAGTCTGGAGTGGTATAACTCCAACATTCTGCCAACTTTTCCACTTTCTTCTGAAATTACTCTTCTAGGAAGTTTACAGCCCTAGCAAAAGACATATATGAATATGTTCCATGTGTGTTTGCTGCCAAAACAGCAGTCCTGCTGATAACCAATGTTGTACATCTTCCATTTTTCTCCTTCACTACATTCAGAGACTGAATTTACTGCTTTTGCTGCAGGCACTGGGCCATTGAGAAGCTGTAGTTGTGCACCTATGCCTGGCCTTCTGCCCTTCCTGAGCCTCTTATCAAGTCACTGTATCTGACCTTATAACATATTATTTAATGCATTCTTAATAGCTGCTAATATATAATATGATCTCTGTTGCCCATTCTCTCTAAGATAGATCAAGGGCAGGAACCTCCAGCAGCTCATCTTACTTATATCATTCTACTCCTCATAATTATGGGACACGTGGGAATGAGCATCACTAAGTTATTGCAATGGTTGAAGTAGAAATTTCTCTGCATCACACATAACTGGAGCTTCAAGGGCCATGCAATTTTGCTGTAGCTAATGAATTCCCCTGGCTAATTTTTTCTTTAAAAAATAAATAATGATTTCTTTTCCCCCCTTATGCTGAGAAACCCATGTAGTAGTCAAGGATGCAGATGTAGAGAAGGGTGGGGTGGGGTGGGGTGGGGTGGGGTAGGTGGATGAATATTTGGTGGCTTCAGTAGATTAAAATGAGATGTAAAACTTAAGAATAGTACAAAAGACAGGACAGAGCAGAACTGGATTGACATAACATATCAGTGTTGTTGTCATCGTCCTTCTCCTCCTCCTCATCATCATCAAGACAAAGTTATATAGAAAGAAAAGAATACAATGTAGCTGTGCAAAACATGATAGTAACTGAACTAGTTAAGTAGAAAAGAACAGTAGTGCCCCAAAATAGTTTTAGTCATAATTTTTTAAATGATAGCAGGCAAGATTCAAGTTGCTTTCTCCTGTTGCTTAATCTGGTACCCCAATAATCCCATTAAAATATTGGAATGTTAAAATCAACCAACTGAATTCCTGTATTCATTTGCCAAAGCATGCATTCCATTTTTCTCCCACATTCCATGACGCATGATGAAAATTCACACACTGTACGGAAGGTGTGCAGGTGATCTTCAAAGGTGTTTTTAAAATAAAACTAAGAACAAAATGTCTTGCTTATCATATTATGCGGGTGTTACCAGGAGGTCACTTTCCAGTTGTTTGGGACTTTGTCTCCCTGCCAGTATGAATGGTCAGAAATGCTTTGAGGTGAAGTCTCAAATATCTGGAGATCTCCATTTTGCCCAGTCCTGGTTTAGCAGTCCAGGTGGAAAGCTTGGAGCGTTGCTTCATCATGTGTGATACAGCCGACAGCCAGGGCAGGCAACTGGGTGCCCTTCGCTTGTGGACTGCAACCCCCATGCATCTCTAGTAGCAGCGCCTGTGGTGGGGTGCTGGGAACTATAGTCCAAGATATTTCAAATGCTGCAGGTGGCCCTAGCCCAGTTCTCCAATGCAGAGCAACCTTCCCCAACTCAATGCCCTCCAGATGTATTGTTCATCAACTCCTCAGTGTAAACGATGGGAGATGTAGTCCAACATCTTTGGAAGGCAGGAAGAATGGCACAGACTTTACACCAGGGATGGGCCACTTGTGGCCCTCCAGATGTCTGGGCCTAAAACTCCCATCATTCTTTACCACTGGCTACGATGCTGGCTAGGGCTACCTGAAAGCAAAACACCTGGCAGGCCTCCAGTTGCCCACCTTTGCTCTGCACCCACTGGCGGCAGGTCTGCGGAATTTCAGACCAGAGTCTTTCAAAGACCTTCTTGAAGACATTGAGCTCAAGCCTGGGACGTTTTCCTGCAACACACTGTCTCTGCCACTGGGCTCTAGCCTTGCCCTCCTGGGTGAGCTCCTGCCTCTGCCATCCTTTCCACAAGCGTGAGGGAGGAAGTGAGGAAAAATCACACTGGAAATGGCTTTGTCTTACTTCAATGCATTCCAAAAGCTTACTCTAACAGCTGCATGTAGGCATTGTAAGGGCAATGTCATCTTTCATTGTTTAAGCCTGAACATCTGTGTGTGTGTGTGTTTCTGCACCCCACCCCCATCATCTCCTTGCCTCTGATGGCTTTTCTTCCTTCAGCAGCATCTTTGCGTCTGTTTGTGCTTCTCTTTCACTGAGTGATTTGCCTGAGTATTAGCTGTGGTGTGCCTTTTATAAGTGTGGGAATATTACTTTTTATTTGTGTGTGCATATTATTGTCCAGTGGGTACTCCATGAGACTATGCTAACTTAGAGGATTTAGCGTGCTTTCATGCTTTATTTAGTCTTATGTTCATAGATGATCAAAAACACATCACCCACTGGCAAGTGAGCAACGTGGAGGCTCTATAGCCAAGGCAGTCTACCACACAGTCCCCAGTGCTGGCAAATCGCTGCTCTGCTTGATGTCTTGCTTCTCCTGTTGACATTCTGGAGAATAGCAGGCTGCAGGTCTACTCTGAAGTTAGTCCCACTTGCTTCATAGCAAGTGCATTTAGATGCCATTCCAGTCCTGTTGTGTGTGTGTGTTGGGGGGGGGGGTTGTGTTTCTGCAGGTATTTAAATTGCCCTAGCACAACCTGTAAGCCTCCAGGTATTGCTGGACTTCAATTCCCATTCATAGAACATAGAAACAGAGCGAGTCAGAAGGGGCCTCCTGGGCCATCTAGTCTGACCCCCGGCACCAGCCGGCTCCACTCACAACATGCCCACCGTGTGGATGTCCAGCCTATCCTTGAACACCCACACCGATGGGGCCTCAACGACCTCTTTATTCCTTAGCTTTGCTCATAATTCCAGGGGCTTCTGGGAGTATATTTCATCAAAAATTTCTGCCTAATCCTACAATTCCTAAACACTAAATATCAGACAGGAAACAGTGATCTGTGGGCCTGCATCTCCCAACATCACCAGGCGATGCACTTTGGCTGGGGAAAACTGGGTTAGAGAAACCCAGGAATCCCTCCTATTCAGAAGAACACCCGTCTGACTGCAAACTAAGTATGGCCATGTTCAAATCTTGCAGAATGGTATCATGCACCTTGCAGATGTCCTTGGACAAGTTGCTTCTAAAGACTGAAAATGTGTCCTATCTCCTTTGCAGGATCATTAAGAAGTGGAATGAAAGAAAAAACCAAGAAGCACCTGGTGCATGAGACACACTTCAGGAATCCATCATTTGTAAAAGCTAAACTCCTGAATAATCCCTGAACAAAGGGTTTGAGTATGGGCCCATGCTAGAAGTAAGACTGTTATAGGTGTAAAAGTACAACAAATAGCTGGGGAAGAGGAGGAGGAATCAAATCACAAATTCTTTCATTGGAAAGTCCACATTTTTATCGAAATTAGACCAGTTCTCTCAGTTCTGAAACCATTAAAATTATGCAAAGGAGAAGAGGGAGTCCACCAACTGACATTTAACCTTCCTCCTATCAGCCCATTTTCCCTAACATCATAGTTCCTGGGGGCCTAATTTTTCCTTTCTCTGGTAGATGTTTCCAGATCCTAAGATTTGTTATCAGGCCAGAATTCACAGAATATTGGCCTGCTGCTTTTAACAGAGAGAAGAATGGGGATTTGGAGGAGAAATTTTTCTCAATTATTTATTATCTAGGAAGAGTTTGTAAAAGACAGAAAAACAGAGAGAAAGCAAATGTAATAATAGGTCTATGTAGGTACATTTTATCTATGAAGGCTCCAGTTCGTTCTCTCTCTCTCTCTCTCTCTCTCACACACACACACACACACCCACACACCCACACACACCCACACACACACAACCCTAATCTCCAGTGATTCACAAAGCCAATGATGCTTTGTATCCTCTGGTTCACATAATGACCTTCCTTTCTCTTCTTTTGCTTGCATCTCTGAAGCAATAGAATACCCTTTAATGCCCCCTCCACCCACATACCAATATAGTGACGCTAGTCCTTTCTAAGGCTACTTCCTCCATCAAGGAGGTGAGCCTGGTGCAGAGATTTATATTTGTTTGGTGCGGTTCAATGCTAGCAGTCCTCATTGTGTCCCAGCAAAACTAATTCCTGGAGCCTCAGCTCCTCCATCCACCTCTGCAGTTTGGTCCAGGTTCAAAATGGTGCTTCTCTTAAGAAGCTAAAGCCAATGAACTGACTTTCGGACTGATGTGGCTAGATGCAATCTTTGCGTGCTTAAGCCATGGGGGCGGAGGGGGGAGTAATGTAGGTGTTGAAGGAGTTTGTGAGGGTGTCATTCAACCCCTACCACAAGTACACCATACTTCAAAGAGCAAAACCTTCCAGGGCAAAAGTGAAGAATGATAATCAAATATAAAATAAAATGGATATATATGTATGTATGTATATTTTCTCCTTACCTGAGTGTAAGTCTTCTCGGTTCTGTCTTGGGGGCACCAGTTTTGATCTCTCTCTCTCTCTCTTGCTTTATCATCTGGGCCCTTTCTTAAATTATAAATTTTGAGCAGTGGAGTTACTTCCCTTGCTTTATAAAACACACACTCTCCCCGGTTAATCTAAACTGTTGGAAGGTAACCCCACTCTTAAGATGTGGACAAGAAGGAAAATGGCTCCTGCGACCTCCACGAATTGGTGCTGCTCGGCTTTGGAGTGGAGAGAAATGTTCCCAGAGCAAGGGATATATAGAGATATACATATAAGTGTGCAGAAAGAGAAAGGCGGCAATTTGAGTGCTTCTAGAACCAACACGCCGGAGCCGGGAAGTTTTTTGCAGCCGAAGCAGCTAAACGGTGCCAAGTTAAAAAAAAAAAAAAAAAAGCCGTAGTATGGGGCGATGCGGGGGGAGCTGGTTAGGTCTGGATAAAGAGCGATTGTCCAGGAAGGAACAAAAGGCTGGGCAGGGAAGGAATGGAGAGTCCCGTGGCACAGCGCCCGTCCCGTCGACTGAACTTGAACCTGAGAGCCGGAATTTTTTGTCTGCTCCTGAGACAGCCTGAGAACTCAAGGGAGGGGGGCGCCTCGGGCGGCCTGTCTGGGTCTGGGAAGAGGGTCTGGGGAGAGGTGGTGGTGGGGAGAAGCGGGGGTCCTGTTTTTCTCAGCCCCTAAGTTCCTGCGTGGAATGCCAAATCAGAGCAGCCGAGACTGCAAAGAGAAAGCGCGGGGGGGGGGGGCGGTGCAGAGACTGGACGGCTGTGTTTTCCCAAAGCCTCGTCGACTGAGAGAGGGGTCCCACAATATTTGCATTCCCCAAACACTGATACAACCAAGCCTCTTTGTGGGGGGACACAAACATTGTACTTTAGCATGCAGTGGTTTGGGGGGGGCACAGCCTTTGTCATCCCCCCCCGCGACAACGATGCAAATAAACATCGCTTTTATCAGCCCCCGCGCCCCGCTTCTTTAGCTTGCTTTTTTCATGCGCCCTTCCAATTACTTATGCCTGATCTTCTTCCCTGATGTACCCCTCTCCTCGAAAAGGGGATGAGATGCCGTGGAAAAAAAAGCTGCATAAACCTGAAGCGGGACCCGAGATCTTTGTGCGATGCCTGAGGCTGATTGTTTCGGGGGAGGAGGCATTTAAAAACACAAGGCACATCTTCTAACGGTGCCTGTGACTGTGAAATTTCAGTTATTATTTCCCCCCTTTACAAAATTCATGGCCATTTTCTCAAACTGTTTCCAGAAGGTAAGAAGCACACGTGAAGGCGTCCAGCCCATTGCAAAGGCGGCCACGGCGGCGGGGGGCGGGCAGGGGGGATGGTGATGTTGGCGGATAGAGAAGTTTAGCCAGATAAAGGAACTGGTGATGATGGTGGTGCTGCTGTTGGTGGTGATAACACTGCGACAGAGCCAGTGTGGTGCAGGGGTTAAGAACGCGGGCCTGGGACTCAGTCAGTCTAGTTCTCATCCCCGCTCAGCCATGGAGCCAACTGGGTGATTTGGGGCGATTCACAGACTCTCAGCCCAGCCTACCTCACAGGGTTGTTGTTGTGGGGATAAGATTGAGAGCTGGAGGACGAGAATGATTCAAACTGCCTTGAGTTCTTTAAAAAAGCAAAGGGCAGGCCATAAATCTAATCTGTCAATAAATGCATTCCATTTTGGGACAATCCTTTAGAGATCATTCTTCACTTACTGTTTGCCCTGGATTCTTCTGTTTCACTTCCACACACCCCGTCCCACTGGGGGGCGTTTGCGAAGTTGCATGGCGGGCCGGCAGATTGGGAGAAAGCCAAGTGGACCCGTTTCTACCTCCAGGTTCCGTACACATTCGCCTGTTTCCAAAGGAATTTGTCCCCATGCAAAACGAGTATAGGATTCCGACTGGCAGCGCTGGGAATTGTTATGGGCGCGCACGACCTCAGTGGGGCAACTCGGCTTTTTTCAGCCAAAGGCGCTTCTTCCCAGAGAAGCGCTGCCCCACTGCAGCGGAATCCTAAATGGTCCCCTGAGGTCAGTAAGGTTTCTAGTCCGGGTAGTGTGTTCTGGGACTGAGGGCTGCAATGTGAGATTACTATTCTGTGCAAGACCTCTCAGGGGAGTCCCACTGAGTTCAACAGGATTTACCGCCAAGTAAGCAAGTGTTATCATGGCAGTTGAGTTTCCTTTTTCACTGGTTTGAATTTTAGAATGGGACAAGTCCCTGTTGGGCCATGGCGCTCACTGGGTGACTTTGGGCCAACCACGGACTCGGCCTCATTCACTTCACAGTGTTGTTCTGAGGATTAACAACTGGAGGGAGAAGCTGGAAGCTGCTTGGGTTCCTTGCAGGAAAAGGATAGAATACCGATACAATTAATACATAAACAAATACCAGCGATGCCATGGGGAAATGTGGCGTAGTGGCTAGTGTTGGAAGGGTACTCGAGGGATCCGGGTTCCAGTGCTCACTCGCTGAGAAGCTCAGCCAAACCAAACCAGTCCCAGACTCGCAGCCAAACCTACCTTGCCGAGTTGTTGTGAAAATCAAATGGAGTGGGGACACATCACTCGAGCTGCTTTGGATTTCATACAGGAGGAAAGAAGCGAGATCTAAATATAACACGGTACATTTCAAAAGGTGTATTTAGAAGTGCGTGTGTTTAAAAAGTGCCAAAGTCGTGACGAAGGAGTCCCACTTTTGCAGGAAAGTAATAATATTTGCTCCGGTCTTTTCAGATTTCTTGGAATGAGCTGTAAGGGACTCCTGGTGAACCAACCTCCCTTCCTTCCTGTCTTCGCACCTGGCCACACCAGGGCGCGGCGTGCGCGGAGCTGTGTGTGTTGGGGGGGGGGGGCAGCCAGCGCCGAGCTCCGGCTTGCCCTTCGCTCAGGGCCCCTCCCGGCATTCCAGCAGCGGAGCGGGCGGGGGGGGGAGAAAGGGGGTTAGAGCGAGCAGTTTCTCACACTTTGCTGGCCCAGCCTGGATTCTCTGCACGTCCCCGTCTGTTCTCGCATTGCCGCTATTCAACGTATAATTGAACGTTAATGGCAGCTGGGGATGAGGTCATGGGCGCCGGCTTTTCTCACACATTTTTCATGCAAATCCGTTCAACTCTAAACAAATTTGAATAAAACCCCCATTGTGCCAGCCCTCTATGGGGGTTCCTCCCCCCCAAAAAATAAAGTTCGAGGAGTCTCTCTCTCTCTCCCTTAACAGAAAACTTCACCAACTAGGGATGGAGGGAGGGAGGGAGGGAGGGAGGGAGAAGGCGCGCGCAAGAGAGGGAAAGAGGCAGGAGGAGAAACGTGGCCCATTGCCTGGTTTGGGCATCTTGCTTTTCTCTTTTCCCCTTCCTCTCCCTTAAAAAAAGATGTGTGGTGGGGAGAGAAACTCGAGGGATGGGGGAGGCCAGCCCAGGGCAAGTCTACAACAGCTTTGAAAGAAGAGGTGTGCCGTACGTACGTGTGGAGGTACGGGTAGATTTTGCTATAAATAGCTGGGAAAAGTTAAAATAGTTGGTATTGAGACACCAAGAAGCCCTTCGGTGAGGGGAAAAACTCTAAATAGTTTTTAAAGCAGGAGCAAGAGCAGAGTTTAGCAGAGGCGTGTGCTTGCATGAGTGCTGGTATATAAGGAATGTCATTCCTTTAATGACATCCCTTGGATCCCTGGTTGCAGTGCCAAGTGCAATGAAATTAAACATTTATATCGAATTAATATGACTAATAACTCTGTCTAAAAAAATAACTAGCCTACTTTTAAGGGCAGAATCTTTTAAAGTTGTGTAGAAAATAAAAACCACACAGAAAGGGTACAATTTGAAGCAAAATCCATGAGAACTGTATTTAATACAACCCACAAAAGCAGAGGTTACCAAAGGAAGCCAATTATGGAGAAAATTTCTGGAGCAAATTATTGAAAAATCCATCTGCAAGCATCTTGAAGAAAATGCAGTGATTAATAGAAGCCAGCATGGATTTATCAAAAATAAATCCTGTCAGACTAATTGAGTCTCCTCTTTTGACTGGGTAACCTCCCAAACTCCTTCATGGATCATTGCCTTGTGGTGGTGAAGGGGCTTGCGTGGCTCAATGAAGCTATGAGCCATGCCGTGCAGGGGCACCCAAGACGGACAGGTCATAGCAGAGAGCTCTGACAAAATGTGATCCACTGGAGAAGGAAATGGCAACCCACTCCAGTATCTTTGCCATGAAAACCCCATGGACAGTACCAAAAGGCAAAACGATATGACACCGGAAGATGAGCCCCTCAGGTCAGAAGGTGTCCAATATGCTACTGGGGAAGAGCAGAGGGCTAGTACTAGTAGCGCCAGAAAGAATGAAGCGACTGGGTCAAAGCCAAAAGGACACTCAGTTGCTGATGTATCTGGTGGTGAAAGGAGAATCTGATGCTGCAAAGCTCTTTACTCCATAGGAACCTGGAATGTCAGATCCATGAATCAAGGCAAGCTGGATGTGGTCAAACAAGAGGTGACAAGACTGAACATCAACATCTTAGGAATCAGTGAACTAAAATGGACAGGAATGAGTGAATTTAATTCAGATGACCATCAGGTATACTATTGTGGGCAAGAATCTCTCAGAAGAAATGGAGTAGCCTTCATAGTCAATAAAAGAGTAGGAAAAGCAGTACTGGGATACAATCTCCAGAATGACAGAATGATCTCAGTTCGAATCCAAGGCAAACCATTCAACATCACAGTAGTCCAAGTCTATGCCCCAACCACTGGTGCTGAAGAAGCTGAAGTTGACCAGTTCTATGAAGGCCTACAACACCTTCTAGAATTAACTCCAAAAAATGATGTCCATATCATCATGGGGGATTGGAATGCTAAAGTAGGAAGCCAAAAGATAACTGGAATAACAGGCAAGTTTGTCCTTGGAGTACAAAATGAAGCAGGGCACAGGCTGGTAGAATTTTGTCAAGAGAATACGATGGTCATAGCAAACACTCTTTTCCAACAACCCAAGAGACGACTCTACACATGGACATCACCAGACGGTCAACACAGAAATCAGATGTGCTCTGCAGCCAAAGATGGAGAAGCTCTATACAGTCAGTAAAAAATAGACCAGGAGCTGACCATGGCTCAGATCATGAGCTTTTGGTTGCAAAATTTAGACTTACCATATTTTTCGCTCTATAAGACACGCCTGACCATTTTATTTATTTATTTATTTATTAACAGATTTATAGGCCGCCCCTTGCCACAAGCCTCAGGGCGGCTCACAACATCAGAAATCTTGTAGGCTTGTAGGCTAAATGTTATACAAAAATTAAAAAGCCTACACAATATTAAAACCTTAAAACTGGCCCATCTCAAGGTCCGAATTAAAACATACAAATACAATATAATTAAACTAAAATTTAAAATGAATTAACATTTAAAATATTGCTTAAATAAAAAGGTCTTCGCCTGGCACCGAAAAGCAAATAAAGACGGCGCCAGGCGAGCCTCTCTGGGGAGTGCATTCCATAGATGGGGCGCCACCGCAGAGAAGGCCCTCCTCCGGGTACTCATCCTCCTTATATCTCTCACAATAAGACGCACCTAGTTTTTAGAGGAGGAAAACAAGAAAAAAATATTCTGAATCAAAGGGGCACATAATCATAGGCACATTCCCCATCACTTCCCCATAGGCTACACATCTAACAGACTTACTGCACACACATATTCGCTCTATAAGACGCACAGACATTTCCCCTTACTTTTGAGGGGGAAAAAATGAGTCTTATAGAGCAAAAAATACGGTAAGCTATAGGGAAAAGCACTGGGCTACTCAGGTATGACCTAAATCATATCTCTGATGAATGTACAGTAGAGGTGACAAATAGATTTAAGGAATTAGATCTGATAGACAGAGTGCCTGAAGAACTATGGATGGAGTTCGCAACATTGTACAAGAGGTAGCAACTAAAACCATCCCAAAGAAAAAGAAACGCAAGAAAGCAAAATGGCTGTCTGAGGAAGCTTTACAAATAGCTGAGGAAAGAAGGGAAGCGAAAGGCAAGGGAGAAAGAGAAAGATACACCCAATTGAATGCAGAATTCCAGAGAATAGCTACAAGAGATAAGAATGCCTTCTTAAATGAACAGTGCAAAGAAATAGAAGAAAACAATAGAATAGGGAGGACCAGAGAGCTCTTCAAGAAAATTGGGGATATGAAGGGAACATTTCATGCAAAGATGGGCATGATAAAGGACCAAAATGGCAGGGACCTAACAGAGGCAGAAGCGATTAAGAAGAGGTGGCAAGATTACACAGAAGAACTATACAAGAAAGAGCTTAATGTCCCTGATAACCACAATGGGGTAGTCATTGACCTCGAGCCAGACATCCTGGAATGTGAAGTCAAATGGGCCTTAGGAAGTCTGAGCAACAACAAAGCTAGTGGAGGCGACAGTATTCCAGCTGAGCTATTCAAAATCCTAAAAGACGATGCAGTAAAAGTGCTACACTCAATATGCCAGCAAATCTGGAAAACTCAACAGTGGCCACAGGATTGGAAAAGGTCAGTTTACATTCCGATCCCCAAGAAGGGCAATGCCAAAGAATGTTCAAACTACCACATCATTGCACTCATTTCACATGCTAGCAAAGTGATGCTCAAAATCCTACAAGCTAGGCTCCAGCAGTATGCGGACCGAGAACATGGGAACCCTCCGTGAAGGATATTAGGAGGGTGAGTACTCAGAGGAGGACTTTCTCTGCGATGGTGCCCAACCTATGGAATGCGCTCCCCAGAAAGGTCCACATGGCGCCGTCGTTATTTGTTTTTCGGTGCCAGGCCAAGACCTTTTTATTTAAATGCTATTTTAACTGTTAACGGTTTACTTGTTGATTTTAAATTGACCAGGCTGTTTCCACTATTTTATTTTATGTATTTTATTTATTTGATGATTTTTTTGCATTTTATATGGAATTTTAATGATTGTAAGCTGCCCCGAGGCTCATGCGATGGGGCGACATATAAGTTGTCTAAATAAATAAATAAATAAACTACCAGAAGTACAGGCAGGATTTCAAAGCGGGAGAGGAACTAGAGATCAAATTGCCAACATACGCTGGATCATGGAGAAAGCTAGGCAGTTCCAGAAAAACATCTACTTCTGCTTCATTGACTACGCTAAAGCCTTTGATTGTGTGGATCACAACAAATTGTGGCATGTTCTTAAAGAGATGGGAGTACCAGACCATCTTATTTGTCTCTTGAAAAACCTATATGCAGGTCAAGAAGCAACAGTGAGAACTGGACACGGAACCACTGATTGGTTCAAAATTGAGAAAGGAGTTCGGCAAGGCTGTATACTGTCACCCTGCCTATTTAACTTATATGCAGAGCACATCATGAGAAAGGCAGGGCTAGATGAATCACCAGTTGGAATCAGGATTGCTGGGAGAATTATCAACAACCTCAGATATGCAGATGATACCACTCTCATGGCAGAAAGTGAAGAGGAACTAAAGAGCCTCTTGATGCGGGTGAAGGAGGAGAGTGCAAAAGTTGGCTTGAAACTCAACATTAAGAAAACTAAGATCATGGCATCCAGTCCTCTCACTTCCTGGCAAATAGATGGGGAAGAAATGGAGGTAGTGACAGATTTTATTTTCCTGGGCTCCAAGATCACTGCAGATGGGGACTGCAGCCAAGAAATTAAAAGACGCTTGCTCCTGGGGAGGAAAGCTATGGCAAATCTAGACAGTATACTAAAAAGCAGAGACATCACCCTGCCAACAGAAGTGCGTATAGTCAAGGCTATGGTTTTCCCAGTTGCAATGTATGGCTGTGAAAGCTGGACTATAAGGAAGGCTGAGCACAAAAGGATTGAGGCCTTTGAATTGTGGTGCTGGAGGAGACTCCTGCGAGTCCCTTGGACCGCAAGGCGATCAAACGGTCAGTCCTAGAGGAGATCAACCCTGGCTGCTCTTTAGAAGGCCAGATAGTGAAGATGAAACTCAAATACTTTGGCCACCTAATGAGAAGGAAGGACTTGCTGGAGAAGACCCTGATGCTGGGAACAATAGATGGCAAAAGAAAAGGGACGGCAGAGGATGAGGTGGTTAGATGGAGTCACTGAGGCAATTGGTGTGAGCTTAGGTGGATTCCGGGAGATGGTGGAGGACAGGAAGGCCTGGAGGAATGTTGTCCATGAGGTCGTGATGGGTTGGACACGACTTCGCAACTAACAACAACAACAACCTCCCAAATGGACAGAGGGAACACTGTGGACATAATCCACCTAGAGTTTAGCAAAGCTTTCAATATAGTGCCACACAACATTCTGATTAGCAAATTAGCAAAGACTGGACTAGATAGAAAAACTATTAGGTGGATCCAAAATTGGCTGCTAAATTGGTCACCTTCTCAAACTGGAGGGAGGTAACTAGTGGGGTCCCACAGGGTTCAGTCCTGGGCCCAGTGCTCCTCAACATCTTCATTAATGATTTAGATGAGGAAGTACAAAGAAAGGTAATCAGATTTGCAGATGGAGTAGCAAACACCCTAGAAAACAGAATGACGATCCAGGGTGATCTTGATAAACTTGAACACTGGGCTGAAAGCAACAGAATGAGACTCAGTAAGGACAGGTGTCAAGTCCTGTACCTAGGAAAAAGAAACCAAATGCATTGGTACAAGATGGGGAATACGTGGCTCAACAGAAATAAAAAAGAAAAAGATCCCAGAGTAATTCTGGATAATAGGGTAAATATGAGCCAATAATGTGATGCAGCCACCAAAATGGCAAATGCTATTTTGGAACACATTAACAGAAGCATTACTTCCAAATCATGAACAGTAGTAGTTCCTCTATACCTCTCAGTAGTCAGACCTTGTCTGGAATACTGTGTCCAGTTCTGGGCTCCAACATTTAAAAAAGATGCAGGTGAATTAGAAAGGGTCCAGCAGAGGACAACAAAAATGATCCAGGGTTTGGAAACACTTCCCTATGAGGAGAGACCAAGAGAACTGGGCATGTTCAGCCTTGAGAAGAGAAGACTGAGGGGGGACATGATATCCCTCTCCAAGTACCCCAAAGTCTGTTACAAAGAGGAAGGTCAAGATCTCTTCTTACTGATGCCAGAGTGTAGGACACGGGATAACTTAGGTTGTGACAACCCAGATGCAGGCTAGATACGAGGAAAGCTTCCTCACTGTCAGAGCAATGGAACCAGACAGTGGAACCAGCTGCCTGGAGAGGTGCTGGGCTCTCCCACACTGGAGACATTCAGAAAGGACCTGGACAGCCACTTGAGTGGGACGGTGCAACACAGGGCCTTCTCATTCATAGTACCCAGTTTATGGAATGCTCTCTCCATGGAGGCTGGTCAAGCACCTATTCTATTGTGCTTTCAGTATCAAAGACTTTCCCTTTCTCCCAGGCAGTTGTGACTTTATGGCTGTTTTCTGTATCCCTCACTGCTCCACATCCCACAGGTACCCCTTGTTCTCCTTTTCTTCTGCATTATATTCATTGCACTTTATGTACCCTGCCCAGAGAACTTTTGTTATTGGACAGATACGAAATGTAAGAAATGAATGCAAATACTACAGAAACACAGAAGAGTTACTGAGTCCCTCTGCTCCAGAGTTGTTAAACTGGAACGGTTATGACTTATATAGACCCTCATATGTTCTAAGCACAGTGATTAAAAGATGAGGTATTCCCTGCTTTGCAGGCTCACCAACTTGTAGACATGATGCAAAATAAGTGAAAAGAGAAAAAAGGAGGCACAAGGAGGGAAATGCAAGCACCATTTCCTGAAGTGGCACAGAGGTGGTGTTGAGGGTACTATGGCTAGAGACCCAACTCTTTCCTTTGCAGGCCGGGATCTCCTGCGGGGTACATGCTCCTCCACCTGCTGTGCACCGGCACTTGCTGAAATAAAGGCACAGGGCCCCCGATGATCTTATGCGCGTCATCTCCCTGCCACAGCCTGCCTGCCGAGGGCTTTCTTTCTGAAATCAAACGCTCTGGGCTCTGCTACCCATATATCTCTTTTTACAAATAGAGATGTCAGGGGGCTTTAAACACATGCACACAGAAGATGGTGGGAGTGGGAGAGAGACTGTAGGGCATACGTGAAGCAGCCTATACAAATATGTGCCTGTGCTTTGCCCTGTGGGCCTAAGTGCCAGATATTTTTGGTAGTCACCACAACTCCTCAGGTTACAAAATCTTGGCAGTAGCATTTGGTCTGACTGGGTGTCCACTGTGCATTTAACTACTGACACAAGCACAATTGCAGTCCAGTAGCATCCAGAGGGCTGCACATTCTCTATCCCTGGAATAATTTAGGATATTCAATCCAAACTTAAGCAGACATATGTGCACTCCTGGCCACAGCACAATAGCCCTTAGAGCCGCAGCTGATGACAGTGTACTTTTCTTTAGGCCTGCAAGGCAGTAGACATAGAAACACAGAAACTGAGCAAGTCAGAAGGGGTCTCCCGGGCCATCTAGTCTGACCCCCGGCTCCAGCCAGCTCCACTCATGCCATGCCCACCATGTGCATGTCCAGCCTGTCCTTGAACACCCGCACCGATGGGGCCTCAACGACCTCCCGTGGAAGCCCATTCCATACCCACCCAGGTTGCCCTCCTTTGGACCCTTTCTAGCCTTTCCGTATCTTTCTTAAATCTTGGTGCCCAGAACTGTGTGGTGCAGTGGTTAAGAGCGTGGGACTGGGACTCAGGCAACCTGGGTTCGAGTCCCCGTTCAGCCATGGAGCCAACTGGGTGACTCTGGGCCAGTCACAGACTCTCAGCCCAACCTACCTCACAAGGTTGTTGTTGTGGGGATAAGATGGAGGAGGAGAATGATGTAAGCTGCCTTGAGCCCTTTGAGGAAAAAGGCAGGATGTAAATTGAAAAATAAACAAACAAATAAACAAACTGTAAGCCTGTAGGTAAAACAGGTGAGGTCTGACTAGTGAGGAGTATAGAGAAGCTACTGCTTCTCATGATTTGGAAGTAATACTTCTGTTCATGCATCCCAAAATAGCATTTGCCCTTTCATTCCATTCTGGTTTCAGTGGTGCTTAATTATGACATTGAAGTTTAAACTCTCTGACTTCTTAATCTCTGTTTTTAATTTTGTTTCAATATTGTTTTATAATTTTATTGGCTTTCACCAGGTTGCAAACTGCCTTAGAGGACATTGGCAGGGCTGTGCGCACACACCCATGTGTGCGTGCACACAAACACTATATTGTTATAATACACTTTATATGCACATCCTTCCAGGAGAGAGCAAGACCATACTGGCTAAGGATGATGGGAGCTGTAGTCTAGCACATGTGGAAGACACCAGGTGACAGAAACCTGGTTTATCACATACCATTATAAATGTGTTAGTCTTTGTGATGTCATGAGATTATCACAACAACCCTTTCCTTCAACAAAGCTTTCAACACCAAGTCGAGGGAAAGTGCCATAGAAAAGAAATTGTATATCTGTAATTAGCCAAGGTAAATTAGCCATGATAAATTGGCTCACGCTTGCAGATTTTCACAAAAAGCACAGGAGGTAGTAACATGGGTCTGGGTTGTTTTGTTTGGGGTTGCAGGCAAGAGTTTTTCTAGGGAGGCCAGGGCAGGCTCCCTCACCGGAGGCATTCAAGATGCAACTGGATAGCCATCTGCCAGGGATGCTTTAACTTGGGGTCACGCACTGAGCAGGAGGTTGGACTTGATGGCCTTATTTGACTCTTCCAACTCTACTCTTCTATCAGTCTGTGTGACTAAATGTAATTATAGTAAGCCACTGTGGGGTAGTGGTTGGACTGGGATTCTGGAGATTCTGGTTCTAGTCTCCACTTATCCTTGAAGTTCATTGGGTGACCTAGAGGTAGTTGCGGAAGTTCGGCCTAATCTACCTCACAGGGTTGTTGAGAGGATACAATGGAGAGATGGATTGCGCAAACCATTTAGGGGTTCTTGCAAGAGGGAAAAATGTGAGATCAGTATGTAATAATACAATGTTAGCAGCAGCAGCAGCAGCAGCATAAATCTCCACACCTGGAAAATGAACATGCCGGGGGAAAAGTTAGTTTTGATCCCCCTGTGCTGATATTATGTCTCTAACCAGCAAGGAATATGTTTGCATGGAAGAGCACCCAGGTGGGGCTAAGGGGTACAACCGAATGCCCTTCTTTAACACAACCTCAATTATTTATAAAAAGAATATCGGAAAACTCAGACTCAGACTCGTGTATTAGCCCAAGATAAGCATCAGCAGCACTGCTCCTCAGCTTATCTGTGACTGACATATGTATCAGGCTCTTCCTGGCTGTGTCCCCCTCCTTTGGGGAACTCCTTCCCTACAGAGATGCTCTGTGGCCTTGACTTTTTTGGGTTTGATGCAAACCCTGAAAACTAATTTTAAAATTTCAAGATCTTTTTAAAATATATGCAGCTCTGTAATGTTTTAAGCAATGATGATTCCTTCTTGTTGTTTTGTTTCCATGTTTATGTCATAGTGTTTGATCTAAGCTCCCTTGGGAAGGCATTAACTGAAAAGGCGGCCTATCCATCTTTAGCATAAATATTTCATGTATTCAGTGAGGATGTGGTTCATGTGATTTGTATGTTGCTGTGGCTTATTGTATATGAAGATCACATTCACTTCACCTTTTACAGAAAATCATCTAACAGCACAGCCCTTTGCAAATTTATTCAGAAGTCTCACTGAGTTGAAGGGGATTTAATCCCTGTATGCTTAGGGTTGTGGCCAAAGAGATCCATAAAGCACCAAACTCCGCCATCTGACAATAGCCTCCAGGACCAAATAAAATGACAAAAAATGCGTAAGCTTTTGAATTACCTAGAACTCTGCATCAGGTTTTATGGTACAGAAAGCAGGGGATGAGGACGAAATAGACAAATGCATGTACAGAGACAGACAGACAGAAATGATCAATAGATGATCAACTCAGTCACATCATCCTGTGAGATTTCCCAGATAGCCACAAAAAGCTGAGAGGTTAGCCAGACTTATTCTCATTGTGGCATTGCTGTGTGTGAGAGAGGGGAACGATAAAGGACTGTGTATACTTTACATGCCATAAAGTTATGATATATTAATAATTGGGTAGATATGAGTGATGTACAGAAGGATTCTTAAATTTGATGTATTGAGTAACAGCAAAAATGACCAATATTATGCTGATATGATATATGATCAACACTCTTTGATGCCGTCTGATAGAGATCTGCTATATAATACATCTCGCTGCCTATTAATTCATCCTGTCTTAATCTGTCATTTTCCTTTCTCTGAAACGGACAAGGAGGGAACTTCCCTCTCTTTCTAGGAGCTCCCTTTGAGCATAAGGTGATCAGACCTCATTGTTTCCCTTTAATGTGTGATTGGCACAGGTTGAGGGAAACAGACAACAGAATCCGCATGGGGTGGGCGGTGGGGGGGGGGGACTAGGTGATGGCAGTGAAAAATCACCTCATGCAGATTTCCTGGCCTTGCATCTCTGCACAGTTGAAATTAGCATGTGATGGCCCTCCTCCCACACCCACCCTTGCTAGCCATGAACTTGGCCTTGTGGGAAACCCTTGGCATGAGCTACCAGAGAACAATATGGGCATTCTTGATCTCCTCCGCTCCGTTCACATGTCGGGTTTTGGATGGGAAAGAAGCACACACACCCAGCTGTGGTCACCCGATGGACAGGAAATGAAGGCTTAAGACAGCTTGGGTGTTCTGAGCTGTGTTAGGCAGAAGATCTTGGGACCACTGCTGCTTATTCTTGGTTGGATCCAGACTCAGTCAAATCTAGAGTAGACCCCATGAAATCAATGGCACTCATAGGTTGATGGTGACCATCACAACTCAAGAGAGAGAGCCAATGTGGCAGGCGTAGTAGTTGGAGTGTTGGAGTGGACCTTCTGAAATCCAGATTCTAGTCCTCACATGGCCATGAAGCCCTTTGGGCTAGTCACTACTCTCAGCATAGCCTACTTCACAGGGCTGCTGCTGTGAGGACAAAGTGCAGAGGAGAACAATGTGAGCCCACAGGGGGCCCTTGCAGACAAAGTAGGCAGACATTAAATATAATTAAATAAGTCTGGTGGATATGAATGGGTCCAAGTCTGACCAACTCCATTGTTTTCAATGGGTCTTTAGGGATCTAAAACTAAAACTACATTGTATGTAGTTCATTGACCCACAGCCCAGACTGAGTCAGGAGTTGTAAAAGCAAGCAGCAATTCCTTTGTGGTGGGAAGGGCCTTATTCTCCCCCTGCTTTTTGGAGTTTTGTATGGCAAAAGGCACCAGCTTGAATCGAACAACTTGCACACATAATGTTGTACTTAACTGGTCCTGAGGAGAGACAGACACACAGGGCATTGTTGAGAGTACGCACAAATAAGCAAGGCATAAGAACATAAGGACATAAGAAAAGCCATGCTGGATCAGACCAAGGGTCCTTCTAGCCCACGGGGGGCAAAACAGCTGCCCACAGGATCCCTCCAGCAGGGTGGGTGCAAGGCCTCTACCTGTCCGAGCACCTCAACCCCTGCTGCATGCAGTCATGCCCCTTCTGGGAAAGGAGATGGCACAATCCACAAGGCTAGTAGCCACGGGTAACTCCTCCTTCATGACTCTGTCCAAGCCCCTTTTAATCCATCCAAACTGGTGGCCAGCACCACTTCCCATGGCAGTACATGCCATAGTTTTACTCCCAGTTGTGTGAAGTAGTACTGCCTTTTATCTAGCCTAAACATCCCCTCCAGGCAGCTTCATAGGCGACCCCAGGTTGAACATCTTGACCACGGCTCTTCTTTGCCTTTTTTCCTGTGCTAATCAGTGGATTTCACTTATTCCCCAGCCACTGTACATATATCCCAACTGATGCTGTGGTGAACTCAACAGCTTAAGCTGGAGTTTGCAAAGGTGCCTTGGTCACTGTGCATATTCTGCATTCAGCCATGAGGTTCCTTCCCAAGCGTCCAAAACCCGTCATCACCTCCAACCCCACTTGCATGTGGACCAGGCAGCTCCCTTGCTGTTTGTGCTGCTAACTTGGGCAGCTTCTCCATGAGCCTTGGGGTGAATATGGACAATGGCCAGTAATTATGCACACTTGCCCTTCCGCTCACATTAACCCCCAAATATACAGAATGACACTGCAGGGGGGCAGCACAGGCACCAGGGATGGCCAGGGTTGCCAGCAGCCCCCAAGATACCTGTCTCTTGAAATTGCAGGCTGTTTAGGGGTAGAAGCCCAGGCTTCATTGCAGTGCACCTGCATTGCATGCAGAAGAGCCAAGATTCAATCCCCAGCAGCACTGAATAGGGTTGAGAAACACTCTGGCCTGAAATCTTGGTATGCGGCTGCCAGTTTCTATCGACAATAGTGGACCGGACGGCTGCCATATAAGGCAGCTTGTTGTGTAATTTCTACTCTGGACTGAATGGTTTCATGCCAACACCCCTGCGGATGGGTGCTTACACACATTCGCTTACTAGAAAAGTTGATCCAAACAGCCCAGCTGTGCTAGGGATCCCTACTGCTCCTTTTTCTGAGAGCAGTTTTGGGCCTCTTTCTTGCTTTGGTGGCAACACTGGTTTGCAAAGGCAACAGAAATATATGAACTTCCTCCATCTGACCAATCAGTGAAATACACAGACATACATACACTGGTTGCTTGGAAAAATGGTTTATTAAGATGATTGAGCTATAATAATAATAATCACGAGAATAACAACCACCAAACAGATGCATTAACACCACAAGATTAAGTGACAGCATTTCAAACACTATATAAAAATATTAGCATTCAAGTTTCCCTGTTTTACTTGGCTCTTCCCACCCTTCTTTTCCCTTTGTGTCACGTATTTTTAGAATGTAAGCCTGAGGGCGTGGGCTGCCTTGTTTTCAATTGATGTATTCGGATTGTATTGATCTCTCCGAGGTTTTTTGTCTGAAGAGTGGGCTAGAAATGTTTTACATAAACACCTTTTATGGGGTGGAATTTACACCTCCTTTTCCTCTGCCTTCACAGTGGAGATGCCCAAACTAAAAACAGCAAATTATGTATGTTTTTGCTTTATTCTTTATAGTGAGCCACAAGGTAGTAATAGAAATGCAGAATCCGTCACCAACAGGGAACCAAGCTAAAATAAGTACCTGAAAACAGCCAAGAAATCAAAAGCTGGCTGAATAGAAAAGGCTTTCAAAACCCTGGACATGCGTATCCAGAAGAAAATCCTGTTGCTTTTAGAGATTGTATCCAGGTAATTTGGTGAGTAGGGAATCTGATGCCCTTCAGATGTTTTGGACTACAGCTTCCATCATCCCAGCAAAAATAGCTAATCGTCAGGAATGCTGGGAGTTATCATCCAAATCATGTAGAGGTTTTCAGGTTGGGAAAGCCTGAATTAGTGCCTTAGAAATGATCCACATAAATATATTTTGTAATTTCCTTCTACAGCAACCTCATAAACCACAGGGGCGGGGGAACCTACGGCACTCCAGATGATCTGAACATCAAATCCCATTCTCCCCAACTGAGACTGGTGGGAGGTGGAGTCCAACCATTTTTGGAAGTCCTCTGGGACCTTTTATGTCAGCTTAGTCTAAGAAACCCTGCTGGATCGGCTGAGAACAGCATCGTGCTTCATAGAGATGCTGATGCTTATGGGAGGCAAGATGCCCGGGGAATCGCGTTCCGCTGCTCATATTCTGCATCCACTGATGAGCCTCAGACACATCCTGCCTCTGGTATTGAGGCAGCATGTAGCCACCATGACTAGTAGCCACTGCTAGCGTTATTCTCCATGAATTGGCATGATCCTTTTTTTCAAAGCCACCTAAGTTGAAATTGAATACACACGCTTAGGACCGGCATATTTTTGCATTATACCCCACCCTCATGCTTATCCCTGCTACCCCCTGGTATTTTCTTTCTTCTTTTTTCAATGAAGCAGGAAGATAACATTTTCACAACACACCGTTGCAAATGTACACATTCTTGATTCTTTTATTTTCACACTCCGTAGGTCCTACTTTTTACCAAAACAAAACCCAAAGCAGTTAACAGCACAAAACCCAATCAAACATCAAATACCAAATGTTACAAAGTAGAAAGCAACCAAAATAATAACCAAGCTCCATTGAGCTCAATGAGGCTTACTCCATTGAGTAAGGATTACAGCTTTACTTCTATGCAAACACCATTAGGGCTGCAAGGTCCAACACATCCAGAGCTTGCAATAAAGCATCCTTTTCCAACCTGAGGACTTCCGTACGTGTTGTACATGCTGCCCAGGGGATCCTGGGAGCTGTTGTCCAACACACCTGGAAGGAAGGGAAGGCTTTGAGGTTGGGGAAGGCTGAAGCAGTCTTGTACAAACAATACTCAAAGGACAGCCCCATGACTCCATATATCTGACATGTTGACAGCTTTGTGGTGACAAAGAGGGTGCCCCAGAGTTCATTGAATACACAGAGAACCATGCTCCTTTTCAGTACAATACATCCAGAGAGACTAACCGCCCTTGGTTCTGAGCTCAGTCCACTGAGTAAGAAGCCATTTTTCCTGCTCCTTAATAACATGGAGAGTCAAGACCATGACACATGTTGCTGTTGTGGCATGGCAGCTTTCAAGAAACTTTGTCCCTGGCCAATTTTATGTTTGTTTACTTAATTTCTATACCAAAGCTCTCTGGGCAGTTCACAGTTTCTTGAACTACAATAAACAGAGAAACAATAAATACAGATACAATGAAACACAGTGTAAAATCACAGCATACATATTTTAAACACTGTAAAGTCCCAATATGCAAGAGTGACGTGGACATGGATCGTAATGCTTCAAGCCGGGCAACTGGCCCAAGCGGAGAGCCAGTGCTGTGCAGGGGCTTGTTGTAGGACCGGGCTGAGGAGATCCAGGTTCAAATCTCTCCTCAGCCATAAGCGTCAATGGGTGCCTCACCCCAATTATACTTCTCCGGTACTTTCAGCCTGATCTCTCTCTCAGGGCCGCATGTCTCTCCAAGGGCCATGTGCTGGCTATCTTGGAGCACCACAAATTGTCAAGCAAATGACCCACACACAGATGGACTGGGTTAAAGGCTGCACTGCTCTGTGTTAGGGGATCTCAAGTAGGCATTCCAGATCGCTGTGCTCTGGAGAACCTGAGACAGACACCTTGAGACAGTTCTGCTGTTAAGGGGCAGCGGTAAGGGAGGAAATGATTGAACTACACGAGCAGAGTATGTGCCCAAAAGCATACCGAGAAGACTTTGCAACATGCTGGTGTGCTGTGGCAGACAAGTCAGTTTGGAAAAGAAGCACTTCTAGTAAAGAGAAAGCTTGAAAAACTTTCTGATGCTTATATTGGTGCTGTTGAGCAATCCTAGGTGTTATCCAACCCCCTCCCACCTGCTAACCTCCATCAAGCCACAAGCCACACCAACGGCATCACATCCCTGTTAATGACATCAGGCTAAAGATAACTAGAGTTCCCAGGTAAGATATTTCTTTGTTCTTCAGCCAGAGAGTGTGTGTGTGTTCAGGGGAAGCATTTAATTTTCATGTGTGATCCAAAGCAGCAAAGTAGTGCAGATGCTGGAAATCTAGAGAACGAACCTTGGCCCATTTATATGGCTGCAGGAGAGCTTCTCTAGCTCTGTTCCCACTCAGCAATCCAGGAAATGCAAGACCTGAGGATGCTCCTTCTGCAAGACATCCTGAAGACAGCCGATGCGAAACTGAGATGCATGCATGCTTTCATCTGTAGTAAATGGGACCAGGGCATCGTCATTTTCCAAATTCTTGATAGTCACTGTCATATGAACCTACAATGGCAATGATACACAGTAGTTATTGATATGATTAAGACAAACTCTCTTGAAATCAACACAAGATACTGGCTAATCTTGTAGGCTATGTCTAGAATTTTGACAAATTCCTGCTCTGTCAGTTATTTCCCTCTCCCCTCAAAAACAGCTTGGTAGCATACATAGGCTAGATAGCCCAGACAGTCTAGCAAGGAGACCTCATAGACTGTAGAGTTGGAAGGGGCTCTGTAGGCTATCTAGACCAGCTTCCTGCTCAAGGCAGGACATCCAAGCTAGGGCAACCCCAGTGTCTGACTGTTCAGCCCCTAGCTAAAGATCTCGGTGGGTGAAGGAAGGGCCTGCTGTCTTTCTCAGGAATGGATTCCATTGTCAGACTTTGCTGCCCTTCAAGACTTTTCTCCAAATATTCATCCCTACACGTCGCTGTGCCTATGGGGCATGTCCACAGCCTTCAGCAAAAACGGAGGATGCTGGATGATATGCCGTGGGGAGCTCAGGGCATCACTCGTCTGATCGAACAAACTTGTGCCTGTTCCATTCCGCCCCTACCTTTTTAGGATGACTGTTTATGTCCCTGTGCGTGGGGCAAAACTGACCAAGGGAAGAATCCATACCGCAACGGTTCTCTCTGCCTTTCCCATCTATTTTGTTCTGGGCATCCAGTCTGTATTGTAACACAGGCCTATTTGACCAACATTCCTTGTTAGCATCTACCCACAGGAGATAATAGGCATTTTGCCAATAATTACAAAGTGCCTTAGAAGCATCACCATGAAGCACAGAGCCATTTTATTTATTTATTTATCATCCCACCCTTTTTCTTTCAAAAAATTCAAGGCGGCTTACAGAATTCTCCGTCTCTTCTCAATCTTTATGCTTATGTAGGCTGGGCTGAAGAGAGCATGCCGTGATGAACGGTGTCGGGTCTGAGGGGCACGTTCCCGCCTGCCCAGGAGCTGACACGGGACCCATTTCCCAAGTCTCCCTCTCACAAGCCACCCTCAGCCAATGGCCAGTTGAGGGTCTCCTTGGCTGTGTGGCTCCTGGAACTTGGCACCAAGCTACTCTACCACACAAGCCAGGGTTAAGGATGCCAGGGATTCCCAGTAAAAAATGCTCAGCAACCATTCCCATGGTAAGTTCCCTGGGAAGCCTTAAGGGTCGTAGTGCAATACAATAGAGATGGGCTTATGGCGTGGCTTTGTCTGCTCTCAGGGACAAGCCAGGAAAAGGCTCTTTCTGCAGTAGGTCCAACAGAGGAGCAGCTGCTCTGGAGTTTCCACCCCAGAAAGAGCAAGGAGCCATCCTGGGGTCCACGCAATGCCTTGAGTGGCGAGAACCACTGCAAGCTGCCAGTGGAGAACACGGCTCCCTTGCTCCAAGGGCACTGCCTTGCTATAACGGAGGGAGGAGGCCGGAGGGCAGCATGGTATCGTCCACTGTGCAAACCAAAAATGCTGAACACTGATTGAGAGGAGTCACAGCACCTGCCCCCTGCTGAATCATTGGAACAGGCAGTTCTGCCATCTGCCATTCCACAAAGTTTGAGCATTGGTGCTTTGAATAGCTCAGGGGAACCTAGCGGTGCATGAGACACCTTGTAGCTCTCATTTCTGCTTCTGCAAAGGTGGGTTTAGAATGGCCAACCAAGATCCACTGCAAAAGCTGAGAACGTGTTTTTATTTGGGGTTTTGTTGACTGGAGGACAAGAGGGGTGGGGAGAGCAAGTGAACATGAGAAAGCACAGTTATTCAACTAAGAGCCCTTTGCTTGGATGACACACAGAAATACAGGCACAATCCCCAACTTTTCAAAAGGAATCATCTGTCTGAGACAGAAGGGCTGGAGGGAGGAGGTGCCCGCTACCTGGGCCCCTCTTTTTCTTACATTTGTGCAAATGGTTACAATTAACTCCCCATTGCCTTTAATCTCAGACCCCTTGCACAAGAGGCAAGAAAAGATTAATTGTTTTATACAACAGCGTGAACCCTCTGCTAAAAGTTTGCCAATACTTGGGAGGGAAAGAGAAGTGTACCAAACTGGAAGTGGTTGAGTTTGGAATCTGATCAAGAGGAGCTTCTCCCACCCCTGGAAAAAAATCATAATAAATAAAATGTTAGGGATTTTTCTGTTTAAATCGGATTCTTTTCCCTTTGCCAATTTTCTATTCATATTCTTTGGAAAGGAGGGCCTCTGTTCCTCCTCCTCCTCTGCCTCACCCCATCAACCATTTCATTGACACACAGGGAGAAACTTTCTGGACAATTTAATCTCGCCAGGGTGTTACTTAGCAAACCCCCTTTTCACTGTCAATTTTTTCCACCCGCTCTTCTCTCGCTCTCCCCCACCCTCCCCTCTATTTTCTCTCCAGTCTCAATTGAATTTTGCAGGCTGCTGCTATCTCTCTCTCTCTCTCTCTCTCTCTCTCTCTCTCTCTCTCTCTCTCTCTCTCTCTCTCTCTCTTTTTTTGGTAGAGACCCATGCTTTTTATGCAAATCAGGGCTTTTCATGCCCCTTTGCCTGGCTCAAACCCTACACAACTCAAATGTAACCAAAAGCTTGTATTCTCTCCTGCTAACTCCTTAGCAGAATTACACCTCCATTCTGTTCAAAAGGCCTGGGGTAGGGGAAGAAAAAATATATCATTTTAAACCAATAACACACGCTGTTTGTCTTGAATAATTACAGGGAGACTTAGATTCTAAAAGGGTTTGAAATATTCTGTGCTGAAGGGAAAAGAAGAAACTGGAGGGAGAGTTTTATGCCTACACAGCAGGTTTTATCGTCCAAACTAGAGCTCTGTGGTGTGCATACATACACGCAGGCACACACACAAGATTTCTGCCAGCTCTTTCACTTTTCCCATTCGAACACCATCATTTACATTTTCATCTAAGCAGGAACTTTGCCTGTGCCTTTGGACTGCTTTTGGAAACAGAAGAGAATGCAGCTGACATTTCCTTATCTCAAATTACAATTCCCTGCAAATATCAAGATAATAAGGGACATCATTGATCTGAAATCCAAAGCCCAAACTAGCCCACAATTTCACCTTGTCTGCAGAAGCAGGGAAGAGGGTTCAGAGGAGAGGCCATGAAAATAGGGCGCGAAGACCAGCAGTAGGACAAGGTAGACGGGCAAAGCTGGCTGGGCCTCCTTGCCTGAATAGCTTTACTTCGGGCATTGTTCCCCTCCCTGCCTTGTCTCCTGGGGAGGGTTATGCATGGGAGAGGTGGGGGGGGGATTCAGCAGAGGCACCCTGGAATATGTCAAAAGGATGGAGTGGGGGCACATACACAAAACCCAAGAAGCAGAGTGGGAATGTCAAGGACCCCTGACTAATGAATAGCAAGTTTGCCCTTGAACCTCACAGGCCTGGGCCATTCCCAGGACCCAGACAAGAGCTGAGGCATAGCAGAGCCCAGCTGTAGATGGTGTGGGCTATGGCTCATCTCAGACACTTTGACACAGCAGGCTGTTCCTTCGCATAGCTCAGCCTTGCCTGTTGGCTCCCTAGCAACAGCTCAGGGCAGGAACCCGAGCCTTGCGTGCTGCACACAGAAGCAAACACGGGGGGAGGAGGTGGCAGCCACGGCGAGTCAGGCACCAGCACAGAGCGATGCTCTGCAAACTCATCGCACTCTGGACCGCACCTGTTGCTGGAAAATCGGAACGTAGGCACCAACGGAAGGCAAGGAAAGGTGGCTTGGAGGGCAGAGGGCAGGGTATGACTGGCATGGAGCTATGGTAGGAGGTGTGCTTGGCAACTTGATCTACATTTAAAGATGCCAGTCCTCATGCCCTGTTTGCAATAACTAGTTCATTGTTATACAGAATGAAACAGGTTTCAGTGTTCCGAATCTCTATTTCTAACAGTTGCTACTCCCATTTTCTGCTGCCAGACACCAAGTCCATGATAAACAAGTGATGTCTAAGTACACATGATTAGATGCCTTCACAAGTAACACCACTATGAGCTGCTGCAAGCAAAACCTGCCAGCTCAATAGAACCTCCATGTTCAGAAGCAGTTTACCTTTGAACAGCATAGAGGCCAAAGAAAAAGTTTGTGCTTGTATCTTGGGCGATGAGAGCTTCCTAGAAGCATATGCATGGTTGGTATTCTACACTGGAAAAGAAAGGCCTTCATCGCATCAAATTAAAATATTCTTATTTCTTTACTTAATCCAAACTTCAGAAGCTAAACTTGGCTTCTTCACAGGCTATTTGTGTTCGAACAGAGGTGGGCCAAATCTGTCAGTTGTGTTTTCCACCACATTCAGATGTTTAAAGTCTCAATTTCTTTTTGACCCCCATATAAAGAAAGATGAACATTTGGGGAAATGCTTATTAAAGTCAATCACAAATGAAATGTTTCATGCATCTGCGTAGGCCAAATTCAGTAGGTACTGGTAGTCTCACTGTGGAGAGGACCATGCTGTGCCTGACTGCACTGGCAACTCTGCTTGTTCACCACAGACACAGCTGAAGATGCAGGAACTCCAAGGCAGATTTTTCAGAGCAAAACACTCACAGCCCTGGACCTGGAAGGATGGATCTGTCCACCTTTTTTTCCAGTCTGGGTTCTTTCTGTCCAAAATATGAAGAAATGTGCCAAGTTTGGTAAATTAGGATCAAAACAAACTACAACCAATTCTTACCCACCCCCTGCTCATGTAATGAGGGAGAAGATTACATTTTTACATTGTTCACTCTTCTGAGAACGGTTGCTAATTGAATGGTTTATAAAAGCCATAAATAATAAATAAATAAGATTAAGGTTGGAAGGAGACCTTTGAGCCAGAAGAGGGAATGGATTGCAACTTCAGCTTGTACTGTGAAATACCTGCTGCTTTAAAAGCTGCTGTTTTGTTCTGGAGCTCGTGTTTCTCATTTTATTTTGTTCTATGCTGATTTTATACAAACCATCTGGGGTTCTTTTGTGGTATAGGAAGGAATACCATCACTATATTAATAATAATAAGATTATTAGTCAACAGCAAATGATCACAAATCACCCAGAGAGCTTTGGCCACATAGATGTTAAATCAAATGAATAAATAAATAAGATAAAAATATTCTGAGATGCCATTTGTAGAAATGAAGTGCCACTAATTTGTAATGCCTCTATTTGTGGCACTGCCAGAATGGACTTTGCTGAGGAAAGAGCAAGGGAGGATGACCCCAGTGGAATCGGCCCTGATCCGCCACCCAATCCTTTGCAAGGTTTGCATGCCACCTCAAAGCAGAGCAAGCCCACGGCCTCCCGGACCTACTGCTGCCATAGCCGTTCTCTTGACGCAAATCCGCTGCCCAAATTCTAGCTTCAAGATTAGACGCTCAAATTGGCAGCAGGGATCCTGCACTGTGTCATAGTGCCAAAGATGAAAGCATGCAATGGCAGCTCTGTGTCTCTTAGAACATCACATTTTCTGAGAGAGAGAAAACCTTTCATTTTTTTAGAAATGAAAAGTTACATTTTTTTGTAACTTTCTTTTTTTTAGAAGGTAAAAAATAAAAATAAAAATCACTGCACTAAATCAACATTCACCACCTGATGACAAAATGATTGTGTGCATTGTACTCTTTTTGTCATATCTGCTTTATTTTCATGCTTCGGTTTTACATTGACATTTCATTTACAAAATGTAAACTTCAAAAAAATATATATTGGAAAAGCAGTCTTCTCGCCTGATGCCCCCTTCAGGTGTTTGGCTACAGCTCTCACCATCCCAAGCCAAAGTAGGATTGTGGGCAAGCACAACTGGAGGGCACCGAGTTGAAATACTGCCACACCAGCCGCTCCGTTTTGCTGAGGGGTCAAGAGGACGGAAGCCGAGGGCATGAGGGTGAAGAGATCTGCAGAGCACTTCTGTCTTCAGACCGCTGGCAGCCACAGGTGGCTCCTGTCGGCATGTGAGGACAAGACGGTGCAGGAAAAGCCTCGCTCGGCTGCTCACTTCAGTGGATGTGGTTGCAAGCCTGAACTGCAGCCAGTCTGGTGTCACGGTTAGAGTGCCGAGGCTGAGGCTCTGGAAATGCCCAGTTCTAGTCCCCAGCTGGCCAGGAAGTTCCCTGGGAGAGTCTGGCCAGCCACCGAGTCTCAGGCTAAAGGAGGAGGCCTGTCTATGCCATCCTGGGATATCTGTAAGAATGAAAATGGTGGGATATGTACGGTAATAAATATGATTGACAGTTTATCATCCAAGGCTTGGATATTAGATGGTCAGCAAGATGCAGCAGCACGCAAAGGAAGTAAAATAATTTAAGCACCCACTTCGACTTATTAGACACCAGCAGAGGAAACATGTTTCACATGCATATAACAAGTAGGACCTCGCACAACATGTTGATCTGGAGTGCTCCTGTTCAGGATTCCAGCTAGTCAGCCAGCACGCCAGCCAGGTCCCTTTCCAGAATACTCCATTCTATTTCCCCTGCCCTGGACTTTCATTCTTCCAAGGGACACCCTGCATTCTGGGGCAACCAGGCATGCTCAGTCCTCACTCTGTTGTTTCACAGTTTCCGCCCTTAGTTCCCTCCCCCCACCCCGTTCCTCTTTCTTTTAATACTTCCGCAAACCTTAAAGTCCGCTCCACCCACCTTGCTGATACTTCTCTGTGCGTGGCTAGTGCCATTTTTACTATGTAAGGATCTGGGTAGCTTCCACTACTTGAAGATCTACATTTAAAGACACGGGTCCTCATGCCTCTTTGAATTTTCTATTATTGTATAAACACTATTTTCAGTATAAACGTATTGATAGTGCATAACCTTGTTGATACCCTAACAGAAACTGCCACACCACCTGTTCGTCCATAGTTACTGCTTGGTGTGTCTTATTTCCATGACTGGGGCTGCAGCATTGAAAAATCTGACCATTTATTTCCCTGCTTTTCCTCCTCTCTCTCTGCAGAGAATCCTGGGAACTGTAGTTCTGTCAGGAGGGGCAGGATCTCAGACAGAATTCTCAGCATCCTAGTCAGATAGCCATGCTTAATTCTTTAGCAGAAAGCAAAGACAGATAAACTCTTATAAAGGATGCAAATTTGCAGAATATTCTCCCTGCCTTCTCATAAATGATACTATGCTACTTCTAACTCTCACCCTAATTCTCTATTCCTAAGAATGAAGCTTCCTAAGAATGAAGCTGTACAACACCAAGTGGGTAAGATATTCCCATCATGCCATTCCCTCAGCTGTCACCGCTGGCAGCCATCTTCCAGCAGGCCGCAGCAGGGAAAGAGGAGATCAGAAGCAAAGCCATTCCACTGGCCCTCTTGAAAAGCCACCTGCTTTCTTCCTTTTCTCTCATTACCATTTTACCTTTACTTTAATTGGCTGTGACTTTTTATGTTGTAACCCAGCAGGCAGGGGCTGTCTTGTCTTTATTGATTGTACAGAAGTTGCTCAGAGAATCTTTTTGTCTGAGGAGTAGGATACGAATAGGTGAAGCAAACATTTTCCCTCCTGGCATGTGGACCCGGCCTGGCCTTCTCCATTCTGACTGGCAGTGAGTCTCAGGCTGAGAAAGACCCTTTCCCAGGCCAGGCTGACATGGCCTTCCTCTCCAGCCAGGTACCTGAAGCCTGTGATCTGATCCTCCTGTTGTAGAACTGCATCTCCTATCATCCCCAGCTAATTGTCATACTGACTGAGATTTAAGGTAATGAGCTATAAGGACTGCGGCTCATCAGCTGCCCATCAGCAACCGTCCCTGCAGCATGTCCGCACATGGATTTCTTACATTATGGTGAGACATGCTGCGTCCCACCCTGTTCCTGACAAAGAACCCCCAGGAGCTGCTGTCGATGCACAGGATGCCACCTCTGGAACTGGCAGCGGCGTAGCTCATCAGGTCCTCATCAGACCTCCATGGACTTGTCCAATCCCCCTTGGACCACAAGCCACACAAGCCAGTAGACTACACATCCCATGGCAGCCAACACTGCATGTTCGCCTTCCACAGCATCAAGGGCGTTCCGTGCAAGGTTGTGGATGACAAGGCAAGGTCAGGCCCTTAATTACTGTGCTAGCCAGCTCTAACAGGGTCATTGTGAAGCTGCAAGGCCATGTAGGCTCCTCTGGGATAGGAGAGCAAGAAAAGCAGAAGAGAACCCAATGGAACACCACCCCCAGTGAGTGCAGCAAAAAGTCCGGAGCTGCATTCTGGCTAATCCCAAGGGAGCACGGCAGGCACAGCCTTCCATCTGCATATCTCTTCCTTGCAAAAATGGGCAAAGGAGTCTTCCCTCCCTTGCCTCCCTCCTTTTTTCCGCCTTGTAAGCAAAGTCCTCATAAGGCTCCCATCCCCACTCCCATCCTCACCCTGAGCTCATGTTCCCACAAGCAACGAGATGCAAAGCCACGCTTGGAATCTGATTCCCCGGCTTTAAGCTCTGCTCTGCCAGCAAAGTGCAACTTGAAAGCTCCCCTGTCACAGTTACAAACGCTCAGAACAGCCCTTCCTTGGATAATCATGCTTATTGCCAGATTAAGAGAGAGAGCATGTAGCAGCTGATGCTGGCCACATGGGCTGGGATGGAGCAAATCTTTTAAACAATCCCCCATACAGCTCTGCACACACACTCACACACCTCGTTCCCACTTGACCGGCTAACTTGGGAAGCGCAAGCAAACAAAAGAGAGGAATCAGATCTGCTGGAGGGAAAGAGAGACTTCAGCTGGAGTTAAACATTGCTAGTTCATTTTTTCCAGAGCCGGACATGGACTCATTTTGCTAAGCAGCCCAAGGTTTACTCCAGGAATGAGTTTCGCTCAACTTCCCCCATTTTCTCCTCACCAATAAGGTAAATTAAGTGGGGCAGGGAGCAATTTACCCAAGCTCACTCTCCAACTGGTTCACAGTTCTGTAGGAATTTGGTGCTAGATCTTTGCTGTTCTTAGCAGATATTCTAAGCCCAGATTTCTTCAGATTGGCATTGGATTGCAACTGGTGTTGGATTTCAACCATCCCTAGACAGCCTGCTCAATGAAGCTAATGAAGGAAGGCACAGGGCAGATGACTTTCTTCACTCAGGTCAACGGTTAAACTAGAGAATTTGCTGCCACGAGATAGAGCGATGGCCACCAAGTTAACTTGTAAAAGGAATCAGGCCGATGCATGGAGAAGGTGGCCATCAATGGCGGCTTGTTATGATGGCTGCATGCTACCTTCACGGTTGGAGGCAGCGTGTCAATGTGCTCCAGTTGCTAGGGAACATGACTGTGAAGGTATTGTTGTGCTTGTGTCCTGTTTGTGGTCTTTCTACAGGGGCATCTGTGTTGGCTGGCATGTGAACGGAATGCTGGATTTGGTAGGCGTTTGGTTTGATCCAGCACAATTCTTTTTATCCTTTTAATACATTTAATTTTCAAGTATATATAGTAAGACAGGCTAGCTGAGGTTGTGACTGAGGTGGCATGTGAACTGTGAGGACAACCCACAGGTCTCCTCTTTGCTCTTTCTCAAACACATATACCCTACAGGCAAAATAAAATGCTCCATTTCAATGCCTGTAAAACACAGTGGTTTTGTTTGTTTTGCAATATAGATTTGAAAATAACTGAAAGCAGCCCTTGCTATAAATCAGCCCCCTACCCTGAATCTCCAGTTCCACCACACACATGTCACCCTTCCTAAACTGGGAAGCAGAATAGCATCCCAGGAGAAAAGGGGGAATGGCTTGGAGGAGACAACTGATGATAAAGGATGAAGTGCACACACCAAATCCCCAATGGGGAAAAGATCTAGGATATACTCCTTAAGTTATGCTTCCTAACTGCTTATTTTATCATATGGTGGTACAGCTCATTTGACGACGTGACATCGAGGATGCCAAGAAGCCTTGGCAGAGAGAACATATTTCCAGGCATGGATTCATTAAGCAGGTTTGCTCACATGGAAAGGGGAGAGGGGATTCTATCTGTCTCCATTAAAAAGTCCTCAAACCAGCAAGAGTGCTCCTTTCTTTTGACAAAACCAATTTTTGCTTGAGTTTCACTGCCAGGAGTGTGATTAGATTTGAGATGAGAAGGAAATACTGGTCAAGCAAGAAAGATATAGAAAGGGCACTTTGGAGTCAAAGAAAATGGGCTGGGATGTATCACCTTTCCAGTGCTGTTGGACACTCTGTGTTAGCTACTTACCCTGAAAGGGTTAAGCAGCCGGCTCGAGTGCTGTGGAGCGATCCAGACAGTCCCACTGGTACCAAAAGTAACAGAGGGGATGCTCGAAAGAGCCAGCCTTTGGATCTTCTTACATCTGCTCTGCATTATCTGTAGCGGCTGCCTGTTTGTTTCAGGCAAGTTGGTTTATGGCAATTGTATTTATTCAGCTTGGCACAATTGTATCACCTTTTTCCTCCAAAGAACCATTTAACCATTTGCTACTCACAACAACCCTTGGAAGTAGGCAGGGCTGAGAGGCAGGACCTCACAGACACCCCCGAGCATCATGGTCAAGTGGGGACTTGAACCCAGTACCACAACCCTAACAGCTACAGCGCATGTGTTCTCTGGTAATAGCCTCCAAGGTCTGAGCCAAGTCTGTTTCTGATCAGGTTATCTCAATTATCCTCATCATCCATGTGAGCCTGCCCAAGCTTTAGCATCACCATCCCGAGTCCGTGCTATGAGTCCCAACAGTGAGAGTTGTAAAATCGGGATGTTCTATAGATAGGGCTTTTTCTGTGGTGACCCCACATCACTGGAGTGCTCTTTCCCATGAAGGGGGGATGCCCCCTCTTTGCTGAACGTCAAAGGAATGTTAAAGAGTTACTCTAGCAATTTATTGTACTGTACTTGTAACTAAGGTTTTTTCTTCTGCTACCACTTCTAATTTATTTGTTATGTCTTAGGTGTATCATATTTAGGGCTTAATTAAAAATACCAATTACAGAACCAGGCTGCATTGTCAGGGATTGTAACCTGAAAAAGTGAGCTATCGATGAACTAAAATATAGAACCAATAACAAACCTAAAGCAAGAGACTTCGGTGTACTTTCATTTTATCTAAGATGCGTTAGATACAGAGTGAACAGAGTGCGGATTGACAATGAGACTGTCGAAACAGTCACCTTCCTGGCATCCAAAATTGACCGACAAGGTGACCACAGACCTGAGATCAGAAGGTGCACAGCACTTGCAAGAAATGCAATGTCCGGCCTGAATAACATTTGGAAGAGTAAAGATAACAGCCAGCCTCCCAAATGCATATTAGTCAATGCAATAATTTTTCCAATTGCTACGTATGACTGTGAAACTTGGACTCTGAAAAAGGCAGATAGAAGAAGGGTGGATGCTTTTGAATTGTGGTGCTGGAGACAACTCTGGAACATCCCATGGATTGCAAAAATCAGAAAGAAGTCCTAGACCAAGCCTCACCAAAATTACCACTTGAAACAAAGACCGTCATACTTTGGTCATGTCATGAGAGCTGACTCGCTTGAAAAGTCAACCATGCTGGGAGTGATCCGTAGAAAAAGGAGAAGGGGTCGCCCCAGCACCCGTTGGCTGGACGCCATAAAGAAAGGCACTGGGATGGACATGCGGCTTTGTGGGAAGAAGTGCGAGAGAGGGACATGGAGAGCAACGATCCATACAGTGGCCAAGGCTCAGACTCGACTGAATGGCTGATGATGGCAACGTTGTTCAAACATGTGAACTGGATTTATGTCGGTGTGTTTGCTGACAGACTGTTGTGAATAATCTCAGGTGGCCAGCTCACACCTGCAGGTCAACACTTGACTCCACAAGTCAATGAAAAATGAATGTGTACCCAACTGAACCGACTTTGCACACTACATTAGGGAACTAACATGGAGTATCGTTTGAATATTCAGTATGCACACGAGCATGCAGAACTGGCACTGGTATCCAGCACTGCATTGACTGGCTGGGCCTGGGAACTGGGAGGAGAAGGATGGCTTAGGAGGGCCCCAACATAGGATGGGGCCAACAAAAGGCCCTTTGCCAACCTGCCACCCTCAACTGGAACATGCTCATACCTGCTTTTTGCATGGGGTGGTGGCCATTTTGGCCACAGAAGCCTTAGCACTCAGATAACCTGCTTCATTGGAAACAGAAAAAGTGAGTCAGAAGGGGCCTCTGGGCCACCTCGCCTGACCTCCAGCTCCAGCCAGCTCAGCTCATGTAATCCTCAAGATTCAGGTGGCCTTTTCCTCACTCTTGCCTGTCCATGGACATGGGCCAACCAGGGAGAGGAGAGGAGGGTCACTGAGATGAATGCCTGGCTCAGGGTTGGTGTTGGAGGGAACGCCTTGGGTTCCTTGACCACAGCAACTGGCTCCCCACCGATGGACTTCTGGTGAGGGATGGGGTGCACCTCATCAGGAGGGGGGAGGAAATTTTGGGAATGCTCCAGCAGGGTTTGTGTGGAGAGCATTAAACTGGTGGGGGGGGGGGGAATCAGGGCCCTCAGAAACCAGTCATGAAACCAATCATGATTGAACTGGTAAAGGAGCAGGCGCAGGGTCTCAGGGGCAGGGTGATGTAAGGGCTGGCATGACTGGTGCACTGAGGGCTCCTGCTGTGCCAGGGAGGCTGGGAAGAGGAAGATCAGAGGCACCAGGGAATGGGATTCACAGGAACGAGCTGTGATGTATGTACACTGATGCTAGGAGCATGGGGAACAAGCAGGAAGAGCTCGAGGCTCTCCTGGACATAGGCGGGTACGACCTGATGGACATTATGGAAACATGGTGGGATGAAAAGCAGGACTGGAATGTTAACACAGAAGGGTATTCTCTGTTTGGCAAGGGTACTCTCATGTCTGTTGGCCTACATTTCTGAGGCCTTGTGGAAAATGGGAGAAGTTCCAGAGGACTGTAGGGTGGCATCAGTGGCTCCAATCTTCAAAAGGGTAGCAGAGGAGATATGGGGAATTACAGGCCAGTTAGCCTTACTTTCATTCTCGGAAAGATGATGGAAATGCTCATAAGAGGGAAAGTTCTAGAAACCCTAGATGAGAACGGGAGTCTGGCAAGCACGCAGCATGGATTACGCAAAAACAGATCCTGCCAGATGAACCTTGAGGAATTCTATGATAAGGTCTTAAGGTGGGACGCTTGATGAAGGGGACGCGGTGGATGTGGCCTTTGACAAAATGCCACATGATATCCTGGTTGAGAAATTGATGAGTTTTGGGCTAGACTGATGCACTGTCCAATGGATTAGGGCATGATTGACAGACTGCAAGCAGAAGGTGACCATCTTATCATCAGGGGAATCATCAGGATGGCAGCTGGTGATGAGTGGAGCCCCCCAGGGCTCAGTTCTGGGACTGATTCTGTTCAACCTTTTTATCAATGACATGGAGGAGGGAATGCTGACTAAATTCGTGGATGACACCAAAGTGGGGGCGGTGGCCACAATTGAGGAGCAGGTGATCCAGATCCAGAAAGAACTGGACAAGCTGTGGAAGTCCATTGTCACTCCATAACAGGAACATGTTTCCCTAGGAATGGCGAATATTTGCTGTTGTTGGACTGCAGATCCCACTGTCTCTCTAAGCTATGATGGCTAAGGGTGATGGAAGTTGCAGTCCAACAACTTCCCCACCTCTTATATATAGGATTGCCTTTGTCCACTGCTGGTTTACGCAACAGAGAAAATGCACATTCGGATCAGAACCAGTTCATTTGCAGGGGCTGGGATTCACCTGCCCTCCTTCAGAAGGAGCCCATACAAACATGAGCATGTGCCTCTGCCTGCAGAGCTGGCTGGCTGGCTCCAGGTGGACGATGGGTGGACGTGTGATAGCAGATGAGCTGGACCTCAGAAGGGCACCAGCAGAACAGTGGCCAGCACCCTTCTCACAACGAAATTTCCCAGTCTCACTCCTTGCCTGTGCATGAGCACGCAGGAGAGCGCGAGCGAAAGAGAGATCCATTCTTTCCTGCTCTCTACAACAACACAACCCTAATCCAAAGGACTTGTCCCACTTGCCCCAGGCACTGCAGACCCCAACCCTGCACTGCTACGCACCCAAGGTCTGACTCTTCATCTCTACCACCTCACCAGAGATGTAGCCAATGGCTGACTAAGCCACATGAAGGAATCAATTGGTCTCCTTTACAGGCCGGGAGACCCACCTTCTTTTTTGCCGTGGTACATAATACGTAGGAGGAGGAGAGAGAAAGCCCTCTGGGCATGCGACATGTCTGAACGCTTCTTCCCATGAAAGCAAACATACCGGCAAGCTCTTCCTATAGAACTAACCTGCACTTTGCAGAGGTAGACCCGCATCTTTTATGTTAATGGATTGCAAGCAAGAGGCTTCTCATGGAAGAATGTTTCAGTATATGACTATGCACCCCTTTGTACTCTAGCTGTTTCTCCTGTATGAAGTGCAGAGTGGCTCAGAGATGACCCTTTCTCTGAAATGCAGGCTTATTCTCAGAAAGAGCAGAAAACCAGGACAGTGGCCTGTCTGGCTCAGCCTCACATAGTTGAACACGCCAAGAAGAAAACAATGGACCTTGTACTTAGAAAGTAAGCATGGCAAGATGAAGGCAATACCAGATCCCACCTGTCTCACATATCTTTTCCTATGCTCATAAATCTTACTTATTTTTCTGTAGAGAAACATGGTATCACTGAGTCCTCGTTTGCTGCAGAAATGGTGCATCTCAGAAACCCCTCATCTGTCATTGGCAAGAGACAGCCTATCAGAAGTGCCCATCCTCCTTCCCCAGAGCAAACAGCCTTCCCCAAACTTATCAGATACGCTGAGTTTATACTTCCCACCATCCTCAGCGAGCATGGGAAGCCATTTCAGGAAGGCTGCCATAAACACCTGAAATTCCACTGAGAGTTCTCTCCTGTTACATAATTTGTTCTAGCTACAGCACACCTACTCTTTTCTTTAATCCCTCATCATGTCTGATTATCTGGAAAGTTATATATAATATATGTATATTATGAGAGTCTGGGAGAAGAGATCAAATGCAGCTAGAAAAGAGGATCCTTTCATAGTATTTGAGAATTGCTCACACACACTAAGCCACATTTTATTCCAGTGTTTGGTTAACTAGAACAGGCCACTGCCATCTGCAATCTGTCCCCCTGCCTGTTTTTAGAGGGAGTACATGTTCCATCATATGCACACATAAGAGTATTCAGGGATTCGGGGTTACTGTATATTATGCCTATATTTATTTCCCACAGCTCTGACCATGATATTAAGGAGCTCTTTCACAAAAGCCCTTCAACAGAAGAACTGTGAAGGCCACCCAAATATATATTACATTATGATAATAAATTGCCCCACCTTGCTAACAGAGGGAAAGGTAAATGCAGAGGCAAGATACTCCAAAGTGAAATAAAGAGATTCTTTCACATGTATGAACTTCATATTTTCCTTGTCACAACAACAAAGCCACAGTAGAGTTTGAGTTTTAGTTGATTCTAATTTCAATTATTGCTAGACTCCCCGAGTTCAGAAATAAGTTGCACTGAGTTGGATGGAAATTAAATGACTCTATCTTAAGACATACATAGTGCTGGATTTATTTGGTTCAGGTGGGAAAATTTGGTAAGAACTGTTAGCAATCCCAGCATTTGTATTCTAAAGTTTAATTTTACACACACACACACAGAGCAGGGGAGGGGCTTGGGATTCACACACTCACTGTGATGTTAAAATTGAGAAATGTGTAAAGAATTCCAATGAGATATAAAACTAGAATTTTAAAAACTGAAAACATGTGCACGCACGGGCATACATACGCACACCCAGGACACCACAACAATTTGAAAAAGAAACAGGCATATATCACTTGAGGTGAAGGGGTGTGATGTAGTCCCAAATCTTTGTAGTGATCAGCAAAGCTAGACAACTGCAACGTCATAAGGGAGGCCAACACACACCCCTGCCCGCCCCCCCCCCCCGTCCCAGGAAAAGCTGCATTATATTTGGGATTGGCCTGCAGGAGCATTCTGTGGTCTGAGCAAGCCAGAGTCAAGTTTGACTTGGGGAGGAAATTCTACAGAGAGAGAGAGGGAGGGGAAAGCTGCACGCAGTATGACTAAAACCTTAAGTTATTTAAATTTGAACATAATGAATGCTGAAATAATAAATCGTGAATTAAGCAATGCAAGTTGCAAATCTGTGGGATAGTTGCCAAACAGAAAAGGAATTGTGGCATTATAAATAGCCAATTAACAGACAGAGTGCACCTGCATTTGCCATAAAGTATGAGCTCATCTATCCAAAATGGCCAGGGGATATCCAAAATGCTCAGATAATCAGAAAGTTAGTACACAGGAGTGATAATTTACATATCATTACGCTGACACAAAACTCCTTGGGTGATAACACAATGAATTGGGAGTGTTGTGCTATTTGTATAACAGAGATATGGATAATAATACTATCACAATTGAGAAAAGTTACATTTGACAACCAGCTTATGAACTTTGCAAATATGGCACAATTCTGCTGAGGGGTAGGCGAACACAGTTCCTCTCAGCTGGTCCATAAGAGCTTTTTTTTGCAGAATGAGGCCAAAGGCTATTAAAAAAAAAAAAAAGCTAGATGTCTATGAAAGCTCATAAACCTATGGACAAGGATGTTACAGCTCATTGCTTTAGACAGCAAGAATTCACAACAAAGTGTCGCGGTATACAGAACTAGCAGAACTACAGAAGTGCCCCAGAGACAGACAGCCATGCCTCCTTACAGAAGAGGGCTCCTTTCTATACCCCTCACATTCCCCCTCCCCTCCACCAGCAGACAGTCCATATTCCATGGCATGCCCAGACTTCACTGGGTTGCTGGTGATACTTAGATTTTTGGAGCAAAACCTGGGGTTCCCTCAACCAGGGCTGTCTTAACACACGAGCCTGACGGGCACTTGCCCGTGAGCCCCATACTAATCTGTGTATGTTAACCCTTGGAAAATTGGAAAACTTCCAAAATGCACAGTAGTTGTCGTTGTCGTGGGGGCCCCAGTGCACTGCTTTGCCCAGGGCCCATAATGCTGTTAAGGTGGCCCTGCCCTCAACTATGCCAATACTTTCTTCCTCTGTTTGGCTGCATATATTAAGGGAAAATATGTTAAAAACTTAACACATAAGTAAAAAATGTGCATTTTAGGAAAATGCAGACAATGGGTATATGTTCGGAGGCTTGTGGCAAGGGGCGGCCTATAAATTTCCAAATAAAATAAATAAATAAATAAACATGCAAAAATGGTTACGAGTTTTTAAGTAAACACTGAATGAAATTTTCAAAGATGAACCGAAACAGTGGAAAAGTGAGAAACAGTGAGAAAGAGAAACGGATAGATTCATCCATCGCAACTTGGAGGAAAAATGAAGGTGGGGAAACAAAGATGACCAAAGTACACTGTGCTCTTAGAGAAAGGGAATACTTTATGCATGAATTAAATACATCCCATGTGCTAAATAGCCTTTCAGCATTCATTTCCCCCCACATTAGCTTTTCTGCAGTTCCATGTCTCTTCCTCCTCACCTTCCCACTGCTAGCAGACCTTTTGCGAGATTCACCAGAGAAGGCAATCATGCTAGGGAAAACCAGCCATGGAAGAAAAAGAGGGAGATGAACTAGCAGATGAGTGAGTTCCTTAAAGGAAGCCACAGCCTTGTGTTTACAAGGGCTGTCAAGAACAGCACAGTAAGAAGGACACTCCTTTGTAGGGCTGCCTTAAGTCAGTAATGACTAGATGGCACATAAATAACAACTGCCTGCAATTAGATTTAAAAGATCCCTTTTTCCACTTGTCTTTTTGATAGTTAACTTTTTTCCTTGTTCTGCAGGCTTATATGATGAGTTGCTCAAAGACTACCACAAATATTCTTGAGATGGTTTTGAAGCTTGTCAAAAGACAACACTGGGAAGAAATAATGGAGGAGGTGGTAATCAGGCCCATTCACACTAGCCCTCCTTCCTTCCCAACCCCCCAACCCCACAGCAGTCAGAATTACAGGATGGGTGGGGAGGGGATCCATTAACAAATAATGACTGGAGCCAATTTATAATTTATAAATTATAATTTCCCTTATTTATTTATTTATTATTTTTCGATTTATAATTTTCCTTCGCACACACCTCCACCGTGCCACCCGATCTAAAACATCAGATCACATTTCCACAAATCACAAGTCCCAAACAACAGTTTCCACACAGGGACACCTAAGGGAAGGACACATGCAGCCTGTCTCTTTAACCCCAAGATCTCTTCTTTTGCAGCTCAATTATCCAAAGCTGCAAGGCTGTATTCAACACACACACCCTCCGAAGTCTCAGCCCCCCCCCCACCGACAGCCCTTTATCCTCCCCCACCTTCAAAACAGCTTTTGCCAGAGAATGGAGGACAAACATATTCATGGGGCACCTAATCAGACATGCATGCAAAACTAATTAACATGGGGAGACATGCAAGCTGCTGTCCAGCCACACAAATGCCCCCCCCCCCCATACACATACACACAAGGCTGCCCTTGTCTAGGTAGGCTGGGAGCACAAAGGCGGGGAGGTGGAATATTGAAAAGGCTTTGTTACTAATTTAGGCATCTGTTTCAGTCTGGTCTGGTCTTCCTTGCCTGGCGCAAGAGAGTTTGTATTTTTTTCTCCCTTGACCCCTTCTCCCTCAATGCTGGGAACATGCCCAGAGACAACCCCCAGCCCTCTTTCAGATCAGTTCTTGACAATGGACTCATTGTGCCTGCCATAGAGAAAAGCATATGGAAAAGAGAGGAAGACAGCCTGGTAGTGAGGGGGTATGGAAGGAGAAAAATATGAAAATATAAACCCTAAACATGTTTACTAACATGACCCTTTGCAGCTGCCCTGTGTCTCTGCGACAGGGAGAACCAGGAAGGAGTTGAAGCCCAAGAGAAGCTAATTACTAATACGTTGGCTTGGAAGAAATGCATGTGAATTCAGACATGGAGAGAATGGTCGGGTGTTTGAGGAGGACAGAGGTCAACATGGACCAGTGACCAGAGACCTTAGTGAGAACTGTGTTCCAGAAACAGCTTAAGTGTTTGAGGCAGAACATACAAAAGGGTGCTATCTTCCTCCTCCCAGTATTAAAACATGGCAAGAACACTTGGATTGACCATTCCCTGTCTTTTATCAGTGCCCTAAAAGCTACGAATAACACTGCAATAGAGTCCGCAAACCCAGGTGCCTCGTAAACCAAGAGGTATTTCGGATATTACATGATCTGAACTCCAAAACCGATGTCTCAAGGCCAGACATCTGAAACAGAGACTTGAGGCTGGGTAGCTCTAGTGTTCAAAGAAATAATATAACGGCAAAACAAGCAATCAAGATGATAACCATAAGCGCACCAAGTTTTAACAACAGCAGTTTTTAGGATCCCAGCCTTGGGAAGTAAAAAGATTGGACTGGAACCGAACTTACTTAGACAAACCAAACAGCAATCAAAAAGAAAATCCACTATGGGGGATTTTTTGTCCACCATCTAGTCATGTACACATTTTCTTAAATATTGTCTGTATTTTACAAATTGTCAGGAATCCTTTGTTCTGTCATTTGCTCAGTAATGGATTATTTCCCCCCTCAGTTTCCCAAACCTCTGCTGACATTGGAAAGTGCACACTTGCCCAAACAAGCAGCTCCGCAAATGGGCACTTGTGCTAATGTGCAAATTCCACCCCCAAAATCCAAATTTTCAAGCTTTAGCCTATGGAGAGGAATGCAGTCAGGGTCAGGGTTTTGTTTTTTCAAATATTACCATATAACTAAATCTGTGTACAATTCTGGAAAATTTAAAAAATGGTCCACAAGCCCATTGACTCCATGTGACTCAGGAAAAGCTGCAGAATCTATGGGCCACATTCATAAAAAGCAAAACTTGTTTGAAGCCACTGTAAATCAACCCAGCACTGCTACCTCCACCTCAGAAAAATGTTTCTCTCTTGCTAGATTATTGTGTATTTTGTGCTGCCATTAAAGTACAGAAACAGAGCCATTAAAGGAAGTGGAGCAATGAGGAAGAGAAGGAACTGAAAGGAAGGACCAGAATGGACAGGAAAAAATTGCTTTCAGCACAAGCTCACGGAGACCTTGGCCAGGGAGAGCAAGCCCAGCCTTTCTGGCATTCCAGAGCTAAAATAACATTTGTTTAAACCTGGCCTCAGAAAGCAGGGTCATAGCAACAGCGAGGGAACTTAGCCTAGGGGATTTTCTATATTCTGCAGTTGACAGAGGAGACAAGAACAGCCTGGGCAAGCGCCTCTGGAACGAGGGCACGGGGAATTCAGGGGAGCAGCGCTGAGTGGTTGCTGTGGTTTATAACTAACTGCTTATAACTTCTGTAACTCATACATTCCTGGGAACATCGTGGTGGGAGAGGGAAACAAAGAACGCCCCGATCACCCAAGGGAAGGAAGGGCTGTGCCCCTAAGAGAAGGCACAGACAAGCCTTTCAGGCAGCATGGCGGGTCCTGGCTTGCAGGTCAGTCATTGGTGCAGACATGGGCTACTTTTCAGGATGTAGATGCTTACCCCAGGCAAACCCTCAAGCAGATAAGGAGGCTCCTACAGCCAGAGAGGTTCTATTTTATTTTATCCTGGAAATCTGGGCTCCATTTAACTTGAGTAAGATATAAACGTAAAAGAATTCTGATGCCAGATGTTTGATTTGAGTACCATTGGGTGGTGGCCGGACAGCTCCAGGCACTCTTGGAGGAAACTGACCATCTAGACCCATTTCAATCTGGCTTCAGGCCCGGCTATGAAACAGAATCTGCCTTGGTCGCCCTGTACGATGACCTGTGCAGGGAGAGGGACAGGGGGAGTGCGTCCCTGCTGGTTCTCCTGGACCTCTCAGCGGCTTTTGATACCTTCGGCCATGGTATCCTTCTGGACGGGCTGGCCAGGTTGGGAGTTGGAGGCACCGCTTTGCAGTGGTTCCACTCCTACTTGACCGGCTGATTCCAGAAGGTGGTGCTGGGGGAGTGTGGCTCTGCACCATGGCAACTCTGCCATGGAGTTTGGCAGGGTTTCATATTATCCCCCATGCTACTTAACATCTACATGAAACCGCCGGGAGAGGCCATCCAAGATTTTGGACTGTGGAGTCATCAATATGCTGACGACACCCAGCTCTACCTCTCCTTTACATCTAGTCCAGATGAGGCAGTGTTGGTCCTTAATTGGTGTCTGGCTGGGGTACTGGGCTGGATGAGGGCCAACAAATTGAGGCTTAATCCAGACAAGATGGAGCTCCTGTTGGTAGGTGCTTCAGCCTTCCAGGTGAGTGATTGTAGCAGTGTTCTGGACGGGACTGCACTCCCTCTAAAAGACAGGGTATGCAGCTTTGGAGTGCTCCTTGAGCATGACCTGTCCCCGAAACAGCAGTGGCGAGTGGCAGTGGCGAGGAGTGCTACCCTCCAGCTTCAGCTGGTCCATCAGCTGCGTCCTTACCTGGATGAGCAGTGCCTGGTAATGCTGACCCATGCTCTGGTGACTTCCCGTTTGGACTATTGCAACACACTCTACGTGGGGCTGCCCTTGAAGACGGTCTGGATACTTCAATTGGTCCAGAACAGAGCTGCCAGGCTGCTGACGGGGACTGGTCATTACTCTCACATAACGCCGGTCCTCTACCAGCTCCACTGGCTTCCAGTTGAAGTCCAGGCCCAATTCAAGGTGCTGATTTTGACCTATAAAGCCTTAAGCGGCTTGGGACCAGGATACCTGAAGGAACGTCTCCTTCTCTATATGCCCTCACACCCCTTAAGATCTATGGGGGAAGCCCTGCTCCAGGAACCCTCTCTAAGAGAGGCAAAAAGGTCATCAACTCGGAGTGGGTCTTCTCTGCTGTGGCGCCCAGATTCTGGTATGTACTCCCCAGAGAGGTATGCCTGGTGCTGAGCTTATACTCTTTTTGGCACCAGGCCAAAACCTTTTTATTTAAACAGTATTTTAAAATTTAACAACTTTTAAGTTTAGTCGCTCTGTTTGGTTTATTGTTTTGTTCTGTTTTATTATCGAAATTGTTGTTTTAATTGTCCTTTTAAATATTGTAAGCCATCCTGGTATCTTGTATAATAGGACGGCATACAAAAGTTTTAAATAAATAAATAAATAAGGTGTGTCCCTAGATACTCCCATATCACACCAGTCCTATACCATCTGCACTGGCTGCCAATTGAAGTCTGGGCCCAATTTAAGTTGTTTATAATGACCCATACAGCCCTTGGGTCCTGGATACCTGAAGGCGCGCCTTCTTCCCTATGTGCCTGCCTGCCCCTTGAGATCTGAGGCAGAGGCCCTTCTCCAGGAGTCCTCTTTGAAGGAAATTAGGAGAGAGAGTACCCATAAGCTACCCTTTTCGGGGTCTTTTTGGTGGTGGTGCCCTGACTTTGGAACACGCTCCCCAGGGAGGTTTGCCTGGTGCCATCGCTTTATTCTTTTTGGCATCAGGCAAAAACCTTTTTATTCTCCCAACATTTTAACATTTAATTGGATTTATCTTTGATTTTATCATTATTGGTTGGATGCAGTATGTTGTTTGTTGGTATGTTGTTGTTTCTGTTTTTTGCTTTGTTTATTTTATTTTATTTTTATTTATTTTTTTGGTTTGTTTTTTGTAAGCCATCCTGAGACTTTATTATTGGAAGGCATATAAAAATAGTTGGAAGAGAAAAATCTTTGTTGATCTACTGAAAATCACCCACGGGTTTGCCATTAGATGCTGATCCCTAACCCACACCAGCCCTACAGGACCCAAAAGGAGGGGAGGGAAGCACACCAAAAGTTGTACATTAGTTCAACTTAGTTTTCCACTACTACCTACAAGATTATCAAAACATTACCCTTGTTGATTCCACTTTTAAATTCCGTGTTTTAGGGTCTTGAAGCGGCACATCAACACAAGTCACTGATCAATACAATAGTTTTAAAGCCCCATCCACCAGGAAGCTCTTCTGCTAAGTGAAAATCAAACTGGGGTGATACAAAACCACCCAAAGGTTCTTTCTATTCCATCTTTCCCAACTGCAGGCATTTCCTATTTCCCAGATGGCTCTCACTGGCTGAATGATCACTTACAACCAAGTGAATAATTGTATTTAGGACAGGTCAAATGTTTACTAACCGGATTTTACAGTGTTGGCCTTTCATTCACCATATTTTGAAATCCTGAAAAGTTTAGAGCTTAGCGAAAGAAGCCTTGAAGATATACTCTTTTTGTTTTGTTTCAGATACCCATTTGTGATCTCTAAATGCTGCAATGGGCATGGTGTGTTAAAAACTAATGGATTGCTTGAAGCTAATGCTATAGCTGAAAAGGCAGATAGTGTTGTCAGAAGATATAAGAACTGCAGGTTCCCAAGCCTGCATCCTATGATGGAATATTTATGCCCCAAGCATGTAAAACAGATCATCATTCAAAATATTTGATGGAATGATTTCTACTGCCTTGGATTTGACATGGAAGGGGCAAAATTCAATGAATGGGCGAGATTCTGTTTTAGTTGAATCACACCCATCAGTGGCCAGTTTCCCCATTTCTCCCCCATTCATTTTTCTGTGCTTTGGAGTCCTATTTATTCCATTATATGCATGCATAAATCTATCCAATGGGTTTTTCAGTGCTCAACTTTTGTAGGCTTCTGTTCAAAGACCAATTTCCCCATACTTCCATTCGAATTAAGTTATGTTTTAGGAGCATGAAATTTAAGAAGGTGCATCATATCCTTACATACAAAGAAAAGCATTTAACCATTACTACTAATACTGCCATACATTTAATTTACGGAAGTGGGTGAAATAAGCAGGATGGCTTATTCAGTGACTAAAACTACTTATTTTTCAGCTATCGGAAATGCTAACAGTAACAGCCACGTTTTGAATTCGGTGGAACATTTCATTAAACCAAATTATTTAAAGGGCTTTGTAATTGCCAGTTGCTCCTGAAGGTTGCCTGCCAAGTATTTTACTGAGATCTCAGAGCATTTCTTTCACCTTGAGAAACCAGCTCACTGATTTAGCACATGGTGGTGGTGGTGGTTCTTGCCATGCTTGAAAGAAAGGACAAGAAAGCTTTATTACTAAAGACTTTGGGAGTAAATCTACACCCAGTTTGCACAATATGTGCACTCGTTGTTGTTGTATCAGACGTGCTCTTGAACGACTCTTCAAGCAGATTGTGAGAGGAACGTGTGCATTTAAGATGTGCATTTTCAAATGCAAAAGTGAGCAGACGCTGTGTCTAGACACCTTGTTTCAACACATGGGTTACTTGTAACAGGCAAAACAGAGACAAAATTTATGTCCCCAGTCACAACTGATGCAAAAAGAGGACCACAAGGCATCCCTATTTCAAATGCAAGAGATCACACCCAACCCAATGCAAATATTTATACTCACAAGGAGCCTGGTATCTGGTGAAGAGCTGGATGGCTGAGAGAGCAGGAGAAGCCAGAGGTAAATTCCATGGTGCAGGCAAGCGCAGGGTTTGTTATGGTATTATTGTTATGGTACAGCAGAAGTGTTGAACTTCTTACAGTGCAAGGGTGAAATTCCGTTTTGAAGAAGAGCTTGAGTGGGGAGGCCAAAAGAGCCATGCTGATGTACAAAAAAAAAATCTAGAGTATTACAGCTGAATGCTCTTAGTGCTAGGAATTAAGCCAAACGAGGAGCGTTGCAAGATTGTAGTGGGGCACTGCACAAAAAAGCCGTGACACTAACAAATGATTGATGGTTGGAAAATGGGAACAAAACTAGAGAAAGGGGCATGGTCATCCATGGCATCCCAGAGGGGTGGTTACAGATTGTTTTATTATATTGGTATTGGTTGTTTTATGGTATTCTGATTTTAATAATGTACGCCGTCCTGAGATGTCATACATATAGGACGGCATATAAAAGTTATAAATAAATCCATAATTAGAGCATAAAAAATTTATACAGACCTGTCCACTGGTTCGTCCTGTTTTCATGATGCATTTCCTTCTTGTTTTTTGGGAGTAGGGAGGGATAAAGCCTAACAGGTCACCTTGCTATTATTTTATTTAATTATTATGGGTTACATTTATATCTCACCGTTTTCTCTCCAGCAAGCAACACAAAGCAGCTGACACAATCCCCCTTTCCATTTAATCCTCTTAACAACCTTTGGGGTAACTTAAGCTGAGAGCCAGTGACTGGCCCCAAGACACCCAGTGAGCTCCATAGCTCAAGAGAACCTAGAACCCAGACCTCCCAAGCGCCAGTCCAACATGCTAACCACTACACCACACTGTCTCTCACTGTCACTGAGAGCGCACTCCAAAACTATGGCGAGTGCTGCTATATCTATACTCCTCAGAAGTGCACACATTGCAGGAGGAAGAATGACAATGTGAATAAACTATATTTTCATTCATTCATTCATTCATTCATTTTTCTGATTTATATCCTGCCTTTTTCCTACAAAGGGCTCAAGGCAGCTTACATCTCCTCCTCGGATAAACTATCTTCTGTGTCAGCCATTCAGACAAGGACTTAGCTCAAAGATAGAGGGAAATGATTTGCATACGTGACACCCCAATCCTTGCTATCTCTACTTAAACAAAACAGGTTGCAGATGATGAAGAAAACTCTGCCATGAAACATAGAAACAGAGCGAGTCAGAAGGGGCCTCCCGGGCCATCTAGTCTGACCTCCGGCACCAGCCGGTTCCACTCACAACATGCCCACCATGTGGACGCCCAGCCTGTCCTTGAACACCCGCACTGATGAGGCCTCAACGACCTCTCGTGGAAGCCCATTCCACGCCCTTGGGACTGGACTCTGGATAACAGCTGCCCATCGTGGAAACGCAATACAGGGCAAACTTGACCTGGCATAAAGCAGATTCAAATGTACTGTTACTGATCTCTACAAATCCCCAGGAGCCTCTCAACACTCCCTAGAGCACAGTTGTGGAGTGATGGAGAACATACAACGGGGTATCCTTTAGGGCGCATGATATCAAGTTACGTTTCTGGGTTGTGGTTTTTTCTCTTTTTCCTTCCATTATTAAAAAGCAATTGGCACTAGACTGTCAGTAAGAAAAAGAATCAGGCAAACAAAAGATCTTATCTGAAAAAGGGAGGTGTGAAACAAGAGCCTCTGAAAACAATGGTGGACACTCCAACATACACATCTCACTAAATGTATGTACCCAAGTGTGAATATGTGGGAGGGTATGTACATGTCAGTATGCACATACCCCAAAGTTATATTCACTGTATTTTTGCAGCCAATGTAACCCAATTAAATGTTCACACAAAGAGGAACAAGGATTACATCCATCCTTATTTCATGCCCACTTCTATTTGTAGTAACACGAAGAGAAACAAATTAGTATTTAATCTACTGCTACTTCTCCCTCAGCTTTTCTTACAGTCGATCCCTGTATTATCTAGTTGCCCAGACAGAAAGACTAAGTACACAGAATGAGAAAGAAATAATCTGCTTCTTCATCTTTAAGTTTGCTTCAATTTTTTCCTGTCTCGAACCAGATAAATGGTTAATTCTTTTGTAAGAGGCTTCCTTTCAGATAAGCAGGGGCAAGCCAACTTCAATCTTGCTCAGTCTCTGCTCCCCCAGCCGTTGTCCAGTGATCCAGCATTGTGTGCTATATTTTCAAACTAAGACTGCTTACTCAGGAATTATCTGTGAGAAGGGACCCTGGAGTATGAATTCCTGTTAAAAGTGCTTGGCACAGCTGGATCTGTCTGAGGTCCAGCTCGGCCAGGATTTTTTTCAAGAAGCAGGGCACACAGCAGGTGTCAAGACGTTCCATCCAAAAGCACCTAGGGATTATGGCTCACCCATAAGCTGCAGGCTGCCTTGTTGCTGTTGTTGTTCTTGGTCGTGGAGTCACGTCCAACCCATTGCGACCCCATGGACAACATTCCTCCAGGCCTTCCTGTCCTCCACCATCCCCTGGAGTCCACTCAAGCTCACACCCACTGGTCCAGTGACTCCATCTAGCCACCTCATTCTCTGCTGTCCCCTTCTTTTTTGCCATCAGTTGTTCCCAGCATTATTTATTTATTTATAACATTTTTATGCCACCCCCATCGCAGAAAGCCTCAGGGCGGCTTACAAGGAAAGATAAACAACCATCAAATTACATCAAAAATTTTGGAGCATCTCGGCAATAATTTAAAACCAATAAATTAAAACAGTAATTAACAATTAAAATATCATTTGAATAAAAAGGACTTAGCCTGGTGCCGAGAAACAAATAATGACGGCGGCAGGCGGACCTCTCTGGGGAGCGCATTCCACAGGTGGGGCGCCACCGCAGAGAAGGCTCACCCTCCTAATATCCTTCACAGAGGGCTCCCGGAGAAGGGCCTCCTCCGCCGATCTCAAGGGGCAGGAGGGCATATATGGCCGCAAACGCTCCTTTAGATAACCAGGTCCCAAGCTGTTGAGGGCTTTATAGGTGATAACCAACACCTTGAATTGGTTAGGGTCTTCTCCAGGGAGTCCTTCCTTCTCATTAGGTGGCCAAAGTATTTGAGATTCATCTTCAGGATCTGGCCTTCTAAAGAGCAGTCAGGGTTGATCTCCTCTAGGACTGACCAGTTTGATCGCCTTGCGGTCCAAGGGACTCGCAGGAGTCTCCTCCAGCACCACAATTCAAAGGCCTCAATCCTTCGGCGCTCAGCCTTCCTTATGGTCCAGCTTTCACACCATACACTGCAAGTGGGAAAACCATAGCCTCAAAGTACCCCCAACAAGTACTGAGCAGTCAATTCACTATCCCAAGAACCTTGGTAACCAATCCCCTTGCCTACTCATGATCCTTCTGAAAACAAACTAAGCCCAGGGCTAAGTAAGATTTCAGTTTCCAGTTTCAGCAGTTCGTATTTTTAAGTGGGAAGCAATCGTGTTCTGCTGTCACTCTGGTCATGGGAGGCTGGTGACTATCCATGGTGCTGAACAACACCCCCAAAATGGGTTTATCACCAAACAGCACTATTATTATTATTATTATTATTATTATTACTACTACTACTACTACTACTACTATCATTATATTTGTATGCTTATTTCAATAGGCAGAGCTCTCTGGGTGGTTTACAACACATTAAATACAAATTAAAAATACAAATGGCATTAAAATCATTTAAAAGCTTGTCATACAAAATTTAGAACCAAATTAAATCACATATGAAAAATTATAATAGCCTATACAAATGTGTTTAAGCAGTTAGCAGAGCCCCCACCAACTAATTAAACAGAGGGCAGTCGTAACCTGGCACCAAAAGGATACTACACCACTTATGAAGTTCAGAGTAAAAGTGGCAATGGATAAGGACCTCACTCACATAGGCTTCATAGCAGCCATCAGAGGAACCTAGCAGGCAAATAGTTTGACCTGGATATAACTAGAAATGTATAAGACACTAACTTTGGATCATTTCTGTTCAGAATGTCATCCAGACTGCATCTTCTGGACTGAATGTGGATGCAGACACAGTCTGTGGTGGAAGTCCGTACATTTCTAAGCTTTTATTATAATTCATTGACACTGTTCACTCCCAACAACAGATGTGTTCAACAATATGAGTCTATGTTTAAATACCTATAAAAAGATATATTTGGAAAATACGCATAACATAGTTTAATCAGTGGGAGAAGGATGCATATACAGCTTCCATCATGCCTCATCCTGCCTAAACTTGAAAGCTAAGTAGGGCTGGGCTTGGTTGAAATCTAGATGGGTGACTTAATTGTTGCTAACTGCCCAGAGCTTCAGCTATTGGTAGTATAGAAATGTCATCAACAACAAGTCAAATTGCACACAACTGATTCTTACATTTAGGAAAATATGAACTAAAGTACAGACAGCAAAAGGGGAAAACAGCCAATTTTGCAATCTGATAGGGATTCAAGTTAGAATGAATCCCAGGATGGAATTCAGAAAGCTTTGGCAAAATCGAATTTGGCTGGTTGGCATATCCCAGTTCAAAGGGGTTTCTAATGTTCCTTTATAAGGCAGAAAGATACGGGTTCGGATAGAAGTTTCAGCCCCAGCACAAGACATGATACAAAGACCATTTAATTCAGGGTTTCATCCCCCACAACGGATTATCTCTGGCAGGTCCCCCATGCTTTCTGCCCTCCCTAAACGTTTTCTGCCACATTCTCATTTGAGTAGCAATCTCTTCTGATACCTCTAGAAAGCTGTCCCCTTTTAGTTCCTGGGACAGCTATGTTGCCAGAAGCAAGAGAAGAGAAGTCTTAGAAATCACCAGCTAAATCCTATTTGTGCAGTTAAAAGGGAGCAGCAGGGCTGGGTAGGAAACAGAGCTTGGGCCGTCGGGAGTCTGTTGTTTCATAGCCACCACTGTCCATGCACACTGACGTCCTGTCCTCACCACAGCACAGTGGCCACATTCGGGGCCAGTATGGCCTTTGTGCCAAAGCCAGCTAAATGTTACACCAGGAAAAGTGATGTGAACATGGAGGACTTCCTTTGCACTAAAAACCTTAGAGCATTTAACTCAGGATTTGTCCACAGGCTCTTATTCCATCAAAAGTTCATTTAAATTCCAGCCCTAGGCAGGTCCTGATGAGTTGGGTCTACAGCATCTATCATCCACCAGCCAACGAAGGTCTTGGGCAAGGATGATGGAGAGTGTAGTCCACTACATCTGCAGGATGCCAGGTTGGGGAAGGCTGCCTTGGACTAACTCTGCTGGTTCAGGGTTGCCCTTAGCCAGAGGCTGAGTGGGATTAAATCTGTACAAGACAGATAACAGGAACTATTTCTTCACACAATATGTAACTCGTACATATCACTGGCAGACATGGCAATCAGGACCATTACTTAAGATGTCTTAATAAATTAAACTAAACAAAAAGAACTTTTCTGTTCTCCCAGGGACCATAGGATGGCTCATAAAACCTCTGCAAAGTTAGCACTCTCACTTCAGAAAGGGGAGCCAAAGATCTGATCCCAAATCCCTCTTCACCCAAACCAATAAAGAAATACCGCAGCAGCTGCCTTTGAGGTTGGAAACAACCTCAGAACCTCAGGGAAGGGGCTGTTTCAGTGGGCTGGAAGGGGAAGAGACAGAGTGTCTGGGATATGAGTTAATCGGAGCTTCTTTTCTTGGGATGGGGACTATGGCAGTAGCTCAGAGCTGTAGTAGTAACCTGTACTTGAGCAACTGCTGGATAGAGAATGAGCATTGGCTAGAGGAATCCCTGCACAGAAATCTACTTCTTGGCTTCACAAACGAGGATCTTCCATGTGTACACCCACTAGCAACAAAAGCTGGCAGCTCCACAAACATCAGTGCAAAAGCTTACATGTTCATTGTCAGCTGTCAGCATCTTGGTGCCTCTCCCATGTAGGTCCTACACGCGTGCCTAAGTCTTCACACTCGGATCTCTCATTCTGCCCTTGTCATATGCATGGCCAGACACAGCGTGTCCCTGGCATGCACCAGAGCACCCCGAGAAAAAATTTGCATTGGCACAATTCCAAAGTAAAAACCTTGCTTCTTAAAAGAAAAAATGAAAACAAGGAAACACACACCAGAGCCTGTAACCTAAATCCTAAATAATGGATTGCCAGGCATGCACTAGAAACATCAGACAACAAAAGACCGCCAAAGCTGCTGTTGGCAGCAAGCCAGCCCACACTCCTGCCTGTCCACGCAAGAGCAGGATGTTGGCCAGTTTGGTTTGCTTTCACATTCTTCGCTAGGCAGACAAAGCCACAGTAACTTGTGCCCGAGCAGAGCAAGAAGTCCTTGCGATGATGTTGCATCACAGTCCCATAGTCTGTGGCCCAAACAGAGATGGATCGAAACATTCATTTCCGTTTCTTTCACTTGCTCATTTTTGGTTCAGTTGCTCCAGAACACTGAGGGGTTTTTAACTGTAAACTACACTTTCAGGAAAATGTGACCACATTTCACCTAACACATTTCTGGAGGCAATGCTGCCTCAGATGCACACTTTTTGCGGTCTTCCTCATTTGTTCTAACCTATTTCACTAATACATGCATTTTTGTGTGCAATTTCCCCTAAAATGCACCTTTTTTGTATACCATTTTTTTCAGGTACTACAATGCAAAATCTGGAGAAGTGCAAAGCTTGATGGGCGACCAAGTTTCTATTTGCCTCTTGTTTCAAAGTGCAAGATTAGGTACGTCCACATTTAGATGGCCTGCCAACAAAGGCCTCTCTATCTCACACTGAAACAGAGCGCAGGTACATAAAGCTCCCTTTGGTTGTCACCCTTGGCTTCTTCTCTCTCAATTATAATTTTGTTCTACACATTCCAGGGGCAGGAACCTGTCTTTGACTTACGTTGCTCTGCAAATGTAACCCCTCTCTCTTTTTTAAAAAATGCATACCAAATAAACAGATCCAGGACATACCCACACCCAAAGGCTCTGAGCAGACAGGCTCCTGAGAGGAGAAAAATTGTGAGTTCATTTTTTAATCCAAGATACCCAGTAATTAAGAATGCAAACTCTCTCTATTTAAAATCTCAGCTACAAAATGTAGTGGGTGGCCTTATAGAAGCTCAGAGTGTGCACACACAAGAATGTGGGCAGTGCTGCTGGCCCGGAAGGGTGACTGAAGATGTAACATTTTAAACATAAGATGTAACATTTGTTACCATTTACCATTAGTTACCATGACTGCTACCATTTTAACTGTATATTATGTTTTTTTTTAAATGGTTAATTATGTTATTTTATTGGATTATTGTTTATATCCTCTCTCTGTTTATTAACTTTTGTCAATTATTTATTGTATATATTTATTTTCTGTTTTTATTATCAGTTGTTTTACAATTTTTAATTTTATTAAAATTAAAGGTATTATTTACACTAAAATTAAAGGTATTATTTACACACTAAGGTATTATTGTCTTAGTGTGTTGTTGTTATTTTATTCTTTAATTGTATGTAAGCCACCCAGAGAGTCTATGGCTAATCAGGTGGCATATAAATCAAATAAATAAATAAATCAAATAAATAAACAAACAAACAAACAGGAAATACCATGAGCACTGGACATGAATTGAAAAACGTGGCTTACCTAAAGTCTTCCGTAGAGCCCATAGCCACTGCTTTGTACTAAAAATGTCCCAGGTGGTAATCCTATGCATGACTACTCAGGAGTCCCACTGGGTACAAAAATAACTACTCCCAGGTAAGTACATATCAGCTTGCATGTTCAACCGCAAAAGCAAGCTATGGGATCTTCTAGAACTGAAACCAATGCAGGGATACAAGTTCAGGCCGGCAAAGCATACAATGCAGAAAGGTTAAAAGTCATTCTGGCATAGGTTTTGTTTGTTTTGTCTCTGAAATCTTAAAATTTGCCACAAGCTCACCATAACATTAATGCAGGCGGGACAGCTTTGCAAAGAGAAAGTAAATTGCCCCAAAGCAGCCAAATTTGCATCACAAAGACAGGTGAATCACACTCTGATTTCATGTTGCTTCATCTCACTGGTTGTCTTTCTCTCCTTCTATACCCATGTGCATATATACCTGCTAGCTTAGAAGAACGCCTCATACAAATCTAGTCCATGAGAGCTTGTGCTACCCTTTAAATGAGCTACCCTTTAAAAGTACCACAAGACTCTGCTGCTTTTGCTGCAACAGACTTAACTACCCCCCATGAAATCCTTGCTTGACTGTCACCAAATTCAGAGATGGTCTTCCTGTCCTTCTAGTTCAGATCTGGGAAAGACTGTTGCTCTGGATTTTACACCTGTGCATTTCGCTTTACCGATCTGTTACCTCTGCAGCACATACTTTGTTCTGGCAAGAAAAACAAGGCAGTGCGAGTGTGTTTGCCCAATCTGTCCTCATAACAATACTGTGAAGTAAACTAGACTGCCAGTCACCCCACACACACACACACACACACACACAGATGGGGGTGGGGTGGGATTGAATCTCTGCCTAACTATGAACTTATGTCTTGATGGCCTTTCACTACATCAGCCTTCCCCAGCAAGGTATCCTCCTGATGTTTGGTTCTCCCTTTACCCCTGACCATTGGCCATGCCAGCTAGAGCTGGTGGAAGTCGAGATGAATGAGCGTGACAATTTAGATTTCTCACAGTTTCTCATTTTTCAAATCTTAATTCTGGTTCATTCAAAACCAGAAATGCTTTTTTGAAATGCTTTTTTAAAGCTTGCATAAAAACACAGACACATCTTTGTGTAAGATTTTCCTAATCCATGTCATTTTATAAGCAATCTTCCCTAATGTACATATTTTTCCAGCAATTCTTCAAACATTTAAAAATGTTAGTTTTACTAAGATATGCACAAGTGCAGATTTTTCCCCTAATATGTGCCCTTCTGTACACATTTTAAATTGGTGAACTTCATCGCAAAATTCAGAGAAGTGCAAATTTCAAAAGGCAGCTGGATTCTCCATTTGCTTATTGGTTCAAACATACAAAATTAGGTAATTGCATTAAAATGTAAACTGAAAGAAATATTCCTCCCATCCCTAGATGGCAGTTGTAATCCAAGCATTTGGGGGACATGGAAATAGCTTCTCCCACTTTCTAGCATTCTGATGCAACAACTGGATTTACATACAGAACCCCTATAAGGCTTAGAGAGATACAAGGCATCACCAGGGAGGCTGGTTCTGCTTGGAAGGGTATTTTTTTATCCAATCCAAGAGAGATTAGGTGGGATCACAAAGACTCATCACACCGAGAAGTTTGGCAATTTGAGGGAAGAGGATCACTAGAGACAGGGATTTGGAAAAGCTGGAGCAACATCTGGTTGCTTCTAGCTTCCCTGGCATAAGCACCTCTCCACCCTTCCCCCCGCCCCCCCCCACCCCAGCATGTTTACAATACTGTCCAGACAAATTCCCATCTTCCTGTAATATCACGTTTTCCACCACTGGACTCCGTTAATGTGACTTTCAGTCCTCAACACATTCAAAAAGCATACAGAAGGGCAATACTGGTTAGAAAATAAGAGACAGGCACCTGAAAAAGAGGGAGGCCAATAAGAAGATATTTATATAGTGTTGGGGTACATTGTTGCAAACACAGATGAATTGGTAAGGAGTCAAATAAGCACAAACTCAAATTCATGGAGCTACTATAGTCAATTCCTGCACACTAACAGTGCCAACTCTATTTTAGATGATCAGGGGCATGTTTAAATATGTGTGTGTATGTGTGTGTGATAGATAGATAGATAGATAGATAGATAGATAGATAGATAGATTTCTTTCATGTATTGTTGCCCCATGATGCAAGTTCTCTGGCCAGTTCACAAAACAAGAACATTAAAAATATAACAGTTAAAAACTAAACAGATTTTATCCAGAAGGGCTGAGATGAAAGGATGTGCATTGGTCAGGGTGAATAAAAGGTCAGGATGAATAAAAAAAAGTTTTTACGTGACAATGAAAGGACTATGAAGATGATGCCAGGTGCAAAACTTAAAGATGGTACCAGTCATGGGAAGGTTGATCCAAAATTGCTGTGCTACCACTGATAAGTTCTTCTCTCTCAGTGGCCACCTGCCTCTTCCTCCATTTGGTGGGGCCACTTAAGGTTTGGGTCAGAACCTTTGGGGGAAGGCAGTCTTTCAGTAATGCAAGATAATGCAAAATGCAGTGGCCAGGTTTATAGTGGGGACTAAAGCACTGAGAATGTAACACCAGTTCTGTCTTACCTGTATTGGCTACATATCTGAATCCAGTTCATGGTGCTGGTTTTATCCCATGAAGCTTTAAATACCTATCAGAATGCCTGTCCCAGTGTGAGCCTACCCATGCACTATGATCATCATTTGAGCCCATCCTTGAAGGGAGCTTTGGAGGACGGCATAAGGGAGAAGGCCTTCTAGCGGTGGCCTCCTGGCTGTGGGCTATTTCTGGTGTGGTCCACCTAGCATCCAAATACCATTCTTGGGGCATCAGGTCAAGTCTTCCCTCTGCTTCCAGTCATTTGATGGCACATGATGGGATTCTTAATTTAAGGATAAATTTAAGGATTTATCAGGACTTGGTATTTTATTATTTTAGCTGCTTTACATTGTTTAGTTTTTCTGCATGTTTTAATGCCTACTGTAAGATGCTTTGAATCTTTACTGATAAAGGTGTCTGATACATTTAATAATCAACAAGATCAAAGATATTGGTAACCCTGATTAAAGCCCTGTGGCTTATAACATCATCTGTTATGCTATAAACTGGGAGGCAGGCACAGATGACAGGAAAGAAAGACCTTGTTCCTCCGCATTCGGTATTAACATCCTGAAACAGGTGATTGAAAGATGGCCAAGAAAGATTTCAAATAGAGGTGGTAAGATTCTCAGCAAGGTGAAAAAAGTTTGCTCACTGGTTCACTTGATTCAGAAATCAAGTTGCATTTTTCCCTCGGGTGCTGAAGAAAATGAAACTACACCCTGATGGCAGGGATGGAGGCAGAGAAGAATAGTCAAACTGAAAGTAGCCCTTCGGAACAGAATAATTTAACATAGGAGGAGTTCTGGATGTTTTAAAAAGGGTGATGAGCCTCAGGCTTGGGAGCCCAGTCCAGCTCCTCGGGAACTTTGCTAGAAGAAACCCCCAGGCTTTCCAAGAATGGGCTGCCCCTTTCCCCAACAGACCATCGGGTGGGTTTTCTAGCTTCTGTGCTGTTTTCCTCTTTCTAAAACAAGGAACATGTCCCCCCAAATGCTCAGTTGCCAGCAGTAAGAGCATTCCGTTCCACAGGCTGGCATTTGGGCCCTGCCCCTTTCTCCTTTGCCCACCCCCTCACACTAGCATTTACCCCCCCCCCCCGGGCTCTTCCACAAAGAAATATGGCTTTGGAGCTGATGGAGGTTCTGTACCCATTTAACCAAAAACTGGATGCTTCTTTAAGAAGTCTGAGACTCTCATTTACAATAAATAGGGCTCCCTGTCTTAGACTCTGAAAGGCTTAAGTCACTTCACCCGTCTTTCGCCTCTTTTTCTCCCTTCCCAATCTACTTTGTTCTTCATTTCCTTTCAAGAGGAACAAGACAAAATAGAAGGGAAGGCAGTGGACACCACCATCTGCATGAAACTCGTAGTAGAAGGAGGCAAAGCCACTACAAGGAGCTTTCTATTTCATTGCTTAAACCAAGGGAGTATCAGTCTTTTCACAGACCCCAAGTCTTTTTATAAAGTTTTTTCCAATTTTAAGCAAAACAAGAAGACAAGAAACAGAGGGAAGCGGTAAGTTAGCACATCAGGAACTAAAAGCCATTTTAGGTAAGGAGGCGGGATAGAAATGCAATCAATCCATCCATCCATCGATCAATCCTGCTGCCCATGCATTTCCAGTGTTCCGCTAAAGCAGGCTTCCCCAGTCTGGCTTCAGATGTCTGGCTGCAATTCCAGCCTCAACACTGCCATGCTGGCTGGGGGTGACGAGAGCTGCAATTCAATATGCATGAGAGGCAAAAGACTTGCATTCAAAATCTAGAAGTGATTAGAGGGGCACTGCTACCTAGATGGTGCTGGAGTGAACCACCACAGTGTCTTCCAGAGATGCTGCCTTAACTGGGTCCTCAGGAGGCCGGAATCTCACAGGGAAATTAAGAGCTCCTGCAAAAGCTTCAGAGGGGGGACCTGAATGCAGAATATTCTTCAGATGCCACAGTTTCAAACAGCCCTTGCTGATTCCCTCATGTGATGCTGGTGTGTGGGGTGGAGATAATCTCCAGTGATGGATCCAGATGGGGAAGCCTGTTTCCTTTGCTAGATCAGGATGCTTTTGTCAGATGCGCTGCTGATTTAAATATGTTCTTTTCTTTCCTAAATTTCTAGATGAACTTCAAAGCTTTCAGGAAAGCAGTCCCTACCCCATGTCTCACCATAAAAGGAACATGAATCTTATTCAATCCACACATTTCTCCTTAGTATAACACCATCAGGAAAAGATAAACTAAAACCCCAAGAATGAATGCATTCCTAAGACATATAGTCTGACTCTTTCTTTGGCCAGCTATAACTACTTCATAATTGCTTGATTGCTTTAGCAGAGTTATTCAAATAGGTGAACCCTTAAAATCCAAAGGGATTGATATAGAATCACTTAACTGTTCAAAGCAGCTGTCCCGAAGCTAGCACCTTCCAGACCACAACTTCCATCATCCCCAGCCAACATGGCCAAAGGTTGGCAATGCTAGAGATTGTCGCCCCAGGCATCCTGAGGGCACCAGGTTGGCAAAGTCCAGTTGAGAATGATATTCACTCAGTGACTCATTCTAAATTCCCATTCTCAGCTTCACAGATCATGATGTATGAAGACAATGACCACTGTCCACACTGGACCAGTGAGCTGACTAGGAATAAATATACCCTTAAAGAATAGCCATGTGGGATTGCAACCTGGACAGAAAAGATGCAATTCCATTTCACCAGCCACCAACAGTACCCGGTCCTCCCTAAAAGGTAACCCAGCTCCCAAGCATTTTATTTGTGTGCACAACCCATTATCACAGAAACAGAGAAGAGCAGAGTTGGAAGGGGCCAGGAAGGCCACCAGGTCCAGCCCCTGCTGCTGCAGGGCACAATTCACACCATCCCACTCAGATGGCCATCCAGTTTCGCCTTCAATGTCTCTCTTGTGTGAGAGCTCACCACCTCTCTAGGCAGCTGGTTCCACTGCCATAATATATTTTCATATTCCTTTTTTATTTAAAAAAGGTAAACAGTGCATTAGGTATGATTCATGTATGATTCACCTTTTATTCTGAACTTTTGCACTTTGAGGTGCTGGCAGGTTCAACCGCTCTGGAAATGCATTGCAGTGGTAGCAAGTGGCAACATGAGGTACTGGCACTCATCCTGACTTCCTCTAGAGCCACAGTCTCAAGCACAGTCCACCACTGAAGAGAGCTGGGTTGAGCTAGATCAACAAACCACCTCAGGGAGTTTTCACCTCCAGAAGAAAAGGCTTTGGGAAGCCAATGGGGTCTGAATTGCTCAATAAAGACCAAGTCATACCAAAATACTTTGTATAGCCACAGGGTGGGGGAAAGGAAGGAAGGAAGGAAGGAAGGAAGGAAGGAAGGAAGGAAGGAAGGTTGGTTGCTATAAAATTGTATTCCCCTGCCTTCCCTTTACTGTGATGACTGCAGCTGAGCTCCGAGGAAAGAGGCAAGATGACACAATCTAGCACAGTTCCTGCTAATAAAAAAATAAAATATAAAATAAAATAAAATAAGCCAGTGCTACACCCCAGACAGCCCAAGCTCCTTTGCACCACCAATTTACAATCAAACTTGTAAAATGCTGGGGTCAAATGTTGGGCTGCCTTTTATCATTAAAGGAGACTCAGAAATGCTTGTCCAGCATGACCATACACACAACTGAGTGCATTTTTAATGAATGCTAAGAGGAAAAATGTTGCTGCAAAATTAAAGCCAACACTCCAACAACTTTAAAAATGCATTACCTCCCCTTACACATGCCCACAACACCTCTAGATCAAATTCTTGGAAGCAACAACCCTCTACCCACTTACCAGGGAGTAAGACCTACTGAACTCAATGGGACTTATTTCTCTGAATAGTAAACATAGAGGATCACATGATCAAGGAAGAAAACAGATGCTGGACAGAGATTGTAAGAGCATGGAACTCCCCTGCTCTACCTTTCTGAGATATACTCAGGTTATTACTTTCGGGGAACCCTTCACCGGAAGGGATTCCTAGGTTGTACCTATTCCAAGGGTGCTATGAGAAAGAACGAAGAGTGCGAATTTACCCTTTGGCATTAAGGAAATATCAATGCTCTTTCTTTTTAAGAGAAGCCAATTTTTTACTTTGCGTATATTTCAATCCAGATACCTACCTTAAATGAATAACAAGAGTAAGGGATGCATTTAGGACAATTTGGGGTGGAATGAGGGACAGATTTTCATTCATGGTGCATTGGATTTATTCTTTATTGTTCTGCTAGTAAGATTCTATAGATGTGTGGATGTGTTTTTAGCTTACCGCCTTTCTCCTTAATATGGAGAAAGGCGGAATGGAGACAACAGATAAATAAAGCATTCATAGGCAAAGAAGTAATGAAAGGCTAAACAAAGGAACAGGTAGATTTCTGTATTATTCATGCATATCCATGAATAATTTAAGGTAGATGATAATTCAATAGAGTGCGTGTGCGTTATTTATATGCCTCATGGGTGAGGCCAAGTAAAGGTATTCTCTGTACAAAAAATAAAAATAAAAGCCTGGTAGCTACAGCAGTGCAAGATTATTCTGCCTAAAGCTGCCAGGTCTGTGTCCCTAAGATCTTTTGTATATGGCGTGTGCATCACTCTCACTGATGCCCTTCATTTAAACATATTAAGGATTTTTTTTGGCACACTGACAAATAAATACATTCATTTCTTATCCATTCTATCGTACCCTCCCATTCATTCCCTCCTACCACCCCCAGTGCTCACCACCCCCAGCAGGATGGGCGGCAGACAGACAATAGTGAAGGTGAATCAGAACACACAGAGGCTCAGTTAAAAGCCCCGAAAGGGCACAGACTGTCTGCGAGGAGGAGGAGGAGGAGGTGGCACGGCAGAGCCGGAGAATGCCAGCCGGATCTATTGTTCTGCTTCTGTGGGCAATTAATTAGAGAGATCAAAAAGCAGGGAGAGGGCGGGTTTGGAGGAAAGAGCATGGTAAAAATTCAGCAGCTGTGCAACCTACCTCGTGTGTCAATGCAGCCATCTTACAAAACGGCATTTGACTCCATCAAAATGGCTTCCTGCCATCAGACACCCTAGGAGCTGCAGCAGAGTGGCCTGGAGGAGTAGTTGAAGGGATCTTTCCAGGGAGGGACTGCCCCCTTTCCCCCTATCCCTCTCTTTCAAACCCATGCAGACACACACACAGCCTCCTTCTTCACGCTTGTTTGTTGAGGGCACCACACAGTACATATGGGTTTTGAGGGAGGGAGTGAACAAGGGCAAGGACATGAAACCAGAGCTGCTCTTCAGGCCCCGCCATCTTCATCACCGTTGTTACTGCTTGTGCCAAATTGGAAGTTTCTTATCTCGGCAGCAGAATGTCGCACAGCCTCTCTATGGGAGACAATAAAACACAGCGTCATTACTCACATAGTACGGTACATGGGCATAATGCCATGGTTACACGCAGGAAGACAAAACACACACACGCAGATAATCCCGCTGGATTCTCCTGCACTGTGCCCAACACTCCAGTCACAGGTGCTCCGTGTTTGGGCACCTGGGGCATGAGAAAAGATGATGGAATTTGGGGTTTTGTACCAGTTCCATACAAGAGCAGAAATTGGGCGGGGGGGGTGGGGGGGGAGAGACATCACGCACACTTTACCAAATTTTCTAGAAATATCTACACTGCAACATCATGAAAGAAGAATGCAGCGGAACAATCATAATGGTGCACATCTTAAGGATGTTGCTGGATTCAGATTTTGGAGTATGCCAGAACATCTTGGTGAGCTCTCCCAAGTGCTGAAGCTCCCAATTTTGCCTGGTTGCCTGGAAATCCACTTTCCACTGCCTGAACATGGAGACGTCCCCCTGAGATGCCCTTTGCTCCTGTCCTGTGTCTAGACACCCAGTCTGGCTGGAAGAGGTCAAGCACCTTGCTCGTCCTCGGTCACACCCCTGGGGCAGTACGCTTGCCATCACCTGGGAGCTGACGCATGAGCGCATCTGCTCTCAGCATAATTGGCACTTCGTTTCTCATCATTCACAACTCACTAACTGGGAGTGAATTAACCTTTGCTTCCTGCCTTTCTGGATTTAGTATGATCCAGGTCTTGGCCTTCTGATTCCAGATCTTGCTGGATCATGGGACCAATTCATACAACATTGTTGATATGGTGGTGGTGTGTGACAGTGAAGCCAATATAAGTGGGGTTTTTTGGTTTTGCTTTTGTTTTTAGGGGGAGGGAGAAACCCCACCCCCAAGAACTGAAATGGTGAATGTTGTGGCAACTGTACCAAGATTGTATTAGTCGTTATCCTAGTCTAATCCAAGAGCAGGTAGATCAACCAGAAGGTTGCTGGGTGATTTGCAGGAGATCAACAAGGGTTTCTGGCTTGGCGTGATTCAGAAAAGTTGAGAATGGAAGAAGCAGTTATTATTGGTGCGCTTTCTTGATCAGGGTGGCACCACTTTTCAGATGAGGTCTGTGAAGGCCAAGAATGCACAGAGACTCATCTTCTTGTGGCTAAAGTTTATTAGCTGAAAATTAGAAATAAAGAGCTCTTTTGCAAGCTGCCTATCTCAGGTTTGAAATGACAAAGGGGGAAACGCAGCTCCCAACAAACAATAGCGAGTAAAATTGAAAACAGCCAGCATGGATATTACAGATTCCACCCTGGCTTGTTACATGCTATCAGCCTCAGAATTCCTTCCTTGTGAAATATGAGCATTAACTGGCTGTCTTTGAGTGGAAGTTGTGCACCTCTGTGGGCCACTGTGAAAGAGTTGGGTTAGATTGCCTAAACTGATGGAGGGCTGTATTTGAATATTCAGCTTAGCAGTAGTTCAGGGGTGCAGTAGGTGATCAAGTCTGCTGCCCATTGTCAGAGGGAATTGCTGGGGGGGGGGAGCCTACCCCCAAATCTATTTCCTAGGGCCTGGAGCTATTCCTGAGTGTCTCCTGGTGCCAATAGATTTTTTTCCCCCATAACATGATTGCCATGCAGGAAGCTTTTTTCAAAGAAGATCACAGCTGGGTGATGAAAGAGTAGCTCTCTCCTCCCGACATGCAGTAACACCCCACCCCCAAATCTCTCCTTGCATGGCAATTAAGCTTGAGGGGAAAAACATTGTCCATTGGACTAAAGTGATCTTGGGCAGGGTTCAAATTAATGGAAGAATGTATTTTATCTGAGATTATTTGGATGAGAAATAAATGGACTGGTTTGTCCCCCTGTAAAAATTATAAACATCCTAGGAATTCTTTCAACATTTGCACAGAAAGTTATAAACCAAGATACAAACATTTTATTCAGATTGGGATCCTATGAACCTGCACCTTCAAAACTTTTCAGGGCCTCGAGGAATAAAAGAGTCTGCCCACCACAGGTGAAGCACATATTTAGAAGGTTTTCCTGGGGAAATTGCAGCAGAGGAAGCAGGAATGGGAAACCAATGGCCCTTCTAGTTCAGACCAAAATGCCTTTCTGCCCTGGGGAACCTGTGGCCCTCCAGATTTTGCTGGACTTCAGCTCCTCTCAGCCCTGGCCTGTCTGGCCAATGGTGAGGGACAATGGGAGTAGATATGCACCAACAGGTTCCTCATCCTGGACTAGCCCAGTGCCATAAATGGAACCATGTTCCAAGAGCTCAGGAAAAGCCCCGCTGTCTCAGACACTTTTAATGCAAGAGTGGGCAACTAGGAGCCAATTTCCTGTGGCCGTCTGTCAAATACCAAAAGCTTTCTGCATGGGATCTACCCAGATGCCTGGTAGGAATGACTGTCCCTTCCCTTGCTGGCCACTGGGCAGGAACAGAGGGAGGATGGAAGAGAGGAAGCAGTGTGACTCGCCCCTTGGTTCCTGCCTAGCTCATCCCCGAGCTCAGCTCCACCCACTGACAGCATGCGGCCCCAATATATTGCCCATAAGGAAATGCAGCCTTGAACAGAAAAAGGGTTGCCTGCAGCAAAGCCACGGCCTTCTGCATGGAAGTCACACCCCAGAGCTATGGCGTGATACCTCCTTGCAGGGTACAATCCATAGGCAGCTTAGTTCTGCCCACCGCATGAAGTGGTCGCTAAAAAGCAGCCCAATACATCACAGAGTGATAAGCCAGTGGAGTGAACACGGGATTGCCATTGCTCCTCAGCATCCCCTCCAAATTCCCACAGCAGGGACACATATCTTGTGGAAGGACAAATAGAAGTCCATTTAGCAGTACAATGTTCAAGTTCAGCAGAACACCCTAAAACATTCTTGGGTCAGAATGTAGGTGTGCTTCCAATTAATAGAACTGATTCACCAACATCTTGCTTCCCCAGCACAGTTTAAGTTAAAAATATTAGGTTAAAAGGAGCAAAATATTCACATTTATTTTATTTATTTATTTAAATATTTAAATATTTATATGCCGCCCCTTGCAACAGCCTCGGGGCGGCTCACAATACATGCTCTTATAAATTTTAAAGAAAGGTATCTCAGCTTGGGGATAGCACACATCTTTTGTATGCAGGAGGTTTGAGGCTCAAGCTCTCTGGCATTTCCATTTAAAAGATGTCAGAGAAAAAAGCAAGGAAGGAGTCAGTACCAAAGGAGATGGACCTGAGTGGGCCAGACCAAGCCAGAATTAGGACAAGGCCGTGTCATTAATACATGCTCTTTCATGAGCTTCTCTTCCCTATTCACGAGAAGGCAGGAATATGCACTCCCCAGTCTTGTACTTTTTCTGATTCTGTCATCTACTAGATGTATATCACACTTGCCTTTAGGGAGACCAAAGCAGCATTCAAGTGATGCACAGTTATCCTAACAACAAAGTAGATGAGATTGGAAGGGAGTCAGCAAGGCTAGCCATGGACCTCATGGCTGTGGGGACCTGAGCCTGGGTCTCCCCCTTCACAACCCTGAATGACTGGATCTCCTCCCGCTATATTTAAATAAACATAGTTTGCATGGTTTTACTGAGGACCCGAGTGCAGAAGCTCAACTCTAGGGTTTCCAGGATAGCCAGAAACTTTCTCCAACCACCAATCATTTACTGGATTCCCACTTTTGTACAATCTTCCCCTCCCACCCACATTCTGAAGGATTGAGATGTCCTTCCTAAGGCTTTGTTACCGGTGCTAAGAACTTTAAGCTAAAACTTACTGGTATTTTGGCCTTACTTCTCCAAGGCAGAATTCAGCCCTTAAGTTGAAAGGGATTTGACACACCTGACATAAGAGCAGATGTATCACCCAATATTCTTGGTCCTCACTTCCTCGAGTGCAGGCTCCTGTCTACAGTGTATACCTAAACCAGTCCGTCTGCTATCACACACATTCTGCTCCGAGCCACCTGCCTCTAGTTCCGTAAACTCACCTCTCTAGACTCAGAGAGAGAGAAAGAGCTGCCTCGTGGCCCTTTTTCACTGTCTCTCAAGCCATGCACTTTCAGCCACGTCTGATTAAGGAAAAAGAAAATAATCTGGGAGAAGCTCCCACACATCCAGACAAATACGGAGTGATCACTGCATGCCATTCACAGATAAACTGAAGCAAAACAGAACTGCAGGTCTTAAAGAGGGACCCTGAAGTGGTCTTTACAGCAAGACATGAGGTTCAATAACGTTTCCCATTCACTTCTAGTGCAGCTGCCACCTCTCCAACGCTCCCATTCACTCACTCCTTCTGAGTGGTAGTAGCTGCTCCCTAGCTGATTTATTACATACATATGCATGTAAAGTATTTTTGATGCTTTAAAGAACTTTAAAGTTTAAAAAGCAAGGAGCTGATCTGCTCTGCTCTGATCTAGCAGTGCGCCACCAGAACTGGAGGAAAAGACTGCACTGAATGTGCAGCAGGAGAGCAAGCACAGTAGACTTTTTGCAGCAGTAAAGGCACAATCCTATGTGTGCTTCGGCAGAAAAAAGCAAGGCTGACTGAGCTGTGCTGGGAGTTGTAGGACATTTTTCCCTTGAATGATAGATAGGACTGCACTGCCTGCAGGCACACGAGACAGCCCTCCGTCAGGCTGAACCTCAGCCTATCTGGGTCTGGCCAGAGCTTGGAAGGGAAACTACCTGGAAACTGCATGGAGCCTCCTGGAGTTCTACCATGCAAGAAAGGTGAGGTTGAAATATAATAGATAAACCCTCCACCTTCCCTACATCCCATTGGGAAGGATGAAAGGCCTCACCTAAAATTTATTTGCGGGCAGTAAGAGCGTATGGCTGAACGATGGTCCCATTGTCCTTTGGCTCTGCCCACCACCAGAACAAGGCCTCCAAGTGCCATCACACTGAAGGGGGCACGTGTGCTGCAGGAGGTTTAATAGGATGCATCAGTCGGCTCTTACCGCCCCCCCCCCCACACTTTTTCTATGCGTTTTTTCCTTATGGCACAGTTGCCCACATATCTATGCGTACATTGCATGCCAGCAGCCCTTTTCTTCTTCACTGGTATTAATCAGTGTCAGAAGTTATCAAGCATATATAAACAGCATTTATATGAAACGTTTATTTATGAGCGCCCCTCAAACATCACAAGCATTACCTAGAGTCAAGCAGTTCCCTTTACCCCACAAAAGCCACAGCAAAATGTGTACAACCAACTGACATCACTGGACTGTGCATGAGCAGCTCCTCAAGTCTTGAGTATTGTCATAGGACAGGACGGTAGAACCTCATGCCCAGGACAAGTGCAGCCCCCCAGGAGGCTCAGTCCAAAAGGTCACGCCCCTATCCTCTAGCCTGCATGCTGTTCTCCCAACCGTAGGCCATAGATCCCAGCTGTTGTGCTGGTTTTCCTCCATTCTAGAAGTCTGAAATACCTCTCCTAAGGCTGAGTTACTCACATTTGCAGGCTGAGGCTGAAATGGAAGGCAATTTCCCCATTGCCAAAGAAGAAGATGGAGGAGAACATCAGTCTGCACAGCATCTGCTCATGCATTGTGCATATTTGGACATTAAACTAGGATACAGACAGGTCAGTAGAAACAGAGTACATCTCACATGAATGCAGAAGGCAGAGCAGTTGACTAGCATGCCTACTCAAAGTAAGGTCCAGCTGCTCACTGCTGAGTAACTTCAAAAACCCTAGTTCTTTCTCTTTGAATCATACTTGAACTGGACAGTTGAGCAGCTAGAGGACACCTTCCAAAACAGGACTATCCTTGGAAACGGACATCTGGCTACCCTAATTCGGCACTCAGGCTGAAAGAGTCTCTGCACTCTGGAGCAAGCATTGAGAGTAGGATTAGACCTACGCACAGCCTTGGACAAGTTACTCTCAGCACAAAATACTTCAAAGGGGTGGGATGAGGATAAAATGGGTGGTGGGGGAGAACCACGGTTTGTTTGTTTATTTTTCAATTTACCATATTTTTCGCTCTATAAGACGCACCTAGTTTTTAGAGGAGGAAAACAAGAAAAAAATATTCTGAATCCAATGGGCACATAATCACAGGCACATTCCCCATCACTTCCCCATGGGCTGCACATCTGACAGACTTACTGCACACACATATTCGCTCTATAAGACGCACAGACATTTCCCCTTACTTTTGAGGGGGTGGGGGAAGTGAGTCTTATAGAGCAAAAAATACGGTATATCCTGCCTTTTTCCTACAAAGGGCTCAAAGAGCTCAACACGGTCGCCCTGCTGAGCTCTTTGGAGAAAAATACATAACGCCAACACAAAATAGTACCCTGGGTTCAGGGAGAACTCACCATAGGAATACAGGGAGAGTGTCGTTCTGGTGGCAATCCCCCTCATAGGAAGACATGGGTAGATCTGCAACAAAGTGTTGCAGTATGAAGTGCTTCCTAGCATTCCATTCCATCGCTCATTCCAATTTCTTTTTCCCTTCAGCATGATGTGATTATTGATCATGCTCAGTCTTTATTAGGTTGTCTTGGTGTTCCCCTCCTTTCTCAGGGTTTCTTTCCCCACAGACACCTTTTTTTCATTTTTCATTTTTTTATTTCTGCAGGCTGAGAGAACATTGGCTTGCCCAGGGCCATCAAGCCAGCCCAATTCATGGCTAGGATGAGAATGAAACCAGCTTGCCAGCACCGTTCAATGACCTATCCACATTTCACTTCATACGCTCAGAAGGAAGACTAAATACCCTGTTTAAGAATGAACAACAACAATAAGAGTCAGCATCTTTATACACCTTCAGCAAACAGAGCCAAGAAAATACCCCTGTGCATCTATCAATCTAATCTATCCATCCGTTTCTTCTTTCTCTCCCACCCCCACAAGCATGCTTTGCTTTCCCTGCAGCTTCATCAATCCCAGTGGCAAAGTGGGAAAACATCATTAGGAAGGGAAAGTAATTGTGCTGGTTAATTTGCATCTAGGAGTGGGAAACAAGGAGGAGACTAGGAGGAAAGAGAGGACTAGTAGCTGGGTGTTAGGAAAGGCCACTATAAAGCCGCCATTCATGATGTCCAGGGCTGCGGATTTGCCGTTGAATTAAGCAGACACAAAGAGCGAAGGCATCCCCATCCTTCCTCTCTTGCCCTGAGAATTACCATATCTCCCTGGCACTAGGAACTCTTCAGCATAAGAGAAAGGAGAGGACAGAGAATACAAACTGCAGCTGAAGATACAGAAGGCTTTGTTTCTGAATGGGATGAATGTACAGGAAGTTGGAATGTGCAAAAGCTGAGCTTGCCGATCATCCCTGAATCCCATTCTGAAGCGTGTTTCAATTCAAGGCCACGTTGAATTGCCCTTTCTTACTTTTGGTGTGAAAATCGGTGCATGTTCTCATGCATGTTTTCCAAATGCGTGCAAGAAAGGTATACTTCTTTAAAAGGTATCATCTCCCATTGATCAAAACATGTTTGTGCAAATTTTGCACAAGTATGCATTCTGCATGACCATCTTCCAAATGGACGCAATGCTGGTGGGTGCGTTTTGTTTCGTCTGCAGATCATGCTGCAGGCTTGGAAGTGTACCGAGCTCAATCACAGGTTGCATCTATGTCATGTTTGGGTCCAGGAGATGAACAAAACATCCTGATCAAAAACAAATGGGAATAAATTTTTCATGCCTCCCTAAAGGGAAGCAGCATGTGGTTTCATGGTGACCAAGTAACCTGGACAGGAAGTCCACTAATGTGAATCAGTTCCAAACACACATGCACACCCAAACCTTAACATGCCTTCAAAATTTGGGATCTCTACCCCCTGCCACCATGATGTAACACCAAACAAAATAACTGTTTGAGACTGAAGAGCTTGCAAAGGCATCCACGAGGCAAGCAGGGTAAAGAAGCAGAGTTTGGGGGCGGGTGGGGGGGTGTCAAGAAGAGAAATTGACAAAGAGACCAGACAGTGGTCATCCAGTCATGAAAAGTAATTAGCTACCACCCATGCAAACCTGAGCTATCTAGCCTTTCTGGATGTCTGGCAAGGCTCTCTTACTTTGATGTTGGCATCTGCATTGAGCATGTTGATGCCAGCATTTGCTGCTGAAACTGTATTAGTGGCTGGATGCACATCCCTTATATACCTGCCAGGTGTACACATACAGCAGGGCACCCAAGTAAGTGTACACTGAGCGTTTAAGGACACAGGTCTGGTCATTCACACCATTGTGTTTGCTGCCAGAAAATGCCCACGTGCTCACAGCAAACACAATTGTCCCAAAAATTAATAAAAATGTGGCAGTACATTTTTTTTTTTATCGCAGACTTATCCTAGTTTAATGGTTGCTCCCTTCTTCCCTAGGAATTACAGCCCTGCATGAAGTCAGACAGCAACAAGCCAGATCAGGATCATCCTGGCAGAAAATGTACCCTCGGGGCAATCCTACTGTAAGGCAGAATGTAGCAAACTCCTCGGATGACCAATCTGGCGCAGGAATGGCAGCAGCAAACCTCCTGGCTCTTCCTCCTAGACTCCCTGGCCAATTTGTAGGACAAAGCTATGCATGCCGACAACCAGCCAACTCAGGTGTAAAGAAGGCCATTTTCTCACTGCCAGTGTTGAAATAAGATTTAACTGCAGAAAAGACCACAGCAAATTTTTTAAAAAATGCACATGCATTTGACTTGAAAAAATATTTTTATCTAAAACAGCTGTTTAGATTTTTTAAATGTGGCCATAAAAAGCAAAGAGGGCAGCTAGATGAGGAGGAGGAGATGATGACTACAAAACAACAGCATAGCAAGAAGGTCACCAGTGAGAGAAGTCTCTGTTGGAAAGAAATTCTGTAGCAGTCTCCCTTTTTGGATGGAATCTGGAACAAGACCCCCTTTTTATTCTCTTAAAAGAGAACAGGAACCTAGCAGGATGCAAGCAACACTGGACGTGCAGGGCGTCATGCAGCAGCCTTCCTCAGCCTGGCTCTCTAGATCAGGGCGCACACTGTCCCTCAGTCTCGGGGCCAAATCCCATCAGTGGTTGGGGGAACAGGGGTGCAATCGGGGGAAGTGGGGAGCCAGACTGGGACCCCAGGTGAGAAGTTCTATGCACCAGCTCTAGATATTTTGAACCACCTCTTCCAGCTAGCACAGCTAATGGTCAGGGATGATGGAAGCTGTCTATGCCAACCTTCCCCAACCTCTGTATACCTTGATTGACAATAATGAACTGATCATACAGATTTAGAGGCGAAAGTCTTTTCCTAAAGCTTTTCTCACACCCTGATAACAACCATCACACAAGCCAACGATCACCTGCCAACAACCAGGCCTTTGCCAACCAGAACACATGCAGCTTGGTTAGCGGGCAGTAGTCTACTGGAAGTTATGTACAGATACATTTGTTTTCAAAGCCCCAAAAAGCCTCAAAGTGTGCACTGTGCACAGATTTTATTGCCCTGCTCTACCAATTTTACAGCCTGTTTTCCAGGTTGCTTTCTTGCATATTTTCAACTGTTTTCCCTGTCAGAGTTGCATGTAGTTAGTAAAAACAACAACCAAAGTCCTTTCTTCTTGGTCCAGGCACAACATGCATAATTTTAGGTATGCAAGTGATATAAGCACAAAGTACAATGATGAAAGATAGAGAATATAGGTTTAGGAAAGAGCGTGTTTGCGTGAGCATCTATGCCTCTGGGGAAGGGGATCTTTCCCTCTAAAAACAAATAAAATAGGCAAGATTGTATGTATATACACATGTTATGCCACATCTTGGCCCCAAGAAAGGCCCCCAAACAACTTTTCATAATTGAACAAAAGCAAGCACTGTCAAATAACAAAAATGAAGATTACCTATTTAAAAACAAGAGAAGAATTAAGACCTTCATTCATATATTATAAACTCATTAAAACCCAAGGAGAATAAGAATATTTTCACTGCTATTATGGGTAAGGCAAAGCCTTCCTCCTTTAGGAGGAAATTTCATACAGGGAATTCCATAAATGCCCTGGAAAATGTACTGTCTCACTTTTCCACCAGTGGAACCTCTTTTGGTAGGAGGACATATTCCAGAACATTCCAGAGGAATCTCAGTCTACAGGACAAATTCATAAGAGGGGGGCATTTTTTCAGTACATTAAAGCAATAACAAAAGGAATTACTTCTTTGTTACAAGACATATTTATACCTCTGGAGTTTGCTATTATAAGAAATGGCAACAGTTGGTTACTAATTAGCTTTTTTTTGCGGCAGAGAGACAAATCCAGCAAATTCATGGAGGGTAAGTATATTAACCATTATGACTTAATCATCGAAAACATAGAGCTTCCTCTGGGTGCCTCCTCCAGGGAGGTTTAGTGGGTGGCAACGAGGAAGCGGGTCTTGTTGGCAGTGACTCCTGACACAGGCTAACTGATTCCAACAGTGTTATCTTTTTGGGCCAGGCTATTCTTTCCTCTGCTTCCTGGCATTTGACAGCATAGAATGGGGCTTTTAAGATCACCTGCTTATATCAAGTCCTGGTGCTTCACTGTAAATGGGTTTTCTTTTACTTGTTTTAAATCAAATATGATATAGCATGTTTTTACTATGTTATATTTTGCTAGGATGCAACTTCTGTGAACAGCACATTGGGCTTTGGCTATGAGGGATATAAAAATGAAAAGAAATTAAATGTAATTCTACAGTAAGAAGCAAGTCTGCCTTAAAATACCACCAACAGGATGGATTTCTGTCACCTTCATGGCAGGCTTATCCATGTCTCCCAGAGGCTCCATCTGACTGCTTCTGGAAACAGAACACTAAACTAGGTGGACCTTTTGTCTGACCCAGCAAGGCAGATGTAATGAGAGTGAAGTGCTGCAACCTTATTATGCACGTCCACAGTGGGACACCTCTGTGCATGTCCCAAGATTACATTGGGAGACCCAGTTCAGATGCACCTGGAAAATACCTCCACTTCTTTGCTTTATATGAAAGACTGAAAAAAAATCTGGAAGCTTAAGGGGAACGCGATAATAAAAATCTCAGTGCACAGGTTTAGGGAAAGTTGGGGGAGGGGTTGGGGGAGGAAAGAGAGAGAAGCACTAATTAGCACTGGGCCCATCACCTCCCATTAATAGCTTGTCACTGTTTCCTTGATGTAGCTGAAGGCAAGGAAGTTGAGATGTGTGATGCTTACCTGTCTTTTTCTCATTAACAGAATGCAGGGTGAGAACAGATGTTTATTGCCTACATCACAGAGCATTACAGACACAGGCAGGGCCTTCTTGCTCCATCTAATTATTGCACTGATTTTTGTGCAGGTGTGTGTGATGGAGCACACCTCTGTGTATGCACAAGAACAACGGGGACAAGGGGATGGGCAAATGTGTAGAGAAGAACCTCCGTTACCGGGATGCCTAGCACATGCCCACGTGGCGGCTGTGCTGCAAAATTGGGATGCAGAAGAGTGCCAGTTCTACTTCTCTGGAAACCATATATGTACCCTTTAAAGTAAGTAGAGTAGTCAACTAAAACTCAAGGTGATTAACTGATTAGGGCAAACCTTTAGCCATCAAGGATAACAGAGGGGCAAGCTGGCTTAACTTGTCATGCTATTTTGGTTCTATGTTGTTACTGTGTGAAGAAATAATGAGGCCGTATTAAATAAGGTGCAGAATGGGGGATTTTATTTACTAAGTTACCTCCAAAATTGGAAAAAGGCACCTGTGCTGGACTTTATCACTTTAGAGGTGAATGAGTTAATAATGGAGTTATGTAAATGACCTTGCTTGGGTTCCTCACAGGAGCAAAAAGGCAGATATAAAAACAATGGAGGGAGGAAACAACAACAACAAGGAAAATCCTTTACAGCAGCTGACAAAGCACCAGACAAAGATAAGTTGGTAACCAAGAGTGTGAATCACAAGGAAGCAATCTGAACATGGAAGGTTGCAGCCCAGTTTGGAAGTGTTTCACTTTAGAAAGCTGAATTTTTTGGTCAGCAACATCTGAAATGTTCACATGTCAATAAAATACATTGGAATCCGTACATAATAAATAAGTAGAGTATATACAATACATTGCATATATAATCAATAAATACAAACGAATAATCTATACATGCCTTCAAATAGATCTAAAATCTGGTTAGCTATTAAAAATTGGTGCATAGAAAACAAAATACACATTTCAACACCTCTCAATGAAAGAAAGGAAGAAGAAGAGAGCCAGTGTGGCGTAGTGGTTAAGAGCATGGGACTGGGACTCAGACGACCTGGGTTCTAGTCCCCGCTTGGCCATGGAGCCAACTGGGTGACTTTGGGCCAGTCACAGACTCTCAGCCCAGCCTCCCTCACAGGGTTGTTGTTGTGGGGATAAGATGGAGGAGGAGATGTAAGCTGCCTTGAGCCCTTTGTAGGAAAAAGGCAGGATATTAATCGAAAAATAAATTAATTAAATAAATAAATAAATACTGGAGAGCAAAAATAGATTGCTGAAGAGAGGGGACACAAGGGGAAGAAATACAGACTGGCAATAAAGGGATTTTTTATATACATACTGCAAAGGGGATTTTCTTGTCACCATATGTAAAACAAACCCCTGTTAATGAGATGCAACAGTAAAACAATATCCTAATAGCCTGGCACTTCTGCTTACCACAGGAATCCAGATGTGTGCACATGGTCGCATGCCCCAGTTGCATTACAACTATGTGCTCTGGCTAATCAATCAAAGGGTTTCTCACAATAAGCAACCACACCCACACCAAATCGGAAGAAAGAAGAACTCAGCCCAAGGCAAGGAAAAGATCAGAGCTGTTTTATCAAGTCAGCAAGGATATTTCACCTTCAGCAATTCAGATCCTTCCCTGAAGGATCTTGGGCTGGTAGCTCTCCAGCTGTTTTGGCCTACAGCTCCCATCAGCCCTCACCATTGGCCCTGTCTAGGACTGATGGGAGTTGTCAGCTAAAACCTCGGAAGGATCACAAGTTGCCTGTTCCTGCTTCCATTGCTTCCTGCTTCTTCTGCTTGGGACCAGAGAGGTGGAACAAGGAAAAAGAGTACGGACAGGGGACTGTCTCTAGACTCTCCAACTTTCCAATTATTTATCTTCTGCTTAGGGACCTTCCCAGTTCTCAGACTTTTCCACCCAGCTCTTCTCCACAGGACCAGAATAACTATCCCTTCCAGACCCTAGGCTTTGAGCGATCTGCTGCCTTGTCTTTTGTTTCCTGAGTAGCTTGCAGGCTTACAGGCACCAGCTCAATCCATCTATGTTAGTGCTTTCACCATCATAACTGGAATCCACTACAGATAAAAACACAGATGATCATACACATCTGGAACCACATGCCATGATCTGAAGACGTGCATAGCCAGTCCTTTGCACCAAGCGCTCTGAACTGGCGTTTCTTGGACTGTTAGCCACCATGCTTCTTAGCAACCTAAATCTGGACATTCTCAAACACATTTTTTTCATAACTCACATGGATTTACTCTTCCAAAACATGCATGTCTTCTACTCTACTTGGAGTTCCTAGGTAAGCCCTGAAAGGTATCTCTGGATTACAGCTTTTTGTGGACTTCCTATGCATTGTTGTGCTATGCTGCAGTTGAGAAATCAACTGTATGTGTAATCTGTCCACAACTAAATACCTGGTCTGCAACAGATTCATCAGTTTCACAAATACACACAATGCAAATCTCTAGTGTTTTCCTGGGCTCCAAGATCACCGCAGGCGGGGACTGTAGCCAAGAAATTAAAAGACGCTTGCTCCTGGGGAGGAAAGCTATGGCAAATCTAGACAGCATACTAAAAAGCAGAGACATCACCCTGCCAACAAAAGTGTGTATAGTCAAGGCTATGGTTTTCCCAGTTGCAATGTATGGCTGTGAGAGTTGGACCATAAGGAAGGCTGAGCACCGAAGGATTGAGGCCTTTGAATTGTGGTGCTGGAGGAGACTCCTGTGAGTCCCTTGGACTGCAAGGCGATCAAATCGGTCAGTCCTAGAGCAGATCAACCCTGACTGCTCCTTAGAAGGCCAGATCCTGAAGATGAAATTCAAATACTTTGGCCACCTAATGAGAAGGAAGGACTCACTGGAGAAGAGCCTGAAGCTGGGAACAATAGATGGCAAAAGAAGAAGGGGACGGCAAAGGATGAGGTGGCTGGATGGAGTCACTGAAGCAGTCGGCGTGAGCTTAAGTGGACTCCAGGGGATGGTGGAGGACAGGAAGGCCTGGAGGAATGTGGTCCATGGGGTCACAATGGATCAGACACGACTTCGCTACTAACAACAACAACAACAAAATCTCTAGTGTAGACAAGAGAACACAGAAATCTGTCTTATATTGGGTGAGAACATCAGTCCATTCAGTCCTGGGTGTCAGGATGAAGTTTTCCCAGCCCTTCTAAACAGCCTGAGGATTGAACCTGGCACCTCTTCCATGCTACTGAGCTATGGTTGCTCCCACAATAGCCCATGTTTTCATTACAGACAATCAACAGCAGCCACAAAAGGGCTTACACCCTCAGTCTTCTTTAAAAAAAGAAAAGAAAAAAGCAACTTAGTGTCCTTTCTCAAAAAGGGAAACTGTTTTTGATGCAACGGAGCCTATGGCTGATTGAACAGTACACAAAAGCTTTCAATAATAAATAAAAAAGATAAGATAAACTAAACTACAATTTAATATACAAGCAAGGCAACATTTTATAAGGGATAAACCATGTTAACATTTGGTATTTGGATTTTCACTGAATTTTACAATAAAAAAAATAGTTCCTATGCAGTACTACCCCAAACCCTGTGGGGGGGGGAGGAGAGGGGGGATCATTGATCTCAAAAGGGCAACTGTCTGCAGGTTTGACAGGGAAAGTGGGAAAGTGGTATTTATCTGTTTCATCAAATTTATCCAAATGCAGGCAGCCAGCCTGTGTAGATTCCCGCAATGGTGGGCCAGAGAATCTTTGTTTCTGGTAAGTTTTAACATTTAGTAAGAAAGCAAATTTTATTCCTCAATTATAGCACTAGCTACTAAAATGGACTAAACACTTACACCCTTAATTGCATATAAATATATAACCACATACACACCATATATTCTGAAATGCTGGCATTCCCTTGTGAAGGTTGATCACCCAGATGCATTTTGAGAATGTCCAAAAATCATTTACTTCCCTACTTTCAGACGTACACAAGCCAACACTGATGTACAATCACATGTAAGTGACTATTCAAGTTCAGTTCTGCATTTCTGAGAATTGGTGCATTCCCAAAAGTAATCTGGGGGCCATTTAGGGAATGGGAAAATTCCATTTAGGCTCTGGAATATCTTTGCTTGTTCATAGCTCTTGGAGTAATAAGGGTCAAGATACCATAGACCTATAAATACTGTTAGGAATTATGCGAGTAGTACCACTTAAGATACATTGCCTGCTTAGAGTAACATGTTTACATATCCAGATGATGTACACCTGCATCTGCAGACAAATACTTTTTGTTGATATGTATACTGTTCATTAAATGATTTTTTTTTAAAACAAAGCAAGAAATTGAATTTTTAAAAAGTTAATCCGGTAGCATCACAATCAGTACCTTCAAACAACCATGCAACTCATCCAACTGCATGCACAGACAGGAAATATATGTGATATTGTACATATACGTTTTAAATTCTGATCCCAACTGATTGCACAGCAAACTTTTTCAAATGTTCAGTTATCCCAGAAGAATGGTCAGATTATACACACACAAAGGCGCACAGCCCACGTAGGGTCTAAAATAAGAATCTTTTTTTTTCCAAAGTACAGAACACTCAGGCAGAGAAGGCTGTGTTCCTTGTGACCAAATGCTGGGAGAGCTTGGCAAGCTCAGAAACAGCTCTATCAACATCCTCAGAGAGAGAGAGAGAGAGAGAGAGAGAGAGAGAGAGAGAGAGAGAGAGAGAGAGAGATTCATTCCTGAATAACAAATAAAACAAAGAATCTATACAGCATTAATTGTCACTCCAAGTAATTGCTTCCTGTATTTTCTTTCTTCTGTGAGCTGTGTTTGTCACTAATACAATTCCCATCAAAACCCACTTGTGGAAAAATTGATCTGCTTGAGTTTTCAACAGGCAGCACCTGTAACAGAAAAAAATGAACAGGGCCACTAACAACTTAAACATGAAAAAGGTGCTTTTAAAATGGACACTCATGGTAAGAAAGCAAACAAAAACCAATTATCCGATTTTGTAAAACGTATGAAATCCCCTCACACTGCTATTTATTTATTTATTTATTTTACAAATGGGAGGGGAAAGTTTATCAAAGCAAGGTTCAGAAAAATTTAGCACAAGTAAGCCAAACCTGTCCTACTACTGGCTTATTTTTTAAATAAGAATTAACAAAAAATGATGTTCAATGCTAATTCTACATATGCAAATACATTTGATGTTTTAAGATCAATATTAGATTGTTGGAAACTAGAGACAGAAACTGCTCAGTGGTAGCACCACTTCTGTGGAACTGTCTTCCTAAGGTGGCCTGGCGCGTACTCTCTCCCTTCCTATTTTTAGATGTTTGACAACATGTTTAATCTTCTAGAAAGTGCCTTAGGGACAAGGCACTTTTTTCCCTTGTATTTTTAGTATTTTATTCTCAATATCAAGCCTTTACGTTTAATGTAAACTTCCTTGGGAAGCCACAGCATAATCCTATAGAGTCTCCCAAGAAGTCCCACTAAATCCAGTGGTGCCTTCCTCCAGCTGTGGTGAAACGGGTGGAGGTAGAAGGTTACAAACACAAATAATCCAAAAGAGAGTTTTGCCTGAATAGCTCACAGAATGTGGGAACCAGAAACTCTCCTCATCCAAGCTAGTCAAACCAGCCTTGCCCCTCCTCGTGCAAGTATGATTTCTAAAGAAAATAATTGTCACACATTTTGCTGTGCTCTTTTGTACAGATGTATTTATGAGATTCACCTTCCGCTGTTTTCTTATTAATTCAAAGCCGCTCCTCCTGCTGCTCTCAATCTTACCCATACAACAGCAACCCTGTGAGGCAGGTTGGGCTGAGAGACTGTGACTGCCCACAGTCACCCAATTGGCTCCATGGCCAAATGGGAACTAGAACCCAAGCCACCCGACTCCCAGTCCTGCACACTTAACCACTGCCCTACACTGGCTCTCCGACAGATTCAAATGCTTACCAAAATCATCAATGAGAAAGCACCTTGACTGGCCAGTACATGAAGCTGCATCACAGCACGTCAAACCAACAGTCCATTTTTAGCCGGTCTCTGGCAGTAGCATTTTCCAGTCCTTAATACCCAAGGTCCTTTCTGCTTGATACAGAAAGGATCGAACCTGTCTCCTCAATCTAATTTCCAAAGCCCTTAGCAAGCAGTCAGTTTGGACTTCTGGTAGGCACAAGCTGAACCTCCCCTAGCAAGCCCACTGGGCTGAAGGAAGAGACAGAAACTGCAAAGGGGTGGCATGAAGAGACAGGCAGAGAACAAAAGGGTGGCAGAAAGAGAAAACCGTGAAAAGGAATAGTGTGCCGGGGAAGACAGGGAGAATGCAGTGGCCCTGGCCAATTCTGGTTTGCACACCCCTGGCTTTCACTCTACCCACTGCCAGCCCTGCAGAAATGGGAGCCCTAACAGAAAAGGGTCCCCCTCCCCCATTCTGCAAGAACACATGCTTTACCAGCGCGTTAAGGACCCTCCCTTTCCATTACACTTCATCGAATCCACAAAGAAGGCAAACCGTCTTACTCCCCAGACTCTAGAGTCTCTGACAAAAGCAATGCCATGCCACAAGACTTCAAAAACTGGAATAGACCGACAAAGGCATTGCCAAAAGTAGGCTGTTACCTTCCCCACTTCTCTAGCACAATGCACATACGCACAGATCAGTACCAAGAGCCCTTGCAAAGCTTTCATTGGGAGTCTGCCTCCCTGCAGATCTGGAATCCAGGCAAGGGAACTGAGCAAAGGGGCGCCTCATGACAATGCCCAGGATTGACAGTTCCAATGAGTGGGTCACCCATAAGCACAAAGCAGGCTCAGGACCCCAGACAGAACCCCCAAGCCTGGATTCAATGCCTTTGCAAAATGCAAAGAGCGAGCCAAAACAACAACAACAACAACAGCCAGTTTACAGATCCCATCAAGCTCCTCCTGGATATCATAAGAGGGGAATTATATTACTGAATATTTCCCCCAGATGGGAAAAGGAGCCCCGTGTATATCAGCCTACACAGAGAAAATGAGCACACGAGGAAGAGGGACGGAGCATAACCTTTTCCATACAAATAGTATGCATGTTTTGTTTTGCTGTTCGAGAAGGTATTAAAAAAATGATTTTTCATCCACCCCAGATTAGCAATCCAAAATGACACAGCCTGGAAAGAGCTGCCTTGCTTGTTTTTGGTGTGTGGCTCCCAAAGAGTACCAATCTCATCACCTTGCAGATGATTAGGGCGGCCATGTGTCCTGTTGTACAGACAATCCTGACTGTCAGAGGACAGGGGGCCCCTCACTCATGGGCCACCCAGCCCAAAACCCTTTTAAAGATAAAGAACCATCAGAAGGGAACCATTAGCACTTAGCATCTGGACAGCTGACACAGATCACTGGACAATGTGGTCAGATACACCGTGCATTCAGCCCATAGTAATTATGTCTGAATTTGTAGCCATACTTCCAAGTTAGCATATGCAAATACTTGGAAACTTTCTTTTAAACTCGTCTTTTGGTGATGCATGTCCTTTTTGTGGTTACCCTATATGGAATGAAGAAAGGCAAGCATCACTCCAGATGGGAAATAATTACTTCAGGAATGATTTAGTGAAGAGTGGGCTGAAATCTATCAGCTCCCATAAAATTTTGTTACAAGAGCATAATCAGGTATAACTGCTGGGAGATCCAGGTTTAAAACCAGCCATGAAGCACACTGGGGCTACCCCGGCCCATCACTATTTTTTGTTAAGCCTACCTTGCAGGATTGTTGTAAGGGTGACAAGAGTGTAGGGTGGGTAGTGAACCCCATATTCAGCAGCATATCCCTGGGAAAAGGCCAGGGTAGAAATGTAATCAATGGGTTACGTGAGAACCCACATCTGGGGCTCCTGTTGACCTCAGTGTCTACTGAGATTGTCTGATGCTTTAAGGGTGGCCCCGGAATAACTTTAAATAAATACATGTCTAAATTAGCTTTCCCCAGCTGGATGCCCTCCACAAATACGGGACTAAAAGTTTCATAATGCCCAGCTGAAAAAGCCATTATGGAGGGCCCCAAGTTGGGGAAGTCTCTTCTAAAACCATATTTTGCTAGGGCATTTCTTCTTCACCCTTTTCACCACCCTCCCCATCCTTTCTCTTCTCCCACCCCTTGAAGGACTGGGGCCTGGCGTGGGAAAGTTGCCTTTGGGCTTTTCACAAATCCAGTAGCCCCTTGAACCAAAACCAATTAGAATGGCCCAAGGCGCAGCCTCCTTTTCAAATAGTTTCTTGTCTCAATGGCTTTGAGGAGATGGGATGTGAATACAGGGAGACCACTTAAAGTGGTGCTCAAGCCAGGCCCCAAGTGAAAGGAATAGCTTCTCTATAGGAGCAGCAGCTTCTGTTCCTAAGAGACCAACTGACCAAGACATTGTCAAAAATAATAAGCAGTGCCCACCTCCCCCACTCTCTCTGCTGCTCCCTGAGCTGCGGACACCCACATGCTCCCAACTAAACCCAAGCAAGGCCATCTGACGTGGCCCCTAATGGTGATCGTTAACATGGCCCACTCGAAAGAACGGAAGCCACTGAACAGCGGGGAGAAAAACTGGTACAAGAGTTCACCCAAGATCGCGGGTTTTACCTTTCTGCAGTGGTGCAGGTAGGTCGTTTTCGACCCTGGACTTAATGGCCTTGCAGCATGACTTCTGTTGTGACACTTTGCACCACCAGCTGCCAACTCTTTGCCACCCCAATTAGGAGGAAAGAAAGGAAACAATTTCAACAGGCACACAGTTTCATATTTGCAGCCCACATAAAACCATAGTGATTATAACATTCTGTTTGCTCCTCCTAGACTGAACACATTTATTTGGGTACATGCATTGTTTTGCTGTAGAGAAAAGATTTATAGATATATAGAATACACAATAAAATGAGCATCTGTAACCACATGCAGTCAGTTGAGCCCCTGAACATAAAATATGTCTAGGAGCAACAAGCCTTCTGCAGAAAGCAAGCTGCCTCAGGTCTGCGAGGTTTCTTCATGCCCATGCAGAGCCTGTGTCTGCTTTCCCTTCCCACCTGCCACGCTCTACATGGACATTCTGCGGCATCCTGGGCTGCAGGGATGCTGGACTTTGGCCCCAAGGTGCCAAAGAAAACAAAGGTTCTGCAGGTGCACCCTGAAAATTTACAGTTGAGAGGAGACAAGTGGCTGGGAGGGGAGGAGGGGAAATGACACAGAGATGTAATTCAGCCAGATCACCTGGGGAAGAGAGAAGGACACACATTCTAAAAGGAAAGTTGCTGATCCAGTAGTAGTAGTAGTAGTAGTTGGTACAATACTATTCCATTTTTACTCCAACATTCCTCCAAGGAGTTCAGGAAGGCCCACATGGCAAGGCCCACACAAGCCAAATGACCCCTGCAAGGTATTTTAGCATGACCAGCTGATGCACCAGCACAAGCTCATCTGGTAAGCTCTCACAGCTGATCAAGGATTCACGTCCGGGTGTCCTGGCTCTTAGTCCAGCTCTACCCCAGACTTCCACAACCTGTCAACCTATGGATGTGTTGAATGGCAATGGCCATTCTTCCTATTCAACATGCTCAATGGTGGGAATGCCAGTTGATGTTTGGAGGACTCCAGGTTGTGGAAAATGGCTTCTAACCACCACAGCGCAACACATGATAACTAAGAGATGAGGTATGAGCCAAGAATCCCACCTTTGCCTGTAACCTACGAAGTTGGCTGAATGCAACCCTCTGTTTCTCAGCTTCCTGTTTGGGGTGGGAGGGAACTAATCGTATAAATAATTTTGCATGCACCTAATCAAGAAATTGATTTGCATATTTTGTTTACAGTTTTGCAGAGCTGCATACCTACAATTTTTAAAAAAACAAACTAATGGCAAGAAAACAGCTGATGGAACTTACAAAGTTCCTGAGAGGATTAGAGAGCTTTGAGAGATATCTTGGGCACTCCTCAGAAAGGGCTACATAAATTTCATGAGGTGCTGGTTAAAGTCCACCACTGAACCAGTTAAATCACTAATTGGTGACATTTAAACAAATTTGCATGGTCACCAAGTTCTCCATTGGGTTAGGATTTTTAGAAATACTTACTCCTAGGTAAGTGCTTACAGAATAAGTCTCATTTACCCAACAGTTCTCCTTGATGAGCAGGCATGCAAAAGATTGCATTGCACATAATCAGTACTGAGTATAAATTCTTACCATACTGGAAGGATCAATTCAACATTTTGTCAGGTATGGCCCCAAATCCCTTTCTAGCCCAATATAGTTAGTTGTACCCAGTGGTGTACATACGGTTCGCATGCAGTGGACCAGAGATGCATTACATGTACTGAGTTGTTGTTATATGATAATATAATTTGTTTTAGCTGTTAAGTATATTTATATTGTAGTTTTATTGTTGTACACTGCCTGGATGTGGTATAGTTCACAGGAAGGACCAAAAAATACAGAAGAATTAATAAATAAGTTCAGGTGCAATCACAGGCATGTGGACACACAAAACATTCTGCAATTCTGAGCCATCCATAATGGCTGGGGAATGCCGGGCATTGCGGGCTTTTTCTTTGCCTGAACATGCATCACTCTGTGCCTCACATACATTCACATCCGCATGAACTGCTTGCAGAGCTACATTTTCAATCTGGGGATTATGCTTATGAAGATTTACCTTTAGACTATTTGCCCTCTCTTTTTACATTTCATTACATTAGAAAGAAGCAGCAGTTGCCTTCAAATTGTCTTTGTTTTGGCCACTACTCAAAGAGGGGGTACAGCTACACATGTCAAGCAGGTGGCTTGCCATGGGAAAAAGAGCTAGCATGTATGTGCATGTTGCCCCAGGGTGACACCCTCTGCATCTCTTACCCTCTCCCACAAGTGCAACATGTAACCAAGATGGTCAAGGCTGTAAGGCTATCAATGGCTACTGGTCATGAAAGCTATGTGCCACCTCCAGCGTGAGATGTGTATGCCTCTGCACACCAGTGTCGGGGCAGCATGACTGTGAGCATGCAATTGCATTCAATGTGCTACTTGCAGGTTTCCTGCAAGCAGCTAATTGTACACTGTGTGAGCACCATGCAAGACAACCCTTCAGCTGGTTCAGCCTGGTTTTCCTTACATTGAAGCTCTCTGCACCCTTCCAGAAAACGTGAAGGGAAGAAAAAGCAACATGCCACAATCTGAATCCAGCATACGGGGGCAAACGCACTGACCAGCTCACCCACTGCCTCTAGACCACTGTGTTCCTCGGCAGCCACGTGAGCAGAATTCTTGGAATTATCCAGAAGGAAACACAACACGTACCTCTGGGTCTACACTTTAAAAGGTACAACACCCTGAGCAGAAAAGTGGTTGAGCCAGAAACCACATGCCTTGACATTCCCAAAAACGGGCTGCCTATCTCAGCACTGTTTGCCCAACACACACTAGCATAACTGCTGTAACACTCCCCATCTAAACAATTCCACAAGTAATTTTTCTGCTCATCACATCCAAGCCTGATTTGCACATAACAACAACCCAGAATACAGGCTGTCATTGAATTGTGCGTTGGCACTGCATGCAAGCCGTGCAGTATAGGTTAATTATGGGCAGTTATCCTTGAGCAATCCAGGAAGAGAACCCATAGTTTGTTACTGGGTTGTGAACTCTGGATTTTTTGTTTTGTGCTCAACAACATAGTTACACTGTAGTGCAGACTTCACACATGATGACCAACCTAATCCATCTTGTACTTTTGGTTGTGAACCAGGTCCAGATGTATTAACTTTAAAACAAATTTCAAAACTGGGGCATGTCCAGGGCAGTCCTAATCACAACGGGGTTTGAAAGCCCTCTCACTGTTTTCACAAATATTTAGCTGTAATTCACTATTCTATGGATGGTACCCAATATGTACCCAAGCTCTAGATCTACATAGTCATTATTATCTTCAAATAATAATATCCCAATGAACAATAATACAGACCCTATAATGGCAAAATTAGAGAGAGAAATTCATCACTTTCATCCTTTACAGCTTCTGTTTCATTTTCTGAAGCCATGTCCAGAATACTCTTTCAGGGGGCTTGGAAGGAATAAAAATGGATTTTTAATGGCACCTTCATTATTTAATTTTTCTACCAAACTGCTCAGTATCAAAACTATTCACTCTTATCTTCCCAAAACTATGTATTACAGTTGAGCTCCATTTCAGAAAAATCCACACCTTTTAATTCTGGCCTGCATGTGGGACCCCAGAAAATCACAGAATTACTGCTGTAACTTTGGATTAGTAACGCTTTCTAAATGGTACCCTAATTCCAGGCCTTCATGCTTTTCAGCATTCAAACTCACGTATCCTTTTTCTCCTAGGAGGTCTCCTATGGAATTAACACACTCACTGCCCTTTCCTGCCTTTTAGAAATGATCCTACAATGGCTTCTCATTAGAATATATAATAAGACGAGCTTCTTGGAAGTTTCCTTTGTGTTGGGGAGTCTTCAGATTTAACACTGATAATATTCCTTTATATGTTTAATATGAAGCTGGTTTTCTGTTAGGCAAGTTGCCTGATCCCCAATTCTGGAAGACAAAAAGAATCAACAAATGTATAAAACCCTATGAGTAAACCCTACTAAGTTCTTTGGGACTCATTCCCAAAATAAGCATGCATAAGATTGCAGCCTCCATCTCATGAGACTTATGATCCTAGTAATTCAGTCTAAGAAGTTTGTGGAACATGCTTTTAGTGGACAACGAAGGTTACAAAAGGCATGGCAGATGAAACAGAATTTGAAGAGAGACTGGGGGCAGAGAGAAACAGAAGGCTTCTCAGTATTTTCTGTCTTTGTCTACTGTCAATATATTGACTAAAGCTCTGACCAAGCCTTCCTGTCCAATAACTCCCTATCCTCAGTTATGTATTACCTGCAACTCTCTGAAAGTTGGATTGCTAGCACACTGATCCTCGGATATGGTATCAAGATGCTTAATACAGCAATCTGGCTTAAAATGGCAGGATGAGGCAAATTAGGATGCTGTCTGAAGCGCCACCACAGAACAAGGCTGGGTTATAAGCAGATACTTTGTAAAATGCCGTATCTATGATGGTGCTGCAGAAAAAGAAACCACAACTAAAGCCATTCCCTTTTGGAACAGGTGCCCACTGGTTTGGCATGGTTTTGCAAGCATGCCAGCATCAAGGTTCTACTTGTGTTCCTCAAGTTGACCCACCTGAATATGCAAGAACAGATGAAACCCAGCTAAAGGTTTCGTTTCTAGTGTCTACCCAGCATAGTACTAAAGAAAGAAGATACCGTCTAATTTTCTCCACAAAAGATGGTTTCGCACATTCATATACACCACTCAATTACTTGATCCCTGTTGGCTGGCATCAGAATCAGAAATGGCTTCAATGAATAACGTGATGGTCAAGGCGATATATGGAGTTTTCACCTTTCATGTTATGGCTTATTCTAATACCTCAGGTATCGAATCATTTTATCACCAAACATTCAACATGCAGAGTAACCATAATAATGATCAAAACTGCTACACGATAAATACTGCTTCATGAATGGAGCAAAGTCATCCAATAAGATCAGATCTATTAGTACTGAATACATGGATTTTTAAGATCAACATACTTGTAACTTGCTCAAACAGCTTCGGTTTACTAAATGGTACAGACATGTAAATAAATAAATATTGGTAGTAAATTTGACCATCCATTTAAGAATAGGTGTAATAATGAGTTAGTGTGGTGTAGTCTTAAGAATGTGGGACTGGGACTATGAGGTTCTGTCAGCATTCTAGTCCCCGCTCAGCCATGGACCGACTGAGTGACATCACAGACACTCAGCCCAGCCTACCTCACAGGGATGCTGTGTGGGGATAAGACTGAGAGAAGCAGGGGAAGAATAATGTAAGCCACTTTGACTTTGTCGTAAGAAAAAAATATATAAATCTGATAAATAAAATAAAATAAAATAAATAAATAACTACGTAAGTTTCCAATTGTTGGTTATACATAAATAAAGACTTAGAGAAGCCTTGACCCAAATTGCAGTAAAACTCTGTAAATGAACTTCAGTTGAAGGGCATATTCATGATGGTATAGCCAAGACAATGACATTGATTATAGGATCTTACAGATATCCTATGCTTTTAAAATCTACACCAAATGATGTATATATGAATTTGCTGTATGCTGTTGCATGAATTTTAGGTTCTAGAGCTCTTCAGCACTCAAAGACTTGAATTTCTATGCATTCAGTTCCATTATAGTGCTTGCCCTTTCCTCTCCCAGATTTAATTTCCTTTGCATTTGTATGTACCTTTAAAATACGCATGCATACACAATAGTCCCATTCCAGTCCAAGCAAAGCAGTCTAGCTCCATTCAGTTCAGTGGGAGGCTTAGGCTACAACACTAGACACTGTTACCTGGGAAAAAGTAAGTTTCACTGAATGCCATGGAGCTCATTAGACATAGACATAATTACACTGTTATGTTCCAATCCTAACACACATATAGTATGCTGAAAACTCTGGATGTCTTTGCAAGTAAACAAATGCTTAACTCCTTTCTCCTCAGTTTAATGGGACACACGGCACAATCCTATTAATGTTTAATCAGAACCAAGTCTCACAGAATTCAACTGGAATTAAAGTTAAATACTTCTATAAACAGGGAATCCTATTCCATTCCACCACCCCAGCTCCAGACTACTTTGGCTGTATACTGACAGACCAAGAACAAGAAGATTGCCAATATTACTGAAACCCACTCAAATTTCCTATAAATGGTGCCATTTCTTTTTTTGTAAATCCTACTTTTGGCCTCCAATCAAATGCTTGCCATTGCCCCCCATTTCTTCAATAATGGGGAGAGAGAGAGAGAGAAAAGGGAATGTATGAGAAGATGGAAAGCATATCAGCGCAGCAAGGCATAAAATGTACTCGGCTACTATTTGAATATGACTGCCTGTACTGGGGTGGGGAAACCTCTTTGAACCCAAGGGCTGAATTCAGTTTCAGAGACGATCATGAAAGCCACATTCCAGTGACGGGAAGAGGGCAAAAGAAACCGAAGTGGGACCAAAATACCAGCAAATTTTCCTTTGAAGCACTTATTGGTAGACACTGACTGGGCTTTCAAAGAGCCTTTCAGCCTTCTACAACAGAGGGAAATCGGTGTAAAAGCTGGGAAACCACCAATCTAGAGGAAAAGGAAGTGGCATCTCAGAAATAACCAGGCTGGACTCAGAGTCCTGAAAAGCTTGATCTGGCCTGTATATTTGGGCACAGGTTCTATGAATTCGGTAAAACCTATTATTCACCGGTCAAACAAGGAGATCCTAAGGATTTAGGTTAATGAAGGAGTTGATTCCACAGGGGGCACGCACTGAATGTGAGGACGGCAACCCATGGGCTATATTAGGCAGACTGGCTTAGCCGTAAGACCCACTGAACCAAGTGGACTTGCATCGAAGTCAACATGCCCATCCTCAGGATGTGGGCATGATGAGTTGGGAAAGCTGCCAATCAGCCACTTCTTGTGTGGCCACGGGTGGCAAAGGGAAGTTCCTATGGTCTCGTCTCATCTTCGCAGAATTCTGTGTCCCTGTCAGAAATTAAAATAACTGGGGCACCTTGAATTCCAATGTGGTCACTAACGAGCAGAATGCCTGATGAATGTACGGCATTCACTTCCACAAGATGGTTTGGTGCACATTTGCTTGGATGGCTTTAAAGAAAGGACGGAACTCACATAAAAGGTGGACCTACTGAAACTGTGATGAATCAATTTGTCCACACAGCCAGCTCTGCGAGGTAGGACAGGTACCAAATATCCTTTGTGTCTCAAAAAAATCTGGATAATTAACTGCCTAGAGAGCTTTGTCTATGGAGAGGTACAGAAATGAATCTAATGATAATAAACTCCCACAACTGGAGTGCTGTGTCCAAATCTGAGCTCCATATTATAAGAGAGACATAGCTAGGCTAGAATCAGTTCAGTGCAGAGCCACAAGGATGGTAGCCAGACGGGGGGAGTGGGGAGGGGAGGCTGCCATATGAGACTGAGGGAGAGGGGTCTTTTCAGCCTGGAGAAGAGGATACTCAGAGGAGATCATATAGCAACATATTTATTTATTTGGGGTATTTCTAACCCGTCCAATTATTGTATTTCTCTGGATGGCTTACAATAAATCACCCAATAAATACAACATAATAAATACTTCATAATAACCCATTATTAAGGATAAAAACATAATTAAAATATTTAAACTTTAAAATACTGGGTAAATAAAAAGGTCTTGACCTGGCGCTGAAAGGCATATAACATCAGTGCCAGGCAAACTTCTCTGGGGAGCGCATTTCATGGTCGGGGTGCCACTGCAGAGAAAGCCCTCCTCCAAGTATTCTGCCTCCTAACCTCCTTCAAGGAGGGTTCCCGGAGCAGGGCCTCTGCTGTAGATCTTAAGGGGCAGGAGGGCATATAGGGAAAAAGATGTCTCTTCAGGTATCCTGATCCCAAGCCGGTGGGACAGGTATGTGAACTGGTGCCACATGGTAGAGGGTCGTGACCTGTTCTCCACTGCAGTGGAGGAAAGGATGTGGTCCGATGCGGCAAAGCTCAAGGAACTGGGTTTCCTGTTGGATGCCAGGAAGTACTTCCTGACAGTTAGGACCCCTGGGATATGGAATGGGCTTCCACAGGAAGTGGTGGGGGGCCCATCAGCGAGGGCATTCAGGGAAATTTTGGACAGCCACATCTGAGGATTACACGAGTGGAGCTGGCTGGAGCCGGGGGTCAGACTAGATGGCCCAAGAAGCCCCTCCTGAGTTGCTCTGTTTTTATAATGACTGTGATAATGACGATGATAGCCACAATAGCTAACATGAAACTCGATGCACAAAAGGCGTATCACCCTGCAAACCAGGTTCTGGGCGGCAGCAGAGGAAAGACACTATCAACTCTGTGTTGTGTGAATCATTTCAGAGCGTAAGACTTGACTTCTGCTAGGAACCTACTGCTAGCCTAAATGAACAGATTCAAAGGAATTCGTAAACCTTCAAGCAACGAGAAAGCCTTATGTCACCTTAAAAGACAAAGAATTCTATTATCGCTTCTGCTGAAAACAGACTTCAGTCCATGAAAGCTTACGCTCGATAGGATGTGTTACTCTCTGTTGTAGCAAATATAAAGATTCTTGGGCCATCTTAAAGTCTAACTTGCCCCCACCCCAAAATTGTCACGTTCTTCAGTATCCAACCTATCCTAGAATCTATCTAATCAGGCTATTTAAGATATAAGGTTTAGACAGCAAGGTTCCTGTGCTCTAAACCACTTCCCACGCTTTGTCTCCGACGTGTCAAGTCAAGGTTTCTCAGTTTTTGAAAGAAAAAACTGTGTTCATATGAAGTGGAACAATTTTGCTCCATCAAGAGCACAGAAGAGAGCTTTTGGGGCAGAATCCCAATCCGTAATGTCAGACAGGAAGGGATGGATTTTTATTCTGGCTTCTAGGGCACACACCAATTTGGATGAACATGCAATGATCTTTGTCTAATATGGGCATGGCTTGCCACAACTTGCCAGGACCAATGAGCCGGCACAGCAAATTTCACATGGACATTAAAAGAGGCATTGAACATGAGTGTCTGCACTACTTCTGAAAGTCACACAACACAAGGAAGGAAAGTCTGTGGCTCAGTGATAAGGATGTATTTTGCATGCAGAAATTGCATGCAGTATTTGCATGCAGTATTTTGCATGCAAGATCCATCTAGTCCATCTGAAGACTAGAACCCCTGGAGACCCCTTCAGAGAGAATGCTAAGTTTCGCTGGATGGGCCAACAGTCTGACTTGATATAAAGCGGCTTCCAATATTTCCAAGAATGAAGCAGCCTCTCTCTTTCTTCTCCTCCAGAGAATATGCATCAGTAAAGGCACAGTCATGTCACACGTTACTAAGGTCTTGGTTGGGAGGAAATAAAGGTACTACTACCTTCATCAGGAGCTCCTAGGTCAGCATTCCAATCTGATACTCTCCAGAAGTTTAGGACTCCAATTCTCACTGGTCATGCTGGCTAGGGCTGATGGGAGTTGAAGTCCAGCACATCTGGAGGACACTACATTGGAGAAGGTGAGGTGGGATCTCACTGATTAAGAAGTAGGGTTGCAAGAACTAGGGGATTAAAATGCTCCTAATCCATTTTCCCAGCTCAAAGCAAGCTAAGAACAATGTGGACTACCTGGCTGCTCTAATCCCAGGTCAACAGCTAGACTAGATGGGGAATAACAGGTCCTCCCTCTGTAAAACTGAGCCCTGCTGCCCAGGGTTGCTGCAAGGGCCAAGAACAAAGTCATTGTTGTAAATTGCCTTGCGTATTCGAATGGCTCCATTCATGTTTATTAGCTGCTGTGTCTGGATTTTACCCCCTCTCTTCCAAGGAATAGCTAAATAAAATACTAACCCAAAACTCAAAATAGAACAGCAAGAATTCAGTTCCCTGGGCCCCTGTAAAACACCACTGCTCCTGCGGGGTGAGGGGGGAGCCAATATCCCTCAACTAGGAGACAGCCAGGGCTCCTGAAAAACTGTAGCGATCTTTCGTGAATTGTTTTTTCTGGGGGCGGGGAGGAAGGGGAGAGAAGAGAGCTGAGGTGGGGGGGGGGGGAGAGAGAGACTGGAGTTGCTTCCAACCAAATCAGGCAAAAAGCACTTATTTGCTTCAAATTGGCGGCTAAAATGTGCCAGAAGAGAGAGACTAGGCTCAGCTAGTGCAGTGCTTTACGTTACCATGGGAACGGAATGCAGATTTCCCCAATTGCTTTTTTATTTGCTAGACATTGTAATACATATTATGTTTCAACTCTGGGGTTTGCAGTGAGGTAAAGAATCCTTTATGAATGTTAACCATTCAGGCAACTTGGAGGAGGGGTTGGTTTGAGAGAAGCGATGGCAGGGTGGGAGGCAGGGTGTGGGGGAGAGAAAGAAATACAGAGAGAAAAGTCCCAGCAGTTAAAACAGGTACTTTGTATGCAGGCAGAGGCTCCCAATGTTAAGGTCTGGCCCTAAGAACCAAGCCCCTTTCTATTCAGAAAGTCTCCTTCATTTCTGCTCCACTTCACTCTGCACAGAGACCCCCAACTCCACACAAAAGCGACTGCCAAGGCCCATGAAAAGTGATCAAATTATCAAGAACTTGACCTCACAGAGGGGGCAGAGTTTTAGGGAGAGGCCTGTAACAAACCCAAACCGAGGAAGAGGCTGCAAAAGGGAGGGGGGTGAGGGGAAAAATCCAAATGCTGAGGGGCTTTCTGGAGGTTGATGCACAGAATAAATTGATCAAGGGCCATTGTTAGCAACAGCACACACACGCACACACCAGATCGCATACCCACACACTCCCACCTCCCCAAACCTTCTCCTTCCCCATGTGCACTACTCCACACTTAGGAATCCATCAGCCTCTCTCTCCCAAGTGAATACCAAGCCTTGATTAACAGAACTGACTTCTTTAATACACTGAGTTGGCTTTTCTTTCTCTCCCTCCCCCGCAGCCCCCAAACTAGCCATGCCTCCATTCTGTACACACAGCAGGTGGCTCCTTCGATTCCTGCAGCTCCCACTCCCAAGTTCACCATGACTTGATTTGACAGCGTTTGCAAGCCACATGCGTGGACTTACATAAAAAGAACACATCATAACTAAAGCACCACAAATTCAGAACGAGACAAATGAACAGAGAGAGAGAGATACCTGTACTGAAGACAGAATTCCGGGAACGTCCACTGAAGCTGATCAAGTTGGTCAAAATCTTGATCTTCTCAGAGAGGGATGCTGTTTCGCACCACCGCCAGTTCCCCGAACTGTTTCTGCATGGGTTTTCTCGCTTTCCTCCTCTTGCCTTTTGCCTCCCAGAAGTCTTTGGAAGTCATTTCTACTTTCGGTTATCTAGCTTTATGATGAATTGATAACACTCATACAGCTAGATAACCAAAGACAGAAACAGTCCTCCTCCTCCTCCCGAGGCTGGGATTCTCCTTTTCTCCCCACGCTCAGCTGGGTGCAAGGCTCTGTTTGCAGAAGAGGCTGCAAGAATGGCAGGAGAAATCTTCGCTCTGCCATCAAGAAAGCAAAGGAGAAAAAAAAAAAACCACAATGTTTGGTTCTTTGAAAAAAGGGTTAAAGAAAGACAAAGAGCACAAACAAGAAGTGCTAGTAGCAGGGCTGGGTCCTGATCTGCAAGCTGTGGCTGGAGGAATGAGCTACTTCTGGGGGGAAAGCGCCCAGTCTGGCCACTACCTTGCTGAAAGGAGCCATTCCCTTGGGGAAGCAGCTGGTTTGCATTCAGATCACACCCTGAGACACTGAACTTATAGCTCTCCCTCGATGTAAGGACCAACTTCTATACTCCTTTTCTCATGTTAATAACCCTCCTTGGGAAGTGATGTCAGCATGGCTGGCACCAATGAATGGCTCTGCATTCAAATCGCTGCTCCTTCCCGCCTCTTTTACTCCTCCTCCCAACTCACAGTCCATCTTTCTCCCCCCCCCCCCCACTGTTCGTTCTTGAAACAAGATTTATTTGAAAGCATTCCTAGGCATTCTGCAATTCCTCCCTCACTTTCTTCCTTCTCCCCGTCTCCTCTCGTCTCCCCTCGTTCCTCTCTTGAGGCCTGCACAATCCTATGCCTGCAAGTGACTTGAGAGCAACCTCCTCCCATTGAAGTGAATGGGGCTTCCTTCCCAGTAAACAGATGCAGGCAGCTGCAAAACGTTCTGCTTGGAGCACAACCCTCACTTCATGGAGTTCTGTTTTCTCATTTTTGGAATCTACACCAAAAAGGATCACTTTAATACATTGCTTGCACAGATTTGCAACAAGGTCTCAGTTCCTCATTTCTTATATCCACACAGAGGGCCTTTGGGCTGATATAACCAACAATAAGTCCATGAATGAATGAATGAATGAATGATCTCATCATAATAGTAACCATAATAGTAATAAGGCAATGTTATTGCTCCTGGCCAGGCTGAGGGCAAGGCAGATGGGGACACTGGATTTTTACTAAACTTGAACAATAAATTAAGCATCTGCTCCAATTAAGATCCATGTGGCTGGACTCCACTGAGATTGTGGGAATTTGCACTCTGGAATACAAGGGCAAACACCTGGGTCTGATCCAGCCAGAGGGAAGCTCTCTGATGTTCCATTCAGTGCCACAAGAGAGGTTGGCATGCTCACTTCCCTCAAAGTAAGTCCCACTGATCTCAGTGGGCTGTGCTTCCAGCTAGAGAAACAGGCCATATCCTGGTAAGGCTGTGCACAATCCTATGTCCACTCAGGCAGTAGTCCTGGGATCATGTCTCCTATCTGTGCTTACGTGGCATTTTAAATAGTGGGGGTGCCATTGCAGCTCTACTTGAGGTTAAGTTCTATCAGAGCCCAGTGGAATGTTGGAAGCAAATAGGTGAAAAATCTTCATGGATTCACGAAATAACTAGGGATTAGAAGAATGTGTCAGAATTGATTGCGCTATCCCGAAATTGCAATATAAAATATTTCCTTTTCTAATTTTTCCAATATATTGCTAGCTGGGGTTAAAATGGGGTGGGATTAATGTCTTGAATATTTTCAAGATCAATAAGGTCAATATCAAATGCAAACAACCACTCTCCAGAATTAAAGAGAGAGGTGTGGGAGAGAGGGAAAGGATAATATATATAAAAATAACTGCTCTAACTTCTATTATTTTAGCTTCTTCTCTCTCACACACATATTATGTAATTATAAGACTTCCACCCCTTGCTTCTCTGGGCGTTGTTAACACTTTGGAACCCTGCTACGTACAAAACGCAGAACAAACAACGGCTCGCGATTAAAGTGCTGATCCTGGAAAAGCGGAGCACGGGCCAACTCCATTTCCAATCGTTTCCAGGCATGACTGGAGGCGGAAACGCAGCCTATGTCTTCCTCGCAAGTTTCCCGAGCCCGGTGAGAAGGTTTCTTTTAAATAATTATCAATATCAAGCGTGGCAGGCTTCAGCAAGGGCCAGCGTGGCTAAGAAATTCTAGAATGGCTAGCAGATTTTCTTCAAAAGGAAAAAATCTTCCCTTTCTTCTGACATCGAGCCAGTGTCGAACAGGCGCTAAACCTGAGTTAAAATGCACCAAGATCCTACTTAGGACAGACCCACTGAAATGGATGGGAGTCCCTGAACACGCTATAGCGACCCCCTTTATCCTCACGGAAACTCGCTGATTGCGGTGGCAGGAAACGGGGCGCGGTGGGGGCAGGCAGGTTTATCCCTAGACCAGCGTGCCTTTAGCGGTGCAGTCTAAACACTGTTGAAAATCACCTTATTTTTATCACATTTATAGTACATTCCAGTTGTTTACTGACATCCTCATCAGTTACAATTGCTCCTGTCTTGAGGACGAATTAGTCTCAGCGATGGCACGGAGCGGCGAGCCCCGCAATTTCGTTCCTACAGCGCGATTCTGTACATGGCCGAGATAAGCTCTAGGACTGCAGCGTTCAGTGGAACTGACTCCTTGCAAAAGGTGGTTAGTTCTGCAACCGAAACCTGCATGCATCTCATTAGCACTTGGGGGGGCAGGTTTCTGCCCCCTCCACTTTTTTTTCTTTTTGCTCCTTTTCGGCAAAAAATGAGATGTCCCCATTGGCGAAACTCCACGGGCTGGATCGCATCCCAGCGCGCTTTCCCAGGCGCGATCCAGCCTTTCGAATCACGTGTTTTGCAAAACGCCAGTTCGGGTCTTGTAAAACAAAACAACACCGATCCTGCAATTTGCTCAGCTACAACAATGGATTTCTCTGCTTCCTCCTCTGCGAACTGGCGGAGATTACAGTACGCATCGAAGGATACTGTATATATCGCATCTCTCCGCCTCGCCTCGCCTTCCCGCTGGGTCCCTTCATGGCGCCCCAGTGAAGGCGCCCGAGAAGTTTTGGTGTTCCGCAGAAATGACACTCGCGTCACCTTTGGCCTCTCGCCGGATACCGAGTTTTTTCGAAGACCGTTTTAACACACCATGCAAACTAGCGATACGGCTGAGAGATCGTTTAATCAGTCACCTTGGCAGGAAACCCCTTTTATTTCCGCGGCGCTTACTTCCCAGTCCTTGTCGCCCAGGGCCTGTGACCGTAAGCGCCACCACCAGGGTTGTTCCGGGGTCCCAGCCCCTTCCCCGGCAACAACTTTACGCGTAACCAACACGAGTTTCCCACAACTGTGGGGGACGGTCCTTAACGGGACAAGCCTAGACACGTCTACTCACAAGTAAGTGCCATCACGCTACATGGGCCTGACTCATGCGAGTGTGCGCTGGCTGGCAGCCCCAAACGCTCTGGGGTCAGTTTAACCGTGATCCTGTCTCCTCGGAGGAAGGCTCTGCCGAGCTCAGCGGGGCTTCCTCCAGGCAAGCTCGCGTCCTCGGAAGTCACCTTGAGCCGATTTACGCCGAAGTGGCCCTGAGGTCGGTGGGAACGCGCCTGTTCCACAGAAACCCCCTTGGCACCCGCGGCGCCGCGCCGGTAGTGAGGGGCTCATGGGCTCTGCCTGCCAATTCCCCCTTTAGAGGAGACTGCAGGTTCGGACGGAATGCCTCCTGCTTCAGAAGGTCCGACCCCTTTCCCTTCCTGTTCTTCTGACTTCAGTACACGATGGCTTGGAATAAAGGAAGAGTTGCAGGGGGTTTGAAACTATTGCAGATCCTGGCATTTTTACTAAATTGTACACACGTTTTCCAGAATGAAACAATGACCTGATTGGTGAAATGGAATGTATGCGAATTAAATTAACAAAATAAAACAGAACCCCCAACAATGAATGGCTGCAAATTCACAGCTTCTCTACTCTGCCTCCTTCTAACTCACTCCAATCTGGTGCTTTTTCATAGAAAATATTTTTTTCTTTTCTTTTTCTCTTTTCTTTTAAAATCTAATCCCACTTTGGATTTCTCTAGACCAGGAAATAATAATAAAAAAAATAGATGGCTGTACATTATGAATTAATGTGGGTGTGTTTTCCTTCAACAGACTCTGCATATTTCCTCCCCCAGGATAATTGAGGTATATTTCTCCATATCCAGAAGAGATGTTTTGTTTCTGGAGAAGTATCTAGATTTGTTTTCCCCAATCATCTGCAACTGTACAAACAAGCAAAATGGTTCTTTATTCTGTTTTAGTACAGTGCATGCCTAAATAACCTCCTTCCGCATTTACATGTTCCCTAAAACCTTTTCCTCTCCACTCTGCTAACAGGATCTTGGATTTCTTCTTGTCTGTGTAAGATTACACAGCCTCTCCAAAGAGTCATTTTGCCTAGCATCTGTGCAGAGATGCCTGTCTTACTCACAAGCAGGTTCCATTAAATTAAGTGGGTGTAAGATACAGGGGCTTGCAGACACATAAAAGGGTCTAGGGTTGTAGGGTCTAGGATTGCAAGGCTGCTCTTGCCTGGATGTAAGCCCTATGGATCTCAGTAGAATCTAAGAACGCATGTATATTATTGCAATAATAACGTAGTAACTGCAGAGTGGGGAAGTTAGATGTGTTAATTTATTTTTTGTGCAAATAGCAGGCACAAATGGAAAAGAGCAGGGGAAGGGAAGGAGAGGAGAGGGGCCTTGTTTCAAGGCTGAGGTTTCAGAGACAGCAAGCAAGCTGCTGGTCAAATAGAAGTTCAAAAGGATGTTCCAAGTCCAAAGGACTTTCCAAAGGATGATTCTCTAGGATTTCCTCCCAGTGCTGGTTGATTAAATGGAGGAAGACAAAGATTTGCATTTTAGTTCCGTGCTGTTGTTGCCCCTGTTGGAAAGCTGGAGTAAGTATCATAAGGTGAATCCTGGCATGCTTGCAGTGCCTCTAATAAAACATGCAGAGAAGGAATGTAGCCTCATTTGTTAGTGTTCTGTGCCTAAAATGAGTAAGAGTTCCTTGAACTGACTTGCTTCTGTGTCAAGACCCAATCACACAGGTAGGTAAGTCAGGTAGTCAGTGTAATACATAAACCTACCCATATAGATACAGGGTTTGGATACCTAAGCTGTGTACACCTCAGCATGGCAAGTCTACAGCATCTGGTTCTACCACCCAGTGTGTGTGTGCGCACACACATGAAAAGGATCCCGCATAAAGCAGATCTATTTAACCTATTAGTATGGCAATATGTACAGTCCTCTGATCTAGATTCTTCCCATCTGCTGGTACCTAAAGTATAGGAGGGAATAGTGCCATGGGAGAGTGGTACTACAGCAATGGCTGTTGCCCATGTGCATCTTTAATTTGAATAAAATTGATTTATTGGAGATGTGAATGGGGGAGGGGAGGGGAGGTAGACAGGCAGGCAGGCAGCAGTTGTAATCTGGTTGGAACAGATACATGGAGTAAAAGATGGGTGGAGAATTGAGTGGGTGGGGAAAGAAAGGGAAGGAAGGATAGATGGAAGGAAGGAAGGAAGGAAGGAAGGAAGGAAGGAAGGAAGGAAGGAAGGAAGGAATTGTAATAAAGTGGGGAAATCCTGTAATTGTTACAACAAACTAGTCTTTCTGGAGGGGGCAGCTGTGACTCCAGTAAACTGACGAGAGGAAGGAGAAGAATGGAAGAGCCTGATGCTGCCACTAGTCAAGCTCACAGAATGACCACCTCTGTGGCATCTTTCTTTCAAGACCCCCACCCTCTGCAGCAGGGCCCTAAGCGGCCTTGCCAACGACTGCAGCCCTGAGACACCGCCGCTGCTTTAGCCCAGAGGCGCTGGTGCTTCCCAATGTCCTCAGAGAGGCCACTGGCAAATGGGCACGCAAATAGCCAGGCGCCCTCTCAGGGCCTGCTTCCTCAGGTCTGTCGCTGCATCGGTCAAGTCGCCCTTGCAGCTGGACTCCCCACTTCATCCCAGGCTGTCAGAGAAGGTGACTGCATCAAAGTGAGGGAAAGGGCACTGGCCAAGGTGCTGGAAAGCGGCTTCCATCCCCGTCCCACTGCTGAGGCATTTCTCGAATGGTTTATTCTCACACGCTCTCCCCTAGTTTGTGGTGAGTGTGTGTGTGCGTGTGCACACGCCTGCGTGCGCAGGTGTGTACCTTCCACCCCAGCCCCTTCCCACACAAAAGGACACACGCTCAAGTAATGTGCAATCTACTTCCCGGGAGTATAAATAGCTAATCAACAACAAAACCCTCATAGCCTATTATTTGTCGATTTTTTTCTCCAACACTTAAGAATAAAAACTAAATAAAATAGAAATATATCTTAGTCTAGGTACAATCAGCTGCCTCTCAAGATCCATGAAAATCACAATTTTTTGTAATGCATCAAGATCCTGCTGGATTGAAACATCTATATGCTTGTGAAGAGTAAGCCAGCTGCCAATGACAACCCACCCCAATTGGATGGCACCTTCACTGAAGGGTAGAAGACCTCCAGGGCATGGTCAGTTCCAAATCTCCATGCCTCCTTTGCAGTGGCTGAAGAAGTGCCTGCATGATTGATTATGTATTTATTTTTCGATTTATATCCTGCCTTTTTCCTACAAAGGGCTCAAGGCAGCTTACATCATTCTCCTCCTCCATCTTAATAATGCCTTTCTTTTTCTTCTGGATACGGAACAAAAGTAAAAGATACCTTTAGAATGCCACCGACTTGTGTCTCTGGCCACATCCACTGGTGGGATGTGGGCCAGACAGTTTTGGACCATGGTAACAGGGATCTGGAGGGATCTGGAAAGCAGTTTACCATGCCTGCCTGTATTGGACTGATGGTGGCAGAAGCTTAAAGGATGTTTCATCCCCTACCACGGTTTCCTAGAATCTACCAGATCCTCTAAGGGGAAATCACTGGGCACAATTGTCAATTAGATTGTACTGGAATCAAAATTTTGTCCGAAGACTTTCCTGGCCAGTTCTGCTTATCCTCCAAGTGCTTTGTGGGTTGAGCTATCTAGGGGAGCATATTCCGGGTTCATCCAGCATGAGGAAAGCTTGCCTTAGATTGCAGCTGCATCTCCCCTGCAAGCAAGTCAAGATTTCTGGTATGCCACCAGATCCCAAAAGCATCTTTCTTTCTTTCGGCCCCCACTGAATTCAGCTCAGTCCTAGAGTAGAGAGAATGCATTTTCGGCCAACCTGGGGTGGGAGGAGAATGAAGATACAAGAAAGAAAATTGTAGAGAACAGAGAGAAGCCTGAGAGTGTCACAGAATACAGTCTGTGTTCCGAGGATCTGTGCCACAGCAGCAAATGGGTTGTACCCAATGTTAGTCTAAATCACATTAATCACAATGGGTCTACTCTAGGTAAGGCTGGATGCAGCCCATTGCAATCCTTCTAAAGGTATTGGAACTAAATGTTTCTTCTGCAAAGGGTGAGCAGCTTTCCTGTGTGTCTGTGGGTGGAGGATCCATCCACAAGCAATTTCCCACTCCCCAACCATAGCTTTGAAACAGGCCTAGCTGGGGAGAGCAGGTACCATTCCCCTCTATATAGGAGGTGCTGAGATTTCTGCTTTGTGCTTACAGAAAAGGAATGCTTGTGGGGGGGGGCGGATTTAAAGCAGGGGTTGGTGAAGGGGATCGTGTTCCATGCCCCAACAGGGAGCCATGTAACCTGTCCGTCTGCCTGTCTGCCTGCCTGTCTATTGGTGCGCTGGTGCAGAAACAGCAAGCTGGGCTTGCAGCCGCTTGGGCTGCTGGGCTCCTTAGAGATGCATGCCTGGATACACCACACATGCATGGCGGCGGTGATGTGATTCCCTGGTGAAACTGACAAGGCTGCCTTCTCATGCTCTCACTTGCTCACTCTCTCCCCCCGCACTCTCCCCGCTTGCCCGCACACAGAACCCTGCACTGAATCCATCACATGGCGAGTGGGCATTTCATATCACAAAACACAGATACGCACTGAGCGATCATCCCAGCTTGCCCTGGCCAGCACCAAGCACAGCCAAGCGACCCATTTGTAAGCGGCACAGCACCCCCACCACACCCTGCCTTAGTCAAGTCATTCAAAATATTCCACTAATAATGGGCTTCTCGTTCTTGACTGATTGAATGAATCCTCCCTAGTCTGCAGAAAACAACAGCAGCTAACAGATATACATCATGTATATACATCACAAAACATCCCCATGCCTTTCCTTTTTTCCAGTCTTTGCAGCTGACACCACTTATTCTTTAATTAGGGAGAACTTTATTTTTAGCCAACCTCAAATAACCCTACCCTTGCTTGGTGGACTCACTCGAGGCTTTTCTGCATACATGTGTGTTCTGTGTATTTGCTGGATTTACAGATCCTAATGGGCAGAGGATGAGGAAGGGGGTGGGAAGTGCGGTGGTGGGGGATGCAGTGGGAAAGTTTGTTTTATTCAGTAGTGGACAGTCAGATCAATGGAAACCTGGCACTTCTGAAGTGAGGGTGAGCATTCTCAGTAACCCGTTCATGCTGCCTTCCACACAAAGCGGGAGAGAGGTTGTTGCATTTCCCCTGAACTTCTAACTTGCTTGAGGGATGCTTCGAAGCAGCATAAATATCTCATGCATACATGCGCATGCATGTGTGCACACAACACAAACATACACATCACAAATGAAAAGTTGTGGCCTGTATCCATAGAATGTATTAGAATTTAGTGATGGTAAAAAAATAAACACAAAAACAAAATCTGCTCTTTGATATAAATAGGAGGAGGAAGAAGTGGTGGAAGAATGGTTAGAAAAAATGCAGCCTTTTAAAATGAAAGTGAAGCAAAGAAATTAAAGCAAAACGCATCCATCCACTCGCATTCTTTGCTGCTCGAGGTCAACACTGTAGAAATAATATGAGGGATAGCGTGGTATTTTCATACGCTCCTTCCCCCAGTATAAAATTAATGGAATCAGTCTAAAATACAGCCTTACTCCTAGAGGCAATCTTTTACAAAACAAAAATGCCACACTTTTAAGCATATTTGCAAGGCCAAGGACCTAATCAAAAGAAAACCTAAATCATCATTATTTGTACCATCATTATTTCAACAAATCTTGCCTAAACGATCCGTGAGGCCTTTTAATGCTTCATGCTTGTCTTATCGTTCTTGGCAACTTGTACTGTGACTGGCACTATACCACAGAACAGGATGAGGAGGGCAATCTGCAACAAACCTCTCCATACAAATCACACAGGTTACACAGGTAAATGCTGCTGTTTTTAGAAAGGAAATAAATGCCTTTAAATCACTGATGTGAATACGACTTTGCCTCTCTGTTTTCCAATGGTCCAGAAGTTTCAAGCAGTAGTGTTTGAAGCTTAGCGGCTATCTTTGTGATGCCTTTGAGAATCACGTTAGGACCCCGAATCTACACCACAGGGTGTCTGAGAACCAACTGCATGGTAATGCAGCTTGGAAACAAATGCGTAAGCCTGAATATAGGGAAAAAATATAATCCAAGGGCAGAACAAGGCAGCCATGTCAGATTTGGTCCAAAGGAGAGCAAATCAATACTGATTTAGTTGATCATTGTTGTATTATAATGATGGATGCAGTCAGATTTTTCTCAAGAGCCAACATAGCTCCCAAGTTTCTTCCAAGCACACGAAGCCCTAGATACGCAGTTTGCCCAAATCTGATCCCACACACCCCAAGAACTGAAAACTACTTGCTCTGAGATAATGTTCCTCTTAGAAATAAAGCAACTGGATATGGCAACCTCTTTCAGCCATCAAATGGCACCTATCCATCTACCCCCCATGGTGCAAATATGCCCCTACTCAGAAGGTCAGCCCCACACAAGCATCCAGCGCACACCACAGCTGGCTCTTCTCACCACATCCTAGGACAGGGCCCTTGCATTTACTATACCAAAGCTGTGCATCCCCGTGTAAGTACACAGGGTCTTCTTACTCGGCTAGCAGGGCAAGGTCAGTTGATCTATCCCAGCAATGTCAAGATCCAAGCGGGAAGGCAGGCAGGCTGAGGAAGAGGCAAAGACCCCGATTCTCTCGCCTCTTTTTCTCCAACAGTCCCTCTCTCATTCACACCCGCCTTTTTCCTGTCCCTCATTCACACGTGCACCTTGGCCCCTCGCTTTTGGCCTCATTCGTGCATTCAAATAAGTGCCGAGGACCAGCCAGCTGGCAACTTTGCTCCCCCAGAAAGCAGGGGGGGGGGGAATCTCTCTCCAGCCCGAGCCTTTGCTCCAGCCGGCTTCCAAAGTCCTCCCTCGTCCTCCGTCGCGCTCCTGCCTTCTCTCCCCGCTCCCCCACGCCCCCGCTCTCTCGGAAACGGGAAAACCCGCGCCTCTCCTCTCGATCGCGGGCAGCGCCATCGCTCCAAAGCGAGCCCCCCAGCCCGACGCGAAGCGGCTGTTCTTACTCGCACGGCGGCGGCGGGGCCCACAACCACCTCCCCGCCTTCACCGCCGCGGAGGGAAGGGGGGGCGCCCGCAGCGGCCAGCGGAAGAGCGAGCAAGATCGGCACTTACGCGCGCGGCGGCTCAAGCCTGGGCGCTGGAAGGCCGGCAGGCGGCAGGCGGCAGGCAGGCGAGGCAGCAGGGATCCTTTTGCAAAAAGCAGGGGGGGGGGAGGCACGGGAGGGGGGGGGAGAGAGAGGCGAGCGGGGGGGGCGTAGCTATTTCCCAGCTGTGGGTCGTCCAGCTTCTCTGCTGCTGAGAGCCCCCTCCCACCCGTGAAAATCGGGGCGTCCCTTCTGGGTCCGGGGAGGAAGAAGGCGGGCACAGGAGCCAGTCCCCGGCTGGGCTTCCTCCTTTGCGCCCAGGCAGCTCCTCTCCGCTCCAACCGCTCTGGTCTTCTTCCAAGAAGCTCGGTCGGCTGGCAGTCTGGGTGACGTCAGAGCAGCAGCGTCTTCCTCCAGCCAATCAGGGAAGGCTGGAGGAGGAGGAGGAGGAGGAGGAGAAGAAGGGGAGAGGGAGAGGGAGGGGGGCCATTGGCCAGACTCCTTCGCCAAACAGAAATCGCAGCCCTCGGCTCTCGCCCCACCTCTCCCTCCCAGCCTGTAATTAAGACTCTGTTGGAGCTTCAGTTTAAACAAAAAAGCAAAAAAAGAAAAAAGGAAAAAAAACCCTGGCGGAGGGGGAGGAACTAGAGTGGGGAAGAAAGGCGACTCTGATAGGCTTGGTTAAGGACAGCCTTCTGAAAACAGTTCGGGCAGAAAAATATTAATAATAATAAATCAACCCACTCCACAAATCCCAGCCATACCAGTCCGCAGAGCCTCATGGATAAACTGGGAGGGGAATGGTCACAGGGATTTCTGAGCAGTTTTTTCTACCAAAGTTGCTTCATTTTGGTGGCATTTGCTTAGGGGGTGTGGGACCGGAGGAGGTTGGGGGAAAGATAAGGGACTTTGCAGGACAGATTGCATGCCTCTCAACTTCTTAGGAATGGAGTAATGCGCCAGAAATGAGCCGGAGGGAGGGAGGGAGGGAGGGGCGAGGGGGGAGGAATATCATTTATTCATTCGGTTTTTACCCCGCCTTTCTACCAATCAAAAGGTCACCCAAGGCGGCTACTTCTGCAGCCATGAAGTTTTCTTGTACATCAGATTTTGTGCAAGGTTGTCTCTTTCCCTTCTCCCGCGTCACCCATCCTGTCCATTCTCCCGATGACGGACACTTATAAATATATAGACGACAGACAGATAAGCAAAGCTAACCGCTCAACGCCAGGCTGAACGTCTCCAAGGCTGTCAGCGAAGCCCTCGCCCCTACCAAAGCGCTGCCACATCCACCGCTTCGCCCTCCTCTGGATTCAGGAGGCGGGGAGGGTGGCGGGGCGTTCGAAAGCCCCCATCGCTGAAGCCTCTTTAGGGCGACTGCCAACCGACCTCTCGTCGCCCGCCTGGGCTTACCTTGCCGCTGGCGCTGTCCAAATGCTGAAGGAAGGCCAACCCTAAACCCGCACGCATTTCTCCTCCAAAGGAAGCACCGGAGGCAGCTGTGTGGACGAGAGAGAGGCAGGTTCGCTCCGCGGGGACCCTCCGCATCCCCACCCCAGGAGAACCGGCCCTTTTTCATTCTCCCCAAATGGAGGCGTTCTCTACGAAGACACAGAAACTTCTCCCTTCTCTGAAGCCAGGTGGAAGGAAAGGAAGCTGCGGGGTAAGGCGGGGAGGAAGACGAGGAGCATCTCCCCCACCCCTCGCTCTCGCTCTCTCTGTTTCTCGGCTGCCTCCCGGGACCGCAGAAGCAGCGGGAGAGGTCTTGCCGCCTGAACTTGCCAGCGGGGTCTAACCCGCCCATCAAAATCCAGACAGACAGGCCAAGTTCATGAGCAATCGGTTTAACCCGTTGCAGGCCGTTTCGGAGCAGGTTTCCTCCTTCCCTACGCCGCCCCCTTGGAAACCAACGTGCGTGTTTCTGTGTGTTTGCATCTGAGACAGGAACCGGAATTCTACCGCCTCGGACCTCAGACAGGCTCTCTTTATTCTGCTGTCCCCTCTAATATTCTTCTTTCAGCCTCTTGCAACTCACGCCGGCCTAAGTGTGTGTGTGTGTGTGTGTGCGTGTGCGTGTGTAAGAGAGAGATTAAGCCTTTAAAAATAAACAAATACAAACATCCCTCTTCTCTATCTAGTTCATTCTCTTTTTGTGCTTAAATTACAGTCATCACTCCCTTTCCCTTCCTTAATCTTTTTGACCTTATTACACAGTGGGGATATAAATACTCCTTTCATTGTATGTATATACACACACGCATGCACACACTACATCTGATGATACTGGGAGAATAAAATTGACACATGGCAAATGCATTAAAGCATCCTAGATAAGTAACCCTACCAGTGAAAAAGAAATTCCATCGAGAAATATGCTAGAATACACACGGATTGCAGATCTGAACATATAAAATAATAAAGCATAATATGTAATCAGGGGAAACACAACCTATGAAAATCGTCAGATTAGACCACGATTTCGGTCTTGTGTTATGGCAACAGGTCTGGAATGATCACTGTGCAACCTTTTCCATTAGAAACAAACGGACAAAAGCGCTCCTTCCTATTCCAGTGTTATTCCAATTGGGATGAATCTATTGCACTGTGTGTGCGATCACACACTTTCACACGCACAAATCTGAAGTACTGGAAGCATCAACAAGAAGGGAGGGAAACCAGAATATTGGCTCTCCCGTTTTGCTGTGGTTCGGTTTATTTACCCTCACAATTAATTCGCCAGAGATTAACTATTCTCGTCGACGTCTGGAAATCGGCCGGGTTTCCTGTTGAATTAGATCTGCTCCATTGACCCTGAAATGAAGACGCCAACCCAACTTTTACCCGGCGTTATTGTCTCACCAGGCCGAAGAAAAGTCCTTCTTTGGGGGTTCCCCCTCCCCCTTAAATTTCTTTTCTTTCCCTTCTTTTCTTCTGATCCCCTCCCACCTTTAAAAAAAAATCAAGCTGGGGTGGAGGACGTGCTTCGCACTTTAACTGCTTCAAACTTCTTTTGTTGTGCTCGCGCTTGGGGGCTCCATTGTCGTGCAACTGAGAGAAGTTACTGACGGCCAAGCCAAGTTTCCTCCGGTGGTGATGGTAAGGCTGTGTGTGGGAGGGTGGGGGATGAGGGGGTTTAAAAGGCACTCACTGTTCACATCAAGACCCGGGAATCCACCGGCATGGGCTGTGGGGTCGCGCTTCTCCTCCCCTCGCCTGCGGACTGAGAGCGGTTTGCAGCCTGCCGTGCAGGCTCTGAGCACACGGGACCCAGAGTAGAAAGGGGTCTCCACGGCTGGATACAGGGCAGGGCTGGTCCAATCCAGCAGGCAATCTAGCCGGCTGCCTAGGCTGAAGGAATTCGGGGCACCAAGAGCACCGCTCCACAGACGCACTCCAGCCCCAGAAGTGCGCGGAAGCACTCGCTCTTCTCGCTCAGCCCCTCCCTCGCTTCCCCCCCCCGCCCCATTCCCAGCCTCTTTTCCCTGCTCCACAGAAGGGATTGAAGATCATACCACCCACCCACCCCCCACACACACACACTGGAAGGATGTGCCTGCGCTTGAGGCTGCGGGAAGAAGGAAAATAAAGGGAGAGCGATGGCAGGATTTCCCCCGGCCGAGGTGTCTCGAATGGGGACCCTTCCCTGCGCTCTGCGCGGGGAAAGGGCTGTTTCGCTCTCGAGGCTTCTGTCTCAGTTTAAAAGCGGTGACTGTGTTTCCGAGGGTGTGAATGCAAATCAGCGGAAATACCAATGATTTCAGTCAATACCATCAATCATTCACAATCCGGAAGGACGGCACGCTTCTGCCCTCCAACCTTTCACGGACAAGCTCTCCCCGCTTCTCCCGTGCGTAGAAAAATTAAGTTTTTGCCCAAGACGGGAAAAGACCCTGAGATGGCCCCGATCTGCAGAGATGGTGATACTGCAGAAAGAGGGAGCCTACTTTTTCCCTCTGGCAAAACGGACGAAAATGGACCAAAGTGGTACTTTGTTCCTGGCCACCGACTTCCTCCTGGAAGGTGGTGGACAGCGAGTTGGTGCTCCTGACAAGCGAAAACCGTCCGCGACCTCTCTCGCATGCCCCCCCTTGTATCTTCCAACCTCCTCCTTTATGCCCGAAGCATCTCTAAAGACAAAGTGTGACATGCTAGTGTGTGTTTATGGGGGAAAGCGATGCACTGCGGCAGCTTAGTCGATTTCAGGAAACCAAATTCCTCCGCAAATTCCTCGCGGGCTGCCGCAGCTTAGCGGCCGCCCCGCGCGCACTGTCAGTTGCAGCCCATCTTTAGAATCGAGCCCTCTTCCAGAGCCCCGGAAATACCCCGCGATCCTGCAAAGTTCTCCAGCGCCGCAGTTTCTTCCTATCTAAGGCTCCTTAGAAAATTAACAGCGGGCGCCCGGTGGGACTTAAACAAATGCCAAGAAGCGGACAGGAAGATGACCTTACCTGGCACAGACGATGGAACGATCCGTCCTTCCCGGCGAGCTCCCTTCCCTTCCCTTCCCTTCCCTTCCCTTCCCTTCCCTTCCCTTCCCTTCCCTTCCCTTCATCTGTCTGTCTGTCTGCCTGCCTGCCTGCTTGCCTGCCTGCCTCTCTTTCTGGGCGATCCCAGAACACAGACCAATCCCCCCCCACCCCGCACGGGAGGGCCTTTTCCCTTGCTCCCTCCCCTCACTCTTCTCTCTGTGTGTCTGGCTCTGTCGTTTGTCTTTCAGCTGAAGAACGAAGACTTTTCTCTTTCCCACCCATCACCTCGAAGGAAAAAAGTGAGGGAGGGGGGAGGTTGAGGAAAACTGCAGGGAAATGTCATTTTAGGATGTGGGAAGCCTATGAGCAGTGCCGTGGGAGGCCAAAGCTCCCCACGTAGCGCTGTACGTCACACCTTGGCAGCTCCATTTCTGCACCCCCCCCACCGTGCGCCTGGTACTGATCCTCGCCCAATAAATCGATTATTATTAGACATTATTTTGATATTAATGTGATGATCGTCCTTATATCAGCTCTTGGGGGGTAGAGCATACTTTGGAGCCTTTGCTCTTGTGTTGGGAAAGGAGATCCAGAGGGGTTTCGTGAATGAATAATGGGGGAACACGGGGGTTGTTGGGGGGGGGGCGGGTTGGGAAATGGTTGGCATCCAGCATGGAAAGCCCGCACACTTGGGTGAAAGTTTGTTCTCGGGAAGAAGGGAGGGCGAGAATCGCTCATTCTCACACTCAGGAAGACGAGGCGACGCGGGTTCCCTAAGAATGCGCGGGGAAGAGAAACGCAGCGGCCGCGCGGGGGACGGTAGCCGCTCGCTCTTGCTGGGGCTGCAGGAAAACTTCTAGGGGAAATGAACGGCGAGATCCAAACACGGAGGGGTCCGTCCAGCCTTCCAAGAATCGCCTGCCAGGAGCGATCCACAGGCTTGGGAAGAGCCCGCGGGAGAAAAAGCACCCGCCTCGGTTTCGTGCCGAAAAGCCAGCCAGAGAGTTTTGCAGGCAAGGCAGCCAGCCAGTCGGGCCGGGCAAACGAGCAAGAGAAGAGCGTGCGAACGGCTGTTTTCTGGCCGCCCCCGCGACCTCGCCCTGGCTGAGCAAAATCTGCGGTAAGCGACGCCTCTCCAGCACCACCTGGCCTGGCTGGGCTCGGCCAGCGGAGGAGAAGACGCCCCGGACGCACGCCCCGGCCCGTGGGCTGCAAGGCCGGTCCTCTCCCCTGCGAGAGCGTGCCATGTACCCCAGCACCCCCGGGGTCGACCCCCGGGCCGCTGGGTGGGCGGCCGGGAGAGCCGAGCGCAAGCGGGAAAGGATGGGGCGCGGAGGGAGGGTAGGAGGACGTGTTCTAGCCGCGACTTTGCTTTTCACCCCTGGGACCCCGGTGTGTGCGCGTTTCGAATACGTGCCTTCTCTCTCTGTCTCCTTCGCTGGAAGAACCAACCACGCACCCTCTTAAACACCCATAGCGGTGTGCGGGTGTATTTCAAAATATATGTATCGGGTATTCCTATATACGAATTAATTGCAGTGACTGGGGGACGTTTCCCTGCGCATAGGAATCGTAAGACATCAGATTTTGGGCAGATGCTATAATTCACACATGCACGAATACAAGATCAGTGGGAAATACATAGTGCCTGTTTCGATTTAGGAACACCCGCTCGCAGCTCCATTGGAATACGTAACTTTCAAGCTGTCGTTTTCTAATATTACTCCAACGTGGGTTTCTGCTGGTTTCTCCCACTCCTGAACGGAAAAGTGTTTCTCCACTTGAGAAAAGTTGGCCCCACGGAGATTTTATTGTGATCTGCTTAGAGAGCCCTTGGGCGGATTAGTGCAAAATAAGTCTAAAAATAAATACAGAAGGAAAATTCCCGGCAGTACCTGACAAGCCAATGCGGAGGGGAATGCCCTAAGATGTGGATTTTGGGTCGGACCCAGTCAGTAATTATAAAAAGCACAAGTACAAGCAGGATTCATATCAGCACCGAATAGGCATATTAGGTGATGAATATCACTTTTATGAATTGATTATTATTATTTTCTTCTTTTCTGCCTTGCAGGTACCCCATTCTCTGTTTTATTCTTTAAAAACAAAGCCAACTCTCCTCCCACTAGAGACAGAGAGAACGGAAGACAACGAGAGATAATGGTTTTGTAAGTACTGCCAGCCAGCAAACTAGAGTTGATGTGCCACGACTTTCACCAACCCATCATCCAGACACCAGTGAGAAGGGAAAGCAAGCGTTCAGACACGCTCCTCCTGCACTCAGTGGGACTTCACAGTCCTCAACTTTGTCAAAACCATGCCCAGTGTTTCCCTTTGCCAGTTCCCCACACCACGTTGAGCTTATTTTTATTCCCCTGTTGGTTTTATTCCAAATGTCTCTCACCCCAGCTCCCAAGGACTCGGGAGACTCTCAGGACATGACAGAGATGCCAGTGGCGAGACCCATGTGTCAACCGGATCGCATTGGGCAATCGAAGTTCAGCTGCCAAAGCACCATCAGAACACCCGCCCTCATCTTGGATGCAGGGTAGGGGCAGGGGAGGAATCCCAACAGAAGCACCCCTACCTGTGCCACTGGGTCTTTTTTCTGGCTTATGAAGGCCAAGCTGTGCCTTCTTCACCAGGATGCATTTGCTTACCCAAACTTACATCTTCTGTAGGGGGATGCCTTGGAACCCTTCTGGGTCACTCCTCAAGTGACCTTTCCCCCCTCCTCCCACTCTCCACCACTTTCTTTTGATGATCCCCAGAGAGAAAAGGGGGCAGAGAAATAAAAGCCAAGAGAATGGGCGAAACTCTTGACCCCTGACCTGTGGATTCTCTTCTTCTCCCACTGAAGCCTTGTGTGAACAAAAAGGAACCGGTTTGCCTCAATGAGGAAGGGCAGGAAAGGTTAAACAAATTCCCCTTTCTGTCAATTGTCTGGCCTGTTTATTGCAATTATGTTAAGGTAACATGCTTGTTTACGTTCCTTCCTAACGGCAGGCAGGGACTGCCACCACAGGGAATTTTGTTTGTTTGTTTTCAAGAAGCGTGGTCTTTGGCCGGAAGATTATGGTTGGGGCTTTGGCTTTCCTTGGTAACTAATTCAGGGTTGAGTGCTTGACCTCAATTAATTTTTTTCCAACAACAGTAGTAATAGTAATAATAAGAATAGCAACAACGGGAAACAGTTGTGGATGGAACATTATGAATTTCACCGAGAATCTGGTCTTTTTTTTTTTTTCCTTTGCACAAACCACACACACCTTGATGGTCATTTCTAAATTCCCAGTCACCATTTATCTAATGGAGGCTAGATTTCATATGTATGGCCAAAATAGTAGAATATTTTAGATAAGGGGGGTGCTCTGACCAAATAAATACACATCCCCCAAAATCTAATATATTGTCTATATCTAAATGACCTCCTTCCATGCCCCAGAACAGAGTGTTTTTTTGTGATACTGGTAGAGTGTCAGTTTTCTTACTGTGTTTTAGTCCACTACCAGTTTTCTTCTTTTTCTTTTAAGAATATCTGTAGGTAGAAGGGTTTTAGAAACAGACACATTGGTGGAAGGATAACAGCAGCTTCTCTCAAGGCAACATCAAACACAAATAAATAAATGCATCAAAAAACAAAATGACAAAAGAGTAAAACCCTGACTGGTAATTTCAAAAAGTAATCAATTACTTCCTCCCTAATTTTCTAGAATATTCCATCCGATAAGACACAAACTCATTAATATTCAATGGGCAACCTGGAATACCTGCATGTTTGAATGAAGCTAAATTGCACTCTTAGTTCATGTTGAAAGGCTATGATCAATAATGGTATATTTCTGTCTCTTAATTAGCTTAAGCGATTCATTACCATTTGTCCTATAGAGTACAGATTAAAAATTGTTTCATGACTTTACATTTTATTTTGGGATCAGATTAAAAGAATAAAGGCAATTTTAAAAAAGAAACCCATATTATGGATGCAAAATTATATTTCTGTAGAAAAGCCTCTAAAACTTTCCTTCTAAACCTGTTTCTACACTAGAATCGTTTTTTTAGATAAATGATATAAACACTGAGTGCACATAACTGTTTTAAAAGGTAAAAATAGAAAACAATTCTTGGATTTGTTTGCAAGTTTACTTAATTAAAATGTGTTATTTTATTTCTTAAAATCTGCTACAACATAGGACCAACAGTTTGATTATATTAGGACCAAAGCTGTTAAATATAAGAGAGGTAGCAATGCAAAAAGAAAGTGTCTTATTTGGGAGCAAGAATAACGGTTCTGGCGTTAAAGAGAGGAGGACTGCAGAACGATTTTGTTTTAGAAATGATTGGCAGAGGCAGTCTGGGATAAACAAGGGCGACATCTAGTGGCACTGTCATTCAGAACAGTTCGGTTTTCCTAAATCGCATTTTTCACCACCTAAACCCAATTTTCTCTTACGGGTTGTTTTTGAAGTTGTTCTGCATTTGACTGTTTTTCAGGTCCAACAATTATATGTGGATTAAGCTCTTCTCTTTTCCTTTTCATGGTGGCTAGGCTATTTTCCCAATACATCTTTGTCGGATTCCTAATGAGAAATGGTATGTGCAAAGTTGTCCCCTCAAAGTATTTATTTCACATTTATTATCACTGAAGATTCAACAAATTGGGGTAGTGATTTTTGTTCGTTTGTTATTTTGCTTTTAAAGTTCTATTTTTCAAAAAACCACACTTGATAATTTAATTGAGACTTTGCATTACAATTGCCTCAATTGTTTGAATTGAGAGAATCATGAACAAATATGAAAATATATGAAATACATATAATCACAAATTAAAAGTGCACACAATCTTGATTTCAGCTCTATGCATTTCGTTGTCCCTTAATCCCTACACGTGAAATACAAGAAAGGATAATCTTTATATGGGATTTGGAACAGAAGGAAACGAATTTTCAGAATCACTTTAGTGGCAGCACCTTGAAAATCCTCTGATTATTACACAGGATGATGGGATTAGATGGTCCAGTTTCGGCTCCAGTTTTTTGTTTTGTGTTTTGGGGTTTTTTGGTGTGTAGATTTTGTGCATTCTACTTATAGGGTTATGCGATTTTAAGATGTTCAACCACATTGATGGGACTTTATAGCCATTGAAGGCAGTATGTACATATTGAAAATAAACACAAATAAACATTATAAAATGTTGTTTTTGCCCACCTTTTCCTAACCTATGAAATGCTCTAGATGTGTACCTGAGTGTCTTGTAAACTTCTCCAAAGGAGAGTTTACAAAGGGATGAGAGGTGTACTTATGCCCAGAAACCTTACCACGCACTTAAAAAAAAAAGAGAAGGGTTAGGGTCTTTGCGATCCCCCTCCCCTCCCCGTCCTATTGCATTTACAAATGAAAAGTATGACGTCCGTTTTGGCTCTGGGATGCATTAAAAAATTTTCATCTTTTCTGCTCCTGGTTCACAAATGTAGGTTAATTTGACGACTGTTTAGGTCAACGCCCCTCCTGCCAGCCAGATATTTGGGGATGCGATCAAAACCTCAGCTCTTCCCCAGTTCACTCGGGAGTGTGTTCATCTGAATCAGTAAAGGTGGCCCCTGAGTTGATAAGCTCACTGCCCGATGAGTTTTGTTTTTAACACTATGAACGGAACCCTGTATATGTCTGCTCAGAAGTAGGTCCCCTTTGGCTTCCAAAGAGCTTACTGTCAGTCAAAGGCGTATAGGGCTGCAGCCTCAGACGAGTAAGAAATGAATACATGCCATTACGTTACCGCACAGTCTCCCCTTCGCGATACGCTCAATATTAACGCATTTCGGAAGGCCGGTCCGCTCCAGCCGCCGCAAAGAAACGCTCGGAATACAGAGCGCCAGTACCGTCTGCCGCGACGGTAAGGAGTTGCGCGGGCCGGGGAGGGAAACCGAGGCCCGCTTGCCCGGGTAAAATCCAGAATTCCCGGGCCGTTCGGGGTCCACACCATTATTGGAGATCATCGTAATTACTGGCACGATTAGGAAAGCCTCCCTTTGTCAGGAAACGGCGAGCTTTCTGGCTGGCAGCGCCTCCTTACTCTAGAGTAGACCCCTTTAACCGCGCGCGCGAGAAAGCGTCGTCCGGAGGAGGCGGCGAGGGACGGGAGGCAGACGCGCAAGAGCCGCGGCATCGGCGGGGCGCCCGCGGCCGGGGATCGCCCCGGAGGACCAGCTCCTCCGGCGGCTCCCCGCGCCTGGGCGCAGCGTGCGCGCCTCCTGCGCCCGCGCCTCGCCACCGACCTGGCAGGATCGCGGGCGCCACCATGTCTGGCGGCCCTGGCGACGGGCACCCTGGCCTGGGCGCGTCGCTGCCCCACGAGCAGCCGAAGCGCCCCGTTCCGGTTACCTCTGCCCGCGCAGGCATCGCCCGAAAGGAACCGGCAGCATCTTTCCGTGCGAGGGTTTCCCGTTGTCCAAGTTTTCCACCCAAGCAGGCGTACGCATCGGGCGGCGGGGGTGGGGGGGCGGGGGGGCGGGGGTGGCACCAAACCCCGGGGTGACGAGTTAATCCATTAAGGATTAGCAGCCTAAGGATCCAGGCAAGGAAAGGTGGAGGCTATCGTGGGAACTGAGGCTAACAGCCACGGGATGGATACCAAGCTGCGAGCAGAGAAATCCGAGGATACGTATAGCCGCAACACGCATCCTTTCTGTGTGTTATTAATTTGGAGGCCGGGCGGGGTGGGGGCAGAGGGCAACAGATCCTATTCAAGAAGAGCCAGCACTTCCTGAAATATTTTTTCAGCTACTCTCACATGGTTCCCGTACTGTCATTGACGAAGAGAACGATCCGACCAACGGACGCATCAGCTTGGTGCTCTGCCTTGAATTTGGAGGAATTGGTGAGAAGGTGCCCAAGCAATTTTTGAAGGGCAGCATTCCCCAAACTGCTTCCCATGCCTGTGTCCTGGTCTATCGCTCCCATCTGCCCCAGCCAGCATGACGAGTGGCTGTGGATGATGGCAGTTGTAGTCCACATATCTGGAGAGTACCAGCTTGTGGAAGGCTGGACTGGGAAGACCGGGCATTCAAATACTGACTGGCAATTTCCATTTTATTTAAGGGGCTTCCCAGTGGGCAGTATCCAGTGTTGCTGCTGTGCACAGATACACCTCTTCCGGTTCTGTCAGGCTTCCTGCCCCACATAATTTTTCTGTTACTTCCTCACATTAAGGCGGGGGGGGGAGGGGGGCAAAGCAAAAGAAAACTGAGACACTGCCATTTATGTATTTCATTTCTATACCAACCAATAGCGAAATCCCTCTGGACAGTTAGCAACAATTCATAAAACATTTTAATAAATCCAATAAAACCGCATACAAGGCTAGTGTGTAATGTTTAAACAGAATTTACCGTCTTTTGTGCAACTAAAACAGTTTTTCTCAGTACAATGAGATCCACATAAAAGCTCCCCCACCACACCATTTGATAGCAATGAATGCCTCAAAAAGGAGGACAGCTTCAACCTGGCACCAAAAGACTACCAGAATTGGTGCTGGGGGGGTCTTAATTGCTGGGCCAACAAGGCACTTCCCCTTGTTGCCACCCTTCGAGCTTGTAGCCTCTGAGAGGCTACAGAACAAGCAGGACATGCTACAAAGTGCAGCAACACCTGTATTGGGGGACAGGTGCATGCATGCTTTGGGGTTCTCACCCCTCCTCTCTCCCCCATTCACCCTCTGAAAAAACAACTTTTGCAGCTGGATATACCACCATAACAGCCATTTTGTGAGTGAGGGGGGCCCATCTTTTTCCTTCAATGGACTCAAGGCAGCGGACATAGTTCTCCTCCTCTCAGTCTTATCTCCACAACAACAACCCTGTGAGGTAGGTCGGTCTGACAGCCTGTGACTGGCCGAAAGGCCCCCACTTGGCTCCATGGCCGAGCGGGGACTAGAACCCGGATCTCCTCAGCCCCAGTCCTGCACTCTTACCCACTACACCACACTGGAAGCTGCAAGCAGCCAACATTTCTTCCCAAAGAAATCTTTCAAGGAGGTTTGCTGGGAATTTGCTCCTTGCATCCCCAGAAAAAGGGCAATATTTTCTGAAGTATCTCAAAACTTGGTGTTGGATGCAACAGTGGGTCCAGAGCACTGTACAGGGGGAGTACAATGGCAGCCTGGCTGCTGACATGGGAGCATTACTGCGGCGGAGAGGAGACAAAACTGGTAGCCTAGCTGCCACTCAGGAGTGGAAGCGACAGCAACAAAGGCAGGCAGGCAGGCCTGATAGCAACCCCAGATCCACTGCTAAAAGCAGCTGGAGAATTTTATTTTCCTAAACAGGGGAGGCAGATGGTCCAAGATCAGGGGACAGTGCATCTCTTCAGGGATGTAGCCTGGATTTTAAGCAACGACCCATGGCCGGCCCCCAAGTAGGTTCAGAACCACTGACAACTCATTTAAGGTTTGGTCTGAACCCCAGAGCTCCTCAAGGGAATGGCAAACACTGGCCACTGCTGCCTGGACATGCTGGACGGGGCTCTCCCACCTCCTTCACCCATTTCGCGGTCTGCAGACAGGGTGGATAATCTAGAGGGGGTTATTTCACTCAGCTCCGTGTTTGCCTGATAGCATCCAGGGAGTTGTTATGTGCCTGCCCTTGGATGTAGGGTCGGCAGTCACCAAAAGGAGCTGAGCTTGTCTCCCACTTCCCTGGAGTTGCTCCAACCTTTCCTCCAACTCAAAAGCAGAGTACCTAGTACCACTCCACATCTGTTATTGCTCCTCCACGGACTCAGTGCCACTCTTTAAGCTGTTTACTGGACACTTGCCATCTCATTATCAGAAGTGCCTCTTGGAAGGCATCCATCAGGAACACGCCTTATATATTCAATATCTAAGAGTCATGAATGGCTATTAGAACATGCAACAGCATTATTATAAACCCATAACACCCTATAATCTCTCTGTTCAGCTTCACTTTGTCACTTTCAGGGCAGGCGAAAACCACGCTACTTTCTAAAGCGTCCTTCTTCCAACTGATACTCTCCAGATGTTGCCAGACTGCCCATGCTGGCAGCAGCTGGATGGCCATCCAATCACATTGGTGAAGGCTGTTCTAAAACAGTCCTAGAATAGCAAATCTGAGAAGTTGTGCTTAACATGTGAGATTGCTAACACCACGGCACCATCCAGGTGTCACCAAGCAAAGGGGTCTTACCAGCCTTGGTCAGGAAGCTGTTGTTGTCATGTGCTACCAAGTTATTTCTGACTTAAAGCAACCTTATGAATGAAAGCCCTTCAAAATGTCCTATCCATGACACAGCCTTGCTTGGCTCTTTTAAATTCCAGGCTGTGGCTTCCTTTATGGATTCAATCCATCTCATATTTGGTTTCCCTTTTTTTCCTTCTGCCTTCAACATTCCCCAGTATGATGGTCTTCTCCATAGAGCTTGCCTTCTCATGAACATGCCCAAAGCATACAGCCTCAGTTTTGTAATTTTTGCTTCCAGGGAAAGTTCTGATTTGATTGTACCTAGGACTTGTCTGGTTTTTTTTGTTTTTGTTTTTTGTCATTCCATAGTATTCACAAAGCTTTCCTCCAGCAGGTAGGAAACTAGACTACTAACATTCTGAGCAGCAGCTTCCTTTCAAACTCACTTGATGAACAAATTAATCCTAAACACACCAGGCTTCCAGGGTGTTGGTCAATTCCATTTCTGCCCCAATCACTACTTTTGTTTGATTTGCAAGATCATTTCTCAGTAATCATTCTAACAAAGTAGCTGCTCAAAGTGTGGAAAAGGGCAAGAAAGATGATCAAGCAGCTGAAGCAACTCCTTTATGAGCACAGATGACAAGGCCAAGGATTGTTTAGCTCAGGAAAAAAGGAAGGTGAGCGCAGATATCATAGAGGTGTACCAAATGGTGTTGAGAAAGTAGCTAAGGAGACCTTTTCCCCTTTAGAAACCAATGGGATCCTTCCATGAAGCTGACTGGTGGGAAATTCAGCTCAGATTAAAGAAAGTCCTCTTCACTCTGCATATAACTAAGCTAAGGAATTTGTAACCACATGGCCACTCAGTTGGAAGGTTTTGAAAGGATTTAGACAAGTTCATGGAGGATAAGACTATCGGTGACTAATGAGGGGCAGAATTATTGCATGGCGCACTGTGTCAGAAGCCCAGCATCTTTTACCTGGAGCCTCGACTCTGAGAGATCGCCACCACCGTCCTGCTGCCCATGGGCCCCTGCAGAAATACATGTACGGAGACCCTGACGATCTCTGGTGCATCAGAGGCCACTGGAGGAACTGGCTTTTTGCCCAGAGGTGCTCCACCTTCTGCCGTCCCGCTCATTAAAGCATCCTGCCTGAAAGTTTTTGGGTTTTTTTCTGAAATCAAATGCCCACCACTCCCCTATCCATACATCCCTTTTTACAAAAATGGTGTCCTTTAAATATGCACACACAGAGGCTTTAGAATATATCAAGATCAGCATATCCAATGTGTGCTTTGTGTTCTGTGGGCTGGAGGCCAGGTCCTGATGGCTCTGTGCTGCCTTCAGCATCAGGGGCATTTTGCTTATGTACAGCAGGTGCTGGGGAACATGGACAGACGAGCGTTGCTGCACTCTTGTCCTGCTTGGGGGTCTCGCATGGACAGGAGTTTGACTGCTGCATGAACAGAATATTGATCTTCTTATATTCTTATGTCCTGGGACTGCACCCCTTTTGCTACTAATGGGCTCTGTTGCCTAGCTGAAGATTCTTTCACGGCCCATTAAGGGGTGGTATCACAGGTCTGGTGCTTGGCTCCTTAACAGAGGAGAAATGGCTGGGGAGAAATGTGGAAAAGAGAAGGTCGCAGGCACAAAACCCAATTGAGAAATGCAAAAGTAGCCAAAGGAAAGATGTCCAAGCTGGAGGAAGATCGCTGAAGACAGAAGACTCTGAAGATAGCTGGAGGAAGGTGACTTGAGGGGGTTGTAGCGAATGCTACTCAGTGTCTGTCCAAGAGGACAGACTCCCTTCAGCAGGGATGAGGACCCCCACCACCACCACCACCACCCACAGACCAAATGGAGCCTATCCAGAGTCCCAGTCAAGCCCTCTGGGCTTCCCTGAACAGCCTACAACCCTTGCCCCTCTCCCACAGCTTGCGTACCGGCTTTATGCCAGGATATGCTGACGTTCTAACCCCAGTCCCTCTTGGCAACAGCAGGCTAGAGATGGGCTGCCCTTTGCTTGTCTAAATGCGGCAAGGTATTTGTGTCCTCGGCCTAACCTTACCACACCATATCATTCATTTATACATTTATTTAATTTATACCCCACTTTCCCTTACAACAAGCTCAGAGTGGCTTACATCATTCTCCTCCTGCTGCTCTCAATCTTATTCCCACAACAACGATCGTGTGAGGCAGATTGGGCTGAGAGTCTGCGACAGGTCTGAAGTCCCCCAGTTGGCTCCATGGCAGGGCAGGGACTAGAACCTTGTTCACCTGAGTCCTACTCCTGTGCTTTCAACAACTACACCACACTGGCTCTCAAAATATATTCTGCTGCCGGGTCTTTTTTGCCTGGAATCTATCCTACTAAGGATGAATCATCACACGGAACTCACCCACAAGCTGCAATCCACCCACAAAGGATCACCCCGTTTTTTTTTCTTTTTTGAACTATTTTTTCAGTGGTGTGGCAGGTACAGCAGGGGTCTTTTAGGCTGGTCCAATTTGTCTTGATTAGAATGTGAAGCTAGGAGGGGACCAGCGTTGGTCCGACATACTAGATCCGACATACCAGAGAGGCTCACCTGGCGCCGTCATTATTTGCTTTTCGGCGCCAGGCAAAGACCTTTTTATTTAAGAAATATTTTAATTGTTAATTAATTTATTAATTTATTAATTTATTAGTCTAATTGTGAATTTTAGTTTTTTGATAGGTTTATTTATAGTTTTAATTGGGGACTATGAGATGGGCCAATTTTAGTCTTTATAATCTTGCAGGTTAGTTTCTAGGTGGATTTCTGTTTTTGTTTTATATTGTATTTGTTTTTTATGGACCTGCTGTGAGCCGCCCCGAGGCTAGTTGGCAAGGGGCGGCATAGAAATTTTTCTAATAAATAAAATAAATAATAAATAGATGAGCTGGCAAAGTGCTGCACTCCCAAAGCTTATCACAGAGACAGCGTTAGGGAGCAGCCCGTCAGGGCTGGAACCCCGAGCCCTGAATCTCTGCAAAGCCACCTGCCCCACCACATCCATGGACACTGGCTGCAGTTAAGGTGCAAGGGCCCTGATGACCCCCCACTGCAGCTCTTTGCTCCTGGCTGTGCTGACATTCTGCTCACAAGCGCTTCACCTCCTGGTGCCTCAGTTCCTGAATCGTTCTGCCTGCTGGGTTCCCCCCCCCCTTAAAATCAAGTGTTTCTCCTCCACTACTCATAGATCCCTTTTTAAAAATGGGGGTGTCATTAGGAAACGGGGTGCTTGAAACCCACACAGAGATATAAAGTGTATGTAAAATAGAATGTGCAAATTTGTGCTCTTTTTTCCCTGAGTGTCTAAGCCCTGGATATTTATACTACCAGCATTCTGTCTGTTGTATCCTGTGAAATGCCTCAGCGTCTCAATAATTCTGTTGTCCAATGTACCCTGGACAAAATCAGGGGTTGCTCCCTGTCCTCAGTTCTCCAAAGCTGATGTTAAGTAGGCTGCCAGGTATTGAGCAGGCAACACTGCCACCTTGTGCACAAAAAGGGAAAAACCGCTTCACAGTGGAACAAAATTAAGGCTTATTTCGATTTGTATAGAACATGGGGCCTGCGGGTGGGATCTGGCCCGCCACGCCCAGTTATCCGGCCCACATCAGAGGTTTTGGACTCGCCCCACGTGCGCCCGCTGCTGCCTCGCCGCGCGCATGGGGAGGCGGTGGCTTGCTCGCGTGGATATCGTTTTGGACTCGCTTGGAGAAAATGATCTCCGAGTGAGCAAGCCGCCACCTTGCGTGCCTACCGCTGCCTCAGTGCGCACGCACTGCCCCTTGCCAGCCCGTGCACACCACCAGCGCCTTTCAGCTGGCCCTCTGTTGAAAAAGTTTGAGGACCCCTGGTATAGAACATGGGTCCTCAAACTACAGCCCGCATGCCAGATCTGGCCTGTCATGCCCATTTATCCAGCCTGCCTCAGAGGTTTTGGACTCCCTGTGCCCGCCGCCGCCGCCGCCACCCGTCTCACTGTGTGGGAGGCGAGGCGGCGGCTTGCTCGCTTGGAGATGGTTTCGGACTCCTCGCATGCGCCTGCCACCGCCTCACCGGCCTGCGCATCGCCGCCGCCTTTCAACTGGCCCCTCATTGAAAAAGTTTGAGGACCCCTGGTATAGAAGGTGCAACTGTTTTTCAGCAGCTGACTTCGGGTGCCATCCTATCTATGTTCAGACAGAAAGAAATCCTACAAAAGCAGGGCTGATTGAGGAATGTTGGGAGTTGTAGGATCAGTGTAAACTATGCTTTACGTTTTGTGTATTCTGTAGGGGGCCCTTTACATAGGGAGTTGAAGTACTGCTTCTCCTGGGAGTTTTGCATTCTCACAATGTGCCAAAGGAACGACTGCCTCAGCTTTGCCATTTTTGCTTCTAGGGAAATGCATATTATTATATCTTAAGTCTAATTAGTATTAGATTAGCATTCCTTTCCTAAAGTTGATTATTAAAATACCTCTCTAGTGCTTCTGTAGGTGAGCAAGAGAAATCCTCACATCTCACTCCTACCTCCCAGCAATTCTCGGAACAGGCATCCTCTTCTTGCAAGTCCACTCTTTAAGTGTTAAATTCAAATTAACTCTGCCCACCCTCCGTCCACTGAGTATCTCGCGTCCCGAACCTGCTGACTAATGGAAGCAAAGCAAGAAACTGAAGGCCGTGAGGGAGGGCGAACACCGACTAGGTCAGTTACAGGGAAAAGCAGACACAAGTAGAAAAACAACACACGCGGGTTATTTTGAGGGTACGAGAAGAGACCCGTGGAGAGAAAATATAATTTACAGCATGATTCGTACATATGCATTCTAATGGAAGGACCATTGAGTTCAATGGGCTTACTCCCAGGTGAGTGGACATAAGGTTTCCCGTTCTAGCAACACTTCCGGTTTAAAGGTGAATCGTTGTTCCACCCCAATGGATAATACAGCCAACTTTTCAAATTAGAAAAGTGTAGAAAGATGCCTCTCTGCTCCCGTGATAGAGCTAAGGCAAATGAATACCAGCATTATCGTTTTAGCAGAAGGCTTAGTCCCTATTTTACGTATACAGACATATTTCTACGTTTCCTCTTTGGGGAGTTTGGTTTTATATAGGTGCGTGAATGGGCGGGGGAAATAACGCTTCTCCTTCTCCGCAACTGGCTGCGTCAGAGGTGATGGCCAATCGGAAGAGCCTGAGCCCAGAAGTGGGTGGGCTGTGACGCTGAGGCGCTCGCGAGAGCGGCGTTGGTGAGCTAATTCGAGCCAATGGCGAGCGAGACAGTGAGGCGCCCGAAGCCAATGGGAGCGCGGGGAGTGGAGCGCGCCAGCAGTTGACCGGGGGTGCCTGCAGGCGGGTAATGGCGGCACTTTGAGGGCGATCGGCGGGGCGGGGGGCGGATCGGGGCCGGTCCGTCCAGTCTGAAGCGGCTGCTCCGGAGAGGCGCCCGTCGGAGCGTTGTTACGGACAGTTGCGAAGAGCTCGCGTTCATCATTGCGCTATGAGGAGCCCCCCGTAGCCTTGACAGGGCATGGAGGAGGGGGCAAGGGGGCAGTTGCGTTGGCAAGAGTAGGGGACCACTCTCGCAGCAGGGGAGATGTGCAGGTGGGGAGAGGGGATTTTCGCTGGAGGGCGGCCTCCCTTGGAGAGGGGTGTATTTCAGGGGTAGGAGGCTGGACCATGCTTGTGCATTCTGGCGGAATCCGATACCCTGTTTGCCTTGCAGACCCAGTACTGAGCCTGTAGGCTTGGGAGGAAGTCCCCAGTCATCTCAAAGGAACTTCCTACCCGATCCTTAGTCATTATGTGTCGCGTTGGATTTCAAGTGCTACAGTAAGGGACCTGAGTGCTGTACCGTCTCAGGCTCTTTGCTGCTTCCTGTGTGTGTGTGTGTATTTCTTCTATCCCCTTAAACCACATGTAAAAAAGAAGCTGGGATTGCAAAACTGATGCTACACATTGGCTGCTGTAACATCATGACCTGCTCTCACAATGTGGTTTTCCTGTTGGATACTGCCAGTTCTGTGCAGAAGCTTCATCTACATCTGGGCACCTTGAGGATCTTGAACTACCTGGGCTGTAGGTTTGGCTTGGCTAAGGTCCGGTGGGGATTCAAATTCTTTGACTCCTTAGGAGGACAGGGCAGAGCATCACGGGTGGGTAGTTTACGTGAGCTTGGGTCCCGCAGCTGGGAAGAATTCGAGGAAGAACTGGAAACCAGATTCAGAAGCCGATGCTGCAGTCCTCATTTACCTGGGTCTGTGTCACAAGCTGCCTTCACTGGTAATATACTGAAAGAAACTTTACTTGACTACCAATGGGATCGACCTGAAATAGCTTCTCCAGCCAAACCAATACTGAGGAACCAGAAAAGCAAGTTTGTTGTAACCCCGGACAAACCTCCAGCAAGTTCCATTCCTGAGGGCTTTGTGAATGCCATTTTCCTCTTCTCTCCCTGCCCTCATTCCCAGAGGGAGCTGCTACACTTCATCTCTGGAAGCCATGTTTATTTGTCTGATGTACTCCCTTCTGTGCATGACCTGACAGAAAAGATTGTCCCTAAAGGAATCCAGGAAATGATGGCTAACCAGAAAATCACCCTGTATTGGGTGGACACTACTGAAAAAGTCAAGGTAAGAGGTTTCAACCTTGCCATTATGTGTGCTCTGTTCATCACACCTGCGTTCCTCTACCTCTAGGAAGCATGTATCCTGGAGTTATTCTTGTATGAATACAGCAACCCTGTGAGATAGGTTAGGCTGAGAGAGAACAGTGGCTCCATGCCTGGTCATCTTGTGAATAAACTGTAAGGTTCATTCTTTATTTGTATTTAGATCTCCTTAGTACAACACTGTTCACCACATTCTACCATATCTCTCTGATTTTCAGTTACGAACTCCAAGACTACTAGTTTTTTTTCAATGTCTGTTGTAACATCCTGTGCATTATAATGTATAGTTTATGTGCATCCAGTTTACCTCATCATTTCAGGAGGGAGATAGTTTTGCATGCATAATGATACCTGCTTAGGTCTGTTTTTCATATTTGTATGTATTACTTGTTTGCCAAAAGTATCAGACAAATGTGCAAATATTTTAGATAGTATTTTAATTTATATTTTGTACAGTTTATTTGCAAAACACTATTGAGAAATGTTTTTGTCTGTGCCCTAGATATATTTAATAACAGATGGCATAATTGGAATTTCTCATTCATAATATTCCCTGTTATTGTAATGCTTCCTTCATGCAGTAGATACAATACATTGACCCTTCACACTTGTATCACTGACCTGAGCCTTTATGTTGTCTTGTTTCAGTTTCTTGCATCCCCGGACCACATTGGCTACTGGATGTTGGTTGAACTGATGCAGCTCTTGGGGGGCACCATTTTGCCATCTGAGACATTAATCCAGTATCTATATCACTACAGAACAGGGACTGCTCCCTTTTTCCCTGAGGAACCCATGTTCTCTGAGCTACCATTTGGACCATGGACTACAATCCTGCCTTTCAATTCAGCTTTGGACTACCTGCTTTCTTTGCCTTCCAGATTACAAGCAACTTTCCTTCCTCAAGAAGGAGTGTTGTTCTTCCAGACTGACGGTAATGGAACTAATATGTAGTTAAAGCTAGTAAGGAGTTTTCCTCCATATGAATGTGCAGGCCAGTGCTGTGAAAAGAGGGCTTAGACTGAGAAATTAAACAAATTTATACATTTAAGAGCTTAATGATATTAACATCTCAAAACAATATAATTTCTTGCTTTCATGTAGGTTGTCCAATAACACCTGTTCTCTGTGTAGCTAAGATTTTTTTTAAAAAATCAAAATGAAATAGCATGCTTTGGATCCAGACTTGGTTATATTTACTAATGACCTAGTGAAGTTAATAGGACTCAAGTTAGTTACAATTAGTGATGCTGTTGAATGTTGTAATTAGTTTGCTCGCTGGTCTAACCGCATCTATTTGAAATGCTTATGTTTCTAAGATGCCTGGACTGGAATATAGAAACTCGTTACTACATTGAGAATTAATAGGAAGAGCCTGAGCATATGCAATTTGTGACTGGGTTTGGAGAACATGCCACAGCTTGTCAAGGGTTAAATGACCTTTGATGTGAGCAGATGCTAGGTTGCATATCAACCCCTAGCCAAGGGATTGTCCTGTCCCTTGGGGAGCATGTGTATTATGTGAGACTTACCATGGGTCATGTGAGGATTGTTTAACCATTGTATAACTGAAGCTTGCTAGGTTTGCACACCATGACAGTCACAAAGGCAGCCACGTATGTTTCACATGTAGAAAAGCCCCGCTATGGGTTAAATAACTGACAGTAGGCTGCTGCTGTTACTCCATTTCCATACTCCCCAGTAGCCAAAGCATTCTGGGTGCTTTGCAACACTGTATAAAATTAATAGAATAACAATGCCATAAAATCTTATAAAAATAAACATTTCAATAGCTAAAATATACAGTGAAGTATAACCCTGTTGAAGAAAAACATTTGGAAGGATAATCCACTCAAACTTGTGGCCTAAAGGACTGTCAGCCTGGCATTGAAAAAATTCCAAGGTTGGTGCCAGGCAGGCCATGATGGGAGGTCATTCTATGTTCTGTTACTTGTCAGCAGCTGCCTGAACATGAGCCAGCAGTGTGATGTGGGTAAGAAGGCAAGCACCACCCTTGGATGCATAGCCAGAAGTGTGGCTTCCAGAACTAGGCAGGTGTTAAAACTGCTCTACACGACTCTGGTGTGCCCGAAACTGGAGTACTGCCTCCAGTTCTGGGCTCCACATTATAGGAGAGACATAGCTAGGTTAGAATCGGTTCAGCACAGTGTCACAAGATGGTAGCTGGGTTGGGAAGCATGACATGAGGAGAGATTGAGGGAACTGGCTCTTTTCGGCCTGGAGATGAGACACCAAGGGGATCTTTTAGCAACTTAAAGGCATGTGAGGGAATGTCATGTGGAGAAGGGCTGTGACCTGTTCTTCTCTGCAGTAGAGGGCAGGGTGTGTTCCAATGGGGCAAAGCTCAAGAAACCAGGCTTCAGGTTGTATGTCAGGAAGTACTTCCTGATGGCTAGGACCCGTCGGATATGGAATGGACTTCCAGGGGAAGTGGTTGAGGCCCCTTCAGTGAGGGTCTTCAAGGAAAGATTGGACAACCACATGTTGGGGATTACATGAGTAGAGCCGGCTAGAGTCAGACTAGATGGCCTGGAAGATCCCTTCTGACTTGCTTTGTTTCTGTGTTTCTGTAGATGAAGTCCCTCCTTCCTGTCACCATTCTGAGCATCCCTTGGATTTGGTGTTCAGAGGAGGGCCCTGGATGTTGAGCATAGTGTTTGTAGTATTGTGTTGTGTAAACAGCCTATATATCGAAACTGTACCATCTCTGACAAAGGAGGACCCCTTGACAAAGTGTCCACCAGAAGTCACTTTGTCTAGGCCTCTGAACCCTGAAGATGAACCAGCTTTTACGCATCTGGTTGCAACCTAATAGGACAAAAAAGAATTTCTTTGAAACTCAGGTGTCTTAAATTTTTAACCTAAATGTGAGGGAGTTCATCTTCTACCTAAATATGTAACTTATTGTTTACAATTTCTTTCTTATATGGGAAATATAAATTCCTGAGGTGTTTATGTCAGACTAGTATAAGTTTACCTGGGAGTGATAAACCATTGCTACATATGAATTTGCACTAATTTATTTCAATGCTCCCCAGCCAAGTAAACAAAGTACAAAGCTCTTAATCTTTCCTGGTCACTGAGTTGCCCAGTCCATGATAAGTTTCTAAGTATCTGTTTGCTCCGCTTTGTAAAATCTTTTCTTAAACCTCAACATTGGTGTTTTTGCCTTGAACAGGAGCAGAGGAGTCACAAGCCTGTGCTGTGCTCTTGGAGCCTTTAACCGTGAGCCAGAAGTGCTTCACAAGCCCAGTCAATATTTATCTTAAAAGCACTATGACAGGTTGGGACTCAGTGCTTGCTGGGAACTTCTACACAGAGAGCTGGGTACTGCGAAGCCCACCTGCAGGACTGATGGCTCAAGACTCTTTTTCATTTCAGCAGTTTGTAAAATACATCCTGGCCCAGGGATTACATATGGTATGTGACCCTTTTTGTCCTAAGTAAGTCCTTCATCTGGTCAGAAAGTGCCAACTAGTCTCCAGTATCTGTTTCATTCATAGCCCACATTGGTTAGGAGGTAAACAAGAGATATACGTAGCTTGAATTCCCAAGGCCTTCCTGCAGTAACCAGTCTTGCACCTTCCTTGGCTTCAGACATGGAATCACATTTTAGCCCTGGTCTCTCATCTATCTTATCATTCAATATTCTGTACGTCCCTCAGAAGTGCTTTTCTGGTTTTTCTGATCTACAACTACTGAGACCAGAGTTGTTTCTTGACATCCTTGGTAACAACCAAGTTCTTTTCTTCATATTTCACTTTTTTTCTATTGGGTCTGTGATATTAGTCCGAACACCTTTTTGATGATTGAGTAGTTGCCTGTTTGAGGGCATTTTTTAAAAAAGTTAACTCTTGAAACTTACTAAAGCGGTAGATAGCAAATAGACGGCTTTAAAGGTGGATTAGACAAATGCATGGCAGAGAAGACTGTCAATGGCTACTAGTCTGCATGGCTATATGTTACCTGCAACATCAGAGGTGGAGTACCTTGCTGGGGAACATGAGCAGGAGGGTGCACTTGCATCCATGACTTGGTGGTGGGTTTCCTACCAGCGCCTACTATACAAGTTTAGATAGACCCTTGGCCTGATGCAGCTCAGAAGAAGCATCCCCTCTTCCTTCTTGCAAGGGATTGCTCCTGCTAGATAGGCAGTGTGGTTTAGTGGTGAGAGTTACAGTTCCCCTCAGCCATGAAATCCATTGGGTGATTTCTGGCCCTCAGCCATGAAATTCGTTGGGTGATTTCTGGCCAGTCACTGATTTTTTCAGTCTGACCTCCCTCACAGGGTGTTTGCTTGGAGGAATAGAGGGGAAACTTGTAAGCCTCCTTGGGTTCCTTGTAAGAGAAAGAAAGGTGGGGTTTAAATGTAATGTGATAATATTATTGCTTTTTGTGATCTATGCACATTTGGTTTTTTGTCTGAATAGTACTTCTATTTCAGAACTGTTGTTCCACTCATATCTAAATACAGCATGCAAATTTAACTCATAGAATTAACTGGCTAAGAATTTCCTTGGTCAGTGACAACATTATTTTCATGCTTATCTGAAAAAAAGCCTTTCTGGATTTTTTTTTTTTTTAATGGCTGCAATACGGTGCAAGCATGCTCCCAGTTAAACTCCATTATGCCCAGTGGTGAATGAGCAGATGTTTGGAAGGATAACAGAATTTTTAAAAAGCATAACTGTCTGTCTTGGGTCCAGTGGTATATGACTTGTCCTTCGTATAGAAATAGATAGCATCACTGGTAAACTTTAGCAATAATGAAGTTCTGGGGCTCAAAGTAACATCCATATTCTATGGAGAAGCACTGAAATAGCCTGTTACTTGCACTCTCATTACTACAGCTGACTTTGAACTGAGTAATGTTTTATAGTCAATATTTAGATTGCAATCTCATGCACATACTTGGTTCCATTTGCTCAGCTGGACTGGTATTTGAGTGAACATATACTGGATTGTCCTGAGGTCTTAAAGTTCTCTCAGCGTGAAGTATTAATTTTCAGAAGTAGTTTTGGTCTGCCTATCTGATCCCCTTTATTGTTTTTGTGATAGCACAGTGGCTTAGGGATGCTGGATGTGCCAGCCCAAAATGGTTGACACGCTGGCAGTTCAAGCCCAGCACTGCGTGATGGAGTGATCTCCTGTCATTCATCTCTAGCTTCTGCCCACCCAGCAGTTTGAAAGCATGTAATGTCACAAGTAGATAAATGCGTACCACTCTGGTGGGAAAGCTAGCTGCATTTGTGAGACGAATGGGAGTTGGCACTGGACCTGTCCAGACACAAAGGTGATCGGTGGAAGAAACCCAGATGAGCCAACAACCTGAACATCAGCTGGTCTGTGTGTGTGCGCATGCATGTGGAGTTAGTTTGGTCCCTGTGGTGCATACTGTATAAATGCACAAGCCCAAACAGAATGAACTAGAAATTGTAGACAGCCAAACAGTAAGCGCTGTAGACTTCTGGCTAATTGTTCCATTGCCATATACAAAATAATAATAATAAAAAAATTATTTCTTTTGCTCAGGTTGCTGAAGTGTCTCCATCTGGATCCTGTTCTCCATGTACAGGGATTCTCTCTCCTATCTCGGACACTGCTGCAGTTCTCTCTCTCCTCTGGGCTGAGAGAACTGCTGAACTTGAGAGAGCCCTGTTTCAAACACCTGTGGTAGAGAACCTTTCCAAAGATGATAGCTTCAGCCTCCCAGAAATTGTGAGCAGTGTGCTAAATCAAATTGTTGGTGACTCAGAAGGTTGTCTTACAAGTGCTGGTAAGTTCACTTGCTTGTCAGTTTAAAACAATTGTTTTCAAACATCTTCAGGGAACTGCTCCCATATGGTTTAATCTGCTGAAGAACTCCTGCATTTCAAAGAATTTGCAGAGACATGGAAAAAGGATGATCTTTGGTTAGATCTGATTATAGAATACTGGAATTGGAAAGGGGCCATGAAGGCCATCAAGTCCAACCCCCTGCTGTTGCCGGACACTAAGTTACACCATCCCACTCAGGTGGCTGTCCAGCTTCTTTTTGAATGTCTCTAGTGTGGAAGAGCCCATGACCTCTCTAGGCAGCTGATTCCACTGTCGTATTGGTCTGACAGTGAGAAAGCTTTTCCTGATGTCCAGCCTGAATCTGGGGTGTTGCAACTTGAATTGATTATTCCGTGTCCTACACTCTGTAAGAAGAGATCTTGACCTTCCTCTTTGTGACAGGCTTTGAGGTACTTGTAAAGGGATATCATGTCCCCCCCTCAGTCTTATTTTCTCTAGGCTGAACATGCCCAGTTCTCTCAGCCTCTCCTCATAGGGCAGTGTTTCCAAATCCTGGATCATTTTGGTTGCCTTCCTCTGGACCCTTTCTAATTTTCCTGCATCTTTCTTAAATCTTGGTAACCAGAACTGGACACAGTATTCCAGGTGAGGTCTGACTAGTGAGGAGTATAGGGGGACTACTACTTGTCATGGTTTAGAAGTAGTACTTCTGTTAATGCATCCCAAAATAGCATTTGCCCTTTTGGTGGCCACATCATATTGTTGGCTCATGTTTAGCCTATTGTCCACAATTACTCCAAGATCTTTTTCTTTTTCAGTTTCAGCTGTGCTAGAAGGAAGAGATAGAATAGACCATCTTTGGAGTGTACCTATCCTTGTGGTTTAAAATGGGTGGCAGACTGTGTGTGTGTGTGTTGTCCTTTGTATCATGTCCTAAGAGAAGAACATTTAGATCAGATTTTAGAGAGATAATTGTTAGAGCTCTGTACATGGAAGTGTAACAGAAAAATAAGGATGGCACGTTTTCTAGTTACAGGTGCTAGAAAAGTTCTTAAAGGAAAATGGTTTGCCTTTTCAGTGGGATTCATACCATGAGCAATGTTAAATAATTTTTACACATTCGTTTAATTTTACTAATTTCAGCTACACATCTGGAACTTGACATTTATTCTTATATGATTTAGTTTGCAGTTACTTTTATGTAAATGCACACACACACACACACTGTGTTGATACCTAGTGCCTTTAATTGAACACTTTGTCTGATGACTATATACAGATAAAGAAATCCCCATGAAAAGAGTTCTACTCCAGACTGCTGTGTACTTCTGGTGCTAACTTGAGCTGAGAGAATGACCTGAAGTGTACTCTATTTTCTTAGAGCTGCAAATTTCCAGAGCAGATTGTTAACGAGGAGAGCCGTCCTTTAAGATGATTTGACTGCCACTTCAAATCTTCTCATTAATAAGCTTGCAAGGAGCCCAGGCTTTCCTAGAATACAGCTTCAAAAACATTGGGTGTGCTTCCTTTCAAAACTAAACTAGGCTTTAGAAGCAAAATCTATCTAATATTTGTGAAGCCTTGATTTGAGCCTTCGCTTTTCTCTAATCTTTGCTTGTTGGGGGCACAGCCATATTGTCTGAAAATGCAATCTTATGTAAGATCTATTGAACTCCGTGGGATGTAAACCAATATATTCAAGACTGGAGACAGCCTTAACTCCTCGTAAAGCCATTGATTACTATTTAGTTCTAGTTGTTGTTACTTAGAATTTCATTTTGTTCTGTCTATGCATGCCCAGCAGAGCCTTTATTTCCAGAGTGGGCCCAGCAAGAACTATCGCACACATTCCACTGGAATCCTGCAGTGACTGAAGGCTGGTACTCTTTTTCAAACCTCTGCGGAGCAAGTTCACAACTGATGGAATCGCTGAGGTACAGTTCTTGTCTTGATCTTCAAAGGCCATCTGATTAACATAAAGGAAGGGCAGCACCAGGATCCAGAATGCTCCATAATTAGCTCCATAATATTGTCCCCAGCCTCATCTAATCTCCTATGCGGGTATCCCCCATCCTGCTTTGGGGAGAACACAGAGGCAAAATAGTCATTTAGCATCTGTGCCTGTTCCCTCATATCAGTCACTGGATCTCCTTCCTCCTTATTTAGTGGTCCCACCACTTGTCTCCCCTTCCTCTTCCTATTTACATGCTGAAAGAAGCCCTTTTTGTTGCTCTTGATATTCTTGGCAAGTCTCAGCTCATAATCAGCCTTAGCCTTGCGAAGAATCCTTCTGCAACAGGCCTCCTCCTCCCGGTATACCCTTTTGTCTATTTGCCCCAGTACCCATTTCCTGTGGAGGTTCCTCTTTCATCTAATCCCTCTAACCACCTCGTTTCGCATCCAGGGCGGCACTCTCCTCTGCCTCCCCACCTTACTGACTAGCGGTATCGTCAAGGCTTGCACCTCCAAAACCTCCCTTTTGAGTGCCATCCACCCCTCCTCAACTCGCTTACCTTCCAGTAACCTATCCCAGGAGACTTTCCCCAGTCTGGCCTTCAGTTGGCCAAAGTTGGCCCTCTTGAAGTTCCAGCTTCTAGTGCTCGCCCTGCTGCACATCCCCAGTCCCCTGATCTCAAAGCAAAGGATGGAGTGATCACTCGCATCCAGAGCTCCCCTAATCTGTACTTCATCTTTCAGCTGCTCCCTATTGGTCAAGACCAAGTCAAGGATGTTTCCCCCCCTCTCTGCTGCTCCTGGCCCTCTGCTCCCTCCTGGCCCCTCTAGCCTCTCTGGCCCCGCCCCCTTCCCCTCTGCTGCTCCTGGCCCTCTGGTCCCCTGCCCAGCTCCTACCTTGCCTTCGCCACTCCCCTGGCCACTCAGCACTCTCTCCCAGCCTGTGCCTCTGCTGCTCTGCCAAGAGGCCAAGATAAAGTCCATTTTTAAAAAAAGTAGTTTTCAGAATTTTACATTATGAAATGCCCCCTTTCACTTATATATGCACTTTGAACCCAAAGTGGCGTGTCAGACTTGTACAGGTGCCATGTCTGAGCTAAATGATACAAGAAGAATTCAACTAGGAGCCAGCAGTATGGGTTGCCAAAAAGCTCTTGTTTGCATTTAGGAGGAACAGTAGCAATCACGTTTCTTTTGACAAGATTCCTTTTCTGTGCAGATTGCTGGAGGCAAATCCTGCTATTGGGGAAGAAGAGGCCTCAGAGCCTGAAGGGGAACTGATGCGGTGCCTATCAGAATTTTATCAAAGGAAAACCTCTGATCTCTCCACTAGATCTCATCAGCAAGATCATAGAAAGCGATGTATGTGAGAGCTATGACTGTCCATAGTTCCTGTGGTGGTGGACAGCAAAAGGGAAAAGGGGAGAGAGATCAAAAAGCCAAATATACCAGCATATTTTAGTTTAAAACTCATACTGGTCTTTACTTAGCCTTAGGAAAGGACTTTCAGCATTTTAGAATAGGGCAGGGAGAGGGCAAACAGGTTCGTGAGCTGCATGCAGCTCTCTGAGTTTTTTTTATGGCTTTCAGAGGGGCTGAAAAAGCCTATGGTATAGTAGGTCCCTATTTGCCTCTGGCATGGAACAGGGATGGGACAGAACATGCCTGATTAGGCAAGGTACAGAATTGAGCCTGAGGTTGGCATACAAAATCGGGCTGCTTCCTTGGTGGATCCTGGCGGAGCTGAGGGGACCGCACGACAGCTGCACCGCAGGGGAGGATTGGGTCCTCACCAGAGCTTCCAGCACACCAGCTGGTAACAAGGTTTCTGGCCTCTTCTACTGCTGGGTGATGTATTGCTCCCGAGGTGGTAGTGTGCAGCCACTCAGTTTCCTCCAATATTCAGAACTAAAAAGGGAGTAGAAAAGCCCCACTCCGAAAGGTTTTTAGTCATTTTGGCTTGAATACATAGTCGTGCCCTAACAGAAGTTTACTCAGCAATAAGCTTCTATGATCAGTGGATCTTACTCCTAGGTAAGTGTGCTTAGGGTTGCATTAGCTGAAATACATGTTAATCGATTGGTTAAGCAATTTTGTCAGAAATGTTCAATGACTGACAGCCAAGATGGAGACTCACAAGACCTCTACTAGCAGTGACTAGCCTGATAGTTGTATCAGTGTCTGGTCATAATAAATAAACAATAATAAATAAATACTTGTTCATGTCTTGCGGCTCTCAAACATCTGACATTTACTGGCCACACCAGGTGTGGCCACACCAAGAATAAAAGAAAACACAAAAGTCGAGAAACCATCAGATGATTGGGGCAGAAGTGGATGGGACCTGGGAAAGGGTCACGGCCATGTGGGGAAATCTAGAGGGTGGATTGAGGTCCCAGATGGGCCAGATTTGGCTGACAGACCTAGTTCAACACTTGCGGTCACTTGGGTAGCAGTGGTCCTCTGTGATTCGGACTAACTCCAGTCATACTCATGCAGGTGGAGTTCCTCGGACCCCTGTGAGGCAGAAAATGAAGACCATGCCTCGCTCCCTTCAGATGCTGAATGTTGCACGGCTGAATGTGAAGGCTCAGAAGTTCCTGCCCGACGACAAGCCATCAGTCAGCAAGAAAGTTTCCCAAAGGCTGCAATCAAGAAGATCAGACCATAAATTAGAAGAAAGGGTGGAAACAATGAGAACCAGGATAGGTATGTGTCAGATAAACTCGTCTGCCCACTTGTGTTTGGAAGATGCAGGAAAAAGATTCTGTAAGAAAAATAATGGACATGCGTTAAGATCACGAAGTAGGTAAGATCACAAGCTGACTATATTAGAATATTCTAGTTACAAGGGGGCATGGGTGGGACATAGGATCCTTGGTGCTGCTTCTCCAGCATGGACACAAGGGCAGTTGATGAGCTGGGGGTGCTTCTGGGTAGCTGCGGTAGCTGAACTGCATCTTATATTGACAAAGTTTGTAAAGCAAGGGCTGCGTACTATAAAATATGCTATTGCTGTTTAGTACTATAGTTTAAGATCAGGAGGACATGATGTGCCTGTGCCAAATTTGTGCCTTTAGTCTGTGTATCTGTTTTACAGGCTTCAGAACCGAAGAAGAGATGCTTTCCTATATAACTGCAAACTATCAGAACGCTGTAATTGATGGAGAAAATGTCTCCACCTATGCCCAGGATATGGTGACGGCTGTTTATACATTTCAGAAAGCCAATGAAGTAAGACCAATAGGCACACCTGTCTCTGCTGCTTGCAGAGCTTTCCCCCTGGTATTTTAGCAAGAGGCACATCTGAAAAATGACGTGGTTTCATGTTTTTGCCATTCAAAGCAGGAGTTGCCAAGCTGCAGCTCTCTGGATGCTTTGACCTGCTACTTCCATCAGCCCTAATCTATGTGCTGGCTAGGGAATTGCGGCCTTGCAAATATTTTGGCCTGCAAGGTTCCCACAACTTGCTTAATGAGTACAGGAATGGATAATAAAGAATAAATCCTGGTGAGCTTATAAGTGCATACAGAACTTACCTGTGTGGCCAAGTGGTCACTGGTGGTCAAGGAGCCGCACCAGCAAGGTGTTTTTTCATTGGTTGCTGTGCGTTTGTGGAAAACCTACAGAGCTGTGAATTCTTGCCAGTTGCCATTTTCTCAGTGAAAGGTACTAATTTGGATAGTGGTTGTAAAGTTGTCTCAAAAAGCAGAGCTTCTTCCTAGGAAGGAATTGAGTTGTGCATTCAATTAGTGATTCCCTAAGTAATGTGTTTTGGAAGTGTATTGCACTAATAATATTTTGCTCCATTCTCATTTCTTTCTCTCGCTTCGCCCAAATCATCAAACTAGGGAACTACTGCTTGCATGCCTCATGAGGGTTCATGTAAAGGGAAGCCCATTTCAGCTCTGTCCTACCATAGTAAATTGTGGAAACTACAACTACCTCATTCATTGTAGCAATATTTCTGGTGTGTTTGATCTCTCTTGTGGGAATCGTCTGTTTTAAGGGGCCAAGCTAGATTGTGCATTAGATCTGGGAATATGCTCAGTATATCATCTTTTTTGTGCTAAATCTTGCCAAGCAGGGCAAATGCATATTTTTGTAGATTTCAACACTGTTTGATATACCTTGTAATTATAACTGCAGCTAAAAACCATTGTCTTTGGTTGTGCAAGCATGTCCTAAACGCGGAGATATGATACTAATTTTGTTTCTGTTAATAACAAAAAAAACCAACCTGCAATAAAATGTTGCAGTGTGGAGTAGATATTCCATTCTTTTTCCTGATGCTCAATATTCTGTGGCTAGTGAGCATGCTCAGCTGTTTGAGAGGGGTGTTTCCTACCCTTTTAAAAGGTTTTCCTATAGAAATTTTCCTGTGAACCTTGGGTTTCTCTTGAGATGCCTCCTCTCTCTTGTATTTCTGTCTTGGTCTTGGCTACAATCATGACAGCATTTACCAGCCTGGTTTGCTCAGACAGTTCTATAACTATGATGTATTATAAGTACTTTGTATTCCTTGACAAGGATGAGTTTATCCAGTTCCAAATCTCATCTGGAGGTCAAACCAGACTCTGTTTCCCATTGTGACATTGCCCATAGCAGCTGTCTGCAATGTTTCAGACTTCAACGCCATCAGCTCCAGTCACCATGGCGATTGGTTAGGAATGCTGGGAGTTGTAATTCAGTGTCTGAAGGGTCCCAGACTGAGGAAGGGCTGCCTACCAGATTTGAACATGGAATACTCATATCACATTTCTGAAAAACACCGAACTATACAAAGATGTTAAGACTGCAGTGCGGTGTGCAGTTCCCTGAGAAAGTCCCATTAAACTTAATAGAGCTCACTTCTACACTGGTGCATGTAGATTGCACTATACAGGGCAGGAGTAGAATTTACTTTTCCCTAATGGACAGTATGGTTTGCTATTACATAGTATTCCTTTCCCCTCCTTCTGATCAAACATTTGTTCCAAAGGGGGAAAAAATGTCTTCTGTCTTAACCCTGTTGCTCCTTGGTTTTTGTCTGGTATCAGTCTTCCCAAAAAAGCGTTACTTTTTCTTGTTCAGTTGGACTGTACAACTGTGTGAGCAGTTTTTTCATGGGATACTTCTAGAATGTTGTTTGTCCTTACTCCACCTCTGTTTTTGTGTCTACAGACAGCCTGTATGGATACAATCCGAAGCAGTCTCCTGAAGACTGACAAAGTCCTCCGGCAACAGCTTGGCCATGATCCTGATAAGGAACTCAAAGAGTATGAGGCACAATATATTTCCAAAATACTTGGTTGTGCTCTGCTGTAATGCTGAGACTATTTTTTAAAATTCCTTTGTGTGCTATTGGAGTGCTACAAAACAGCTATTCACCTTTCTTGCATTATTTTCCAAATGGATTGCTTTCTTGGCACAGCCTTCCCATTATCCCTAATGTATAAATAACTTTTTAAATGATACTTTGTTTTATAATCTATGTATACTATGTTTCAATGTTAATGATTGACAATAATAAACCTTAACAGGCAGGTCATATTACCCTCAACCAGAATACCAGTTGTAATCAGTGGTATTATGTGTCTTCTGGCTATGTTCCCCCAAAAGGAAGGGGGGGTGTATGGAGGGGGATGATTTTATTTTTGAGCTGACTTTCATCAAAAAGACGACACAGTGGTTTACAAAGCACAACAAAGCGTATGACAAATATCCGTAATTCATTAAGACAGTACTAAGAATCAGTGTCCTGGAATGCCCACATTATTAGATGACTATTTACTAAGCAGTGGAGCATCTGCATTGTTGATCCTGTAAAACTGTAAAGGGAAATAATTCTAATAATTTGGGGCCACCAGGGAGAATGCCCTTCTTTGAGTTGCTGTAAAATCTCTCTCTGCCAAACACTGGAAATAATCTTCTGAAGCCTCTCCCCAAATGGTCTTGCAGCTCTGAGCAGATAATGTAAAAACTGCAGCAAGAAATAACCTCTCTCTCCCATCCTTTCTTTTTCAACAGGTGCCAGCTTCAGGTATACTTGCGGCTGGAAATGTGTTTGCAGTGCCCTTCTTTTCGAAACAATGCAGATGAAATGGAACAACTTGTAGAAGAGGTAGATAAAAGAAGTCTGGGCTACGGGTTCCAAAAGTAGAAAGCAGAATTCTGAGAGAAAGCAATGCCTTTGCATCTGATTCGCTCTTCACAGCAGCTTGCAGTCTCTGTGTCACCTAATTTGAACTACATTTCTCCACACAACTGTCTTGCAGATAACAGAGATGCTGCGGATTTTGTGTTTGACTAAAGACCCAGGATACCTCACCAGTCTTTTGGAGGAAATTGTAGAAACGTGAGTACTTTCATGTTGTAGGAAATTTGCAAGTTTTTCATTTACAAATGAATGAACACAGTGGGGAGGGGGTAACAGTATAGATAATATTTTGCAGATGACTGGAGAGCAGCCTGATTATTAACACAGAATTTGGTTGGGTGCATGAGCTACTGGGTTAACACCTGTCTATTGTATTATAGTTTATTTGTATTATAGATAATTATAGCCTTTCTGGTTTAGAAGCCGAATAGTATCAGCAGAAATCTCAAAAGCGTTAAAATAACCTTTGACAAAATGGGAAAACTAGGCCATGTTACCAAAAAGGAGAAAAAAACCTGTCCCTCTATTTAAATAAATAGCTGGGGAATACTGTGTCTTTTTCTCCACGGCCAGCAGATTTGGCACTTCATGCATTCTTTAAAGTTGCAAAAGAGAGAGAGTACTTCCATAGCCAGGTTACTTACCAGAGCGTGGATGTGGTTTTATATGACTAGTCAAGACTCAGATTTGTAGCACCTCACATCTTTTAGAATATCAAACTTTGCTGTTAATGCATTACTCACCATTTTAAGGACATTGACTTCAGTAATTTATTTTATTTTATTTTATTTTATTTTATTTTATTTATTTATTTATTTATTTATTTATTTATTTATAACATTTTTATGCCGCACCCATCACAGAAAGCCTCGGGGCGGCTTACAAGGCAGCTAATACATAAAATAGGATAACATTAAAAATTCGGAGTATCTTGGCCATAATTTAAAACCAATAAATAAAAACACCAAATTAACAATTAAAATACTGTTTAAATAAAAAGGTCTTGGCCTGGTGCTGAAAAGCAAATAACGATGGTGCCAGGCGGACCTCTCTGGGAAGCGCATTCCATAGGTGGGGCACCACCGCAGAGAAGGCCCTCCTCGGGTACTCACCCTCCCAATATCCTTCACAGAGGGCTCCCAGGGAAGAACCTCCTCCACCGATCTTAAGGGGTGGGAGGGCATATATGAACGCAAGCGCTCCTTTAGATAACCAGGTCCTAAGCCGTTGAGGGCTTTATAGGTGATAACCAACACCTTGAATTGGCCCCGGACTTCAATGGGGAGCCAGTGAAGCTGACGGAGAACTGGGGTTATATGAGAACAACGCCCAGTCCCCATCAGCAACCTCGCAGCTCTATTTTGCACCAATTGAAGTATCCGGACCGTCTTCAAGGGCAGCCCCACGTAGAGCATGTTACAGAAGTCTAATCGGGAAGTTACCAATGCATGTGTCACAGTCGCCAGGCAGTCATTCTCCTGGTAGGGACGCAGCTGATGGATCAGCCGAAGCTGAAGGAAGGCGCTCCTCGCCACCGCTGTTACTTGAGCTTCTAATGACAGCTCTGGGTCGAGGAGCACTCCCAAGCTGCGAACTCTGTCCCTAAGAGGGAGTGCAACCCTGTTCCGGACAAGGGCCAGGTCCCCCATCCCAAAGCCCGTCCCACCTACCAACAGGACCTCCATCTTGTCTGGATTGAGCCTCAGTTTATTGACCCTCATCCAGCCCATTACCTCGGCCAGGCACCGGTTCAGTACAGCCACCACCTCACCTGGATTTGTTGAGAACGAGAGGTAGAGCTGGGTATCATCAGCATACTGATGATTCCGCAGCCCACACCACCTGATGACCTCTCCCAGCGGTTTCATGTAGATGTTAAATAGCAAGGGGGGCAAAATGGACCCCTGCGGAACTCCATGGCATAACTGCCATGGCGCAGAGCCATAGTCCCCCAGCACCACCTTCTGGAATCGGCTGTTGAGGTAGGAGCGGAACCACTGCAAAGCAGTGCCTCCAACCCCCAATCCCGCTAGCCTATCCAGAAGGATACCATGGTCGATGGTATTGAAAGCCGCTGAGAGGTCCAGGAGAACCAACAGGCATGCACTCCCCCTGTCCCTCTCCCTGCACAGGTCATCGTACAGGGCGACCAAGGTAGATTCAGTACCATACCTGGGTCTGAAGCCGGACTGAAATGGGTCCAGATAATCAGTTTCATCCAAGAGTGCTTGGAGTTGTCCTGTTGCCACCCGCTCCAGCACCTTGCCCAAAAACAGGATGTTGGCCACTGGTCTATAATTGGCGGCCATCTCTGGATCCAGGGATGCCTTCTTTAGAACTGGCCAGACTACCGCCTCCTTTAAAGGGGCAGGTACCCGGCCGTCCCTTAGAGAGGTGTTGACTACCTCCAGGATCCAGGTCCCAATCCTGTCCTTGACTTTCTTGAGTAGCCAAGATGGGCAAGGGTCCAGTAAGCAGGTGGTAGGATGTACTTGTCCAAGCACCTTGTCCACATCATCAGGCCAGAACAACTGGAACTCATCCATCTATTGTGGACCAGATGGTAACATTGGCACCTCCCCAGTAGAATCTGATTCACTAGTAGAGTCCAGCTCGTGATGAATTTGAGCGATTTTCTCCCTAAAATGCTTGGCAAAGTCATCACAGTGCAGGCTTTCAAGGGTGGTACGAGATCTTTCTTTGTGCCTGGGTGTACCAGCCCCTGTACCACTCGAAAGAGCTCCGCTGGATGGCATTGTGAGGAGGCAATGGAAGCGGAGAAGAATTTCTTCTTTGCCACCCTCACCGCCACAGCATACGCCCGATAATGGGCTCTCAAGTGTGTTCGGTCAGATTCATCCCATGATTTCCTCCACCTACACTCCTGACATCTCCCAACCTGCTTCATTGCCCGTAATTCAGGTGTATACCAAGGGGATGAACGGGCTCTGCCAGGTGGGAGAGGATGCTTAGGAGCGATCGTGTCAATAGCCCTGGTCATTTCTCCATTCCATAGTTCGACCAAGGCATCGACAGGAGCACCAGCCTTATCAACCGGGAAATCCCTCAGGGCCTTCAGGAATCCATCAGAATCCATCCTGCTCCAGGGGCGGACCCATACAATCAGGTCCGCACCCTTGCAGAGGGAAAGGCCGCTCTCGAGCTCAAACCTCATGAGGAAGTGATCTGACCATGACAGGGGTGTCAGACACAAGTTCCCCACCCTCAGATCATCCTCTTCCTGCCCCTTCGAGAAAACCAGGTCCAGAGTGTATCCATGTTCATGGGTCAGGCCAACGACATGTTGAGACAGCCCCATGGCTGCCATGAAAGCCATGAAGTCCAGAGCTGCCCCGGTCAGAACTGTCTCAGCGTGGAGATTGAAGTCCCCCAGGACCAACATCCTGGGAGTCTTCAACACCAAATCCAAGACGATCTCCATCAGCTCAGGCAGGGAGTCTGTTGGGCAGAAGGGTGCCCAGTACACCAACAGAATCCCCAGTCTGTCTCGGTTGCCCAACACCAAGTAGAGGCACTCTAGACCCGGCCTCGAGAAGACAGGAAGCCCCATAAGGGAAAAAGGCGCAATAAACCAAAGCAACCCCCCCTCCCCTCCAGGCGTGGTCAGTGCTGGACCAGGTACTCGGGCGGGCACAGTTGAGAGAGTGAGACATCCCCCTCCTCACCCACCCAGGTCTCTGTAATGCAAGCCAGGTCGGCCCCCTCATCCACAATCAAGTCATGGATGAGGGAAGATTTATTGTGGACTGACCTGGCATTAAGCAGCAGCACCTACAGGCCCAGGGGGCGGTTGACAGGACTACCTGGAACCCTCAGGCTGGGGGAATAACCAGAAGGGGGAACAGGTGCTAGCCATCTGTCCCTCCTTCTACGCGGACATGTTAGACCCCCAATGCCATAACGTCCCTTGCCCATAACCACCCCGATGGCGGCGCCCACGCACTCCCCAGGCAACCCCATATTCGTAGCCGAGAATAACTCCATTAAAAATATAAGCTTAAAACACATTAAAAACACCTTAAACCCCCTGCCCCAAACATCCCAGTCCAAGTAACAATCCCACCTGCCAGCCGACAAAGCCCCTGGCCAGCCCAGCCCCCGCTGCGACTGGCGAGATAAGCCAGCGGCCGTCCCCGTGCCCCGCCCCCAATCCAGTGTGGCTCTCACCCAGCGCCGGCAGGGTGGGTGCATGGCACTTGCTGGCCTGCAAGATGGCAGCGTCCTCCCGGCAGTGGCGGCAGCGGCCGGCCTGGCCTCCGGCCCCGGTGGGTCCGGCGGTGGCCGCGGGGAGCAGTGTCAGCTGTCCCCTAGGGCCCGGTGGAGCGCTCCCGATGTTCCCCAGCTCGACGGTGGCGGTGGCGTGGCGTGGCGGCAGATGGTGGAGGGAGGGCGCAGGGGAGAAAGGCCCAGTTCCATGAGAGAGCCACATTAAAATGCTTGGGCTTTGCATTTGACTAAACATGGAGAAGATTGCACAGTTAATCCCCAGAAGACACAGTATTAATTTTTACTGCTAAACTAGAGCTACAGCCGTGTGAAGTTTCAGCTAAATCCCAAATGCGACAAGCATAACTTTGTTTTACTGGAGGCTGGATAATTGGGGTGGATTAATGATTGGATTTGCACATCATGAGCAAGTATGCATTAAACAACCCATCGTTAGTCAGGGCCACACAGGAACAGGTGAGCTGTCTCTTGTCTAATCCATTTCCACTTCGTCAAAATATTTTGAATTTTTGGAAAATGGAAACCCAGAACTCCAGCTTGTTAAACGGGAAACAATCCAGGGTTGTAAGCTATGGATTGTAGTTAGATTAAAACTATGCATTATTTCCCCCTCAGTAACTGAATACCAAGTTTGTGTGTCATGATGAATAACCCAAGAATGTCCAGGGATTGTTTACAAAACAGTGAATCAAGTGAAAACAGTAAGTGAGCAGGTGTCAGCTTGCTCGCTCCTGACAACCCATGCGTTGTCTGTTATGTGTAAACCAAGTCACTGAGTGAGCAAACCTGTACTGGTTTTACGGCATACTTGTAGTTTTTTCAGAATTATAGCAACCATCCTGGTGATTCACCTGCATTGATTGGTATACCAGTTACGGCCATTCCTAGATAGGGTCAGCCTGGTCACAGTGAACAGACCACACTGTTTTAATAAATATTCTACACCACCTTGGTATTTATCAATGAACTGCAATAAATAAATATTCTATTAAACAAAACAGAATTCCTTTAAAATATATGTATCCTTTGAAATGGATCATTTTGCAGGTTTAATGATAGAGCAGGATACAGAATCTGGTAACACAATCACACAAGGGTTAGAATTCTTGGTGATAATACATTCAATGTACACGCATGTTATCTTGTTTCTAGGTACATAGAATCTATGCCAAAGACCCTTGGAGACTTGTACTACAGTCTGGGGACACAGATTCCTCCAAAGCTGGCCTCTGTCCTTCCAGCAGATTTCTTCAGTGATGATTCCCGAAGTCAGGAGAGCCAAACTCCATCCCTTCCTGCTTCCACAGCCTCTGTTCCACTTTCCAGAACAGCTGCCTTGAGCACCGAGACGGATCAGCTGGAAGAGCTGCGTACTAGATCTGCCAAGAAAAGGTGGTTGCACTAAAGAGACAGGAGTAAATGGCACCGGATTTAAATTAGACTATGGGGTGGGAAGGGGGTATATTTGCTTGTGAATGATCTACATGTAGGTTTTCAATGAATCAGTGTGAGGCAGATGTATTTAACATTGATATACTATTTTTCATCCTATTAGATTTCAGAGCAACAGGCAACATAAAGCAACACCCATAAAAGATGAAATTTTTGGAGAATTTCATACATATGCAAAGTAGAAATTCATTGATTTTCAAACTGTCTTTCACACAGTGCTGGGTTTTTTTGAAAACTTAGCAAATACCTGCAAGATAACACAAGTAGTGGTGGATAAGCTTTCCTGAAAGCCAATTTGCTTTCCTCTGCTGGCCTTCCCACATCAGTGTGCGTGTGCGTGTGCGTGTGTGTGTGTGTGTGTGTGAGAGAGGGTACACTTTCAAGGTGTACGCTAGGGCCCAACAGACGTAGCATCTAAACCAGATTTCCTAAAACTCATCCCACAAGTTTTCTGAAATTCTAGTGCCTGGGTTTCCATGGGAGATACACAGATAGGCTGATGTGGTAAGTATAAAATGTGAATATCTTTGGGTTCCTTCCAGTATCTCTGACTCCATCTTTATAATCTAAATTTATTTAGCAACAATATTTTCTAGTGTTATGTATAAACAAAAACAGCTTACAGAATCCAGACCCAGTGGGTTTACAGCCAACAGTGGAACAGCCTGAGGAAATCATATGAGAAAGTCAGTTCAGTGCATTTCTTTAAAAGTCAAATTTGTTTCAGGGTGGCTTCTCAAAAGGTTTTTAAAAGAATCATAACCCAAATGTAACGCCTTCCATGCACTATCCTTAAAGTTTTGTCTTGTGCTTCTAGAAAGAGTACGCTAGCCAGACACCGAAGTGTGACAGAATCATCACAAAACTTACGCCAAATAGAGATTCCTCAGATACCCAGAAACCGTACTCAAAAGGTAAGCCTTTTTCTGGGGTGCAAATTGTTTGCAGCCTTGAAAGGTTTGTAGCCTTTTCAGTTGTTTGACAAAACCCCTGAAATGATCAGGCCAAAAAATGTGGAGCAGTGAGTGAGAGGGTGTAACTTGGTGTCCTGCAACAGCAGGGGCTTGGACCTGATGGCCTTCATGGCCCCTTCCAACGCTACTCTTCTATGATCCTATGTCCTTGCTTACCTGTTATAAATGGAACAGCCATTTTGAGATTGTGGTAAGCTGTTTTACATGTAAGGAAGAGCCACTTATTTGATTTTCAATGGACTCTGAAATTCATCTTTCCATAAAAATGGCTTTCAGCAACAGTTTTCCAACTGAGATCTATAACAAGTGTAATTTTGCAGTCTTTTCAATACTACATTTTAATTCTTCAGGACAACTTTCATGCGTCTCTTGATGTGAAATCAGTACCAGCTGCACAGAAAATGGCAGTGCAAGGTAGGGATCCTTACCGTCATGAGGGTACAAGGTACCAGGTGGTTCCAGAGTGGAACCTTTTTTTCTTTTAAAGAGTTTCTTGTAAAATGTTTTTCACTTTCCCAAAGTTAACTTAGAGGAAGCTTATTTGACATGTGTCCATGCATTAAAAATTACTTAAGAACTGAAGGATGCAGCTCTCCATGCTCCCAGATGGTTTGGAATAACTTAGTTTTACAGTGTCCTCCTATTTTAATCCAGCAAGACTGTGAACTTCTATAATTATTCTCTCTATCTGCCAGAAGTGTTCTGCCCATATACACATGAATTCATTTTTGTAAACTCTATTTAGTGAAAAACTGAAACATGAATGCATATAAATATATCACTGGCATTTTTTTTAATTTTAACAGTGACATTCTCATTGCATTCTGCAAAACTTGGTTCAAACAGCACTGTGTGTATGTTCTGTGTAGCACATACTCATATAATGTCAGCTCCCCACATTTTCTCAGTAGCTGAGTAAATGTGACATAAAATCTGACTTTTCTAAAGAAACTCTTCCTGTGAGCAGACTGACAGGATTTTAAACTACTTGTAAAGGTCTTGTTTGTTTTTGCTGCATTAGTTTTTATTTCTCCATGTAAACAATTCCTTCTCTTTGCCTTCCTGATGCTTTTGGAAGTGACAAAAGTACGAAGGAACCTCTTCAACAAGGCAGTGATTTCTCCAAGCAAGAGATCCCTCACAAAGATTCCTCGGAGCCAGTCAGTATCGGCTGTGGAAGGCCTAAAATGCAACCAATCTAACAAGGGTACCAGAGGTGAGAGATGAACTCTACTAGAAAGTCTTTTTAAGCTAGTGCTTTGCTGGTTAGTCTTGGTATTCCTTATTCCATATGTCATAACTAGTTCTGGGTCATGCATTGATTGCCTTTTCCTTTAAAACAGGTATGCTCACCACACGGTGTTTCTTTCCCAAAGCAGCTCCTCACCTGAAGCAAACATGTTGCTGTTTTACACTTAGTGAAGATGAAAGCCTGAACAGTTGCTGTAGGTCTTCATATAATGCAGTTAAGGCAACGTGTGGATGTATAGGGCAGGGGTCGGCAAACTTAAGCACTCAAAGAGCCATTTGGACCCGTTTCCCACAGAAAAGAAAACACCGGGAGCCACAAAACCCCTTTGACATCTAAAATGAACATAACACTGCATATATCGTTTTTTACCTTTATGCCATGTATAAAAAAAACTGTAGTGTTTTTTTTATACATCCAGATATTATGTATCTCCATCCGGATATTTTTCAGCAAAGGCTGTGTGTTTATTCTGGAAATGTCTTGCAACATTCGACTTTTTGTGGTTTGCCAATTTCTCACCACATATTAAGCATACTGGTAAACCAGTCTCGTCAGCACTGAAAGCAAATGAATCTGCCCACGTACCATTAAACGTTCTGTTTTCTTTTGACACTTTTCTTTTCTTGGATTTATCCATGGTTGGCTTACCGGGGGTCGAAACGCTCAATAATTGCGTGCCGGCGGTTGTCACACATTGGTGGTTGTGACACATATTTTGAGCGATAGGAAGCTGCAGCAGAAGAATGAAAGAGCCACATGCGGCTCTGGAGCCACGGGTTGCTGACCCCTGGTATAGAGTGTGCCTAGGGAGGTTCCTGTGGCTGGAGATGGACGTCAGCCTCTAAGCAAGATGCAAGGGGATGTTACTGTTTCTGCAGAGTTGCATACAGGTCCAGAAGTCTCGTGAGAGATGTGGAAAATTCACAACTCAAGGCTTCTTAGCTAGGATGAGTGGAAGAAAGGAAAACGTATAGGAGGCTAGGCAATGCTGCTGCAGTAGAAGGGAGCATGTGACAGTTCCGCATGAAGAGATGGCCTGTAGTGCTTAGAACAAGCAAGATGTGGACAGGTGGGCAGGTGACACACCTGGTCCGTTCCTTCTGTTCTGGGATGGAGGCCGGGAAGACCTATGTGTCGTCAGGAGTTCCTGCCCCAGAGCAATGGTCTGTCCGTCCCCCGTCCCCGTTAAAGTGCTGTGACAGGAAAACGTGGTAGTCGACAACATTTGGAGGTGACTGTTACAACATGGAAAAAAGGAGACCAGTTGTCAAGCGGATTTAATTGTGAAGGACTACTTCCTCAACATTAAATTATTGAGGAAAAAGCCACTTGGCTTGCTCAGCACAAACGATTGTGCAGGCTTGCTCCCTGGTAAAGCTTTGTTTATGTAATGCATATCCTGCATTTCTGCCCAAAGGAGGTGCTCGAGGCAGCTATTAAAGATCAGATTAGAAACAAAAGCACAGTTACATTGCATTCAACCACCTACCCCACCCCTTCAGCAGCTGACCAGCTGAAATGTCAAAGGTCTGCTTCAAGAGAAACATCTTTGCTTTACTTTTCAGGCAGTCACAGGCTATTGACTAAGAGGGTGGCAGAAACACCGCTGCACAAGCAGATCTCCAATAGGCTGCTGCAAAAGCAGATTACGGGCCGGTGAGTGAAGGCTGCTTATTGATGTTACTTGCTAGAAAGTGGAACACTTTTAAAGCTTTATATACTAGAGTCTTTGTTGCCACTCTGCTGAATCTAAAATACTCTTCTTCACAGGTCTTCAGATCCTGGATCTGAAGTTGGGGTTGTAGAAGAATCTCCTGAAAGAAACATAACCCGTAGGTATTGATGTGACTTGGGCCCCCTGTTTGCATGTGTCTTTATTATTGTACTTGTTTGTTTCAATCAATCTTAAAACCACCTTTTAGATTAGATTATCCTTCCCAGGAGGAATACAATAAAACGCCATCATTAGATCACAAAAAGCATTAAAAACTCACCATATGAATTTTATATACCATTGCCTCAACACATTGCTTTCTGGACTATTGACAGATAGCTAAACATCAAAACAACAAAGCATATGCAAGGATACAAGCAGCCCAACTATAACACCAAATAGATAATATGTAAAACCACTGCAACCAATTTAAAAACACATCTCAATCAACAATTAAAATAACACGAGAAGAAAAAGGTTTCACTAGTGCCAAAATGCATAAAGGATCAATGCCAGGTGCACCTTTCATTGATTCCATCACTGGGGCACGGCTACCCAAAAAGGCCCTGTCCCCTGTAGCCAACCTGCTTGCTTCCTTTAGAGGTGACTCTTGGAGAAGGACCTCCATCAAGGATCTTAATGTCCAGATAAGGGAAGAGGCATTCCTCAAGATATCCAGGTTCTAAGCCATTTAGGGCTTTAGACATGAATATGAGCACCTCGAAGCAGGCCTGGACTTCAGTTAGTAGCTGGTGTAATCGATATTGAACAGGGCTTATTTGTTCATATTGGCCTGTCCCAGCCAATCGATGGATGGCCCTGTTCTGTACCAAGTTTCCGTACCATTTTCAAGGGCAGCCCCACATACTGTACATTGCAGGAATCTAAACACAAGATTATGAGTGTGTGGAGCACCATTGCATGAATGACTTCGAAATGTGGATGGTGGAGGCCACTTGACTGTAACTGAGGTTCTTTTGACAATGGAAGAGAAGATGGCCAGAATTATTATCACTTCTGATCTGGCCTGGATGCCAGCAGTGAACTACCTGTCAGATTATGATTGTGGATGGAAAGCTTGTCAGAAGGATCTTTGCTGAATTTTAAGTACTGTGTTTTGGGAGTTTGATTCTAGTCTTTTAGCAGTCATACAGACTGATATTGGGTGGGTGTAAGTGTAAGCCCACCTTGACTGCTCCCTGTCCCTTTATTCTGGCTTATTCATAGGTGGCTTAAGAAGAAGCCCACGAGTCAGGCAGCTGCTGCTGGATAGAATACTATATTCTGAGCAAGTAGAAGCCCCAGGTGATCAAGATAATCTAACAGGTATGAAGGCAAGGGAGCATTTGATGCTTTAGGATTCACAGGATTACGTGAAGCCTCTCTTCACCAAATAGATAGCTATCAGATATTAACCTACACCTTAAGAAGGATGCTCAAGTTTAAGACAAAATGTGGCTTTTTTGTCAAGGTTGGTCAAAATTTTAGACAAGAATTGTTGTCTGGTCAAAACAAAGCAATTTGGATGGGGTTCATTCTAGTTTGGAGATACTGGTTCATTGCTCCTGCATCCTAAGATCTTTGAAAAGAACCTCAGATTATCTCACCAACCTGTGGAGGAGGAGATTGTCTCTCAAGTGCCCTGGTCTTAATTCTAATTAATTTTCTTCCTTTGAGAGGCCTAGCAGTTTATTATAGTAGTATAGTAAGTCGGAGACTCTGGGTCTCCACTGAACAGGAGAGGAGAATTGGGCAAGCTGCCCTGAATTCCTTGAAAGGAAAAAGGAGCAGAGTATAAATACAGCAAATGAACAATAAAGTCTGGAAAACAGGAAGGTGGGTGGGGGGGCACTTCAAAAAAGTGAAGCAGATGATGGGGGGCAACTATACTGTTTCCCTGCATGTTTCTTTCAGCAGAAGATTCATCCCCAAACAGCCTTAGTGGTCTGAGTGGTTGCCATATATAGGCAGAGGGAGAAATTACGCAGCCCCTGCTTGATGGTTCCCTGGCTAGAAAGCACATCCTCCCCTCACACTGTCACCGTTCAGAAGAGCCACACATTTCCTGACCTCTAAGGCTCCATCAAGCTGCATATCCCAGGCAGCCATGTACTAGCTAGAACTATTTTGCTCCTGGCTACGAGTGTGGCTGCACTGAAGTCTTCCTCATATTGTAACCTGAGATACAAAATGCAGCAAGCTTTTTAGAGCCAGTAGACTTTCGGTCCTACTGGCTGGAGGATACAGCTATTCCTGCCTGTCATTGCCAGTCTAAATGGCCACCTTTTTGTTTATAGGCGTGGTGTCGCCTCCTCCAAAGAAAGCCATCCAGTCCCCTAAAAGCCTTCTCTTTGGAGCAGTTGTTGATGCGCTCAGTATTGAGGAGATGGGCTCATCCAAAACAAGAAGAAAATCCTTGGCTTCTAGCGAGCTTGTTTACCAGGTAAAATTATTATTCTGGTGTGTCTGTCTCTGCTGTATCTACCTGTGTCTGGTCTACCCGCCTTCTCAGGAGTCATTTCTAACATATAGCTTAAAATGTGCAATGTCTTTAATTAGTGATTTAATTGCTACACAATGTATTGCTGTTCTATTCCTGCTTGGAAACGTCCCTTTTCCTTCTTCTACAGACACCAAGAAAAATTCCTCTTCAGTTGTCCCAGAGACTAAGTCCCTCCAACAATATTCTGAGAAGATCTCCACGGATTCAAGGGAAGTTAGAACAGACACCTCAGAAAACCTCAGCCTTAAAGCATGCTCCAGCTACGCATTTGGAAGATCTCTCTTCCCCTTGTAGACAGAACAATTCCTGGCCCAAATCCACCGGAAAGGAAGATCCTCTGGAAGAGAAGGAAAAGTGTTCTTCCCCTTCCAAAGTTGCCGAGCTACAGACTTTAGCAAAGCAGGCAAGAAACGAAGCACTCGATGATGTATTTGTTTCATCTGCAGGCATTTCTGATTCAGTAGCTGCTTTGTCTGTAACAGCTTCTCCATTTCCATTAAGTTCCAGGAGAATGTCATTCTCACAGCTGCAGTCTCCAAGGCGCTCCTTGAGAATTGCCCAGAAAATGGTTTCTCCAACTCCTGCTCAGAGGCACTCTCTTGAGGCAAAAAGGCTCTCATACCAGGAGCTTTCATCATTGGAGTCAGACTCTGTGTTATCAGAAGTAACACCCACAGTCTTTGGAGGTACACATTCAGAGCTGTCGTCAAGCCCAAAGAGTGCAAAAACATTTTCTCTACAAGCCGATTCTGCTTTGCTACTTGATGTTAACTCTCCACCTTGTAATTCATCCTTAATTGCAGTAGCAACATGTACTCTCCCCTCTCCTGGGACTCAAATACTAGGCAAGCAGTCTTGTACACCCAAAAAGTCTCCTTTGACAGGTCAGAATGTCACAAATATCTCCCCAGCGAAAGCCTTCAGATCTTCCTGCCTGCCCAAAGAGCACTTAAACTTGTACCAAAGTAATGAATGTCAGTATAGGAACAATGCCAGTCTTTCTGCTAAAACCAATGCATTCTGCAAACCTGAGAATACAGAGGGAATGACCTTGGTGCAGGATATACAAACAACGCAACACACAAGAGCAATAACTCCAACTAAAAGAAGAGGATTAGAAAGACACCCGTCTCCTAAATTCTCCCCTGAAGAGCATGTGTTTATCCCAGATGCAGTAGTGGTGTGTGAGCAGTTAGAGACCCCCTGCCTAGTCAAGAGGTCCTTAGGCAGCTCTCCAGTAGGAGAAGGCTCAGGAACTTCACAAAATAGGGTTTTGCCAGCAGAGGCAGCCAAGGGTTTGCAGCACCCACTCTTCCAGAGCCCTCTTGGACATAACCAGCCTTCCTGGCTTCCAGCCCCAAAGTCCGGTGCTTCCGCATATGCCTTGCGTTGCACCCCAGAGAGAAAGCAGCGGGAAGCTGCAGCGCGGCTGGGCAACCCTGAGAACAAGGCCACGTGCAGCACCCCAAGGACTATCCACACACAGCCGTTGCCAGTCAGTCCACCAACCTATGAAGTTGAACTAGAGATGCAAGCTTCTGGCCTGCCAAAGCTCCGCATCAAAAAGGTCGCTTCTGGATCGACTCTGGAACCGCAGTCTCATGCAGAGCCTGGAAAACCCAAAGGAGAGGAAAATGATCCTGCTCTGGGGGATCTTTCTGTGACCTGGTGTGGTAAGCACTCAGGGAAACCAGAACCTGCCTCCTGCTCACCCTCCTGTATTCGCTCAGCCCACAGTAGTCCTGGGAAGTTCGGAGGGAATGGCCAGACCTACATATGCCAGTCATACACTCCAACACATTGCGCCTCTTCTATTGCTTCCCCATCCCAGAGCAATGCTGGCACACACTGCACACCTTCTCCAAAGCATAAAGGAAGGATTACCCCTGAAGCAATCAAAGACTGGCCGCGAAAGAAAAGAGCTGCTATTAGTTGCAGCAGAAGTGACAGACAGGGAGATGCCCCTGGAGATGCAGGGGAAATAGGAGCTTCTGCCTTCTTTAATAGCAATAAAGCACTGCTTTTGGGGGAATTTGAACTTGAAGGAGTCTACAGACTTCAAGACCAGTCACCTAGCAGTAACGTAGAGCCCAGTGGTGATGAGAGCATCTGCAGAAATACTTCTGGATTGAAGTTCAGGAAAAGGGCCTTTGAGCACCTGTCTCCAGAGGAGGAAACAAGCCAGGAAGTAAAAAGGTCCTTCAGAAAGAGAGCGCACTCCAGTTTAGCTCCCTACTCAACAGAACTTCTGAGCATCAATAAGGGGGAAGTGTCCTCAAACAAGACCATCCTGGAGGAGGAGGAGATCTTCAGCTTTTCAGGTATCTTTGGATTAAGATCAGGTGTTGAGAGGGAATGGGGGAGCTTAATAAAAATAGAAAGTGGGATAAACGGGCCAGACAAAATGTGCTCCCCCCCCCAGGAAAAAACATTGTCCCTAGGATTTGCCCGTACTCCACAATTGGCTTGATGTCTTTCCCTGCAAGAACATGTGATTGACTGTGGCTTAATTGGGCATTAAAGCAGTTGGCCTCCAATTTCTTTGCACTTTAATTCTATTAATACAGTAAATAGGAGTTAGGAGTGGTCTTACACACAAATTTTGCATTGTCCCCTAGTTATGCAACACAGCCAAGGATTTCCGTAAGAAACAAAGGCCCTTTCTCCCCATCAAGGTCACTTGGAATTCCTGGAACATTACATGCCCTGCCTTTACTTTCTTCTTCAACCGCCTTGTTTTCCCTCCTTCAGGTCTGACTCCACCCAAGTCTTTAGGAAAGAGCACCATTTCTGCTAGTGGTCTTCTTGCCCTAACACAGTCTCCACTGCTCTGTCACACCTCATCCACGAGGAAGCGTTCCACAGGTAAAAGCTCTTGCATTTTAAGCAACTGAGTAGTGCCAAAGAGAAGACTGGACTGGGGGAAAAATAATGAACCAGTGACGGATAGTAGATATGCTCTTATTAAAGGTTCACTGTGAAGGCACACAATAGATTTGGGAACTGCATTGCTTAACAGGCTTCTGCTCCTGCTTTCAAAAGAAAATATCGGAAGTATCCTAGTCCAGCTTACTGTCAGAGGGATGACACAGAAAATATATGAAAGAGGGGAAAGAAAACCACATTAGTTGTTACTTACTAGCTCTTGGCTACAAAAGCTTTCCTAAAAACCAGCTGGAATGGGGCTCAGTTTGAGGAGGAGCTAGAAGTTGCTGATGGAATGGCTGTGCTTCTCTCCTCCCCTGCAGCAGGCTGGTGACGCAACCACAGCTGGGTGGGGGGTTTTGCCAGCCCTTTATTTTCTGTGTTCTTGTGGCAAATAGAAATGCTCTGCAGTTCAGCAATTTACCTGTACCTTTCATACACTGCTGCCCACACAGGAGACGACGCCGAAGTGTCTGCAGCTGCAAATGAAGACTTCTCCCCGTTTCGGAGGGCAGCGGCCTCCAGGCAGCGTTCCATTAGCAGGACCTACTCACGGAAAAGGCTGCTTTGCTGAACTGTGAAACAAAACTGAGGGACCTCTTTGGGCTGAGACAGAGGCGTTCCATGCCTATTTTAAAATCAAAACTAAGGGCCAACCACAAAAGCAGCATGTCTTGCTCATGAATTCACAGTTGGATCCAGTCACAGGAAACATTTTGCTCAGCATCAGAACCAGAAAAAAGTGGAACTATGCTGCAGCCAATGGCAGAAAGCTGCCCTTGGCCTTTTAAGTAGGACTGTGAGGTTTCAACAGACAAGGAGGTAAGCGATTGAGACATAACCACTTTTAAATATTTCTTTTGTAAAATAAATTTTGCTTTGATAAGTTTGTTAAAAGAATTGAAAGGATTACTGTTTATGCTGGCTACAGTCTCTTGCTTACACACTACTTAAAAACCATTTCTGCAATAACACTTGAAACATACAGAATCACATTTTTACTCTAGAATTCGTATTAAAATACTAAAGTTTACTGAATGTAAAGACTATCTTCTAAAGTTGTCTTTAGTTAGTACAGAGAGAAAGATAAAGAAAACTGTTATGGTTCAGCTGTAAACAACTGGACATCAGACCCTTATCAAAACTTATTCTGGTTTATTAGAAGTTACATTATAAAAAGCCTATTTTATGTACATGTCTTCCTGTAATTTCATGTAACAGTCCAAATTGTTTTGCACCTTCCAAAGGAAGGTGGCCTTTTGCCAGAGGTAGTGGTCTTTCCTGTGAGAGGTACAGGAACGGAAGAGGGGAAATGGCTGACGTGCTTGGTTTTGGTCCCCCCTCCATCACACAATAGGCAGATGTAGAAAAATTAAAACTAAAGCCAAAGCAATTCCTACAAGTCTTGTTAGCTCTAGAAGTACATTAGCACCTTAGGTTAAGCAGCCAGCCATTATTATCTGCAGTGGTCTTGCATTAACACATCTTATATGTCCTGTAGGCAATACCCACTACCAACTTATACGGGCCTAGAGTGGGTTTTTCCTGACATCAATGATTTCAGGACAAGACATTCCAGCAACAAGGTTCAAGCCAGCCCTGTGCAGTTCCTTACGAGATTTCAAAAGGGGAGCTATAGTCAGTGGCAGGGATGTTTCCTTGACCAGACCTGCTCTGGTTGGAAAATCCACTTCCTTCTGGCGAGGGTCTTCTGGCACCAAGGTGTTTGTACTAGACAGTGAAGAGCGCTTCCAGGTGGATGGCAAGGCTGCATGCACCAAATCCCGAGGTTCCTCCCCATTCCGAACATTTCTTTCAGAGGCCTCTATCTGCTCCAACATGCCATTAGTATTTAAGACATTGTGCATCTTAAGTGAGCCAGGTCTCTCTCCAGCTGCATGTGTCGGTTTTTCCATACCTGTGTGAGGAGAGAGCAACATTTTAATACTATGCAACTGATAGTCTTTTTGCCTTGTGCAGATTTCCAATCCTGTATGTAAAATGGCAGCCTCAGAGAACAGGATCTTTAACATAAGTGACAGCAGCAACTTGAGCAGAGTCTTCGGACATTATCTAACTGAAAAACCTATTTCTAGCCCCCACAGCTGCAGAGAGATTCTCTAAATATATAGAATAGTGCCTACAGAATTTGGGTTGAGTGGGCAGCACGTTGTAGTATCTGCACTGCCTAGAGCACTCTTCAGACTGCTTGGTGGCATAAAAATGTCATATAAATAAATTATGATATGAAGAGCCAAAGATGGCCTAAAGGGTAGCACTGAACTGCCGTCCCCTGTACCACAAGGCAAAGCAGCAGGACTGCTGTGACTGTTTTGTGAAGTGGGTACGCATAGCATACGTTCCTAAGCAGCTTCCTACGTTCTTCAGGAAAGCCTTTTCCAGCCCTGCCTGGGATACACAAAGCATTGCTGCCCATTCTTAGTCGTGCTCTCTCTGCATCATATGGGTGCTGTGCCCACACAGTGCCACATTCAGGAAGATTCCTCGAACTAAGCCTAGAATTTTTGGCAGGAACCCCCCCCCCCTTTATATAAATAGGCAGGCTCCTACCATTTTCTCAGTTCACTTGCGACCGCCATTTGCAGTGCATTGGGATCTCTAATGTTCAATTCCTTAGCCTTCCCTCACAACTCTCAATTTACCTCACAATTTTTGTTTTACCTCAACTTTATCTTTCTCACCATCTATCACTCACTACCTTGTCTTGTTTCCCAATCTCCTACATTCCCTGTTCTTCAAAGTCCCCCCACCCCTTCTTATACCCTCACAAAAAACATTTTAAAAACCCTCCTATCATTATGTCCTTCTACTTCTCTTACTCTGGGATCTTTCTTCTCTTTTTCTTCCCCAATGCTGCTCAAACCGGCCTCTAGAGTGTGTGCCAAACGTGGCGTATAAATGCCATCTGCCAGTGGTCATTCACGGTGCCGGGCTGAGGAGCACTGAGCAGACAAATCTCCATGTGGCTGAGCCTTCACTAAGCAGGCTTGCAAAAACGGCTGGCCGCCCGAGGATGGCAATGTGGGAGGGCTGGCGCCATGTGAGATGCCATTGGCGAGGGAGGTGAAGGCTCCTCAACCTCAAAAGAGGTCTCTAAAAAGCCTCCTTCCCACCAGTCCCTCGGGCAAATTGAAGCCCTCTGTTCTGACCTCTAAAGCATCCACTATCTCAGGTGCTGAAAAAGCCTAAGGAGAAAAAGCACCTTGAGCCCCACCTTAAACCAGCGAAGAAATCTTGCAAAACTAAACATACTAAATGGCCAGAACGGCATTTGCCAGCTTGTTCTGAGCACCACAGAGCTCCAACCCGATTGGCAGTTCCTCTCTGATTTGGGCCTCGCCTGTCCAGCACTCCCCAACTCCAGCTCGATCTGACCATGGCATGCCACCCAAGCTACCAGGACCGGCTTCTTTTTGGATGGAGAGATCTGTGACTCTGGCTCAATCTCCATTGCTGCATAGCTCCCCAGCATGATTGATGCAGACCCCACATCACAATCCAGCCATGGAGCCAACCCACCCACACCTTGTCTGTTCCATGGCCCGTCCTCAAATCCTTCTCCAGTTCTGCTGTGTCACTCTACTCCAGGCACCAAACCAACTGTGCAACCTTATCGGGGAAACCCGTACTAGTATCCTTTTCCAGGACACTATTTCCAAGTTGACTCATGGGAATGTCTGGCAGACCCTTGATATTAAGCCTGGCCTCCAGTTACGCCACCTCGCACCACGTGACATCAGTCTCCACCAAGACCGCTCTACCATCCTTCCAGCAGCCTGAGCAGAGTGCCCAGATGTCACCCTCTCCGTCGACTGGATCCAACTCAACTGATCCAATAGATTATGGGTCGGACTCTGTGGAACCCGTCTCCACCTTCCTGGATAACATCGTCTCCTCCCAAGCCCCCGGATCCCAGGGGACAGCCCTGGCCATTCTTTGGGTATCCAGGTACAACCAACCATGGATCAGATGGAAGAGAACTCTGTTCCAGTAGCAATACCATTCATCCCGACATTGTCCAAGGCTATGAAAGAACCCTCTGAGATTCATGCAGGTCGCATACCAGTAACCACAGCTCTTCGAGTGATCATCTGTACATTCACAGAGATGGGTGCTGCACCTGTGCAGTGCCTTGTTCAGGAAGACTAGCTTAGCCTAGAACTTTCCGCGGGAGATCCCCTCCCCCCTATATAAAAGGTGGGCTCCCACCATTTTGTCAGTACCACTTGAGACCCATGTTTGCAATCGGTATACCTAATCATAATTTGTGGGATATGTGTAATATTGCAATAAATATCAATAATGGAACAAAATAGCCGTCATGTCTTCTGTATCTCTAATCACTGACACCAACGTGAGGCTGGTGGGTGGGTTGTGTGAATGACGAGCAAGCATCCCTCCATGGAGGTGAGAGGTGTTGGTGTTGGTACAGTAACATATAGATTGTTGCATATATAAAAGACAAGCCGTAGTGATGACCTCTCGCCTATGCCCTGTCATATAGCACTCACTCATCAATACATAGAGACAAGTGCATTGAGATAACAGTTCGCTAAGTTGCAATAGTCTGTTTTGCAAACACACTTGTCCATCAATGTATGAGTCCCACAGCATGTGTGTATCAGTGTTCAAGTGCGCTGGTGAAGAGTCACTGGGTGAAGGGATGTCAGTGGAAGATGGAAGTCAACGTGGCTCTCCCAAAGGAGCAGTCTCTTCTAGCTCTAATGCCAAGTTTGTAATGTTGAACAAACGTTGATGGTTTGGACCACGTTGCTGCCCTACAGACGTCTTCAACTGGGATACCCACATGAAGGGCCACAGATGCTGAGACAGCTCTCACTGAATGATCCCAAGGTTCATCGGATAAGTCTAAGGAAGAGGATTTGTACGCCAGCTTAATGGTCTTTATGATCCAGTGCGCCAAGTGCTGAGCCGACTGTTTAGTGTTTCTTCAGTCTTGGACTATTCTGGCACTCGGTTTTGAGGTGCTTCCTTTCCCCCTTCTTTTTCTTAGGGACATACACACAGGGCAAACGACCGTCTCTCATTGCACTGAGAAAATGGCCGGAGCCCGCCTATTTATAGAACAGTGAGCGGGGGTGGGACTCCCGCCAAAGATTCTAGGTTTAGGGGAATTTCCCCAGACATGGTGTGGTGCAAGCACAGCACCCATATGTATGAATGCACAGGTGACCACTTGGAAAATGACAAATACAGCAACCTGCCTTTACACAGTCCAGCAGCATGTGACGCGCAACTCCAACCAGCCCTAGTCTAGTCAAGGGTGAGGGACAATGGGCATTACATCCAGCCGTATCTGGAGGGCCCTATGTTCCCCATACCTTCATTAAGCTATGGCTCTCGCCCAACATGAACACACAAAGCAATTTCATACGGACAGTCCCAAAACAGTGGGCCCTAGGCTAGGTCTAGCCGGTCTGAGCAATGTCCCTTCAGATGCCACCCCTTCTGTAAGTCCCTTTTCAACAATCATTTTCCACAGAACCTTTGGTTTATCTCCTTTATCCTCAGTTCCGGCTGTAACCAAACATGCATCATTCCACAGGCCCTCAGTAATACTGCTTTATACTTTTCCCCTGCTGCCTACTTAAATTGCAAGCTTGCTGTCAACAGATTTTTGCCTAAAAGTTAACAGATGAAGCTCATTGGTGGGAGATTCAAGACTGAGAAAAAGAAGTACTTCGTATGTTGCATAGTTAAACTATGGAGCTCACTTCCAGAGGACAGGGTGGTGGCCACCGGTTTGGTCAATGTTAAAAAGGGGTGCTTCTGATGCTGAAAGTAGCATCTAGCCATCTGAACTAGCAGCCATCAATACCCTTCTCTCTGAACTCCATGACTGCTCTTACCATTCTTATGCACGTAGCCTTGTTTTGCCTCCAACCATACATTTTAGCCACATTTGAACTTCACTGGCAAAGAGATAAAAACAAAGTCTCCATGTCTGACGTGTATCCTCACCTCTGCTGTGTCCCTCCAAGTGGCTGGTGCTTAGCTTCTGCTTCAGCTCTTGATTTACCCATTTATAATGGGCCAATTCCTTTTCCAGTGCTTGGATCCTTCCTTGGTATTGAACCAGGCTGCTTGCCTGTCCCTCTTCCATGTGCTCTGGGAGAAGGGAATAAATACTCTGTTAAAACCTGGGAAACGATCCAAGCGAAGTATTAAGAGAGGCACTTGATTCACCGATTGGCCCAAAGGCCCTTTGTTACCCCGGCTCTGTTGAAGCAGAAGCTGAATATTCTGCTCGTGCTCCTTCTGCTGCAGAGTCAGCTGCCGGTCCATCTCTAAGCGCTGGCGCTCCAATGCAACTTCTAGCCAGAACACCAGCTGGAGCTGCTCCTCAAGCTGCAGTTCCAGTTCTGAGAAAGCGATGTGCTGCCTGTGCTGCTCCTCCCGCAGAGTCACGACCTGCAGAACCAAGATCTCAGACTTTTTCATGATGTCCCCACAGTCAATGAATCATCGCTTTTCAATTCAGTCGTGAAAAGGGTAGCCCGGCAGAGCTGTGACAGAGCTGTGGGTAGCCTTATTCTCACAGATGGCCCTTACACATTCATCTGGATTCCACCACAGCACAATGCAGCTCATCTGGCTGAATGGTCTCCTACGCAAGAACCAACACATCTGACTCACACGGAGAACTGGAACTTTTAGGGAATGGGTTCCAGCCCAGCCTCCCCAATACTAGCTTCCTATGTGTGGGGAAACAGTGTGGTGCCACTTCCCCAGCATCCTCCTGCTGAAATGGTACTCTCCAGATGCTAACCTAGATCACCACCTGCCATTGCAAGCACTGTACCCCAAACACTGAGGAAGCAGCGCTGAGAAAAACGAATGCAGTGGTGATGCTAAGCAAACCCCACACTTCCTTACAGCCTGTTTAGGTTACTTCCTACATGCTGTCATCATCATTGTGAACTTATTCTATGGTGCTGAACAATTACAACCGGAAGCCACACTTTGAAGGAAGGGTTTCCACATCCAAAACTGCAGTGTTGAGTTATTAGGGTTCCAGCTTATTAGAGGCATCCTGGGAAAACGGCAAAGCAGGGGAAAAGATCAGCACACACCAACAAGAACCGGACCCCCTCACTTGGGAACTTCAGTACCTCTTTTCCCCACTGATCTGTCTCTTGTATTTTGCATCCTTAGGCTTCTCTGCTATGGTCATGCTGCACCATGTCACAGTATTTCACTACAATGACCAGGGCTGCAATCTGGCACCTACCTTATCAAAGTATTTGCAGAGCAATGCACGGGTCTCGGAGGAAGAGAGGTAGCTGAGTTTGGCCATGAGATTCATCTCACACTGGGACAGGAGGCTAGCAGATGACCTCAGCACACGCTGTCGGCAAGTGATCGACTCATTTTTGTATTCGATGGCAGCGTCTAGAGCTTCTATGGCCTCATCTAACTGGAAGAGGATCCGTTCCTCCTAATTGGGGATTAAGAAAGCAAGAAAACTGCTTGTTTTCCATACGTAACTACCTGTTTCTACCTGTGCTGGGCAAAGCAATGGCCAATCCTTCACTTGATCTCTTCTCATAACCTTGTGAGTTTCCCATTTGCAGTGCAGAAACTGGCTGCAATTTCCCCCAAAGTGACCCATCCAGTTCCTGGCTTAGCATGAGCCTGCATTCAGTTCAGCATCAGTATCTGGAAAAGCCTGTCATTGGCACAACACCCCAGAGCCTCACGCCCCCTACGAATTCTTCCAGATTTTAAGATTCCCCCTTCCACATTCTTCAATGTCTTCTGCCCCACCAATTGCCCTCTAACAAATTCGCTTCAGTGATCATCACGTATGGGTCCAAACTCTTACAGGACTGCCACCTCCTGTATGAGCATCCCTACCTTCTTGCCCACTGCCTAGACAACTGACATCTCATGAGGAAACCTGGATAAACAATTCTATCATCTGTGGAGACTATACTGATAGGATCTTTCTGAGTCCTGGAACTCTGAAATGGGCCCTGGTTACCTAAAGGAGCGCCTGCGACCATATATGCCCTCCCGCCCCTTACGATCTGCGGCAGAGGCTCTCCTCCGGGAACCCTCCGTGCGTGATATTAGAAGGGTGAGTACCCGGAGGAGGGCCTTCTCGGCGGTGGCGCCCCATCTATGGAATGCGCTCCCCAGAGAGGCTCACCTGGCACTGTCGTTATTTGCTTTTCAGCACCAGGCGAAGACCTTTTTATTTAGACAATATTTTAATTAATATTATGGTTAATTTATGTTTAATTTATTTATGTTTAATTTAAGTTTAATTTAAATTTGTTATTTATATTTTTGTTGCATGTTTTTATATTTAATTTATGTTTAGGTTTAATTTATGTTTAATGTTTAATTTAAGATTAATTTAAATTTGTTATTTATATTTTTGTTATATGTTTTTATATTTAACCTGAGTTGGGCCAGTTTTTAAATATTTTTAAATATTGTATATGTTTTTAGTATTATTTTTGTTTCGGTATTGTGAGCCGCCCCGAGGCTGCTGCAAGGGGCGGCATATAAATATTTAAATAATAAAATAAAATAAATAAAATATAAATAAATGCCCTTTATCCTAAGTCCTAAGTGCCAGCATCTCTGCTTTCTTTCCTGAGACCGACAAAAAACTTGTCAGCCTTCAGGATTCATTGCACCTGTGTCTAATTTTTATAACTGGTTTGGGTAATTTCTTAAGAGGAAGTAGTATAAAAACTGAGGCTCCATTTTAGTTTCTTCTGCACACTTCTAAAAATGGAAGTGTTCTCGAGTCCTTTGAAGGTCTGGCAGAATTGACACCCATTTTGTAGGATATGTGAAATTATATTGTCCCAAACTGATAAATGTAGGTAGGCTAAACTAAACAACGAAAGCTCCTCGAATGCATTTCTGGGGTTCTGTCCAAAATAAATGGGTATAGACATGGGATAGTCCTAACTTGTTTTCTTGCAAGTTAGGACTGATCCACATACAGTGCAGAATGAGGAGGGAATGCGGTCATAAAGTTCCAAAGCAGCAGAATAGACTTCTATAGGTCTGGATGCCTTAGAAAAAAACCCATGTAAATAGAAAGGTAGAAGAGCCAGAAGTTGCAAAATGGAAGTTAAAACTGCTCAATTAATGTCTAGCACACTAATAATAAGCACAGGGGAAAAAGCTTCTAATTAACCTCTGGAGACAGCAAAGTGCCCTGGCGTAGCTTGTTGTCTATCTCCAGCCTTTGTTTTAGCAACTGGTCCTTCTCTTGCCGCAAATTGCTAATTTCTTGCCGAATCTGCTGCTGATCATGCGCACTGCTGGAGCAAAGCTGCCCATTCTTCTGCGTCAGTTCTTTCTCCAGGTACTCTAGACGGCTGGATACCTGCATGATGTCATCATTCAGAGCCTGAGCCGGTCAGAGAAGAAATAAACAGTCAGCACGCAAGGGCAATCTGCTGGTTGTGCCTTCCATCCTCATGAACCGTCGCACACAGCTTTTTATTCCTTGGAGGAGAGAGATGTCGGCATGGACATACCTATCCAACAGAGGAGCAACTCTAAGGGGGAAAGGATGGCCACAGGCTGGCACAGAGCTAGACTGATGCTTCTCTGGAGTGAGAATAGTTAGCCAGGGGAAGGATCTCAATCCTCTGCTTTTGAGCAGGCAGACATGCTTCAGCAAAGAGGTCTTTGAGGCTTCCATCTTTCTTCTCCCCCAAAAGAAGGAACAGAGGTGAGAGAAAGAGTTAGAAAAGCAGCACAGGCAAGGATTCCTTGCTCAAGCCTTGCCTTAATCAGCCAACCCATCACATCCTCCCTGTGCCAGCCAGCCAAAGGCTGTGCAGCAAAGACCGAGGGATGGCAGCTATGCACATCCACCAAGTAGCAGGACACAGGCTCCCTCCTGGGACAGAGGCTCCCTGTGCTGTCACTGGTCTGGAACAAGGACAGAGGGACCTCCTGACTCTATTCCTATTTGGGATGCAAGAATGTCAAATGATTTCCCGCCCAGTCCCCACGTGGTAGAGGATTAAAAAACAAAACAGATAAAAGCAAATTATCCGGCTTTGCTAGTCCAGCCCTTTATCTCTATCCCCACGGAGGATCCCCACCGACAGATGAACGGTGGTGTTACTCACACTCCTGCAATCAGTCCATGGAGTGTGGGGTTCTACATGCGCACTCCCTGGACACAGCACAGAGGACATGGCAAGGCATGCAGCTGCTCCAGGTCCAGATCCAGCTCTGTGATCTCTCTCGCACAAGCAGCAGGGGAAGCTGAGCCACTTAACAGCCGCAGCGCAACATCTCGTCTTGTACCCAAAAAGGAATTGGCCATCGGGTGGCTCTCCTTGCTCTCCCATGAGCAGTACAGCAAGAATCCATGAGGCGAACTAAGAGGTGTCATGCAGGAAAAGACCCCCCGACGCATGTTTGCTCGTCTTCAGTACCGGGTTTTTCCTGGCAAAGAACGCGTCCGCCCAGTTCACTTAGTGAAGGCTGCACAGGACACCCGGTGTTCACCTACCTCTAAGCAGCACGCATCGCCTGGGTTCACACATCATGACAAGAGAACGTGCTTGGCCTGGGTTCCACAATGTGCCATTTCTTGCGCAAGCGTGCCTGACAGATGAACAGGCACCTCACCGGGACTCTCCCACCTCCTAGTCCTCCAGGTAGCATTCCCAGGAGGCACCACGAGAGGAATGCAGCTCCTCCCTCTGGCGGCAACAATCGCAAGCTGCGTTCCATTCGCTATGCCTGCCATGCAGTCCCTGTGGCGGAAACAGGGCTTGTACCCTGAAGCACTGCAGAGAGGATCAGGCAGTTGTGCCGGCCCTTTGCCTCCTGTTCCAGAGAGGAGCCTAGGAGCAGGACAGGGAGCCGGAGACCCGGTTTACACTCAGGCAAAGTGGGGAGGGTTTTGTTTGAACAGGATTTCATTAATAAATGGGAACACCAAATTTTGCACCCAGTGTTTTGGTTCACAATACTCCAAACCTATGTCATTTAGTCATAAGTAAGTCCCCCCAAACTCAATGGAACTTAATCCCATATTAAATGTAGCGGAGTGATTGAAGCCTTTAAATTGGATATAAAATATTATTTCTTCTTGCATCTTCCACACAAACGGATTTGTTGCTGTAACGTACACTGCCTTTATTCTGTTAACATATGTAGGAAAATTGAGGAAAATTGAGAATGATACATTTTGGAAATAAGAGCTAAGTGACTAGTCCTCTAAGGGCAAGCCCACCTGGCTAGAGCGGAGCCTCTTACTCTCAAGGCCGTTCTTCTCCTGAAGGAGAGCCTCCTTTTTTGCCACGATTGCCTCCCGCTTCACCAGCTCATCCTCCAGCTCACCCAAGGCCCGGCGCTGCTCCAGAACCTTATCCATCTCAAGATCCAGCCACTTCTTCTGCTCTTCAATTTTCTGACGCAAGGGCAAAAGAGCGGAGTTTATCACAGTGCCCTAAGATGATGGGGAACATTGGCTTCCCCTGTCCACCAACCCTCCCCTTTGCCACTGTTGCTCTTAGGAACGGACAGAGGAGATAAATCCAGCATCCCTAACATGAGAGCTGGTTCTCCCCAGTAGATAATCCAGGAACTGGTTATTTCTTCCACTTGCTGTAGCAGCAAGGCTATGCCAGTGACTCTGTGCTTGGGGCTGCTCAGCACAGAGAACACTCCTTTGGCAACCTTCAGGACACAGACAGAACGGAATGATGAACAGCACAGAACCCCTGACTGAGGCGAGCAGAACCGCTTTTGGCCCAGGGCCCAAATTCAGTATGGAGACGTGCTCAGGGGCTGCACCACAGTGGTAAACAGGAACAGGCACAAAGGGGGAAGGTAAAAGTAGGAACATAGTTAGGGCAAAGCTCCTTTGGCCAGTAGCTAAGCCTCAGAAGAAACTTTTCAAGCCTTCGGAATGGGGAGAAGACTGCACAACGGCCAGCAAGCAAGCAGCAGTCCAGGAGAGGGGCATGGCCTTCTGGGGAATGAGGGGGCTGGGCCTGCAGTGCTGCATCTCTGTCCTAAACCAACGAACTATTCACTTGTGTAATGGGAAAAGCTGAAGTATATTAGCCCCGCTCCTCAAGAACCATAAACCACCCAGACCAGAACGTCATTCCTGGGACTTGAACTACAGCCTCTTGAAGTCTGCAGCACCTGATTCTACTGCAGCAATGAGTCTGCTTGATCTCCACAGCTGGGGGACGACTTGCAGCAAGGTCTATGTCACTCTCCTTCAGTGGTGGAGATCAGGAAGCCATGGGCTGCAAAAAAGCAGTACGGCCATCCTAGCCACTGTGAAGCATTCGGAGAACTACTACTTCCAGCTCTCCTCTCACAGAAGCAGCACCAAAGACACCCAAGTTCATCGGGCTAAAGGCGAGGGGGGCACCCCGGTGATTGCCCTACAAGGCTTTGTATGGAAGAAAGCTATCAGTACTGCAGGCATGGGAAACAGCGATGGCAAAACAAAGTTGTGTCTCTTCAGTTAGAGCTCCCATTCCTTCTCCAGCCACCGAAATGCCTTTAGGATTTTGTTCCATGGTGGAAAAGCCCGCGGACCGAGGGCACATTTGTCGGCACGATCCTAGCACAGGCCCCCCGCTGCCTGCCCTGCAGCTCATCGCCCCACCCGCCACTTCCACAAATGCTGGCGAGATGGTTCACCTGCACAAGGAGCGACGGATGCACTGATTCACCGAGCTGTGGGACTTTATGGTATACAGTGAAGGAATCATCTGAGCACCATTCTCACCACGTTTATTCCTTTTTCCAAAACAAGGAAGCCTGAGGATATTTCCATGTGACTTTACAGAAAATGCCCCTTCCAGCATCCTGTTACTCCTAAGGTACCGTCACTGGGTGGCCAAGGAGGCACCGCTCTTTACCTGTTGTTGTTCTAGACTGATCATGGAATCGTTGCTGCCACTCCTGCGTTTCCTCTGGAAAGCTGCTATCTCTTCGGTCTTGATACGTAGAATCTTCTGGTGCTGCTCATGCTTTAGTTCCAGCTCCTGAGGAGGGAAAAGAAAAGGCTGCTTGTCTGGAAGCCAGCTACTCATCTCATGAATTGAACTACACTGTCCCTAGCTAGGAAAGCATTCCACACACCCTTTGGATCTGCAAGATGTGCTAGAAAAGTGTTAATTAACCTGGCAATATCCTTTCTGTAATGAGGGGCCCAGAACTGAACTCAGTACTCCAGCTGTGGGCGCACCAGAGTCATATAGAGTGGTAGTAATATCTGTTTCGATCCAGAAGCCACGCTTCTGGCTATGCAACCAAGGGTGGCGTTCGCCCTCTTGACCACCGCATCGCACTGCTGACTCATGTTCAGCCTGCAGTCAACCAGCACCCTGAGGTCCCTTTCACAAGTGCTGCTCTCCAGCCACTTGTCCCCTAACCTGTACTTGTGACACCCATTCCTATGCCCCAAGTGCAAGACCTTGCACTTCTCCACATTGAACACCATCCTGTTGTCTCCTGCCCACTTCCATAGTCTGTCCAGATCCTTCTGGATCCGCAGTACCTGCTCCTCAGTTATGGCCACTGTTCCTGTTTCAGTAGCATCTGCGAATTTGATCAGCAGACTGATCACCCCTTCTTCCATGTCACTGATGAAAAGATTGAACAGGATCAGTCCCAGGACAGAGCCCTGAGGGACCCCGCTTGTCACCGGCCGGCATCCCGATGATTCCCCACTAATGGTTATCCTCTGCTTTTGGTCAGTCAACCATGCCCTAATCCACCGGACAGTGCTTTGGTGTATCCCAAAACTCCTCAGTTTCTCCACCAGGATATCATGGGGCATTTTGTCAAAGGCCTTGCTGAAATCCAGGTAGACCACACCCACTGCGTCCCCTCCGTCTAGCCACCTTGAAACCTCGTCATAGCATTCCACAAGGTTTGTCTGGCAGGAACTAGGTTTGTCTGTGATACCTTGACCCGATGTTGCCCTTTGTGCATCTCAGTTTCTAGACGCCGCTTCTGTTCCACCTCCTCTCGCAGACGCCTCTGAAGCTGCCCCTGCTGCTGCCGCATCAGCTGCACATTCCTCTCCAAGTCCTGCAGGCGCTTCGCATTTTGAGCTGAGAGAGATACTAGCCGCTCCGTTGCTTGCTTCTTCTCTTGCAGGATCTGTTCCAACATAAGCCATAGGATGGCAGTGAGGGCCCCAAAAGGAGAGGGGTCTTTCTGCTACATCCTGACCACCCTTCCAGACCCAGGATTTCTCCAGCAACCAGTTCTGGACAGCCCTTCTGAGGGCTCACCTTTGCCTTGCTCCGTGCTGCTTCTACTTTGCTACGGTATTCCTGGAGCTTCCGCTTTTCTGCAGGATCCTGAGGCTGCTTGCCCTCCAGCTCCTGCAGCTGCTTCTGGCCATCACTTAACTCCACTCGCACTTGTTCTGCCTCCTGCTCCAAGTTGTGGATTTTCTGACAATACTGCTTGTTCATGGTTTGCGCATGTTTGCCTGAAACATACAGATATCCAGTTCCATGCAGAAGGCTGGAGTGGTCACTGCAATGTTGTTTGCAACAGGCAAGAGGTAAAAAAACAAAAGCCCCAGGGATCAAGAGCAAAAACACAGGTAAAAAGGCCTGTTCCGATTAGACAGGCTTGTCCCTTTCTGAGACTTGTTCAGAAGCAGGGAACAGAAAGCTCCTTCACAGAAAACTATCACTGCCGCAGCTTCCTGCCGCAATGTGGCACAAACAATAACAACTGAGGGTCACACTAGAGCAACCTTTCCCAATCTGATGGCCCAGTGCATTGCACTGCAACTTCCACAATCTCCTTGACAGCACAGCTGGCTTGGGGATTAGAAAGTTGTACCTGGATGTATCTGACGGGCACCAAGTTTGGAAAGACCACCCTGAAGGCACAGTTAGAACTCACAAATTCCTCAGCATCGTGGTACTCAGCCATGCTACTACTTTCCTTCCTTCCTTCCTTCCTTCCTTCCTTCCTTCCTTCACTCACTCACTCACTCACTCACTCACTCAAGACTCATATACCGTCCCATCACTGACGTCTCGGGACAGTTTACAACACCACCAATAAAACAAGATAGAGAGATAAAAGTAGCCCAGGATCCAGTAATAAATATAAAAACCACAACTTAAGACAATTAACAATTCAAGTATAAAGTCCCATGCCTGTCTTGACAAGTTCCACTATCAGGTCCTCCTTCATGCGGATGTTGATTGCCAATTCACGGATCTTCTGGTGGGCTTGAATTAGCCGCCACTCCGAAGTCTTCCCTGGAAAGCTTTCTCCCAGCTCTTGCCTACAGTCTGCTGCAAGACAACACGTGAATTCAGAAATGCCCTGGCAAGGCTCCAGTCCTCAAAGGGGAAGGAACAGAAGGCATCAAGGCAGGAAGCATTGACTCCCAGTACAGCTTCAGCCACCTGGACATGCACCCCATGATGGCTCCTGTTCGAAACAGAGCTGTATGCCTACCAACCCATAATGGGATATTCCAGCTTGACTACCTGCCAAGACATCCTCTGGAGAAGGGACTGTGAAATGCTGGACAAAGTATATTACTACCTGGCTCTTCTGTATGGGGGTGCTGGTCCCTATTCCCCTCCACCCCAGTCCAATTAGCTATCCAAGTCCTTGGGGCTAACACGGGGACTGCCAATGCAACCTTTTCCCCACATCCACACAACGATCTGTCAGCCAATCACTGAAGAATGGCTCCGGGAGCAACGGGGCATGCAGACACCTGTGCGGTCTTTTGCTGTAGGCACACCAATTCCTGGAGCTTTTTCCAGCTATGTTGCTTTTGTGAAACTCCCTTTTCCCATCACCGCCACAACCACCGCCGCTACCACTGCCATTTGGGATGCATTCAGAGGGTTCTTTATTATCTCTGAATGCTGTGAGGGGCCCCAAATCTACCTGAAAATATTTCTAGAAACTTGTCCACTCCAATGTCCCAGTAAGAAGCAGCCAAATCTGGTCCTACCTCTCGATGGCTCTGTAGTCTCCCCCTGGACCACTGCAGGGTTTCTCTTGCTCCATCTTCTGTCCCTCTTCCTTGAAACCTCTTCTTTGCTCCAAGTAAAGATCCCATTTCTGGAAGGGTACCAAATTGTGCACTTTAAAAGGGGGTCAGCCACCAACAGAGCAGAAGAGATGCTGAGCCGATTTATGAATGATTCCTGGGCACCAGCTAAACAGGAGCAAGAGACGCTCCTCTTGGACTCCTGGTCAAGCTATCCAGACAGCTTATGGAAGCAAAGGGGCAAACGAAAGCTGGAGCCAGTGAGTGTTCAGCCAGAGGCAAGTCTGGCAGAGCATCCGCCCAGTTTCCCTTCATGGTGTTCAGCTCATTGCTCTTATATTAAAACTGAGTTACTGCACAACGGACCTAGAAGCTTCTTTTTAACTGTCCTCTCTGTGTCAGGGTTGAGATTACATTTCCTTCTCAGGGCTGCCCTGCTCTAGACTGGCAGCATCTTTTGCCAGCTGGGCACCTGCTCAGTGCTGGGGCACAAATCTTGAGGACAGCCAGTGTGATGCAGTGGTTAAGAGCGCGGGACTGGGACTCAGGTGATCTGGGTTCTGGGCTCTGCTCGGCCACGGAGCCCACAGGGTGGCTTTGGGCCAGTCACGGACTCTCAGCCCAGCCTACTGCACAGGGTTCATGTTGTGAGAATAAGAGGAGAGCAGCAGGAGGAGAATGATGTAAGCCACTCTGAGTTCTTAAAAAAAGAAAGAAAAAGGTAGGATATAAATCAAACAAATAAAATTGCCTGAAAACAAGCCAGTGATCTTGGTTCAGATATTCAGTTTCCAGGCACGACTAGGTGCAAAATCTGTTAATCAAAAGGGACTTGTGGGTTAGGCATCCGCTCGGAGATGCACAATACTGAACATACGTGACGATGTCTTATACTAGATCAGACTATTCGTGCATCTGGAGAGGAACGGTGTCCTTTGACTTGGACTATTTCTCCAAGATCTCAGGATGAAGACTTTCCAGGTCTCACAAAGAACCTTTAAACTGGAGATTAGAAAACAGAACCAGTGACATTCTTCATGTAAGGAGGTGATCTTTCATTCTTACATCAGTCTTGCTGTTGTGGAGATAAGACAGAGAACATGCGGAGGAGACTGATGTAAGCTGCTTTGAGTTCTTTAAAAAAGAAAAAAGGTGGGAAAGGCATCTAATAGATGAATAAATCCTTCAACTCACCTGCGCTGGTGCAGGGACCGCGCTTGCCCGTGCTCACACTGTCCCTCCTCGTTCTCCAAGGACGACTGTGCTGACCACTCTGAGACCTTGCCAAGCTCCAGTGTCTGTGCTGCATCATTAGCCTCCAGGGTGGAACCTTGATGGCTCCCCAACAGGCCTTTCCTGTGGTGAGCTGCGTCACTGCATGGCTGTTTGGGGTGCAAAAATGAAATGCTAAGCATCAAGACCACATGAAACCAAAGCTTTCTCTGAGCCTTGAAAAGACTCCTCCTCTGAAGGGGAACTGGGGTCCCTTAGGTCTGGTTTCTCCCAAGAACACAGTTCTCTTCCAAGCCTGGCAAAGTAACCAAGTCACCCGGGAGAGACCTAGTCCTCTATCCTCCCCTTGCCACTATTATACTGCAAAACACAAGAGCATACTTGTAAACATGCTAAATATTTTAATTTATCATACCTGTGTCGCATTTTAACATGAACTGCCTAGAGATTTTATAATTAAGTGTTCCAATATATAAATAACTCATAAAAGTTAGCCCAAGAAACCTATGATCTCCAAACAGCTTCTCAATTATTCCTAGGGAAGGGGCATTAGGATGTTATCCCTATGTTTGCACTGGATGGAAGCTATCATGGGTTGCTCTTCTCTGCTGATCTAAAGGACATGCCCAGGTTAAAAGGATGTGCTTCTTCTTTTCCTGTGGTGGGAATGCGACACAGTCCAGAGAGGAAAAACAATACAATTTTAAACCATTTTAAAAATGCCCCACCTGAATCAGAAATTACCTCAAGTAAACACCACATAGACTGAATTTTTAAAAAATCCAAGTAAAATAAGAGAGACAAAGCTTGTCAGATTTGTAAGTAAGTGAAGTAATAGCATCTAACATGCCACTATATCACTCCTGTTCAGAGTTCAAAATCATCCAACTGCACCACTGCCCCTGCACTAAGCAGATGCAAAGCAAGCGTCAAGCCAACAGATTGAAACTTCTCAGCATTTCAATTAAGACCTCCAGAAAACCCAGCTTGCCATGTCAAACTCTTCGGTTGAATGTACTTCAAAAAAACAGGGGCCAGGGTGAAGAGCAGGGCAGGAGGTCAACTCTGGAAAAAAGGCAGTTCTCGAGAGGATGCAAAGCTGAGTTTATGCTGATACAGGAGACCACAGGATAACGCACAAACCTTGCTGTGGGTATTATGGGCAAGCCTGAGCCAATGCAGAGACTGTGCTGCATCCACAGGGGCTGTGTGGGGCCTTTGGCCAAGCTGCACCAGGAAGACATTATGCAGCAGTTCTGGAACACCCCCACGGGGCACCTCTCTCGGCAGGCACTGGTGCAATTCATCGATAGTATCTTGCTGCTCCTGCAGCCTGGCACTCTGGGGGGAAAAGATGTGATAGTTCACGTCCCACATGTCCAGGAGCTTTCGTTGCTACCAACCCCACTGATAATTTAAGTTAGAGAATGACAGGAAATCCCCGGTGTTATAAGTTAGAGAAAAACCCCAGCGAGCTTTAATAAGCTCTATTAAGGGCTCACATTCAAAAGGTGGACAATGTCACCTCCAGATGCAGCAGAGGCAAGAACAAAAGAAGGAAAGGAAAAGAGGCAAAAAGGATGGATGCTTCCCACACTGGAAGATTATAAGGAGTCCGCCAACAGGCCTGGAGAATACCTGCAATTTGTACTGCTCCATTGCGTCTTCAAGGGCGGCCAGAAAGTCCCGATTCTCCTCCTCTAAACACCCCACTTGCCTCTCCAGCCTTGCCACATGCTCTTCTCGCATGGATTCACACACTTTTGTGCTTTCCTCCTGCCCCTAACAAAGAAAAGGGTAAGAGGGTACTTTCCCCTGTGGCGTTTGGAAAGCTCTTTCTGCCTTTTTCAGGGAGGGGCAGATGAGTCCATCTGGCCACAGCCATGGCACTGGGAAATGGTACTAGCAGAGGGGTCCCACACCTTGCCTCAGCCCCCAGGAGAAAAACGATGGCTCTGCGTCACTGCAAACAGCCAGGGCTGAAAACCAGCCCTGACTAGCAACTGTCCAGGAAATCATGCCAGGAGCATTATTGAAACACGTTCGATATTGTATTTAACTAAGTTCAAAGCTCTACCAGGAATTTATTTGTGCTTAGAATATTCTTAAAAATAGCAGTTCAACAAATGCCTCCCTTACAAAGTTTACATTTTAAAGTACTGAAGAACCAAAAAGCAGCATGCTATTGTCTATTATTTCTTTAAGAATGTATAATCTGTGTCTTCATCCCAAAAAGGCTATCAGGGAGGTATGCATAAAAATCAGATATTAAATGCCAGAAAGAGAGATACCTCCTCTACTTGCCTGAAAAGAAAATTAATTACAACTTTGCAATTCCCTCACTTTTGTGATACCTTATTACTTTATGAAATAACGCATGCTTAAGAAAGTATCTATAGAAATTAACCTATGTTTGACATGGTCCATGCCTGAAGTGTCCCACAGCCATTTTGAACATTAAATCTCCAACTGGGCCAACTAAAGGTTGTTACGTGACTTCTAAACTCAGATATTTTATGTTAATCTTAACCATGGGTTGAGGAACCCAGAGTTAACCCAACTAATTGTTCACCTAACTACCAATTGCACGAAAAGCCCCAGATTATAGAACTATCTGAAACCTCCAGTATAGGGCTATGTCTTTGGTACATCCAGGATCCTTGCGTCTTGCATCCTTTCCTCATACCTGAGGCCTGGTCCACTTGGAATGTGATGCTTTGTGGTTCTGATCTTCTGCCAAAGTGCTCTCGATACCACTGTCTAAGCCAGAAGCCGAACTAAGCTTGCTCCTCTCACTTTCCACAGTACAAAGCCACTCTTTCACCCGCAGGATCTGATCCACTGTCAGATTGCTTTCTCCTTGCAACTCCATCAACAGCTGGTATGCAGCGTCTGTGCACACCCTGTAGTGGCTGCACTCGGCATGCAAGCGGGCCCAGTCCTGCAAGCGCTGCTTGACTGGCGCTTCTGATCGGTTGATGATACGGGTCTCTGAGCGGTGCCGCTGCTCTAGTAGCCTCTGCAGCCTCTTTATCTGCACCTGCAGCTCCTCCACATGCTCCATCTCCTTGCGGCAGTTCACCATGGCCCTGTTCTTGATGTTCTGGGCACGGCTGGCGTAATTCAGGGTAGTCAAGCTTTCATCAAAGTCAGAGGATGAAGGGCTGATGCAGGCAATCATTGCTGTCTTGGCATTCCCACCCAGAGAGTCTTTCAGGATCCTGCGGAGTACACAGCTGCCACAATCAGGACATGAGCTCCCTAGCAGTGGCGCAGTCAAGTGGACAACAAAGTTAATAACAGGGGAATGCGATTGCAAAAACCAACAAATTCCAAACAGGGTTTCCACCTTTTGTCTATAAAACACAATTATTTGGGGGTGCAGGAAGCGTTCAAATTCAAATTCTTTATTACAGTCACAAACCAGCATAAGAAAAAAAAGCAGAAAAAGCAGCTAGTACTTCTTCAAGGACTCCCACATGTTGCAAACAAAAATGTTCAACACTGCTGAAAACAAATTCATTCCTTATGCCATTCCTTAATCCTCCCACTCGCTTTCACTCCTGTTTTTAATGTCACTGCTAACGTGTCTGCTGTTTATTTTCTCCCCGGAAGAAGAGCTCAGTGGGTTCAGAATGGTCTAGCTATTTCATCACCGCTTCAGATTCACAGAAGCATAGCAAGTCAAAAGGGGCCTCCCAGACTATCTAGCTGCACTCAATCCCCAACAGGTGGTAGCCCAATCTTTCCTTGAAGACCCTCACTGAAGGGGCCTCAACCCCTTCCCTTGGCATTCCATTCCATATCCGAGGGGTCCTAACCATCAGGAAGTACTTCCTGACATCCAGCCTGAAGCCTGGTTTCTTGAGCTTTGCCCCATTGGGATGCCTCCTGTCCTTCACTTCAGGGAAGAACAGATCATGGCCCTTCTCCACATGACATCCCCTCACATACCTGTACATCACTAAAACATCCCCTTGGAGTCTCTTCTTCTCCAGGCTGAAAAGATCCAGTTCCCTCAATCTCTCCCCATATGTCATCCCTCCCAACCCGGCTACCATTCTTGTGACTCTGCGCTGAACCAATTCTAACCTAGCGATGTCTCTCCTATAATGTAGAGCCCAGATCTGGAGGCAATACTCCAGTTTCCAACTCCACTCACTGCTATTTATAACCAGATCCATTAATCTACAGAAGGGACAGAAAATTTCTGCAGGTCCAGCTTTTCCTTCCTGGAACCCACCAGTTGCTGCTTCATTTTGCCATCAGTGGCAAATGGTATTTGCTGTGGCAAACAAGGCAGCAAATGCTAGATTTTCACTTCCACTGGGTGGGAAAGGCTTTCTCAGAGAACCCAGAAGACACACTTAGGTGCCCAGCAGAATCTTTGGCGCTACTCAAAGCACATTAACACTTTCTGACTGCCAAACAGCAACCTGCCTAAGCAGCTGCACTCAAAACAACAAACAAAACAACAAACGGTGAGTCCAGAAAGCAACCAGGCATAGAAAGCGAGCAGGCCCACATGACCAGGCAGCACAGTCAAAACATGAACGAAATCCTCCAGGGAGGCACGTAGGAGTGTGCACTAATGCGGACAAAAAGAATCACACACCTGGTAATTTTGGAATCTCGGTACGGAATGTGACTGCCTTTCCGGCGGGGGTCTCCCAAAGCACTGATTACGTTACCCAGGGCCAGCAGGCCACTGTTGATCAGGATGCTCTCCTTCAGTCTCTCCCCCGTGTTCCCAGTCTTCACCACCCGCTCAGAGCCTGCCAGGTCCACGAAGTGAAATTTGGAAGCAAGGACTTGGCCAGCGGCTGGAATCGAGACCTTTTCTTGATGGGCAGAGCACGAAAGGCGCCCGACCCTGCGCCGCTGCTCCATTGTCACAGTGAAGATGGAGTGTGAGCGACTCGACTTCCGGTTGATGTGGGTAGACCCCGTGTGCTTAGCCATGTTGCCCATTTCCAGCAGACTGAGAACCTCATCCAAGCCCTCCACTTCTGTCTCCTTCACCCCATGCAGCACTGTAGCAAAAGAGGAATAGCAAAGCAGCCAAGTAGAGCCTATACCAAGACTGGGAGCTGCAAAATAATCTAAGGAATTGGGCTCACTTCCTCTCTCTGCCATGCCTTGCCACTGGAAAACCACATGCTTCCATGTAATTATTATCTGGGAAAGGGGTGCAGACTCTTACGTGGCGCAAACTGCTCCCACCAAGCCCTCTGTGCCCAGATGATACCAGTGGGTGTGGGCATGCCCACTGAGGTGCCCTGGCATGGTTTGCCTTTTTTGGTGCAGAGTGAGGAGAAAGAGGCTCAGCTGTTGCTTGGCGCTCAAGCAGCCACCTGAAGCCACTCAGGAGAGCACTGGCTGAGCCTCCCATTACTTGCATCCCCTCCAGTAACAGGCAGGATTTCTCCAGAGGAATCTCTCTATGGCCCTCTGGAGGAACCCAAAGATTCTCTGCCGGCTGATCGGGAACCTCTGCAGATTGGTTTAGGCCTGCGGGCTGCTGGTTCCCTACTAGAGCAGCTATTTGCCTACCTCAGGGAATTACGGTAAATAAACAAATATAGTAGCCTACCTCAAGGTGCAGTTGTAATGCCATACATTAAGACATCTGCAAAGGAAAGGTGCTATAGGAGGAGAGCTATGCCTACATTGGTGGCATTCTACGTTCCTAAGCAGACATCCGCAAGACGACTGCACTCTGCTTCTCAGCAGACTAACAGCTCAATCACAGGAACCAGAACTCTAAAGTAAGTGGCCATTATTTTCTTCCACTGTATTTAAGCATCAAGCTCCACCATTTATACTGACTTATCAACCTTCTTCTGGTTCCTGCTCAGAAGACTTCCACATTTACCTCTCCAGCAGTATCCTGAGCAGGCGACACTGAGAGAAGGTGGGGAGTGAGCAACCCAGTCAAGCCTTGCTACCAGCCACAAGATCTGCGAGAAACCCCCTTGCTGAGTTTGCAGACTCCCAACCCCTATTCGTAAAGCAAAGACTACTGACTCGAGTACAAAATTAAACTGAAGCCTATACGCAGTCTGAAGAAAATTGCCATGTCCAATGATTTTACAAAATCGACCCCACGCATCATGTGGTTAGTTAAAGCGCCCAGAAATGTTCTACTCTGTACCTACTTACTTGAGTGGTCATTGCAATAATGGTCACATTTGGATTTAACCTTAAGTCCTAACTGCTGAGGATTCTATCCTATCATTCAGGACCAGCCCACTAATGCTCTTCCAGCAGCAAGAGCCGTTGAACTCAACTAGAAATTAAGGAGGTAAAGACTTCCTGTTATATTCAAACCTTGGCACCTCCCACAAGACAGATTCTGAAGCCAGGATTTGAAACTGGCTTCTTGTTACCGGTTCGTTAGGGGAGTGACAAGCCAGAACCCACTATGGGAAGCTTTTACTTCCTAGTTAGTTTCTCGTTAGTTCAACCACTTCTAGTGGTGGCAGAAGCCAAATAGCCAGAATCCTCAGAAATTCTGCCTAAATGTTATACTCCAACACAGCCACAGAACCATGCATTGAACTGCCTTGGTGCTATGGAGGTAGATGCTGCATCTGCTCCCAGGCACCGCCCAGGGAAGGAGAGACAGACAAGGGAAACCAAACTGTCATATGCTTGATTTGCCATGCCCCCTCAGACATCATGTAGCCATGGCAGGGAAAGCGGGCAGCACCCACATCCTCAACAAGCAGCTGGGAATTTAAAGCTGCTTAGACTACCTTAGACTGCTCTTTAGAAGGCCAGATCCTGAAGATGAAACTCAAATACTTTGGCCACCTAATGAGAAGGAAGGACTCCCTGGAGAAGAGTCTAATGCTGGGAACAATAGATGGCAAAAGAAGGGGACGGCAGAGGATGAGGTGGCTAGATGCAGTCACTGAAGCAGTCGGCATGAGCTTAGGTGGACTCTGAGGGATGGTGGAGGACAGGAAGGCCTGGAGGAATGTTGTCCATGGGGTCGCGATGGGTCAGACCCGACTTCGCGACTAACAACAAGAAGACTACCTAAGGGTTGCGATGTCCAGGAGAGTGAGAAAAGGGCAGGTTGCTGGCATTTACCAATGTTTCCCTTGTCATCTTCCCTGATCTGAATGTCCTTGCTAGCTGTCTCCACCTGCAGCAGGTCCCGGAATTCTTCTTTATACACTTCCAGATAAGAGACCCGGACCATGTAGTCAAGTAGGTCATTCTCATCCATAAGCTTGAAGGCTTCAGCCATGGCTCGCGGGATTATGCCCTGCTCATCCTCACTGATGGAAGCTGTAAGAAAGGAGCACAATCACTAAATTGTAAATCCATGCAGGGAAGAGTTTGCTTCGCAAGGGAGAAAAGCTGTGATACCGAAAGAGCTCTGTGCATGTGTGTGCATGCGCGTTACAGAACTGACCCAAAAACAGACTTGTTGAAAGAGACCACATAAATATTCCACATGAATTCAGCAACCCACCAGTTTCATCTATACTCCACAGCAGCCTTGCAAGGAACTACACAAAAGTTTTTAGCCTATATAATGTTTTACTAGCTGACTTGCCAACACACCTCCAAGTTAGCAGTAGTGACACAGAAAAGGTTTGAAAGAAATAAAGGTGATCTAATACTTACTCAACTGCCCAGAAGTAACTATTTCTTACCACAAACCTTTTACAAGCCTGATAGATCCCTCAGAAACACCCTGAAAAACATTTAAAATGGCTTCTAGGTACTAGAAGGTGAACTTCTCTTTCATTTCATTATGTTCCAATGACATTTACAAGTAAGAATTACAGTCCAGGAATTCTTCTTGGGAAAAGAGAACCCAAGAGCTATTTTATGATCTACAGGCCTAGGAGCATGAATTTCCATTTGATGCATGACTCTGCCAAGCAGCACTCATGTTGATGGTGCTACAATCATCCCCATGTTTCAGATGCCCTGGCTTTTCTTCAAACAGGCAGACTGCAGAGAAGTGGGGTAGAGAAGGAGAGAGAATTCTGAGCATGTTATTAATGCAAGCAGTATATGGGACTCACAGACACTTGCTTCCCCAATGGTGTAGGTCTTGCCTGAGCCTGTCTGGCCATATGCAAACACAGTCACATTGAAGCCCTGAAAGAAGGCCTCCACCAGCGGCTGCACACAAGCAGCATACACAGACTCCTGGTCTGCGGATTCCGTGAATACAGTGTCAAACTGGAAATGACGGTTGTGTCCCAAGGTGACCTCCTTCTTCTCTGGGTCACTCCGCAGGCATGTCTGGTACCCGTGTAGTCGCTCCTTGGGCAGCAAGGGGCGAATGCGCACTGCAACCGTGATAGGAGTCTCCTCGATGGGCAGCTGGGATTTGGCTTTCAGGCCCATGGTAAGCAATAGTCTGAAGAGTCAGGACAGCCGTGAAAGGAGAAGGGGCACGGTTTCTCTGTGAGAAGAGAAAAAGCTGAGTTAGAGCAGAGTTAGAGAAAAAAACACTGTCTTAAAAGGAAAAGGAAAAGGGCAAGCAAACTTGGCTTGGCGGGCAGAGCTGTTAAAATGACACTGTTTATTTATTGACAAGATTTCTAGGCTCCCTTTCGGTCAAAGCTTCCAAGGCTATTGGGCAGCATAAAAATGTGACAAAGGCAACTAACAATACAAATACAATACATTAGGAATGAATGAGGAATGCATGCATCCTGTATTCAGTCATGTGAGATGGAAATTTTCCCAGAGCTTCTTCTGTGGAAAAATATTCACTCCATAAGTCTGTTAGTAATAATGGGTACCAAGTGCAAGTACAAAGCAAAGCTGGCAATTTCAAAGATGTAATTAATGTTTTTTGGGTGCCATAAACTATTATTGGGTTTTGCTTTAGTTTTTAGTTTTGCTTACTAAATCAAAGAATCATAGAATAGTAGAGTTGGAAGGGGCCATGAAGGCCATTGAGTCCAACCCCCTGCCGTGGCAGGACACCACATTACACCATCCCACTCAGGTGGCTGTCCAGGTTCTTTCTGAATGTCTACAGTGTGGAAGAGCCCATGACCTCTCTAGGGAGCTGGTTCCACTGCCATATTGCTCTAACACTGAGGAAGCTTTTCCATCCGGAATCTGGGTTTTCACAACTTGAATTGATTATTCTGTGTCCTACACTCTGGCATCAGCAAGAAGAGATCTTGACTGTCCTCTTTGTGACAGCCTTTGAGGTACCTGTAGAGGGATATCGTGTCCCCCTCTCAGTCAGAAAAAGTTTTTCCTGGTTAAACAAAAGCATCCTCTTAACCTGGAAATATTTATTTACATGACATTTTTCTGTAGTGTTACAGCCAAAGCATTCTGGGCAGTTGACAAAACAAACATACAGTAACACAGCAAAATATAAACACCTTAAGTTTAAAACAGATACTTAAACCAGGGCAAGAGCCAGCAGCACTGCAAAGAACTTTTTTTCCCCTTTAAAAAAAGAATGAAAAAAGACTGAAAACCTACACTAACACCATTTTTAAACCTGAAGGACTAAGGTGCAGGGGTCAAGGGTGGGGGGTAGTTAATAAACATAAAGGAAATACAATAAGACAGCAGCCACTCCACCCCCAACAAACTTAGCAGTTGGAAAATGCTCTCTCTCTATGTAAAGCAGCTTTTCCAAATCTGGATTTCCTCCCCCACTCCTCGGTCTTGGGGCGTGGCTTTATACGCCAGGGAAGGGATAGGATGCAGCACAGATGGGGATTTGGTAGAGGCAGTCTGGGTGACACTTAGGGGTTTTGACAGGGAAAGAGACCTGACAGTGGGGGTATGTTATCGCCCTCCAGGTCAACTTGAGACCCTGGATGATGTCCTGACAGGCCGGATTCTAAGGATATCTCGGGGGAGAGACACAGTAATTATGGGAGATTTCAATCTCCCGGATATTACTTGGGAGACTCACTCAGCGGTGACAGCCAGGTCACGTCGCTTCCTAGAAGCTCTAGAGGGTGGGTTTTTCACACAGAGGGTCCGAGAGGCAACGAGGGGGGGGAAACATCCTTGACTTGGTCTTGACCTATAGGGAGGAGCTGATAGATGAAGTACAGATTAGGGGAGCTCTGGATGCGAGTGATCACTCCATCCTTTGCTTTGAGATCAGGGGACTGGGGACGTGCAGCAGGGCGAGCACTAGAAGCTGGGGCTTCAAGAGGGCCAACTTTGGCCAACTGAAGGCCAGGCTGGGGAAAGTCTCCTGGGATAGGTTACTGGAAGGTAAGCGAGTAGAGGAGGGGTGGATGGCACTCAAAAGGGAGGTTTTGGAGGCACAAGCCTTGACAATACCTCTAGTCAGTAAGGTGGGGAGGCGGAGGAGAGTGCCGCCATGGATGCGAAAGGAGGTTGTTAGAGGGATTAGATGAAAGAGGAACCTTCGTAGGAAATGGGTACTGGGGCAAATAGACAAAAGGGTATACCGGGAGGAGGAGGCCCGTTGCAGAAGGATTCTTCACAAGGCTAAGGCTGATTACAAGCTGAGACTTGCCAAGAATATCAAGAGCAATAAAAAGGGCTTCTTTCAGCATGTAAATAGGAAAAGGAAGGGGAGACAAGTGGTGGGACCACTAAATAAGGAGGAAGGAGAGCCAGTGACTGATATGAGGGAACAGGCACAGATGCTAAATGACTATTTTGCCTCTGTGTTCTCCCCAAAGCAGGATGGGGGATATCCGTATAGGAGATTAGATGAGGCTGGGGACTTAGGGACAGAGATTAGAGTCACCTCCCTTGAAGTCGAGGGGCTCCTCAGGGCATTGGACATTACAAAGGCGCCAGGTCCTGACGGGTTACACCCGAGAGTACTTAGAGAGTTGGCAGGGGTTCTCTCACACCCGCTGGTCTCCATTTTTGAGACCTTGTGGAGAACGGGTGATGTTCCAGAGGACTGGAGGGTAGAATCGGTGGTCACAATTTTCAAAAAGGACAGAAGAAAGGACATGGGGAATTATAGACCAGTTAGCCTTACGTCCATTGTAGGAAAAACAATGGAAAGCCCCATAATACAGAGAGATCTACTGATGCTAGATAGGGAAGGGAGGCTGACAGCCACACAACACGGCTTCCGCAAAAACAGGTCCTGCCAGACAAACCTTGTGGAATTCTATGACAAGGTTTCGAGATGGCTAGATGGAGGGGATGCAGTGGATGTGGTATACCTGGATTTCAGCAAGGCCTTTGACAAAGTGCCCCATGATATCCTGGTGGAGAAACTGAGGAGTTTTGGGATACACCAAAGCACTGTCTGGTGGATTAGGACATGGTTGACTGACTGAAAGCAGAAGGTAACGATTAGCAGGGAATTATTGGGATGGCGGCCAGTGACAAGCAGGGTCCCCCAGGGCTCTGTCCTGGGGCCGATCCTGTTTAATCTTTTCATTAACGACACGTAAGAAGGGGTGAGCAGTCTGCTGATCAAATTCGCAGACGACACTAAAACTGGAGCAGTGGCCACAACTGAGGAGCAGGTACTCCAGATCTGGACAGACTATGGAAGTGGGCAGGAGACAACAGGATGGCGTTCAATGTGGATAAGTGCAAGGTCTTGCACTTGGGGCATAGGAATAGCTGTCATAAGTACAGGTTAGGTGACAAGTGGCTGGAGAGCAGCACTTGTGAAAGGGACCTCGGGGTACTGGTTGACTGCAGGCTAAACATGACCCAGCAGTGTGATGCGATGGTAAAGAGGGCGAATGCCACCCTTGGTTGCATAGCCAGAAGTGTAGCTTCTAGATCAAGAGAGGTATTACTACCACTCTACACGACTCTGGTGTGCCCGCAACTGGAGTATTGTGTTCAGTTTTGGGCCCCTCATTACAGAAAGGATATAGCCAGGTTGGAGTCAGTGCAGCGTAGGGCCACAAGGTTGGTTGTTGGTTTGCAGGGCATGGGGTATAAGGCGAGACTGAGGGAACTGGGTCTCTTCAGCCTGGAGAAGAGGAGACTCAGAGGGGATATGTTGGCAACATACAGGTATGTGAGGGGGTGTCACATGGAGATGGATAGAGACCTGTTCTCTCCTGCAGAGGAAGGCAGGACGCGCTCCAATGGAGCAAAGCTCAGGGAGCCAAGGTCCCATTCAGATGCCAGGAAGCACTTCCTGGTAGTTGGGACCCCGAGGGCGTGGAATGGGCTTCCATGGGAGGTCGTTGAGGCCTCATCAGTGCGGGTGTTCGAGGATAGGCTGGACGTGCACATGGTGGGCATGTCGTGAGCAGAGCCGGCTGGTGCCAGAGGTCAGACTAGATGGCCCGGGAGACCCCTTCTGACTTGCTCTGTTTCTATGTCTTCTGTGCACCTTTAAAAGCCAAGTGTCTTGGGGGGCAGGGTGCTCCCCCTTTCCCCCACCTTTGCCAAGATAAATTATAGCCCAGCAGAACCGCAGGAAGCTAGATTGGGAACGGAGGGCTTATGTCTTCAATTCCCACATAATCACTAGGCACAAAAAGAAAGATGAAGTAGTTGAAGGCTTGCTCCTGCTTTCATCCCTTCCCCACAGGCCTAGTCAAAAATCGGCAACCCCAACGACCCAGCCTCGCACTGTGGAAGCAGCCCCAGGAGAGGAGGAAGCAGATGCACCTTCGCCTTTGAAAGACATCTCTGGAGGCACACCTGGCAGGCACCACTGCGGAGCATCTCACCGGAAAAAGTGGGACTGCGAGGGAGCCTCCGGGACTGGGCGAGTGAGTAAGCCCCTCGCAGTGGGGCGGGCGCAAGAGAGGACGGAGGGTTCAGGGGAGACCCCAGCTTCCTTGATGGGACCACCGCGCAGAAAGCCCCTTGCCGCTCCCGCCACCCCTTTGCCTGTGCGGGTCCAGAGCTGTGATGCCTCTCTCTTAATTTCCCGCAAACGACCTTCCTCCCTCCCCTTTCCTTCCATCCCCACCGCAAGGGGCTTCCTCGCTCTCCTGCCCAGTCCCCAGGTTTTGCAGAGGCTCCCCTAAAAAACAAACAAACAAAAACCCTCGGGCCCTCTGTATATGCACAGAGGCACTCTTTTGTGGGGCAGCCTGGCGGGTCCCTACACATCCTTGCCCATGTGCTCCTCGCTCCCCTCTCTCTCCCCGAACCCATCCCATCTCCTTTGCAAGAGGCTTCCCCGCTATTCCTCTCCCTCTGCAGCTCTCACAGGCGGCTGCCTGGGAGCGAGACCCTGCGCCCTCTGTGTATGTTCAGAGGCACTTTCCAGGAGAAGGGGCGGGCGCTGCAACCCAAGCGCCTGCGGGTGGAGGTCCTTCCTCACCTCATCGGCGACTCCCGTCCTCCTCCCTGGAGCCTTCAGGCGGCAATAACGAGCTTCCAGGCCGGCTGCTCGGGGCGGACCCGGCCAGGCCGGCGCTGGAAATGGCGTCAGGGGGCGGATCCCGCTTCCTCCGCCGCGGGAGGCCGGGGCTGCCGGGGAGCGGCGCTTTTGGGCTCGCTGGACGTGCCCAGAGCTGCCCGGACACCGCTGGCAACCAAGTGTGTCCTTTTCCTCCTGGATTGGCGTCTGCCTCGTTGGTTTCAATCGGCTTGTTCCACGGTACTGTTAGGCGGGTGCAATCCATCAGTTAATACAGGAGTGACTCCGCAGCGGCTGGAGATCGTTCTGGCGTGTTGGGAAAAGCCCAGAAGATCTTTCGTTCTCTGGGTTTAAAAATACGGGAGAAAGAGGACTGCCTTACGCCGAGGTCGCCCTTGGGTACCACTCTTAGCGTCCACCTCCTCCTTCTGATTTTTATTTTATTTCTTAACATTTGCTTTAATTTGGTTTTTAATTTTTTTTAAAGCTGGGAGGCTGGCATGTCACAAAGTGAAGTGTAACCCTAACCCTCCAGCACCGTCCTTATTTGGGTTCATAAAAGTGGTCCTGTATTTGCAAATACAAGAGCAAAACAAACGGAAAAGGAAAAGGGTATCCTAAAACATGGAGTTCTGCAGGGATCCATTTTGTCCCCCTTGCTATTTAACATCTACATGAAACCGCTGGGAGAGGTCATCAGGAGGTGTGGGCTGCGGACTCATCAGTACAATGATGATACCCAGCTCTACCTCTCGTTTTCAACCAATCCAGGTGAGGCAGTGGCTGTACTGAACTGGTGCCTGGCCGAGGTAATGGGCTGGATGAGGGCCAATAAACTGAAGCTCAATCCAGACAAGACGGAGGTCCTGTTGGTGGGTGGTTCAGACTCTGGGGTGGGGGACCTGGACCTTGTCCTGAATGGGGTAGCATTCCCTCTGAAGGGCAGGGTCCGCAGCTTGGGGGTGCTCCTCGACCCAGAGCTTTTGTTGGAAGCTCAAGTAACAGCGGTAGCGAGGAGGGCTTTCTTCCAGCTTCGGCAGATTCACCAGCTGCATCCCTACCTGGAGAACGATTGCCTGGCAACAGTGACATACGCATTGGTTACTTCTCGATTAGACTTCTGTAACACGCTCTACGTGGGGCTGCCCTTGAAGACGGTCCGGATACTTCAGATGGTGCAAAATAGAGCTGCCAGGTTACTGACGGGGACTGGGCGTTGTGCTCACATGACTCCAGTCAGCTTCACTGGCATCCCATCAAAGTCTGAGCCCAATTCAAGGTGCTGGTTATCACCTACAAAGCCCTTAACAGCTTGGGTCCTGGTTACCTAAAGGAGCGCCTGCGTCCCTATGTGCCCTCCCACCCCTTGGGATCAGCAGCAGAGGTCCTTCTCTGGGAGCCCTCCGTGAAAGATATTAGGAGGGTGAGTACCGGAGGAGGGCTTTCTCTGCGGTGGCGCCTAACTTATGGAACGCGCTCTCCAGGGAGGTCCGCCAGGTGCCGTCATTATTTGTTTTTCGGCACCAGGCCAAGACCTTTTTATTTAAACATTATTTTAACTGTTGACTTTATTTATTGATTTTAAATCTCCTACCAGGATGTCTCCAGTATTTTATGTATTTTGTTTAGAAATATATTTATTTATGTATTGGAAGCCGCCCCGAGGCTTATGCGAATGGGGCAGTATACAAGTTGTCCAAAATACATACATACATACATACATACATAAAACAGAGCTGAACTGCAGTTTCTCTCCATCTTCACTACAGTTTGTTGATGATGATGATGATAATAGATCTTTATTATGGTCACAGGCCAGACTAAAATAAAACATTAAAAAACAATACAAAAATATTAGAAAATATAGGCAAATATTAACCATTATTTATAAGGTGTACAAAACAGTGTCAGTACTCCAGGTCTAAGTTGTGTGCTATCTACAATGTCCCCATTCCAGGTGACAGACAATTTCATCACAATATACTATTTTAATACTAGTATTAGACCTGTATAGGCATCGGCCACCTTGTGTGAAAGGCATTACTCCTCAGACTTTATTTTTTATCCAGCTAAATAAGTCAGTCCACACTCCTTCAGCATACTTCTTTGAATGCCTATTGTGGCCACAAAGAATTTAGCAACATTATGTGTAAGTATCGGCTTAGGGTCGGACAGTAATAGACAGACATATTGTTCTGTACAGCCTGGGAACTGGTGCATCAAAGGGGAGGTGAACGCAGCACAAATACGTAGCCCTATAAAACGTACACCACGGCAGAGCATGTTCTGTGGTTTCTACCTGTTCCATACCATGGGGACAAAGGCAATCTGACCAAGGGATCTTTTTATACCATCCCTCCAACACAGCTGAGGGAAGACCATTTAAAGGAGCCAAGGTAAATGGTCTTCTATGTTGATTCAATTCCAATTGAGCAAGGTAAGGTGGAGCAGTCTCAACGGGGTTATAGTCCTCCCTGAGGGAGAATGCTGAGACATTATTAAGATCACTCCATCTCTCAATATCAGCAATGTGGCTGCCTGAGGATCCCTGTTGCCTGCTCAGTCTCCATATCTAGCAGAGTCCACACGTGGAGGCCTAAAGAAGCTAATTTCGGTTTAATTGATTTTATTAGATTTAAAATCATCTTGCAAAACTAATGAAGCAAGACCAGTTGGAAAATATGACCATCTGAGCCAGTACATAAGGATAGCGTCCCATACCCTGGCTTCAATTTTAGTCTGGCCAGTCTCCAGTCTTACCTTCACATTGGAGACATCCCTCTGGACTCCCAATATTGTCCTCAGGAATTTTGACTGTACCCGTTCTAATGTATGAATATTCCGGAAAGGCCCCAATTGAGGACCGTAAGGAATTGTGCTACAACTCCCAGCAGGCCCCAAGCAGCTGGCTGTGCTGGGAATTGTAGGTCTCTTGTACCTAAACATGCACAGGATTGCTCTTTTAATCTATACTTGAAAAATACCCAAAGGTATGTTGAAAACTAACAATGGAAACCATATTTGCAGAGCTAATGTTGTTAGAAGGTCAAAACATGTAAGAATAAAACCAACCCTGAACATGACACATGATGACGCAAAAAGATAATTTCTGGGCGACTAGAACCCAGATTATCTGAGTCCCATTCCAAGCTCTTAACCACTAGATACATGGATAGGGTACAAATCCACTTTAAAACACACACACAAACATAAAATGATCAAGCGGATGATGACACCCTGCATGAGGCTGCCCGCTTGCTTTGCCAAATGGAAGGGCTGGTCCCTTGCACGCACCTTTCGGCACGTTGGATGCTGAGATTTCTGTGCAGCATGGACAGTTCTGCGAGACACCCGGCTTATCCCCGTATTTTAAAACGGGGCTCGGACGCACCACGGGCGTCACTTTTGGCCTCGTTGCTCGGGGAGCGCAATTCGCCCGCAGCGCAGGCCGCCTCCTCTGGGGCCGAGTGCCGGGAACGCGCTCAGAGAGGCTCCCGGGGAGCGAGCGCCGCCCATCCTTGGCGCAGCAGCTTCCCCGCCACGCGCTCCCAGCCTTGCGGCGCGGAGGGGAGCCCGGCTCGTCCGAGGCGGGCGCCGCAGAAGCCGCCAGCTTCCCCGGGTGACGGACGTGGCGCGCACGGCTCTTCCCCATGGTGCTCCGCATCCCCCTGCGCCGAAGCGCCAGCTTCACCCCGGATCCGCAGCCCGCGGCGGAGGGGCCGCTTCCCGCGCCCCTGAAAATGGAAGCCAACGTGGTGGTCCTCGGTGCAGACGGGGTGGGAAAATCAGGTGAGCGTCGTCTCTGCGGGGGCGCAAGGGCGAGGCGCGGCGGCGAACCCAGAGCGCCCGGCGAACAGGCGGGGACCCGGGTGACCTCGAAACCGCATCGGCGCGTGCACTTCAGTTTGGCACGCGTCTTCGAGAGGCACCGCTCTCCTTTGCCTCCCTGAAAAACTAACTCCCAAACGAACCACCCGCAAACTGGCAGCGTCTCACATGTTCGCGATTACCTGTGCGCAAGAAAGTTGAATAGTCCGCGCGCTAGCAAACTGTTAAACGAGCTCGTCGGATTTGCGGGTGGAAAAGGAAAGTGTTGAAAGCTTTAGGGCTCATCAGATGGCTTTGTTTCAGTGCCTCCGGAGGAATTATCCACATGTTTACTCACTGTCAACCCCCCCCCGCCCCCCAGTTTGATTAGCCTTCCAAAACTAGGACTGCAGCTGGAAGTCGGTAAAACTTGGACCTCTGTCTTATAGACAGATAAGCTTTGCTTGGCGGCAAAGAAGCCTCTTTGCTTGAGTCTCCGTGTAGGATTGTAGTGTTGACTAAAGCAGTCCAGTTATAGGATCCCTCCAGTGCTCACTTAATCTTGATTGCAAGGAAAATTGGGATCTTACATGCATACTTTCCTGTGAGTAAGGAAACGTAACACAGTGGGACTTTTTCTCAGCAAAGGTGCTTCTGATTGCACGGTAAGCATGCTTAACTGCAATCTAAAACTGCTGGCAACGATCCTGTGTTCGCATTTTAGCATGAGCACATGGTTGTGAATGCTGCAATTATGCAAGATTTAAAGTTTTGGTGCTGCATGATGTAAACAAAGTTCCTAGAAAAATCTTTGCGATTGTGCAAGTTATATACAAGGGGGTGGCATACAAGTATGTTAAATAAATACATACATACATACATACATCCTGCAAAATTTTGAGAAAGTGCATGTTTGCAGATTTAAGTTTGTTTCTGGATTGGTTTTTCCCCTACCATTTTCTCAGACGGAAAATTGAAACAAGTTCCACCTCTCTAGCCATCCTCCTTAGCAGTTACAACTCCCACTCTTTTCCTCAGCTTTGACGGTGCGCTTTCTCACCAGGAGATTTATCGGAGAATATGGAAATCTGGGTAAGTGTCGCCATCCTCTTTGTCATGCCAACAGTTTTGAGATTGTTGATTTTAGGTCATCCTTAACGACAAGTCCCAGCCAAAGGAACGGATTCTGTGCAAAGTGCTGGATCGTTTCCTTCTGCTGTGCCGTGATGATCAGGGATGCGTGGGGGGGGGGGTTGCACATGCATTTTGCATACATGAATCCTGGGTTCAGTGCCAGGCACTTTCAATTAGGGTGGCTGGAAGAGAGGGAATGAAAAGCCCCACAGAAAAGGACACAGAGTTGCATGAAAAGAGGGCACATAATTGTGTAAAATATGCATTAGCTTATATGTATATTTTATATGCATTTTATATGCACCACACAGCCAGTGTGGTGTAGTGGTTAAGAGCTGGGACTGCGACTCAGGCAATCTGGGTTCAAGTCCCCGCTCGGCCATGGAGCCAACTGGGTGAATTTGGGCCAGTCAGAGACTCTCAGCCCAACCTACCTCACAGGGTTGTTGTGGGGATATGATGGAGACAGAGAGATGATATAAGCTGCCTTGAGCCCTTTGTAGGAAAAAGGCAGGATATCAATCGCAATATAAATAAATAAATAAAAATGAAAGGAAGCCCTACTGTTGTAAGCCGCCCCGAGGCTTTATTGTGATGGGGCAGCATAGAAATGTTTTAATAAATAAATAAATACATTCATAGAAGCTCCTCTTTATGACAGTTCTGCTCATTTCTTCCAAATTCAAGGCTGTGGCTTCCTTCATGGAGTCAGTCCATCTCATAGCTGGTCCTTTTCTTTGGCCATCAACCTTTCCCGGCACGATGGTCTTCTAGGGAGTCGTGCCTTCTCATGATGTGTCCAAAATCTAACAGCCTCAGTTTTGTTATTTTTGTGTCTAGGCAAAGCAGTGACTTGATTCGATCCAGGACCCTCTAATGAAACAGTCCAAAATGAAACAAGGGGAATAATTATTATAACTAAAAGAGGAACAGACAGAAAGCCACAGTGTGAAGACTGTGACTAGGCTGCCTGTGTGCCCGTGCCTTCTGCTGGCCAGGTTCGACCTGTGGGTGGGCAACGTCAAAGCCCCTGCTCTGATATTTTTAGAGTTATCTTTAAACCAGACTTGGGCTGGCCAGCCCTTCAAAGAGAGGCTGCCTTCAAAGAGAGGACTGTGCTCTGTAAAGCGGACACATGGCCATCTACTTCCAGTTAAGGGATTTCTGCAAGCTCAGTGTTAACATGGAGTATCCTCAGTTGGCTGCTGGGCACCCAGTAGTACTTAGTGCTACATCATTGGCACCTGGGGACAGGTTTGTTCCCGGAGCCCCGCAGTGGATGGGTGACTTGGAGCTGCCATTTTAACTCCTCCCAATACCCCCAATGCAGCATTACTCCACGGCATCCCAAGGAATGAAAATAGTAGCTCCAATCTATCCAAGGCTGACTGTGGTGCATGTGAGCTGCCTCAGCCTACAAACCTTTGAGGCCACTCCTTCCAAGGCCCCTCAGCCCTGAAGCTGGCTCTTATTTCATGCCTGCAGAAGTAGAATCCAGTTCTCATGGGACTGGTGGTCTATTTTAAACTCCCAGTTCATGTTTGCCATTTTATGGGGCTGCTAGTCTCTAACACCTGCAGAGGAATGCCATGTTGGAAGGGTGTACGTAAGTGGATAAAGTGGTAGATACGGAGAGGGGAGGGCTCTTCAGAGTGGCTTTTGGGCAATTAGAATTTTCTGCTTCCTCTCCTCCCACCCCACCCAGAGTCTATCTACACCCATACTATGGCAGTAGAAGGCAGAGAGATCCTTTTCCACATCTGGGACTTTCCTCGCTCACAGGTGAGGGAGCTCTTTTATACATTATCAAATGTATTATAGTTCCAGTATTTATATTTCATTCTATAATTACTACAATAAAAATGTTTCTACTCAAATCAATTGCCTTGCCTGAAAGTTAAAAAAATTAAAACAAATTCATAGTAAGATATAATGAGCAGCAACATAATAGATATATAGATAGCAATATCCCAAGATTCCTGAAAATTTGAATACATGAGGTAAAAACTTCATTTCAGATTCCTTCAAAAAAAGCATACTAGGTTTCCCTGTTCTCCATGAAACACTTAAAGAATGAATTTGCCAATATACTTTAAACAAAGTTTCAAAAGGGAATAGCGGTTGTTTACATTTTTTCCTTGCATACCTCCTAGAAATCAGCCATGAAGCTTCTGGAACCAAATGGTTCGAATGTTGTCAAAATCAGCTCTTCATTGTCCTGAATCAAACTTATGAATTCTGCAGTGGAACCATTTTTTTCAGAGTCATACAGATTCCATAGTCCTGCAGGCTGTTTTTCACTTTGCGGGGATTTGTGCTACATAACACAGGCAGCACAGACTGAATGGGGTCTGTAGATCCCTGTCAAGGAGGGTTGACTTCGTGCCTTAAAAAGAGGTTGCCCAGACGAAGAATGCGGCAGGCCGTGAAGGAGGCAGTGACACAAGACCCTGGACTGGCCACTTCAGCATCATGCCCATGGGGACTCTGGTCCATGCTGCCTGCATCCTGACCTGCACTTCCTGCAATCCCACCCTCTGGGGAATAGTCCTGGGGGCACAGGGTGCAGGCAACCAGGAGATGACAAGGAGGCTTCCCAGTAGGAGCCCCATGGCACCAAACATGGGATCTCAACAGAGACAGAAGTGGGGATGCCTCACATTTCTGCTCCTCCAGAAGATAAACCTCAGTGGTTAATCTTGCCTAACAGTCTTCTCTGTTTTCCCAATTCAGCCTGGGGTAAAGTGGTCTTAGTCAATTATAGTCGTCAATAAATAGATAACAAACAGCACAGATTTGCATATCCGAAAACCCTCTCCACCTCCCTTGCAGGAAGGAATGCTTCTTCTAAGACTATTATTTCTGCCTGTGGTGTTTGTACGTACTTGTGTTAAAAATATTGCTCACAAATGTCATTTAAATTGGGAGACTAACTGATGCATTTGGACTTCCTATTTAGTCAATGAAAATTATTTTATAGATCAGTCTAACCAGTTTGTTTGCTCAGTGTGGCAGCTTTATTTCTTGCTTAGGAGCATGTGGACAACAGCTTGGCTGAAGATAAACGCATTCAGTGGGCCGATGGCTTTGTCCTGGTCTACAGCATCTGTGACCGGGCAAGCTTCAACAGTGTCCAGCCCAAAGTCCAGTTCATCAAGGCAGCCAAAGAAGGTCCAAGCCAGGAGAAAGTGCCCATTGTCATTGTGGGGAACAAGCGGGACCTGCACCACCGGCGAGTCGTCTCCAGTGAGGAGGGGCGGCTCCTGGCGCTCTCCATGGACTGCAGATTCTATGAAGTGTCTGCATCAGAAGCCTATCATGGGGCCCTTGTGGTCTTTCACAGCCTGGCGGAGTGCATCTGTGAGGCCAAAACGGCCCTGAAGAAAGGCACTGGCATCCGCAGCATTGTCAAGAGCATGTCTTCCGTGTTTGGCCGGAAAAGGACAGACTCCATGTGAGGTGGGCCGAGGATCTGGGAATGCCAGCCCCTTCTGCTTCTGACATCCAGCGTTGTTCTTCCTCTTCGTCCTGAGCCTGGGACAGAAGAGTGCAGGGCCGCTCCAGCCCAACAGGCCATGCGGGTACCTGCTGGGGGGGCAGAATGGAAGAGGCATCAGCCGAACACCGGGGGAGTCGCAGTGGCCACCCGCACTCTGCCTTTCTGAACCGGAGCCTTGAGACTGCAGCACTGTCCTCGGGAGCCTGAGGCTACCTGGCAAGCTGAATGCCTAGGCCAGTCTTGAGTCTCCTGTACGGAAGGATGTCTGCTGGAGTGGCGCTGTAGCATCTTGGCCTTTGTGCTCCATACCAGACACACACCCGTTTCCTGAATTAGAAGTGCGGGGATTCTTTCTGCTGAGAGCTCCTTTCGATTTTGGAGAAGCTCTTGGGGACCCCCGGTCCTTGGTGGGACCAAGAGCCCCCCTAGCCCCCCAGCTAAGGGCATCTCAGCCTTTCAAATGGGGAAAGCCCTGGGCAAAAGCCAGGGGAAAGAACAGGGCTACTAGAGGAGACATGGCCTTCTGGGCAGCCCTGGAGAGCCCAACTGAGACCTGCAGAGGGCCAGATTCAGCCCACGGGGCCCTGGTTCAACACCCCTGTAGCGGATGGATGGGTCCTGTGGCAGAATGCCCTCTAGCGGCTGGACACCCTCCCCTGCTGGAGGGCTGACCTGCAGGGGTTCTCTCGCAGCATCAGGGCTGCCTGTCCGCAGCACCTCACCCCATTTTGGTTTCCCACAATGCCCCCAGGTGATACTGTGCTTGAGGCATTAAAACAGCAACTTACACCCAGGTGGGGCAGGTCAGCCATCAATGTTGTAGTTGTTCCGCTGAGGCCAGGAGCTGCCTACATGGCTACTTACGCATCATCAAAAACAAATGCATACCGTTTCCATGTGTTCATTTATACACAGAGACGCACATTTTGACATGACAGCTGTCATTTAAACAGAAATACAGTCCCTGTCACCATAGTACAGAAAACTGGCCAGGGTGCCCCTGTGGCTGCCTCCTCCGCCTGCTCTCCTGGTGGTCACATTTGATGAGCGACTACTGAGAGTCCCCTTTAAACTGGACTCAGACTCATCCTCTTCCAATCGAGGATGCCATCAAATGCAAGACACTATATTTTCAGATAACTCTTTTCAGGTCAGCCACCGAAAATGTGCCATTTTAATGCTTCCACTGGTTTTGATCTCGGTGTTCCTGTTGTTACAAGGTTTTATTGTTTTTAGTTGTTGCACACTGTTTCGATGGCCTTTCAGGAGATAAGGCTGTATCTGTTAATTGTGAATGAATAAAAGGAGGAATGAAGGAAGGAGTGCTATTTGAAAAAGAGGACTCATCACCATTCAAAAGGCCTGGGGATCCTGAAGCCAAGCCTGAAGGGTCTGACACTAGGCCCTGGTGTGTGCGACCATGCGTGTGCCCTTCCCTTCTTCAGCCCGCGAAGGATGAATGTGGCATGTGCATATGGTATGTCCTTAGTCCCTCCGTGTAGATATTAGTGGAGTACCTTCTCTCTCCCTGTCTCGGCAGCTTGGAAAGTCACATTGTCAGCTCCAGCTCTCTGCCGAGAAGCAAGGATCCATGCCAGATTCTCCTTTGGCCTCCAGTTCCATCTTCTTGCTGGCTTTCTGAGTGGGTAGTTCTGACTGAGAGGCAGCAAAGTACAAGCAGGCAGCTGGAACTCTGCGTCCTTCCAGCAAACTTCCCCCTGCATCCCGATGCCTTCTCTGATATCACGCTGGTTGCTGTTGTTAAGTGATGTACGGCACACGCCTGTGGTATTGGCAGCTAGGAAAGGGCATATCGTCAGCTGCTCCGCTCTGCCAAGATGCAAGGATCTCTGCCAGTTTTCCTTCAACCTCCTGTTCCATCTTCTAGTTGCCTCAAACATGGCTAGTCAATTCTGAGCAGTAGCAAATGTGCAAGCAGGCGCCCGGAACACCATGTCCTTGCCTTCCCTCCGGAGACATCACTAACAGCGTGCTCTTGCTAGGCAGTGTACAGCACACACCTGTGCCAGCAGGGAAATGGCACCTTTCCAAGCCCTTGTGTGGGTGTGGCAGATTTTGAACCAACTGGTCCCAGGAAGAAGCTGCAGCTTGTCTCCTGCTGGGAAATTATCCCCAGGCCCTTGACCGTTGATGAGAAGGGTAGGAAACGGATGAGAAGACACTTCTTGGCAGCTAGGAAGCTGACAGTGCTGCTGCTAGAGCTGCACTTTAGAGCCACCTTTCAGGCCCTGGCAGGGCAGGTTGGGGCAAAATTACCATTGCAGAAGGCAATGAGCACATTGGGAGAGCAGGAGAAAAGTCCCTTTTTATTCCAGAAGTCATGGTGGTGGTGTGATTTCAATGAGTTTAAATACCAAATTACACAAGCTCAGAGTGTTTTTGTTTGGTTGATTTTTAATTTAGCTTGACAAACAGGTTTCTTGTTCTTCTAACATATCAGGCATGTAAAAGCAACTGTAAAGCTTGGAATGGCATTTGGAGTGGTGATGAAAAAAATACTAGGACTCAATAGGGCCATTCCACAAAGTTGGTTGTTGAGAGATTCAGTACAGAGGGTTAAACTGTGGAATTCACTTCCACAAGATGTAGGGGGGCAGGTATCAATTTGGATGGCTTTTAAAAAAGGGATTATGGAAGAGAAAGCTATCAGTGGCTGCTAGCCCCGATGACTTATACTATGTCCAGTCTCAGAGGGTGTTCCAGTGAAGACCACTTGCTGGGGAGCATGGGTAGGAAGGTGCTGTTTCCATTCCTATTCTGCTTGTGGAATTCCCAAGGACAGTGGATTGGTTGCTATACAAAGAGCAAGCTGAATTGGGTGGACCCTTGGTCCGACAGCATGGCTCCTCTTATGCTCTTAAGCACGTGTGGAGTGGCCTTGTTTCACTGGACAGAGATTGGTGGATGGCGATTCTTGGCATGATACAGCAGGGCCAAAGACAGAGGCAAAGTGAAGAATAAGTGAGGGTCAGACACATGGCAAAGGTCCAGAGGCAGAGGCAGGAGCAAGCAAGGCCAGAGATCAAGAAGGCACGACAGCTTCAGAAGCAAGTGCGGAATCAAATCAGGAAGAGGCAAGGATTGGGTGCCAACAAAGTGGGTCAGAGCCAGAGGAAAAGGAAAGGGCACAGGTACCTGGCAAGGTGTGAAGACAAGGACAAGCCTAGAAGCAGGTTCAGGAGCACTGCAAAACCACCACAAAGGCCCACATGCTGAACAGTGCAGGAAGGCCTTTCGAGGCTTCCAGGTGGTCTGCATGGATGCACAGGTACCAATCCTTGCACTTGCCTACAGGTGTGCTCCTGATCCTGCAAATGCTCGCAAGGTGAATTGTGTTGCTCCTGTGGGGAAAGCCACGATGGCAGCCACAACAAAGAAAACCAGGCTTAGTTGGGGAAGACCCCCTTTGCCTCGAACCTCAGCAGTTTTATTGAAAGATCACCCAGGGCCCCTGCAGTTACTTATGACAACATGCTAAGGGGTAGTGGTCTGCACCACCAACTACAAGTTTTTCAAACATATACAGAGTATTATATAGATTCTGAGTCACAGTTGATGACAAAATAAGGTGAACACCGTCAGAAGAAGGTGAGGGGGCTCAATACAATGGCGTTTGATTGCAGGGTAGTAACATAAGGGTAGTAGGTTTATTGTGAGTCTTGGCATGCAAATGAGGGTGATTGCAATGCAGCCTGACCAGTTCTTACTGATCAGCTCTGGCAGCTTCTTGGCTAAGCCATCAAGTCCCGCTTCTTAAAGTAACAGCAAATGCCAAACAGTAACATGGCTTGGATTTTTTTGGGTGCTTCTTGAGAAAGGGGTGCAGGCATTTTATAACACAAAGATACATAAGCATCCCTCTTCTGCCAGCATTTATCTAAATTTTCCCAACACTCTACACCAGGTGCAGCTGGGTCCAGTCTCCAGACCCTGACAGAGGGGCACAGGGAAGGGGCTGCCTGGTAGGCTGACTGAAAGACCAGCTCCATGCGCAATCGTTCAGGTGGGGAGAGGAGAAGAGACACACTTTTCCAGGTAATGGTGGCGTGGGAAACAAGAAGCAGCTGGCAGCAGGCGTGGACAGGAAGAGGAAGGGCAAAAGCTGCCCACACACCTGCTGCCTGTGGCAGTACATAAGCTGAACTGACATTTCATGGTTTCTGCACAAAGCAAGTCTCAGAAGATCATCAAGAGAATGGGGAGGGGGAATAGGAGGAGATGGGAGTAAAGAGGCTTCAACAGTTTTGGGATTCAGCTCCCTGAAGTCCCTGCCCGCATGGGCAATGCTGAAAGTTCAAGCCCCTGACATCTACGATCTTCTGCACAGCCCTGATGAAGACAGTCCCTGGCTCAGTCTTTCTTGAAGGTGGTGCTATAGAGTCCTGTATATTGAGCCCTGCTATACATCACTTCGGGGTTGGTCCGCAAGAAACCTTCACTGCGTCTTCTGCTATAAGCCCCATCTGTATAAGGAGAGAATGCTGATTTGCGGGATCCTAGATGCTCGTTTTCAAAAGCAAGGCCCCGGCAATGTTCAAGAGCCTGCTGTGGAACTGGAGGATCATCCAGATTGATGAAGGGGATGGGGAAGTGCCCTCGACTCAGTCGCCTCTCCCCGTGCAGTAGAAAAGTGAACTCGCTCCCCTTGGAATGGGCAGCAATGGAGGGAGCATCTTCCAGCTGCTGGCCTGGCCCAGAATGAGCCACGGTCCTGCTTGCAGCTCTCTCTTCTTCCTCCAAGACCTTTGGGAACTGAACCAGTGAGAGATGGGGTGCATGAAGGGGGTGGGGGAGAGAAGAGGCAAAGGGAAAAGAAGCAAATTGAGGATAAACCAAAGCCCTTCCTGCTGCTTTGACTTAAGATATGCTGGCAACTCTGACCCTGTCCCAGATGTGTTTCTCTCCAGATGTTTTAGACCAGGGTTGCAGAATGCCAAACTTGAAGTCCAAATTCAGCCCCCAAGGTTCTTGATCTGGCTTTCCAGGGCTCTGTGGAAGTCCACACCCCTTCCCCCGACCACCCCTCTTTCTCCTAGCCTCACCCCTGGTATTTTGAGGTGGACCCCATCTTTCCCTTGGTCTGACTGACCACTGCAGGACTGCTGCCAGAGCTCATCTGAAAACGAAATTTGCCCTTGAGCTGAAGGAGGTTCAGCACCTCCAGCTTTACAGGACAGCTCCCTTCAGCACCCTCAGCACGACTCACAGTCAGGGCCGTCCAGACTTCTGAAGAGTGCCAGTCGGGGACAGAGGGCGGAAGCCAGCCAGCACCGACTGGTCCTCAGACTGGAACACTGCATGAGAGACCACTGAATGCTCTCCATCACTTGCTTTACTGTCAGCAGGGAGATCTAAGCTGCTGGGCAGCCGCTCTCACCACCTGAACAAAGCCCCCTTCGCTCCTTGGAGGACAGGCTGACGATGTCTGCAGTTCTTCCCGCATAAGGCCATGTCCCAAGCAGGAGCTAACGTGGCCATTGCTGGGGAAATCCAAGTAAATCATGTAGAGAAAACAGAAGAATTTATATGTGCTGCTTGAGTGAAACCCTGCTCCCATTCCCAGAAAACCCTGGAAGACAAGCTCCTTTTCCCAACATTGAAGAAAATCCTGCCCTTTCCTTGCGTGGCTGAAAGAGACTCCAGCTCTCTGCTTAGCCTGAGGACACCGATATCCTCTTTGGTGTGCAGCCAGGTGTTATCAGTGTTGCAAAGTTCATCCTCTGCAGAGTTCAGAAGGTGTATAACTTTGCTCGGAGGCTCTCAAAGAATGTTACTTTGTCCCAGTGCTGCCGCTGGCTGTGGCAATCGCCTCCGACTGTTTGTTCTCATTCTGTTGCCATTGCATATGCTTACATGTTCACTCTCCCCCAAGATCTGTCATGATTCATGTGCCTTTACTGACTGTCGTGTCAATGCTCTGCAATCACAGATATTTGTTGTACTATTATGTCATGTTCCCCTGCAGTTCCTTGATATCGTTTTGTCCATGAATTTATGTGACCACTCTTTCCTCCTCATCTGCTGTGTTCCTGCACACGTAACTAGAAACTTATAAAACATTTTGTATATGTTCTGGGCCCCTTCATGGATCACTGCCTTGTCGTGGCGAAGGGGCTTGTGTAGCTCAATGAAGCTATGAGCTATGCTGTGCAGGGCCACCCAAGACGGACAGGTCATAGCAGAGAGCTCTGACAAAACGTGATCCACTGGAGAAGGAAATGGCAACCCACTCCAGCATCCTTGCCATGAAAAACCATGGACAGTGCCAAAAGGCAAAGAGATATGATGCTGGAAGATGAGCCCCTCAGGTCAGAAGGCGCATGACTTCGCGACTAAACAAACAAACAAACAAAAATGTTCTGGAAATTTGTACCTTGTTTGTGCACCTCTGCCTGGCAGTGCTGTTGTAGGTCTGTCCCTGCAGAGGGTTTTTCCCTGGACATTCTCACCCATAGAACTTATGAAGTTTATAACATGGCTGTCTCCCCATGGATCCGAGCGTACATTCTGGCAGGCTGCTAATCTGGGATTCCCTGACAGCATGTTGCAGGGGATCTCACACTAATGTGTCCCTGTCCCAGAACTAAGGTGTGGAAGGGACCCTGGTCAGTGAGCTCTGCTTAGCTGACAGGGATAGTCTCACTCAGACACGATCGTATCATGGAAAAGAAATTCCCATGCGGCCCAATGTGATGGGGACTTCCTCCAACTATGGATGGTGGGTGTAAAACTGAGGTGGGGAGAGGGGAAGGGGGATGGAGGAGGGGCGTGTGTGTCTGCAGGTAGGCCAGGTAATGCACTAGCTCAAAGCATCCGAAGATCCAAAGCAATACCTACCAGGGCTGGACCTGCTGTCAGGCAGAGTGAGGCAGGCACCTCAGGCAGCAGATGCCAGCAAGGCAGAAGCGGACTGAGGCGGTCCCGGGTCAGACAGCCTGCTCTTGTCTCCTAAGCCAATCTGCCTCTTTCAGGTGTGGTGGAGGCAGGATCCCATTGTCAGTATCAAATAAAAGTCCAGCAGTTCCCGTTTGACATGGAAAGGACAGGGGTGCCCACCTTGTCCTTTGCCTCAGGCCTCAAAATGTAGCAGGCAGAGGCCATATTAAATATGGCCCTGTGGGGATGGACCCCAATGGTTTCTATCCTTAAGGCTGTGCATGGTATCAGGCCAACCCCAGTTATGCCTGTCGAGGCAGCTCCCCTGCTGTGGGAAGAAAGGTAACTTACAGGTACATAGAGGAAGGTGGTAGTAAGCAGGCTGCCTGTGATGCTGTGCAAGGTGGTCCCCAACGTGCCCACTTTGGCTCTAGCCTTAGACAAGGCCTCCTGTGGAGAGAATAGCCAAAACGGCACAGCTGCGTTCCAAGGCAAGAAGGGGGCATTCCTCAGGTGCGAGACGGTGGTGGCACAGGCTGTATGTAGTCCCCGAGTCAGGCTGCCCAGCAGCTTTTGCCTCTCTGCCTTCTCTACTGGCTAGAAGCAGAGAAGAAAACCAAGCCACCTGGTGAACAAGCATGACCTTCATGGCGAGTAGCTCCAACTGAGACACTGCAGCCATGAGCATCCCTTCCCTGCCGAACCCGAGTCAGTGACACAGCAAATAGTCCATAACGCTTTATGTCTACCCTCCCCCCAAAAAACACGTGTTTTGCAACACATTGTCTCCTAGGGCCCAATTAGTAACACAGTGCATGATCACAATCCAGGGAAATTTTTGGCAACTAGGATAGATGCATTACTGGGTCAAATCTAAAAAAATGTGTTCTGTTCTTTTCTTTCATAACACACTCTATAGGACGCATATATATTCACATACCCAGCTCTTGGGGTAAAATAAAAGTAGCCCATTAGGTTTTCGGGGTCTTTATCTCTCCAGATATCTTTATCTCTTAAAATCTAAATCATGTAAGGGAAGTTTATGCAATTGTCATATTTAGATAATGTTTGCAAGTATGTCAATAAATATATTTCAGAGCAAACCTGAATTCCCAATATTACGGAATTGGAACATTTGGTGGAAAAACATCAGTAGTTCATCTCATCATAGAAACAGAGCGAATACGAAGGGGTCTCCCGGGCCATCTAGTCTGACCTCTGGCACCAGCCGGCTCCGTTCATGACATGCCCACCATGTGGACGTCCAGCCTATCCTTGGATACCCTCACTGATGGGGCCTCAACCACCTCCTGTGGAAGCCTATTCCACACCCTTGGGGTCCTAACTGGCAGGAAGTACTTGGGATTTCCAGGATATGTCCCCTATTCAGTACTGCGTTTGGAGACTGGACAATGGCCTGGCTGAACTCCATTGGGTTTTGGTTACACATATATTATAAAGCAGCTTGTGACCATTTGGCACATCATCTTGTGTCAGACTCCACACCTCCAACAGGGCAGCCTGAGGGAGGCAGGAAAGCAACTGAAAGATATCCTTAGCATTGCTGCTGTTCTGGCAGACCCTAAGCTGGACACTTCCTCTTCCCCCCACCAGACCTCTGAAACTTCCTTTGGGATTCAGAACAGTACCACAAGTTTAGCACCCCCTGGTACATATACTGGGGACGGGGATGCAATATATTAAAAAGTTGTGATGTAACTCTTCTGGGACAGTATGACAGAGATAGTGTGAGAGGCATGTGTCACAGCAGCGAGTCAGGCACTATTGTGCCAGTAAAGATGCTGAGAATAGATAGTTCCACAGGCAGGCTGCTTACCAGACTGGGAATCCACATAGCCAATGCCTTTCCTTTGTCTCTTGCATGCTGGATGGCTTGGGATATCTGTCTGTAGGGATGCTGGGAAACAGTAGCAGCAAACGCTCTTATCTTCCCAAAGGCACTGGTTTGAAATGCTTCCTTAGACATACATTTCTCTGGAGGTTCATGGGCTACAGAGAAAAAGATGGAGGGGTGGGGGTGGGGGAGGGGAAGAAAACATGCGTGTAATCAGTGAGCAAGGCTGTCTTTTTCCTCATGTTTTTATTTTTGTGACTCCACAGCATAGCTATGAATGGATAGGCTAGGATACAAGACAAGCAGGCTGAGTGGGGACTAGAAGCCGGATCTCCTGAGTGCCACTCCACAGTCCTAACCAGCACATCACACTGGCTCTCATCTGTAACCAGTGCTACATCTGAACAGACATGCATCGCATTGCACAGCGATGCAGTCAAACTAGTCCTAATTTGTGTAATTATGGGTTTTATTTTAATTAAAATAAAATTCAATAACTTCTCAGCAGTGGTGCCCTGACTGTGGAACATGCTCCTCAGGGAGGTTTGCCTGGTGCTGGGAGGACTGGCCTTTGTCCTCTTCGGTGATGGGAAACTTCACAGATTTATTGGCATACCCAAGACTTGTGACCACCCACAGGTAAAGCAGGTAAACATTAACCTGACTTGTGCTCATCGAGTGAATGAAGGACAGCCACCCGTTCCTCCAGCTTACCAGGAGTTGCATCTACTCCAGCTTCCACCACCTGGCTTACTTGGCTGCTCCTGACGTACTCTGTGGTGTTGTTCATGCTGATTTTGCACTCCCCGTAATTTCTGGCAACTAATCCAAAGGCTCCAAAGATATTCATGAGGGAGTGAATAGCACTTTGGATGTAAGTTAAGATGGAATCCTTTACATCTGAAGTAACCTGGAGAAGGAGTTAACAAAGAAGGTTCCTTACGGCCCATTCCTGCCTTTCAAGCCAAAGCAAGATCAGCAGAAAGGAACCAGTGCTAAGTAGAAAGCCTGTCCTGAAGGTCACTAGGTCAGGAACAGATCTGTAGGGGCTGTTGTGTCAGCTGCTTGCAAGTAGCAACTGGAGATTTAAATACTCAGCCCAGCTGCCCCATCCTTCTTGAAATGCTCATGGAGGCCTGATCCTGACGTCCTTATGAACATGGCTCCTCCTTCGGCATAGCTTCTTCTCCATCTGGCACAGGAGGCCTCGTGCTGCCACGCTGGCACTGAGCCGTCAGTTTGGGATCAGTGCCATTGCTCTCAACAACTTGGTGCTGAATGTGCAGGGGCAAGAATTGGCGTGAATCTGTTGGGGCACCACATGCTTTTTGGATGATCTTTCAATATATTTTTGGACTACCCTTAGACTATCTGTAGATAGTCTTGGCAGAATTCCCTCTTGGGCTCAATAGCTGTACCACGTCTCATTAAGGAGCTATATCATGGCTGGGTGGGAATTATTATGTCTATCCATAGTTAAAGTTTTAACTGTACCCAAAGAGACATAAGCAATGGTGAGGAATTCTTGGAACTGTAGTCCCAATTTGTAATGCAAAACGGGTTTGTGGGAGGCCTGTATCTACCCTCATGGCGCTGATTTTCAGGTAGCTGTGAACACAACCCCCACAGTCAAGAGAAAGGTATCATCAAACTTGGGTCAGCTCTGAGGTTTGCAGAAGTATAACAAATGTTAGGAAAACATTGTGGGGAGAGGAATTATCCCCAAACAACCTCATGCTTGGGGCCAAGGAATGCTGCTGGCTGTTGGTGCTGGTAAGAGGAATGGAAAAGCTGGGATGAGGTGGAGGGAACTGGAGTAGCTTGCTTGCCATATCCACACTGCGACATTTTGTTGCAGCTCCCATTTGTGCTATCTAAAGGCAACCTTCACATTCAGAGGCTATTTACTGCTGAATATTGCACCAAACAGAGGAGCGTAGCTGAGCTGAAGCCACGGCTGGGTGAGCCACTGGGTGCAGCTCAGTGATGCAGCCTGTGCGTTACATGTGGAAGTTCCCATTTTCAATATCTGAAATCTCTAGTTCGAAGACTCACCTGGGAAGCAGAGGAGGAGGAAATTTCCACCTGAGATGTTGTAGATCCACTGACCAACAACCCGAGTAGATAACACTACAAGAGCTAAAAGGACAAATTATCTAACTTCCCATAGCGCAGCTTTCTACATTTCATGCCAAAACTCTTGGTTTAATCCAGCAACACAGTTACTTATGGCCTTAACTTACTTTCTCCACTGGCTTGTGGAGGGCAGGAATCTTCTGCTCCAAGCGGTTCAGACCTTGACATGCCAGGGCATTGACTGCTGCAACTGAATCAAAGAGGATGTGCATATTAGCGCAGTGCGAGGGCAGCATGGCTCTGGACTGGATGATGTGGCACATGCTGGTCCATGCACACCCATCCAAGCCCCCTTGGGTTTCCAGATGGACCTTGAGGCAGAACGTAATTCGTTGCTTGACATCCAAATGTTATGTTGGAGCAGAATTACAGATAACAAGGTAGGTGTTTGCAATGAGCATTTGTGTGTCTGTGGGGGGTGCATCTCGGGGAGACTTGTTACATTCCTGCACTTGTTCAAAGCACAACACCGGGTGGGAAAAAAGCACATGTTTCTAATTCCCTTTTGCAGCCTGGGAGCCATCTAAGGAACTTCAAGGCAGAATAAGATGTGATGGACAGAAAGCCATGTTTGCATCGTTACAGTAGTTCTCATTTTCTCAGGAGAGGCAGAGATCTAATCATAACAGGAAAAGGGATGTGAGTGGGATGAGAGAAACGTCCTCTCTCCTGCCTAAAGTTTATCTAATTTTCCCACAGGGCTTGGCAACTTGGAGTCCTGTGGATATTTTGCTCTGTGTCCCATTTTGACAGCAGTTATAGGATAAACCATCCAACTTGCCCATCCCTGCTGCAGAGTAAGCACACATGGCACTGATTCAGATTCAGATTGGGACCACTGTGTGCTCAGGATTAGGCCACCCTGTCCAGCATTTGCTTCCCAGGACCTGCTTCTGCACCACACAGATATTAAAAAAATGAAAAGAAAGAAAGCCACCAATGGATGCCAGTATGGATTTGCACGGAGTGAGTGGGAGGAGCGAGGGATTTTGGAAAGCTGAAGTGGGCAGAGCATTGTAGGAAACTAAGATGGCAGCTTCCTCAAGGCTGCTTTAAGACGTAAACTTGGTGTCTAGAGGGAGCCACCTGGCATTGTGTAGAGCAGTATTTTGTATTTTGGGTCCCAAGATACATCGATCTATCTATTCCTCCATCAAAGAACCCAGGTCCCACTAGGATAGCAAGGCTCACTTTTCCAAGAAGCACATTTTATCTTTTTATAGGCATTCTGTTATTATATTTATTGCTCCCAATAACTTTTAAGGACATCCAGAGACTTTTTAGGATGGCATATAAAAACTTTAAATAGATAAATAATGCAGAAGTCTTGCTGGGGGTACATTTTGTTGCCAAGGCATTAGAACACAAACAGACTAAAATAATTGATGCTCAAAAGGCTTCTGCTTACATGCCATAAGGTCACAGATGGCTACTCTGGGGGTGGGGGGAGAGCATTCAGGATTCAAATGTGGCACCACACATCTGCCGGTGGATGAATTCCCAGGAGCTGAGGAAAAGCCCACATCCCATCAAGGCTACTTCCGTGTCCACTGGTGACACAGATGCCAACTGAGTGCTGCTGGATTAGAGTACTGAGCTGAGGGGGGAAATATTTCTCAGAGAGAGGGCCCAGGGCAGGGAATGGCGGTGTATCCGGTGGTGTACCTGGTCAGGTGACTGGGGTCCTAAGCATGTACCTGTTGATGCTGGAACTGTAAAGCAAGAAAATGTAGCTGCCCTGGTCATGCAATTTGGCCCTCAGACAGGGGTTACCTGGAGGGCCCAGCTGGTGTGCCATAGGTTTCATGCTCCACGCAACCAGAGATGTGGCACTTCGGATGCATCGTTCATAGGCCCCGCACACTAACGCCATGAGGGGATGGACCTCTTTGGTGGTGGTATAGAACTTCTGGAGGCTGTTGCAAGCCGAATTCACCACTGGAAGACGCAGGAACCTTTTCAATGCATTATTTTCCTAGGAAGTATGGAAGACAAGAAGGGGACCAGTCCTTGCAGGAGGAAAATCTTAGTTTTCTATGAATCAAATATCTGGATTCTGAAAGCAGAACAGCTTTTTCCAACTACATGGATTTGTGGACCTTTAAACGAAAATCTTGTGGGTGGATTTCTGGGGGAAAGGCCACTCGAATGACAACGGCTGGATGCCACTCACTTTCTTATCTTGTTCAGGAGGGTATTAAACTGCCTCCTGAGAGGTAATTCTGCATCTCTAATTGATAGGTGAGCATACGAATTTGTCTAATGCTCTGATAACAAGATAATTCGAATGAGACCAGGCTCCACCCCACATGTACTTTCCCTTTTGCTTTTCCCCTCTTTTTCCTTTTTCTCTTTATTATTTTATTTGTATTGTAGTAACAACAACAACAACACTTTAATTTGTTGCAGTTTGGATTTTTAAGTCTTTTTTTGTTTGCAAATTTGGACTCGAACAGACAATCAGATGACTAATGACGTTTTACATGTAGGCTGTTTATAGTTTTTGTTTCAGAAGTAAGAATTGAGAAGCGTGGATAGTGTAAACTGACCTTGGCATGAGAATATTAGCCGGGAGTATTTTTGTGTTTATTTGTGGCTTTTAATTGAAGAATAACTGCATGTTCCAGACAGCTTGGACTTGAGGCTGAGACTCTTTCTCAAGGCATTCCTGTCTGTATGTTTGGAAATGACTTTGAAACAGATATTTTATTTGTTTGACTTGTAATAAGATCTTATTTTGAGAATTCTTTGATATTACTCAAGAAATTAATCACAGACATTGCCAACTGGCCATGACTGAGATGTCAGTGAGTTGGAGGAGGCGATGTCTTTTTCTTTGTTGCCATTTTCTAGGAGTGGTGCCTATGTGAGTTGAGAGATTCTTTGTCGCTCTTGCTGATTTGACTGATGTATGACTTGTCTTAAAAGGCATCTAAGATCATGGCAACCAGTCCTATCACTTCCTGGCAAATAGATGAGGAAGAAATGGAGGTAGTAACAGATTTTATTTTCCTGGCCTCCAAGATCACCGCAGACGGGGACTGCAGCCAAGAAATTAAAAGATGCTTGCTCCTGGGGAGGAAAGCTATGGCAAATCTAGACAGCATACTAAAAAGCAGAGACATCACCCTGCCGACCAAAGTGCATATAGTCAAGGCTATGGTTTTCCCAGTTGCAATGTATGGCTGCGAAAGTTGGATCGTAAGGAAGGCCAAGCGCAAAAGGATTGAGGCCTTTGAGTTGTGGTGCTGGAGGAGACTCCTGCGAGTCCCTTGGACTGCAAGGCGATCAAACCGGTCAGTCCTAGAGGAGATCAACCCTGACTGCTCTTTAGAAGGCCAGATCCTGAAGATGAAACTCAAATACTTTGGCCACCTAATGAGAAGGAAGGACTTTTCCAATAAGACCCTGATGCTGGGAATGATTGAAGGCAAAGGGGGAAGGGGACGGCAGAGATTGAGGTGGCTGGATGGGGCAACTGGAGAGGTGGGTGTGGGGTTGGATGAACTCTGGAGGATGGCGGAGGACAGGAGAGCCTGGAGGAATGTTGTCCATGGGGTCATGAAGAGTCTGGCATAACTTTGCAACTGAATGATGAATTTAGAAGGGAATAATACTCCCTATCCAGGGAATCTTTTCCTTGAAATGCTGCCATTGCTTAATTTTCTTTTCTACTCAGATCCACACTTACCTTGGGGCTTCCATTCTGCATCACCTTTTTACTTTTGGCTGCCATAATTGAACTCAGTCTGTAAGCTAAAACAAAGAGAGGGAAACAACCTGCAAAGGCAAGAACATTTCTTAGGAAGCAACCAGAGGAGTCAAAACTTCTCTGCTGCTTTTCCAACTCAGTTCTAGATCCTCAAGCTTCGCAAGAGGGATAGAGCTCAATAAAGCCTCAGCTAAGTGCAGGGCCATCTTTAGGATCTTTCTGTAAAAGCAGCACATTGGCATCTGTGCAATAATAAACTCGCAATTTATATTCAAATATTGTAGTGAGTCCTAAGATTTCCCTTCAAGATCTTGCATGAATGGTTATATGCATTGTGTTAAGAAGTTCAAAACCAAGATTTTTCCTTGTTAACATGGCAGACAGAGATGAAGTAGACAAGGCTGGTGCACACTGAATCATTGTGCAGAAGAGAAAATTTTAGCAGGTGGAGCTTATATACAATTCCTTCTTATCCTACTTTTTAGAGGTGCAGGGACAATGCCCTCTTTTCCAACTGGCCGTGCTACCCTTTTGTAGAATTAAAAGTGGCCCTCAGATCTCTGAATGCTACATACGAAACTTGTTTTCCTTTCTTCCTTTCCCTCTTCTTGGATCGTTTGATGCATTTAGGAGTTAACAGTGCATTGCTATGCATGTCTACTAAGCAAGGCCAACCGAAGTCAACAGGACGTGCTTCCAGATAAATGGACACAGAATTTCAACCTAAATGGTCTAGGATGAAGCACTTCTATACATTTATGCCCAATGTAGCTCGCTTTTGAGTAGACATGTGTAGGATTTCATTATTCATGGAGAAAATCCTGGGGGAAAACAAGGATTTGCTTTTGCCCACGCTTTCACATGGCAAGCAGAATCTCAGTAAAACCTGTTAGATATCCAGTTGGTCATAGTGTTCATTACGTCTGTAGGGATGATCATTACCGGGTGGATTTCTACCCCCTCATTTTTAGTGCTAATAATATTCGTGTCCCGATATTATTGCTGCAGGATGTGAAGGGTAATTAATATGATCATATTTAAGAATAACATGACTTACTGTTGAAGGTTACTTATTTTGTGATGGGCTGACCAACCTCTCAAGCTCTCTAAGCTCTCTCTCTTCTCTAGACAATGTATTGTGACCTCAGTCTTCAGCCTTCTTGGAGTAAAGAGAATACTTTGCAGTAAATGAGAATTGGGGGGCACTTCCAAGCAGAGGAAAGTCAGTTCCAGTATTTGCCCCACCGCACCCTTAGCAGAGGACCTAGCCCTGCCACCCAGGTCCAAGGATAATCTCTGCATGGAGTCCAGCTCCCACCAGCCCCAAACATCACAGCCAATGGCAGGAATTTTAGTCCAACATCTGGAAGACCCCATGTTCCTCAACCCCTGCAATTAGGCATTGCTGCTGTTGTGGCTTAGGGTTAGTTTCCCCCCCCCCCCCCAAAGACATTCTTAGCATTGCTGAAAAGTCTGGCTTAATGTATGACATCCCTGAAATCTATTTTTAATGCTAGGGGTGAGTCATGAAACATGAGGATGAGAAAAGATGCATCTGAGCATGTGCAAAGTGTCTTTAAAATAATAATAAAGTTCTGCAGCCTCTCCCAACATACTTGGGAAGGCAAATTGTCATGTCTCAGAGATGCCATCGAGTATCAACCTTTCTCTTTTTAAAAATAAGGTATGAATACCATGCCAAAGTGGTATTCATACCTTCACCTTCCTTGCATTCAAAGGCTCAAGGTAGGTCAAGATGCTTGTCTATAAGAGACCCTTCACATGGTACCAGTTAAAAGTGCAGGCTTTATAGGAGAACAGATAGAGCAAAATCCCATGCATATTTCAGATTGAAAAGGCTTAGCTTTTTTGGGCTGAACACGCACAGGATCATGCCCTTAGCTACATGCGGTAAAACACATTTATGTGTGCCGTGGAGCTTCAGCTAATGTACACAGGCTTTGCCATGTGGACGCAATAGACTGGCCCTTTTTCAACCAGTCTTCTGGAGCTGTTGGACTGCGACTCTCGGGGCGACTGAAGCTGCAGACGACTAAATTCAGGCAATGGCTTTAAACACAGGTCCATGCAGCACACACTCTTAACCCAGGTATAAAGTGCTCTGCGATTCAACCCACCAGGTATTCCTTTATCTTGGAACTATATTGGATAGGTACTCACAGACCGAAGAAGTCTTGTCGTCCTTACTAGAGTGTCTGCAATGGAGACCATGCAGCTGTGCTGTCTTGACACTGGTAGAGACACTGCTTGCCCCAGATAGTAACACAATAAGCCCCGCCTTCTGGTTAAGCTTGTCAGAGTATCTGCCAAATTTCTGTGGCAATTGGGCCAAAGAGCTCCCTTGGAGGCCATACGACTCAAAAAGAGGCCAGGAACATTGGCCCATGGCCCTCTTGAAATGACTAAGGGCCTTGGGATGCTTCCAGATGGGTGTCTTCTAGTGCCACCAGTCAAGAGACATTGCGCAGCTTCCTTCTCGACCGTATCAGTAGGCAAGGGGGAAAGATGGTGGGAAACCATGCAAGGTTTTCAAAGGGAAAGTGATGACCTCTGGAGTCTTCATAAAATTTTGTGCTGTGGGGGAAGGGGCAGGACAATTACACAACAAAAGTTTTCCTAGGAAGCTTTCCCAAACTGCAAAACAACATACGAAAAAGGGGGACCAATTGCTTGCCTCGATTCATAATCAGTCGCTCCAGATCTAAAACACCTAAAATCTTGATAATTTTCCAAGTGTTTGGGGGCTCCACTGTCAGTTCCCTTGCTAAAGCACCTTTCCTCCCACTGTCTCCTTTTCTTTTAAAATCACTTTAATATTTATGGGTTCTTTGTGCTACCATAAAATTACCTGTAGCTCAAATTGCATTTTCAGTCTCCCTAGTAAAATACCAATATTGATAGGCTTTGCATAAACAAATGGTCTCTTGAATTCCTCCATCCTATTCGTAGGCAGATAAATTGCATGTTCAGGGGACAATTTCAAAAAAATTATCCAGGGAGAAGAGAAATTGTCAATATGAGAATATTTTCTTTTTTCTGTAAAGCGTTTCTTTCTGGGGAGGGGGACTGCTGCCATTACAAATGACAACAGACTTAATTGTGCCAGCAAGCTGCTCCCTATTTGCATCCACCCGTGTGTGGATGTGCACATGGGAGCAGCTCCAGGGAAGAGGCGGATCTGGTGCCATGCCCTGTGTGACCTCCAATCTCCTGAGCGCTCTCTACTCCCATGAAAGAGACTTCCACTGTTTTGACTCCTTCTCAGGGTGTTTTCCTTTGGTAGTGGTTTTGAGCTTACCCAAGCATGGCCAAAGATGCCTCTAACGTACCTTTCTCCATTGCTCTGCAGCCTCCCAGGCTGCCTGGACTTCCTGATCTGAGAACATCCAATAGGAGGAATCGCCACATGATGCCCGTCCCTGGGTTTTAGTTGAAGTGCAGGAAGCCAAGGAGGCTGCCAGAGAAATGACCATACAATGGAAAAGAGGCATAGATGGACACACTGACACAGCACTACTATGGTGTTGAGCTCTCCTTATTTTCCTAAGAGGTAAAAACAAGCAACGATGAAGAATGACTGTAAAAACACCTGGGATGAGTGATTCCCTCAAGCCCCTGGGTTTCCAAGAAAGACCTTGGCATAAAGGGCTGTCTTAATGTGGCACTGGATGGATGATAAATCAGGCACCAGGCAGGCCTCCGTGGGGAAACTGCAGAGGAGGAAAGCAGTCTAGAAGTCAATTGCCCAATCTTTCTGCAATCCTAGATGTTTTGATTGCCTCCCCCAGTAATCTCCAGCCAGCAGTTCCATTCCCAGCGCAAAACACGAACTTGGCCTGCAGCTTGCTGGGCTACTTAGCACTCTGAGCACCACCTAATGCCAATGTTTTACCAGGTGTATTTCAAGGGCTGCAAAATGCGAGAGAATGCTGCAGTGCGGAGTTTTCCTAGCCACTGCCAGCCAACCTCCTTCATGATGCACCATTCCTTCTGTCCCTTCCCATTTTCCTCAGCTCCCACCACCCAAAGTCCTAACTGTGCCTGCTCAGCTGTATTTTGCAGGGTGGCTGGGATAGACAGACCCTGTCCCCTGTTCCACAGCACTGGCTGTGCTGGCTGTGGTTGATGGGACCTGAACACCAACACATGCAGAAGAGAAAGTCATTCTAGTTTGTTAAAGAATTAGCTTCAGAGTTATGTAAATCCCGCTGGAATACTTGAACTGTACGGAATGCTCCATTAATTAAGGGGAGCTGTAGTATGTTTAATGTAAATGCTAATCAGTTTTTTAAAGGTTTGAGGTGCATTGAGAAAAAAGCCTGGCGCATCAAAAAGCCTTCTTTCCTTGATTCGTAACAGCCACAAACACTTACAGGTCTTTGGCTTTTCAAAAATAAAAAAATAAAAAATGCTTTTGTTCTGCTTCTTTCACCCCCATTCATGATTGCCACAAATGCAGGCCAGAAGCAAAGGCACTGCAACCGAATGAGAATGCGCTCCTTGCTCCTGGGAATAAGTCGCTTACTTCGCCCAGACAGCCGTGCAAAGGGCAGCAGCCACTTCAGAATACAGCCTGGCCACTTGGCAGAGACCGGGTTCAAACACATCCAGACAAGCAAACTTGGTCGCAGCACAAGTGCTCCTTGTCCTAGTTTGAGGAATGACGCTACAAGGCCAGGCCAGTCTACAAATCAATGTTGCATATGAGCGTGAAGACAGTTCACAATGAACCCAAAAATGCCTTTGCAGCTCGTCTATGAAAGCAAGACTGTAATATTGAGAAAGCATCCGAGACCCCAGAAGGTCACACTCCTGTTGAGTCTGGTCAGGCTACTGCGGGCATGGGAGAACTTGGGCCTTCTGGAGCTCCTCAGGTGGCCTCCTCCCCCTTCTTCACGCCTTTTCTCCATACCACCCATCACTTGGTGGTTTCCCCGCTTTTGTAGTTTCCCCTTCTACCCATTTTAAAAAGTCAAGATGCTTCTGCAAAGGCTTGGCTTCTGGCAGTAAGAGCTTTACACTCTAACATGCTGTCTTTTGCCCCTCCCAGCATTTAAATGCACCTGCAGAAATTCTTAAATTGAATCTGGCCCTCAGCTGAAAGAGGCTCCCCACCTCTGGGGAGGGTCAGCAGGGTGAAGCTTTTCCTAAACAGCAGAAGCCTCCAGGAGCTTTTCTCCTACTGGGTGTAAAGCTAACACTGACTCAAACCAAAGCTCAGCCGTTTATATCTACCTTTCACTTATTTTGCAGAAGAAATGAACAGCTTTTATTCCAGACAGGGAACTGACATTCAGGATCTGGGAGGATGCTTATAAATTTAAGAAGGCACCAAAAGGATTCCTGCTCTTGTCTGTGCATAAACAGCCTGCTCTTATCGCTTCTGCAATGCTATACACTTTAGAAGTCCAAATGCCCAATAGCCTGCTCCCAGATTTTAGCCAGAGTATCTTTAAGGTTCTGCATGGGCATTGTTTTGGGATTGTATTTCCACAAAAGAATGTTTTTTCTGCCAGCCTTCACAAGTTTTGGACTACAAACCAAGCAGCATGGCAAATGGTCAGGAATTCTAGAATGGTAGTCCAAAAGAACTGGACTGTACCAGGTTGCCAGTCTCCCCCGCCTTTTTTTTTTTAAAGCAGGAAGGCTGGCTTCCGGGCCTCACACTTCGTCTCATTTGCCCATCCTCCATGGACTACAGACTGGGTGATCCCATCTCATGCCAACAAGCCTGTGGTGTAGTTTTGGCCAAGAAAGCATGTGTTGCTAAAAGCTATGAAGAAAGCTGTATCGCTGAGTGGAGGTCTGAATTCCAACCCCGATGCCTCCACAGCCAACTCTATTCCCTACACCAGGCTGGGCTGCAACCTATCTTTTCCAATTCTCTTTTCTGAAAAGAGAAAATGGCAGAGGGAAGATGTCTGTTTCCCCCCAGGAAGTTTTTCTTTGAGTTCCATGATTCCACTTTCTAAAGATGAAACCTGTTCAGGACCATTCCGAACAAGATACTGTGGGTAAAATTGTCCAGTTCTTAGGGTCACCCCATGTCTGGCTTCTCCTCAAGTGCTTAGAGCCCGTTTACAAGGCTTTGCAGGATGCTTGGAAGAGCGCAACATTTTCTTATAGGGGCAAAACAAATAGTCCTTCGTTCAGCTATACCATCCCATGCAGATTTCATTCAAGGTCCTCAGAGCAGTCCCACGAGGAGAATTTGCACCCGAGCTTGGAAAAGCAACCACCTTGCTGCCAGAAGCAGCAAGGCCACACCTGCAAAAAGAAGATGATACCCAGCTAAGCGGCTAAGGAAGATGGGTGCTTGTTCTGCACTCGCTATGTTAGATGAGGCCTCTCGAGGTTTGTCAGTTTGTGTTGTGTCCTCAGCCATAGTAGCTGCGGAAGAGGAGACCCTCAGCTTGGAGAAACTGCACTAGGGGGTGGGGAGAAAGCCTTTGTAGCCCGGGCGGGACAAGCTCTTCCTAGGCACTAGTCCTGTAAAGAACAGGATTCCAGTACCCCTGTGTGAAATCGTCCAGCATATCAGTGTTGGGGACCATCAACCGTTGGGAGTCATGATTGCGAAACTGCCTTTGCAGCTTCTCTTTTCTGCATCAGCACCATTCCTTGCTCTGAAAGCAAAGGACAGAAACCCAGCATCTTGTTCCTTTTCTTCCAGGGAGTCAAAAGTGGTTTGCCCGTGCTACTTATGTACGCTTTACTTGACTAGAGTTAAACAAATATTCAATTTTATTTATTTATTGCTATATTAAATCCCAAGTATCTAGAAGAAAGAGTGGAATAAAAGGCTAGTGTCTTTTTTTAAAACAAGGCTGCACTTCCCATTGGGCACATGAATTGTGTCTGTCCCACTGTTGTTTGTGGTCAAATAGGGTTTTGTAAATTTTTGAAAAAATACCAAAACAGAACAAAATACATGCTTGCAAAACAAGGTCAGAGGTGCAGGGTGCACAGCGACTCTTCTTTCGAACCAACGTAAACTCTCTGAAAGAAAAATGTCAATGCCTAGATGAAGATCCCAGCCAGTCACAATGGTTTCTGATGCACAAAATTCCACCTTATGGCTAGGAACGTATCTGGACCAGTAATGGATCTGGATAATGCTACTTTCTTTCAGTAGAGTTCAAAGGGAGTTTAGCTCAAATCTTCTTCACGCTACCTTGGGCCACCAAAGCCGACGGCTTCCTCTGTTCCTCCCTGGGCTGCTGTATCTGAGCAAACTCCTCATGCAGGGGGTGCTGAGCAACGAGGAGGAAGCAAACACCGTTGCGCAGAACAAGCGTCCCTGCCAGAGAGGAAGCCCAGTAGCTCAATGTGCCATGCTGCCAAGTGAGAGCTGCCAGATGGCAAGTTAAGGGTTCAGCCTCAGGCCCGGCATGGCGACTGTGAAGATCCCGACAACAGAAGAGATCAGACCACAGAGGCCGATGACTCCAGGGTTCGTCTTGTAGATTCCCAGCCGGTCCAGTGGACTAGAGAGATCGCAAATGTTCTTCAGCAGGTCAAGCGACAAGGGAGGACAGTTCCACAGCGTGAGGCAGAGGAGCAGCAGGAAGGACACTAGTCCTCTGAGTGCCAAGGAAGCCATGCTCTGGAGTTGCTGGCCACAAGGAGGCGCATCCTGTTTGGTTTTCCCTGCTTGCGCCATCTTCTCCATGCGCCAGCTCAGCTCATACAAATCCTTTGCCAGACTGACCACCAGGGAATAGCAGTAGCACTTGGTGGCCCTCTGGCGCCACTTCTTCTTGTCAATATGTTTGACGAGGCCCACGCTCCTCACCCACAGGATGGTGTCACAGATGAAGTACAGAGCACGGTTCAGGTTGGCGACTGTCAGGCAGATGCAGGGAACCACGTCTGGTAACTGGGCAGCCTTCTTGGCTGCCACAATGGCATGCACCGTATTGCCAAGCCTGAACACTGCAAAAGAACCCACAGCAATCAGGGCATGTGCAGAAGCCAAAAAGCTTTGGGGGCTACTGAGTATTCCATAGGTTAGTTACTATTATTAATACTAGTACAAATTAAATAAATAAATAAATAAATAGCACGCTGCATTTTTATCCTACCTTTTTTCCTCTTGTGAAGGACCCAAGGCAGCTTACAAAGTTCCATTTTATCCTTCCAACAACAATCCGGTGATTTAGATTAAGCTGAGAGTGGATTACTGGCCCACCCAGTGAGCTTCATGGGACAGAGCATCCCCGGGCTGTTCGGCCACCTTAGGATCTGTCAAGCGCTGGCAATCGGCAAGTGTGCTCACTCGCAGTTCATTCACAACCGCCAAGGGTGAGAAAGCCATGGGCCCGTCATGTCTGAACCAGGCTGCCCATCTCTGCTTCTGTGCGCGTGCACTTTTGCCCCCTCCCTGCCGCCTGCCATTTTCAGCTAAATCAGAGACCTGCCTCTGTTTCCTTCTTGCACTTCTTAGAAAGCAACATACTTACACTTGCGGCCTGAGCTCATGCTGGACTCCAGATCTTTGAGCTTCGTGACCACTTTCTCCTGGCCAGACTTATGCTCTAACATATAGCTAAGCAGCATGCATGAATACTGAGTGGCTCTGGAGAGGGGAGGAAAAAATAAGATGAGCACCGTTCACACAACATGCAAAGTGCGCCATTCACAGAGGAAGAGGGCTGTGTCCTCCCAAACAGAAACCAGGAGTTTACATATATGCAGGCAGAATCAAAGAGGCAGGAGGCGCCTTGTACGCAAGTGGAAACATTCCTGCTCAGTTTTAGTTACTGAGTTATCAAGTTATCAACAGGGGCTGCCTGTTCAGCACTCGAGGCCGCACTGTGCTGACCGCACCACTTGCCACCTTGGTGCCGCTCCACCTGAACTCTTTGGGGTCTGGGAGTCGGAACTCACCCTGCCTGCCACCCTCTTGCTGAGCTGCAACATGCGAGGCTGCAGCTGGAGTGGGGAGCAGCAGCACTACTGATGACACCTGGCTGCTGGGGCGGGACTTCTGCCTGGGACCGTTTTTCCTCCGGTGCCCGCAAGGGACCTAGGAGGGGCTGCCTGCTTGGTGCCCCATCAGGCAGAGGTGCCAGGAGGCTGTGTTTTTTGAGTAGAATCATCCCCCGATGGGGTTTATTGTAGGAGGTGAATCTAGGTGAATTTAAGAACCAGTTTTTAAATATTGTATATGTTTTTAATATTATATTTGTTTTTGTATTGTGAGCCGCCCCGAGGCTGCTGCAAGGGGCGGCATATAAATATTTAAATAAATAAATAAATAAAATAAATAAATAGGGGAGCAGCCATTCCGGTGGTGATGGGTATGGGGTGTTATGGAAATGGGGGGAGGGCATACCTGCCTAGAAGGGGGGACAGATGTGTAATATTTGTTCCCTGTTCTGGCCCTTCCCTCAGCCTAAGGATGTCGGGTATCCATATCAGTCTGCCCTCAGGACAGCTGGTGCTGTAAATTAATGCCAGGTCGGTCTGGAATAAAAGTGTTATCATTCATTATTTAATTGTGGATGAGAAGGTCCGACCTGGTGTGCAGTACCAAACCATCTCATTCCAGGAATATCTTAGAGAGCAGCACTCAAAACCTCCTGCCCACTTCCTAGTGCACTCTAGGAGCCCTATCTGCTTTGCATGCAGAAAATGCCAGGCTGAAGCACCCACTTCTCCAGGTAGGGTGGGAAACCTGCCCAGAGAGCCACTCCCAGTTAGTGCTGACAATACAGGGCTAGATGGAACAATGCTTATATTATTCCATATAAGGCATAGTCCTACATTGGAAGATTGAACCTTGTGCATGCAAAGCAAACACCTAACCACTTCTCTCTCTGGCTACTCAGAAACATCAGCTGGATCTCTAGTCTCCCGAGAAAGCCAGGATTCCTCTGAACATAATCCAAACACCAGTGTGATGAGGTTACATGCAGCATGCAGTGCCTGAAGACATGACATGTGACGAACAACGGCCAGGTGGCATGAGCATGAGCAACCAGGGATTAGGAATATGGGGGCTGTTAAGATATGCATCTGCAAGCATACGTGCTTCCCTTCATTCTTTGCTATGTTTGCATCTTGCTATCAACAATTTGACTGCAAGTCCTTGTTGCTGCTGTTGCTTTCTTACTGCACAATAGTGAGTTTCTTTCTCTGTCTCACTTTCATAACTATCTCTTATAACAAGGCAGCATATTCCAGTTTCTTCTCTTACTCCAAAGAAATACCTGCAGAATCCCTTGCTCTGAGGCAGAGGTTTTCCCATCATTGGCTACCATACATACCTGCCCAGATTTTAAGGTCTTCAGGGAGCCCCTTCTCTTGGTCGCATCATGGTAGAAGCACATTTGTGGGCACAAGCCTTCTAGATAGCCTCTCCCAATCTCTGGAATCCTTGCTAAAGGAAGCTAAGCTGCCTCCTCTCTGTGGTCCTGACAGCAGGCAACGCCATTTTTATTCAGGCAGCCCTCTGGCGTATAAGCTGGCCTGTTTTGGAAGGGTAGTTTGATTGATTGGGTTCTGTTCCTTATTTTTATCATTACAGTTTTGCTCTGTTTGGTTTTATATTCTGTCTTAATTAGGCATTGTTTTAATCCATATTTGTTTGCCACCTTGAATGTGGGGGGGGTTGCATTGACAGGATGGTGGGGTGTACATTTAAAATACCACACTGTTTTACCTGGAAGCTTTGGCATGTAAAGCTATTGAGGTACAACCTTTCCATGGTGGGTTCAAAGTTGTTCATACCTTCCTCCATTACCACAAGGAATTCAGACAAAATGGCACACATAGCTCTCCCTCCCAATTTTATCTTCCCAACAACCCTGCAAGATAGGCTAAACCAAGGGAGTGCAGCTGGGAGTGCACTAGAGTGCATTAGAGCTCCATAAGTGCAGATTTGAACCTGGGCCACCCTGTTCCTAGTCAAATGCCTATGCACTCATAGGTGCTCAGAGATCCTATGCACCTTGCAGGTGCTCTGCCGCTTTCTCCATGATTCATCAATCTAGACAGAACACTTGCCTGAAGCAATGCAATGACAAAGGCAGTAACTCACTCTGAGAAGCATCAGGCAGCACGCTTTGTGGCTGAGTAACTCTGAACTCCCAGGAGACTTTTAATTATTTCATGAATGCATTTTTCATGCCACATGGAGCTTCTGCAGATACATTATGAAGCCACTGCCATGGATGAAGTGTTGTCACTTAGTACTTTAGAAGTTAAGCACTGGCTTTATGCTCTATTAAAGTCTGTGATTTTATTAGATACAATTATATTCTATTAATTTTTTTTTCTACGCTTCCTGCTATTATCAAACATGATCATGTTCTATTACTTTTTGCTAATATTAAACAAGACTATTAATTCCTGCCATTTTATGAATTATTATAAGCTATGAAAACAAACAACAATGAACTACTTAAGCTGCTAGGAATGCTACTAAGACTTCGGTTTACGGAAATGTGCTGCTTTAGCTTTGCAAATCACTCTATTCGTAGCCATGGCTAAAAGGCAGCGAAGAAATGCCCCCAGCTTTCGAAGTGCCCCCCTCGCCTCGCCTCACCGGAAGAGCCGCTCCCGGCCCTGCGTCTGGTTGGCAAAGTGCACGAACGCCTCCATGCCGCCCGAGCCCCAGCGGCACCGCTCCGACCGCCCAGCCGGAACCGGAAGCGGGCCGCCCCGCCCCCTGCGGCGTGCCCGCCCGGCATCACGCACTTCCGGCCCGGGTTGCTATGACAACCCATCAACTTCCCGATAGCGGCGAATGGTCGTGTGAGAGCAGGTTCGTGCGCGGGGCGTGGGTGGAAAGGGGCTGGGATTGCACTTTATAGAATAATCATTATTATTTTTACTATTATCAGCTTATTTTCTTTGTTTGTCCGAAGCTGTCTGAGAGGTTTAGAGCAGTGCTAAAAAGCAATGCAGCCCAATAAAATGGTATTACAGTTTATCCAGAATATCAACACTTTAAACCAAAATTTAGAATATATTAAACAAAACTGAATCCTGCTTTTTTTTTCTTCGTGGAGTAAGCCAAGGGGTCTAAGAGGATCTCCCTCCTCCCCATAAGAACTCACTCTGCCACCAATAGGTTCCCCTCCTCCTTATCCAGGGAGTCCTTCCTTCTCATTAGGTGGCCAAAGTATTTGAGTTTCATCTTCAGTATCTGACTTTCTAAAAAAAAGTCAGGGTTGATTTCCTTTAAGATTGTCTGATTTGATCTCTTTGCAGTCCAAGGGACTCTCAGGAGTCTCCTGCAGCACCACAATTCAAAGGCGTCAGTTCTTTGGTGCTCAGATTTTCTTAGGGTCCAACTCCCACAGCCATACATTACAACTGGGAAAACCAAAGCTTTGCCTATACGAACTTATTTTGGCAGGGTGATGTCTGGACTATCATTATTTTCACAATTTAGGGAACAAATGGGACAAGATGTTAATTAATTTGTCATCAATTCTTTAATAACAGAAAGATTAATAAGAGCAAGGAATTGGAAAAGGTGATTATCAATTAGACGACTGGTATATAGAAGTTTATATAGTATAAACTATATGGTATATAGAGGAATGTTGTCCATGGGGTCGTGATGGGTCAGACATGACTTTGCAACTAACAAGAACAAATATAAAAGTTTGGAATATAGCTATTAATGATAAGTTAACCTGTGATATCAAGTGGAAAAAGGGTTTGATAAGTAAAAATAATTTTGAAAATATTTGGAGACTGTTTATTGAATGTCTTAATAAAAAGTAACGAGTGTGAGCTATCACAAGATTTCATGCAGTTCTGGAAGGGAAGTGAGAGTGGAACAACCTGAATAAATAAATGATCTTACATTAAGGAGCATGATTTGTTGGTCCTGGTGGAGGTAGCACTGTTATTATTGTATTGTTTAATTATGTTTCTTACTATTATATTAATTGTGTTATTTATGTTTGTTCAATTAATAAAGAATTAACAAATGAAATGGCAAACAGCATTAATGTATAGCAAGACCTTGGGCTTCTTCTGACAGGGCAGCAGTGGAGGGAGGTAAGAGTCCTACTAGACAGAAGCAGGCCATGAAATCCTCTTTGTCTACCTCCTTGTCTCTACTGCAGTCCTTCTTCCGGGGCAGTTGATGACATCAGATCAGAGGAAGCTAATGGTTGATGGCCCTGCGGAGCGGAATATCCATCTGGAATAGGGTTCTTTGTTCTGCTTCCCTCTTTATTCCCTTTCTTTCAATATGAGCAAGAATGCCTTAAAAACAGGCCGATACTTAGACTGAATTTTATTGCAGAATTTTTTTAACACCTGAAATTCTATCCTGTTGTATCTGGTTCGCAGAGGAACAACAAAAGTAGAGAGAAGATGCCCTTCTATCTGCGGAAGCAACCGCTGGAGATCCCATCACCAACTGAAAAGGACTGGATTAAAAAAGATGAGGAGGAGGATTTCTCACTGAAGGACCCTGATGAAATCCTTGATTCATTGCCTCAGCCTTTTCTGATGATCAAAAAAGTGGTGATACTTTTGTTTGAACGTGCCTGGGAAATTATTGAGGGGAAGTGCCCGCTGCAAGAGACAAAGCAGCAAAATTTCACTCATGTGCTGTGCCAGCCTTCTGCTGAATTTCAGGTATTCAGAGACCCTCCCAAACAAATTAACCTTGGACTCTAGTTTGGTCAGGAATGGGAGCTATTACTTCAGAATAGCTCCCACTGACTGCAGTAGGCTGTAAATTGGATTTTACCTAAAAGTTTCAGTTCTTTTAAAAATATGTATTCATTCCTTTAAAAGTTTTGTTACATGTTCCTGAGAGAACAAAATACAAGACTGTTGTTTACTGTAATGTCTAACTTGAGCCTGATTCCACGGTAAACATGTGCAGGCTGCAAGTTGTTGTTACTTTGACCCCACGCTTTCTTTCTGAAGCAGGAATAGCACTTGGGTGAACAACCATGGGTCTTCCCTCTGCCTGTGTTAGTCTCAGAACAGAGCACCGGAGAGGAGCACAGAGGGCTCCTTGCTGGAATTGTTTTGACATCAGCTCTGTATTTTGAAATGACTGATTATTGTAATTCTTTTTCATTTTCAATCTTCTCAGGTAGTAGGAAGGGTGAATTGCCTGGCAGCCTCTGGAGGATATGCCTTCACTGGCCTTTCCACGGGACTTTCTGTCTTCAGCTTACCCCAGTGTGAGAAGCTTTGTGCTTGGGAGGTAGCCAAGCTTGAGATTTGTACCATCCAGGTTGTGGAGCTTGGCAGTGGTCCCAAGCTCCTTGGGGCAGTGGATGAGCTGGGTAGGTGTGGCTGTTACTTATTTGCATAGCTTCAAAGCATGGTTAATTTCTACGCATTTCCCTGCCTTTGTGAAATGTGCCTCCCAACAGCCTTGTGAGACACCAATTTCTATTTTTCCCATTTTACAGAAGGGGGAACAGAAGTTGGTGTGTTCAGGATCACAGAGCTGGCTGGTGGCAGTTCTGAGAAGGTTCCTGTGCTTTAAACAGTGGCCAAGGAGGAGAAGGCTTGCTTGAATGTGTGTTGCTTTTTTTTTTTTTTGCTTTAAATGATAGGTTAGTCCTGCAGTTTTTTATATTGGCTCACAGTCCCATAATCCTATTTAGTCCTACATTTTGGAAGCTAATGTTTACCCAGTTTGTATAAAAATGTGTGTGTGATTCAAATCCTGGAAGAAACTACTCCACATGATAGCAACTGCTCATTTTCATGCTTGGATTCAAAGATCTGGGGGCACAGGGTCTTAAAAGCCAGATGAGGCTGAATGCATTGAGGCTTGGCCAAAATATACCTAGGAAAGGCATAACTCCCACACTTTCAGTCCACAGAGCAAGTCTGGCCTAGGTCTGATTGGCCATAATGGGAAAGACGAATTCAGGTGCCTGCTGCACATTCTCACGCGGCTGTTCCTGCTGGTAGGAGCGCTAAATAGATCAAGAAAAGGGCATCTGTGCTTTACTTAGCTGTGTGTCTGAGCCTAGATCCTTGGCCTTTTCCTGAACTAACAAGTCAGAATCATTTCAAAAGCCAACCAACCAACCAACCACTGCAGTTCAGCGTAACAGGTGACAAGTTCCTTGTCTGTTTAATTCCTGCTGGCAGAAGAAGCTGAGCAGGAGCAGTCAAGCAGTCAAGCAGTATGAACAAGCACACTTGCTTGTTCTTGATATCATTCCATTCAAACTGGCCAGAAATTTTGGGCCTTACCATATGACAGCCTAGTGCTATCCAGGAGGCTCCTTGGCTTGTCTTTTCCTTAGGCCAGAGCTTGCTGACAGTGCACAGAGGAAAATTTTGCCCTGCTTGTAAGTTCCAAGTTTAGAACCTGCTGTGAAAGCACTCATTTTCCTCCCCAGAGGTTTTTTTTTTTTTTTTTGCTTTCTTTCAGTATGTGTGCATTTGTTTGTTCATTGCAATATCTATAGGTTACTTAAAACATCTCAGGTGCAGTCCTATATATGTTTAAGTAAGAAACTGTTCTACAGTTCCTAGCATTTTCCACCCATCATACTTACTCCCTGGATAGGGAATGCTGGGAGTTGCGGTACTTTCCAAACATGCCTAGGAAAGCATTTTAACCCTCCACTTTCTGCCATAGTTCTTGATCTGTTCTCTTTCAATAATACAATTTGTTTTGGTTTTCCTTCTTGGCTTTGCTTGGCCAGAGGTGTCCGTGACAGTTAAAATTCTGGGCAGTTGAAGTGGATATTGAAGGGGTGGCAGGGAGAGTGGAGACTGTGATGTAGACAGAAGTGATCTGTACAAGGCCGGCACGGATTGCTGACTCTACTATTTAACAGTCGTGGTCTCCTGCTCCTCCCAGTCCCCCTAGCTATTTTGCTGAAATAAAGAAAATCGTGGGTTAACCAGTAGATTTTTGTGTGAAGTACTGGTGCTCAGACAAGTTCTTGGTTAGAATGATTTAATTCAAACTGTGTCTTCTAAAGCAGGATACAGAGGGTAGATCTTGGCATTCTAGAGCAATAAACAAACGAACAGTCCCCTGTACGAATCTCACAGGGAAAACAGCCCCACCCTCTTGGAAGTGAGTCTTGAATACCAGGAATGGGTAGTATAAGATGTCCAAAAGAACACGTTTTTTTCTTGCCCAGGTAAATCATATCAGCACTTTTCAGAACTAAGTGGCAACACTGAAAAATTTATAAGGTTGGTCAGAAGCTATCAGACATTGTGCCAACGAACACGAAGGAGATAAAATAGTCTAATGCAACCACTCTTTTGTTTTCTAGGTTTTGCCCATCTTTTTTATTTTTTCAGAGAGAACCTGTTGCATATAAAAAACATAAATGAAGTGGTGAGTCTACTACCTTTCCCTATATATCTGTATGTTAGATGGATACGCTACCCAATCCTTGACTTTTTGAAAACCTCAGTCATCCAGATCTGTGGTGCTGTATGCTAGGGTAATCATAAATAACATCATTTCATGTATTCTATTGAATTTTCATATTTAATTTTTCCAATTCCCTCATATAATTTCATATTTAGCCCAGTACTAAGTGTACCTTACTTGGAGGTAAAACCCATTAAGGGTCATGCTGAATGTAAAATAAATTTAAGAGTAAACAAACCAGAGTCCCACTGATGTCAGTGAAAGAAAGACATGGTACAGTAACTTTGGCTAAGCAGCTATTAAGTGCATAAACCAAAGGTCCAAGGAGGAACTAAAAGTGCCTTCTGAGTGCCTTCACTTTTCTATTAGTCTCCTATGCTTACTTTTAAGCCCCGTCTGTATTCAGAGAAAAGCTGCAAATGCTGTTTTTGAAGCTACTACAGCCAACCACTGAGAGTTTTGTTTTTAAATTTTGGCTTTTGATGACCTATTTTATGGTTGATGCTATATTTCTTCCTGATTGAGTGCTTTCAACAACTGTGCATTAATCTGAAATTCAACAGGTAAAGCTTCCCTACCCTAGAGAAGTAAAAAATCCCCCAACTACCACATAGTCCTCATCTGCACCTGATCACTTTAGTAGTTTGGCCAAGTTCAAATGTATATTTATAAAATTCATATACCACTCTTAATGTAATGAAATTCCTGAGTAGTGAATAATGCAAAAGAAGACAAGTGAGAAAAGAAATAAAATGCAGAGTTAAACATTTTAAAATCAAATTATTATATTTAAACCTTAGAAGGCTTAAATTCATGGAAGACTTGCTTAAATAACAATTATCTTCAGCAAGTGCACATACACACATACACAAATCAGACTCACCAAAACCTAACTGCCTCCTCCTCTCACAAAGTTCCCAGTGACATCAATAGACAGATAGTTCTAGAGAGGGGGCAATATATTGAAGACTCTCTTCCAAGTGGATTTTAAACACACCACAGATCCACGTGAAACCACCAGGAGGGCCCTTAGATAGTAAAATGAGTTATCATTTCAGATTCCAGAAGCAGTGGTGAATTTGCTCGGGCAATCCAGATTTCATGGGTTCCTCTCCTTATAAAACCTCCCCCTGCAAGGCTTCCTTGAGGAAGTCCTTTGCTCTCACCATTCTAAAACTTCTCGGGCAACACCTTGATGTTCCAGGAGCTGTGCAAGAGATACATGAGGTCAGATTGACTGCCTGGCTGTCAGCAAGCCTTACTTGTTCTCTGATCACCATACATTTTCTTTCATTCTCTTTCTTTCTACCCTTTGCACAGGATGATATGAGTAAGCGAAGCGCATGTATAGCACTGGAGCTCTCTCATGCGGGTGATTATGCAGGCTTCCTGCTGCAAGGCAAGTCCCCACCAATGCTTTCTTGGGTACATGGCCAAACATGCTCAGACCTGTGAACTTGTTCATGGCTGTATTTATATTTATTGAAATGGGTCCCTGAGGTTTCCCTTCAAAATTTCCCTCCCTGCTCTAAAGTACCTCCACTGCTCTATCAAATCATCCACATGAAAAGTCTGTACAATGGCCCACTTGTCTTGGATACATAACATGTTCATTTGTATTTATGTTGCATACTTACATCACACCTTCTTGGAGGGAGTCCTCACAGCATGGCTATTGGAAATAGGCTGTCAACCTAAATACACGTACCTTCGGACTTTCCCAGGGGCTTTCTTCTGGGTACGTATGTATAGGAGTTCACTAGCAGACATTAGAACCACCTGTACACCACAGTATGCAAAATGTGAAAACCATAACACAGTGTATATTGAGTTCATGGAAACATATTGAAAAAGGTTTTATGGAACAAACCCATAATCAAATTCCATCTGATGACTCACCAGTGTTCCTTAGAAGGTACTTCTGGCCCGCTACTGAAGAGTGTCTGGTGCATTGGTGAACATAAACAACTAGACCTTCTCGATGCTTTTCTTAAGCCACTAGAACTAAAGATGTGGCAGTTTCTTCTGTCCTTTGAAGAGGCTGTTTCTACCTTCCTTTGATCTGCACTGGGAATTAAAAGGCTTCACAAGCCATAAAATAAAAAGAAAACAGAACAGCTTTAGAAAATGCCCTTGATCAAGTCATAGGGGTTTCTTTAGCATAATGGAAGGCTTCTTTTGCTATATGTAGGTCTGAAATACATTTAGATATATGCAGATTTCCTCCCCTCTTCCCCCTGTACGTGTACCGCTTGTTATATATTATTACCTCTCAGAGAGTCCTGTCAGGCCATTGAGAGACATATAAATTTGAAAATAAATAAATGAATCATATATGTAAATCTTTCTTTTTCTTCCCCAACACTTAAAATGCTTTCTTCTGATTTCCCAATGTAGGGAGCTCAGAGGCTTGGCTGGAAATTTACCGATTGCCTAAGGATTCCTGGATGAAGGAGACGGAACATGTCCAAACAGTTACAACTCCAGTTCTGCCATCTGCTCTGGGATTCATAAAGGAGACAAAAATCAGCCAGCCATCCTTATTGGAGAAGTCTGTGGTAAGAGATGGAAGATGTAATTCCTCTAGGGCTATTAGTTATTACCAGCCCTTTAGCTGTTGACACATTACTGAAACTTATGTCTGAAGTGCCTTCAAATCCATCCAGATTAGGACACTGGAGTCCAAAGCTGTTTTCTGTTAATGTAGCTACTGATCTGCTACATACAGACATTGGTTAATGTATTGGTGAAGACAGCAATTTGTGTGCTGCCTCCACCTCTTAAAATATGCTTGGCTTGTTATCTTTTGTTGAAAGGTCTTCTGTTGAAAGATGTTAAAGTAAGGTTTGATTGGACGAAATGGAACAGATAACCTCTTAAACATATGCTAATGTTTGATGTGAAATGGCTTAGTTTCTGTGGCTGTACCCCAACATACAAATTTAATCCATGTAGCATTATGGCAATATTCTTCTAAACTTGGTATAGCTGCTCATTAGGTTCAACTCTCACACTTCTGATTTAATAAACCACAGTGAAGCTCCCCAGTTTCTTGACAACTTCCACCCTACCTCCAACTTTTTAGCCCCAGGCAGAAAGCAACCCATGGAGGTTAGTGGATCTCAGTGGGAGCTGCTATGCCCAGCTGGTAAGAGTGCATTCACCTTTGACAGTCTTGGATTGTGGATTTGTGCTTAACCAATTCAAAGTAAGAGAAGGTTTTGATATGACTTGTTGCTAAAGTTTTTGCTTGGTGAGCCAGTGTGGGATAGTAATTTGCTGGATTTGGACTTGGGAGGCGTGGATTTTAGTTCCCACGAAGCTCACAGGACTTTGTTGCAGCCTCAGCTTTCTCCCAGAGTTGTTGCAAGTGTAAAACATATGAGAGGAGGACTGTTTAAGCCATCTTGGCTTCCTTGGAGGAGGGGAAAAGGGAGGGATATAAATATGGCAAGTCCACAGAAGTGGCTGCCAAACATTCAGTCACATTCAGTCAGATGTATTAGCCTGCCACCTTCCATATGCCTATTTTCTATTTACAACTGGTGTTTGCTATTTGTAGCCCTGAAAGAAACAGTGCAGACCAACAGGATAATATATCCTAACAGAAAAACTAATTCAATAAAAGAATTGGCATAAACAAATTGGTGAAAGCTGTATTAAAGGGAACAATTGGTCTCCTCTATATGTGTGGTTTTACATAAAAAAGATACAGTAAATATATTGTGCTATAATTCTTCAACAAATATTTAAAAAACAGTATCAGAATCAAATGCATTTTGACCAGAAAGGTCTTGTTCACTGGTTTAGTATACAAAAAAACACAGGCTTATATGCACTCTCATACAATATTATATAATCAAGACCTCTCACATAAATACTTAAATGTATGAAACTGTGATGTTCCCTCCTAGAAGTAAGAGATTTTATTCATTAAAAATTTAGAAGACCAGCTTGGTCAGTGTTAAAATGTGTATAAACCAGAATGCCCTGAACGAAACAGCTGCACAGCTTCCTTACCTAGCCTCACAGATGAGATTCTTAATTTTCCAGGCTACCAGGCCCACTCTTTCTTGGTGTGAGGCAAGCTGGTAGATTCTGTTGGCCTGATGATCTCAGATTTTGTTAACTGAAGAGCTTTTCAGACTGAAGACAAGGAAATCATAAGGTTGTTTTTAGTTTACATTAAACACACATGCATACACACATGCATGCTTCAGTCAGTTCTGCCTAAAGATGCTTATCTTTAAGGGACTTGATCAGCCTTCTGTTACATTGCCAGTTTCTGTTTCTCTTCCATTACCAGAAGCTCTCCTTGCTTCGTTTCTGTAACTTTGCTCAAAGTTACACTTCTACTCTCCTGCTATCATGTGGTTTTCACACAGTCTACCTCCTGGGAACCTTTTCCACATTAACTTGTCTGCTGAGGGATACTTACCTCAGCTTTATGTGTGCAGTTCACTGGTCAGGCATCGCTGAGCATCATCATCATCATCATCATCATCATCCCTAATGCCAACTGGAGCACACCCACAGTGCCCTACAGTACTTTCACGTTGAAGGGATGTGTCAGCAGTTATTGGCAAACAGTATTTTAGGAGACCTCACTCCCATTACAGACCATGCTGTTTGAAGAACTCCTCCTATACTTCTGAGGATCCCTGCTAGCCCATAGGATTACATTTTGAAAACCATTGCTAGAAGAGCTCTGTAAATCTTGAACTTTTCCATTATCTCTCCCAAGGAATCAAGTTGGTACTGCATCACTTTTAACTAATTCATAGTTTATAAAGGTACCTAGCATTTTTCTCTAGGTTCATAATGGCGACTTCCAGTTTTACTATGCATTGATGCATGTGTCTAAGAACTGCCCCCATTGCAAATAAACCTAGTAGATAAATGAGCTACTTCTGAAGGGGTTCATCAAGAGAGCTTTCCTCCCATTTGTATGGTGCAACTACTTTGTTTCCCCTTGAAAATAAAATTAATATTAAATGAAGTGATGGTATCTTGCAGTTCTCCTCTTGTGAGGAAGCAGCCCTTCTCTCTGAGATTGTTTGGTGTACCTGAGCATTAAAGAACAGACCTTAGTTTAGTAATGCTAAGAGAACCAAACAGTTTTTAAAAAATGGGCTTGCGTGTTAATTTTTCAAAACAGAATGATACTTGGTTCCTGTTTATTTTCACTTTCTTCCAGGAAGAGCAAGAACAACCCTGTGTCTTAAGGATTTATTGAGCTGAGGTTCTATGGAAGCATCTTCTTAGAGTATTCTTGGTACATTAGATGGACTGCAGATATTGTATATTTACTTTTTATTTTTGTCATTCTGTAGCAGAAGAATACAGATGCCCCAGTATGTGGCCTTGAAGACATGGTAAGCAGATCATACTTAAACTTGTCCAGGGCTACTGAAAGGCTTAGAGCCCTGGTCATCAAATTATTTCTCCAGAGGGCCACTTTGAGCATACATTTGCATGTGGTGAACCAAGTGCCCAGTTACCATTCCTGTAGTGCTCCTAATGCACGCTGTTTCTTCATGCCATCTTGCTGCTCTTTTGACAACAGATGTATCTCGGGTGGGGGCACGCAGCATGTCTTCCAGAGCTGTTTTTGCTTACAATGCTTGAGTTACTGACTCCAGCTTTAGATTTAGATGAGTAACACTTTATATCATGCTTGTTCCATGCTGTGGAACAAGAAAGACCTTCTGAGCACATGTGACATATGTATGTTTTCAGAGACACATCTGTTTTATTGTGGCACTGAGGAAGTCCTAGTACCAGCTGGTTGATCAACTGTCTGAAGTAGAAAGGGTTTGACTACAGGGCAATAGTCCTGCTTGGTTCCCTGTGGGTAGTGTAGTGCGACAAAGGACAAGCCTTGAAATGGCAAGGCAACATTTTTGCAACATTTCCCCCCTTTCCTCTTCTATTTTGGTTGACATTTTACAGTAAAAAGTTGATTTAAAAATAGTTCATCTTTCCTCTTTGCTGTATTACAGGATTTACAACAGATGCTAAGTAGAGTTGAATCTAGGTTGATCCCCCCTGTTCTGCTGTTGAAGGTCAGATCACCCAAAGTGCTCACAGGTCAGAGGTCTCCTCAACCTCTTTGTGTGTGTGTGGGGGAGGGGAGTGTTATCAGACAGACTTCAGTAGGTTAGATGGTGCTGGGTAAACTACCAGTTTTATGTTGCCCTGTGGTTGCTGCTGGAACAAAGAAACATCATGGCTGGTCACCCACTTGGAAGATACAGAGTTGGTAAAAACTCTTGCATAGTTTTTGTTGTTGTTTTTTTTTAAGCAAGGGGTGCTCATTTTGCTTTCCTAACCTCCATGAGGTGGAGCATGGAGCAAAGCATGGCCTCCAACTGTTTCAGTACCTTGTCCGAATGCAGCAGAAGCCGGGGAGGTGGGTCCTTGGCCTGTCTTGGGGGATCTTGGCAAATGCAATATACAGAAGACTGAATAAGTAATCCATCTCTTCAGTGTTTTACCCCTGAGAAGCCAAGCCCAAATGATACCACTACTCTGGACTACATATGAATAAGGTGGGAGTAGAAGATTTAAGGTGAATCAGATGACTGTTAATGGGGTATTCTAAGACTGTCTTATATGCATTCACATTCAGCAAGCCAATTTAAGAATCCCTTTGAAGCCTTAATGAAGAGTGATGATGGCAGTGGGATTGGTTTGGGAAATAACCACATGATCCGAGAGTGCCAGTTTGAGCAGCAGGAAGCTATTTTTAACAGTGCTTTTCAGCAGTTCCTGGAGATAGAGAATAATCTGGATGGCAAAGAGGCAAAGCCCAGGTAAGGTGGTGGGGAGGGGGGCAGATAAGACTGATTTCTTCCTCCTAGCCTTTGTAACACACTCATGGGAGTAGAGCAGCAAGAATTCTGTAGAGAAACTGAAGCTGACAAAGTTCACTGTCCAGATCACGGGGCAATTTGAAAATGTTTTGACAACATTTCATAATGTTGATTATAACTAGAAGCCACCTTATGCCTTAAAAATAGTATGGAATAAAAGTTTTTTAACAAATAAGCAAACAAATACCAGAATTTCTTCTACAATCCAGCTTTCCCAACTTGGCAACTCCCAAATGTTTTGCAGTGGAACACCCATAATTCCTAGACAGCCATGATTAACTTAAGTTCTGTTCATTTCAGTTGAGCTATTCTCCGTATAATTTATGTCGGCTCTTATCAATCTATGCAGCTTTTTGAAATGAATCATTATCTTTCCTTATTTTAGCCACACTATGTTTCATTTCCATTTGCCTGGCCCCACCCTGCCTGCTGGACCCGAAAACAAAGCTGAGCCAGGTAATTTCTGCTTTTGGTTAGGGCACATACATTAATCTTTGGCAGGATTCTTGTTTCAAGCATTAACAAAATCAGTCAGGGGGAGAATTTGGACCTCAGTGAATTTTGCAGGTCCCCCCCCCCCCGGTGTGTGTGTGTGTTTTAATTTGCTTTTACCCCACCTTTCTCATAAAGATGTCACCCAAGGCAGATTTTGACTTGCCCATTTTGCTTCCATAGCATTTGGGGTGCAGGGAGAGAAGTACAATGCTAGAACCGCCTGCTTTTCCCCATGCCCTGTCTTTGATTGCCTGCTCTTGCTCTCCTTCTCCAGATGTGCCCGTTGCATTCAGTGTTCATTGGAGCACAAGCCACAATCTCTGCTTCTATCTTCTCAGTCGTCCACCAAAGGAGAAACCAGGTAATGCAGTGTTGGTGCAGATACTTTCATGAGTAGCAGCTGAAGCTCTGTGCACTAGGTCATACTTCCCTGTGATCCCTCCCAGATGAAATTCCAGGGCATATTCACTATACAGGCCAGAGCTGTTGAAGCCAAGGACTGAGTTCTGTTTTGGAGAAGGGATCAACCTTCCTGGATAAAGAAAAGGCTGCACTACAGCTCAAACCGCCCAGTGAAGGGTGGCCAGAAGAAAGGTGATGGTGGGAACACTGGGGCCTGAGATTCTGCACATCTGTTACAAACTTACAGTACCTTTCAGCCCTTGAGACTCAGCATTGACTGTGGTCTGAGTAGCAAAGGATACTCCACAATGACAAAAGTGCAACTGGGAGCATCAAAAATCTCAGGACATGGAGGCACGCTTTACATACTTTGGGCGAGCGTCAGTGCAGTTCATTTGTGCTCTGGGCAAAGCATGCTGGTCTCACTGGGAAAGCAGCAAAGCGTTCAACCCTCATAGCACTGCTTTTCCAAAGCAAATGAAACAGAATTTTGGACAATGGAGTTCTACTGTGGTTATTCATAATTACACACAGTGTGCAAAGACTTGTTTACAGCTACCTCTTGATTTGATTGTGATTGTCACTTGCTGATTGGTGCAGATTTTACAGAGCTGTTTGAAAACGTGTTTAGATTCCAGAGTGTTGGCAGACAGGAGCCAGTTCAGCTCCGGGACTTCAGAGGGCTGTCATTTCTTCCCAAGAGAAGATGCACTGGGTGATGCTCCAAATAATTAAAGGTCATTTGGAGAGGTGGAATCATACCTGAGGGGAAGGCTGGGGTTAGGGACGTCATCTTAGAAGGTTGTAGCCACAGGCTGGCAGGTCTGGTTAGGCAGACTTTTCTGCACAGGGGACCTCAAAAATTGGTTTGTGAGGGGTGGGTGGCAACTGTGTATTGTTTTATATTGTATTTTTTTTTATATGTTGTTAGCCGCCCCGAGGCTTGTTTGCAAGGGGGCGGCATATAAATTTGTAAAACAAACTGGATATTTCTAACGAAACACACTCAGTGCCCTCACCAAAAGGCAGTCCCTAGGATGCTTTGTGGGATGCCCCTGCAGTTAAAGTGTTATAAAACCAATAAATGTGGGGCTCCATGGCTCTCTGCTGCCAGTTCTGAACCACGTCTCTGAAACACTCCCATCAGTGTGTCCTAGAATTAGCAGGGAAACAATGCGCTACATGGTTGAACTGGCTCAGATAGTGACAAGCCTGCTTTGTAGCAGTTATTGCATCAAACCTGCCAAAAGGAGGACTGTCTTCAAGAAATATGTCTAGCCTAGTGAAGAGAGGTGAGGCTGGCAAATTTGTAATTGGGATGCGTTTTGGACTGGGCTAACACCACATTTCCTGTAAATTGGGGTCTTGTCTGAAACGAGGGTACCGCTGCTTCCACAGCTACTCCGCTCTTTCCTGTCAATTCCCCCACAAGGACAACCCTGTTGGGAACCTTTGAGAAGGGAGAGTTTTTAACTGGTGTCAGGGAGGACAGGAAATACTGATTTGGAAGCATGGGAATTGTACTTCCCTCTCTTGCTCAAACTGAATCAAGAGTCAAAGAAAACTGCAAACCTCCTAATTAGAAGAAAGCTTTACCACCCCTTCCCATGCTCAGGGATGAGCTTTCCAGCTGAAAGGAGCCTGGGAAGGCATCTACCCATTTGACAGCACCACACCACTGATTGCTGCCCCCTGCCCCCTCCTCCAGAGCAGCTCCCTGACTTCTCTGATGTGTTTCAGAGTATGAGCCCCATTTGCACAGAGGAGATTCTTTGACAACCACGGTAGGCTTAAATCAGCTTGTGATCTGGGTTGTCAAAGAGAGGAGCTTCATCCCTTCCTGCAGTGCTCCCTGTGCTATCAGCAGGAGCAATGACGCGGGGAGCGGGGGGAAGCAAGGGAGGAAGCAAAGCGACCATGAAGAGCCTGATCAGCTTTTGGTCTCATGACTGCTTGGCACTCAGCAGCAAGCCCTCATGGTGGTTTACCATGATGGGTTACCAGTATGTGCAAACCTACCCATTGTGAGCTCCCCTGCCAAAAAAGGCAATCCTGTGGGGCAGTGTAGTCATGTCCCCATGGTGTCACATCACACAGTAAGCGCAGAGGGGAGGGGAACTTAATGCAGAGTTGCCATTTCCAGAGTCAGTTCCATCTGCCTGGCAAAATACTGTTCTACCTGTAGATGTTGCATGAACTTAAAGGAGGGGGAGCATTTTACTTGTGGCAGCAGCAAAGCCACGAAATCGTGGAAAGCTGACTTGTATCCTGAGACTGGACTGCATTTTAACGCACAGGATGCTGAAGGAGGGAGCTGTGGAGGACAAAGTGTCTCGTAGGCAGCTTGCATGTCCCAGCCTCCAAATGAGGCCCTGCGCTTGCCGTTGGGGCAGTCCAGAAGGACAGTGCAGTGAGATGTGTTTGTGGGCATGAAAGAGTCAGGGGGAGGAAGTGCACCCACCCCCGCTCCATGCTGGGACCCATCAGGGTAGCCTTTCAACTTTTGGCAGCAGGGAAATAAAATAATTTTATTTTATTTTATTTTATTTTATTTTATTTTATTTTATTTATTTGGGATTCTTATATGCCGCCCCATTCGCATAAGCTTCGGGACAGCTTCCATCAAATAAATAACAATACAAATATATAAAAATTAGAAACATCCAGGCAATAAGTTAAAACAATAAATAATTTAACAATCAATTAAAATAGTGTTTGAATAGAAAGGTCTTGGCCTGGCGCCAAAAAACAAATAACGACGGCGCCAGGCGGGCCTCTCTGGGGAGCGCGTTCCAAACAATAGACTGGCTTCTGCTTGTTGGCTGCCACAGTACCGTTAGCCAAGAAGGATGGCAAGCTGAAACTGCAGCAGCAGCTGCTGTAAGGAAGGGGCACTGTCTCTTTCGCTCTCACAGATTCCACCACTCACAGGATCTTCTCTTCCTTCTAGATTCTGATCCAAAACCGGATGTTGTTTGGCCATGCGCTGCCGTGATTACGTGCTCAGCTGTCACGCCTTGCTCTTCTTACCTGGCTTTCGCCTGTGAAGACGGGGCCATTACTGTTTGGGACAAATCTCTTGGTGAGCTGCTCCCTCTGCAGTGTTGGCAAGGGCCATTCCGCCTCCAAGGTTTTAGTGTGTGACTCCAGCAGTGGCCTGAGGGTGTCTTGGCCCAAGTTAGATGCCTGCACTGTTTCTGGAGAAGACTGACCTGGCAATGGCTATACTTGCCTCTATTATATGAAAGCTGGAAGTATTCATTAGAGGAATGCTGGAATCATCGGAAGGCTGTACAGTCACCTAGGAGGGGAAATGAAATGGTTCGCTACCTCCCTGCGTGTCTTCACCAATATCATTCACAGCTAGCCAGGTTTAACTTGTTGCTTAAAAAGCACTAGTGAGAGCACTTGGCAAATGAAATAGGGGAGGAAGCTCCAGAAACAGGTGCTCAGCTGAAAAGGCCCTGCTCAGTGTCACTCGTTACACCCCTGAAGATAGAAGCATTCTGTGCAGGGTCTCTGGACATCTTGGTAACTGAGCTGGTTGCTGTGGGAACAGAGGTGGAGCCCAAGTACCCTGGTCCCAGGTCATTTGAAGCTTTGTGGAACAGGCTGCAGCGGGGAAGTGTAGGCCTACTTCACTGGCTGTGCTATGATCAGTTCCATCAGGTTATATTTAAACAATAATTTAACAATTTTTAATGTCATCTATAGGTTTTTTTTTAATTTGCAGCCAGGGTGAATCTGGATTTTATGTGTACTATTTGTATTTGTATTTATTTATTGTATGTAAGCCATCCTGAGGCTCATGCAAATGGGACGGCATACCAAAATTATAAATAAATAAATAACCTCAGCTAGAAGAGCAAGCAAATTGTGTGCCCTCCAAGTCGACCTTCTGTACCTAAATTTTCATAAGGAAAAGGTGGTCCTCCGTATGGAGCCAACCTTTCTTCCAAAGGTAGTGACAACCTTCCACCTGAATCAAGCATACTTCCCAGCACCATTGAGACTGATTGAAAGATCACGCCATACTCCTGATGTCCACAGGGCACTCACTTTCTATCACTCCTGAAGTGAACCATTCCAAAAAACCAAACAACTGTTCATTAAATATTCCCAACATGACAAAGGAACACCTATAGGACCCCAACTCTTATCTAAGTGGATGGTTGAAACCATCAAGCTTTCTTGCCAACTAAGAATTGCCAGTCCTTCCAAAGGGCCACTTGACCAGAACCGTTGCTACCTCATCAGCCCTTCACACCAGCACACCACTACAAGACTTATGCAAAGCTGCTACATGGTCCACCCCATGTACCTTCATTTGACACTACCACCTTGCTATAAAGGTGAGGAGAGACTGCTCTTTTGGTCGTGTTGTCCTTTCAACTGTCCTGCAGTGATGACCCCACCCCACCTCCTAGGTTGGGAAAGCTTGCCAGTCGCCCATCTGTGTGATGCACAGAGTCCATGACGAAGAAAGGCAGGTTGCTCACCTGTGACTGTCGTTCTTTGAGTGGTCAGCTGAGCATTCACACAACCCACCCGCCGGCCCCCCGTCGGTGTTGGTGGACGGATTTAAGCAGGCTAAATTGTTCCTTCTGAACATGTCAGTACCAGTTGGGGAGCGAACAGTCAGTCTCCAGCTGGACTGGCAATGGCAGGGAGGGGACTCCACAAGGGGGAGGGGGTGTGGAGTTCCCACCAAAAATATTAATAAGCTGAGAGAATTTGCCCAAATGCAGGCACCGCGCAGGCGTAACCCCCATATGTGCGATGCGCAGATGAGCACTCGAGAAACAGCAGTTACAGATAAGCAACCTGCCTTTTTCCTTCCTGACCCCTTCTACCTTCTGTGTGCTACTTTTCAGTTTGTGAAACTGTGAGGGCAGGTACTATCGTGTCTGTATTCATAATATGTTAGCCACTGTGGGAGCGGCTTCTGCTGAAAATTGCCCTGAATACCTAAGCAAGCAAGCACTTTTGAATTGTGCCTAGAAACAAATGCGCAACTGATGCCATTCTTTAAGGGCCGATTATGTGTCTTAGAACTTCATCTTCAAGTCCTTTGTAGCAGTTTTGTGATGGGTGTACAGGGTAGAGCAGCCAATGTGGCAAGTTTTGAAAATCCAGACCTTAGATAATTTCTTGCTATCTTGTGGGGAAAACGGGAGGCTCAGGCCAGCTCTCATCACCCAAAATAGTAGAAGCCATCCCTTCTGCTTTGTCCAAGGTGATCCTGCTCTTATTTGTGTCCTTGTGGTGATGATTGTGCTTTTCTAGGGTTCCCATTGTGTGTGACTGTGCTTCCAGAGGGATATGTTATACGAAGCATCCAGTTCATGCCGTGTTCACCACCACCTGGCAGGAAAACAGCTTGCTCTAGTAAGGCCTCTGCTTGTACCAAAGTTCAGCTTCTGGTGTTGTGCACAGATGGCTCTCTCCACCTGATCACAGCGGGGGCCAAAGAATCTAACACCAAACTACTGGGATACAGGTGATGCAGAACAAGTTGCGTTAGAGGCCCAGAACGTGTGTGGGTGGGTGGTGGTGCTGGTGTTGGGGTCTCGCACACTGTGGTCCAGACACTCTACGAAAAACAACAGGCTCTGTCTTCTTGTTACCCCTTCCCCACTCAAAATACTTGCCAGGAGAGAACGTTCTCTTTGCGAGATTGGACTAGGATCAAAGCCCCCAAACTACTAGTGAACTTGTTATGGGAGAGTGATGGGAGTCATTTTTGCCATGCAATGTATGTATGTGTCTCTCAAGAAGATAGCAAGAATTATAAAGTTCTTTTTGGAGAGTGCACAGAGGGATAATCAGAAGGACATTTGGAGCACAATACATATTACTGGGTAAATGAGACATAACATAGAAACATAGCAAACCAGAAGGGGCCTAACGATGTAGAAGCAGATGCAGAGGAAAATGATATTGCCTCACGGAGGAGAAATCTCAAGGCCTTGGCTAAACACAGACATACATTTTCTTATTCATTAGAATCAGCCCACCTCCATATTCTGAAGCATTTATTGGTGCATTTCCACTATTTTCCCCAACAAGCATGAGAACTAGCAACATATTCCTTTAAAAATGGGCATAGAGTAGAATTTCATGCATATTTACTTGTACTGTTTCAAAAAGCAGAACTGTCACTACCCAAAAATACACTGTAGGGCCTGCTGGTTATGCCTTCTGTATGCAATGTAGTTGCCCTTCTTCATAATTGCAGTTCCATAATTACCCTTTCCTATTTTCCATCAACTCTAAAACCAAAACCCCAGAACCCATCTCCTTTAGCATGAAACTCAAGTTTATGTTATTTTTTGTTCATTTTTAGGCCCCGGGCTCCCAGCCAGACAATCAGTGCTGTGGCAGTCCTTCCAACCTTTCCTGACGCAGTGAGTGGTTTCAGATTATTTCCTAAAAAGTTTTCCATCCCTTCTGAATACCAGAACTCTGAAGGCACAAGCAGGGGAGAGATGCTGTTTTAATTAGACAAGCATACAAAGACAAGGCGTGTGGGCAGGGCATCCTTTGTGGCAACCTTGCACGTTTTGTTGGTGCAATACGGATGCTGAGAGGCAGCTGGCAAGTGCTGTATCTAGACTGGGACCTGGAGATGCTGTCAGACTTAAACAAACAAACTGTACCTCTGCATAAGCTGTGCTTGTGCACCTAGAAGCACACAAAGTCAGGAGCCCCAGTAGGAGACAGCCAGTGTGCCAGAGTGCTAATCTTAGTGATAGACTGTAGAACACGTGTGGTGCCCAGTTGTGGCACTTTGATCAGCAACCCTGGGAGGTGAGTTACTGTTATTTCCAGTTGGGGAACTGAGTTTAAGTATTCTTTAAAAAGTTCTTGGCTAGAAAAGGAGTTGAACTTCCCTCTGTCCTCTGGATGCTCAGGCAAGGCTTGGGCCATACCAGTAGGTCTCAGCCCTGTTGCACCACACCCCACACTTTCAGTCCTCCTCTCTCCAACTTGTCCTACAATTTAAACCTGAACGTGCTGTACTGAGTCCCAGACTTGACCCCATCCAAGAATGCAGAAAGTGATGTGGGGATGTGGGGTCAGTCATAAGTGTTGTACAGTCCATGTACATTGTTGCAGGTGCTGATTTTCTTCTGGGATGGCATCATGAATCTGATGGACGCTGCTACACAAGAGAACGTGTGCCAGTTCGTCCTTCCACCCTCATACAACGTAGCATCTCCTTGGCAGCCAGTTTTTTCTGTGGCCACTGATGACCAATACTTGATCCTCCGAGGTATTGCTGCTGCTGCTGTTATTAGATGTTTGTCCTGCTGTGCTTCCTCTTGCAAGGGACCTAAGGTGGCTCACTGGGTCATCCTCCTGCCCCTTAATTCATCCTCACAACCACAACTCTGTAAGGGTATGTTAGACTGAGAGTCTGTGATTGACCCAAAGTCACCTAAGTGAGCTTCCTGGGGGCAGAGGCTAGAACCCAGAGCAAGCTGGGCAGAAAAAGGGATTTACCTGTGATAAACTCTTACCTTGTCTATCTTCCTCCATCTCCTCAACATTCAGTCTTTGGTTAACTGTAACTCTTCTTTTCCCTTCCCTACATATCAGTCTACGACGTTGCCAAATCCTGGTGATGCTGCCTTCTTGGCTATTGTTCCAGGCACGCACATGGAAGCTATGCCTACTGAAACTTCTAGAAGCAAGAGCACTTAAAGGAATTCTAGCTGCTGCCCATGAGCAGGGAGAACCCTTTGCATGTGCATGCTCAAGGGTGGAGTTGATGCCTTTCTGTTCAGCCTGTGCAAAATCTCAGGGCAGGCTCTGAGATTTCTTCTTGATATTCTCTTTCTCTGTGTGTCTCATTATTTTTCATTCTTTCTCCATCTTTTGTTTTCTTGATCTCTCAATCAACAAAAAGGACCTTGTTTTTCTCTATCAATCTCTAGTGTGAATCCTTTAAGAAGATCCCAGTATTGGGCAGACATAGGTGTATTTGTTTTTGTCTCGGTGAAGCTCAAAATTGACTCTAGTTTACATAGTTTGAAGTGTAGTGGAATTTGGCCTTCAGCGTACGTATATTTTGCATGGGTATATTAATTACTAGCCTCATGTGTCTCAAGCACAAAAACTACCATTTTAAAACAGCACTACACTCAGGATATCTCCGATCAGAAGTAGCATGACTGTGTATCCCAGTTTCTAGGGGACATGGGCAGAAGGCTGCTGTAACTCTCATGCCCTACTAATGAACACCCAGGGGCAGGTGTGTGAACAGAAATCTGGTCTAGGTTGATCCTTGGTCTTACCCAGCGGGCCTTTTTCTATGTTCACCAAAAATGAATTGTTTCCTTTGAACCACTGTCAAAGATATAGAAAGGTTAGGATCATACAAGTAGGGATCCAAGGATGCCAGTGGGCATGCACAGAGGACTCTGGTGAATCAAATAATTGTCCAGAAATTCAGTGTAGTCAAGCAAGCAAAGGTTTACTTTTTAAAACACCACAGACTCTACCTGAGGGGCCATGTATTGGATTTGCTGTCACACATGACTGAATAAATCATGTGACTCCACAAAAAGTTAAGTGACAGCCTAAAAGAAAGAAAGAGCATGTCGAGGAGGTGGAAGCAGGGCCAGGTCACAAAGGAAGAGCAGCAAGGAATTGCAGGGATGGCATCAGGAAGGCTAAAGCAGGAAATGAACTGAGAATAGCAAGGGATGCTAAGCACAACAAGAAAGCCTTCTTCAGATACATCCAGAACAAAAGACATGAGAAAGAGAAGGGTGCCAAGCTACTTCAATTGGATGGCAGAGTGATAACAGAGGACAAGGAAAAGGCAGAGGTGCTCAATTCCTACTTCACTTCAATCTTCTCCCAGAAAGATATCTACAACCAAGAGGAAGTCCAAGCTGGAAGTGAGAGATGGTAGCCCAAGAGTGACAGACAAATGGTCAAGGAATACCTAGATGGAATAAACACGTTCAAATCTCCAAGGCCCGGTGAACTCCATTGCAGAGTCATAAAAGAGGTAGCAGAAGAACTCTCAGAACCACTAGCTATTATCTTCAATAGGTCTTGGAAAACAGGAGAAGTGCCAGACGACTGGAGATGGGCTAATGTTGTCCCTATCTTCAAAAAAAGGTGAGGAGGGGTGGGAGATGAACCTAGGAACTACAGACTAGTGAGTCTGACTTCAATCCATGGAGAAATTCTGGAGCAAATTATTAAATAATCCATCTGCAAGCATCTTGAAGAAAATGCAGTGGTTAATAGAAGCCAGCATGGATTTATCAAAAGCGAATCCGTTCAGACCAATTTAATCTCATTTTTTGACTGGGCAAGCTCCCAGATGAACAGAGGGAACACTGTGGACATCATCTATCTAGAATTCAGTAAAGTTTTTGACATAGTGCCTCACAACATTCTGATAAGCAAATTAGCAAAAACTGGACTAGACAGAAAAACTATTAGGTGGATCCAAAATTGGCTGCTAAATTGGACACAAAGAGTTCTCATCAATGGCACCTTCTCAAACTGGAGGGAGGTAACTAATGGGGTGCCACAGAGTTCAGTCCTGGGCTCAGTGCTCTTCAACAGCTTTATTAATGATATGGATGAGAAAATACAAGGAAAGGTAATCAGATTTGCAGATGATACAAAACTGGGAGGAATAGCAAGCGCCCTAGAAGACAGAATGAAGATCCAGGGTGATCTTGATAAACTTGAACACTGGGCTGAAAGCAACAGAATGAAATTCAGTAAGGACAAATACCAAGTTCTCCAGCTAGGAAAAAGAAACCAAATGCATCGATACAAGTTGGAGAATACGTGGCTGAACAGAAGTGAAAAAGAAAAAGATCTTGGAGTAATTGTGGACAATAGGATAAACATGAGCCAACAATGCAATGCAACCTCCAAAACGGCAAATGCTATTTTGGGATTCATTAACAGAAGTATTACTTTCAAATCAGGAGAAGTAGTAGTTCCTCTATACTCCTCACTAGTCAGACCTCACCTGGAATGCTGCCTCCACTTCTGGGCACCAAGATTTAAGAAAGATGCAGGTAAATTAGAAAGGGTCCAGCAGAGGGCAACAAAAATGTTCCAGAATGTGGAAACACTGCCCTATGAGGAGAGACTGGGGGAACTGGGCATGTTCAGCCTTGAGAAGAAAAGACTGATGGGGGACATGATATCCCTCTTTAAGTACCAAGTTGCAACAACCCAGATTCAGGCTGGATATCAGGAAAAGCTTCCTCATGGTCAGAGCAATACGGCAGTGGAACCAGCTCCCTAGAGAGGTCATGGGCTCTCCCACACTAGAGACATTCAAAAAGAAACTGGACAGCCATCTGAGTGCAATGGTGTAACTTGGTATCCTGCAACAGCAGGGGGTTGGACCTAATGACTTTCATGGCTCCTTCCAGCTGTACTATTCTACGATTCTATAATGTGGAGGAAAAGACTGGGTTAGACCCAGAAACAGGGATAAGGAGCACACCAGGGCCTGAGGCCATGTATCCTACCACTCTGCCATCCACACACTTATTGAAATAAATGTGGAGGGACCCTGAAGATTTCTGTTGTGCTTGATTCCCCTGGATTTAATGCTGGCTAACCCCTGGTTAGCTTTTTGCCTACATGCTGCCCCTCACAATCTTTTTGCCTATGTTTTTTTCTCCCTAGAACCCAAATGTCCTCAGGCTTCAGGTTGAATGTTAGGAAGTACTTCCTGACAGTTAGGACCCCTGGGATATGGAATGGGAGGTGGTTGAGGCTCCATCAGTGAGGGTGTTCAAGGAAAGATCGGACAACCACATTTTGGGGATTACGTGAGTGTAGCAAGCTGGAGTCAAGGGTCAGGCTAGATGGCCCTGACTTGTTTTTTTTTCTCCTAGGTTTCTATGTTTCTAATTGGTGCTTTTGCCTGTCTGCACTAAAGGCTAACAACACAGTCCTACTTATAGATGGGAGTGTGTTGCAAGAAGGAAAACAAATGTGTAGGGGGGAACTGCAGGGACAAAAAGAAGAGAAAAGGTGGTGGGTGGAGTTAGGGACCTCCCCCCTTGATCTCCCCCTCTGAACTCTGCCACCAAACTCCTGCTTGTTCTCTCTGTTTGCTTGCTACCTGGAAGCTTAGCTGCTTGTATCCCAGAGGATGCGGCAGCTTCCTCTAATCCATGATTCCATCCATCCCCTGATGATGGAGCTGAGCCATAATACAAAATAGCCCCTGGAAGCTAATCAGTTCTCAGCCCCTGCTCTAGAGTCCCTTCCCATCACCAGCTACCTAATTATTCATGGGAGATCCTTGCCCCTGAGTCTGGAACATGCACTTTTGTGCTGAGTATATTGCCCGGCTGCGTGGTACTTTTTGTTCAGGACAACTAATAATGAGTCTTTTTGTGAGCAGCACCTTCGACAAACAGGTGTCTCTCCCACTCTCTTCAGTTCTTATCTTTTAGTTAGGGAACTCCAAGGAGAGTGATGCATTGGTCAACTCAGATGAGACTCGCAAATAGGAACTGTAGGAAGGCACACCCAATGATTATTGTGAAGTCTCATGTCTGTTGTTGTCTTTTCTAGATGTTTGCCAGCACCCTTCCCCCTCCCCCCCGCCCTTTAGCCAGGGGGTGAACAGAAGGTAGGTCTCTCAGTAATTTCCCTTAGATTGGCCAGGATTTCTGTCTCCCAGTTGTTTAACAGCAGCAACAAAATGACTCCTCCTAAGCTAAATTATGCTATTGAAATTAAGATAGCTTGGGATAACTAGGGGTGAATGTTTTTGTGAAAAGGCTGTAAGCTCTATTCAGTTCCTGATAGTCAGACGAATTCCTGGGCTCAAAATTCTTTCCTTCTGTGTATGTCTTTTGCACTGCCTTTGGTTGGTAGGTCTAAGCTGTAGTAAAAAACAAAACTGACAATCCCCATTATAACACTATGGCATCTCTCTCAGCATGTTCTTTTTCTTTTTCTAGGGAATGAGCAATTTGGGGGTGTTAAGGCAGAGACTGAAATGATCTTCCTCTTTGACTTCAAGTCTTACTCATTCATGGAGACTTTTGCAATGAAAGCTGAGAGTTCAGTCAGCGCCTTGACAGAACTGCCATGGGACAAACGCTGTGATGCTTTCTTAAATGACAAGTAAGTTTCTTGTATCAGAAAAACCTAGAGCTGGCAGAAATATCTTCTGGGAGAGCATCACTATTTCACTCACTAAGTGTATCTCAAAAACAATGAAGAATCTTGTGGCACCTGATGAAGCATGTCAGCTCATGCCCAGTGTGATGCAGTGGTTGAGAGATTCAGGTTCTCTTCCGTCCTCTGCCATGGAGCCAACTGGATGACTTTGGGGCAGTCACTGACTCTCACCCTAACCTACCTCACAGGGTTGTTGTGAGTGTGAAATGGGAGAGTAGGAGGACTGTGTCAGCTGCTTTGGGTCCCTAGCAGGACAAAAGGTGGAGTATAAATACAATAAATAAAGGAAATTGAATGCATAGTAATAACACTCCGTATTTCTGATAAAGTGTGCTGTAGTGCACAGCAGTTTGTCAGAATAACTTTGCTAGAGCCGCCACAAGATTCTTCATTGTTTTTGCTGCACCAGAGTAGCACAATTACCCCCTGGAAACAATTCTAGATTAGTGCCTTCCCTTGTAATCCTCTGCCGCCTCATTTATTTGCACGCCACTTCATCAAAGTGCACTCAAAGCAGCTCGCAAGATGTGGGAACAAATAATCATTTGTTCATGCATTGGAAGTCACCTAAGAAGGCCTCAGGAGTTATAGGCAACCTATAAATACATGTGAATGAATGAATGAATGAATGAATGAATGAATGAATGATCAGTGTGGAGATAGAAAAGATGCTGTGGGATCATAAATATAAAAATGCATTTTATCATATTAAATCTACAAAGGCATTACAATTATAATTTCTCTAAATATATGAAAACTTATCTCTTTACTAAAAAGAAATGTCCATATTTAATTAATGCATCCTTTACTTACTAATCAGAATCACTGGACTATCAATAGCAAATGCATCAGCATCCAAATGTTACAATTTAAACCACTGCATTCCAAGTCTGTCACAGCAGCTGATCACAGTAAGGTAGCCACACTGAGAAGTGCATGAGTCTCAGTGCAGGAGCAGCAGGAGAACATGCTAGCCTTTTCAGTTCTTTCTGGCACCCCAGCAACCCTGTGCCAACTGAACTCACTGTTCTACTGAAACAGAGGTTGGCAGTTAATCTGGGCCACCTTGCCCCCTCGCCGTCATCTAGGGGACCAAAAGCACACGCCACCACCAGTTCTTCTCATAATGGGACCAGATGAGTGATGTTCTCCAGGCACCTCAGCAGCAGGAGTAGGTGGAAGTGAGCCAGATAAGCACGGCCAGCATTAAACTGATAGAACTGAGTTGCTAAATATGCTTGGTAGAAACTGGCTCTTCTCTGTCGCAGCACAGAGGATGCTGGGAAAGATGTGCAGGATTGTGGGCTGTTGCTACACAAGTTCTGAACATGCCTCAGTTCCCAGGATTCCTGGGTTGTGTTTTGTCATCCAGTATTAGCCACGTCCCTGTGGATTAGTTGCCTTTATTTTGTGTGACGGAAAAGCTGCATGCTGCTGAAGTTGTTTGACAGCTCAGTGCTGTTGGGTGGAGATAATACACAATATTATCCATTAAGAGTGGGAATCATGCCACTTGCACTCTTCATCCACCTCCAATTATATGGAAGGTAATATATTTAATTTTTCCTGGTGGTGTTCCCAGGTGATACATTGCTTTCACAGTTTCACCAGATGGCAATGTGATACTTTAATGCTGGTATTTAATTACTCTAGTTTTCTTTTAAACATACTTGAAGCATTGTACAATAATACCAAATTTAAAACTAGCAAATATGTGGAACACATTTCCAGTATCCTCCCCATTAAAAAATAAAATAGAGAAAGAGATGGAAAAAAACATGCTTATAAGGGGGTAAGATAAAGCAGGAGGAGGAGCAGTTTGGTGAAGGGCTTTTGCATTTAATTATTTTTGGTAGCTCTTTTCCCACTCTAGATTGTCACCACTCACCCTGCTACCTTTTTTCTGGAGGAGTTTCTAAACATTTGGGAAACCCACGAGGAAAAAAGCGCTGTGGTAGTAGGATTTGGGGGTGGAGAAATGGAAGGCAAGCAAAGTAGTTCCCCGTCTCTATTTTCCTGCTCCAAAACACTTTTCTTCTAAACATTTTTTTTTTTTTTTGCAGAGCTGCTGTTTCTTAAAAAAAAAAAAAAAAAAGGAGGCTAAAAAGAATTTGTTCCCACAAACATATGTAAAACATCAAATCCGGTCTTGACTCATTAGCCAGTGTAGCAGTTAAGAGTGCAGAATGGGACCCAGGAGATCTGGGTTCTAGTCCCACTCAACCATGGAGCTCACAGGGTGGTGACTTTGGGCCAGTCGCAGACTCTCAGCCCAACCTACCTTACAGATAAGATGGAGATGAAGAAGAGAATTATGTAAGCTGCTTTAAGTTCCTTAAGAGGAAACAAAGGTGGGATATAACTATAATAATGGTACTAGTTAATAAATAATAAACTATCGCAGCGCAATTTGCTATGGCTGGTACTAACTCTGCTTGAGCAAGGGACTTTCTTAGTCCTGCTGCCCAAGTTCTTTTTCATTGGCATTGCCAGAGACTCTACTTGGGGTCTTCCACGTGCAAGGCATGTGCTCTTGCTGTACAGTAAATCCTTTTCCATTAGTAGTAGTGGCAGCAGTGGCAGTGGTGATAATAAATTGTTACTAGTGGATTATTTCATTATATCACCATATTATTAACATACATTGGAACTTACCAATGCCCCCCCACCAAAAAAAAACAGTCTTGGAACAACTTGCACACACAAACACAGAAATGTAAAATTAATACCAGAGAGAAAAATCTCAATTGTTTGCTTGGGTTTGTCCAACAAATTTTGGGCTAACTGTGGGTTAGTGCTGTATGTGAGCCAGGTAAATTGTATGCCAAGCACTCTGAAAGCTTGAAATTGCTCTCGAAATGGTCAGTGTGATTTACAGTGCCAGGGAGCACCTTCTCAAACAATTCCTGCTTGCTTTGCCATCTGGTAATGAGTGCATGAGGGAGCTGGAACCTCTGTCTTTGTCTCCTTGCCAGCCTGCAGCGGCTGTCCATGATCAGTCAGCAGATGCCTGAGTGCTGGAGCCAGCTGCAGGAATATGCAGGTGTCTTGACAAGGGGAAAGCCAGAGGAAGCAATGGGACAGCAGGAACCGAGGTGAGTTTGTCTTTGCCTTGACAAATCTAGTTGCTATTTTTGCCAGTTCCAGCAGCAGGGATGGGTAACACAATGCCCATGATGTCCTTTGGATGCTCTTTTAAGTGTCTACCAAGGTCCCCCCCCCCCACTCCCACTGTGTTTTCATTAACAGATTTCCTTACCAGCAGCTGAGCTCACTTCAGTGCAAAGGGAGGGGACTCCAGCCACTACCACCTTCATTTCCCATCCCAAACCTGACTGCCTTGTTTCCCTGAAAGAGCCATCATCTCTGGGCACTGAGAAGGCTTACAGGAATGTTTCGCCCATCTGTACCTGGAACATTTCTCCCCTCTTGTATCAGTCTTTGGCTGTTACAGGAGAAATACATTTTTCACCTCACACAACTTAAAGGAAGAAGGTACAGTGTTCCCCCTCACCTGGCCATGAGGGTCTTGATGGAGAATAGGCCATGCACTGAATGCCAGCAATTCAGTAATATATGTAAAAGTTAAGGTTTGCACTTGGGAGCGCCCTAATGAGTAGAAATCGCTCCCTGTCTTGGTGACTTCATCTATGGAAAATCAAGCCCATTGATACCCGCTCTGCTCTGTCTTGGTAAAGATGAACTATACATTTCCGTCCACATTCTACAACTTCAGATTTTTAAAGCCTATTATGCTTTTTCATCCTGTTTCCCCATCAGTTTGTGATTTCATTTTTATTTATTTTTGATCAAAGTTTTACAAAAATGTATATGTATTTTTGCACACCATTTCCTTTCATATCCCAATTTTTGGCAAGCGCTTTCCCCTGAAATGTTTTTTAAAATATAGGCTTGCATAATGGATGCTGTTCTGAATGCATTTTTGATAAGAAAACCTCAACACAAAATCTGGAGCATCATGAACTCCGAAGAATAATTGTGTCCCAGTTTGTTAGTTTGACAAGTTGGGATTAGGTTGGTTCATATTAAGAAGTAAATCAATCAAATTTATTGCCTTTCTCTTACCTTGGTAATTTTCTTGTGTGCTCTGTACAGCTGGGATACCTCCTCAGGTCAGGACACCTCTGGGAAGTGTAATTTTGTAGGAGTTTTGGTTTCTACCTGTTCCTATTCTCAACAATCAGTACCTTCTACTCTTGTCTAAAGCTTATTAAATCAGTCAATTGATAATTCTGCTTTCTCATTCTAGCATGTTGCCTAAGGGTACTGAAGGCATATAACACATCGGCTGGGAATAGCAGAGTGGAACTACACAGTGAGTTTGTGTACAAATTGCCGTCGCCATAGCCAAGACCCTCACAGATGTAATAGAAAACCACGGATTAATCTTACGTGAATGCAGGGAGTGGTTTAGGATCGTGCAGTCTTTCTTCACCTGTGTACCACTATTCCCCCTCTCAAAACCCTTCAAACCATAGTTTGTCATTTACTCTGCCTTGCATGTGCTCTGAAAATAAGGTCCACAAGCCAGAGTTGGATCAAGATAGAATTTTAAACCATAGTTTGCCAAAACCAAGATTATACGCTATGCTCTCTGTGTGATACATCAAGGTTTGGGGTTATCACCAAACCTTGATCTTTTGGATTCCAGAGGTCCTTTGGAAACCCTTTTAGCTGCGATTAATCCACTTCTCAGTGTATCTCCCTCTTCTGGCTAAGGTTTCACCAGCTCGGGTAGTGTTTGTGATGATTAGCAAGTTTCTGCATGATTTTAAGAGGCTGCCATCCTCCAAACAGTATTGTAACATCACAGTACTCCACCAGAGTGCACTCGAGTGCTGTAGCCAAAGAGGTCGCAGGAGCCTGCACTCCTTAGAAGCCAGAAGAACTGTAACCAGCTTTAGCGTGTGTGTTGCATCAGGAGCGCTCCTGAGAAACAACTTAAAGTTTAATCAGTAGGTCTGCGTAAGCTCCAGGACATTGCCCTCCTGTGTGTTCTTGGTTTGTCTCGTAGGGCGATGTTGTAAGAGATGCTTTAGCTTGTGCTTTGATAGCCAGCAAAGGAAGGGACAGCCTGCTCCAACTCAGATATAGTTAAGCATATAGTTGTAGTAAACTAAGGTTTGCTGTACAAATTTATGGTGTGATCACACCGAATATATTGTGTACAATTTTTGTCACTGCACCTATAAAAGGATACTGTAGAGTTATAAAAAGGGGCAGAGAAGGGCTACTGAAATGATCAAAGGGCTGGAACAGCTTCCCTTTAAGGAAAGCTTACAACATCTGGGACTGTTTAGTTTAGCAAAAAGGGGTAAAAAAAGGGGAAAATGACAGAACTGCACAAAGTCACGTATGGTGGGGAGAAAGTGGATAAGGAAAAGTAAGCACATCTTCACATAGTGAATAGTTTGATTGATGAGACATGCAGAAAAGGGCATTCCCGTTGCTCCGTCCCAGGTCCCACCAACCTTGCAGTTCGAAAGCACGCAAATACAGGTAGGTAAAAAGGTACCATTTCAGTGGGCAGGTAACAGCGTTCCGTGCACTTCGGTGTTTAGCCATGCCGACCAATGACCACAGAGACTGTCTGCGGACAATCGCTGGCTCCCTCGGCTAGGAAACGGAGATGAGCACCGCCCCCTAGAGTCAGGCATGACTGGACTTGAACGTCATGGGGAAACCTTTACCTTTTATTTAAAAAAAATAGAAAAGCAGAGTATACCGAGTGACAGCTTTGCTTCATTGGTAAGCCATCCAGAGCCTTTTAGTAATGGGACAGCATAGAGAAATTTTAAATAAATAAATACATTTGAGTTTCCTGGTCAGCTCCCAGGTAAGTAGGGAAAGCAGCTTTCGGGGATGGTTTGCAAGGCAAACGCTGGGTGGAAAGGGCTTAGGGCTTTCGTTTTCACCTTCTGCTTCTCTGCACATGTCCCCCTACCTGTGCTTTGCCCATCATCATTGCATAGGGATTTGGGAATCTCTGCATTTCACCTTGGTCAAATTAAGCTTACAAAAAGCTGCAGAAATCAACATATTTTCATGAATATAGATTTACTTTGACTATGACCAGGAGGGAGAGTTACTAGCATTGTGGGGTGTCATTTTTTTTTTCTTCACATGGTTGACTTGCATATTCTGCTTGGGCCACAGGTTGATCCTTCTTTGAAGTCCAGCCTGCCTTAGCTTAGAACATTACAGGCTGTTTATGCTGGCTGCCATGCTCTGCCCAGGTCTCTCAGGAGAAACCCAGACTGTTCCAGATTGCCATGGCCCTGCCAAAAGCACCACAATTCTCTTCTGTGCAAGACTCATACTGTCTGTAAAACACTCATTGTTGCTCTGGTAGCTAGTCTGCACTAGAGGTGTGCCTCTTTTCTCCATTTGGGGTGGGATGGGCCATGCTGACAGAGCCACCCCGCAACTGCAGAGTGGGCTCCCCCTGAAAGGAGTTTATTGGGGCTACCTCTTAGTGCACTCATAAAACACAAGTCCTTTATTCAAGGTATGTTTCCCTTTGGATTTTTGGTGGTAACTAGAATAGGATAAGTTGTCTTTGTGATCTTTTTGGCACCAGGCAAGCCCTGCTTTGTTCTCCTTGGCTTTTGATCTTCTGAATTTTAAAAATGGTTTTAACAGCTGCTTTTAAATGTTTGGGCTTTTTTTGTTGTGATTTGATTTGTCTTTGCCTTATTGTATGTATGCAATAAGTAAATAAATCAATATCATGGAAATAAAACCTTCTGGCCCCCATCTTTCCCCCATCACAAGTGGGCCTGAGATGATTACATGTGCTAATGCCCTACTCTCTGTTGAACTATATTGCAGCTATATTTAATATGAGAACGGGTTATTGCAACATTATCGTGCACCGTTATAAGGTTCACTGCAAACCGCAGTGCTAAGTTTTAATTAAAGTTGCCCATGTCTCTCCTGGTTTTTGCCATTCTAAGTCAAAGTAGCAAAACACCAGGATATGCTTAGTTTCCAAAGGTCAAAGAAAAAGCATACAAGCCATTTGGCAAGGAGGTGGGATTCATGAATTGGAAGTGACACAGGTAATATGGTAGCAGGAAGACAGGGCAAGAAAGCCTACGTAATGTTTTCCGAAGGGAAATGAAATTAAGCCATTTCTTTCTCAAGCCATTTCAGAGCATTCCACTGCTGTACCACCTCTGATTTCATCTGGTGTTGCTTTCAAATAAGTAATGCCCTTAACATTGGATTCTTGGCCTTACACAGAAACAGTATATGGCAGAGCAAGGCCTAACGTCCCCTTTATTGCGCAAGGCTTTCATCCGTGCCTGAGCATGAAACGGAATGGTCAGCTGAGACATACAAAGGGAGAAGGGGATGGACTCAAAAGCAGCATGTGCAGCTAGAACATTCTCTTCATGAACTGGAAGTTTCTCTCCAGATGCACAAGCACCACCTAGTCTACTCTAGCCTCTTGGAGTGAAGATTATGTCTAGACTGTTTGTAGGTTGCTACCTGTGTTAAAGCTGGGTAGTGCTGCTGGAGATGCTTAATATCCGCCTCCGTCTACCAATCCAAGTTAAGGATGGGAACCCAGTGAGAATAGGGTGAGATTTTGATGTGGAAACCTTTTCAAACAAACCCTTGTCTCCCCTGCCCCCTGAGGTGGGAATAATTGCACAAGAGGACTATACCACATCTGTACCTACAGAATTGAAGATACAAAACAAGGAAAGGAGTATCTCCCATACCTCTGAATGCTTCTGCAAATAAGGCCTTTGTACAGTCAAGCAGGAATTGCTGGAGGTATCAGCCACATCATATCGTGGATAGTATGGACAAAATTGTGGCCAAAATAATTGTGGACAAGAGCCACACATTTTTCATGTCTGTACCTTTTGACTTGGATCCTTATGAGACTTGCCCTGTGCTATCACTAATCTTTCAAGTGCGAGTGAGGATTTGACCAGGATGTTTCATGGTTTAATTCAACTGATGGATTCATCTCTTTTTGTTTAATATTTCACAACCTTTTTCTGTTGTATTTTATTAATCTTTATTGCTTCTGCATTATTTCAATATTTTGCAAATAATTTTGAGATGTAGTATACATGAAAATATGTTGCAAAAACCTAAAAAATATTTATATCTGTATCTTTATATTAAAATGTGATGTGTGAATAAGACAAATCTGTTTGGAAATATTGTTCATGCAGCTACACCTAACAGAAAGCAAGTAGTAGTTTATTTATTTATTTAGCAGACTTATATGCCACCCCATTCGCCTAAGCCTCAGTGTGGCTTACAAATAAATAAATATCATTAGTACAATAAAATACAGTTGGAGGCATCCTGGCCAAAGTTGTTAAAATCAATAAATAAAATCAACAATTAAAATGACATTTAAATAAAAAGGTCTTGGCCTGGTGCCAAAAAGCAATTAACGACAGCACCAGGTGGGCCTCTCTGGGGAGCACAGTCCATAGATTGGGCGCCAGTGCAGAGAAGGCCCTCCTCTGGGTGCTCGCCCTCCTAATGTCCTTCACGGAGGGCTCCCGGAGAAGGGCCTCTGCCGCTGATCTCAAAGGGCGGGAGGGCACGTATGGATGTAAGCGCTCCTTTAGGTAACCAGGACCCAAGCCATTAAGGGCTTTATAGGTGATAACCAACACCTTGAATTGGGCCCAGACTTCAATGGGAAGCCATTGAAGCTGACGGAGGACTGGAGTTATGTGGGCACAACACCCAGTCCCCGTCAGCAACCTGGCAGCTCTGTTTTGCACCAATTGAAGTATCCGGACCGTCTTCAAGGGCAGCCCCACGTAGAGCGCGTTACAGAAGTCTAGTCGGGAAGTTACCAATACATGTGTCACTGTCTCCAGGCAGTCATTCTCCAGGTGGGGACGCAGCTGGTGAATCAGCCGAAGCAGAAAGAAAGCGCTCCTCGCCACTGCTGTTACTTCAGCTTCCAGCAAAAGCTCTGGATCGAGGAGCACTCCCAAGCTGTGGACCTTGTCCTTCAGAGGGAGTGCAACCCCATTCAGGACAAGATCAAGGTCCCCTTCCCGAAGCCCGAGCCGCCTACCAACAAGACCTCCATCTTGCCTGGATTGAGCTTCAGTTTATTGAATTTATTAATAAATTCAGTTTATTTATCAGTTAGTTGCATCCCAATGTGGAGTGTGAACTTAAGGCAAACCTGGGTTTGTTAGCACTTAATTTGTGGATGGCCTTCAGTTCCTGGGTTAACTGGATTTTGTGTCAATAAAACAAGCATCCACAATTTATAAAGACTACATGTCTTTCACCAAATGGCTTTACAATTCTGCATTTGCCAGAAGAAATGTATTTTCTATTCCCGCAACGCACAAGACAGGTTAATCTGTGTTCCTGAGAAGGCCGTGTGGTAGCATTTCAGAAGCTGATGAGATCCTGGAACTCATGCGGAACACGGGTAATAAAATCATTTCATTTTGCTCAGGAATGCAGAGACTCTGTGTGTTGAGACTGGGAGACAAGGAGTTTTCAAGAAAAATAATGGGATTGGGTTGTCACTATTCCAAAAATGGGGGGTGCAATATTTTTCCCATTAGTTTACAAAAACTTCTTTGTTCTGAGGTCTTTGAAAAGGGAAACAAATCATACGTGGGAGGAAGAATTTCAGATGACCAGCTGAGGCATCTAACGCTCTGGGCCAGACTTCAAATTGTGCCAGGGAAAGGCAGTCATTTCTTTCCATCAGACTTTTGTCAAGGCTAATTACAATTTCTCTTTAACAACATTTATTGTCTCTGCCTCCTTGTTTAGTTTGCCATTCATATTTTTGCTCCACTTAACCTCCCTTCAAGGATGACTCCAGATACGGGTTAGAACAGGGATGCACAATCTTTAATCACAACTGCAGGGGGCATATCTGCCATGCCATAAGATTGAGAAACCTTTGAGTATCGGAGATGGGAAATAGAGATGAAGATGCAGCAAGACGTTTTCATAAAGCGTTGACCCCAGCCATTTGTATTCTGCTAGAAGCAGTATATATCTTGAGTTAGCACTGTATATCTGTCCAAATGGGAAAGAGGAATGGCAGTTAACTGGCAAGACTCCTTCTGCTGCTCAAACCCAATGAAATATTAAGTTTCTTCTTCTGAATCAGTAAAAGTGGTACGGCTAGTGTTCAGCAGGAATGTTTGCCCAAGCCTCTGTCATGCTCGCTTGCATCAAGTCACTGTTCTGGTACTTACTGGTTAGGTTACGGTGTGCTTGTTTGTATATTTCTGTTAATAATTCTAGGCTGATTTTTCTCCTTAGAGGCCTTTGGAGCTGCTAAAGAGATTAAGAATAAATAGCAACACACAACAAAATTGTAAGAATGAACATGGTGCAGTCTGAGAACAGTCTATCAGATACAATAATGAGATGACACAGTAGCCTGAGGGTTCAAGAAAGGAATCCCAAAGTAGAACATCTTAATCCTCAAAGTCCTGATTAAAATTGAATTGAATTGACCAATAAATTGAATTAATGGTGCACTTCTATACATGTTGAGACAGGGGAAAGAAGGCCTACAATTTTCAGCTTGTCCCTTGCTGGGGCATGCTGCGAGCTATAGGCCTTTCTGAACTTGCATAGGATTGAGCCTTACACCAAAGAGTTCCTGCACTGGGATGCTTATTAGATGTCAGGACCATAGATAGCACATAGAAGGTAGAGCTAGCAAGCAGGTAATTCCCCGAGGCAGTAGCTTTGGAATACCGCCCCAGGAAAGTATGTGCTTCAGTTTCTAGCCTCTGACCTTTAAGAAAGCTAAATCCTCAGTTAAAGCTGTCTTAAACTGACCCTGCATGGGTCAGGCCATTTCTGGACTGTGTCAGTTTTTAATTCCTTCTGTCTAAAGCCCATGCTATCACATTTCCTGTGGTGGTGACTGCATGCAACTTGCAAAGACACATGAAAATTCACATTCATTTTCCCTTGGTCCCCTGCTTATTGGCAGAGGCCAGATACATGAAGAAAGATGTTTCACACAATCAGAATTATTCAGTAAAAGGAATTATGCACAGAATTTTCTCCACAATCGTGGGAGTATTGTCATAGGAAATATGCACATTTGAAAAGCCATCCCCTGCATGGCCAAGCACACACAAATGTAGCTATTGGATGGTTTCAAAGTTGTAGCACGCTAGGCCAGTCAGTATTTGCCTAAATTTATGCTAGAAGCCAGTTTTGCTGTTACAACGAGAACTTATTAATGCACTTCCTTAAGGCATGTCATAGACTTGCCATATCCATTTTTGACAGGTAAAATGTAACATTGTCCTAATTTCTCCCACTTCTGCTAATGATAGAAAGAAAAGCAGGAGCCTCACTTTTTCCTCAGCTTAAAAAGAAAAAAAAAATCCGTGCTAAGTATTGCAGCTTTTATCACCTGGGACCTGTTTTCACCTTCACAGAATGCAAGTCTAGAGCCCTTGGGGCTAGTGGAGCTTGTTGTATGGTTCTTATTGCTTTCCACATGCCTTAGTCATCCCACAATTCTGCGCCCCATTTGTGGGGAGAGAAATTAGAGGGGAAATATTGTGGACTGTGGGAATGCAGTGGACATAGTATATCTTGAATTTATTAAAGCTTTTGAAAGGGGTCCAGGATATCCTGATTGGCAAACTAGTCAAAAGAGGATTAGATGTAGTTGGATCCACAGTTTGCTGCAGAAGTGGACTAAGAGAGTGCTCATCATGGGCACCTTCTCAAATTGGAGAGAGTTAACAAGTGGGGTACCTGGGCACCCAGTGCTTTTCAACATTTTTATTAATGATTTGAATGAGGAAGTACAAAGAACAATGATCAGATTTGCAGTTGACACAAAACTGTGTGGGATATCTGAAACTGGAAGAAAGAAATAATTCAAGGTGATCTTGATAGGTCGGCGTACTGAGCTAAAAACAACAGAATGAAATTCAATAGGAACAGATGCCAAGTTCTGCACCTAGGAAAAAGAAACTCAATGAATTGTTACATGATGGGGAATACTTAGCTGAACAATACTACAAGTGAGAATGGTCTTGGAATTGTTGAAGATCACAAGTTGAATATGAGTCAAAAATACGATGCGACTGCAAAAAGAGAAAATGCTCTTTAGGCTGCATTCGTAGAAGTATCACTTCCAAATCCCGTGAAGTCCTAGTTCCCCTTTACTCAGCACTGGTTGGGCCTCATCTGGAGTGCTGTGTCTATTTCTGGGCACCACAGTTGAAAAAAGATGCAGGCAAGCTGGGAAGGGTTCAGAGGAGGGCAGCAAGGATTGTCCAGGGACTAGAAACGAAGCACTATGAGGAGAAGTTGAAGGAACTGGGCATATTTAGCCCTGAGAAGGGAAAACTGAGGGGGGACATGTTGTCACTGGACAGCCATCTGAGAGGAATGGCTTACCTTGGTGTCCTGCACTGAGCAGGGGGGGTTGGACCTGTCGGCCTTCTGGCCCCTTCCAAATTTATGATTCTATTTTACTGAATGCCTCCCCTATTCTGCCAAGTGGGGCTCACCATGGTCACTAGTACAGCTACATTTTTCTCTTTCAATTGTTGTTTGTTTCTGCAGTGTATAACGACAGTGTTGGCTGCTCAGGTGCCATTGTTCATCATCACAATGCCATTCCAGGGCACTGTGGGAACAACTGTCACATACAAGAATGATGGAATATGGGGAAAAATTTGGAAAGAAAATTTTGTCAGAAAAAACCTGTGAAGATTTGACTCAGCTCTAGTGCTTTTCAAGTGTTTCAGCTGATAATTGATTTGGTTCAAAATTGCAGGTTGCTGGGTAGAAAAGTTCCCCTGAAATTTGGGGTGAATTGGGGGATTAGAGGTTTTGTGAGGTGTATGGTCTTATCATTAACAGCAGGATGGTCTAATTGGAGTGTAAGTGTAAAATATGTCTTTCATTGTAAATAAGATCTAGTCTCATCTGTCTAAAGACTGGGAAAAAACATTGACTGTGCTTTAGAGCTGAACTAAACCTCAAAGATTAGACAAAGCTACACCTCAATTATCTAAACCACATAACTGTTACATTCTGATATTGCTTTGGAAGCGAAACATATTGTTTAAAACCAATTACATATTAAAATTCATTTGTCAGTTAAAGGTCAAAACAACAAATTGAAACCAGCTTCAGTCTATCATTTCTAGCCACATCATAATTTGTGTGTGATTGCATTAGTACATTTCTGCCAAACAAAGTTCTGCAGTAACTCTATTAATTAAGAGGGTTTTCAAAATGTTGATTATCAAGTGTGTGTGTGCATATCTGAAGATAAAAATGCATTTGATGCTAAAGCAACAAGTTCCTTAAGGTATGTGGAATCTGACTTGGTAGTGTGAAATGAAAGTCGAACTGACAGTAGAACTCTTCCAGTGCTTGAAAATCCAGGATAGCCTCTGAAGTCATGCGAAGGATTTCTGGCCTTCAGCTTGTTAGAAGAGCACCAACTCCAAAGCTGCTTCCCCAATTATAGAGAAGAGCCACTTTTGCTGTTAGAATGAGTCTGTTTGCTTCAGCAACATAGATTCATCCCTCCTCTTTCTCCCATAGATGGGGGCATTCAAAGCTTTTGTGTACAGACAGCTGCTGAAATCAAGAGCTGAGCGGGGTTGCTGTGGACAGAACATCTTGGAGGGCTTTCATTTGTTGCCCGACTCTGGCAGCGCAGCTTTTCTGGACAGAGGAATGGCCTGAAGGACCCCAAACTCATGCCAATCAAGAGTCGAGAGATGAGACTGTGAGCTAAATACATGCTTTATTCTAGTGCACTAAGAAGAAAGAGGAGACAAAAGGGGTGCATACCAGAGGAATGTCTCGTCGTTGTTCCCCCACCCCGGCCAAACATGCATTCTATACCTACATAAGCAACCTGATCATCTAATCCCCCCACTTCCTGGATCAAAGGTTCCTTTCTTCCTCCAAGGACTGTTCATTTCTTATGTCCATCCCTTATCTCTGTGTAATTCACAGCCAGCCAGAATAAACAACTACATTACATTAGCAAAACAGATCGCAACTTTTGCAGCAGCTATAACCGGTTCACACCAACCCTCTAAACATCAGTTTTGAAGCTGTATCAATTGTGGGTTACACAAAGTTCACCCTCACCTTTCTTCCGCCCTCCTCTCTGTGAAAGGAACTTCAATAAGGCTGTGGTTTGGACAACCGAAACGTTGGGATCTGCTGGTATCTGCAACTCATTCATAGAATTTCCATTAGTCAGAGTTCCCTCAATGACACATAGCAGCAGCAGCAGTTTCTGAAATGGGGAGAGAAGAACTTTACAAAATCCATGGCAACACAGAAACAGCGTGAGTCAGAAGGGGTCCTCCAGGCCATCTAGTCTGACCCCTGGCTCCAACTGGCTCTGCTCATGACATCTCCAGCCTATCCGTGAGCACCCTCATCAATGGGGCTTCAACCACCTCCTGTGGAAGCCCATTCCATACCTAGGGATCGGATCAATGGGCATGGTGGGCCAGATCTGGCCCGTGGGCCGTAGTTTGAGGACCCGTGTTCTAGAGTCGCACATGGAACTCAGGTGCTGTACATCAGAGGCTTCTGGAGGGACTTGTGAGGAAGGCCCTGCTCATGAGGAGCCCACCTTAGCCAAAGGGAACTCCTTCTTGCAGGGGATCTTTTGGCCTGCTTCTTAAATACCACCACTAAGGTGTTACTCAACCACTGTCTCTAATGGGGACGGATCCATGGCCATCTCCCCAGTGGTCCACGTATGAACTGCTCCTCCTCTCAAGAGGATTCCTCTGGCAGGGGGGATGACAGCTTCAAAAGAAACAAAGGAAGTGAAGAAGAGCAGCAACTGTAGTTCAGCTCTGCAGCCAACTACTGACCAATAAGCCTACCGTTTGCATGAAAGCCACTACCACAAGCTGTACTGACGGCATTAGGGCTGATGGCTTCAACTGAGAATTAGTTCATGGAAGATACATCTGTCTGTGGCTGTCAGACAAGCGGGATCGGCAGCGAGCAGTCCTGCAAGATACTCCATTCTGCTCCCTGCCCCTCCTAGGTTTCTATCCCCGCTGCAACACTGAGCATGCTCAGGCATAATTGGGTTGTGTGAGGGGTTCTTCCCCTTCTTGAGGCTTTTTCTTCTAAAAGATGTTTTGGACTTCTGCAAGCTGTTCTCAGATTGGAATACAACCTCGTCAACTGATCATTTCCATCTTTGATCTCTGTGGAAGTTTACTGCCTCCTTGATGGAACTGAATTTTGATTCAAAGTGATTAATGCGTGCAAATATAATCAATGCATATTCACTCTACAGCCACTTTATTCTACCAGTTCTGATTTTAGGCAGCAAGTGTCCTGATGCATGAGGTGTATGATCTCATTTGACAGCAGTGACATTTCTATTTTGTAATTACTAAGTGGCAACACAATCTCACAAGTGGGAACAATACGCACACATGCTGTGCGTACTCCTTTTCTTTGGGAAACAGAATAGTGCTCTGTGCAACTCTGAACTGTAGTAACTGCTCACCATGAAGTTCAAGAAAAGCAGTGATGAAGTGACATGATGTTAAAGCTTCGGCAGTGGCTTAAGTAGAAACGGAGACTGTTCCTTTCTGCATTTATAACACCAATGGGCTTTTTTTTCAAAGTTCAAATTCTTCCACCTCCTTTCCACATCCGTTTGGACTTTTTAAAAGTCTGCACAACATTTCATTTGTTGCTGTTGTTGTTAGTTGCAAAGTCGTGTCTGACCCATCGCGACCCCATGGACCACATTCCCCAGGCCTTCCTGTCCTCCACCATCCCCCGGAGTCCACTCAAGCTCACGCCAACTGCTTCAGTGACTCCATCCAGCCACCTCATCCTCTGCCGCCCCCTTCTTCTTTTGCCATCTATTGTTCCCAGCATTAGGCTCTTCTCCAGGGAGTCCTTCCTTCTCATTAGGTGGCCAAAGTATTTGAGTTTCATCTTCAGGATCTGGCCTTCTAAAGAGCAGTCAGGGTTGATCTCCTCTAGGACTGACCGGTTTGATCGCCTTGCGGTCCAAGGGACTCGCAGGAGTCTCCTCCAGCACCACAATTCAAGGGCCTCAATCCTTTTGCGCTCGGCCTTCCTTATGGTCCAACTTTCACAGCCATACATTGCAACTGGGAAAACCATAGCCTTGACTATACACACTTTTGTTGGCAGGGTGATGTCTCTGCTTTTTAGTATGCTGTCTAGATTTGCCATAGCTTTCCTCCCAAGGAGCAAGCATCTTTTAATTTCTTGGCTGCAGTTCCCATCTGCGGTGATCTTGGAGCCCAGGAAAATAAAATCTGTCACTACCTCCATTTCTTCCCCATCTATTTGCCAGGAAGTGAGAGGATCGGATGCCATGATCTTAGTTTTCTTAATGTTGAGTTTCAAGCCAACTTTTGCACTCTCCTCCTTCACCCGCATCAAGAGGCTCTTTAGTTCCTCTTCACTTTCTGCCATTAGAGTGGTATCATCTGTACAAATAAATAAGATACATTTAAAAATAATGATAAGACAGAGGGATAAAGGAAGTTTTTGTTAGGGATTTCTTCCCTTCTTAGTAGCACAAAAGGGAGAGTAGCAGTTTTAGAAGAGCAGCAGGAGCTGAGCAGAAGTAATCACCATCCCTGGTGAGATGATTATAGAATAAGGAAAAATTGGTCAATTTGAGCTGGAGTGCAGGATCATAAGATGTGATATAAATCTTGGTAAACTGTGCGGAAGCATCTTGGTGTTAGCCACTGGCTTTCTATTTAAAGAGGCAGGACGACGGTACGGCATGGTTGCTTGTCAAATACACTCATATGTGATTGATTGCATTCAGAAAAAGAACTAGTGCTGATCACTAGTGCAGGCACATGTGAGCACTCTCTCCCCCCCCCCCCCCAGTTTTTATGATTTGCACGTGGAGAATTAGGAAGGCATTTCAGCTGAGTTTCCTGGGGGTTTGGGGTTTAAAATGGCAGCTACCATTCCACCTCCCATGTTCCACCATCCAAAGTACAAAAGCCACCTTGTAGGAGGCCAGCCCACCTGCTCATTGGCAAAGTGTTGTCTGCTGTAGCTGGAGTGACTGTGCAGGCACACGGCCCGCTCCAGATGGTTGATGCCAGGCAGTGCTTCTGTCCCTCCGCATGCAAATCATGCCCTCAACCAATTAGCTACCATCTCCTGATTAGGCACCCCTGTTCCAGGAGCTGTGAAGAGAGTGGTGCAGCCGAAGGAGATGTGACAGGTCCCTGAGAGGTTCTGAGGCAGCCTCAGGGCTCCCTCTGCTGGCCAAGGAGCGGCAGAGCAGCTCTGGTGGTTGCAGGATTCTGACCTCAGCCCCCTGCAGCTGCCAGGGCTCTCATGAGTTCCACCTGGGGAGCCCTGGGGGAGAGCTATATAAGAACCAGCTCTTCCTCCCAGAAGCTTTCCCTGCAATGGAGGTCTCCTGATGTTGGTGAAACCCTTCCTGGTCCATTAGAACTCAAACTCTGCTCCAGTGTCCTGCCTGCACCTCTTTCTCCCTGACTGGTCTGCCTTTCTTGGTTCTCCAACCCTTGGCTGGCTTTGGACTATGCTACCCATCTCTATGGACTTGCCTAGTTTATTGATCTCCAGCTTGACCTTGGACTGTGTACTGGACTTGCTCTTGGTGTGCCACGTCTGCCTGGGTCCCAGTGCCTCTACCCTGTTAGTCAGCCACCCTTGGCCTGGATGCTGGCACTCCCTATTTATTTATTTATTTATTTATAGAAAAATTTCTATGCCGCCCCTTGCCAGCTAGCCTCGGGGCGGCTTACAGCAGGTCCATATAAGAAAAAGTACAACATAAAATTAAAACACAAAACGACCTACCGAATTACAGTTAAAAACTAAAATTGGCCCATCTCATAGTCCCAATTAAAATGAACAAAAACTAAAATTCACAACTAATAATAAAATTAATAAATTAATAAATTAATAATTAAATTAACACCCTTTTCTCCCTAAGGGTGAAATCCTGTACATGGGCAAGAGTTGCTCCCACAAACTGGAGGGAATGTGACTGATTGATGCTAGTACCTGAGAATTGCCTTCTTATGAAGCACCCTGTGTCACAAAAGCTTATCAAGTTCAAACGAAGGGCTGCATTTCCAAGGCCTTCTAGTAAGGCCTGCCAGTAAGGAAAAAGTGGAGACACAGGCTCACAGCAACAAGGAATGCGGCAAATCCTGCCCTCTCCAATCCAACCTACCTTGCAGGGTTGCTGTTAAGATAAAGCAGGGGGAAAACTATGCATGGTGCCTTGAGATCTTTGGAAGAAGGCTTGGATGCAAATATGCTGAATCAGTGATGTGTTTGTATGATGCGCAGTCCAGTCCTACACACATCTACCTGCGGGTTGTTTACATCCTGTTCAGGTCATGGTGGCTTTTATTTTGGGGTGAAGGGGAGCTATTTGGTAGACTGTCCCCTAGCTCCAGGCTCTGATACATAACCCTTTTGGTTTTCAATCCAGTCATTTCATGCCTGCCACTGTTAGGAGTTAGCACGTTCAAGTTGTGGACATGGCATTTGAGTTGCTTCATGCCCCATCATCACAAGCATCACAAGACCTATTTGGAATTACAACAACATCTGTCTCCTCTTTTCTCATTCCACTCTATGCAGGGCAGAGCCTGAGCTTTTTCACCTGTCGGATCCATGATAGTTCCACTGGTGTCAGCTGAGGATGCCACCCCCCCCCCCCCCCGGGAATGGCAAATTTAATTTGTAACTTCCTGAGCACTGCACCACAACTCAGCATTTTGGATGTCACATTGTAGAGGTTGCTTGCTGAGCACCTCTGCCGGGATTTATCCTTAAACTGTGCTGCAGTTTATACTGATGGAAGCCCAGTGGTCATGCATCTCCCGCTGGTGTGGCCTTTGCTGGAGCACATTATTCATCCAAAAGCAAATGTTTATCAGCTGGTCTCTCAATGGATTACAAAATACATGCTGCGGTCCACCAAATGCTAATGTTTGGCAGGTTAGGTATAAAAGCCGGCCGTGTCAAACAGCAACTCCGCAAGTCACTTCCTGAGAGCCAACAACAGTGAAGAGACACTGAAGCGGCCGAAATGACTCAGTCATACATAAAGGACACACCTTCGCCCCGGCATGTGAATGTGCAAGTTAAGTTTTCTCCAATGTTCTTTCAACTTTCTTCTCAAAAAATTCACTGGGTAGGTAAGATTGATAAACTCTTTGGCTTTTTGTATATAAGCGGTTCATAATTCAAAGGGAGATGGCATGAAATATTTAAGGGAGATTCATCTGGCGTGTAGCGATGCTTTTGCTATGTCATCGCTCATTTTATGATATATGCATGCACCTAAACAGTGGTATATCATTCCAGACTGGACGCATATAGGGAGGAGGAGAAATAACCTAACTGGGCCTTGCTCGGGCACACCACTATCCTAGAATGGGTGGTAGTTTAGCTTTGTGTCTTGATGTTAGAGCTGCTGCAGGCTTTGGGCGTGGATGCCATTTCTTTAAACTTTAAGGAAAGGGGAAAGAAGCTACAATAAACGCCTCTTCTCCTATGTGTAGGGCTGGGATTTCCAAGATGGTTCCTACACACACCTCCCCTTGTGCCCATGGAGGTCTTGTGTCCCTCCAGTTCTTAATTCTTTTTAAAAATTTGGGGTTGGGGCAGTTGCACGCTGAAGGAGCTGGACTTCGACTGGCCACCATCTTCATTTTCTTTCTCTCCTAATGCCTTTGGATCCTGCATGATGCAAGGGCTGTAAAATTAGTGTTTTGTGACTGGTTGCACCTGTCAGTGCAGCCCTGCTTTTCTTGGGCCCTGTCATGCACAAAATGCTAAATTCCCGGCTCCACACGTGTGGGGATTCTTGTCTATATATACTTATGCACAGTTTCAGAGGGGAGACTGAAATCAGGTGCTCATCACGTGATCTGCTTTACAAAGGTCAGCCTTCCCTTCAACAAACTGCCACGCTGCATCTAGTTTGCATGGTGCCATGCCCAAATTTACAGAGAACGGTCTTTTATTTTAAGGGTTGCTGAAGGGCAGTGTTTGCTTTGAAGGAGTCTTCCATTTGTAGGCCTGCCTAGTTCACCAGTCCAGTTTGAAGATGGAGAACCATAAGGAGGCGGAGTAGAAGGCGCCTCAGAGCTGTTTTCCAGCACTGGCTGAGCAGTAGGTGGAGCAAGTAGAGGAACAGGTCACAGTGCCAGGGTTCCCCACCATCTTGGGATATGCCATCTTTCTACTTAAATTAGAGTAATTCTTCCTAACATAGAAACCTACAGTTTAATGTATGCCTAGTTTAAGAAGTCTTGGTCCTTCTCTGTCCTCTTTTTGTATATCATTTCTTCTGTTATGAGCAGTAAGAAGCCATGAGGAAAGAGTTGTTTTGAGGAGCTAATGGTTCACAAATTCCTCTTTCATGCCTTCTGCATGGGCCAGTTGTCTTAGTCATGAGCAATGTGGTTCAGTTGCCAGTTGAGATTTGAACTGAGAGGCTAATAACAGAGAAGCATAGAAACAAAGCGAGTCAGAAGGGCCATGTAGTCTGACCCCTGGCTCCAGCCAGCTTCACTCATGTAATCCCCAACATGTGCTTGTCCAAGCTTTCCTTGAACACCCTCATTGATGGGGCCTCAACCACCTCCTTGGAAGTCCATTCCGTATACTAGGGGGCATTGCAGGGAAAGCCATATGAGGCGAGACTGAGGGAACTGGGTCTCTTCAGCCTGGAGAAGAGGAGGCTTTGAGGGGATCTCTTGGCAACATATAGGTATGTGAGGGGATGTCATGTGGGGGAGGGCCATGACCTTCAGTGCTCTTCCCTTCAGTGGAGGACAGGATGCACTCCAATGGAGCAAAGTACAGGGAACCAGGGTTCAGCTTGGATGCCAGGAAGTGCTTCCTGACAGTTAGGACCCTGAGGGTATGGAATGGGCTTCCACAGGAGGTGGTTGAGGCCCCATCAGTGAGGGGGGTTCAAGGATAGGCTGGACATGCACGTGGTAGGCATGTTGCGAGCAGAGCTGGCTGGAGCTGGGGGCCAGACTAGATGGCCCAGGAGTCCCCTTTTGACTAGCTCTGTTTCTATTTTACTGCAGAGCATTCTCAAAGTCATCAGATTAGAACATCAGAATCTAGGTGGAAACTCTATGATCCTGCTAGTATGTAAGACCCCTCAAGCTTATCCAGAGAAGTACTGCATGTGATAGACTGTTTGGAAATCACAGGCATTGTTTTATTTTGATTCTGGATTTCCCTGACCACTGTAGGAATGCAAGCTTATGATCTTGCTTTGAAGCAGGCAGCTGCAATTATCATGTTGCGCTTTAATCTCTCTGTCCATTTGCTCCTGCTTAATACATTGCTAGCCTTCAGCCATTAATGTGGTTCTTGCATTCTGAATCCTAAAAAGAGCCATGGCCTCTGCAACATTACCAGCCTGTTGGTAGCTGCCCCAAATTATTCCTCTGAAAATGCAACCCCAAAACAAATTATGCTCCACCAAATTCTAATCCAGAAACAGTGCTACAGTTATGGAACTGCAGACCCAGAGCAGAAACAGGTTGAGGTGGATTCCAGAAGCAACCCCAATGAAAAGAAAGCCCTTTTCAGCTTGGGACACACACTTTGAGATCTGACAGACTGCCAGTATGGAGACAACCTAGTTGCCTTTCTGGTGTTCCCTGCCAGCTTTTTGGGTCCTTAGCATGCCTGCCGTATACAAGAAGACAAACAGAGTGTGCTCCTAATCTGCTTATTCCACAGGATGGAATGAGCTGCTGGCTTGAATCGCTTGCTTAATTTCCTCTGATTTAATAAACTTCAAAAACAAAATGTGTCATACAGTTAAGGAGGTAATGCACGGAATACTTGTATTTAGGGAGCTGTGTTGGGTTCCAGTTGTGCCCTTGAGTTGTTCCCTTGGGAGTGGATTACTTTTCACTTTGCTAACTGCTCATGTCAGCATTCCCGTATGGAAACTTATCTGTTATAAATGGCAGATGCTGATACTATGACGATAACAAACCTTTATCAAAACTTGCTTGAAAGGTTTTTCAAACTGAAGAGTACATGTCAGTTTGCAAAGCGCGGAATTACTGCTTTGGTGTTTAACTGGTGCGGGTTTATAACTTCATAGACTTGGAAGGGACCTCAAATCATCCAGTCTGCAGCTTCCTTATGGCTATTTAGCCTCTGCTTAATACTTCCAATGAAAGAAAAAATGCCACTCTTGGAAGCAGGCTGCTTTGCTGTTGGACAGCATTTACCATCTTCCTAATATTTAGCTGAAGGGCCCTGAATTGTAATTTGAACCTGGTAGTTTAGATCCCACCTTTGGGAACAACCAGAAACAACATTACTTATTGAATAGATTGATGTGTCGTAATGTTCAGCCGCCCCAGAGTCCCCACACCCTGCAGCTCTCCACCTTGCGCTCTCTGGTCCCCAAATCCCAAGGCCAGACACTGGATTCAGCACACGACAAGACAACCCAGGTGTTGCGGGGAAAACTTGTTAAGACAGGATTGACATAATAGGGGTGGAGGGCTTAAAACACCATGACACACCACATGCATACACACAAGAAGGTAGGGAAGGGAAGGGGGAGTGGAGAGCAGCATTTCACTAAGTCAAGACAATCCGGGCTCCCGCAAGACCCCATGAGCAGTCAGCAAAGTTAAAAGTAACCGGCTCTGCCGATATGATTGTGCATTGAAAGTCTGGATTCTTGTGCAGACACATTGGCTACCAAAGAACCCAAAACCCAAGCCATGCGCATTTCTTTGCAAGTTGGCTTTCAGATTTGAAGGTCTGTTTTTGAAAGCAATTTCCCTGCATCAGATAAGAATGGCAAAAAAAGAATAAGTATGAGATAATTTTGGAACAGCTCTAGTTTGTTACAGAGAAAGGGGCGAGGATATTAGATAGGAGCGGATTTGAATCTCAGGGACCGCACACATGTGTGGCAAACAGCACTGCCAACATGGAGTGCCTCTGTCTGGAACCCCAGAGAACAAGTCTGTGCTGCCTCCTCTAGGATGGGCTGAATAAGGGCAAGGTTTGGACACAGTAAGAAGCGTTCTGCCTTTATAGTTTTTTCTCTCTTGTTGTAGGAGGGGATGAGACACCCTGATGAATGGGAGTGTTTTATTCTCCCCAATAATGGTGTGCTAATCCTTTTTGTAGTGGTCGGCTTCCTGTGAGCAAAAGAATAAGCCTTTGTCACCACTGATTGTCATATGAATTGGAAATGAGCAATTTATTTTTTAAAAATGAGCTGCTTGAATCGACTAAAAAGACAAAACAAAATGGAAGAACAGTTTTGAATTGTTGGCTAAGATGAACAGGCAGTTTTAGTCTTGCCTTGTGTCACGTGATTTTTCAAAAGAAAGGGGTAGCTTTGGGTAGCTTTGGGTGAATGTATCAGTGTTCACCATTTAGACTTTTTTAAAATTTCTAATGAGGATGATCCAGTTTTTGCACCTTTGTACCCAGCACACCACTGTCGTCTTCTCTGGTGAGATGGACTGTAATTCTATTTAAGTTATCATAATAAACGCACATTTACATTTCTACATATACATAGAACATTCAAATTGTACGCCATGTCCGCTTCTTGGACGCGAATCTGTAGGATTACTGTAGGACCTTTTTCCATCAAAGCATTTTAGGATTCTATCCTAAAAATATAATTTGGGGCGTTCAGGAACAGCATGCCAAATTAACCTGTTTTCAAACAGATTGACTCCAGAGCAAATGGGGTGCGAGGAATGTGCTACTCATATGTGTTTACTGGCTAAATATGCTTCATAATGGAGCTATAAAGTCATTTAAACTGCTACTGAGTGAGCATTTATGGTTTTGCTTTGGCCCTCAAAGAGAGTCCCGTTGGAGTTCTCATGCTGTCATTGTCTTCCCTCCACACATGGCTTCTCTTGCAGGCTGTTGAGTAACTCATTGCCAAAGCTGACCTCTAATGGGACTTCATTAAAAAAATGATAACAATTCAACTATCTTCATGTACGTTCACAGACCTGTCATCATGAAGCATTAATGAGAGCCAGTGTGGCGTAGTGGTTAAGAGCATGGGACTGGGACTCAGGCGATCTGGGTTCTAGTCCCTGTTCGGCCATGGAGCCAACTGGGTGACTCTGGGCCAGTCACAGACTCTCAGCCCAACCTACCTCACAGGGTTGTTGTTGTGGGGATAAGATGGAGGCCGACAGATGATGTAAGCTGCCTTGAGCCCTTTGTAGGAAAAAGGCAGGATATAAATCAAAAAATAAATAAATAATAGTTCAGGAATGGCTGAGGAAGCATTGGAGCAATGCAGAAGTGTGTAGTTGCAGGCTGTGTGCCATGTAGAGAGAGGCACTGGTTCCTCTCTCCATACCGTGTGGAAAAGCTGAGCAGAGCAGAAGATGCCGTGTCCTTCAGCACTGGGGAGAGGACAACCCTCCTCACTGCTAGCATAGCAGGTCATGCTAGCGCACGGATAAGTGGTGTGCTGATCACAAGTACCAGTCTGAGCACAGGCACCGGGACATCCTGCACCTCTCGATTTTGGCTTCATTTTTCAAAATAAGTTTTCTTACTGGCAGCTGGGAATATTGTGAAATGAGGTCGACTCCTTTAACTGCTGGCATCTTTTTTTCCCAGGATGCTTTCCTGCCGGTTTATTTTCCACTGTAATCAGCCGTGCTCTCCAAAGGAAGACCATTTACGGTTGTGCCCAAGACGGTTTCTCGCAAGTTGCCTACTTTGTGCTAGCACAGTGACATCTCCGGGCAGGACCTCGTTTCAGCAGACCATGGCATCTGGGTTGGGGCTTTATTTGAGAGCCAGTAGGGTCAAGCATGCCGGATCGGGACTCAGCAGATCTGGGTTCCAGTCCCCGCTCAGCTGCGAAGCTCACAAGGCAACAGGCCAGTTTCTGCCTCTGAGCCTAACCTACCTCAAAGGGTCATTACGACGAGGATAAAACAAAGAGGGTCCTGCTCTAACTAAATCTGCTCTCCAGAGCAAAGTGTTTGGTTAGCGAGTCTCCCCAGTCGTCGTCCAACATTTTAACCTCTCCACAGCTCCTCCCTCACTCCCTCCTTTCCATTTGTGTCTCACCTTTCCAGCAAAGAGCCCAAGGCCTCCTCTTCTCTGCTTTCTCTTCACAACCACCCTGTGGAGTAGGCTGGGCAGAGAGTCAGTGACTGGCTCAAAATCCCTCAGTGAGCTTCATGGCCAATTTATTTATTTATTACAAACATTTATATCCCTTCCTTCCATGCAAACACTCAGGATGGCTTACATAGTATAAAATAGTGTAAGAGTATAACATACAATAAAATTATTGTATGTTATATTAAAAACATTTATTAAAAACATATAGAACTGAACACTATAAACTCAAAGGGCTCATGAACCGAACTCTGTGGGGTCAACACTCTCACCACAATGCCACCTTTGCTCTCGACAGCCAGGCATGCAAGTAGTTACAGTCAGACTGACCCTTACTGGAAAGTGAAGCCGACGTCCTTGAAGGAAGCAGCAGTACGTGAAATTGTAGGGCTTTGCCCTTTTGAACAAATTAAACTAGTCTATTTGGATCAGTTGGGGACTATTTGGGTCAGGGACCAGGGAAGGAATCCTTCCCCAGTACTGAATGTGGCACTATAATACATGGCAGAACCTTCTTGGTTGTGACACCCCAAGTGTAATCCTTTTTCCAGTAGAGATGTGATTGTTCATCACTCCATTCAGGTGCCAATTTAAAAAGCATCTATTTTTACAAGCTTTCAGGGGACAAGCCAGTGTTCATTTTGTCTCTGTCTCTGTCTGGTTTTATTAGCTTTCTATGTTGTAGCCACAGTTTTATGATGTTATCACATATTCACAATTTAAGAGTTATGATTTTGCCACTGTTCATACATTGTGTTTCATTTGGGTTGTTAGCCACCCTTGAGCTCTTTCCAATACATTATGAAGGGGTGCGCATGCTTGTAGGCATAGATCTGAAGAGGACTGAAGATGGTTTAAACAGAACGCAGTGGTCAGTAAGGCTTTTTCTATATCTCTCCTTGCAAATTAGAGCTCTACTATTCTACTGGTATTTCTGTTTGTGTAACATAATAAGTTATTTCAATATCATTACTAGTATTCATGATAACAACAATTGCACTATCCTAGAACAACAAGCAATACCAGAGCTGCTCACTGCACCGCCCCTTTTTCCAGCCTGAAACTGACAGTGCAGTTTGCTCTGGACTGACTTGTGGCTGGCAGGTGTCCACTGGTGATGCGTCAGGCCCTGCCAGAAACATGCTTTCATAAGGCATTCAAGTCTAACACGAATCCAGTGATTTATCTGCTTTGCCACCTGTCCCAGAGATAACAAAGCTTGAAATCACAAACTCTTAACTCTGCATTTAAAGCTGTGACACCATGATGTGTAAATCGGGCTCTATATAGTGACTGCATGGATTAGTTAAGCTTCTCTGGGCCCAGCTAGCAAGATGGCTAGATTTTCAGGGTTCCCCTTGGAAAGGGGTCATGTTGCACGAGCACTGAAACGGCAGTACTAAATTCAGGACAGTAGATGTTACAGTGAGGGGCACCTGCTGCTTTAGACATCTCCATATTCCAGGACTGGTAGTATTTACGTTCAAGATGCAAGTTCTCAGGGTTCTGTCCTTATGCATCTTGATTAATGGATATATTGTATTGATCTGCCCATTTGCTTACTAGGAGGGATTACAAAGAAATGAAATTGGAGTTGAGTTAGGAAGCAATGAACTGTTTGTTTAAGAGCTTTTTGCCACCCCAGTTTTAGAAGATAGTTCTTGGATCTTTTCTGTAGGCTGGACATGTGTCCCAATTTATGGAGGACAGCCTTTTGTCTAATTGAAGTCTGTTCAGTCCAAATCTTATCTAGATATAAATAATCATAAAGACTGGAGAAACAAGGCTAGCGCATGAAAATGACCACCAACTATTATCAAATAGGAAGTAAACTGAGAAGTCTTTTGCACTACGGCATGATGGCTTGTTTTCTTGCTTAAATTAGAGTGATTACTTCTGATTCTGCACCTGTGTCTATAATGTAGCGTAGGCATGTTAATACAAGCCTGTGTTCCCTTTTGCCCTCTACTTGGTGATGCATTTCTCTCTCTTTTTGGTGATGTGAAAGTGCCCCCTACCCTACTACTAGAGAGGGACAAGTCTGGAGAAGGCTCACATGATGTCCTTACAGCTAAACCGACCTGTGGAGCTCAAGGGACGTGGAAGCCTCCGAGCAGGAGGGAAGAACCTCAGTCCTGCATAGCTGACGCTTGTGGCACGTCATGGCGGATGGTGTTCGGCCCCACAGAGCGCGCCTGAACCCCTACCCATGGGCTTGGGAGCCAGCAGCCTCAACTGATTGTGCATGCCCCATTTGTCCCCTGGGAGACCCCAACCCACACCACACCCTCTTTCCCCAGCCACCTATTATTTGGGTGTGGGGAGGTGTTCCTAGCTTCTCCAGTTTTTCTTTCCTGACAGGAAACCGCTTTCCCTATGGCTTAGTTACTGACACTGTATTCCCCCTAAAGGATCGGGTTCGTGATTTGGAGCTGCTCCTCGATCCACCTCTGCCACGAGGCACACGTGGATTTGGTGATGTGCAGCACCTTGTATCAGCCTGGACTGATATACCAACCGCACCCTTATCATGGACCCTTCCTGCAGTTATGCATGCTCTGGGGATCTCTTGGCTGGATGATTGTGATGCCTTGGGAGATGCTTTGGAAACTCCAAAGCGGGGTGCCAAGGGCAGTTTCTAATGGGGACTGCATATTATGCAGGTACTTATTATTGTATGTCACACACTAGCCTGGAAGCTCTCTGGGTGGCTCGCAAAAACCAGAAACAACATAACTATAGGAAAATAAAACAATAACATCTAAAACAACATAAAATCAGCTAATATAAGGTGTGAAACAGGAGGTTGATATAAACAATAACAACCATAAGACCAGCAGTGAAAAGCAAATAAAAGTTCTAAAAGCAGATAATTTTTAAAAAAGTATTTACCTGTGACAAAAAAACAAGGGTGCCCATTGCAGCTCTTTAGGAAAAGAGTTCCAAAGATGAGGTGTGATGGGGTGGTAACGAAGGAGGGTCTGCATTTAAAGATCTGGTAGGGTTATACAGGGAGAGGCATTCTTTTCAATATCCTGTTTTCAAGCCATTTAGGTCCGCAAATGCTGGTACTAACCTTTAAACCCATAAATGGCTTGTGGTCAGGTTACCTGAAAGGTCATCTTCAATATAGACCAACCCAGACCATACGAACATCCTTCTTGGGCAACTTCTGCTATGAAGAAGAGGGCCTTTTCTGTTTAGGCTATTGAATGAGTTCCCTAGAAAGACTCCCTGGCACCTGCCAGGTAAAGACTATCCTATTGTCCCAGAAAAATTCCCAGGAAGTTTGGTCTGTGTCTGTTCTAAATGTTTTGTATTTTGCGATGTCCACACTGTTAGGTCTTGATCTAGTTCTTTATTTCATCTTGTTCTTTAGTTCTTACTCTTTAAATTTTATATTGTATTCTGTTTTAAATTGTTCTGAACCACCCAGAGAACTTTGGCTATTGGCTGGTATAAAATATGATTAAAATAACATACAGGAAAGAAGAGAAAAGCTTCCACAGATGAGAAGTCCCACTTCTCCTTCTTAGCTAACTCTTCAGTAATCTGTAAACTGAAAATGTAAAGGAGCAATGTCACATGACAAGCAACGGGACAGTAAATAAAAGCAGCACAGCAAGAAACAAAGCTGGAGGTATTAGCCACTTGTAAATTCAGCACAGCATATAAAGCAAGGTAAACCAGTCCTGGGCTGTGGTGCTGCTCTGTGTTTGCAAGTACATTCCAGTTTGGCTGACCTGCCCCTCAGATGAGGACCCTAACTCAGTGGTGGGGGACATACTTTCCATGCAAAAGCTCCCAGTTTCAACTTCTACAATTTCCAGGTAGGGCCAGGAAGAACTTCTGCCTAAAACAAAAAGTCACTTTTCATGTAGACCAGCCATTATGTTGTTTATGTTTATTTAGTTGTTTATGTTTATTTAATTAGGTTTTTTAGTTGCTGAGGTGCACCGTGGGGGCGGGGGAGGGATAAATTAGAATTGTTTTATCATCATTGTATTTTAATTGATGTTGTTAGCCGCCCCGAGGCTTTGTTGTGATGGGGCGGCCTATAAATGTTTTAATAAAATAAAAATAAAAAAATTGTTAAATGGCTGTCTTCCAGACACAGCTTTTCTGGCTGGAGATGATGGGAATTGTACTCTTCCAAAATTGAAGATTGGTGTCATTATTAAAGAAAGTTATGGAAGGTTCCTTGCAGCTGGGCCTGCTGCAAATTTTCTTCATAGCCCTGCTCGATGCATCAATGGATTCCATAAATCTGAGTTTCAGCAAGAGATGGAAGAATTTGTAAATGCAAGTTTCACCATAGCTCTCATTTCCCTGACTGCTAATTAGTTTCAGGTGACTGTCACATCAGTTTGAAAACAAGGCAAAACACGTTTATTTATTTATTTTCGATTTATATCCTGCCTTTTTCCTCAAAGGGCTCAAGGCAGCTTACATCATTCTCCTCCTCCATCTTATCCCCACAACAACAGCCCTGTGAGGTAGGTTGGGCTGAGAGTCTATGCCTGGCCCAAAGTCACCCAGTGGGCTCCATGGCCGAGCGGGGACTAGAACCCAGATCGTATGAGTCCCAGTCCCATGCTCTTAACCACTACACCACACTGGCTCTCAGTTGAAAGAAATGTGTCCATGTTTCTTAATATACACATTCTGTGCATGCTCCGTGTACAATCTGCAGTTTTTGCAAGCACTGTTGACTTAATATAATGTGTTGTGTGCATGATTTCCCACTATATCTGCATTTTTGTCTGTATCGGTTGAGTTGTGAACTAGATCGCAACATTATGAAAAGTGTGCACGAGTGTGTTTTGGTTCACTGATCGGCTTGGCAGGCCTGAGCTGGGTACTAGACAGCCTGAGCTTTAGCCCACATGGAGAAACAAGGATCTTTCTAATATTTTAAGTGATTTCCCCCATGGCAAAGACACTGTGACACTTCAGAATGAGATGAGAGCATCTATTGTAACCAAACAAACATAATCATTTGAGGGTGGTGAGCCACAAATACAAGTCATCTTTTGTAGCAATTAGTTCATGTTAATTAAAAACTCAGCAGACTAATTTGAGTGTTATGACAGCCATTCCCTAACAATTGTTCCTCTCACACAACAATATCATCTACAGTGCATTGCCATTAATTATTGGGTTCTTATCCTGGGTGAGAGAGAAGAATTTCACCAAACTCATCAATTATCTTTGGTTTGCCTGCCTGATAGCAGGCATCTTACAAAGCCTACTTCAGCTTTCAGGAATCCAGGGAAAAGACAGCTCTTAATTTTCCAGCTGGCTACACAGAATCTTAATTAAAGACAAATTCCAAAGAAATGGGTTCACCATCCCCCATCCCTGACAGCCTCCTGTCACTCAAACTTACTCAACGACATTAACAAGAGGAGGTGAGGAAGGCATTAACCCCTCTTTCTCTGGATTTATTGCCATTCCGAATGGTTGAAATGCCTCTCCAGGAAGATTCTTTCCACGGGCCCCATCCACTCCTGGGTGGGACCCCTGAGAGCTTCTGTGATATTGAATTTAGTCCTCAAGAGGCTTTCAACCCTCTCAAGCTGCGTATGAATGCTAAAGTAGCCCAATGAAAGGAACCTGATTCATGAAAATACTTGCCTTCAGTCTTCACAGGCCATTCCTGATTGTTCAGATATTCCTGCCAGGAACAATTCCATCTCACTTGATGCCAGTGAAGCCTTGGTACACAATTGCTGGAGGGATAAAGGCTGCTTCCTGCTGTATCTCATTTCGGAATGTTCCTTTCTCATTCATCTTTGTTACTTTGGAAAGATTTCCACCAGCCTGCAGAAGAAAATGAAAAAGTGCCCCCCCCCCCCGGCTGCTCCCCACAGCATAGCCTGGTGGTCTTTGTGAAAATCAGTTTTGCCAGCAAGCAAGGTGCTTTAGGAAATTGAAGCTGTCCGTCAAAGTGAATGGTGTCTCTAAAGTTGGTAACAGGCTGACGCTCTGTCTTGTTCAGCTTTGATCACTCTGGCGAGGGCTTGATTGGAAAACTTGAGGATCCAGACAACCAGGCTCCCATCCAGAGAGGTGCTCTTAGTGGTGAAGCTAGATAATTTTACACCCCAGACTGGATGGTTGTATTTGACTTGCCATATTGGATATTGTGAGAGCTTGGCCTTTACTGTGCTCATTATAGAAACAGAGCGAGTCAGAAGGGGTCTCCTGGGCCATCTAGTCTGACCCCCGGCTCCAGCCTGCTCTGCTCACAACATACCCACCATGGGCATGTCCAGCCTGTTTTTGAACACCCGCACCGATGGGGCCTCAACGACCTCTTGTGGAAGTCCATTCCATACCCTCGGGGCCCTAACTGTCAGGAAGTACTTCCTAGCATCCAAATTGAACCTTGGCTCCCTGAGCTTTGCTCCACCGGAGTGTGTCCTGCCTTCCTCTGCAGGGGAGAACAGGTCTCTACCCACCTTCTTGTGACACCCCCTCACATACCTGTATGTCGCCAACAGATCCCCTCTGAGTCTCCTCTTCTCCAGGCTGAAAAGACCTCTTCTCCAGTTCCCTCAGTCTCGCCTCATACCCATCCCCTGCAAACCGGCCACCAACCTTGTGCCCTATGCTGCACTGACTCCAACCTGGCTATATCCTTCCTGTAACGAAGGGCCCAAAACTGAACACAATACTCCAGTTGCGGGCGCACCAGAGTCGTACAGAGTGGTAGTAATACCTCACTCGATCTAGAAGCCACACTTCTGGCTGTGTAACCAAGAGTAACACTGCCAGATTCTATGGGACAATAAACCCCCTAAGGAACAGTGCAACACAAACTAACATACAAAACGATCCTCTTATAACCACCAATCTTATAACAAAACAGCATGAACAATTATAACAACAACATACTACATCCTGGGCACCCAAGACCCTGGCAACAGCACCAATACATAAGAAAAACCCTGCTGTAGTGTCCTTTTGAATCCAACTCAAATGAAGGAATCCAAAATGCCCTTCTCAACTGGTCTAACCCCAGAAGAGTCAGCTGCACACACAAAATCTTCAAAACCCTGGTTAAAATGCACATTAAATTGCATATACTTGAATTCATAATATGGATTTATCCTCCCACCCCCCCAACACCAATACGTAGGAATTATACCTAGCCCAAGTAGGCAAGGGCCTTCGTGGCAACTTCAGCTTTCCTGCTCTTTTTGATTCAAATTTCTTACAGCCCTGCTATTTCTTAGTCCTACATTTGGGCTGTACCTGCATCTCATAGAGGTTACACACGCTGTGCCCTTTTATTTGTCTTCCGGGGTTTTTTTTTTTCTAGCTGCTGTTTCTGATAATGTTGTTTTATGGAATTGCAATTAAACTTGTGGTTTTAATTCTCTGTGGATGTCTTATCTTTTGAAGATATAACAACTGGTGATGATGGTGGGAAAAAGAGTGAGTCAGAAGGGGTCTCCCGGGCCATCTAGTCTGACCCTGGGCTCCCGCTGGCTCTGCTCATGAAGATTAATGGCAGGTCAGTTGGAAATGTCTAGGTGTGGCATATGGATTAATTTAATCCTACATGTCCCAGTAGGTGGGAAAACGACACAGCTAGACTGGAGTTTTATCTAGTAGCAAATGACATCACACAGCCAGAAAAGAAGATGTGCAGTTTTGCTTTGCAATGGTGGGGCAAAGACATTTGACTTGGCCCAAGTGCAGTTTCTAGGACCTGAAGGAGATGTTTTGTGATCGTTTGGTTTGTGACTTGCATGATGAAGCCTTACAGAAATGTGTTTTGCAAAGGAAAAACTTACCTTTCAAGATGTACAAGAGGAAGAGTTGGCTTCTGAAGCAGAGGTTTTGAGCAGTGCAAGGGAAGCGAGGCTGGCAAGCAGTCCATCATGTTTGCAGATTCATGGAACAGGATGCTGGGCACTCATAGGGTGCAGCGTAACAGCCCCACAGTCAAAGTGCGGGCTGTGGGAAATGAGAGGTCCCTGTCAGTGCCAGGTATGGGGAATAATAGTTGCGGAGGAGATACTGAGAGGCTTTTTTTTTTTTTGCAAATTTAGAGTTGTACAATGTCATTTTTGCAAACATTGGGGCACATTGAATGGATGTTGAAAGGAAAGGATTCCTATACCACACATTCTGTACAAGTGTCACATGGTGCGGCAGAAAATACTCAGGGGCTGCAGGGGTGGCCACGATGGCAACAGAAGCCTTTCTGTGGCCTCAGGCAAGGTGGGAATTCGTGATGCTGTGTGAAGCAGAAAGCGCATGCATTGAGTGGGAATGTGGAGCTGAACCCCAGAGAGCGAGTGGCACCTTTCCATTATCAAGAGCAGGAACAAGTGTGTGGAACCAATGGGAATGTGCACAACTTAACTGGCAGGTGGCATTTGCTTCTACTTTCCACAGGCCTTGGATTGACCTGGGATGGAGAGTTTGTGTTTTTTTTCCCCATGACGCACATGGACGCGCATCCTTGCTTGGGTACCAACCCACATGAAATGTGTGGCGCTTTTATAGGGGTAGCTGGCTATTGTAGAATCGCAGATGCCCAAGACTGGTCAGGATCATGGAAACATCAGCCGCTCTTTGTTTGCCAGTCAGGTACTTCCTCAGCCATCCACAATTTCAGATGTTCTCTCTACAAATACTCCCTCTGAGATAAAATTATAGCCTCTTGAATGTAAACAATTTTCAGTGAATGCTTCTGAAATATTTTAGATAGTGAGGGGAAACTTCTCCCTCCTTTTCTTACTTAAAAATTTACAATGGCTGGTCACCCAGATTCAACTGTTTCTTAAAATAAAAACCCCTTTATGGAATGGAGCACACCCTTCTTCCTCTTCTTCTGAGACAATTTACACTAGTTAGACAGAACAACATGCTGCTTCCTTTGGTTTCTGCTACCACTTGGTACAACTGGACCCATTTAGTAGTTTTGCATTCCATAGATTAGTTGGTCCTGATGCAAGTATTAACTGAACAGTCCTAAAGAAGGGAGCTTTTGGATGGACAGTTATCAACCGGGACCAATGCTGAATTTCTTTGGAGGGGGGATTTCTTTTAGCATTGCAGGGGAGGAAATGGTTAATTTCCCCTGGCACAGCTGCTCTGATCTCAGTGGTATTCACTCCCCACACTGCTGTTGCTACCTGCGCTAAAAACCAGTCACAAGTGCAGACTGAATTCCAACATGCATTTTAACATTACTCCTGAATGTTAACATTCCTCAAATCTGAATCTCATCAGCTCCCAATCTACAAATTTATTTCCTGGAACATTCCTTGAATGTATTATTTTCCCTTTGCAAAGGGAACCCCTTTTTCCACATTCATTTTCAGCTGTAAATGAAACAGGATCAAGGGTGACATTCCAACCCCAAATTCTCCATTCTGTTAATTTACCCTTTGCAGGAGCATGCCGAATTCTTTTCTTTCCAAGCTTCATGCACTGGGGAAGCTCCATCTCTCACCTGAATAACTAGTGGAAACTCTCATAGCTGGTACCAGAATGATTTCTCCCCTTTCTGGTAATTAATCCATATTTGTTAGGAACTTGGTAGAAATGCCTTTGTTTCCAGAGGTGGTCTATCTAATCTGTAATATGATTGATTACATTCAGAAATCCAGAGCATGTGTCAGGAAATATCAGTAGAACCTGTTACTTCCAGCCTGATTATCTGCTTCCCTCTCCAATGTGTAAGGCGAAAAGAGTACTGCCAGTTTTATGCAAGGGCTTCAAAGCAGATAACCAAGCTAAATCATGGACTGAGGACAACAGACTGTCTAGGATGCCAAAGCTGTTGGATCCAGCAGCAGTGAGGGGCAAAGAGGGCAGACAATGACACCCAGAAGCAACAGACTGATTCATACTGAATCAGCTTCTTTCAATAAACCCAACTCAGGTTACACGGAGTGTTCTTTGATTTTGATTTTCGCCTTAAAGTTACCATGTTGGATTCAACCAAACCAAAATGGTTTCAGTGTTGTTCAGTGTCTTATTTCTTTTGCTGCTCCAGCTTCTTGGCAGCTTTTCTTTTTGTTGGCCTCCCTTTTCTTTGCATGCTCACATGGATATTTTAATCCAACAAAAGGTGATGATGAGGTCCCTGCTTCCAGTGTTATGGTCATCATTGGAAACCTGTGCTCACTTGTTAGCCAGTTAGATTAAGTAGCAATGAGGGATGCTGTTTAGCACAAGGATGCCAAAGAATAAGGCAGAAAAGGATGTCCTGATGCAGCACCACTAAGGAACAAAAAGTTGCCATGCAATTATGCAAAGATTCAGAAAGGGGGTTCCCACCCTGCAGTTTGCTCGCTTGCATCAAATATTCTAATTTTGAAGCCAATTTCAAAACTTAAAATAGCCAAAGAAACCATAGTTCAAGAAACGAAAGTACAAAGAAGAACTATGTTGAAGCAACACACATGTACTAAGAATGCTTTTCAAAAATTGGCAAATTGGTAATCATTTTTCAAAATTCATGAAATGAAATGCAAAATGAAGCAAGCTTGATAATGTTTAACAGCTGACTTTAAAAAAAAAACTAGGTACATGTGCTTTCTCCCCCCAGCTCCTCCAGTCACCAATGCCAATTCTTGTTAATATCTGTAATGGTTCACTAGTAATGGCTAATGGTAATTAGAACTCTCATTTAACCTGCATTCTTTAAATGAGTGCAAATGCTCCTAAAGTAGGGATCTAGGCCTAATGGAGCATTCAACTGAAACTGATTCAGAGTTGACCATCCGGTGCTGTCCATGTGTAGAGTCGTCTCTTGGGTTGTTGGAAAAGAGTGCTTGCTATGACCATCGTATTCTCTTGACAAAATTCTACCAGCCTTTGCCCTGCTTCATTTTGTACTCCAAGGCCAAACTTGCCTGTTATTCCAGTTATCTTTTGCCTTCCTACTTTAGCATTCCAGTCCCCCATGATGATAAGGACATCATTTTTTGGTGTTAATTCTAGAAGGTGTTGTAGGCCTTCATAGAACTGGTCAACTTCAGCCTCTTCAGCACCAGTGGTTGGGGCATAGACTTGGACTACTGTGATGTTGAATGGTTTGCCTTGGATTCGAACTGAGATCATTCTGTCATTTTGGAGATTGTATCCCAGTACTGCTTTCCCTACTCTTTTATTGACTATGAGGGCTACTCCATTTCTTCTGAGGGATTCTTGCTCACAGTAGTATACCTGATGGTCATCTGAATTAAATTCACCCATGCCTGTCCATTTTAGTTCACTGATTCCTAAGATGTCGATGTTCAATCTTGTCATCTCTTGTTTGACCAAATCCAGCTTGCCTTGATTCATGGATCTTACATTCCAGGTTCCTATGGAGTAAAGATCTTTGCAGCATCGGACTTTCCTTTCACCTCCAGATACATCTGCAACTGAGTGTCCTTTCGGCTTTGACCCAGTCGCTTCATTCTTTCTGGCGCTACTAGTACTAGCCCTCTGCTCTTCCCCAGTAGCATATTGGACACCTTCTGACCTGAGGGGCTCATCTTCTGGCGTCATATCTTTTTGCCTTTTGGTACTGTCCATGGGGTTTTCATGGCAAGGATACTGGAGTGGGTTGCCATTTCCTTCTCCAGTGGATCACCTTTTGTCAGAGCTCTCTGCTATGGCCTGTCCGTCTTGGGTGGCCCTGCACGGCATGGCTCATTGCTTCATTGCGCTATACAAGCTGCTTTGCCATGACAAGGCAGTGATCCATGAAGGGGAATTCTACCTCTACCAGTTTGTATTAATGCTCATGCACACTTGCACAATTGTGCAAACCTGCACTAACTAATGTTCTGATGTGTATTTGTGCTAATGCACATTAGTGCAAATTTCCCCCAAGTGAAAAACTGTCTCTCAAGACGACAGAATCCATCTGCCTCAAAAAACAGTCCATTGCACATTCCAAATGCAAGGTTAACCAAAATCCAAATTCCACTGAATCCACTGTGGTTTCCCCCACATAACTACTTAGAGTAGACTATGGAGATCAGTGGGGCTGAATCTAGGATTGTGATCGGTGTGTGCATTTCATCACCACTGCTCTGCTGTGGCTGTCGATTCCAGCCTGGTAATCAGCTGAGATCAAGCATGGAATCTTTGCCTCCAAGCAAAGTGCTTCCAGGAGATGGGCTTCCTGGAGCAGAGGAACAAATGCAAGCAAAGTGAAAGCAAGCGAAAGAAAATACCTCAGAAGAAAGAAGCAAGCAAAATTGCCCTGGTCTCTTGGCAGACTGGGCCTTAAAAAGCCTCTGCATCAGGTGAATGAATTGGTGTCCAGTATACAAAAAATAGGCCATGGGAATATATCCTGAAGCTGGACAGCAAGTAATTTGTTTGTACTTTAGACAGATCAGCTGCAAAGTCATAAAATGGTCCAGCTTTCTGTTGATTGATGGGCAGGAAAGCTTCACTGAGGGTGCAGTCAGTAGCTACAGCAATCCTTTTACCACCTCTGTTTTATGGGTCTGCCTTCATATCCTGGCTTTTATCTCTGTTACAACTTTGCAGCCTATGGGAAAAGGGCAGAAGTGTGTGTGTGTGTTTGGAGGGGAGGGGAGGGGAGGGGAGGGGAGGGGAGAGCAACAAAGATGCCCTAGCAGGAGAAAGGACAAAATGGGAACAAGCTGACTTCTGATAGATGGGGACATGGAAAGTCTACAGGTGTGGAATGAGATGGAGAATTCCTGATTCAGATCTTGCTTGAGCCACCAACTTACTACCAAGCTGGCCTTTCTCAGCCCCATTGCAGAATACTGGTCAACTGGGAAGAACACAGAGGCAAAATAGTCATCTGTGCCTGTTCCCTCACGTCAGTCACTGGATCCCCTTCCTCCTTGTTAAGCGGTCCCACCACTTGTCTCCCCTTCCTTTTCCTATTTACATGCTGAAAGAAGCCCTTTTTGTTGCTCTTGATATTCTTGGCAAGTCTCAGCTCGTAATCAGCCTTAGCCTTGCGAAGAATCCTTCTGCAACGGGCCTCCTCCTCCTGGTAGACCCTTTTGTCTATTTGCCCCAGTACCCATTTCCTATGGAGGTTCCTCTTTCATCTAATCCCTCTTACCACCTCTTTTCGCATCCATGGAGGTGCTCTCCTTTGCCTCCCCACCTTACTGACTAGAGGTATTGTCAAGGCTTGCGCCTCCAAAACCTCCCTTTTGGGTGCTATCCATCCCTCCTCAACTCCCTTGCCTTCCAGTCCCCTCTCCCAGCAGACCTTACCCAGTCTGACCTTCAATTGACCAAAGTTGGTCCTCTTGAAGTTCCAGCTTCTAGTGCTCGACCTGCTGCACATCCCCATTCCCCTGGTATCAAAGCAAAGGGTGGGGGAGCACCCTCATCCAGAGCTTCCCTAATCTGCACCCCATCTATCAGCTCCTCCCTGTTGGTCAAAACCAAGTCAAGCATGTCCTCATCGCTTTCCGGATCCTCTGTATGAAAAACCGTCCCTCTATAGTATCTAGGAAGTGACGTGACCTGGCTGTCACCACTGAGTGAGTCTCCCAACTAATATCTGGGAGATTTGCGCATGCCACTCAATTATGTGTCTCTCTGTGTGTATGCTATGTGCATGTGTGCATATGCTCATTTGTATGTTCATGCATATGTGCAAGATGCCATGTGTGCATGCAGCTGTGTATGCATATGTGTAATTGGGCATGAGTTTGTGTGTGTGCTTGCAAATGTCATCTTGTGCATTCATGTGCCTGTTAGTGCACATTTGTGCATGCATAATCATGCCACCATGTGTGCATGATTATATAAAATGCATTAAATTTTATGCACACACACACACACCCGTGCAGTGATACAGATGCCCAAACACATGCATGAGCATACATGGTCACACATGTCCGCACAGCTATGCACAGAGAGATTTTGGCATTTTCAGTGCAACGCATCTAGACATTTCCAGTTTGGGGAAGACTGTGTTACAGAAACTTTTAAAAAAGGAAGCTATTTTTATAGGAGACCTTTTTCTATCCTGAAAAGTTAAAGTGCTTGCTTAAAAAAAAAAAAAAAAAAGATTTCTCTAATTTGAAATTAAGATGCTAGTTCCTCATCAACAGCTGTTTACAGAGGCTTGATTGAAGACCTAATTGACAAGACCTAATTGCTTATTCTCCCTAAGATACAGCAAAATGTATTCTTTTTCTGACTTCACACGTTCCACTGATGAAAAGCTTGGAGACGGAAAGCCAGATTTGAATGCCTGAATTTGATTGGCTTAAGAGGGATGATTGAGGGAGATGCTTTAACAGCAACATTGGATCAGCTGCCTAGGATAATTTAAGAGCGCCACTTCAGTCAATTCCATGAAGACTCCAGCTAAATTACAAAGCAGATGATGGTGGAGTTGTCCGGGGGGCGGGGTGAGGCTGTGATACCAGACGGTCAAAGGAGATACTACACAAAATGCACAGTTGCCTCTGAAAATGGCTCTCACATGTGTAAGCTGAAGGGCTGCTGGAGCTGCATCCTGCATTGTAGGCCCTGGATTGTATGGGGTGCTACAAGCTGTCCTCCAAGGTGCCTTCAGCTCTAGGATGGTTCATTTGCTGAGTTCCACTCCACAGCCACAGGGAAACACAGAAGGCCAGATTCAGTTTTAGGCATGTGCAACTGGGGCAGTGGAAGCAGACTTTCCCACCAGTCCTTCCATAGCAGCTTCTTCAGTCCTTCTCCCAAGTGCCTCCTGGATGGTTGGGCAAGTGGTGAACTGTAGTGGGATCCTTAAAATTGGATGGAGGCTTTTCTCTTCCATCCACAGAAGGCAGATCTTGGACCTGACCCAGAGAGGTCATGACATCAAGATATAGTTAATTTGTCCTAAGTGTGGCAGAGAAAGAAGCGGGGAGCTAGTGCAGTTGCTGGTTTGAGCAATAGCCATATTTAAGACCCTTCTACCATGGTAGCAACTTCGGGGAATCAGTTGCAGGAGCTGAAATCAAAGAAAAGGCATATATTGACCTTCCAGGAGTGGGGACGGCGGGATGCTCGTCATTAGAGCAGCGTGCATGCACTCCAACTTATATTCCGATCAGATGGATGAGCTCCCCTTGGCAAGGCGAGATCTGGCTTGGTATTTGCAAGCTTTCCTGGCAAGCATTCAATGTTCAGTTCTGCTTGCCAAAAGGCTTGAAACATTGGCCTGTGTGTGTGCCACCAGGGAATTTAACTGAGTTTCATCTGTCCTGTGTGGAGACCTATGGCGAGTGCTGCATTCCAATGTGTAGTCCAAACCATGAGAGGGAGGGTCAATTTGAAAGAATTTCTGCACATTTCCTCCTGTAATGTTCAAGCTGAGATGGATGTGGCTGAAGTAGTCAGAATGGCACCACCTGTAGGACAAGAAGAATCAGTTTGGGGATGGGGTGGGGGCTCTGGGCCAGCATAGATCACTCGTTTCCTTGCAATACGCTCCCAACTGTCTGAGCCTCCAGTGTGTATGGCATTCCTTTTATCTTTTCCCTGTCAGTTTTGATGTTCTTCTGCCTCCATCTCCTCTGTTTCTCTGACCTCTCCCCTGGCCCCTTTTCCGATCCCTTATGTTCCTTCCTGAAACCACCGAGTTAATGAAGCGTATGATAGACTTGAAGTGTTTATGACTTCTTTTGCTTTTGGGAAGAAAAAATGCCTGCCCCACATCGCTCCTTGGCAGATATTTGCGATGGCTGTTCCCATGCATCGCTTATGTGTGTTATGGCCCTTGTATTTCTTGATATGCTTATTATCTTTTATGCAGAAAATGCCAGGGCTGTTCATTTAGCAGAAGCTCGTGTGATGCTGGCCTTCCATATGCGGCAGGAGGACATCATCTTGCCAGGGAGGAACTTGAGGGTCAGAAACTGCATGTCATGGTGTGAATGGGACCCAGGTGTCATGGAGCATCATCCTCGGGGAATTCTGACTTTTCATCCTCTGGGATCACAAGATTTCAGCCTCCCCAGACCTCCGAGGAACCACAGAGATTGGAATCCTTGCACACAGAAGAGCCTCTATTAGCATTTGTAGTGCCTGAGGACTTGGGTAATAAAGAACTGACATGCCTCAATCACTCCCACATCATGGCAACCGGAGGCAGATAAAACAGACCAGGCTATTTAAAAGGCCAAGCGTCAGTAAAGGCAGAAGTGGAGCTAGTCCTCAGCTCCTTATCGGAACCCCAGTCTAGCTTTAATCTTTACTGGAGCAACATGCAGGCAATCCTGCCTGGCTTCCAGCCCCACTTGGAGCTTGCTATGGTGTTGATCTTTTTCTGTTTTGATTCCTGAGAAACCTCACCTTGCCAGATCGCTGTCCAGGATCTGCTCTTGAGCAGAACCTTACAACCAAGTCACAAAATGTATAGGTGTTTCTGTGCGACCATCAGAAATGTCCAAGTCGAAGCAGGGGAGTTGGAGCACCTGGTTTTATTAATTAATCAATTAATTAAAAGCTTTTCTATGACGTCCTATTATACAAGATCTCAGGACGGCTTACAATATTTAAAAGGACAATTAAAACAACAATTTCAATAATAAAATAGAACAAAACAATAAACCAAACAGAGCAACTAAACTTAAAAACTATTAGAGTTTAAAATACTGTTTAAATAAAAAGGTTTTGTTCTGGCGTCGAAAAGAGTATAAACTTGGTGCCAGGCGTACCTCTCTGGGGAGTGCATTCCAGAGTGTGGGTGCCACAGCAGAGAAGGCCCTACTCCAAGTTGATGACCTTTTTACCTCTCTTAGAGGGGGTTCCTGGAGTAGGACTTCTCCCATAGATCTTAAGGGGCATGAGGGCATATAAGGAGCATCTTGATATAGTGGGCATAATAGAAACACTGTGGATGGAGAGAACCACTGGGATATGGTAATCTCTGGATGTAAACTCTATGGAAAGGAGGAGGTGGTACTCTGCATATCAAAGAGGGCATTTTGTTGAGCAGACTTTCTGTCAGATTGGCTGGACTGTGGCAACCCTACAAATGGATGCCCTCGAAAATGTCATGCCCTCGGAGTCCTGCTCAGCTTTTGTCAACTCCGGGTTATATCTTCCTTCATGGAATTGATGCAGCTCATACTGAGTCTTCCCTTCTTCTTTCTTCAATTTTCCCTAGCACGATTGTATCCTCCAGTAAGTCTTGCATTGCCATGGTGTGCTCCAGGTATGACAACTACAATTCCGTCATTTTTAGCAAATGTAAAAGTGGCAGACTCTCTGACAGAAGTGTGGAGGGTGACAAACCCAGGCTCTAAAACTAATTTAGCACAAGGAACATGCCATCTTCCCTCAGACCAGAATGCTTCAAAAGATCTTGAGAGGAAAATGAAATCATGGAGACCTCCAACAAAGCATGTGTTATAAGGATGGGTGACTTCAATTACTCCCACATTGTCAGATAAATGCATGCTCTGGCCATGACAAAGCGATGAAATTCCTCAGTGCCCTAAACATCTGTGCTCTAGAACAGTTGGTCATGGAACCAACCACAACAGGGAGGAGGAGCCCGTTTTTCTTGCTGTTAAACCATTGAGAGTCAGAAACCCTAGCCCAGCTTCCACAACCTGGTGCCCTTCACGTGTTTTAGACTACTGCTCCCAACATACATTACTACTGATCATACTGGCTGGGGCTCATAGGAACTGAAGTCCAAAACATCTGGAGGCAGGTTACCTACTACAAATTTCCCAGAGATCCAATGGCAGGTCTTGATTTACCATCTTACTTCCAGCCTTACTTACTCCCAATCTTATATGTATAGGATTAAACTATTGATGGGCCATTTTATTTCTGACCCAGTAAAAGGCTGCTCTTTATTAGGTGAGGAGAACTTAGCTGTGCCAGTTTAAAAAAAGCACACTGAATTTTCCTGGAAACAAAATTCATACTGTGCTTAATTCTTGAGCAGAGAACAGCAAGTGCTTCCTATAAAAGAGACCTCAGACCGTGCCATTGTAAACCATTGCTTCACCACAGGATGTGGCTTGAGAAGAAATTGAAATAGATAAAAACACACTTGCATTTTTTAGAAGTGCTTGATTAGTTATTCCCCTCCCCCATGCCTTAAAACAACAGCAGTGATAACAATACATTAACTTACTTGGTTCTGATGCAGTTGGGTGACCCCAAGTGCATGTAATAGCAGGAGGAAGCACAAGAATAGAACAATGGCTAAATTGGACACGGTTTGGGGTACCATATGGAATTTTAGTTCTACCTCAGCAACAGGCCTAACAGTAATAGCAATCACAGCTAATAGCTTTTAAGAACCTATGAGCTTTGTGCCTGAATTCATTTCTGTTCCACAAAAGGTAAGTTGCACAAGTCACATCGAAGTTGGATGGGGAAGCATGTCAGACACATACAAGCCTTTGTTGCACAGGGACTACCTAATAAAGCCCATGTACTTGTAGGCTCAGCCTAACTTATTCGCAATCTAAATTTGACTATTTTCACACTTCAAAGCTGTTGTGTAGTATAAATATTAATCAAATAATTCAATTTGTTTGGGATTATTTGAATGAGAGGTGAATAGGCTGTTTTTGCCTCCTGTGAAATTTAAATAATTCCAAGTCATTATTTTTAAATTTGTCTATATATCAGATGTATATCTGATATACAGATATATCATAATTATTGTTACACTGGATTTTATCCAGGGATGTCCTTTGCTTGGCTCCCTAGAATCTCCCTGCTTCCTCACAGCCCTGACCCTTCCTCAGCACTGAGCATGTGGTGTGTTTACAGGGGCGCCGTACATGTGGCCTTGCCCTTCCACACATGTGGCTCGCAGGCCCTGTTTGCAGCACATGCAGCAAAGGAAGGCTGCCAGGCAAGAGAAATTGCACGAGCATTCATGTTCGCCGACTTTCTTTCGGCTCAGCTCCTTTCCTAAGCCAGGACCAAGCATGAGTACTAAGTCTGAGGAACAGAAGCCAGTCCAATTGGCCAGGGCCATCGCAACCCATCTTGCCTTTTCCCCTTTTCCAAGGAACTCAAGGCGGCTGACATCATCCCACTTTGTCTTCACAACAACCACCACCACCACCGTGTGAGTCAGTTAGGCTGAGAGTGAGCATCTGGCCCTATGTCACCCAGCAAGCTTTGCAGCTGAGTGGGGCAAGAACCTGGATCCTCCAGGTCCCAGACCTGGGCCTTGAAGTGACCCCAGCAATGCTCTCCATGACCCACAACAAGCAAAAGTAAACACTGGCAACTCTTTCTGACTTCAGACTGACCGGGAAACTCATGTGCAAGATGGCAGTTTCTGGCGCCAAGGGCTGGCAATTATTTGAGGACTGTTTGGTAGATCTGAGTTAGGGATGCATCTGTCGTGTGTGTGTGTGCAGGGAAAAGTTTTCAGAACGCACACGGTCAGTTCATTGCTTCGATGGGAATTTGAGTTCAGAGAGCGAAGATGAAAGGCTTCTGGAATGTCAGCAGACTGCAGTGTCATATCAAGGCCAGGAAGCATCGGGAGAACAAGGAGGATTAGTCCAGGTGGGTGGAGGTGACCACTGACTGGCCCATGGGAATGGGGAGCTAGCACAGCAAGAGGTGACATTGACATCTGGGGCTGATGGGAGCCCCAATCTACAGGGGAGGGAACAGGGGGACTTGGGAACTGGGCAGGGTGCGCACCAGGAGCTGAGCCATCTGTCAGAAGAGGTGATGCTGAAGAGGTGATGCTGGTTGCTAGGAGACAGCACAGGTGGGACATTCAGTCGATGGAGCAATGGGAGGAGCACCAGCAGGTGAGGTATCACAGCACCCCACCTCTGGGTATATGTATGGTGGAGGCAGAGAGGTGTTAGAGAGGGTGCAACTCTTCACTCTGGGTGGGGATGCACAACAATAGGGATGTGTAACCAATAAAGCCTTGTGGAAAGAAACTCTGGAGCAGGACCATGCCTCACGACAGCATCCATCGTTTTATTTTGGGTCTTCCTTTTGCATGTGCTCATTTATAATTCTGTTCTATCTCATTTCTATATGAAAAATGGCATATAAATACATATTAAAATGGGCATTTTGAACTTACTATCTCACAAGATAGGCATTTCAGAATGGCTTATCTAAAAGTAAGGTAAAGGTAACGGTTTCCCCTTGACATTAAGTCCAGTCATGCCTGACTCTTGGGGTGGTGCTCACCTCTGTTTCCTAGCTGAGGGAGCCAGCTTTGTCTGCAGACAATCTCCCTGGTCATGTGGCTGGCATGACTACACACCGAAGTGCACGGAACGCTGTTACCTTCCCACCGAAGTGGTACCTATTTATCTACTTGCATTTGCATGCTTTCGAACTGCAAGGTTGGCAGGAGCTGGGACGGAGCAACAGGAACTCGCCCCGTTGTGCAGATTCGAACCGGCAACCTTTCGATCAACCAGCCCAGCAGCACAGCGGTTTAAACCACTGCACCACCTGCAGTCCCCTATCTAAAAGTATGCATTTCTAAATATATTTAATGATAGGGCACTCATTTTTAAATGCACTTTGTTGCTTTCTTTGAGCCAAGAATGGCATCATAAAATTCAGATGAATGGTAACTCCAAAGGATAATTATGTTCCAATTCACAGAGCCTTCTCAGAAGAGTAGCTCCAGTAGTTGCTCTGAGTTTCCTAAAGGCTGGAATCCCAGCCGTTGCTGTAGTTTGTGTGCAATCACACGCAGTAATGGGAATGGCACTCTGGAGTAGAAAGGACAATGATGCATTCTACACTACTTCACACCCCTGGAGGACAAGTCAGCCTGGCCAGCAGTCAGGAACCCTGGGAGAAGTTCAGAACGCCTGGATGGCGTCATGTTAAAGAAGCCTTGTGTTGGACTTGAGAAAGGGTTGACAATCTTGTTGTAAACCATTCTCAGCTTGAAGGCCAAATTTCATTCCAGAGAAGCTCTTGGGGACTGCATTCCAGGAGTGAGCAGGACCAGAAAGTTCAATATATTTAATGTAAAGTCATTAGTGTTCTGGAGCTAAACCTCAGGAGAGACATTTCAATCTTTTCTAATACAGGATTAGAAAAGCTAGGGAACCAGCAAGCAGTGGGTGATTCAAGGAGGGGGGATGAGCTCCTGGGGAAGCCCAGATATGCTCAATTTAGCCCCTTGCCTTGACATTCTATCCTGCTGTTGGGTCTCTGAATTTTGTCCCCTCGTAGTCAGTTCAGGCCATTGGAATCTCACTGTGGGCAACAGGACAATAGGGGTTCTGGGAGCTGTAGCTCAACAACATCTTCAGCATCACCGGTTCCCCATCCCTCCCCAAGGCCATGAGGTTCTTGGTTCAAATGTGAGAATCCCCAATTCTATGTCCAAGGAAATGAAAAAGTGTAAACATGCATCTATCCAGCTATTTCTCTTCAGATGATTTGACATCCTCAGAACACCTTGCCATGGGCTCAGAAATTCAGATCACAGCAATCCTTTGGATCAAGCATATTTCTCACCAGTAAATGATAAGAATGCGTACAGTTTTGTGTAGAGCTTCAGGATGCCAGGTGTCCTTTAAAGAAGAGGTTATTCTCTTAGATGCCAATTAAGGCTGGGTGTCAATCCAAGGGACTTTTTAATTGCACAAGTTTCATCCTTGTGTCATTGCTGCATGTCCAAGATCTCACTGTTTCCTTTGCCATGATGCAAACCTTCATTGCAGCTAAGTGAAGATGGAGGTGAGTCAGTGAATGCATATTCATAAAGCTCTTTAAAGGAGGAAATGAAGATCGCTAATAATTCTCTGTCAACTGTGCCATCCTCCTGAGCTCCCTTTTGCCACAATTGGAAAGGTGACTCATAATGTTAGTTGCCTTTGCATTTCTGTGCACATGTGAGTTTTATATCTGTTCATGCATAATCCCTCCCTCTTGCTCTCCTTTCTCTCATGGAAAGAATTAAGGGTGTGTGAAGTTACCAGTCCTAACATAAAATAAAATGTAAAAAAAACCTAATCAGGGATAATTATACTAATCATTCTGGTGGCAGCTGACCAGGGATAAGTACTGAATCAGAGGGGAAAGAGTCTACTTTGACATGGGGTGGGGACCGTTTATTAGCCTCATATTTCTTTACTAATGGACAGTCCATTCCAGATGCAGAAGGACAGAAGGAATGCAGAGGCAAAGGTCACCTCCATGCATCTCGCAGCCAGTTTCAGCTAATGGAGCTGGAGGGAAGGAGGTGGATGATCGTGGTTGTACACATCCCCTTCCTGAGAACATGCTTTCTGCTAAGGTGTGGGTGCCCACACATTTCCCACAGCTGTTTTGTCTGTTGCTGATCAACTCTTACCATTTGGATGTTTCTCAGCAGTGAGCTGAGACCTGATGTGCTGCAGCTGCCACCCTTCGGTTTGTTTTCTGCCCTCTGAGGCAGCAGAGAACAATTCTGTTTCATCTTTAGCCTAACAGATATTTGGAGACTGCTGTCTTATCTCCCCTTTGTCTTCCCCAGTCCAGGCTCTGTTCACAGGTCTTCATGCGTCTTGGTTTGCAGCCACTCGCCCCTCAACATCCTGGTTTATTGATTACATTTCTCTTGGGTGGTTTTGATGGGTTGTTGCCATGGCAGCTATTTTATGAATGGACAAAGCCCCCCCACCCCCCATGGCAGCTGCTTTGTGAAAATGCCCATGATGCCAGCTCAAAATTCCAAGTGAGCCCACCCAATCCAAAAGGTTAGAAACCCCTGATTCAACTACAACACTGTGTGACACCTGTAATATAATAAAAATAAGTCTCGTGACATGATCTAAACACAGAGAAGCTAGTCACTTTGCTGACATCAGGTATGGGCCGGTCAGCAGCTGACTAGCAGATGGCCTACTTTGGCCACCGTGAGTTCCAAAGGGGAGTGAGAGAGAGATGTCAAATTGGAACCAGCCATAGGGGGCCCGTTGGAGTCAGTGGAGCTCTAGGTATTAGGACTGACTTCTGTTTCTGTGGATCTGCTCTTATGTGGCCACATCAGGATGCAACTCATAAATAATACATAGACAAGCAACCCCATGGCTGCTAGGCAGCCTCTCCATGGCCATAGGAATTCTCGGATGTTCTCAGAAAATCACAGGTAGAGCTCCACACTCAGAACACCTCCCTCACTGAAGCTGGCATGACACTAGGTGTGACCTCAAAGATGGGCTTTTGGGGGCCTCCCAGAGTGCCAGTACAACCAAGATGCACAGTATCTTGGCCATGTCTCAACCGCCTTCCCTCCTGCTTCAGGGTGACTGGCTTGGACAGCCCAACTCAGCTACTGAAGTGGTTTGGAGGGTGGGAGGAGCATGGAAGTGCATTTACCCCCATACTTCTCCCAGCCAAGTGGGATGCCCATCATCCTCTGACTTTGAAGGGTTTGGGGCAGTTGGACTGGATCGTTTCCTGAGTGTCTGTGTAACAGCAGTATGTGGGAGTGAATGTACTGATAAAATCTTAAAGCGAGCCTTTAATTATTTATTTAAAACGTTTCTATCCCATCTTCATCCAGAACAGGTCTCAAGGCAGCTTACAAAGCAATTCTTCTATGATACAGGGTGCAGTCTTTCACGTTCTATTTCTCTTGTTGCAAGGACAGAAGGAAGCCAGCATAGCTGCAAAAATTAGATGTATCCTTCAACTCTCAAAACCACTGGTTAAAATTGCCTCCTTGTGTAAATGTGGCTGGGTCTGCGAGTGCATGCAGAGTCGTGTGTGAGGACATGACTTCAAGTGTAATTGTCCTAGTCTATTTCCAGACATCAATGTGCAATGAAGAGGACAGTGATCACAAGATACTGTTGTCCCTTGAGGGGCTGCAGAAATAATTATTGTCTATTATGCATTATTCATGTATATAATTCTCCATTCTAGTTTGTCTTTGACAAATGGGCCTAATTTTACCTTTATACCTCTCTAGAATTGTGAGATGCGATGCAGGAAGTTGTTTCTTTCAAAAGAAAGTTATATGGCTTGTCCCACCGGCTTTGATAGATAATGAAAAATTCAGCATGGTTGGGGAAATCTCTCCTCGAGGGGCTGAGGGTGCCAGTTTCAGTGGGTCTGTGTACTCGCTCTGAGTTGAAAGACTAAAGACACCATCTGTGGTGATGAACCCCAGGCCCAAGTCACTTCAGGACCACGGACAGCTCCTGCAAGACTAACAAGTGGGTGGTTGAGGCTGAGGGAGGACAGTGAGTCCTTAAAGGCTTTCGGGAGGGATCTTGGTGAACATCCCCAACAATTATGTTTCTAGATAGGTAAAAACTGTTGGATCAGCAGCCCCAATTGCAACATGCGCTGGGACTCTCTGGTGCCCCTGTGGCTGCACGCCGATCCCAAAGTCCCACTAGGGCAGCTGCTACAATAGTTCAAGGATGCAGGTGAGAGCAGAGAAGGGGGCCAAGCGTGTATAAAGAGGATGCTACTGTGAGAGCACCCTCAAGGCTGGATGGCATTGCTGGCTGCCAATCTGTTTCCTCTGCAGGCTCAGTTATTTGCCCTCAGCTTCTGTAAACACATTGCAATTCCAGCCGCAATTGCCTTGCCAGTGAGAGACGGACCCAAGGCCCCCTCCATGGTTCTCCAACTGTGCCACGATGAAAGGAATGCGGGGAAATGCTGCTGCGGGGTGGCCCTGCTGCCCCTTTCACACAGGGCAGGCCTCCATTCCTTCAGGTTGAAAAGCTCCCCGTTCCAGGTTCAGTTGAGGGGGGAAAGAGACCAACAGCGCCACTCCTGCAGAGCAGTCTGGGCAGGCAGGCCATCTGGTGACAGCGCTCCTCATCCTGGTGAGCTGGGTATGTCTCAGCTTTAGATCTTTAGATCTTTAGATAGGCCCATGAGTTGGCCTATCTAAAGTTGACACACATTTCTGCCTTCCCCCCGCTCTGTTTTTGGAGAGGCAAAATCGGCCATGATTTCCCTTGGTCAGGTGAGGGGAAACCTTTTCTTTGTGAAAAGTCCCTTTCCCTCAGGAAGGAAGGAAGGAAATTATCTCTTGCATCACACTGGGCATAATAAACCCTCCTCAGGTGTTTGCTGTAGAGTGCCAAACGAAACAGATCTGGTACTAATTTTTTAGTAAAGCTATGCATTTCTTCTCTTCCTTTCTTTTTGAACATTTTGTTAAATGGCAGTAGGTTTCTCCTGGCTAAGAGGTGTGCTCTCTCTCTCTCTCTCTCTCTCTCTCTCTCTCTCTCTCTCTCTCCTCTCTCCTCTCCCTCCCTCTCCCTCTCCCTCTGTGTCTGTGTGTGTCTGTGTGTGTCTGTGTGTGTCTGTGTGTGTCTGTGTGGGCAAAAACCTTCCAAAGTGGCTCACATCTAAAACCAAAGAGTGACATAATTCAGTTTACGGCAATTAAAGCAGAACCACATGAGAATATTGGATATTGAAACAGGAACAGCAAAAAGGATCCAGAGCATCAGAATGATTAGCAGAATGAAAAGCAGCTTCATACAAATTGACCCTGCAGAGGCATTGTTTTAAAAGCTCAAGCTGCTTTTTCAGGTCAGTAAAGGAGGAGCCTGAATTCCACAAATATGAGACCACCACTGAGAAGGTCCCTTGCTTGAGGCTACCACCATAATTGATCTCAATGCCGAGCTCACAAGCAGGGCTTCTGAGATCAACTATAAACCCCAGGCATGTCCATATGAGCACACGTGTTCATGCAAATAGCTTGGTCCATCAGACCAGCAGCCTCCTCTAACTGATGCCCTTCAGATGTGTTGGGCCTCCATCAGCCAGGATGATGGGAGTGGCAGTTGAACACATCTGAGAGTACTGTGTTTGGAGGAGGCTGGACTAGCTTGCTTGCTCTCATAGATCTTCAAAGAGCTGGACAGGAGGAAACGGAGATCTTGGAGAGTCACCACTATTAAGTGCAGACAATATGGAGACAGACAAATGATCTGGGTTGATGTTAAGAGCAGCATCAATCCTTTCACTGATTACTTTTCTATGCTGTTCATGGCCACTCCTCTCTGGCTGGTTTACAAAGCGTAACACTTAAAAATACAATGTCGTGCAACATGTAAAAACAGCTTAGCTACCAGCACACACACAAACAGTTGAGACATACAGTCAACAGCCCATGGCCTGACTGAAAAATCTACCATCTGCTGCCAAATTCCTGAAAGAGCAGAAGAGCCACATTGGACCGAATCCCAACCCATCTCATTGGGCCTTCTGTTGCACAGCAGCCAGCTGCCTGCAGGATCCCACAAGCCGGGCACGAGAGCGACTGGGGTGCCAAGGCATCCTGAGGGACGTCTGAAGGTGGCAGGGGAAAGATAAGAATGTTGGACCAAGTGGGCCTTGCTGGGGAGCCCCTTCCATGATTGCAGGGGATTAAGAAATTATATCATGTTTATAACTTAGCACCCTTTTCCAACTGTCTGGAAAAAATCTCATTACTTTTATTTCAAATAAAGCCCACCATTTTTTCAGACTGGCTGCTGTGAAATACTCCTTTGCTCATGGTCTGAAGGAAAGTTTTAATTCAGAGTTGAAACAATGAGCTTCTGTTAAAACAGATTAAAAACATTTAGTTTCTGGACTTTCCCCATCTATTAAAATTCCTAAAGAACCCAGTTAGTGGACTCTCTACTTCAGTTCACATTCTCAGTCCTGGAGTTTGTTTCTATGAGCTACAGTGGTAGCTGATCACTGGGTGGGTGGGATGGCCTTTGAAGAAAGGAGAGGAGAAGAATACTTTCCACGGCTGCTAGTCCAGAAGGTTAGATGCTCCTTCCAGAATCAGAGGCGTTGTGCCCATGGGCCCCAGTTACTGGGGCTGGCAGGGGTGCACCCACATCCTGCTTGTGAGTTTCCTGTGGGTGGCCAGTTGGCCACTTTGTGAACGGAATGGAGCTTTGCTCTGGTCCAGCAAGGCTCTCCTTAGGTTCTTACAACTCCAGTCATGTCAGCGTGTCTCTCCTTAGTCCTCTTGTCCTTCTGAATCCATGCTAAGTGTCTGAAGCTTATATTTTGTTGTTGTCAGTAGCGAAGTCGTGTCCGACCCATCATGACCCCATGGACAACATTCCTCCAGGCCTTCCTGTCCTCCACCATCCCCCGGAGTCCACTCAAGCTCACATGGGACTCACCAAAACGAATTTATAATACATGGATAATCAGACCAACTCCTTAAAAAAAGTAGGTCAACTGAATGTCAGAATATCAATTCTTTTGGGGCAGCTCACAAGTGATAAGTATCAAGCTATATTGAGAATATCAGAACATTAACATGGGAAGAGTCACCAGAACCCTTCCCAAAAAGGAGTTAGCAGTGGATAGCTTTGTACAGGGTGAGGAGTTCCAACGGTTTCCAGCTGAAAAATGAGTAGACCCCTGGTGTATTCTTTACCTGCCTACCTACCGCTCCTGTTTCTTCTGAATCTTCCACAGGGATAATAGATTACCCTGTAATAACCATAATTGTCCTCATCAGCTCCCCAGTGAAACGACGGCTTTGAGAGGTAAAGCCACCTTCCACTTTGCCAAACTTCCTTCCAAATGAAGGTGGAAGAAAATCGAAGGATGATCTTTGTGGGAGGGGAATTTCAGATGGCTTTTCTCCTTCTTCGACATTTGGAAAAAGTAGGGGCGGGGTCAAAACACTAAGATGAGGCATTACCAGGACCGCTTGTGGATGAAATTCTCAATGACATGAAACAAAACACTGAGTGACTTGCATTGTTTTTCTGTCACAAGCTACCTTGGAAAGACCAGGGACTTGAAAGGCAAAACAGTAAATATAATGAAGTACATGCACACATTTTACCATGTGGGTGGCGGGGAGGATGCACTTTGGGTGAAAATGCAAAGATGCCATATGAAACTGAAATCTTCATTGGTAGTCAGGTTGGAAAGATTGCTTGAAGCTTCTGGTAAAGAAGAAAGGGCGTATAATAGGGATAGTGGATTTCTATGAATTTTGCCTGTGAATTCCACAGCAGATAAGCACCTTTGGGATCTGCAGACTTGTGGAGAGGTTTTTTTAAACTTTCCAAAACTGTATGTAAAATTAATTGTACAAAAGCAGAGAAGTTCCTGAAAAATATGGTAATATATACAGCTTTTGAAAATATGTGATGACAACTAAATTGTATAGACCTCTCGACTTCCTTCCGCCTTTGCTGTTGCACTCAGTTCTATGCTGAGCTAAGCAAAATATGCAAAATGTCCCAACACCAGCAAAAGTTACATGAATTATGGTGGGGTTTTTTGCAGCCTCTTCTAACAGTGGGGCGGGGTGGGGGGGTATCTAATTCTGTCAATGGGTGGATGATGAAATGAAGGACATGCATCTGGCAGTCCATGAAACACGGATGGATTGGATTAAGCAGAAGCTGAGTGTCCTTAGAGGACCATACAATTGCAGAAGGAGTCTGAAGCTTGCCCAAGCCATACAAGGGGGAAAAAAAGGAGTCCTTCAGGGTCAGCAAGCATTGCAGTGTCAACCTATAGATGATCCATCTAAGGAAGAGGTGTATGAGTCAGATTATGTTTCAACGCCGCGTACAAAGTGATTGATGATCTTGGGAACTGAGCCTTTTTTATTGCAGCTGAAGCAATTCCTCTTGGAGATATACTTGCTTTTCACAAAATGGATACTCAGAGTGGTGAGGAGTGTTGGGGTAAAAATTCAGCCAGCTAAAGCTTGACCAATGTAAAGAAAAATATATATTGTGCAATTGCTTTTCAAAATGTATTTATTAGACTTGCTCCTTGCTCAATTGGCAAATGTTCTTGGGTTGGTTTAGAATAATTAAAATTGCACAAAATATCAAGTGAAAAATAACAAAACTGCAGCCGTAAAATATCAATACAATATTAGGCATTGCATATATTAAAAAACTTTAAAGAGTCATCCGTAAAATGAATAGCCAAAGCAGCAGATTAAAGATCAATCAGCTGCCGGAAGATGCAGAGTCTGGTCTGCTAGCTAAATGCAGGCAGAGAAGGAGCTTGGGAGATCTCCTTGGGAAAGGCGTAAAACAGAGAGTGGGTCCGTACAAAGGTGTTTTCTCTGTTACAGGGTGAACGGAGCAATCGGGGCGTCTGGCAGAAAGCTCTGCCACAGGTAGATTGTCCCTAAACCTCCTGGAGGTTCATAAGTCAGCACCCGCGTTTTGCATCAGGCACTGACACTGGCTGGCAGCCACTGCAGCTGCACTGGAGCCCCCAAGTGGCCCGTCCTGCTTCCGTCCTTGTGGGGGGGGGGCACTAAATGCCGCTACCCTGCTCTGGGTTTTTGGGTTGCTTTGCTTTTCAAAGATGCACGCCATCCCCGTGGATGGATGGATTTCATCTCTATACCAATCCCACAGACCAAGTGCTTGTGGGGGGCGGGGGGATAAAAATTAATAGCCTAATTTACCGCACAATAGAGCTGAATATAAAACCTCTAGATGAATGAAATCAATATAAAAGAAAAGTAAAAAACCAGAAGCAGGGTAAACATTAAAAAACAAATAAAACAGTAACACTTTAAAAATTGAAACCAACAGACGAAAAAGTCCTGGGAAAATATAAAAAAGATGAAAAAAACGCGCCAGATGTCCACACCTCTCATTCACACCATGCTGTCATTTTAAATTGCTTCTACATTCCTGATGTATCAAAGCAAAAATACAAAATACCCGCTCCCCTGTTTTCCAAAGAATGTGAAGAAGAAACACTTTAAGCATGTGTAGCTTACACACACACACACACACACACACTGATATGGAATAAAATAGGATTTGCTGATGTGAAACATTTCCTTGGGAACAAATGCCAGGGAATAAAGGAATAAAATAAAGTCCCCTCTAAACACATCTCTCTGTATCTGGCTGTCTGCAAAGTATAAAATCTTTTAAGAAGAAAAAGGGATTGTGCAGAGAACAGCAAAATGGTCAATGGGTTCCCAGGGTCAACACCCGGCCTGCTTACCCTGTCTTTTCCATCAGCCGCTCTCTGGGTATTTCCTTTCTCCCTAAGGTCTCTCTTTTGCTGCATCACTGAAAGGAAATGGAGATGTAAGTGTTCCCTACAAGCCAGAGTTGCAAACAAAATTTTGATCCTGGTAGGGATTTTGCAGAAGTTCTCAATGGAGCGGAATGACACAGAATGTCTATGAATCCGTCCTGCAGAATCCACCAAGGACTAGATCCTGTGGATTTGCAGGGCATTGTTAACCTCATCCAGACTCCTGTGAAACATCACCCATGCAAAACTAGGAGGCTGTGTAAAACTGCAGTGAGGCACATGCCATTGAAAGTGACTTCCCCTTGCCTTCAGACTGCTTGCCCCTCTCTCATCTTTCTCCATTCTCCGTGGCATAGCAATCCTGGTTTTCATTCAACTCAGTGAAATTACACTGACCTTCGAAAAGTACACAGAATGTTACCTAGCAGTGCAAATTCCACAAACTGTAACAGAAGGTGGCTTTTTGGCATACTCTTCCGGAGGGGAGAATCTGCGTCTTTCAATAAGCCAACAATAGATGCCTGGCATCTATTATGCAATACTCTTACACTGCTAGATCCTGATCTGCAATTCTGGTTTGCAGGAATTGGTGAAACCACAGTTCCCTATCATGGTTTAATAAAATCCAGAAGTGTCCGCTATAGCCAGACCCATGAGTGGAGGAAGAGGGAAGGAGACCAGATGCTTAAGTCAGCCATCTTTCCCAAGTTAGCAAACCCTCCTCAGTCACTTCTGGGATATATGGTTCTTGGGAACTTGTACTTATGACCGCTTCGCCAAGACAAAATAAGATGAACTGCAGCATATTTTGCCTTTCCCTAGCTTGGCAACATTGGTTCCCATGAAAGAAATTAATTAAACAGAGAGAAAATCATTTGGCACTTGCTGATATGGTGGAGATTGCTCAGTGGGAAAGGACAGGCTATCCTGTGCTAACACTTAACACATTTTAATGATTCCATGGAATACTCTTCTCTCTCCTTCTTCCCCAGTTACTCCTCATCTTCAGGGGTTGTAGCTGTGAAGTCAATCAGGGTTATTTCTCCAACCCACCATTTTGCAGTTGGAAGGAGTAGCAATTTAGCAAGACTAGCACCTTTTATTTCACCAGTTTCTATTCCATGATGCTAGGGCGGAAATTGGCAGCATGATGCCTTCCAGATACTTTGGACAATTTCTGGCTTCACTGAACACTGCTCATGTTGGCTGGGGCTTCTGGAAATTGTAGTTAAAACAGCTGGGATGACATTTGAATGCCTACCCTTGGACTAAAGGTCTTGGTACACATTACACCCAAATGCAATCACCAGGTTCCATTACCTTAATGATCTTTTATTGCTTTAAATTCTTTATTGGTTTTTTTAATTGTGAAATTGTGCATCAGAAACTGTTTTGGGGGAGATTTATCCTTAAAGGCAGCCTAGAAATATTTTAATTAGAAAAAAATACATAAAAAGTATGATAAACAGACTTGCTAAAGCTCCTTCTAAAAAGACATGAGAAGACAAGGGTGATGGTAACAGAATAACGGCACCTACCTTTTGTCCCTACCTCCCTTTTTTTTCCCTTAAACGAATATCAGAGTGCATTTTGGAATGGAAAAGGTCTGCTTTGACAGTAACAGTGATGCATGAAGGCAAAAACGATTTTCAAACTGTGGCAGGCAAACAAATGATGAAGTGGAGCAGGGAGCAGTACTTTTGCAGAGAAGCAGCTGTCTTCATCAATTAGTTCCCTTTCCTCAAATGACAGCCGAGGTGAATCAGGTCCTCCAAGTGATATTTCCAACTGGCTCCTTAAGGTTTTCTACCGACGATTACAGATGATCAGGATAACCTGTTTGATTGTAGTCATGAATGGACGTTCGGCAGTGCTAGTTATGAAATCAACTTTACATCTCGGTACGTTCCTACCTAGCATTTCTCTTGTTAATCTTTTCCTTCTGTTCGATGCTAAGATACAGGTTAGTGTTTAATCTGCTCCAGTCACAAAGTCAAGTCTGTGCAAAAGCCCAGCCTATGTATGACTTGCCTGAAGCAGCTCCCTCCGATTTCACAGAGCCACAGCGCAGGGAGGGGCTGGAGGTCAAGCTGCCACTCTGTGCAGAACCAACAGTGCAGGATACAGCTACAGCAGTCCTGAGATATCAAGTGCTTTCTGGGTATTTTGGATCATAGCTCCCACTATCCCTGACCTTGGCAATGATGGTTGGGGCTTATGGGATCTGTAGTCCAAAATATCATAGCAGGTTTCTAACCTCCTTTCATTGTATCCCACTTCCTCTAAACTACAGAAAGCCAGATGGATGGCCATCCACCCTCTGTTTAAGTACTCCTAGTAAGGGAAAACCCACCAGTCTGCTCCACTGTCAAATAATTCACCTGGATGCATGCACATGGCTGCTACATCAAGGCCCAAGGTGAAAGAGAATGGCTAGAGGACCCAATGGTGGATTCTAGCACAGCCCAGGATCATGGGAAGCCAACAACCTCTGAGGATCACGTCTCCTTCCTGTGGGTTTCCTGAGGGCATCTCAGTGACCTCTGTACAATTATGGAACTAGATGGGCCCTTGGATTGATCTGGCATGGTTCCTTTTTCACCCTGTCTTTTCAGTATCAACCCCAGGACTTCAGAAGCCGAGGTGCCATCTTAAGCCTTCATGAAGAACCTAGATTAACGATAGGCATTGTGATGTCCACAAGCACCTGTACACCTCAGACACCCTTCTTGGTGCCCACCAAGGTACCCTTTCTTGCTGCTTTGTTTGTTTTTAATGCACACATTTTCTTACTGCCAGGTGGGCTTGCTGTGAAATAGATACCTGCCCGTGCTGAAAATTGTGGGGTTAAAAGAGTTCTTTAGTATGTTGTAGAACAAATCCCCCTTCTACCATACCTCCAGTCTGTTGGGTAAGCAACTTGTCCTTAGCCATGTTTCCCATAGCAGCTACTCTACAGTGGTGTCCAGGGCAGCTTCTCACATTTTCAAATGTGCCCATGGGCCAAAAGGATTTCCTGCCCCTGACTTTGAGCATGTCCCTCCCTTTGACTTGTTTAACATGACTTGAATCATCCTGCCTGGGAGGACAGCTTCCCTTACAAAGATCTGTTGGACACCTAAATGAACATGAGCAGCTTGACCTTTGCAATAAAAGTGCAGAGGAATATCATGCAGAATGCAAGGTATATCATTTGTGCACTTCCTCCAAAATGACAGGCAGGGACAAATTCTAAAATTTTGGTGCCCTGGTCAAATGACTAGTAATCAATCTTTGCCTGCCTGGTGCCTCCAGATGCTTTGATCTACAATTCCCAGGAGTCTCTGACCATTGGCCATGCTGGTGCAGGGCCGAGAGGAGCTGAAGTACACATCAGAGGGGTACTAGCTTGGGTAAGGGCAACCTAGTTCTTTTCTTTGTTTGAGCTAGCTCTAACAGTAACTATGGGGCAGAGCCAAGCATGGAATGAGATCTGGGATGGTCAACCTTTTTTGTTTTTGGCTTGGTAATAGTGGTGGTGGCCAGCTTCTGGCTCCCCAGGTGTTCCCTAGCAAGCAGAGTCAATGAGGGGGATCATTGGAATGGTAGGCTAAATGGTCCGGAGGACCACAGATTGTTCCCCTCTGCTCTAAAGGATCTCATTCTATACTGGTCCTCAGGATGTACGAAGTTGAGAAACATAACAATCTCCATGTGTGTCTCTTCCATCTCTCTCCCCCTTCCCTTCCTCTGCTTCCTCTTTAGACCCTCCTCTCACACACCACTCCACCCAATCCAGCTGTTCCTTCACCGGCCGGCAATTCCGTACAGCTGTGCGCTCGCCTGTGTCTCCTGGCCATTGCAGTCCTGTGCATTGTTCTGCCCAAGCAGATTCCCAGCCATGCCCTGTCGTCTTCAGTCCTGCTTCACTGAATGTCCCAGGAAAGTGGGGGAGCCCCTCTACCTCCTCACAGTCTGCTTTACATATAACTAGATCTGAGTAAAGATCAAAACAGGCAAAATGTTCACTTCCGACAACTCACCAATATCCTATCTGTTAGGGATGCTTCCAAAATTGTTACATCACAATTACTCTGTGTATTATGGGATCCCAAAACACCTGGTGGTCTCAATTTCCAAAATGGAACTTATGCTTTCCAGACCTCATCAAAATGCCCATTTCCCATCCCTCTCAACGCCCATTTTCTGGAGGGTTAAAGGTTTTAGATTTCAAAGCTCTTCAACATCTCCTATTCAAGTCTCAAAACCCAATGCCTCTTTGATGGAGTGGTCCCATGATAATACAAGTAGTTTGGAGGCTAAATGAATCCAACACTTTGGTGCCAGAATAGCGTTGATCCAAAAAAGAACAGACTATAAAAACACAGCAGTCTAAGCCAAGATCAATGACTTTTATGGTTTTGGCTGGGGGAATCACAGAAAACATCTACTTTGCAGGAGATAATGAAGTTAAGATTGTTAGAAGAGGAGATAATTGGGAGGTACACAATTAAAAAGAAAAGGTGGGAAGCGTGCAGGATCAGAGGTCTCTGAGAAGCTGGCTTTTATATTATCATTAAAACTGGCTCTGTGTGCGTGCGCATGTGTATTCGCACTTCCTTTCCCTCAGGATGTTCAAGGCAATAAGGCAATGCAGATTGGGCAGTGGAGGTTAGAATCTGAGAGAAGCAAGCCAAGTACCCTAAAGTTTTTTGTGGCCCTCCAGACTTGTGGCCCTCCAGATTTTCCAGCCTACACGTTCCATTGGCCTTAGCCAGTGCGGTGGGATTGGGTGTTATAGGTTAAAACAGCCACAAGTTGCCCACACTGACTTGCAGGGTCCAGTTCCCGTTCTCTTCCTGTTTATCCAACCTTTGCCCTGCCAGATGTCCCCTCCAGATGTGCTGAACAGAGACAGAGAACAGTCTGGGAATGCCTGGAGTTATATCCAAAGCATCTGGAGGACCCTCAACTGGGGGAAGGCAGCCTTAGTTTGTGAGTCACTCAAAACAGAACAAAAATATATATATACAGAAACTGCAGTCTTTTTCACACATGAGCTGCTCAGTTTCAACATAATGAAGACTCCAGTTAGGCAGTGTTTGTTCTGATCTTCTTGGAAGGAGGGGAAGTAGGCTGGCATTTGAGAAATTAGTCTCTGAGACTAACTTTTCCTTTAATATAAGTAGGTATGGTTAAGTAAACTGAACTCTGGATCCAGTCCATTATTGATGATGATTAATAATAGTGATGATTCAATAATAGTGACTTTTTCCATTTTAAATTTGTCTTGCTATTTGGGCTTCATGTTGATTCTTGCATAGCATTCTCAGCTTTTCACCATCTCTCCTCATTTCCAAAAAAGCAGAGGATCACCACCATGGCATTTGTAGGGGATGATTTATTTCTCAGCAAAGTCCAGGGTTGGTGGGTCTTCTCCTTGTCCACAGCACCCCAGAATCCAGAACTGCAGCCCAACCACAGTAGCTAGGGGGCATGGCCAGGAGGGTACTTTGTGACTGGGATCCCCATGGGCAGCTGACTGGCTATTGCAGAGGTACAATGCTGGACTAGACAGTCCCCTGGTCTACTCTGGCAGGACTCTCCTTATGAGGTTCACTGCCACAAACCCTGGTGTTGGCCATCAACCCTGTTTGCTTTAAAGGAGGATTAGAGAAATTCACACATGACGAGGCTATCAGTGGCTACTAATCTTGATGGCTATATGCTAAATTCAGTTTCAGAGGTAGTACACCTGCACACACCCTTCATCTGATCTAGCATGGTTCTTACATTTTTAAGTAGGTTAGGAGAAGGCTTAAAGAAAGAGTTTTGCGTGTGGCATGAAACCTGGAAGGAAATGGTACCTTTACTGCTACAGCTGATGAGATAGTCCATGTGTGCGGACTCCATGTAGAGATGAAGGCTTCACTTGCATTGTGGAATGAATGAATGAATGAATGAATGAATGAATGAATGAATGGTGTTAGTGCAGTGGTGATAGTCATGGTCGCTAGCCCTGGCAGTGAAACATGGTGGTAATGAAGATGCTGATGAGGTCTCAATCATATTTTCTGGATCACACCAACACTTCTCTGTGACAGCAATAGCTAGACCAGTGGCATGATCCTGCTGCAAGAAAGTTTCACATGTTCATGTGAAGGGTACCCACCAGTAAGGTGCATCCACAGGGAAAAGGCAGGATGCAAATTTAATTGTCAGTCCATGCTTAGAGTTGGCACTTTCTTTTTTAACCCATCTTGACACCTCTGCCTTTAAACAGCATCCTCCAACACACGGAGATTTAACAGGGAAAGCTTTTGCTGGCATGGACACAAAAGGATGGGAAGACCGACACCTGCTAAAGGGTCGTCTCTTCCCATATATACCTACTCAGAACCAAAAATCCTCTTCAGCAGCCCTTCTCAGCAAGCCCATACCAAAGGGGGCAAGGTGGGAGACAAGGTATTTTCTGTTGTGGCACACTGGCTTTGGAATTAGAGCGAGGCTCTCCTGGGTCCTGTGGATCCAGCCCGTATAAAGATCCCCTTTGTTCTCAGGCATTTTAGTCTTACAATGTTTGTTGTTTAAAATCTATTACTGTATTTTAAACCTTTACACTGCTGCTAGATTCTATTCTGATTGTTCTTTTTCTTTTGCATTGTAATGTTGGATTTTTATAATATATATTATCATGTTGCATTTTATGGTTTTAATTGTTGTGAACCATTCAGCTATTGGCTGGTTTAGAAATGGGATGAACGAGTGATTCTGTGGATCAGGTTCTTAATAAAAACTAGACCTGGTAGAAAGAAAATTAAAAATGGTAATTTTATAGATAGAAAACAAGGACCACTTTTGGCAATCTGCAGAATTCCCCATAAAGACAGGGAGTAACAACAGTATGATTGTTGTCATCGTCTTTTTCTTTCTTCTTTTTACTTGCTGTTAGAGAACTCCTATCCAAATGACATTTCCTACATACATTCAAAAGTATATAGGAAATGAATCCTTGTCTAGACATTAAACTATAATTTTTGTATCAGTTACCTAGTGTTTGGGCTGAAATGTTTCATTTCTTCTTTCAAGTTCATTGCTTGTATTTCTAGCAGCTGGGGCCATTCCATTTCCATAGGATGATACAAATGATTTTTTAAAATCTCATTTCAAGAGGAAAGTTACACTTTTTTTTGCTACTTGATGGATCCTTCCAGCACTATAAGGCTTCATGAAGATTGTGGTCTTTCTCGCTGCGTCTCTATGCAAAAGCTAGCCATGCTTTAGAAAATTCAATACATTTAAATCGAAACATTCCAGATTTTCTGCAGATGAAAGCAGATTTCATTTCTGCAGCCATTAAACACCTGGGAAAGAGTGGCTGAATCCATTAAAATAGTGATGCTGTACATCCACAGGATGGAAGACCATCCATGAACTAGAACAGGTCCCAGTGTCAGGACAGGACCATGCATAGCGGTCTGGAGTGAGCCAGTAGTCGGAATCAGAGGATGAACTGATTCTATTTAGGTGGGAAAAGACTGAAGGGGACTTTCAACTACCTGAATGGCTGTCACAGAGAATAGATCAAAGACTTTTTCTCTGCTAACCCAAAGGTCATGGGCAGGCATGTCAGAGAAGTCTGTCGCATATTGAAATGAGTTTCTATGACTTTGACTTATAGATTCCACACTGGACTATCTTTTTCTGAGTCATGTCAGTTTGAAGAGCTGTCCAGTCTAAACAGAAAGAGTTCCTAGAAGTTGGGAGAGCAGGACCTCGAAGTAGCCCATGGCATTCAGTGCTATACCATGGTGAGACAGCAATATCAAAAGGATTCTCTGTGCTTGGTGGGGAGGGGTGGATTCTGCTGATCATGTCAGAAAACTGTCACATGCAAACAGAAGAAGAGTCATGCCCACTGAGACACGATTCTTCAGAGGAGAGCCAGAGTTCCCAGGGACAAATGATGCTGAGAAATAGGCCATTGCCAAGGATCAGGAAGAACCTGGACACATACAGCAGGTGGCTACAGGTCCATCCTCGCAAGAAGAGAGGGATCTTACAATACCTACATCAGCCCAGAATGGGTATATTATGGGGCCCAATGCAGGGCCATCCTGGGAGATTGCTTTGGATCTGGTGCATCTATCATAGCCCCATCCCCAAATGCCCTTTAGCCCTTTGTTAGCTCTGCCTCCAGACTTATAATGTCTTTACTTTATTTTTATTTATTTATTTAAAGCTTTTATATGCCGTCCTCTAGGCGTAGCATCTCAGGACGGCTTGCAAACATTAAAATCAAAAACGAATAAACAATTGATACAATATAATAGAACAATATACAACCAATAAAAATAAATTAAATCAGAAGCGACTGATTAAAACTATTGAAATACTAATTTTTAAAATAACACTTAAATAAAAAGGTTTTGACCTGGAGCCGAAAAGAATATAGGCTCAGTGCCAGGGGAACCTCTCCGGGGGGTGCATCCCGTACTTTGCGCTGGATTCTACCTGTTCCCAACTTTGGTTGTGTGACTGACCCTGCTATGTCTTGCGAGACCTGCCAGCTACCTCTGTCGCCCCCAGTCTTGATGCTCCAGTTGAGGGAGCCTGCTGCTTATGTCCCGGAGCTGCCACCCTGACTAAGGGCGAAAGGAAAACAACAAAAACTGGTGGTGGATCTTACATGCCTGCGTAGCTTCTGGGGAGTGTCTTTGGTGGATGGCCTGCCCTGCCCTGCCCACGTCAGCCTTTGCCAGTAGACAGGATTATTCAGCAAATCATTCAAAGAAAATTTAGGAGCGTTGGAATGAGAAACAACTTTGCTAAGACAACCTTGATGAGATATTTAGAACGCATTTTTTAAAAATGTTCACTCAGCAGATTTCCAGACTGTGTTGGTTAACCACACAGGGAGAAGATAGTCTAATGGTGAGAGCAAGAAGAACTGTGGGACAAGAAATGTGGTTTCTATTACATGCTCTGCTTTGGAAGCTTTTCAAAACATTACTTAGGTTATAATCCCATAAATAGTTTTTCTTAAAAGAAAGAAAAAAGAAAGATTGATTCAGTCTGAAAGCTATTGTGTACAGATAATGCTACCAGCTTTCTGAAACCTAAATCCACAATGAGATAACATTTTTCCCAGCCACTGGTGCCACAGGAATTCTGGGCTGAGTAGTCCCAAAGCCCTCATTGTTTGGAATCTATCACTACATGAAAAGCAGGAAATCAACTGCTGCACTTTTTCTAACATGGAGACATACTGAAAGGAATTGCTGCATGCACTGAGTTTAAGAATATGAAGAACTACCTTAGTAAATGGCGTAGGCAACAGGATGCTCGCCTGCTGGTTTGGACTGCAACTCCCATCAGCCCCACACAGCAAGGCAAATAATAGAAACACAGAAACAAAGCAAGTCAGAAGGGGCCTCCTGGGCCATCTGGTCTGAGCCCTGGCTCTAGTTGGCTCCACTCACAACATGCCTACCATGTTCATGTCCGGCCTATCCTTGAACACCCTCACTAATGGGGCTACAACCACCTCCTGTGGAAGCCCATTCCATACCCTCGGGGTCCTAACTGACAATTGAACCTTGATTCCTTGAGCTTTGCTCCGTTGGAGCGCGTCCGGCCTTCCTCTGCAGGAGATAACAGGTCTCTAGCCACCTCCACATGACACCCCCTCACATACCTCTATGTCGCCACCAGATCCCCTCAGAGTCTCCTCTTCTCCAGGCTGAAAAGACCCAGTTCCCTCAGTCTCACATCATATGGCTTTCCCTGTAATCCAGCCACCATCCTTGTGGCCCTACGCTGCACTAACTCTAACCTGGCTCTTTCCTTCCTGTAATGAGGGGCCCAGAACTGAACACAATACTCCAGTTGTGGGCGCACCAGAGTTGTACACAGTGGCAGTAATACCACTTGTCCCCTAACTTGTACTTATGACACCCATTCTTATGCCCCAAGTGCAAGACCTTGCACTTATCCACATTGAACACCATCCCCTTGTCCCTCACTCACCTTCATAGTCCATCCAGTCCCTTCTGGATCTGGAGTACCTGTTCCTCATTTGTGGCCACTGTCCCTGTTTTAGTATCATCTGTGAATTTGATCAGCAGACTGTTCATTCCTTCTTCCATGGCATTGATGAAAAGATTGAACAGAATCGGTCTCAGGATATTGCCCTGGGGGATCCCACTTGTCACTGGCCACCATCCTGATGATTCCCCACTAATGGTTTCCCTCTGCTTTCAGTCAGCCAACCATGCTCTAATCCATTGGACAGTGCATTGGTCTATCCCAAGACTCCTCAATTTCTCAATCAAGATATCATGGGGCACTTTGTCAAAGAACTTGCTGAAATCCAGGTAAACCACATCCACTGCATCCCCTCCATTCAGTCACCTTGAAATCTCATCATAGCATTCCACAAGGTTTGTCTGGCAGGACCTGTTACTGCGGAAACCGTGTTGTGTGGCCGCCAGCCTCCCTTCCCTATCTAAGGTTACTAGGTCTCTCACTATTATGAGCCTTTCCATTCTTTTCCCTACAATGGATGTAAGGGTAACTGGTCTGTGATTTCCCATGTTCCCTCTTCTACCATTTTCAAAAATTGGGACCACTGATGCCACCCTCCAGTCCTCTGGAACATCTCCTGTTCTCCACAAGGCCTCAAAAATGGAGGCCAGTAAGCATGAGAGAACCCCCGCTAACTCCTGAAGTACTCTCTGGTATAACCCGTCAGGCCCCGGCATCTTTGTAACATCCAGTGCCCTGAGGAGCCCCTCGACTTCAAGGGGGGTGACTCTAATCTGTGCCCCTAAATCCCCAGCCTCATCTAATCTCCCATGCAGATCTCTCCCGTCCTGCTTTGGGGAGAACACAGGCAAAATCCAAGGCTGTAGACCAAAATTTCTGAATAGTGCCACATTGCCTACCTTGAACTGGACCAAAATCTAATCAAGTCCATCGTCTCCTAAAGCGGCTGGATGTCATTGTTGTTGTTCTTGTTTTTTAAGGAACTCAGCAACTCTGAAGTTGTTCACCATCATAAGTGTTTCCTGATAAACCTACTTTGGGTCCATTTCTGTTTGTTTATTTGGGGTATTTTTAACCCATCCGATTATAGCATGTCTCTGGATGGCTTACAACAATCATCCAATAAATACAACATAAATACAAATACAGGTGTTTCATAGTCACCACCTGAGTTTGCAAAAAGCAAGGGGGGTAGTTTCTTGCCTTAAATATGCCCATTCTTCCTTCTGTTTACTCCTATTGGAGCAAATGAGCACAAATACAGCTGCAATTTCAGCTATTTCCGAGGGTATGGGTGAAATTTGTCCCCAACTTGTTCTAGCAGTGTGGGACAGCTCACTCTTTTCTTTTTAAAAGGTATATGCATTCTTCACATTCACAACAAATTGTGGCAAGTTCTTAAAGAGATGGGAGTACCAGACCATCTTATTTGTCTCTTGAGAAACCTATATGCAGGTCAAGAAGCAACAGTGAGAACCGGACACGGAACCACTGATTGGTTCAAAATTGAGAAAGGAGTTCGGCAAGGTTGTATACTGTCACCCTGCCTATTTAACTTATATGCAGAGCACATCATGAGAAAGGCAGGGCTAGATGAATCACCAGTTGGAATCAAGATTGCTGGGAGAAATATCAACAACCTCAGATATGCAGATGATACCACTCTCATGGCAGAAAGTGAAGAGGAACTAAAGAGCCTCTTGATGCAGGTGAAGGGGGAGAGCGCAAAAGTTGGCTTGAAACTCAACATTAAGAAAACTAAGATCATGGCATCCGGTCCTCTCACTTCCTGGCAAATAGATGGGGAAGAAATGGAGGTAGTGACAGATTTTATTTTCCTGGGCTCCAAGATCACCGCAGATGGGAACTGCAGCCAAGAAATTAAAAGACGCTTGCTTCTGGGGAGGAAAGCTATGGCAAATCTAGACAGCATACTAAAAAGCAGAGACATCACCCTGCCAACAAAAGTGCGTATAGTCAATGCTATGGTTTTCCCAGTTGCAATGTATGGCTGTGAAAGCTGGACAATAAGGAAGGCTGAGCGCAAAAGGATTGAGGCCTTTGAATTGTGGTGCTGGAGAAGACTCCTGCGAGTCCCTTGGACCGCAAGGCGATCAAACCGGTCAGTCCTAGAGGAGATCAGCCCTGACTGCTCTTTAGAAGGCCAGATAGTGAAGATGAAACTCAAATACTTTGGCCACCTAATGAGAAGGAAGGACTCCCTGGAGAAGAGTCTAATGCTGGGAACAATAGATGGCAAAAGAAGAAGGGGACGGCAGAGGATGAGGTGGCTGGATGGAGTCACTGAGGCAGTTGGTGTGAGCTTGAGTGGACTCCGGTGGATGGTGGAGGACAGGAGGGCCTGGAGGAATGTTGTCCATGGGGTCGTGATGGGTCGGACTCGACTTCGCGACTAACAACAACAACAACAACAATTCTTCACATAAACAAAGCAATGTGAAGAAACGTCAGAGAGGACATGACAGAATGGTACAATAAATTCCAGTGATTACAGAGTATTGATATGGCAAAGAGAAAGGCACATGAATCCTAACAAGGTTTGGGTGTGGGTGTTGACAAGCAAGAAAATTAGTCAGGGCTGTTTGCTGCAACTCAGCAACATTAACAGAACAAAAGCCTCAATGCAGCAATGCGCTAACAATGGGACAAGCTTAACTTTGCAACCAAATGTAGCAGCCACCTCAGGCAAGCAGAGAGTCTCAGTCGCTTAAGGAAACAGATGACGAATAAAGCTTCAGGGGAAAAGGAGGCTGGCTGGGAATTCTGGTCCTTTCTGGGCTAGAAGGGGCAGGAATGCTGCAGGTTTGATTATTATATCACAAAGTCACATGTAAGTGACCTTTCTCTATAAAGGGTTGCACCATCCTAACAGACAATTTCAAATACAGCCCAAAAATGGTATAGGAATGATACTACCGCAATTGCAATATTTCAGTCAATCTCCATTCCAAGCCCATCAGTGGCTTGCCTCCAACAACCGTTCGCAGCTTTACTAGGTGAAGGGACTCGAGGCGGGAAGCAGCTCACCTGGAGAAGTCAAGGGGTGCACTTAAAATGAGCCGGAGGGCTGACTGACCATAATCTGAGGTGAGCAAAAGAATACATGCTCTCATTTAAGGCAAGCATGCATACCTTATGTCTCATGGGCTGCATGTGTCCCCTCCCATTCACCCCCCCCCCCGAAATCTGCTGATTTGCAAGCTAATTCTGAACATTTTTTGGCCTTAGTAGCTGGTACAAAGGGTCAAAATTAGCTTGCAAACAAGCTAATGTCGGTTATCTTGGTGCTCTGTAATAGCTCTAGCTGTTCTGCTTTTTATTGCTCCGCTTCTTGGCGCACACAGGGGTGTGCACAACCTGCAGTGGGGTCAGCAGAAGAAATAAGTGGAGCAGGCCCATGCTGTGACTTGGTTGGATCCATCTGCAGAAGCACACTATTAACATTTCGTGCCAGTCCGACTGCTTTGCTACTGTTGGAAACAGGGATGCTTTACCAGTGTTCATCAAATTTCAATGTTAATTGAGTTCATGAAGAATGAGCTAATGTAGGATCATCTTCATTCATCAGATGCTCGGTTTCTTAAAATAGTAGCCACTTTTTTCTTTTTTTTAAATTTGATTGGCCCGTACCTACAAAAAGTCCACCTGGTTTTTAAAAAAAAGTTTCTGTTGCTGAATTTCTGATTCAGCACAACTTTTGTCTAAACAAATAACCGGTGTATTACACGGTGTTCCTTGCAAAATGTACACCATCTTATTTATCTTGAGCCAATTGATGACTGCCTTAGCCAGCACATTCATAAAAACATTACTTTGGGTTTGTTGTTCACTTTCTGGGGCATGATACATCAGAAAGGTCAATGCCTCTCGACTAATTCAATTACAGCGGGCTCATCTATCATAGCAGTTCTGCAGAGCCTTGGTTGGCTCACAGCCTTTTTGACAAATGGCAAGGGGCTGTGTGTGTACATAGGCTGCTCTGCTTTAATTATGGGCCTTACAGTGTTATGGAAAGAGGAAACCATTGTGGGGACTCATAGCTCAGTGTGATAGAGCACATGTTTTGCATTCAGAAGGCCCCTGGTTCAATCCCTGGCATCTACAGGTAGGGCTAGCCAATTCCACATGGAACCTTGGATAGATGCTGCCAATCAGTGACTAGATGCACCGGGACAGCCTAGGTGCACCCACACTTTAACTTCGCATAAGGCACCTTCCCGTGTTCCTAATTCCCAGAATTTCAGCATAAAGTGCAGGAGGAAGCACAGCTGGGAAAGGTCCCTGTTTGCAGCCTGGGACTGCTGCTGCTACTACATGGGACATTGCCAGACATCACTGTTCATCGTGTACATAAAAGGAACGTGCAGGTGGGAAGGCCCATGGAAAGACCACCAGGGTATGCAGATTTTGTTAAATCCGTTCCATCTATGTTTTGCAGATTGCCTTGTGTCTTTCTTTCTGTCTCTCTTAATTGACCCTTAAAAGACCCTTTAGTCTTGTTAAAATGATGTAAGAGAATTCCCTTCCACTCATACAATTGTACATTAGCACTAATATGCACTATGTAAGGAAGAATTTTTGCAAATCCCCCCCCCCCCGCAAAATCCAGTGCAAAAGAGAGTGGACTCCACACATCTCAAGAAATGTTCTTAGTTTTGTTCACCCCAACCCATTATAATTGCTATTAGATATTTTAAAATGTGCCTGTGAGTTATGAATACAGACTTCAGACAAATCCACAATGGATTCAAATGAGATCAGATTGATATGACGCTGGAGATAATTTGTGCTAATGTGTGTCCACAACTGGAGTACTGTGTCCACTTGTGGGCTGCACATTATAAGAGAGACATAGTCACCAGGATAGTAGCCAGATTGGGTGTTGGGGGATGTCATATGAGATGAGATTGAAGGAGCTGGGTCTTTTCAGCCTGGAGAAGAGGGGATCTTAAAGCAACATATGGGTATGTGAGGGGGTGTCGCATGGTAGAGGGTCATGACCTGTTCTCCCCTGTGGTAGAGGACAGGATGTAATCCAATGGGGCAAAGCTCAAAGAGCCAGGCTTCAGGCTGGATGTCAGGAAGTACTTCCTGAGTGTTAGGATTCCTAGGATATGGAATGGGCTTCCATGGCAGGTGGTGGAGGCCGTCTCAGTGGGGACATTCAAGGACAGATTGGACATCCACATGGTTATTAAATGAGCAGAGCTGGGATGGCCTGGGAGACCTGCTTTGACTCCCCATATTTCTGTATTTCTGTTATAGCCACCCAGAGAACCTTTAAGTTATGGGGCAGCATAGAAACGGAATAAATGAATGAATGAATGAATCAATCAATCAATAAGCTGAACTGCCAAAAGTTGATGTTAATCAGTTCTTCCTGAGCATGTGACAGTAGCTCAGTGAGCACTTCTGTAGCTCTGGTGGCACAGTTTCTCCTCAAGAGCGATTTAAATCAATAGGTGTTACTTTTCCCAGGCAAATTATGGAATACAATTAGATGAATGATGCAACTGAAGGAGATGATGGTACACAGGGTTACTGAGTTTCCCTTGAGTCTACTTGGGCTGCGGCAACAGAATAGCATCTTATCTCAGCAATGAGCCCGCTGAAGCCTACATCTGGCATCCTTAGTGCTGCTTGCCTGTGCCTGCTTCCCTTTGGCTTGCATCTACTCTTGCTCTATGGGATCTATTAGCCAGTTATACCTAGACCGCTTGCCTCAGGAATCCAGCGTACCCTCTGCAAAGGAACAGAAATGAGCTCAGTTGCTTGGTTCTCTGATTTTATACCAGCAAGGCAAAATATTTTGGAGTTGTTAGCATGGCTGGTGTCATCAGTAGGCATGCCTGGTCAGATGCCAGGGGTCTGTACCTGAGTGGGGAGCCCTGGACAAGTGTCCCTGGTCTTCTCTTTATCTGCCCATTCACTTGCCTCTCCTTCTCCACACCCAGCAGTGGGGGTGGGAGCACTGCTGCCTACTCGCCGACTGGCTCTCTGCCTGGACAGCAAGCGGTAGCAAGGTTGAGAAAGAGGACACAGAGCGATAGTGGCTGGAGACAGAGACAGTGGGCAGGCAGACCCGCTGAAGCAGAGGGCCCACTGGGGATGTCTTGCCCAAAGGCCCTTGGACATGGGGCAGGGCTCTTACCAGCAGGACTTCGCAGACGGTTGGGATTTGCACGTGCAAAGGTGTGGAAAGGTAGCGGCGGTGGAGATGGGTCCCAGACGGTAGAAGTGCAGGTTGCCTTCTCTGGACTCTTTCAGGAGCAAAAGCACTGCTTACCTCATCACATCAGCCAAGCACTTTAGGTCAAGGATGTGGAGGCCTGAGTCACAAAATGGGCAAAAACTCATGGCTGTGTGGCTGCACAGATGTTGCGAAGGAAGCTTTTCATTCAGCACTTGTTTGGGGCAGACATTTTGGCCTTTCAGAATGGGGGAAAACTGCGAAAAAGCCAGAAAGCCAGTGGAAAGTGATCATGGGATGGAGAAAGGAAATGCAACCATGGGTAGGGGGCATGGCCTTCTGAGGCACTACGGAGGACTGTACTTGGTCTCCAGGATGACGTGCTGCACCTTTGATAGTAGCATTGGGACACATCCTAGCAGAAACCGTACCTCCTATACTTGCATGGGCCATCAGGCAAAGTGAGCTGATCCAAGAGGAAATCCACATGCTCAAGGTATGACGCTTGTGCAACCCCAACCCCACCTACTTCCACATCATGTGCAGCAGCCCAAACATTAACGCTAACCCTCACATGGCGTGGGAGAGGGACTCTCCAGGAACAGCGCCCTGTACAATCCGCTTTCCACACCACATGGAGCAGCTGTTGGGGCCGATGCAGGTGGTGCTGAAGAGGGACGCCGCTTGTGCTGCGCAGGGGGCTTGATTCCTGGTAAGTGCCGTGGCAATGCTGGGCATGCCCGCCAGGAGTTCAGGGCCACTGCAGAGGAGACGGGCTCCAAGGAGCTGAGAGCAGCAAGCCCGGCAGATTCCCAACCCCAAATGGATTCTTACTTGATATAGCCTTTTAACTATAATGGCTTCCACCACTGAGTTGTAGAGATTATAGTTTTGTGAGTAATGAGGAGTCTCTATTACAGATCCCTAGACTTACCTTCCACAGAATTACAATTTCCTGGGAACTAGGAAGGCCAATTCAAGTGTGCGATTTATATACTGAAGCTGTCCATGGAAGCATTTTCCTCCTCCTGCTTCACTTGGTTGTGACCAGGAACAATGTGTCTACATAGGGTGCATATCGCTGCCCAGCTCTTTCTGAAATCTTGCAGAAGGCTGCCCTTTAATTGTGCAGGACACTGACATTTAAGAATCAGTGGGGTTTTCATTTGGGTTCAGATTTGGCCCATAAAGGACTTGGAATTGATTTCTAAATAAGACATGCCATTGACAGGAATTCTAGAACAAATCTAGAAAAAGCTTTTTCCAATTCATAATTTTAAAAGGCATTTAACGTCAGTACATCTGAGATGATTCTTATTGACCACCAAGCCTTTTAGAACGACTTAACTCCATTAAAGGATCACGATTATGGCAAAGGGCAAGTGATGGGCTTGGATTTCTTTATTCTGGCGCTCTGGTCTTGCCTTAATACAAGCACGATAAAAATATAAAAATCTAGGTGGTAGTGAAATGTATGAACTTCAACTCAAGATCATATTCACCTCAGTGTTTGGTCTGGAAGATTCTTTAAATCCTAATCAAAAACACAAGAACAAGTGTCTTGTGCTAGCCAGTACTACATTCAGCCTTTTGTCTTCCACGTGTGGTGAGCATAGCATGGCCTTTGACATGGCCTAGCATTACATAAAGTGTTCCTGTGTCTGTCCAGAAGGCTTTTAATCAAGAATCTATCACAGCTGCCAGGAAGAGCATCCATCACCTGCACTGAAGCAGCATCAGGACTCGGGGTTTCAGTGCTTCCTCCTCATGAGAAGCCTCTGAGGAAGAGACCGTGGTCATGGAAGCACCTGCTGGTGCCCCTCTCAATTCAGGATCCCCAAGCACAGAAGAGCCCCTGGGACCAAGCACCCTGCCTCCAGGCATTGTCATCCTCAAATTCTGAAGCTGCCAATGCACCTGCCACCTTTTGGCCGCCATTGCAGCCAAAACCTTCAAAGGAAAGCACAGTCCTTTTTCAGGAGAAGAGCTCATGCAGCGTGGGAAAAGCTGGCAGCCTCCAGAAAGCCATGTCTAATTCAAGCCTCCATCTGACTCTGTCACTTGTTGGAGCAGCAAAACTTATTTGCCTCCCAGTCCAATTCCCGTTAGAACTTTCTGAGGTGCCATCGCTTCTGCGATTTCACCAGCTGGTCCCTGACCTAGCTTTTTGGTCAGGCCTTGCTTCTGGAGTAATGCTTGCTCTCAACAGGACCCAAGCTCTGACTTGCATCACTGACTTTGGGATGGATGTGTTCATTGTGCAATTATGGCAGCTACTGAAGAGCTGAAAGGTGGCATCCCTCAAGTACTCTCCCATCCTGGTAACTTAGCTACAAATGTCAAAGCTCCAGCCACCAAAAGGCCAACCTCTATAAAATCGGTGACTCAGTGACAGATGATCTTTGCTTACTTGGCAACATTTCATTGGCCACAGCACCTCAATTAGTATCAGCATCTTTGGAAAGCAATCGTTGCAGACATATTGGTTCCTGATGTAGATTTCTGGAAGTTGGTACATTCCATGCTGTGAACTGGACAGAGAACACAGGCAAGCTGTGCGAAGCGTATCGCCTGACATCTTGATGGATTTGGTGATACATTGTCCAAACATATTCAACATGCACCATTATTTCCGAATAGAATATGCGAGGTAACAAAGAAATGCTGATGAGGCAGAAGTATAGCTTTCTTTGATCCTGAGGGCAGAAATTATCTACAGAGCTCGTCCCATTTGCCATTTATCTATTCTCTCTTGCTTCACATGCAATTTCAGACGTCATAATACTGATCCAGAAATAGTCACTTAGGCCCACAAGTGGGTGATATGTGCAGTGGGGTCAGATAACAAAATGATCAAGTTTGTTTCCAGAAGCCCACTGGGCTCAACAGAGGCCTATTCTGTTCTGTTTGTGCAGGCATTTTAAAACAGCTCAAGCAGGGAAGGGGAGATGGGCACTTACAAGCTGCACAGTCAACCGGACCCTCAGGGAATGAATCTGTCAGTTTGGGGTTCTCTGTGTTTGGGTTTCTTAAAATCTTCATTTCTTTTTGTCCCAGATATGGCGATCTTGGCAGATTTGTTTAAATTCTTATCACAAACCAACTGAAAATAATCCCCCCACCCCACCCCCATTGCCGAAGGGAGAAAATCCGCAGATAGTCCCACATCTTTCTGAGTTCCCTGGTGCACCTTTCCTTTCATCATGAGAAAGTGCCTCAGAAGAGAGGTGAGCTTATTCGGGCAACACCCACCCATTCTATGTGGCTTTGTATTGAGAAGCCAGTGTAAACCAGGATGAGGAAATGAACATTAAACTACAACAGCACGAAATCAGCATTCAGGAGAAGAAGTTCCCCTGCTTTCTATGATTCCTGCCCAACTGCATTTCTACCTCCAGTGTTGTTCGTCAATCAAGCTCAAAAACTCATTCCTGCTCAGTGCTGGCATCAAGTCCTCTAACTTTCATTAATTTGGCATATTTTTCGTCAATGCATCTGGTCAGGATGAATCGATTTCTCCCAGGCAGCCCTGTGCCAAAAAGCCTTTAGCTGCACAGGAATTTGTGCCCATCATCCGTCATCTGGCGATTGCCACTGCCAGCTCAGAGGGACATCTTTCTAGGCATAGGATTCATCCATGCTGCCTGTAGAAGCACACTTAACTATACTGATGCCCAAAGGAAATAGATTTCAGAAGCAATTAAAATTTGAAACTGTTGATCAAAATTGCAGAGAGCGTACTGCAAGTGTGACTTACCTGGGGACAGACAGATCCCCCCGCCTCCAATTCTTGTGTTTTGCTTCTTGAGTGTGCTCTTGCAGTCTGCGTTGATGAATTGCTGCAGTTCGAGTATGCAGAGTTTGCCATAGCTTTCATTTGCCTCTTTGGACATGGCCTCCTGCCCCCCCACCCCAAATCATACCAGCTCCAGCACAGGAAGCTTGGCTCCCAGTACATCAGGTTCTTTCTTTCCTAATTTTGCTTCTTATGACAGAACAGCTGCGACTCTCTGGCAGTTCACAACAATTCATTAAATCCACAAATACAGATCAAGTGCCCCATAACATTTCAAATACTAGTCATGTTAAAAAGACAGCTCACCATTGCATTAATAGTATGTAATCATTCGCCATTAGACTTCAAAACGCCAGAGAGTGCAGGACAGGTGCTGAAAAGATGACAGTGTTGGTGGCAGACAGGCTCAGGGGGAAGGTCATGCCGAAAGTGGGAAGGGGACAAGCATGGAAGAGTTCCTCTTCCTTGTTGCCCCCCTCCTGGCCTCCCACAGAGCTGTCAGGGCAGGTTCAGGATGGGGTTGACATTTGGTCAGGAATTGAGGTCCTAAGTCATGTAAGTCTTTATAGATTCAACCAGCACCTTGAACTGGACTTGGAAGCCAATGCAAGCAGGCCAGAATTGGTGTTATATATTCAAACCTTCAGTTCTAATTATTTGCCTGGCTCTGTCATTATGACAAATGGCAGCTTCTGAATAGTATTTTAAGGGTTGCCCCGCAAAGAATGCATTAAGTCCTCTAGTGTAGAGGTCACCCAAGACTAGATTATGGAAGCCGTGTCATCTCTGTCCAGAGAGGGGCATAGCTGAGCCACAAATCTAAGCTGGCGGGAGGTCCTCTATGCATCTGTGGCCCTGACCCTCAAGGTTACAGAGGTGCCTGCACCCCTAGGCTATAAACCTGCTCCTTCAAGGGGAAAGCATCCCCACCGGAGCAGGTTAAGCACTCTCCATCCGGTGGGAAAACCACCCACTAGCAGCACCTTAGTCTTGTCTGGATTGTGCTTCAATTTATTAGCCCTCGTCCTGGCCATTGTTACCATGAGGCACATCTAGATTTAATACATCTAGAACAGAGTTGCATGTCATCAGCACACCAAGGGCAACACACTCCAAATCTGTGGATGGCTCTGTCTGTGTAGAGGACAAAATGGACTCTTGGGCTGCCCTGTGCTGGAGACGCCACAGAGATGTGCAATAGTCCTGCAGAGCTGGCCATACAAGCAGGAATGCAACCACGGTAAGGCAGTGCCAACAGCCAGTCTGAAACCCACCTGCAATGGATACAGATACTCAGTCTCATCCTAGAGTGTTTGGAGATTCTTGGCCACTACCTGCTCAAGGGCCTTGCCCAGGAAAAGAGCAATTGTCACTGGCCTGAAGGTACTTAGATTTTTCATGTTCCAAAAAGATTCTTCAGGAGTGGTTTCACCACTATCTCTTTCAAATGACATGGGACCATCCCCTCTTATGAGGAGGCTTTAATCATGGTCCCCCTCCCCAGCTCCGATATCTGTTCCCTCCTCGCGGGCTTTTATGAGTCAAGAGAAGCAAGGCTCCAGTACAGAATTGGCTGCATGCACCTGTCCAAACAGCTTGTCGAGCTACAGGAACTGAAACTCATCCAAAAAAACTGGAGCGTGAGCATCATAGGTGCCTCACCCATCCTGGGGAATCAGGAGAGATTTATGTCCTGGAGGATGTGTCACTGAAGGACAAAATCGTCTTAGTTGTGGTTCCCCAATTATGGAATACTCGCCATGGATCCGTGATGGACACTAGCAGTGCAATATTTGGGGTGAAAGCACAGCATTTTTTGGTTTACACAGACATTTTAATTAGTTGATTTCTCTCTGTTTTGTTGTATTTTCTGCCTTGTTTATTTTATTTTTTATGCTTTCTTTTAAAATGCTTTATATATTAAGTTTTATTATATTTATTTATACGCCATTCTGCTATCCACATAGATGAAGGGAAGTTTAAAAATATTTAAATGTCTAAATGATGACAATGTATGAAACATGTCAAAATAATCATCCTGATGTGATTCTGTGACTGCATCAAGATTCTTCCTGAGCTGAGTTTTGCTCACATGTTCACTGCATGCAACACACATGCAGTGAGAGAGATGAGTTCAGTTCGTATTTTAATACTCAAACCAATATGCGAATCAAAAGTTTCTTTCCACAGAGGGTATTTCTCCAAATTTTGCAATGAAGTTTTCCAACATAAAAATGTGTATATTAGTGGCAAGTGCATTCAAATGCATATGTGGTAAGAATAACACACAGAAATTCATTATATTAATTCATTATCCTTGCAAAATGTGTATACTGGAAAACAACATCTGCAAAGGTACATATATTAGAAATGTGCATGAAAATTCTTCCTTATCTTTGTGAATTTTTCTAAAGCAAAAATGCAGACCAATTGCAAACAGTAAAGAATTTTTCCAACTTAAGACTGGAAAAATTAGATTTTTTTTTCCTCCAACAAATCAGTGTTGTTACAAGTAATACTGGAAAAATCCACAACCAATTCAAATGAGTTCGGATTTTTGGGAATCCAATCTGCAAATTGCACAGCAGGCTGATAAAGGGATGTGGGGATTCTGCAGACCATGGGGGAGGGGCTTGGGGTGGAATTTGTACAAATATGCCTGGTTCAAATGCATTAATTTACACTTGTGATTAATGCACATTAACACCAGTGGAACAGAATTCTTGTACATTCCCTCCTCCCCACTCCTCCATTCAGAGTCTGTCAGTGAGTTGACAGAGGAATGAAAGGTGTCTGACAGTCTGCAAAACAGAAATAGATTTTAAAAATCCACACATTGCTAGAGATAGGTTCATTGTGATGCTGGATCTGCATTTGCATTGTTTACTGCTGCCCCTGCTATAAATAGAAAGCTGTTACATTAGCATTCATTAAGTGCACGGGATGATATTAAAACCCATAGGAGCAGTGATTAAAACAGAGACCTTTTAATCAATTGACAAATATTATTGCAAAAACAATAACACTCCCACAAGTATAAAAAGAATTTCCTGGATAATACTGTAACCTAATCCTCTCTGAATAGCATATCATCAACAAGAAATATTATGTTCATTTACGATTATTTTTCATGAGCTGTCTGTCATTATGACAGGTGCTACATGCAATGAAGGGCTTGAATTCCATAAGGATACTAAGTGGTGGAGACTGGGGGCTGGACTGCGTCTTGATAGTAAGACCCTTTGTCCTTGTCAGTTGGGATGGCCAAGGAGAGCCGGCTTGGCTTTCAGTGCCACAACATACCCAAGCACAATATTTTTAATTTTTCTTTTTGGAGTTCATGGCACACATCCAGTATTTTGGGAGAAATGTGGAAGAATGGGAGGAGAGGGAAACAAAGGAATGAGGAATGATTTATGTCTTGGGTGGCTTCCCAGCCATTGGGAATGATTCTGGTTTCGGTCGGTATAGCCCACCTCTTCATTGCATAGCGCTGATCCAAGTACCGTTTCCTGGTCACACTGGAGTGTGATAGAATCAGAGGCTCTGTCTGAAAGAGATTCCAACAATGTCAATTACAGGGGAGTGGGGCCGAAAGGGTCCAGTCCCAGTAACTTTTCTGATGTCCCACTTAGCCACTGTTTTAAGAAGGCCACAAAAGTCCGTGGTTTGCTTAAAATGAAGTTTTGGTTTGGAGGGGACACGAGTGGATTTCATTAAGGATTGCAATGGGCCTGGAAACCAAATTCTGTGAGGAACAATTGAAATATTTGCATCTATTTAGCAAAGAGGTAGACATGATAGCAAGAAGTTGGAGCAGATTTGTTCTCTGTAGGTCCATAGGATGGGATGAGAAGTAACAGACTGACAGTATAAGGGAGAAGATTTCAGATAAACATAAGGAGGAACATCCTAACCATTAGAGACTTTGACTTTAGGGATGTGACCGGAATCTGCAACAGACTCAAACGAGTTCACCCTATGGCTCTGTAGCACACTGGCTTTCCCAGAACAAATGGAATTCAGAGCTGGGGATTGATTTTTTATTTTCTGTATTTTCTTGCAAATTGAGTGGCAGAAAAATAAGTAAAATAAAGAACACCAATCACAAATGCACAGATCTCTCCATAAAGTGTCAAGTGAAAATTTGCATATTTTCAAATACTGGTTGACCGCAGGCTAAACATGAGTCAGCAGTGTGATGCGGTGGTCAAGAGGGCGAATGCCACCCTTGGTTGCATAGCCAGAAGTGTGGCTTCTAGATCGAGAGAGGTATTACTACCACTCTACACGACTCTGGTGCGCCCACAACTGGAGTATTGTGTTCAGTTTTGGGCCCCTCATTACAGAAAGGATATAGCCAGGTTGGAGTCAGTGCAGCGTAGGGCCACAAGGATGGTGGCTGGTTTGCAGGGGATGCCGTATGAGGCGAGACTGAGGGAACTGGGTCTCTTCAGCCTGGAGAAGAGGAGACTCAGAGGGGATATGTTGGCAACATACAGGTATGTGAGGGGGTGTCACATGGAGATGGGGAGAGGCCTGTTCTCCCCTGCAGAGGAAAGCAGGACGCGCTCCAATGGAGCAAAGCTCAGGGAGCCAAGGTTCAATTTGAATGCCAGGAAGCACTTCCTGACAGTGAGGACCCCGAGGGCGTGGAATGGGCTTCCACGGGAGGTCGTTGAGGCCCCATCGGTGAGGGTGTTCAAAGATAGGCTGGACATGCACATGGTGGGCATGTCATGAGCGGAGCCGGCTGGTGCCGGAGGTCAGACTAGATGGCCCAGGAGGCCCCTTCTGACTTGCTCTGTTTCTATGTTTCTATGTTTCTATATTTTGGGTTGATTTGTACATTTCTATCCCCTTGCCACTTCAGCAAAGACCGGATGGCAATTTCTTAAGGATGATCTGTTTGTATCCTGCACTGGGCTAGAGGACAGCCAAGGTCCCCTCCAACACTATGGCTGTATTATTCATTGGCTCCCTAACTTTTCCGCTCTGATAATTTGACCAGTAGCCCAGTGTCAATGTATTTATACCTAGAAATTCAGCAAACTCAGCAATAGATTCAAAAGAGTTTTGATTTCTATGAATCTGTCCTGTGGATTCTTCAGCGGACTGGCTTTTTCTGAGCAATGTGCACTATGTACAATGTGTGCCATACTTGTGAACCAGTGTTTATTTTTTGCTTTCCAGAATTACCTGCAAATATAGTTGCAGAAAAGGAGGATATGCACAAGCATTTAAAAAAGAGTCAAAATGTGAATAAACCCCATTGGCTTAACATGAACTTGCAGGTTTGGGGAGGGGACTGGCATTTGCCTTTGTTCAAGTGAGCACTTTCCAGCACAAAGCCAAGCTGGGGATATTGAGAAAAATCCTATTTCAGTGATGCAACAAAAGGGGCCGGCCATGAGACACAGAGAGAATGGATGTGGCAGAATCCATGCATCCTGACTTGCACCCATGCCTTTTTGAATGAGAACTGCGAAGGGTGTTGCAGATGGCTCCCAAATGGAGCCTTATCTGGCCCTGGTGAGACACTCACAGCCTTACCTTCACCACTTTTATAGAATAAGGTGTGTCCAGAATATTTCCCCTTCAGTCTTCCTCCTACCCATGCTAGGAATCATTTAATTTATTAAATTTCTATACCACCCAATAACCCAAACTAGCTGGCTGGTCTACAAAGATTAGCAACTTAAAAATGCATTATAAAAACATATACATCTAAGCATGCATGCATGCAACACAGAGAAAGACATATAAAACAATTATATAAAACAAGACAAACATATAAAACAAGACAAACATATAAAACCATTTTAAGCCAGTTTAAACAATTAAAGGAAGAGGGGAAAGGAAGAAAGGAAAATCCATATATAACTGACCAAAAAAATCAAAAGACTATAAAGTAGCACACTGCCATTTAAAACACGAAATATGAGCACATGCATTTTGGCTGGTCTTCTGGTGCTCAGCTTCAGACTTAAGCACAGTCGAAATTTAATTCTTTGGAGAAAGTGACAGGAAGTGACAGAGAGATTGGGTCAGCTGCAACAGTTGTTCTATACCAGCTAAATGAGTTCATACAAAAGTTTGATACACAAGTTCAGGAGGTACTGAAAAGTGAAAATGGGGAACGGAGAGAGCTCAGAGGTTGCTGTGCATGTTTATGATGAACTGTGGGAGGAATAAGAAGGATGGGAGGAACGGTTCCGTTGATCAGCAGTGTCCATTGGTGCTCATAGTTGGCTTAGCAGCAGAAGCAACACAAAATGGTTGTACAGAGCAACAAAGAAGTGTGCAGGGTACTATCTGAGAGACGTATCACAAAATCCTCTTCCATCTCTCCTATCACACAGAATTGTGTGTGCTGAAAGTTAAGCCGCAGCACCTTCTCTGAGATGTTGCAAGGGATTCCCAATTACCATTTGTCAGACTGCACAGGACAAATACTTGGGTTGGGGAAATGTCCTGGATTCACAAGTTTAATTTTGTTTTTAATGTAAATTTAAAACTATTTTTCTTTTTTTATATATTATTATTTTTAAAACATTTTTTTCAAAACTTAGCCGCAACAAAGGGTTTTCTTCTCATGTCTTGTATTACCATTGTGCAGGATCATAAGCTGAGAGGGAAAAGGAAGCAAGGAGAATTTATTTATTTATTACAAGCATTTATATTTATTTATTTATTATTTATTAGAAAAATTTCTATGCCATCCCTTGCCAGCTAGCCTCGGGGCGGCTTACAGCAGGGTCCTTCCTGTCCTTCCTCCAAGCGCTCAGGACGGCTTACACAATATAAAATTCCAATGTAAAGCCTCAATTATTTAAACAATATGAAACACACCAAGAACTTAAAAGAAAAGAGGAAAAGAACATGTGGAGAGAGGAAAAATAAAATACAATCTATATGTAACTGACAAAAGAGGGAGGAGTTTACAGGAGTTTTAAAATCTGTTTTGTTTCAGATTGTAGGGTGCCTTTCATTCCTTCATCCACTCATTGATGGAAATGGATTTTCTTTTCTTTTGGGAAGAATGTGGTTCACTCATAAATGCACAGTTGCTGCTAATCCGCACAGGTCAAGAACGCACACTTGCACAAGTCACTCCTCCCTGCACCCCAAAAGTAAACAACCAGTTTGCATGCTTGGAAAAAGTCAGCCTGCTGCAGCATCTACAAGCCAAACGCACAGAAACCGGAGCAAAGCTGAATCCACTGCAGAACTCCCTGCATCTCAGTTAATATGGGGACAAAAGGAAGATGGGCTATAGCCATTCAGTGGCAGAGTGCCTGCAGAGGTTACTGGGTTCCCTGCCTGGCCTGCCAAATGACGGAGGTTCTTCACACCTGCACCATCTCCCTGATTCTCTGAAGCACTGCTTTGAGTCAGAATAAGGGCTGGCTGTTCAGGTACCACCCAAAAACAGCGCCATGGAAGAGCTGCAATTCTGGTAGTGCTCAGTCCACATCCTGCTGGAGCCCAGCTTGTAGGATTTTGAGCATAACTTTGCTAGTGTGTGAAATGAGCGCAAGTGTTCAGTAGTTTGAACATTCTTTCAAACTTTCATTCTTTAAACTGACCTTTTCCAGTCCTGTGGCCACTGTTGAGTTTTCCAAGTTTGCTGGCATAGAGTGTAGCACTTCAACTGTATAATCTTTTAGGATTTTGAATAGCTCAGCTGGAATACTGTCACCTCCACTAGCTTTGTGGTTGCTAAGACTTCCTGAGGCCCATTTGACTTCACACTCCAGCTCGTATGTTTGGCTTGAGGTCAGTGATAACACCATCATGGTTATCAGGGACTTTGAGATCTTTCTTGTATAGTTCCTCTGTATAATCTTGCCACCTCTTCTTGATCTCTTCTGCCTGTTAGATCCCCGCCATCTCCAATTTTCTTGGAGAGATCTCTATTCTTTCCCATTCTATTGTTTTCCTCTATTTCCACAGTCAACTCTAGGTCTTGTTTTTACTGATACTTTTTATTAATACTTCTATTAATGCATCCCAAACTAGCATTTGGCCTTTTTTTTACAGCTGCATTACATTATCGACTCATATTTAGGCTGTTGTCCACAATAACTCCAAGCTCTTTCTTCTTCAGTTCTGTTGAGCCCCGAATTCCCCATCTTGTACCAATGCATTTGGTTTCTGTTTCCTAGCTGGAGGACTTGGCACTTGTCCCTACTGAATCTCATTCAGATGCTTTCAGCCAAGTGTTCAAGTTGATCAAGATTGCCCTGGATCTTCATTCTGTCTTCTAGGGCGCTTGCTATTCCACCCAATTTTGTATCATCTGCAAATTGATTACCTTTCCTTGTACTTCCTCATCTAAATCATTAATGAAGATGTTGAGGAGCACTGGGCCCAGGACTGAACCCTGTGGCACCCCATTAGTTACCTCCCTCCAGTTTGAGAAGGTGCCATTGATGAGAACACTTTGTGTCCGATTTGGCAGCCAATTTTGGATCCACCTAATAGTTTTTCTGTCTAGTCCAGATTTTGCTAATTTGCTTATCAGAATGTCATGGGGACTACGTAAAAAGCTTTGCTAAAGTCTCGAAGCTCAGGGAGGTTCATAAAGTAAGTCAGGCAGTCCCTTCTTAATGCTTTGACTGCTGTATTTGATCCCTCACGATCTTCCTGGAAGAGCTGGGACAGAAGGATCAGCACCATCATCCTCAATGTGGGTGTTGTCTCATAACTTTGACTACAACAACCCTGCAAGGTAAGCCAACATTAATTCTCACTATCTCCAGTATTGTGGAGGTGGTGTGTGTGTGCGCGCACCTGTGTGTGCAGAGATGGCACTCTAAGGCTGAGGGAGAGATCAGAACATACTCTCGGTCAAATGCCATCCACCCCTCCATCCATCCATCCCTCACGCTCCAGGAAGTCCCACTGAACTGCCTCAAGTAGGAGCCGTGTAGAAGGGAGGCAAGCAGGGGGGCTGCAGCTGCCCCGGGGTCTGTGCTTTCGGCTTCCACCGCTTTCCCTTGATCTCGCCTCCCCCATCGCACGGAGTTCGGCCGATGTTTCGACCCCCGGAGTTCCCCAGATGCCCCCTCCTCCCGGCCTTTGCTCGCCCGCACATGCTCCCCCGCTGAGTGCTCCCTCCGCCCAGCCCCCTCCCCAGCCCGGGCTCGGCCGATCGCTTACGCGCAGGCTCTGGCGGGGGCTGCTCCGGAGCCGGGGAAGGCCCCGAGCGAGCGAGCCCAGCATCCCGCCCGCCCGCCGGCGGGCAGCGTCCTCGAGCGTCTCCTCCTTCGCAGCCCACGGGGCTCCGGGGCCGCTGACGTCTTCGCGCGACCGGCGAGCGCCACACAGACGCACACAAAGGCGAGCGCGGAGCACCGGGAAGCAGCGCCCGCCGGCCGGCCGGCCGCCGCCGCCCCGGCAGCCGCCCGCAGCCTGCTCCGTGGCCAGCGCAGCGCAGCGCAGCGCAGCGCAGCGCAGACGCAGCGCCGGCCCGGCCGTGGCGTGGCGTGGCGGCCCCCTCCCGCCCGCAGAGCCAGCGCCGTGCCCTCGCCCCTCTCCCCGCCGCCGCAGACCGACGCCTGGCGCCATGGGGAGACTCTGCCGGGGTCTCTCCTGCTCCGTCCCCCGCCTTCCCCGCTCGCCGACTCCCGGCCGAGGAGCCTGACGGAGAGCGAGGCGACCTCGCGAGCGGCGCGATCGCCCCTGCCCGGCCCTGCGCAGGGCAACTTCCGAGGTAAGGGACCCCGCGGCAGAAGCCAGGCGGGAGGGGTTCGGCGGCAACCCGCGCATCCGGCTTAGGACAGCGAGCGGCGGTCGCTTTCCCCGGCAGCCGCGCGCGGGGGCTTCACTTCCCCTCCCTCCTCATTGGCAAAGTCTGGGGGAGAAAACGGGGGAGGCTGGAGAGGCCCGCGCCGGCTACATGTGGGGAAACGAGTCACCCCTCCTCCCCACCCGGCTGGGATGAAAGCACAACCTTCTCTAAGGGGACCACGCGGAATGCTGGATTTGTAATACTTGCACGAATTTGGGGCAGGTCTGGAAGATAGGCTGCACCTGCGGAAAAGCTTCGTCTTGTACTCCACTCTTCAAGGGTCGGGAGCCGCTTTCTCCCTCGGCTGCAGGTGCCCAAGCCTGACCCTGCGCTTGTTATGGCATCTCATGGATAAAGGAGGCAGATCGAGTTCCTGTGCAGGGCGGAGAGTGCCCGAAAGACTTACAGTTGGCCCTAAATAGATTTGGCGTGCAGGCGGCATCTCTTGGCCCTGTTATGTCCGAGACCTCCCCCCGCCCACCGCAAACACACCTGCGTCTTGCCTCCCAGTAGCACTGAAATGGATTCCCACTATTTCTTTTTTATCTGAAGGCTTCCGGTGAGGCAAAAAAAGCAAGCGAGAGAAAATTCTTGCCACAACTTATGTTGTGTAGTGCGACTTTTTCAGCCAACTGACTTCCATAGAAGCCCAGTGGGGAGGAATGGTATATTGATGGTGGAGAAGTGCGCAAGGGTGGGGGTGCTCAACATTTGGTTTTGTTTTTCTTCCTGAAAAGGAGTCCAGCAGTACCCAAAATCAAGGTTATTTGGTGGAAATTTGGACATGATGGAGGCTGGGATGTGGCAATATGCAAGCCAGCCATCCTGGCTGTACAGATGGAAAAACAACCCACCCGCCCTGGGCTGGACGGGGTCCTCAGCCCTGGCAAAGTCCTCTTTGTTTTTGCTCTGCTAAAACAATAATACAGAAGCACGTTTTGGGCAGGGACAAATGGTTTGGAATCGCATCCTTCCAGCGAGATCGGTTTCTTTGGCAGGTCGTGCTGCAGATCCTCCAGGCTTGGTTTTGTTTTGTTTTGTTTTGAATTAAAAATTAACTTGGGTGTGTTTTGATATCTTGTGGACTGGAAGAATCTCTCTTGTTTTGTGAAGCTGTGCCTTTCCTTGGTAGTGGCTGTGGAATGATTAGTTCCAAGGGTGTGTGATGCAGTCATAAATCAAATAACCATCTTAGGAGGGGTGTTATTTTTTGCCACTGTGTTTTGCACTGTTCTCCAGCCCCCACCCAGAACCTCTGCCTTGCATCTCGACATGCAGTGCATTTACCTAATGCTCAGTTTTAGTTGCATACAAATGAGGAGAGGGAGATTTTGTTTTAGTGCCATCCTGGTAGGGAAAATTGTAGCTCAGAAAGCAAACCAAATTGGAACTTGGGCAGAAACTCACAAATTAGGGAATGCTGAGGGCTAACAGTATGTTCTCCTTGGAAGGTGGGTGTTCAGTTGTGGGTGGGTGCAATATGGCAAGCCAGCAAAAGGTTCTGCTTGGAAGAAGCCAGGTGTAGAGCTGACTACCTTCCAGCCTTCCTCATGTCAGGGGAAAGACAACCTGCTCACTTGCACACTACCACCAACTTCCGTGAAATTAATCGGCCAGTTGGTACTGCTTGGTGCTTGGGGGCATCATAGAGAGGAAATGCCAAGTGTTCTCTCTCCAAGGCTTGCTTTTCCTGTTCCCTTTTTTGAATGCAGAGAATGCAGGCCGGCAGTAAAGTGTTTGCAGTCCATAAAGTATATTGCTTTAGTTCCCAGGCTGTGTGCTCTTCCCTCTTCATTTCTTCACTGGCTTGAGAAGAGTGAATAAAAATCACATTAAGAAGGCACCTTGCCTGCGAATTCTTTCATACCTGCCCCAGGGGGTGGGGATTTACAGAGATGCTGAAAGAACACACCAGTGGCCCCGCACATATGCCACTGCGCCACTGGTTGGTTGAAAATAAAGCTCAGGGCCCCCCCTCCCCGGCCCACTTTCTTCTCTATAAAAACCTGGGGAGGGGATTCTTTAGACTATCACAGGCAGGGCTCTCTAAAGCCCGTCTAAGCATTGGCCAAACCTTGCATTATGTCCTCCCCATTCCTGTGTTCACGCATATCAAGTCAGAGCACTAAGGCCCAAGAGCTGCCTTATGGCCCCGTCCACTGTGTAGGGTTGCTCTTAATCCAGTCTTCCCCAAACTGCTGCCGACTGCTACTACGCTGTGCTGATTCCCAGCTGATAGGACCAATGGCCATGATGGCTGGAGATTGTGGGATACAGATGTGCCGTACCAGCACATCTGGAGGGCAGTGGGCCAGAGAATTGCTGCACTGGTTTGTAATGGGGTGCATTGCGGAGCAAAACTGCCTTGGCAGTCTTTAATTGGAGCACATTTAGGAGAATGGCAAAGAGTTTTCCTGTGACACAAAGACTACGAGATTTATTGTGGCGTGAGTTTTTATGCTCTCGGAGCTTGCTTCCTCATTTGCATTTTGTGCTGTGCAGGGCATGTACACATGGACCCAGAGGAGAACATAAACATTAGGGCCAAAAGGTCACAGAATGGAAAGCATTTAGTGGCCAGCATGGTTCCTCCCCACCTTCCCTGCCACCCTGTTCTTTTCACTCCCACTCCCTTGGAGCTTCCTCTCTCTGAGTACCGGCTTGCTTTGTCCGCAAAAGCTTGCTGTGGGTTGCAGCCCACAACCAAGCCAATTTCTCTGTAATTCTGCATGAAGTTGCCCTCCTACTTTATAGGAGACAGTCCGGTATTTGGAGAGCTTTTGGGAACAGGCTTCTCTTTGAAGGGATCCTGGTCCAGTTTAAAGATAAAGAACACAATGTAGTGAAGTTGCCCACCAGCTGTCAGCAGCTGGGGTGTAGCGGGACCAGGCGCACAGGTCTCTTACTCACAGGCTGCTCTGCTATGGTGAGACATGTAGTGTTTCTACTGAAACTGCAGTATTTTTTTCTAATTTTTCATCTAAATATCTAAACTGGCATACTTTAAATGGTATCAGTGGTGGAGGGGTAGCTATTCTGCAGACTAAATTCACAAATGATACCACAGTGGGGGCGATAGCCACAACTGAGGAGCAGGTGATCCAGATGCAGAAGGATCTGGGTGGACTGTGGATCTCGACAGGGGAAAACAGGATGGCGTTCAATGTGAATAAGTGCAAGGTCTGGCACCTGGGACACAGGAATAGGTGTCACAGGTACAGGATGGGGGACAGGTGGCAGGAGAGAAGCACCTGTGAAAGGGATCTTGGGGTACTTGTTGACAGCAGGCTGAACATGAGCCAGCAGTGTGATGTGGTGGTTAAGATGGCAAACAATTCCCTTTGATCTATAGCCAGAAATGTGGCTTCCAGATCTAGGGAGGTGTTGACACTTCTCTAAAGACCCTGGTCACCCACAACTGGGTGGGTTCAGTTTTGGACTCCACATTGTAGGAGAGACATAGCTAAGTCAGAATTGGTTCAGTGCAGGGTCACAAGAATGGTAGCCGGGTTGGGAGGGATGACATGTGAGGAGAGATTGAGGGAACTGGGTCTTTTCAGCCTGGAGAGGAGGAGACTCAGAGGGGATTTTTAGCAACATATAGGTCCGTGAGGGGTTGTCATGTGGAGAAGGGCCATGATCTGTTCTCCCCTGTGGTGGAGGGCAGGATGTGTTCCAGTGGGACAACTCTCCAAGAACCTGGCTTCAGACTGGATGTCAGGAAGTACTTCCTGACAGTTAGGACCCTTAGGATATGGAATGGGCTTCCAAGGGAGGTGGTCATGGCCCCATCAGTGAAGGCATTCAAGGAAAGATTGGACAACCATGTGCTGGGGATTACATGAGCAGAGATGGTTGGAGCCAGGGGTCAGAATGGATGGCCTGGGAGGCCCCTTCTGACTCACTTTTTTTCTATGATTCTTTGTTTCTGTTTATAAATTTCATCTGTTTGTTTTGATAATGTATAATGGTAAGAGGTTAATGTTTCTGAGCAGATACATTTAAGGTTGCACTGTTGGTCTTTAAGGGATGTCAAGTCTTATAGAGTGAGTTCAGACAACACAATCACCCCATACTCAAGGCTGAGTTGACTGTGGTTTGTTCCTGAACTATAGATTATTGATGAAATGTGGATTGTTATGTTCTCTAAAGCCATGTGTTCTAACGAACCATGCTTTTTGAACTATGAGCAACCCATGGATAAAACCAGTGGTTTCTTGGTTGAGTTTTGAACTGTTGGCTGTTTATGGTTAACCAACCATGTTTTGTTATTGCAGCTGAGCTCAGACATAGAAACATAGAAACAGAGCAAGTCAGAAGGGGCCTCCTGGGCCATCTAGTCTGACCCCCAGCTCCAGGTGGCTCTGCTCATGGCATGCCTACAATGTGCATGTCCAGCCTATCCTTGAAGACCTTCACTGATGGTCACTGAGGCTTCAACTACCTCCCATGGAAGCCCATTCCTTACTATGGCTATATCTTTCCTGTAATGTGGAACCCAGAACTAAACACAATACATCAGTTGCGGGTGCACCAAAGTTGTATAGAGTGGTAGTAATACCTCTCTCAATCTAGAAGTCACGCTTCAACCAAGGGTGGCATTCGGTCTCTTGACTGCTGCATCACACTGCTGAATTATGTTTAGCCTGCGGTCAACCAGTACCCTGAAATGCCTTTCACAAGTGCTTCTCTCCAGACACTTATCCCCTAACCTGTACTTATGACACCCATTTCTACACCCCAAGTGCAAGCCCTTGTACTTATCCACATTGAATTCCATCCTGTTGTCCCCTGCCCATTTCCACAGTCTGTTCAGATCCTTTTGGAGCCGGACTACATGCTCCTTAGTTGTGGCTCCTGCCTCTGTTTTAGTATCATCTGTGAATTTGATCAGCAGACTGTTCACCCCTTCTTCTAGGTTACTGATGAAAAGTTTGGACAGGATCGGCCCCAGGATAGAGCCCTGGGGGACTCTGCTCATTACCGGCCACCATCCTGATGATTCCCCACTAATAGTTACCTTCTGCTTTTGGTCCATCAACCATGCCCTAATCCATTGGACAGTGCATCGGTCTATCCCAAAACCCCTCAGTTTCTCAACCAGGGTATCATGCAGCACTTTGTCAAAGGCCTTGCTGAAATCCAGGTAAACCACATCCACCGTATCCCCTCTGTTTAGCCACCTCGAAACCTTGTCAGGGAATTCCACGAGGTTCATCTGGCAAGACCTGTTTTTACAGAATCCATGCTGTAAGGTCACACCAACCTCCCTTCCCTAGGTCTCTCTGTATTATGAGCCTTTCCATTGTCTTCTCCGGAAAGGATGTAAGGCTAACTGGCCTGTGATTCCCCTACTACCCTTACTGAAAATTGGGACCACTGATGGGACCACCCTCCAGTCCACTGGAACCTCACCCATTCTCCACAATGGCCTCAAAAATGGAGGCCAGCGGGCATGAGAGTTCCCCTGCCAGCTCCCAAAGTACCCTTAGGTGTAACCCATCAGGGCCTGGCTCCTGGGTAATGTCCAGTGCCCTGAGGAGCTCCTCAGCTTCCAGGAGGGTGACTAATCTGTGCCCCTAAATCCCCAGCTTCATCCGATTCCCCATGCAGATCCACCCAGTTCTGCTTTGGTAAGAACACAGAGGCAAAAGTATTTAGCATCTGTACCTGTTTCCTCACATCAGGCACCAAATCTCTTTCCTCCTCATTAAGTGGTCCCATCGCCTGTCTCTCCTTCCTCTTGCTATTTACCTGTAGGCAGAAGCCCATCTTGTTGCTCCTGATATTATTTGCAAGTCTCAGCTCATCATCAGCCTTAGCCTTGTAACGAATCCATCTGCAACGAGTCTCCTCCTCCCAGTATACACTTTTGTCTACCTGCCCCAGTATCCATTTCCTATGGACATTCTTCCTATGCCTAATGCCTCTCACCACTTCTCTCCTCATCCATGGGGGCACACTCCGTCGCCTCCCTGCCTTGCTCACTGAGGTATCATCAAGGCTTGCGCTTCCAAGACCTCCCTTTTTAGCACCATCCATCCTTCTTCACCTCTCTTGCCTTCCAGTACCCTCTCCCAGGAGATGTTCCCTAGTTTGACCAAAGCTGGCTCTCTTGAAGTCCCAGCTTCTAGTATTCGACCTGCCATGGATGCCCATTCCCCTGATCTCAAAGCAAAGGATGGAGTGATCACTCAGATCCAGAGCAACCTAAATCTGCACCCCATCTATCAGTTCCTCCCTGTATGTCAAAACCAAGTCAAGGATATTCCCTCCTCTCGTTGCCTCCCAGATCCTCTGCCTAAAAAACTCCTCCCTCTATAGTGCCTAGGAAGCGACGTGACCTGACTGTCTCCACCGAGTGAGTCTCCCAACTAATATCTAGAAGATTGATATCTCCCATAATGACCATGTCCCTTCCCCAAGATATCCTTCAAATCTGGTCTGTCAGGGCATTGTCCAGGGTCTCAAGCTGACTCGGTGGGTGATAGCATAGCCCCACTGTCACGTTCCTCCCCCCATCAAGACACTTCAGTTTCATCCAGACTGCCTCTACCAGTTCCCCATCTGCACCACCCTCTTTCTCATTGCATCCTATCCCTTCTCTGACATATAACACTACCCCCGCTCCTCTCTTTCCCTCCCTGTCCTTTCTAAATAGGACATACCCCTCTACATGTACATTCCAATCTTGCCATTCGTCCCGCAATGTTTCCGTAATCTCCTCCAGGTCATACCCTCCTATTCCCAGAACAGCCTCAAGCTCTTCTGCTTGTTTCCCATGCTCCTAGTGTTAGTATACATGCATCTCAGCTCCCTCCCATGACCCCCTACCTTTGGGTCCCCTGGTCTCCTCCTTCCTCCCTTCTTCCTTGGTACCAGAATCCTCTTCATAGAAGTCCCACCAGCCCCTGAAGTACCTCCAGTGCTCTGGCCTTGAAACCCTGATCCCCTCCCCTCACTTGTCCAATCAGAACAGTTTTGGGGGGAACCTGACCTCCCCTCTCAGTTTAAAGCCTTCCAGACAAAGCTCACTAGAGCATTTCTGAAGGACCCCCTCATGAGGTGCGTACTGTCTCCTCAGGTGCCGTGATCGTGGAACCTGAAGCATTCCTTTCAACACCAAAATGTGTTTCTTTTCACTTGGAAAAGAAACAATGAAAACATGATATTCCACATTTCCATGATTCATTAACCGTTTATGAATGTGAGTTCTCATGCTGGATGAGCCCAGTCATTGTCTGTTGCCTCAAGAACAGCAAACAAACACTGCCACTCCCTCGAACTTGTCGAACACTGGGACTGATGCCGAGCGACCTCCCCCCTGAAATCCCACTTGTTTCTGTGATTCTGCACGATCATGAATGGGGCCAAAGGAATCCAAGGAGGTGGATTGAACTATTTTCGCAGAAAGACTACAAAGACGTCTAAAATAGGAGATCCTGGAAGGGCGATGGACAAAATGCCAGCAATCCTCTTTCCTCCGAAGAATGATGGATGCATATTATGCAGTACAAAACTAAAGTGCTCGCTCTCTCTCTCTCTCTCTCGCTCTCTCTCTCTCTCTCTCTCTCTCTCTCTCTCTCTCTCTCTGTGTGTGTGTGTGTGAGAGAGAGAGAGAGAGGCTGCCATCTTTAGAGGTATGACTTTCAACTCTGTCTCTAGTAGTGCAATCTTATATATGTCTCCTCAGACCTCCATGGCACTGATTTCTGAAGAGATGTGCACTGGATTGCCCTGCATGGTTACAGGCATGGACCACCCTAGCCTGCTTAGCTAAAATTAATACCATGAATGAGATACTGCTATATTATGCCTGTCCTGCTCTTTACTCCGCTGTCTGTGATGGTGTCCTTGCCCCAACGTTCTGCAATAAAACCGTGCATTCTTATACTGAATCCCCAGTTCTGTAATTGGAATAAATGGTGCAGATTGGCCACAGTTTGCTTAATTAGTACGCTGTACACAGTTCCAGAGGGGAGTTTTTGAGAATTTGACACGTCCTCCTTTAACCCCTTGCCCCGACTCCACTCAGAGAGCAACTGGGAAGCAAAACAATCATGATGCCTGAGCGATGGCATTCCTGGAAAGGTAAAATAGAACGGTGGATGCTGCTGCTCCTTCAACAGCTGAAACGCTGGACTAAGCCTTTTTCCGCCGGGGAATATGGGGCAAACATGATTCAGTGGAGGTCATGCAAGGATTGATCTGCGGTAAGCCTGCAGCTCTCCAAAAGACTGGAGCCTGGACACTCTGGCCAGCTGTGAGGTGAGACGCTTTCTGTGTGTTTACACGTCAGTGTAAGTGCCTCGTTCCAGTTGGGAAAAATTGAATCGAGGGGAGGCAGAGCTCTCTTCCACGACAAAGCATTTTTTTGGTATTGCTAATGGAAAACCCATGTGTGGTGCTTGATTCTGAAGGTAGGATAGAGGAGACAAGGCAGTTCATTTGTTAGAGGAACTTCTGTGGATGCAAGATTTGGCAAGCTTTTGCGCTAACACAACTTTTCAGCAGGCAGAATGGGGAGATGTGTAATTCCCTGCTGCTCTTAGAAACATAGAAACAGAGCGAGTCAGAAGGGGCCTCCGGGCCATCTAGTCTGACCTCTTCTTGTTGTTTTCAAATTTGTGTTGCTCTAATGCAAAAGCTGCATCTTATGCATGTATGGTATTTTGGGGGATCAGCTGAACATTCACCCTTAACCTTCTCAGCTTTACAGCTTGGGATCCTTTGCATCAGATATCGGCATCTCTGTGTCCTGTGTCTGGCAGTCTAGTATAGCAGTTTCGTGTAGTGTGTTCTTCCAGGTTAGTATTCCTATCAGCCAATGCTGAGGGGCAGCAGCCTGTAACTTCATGATTGGATATGGAAAGCATAGCTCAGCAAGGGCACACTGAGCAAGGGCACACATGAATCCGGGCTATGCCCCCGTACTTCCCATTGGAAAGATTCTAGGGCTCCGATTCTTCTTCCGCTTTGCCTGCTCTGCTAAATTCTGACTTTAACTAAGAGAATTGCTGTCATTCATTTCGGAACAGTGTCTTATGCACTAGGATGAGGTGATCAGTTGCTTCAGTACAGTTTGCATCACGACCTGCCCCCTGACCAGTCTTTCCATGTGGATTAACAAATCCCCCAGAACAGAGCAAAATAACATCTTTGTGTGATGTAAGATTACATCAAATTGCTTTGTTGCTACTTGCACACGCTCGTATGCAGAAAGGATCTTGCAATCACGTGTGTGATCAGGTACGGATTTTTCTAGCATTTTGTGAATGCGCATGGACATGTCCGCAGTGGGGTTGGAGAGACATGGAGAGGTGGGAAACTGGATTTGCTCTGGGCAGGGCTAATGGGTTGCAGGCTGCCTTTCCTGGGAGAAGGTCTTCCTCCTTGAACTTCACCATGGTGCATTGTCCCAAGGGAAGGCACTGGCTGACCTTGGCCTTATGGTGGTCTGAGCGAACCGTCTGGATGGGCATCGGGGGCACCCTACGAAATTCAGGAGGGCAAGCACTCCTTGGGACAGCCCTGAATCCCTGCCCCAAGGAGGGTCCAATACGCAGGCAACTTTGTAGAGCCATTTCACTCCACCTTTGAATGACTAAGTGTATAAACAGATATGCAGAAACACAAACCACATCACTGCAAGCAATTCTGTGTTTGCAGGGAAAATCAATTTTTCCCAGTTATTGTGAGAATTGCAGCTAAGGTTAGAAGGAACAAGGAAATCATAGGCCAGAGGCAAATTATTGCATCCCCTGATAATCAAAAAGTCCTGGAGCTACGAGCCTGTAAGCCCTGGCTCCACTATACCAGTTGAGAACTTTCGCTGGTAGAGAGAAGGAGGGATTGGTTTCATATGCTGCAGGGGAGGGACACCCCTCTAGGGACCACACATAAATGGTTCTGAGCTCTTGAGAGGATGGGCAGGCAATAAATGAGGCAGAGAAATAATGTGGTTTCAGGTTTCTAATTCTCAAAACTGGTTCTCTGCTAAAAGCTTAATTATGCCTGAGGATAGCTTGGGGGGCGGGGGCGGGGGGACAACTTGCAAATAAAAACAAAGCCCTTCCTCCTCAGAACACCCCATCAAGCAAGACTGGAATATTTATCCATTCAGCAGCTTTGGGGCATCATCTTTAGCCAAATCTGGTGGGTGTGATCAGGAAGCCTTCCTACCATCTCTCTGGTTTGACTTTGTGGTGTTCTCACATGGCCAGTTCTAACTGGCAGCATTATGTACATGATCCCCGAACAGGAGGCCCCCCTTCTCCTGTTCTGTTTATTCTGTGCCAAAGTGGAAGACAGAAGCAGTGCTGCGAAGACGCATTCAATAGCATGTGAAATAATCAAATTTTCCCCACTCACTCAAACCCTGCTTTTGACCTTGAATGTTTTTGTCAATGGATATTCAGCACAGCCCTAAGAAGCATGTCCCATGATCTGGGCTGACAATCAGGCTTCCACTCAAGGTAATTTTCCCTTCGGTATTGGGCTATTACTAGCTTCTTTGCTATCAGCAAGTCCAAACCCATCTTGGATAGTTCAGAGGGATCAACCAAGCAGAACTGGGCTAGTTGTGTAATTTAGAATCTCATGGAGACTCTGAAGTACCCAGTTCCTATCATTCTGGACCATTCCAGAGTGGTCCATTTTCATGGCTGCTGTGAAGATGGATGAATGCAATAAGGATCATCAGAGGCAAAAAGGCTATAGGCATATTTAATACCTGGGAAATGGACAGTAACTTTTCACAGGTGGGCAGTTAGAGTGTCAAGGCTGGAGAATAAGGGGATTATTCCTTTTGTCTTGCCAGCCCTCTTCTCTTGCTCGTTACTGTTCTGTGTCCTGTTCCCCTAGCTATGTCTCTTCCATGCTATGGGTTGGATGCAGACTTAGTGATGTTTAGAGCACACACAATGGAATCATAACTAACTCAAAAGTCCCATTGATTTCAGTGGGCCTGCTCTAAGCATGACCAAGTCTAGATTTAACCTGATGTTCTGCACTGAGCCCCCACAACTAAATAGCCCCTGTCAATCCTGCAAATGGATTTGAAAAAGAAAGGCCAAAAAAAATATCTCTCCTGATTTTGCCTGCCATACTCTTAGCACAGCTTTCTTCAACCTGATGGCTTCAACATGGGTTGGGTATAAGTTCCAGAATTGCCCAGCCAGATCTACTGTGCTGGCTTGGGGAGTCTGGGAGTTGTAATCCTTAACATGTACAAGATGCCAAGTTGGGGAATGCTATTTTAGTGCAAAAAAGGGACAGCATGCACCCAGATGGAAACAGACGGGGTACATAACCTCCGGTCTGGAGGGCATATTTGGCCATCCCATCCTGGGATCCCAGTCCAGCCCTCTTGAATCCCCAGATGGCCCCACCTCCTTTCTTGCAACCGTCCGTCATTTGATCGTGTCCCAGTTTTTTGCACTTTATCCCTCATGCTGAAAAACTGAAATGCCTCTCCTAAGGCTTGGTCACCAGCTGCAAGAGCTCTAAGGTAAAATGTGCTGGTAGTTCTGGTATTTTGCTTCTGCTTCGGCTGTAGCTACACGAGAACGAGCCTCCCCAGCAGCTTCTCCAAACTGAATTTGGATGCTGGGCCAGAAGAGTTTCTGCACACTTGCTATAAAGAGAGTGAGAAATGATTTTTAAAATGTGCCATTCTTCCTTAAGTGTCTTCAGATAAATATGTGTGCTTTGTTTTGTTTTTCTATTCTGTGTCAATTTAGAATTGGAAGACAACATTTGGGATAACCTATAAAGCCTGATATCTGTCCATCATGGAGACCAGTCAGGACTCCTCTCTGTTCCTGGTGAACATTTTGGAGGAGCTGGACACCAAGCAAAACAGGGTCTCCTACCAGGATCTTTGCAAATCATTATGTGCCCGGTTTGATTTGTCCCAGCTGGCCAAGTTACGGAGCGTGCTCTTCTACACTGCCTGCCTGGATCCCAATTTCCCTGCAACCTTGTTCAAAGACAAAATGAGGTGCACTGTAAACAACCAGCAGTCAAAGAAGATCATGGTTGCAGCAGACATTGTGACAATATTTAACCTCATCCAGATGAATGGGGGTGTAGCCAAGGAAAAGCTTCCCGTGGGACGTGAGAAGGTGAGGAAGAAGGAGTCGCTGGAGTCCTGCCGATCTGACACGGAAGTGTGCAATTTGGTGGACTGTGTGATCAACTGTGAATTGCGAGATGGGGACTTTAGCCGAGAGTACTCAAGCAGGAGGTCATCCAAATGCAGGAAGGGAGACGGCAAAGACGGTCCCCAGTTTGTTCCTGCTTCTGAGCCAAACTTTTTGCTTGGGGTCAGTAAAGAAATGAAAGGTCGAGTGGCTTCTCTCGATCGGTTGCAGGCACTGGCATCATATGCCATCACCAGCTCCTCTCCGTGTGAAATGCAGAGCACCTATTTCCCCATGAACATCGACACTGAATCAATGTCGGACCAGGACTCCTTACCCATTACTGCCAGCATTAAGGAGACGTTCACTGCAGCTGAGGAGCCCTTTGTGATGCAGTCCTGTGTGCAGAAGCGCAACATATTCAAGGAAGACTTCCACAATCTCATCACCATCTCACCCAACTTGATATCTCCCACTAGCAAAGCAGACGACGAGCTTGCCGAGCCCACAAACAGGAAGGAGACTCCCAAGCAAGCTTTCTTCAATCACAGTTTCGAAATGCCATACAGCAGCCAGTACTTGAATCCCATTTATTCCCCCTTACCGGATAAAAGGCGGGTCAAGCATGAAAGCTTAGACGATCTCCAGGCTTCTACTTACTTTGGCCCAACAACCATTCTTGGACCACAAGATTCGAAACGATGGTTAGGAAAGCCAAGCAAACAAACTCCATGGCCAGTTAAGAGCTGGAGTTTGAATACTGAAGAAGTACCTGATTTTGAAAGATCCTTTTTTAACAGGAAACAGTCAGAAGAGAAGCCTCGATACCAGGGTTCAAACAGCCAGCCTTCCAATTTCCCAGCTGCTGAGAGACTTCAACCTTATCACAACCCAAAGGATCAGCAACCGATGATGCAGTCCAGCTATGCTGTGAAACCGAATGGGCACAAACCCAAAGATATCCCCTCCATTTTAGAAGTAGAAAAGCACGAGCCCATCAAAAAATTTAAAGACAAAAGTATCAACTGCACTTCTGTTCAGCTTCTAAGTATGGAGAAAACCAACAATGTTGGGACCCAGACGGACCAACAGGGGTTGGAGCACAAAAAGAGCAAAGAGTTGGGACACTCAAGCCAGAATAAATATGGTGAGCGGCATTCTCTTAAGCAGTCAGATGATGACTCTGAAATTGTAAGTGACGATATCAGTGATATATTCAGGTTTCTGGATGACACGAGTATCTGTGGATCTACAGGAGTAATGCAATCCTCTTGCTACAACAGCACTGGGTCACTTTCTCAGATACATAAATCAGACTGCGAGAGTTCCCCTGAGCACCACCTGGCAAAAATTTCCAGTGAGAACACCAGTAACAAACTTGACAAAGCGTCTCGCTTGGAAATCAGCAGCACAGATGATGAACTGAAAACCAGTGTCTGCAAACTAGTCCTAAGGATTGGAGAAATTGAGAAGAAACTAGAGTCCCTTTCGAGTGTCAGGGAGGAAATATCACAGGTACTGGGAAAGCTAAATAAGCTGGATCAAAAGATTCAGCAGCCAGAGAAAGTGAGTGTCCAGCTAGATCTTAATTCCTTAACAAGTGAGGTTCAATCAGAAGAAAGTACCTCCCCTAGGCTCTTTTCATGCCACAATTCCTCACACAGTGGCAAACTGGAGAATAATCCAGACTGGTGCTGTTCAGATGCCAGTGGCAGTAACAGTGAAAGCCTTCGGGTCAAAGCCTTAAAAAAAAGCTTATTCACAAGGAGGTCTTCGAGGTCATTGACAGAGGAGAATAGTGCCACAGAATCCAAGATAGCGAGCATCTCTAACTCTCCCAGAGACTGGCGAGCGGTCACGTACACCAACCAAGCTGGCATCACAGAGGAAGAGATGAAAGACCGAGGTGGGGGTGAAAACAAAGAATGGCACAGAAAATCCAAAGAGGTAATTTTTCAATGTTCAGATCAGTTGATTCTAGTTTTGAATGTGACTGCGCAAAAAAAGATCTGAGGGCAAGCAAGAAGGCTTGCAGAATCTCAGCGTCGGCCCACTGCAGCCCTGCCCTGTTTCATCCCAATGTTCTTTGTACTCTCTCAACATTCCTAACCGCTGGCCATCCCGGCAGGGGCTGTTAGGAGCTGAAGCCTCAAAGATCTAGAGGGCACCAAGCTGGGGACAGCTGGCCTGTTGCAAAACAATTACCATTTTAATGAAGTAGAGGCAGATTTTTAGCCCATCTATTTCCCCACACCTCCACCCAGCAATATTCAGGGTATAGAGTGGCTGCATGCTAAATAAACGCACAGGTCACATTGGTCAAGACTCTGACATCCCCACTCCCCCTCAAATGGATGACATTTGCACAACATGTCCTTCTGTCATCCACTCTGATTCAGGGCTTACATGCTAATTTCCTGGTAGGGCAGCTTGCCAAATGGTAAGCAGTCCCTGTATGTAGTGATACAAACACAGGTGCAGAATGGGAACAGCAATACGATGCTGGGGGTAAGGAGAGGGGAGAGACCTGGTGGGAGAGCAATCAGCAAATCTAGGCATGTTGGTTTGCTGCACCCTGGGCAGGAAGTGGGGACATAGATAGGCAAAGGTGTGATGCTCGAAATCACTAGGATCTTCTTTACATCATAGAAACAGCGCGAGTCAGAAGGGGTCTCCCAGGCCATCTAGTCTGACCCCCGATCATCTTGCCATTCATCTCATGCAGAATTCCCCTTTGCATGCACAGTCACTGCTTGCAATTCACATGAACAGGAAACACGTGCAGATCAAGCAGTGACTAAATGGGGATATGAGCATATCCCCCAAAATTACATTTTATCACATAGACTAAATCAGAGCTGATTCAGTTTACTAGGGAAATGTCCACAACTTAGGAAATCTGGGGATTTGTTTGCATGTGCGTTTGGGGCTTTGAATGGACATGCTCACATGGTTTGTACGCAAAACCAACATCCTCATACCTCCTTAGATGGGGGCTTTCTCTCTCTGCCCCCACATCAGCTTCTTCTTCTTTTTCTTCTCTCAGTAATAGTGGGAAGCTGTTAGCTGGCCTAGTTCCAGGGCTGGAGCCTGCATGAGGATGTGCCAGGGATCCTGCAGGTGTGTGGCTCTACCCCTGGAAGGCTCTGCTTTGCCTCTTTTCCAACAGCAGAACAGAGCCTGTGGGACAACTGTAGTAGCAGAGCTTTCCATGGTTGTGCTCAGGGGACTTCCTGTGCAGATATGCCAGTGTGAGAGGGGAACTGCCTCTCAGCCGGCAGAGCAGCACTTCTGCTGCATCCAAATGGCCCTGAGACGTTCATGTGCACCTACCTCATAGGACTGTTGTGAGGATAAAGGAGAGAGGAGGACAATGTGAGTTGCCTTGGCTTCCTTGCAAAAAGTGAAAAGGCAGGATATATGTAAATGTGATGAACGTGATGATTACACAATATGCAAAATGCAGGAGACTGGAACCAAAATGCTAGGTACCTGCCTGCTTAGCCTGCTGTACAGCTGCTCGGTGTGGCTCGGCTTCTCCAAGTCTCCTGCTCTGCTTTCTCATCATTCTTTATCTTTAAACCAAACTTGGACTGCAGCTCATCAAATAAGTCTGCTTTGAAACAGAGGGTTGTCTTCTCTAAAGTAGGATACGTGGCCACACAGTCTACCAGGGAACATAGAATTGCTCCAGAAGTACTTCTCAGTGTTTAAATGACGAATTGCTGTTTCAACAAGCATGCCTATTAAAACTGCCTTGTCTCTCACGGATTAGGAGTGTGTGCGCGGGGGTCTAATATAACTTGAGTAGCCACTTCTTGTTTGAATCAAAGTTTGTCTGTAATATTTTCATTCCCTATTACTGCCTTCCCTAACTTTGTCCCCTGCAGATTTTTTAAAATTAAAACTCCCCCCGCCACACTCCCTATCATTGACCATGCTGGCTGGGGCTGATGTGAATAGAAGTACAAAACATCTGGAGGGCACCAGATAAAGGAATATTTCAGTAATGGCCATATGCTCAAGTTGCTTCAAAAACAAGCAAGTGTAACAATAATTCTCTGTCCTACCAATTAAAATGGTTTCTTCATCTATGAATCGCCAAAAAGCCTTGTAGGTTGGAAGAACTATGGAAGTGATCTTTGCCTCTGTGCTTCTTCCGCCCTCCATCTTCAACAGAGTACCCATAATCCACACTGGGAATAAAACAAATGTGTTTTGATCCAATGTATCAACACGGATCCATAAAAATACTTTCACTGTGCAAATGACATTGAATAAACCTTGTATTATAAAGCATGTCTTGGAAGTTGACCTTGACCGAGAAAGAGGAAAATGTTGTGATTTGTGTCTTGGAAGAGGTATTATTCACTGCTGCTTTGATACCCCCTCCTCCCACTTAACAAAGAGCAATCCAAGAAATGAACTGGCTGATCTATTCTGCCAAATTTTTGCTGGCCATGGGCTATGAATGTTTTCAGTACTGAAAGAAGATTGGGTTTTTCTTGCTTCATTGCTGTTAGCAAGTTTTCATAAATTTTTCCAAATGCTATTGTCACATCTAAGCTCTCTCTCGTGTTTGGTTGGACAAAAAGCTGAGAAATAAATTTGATGAAGGATAGCCCATCACTCCCTCTAAGGCTGGCCTCACATGCTGGGGGATACATAGCCACAGAATGCTGTCTGTTGAATGGGAGAGAAAAATAACAACAGAATTGGGTGAGATGGAATGGAACGCTCTGGAATAGGACTCAGCATACTAGGCTGTCTGGAACCCTAACCAGGTGGACTTCAGTTACAAGGCAAGGATATACTACAACATGTTTATTGTCTATTTATTTATTATTTGCATTTATATACCACCCTAGTAGCCCAGAGGGTTCTCTGGGTGGTTTGTTGTTGTTAGTCACGAAGTTGTGTCCAACCCATCACGACCCCATGAACAACACTCCTCCAGGCCTTCCTGTCCTCCACCATCCCCCGGAGTCCACCAAAGCTCACACCAACTGCTTCAGTGACCCCATCCAGCCACCTCATCCTCTGCCGTCCCCTTCTTCTTTTGCCATCTATTGGTCCCAGCATTAGGCTCTTCTCCAGGGAATCCTTCCTTCTCATTAGATGACCAAAGTATTTGAGTTTCATCTTCAGGATCTGGCTTAAAGAGCAGTCAGGGTTGATCTCCTCTAGAACTGACCAGTTTGATTGCCTTGCGGTCCAAGGGACTCACAGGAGTCTCCTCCAACACCACAATTCAAAGGCTTCAATCCTTCGGTGCTCAGCCTTCCTTATGGTCCAGCTTTCACAACCATACATTGCAACTGGGAAAACCATAGCCTTGACTATACACACTTTTGTTGGCAGGTGATGTCTCTGCTTTTTAGTATGCTGTCTAGATTTGCCATGGCTTTCCTCCCCAGGAGCAAGCGTCTTTTAATATCTTGGCTGAAGTCCCTGTCTGCGGTGATCTTGGAGCCCAGGAAAATAAAATCTGTCACTACCTCCATTTCTTCCCCATCTATTTGCCAGGAAGTGAGAGGACTGGATGCCATGATCTTAGTTTTCCTAATGTTGATTTTCAGGCCAACTTTTGCACTCTCCTCCTTCACCCGCATCAAGAGGCTCTTTCATTCCTCTTCACTTTCTGCCATGAGAGTGGTATCATCTGCATATCTGAGGTTGTTGATATTTCTCCCAGCAATCTTAATTCCAACTGGTGATTCATCTAGCCCTGCCTTTCTCATGATGTGCTCTGCATATAAGTTAAATAGGCAGGGCAACAGTATACAGCCTTGCCGAACTCCTTTCTCAATTTTGAACCAATCAGTGGTTCCGTGTCCAGTTCTCTGGGTGGTTTACAAACATTAAAACCTACCAATCCTAAACAAACAAATGTTGTTGTACATCTTACTTTTTTTCATTTTTGGGGATGGAAGAGAGAAAATTCGAGGTGTTGGAGCCATGGGCGAATATCACAGCTTCAGAAAGCCATTGCTACCTTTGTGGCATCAACAACTATTACAGTCCATGTCTTCACTTCAGGCCACGTCGTCAGACAAATTATATTATGTTTACTGTGGTTCTGCCTTTCAAGTTTAAAAGCTGTTTGAAATGCAGATACCAGATTGCTGTTAGAAGCACTGTGGTCAGCTTACAGGACACCAACTGTTTTCCCATTATATTGGTTACCAATGCGTTCCAAGTTTAGTGGGAAGTAGTAGTTTTAGCCATTCTAGCTCAGAACAGCTTAGAGCAAAGTTACTTGAAAAACTGCCTGTGCACACAGGGACTTGCCTGAATCTTGAGATCAGCTTGAAGGGCCCAGTCCATTATCAGAAAATTTCATCTTGTTAGAAGAGTATCCTTTCAAGTGATGGCTCCAGTACTGTAGAGTTCCCTTCCAGAGAAGGTCTACTAACTCCTTTCCTTTTATTGCTTTCAAGCATGTTACAAAGAATTAAAATCCATACATTTGCAATGTTTCCAGTCAATCATTTTCTGCTGATATTTGTATATAGCACTACACCATGGGCTTTTATATGGTGGCATGTGTCTATCCAGGCTGTCCTGTTTAGAACTGCAGTAATTGTTTTTGTTATGTATGCTATCTTAGGCATTTTTAATGGGGTATAAATTACTATAGAGAAGTTGTAAACAAATGCCATTGTTAAAGGGATGCAGGTTACAGGATTGTGCTGAACCTGTCCAAGAAAACCCACAACCAGCTTTGTAAAAAAGCCCATAAAAGTTGCTAGCCTGCAACATTTTGCTAGCTGATGAAGTGTCCTCTTTAGATTGCATTTCCGTGCTGGTTCAAAGCAAAAGAAGCACCCGCTTTGCTGGAGGGAAGAGGTCACTAGGTTCTTTGCAGGCCATTAAAAATGTCTTCTACCAAGAGGACTGGTAGAGGAGGGAAGGACACCCATCCTCTGCCAGTCCAACTCCATTTCTATGCTGACGATGGAGAAAGGGGCTTCTGTGTCCTCTGCCCACTGGGCTCACTCACCTGCATGGGGCTCCTGGTTCCCCACGAGACTCAGTGAATTATTAAATACAAGGGCACCCCTTCCCTTCTCTGAACTTCTGACATTCATTTCAGGCAGACAGGCAATACGAAATTCCACAGCCGCACAGACACTCCAAGCCATCCAAAGACACTTTCTTGATTGAGCAAGTCTTTAGTCCCCATCCTTATCCCGCATCGCTCAAGTCACACATGAAGACCAACCCTCTCTACACAGACATGCGACTGACAGAACTGGCAGAAGTGAAGCGGGTGCAACCATCCTGGACCATTGAGGAGTACACCAGGAACTCGGGCGAGAAAGGGAAGCTGGCCTCCTTGGATCTTCAGGTGAATTGCCTTGTTTTTCATGACTGGCTGTCTGTCCCTGAAAGTGATCAATTCAGGTGAAGGAGGGGAGCTGACACATTAAGGAGGAAAGGTGACAGTCATGTTAACAATGATATATTTAGTCTGCAATCCTATCCACACTGATCCGGAGTAAGTCTCATGAATTCTGTAGAATGTACTTCTGAGTAGACCCATATAGCATTATAGAACTTACGGTTTTTATTTTATTTTTTCTTTTGGTATTTTGTCCCCATCTACCACTGGATTAGCCCCCTGAGAGTGTCTTCAGAATTGAATTGGGCTAAACAAAATGTTCTCACTGTGCCCTAAAATGTATATTTCTAAGACACACAAAGACTTGTCCTCATAATCTACATTATGCACTTGTTGTTACTGATACCCTCTTGCTTTTCTTCCATCGTGGAGCTGCAAACTGTTCAGTTTTGGGAGAGGGGGGTTCCCACACATTCAGATTTGATAAGAACATAGAAACAGAGTGAGGCGGAAGGGGCCTCCTGGACCCCCAGTTCCAGCCACTCCACTCATGCCTACCACGTGCATGTCCAGCCTATCCTTGAACGCCCCTCACCAATGGGGCCTCAACCACCTCCCGTGGAAGCCCATTCCATACCCTCGGGGTCCTAACTGTCAGGAAGCACTTCCTGGCATCCAAGCTGAACCCTGGTTCCCTGTACTTTGCTCCATTGGAACTCATCCTGCCCTCCACTACAGGGGAAAAATGGTCATGACCCACCTCTGTGTGACACCCCCTCACATACCTAAATGTTGCCAGCAGGTCCCGTCCGAGTCTCCCCTTCTCCAGGCTGAGAAGACCCAGCTCCCTCAGTCTCTCCTCATAGGGCTCTCCCTGCAAACCAGCCACCATCCTAGTGGCCCTTGGATAAGCCTGAAGATAGACATCCCTTCTGATTTATTAATCTGAGCTTCTCTAGAACTTCTCATGTTACTGCTAGAAGTGTGTATTGCACGGAATGTGAATGGTGACCAGATTCTTCTCTATCCAATTTCCATGCCTAAATTAATCAATTAGGAAATCCTCCTTCCCAACTTTACTATCCTCTTTGTGAGCAGTATAGTAGGGAGAAACATTTCAGAGAGTTTTTCAGGGAGATAAAGGCCAGCTTAGCCTTAATTGCATTATGCTCCTTTCCATGGTGTCCTAATTTCCCTGTGAGCAGCCCTTATTTATGCAGTATAATTCATGGGGATGGGCAAATATCTCAGTCTTGCTTTGTCCTGCATTCAAATTTCTAAAATCTCAAATTATTTATCTTCCAAGAACATGGCAAATTTTGATAAATTTTGATCAGAACTAACTGAAATTCCATTGATCTTCATTAGTCCAATAATTACAGCTTTTCCCAGCAAGGACAAAAACGTGATGTACCTCTTTGCCATATGGATAATTAAAAACGAGAAGCCTGGAGGAGAGGGAGAGCAGTGGGAATTCTAATTCAGCATCAACATGATTGAATGCACAGGGATTCAAACCCAAACTTTTAAGTACAAAGCACCTGAAACCTTGGGTCTGAAGAGATTAATCAGTTTTCCCACATTCGTTTTGTTTTCAATCCCAAGTTCTTTTTGACCTGACTATGGACAACTTTGCAAATGTTGATAAATTCTCCTCCAAACTCAACTGAAATGTTTATTCCCTCTCTAGCCATCTGGGCTAGGATGATCAGGTGTCCTACTTTGTAGAGGAGTGCTCTGTATTTGCAGGGCCAACAGAGGTCCCTCCTGAGTTTGAAGGGTTTTTCAGTCTTCATCTGAACCCTGAGGAAGAGGGAGCCAAAGCAGCCCACAGGTTGCCCATCAACAGCACATTGAACAGGCACCCAGGTCACTCAGTCAGTAAGGCATGACGTATTTCTATTTCAGGTTCAGTTATGATTTCTAAATCTGCTTCTATACATACATAGGCCTTAAATATATGCAACTATTGTGCACATTGGCTTCCTCTTAAATGGGAAGCCCAACTGTTTGGCAGAAGTCTTGGCGCTCTGAGGCGCTTAAATAATTATGGACTCTGGAGGTAAAAATCTTGTTGGGGAATGGCAATGCATGTCATCGCACCTATTTATTCTGCTGCAACTACATCATCTTCTGCTGTAACACATTTTGAAGTAATGCATATGACTATCTAAAGCAAGAGCACTCGGAAGTGCTTTTCTTTGGCAGGACTCTGTCCTAAATATGTAAATTTGTATGGCTTCTTATTTAGAACTGGAAACCTGATAGAGAGACTTAATGGTTTTGCTTTTCTATACATTTTTCCAGACCCAAGAATCTTTAAATCCAAACAATTTAGAATACTGGATGGAGGACATATATACACCAGGCTACGATTCGTTACTGAAGCGCAAAGAAGCTGAATTCAGAAGAGCCAAAGTTTGCAAAATAACCGCATTGATTGCTGCAGCTGCCTGTACAGTAATCCTGGTCATTGTTGTTCCCATATGTACTATGAAATCATGAGTCCCAGTCATGGAGGATAATTCCCGGCCTTGTATATAACATTGCTCCAGATACCCCACTTGGTAGTTTACATAACCGGCTTATGGCAAAAATTATAACCATTCACTGGGAAGGATCACTGAGAGATCCAGCAAATGAGTTCATGGGTTCATTTCTTTCTTCATCTTCTTTGAGAAAGGGACTCCTTTTAAAATAGCAAAAGCACCAAGCAGATCCAAGGGTAACTCGGTTTACAATTTTTACACATCATTACGCTGGATTTTTTCCACCCTTTGAAGAGAAGATAAACTATTTTACATGATTGGAAACGGATGAAGAGGGAGGAAGTCCCACCACAATTGCCCCTGTAACAAGAGAAAATTTTATACTGGTGTTGCAGAGATGACTTGTGACTCCTGTACAAAACACATTTCATCAGAGCAGTGATACCGCTCTCCAAAATGTGAAAAATCTGAATGTATTGTGCTTTTTAGTTGTTATGCATTCCTTGTTCGTGCAATTTTTGAAAGCAGATTGTGTAGCCATGGGATGCGGATACTTTCCTATATTTGGAATTGGTAAGGGCTCCTTGTATCCTGGCCTCGCCCTGTGTGAATGACCAGCCATTTGCTGCAGGCCAAAAGATTATATTTAAAAAGTGATCCCCCAGAAGGAATTACTTGCATTAATATCCTATTTCAAAAAAGGTGACATGTACTGCCACCCCAAAATTATGATTTCCCCAACTGATGTGAAAAATATCTCACTTTCACCTCTCTTTTGGCCAGATGAAGCTGAACAAATTGAAGAAGTTTCCGCCCTAATGTTCTGATTGTTGGAAATGTAACAAGAAAAGTTACACATTTATGGATGGTCACAAAAACACCTTTCATGTAACGCGGTGGGGGGAGGGGGGTGCCATGCTTTGAGGCCAGCTGACACATGCATTGGCATTCAAGTTAACCTGCATACTGTTAACCTAATATTTGCACACTTGATGCATGTGCCAGGAAGGCAATACATGTCCTGGTGTGTGTGCATGAAGTTCCATGCACCACTTGTGTGAGTAATACATCTGTGCACCGCAGATGCAGGAACTATGTGAGAGGGATGGCTCATTCATGCATCATTTGGGGGCTCAAAGCTTCCTTTGATGAGGGGAGGGGAGTTTATCAAGCCCCCTTTCACAACAAGCATTTTGTGCCTTTTTTGAGTGTAAACAAGTTTGACTTCTGTTTCTCATTCATCCCCAGTTCATCACAAAGTTTCAGTTCATAACAAAGTACTGCACCAGGTCAGGAATGTAACCCATGAGTGAGACCAGCTCCCATGTTATATTTTTCAGGTGTACAACTAAGATGTTTGTTGAAATGCACATCTAAATATGCAATGTATATCCATGAATTTTGGGAAGTGTATTGTAGAGTTGTTCTTGTTGGGCAGCCAAGTCCAGCTGCAGTTCCTTGTTTGGGATGGATTTGGTGGCCAACCCGTGTCTGCTCTTGCAGGAGGTATGAACTGGCACTAAGCTAAGCCAGGTTTGCTCCAGTTCAGTGCAGCCTTATGCAGCCTAGGTTCTTCAGTCAGGACTAAGGCAGGATTTTACACTGCCCAACAAAACTGTTTTCAAATATTTCCCCAAGAAAGAGAAAGATCTGGTCAAGAGTAACATGGTCAATTGGCTTCAGTTATTTATCAGGAGTAACACTGGCTGGATTGGAGCTCTGGGTTTTAATGAGTGCTTTGCAAAGCTGTTAGATGAGTGACATGAGTCTGGTACCCTACAAAATACACAGAGCCTGTTGTCCGAATTGTCTGGAATGTGCTCAGTGGGAATAAACTAGCTTAAGTTGCATGCAGCAGCAGCATCATTGCTATGGATGTGGCCTAGTGCTGGAATCATGCTGTCCTTTTATTCCAGAGTGCCACCACTGTAGTTAGGTATCAGTATCCAGTGTGGCACAACCACTAATCTAAATTAAGTTGTGGTTCCAGAGCAACCACCAGTACTAGTGGCTGATAGTGCAACACCAGCAAGTAGTATTTGCTGGAGCAATGTGCTTACTAAGGAAACCTGGCATACCAACAACTACTATTCTTGTCTGTCTATGCTAGTGCAATGTTATTTACATAAGCATTAATATTGCACTGAGTTCCTTAAGCAGGAAATATTCCACATGATGTGTCAGATCACATTAGTGTCTATTTTGCTGCACATAAATGGGTGCAGAACTGGCATGATTAGCACACATGATGAGGCAGAGGTAGGCACAGAATTTTTGCATCCTAAAAACTGTTTCCAGAGTGCACCTGTAGAGTATACCAAGGAGCAGGGAAGAGGGGAGGTGCTCTGATTGGCCCCATACCAACACCCCCATCTTCCATGAAACGTGGGAAAGGACAGCCTTCGTAACTTCGCCCTTGCATGAGTTCCCTTTCCTTTCCTTTCCTTTCCTTTCCTTTCCTTTCCTTTCCTTTCCTTTCCTTTCCTTATTTCATTTCATTTCATCATTTTTTCATCATTTTTTCATTTCATTTTATTTTTTATTTTATTTTCTACACACTCTTTAAACATGTTTGATTTATAGAATAAATATAAAATTGCTAAGCAGTTTACACTATTCTATAATACCCTTTAAAATCACTGTCCAGACTCTGCACGAACAAGATAAAAAATAAAAGCATTGCAGAAAAGACCAGGAGGAATCCATAGTAAAATGGAGCAGCAGCAGCAGCGTGAGGCATTGCAGGCAAGAGAAAGGAGACAGGCTTTCCCCGGTTTGCAGTGGATTCGGGCATCGTTTTGCTCTTGCCTTTGTCATAAAGCTACATCGTTTTCATTTTTCATTGTTCGTAAACGTTGACACTGGTGTTAGACTATATTATAGATGTGTTCTGAACCACTGAAGAGAGTATGTGGTACACACATAGCTTAATTAGTGGAATAATAGCAGTGATGCAGTACAATACAGCATCCCATGATGAGCATAATCATTTACCTGTAATAAGGAACTAAGGATGGAAGCCTGTGGTCTCCTGAGAATGCCTAGGAGGCTGCAGGATTCTTAAACTCTGAGCAGTGAGGTGTGCCCAGTGGGGAGGGGGGACGGTTGAGGCTGCAGACTTCTGCCATTTTCACGTGGCACCCCCAGCTCCCCCCTTGCCAGCCCTAAATCTGGATGGCTGAAAAAGACCGTCCAGAGAAAAGAGCCCACACGTGACATAATGGCAACGGAAACTGCCACGGCTGCACATACTCTGGGCATGGGGTGCATGCAAGCCTGCAGGACGTTTCCGTGCATCTGCCCTGCAGGAGATTGAAGTGCACCCTAAGCAACTGAACACATGCAGAGCAAAGGGAGCGGCTGGGTGATGAAGAGCTAGAAACATGCACACAAATACTAAGTCCAGAAGCAAGGCGTTTCATAACCCTTTTATCAGAAAGAAAACCACTCTCGATACTAGAGGAAGTCACCCCAACGCTATCTGAGTATTTGCATTTTCACTCCACGGGCCACTTTGGGTAGAAGAGGGATCAATTTCTTCCCCCACAAATGTCATTCTATTTAAGGTCATACTGAAGTCAGCTCAGATCTGTGAACTTTTTTTTTTTTAATCCTTTCTTGTTTCTTCCTTACCCTCACTCTGCAACACTACCATCCCCAGCACGCTCTCAGAAGTGGCGTTGGCACCTGGGCATGTCATGCTGCAGGTTATCACTTTTAAAACCAACTCCATTCCTGCACTGGTGTTTCCATTCCTCATTTTGAAAAGTCCAGGGAACAAGTGATGGACCCCATGCGAAGATGGCAAAAACAAGGAAGCTTCTCCGTTGGGATGCGCTCAAGTCTCTTATGCTGGCTGTGCCTTGGCCTCTGAGGCAGGCATGGAGCTGTCCAGGCAGTTGGGTCTCAAAGGGTACATTCCACATGCGGAGCGCTGTGGCAGTAAAGCAAAAGGATGGCCAGAAGGAAAAGACCGCTTGAAAAAGAGTTGCTGGCTACCTCTTGGCCTGAGCAGCTTCACTTCCGTTCTGCCTGCCAGTCATCCTCTGGGTCGCGTGTGCCCAGGCAGCGCTCTGGCACTCTCTGCAGCAACTGGCGGAGAAAGGGATAGAGGCCGACAACGGCTGGGCCTGCTTGCCCAACAGATGCTCTCTGGGTGTGTTGGTCTATAGCTCTCGGCCAGCTGATGCCGGGATTTACAGTCCAGCACATTTGGGGACTATGGGGTTGGGGAAAGGCTCAATCGGGAAGATAAGATGGAGAGAGAAAGGGCGGGGGCAGGGCTGGAGCATTTTGTGAAAACTTCTTGCATTATTGCCATATTTCTCCAGAGAAAGTATCCAAAACCTGCATGTTTTGCCAAGGATGTAAAAGAACATTTTCCAAATAGGAATTATTAGTCAGTTACTGGTTGCTTACTTAAATCAAGGACCCATTTTTCAAGCACAAATGGAAAATGCTGATATTCCTGCTACACACTCCTGGTAAGCTGCTCTTGCCTAGTCTAACATGCTTCCCAAGCTCATACAACTTGGCAGGTTTTTGTCTAGTGAATGCATGATGCTCCTGTTTCTTGCTTTGCTGCACAGATTATATATATTCTGGGGCGATGTCCAGTCAAGTGGAGTATTTTGATTGCAGAGTTTCTCTCCTTTCACTCTCCCCTGAAAATGTGGAGAGAATTGAACACCATCATGGAGACATCACGTCAATTTGCACTGGAGGCAGGAAGATGATGTTCTGGTTGTCCTCCATAGGATGGGTTATCAAGACGGAGAACCAGGGTGTTGCAAGGGCTGGGTGCAGGCAGCGTGCATGGTGATCCGTAGTGCAAGGGAAATCATTTGCATCATTGCTGCCATGTAAGCATACTAGGAAAATGGTCCCTTGCGTGAGGTGCCTTGGCACATGAATGCAAAGCCTTGGACCCAGTGGCCAACTCAAGTCTTCCTGAGGTCTTACTCTGGACCTCTGGAGTTCCCCAGATGTTCATGTGTCCTTCTAGTGGTCCAGCCCTCCTTCCCTCAGCCACTGATTGTTGGTTTCCCAGCTTTGGCACAGGTTTTTCCCCACTCTAGAAGTCTGAAATGCCTCTCTCATTTAAACTGAAATACCCTGACAATCAGAGTTGTAAGCTATGCTGGTATTTTTAGTATATTTAGTCTTACCTTTTTTGCCTTTGTGGCCCCCACTGGGATAAACCCCTTGAAACTCTACAAAATGGAGTTTGAACCTCAGGCTGAGAGAGGTCCTCATCCTTGCTCTAAATACTTAGATGATGGTGCAGTGTGTCTTGGAAGCAATTCCCCTGTTAGCTGAGAACGCAAGGGAAGAAAGTTGTAGTTGTCGCTCGTGTTCCATGCTGCTGTTGGCCTTGGCAAAAGATCCTTGGGTGGCAACTTTTGGGTCAAAAGCCAAGATTCTGGCTTGCACGTTCTCCTCTCAAAGGAGTATCTCACTGCCACCTCTGACATCCTCCTCTTAACTCAGGGCACTTGGGGCGCCAGGTGAAACTTCTCTGGGGCTGGTTTGGTCCTGTGCCGCCAGCTGTGGACCACCAGTTGCATTAATACGAAGTGAAGGATGCAGGAACCTGGTGGTTTGGCTGAGATGAAGAAACATCCTTTAGAATGTCAGGTTCATTCTTCCTAGTGCATGCCAGATTTGAAACAATATGCTGATTTAGGTGAAGTGTGTGTGTGTGTGTGTGTGTGTGGGGGCGGGGAGAGATTAGCTATTGACATCCTAGTTTGAAATACTAAGTTTCCCCATTGTCACAGCTGAGAGCAGGTGAGGTGGCTAATTGCTGGGCCCTGAACCGAGGAACCAACTGAACTCAGGCCAACAATCCCCTTTTCTTTCCACTAGCTTCGGAATCTGGCCAAATCAAGGGCAAACCCCATAATCCGTCATGATTTTTTGCCAATTTTGCCAATTAAATATGCAATGCTATGCCCACTTTCCTGGGAGTAAGTCCCATTGAACTCAATAAGACTTACTCTTTGAACAGGCACGTATAGCAGGAGTGGGCAGAAGGTAAATCTCCAGATGTTCCGGACTTCGGAGCCATTTTCACAGGGGCTTCGGTCAGCAATAGCTGGATTTCTACATTCTGGCCATCCCTCATGTAAAAGCCTATGGTGTACGCAAATACATATGCCCCATAGTTCCAGTCTAACAGTTCAGGGGATGCTTGCTTCAGTGCTGCTCATCATTGGCCATGCCTTCTCTTCCCTCAGGAAAATGGAAGTCTTCTGAGGGATGTTGCCAGGGCTTCCAAGATGCCGGAGCTGGCCTTGTTCGTGTGTTAGCACAAATCTAGTTGATAACTTGCAAGAAGGAGGGGAAAATAAACCCAGTATATTGGCTACCATAATGTTGCTGACAGCTTCCTCCATGTCTCCAACTCTCCCTCTTGCCTTTCAACCCTGTGAGCAAGTTTCCAGTCATATATGCAGAGAATTCCAGAGTCCTTCTCTGGTCCTAGTAAGCAATATTTGACCCTCCCGCTATGTCCTCCAATGTCACTCACTCTATTCCAGGGGTGGCTGGGCCAAGGACAGGCAAGGGCCAGAGCCACTGGTGGTCCTCAAGGGTGATGCGCATGCACACTTAGATGCGCTCAGCCACTTCACTCAGGCCCCTGTGAGCTGCATGGTGGAGGTGGCTATGCTGCCTATGTGTGTGGGGTTCTGCATACATGCGCAGATCAGGGTGATGCCACATGAAGAGTTCACCCACCCAATGGGTTGTCATAGGATTCAACCTCACTATGAGTGTCAACATTCAGGGAAGGTGGATTCAGATTCTTATTATTTTGTATAATAGAACTAGCTGGCAGTAGTAGCCTGCAACTACATTGTCTGCAATCTTGTGTACCAGTTACTAAAACTGATACACACACTATATATATATATATATACACACACACACACACATACATATATATACTGTATTCCACATTATAGACTTTTGTATGGGGATAACAATAATTATAATGATAACAATGCAGCTATAGGTACATTATACTCCTTAGTATGACTGAGAAAAATGTACTAGACAGTATTACTCAACATAATGATGAGTGTGTTGATATTTCTTTTTGTATTTATGCCTTATAAATAAAACGGTTCTATACACAATAAATGGTAACCTGGAAAATTAATACTCAAATTATCATGGAGAGCCTATCCCATATCAGGATAAGCTCAGGAGGCTCCATCCTGTTGCCCTGCAGCTGATGCTCATCAGTCACTGAACTCAGAGACTCCGAACAAATGCTCTGCCACAGGAAGGGGTGATGGGCACCAATACAGATGGCTTTAAATGGGGGATGGATACATTCTTGGGGAGGAAGGCTCTCTGGCTACTGGTCTCAGAGGCGATGTGTGTCCCCCACTATCTGAGGCAATATGGCCATATGCACCAGCTGGTGAGGAGCCTGGTCAGGTGGAACTCTTCTACCTATCCTGCTTGAGAAATCCTGTGGACAGCTAGTTTGTCACCATCTTAATGGAGTGCTGGATTGGTTGGAGCACTGATTGGATCCAACATGGCTTTCCTTATGTTCTCATCCAATGGCAAGAACAAAGCAAGGTGTTGCGTTCTGCTGCTATCATGCCTTGTGCCGCCATTTTCTCTAGATTGCCTTCTTTGGCCATCTGATTTAGCACCAGGGAAGGACTGGGAAGGAAGCTGGGGGAACAGTTGGAATCAGTGTAACACTTGTAGTCCAGCCTCCTGCCCTGCCTGTCTCCGGCATACCCGCTTTCCCTCCCTTTACGTGGCCCAGTGGGAAGGTCATGCCAAATGGTTATTTCTTCACCACTGGGCTCGCTGGGCCTTGGAGATGCCAAAGACTCATGTAGCTTCCCCGATAATTCCAGAAGGTCATGTCATTGTACCCCTACTCAGTTACAGGGGCTTGCATCTGATTCACGTGGTCAGACTGAATCCATGAACCCAATGCAAAAACCGAGTAGTTGTAAATTGAACTCTGTTACATTCAACAGGCCACAAGTCGTACTGAACTTAGTTGGCTCAATGTCATCAAATTTAACTTCTCCTGGTTTCCTTACAAGACTAAGGAATGAAGGATAGGTTGATCCTCCTGGGTCCTCAGAGGCTTATTTGTGAGTGTGAGTGTGTGCTTGCACAGATGTGCACACATGCATTTTAATATTTAATGTGGGCATTTGGTAACTGTCAGATGTAATGATGCCTTTCTTTTATAAAGCTATTGTACAATGTGGACTTTTAGTTCATTAACATATTAAATTAATAAAATTCAAAAAATGTACAAGTCCTTTGAAGTCTTTCTAATGCAACAGAAATATTAATCTATCACTCTGTCACTTTTCCTATTCCCAGGGACATCAAGGTGGTGTGGTAGCATGAATGGTGAAAGTTGCATAATGACATATTCCATCTCACCTTGGCAGGTCTTTTAATGGGACTTGCATCAGGGAAGTAACAAGATTGCTGAAGCTGATGAAAGATGAATTTAGAATAATAGGTACTTGCCAAGGGATTTGCAGGTGTCCGGAAGAGATGGCCTTTTGGATTCTCCTCAGATTATTTCAAATGACAGGATACTTGATGATTCAGTTCTGTCAAGCCATGGACAGTCTCCACAATTCAAGTGTCTGGTCTTTGCAACTTCATCTTCCCTCTGTATCACATAAATAAGCAAGGCAGTCCATTCTAAAATACATCAAATGCATAAAAGTAAGATCTCGCATGCAATAATAATATTGATTCCAAGCCAGTTAAAGATTATCATCAGTTGGGATGTTTGAACAACATTTATTCTGATTCAGCTGAGGCTCAGTTTGCCTCTTTGCAGAAAAATCAATTCATTCTGGATAAAAATTAGTATTGTTTGGAAATGTTTTACATGCTTGATGTAGGTTCTCATGTATTTTGTGCTCTCTGATTCTGGTAGAGTTTTCTTATGCTAGCAGGCACCATTTCTTAATGGCTTCCAATGCCTAAACTGCACTGATCATAATTTCCTTTGGCTGCTGCCACTTCAGTACCTTATTTTCCTTCTCCCACTTCTTAATTCTCCTTGCTGGATTAGTTGAAGGCTTGATCATAGGTAATCGGGGATCACACATGACTCAGAGATATGAATTCACATAGTGGATCAGCTGTCATGATGTCAGCAAGAACAAGAGACTTAAAAGTTAGAATAGTGCTTCCTGGATTAGTCATAGGAGTGATGAAACTGAGCACTATGATGAGGTTTTACAACATACGCAGCTGGATTTGGCTATGCAGTTGTCAGTGAAGCGAATGACTGATTGCTAGAGCACATGCAGAGAAGAGAGCAAATCAGGGTGACAAACTGGAGAATTTGTCTAAAGCGACAAATCTGTCCTTCCTGAGGTCCCAGGCCCAGGCCCGACCTCTGGGGTTCCTTGGGTGGCCATGTCCCTTTGCCCAGTCCCCTCATCCTGGTCGCCAGTCAGGAATCAAGCTGCTTAAGGGGTTCCTTGGCGCTGGAGTCCAAGGAACACCTCTCACTGTATCCTTCTATTTTCTTAATCGACATAATCCAGTGCATGCGAAGTTGACACATGATGCAAATTCACACACAGAGATGTACACAAAGCCTGGGATATTGCTTTTTTTTGGCGGGGGGGCGGGGGGGGTTTTGTTTAGGTTTTTTTGGTGCCAGCTTGCCCAATGTTTGGCAGACAAATTCCTTCAGGGCTCCCTGGCACAAGACACTCATCCTGGTCACTAGTACGTTTTACATCCTCAGCCACACAGGAAGAGGTCAAAAGGTGACTTTAGGTGTGGGTTTGGACATCACACCTTAGAAAACATCAAGGGATTTTGAGTAGCGCTTCCCAGTCAAGCAGTGATTCTGCAGTTGCTCTAAAGAAATGGCTTTAATCGGATAAAGGGTGATGATTCAGGGTGTGATTCTGTAGCCATGAGCTGGTGGCGCTGACCTTGAGACAAGTGGCAATGTCTGTCTCTTCCATGCAGGTGTGAGGATATGCATCATTCTGGATACATTTTCACAGATAAATAAGAGCAGTGCAGAAAGGGGTATCTGAGACACTGGGTCATTTGCCACAATCTCATGCGAGCATCGGGGAAGCATAAGCGGCAGTGCTAGGGGCAGAATTCAGCTACCAGAAAATTACAGGTTTCACTTCAGAGTACAAGATACTAGGGCTGCAAAGATGTACTCAAACATATGTGGGCATTGCATGCTGAAAAGCCGAAAACCAAACCCTGTCAGAATAAGCTTTTCAGTACATTCCTCCCTGTGAATAGTGTAAGTTATGCAAAATATTACATCTTGCTGAAGTATTTGTGCAAAGTAAGAGAACATTGGGTTTAAATTTATTAGGTGAGCAGGCATACAGCCTGCATTGCTTACATGCAAGATTGGAAGTCCAAACTCCAGTCTGAGCGCAGATAATTTTCCAAGTTGATCTGCATTGCCTCTTCATTTCCTTTTGTTCTCTGATTTCAGCTTGCAAATGTCAAATCACACAAAAAGTGTATTTTTAAATCACTATCCTGAAATCCTGATTGGCTGAGAAGCACTGTGGTTTGTAATGAGAACCCCCTTGTTTCTCAGCACCAGTCTAATCAGTGTGGAGATGTCTTCTGATTGGCTATTGTCATTTTCCTGATCAAATGGGCTATTGTAATCTGTCTCCTTGCCTGGTTTCACTATTAGGATATCTTCTTTTCTTTTCAGCAACAACAAGTTTTACTCCCCATGCCTTCAAACTTGGGCAGAAAGCTTTAAAATATACAGAAAAAGAAAACTAGGCTACAAATCGATTCTTTTAATGTCCCCCTTTTTATGCCTTTTCTCCAAGATTATAGTGCTGCCGGGGCGGGACTTTGAAGCAAATGTCTGCATCCTCATTCAATGAACAAGAGGCCCCCCCAAATTAGCAAAAGTGGGTTACCATGTTTTGTAGTAACTGAAGAAATTCACATTACTACCCGGGTGGGGTTAAAGGGACAGTACTAGTCTGAGTTATGTAGAACCCACCTGGGGTTCATTTGATAGCTGATGGAAGCTGACTAAGGATTCATTTAGGTAATTTCCCATTCAATATTTCATGCCCCCACCCCTTATTCATAAGCAGAGGTCTAACTATAGGGATGTAACATGAAATGGTGGTTTAATAAACCCAGAAAAAAATTAGAAGCCACAAGGTACATAAGGGGAAGATGGGAGGAATGAGGTCATGGCACACGACCACAATATTGATTCCAGTTTAGTAGAATGAGGTGGGGTTTTTTTACACCTGAATTGGACAATTGTGTTAATATGTGAGAGAACATGTGAGATCACAGGGAAATCATATAATCACCCAGGTTAATGTCCAGAGAGCCTTGTCTGTTGGGCAGTACAGAAATAAGGATGGATGGATAGTGAATTAGCACTGTGAAACAGGTGCACACATTGTAGAGGTGGAGAGAAATTAATTTGTCATGTATTTAAATGTGAACTTATTTAATGCATACTTCCCAGAGCAATTAGTAAAGCAAAATATGGATGCTCCAGAGTTTCACTTTTCTGCATTTTGCAGTCAAAAACTGCACACAAAACTGTGGGAAAGCTTCGTGTGTGTGTATAGACTTCCTTTTAAAATAACTACAGACAGACAAAACAGGAAGTAACAAACTGGATCCTAATAGCACCACCAAAGGAGGCAAATATAGAATTGGAACAAGAGGTATATTCCTGGAGCAAAACACTCCAGAATAATAAAGCCATTTTATATGGGACTGACTGTTCATCCATGTCTGGTTTCTGTGCAAATACTATTTAAAGGTTTTTGGTTTGCCTGGGCATCCTTAGTTCCAGGGTGAATTTTGTGAGTTCAGCAAAAATCACAGAACTCTTTTGAAAAGGTTTACTGCTCTCAGTACTTCTTTGCAGGAAACAAAAGAATTTGTGTCACTTCTCTAGTGCATTCAAATAAGTATTTTTAGGAGAATCTTTTTGGAAACTCAAATTCTGTCCTTTTTTGTAGTTGCTGACTTCTTTGGAGTGAGGGTTGAAGAAACCAAGAGCGAGTTGAAGAAATCTTTTCAGGATTTCTCTACTCACTGTAGGACTCTAAGGTCCATTTCTTGGTGTCAGAGGGTGATGGCACCTCCCAGGGATAAAGAATCCAAAAAGGTTCAGAAGAGCTGGGGTGGATTCTGATGTGTCTTCACTCTCTCAGACCTCTTAGTCCTTAGCCAACGGCTGGGAGGAAATCTCTACCCTAGAGATTTGCTGTTCCTTTTCAGGAAAGCTGAGAATCTGAGTAGCTCTGTCACAATCCAGCCAAAGCCTGGGCAGATGAACATTCCCATCCAGAGGCCTTCAAAGACCCATGGATGTGGTGCACAAGAGTTCCCCTTGGCCTCTCAGAGGCACAGGAAGTAGACACAGCATGTCCTGGGGTTATCTTGAGTTTCACAACCCCATTCAAGTCTTTCCAGAAAAGACTAAGAGCCCACCAAAAGGCTCTGAGTTCTGGAACCCTTTCTGCCTTGACCCAGGTCCCACTCTGGGTGGGGAGGACATGCAGAAACCAGTTCGGTCAACTTCTGACCGTGCTTCTGTTAAATACTGTGGATGCTTCCCTAAATGCTAATTTCAGCTCAATTACCAACAGGAGAAATGCCTTTGGCTTCTAATTCCTTATGATAGATTAGGTCCTCATTGACCCAGCCCAGGTCTCTACCTTAATCACACACCTGTAGAGATGTATGTCCAACCAGAATCTAGGCTTCTGGCAGTAAATGGACTACTGTGAATATTCACAAGTTTATACCACTTGTACATGGTTAATTTCACAATGCACTGAGCTGCCTGATCATTCCTTTGCCTGTGTATGTCCCCCCTGAAGCCGACACTTGCTAGAGGTATGGTTTTCTTTTTATAGAAATATTCAAATTGCACTGTCTTTCATATTCATTGTTGTACTTAGTAGGCCTGAAAAGCCAATGAAACTATTATCAGAGCAGTACAACTAGACCTACAGGATCAGGGGGAGGGGGAGTGAAAATGGTTTGTTGCTCTGAAAAGAAGTAGATCTAGAAGTAGATCCCATTATGCTTGGAGTTCTGCTTCATGTCTTTTTAAAATATATTTGTGTTATTGTGAAATTTCAACAAAACATAAAATAAAGGAAGAAGGCACATACAGAGAGAATGGTATATACATACCAATGAATATGGATATACATTGAAAACTTTTATTTTGCATGAACAAATAACCCTAACCTTAAAGTTTGGAATAAATTGAATTTAAGATGAAGAGTTGAACCAAAATTGACAGATCATCCTTAAATACCTCTTTAAGCATTAGAGAGTCCTTATGTAAAATATAGAAGATGGGCCAACCATTCTAGAGCTATGTATAAATACTCTTTCAAAATCCTATACCATTTGTGGGCAGGGAACTTAGGAGACCATTTCAAGTGAATTTTCCCAGAATAAGGGGAAATTCTCCAATAGTTTCCCAGGAGCGATGATGATCATTAGCTGCTCAAGAAAAGCAGCTTATTGTTTTCCTAAGTTAGCGTTTGTTAGTTGTTTGAGCTCATTCTATCCCATCCATTTAAGATATATTTATATATGTAAAATCCATATGGAATTGCATACTATTTTGGGGCCCTTTTTCTTTTGCCCTTATTTACAAAATATTTTCCTGTGCATCTCTAAACATATTTATTATTTATTTATTTTACAAATTTATAAGCCGCCCCCTTGCAAAACAAGACAACATATGCTTCTTTTCCAGGTAATGTACAGTGCTGAAGTGCTGTTTTGTGCATGAATTTCTCAAATATTCACATTTTGTGTACTCATCTGCCCATCCTGTGTGTTTGTATGAGTATTTCTCCCCAAGAGGGGTAGGGGGGGCGGTCATCCTTGGAGGGGAGGATTCAACCTCAGAAGTCCCATCTGTCACAGGGAAAATCAGGGAAAACCGTGAGGGTGGGGTTGGAATGCCAGGTGGGCCTAATTTGGCCCGTAACCCTGAAATCCAATGTCCCTGTGCAGGTGAGTCCTACCCCATTGCCATCAGGGGCAGGTAGCTCAGACAAGAAGATGAAGCATCCCATGCATGAGAGAACTCCGAGGTGGATGATGCGGTTCCTTCTCACCGTGCCAGCATAAGCCCAGCTGGATATGGTGCATACAGGATCCCCCACCTGACGCATTACTAACAGTCAGGCATTTACAACTGTGATCAGGACAGGGATGGGCGAGAGCACTGGGATTGATTGATTGATTTATTAAAACACTTATATGCCGCCCCATCGCAACAAAGCTTCAGGGCGGCTTACAACATATTAAAAAATACAAACAATGATTAAAAACCTAACTGTCTATCCCCCCCACCCCCCGGTACATCTCGGCAAACCTAAAAATACAATCCAATATACAAAACCATGAACAACAAACCACACCATTTAAATAAATAAACACAATTAAACTATAAACAAATGATAACCATTAACTAAACAAAATCAATAAATTAAAGGGTTCTCCTTTGAGCACCTCTTGACAGAGAGCGGCATGGACCCACTCATATCCACCCAAACTCTAGAGTGGATGGCGGCCAAGGGTGCTGAGGAGACAGCATTATCTCCAATTCCCAGCCACGCTGGAGGTCTCAGAGCAGACAAGAGGAAGCCAAGTGCAGCCTGAGGTACCTCATCCAAACATCCATTGCTTGCTCCACTGGCTCCAGCTGGTCGTGCTTTCCTTGGTTCAGTCAGCCGCCTGAACTGCAAGGCTCGCTACGGCTCCTGAGAGCGGGGCCCAGCCAGTCAGGCAGAGCAACGTGTGTTTTGGCCTTGCCTCCCCGCTCCTTTTGTGGCTAATCACATGGAGCAAATGCCCGAAAAAGCCTCTTTGACTTCACCTTGTGATTGTTAAGCTTTCTTGTTTTATTGGGGGCAGGAAGCAAGCTATGCCTGGCAGGTCTTTCCATTAAGGACTAGCAACATGCCCCATGGATTCTCAAAGCACAGCCAGTGCTGCAGGGGTGATGGCTTCCTTCGCCTGCAGTGCTTCCTGACTCTATTGCTGTACCTTGATGGCGTGCCTGCAGTTGAGGTTGACGAGGGAGGGAAAAAACCACACCACACTAACATCTGTAAGGTCGACATGAACTTAGATGATGAAATGGAACCAGAAAAACAGTTGAGCCCAGGTTAATTTAGGAGATTAATCCCGCAGACCTTCCATTGCAACCTTTTATCATCATCTTCTTCTTTGAACGTGACCTGGTGCAGCATAGCACAAGCAATTTAAACACTAAAATAGCCAAGGCGTATGTGTTGTGCTCACTACAGTGCTGATAACTTTGCTTTTATGGCTTTCAAATCATAGGGTGGCTCTCCGGCTTGTCCTTTTCCAGAAACAGGCTCACGTCATGAGGATGCCTAATCACATTTACTTCTGGCACCCCTCCTGAAAAGATTTTCAAAACACCTTGTTCCACTGTTATCATTACTGTTACCATTATCATCATTAGTATTAACGTTTCTTTAATGTGCAATAGCCAAAGTTGTCTGAGCATTTTACTAAACCTAGAGAAATACTACAGAACTGTCATGTGACACCTATTTACATACAAAGACAATGGGAAATGATCAACAATGGAAATCCCAGGACTGGCTAAAACCTTAACCATATGTTCTTCTGTCCAGTGTTTGGGAGTGGAGGAATGTCTCTACTCCATGCCAAAAAGAGGACAGAGTTGGCACCAGGCGGACTTTACTGGAGAGGACCTTCTATAATTGGGAGCCAACCACCAAAGCTGTTCTTTCCCTTGTCGCTAGCCTCCCCGCCACCCGGGCTATGCTTGGACCTGCTTTTGGGGGCTGTATGTGAGTCTTCTTGATGACATTAGTTAATAGTAATGGGTTCAGCAACTTTAGAACCTGAATGTATTGGCCTGGGGGATGGGTTGAGATGGTTAAGTACGAAGGAGATGTTGGAATATGGGCAGCTCCAGGGCTCAGTCTGGTGGGCAGAATCGGGATGGCTATTATAGTCATTGCAGAATTGGGCACAGGCCCCGCTGGAGATGAGTCTCAGCTTGTAATGCAACCTCTTCTAGCCTGGTGCCCTTGAGAAGCTTTGGCCTACAGCTCCCATTATAATGGCTGAGGATTATGGGAGTTGTCCATCACATTTGGAAGACCAGATTGGGGAAGGCTGCTACGAAAAGTAAGTACTCTGCCACTGGTTGGTGTTTTGCATCCTGGCAAGACTTGAATGCGACTTGAGCGCAAAACTGTGGGATAAATAAAAGCATGTGTGCTGTTGTTTTGTCCTAATATTTGTGGGTTAATGGTCCCAAAGAGCTCAAAGTGCTAGAAAATTGCTGGGTACATGTTTCAGGCAAGCCTCCAGCTGCCAGTGGAACAGTGGAAATGTGCAACGTTCACTTCTATTAATCTGATTTACACAGTTAAAAACACTGCTCAGCAAAGCAGTAATTTGTTCACTTCTGTGAGGAGCTATGGCAAGCGATTTGCAGTGGCATCTGATATAATTTCAAGGTGTCTAAGACAGTTATTTCCTTTGGAGAGAAATGAGGGCTGAGGCTTGTTTGTTTACTGCCACCAAGCTGGCTGTGGACTTTTCAATGCCTTGAGGCAAGACAAGATGGAGAGAGCAGCACCACTCCCAGTTCACATATTGATGCCGACTGGACGAGAAGTTAATTCGCCGTTCCACAGGGGCAGCAGCCAAAATGCCGTCTTCCTGGGGGTTGGTAGGGCTCAGGATAGGCTATTTGGCCTATGTACCTTTGTCCTCCAACAAGAGGTCTGTGATACTTTGCTGGAGGAAAAATGACTGGAAACCAAGCTCTTAGAACATTACACAGTCTCGGGCACAAAAAGTGAGATGGGTATACTCCATCAGATTGCAGGAATAAAGAATCATATTTATTTATTTATTTACACATTTGTATGCCACCCCCTTGCGACCAAGCCTCGGGGCGGCTCACAACAATAAATAAAACAACAGCCGATTACATTATTTAAAACTAACATCTCGAGGTAAAGATAAAAATACAATAAATAACATAAATAGACAAATATAAATTAGCAATTAAAATAACTTTTAAATAAAAAGGTCTTTGCCTGGTGCTGAAAAACAAATAACGACAGCGCCAGGCGAACCTCTCTGGGGAGCACGTTCTATAATTGATTATATTTTGTCAATAATCTGATGTTCAAACAATGACAACACCCACTTCCATGCGGAGATGGTCACACATACACCCTTTGCCGTAACTTAATACTGTTTCAGTATAGGGTGCCCGTGTGTCCCACATGACAGTCTTCCGTTTGAAGGGTTCTTGAAGGATCATCCTCGTTTTGAAGGTCTCTCCTATTTGAAGCACTACACAAACCAAATTCGGATCATGAGAAGGAAGAGGGAGGCCTCGAAAGTGTTCATTCAGATCACCTGCTCAGAAGAATGGACAAGAATCACAGGTCAGTTAATCTGGCATTGTGGGATACATTTCTATCTGTATTATAGTTATTTCTTAATGAGCATCCATGCAGATAAATTAGCATATACAAAAAGTGTCCTCCTTTGTCCTCTTTTTGGGTGATGCAGTTCCTCTTTCTTATAACATGTAAGTGGCTGCTTCAATTTCATATTGAACAATCTGATGCGCAAAATCATACCAGACTGTTTCTTTTGGAATGGCTGTTTGGGGCCCTTTTGTCTTTCTCAATAAAATAATGTTTTAAAAAATCAGGCTATATGTGTTTTGAGCCACCCAGAGGTGCTGTGGCACAACTGGGCAGCATACTAATGTTTTAAATAAATGAATAAATATGTGGAAGGACTTCTCATTTACAGAAGAGAATCGCGACTGGTACACTCGCACAGGTTATGCTGCTGTACCTGCAAGAAATGAGGCTGTCTTCCAATTTTAAGTACCCAATTCAAGCTGAGAGCTGGCTTTAAATTATCTCTGGCTCTGACAACAGCATACAGTGGAAAGAGGGCACTGGGGAAATAATTAAACCAGTCATTTCCCCTCGTCTTCATACAGATTGTCTTATAATGCCTACCAATGAAAAATGCAGAGTTCTTAGCAAGCAGAGTTCTTGAATCTTGCTGTGATAGCCCAGAAGAGCTGAAGAACAGCAACCACCTTTTCACCACCCCAGTATCATGTCCCAGCCAATGGATGGCAATTCTAGGATGTCCTCCAGCCATTTGAGCATTTCCTGGCTTAATAGATATGCACATGGTGGGCATGTCATGAGCGAAGCCGGCTGGTGCCGGAGGTCGGACTAGATGGCCCGGGAGGCCCCTTCTGACTCGCTCTGTTTCTATGTTTCTATGTTTCTAATAAACTTTTCCTCCACTCTGAGAGGTTGGAATACATTTGCCCTTGCCCTCTGCCCATTCCACCACTACAGTGAGGCCCCAAGAGCTTCCCTGAAGTGCTGGAAGAATTGCCTCAAGTGTTCACTAACCCTCAGGTGAGGGGGTGTGGCACGGACCTTCTGCAGGCCTGCTCCACAGCGCTCAGCTCTTGCTTGATGCAGCATCCGGTTCTTGTGGGAACTAACACTGGGAGCTGTCTCAGGTCCTGATCTGAGATACGGTTTAATCACTACTGCTCCATCACCTCCAGTCTTCTTCCCCATTCCAGGTGCTCCCAGCTTTGCTAAAGTAGGACAGCCACCTGTACTGGAGTAAGGATGGTCCTGGGCATGTTGTTACACACTGGTACTTCAGTAGTGAGCACTCCCTGTTCAACTGTGCTGCGACAAAAAGAGGCTTGACCCTTCTATCAGGCAGAGTGGGGCAGGTGCCTCAGGCAGGCAGCTGCATTTGGGTGCCGTGAAAGAGAAGCAAACGGGAGTGATGCTTTGCAGTCCATGGATTTGGGGACCATGCTCCAAAAATAGGCCAGCTGAGTTGGGAGTAGGAGGCACTGCTTTGCCGTGCTTTCTCTCCTGCTTGGCTGGCTGGCTGATTCCAGAAGGTGGTGCTGGGGGATTATGGCCCTGTGCCAAGGCAATTATGCCATGGAATTCTGCTGGGTTCCATTTTATCCCCCATGCTGTTCAATATCTACATGAAACCATTGGGAAATGTCATCTGGAGGTTTGGGCTGAGGTGTCACCACCATACTGATGACACTGAGTTCTACCTCTTGTTTTCATTCAATCCAGATGAGGCACTGGCGATTCTAATGTGGTGTCTGCATGGTATAGATTGCATGCAGGCCAAGAAATCCAGATAAGATGGAAGTGTTGCTGGTGGGCAGGGCATCTGTTCAGGTGTGTGGCATTTGCCCTGTTCTGGATGGGATTCCACGCCCCCTAGGGGGCATAGCTCCTTTATCCAGACCTATCCCTGCATTTCCAAGGAGTGCTTTCCAGCCGCTGAGGCTGAGCCATAAGCTGCATCCTTACCTGGATTAACACAGATGGAACCAGTAGCCCACACACTGGTAACTTCCTGTTTGGACTATTGTAATGCACTTTACATGGGGCTGCCCTGGAAAACAGTCTAGATATTTCAATGGCTACCAAATAGAGCAACTAGGTAATTGACTGGGACCAGCATATGTGGAAATTGATAGCTCATATATATTATTTTAAATTAAGTGCAGTTCATCTGGTTCTGATGTTCTTTGAATTTTCTTGTAAAGCATCTTCAGATTTTTAAAAATATAAGACAGTTTAGAAAATTTGGGTTAATGGCTCACCAAACACACATGGCTTTAAAAAACAGAATGTCTCCCATAATTTTGAAGTATATAGTCCCGTGTGTGCTAACAAATGCTTAACTCTTCATCCAGCCTCAAGTCTATGTGACTCACAAAGCATTATTATGTTCAACAGAATATGCAATCATGAGAGGCAGGCAACTTTAAGACTAAAGTACTCACACCCCGTGACTCACTATGACTTCCAGCTGGTGTCCACAGTCATCTAGTGCTCATTAGTATAGTGAGCAATTGTGTTAATGGAAGCACTAGCAAGACAAGAGGGATTGATTTGCTGAAGAAATCTCTCTTCTTGGGCTTGTAAATCAGAGAGTTGGGGTAGCTGAATTGTTATCTACTCCTCCTATAAATGGGTTTTGTATCGTTCCTTTTTTCTGCTGTCTTTATTATGTATGGATTGTCTTAGTTGGCACTGATGATAGTTAGAGAATAGTTCAGTGTTCTCCATAGCATGTGTGTGTGCGATGTTTGTCCCTGATCCGGCATGGGTGGTGAAATGCAAGGCATCACAGTCCTGCCTTTTGAAACGGGTCTTTTCTACTGTTGCTTCTGCTATGACGTCCACCATGTTTTTGTAGCGGTGCCACCAGATGCTAAGAGCGATGACAGCTGCGCTCAGATTCATTTGCCAGCCCTTCATGTTGTTTTCATAAAGCCTTCACTCATGGTTGGCCATGCCACACAAACTATGTGAGGTAACATCTCTTGGCAATGTACTTTCTTGGCAGTGCAGCAAAATGTCAATGATGAAATGAATGTCGCCTCCTTCTCCTTTTGCTGCAGTCAAGAGAACAAATACTCCCATTTCCCACTGTGACTTGGAAAACAGAGCAGGCCTCTCAGTTCCTCTTCTTTGGGGCCACAAAGTTAATGTAACTTGCACCCTTGAATGATGACTTTCACCTTTGGAGGGGAGCTGACTTTGTTGAATGCTCTTCTGAAAGTACATGGACGATAGTAAAGTCGTACATTCATGTCACAGGAGAAACTCTGTTTCAGTTATGGATGAACACATCCGCCTATTTCCAATCAGAGTTCCCATTCTGACTCATTTCGGCATTAATCTGCCATTTTAAGGTTTGAAATTGACATGGACATCTGCACCGGAATATGTCTACCGTCATCTGTCAAAAGACAATATTTTAATATGGATTCTTGTTGATTTGGTGGATTGGAGGAAGCAAGAACAGTGTTGGGCACACAAGTAGTGCAGGAGCTGATGGAGAGCGAAGTTCTGAGCCAGACGTTGGGGTAGCTCTAGAACACTTCGTAGCCCAAGATTGAAATCTGCAGCTACTCCTTAGTTTACCAGTACAGCCAATTACATCTTCTTCCTGATTCCCCCAAGTAATCCAAGCAAATAGGTGGGCAATCGCTGACCAATTTGGCCCTTGTATTTGGATGATTCTTTTTTTCAAGGCCAAGAAGGAGCTGTCGCTGTATCTCCCAGCAAAACCTCCCAGCACAGTTCCATGTCGTTCTCTCTTCCACACATTCAGCTTCCTTCCTATTTCAGGGATCCACACAGCACACCAATGCCATGTGCCCATCGCATCGCTCTGCCTCTCGGACGTCCCTGTGCCCTCCACCCACCATCCACCACACCCCACAAGGAATTGACTATCTGCTCCTGTGTTCTTCTCAGTCCCCGATCTTCCATCTATCTTACACCTAATGAGCACTGCTCCTCCTGACATCCTAGCCCTTGAGTCTCCTCCAGTAGTCCAGATCTCAGTAACCAGCCCACCTCCAAAGCAAACAATCAGGGAAAGCTGAGGAGAGAGTCGGAGAGTCGCAGGTGAGGTTTATTGCTGGAGAGTCCATGATCCTGGCTGGGGCATATAGCAATGTCCGTTCCCTGCCTTGCCTCCTCATGGTTGCACTGCCGTGTGCTCCCTGGCTCTGTAGGATGCGAGCAAAACTATGATAAGCCATAGCTTTGCTGCAGTGCGTGCACTAGAGCTCACGTGCTCTTATTTTTGGAGTCTCTGTGCATAGAGTTTCTTAGGGCAGGTGTCTGAAACCTGGCCCCTACAAATGTTTGGGACTAAAACTCCCCTCCCACAGGCTGTGCTGGGAGCTTCAGTGAGTTAGAATCCCAAACATGCAGAGGACATCCAGATTAGGGTGCTGGACTTTGGACACCTTTGTGGTGCCTATCAGTGATGCAGAGCTGTAGGACAGACAATGAGGGACCAGAAAGCAAAGGCAAGCGGTGTGAGATCTGGAAATGTTTGAAAGAAAAAATAAAGCCATATGGAGCAACAGCAGTTCCATGGTAATGCACCATTTCCATGGCAGACATGAGTCTAAGAAATTCAGAACTGCAAATTCTAAGGAGAAATTTGGAGGGGGAGAATTGCAGGGGCATCCCCTACCTGTCAGGTGAATGTGTATTTTCTTCTCACAGCTGGGTAGTGGGGTTGCAGTGGACACAGGTGATCCCACCTGCTCTCTCCTCAACTTTACAACTGTCTTGGCATTCAACTGGTGACAGTTTATTGGAGCAAAATATGGTCAACAGGCTGTTGATAGCATCTGGAGGTACAGTAGCAGCCAGGGATAGATTGGCAGGAATGTGTGTTGCATGATGGAGAGAGAGAGAGCAAAACACTCTAAACAGAGTCATGCCAACTGCTCTAGAGCAGTGCCATGGCATATTATGAGCAAAATCAATCACTCCAAGCATTTCAGAAAGCGGGAAATAGTCTGCACAGTAGATGGCACACCAGCCAACTGAAAATTTTGGGTTGTGTCCATTGTTAGTCCAAGCCAAGTCCAATTCATTTTGTTGGGTGTACTCTAAGTAGTCCTAACATTGGCCCTTGTCCCTGGCAAGTGTGAGATCATTGGGGTGCACCTGGAGAAGTCCAGTCCTCCTGTACGTTGAAAACAAAAGTGCCAGAACAGCGTTCCTTCTCTCTTCAGAAAGGTCTCGCTGTGTGAGGACATGGATTGAAATTGCGAAGGCATGAAGTATTGCAGGCTGCAGACGGTAGACTGGAGAAAACAGACTCTTTGATTAAGTCAGTCCCTCCTTGGGAGGCGTCAGGTTTTATTATTCATTTTATACCACCCTATAGCCCTGCAAGGGCTCTCTGGGCAGTGAACATCTTGAGAACAAGTTTAAAACAGTGACATATATAACAGAACTTGTCGGAATTTGCATATCCTCATTTCCCCTCCCCTCCACTCCCCTTGGGCACGCACACACACACACACACACACAATGTTTGTGCATCTTTGAAGGAAAGGCACTTTCCATATGTCTCCAACACTTTCTATAATTGCGTCTCCCTAAGAACTAGAGAATCTCTCTGTTTTGCTTTCTCCCATGTTGTGTTTTTTTAAATCCCAAGTTATTTCCTTCTTGAATATGAATAGTTTCTATGAATTTTAAATTTTGTTAAATTCAGATTAAAAATGGATTGAATCCTCACCAAACTGCATGTCACATTCAGTGTGCACAGCCATTTCTAGCATGGAGAATCAGTATGTTAGTACTGCTTTAAGGTCATATATCAGAATGATCAACAGAAATATAAAATGGCAGTAGAAAAATTAAAACACAGTTAAAACAAGTATAGTATATACGATATTAAAAATTTGAAAGCATTTCTCATAACATAAGAGGAAACATAAGAGGAGAGCCAGTGTGGTGTAGTGGTTAAGGGCATGGGACTGAAACTCAGACGATCTGGGTTCTAGTCCCCGCTCAGCCATGGAGCCAACTGGGTGACTTTGGGCCAGTCACAGACTCTCAGCCCAACCTACCTCACAGGGTTGTTGTTGTGGGGATAAGATGGAGGAGGAAATGCAAGCTGCCTTGAGTCCTTTATAAGAAAAAGGCAGGATATAAATCGAAATAAATAAAATAAAAAAAACATCAGAAACATCTCTTTAAAAATTAGATACTAGAGTGAAAGAATTATTCCCATATTAAAGGATCTTTTAAAGGTTTAATCAATTTCTCTCTGCGTTCCCTATAAAAGCTGCAATGTAAGAGAACATGTTCTGCAGTTTCTAGTGATCGAGCATCCATGTTCATTGACTGGGGGCTTATTAAATTGTCCTTTTAAAAGTGTGCATTAAGACAGGCAAAAATAAATGCTCTTCTGTACTTTGCAATAGTTGTTTACAGATCAGGGGACAGAGTAAATCCATCATTATGGCAATTTTTGTAGCTAAGCTGAAATATGGAGGAACAGGTTTGTATTAGCAGCAGTTTTCAAATAGTGATGATCTAGATCTATTCATCTTTGAACAACAAGATATCGAATCTTCTCCAATGCATTGATGACCAGCACTTCTACTGAGAAAACTAGCTGATGTTCTCCTTGCACCCACAAAGGCAGGTCCAAAAGCATGAACCAGTCTAGCATTGTCTTTGCTTGCTGGTCGAACGCATCAGAGATAGAACAGGGTGAGCCGGCTGGCCGGCTGTCCTTGAACGTTCTCCTAACTTGCAGAGTTGCAGGACCCTTGCAGAGGTGGCCTGAGAAACGGGACTTCACCTTTCTTGAGTCAAGATACACACACGTCATTTGTTCGGCTCCAACTGGCTTTGCAAGTGTCTCAAAGGTGTAAAGTGAGAGCTTTTACGCTAGAAGTGAGATATTTTTCCTCCTCTTTACAAAATCTGTCATACTGGGGAGGTCCACTGTTCTTCTTTAGGGCTAACCTTGAGACCATAAAATAGTTGCAAGAATTCTAGTAAATCTGCAAACAGGCGAGCTGCCCAGTGACTCAGGGATTCCTCTAAAGGCAAAGTTGAACAGATTGCAGGCACTGACAACCAGAGGCCCAAACAACCAGTCCTAGGCTAAACAATGCCCTTGCACAAATTAAAAAAATAAAATAAGTTCTCACTCCCTTGCATAGATAAAAGGAAGAGGAGTTGGAACTAGATAGAATTAGGGAGTGCAAATGAATGGGATAAGAGGAAAGATATGGTGAAATAACACGCAAAACAAATCAGTAAAAAAATAAAGCTCTAGAAAAGGATCCCTGCCTTTGTGTGTCTTGCTCCCTCCAAGCTGGAACTGGAAGCCCCAAAGAGGAGTAGCCCTTGAAGGGGCCAAGAGGGTCACTTGGTCCAACCCCCTGCTCAGTGCAGGACTCCAAGTTGAACCATCCCCTTCAGATGGCTCTCCAGCTGCATCTTGAATGCCTCTAATGTGGGAGAGCTCACAACCTCCATGGTAACGGGTTCCATTGTCACATGGCTCTAAGCTGCAGGAAGTTCTTTCTGATGTTGAACTGGCTTTCCTTTGTGCAACAGCCTTTCAAGTACTTGAAAAGTGCTTTTCATATCACCTCTCAGCCTTCTCTTCTCAAGGCTAAACATGCCCAGTTGCCCTCCTCTGAAGCCTTTCCAGTTTGTCTGCATCTTTCTTAAGCCATAGTGGCCAGAACTGGGCACAGAACCCCAGGTGGGCCAACCTAGTGCTGAGTAAAGGGGAACTCGTGCATCTTATTTGACAGTAGTGCCAAAGAGCATGTGACTCTTTTGCAGCCACATCAAATTGTTGATGCATTGTTATTGGAGAAGTCTGTATTTTATCGCTGTGCCATATCACTAGCAAAGGTGAGGCACATGTCAGAAAAAGATGAAGCAACCCTGAAGAAGGATAACAGGATTGAAGAACAGGGATTCATACCCAGACCTCTAAGAACCCAGCACTCAAAGCCTGAGACCTGGTTGGACAACTCTTAGTTCTGGTTTCTCTCGTGTCACTTCACTGCTGCATCTACCTCGGATTTTGTATAAATTGGCAAATTCACATCAAAATGAAACCAAAAGAAAATGCTGACACCACTGCTTCTAAGTGGTCTATTGCAGCAGACGTATACATCTAAGCAATCGCTGCTAATAATTTATTTTCTTTTGCCAAGATGCAGAAGAAGCCTATGCCGACTCCCTTCCTCTCTTTGTCAACACTTCCAAGGCAACATACGCCTGCTGCTTGCATACTGTGTAAAACTGGAAGTTCCTTTTCCGCTTTTCAGGGTTTGCAAGCTGTGAGTGAACATTAGGTCACTGTGACAGGCTGCTTCAACAGGGACCCAGATTTTGGAAGCGTTGGCGCCTTCAAGCGTCCAACAGGCTGCCATTCAAAGGCTGCTTTTACAGTATTTTGCTTACATGGGCGAATTTCTATCATGGAATGGGGGAGAGGGCTGACAACAGACTTTATACTATGCATTATTGTGCAGAATCAATATTTCCCAGAAGACATATTTTCTCCCGAGAATTTCTCGGGTAATTGCCATTTGAATTCCCCACAAAGCTGAGAGACAGTACATCACTTAGTACATACATCGAATTCTGAGCGATTGCACATCAGAGCCATCGTGGGACAAGCAGATGCTGGTAGACTCACCTGCCTGATGCTACTCAGAGCACCTTCTTAGGGGGAAAATAAGGGTGGGTGTCACTGGTGGATGAAGCGTGCCAGGGGATATCGTGGACCTCCAAGGGCCTGGCTACTGTTAAAAATGCTGGGGGGCAGGGGGAGACAGGCACAAAACCTATGAAGCAATGGGCCAGTTTTGTAGTGCCCCTGAGAAGTTCAGCTCAGATGTATATGACCCTCTTCAGGGTTCAGCAAAATCCAGCCATGGGGGATGCCAGCTGACAATGGTCAACCTGTCACCAAGACACCTGTTCCCTTGTGTGTTTGAATCACTTCTGCCACTGCTGGAGGCTGATCAGGCACTCGAGCAGAGTTTATTTTAAGGCAAATGGCCACATGAATCTGCCGTAAGGTTTTTTCCCCCTTGTATACAAAAGAAATATAGATAGTATAAAATAGGTGTAAAATGGGATGGTTAAGAGAATCAGAGATTAGTAGGCCTTGTAAGATATTGATTCAGTTGGCCAAGTTTATGCTGCAGTGAATTTTGGGAAGAGTTTTTTGGATAGCTGAAATATCCTTTCGATTCTGATTAAGAGAGAAATTTCTAGGAAAATGCTTGTGGTTAACTCCCCACCCCCACCCCCACTTTCTATATGGTACCAAACAAAGAGTAAAGAAAAGATGCTTCAGGAGAAGTTAGGGACTTTTTAGCCGGGTTACCAGGATTTACATTTGTAAGAAGAAGCTGCCTAGATTTTGGCTAAGGCATTCAAATGATGGTAGGCCAATTTCTGCTAGCTAGTCATTAAATCTAGAGCAGAATGGTACTGGATAAAAAGTTGGAGCAGGTTTAAAAGAAAATATCACCTGATTGGTGGGTCCTTGCCTTCCACATCAACCCTGCAAGAACGGCTAATTTCCAAATGGTGGGAGAGGGGGCAGGGCCTTTGCCAATAGAAAGCCTGGTTTGCTCTTTTCTGTCACTGTATTAAGAAAGGTGTTTCTACACATCCATCTTGCAGTAGAAAACCCACCATGACTCAGCCTGCTTTTGTCTGTCAGGTTCTAAACTCTTTCTTTCCTTGTCCTTCCTCATCTAAATCATTAATAAAGATGTTGAGGAGCACTGGGCCCAGGACTGAACCCTGTGGCACCCCATTAATTACCTCTATCCAATTTGAGGAGGTGCCATTGATGAGCACTCCTTGTTTATTCCTGCCTCAGTCTTTGCTTCTGACTCAGTAGCAGTTAGCCTAACGTGCAGTAGTTCTCCTATCCTGAGCGACTCCTGCTTCTTCTTCCCCTTCCATCACCCCTGGTCCCAGCAGAAAATCATTCCCGCTCTTTATGATTCGGAGCTGAAATCAGAAAGTGTTCAGCATATATGCACTTATATTCATATGGTGACTTGTTAAGTATTAAACAGCTGACAAAGCTGTGTGTGGCATAACGGGGTTTTAAGTCAGATATTGCAGAAATAACCAAATAGCAAAATTTTGGCCCAGGAAAAGGATGTGAACAACATCAATCACATCTCATGGCTCAGTTATACCATCATGTCACCAAGTGTAACACTGGGCCCTCCCAGGAGCCAGGTAGCAAAGGATTATGTATTGATTGGGTCACTCTGCCAGTTGCTCTATTTACCCAATTTTCCCTGCAAGTATTAGCTGAAACAGGATAGAGAAAAGCAGACAATTTGGCATGACTGCAGCTAATGCCTTGCTGTTTCCAGGCCATGCTCTGCCAACAGCAATAGTGGAGAAGAGGCCGGGGTACTTACAGTGCTGTGCAAAGCCAGCAAAATGTTGATTAAGGGTGCCTTTTTGCTTTCAGTAGTAGCTTTCAGGCTACTCTCTGGAAGGTCCATTCATTCAGTTCACACGCCTTTAGGTGTGGCAACTCCTAAAGATTATCACAACTCATTGGAATAGGTTCAGAAGTGAATGAAGATGTGGACCGTTTGGCAACAGCACAAAACCTTGGTTACCAATTTGGAAGTGAAATGACAATGTAAAAGTTTTGTCTGCAATAACCACAAATCTGCTCCTGATGTGTCAGCACATGGTTGTGGATGGTTGTGCAAAACTCAGGATTTGTGACACAAAACTGGGACTGAGCTCTGACATAAATTTGGAGGAGATTGGTAATGTGAGCAGGCCTTTAATTAACACAGCTGAAGGAGTGAATAAATCTTGTATGTGCGGGTGGTTTGAAAGTCTAAAATGTGGTGGGAAGTGGTACTCCTTTAAACATGACTTAGCAAAGGATTTTTCATTGCACAAATCCAAGCGCATCCTTGGGAAGGATGTTACACCATGCAGCAGCAAGGGTGTGGCTGGACTCCTCAAAAGATGGAGCAAGGCTTTTAAAAATGCATTTTTAAATGAAATAAATAAGAAGAAAATGCCTCACTCTCATCATATTTAAGATGAGATCACCAAACGGAATATTGTTACTTTCAGTCATCCCTCTCCCAACACCCAGACACACTTTTGCAAGAGATCAACGGTCCCATTAAAAGATGCGTGTGGCTTTTTGCACAAAAGAGCGTCTTTGCACAAAACGGCTCTCATTACACCGAGGGCAACGGCTGAATCTAAATCCATGTGTTTGAAACAGAACCAGGCCAGCCGGGACAGCCGGAGCGCCAGGCCGCCAGGCACTGCCCCCTTCATTTCCACTGAACGGTACTAATGGAGATGCTTCCATCCTCCACCACGGCCTTCATTGCTGAAAGGTGGGTTTTCCCTTCCTTCCTATGTTAGTTGCCCTAGAGGGGTAATGCGTATCTCCTGCCAAGGAAGGTGGGCATGGTTGGGTACCTGCCCACATACCTGCCCCCTGGCCTTGCTCCTCCTCTTCCCCACTGCTACCGGCTCGCTCATCTGCCTCTCACCCTGGCCAGGGCTGTGGTGGTGGTAGGAGGGGGAGCAGGGAAGCTTGCTGCGTCTCTGCTCACTCTCCCTCTGCTTGCCAAGCAAGCAAGTGGTAGCAAGGAGAAGAAAGGAACTGGTTCTATTGTTTTTAATAGCATTGTCACCCAATTGAGGAAGATGATTCATCGTAAGCATTTTAGCAGAATTTTGGTGCCACTCCAATAGCAGCCTCCACGCATGGGCCCCGTTCTTGTTTTTCAGGCATGTGTGTCTTTGCTTCAGTTGCACTTTCAGTGACCGGTTTATCCCTGCCACAAGCATCCGCGGGCGCATCGTTTGTCAAAAGGCCTCTGTGAGCGTCCATTTCCTAGCATCAGATTCAGAACCTGAGAGTGTAAGGCTGGCCATGCCGCTCCATGTTGCCAGCTTCATAAGGACAGGTGGACCAGTTGTGCTACTTTAGTTCCGCTGCCTGAATGGATCATTGAGTAAGGCACTCTGCTTTGTATGCTCAGGCTGTTCCTTGGAATCCCTGGACTCCCAGAACCGTTTGAGAACTGTTTGAGCACTGAATCATGGAAGAGTTGAGTGGGAAAGAGCCAGAGGGTCATCAGGTGGTACAGGACTCCAAGTTAAACCATCCCTCTCAGATGGCTGTCCAGTTGATCTAGCAGTAGGCTATACAACCAATTGTTTATGATGTTCTTGTACAAACCTTGGGGTTCCCTGACGCCAGCTGATACCTCCTCCTGTTTGGACGGCCTTGACTCTCAGAACTGAGATAACATCCAGATCTGAGATCACATTCAGTATATATTATTTTTGTTTGAATGATTGATTTGATAGTTAAGTTGCTCACCTCCCCCCACACCTCACCCTCCAGTTTGGTATGGTGGCAGCAAAAGGGAGCCATTTTAAAGCAAAAAAGCTCATTTTGTTTCTGCCATCATCATGCCATCAATACTGTGTGGCAAGCCATTTTTTTTGTTTTAAAAGGGGGTTCCTCCTGCAAGTGGCGGCAGAGGTATGGCCCTCATTAGAGACTGAGAACAATGCAACCTCTGGGCCCCCGGGCATTGCCCATCCCTGACCTAAAGCCATATCTAAAGCATGGAGACCAATGCAGGTTACCTATTTGGTGTCGTGGGCCCCACCTTCCTAGCACACGCTCTTGCCTTTTGGTATCATTCAGGCCAAATTATTGGGGCCATTTCACTGCAACAAGCCCCACATTATAAGCTTAACAGAAATCACAGGGCTCCTGACAATTAGCCCTGTGTCACAATGTCCATTGGAGACATCAGAGATCCAAGCAACTTGGTTTCTCATTGTAATCTCTGCAACTTGGAATGCAGAGCAAGGGCGTCAGTCAGTCTTGTGGGTAAGCCTTTCCAGGTGGTGGAAGGCCAGGGCTGTAGACAAGACCCACACAAACACACACACTTGGAGGTTTTGCCCAGCCTTGACATTTGATGGAATAGTCATTTTGTACTTCTGCAAGAAGCTTCCTGGTTAACTCATGGGCTGCCTATTTTCTTGCTGCATATTTTTGGAGTGTGCTTGTGTGTTTGGCAAATATATTCTGCTTTGCTTCTTATTATCTTGGATCATTAGGTAGTACCCCGTTATGTAATGTGATCAGTGAAGCCTGCTGGAATATGTCACAATGTAAGATATTGTCTTAGATGGAGCATTTAAGGGAAAAATTATTTTCTCAGTGCGGTGGAGCTTTATTATGGTGAAGGCTCCAACTACAGTGTGACTTCTCTTGTTTCTTTTGTGTAGGGGAGTGAGAAAACTTGGTTTTCCCACTAGAACCTCCATCCTGGTGTTTCAAGGTTGTTCAATGTGTACATACAGTAGGTAAGGCAAGTTGCAAAGAGAATCTGTTCCTTTTTAAAATGCTCCTTTGTGATAGCTCTGCATCTGCTGCTAGTTCAAATGTATAGAGTCAATTTCACATGGACTGAAAACAACCCTGAACGCCTTCTGTTGCCCTTCATGGATTTCAACGGTGAACAGTCATCTTGGAAGTAACATCAATAGGCGGAGCTACACCCAGGTGTGTGAGAGTTAATGAATTCAGTAATTTCCAGATGGGAGGCAAGAAGCTTATGTCCAGATAAATTTGGAAATCTTCAAGGCGTCACAAGACTTTGTTGCTGCTGAAATTGGTGAAAAGCAAGTGCAGTGTTAAAAATGCTCATTCTCCCAGCAATTTAGATTTAGCATTAGGTTTACATGGAATGACACACTCTGGCTTTGTATTTTAACAAAAAACACTTTGTATTTTAACAATCACTACCCTTTCTTCAAAGGGATATTTAATGCAGCACCCCTTGGGGAAAGGACTGTGCTACTGGAGGAATGGTTTACCCATTCCTTAAAATACGTGCGTTTTCTATAGATATTCAACTGCTGTCTAGTGTACAGATGGGTCTTAGTAAGTGGTAAAATCAAAACCATTTTGATTTTTCCCAAATTCAAGAGATACCACATAACAAGGCTTTGAAGAGGCATTGAATCAGTTCTTCTGCTCTTCTATGTTAAACTCAGAATGGTCCCTTCCAAGTTCAGTAGAGCCCTACCTCACAGGGCAGGCAAGGTGGGGCTCTTAAGAGATTTTGACTAAAATTCCCAGAGTTCCTGTCAGACCCTTCCCCTAGATCAAACCTTTGGTCCTTCTGGCCCCTGCTTCAATCAGTCCCTACTTCAGTCAGTCCAGACCAGTGATGGTGAACCTTTTAGAGACCGAGTGCCCAAACTGCAACCCAAAACCCACCTATTTATCGCAAAGTGCCAACACTACAATAAAATCTGAAAACTGAGGTTTTAGTTTAGAAAAACCAAGTTACAGCCAGTCCAAGCAAATCTATCCATCCATCCATCCATCCTTGGCAGCACACTGACCAGCCATGCAAAAGCAGAGACAAGTTGGCTAATGAGTCGATGCTCATGACATCCATGCCTGGCGCTGCTACTCCTTTCCAAGCATGTACATGCCCCCATGTGTGCTGTTATCTGATGCTCAGCTACTGGAGTGATGCTGGGGTGATTTGGTTCCTATGGGGTGCCATAGGTTCGCCACCATTGGTCCATTCATCATTGACACTTACTGGCTCCTGCTCCCCAGAATTCAGGCAGGAATTTTTGAAGCGTTCCTGGAGATGCTGGGGATGGGAGACCTGGACCTTCTGCATGCAGAGGAGATGGTCTAGCACAGCCCCTTGACCATGCAGGCTGTGGCCTATTGTAGTTGTAGTCCAAAACTTCTGAACGGGACCAGGTTGCCTTCTATTCTGGCATAGAAGATTGCATTCAGGTATCGGAGTGATCTCTAGATGTTGTCTTCAAATATCCCACATGCACAAGCATAGGCATAGTCAAAAACATCTGGAGGGCAGACTGGGGAAATCAACCTCACAGGGTACTCATCGAAATTATGGCTAAGGAACTTGAACACATGCTTGCCCCTGTTATCACTTTCCCTGGTGCTGAGGTGCTGCGATACGGAGACCTCACACCTGACCAGGGGCTGCAATGCTCATTCTCTCACTGTGTGATAAGAATGGTTTCTTTCATATCTTCACACGTGACCAGAAACCCCAAGAAATGAAGTGAACCCCTCCTTACTAGTTCCCAAAATTTGCACCTGTAGCTGTACATGGCTGCATTGCAAATTTTATTCCTTTGGACTTGCATTTCTCCTTTTTTCTGTTGGCAATGCATGGGTCCCAGACCGCACGGGAAGGATTAGATTTGGATAAGGAAGCTCAGACAAATCGCTAAACTGGAACTGCATCACTTTCCCGTGTGAAGAGAGAAAGAGCCCCTTACCTAACACAGAGACACTAACAAAGGCGGGGGGGGGCAGGAGGAATTACCTGTCCTGCAGCACTCGAGGGTGTGTGTCCAGCACTCTTGTCGGGGTGAGGGGGAAGGAAGAGAGACCAAGGCCCTGGTATTCCTACCATTTCTCTCTCAACATGTCACCTGTGGGAAAGACCTTCCCAAGCTTATCCTAACCGTCAGAATGGGGCTTCATGGCTTTTGGATGGCCTTAGGTATTGCTTCTGTGGGTAAGAGGTGAGGTCCTTGCCTGTGACGGCTAGGTGCTATAGATAAGGTAATTTCCAGGTGTCCTGGGACACAGGGTCACCCTCCGTGCCGGGCTGTTTTGCCTGACCTGCTTCAGGTAGAAATGCCTGACCCCCTGTTCCCAGGAATCCCAGTATTCATTCTTTTCTCACACAGGTTAGCCCAGGATACTAGGTCCTTCTTAGTGAATTCAAGTCTGCCCAATACGGCCCCATAGCCTAAAAAGCCTGCTCTGGTCTGAGTGTTATGTCGATGGTGCTAATATTGATATATACCCACACTGCAAAACAACCTTTGGATTGCAGGCCCCATGCAATTTCTTTATGATCTTTGCTTTATTTTGCTCCTGTGGTTTTTTCCCTTCCCGTGTTCTGCCAGCAAATGAGTCTCCGAAACAGCAGTGTGCCATTTACAGCTAAATGACTTGCAGCACATGAGCTGAAATGCCCCCTCCAAATCAGCAGCCTGGTTTCCTAAGCTTGCCTGATTAGGCCACGGAGTGCAGCCACGTAAGAGCTATGCTTCGAAAGTCATTTTCTTCGTACGTTCGGACTGTGGGGCTGTGACATTCGCAGGCACACACACCGGCGCACGTGTAGACGCTGACCTGGTGCCCGCTTGCCTTAAGCCCAGGCTGGGCGGCTGCTTTGGCATTGCCCAAAGATGATGTGGATTTGCGTAACATGTGCGTGTGCTCATTCATTGCTCTTGGTGCAAGTGTTGAAGAGATTATCCTTTTAATAGAGACACAATTACTATTACCATTGTGGGAAAGATTGTGTCCAGGTGACTTGTGTGCCGGCTGCCAATGCACTACCCAGGGGATGACTCTTAGTTCTTTTTAACCTAGCCTTGAACTGAAACCCCCTTTAAATAGAATTATTGTTGTTACATTGTGTGTATACATTGCCCTTTTAATTTTAATTTTTGCATTTATAGGTCGCCCCCTACACCAAATGGAGCCTTTCTTACTCTTCCTTATAAGGTTCTTCTCTCCAGTTTATTTTCACAACAATCCAATGTGATAGGTAAGGATGAGGGCCTGTGACCAGTCCAAAGACACCAAGTGAGCTCCATTGCTGAGCAGGGGTTGTGGCCTGGAGCTCCCAGATCCCCAGTCTGACACTCTAACCACTACACCACCCTGCCCTTCTAGAGGCACTAGGGTTCATAGAGAGCTCTGTCCTCTGACTTCAAGCAAGACTTGGTGGCTTGAAAGAGTGAATGTGTTCAAGCAGAGGATGATGAGCATGTGGTTCCAGGGAAGTGCCGTGGCTTGCAGGGCAGACAGCTTACGAGAGCGATTCTACTCCTTGCCCACACAATAGTTAACGGCAAGCCTTGGCAGGCTCTGTCAGAACTCGCTCATGAAATATAGGCCCCTAAGGCATCAGACAGGATGGCAAGGTATTAATGCACCTTAGAAAGCCAATTGGTTATTCCTCTCAGCTCCTCAGTGTCTCCGTATCATGCAAAAAATGCAAAGGACTGCCAAGCAGGCCACACTGATGACAGCTCAGGGACATGCGTGGTTGGACAGGGGAGCAAAAAGGAAGCTGCAGACTAACAGCTGGCCCTAAAGTCGAGAGGTAGGCCATATATTCAATAGCAGGAAACACAGGTGACGGGACAAGGGTAGGTGTGTGCAGACAGCAAAACTGAGGATCAGAATCAAGATGAAGACAAGCAGCCACTGTCTAGAAATATGCCAGTATGCCATATTGATTTGCCTGAAGTAGGATATAATGTGTGTGTGTGTATCCTATATATAGGATATATCCTGGAAGGATATATTTTATTGTAGATGTGTGCACAATTCAGTCTTGGGGGATCTATTTTATTTTGACTAGAGAACAGATCCATTTTTGCATGGTTTGGAAAAGCCTTAGTTTGAGATCCTCAGCACTGGTGCAGTGCGCTTTTCTTCTCTGACTACAGCTGTGCCTTTTGGCACCCCTCACAGAGCCCTGCTCCCGTATGTATTTGCTCCAGAGAAGGGTGTCCATCCTGCTTCCCTGAGGGAACTGCCCCACGGTGGCCATGTAATGCCAGTCCTCAGACGTCTCATCTCCCCTGCCTTTGAACTGCATGGACTGCAAGGCCATGTGCTGGTCGTTGGAACTTGCTCCCAGTGGTTGGAGATGTTCAGTACAGGTTTCAGTCACCTGGGCACATTAAAATTAACCTGCTACAAAATAAACACACCTAGGATCCTCTTAGCAAATGAGTAGCATGAAAGTCAGTTGCATTGGTAAGCTTCTGTGTCATCTTAATGAGCAAAACAACTCCGGGGGGGAGAATGAATGGCCAAAGACAGAACTTTCACCCAAAGGTATCTGAACATGTGTTTCTGCTGATGCACCCTCTCAGGCCACACACAGCTTTCCTCTGAATTTATCCAAAGAAGGTTGTGAAGGTATTATATACAGCTCTGCTGTTCAAGGTAACAAGACAACCACCCCACGGTTCATACCCCCAGTCCTTGGTTGTGCCAAAATTCGTTCCTGGGAATGGATCTCTCCCTGTAATTTGGAAGGTCACCAGCCTGTGGCTGAGCAGAAAAGAATTAAAGACAAAGGAAAAATCTTTGTCAAAGAGTATTGTGGAGGGAACTCCACACATTACCGCATCCTGGTATTCAGGTGTCCTTGCCCAAATGTTAAGCTTCACTTGCCTGCCTGATTAGAAAGCAAGGCTTAGTTTCATTTATCTAAATTAGTGCTGCTGAAATAAAAAGACAGACAGGGAGAGAATGGCAAAGATTTTAAATTCGATTAATTTGCAACATTTGAGAACAGCCATTTTTAAATGATGACTCTGAAGATATGAAATTCAGGATACACATGGTAGAACAACCTCCCATCTTTCTGATGTGTTGGATTACAAGAAGCATTCTTTAGTTATTGTGCTGTATGAGGCTGTTGAGAATTGTAGTTCACCTGCAGGGGAGGTTTTATTGAATGTAGATCTGGCCATTTCTCAGGAGTAACTCTATCTGTGCTCCACTAGGTTCTGCAGATCAAGACACATGCCCATGGACACCCTACCTGGCCTCAAGCATGGCACTTGCTGGCCAGCACCACAGAGGGCCTTAATGCTCCAGAATCTGCTCCTGGATCAAAGAAATGATTCCAATTCCCATGTGGTGAAAGAAGCCTCAAGAGCTGAGATCCCGGCACAGCCTGAGTCAGCAGCTGACTTCCTGAGAAGGACTGTAACTACTGATGTAGCCTAGATGTCTTCATGATTTTGTCATGGTCTGACGATTTTGGAGAGGCATCAGAAGTAGCTCCTGGTCCTTCTGAAGCGAAGCCAATGCTTTGGACCATGTATCTCACCCACACAACAGCCAGGAGGTATCCCTGCTTCCTAACTCAAAACAGTGAAATCTGGACTCCACAAGTGAAGAGTCTGATGCCCACATCTCCAACCTGCAGTTGGTGAGAGAGGCCAACAGCTGCAGGAAAAGGCAACTGGTCCCTGAACAATAAGATGCGGCACCCAAAGTGGTGGAGTTTCCACAGACTCTCTTGGCCTAACTATGCAAGCCTGCAGAGCCCTCCCAGACTCTGGGTTGCTGGCCAAGGTGCTGAAATATAACCAGCCTTCCAGATCTGACCTAGCCCTCTTGATCACTCTTTGCTGAGGACAGATTCCTGATGGAACATGATGGATTTAGGGCCTGAGATGGTAAGAACCAGAGAATGAGAGGGCTTTGAGGAAGAGGGGTACTTCACTTGGGATACGTGCCACATCAAGAGGGAGTAGCAATGCCACTTTTTGTCAGTTCTGTGCTGATAGACTAAAGGTTCGAGTAGGGAATGGTGCTCAAAAATGGGGTGGTAACTAAGCCTGCCCTGGTATGTCAAGTAGGCTGTAGTCAATCAGATCTTGGAGTGACCAATGTCTTTTATGTTTTGATATCTACCAGGTTTGAATTCTCTTGGTCATTCCAAGAAATTACAAGATGCTTGCTCCTTGGGAGGAAAGCTATGGCAAATCTAGACAGCATACTAAAAAGCAGAGACATCAGGGATTATTTGGGATATTTCTGTCCCGTCCGATCACTTGTGTCTTTGGCACTATGTCATCTCTGGATGACATCACCCTGCCAACAAAAGTTCATATAGTCAAAGCAATACAAAGCTTTGGTTTTCCCAGTTGTAATGTATGGCTGTGACAGTTGGATTATAAGGAAGGCTGAGCACCGAAGAATGGATGCTTTTGATTTGTGGTGCTGGAGAAGATGCCTGAGAGTCCCTTGGACTGCAAAGAGATCAGATCAGTCAATCCTAAAGGACATCAATCCTGACTGCTCTTTAGAAGGTCAGGTACTGAAGCTGAAGCTCAAATACTTTGGCCACCTAATGAGAAGGAAGGACTCCCTGGAAAAGACTCTGATGCTGGGACTGATTGGAGGCAAAAGGAGAAGGGGACAGCAGAGATTGAGGTGGCTGGATGGGGTCACTGGAGAGGTGGGTATGGGCTTGGGTGGACTCCGGGGGATGGTGGAGGACAGGAGGACCTGGAGGAATGTTGTCCTTGGGGATGCAAGGAGCCAGGCATGATTTTGCGATTGAACAACAGCAGCAGCAGCAGCAACAACAACAATAACATAATCATCTGGAATTAATTGTGTATGTTAACCTAATGACAACAACATTGCAAGGACTTTTTTCCCTTTAAAGGTCTTTCTAGAGTCATTGAAGCTCCTTGCTGTGAAAAAGTCGATTGTTTGTGATGACAAGTTTAAATGCTGCAAGTCTTTGCATTTGTGTAACTTGATTTTTGGAATGAAAGGTCTGAATGCAAATGCAGTTGTCCCATTTCAGTTTGGTTTCCTTATGTGTAATATGGGGGTTAGTATTGAGCAGTTTTCATGTACAATTGGAAAACTTCTAAAAAATTACTTTAAGCACTTAGAGAAGAATGCCTGTTTTTCAAAGATGCATACAACAGATGTGTACATTTTGGGAAAATATGCATGGACATACAGATTTGCATACAAAATGAAAAAAAAGATTGCAAAATAATATGGCTGCTATGAATTTGAAGCCCTTTGAATGAGGCCAAGTTCTGCTAATTCATAGTACCTCACCAAGAGGCTTCTGGATCTGGCTAATCCACACTTTCTCCTCTGTGCAGCTCAGCCCAGCCCACCAGTACATCCCCTTTCCTCTTTCCCCACTTTCTTCTGGTATCCCTAAACCAGCCCCTGAAAAGAAAGACACCAGAGAACATTCTGCAGAGGTGGAAGGGGTCTTGTGTAGAGGCTAATATAACCTGACTGCACTCCAGATCTGATAGAATTTCATTACGTGGAGAAGTCAAAGATCAGATAAGCTGACAAAGAATATTTCTCTTAGCTTTGGTATGTAAACAATGGTTGTGTGAACAAGCCCTGAACCGGTGCCTTTACCATCGTGGCAGGAAATTAAAGGAACTAGCCCACAGTGAGAAATATCTGCATCCTACTTCTCAGCCATGAGCTTTATCCGACTTTGTTATCTGTGTCAGGCGGTGGTGCAGGGCCCACCGAATTCTGATTGGGATCGTCTGTAGAATAGCAGGAAACCAGGTCATCCTTGCTTGCTTCTGTGCAGGATCATTTCATTTTCCGTGAAAGGAGAGACAAGCATCTTGTCAAATATAATTATGAGACAATAACAGTGTATTAGTTTCAGGATCTAATTTGAAAACCTTTCCTGCCTTCAAATCCTCATTTTTGTTTTTCAGGATGCCTGTCAGCCTTTCAGAGAACAAAATTAATTAAAAAAATAGCGTGGAGAATTGATATTTTCTGCCTGGGCTAGGGCCAAGGTTGCCGCCTTACCAAGTTGACATTTCCTCCTTCATCATTTTGACATGTCTTGCTGCCTCACATGCAATTCTCTATTTAAACTCGTTAATAGTATTGTGACTGTGTGAGCCTTACCTTTCTGCCAAAGTTATAATCGGCTCCCACTCAAAACCCTCATTTTCCTCTGTCTCAGCTCTTCACACTTGGTCTTTCTGGCTGGCACAGATGGGAGTTGGAGGCCCAAACATCTGGAAGGTAGCAAGTCAGAGAAGGTTAACCTAAAGTTTGGTCTTTCTGGGGGGTGCAGGGGGGCTTCATGCTACCGCCCTTTTGTAAATGTACCCACTTCAGAATGCAGGCTGAGTGCTAGGCTGGACTTTAGAGGGAAAGAACGGCTGACAGGAAAAAGGGCAAAATTGCACGAACCTTGCATACATCCATTTAGATGGATGGATGCAAATTTAGACATGATTAAAACACAGATCCAGGTCCCATTTAAAGAAGACACTGAGATGAGAACAGGGACACTGAAAGTACCTGTCCATAGTTACCACTTGGAGGATGGTAAATACCGTATTTTTTGCTCTATAATACTCACGTTTTCCCCCCTCAAAAGTAAGGGGAAATGTCTGTGTGTCTTATAGAGTGAATATGTGTGTGCAGTAAGTCTGTCAGATGTGCAGCCCATGGGGAAGTGATGCGGAATGTGCCTGTGATTATGTGCCCATTTGAGTCAGAATATTTTTTTTCTTGTTTTCCTCCTCTAAAAAGTAGGTGCGTCTTATGGTCAGGCGCGTCTTATAGAGCAAAAAATACGGTAGTTCTCCTGGACACAAGCTTCTTCACCGCTGTGGCAGAGACTGTATTGATACAGTCTCTCTACAGTATTGGTGCATCAATTCTCATAGATCAACACATGCAATGTTTATGCAGATCTTGTCTTTCTTTTCGGTGCTCCATAAGTGGCCATGCTATTCCAAGAGGTGCTTCAGTCTAGTGCAAATGGACCAAGAATGTTCTTGCCACATTCTCCACTGATTTAGTTTCAAGGTACTTGAATTTCCATTGCATGTGCAGCCCATTTCACATTCTGGATTCAATATTTGTGTGCATGACCAATCATTTTCATGTAAGAGGACCCATTTCCAGACACACCTGATCATAGCCACTCATATCTTCACTGGCCGTCACATAGGTTTTATACTGTATATTCAGAAGAATGGATATTAATATAATATAGGCCATGCAAATTGAAGTTATCAAATTAACCAGTAGTGTTTGTAGTGTTCAGGTGTCTTGGATACCCTCTGAACTCAGCAACAGCAAAATCTGGTGTTCTGGATGATTGCCAGAAGGGCTGCCCCTACATCCAGCCCTGTGGAAGTCATTCTTGTAGAGTATTGGTCAAAGCACCATTGCATGGGTTCTGTGAGAAGATTTTGTAGGGTTTGATAGTGCTTCCTATCTAAGTCTTCAGAGGCCATTTGTCACTACTTGATCAGAATTTTAAGCAGATTCCCACTTTTCTTCATACGTAGAAAGAATGTAAAATGTAAAACATTAATAAAATAGAATTCCACAGAATCCCTATTTCTATATGATAGCCCTTCAGGTATTTGAATGGTGTTAACTATTCCTGTTCCCTTCACCATATCGTCTTTTCTTCAGATTGCATATACCTAATTGAATTTCTTCAACGTTTTTCTTACAGGGAATAGGAATGGTTAACTTGTCCAAAAGAAAAGTGTGAGTGTTGTTAACCCAAGTTAGAACATTATATTTGATTTTGTAAGGAGCAAATTATACCAACAAAACAACCCCCTCCGCCTGCTGCTTTGGAGGTTCCTTAAGAATTGATGTACAACCCACCAAGGGTGTGCAAATTTTGCATGCATAAATGAAAGGAGCCCAGAAACGCAGAAAGACCGAACTAAAATGTCTATAACTAATGAAGTCCCTTAAGAAAATAGTGCGCAGCAAAACTCCTTAGGTAAGATATTTAGAGTGTTTCCTTTTCTTTACCATCAAGAGATATCCAAAATAGCAGACGATACACAGTCTTTCTAGTAAAGGGCCCCAGAAAAGCAGGAAAACATCAAAAGAGTTCAGCAGTGTTAAAATATTATTATATCTGCTTCGATAATGAAATTGGGGCAAAGCCCTAGGTGCATAGCTGGAAGGTATGCGATCCATCTTAAAGCCACATGTGTCGCTGCGCTTTTTAGGTAGCACGGTTCAATGGAAAACTGCAGTTTGTATCTTGGCATAAGATGCCTTGTGAATTGTCTGCGCCAGGCAGCTTTTAGAAGTGCTCACTGGCTTAAATCAGAACTGGTTCCAGCAGAAATATTGTCCTAGAAGGGCTTCTGGGGTGGGGAAGTCCTTGGAAGACTGCTTGATTACTCAATTCAGTGGAGCCTTGAGGGTTGCAGGAATGCTTGAAGGGCCAAGGCAGGAAGAAATCAGGACCCTGGTACCCCCAACGGTTCCAGCTGACCAGGTTTTCTCCTATTAGGCAAGAAAAAGGTGTTTCTGGCAGCCAGCTAAAACCCCCTGTGGACTGCCAGGATCTAACACGTGGTCGGCTCTGCTTCTTCTGCTGGAGCTAAAGGAACTGTGAAAAGGCGCCCACATGATTTTGTTGCCTGAAACTTCTCAGAGATGGAGAGATGGAGGCCCTGTTGGCAGGCAGTTAGTCAATAAAATCATTGTGCATTAAGTGTGAGCAAAATATTTGAGGGAAAAGTATGATTTCAAGAGATATTACTGTGGTTCTAAACTCTGCATAATTGAATACCAGAAGGCAGAGCATAAGCTGGCCTTTGCATACAGGAATTATGATTGGAATGATAACACAGCAACAATTAATCTGTGCATAGAAAAACTAAAGCTTTCATCACGGATTCCAGTCTGGCCTTTGATTAAGGCAGTAAATAAAAGCAGTCCCCTCAGGAAAGGCTTGCTTCTCGCCCACCCTTGGAGACTCACACAAAAGTGCCACCTGTCTCCAGCACAAAAGTTGCCATCACTCTCTGTTGGAGAACTTTCACAGTATTTAGTACAGGGTCAGGCAAAGCCTTCCAGCTGGCAAGGGAATCACAATGGGGACATGCAGCCTATATGGAAGATGGGTGGAAAATTCGTTTCTGTTCATTGTTTATCAATATTTATCTATTTCACACTTTCTGGACTAAGAACAGACTTGGATACAAGCTGCATTTCTGAATTGTCAATGATTCATGAATTATCCCAATAACTTTGATAATGAATATGTTTGGAAATGTGCATGAAAAATATGCATTTTAAAGGCATACAAATGCACTTTAATCAGTGATAGAATGCATGCATATCAAGCATACACATAGTTGATGTGAAGGAAAAATAGGCATAAAAACACATGGATTTTCATGAGAAAAGAAAAAAAAGCCTGATTTGGAGTCAGAACAAGCAAAGCATCTTGCCGATTTGCACATCTTGCACATGTTGCTTTCACTTTAGTTTGCAATCTCTCTGCCCTTAAAATATTGTGACTTTCTCCTGCACCCCTCAGCCCAAATAGGTCCCCTTTTCTCCTTTTCTACCTAAAAAGGTAGTACTTTTTTTACAGCAGAATTACACTGGATTGCATTCACTGCTATTCAAACAAAAGTCTCATTCCTTCCAATGGAATAGGTCAAATCCTATTTATTTCAAGATGGCTGCAACCTCTTATTTCTAAACTTCTTAGTTTCATCAGAATTTAAATTATTTCATGTAATATTATATGGAATTGCAGTGATATGACGGCTTGCCTGAGTAAAAAGTGATTCTGCTGGTAACACCTACAGAATTGATTGGATATCTTGGACCACGTATTCATCTGTTCATTCATGCTTTTCTGATATTCACATAGACCAGATTTTGTAAATACCGTATTTTTCGCTCTATAAGACGCACCTGACCATAAGACACACCTAGTTTTTAGAGGAGGAAAACAAGAAAAAAAAATATTCTGAATCAAACAGGCACATAATCACAGGCACATTCCCCATCACTTCCCCATGGGCTGCACATCTGACAGACTTACTGCACAGACATTCGCTCTATAAGACGCACAGACATTTCCCCTTACTTTTGAGGGGGGGAAAAGTGAGTCTTATAGAGCAAAAAATACGGTATGTTAGCCTGTGCTGAAAGTGGTCTAAAATTTTCCTCAAAACCTGACAGTGCTGAATAACTGGAGCTGATACAGTACAGACTGATTCATTTACACTTAATTGATATTCATGGTTGAGGATGCTCCTACCATGGCTCAGTCATCAATTTGGGGGGGCTGCAACCAAGAACTTTGAAGAAGACTGAGACTTGGAAGGGGAGCAATGAAGGAACTGGAAAAGAACATCAAGCATAAGGATGTTTTCCTGGAGGCGAAGGTCAAGATCACCCAAACTATGCTATTCTCAATCACAATGTATTGGTATGGAAGCTGGGCAGTGAGGAAAACTGACGAGAAGAAAATTGATGTGTCCCAAGCATGGTGCTGAAGCAGAGCTTTGTGAATACCTGGACCCACAGAAAGATGAACAAGTGGATGCTAAGTTGAATCAAGCCAGAACTTGCCCTAGAAGCAGAAATGAGAAAACTGTTGTACTATGGATTCCTCCTGAGAACTCACTGGAGAAGACAATCATGGTAGGGAATGGTGGAGGCAAAGGACCAAATATAAAATGGATGAAATCCACAAAGCAAACCACAGCCTTGGACTTTGGATGGGGTGAATGGAGCTGTGAGGGAGGCCTTTCATTCATAGGTCGGCATAAGCCGGAGTCTACAGCACATGACACAGGCATGTTCAGAGAAGCCTGTCATGCTACACCAACTTTGGAAACTATGGTAAATCACACCAAATTATTTCTAAACAGGACAAGATTTATTGGCAGTAAGTTCATCCTAACAGCTTCCTAAGGTCAGTTCTGAATGATTTCATTTTCTTTCCCTAATTAGCATCTATGCAAATGTACACACCAAAATCAAGTCCCACTTAGCAGGAGATAATGGCTGTTCAGTATTATGAGGCTGCAGGATGGAAACACCTGAAGAGTTCTCAAGAGCTAAGGAACAATCTTGCTAATGATGTTTATTAATGCTATTATGCAAACATAAAACATTCTATGGGTAAAATAACCACTTGACATTGACATACACATATACATATAGAGGAGGAGACGTTGGCTTATGAATGCAGGATTTTCCCTAGCTGTTCTTATGTTTGCATTAGAACTGAGCTTAGGAATCCTTGTCCTCTCTCTCGTTTGGTAGTAAGCAGGTTGTAGGAGACCTTATTAGTTAACCCTCACCTTCTAATTGCCTTAGAAGCGTTTCAGCCAACTAGCCTCCCCCGGAGTTCGCCAGGGTCCACTTCTTAACTGTACACGGAACATTTATTTTGTCTTTACCTACCTTAACCAGTCTTGTATCTATGTGGTCCGACCTTTCCTAGCAGGGTCTGATTTCACCTTTCTTGACATTCCTTTGGATGCTAACAGCTTCTCCTAGTAGAAGTCAGATCTAGTTATGGAGTGGGGGAAGCTTGTAAGCTATCTGGTCCAGCCCTTTTATCCATCCAGGAAATCTAAAACTATGGTAACTCCATAAAACATGGGTTGAAGGCCTCCAGCATGTGAAAGAGTTCCTGACCATCTAGGCAACAGGTTCAATTGTCAAACTATTTTATTTATTGAAAAAGTTTCCTCCTTTAACTTAGGAATTTTCTAGATGTTTCTAGTGTCATCCTCCCTAAAACACAACTTTAAAGCATCCGCACCAAACACCCATCCTACCACACACACAAAGGATGGAAAATATAATCTATTACACAGGCATTCTTAGTTATCAGTAAAAACAGATGTCTGCAGGAACAAAACACAGATTAAATATTGATGACTGACAAAGTTTCACATGGCAACAGAGTAACCTTTTTGTTAGTCAGGCAGAATATCAATTAAGCTATTTTCAAAAATGAGACCACACAAATATAAGGATGTGTTGCTTTTTGAACAATTTGAAATGAGCTAGACAGCTGCTATTCCTGTTATATTCCATCATATTTTATGAGGTTCACAGCAAATCAAGGCACTATTGCATAGGTCTCCAATCAAAGCACTCTTCTACCCTCTGATGCTGTGACACACATAATTGTGGAACAGAACAAATTTTGTAATGCACATATTCCATCATTTGTTGTCAAATGCCTGGGAGTAGAGGAAATACTTTGTCTGCTGCCAAAAAGATGTCAGCATTGGGCACCAGTCACAGCTCATGGGGAAAAGCATTTCACATCTGGGGACCCGTTTCCATGTTGCCAGCCTACAAGCTCCGGGGAATTCCTTTGTGGAATTGATATTGATTTTAGGGTACAGGTAGCACTTCCACCACTGAGGTCCCAGACTTTTCTTGGTGCGAAGCTTCCCATGTCCTCCACAGGGGTGCTCTTTAGGGCTGAGATGGCTGTCCCCAAAGGACTCTTCCTCCTTGGTTTGGAACGCACTTTGAGAATTGTCCTAGGTGCTGAATCATCCACAGTGCTCTAGCCTTACTGTTTGTAATTCTGTCAAGGAGGAGCAGTGACTCCATTGCTTCCATCACCACACTCAGCCTTAGTCAGCAGTGCAGTGCCTTTAATACAATACCTGGTACAGAAACAGCCAGGCCACCTGGCTACTTCTTACAGAGGCTTAGCTGAAAAGGAAGCCGTCTCTTTAACTTCAGGCACTGCAGAGCAGGGAGTGGCGTCTTCCCCAACACCCACCAATGCTCCCAGGGCAGCGGGCAGTTTCTCCAGAGCACTGGCTTCCACACCGGCAACCCCCTTCTGCCAGACAATTCCTCTCCCAGCTCTCAGCAGGCTGTTCCTTCCCCATGCAGGCACTGCTCTTCCCAGGAGGGAAAGGTGAGCTGTGTCTGCCCTTAGACCCCTGCCTCTGCCCCAGACTCTAGGGGTTAAGCTCCTTTCCTGCCCCCTGAGTCCCGTTCTCCTACCACCTCTGTCTTCCTGCTGCTGCTTTCCTCCCTTTTTCCACATTCCTGTCCCTTTCCTCACTCTCATCTCTATCCCTCCAGCACCACACTGCCTCTGCCCTCTCTTCCAGGAGTTCCCACCCTGAGGAAAGCACCTTAACACCTGGGTGCTCCGTGCTGGGCTGCGTGTGTGCCTCCCCCACTCAATGCCCCACTGCTGAAGGTCTTGACTGGCACTGGCTTTATGATCTCTTTGCTCCTCATGGTGCATTCCCCTTGGCTGGCTACTGAGTAGGAAAGGCAAGCCCCACCAACTCCACACTGTAACTCACAGCAATGGTAGAGGAGCTCCATCTTCTTCAAACAGAGACTCCAAAAAAAAAAACCCTTGCACGTGGTCAGGGCATATTGTTGAAGAAGTCACAACAAACTTGTAACTGTTCCTTAAATGGATGAGTGATGGGGTTAGTGCGCCTGAATCAGGTGGCAGGAATAATTGGAGCTTTCCATATGATCTGGCTACTGCTGATAAGAAGGAACTCTTGGATGCCCCACGTGATAGGGAACTTCATAGCCCTACAGATGCTGTGACTGATTCCGTCCACCTCGGCTGATTATTGATTAAGGAGCAGGAGAGGATTAAGTCTGCTGTTCAGGTGTTGTTGATGGGCATCCTCAAAGCTCATCTCTATTTTCGGATGGTATTTTTATCTTCAAACCAGACTTGGACTGAATAGTACTTCATGTACAGGATACTTTCGAAACAGAGAAATGGCCCCTTCAGACTGCTAAAAATGACTCAGTCCTAACAGGTAAACGTGTACCAGGTCCAGCTGGTGCCATTATCCACCTAAATGGCTGAGTTCTGACACTGTTGGAAGATCTTGGCCTGGCACCGATTTGAGTCCTGCTGCTAACACCATGGTTGTGGGACAGGAGCGGTGAACAAAAGCTGTTTGGCCTGGGAGCCTGATGTTCAACACACCTGATTTAGGTGGCTCCACCGTCAATGGAGCAGAAAGTACACTAGGGAGCAGTGGGTGGGCTGAACGGTTAAGGAACTCTCCGTGGTGCTGAATGCTCGGTTCAGCATCCGCGTTCGGTTCAGCATCCACCAGATCCACCAGAGGGCATTTTGCTGACTGCCCTTTCAAATCTGGACTGCTTCTGCCTCTGAGGGTGAATCCGATATCCTTATATCCTATAAAAGCAAAACCTTCTCAGGTGCAACAGTAACCTTACAGCTCCATTCAGAAAATAAGTGTTTGGGAGACACAACATGAAACCTTAGCTGCTCGGATTGCATTTGATCTGCTGCTTGTTCATAAAGAAAAGTGATGAAATGATAATAGCAACATGGTACAACACTGCAAAGATTTCATTCCCAGATGGATCCTGGGATGGATTTACATGCTAAATCATGGCTGCTGGGTAAGTTGCTTTTGGTTATCACCTGCTTACAGGAGAAGGAGATACATGCTCCATTATCTCAGGACACAAAAAGCCCAAGGCAATTTTCAACTTATTCCTGTTATCCTTCTTTCTTTTTTTGAAAAGGTAGATCCAGCTCATTAATCGCTCCTCTCTGGGTATTTCTGGCATGGCGATGAGAAGAAGTACCCTGCTCAGTCATTCTGTGCCCTATCTTTTCTACACAGAAGAATAAAAGCGTCTTAAATCAGTGTGAATTATCAAAAGCAACTGGATTGTTGGGAAGAGGGAGGGATGCATTTGTATGTGAGATGTATTAAAGAAATAACAACTTGCAGACAATTGGTCAGTTAGGCTATAATGGATCACCCCGATGTAGCTTTTGCTCTTGGTCTAGGAGTTCCACCTTTCTCAGGTGGAAGCACCAGCCATTCAGAAACAATGGCCTCCCAGCTATTGTCCCATGGCAGATGCTGGTTGCAATTCAGATAGTTGGCGATCCCTTTAAATGTCCTATGTGGCTGGAGTCCAGGAAACTTCCTCACAGTTCATCTTGCCCAGTCCCTAGCAAAGGCCACCTCTGCATCTCATCTGTCCATGATATGGCCAACGCTCAGTCTTCTGGGTGGCTTAGCAACATTCTGGAGCTGCGCCCTGTGGAGCGCAGGCAGCCTGTCTCTGTCTGCCTTGTGATGAGGAAAGACACTTTTATTCCATTTTTAATTTTGCCTGCTTGGTATCGTTGGTTTCATGTAAAGGTGATATGTTCTTTGGGAGGTCTGCCTTTGATGTAGTCTAACATATTTTTCTGTATTTTCATTGTTGTATTTTTCACTGCATCTTTTAGCAGCATTTTATGACCTTGTGATTTTGAATTGTTGGAAGCTGTCCAGAGCAGTACATTGGTATTTGAAGAGCAGGACAGAAATACACAAGTCTCTCTGTGTGCGCACATGCATGTGCATGTTTAAAAAGCCTTGACAAATGGACTCCCGGTAATTTGTCCTGTGTAATTTCGAAGCCTCCCACTTCCTGCTGGGCCCTCAGGAACAGGAGTGGCTTCAGGCTGAGCAGTTCCCTTCCCTTGGTAAAAGTGCCGTCTGGTGGATTCCTTGCAAGACCCTAACCCTGCCCCGCTGTGGGCTGGCCTTTCCACGATGCAGTGGCTATTTAACTTATCATGACTGTATCTTCAGTGCTAGGAAGTAGAAGGCGCACACGGAACGGTGTGCCTCAAGTGTCCCACTCAACGGGTGCTCCCACGTCCCTGGGCACCTTGCCTTTCTGGGCTGGCGCCACTTGCTGCAAAGACAGCAAAGTGACTTGAGCTGGCCCTGGCGGTAGCAGCTGTGACGCAATGGCCTTTCCTACCATGGCGGCAGCAAGCATGTTGCTGGGAATAACAATGGTGGTGCCACGTCCGGAGAGAGCACTCCGAACGAGTGGTTCAAAGGGAGATGGGCAAGCAGGCAGGCAGACATCCTTAGTGGACCCTGCAGGGGCCTGGCCCTTGGCAGCATCACCTCAGAACAGAGCTGGGAAGGTACAGGGAAGGGCAAGCAGCAATAAGGGGACTGGTGCCCCCTGCTTAGGAGGACCCTCTCTAGCAGCCTGTCTCAAGCCTGGAGGAGCCCTTGAGGTACTTTCCATGTTTCTGGGAGCCCTCCAGCTGCACTGGGAGGAAAGGGTGGGTTGCTGGGAATGGTGCCTGGCACACGCACTCACCCTGCTGGTCCGCTGCGTCCTGCAGCTGCAGCTCGGGTGGCTGCACTTGACAGAAGAGCGGAGGTGTGCCCCTTTCCCGGTGCCCCCACACCCCCCAGGGTGGGACACGGATGGGTCCATCTCTTTATGACGTGAAGGTTCAGGAAATGAATGGCAGAAAGGATTCCGCACTGCACTTTGTGTATTCTCAGAGGCTCAATGTAACAATAAAAGCTTGGCAAAGCATGGCCAATCAGAATAGACCTCAGTGAGCTGGATGGACCAATGTTATGATCGATTATAAGAAAACGTCACAAAGCTTTTTAGTGTGTGTTAATGGTCCCCCTGCTACCCCCAAAACCACTTGGCAGCTTTCCTTCGAATGCATGAATGTCTGATGCATGTGCTGTAGCATTTTTTAAATTTCCAAAAAAACAGTAAAAAAGAGAACACAACAAGGCTGTCACATTAGGGAAAAACAGTTCTTGTGATGGTACATTATGGAAATTATTCCAGTACGTGATGAACAGTGGCTGTTTTTTCCTGTAAAGCGATTATTTATTTGACATCCTTTTCTGATTCATACAAGGGCTGATTAATGTGTTCAATTATGCAGACATACAAGTTTCTGCGAAGCTGCTCTTAAGGAGCGGCTGGAATGTTCCTAATAAAAGGTATAGTTAATTTTGCTTCTATCAAGAAATTGGTCAGACTTTCCATATATGTGGTTTCTCCAGTGTTCTTTTTTTTCCTCGAATAAGCAACAAAATTACGATGGATCAGTTATTTATCTGATTGATTTTTTTATACATATCCCACTTTCACATAAAGCTACCTCAGACTCAAAATAAATGAAAAATTGTGATTTTATTTTATTTTTTGTACAAGTGGAATATTTTGCATTTTAGCATTTCATTGTTATATAAGCCCCACTAGAAACATTGTTAAAGGATCGTGCTAGTTAAAAGGTATACAATTTGGACTATCAAAGGAAGTTGGCTGCTTTGGCATCTTTGGAGGAAAGGTATACTAAATCTAATTTTTATTTTATTTATTTATTTGGAAATTTATAATTATAAATGAATCAATGTAACAATTGCCTAAATAAATGCCAAAGCAGAACAAAACATGGTTGCAGTAAAGGGTAAAGTGCAGCTTTCTTGGGAGAAGACCATGGAAGTTGAGGTATTCTGTCATGCAATGTTTCTTGTCTTATGGAACTCATGGATCAGCTACATCAAGAGGCAGGCAAGCTGCTGTCCTACAGACATTTTGAACTCTGACTCTTACATACCACATTAAAAACAGGGAAAGGTTTTCACCTTCATTCCCAATTTGTGAGGAAAAGATGAACTCAAAGGACCTTTGGTGAGGATCAAATACTTGCAGATAGTTCCACCGGACTGACCGCTTTGCAGAGGAGAAATAGTTCCATTGATTTTTAATCAGCTTTTGCAATCATAGAATTTAGCTTCCTGATGAAATCAAGAAAGACATGAATGTTTTTAAGGAGAGGGTAATTGTGCTCGAGTATCGTCACCCTTGGGAATAACTCTAGAACTGGGACCACAGAATCCCCTAAGAGCCCAGAAACAGGGAATCCGAATATGGGCTTTGCTTAAAGATCTTACCATTCTGAGCACAGCCTCTTGATTTTTCTCATGCATTTTAGCCGCCATGTGCAAGAGATATTTAGCTGTTTATTTTACTTGAGTTCTGAGCTGTTGCTTTAATTTGAGCATCAGTTGGGCAGAAATGCTTGAAGCTCCTAGCAGCTTCTGCTAAATTAAGTGAGATGATTCACAGGGATATGGGGCATGCAAAGAAAATAATAATTGCCATGTTTATACATCAGCTTTTTCACAGATGCCAAGAGGAGCAAATGGGAGAGATGGAAAGGTCAGGCCCAGATGCAAGTGCCTCTCCCTTCTGTGCCTGAAGCCTAATATTCCCCTGTACCCCTCCCAGGGCTCGTGTAGGCCATGCTGCTGGCCTTAGCATACCAGCTCGTGAAGCCTTTCGTGGCACTCTGATGTGGAGCTGGGCTTGGCAGCCACAAAGAGTTGTCCAGGCTCAAGAGTCCCTGGGCTGGAATCTACAGTTCAGCCGTGCTGCTCAGGCCTCACGCTCTGCCTTTAGCACCACTGGTTTCTCAGCTTCTGAGACTTTGTCCAGGTCACTGCTGGATCCTGGATTATGGCAAAATATCCTGACATAAAATCCATTCCATTTATGCTTTGTAGACTGTCAGGCACAAAATTGCACCATCGTCCACTCATTGATGTAATTGGATTTTGCACAAAATTGTACTTTCATGAGTACACACTGCACAAAATCCAAAATCTTGGGAAAATGTGTATTCACCAGCTTTCACCTATGGTGGAAATGAGCATTTAAAAAAAAAAAATCTGTTTAATTGGGTTAGGGTTCCCTCCCCTACTCCCACCCTCCCAAAAATGGTCCACAAGTTCACAGATTCCATCCAACTTGGGGAAAGTTTCCCTTGCTTTTTGTCCACTATAGATTTCAGTATCATTCCTAATCATGACACACACAACCTCTTCTTGCCCTGTGCCCTTCTCTGCACTCATAAGTCACATCTGGAAAATTAATTCCCATCAAATCAACATGCTTTTGTATTAGGGGAAAAAACCTTACTGTGAAATAAAAGTTTCTAAAAGGGAATTATTTGGATTAGTAACTTTGCCTCTTGCTCAAAAGGAAAGTTGTTCAGCAAAAACAAGAGCTTATTTTTATCCTGTTCTGCTTTTCAGTTGTCTTGGATGGCTCCCGGGGTTTTGTTTTAAAATACTTGTCAGTTTCCCTGTTTCCCCACCTCTGTCCAAAGCATTTAGGTAATGTGCAGTATAAGAACATGAGGTACCTTGTTAGTAAAAACAGCTTGTAAAAAACTAGGGTGCCCCACTGTTTGATAAATATGGGAAATACACCCAGCCACCCCAGGGCTCTGCTCCGAAACCAGACTTCTGGACCAGGCGACACCTGTATCAAGAAAGGTTCCATGATGCCTCCTCCATTCTGGTATCAATAGCCCAACCTCATTTCCCTTTCAGATTTTGCCTGCATTCACAACAACAGCTACTTGTTTGCCTCAGTCCAAAAGGTTATTTCCAAGCCCATCTCTCTGGCCAGACCCTCTTCGGCTGTCTTCCTGCATGCTTCTAGAGCCTTTATTTGTATTAGTTTTCTCCTCTATGACCTTCTTAGGTAATCTTCATGTGTCTTCTTTCATCTGATCTTCCCTACTTCTTTTCCCTACCCTAACCCTAACGCAGAAATTGTTGGATTCATGTGTGTAATCTGTGTGATGAAACCTGCATGTCTCTTTAAGAATTCTTCTCTCTGCCAGAGAAACTTTCCTCCAGAACCACAAGGGTGCAGCTTTGGAGGAACTCTCAGGGCTCGGGTGAAATGCGAAAGGGATGGAGCCAAACAGTAGGAAAAATACCGTATTTTTTGCTCTATAAGATGCACCTGACCATAAGACGCACCTACTTTTTAGAGGAGGAAAACAAGAAAAAAAATATTCTGACTCAAATGGGCACATAATCACAGACACATTCCCCATCACTTCCCCATGGGCTGCACATCTGACAGACTTACTGCACACACACATTCGCTCTATAAGACGCACAGACATTTCCCCTTACTTTTGAGGGGGGAAAAAGTGCGTCTTATAGAGCAAAAAGTACGGCAGCTATTTTGTAGCTGCTAATCTTTCTGCTGGAAACTGAACCTTATGAGAGACATGGCATTGGCTTAGAATGGGTCAAAACCAAGGGCATCACCAAAGAATTGGTGAATGGAGGAATGGATTGATTGATTGATTGATTACATTTGTATGCCTTCCCATAGCCCACAGTGCTTACAACAAGGTAAAATACAAAATAAATACAATAATAGAATCAAAAGTTTGCCAGAACAAAAATTCAAAATTGATATAAATTGAATAATATAATCACAAGAAATACAAATTTGGATACAATATTAACAACAAAGTGATACAAAATCAGACAAAATTACTAATACAATAAATACATAATATTAAAAAATGAAGCTATACCCCCTCACTCAAACCCCCATACCCACCAGCGCAGAGGCTAGGAACACACTGTCACCACCAACTGCCCCTCAAAGAGCCAATGTGGTGTCGTGGTTAAGAGCACGGGACTGGGACTCAGAGGATCCGAGTTCAAGTCCCCACTCGGCCATGGAGCCAACTGGGTGGCTTTGGGCCAGGCACAGACTCTCAGCCCAGCCTACCTCACAGGGTTGTTGTTGTGGGGATAAGATGGAGGAGGAGAGATCATGTAAGCTGCCTTGAGTCCTTTGTAGGAAAAAGGCAGGATATAAATCAATCAATCAATCAATCATAAACTTCTCCCCCAAAATGGAATACAGCAGGCGCGCCCAAGCGGGCCCCAAATGGGCCGTGAAAGTGCACAAGCAGATGGGGCCCTCTGGCACCCCCTCTTTGGCTGGCAGCATCCAGAAGAAAAAGGCCTGGTTTTGGGGGCCCTGCCTGGGCGTGGGGGGCCCGGTGCAGTGCAGCTCCCTGCTCCCAGCTGGCTCCTGCTGAGCTGTCTCTCCCCTCTCCAGCCTCCTCAGTGGCCGCAGCGTGCTTCTCGCGAGCACAGTGCTGGCGGAGGACGAGGTGCAGACTGCACAGGGAGGGTGAACTGGCAAAGCACAGCCACCTCAGGAATCCTGCTGGGGCCCAAGGCAGGCTAGAGCGGGCTGCCAGGCCTGGCCTCCCAGCGCTCGTGGTCTAGGATATCCCCCATCTTTGGGAACGCAGCCCCTGGCCAGGACGGGGTGGCAGCAGAGCCTCAAGGCTGGGAATCGTTGCAGAAGAATGCCCAGAACCTAAATGTCGGAAACCGCTCACGGTTTACAGTTGTCGGATTTTAAAATATTAATAACGTAACTTTATCGGTGGAAAGTACCACTGAACAGCTTGGGTACATCAGGAGATGCATCCCTCTTCTTTGATCTCTACAAGAAAAAGGGCTCCATAGCCTCTCTCCCTGCCTTTTTCTTAATGAAAGAGGAAAATGGAGAGGAGGAAAGAGGAGTTTTTTGAGGGAGTTTCTGTTTTTTCTTTTTAAGATGTAATCAGGGGGATTCTTTGCAGAGGACAGCAAGCTGGGCATCTTGCTTCTTTTATCTGTCCATTAAAACAGCAAACGCCTTGGGCGAATTAGCTGTTGAGAGGTAGTTTTTGCCACCCACTGTGTCTTAATGGGATCCTCCTAGGGGGGCAGCAAGAAGGAGGAAGAGGCCGCTCTGACCTGGCTGCTCACTGGCCATCAAGCCTCCCCGGGTGCAGTAACTGATCAGGTGTAGCATTCCTGCTTGCCCACTGTGAAGGCAAATTCCAGCATGGCCGCTGTGCTGTGACCACAAGCACAGCATTGGCAATGGCGGCTGCCACATGACAGGGCAGCATTGATTCTATCTCTGGCAAAAAGAGGCTCTTTCCACCCAAGCCACTGTGGGGAAGCGGCGAGACTGGGACTCAGACGATCCGGGTTCTCGTCCCCACATGGACATGAAGCTCCATGGGTGCCTTTGGGCCAGTCATCACTGACTCACGTCTTAGCATCTCTTGTAAGGTCATCGTGAAGATAAAGTGTAGACAAAGAGGGGCATGTAAGCAGCCTTGGGTTCCTTGCAAGAGGAAAAAAGACAGGATGTAAATGTGATAATATATAACGCAAGTAGGAAGTCGGAATAGGTGCTCCAGCTGTGTAGGGCTGCCTTGAAGGGTTTGGTGATTCTAGTATGAAGTTCCCTGATCTGAACCTCTCTGATGAATGTGCAGTCTAGAGCACAGCCTTCCTCGGGATTTCAGACGTCTTCACATTTTGTGAAGCCATTCTCTGCCTGACAAGAGGCTCAAGAAATCTGCATGGAAATGTGTATTTTGAGATAAATGCTTTTAGGCATGTGTGCAATCTTCCCATTATTAAATTGCATTTATATCCTGCCTTTTTTCCTCTTGGAGGAGCCTCGGGTGCTTGCATAGTCCTCCCTGCACCCCCCACAGCAACAATAATCCTTTTAGGCTGAGACTGGCCCAGCGAGGGGTGACTGGAACCCGGATCAGCCATGTCCCCAGTGCAGAATTCCAGCCACCGTGCCAGACTAGCTCAACAAAGGTCTAGAAGCACCTCTGAGAAGCTGAATAGCAGGGCTATGCCGACGTGGTTGAACAGCTGCAATGCGGTACCAGAGGAGACTGGCCATTATCATTGGCCAGGAGATAATTATCATTGGAGGAGAAAATTCACGTGTCCATTTGGAGAGGTGGCAGCATTCACGCTGTTTGCCGTTCTATCTGGGCTTTTCATACCTGGACGATAAGAAACTGCTTTCTACCCATCAGATTATTGGTCTATCCAGGTCAGGACCGGCTTCACCAGGCTTTTTTCGGTCAAGGACTGCATTTTCTCAGGTGAACTCTGAGGAGGGAGGCTGGGCAAGCATGCTGGTGCTGAGAGGAGCCTCAGGCAGCTGCACGCAGAGTGCAAAGTGGATGGGCCACCCTTTCTTCTCTCCGCTCTCTGTGTGTCTTTTCTTTCTCCCTCTGCACCCAGCAGGCTGTGAAGGGAAGACACAAATCCTGCCACAGATCTGAGGACTTCTTGCAAAGAGCTTTTGATGTTGCAAACATAGGAAGATCAGATCAGAGTGAAGGTCCAGCATTCTGTTCAAACAGTGGCCAAGCAGCTGCCTGTGGGACCTCTGCAAGTCAGACTGCAGGACAGGAACCTGCCCCTGCCCCTGCCCCCACTCGTGTTCCCCAGCTAGTGCACACGTGGGCACACCCCCTAATCTCCTGATCCTTCCTGATTTTGTCTGAATGCCTTTTCACCACTGAACATCACAACATCTTAGAGCAGGGAATGCGCTTGACCTCCTGCATGTGGGGATTGCCCAGGCGGGGAAAGCCCAGCTCCAGTGCTTCAGTTACAAGCCTTCTCAAGCCCCAAAACCCCAGAGAGGCTGGGGAGGGAGCCTGGGACTTCCTGCATGCCCCCCCCCCTCTTTTGTCCCCTGAGCTCTGGCGCTTTCTTGAGGCTGGATCCGTGCTCTCTTCCCAAGGCCTGCATGTCCAATAAGCATTTCTACAAATCTTTTAGTTTGCAGGCCTAAATTGGATCCCTGCCCAGAGGGATGATTTCACAGAAAAATATCTAGTAGTATCACCCAGATGAGCTCTCTAAAATAAAAAGAAATTAAAAGGGAGACACCTTGCTGGTTAATTTGAAGCTCTCCCAGCCTTAGACACGGCACAAAGCGGCTTATTGCAAATTGCAAGATGGTCATACGGCTGTCGCTGCTTCATAACTAAATCTTCAGATTGCTGTTGAAAGGTCATGAGATGCCGGAGACATCTAATGAACATGGTGAAGGAACCCTCCAGAACCTTGTTCCTCTATTACGCCAGACACTAGCTGCTGCAACACCTTAGAAACTGGGCTGAGACTTTCCTGAGTTACCTGCAGCCAACAGCACAGCTGAATCTATGCCCCTTTTGAACATCCACATCTCTGGTGCATTGATGGTTTCAATTTCCTGGTCTGCAGTCACCTTTTGTTTAAGTTTCACTCTGTGAACAACTGTTCTGCTTTTCAAGAAGGCAGGTGGCAAAGAGGAATACTAGCCTTTTGTTTTAAAGGCTGGTCTACTACACTTTGTATCCAAAGAGAAAAACATGATCACTCACATTTAACCTTCCTCTGCAGGCATCAGATCACTCACCAAACCTGGTGCTCTCCAGGCATTTTAGACTGCAGTTCCCATGATTCCTGGTCATTGGCCATGTGTGCTGCTCCTGCTGGGAACTGCACTTCTGAAGGACATGGTGCTTTTCCCATGCCCATGCCCACACCCATGCACACTATTTTTCTCCTGGCCTTGTTGCCCCGGTCCAGGTACTTCTTCAAGGCTATCAGTGGCTACCAGCCTTGCTGGCAATGTGTTAGGTACGTTCGCAGAGGCAGCATGCCTGTGCACACCTGTTGCTGAGGAGCTCGGGCGGATGGAGGTCTTGCACACGTCCTGCCTGCATGGGCAACTGGTTTGCCACTAGGGGAACAGAGTTCTGCACTGGATGGGCCAGTCTGGATTTTCCTTCTTTTTAGAAAATCTCTTTGGGACGCGTTCTCGGTTTCCATATAGCCATTGTTGAGCGCCTGCTCGTACATAAAGCCTTCCCAGTCCCTTACAGCTGCACTTATTTTTCTTTTCTATGAATTCCTTCCAAATAATATGCATCTTCCTAGGAATTTTTGGTCCTGCAAAGCTCTGGTCCTTGCTGCATGGCTGGATGGAGAAGCTGCAACTTTGATTTCCCACAAAGCCCCTTTAATTTGCATGGCTCCTCAGTGCTGATTCAAGGGCCATAAAAAATTAAAAGGGAAGAGGGCAAATGTTAGTGGTTGGCCTTCTGGGGCTTAGAGCCCCAGAAGCTCCCTGGGGATGCCTTATAGCAGTGTTGGTCCTCCATACCTCAATCCAAACAACGTTCTTTCAAAAGTGTGTGTGTGTATATATAATTTTGATAATTTGCGAAGAAAAAAGAAATACAGGATAATACAGAAAATGTAGCAAAGAAGCTCCAGAGGATCTCAACCAAATACTGCACAAAAATCAAGTACAAAAACAGAATGAAAAATTTCCCTGTAAGCCAGTGCTCAGTATCCTTTCCCTCCCAGGAGTAACAGTCTCACCAGTGCCTCTTGCCAAAAGTCTTTATTTTACACGCAAGTCCCTGAGCATACACACAGCAAAAGGTTGAGCCCTCTCTGGCCCTCTTCACCCACAGCTGTACCGATGAATCCTTCTGCACCTCTTCCTGTGGGGAGGAGCACTGTGCAGCCAGGCGTGCCTTCAGTCCTCCCTCTGAGATCCCAGCTGGGCCACCCTACAACCGAGATGACGGATTATTGGGTCCATTGCCCCAGGAGGCTGAAGTTCCCTATCTGATCTCCTCCCGTCTCTAAATCTCCTCCCTTGGGAGGTTGCTGCTCTTTCTCATTCCTACAGGCAGGTTGACTGGGCCCCTCAGCTGCCCTTGAGCGAATCTCTCCCATGGAGAGCACAGGCGGGTGCCCAGGGCCTTGGGCTGCAGCTGGGACCAAGCCCATTTCGACAACCATCTCATGTCAGGCCCTGCCAGGCTAGGGCAACTGTCATACACACATCTCGTTCTCCGAATCTGAGCTGTCCGTCCTGCCAATAAGGTCAGCTTCTCGTGGGTGCTCCTCACATCTGTGGGCGTGTGCAAGGAGGGAGCTTGTGCCACCATGCAGTGCAGCTGGCAGATCCCAGGGCTTCCCAGCACTGCTGGCTCAGCCACAGCATCCTTGGCCTTTGGGGTGGCCGCTTGCTGGTCTTGCCTCACTGTCAGCTGGGCTTTGGCTTGGCTCTTGCCTGTGGGCCCTCACTGCTTAGCCTAGGAACTGATCCGTATTCTTGGCTCTGGTCCTGCTATGCTGCCCTGGGGATCTTGTCCTTCCTCCAGAATCTGTCTCCACCTTTGGTCCTGCTGTCCCACGTTTAAGTCTGACCTTGCTTGTTCCTGACTTTTCCTTTGGCTCTCCCCTTACTATGTCCCACCCAGCTCTCTGTCCCCCTCCATCGCCACAGACGTTTGCTGCCCCTGTGTGGCCTGTGTCCCCCGGTATCACACGTTCTGCCCTCCCTCCTCCTCATTGACTCGCTTACCTACCATAATGCTCCTGCTTGTTCTGCAGGTCCACTGAGCCCTCTGAGGGGCCATGTGTGCCAGGAAAGCAGGCAGTGTGGCTCTCCAGCCAGCTGGACATACCCAAATGCTGCTGTACTGTGGGAAAGTGAAAAGGTCCCCCAGTAATCTGCCCTGGAAGTGCCCTGCCCTGGGTATGCCACCCAAGATCCCCTCAAAACTAGGCCCAGCTCTCAGTTTCCCCTTGCAGATTCATTCTCCTTTGTATGATCTTCCGTTCTGATCTTCACCGTTGCCAAATCGGGAAAAGCGCCCCGGCGTGTTGCAGTGGGGGCCGTGGTCACACATAAATAGGCAACCTTGACAGGAGCCTCCTCTAGGATTGTTGCCAGTAGGTTCTGAATGTGCAGGAGTCCTAGAATGCCTTTGCTTCAAAGTTGGAACCAGCTTATTTGAAACAGCACCTCCTGATAATCAATCCACGCTTATTACCTAGAAATACATCTGGCTGTTCTCCGTTCCACTGGGGTTTATGCCCAAGCCTGGCCTGTGACTGCAGGGGAAGCATAATTTAATACGGCACAGCAACATACTACCAAAAAACGGAAAGCGCTGATTTGGTGGCAATCCGATCTGTATGACAAATGTGATGGGTATTTATTTGGGAAAGCATCGCAGACTGGAAGAAAGCTTGGAAAACATTGCTGTCAATGTGGTCTAAGGATCTGAGGAGGCCCTTGGGAAGTGCTGGATGACCATGTGTCCTCTCCTACTATGTGTCCCTCTACTTGAAAGTCTGTCTGTCCCATTCTGGTTGAAAGATAAAGGACCACAAGAATGGCTGCCTATGGAGGCTTGAGCTTAAAATGGAGGCTTAAAATGGAGGCACCTCTCATTGTCCATCTTCACCAATATGATGTAACATACTGTATTTCTATTTAAATGAGGCAGCTGTTTCTCAGTTTACATATACATATAAATTAGCATCTGCACAGCATATTGGTGTCCTCAGTGGCTCTTCCCAGCAGCAGTGCCAGGCAGCCTTAGCAGTACTCTCAACTGGTGCCTGGCAACTAGGAGCTGCCATTTTAATTTCCCATAATGTTCTTCATAAATCATCCCTCTGAGGCACTGTAGGCTATTTCAGTCTCCCTCTCAAACACACTCTGAATAGCCTTTCTTTTAAGCTTCCCATAATGCAAATGGAGCACAGGTATACCCAGGGCATTGTGGGATATTAAAATAGAAGCCCCCAGACCAAATGTCAGGTTCAGAAGATAGGTGGCAGGTATTTATGGCTGGAGCACCAGGACTAGAGGTAATGAGGCGGAAGGAGACCTTGTATGAGGCAATAGCACCAGAGGTAAAGGCAAAGTCAGGACAAGTAAGGATTGCAACTGGAACAAACAACGTTCATACTTGGTTAAATCCATTCCATTTGTGTTTCATAGACTTTAAAGCGTGGTTCATTCTGTTGTTTGTTCATTACTAATCAGAACTTTTTAAACAGGGTATTTGTTCTACTTTCACTAATGCACCTTATACAAATGTACATTAGTAGAACCACCACCACCTCCATGAAAAACCACTCTATAAATTCTACGTAACTTGGGGAAGAATGGTTCCCCGAGGAATCATAGAAACCCCAATGCACTGAATCCCCTTGCACATTTCTTTGGCATCCATAACTGAATGCCAGACCAGCTGTATGAGATGCTCAAGCACTGGGCTGTGGTCCTACCCTCCATGCCACATGGATGGTTTCCAGAGATCAAAAATGAAAAGTTAGTGCATATATATATATATATATAGAGAGAGAGAGAGAGAGAGAGATTTATATATTGCCATATGTGGCATTTTTCCACATCAACAGCATGCCTGGTGGATAAATGCCTGCCTCGTATCAATAACATCTGCTGACTCCCCTGTTTTTTTGGAGCCGAGTAATCAATCCTTCCCAGCAGGCTGCTCTGGAGAAATGCAAGCTTGCAGACGGAGATCGCCATCTGTGTCTCCCCTGCAGCCGGTTTTGTGGCAAGACTTGGCAGAAAATGAGCAGTTGTCTTTTCCCCTCTCACTTGTGAGCCTACAAAACCAGCACGGCATTTCTTGAACTGCTGCGTGTGACACCGTATTGGATCCACACACTCTCCAGAAAGTGGAGGAGACCATGCATCTCCACATTGTAGGCCATTGTCGCTTCAGGCATTGGTCCTACTGCATGACTGATCACCCAGTTAAACAGGGGAGGGTGGGCTTAAAGCTCATGTGATCTACTTGGGTTTATACTAGAACTCTCAGACCAGCTAGCCAGAGCTAGTTGCAGAATTAGAGTGCTGGCTCCAGGTTTTTGAGGGTCCTTGGGAAAGGCGCTAGAGGTGAATGAGGAATCCGCTGGGTTCCCTGGACTCTGGTCCACTTTGCTGCGCTGTGAGTCTGGACTCCTGGTGGCAGCACCAGCAGCCAAGCAGCGCTCGCCAGAAACTGAGCCCTGCTTGAGCGTTGCACGACAGGCCTTCTACAGCACATGCGGCCACCTGTCTTTGTGCTGCACAGGAAGCAAAGAAGGTTACTGCTGGTACCACCGCTGCTCTGTGAATGCTAGAGGGACAGGCTCTGCGGAGCTTCATCACAACACGAGACGGCGGTGTTGTGCCTTCTCACTGCCATTGCCACAGCCGCTCTTGCTCTTTGTACTCCTCGTTGTTGCTACAACGTGCCTATTTGACAGAGCAGCACAGATGTCTGGGGCAAAGTGAGAGGCAGGTGAACAAAGAGGTTGCAATGGGAAAGAGGAGGAGGAAGCCCAGGGAACTCTCACCTGGTGTGGGTCCTCAGCAGGTCCTCAACCATACCTAGGCTGACAACTGCCCAGGTTCAGGAAGGTGGACACAGAGTGGAGAAATTAGGCACCTGAGAGCCCATGTCCATCCCAGGAATTTATTGTCACACTCTGAAAATTATTCCCATTGTCCCCAGCCATATTCACTCTGGTTGGAGGAGATGGGACTTGTAGTCCAGCACTTCTGGAGGGCACCAAGCTGTGAAAGGCTGTCCATTACCTTACACCTGGGGTGGAAAGGTTGCTAGCCATGAAGATAATGTTCTCGGGAACATGATGGTCTCCAGAGTAGCATGCATGCATGGGATGGTGTGCCCCTATTTACTGGTGTGAGACCAGCTGTTATAGTACTAAAAACACTTTGGCAATGGCTCTGCTTTCTGCCAGGGTGCATTTAGAGCCATCATCCCCCCTCCAGGTTTCTTGAAATCAATGAGGCAAAAATGAATTTAAAAAGGATCTCTTTTTAAAAAGACATTTCAGTCCAGAGTTTGGAAGTTAGAATTTTGGAATGTGCCTGCTGGTACTGAGATGCGAGTTCAAAATTTACCGTCTTATATGTGTTTCTTGTTGAAAGGAGGAAGCAAATAAATATAAAGTATTTCTTAATATGACATTTGGTTGCAAGTCAACTGCTAAATAAACATCAGGAGATATAATATGACAAGCAAACTCAGATTTTCCATGCGGATTCTTTGGAAGTCAAATGTTGATGCATAGCATCCAAGATTTATAGAATCAGAGAATATTCAGCAGCAAAACAGGCTGACAATAACTTGCAGAAGAACTGGTGCCAAGGGCAGGAAGCAGAGAATTTCATTACAGCCATAGCTGAAAGGAACATTATTCTGCATTAAAAAGGACTACAGCTCCCAGCATGCTCCAGCCAGCATGGCTAGGACATGTCAGGAGATGTAGGTCTCCCCCTTTCTAAACATATAGAATTGCATGCTAAATAATGAAAGAGACAGGCTCTACGACTGTGTCAGATGGATCTCTCCTTTTTGAACACAAAGAGCTGGCTAGAAGTACATTCCTAACTACTAGGAACGTTAATGAGGCTGTTTATATGATTAATACTATACTAAAATGATTATAGCAACAATTTGTTCCTGCTCGTGTTAAGTGGAGTTAGCAACATACCTCTGCAACAATTAATGGCAAGGTATTAAATTCACTCACCCTTGTCTGTCTTCACACAGGGGGTAAAATGGGTAACTATTTAAAACAATATTACTACTACTACGACTGTATCTCTAATACTGCTATGGGAAACTATGGCTGCTTCTGAATGGAGCAACGCAGATTCTGTCCGAGAGCTGGAAGTGTGTTGATTAGTTTGGCTTTTGAGCAGAGGGTTGTTGCAGGACCATCGGATGGGGTGCATTCCCCCTCTCCCCTGAGCCTCACCTGGGTGTGAAACCCCCCACCCCAGCCACCCCCCACTTCTCCCTGTCAGCTCTTGCAGCAGCCCCTTTTTTGAGTGACCTCGGAAAGGGGTCCAGGAAGAAGGAAAACTGTGGGCTGGTGGGTGAGAGGAAAGGGAGGAGGTGGCGTGTGGATCCGTCAGCCTGTCCATCATGCGTCCTGCCCATGAAGAGAGAAGGGAGCGGAACTCGCTGAGACACTCCGCTAGTGGGACACATTGATTAAGGTGGAAGGCTTTTTGCCTCTTAATTCCACCTGCCTAGAGGGGTTTGGATGAGCCAAGGGTTCCTGCCGTTGGCCTAGTCCAGCACAGTTCTCCTTAACCAAGTCTCACCCAACCTGTCCACCGTGCTCAGCCCCTTCCTTTCCTTTCCAAGGAAGTGTGTTCCTTGATACACTTTCCTTTCTCGCCTGTCCTTGTTACTAAAACTGAGCGGGGCTGGAAAAAGCTTTGCTCAGAGCAATAGGTTTTGGTCTTATGCCAGTGTGGCTAGCTAGCCATTGCCAAAACGGGAGATTACAAATTGCCTACAGTTATATATACTTGCATATACTTTGTTGCATTTATTTGTTTGTTTGTTTATTAATTAAAACATTTCTATGCCGCCCCATCGCAACAAAGCCTCGGAGCGGCTCACAACAGTAAAAATTTGAACAAATAGCTTCAATTAAAAACCCCCCACCCCCCCAATGCATCTCAGCAAAACCCCTTAAAAATACAATCTAAATTAACAAATATAAATATTAAACAAATTAACAATTAAAATATGATTTAAATAAAAAGGTCTTCGCCTGGTGCCGAAAAACAAATAACGATGGCGCCAGGCGGACCTCTCTGAGGAGCGCATTCCATAGACGGGGTGCCACCGCAGAGAAAGCCCTCCTCCGGGTGCTCACCCTCTTAATCTCAATCACTGAGGGTTCCCAGAGGAGGGCCTCTGCTGCTGATATCAAGGGGTGGGAGGGCATATATGGACGTAGGCGCTCCATTAGGTAACCAGGTCCCAAGCCATTTACGGCCTTATAGGTCAAAACCAACACCTTGAATTGGGCCCGGACTTCAGTGGGGAGCCAGTGAAGCTGACGGAGAACTGGGGTTATATGAGAACCACGCCCAGTCCCCATCAGCAACCTGGCAGCTCTATTCTGCACCAACTGAAGTATCCGGACCATCTTCAAGGGCAGCCCCACGTAGAGCACGTTACAGAAGTCTAATTGGGAAGTCACCAACGCATGTGTCACTGTAGCCAGGCAGTCATAGTCTAGAAAGGGATGCAGCTGATGTATCAGCCGAATATACAAAGGTATTTGTATATACCTTTATAGGCATATACACATTTTGAGAGAATGACTGCCATTTAAATAGAAATACAGTGGAGGAAGTAACCAGGTGAAGTGTGCCTGCATGCTACTCAAGTAGTAACTGTTGTTAGAGAATGTGCAGTCTCCTTTGTCCTGAGAAAGGCAGGGCTAGCAAGAGAGCGTGTGTGTGTGCAGCTGTAGGAGAAACTGCTCCTAGATAAGAGAGACCAAGAAGGGACCTGGTTGCAGATGCACGCTAGAGCAGCATCTTGCAAGGGTCATCCTTAGATAAGGTTTGAAAGGAGGGAAGAGAATTCCCAGGCTTGGGATGGGAGAGGCCCATGAAGAGGTTGCCAGAGGGTGAGGCAAACTATAAAAGTGTTGTAATTGCGCTCGGCACAGCTCCAAGGTGCTCCATCTACATGCGCCATGTTTTTTGATTGCCTTACCGTTGCGTTATTCTCAATAAATATTTCTTGCCTGACTTTTCCCCATCTGAGGGTGTTGGACCTGTTTCTGGCAGGATTTGACATGGTGATTGGACAACCTCCAGGTCCCTGCTCTCCTTTATTCTTACCTTTGAACCGAATTTGCGCAGGCAGCCCTGCAAACAGAGGATTGCTCTTGAGCCTCTCGAACTGTGAGATGGTCAACAGTGAACACTCCCAGCGTGGCGGTCCTTTTCATCTAACATCTTTCTTTCTCTTCCATGCATTTTGCAAAACCAGAACTGCCCTTGAAATAATTGTGGTTTTAATTGCAAGCAAGTCAGCATGGAGAGGTCAGTATTTTGTCAATGGTACATTTAATGAAAATAAGGGTCCAGACACCCAAACATTATGGGACAGGATAAGCCTCCTTGACTGCTGGCATTGGAATTGATAGTTCCATGCAGTCACTTTAAATTGATTCCCTGGCCGCCACCCCCCCCCCCCCCGCCAAGCTTTCTGCCTTAAACTTATTTTTCGTCTCTGGAAATCAATAGTATTGGATCCTTTGATGTGGAACAGAGAGAATCTCACTGCAGTATGGAGTGGATGATAGAAGACGCAGAGGTATTTTCACTCAGGCGGCTTGCTTTGTCAGCCTAGAAAAAGTGAATTGCAATTTCAGGCTGGTTTCATCCAATAACTGTAGTACAACTGAACCAATCTGAGTTACGGCATAATAAACCACTAGCGGGGTTAAAAACATGAAACATTGTTCATCTGCATGTGCAGATTTGTGTGTCTACATGTGTGTCTTCTTAATGATAAGGGGATCTAAGAATAATTAACACAACAGAAACCATCTCTCTATAACGAGGAAGGCTGGACCAAGATGTGTCTGTGGCTCAGTCTGTGACCCAAGATTTGTTGGACAACTTCTGGGAACTTTAAAGTCAGACTTGACTGGACAGCCCTTACAAACCAAGGACTTGTACATATACAGGGCTGTCTTCTGACTGCCTTTCAGGCAGAGGACTGTCCTCTTAAAGGAAGGCATGTGGCCACCCTCCACATTCATGATGCAAACATTTAGACCTACAATTCACATCAGCTCTAGCCAGCAGAGCGGGAAGCTGCCTACCCAGCATAAGTACTGCCATATTATTAATTCTACTGAATTGCTGAGATTGACCCACAGAGAGAAATTTTTCAAGAGGGGAAAAAGCAATCGGGGAACGAAGAGTGTGCTGAAGGAAGCTTCCTTGCTCCATGGAAAGCGTTTGTCTTCCGAGCAGTTCTGTGGACCCCATGGAATCATAGCATCCTTGACAATGGCTTCCATTGTGTTTGAAGGGGAGGCAGGAACATATTGTACCTTTGTGCCGGCATTAACAAGTACAAAAAAGTCACATTGAGATACATCTCTTATTTAATCCAGCTATAAAACAAAGCACCATTAGCAGTCACAGCACAACATGCAACCAGAGGATGGACAAAGAAGAGAGAAAGGGATGTTCTTATTCCTAGATTTGTTATCTTATGGAAGCAGCAGCAGAATACAAATCAGTGTGCCCTTTCTACCTGAAGGGAGTATAACAGGGAAGGAATTCTCGAAGGTGCCTCGTACTGATGAAAGAGACAAGGGTCTCCAGGAGCCTAAACTGCAAAGAAATAATAACTTCTGGGTAATCAGGAACACAGTATTTCAGTGTAAGGACAGAGCTTCATGTGCAGTAATGTAACTTCTTACGGGCTTGATTTTGGTCTGGGTAGATCCCAGTTCTCTATATCTGGGCAAAGGGGATGTATTGTTCATCGAGGCCGCAGTGACTAACGCAGTGCAGAGCAGGCAAATGTGAATCGCTGTTTCCCACTGAAGAACTATCTGCTAAAGGACCAGTCACATCTTCAAATAATTCAAGAGCTGAAATGGGTGAAACAGGCGATTTCAGTCCCTTTCAGTGGCTCATTTTTGCAACCTGAAGTTTGGTTTGGGTAAATTCCATGTCTGCGCACATACATTCCTGTTAAAAATCAAACAAAATTCGGCATGCATTTTTGTGTGTGCTTCTCATAATAGCCACGTTTTGGGGCACTTTCTCAGCAACTAGGCATATTTCTTGTGTGCACCTTTCAATAATGTTTGCCTTTCCTGCCAGCTATTTTCCTCACAATTCTGCATTTCTGTGCATTTTTCCATAATTGTGCATATGTATTTTGTGCACATTTTTGGTGCAGTTTTTCTGTGCATGCTGTTCACGGAGGTGTCCTTTTTAATGCAGAATTGTAGCACCTAATTTGAGAAAGTGTGAAGTGTGTGTGTGTGTGTGTGTGTGTGTGTGACTTCATTCACTGGTTCAGTTGGTGCAAATCTGGAAAATTCTCATTGCACGGTTTGGAATAATTAATTTCTTGCTCATGCATAGGCAAGAGGTGATGTTCCACAGACAGCCATGTGGTGGTGTTTCAAAATGATGGTGGTGGTTTTTTATAGGACCTTGGAAAAGCTGCTTCTAGGCAGAAGAATCAGGTTGCACTGTGGAATATCAGTGATGCAGCCAGCATGGAAGGGGTGGGAACAAAATGCTCATAGGCGTGTTATTGTTCCATATGTTGTGATATATAATTCATACGCTGGGGTCTCCAAAGTGAGATAAATATGAGGTTTAAACGAGCTGATGAAACAGCTGTCTATGGAACCCAGCAGGCTACATGCTTTCCTTTAGAACTCATACAAACCAGAACTAAACTCCTCTCCTCAGTCCAGCAATGCAAACCACACCCCTCTAAACACGGATGTCTCAGGAAAGAGAAGTGTGTGGCTGGTGTAAACCTTGCACACGAGCTGATGCTAGGACAGCATGTGCTATTGTAAGCAGGAAGTGGGTGATCTGAGACTCCCTAAGGCAGCTTCCTATATTCACAAGGTGATCCTCTGATTACAGCACATGTATAATGTTTAAATGTTTATAGTGATGAATTCTTCTTCATGGATCACTGCCTTGTCATGGCGAAGGGGCTTGCGTGGCTCAATGAAGCTATGAGCTATGCTGTGCAGGGCCACCCAAGACGGACAGGTCATAGCAGAGAGCTCTGACAAAATGTGATCCACTGGAGAAGGAAATGGCAACCCACTCCAGTATCCTTGCCATGAAAAACCATGGACAGTGCCAAAAGGCAAAAAGATATGACGCTGGAAGATGAGCCTCTCAGGTCGGAAGGTGTCCAATATGCTACTGGGGAAGAGCAGAGGGCTAGTACTAGTAGCGCCAGAAAGAATGAAGCGACTGGGTCAAAGCCAAAAGGACACTCAGTTGCAGATGTATCTGGTGCTGAAAGGAAAGTCCGATGCTGCAAAGATCTATACTCCATAGGAACCTGGAATGTAAGATCCATGAATCAAGGCAAGCTGGATGTGGTCAAACAAGAGATGACAAGACTGAACATCGACATCTTAGGAATCAGTGAACTAAAATGGACAGGAATGGGTGAATTTAATTCAGATGACCATCAGGTATACTACTGCGGGCAAGAATCCCTCAGAAGAAATGGAGTAGCCTTCATAGTCAATAAAAGAGTAGGAAAAGCAGTACTGGGATACGATCTCCAAAATGACAGAATGATCTCAGTTCGAATCCATATATAGGTTGAGAAACTTATATGTGGGTCAAGAAGCAACAGTGAGAACTGGACACGGAACCACTGATTGGTTCAAAATTGAGAAAGGAGTCTGGCACAGCTGTATACTGTCACCCTGCCTATTTAACTTATATGCAGAGCACATCATGAGAAAGGTGGGCCTAGATCAGGGGTCTCAAACTTGTGGCCCATGGGCCACGGGATGATATTTTGTGGCCCCCACTTGATATCAAAGTTTAGTGATAGTGCGCCGGTGGCACCCGGGCCGGCCTCCAGGAGCGACACGGGATGAGCGGCCCACCACCACCACGGTGGAATACTTGATGCGGCCCAGACTCTACTTCCAGCGGCCCCCAGGTAAATTGAGTTTAAGACCCCTGGCCTAGATGAATCACCAGTTGGAATTAAGATCGCTGGGAGAAATATCAACAACCTCAGATATGCAGATGATACCACTCTAATGGCAGAAAGTGAAGAGGAACTAAAGAGCCTCTTGATGTGGGTGAAGGAGGAGAGTGCAAAAGTTGGCTTGAAACTCAACATTAAGAAAACTAAGATCATGGCATCCAGTCCTCTCACTTCCTGGCAAATAGATGGGGAAGAAATGGAGGTAGTGACAGATTTTATTTTCCTGGGCTCCAAGATCACCGCAGACGGGGACTGCAGCCAAGAAATTAAAAGACGCTTGCTCCTGGGGAGGAAAGCTATGGCAAATCTGGACAGCATACTAAAAAGCAGAGACATCACCCTGCCGACAAAAGTGCGTATAGTCAAGGCTATGGTTTTCCCAGTTGCAATGTATGGCTGTGAAAGCTGGACCATAAGGAAGGCTGAGCACCGAAGGATTGAGGCCTTTGAGTTGTGGTGCTGGAGGAGACTCCTGCGAGTCCCTTGGACCGCAAGGCGATCAAACCGGTCAGTCCTAGAGGAGATCAACCCTGACTGCTCTTTAGAAGGCCAGATCCTGAAGATGAAACTCAAATGCTTTGGCCACCTAATGAGAAGAAGGACTCCCTAGAGAAGAGTCTAATGCTGGGAACAATAGATGGCAAGAGAAGAAGGGGACGGCAGAGGATGAGGTGGCTGGATGGAGTCACTGAAGCAGTTGGTGTGAGCTTGAGTGGACTCCAGGGGATGGTGGAGGACAGGAGGGCCTGGAGGAATGTTGTCCATGGGGTCGCGATGGGTCGGACACGACTTCGCGACTAACAACAACAACAAGTGATGAGTTACATAACTAAAGGACATGTTGCTCTTTCAGGACACCCAAACACACTGCCTGAGGTAGCTACTTCACTCTGCCCAATAACAGGGCGGGCTTTGCTTCTGTCGGAGGTCAACAGTGGGATCTTGTTGGTGTTGAGTATGACCAGGGTGCATCTCCCTTGTGATGCAAGGCTTAATTCCTGGCTTTGTCTTTTTTTTTTTTTTTGAAAATGTAGAAACCTCCTTTTTAGGGGAAAACACACCTGAGGTGGCATACCAAAGCTCCCTGAAAAATAGGATAACACCTCAAGCTAACAATTAAAACAAAACACCACCATATGCACAATGGCAGTCAGCACCATCCTGAAACCACTATAAAGGTAAAGGTTTCCCCTGGACATTAAAGTCCAGCCATGCCTGACTCTAGGGGGCAGTGCCCATCTCTGTTTCCTAGCCAAGGGAGCCAGCGTTTGGCTGCAGACAGTCTCCCTGGTCATGTGGCCGGCATGGCTACACACCGAAGTGCACGGAACGCTGTTACCTGCCCACCGAAGTGGTACCTTTTTATCTACTTGCATTTGCATGCTTTCGAACTGCAAGGTTGGCAGGAGCTGGGACAGAGCAACGGGAACTCACCCCGTGTGCAGATTCGAACTCTCAACCTTTCGATCAACCAGCCCAGCAGCACAGCGGTTTAACCCACTGCACCACTGCATCCCCGAAACCTCTGTAGGCCATAGGAAAAAAGTACATTTGCCTCACTCGCTTGACAGCTTGTGATGATGGGACATGGGAGAGGGCCCTTCATAATCCAGCCAGGTCCCCAGGCGGATCAGAGATGGCTGCACCACCCGCCTGGTCTTCTCAATCGACATGAGGGTGCAGCTGGCTTTAGTTCCTCGCAGAGACAGCATCCTCCTGATGTCCTAGAAGCAGAGAGCTCCAAGCCAGCAGGATCCACGAGGAATGATCTGAGGGCTGTATTCTTTATGCTTTGTTCTGACAGTCAGCTTTTCAAGGGACCATAAATGGGATAGACGGGCAGGATCCGGACAGCAGACTTTGTGGGAGAGCAGTCTGGAGTGCCTTAGGAGCCTTGGGAACATTCAGGAATCAAGACTATAGAGCAGTGATGGCGAACCTTTTCGTGCCCAAACTGCAACCCAAAACCCACTGATTTATCACAAAGTGCCGGCATTGCAATAAAACCTGAAAACCGAGGTTTCAGTTTAGAAAAAACAACTCACAGCCAGTCCAAGCAAATATATATATATCCTTGGCAGCACACTGACCAGCGATGCGAAAGCTCAGGCGAGCCGGGGCTAATGAGTTTCAGCACATGACGTCATCGCCTGGCACCGCTACTCCTTTCCGAGCTTGCGCATGGCCCCTATGTGCGCAGTTATCTTATGCCCGGCTGCTGGGGCGTTGCTGAGGCGACTTGGCTAGCGTGCTGACAGAGAGGGCTCTGCGTGCCCGTTGTGGCACATGTGCCATAGGTTCGCCACCAACTGAAGGACTAACAGGGAGGCAGAATGACTGAACAAGCCAATGGCGAGGAAAACTTTGTTCCTGAAGAGACGGCCAGCAGGACCAAGAAGGGTTCTTGTACTTGTTCCTGTACATGAAAATACAAAATGCAGGACAATCCAATGGTCCCAAGGCCTGAAGGTCTGTGGTTGGAAAGATGCGGTTTACTGGTTTAACCTTTGGGATACAGGAACCTTATTCAGCACCCCACATTTTGCCATTAGTCGTTAGTGACAGTGTCAAAGTTGATTTTACTCAGGTTCTCATTTTCTTCCTGCTAAGTTTGTTCTATCCCATTTCCACATCAGATGACAAATTTTATTGTTTCGTCTGTACTGAAATGTGTACATATTTTCATGCACATATTTTGAAATGTATGAATATGTGTACGCAGTTTCAAATGCATGTTAATGACAAACTTTGGTAAAGTGTATTTTTTTGGCATCTAATTGTTCTGGTTCACATCCACCTTTGGCAAATATCCAAAGCTGCCTAGAAATATCCAAATATTTTTTTTATACAACTTTTTATTAATTTTCAAAACAGTAGTAAAACAGACAGTACTAAGACAGACATTTCTGTTTCACCCCACTGCCAGACCATTTCAACAGTCGCCATTTGAAATCCAGAGCTCGTATCATCTGTTGGAAAACATTAATCAGGAATATCCAAATATTGTAAGCCGCCTAAGAAGGCCTCGGGAATTATAGGCGGCCTATAAATATATGTAAATAAATAAATAAATAAATAAAATATGCATCTGATCAATTTACATTGAAATTGATCAATGCAAATTCTGCTTAAATCCCTGATTATTACCAAATATTCTGAAATCTCTCAGCAAAGTAAATCACTTCTGAGGGATTTTTGGGATTTAAGCAGAATTCCATGGATTTCTTATAAAGAATGCCTGTTTGATGGTCTCGCTGTCTCTGCACTGCAGCTTTGAAATATTTTGTCTCAAACATTGCACATTCTGGTTGACAGAAAAAGTAGCACTATCAACTGTGTCAGCACTACTGCATTTAATTAAATATTGCGCATTTATATTTGCTGGGCAGCTAGTTTGTTTAATGGAATAGCTAAATAATTGTAAGGCTGGGTTCGTTTTCTGCATGGGATACTTTGGATCTAATATGATGATATTTAATTACTGCCTATTGTGAAAAGACACAAAATGCCAAGCTGGGCGCATGGGAAAACATGGTGCTTTATTTCTGTGTGCCTTGATTGAGCAGCATGAGAAAAGACTTAGGGGCCCATTTCTCACTCCAAAAACAGGAAATATTGTCCTGAGTTCAATCTCACTTGATGTCATCAGAAATGTGGAAAATAACCAGCTTATCTACATATTGATTGATTTCTGCCAAATCATCACAGACTGAGTTTCCCATCACCAACCACTTTGAAAAAAAGAAAAGAAAGATGATGGAATGGGGAGGGGAAAGAGTTGTGGTCTCACCCATCAAAAATTACAGTAGAGTTGAACAAAACTATTCCCTGTTTCTCATGAAACTGCACCTCTCCGTTTTTCAAATCACTGTTACATAGTTTCTATACCAATGCTATCTGAGTGGCTTACAACAACACAGCAATATATAATATACAATACAAACAGCAGTCAATCATCATGAAAGGATTACCATATCGTTTTTAAAACAAATGTAAAACCTTTCTTAAGAAGTTGCAATAGCTTCAACAAATTAAATCTTAAAATCTGTTTAAGCCCCAATTAAACTAATTAAGTGCCCCGCAGTAGAGGACAGCCAAAAGGTCCGAGTTTCTTCCTGAGCATTTTGCAAAAACGTTGCGTCTTCCTTGACACTACAAGGGACAGCTGGCAATCGTTTTCACATAGCCGGATTCTGTAAGCGATGTGACATCAAGACTCTGTGATTCCCAGTTGGCTGGAATAAGTCATGTGGCTAATACAGAAAAAAAGAAAAAGCATCTGTGTGTGTGTGTGTGTGTGTGCATGTGCGTGTGTAAGAGGAAAGCAGATGAATGGTGCCAGTTAAAGGGAAGCCACAGGAAACCATGACACAACACAGGGTTTTTCCTTAAAAGGGCTTGAGATGTTTGGGACTAAATCTACATCAGCGATACCTGTGCCTTCTATAAATTAGATAGATAGATAGATATGTATGTGGCTGGGGTTTCATGTCACAAGAACCATGGGTTTCTCTCCTAGGAATGAAAAGCAAGCAATACCTGGTGCAGTTGTACATTCAGCAATACTCCCTGAGATGCCAGAAGCAACATGCTCTTCCTCTTTAAACAGATTTGGTGACTGTGAAGTAAGAATGAACATGTGCTGTGGACAGCTTTAAAGTGGTGTGACTCAAGATCATGAGATCTTGGAAATGATTCCACAGATGCTCATCACTTGACTCCTATCTCTTGGATGACTCTTTTAGTGTTGTTCAGTGAATGTCTGGTCCCAAGCTATTTTTAAAACATGGGAATTAAGAAATTCACTTAGGAAGTGCAGGTGCCAACTCAGCAATCTCAAGACAGCAAGCTTAAACAGACTAGCCAGGAGTAAGTCCTGAGTAGAGACACACAATATCTAGTTTTTCAGCTAGTTTTTCAGCAGTCGGGGCTCTGTGGGTTGTCTAAAGCAGTAGTTTTCAACCTTTTTACTGCTGGGGACCAGTGAAAATAGAGAAATTTGGGGGGGGGGGTCCACTGAGGCAGAAATAAAAAGCATTATATACATAATATAGTATTTTGTATATTGGTTTTTAAATATAATACCAAAAATGATAATTCTCTAAAATAACCAGAAACCAAACAGTAAAAGTGCTAACAAAAAATAAAATATTGAAATTGAATGTAATCAAGTACAGCTGAAATTTTTAGAGAGCAATATTTAATTCAAATAAGGCTAGTGCAAAATCTGCTGTTGCTTCTTTTCAAGAATACTTGATCAAAATTTACATTAGTAAAATACAGAATCGATATAAATGCAATACTATACTCACAGAAAACACAATTCCAAATACAATCTTAACAGCAGAGCAATACAAAATCAGACAGTTACTTAGTACAATGATATTCATAATGTTAAATAATGAAATAGAACGAGCCCCACTCATTCAAACACCCACAAGTACCAGCACAGATCGGCTAGGAAAACACAGTCGACACAACCCCGTCAGAGCATTTCCTTAGCAGCAGAGGTGGTCGGGTCTTCAGGGCCCACCGGCAGCACGGTTCCGGCTCCTGTGGATCTGTCTCTCCAGCCAAGACCCGGCCCACGTTCCGGCGCGCTGCATCGCCCTGCGCCTTGTGCGGAGCCGTGCCAGCTTGTTTCCTCCTCCTGCTACGAGCAGCTCAGTTCCCCTGGCGAAAGCAGTGGAGCGGGCTGAGCAATGGTTGCTGCTCTCCGTGCCGCCCTGGGCACCTGCCCTGTCAGGGCTTCCTCATGGGGCTTTTTTGCAGACCAGTAGGAACTCTCCTGTGTGCCTGTACCAGTCCGTGGACCAGAGGTTGAACACCACTATCTAAAGGATGTTGCTTCTTCCACGGGACGGGGGAATTGTTTTCCAGCAGACATAAAGGCATGATTGTGATATCAAAATCATTGTGGAGGCCTGCCAGTGAAATATCACAGTCAAACGCTTGAATAATCCATTAAGTGAATAGAAGATTAGTCAAAATGAACGATAAAGCTAACGATTTCATCTTGTCCTTGATGGCTAAGGACGTAATAAAAACCTCATGAATGATAAATTGGCCAAGTTAGTTTAAAATGGATTTGATGAAAGCCAAGGAGAGGACAAGCTTGTGCTCTGTTGATTTACGCCTTCCAAATTTCAGCTTTCTGAATTCAGTTCTGGCGTTTGCACTGGCCTTTACACGTTGAATGTAGGGCAAACCTTTCAGTGGAGAGCTTGGCGCCGCTTTGGAAAGCCAAAAGAAAACCATGCTGTATTTGTAGTGATTAGCAGCAGTGACTGCCTTGGCTGAGTTCTTGCATATTAAAACTGGGATGTTCAAACACCGGCTTGCTAGCAAGAGTGAAAGAATTTAAAAACTGAACAATGACAAAGGGAATTGATGCTTAAACGCATCAGGAAATTTCAGAAACATTATCAAGGCAGTACATTTCTCCAAATTAACCGCACATAACAATCTGCATTTACTGTCCCTTTATACTTTCTCAAAAACACCCTCCCAAGTTATGAGAACCAATTTACCGTTTCTGCATTCCTAAACATCATTTGCTTCTCCTCCTGCATGTTCGTTGATGTTTCTGCCCTCTGCTTCAGGAGAATGGCTGATAATTTCTCCACAAATGTGTGTGTATATACATGGTATCGAAGCTGCCAAATTAAGAACACTGCTAGAAAGAGGTTCTATGGAAATAAATGGAAACAAGCATCATCCAGGTGTTCTTTGAGAACAATACCCATCACATTTGTATTGAATTAGGGTGGCCACCACTTTTTTTCCAGACACCTCATCTTTAACAACTACATGGCAGGCAAGCACTTCCTGTTCCTCTCAATGCTGGGAAGCATTGATCCTGACTCCTGGTTCCTGACTCCTAGCAGATCAGAGCAAGCTGCCCCAGCTGGTCTAGGACCTCTGGGATACAAGAGGCCAAGCACCCAGGGAATGAGTGACCAGAATGCGTGAACAGAGAGATACTTTAATACATGCCTGAGAAGCAGAAATATCCTCATATCCTTCATATCCCATGATTCCATTCTGATGGGCTCAGTCACATATATTAATCGATCTGTATGCCCCCCAAAATCTAGAAAATAATGGTGAATTCACCCCTCTGTGGATGGCTTCATGTGAATGAATGATGGAGTTCGGAAACATTTATACAGCCACATAAGCCTATTTCAGTTATTTTCCCCATTCTTTAAATGTGGGCTCTTTAAGTTTCAATGACAGGTTAATTAAGGATACCATTCACTGCATGTTTAGACAGAAAAAAAGTCCCAGAATCCTTGCTGGTGGGAAAATACTGGGAATTCTAGAATTTTTCTGCCTAAATGTGCAGAGGATTGTGCCCTGACAAAATTGTCTCATTTTGATCTCCAGAGCAGCCATATCTCATCTGAGAACATGCCACCTGATCTGATCTTGATAAATTTGCATGCTGGGCTGAAAGCAACAGAATGAAATTCAATAAGGACAAGTGCCAAGTCCTCCAGCTAGGAAACAGAAACCAAATTCATTGGTATAAGATGGTGAATACGTGGCTCAACAGAACTGAAAAAGATCATAATTGTGAGTAATAGGCTAAATATGGGCCAACAATGCAATGCAGCCTCCAAAAGGGCAAATGCTATTTTGGGATGCATTAACAGAAGAATTACCTTCAAATCAGGAGAAGTAGTAGTTCCTCTATACTCCTCACTAGTCAGACCTCACCTGGAATGCTGTGTCCAGTTCTGGGCACCAAGATTTAAGAAAGATGCAGGTAAATTAGAAAGGGTCCAGCGGAGGGCAACAAAAATGTTCCAGGATGTGGAAACACTGCCCTATGAGGAGAGACTGGGGGAACTGGGGATGTTCAGCCTTGAGAAGAGAAGGCTGAGGGGGGACATGATATCCTCCATCCCTCAAAGAGGAAGGTCAAGATCTTTTCTCACTGAGTGTAGGACACAAAATAATCAACTCAAGCTGTGACAACCCAGATTCAGGCTGGACATCAGGAAAAGCTTCTTCACTGTTAGAGCAATATGGCAGTGGAACCAGCTCCCTAGAGAGGTCATGGGCTCTTCCACACTGTAGACATTCAAAAAAAACCTGGACAGCCATCTGAGTGGGATGGTGTAACGTGGTGTCCTGCCACAGCAGGGGGTTAGACCCAATAGCCTACATGGCCCCTTCCAACCCTACTATTCTATGATTCTATGTTCTGGAAGTAGCATTTCTATCAACAGAAAGAAATCACTACTGGGTTACTTAAAGGCAATAACAATAATTCAAAATACTCTTATGAAAAATATTGTGCATGAATTCTTGTGAGTGTGTATAATCTGGGCTATGTTTTTAAATGTATCCAATTAATCAATTAATATAGCTGGTTTAAGCAAAGCTGCTGTTTTGTCCTCAAGAGAAATGCAAGTAGTGTTAATTGCTACAGATGTCCTTAGGGGACCTCAAATCGTTTGTATTAAAATAAACTAAATCTTCCCTTTCTGGCAAATGCAAAGCATAAGAGGGAAATGTGAAATCTATGTTTGGAATGTGTAATGCATTCTGATTAGCTCCTTGTTAATCAGAGCAATTACCAGAGGCTATCACAATACTAAAGGTTGCATTCAGGCTGGTCCTTTGTGACGTGTCTGTCATAATAATTACGAGATTGCACTTCACACAGTCAACAACTTCCCTTCGAGCTGAGCAATAACAGGCAGCCACGTTTGTGTTGGTACGGGACTAAATCGCTCCACCTTCGAGGAGAGAAGCACAAGTGGGATTTTGGCTCTGAAGATTTGTAGCCTGCTCAGTAACTTGAGGTATATCATTCACGGACATTAGAAACCTAGCCATTTCATCCTCATCCAAAAATGTGCAAGTCCCTCCTTTTTGCTACCAGTTTTCGCCACACCTTGACCCAATTCTTCATCCCCTGGGGTTCTTACCTCGGCCACTGCTTCCCCAAGGCACGCAACAATGTGGCACAGGCTGGAGCTCCATTGCACAGCACGCGGTTTGCATGTAGACAATTCCAGGTTCAGTCCTTGGCATCCCCAGTAAGTGGGGTTAGAAAAGTCTGCCAGTCAGCTCAGACAGAGAAGCAAACTTTTTGCTCCTAGTGGCTGCACGTGACGGAAGACGATGAATCAAGGCCTGTGTGCCAACAGTGGCTGCTGCTGGAGTGAACAATGTGGGGAGGGCTTGGTCTCCCCTGCATGTACACACATGCGGAAACACACACATGCAGAGTGTCTTCCCCGACTGACTTTGACAAGCCAACAGAGACCGAGCAGTAGGGGTGGAAGCATGCAAGCCAACAGCTGCCATCCCACCTTTTCCACCCCCTACCACTGTGCAGCTGATTAGCTCTGAAATCAGCTGAGACTACACTAACCAGCATGCTTCCCCATGCTAATCAACAAGAACAGCACACAAAAAGATGTAGCAGAGATCAATTATATTCCAGAAAACGCAGTCTTTCCATTGAAGCAAATAGAAGGCAAGCCTTTCCTCACATTAGATCAATGCACATATTAAGACCATCAACTGTTGTCATGTGTAAAAGAAAATAGAATTTATTGCACACCCAACTGAGTCTGAGGTATTGTGCTCTTTGGCGGGTCATTCGCATGTGCAGGTTAATGCCATCATAACCATTTGGGGTGGATTTACATTATTTTTTTTAAAAAGGCTGATCAGTCATTAATCACAGTCACCATTTTCAAAGAGAATTTCGTCAACTTTCACATCACTCTCGGATACAGGGACCATGTCGCACAGTTGTTCTTTGAAAGCCAAGGCAATGGTGTACGGTTTTCCTCTGGGATGTAGCATGCACCTGCTCAGGTACGTATCATAGTACCCTTTTCCTCTTCCCAGTCGGTTGCCAGTTTTATCAAAACCAAGTCCTGGCATAAAGATTAGATCAAGACCCTCTGTTGATGAAAAAGAGAGAGATATTTCAGTTAAAACATTACTGGCTTTCCAAACCCAGATTTTCTTTCTCATTATCTATTGATGGAAGGGGAAATGTGTGTGAAATAGATGAGAGTTCGGCTCAAGATCACACAGAAAATTTCATAATGGGGTAGGGGTTTATTTATTATTCGTTATTTTCTAACATATAGTCTGCTTTTCTGCCCCCAGAAACGGTGCTTAAAGTACTGTAAGAAATACGTTTACATACAAATGGAAGATTTAAATACAAACTGTAATAAAACGAACATTAAAGTAAATTTAGTTAAAATAGTCATGGTAACAAACAGATTAAGAAGATTATTTAGAATTGCACAGATAGAAGAAATACAATAGCACTGAATCCAACTGAATTCACTTCAGTAACAGATCAGCTTACATACCTTATCAGATCAGGCACCAGACAAACAGACTTGGAAACTCAGGGCAACAGCAAAAAGAAAACATCCTTCCCAGCTACAATCTGTTTCACTTCTTCTAGAGGGACAACTAGAGAGGAGCCACCAAAGATGACCCAACCTGGTGGGGGCTTTCCACTAGGAGCAAGCTTCTTAAGGCGGCAGTCCTATGTCACCAATCTTCTGAGCAGACACTTGCAAGACGATACAGTCATACATTTGAGGTATCTTCTGTTTAGTTCTGATAGTGATGTGTGAGAAATTCACGCCATCGAGGGGGGGTTTTATGGACGGCCCCAATTTGCGCCTTCCTGACCTGAATGCAATTTGTGATTATTTCCAGGCTTGTGATGTATTCCATAAAAGGGGTGGGGGGGTGTTTGACGAGAGGCGTGCATTTGAAACATGTGCAGAGGAAAATGTGTGCTTCTCCAATGCTTTCGTCACTGGGCGCCTACGTCCCAAGATGCATACATTAAAATGCACACAAGTATATTACATTGTTAGGAGTTCATTCCAAAAAATGTGTACAAATTCCTGTGCAATTTAAAAGTGATCTAGAAATATATTGCAAAGTCATGCAATGATGGGATAAGAATTGAGACTGACCTCAAAAAACACAATTGCAGCAAGACCGATAGATCTATCTTTCCCTAAAATCCAACTTTCTCACCAGGATACAAACTGCTCGCCGTTGCCTGTTGGTTCCTTCCGTATTGCATCCAGTATCTCTGACTTTCTGCATGCTTGGGCAATACTTACAAACCCCAGACAAATGGCAGCAGATTCACATTTTCACTTTATTGCTTTGGGTTTTCTTTCACCTTCTTTTTCTAATGGCCAAGTGGCTTCTCAGAGCAATCCCATTATATAGTGATCACACAAACTTGCAAAGAATCCTACCAAACATATTACTCACCCACCTGCTGATGCAAACCTAAATACATATTTAAGGTATGTTTCTCCTGGAGGACCCAGGACCTAGTGGAAGCATCCATTTCTACTGCATCTTAATGTACATGGTACCTGCAGAGTTACTTAGTCTGTTGGTGGGCCAGAGTGCATTGGGAGAGCAGAGATGATTGGTGAGCAGCTCTGCACGTCAATGGCATTGGGGAGCAGATCTTATTCAGTATAGACCAGTGTGGGCAGCTTGTGCATTGTAGGCTGAAACCTCAGTAGGGACACAACACCTTCGCCAGCACAGCCAATGATGAGAAATGACAGAAATGGCAAGCCAAGGCATCTGGAAGGCCACCAGTTGCCCACCCGCCGTAGAGGCCATACTGAGCTGGGTGGCATAAGGCCACAGCTGCACACGTCATCAAAGCACAACAGCACGGTGCTTTTAAAAAGCTACTTTAAACGATCTAATTCCTTAATTAACTAAACCCCTTTCATTATTAGACTAAGATTTCTTTAACCAGGCCTAGATACATGCGCATCATTAATTTGTTGTACTTCAGGCACATTAAGGCTTTGGCCAGTTGGCAAACAATCGAGATGTGGCCGTCTCTGCTGGATGCTTTGCATGCACTTGGTTCTCTTTCCCTCTCTTGACAGCAGGTGCTTCTCCCCTCCCTCTTGAACTTTTTACAGGTAAAGTTATTTTTGTGGTTGATCTATTATGCAGTCAGTAAGATGGCAATGTCATTTGTGCATTTCATAAGCAAGATTTCCCCCTTTTTCACAGAGGAAAGGAAACATCTGGAAGCTGTACAACCACTGTGGCATTTTACTACAGGTTGGTGCATACAAACTGCAGCATATCAGATAAAAGGAAAACAGGATTGATTACTGTTTGGGTCACTGGCTGGAAAACTCCTAGATTTCAACAAGCATTTGTCAATATCCTGACACACAGACTACCGTTGGCATGTAGTTAGTCAACTTGGGAAAATGGTGTTTACAAAGTTCTAGATGGTTTAGTTACTTAAAGCATTTTAGCTCCAGTCTTTAACCAAAAAGGCTCCCAGAGCAACTCAAAGATCAATGAAAAATAGAGAGGCTCTGCCCTCAGATTAAATTCTAAAAGGCAAGGTAAGAATGTGGCACAAAAGGAAGAAGGAACAGGGAGGAAGGAGAAAAATGCAAGCTTGTGTACTGCTAGTTATACGATTAGCTTGACACCATGCACACACAAGAGGAAGGTGTCAGCAAGCTTGGAAAAAGTCCAAGGTTTGCACAAGTACAAAAAAGAAAAAAAGGCTTTCAGGAAAAAAACAAAACAAAGGAACACCTAGAGGTAAGGACACCTCTAAATCAGTCCAATGTGGACCGAACATGTGCAGTTATGCTGATAACTGGGGAAATGTAGCGAGAACTAGGAGGGTAGGGAACTGGAACGGAGTATCCTGAAAGAGGGCATGGCTGGTTGACCGACTGGAATATCGGATACCAGCACACCACACTGCAGGACTTCCAGCAACATTTACGCCCATTTCCTAACAAGGCCATTAGCAGGCACGACTGTGGCTTCCCCAGCACAAAATTGCATTTGAGGGAAATTTCTGTACGGAGAAGGAAACAGTATTAAAAACAGACATCCCGTATGTTTGAATGATGTTTTTACACTTAGGGATGGAGCAGGTTTTCTGCTGATCATCTCGGCTTTCAGAAGTCGATTCATGCCTCTGCCAGGCAGAAGAGGGGGAACTGGCTGCCATCCTGAACAGCTGCCAAGTTCAACAACAACTGACGTGCAGATTTGCTATTTCCATCCTGATACGGAGTTGGAACTGCCCCAGGGACATCTGAAGCAAATGAGCCTGTGGTGGCTGTGCAGTCCTTTGGAACGCACCCCCATCCTCTTGTTTTCTAGTTTTACAGAGGCGAGAAACATCGGGATCTTTAGTCCTTCGGGAATGATGCGGCAAAAACAGGCCCAAGTAAAAAGACAAGAAATGATCTGTGTGTTCGCCATCGCTGTACCTCCTGGCTAGGAATTCCTCTAGACTTTGTGTCTATCTAGCCCCAGTATTCTCCAGCTGAATTCCACTGTGAAGAAGCTTTTGGGGGCTGCATTCCCATCATGCATGGAGCCCAAGGCAGAAAAAAGCGAGCCAAAAATATCGGTGGAGGGAAGGTGCATCTTGTGAAGCATGTGCTCTGCCACTAAGCCCTGCTCCCTCCAAATATCAAGGCCATGATTAAGCCTTGCAGCTTTCTTAAAAACAAAAAATCAAGTTTCTAGACTGGTGACTGTAGCAAAAGGATTGAAATGATTAAGCCAGAGGGAGCCCCCGCAACATCAAAATTGTGGACCAGAAGCTTTTCAATGTGCGGCTCAAACATGACTGGAGAGAACATTTAAATAAATGAACCATTCCACTAGAAGCTTCCACTATCATATAAATGACAGGGGCATGTACTTTTTTCCGCCCCCTGAAAGAGCTCAGAAGTGGCTCCTGCACGGCCCATGCAGAAGGAAGGGAAGAGAATCTTGTGTCCCTCAGCCAGAGTAGGTTCTCATCCTGAAAACATACACTACGAAGAGGGACCAAACTGAGGCTGCCTGAAAAGCCACAGGAAGTAGCACATGGGTGATCTGTGGGTGCAGCAGCCTTTGCCCTACCAGAGTCTCCCCACTACACCGGCGAAAGGCACCATCGGCATAGAGGTTTCCCTAGGGGGGGGGGGGGGGGAGACATCAGCAGGTTGAGGCAAACATGTCTGTTTTGCTTTCCCTTCTGCTCGGATTTTTAAAATCTCAAATGTTCTCTCTCTCCTGTAGGAAGAACTTTGCAAACATTGTTGAATTCAGATCCAACAGAACTGAGTGTACATTCTGCTCCTCTGCACCAGCCATATTTAATACACAGCGATTCCCTGCATGGATAGGACCATGTGGTACATACCCGATTCAAAATTCTCACCCATCTCTGGTCATTCATGGGAGTGTTTCAGAGGCAGATATGAAAACATGATGGTGACCGCCAAGAAAAGCAGAAAGCGCTGAAAGGGTTCTTGAAATTACTGCCAAATTTGGCTGTAATTTTGAACTTTTAGCTCAGCTTTAGCATGAATTATGAGGCTACAGAACAATGATACACAGCCTCCCCCTGCCCTGCCCCCTGGAGAAGATCTTGGTGTGAGAAGAATGTCACACATTAATCAGACACCTGAAAACTCAGGTTTGCAGAATGTCATCTTTGTGATATGTCAACTGATGTTATAAAGTGCAAGGGCTATGCATGGATGCAACCAATTCCCAAAGCCCTGTCATTCTGCCCCCACCCAAATCAAGTATAGGCAATTCCCTCCCTTCCTCTACTCATTGCAGTGCAAGGGATGAAGCAAAACAGTTCTGGGCACCACAGATAGGCAGACAAGCTGGAAAGGGCTCAGGGGAGGTAACAAGGATGATCTGGGGACCGGAAACAGAGTCCCATGAGGAGAGATTGAGAGAACTGGGCAGGTCTAGAAGAGAAGACCAAGGGAGGATACGATAGCGCTTCACAGGGACTTGAACGGTTGTTGTCATACAGAGGAAGGACAGGATCTTTCTCAATTATCCCACAGTGCAGGACATGGAATAATAGGCTCCAGTTACAGGAAGCAGGTTCCAGCTAGAGACCAGGAAGAACTTCTTGACTGCTGTGAGCTCTCCCACTCAAGAGGTATTGGAAAGGCAGCTGGACAGCTCTCTGAGCGGGATGGTTCGACTTGCAGGCCAGCATGAGCAGGGGGTTGGACTGATGGCCCTCTGGTCCCTTCCCACTCTATGATTCTATGTGCCCATCACCACAGCTGCAAGGATATGAACACAGAAGCCTCCAGCCTTGCTCACATGCACAAGTGCAGAAACACGGGTTCTCCCTCGAAGCCTGCTAGCCTTGAAGGTGCTGTGGCACTCTTGGGCTTGCACTTCTCTGGATGCTACGGAGTAATAGGATGGCCGTTTGAAATGCATCCCTCAAACTCCGCACCATGGAATTTGATACACCTGCAAAGGAAAAGAGGCAGGAAACACGAACTCTGTCCCTCTCTTCCGGCTTCATCCAACCTTTTTTAGTGTCTCCAGTCTGAAGTCAGTTGTTTCCCCTCACTTAATTATTTCAGGCTTCTGGCTGTAGGAGCTGCAATTCATTTGTATATTGGTACCAGTGCAGCTTGATAGGTGCTGTAGGTGTAATCACTGCCAGGGCGCTCACAGCTCAAGCTCTGCCAAAGCTTTCATGGTTATCCGATTCATGCACACAGAGAAAGAAACATGAATTCTTCGTCAAACTGGAGTGGCGCCCAGATCTGCGATTCCCTAGCTGAGCATTAACCAAAACTCCAATACATGCCTGGTCACTGATCTTATCAGTAATTTGATTTAGGACAAAATAGATATCGTGATACATTGCTGGCCACAGTGAAAGTCACGGCTACATTCACAGGCTTTTCCCTGTGTCTCTCAATAACAGCCTTTCCTCGAACCATCAAGGTCAGGAATGCTGGGCGTTGTAGTCAAAGCTATCCATAGAGTGCCATGTGGTCTATAGCATCTAGGACAGGGTCTTGGACCTGTGGCACATGGCCCCATCCTGGCCTGTTTGGGGTTTTCAAACTGGCCCCACACCTTTCCCCCCAGTGTTGGTTTTTGGGTGATTTCCCAGCATTTGTCCCATTGTCCCAACGCCTCTCCTAAATCACTGGCAGGAAGAACTGTAAGCTGAAGTTCACTCTTCCACTGATACGCTCAACCCATATTCAGCCCTTGAGCATGGACTGGTGTGATATCTGAATGCAGACATACAGTGCCATGCCCCAGAAGGTCCAACGACTGGTGTGTGTCCCCACCTCTCCCTCTCCATATATATATATATATATATATATATATATATATATATATTCTCTGTGTGTGTGTGTGTGTGTGTGTGTGGAGAGAGAGAGATTGAGTGCATCAGTGTAGCAATCCTTCCTTATGTGAGAAATGAAAATGGGTAAAGGAAAGGAAATCTGCTGTCATAAGAACTTGTAGAATGTCAAGTTACACATAAAAAAACTTTATCAAGCAAAATAGAAATAATGGTGTGAAAAACAATATTCTATCTGGGGGAAGCTTAGTTACAAATGCAGCTATTTAACTCACTTCAGAGGGCATCCATTTATAAACATGAGATGAAGCACATAGACAAGACAGACAGACAGACAAGTTGCGTACATAATGAAGGAAGGAAAGAAGTTATGTAATAAATTAATACAGAAATGGGTTCCTCACAAACAAACAAAAATTTTCATGTATGTATATTTATTTATTTATTTATTTCCCCCCTGATTTATATCCTGCCTTTTTCCTCAAAGGGCTCAAGGCAGCTTACATCATTTTCCTCCTCCATCTTATCCCCACAACAACCCTGTGAGGGAGGCTGGGCTGAGAGTCTGTGACTGGCCCAAAGTCACCCAGTTGGCTCCACGGCTGAGCGGGGACTCGAACCCAGATCTTCTGAGTCCCAGTTCCGTGCTCTAACCACTACACCACACTGGCTCTGGTATATATTGATTAGGGGCATATATGTTTGTTCATGAGCATTTGCTTTTACACTTTTGTGTGCTCTCAGATGCTCACACAATTCATGAAAAATGTATGTTTCCTTTCATGAAAACCTTCTGTTTTCTAAAGTTCATGGAAGTGAACATTCAGAATTAAATGCTGTGCATTTTGACATATCTATTATCATAAGAGGAATGAATTTAGCATTCTTACACTTATGGGAATAAATACCTTCTTTCTATGCTTTTGACCATTAAGTCCTATTTCTGACATCCTATACTTTTATAGTCACTGGAGGAGCTACACAATTCAGCAGAAGTTCTGCTACACTGGCAGATGTAACATCACCTTGGATAACATTTTTTTTTAATGGGCGGTGGATGGAAGTCGCTTTTAATAGTCCAAAGTGGTTCAGTCAATTTATCTTTAGGCTGCAAGATTAGATCCTCTTATCTGAGAGAAAACCCAACTGAATTTGGTGGGAATTACTTCTGAGTAAGTATGCCTAGGATTGTACTGTGAATTATTGCTCCAGTATTGTGCCTCACAATTCCTCAGCTGCAGAGAAATCAATAAGCCAGCAACCAGCCATCCGTAATAAAAATTGTCTTCAGACAACCAAGCCAGGAAATTTTATAAACACGGTTTCTTTTTTCTTCTGTTTAAGCTTCACAAATTAATAAGACATGTATGTATAGATAAATGAGCTAGTACGGAATTTGTCAACTAGTAGATTTGTGGGCTTATATGCAAGATAGATATTTATTTATTTCAAGCATGCATATCTATCTACTTTTCTGCTAAAACAACTCCCCCCATGAAAATGTCAAGGTGGCTCATAGAAACGAAATGAAATCCTGACAAAATCCTACAGTATAACAGAAAAGAAGCAATAGAAGAGATCAAATCAGCCATCAAACGCTTGAGACTAAAACCATTGTAACCATAAGCCCCTACACTGCTTTTATACAGAGCAGGGCCCTTAATATGTTTTCATCCCTGGTCCCTCCACATGGTCTGATGATACAAAGCAACAACTGTGATGAAGTTAAGCAGGTTAGAATCTTCCTGGGGACATCATGTACATCCCTTTAGCTCAATCATGGAAGACTGGAGGGACTGTCTCTCTGTCCATCCACACTACGGCATTAAAGCCATGAGGCCATGTAAAACTTGCTGTGTGTCCCCAGTCAGACTTCTACCCCTCTTCCAAGCAAATCTCCCCCTTTTCCTAGCTAAATGCCTTCATTATGTTACAATGCAATAGACCAGCTAGGCTGGCTTTCTAGCACAAAGAGTATTGCAGAAGTCAACAATAGAAGAAACATGAAAAGGTAGAATACTGGCCATTAGGGGGAAATGCAGCTTAATGATATCAAGTTGATTCTACATAGAACACTGCTCCTCCTTTGCAGACCAAAAGGAGTGGGCTCCCCTTCGGGATGGATCCTGCTGCTTATGAGCCAGTCTCCTGGAACACTGGGAATACCGCATCTTAAGACATCTGAGCCTCACCTCCACTTCTTAGTCCTACTAGACCAGTGGTGGTGAACCTATGGCACATGTGCCACAACGGGCACGCAGAGCCCTCTCTGTTGGCACGTGAGCCAAGTCACTCCAGCATCTCCCCAGCAGCCGAGCAATGGATAACAGCGCACATAGGGGCCATGCGCATGCTTGGAAAGGAGAGGCGGCTCCTGGCGATGACATCACGAGCCGCGATTCATCAGCTGCAACTCGTCTGAGCTTTCACATGGCTGGTCACTGGACTGCCAAGGATATATATATATTTGCTTGGACTGGCTGTGAGTTGTTTTTTCTAAACTAAAACCTCAGTTTTCAGGTTTTATTGCAGTGTTGGCACTTTGTGATAAATAAGTGGGTTTTGGGTTGCAGTTTGGGCACTCGGTCTCTACAAGGTTTGCCATCACTGTACTAGGGCATCTTTCCAGAGAGACCTTTGCATGATGGCTGATCTGAGAGGTAACTTTGATGGCACTTGGCAGTTACTGAGCTAAGAAAGACTAAGCTACCCCCGCCCTTTGTTTTTGGCCTGCTTGGCTTCCCCATGAGAATACTAATGTTCTGCTAGACCCAAATCCCTTCGTGCTCCATATATTGAAGGGCCACGGCTCATTGTCTTTGAGCAGAAGTTCATTCCAAACTTCAAATTCTTTCATTAAAAAAACAAATTACATTAAGAGCTAAGCCTTGATTTTCAATTTTGTCTTTTTATGACTGGCGTAAAAAAAATTAAATTAATCTCACGCTTGGATATATATTGTACTGAAAGTTTTAATCAACCCTCTCTGAAGGGAAGAAAAATCAAATAGTCCTAGCAATCACTTTACAATCTTGTTCGAGGCATTTTCTGTTTTCCCATTATGTAGTTATATTTAACACTGTGCCGCTCCCAATGTTTGTACTCCATCTATTTGTCACTTGGCACATATCTTATTTAAATCCTTCGACAGCACCGTCACCATGTTATTTACTGTGCAGGAGAATTTTCCAGGGCTACTAAGAACAGTTATGAACTGAACGCTCCCATGGAATGGAAGTCTGGCATGATTAACACTGCTCTCTCTCATTATCTCCTTAAGTGTACTTATGCAATTAATTAATTCATCCCACCTCCACAGTTAGAATTGTAGACATACCCCATTCTGCCTTGCCATTTCTAGACTCCCATAAGTGCTCCCTATATAACCAGGGGGGATTTCCTGGTGGGGAGGAGGGGCACTCAACAGTATGAGCCTCACTCAGCTACCAACAGAACCAGAGACATTGCCATGTGTCCCTCCCCCAACCACAATCACACCCAGGTTTGGGGTGGATCCAAAAGGTAGATCTGGATCTATTGGCAGATCTGTTGTGCCAAAAGATCAGCAAGGAGTTTTGACCCCTAGTTTTATCTCTCAGCAGCCCCAGCAAATAGGCTCAGCTGAGAGTAAGTCAACCTGTGAGACTGATGGCTAAGTGGGAATTTATACCTGTATATCCAGTGTCATATTTATTTATTTAAAGTTTCTGTATGCCATCCCCTTGCTATATAACTTCATACTCCCAACACTCTAGCCAAGCCTCCATCAACCTGGTACCACCCAGATGTTTTGGGCTATAACTCCTGCGTCCTTGACCATTAATCATGTTAGCTGGGGCTGATAGGAGTTGAAGTCTTGAAAAATCTGGAGTTGCTGGGGAAGGCAACTCCAACTAGAAGGATCTGGCATCAAACAAAGGGTGGCTATTCAGAAAACAATCCTCTATTTGAAGCCATCCCCTGTTGGAACAGTTGGCTGGTCCAAGTCCAATTTAAAGTTAAAGAACTAGAAGAAGGTAGAAACGAAGAGAGCTGGTGCCATGAAAAGCCCAGTCACAGTTGGCCTGAGAGGCCATAGGAGACCTAACAGCAGGTATAAAAGGCAAAAGAGAGAGAAGACATGAACTGCAGAATAAAGTGGGAGGGGAGCGACTCAGGAGAGAAGATATTTTTCAATGTAAATTTTAAATAATTTAATTAGTTTGTTTGAGGTTTATTTATTGTTGTGAGCCGCCCCAAGGCTTGGTCGCAAGGGGGCGGCATACAAATTTGTAAATGAAATAAAATAAAATAAATAAATATTCTCATGTACCTAAAAGAGACCAGAAGGTTATTTCATTTCTCAAGAGCCATTCATTTTTTCCAAGTGTACAGTGAAAAACGTAATGGATACTTGCTTGCTCTGTAGTTTAAAACAGAGGGAGCATCAGTAACATTTTTCAGAATATACACAGAGAAATACAAGCAACCCTTGGGAAAAGAAATACGGTTCCAAAATGCATAGAGTTTATTAACACTTCTTCAACCATTAGCAAATATTGGTGTCTAAGGTCAATAATGGATGAGGGAAAACAAATTTCAGTTTACTCTTGCAAGCCAGAAGTACTTCTGTTTAAATAGGGGGAGAAATGGGGATTTAACCTATGATGAATGGGGTTACACACCCCTTAAGACTGAATCTACCTTTGGGCTCGGCTTTAAACCTAGCTGCAACATGAGAACAGCCTCCTTGGTGGCCGCTGCCTGGCTGTGGAACTTGGCTCCCATGTTCTTTGGACTAACACTGCATACATCCTACTGTCAGTCTTTCTAAATCGGTGTCTGCATCAGTCCATTAGCATATATAAATTACTGCCCTTGCTTGGAGTGATGCATTTCCCGTTTTTGGGTGACACACAGGTGGCCACCTGAATCCAGGTACCGTCGTGCACAGCCCACACTCACCTGGTGCAGACAAGGCTTCTTCCCTGACATCATTCTCAGCAGGCTGATGGATGTTCCAGGGAGTCAGCGGGAGGCAGGCAATTTCTTCATAGGAAGCCAACTTCACCATGTCCATGTGGTGGCCTCCAGGCTTGTACCGTGGAATGAAGCATTCTTTGCCTTGCTGAAAAATGTCCTTAATGATTCCATCTGTCTGGACTTCATCTGGCATGCTCAGGAAAACTGCAATGCGCTGGGATGCACGGAACTGAGAATGCCCCATCACCTGGTGTGTATTTTTTATGTGGTGGGGTGGGGGGGGGGAGAGTTTGTGATCAGAATGCATGAAAATGAAAAAGCACACACATTTGTTTCAAACCCACCTTCTCCACACTGGCTGCTAAAAAATACAAGATTCTTTTTCTGGTTTGGCTTGGTTGCCTTGTTTGACTTACAATTCATTACAAGTTGGAAAAAAATAGGATATAGGCATATTCCAGTTAATAAATGTTACTGCTGCTGAAGATTTATCTCTCTCTCACTTTATTACAGAAAACTGCAACCTGCTCTGCTTTCAAGGAGCTGAAAACAAGGGAGTTTTCTTTCCCAGTTGGCTTCCCAAGCAGGTATGCAGATCATTTTAATTTCAGGCCCTTTTCTGGTTTCTGGTTCAAAACAACACAACACAACATTTATGTACATCTGAGGCTGCAAACCTGTCACTGGAGCCTACTAGTTTTGTACTTCTAGCTCCCTGCAAATCCCAGCTTGATAAACTGAAAGTCAAGTTTGGGGATATGAATTTTCTCTTCTCCCCCACCTGTTCCAGATTAATTTCTTCTTCCCTTTAATCATGGCTTCACATTGTACATAAACCTAGTGATGGAGCGCTTTTCTGCAGCTTCCCTGTCCTGATTTTCTACTACATTATGTCTAGGTGGTGCTCTGCTATAGTGAACTAGTGCAACAGCACAAGTAGGAAAATACCAGAAAAACTAGTGCATTTGGTCATTCTAAGCATAGCCTAGGAAAACACGCTTTGAAAACAGAAGCAAAACCAGAGGATCAGAACTCATAAACAATTGTGAGAAATCAGGAATGTGAGAAATCAGGAATGAGAAATCCAGTATTTCCTAATCTACACAAGGAAATATCTTGTGTAGAAAAGTGCTCAGTAACCTGACTTCACAAATGTACTTCAAATCATGATTATAGTCTCTGGTTTACAAGGGCTCTGCACTTTTCATCAGGGCTTCCATCCATGGCTGACCTCAGAAAGGGAGCATGGGAAATCATTCCAAAAAGGGACAGAGTGTAAGCCCTGAAGGCCTTCTTGTGATCTGCATGTCATGGCTTGGAAATGAGGGGGCCTGCCTAGGACCACTGTAAGCTAGAGGCTAGTAGCAAGAGTGCCTTGGACGCCACCCAAAATTTCCTTCCCCACAGAGCTTCAGTACCAGGCAGTGGTCAATTCTAACATGCATGTTTGAATCAGTTTGCATCTAAATTAAATGTACTCTGAAACCAAGTAACCAAAATTCCCAGAAAATGCAGAGCACTTCTGGAATGGTGGAAGACACATGTAGTGGAAACTTCCGCAGCCATGCAGCCACGGCGAATCGCACTGAAAACTGTGCCAAAGATTGCAGAACAAAAAGGTTCTTGCTGTTTTGGATCAGCGAATGACTATTAGTGCAGAATCAGAGCATGCAAACCAGCAGGATTCCAAGCACTGAAGCAAATGTTAAGCAAGAAAAGTCATACAAAAACTAATTAAACACCACTGGGGAGGTCAAAGCATTCCAGAGTTTTGTTTTGTTTTTTAAATTTCAAACTATGTACTTAAACCATGGTGTTCAAAATCACAATTCTCCCCTCCATCACTGTTCAGTTTCCCAGCATTTCAATACATGGATGCTTTTCTGACACATTTTCCCAAAAACTACAGTCTCCTGTTCTTTTCACAGACACATCTCGCTAAATGTCTGGAACCCAGGTGGGGAAGTCTTCCCTTCTCAAGGCTGAACATTCCCAATTCTCTCAATCTCTTCTCATAGGGCAGTGTTTCCAAACCCTGGATCATTTTGTCACCCCCTTCTGGACCCTTTCTAATTTACCTGCATCTTTCTTAAATCTTGGTGCCCAGAATTGGACACAGCATTCCAGGTGAGGTCTGACTAGTGAGGAGTATAGAGGAACTACTACTTCTCGTGATTTGGAAGTAATACTTCTGTTAATGCATCCCAAAATTGTGATTGCTCTTTTGGCAGCTGCATCACATTGTTGGCTCATGTTTAGTCTATTGTCCACAATTACTCTGAGATCTTTTTCTTTTTCACTTCTGTTGAGCCACATATTCTCCATCTTATATCAATGCACTTGGTTTCTTTTTCCTAGCTGGAAAACTTGGCACTTGTCCTTATTGAATCTCATTCTGTTGCTTTCAGCCCAGTGTTCAAGTTTATCAAGATCACCCTGGATCTTCATCCTGTCTTCTAGGGTGTTTGCTATTCTACCCAGTTTTGTATCATCTGCAAATCTGATTATCTTTCCTGTTCTAGTGTGCTAGTGAGGTGGCTGCTTGTGCCTGTCCCACACACCTCTGAGATCCAGGAAAGTTCCTTCCTGTACTCACCTAAACTCAGAAGAGGGCACCTGGGATCCTCCAGATAGCCTTCAACTCTTATAAGCCCTAGCCAGCTTAGCCAATAGTGAGGAGGAAATTTGAGCAGGAACTGTGTGGGGGTGGGTTGTAGTTTTTTTTTAGAGTCTTGTGGGTGGGAAATTTGGGTCAAAGGATGCTAGTGTACGGCCCCAGCAATGATCTCACCCTTTCTCCCATGATTCTTTTCTAGGGGCCGTGACCCATTTGCAGCTTGAAACCATGGCTGGAAAGGTGGTGGATTAGTTCAGAAACATTTGTTCCCCTAATGCAAATTAAGACAACCCCGCAGACATAGATACCGTAACCTCTGAACTCCTGAACACATAGGAGAGCTAGGGAGGAGGGTCCATCATCCCCTCCTCTTAAGCCTTTTCTTGTTTTGTTCTGCTGGCACTCAGTGCTCTGTGGCTGCTGAAGGACATCAGGCATGTTCAGCCCTCTTCAGACTATTTGTAGACTTTAAAAAAAAAATGCCACAAACTAATCTTTGTCTGCACGCTTGGGGAATCCCCCGACGCTCCTAATATGCCTCATTTCACTGCCCAGCTGACTGCCACAAAACCTGCTAATCTGCTATTTAAAAGAACAAGATGTTGCAGTTTTGAGTTCTAGTTCCAGACACGTCATTCTATTCTTCCACACCACAGCAGTCATTTAGTATTCCACAGCCACTGATTTGGGTTGTTTCTGGGGTTTTCCACAGCATTATGGCTTCCTCCCTTTATGGTTGGTTGTTTTTTCCCCACATTTTAACAAATTTTCTGTGACATGCTTGAGTGGCTGGGTCTTGGCTACATAGATAATAGCACCTTCAGATACAAGAGTGAATTATAGTAAACGTTTATGACCTAACTAATTCTTCCTCACAGCTTATTAGATTTATATTGTGCCTTTTTCTTTTTTTAAAGAACTTAAAGTGGCTTATTCTCCTCCGGCTGCCCTCAATCTTATCCCCAGAACGACTGGGTGACTTTGGGCCAGTCACAGACTCTCAGCCCAACGTACCTCACAGGGCTGTTGTTGTGGGGATAAGATGGAGGAGAATGATGTAAGCTGCCTGGAGCCCTTTGTAGGAAAAAGGCAGGATATAAATTGCAAAATAAATAAAAGAATGAATGAAACCCAGGCCCACACTCTTAACCCCTGCAGCACACTCACTTCACTGATTATTCTTTTGGAGACTCCTTTACAGCACCATTTTGGATGCTGATGGCAGAAGAAAAGAAAGGCCACCTAGGAGATGGATTGGCTCTTAGGAAGCCACAGCCTTGAGCTTAGAACAGCTAAGCAGGGATGTCGTGGGTAGAACATTTTGGAGGGCTTTGGGGTATCCACAAGAGGGAGATGGCTTTGGGGTATCCACAAGAGGGAGATGGCTTGACAGCACAAAAGAAATGCAGGAGAAAACCAGTCTCCGCCTTTGGAAGGGGGAGAGAAGTGAGAGGGAGCACGGAAGAGAACGCCATTACGCTGCCCGATTCCAGTTCAAAACTTTGTGTCATTTATGTTCGCCCTGGAAGGGGCAGCGTGTAAATAAAGAGGCGGTGGCCTTTCCGCGTCCACCGCCTTCTTTCCCGGAACCGCTTACTCGGTCCAGCTCGTCTCACTGCCTTTCTGCACGGCGTAGCGAGCGGGGAGAGAAGCGAGGCGGCGCCACGGCCACAGACCCGTTTGCGAGCCTCCGAGCGGCGGACGAGCAGCCCGCTTCGGCCCCCATCCCGCGTTCCCTCCTCCCTTGCCAAGGGCAGGACTGCTGCCGCGCTCGCACAGCAGCAGCTCGTGGGCGGAGGGGGCGTCCCCGGCCCCTCCCCGCCACCCACGCGCGCCCCGGGCGTCACCGACCTCACTTCCGCACGCCGAAATCCCCTGGCGCGCCTGCGAGGGCCCGGCGGCCTCCCGGTGGAGGCGGCGGGCTGGGCTTGGCGGGGCCTCCGGCATGTCGCGGGCAGCGGGCCTTGGCGCGGGGCTGGCGGGGGCCGCGGAGGCCCGAAGGAAGCCCGGCGAGCCCTCGGCAGCCCCTCGGGCGGGGATTCCCGGGCGGGCGGCGGCCGCGCTGGAGCCGCGGCTGCCGCCCAGAAACGACGAGACACCGGCCGCCCGCTCACCCTGGCGCGCAGCACGCGCGACTGGCGCAGCTTCTCCGCCTCGCTCAGCGCCTTCAGGCGCCGCTTCAGCTCCGCTCGCAGGGCTTGCTTGGCGGTGTGCAGCGCGGCCATGCTGCCCTGCGGCGCCGCGTCCGCCCCGCAGCTCTCCATGCGCACGGGCGCGCCCGGTCCGCCTCCTCGGGAAGGCGCCTCGGCTCCGTGCGTGACGCGTGCGGAGCGGGGCGGCTGCGGGGACCTGAGCCCGAGCGGGCGCTCGTCTTCCGCCGCCGCGAACCGGCCCCTTGCCTCCCTCAGCCTCGGGGAAAGAGGAGAGATGCCAGGGCAGAGGACCACCCTCCCCTCACCCCCGAAGGCCAAGGACAGCTTGGTTACTTATTTCCTGACAACCTTTGATCCACCGATGGGCGGTTTGTGTGCCTTTTGTCAGGAAGGCTTTCCAGGCCGCTGAGGACAAACGTAGCAACGAAGCAAGACAAATAGCAGGAAAAAGCTCCCGCAGAAAGTAGTTTCTGCTGGTAAAATTCAGCAGAATTGGTAAAATGAGACCCGCATTTAGCAAAGGACTGCTCGGGCTCCAAAATGACTTCTTTCCGTTTAAAGGAATGTCCCGGGAAGTTTCCATACAAATATTAAAACCAATGCAATACTTTAGTGTAGCTTAGGATGCACTCCTATACATGATCAGAACAAGCATAGGATTCAGGCTTTAGTGCTTAAAAGTCTTGGACTTGGGGGAACTGGGTTTGAGTCCCAGCTCAGCCACAGAGTTCATTGGGCGGTTCAGGCTTCTTGCTGATTCTCAGCCTCGACCGCACATGGTCTTCACAAAGTAGAGAAGGGTATAAATAAATAATTGGAATCATGAAATGATTCTCGGATCGGAGAGGGGCAGCAAGAGCAGCAGCACACAGACATTAAAAGGAGAGGAAACATACCTACTGACTGTAATGATCAAAACTTGATAAAAGGCCTTGGAAAATGCTTTCACAAAACAAGGCACCTCAAATAAGGGGCTGTTGCATGCACTTAGTATATTGTTTTCCCTGCCTTCCTTGAAAGCATATGGCTCTTTTTGGCGCCATGTAATAGCTCAGGCTGAGAGACAAGCTGGGTTTATAATTCACGACAAGCAACCCTGCTTGGTTGCCGTGGTTCACGGTTTTTTACCTTGATGGGAAGCCCCCTCCCACCAGCACCCCTTTCAGTCCTCCAGACAGATTCCCAGGAGACATACGTACCATGGGGAGGAACGAGGCCTCTCTCTTTGGCAGCCACAATTGCAAGGTGCGTTGGGCTCACTGCCCATTTCAAGCTCTCTCTACTGTGCAAATAGGGCTCGTACCTGCCCTGAAGCGCAGCTGAAAAGATGAGGGCATTGATTAGGCATGAGGGTCCAGGAGGTGACGAGGGGCGGGGGGATACCCTTGACTTGGTCTTGACCAACAGGGAGGAGCTGATAGATTGGCTGCAGATGAGGAGAGCTCTGGGTGCAAGTGATCACTCCGTCCTTTGCTTTGAGAGCAGAGCAATGGGGATGTGCAGCAGCTTGAGTACTAGAAGCTGGGCCAACTTTGGCCAATTGAAGGCCAGACAGGAGAAAGTTTCCTGGGATAGGTTAGCTAATATCTATGGAAGGAAATCTCCTTGGAAAGCAAGGGAATTCAGGAGGGGTGGGTGGTACTCAAAAGGAAGGACTTGGAGGCACAACCCTTGACGATGCCACTAGTTAGTAAGGCAGGGAGGAGAAGGAGAGTGCCGCCATGGTTGCGAAAGGAGGTGGTTAGGGGGATTAGACGAAAGAGGAGCCTCCATAGGAAATGGGCACTGGGGCAAGTAGACCAAAGGGTATACCAGGAGGAGGAGGCCCGTTGCAGAAGGATTCTTCACAAGGCTAAGGCTGATTATGAGCTGAGACTTGCAAAGAATATCAGGAGCAACAAGACGGGCTTCTATCAAAATGTAAACAGCAACAGGAAGGGGAGACAGGCAATGGGACCGCTTAATAAGGAGGAAGGGGATTCAGTGACTGATGTGAGGGAACAGGCATAGATACTAAATGACTATGTTGCCTCTGTGTTCTCTCCAAAGCAAGACAGGGAAGATCTATATGGGGAACCAGATGAGGCCAGGGATTTAGGGGCACAGATTAGAGTCACCCTCCTAGAAGTTGAGGAGCTCCTCAGGGTACTGGACATTGCAAAGACATCGAACCCTGATGGGCTACACCCCAGAGTACTTAGGGAGTTGGCAGGGGTTCTCTTGCACCTATTGGCCTCCAATTTTGAGGCCTCGTGGAGAACAGGTGAGGTTCCAGGGGACTGGAGGGTGGCATCAGTGGTCCCAGTTTTCAAAAACGGAAGTAGAGGGGACATGGGGAATTACGGACCAGTTAGCCTTATGTCCGTTCTGGGAAAGACAAGGGAAAGGCTCATAATAGCGAGAGATCTAGTAACCCTAGATGACACACATCATCCATGGAGCTTTATGGTTGATGGGGATTTGAACTCATTTCTGGAACACCTGCCCTGGAGCAGGGAGAAGGTAGATCAGGAATGATGGTAGATCTTTTGATTGGTAGGTTGCACTTCAAAACATTTGCAAAGTAGTAGAATACTCTGATGGACTAAACATGCTCTGTTAGTAAAAAGCCAACCAGAGGTGTGAGTGAGCATTTCCCTGTTCATGGGATACGAAAAGAGTCCTTAGGACCAGCTTTCTTAAAGGTGCTAAAGAACATTGCCTGAGGCTATAAATAGTTGTGAACATGTAACATGTAACAATAATTGAATATAGTGCTTCAGAGCTGAGAGGATAACAGTGTGGGTTTTACAATCAATTCCAAAAAGGAGGAATGAGCTCCTGCATAATTATGTCTCATAGTGAGAGATTAAAGTATTCAGAATACACGAAGTTAAACTATCTTAAAATGTAAGTGACTCTGAGAACTTGATGGATAGAAATTTAATAAATAAATTGTTCAGGACTAGTTTAAACCATGTGGCAGGTATGTTTAATAGCAGATACTCCCTTCCTTTGTAAAATGCAAAACAGGTCAGCTTAAATCCAGGAGAACCTTGCTCATATTCTCAGTGGACCATTTAAGTGATTATATAGATTTTCTTTATGTAAGCCCAGGTCTTACATGGACAAAATGTAAAATTTAAATATGCCTTAACTGCATATTTCTTCTTTAAAGGCAAAGCATGGTGTTCTCCTTGAATCTAAATGGGCTTTAAATGATAATGAGATATTAAGAGTGCCCACACTTACTTATCTTTGAAATTGGTGGTATTCTCCTCATCCAGGTTTGAAGGTGCACCCCAGTTTTTTGTTCATGGACATTTCCACAAAGGCAGTATAAATAAATCTAGATATTCTGACATACATTCAAAAACTTGTAAAAGACTTGCCATATTGGAATAGTAGACTATTTCCATAGTAGGTCTTGGACTCTTAAGTGATCGAAGGTGATTCTTACTTGAATCAGTGGGTCACCTGGTCACAGCCTTTCCCCACTGTGGGGAGATGGGTTGACTTTCTATTTAAATTTTACTAATTATTTCTAAATGCCCCCCTCTGCAGATATATTGGAATATGTAAGGCCCAGCTCCACCCCAAGATCTTCAATCAACAATCATATTGAAAAAGAGCAGACTTGCAGCAGGAAACAAACACAGACATCTCACAAAAGTCCATGGATCAAAGTCCTTTATGAGCCCAAGTTCAAATAAACTCAGATAATCCAATCAACATTTGGCACATACGTAGAGGTGACGATGAGGCCCCTATGACTTCATGAGGTTCTTCGTGTCGAAAAAATAAGCTGTTTTTCAGCATTTAAAACTGGCTTTAGCAATATCAGTGCAGGAAGTGGTTGTGTTGCTCACATGCAGAGACCAAAGAGTTCAGTCTGGAGGAGCTGTGGCTGAGATAGGACGACTTACGAAAATCCTGCACAATGGTCCACAAGTAACATGGCAGCGGAGACTTGGAGCCAAGGCTGCTTTGGATTCCCAGCCAAGAGCTGCCTCCCAGAAAAGTCTCCTTTGGGTTGCAGCAAAATTTCTCTCTCTCAACTACTCTGCACAAGCATTCTTATTGTCTACATTCAGTGCTCAGATGCATGCTGGAAATTTGCCCTCCATTGGCTTGCATGTGGTCACATTGCATTTTTAAATGTGCCTTGATGGAAAACTCAAGAAAATACTTCACACAAAATAAGATGCAGTTAGAAAGTACATAGGAAGGGAGCGCCAAGGAGGTGTGGCCACCCTTGCTGCTCAATTTCTGTCGCCAGGTGACAGCATGCTTTGGCTGCTAGGTGTAATCTAGATGGGCTGGGGATAATCTACAGTCTTAGATCCAACATTAGAGAAGCATTCTGAGGAAAGAGCCTGGACTCCGAATTCAGAGCATCCCGTTTTCACCTTTGCAGCCAGTGTGGTTCCTTCCATGCCAGCATTGTTTTAATGGTGATGTGTTACAATTTTATTTTTGTAGTTGCATGGTTCTTCTCGCCAGTCCTAACTGGCTCCCAGTGCCCTGGATATATGACAGGAGGGGACACATCCAGGAAATACTTTTAAAATAAGAGGAGTTATATTGGATCCAGGCTCCAGCAGAAGGCGGGAACAATAAAGGCAAACAAAAGGCACGAGTAGCTTGTAGACTTGCACTAAACAGTGAGACTGCGAGGGGCATAACAAAGGGCATAAAATGAGAGATTCAGGTCTGGAAAGGAGAATTAGCAGTCGCTTTAGAAAAGGAAACTGTCTCATGCAAGTATCTTTGCATCTGAGTTCAGACAGGATGGTAAGTGGTGCACTTCTTTTGACAAAAATTACCTAGGGGACAAGGAAGTAATTTGCTTGGCTCATATTCTAATGTGAACCTAATTAACTTAGCACTGTTGGACCATGATGTGAACCAATTACAGTTATCCATCAAAATTTAGACTTCGTATAGTACAGTTGCAGTACAATTCTTCAGTTCAAAAACAGAACAGTTTATAAAAGTTCGGTGCACTTCGGTGTGTAGTCATTCCGGCCACATGACCACGGAGACTGTCTGCGGACAAACGCTGGCTCCCTCGGCCAGGAAACGGAGATGAGCACCGCCCCCGAGAGTCAGGCATGACTGGACTTAATGTCAAGGGGAAACCTTTACCTTTACCTTTTAAACAAAAAAATAAAATTACATATATGGAGAAGAAATGCAGCAAAGATGTGTATGTTTAAGAAAATAATGTACATTTTGCCTTTGGTTTAAATGAACTGAGGTTATTGTGTGGTTTTATTGTATTTTCTGTATTTTTTCTTTGTTTTTATTGTTGTAATTTTATTGTTGTAGTATATATGACCAATTTAATATTATCGTTTTATTGTGGATGTTGTTGTTATATCATATTTTTCAAAGCCCAATCAGACAGTACCATCTTGGCTAATGGGCAGGATAGAAATTTAATAAATAAATAAGACATTGTTTACAAAAAGTGCCTATTAGGCAATATTACATACAGAAAAATGTACACAAAATGTCATTTAATGTTTACATGAAAGATCTCAAACTGATGCAAAAATAAGAAACAGTAACAGAAAACAAGAGGCTGAAACCAACTGATTCATCCATGCCACCACATTTCTCAAATAAGTCCTTTGACAAGCATTTTAGATGTGTATAAAAAAGGCTATAACCAGAAATAACTGAAATTCAGTTATTAGGAAAGGTTCAGTAAAATTCACTGGAAATCCAATACAATCTTTTTGTACATTGTATCATCCTTGATTTATAACTAATTGTGAAAGCTGTTACATTTTAACAGAAAGCAGAATCTGTAGGCAATAATAAATACCACATAAATAAGATTTGAAAATTAAAGGAGAGAACTGCTCCCTTTGCTCTGAAGAGTCAGTGTCAGGTTTTTAACATCAAGAAGCTGTTACAGAAGTCTGTACCACACAATATTTTGTGGTCACTCAGGAAACATTGATCAAGTTTTTCAGTAATACTGACTGAAGAATGAGAAAATGGACATGATTTTTTCCTTTATGTTGTGTAAGGGCAGCCAGGGGCTTTTCACTTCAAACCTGGTGACAAAGCCATTGTCCTGCAAGACACAAAAAGAGACAACATTTTGTTAGAACTTGTTCTGTAATGACAAAGATGCAATTGTCTAGCTTCCCAATATTGAGAGGGAAAGTTGAACTTAGGGAATTTTTTCAGTTTTTCTTTATAAGCAGAATGTACTTTTAAGCATACATCAGAACTAGAGCAGGTTTTATACCAGATTACTCAAACCATTCAGGAAAGTTTTGTTTGGTGATTGTATTAAGAATCTGGCAGAGAGCCCAACAACTGGACATGTCCATGGCAGGCATGTCATGAGTGGAGCTGGCTGGAGCTGAGTAGATGCCCCAGGAGTTAAAGTGTTGGACAGGACTTGGGAATATAGACCCCCTTCAGTCAAGATGCTCAATGGGTAATTTTGGCCATTCACAGACTCTTGGCCTTGCTGAAGTGGAAGGAAAAAGAGGGTTAGGTACCCCCTAGAAAGGAAAAAGCGGCAGGATAGAAACATAACAACTATGCGGACTCATTTCAGTAAAGTGAAGATTAATTGCATCGCAAGGTGCTCTGCGGTGTTTATTTTATTTATTTAATTTCTCTACTGCTCAATAGCCAAAGCTCCCTGGGCAGTGAGCAACAGCAGCAATACAATAAAAATACAATGTAGAATGAAGCATTGAAACATGAAATTACATTACAAAGATAAACCACATTTTTGCAGCTGAACAGCTAAAACCAAGCCGTACCACTAGGCTTGCTGAAAGAAAACAATCGCTGGGAATCCCACCCCCTGCCACTTTATGTGCTATTGGAGTTGGTAAACGTCTCAGTAAAGAAGGTGGACTTAACCTGGTGCCAAAAAGATAGCAGAGTTGGTGCCAGGCCTGCCTTGGTGGAAAGGTCATTCCATAATTTGAGGGGTACCTCAGCAAAGGCCTTCCTGATTGTTGCCGTCAACTGAGCCTCCCTTAGAGGTGGCAGTCAGACAGATGCCACAGATGTTGAGCATAGTGCTGTGTACGTTGCGGTCAGGAGAGATGCTCTGTTGGGTATTGCACTCCCAAGACATGAAGGGCCTTACAGGTTGAGACCAGCACCCTGAATTGGGCTCAGAAGCATAGAGACAGCCAAAGTAAGTGGGCCAGAATTGGTCTTCTATGCTTGGACTGTCTGGTCCCTGCTATTAATCAGGCTGACACATTTTGCACAAGCTGCAGCTTCTGAACTGTCTTAAATGGCTTGGGGCCCAGCTATCATGAGCGGAGCCGGCTGGTGCCGGAGGTCAGACTAGATGGCCCAGGAGGCCCCTTCTGACTTGCTCTGTTTCTATGTTTCTATCTGAAGAACCGTCTACACCCATATATACCTACCTGTCCCCTAAGTGCAGTGCAGGAGGCCCTTCTGCAAAAGCCACCCCTCAGGGAGGGGAGAGGGATGGCAACCAGGCGAAGGGCCTTTTCTGCTGCTGCTCCCCATCTCTGGAACTCCCTCCCTAGGGAAATTCACCTGGCGCCATTTCTATATTCTTTTCAGCGCCAGGCAAAGACATACTTTTTAAGAAATCACAATAATACAATGGTACCTCAGCTCACGAACACCTCAGTTCAACACCAAATTGGGTCATGAACAGAAATTTTAGAAAAAAATTTCCTCAGGTTGTGAACTCCGCCTTGGGTGACGATCATGATCACAATCGCACCTGCCTTCCCTGCACAAGTGTATCTGCTATTGCCCCCATCTCCCCACCGAGTGTACCCACAATCACGCCCATCTCCCCCCACCAGCGTACCCGTGATCATGCCCTCTTCCCTGTGATTAAAAAAATATTTACAAAATGGATTAACCTTATTTACGTTGAACCTTATGGGAAAATTTGACAGCTCACGACCAATTTGGGTCGCGACCAGAGTCGTGGAAAGGATTACGTTCATAAGCCGAGGTACCACTGCGCTTAGCCCTGTGAATGCTGGTGGCCTTTTTATATTATTGTTATATTGATGTTTTAATCTTTTAATTGTTTTTAATAGGTTTTAACATGTTGTTATTTATATATACATTTAATATGTTGTTTTAATATATGGTTGCAAGCTGCCTAGGAAGGCCTTTTGACAGTTATAGGTGTCATATAAATATGTGCAGGCAGGCAGGCAGGCAGAAAGAAAGACAGAAAGACAGAAAGACAGAAAGACAGGGTACATACAGCACACTGAAGTACTCTCCTTGAGACTGCCAGAGCACCATTCACTGAAGCAAGGCTATCTCTCTCCAGACAGGGGAGTAGCCAGGCCACCAATCAGGTAGCTTCTTTGTTTCAAAAGTTTTAAGCCACCCATCAGTAAAACTGTCAGGGTAGCATACAAAAAGAAAAAAAAAAACTTTTAAAAATCTAATCTAAAATATTTTGAAAGTACAAAGTAGAACAGTTATAGAATTTGAAACTGTGTTTTACTTTAACAGACTAATTCTAAATGTTAAGGCATTGTAATAATTTATTCGATGCAGAATTTTACTCCTTTTATATTGTAAGCTGCCTTAGAAACACATGGTCTTGAACAGTGGCTAAGAAATACATGAGCTAAATCACCAAACAAAAACTTGAGGATGAGGAATCAATTGAATCACACAAGCTGCAAAAGTCAACACAGCTTTTTGTAAACATCAGATGACAAGTAGATGCACTTACATTTTCCAGTATTTCCTACAGCTTCCCATCAAACTCTGAAGCGGCTTCTTCATACCTGGTGCCCCCTAGCTAACTAGACTTCACTCACTCAGCATGGTCAATTGTGTAGAATTCTGGACAAAACACCCAGAAGGCATCAGGCTGGGAAAGTCAGGTCTGAAGGTTTACAAAAACCGATGCGGCATTAAGGATGAAAACTAGTAATGAAAAGCTGAGCAGAAATCTTACCCATCCTCCATTTTCATTGATCCACTTAGCTTTGGTGTTTACAATATAGTCTGTAATAAAACAAGAAAGCTGCTCTGTGTTTTCTGCCGTCAAAGGAACTCCATGTTGTTTTAGCTTCTTTGCAAGGATTCCTCCAAACAGGAATATTGTCAAAATCCGTCCCCAGTTGGTGGTTCCATCAGCAAATTCCTCTTCCATCACTTGACTGAAAATTCTGCTAGCATCACTGATGGAGCTGATCTCCAGGGAGTCCAAATAGGGTCTTAAGTTCTCTTCCACTTCTCCCTGAAGTGAAGGCGCAATTTTTCTTAAGACTTGGGCAGCTTCATTGGGAGCTTCTTTGAGCTGCACTTCTGCGCAAACATGTTCCAAGTGATCCTGAATCAAATTGAAAACATAAAGGAAATCGTAGCTTTCCATGGAGAAACAAGCACAGAGGGTAAAAGGCTGGCTTTGACCTCGGCGATGCAGCTAATACTGACCTGTTGCTCATCAAACAGTTCAGTTAAAAAGTGTTAACCTTTCTGAAAGTAGTTGCCTCATTTGGGGGCTGATGGAATTTCTTCTAATTTCCATGTCAGTTTCTGCAAAATGTTAGGAGCACTTGTATGCAAACTGAGGTATAATTTGTGACGAGGAAGGGAAAGTTTGTAAAGTAGCGGGGGTGGAAAGTACTAGACTTCCTCTAAAATGATTCATTCTCTACATGAAGAAAAAACTCCAGTTGTCTAAAACCCAGATCAGCTGTGACCTGGCATGAAACCAAATCAAGTGGGTTTATGCATGCTCAGTATCATGTGCTGTACAATCCCTGGGCATTTCTCGCAAGCATGGAAGTTCTGCCACCACTTGCTTCCTCTCTCTTTTGTTACTTTCCCAGTGCCAAATAGAGGGCAAGCTCCTCAAGCAAGGGACATGCCCACTTGTGGTCCGCAAAGTTCCCTGCACAATGGTGTAATTAAGTCAAGGCATAAATACACTATCTGTCACAGAATATACATTATGCATCTGCTGGAGTATATAGAAATGTCCTGTTGGAAATATAGAATAAGGATGGAACCCAGTGTTGCATGAGCGGACTTCTGCAGAAGCAATGGGACTTTCTCCTCCAACTCTACCACCTAAACGTTGTTCTAGAAGGTCCCCAGAGGATTCCAGCCTTCATCTGTCTAGACATCATGGGAGGACTCTGAAATTTTTTCACTATTCCAAAAGGAGTGGAACATCCCCTCCTTTTTACACACATTTTGAGAGCTGTCAGCAGACTGATTTTGACAATTCTATCTCCAACACAGTGACCTGGTTCATACAGCTGATCATCCATTGTAGACTGTCGACTCATTTGAACCTGGCATGGTTTCTGCAGGGGGCAGAATTTCCTACAGATACACAAACCTGAAAACTTGCGATGCATTGTTGATTTGTTCATACCCATGATGGTTTCTTGTGATGTCCAAAGCTGGCAGGGCAATTGTGTCATTGGCTAGACAGCCAACCTAGAAAGCCCTTATGTTCTAACTTATCCCTTCTCAGTCCCTTCCACCTGAAAAACTTTTCATTCCTGAAAAATCTAGAAGGACATCAGAAAGTGTTCCGAATGTGGTTGCAATTTAAACAAACCAACAAACTCAGTCCTGTGCAAATGTGCAAGAGTGAATATCTGCTGCTAGGAATTGTGAGTAATTTCCCCCTACCTTTTACTGCTCTGCCTTGAAACTCAAATTTCCTTCCCCATTTTACTGTCCTGCCATGATGTGTGTGGTTTTGTGGGCGATTTTCCTTGCCGTTTGCAGTTGCATCTCACTGATCTGCAAGCCTGATCTATAGGTGTCCGCTGGCAACACGGGAAGGGCCTCCCATGCCGGAAGTGGCAAGCAGAAAAGGGGCTGGCAGCTATAGGAGAGAAGGGGCTTTAGGCATGGGTGTGCTTACTTCAGTAGAATGTGAAGGTGACTTTTGTTTTTAAGTGCTCCCTAAGGATGTGGAAGGGTGATATTGAGAAGGTGATGGGCAAGAGGTGGATATCAGGACGCTCGGCCAAATAGCAGGCACATAGTCCTGTGCAAGAGGAAAAAACTCCCAAAAACATATATATGGTTTTGTAAATGCATTACCACATTTAGAAAGCTCAGAAAACTAATTCCCTGCTTGGGAACTAGCAGCCCTAGTACCCCAATTGCAGAAAGGGTGTGACAAGGGGACCAAGTAAATTTATTTATTTATTTATTCATTTATTTATTTGACAAATTTCTATGCCGCCCCTTGCCAGATAGCCTCGGGGCGGCTCACAACACCATGAGCCATCTGCTGCAAAGCCATCTGGAATACATGCAGGGAGGGCTCTAGGGAATGAGTGGGGGAACAAGACACAGAGTGCCCAATGGTCTGTTGGGTTAAGCAGGCAAAAACCAACCCATTGTGCTTTGTTCTCAGTGGCTTAGCATGACATGTGAACCCAGAAATGTCTCCAAGGTAACATAGCAGGATTACTTTGGGGCCTTCAGGTAATAAATACTTACTTATCTCTCCAGTCCATGCAAGTATCTCTTCCAAAATCTGTGCCTTAAGGTAAGGAGCAAGTCCATATGAACTATGCAAAACCAGGAGAAACTTTGCAGCAGCATGCAGGAACATAGAAATAGAGTGAGTCAGATGGGATCTCCCAGGCCATCTAGTCTGACCCCTGGCTCCAGCCAGCTCTGCTCATGACATGCCTACCAAGTGCATGTTCAGCCTCTCCTTGAACACCCTCACTGATGGGGCTTCAACCACCTCCCGTGGAAGCCCATTCCATAACCTTGGGGTCCTGACTGCCAGGAAGTACTTCCTGGCATCCAAACTGAACCTTCCCTGAGTTTTCTGACCTGCCCTCTGCAGGGGAAAACAGGTCTCTACCCACCTCTGCATGACATCCCCTCACGTACCTATATGTCACTAACAGATTCCCTCTGAGTCTCCTCTTTTTCAGACTGAAAAGACCCATTTCCCTCAGTCTCGCCTCATATGACTTTTCCTGAAATCTGACCACCAACCTTGTGGCCCTATGCTGCAGCAATTCCAACCTGGCTATATTCTTCCTGTAACGTGCAGCCTAGAAATGAACACAATACTCCAGTCCAATAGAGACAGGGGGAGTGTGTCCCTGTTGGTTCTCCTGGACCTCTCAGCAGCTTTTGATACCATCGACCATGGTATCATTCTGGATAGGCTTGCAGGATTGGGAGTTGGAGGCACCGCTTGGTGGTGGTTCCGCTCCTATCTCAACAGCCAATTTCAGAAGGTGGTGCTGGGGGACTATGACTCTGTGCCATGGCAGTTATGCCATGGGGTACTCAGGGGTCCATTTTGTCCCCCTTGCTATTTAACATCTACATGAAACCGCTGGGAGAGGTCATCAGGAGGTGTGGGCTGCGGACTCATCAGTACGCTGATGATACCCAGCTCTACCTCTCGTTTTCCACCGATCCAGGTGAGGCAGTGGCTGTGCTGAACCGGTGCCTGGCCGAGGTAATGGGCTGGATGAGGGCCAATAAACTGAAGCTCAATCCAGACAAGACGGAGGTCCTGCTGGTGGGTGGCTCTGGCCTTGGAGTGGGGGACTTGGGCCTTGTCCTGGATGGGGTTGCACTCCCTCTAAGGGACAAGGTCCGCAGCTTGGGGGTACTCCTAGATCCGGAGCTGTCGTTACAGGCCCAGGTGACAGCAGTGGCGAGGAGTGCTTTCCTACAGCTTCAGCTGGTATATCAGCTGCATCCCTTCCTGGACTATGACTGCCTGGCAACAGTGACACACACGTTGGTGACTTCCCGACTAGATTTCTGCAACGCCCTCTACGTGAGGCTGCCCTTGAAGACGGTCCGGATACTTCAGTTGGTGCAGAATAGAGCTGCCAGGTTGCTGATGGGGACTGGGCGTTATTCTCATATAACCCCAGTCCTCCGTCAGCTCCACTGGCTCCCAGTTGAAGTCCAGGCCCAATTCAAGGTGTTGGTTTTGACTTATAAAGCCCTAAACGGCTTGGGACCTGGATACCTAATGGACCGCTTGCGCCCTTATTTGCCCTCCCGCCCTCTGAGATCTGAAACAGAGGCCTCCTCTGGGAACCCTCAGTGAAGGAGATAAAGAGGGTAAGTACCCGGAGGAGGGCTTTCTCGGCAGTGGCGCCCCAATTATGGAATGCGCTCCCCAGAGAGGTTCGCCTGGCGCCATCATTATTTGTTTTTCGGCGCCAGGCAAAGACCTTTTTATTCAAATCGTATTTTAATTGTTAGTTTGCCTATTTGGTTTATAGTTTATTATTTATTTATGTATTTATGTATTGTTTAATTAGGATTAGTATTTGTTTATAGGTTAACTGTGTTTATTTAAATTAGGTGGTTTATTGTTTATGTTTTGTATTTAAGTTGGGCGTATTTTAAGTTTGCCGAGGTGCACCGGGGAGGGGGGGAGGGAGGGACAGATAGAAAGGTTTTAAATGGTCTATTGTATTTTAATATGTTGTGAGCCGCCCTGAGGCTTTGTTGCGATGGGGCGGCATATAAATGTTTTAATAAATAAATAACAAATAAGTTGCAGGTGCACCACAGTCATATAGAGTGGCAGTAATACCTCTATGACACCCATTCCTATGCCCCAAGTGCAAGACCTTGCACTTATCCACATTGAACGCCATCCTGTTGTCCCCTGCCCACTTCCATAGTCTGTCCAGATCCTTCTGGATCCAGAGTACCTGCTCCTCAGTTGTAGCCACTGCCCCCATTTGAGTATCATTCATGAATTTGACCAGCAGACTGGTCATCCCCTCTTCCAGGTCATTGATGAAAAGATGGAGCCCTGGGGAACCCAGCTCATAACTGACTGCCATCCTGAGGATTCCCCACTAATGGTTACCCTCTGCTTTTGGTTTGTCAACCATGCCCTGATCCATCGGACAGTGCAGTCCTTAATTTCCCAACCAGGATATCATGGGGCACTTTGTCAAAGGCCTTGCTGAAATCCAGGTATACCACATCCACTGCATCCCCTCCATCTAGCCACCTCAAAACCTTGTCCTGGAATTCCACAAGGTTTGTCTGGCAGGACCTGTTTCTGCGGAAGCCGTGTTGTGTGGCCACCAACCTCCCTTCCTTATCTAGGGAGACTAGCTCTCTCACTATTACGAGCCTCTCCATCGTATTTCCCAGAATGGACATAGGGCTAACTGGCCTGTAATTCCCCATGTCCCCTCTACTACACTTTTTGAAAATCAGGACCGCTGACGCCACCCTCCAGTACACATGGCTCAGTCTATGTGGCATAAAATCCTGCTGAAATGTTTTTGATTATGTATGTAATCAGTTGATTGATTATTTATGTAATCAATTTATATGCTGATACCCTGTTAAAATATCTCTAATATTGCAGTCCACAGTGACAGAGCAAAGCACTTTGAACACACAAGATTTCAATATCCCATGGGGGGGGTATGTACCTCTCCTGCCCTGCAAAACATCCTCCTTCCCAGAAAACTTTTGATCTGCTTCTTTCTCTCTCTTACGAAGTTGAAATATACTTCCCATTATATATAATATGGTGATTCATTGTGACGGAAAGCCTCCCTATGTCATGGTAGCAGTATTAGTAAATTTATAGCAGTGCTTCTGCATTTATTCGATAAGCAGGTTAGGTTCTGAGCTGGGAAAGTGTCCAGAAATGACATGAAGTTAGAATTTCCCACTGTTCCCTCTTCTGTTCCCTTTCCACAAAGAGGCAGTAACACTGATTAAAAACTTGCTCTCCAGCCCCCGTCTGCTGAGATACACGAATTCTTCACAGCTCTGTGCGAAGCTCCCGTTCCCACAGGAACCTGCCATGTGAGTGGACATGAGTTCAGCTGGGGCAAGCTGACTGGGGCACACTGAGAGAAGTTCCCTTTTACATGTCTGAACTTTCATCCAATTGCACATTCAGCGCACTAGGAGTCACGAGGCACATCGTCCTCCTGAATGAACTCACTGCTCCAGAGTTCCTTTTCACGGGGCTTTCTCGTTACAGATCCCGAGCGCTGCACATCTCTGAGTTCACCCAGAGTGAAGAGTTGAGCCCCCTCTAACAACCTCTCACTCTCCACCCTTTTTCCTCCACCAGCCCAGAGGTGGGGTGCTGTGATACCTCGCCTGCTGGTGCTCCTCCCATTGCTCCATCGACTGAATCTCCCACCTGTGCTGTCTCCTAGCAACCGGCATCACCTCTTCAGGGGAAGGGACCCCTACATCTGACAGATGGCTCAGCTCCTGGTGCGCACCCTGCCCAGTTCCCAAGTCCCCCTGTTCCCTCCCCAGCAGATTGGGGCTCCCATCAACCCCAGCTGTCAACGTCGCCTCTTGCTGTGCTAGCTCCCCATTCCCACGGGCCAGCCAGCGGCCACCTCCACCCACCTGGACTAACCCTCCTTGTTCTCCCGATGCTTCCTGGCCTTGATATGACACTGCAGTCTGCTGACATTCCAGAAGCCCTTCATCCTTCACATCTCCATAATTCCTCAGAGCAATGATCCACAAACAACTCTGCCCATTTCTCAACATTTTATGCAAATCAGTTTTCCCTTTTGCTCACTTTCTGGGTAATGTCTTTGCTCTTTTTTGGAAATATGTAAGTGGCCATTCCAGAAAGACAAGCTGCTGCATCCTCTCATTTGACATCAGAAGCCAACCAGATTCGCCTTCTCCTTGCCAACGGAACAGCACCCAGTGCACTGGAGGGCCACAGGCTAGCTTAGGGGATGTGAGGCAGGCTGCATAGACATGGACCACCATGGAGCAGGTACCTCAGACTGCCTAGGTGTGACGTGGTGGTCAAGAAGGCAAACGCCCCCCTTGGTTGCATAGCCAGAAGCGTGACTTCTCGATCAAGAGAGGTATTACTGCCACTGTCTATGACTCTGGTGTGCCCGCAACTGGAGTATTGTGCTCAGTTCTGGGCCCCTCATTACAGAAAAGATATAGCCAGGTTGGAGTCAGTGCAGCGTAGGGCCACAAGGTTGGTGGCCGGTTTGCAGGGGATGGGGTATGAGGCGAGACTGAGGGAACTGGGTCTCTTCAGCCTGGAGAAGGGGAGACTGGATCTGATGGCAACATATAGGTATGTGTGGGGGTGTCATGCAGAGGTGGGTAGAGACCTGTTTTTCCCTGTGGAGGATGGCAGGACACGTTCCAGTGGAGCAAAGCTCAGGGAACCAAGGTTCAATTTGGACGGCAGGAAGTACTTCCTGATGGTTAGGACGAGAGGGTATGGAATGGGCTTCTACAGGAGGTGGTTGAAGCCCCATCAGTGAGGGTGTTTATATGCTGGACATACATATGGTAGGCATGTCATGAGTGGAGCCCACTGGAACCAGGGAGACGAGGTCAGACTAGATGGCCCAGGAGACCCCTTCCTACTCACTCTCTTTCTATGAACATACAAGTCTTTCTAAAAATAAGTCTTTTAAACTCTGAATATTTAAAGAGTGTGCATTGTTCAAATGCAATGAACGATTTGGAACATGTGGGATTTCCCCCCAAAAAACATGCAGTTCCATTCCTGCGAACTGTGCAAGTTCTGAAGCAAAATTCTCATAGTCCCTATGAACAAACTGTGTGATGCTTTGTGTAATGCTGCCACCTAGCAGCAATTGATAGGTATTCCGGTCAGGGATTAGATTCTCTCAAAATACAAAACTTGTCATTAAACACATACACACCCACACACACCCCAGTGGGGTTAACAAAATACAGATCAAAATATCTCATCATATCAGCTTTGATAATAATATTTCCCTCCATCGCAGAGGGGCTTGTTTCCCATTCTTGTGTGTGTGTGTCTGTGTGTAAATTATTATTTCCCAAAACACTGGGAAGTTCTGGGAGAAAGATCTGTCAGTCAGTATGTGTCAATTCCACATGGCTTCATTTATTGAATTAATTTAACTCTTGATGACAAATCACAGAGCTGTTTACAAATAAAATGACAGCAAAAAGCAGAAGGAACTCTGTTTCATCCTTTTTCCAAAAAAATGCCACATCAATATGCAGGCTGCAATTAGTAATGTTGAATGTATTCCTCAAAAAACGGATTTCTAACCATATTCTCAAAGCATGCTTTTCCAAATTATTTTATTTATTATTATTTATTAAAAGCTTTTATATGCCATCCTATTATATAAAAATCTCAGGACGGTGTACAATGTTTAAAAGAACAGTTAAAACCCCAAGGCTTTTTGTGAATGGGGCGGCATAGAAATGTTTTAAATAAATAAATAAAACCACAGCAATTTCTAATAAATAAATTAAAACAGAATAATATATAAGACAAAACAGTAAATCACAAAACAAACAAGAGTGACTGATGTTAAAAGTTGTTGATTTTAAAATACCATTTAAATAACAAGGTTTTGACCTGGCACTGAAAGGAGTATAAGCTCGGCGCCAGGCGTACCTCTCTGGGAAGTAGATTCTTCAATATGCTTTTTAATACACACTTTGAAACATCTTTTTGAACAGGAACGGCAGTGATGAGTAACATAGAAAGGATAACTGCATTCCTGAGAAGTGGGGATGAACCCCATTTGTTTTTTGAACAAAATATTTTATTTATTTAAAACTTATATGCTGTCCCTTATGCATGGCATCTCAGGATGGCTTACAATCAATATTTGCGGGGCTTGCTTTGGTAAGAGTACAGAGCAGTAGTTGAAGGATACAGCCCTTTGGCTTCCCAACCGTATCTGATAATGTGATGTCTTAGCTCCAAGGTCTTACGGCCTCAGTGTTGGAACTTCGAAGCCGCAGTGCCCCCCGCCCCACTTGCAGCTTGGTTGGAGGAAACGGTGCCTGGTGCCCCTCCATGGTCACTGATATTGTGCTGGTGCAGCTCAGTATCCCTGGTGAAAGTGTCAGGCACCTCCTGCTAGGAAACAGGCAGGACTCCAAGCAATACAAGAGGGCCCACCCTGCATGAGGGATCCTGTGGGCAGCTGGGCAGGGGGTGCTGGCCTGGATGGACCATTCATCTAATCCACCAGGGCTTCTCCTATGTTCTTATGAAAATGGGCTCCATTTTCATCATGGGCTGGAGCTGTTGGCAGGATGGAAGCATCTGTTTCCGTGAATCTTGCTGAAAAATGCAGGAAGCCATTTAATGCACCACTTTTCAATGTATGAGCCTAGATGTCTGTGTCTGTACAGTTTGGCATTGCATCAGAGGGAGCCATAAACCCAGTATGGCTCCTGGATGGCTTCCCAAAACAGGTGTAAAAAAAACAACAACAGAATTTGTGGGACAAACAAATGCTGGCAAGTTACAATGCATCATGCATGACTCCTGCACTCTAAGTAAAATTCTTCCATTCCCCTTTAATAGCTTTGTCCCATCTCACTCACACATTCCCATATATGCTGAGATCTTGTTCCACAGACACCCTGGATCCCTACTGACTTCCAGGGAGGGATCCCAGGTGTTCTCGTTGGTGACCTGAAAATCCTTTTTCCTGCTGCTGTTCACAAGTGCAATGTCTTTTTCTCTGGCCTGGACAACAGGAGATGTGAGGGGGCTGCTTGCTCAGTGGCTCTCTACCTGGCCAGAGAGTGGATGAAAGCAAAGATGAGAAAGAAGCAGCAAGAGCAACTGGTGACAAAGGCAGAAGAGGGGCAGATGCACTGAGGGTCAGGATCCCTGGAAGGCTCTCAAAACCTGGAAGCCAGCACTGCTGCTAGCACTCAGGATCCTAGCACTCAGCCAAGAAATATCATCCATGAAGCTTGGGAAACCCACCCAACTTCTGTGGCCATTAAAACTAGACAGCTATAGATTCAGTTTGACTGCTTTACAACGGAATAGATGAAGCAAGCTACTAAGGGGATGGGGGCAGGGAGGATTCTATCAAGTTAATGTTTATATGTCCGAATTTAGCTACCTCTCCATTGTTAAAGGGTGTTCTACTGCTAAATCTCTGTTCAGCATGTGCTGAACGCTTTTGCTTAATGGCCCTGTCTGAGCTCCAAAACTAGAAATTAAAAACCACACAAAACAAACCCATTCAGGGATCCTTGTGTAATTATGCAGCATCGCTCAATCATCTGTACGGACCACAAACCACTGCTACATCTAAAGAATTCATTCAATGAGATTTGGGGTAGAAGAAGGAATAGTGCATTATACTCGTGGAAATCCAAGCTATGTAAATCTCACTATAATTGTATCTACCACAGCAGGTGCACTGGAATGTCGTGCACTTCACAAGGCTTTGGTGTTGGTGCAAACACACTTAACATAGATGTGAACAAGAGACAAGTTGCACCCATGTAGAGTTTTAGGGTCTGCAAACTCTAGGTCAGCCTCCCTCAATTTGATCCCCTCTGGATGTGAAGGGCTACAGCTACTAACATCCCTGGCTGGCCTGCACTCATGGGATCTAAGGGGTGGGTATGTTTGTGTGGGAGAGGAGGAGGAAGAGATTCAAAGTGCAGGCAGAAACCACCAAACTATTGCTTCTTATTTGATGTGGGAGGAAGCTGGTTCTTGGCCCTACACTCCCTTGACTCTGCTTTACTGTAGGCAGCACATAAGTGAACGACATATTAAACACTGTTGAGACACTTGTGAGGCCTGATATTTTGTTTTCTTAATAGCTCTATTTGTTACCCCCCATTTTCCTAATGACCCCAGTGCCTCATGCTTTCATAACAACAAGGGAACCCTATCCCCTAAAATGATTGGTAGTGAGGAGTTGAAAAGGCCTTCTGGCACCATTTTTTAAACATATGATGAATAGAGGGGACTGGGCTTGCATGAAAAGGCCTCAGTCCTGTCCAAGGAGTATGTGTGGTATGCCCATGTGTCACAGAAACACCGAAACAGAGCGAGTCAGAAGGGACCTCCCAGGCCATCTAGTCTGACCCCCAGGTCCAGCTGGCTCCGCTCATGACATGCCCATCATATGCATGTCCAGCCTATCTTTGGACACCTTGCTGGTGTCGGAGGGGCCTTACTTCTTAGGGAAATTGCATGCACGCCTTCCCAGAGACCAGCTCTCTATCTGAAGTCCTTTCAGAGGCCAAGCTCCAGTGAAAGGGCCTTTTCTTTGGGGGGCAGTCCAGCCTAGTCCAGGTCTAAGCGAAGGAACCCCAATGCCGGAGAGCTTGGGGCAACCTTGAACTTGCTCATTCATAGAACTGCAGGCCAAATAGGTGCAGAAATGAACTAGTTTTTACAGCACCTCCTGGGTTTCCTGAAAGTTAACCAGACTTGGTCAAGCAAGCATGCGCTGTGGCCCATTGCACAACGATGACCTCGAGCAGACAGGCCTAGACGCCAAAGAGCTTTGAAAAGAAAAAGAAAGCTTAGAAGCTTAGCTTAGAAGGCAGGCAAGTAAGGGGAGACCTGATAGAAATGTTTAAAATTATAAATGGTGTGGAGAAAGTGGAGAGGGCTGTATTTTCTCCGTCTCCCCTAACACTAGAACCCAGGGTCATCCCATGAAGCTGGCTGGGGGAGGGGTTGGACAGATAAAAGGATATCACACAACATATAATTAACCTATCAAATGCATGGCCATGGGAGTTAGTGAGGACTACCAATTTGGGTGGCTTTAAAAAGGGATTGGGCAAATTCGTGGAGGAGAAGGCTACCAGTGGTTACTAGCCAGGCTGGCTGTGTGCTGCCTCCTTTACCAGAAGCAGCATGCCTGCATACCCCAGCTGCTGAGGAGCTGGGCAGAAGGAGGTCTTGCGCCCACCCTGCATGAGGGATCCTGTGGGCAGCTGGGCAGGGGGTGCTGGCCTGGATGGACCATTCATCTGATCCACCAGGGCTTCTCCTATGTTCTTATGAAAATGGGCTCCATTTTCATCATGGGCTGGAGCTGTTGGCAGGATGGAAGCATCTGTTTCCGTGAATCTTGCTGAGAAATGCAGGAAGCCATTTAATGCACCACTTTTCAATGTATGAGCCTAGATGTCTGTGTCTGTACAGTTTGGCATTGCATCAGAGGGAGCCATAAACCCAGTACGGTCATTTCTGGTTGCTCCATCCAGTTAATTGTCAAGTTTCAGAATCTGTTTCAAGTCTGCACATCATAGGCATACCTCCAATGGTTTGTTTTGCTCTACTTGGTCTCTTGAGCCTGCAAGAGATCAGGGCCCTCTTCTCAGGTGTTCCATTTTCACAAAGTCTCTAGGCAGCTGAGTGGCTAACACTTCCGAACATATTTGAATAATGCAATAGCACTTCCTTGCGTGTTGTGAAAGGTGAGGGACTAACATAGCTGGGCATGTGAAGAGTGATTAAATTGGGATAATATCCAGCAGGAAGGACCTGCCCGAATCACCATCCTGTAGATTTAAGCAAGATCTGCACAGGACAACAAGCAGCAGTACATTGTTCTCCCACATCTGAGGACTACTGTGCTGCACGGGCTGAGTGTGGGCCTTGTCAGCATCTGGGCAGTTCCGGGGCACCTTCTGGTGGCCAGAGCTGGAATGGCCACAATAGTACTTGCAGGATTGGTTCCAGGTCCTGCTGATGAGTGCCAGCCAGGAGACCTGGGAGAAGAGCTACATGAGGGCAAACGCTTGCTCCGCACCTTGGCCTTCTGCTTTGCAGTTGAGTTTCCGTGTTTTGCCCCGCCCGTGCTGCATTGCTTTGCCTTGCCTCCTGCTGCATTTGAATCACCTGGCTGATCCTGCCTCAGGGACTGCTCCTTGCTCTGTCTTGCAGGCCTTTGACGCTAGGCTTGCTTAGGACCGCGTCCTTGGCTTGTTCGGACATGCGCTCCTGGTTCCGGCCTTTGGGCTGTTTCTTGGCCACAGCTCTGCCTCTGACCCAGCTTACCAGTGTTGGTGCTCTGCCCTGCCTTGGATCCTGTTGCCTGGGCCCTGATGCCTCTGCCTGCCCCTCCTGCTACTGAGCCCTGGGCCCTGACGGGCTTTGGAGAATCGGGTTCTAGTCCCTGTCCAGCCTTGAAGCTTATTGGTTGACTTTGGGCCAGCCACAGACTCTTAGCCTAGCCTACTTCACAGGGTTGTTGTGAGGATAAAAAACATGCTCCTCCTCTTCTCCATTACATAATGAGCTGCCTTGGGTTCCTTTCAGGAGGCAAAAGGGCAGACTATAAATATAGTAATATATTGAAATCAATTCCTGGGGGCTAAAAGCTTTCTTGGTTAACTGGTGTAACCCTAGAGAAGCAGCTGAGAGCTCCTGCTTGTCCCTGCACTTTCCACAGTGACGAGGCATCCTGAGTACCATCCATCGTTCAGTAGGCCCAACACATGGACCAAGCAGGGTCTGTGACTCCAGTAAGCATGAATAGACCTCCTGTTCGGTCCTTGCTAGTTCCACATAGCATGGCTGGGACAGAGGAGATTGGGGCCATCACACCAGGAAGCACGGAGGGTGGGCGAACAGACAGGGCCCCCTCCTAGTGCCCACTTAGAGCCATCACGCACTCTCTTTCAAGCCTGAACAAGGCGTGTGTCTGGGGGCTGCACCAAAGTCAGTAGTACAGCAGCCACTTATGCGCTGCCACCAAAAGCTTTACACACGTGGCATGTGCTCATCTGCGGTGATGGAGCCAATGCTTGAAGTATTTAATGCAGCGCCAATAGAAACGCAATCCATGCCTCCAGAGTAGTGAAGGCTGCAACCAAGGGACCTGTGTGCCTGCCTCATTTTGTCTGCTGTCCAGCCGTTTGCTGTTGGTGAGACTCGGCATGGCCCACCTGCTCTCCTGGTTTCTTTGGGTCCTTTGAACTGAATATGGACTCAAGACAGCTCTCGAAGGCATGGGCCATCCTCTGTGTGCCGAGAAACAGAGCTACTCTAGCAAGGGAATGGCTTTGCCCAGCCCAGGCTGGAGCACTGTAACCCCCCGACCCTTATGACTCCCGAGGGCAGAGATCGGCTTTCCTTTGAAGATACACATGGGCCCCACTTCTGGCTTTACTTGGGCTGCTGTTGCTTGGCTGGTAGCAGTGGCAAGGTACTTGAAGGCAAGAGCTATGGGTCCCGTGTTGCCCATCCTGTGCCCCCAAAGCTCTTGTTATTTCACTTGTCTTCTAAACATGGGGTTGTGGGGGATCAAGCTCTCCTTTGCCTCAGCAGCGAAATGCCTTGCACTAGCCCTGTAGAAAGCATGTATTCTGGTGATTACCACTCCCTAACTTAAGAGACATCCAATTACTGCCTACAATAATCTTGTGTAATTATTTTAACATGTTGTCAATCAATTGTGTTTAATGCCCAGAACATTTCCATAAGAACAAGAAGACAACAGCAACAACAACATCTATGACATTTGCTCTGGATATTTTGTATCCACCTTGGCTTCTTAATTATTAAAACATTTCACTCTTGAATAGTCACAATTCTAAGTGTAGGAATAATGCATCACATAGTATGTGTTGTGATGAAGCCATGCCAAAGTTTCAGAACTTCCAAAGAACTTGATGTCCTTGTACGTTTCAAAACTTTGTAGGGCAAGCAGGATATGCCACAAGGTGCGATTGTCTTGGCTTGTGGTAACAAACAGTTGTAGTGCTTGGGGAAATGGGTGTTTTGCCAGCCAAGGAAACAGCCAGAGCCTGAGGGACTGTACTTGAACTGTGTGCCATGTGGATGTTCGTCTTCCTGAAAGTCTGTTGTTTTCAAGATTCAAGCCACTGAATGGGAAAAGGATGTGGGGATGAGGTATAGAAAGCAGGGTAAATGTTAGGACAGTTCCAAATATAGGAATACAGTATTATGTACTGGCAGGGCCATAGCTCACCCTGGAGGAGGAGGAGGCGGAGGAGGAGGGTATTGCTGCCTGAGATGGATCTGAATATGTCCCTCTTCAGTTCAAGGTGCGCAGTACTTCAGTTGTTTTGACACTGAGGCAGAAAATGTCACAAGCACCCCTCTCACTCCCTGGCAGCAAAAACAACACTACCAATAATTTGCTGCCCATTCCTGACACCCAGAGCACATTTATTGATGTACGTGCTTGCAATTCACTCACAGCAGTTTGCAGGAGCCTTCCTCCTCCTCCTCCTCCTCCTCCAGGGCCCCTCCCATTTTCTAGAACTATATTTGAGACTTAAAAAACCCCCATTGAGAATAGGTATTCTTTGGAAACCATGGGATGAAATAGTCAGATAGTTAGACCATTCCTCTAGACCTGTGCTTTTCAACTGTGGACTGGAGGAGGAGAAGGGCAGGGATAGGATAGAAAGGGATGACATGCCTGTGATGTCACAGTCCTCATGTTTACATCACAGTCCAGCTACTTAAAAGGAGGTTTTTCACAGTGCAGCAGAAAGAAGGGAAAGAACGTAGAAAGCAGAGAGAGAAGAAAGATGAAGAGGGGGAAGGGGCAGAGGGAATACTTTAACGATCCAAGGTCTTCAGATGCCTGACACACGCCTCCAGCCATTATCTGCCCAGTTTACTTGTGGTTCCTAAATGATTTGGCAATTGTGATGTTAAGGACAAACGGTGCCATCTTCACCCATCAAATTCCTCTCCTCGATGCTTCCTGTACATTTACATAAAAAGTCTTGCCCGGTAAGTACACCCATGTAGAGTTCTGTTGCTCCATTTCAGGACAGGATGAGACGCTCAGGGGAGCTCTGAAGCACACCTGTCAGGCCACTAAATAGCAAAGGTACAGAACTATGCAATAGGCTAGAATTGCCTAGCCTGCTATCTCTGATGCTGAGCATAGTGGTTGCCCCTTTGAATTCTCATCCATGCTGAAAATCTGTCATCTGGGGATGGGCCAAAGCCCATGCCTTGCTTCTTTAAGCTTCAGGTGCTCTTGGCCTCACTTTAAGAGTTCCAGAAGGTTCTTGGTCTGAACTGGAAGTATTGAGCTAAAAAAGAGGAATCTGGGAGCAAGCACCACTGAATGCCGCAGCACTCATGTCTAAGAAGAAATACAGTCTATTTCCACTGCAAGGATGCAATCCTACACATGCATATTAGAGAGCAAACCAGACTGACTGCAGCAACTCTTTGGAGTCTACTGTGGTGATGGGGTGCTTCTTTTGCTGAGTGAGCAAGGCACCCTCGTCACTGGCCTTAGCTGAGAGGGGACATCTCTGCTCCACACCAGGGAGTTGCCATTAAGTTTCCCACAGTGCTACACAGCGAAATAGCATCGCTTCGGGGCATAATGAGGAAATATAATAGCAACTGCTTGGTGCATGCTGGACTTCTAGAAACAAACTCCCTAGAATTAGGCTGCAGATGCTGGAAAGGGGACCCAAGAGAGCTGTTCAAGAGCAGAGCCTGCCCTGCATTGCCTGAGTCGGCTGCCCACAGGTGTGATGGAGGAACTGCCCCGTCACCAAGGCTGACATTCAGTGGCAAGTGCAAAATGTCTCAGACTGCTCATGGCCTCTCCCGAATCACTAACTGCTAAAACTGTAACAAGAGCCCTGCTGGCTCAGACCAAAGCCATGTCTGTTCCAGCATCTTGTTTTCCTCAAGGCTCAAACAGCTGTGACTTAAACCTGCGCCTCACCGCTAGGCCTGCTTTTGCAACAATTATGGTAGAGTAGGCACAGGGACCCAAGTCCAGATTGGAAGTTTAGCATGGGAGCAGGGGATTAGGGGATTTGCACCTACTCGGGAGTAAAACTGGGAGAAGAGGTAGATGCTAGACGTTCTACATATGTTTAGAGAAGAACATCCTACAGCTCGCAGGTTTTTTCCCTGTGGTAGTTCTTTTTCTATCTAAACACATTTCAGATGATGCCCGCATGTGGCAGCCTGTGTTGGCCCTCAGATGCCAGCAGCAACCTTCTCCCTGTTCTTTGTCTGCAACTAGTGTTCAGTGGCACATTGCTGGCAAACCTGCAGGAAGCACTGGACTGGCAAGCCCATCCACGTTGCTACCCGAAGCGCATGATGAAATGCTATGTCTGGAAGCCAGCAGGTCCAGCAGCTGAGCAGCACTTTGACACTTGTGCTGGAACAGCCTCTGCCACCACACCTGTGATTCCACAGGAGAATTTAGGGAATCCATCCATATACACCAGGTACACAAAGCTCTGTCCTTCCAATGAAGGAATAGCTGAGGAAGTGAGGGGTGGGGGATTGCAGCCACTGGCTTATGCCTGCCTTCCAAAGAGTAAATTAGCTGCTTCGCTTTCCCTGATGGCAAGAGAGTCTCTGTCCTTGATCTTTAATGCTTTCTGCATATTTCTATATAACACAACTGTCTTGAGATGTTTAGTGAAAGATGGGATAGAAATGTTTCATTAAATTATTAAAAATTAAACTGGAACTGATCAGATTGGTACTTCCAGACCTCGGCTTGCTCCATCCCGTCCTGTCCTATCACACTTCCCCCCTCCTACCCCAACATGAAAACTTAGGCTAAGAAGTCTAGAAAACAGTTTATTAAAGTGCTGTTTGAATAATAAACAATATCAGAGAGGACCGTTAGAAAAACGTCAACAAGAAATGACACACAAAAAGATGGGCAGACCTATAAACATGGCTTAGGTACCATGACAGGTATTTAGGATTAAACTAAAAATATCCAGCTGCACATCTTTAATGCACTGCACTTCTTTTAATAAGACACAATTATCCTTGCTTTTGATAAATGCCCAGAGCTTGCTCAATGGCAGCCCACAGCAAAAAGAGCAGAAAATCCAGGGTTATATGAAAATCTACAGAGCTACTATTTTAAAAACAAATGCAACCAAACACCAGATTGTGCTGATCTAAAAGGAGCAGTAGCTTTCGTAATCATGGTTGCTCCAAAGGTGATGCTATAGGAATCTGGTCTCCTCTTAGCCATGGAGCAATTTTGGGCCAGTCACAGACTCGCGGCCTAACTTGCCTCACAGGGAGGTTGTGGTGAGGATAAAATAGGGGTGAAGTACCTTGAAAGCCACTTGGTTCCTTGCAAGAAAGGTGGGACAAAACATAACCCTGCAGAGCTTATGGGGGTATGACTGCACCAGCCCACAATGAGGAGAGATGGATGTGGAAGCTGCATTGTCACAGGTCAGGCAGTCTGTCGCTGAAGCATAGCACAGTTGACCCAGGCTGCTGGCACATGGCCTCTTCCTCTCCCTGCCGCAGTCCTTTTGGGCTGGGCCAGCCCAAGGTTCCCCGCCACCTGAGGCAGGAGGCTGCAGCCCCTTCTCCTCTCCCTGGCTGTGGCAGCACACCCACTCCACTCTTCCCTCCTGCCTCCCCACACCTGATGCCCCTCCCTTCCCATCTTCCTATCCTCCTGCCGCCACCTTCTCTTTTCTTCCCCCTCCGAGCTGTGAGCCCGCTCCTCTTCCCCCCTTCCGGGCAACATGGGCAGTGCCCACCGGGCCTTTTCCTCCCACTCCCAGAGGAGCTGCTCGTCTGCCTCCCCCGGCCACGTTGGCAGCACTGCCTCCTTCCTCTACAAAGCCGCGTTACAGGCCCCTCCTCTGACGTCTCCCCACAAGGGGGCCTTTCTCAGAACGGCCTGGCAGGGACGTGGCCCCAGCACCGGGGCCACACTCTGCAGCGTCTCCTTTGTGGCCAGCAGAAATCTCCCAGCAGCTTCCCTGCCTGGTGCCGAGCTCTCCGAGGGATTCTCAAAGGGAGGCATTGGGCAAGTAGCGCCCCTGAGAGTTGTGCTAGCCATTCTTGCTGCGGTAGCCAGCAGGGCTTTCTGGAATGGGGGCAGGCTCCACCAGCCTTTGGGATCTATCACTTGAGGCTAGAACTGCACCCACTTCATGGAGGAGCCCGGCTCAGTAGGGTGGCCCCTCATGCAACACCAAAAGCAGGCATTAAGTTTGCACATGCCAATCTGTAGATCTAAACGCACAGTTTGAAATGATCATAATCATCTATACAGCAATACAAAGTTTGTCACTGGCTGTGAGCAGGTGGCTTTTCGGCTGCTTGATCCACTGTCTCACTGCTGACGGTGGGCAAGTTCAAGGGTCCTTCCTCCTTATTTTAGAATGCTTTTTGAACCAGACTTGGACTGAACAGACATTCCGCCAGTGAGGGTGCAGGGCCTCAGTTCGGGAGACCAACCCCAGCCCTCTGAGGTCTTCCAGGTGGCTAGAGCCCCTTCCTCAGACCACCAATCGCTTGGTGCTTTGGCAGTTTCTGTGCAGTTTCCTATCCTCTCCCCTAAAGCCTCCCCTAAAGCTTAGTTCCTCTACTGAGAACGCTGAGCTGAAATAGGCTTGTAGTTTTGGAATGTGGGGCTCATCCCCACAGCTGAAATGCAATTCCCAAGAGCTCTGAAATGGCATGTGGTCCTTGGGCTGGAAAAGCCCTTGCAAAAAACAAACAGAAGAACCAGTCCTTTGAGCCTTGAAATACCTGGCCACTTTATGCTGGTGCCTGCACCCAAGTTCCACGAGGGGAGCCAAGCTGAGGGCCCTTTGCCATGCTCCCTCCTCCAGCTTGAAATCAGTCCTCATAGCCACTGGAGCATCAGAACATGCATCTGAAGACTGTTCCTCATTCAGAATCAGCTGGCAGGAGATCTTTGCTGAAATGTCCATATTGCAAAGACGGTTGCCAAATCCTTCCTGTGCTGGAAAGACGGCATGAGTTGCACAACACATTGACTGGAAAGGCAGGGGGAGCTACCTGCTACCTGAGCGTTGCAGCTCACGGTTTCATTCAGGCAGTGGTTGAAAAGAGAAGCCAGGTCGAAAGTAATTTGCAGCATGATTTGCACAGCATTGCTCTTTGACTTTGGGAAAGAACTGAATGGCAAACTGCTTGTTGCCATAAACATTCAGCTCATCCGGGAAGTCATTAGCAGATCATCATTATGGTCTATTTCTTGCATTGATGACTAGGTAGGCCTTTAAAATGCATCACCTCTAATTAGGGCTGCATTGTTGATGCTGTAATCCTATACGCATATAAGGATTTACTTGATGTAGTAGATGTAACTGGAATGTTTTCCTGATCAGCCACCCTGGGACACTTCCTCAAAGACACAGCAAAAAAGAGGCCCTGGACCCTAAAACTTCCCTCTCACACACATGTTCACATTCTTTCTTTTATGTCCAGTGTGCCTACTAGCTTGCATAGGATTGCGAGGCTAAACAATTTCAAAGCAATCATATACAAGTCTACCTAAAACTAAGTCCTACTGAGTTCAACGTGGCTTGCTTGTTTTTCTGTCTTCCAGAAGTCTGTCTTCTGTGCTAAGGAGTGTCATTTAAATCAGTCAGTTAATGAGTCAATTAAACATGTGGAATTATTTGGACTGGTTTTGATAATTGTATTGTATTGCATTATTGATTATTCTCCTGGTTTTTGCGTTTAATCCTGTAAGCTGTCCTGAGACACAATAGTGAAGGATGGCATACAAATGTTTTAAATAAATATATACAAAAATGTGATAAATAATTGATATTTCTTTAATCATGTGCCTGGCAGCAGCCCTGACTTCCGAGACGTAGTTTTCAAAATGGCAAAGGGTGCTGTGGCACTTTAAAGACTACCATGTTTTATTATGAGATAGTTTTTTTATGGGCTACGGTCCATTTCATGAGATGAGGGGCATAAAGTGTTATCCTGAATTACAGGCATGTAAGGCATATGGTTGGGGCGGGGGAGATTGTAAAAGCATTATCAGCAATAGCTGCTCTGTGAATGGCTGCTGATGGTATGACCATCATCGCCTTGAATTTTTGCATTTCATTTCCTTCTGACCTCACTGTTTATGATATCTTCTCCCTTGTTTCCACTTAGGTTAACTCAGGATAACATTTCAGACACCGCTGAAGTGGAATGTAGCTCATAAAAGTGGTAATCTTTAAGATAGCACAGGACTTGCTTTTGGTTTTGCTGCAACATCCCATTTACCCCCTTCCTTTCTGAAAAGGGAGATAAAACGGCTGAGTTCATCTCCTCTTGGAATGCCGTTCTGTCTGTCCCGTCCCGAAGTCCGGTCATGCGGCCCAGGATCGGCAACCCTTCTGTTCTCCCCTTTCCACCTCACCAGGATTCTGTGCTTTCACAGCTCCTCATCAGGGCTAAAAGTATTTTCTCCCTTGTGGATAGTGAAAGTCTCAGTTGTTAAATAGTTGCCTGTTTCTCATATGGCAGATAGCAAAGAGAGTCTACCAGGGAAAAAGGGTGGTCCCATAGTTTCTAACTGGGCAAGGGGGGCACTTCTACATTTCATGTGCTCTAGGAGTGGGCCCTGGAACTAGGAGAAATAAAAGAAAGAAAGAAATATCAGACTGAACATCATTGGTTTAGTGAGAAGAGCCTCCCCCCACACTAAATCCTAATTTACCTATGGAACTTACTGCCACTGGATGTTGAAATGGCCCAATACCATGTAAACCTTTGATTTAATTGCTATTTTAAAAACTAATATTTTATCATTGAACAGTCACTCTTTTTGTTCTCGGTTTTTTGTCCTTATGTAATCTTCTACTGAAGTGGTTTTTTACAAAGATCATTTTACCATTTTTAATTGTATGTATTGTGAGCCTTCCCGAGATGCCAAGGCATGTGGTGACGGCATACAAAAGTTTTAAATTAAAAAATAATAATAATAATGTTTCAGAATGGAAAGCAACAGTAATAACAGCTACTGTAAACTACCCAGTGCTTCACCTATTGGGTGATATACAGATGAAATAAATAAGTAGTTGTACAGGAGTACAGAAAGGTTGCAAACTTACGCAGAACAATATAAAAGCAAACAGGTATAAACAGGTAATGTGCTGAATAGAACAAGCTATTCTTCACCTAGTCCCCCATCTAAACCCTCCGGCCCTACCCAAAAGGGCTATTGCTGTGGCTTATGGAGGCAAAACATCAGAGCCATTCTGTTTCTGACCCTCCCCCGCTTCAAAATGTGTGTAAAGGCTGCGACGCTACTTCATCGGGGCCGAAGGCTTAGGGAGACAATGCACGCGAGCCCTTCTTCCTCCAGGCTCTCCCATCTACGGCAAATATCGAGGCCCTACTGCCCTACCTAGCAGGGCTCTTGTTAAGCCTCATGGGAGGCGTGGTTCTGAACACAATTAGCCCTGCTTCCTTATTATAGCGTACCTTTCATCTGGTGGTCACAGATACTACAAGGGAAATGGCCGGTGCTGAATCATCTGTGCCAAAGGTTCATTAATTCGGATTAGTGCTACTTTGTTTCCACTTCTGTATCCTGTTTATCGTTTCCATATTCAGCAAGTGTGCATGTGTGTGTGGAAGAATCCGTCCCGCCCGAGCTGCAACTGCCCCTTTAAAATAATCCTCCTCCTTGTTTTGTTTTTGGTTCACGTCGCTCGCCGTCCCCAATCCTCTGCGCCAGGCGCTAGCCTAGACCCGCTGAAGAAAGCCCAGGCGGAGGCCATAGCGCCGCCGCCTTCGGTTTTCCCTCTCCTGATTCCGCCCTCCCGCTTGGTGTCGGCCAATCGGCGCCCGCTCGCGTCGCTTCTTTCGGACGGGGCGGGGCTGCGAAGGGAGGAAAGGAAAGAGGACGGAAGAAAGGCAGGGCAAGGTAAAAGAAAGTTTAGCGACGACTCCGAGGAGCGCGGAGCGAAGCGGCGGCGGCTGCCCGAGACCCCCTCCCACAGCGCCCACCCCCGCGGCCGAGCCAGGTGAGAGCGCGCGTGCGCGGGCCCGCGAGTTTTCCTCGCCCTCCGGGGAGGGGAGGCAGGCTCTCCCCGCTTCCCCCAGCCCCCCCCACCGGGACAGAAGTAGGGGCGCCCTCTGCCCCCTCCCCCCCATGCATCCCCCAGGGAGGGAAAGACGGGAAGCTCTGCACGTCGAGCTTCTTTCTGTCCCTCCACCTCAAAATAATTTATGGGGGGGGGGAGTAAAATGAATGTCCGGCAGCAGGAAAAGAAAAGCAGGGAATACTTCACATGTTGAGACTTTTTGGGGGAGGGGCTTTCTTCCTTCCCCCGAGTGTCAAAGGAAGTTTACCTGGGGCGGTTTAAGACACGGGGGGAATGCGTCCCCTTGGGTGCTTGTTCCCCTTCCCCCCACCCGGTAGAGAGAGCAAGGGAGTGTCCACGCATTGAGGTTCTCTCTTGTTTTTGGGGTGAGCTTTTTTCCTGGTCCGGCTTTGGTGGGGTTAGGAGGAAAATAGGGGGCTCTTCCAAACTTTCCCCTCTCAGCAGAAGAGGAAAGGCTGGAGAGTCTCTCCACGGCGAGCCTCTTGGGGCAGTGCTTTTGGACCCCCCCCCCCCGGGCCTCAAAGGAGTTACTGGGGAGGTTAAAAAAAGGACTCTGGGAGTGCCATCTTTTCCGCAATGCCCCATCCTGGCAGAAAAGGAAAACCAGGGGACTTTTCACACATGCACGCGTTTTGGGGAGGTTCTTATTCCCAGGCCTGAAAAGTGTGTACTGGGGGGAGGGAGGAAAGAAAAAAGAAGGAATATGGGGGGGGCACTTCCTCTTTTGTGCACACCCAGAGAAGGAGACAAAAGGAATCAGAAGAGTAGTTGGAAGGGGGCAGAGGGCCATCGGGTTCATCACCCAGGAAGGGCATGAGAGAGTGTTAACACTGTGACTCTGTATATGTTCTACTCAGAAGTGTGCCCCATTGAATTCCCAAGTGAATGTGTATAGGAATGCAGCCTTAAGGGCTCTTGGGTCCTAGTAGAAGATGGAGCATTGGACAGTTTTCTGATGCTTATTTTAAAGATTTCACTTCTGCTGATTACTGTAATTCCTTGCGAAAGGCTTGGATTATGTGTTTTCTGGTGGTTTTCAACTCATGAAATACAGTAAAAACACCGCAAACTTAGCATGCCACTACAGTTTAAAAACTAGATTTAAAAACTGAATTTAAACAACTTAATGCCTAAGATCCTTGGTCTGATCCTGGCAAGGCTCTTGTAGTTGTGAAAGGAGACTGTGGAGTGGATGGAACTGCACAGGTCCCGTTATTTATAGGAGATTTTGATGGTGTACTCTTGCTTTCTAAACTTAAACACATTCATGGTATGAGAGTATTCTAGTAAAACAAAAAAAGTAGGCCATGAAAGACTATTCTTAGTAAACCTGGCAAAAAGGGAATTTCAGCCCTATGTATTCTTAGAGAATCCAACAATGGGAAAGATTGGGGGGTGGGGGGCAGCATGAGAAACACCATGTGTTCTTCTCCTATAGTGTTTTAAATGTGCCAGGAAAGGAAAGTAGGTGATCTTCTCAGTGTGTGTGTGCCTGTGGCATGTATGTTTGCAAAAAGGGTAACAACTGTGTACTGTTTGTGAGTATGCTTCTTTCTTGTTTGGAGGGTTTTGTTTGTTCTCAGTTTTCAAAGCAATCCTCTGAGGAAGGTTAGCCTGAGAATGGAGGAGTAATCTAGCCAGAGTCACACAGACAAGGGGAATTTGGTTGCAGACTTTTCCAACCTGAATTTTCACCCAGCTACCCATCTTAAGGGTTCTGCTAGGTGAGCTAACTTGTGATGCTGGAGGCGACTTATGGGAGTGGTGGTCCCAAACATATGAAGGGCATGAAGTTGTTGGTCCTGCACAGGGTGTCCTTTCATTCTTGGGGTTCTGTGTATTAGAATACAAGAGTGGAACTGAAGGGGAAGAGGGAGAAATTCGTATCTGCCGTCCTGTATTAATATGGGAGCCTTTGCCTGTCCTTTAAAATATCAATTTAATGACCTGGAGGAGATTTGTGGGGAGGAGGCAAAAGAAATATGAAATAGGAAGGTAAATGAAGAAACCAGTATGTTCTCTGGGTCAAGTGGACAGATTTGCTCCTGAATCCTTGGTATGAGGACATGAGAAAGTCTCAAGGAGAATGGATTATTGAGCTTCTTCCTCTTAAAGATGTGAGGTGAAGGTTTTGTTTCATTTGGTCCTTTGAAGGCACGAAGGGCACTCATGGCATACCCGTGTGATGGTGTACTGGACTGGTGGGAAAAGTAGTGGATGAATTTACTCCCATGCCAATGAATGCACTCGAGACATGGAAAAGTGTAAAGGGATGTAGGAGCATTGCAGAGGATATAAGGGGTTCAACGGGGCTGTAATTTCCTGCCTATCTTGATGGATTAGCAGGTTAGAAGTTGCCAGCGGGCTTTCCCCACATGGTGACGGTATGTGGTGTGGGAAGGGGAAAGATGCCTGCAGCCATCACCACCCCCAACAAACAAACATGCTGACGGAAGTGAGTTTAACCTCAGGCAGCTGTTGTTGTCCCAGCTGTCCCGCACGGGCATGAGTCAGTCAGGTGCCCGAACCTCCAGGAGACACATGGTCGGCCAGCAAGCGGTGGCTATGGTGGCTGTCCTTTCATTACAGCTGAGGGGGCCCAGCTTGACAAACACACCGGTCACTGATTGCTGTGTTTACTGCCCTTTCAGCTGATGTGGGGTTTAGGGCATTCTTAACTGCGTCTAACGATGTTTACTTTGATCTCAAAAGGATTGACTTCTAGTAAGAGTGCTTAGGGCTGTGGCACTAATGTCCTTTGTCATGCCCTTCATGTTATCTCTGCATTACATTTTTAGACCAGGGAGCTTTTTTCCTTGACTTTGAATTCTCTTTGTTGTCTAGGAAGTTATCACTGAGGTACCTCCGGTCAGGTGTGATCTCTCTGGTGTTGGAGACACACACAGCAATAAGCTGCCAGTGCAAATGTACCATGAGATTCCTGGAAGAAGTTTTCATGGAGTGCCCATGCACCTTAACTCCTGTCTCGAGCATGAATGATCCCTGAAAGGGTGGATGCTCTTTTGTTTGTGAAATGAACAAAAGATCAGGGTCATGCAAAGGTGGATGTGTGTACCTTAGTGATGTGGGGTGGGATGTGTGGTTTCAAAATGGAAAGTTTTCCAGAAATTTATTTTTCCATAGAAAAAATTGTATTTAGTTAGTCAGAAGAAATTAAATTCCCGTGTCACACCTATGCAGCAGCTGTCCTCAACCTGACATCTTTCAGATGAGCTAGATTGCCACCCAAGTATATAAGAGAGCACCTGGTTGGGGAAGTTTGCTATAGAAATTTCCTTTAAATCACTCCCTTTTTGAATTAGGGACACTTATCAGACCTTAGATCTTTTTCTAAAGATCAGTGTATTTCTAGGCCCTGTAATTACTCCTTCAACTGACAGCTCATTGATAGCTGCTGTTTCTGTTCCTAAAATTCTTCTTGTTTGTCAATATCTTTCAGACATGGAGGCACCCAGAAATTTGAAACTACTTCTAGGTTGCAAAATAAAAAAGGTGTAGGAAGAGATTTCTAGCTGATTTTGGCTCTTTACAATACCTTATTCTGGATGTAGCTATTCTGAACAGGTAGTCATGGTGCATGGCAGTCTTTGGACTGATAGGTGGGGTAGAAATGTACTTAATACAATCCACTGAGCTCAATGGATTTACTTGGGCTTTTTGCTAAGAACAGTATATAACACTTTTAATAAATAATAATCTTTCTTGTACAAGGAATAGGACTGACTGGTCTTGTTGGACTTCAGCTTCCACCTTTCCTCAGAATCAGCTGGATGCAGGCTGGGGCTTAGTAAGTTTTACTTACTCTCTTACCATGAAACAGTGTCTTGTGGCACCTTACATTATAATGGTGTATAATGGTTTCATTAGGCTTATTTATAGATTTATTTTTATATACTCATTCAATTAAATTTACAGGTCGGTTGTGTCAGAACCTTGCTTTTTTGGACTACATGCTAGTTATTTTGATTTCCTTTTGCCTTACCTAAGTGGATTAAAAAAAGTCATTCTTTTGGCCCTCTGTTTCATCTCCCTCCTCTCTAGCAAAAGAACTATTGTTTTTAGTGGTTTGCTTTGCCATTGCATAGTAGAAAAAACAAATTGTCCATAGATCTTACAGTAAAAGTTCCAACCATGCATTCTTATTAATTTCTTTTATTACATTCTGAAATTAGTGTTCTCATGTGCCAAGGAGCATTGTTGCTAGAGAATTTCTGGCAATAAGCAAAGCCTTTGAAAGTGAGTTATGCTTTGATTATATTCAGACCACTCGTGGTAGAACAGAACACAACACAACACTGAGTCTACAGGATGGCTTTTGCAGGAGAGTCACCTGTGGGGGAGGCAGGCCAAAAAACGTAACCCTAACCCACACACAACTTTCCTGAAATGCAGCTTGTTCAGGGAGGGCTCTTGGACCTGAATTACGAGTGTTGCTCGGTCTTTCTCACAGGACTGAGCAGCTGGATGGCTGGAAGGACACTGGAAATGTTCTTTGAGCAAAGCCTAGTTGCTGAGAGGAGGGGGTGGTTTTGTTCATAATTTTTAAACAGCTTGCCATAATCCCACTGTGTGAAATTGAACTCTTAAGTGATTTGATAGCATTGGATAAAAGCACAACAGAAAAAGCCAATTTAATATTGCTTTACCATTAAATTTGTCACAAAGAACAGAACAAGCACACCTGTGTGACCCGGAGTGCTTGCTTATCAGCCCCACTTCCTAAATGACTAAAAGTAGCAGGGCACCGGCCAAAGTAGGCAAGGCAAGTGATGCGTAATTGCGTCTCTGTTCCTGTGTACTTTTTAAAAGCAGGTGTGTGTGGGGGGGTCCAACTTGGGCACATTCATGTTCTCCCTCTTGAGGTACATAGCAGCTTGAGGAAGGGCTATTTGTAAGGAAAGTGGAAGGTGGGGAAGGACTACCCCTTCCTTCCCCAGCACTGTGAACCAGACTTTTTAAAAAACACAACAGAAATTAAACCACGCATTTTCTTGTTAAGGCTGGTTTTATCATGTTTAATATTGTAGTTCGACAATAACCTCCAGTTTGTTTGTAATAATGATCTAATGCTGATTTTTTTAAAGGATAGAAATGTTGAATGGGAATTTCTTGGCAGGTGTCTGATCCTTAAATTAGAAGGTGTAGATCTTGTGTGCTTTTTAAACATCGGATAATACAATCCGTAACAAAAGGGATACGGTTTACACGCACCTCTTCTTGAACTTCTGCCTAATGCTTATTTATCCTCAGGGTACCACGGGATCCTCTCACTTGTTAATACCACGGGGTGGCAATGCTGGGTGTAGGCAAGAGATGCTTTGGCATGGTTTGCAGTCTTTTGCAATTGCATTGGAAGGCTTTGACAGGCTGCCTCTTCTCCAAATCTTTTCCATGTTCAGGCAAACTCTGATGAGTTAATATTGGTCCACATTGCTGCAGATTTGTGGGCAAGTGCAATTGTTACGGTAACATTCAGGAAGTTAGAAACATTGGAAGCTGCCCTGCACTCAGACAGGCTATCAATCTAGTATTGTCTAAATCACTGGCAGTGGTTTCCAAGATTTAGGACAAGATTCATTCCCAAGTGTACCTGAGATAAGAGGAATCGAAAGGAAGACCTTCTACCAGCAAAGCATGGCTTCTTTTGCTGTGCTTTGGAACTTCCTTTCATCCAGAAGATGCAATAGAATAACATTTATGCTTTTGTTTACACTGCGGGTCAACCTTGGAAAAACTAGTGATTCATTCTTTCAGAGTGTGACCTCCAGTACTGATAATAGGAAGTCTCTCTCTAGTACTTTGCTGGATATACATCCTGGTATATGGCAGCTGAGATTTAGACCCTCTGTGAGGGTGGATGGAACATGGAATATTGGAAAAGCTACTCCTCGAGCCAGAAATATCCTTGAAGGAATATCTTAGTATCTCAGGTCCTTGGCAGTTTTACTCTGGGGCATTGGAAGACCGTTGGGGTGCAAAACTTCATCAGTACAGAACATGAACTTGAGGCTCACGTGGATTTTAAGATGTAAAGGCAATCAAAATGATCAAGGGGCTGGAACAACTCTCCTATGAAGAGAGATTACAGTATTTGGTGTTTTTTAGCTTAACAAAAAAGGCAAATATGCCATGATAGAAGTATAAAACCTTATTCATGGTGAAGAGAAAGTGGATGGGGTGATGTGGACAGGGAGGCATTTTTCTCACAGAATGCTGTGAAAGGCCACCTTCTGAAACTGTTAGGAGATTCAGAACAGATAGAGAAGGACTTCTTTGCACTGTGCTTGCTCGTGGTGGCCACCAGATTGATTGGATCTTTAGGGTTTAGGGATATGCGTGGCGTTAGAAGATATGGTTGTCACAAGTGCTATATATTTCTTCCAGAATTAGAGGCAGTATACCTGCATATGCCAGTTGCTGGGGAACATGGGCAGGAGAAAGCTGTTGCATGTAGGTGCTGCTGCTGGTTTTCCTACAGGAATCTAACTGCCTACAGGATGGAGGGCTAATTATGTTGGGTGAGAGACTTTCCTGCATGTTAAGTTCCAGCGTGCTGGGGTATATAGTCCTACTGGTCATTGTGAAATTTGCAGCATAAAATCCTCAACCACAGTTGTGTTTTTTTTACTCTGTATAGGCAGTCTTGGCATATACAGGCAGTTCCTGGGTTATGAATGAGTTCCATTCCTAAGAAAATGGGAAAATTGTTTTTAAGTCAAATTTGTATGGAAGTCAGATCACATATAGTTAGCCCTCTACATTCACAGGCTTAGGGGTGCAGGAGCCCTGTGAAAATGGAAAGAAAACATAAATAAATCTAGTCTCTACCCCTGCCCAAACCCACCAGTGCCTTGTCTTTGCAGCAAGGAAATGACAGATTTCCCCTTCTGGATAAGTGGGGCAGGAAGGTCTGGCTTGGAGGCCTTCCTCTCTCCCCTTTTGATTCCTCTCTCTCTGATGATGCTTTGGAAGCCCCTCCTCTCTTCCCCTTCACTTCCTCTCTCTCTCTCTATGGTGATGACAACTTTTTGCAGTAATTTTTTAAAAATAGGCTACACTTCATTTGTAAGTATGAGTTGTTCATAACTCAGATGTTCATTAACTCGGGGTCCGCCTGTATACAGTAATAAAGCAAAAGATCATTCACATGTGGATTCAAGCTTTTAGCGTCACGGTGCTTGCGTTTGGATAATTCAGTCTTGTCTTTTAAACCAGTTTATGCACAGATTTGGTGCATCCGAATGCAGCCCTTTCGTTCCCACTTCACTTCTCCCTATGTAAGTGGGGAAGCAAGCAAAGAAACTGGGAAACAGTATTTAAGGGCATTCAAACAAGCCAGGACTTAGAAGCCTCCTGGAAACCATGACAATATATCCTGGCTTGTTTGAAAGTCAGTGTTGCCAATTCAAATGTAACGGGAAGCAATAGTTAATTGCCGCTTCCCGTGTTTCATGGAAAGCAGGAGTGACTAGGATATCTTTGCCTTTGCTTTCAGAATCAATTTCCAGCGTGGCTACACACATGTATAGAACTACTGGCCTGCTTTGTCACTTGGGTTCATTTTCGCCGAGGCCTGCTTTCAGGGATCACCTGAGATGTGCAAATACGAAGTAAAACCTGCTAGGTAGGCACCTGGGTTGCCAGAGAGGGCTTCGCTTTTTACCCTCTCACCCCAAGACCAGTTTGTTTCGATTGGGCTGGGGTGTGATATGCCAAGCCACTCTGTGCCCGCTGGGCTAATTTCAGTGCTGGAAATAATGAAGCAGTTTGCTTTTGTGTGCATGAAGTTTTGTGTTGCTTGCTGTTGCTTGAGTATGTGTGGCTCAGTAGGGGTTTCTTGCTTAGTCTGAAGCTGGTCTTTTCTAGGCTGTTCCACAGGTAATTATGCCTGGGAGGTCAGTTTGGCACCCACCTCTGTCCATGATCCTAAGAGCTTTCTCACAAACGCTTTCCTTCCACAGTGCAGACTCCCATGACCTTTCCCTAGGACCTTGTGGTTCTGATCACTCCCTTCTCTGCTAAATGGCAGGTCTCAGGTGAGAATTTCAGCTGCCTGTGCCATTCACCCTTTCCTTTGGTGCCCCCAGAAAAGCATATTTGTTCTTGGCTCAGGGGAAAAGTGGTTTTGGCTTCTATACATTTATCAAATGAAGGAGGGAGAAACTGCTTCTCTCTCTTCTCTGACCTGCAATGGTGGCGGCTGTTGTAAAGAATAGACCCTTTTGAAATCGTTCGCAAGTGTTTTTCCTCCAGTTTTGGAACTGCAACCTGACGGCTCATTTCACTGTGTTTGATCAGTTTAGTTTCACTTGCTGGCTTAACCTGGAAGAATGCTTTCAAGCAGCCACAGGTGAATGTCCACGTCCAAACATAATGCCAGTGCAGACTTTTTTTCAGAAGAGTGTAGGAAGGTGCCTTGGCTCAAACTGGACCGCTGGTCTGTGGCAGCTGTTATCCCCCCATGGAGAGGCTGGGAAGAGAACGCGGGGCCTTCTGCATAAATGTACCTTGCTGCCTCACACTTGGAACTCAATTCGTTTCAGGAGGCTGTTCAAACTCTGAAGCATTCAAAGTCCAAAGCAATGTTTCCCATTACAAATAATGGAAAGTGAATTAATCTTAAAAACAGCACCTTAAATACAGCAAATACATAGGGGTTTTATTTATATAACTAAATATAAATATAAATAAATATAACTATATAACTAAAAAAATAAAGTGAGAAAAGTCACTGAAAATGATTGAAAAGGCACTCAAAATGATCAAAAACTTAGGCACACAACAGATGACATTTCTGCAATGGCCACATCAAATGTAGAAGCATTGTTCAAACTTCGGAACAATTTTAGCTTGTTTTCAGCATTCGAACTCTGGAACATTTGAACTTCGGGTTGTTTGAAATATGAGGCACCATATTTGACTCCCCTGTTGCGCTTGCCTCCTGAAGTGTGATTCAAAACTGCAAGGTCTTCATGAATGGTGCTTAAATGAGCATGTCCTTGTGAGTTTGTGAAACAATGTAAGGCCAGATAGCCAGCGAGTAGAATAAAAATCCCATTTGCACACTGTGTGGTCCTCCTGTGTGTACTTCACCTGATCATTATAATGATAAGGAACAGCTGTAAATTGGTTCAGAATCTAATTCCCACCTCTCTAATTCAGGGTCTTCTCTGTTTTCAGATTGTACCGCAAGACCAGTTAATCTTTGCAACAGCCTGAAATTATGCTGTGATTGGATAATCTCCCCTCACCCACCCACCCACCCACCCCATCCCAAACCAGTCCTCTGGTTTTATGCCAGTCGAATATCCAACTCTGGTAGCTAGTTTGCAAAGGCACTGACAGTCCTTCTTCATGGTCTGTTCATCACAGACAGGAATTCTGCCCCTGCATGGGGCCTGTTGTCAGAGAGAGGGAGATTCCCCAGCTAAGCAGTTTGGTGTCCCCTTCCCCCATGCAGTATATAAAGCCAGGGCTCCTGCGGTTTTCTCCGGTTTGTTTTCAACCGCTGCCTTGGATTCCTTCTATCCCTAGCTGTACCTCACAACTTAGAACCCCCTTTTTGCCTCACTAAAAACATATTTTTTCTTCTTCTTTGCTATAACCCTAATCTATCATCTCTCTCTCTCTCTCTCTCTCTCTCTCTCTCTCTCTCTCTCTCTCTCTCTCACACACACACACACACACACACACACACACATGTATACCTTCCATTGACCTCACCTCACACTCTCTAACTTACTATTAATGGTCTTTCTTTACTCCCCCGCCACTCTTTTCTAACTTTCCTCAAAGTCATTCATGGCAGCATTTGTAAAGTGTGTGCACTGTGGCACCAACACACCTTCCACAGATGGGCACTCTCTTTGTCTCTTATGCTTAGAAGAAGATCACAGATCCCTGCTAACATTGCCAAGCTTCTGCAAAGCAGGCAAGACAGAACTGGGCAGGGTGCCTTTGGCAGGAAATGTGGACGGAGGTGCTACAGGCTGCCAACACTGTCACCTCTGGCCCTTCTACCTCATGGGCAATTCCAAGCTCTTGCCCACCATCAGCAGCTTTTGGGGCACCACCAGCTGAGAAAGCTGATCCAACAGCAACTGAAAAAAGGCTGAAAAAGAGGACCAAACATGGCTTCAAAATGGCGACTGAAAGCAGTGCTAAAACGGTAGGGGGAAAGCCTGGGGAAAAACCAAAGAAGGAGGCATGAAGCCATTCACCAGCATGGGACTGATTGCCTGTTTGCTCTGCGGTGTGATCTGTGGAGCTTGGACTGACTGCATCACTGGCTTCTCTGCCTCAAATGGCAGCCCCGCCATCGGGATTGATGGTCTGAGCGGAGGAGACAGCTGTGCACTCATGTTCAGAGTGTGACATATGAGATTCACCACTAGCAACTCTGCTGTGATTGCTTTGACAGTGAGAGTCTCTTCACTGCCTGACCCGATTTGAAGTTGGATAGTATGCAAAGGCTAAAAGAATGGGCTTCATACCCCAGACATCGCGAGCACGGAAGTGGCCAAGAGGCCCATCTTTTTACCCCAGCAGAAACCAACCACCTGGCTTGCCAGTGACCACCACCGAGACATGAACACTGGGATGCCCCCCCCCCCCGCACACGCACACACCCAGCAGTCTGCTATGAAAGGGCTGGATGCTGAGAAGTGAGGTCGCTGACCACCAACCTCAATCCGTCCGTTACCACCATTAACAATTTGGTTTGAAGGCTCTCTAAGAACTTTCCCAATGAGAAGACATAATATCGGACAGATGCGTACTTTCCGTCATTGAATTTGTATACCATGTAGAACTTGCTTCCCTTCCACCACTCAGGACCAACCATTGTGCACCACCTCATCAGCTACTTTAGAAAAGGAGGTAGCAACACATCGAGCAAAGGGAGTGATTTGACCTGTCCCACCATCCAATCTCCAATGGGGATTCTACTCTTGTTTTACCATCCCGAAGAAGATCAGTGTCCTCCGTCCCATATTGGATCTTAGAGGTATGAACAGCATTCCACACAAGAAGTTCTGCACGCTTTCTCGACATGCTATGCTACCTTTTTCAAGGCAAGTGGACTGGTTTGCCTTGGTAGTCTTGAAGGATGCATACTTCCATGTGTCTGTGCACTTCAAATACAGACATTTCCAGCAATTCAGTATCAGCACTGAAAGGTACAAATTTCATTTGCTCCCTTTTGGTCTCACCACAGTCCCATGGGTGTTCATGAAATGCATGGCTGTAGTCTGTGCACATCTTCAGGTTCAAGAGATTAGGATATGCTCAGACAACTAGCTTCTGACTGACTACCCCACCTGAAACAGACTTGAGGGCCTCAGTCTGCACTACATTCTGTCTCCTACAGAAACTAGGATTATGCATTAATGATGAAAAAGCTATACTTTCTTCCTCCTAGTCTATCTCATACTTTGGTGCCAGACTGGATCTGTGGATTCACAGACATACCTGCCCCTAGACAAAGCAGTGACTACCCGAGGTGATGCTATACCTCCAAATGGAAGCCAGATCTACAGCACACCGGTTACAACAACTCCTGGAGCTAATGGCAGCTGTGGGCTCCGTCATGCAACGTTCTTGCCTGTGACCTCTTCAGCTATGGCTTCTTTGAGCCTACTGGCCACACAGAGACTCCAAACAAACGTCTGGCACTCACTTGCTCAGTATGGTCCAGTCTTGCGTGGTGGAATGTACAACAAAATTTTTATCCCCAAGAAACTGGACTTGATCATAACAATGGATGCCTCCTGATGGGGATGCAGCGAAGAAACACCTGAATGATGGAACAAGCAAGAATGCTTCAAGCTTATCAACTTCTTGGAACTCCTTGCAGTGCAAAAAACATTGCTGGCCTTCCAGCAACTACTCAAGAACAACCGCATTCAGATAACATTGGACAATACACCACAGTAGTGTATTATCTGAACAAACAAGACAGGACTTGTGCCATATCCCTGACCTGACCAACTACAAATATTGGACTGGTGCTTGGAATAGAACACAACAATTATGGGAGTCACCTTGCCGGAATTCACAACAACCTAGCTGACAATCTGAGCAGAAGGCTAGACCCAACTCATGAATGGGAGTCAACATCCATAAGACACATCTTCACAAATTGGGGAACACCATCCATGGACCTGGGATGGAGTCTTTCAGAGGTTCTGCAACCATTCACAAAGCCCTCTTTGAATCCTTAGCTACCATTGACCTCCACCTTCTCTCATACTGGTGCAGAAAGGGCCCGAAATGGCGACCCCATCTCCAGTTCCCAGGCCAAAGTGATGGTCTCACAAAAACTGGAGAAAATGGCAGGAGCCCCAGCTTTATATGCCACATGGGGAAGGGGGTGGGGCTCCCACCAAAACACTTAGCCAGGGAGTCTCCTCCTCTCTGACACATAGGCTCTGCACAGGCACAGATGACCACTCAAAGAACATCAGTTACAGGTAAGTAACCTTGTAGTCTGTTGCCATCTCTTCCATGAAGGATTTTATGGAGCAGATTTGATTTAGGGGTCTCTGTTGCATGTTGCAGTTCTTTTGTGGACAGAATTCCAACTTACTTATTCCAACAATTCCATCTTTCACTTGCCAAAGGAAGCTTTCAGAGCAGCTGTTCCATCTCTGCCTGATGTATATCTTTTCCTTGCTATTCTTTGGTGGGAGGCCAGAATCAGCATGCCAGGGACCTGGTCACTCAGACTACACTCCTGTCCATGTTTAGGCAGCCATGGGAAATGCTGAGAGTTGCAGGACTTTTTCCTGTCTGAACATGCATAGGGATGCACCCTCAAGGTGTCTGTCTTTTATGGCTGAAACTATTGTACACTTGGGCTGTTGATTTTGCTTAAACTGAGCAGGGATGGGCCACTGGATTCTAAGCCTGGGTCCTTCTCTAGAGCATCACAGCTCGTGGACATGGGCGTGGGAATTTTGTTTATAGCAGTTTTCAGTTACTCCTCCTCTTAGTATGGCCAGACGGTGTCATTTTGGCTGAATCTATGCATGGGATATTGAGTGCACTGTTAGTACATAGGAAGATCTGTCTTGCTTAATGTCCCATAAGATGCACTTGAAAGGAAAGAGAAATGTCATCTAGGACCTCACCTCCGGTGTGCTTTATACAAAGATAGCGCAGGTAGTCCCCGGGTTATGAACGGGTTCCATTTCTGAAAAGATGGAAATTTGTCTTTAAGTCAAATTTGAATGCAAGTCAGATCACATTTACCGTATTTTTTTGCTCTATAAGACTCACTTCCCCCCCTCAAAAGTAAGGGGAAATGTCTGTGCGTCTTATAGAGCAAATATGTGTGTGCAGTAAGTCTGTCAGTTGTGCAGCCCATGGGGAAGTGATGGGGAATGTGCCTGTGATTATGTGCCCGTTTGATTCAGAGTATTTTTTTTCTTGTTTTCCTCCTGTAAAAACTAGATGCGTCGTATGGTCAGGCGCGTCTTATAGAGTGAAAAATACGGTAGTTGGTCCTCCATATTTGCAGGAGTTAGGGATACAGGAGTCCTGTGAAAGTGGACCCCCCCCCCCACAACCACCTAAACTCACCAGTGTGCCCTTTTTGCAGCAAGGAAATGCTGGGGAGATTTCCCTCTCTGGATGGGCAGGGTGGCAAGGCATGCTTTAGAGGCCTTCCTCTCTCCCCTTTTGAACCCCCCCCTTTCTACATTGATGCTTTGGAGACCCCCCTCTCTCTTCCCTTTTGCTACCTCTGTATGGCGATGATTTTCTGCAGTATTTTTTAAAATGCACAGGCTTTATGGCGGTTTGTAAGTATGGGTTGTTCATAATTCAGTCATTTATAACTCAGGAACTGCCTGTACAGGAAGGTTTTGTTTTTTGTTTTTTTTAATAAGACACAAACATTGCAAGCATTTTTCCTTCATTCTCAGTATTAAACTCATGGCATACCACAACTCTTGTCTCCAGGTAAGCCTACTCATACAAAAGATACTGGTTTTGGCAATATTGTAAGTTCTAAAAATGTTTGAAATGCTTAATATTGTATCAATCTGATGCTTGTCTCACTGTATTGTTTTCATTTCTTTGCTGCTGCTGTTTGATTTTGGACCTTGAATCACCCTGAGGCTACTTGCAAGTATATAAGTCTAGCAAACAGACAAAGATGGGTGGCAGGAGAGAGATAATAGGGGAGGTCTGCTTGTTAAAGGACCATCTCAACACTCTCTATATGTATGTATGTACATATGTATGAGAAGTGATCCTTTAAAATATTGCATGTGGAATTACTGGGGAGGGGTTTAGTGGTGTGGTCTGAGTAAAGCGATTGTTATAGAGTCTGTTAACTTTTTGCAAAGACACTGTAACTTATAAAACAAAATCTGATGACATTTTTGGTTTGCAAAGTTTCACGTAACACCCAGCTCTCTAATAATAGAGTGACCTAATTTTTGACATAGGTTTTCAGTAAGGTTACTTCACTTTTCCTTGGCTAGTGTCCTGCTTCTTGAGAAGTGTGTAATTTATACCTTTGAGATCCCAAATGGGATTATCACGCTTCCCTTTGCTGAGATTCCCCTTCTTTCTCTCTCCCTGTTTATGTGTTTTGACACCCGTTTCTTCTCTGTTGCCCTTTGCCGTGACCAAATCTGTCTACTGTGTCTTTAAGAAACCAGCCTGCTCTGGATGTCTTACGCTGCTTAACCTACCCTGCTAGCAAGGAAAAAGTTCTTTAAATAATGGATATTAGCTTTTACCAATTAGGATTATAAGCTTCACAAACAGGGTGGAGTTTGCCTTGCTCAGCCACTCACATTTGAGAAGGTGGGGCATCGTGTTCAGGGTAGGTTGCACTGGAGTCCAGCTTCAAGTGAAGTTAATCTGGGGTGAAGCAAACAGAAAATTGTACAGATTTTGTGGGTAGGCATCCTCTTTGTTGTTGTGTTAAATGTTTTTGGCTTGCCACTTTGGCTTGAAGGCTATGGGGTCTGTATACTTGTAGCTGGCTTTGCTGTTGTTCATGTTCAGCTGCTGGAAAGATATTAAAATTTATGCAGGAGAGCAGAACAAAAGAGAGCTTTGGAGAGGAAATCAGGTGTCGAGGCAAACTTGACCGAGTTTGTTTTTTTCCTGGATTTCTAGTTTAAACTTCTTTCTTTTTATACAGAAAAGTGGGTTTAGTGCATGTGGATAAAATTTTGCAGTGTTGTTGGCTCCTAGGTCTGTTTTTGTATAACATGGCATCTCCTAAATCTCCTTGATCTGTTTTTAACCTCTTAACTTCTTAGGATCTGATGGGGGGAGCAGAAAGGGGGGAGGGGACGATGGTTGTGCATGTTGCATTGCAAAATGAAGACATCTCTCTTTGAATACTTTCCTTTTTGTCTTGGTTTGGCATTAAATTGCATTTTGAGACCATCTTAGTAATAATAAATGTACTCTGGTATGTCTATTTACAAGACTATTGGAGATCTTGTGAAAATATGTAGCTGTTCATGCATTTGTCACAGCAGGGAAATAGTGATAAGTTTTCTGAGTGTACTACTGTGCTCCTTTTAATTCCAGTTTCCCTGCATGAGACTTAACCAAGCTATCAGCCTGTGATAAAATAGGAATCCACCTGGAACTGGCCAATATTGCTACCACATACATATTAAAAACACCATGTGATGTATCTTTAGATGGTATGTATGTTCTGTATCTCTACAGTGTGTTTGGTCTATGTGTGGGCTGCCCATTTGTGGCTGTGGGTAGATTTAGTGTTAAATATATTTTACAAGGACTCCCAGGGCAATTTCCCTTTCCATGTATTTACTCTGTGCATTAGTATTCTAGAGTCCACAAGAATTAAATACCTTGTTGGAGTGTGTTCTCCAACAAGGGAAGATTAGCCAAATTCCAAAGTTTTCATTACTGACAAAATATGTGCTTCATTTAACTCAATGGAACAAACTTTAATATCAGAGGTGACTTCCTTCAGAGGAAAGTCAAAGGAGACCTCCCCATCAGCTTCTTTGACCAGATGATTCTGCATTGGGGTTTGGTATCTGGAAGCCGAGGAAGAGAGAAATATCAGTTCTTCCCCAGAGGCCAGAAAGGAGGTGGCAGATTTACTTGGGATCTCAGCCTTCTCCAGCCTGGTGCCCTCCAGATGTTTTGAACTCAGACTCCCAGCATTCCTGACAATTAACCATGCTGCTGGACCTGTGGAATATTGCCTACCTAGAATATTGCATGGACAACTTGCCTGCATGACTATACATTGAGCTATGATGTTGAGTCACCTTTTGCTAAGTTAGAAAGGCAAGGGCCTGCAGCTGGATGGACAACCACAAGTGGAAACAGAGCAAGGGGCTGGACTGGATGACCTTATAGCCAACTTTACTACTATTCTATATCTAGTCTATTCATCACCATGCTCTGCTCTTTTCAGCATTCCCACAAAATTAGTTGCTGATCTTGAATAGATGGCTGTTGCTTAATTTGACTGCTCAGTGGCTTATGCAACTTGACTCTCAAAGTGTAAGCCTCACAAAAGACAATTGGAGTTTGGTTTTGATTCCCCACTGATGTTGCCCCTTTACATGTTTGGATCTACTGGCAAATTTCACTGCATGGATAGAGTTCATGCTATTTCTTAAATCTTCCCTGAAAGATAAACATACTAGTTTATTGGCATAGTTGGAGAGCAGCTCTTAGGGAGGACAAATACTCTTGCCTCTATTCAAATTCACAGAAAGTTTGGACAGAGTTCTGCCATTGCACGCTCTGTGTGTCATTAATTGAGTTTAATTCATAAATGTCCACCTGCAGTTTGAAACGGAGCAGCCCAAAGTTTTACCAACTCACATCCTATCCCTCGTGGACTAGCCCTTCTTCTGTGATTGTCTAATGGCTGATGTCCCACTAGAAATGAGGCATATCAGGTTGAAACCCCTGCTGAACCCTGAAACTCATCCATGTGTTTGCTATCTCCCAACCTATCCTATTTCACAAGGTGTTAAAAGCACAGTACATTTTCCTTGGTGGAAAGATGCGATGGGGGAACACCTAATTTTAATTGGACTTGCACTCAAAGAGCGGTGCATCCCCTCCTCCTGTTCCAAGTTTGGCTTTTGCTGAATATTTTAAATCAGTTGTTCCACAAGTTGGGTTTTTTTTTTTTTTGTTTTTTGTTTGCATCAGTTAACTCTCCAGAGCTGATGGATAGTCTTAAAACAAAGCATGCACCAGAAATTGGATTCAGTTTTGGTTTTGTATGGATGTATCATGTACTGTGATACATTTTTATTTTATTAGAACTATCCTAATCATATAGCAATGACTGTCACTTATATAAAATGAAACAAATACATTTCATTTTTGTTACAAACGCATTACTGAAGACTCTTAGATCTTAATATCTGGACAGGAAATGGAATGTCCTACACATTTTTGTTCTAATAGCTTAAAAAGAGAGAGCGAGATCTCATTTTAAGTATCAAGTTTCCCATTCAGTACTGAGTAAGCTATTTAACTGACAGATACACAGGCCATCACCCATCTTATGATATAGCCCATTAAGAGACCTTTAAAAAAAGCAAGAGGGCATGCTTGAAGGCCAGCTTTTTGAAAGCAAGGGAGATCCTGTTAGTTTGGGCAGGGATCCAGTAAAAGGCCAGGCACCATCCTGGCATAAATCCATAAGGAAGGTTAGACCAATGCCTGGAAAAAAGGCAAGCAGTAGGTTGCCTAGGAATTTGTAATCCCCAGATGTGCTTGTTCTTTTCTTTATGCCCCCAGAGCTCTTGTGCTGGTTTCTCTGGAACGGTGTCTTCTTGCCTGGCACAGTTTTGTGCTTCTTATGGACTCTCCTGCAAGGAACTAAAAGCATATTAACTAAGCATTGCTGATAAACATTAGATATGTGTGATACCCCAATATGAAGAAGCAGCTTCTTCATGTGGGGGCTTTCGTGTCACAAGCATATCAGGATGCCCTCCTCAAATCAGACACACACTCAGATACTCACATACCTGGTAAATCAAACGCCTGAGGAGCTGCAGCCCCATCTCCCTCCCTTATTATATTTACTGCCCTGCTGTTACGGAGGGTGACTGTGAATTGCATAGCTGATTTATCTGTGGAGGCTCTCTGCATTTATCATTACAGTGCATTTATATCCCACTGTTTTTCCTCTTGTGAGCAGCTCAGGGTGGCTTCCAGAGCTCCGTTTTATCCTCAGAAGTAAGGTAGGTGAGGTAGGTGAGGCTGAGAGTCTGTGACTGGCCCAAAGTCACCCAGTGCGCTTCATGACCAAGTAGGGGCCTGGTCCCCAATTTCCCAGTCCCAACACACTAACCACCATGATATAGCAGATTTCCCACCACATTTTGGCTTGTGTGGAAAAAGCAGCCTCTCCCTTTCACAGAGGGTGAGGAATGTGAGGAGGGGAAGGGGCAGGGCCGATGCTCATTCCCAGCTAGACCTGCCTGGTAAGTGAAGACCTGAATGGGGCTTTTGATTGGAAGGTGAGCTGGGGACTCAACATGTTGGCTGACAGATCTACCTCTTATGTCTAAACACACACACAGTTGCACCTTTCATAGTAAGTTCCCAGCAATTGTAGATTCCCCTCCCAGGAAGAACATTGGGGCAAAGGAAGGAAACTTAGCCCCGTGCATCAGCCAGAGAAGGAGCATCTGCAGGGGAGCTCATCTCTCTTTTTCACACACACACACACACACACACACACACACCCCTGTAATTCCCTGGACTACAGATTCAGGGCTTGTCTACTGGCCAGAAGCCACTAGAAAGTTTTGGTCAGAACACAAATTCTCTGTTTGCTGGACCCAAAACATAGAAACAGAGCGAGTCAGAAGGGGCCTCCTGGGCCATCTAGTCTGACCTCTGGCACCAGCCAGCTCCGCTCACGACATGCCCACCATGTGGACGTCCAGCCTATCCTCGAACACCCGCACTGATGAGGCCTCAACGACCTCCCATGGAAGCCCATTCCCCGCCCTCAGGGTCCTAACTGTCAGGAAGTGCTTCCTGGCATCCAAATGGAACCTTGGCTCCCTGAGCTTTGCTCCGTTGGAGCGCGTCCTGCCTTCCTCTGCAGGGGAGAACAGGTCTCTCCCCATCTCCATGTGACATCCCCTCATGTACCTGGATGTTGCCAACAGATCCCCTCTGAGTCTCCTCTTCTCCAGGCTGAAGAGACCCAGTTCCCTCAGTCTCGCCTCATATGGCATCCCCTGCAAACCGGCCACCAACCTTGTGGCCCTGCGCTGCACTGACTCCAACCTGGCTATATCCTTTCTGTAATGAGGGGCCCAAAACTGAACACAATACTCCAGTTGCGGGCGCACCAGAGTCGTGTAGAGTGGTAGTAATACCTCTCTTGATCTAGAAGCCACACTTCTGGCTATGCAACCAAGGGTGGCATTTGCCCTCTTAACCACCGCATCGCACTGCTGGGTCATGTTTAGCCTGCAGTCAACCAGCACCCCGAGGTCCCTTTCACAAGTGCTGCTCTCCAGCCACTTGTCACCTAACCTGTACTTATGATAGCTATTCCTATGCCCCAAGTGCAAGACCTTGCACTTATCCACATTGAACGGCATCCTGTTGTCTCCTGCCCACTTCCATAGTCTGTCCAGATCCTTTTGGATCTGGAGTACCTGCTCTTCAGTTGTGGCCACTGCTCCAGTTTTAGTGTCGTCTGCGAATTTGATCAGACTGTTCACCCCTTCTTCCATGTCGTTAATGAAAAGATTAAACAGGATCAGCCCCAGGACAGAGCCCTGGGGGACCCCGCTTGTCACTGGCTGCCATCCCGATGATTCCCCGAAACCTTCTGCTTTCGGTCCGTCAACCATGCCCTAATCCACCAGAAAGTGCTTTGGTGTATCCCAAAACTCCTCAGTTTCTCCACCAGGATATCATGGGGCAGTTTGTGAAAGGCCTTGCTGAAATCCAGGTATACCACACCCACTGCATCCCCTCCATCTAGCCATCTCGAAACCTTGTCATAGAATTCCACAAGGTTTGTCTGGCAGGACCTGTTTCTGCGGAAGCCGTGTTGTGTGGCTGCCAGCCTCCCTTCCCTATCTAGCATCACTAGAGCTCTCTCTCTTATGAGCCTTTCCATTGTTTTTCCTACAATGGACGTAAGGCTAACCGGTCTATAATTCCCCATGTCCTTTCTAGTACCCTTTTTGAAAATTGGGACCACCGATGCCACCCTCCAGTCCTCTGGAACTTCACCCGTTCTCCACGAGGTCTCAAAAATGGAGGCCAGCGGGCATGAGAGAACCCCTGCCAACTCTCTAAGTACTCTCGGGTGTAACCTATCAGGGCCTGGCAGCTTTGTAATGTCCAATGCCCTGAGGAGCCCCTCGACTTCAAGGGGGGTGACTCTAATCTTTGCCCCTAAATCCCCAGCCTCATCTAATCTCCTATACGGATATCCCCCATCCTGCTTTGGGGAGAACACAGAGGCAAAATAGTCATTCCCTCATATCAGTCACTGGATCTCCTTCCTCCTTATTTAGTGGTCCCACCACTTGTCTCTCCTTATTAAAAGCACCTTATTAATGTGAAGCATGCATTTGCCACTAGTAATATTGACTTTCAGTGATACCATTATCAAAACCATGACATGCAGCTGAGCAGAATACATGTTTTACAATTTAAATATTGTTCCTGCATAGGAGCTGTGTGAATCTCTTTAAATTACACAGATTCCACACCAAGGATACCAGTTGTATGTGGCAGTTACACACACCAAGCCAACATTGATGCATAATTTTACAGAGCAGCTCTTTTCTGTGGCTAGGTCTTGTATTTTAATTTATTTCATGTTGTACCCTGCTCTGTCCCATGGCCTCACCATGGCTTACATCAGCTTTTTCAAATGCTAATGGTTCTGCCCCCAAGGGGCCCATAATCTATGGAAAAAAAGGTTTGGAAGTGCCAGATAAAAAAGAGCAGATGAAATAACACTGTTTTCATACATATCAATATAAAATAGATAAAACTGTTCTAACTGTACACAACCGGTATAATGCCCTAACCCAGCCTTCTCAAATTTGAGAGAAAAATTCCTACTGTCCCCCAGTTTGGCTGATGCTGTAATCAGTTCCGAAAACCTCTGAAGTGATAGGTGGAAGGCTGGCACCAGTTGCATGCCTGTTTGTTACAGAAGAGCCACTGAGCAGGCCAAACTGTCAGAAAAGCAGAGCCCAGGGTGTTAGTCGTTTATCCGCGACTTTGCCCCAAAGGTAGACAGTTCTACACTTTCAGACCCACCTCATCCAGCGTACCAGGTAGGCTGAATGGGAAGGACTGCTCAATTCCAGTGGGCATCACAACTGCCCTTTATGTTTCCTGTGCTGCTCCAGGCCAGTCCCTGGGGCGGTTTTCAGCCACAATTTTTATCTGTGGAATGGGAATCCTTAGGATGAGCATTGCAGGATGACTGAATAAAGGGAAGGAATGTGAAGGACTCCACATTTTAAGAAATGAAAATGAGTTGCCATGTTCTAAGAAGTACAGATTCTTTAGGGAGCAAGGGAAATGAATGAAAGGAATTGAGACTGAGGGAGCCTGATTTGCAACACACATGGGGAGTGGGCAGGACTGATGTTTTATTCCAAATACAGCTGGCAAAACACTGTGCTCTGCTCTGAATTGTTTTCTTTAACTTATGAAGCAACCATTCGCAGATGTGCGACATGCTGCTTGCATTGCCCTGATGTTTTTACAGACGATGAGAACCATTGCTTTTTAAGACAATCTTACTCTTTACAGGTTGTCAGGTTTTGAATTTCAGTAGTGAAATTACTCTGTGTGCTTCATGTATCCCTAAAGAATATAGTACAGGTTTTGCTCTCCAAACCTTTGCATTTAACAGGAAATATAATAGTAGCTACTTAAAGGACACATAAGAGAGCACATCTGTGTACAGATCTTTGGTAAGGTCAACATAGTTTTTTAGTAATCCTTTTGAGGACTTTGAATGTTTCAAATGAAGAATGAAGTGCAGGGAGGGTGTGAATTGGCAAGTTCTTCCTACTCTTTAAATGGGAGCTGGGAGAAAGGTTGAAATCCAGTTTTATTTGTTGGTTGTATCTGCAGATTTGGCTTACCTTGCTTTTCTGAATTTCAGGGGTTTAAAATACAGAAGCAAAGGGTTTTTTTGTCCTGCCTAGAAGTTAAACCAGACTCTTCATCCCTTCTTTAGTTTTCTGAGGTGTTGTTTGTCTGTCCGTTTCCTATGTCTACAAGCACTTGAGATCCTGAACTTTGTTTCCTATTCAGCATGTAGGACCTAGAATCCCCAGGGTTGCTAGGGGAGCAACAGCCAGGACTCCTGGAGTGTGTCACCTACAACAAAATACTTTCCTTTGCCTAGAGCAAGGCCATGTCTGAATGATTTCAGCCACTGATTTCTAAAGTGTGTGTTCTCATGGGCTCTCTGTCAGTAGGGCTGAACTGCTCTTGAAAAATCAAAGTACGTCTTGCTCCTGCACCCATGGAAGTGGGGAAGCCCAGTGAGCTGACTTCCCGTTAAATGTACATTTTGCATGCACATCTTTCTTTTATGTTAACCTCTGAGTAGTGCAGGGCCCTGCTCTGGACTCAGTCCCCAGAGTAGGATTTTTTTTGGGAGGGGGATTTTAAATACTGGATTAGTCCCTTGTGTTTACTCTAGAGGCAATGCATGAAAAGAAGACATAGTCACTAAACATGTTTAAAGTAAGGTCTGTTTTGGCTTCCTGTGTGAGAAATCTGCTAACTTAATACAAATATTTGAATGCATCAAGTTTGTTTGTCACTCATGTTACATGGCATTCTAAAGCAAATTTGTGGGTTTGCCTCTCTGGCAGGGCAAAAAAATCTCCTGAGTCATTCTGAGGTAGCAACCTCGCTCATGTGAAACTTACCGCAGTTTGTTATTATTAGCATCCTTGTGTGTGTGTGAGTCCCTTCCTGCAAGAGGTTCACCATGATCTATATCCTTCATAATTTTATGTTCATAGCAACCCTGAGAGTTAGCCTTGGCTTAGAGTGAATGAATGGAATTTCACATCAAGTGTAACCCTTTCCCACCACACCACTCTGACTCTAGGTACCTCTTGGTCCAATCTGAAAATTCCGGCAATTTTAACATGAGCTGGATTGGGAGAAAAGTGGCAGATCAGCACTTCCATCACATTACGCAAGGACTTCTTGGATGCAAGCACATGAAGCAACCATATGAAATCATTTTTGTGTTAAACTTGAGAAATTTTGCAAGGGTGGCCTTTAAAGGACCTCTTCAGGTACAGCCCAGATGACAGATTTTACTCCATTTCATTCCCTCCCTCCCTCATATATTCTGGTATCCCGCTTATACAAAAGCAGATTTCCCTGCCTCTCTTCATTATGTTATATGGTTGGTTTTTTCCCCGTCGGTGACTAATTTGATATGCTATAGATTCAAGTGGAACTTTTGACCTCTTATTCATGCCTCATCATAGATGGTATCAACACATTCTTGCAGTTCTGCTCAGTGCACCTACTTGATTATTATTTTTATTTAGTATATCACAACTCTTCATCCTCAAGGAGTCCCACTGTCAGTCCATCAGACCTGACAAACAACCAAAGCCCTGCCTGGGTCACTCATTCTGTAATGAAATATTGGTTAACCCCTGTTTATCAGGTGATGTGATGTGGAATGTAACTGCAGAACATTATTTGGATTATTTTTATATGGCAATTCTATAGTGCTTTGAACACTTGATAGCGCTGTGTTGATGGCATTTGAATATGACACTAAGCCGTGGCTTAGCTCACAGATGCAGAATCTAATTGAGGATAGGGGCTGGATTATTCCCCCACTCTGCCAAACCTCCTGTAAAATAGTTGATGTGGCATGTATGCTGCTTACAGTATCACGCTGCTTGTTTTCGCTTTAAGGGAGAGGAGGGTTAAGGGTTAACCTCATTAAGGAGAGCTATGGAATTCCCAGCCCAATATTGGCCTATTCTTGCTATTATATCCTCTCCAAGATTGGAGATAACATCATGGAGTCCATCCAGGAAGAGTTCTGCAGGCTTAGAATTGGGGAGCTTAGAAAGTTGGATTTTTGCTGATTTTGCACCCCTTCTTTAGCCTTAAGGAAACTGGCCTAGGTAAGTCTTGGGTTTGTGCATTCCTTCCCTTCTTCTCCCTCAGAATGACAGCAAGGAGGTAACATAACTTTCATTTCCGTTTTTTCAACTAACTGTACTTAGGTGTTACATGTGAAATTCTGGACAATCTGTGTTCAGTCTTACATATGGCTTAGTGTAACAGCCATTTCCGAATCTTGACCTATGAAGCTGGTTTGCTTTAGAAGTATTGCTTTTACTGCATTTTTTTCAATATCTTAATGGATCATTCAATAAATGTTCCTTTAACATAGTTGCAGCCCTGCTTATTTAACAGCATGTTAACTGAAACGTGTAGCCAAACCTAGGGCAATGTTTTCTTTCTTGCTCACTTGCTGCCGCTTCCTACAAAATGAAATGTGAAATATGGCACTTTCTGGCACTAGACTGAGGTATTCAAGTGATGGGTTGGGCCATAGCTTTGCTCTCCAAGGCATTGTAGCTGACAGGCTGTAGATCCATTTAATGGCTCTCTTGCAGCTGAAGCAAAAGGCTTTCTTAGCCAGTAAAGGCTGCTTATGAGGGGATTACTGAATTGCTTGGCTATCTTGTATGATCTCTCGCTACTTAGGGCATGGTTTAAGGCAGTGGTGGGGAATTTTTGAAGGTTAGGGTACCACATTGCTCACTGGACCCCAGTTGGGGTTTTGTCCCTTCTCCATACCTCCAGATTGACTGCTGAAATCCAGCAGCAGCATTCATAAAACAACATCCATCTTTCTTGGGAAGTGCACACCTTCCTAGAAAGCAAGATCATGCTTCTGGGCGTGTGGTTCTGCTTCCAGGCAAGGTGTGCCCTCCCCACATGCCTTGCTTCCGTGAAAACTCGTTGCTTTTGTCACCACTGTGTTAGTGCAAGCCATAAAAATAGTTTGGGGGTTACATGTACCCTGTGGGACACATGTCGCCCACTCCCCATCTAAAGACACATGATTATGCCAGTTGCTGAATCGATGCAGAAATGGGACAGGCCAGTGCCTGGATGGGCGACCCATGGGAACCCTATGTGACCCAGACTTCCAGAAACATAAGTGTGCTAAATATTTTAAAAATTAGTGGGTTAAATCATGAAATAATTCAAACCTTAGTTATCTACTAGCTTTTGCACTCCCAAATATTACAGCATTGTTCTTGTCTCAAGTATCAAAATGCAGTTTTTCAGGGAGAACAGGCAGTATCCAAAGGATGCAACAGCTCATTAAATTACATCGACACCCAACTTGCAGTCCAGTTATTTGCGTCTGTTGAAATGCAGTGGTCAGAGTCCAAATAGTATTTTCTTTGAATTAGGAGATGTAGGAGATTCAACCAAATTTCTTTCCCCTACAGTCTTTGAATCAGATTTGCTTTCCAAAAACGGTGCCCCCGTTCTCTCTTTCCTATTCATTCTTGCTGGTTTAAGTTCAAAAGTTGCAGGGAGGCAGCAGCAGTCAAATTGCAAGCAGCCTTGGAGCTTCCTTGGGGTAGAAAGTCTAGGATAAGCTTACTGAGCAAGTCGGTAGTTCTTCTTCATTCATTTTTTGTGCTAATACTCCTAGGGACTCTGTATCCATTCAGACTGCTTGACTTTGTGAAGATAAGACGCAATAGCAGATTGGCGTTTTGCAGCCTTTGTAAGGAAACCTTTGTACAGTTTTGCTAACTGGAAAGTGGGAAAACAATTCGTCTTGTTTTCCTGCGTAAGATTACCTTTATAAAATCTGGAAGCTTGAGAACGTCCTAGCTTTTCTTTAGGAAAGATCTACTGAAATTGAGACCCCAGCATGAATGGATGGGCACGTAACATCTCTTGTGATAAATGTGATGACCTTCTTTGGTGAAGATGGTGTAGTTTCAAAGATACATTTTGTTTGCTCTGGGCAGAAGTGTGTTTCCAGGCTCTCCCAATGTTTCCACGCACTGTTTGAGAGCTTAAAATGGCAGCGTTGCGGCACATTGAAATGAAGCCGTTCATGAAGAGGGTTGGGATCACACGTCTGTGAAAGAGATCTGCCTGAAACTGAAGAAAGCCAGTAACTCAGAGGTTTGGGCTACCAAATCAGTGATGGACACAGGGTGGCAGTTTCTGCTGTAAGCCGTGTTTCCTGCAAGTAATTGTTCCCGCATGATTCAGCCAGCCAGGAATTACTCTTGAACAACCAGTTTTGAGTTCAGCCTCCTAGCTTGTTGATGTCAGAATGTGAAGCTGCTCGCTTTATCTGACAGAATATTATGTTAAAGCAAGCATTGCATTCGGTAACTCTCCGCACGTTCTGTTTTTGTCATGAAGTTGTTCTCTGTGTTCCGTCTTTCTTTAAGAAGACAAGAGTGTTGATTTACTGTAGGGAAAACAGCAGAAAAATAAGAATCAAGACATTGTTTGGTAATTACATCAGTTGGTAGGCAGTTTCAGCATGAATCTACAACTGACATAAAGTATAAGACTAAATGCTTGTGTCTTTGCTGTTTCTGCACCCTTTATTTTATTCCATTTCTATACTACCCAGTAGGCAAAGCTGTCTAGCCAGTTCGTAATAATCAAATCCTTAAAATATAGCACAAGAAACCATAATATGCAGCTTTTAAAAGGTGAAAGCTGTAGCGTAAAGCAAAAACCGACAGCAGTGCAGAATTTAATATAGTAACAGACTTAAGAACAAGACAAACTTCAAGAAATAAGGTCTTCACGTGGCACAAAAGGACTACAGTGTAGGCACAGGGCAAGCCTCTCTTTGGACTGGTACAACAGAAAAGGCCCTCATCTCGTTTGGTGGGGTGAGCTAGAAGACCATGTGCCACTGCCTTTAATTCCCGCGTTCTGCCCACACATTGCAATCAGCATCTGGGATAGTTAAGATACTGAAGGTTATCCAGTGGCTGACTGGGATGCCTGTGTCTGCTGTTTTTAGGAAGCTGAGTTTGTATAAAATACTGTTCAAGTTGTTACCTTGTTTTAAAATTATTAGACTGTTTTTAAACTTTGCATTGAAAATGTTTATGGGTTGTATTGTTATCATGGGCTTGTTTTGGAACTGTTAAAAAGCTCCCAGAGAGCTTTGGAATAAGAAGGGCATGGACTCTCCCAGACTGGAGGTGTTCAAAATGCAGCTCGATAGGGATGCTTTTGCTTGGAGTCCTGCACTGAGCTTGGGAGTGGACTTGGTGGCCAGGTTAGTCCCTTCCAACCAGGGAGGATAAACCAATGATTTTTTTAAAATGAGAATTTTGGATTTAAAAAAAATTAAATCAGATTTTAAAAAATTGAAATCAGATTTTTGATTTTGGATTGTTATTTAAATAGGATTTAAAAAATGCTTTTTGAGGAAAAATATCTAGCTTTCTGTTTAAGGCATGTTATAGTACAAAAGTTATTCAACATGAAATGAGGATTAGTTTTTAATTAAGTAGCATGAGGCTGTATATTCATGCATTAAAAAAATTAAATTAAAAAAAATTGGTAAACGAATTCCATTAACCCATTCACAATGTCATGCTTTTCCACAGGTTTCGGTAAGATCATTGGGCAGGTTTTCTGCCTAGAATATATTATCAGAGAAGCTTGCTTTTACAGTTCTCAAAACTGTGAATTTGTGCCTGCAGAGATCACATGCCTCTTCTTCATCGCAAAAATGCTATAAAATAAACAATTGAGAAAAAGACTCTAATCTCATTGTTCCTTTGCAAATCTATGTACACAGAATCAAACCCTTACCTCTTAAGTGCTAAGTTTCCAAAAATTCAATGAATTGAAGAAGATTACTGCGAGTGGAATAGATTTGCGCAAGGAGCTAAGTGTGAGGAGGGAGGGGCAAGCAGTAAAAATGAAAGCGAAACCTTTTGAGCAGAATATTCCACAAGTTTTTGGATCTTTTTCGGTATAGCCTGAGGTTTGTCATATGTTTTCCCTGGAGGAGAAAACCTATGATGGCAGCATGGTGTAAAAGAGACCCAGTTTGGGAATATTTTAATGAAGTTCTTCTACTTATGGGTAAGGCATGGATGCATGCAAATTATGTAGAAAAATATGATTTAAATATATTCTTACAATTGTGATTTAAATAAATTTGATTTACATTAAATCCACCCTGCTTCCAGCTCAACTATTCTGGAATTCTGTTGGGTGGTATATAAGTTGAATAATTTGTTTGCAAGGGGGCAGCATACAAATTTGTGAAATAAATAAATAAATAATAAACACTACCCTGTTTAGCAGTTCTGAACACACACAAATTGAGAGTTGTATTATTAAAACAATTTGAGAGTTGGTCTCGGCAGAACTACTTTATTTTATTCCAGTGCCACCCATTCGTGGAAACTCTGGGAAATTTATGACAATTCATAAAATACAGTATCATAAAATTCCACAAAAAATTAACTAAGTTTAATCATCTTAAATAACTAATGTAGTTTAATACAACTGGACCTTTTAAAACAGGTGACATAACCCCCATGCGCTATTTAGAGCTGTTAAATGCCTTGGCATATAATCATAACCTGGCATGGAAGTTAAGTAGAGTTGGTGCCAGGTCGGTCTCAGTGGGCAGCTTGTTACAGCATTTGGGTGGGGGTACCACTGAGAGTGCCCCTCTTCTTGGTGCCTGAGCTTCCCTTGGGGTTGGCATTGGAGGAGAGCCTCAAATGCTGACTGCAGGATCTAGGTAGGTTGTGTTTGAGAAAGACATTCTGCAGATTGTGTATGGGAGAAGTGCTCCACCAGGTATTGCAGTCCAACCCGTGAATGCTTTATCGATTCAGTCTAATTGAATCTTAATTGAACTAGGGAGGGAAGACAAGCTGGATTACTTCTGTATTGCCAAAACCTCAGTTTTGGCTTAATGTGTCCCCTCTCCCTGTTGACTTTGGCTCATTTGCCCCTGGCAGATCTGCAGATTCTCTGCTCAGTCTGGATTAATCCCTGCCCATGTGTCTGTCAGAATTACTTCATGGTATCAAGTGTGGCCTGTTCAGATAACACAAAAGAGCTAAAAGCTTTAATTCTTGGAATTCACTGGAAGACCATGATAAAGAACAACGTCCTTTATTTTACTTGAATTCTTACAAGAATTTTTCAATATCAGTTTTTTTAAAAAAATGTAATACACTAGTTGCATCAGCATAAAGTGGTACACTTAGAACAATGTAAAATTTTAAGAAACAGTTCGATAATAAATCCTTCTGTTAGTTGAACTGCCATTTATGTGAAACTCTTTCAGTTCTCAATTAAGTAGGTTACATTCTGTTTACAACTTCTGTTTAAGTCAGTATTGAAATGATGTTCCATGAAATAAAAAGGGTTGTTGTCCTGCAACAATCAATCAACAAACAATAAATCCGTTTCATGATAGCAGTTCTGATTATTACTGTGATTATTCCAGAGTAAGGAATTGCTTCTTTATGAATAATGCCACTGGAGAGCTCAGCAGGGTGTTGTGAATACTTGTGAAAAAGGATGGACCTTCCCCCCTCGAGGCTTGGCCCTGCATGTTAAAGGTTTCTTTTTTCCTGGCAGTTAGCATCTCTGTCTGAGATTAACCCAGGGCATCTAGTGTGACCCCTGGCTCCAGCTGGCTCCACTCATGACATGCCTACCACTATAAGAATGCCATCTTCGTACCCATTTCTGTCCTGACAGCGTAGCATCTTTGTAATTTTGGTACCTCTTGATTTGGAAGTCAGAATGGAAGCAAGACATTGCCCGTCAGCCTGGCATCCTTAGTAAGAATGTAAAATGGGAATTTCCAGAGCTACTTTGCAAAAATAGATGAAGGCCTGTCCTAAAACTTTTTGTTTACGGTTTTGGCAAATTCCTACGAACTCTGCATGATAAACTTTTGGTTACCTTGAGGCAGGGTCAGGCAACCATCTGCCCTCCAGATGCTTTGAAGTACAACTCCCTTAGTCTCTGCTGGCTAATGCTTATGAGTGTTGTAGTCCAAAATTTCTGGGGGGGTCACAGGAAATTAAGTCGTCAGTGGCCAAGTGTGTATGCAACCTATTTAATGGCCAACCTATTTAATTTATTTATATTTATATTGCGATTTATATCCTGCCTTTTTCCTATAAAGGGCTCAAGGCAGCTTACATCATCTGTCGGCCTCCATCTTATCCCCACAACAACAACCCTGTGAGGTAGGTTGGGCTGAGAGTCTGTGACTGGCCCAAAGTCACCCAGTTGGCTCCATGGCTGAGTGGGGACTAGAACCCAGATCGTCTGAGTCCCAGTCCCATGCTCTTAACCACTACACCACACTGGCTCACCAACTTAATCAGCCTGAGGATCCATCAGTGTGCCAGCACTGCCCATCTAGCTAAGAATGAGCACATCAAGTTTGTTCCAGTCTGCTACTTGCTGCTACTTCTCAAAACAAAAGGGCTTTTAAAGTTTTTTGATATGGTTAAGTAGCTGAAGTTTGCAGTCCAGCAGATATCTAAGTACTGGTCCATGCCTTACTCTGAATGAGTTTAGTTCATTTTGCACTTTGCCAGGACTGAACTTCCAGCCAGCCTTGTGTGTCTGGGACAAGTGTATTGACTTGGAGAGAAGTGCTCCTGTTTCATGGAAGATAAAGTTGGCAGTGGTCACTAGTACTGAGGGCCGTTTAGTGCTTCCAGTATCTGTAGCAGTATTTCTGTTGGCCGTAGCTGCTGGGGAACATGGGCCGGATGGTGTTGCTGTACTCATGTCCAGCTGGTGAGTTTCCCAAAGGCTGCTGGTTGGCCCTGTGTGAACAGAAGGCCACATAAGAGAGAACTTTGGTCTTGTCTAGCACAGTCGCTCTTAAATTGAGCCTCAATGGACCTGCTTTTCTCTTCATCCTTCGCCCCACATTCGCATAGTGTTCTGGATTTTCTACATCTCTGGTCCAAGTTCTTGACATTAAAGCAAATAGCTGCAACTGTGTAGAACCACTTTATTACGAGCTAACCTTAAAAAGCCATTCCTCCTCCTCTTTAATTTCGCAAATCAGTTAGATTGGATGGTTGGATCGGGTCATCTGCCAATCTGTAGCCGTTCCTGTTGTCTCATGACAGCTGCTCTGAAGGGCTGGCTGCTAGTAAGCTGTTGCTTCCACAGTGGATACCTCTCATGGGCAACAGCCCTCTTTCTGAGGGACTCCCGTCTCAAACAAAGTCGCTGCAAAGTTATATTCTCCCTGCGGTTGTTGCTTAACAGCTTGCTGATGCTTTAGCGGCTGAACATGTACCAGGGGTCATGGCACAGTACGTCTTCACTGCAGGAAGAGGTTGATAAAGTTGTGTCCGGTGAACCCGATTCAAGCCACCCACCCGCACTTGGGGTGCTCTGGGGGATCAGAAGCCCAAGAATGTGGGCTAATCCTCCCAATGCAGCTGTCACCTGTTATGTGGCTTTTGCGACCAGGTCCCGGGTCCCAAAGCAGGAGTGATGCTGTTCAGTGTTGCTTCAGGCGTAGTTTGTTATCTCCACATGCTTAGCAGTCTGCTTTTTGCGTGGTGCTCGCCAGTCGCGTCTCGACCTTGTCGCATCCATGAAAGCCAGTGTTCATTTGTTACATTTATATACTGCCCAATAGCAAACGTTTTCTGAATGGTTTGCAAAGATTAAAACCTCAGAAATATAATATCAACCCCATACATACAACAATGATTTAAAACGACCAGCAGTTAAAGCGTTTATCATATGCTGTCCATTGCCTGGGTGTGGAGAAAGATCTTACCCAGGGACTGAAAGGATTGCAATGTTGCTCTAGAGGGACTCCATTGCAAAAGCGGGGAGGGGGTGGCAGTCCATTGGAAAAAAGCCCTCTCCCTTGTAACTTGGCAACTACTGTACCGCATCCTTCCTTCAATTGCTCAAGCCTTTCTAGTGTGCCACCCCTCAGCTCTCGGCTGGGCATTCTGCACAAACTCCTCCTCCTCTCATTTTCCAAAGCTTCCCCCAGCCTGGCCCTTGGTATCCGGGTAGATCCCCATCTGTGACCTTTGCCTGGGCAGCATCAAGGGTCATTGTTCTTGGGCTCTTGCCAAGGGCCCATGCCCCAACAGAGGGGCCACTAAGCAGAGCCAGCTTCTTCTTCTTTTTCATTGCAACCCGCTTGTTCATTGCTCAAGCTCCAGATTGCAATGCTGGTGTGAAAGAGAAGCAGTAGATGTCATGGCCTCCGATCTTTACTTGGTAGTCAAGCAGGTGCTAGCAAGGATGAGGAAGAGGAGGAAGTGCAAGAGGTCCTGACAAGGTGGATGGGAAGGCCTATTGAGGTTGTTCTGCCCAAGGGCTGCCCCAAAAGGCAGTAGGTGCTGGTCTCTGCTGTTTGGACCTCTCTGTGCTGCGGTGCCTTGCCCCAGGGCCCATGGAAATGGAGCTGCTGTTAATCTGTGCCCTTTGCACATGGCTCTGTTCAGCCACCTCTGGTTGGAACTGCCTAGCCCCTTCGTCTTTAACCGTCCTCTGAGCCCTTTCTGCAGTCCCACCTGTATCTCTCTCAAAGGCTTTCTTTCACGCAGACTTCTTACACATAAGTCCCAGCTAGACCAAAAGCTAAGGGCATCCATGAGAGTGTGTTGGTTTGCCACAGTCTTCCCTTGTGCTACTTCGACATCTCTCTGCCTCTCTTCTCCCTGTCTCATCCTTCTCCCAACCAATCCACGCTCCTTGGATCAAGACATTGCTTTATGTTACTTTGTAAAACATCCTTGTAAACTGATGTGCCACGGAAATACTAGCGTGAAGTTGTTGTTGTGACAGCGTGGACTGTTCTGGGAGCTCTGCATGACTATTGAATGGTAGATAAAAGCAATCAATGTACCCAGTGAGCTTCATGCTGGGTTGGGAATTTGCCCCCCAACCTACCCAGACCAACACTAACACTGGCACAGCAGACTCATGCAAAAGGCTGCCATTGTAAGAGTGCATTTAGTTTTCAGAAACAATCATCTAGCAGCCACAAGAGGAATAGATGGACCACCTAAGCTTCCCATGGCCTATTTCTCCCCATTTGCACCTTTTCTATCAGTGGGAGAAGAGATACTTGTATTTTTCACCCATTCGCCCCTTTGATGGAAACATAGCTTCTGAGAAGTAAAGTTCGATTGTTTGATTATTACATTTCTGTGCCAGCTTTTTTCTTTTAAAGAACTCAAAGCAGCTTACACCTTCTACTAGAAGGGTTAAAATGGCCAGAAGAAGGAGGGTTTAAGCAATCGCTTCATGAAAAAGAGAAACAAACCCAGGAGACAGTCACATGCATTTACATGCATTCTCATCTGGTCCCTTTTTGACTGGCTTCTAATTAACAGCTAAAAACCTTCTAACACCTTTGAAAGTGTGTAGGACATTTTGCAAGTTGTTATCTGAGTTGCCAGGTCCTGATTTCATGCTCTAACTGCAGAGAAACTGCTGACTGGTGTAACTTGTGCTGAATCCTGCTTTTCTTGTTCTTCTTTCAGCCATGTATTCATATCTCTACTGCTTCTTCCTGTTTGTGGGTGTGTATGTGCGGTGTTAGTTCCTCCTCACTTCTTCCTTACAAAGGCATTGTTCTTTTAAAGTTCACTCACAGCATTCTCTTTAGTCTTGCTCCTATTTCAGATTTTCTTTGGTGAACAGTTTCTGTCCGGATGGAGGCACTTTTTGCTTTCCCTCTTGAATTCACACACAAAACTAACCCATGATTCACATTAACTTTACTCTGTTGCTTTAACCATGAGTTGTCTTGCAGATGTGCAAACAAAACTGTGACCTGTTTTCCTAATTTCTGGCTCGTTTCTCTTCCACTCATTTTGCTATTTTTCAGAACGGTTTTGTTTTCTGGTTGCTATTGTTAGAAACTCTCTTGCAGGGCAGACAGCGATGCAAAAAAACAGGGTAACCCACAGTTCTGGTTTCAAACATCAAGGCAAGCTTTGGTTTAAACAAGCCAGACTTCATAAACCGATCACAAACTATGGCATGTGTTTATGATTTGTAGCTGGCAAGCAAACCATGGTTGTTCACAGTGTTGCATTCAGACACAACATACTGGCTTTCAACAAACTACATCTTGGCTTAATGTTATGTAGGAACTAGACAAGTCCCAAAAAGTCTGAGAATTCCCTGCTGGAACATGTCTTGAAAACCGCTGTACTTGTTTCCTTCTGCCTTTAGAAAAGGAGAAGATATTTATTTGCCTTGCTTTATGCAACACGTGTCTGCCAGTCCAGTCCAAGAGAATCACTGTTTAAAGGAATGGGTTATGTTTGAGCAGACAAGGTATCAATGCGCTCCCCAGAGCGGCTTGCCTGGCGCCGTCATTATTTGCTTTTCAGCGTCAGGCGAAGAGCTTTTTATTTAAGAGCTATTTTAATTGTTAATTTATTAATTTATTCTTGTTATATTTATATATTTGTATTTTTTATAGTTTGACTTTGAGAGGGGCCAGTTTTTAAATAGTGTATCATTTTTAATTGTAATTGTATTTATTTATTGTTGTTAGCCGCCCTGAGGCTTTTTTGCAAGGGGGCGGCATACAGATGTGTAAAATAAATAAATAAAAAATAAATCAAGCAGATGGGGAGAGTAGAGGAGAATCGGGAAAACTCAGCGGCCATTACAATTGCAGGATATAACTCTAGAAGAGGAGAAACCAAAATAAGTCAGTTGCAACCATGCCAATAGAAGGTATATCTCATTTCTCCCTCTTCTGCAGTCATTTGGGATTGAAATTTTGCATGTTTACTCAGGAGAAGTCCCACTTGAGCTAAAATTGCAGGTGTCTTGGTGCAAGCAGTGCTTCCTGGCACTATGGAATTTTCCGTTTTTTTCATTGAATGGTGCCATGACTGTGTTCCTTAATGCAAAGTTGGGCAGGCTGATTGCCCTCTAGTTGTTTCAGGTGACACTCCCCATAAATGCCGGGCAGCATGGTCAATGGTGTGGGATAATGAGAGTTTTAGTCCAGAAGTCTGGAGGGTACCGGTTACCTGTCCCCACCTGCACGCACTCCAGAGCCTGCATCCCCCCACCCCAATCTGACCAACGAATTTGACTGGCTCAGGTTTCCAAAAAGTCTTTAAAGGGATCTGTCCCTCTCCTACCTCATGGAAATAACTGCCAGCTGTTCACATGCATAACCCAGTTTGTGGTCTGTATGAGCATGTATATGATCTCATGGAGGAATTTTGCCAGTTTATGTAATTGATCTTCACAGTCTGTCCTTTTCCAAGTGCTCTGGAACAAACAATATGCTAATTGCCTTAGGAAACAGGGCTGAATAAGTCAGACTGAATCCAGAAATCTAAAACAGCAGGCCTTATTTCTAACAGAATGAAACCACTACCACCAGTTCACCTACTGAATGCATTGTTCTTTCACAAAAGAAAGCCAACTTAAAAGAAAATTATTTGGTTCTGTGCAGCTATTAGCCACCTGAGACTCCTTTTTGCTCTTAGTGCCGGTCTCCTAGATCTGCTGGGCTCAGGTTGCTTAAGGCTTTTATATGTGGTGTATCTTGAATACAAAGACATATGTTGGCCTGAACTTCCCAAATAACCTATCCCTTGTTTCCCAGGTCACTAGAAAAGGAATATGGCTCAAGAAACCAACCATAGCCAAGTGCCTATGCTTTGTTCCACTGGATGCGGATTTTATGGAAACCCTCGTACAAATGGCATGTGTTCGGTGTGCTATAAAGAACATCTTCAACGGCAAAATGGTAGTAATGGTAGAATTAGCCCATCAGGTAAGTGTATCTCACCAAAGGGTATTGGGTTGACTGGGCTTTATTTCTCTACTCACATATTTTAAGCAACTTGCTCCACTGCTCAGTCAAAATTACTGAAGCAACAGCTTGGATGCAATCAGTAAAACCAAGCTAGTCCTGCAGGGTTGCAATCTAGAAGGACATGATACTAAAGTAAAGAAGGTAAGGGATTGAAGAAGAAAAACCCATCTCAGGCATCAACTCTTTAAAAAAGAAACAGTAGTTCTTATATTGGTGTACTGGGAAATGTTCAGGGAGAAGTTCAGGTCTTTCAGCAGAATTGCTGGAGTGGCCCTGCTTCCCATTTTGTCCGTGGCCGGCTGGGATCGCTGCTGGCAGTGAGAGTTGAGGGAAGAGCCTGATGGAGCTGGTCTTTCCAGGAGGGCTGATTTGGTGTTTTCTTCTTAGATGCACGGCTAACATCAAGAGTAGGCAAGCTTGGGCACCCACCGCAACCCCGCAGGGGCCCACAGTTAGAAGCCTCCTAAAGTTGCTCCTTTACAAGCTGTTCTCAAGCCTGAACTATGGCTGTGGTTGTCGGGAGCCAAGTTTTCCCTTCCTTCCTTCATGCTTCCAAAACAACAGACAGCCTCTTGTAAAATAGCTCTGTATTGCCAATTCACAGCTAACAAGCTACAGCAACTGGAAGATTAGTCTCTGTACATTAGTTGAGCCCAAACCAGAATCTACTTCCAAAATCCCCCCTTTTCAGTCATACATAAAGCCATTTCAGAGGAGCAAATTTCTGCATAAGAATTCTGCTCTTCCTGTGTTGTGATGCTGACAATAATCACCCATTCCACCATGGTTGTAAATTGCTTTTAAGCCTGCATGTTAAAAGCAAAGACCGATGTAAGCATTGCGTCTAACTTGGCTTTGATGGCACAACTTGGTGCCTGCTTTCTTAATGTCAGAGGCAGATGGTCACCCTGTCTGGTTCAAAGAAGGTGGATTGAGGAGGATTCCTTAATTATTGGTAATGTGAGACATGGAGCTACAATCATTGCAACCTTATGGATGCACAGTCATACTGCCTTCTAACACGGCCCAAATGCTGTCTTTATGTTCGTGCCTCTTTTTTCAGCAACTTCTGTTAATAGTCTAGCTGAATCTTTACCAGTTCAATGCACTGAAGGCAGCATCCAGGACGCTCCATCAACACTACACTCGACAACTGTACTGCCTATGCAGCCAAGGTAAAAGTTGTGTGTGTGTCAGTGAGTGAGTGTGTGCGCACACATGGATCAGAGCAATTTCCCTTTTTTGTAAACTGGATGAGCGATGCCATGTAGGTCTATGTTCCCATTATTATGATTAATGTGAGTAAAGGTCTGTCTAGAAGAAGAACCTACCAGCCCACATAATGTGCTCAAATTGTAAATGCAGGCATTGAACGGCAGTGGCTAGGCAGCCGTGAAGGGAGCGTTGAGAAGAGTGCTTGGGTACAAGCATGTCTTTTAAAGCAGGAGGCAGCCCCCTCCCAAAACACCCCACCCCGTCCCAATTGGAACAACGCATATTGAGAAGGCATGAAATGTTGGGTTTCTGCTGGAGCTGAAAAATGGTGAGGAACTGCATGGTTGTTCTAAAAGAGCCAGTGTGGTGTCGTGGTTAAGAGCATGGGACTGGGACTCAGGTGATCCGGGTTCGAGTCCCCGCTCGGCCATGGAGCCAACTGGGTGACTTTGGGCCAGTCACAGACTCTCAGCCCAACGTACCTCACAACGTTGTTGTTGTGGGGATAAGATGGAGGAGGAGAATGATGTAAGCTGCCTTGAGCCCTTTGAAGAAAAAGGCAGGATATAAATCCAAAAATAAATAAATAAATAAAAATAAAATAAAAGAGGGCCGGGCCCCTGAACAGGGTCACTCCTGCTGGGAGGGGAAGACACCACGGCACTTAGGTGCAGGTCCCTCTTGCTAACCACGAAGAGCTGGGGAGAACGCAGACTTAGTCAGAGCTTTTATTATTTTGTGCACTCGCTCTCCCTCCCCTTCCCCCCCCCGCCCACCTGCGTGTCCATCCATCTTGTATAATGAGCACAGAGCTATAAAGATAATGAGGTATCTGCCTAGGAAAATGGTTCAGGAAGTAGGACCAGGTGTTGGGACTGTATCTCAGATGCTTTGAAACAGTTTCACTCACTCCCTGTCCACTTCTCAACCCAGTTCAAAGTTCTAGTGTTTACATTTTTAAAAAATAAGCCTGACACAACTTGGGACTTGGTCTGCAGCCCTTCACTCCACCTGATCACCAAAAGTTCTTCATCGTGGCCTCTGTGCATCACGCATTATGGGTGCTGCGCCTGCACAGTGCCTGTTGCCGGGAAGATTTAATAGCTTTAACAGTTTTTGGTGGGAACTCCGCACACCCCCGCACCCCAGAGTGTAAATGGGTGGCGTGCCCACCCTTTCCCTAGTCTGCTTGTGACCGCCATTTGCCATGCCTCGAGCCTTTTTGCTTTGCCTTCTCGTTTTTTCTCTTAGCCCATACTCTTAAAAGTTTTTTCCTCAAACTTTATCTCTCTCTATAACTTTAACTCCCAATCCAAGTTCAACCCCATCCGAACCTCTCCCCCATTCTTCTCATTGTTTCCTCCCTTCCCTCCCAAAATTATATACATATTAAAAAATGCCTCTATAGTCATTCTTCTCCCATACATCCGCCATTTGCTGTTTCTCCTCTCCTTCCTTCGATGGCACAGCAGGCGGCTTTCTGCAAGTGTTCCCAGCATGAAGACAATGCAGTCCTCCATGCCACCTGATCACCAAAAATTATAGGAACAGTCTCATCTCACAGGAGTTGCTGTACTGCAGTTAGCCAGGGCCAAGGGTGAACCACTTTCTGAAGCTCCTTCCTCCATCACCTTCTAGGCCTGTGTCAAGCCCGTCGTCGCTCTTAGCAGAATCCGTAGCAACATGCGAAGTGGAATGTACAGATATAGTGGATAAAACAGGACCTGAAAGAGAAGATGTTCAAGGTCAGTAAGAAAGCTGGTTGGAGGCATCCAGTGTCTTTTTGTTCTGCCTGCCTGCTTTTGTGTTTCGTCATAGAAACATAGAAAACATAGAAAAAGAGCAAGTCAGAAGGGGCCTCCCGGGCCATCTAGTCTGACCTCCGGCACCAGCCGGCTCCACTCATGACATGCCCACCATGTGCATGTCCAGCCTGTCTTTGAACACCCTCACTGATGGGGCCTCAGCGACCTCTCGTGGAAGCCCATTCCACGCCCTCGGGGTCCTGACTGTCAGGAAGTGCTTCCTGGCATCCAAATGGAACCTTGGCTCCCTGAGCTTTGCTCCATGCACAGCTTGAGAGCAACAGAAGTGTTGTCCTACTTGATGCATTAGGCAATAACTCAGCAGTGCTGTGTCTCAGCTGCTGCAGTTAGTGCTGATACGAAGGTGTTGGGTGACTTTAATGGTGCACCTTGGTTGTGGACGAGGCACAGATTGGTCCTCTGAAATGTTCTCCTGAGCCTGCAAATGATTGCTCTACAGTGAAGGGAATTTTCAAGCACTTATGGGGGGGTGAGGTGTCTTCACAACTGGTGGAAAGCAGTATCTCTGTTACATTTTTTCTGATTTTGCTGCTTTTCGGAAAGGGGTAAATGGCTTGATCTACACTGCTAGAAAACTAATCTTACCAGCTTCGAAGTCGGACTAATAAGAAGTAAGCCTGTAACTACCTGCAACTTTTGAAATTGCGCTGTGTTTATATCTTGCATCAGTCAGTACTATACTATACTATACTGTACAGATTAATGCCACAGCCTTCAGCATTTTCAGATGTTCAGGTTATTTTTTGAGAATCCAAGCTTCAACTGCCTTGCTCAGCTGACGTTCACTCATTCCACTGTGTAGTTTCACAAAAAGGGGTGATCCCTGTGGGTTTTATCAGACCAAGGATGGATAACATAGTGTTCTCCAGATGGTTTGAACTACAAGTTCCATTAGCCTTGCTCACTTGTCATAGTGTCTGAAGCTGATGGGCTTCAAAACACCTGGAGGGTCCCTTTTAGTTGGATTGGTTCATGCTCCTGTTGGATCCTCAAGTTCTCCAGCAAAGTCAAGGGGGAATTCCATGTTTTCTGTCAATTGTGCTGTATGTAGCAGTACTTTCTAAAGCGTTAGCTTTTTGTTGCAAACAATACTCCCAGGGTACCTTAAAGGCTAATAAATGTATTGTGTCATGAACTTATTTTGGGCTTATGCCAATGCCCTTCCTTAGACTGTGAGCCGCCCCGAGGCTGCTGCAAGGGGCGGCGTATAAATATTTAAATAAATTAATTAATAAATAATAAAATAAAATAAAATAAAATAAAATAAAATAATCTTTCATTTAGGACTTCTGTTTTGTTGGTGCTGTTTTAAAAACCAGTAATGCAATTCTAGGAAATTCCTCTTCCAAAACGGCTGGATTTATCTGTAGAACTTAACCTTTTCTAGGCAGATGTTGGGGCATCTTTGTGGCCTTCAGACATAGCGAAAAATGGAGAGGCAGGCAAAAAACCTACTATCTTGTCCATTTCAGATGTGTTTCAAAAAACTGGATGCATGTCCTTTCAGCTTCTAGGAAAATTCTGTTCAGTACTGAGTGCTGGGTGCAACTTACTCCCTTGTTAAGGGTGCATGGGATTATCTGAGTGTTTCCAAAGTGCAAAGATACAAGCACCACTGTGCGCGCGCCCGCTCTCGCTCTCTCTCTGGCTCTGGCTCTGACTCTCGCTCTCAAGATGCACCATTATGGCTTCACCACAGCTTTACTCAGTGAGTACTATTATGGGCAATCTGCCAAAATACTTATCTGTCCCTTAGGGGCAGCTTAAGCCAGTCCCTGGTCATGTGTTTCAGCAGCCTGTGCCCTTAGATACCAGACAGTAATACCCAAACCATGGTGTGGCTCAAAGTACAGGGGCGCTTTCTCTTTTCTTCTCTCTTTCCTCCCATTGCTGTCTCTTCTCATTGGATCGGCCTCCTCCAACCTGGCACGCTTCAGGTGTGTTGGGCTACATTTTCCACCAGCTGACATGGCTTAGTTGGGGTGATGGAAATTGCAGTCCAGCAGATCTGGAGATCTCCTGGTTGGTGGCAGCCGCACTAATACAGTGCGGGGTTTCTAGTCTTTCCCCCATTGATCCTCAGGCAGGCACTTCCAGTGTCGCATTGGTGTGCTGGTATGAAAGCTTTTGATGGGCAGACACCATACTTTCAGTGTTTACTGTCTGGACTTTTAGTTTCCTCATCTTGAAGACAAAGTGCCTTGTTCTAGATTAGACGATTTGTCTAGCTCAGCCATGGTTCCTCAGATTGGTGGCAGCTCTAGCAGGGGCTCAATTCCCATCTGCCGTGGCCTGCTCACTTTTTAACTGGAGATTCCAGGGCTGAAAATGGGCCTGCCTGCATGCAGAGCCTGTTCTCCATGGCTGAGCTACAGTCCCTCCTTGGCATGGAGCTCTGGCTACTGGCCTTGACCATTTCTAGAACAGTGGCTCGAACAGCCTGTGTTTGCTTCTGTGAGGATGCCATAAGCCAGGAGTGGGCAGCCATTTTTCTGTCATGGATGCCAGCGAGTAGGGCCATGGGTAGCAAGGCCAGAATACAGTGAGTAGGTTTCCCTTTCTCCTTTCTGCCACTCCCTTGCCTTTCTTCTTCTACCTTCCCAAGCAGCAGGCTGTCAGAAAAGGAGCTGGCTGCTCTTGCAGGAGGTGTGAACTAATAGCTTGCAGAGGGGTTTTGAAACTGGGCTGAGGACTTCCTGCAGCCCTAGACCTACAGCGTACCTCTATCTCAAATCCATACCATTTGGAAGCTTATAATGCTGTGTGGTGAGAAGCAGAATCTTAAGAGGTGAGATCCAGAGGCCTAGTCTAGCCCAGGCACCGCCTTTAGATCCAAGGATACTTAGGAAGGAACAAAAACACCTGGTCAAAGATGATATACAATTCTGTTGAATACAAGGATGAAGCATGGGTGTATGAAGAAGCGTATGAAGAAGCAAAATATAGCTTGCATTCCCCTTTTCTTGGTGGCTGTGTTGGTTTCCCGAATAGGCCAGGGGTGCTGTGTGGACCTCCAAAGGAGCCTGAAGAAGCACATCAGTTCCCCCAACCAAGAAGGAAAGATGCCTCTCTCGCCATGGATTTTATAAAGTCTTTCCCTCCCCCCTCACTATTCATTGCATATAGGCTCTAACCACTACACTCCCACCCTGAAGACAAAGGACGAACAAAGCCAGTTCCGTAAGACAAGCAGTCTCATTCTAAGAGCAGAAGCAGCTCTTATGTGCAGAATGATTAGGGAAGGCAGCACTGAGGCTCTGCCTAACAAGCGGAAAGTTGTCAGCCCTTGGAATGACCACGAGAAACTCTCCTGACTTTGGGATCCTGGGGACGTTCATCACACTGCTGTCTGCTGAACCTTAATAACTTTCTTGCCATTGTTCTGGTGATGCCCATACAAATGCAGGTGACACACAATGATCTTTGCACCCTTCTGAAATTTGGCCTTGCAGTAAAGCTGTAATAAGTGCAATGGTCCAAGAAAGCTGTAGGAGTGTTGTGTGTGTTGGAGTGATGGGGGACACCGAAACTGCGTGCCAGAACATTGGAGAAAAGTAGGCTTAACCAAAGGCCCAGGCAGGCTTCTCACTTGTTACAAGGGCTTGAGTTTTTCCCCCGATGTTGCAAAGTTTTCTAGCGTTTGCTTTCGTTTATATGGATATGTTTCCATCCTTGTAAAATAAGCACATACATGCAGGATATTTTGGCATTCGTCTCTGCATGTTTAGGAAATCCTAATACCCCAAAGGCTGAGTTAGTCAAAAACCACACCAAAATCTTTGAAAACAACTCTTTAATGAAACCAAAAACAATTTAAAATTAATTGAAATCACACATCAGGGGAATGAGAACCATGTCTTAATGCTAAGAAGGCAGAAGATGGCAAACTTGTATACTGACTTGGGTTCCCTGCCAGAGGAAAAAAGGTAGGGTATAAATTTAATGCAATTAGGCATTTTGAATCAGCTTAAGCTGAAGTGCACTGTGGGCTTGATCATGGAGAAGGGAGAAAAGAAAGAAGTGCTAATTTCAGAGTTGATTTCAGTGGAGAGGGTAGGAAGGAATTGAGGAGGCTGAGCAAATGTAGGGGTTTTGAAAGTCGGTAGGAAGGCATGAAGGAATGGCCGAGCTCAAAAGCCAAGGGGTTTTAGGGTTTGGAAGCAGGTAGAATATTAAGGGAAAGGGCGGGGAGAAGAAATGGGGTTATAGATTATTTAAAAAGAAAAGAAGATATTGCAAAGATTTATCTATTTACATCTGCTGACTTGCGAAGTTCTGTTGAGCTCCTCAGGGAGGATTTTTGAGCAAAATGTGGGAGGGGTCCCTCTTGGATGGGAGGGCACTTCTTCCCCCTCTTCCCCCTCCCCACCTTTTGTGTGTGTGTGTGTGTTCTGTGGATTTCAGTTACTCTTTTTATACTCCCTTATGGAACCTTTTTCTAAGGTTGCTCATGGATCTTGGAAAATGGATTCTTGCATATCAGACATCTAGGGAAGAAAGAAAACAATGAGCTCTTCTCTCCTGCATGATGTGTGGAAAGTGTCTAGGTGACCAAGGAAGCCATGTAGGGGGATTGCGGTGACTAAGGAGCCACGTTAAGCATACCTGCGTACACCACATTGGGTTTCCAGGATGCCACTGCTTTAAAAGAAGTTGAATTCTTTGTTTTCCCTTCTATTTGACCTTAGCAGCTTAGGAAATATTTCATTATAGTGTCTTCTGTGGTTGTACTTTTGACACAAAATATGAATTTTGCAGTTGCCAGCATTGAGGAATTAAGGTAATCCAAGTACAATGGCTGGACAGAAATTGTACACAAGAAATTGCAGCTCCTATTGGAAATTGGGGGCCTCACCTGCTTTTTTTTTTTTCTTTTGCCCTTCACAGATACCAAAAGTCCCCAGTCCCCTTCCAGTCGTGAACCCTTTCTGTTCCAAACAGCACATTTTGAAAGGGGGTGCTTCATAACATCAGGCTTGGGCTGCAGGAAGAGCTAGGTAATGCTCAAGGGAGAACTCGCCCTGCATGCACACATGTACACATGCACAGGAGGAGGAGGAATTGCCTACATGCCTCCAGTGATCTGCATGGAGGTCCTGATGCACAAGGGGAATTAGGAGTTTGCATAACCCAACTGGTACAAGGGAAGCATCTGTTTAATTCCCCACACTGTTTCACAAGGGTGACTTGAAATTTTTGTGTAGGAAATGCGGGATATAAAGCTCAAGAAACAGATAGATGGAAACAGGGAGAAGGCCTATGCTAAATAATAGCAGTCTGGTAAAATGGGATGCCATATCTTTATATCTTGGGTTCCTAGAACTCTCTAGCCATTACATGCTCCTCTAGGTTATGTCTATACCTAGTCTGCATTTCAAGATAAAATAGTCTGCATGTTAATGGCCTACATTTCAAGCTAAGGTAGACAAATGGAAGATTTAAAGTGAGTTCATGGCCCTTTTATTATTTATTAAGAGCATTTTACCAAGTTTCTCAGTCGAAAAAAGTCTCTAGAGTGCCTTACTAAGATCAGTACTTAGCCAGTTTGTACCTTCAGGCTTACAGTCTGCAAAACACAACACAAAAGGAAAACAGACCCACAGGGAAGAGGGGCAAATAATGCCTGGCAGTAGTTTTAAGTCTTCGTATTGGCCGGCTTGATTGGCAACAGTGTGAGGAAGGGAGAAAAGAAGGAAGACATCAAACCTTGCTGGCTCCTCCACAGAGCCGAAGGAGTGGCGATGTTTCCCTTCTCTCGCAGCCAGATGTAATATTTAGGCTGTCTTTCTCGTATTCTGCTTCTAAAAGCCTGTGCCTGAAGATACATGACATGTGTTTTCTTTTGGGAGATCACATGCTAGAGTCATATGCAGTGAGCTTTCATGGACTCATAGAACAGGGTCCGAAGGGGCCTGTAAAGCCATCAAGTCCAACCCCTGCTCAATCCAGGACTCCAAGGTAAAGGCACCAGGTAGTTGTGCAACTGCCTCTTGAATGCTTCCAGTATGCGGTAGCCCACGACTTTCCCAGGTAATCAGTTCCTGTGTTGTGCTGCTCTAACAGTCAAGAAAGTTGTCCTGAAGTCCAGCCCAAATGTGGCTTCCTGTTACTTGAGCCCATCATTCTGTGTCCTGCACTTTGGCATGACAGAGATGATATTCTGAGGTGGCTCTTTTAGGCAACCTGTCAAAACTCATCTGAAGAGTATGCTGCTAGATGGGCTGGTGTGTAGATTAGTCCTGGCTAATGGGGTTTGGAGTATATGGATGGTGTGGATCCATACAAAATCCAGTAAGGAGGAAATATTTCTGTATTAAGGTGCTATTTGTACATAGCATTGTGCTGGACCTTTGTGTGGAACAACTCAGTGCGACTTCAGTTTAAGATCGGGCAATGCTGCTGCTTCTAAGCTGTAGCTGAGTGCTTTGAACATAGGGACATAAATGCCATGCTGGATCAGACCAAAGGTCCACCCTGTCCCAGACATTGGCGAAACAGCTGTCTGCAGGATTGCTCAAGCAGGAAAACCTCCTCCTGCCCAGCTCCTCAGCAACTGGTGTATGCAGGCGTGGTGTCTCTGGGAGAAGAGGTAGCACATATCCCGCAAGGCTAGTAGCCACTGATAGCCTCTTCCCTCGTGAATCTGTGCGACCCCATTTTAAAGCCATCCAGATTGGTGGCTGTCACCATTTCCATGGCAGTGGGGAGCATGAATTAGAGCCAGTGTGGAGCAGTGGTTAAGAGCACGGGACTGGGACTCAGATGATCTGGGTTCGAGTCCCCGCTCGGCCATGGAGCCAACTGGGTGACTTTGGGCCAGGCACAGACTCTCAGCCCAACCTACCTCACAGGGTTGTTGTTGTGGGGATAAGGTGGAAGAGGAGAATGATGTAAGCTGCCTTGAGCCCTTTGCAGGAAAAAGGCAGGATATAAATCAAAAAATAAATAAATAAAATAAATAAAAATTAAGCTATGTAGAAGAACTGCTAGCACCGGCATGGATGTATGTGTTCACCTGACCTAGTAAAATGTATCTTCCTATTAGCTATTGCTCATTCTAGTGTCTAATCAGTTGTTTCAGGCTTCAAGTCCAGTCGACCCCAGTCAATGTAGTCAGGGATTCTGAGGGTTGTAGTCCACAGTCTCTGGAAAGCACCAAGCTGGAGATGGCTAATCTTCTCTGGTTGATCAGTAGTGACTATTCAAGGTCTTGGGAAGAGGTGAAAGGTTGCTTGAGCTGGAAGTAACAAGGCTTGAGATCCACCACTGCCTCAAATTCCTGAAGATGGGCATTTAAGTATGCGACTTGCCATTCTGATGGGATTGTGTGAATGGATATTTGGATATAACCTGAGTGTGACTCTCCTGCAAGACCAATGTCCTTCTGTATGCCATTTTTAACAGGAAGCAGTTCCACACATATCTACCCACTGTGTATTTTGCTTTGGTATGCATATATGCTAATCTACATATGATATCATATTTCTGTATGGAAATACTTTCTGTCTCGTGGGAGAAGGGTGCATGTGAACTGATGCTTTTTCTTTATTAAACAAGTATATGGCACTTTATGGGTGGCTTCAGGAAGGTGTTCTACATGGAGCAGAATCATACAGGAGTTTTTACATACCTTCAGAAGTGAGGACTCTCTTCTAGAGACCTTAAAAGTGAAATGAGAAAATGCCATTTGTGTTGTTTGCTAATATGTCTATTAAATTGCATTTCTAATATTCTCCCTTTTAGAGTGCCTGTTTCTCTGTGCTAAAAGACACGCCATTCTAAATTCCCCCTACACGGACAACACAAAAGAGCTGACCCTATATAGTTAAGGAAAAAGGGGAGGGGGAGGCTTTTTGCCAAGCTACTCTGAAGTGGAAAAAATTACATTTATGTCTTTACACCAGGCTATCCTCCTGTATTTCCTGTTTTCTGTTTCCAGTGATAACAGAATAGGTCAGCTCTGGATCCCATACTGTACGATTCATCTCCAGTAGCAGTGCAGCCTTCAACCTGATGCATTAACAGAGTTGAAGAAGTTCTGCATTGTTGTAGCCCAAAATTGAAAGTGTGTGTGTGTCGCTTTTGGTGGGCTGTTTATCAGTAAACAAACACAAGCAAGTTTAAAACTGAGAAGACAACCTGTTTTTTAAATAAATATATATATATCTCAAAATACATACCTATATTACATGTCCCATTGAACAAATAGAACCAACATCAGTGGATCTTGCCGAGACAATTTCAATAGACAGTACCGGAGAGGAATTGTCGATGGATAACTCAGATTTACCTGGCACTACCAGGGGCTCAGAAACAGAGTGTGATTATGACGCAAGCCTAGAAAATAATATAGACGATCCCGATTTCCCGGATGACAGTGCGAGAGTGAAAACGAAGAGGCGCGATACAGATTTAACACTAAACACAGTAGGTAAGTGAGCTTCCTTGTTAATGGTAGGTTCTAACAGTGATTCCCAAACTGTGTGCAAGAACTTGAGAGGGGCTGGCGTGTACCTTCAGAACAATAGCTACCTTCTAGGACATAGCCACTGTGTAGAGATGCCCAAGCATACTAGTTGCTTGTACATGTGCCCACCCCTGCCTGCCCTTTCCTTTTCTCTTGCTGCCCCTGCCAGCAAAGTGTTATCCCTAAAGAAGCATGTAATGGGGCACTAGGTTTCCCTGATCTTGGATTCCTGGTTCCCTATTTGGTGCAACCAAGAGGCAGCAGGTAAATCCCGGAAGCATCATGATTGCCAAGAAAATAGGGTCTTATCCCTGAACTTTGGCTGACTGGGCACGGAAATCTTAACTGTGCTCTTCTACTGTTGCTGCGGATGCCTCCACCCTCGTTCCAAGAGCTGATTTGAGAAGCAGCAGGTGTATCGTTCTGATAAGTACCCAGTGAGCCAACTGTGTCTCCAGTCTTAATCCTCGCAAGGGAGAATCTGTGCCCCAGCTATCAAATGTCTGGGAAACGCTGTCTTGTCAAACAAAGGCCAGGAGCTTCCCATTCCAGTAGTGTGAAGACAGATGTGATTTGGAGGTCTGTTAAACCCACCGATTTCAAAGGTAGACGTCTTTCTCTGTGTGTTTCCTTTGTCTCCTTGGAGTGAATGGCAACTCAAGCATTCTATACTGTCTGGATCATGCCTGTCTTGCCACTTGGCATTAAAAGGCAGACCTCAAACATGTTTGATAGCCCTTTCTTGTCCTCATCTTTGGTGTGAATATTGTCCTCTACTTGCAGAATGGCTCCTCCTATCATACTTAATGCTGCTTAGTTTACTCTTGAATGCATGGTGTGGTCTATTTTTTAAGCGGTTCTTTTTAGCTGCCTTCTGACAGCCTGCATGTGTTCTGTTCCTATGAGCTTTCCATCTTTTCTGCTTGTTTCTGTATTAGAATGTTTGTACCTTTCTATTCAGTGTCATAATTTTGTGCTAATAATCTTTTCCCCTCTATTCATGCTTCTATTTGCAGCCTCAAAACTTTCAACTTCATGCTGTTCAACATGGAATGAGAGGGTTGCAGATAAAATAAGTGTAACCATGAAATGCAGTCTTGCTGTGTGAGATTTTGGGTTTTTTCCATCAAATGTGTTTGTTATGGAGTTGTGGGATTCTCTCTCTCTCTCTCTCTCTCTCTCTCTCTCTCTCTCTCTCTCTCTCTCTCTCTCTCTGTGTGTGTGTGTGTGTGTGTTTCTCTTTGTTGGCCATTTTTTCTCTGGCCATCAACACATTCCAGGAGAAGTCACCCTGAAATTAAGCAGATGACCACTTGCAGAATGTAAAAGAAACAGGATCATTGGACAGCTTCATAAGAGCTACTCTGGGTGTGTACCCAAGGGTTTCTTTTCTCAGTTAGATTCTCTTTTCTTCCTGCGAATACGCAGTAGTTCCTTCATGTCATATTACAAAATGCTGCAAAACTCCCCAGTTCCAAAAGCAATCTGACATCGGACTGAGGGAGCAAAGGAAGTGACCTCATACCCTTTCTGCTCTTTGAAACACCCATAATTTGTTGACTTGGAAGGCACCTAGGAGGCTACCTAATCCAGGCCCCTTATCCATACAGTCTTTTTGCAGCTGCACCACCCCTGACAAATAGCCATCTGGCCTCTGTGAATGCTTTCATTGCCCTTCCAGCATGTGCCAGTTGACTCTGACTGGCCTTTCAGGGTCCAGGTCTCAATATTGCATTGCCTGTTGATGGCCCCTTTGAAGTGAAGGGTTAGGCTTGAACTTCCAAGCGGCTCTAATCCCCACCCTAGAATTCTGACCTGGAATTGGGGCCCTGTGCAATAACAGTGGGGTGGAAGGAAGGTGTCATTGCTACATACACATTTCAAGCAGTGGCTTGCCTGTTTCACATGGACGCTGTAGTTTAAAGTAGCCACAGCGCATGCCAGGCACTGTCTGTACACTGAGGGGTACGACTTGTCATATTATCAGACAGCTTGGGTCATTAAAAACTGTGGGATGTCATGGGTTTATTGGAGGGCTGTTTTCCCCATCAAGTAACCCTTGGTTCAGACAACAGAACAAGCTGTGCCCTGGTGGGTAATGTGCCAAGCACTGCAGCCTGCACTGAATAAGCCGTAGCGGTTTACCTAAGCCACCATGGTTCTGCAAATCAAGCAGGCTGATGCCTGTTTGAACCCAGTTGCCTAAAGTGAAAGTCCACATTTTTGCTTGTCTTCCTCTTTGTGAGAGAATGCTTCTTCACTCTCTGTCAAGGGTGCTGGAAGGATGACCACCCTTTCTTTTTAAGCAGAGGTGGAGCATCTGGCTATTGTTCAAACAGCAGCCCGATCCTTCTCTGCTGGCATGTGGCTGAGACTCTCAGAGAACCTTCTTCTAGTCATGTTCTCCCTTCTTGGTGATCTTGCTGAACTACTTGTTAAGATCTGACTTTCTAGCCTCTTTACACACGGGTAGCTTTCAGAGTAGGCCAGAAATCAACAAAGCATGTGAACAGTGTAGTACACCGATGCCTCCAACTCCTTGGGTACGTTGCTGTTGCTTTCCCAAGCTGATGCATAGCTTAAGTGAAAGTTGAACCATGGCCTTTTTGAGTCACTGCTTTTATTTTTAGCCAGTACCCAATACCAGTTCACCTGTTAGAATGGTGGACCAAAGATTCTGGTCTTGTTTTACTCTATAGGTCTGCCTTCCCCAAGCTGGCACCCTCCAGATGTATTGGACTGCAACTCCCATGATTCCCAGCCTGCATGGCAGTGGCATATCTGGAGGACGTCTAGCTGAAGTCTCCCTTGCTACTAGCACAATGTTTCCTGAATGTCTAGGACCTGAAGCAGTTACTATTACGATTATTGCTTCAATTGCGATTGAACATCCACGCTCCACTCAGGAGCTGTTTAGTGAACCAGCCCATTGATGCTGCCTCCTTGTTTAGCTCTCCAGATTGTCCCATTTGTGACTCAGAGATGGGTTGGCACTTTCCAGCCCATGGTGGGACTTCCCTCCATCAATCCACATTAACGGGAGGGTGCATCAGAGAACAGGTGCCATTTTCCTTCCCTCCCTCCTTCAGGAGGCAGCCTCTTTCCATACACTGGCAGACCAGCAGGGAGATAGGCGCTGTCTGTGGTTCTCTCTATGCTCCACAGGTTGTTGCTCCAAATCAGTCCAGTGTATTGGCTTAGCTTGAAGGTCTGCTTAGTCCCTCTAGGGCAGCCTTTCCCTGACTCATTTATTTATTTATTTATTTATTTTACAAATTTATAAGCCGCCCCCTTGCAAACAAGCCTCGGGGCGGCTGACAACAAATCAAAACAATATAAAACAATGTAATAATATAAAACAAATATACCATTTAAAACACGTTAAAAACTGGCCCATCTCATGGTCTGAAAGATAAAAATAAATTATACAATAAATAATTTAACAGTTAAAATACTTCTTAAATAAAAAGGTCTTCGCCTGGCGCCGAAAAGCAAATAATGACAGTGCCAGGCGAGCCTCTCTGGGGAGCACGTTCCATAATTGGGGCGCCACCGCAGAGAAAGCCCTCCTCCAGATACTCACCCTCCTCACTTCTCTCACAGAGGGTTCCCGGAGGAGAGCATCAGCTGCCGATCGTAGGGGGCGGGAGGGCATATAAGGCCGCAGGCTTTCCAGATGCTTTCCGGATGTGTTGAACTATCAGGCCTGTTGATGCTCAGCCAGCATGGCCATTGGGAGGCGCAATCCTAACCCATCTGGACAGGCTTCAGAGTGAGGAAAGTTGCTTCAGGATAGGGGTGGGGAAGATGTGGCCATCCAAAGGTTGTTGAACTGCAGTTCCCATAGGCAACAGTGATGTATGATAGGCGTTGCAGTCCAGCAGCATCTGGCAAGTCATGTGTTTCCCACCCTGGTTCTTGGCACAGAATTTGGGAATTTTCTGCTCCAGGTGCCAATTCCTGAATTATTTCTTAGATTGCCCTGGTTTTTCTAACAGACTCTGGCATAGCTAACCATTTGATAAAAGCCTTCCAACTCTGAGAGTTCTACTTGTTTGCCATTTTTTGATATTATTTTACACTCTTGTTCATTCCTGTGTCCCAGACCTAACTTTTTGTGCAGTAAGTCAGGAGTTGGTCTTCTAACAGTATTTGGTTTGGTCTTCCCTTCTTGCCCAAAGCTGTGGATAGCTATCCCTTGATTGCATTCTCTTTACTATCTCTCTGTGTTCTTCCTGTGAAGGTCAGAAAAAGGAATTAAAAGTTCCCCCTCCAACTATGTTACCTGCAGCTTGTTCTAACAGTGTCCTTCTTTAAAAAGCTCCAGTTCTTGCTCTTAACTATTCATTTAATGTATTTTTTGCACTAAATTAGAATTGTTTTATTATTATTGTATTTTAAATTGATGTTGTTAGCCGCCCCGAGGCTTTGTTGCGATGGGGCGGCCTATAAATGTTTTAATAAATAAAATAAATAATAAAATATCCTAGGTAAAGGAGAAAAGATATGAAACAAAATTCAGGGAGCATATTAACAAACAAACAAAAAATAATTCAAACTTTTATCAATGGCCAACTTTAAAATGGCAATTAAAATGCAAAATGGCAGAATTCTCTTTCAAAACAATAAAATGGCCATGAAATAAACAAGAGCCGGAAATGAGTGATTAAATTGCTACTGTGCCAGAGAACCCCTGGAACTGGACAAGAGACTTTACTCTGAAATGGAAGACCTGGTGGACGGAAAATGTGCATAGCTCCTGGGACCAGAGAAGTTCTGGAGCCTACAGAGCCTCAGATGCGTCTCCTGTGATTACCTGCCCTGCTTCAGGGGACCTGAAGCACAGTCACTGATGGTGACAGGCTGGGGCAAGCTGATCCGGGAAGTGGTGGACCTTCGGGCAGCTTTACGCTGAACTGCCCGATGCTCACATGGCACCCTAGCCTTCCAGGTCCTTCCTCAGACTCTTCCATAAAGTGGTTGACCATGCTTTCTCCAGCCAGGTTCCTTCCAGTTCTGCTCAACTGTAACATCCATCATTCCCAGCCATATTAGGAATGCTTGATCCTTTTGTCCTGTCCCCAGCTAAAATTCAGTGTTAACTGTGTTGCATCTCTCCTATTTACCCCACATAACTCTTGTGACTCCCTTTCCTTCCTGTGTCCCTCATTGTTGGCATTAGGGTCCCGCAGCTCTGTTCTGAAGACACATGATTTAGCTATTTTTCTGAAGCCGAGTTGGTCTAGGCCTCATCCGGGCCTATGTAGATGCGGTGACAATGTCACACTTAGACCTGGGAAATTGAGATTTGAATCCCCATGAAGCCGACTGGGTGACTTTGTGCCAATTGTGGACTCTCAGCCTAAGCTGCCTCTCAGGGTGGTGGTTGTGTGTAGAGGAGAACTATGTAAGCTGTCTTGGGTTTCTCCCAAGAAGAAAACAAGGTAAGATATGAATGTAGTGTAGCAGTAGATGCGAGATTCATGTCTTCCACCTTGAGCTCTGTGATGAAAGAAAGGCAGGATCCAGGTAGGACTAAATTTAGCCTTCAAACTTCTCAGGAACCTCCAATCTCAAGGGAACTTCAGGTTGTTTGTTCCCTTTGGTTTTCATTCTTTGCTTTTGTTTACTTTGTAAAGTGGCACAATCAGTAGGAACAGCAAGGCCTAATTCTCCTAGAAAACCAAGCTCTGCTCACGTTCTGCAAAAAACAGGTTAAAAATCTTTTTTCGTAGTGCTATAAAAGTTTCTCTCTTGGATTCTCAAGGCCGAAGAATCCCCATGCACAAATCAAAACTTCCCCACATTTGAAGGGGAGTGGGGAGGGCCTTCTTTCCTTTTTGTCCCTGGCTTGTCTAGAGGCAATCTTAGGGTATGAGCCTAGGTAGGTGTTTCCACTGGCCACAAAACAATCTGCAGATAGATAGAAAGCTTCCAGTCAGCTGCTAAATACTCCCAATCGTTAAGCAGCAAGAGGAGACGCCAGGACATAAATGCAACACCTTTTGGCTAATCTCTGCCTTGTCTGAGCACTCCAGCCCATCAGTGTCCGGCTCCAGTAACCCCAGCCAGTATTGCCAGTGGTTGCGGCTGACGGTATGGAGCCCAACAAGATCCAGAGGACCATGAGTTTCCCAGCGAATGTTTCAAGAGATTACCTGGTCCTTTTTGAGCAGTGGTTCAGGGCAGGCTGTTTTGTCTGAATATAAGTTGCTTGATACCGTGCGAGTATATTCTTATTCGTTCCAAAAACTTGACTGCATAGGAGCATAGGAAGCTGGCTTAGATGGTGTGAGACACAATAGGCCTGGGTCTGTCTAACCCAGTGCTTTCAACACAGATGTGAAGCTTTCCTGGCCTTACCTGGAGATGTTGGGGATTGAAACTGGGACCTTCTGCCTGCCAAAGCAGGTGTCCTCCTCCCAAGCTGTGCCCCCTCCCCTTTGCCTCTGCTGATCAGGCAACATTGACAGGGTTTCCACAGTAACAGATGGTTGTGGTCGTGGCATTGTCATCTTTGGGTTTTGCTGAAAGTGAGTGTTAGCTGCCAAAGTAGGGAGAGCCACTGTGCTGGACTGAGAGAAACAAGATCCAGGTTCTAGTCCCCTTCTGGCCAAGAAGCTCACGGGGTGACTTTAGGCCAGTTTGTGGGTCGTGCTGGCTGTGAGAGATGGGAGTTGTAGCCCCAGACATTTGAGCCTGCTGCGCTCATGAAGGTTGATGTAGGGTGAGCTGAAATATAGGACAACAGCCTTGCTTCTCTGGTCTTCTGTCAAGGGTTCCTAAAGTTGCCATATGGAAGAACGGTATAATGTGTGACAAACAGTGATCAAGGACTGGTGCTGTTTCACCTGCTGCCCACCAACCGCCGCTGCCACTCAGAACCACTGCCACACAGCAGCAGCTGTTGTCATTGTGTTCCACCTCATTGAAGGCTGCTCCTAACCTAACACAGCTCTTTGTTGTCGTCATTCTGGTTTCCCAGTTTCACGCCTGGGGAAACTGGCAGCAGATGACAGTGACCAGAGGAACCGTGAGCAGACCTGTCCTCAGGTGCCATAAATGGCTTTATATGAAGTCAGACAATGGTCGGTCTTTGTATTGTCTCTGCTGAAACCAAGTCAGGGCACAGGTGTCAAGCTATGACAATGCACATGCTACACAGGGCAGGATAGCAGCCCATGAGGAAGCACCTGGCACATGGCGATCAGCAGCTGAAGCCCTCTGCAGCGGGAGGTTCAAAGAGGGCAGCCTTGGGGATTGTGGAACGCCATCCCAGCTGTGGAATGCTCTCCCCAACAAGGCCCAGCTGGCACCGATATGACCCTCGGTTCATGTCAGGATACGACGGGCTGTGGAGTGCATTAATCAATCACCTTGTGATTTTCATTGATGTTTCTGCTGTCATGTGGTGATGGTACTTTTACATGTATCCTTTAGTTTTGTCATAAGTCATTTTTGAGAAAGTTGCCTGACAGATTTAATAAGGAATAAAGGTCTTGCTGACTGAAGCAGCTTTACAGGCAGGAGGTGTTTCCAGCCCTCCCCAGGCATGGTGAGACCCAGGTATGTTTTGCCAGCATGCTACAGAGCTGTTGGCAGTAGATGGGGATGCTGGATTCTAGCTGTATTGAAGACTCATACATGGAGGAGAAGCAGGCAGAACGTACTGGATATGCCAGGAAAGCTGTGCAGCAAATGTGGGGTGTATATCCAGTAGGACCCAGCACTGCATGCCTCAAGGGTGGGAGGCACACACAGACCTCCTACTGAGCAATCCCCTTGGTGTCCTTCTTCCATGTGGACAATATTGTCTTTTCCCCGCATTATTTTAAAATCTAACTGCTCTTCATACGAAAGAAAAGCAAGAAAGTCTTGTGGCACGTTAAATAAGAAACCTTTTTTTACTGACATAAGTACTTGTGGTCGTTATCCATTGAAGAAACATCTCCATGCTTGGTTTCATCTTTGTACATCATGTCCCATGACCAGCAGAAAGCTTAATGTGAAGATAGCTATAAAGCCTTCACAGGAAACTGGGCCCTTCTGCACATAAACAGAAAAGGAATCTGGTTGCAGTTCTGGATGTGGCCTGGCTTCAACATTTTAGGGACAAATTTAAATCCACAGGACCTGCTATTTGTAAGGTGGGCTTAACTCAGATTTGTTTTGCCCTTGTATTCTGTCTCCCTCCCACTTTTCACACTTTCTTGCTCCTCCTCCTCTTTTCCTCCTAGCCTCAGCGTCAGATAGTGCAGAACCTTCCTGTGAAGAAGAAAACAGGTCACTCGACAAACCAAAACAGAAAAAAACCCGCTGCTTCATGTGCCGGAAGAAAGTTGGTCTCACTGGTAAGTTCCTACAGGTTCTGTTGCTTGACACTTGAGTCTAGAACAGATAGAAAGAGGTCCCTTATGCACAGCATCTTGAGAGTCACCATGTCATTCATGCCCTTGACCTCTGACTCCTGCCACCACCTCAATGCCCACGCAAGGTGAGCCTCCTCTTGGCCGGGCAGTCCCCTCATCATTCCTACACAACGATAGTTACCCATATGTGTGTGATGCACAGAGACCATAATGAAGAAAGACAGGTTGCTTGCTTCTTCCAGTGGTCATCTGTGCATTCATACAATCTGCACAGTCCTGCTAGCTGTCTCTGTCTGCTTGATTGCCTGGGGATGGTGCAGCCTTTAAGGCACTGAGGGACTGGGCAGGCCCCCTCCCCTTCTAGCAGGGCTCCAGAGGGGTCAGGCAGCCCTGCCTGCCCTGTGACGCCGAGTTGTAGAAGTTTCTTCCAACCTAGGCCTTCTGTTGTCACTTGAGCCCATATGTGTATGATGCACAGATGACCACTCAAAGAACGACGGTTACAAGTAAGCAACCTGTCTTTTCACCAGCCTTCCAGGTGGAAGTCCTTGTATGTACTGACCAATTGGGTCAAATTTTAGACAGAGAGGTAGGGCGATCTCCCTGTGATGCTATAATCTACCTGCTTTGCACACAAGATAGATACTGAACCACAAAGATTACATATTTCCCACCCACAGTAATAGATGTTAGCAGGAATTCTTAAGGAAGAATGCTGAGCTTGATGAGGGAGATTGCAAATTTTAGTTTCTGATTGAATATATATAATTTAATTCAAATTTCTGTATATTTAATTTACCTTGCCTTAAAATAGGGAGCAGATTTTTTTTAAGGAGCATACCATGGAGAATAAACATTTTAAGTTGTTTTATATAAATGGTGGTTGTGTCGATTCTATTTATGTTAGCATGCTATTCCTAGATATATATATATTCATTTAAAGTATTTCTAGGCCAGCTTTCAGTTCTTCCAAGCTGACATACAAAAATGAAATGCATATTTTTTTTAAAAAATCCTGATATGGTAATAAAAACAGCCAACGTTCCATAAAACAATAAACTCCAGCATAAAACAACCTACAACACAGCTGCAGCTACAACCTAGTCTGATACAATGTAACCAGGGTAAGCTTACTACAGTTTTGTAGTTTCCTTCCCTAAACTTGTGCTTTGGAATGGTCTAAAGAGAATCAGATAAATAAATTTGATCTGATCCTACCCATCCTTCAACAGGTTTGGGTGATCTCTGTTGTGTTAAGTGTGCAAGTCTTGAAACAAAAGAGCCCCACAGAACTCAGTGTTTCATGCAGGCAACATTTCCGACACTCTACTCTTCTTACTCACCACTCATTGCATAAATACAACTAAGGGCATAGTCCTAGGTTGTGTAGACAGAACAAAGACTACAACTCCCAGCACATCTCAGCCAGCCATGCTGGAACTGCAGAACTCTTTTCTGCCTGAGCATGGGCAGGAATGGGCTGTCGGGGTTTCATGCTTAGGAAAAAAGCCAACCAATTCCCACTGCTTCCTAGCCGGCATTGTGGCCTAAGAGCTTGGTACACAAATTTTTGGGTTTGTGGTATTTGGGGGTTTTAACAGATTAATAAATCTATGTCATATCTAGAATACTGATAAAGGACCATTAAGTCATATACAATCATACTTCACATTTGAAGGAAACCAAATTATATTGTCAAATACAAATAATAGAAAAGCAAATATAAAGTACTAATAAATGTTACCTTAACACATCTGCCATAAAGGAAAAAAAGGTGCTGTAGTATTTGGTCAGAAATCATCCGATAATTTATAAATAATATTTATAAATTTATAAATAAAATAATATTATTTTATTAATAAATTAAATAAATAATAAACAGGCTTCCGCTTGATGAACTCATCATTTTGGTATCTGAAGTGAGTTCTTGACAAGTACCCGTTCATGGCTTGCTGGGGCATGGGCTGTGCTGCAGGACCTTTTTCTGGCTGAACAGGAAAAGTGCCGCCTTCCTAAGAAACCACTGTCTCCAGGGTGGCGTTTTTTTTAAAACTACCTTGCATTGTAAGACTATTTGAAGTTTGTCTTTGCTCAGCAGTACAGATTTGTGTTGGCACTTCATTCTTGCTTTTCGTTCTTGTCTGCAGCAGCCACTTTTAGGCTTACTGTTATTAGCATCATTGTTCCTGTACATGTTTTCCTCACAGCTTTTCAATTTGTGTTGAACTGGTAAACTGCTTTTCAAATGATCTGATCTGAAATTTGTATCGTATATTGAAGTAAACAGTCTTGTGGTTTTTAATCTTGTTTTTAGTTATGGGGGTGGGTGAGGGAAACAGGCAAGAGCTGTAAATATGTCACCGGCAGCAAAAATGAGCCATACACTTTCCTAATGTTAGACACCTTAGATCCTGCCATCTCTTTGCAGGGTTTGAGTGCAGGTGCGGAAACGTTTTCTGCGGTGTACACCGTTACTCAGATGTCCACAGTTGTTCGTACAATTACAAAGCTGATGCCGCTGAGAAAATCAGAAAAGAGAATCCTGTAGTCGTTGGGGAAAAGATCCAGAAGATTTGAACTGCTACTCTTGCTGGAATATTAAAAAAATTGACCATCTGCAGATGAAATTGACTTGAGCTTTTTCCCTCCCCATCCACCTCCCTCTTGTACCCCCTTCTCCTTTTAGTCATCAGGAACGCTGGGATGCTCATCCCGAATCATGCATGTCATCAGAAAATAGAGATTTCCTCCAACCACCCCTTTTAGAACATGACTAAACACTCACGTTTTGCCGTTTTGCCCCTGCCTCCTACAGCTGAAGAGTTAAATACACTTTTTACACTTGTGAGATTCTTTATGAGGCACCTGGGGGCTGTGGAATGAACACCATGGCTATACAAGTATTATACTTTAAAAAGTTTTAATTTTAGTTGAGTGCAGAGGGCTTTTATAATACCGACACAAGAGATATATCGGACAGCATCAGCGCTCCCCCCCCCCTCTAGCACTAAACATGCATGTGTTAACCTGGCCATTTTCCATTTCCTTTTGTACATAGCTTTTTTTCCTTTCCTCTGCAGCACGATTTCTTTCTTTTTTAATAACGGCACAACTAGCAATCAGTAACTGAATGTATTTTAATCATTATGGCTGCTTGGGTTCCCCCCCCCCCCCATTAACAAAGGTTTATACATATGTTAGCATAATAGCTTGTTTGCACCCACTACCTATTTATGTATGAATCATTTGTAAGGAGTGAGTGAATGCACACGTGTGTGTGTGTGTGTGTGTGTGTGTGTGTGTGAGAGAGAGAGAGAGAGAGAGTGAGAGAGACTGCTGAGATTCTGAGTTTGTGTGGTTTTTTTTCTTTTCAAAGATAACTTCAAGATTTTCTTTTTCCTTGTGTGAGTGTTGAGGGATTTTCTGTCTGCACTTGATTGCAAACTGCAGATTTCCTTGGGGTTTATGTTATTGGGTCCTTCATGTACACCAATATGAAGAATGATGAAGTTTTAACTGTATTGTATTTATGTTCATTCACATCTTTAACTTTGATTAAAATAAAAAATTAAAATCAAGGTTAAGAAGCCATCGTGCCTTTTGGTTTAAAGAAGTCTCTTCCTCATGTGCGTACACATGCTCGCACCCACCCCCCCAGAAGAATGCAATGCATTAAAGAAGTGAAAGCAGTGATAAGGTACATGTAGTTCGAGAGATGTAGTGCAACTCCTGTCAGCCATGAGAGCTGCAGTCTAACACTATCCGGAAGAACCTTTGTTCTCCCTCTTTGAGCAAAAGTATCAGAAGGTAGGCAATGGAGCAACAGAAACTTCCTGCAGGTTGGGTTTGGGTCAGCCTAGACAGAGGAGGCAACCTGAGAACCAGAGCTTCATTGCCTTGAATGCCCTTATGGGAGGCAGGGTGGTGGTGGTTAGACTAACCTTGACAAATAGGAGAGAAGAAAGGAAACCAGGTTCAGAACTAATATCCCAAACCGTATTTGTCCTGCAAGTCCAAGGATCTCCAGCTCTCCTGAGAAGTCTGAGACGTGCTGCAGTGGATGGAGCTTTCATTGCTCCCTCACTGGGTCCCAAACCCATCATGGTGCCCCATGGCAATTGTGTTTGCGACATGCAGCAAGCAGGGTGGGCTATTTTCCAAAACAGAATAAGCAGGATTTCTGCTGTGGGTAGAAAGAAGAGACCATCTCAGATAGGAACTTCTGTAGGGGCCTTGTGTCATCCTTCCCCTTTCACTGGCCGCGACTCCTGCCTATGTAAGCTGTGCTTGATGGAGGTTGGGGGTTGTGGCCCAAAACATCTGGAGGGCACATTGAGGAAGGCTAAGTTGAACTGGATCTATCTAGCCAGGGAGGGGTGGGGAGCTACACTGCCCTCCCTTTGCGGGTCAGATCCTGGCAGTGGCCAAGCTATGTTTTGTTTTGGGAAACGGGTATGAAGGTGCTCTTACGCTTGTGTGTTTCCTGTGGGCAGGTGGTTGGCCCTCCTGTGAGCAGAAGGCAAAGTAAGATGGACCACTGGCTTGAGCAAGCAGGGCTTTTCTGAAATTCATATTGTCTTACCGACCCCTGGCCATTTTGCTGTTCTTCAAGTGCTCGCAGGAGAGAGAGTGGAGGTCTTCTGGCATGGGCTGGCTGTCACCAAGCTAAGGCCCTTCCTCCCATAGCTGATTCTGTGAGTAGAACCAAACCTTCGCTTTGTGCTTCAAGACAGGGCTGTCGAGGTAACACTAAGGTTTTGTTTTCAGAATAGGAACAGTAAAGGTATCTGACGGATCATCAGGGTACCTTATTTGATGCTAATCCATATTTGCACAAGTGCACACTTGCAGATGAATGCAAGCAAAGTATGGTTAAAAAAGATTACATCGGTGAGCAGACCACAGAACAAAGCTGTGCACGTATTTTACCCTGCTTGCATGTGTGCTCACTTGTTCGCTATCTCTCTCACACATCCGTTTGTAGGTCTGTCCTGTCCAATTCCAATTTAAATGCTCTTACCCATAGCAAAAACCTGGACAACAATCTGAGCAGGTAGGCACACAGGTCTCCTGGTTGTACACACTGTATTTATTATTATTACATTGATCCATGCCTTTCTTCCTCTTGCAAGGAACCCAATTACCTTGCAAGGTTCTCTCAATTGTATTCACACATCCACCCTGTGAGGTAAGTTAGACTGAAAGTCTGTGACTGCCCAGTCACCAGTGAGTTTCAAGGCTGAGCAGGGATTTGGACCCAGATCTCTGGACTCCCAGCCCACTGCTCTTCAACCACTACATCTGGAGTATTTGCATTTCTTTTCAAATTATAATAATTTTGAAGCGCGTGCCCACACACAGGGACCAGCACGTCCGAATTCATGCGAAGCTCCTGCAGCTGCTGGGGCCCCGCTGAGCCGCCGCCCTTCGCGGACCCGCGAGCCTGGTTTCCATTTTCTCAGCTGGTCGTCGCTCGCAAGGCCCCGGGATCCCTGACGGGCCGCGTGGACGGGCTGGCTTCGCGGTGCGGGGCAGCGACAGCGCGTCGAGGCGGCCCCAAGGCCAGCGCTGCAGCGCCCCCGCCCGAGAGCCAGCTCGGAAGATGGCGCCTCGCCCGCCCGCCCGCCTGCCGCCGCGGAGCGCGGCCCCGCTCGGGCGCCCCCGGCCCCGGCCCCGGCCCCGGCCCAGGGCCCGGCGCCGCTGCCCCCGCCCCGGCCCCTGCCCTCCTCCTCTGGGCCGCGCGCCCGGGCCAGGAGTGCCTCTGCGGCGCCGCGCCTCGGGAGGGTGGGCTGCAGAGAGGGCGGCGACTGGCTCCGCTCCGAGGCGCAGCGGCCACGTCTGAGGCGCGCTTGCCCCGCGGTTCGGCCGGGAGAGGCGAGCGGCATGTCTTTTATTCCCGCGGAGGAGTCCTCGGACTTCCCCCTCCAGAACCTGCCCTACGGGGTCTTCTCCACAGAGGAGAAGGTAAGTGAGGAGTGGGCTGCCGCTCACGCTGGCTCTGGCTTGGCTCCCCGCCAGCAGAAGGGTCTCCGGCCGCAGCGCCCCCACCCGCTTAGCCCCAGTGCATGGGCGCCGCTCCGGGTTTTTCTAGTGGAAAAAAGGTGAATAAACAAATAGATACGTGGAAGTTCCTATTTCCACCTGCACAAAATGTTTCAGTGGCTCAAGTAACTGCACAGGTGTCCAGAGGCATGTCAGAATAAACCTTGGCCAGCCTCGTTGCCTGCAGCTTCTTCGGGAGGCGGGGGGGGGGGGCGATGCTATACACGATCTGCAGGGCTGGAGGCTTTGCTCAATTGCGTTAGAAAAGTTGCAACGCTTGCGATGGCCTAATGATCTGTTCATGCACCTGCACAGAGCTCCTTCCTTTTCCCCACGTTAAAGGACGTTATTAAAAGTCAGGAAAACGTTTAAGCTATGAATTTTAAGCTATTGGTTCCCAAAGGTGACTGTGTTTTGATGTGTAGAAGTCATTTCAGATCGCCACAAAGCTGTCACTGATGTGCTAGTTAATGATACCAGATCTATGAATGCATGTGATTCTATGAATGCTAGTCATAGGTTTATGAGAGCTTTCCCCAGCCTGGTACCTTCTGAATGAGTACTAGATCTCAGATCCTTTGAGTCCCAGTTTCTACTTTGTAAGTAGTAGGTGCTGTTGTTTTGCCTGCCTGTGCACTTGCACGCTTTTGAAGGCAAGGTGGGTGGACCCACACAAGTGATTATGGAATATTTTGTTTACATTACAGAGTCTCAGGGAAGGAAGCTGAAATCCAAAAAGTTGTAACTTGTAGTACATTAACAAAGCAAATTCTCAGTGCCTCCAAAAGATGATAAAGGCACTACGGTGTCTCAGAGGAACTCAGGACAGTTGGACCACATGACTTAGGTCTTAGTACAGGTTGTACATTAACTTGCCTGTTTGCAGAAGCTCCTGCTGAACAAACATTTCAGGGGTAAAGTTTTTAAGAGTTAGAAGGATCTGTCCCTACTGCCCACTTTGACAGGACACACAGCTTACAGGAGCCCCAGTATGAACCCAGTATGGAATGAATAAAGAGTGGTGTTGGTGTGTTAAGCTGAAAGCAAAATGAGGTGGAGAGAAAGTACCAGCATATTTGAGCTTAGAGCTCTACCTGGCACTGGAACGTTTTAGGATATAATAGGGGGACCTCAGGAAACCACCAGTCAGTGATTGGAAAAAGGGGGTGGGATCAGAGGAAGAATTGCGGCTTTCTTGGGAATCCCAGAGAGACACATTCTGCCCACTGGTCTGGAGTTCAACACTCCTGAACTAGAGTCCTAATTTCAATGAATCTGACTTGTAAATTGAGCAAATGCCACAAACTTCTTTTGTTTTATTCTGTTCTCTTTTTGTTTATGCTCAGTGAAAGCCACAGTATAAATGCATAAATGCCTCCCTCCTTTTCTCCCATTGTAGCCCAAACCCAGGATTGGAGTAGCTATTGGTGACCAAGTGCTGGACCTCAGTGTTATTAAGCACCTGTTTGAGGGACCCCTCCTTTCCAAGAATCATCATGTCTTTGAACAGGTATTTCATTGGCAGGGCTGGCCCGGTGGTATGTGAAGGGAAATCCAAGCAGAACAGCAGTTCTTCTTGGTAGTATGAAGGAGAAGAGCCAGTACTTGTTACTGAATTGCTGCCATTCTGCAGTTCGATATGGAGCCAGGACTGGCCAGTGCCGGAGATCAGCATTGCGAAATGTGGTTGGCTAGGTAATTTTAGACTCTGGACTTCAGGTACGCGTAGGGTGCTGTGGGAGAGCACTGCAGTTGGCTTTGCTTTTTTCAAAATACGTTAAGCTAGACCAGGGGTCAGCAACCCGCAGCTCTGGAGCCACATGTGGCTCTTCCATCCCTCTGCTGCGGTTCCCTGTCGCTCAAAATATGCATCACAACCACCAATGTGCAACACCCACTGGCACGCGATTTAGTGAGCTTTTCAGAAGAAAACAGAACTTTTAATGGTACTTGGGCAGATTCATTTGCTTTCACTGCTGACGAGACTGGTTTACCAGTATGCTTACTTGTAATATGTTTTTGTTGCATGCAGAAAGGAAAATTTGTTTTCTCTGTAGCAGTTCACTGATTTCATAATCAATGACACACTATAGTTTTTTTATACATAGCATAAAGGTAAAAAACGATATATGCAGTGTTATCTTCATTTTAGATGTCAAAAGGGTTTTGTGGCTCCCGGTGTTTTCTTTTCTGTGGGAAAGGGGTCCAAATGGCTCTTTGCATGTTTAAGGTTGCCGACCCCTGAGCTAGACCTACTCAGCCTCTCAGGCTGAAAGCAGCTCAGCATGCCTGCCTTATGAGCATCTTCCCAGTTTCACATTCGCTTTCATCCTATGTGTTTGCAGGAAACCCTAAACCATTTCATGGCACTGGGCTGGGAAGCATGGAGGGAAGCCCGAGCTGTCCTTCAAAAGCTCCTCTCTGCTGAAGAGCCGACACTGAGAGATGACCCAGAGCTACGCAAAAGGTAAAGGACTGGAGAGAGATGAAGTGGCCAGAGCAGTGTCTGTGCGCTCACTGTGATGCCACCAAAACACAAGAAAGCACAAGATTGAGGCACGATGACCCATAATATGCCCTCAACACTCCGTGGAACTTGCTTCTGAGAAAATATGTATGGATTGTTCTGCCAGTTTCTTCAGTTGCCCATTTCTGTAAATTTCAGCCACCACTCAAAAATATGTCTTTCCGTTTCCGTTTCATTATGACATTTAAAGGCAGCTGTAGTTCAGAGCTAAGCTTGAGAAAGAGCTGAATAAAACACCCAAGAATTCGAATGGTACTTCAGTGCCCTGCATGTCTTCTTGTTACCACTGTGCCCTCTATGATCAACAACCGCAGAATATATTATAGAAAATAAGGTCATGCAGGTTATTTTGCTATCCATTATTTGTACATGCAACAGAGTTTGGCTTTTCTTTCCCCCAGTCTTTCCCCTAGAAAATGTGCATGTAGCAATTGGAATTTAGCTTAGGAATGATTCGTAAGCACAGATGGGCTCCATGTAGGCACGAAGGTGGAAAAAATGTTTGTTTGAATGAGGAATGAGGAACAAGTGCGCTGAGAGTCGCTTTCTGTGTGAACCAATCTAAACTACACTTCCTGGGCTGCTTTGTGGATTAGCCTTCACAGTGTGCATTTCTCTAAATTCTGCAATGCAGCTCTTGATGCATGTGTCCAAAAAAGTACATGTTTGGAAAAGTTGCTTACAAGCTGAATATGTTCTGAAACATTGGATATGAAAAATTAGGATTTTCAAATGATTTAAAAAGTTTGCAGGAAATTGGATGGAAGGATTGCATGTGTGAAATGGGCAGGCCCTGGTAATTGACTGCCCACATGAAGTTAATCCCTCACCTTCCTCTTTACTAGAATCTGAACACTGGGTTGCTAATTCAGGCTGGAAAAGCATCTCCCCCCTCCCGCACCCCCAAAGCCATACACACACGTCCTTCTGTTATAAATAGTGGGATTCAGATGAAATATATAATACTGAAAGCAAAACCTAAGGACAACCTAAATATGGTCCATGCTCTTCTCCCTAAGAAGAAATAGGCCATGTTTTTGTGGTGTGCATAAGACATTTTGAAAGGGTTGCCATGTACCAATAGCTTAATTAATTAATTTAGAGAATTTGTATGCCATCCCATCGCATAACCTTGAGATGGCTTACATAAAATAAAATAAAACATAATACACATAAAATCCAGATCCACCCTGGCTGCAGATTAAAACCTATAAGCTGATATTAAAAGTTATTAAAATATTGTTGAAATAAAACGGTCTTAGCCTGGTGCCGAAAAACAAATAACGGCGCCAGGCGGACCTCAATGGGGAGCGCATTCCATAGGCGGGGCACCACCGCAGAGAAAGCCCTCCTCCGGGTACTTTGCCTCCTAATGTCTTTAATGGAGGATTCCTGGAGGAGGTAACTCTCAATACCTTAAAGGTACAACTGACAGGACAGGAGAAAAGCCCTTTCTTCCTGTTGAAACATGCATAAGATGGTGCCCTAAAAGTCCCAGGAGGAAATTTCCAAAAATGCAACTTCCAGGCCATCCATATCTGGCATGGAGATCAATGGACTCGGATGGAGTTTGCCAGGAGAACTAAATGTTCCTTCTGTTTTCTTCTTCTCCTTCTCACAGAGCATTTGTACCTCAGGCTTCTGCTGTAATGCACCTTCCAGCTGAAATTGGTAAGTCACCTGTGCTAACAGCATATTCCCCGTCAGTACTCACTGGGGTGCCTGAATTCTGAGGATGCCGAATGTCAAGAGACATGTTTTTTTAAAAGATCCATTTCCCTACACTACAGTAATCTGCACCAGCCTTCCCCAGCTTGATTCCCTCTAGGTCCTTTTGATGGTAGCTCCTAGCATTCCTGACCAGCCTGGGGCTGGTGGGGATTGTAATCCAAGGCACCTGGATGCACACTGTTGCTCTGCCCTGCATTCCTGAAGGGAGGAGCAGGGTCTTTCACCTGAGGTCTGAAGTGATGCGACCCCAAATGCTACGAACAGGATGTACAGAATGGCTCGGGGGTGCAGTTGGAGCTGGAGACTTGCAACATCGCCAGTCTCGCATCGGGGCTGAGTCCCCATGCCTGTGCCACAGGTTATCCCCTGCACATGCAGTTATTAGCAGAGTAAGCTGCTGAGCTTGTGCCACAAAAGTACATGGGATGCATGCCAGGAACAGGTGGGAGGACAAACTACAGCAAACTGGAGAACACCCCATCCTCTTTTGGGTGTAAAGTGGATTAGCTATTGAACGATCAACCCACCATGCCATTTTCAGCATGTTGTCTCAATATATGCAAATCATTATTATCATTAATTGTATACCGCCTGCTGTTGGTGATGGGGACTCAAGGCTGTGCAAGCCAGCCCATCCCATAAATGTCAGGGTAAGCATTTGGAGAAGTCATGTCAAGCCAACAGAAAACTTAGTTAAACCATTTCCCACAGAGGCCACCAGGGGACAGTCAGAAACAGTGTAAGGAATTACTGTGGAATAGCAATATTAGGTAGAGAAAACCAATTTTAGCTTTCTTTGGTGGGAACAGGAGCAAATAGATGGAAATCAAGCTGTGGGTTTGGATCCAGGCTTAATCATACTTGGAGCAGACCCAATGAGATCACAGTCACATCCCAGCTGGTCTGATCCTGGAAAAGGCCATGCACATTGTGTATGTTGAGATGTTTGCTGTATTTTATTGAACCTATATTTCATGCTGTATTTTCATTATTATATTTTTGGTTTTATGAATTGCTGTGAACCATCCAGAAAGCTTTGCCCTTTGGGTAGCAGAGAAATGATCAGCACAGACTTTCCAAATCCCTTTCTGCCTCTTCTCAAAGTTTTAGCTTTCATGCAAACTGTTCCATGCTGCACCTATCAATTTTTTGTCCATCCTTGTCCTTCCAGGTGATTATACAGATTTCTATTCCTCCTGGCAGCACGCTACAAATGTCGGAGTGATGTTCCGTGGAAAGGAGAATGCCTTGATGCCAAACTGGTCAGTTGCTTTTCCCCACCCTCCTCTAAATGCAGATTTGGTGCCACAGTTCTTGGGATCACCTGGGGTTTAATTTGAGGGTTATTTATTATCTGCATGTGATTAGTGAGGTAATATTTGTGAAAAGTTTTGACCTCCATTCTCTGCCAGTGCCTAGAAATGGGGGGGGGGGGTCCTCTTTTCTTTCCTTTAAATTTTTACTATAAAGCATCAGATTTTCACTTCCAGAGCTAACACACAAATGGAAATGGAATTGCCATTCTTTTGTTGTTGTTGTTAGTTGCCAAGTCAAGTTGTTCCGACTCATTGCAACCCCATGGACAACATCCCTCCAGGCCTTCCTGTCCTCCACCATCCCCCGGAGTCCACTCAAGCTCATGCCGACAGCTCCATCCAGCCACCTCATCCTCTGCCATCCCCTTCTTCTTTTGCCATCTATTGTTCCCAGCATTAGGCTCTTCTCCAGGGAGTTCCACCTTCTCATTAGGTGGCCAAAGTATTTGAGTTTCATCTTCAGGATCTGGCCTTCTAAAGAGCAGTCAGGGTTGATCTCCTCTAGGACTGACCGGTTTGATCGCCTTGCGGTCCAAGGGACTCGCAGGAGTCTCCTCCAGCACCACAACTCAAAGGCCTCAATCCTTTGGTGCTCAGCCTTCCTTATGTCCAGCTTTCACAGCCATACATTGTAACTGGGAAAACGATAGCCTTGACTATATGCACTTTTGTTGGCAGGGTGATGTCTCTGCTTTTTAATATGCTGTCTAGATTTGCCATAGCTTTCCTCCCCAGGAGCAAGCGTCTTTTAATTTCTTGGCTGCAGTTCCCACCTGCGGTGATCTTGGAGCCCAGGAAAATAACACTTCTGCCAATCAATTTAGTGATTCAGGTCTGCAATAACAAACGCATGCATGAGAGAACATTGCTTGCAAAAGATGCACAACAATTTGTGTGCAGACGTATATTTGAATAATTGCAAAGCCCTGTGGAAATGAGACAGAAGAATATGGTGCTCGGGAACAAAATGCAAACTTTATGAAAAGTGAAATGGAGTTGTCCATCTTTATCATTGGGGTCCTCTCTTAAGAATCACCAAAAAAGAAGACAAAGGAGGGGTACTAATTTGCATACTTCTATATGCTAATTCCTAGGGATAGATGTAAGAGACTATTGCACTGTAGATGGAACTATGACAGATGTATTCCTAGTGCAGAAGACTGTAGCCAGGTGAGCTGCTTCTCCCTTTCCTGCCAGGTGCTCACCAGTGATGGACAACTTCAAGGCCCCTGTGCCTTCTTACCTTCCTGCCCTTACACAAGACTTAGATGGGACAGTCCTTGAGGTGCTTCGTGACCTGCCCAGAGAGCTTCAGCTGTTGGGTGGTACATAAATTAAATTAATATATACATATATGTCCCTTCAAATAGAGGTCTGTTCTCTGATAGCCCTTCAGATAGAGAACTTTCAGCAACTCATTAATATTTCTGTTTTGCAAGGTTGCACTTACCTGTTGGGTACCACGGACGTGCCTCTTCTGTAGTCGTATCTGGGACGCCGATCCGGAGGCCAGCAGGACAAATGCGACCTGATGACAGTGAGTCTCTTCCCTGTCCCCTTTACTGGGTGGTTTCACTTTTACGGAGAACAGTGAATCGATGTGTGCGTGGCACACTACTGTGCACGCATGTGTCGCCACTTTTCTTCAGTTTTATTTCATGATTATTGGGAAATGATTATTACAACATTCTTTCATTGCAGGAAGGCGCAATGACAGTGATCAAGGGGCTAGAGCTGCTCCTCTCTGAGGAAAGGTTACAGAAGTTGGGATCATTTAGACAGAAAAAAGAGTGGTGGGGAGAGACATGAGAGTGCTGCACAGAAGGAGCCCTTTCATGCCTCTCCTCACTTTCTTCTTTCCAATTTGAAGGACCTCAACTGTTATAACACAATATGAAGGCAGACATTATTCTCCCTCTCTCATAATGCTAGCATTCCATAGAATCGTCCCGTAAAGATTCATCCCGTAAATCATCCTGTGAGCCGCCCCGAGGCTTTGTTGCAATGGGGGCGGCATACAAATGTTTTAAATAAATCAAGCAAGCAAGCAAGCAAGCAAGCAAGCAGGCTGGCTGGCGGGAAATTCAGGACAGATTAAAGGAAGCACATCTTCATACAGTGCGAAGTTCAGCTGTGGAACTCACTTCCACAGGATGGAGTTATAGCCACCAATTTGGATGAGTTTAAAAAGGGTTGGAGCAACTTCATGGAGGAGAAACTATCAAGATCACCCAGTCTGAATTGCTACATGTTCCCGCCGGTATCAGAGGCAATGCATCTGCATATACCAGTCTCTGGGGAGCCTGAGTGGAAGCGTGCTGGTACACTCCTGTCCTGCTTGTGGGTTTCTTGTGGGCATGACAGTGGCCACTGTGTGAAGAGAATGCTGGACTAGGTGGACCTTGGGCTGATCCAGGAGAACTCTTCTGACGTGTGGAATATTTTTCTGAACAATAATGTGCTTATGTTTTGTGTTTGCTTTACTGCAGCTAAGCCTCCGGTGTTTGGTGCCTGCAAACTTTTGGATATTGAGTTAGAAATGGTAGGAATTTATCTTGTGTCCTCCTACTTCCCCTCAACTCCCTATTTTACTATCCCTGAGCAAAAATGATTCATCCTATTGATGAATAATCTCACAGAGATGCCTGTGTTATTTTAGCAGTGAAAACTACACTGCATGGAGACTTGGCCAGGAGGCAGAGGAGAAAGATGAAATTAATTTGTAGGGGACGTCATGCCCATATTCTTGTAACTTGGATGTGCTTTTATTTGATTTTATCTATTGAATTTCTGTCCTGCCCTTCAGTGGAAAATAAACTCTCAGGACAGCTTAAGCTCGGTAAAAGTATATCAGAAAACCACAATCTAAAAATTAAAACAATGGAAGAATAGAACATGCCTCAAGGAGCAAGGTAAAATCATAGTCAGATGTTTTAAAAGGCCTTAAAGTTAAAAATAGTTTTCATCGGGCATTGAAAAGACATTAAAGTGCCTGGCAGGCGGGTTATGGATCCAGAGATTTCCTGGGCATGTCCTGATATGACTGAAACCTGTCAGTGGAGAGCTACTGCCAGTCCATGTGCACAGTATTGAGCTAGATGAATCAATGCCCTGACTTGGTATGCTCCCCTGAAAGTATTCCAATATCTGGGAGCCACAGCCAAAAAGGCCCCGTCATTGGTCATCAGCCACCTCACTTTAAAAAGTGGATGCATGTAAAGGAGGATTTCAAATGGCTATTTCAGGGCACAGGCTGGTGCAGATGTGCAAAAGAGCGGCAGCCGTCAGTGTTTTTCACTTGCTACCTGACAAAGTTTTCCTGTGCATTTTTTCAGGCCTTCTTCGTAGGCCCTGGAAACAAAGCTGGAGATCCCATCCCCATCCGTGAAGCACACAAGCACATCTTTGGGATGGTACTCATGAACGACTGGAGCGGTAATGTGTCCTGTGCTGGTTCTGCAGGGCAGACGTCCTCGCAGCGCATTCTCTAACAGGATGGCACAGTTTGGAAGAGGGCCTCAATCTCTGCCCGCCATGGTCACATTTGCCGATCATGCTGAACCATGGCTAAACAGGGCAGCCCCTTGCCTATCACATAATGGGCACAGATTTGCATAAAATGTGCGCACACTGATTTATCTGCACTGATGCACATTTAGAAATCAGAACTCCAGTGTAAACAGAAGCGGGATCTCTCACACTGTCGAGGAAGACTGTGGCTGGGTGGCTTTGCATGTGCTGCAAGGCAGTGTCGGGACCCTGCTCTTTTTTCTTAAACTGGACTTGGGCTGCGCAGCCAAACAGCCCCTTTAAGTAGAGGACCAAACTCTGACAATCCTCCATCCAGAGAACTGCCCTATGTAAAAGGCTTACCCTATGGCTAAGCCCAGTGCCAGCTCAAAGCCTGGTGGAGGTGGGGGGGTCCCTTGGGCAAGACACCCTCCGTGTGCCCCCTCCCTCAACAGGTCTGCCTTCTCAGTGCCATTTTCACCAGCCACACTGGCTCCTGGCCTTCTTTCTCATCACTGGTACCTCTCCCTTCCTTGATGGGTGGGAGGCCAGGGAGGAGGCAGGCCATGCCGCGAAGCGAGGGACCTGAGCAAGAGGCAAGTGAACAAGCAGGCTGCCCCAGGGGAGAGGAGTCCTTTGTCCATGGGCCCCTGTGAAGAGTGGGCCCTTGGCAGGGGTCCAGCCATACCTACCTTTGGCTGTGGGGAGCAGTTCGGGAGTTTTCACTGTCCGTTTTGGTTGACTGTGGCTTGCTGTGTTGTCAGGGGCAAAACACGGCAGCAAACATTAACCAAGATTAGTTTCCCAAAGTTAGTGAGTTTCTGGCTTGTTGAAACCAAGCCTCGTGAAGGTGAGTCATAAGCTCTAGGTGTGCATGATGCAGCAAATGGTGGTTCATGGAGAGTGGCCACAAAACTTCCAAATGTGTCTTGGCTACAGTGCGGGGAGGGCACAATCCCAAGCTTGTCATAGTTTGTTCCTGCCTGTGCATGTCATGCTGACCCATGGGTGAGATTAGTGTGATGTACAAGCACAAATGAGTGGTAGAAATCATTAGTGATAAATACTCAAAATGACCTTGTGTTTTGAGGGGGGTTTTGGTCATGGCCGTGGGGTTCCAGTGATGCTTTCGGAAGATTTATAATGTGATGCACTGGGAGATGTAGTGGTGATAAAGCCCCTGACTGTGTTTGAATGAGCATCTTTAATGTAGATCAGTCACATGGGGAAGCTGCCATTGACCGTATTCAGACAGAACAACAAATCACACTTGTTGAGCCAAACTGTGGATCTGATGTTATGAATCTGTGCCTGTTCATAAGCCATCATAAGTGTTGGGTTGTTTAATCATGGTTAGAAGCTCCTTTGCAAAGCATAACTGGTGCTCACTGAGGTTGCTGTTATTTCTGAATGTGTGACATTGATGAACCATTAGATCCATCCATCTTTCAGCAGAAACTGCTCTGGCAGCTTGAAGAGGGTAGTGAATTGATGAACCTGGGTCTGGAGAAGGTGGGAAACAAACAAACAAGCAACTCTAAATCATCTGGAAGCTGGAACTGTAAAGGGGAGACTTTCCTGCTGCTTGGGCTGATGTCTGAATGGAGCTGTGGGCTGAGCTGCTGAATACAGGATGGGCCAAGGGGTCAAGAGAAGGAAGAACAGCAAAAATGTTGGATGGGGCTGGGCCTGAGAAGAGGGCAAAGGGAGCTGGCGTGGAGGATAGGAAAATCATGTCAGATGGAGGAAAGCATAGTGCAGGTTGCCCCAGCAGAGCTTCCTGAAGAGGTTCCAGACCACTTTCCATCCACTCCAGCCAATGGTAAGGGGAGCCAGGAGCTGCAGTGCAAAACAGCCAGAGCACTGCAAGATGAGGAAGGCTGGCCTGGAAGAATGAGGCAGAGCCAGAGGGGGTAGTCTAGAGGGAAAGGGGAGTTGAGGGGTGGGCTGAGTGCAGAGCAGGAACTCAGTTCCTGATTCCAGTGCCAGAGCAGTGGTGTAGTCAAAGGGGAGATGCCGGGAGTGCACCTCCGGGTGCTTTGCTTCTGCAACAGAGTGGTGAGAACGCCTGCTCGCTGCACCAGGGCAACTGATGGATCCTTGTTTGCTTTGGCACGTGAGGTGGAAGTGAGGTGGCTTCACTTTTTGCTGTGGTTAATGACAGACTAGCCCAGAGGGGGCCAGAGAATGAGGGAACCAGCTAAGCAGAGGCCGGTTGCCACTTTCCTTTTCTTTGACCGGGTTCCCAAATCACACTAGCAGTCTAAAGGTGAATCCACCCTCCAGAGCTGACTTGCATTTTCTACTCAAGAGTGAAAGGTGACGTTTCTGCTGGGTGAAGATCTTTGGCTAAAAGTTGAAGCTGCACAGTCAGAAGTAAGCAGCACAGAAGAGCTTGCTCCCAGATAAACTATATCTGGAGTGCATGACCCTTGCAAATTGGACTGTGTACTGTGTACTGCTGCTTTTGTGTCTGTGTACAGTCAGGATGAGTTCTTGCACTTCAAAATTCACCTTGACACCGCTGAACTAGGAACATCTCTGGCCACAGTCCTCAAGCAGTCATTGCTCTGGCTTAAATGCACCGTGTCCTGTCCTTCTTCTACAGCTCGTGACATTCAGAAATGGGAATATGTTCCCCTGGGACCCTTTCTGGGCAAAAGTTTTGGCACTACCATCTCCCCATGGGTGGTTACCATGGAAGCCTTGATGCCCTTTGCATTGCCAAATCCCATCCAGGTATGAGAAACGAGCAGAAGCATCCTATGTGAACGTGTGGACAAATGTGTGAAGAAACAGGGTTGCTTGTTAGAGGCACAGCTGCTAAGTCCATCACTCCGTCCATTGCAACAGGTGTAAAAAATGGGATTTTTGGCTCGACCAGCATTTTAGAGAAAGCTGATCCCCAGTCATCTCCACCCTATCCTAACAAAATCATAAGATACCAAGGGATTGATTTGACCAGTTCCCTGCTTTCCTTTGCCTTTTAAATTTCATTCCTTTTTATCCCCAACCGAAGCAAAGCTATTCTTTGTTCTGACTGGTACCAGCATTCTGTAAGCTTGCTGGTTTTGATCAGGCAGTTCTCAGCCTTCATCTTCTTCTGAATTACAAATGTCTAAATTTTTACATACCGACGGAGTAGCCCAAATATGCAGAATGCACTGCATTATTTTGGGGTGATGCTGTTTTGCTGCCAAAATGATATGCATTCAGCCACGTGACTTTGATGCTTCTTATGTCTTTTCAAGGATCCCAAGCCTCTGCCCTACCTCTGTGATGATCAGCCATATACTTTCGACATAAACCTCTTCGTTGCTATTAAAGGTATGGCTCTCTGCCCTGGATACATATTAGTTCTAACTAGAGTTGCTAGTCAAAGCACTCTAAAATAAGGAACATACTGTAAGAAAATTATGTGTTACTTATCGCACAACATTAGCAGCACTTTATATGATTAGATAAGTCATTGTAATAATGTATTAAACTGAAGTTGCTCTATGGTGCATTTACAAAAGTGTGTGTTGATGCTAAAACAAATTAGCAGAAATCTTGCTCTCTCCAAAAGTGTAAAACTGGTCCTCAAGTTTGCAGAATCTGCATGACTCAGAAAAAGCTGGTCCGTGGCAGGATCCCCAGGTCCGGATTGTAGATACTGAACTCACTTGAATCCCTTAAGGATTTCTCTGGGATGCCTAAGTGCATCTCCCAAAAAAACAGGTTTGCAAATAAAGATGTGCTCACAGAAATAAGGAACATGTAAGAAGTGTAGACAACCCTGTGAAGTAGGCTAGGCTGAGAATCAGAAATTGGTACAAAGTCGCCTTGTTATTGTTACATGCTGTCAAGATGCCTCTGACTTGTGGTGATCTGGTGAATGGAAGCTCCCCAGATTGTGCTGCCCCTGACAGCCCCGCTCTGCTCCTGCACCACAAGGCTGTGGCTCCTTTATGGAACCGAGCCATCTCATCTTGGGCCTTCCTCCTCTTCTGCTTTCAATGTCTTCTCCTAGTAAGCTTCATAAAGTTATGGCGGAGTGGGAACTAGAATTTGGAACTCCTCAACCCCAGTCCAACACTCTCAGCACTACAACACATTGACTCTCATACGTGTGTTTTGTACATGTGCATCCCATGTCACTCTGTGCTTTTTCTGCTGGAAATCTGCTGAAGAATCTGCAGAATCCAGAAGTTTGCACTCTGAAGAGTAACAGTGTTCCAATCCCTTTGACTAGACAAAACATGCTAGAAAATGCCCGACAAAGATCACAGAAGCAGAATGAGGAGGAAATACCCTAGAAGTTGGAAAATGTATTTTCTATTAATCCGACCATCCACAGGCTCTTTGTGCTTGTCCTCTTTCTTTTGTTTGCCTGCCTCCCCTCTCTGCTGTTATGTTTGCCACCCTCCTTTTCCCAGCCTGGTGTCTGACCAGCTGAAGATCACTGCAGTGTTGCTGGGGGTTTTGGTTTTGGTTTTGGTTTGTCTTGAGAACAGAAAAGGGAAGAGGAGGAAGAGGAGGAAGAGAATGCTGCTGCCTCCCAGCACTGGGGGTGGGGGGAGGGGAATGTGCTTGTGGGCCCCTTCACACACAGGCTCTTCAGGAAAAGGAGAACCCGGCCTGTCCTACTTGGACTGCTTCTCTTTGAAGCTGTATGTGATTGTGATGATTCATTTTATTTAAATACAACCAGTGGCTGAAGCTCTCTGGCTTGTTAGCAACAGCTCTCAGAAACAATCAAGTGCAGTAGTGAGACAATCAAAGCAGAACAGCATAAAATTCAATGCAAATTAGCATCTGTGTAGCTTTTGGCCTGGAGCAGATGTCAAGAGTTAGATGTTGGTCCTGTCCTGTGGTGAACAAGTTAGGCAAATGTGCTTCGTTTGTATTTATATTGATCTAGGAAGAGAGGCACCCAGGCACAGGTTGTTGGATTGCAGCTGAACATTGGAATGTGCAGTTACACTTATTACAGACAATGTTTGTTTGTTTGTTTGTTATCAGGTAATGGAATGAGCAAACCTGTTAATATTTGCTGCTCAAACTTTAAAGTAAGGATTCTTTTTTCCATGTCTATGTTTTGTTTATTGCATTCTTGACTGGAATGGGGTTAGGATGCTTGGGCAGGGTTTTCATCCTTTATGTGAGCAAGCTGAATGCCATCATAGGGCTCACATTTATCTGTTTAAGCACACATCTTGTGCACCAATTCCCTGGCTCTGTTGGCTGAGTTGCAATGTCTCTCCAGTTCCATAGATAGCAAAAATTTCTTTCACAGAAATGGATGGTTGCTATTAACTCCTGCAGGTGCTAAAAATACTGCTTTGAAGGGCACTGGTGGATGGAGGGAGAATATCTTGACCCTGACTCTGAGCTCAGGCACATCAGGGGGAAGGATAAATGGTCTCAATTTGCCAATCATTTGAACTTGCCCCACTTGCAATCCTGAACACAAATGCAAACAGGAGTACATGTTTTGAGAAGGAGACTAAATTTTAAGTGTTGCTGATTCAAGATCCCTAGTACTAATAGTCTCAAAAGTAAGGTTAAAATACCAATTCCGCAACACACAAAAGTTTGGTTCAGATGATCCCTCGGGACTTCACAGATCATTGTTTATGAATTTTGGGCTGAGCAGGGCACCTTCCTCCTCCAAGATGCCCAATTTGATGTGAAGATCCTTGACTTGAACTGATGCATTGAACACAATTGTGCTTGTAGAAAATGTGCATTTAAAAAGAAGAGACATTGTCATGCTTCTCCATGGGGCAAGACTGTGGGTGTTTCAAAACATGCATGAAAATGCACATTTTCCCTGTTTGAATGGAACAAAAAACCAACAAGCATGGGAGCGACTCCAGCTCTGAGTGGAGTTTAGAGGCCCTTCCGGAATCAGAGCAGCCCTGTTTCTTGTCGGACGTCATTGCATGTTTTTACCACACCCTGGGGCTGCCTTTCAAAACATCCAGTTGGATTTGCTTGCTTTTTGCTCTAGAAATCAATGCCAGCCATTTATGGGGTAAAATGAAAACTCTGCTATCAGTGGCACCATTAGCATGGGCAAGATACTTGACTTCCCCATCTGTTGGGATTTTATTTGGAAGAATCCTTTCAGGAGCTCACTATTAGGAGAGAGAGCACTGTGGAATTGCCCAGAGGGGTTTTAATCTCACGCTCATTATGTCCCGGTTTCTGCCTGTCAAATGGCTCAGGCAGAGGCAGTGGCTCTGTGCAGAACACTTTGAAAAGGTTTCCTGAGAAAGGTACATTTAAGGAGGGAAACTGTAACCATGAAAGCTCTGCACTCGGGATCAGCACATGAGAAGAGCGGCACCAGGGCTGCTTAGGTGGAGAACAAGATGTAAGAGGGACCACAGAATATCCCCTAAGAATATCTATCTACATGACTGAGGCACCTGGAAACAAGGGGTCAAAAGTCAGGAAAACACACATCCCTGTCTGCTCCACTCACAGCTCCCCCAGTTTTCATTGGGGTGAGATAGGTGCAAATAGGTGGGGCTGAAGTCCGCCTTCCAGCAAATCTGCAAATCTGGGATAACCCCATGTGCCTGGCTGGTGGAGTAACTCCATTGGTCTGAGGATCAGCATATACTCAGTGAGATTGGCATGCGTGCACATGTGAAAGTGAATGTGCATGCACATACCATGTGGGTCACCAGGTAAGTGGATTCACCTCATCCTTTTGATGGCTGATCTCACTACATTGGAAACTTAAGTGTTCACCTTCTATAATGCAAGGGATTGAGGTCTGGATGGCAGTAGAGATGCCACTGAATGGATTCCAATTTGGATATCTGGCCCCCCTTTGTTGAAGCTTCTGCATAATTGCTGGAAAGTTGTCATTTCATATATATGTACTACATATGTATTCATTGATATGGATAGATACAAAGTTTTCTATCTTTTGGATTCTTTGCTTTGTTTTTCTTTTGTGTATAAATATTTGTGAATAAAAACAATCCATGTGGGTCGTAGACCTGCACCTATGGGATGGACCCACCTCTGCACAAAGAAGCCCCATAGGGAAAAATGTGCAGGGCCTTCTGAGTATCTCTTCCAACATAAAGTGTTTGTAAGCAGGATGTAGATGTGGGGGACATAGCAATGAGTCAGAGGAACAGATTTTAAATACTGACAAGCAATGTGTTTAAGCTGCCACTGTGGTGCTTCCTGATTAGATGAGGATGCTGCTCCTGGGAACAGCTAATCCTTTACTGAGCAAGACACAGGAGAGAAGAAATCTGTCCCTTGTCCAGTGGAGGACTTTGGGGAGGGACCACCGATCAGTGGCAGGGCACCATTTTGCATGCAGAAGGTCCTTCAGCGAAAAGGACCAGGTGGGTAACGGAGAAGCCCTCTGCCCGAGACCCTGTCGCAGGCTACTGCCGGACAGAGGAAAAAACAATCCTGAACCAGCGGACTAAACTGTCTCTTGTCTGAGGTCTCTTTCCATGTATGACCACCACTCTAATGTCTTCTCTTCTGCCCACAGTACATGTACTGGACCATGAAACAACAGTTGGCACACCATACCATCAATGGCTGCAATCTCAGACCAGGAGACCTCCTGGCCTCTGGAACAATCAGTGGACCAGTAAGCATTTGATATTTTTTTTAATCTGATTATATGGGTATAGGCAGGGAAACCACAGGTCCCAGATTATCCAGCATAGTCTGAATCAGCACTTTTGGCCACCCACTGCCACGTTTCTGGTAAGCAACGCAAAGTGCAGGATGAAAGAAGGAAACAACAGTGTTTCTGCTTTTTGTTTTTTGTAAGCTGCACAACAAATCCTGAAATGTACCACTCTCCTAATATTGTCCCCTGTTGCTCTTTGATTAGGATTCTTTGTTTTGTTCTGCTTTGTTTTTAAAGGCATGAGCTTAAAACAGCCAGATTGTATAGGCAAGCATGTCTTCTAGGGGATAAAAGGATTAAATTTTAGCCAAGCTGAGAACGTCAGTAGACTGGATCAGCTGGTGGCAGAGCACCCTTGATCTTTCCTCAAACCAATAATGCCATGGGTAGAGCAGGTAGACAACTATACGGAAAACCAATGCTTAATTTCTGCCCCAATTTCTGCTTCTAGGATCCTGAGAACTTTGGTTCCATGTTGGAATTGTCATGGAAAGGGACCAAAGCTATCAACCTTGGGAATGGCCAGTCTCGTAAATTTCTGCAAGATGGGGATGAGGTCATTATAACAGGTGTGCATTTTTACAATTCTCCTCCTCCTCTTCTCCATTTTATCTCCACAAGAACACCATGAGTTCAGTTAGATTGCGAATGGGTGAATGGCTCAGAATCACCCCGAGAGCTGTATGGTCGTATGGGGACTAGAACCCAGAGCTCTGAGTCCCAGACCAGCACTCTATCATGCCACAGTGGCTCTCTTTGGACCTGCTGTGTGCTGGAAAGCCCTTGAAACAGAAGCCTGGGCTCTCATTTAGGATGCCGGCTGCCCTGCTTTTTGGTGGCGACTGAAGTGGAGAATGGCAGCATTAGCATGAATAACAAGAAGGGGTCAGAAGAAAGATCGCCTGGAATGTACTTGGGCAGCAAGCTAAGCAAATGGAGCAGGAGAACTCGCAGAGCAACGTGGTGCAGAAGGGGGAGCACGCACATCCCGAGAGCCCATTGCTCTTCTGGAAGTCTTCAAGAGCATGGAGCTCTCTGCCGGCACTGGGTTGGCGCTGAAACAGATCCAAGGAGCACACCCGAGAGTGACAGCAGTGAAATAACATGTTGAGCTGATGACAGAGAAAGGCCACACGCATTATCCTACAGATACGGGCCTGCAGGGCCACTTTTTAAAAAAATGATCACCTCAGTGCCTTTTGAGCATGTTCAGAATTCCTTTCCCTCAAAGAGGAGCACACAGCAAAGCACTGCAGGGCAAAGAGGCCTTAGTCACAAGCTGGGGACTTTCCCTGAGCAGAAGGATTGCTTTCTTGTTTGTTTGGAAGCTGACCAGGAGTGCCGTAGGCCCTGCTGTCTCTGTAGAGATGTTTGGGATGTATCTGTGCAAAGCCACTGGTGCCCCAGAAACACCTTTCCTAGGCTGGAGATGCTTCTGATCGTTTGTCATGCTGTGGTTGGAGGAATCCTCTTCAGAGGACAAGCTAGAGCTGCTGGAGACAAGCCTCGTCGAGGGGCTGCCCATCCCAAAAGACCTGGAGGTGGATGCTTACCTTCTGCCTCCGAGTCAGAAAGGAAGCTGTCATCCAGCCTTTGAGAACAACGCCATCTTGGAAGGCAGGCTGGAACACTCACTGAAAGAAGTGACTGGTGGTTTGTGAGGAAAACGCTTCATGTGCTCCTCACAAGGAGAATTTCTTCCAGAAGCTTCTGAAGTTCTGCAGCTGAGATCTGAAAGCTCCAACTCATAAGTCCTGGGCATGGAGAACTTCTGGAGTAGCAACTTTACACCAGTTTTGGTCCCTGTCTAACTTGCCTCTGATTTCTTAGTCCTGCTGGGCCTCCTGTGAGTGAACCTTGGAGAATTTTGTGATACAGCATTTATACTTTTCCTTGCTTAGTGCTGTGCCCTCTGCTTTGACCCTTACACAGTTTATTTATTTATTTTATTTATTTGGGAAACTTGTGTGCCGCCCCATTCGCATAAGCCTCGGGGCGGCTTCCAACAAATAAATAACAATACAAAAATATAAAAATTGGATACATTCAGGCAATAAATAAAACCAATGAATAAATTAACAATTAATTAAAATAACATTTAAATAAAAACTGTTTAGTACAGTTTTGATCAAAGAATTATATTGCAGTTTTGTATGCTTTCAAACCAAGAAATGCATTTGAAGAAGGCTAAAACCTAAATTCTGATCACTGTATTCTGGTCAGCATTTTAACCTGGGAAGTGAAGATCAGTTGGTTTGCTTTTAAAAAGTGGACTGAGCAAAATCCTCAAACAACCTCCTTCTGGACTCCATCCAGAAACATATCCAGCTTTCTATTTTCTAACCTTTGTACCACCCAAACCGAATCATTTGGATTATCCATGGTTTGCAGGACCCGATGGATTAATGTATTCAATTCTCAGTAGAGAAAGTCACTTCACCTTTACAGAAGGTCATTAAGATAAGCCAATAACTATTTCTTGTTTGACTAGGCAGAGAGTTCTCTGGTTTATTTCTTTGTCTTTGTCTCTCTTTCTGCTGGAGTCTCTTTGCCAGCTACAGTGGATGGCTGTGAGGAGATTATTGTGTACTGATGAAGGAACAGAGCGTTGATTGGCACTCTGCCAGTTGACTGTTCTACGATTTATTCTCTTGTTATGATCTGGAAGGCCATTGTTCATGCAACTTGTAAAAGAAAAAATCCAGAAAGGAGGAAAGGTGACTGCTTGTTCTTCTAGGCTTTTGAATGATAGACTTGATGGTGGCTACTAGGTGGCTGCTAGCCGCTCTCTACATCAAAACTGCTGAGGTATGAGATAAAGGAAACTTGTAATTTCAGTTGGAACAAGAGAAAGAGAAGTCAGAGATTTTGCAGTTGACCGTTAAGAAGGAGAAGGGGGAAGTTCACTGAAGTCTCCCTCCCTGCATTGTTTAACTCCAAGAGCCCTCACAGGGAAAATGTACAAGTCCATCTGTAGGGTGCCAAGTAATCCACAAACTGTCTGAAGCTTCTCTGGAAATGAATTCCTCAGCTTTGGTGCCACAGAAGAAGCAGCACAATTTCCACTTCCAGATAATCTGTCTTCTTTCATTGGAGGACTATTCATCTTAACAAGCGAGGGGGCTCACATGTGGCAGTGTATTCTGTTACATGTTCTTCTTCATGGTCCCTGTGCATCACACACATACGGGCTTTTGCCGCACAACCCAAGGCCAGGACCTGGGAAAACTTCCGCAGCTCAGCATCACGGAGCGGGGGGTGGGGGAGCCCTGCCACGCCCCTTCTGGGGGTCTGGATAAAAAGGGGGGGCTCCCACCCAGTCCCTCAGTTCCTTTTCGACCGTTCTTGCAGTCACTTTGCTGATTGGACCTGCTCACTTACCAGCTCACACTTGCTTCTCATCTTTCCTAGAGGGGAAAAAAATCCCTTTTCTCTCTACTCCCATCCACCCAATACAAGGGTGCCCTTCGCAGCCTCTCGCTCCCTCTCTTCTTCCCGAGGGAAAGGGGGAAGGTTCTCCTCCTCCCGCTCTGTGTGCTTGCGTTAGTGCTGCATGTGCTGACCCAGTTTTCCGTCACTGTGCCTCGTGCGCTGCCCGATGGCCTGCCACGGACTGCCATTCTTGGCGGCTCCTCTGCCTTGATGAGGGGCACATTGCCAAGATCAGCCCCCATTGCCAGGCCTTTTAAAAGGAGATGCAGAGGCAGGGGGCTGCCCATCTGAGATTGTGCTCTGGCAATGAGCCCTGAGCGCTGCCGATCTTCTTGCTCCGAGGCTGGGAAACCTCCCTCCACAGAGGAGCCAGTGCGGCCTGCCAAATGGCCCGTGAGGAAGAGCCTGCTGCACACCACCAAGGCTACTGCTCCTCCATCACCCGGATCGCCACACTACCTCCTGCGCACCCCAGACCCAGGGTCTCCCTGGAAGACACCCCCGCAGGCCCGGACTCAGATTTCCCAGAAGCGCGCATTCCATCTGTGGGCGGGAGCCAGTTGCCCATGCGCAACTCGTCGCCAGCACATGACTTGCCACCCACACCACCTGCGGTGCCCAACCACTGTGCCTCTGCTTTGTTGAGGACCCATTGCTGGAGCGGCCAGCCACTGGCATCACATCACCACCTAGGGGACAATGGGGATCGCCTGCTCCCCCTCCTGGATCGGGGCAACCCTTCCACCTGGCCTCCAACCTCCTCGCACTTGGATGTCCAGTCCTCTGTCTCAGGCCTGCTGCGGTGGCCACTCCTCGCAAAAGAAGGCCCCACCCAACCTGGTCTGACACCAACTCCTTGGAGTCCTCACCCTTGGGCTCCTGAGAGGGATTCTGTTCAAGGTACTTCCCAGTGCCCAACATGACGGAAGCATCAAGCCAATTTCGTGCGGGACAAGTCTCATGCGGGACTTGGCGCTCCCCATCAACATTGGCAATTCTGTTCTCTCCTCTACGTTGTCTGTCCTCTTCATAGAAGCTCACCTGGCCCCCAGCCCATGAAATAGGGAGGATCTACCTCCCCACACACTCCCATGCGCACGCCACATTCCACACAGTCTGCATTTACTGCCCTCCTAGGCAACGTCCCGCTGCATGAGACCTGCAGAGCTGTCACATGGTCTATGCCATTGATCTTCGCTCGGTGCTACCAGCTAGGCATTCACGCCAGACTAGGCTGCGCATTCAGCAGGGCAGTCCTCCCTTTGATTCCTCAGTGACAACAGCCCCCCTCCACAAAGGGTGAGCTTGCTAGTTGCCCATATGTGTGTGATGCACAAAGACCACGAAGAAGACAGTTGCTTACCTGTGACTGTCGTTCTTCGAGTGTGCATTCACACAACCCGCCCTCCACCCCACTGGCTGTTGTCAGCACAACATGTACCATGTTGCTCCCTGGGCACTGGGTGTGGCCACCTATGCCTTCTTTAAAGGTTTTATGGCACCCTCATGTGCCTGGGATGATGCGGTCTTCCAGGAAATTGAGGGATGGGGTGGGGGCCCCCGCTTCATATCCAGACCCACAGAGAGGGCGGGGCAAGGCTCCTGCCCACTCCATGATGCTGAGCGGGGGAAGTTTCTCTATCCTGGCCTTGCACTGCACAGCCAAGCCCACAGATGAATGCACAGGTGGCCACTTGAAGAACGACAGATACAGGTAAGCAACCTGCCTTTCTTCAATCATTTCTGTCCGGTTTCCTATGGATATTCTCTATCCTATTAACATTCCTAGTAACGTTACTCAAGTAACATTCCCCATGGCTTATATATGCTTTGTTCTCCCTCAGGCTACTGCCAGGGAAACGGTTATCGTGTCGGCTTTGGCAAATGTTCCGGAAAAATACTCCCAGCCAGACCACTCTGATACTCTTCCTTAGAGAATGAAGGTGATGGAGAAGGAAGAGAGAATCCATGTTGTGATATTTCTGACACTGTTGTTTACAACGGGCACAAAGGAACCACCACAACATTGTTGAATATATCCTTCTGTGTTAACTTCTTGCCATTTTCCAAAAAACTATATTCTTGGTGTTTCCCTTAACGATAAGTTTTTGTCAGCATCTAATCCTCCATCTTATAAAGCGTCTAATCCTCTGTATCTCACTGCATTCATTCATTTAGAACCTATTGCAGAATCCATCTCTGGGGCCTGACAGCAGCTTTTCTGGGTGATTCGTTACTAGATACTGATCTTCTTTAACTCTAAGCTGGAAAAGGCAATGCCTCTACATGTACCAACTACCTCTCTAAATATTCACACTAACCTCACAGTTTACACTTTCGCCCCATATATACCTACACAGACATGTCAACCAAGAGTAGCCCTTCATGCATCTGGTTGCTACTCAAACATTCAAGCTGCAGTTAATCTGGTAGTGTTTAAGATTCTGCAAGGCACCTCTTGACATTCATCATGTTCACCTGAAGGGCAAATGAGCCACTTAAGCGCAATATTTTCCTTCTACGGGTGGCGAGCAGGGCTGGAGGTGTGGGTCGCTCCAAATCAGTAGCCTAGCACAGTGGGTAGGGTGGCTTTTATTTTTCACCCCTCCCAGTCCAGATCAGAGTGCTGTGCCTGCTAGTAAGGAGGCTTACAGACTGTGGGTGTATTTCATTCTTAGAGTCTTCATAAACATCGTTTAGTGGAAAAGTTAATTGGAGGGGTGACAGTGGAAGCTCTGCCTCTTCCCTGCAGAAGGACCTGCGGTGCATCCAGCTTGCCAGCGCGCTGCCCCTCTTGCGTTGGCCCAGCGTCTGGAGGCAGCAGCATCTCAGAGAGCATCTCTTAGTGACTGGGCAGATTTGCCCAATTTGTCTCAGGACATTCCAGTTGCTGACCTTCCCCTATCCTGTTGTCCTCCGGATGGTTTGGACTTCAATGCCCATCAGCCCCAGGCAGCATGGACAGTAGTCAGAAGCAATCACAGGTGGTGACCATGATGGTATGAAGGTGGATTCACGGTGGGAGAGAGTCCTTTGCAGACATTTGGCCAGGGCCCTCAGAAAGCTTCCCCAGCTTCCATTCCCTGCCATGAGCTCTTGTTTCCTTCTGTCAGCCACCTCTGCTTTTGTCCTGACACTGTCACTTCCTCCAGACAAGAGCTGCATTCAAATTTGCTTCCAGTGCCGATGACCTATCACGGGAGGCAGTGGGGACGCATCTAAAATGAAGATGGATGGGGCAAATGCGATGGAACAGATAAATCAGTTGTAACAGAACACTGCCAATGAACTTGGCTGCTATTCAGCACATGCTGAAGAAATGAGATAATAAAAGTACCTCTTGGATGAGAGAGTCAATCAATTTAACTTGGCCAGCTCTCCTGCATATGGCTTCTGCCAACTGTGCTGAAAGATGGACGGCTTTCTGACTTCTTGTTCGCTCTGTAGAGGGCTGTTTACCTTGCTAGCATTTATGATTATTTGAAGTTACGCTTCCCCTAAAGAGGGTGCATTTGCTTTCATATCCTTGGGTTTGAGTGTGTGGGGCATTGACTGGAGAGTACGCCGCTGCCCAACGGCATGTCTTTTAAGTGAAGCTGGGTGTGACGCAACTTCACAATAAATCAAAATACCATACCAACACCGAAGGTGCAGTGGAGGCTCGTGGCTGTAAAGCCAGGAAGGTGGTATATCTTCTGCAGTCTGAAGTTGCAGGAACTGCAGTAGCAGTTCATTACCATGGAGAGCTTCCTGAAGTTTCGGACTGCAGTCTGCCATGGCTACAGTGCCCCACGCACACTGGATCCATAAAGACCCAGGCACGCTTAACCTTTAAATTTCAGCTGCTTCAGTACAGAGCAGGAAAGCTCCCTTATGACTCTCACTCCTTGCTCAGCATTGTCTGTTGACCTACAGATGGTGCTGGACTCCAATTTCCATCAGCTCCAGACAGCACCAATGGTCAGGCATGCTGAGAGTTGTAGTCCAGTAACACCTAGAAGGCCATGTGCTCCTCACACCAACATCTGTGAGTGTGTCCTAGCATCCGTCCGAGATTTTTCAGGCATTTTCCCCAGCCCTACATGGTAATGTCAGGAAGAAGGATGTTTGAGAAATCTGCAGCGAACTCAAATTAAGTCCAGATTCCTCTGCAGCTACTGCACAGATTTCATTGTAGATCAGCTTTTCTAGGTTGCACAGAGTATGTTTGCATAAGCTTTGCATACTTTGAAAAATGCTTGGGAATGAAAGGGAGTTACGCTGGGTGCGCATTCCAAGGTCAGGCCTTACCAAGGGTGTTACTGGTGTTCTTGGGGAAAGAAAAAGGAACCTTGCAGCAAATGTATTGCCTCATTCAATAACAAAATGATCCCCTGGCCCATAGGCCATATGAGTCCAGCCCAAGGATGGAAAAGATTTCCAACTTCATAGCTGGGGATCTGCACTGGCGCCCTCTCCCTGCTCTCCTGCTGCCAGCATGATAGAACCACAAGGTCATAAGACCAACCTCAGAGAAAGGGTGAGCAGAGTATTCCTGAGGGTGGGGGCGAGAAGACACCAGTGTGTGCCACCTGGTGTGTAGCAGGGCATGGCATGTATCTGCGGTGCTCCCACCTCCTTCCCTCTCTGTCCAAGCCATCTCCCTACATGGCCTTCATCACCTGCCCAGCCAATCTGTAGGATGCTCTCATTCTCCGTGCAGGAGGGTCTGTCCCCGCTGGATTGTACCCCAAATGGCTTTCAGTAGCACGGCTCTTCTCTGCTTGAGAGTTCTTAGCTTTGATAGGTAAAGTGGGACAGAGAGTGTGCTGAAGTGGAGATGCAGCCTCACACTCTCAAGATGCAGCGTTCCCAGCAAGCTAGTTTGGTTTTGGAGGAGTTGTTGTCAGGAAGCCGTGGACCATCAAGGGTACCAAGCAAGATTATTCACACAGTGCACAGTCAACTGTGGAATTCCCACTGTAACTAGAAGGAGATGTATTGATGGCTGCCAACTCGAATAGCTTTGCAAAGTAACCGAACACATTCATGGACCATAAGACTATCAGCCTTTTGTTCAACCCATACGTCTGCTATGTTCTTTATGGCCTATCTTTGGTCAGGAACAGGGAGCCCAGCATTAGGAAGGGCAGGAGATGCACAGAGGGGGATGGAAGTATTTACAGCCAGGATCCCCCTGTTGTGTGAGGTGACCTCTGTGTGCCCTGTGGAATCCACGTCCATGAGGTTCAGGAAGGCCAGTGGCAGGAATGCAGACAGCTAGCCTCAGACTGCTTTCATTCTCTCCACTGAGGAGAGCCATAATCATTGACTTACCTGTGAGAGTATTAAAGTTGCATTCAGCTGACCAGAGGCCTGCCCAAATCAACAGCAGCACCTGGCTTCCGTTCAGCAGCTGCCTGCTTTCTTGACTTTGGACTTTGATCACACTGCAGTGTGATAAAATCCGGCTAACTTGATAGATGAAATGCTATGTATCTCTTGGCACTTATTTCAGGGGGTCACTGCAAGATTAAATTGGACCTCTAATGGTTGGTTGCAATGTATCTTCACTTCCTAGCACAACTGTTCCTGGCCAGGGTTTCAGCCAGCCAGCCAGGTTCTCAACATTTGTTTCCTTCCTACCTACCTGTCCTTTCTTTCATCATCATCATCCCTCTTATATTTACATCCCACCTTTCTTCCTCTTGCAAGGAACCTAAGGTGTCTTACATGGGCCTCTTCCGTTCCCTGTCATCTTCACAAATTCCTGGTAAGGTAGATTAGACTGAGAGTCACTGACTGGCGCAAAGTCTCCCAGCTCCACTCCTGCTGCCCACCAAGTCGGTCTGGGCTTCATCGCAATGGTTTTGCAGGACTGTCCCTTTGTTTGAGTTTGCTCCGATTGTTCATTCTGTTTTGTTTTTATTTCTGCATATCTTAAGAATGGCCTGAGGGTGCCCCACTTTGGTTTCTTAGCAGTCATATTTTGGGTCAGGTCTTTTAGCATGGGGGCATGGAATTCAGTATTGGCACGGACAATAAAATATCAAGCGTATCCTCATGTTTTGCAGTTGTTTATTGATCTTTAATCAGCTTTGCAATGTACAGCTAGTGTGACTGAGGGGTGGGGAGAACTCACGAGTTCTTTACTGCCAACCTGCTGCAAAATGCCTTCACTATCATCAGCACCACCCCTTTGACCCTCATATCCCAGCATCTTCAGCCACTAGTCGCCGTGTGTGCCTCTTTCATTATTTCATTCCCAAATAATGATTTACAGGGAGCGGGAGTAGAGATTCTACTAGAAAAAGCATTCTAGTGCCTAGAGAGCCTTTGTGCTACATGATAGACGGTTGTAATCACTTTCCTCATTAAGTTTGGAGGTCACTATAGCGAAATAGACTAGGAGAAAAAGGACTTTGCAATGTCTCTGAGCTTGATCTGCGGCAAACTATGATCTGTGTGTTCTCAGAGGAACCAGTGTTTTCCTGAGTATCTTGACAAAACAAAAACAAAAAGCTTCTATACTATCCTGTGTCCTCCTCCACAGTTGGTGATTATCTGTCCACATTTTCCTCTCTCACCCAAGCTTCCACATGGCCCGTGGTGCTTCATCCTTCTTCCCTCCTGTTCCCCTTCCTCCCCTGTCAGTCATCCAGGTGTTGCTCCTCCCATGTGGATGTTGGGATGGCACTGTAAGGGTCCATGATGACTTTGGCACAACGGATAATCATGACTATCAGGAAGAGGCAAAGGAAGACGAAGCATGCTAATGTTAGCCCCTTGTCCACGTCAACAAGGGCAGGTTGTGGTGTTGGCCCTTCCATTGCTTCTGACTCTCCACATCAGGTTTAGCTCCTACTGCTACCATCATTTTACACCTGAAAAAAGAGGACAAGGATCAGGACAGTAACAAGGTGTGCCATGGAATCCATGGGGCATGTCTATGGGACAGGCGTGGACAACACATCCATCCCTCACTTTTGCCTGTGCTGGCAACAGCTGATGGGAGTTGTTGGACAACACTTTGGGAGGGTTGCCTGCAGCTGCCTTAGTTTGGAAGTCAAGGTGCTTATGAACCGCTTAGAACCTGCCCAGCCCGAGATTAGCCTCAGTGGTTCTCATCTCTGGCCAAGAGCAGTCAGGTTGGCAGTTGCCAGACCTTTACAGTGGTGGCACCATATTTCTGAAATTAATTGGTCTTGCCCACTAGAGGAAAGTCCCCCACCCCCGCCAGAGCTTCTCTGAAATGGAATTTGGCTCACAGTCTGAAAAAAGTTCCAAGAAAGTTCCAACTGACCTGAAGTACAGGATGGGCCACAGTTGTGTAAGAAATGTTGTCTTGTCCTACACCCTGGATTGTGCCAAGAAGTGATGATTGAGCCCACTGACAAAAGAACAAGAAGCGTTAATGCTACTCTTAAGACATCTCCTGCAGCATTAGCAACTAATACCTGATGTTTCTATTTAATGCATCAGCCCCTGCCCTGAATATGATTAACACACGCAACTGTTAAACTTGCACACAGATGAGGCTGTCTTTAGCTATTTCTCCTTCTTAAAGTATTTGCAAGGACACATCGCACTGAAATTATCCCAGCCTCAACGTTACTTCATAGAAACATAGAAACAGCGCGAGTCAGAAGGGGCCTCCCGGGCCATCTAGTCTGACCTCCGGCACCAGCTGGCTCCGCTCACGACATGCCCACCATGTGGACGTCCAGCCTATCCTTGAACACCCACACCGATGGGGCCTCAATGACCTCCCGTGGAAGCCCATTCCACACCCTCGGGGTCTTGACTGTCAGGAAGTGCTTCCTGGCATCCAAATGGATCCTTGGTTCCCTGAGCTTGGCTCCGTTGGAGCGCATCCTGCCTTCCTCTGCAGGGGAGAACAGGTCTCTACCCACCTCTGCGTGACACCTCCTCACACACCTGTATGTAGCCAACATATTCCCTCTGAGTCAAGACCAAGTCAAGGATGTTTCCCCCCCTCGTCGCCTCTCGGACCCTCTGTGTGAAAAACCCTCCTTCTATAGCTTCTAGGAAGCGACGTGACCTGGCTGTCACCGCCCAGTGAGTCTCCCAAGTAATATCCGAGAGATTGAAATCTCCCATAATTACTGTGTCTCTCCCCCGAGATATCCTTAGAATCTGGCCTGTCAGGACATCATCTAGGGTCTCAAGTTGACCTGGAGGGCGATAACATAACCCCACTGTCAGGTCTCTTTCCCTGTCAAAACCCCTAAGTGTCACCCGGACTGCCTCTGCCGAATCCCCATCTGTGCTGCATTCTATCTCACTGCATCCTATCCCTTCCCTGACGTATAAAGCCATGCCCCCACCTCTCTTTCCCTTCCTGTCCTTTCTAAAAAGGTGATACCCTTCTATGTTCACATTCCAGACTTGCCTTTCATCCCACCAAGTTTCTGTGATTCCCACCAGGTCATACCCTCCTATTCCCAGGAGAGCTTCAAGCTCTTCCTGCTTATTACCCATGCTCCTAGCATTGGTGTACATGCACCTCAACTCCTTCCCACTGCTTCCTTTCCTTGGAGTGCCCAGCATCCTCCTTCCTCCCATCCTCCCTGGTACCTGGCCCCTCTTTGTAGGAGTCCTGTCAGTCCCTGCAGTATCTCTAAAGCCCTCCTCCCAGAGCCCTGATCCTCCCCCCACACTTGTCCAGCGCAGACATGTTACTGGGGGGCCTGAACCCCCTCCCCTCCCCCAGCTCAGTTTAAAGTCTTCCAGACGAAGCTCACTAGAGCAACTCCAAAGGACCTCTTCCCCATCCTCATGAGGTGTAACCCGTCCCTTGCCAGAAGTCCATTGGCAAGAAAACGAGTGCCGTGGTCAAGGAACCCGAAGCGTTCCTTCTGGCACCACACCCTAAGCCAGTCGTTCACCTCGGAGGCCCTCTTGGCCCAAATCTCCAGACAGGTAAGATTGACGAGAAGGCCACTTGGGCCTTCAGCTCCCTGAGTTTCTTCCCCAAGGCGTCGAAGTCCCTGGTGATCCTGACCACCCCCTGCCTGGCCACGTCGTTTGTGCCCACATAGATCACCAGGAGCAGCTGGTGACCCCCAGAGTGAACAAGATGCTCCATTCTGTCCTTCACATGCCAGATGCGTGCGCCTGGCAGGCAGCGAACCTCCCTTGTCTCCAGGCTGGAGCGGCACACCGCCGCCTTAGTGCCCCTCAGCAGGGAGTCCCCAACAACAATCACCCGCCACCGTACCTTCCCGGTGCTGGTGGGTGGCCGTGCCCTGGCCCTCGCCTCTCCTGCAGCGGTCCCCAGCGGCCCATCATGCCTTGATTACTTCCATCAAGGTCATTAGAAAAACCAGTACAAAGAATGTTGAAAAATAAAATAAATAGCAACATGGTCACATTGGGGGGAAATCCATTGGAATCACAACTTTATCCATGAATTCTATGGCCTCCCAGTGCTGTCTTGCAAGATGTAGGATTATTCACATTCCCAACTCTGAGCATTTTCCCCAAACACACATTTTAAAAGTGTGCATCCTTCTGGAGTGCGTATCCTGTGTATACATTTCACAAACTTGCCAATGTGCAAACTTGGCCCACAAAATGGGCTGAGAACAGGGCAAGTCCCATCTTTGAACCAGTGGAATTGGAATTCTTGTATCACCTTTCTGTGTGTGAATGCAGCTTTAAAGCCACCACACAACTGTGTGCAAATTTTGCCTAGGAAGAAAAGCCTTTGCTATAACCCTCAAGCAACACTGTCACCTGTCATACAGCCTCTATCCTGCTGTTATATAATCCATCAGCCATAACCTTATTTGTCCTTGGGATCCAATGCTCCATTTCTTCCCTACTCCTACTCTCCCAACTAACACACACACACACAGACTCTTTTCCATTAGATGATGTGAACACGACTTTATCATGGTGCCACTTAGCCTAATCCTTGGTTTGCCTCTCAGGACTTCACAAACATCCATTCAAGAGAGGCCTGAAAACGATAGCATTACCTAGCATTGTCCTGCTTGTTGCTGTAATTTAAATACCTCATTTAATGTGCAATTGTATGGATTTCCAACGTTCCCTCCCAAGAAGAGAGAAGGTCTTTTCGGTGGTTGCTCCCAGACTGAATATTCCTCCCAAGAAATGCCAGGTTTGTCCTTCTCAGCCAGCCTTCTCTGAGCAAACAAAGACCCCGATATTCAAGAGGGCCTGTGACTCGTAAGTGGATCTGTTGGTTGGAGTGCTGCTTTTTTAATCCCATAATTATTACATTTTAATTTCATTTTACTGAGTTTTAATTGGTTTAAACTAAAAAAAAAAAAACCATTTTGTAAGCCAGTTTGAGGTGCCGCATAATGAATACATAAAGCAATAAACTGAACCCTGTTGTTGGGAAATGCATCCCATCCTCATTTCCAACACCCCCCACCACCCCCAACCGGATTCTATGAGGAATGCAGCCAAGCTGAGTGTGAAGAAGGAAGCTGGGACATGGCAGATAGCATTGTCGCTGCTGATCAGAAAATCCTGGAGCATCAATCTTGTCAGTGTGGCTTCCCCTACAACTTTCTTGAGGAGCCCCTGATAGATTTTGAGCAGGAGCATTGCGAGCAAAAGAAAAATGTTAGCAACCCACTTCCATGCCCCGTTGCAAGACAAGTCCATCCAGCAGCTCCCCATGATGTTCCTGTGAGTCAGTGCTGCTTAGTTACCTGCCACTGATGCAAAATTACACCCACGAATCTGCCTCTAATTTTAATTTCAGGTCCATTAACCACCAGACTGGATGGTGAATCATACAAGATCGTGCAAGTTTGATTTTAAAAGTCTTGCTCCTCTGATTATGAACTATAGCTGATGGATAAAGACAGACCAGTGACATCAGACTGGCTAGAAAGCAATCGGTTTGAACTGCAACTTTACTCAGTAAAATTAATTGTCCTTTTCTGTCTGAGAAGAAGAGGAAAGGAAAGGGAAGTGACCAGCTCCTTACTATAGCAAAAGCTGCAGAATTCTTTTGTCTGATGGTCTTGTCTTCCTTTCTTCTGTTTCAGGAACTCCCTTCTATTAATGCTGCAATTTGGAGAACTGCATCAGCTCTTACATGGCCCATTTAATTAATGACAATTCTCTCCTCCTGTCTTTGAGGCCTGTCTCCCTGCCACTTCAGTATGTTGAATGAGTGGGTCTTCTGGAAATGAAAGTGTATTTATAGAGCAGCTCCAAAATGGAATTTACAAATCAGTAGTCTAGAAATGGAACACTTTGTAAGGATGGCTCTTTCGTGTCCTTCAGGCAACCCACACCAAAGGATTATGTAGTCTGGTGCTTCCAGCATGACCATTTACTGCATTAAAGGTCTCCTGATGTTAGACGAGGCTTATACACAAGGTTTTAAATTTAAAATTCCATTTGGAAAAATACAACATCCGAAGTTCAGAATGAGGAGCAAAATCAACAACTAATATGCCAATGTATTTTTAAATGTGCAAACATACTATTACTATATTATATTTACATGTTGCCTGTTTTTCTCTTGTGAGGGACTCAAGGTAACTTACAGAGTTCCACTTTATCCTCACAACAGTCACCCTGTAAGGAAGCTCAGGCTGCCCCAAAGTCACTCAGTAAGCTTCATTGAGAACCAGGTCTCTAGTCCAACACTCTAACCACTTAAAGAAAAGGAGAGAAATGGAAGTATGGCTCTTGCCTTTTGGCTGCTGCCTCTTGGCAGAGCAGCGGAGCAGCTGAGGCTGGGAGAGGGCTGCATGGCAGGGGACTGGCCAAGGCAAGGTAGGGGCTGGGCAGAGGAGCAGAGGGCCAGGAGCAGCAGAGAGGAAGGGGGCGGGGCCAGAGAGGCTAGAGCGGCCAGAGGGCCAGGAGCAGCGAAGAGGAGGGGGGTGGGGCCAGAGAGGCTAGAGCGGCCAGAGGAAGTGGAGGGCCAGGAGCAGCAAAGAGGAGGGGGCGGGGCCAGAGAGGCCAGGAGGAAGCAGAGGGGTGGAGCCAGTGGCCTGAGAGGCTTATAAGGCTGTGCTCAGCCACTGCAAACCTTTTTGGCTCTTGCCTCCTGGCAGAGCAGCAGAGGCAGAAGCTGGGAGAGTGTGCAGAGGGTGGCCAGGGGACTGGCAAAGGCAAGGTAGGGGCTGGGCAGAGGAGCGGGGTGGGGGGGGCAGGAGTAGCTGAGAGGGCGGGAGGTGGGGGCCAGAGAGGCCAGGAGCAGGGCCCGTGGCCTGTGAGGCTTATAAGGCCATGCTCAGCCTTTGGGGGTGCCTTGTCTGCATCCTTTGCCTGCAGCCTGGGCTGCTTGGGGACTCCCTTCCGTGGGGACAGGTTTTTATTTTGTTTTGTTTTTTAAATTTGTATTTTGTCTTTGTGTGTGTGTGTGTGTTTTGTCTGGGAGAACTGGGCAAGTGAAGAGTAGCGCAGGACAGACCAGGCGGGGGACCAAGGCAGGGTCTCTGAGGGGTTCCCAGTGTCAGGCCAGGCAGTGGCCTTGGTGGGAATCACAGGTGTTGCTGACCTCTGCAACAATTGCAACATGTTTGCCCTTCAGGGATACACTTGCAAGCCTGTGACCCTCCTAGAGGAGGAGGTGAGGTGCCCGAGGGCCGAGAGCTCTCCGGGCCCCCCGGGAGCAGCCCCGCCCCCAGACAGAGGGTTGAGGGGGCCCATGGGAGGAACAGCCAGGGAGTCATGGAGGCATGTCACCCACAGCAGGAAGAGCAAAGTAAACAGAGGGGTATCACCTGTTTAGAAAGGACAGGAAGGGAAAGGGGTGGGGGCGTCGCTTTATACATCAGGGGAGGGATAGGATGCAGTGAGACAGAATGCAGTGCAGAAGGGGATCTGGTTGAGGCAGTCTGGGTGAAACTTGGGGGTTTTGACAGCGAGGGACCCGACAGTGGGGGCATGTTATCACCCTCCAGGTCAACTTGAGACCCTGGATGATGTTCTGACAGGCCAGATTCTAAGGATATCTCGGGGGAGAGACACAGTAATTATGGGAGATTTCAGTCTCCCGGATATTACTTGGGAGACTCACTCAGCGGTGACAGCCAGGTCACGTTGCTTCCTAGATGCTATAGAGGGAGGGTTTTTCACGGCCAGTTTGCAGGGAAAGCCGTATGAAGCGAGACTGAGGGAACTGGGTCTCTTCAGCCTGGAGAAGAGGAGACTCAGAGGGGATCTGTTGGCGACATACAGGTATGTGAGGTGAGTCATACGGAGGTGGGTAGAGACCTGTTCTCCCCTGCAGAGGAAGGCAGGACACACTCCAACAGCAAAGTTCAGGGAGCCAAGGTTCAATTTGAATGGCAGGAAGCACTTCCTGACAGGGCCCCGAGGGCGTGGAATGGGCTTCCACAGGAGGTGGTTGAGGCCCCACCGGTGAGGGTGTTCAAGGATAGGCTAGACATGCACATCGTAGGCATGTTGTGAGCAGAGCTGGCTGGAGCTGGGGGTCAGACTAGATGGCCCGGGAGGCCCCTCCTTTTACTTTCTCTGTTTCTGTTAGTCTTCTGGTTAGGAGACACAAAGGATGGAAGGAACTGGAGAAGCAAACTGACATGCTTCTAGTAAACTAACATGGCTGGCTGGGGAATGCTGGGAACTTCTGGACTTTTTCTCTCTCAACATGGATGGATGGAATAGTGCTGTCCTGAAATCTAGAAAATCTCTCTAGTCCAAATGTAATATTGCCCGTCAATGTGACTGCAGCTGAGCTATAGCATTTGTTTCTTTGGTCGCTTTCCTGATTTCTAGAGGCGTTGTGAGTATTGTGGAACGTGTGTATTGGCCAGAATACCAAATGCACTATTTCTTGATAAGTAAATGGACAACTTATTTTTCTTAAAGTGGAAAAAAGAATGAAAATTAAAAATGCAAGAATGAGGACTCAGATATTCCTGAGAGGACCAGGATTTCTCTGCTCCACTAAATTGTGGCCTTCCCAATGATTGGGACTACAGCTCCCATCAGCCCCTGACAGATTGGCCAACGACCAGATTTTGGGAGGTCTGATCCAAATATATCTGAGGGGCATTTGGCTCCCTCTCCCTGCCCTTGGAGGCCTTAACTTACTCCCCCTGAGCTAACCAAAAAGGCCTTAATAAAGCCCGTACTTTGGCACCCTAGCATTGAGCTCTTCTGACCATTGCTTAAGTCCAGAGCATCCTATAACTCATCAGCCTTGACCTTCTCCTGCTCTTGCTATACAATTTGTTTACTCTGCATTGTTCTGCAATATGGACAATATCCTGGCTCTTTTAGGTAACTTTGCTCCCCACCCCCGTTATAAATAGTCAGGATTTCAGGGTGACAAATCAGTATTTTTGCATGGAGCTCAGATTCATGGGTTTGGTCCAGACTTAAGGTGCCATCCTATGCAAGATTAGACAGAAACAAGCCCTACAGATCCCAACATTCGCAAGCGCTCATGGCAGATTGGGAAATCCTGAGGGTTCAGGCCTTTTTTCTGTCTAAACTTGCATAGGATTGCACAGTTTTAAGACACAGAGAATTTCCAGGAGCAGAGCACAGATCCAGGTCTGCTTCCTTCCAGAATGAGGTCATTTGCAGCTTATTTGTAGTGCTGAGCAGAAGGTGAAAATAGGACAGGGCTCCTGCACCCAATAATTCTGCAGAAGAGGGAATTTCAGCAAATATAACTATTTATATGTATAACTATTTGCACTGGCTGAAATTCTCTCTTCTGCAGAACTGCTCCAAGTTGGGGGACCTTGTCCACTTTTGTTCTACCTACTGCCAGGATGCACTGGTTGGATTTACTTGCAAAAGAAGAAGTTTAGCATAGATGGAGGCATGGTTTAACCTCGGCTGCAAAGGCTCAGATCAGAGACCAACCTTAGTTCTGTTCCTTTTCAGCCAGCCACTGATCAGTGGTTTTTCTATGTTTTGCGCCATTTCCCCCCATGCTAGATACTGAAATGTTGAAAGCTGAACTACTGGCTGGAAGAGATTCAAGCTAATATATGCTAGCATTTGGCTCCGCCCCTTTGTCTTTGGACCTGCCCACCCTGGAATGCTGCCCCTGAGAGTAGCTCCACCTGACAAAGTCCTGCCTCCCCCCACATCCTAAACACACCAACAAGCAGTGCTGCTGCAGCTGATCCCCAAAGGCCCGCAGCACCCCAAAATGCTTACACAGCCTCAACTCAGCTCTGTCTGTGCTCTTTCTTTCGCCTTCTGATTCAAGCTGCAATCCCTCTTCATACTCCCTTGGAGACCAAGATTAAAGGTGCTGAATGGAAAAGGAGGAAGGTCTGCCTTTCACCCCCATAAGTGCATGATGCTATGTAGACTTCGACTCTAAGCAGTTCTGGGGAACTGTAGGACTTTTTGCTGTCTAAACATTTGTCAGATTGTGCCTTTAACCTATTGCATAAGCCATTTAGAAAACTTAAAGAAAACAATTAGTTCCCACAGAAGCATGTCAAATCAACTGAGACTCAGTCCAGATAAAATGGAGGCCCATCCCTTGCCCATGGGCAAATCCCGTCTGCTTTACTGTGCGTTACACGTGAATAATCTGCGTGTGGTTCATTCACAGCCAGCTTTCTGAATGGCAGTGCACTGGCAGCAGTGCTGCTTGCAGGAATAAACAAAGCTCAGCTGCAAAGCCAAGGTTAATGCGCTTTTAATGACAAGTCCCCAGTAGTCCATTTTGCACGGTTGGTTGGTCAGACCAGCTTCCAGCAGTGCTGCCTCTCTCATGAAAATGTGATCGGCCCGTCTTTGAGACAAAACACATACAAGGGAGCTGGGACTGCAAAGCACAGCACATGCTTGCACAAAAGAAGGCATCCACAAAGCCAGCCTGCCCCCTAACTCAGCCTCTTCATCTTTTGATGCATTTGTGTATCAGGTCAAATAGACAATGCCAAGAAGCTGAGAAATGAAAGTAAAATCATGCCATTTTTGCATTAAAGTTGTGCTTCTTTCAGCATGACAGCTGTTGTGCTTGGGTTTACTCCCAAGAAGCCTTGCCTAGAAGAGAGCGATGCTTGAGTGTTTGGTGGGAAATGTCCGCATTGGGGAAGAATCACATCTGGACCTGCCCACTTTGTTTCCTCTGTTCTTGGGCCATTGTGTGCCTTTAGCTCCACCCACTGCTGGAACGCGGCCCCCTCCAAAATGATTCGGCATCCCTGCATTAGAAATCTTCCTGAGCTGGGCACCCACCAGCAGTGCCTGGGCAGTGTGGCATTGCTCCTTCTAACAGCAAACTTGGGCAAGGTATGCCAATAGTGCCTTGCAGTGCCAAAATGGGCCTACTGGGAATGGATGGATATCTACGGAACATGAAATAAAGAGCAGCCCACAAGGACATTGCTGGTCGGAGGGAGGGATGTCCCCCAGCACTCCACTCGTCTGCACTGCACGAAGTTGCCACTTCCCCTCAAGTGTCTCCCTTGTTGCGCTCCTTTCCAACAGCAAAGGTCGTTTATTGTATTTTGCCGAAGGCCATTACAAATTTACAGAGCCATAAGATACAATTTTACAAAGGAGAACTTTAAACAGATACAGCAAGTCAATTAAAACTAGAATAGTTAAAAAGGGATGAAAAGTAATCATGGACTGGCCATGTGCAAGAAATGAACTCCTTTGAAACCTCCCTAGATCTTATCATCTTAGCTGCAAAGGCACACCCCTTTCTATGTTCATGTGGTAGATTTCTGTGCCACCTCCTGTAAATGTGGTGGAATCCTGGAAATCCACTTCTGTTGTGAGTAGAAATGCTTAGAAAATCCCTGGGTATGTTTCAGAGACTGGAAAATAGAGTCAACCAGTCACCTGGAGTCAACTAGTTTAAAAAAAGGAGCAGCAGTCATTAAACTCAGCAGAAAATGACCCTTTTGCTCTTTCCCAAGGTTAGTTAGCACATGTACTGAAAGGTAAGTGTTCAAAGGGCCTGAAGGCATCCCAGCTGAGCCAGTGCCCTTGTTGTACATGTTGTCAAAGCATGTGTCACCAGCATGTACCCTTACAGCGGCCGATGGTACAGATGTATTTAAGCCACTAAGCTAAGAACCCACTTTTACAAGCGGACTTAAAACCAACAAGGTGGTGCTTCTTTTGATATTAGGCTCACGGGGGGGGGGGGGGACCCAATTGTTCTTTGGTGACCTAAAATGTGTTCGAATAGTTCCAAATAATCCTTAGCGGCTGAGCCATATGATCCCGCTTGCTGTGCATGGCACAGGGATGAGGGTAAGGAGAATTAATTCAGTCGGCATGTTGCCCCAGTACAAGCTTACCTAATGTTGCCCTTTTGAAGAATTATGAAAACACAAATCCACTTTCCCTCCAAAATGCGTACATCTCCAAATTTTGCAACAGTTTGCCAATCAAAAAAGCTAAATGTTACTTTCCCTTCAAAATCCATACATCTTTGATTTTTACAACAGTTTGCCAATCAAAAAACCCTAAAAATGAACATACTAGGAAAAATTCCAAAATGAAGTAAATTAGGGAAATTGCTTGCAAAAATGAGCACATCTGGCAGAAATGCAAATAAAAGGACAAGTCATAGGAGAAATGTGCACAAAAATACTTATATATTCTTGGGGATGTAGGAGAATTTCATTCCCCTTCGCAAAACATTTAAACATGCTCTGTTCCCAAATGGAAACACGACCGTTCCTGGGAAACTTTTGCACTCGTGATATGACGTGTGAACATAAATGACTGTGCATTTGTCCCCCAAATTTGCATTTTCATGCATTAGCCTATAGAGGAAAAGTATGCATTTTGGGCATACCCTTTTAAAAATGTGCATCTTTCCTGAAAAGGGGGCAAATGCTTGCGTTTATCAATGCAAACAAGGTGAACTGAGTTCCAAGAAGGACTTTGGAGCCCATCCATGTATGTTCATCCACTTATATTCTCCACTGCAGCTTTTTAATTCCAGAGTCTTCTAGTAACCATTGAAGTGCCTTATAAAAATAAATTCTGTCCCAATCCACAAGAGTGTGAAAGCCCACCATGGAGACCGACAACTTTAACGCCTCACGTTAGCAAAACTTCAGAAAATAATACTTAACATGTATACAGTGCTTGCCTGAGTTATCTGTTGCAGTCCTTACAATCCTGTGAGCTACTGAGAAAGAAACCTGTGGCCTTCCAGAAGTAGTTGGATTAAAACTCCCGTTAGCTTTGACCATTGAACATGTGTGCTGCGGGTCATGGGGTCTGGAGGCCAGCAACCTCTGGAAAGCCAAAAGCTCCCCAGTTTGATCAAGCCAGAGTTTTACCTAGAAGCAAAAATGATGGAACTGGGGCTGCCATACCTGGGGCGCATTATGAGAAGGCAAGAGTTCTCCCTGTAGAGAACTATCATGTCAGGAAGAGTAGCAGGCGGAAGAAGAAAAGGAAGACCAGCTAAGACGGATTGACTCCATAAAGGAAGCCGTAGCTTTGCATTTCCAAGAGCAGAGCAGGACTACCATGGACAGGACATTTTGGAAGGATTCATTCATGGGGTTGCCACACTTTGGATACAACTAGGAAGCACATAGTAACAACAGTAACTGAATACGGCAAGTCAGCATCAGTGCATAAGGAGTTTGGTGCATTAGGGGAAAAGAAGTGTCTTCGACTTCAGCTCTTGTCTTTAAAAACCCAGCTCTGCACAGGCAGTGTGCTATTAATCCCAAGGGCATGCTCTGTTGGCACCGGTCAATGGCTGCTTCGCCAAGCAAGAGGCAGTATCAGTATGCTTGGGAAAACTCAGAAGTTTCTTTTTGAAACACATGCACACAACATAATGAAGATTGGCTGAGATGATTAGAAGTCATATACTATCTAGAGGAACCATTGTCTAACAACAGGAACATGTGAATCAGATGTAGGGACTGGAGTGTCCTGCTTGGACCCCAAGCCCAACTGCAGGAACTTTGCGGAAAAGAACACTTGCAAGACAGTACGCATCAAAAGTGGCTGGGAGCCAGTTCCCCTTATCAACATCTTCCTCAGGGCATTCCTGCTGCCAACTTAAGGATGGAGGTGGGGCTTGTCCTCAATTATTGTAAGGGTCCACCTGGATATTGCTTAAATGCTTTCGACATTTCGACAGTTCGACAGAAGACCATCTAGGTAAATCTAGCTATTTACAGCATGGATGGGAAGTCAGTGGACAAATATGCTGCTCCACTATTATGCCATCTTTTAACATCTTAAATTTATCCATTAATGCTCTTACACATCTGGCCAAACTGTATTTTAGATTGATTTCTGTATTCTTCCATCCATCAGATTTGTCACCACCTTAGACCTGGCCTTATTTTCTTAGCGTGTGTCTGTTTGGATCTTGTGTGCATTTGGCTTTTATGACTTGTGTTTGCAACAAGAATTTTCTTTACATTGATTGCCACAAGATCTGCTGCCATTCTGTTGCGGCAGAAGTTCAGAACACTCCTGTTTTCTTGGGTTTCTCTCTCTTCATGCTGGAGAACATTTGACTCATGCTGTAATGTGATAAATAGATTTATGGCAGTCGTGGCTAATTTTACCTTAAATTGCTAGCAGTGTTTCAAGGTTACCTGTGCAGGAAACCTTGGAGGTTCTGTACGCAGGAGCTCATGTTTAAGAAGCAAGTGCCATGCAAGACTATTTCATTTATCTGGAGAACTGCAGCTTTAGAAGTAAGGTGGACAGACAGACAGATATACAGACAGACAGGATGCATGACCTGTATACACTAGCCCTCTCCTGGTTATTCTACAGAAATACCCATTCTTTTTCTGCTGAGGTTGATCAGCATGTTGAATTGACTCACAATTTCTATATAACTGCCTGCGTAATTCTCTTGGCACTTGAGCAGGGATAAAAATTGTACAGTGTGCAGTGTTGCCGGAGAACCACAAAAAGGTAGCTGGCCTGCTCTTCTGCTTTTAACAGCACCTTGACTGGCAAGGGATCGTTATCTCCACGTCATGGAAAGCCTCGTCTGCAGATCAAGCTGCTGATTTAATGCATAGGAGCAGCCTACCCTACTGCACATCAAGCAGATTGGTAATGAGGAAAGCAACACACTAGTTGTTGTCGCCAAAGAGCAGGAGAAGGCCATGATCACCATGGCCTTCTTGGGGCCACCTGCTGGACTGGATTGGCAAGGGTTGAAGTTAAGCAAGTTTCAGCTTCTCGGAGTCTGATAGCAGGTGCTTTAGCAGGTGCATAAACCACTGTGAGCTTTCCAATGGGGATGACCAGAAACTGGAACAGAGTTGTGTGGAAGCAATTGCTTCAGTTGGCAGTGTGGAAAGGCCTTGCCTTGTAGCAGAAGCTTGGGCCGTAATGAAAGGTCTGCAGAGAGCCCTAAAGCGACAGTGGGAGAGTCCTCCAAAGGTGTATGAATTATGTTTAATCCATCCTGTTTGTGCTTTGTGGACCCTTTGTTTTTTCTGATGGCTGCTCATTGACTGACTTGGACTTTTCTTTTATACAAGAATGTTGTTCATTGGCAGATGTGCCCTTGCATGAAGGCGCAAAATTTATTAATTTATTTTTCAATTTATATCCTGCCTTTTTCCTACAAAGGGCTCAAGGCAGCTTACATCTCCTCCTCCATCTTATCCCCACAACAACAACCCTGCGAGGTAGGTTGGGCTGAGAGTCTGTGACTGGCCCAGAGTCACCCAGTTGGCTCCATGGCCGAGCGGGGACTAGAACCCAGATCCTCTGAGTCCCAGTCCCAGGCTCTTAACCACTGCACCACACTGGCTCTCTGATGATACAAATTCCCCACAAAAGTGTGAATAAGTGCGCAAAAAAGCAATTTTGATGTGGAATTTGCCCTCCGTTAAATCCATTGTGAATGTTTTCAAAATCCTTACCCTGCTACACACACCCCTATGATCTGTGTTTTAGATAAGAGAATGCTGCCACAAGTACAGTCAATCCTTCAGGTGGTCCTTGCTCCAAGGTCTTGTAACATAAACAGCTTGTAGTGGCATGTTAGAAGCTACCCTAAAGCCACCTTTAATTTATCCTTCCTCCAAGCTAATTGAATGTATCCTGGATTTAATCATATAATTCCATAGGGGGGTGTCCTGGCAGCTGCCCTAATTGCACTGATCTAGAAAGTTGACATTTAAACAGAAAAGCCTCAAATCGTTCATTCTTGAAATATATCCAGCAGCACCTTTTTTAAAAAGAAGAAGCTGCAAACTAAGATGTAAACCCATGTGTGCAGCTTAGCCCAAGGCTGGATGTCTCTGCCGTGTCTTTGTCAAAATAAATTTCCTTCAAATCTTTTCTATTTGGCTGCTGGGGAATCTATTACAGCAGAATTTCGTGGGATTATACCAAAGCCAGTGAAAAGAGGATGTGAATTTGTCATTTGACCCATGTTGTGGTTCAACCTGTTCTGGCAGTGATAATAAGAAAAATGAATGAAAATCCAGATGATATACATGAGATAGCATCATTATAATCATCAGTGGCCTCTTGGAGGGGAACATGGGAAGGCATGAATCTAGGACTTCTTCAGAACAGGAGTGACCCTTTTGTGTTCTGGCAAATGGCTGTGGTGATAAGGAGGCTTTGTTTGTTTGTTTGATTGATTGATTGATTGATTGATTTTGTAAATGATTAGCATCGAGGAAGTCTAAAAATGGAGAAAATAAGCAACAACCCGGTCCATATTTCCTTTTCTTGAATGGGGTTCCCGCATCAGCGGCCCCATTTCTGTGCAGGATTGTTTAAATTTCTGTCTAACAGCAGAAGGCAGAATTTCACTCACCTAAAGGGCTTTTGTTAAAGCTCAGGTGGAACCTATTCAGACAGAAACAGACACCAGTGAGTTCAAAGGCCACTGTTTCTGTACCATCCTCCCAAACGCAGATGAGAATTTTCACCACATTTCCCTGCTTTGTGTTGGCACCTGTTCTGTTCTATTTACTGGAGACGGTTTCACTTATGAAGGCCTCTTCTATTTGAGGAGCCACACGATCTAAGATCAGTTAGGACTGGCTTTGCAGCTGCAGGGTACTTCCGGGCTCAAAATCCTTTCCAGAAGCACAGGCAATCCACCTAGAAGTGGGAAAATCACCCCATTCCATTTTGTCACACATTTTTTAAATGTCAAGTTGTTTTTGCCCCAGATATGGAAGGCTTTGCTAATTGTGGTAAATTCTTGCCAAGATGAATCTAAAACTAAATGCTTCACCATCCCTAAAGGCAAGCCAGGCATACCTTTGAGCAGCTACAGTGTGACTTCCTTGCATTCCCTGATCCCTGATTTCTTTTGGATCCGTGTGTGTTGCTGCCTTCCCATTTTTCTTTCCGGTGCAGTGCCACATCCTACTCACCTCTCATCAGGTTGTCTCTGTGGTAGGAGTTGCCCGGCTAGGCTAGGCTAGGCTTGGCTTGGCTTGGCTTGGCAAGGCAATGTTTTGTACTGCTTGCTACAACCTTGGGGTTCTTCCCAGCGTGCTGAAATGTTCTTTTCCCTCAATGGGCCCATTCTTGCGCTGGTCAGGAGAGAACTTGCCAACTGAGTTCACTATGCAAGGGAATGGTAGCATGATGTTTGCACATGGTCCTCCTGCAAACACAATGGCAGATTTCCACCCAAGGCTTAGGAAGAGCTTCCTGCCAGCACACTTAGTTCACTGACTTGCACAGGAGGACAGGCACTCTGTTGTGACATGATGGCACACACTAATTACACGCTAATTGCCCAGGAAAACGCCCTTTTGAAGTTAGGAGACCAAAGAGAAGTAGGGTGGCCATGTCTCCTCTTTTAAGTGGGCAGTCCCCTATTTGAAATCAGAGTTTTGAATCAAATCAAAGTTGATTTGACAGTCAGAGGACTGTCAGCCCTTCAAAGAGCCGTCCTGTTGAATTTCAGTTTAAAGATAACCCCAGAACTGCTGCTTATCCCGCACTTGAGCAGCAGACCGAAGAGGCAGGCATGCAGGTCGCCTGGCCACCACCTCCTCTACTATGCTCTGGTGTATTATATTTTATAAAAATTTGCATAAGTATTGCTGAATGTGCATGTGTACATATACATGTTCATATCTGAATGCTATGCAAAGTGTGCCCCTCTTTTTTGCCACATGTTTTCCTTTTTTTAGGGCGCAATTCGTAAGTGGCCAATCTAGCTGGATGCCCATCCTGGCCAGGGTGCTGCCAATCTTTTTCTTTAGCCTGCTTGTACTTGTACTGGCAAAATGAGAGGCCCTGCGTGCCCCACACTGCTTCATGGGCCGCCTCTTCAAATGCAAGGTTTAGACCTGCCTCATCAATTCAAGGAGGAGGAGTGCCAGTGGCCAGAGAAGGGGAAGCAAATCACAAGGACACCAGTGCATTCTCTTTGATGGTATCAATTAACAGGGGAAGATTAAGTCATCCATCACAGCAAGAAAGCAACTGAAAAGAAGGCTCATCAGAAACAGCCTCCAACTGTTCCCTTCCAGATTGCTCCAGTAGGGATTTTCTCATTGTGTATATGCCACTTGCGATGGGACGGCAAATTGGGTCCCATTGGGTCCCATGGCTTGAACATTCTAAACAGGCAGGAGATGGACGCTGGCACCACTGGCTGGGGGCTTCCGAGTCCGCAGAGCCATGTATCCATTCCAGGTTTCATCAGAACTTTAAAGGGGCTGTTCATGCTGCCCACCCCATTTGGAGGAATTACATAGAAATGCAGCAAGGCAGAAGCAGCCTTATGGGCCATCCAGTCTGACCCCTGGCACAAGCTGGCTCCACTCATATGATGTCCAACATGTGGGTGTCCAGTCTTTCCTTGAATGCCTTCCCTGATGGAGCCCCCAGCACCTCCATTCCATATCCTAGGTGTCCTAACTGTCAGGAAGTACTTCCTGACATCCAACCTAAAACCCGGTTCCTCTGGCTTTGCCCCATTGGACCATGTCCTTCCCTCCACCATAGGGGAGAACAAGTCATTCCCGTCTCATGTAGCACCCCTTCACGTACCTGTGTATCGCTATAAGATCCCCTTGCAGTTTCCTCTTCTCCCAGCTGAAAAGTCCCAGCTCTCTCAATCTCATCTCATATGGTATGTCCCTGAATCTGACTAGCATTTTTGTGACTCTGCACTGAACTGATTCTAGCCTAGCTATGTCTGTCTTATAATGTGCAGCTCTGAACGGAACACAATACTCCAGCTGTGGGCTCACCAATGTTTTACAGAGTGGTACTAACACCTCTCTCAATCTAGAAGCCACGCCTCTGGCTACACGTTCAAGGGTGGTGCTTGCCTTCTTAAATGCGGCATCACACTGCTGGCTCATATTTAGCCTGCTGTCAACACATACCCTGAGATACAAGTGCTGGTCTCCGGCCACCTGCCCCCCATCCTATACCTATGGCACTTATTCCTGACTCCCAAGTGCAAGACTTTGCACTTACCTGTACTAAATGCCATCCTGTCATCCCCTGCCCACTTCCACAGCCTGTCCAGATCCTTTTGGATCTGCAGCGCCTGCTCCTCTGTTGCCCCCACTTTGCCCCCACTTTGGTATTGTCTGTGAATTTGGTCAGGGGCAGACTGGTTACCGCCTCCTCCAGGTCACTGATAAAAAGGTTGAACAGAATCGGCCCCAGAATCGGCCCCAGAACCCTAGGGGTCTCTGCTCATCACTGGCTGCCATTCTGATGACTTCCTACTGACAGCTACCCTCTGCTTGTGGTCCCCTCTGTCTAACCACCTCAAAACCTTGTCATAGAATTCATCTGGCAGGACCTAACCTGTACAGGGTTTCTAGATCTTTCCCTAGTATGAGCTTTTCTATCACCTTTCCCAAAATGGACATAAGGCTAACTGGCCTGTAATTCTCCTTGTCCCCTTTGCTACCCTTTTTGAAGAGTGGGACCATTGACACCACCCTCCAATCCTCAGGAACTTCTCCCATTTTCCACAAGGACTCAAAAATTGAGGCCAATGGATATAGGAGTACCCCTACCAATGTCCAAAGTGGCCTTGAGTGTAACCCATCAGGGCCTGCTGCCTTCATAACATCCAGGGCCTAAGGAGCGCCTCAATTTCTAAGAGAGTGACTCTAATCTGTGCCCCCATAACCCCAACTTCATCTGGCACTGCAACCACATCTCAGCAGCATCCGTAGCTCCATAAAAGTTCAGACTAAAACCTGGAATGGATACATTGACCCACTAACCCTGAAGCCAGGAGCCTGTACTGCATTGGAGTCTACAGGCAGTTTTCTGGGTGAGTTAGGAAAACGGTGCTGTCTTTGAGCAGGCCAGACTATTTGTCCATTCAGCCCAGGGCTGTAGGTTGCACCCATCCTAACTGCGGTCCCACTCAAATATTTTCCCCATGTGCAGCATCTCTTTGAGGAGAGAGTAAAAGAACTGGGCATGTTCAGCTTTGAGAAGAGAAGGCTAAGGGGGCATATGATATCCCTCTCTAAGTACCTCAAAAGCTGCCACAAAGAGGAAGAACAAGATCTCTTCTTACTGATGCCAGAGTGTAGGACATGGAATAATCAAGTCAAGTTGCAACAACCCAGATTCAGGCTGGACATCAGGAAAAGCTTCCTCACTGTCAGAGCGATACGACAGTGGAACCAGCTGCCCAGAGAGGTGGTGGGCCCTCCCACACTGGAGACATTCAGAAAGAAACTGCACAGCCGTCTGAGTGGGATGGTGTAACTTGGGATCCTGCAACAGCAGGGGGTTGGACCCGATGGCCTTCATGGCCCCTTCCAACTCTACTATTCTATGATTCTATATGATTCTATGATTCCTGAAGCTTAGTTGCTGGTTTTAAGCACTTTGAGCTGCCTTGGACACTGCTTTCTTGGTGGGTAAGGCAGGGCGCACATTAAATGAATTGCTGCTGCTGTTGTTAGTCACGAAGTCGTGTCTGACCCATCGCGGCCCCATGGACAACACTCCTCTAGGCCTTCCTGTCCTCCACCATCCCCCGGAGTCCACCTAAGCTCACGCCGACTGCTTCAGTGACGCCATCCAGCTACCTCATCCTCTGCCATCCCCTTCTTTTGCCATCAAATTAAATGAATAAGCAAGACAAATAAGTTGGCCAGTGTCCACTGGCACCTTCTGTCTGCTGCCACCTTCCCCCAAAACGAGAGAGATGGAGCCAGATGACCACCAAAGCCACTTTAGGGTGTAGGTAGGATACCATGAAAAAGCCTGAGATGTGGCTGTGTTGTTGGCTCTTGGATGTCCTTGCCTATTCAAATGCAAATAAGCTTTTATTATGAATGCAAAGGAGCAGATAACCATGGAAGGAATAGACCAGGGAATGCTAAGTCCACAACAAACAAAGTGAAGCCTTTCGGGGCTCCATAGCTTCCTTTCTCCCAAATACGCCTTCTCTTAGGAATGAGATGGGAAGCAGGGGCTGCTTGCTAACGGAGGCACCGGAGGCACCACTGTCTGCCTCTGCCCCCGAATTGTCACAAGCAGCAGGAATTGCACTGATGTCAGTTTAAGCCTTCATCACGGACACAGAAATAAAAGCATTTCTATAACCAGCTGTGAGCTGTAAAGTCAGTCTGGAACTTGAACCCATCTGTCTATACCAAAAGAATATTGATAAAGCACTGCCAGCCCCAAGACACGAGTCCTGTGAAGATTTCTTTTTGTTCCAGAGATTCCTTTCACAATAGTTCTGTAATTTTAAAAAGGGAAGGGTCAGCTGAAATCCTTCCCCATTCCATACCTGTGTCTCTCTCTCCCGTAGATTCTATTTGATTGGCACACCAGAACCAGGGCCAGCACGTTGCACATGATTATTCTTCCCCAGTGTGATTACAGCCTGCATTTCTGAAATAGCGACAACCCAAAACAGTGGAGGACAGATAGGAGCCCTACCATATAAACAAACAAACAAACACATAAAACTGGGGACTATCCCAATCCTTCCGTGCCTGTGTCAGGTAAATGACCTGTATAGGTTTCCAGGTGGCCTTTTTAAGATGCCTTTATGGGATTATTGCCAGTTCAGAGCTACCTTGCTATACTATTCATTCTCTTTCTTCAGCCTCAAGAAATGGCTACGTATCTTGCAGTACTGGGAGAAAAAGTGATGAGACCAAAAAGGCAAGAAATCGACATAGTCAGCGTCCTGCCTCAGACTAAGATCCTTCAAACCACTTCTTGGATTTTTCATATTGATTGATTGATAATCATGTTTATTTTGAAAGAAATCCCACTGAACTAAAAAGGAATTACTGCTGAGTGACTGCGAAAAGGAATGTATTGCTAATATCGGAACCACACTGCCCCTCAGAAAACTGGCATAGGATACTTTTGAACTATAGATGCAGAGCCACTTTTGGCCCAAAGTCCACATTTATTTTACCTATTGTATCTATTTATTACATTATTCTACCACCCAAGCTGTTTGGACAGACCACAAGAACTGAAAATGTAAAATTCAGTTTATATTCCAAATATTATATTTCAGTTCTGCCTTTTTTCCCCTCTTGCAAGAAACCCAAAGAGATTTTCATAATCTTCCTCCTCCTCCCCATTATATTCTCACAACAATCCTGTGAGGTAAGATAGGCTGAGAGTCCATTAGTGGCTTGAAATTACCCAGGGAGCTTCGTGGCCAAGTGGGAACTGGAACCCAGCTCAGCCAAGTCACAACTGGACACTCCAAGCACAAGGCTGCAGTGGCTCTCCAAATAATTTTCCTGATTTTTAGCATGCTTCTTTTAGAAGAAGTTCCACAGATTGCAACAGAGATTGCTTCTGAATGAATACAAGTAGGGGTGGTCCAGTCATCTCGGATCCATCCTGCCCCTCAAAACAAAAACCAAAAAACATGCATGGGACATTTGTTAAACCAAGGGTCCAAAACTTCTTTCTGCTTGAGAATTGGATTCCTTTTCCACAGGAGTTCTTGGCGCTCCAGTCCCAGGGTGGGTGTGAACAAAGGCAAAGGGACAGGCCCCAGATATCAGCATCTTGAATGCTAGTGATGAGACCATGACAGCCAGTGGGAGTAGTGGTTAGGAGCAAAGAGGAATGAAACGATCCCTTCCCATCCATGTCAGAGTGCAGGATACAGAATAATTGACTCACGCTAAAAGAAACCAGATTTAGATTAGACGCCAGGAAAAATTTCCTCACTGTAAGAGCAGTACAACATGGAGCCTATTACCTGGGGAAGTTGGGGACTCTCCCTCCCTGGAGACATCCAAGCATTTGGACATCATCTGAGTAGGATGGTGTGAATGGGTGTCCTGCAACAGCAGCGGGTTGGGCTCAATGGCCTTCTGGCCCCTTCCAACTCTACTATTCTGAGTCTGTTGCATGCATATTAGAATTATACAACAGCATCATGTTTGGCTAGTAGCCAAGATTGGTGGTTTGATGTTTCCTCAACACGAGCTAATAGCTAGGAGAGTCCTGGCAAGCTGTCTGTCTCTGGTGAAATCCTCCCCATCATGATCTCTGTACCATCCAATAGCTGAGGTTCTTTATGTGTTCATATGAACAATGCAATACAAAACCCTAAAATGTCCCAGGAAATATCCATAAGAGCCGATTCCCCCATCCTACGTACAGGTGTGCACAGGAGTGGGGGGGGAGGGGGGAGGGAAGGAGGGACAGTGAGTTGCACTTTGCACTATGAAACAGGCAGAGCAGAGAGTTAGCTCAAAGCACCTTTGAGCACAAGGCCTCCAATGTGCACTAACAGATCTGCTGCTTTACCAGGATGCCCAATATTTGTTTCCGTTCATGCCCAAGCTTCTTAGAATGGTAAATAAAGCAAATAATTGGAAAGTGTGTCATGTGTGCCTCTAGCTACATCAGGTAACCTACACAATTGTTGCTCCACGGTTGGTTTCACAATCTGAGTAATTCATCTGTGGGGGGTCCTAAATCGATGAGTCTTCCCTCATCTGAGGGGCTGTGCTCAGACAGATGCCTCTTGCTTCCCCTTGCCTTTGTATATACCGTCACAGAAACCTGATGGACCGACACTGTATCCCTCTGTCATGGCTGAATCCCAGAAGGATCCCACCAGCAACTGTCGTATCCATGGCCACATCCCTAAGGAAAATGAATAGCCATGTCTCTCTATATGCATTTATAACTTGCACTTCTGTTTAGACTCATAGAAAGTATAAACTCTGGTTAAAGATTCCATCATAAAACTCAGATATCCAAAGCAAAGGAACAAACAACCCACTTATAAAATCTCACAATTAAGTTTTCAGGCCATGGTTGCAACCCTGCATGCTGTTGGAGTGAGCTCCACTGAACTTGTTGGTGCTTACTTCTGGCTGATAGGTTCAGTTTTAAACACAAGGTTTTCAGCAAGCTAAAATGCCAGCTTTAGTTTTTAATTAGAAAGGCAAGCCATCTTACAGAGAGTGCTCACACATTAAACTGCTAGCAGGATGTACATAGAAACCCCAGCAAGGAAAAGGAACAAACCATTCTGCCTCTGCTTAGGAATGATGTCCCTTGTTCACTGACTTCTGGTACACTAATTTTTCACAAACAATAACTTCTTTCAACTTGAAGCCCTTGTTATCACCTCATTCATTTGGTAGAACAAGGAGGAACCGTCCAGTCCCCCCGAGACTCTCTGGCAGATGACACTGCATTCAGTCAGCATGACGACCCATGCTCAAGAATGGAATGTAGGTTGTTATTGAAATGAGCTGTTATTGGAACGTGGGCTATTGTGTCATCTGAACCCAGATGAGATAACAAACCATGGTGAACAACCCACTGTTCACTGCCTAGCATCCAACCAGGGCATGTCTTCATGGGTTTTCTATAGTTAACAGTTCATGACTACTTGCGTGGCAGGGTTCAGGCAACACAGACTTAGCAACAGCAATTCATGTCCTGGTAAGCTCTTGGTTGGACTACAGTAATGCGCTTTGCGTGGGGTCCAGAAGCTTCAGCTGGGGCAAAATAGAGCAGCTAGGCTGCTGATGGGGACTAGTAATACCAAACATTTAACACCAGTCCTCTATGACTTGCACTGGTTGCCCATTCAAGTCCAGGTCCATGTCAACATGCCTGTCTTAATGTATAAAGCCCTAAATGGTTTAGGACCTGAATATCTGAAAGAATTTCTCCATCTGTATGAGCCTACCCGGACCCTATGATTGTCACTGGGAGTCCTGCTCCAGGACCCATCTCTAAATGCAGCCGGGAGAATGGCCACCCAGGAAGGGCCTTCTCAATCGTGGTGCCCCGTTTATGGAACCGGTTTCCCAGAGATGTTCGCCAAACACCTTCCTCACATCCATTCTGGCACCAGGTGAAAATGTTTTTATTTATGGAGCATTTTAATTGTTGATTGTTTCAGGTTGACATTTTTTAATTCTATTGGTATTTTAATTAGTAAATCTGGTACTTTTAATTGTGATTTTTCAGTTTGTTCCAATCTGCTATGTTAATTGTTACCTGGTGCCCCTGATGTGATGGAGATGTTATTTTGTTTTGTTATTTATTTGTACTGATGTTTTAACTGTTTTATTTAAGTAGCTTTATGGTTTTATTGTGTAAACCATCCAGAGAGCCATGAGGCTATTGCAATGGTATATAAAAGTGATCAATAAACAAACACAATAACCCATGTTTCAACAACAACCTTCAGTTCAGTGATAACCCATATCCTTCTCTTATGTGTGAGTTATCACATGGTCTGAATCCAATCATTTCACTGCCCCTGCCCTGACTAAAGCTCCCAGAACTGCATTCCCCGCATTACATCTGGACGTCGTAACACTGAACGCATGCACCTTTGGGGGCTTAGAGACTACTTTTCAGAGATACAGGCCCCTCTTCTCAGCTCCCTGAAGGTCAATTTATTGCTGTAAAAGGCATGAACTCAGGAATCATTAGCAATCACTTCTACAGACTCTCCCTAATTCCCTGTTTCTTGCAGATGAATGGCTTGTCTGAGCCACACTACAATTTTGGCTTAGAAAATGGACAGTAAATTATTTTTTGCTTCCTTTTTGGGGAAACCATGCAGTCAGCAACATTTTGGAAGTGTTCAGCTGGAGCCCTTTAAACCTCCTTGAATGTTACTGCACTGCTGTTTTATAGACTTTCTGCCTGGAGGGGCTTTTCTTTTTTACAGTGGGGATGGAAGAACAGGTACTTTCTATCTCAAAAGATACCGCCATTACTTCTCTGGACAAAGTTAGTGTCTTTTTGGCGTGGCTGGGTAGGGAGCATCTCGTTAGAAAAAAACTGAAGCAGCAAAGCTTTTTGACTGAGAAGGAAAAGCAGTGCTAACTGAAACTTTGTGCATGCACTTAATTTGCTAGAGAAGTACTGCTCAGACCTTTCCTGAGGCACCAGAGATTCTGGGAGTCTCATCTTCTGCCACCATCTCTTGTTTCATTTTGGGGTGTTTCCTCATTGGGTTTTCAAGGTAAAGAATTTTCGGAAGTGGTTTACCATTGCTCATTGCTAGATAGAGTTAACTGGATGGTGTCTGTCATCGTCTGTGAAAGATCCCCTGCCAATGTCGCCTTCAGTTACTGCTGCTTCCCTGTAGCTGCCCTTCAGACGTTCTCCAGCCCCGTCACCATTGGAAAGAGCCATTCCCTTCTGATGCTGTGACTGTTACTTCTTAAGTGGACAATGAATGGGGTGTCTCTTACTCTGGTTCTCAGCTTGGACCATTTCACTTTGGGCTACCCTGATAGGAGACCAGATTAGTGAGCAAACTGGAACTAAGCATCATTCTCTGCTTCTCTAAATTCACCCTGGGAGGAAATGACCATTGCCACCACTCCCTTTCCCAAATCACTGCAGGTTGTTGCCTCTCTTAATATATTATCAAGGGTGCAGGATCTCCATCCTCTGGAGCAAATGTGACTCAGCTGGGACCTCAGTCTGGCCCTCTGATGTTTCTCTGGTGGCCGCAGTGGCTTCCCTATGACCACTTATTTATCTATTATAATTCTGTACCACCCAACAGGCAAAGCTTTCTGGGTGAGTAACAACAATTAAGACCATCAAGTGCTACATGGGATAAAACTGTAACAGCTTCAGAGTTTAAAACAGCATTATCAAATAGAAGTAAAGCCCGATGGCAAACCTAGCAGTGATGCAAAGAGGTGAATACAATAATATCTTTAAAACAGGAGCTGAAAGACTAAAAGGTCTGTGATAATAGGAAGGTCTTCAACCAGTGCAGGAAAAAGCACAGTGTAGATGCCAGGCAAGCCACTTTGGGAAGGTCATTCCAACAGAAAAAGACCTCTGTCATTTCCTTTGGCCAGGCTCCCAGAGAAGCACCACCAAGGACGATTTTAGGGTCCAAGCAAGTATATATGGTGGGTCTGGGGGTTTTGCATACTGATAAAATGTAGGGGAACTCATTATTCACTGAAGAATGCATGACATGAATCCAATAAATTATTCCAGTGCATTTAAAACTAATGTGTAAAACTACACTTGCGTATCACTTATCCAGACATAAGCCCTCTTGAGATTTATATCTCAGCGGACATGCATAGGATTGTGCTCTGAATTGCCTGCTCACATCAGACTCTGTAATGCAGCATTTTAATGAGAGAAATCCCTTGGTGGCATAGTGCTTCCAGCATTGGACTGGGACTCAGTGATCCAGGTTCTAGTTCCCACTCATCCATGAAGCTCATTGGATGAACATGGACCAGCTTACTCTTGGCTTAAGAACCTCACAGAGTTGTGGTGAGGTTAAAACAGAGAAGTAGCTTCTTAATGTAAGGAAAAGGGCATGATAAGAATATAATAAATGAATGCAAACTTTGCCCAGCCTGGTGACTTGGTGCAACTCAGGGGGTCCCCATCTCACAGGCGATGTTGCCTCTGAACAAGAAGCTTCTACCTGGCCAGCGGAAGGATAAACCTGCCCTTCATGAATCCCATTTAATCTGTTAAAGCAAACCTCCTCAGCTGGTCACTTTACCACTGAACCCTGAACACTGGAATGTCTTTGCATCCACCATTCACCCTTCACCAGGTATTTGCAAGCAGAGGGCAGCAGGCCACCTATCAGGGAGGCTAGAACTATGGCTTCCCCACAACCGCAGGCAGTTGGTCTAGATGACCTTGGAGGTCTTTTTCTGCTCAAGGATGCTATGAATATGGGATGAAGAGGCTGCTTCAGAACCTGCTGCATACTATTAAACCTCAGGCTACCTAAAAGGCCAACATACTCTGTCAAGCGATTTCTGCATTAAGCAATGATTTTTGCATCATACAAATCAAAACTAGGAAAAATGTTCACATTCCTTTGAAACGGATGGAAAAGCCACAGTGAGATGGTGCAGTTAGATTCACATTACTGCCTTCTAATATAATTTGTCATATTCATAGTTGCTTTCCCTGTTACCATGGAATAACTTCCAAGTATGAATTTTTTCTCTTTTCTATTTTTTTGTCTTTTCTTTTTGTTTTTGCAGTTAAGGCTACAATCTTATACCTAATTACACAGAGGCGAACCATATGGAACTTACTGAGACTAATTCTATGTAAGTAAAGATAAGATCCCACTGTTAATTATGTTATCTGATAGAGGCATATTAAACAAGATTGCATAGACTGCAAGGGAAAGAGCTTAAAAAAAAGGACAAAGATAATAAAAGCTTCTGTAAAACTACCGAAATAACACTCAGAATACACATGTAGCCACAAGAAAATAAACACCTACAAGTCCCTTGAGATTTCACTGCAATTCCAGTTGCAAAGAGTCGATCAGCAAACCTAAACACTTACTTGGGGGTCAGCTCCATAGAACTCAGGAAAGCTACCAGCCAAACAAATGGGTATAAACATTTCAAAACAATATGGAAAGACAAGTTATGTGGGACTTAGTGTATTCAGTAGACACATCAGAGTTGTTCCTAAACTTAATGTTCCATATGGAATTGTGATGCCAAACACTCTGTGTGGTGATCGTGCACCATCATGCTGATATGTTGCTGGTTGTGATATGATATCTCCTAAGCATCCATTTGAAGATATAATTTAGTAATTTAACATCACTAATGTTAAATTACTGATGGCACTTGAAAAATACCATGCAGGGATAATAGGAAAAACAGCAATTGTTCACAAAACTTTGTATACTGACTCTATTTGAGCAAGAACCTTCTGAACTTTACCTGATTCAGTAAGCTATGATATACAGATCTGAGCATTCTGTACCATTCAAAAGAGCAGTAATATAGAGATTTAATCCTTTTACTGGTTTCTGTAAAAGCCCACCACTGCAATAATAAATTAAGAACAGCAGGAGCTCAGAAAAATCGTACAAAAGAAGCTATGTTGTGTATAAATGGTATAAAATGAATGTTATTGCATTGGGATTTTAAAGATCTGATTTTTGAACTTCAGCTTAAGTGGCAATTTTGAATCTGAATTCTAATCCCTCTCCACTTCCTTGCTAAGAAGCAAGCCCTCCCCTCCTTTAAAAGTCAAACTTTAATGCACACCTTTCTCCAGCTTTGTCTCAAAATATGGTTGTGCTGCATGCAACATTTACACACACAAATCTGGGGCAGTGCACATACAACTGCAGCCTGGAAGCCACAGTCAACGAAAGCAGCAAATTCTTCACCCAGCAATTCATTCCTGGATATTGATGGCCGGGACAGGAAAGTCCTTGAAGACCCGAGTGCCCGATTGGCTGTGTGCAGCGTTGCTTCGCAGACAACGGATTTCCCCGGGTCAGGGATGGCGTGCACAGGTGAGCAGAGCTAGCGAGCTATTAGCAAGTATCCTTCCTCAGAGAAAGAACCAGAAAATCAGAGTTACCAACCTATCAGAACTTGTTCAGTCCAGGAAAGGTAGCGAGCAGCAAGCCCTGCCCTGCGGTGCGTCGACGCGATGCGCGATCCTCCAGCATCCTCGCAGAGCCGTGAAATGCCTCCGGCTGCTTCACGATTTCCAGAGGGACCAGAGACAGGTGCCCTCCTGCTGCTCGCCGGTCCAGTCCGGGTGTGCAGCGGCCTCGCTCTGTGGCCACCGAGCAGCCCCTCTTTCCCGGTGCTAACTAATCCCAGGCAACGGTGGCCTGCCGCAGCAGTATCAGAACCGCTTACTGCATTGCTTTCCCCGCGGCGTGAGACGGAGAGCGAGCGCCGTCGGCCCAGCCGCGCTTGCCTGTGTCAAGTCGGAGGGCTCCCCCCGCCTCTGCTGAGCGCGGCTCCCCTCCCGAAGGTCTGCGTGGGTCTGATCGCTGGGTCCACGCCACTGTCCTGGCTCGCCTGCCCCCAGCCAGTCGCCTTGCCCTAGCCCCAGGCTCGGGTGTGCCAAGCAGGCAGCCCACTGGGAGAGCCGGATAAGTATTCTCCAAGAGTTGCAGCACTGAGGACCGGATAAGAGAGGATGGTTTTGTGTGCGCCTTTTTGCATCAACTAACTTGTGCCGCTCCAGTACCTTTGCTTTTTGGAGACCACCTTCTTTTCCCTCGTAGAATTTGCAGGCAGCTCTGGGGAGTCCGGATTCCCGCTCCCCCCCCCCCACACCCCGCCATGGAATGTAGCAAAGGGGGAGCGAGGAGTACTTGAAATGCATCTGCCTTTTGAGAAAAGAGGCATTGATGGCGGGGGGGGGGCGGGGGAGGTAAAAAAAGAGGGAAAAAGGAAAGAAAGGAGGCATTGTTAGATGCGATTTCTGCTGTGTCTTGCAAACCAGGTGACTCCCATGCCAATGGGACTTGTCAGTCATTGCAGCTTTTCTTTTGAGCTCTCCATCTGCAAAAGAGATTCTTCACCATGAAGCACTTCTTTGAAGCTTCTTTAAAGCTCAGAAGAAAAGCTGCAACGACTGAGGGGTCCCACTCGCATGGGCATCAGTATCTTGTGGCGGAGGGGGTGGGGATCCCAGGAACAACTTTGAAGATAGATTGTTCTTACTTTTAAAAAGCGTAAAGCTGCACTTTTATTTGGACTTGGTAGTGCCCTGATCCGGCACAGGCGGCTGCTGCTGATTCTACTGAGATTAATGTGTTTTGACTCCGAATTTTATTTATCTTGATCATGAATTTCAGTGAATCAAAACAACATGTTTTAGCCTTTTGTGTACTTGCACTAGGTGAAGAATCTCTTTCCACCCAAGGGCCAGATTCCATTTTGGGGAGCACTCAGGGCCCAGATTCCAGTGGTGGGCGGGGCTGCAGGCAAAAATGTTGGGACCAAACTTCCAAATGATAAAAATGCCAACATTTTGTGGCTTAAAACTCTTCCCATTGGTAAGAAGACACATTCCAACTTCCCCTAGAAAGAAAGGGGAACTGCACAAAAGCCAGGGAATCACCAGGCAGTCAGCAGGCGATGGCAGGGAGAAAAGAGGCTGGCCCCACAGCCATCTGACCACCCCAGAGGGCTGGGTGTGACCCCAGCTGAGGTTCCGCACCCTGAGATCCACTGCAGTCCAACTCACGTTTTCCCCCTTTTAAGTGTCTTTAGGAACAATAATGTATTTTCATCGGTTGAATAAGCATTCTAACATTCTCTTACATGTGCTGTACTTTCCCGAGCAATGAGAAACTCCATGGACAGTGCTTAAAAGGTTTCCCCTTCCCTTGAGCATGGTGGGTAGACAGATCACTGGAGACTTGTGGTGGATTTTTATGTAAGGAAATAAAATATTGCAGAAAAGAGATAGAGGCATGGCACCCCCAATATCAGATATCCAGAAAAAAGTATCTGCATTCCACAAGGTGGCTTCAGCTTAAAATCTTCCTCCTTCCCTCTAATTTATGTATTCAAAACATGATGCTGGAGAAATCGCTTTGTGAATACCCTGGACTGACAGAGAGACAAACAAGCGGGTCCTAGGTCAAATAAATTCAGAACTTTCTCTAGAAGCAAAAATGAAAAATCTGAGGCTGTCATACTTTGGACACATCACAAGAAGGCAAAACTCCCTGGAGAAGACCATCATGCTAGGGAAAAGCAAAGGCAGGAGTAGAAATGAAGACCAACTAGGAGATGGATTGAGTTTAAAGGAAGCCACAGCCTTGAACTTGGGAGAGCTGAGCATGGCTGTCATGGACAGAAAGTTTTGGAGGGGTTTTATTCATAGGGTTGCCATAAGTTGGAGATGACTTGATGGCACATTGTGTGTGTGTGTGTGTATAAAATTCCAGTATGTTTTCTGTTACATGGCCTCACCTTTCACCTGAAGGAGGTTTCACCACTCTAAAAATAATGGTTTGCTCCATCTAGGACATCCCAGAGAAATTTTTGCATCTTGACTAGTTTGTTTTCTGAGGGACATTCCAAGCCATTATCCAGACATCCAGTTAATGAAAGTTATGAGCAGGCCAGCATTTAGAACAATCTTATAATAATGCGACTGTGGATGCGTGTTCTAGTTTATAAAGGGCAGCTCTCTACTTGAGAGTGTCCTCTATGTGAAGGCTGTCTAGCCCAAGTCTGAATTAATTGTGATGAACCACAAAAAGTCAGGAGATCAAAAGTCTTCAAGCTGTCTATCAGCAGAGCAGGCTGAATAAGCATATAGGTTACCCCATCATAGCCTCCTCTGTCTGATCAACTGGCTTGTAAGTTGGCAGGACTCTTTGAACTCCATCTAGAAGCTCATTCCAACTCTTGTCCTTACCGCCTTGCAAATGTTATTTTTTTCCTTTGCACGTGAAATATGTTGGCGACATACAGGTATGTGAGGGGATGTCACATGGAGATGGGTAGAGACCTGTTCTCCCCTGCAGAGGAAGGCAGGACACGCTCCAATGGAGCAAAGCTCAGGGAGTCAAGGTTCCATTGGGATGCCAGGAAGCATTTCCTGACAGTCAGGACCCCGAGGGTGTGGAATGGGCTTCCACGGGAGGTCGTTGAGGCCCCGTCAGTGCAGGTGTTCAAGGATAGGTTGGACGTGCACATGGTAGGCATGTCATGAGCGGAGCCGGCTGGAGCCAAGGGTCAGACTAGATGGCCCGGGAGACCTCTTCTGACTCGCTCTGTTTCCATGTTTCTATGAAACTGTCTGTGAACGTTTTAGTGCATAATTTTCCAAATGAATGCATCAGTCCTGTGCACTTTTTGATATGCACATGCTTTCCTCCTGTTGATAAAAGTGAATTTGTGTACATTTTTCACAGGTTTGCATGCTCTCAAACACTTTATGTGTGATTGGCTGGTCAGTTCTGCAAATTGCATGCAGCTTTGGAAACTGGGCTCCAGGTTGCTTTCAGGTCCACATTTGGTTCAGGGAGGTACAAGCTAGATAATTCTTGGTTTTTGTTTGTTTCAATGAACTGAGCTGAATTTTTATATGTCCTCTGACCATAGAGCCAGAGGTGGCCTAGGATTAGGACACTTAAAGGACGGACTCTTCTCGTGTATAAATCTATCCACTGATTGAATTCTGCCTGAAATGTTCCTCTGAGCATAGCTGATGTGCAGGGTCCTCCTGCAGTCAGATTCTGACTGTGCTTTCCTTGGTGGAGGAGGAGCAGCATGGAAAATGAGGCCTCCCCATAAATTTCAGCACCTCCCCAGGAATCCTGTGCTCTTGCAGAGAGGCTTTGCACCCCAGTATTCCAGCTTCAGGACCAGAGGACTCAAACCCAGTTTTCTGGGCTCCTGACTGGGTCCTGGACACCCCAATCATGCCCAAGGCTGCAGGAGCAGGAAACTCCATGGCCTCTGGGGTCGCTGGTGGAAGGCTCAGCTAGCTGCCTTGATCCTTGGCATGGCAGCCTGCGTTGCCTCCTCATCAGGACTTTCCATTATGTTTTGCACAAGAGCTGGAGGCACAATCTCTCTTAATGATTGAAACAAGCTTGGGCTGTGTTGTATTTTTACGCTGTAGGCAAAAGCTGTGACAAATTGCAGGTCAGCAGGGATCTAGAGCCATGGTGCTGAATTAATCTCTTGAGAAGGGCCATAGCTCAAAGAGGGCACTTGCTCTTCATGCAGAGGGCAGCCAGTCCAGTCCCGGACATTTCAGGTTATACAAGGGCTGCAAAGCTAGGATGCAGCTCTTTCACCTGATGCCCCAAAGAGCCACTACCAGTCTGCATCGATAACACTGGGGCTGCACAAGACAAATGATCTCACATAAAACAGCTTCTTTGGGCCAGTAACTCCTTCTTCATTTAACCTACTGCACAGGGTTGTTGTGAGGACAAAAGGGAGAGGCAGGAGATCATATTTATTTCTTTGGGCTCCTTGGAGGAGAGATGTGATAAAAATGTAACAACTAAACGTGTTCAGTATGTACTATTCTGCTTCATTTTCTAATTTTGCTAGATTTTATTTATGCCTTTTCCATTTCTTCTATTGCCTTTCCTGCTAAAGAACTCGAAGTGATGCATGGAACCCTCACGACAACACTGTAAGGTTGGCTGGGCTGAGAGAGAAGGAACAACTGGCAGAGCATGGACTAGAACCTGTGTTTCACCACTCCTAGTCAGATATTCTAACCCAACCTTTGCTGAACCTGACACCCTACAGATGTGTTGAACTGCAAGTTCTATCATCTCCAGACAGCATGCCCTTGGAGCCACAGTCTCTCGCTGCCACGTGAAAAATCACCCTTTAGATCTACCTTCTTTATTAGAAGATATAAGCAGATACGTTTCATCCGTGAAAATGTTCAATTCCTATCATCCACAGCATTTGCAAACATTGCACAGAACAGGCTAATTCACTGTAATGTTCCGCTGCTGTTGGGGATGCAGAACAGTAAATACCATGCCAAGTTGGGGCGCGTCCTTATCCGTGCGTTCTTGGGTATGGAATTGCTTCAACTGCTTCAAGTTGATACAGGTTCAAAGTATTTATTTATTTAGTATTTTTAAGCAAGTCACTGATAATCTCTACTCCTCTTGTTGAGTGGTTCAGTGCTGACATTTTTATTTTATTTTATTTTATTTTATTTTATTTTATTTTATTTTGGGAAGCTATCTCTGTTGTGCTGGTACTCTAGCAGTTCTGATGCAGCCTCGGTGGATCATTAGCATCTGCTTATTTATGATTCTTCCAATATGTATTTGCTGCTCTCTGGCCTAGATCTCTCAGTGATTTGGTATAGATTGGCAAAGATGTTGGAGTCCTAATTGTTTAATAATAGCAGCAATGAAATGAGTTTCTGCTTTCAGTTCCTGTGTACTGAAATGAAGAAAGTTGAATCATAGAAGGGGCCAAGAAGGCCATCAGGTCTAACCCCCTGCTGTTGCAGGACACCAGTTCACACCATCCCACTCAGATGGCTGTCCAGTTTCTCCTTGAATGTCTCCAGTGTGGGAGAGTTCATGACCTCTCTAGGCAGCTGGTTCCACTGCTGTATTGCTCTGACAGTGAGGAAGCTTTTCCTGATATCCAGCCTGAATCTGGGTTGTTGCAACTTGACTTAATTATTCCATGTCCTACACTCTGGTATCAGCAAGAAGGGATTTTGACCTTGCTCTTTGTGACAGCCTTTGAGGTACTTAGAGAGGGATATCAAGGCTGAACATACTGAGTTCTCCCAGTCTGTGTTTCCAAAGGGCAGTGTTTCCAAACCATGGATCATTTGGGTTGCCCTCCTCTGGACCCTTTCTAATGTTTCTGCATCTTTCTTAATCTTGGTGCCCAGAAGTGGACACAGTATTTCAGATGAGGTGTGACTCATGAGGAGTACAGGGGAACTACTACTTCTCATGATTTGGAAGTAATACTTAGAAACATAGAAACAGAGCGAGTCAGAAGGGGCCTCCTGGACCATCTAGTCTGACCTCTCAAAATGAAAGGTGCCCTTTTTGCAGTTGCATCATATCATTGGCTCATATTTAGCTTGTTTTCCACAATAACTCCAAGTTCTTTTTCTGGCTCAGTTCTGTTGAGCCATGTGGAGAGTAACTAGAAATGAATTTTTGTGTAGAAAAAGCACAAAATCCCTTCTGGGCCAGCACTCAAGCAAAAGTTGCTGGGGTCAACATTTGCAAAGTCTGAATGGCAATCTTTTGCAGTAGACTCCCTTGGTAACTTGCACACTCTGCTGAATACCTTATTTTTCCATGTATAAGATGCCCCCCTGTATAAGACCCCCCCCCACTTTTCCTACCCATTGCCAGTCTCCCCCCACTTCCCTGAGTGCACCCGCGGTTCACCTCTTGGCCCCCCGTGTATAAGATGCACCTCCATTTTTAAGTAAATGTTTTAAAGAAAAAGTCGCATCTTATACACAGAAAAATACGGTATCCTACCACTGGAGTTCTTAAACCATAGTGGTAATGCAGCAAGCTGTTTATTGGCCACCCCATTCGCAGTTGTGGTGTGCCAACGGGGCTGAGCTCTAAAGGAGCAATCCAAGTACTGGCACTTGAACAACATAGGTGCAACACGGATGGCTCCTTTGAAGTTTAGATGGAAACCTGGCGTGGCCTATGGGACTCCGATTGAAATGGATCCAGACAAGCATTCTTGTTCAAGTGTGCCTGGAGCTGGTTGTCCATGACCAGCTGAATGAGCTTGCCCAAGAAGGAAACATTTGCCACCAGCCTAAAGTCATTAGGATCTTCTGAGTCCTTAGAGGATTTCTTCAGGAATGGTCTCACCACCACCTCATCAAGGTGGCTCAGGACCTCTCCATTTTGTAAAGAAGCATCGTTCCCTTCCCAGGCTCAGCTAGCTGTTTCCTCCCTGTGAGCGTCGATGAGTCAAGAGGAGCAAAGATCCAGAGCAGAAGTGGTCGCACAAGGCTGCCCAAGCCCCTTATCAGCATCCTCAAGCTGTACAACTGGAACTCACCCAAAAAGACTTGTCCCTTTTGTGCTCACCCGATTCAACTGCTATAACACTGTCCAAGTTCCTGGCAGATTTTATCCTGGAAATGACTAGCAAATATATTGCAGTGGCTTCAGACAAGCCCACGAAGTCCATGGGGCAAAGGTATAATAGGCCCTAGAAACACAGATATGTACAATTTCATTTCTATTCCACCCAGTGGGGACAGCATTCTATACTATTTGTTGTCAGGCCAGATTTCAGTCCTTGTTAATACATAAAGCCCTAAATTTATTTATTTATTCAGGAAATTTATAGGCTGTCCATCACTGTCATCTCTGGATGGCTTACAGAATATTATAAATCCTAAACAAAATAAATTAGTTGTACCATGAACTGAGTATACAACTAATCTATTTAAAATAGATTAAATAAATCGAACACAATTAAAATTACTATATGTTAAAATATTGGCCAAATAAAAAGGTCTTGACCTGGGGCCAAAAAGCATATAATGACGGCGCCAGGCGGACATCTCTGGGGAGCGCATTCCATAGTCAGGGCACCACCACAGAGAAGGTCCTGCTCCGGGTAGTCTGTCTCCTGACCTCTTTCAAATAACTTGAGACGATCACTGGAGAGATTACCTTCTCCTCCAGAGACCCATTCAGTCCTTGATGCCATCTGGTGAAGCCTTCCTAGTAGTGCCACTAGTAGTGCAGTCATTTGAAGGAGGTCATTTAACATAGTGGCATTCACTGTTTTTATCTTAGTTTTATTATATTGCTGACTTTCTTCTTCGTGTGAGGTGAGGAGCCCCCTACCCATGCCTGTTTTATCATTGCTACTCTGTGAGTGAGGCTGGACAACTAGTGAGCTTCAAGGCCAAACAGGGACTAGAACTCAGATCTCCCAAGTCCCAGTCCTGCACTCTTACCATGGTGCCACATTGGCTCTCTTCTGCACAGGGCAATCTTTCCCTGCACTAGCTATGTGCCAATGCTTTTTTCCATTTTAAGCAGATGTGGCATGCTCATATCTTGCTGTGAGCCTTTGCTCTATACTGCCGCCTACCATATTCAGTATATACAATATACAGAGGTACCTTGGCTCACAAACTTAATCCATGCCATGACTCTGGTTGTGACCCAAATTGGTTGTGACCCAAGTCAAATTTCCTCACAAGATTCAATGTAAATAAGGTTAACCTGTTCTGGCCCTCCGAATGTGGCTATTTTTGGTCACAAGCCAAGTCATATTTCCCCATCAGGTTCAATTTAATGAAGGATAATCCGTTCTGTAACAATTTTTTTAATCAGAAAAATTTGAAACAAAGTGACAAAGAACAACCAAGTGACAAAGTTCTGGACTGTACAGTGGAGAACACTAACCTAGGTGTGGGGGAGGTTATTGTTTGGAGGGAGAGTCCCCCTCCAGAAGGACATCAGGGGATCTCCTTCAGGGGTTTCCTCTCTCCTTTGTCTCTTAGCCGCAGGGTCAATTGTAGTGAAAAATCTGTCTATAGTCGCTTGTTTTTTCCTGTGCTGCATAACCCTCCAGAAATGAGAGACCATGTTATCGTTCATCAGATTCAACACTTGGTTCGTTACAGTTATGTTGGGGTGGTGCTTCTCAAAGAAATCCTGGCACTCATTCCATTTTTTCATAATGGATTGTATCACATCACTGCTAACCTCCCTGTCTTCCTCACTTCTCAGCAGGTGCCTTCTGCTGCTCACTCTGGAGTTCAGCAAGTTCTTCCGTCATCAGCTCCTCTGTGTCTTCCCTGCACAAACACAACTGCGATCATGGCCATCTCCCCACTTGCTCCCTACTTGCGGGGCGGTGGGGGGTGGGGAGATGGCGTCGATCTTGCTTGCCGCCAATGCGGAGTTCGCGACCCAAGTCAAAATGTTCATGAAATTTTTGTTCGTGACCCGATTTGCTTGTGAACCAAGGTGTCCATGAGCCGAGGCACCACTGTATTCCAAGCACAGGTCTTTGTGATTTCTATGCACCACTGTGACATGGCATGTAAGTGGCATATGGCAAATTGTTAGGAAATTAATAGATAGATAGTTTCTTTATAAGAATTCTGAAAGCTAACAAGAACAAAGGACGCTCCCAGGGAGAGGCATGTGGGGGCTGCCCCAAGAACCGCTGCTAGCCACTCCCTGCCCTGGCACAGAGCAAGCAGAGCTGGAGCGCCGGCGGTGGCAACCTGCCAGGGCGACTGGGCTGCACGTGTCTGGGCACCCTCCCAATCTGCATCCTGTGGGGGGGGGGGATCCACTCAGAGTGGCAAACTTGCTCTTTTACTCCTGATTCTGTGAAGACCGGTGCGTGTGGAGCTGGCTCCTCCTTTTCCAGCAGAATCAGGCTCTGTGGACTGTTTGGCAGGCCAGGGGAGCCCACTCGTGCTGGGATACCGGGGCGCACACAGTGACTTTCCTCACTGCCCCCTCTTCCCTGGTTGTGCTGGGAAGGAGGGCCAAGCTGTTCCTCCTCTCTTCTCCAGCATACTTTTGACCTTGGCAGTGGTGGCAGCAGTGCGGGGGCCTGGGGGGCATCTGCGGGAGAGGCATCTGTGCAGGGATTCATAACCAGCTTCAGAGGCTTGCACGGGGTCTGCAGCCACACCAGCGGTCAACATGCCTCAGCCGCTGCTTCCCACGCTTCACCCCATTGAGGGAGTGCATTGTTCTGTACCAGAGCATGCCGAGCAGGCAAGAAGCCCCAGGGATCTCCAGTTCCAGAGACCAGGCGGGGAATGATAGGAAATATCCCAGAAGAGCCGCTACCAGTTTGAGCAGGCAAGTCGGAGCAAGGTGGGCGAAGAGAGGCAGAGCTGGCCTTGTCATGATGGTCAGAGGGAAGGGGCTGCCTCAGCAGGAGATGGAAGCAGCAGGTGGGAGGAGAGCGCTTGTCTGCCGCATGACCCGCCGTGCTCTTCCTGAGGGGAAGATCCTGTTCTCTCACCGGGGAAGAACGATTCCCTTGCCAGTCCAGTTGTCATTTGTGCAGGGTATGGGAGGGGCAGCAAAATATCTTGCGCTGGCCCTAGGTAGAATGCAGCTTCGTCTGCTCCTAATCCATACTTAATCATAAAAACAACCCTCTTCTCTTTGATCAATTCTCCAAAGCCCTCCATTACATAACAGGGCATCATAGAAAAGGCTTGACGTGTCAAAGGCCCCTTCTGCAAAGCATATTGCCTAATGAAAGGCTTGTAATTAATGAGACGTTCATATTTGATATCTTATCCCAAAGGGAAGCCTGCGACATAAATGACTTGTTTGCCTATGGAGATTGTGGCGAACCCTGGAGAATGTTTTGATGTGTGCGAGAGATTTGTATTTGCATATGCGCTTCCTAAAATGGTTATTCTGAAAATCCCACATTATGCAGAGATTACTCAGGAAGCCTTGGTTGTGGATGGAAGATCCAGTTTCTCAACCAAAGGGCTGGTGTATAATGCGGCTCAGGAGTCAGTGATATTATTTTTATTCACCAGGTAATTGGAGTGGGAGTGGGTGAGAATCATTCCACATGTAAAATGCTGGAGAAGAATGGGAGCTGTCTTTATGCAAGAAGTGGGTTCAAACCAGGAGCAGTGGATTCAAACCATTCCTGAATCAAATCAGGATGCTTTGGAAAGATCAAGAAGTTGCCTGAATCAGTGCAAATGTAGGGACTGAACCCACTTCTCCCAAGATAGTACATTCTTAAATAGCTATCTTGGAGGCTGAATTTGAACTGGAAGAAGAGGAAAGATTGGCATTATTAACTGACATGCAAAGGCCAGCAATCTCAGAGGTGTGGCAAGTGGCTAGCAAGAACCACACCACTCCTGGTTTTGGGGGAGACTCCACTGAACAGAAAGGGTGAAAGAGGGATGGATGGGCCCTAATCAATAAACAGAGCAGACCAACTGAGCAGAGTTTGGCATTCCTGCCATCTGGCCCACAAGCAGCAGGAACCTCCCTGAGGGTGGAGTTAATTCTGGTTGGTTCAGAAGGGAGGGCATGCATTTAGTTTAGAATCAGCTTTTCGGCGTAAGCAGCAATCTCTCATATTAGTTGGCTTTCTAACTTGACTGAAGCCTTTTGCTAATGACTTCGGTGATACTCCTTTCATATCACAAGGTCTGTTTTAAAATGAGAGAGTACTGTTAGAAGCTTCTTGTTTTGGAAGGAAGGAGAAACAGGAGGGGAAAGACTGGCCTCCCACAGGAAGGCTCTTCTGGAGCAGCCTGAAGTCAAACTGCAGCCTTCCTAAAGCTTTGTAGGAAAGCCTTGTATAAAGGATATGGCAAGGTTGGAATCGGTGCAGTGTGGGGCCACAAGGATGGTGGCCAGATTGCAGGGAAAGCCATATGAAGTGAGACTGAGGGAACTGGGTCTCTTCAGCCTGGAGAAGAGGAGACTCCAAGGGGGTCTGTTGACAACATACAGGTACATGAGGGGGTGTCACACGGTGGTGGGTAGAGACCTGTTTTCCCCCTGTGGATGAGGGCAGGACACATTCCAATGGAGTAAAGCTCAGGGAGCCAAGGTTCAATTTGGATGCCAGGAAGTACTTCCTGACATTTAGGACCCCAAGGGTATGGAATGGGCTTCCATGGGAGGTGGTCGAAGTCCCATTGGTGAGGATGTTTAAGGATAGGCTGGACATGCACATGGTGGGCATGTCATGGGCAGAGCTGGCTGGAGCTGGGGGTCAGGCTAGATGGTCCAGGAGGCCCCTTCTGACTCGCTCTGTTTCTCTGTTTCTAAGATATTCCTTGGTTTTCAGGCAGATTTCCAGAAAAGCAAGCGATACCATTGTTTTTGAATGAATGCATCAACAAATAAACAAAATGAAGCTATACTTCCCACTGCCTGTATAACAATATCCTTTAAAGTGGTGGTGGGAAGTCTCTTTCTCTCTACCTCATGGCAATAACTCATGCAGATTTTCTGGTTGCTTTCTATGCATAGAAGAAAACTGCTAACAGAGATGCTCAGATCAAAGAGCACAACTGAAAGGATTGATTTAAAGTGAGATGTAATTTGGGAGGGAAGCCTGTCTTCTCTTTCATCTACAAGGCTAAATTGAATTTAAAATAATGCTTGAAATGTCATTGGCATCATAAGCAGTTGTGGCTGGAGTGATAGAAAACCTGAATTGTATTCACCCTGTAGAGCTAGATTTTCAAATGTTACTATTTATTTATGTATACACATATTTATAGGCTGCCTATAACTGCATAGGAGATTTATATATAACTATGCATAGGAGACTTATTTATGATTCTGAAAAAAAGAAAGTCTGCATGTTAGCCAGTACAGTATTGGAGGATCCAGTGCAGGTAAGCTGCGGGCCCAGATAGAGGGTGCTTGAGCTATGTGATTGCATTCAACATATTTTTAACATCTATGTGGGGCTGGGATTTCAGCGCATGGATGGGCCCCCAGCATGTCATGCTTGCAATGCAAGATCACTCCATCCTCCAAAGTGCTTCCTCCTGTAGCAAATAGCATCTTTGGAGAAACAATCTTACACACACACACACACACACACACACAGGGAATACCCCCGCCCCCGCTCAAAGGCAATTAGCCACACCTCCATGGAGGCCATTTGGTGACCAGCCACACTCCCACAGTGGCCATTTGCGGTTGTGTGCAGAATCCTTATAAAAATATCAGATGTGCCTGCAGACCATGGCAGAATCTCAGTTTCCAATTTGTGAGGAGGAAATGAAAACTCGGGTTCATGGTAAAGATCCAACGTTTGACCCTCCGCTGCTTTATTGACATTAAGTCCCAGGCTTCCTGCAGTAACTAATGATAATGCACTACTGGGCAGAGGCAAACTCAACTAGGTTTCAATGCAAGTACAGCGCATTTTATACTCTCCCGGTCACATACACAGGTACAGAGCAATTAATGACAGAATGGAGACCTTACAATGAAATTCTGAGGTCATCATATACAGAACTGATAAGGAAGATCAGCCAAACATACAAGTGACAATAAGATTACAATATTTCTAATTGCAGTGTATTGACATTTCAGTTGAGTAAATTCCAGAAACTTGAACCCATCTCCGGGTCTGCTTAGACATGTAAATTCTGGCTATTGAGAAACCATTCATGAACCCATAAGCTCATCTGTTGCATTCCGTTATCAAGAAGGTTCAAACCCTGAGTAATGGATCCGCACCTTTCTGATTGGCTATATGCAGGAAGCACTCTGGGCTAGCTAACTAGATACTTCTTGGTAAACTGTGAATTCCTGCAGGGACTATGCAGCAACATTGTAGCAGTGACCAGTTAATCCACTTGAATGGCCTATCCCTGTGGCTTATAGCTAGAGGGGAGAAGAAGAGCGAGAGGGGAGGGGGAAGACGGCCATTTCCTTAAGGCAACAGGAATATTAAGCAGCGACTTGGCTTGGAAAGCCGATGCTTTTGAGAAAGAGTGCAGGTTTGGTTTTGTAACACGGAAACACACATAAACAACGTTTTTCTGCCAGAATTCATCCACATTTTCCCAACGACCGCCAAAGGCTGCAGACCTCTGCGACGCATGGTCACCTGACAGTAAGGGCCATTTTGAATGTAGTGGAAACTTCTGGAACACCTGTCAGGTACAGGGCAGGAGAATAAACACCAGCACAGATCTTGTCTTGACACAAAATGAAATGTACCTTCTCCACGGACTTTGTTAGGAATAATCAGAAGGCCACCTAAGTATGTGCAAGGATTGGAAGTTCCCCAGGGTTCCTTGGGCTGGATTCACAGGGTAGTCAGATGAAAAACAGAAAAACGCAAAGCTTAAGAGAGCACTCTAATGTTTGCTCGGGGAGAAAATGTTCTGGAAGTTGCGGGACGGTTTTCCCTCTAAGGATCATTACAGGCCAGCAGACTTGGCTTGCAGCCTGTTTTAATCAAGCGCAACTGACGATTCCTTTGCAATTTGCAAGGGAAAAGGGCGTTTCCTTCCAATGATTTATGTCTCTGCAGGATCGAGAGCGAATGACTTATCATGGGCGCACGGGCGGGGGGGTGAGAAGGGCCGCATATGCCCCCTCCCCCCGTGCTCGATGTTGCTTCCCTCGGTTGCACCTTAAGTCTCCTCCTGCACCCACCTGGGCGGAGACGCGAGCCCATACACCGTCCGGAAAGGTCTTGGGAAGGGGATGCCCAGTTCACCCGGTTGGTGGATCTTTTCAGGACACAACTGAGCTGTTTTTCAGCATCTGTTGGTTTGTCTATAAGGGGAGGCAGTGAAAACGCCCGCTCCTCCTCCCCGCGGGCAGGCGAGCACCGAGCGAGCGAGCGAGCGAGCGCAGCGCGCGGGATGGAGAGCGAGGTACCCGAGCGAGAGTGCGGGCAAAGTGAGGGCGAGCGGCTTCACTTTCCCCAGGCCACTGTGCAGCCCCTTGGCACAGGCTTGCTTCGGATTGGAGGGGAGGGGCGCCGAGCATGAGCAGAAGCCTGATTTAAAGGAGGGGGGGAGAAAAAGGGGGGGCGGGGCGGGGAGGGACTCCTCGGATCAGACATCTTGGGCTGCTGCGCGCAGCGATCCGGGCCACGCGCGGACGCGTCCCTTTGTGCGGCCGAGGGCGGGGAGGCGCCTCCTCCGGGCCGCGGAGCCGTCCTCCTCCTCCTCCTCCTCCTCGGGCTGCACCGAGCCTCGGCCCGGCCCCTCCCCTCTCCGCCCCTCTCCGCCCCTCCCCTGCCCGGCCTGCCCTGCCCGCCCCGCGCCCCGCTCGCATTGCTCTTAATTCTGCTCGAGACAAGATGGCAACGCCGGCGGCTGTAAATCCACCCGGTGAGTAGCTGCTGCGGCGGCCGCCTTGCCGGCCCCGGCGCCCTGCCGCCCTGCCCAGGGGAGCGGGCCAATCGCTCCGCGCGCGGCGCGGCAACACCCCCGCGCCCCAGCCCCGCCGAGGGGCACCCGCAGGAGGGCGTCCCTGGGGAACCTCCCCGCGCCGTGCACCGTCAGCTGTCGCCACCCCTCGCTCCTGAGGCTGCACTCTGTGGGAAGCTTACTTGGGAGTAGGTGCCACTGGACTCAGTGCGGCTTGCTTCTGAGTAAGCCCGCCTAGATCGGGCACTCGAGAGAGTTCGCCTGCAGTGTTCAAGCCCACGGGACGGATCCCGCGCGCAAGTCCCGAGCTAGAAGTCCTCGCTCGCATGCAAGTCCTGGTCACCTGCACAAAGGGAGAGCAAGTCTTCTCTCTGTCGCCTCGTAATCATCCTTTCCCCCAACCAGGTGCTTTCCTTATATATTAGAGTATGGCCCCATCATCCTCGAGAAGGCTATGGATGCTAGCACTTGTAGTCTGACACAAGAGGAAGGCACCAGCCGGTTGTAGGACAAGGAACGCTACCTCCTCTTGTCTGTTTCACTCTTCCTCAAGCTGGTGACTTCCAGATGGTTTGGATTACAAGTTCCAGAGTTCCTCATCACTGGCCTTGCTGACTGGGGCTGAGGAAACTTTTCCTGATGTCCAGCCTGAATCCGTGTTGTTGCAACTTGAATTGATTGTTCCATGTCCTACACTCTGGCATCAGCAAGAAGAGATCTTGACCTTCCTCTTTGAGGTACTTATGGAGGGATATCATAGCCCTGCTCAGTCTTCTCTTCTCCAGGCTGAACATGCCCAGTTCTCCCAGTCTCTCCACACAGGACTGTGTTTCCAAACCCTGGATCATTTTTATTGCCTTCCTTGGGACCCTTTCTATTTTTTCTGCATCTTTCTTAAATCTTGGTGCAGTATTCAAGATTAAGTCTGACTAGTGAAGAATATAGGAAAACTATTATTTTTCATTATTTGGAAGTAATACTTCTGTTAATGCAACCCAAAATAACATCTGCTCTTTTTGTGGTGGCACCACATTGTTGGTTCATATTTAGCCTGCTAACACAATTACTCCAAGGTCTTTTTCTTTTTCAGTTCTGTAATCCCCATCTTGTATTGATGCATTTGGGTTTTTTTCCTTAGCTGGAGGACTTGACATCTGTCTCTATTGAATCTCATTCTGTTGCTTTCAGTTCAGTGTTCAAGTTTATCAAGATCCCCCTGGATCTTCATTCTGCCTTCTAGGGTGTTTGCTATTCCACCCAATTTTATATCATCTGCAGATCTGATTATCTTTCCTTGTACTTCCTCATCCAAATCAATACTAAAGATGTTGAAGAGCACTGGGCCCAGGACTGGACCCTGTGGGACCCCACTAGTTACCTCCATCCAAATTGAGAAGGTGCCATTGATGAGCACTCCTTGTGTCTGATTTAGCAGCCAATTTTGGATCCACTGAATGTTTTTTCTATCTAGTCCACTTTTTGCTAATCTGCTTATCAGAATGTTGTGTGGCACTATGTCAAATTTTGCCCTGGAGATTTGAACATGTTTATTTAATCTAGGTATTCCTTGACCATTTGTCTGTCAATCTTGGGCTGCCATCTCTCACTTTTTGCTTGTACTTCCTCTTGATAGCAGATTTCCTTGTGGGAGAAGACTGAGTTGAAATAGGAATTGAGCACCTCTGCCTTTTCCTTGTCCTCTGTTATCACTCTGCCATCCAATTGAAGTAGCTTGGCACCCTTCTCTTTCTCATGTCTTTTGTTCTGGATGTATCTGAAGAAGGCTTTCTTGTTGTGCTTAGCATCCCTTGCTATTCTCAGTTCATTTCCTGCTTTAGCCTTCCTGATGCCATCCCTGCAATTCCTTGCTGCTCTTCCTTCGTGGCCTGGCCCTGCTTCCACCTCCTCTACATGCTCTTTCTTTCTTTTAGGCTATCACTTACCCTTTTGTGGAGCCACATGGACTTCCTTCTATGCTTTTTTCTTTTTCGAATTGGTTGTAGTTGTGCTTGGAGAGAATCATCTTTTTCAAGATTTCCCACCCCTCTTGGACTCCTTTTCTCTCAAAAGTGAGTTGCCATAAGCACTTTGCTTATCATTGTTCTGAGTTCATCAGATTTGGCTTTCCTGAAGTCCAGGCTCCGTGTCTGGCTGCAGTTAACCTTTGTTTCCTCTATAATTGAGAATTCAAGTATGGCATGGTCACTTTTCTGCAGAGTACCTGTGGCTGCTGCTTTGTTCTCCAGGCCATCTCACTTAAATTGAGGATAGCTGATCCCCTCGATCCTTCCTCTACCTCCTGCAGGAGGCAGTTCTCAGCATGGCATGTCAGGAATCTCTTGGAGGGGGCCTTGCTTGGCAGAATTAGTCTCCCAGCAAGTATCAGGGAAATTGAAGTCCCCCATGATGACTACACCATTCTTCTTGGAAATCCTGGCAAGCTGGTTTATGGAAGTTGCATCCTTGTCCTCTTTTTGACTGGGTGGATGGTAATAGATGAGCTGCATCAGGCCGCAGGCTTTAGTCCCCTCCAGCCCAGGACGGCTGACCCAAAAGGATGATGGTCTGTGATAGACTAGGTGTGGACCATTTGCTCCTTATTGCAGCGATCTCCTTGGTTCTTGATCAGCACTTTACGATACCTCTTTCTGACACATAGCAAGAGCCTCTCCTCGGGCACCAGCCTTCCCACACAGCTGGCCCCTGGATTTTTCAGCATTTTACCCCTTGTGTCATCCCCTGTTCCCGCCTCTCAGAATTATTAACCAGTTCACATTACGCTATGTTGTCCTTATTTTTTGCTCCCTTTAAATTTAGCCAGATGCTCTCAAAGGGGCTACTAAATTCCTCTTCTTGTATTTCTGTGCAGATATGTGTGTCTCTTATGTGTAGTTCAGCTTCACCTCCCTTTTTGTCCTTTCTATTTTCTTGAACAGGTTGCATCCATCAGTTGCAGAGTTCCAGTCAAGTGCATTGTCCCACCAAGTTTCAGTTATTCCTATAAGAGCCTATAAGTCCCTTGTGTACTATGATCACACGCTTGTGTTGTTTGTTTCCCATGCACCAGGCACTGGTGTGGTGCATACATAAGTCTTTGTCAGGTGATGGGATGCCATGCTGCACGTATCCCTCCCCTATGTTTCAGTTTAAAGCTCTCTTGATTAACTGTTTCATGTAGTGGCCAAACAGGTGCTTTTTCTGTTCTTTAGGACGTGCAGTGGGCCCATCATTTGCCCACTGTCTGTCTTCCGGGAATCTCGGCTTGTGGTCCGGGAATCCAAATCTCCCCTGATGGTGCCACCATCATAGCCAGCCATTCACTTGAAGGATTTTTCTTTCCCTGTCCGATCCTCCTCCATGTGCTAGTAGGATTGGGCAGAAGACTATCTGGGCCCCAGTGGTTTTGATTTCCCTCCCTGGAGTTTTGACGTCTGATGTTACTTTGTCAGATCTTCTCCTGGCACTGCCATTAGTCCCACATAGATGAGAAGGAAGGGGCATTTGTCAGTGGGTTGTGTGAGATGCATGAAGTTACTGGTTATATCATTAATCTTGGCTCCAGGGAGATAAGCATACTTGTGATTCTCTGGGTTGTCGGGACATGGACTTTCCCACAACTATCATTCTTTTTCATTTGTCATTGCAAACGTTGGTAGCTTTTTCCATACTGTCTTGGGGAGCTGTTGTGATAACGGGTGCTTTCTCCTGTCTTCAGTAAAGGTTCTATTGGTAAATGGGGGTGTGTTACAAGGAGGAAAACAAGTGCATGGGGGAACTAAGGGGACAGAAGAGAAAAGAACAGGAAAGAGAGTTCAGGACCTCACCGCCAAACTCCTGTTTGCTCTCACTGGTCGCTTGCTCCCGAAAGCTTGGCTGCTTGTGTCCCAGAGGCCCTAGACCAGCTGGGCGGCTTGCTCTGCTCTGTTCTGTCCAACTACAGGTCAGGAACCAGAATGTTCTTGTACCAAGTGCAAACATTTCTTCAGCTGGAATGTGTTGACCAAAATAATGGCAGAACCTGATTTGGCATCACTTAAATCCTTTTCTCTGGATGCTCAATGTAACCCTTGTTGATTTAACACAAATCTGTGGGTGTGAGTGTTGCACACACTTGCTTTGTAGTAGCTTCTGCTGAACTTGGGCTGAGATGTACCAGATTAGCCCTGAGAACTGTAGTTGTACCGTCCCTTGCCAGATAAATGCATTGTAACTTGCTTCTGAGGAAACACAGTTAGGAGCAAGTTGTTACTCACAAGATGCTTTTGGCACTTGCCCATCTTATGACCCCTATGAATCTGCTGAGATTGAGACGCAGTGATTTTCCTTGGTGAGAGTTTAGCTCCCTAAAATTGAACATGGAGGAGATAATTGGTCTGGAGATCCATTTTAATTAGAAAGCTTTACATCTTAAATGGAGATCAATATTTGATTTCAGGTCCATGTTCTTTTGAAGGGTAAAAATCATTTGCCCTCCATAAAAGCCAAATGAGTCAATATCAACAAGTAAAGCGGTGACCAGTCTTGTTTCCTTTGCACGGTGAGGAGATTTTACAAGGCTTGCTTCTTCAGGCAAGTGATCTTGCCTCTTTGTATGGCTTTCTAATGAGGGTGCTCAAGGTTCAGGATGAGTTTGCTTTAACCTGTTGGGCAAAGATTCCAGGGCCAGTAGGATTGGAAATGGCAATGTAGCATGGATTTACGAATAAGTAGATGTACGAACTTTTGCAGCTTTGATATTGGTGTGGGTCTTGTGGCCTGTTGGCTTGACTTGTGAAACAACTTTAAAAAAGCAATGCCACTTTTGTTTGTTGTGTAATCTCACTTTTCCCCAGTGGCCAAAAACTGTTGAGCTTGAATTTATGTTTAGGATGAGCATAAATAAGGAATCATTCCCATGGCTGCTAGACCATAGGATACCCCAGGGTCCCAGATCCAAAGCTGAAGATGTTGGAGCTGGGAATCATTCCTCCCCTTGCCAACCCGTTGCATCCAGCAAGGAAAGAACTGGGGCTGGCTGCTTTCTGGGGTCAGTAAAATCTGAGGTCATGGGGATGTTTTGGGAGGGGCAGAGAGGGGAGAGGCCCGGACACCAGGAATCCTGCAGCCACTCTCTCTCCACCTGAGAGATGGTAAAAAGCCCATCTGGTGAAAAATGCAGGGCAGCAGGATGGGGTGGGGTGGCAAAAGCTGGCCCTTCCGTGCCCCCCACTCTGCACTGAAAGCCCCGAAGCCTCAGGGGCATCCGGCATTCCCAAATGATTGTGCCCTGAATAAAGCACGCTCGGAGTGCAGTCTGGCACTCACTTCAGTGGGACTTACTCCCAGGTGAGTGTGCCTCACATTGCAGTTTGTATATCTTTTAAAAAACCTTACTTTGGGTATGTTTTCATTGGAATGCACCTTAAATACAGTGGTACCTCAGCTCATGAACACCTCAGTTCATGACTAAATTGGGTCGTGAACAGAAATTTCTGGAAAACTTTGCCTCAGTCCGCGAACTCCGCATTGGGTGACAACCACGATCGCGGCCATGTTGCTGCATGAGCACAACCACGATCGCTAGCGCATGATTATGGTTTGGACTCTCCCTCCAAAAAATAACCTCCCCTCCACCTCGGTTAGTGTTCTCTACTGTACTGTACTTTGTTACTTTGTTGTTCTTTGTTACTTGGTTTCAAATTTTTGTGATTAAAAAAAAAAAAATTACAGAACAGATTAACCTTATTTACATTGAACCTTATGGGGAAATTTGACTTGGCTCACTACCAATTCGGGTCGTGACCAGAGTCGTGGAACGGATTAAGTTCGTGAGCCGAGGTACCACTGTATCTAAGGATGTGGCCATTCAGTGGCATGTATAGTTTCCTTACATTGTTTAGAATGTTAAGTGTGGGAAAGGACACTGAGGCGGGTTAAACTGGTTAACATACTGCTAGCTTTAAGGAGCCTTTACAAAATGAGTATGTAAATGTAAGTATTTCCTAAGAAGTGGACATATCTGGAAGCCAGTAAAGGTTGCCCAGTCACTCCTGCTGCGGTTGGGAATGGTTAACTAAACCACAAACTTCTGGTCTGTGGTTTACTTAGCATGGTGTGTGACTGGGAGCTCTTGATTGTTCCTCCTGTGATGAGCCAGAAAAATACTCCCTGACTGTTATTGACTGAGTTCTCTGGCTTATTGTAATAGAGACAAGCCAAGGTCTGGGTTTGTATGTCATGCCAAATAAAGGTCGGCACTTCTTTCGCTACTTCTGCTTGTTGTGGGAGGAATCAGGCAATGTTTACAATCTCACTGGATGTAAAAGTGAGGGGGTGGTCCCAGCTTCCGTCCCTAAAGGAAGCTGTGATAAGATCACTCTTTAAAAAGCCAAATCTGGACCCGGGGCTGATTACCAGCTGGTGGCAGGAGTTGGACTGATGGTGGCTGGGCGGCTTCAGGCCCACTTCGAGGAAGGCAGCCCATTTTTCTGGATGCATTTCAGTGGGGCTTCAGGCCGGGTTCAGGATGGGCACTGTTTTGGTTGCCCCATATGATGACCTTTGCTTGGAGAAAGACGGGGAGCGTGACCCTGTCGATTCTCCTGGACTTCTCTACAGCTTTTGATACCATTGACCATGGTGTCCTTCTGGGCAGGTTGGCCAGGTTGGGGGTACAGTGGTTCCCACTCCTACCTGGCTGGCCATGTCCAGATGGTGGTGCTGGGGGACAGTTGCTCTGCCCTATGGTATTTATGCCACGGGGTCCTACAGAGCTCCGTACTGTCCTCCATGCTGTTTATCAGTTACATGAAACTGCTAGGAGAGGTCATGTGGAGGTTTGGGCTGTGGTGTCATCAATATGTTGACGATACTCAGCTCTGCCTCTCCTTTACATCCAGGTGAATTGGTCTTTATCCTGAATCAGTATCTGAGCTTGATCAGGGACTTGAGGAAGGTCAATAAACTGAAACTCCCTGTTGGTCCTCCTTGACATCTCAGCAGCTTTCGATACCGTCAACCATGGTATCCTTCTGGCTAGGCTAGTGAGACTGGGGGTTGGAGGCACTGCTTTGCAGTGGTTCCACTCCTATCTCAATGGCCGATTCCAGAAGGTGGTGCTGGGGGACTATGGCTCTGCGCCATGGCAGTTATGCTATGGAGTTTCGCAGGGGTCCATTTTGTCCCCCTTGCTATTTAACATCTACATGAAACCCCTGGGAGAGGTCATCAGGAGGTGTGGGCTGCGGAATCATCAGTACGCTGATGATACCCAGCTTTACCTCTCATTCTCCACCGATCCAGGTGAGGCAGTGGCTGTGCTGAACCGGTGCCTGGCCGAGGTGATGGGCTGGATAAGGGCCAATAAACTGAGTCTCAATCCAGAAAATACGGAGGTCCTGTTGGTGGGCGGTTCGGGCCTCGGGATAGGGGATCTGGGCCTTGTCCTGGATGGGGTTGCACTCCCTCTAAAGGAGAGGGTCTGCAGCTCGGGAGTTCCCCTTGACCCAGAGCTGTCGTTAGAAGCTCAGGTGATGGCGGTGGCAAGGAGTGCCTTCCTGCAGCTTCGGCTGGTAGATCAGCTGCGTCCCTTCCTAGAGTACGACTGCCTGGCAACAGTGACACACGCATTGGTAACTTCCTGACTAGACTTCTGTACCACACTCTATGTGGGGCTGCCCTTGAAGACGGTCCGGATACTTCAATTGGTGCAAAACAGAGCTGCCAGGTTGCTGACGGGGACTGGGCGTTGTGTTTACATAACTCCAGTCCTCCGTCTGCTTCACTGGCTCCCCATTGAAGTCCGGGCCCAATTCAAGGTGTTGGTTATCACCTATAAAGCCCTTAACGGCTTGGATCCTGGTTACCTAAAGGAGCGCTTACGTCCATATGTGCCCTCCTGCCCCTTGAGATTGGCGGCAGAGGCCCTTCTCCAGGAGCCCTCCGTGAAGGACATTAGGAGGGTGAGCACCCGGAGGAGGGCTTTCTCTGTGGTGGCTCCCCACTTATGGAATGCGCTCCCCAGAGAGGTCCGCCTGGCACCTTCGTTATTTGCTTTTCAGCGCCAGGCCAAGACCTTTTTATTTAAACGGCATTTTAATTGTTGATTTTATTTATTGATTTTAACAACTTTGGCCAGGATGTCTCCAATTGTATTTTATTGTATTAATGATATTTATTTATTTGTAAGCCACCCCGAGGCTTAGGTGAATGGGGCGGCATGTAAGTCCGCTAAATAAATAACTAAATAATAGTTTAAAAAAACTCAGTCCAGAGAAGGTGGAAGTGTAGTTGGTAGGTGGCTCATCTGCTGGTCTGGGTGGCCATTTCCCTGTCCTTGACAGGTTGCCCTCCCCCTAAAGGACAGGGTCTACAGCTTGGGTGCTCCTGGGTCCAGCGCTATCATTAGAGGCCCGGATGGACTCAGTGGCCAGGAGTGCCTTCTGTCAGCTGTGGTGCATATACTGACTATGCCCTGACCTGGATAGGCAGAGCCTGACCACGGTCACTCAAGCACTGGTAGCATCCGGGTGGTTGCTGTAACGCACTCTCCATGGGGCTTACCTTTGGAGATGGCCCAGAGTCTTCAGCTGGCTCAGAACAGGGCTGCATGATTAGTATCTGGTGCTAGTTTATGGGCCCACATGATGCCAATCTTATATGAACTATACTGCTCAGCAGGGGAAGCCTGGGCACAATTAAAGTGCTTGTTTTAACACACAAAGCCCTAAATGGCCTGAGACCTGTCTACCTGGAGGACTGCCTTCTCCCATACATGCCTGCCTCACCATTAATATCTGAGTAAGGGGTCCTTCTGAATGTGCCATCCCTCAAGGAGGTGAGAGGGGTGGTAAATAGAAGAAGGATCTTTTCAGTGGCTGCCCCCCACCTGGAACAGGCTCCCCAGAGAAGTTTGCCTGGTGTCAACTCTGCTTTCACTTCAGCGCCAGGCAAAACATCTCTCTTCACCCATTTTAATATTTTTAATAATTATTTTTAATAATGGATTTTAAATGTTTATTAATTTTATTGGAATTTTAGTGATTTTGGTTGCCTGTCTCACCTGGACATGTTTTTGGATGATCTTGGCTGCATCATCATCATGATCCTGTTATTTATATTTGAATGATGCTGTTAATTGTCTTGTCGCAATTTTGCTGTTGTACACCGCCTGGAGAGTATATTTGAACTACTTGGCAGCTAATAAATAAATACATAAATAAATGATGAGTCGGTGTGGGTTTCTCTCCATTCAGTCCTTGTTACTGACAGTTGGAGAGTAATGAGACATGAGAACAGTTCTAGTCCCTGTTCAATCATGGAGCTCAGTGGGCAACTTTGGACTGGTTGCTAACACTCCGCTTAACTTTCCTCACAGAGTTATTATTCAGATAAAATGGAGAGGGAGATGCTTATGTAACTTCCCTTCAGTGTCTTGCAGGAACAGAGAGATGGCTTTTAATTATAGCAAATAAGCCCTCCCACTGTATCTGTTTCAGTTGTCCAAGCTGATATTTATTTATTTATTTATTATTAAAAGCTTTTGTATGCTGTCCTTTATATAAATATCTCAGGACGGCTTATAGAGATTTAAAACAATGTAAAACAACTAATAGCATCATCCACATAATTAAAACAGTGATACAGTATGAAACAATAAAACATTGAGTAAATCAAATTAAATCAAAATAGAACAAAGCAAAAGTGACTGGAGAATCATTAAAATTGTTAACTTTTAAAATGCCGCTTACCATATTTTTCGCTCTATAAGACGTGCCTGACCATAAGACGCACCTAGTTTTTAGAGGAGGAAAACAAGAAAAAAAAATCTGAATCCAATGGGCACATCATCACAGGCACATTCCCCATCACTTGCCCATGGGCTGCACATCTGACAGACTTACTGCACACACACATTCGCTCTATAAGACGCACAGACATTTCCCCTTACTTTTGAGGGGGGGAAAAGTGAGTCTTATAGAGCAAAAAATACGGTAAATAAAAAGATTTTGACCTGGCGTTGAAAAGAGTATAAGCTCTTTATATGGCATCTCTGATATGTATGGCATCCATTATTTTAACATCTAATTTTATGAGATGATGTGATTCTAAACATGGAAATGCTCTTTTTGGGGGGGGGGTGACATGCACCATATGCAGTGGCTCAGTGACCTTAGGTGGTTCCTTTCCACGCCATGGAGCCTTATGGTGCAGCCTTATCTATGCCTACTCAGAGAAGTCCCATAATATTCAGAAACTCTTACTCCTAAGAGCTTTGGCTGTAGGGAAGCTACTGTGGGCTGTGTATGCCCTGGCTTATGATTGGTGGGTGGTCTGAAGGGTTGGACTGGCTAGTTTGAGATGCATAGTGGGAACCTAGCCCTTTGTCTTTGATGGGTCGACACTGAGATGGATGGATCGCCTTTTTTTCTACAAGAAACCAAAGGCAGCTAGAATCCCTTTGCTTCTCACTTTTATCCTCACCACAGCCCTGTGAGATAGGTTGGACTTAGAATTAGAGATTGGTCCAAAGTCATCCGGTGAGCATCTGGACAGAGTAGGGCTGGAACCCAGAAGGCCCATTTCTAGTCCACCCCTCTACTTACTGAGCTGCCCTGGCTCTCTGTGGACACTTACGTGAGGCTCTGTGCCTCTTTCTGTCCTTCAACATGCCCAGAAATTTTCAGAAGCAAGTGCTGATTCTAATGCTGGAAAGTGACCATGAAGTCGCCCACCTTATATAATGCATTTTTATTCTTGGAGACTAGAGAAGCGCTGTGGCCTTTTTGGTCACAGTCCTAAAATGCAAGTCCCCAGTTTAAGTTTCTCTCCTCCCCACCATCACTTTCCATATATTTATCCCTTTTCCCATGGGGGATAATTTCTTTTCAAAAATGTCCATATTACATAAATGGAGGGATCCCACCCTCGCCCCTTTGGCTTTTCTTTGTGTGAGAGAATGGGGGGAGTTTGGAAGAAAATACTGGGTGGCAAAGTTTAACTTTCCCCACGTGGTGGTCCTGATTTGGATCAGGGCTCCCCTCGCCTACTTGAAAGGAAAGAAAAGAATTTAGTGTAATGTGTAGTTTAGCCCGCCTGCAGATGTTGCTCCCATGTGGTCCCTCCATCGTCCTTTCAGAGCATGTTAGGTCTTTGCTTTTCTGTCATGCTTTTCTTGAAGTTATGGATGGATAGGATCTGCCAAATCTAGGAATCAGATGCTCTTGATCTATGAACAGGACAGGCCATAAGAATCTCAGAAGCTGAGATGGAGCTGCCATGGTGGCTCCCCAGCTTGCTTTTAGCACACTATCTCAAACTAGCCAGTAAAATCCATAGATTGATTTGACAATGTCCTTGGGGTTTCATTGGGACCCCATAATAAGAAACATGAGTTGTGATACGGCTTGGCTGTGAGTGAGAGGGTTTTCCTTTGTGCAAAGCAGCATTTTTGCTGGGACTTTAATCACTCAGCATGAGCAAGCAGAAAGAAGGTGGCAGACTAGAGTGTTTCCTTCCTAGGAACAGTATAACTGTCCCTGTTGTTAGTCCATAGCCCACTTACATGTGCATGTTAGGGGCAGCCATGCGTTGCTTCGAGTCATGGAGTGATATAGCTTTTAATTTTAAAACTGTCAGCAAAACCATAACTTGTGATAAAGGGCAGCTATTTCCCTTGGCAATTTTGATTTACAAGGTAGGAGACAGAGTGGGGTGTGGAATTCGCAGCTTTTTATTATTATTGGAAAGGAGACAGAGCTCCAGAACAGTGTTTGGTTTCCAAAGGTTTGGGCATGCAAATTTTAACGACCTATTAGATGCCAAACATGGGGATTTATGAGGATTGTGTTCAGGGAATGAAAACTTGGGACAGAGTTTTCTGGGTTGGCCCTGTGGATTTTTTTCTTTTTCCTCCTTGCTTGCATCAGCTCAGTTACAGCAATTTGGACAGTGGTGCTGGGGGGCTTGAAATATGTGCAACTATTTTGATAAATAAAATATTGGTGATCTTAGGCCAAGTTCACATAATCATAAGTCTTTCTGTCTACTGGGTGGTCTCACAGAAGCCCCCTGTTACTATCCTTGTCAATTTCACTTTTGCCACATACTACTATGTCTAGCTCGACTAGGGTTAGTTTCATCCTTCCACTTCACTATGTCCTAAGAAAAAGGGGTGGGAATTGGCCACAAGTGGGAAATCTGGTTCTGCTCCGCTGAGCAAAGTGGTTGTGGAAAAGATGAAATTGACAGAGATATTTACAAGATGGGAATATGCCTCTTGTACACTGGACAAGCTGTCTTGTGATTACGTGCACTTGCCGAAGCTGGCCAAGCAGAAGGGTTTTTTTTTTAAAGTGTTGGCACTATTTGTGCGAATTTCATGATCCCCCTCCTTGTTCAAATTGCAATTTGTGCAAATGATTAAAAAATAGCAAACAGATCAGGAATTGGGGGGAAAACAACTCTGTTACAATCCACCACAAATTACCGGAATGGAAACTGAGGAAAACCATGTCAGGCTTAAGCAGATCCCAGTGATGAAGCCCCTAGCTGAAAGCCATGCATAAATGAGGGGGAAAATCAGTTGTTCAGGTCTAAATTAGGCTCAACTGATTCCAGATTCCTGACAAATCTATGCAAGTCAGAACCACCAGCCAGCTTGCCTGCACATACCTAGGCCAGAATATCGTGGCTCTTTGACACATCTTCTAGCTTATCTATCAGCTGCCTAACTGGATGGTAACAGCCATTTCCCAAAGGTGGCCAGGGGTGTCGAGTCTTAGGCTCAAATTCCATTTCAGAGAAGTTGTGTGTGTGTGTGTGGGAGGGGGGAGTGTTAGAATGGCAGGCAGGGTCAAAATTATTTATTACATGTATATCTGACATTTCATGCAAGGAACCCAAGGTGCTTATGCAACTCTCCTCCTGTCCGTTTTGTTCTCACAGCAACCCTGTGCAGTAGGTTGACTGAGAGTCGGTGACTGATCCAAAGTCGTTAGTGAGTTCAGGGCCAAGAGGGGATAGAACCCAGATTTCCAGAGACCCAGTCCAGCCCTCCAACTGCTCCCCCAAACTGGTTGTCATCTCCTAACTGCCAGTAATGAAGCCGTGGCCTTTCTGAATTGGAGAAAAACTATACAAAAGCCAAGAATCCACAAAATGACCCTTGACTGATGGAAAAGCACGAGGTGGGCAGAAGGGGGCATGGCTGTCGGAAGGCCTCAGGAGGCTCAGATCTGGCCCCTGGCTCTTACTGCCCACACCTCTGGCTGTGTTTCCAGGCTGCTGTTCAGATCTGGCTTGTATGAGCTTTGGGAATTGACTTAATTGAAATAGTTGGCACACTTGTAGTCTTTCCCTGGAAAAGTCCTTTGAATTCAAATGAAAGAGGAAACTGTAGAGGTTATTGCATCCTGGGGAAGCACAGAGGCCCCAGTCAGCAGCCCTTCATCTTTTCTACGCCTCTGTCCCTTACGTACAGCAGGGCTTCTTAAAGCAGCCTGAGTGCGACACTTAGCAGTGTTTTGGTTTCTCGATGGCTGTTGTCCTGCTGGCCTGCTTAAGGAAGTCCCCTCTGAAGTCCTGTTCAGAGGGGAGAGCCAGCTTCTCTCCCCAAGGAGAAGGGAGCCTTGTGCCTGAGTACTGGCTACACTTGCCTACGGTCTTGAAGTGTGCTACACGAGCACAGAGAGGGGTTGTGCCACCCTGATCTGTTCTCCCTGGAAGCCTGTACGTGGCTTCACATTGCTGGCATTTGCTCACCTGTCTTCCCTCCTCTTAGACCTTTTCTGCTTCTGTTGCCTTCCTCCACTCTAGTCTAAGTGTCGATGGTAAGCTCCTTGGGACAGAGATCTGTGCTTGCCTTTTTTTTTTTTGGCTTGTGTCCTCTCTAAGCTCAAAGGAGGCAGTGGACCAAGTGCACAACAGACATAAGGAAATAATTGCTGCAGTATGTGGGAGGAGGGGGCCATTGGTTTAAATAAATTTATGGCCCCTCCAGGTTGAGAACCTTGGGCGTGTTAGGAGCAGAAGACAAGCAAGCAGCATGTTTGCCTGCACAGGGTCATCGCCTCTTGTTGAACAGGAGGCAGCCTGGCTCAGTTCAGATCCAGCCTCCTCTGGATGGGCCAGGCGTCCCCTGGAAGATCAGGGCTGCAGCTTGGGAATGCTCTCGGATCCTATGCTGTCCTCAGAGTTTCAGGGGCAGTGGTGTTGAGGCGCTGCTTTGCACAACTGTGTCTAGCATACTAGCTGCAGTTGTCCACGAGTCACCCTGATGTCGCGATCGTTATCCAGACCTCGGTTGCACAACAGTTAGACTACAGTGCATTGGATGTGGGGATGCCCTTATGGCTTAAGGGGAAAAGCCGTCGCTCAGGGGTGGAGCAGATGCTCTGCATGCAGAAGTGTCCAGGGTCAGTCCCCGTCATTTCCAGGCAAGGCTGAGAGAAACTCCTGCCGGTGTTGACAGAATCTCGGTTTTCAATTTGTGAGGAGGAAGTAAAAACTCGGGTTTGCGGGAAAGATCAAACATTTGCACCTCTGCCGCTTTATTGACATCAGCCCAGGTTCCCTGCAGGTTCGACTCACGATTTTGCATTACTGGACAGAGGCAAACTCAACCGCCAGGTTTCAATACAAGTGTAGCACTTTTTATACTCTCCTGCTCTTATACACAGGTACAGAGCAATTAATGAGAATGCAGACATTACCATGAAATTCCGAGGTCATCATAGACAGCAAAGGGGCAGGCACCACGCCCTCTCTCAAGGGGGCCTTCACCACCTCCTGGATCCAGGGATGAGCCCCCTCCTTCGATCTTTCAGTTAGCCAACATGCGCGGGGCTCAAGAGAACTGATTGTGGCACGGGCATGACCCAGCACCTTGTCCACACCTCAGGATGAAGCTCATCCAGCAGGATTGGGCCAGGGGGCGCACTGGACGCCTCTGCTGATAGCACTGGGTGACTGTCACAGGGCTGTGAGAAGGGCCTCCTCTGTAACAACAGCACTTCCAGTAGAGATCTGCCCGGCATTTCCTCTTTTTTCGTTTAGATACCCATGGAAAACACGTCTTTTCTGTAACTGCTTTGGTGTGTGAGTTGAGTTGGGTTTAATAATGGTTCATCACATTGGTTCTATTGCTGCTACTGCCATGTTAGAATTTTAGCTGCCAGGCATTTTTTAAAAATTACACAGGATTGTTTTAAATTGCTTGTTTGATTAATGTTTGATTTTTACTGTTCATTTTTCTGTTCTATTGTTATTGCCATATATATTATCCACATTGAATTGTTTTATTTATTGCCACTTAATGTATGTAACCTGATGGCTATGGAGTGTGGCAAACAAGGGTGATAAATAAATAAAATGGTTTCTTACCATGGTTTCTAAAGACCAAATTTACAATAAACATGGTGAAATACCATGTTCAGACAACTGGGCTTGGACAATACAGCAGGCCAGCAATGGTTAAAAAACCCCCACTATGGCTTTTTGTGTTGTTTGAAGTCAGCTGCTGTGTCAACCTAATCTCAGTTTTCACAGTGGTTACAAAAGTGCAGAATGAGGTAGGTTCACATTAGCCATAAATTTTTCCCCATCCCTGCTCATGATCCGCACTTCTGCACGCTGCTTTAACTGACTGGGAAATGCTTTTGGAGGCCTGGAAATGTGCAGTGAGAACAGTACCACCTCCTGCAGACTAATATGGTTCCTTCTCTGTCCCCTGAGTCGCATTTTGCCATGTTTATTGAGAAAGGCACGTTTTATGGGCCTCAGTGCAATAAAGCCAGCAGAGTGCAAGTTTCCTGCTCAATCAGCAACCTCGTTTCGGAGTCCAGGATGGGTGATGCTGATGTGAGAACTTTCCTTGATTCCCAGGGTTAGCGAGTTGACCTTTCCACGTGCTCCTGACTAGAAATGCCCTGTTCCTGCCCTCAGGAACGTTTAATGCTTCTGTGCTGCAGACATTAGTTCATGTACCTGTGAACACAGACGATGGTGCACAGCTTGCCGCTCTACACAAAGGCACCTTCTGTTTTTTTCAGGAATCATAACCATGCAAGCGTCTAGGTGCAAAGCTATGTCCTTCAGCCTCCTCAGGCCCAGGCTCATGGTTAACCTGTGTACCTCCAGGTATTTTGGACTACAGACCTCCTGAGTACCAACCAGCATCGTCAGTGGTTGGGTATGATGTGAGTTGTAGTCCAAAAGAGGTGGAGAGCCTAACTTCAGGAAGGCTGCTGTTGGGTGTAGTGAGGATGGGAGTCAGTGTACGATAGCCGAAAGTCCAGTGAGGGCAAGCAAATAGGTTTAAAGTTATTTCATTGTATTCATTTTAGTCTTTATAGAAACTGAAAACATGTGCCAAGCGCTTGTCTGTTCACTGGGCCATAAGGCGGGGGCTTTCTTTCTTATTGGATAGTGGGGTAAAATAGTGACCACACTGTTTGCTTGTGGAAATCCAGGTAAATATGTAGCAACCAATGACAATCTGAAATCTCAGCATTCAGTAAAGGATATGAAATGTCTCGAGCAGCATCCGGTCTCGCAGATCCCAACCTGCAACCGTGTTTCTGAATCAGGAAGGGACTGTATTCTGAATGGGCTGCTTACTTAAAGGGTTTGGCTTCATACGAATTGCTTACAGATCTTAATTATTTCTGTAGCAGGCTCAGAAATGTAGGTTGCTTCAGAACAGGGGTAATTAACCCATTTCCTGGCCTGATTCCTTTGTGGCTACGCATGCCAGTCATGAGCGGGGCTGCAGCCAGCAGCTTTCCTTTCCCTCCCTCTGTTCCTCCTTCCTTCTTCCTTCTAATGCGCCAGGCTGTTAGAGCAGCCAGAAATTGCTGTTAGGGATCTGAGCTGATCACATGCAGCAGGTTTTTGAAATTAGGCCGAGGTGGCATGAAAACAGGGCCAGGACAGCAAGTTGCTCACCCTCCCTGAAGGCGAGGGTGGGTAACAATTCCTATCATCCTCATCACTGCTTAAGTAGAAGAGGTGGAAATAGTGTCTCTCTAGGTGTTTTGTCCTATGAGTTGCCCACACCTGCAGAAAAAGGCAGGTTGCTGCTCTAATCATTTGGGAAGCGAGCATTGGAATGAGTAGGATGCTAGACACAAACAAGGAATGTGTGTTTCCAAGGCAGTTTGTGCAGTTGTGATGGTGGACTGTAAGGTCAGTTATAGAGGAGAGGTATAAGGTGTGCTCCTGATTCTGGTGTGCCACTGTAAATGGGGTTAAGACACATGGGGGGGGGTGTTCTCTGAGTTCTATTGATTCCTTCCCTCTCTTTTTCTCCTTGGGGCTAAAGCTGTGTGGTTTTGCATGCAACTCACTTTTGTACAAGCTTACTTGACAACAGTGAGTTCCTTGGTATGCCATTATCCCAGATTCTTTTGCTGAGTAGTGGTGGTAGTAGTTGGAAGGAGTTGGAAGTAGTTTAGCAGTTGCAAAATCTGACAATCTGCCTGATTGTTTTACTTTGCTCTTGCTTAGCATCTGAAAAGGCTGAGTGGCTGCATTTTTGCATTTGGCAAACAGAAGTGTGTGGGGGGTGGTGGTGGTGAAGAAACTTCTTTTGCTGGTTTATGAATAAGCATTTAGCTTGTCTGTAATACTTTATTTTTACTCCGATGCTGGTACAAGCGTGCTGTCTCTGTGCAGTTTGGACAAAAGAAGCCCTTTGTAGATGTCATCTGGGATCCCGTCCAGAAAACTGGAGTGGGGAAGAAATGGGGGTGTGGAGCTCAGAACACACACTTTCCATGTTGAGGGACCACATCTGACCCTTGGCATCTCCAGCTGAAAGGATTAGGAGGCAGATATAGTGCAATTCCCATACAGGGGACCCCAGGGAGCTAATTGGTACAGGCCAGGTCTGGCCAGTGTGTTTACCTCTCTGAGGCAAGGGCAGGATGTTCCCCATATTCACTCCATACTAGTTCACTGTACCTGATGCAGCAGGCTAGTATGGGACCCTCCGAACAGACCCTGCGCCATGCGCCGCTCAGGCCTTCCCACCAATGAGAATGAATTCAGAGGTATCTGCCACCTGAGGCACTTGTGTCATTCGGCCTCGTGGTGGGGCTGGCCCTGAAGAAGAGCATGTATTTATTTATTTAGGTTATTTTTAGGCCATCCATCACTGTCGTCTCTGGATGGCTTACAATAAAATGTATAAATATAACCTACATATCCCAAACAAGAATCAAGTACATACCCCACGACTGAAATAAAGAAAATTAATTATTAAAATAAATTAAACAGATAAAGATAATAATAATAATAATAATAATCTATTAACATCAAAATATTGGTTGAATAAAAAGATCTTGACCTGGTTCTGAAAAGCATATAGTAATGGCACCAGGTGGACCTCTCTAGGGAGCGCATTCCATAGCCAGGGTGCCACTGCGGAGAAGGCCCTCCGCCGAGTATTCTCTCTCCTGATCTCCTTCAAGTTTTGGGTTATATGGACCAATGGTTTGACTGTATGTTGGTTCAGTTTTCCCCTCTTGATGCCCTTCAAATGTTTAAGACTAACTCCCAGTTTTGCTGCCTATTGGCCATGGAAGTTGTAGTCCAAAACATCTTGAAGGATAGCAGGTTGGGGAAGACTCTGGAGTCATAGTTTAAAACCAAAGCCCAGTAACACAATATTTTTATGGGAATAAATAGGTTTGACAGTTTAATAACACTACTTGTGACAAACATGCCCTGCTTTAATGCTTCCATAACCAGGATCAGAGTTTGGCAAAATTCTTGGGTGTACAATTTGGGTATACAAAGCTGGGATATATGGGAATTGACACCCCAACGCATCTGGTTTCTGCAGGATGGGGAAAGCTGCAATAACGTTTGGAGCAGGGCAGAAGCGACATGACCCCTTTCACTCCGACATGCCTCCTGAACCGATTGTGCAGCATGGTCTTGCACCACTGCTGGATCAGGACAAGTGTTAGCGTGTCCCCTTTTTGTAGAATGCAAAGCAGTTCTCCCAGTATTAGGAGCACTAGAAAGCTTTTAATTTGCTAACTTTCCTAGGTAGGACTGCAAGATGGAGTTAATTTATCATTCAGCAGACCTTTTTAGAAAACTTAATTTTTGTAATAGAAGTACCTACAAAAGCTTAAGGGGGGAGACACCATTTTCGAAAAGGTCTTCTCTGACCTCTCTCCCAGAAGCAGCACCATTCTTAAGATGGTGTTTTCCACAGCCTATTATGGAAGTATGTGTGTTTTCTTCTGAATTGTGCCGTTTCTTGCATGCCCAGCAATCCCTATTTAATGGACTAATTAAACCTCCTATGACTGATCCGACAAGCCTCCTTGAATTGGGCGATAGCTCTACTGTGATTTCATTTATGCCAAATTCCTAGGTGAATAATAAAGACCGAAATGGCACTAGAGTGACTCCCATAACATAATGAATAATACATGTCTTAGATTGGTCGGCCACATTCTGCCTTACTGGGCAGCTAGAACACTTTCCCTGAAGTCATATTCTGAAGCCTTTTTTCTTTGACCGACAAGCAGAAGGAAAGTTCTGAAGCATAATAAGAGAGCCTGCTGAAAGGCAGTGCTCTCTTTTCCTAATGACAAGCATAAAAGACACACTTGAAGACCAAGAATGAGTGAAGATGGGCTCCCTTAATGGTGCAAGAAACATTTAAGCACTGCAGAGCTATAATGCTGCCCAAATGTTGCTCTTTTTTGCATAAAAAATAAATGCAAAATTAATTCAAAATGCAAATTAAAATTTGAGGTCAGGGGAGCTGTCCATCCCTTTCATGGGAGGAGAGGACTACAGAGATGGTCTCCATCCCTGTCAAACATCAATAGTTCATAATTACTATTGGTAATGAAGTATTTTAAGGTTTTGGCCAGGCTGTGACCTCCAGCAGTGGGTTCTGGGTTGGACTCTTATTGGTTGAAGACACGTGATCTGCAGAAGATTTCTCTGACCTGGTGCCTTCTACATAAGCTGGGTTACATCTCCCATCTTCCCCATACATTGTGGTCATGGCTGATTCATTTATTCTGGCATCGGGCAAAAAAAGTCTTCCTTGCTGACTCAGCAAGCATGGAACAACAGCTCCTCCTAAAATATGAGTGTCACAATAGTCTTCCTCCTTTAAAAAAATACAGTGTAACAAAAACATGTTTTCACCAAATGTGCTTGAAAATAGCATGCTACGTTATTACCTTGGTATTTGGGAGGACAAGCCTGCTGCAGGACTGTGGGAGAAGAGGGAGGCAGTCCTGCTAAATCAGGGCCCCAGAACTTCCTTTTGCAGCTGGCTGGGGCTGCAGGTAAAGGGGGCGGAGTCAGAAAGCAAAGGGACTGGCAGACGTTAGCTTCAGGTGCTCGCTGCCAGGAGCTAAGCCTTAGAAGAGCAATTTCAGCCATTTAGAATGAGGGACGGGGGAACTGAAAGGACAGCGGCTGAGACGAGGGAACGCAGCCAGCAGAGGCAGAGTGGCATCCAGGGCGATCCACATGGCCACATCTGCTCCCGCGGCCTGCCCTTATTCACCCCTCCTCTGCAGGGTGGCCTCAAACTAAGCACGGACAGGCACCCCGCAGCCGGTCACGCGGCATCCTGTGAACTAAGCGCTGGAGGCAAGCCCACTGCTCGTGCGCCAGAGTGCATACAGGAGGTGCATGCCCTGTTTGGCCTTGCACCGTGAGTGAAAATGCTGCTAACGTTTTATTTAGAATATTCCAGCAACCAAGTCAAAATGCCTTCTCCATTCCCCCAGATTTTAGCAACTGGCCCAGAGAGATTAGGGCCGCAGTGCCAGATGGGCTAGGGCAGGGGTTGGCAACTTTAAGCACTCAAAGAGCCATTTGGACCCGTTTCCCACAGAAAAGAAAACACCGGGAGCCACAAAACCCTTTTGGCATCTAAAATGAAGATAACACTGCATATATCGTTTTTTACCTTTATGCCATGTATAAAAAAACTATAGTGTGTTGCATTTATGAAATCAATGAATGATTCTTTTATATAATCTCCATCTCTGAATGGCTTCCTGTGCCTGACTATTTCCTATTTCATATGCTACAAAACTAGCATATGTAGTTGAACTTGCAGACTTAATCCACTTCTTGAGATGATTTTTGCTCAGCTCAACCTTCCGCATCAGTTCCAAAATGGCTTTTTCCCTCATCTCCATCTGGATATTTTTCAGCAAAGGCTGTGTGTTTATTCTGGAAATGTCTTGCAACATTCGACTTTTTGTTGTTTGCCAATTTCTCACCACATATTAAGCATATTGGTAAACCAGTCTCATCAGCAGTGAAAGCAAATGAATCTGCCCACGTACCATTAAACGTTTGGTTTTCTTCTGAAACTTTTCTTTTCTTGGATTTATCCATGGTTAGCCTACTGGGGTTGAAAAGCTCAATGAATCGCGTGCCGGCGGGTGTCGCACATTGGCGGTTGAGATGCATATTTTGAGCGGCAGGGAGCTGCAGCAGAGGGATGGAAGAGCCGCATGCAGCTCCACAGGCTGCTGACCCCTGGGCTGGGGTGTCTCCCCCACCACCCCTTAGTTAAGACTGCTAGGGGAGTGGCCGTTGATTTTGGTTTTGTTTCTTGGTTTCTGTTTTTGTTGTGGGGGTTTTTTTTGGAAGAACCATTGTTTAGACTGGAATTTTGCAGGTCTAGTGGCTACCTGTTCAAAAAGTGCAGTGGACGGGAGATGGCTGGGGCAGGTGTCAGCTGTCCTGGGGTCTGGGTGTCCTTGCCCCTGGCGAGTCAGCACATTTGGGTGGCTGCTCACACATTACAGAAAATTCATCACCGTAAAAAAATCTATTTGCATAACCTTTGCATATGCCAAGGTATATGTCACAGTGCACATTCAGAAGGAATAGCTATGATGTAAAGAGCCAGTGTGGCGTAGTGGTTAAGAGCTGGGACTGGGACTCAGGCGACCTGGGTTCGAGTCCCCGCTCGGCCATGGAGCCGACTGGGTGGCTTTGGGCCAGGCACAGACTCTCAGCCCAGCCTACCTCACAGGGCTGTTGTTGTGGGGATAAGATGGAGGAGGAGAATGATGTAAGCTGCCTTGAGCCCTTTGTAGGAAAAAGGCAGGATATAAATCCATAGATAGATAGATAGATAGATAGATAGATAGATAGAAATACAACCCATCTCACTCCCATGAAGGCTGCTGTCGAGAAGGTGAGCTGTGAGTTTGCGCAGCCTGCTGTCCAGGTACTCACTGTGGGTGGACCTGTTCTGGGGCTCCCCTGGCTCTTCCTTTCTCACAGCACTTCATGTCTACATCATACTAGTACTGGGAAGCACCTCAAATAGAGGGCACCTTCAGATAGAGGATCCTCCTCTCCCAGACCTCCGAAGAAAGGACTGTCTTCTGTAACGGAGGACACTCAGCTGCCCTGCAGTGGGTTTATCAATCCCTGAGGTCTGGATGTGGGCCAGCCCCACTCCCTTGCTCTTCTCCTCACTGCCACTAGAACGCAAGTGGTTAACAGAAGAGCGTGGCTATTCCCCCTGCAAATAAATTGATCAGTATGCACAGCGTTTGTCACCAGCTGAATCATGGTCCACAGTTAAGGTAAACAGATCTGTGATGACACTTTCTGAGCAGAATACCAATGCAGCTAAATTTTTCCCAGAGGTTTCCGATGCTTTCACAAATTCCTTTCAAAGGAGGGTTTGGTCCTAAGAAGAAAAAGACATCTTTGTGGGACTTTCTGTTGCAAAGGTAGGAGATGCTGTGTTTGAGCGATTGGGTACCGGAGCCAAGTTTGGTTCTCAGAGGTGCGTGTGTGTATGTGGAGAGAGAGAGAAAAGGAGAATTGTCTATAGCCTGTCAGTTGATTTGAAGTTTTTTGTTAAAAGATACAGGCACAAATATACTTGTACTTTAAATCGTCTTATTTATTCTGCTGTGAGATTCATTTTTATGTTGCACTGATAATACTTATATGGAAGGAATAAGACTCATTTTAGAATGCTCTTTTTCAGTAGATGTTTTTGTGAGTCCTTCATTTTATTGAGGTTTCACTGCCAAATGTTTAAGGCGGCTTGGTGTTCCCCCTCCATAAAAGAAAAAGCATCCCATATTTAAATGCAGAGCTCCTTTGCTAATCTGGTATCGCTGAAGGCAGGGGACCCACATGACAAATCACTCAAAACCCAATCATTGAAAAGCCTGCTTTTCTCTTCTTTTCATTATTGTGGATTACTGTTTGGGAACATTTGGATTTTTCCCTGGCTTTCATGAAAAATGGAGACTTGAATGAAGGGAGCTGGTGACTCAGAGAATGGAAAATGGTTTTTTTTTCCCCTTTGCTATTATGAGCTTGGGACTTGTTCATCTGTTGCAAGCCTGTGTACATACAGGGGTTCAGCTGAACTTAGTGGGACTCCCTTCCAAACAAGCATGTTTTTCAATTGATTGCCAGGGATCCAGGACCTAATTTAGATTTGGAAATAGCTATCTATAACATAAAAACATAGAAACACAGCAAGTCAGAAGGGGTCTCCGGGGCCATCTAGTCTGACCCCTGGTTCCAGCTGTCTCTGCTCATGTAATCCCCAACATGTGCCTGTCCAATCTTTGCTTGGACACCCCTGAACACCACCTCTTGTGGAAGCCCATTCCATACCCAAAGGGTCCTAACCATCAGGAAGTACCTCTTGACATTCAGCCTGAAATCTCGTTCCTTGAGCTTTGCCCCATTAGATTGCATCTTATCCTCCACCACAGGGGAGATCAGGTCACAACCATCTACTGTGTGACACCCCTCTGAGTATCCTCTTTTTGAGGCTGAAAAGATCCAGCTCCCTCAATCTTATCTCATATGGCATCCCCCCCGCGCCCCAACCCCCACCCCAAGCTGGCTACTATCCTTGTGACCCTGCACTGCACTGATTCTAGCCTAGCTGTGTCTCTCCTACAATGTGGAGCCCAGAAGCGGACACAGTACTGCAGCTGTGGGTGCACCACAGTTTTACAGAGTGATGGTTACACCTCTCTTGATCTAGAAGCCATGCTTCTGGTTATACATCCAGGGGTGATGTTCACCTTCTTAACAGCTGCATCACACTGCTAGTTCATGTTTAGCCTGTTGCTGACAAGTAGCCTGAGAGCCCTTTCACAAGTGCTGCTCTGTAGCCACTTGTCCGCCATCCTGTACCTATGGCACTATCTGTCCCAAGTGCAAGACCCTGCACTTATTCACATTAATTGCCATCCTGTCACCCCTGCCCACTTCCACAGTCTGTCCAGATCCTTTTGAATCTGGAGTACCTGCTCCCCAGTTGTGGCCACTGCCCCCACTTTGGAATCATCTGCAAATGACTGGTTACCTCTCCCCCAGGTCATTGATAAAGGGGCTCAACAGAATCAGTTCCAGAATTGAGCCCTGGGGGACTCCACTCATCACCAGCTACCATCCTATTGGTTCCCCGCTGATATTCATCCTCTGCTTGCGGTTCTCCATCCATGCCCTAATCCATCAGGCAGTGCATTGATCTGTCCCGAAGCTAATCAGTTTCTCAACCAGGATCTCATGCAGCACCTTGTCAAAGGCCCTGCCAAAATCCAGGTAACCCACATCCATTGTCTCCCCTCTGTAGCCACATGAAATCTTGTCATGGAATTCCACAATGTTTGTCTGGCAGGACTTATTTTTGTAGAAGCCATGTTGTGTGGTTCCAGGGTTTCCAGAGATTTCCTTATTATTGGCTTTTCTGTTGCCTTTCCCAGAACGGACGTTAGGCTAACTGGCCCGTAATTCCCCTTGTCTCCTCTGCTGCACTTGTTGAAGATTGAGACCATTGACGCTACCCTCCAACACCGCTCTGTGTTGACATTCCAGTCCTGCTTATCATCCCACCAAGCTTCTGTGCTCCCTGCCAGGTCACACCTGCCTATTCCCAGGAGAGCCTCAAGCTCCTCCTGCTTGTTTCCCATGCTCCTAGCCTTGGTATACATAATCCCAGTTCTTTCCTACGAGCCCCATTCCCGAGCTCCCCAGCTGCCTCCTCCTGTCCTCCCTGGCCCAGCAGGAACCCTCCGTACAATAGCCATGCCAGCCCCTGCAGTCCCAACATCACCCTGATCTTGTTCCTTCACGTGACTGTTTTTGACGGGTCTTTGGGGATCCTGGTCCCCCATTCCCAGGTCAGTTTAAAGCCCTCCAGATGAAGGTCACTAGAGCTTTCCCAAAGATCCTTTCCCCCATCCCAGTGAGGTACACCTTTCCCTTGCCAGAAGTCCCTCGACGAGGAACTGGCTGCCTTTAGCTGAGGAACCTGAAGCGCCCCTTCTGACACCGTGCCCTCAGCCACTCATTTGTCTCCGTAACCCTCCTCTCCCTGGCCACCCGCTGTAAGTGCTGTGGGTTATGTGGCAGAGTTTCTGTGCATTGAGACAGTCGTTCTGAGCATGTACAAAGTGCTATTTCCTCATCAAATAATTGACGTTGGGATAATTTCAAACATTCTTTTTATAGGAATAACTAGAAATGTTTTAAGACATGGCAACTCAGTAGCAGGCACTGCCCTTACATTTGGATTCTGAGAGCGAAATACAGGCATTGACAAGCGCTCACACGCTGATTGTAGCTGTTTAATGAACTACGCACCTAATTATACGAGCTTCTTAGGGACGGTCACCTGGAAGAAAAAGTAACATCCAGATTTGTTTTTGGAGTTAACAGGCAACATTGCAGTTGCCCAGTTGGACCTGAATTGTTTTTATTAATCATACCAATAATTAACTTTATGAAAAATGGATTTCTAAAAATGGGCAATTGACCAATTGATATAGTTGTGGAAAATTTTCCACTCCATATCACTGGTTCTGATTTGTATTCATGGAATATATTACAAGCAGCTGACTTATTAGAGGCTTCAGTTGCAGCTAGACATACATAGAAGTTTTTCTCTCTTAGATTTCTCCTTAAAATGCTTCGCTTCCATCTGTCTGCTTGAATGCACTTTTGGAGGACAGTAAGTTTCTCCAATAAAACCTAATGTACCAGTCAGATGTCCTTAAAAATAATCATCAGTAACAATGGTTCTACTTAAAATATCTATCATTGCATTGGGACTGTAATGTAGGTTGTCTTTAAAAGGTATTCCTTAAGGAGATCCCCAGGCACAGTGGGAGGAGACTTAATTACAACAGAGTTCACCTCTTCCATTTCTTTTGCTCGTTTCTGATTCAGCTAAATGAAACGGAGTAAGACGCCTGACCAATATTTCCCCCTTCCTTTACAATTGGTAGTTCATTGCTGAAAACTGGCAGGCGTTAGAAACATAGAAACTGAGCGAGTCAGAAGGGGTCTCCCGGGCCATCTAGTCTGACCTCCGGCACCAGCCGGCTCTGCTCACGACATGCCCACCATGTGCATGTCTAGCTAACCTTAAACACCCTCACCTATGGGGCTTCAGCCACCTCCAGTGGAAGCCCATTCCACACCCTAGGGGTCCTAAATGTCAGGAAGTACTTCTTGGCATCCAAACTGAACCTTGGTTCCTTGAGCATGGCTCCTTTGGAGCACATCCTGCCTTCCTCTGCAGGGGAGAACAGGTCTCTAGCCACCACCACATGACACCCCCTCACATACCTCTATGTCGCCAACAGATCCCCTCGGAGTCTCCTCTTTTTCAGACTGAAAAGACCCATTTCCCTCAGTCTCGCCTCATACGGCTTTCCCTGTAATCCAGCCACCATCCTTGTGGCCCTATGCTGCACTGTCTCTAACCTGGCTCTATCCTTCCTGTAGTGAGGGGCCCAGAACTGAACACAATACTCCACTTGCAGGTGCACCAGAGTCGTGTAGAGTGGTAGTAATACCTCTCTTGATCTAGAAGCCACGCTTCTGGCTATGCAACCAAGGGTGGCTTTTGCCCTCTTGACCACTGTGTCACAGTGCTGACTCATGTTTTGCCTGCAGTCAGCCAGCATCCCGAGATCCCTTTCGTAAGTGCTGTTTTCCAGCCACTTGTCCCCTAACCTGTACTTAGGGCATCCATTTCTATGCCCCAAGTGCAAGAGCTTGCACTTATCTCCATTGAACACCATCCCCCTGTCCCTCACCCACCTCCATAGTCTGTCCAGATCCTTCTGGATTTGGAGTACCTGTTCCTTAGTTGTGGCCACCACCCCCATTTTAGTATTGTCTGTGAATTTGATCAGCAGACTGGTCATCCCCTCTTCCAGGTCATTGATGAAAAGATTGAACAGGAATGGTCCGAGGACAGAGCCCTGGGGGACCCCACTCATCACTTGGCACCATCCTAATGATCCCCCACTAATATTTACCCTTTGCTTTTGGTCCATCAGCCATGCCCTAATCCATCAGACAGTGCATTAATCTATCCCAGAACTCCTCAATCTCTCAACCAGCATTGTCCCTTCTCAGCTGCTGGCTAGGCAGTTTGAGCCACCTATCCCATAACCCCATCGTGTTAAGTCTGGTCTTTGTTTTTGGTCTATATTACAGAGATGGCATCGGACATTCCTGGGTCGGTGACATTGCCTGTGGCACCGATGGCAACAGGTCAAGTGAGAATGACAGGACCCATGCCTGCCAGAGGTGGAAAGAGACGTTCAGGGTAAGCCAATTTCAGTTTTTCAAAACAATGTTGCAAATCTCTTTTCTGCACATCAAGTTCTAGTTAACTTCCAGAGCTGTCCCAGGTGGCTGTTGCAAAAGCGGAAGGCCAGGCGTACATGATCGGCTCAGTAGGCTGCTTTCTTGAACAGCTTCTGAGGCTGCTGCCGGCCCCTAAGCCCCCTTTTAACCAGTGATGGACCACTAGCCTGGGAAGCCACAATGCCCCAATTTCTTTATTCTTGCTTTGGGACACTGTGAGACATTTAAAAATGTCTCATTTAAATTTCAGCCAGTATGTTGGGACAGGTGCTGACCATCAAGCCCTTCCTCTCATTCATCAGATATTTGGTGGTTCCCTGCCTTTCCTTCCTTCGCCCTTCCAAAAGTTCAAAATGCATCCTCTGAGGTAGGAACAGCTTTTAAACCAAAATATGCTTCCCATTGGCCACACCCACCACTGGAGCGCACCCTGAGATCCAGTCTGCAAATGAATCTGGCCCTTGGCCTGAAGGAGGTTCTGCACCTGTGTCCTGGCAGGATCTTCATCAGGAGCCTTGCTGAAAATCAAAATGGCGGATCAGTCCAGTAGGGGGACCTGCTTGCTCAGCGAGGATGTTTTGCAACGGGGCCTCCCGAGCCTGGAGCTGGCCCCGATACTTTGCTAGTAGTTAAGTTCACTGTTTGCATTAGGATTGGTCCCTGATGTGGCTGATAAGAGAACACACATGGCAGGGTTGGATGCATTCCCCAGCTCTAGACCTCGAAAAGCTGCTGTTTCAGGGGCAAGGGAGAGCAGTGGACTGGAGCTGAGCAGGTAGTTCTGTATTAGAAGAACTGAAAGGCTGAAGTGGTGCTCCTGTGGACGTGATCCCAGCAGAAACAGGATTCTGCCAGCAGTGCCTGGTGGCTCAAATGCCAGTGCAGTAGTGTATCCATTCTGGGCTTCACTTTAAATTCTCAAGGGGCTGTCCATGATGATGAGCCCCGTTGGGACTAGGCGTGAGGCTCAGCACCATAGGGTTTAGCACTGTGGACAGTTCCTTAAGAGCCTGGGCCAAAGTCCAGGGTCAATATACTTCCCTCTGATGTTAAACCCCCTTGAGTGTAGCGAATTCTCTTGGAATGTAGCATTCCAAGTCAGAAAGCTCAGGCAAAGAAGTGGAGCAGTTGGAATGTATCCCGAAATGTCACTAGATGTTTTAGTGAGCCCTTCATTTCACTGCAATCTTCACTGCCAAATTTTAACATGGCATGGTATCCTGCCCGCCCCCCTCACCTTTAAAATCCTGAATTTAATTACAGAACTGTTTTGCTAATCTGGTATTGCTGAGGGCAGTGGACCCACGTGTTACATTACTCAAAACCCCAATCATTTCAAAGTCTGCTTTGCTCTTCTTGTGAATTCTGTTTAGGAACATTCGGATTTCTTTGGATGTCATTCATGAAAAATGCAGACTTGAGTGGAGGGAGACAGCAAAATTGTTTTTTTCCTTTGCTATAAAGCGCTTTGGGCTTGTGCATCTGTTGCAAACCTGAGTACGTGCAGAGGTTCAACTGAACTTAGTGGGACTCGCTTCCAAGCAAGCATGTGTCTCACCCCAGTCATACAACACAATATCATAGAATCATAGAACAGTAGAGTTGGAAGGGGCCATGAAGACTATCAGGTCCAACGCCCTGCTGTTGCAGGATACCAAGTTACACCATCCCATTCAAATAACTGTCCAGTTTTGCCTTGAATATCTCTAGTGTGGGAGAGCTCACAACCTCTCTAGGCAGCGGGTTCCACTGTTGCATTACTTTGACAGTGAGGAAGCTTTTCCTAATATCTAGCCTGAAACTGGGTAGACACAGCTTGAGTTCTGTGGCCTGCACTCTGGTATCAGTGAGAAGAGATCTTGACCTTCCTCTTTGTGACACCCCTTGAGGTACTTATAGAGGGATGTCATGTCCCCCCTCAGTTTTCTCTTCTCAAGGCTGAACATGCCCAATTATCTCAGTCTCTCCTCACAGGGCAGTGTTTCCAGACCCTGGATCATTTTGGTTGCCTTCCTCTGGACCCTTTCTAATTTTCCTGCATCTTTCTTAGCCTTGCTGCCCAGAACTGGGCACAGTATTGCAGATGAGGTCTGACTAGTGAGAAGTATAGGGGAATTACAACTTCTCGTAATTTGGAAGTAATACTTCTGTTAATGCATCCCAAAATCGCATTTGCTCTTTTGGCAGCTGCATCACATTGTTGGTTCATATTTGCCTGTTGTCCACAATTACTCTGAGATCTTTTTCTTTTTCAGTTCTGTTGAGCCCCGAATTCACCACCTTGTACCGATGCATTTGGTTTCCTTTTCCTAGGTGGAAGACTTGGCACTTGTCCTTATTGCATCCCATTCTGTTACATTCAAATTTATCAGGATCGCCCTGGATCTTCATTCTGTCTTTTAGGGTGTTTGTTATTCCCCCAGTTTTGTATTGTCTGCAAATTTGATTATTTTTCCTTGTGCTTGCGCATCTAAATGAAGAGGCTGAAGAGCACTGGGCTCAGGACTGAACCCTGTGGCACCTCACTAGTTACCTCCACCCAATTTGAGAAGGCGCCATTGATGAGCACTCTTCGTGTTCTATTTAGCAGCCAGTTTTGGATCCACTTAGTCCTCTTTTTGCCACTTTGCTTATTAGAATGTCGAGGGGCATTGTCTTGAAAGTCAGGGTGGATGATGTCCACAGGGTTCCTCCAGTCTTAGCTGCAGCAGCGCATGAGCAATGTGAGATTAATAATGACCTCTCTTACTTGGCTGTTGTGACCCTAGCGAAGTAGTACATGGGTAACAGTTTGAGCATGATTTTAAAAACTGCTCAACGCTGATCATTTTTAAATCATTTAATATCACTCTTCATGTTTCCCCAAGTGTTTTTAGCAGGCCGTTAGGAATTTTTCTATAAGAATGGAGGTCAAAGTTCCCTAAAGTGCATTTTGCCTACCACTACCAATATTGTTTAGCCAGTGAGGAAGGTCTGGCATGTTCCACGGTGGGGCTCAGCTTTCCTTGGGGCACAGAGGCCTCATCAGCACCCCCCCCCACACACACACACACATGGTGTGTCCTGGAAGATATTTTCTCAGTCCTTGGTGTGATCATGGTTACGCAACAGACAAGCAGATGCAGCAATGGGCGCTGAAAGTGAGAGCGACCATGGCAAGGTTTGCCCAGTTTGTAATGGACTGTGATGCTGCAGGACAAGTATTCATTCCCCTCCAGGACTCTTCTTCAGATCATAATCCAAGCTGGTGCATCTCTCTAGTGCTAGGAGCACGGCAATGGCTGGAGCCCAGGCACCCTGGAATAATGTCACTTTTTGTAAGCATCAGGGACCTTGAATACCGCATGTCCTACAGCTTCTTTTGTTCTTCTGACTCAGAGGTGTGCGGAATTAGATCAATCTCTCTGGTGGGGGTAGTGCGGCACAATAGCTCAGTTTGCCAAACCCAGTTCCAAACTATGCCAAGGAGCATTCACCCAGAAGGTAGAAATTTTGCCAGAATTCACTTCTGCCAGAAGGTGGAAAGTTTGAAAATGTCTGTTCAGCCAGTTATTGTTTCCCCGCTCTTTTCTATAAAATGCAAAACATGAGATCATTCTAAAAGAGTAGAGATGGCCCACTTTAGCTTCTTTTAAAGATGAAAAACGTAATATGTAACACAAACGTAACAATTCGCCTTGAGAAAAAGTGCATTGTATGGTGTTAACATATTTTCACTTCTGATGTGTGTCGTGGAATTGTGAGCTACCATAAAAAAGACAGAAGCAATTGAATCTGAATTTATCACCGGCTGGAGTGATTGGGTAACCAGCAAGAAGTTTTAAAGGTAGTGTATCAGGATCAATAAATTATCAACCATATGATGAAAAATGAAAATTATTGGCTGTTTCAGCTGACTATACAAGGTAAAATAAATGGAAGAAGTGTAAGAATAACATCTTGACTGAGTAACCTTTAATGGTGAGTTGGGGGCAAATAGAGTATTATTGTTCAGAGCAGCCATCCCTTAAAGACTTTTTAGCTATGATAAGTCCGACCTCGAGGAGGAGAGGAACTAAAGGAAGAATAAATTCTGGTTAATAGAAAGATGGGTTTGTTAATCAACTAGTGTTCTTGGCATTGCAGCTTCAATCTCTCTACTTCAGGTATAGAGAATGAGACTTATATGATTGCAAATCTCAAAACGAGCCAGTGTGGAGTAGTGAGTTTGGGGCAGTCACTGACTCTTAGACTAACCTACCTAACAGGGTTGTTGGAAGGATAAGATAAATCAACCCGTGTCTCCTCTGTGTTCTTGGCCGTACGGTAGCCCATGAATCTTGCCTTCTGTGAAGTACAAATGGAGAGCAGCTTATGGCCATCACTTTTCAGTGGGAGAACAAATGAGGAACATTGTATGTACACCTTCAGCTGCTTCCTCTTAGCTCCATGTGGCTGAAAATGTGCCACTTGCTGCCCTGAAGCAAGAGAGTTAAAACCAGAGGGCTGCCTGGACAGGAGATTCTACCTGCACACACCTAGCATCTCAGGAGTACTTAGCAGCAAACAACTCAAGCTGCTCTTAAAATGCATGAGCAAAACATTTTGCTTCTACACTACCCTGTCCCTTCGTGTCTCTTTCAGTACAAACTGCGATTGGCAGAACCTTTCTTTTTTTGTGGGGGACGAGGTTATAGAAATGTATTTTGTTGAAACAGGTGCCAAATGGATGGGATTTAGGGACACTGATCTGGTGAAGGGGGGAGATTGAAGCAATCCTTGTCTAGATGATAGGTGGAAATATGGGATCTTTTCCTGGTAGAAATACTGTGAAAGCAATGGCTGAAGACCTGCCCTTTTCTGTGGTTCAGAATTGGGCCGCCCTTGGACTGAAGGAGCTTTCATTGTAACCACCCCGACTGGCCGCTGGGGGTCACCCTTTCTCCACCACACCGCAATCATCACACTTGCGGTTCATTCACCAAGGAATGAAAGGGTTGTGGAAGAATGCAAGATGTGATGAAAATGCATCATTTCCCCACTCCCGGAATATAATTGGTGCTGGAATTGCAGAGTGTGGACACAATGCAGCTAAAATTAAACACTTTTAATTTTGGTCATAGGCCAATCTAGCAAAGTGCCAAAGAGTTCCTTGTTAGAAATCTCACCTGCCAAATGTTTCTTAATCCTATTTGCGAGATCTTGTCAATTCCAAATACAGCAGAGGATTCTCAAGCGCAGAGTGGAATGTGCCTGCTCCCAGTATTACTTGAGGGTCATGCTAAGTATTTCACAATACTGGGAAATTGTGCAGATCTGTGTGAGGACGGCACTGAAAAACTTGCTTGTGCAGTGTTGCTTTGCTCCCTGTGTAGAGATTTGTTGAAAGAGTTAATCACCCTGCTAATTACCGACCCAGAGTGCTTGTCTGATCTGTATATATCCTTCCTCCTTGTGAACCAAGATCAACAGGTGGCAGTTAAGTCTATAAAAAGTTTAGCATCTACCATTAAATTAATGTCAACATTCTGCATTCTGATGTTTTATTTTTATTTTTAGTTCAGCAGTTATAGGGTTGGTCAGGGTTTTATTCCTGTTGCATTTTGTGGCTGGTGTAAATAGTGCTTTCTATTTTACTTTGCAAATGTTATTGCTTCTGTTGCTTTGTGTATGGCAGTTCCCTGCGGCTGGTGCAAGTGATTTCTCTTTTGTTCTTGCAATGGTGCTGGTGGGTCTGGAGTTCTGCAGTCTCTGGTTGTGTTTGTTCCCCTACAGTTCGACAGCACCAAACCTAGGGAAATACTTGTGAATATGCTTTCATTCTTCACAATCCTCAAAAGATGAGGAAAGCAGGGCATTTTGGATATCATTTAACACTAAAAAAATCAACCCCCCTCTTGATTCTTAATATCATGCTGCTTTTTTCCACAGAAAGTTAAGATGATGGAGAATGTATGGGGTGCATTGAGAAGACTTGTTTGGCTCTTGTCTGGAGAAAGCCAAGGGCAAACGGAATTCGAAGAGAGCACACAAGAGTAGCAAGTTCTGGGAATAACTCACTTTTCTCAGCAAGAGTTGCCATGGCAAGTTTGCCAGAAGTTGTTTCCTACTTTTTTTTTAATATGAGTGCTTGGAGGTTGGAGCCAAAGAAACCAGAGAAAGTAGGAAATCAGAGATCCTACTTTCCAAAAGAAGATGAGGTTGAGAAGGACGGATGCTTCACATCAAATCTGCATATATTTGCATATGGCAAAACAATTGTTCCAAAGGAAAAGGGGGTGCTCTTACTAACAGGATACTCATTCATGACATTGCTTCCAGATTTTGTTGGACTCCATGTCCGGCTTCTGGGATGATTTCCCAAGCTGGCAGAATTGATTTAGTATTTTATAGCAGGGTTATTTATTATCAACCCTGACTGTTCTTTAGAAGGACAGATACTGAAACTCAAATACTTTGGCCACCTAATGAGAAGGAAGGACTCGTTGGAGACGACCCTGATGCTGGGAACGATTGGAGGCAAAAGGAGTCAGGGACGGCAGAGGATGAGGTGGCTGGATGGGGTCACTGGGGTGGTGGGCGTAGAGTTGGGTGGGCTCCGGGAGGAGAGCCTGGCGTGCTGTGGTTCATGGGGTCGCGGAGAGTTGGGCACAGCTGTGACTGAGGAAGACAAGGCATGCGAAATTCCTTCCAGTTCATTTTTGATCAGGATTTACCCAGTTTGCACGTCCCAGACTGAACGGAGACTCAGCTGCAACCTGCAGTGAGTCTCTGTCTGTACGGTTCTGATTTGACAGTGTAATTTGTTTAAAAGACCTTTGACAGCATGCAAACATTTGAAAATGCATGAAAAACGTATGCTTTTGAAAAATACGCAGAAAGGTGCTTTAACTGATGAGAGAAGGATGCAGTATTTCCATGATGTGTGTAATTGATATGCATATTTGGAAAAAAAATAGATTTTTTTTCATGACAAGGAGGAAACAAGCCGCACAGCCTGATGTGGGCATGGTTTGCATTAGAATTTGGAGAACTTGAGTTTGCTCATTTGCACCGCCCTACTTAGTATAGTGGGGCAAGCAATGCGCTTCTACGCAACCTCTTCTGTCAGAATACCTGCATAGCCTTGGTGGCAGTTCCTTGGGCTGAAGGTACTGCTGCCAAATGCTTAGTCAGTGAATGGGAAATGAATGTGGCGCATTCTGGTAACTCTTATCGTGGAACGCAGACTGGGTAACTGCAGGGAACTGCAGATCCTGTTGGAGAAAACGGTTTCCGGAAGGCATTCAGTCATATCAAATGACCCCTTTTTGCACTAGGGAAACGTTCACCTCTTTTCCTTCTAAATTTTTACAGCCAGACAGTTGACCATGGCAGGTGAGAGACAGAGAGACAGACAGGCAGACAGGACATGGCATGACTCTCTTATTTCTTAGCTACCACTCTGATTATGGGCACAGTTCAAAGCGCTGGTTAGGATCTCTAGGGCCATGACAGGTTAGGGACCAAGCTTCCTGAAAGATCATCACCTCCCCGTGACCTGCGACTGCCCAAGTCCTGCAGTCTCCTGGAGAGGTCCTTCTCTTGGGACTGCTGCCCTCAGAGTCACCTTTGGTGGTGATGGAAAAGAGGGCCCTCCAGTGGCGGTTCCCAGGCTGGGGCAGGCGAGGTTCACTCTGCCGTCCGTTCTCTAGCAGGCAAAGACCCTTTTATTCAAGCAGGCCTTTGGCACATAAGTAGGTCTGTTGCTGAATTGGATGTTGCCTTTATTCTGTTACCACTGTGTTCTATTTGCATTTTAAGGCATTTATTTTATTAGTCACTGAGTTGTAATTATGAGTGCTATTTTCCTGCCAGAAAGGCAGGGTCCATATCGGCCAAATAAACACACACACTGGCTTCTTAATGGTATTAGAGACCATGTTATCTGCTACAAAACATGTCAAGCATATCAAAACACACTTTAATGTAAAAATTTTAAAATACTGAGATCACCAGTCGCCTGCCCCTGCTCCACATGACGGTGCTCTATTTGTTTCAGATTAGCTTAGTAAAAACAAGCAGTTTGGGTAGGACTGTGAATAAAATTATTGTTTGTGTTGTGTTGTTTTTGAAAAGGCAATAGAGGAAGTAACAAATAAGAAAGAAAGACCCCCCCCCCACCACCACCAGAAAGAAGGTGCACTTTCTCTAATGTTAAAATCAGGTTGACTGATTGAGAAAACAACTTTTTTTCAGAATGGACTTTGATGATGAAGATGGTGAAGGGCCAAGTAAATTTTCAAGGTAAGTGTTGTTGTTTTTAGGAAGAAATATGATTCAGCAAGGGGCCCGGCAGGCAAACAAAACAAAACAAATCACAACCCTCAGGTGATTGAATGTGTGCGTTTTTATCGTCCATATACATATGCATTTACATTGCTCAGACAATGAGAACATGGGAAGAGGCATGCCGGCTCAGACCATCCAGGCCAGCGTTCTGTTTATACTGCGGCCGGCCAGCTGCGTGCGGGAGCCTCACAAGTGGGACATGAGCATAATAGTACCCCCTCGTGCATTCTCACTCCTGTGATTATTGTTCTGAACTTGGCTTGATACCGTATGGAATGTTTTTAAATAAAGGGCTCTTGCCAGCTCATAAGCTAAAGATGTGTAGGCGATGCTTACACTTGTCTTATCAGAAATCTCCTTAAAGGAGGCATTTCCAATTCCTTTTATAGCAATAGGGAATGACTCTCCTGACTTGGTGTTCTCCATTCTGGGATTTCTTTTTTTAAAAAGCACCTTTATGTTTATTTTTAAATGTTTTGAATTACTACACATTTTTGGTTCATCAGAATGATCTAATATTCAAAACCAAATTCCTCTGCTCGGAATTCTTTAATTTTAAGTGTGTATCTTCCATAAGAGGCTCTGGTGGCTGAATTGTGGAGTTCTAGGGGGAACACTCCTCCCCCCCCCCCGAAATAGATCCTGGAATCTATAGTTAGCTTGGCCCTATATCAGCGACTTAATATTGCAGCACTATTTCAGAGATTATATTTTATTACAGAATTTACAGGCCTCCTTTCCAGTTCCAGGATGGAAAGGCTCAGTGGTAGATGGATTGGATGCCAAAATCATTTTTCTTCAGGTTGGCAAGACTGCTGTGCTTTGGGTTACTCTAGAAAGCACATTGGAATGACCAGGATGTCACCCATAATATGTTAAACTCTCTAAACTTTTATTGCCTTGGTTTTATCGCACTGTCCTCTCGGAACCTGAGTCAGCAGTTTCTCTTGGAACAAATGTATCCGCAAAGGAGCATCTGTATGAACAGTATCCATGCAACTCCCCCATCCATCAGCCATATATGCCAGTTTGATGCACTGTTGGTGTTAAATATGCTTGAGGAAAACAGCCTCTTGTCAGCTGGTTTTTGAATCCCAGGAGGGTTTTGTTTTATTTTGGTGGTTTCTTTATTGAATTTCATGGAAGCATCATGATAAGAGAGGAAGCTTCCTCCCTCCTCCTCCTCCTCCTCCTCCTCATCCTCATCTTGCAGGGATATGTGTATCTTTGTGTGTACTGGCTATGAAGAAGTAGTATATTACGATTCTGTATGTTGTGAATGTCAATGTTTTTTTTTTCATTGTATTTATTGTATTTTAAATTTATATCTTGAGATGGGCCAGTTTTAATAGTTTTCATAGTTGTTGTTGGTGTTGTGAGCTGCCCCGAGGCTGGTTGCAATTGGGGGCGGCATATAAATGTGTAAATAAATAAATAAATAAAAATGTGATGTCACAACTGGAGGGGCACGACAGCAGCAATGTCAGCTACGCATACCAGGCCTCCTGGAGTTCAGTGTTGCTCTCATGAGACTTGGCTAGCCTCCAATTCAAACACACCCTCTGGTGATACTTCAAGGAGGAGAACAGAAGCACTTGCTTATAGAAACATAGAAACAGAGTGAGTCAGAAGGGACCTCCAGGGCCATCTAGTCTAACCTCCGGCACCAGCCGGCTCTACTCATGACATGCCCACCATGTGGACGTCCTGCCTATCCTTGAACACCCACACTGATGGGGCCTCAATGACCTCCCGTGGAAGCCCATTCCACACCCTCGGGGTCCTGACTGTCAGGAAGTGCTTCCTGGTATCCAAATGGAACCTTGGCTCCCGGTGCTTTGCTTTTTATCTAACCACAGTGCCCTGTTACAAAGGAATTCATGGTAACTGTGGATAGTTTTAAAGTAGGGTTACCTCAAACAAGCCAGAATCAAACTGTACTTTAGGATCCCAACTCATTTGCATATAAACTACTTAATTTAAAACAGGAATGGGTATTTTCACCTCCCAGTCCCACCCCCCTTGATGGCCTGCAGAATAGATACATCAGCTTTGTTGGTGTGGGGAAATGGCATCTCCAGCTGCTGTGGAGCATCAAAGGGGTCAAATTTGGCTTAAAAGCCATTGAGCAAAATTCTACCATTGCAATGCTGTGTAGTCCTTTAAAAATGCTATTTGGGAACGCTGGGGCTGTTGGAGCCGCAGGGTGTAGTGGTGATGGGAGCACATTCTGCCCACCCCAATTTAACCTGTTTCCTGAGTTTACATGGAAGAGGAACTTTTACATGGAGAAACAGGGAACCCATGTGGTGTAGTGGGAAGAGCACTGGGCACAGGCTCAGAAGCCCTGAGTTCCAGTTCCCACTCAAGAATGAGGTGCCCTGGGGACTCGGAGCCAATCACAGGCTCCCACTCTAACCTGCCCCACAGGATTGTGGTTGTGAGGGTAAGAGGAGGACCACATAACCTGCCTTGGGTTCCTTGCAAGGGGAAAAATACAATAGCCAGGTGTGCATGTAGCTGTTGTACTAACAATAAAATAAAACCAATAAAAGCTTGTAAAAACTTAGTCTTCTCCTACAGTATACAAGGGGAATGTATCAATGCAAAGGTTTGGCAGGCTCATTCCCGTAACACTGAACTACAGTGACCCATTGTAAGACTTGCCGTGTATAGACGTCTTATGTTCGCACAAGGATATTTTTCTCGATGCTGTTATTATCCTGGATCCCACTAAAGCTTCGTATTGATTTATCAAATCGTTGTGCTTTATCTTACAGGTATGATGATCAAATCTCTGGTGATAAGGAATAGTATGGAAGGTAGGCGCTGAGAGAACAGTGAGGGATAACCGTATCCCAACCCAGACCCCGAGCTCCTCTATCTTGTGCTTCTCAACTTTGGGAGCTTCTTCCTCCCCCGTCCCCCTTTGGGTCATCAAAATAATGGCTGATCCAAGCCAAGGATGTCCAAGTAAGAGGACAGGACTCACCAAAAAGATGCAAACTTGGATTGATCTTTTTATTTATTTATTTATTTTCCGGTTTATATCCTGCCTTTTTCCTTCAAAGGGCTCAAGGCAGCTTACATCATTCTCCTCCTCCATCTTATCCCCACAACAACCCTGTGAGGTAGGTTGGGCTGAGAGTCTGTGACTGGCCCAAAGTCACCCAGTGGGCTCCATGGCCGAGCGGGGACTCGAACCCAGGCTTTCTGAGTCCCAGTCCCGTGCTCTTAACCACTGCTCCACACTGGCTCTCATAACATGGCTCATAACCCCACACTGGCTTTTCCATAACATGGTAACAGAGCCTGCTTGTAATGTCGGTGCTCTTACAGGGAAGAATGCGAATCATGGACGCAGGTCCCCTGTGACGCTTTCAGGGGGTTATTCTGGACTGAATAGCATGAACATCACCAGCTGTCGGTACACAATGACCTTGGTCCGGGTAACCGTGGCTTGCAATCCAAGCCAGTGGCTTCCCATATACCGTATTTTTTGCTCTATAAGACTCACTTTTTTCCCCCTCAAAAGTAAGGGGAAATGTCTGTGCGTCTTATAGAGCGAATATGTGTGTGCAGTAAGTCTGTCAGATGAGCAGCCCATGGGGAAGTGATGGGGAATGTGCCTGTGATTATGTGCCCATTTGATTCAGAATATTCTTTTTCTTGTTTTCCTCCTCTAAAAACTAGGTGCGTCTTATGGTCAGGTGCGTCTTATAGAGCGAAAAATACGGTATATTGTAGAGCCCTTAGGAATGCCCATGGATTGTCAAAAAATGTTCACTTTGGTCTGCCTGAGACCCTGGAGAACAGCTGCCTGTCAGAATATACATTCCTGGATCTCACCAGTATTAAGCAGTCTGTGATGTTCCAACTGAAACATTTCAAATTAAGAACAAGCTAAAAAAAACAAGCTAGCATTTCAGAGAAACTAAAGTGCAGTGTTGAATAAAAGCAGATAGAGCCAGTAAGGAATGGATTGCTTTAAAAAAAAAAAAAAAAGCAAAGTGGGCAGACATGGCCAGGTGTCTGAGAGAGAGCAATGTCAGCACCAGACTAATTTGCCTGTGTGAGGGAATTGTAGAACCAGGGGCCACTGCATGAAAAGCTTTCTTGGCAGCAGTCTCTTGCCTCATCTCTGAAAGCTAGAGCGCCAGAAGTGTCTCGAATTTAGCTCTCCATCCATGGACAAGCTCAGGTGTGTCCCGTCTGCTGTGGATATCACCGGCAGGGACCACACTGGATGCTCCCATGTCCCGGAGTGCACCTAGATGGGTTGCTGTCCTCCTTCCGCCCATTTTATGTATTTAATATATTTATTGCTACCCTTCTTTCTTACAAAGAACTCAAAGTGACTTGTGTTATTCTTTTCCTCTTGCTCTCAATCTTATCCCCACAACAACACAGAAAACAGAGTGAGTCAGAATGGGCCTCCCGGGCCATCTGGGCTGAGAGTGTGTGACTAGCCCAAAGTCACCCAGTCGGTCCCATGGCTGAGCAGGGACTAGAACCCGGATTGCCTGAGTGCCGGTCCCATGCCCTTAACCCCACTACACCACACTGGCCTGCTTGCTCTCTGGAAGAATCAGAATAAGGATTCCAGGAAAGCTACCTACTGTGGAGAGCCGAAGTCATACCAGTGTAGCCTCCTGCTTACATCTTGGAAGTTACCCTCTAGTTCGACATGGGCAAGCAGCTCTTGGAGACACACAATGCTGGGCACACACAGCAAAATGTCGCAAGTAGTATGGGCAACTGCTCTTAACAAGCCCAGCCCACTAGGTGCTCATCTCTGGTGCAGTGGGCTTTGGGAGGCCGCTGTGCTCTTTAGCCGAATCTCTGGACATGGGGTCTGTAAGCGGTTGTCTTCCAGAGAGATCGCAGGGCAATATACTAGCTAAGCAAGCACCCCGAGCATTCAAACCATCACAGTTAACAGGATACAATCGCTGGAACTCCCGCACAGCATAAATGACCACTGCGAAAAATTGGAAATGTGTATCAAAATGGGTAATTATCTGTTTGTTTATAGCTTCACTTTCATTAAAATAAAGCAAGCTACCAGACTTGATGCTTCTGGAACATAATCCTGATCGTGTGCGCATGACAATGCCTGCTGGTACATTGCAAGCCTAAGGCTGATTGAATAACGGCCTCTGGTCTCAGCTGGCCCCTCGCCAAGGTTCTAGCAAAACAAGAATGAAGCGTAGACATGCTCGATCATACAAGTCGCCCAATTTATGCACGTTGCAAATTCAGCTTTTCATAATGCAGAATATGGGTTGGCTGAATGCAGAAAACTTAGTTTATTACCATTAAAAAATAGCCTGCTTAGCCATGGACAGAATGCTTTTTTGTTTTTTTCATGAAGACAAGAATTTGCTGAGAAGGTTGGTTCAAACAAAGGAAGGACTTCACATATCATCACATTACCGCATCTTGATTTGAAGGGATGCACACGGGAAATGGTCGAATTCCTTGTTGGCTTCAAAGTGCTGGTTCCCAGCTCTGAAATCCTGCATTCCCTTCTTGGAAACTCTTGGTGATCTCCTGCTCCAAGCTTAGACTGGGCTTGGAGTGGGAGGTGGCCCGGACATTTGTCGATTCGTTGCCCCAGTACGGAGCTCCAGGTGTACTCCGGGGCACACATGGGGTCCCTCAGCTTGCAGAGGCCTGCTGTGTTCCTTTCAGTGGAGGAGGGAGATCTGCCCACCCAGAAAGAATGTGAATGTGGATTGTCTTCCTCCATTGCAATTAAAGGCTTTGTGGGCAGGGGGGCCCCATGTGTTCTCCTGTGCCTGAAAGAAATCACTGGATTTGGGGTTGCTGAACTTGGCCTTCCCAACAGCAAGAATGGACGACGATAATGCTTCGCCTTCGCTGTGTGCTCTGAGTCACTCCCCGAGTGAAGGGTGCCGTGGCGAGGGCAAAGCATTCTTCGCACACAAAGTGACATGGCTGTGGTGGGCAGCAAGGGGTTAGTGTGTCGCAGGAGCCTGCATTTTTGTGGTGTGTGTGTGTGGCGGGGGGGAGGTGCACAGCTGCCCTCCCAGGAATCCCTGTTGGTGAAACGGCGTCTTCCATTTCTAGAAGTGTGGGGTGGGAGGTGCTTGTCCCCCTGGCAGTGTTGTGTGGAGGCTGTCACTTCTTTTCACAAGACCGGAGGACAGCCTGGAAGATGGGGGGCAAGGAACCCCTGGCCCAGGGAGCAGAACTGGCCTGCCAAGCATTTCAGCCTGGTCACCAAAGTTCTCAGGGTGGCCACCCCCTTTCCCCCAGATGTAATTGTTCAGCATTTTCCTGGGCTCTTTGCTGTTTTTCTCCTGCTCTAAAAACCTGAGGTGCTTTTCCTTAGTTCCTAGCAGTAACAGCTCTGGGGAACATGTCTTAATGTTGGGCCCCACATCCCCCCCACACACACACACAAACACATGCCCTGCAATTCTGCTCCTGAGACCATCTCTGAAATTAGTCAAGCATTAGGGCTGAAAGAATTAACCCTGATGTAATGAATAAGTGGGGTTTGTCGGATTAACCAGCTGCAGACCCCTTGGCCAATGGTCAGGAATGGCGAGAGTTGTAGTCCCACAAATGCTGGAAGGCCAAAGGTCCCTTTTCCAGCTGTAACGGGACAAAGGCAGGGTCACCATTGGGTTGGGGTTAAAAACGGCCTAATGACAACCCAGTGTAACCGCAGATTGACTCTCAGTGCAATCCTGTACCTGTCTTCTCAGAAGTAAGGATCGCTGAGTTCAGTGGGACTTACTCCCAGGTGAGTGTGCTTGATTGCAGCCTTTCTTAGTCCCACAGAACTGAATGAGAGCCACTGGTTGCCATTGTCCTTGGGTTCCATTTCTTGGGCACGCTAGAGTGCAACGCACCCCTCTGGATATTCTTTGAGCAATTGTGATGATTTCCAAGCACTGCATCTTTTACCGACAGCATCTCGCTTTCTCTCTCGGTTTGCTCCTTCTCATGTGCGTTTAGGGAGAACCATAGTGAGATCGAGAGACGCAGGAGGAACAAGATGACCCAGTACATCACCGAGCTCTCTGACATGGTGCCCACCTGCAGCGCCTTGGCGCGCAAACCTGACAAGCTGACCATTCTCCGTATGGCAGTGTCACACATGAAGTCCATGAGGGGCACTGGGAACAAATCTACTGATGGAGCATATAAGCCTTCTTTCCTAACCGAGCAGGTGGGTGGCTTTACAGAAACAAGAGGAAAAACCAACACAGAAAAATAAAACCAGAATTTATGGCATGATAAAAATGATGACCAAATTGCAGCACAGCACCGTGGGCCTACTAAAGCACCATCATAAAATCCATTATAAACACCTAAAAAGCCTTGGCAAACCCAAAGGATTCTTGTGTGCACTGAAAGGGAAACAAAGCTGGTGCCAAGCAGACTTCACATGGGAAAGGAATTCCAAAGATCACGTACCACAATGGAAAGGCTCCTGCCTTCTCTCTTCGCCCACGTCATCGCCAGTCATCACCACCTGGGCTAATTTTTATTTGTCCTTAAATTTAACACCCAAATGAGCAAATGGGCAGGAATAAGAGGTTACCTTTTGGCAGTGGGCTCATTTTCACAGCTATTCCTGGTGAATGTCACATTATTTGCCCAGAATTACCTGGAATGGCACCCACGAACAGTGATGGCAGATAGGTTTGAACATACAAAGTTAAGGAATAATGAAAGAGAAAGAAAAACCTGATGAATGGGTTGACAAAGTAAAGCAAATAATTCATCAAAAATGGCAATCCTGCAAATATATTATGAAACGAGAAAAAGGCTTGCTGACAGAACAAATGGAGTTGTAAAATAGCACAGGAAACCTTTGGCTGGTGAGCTCTCTAAATATTTGTTTCTCCTTTTCTTGGCAAGGAACTGAAGCACCTCATCCTTGAAGCTGCGGACGGCTTTCTCTTTGTCGTGGCGGCCGAAACAGGCCGCGTGATCTACGTGTCGGATTCCGTCACTCCAGTTCTGAACCAGCCGCAGTCGGAGTGGTTCGGCAGCACTCTCTATGAGCAGGTCCATCCCGACGATGTGGAGAAGCTGAGGGAGCAGCTTTGCACGTCAGAGAACTCAATGACAGGTTAGCTGTCTTTGAGGGGTACCTTCCATTGTGCTGGGTTACTTGCTTTGGAGAGCGGGTTGCCGTTTGGAATCCTCTTTGTGAGGATGCATGATGAGCCAGAAAAGAGCGGCCGAGCTCTCATACTAGCCAGGGCATGCTGGAAGTTACAGGATTTGTCTAATTTATTTAACTGGGAACCATGGGCGCCATTTTATGCATTTATTCATTGCATTTATATCTGGCTTTTTTTTTCTTTCCAGGAAACTTAAGGCAGCTTATGTAATTCTCCTACTGCTCCTCGTAATTTTCCTCCACCTCTCAGTGTTATCCTTACAACAACCATAGTAGCTATTGTATGAACGAGCAGTTCCCCGGCCTCCATTTGACACGCTCTCAAATTTCTAAAGGCACCCACCAATCCAAGATGTTTCACTGATGATTTATCATGTACATTTAGTTCTCTTCCATTCTGTGTTTGCCAGCAATGCATTCATGGTCAGAAATCAGAGTAAAACGGTGTGGGGTTTTTTCCCCAAACGAATTCCCCATACTGTGGAAGATCTTATAAGGCCAGAAAAGCTGCTATTGGAGCTGGTTCCTTGGAAGCGGATTGGCTGAAGTTTCTTTTCCTGCCACTGGTGAAAGGGGCCACTGTGGAGCAGCAGTAGTTTCTGCAGGTTTTTCCCTGTTGGCACAACTTCCAGGATAGACTGAAGCAGGGCTGATTCAGTATATGGGGGAAATTTGGGCAAAATAGGAAGTTGGTGCAAATCAAACTGGGAATCAGGAACAAAAGGAACGCATGCCTGACAACTGGCAAATATTTTCTGCATGCTCATGCTCCCGTTTGCATTTGGATCTTCAAATGGAAGGTGCTCGTATGAATGCAAAATCCTTACTTATCCCTTGCATTGCCTCTCTCAGCCTGCCATTGTTTTCCCTGCTCTGAAATGTGAGATTATCAGCCTTGTGGCTCATCTTGTTTTGCTTTTTCATTGTATCACCTAAATTAATCCTCAGTGCTGGAGTTTTTAAAAGACCAAGCGCAGTTTAAACAGAGGGGGACGGGTGTCAGGACTCCCCCACCTCGTTTGTTTTTGAAAGCATGAGCACCTTAATATGTCTTTTGGCATTAAGAGTGACTAATAAGACAGACAAGATTAGCTGGGACAATTTGGTCCTTTCCTCTGTGGTTTTAATATATAAGGCAGATGGATGAGAACAAAGAGATTGGCTGGCATTTTCTTGCTGGCAATAGAATGCTGATGTCGGTAGTTTATGATGGTTGTGCTTGTTATCTTAGCCACAGTCTCAACTTTACTTTGGCTTACCCTTCAAGTTGGCCGTGCTGCTAACTTTCCTCTTTGTTTGTGTGTGTATTTTGGTCCACTCTTCTGGATCCGTGCACATGTCTTTTCTCTCTTGTTTTCCCTGTTCTTTTAAATGATTCTGTAGTCTGTTTATGAATTTAACTTCCTTTTCCTAACAAGAGTGACCCTGAACTTTGTCTGTTTTTCTGAAAGCCTTTTTAATGTTCTTCTGTTATAAAGATATCTTTGGCAGATCGTCTAAGCAGGGCTCAGAAAAATCTAATTCCTGGCCATGCAGAGTTGCATTTGGCTCTTGGGTGACATGCATTCCGACTCTTTCTCAGATACTGCAGGGAATGGCAACATGCAGCCTCTGGGGGGCATGCCCGTGACCCCCCCCATGCCCTCCGGCGTGCCTGTTTTGCGCTCCCGCATGTCGCGTGTCTTCTGCTGCCACAATTGCTGCATTAGCCACTGTGGTGATGCCAGCCAAGGTCACAGTGGTTTTGCATGGAAACCAGGCAAACCTCAAAGGGGACAGAAGAGGATGTGAATTTGCATAAGATCTGCATGTGCTAATGAATATGTATGAACAGCGAAGTTAGAAATGGTTATTATCGTTTCAACAGAAATACCAGACATTTCAGCATAGTGGGGAAGAATAGGACCTTGTGTGCCTCGCGCTTCAGCCTGCTGTTCAGCTGCTGTTGATGGGTTGTAATGCTTGATTCTAAAACTGGAACTAGAAGGACAGCCCTTCAGATGGGAAGCCCCTTCAGACAGAGGACAGTCCTTGGTCAGCTCGACTTAGACTGTTCTCTGTAAAAGAGGACACCTGGATGCCCCCCCCTCATTGGGTTCTGGGGAAGAAGCACAGCCCTTCTACCCCTGCACCTGTCTCACCCCTGCAAGATTTCATGTGATCTGTTTGTGTGCATCCATACTTACTTGGTACACTCCTGCCCCTCCTTTCCTCACAAGCGCTTCAGGAGGTCAATGTGCTTCTGCTCCTCCTATTTTTTATGTTCTCCATGTTGTTCTTCCAACGGCGCTGTATGGGTAGGCTAAGCTGAGGCGGAGAGATGGTGGCTGCCCTAAGAGCGCCCAGCCAGTTTCATGGCTGAGCTAGGATTTGAAGACGCGTCTCTCCAGGCCTTTTCTTAATTGTTTTAATGCCTCAGATGGATGGATGGATGGAGGGCCCTGAGGAGAACCCCACTGGGTTAGGCCGCCCAGGTCCCGCATCCCTTTCCCCCACAGCAAGGCAAAGCCCATGAACAGGCATGGAACCCCCTACCTCTCCCCATCTGGGTGCCTGGCATATCACCTCTGCTCATCCAGGATCTGTGCAGCCTTCAAGGATAACAGCCTTTCTTCTGTCGAGGGCCACATTCTTTTGGGGGCAACTCTTTTGGCACCTCAGGCTGGCTCTGGGCTGAGACAGAGCCAAAAGTGGAACAGCTTCTTTCTCCCTTACACCCGCTTTCTCTCTGCCATGCTGGTGCTCCCATCCTCTGCCACCAATCCCCATCCTTTTTCTTCCTTGCAGAGTAGGGTGATGGGGCTGTTGAACCCCGATTTTTTTGCACCTTCCTTTAAAGCCATCTGAACTGGGGTCACTGCCAAAACTTGTGATGGAAAGGTCTAAGTATTTCCTTGTGTCTGGCAAGGTCCTTGCATTGGATGCCATTCGCTCAGAAAAGAGGTTCTGGGGAAAAGCTTTCCTGGTTGTGGCAGATCAGCTGTGGAGTCCCTCACACTTGAAGCCCACCTTGGCCTGACACTGCGAATATTTAGAAAGCGGCTAATACCCCTTCTGTGTTGCAGCAGGCTTTGTGGGATCCAGTGACCTGGGCCCGGGACTTTCTGGTCTTAATAACTGCTGGAAAGTTTTAACGGATAGTATTTAGGGTTTTTATGAGGTTATTTCACATTCTTCTTGTATGCTTTGGCAAGCTAGGAGAAGAAGCAGGTTTAATGGTATCAAATAAATGTTTTTATTTTTTGAGGGCAAGTGGTGAAGAGCTCAGCTCTTGGCAAACTATTTAGGCAGTCCCAAACCCTTTTCCTTTTGCAGGGAAACAAAGTTTTGTACGGAAAGAAAAGGTCAGCAGAAGCCTCAAAAACAACGCATGCTGTGATGGAGCCGCTGTTTTGCTTTTCTTCTGGCTCTATTTGTTGTTTCTTTAAAAAAGAGTCTAGCTTTCCACAGGCAACTGGAGAGCTGCATGTGTTCTGCTGTCTTCTGCAGCCAGCAGCTGTTCTGCAGAAAGGCCATTCAAGGAACCCAGCAAGTTCGGGATGGTGAAACTTTCCCGCTTAACTTGCTTCATTTCCTGTGCTGAAGCACCTCAGCTCCAGCACTGGCTGCAGGAGGGACGTGTCCTGGATTGGCCTTGGCTGGCTCGGTCCTCTTCAGACATGCTGCAGCACACTTCCCACAAGGTCATGTTGGCTGGGAATGATGGACATTGCAGTCCAGCTCAGCTGGTAGAGAGTGGGAGTATTTGTTCGTTTTGCTCAATTTCGTCATAATCTTTAGTGGCGGCCTTTTAGTCAAGCAGAGTGCACAAATTTTAGACCAATCTGTAGCAAAGGGGTGGGGGGGACCATACAGTTAAACAAGATTGCCCCCACTGGGGGAAGGCCTGGGGGAAGGTTATAGTGATGGATGTCTCTTTGTCTCTCCCCTTGTGCATGTCATCCCCAAACCTGATCTAAAGCACTCAGGGTATAGTTTTGTGGGGCTGCTGCAACCCCCTGAAATTGGAGGGTTCTGCGTGTCATATGGTGGGCAGGGAAGTGCGGCGGGGAAGGCCCCCTGCACAGCCCTCTCGCTCTGCAGATGCCTTGATGGCTGCGTTTGGCTAAGTGCATCGCTCTGAAGCGGGAGGAAAGGGGCCCAAGGGGGCTCCAGGACAGCTTGCGTCTTGGCAGCACTGTTCTCCTCCCTTTCCTGCCCCAAAGGCCACTCAGCAAAACAGTGGGCGCTGTTCCTTCCGCAAAGCAGGAAGGGGCGTCTGAGTGTGGTGACTCTCTGATGAGGCTGAAGTGACTTTCCGGCCTTGGAAAGCCGATAAATGCGATGGTCATCGAGTGAGCAGAGGCTTGCATGCCTGTGGTCTAGATAAGCTGCAAGGAGCACGAAGCCGCTGCCAGCAAAGCAGCCGCTGTGGGGTCCCCTGGCCTCCGTGATGCACGATACAGCGCAGCACAGTGTCTGTCCGGGATTTCCAGACTGGGTCTTCCCAGCCCTGCCACAGGACGCCAGGGACTGAAGTTGGGCCCGTCCGGTTACAAACTGCCCTCAGCCACTAGCCGGAGCTTTCTCCCCATCTGTGGTCTGGGATAGCAGTGCCTCTGTAGGCGATGCGTCTCATCATAATGGCCAGAATGAAAGTGCCTGCAGAGCGCGTATATGTGCGCTTGCCTGTATTCGTGGGGCGGTTGGTTTAACGATTTTTTTATCCCCACCTTTCTGTTTAAAAAAATCCATGAAAGAGCTTAGCACATACCTTGAAAAATGATAAAAAAGGGTGCCACCAATGAGGTGCCAATCTTACCTCCCCAATGCCAGTGGTCATATTTGGAGAAGGGCTCTGAAGAGCTAAATGCCTTTACGGAGAGGAAACCATTTATATGGCCTGCACAAAATCGCTGCTTTCTCTCTGTCTCGCTCTCACCCACAGCCACACACCAAAAGGCCACGGGGACGCGACTATCCCATGCTTGCCTTTCCTTTACATCAGGCTGGGTTTTGAGGCATTGTAAGGAGGACTTGCAAAGTAAGTCTAATCAGAATTGGTGGCTAAGATTTGTAACATCTGGGTTAACTTGGGAAGAAAACTATTTGGTGATGCTGCTGGAGCTTTTGGTGAACTCTTCCTTGATCAAGCTTGTGGTTCGCACTGTCTCCTCTGAGAAATTCTGATAGCTTTAAGTTTCAGGAAAACAAATGATCCAACACACAAACGATCTGTGCAGTTTTGCTGTTGTGCAACTGAAATGCATGACTAAGCGGACTCAGCTTTTCTTATTTTCATTGGCATGAATGTGACCGGGTTCTCCATTCACACAATTCATTTTGTGAGAAGCCATAACAGGAAATATATTTTTCATAATGGAAACTGTGATAGAGAGTATACTGGCTTCTTTGAATAAGCTGTCTTTTATTGAATTAAAGGCCATCAGTGCTGCCATGACTGTGCACAAAGAGGCCATCCACCGTGGCAGTGGAATCTGAGCCTGATGAGACGGCAGGGAGTTTACAGAGAGAAGAGGGGAACCTGCCCTTCAGAAGCCAGCCGATCTGCAGGTGTCGACTGCTTCAGCATTTGTACTCAGGCTCAGTTTTATGTCCGGCTTAAAGGAATGCTGGTAGAAAGCAAAGTTCACACACTCAGAGAAAATCCAGATGTTGCTGATGGAGGCAGATTGATAGTGCATGATGGAGGGTTGATTAATCAACAAAGCAGCTATGAACCGATTTGTGATATCAGGACAGAAAGATGGTGCTGTGGTGCAGGACGTTTACAAAAACACTGTTAGTCATGATCGAATAAATAGCATCAGAGATGGAAATGTAAAAATAGCTTTGCCCTTTTAAAAGATCAAACAAGGCCTGGTTTTTTTCTTTACTTGTTATTAAAAATTGGTTAGGTCTGTTGCTACAGCCCTTGATTCTGCTGCCAAGTGCCATTCCAGGCATGGACCATGTTTGGATATAACAATAAGCCAGGATTGCTGCCAATCCTGGTTTATTCTTCATAAGGAGCATGCATGGGAACATAGTCTGAGCACCCCCTTGGCTCCTCCCACCAGAGGGTGTGGCTAAACTGACCAGAAACTAATGAGAAAGCAGAAGCTTTCCATTCCATCTCATTAAAAAGCGCCCCCTTAGATCAGATGGAGGGCCCATCCAGCGATAGAGGGGCACGTGCTCTCTCCCCAGTTATGCATGGAGCAGCACAAGTGTGTGGCACCCCTGGTGCAGCCGCTCTCAACACGCACAGTCTCTGTCCAGGTACTGCAAGCTCCTGGAGCACCTTCAGGCGCAAGTTTTTTAAATGCACACCTAGAACTGCAGGATGTGCATATGGCAAAACGTGTTTGCAGAAATGGGCATTTTGCAGGTAGCTGGTATGAGGCCAAGCCTCAGTGCCTGTCCTTGGGTCACCCAGTGAGTTTCATGGCCACGTGGGAAGTAGAACGCAGCTCTCCCGAGCAGCAGTCCAACACTGCGATGCTTGTGCCACTCTGGCCTGGCGTGTTTAGTCCCAAGAAGAGGTGCTGGCCCCATTTGCTACATCAGGTTCTGAAATAATTTTGCCAGTCCCGGGAATGACCCACCTGGTGGAGCAGACATCATCTGCTGCTTCATCCCAGGTTGCCAAGCTGGTTGGGCTGCCCTTGCTCAGGCTCCTAGTGAAGTGTGCGCTCAGAATTGCAGGTTCGAGTTTGCCGTTGAGTAATGTGAAACAGGTGGTACTTTACGAGAAGAGTTTATCTCCATGCAATAATACTCTTCAAATTGTCCAGAGCACTTTATTTGTTTAAGTTTTGGCAAGCATGGAAGCAGACACCAAGATAACAAATGCTTCTCCTGGTATATTTATTTTCTTCCCAAGGCTTCCTCCTGCAATAGTTATATATTAATTTGCCTATTTGTTATTAGCTTGATGTCCTACTTTTTTTCCTCTTGCAAGAAACCCAAGGAGGCTTTCTCGGTCCCCCTTCTCTCCTTTCAGTCTTCACAGCAGCCCCGTCAGGGAGGTAAAGCTAAGAATCTGTGACTGGCCCAGTCACACAGGGAGCTTCATGGCTGAGTGGGGGCTAGAACCAGGAGCTCCCAAGTCCCAGCGCAACGGTCTAACCAGAGTGCCACACAACATGCTCGCACAGCTATGAAACCCCTTCGCTCTGTTTCAAGGGTTAGCTGGGATTTCTGCTTGGAACCATTCTGGGGAGATGCAGGCAGTCAAACTAGGCAAGACAGTGATAAGCCAGATGGATCCAAGATCTGCAGTGTGCTTGAACCCTTAGGACTGACGGGACAGTACTAAGCCAGGCAGAGCCACGATTTATAGGGTATAGAGGTCTCACTGTATTTTGGTTTGGTCAAACTTCAGCTGAAGTTCTGGGCATGACAGTTTAAGAAAGATAACAGCAACCTGGAATGTATTCAGAGGCAGACAGTGGAAGCTGAAGGTTTTAAAGCTTGGTCTGGAGAGCAAGTCCTTTGAGGAAAGGCTGCAAAAGGCTGAGCTGGAGAAGAGATGATTTGGTGGAACCAAAATATTCATCTTCAGAGATATGAACCATTTTCACCTGGTTATTGGTGTAGATTTGTTTCCTGTTCATTTCAGAGGGTAGGACCCAAACCCAGGGACCCAATTACAGAAGAAGAATTTTGAATATACAGGAGAAAGAACTTCTGGTTAGTAAGAGCTGTTGGAGATTATTGTGGCCTCTCTTTCTTTAGAAGCTAGATGGCCTGTCAGATATGTTACAGCAGGGGGTTGGACTAGATGTTTTTTGAGATCCCTTCCAGCACTGTGATTCTGTGCTTTGTATTATGTGATGTAATGAGGTCCAGTTCAGGGTCTGTTGACATACCTTATGGAGGCTCCCAAGAATCTGCTCTCCTTGCTCCCAGCCAGGGATTTATGAACATTTGGGGTGGTTTTCCCTCACAACCACAAGAGCAATCTTTTGTATGCAGCCCATGCCTGCTACAAATGTTTGCAAATAGCTAAGTGTGTGCACAATTTTCCCAGGAGCATGTTGAGCAAATGTACTATTTGTGCAAAGATCCCATTTGGACTGAATTGGCCTTGGTTTTGTTTATGGAGGAAAGCTGGGGAGATTTGAGCAAATGTTGTGTTGGACTGCTGCTCATTTCTTGCAGAATGAGCAGTGATCAGAAATGTGGACAGGAATTGGTCACAAGGTTTGTCATGAGCCACTATCTCTTTCTCACAGCCTCTTTCCTTTTCCCTACCCACAGCAATTATTTTAAAAAGCTGGCTGGTCGTGCTGAGGGAGTAATATAAAAGTTGTTAGCAAGAGACATCTTTCAAGCTAACAAATCTTCTAATTGCAGAGTTCTGCTTTTGCCCATACCAAGAATTGATTCCAAACCGAATGCCCCTCCTCCCTTTTTCTCCAAATGGAATTAGCTCCACCCTCAGGGAGGTTCACACTGCTTGTGGTCGGAGAGCAGGAACACTGGACATTACTTCATAGGTCCATTTGTTTGATCTGGCAGGGAACACTGGGCTGATTGCATGACACTCCTTACCCTTTGACCACCCACCCATTCCATTGTGTTTTTCCCCAAAGCAGAGGTGGTCTGGTTCTCATGAGCTACTTGGCTTATTCTTGGAACAGGCCAGCCTTGCAGGTCAGCTAAGCAGTCTTCCCATTCAGATTCAGTATCTGAAGTATCCGCTTAGAATGCTGCATTTTGGGAGAAGCAGGCCCAACCCATACATGGAGAAGCTTAGCATTTGTTCCCCTAACCTACACCTAATTCTCTGGAAGACCACAAGCTTTGCATGGAGACAGTTCGAAGTGCCCATTTTTGTGTCTCTGGAAATACTCCAGACTGCAATCTTGAGGAGCTTGGAGCCTTGAAGAGTCTATTCCAGTCAGAATACACCAGCTTTCCCCTACCTGGCGCCCTCTGGGCGCATTGGATTGTACCCCTATCTTATTTGTTGGCTGGGGATGATGGGCATTCTGGTCTTATCTCATTAGGAGGTTAGAAGGTTGGAGCTGTCTGATCTGTTCTGCCAACTCTTATGGCAGAGGGAATAAACTCCTCTTGTAGGAGAAGATGAGCCACAAGCCAAGGAGACCTAAGCAGCTTGCCTTCAGACTGTTGGTCTGCCCTGGTAATGGTCAGGCTCTCGGGCCAAGGTTGTTTCCATTCTTTTTGATTACCTGGTCCTCTTCAGCAAGCATTTCAGGAGCTGAACCTGAATGAAATTATTTTTTATTCTTTGTTTAGTAAATTAATACACTGCTGAAGCATATTTAAAAATATCACTGAGTGGTCCGCAAAATAGATTATAATATGCATTAAATGGAATTAAATACATAAACATGGCTGAAGTTATTAATAGAAAACACAAAAAAATACACTAAAATTAGACTGGGAAGCACATTCAGCTGGGAAAGGCCTGGTCTTTAATTGACACCTAAAGAATGACAAACACACTTGGTGCCTCCCAGGTACCAGTGCGGGGAGGGGGGACATTCCATAAAATGGGTGCCACCAAGGGAAAGACCCACTTCCTGCTTGCTCTGCAAATTATGGTACTGTCAGCAGGTCCTCCTCCAATGATCTTAATGACTGCACCCAGATCTGTACTGGGAAGGCAGCTGGCCAGAGAGCCTGGTCCCAAGCTGTGTTCTACCAGGGATTTTTGGTCCTGCCTATGGAGAAGAGAAACTTGCAGCTGTAGACCTGTTTATAGTCTCATCCTGGACAGAGTGCTGATAGTCACGTTATGGCTGAGTCTTTCAGGCCAACACTTACATCTTACAAATATCTGAAGTTTGAACGTTGGAAGATGTCTGGTATCATGTGCTTCCTTTCTTTTGACTATTGGTTGCCTAGAATTGGGAGTGCTCCTGCCGCTGGCTCTTTATCTGCCATTGTCTTTCCTAGTTTTCACCCTGCTTCAAAGTGGCTTAATCACATTGGGAAGTGCCTTTGCAATAACTGAGGCCTGTTTTGCTTTGATAAGTGCACAGCCACTCAGAATGGAAGGCAGTTGGCAAAATCACAAACGGCCTTGGGAATCTACTGTGCTTGTCAGTGGACTTCATGTCCGAGCTGATGAATATCAGGGTGGTGGCCTGAAAAAAGTGAAATATTTAATCTTCGTTCCCAAAGAGATAGCCTGTTTCTTTTCTTTTTTCTTCCATTTTCTCATGTAAGCTGTTTATTTAATCAACCAAATCCCCTCCCTAAAACCTAGAAGGGAAATTGAAAGAATAGGAGAAAGATCTGCTTACCAAGACAACCTTTACCCCTACAAAGTTACCAAAGGAATCCTCATGGCTAGGCAAAGGTAGATTGTTTTTGTTCAGTGATGATACAAATTTGTTATTTGGGGAAGTAGGAAGTAGTTGCTTATTATCTTTGGTCTACCCACCACAGACATTCATAATAAGCAGAAACCCAAAAATAGGTATGGAAAACAAAGTACATAGAAATTTAAGAGCATCATGAAATAGTTCTAGTCCTAAAAGTAGCAACATTTAAACATTTTGCTTTGTAATTAAGAATCTTCCCATATAAAAATCAAGGACTCTAAGGATCATTCTGGAAAGGGCAAGCCTTTGGGAACCTAAGTTCTGTGACCAAATATTGCTGTGCCAGCAGCCAACCAATCAGGCCTGTTCCATCCCATCATCACCCTTCAAGAGACACTTGGCTATTTTGCAGTTCTTCCCTTATGAGTATTTTTCCTTTCCTGGGTGTGTCGGTTGTATGTCTCTGCGTTCTTACAAATGTGAGAGGACCGTAGTCCTACTGGGAGCTTTTTCTTCTGTAAAAGGTGATATCATTCCAGCTACTTAAGGACCCGTGTTTATAATACAGAGCAGCTTTTCATACCCGGCTGATCTCCAGATATTTTGGACTATCACTCAATGTAGTCCGGACCATGGTCCATGCGAGCATGGGATCATGGGAGTCCCAGACACCCAGGGTTTCAGGTGGCCAGGCATGGGACTTGGAGGTCCTGAGGGGAGACGTTTCTGCCTTCAAAGCATATGCTCTCCACCAGACCTATGGTCCCTAAGAACTCCTGGCTTAAAATGGTATCCCTGATTGTCTACAGTTCCAACATGATTTTGGATGCAATCCTATAGATATTAAGACAGAAAATGTCCTACAGCTGCTTTTTTAACACTGCTTTTAGTGTTCTTGGTTTAGTTATTTCAAAGTGCCAACAGTTCAAATAGTTGCATATCACTGGTGGAATTTCTAGCAGGCTAGCAGTGGGAGTCACTGGATTGTTAATGTCATTACAAGAGAGACATGCCAAGATTGGAATCAGTTCAGCACAGCGTCAGAAGGATGGTAGCTGGATTGGAAGGAGGGATGCATTATGAGATGAGATTGAGGGAACTGGGACTTTTCAGCTTGGGGAAGAGGAGACTGAGAGGGGCTTTTATAGCAGCATGTAGGTATGTGAAGGGGTGTCACATGGTGGAGGGTCGTCCCCTGTGATGGAGGGAAGGGCGTGATCTACTGGGGCAAAGCTGAAGGAACTGGGTTTTAGGATGGATATCAGAATGTACTTCCTAATGGTTAGGAAACCTAAATGAGAACCACAAAGAGTACAGCCCATGCAGGCCAGAGGTGTTGAACCTTAGCCCCGAGGATCAAATCTGTCCCACCTGGTATCCCAATAGGCTGTCTGGTATACCTCAGACTACACCTTCTTCCCCTTGCCCACTCTCTTCTCCCCAGGTGCCAATTGTTTGGTGTTTTTCAGTATTTGCAGACTGAAATGCCTCTCTCAAGCTCATTGTCTGGTCATAAAAATGTCAAGTTCAATTAGCTTGGTGTTTTTGGCATTTTGGCCCTATTGGCCTTGCCTTGCACCCAATTTCTTTTGACTTTTTCACCCCTCCCTTGGAATGCAGGCCCCCAAAAGCTCTTTTCAAATGGGAATCAGTCATCAGGTGCAACGCCCCTGGATTGGGAAGGCCCGGAGTTCTGGCCGCTGGCCATGCTGGCTGGGGCTGAGGGTATTTCACTTATTTATTTATTTGATTTCTATACAATCCATTAACCAAGACGGTCCTCTATTTGTAGTCCAAAACATCTGGAGTACACCAGGTTGCCTAACCCTGCACTATCTGATCCAGCAGGTTTCTTCTTATGTGAATGAATTGTGTGCTATTTTGGACCCTGACCCAAATTCCTAATTTAGAAAGCCTATGGAAATATTGAGCCAACAGCTCACATAGCTGGACACTCATAGAGAGATAAGTTTAGAAATATGTGGAGTTGCCTCATGGTCTCAGAGGGTGCAGATTATTTTTTAATCCAAATTCTTTAGGTTTAAGTTTTCTGCCCCAGTTTCTCTCACCTTTTTATTATTATTTTTTGTCTCTTGGCTGCAGAAGTGGCCAGTCATGCTTCATTAATAGCTCTGAGATGCTTCGGGACCTCCTTGGCTTTCTTCCTTCTTGACACTAGCACATCAGCACATGATATCTATTTTTTTAACAGTTATACGCCTGTATGAACTTTCTAGCATATTTAAGCATTTAAAAGATATATAATAAGTAACTGTTTCCATACACTTTGGCCAGCTGCCCTTGTTCCTGTGAAAATTCAGTCTGGAACACAATCTCCCTCTTTCCCTTGAAACTGGGTGGCGCTAACAGTAGACAGAAGAAAGGAGAGCTTCTTTCCCATGGTGCACTCCTCCCTGTTGCCCTGGTCTTCTGGGTAACACTTCAGCAGGCTGGAAGGAATTATGGGAGATGCCACTTCCACAGGGGCTTCTGCAGCTGATATTCTTTACACAGAACGAGGGGGTGTGACTGAGTGTGTGAAAATAGGCCTCACGTTCTAGGGAAAGTTGGGTTTCTGTCCCTTTTGCTATCTGCAGCATGACAAATGGAAGGACAGAGATGGTCTTTGCAGAAGATGCAACAGGGTCAATGAGGTCTATCAAATTATTTCTACTAAAAACATAGCACATTCTCTGGAACAACTTTAAAGAATCCCACACTTTCAAGGAACTTTCCATCTGAAATGGGCCTGTGTAGACAAGGGCTGTTGGAGGGCAGTTTTCCATTTGAAACTATCCTCTTTTTCAGGGATGGCCAACGTGTGTTCTCCTAGATGTTCTGGCCAACAGCTCCCACCAGCCCTAGCCAACTTAGTTACAACCAACAGGAGGGTCACTGTTTGATGAGTTCTAAATCCATGTCCTAAATGCAACAACTTTTAAACCTAAGGGTTTTTTTTTTAATCTTCTTCATCGTGGTCTTCTTGTACTTGATGGAGATGATTCATGTTTGTTCTGTTCTGCCTGGAGATTTGTCAAAAAACTAAATTAGTTAGTAAAGTGCAAACGTCATTATACATTTGAAACCCCCCTTTGACCTCCTAAGCTAGAAGAAGAGTGAAGAAAATGCCTGAATGGGCCCCCTTGGAAGAGGGAAAAACCAGGCACAAAAAGCCCCTTCACGATTTCATTGCTCCAGTTCAGCTGCTCTATTGCCAGCAGCCATAAATATCCTCATAAGATGCTACATTTCACTCATGTTTCCGTTTGCTTTTATTGCCTTCTTATGCATCCATGCTTCCTTGTAGCAACGTCGTCTGATGGTATTGAAATTATGCAATCTTCTTCCCCCATCTGTTGTTGTCGTTTTGATGGGATCCAAAGAAATAAGGGCTAACACCAGAGCAGATGGCAGGCCAAAGAATCCCACTGAGAATTGGATCTGTAGATGTTCGGGAGGTATGAGAAATCTGAGTTCTTTTTTTGTTTACCCAGCTTGTACCTCCCAGACTGAAGACTGACTCAGGCACAATCAGGTCGCACTCCATACACTTCTGAGCTTACAATGTGATTTGTGGACCAAAAATACTGCAATCTACGTGTTCATCAATAGATTTTATGCAAGGATAGAAAAATGTGCGCATTTCAAAGATGTGCACAATTGGGAACGCACACACACTCAAATACCATGGATTTTGATGTGCAAAGTAGCAGAGGGGGCTCATAATCGGATGCAGCCCCAAGTTGGAATGCACTTTGAGTCAGAATTCAGAGAACTTTGGTGAGCTTGGGTTTAACTGATTCATGCAGCCCTGGCAGATGGCTGGGTCGCACTGTTGTCCCCACTTGCTCAGCTGTTCAGATGCGGCAGATCTTCATGTGATCCGTTCCTATGGAGGCAAAGGGAATCAGTAAAGCAAATTGCCCCATCATTGCAGTGAGCCATGCAATGGATGGAACCACACACTGCATCGTGGGCAGTGATTTTACAGTGCTTCTGGCTTGTGGTTGTGATCACACTGGAACCTGAAGTCTCTTTCTACACTACTACGAAGACTGATTGCACATGAGTTTCCAGGTTATCCTAACTCCATACTAATTTTTGCTGCTGCTGTTATCAAGTGAACTCATACTTGATCCAAGTGTCCAAGGATCACAGCAGTCTGATCCAGTCGCACATTCTTTTCTGTTTCTGTATTCCAGAGGGATATTGTTCCGTTATTTATATTGTGAGTTGCAATAAAGCAAAAGAAACACAATTTTCAAAAAGTATTACAGCTTTCTTGCATGAGATTTGAATCGCTCAATTGCAACAGATACTCATGCAATGTTTATCCCTTATATTTTATGTGAAGCAAAATATATTACTATCCAAGGCTTACTGTACATAGGCTTCAACAAAGGCAGAACAAGTATTGATATGTTAATACATTTGTAGATTATACTGAAAGACCACCCATTAAATCCTCAGCTCTTTGCAATACTAAAGGTGACTGTTTGTCCTTCCGGTGTTGTAATATCCATCTTTTGGCTGTCAAAAGGGCACAAAGAGTCCATTTATGTTGACCTTGCATCGTTTCAAGTAGCAGGAACAGTGTTAGAAGAACATGCACATTTATGAGCTTTCCACCATAATGTTTACCCATATTATAGCCTTCTTCCCAAAAGAGGCAGCCATTGGGCATAAGAGATATAGTATAGGTAATGTTTATCTTACCTATATACTTTGATATATAGGTAAGATCAACATTACCTATACTATATCTCTTATGCTTTGATATATAGGTAAGATCAACATTACTTATACTATATCTCTTACAGTCAAAGCTTATCTGGCTCATTAAAAAGATGTGATGTTTGCTATACATAGAACACAGGTTTTTCTGAATTAGACATAACCTAAAATCTATTAACCGTTCTAAATAGAAGCCAACACAACAATTCGTTGATTGGGCAAGATAGGACAATTCAATTTGCCATTCCATTCTTGCTTAAGACCCTACATATCATATTTATTCACTGATAATAGATATTTATAGACCTAGGTCATAAGCTGCCATATTGAGTCATTCTTAATAAGTAATTCTAATAAGGAAGGCTAGATTGTGCTTACTGGCCAGCTGGGGCAGAATAATTTTGGATACTCCCCATTTTCCTGCTCTTTGGTTTGATCTCTTCAAAACCCTAAGATAAAGAATGAATTTTGAAAGCTAGTAGAAGAGTAATTCTAACCACCGACTCCCAGTATTGGCTTTTGTTTCTGGTCAGCCTTTAAACCAGTTGCTAAATCAAACCACATCGGATAGTTCTAGTTGCTTAACATTTCACTTCATCTTTCTGCATCTCTGTCTGAGGATTTCTTCCACATTTTCTTAGAGAAATATATGTTGGGTTCCTATCCTTTGGGTACCTTTTGAGTTCCTATTTTCAGTTTTCCTTTTCCAAACACCCCATGGAGTATTTTTCTTGGAATACAAAGTCAGCTCTTGTTATCTTTTCCAAACCAAACTATTTTTTTCAGTTTTTTATGTTTCAATGGAACAGGAAAGCTGTAGGGCAAGAATCAGCAGGGATGAGGAAGGGTAACTGATGGAGGAGTCCACTTTCCCTTCAGTTAACGAGACATTGAATCCTGCTGTAGAAGGCGAGGCTTTCTGTCCATGAAGCCCCATCCAAATGCATAACCACTTTTTGTATTCTCAACTTGTTTGCATTCTCAACTCAATTTTTAGCAACTTGTATTCTCAGTTGCTAAAAATTCCCCACAAACCTGGATGTGCAACCAAGTTTGAATTGGGCTTGTGAGTAAATACATAAATAAACAACTGTTGCTAGAAACCAGGTTGTACTGTAAGTGCAATCAACAAGCCATGGTGAAGGCGGTTTCCCACTTCCAGCTGCAGTTTCTGTATTGGGAATAGGGCTTAGTGAGGTAAACCATGGTTTCACTACATGTTCAGTGTGAAGCAGGGTTAAGCTGGCCAACCGTAGTTAAGCATCATACCTGTATGAACCAGTGGTTAGTAACCAGTACAGCAGCTAAGGATGTGCAAATGAGCACAACCTCGAGTTTGTCAAGTTTCTCCAAAGTCCACCTCAGGATTCTTTCAGGATTCTGCGTTTTTCAGATAGTGAGCTTTTCCATCCCCTTGTTTTGCATGAAAATGTCTTGGCATTTTCCCAAAAGTACATATCAGTTTTGCACATTTATAAATATGTGCATTTTCTCCCTTGAAACAAAGCCTGTTGATGCACATTTCTATTCTATGCATTATTTTGTTTACATTTTCAAATGTATGCATTCTACGGATGCTTTTTTCTATGAATTGCACCATAAGCTCAGGAATGCACAGACTTGGACTGCAGGTTGCATTCAGGTCCATATTTGCCTCCAGAAGGTGAGAATGGGGAGTCTTTTGGTCAAACATGACTCAAAACGAATTTCTCATGAATGCCAAATAGCAGCTTTTAGTTTTATTGCAGGAGGTTTGCTGGAACATTTGCCCCTAGTCTCATTGTGACTGCATAGACAATTTAAGGTAGAAGTGATTCTTGGTGAATCCTAATGGTTCCTGTGCCAGTTTGCATGTGAGCATGTGTGTCAGTGCATCGCAATTCCAGGGCAACATGGGAGTATTGAGAGTGGTACAGAATAGAAAAGTACCTCCATTTCAGTGTTCATTTTAAATCTTCTGTCCTATCCCTTGTGACTACAAAGATAAGCTTGGGCGTGTGTGAGAGTCTGGCAAAATCTGCCATCTTTGATAGCAGAGACAGAACATCTTCATTGATTGAGAACTGCATATCTGGGCCTTACAAAGTTCCCTACATAAAACAGAGAAACTAGAATAATACTGCAAACATTTTTTCTTGATAGACCTAATGCACAATTGTCTCAGAATTTGGAGTGCCTGATCATTTTGTTTACGTATTGTTTTACTCATTGTTTGATTACATGCCTGTGGGATTTTATTGGCTTGTGGAGGTTTATGATGGATGAGTCTGGTTTAAAACTGTTTGTAAACTGCTTGTTATTGGGTATATTTTTAATTCAACATTTTTTATTAATGATTTAGATGAGGAAGCACAAGGAAAGGTAATCAGATTTGAAGACAGTACAAAACTGGGTGAAACAGAGAATACCCTAGAAAGCAGAATGAAGATCCAGAGTGAACTTGATAAGCTTGAGTATTGGGCTGAAAGCAACACAATGAGATTCAGTAGGGACAAGTGCCAAGTCCTGCAGCTAGGAAACAGAAACCAATTGCATTGGTTTAAGATGGGGAATATATAGCTCTATGGAACTGAAAAGGAAAAGACCTTGGCATTATTGTGGGCAACATGCTAAATATGAGCCAACAAAGCAATGCAGCTGCAAAAAGGGCAAAGGCCATTTTGGGATGCATTAATAGAAGCATTACTTCCAATCGTGAGGAGTCATAGTTCCCCAATACTCCTCACTAGTCAGACCTCACCTGGAATACTGTGTCCAGTTCTGGGCAGCAAGATTAAGAAAGATGCTGAAAGATTAGAAAGGGTCCAGAGGAGGGCAACCAAAATGATCCAGGCTTTGGAAACACTGCCCTATGAGGAGAGGCTGAGGGAACTGGGCATGTTCAGCCTTGAGAAGACTGAGGGGGGACATGATATCCCTCTAGAAATACCTGGGGGGGTGTCACAAAGAGGAAGGTCACGATCTCTTCTCACTGATACCAGAGTGCAGGCCACAGAACTCAAGCTGTGTCTACCCAGTTTCAGGCTAGATATTAGGAAAGGTCCTCTGTCAGAGTAATGCAACAGTGGAACCAGCTGCCGAGAGAAGTGCTGGGCTCTCCCACACTAGAGACATTCAAGGTGAAACTGGACAGTCATCTGAAGGAGATGGTGTAAACTGGTGTCCTATAACAGCAGGGGGTTGGACTTGATGGCCTTCTTGGCCGCTTCCAGTTCTGTTATTCTGTGAAACTATGAATTATACTCTGTACACAGTTCTGAGAGTGTAGTGCTAATCAAACAGTATAGAAAGGTGATAGATAAATAAATAAATAGCATGCACGGCCCTTCTGTGGCAGACTTCACTCACTCACTCATTCATTCCCTACTTATCTCCACTGCAAAAACCCAGGACAGCTTCTTCTTCCTCTCCATTTTATAATCACACCAGCCCTGTGGGGTAGGTCAAGCCAAGAGTCTGTGACTGGTCCAAAGTCACCTAGTGAGTTTCATGACCAAGCGGGGTCTAGAACCTGGATCTCCCTAGGCCCAGTCTGGTACTTGCACCATTATGCCACACTGGCTCTCATGCTCCCTTCTCTACGCCAGGCGTTCGAGCACAGGGCGCTGGCACAGGATCAGGCTGCTGGACATCTGGCTTTGGATTGTCTGCCTGGATGGGCAGTGGCACCTGGGATCTACCTCACCACTACCTGGAACTGCCACAGATCCAACTGGGAGCTTCTGCATGCAAAGCAGGGGCTTTGTGTCCCTTTGCATCCCTGTCCAAAACATGGAAAGATCCCTTCTGTCTCTAGAAAGTCAGACGTGAGGAACTAGCAATGTGCTATTTTTAGCCACCCGATGAAACCTGGCTTGCACTAAGTATGATCTGTATTTTTTCCTCTCCTGTTTTTTTGTTTAGTGTTAATGTTTTGGCTCTAGGATGAGGCACTATGGAATCTAGGAATCTCAAAAAGTAACAAGAAGCCCGGCTTTGTAGGAAAACTGGATTTAGCTACCCTGTGGGAAGTGTAAGAAAGAATGGGGTGGTGGGGAATGGACAAGAAAGCCTGTGCTATGCTTTGTGATCAGCCTATAAACCTCAGCACTCTGTTTATGGAGCGTTCTTATTTGTGCCTCGATGGTCTGAGCCAGAGCACAAGATGAGGAAAACACTTGGCAGCTGTGAGAGACTGCAGGATCAGCTTTCCCCCGTCCACAGCCCTCCAAAAGTGTTGGTTGCAATTCCCATCATTCCCAGCCAGAATGCTGCGAGTCATAGTCCAACACATCCAGAGGGTTCCACGTTGGGGAAAACTGGTCCAGATCTTCATTTTAATGCAAAAGGAATGGATTCCATCTCTTGCCTCAGCAAAGCTGCAGGAAGAAGGTTGGATATGTTGGATGTCCTTTTATAGATGCGTCTTGTCGGTGCTTAACATCCAAGAAGGCCTTGCTGGCCTTGAACTCACTAGTTAAAAATGGGTGGGATGTGGACAACCTGTGGTTCTTCACATATTTTGGCCTATCACCTCTCATATCCACCATCACCGACTCTGTTTGCTGGGGCTGATGGGAAACATCTATTATGCTAGACCAAGGGCAGGCAATGGGGCACCCAAGGGCTCCAGTGCCCCCCGAACATCTTTAGATTTGAAAGCTGCGGATTCAGAGAACTTGAGGGCCTTCCCTTCTGCTTAGCTCCCTGGGCTGTTTATTTGTCATTGCTGTTCTTTCATGGAACTTTCTCAAATTGCTAAATGTCCCCATGGCCCTATTTTGCCTCTCTGCATAGCATCATTAGTGATCATGGAGCACATCTGTTAAGGCATGAGGCTAAACGGCTGGTTTCTTGGCTTCGTGCGGTTCATGCCAGCATGCGATAACCTTAACTCTGACCTGAAACCAATAGGCTTTTTGATAATTTGGAATGTCCCTGCTTGCCACACTTTTCCATCAGCCTGGCCAAATTTAAGTACTGTGTATGTGATGGAGCATGTCTAAACGAATTAGTCCTTCATTTGCGTGAAGCATGCAAGCAAATTAATATCAACCACATGGTATTTTCATTGCAAAACTAGCAGTGCCAAGTCCCATTGGGTTCCATAGGACTCATGCCTATGGAAGTATGTTTAGGATTGCAACCCAGAGTAACATCTGGTCTGTCCCTTCTGCTTCCCCATCTGTAGCCCAGGGATAAGAGTGGCCTGCCTTGCAGGGTGGTATTAAGTTTTTCTGAGGTAATAGAAGTAAAATGTTTTGTACACTAAATGGTTGTATAAAGGATTTCTTTCCTGGGGTCATGATGAAATTGGAATGGCACCCAGTGATGCTTCTGTGCAATTGTTAACTGGGTTCCCCCCCCCCCCTGCTTGTTCTTCTTCATGGAGACGGTCTTCAAGAATAGGCTGGACATTCAGGGGTCAGACTAGATGGCCCAGGAGGACCCTTCTGACTTGCTCTGCTTCTGTGTTTCTGTGAGGGCCAGGCTCTTTTAAAAGCCATAGCTGGATTGTTGGAATCCAAACAAGCAATTCCAGCATGTCGAGTGATTCAGAGGGCAGCGTGCGTGCTGTAAACTGCCTGGATGCTCTCCCAGCGAGTGCCTTACAGAGGCACCTGGTTCTGGCTAATGGATGATTTCATATGCCAAACCTGGACTGCTAGACAGTAGCCCTAAAATGAGGCAGTCGATGTCTTTTCTTTCTTTGTGAGCCATCGGCTGATGGTTTTGTCCTCTCTTCCTTTTCTTTATAAAGCAAACAATGTCATTTCAGCTATGCCAGCAGCATCGTGTGCTGCAAAGCCACATTGCTCATGTTCAGGTTTGATCTGCCAGTTCAGAATTTCATTTGGTTGTGCAAACTGTCAATTCAGACAAGAATGGAAGAAAGGAAACCCCTGCACACTGACACTGAGAATCAGAGTCTGTATGTCCCTCCCTCCCCACTGTGCTTCCTACTGGGGTAGACCCTCAGGGGTGCTGTCAGTTCAGTGCTTGCTCAAGTCACTTGCGGGAATCTCAAAATGTAGGATCAGGAGTGAGGAATCTGTACTCTCCCAAATGCAAGTAAACTAAAACTCCCAGCATCCCCAGCCACTGGCCGTGTAAGCTGCTGGGGCTAACAGGAGTTAAAGTCCAGCTTCTAGAGGGCTTTCTCTGCAGTGGCGCCCCACTTATGGAATGCAATCCGCCTGGCGCTGTTGTTATTTGTTTTTCGGCACCAGGCCAATACCTTTTTATTTAAATGATATTTTAATAATAGTTGATTTTATTTATTGGTTTTAAATATTGAGCCAGGATGTATCTAGATTTTATATGTATGTATTTATTTATGATGTTGGAAGCCATCCCGAGGCTTATGTGAATGGGACGGCATACAAAAATTCCAAACAAACAAACAAACAAACAGAGAGCCCTGCTCTGGATAGCTGGACTTGCAGCTCCTGTCTGCCTCAGTCAGTATGGTCAATGGATAGGATGATGCCCCCAAATTGTAGTCTCAATTGTAGTCCCAAACATCGGCACCTTCAGGCCTTGTTCTTGTGGGTGCCTTCTCAGAAGTAAAATGGTTTCAGTAAGAACCAAGCTAATGGTGCAGTTAGCTGAGGCTTGTCTTTTACTTTCTTCTCATGTTAGAACTTATGTCCCAATTCTGTTTAGGACCACCATGCTCTGGAAAGGGAGAACTAAACTGTCCCAAGTCCCTCGTCATCTCAGGGGTTAACTCCATGTGCAGGACTTGGGGAAGCAGAAGGAGGTGGTTTGAACTTCCCAAAAGCATGGTGGTCCCAATCCAAATCAGGGACATGTTTTTCCACTAAAGTTTAAAAAAGTCTCCTACACATTACACAATTAGCATCAAGTTCATTTCCAAGATTCTGGTCCAGTGGGTGCTCCTCACACTCTGAATTCCTTTCTGCCTCACACACCCCTGTTCTGTTTTGAACTTTTATTCCCACCTGGTTCTGGCACACCTGTTCTGACTGTGATACTTCATTCTACCCTGACGAATTGCAAGGAAATCCACCTGCAGCATGGAATTGTCTGTGGTAGGAATGAGCAACTCTTTCTGTAGCCCCTTTGGGTTTACCCTCTCCCTTCCAAATGCCAAGCCGTTGCTGTGTTTATGTCCATCTTTTTGCCACTTGTAAAGAACCCAAGGCAGCTTACAAGGTTGCTTTCCTCTCCATTTTATCTACACAACAGCCCAGGGAGTTGGCTTAGGCTGAGAGTTGGTGACTGGCCCACAGTCACCTCAAGAGCTTCATGGCTGCATGAGAAATAGAGCCTGCACCCAGCCCAACACTCACACCACTATGTCACGCCGGCCCTTATAGGTCCTTCCCTATTCTGTAAGCAAATCTGGGCTTTTCTTCCCACTCCAAACCCATGTTCTCACAGAAGACCTGTTTGAGAAACTCTGTAATGCAAACAAACCTGTACCTTCAGTGACAGCATCAAATCACAGCTACGTTTAGGTTCTGCAAAGCATCCTCGCTGATACGTCATATTGGTACATATGTGCCAATTTTTAATTTGGACCTGTACTGTTCATGTGAGGTCTTGGAATAAGCATCTGTCGCTAGGGAAGATGCATGTGGTACAACAGATGCAGAAGCCCACAAGAAAAGATTACTGTTTTGTGGTCATTTGACGGAGCTGTCATCCAACACAGTTTACTGTCTCTCAGTTACTTGCATGGCATGCAGCTGGTATGCAGTTTCCTTTTGATCGCCGTTAAGGTTGCGCTAAAGCCCAGCGCAAGAACAGCTAAAAGGACCTATCAGATTTGGAGATGGTCAAGCAGGTGGACAGATGGTAATGCTCATTTTTAGGAAAAGGGATGGAGTGCATTGTGGCACAGCATGAGCATCGGGGGTTGTGGAAATGCTTTTATCTGCAGAGCATCAGGCCTTCTGAGAGAACTTCTGCTTGGCCAACACTCTTCCCTGCACACATCGTTATTCCCCGGGAAGCTGCCAAACCCATTTGATGGTTGTCATCATGCTGTGCTATTAGGCCTCTGCAGCCCCAGATCACGGGAAACTGAGGCAGAGTGAAATCTAGGCAGATCAGGATCTTAAGTCAATCCAAAGTAAAATGAGTGTGTTCACCAAAGATTGGATGAAAGTCATCAGGAACATGCAAATCTGTTTTGTTCATTGGCCTCTTTGGCCTTCTAGCTTGGTTTGGTCTTTCCAGACTGGTGAGATTGAAGTAGGGACCTTCTGCATGCAAAGCAAAGAGCTGAACAAGGGTCCCTCCTCAAGACCAGCAGTGGGGAACCTGTGGTCCTCCAGGGCTTGTTGAGCTTTCAGCATTCTGGCCAGGAATGATGGGACTTTTGTCCAGTGGTCTCTAGACAGTCACGGGTTCCTTGCCCTGCTGTAGAAGTAGTTGAGCTCTGCAGACTCTTGGAAAGGCCTCTGAAGACCCCTTCCCAGCTAGGAAGCAGGAGCTGACATTGAACAGAGAAGTCCAAATGGAAGCAAGGGAGTGCAGTGGGCTGGGCATGGCAGGGAAGCGGAGGGAGATCAGTGCTGTAAATAGCCATCGAGGAAGTTGTTACTAAGGCTGCCAGACTGCAACCGAACAACTAACTTTTTCAGAAGGCATGCAGAGTTGCAAAATAGCAACGTTACTTATTTACTGGCATGAATCAACTGCATGCATCATTTGAATCCTTCAAAAGAGGCTCAGGAGGCAGAAGGAAGAAAAGGACCTTCTTACTGGCGGTCCCCCAGTTATGGAGTGCCCTCTCTATTGAGGCCTGCCTGGTGCCAGAACTGTCATCATTTTGGTGCCTGGTTCTCTCTCCACCCAGGAGTTTGAGTAGGTATTTGAAGCCATAGAGTAATGTTTTTTAATGTGTCCTGAGATTTACTGCTGATCGTCTTAAATTGTTATATTGGTATATATTGGCTTTGTATGCTGTTGTTATGTTGTATTTTTAGGATGCTGAGGCTTGTAAACCACTCGGCGAGCTTTGGCTGTTGGGCAGTATAGAAAACCAAGAAATGAAAGGCATCTGCAGCAGAGGTTGCCTTTGTGAAGAGTTGTGCACAGTCGGCGCATTGACTGCCAACATGTCTCCCAAGCCTTTCCTGCCCATCCGCCAGCCCTCCCCATTTGCTGGAGGCGAAACCGAGCTCTGGCTGGCTGGCTTGCCTCAGCAGATGGAGAAGGGCAATGAATGGCGGCCCATCTCCTGCCAGCTCTGTCTGCTCAAGAGACAACAGGATGTGGGAACGGATCGCAGGAATGATGCCAGAGTCCAAAGCAGGATCTTGCCCCACTGAAACTGCTTGAGCCAGGGCAAGCTGAGGCTTGGAGGATGTGAGCAACAGCTGAAAACTGCAGGCACGGGCTGCAGTGGACGCCTCAGCTGGCTGACCTCTGTGCCCCGCAGAGTCCTGGGGTGTGAGGGCTTGGGTGGCGATTGCCTTCTTAGCCAAGGAGTCAGACCTCTGCTTCTTGTGCCTAACAACTGTAACTAGCAAGAGCGGGACTGCCCGAGATCCCTGTCATCCTTTCCCTTGTCGTCTGAGTCATGCCTCAAAGTAGGTCGCTGAGATTGCGCGGGGTATAATCGAGGGTAAGGTTTGGCCTGTGCAGCAGCCTTTGGAGACGTCTTCTAAAGACATTCCAAAGTGAAGATGTAGTGGTCAAAAGCATGCCTGTGGGCAGTGCGCTACACTGAGGCGGCCATACCAGAACCTCCATCACATGGAGGCAATTAGGGCTTTCAGAGCTGTCTAGCACTTGGAGCAGAGAGGGAGGGGCTTGTACAAGCTTTTCAGAGTGCAACCTGATTGTAAAATCCATCAGCTTTTATTGCTTTTGTAAAATACATCTTTGTTACTGAGGTTTTCATGAATTGTATTCATGCAGGAATTTACAGTCATGGTATTAGCCCTCCTCCTCCTCCTCCTCCTCATTTCTGTACTGCCCATAGCTGAAGCTCTCTGGGTGGTTTACAACAAAGTATAAACACAGTAAATAAAATATAATAGATAAAAAACACTAATACAGTGCTACCCAACATGCACTTGTTTTGCTCTAGGCTTTCTTCTTCTTCTGCACATATGAGTGAGGCTGTATTTCACATTTCTCTCGCTTGTTTCCTTGATGTCCGTTGGCCTTTCCAGCAGTGATATGTTGTTTGTTTCACAGCATTGTACATTGCTTTAAATCAGTGGTTTCCCGACCTTTTTGGGTCAGTGGGCACAGTTGGGGTTTTGGAGAGTGCTGTGGCTGCACTCATGAAATGGTTTCCGCAGGGGAGGGCTGGTCCCAAAACACTCACTTTTCAGAAGCAAATTGCTGAGGTTAAAACCCAGCCAAGTACAAGAAAGAGATGAGGTCTGTATTTTAACATGCAAACCCACTTTTTTGAACCCAAGTAAAGGGCTAGAGAAGAGCATATTGCTTTGTAGCACGGCAGTTTCAAAATATTTTTTAAAGTTAAGAACTATAATTTAAATTACGAGGAGCAAGGAGCCTGGATTGGGCACCAAAAGATTTGCCCATGGACAAATGTATACCCGGAGCTGCTGGCATTGAACAGTTGTCCTATGTCACCTTGAAACTGGGGCATTTTCTAGGAGACACAATCCTTTAAATGGGTTGGATAGCCCTAAACAGCTTGGGACCTGGGTACCTGAAGGAGCGCCTCTGTCCATACTTGCCCTACCGCCCTCTAAGATCGGCGGCAGAGGCCCTTTTCCGGGAACCCTCCGTGAAGGAAATTAGGTGGGTGAGTACCCGGAGGAGGGCCTTCTCTGCGGTGGCGCCCCATCTGTGGAATGCGCTCCCCAGAGAGGTCCGCCTGGCGCCGTCATTATTTGCTTTTTGGTGCCAGGCCAAGAGGTTTTTATTTAAATGTTATTTTAATTGATTGTTAAATTATTTATTGCTTTTATCTAACTTCGGGATGTTTCCAATTCTGTATATTTTTGTATATTGTTATTTATTTGTTGGAAGCCGCCCCGAGGCTTATGCGAATGGGGTGGCAGACAAGCACTCCAAATAAATAAATATAAATAAAATGTCCCCTTGACCTGATTTTCAGGAGGGGTTGGGGGAACCCCAAGATTCACATAAATCAGGAGCATCTTAAGCAAGCATCTGAAGCAAGATTCACAGAAATACATGCTAGCAAGTATCGTGCTTCATTTTTGTCATTATTGCTAATCATTCTCTTTGCTTCTGATCTGCTTTTCTCTCACAAGAGACCCAAACCAGCTTATTGGATTAAAAAACAGAACACTAAGGGAATGATTGACCGGATGCTTGGGGAGAAATAGGTCCAGCTGGGGCATGCTGAGAGTTGTAGGACTCCCTTCTCTCTAAGCCGCTATACAATTGTACCCCAAATGAATGCACTATGAGCCCTATACCAAATTGCGAAAATATGGAAGCGGGTGGCTGGCAGGCATGGAAAAGATTGTTCAGAGATGGAAAGCATGAATCTGAGTGATTTGCACTGTGAAATGCGGTTGCACATTCCCCTGATTACATGCAGATGGAATATTGAGTGGTAGCAGTGCAAAGCCATTTGCTTTTGGGTCGAGTGCAAGAAGGAAAAGAACTTGTTTTTAAAAGGACGCGATCCATGTATTTGTCCCTCATGGCTCACCCTGTGCCTTGTTTTCTCTCCCTTCCTCCCCAATCCCCCCAAACATCTTTTCTAGGGAGGATTTTGGATTTGAAGACAGGCACGGTAAAGAAGGAGGGCCAGCAGTCGTCAGTGAGAATGTGCATGGGGTCGAGGCGCTCGTTCATATGCAGAATGAGGTATCCCATTTGATACAATCGGGGGGGGGGGGGTGTTGCTTGTTTTGTAACACGGCTATTGCCAGAGGTCTGGATCCAGGGTTCTGGTGCCCCTCCCTCTGGAGCAAGCCTTGAGGAGCATGCGCTTCTGCAGGACGAAGGGGAGTGGGCTCCAATTGTCCCCTCTTCCTGTTCAGCTGGCAGAAAAGAACCACTGGGTCAAAACCACGCCCAGCAAGCCGTCTCGGATACTGGCCACAATATGTGACCCATAGTCATTGCTTGGCCGTGTCCTTCATGATACCTCTGCAGGATTCCTGCACGTGTTCTGCACAAGTAACTATTTCTTCTTCACTTCCCCCTCTTACCACACTGATATTACCAGCTTGCTGACAGAGGCTGCTGGGACAGAATTGAATTGATAGCTGCTACAGGGGCACCTGCCCGTTGCCCTATGCAAGCTCAGCACTGGACCATGGCTGGCTGTGTTCACCTTCGTCAGTAGGCCAGGCATGCAAGCAAGCCCACCCGTGGCTTAGCTTGCAGAGCTATGCCTTGTCCCAGTTGCCAGTAAGTAAAGACAATAATGAGGTAAATGGGCCAAAGGCTTACTCTCTATAAGGCAACCTCCCTTGAGATTTTATGGCCCAGTTCATGTATCACAGCTACCCAGGATTTGTGTACAAGCTAGAACAAGTGAACAAGCTGGTTCCTGGTTGGTCACATGCTCCCGGTGAGCCAGCAACTCAGGGACACGTCTTTCTTGGTTGTTGTCTGTGACGTCTGAACCCAGAATTGTGGGTTGTTTGTGCTACAGGCCTGGATTGCCATGTAATGCTCTGCTCACTGAGGTCCTTCTAGTGTTGTTTTCCTTTCAACACAAGGTTAAGGCTGCTTTCTCTGAAGAAGTATGTAATGGCATCTAAGGGCTTTTAATTGTATACAAGGGCTGTGCGCTCATGCCAGTTATGTTTTCTCTTAGAAAGTATTGCATTGAACTTGGTTGTTGTATTGAAATAGTACTCTGTTTTTATTACATGTGCATTTTGCATTGTATTTTATTGTAGGATATGAACTGTTAATCACCTAGAGAGTTTCAGCTTTTGGACGGTATAGAAGTGAGACTGATAATAATAACAATCATGCAGCGATAATTTCTTTCCCAACAACCACGTTCCAAGTTCAGGCACCGTGAACAACAACCCAGGGTCAGGATGTTGCCTCAGACAGGAGGAGAGCACCAGCTGCCCAGTGCGGCTTCCTTCTCCGCAACCCATGCTTTAACAAGCAGTTGGTTGTTGCCATGTGTCAGCCACTGTCCCTGAGCAGGCTTTTCAGTCAACCATGAAAAAGATGCCTCCTCATGTTCGCCTTCGCCCAGAGAAGCACTTACAAAGATTGGTGAACGCCAAACCAGAGTAGCCAGCTCTTTTTGGAAAACACTGTTGTGCTTGTTTTCATTTACTTCTTAATACATCTGCATTTTTCTGCAATTAATGGAGAAGTCAACAGCTCATATCCTTTCCATAGTCATGTTTACCAAATCTTACTCTTCCCCCGTGCTCACTCAGGAAAAAAACATGCCTCGAGTCAGCCACGGGAATGTGTCTATTGTGTCATCCTAATATGCAATTATTTAAATAGGTACTTCTGCAACCAAACATTCCCCATTGGAATGGCAGTGTGGCTGTGCTTCTGTTCCTCAGCTAACTAGGATTGTTGGTATTATTTTAAAAGAAATGTAGAAGGAACAAGAAGAATTAATCACCCGGCTAATTTTAGGCACATGAGCAAATCTCAAGAACATCTTCATTTTTGCAATGATCAAACTTTTGAGGTGACTGTCTTTAAATATTTCATTTACTCAATCTTATCACATGGCAGGAATTAAGCTTCCCTCAAGCCTGTGGGTTGTGGTTCAACCATTTTTGACCTAAAATAAATTCTTCAGATTCTTTTATCCATATGTTCCTTCTACCTCAAAAACTGTTTTGAATTTTAAATACTGAGCAGTAGGTATATAGATGATTTCTTGAGGTTTCTGAACTAGAGATGAGTGAACCCTCTATTTCCAGATCACATGAGTTCATCAGTCTTTCAGTCCCATTTCTGCATCAATCTAAGCAATGTTCTAAAGTAGCACAGGAATTTCCATTATTTGAATGCATTTTTATCAAATGCATTTTAATCCACAATACATATTTTTTACATTTTTGCTTCTGAGCTGAGAACTGTGTCTCAAAGACTTGTTTGAAGCCATGTAGGAACCCAAGGACTGGTTGACAGAGAGCCAAATCCATTGCATGTTTCATCAAGGAAAAGGTCCTACAGCTCCCAGCATTCCTTAACTGGGGAATAGCAGCATTGGTAGGACTTTTTTCTGTCAAAGCATGTATAAGATTGTGCCTTGATTTACTTAAAGTATTTTTACCCTCTCTTCAGCCAAAGTCTGCTTGCAGAGTGGCTTACAAAGTTTAATAATAAGGTGATCCTTACTTCAGACTCGCAACCTGCAAAATATGACTCAGAGGGAAAAGGAATAGGACAGAGGAGGGAAAAAGCAAAGCCAGGCAATAAATCTTGTTTGTGAAGCGCTTACTGTGCTCTTTCTGACAGGAAAGGGCAAAGTAAGTTCCTGCAGCTGCTTCTTCTCTAGCCAGTGAGTAGGGCCAGGTGGTCTTTCCTTTGACTTTATGTCTCCTCCTGGAGGGCGGTGGGATCACTGGCTCCACGGCAGACAAGCGCCCATCAGCCCTGCAGGCCCTGCGCAACCGTCAGCTGGAGCTAGAGATGGATGCACTAGTCTATTTCTGGTCTGGTTGGATTTATCTATTGTACTGACATCCCACCTTGTTCACCTGACAGGATGGCTTACATGCCCCACCCCCTCTGCATTTTATCTTCACAACAACAACCCTGTGAGGTAGGTGAGGCTGAGAGTCAGCGACTGTCCCAAAGTCTCCCAGTGCGCTTCACAGCCAAGTAGGGATTAGAACACAGATCTCCTAAATCCCGTCCAGCTCCTGATTCATTCACTGGTTCACAGTGAATGCATTTCTTAAGCTGGAATCTGTACTGGGACATGTGGAGAAATTATTTATTGATTATTTATTTATTAAACATTTATATGCCGCCCCATCGCAACAAAGCCTCGGGGCGGCTCACAACATATTACAATACAATAGAGCATTTAAAACCTTGCTATCTGTCCCTCCCCACCCCCCTGCGGTGCATCTCGGCAAACTTAAAATACACCCAACTTAAATACAAAACATAAGCAATAAGCACAAGAACAATTCCACTCCCATGCACTTAAATCCATTAAGCACAATTTAGATCATTTTTCAAAGCTCTTCCCTGAGCTGAGTAGTGGCCTGGCAGGGAGATCCACTTCTGGAATTTACTTCCACAAGATGCTGTGACAGCCACTAATTTGGGTGGCTTTAAAACAGGAGCCATGGGATCGTAGAACAGTTGCGCTGGAATGGGCCAGTATGGCCTTCGGCTCCAGCCCTCTGCTCAATGCGGCGCTCCAAGCGAAAGTATCCCCGGCTGTTGGCAGTCCAGGCACATCTTGAATGACTCCGCTGTGGGAGAGACATGACTTTCCTCGGTAATGAACCCCATGGTTGCATTGCTCCAGCAGCTGGGAAGTTCAGCTGGAAACTGCCTTTATGCAATTTGAGCCCAGTGGTTTGTGTCCTGCACTCAGGCATGGTTGAGAAGGTAGCCCGACTCTCCTGTGCGTGACAGCCTTGGAGATTACTCTCACATCTCCCCCAGTCTTCTCTTCTCAAGGCTTAAACATGCCTAACTCTTTCATGGGGCTCTGTTTCCAGTCCCTGGATCATCTGTGTTGCCCTCCCCTGAATCCTTTCCAGTTTGTCTGCATCTTTCTTCAAGTGTGCTGTCCAGAATTGGATGTAGTACACAAAATGAGGTATACCTAGTGCTGGGTGGAAGGGAACTAGTACGTCACATGATTTGGAAGCAATACTTCTGTCAATGCAGCCCAAAATAGAATTTGCCTTTTTTTCCAGCGACTTCATATTGTTGACTCATATTCAGCTTGTGATCTACAACAATTCCAAGATCCTTCTCACTTGAAGTATTGTTCAGCCAAGTATTCACCACTGTGCAACAATGCATCGAGTTTCTTTTTCCTAGGTGCAGAACTTGGCATTTCTCCCTGTTGAATTTCATTCTGTTGTTTTCAGCCCAGCGCTCCAACCTATCAAGATCACCTTGAATCTTCTTTCTGTCTTCCAGGGTATTAGCTCTCTTAACTTTGTGTCACCTGCAAATTGATCAGCATTCCCTGCACCTCCCAATCCATATCCTTAATAAAGATGCTGAAGAGCCGTGAGCTCAGGGCTGAGCCCAGTGCCCACTTTCCCCAGTTTAAGAAGACGCCATTCACATGAACACTTGGAGACCAATTCTCAGACGAATTCATGGGCTGCAAGGCTACCAACGGCTGCCTGTCCTGATGGCTCAATACCCTCCAATCTCAGAGGCAGATCACCTGTATACCCCAGGTGCTGGGAAACATGGGCAAGAGGCATTGCTCCATTCCTGGCATGCTCAAGGGTTTTCCACAGGTGGCTGGTTGGCCACTGGGTGCACTAGATGGACCCTTGGCTCATCCAGCAGGGAATTTCTTGGATTCTTAATATCCAGCCACCTGCTGACATAAGATGGTCAGATGAGAGAACCTTTGCATATTGAAAGTTGGTTTTCATTGAGCTTACCACAAATGACCCATGTATCATAGGGACCATAAAAACAAATAAAAATAAAAAGTGGGCTAGGAACTTTGTGTTGCAAGGCTGCTATTGATAGCTCAATATGTTGTCCTTTCTTTGTTTCAAGAATAACAGCTTCATGGGGTGCAGGGTGGGGCTTCTGCCTTTCCTTAATCTGAACAACTAGAACATCTCAGAAAGAAAGGTGAAAGTGTCAAAGGAAACAGGTTGCCGTTCCCCATCCAAGGAATATTTTAAAAATTATCTGAGCATCAGCTGCACCGTTCAAGCTCCTCCCTCCCCTTCCTCTCTCAGTCAAGTATCGTTACTGGATTTGTTCATATGCTGATTTGATTCTAGGTGTGGAAATGCGCCACTGGATCACTTACCTCTGAACAGAATAACTACCATGAGAAAAAGGTACAGGTAGGTGATCTGTCTGGCTATCCATTGCATTCAACCCGTACCTAAGAGCCTTGAGAGGTGTTACCCTTTCCTAATAGTATCTATTTATTTAAAGTATTTGAAATAATATTTTTCTGTCCCACTTCTCAGCCGGAAAGGCTTCAAGAGTGGCTTATGTGCAGCCAGTGGATACATGCAGTTACTTGTCTACTGGATATGGCCATGTGAAGAAGGAATGGAGAAGAAAGAGGGGGGAAATAGGCATGGATCCAGCAAGGCTGCTTCCCTTCTCTCCCTCCTCTCTCTCTCTCTCTCTCTCTTCTCTCTCTCTCTCTCTCTCTCTCTCTCTCTCTCTCTCTCTGTCTGTCTCTGTCTAGTTTTGTGGGCTGGCTGCTGATCGGAACCCTTGCACAGTCCTCCTGGGGTGGTCTCTTGGCGGTGCTGGTGGATTGGCCCTGCTTCTCCTCTGACCTCCCCTGTAACAGCCATGTAGGCCTTCTGGAGTGATGTGACTCCAGATAAGGCTTGAATGGCTTGGAAGGGTCAGTTCACTTTCCTGTTGGAGCCTGAGCGCATGTTAATACTTGACATCTGGAAAATAAGGAATCTGGCACTTGTGCTGATTAATTCTTTAATGGAGGGATTTAATTAAAAAAGGGCAGCATTCGGCTGAGCTGCATTCTGGCTACGCCATTGTTCTTAGTATTGTCTGTGCATGTTGGTGCCTTTCAGTTACAGAAGGTTATCAGAATGTTTAACATTAGATCTCTTTGTTCTGTTGTTGCTCTGTTTATTGTTAATTTTCTTTTGTCCCAACCTAGCGCTTGCCAGCCAGCGCATCCTAGAGGCTAGGATCGCTCTGCTCATGTTGACCTCCATAAGATCCCTTGCTGGAAAGGACATTCTAGTCCAGCTTTCTGGAAGAAGAGACATAACTAGGAAGCTTATCATACCACTCTGCCACTAACATTGCACAGCAGTTGGCATTAGAGCTACACCAACATTCATAGATTGTCAAGTTCCTTTCCTCTTACTGATGGGACCGGATTTTGAGCAAATTCTGTAATACACATTAGTGCAATTTTACACTTCTGAGAATGAACGAATCTGCCCATAATGACCACCCCCAGGCATACTTTTCAAACTGTAGACTATGGAAGAAATATACATTTTTGGCCAGTTTTTTAACATTTTATTTTTCTGCAACAAAACTTCTGTAAAATTACATAAAGGAACTGGCTGAAAAATATACACAAGAGCCCAAAGAGCCTCAGCTCTTGGGTGGTATAAAAATTAAACAAATCAACAAATTAATAAGTTGTTGTTGCTGTTGTCATTGTTGTTGTTGTTGCATTTATAGCCTGCCATCTTTCCCCTTGTGAGGAGACCAAGGTGGCTTACATAACTCCATTGTTTTATCTTTGCAACGACCAACCCTCTGCAGTAGGTTAGTTTGAGAGTAAGTTACTGGCCTATTTTCATGGGGAGTTTCATGACCAAGTGGGGACTAAAACCTGGGTCCCAGGTCACTAATGGACAGCAGCCATTACGGTCCCCATATCCTCCGTTAAATTGTCTGAACCTCTTTTAAAGCCATGCAGGTTAGGAAACAGCAGAACCTCTGAGAAGACATATACAAGTTTGCACCATAAATAACACAGAAATGAAGGCAGTACTGGGCCCAGATAAGAACAACAACCATTTTATATTAATTAGTAATAACAGAATAATTAATCTGTTATAAGGGTGAAAGTATTATGATTAAAATTGGTTTTAAAGGATGACAGATGCCTGGATAAATGTTTGTAACCCTTATGTAACAATTAAATTGTTTCAAATACTTCTCAGTAAAATAAAAACTAAGGAAGTAGATGCTACGAACTGACTGGAGCTTACTGGAATGAAATATGCATCAAGTCTGTATTCCTCCAGTTTCACCTTCGTTCAACTGCATTCCTATAGCATGTCTGTTGCCTTCTAACTAGACCAAGAGTTTCCTAATACCATGCCCGTCAGCTCCCATCAGCTGTCCTAAACCCATGGCCAGTAGCCAGGCATGGTGGGATTTGTAGTGGAACATATCTTGAGGAAGGCTGTGCCCAGCCAGAGGTCACCAGACTGCAGCTGTACAAGAGTGAAACCGGGGACCCCGCGTGCCCACAGACCGTCCGATGTCCAGTGCTTTCCATTTGCTGCAATCGGTACAGCATCTACTTCCTCATTTCATTAAGGCGTTTTTTGGAAATAGTATCTCCCTAGGGGTTCCAGATATTTGCACTTGGAAGTATCTATATATTTCCTGCCCAAATATTTGTTGTCCTTTTTACTGGGATCTTACTGATGCAACTTATCGGTTGCTTTCTCCTGCCATCAGGCACATTTGGCAGGAAAACAAGCTAGCTGCAGCTGCATCTCTGCTTCTCCTGGCTTAAGTTTACAGGCTATGTCAGCTTTAGCTACAGCCTTGATGGTAGAGGCTGCTGGTTCCACCATCACGAGGGCTGTGCATCTGTTCTGGCTTTCACTCCTAACTTTTAAGAAGCTATCCATCATGTCAGACCTATTTGAGGAACAAGGTTCAGGACCATGGAGAGCTCCTTAAAAAGTCAGCCTCTACAGTCCTGCTGCACTCCGCTGGATTTGGGTCAGATTGCAAAGAACTCTCCAGGCAAAAGAGGTGCTTGGCTAGTTCAGGCATTAACTGTTGAAGGCTCTTCCGAGTCACAGTGGTGAGAAAGTTTAGCTGCCTTGCTGATTTAACACAAAATGATGTCTTTCCACATAGGAATGGCCTTGGCCCAGTAAAAGAAGGAGAAGCCCAGTATGCTGTGGTCCACTGCACTGGTTATATCAAGGCCTGGCCTCCAGCAGGTAAGATAGACAAGGAGTAATTTTAAATTGCCTGCATGAATATCTGTGGTTTGGTCTGCCTTAATGAAACGAGCTTCGCCCTTGTAGGCCTGACTGAAAAGAACAGGAGCTACACAGAGGCATAGCTGTGCCCTGAAGCTTGAAATGTACCTTTAGGCCAGAAATTTCAGGAAATTGGAACTGAGTGCCCTGTGCACATGGCAGCCGGTGAGGCCTTTATTAGTTTAGAATGAGGAGAGAGGAACCACACTTCTGAATGCAAAAGAAATGCTCCCAACAGCATCTTCCTGGTATGGTCGCTGTTCTGCGTGTGGAGACGGTGTTTGTGCGTGTATGTGCCAGGAAAAATCCACTATCTGAAGGGGCTTCTGAGCATCGTATTTGGCCCCTGGATTTGGCGTTTACCATCCTGCATTAGTCATTACGCAGGGAAAGTGCATAGCTGGTCACACAGTGGCTGGGAGTAGTCGTACTTCGTGTGCCTTGTACTCGCCTCTGGAGCAGGAGCCATTCGTCTCCAAGGGCAAGCCAGTTTTGAAACTGAGTGGCATGCAGAAGGCAGCCCGCAATAGCTGTACAGGGCTGGAGCCATGCTCAGGGGAAACTTTGCTTGCAAGCCCTCTGTTCCATTCCTTGCTCCTGCAACCATCATCCATCCAGGATCCATCCATTCCTGCTTTGGGAAATGGCATTTCATTTCTTGATCTGTTCTACCGTACTAAGAAAATCCACTCCAGTAACTCTGTTTCACAAATGGGGATATTTACATTTGGGAAAAGTGGAAAAACACTACAGGAGACTGCAGAAGAGATTCCATCCAAAATTCTTAAGGGGTGGTTTGGCTGACCTTACCAGTTGGATGAGCTGAAGAATTTCTCTTTTCTGTGACAGCCTCTGCTGATATGAATCAGAACAAGAGTAAAAGCTGCCCATTTTTGTTGTCTGAGCGTCAATATACCGCATATATAAACTATTGTGGTGATCTGTTGTTTTTATCCCTCTGGGGACAGAAAACACTAGGAGCCCCAGGGCAGGAAAACTGATCATGTTAGTCTAGGGCTCTCCATCATTGGGATGGGTTCCTCATGTGACTTCTTTCCCAGTTCTGCAGATAGTTTGGTGGATCTAGTTCATGTGTTTTTCAGGCATGCACAGATGGGGCACAAAGGACATTTCTCCTTCTGGCATTGCAGAAGCTCCCTTAAAACAACATTAGCCTAATTCATACCACATGGAAGTTCTGCCGGCTTCAGCAACAGAAAGTGTAGTGGGTGGTGTGCATGGAGGGATTCTTCCTTTCAGTCATCCACCGGCAGGGGCAAGCCTGCAGGATCATTGCAAGCAAACCAGAAGTGTTTCCATTGCATTTTCAAAGAAGCAGCCCTCAAAGTAATTGAAATGCAGGGTGTCCCTCAATATCAGGGCAGGCTCTTGGTGCAGCCCATCCAGAGTTGCCTTGCTCTGACTGAGTGCCGCTCGCCACAGGATCAGGCAAGGATGGACTGGGATTTTCTGGGTGCCAATGTGCCCTGCTGCCCTTCCAGTGTTTGTCCTTGAACCGTCCCTGCAGCATTTGCTTCCAGCAAGCAGTTCTGCCAGTAATGTGTGGTCATCTTTGCACAGCTGGATTCCATCCAGGAGCAGTGCAGCTTGCAATGACCTCATTGGCAGGTTTGTTGTCTTCCATGCTCTGCGCATGAGCCTCCCAAAGCCCTTTGCTGGCCACTGTTGGAAACAGGATGCAGGAGTGGAGAGACCTTGTACTGGCGTACAGGAAATGTTCTTATCCATTGAGTTTTTGTACTCGTTGAACACCTGTGAGGTACACCCCTCATCAAAATGATAAGAGGTAATGCAGATACTGGACATGTTGAAATGCAAGAAATTGCCAGTTTCAGCAGCTATCAGCAGCTTTGCTGGTCCTTGCAGAATCAAAGCCCTGCTAAACCCAGGAATAATGTGAGAACTTAATATGGTCCAGGCAGGTTAAATCAGATTTCTGGAAAGTGAGCCAGTGAAATACATCTGGTCAAAACAAACAAGAAGAAATCTGAACAAGAGTTAAAGCTACAGAATCAGCCAGCTAGGGATCTGTTGACAGTGGCCGCTGGCCATCCTATCCACAGCTTCCCTGTATTTCCTTGAATCAGGCTAGTGGGAGATTGCTGTCCAGCCAGGCAGGTTGAAGTTCTGCTTGTTTATCAGAAGGACCCTCCCATTCAAAGCCTGGCAAAGCTCTTCTGAGAGAGAGTGCTGAACTTTCTTTAATGTTATCAGGCAGTTGTGTGTACCAGTTTAGCAGGAAACACAAAAACTCTTGAGGAATGATTTGCCAAACCTTGGTCGTTTTTCTGTGTCAGTTTTCTCTCCTTAAACTAGTAATAGGCAACCTGGAAGACTACATCTTCCATAGTTCTTTACCATTGGGCATGCTGGCAGGAGGAAGGCTGGGGATGATAGGAGCTGTAATTTAAAACATCTGAAGGACACCAATAGGCTACCTCTGTGCTAAACTGTTTTGCTAGCAGCACAGAATTGGACTACCAGAAACCTTACAGGAAGGGACAACTAATTTAGGGAATATACGGCATTTTACCTGGCCAAGAGCTTTATACATGCCCCCTCTGTAGGAATTTCATTGGGGCCTAATTCTGTTTTTTCCTGGGAAAGCAGTCTGGGCCTTTATGACAGCAGCTGCCTTCTCATCAGGTCCCATCTTCTCGACCTATTTGCATGCATATCTGCTAACAGGGCTCCATGGCTAACAGGCCCGTGGGGGTTGGGGCAGGATACAGGAACCATCAGCAGAGCTATCCCCCCATGCACAAACACCGTTCACTAGAACTTTTGCTAGGAAGGGTGCAATTTTAGGTATGTTTAAAGAGAGAAAAAGTGGCTGGCTGCAGAATGCTGGGAGATGTTGGAGGGGTTTTTCCTGTTTAAGCAGGCCTAGAGTTGCAGCCTAAATGAGTAACACATAAGCTGGACATGAACGGAATGATCTTCCTGCGGTCTGATGCATCCCAGCCATTTCCATTCCCTCTGGTGAGAGTAGCTTCTAGGTCAGAAGGAAGAATTTCCAGAAAGGCTGTTTGTTTTGGCACACACGGTAGCAGCCTGCCTGGCTCAGCATATGCAGATGAGTCTCTTCCTAATGTGACACTGCACACAGTGTCGCTTCCTGTCTAATAGGCTGAACTTTGCATGTTTCGACTCTGCATTTTGCCTTGGTTTATACCCAGCACAATCCTACTGCTCCTTGATTCTGCAGAGCATCGTGTTGGAGACCGCAGTAACGCGGCCTTTGATTATGTAGCTTTTAGCCGGGGTGACACGTGTGAATGCTCAAGGTATAAAAAATCACACTGAGTGCAGAGGAAATTGGATTTGCTGGCATTCTTCTGCCATGTAATGGAATTACAGCTCTTGAGATCAGTTCCAGGGGACAGCAAACCAGCCAGCTTTCACTTGCCTTGAGGGAGCCGTCCACACAACTGACTTTGGGTGCCGAGGCCAAGAGCATGAAAGCAGGCCACGCTGCGACCCTGCAGCCTTACTTTCCCTGGATTAACACCAGAAATGTGAGGAATTCAGAACATCCCCCTCATATCGGAAGGGCTTGCTTCTAACTGCTACTGTTACTGTGAGCGAAGTATGTACCGCATTATCGGAATAAGAACAAGATCTTTTTGTGTGCTTTGCAATCTGGCTTGATGCTTCCTAAGACCTAGTGAGAGGCCAAAGCCAAGTGAAGGGACCACAGCCCAGTGGCAGACCACATGTTTTTCATGCAGTACATCCCAGACTCATCTCCCATTTTTAAAAAAGGACCTGGTACTAACTAAACGTCTATAAGCCAATTTCTTCTGATACTGAGATACTGCACTTATAAAATACATCGTGTGCAATTGTGTGTCTTTTTAATTTTCCCCCCTGCCTTTTTTCATGCAAAGGAATCCAGCGCAGTTGATCCTCTCCACTTAATCCTCACAACAAGCCTGTGAGGTAGGACAGGTTGCGAGCCCATGACTGGCCAGAGCCACTCAGCGAGCATCACGGCTGAATGGGGAATCAGACCCCGGCCTCCCAAGTCCCAGTGGAGCACTCTGACCACAGTGCTACACTTCCTTTTTGTCTTCAGGCCTTTCTTTGGGAGGATGATTACTGCCAGTGGCACTGTTTCCAGGCTGAGATGGTGGTCCCTCCATAGCAGTCAGTACATACCCCATGGAAACCACAGAAATAACCGCCGGACCTTCTGCCTGGCTGTTCCTGGGCTTGGCTTGGCCTCTGTGCATGACATACCTGCCAGGTATGCAGTCGTTTCCACTGCAAAGCTTATCCCAACTTGTGTCCATATTAGATCACGAACTTCAGGCATGGGTGTGTGTGTGTGGGTGTGTGTGTGTGTGTGTATGCAGGGGGGGGTGCTATTTCTTCACATGAAAAGTTGCATGTTTTCCCCAAAATGCATTCTTCTTCCATTGGCTGAAGCATCTCAGCTGCAAACTAAGCCTTCACGACTGAGGCTCTCTGGAAGCCAGATCTGGAGAAACCAGTCTGGGGAAAGCAAGATCAGGCGCCCATGGTGTTGACCCTTCAGAAACTTACCCTTATTCTATCTTTGTTGATGCACAGTAAAAAGAAAAAGAAAATATCCAGCCCAACATTCCTCAAAGTCCTCACTATTTATTTATATAGTACCAAGCAGATGTCTCAAAAATAAATAAAACCAGAGGTCTTTGCCTCGGAGTCCTCTGGCTCACACACTCAGCCGTTCCACGGGCAACAACTGCCCATGGCAGTTTCAGTAAACAAAGAAAGCTCCACTCCCCCAGCAAATGGCACTGAGCACCAAGGAGGGGCGGCATTGTGTTTCTGCTGAATCTGCCTTCTTCTTGAGGTCAGAGTTGCAAGGGTGCTTGCCCATAGTGAGCAAACAATGACCTAATTGCTCAGACTTTCATCTCTTTTGGTCTGGAGGTCGTTATGAAAGAGAGGAATTATTCCCTTGCCTTCGGTCCATTTGGAGGAAAGGTTGGCACTCTTGATCTCCTCCTCTGTGAGTGGAGGAAGTTGCAAAGTGAGTCTGTGAAGAGGTAGAGGGGCTCCCCCACCTTCCCTTGGTGCCCAGCAGAGAGGGGCCAATGGTGACAGCGCATAGCCAGGAATGGGCGCAGGGCTCCGATTGCTGAGATGCACGGGCACAGGCATGCATGCAGCCGAGCAGGATTATCGGCTAGGGCAGGAACGGCTGGGTTGGGTGGGATGGCAGCTGAAACGGGGGAATAAAGGAGGAAATGGGGTGGTGGAAGAGGAGGAGAGTGAGAGGGAAGGAAAGAAAAAGGCAGAAGAAGCCTGGAACTGGCCGGCTTTGCCTGTTGGAGAGTTCCAAGGCACCCACAGAAGCGGAGGGAAAACCCGTGCCCAGGACATGCAGTTCCCCACCACCCCAGTCATTACGCCACTCCTTGCCCTTGGTCCAGGAAGCAGGAAGGGTTCAGGCCGGGGCAGAGATTAGGCGCTTCAGGAAGTGTGGCTGCAATGGGAAACTGTGAGCTGCAATAAAGGAACCTGGTGAGCAAGCTTGCTTTCTTCATGGATCTTGCATGGAGGTTAGGAAACAGGGTGCCTTCAACATGCCCCTCGCGTTACACAGCCCTTTCCAGAACTGCTGCAGCCTCTGTTCTCCCTAGATGTGGCCAAAACACAGTGACTCGGTTTGTGCTATGACCACAGATTTCATAAGCAACCTGCAAAATCATCGTGGGTTAAACAAGCCTTGTTTAAGCTTGCAGCAGGTGCCAGGACCGTTTACCTAATGGGTTCTTCTGGGTTATCGGAGGGTTGTTTCCCCCTCTAACAAGCCATTTCACTCTGGTTGGGGGGACGCAACAAGCTGCATGTAGCTGAGGTATTAGGCAAACGGTGTCCAGTATGCACGGTGGCTTAAGCAAACTACGGTGGCTTGTTTAACCCACAGTAATTGTGCGGAATGGTCCGGTGAGCGCCTTCTATGAACTGAATGTGAGCTAGAGCAATGGCAGGTCTGGTACACTGGTTGCAACACAGAGCTGGGGTTCACGAAGCGTGCAAAGCCCCCTGGGTGATCTTTGGCCTGTGCTCCTCTTTCAGCCTAAAGCACCTCACAGGGTTGTTGTGAGGATGCAAAAGGGGTGGGGAGGAGGATTGTGATGCTCCTCCCCGGAATTTCTCTTCTGTCCACTGGGCTTCTTCTTGTATTCAGGCCTTCCTTAGGAAGTGAGCCAAGCCGAGAAGAAGTCTGCGAATGCTCATAGAACTCTGGTTGCACAACTGACAACTTTCTTCCGTGGCGTATGCAGCACCAACAAAGGCTGCAAGTCACGTGTGTGCAGGAGGGATGCCTCTTGCACGATGTTCACATGGGGCTCCATTCCTGGCAGGCGAATGCTCAACGTGCTCGTCAGACTTGCAGCTATGAGAAAGTGGATCAGAGTCCAGGGAGCCGAGCTCAGAGAATCCCATGGATTCCCACCCCTGAAACAGATTCCTCACTCATCCCTAATCAGAGCTGGGTAGACCTGAAGATAAAATTATAACAAATAATCAGCTCCAGAATATTTTGCAGCAGTCTGCCCCTGAAGGTATTTCCGGAGGAGAGCTCCTGGTGCTACCACTCAGAAGACGATGCACTGTTATTCTACCTTTCCTGCCTTCAGAGAGAATCCTGAGCAGGGTTAGACAGAAAAAAGCACACAGTGCTGGAATTTGCGGGCCTTTTCTCTGTCTACACATGGATAGGATTGCGCCCTTAATAGATTTCCTCTAATAAGAAAAAGAGACAGAGGTAGTGGTAGGAAAACACGAGTTTCTCACAGAAGACAGTGTTGTCTGTCCTCGCCGCCTCAGCATTTTGTGACTGAGAGGCACAATCTCAGTTGCACAATCCAAGATTTGTCTGGAAGCACCCTGACTTGGCTGCCAAGGAATTTTCTGAGCATAGAAAGGTTTTCCAAAAACTGCCAGTGCAAGCTAACTCTGGACCTCAAAAAGGATTTTTTAAAACTGAAAATCTGTAGTGCATTGTTCAGCAATCACAGAAAATGGAAGGGGGCATTCCGGCCACTCGTCTGTTCCAGGATGTACACAGTGACATCTAGGACTGGAGTGTCCGGATCAGGGATCATGGAAGTGGTTGGTGGTCTTGACAAGATTCAGCAGCCAGAGGCAAAGACAAAATCAGGTGCAAGCAAAGAGCAGGCAGCAGCAGGGCATGGAAGGGCCAGAGGTGAAGAGCAGGACCAGGAAGATGCAAGGGTCAGGTCCATTCAGGGCAGAGGGCAGGGCGAACAGAGGTCAGGTACCAGTGAGGAGTGGCAGCACCAGAATCAAAGGTAAGGTCTGGAACAGGCAAGACACAGACCCCTGGCAAAGATGTGGCAGGATCAAAGCCACCAGCAATGTCAGCAACAGGCAGAAATCGAGGCCAGGATGAAGAAGTTGCAGGCCTGGAGGCAGGATCCAGACCAGGACCCCAAAACAGCCATCATCAAAACTCCTGTGGCAAAACTAGGCAGGGCTGAGTAACCCTTTATAGGCCCTGCTGGGGCTCCAGCTGCTTCATAGAATTGCAGTGGTTCTAACTCCCACTCCAGCCAGTACTTGCACGGTTGAGCCAGGCTGCCTGCTCCAGCAAGTCCCTGGGGAGCCACATATTCTGCAGATCCTGAGACCATTGAATGCAGCTGCCTGCTGAATGCAGGGGTCTGGTTTAAAGTATCTCCAACTGTTGGCTGTCCAGTTCCTGATCAAATACCTTCAGTGACAGAACGCCCACCCCTTAGATAGTTGCTTCTCCTGTTTGACTCATTTGTTCATCTGATTTTTTTTCCAAGGGATCAGTCACGATTTGCCTTTTGGCAACCTAAATCCCTTATTTCCTGCCCTATAGTCTTGGATAATAACAGAACAGGTTGCAACTGGTTCCTGTATGGAAACCCACTAAATGCTCGAAAGTGCTTCTCTTATCCCCTCAGTCTTGTCTGATCAAGGTTAAACATACTCAGTTCCATCCATCTTTCTTTATAGAATACAGTTTCTTGTCCCCTAATCTTCTTTGTTGCGTTTCTCTGAAGTCGTTCCGATTTATCTGAAGCCTTCTGTGGTGTCCAGAAATGGAGCTCATTGAGAGCCAGTAGGGTGTAAAGGATAGAGGGCTGGGTAGGGACTTGGGAGATGGTCATTGGGTGGCTTTAGGCCAGTCAGGCTCTCAGCCTAATCTACTGCACAGGGTTGTTGTGAGGATGAAATGAGAGAACCGTGGCCATGTAAGCTGCCTTGGGTTTCTTGCAGGAAAAAGGGGTGAGTTACAAGTGCAAGCTAGTAATAGTGATACACTAATAATGGTCATAATAACAACTGGATAGTGCTTGAAATGTGATCTGACCTACACAGAGGAGAGTGGAACTATCACTTACAGCGCTTTTGAAACCATTGGTGCAATCTAAAATTGTATATGTCCCTTTTGAGCTTGTGCCTATACTGTATATTATTTAGCATTGTGTATGTTACAGTAAATAATGAAACCAGTGCAGATCTATTGGTAGGAAGAGACACCCTGTTCCAGATCACTCTTTCTGCCCAGACCTTGGATTGACTGCTTGCTTTGTCTGATGGCAGCCTAGGCAGCTTACAGGATTAAAAAAAAGCATTGTGTTAACCCAGCAAATGCAATACACAAGTGAAATACACCCTTCCCAATCCTCAGTATTTTACTTTAAATTTAATTTAAGCAAGAATTTGTTTCTCTCCCCCTTTCCTGCTTCAATTAAGGGATCTCACATTTCTGAGAAGGAAATGAATTTTTATGCAGTCCATATGATGTTTTTCCTAATCAGTTTTGTTCATCACATAACAATTGATGGAAAATATTTAGTTGAGAGAGAATCTACAGTGTGCATGCGTGTGTGTGTCTGACTTTTCATAAGTATAAAATTGAAGCCAGGACAACTGTTCCCGTCAGGAGTTCCCTGGTGCACGTCCCACACAGAAGGACGCACAATAAACATGACTGTTGATAACAGAAGAGGAAATATTTTCCCAGTCTCTTTTGTATTGTCTTATGCTTTTGGTTTCATTTCTAGATCTCCAAATTCCACAGGAACTTGGTTAGCCACCAGCAATCTAGTGCCCTCCAGAGGTTTAGTACTTTAACTCCCATCAGCCCCAGCCAGTGTGGCCAATGCTCAGGAATGTTGCAATTTGAAGTTCAAAACATTTGGAAGGCATCAGGTTATGGAAAGCTGGTTTAGACCACTGTGCGACGCTTTGACCCGCATCTTTGTTTCATATGGTTTTTCTAACACCTGCTCTAACCATGCCACTCAGTGAGGCAGCTTTTCCCCAAGCAGGAGCAGCGGGAGGGCGGCTTAGCCCCCTTCGTTCTCCCCTTGCGCTGGGGAGAAAGTTACTCAAGTGAGAACCGCAAAGGGAGAACCTGAGCTGGGCAGAGACGTCCCAGGCTAGTCCACCCCCAGCCCGGCCTGCTCCTGCAAGAGTGGCTTTTCCTCCTGCAGCAGTGGGGAGGGGAGGCTGGGCTAGGAGGGGGCCTGCTGAGGCCGGGTTCTCCCCTCAGCCCCCACCACTCACAGCTGCCTCTCGGGAGGAGTGCGGAAATCAGCTGAGCACACCGCTCCCGCATGCTGCACCGTCTGCCTGATTCTTCTCCTCCTACCTGAGAGGGTCCCAGCCTCCCGCATCCGGGTGTCCAGGAGCAGCGGAGGCTGCTAGCGAACTATGGCAAGCCAAACGTGGCTTGCGGGCACAGAGAGGGGCATTAGTCCTCCCCGCGGATGCCTCCTGGGGGGATGACGGTGAAGGAGGCGGTGGGAGCAGGCATCATGCGCCCGGCCCTCTGTCAGGCTCGTCACGGTCGCTTGGCACTTCATGGCAGTCGCTCCCGCTGATTTACCACCAGTGTGTTGCCATGACGGGTGACACTCGGCCAGTGACAATGGGAAACGATTTCTCCTGCCTCACTCCTGCAGATGCTTTCTGTCGCCTCCCGCTCTAGCTAGGACCAAGTACAAAATGGCCCGAATCAAATATCTCTGCCATCTTTGCCGGAATAAGTGAAAGTGCAGGTTTCCTTCCTCCATGGAACAAGCTCACTTTTGTGAAATTCCGTGCACTGCGTATTGCCCAGCACTGTGCCCACAGGCCCTACAGTGATGTCCCGAAGCTCTGGACCATCTGTCCGCTTTAAAAAGGTATTTTTAATAACCTTAAAAGGTGATGTGGCACGCCTGCTATGGGTGGGCAGGCAGAGGAAGAAGGGGCTGCTTTTTGGCCCACCCAGGCATCTTCTGCCCACAGTCCTGTCTCCTTTGCTCTCCCCCACTCCCTCCCTCTACCCTTGGCATTTCTCTGCCCATCCCTCTCCTTTGCTATTTTTCTTCACCCCTCACTGCTAGCCACCGTCTTTCTCCCCGTTCTAGCCTTTCTCCTTGCTCTTGCTCTCCCTTCTGGCTCTGGCTTGCCATTCCCACCCCAGCCTCTCAGTCACGGGCCCCACCCTTTATCTTCCGCCCGGCCCCGACACACGGAAATACACCTTTGGACTCGCCAGGCCCCTACGGTAGCATCCACCGTAGGAGCCCTTTTGTGGTGGCCCCCAGAGCAGTTTCTCAGATTCCCAAATGTGTCCACAGATCCAGTGTGGGCCCTTTTCCCTTTAGCACTGCCTGCAGCTGGCAACCCTTTCGCATTGGCCACCAGCAGCAGTTGGGGCTGCTGCCCCACGACCCGCCACTGCCATCAGTAACAGCAAGCCCACGGCTCCAGTGGTGGCCAGTCCCTTCCCACGATGTGATTTGCCCACCCAATTCTGCCCAGGCCAAACTGGCCCATGAAGCTGAGCTGGTCTCTCAAGTTCACTGCTGTTGCCAACACAAAATGCTTGGCCGATTTTAGTTCCTTCCATGGTGTCCATATTGACCAGGCCTACAGAACTGAATGTAATACTACGGATGTGGCAGTCTGCTTAAATATGTATTAAGGTGCCAAATGACCCTGTGTAATCATTGGCAAGGAAGCAGAGAACAGTCTTTCTATCCAGGCCAGAAATAGAAACGATGGCGCCCCACCAATAATAGCACCTGAGCTGCAACTGGGTAATGTTTTGGCTTGTCTTTCTTTCGTCACAAGGGCTAGCAGCATGTCTGTTAGGTCATTAATTGATTAATTCCAGGCCAATAGCTTTCTTTCATGTGACTCATGTGTTTGGTGCGATAGCACAGCTAATAAATTTCCAAGGCTTGTGAGTATAGCTAACATCGTCCCGGTGTATGAATCAAGAGACCTCAACACTGATGTCGACCTGGTCTAGCAATCCAGAGACTTTGATGCTGACATTGGCCCAGTCTATGAATCCAGAGGCCATGCAGGTTCTAGGCTCCGCTGTTGGTATACCAAGCCAACCAATTCCAGACCCATCCTGCACAACCATGAGGCCTGCCGGTGCTCCCACTGCTCCTGCAGCCCCATCCAGCTGGTGTTCCTCTACTCACTGATCCCAAGAAGAGAGCCACTGCTGTCCCACCGTTGTAGATCCTCCTCCTTGGATTTGGGTCAGAGTTGCTCCCCTGACTCCATCTGCTCTCTCTTGCCTGCTCCCCAGCCACACTCTCCCAAGGCCCAGGCACAGGAGCAAGAGCCGGACTCACATGTGTGGGGAAGGAGATGTTTCACCTCCTTAGTGTTGAGCATGGCCAACAACCTTGGCCTTGAGGCCTCCCAGCCTGCAGAGCCCACAGTTGACCTCATTTTCAGGGCCCTGCTCTCCGACCACTTGGCTCTGTCCCCTTTCTCCCTCCTCCACCCCTCCTGCACAGTGCGCAGCAGTCTTGGAAATCCCCTGTGATGGGGGCTCCCACTTGCACTGCATTGACTCCACATACTGGGCCTTGCTCCACTCATTCCCTTTCCTGGCTCAGCACCCCAAACCTAGCTCTGTCAACGAGGAGTGGCTGCAGGGGTCCTCCTATCAGCAGCTCTCTGCGCCAGCAGATGGGAGAGGGGCGACTCCTGGATAGCCTGGCCTGAATGGCCTACGCTGCAGCCTCGCCATGCCCTCACATGCCCACATACAAGGCGGCCATGGCCAGATACCAGATGTTCCTCTGGGACAAGACTGGGCCCTTGGCATGGCGCCTTCTGGCTCAGCAGCTCCACCCAGAGGTGAAGAAGCTCTCCAGATACCAACTAGAGGTGGCCCAGGACCAGATGGACTGCAAAGGAAAGGCACTACTGGGGCCATGGCTATCTGTCGCCATGCCTGGCTCTGCTCTGCAGCCATCCCTCAGGAGACCCTCGCCCTCACTGAGAATATGCCTTTTGACAGAGAGGGAATCTTCAGTGCCAGAACGGATGAGAGCATGGAGCCTTCACAAGGCCAGAACAACCACCAAGCATATGGGGTTCGCCCAGCACCCTCAACCGCATAAATGGCAAGGGGCCCCTCTTGGTGCCAGCCACCGTCTCTCCTTCCCTGATCGCTATTTCAAGGCCAAGGCATCTGCGCGCCCAAGACCAGGCAAAAATTCTCCCCTCAGTGTCAAGACAACAGGCGCCAATGCTGAGGGTCAAGTCCAGGAAGCCCGCCGCCCCCGGCATCCTCACTCCCTGTCACATGCACAGATCACTTCACCCAATTCCTCTCTACCAGGAAGTCCATCACCTTGGAGTCCTGGGTCCTCTGTTAAGGGTACAAAATCGAGTTTGACACCCTCCTACCCCAGGACCATGTTAGTTCCTCCATGTCCTCATCTTCCCTTGTGGCAGAAGTACAGACCCTACTGGCCAAGGGAGCGATTGAATGTGTCTCCACAGACGTATAGCCAATAACTAAATCTATTGGAAAGATGGTGAAAAACCAAAGATGGTGAAAAACCATATAATAGCTAGTTAGGGGGAGGAGGCTGTTGCCATCTTGGGAAACCCAAACGGCCATTTCTGGCTCTTGTCCTGAGGTTCAGCACCTTCTATGTACACAAGCACCCAAATGCACCACCACTGCTCAAGCAGAAGAGGTTTAAATCTCCTGAATTCAGTTGCTTCAAAAACTCTGGCTTACTTTCCAATTAACGTGACTAATATACCAAAATTTGTTTTTCAGTGTGGTTCATCCCTCTCGCGTGACGTGCATCTAAAAGTCTCTGGGGAACAGGCTTTAAATAGCTTAAAATCACTGAAGCATTTTTAGGAAGTTTATGGCCCTAAAACTCAGTTTGGGAAATCTGATTACTTAAAGAGTTAGAGCTCAGTAGGTAGATAATACTTGTGTACCAAAAACACTATTTGCGCAACCTTAAGGCACCAAGAATAGTCTTCTGTCATGCTTTTTTATTCTTTTCATGTTTATAACATTAAATCCACTGAAGGGTTGAAAACAAATAAAGCATAATGAAATGCCCACGCATTTTTCAGTCTGCTTTTTCATTTCCTGTATGTCAAAATATGTTGCTGATTTGGTTTGAAAACACAGAGGCCTGGTTTTACAGCAAACAGAACCACTGTCCTAATGAAGCAGGGCTAGGCAAAAGCTCTTAAAAGGTCACAGTGTCAGAAATGTCACTATATTTTAAAGAAATGCATCTGTAAAATGGCTTTCAGCCCTAACAAGGGCCTCTGAGAGGGCATACAAGCATCAAAAATAAATTAAACAACCCGGGGTATGAACAGAGCCGTTTCAAAAACAGAAAGGGTGTGATCAAAAATGGTTGAAAAACATAATCGTGTCTGGCTGTGGATAGGAGCTGTAGTCCAACACACATGGAGGGACGAGGGGAAGGGTGCTTTAGAGCGGAGCAAGCCAAACGATGGAAATGTGGACTCCTGAATTTGGGGGGTTGCCTCTTGATTTTATTTTTGCTTGGTCTTGGTTTCATACTAATAGTGAATTTATTTTAGATTCTGTGGTCTGGTTTTTTTAAAATTGCGTTGCAACCAACTGCCCTGTTTCCCTCTTTTGAATGTTGTCATTTGATAAGTTGGTGTCTTGTGAGCAGCTTTGGGTGCAGTTTTCTGTAAAAAAGTTGGAGCGGGAGAAAGAAAAGTACATAACTATACTAAATAAATAAACACTCCTTCACCTGGAAGTTCCTATGGATATTCAGAGGAAAAAAGGTTTAGGTCGGGGGGCATTTGGTCTAATGTGCATGACGGTAGTCTAGTGGTTGCTGTATTGTGATGTTTTGTGTTGCTCTCTTGCATTGCAGAGGACGGGACGCCTTGGTGAAGCCGGAGGAGCCACGCCGGCCTGAAGGGAGGCATTTGTCCCACCCCAGCAGGGGCCCACGGACACGAGGCCCCTTGGCTCCTCCTCTTCCCCTCCGCAACCCGCTTGTTCCCCTTCCTCTTGCTCTGGCCAATGCAATGGCTGTGAGGATGAGGACATGCCCTGCCTCCTTCCTCGCCAGCTTTCTGCTTATCAAGAAAGCCAGTGGCAGCAATGAGGAGCGAGAAGGGGAGGGGCAGGAGCAGACGGTGGCCAAAGCGATGAGACGGCAGGTGCACTGAGGGTGTCCCGCCTGTGAAAATCTGGAGGCTGCAAGGAGGCGGAGAGGTACTTCCGCCTCACATCTTCCTCCTGTGTTCTCTGTTGGGCACTGGTGTGAATAGGCTGCGGGACAATATCAAGTCACCTCCAGAGGTGATCCGGAGACTATCCAGACGGAGAGGTGGGGGCTGCAAAGGGACATGGGCATGGAGTGAGGAAGCCTGGTTCAGCCTCCTGCAGCTTGCCAGGTGAATCCGGATCAATCCTACCCAACTTGGTGTCCTCCAGATACGTGGGACTGGACTGGACTGGACTGGGAGATGCACTCCAACACATCGAGGCAGCTCCAAGTTGGAGAAGACTGATGTAAACCGGTTTGCTTTCCCTGGCAGGCCTCGTAGGGTTGTCTTGAGAAAAATGGGGGAGTCAAGCGTAGCCCAATCCTCTGCTCTTTGGACAAAAGGCCTCCCGATGTAATCAAGTACTTTCAAAAGCACACCGTTACTACTTATGTCAGATCCACCTCCCTCAAAGTCTGTTGGTTGGAGGCCCAAGAGAGGGCCTTCCCATTGTGCTTCCCCAGCTCTGGAGCCCCCTGTCCAGAGAAGTGAGGCAGGCTCTTGGCTCATAGGCCAGTCTCTCCTTGCAGGGGCTTTGAACTGGGGCTGTTTGTTGGTTTTATTCCTGTGTTTTTAATTTGTAGGTTTCTATGTTATATTTTAATTAAGTTTTAGGTTTTAATCCGGGTGTTGTTTGCTCCCTTGGTGGAAAGAGGTGCCATAAATGAATTAAATAGATATAACAATGGCATTTTTATTTTTGGGGTTTTAGGAATGACTATACCGGAAGAAGATGCCGAGGTGGGGCAAGGCAGCAAATATTGTCTGGTGGCAATAGGGAGGCTTCAGGTAAAGTCATGTTTTAATGCTAAAGAACTTCTCTGGTCACAAATGGATTCCATGGATTGTTGAACTGAAAAGGCCAACTAAATTTAGGACCACTGGTGTTAGCCAGATGGTGGTAGAAATCCAACAAATGCACAGTACAAACTTGCTAATATACTTGTTCTGAATCCATGTATTGAATTAATGCAGCTATTTTTGCATTCGTTAGCATCAAAGGTGGGTTTGCCAATGATTGTTTGAAACCATGAAAAGATCCTAGTTCACGGTGGGCAGCTTGATGCGCTATGCGATTGCTACCTGTACAGGTGGTGTTATTCTGGTGTTTTCGCATAGCCGAGATGCCACTATGTAGAAAGGAACTTAGGACAGAAGTTCGGTCTGTGTGCTTTACTTTCTGCACTGGTCTTGCCCAATCTGGCATCCTCCAGAAGTTTTGGATTTGAACTTCCATCAACCCCTGCTATCATGGCCAGTGGTCAAGAATGCTGGGATTTGTCATCACAAGTATCTGGAGGACACCAGGTTGGGGAAGCCTGCATTTTCCAGCCATAACTGCAGATGTGGGGGGTTGAACCTGGGACCTTGTACACGCAAAACGTGCGCTTCACCACTGAGCTATGGCTGTTCTTCTTAGAAGATGGAACACATGTAGTGGTGGCATCAGAAGTGGTTGAAAGAAGGTCCCTGCCTTTGTTACTTTTTTATTTTAAAATATTTCAATAACGTTTAATATCTATAGGTTTTAATTGTGCAGCCAGGGTGTTTCCGGATTTTAATTGTATTTTGTATTATGTTGTATCTTGTTTATTTATTTATGTGAGCCATCCTGAGGCTATAAGCGATGGGATGACATACAAAAACTCTAAATAAATAAATAAATAAATAAATTTGTCAATTGCATCAATAGTGCAGAGTTTTACATCATAAGGTTGCTGGGATCAAGACAGAGCTGCTGCCCCTCTTTAGATTCCCCAAGGAGGATTAGCAGGGTGCCAGGATAGCTGGTGCCCCACTCCACGTGTTGGATGACTGTGTGAGCCCTTGACTAGGACATGTCTTGTCTCCCATTGGCTTCTGTAGGTGTACGCTTAATGGTACATATCAAGTGGAAAACCGCACTGTGTATGTCCTTCAGCCTTTACTTCGAGGTTGGGGAACATACAGCCCTGGAGATGTCATGGACTTCCACTCCCCTCACCCTAGCAGTGAGGGATGAGAGGAGTTTCAGTCCAGCGGCATCTGGGCAGCCACATGTCCCCATCCCTGCTTGAGATCCATGGACTTTAGTAGAGCTAAATTCCTTGTGAATACAATGTACATCTTTGTATTATGCTCTTAATCATACATCCCATTCAAAGCTGGAAAATTTCAAGCTGATGGAGATGAAGAGAGCAAGATGATGATTCTTCTTTTTTTTGGCAGATGATCCAGCTGCCAAAATAAGCTGTTGTCCAGAAATACTATTTGCTGCACAAAAGTTACCAAATAACTCTTACATAAGGAACGGTGTGAGTGACAGAGGAGGTTATAGTATACAAAGAGAGAGGGGCAGCTTTAATCACAAAGAACTTGGTGGCATGGGACGTGGGCCATATGTTATGAACTCTCTTCCCCGCAGGAAATAAATCATGCAGCAGGGAGCCACTGACTTCCTTGCCCCTCCGATTGACCCTGTTGCTGCTTGGGGACCATTTTTAAGGTGAAGAAGGAAACACTGTACGTGCTGTTTGTGCCTGAGAAACCTATCTGGCACTGCAGGGTGTGGAGGAGAGGCTGTAGAGAAAGATCTTGCTTGTTGCCCAGACACAAAGCCCACCATGTCTTTGCAACATGCTGTGTGCGATCATTACTCTTCCGAGTGGCCAAGGTCCATCTCACAGCTGCCAAAAGAGAGAGCCAATGTGATGTGGGGGTTAAGAGCATGGACTAGGACTCAGGGGATCCTGGTTCTAGTCTCCTTCCAGCCAGGAAGCTCACTGGGTGACTCTGAACCAGTCACAGACTCTCACCCAATTTACCTCACAGGGTTGGTGCTATGGGATAAGACTGAGAGCAGCAGGAGGAGAAATGCCTTAAGATTCCTGAAAAGGAAGAAAGATAGGATATAAATATAATAAATAATAATAATGGTGAGTTACAACCCACCATCCCTGAAGCATATGTAGTAGAATACATAGTCCTCAGGAACGTCATCCTCATGATTTGGTGGTGGTATGAGGGCTGCAAAACCAGTTTGATCCTGCCTAGTTCACACTAAACCCTACTTCAATCAGTCACAGACCCAAAACACTCAGAAGAAGCTCCTTTCAAAAGAGGAAAAAAATAGTTAAATAAATTATATGGGGGTGACTTAAAAACAAATAAGTATTATACAACAGAGGCAAGGATCATCTATGTTGATAGAAAAAACTTGGCCACTAATTCTGTTTTGAACTCGTTCATATCAGCTAGGAAATATTTTAAATACCAATTAAAGGTCCTACCCAGGAAATCACTCATTACAGGGTCAAGGAGTCTTGTACACTCATTCCCATAAAAATTGCATACAGAAAGGAAGTGCTCCAGAGTTTCAATTTCTACAGGGGCATAGTCGATTTTCATATTACACACCATAATAACACCCATCTAAAACTGTAGATGGAAGCCAGTTAAATTTGGCTCTTGAAAGACTTGCTGGTATTTTGGCATGGTTGGATTTTCCAAATACCTAGCACTTTGGAGGAATAAACCCACCATCACTCCCCAAGTTCAGAGATCATGGAAGATGATGGATTGTTTAAAATCAGAAGCAGAAGCTTCTGATCTTTTCCTTGGATTCCCCAAAGAGAAGGAGAGTAGATGTTTGCCTGTCTTGATCACAGAACAGCAGATCATGGTTTTTGGTGAAGTCTGAACTGGAGCACAGACTCTGTTGGGCCCCTTGCTTACCACTGCTCTCTTGCTTGCTTAAGGAGCACCATTAGCCTCTGTAACCCACAGTGACACAGGAGCTGGTGCTCCAACTCCCTTTATCAAAGGGTGAGGCGTTCAGGGAGTGCTCAGGAGCGCCTGCCCAAGAAAGCTCCAAATCAGCTTCCAAGCTTTAAAATGCCATTCTGAAGTAGCCTTCTCTGACCTGCTACCACCTGGTAGTGTTAGACTACCATTCCAAGCATGCTTGTTGGGAATCGAGATTTACATGAAAATAAATCAGTGACCTTTAAGCAAGCAGATAGTTTCACAGGTAGAAACTTGTTTTACTAATTGTGTTGTGTTTGTAGGGCACCTGAATGCCGTTAGAAACACTCGTAATGAAATCTTTTTATTGAGTTGTGCCCCTTACTAGGCATTCCTTTGTGTTGCTGGTTTGGATGCCACCATATTCCTTAGAAGTGAATAGGTTTCCTTTAAATAAGGGAGGAGGAGGAGGGACTTGAGGCCCTCCAGGTGTTTTGGCTTACAACTTCCATCAGCCCTAACCAGCATAGCCAAAGGTGAGGATGTTGGGAGTTGTAGGCCAAAAATCTGGAGAATCACAGGTAGCAGCTTTCGCCCACTTAAACCTCAGTTTCTGAGGGAGCCTCTTCTCCACTCAGCCAGAACCAAAGACCAATGGACTTTCCATTCAAGAAGTCAATTTCTTCTCTTTGGGACCAAGTAACTGGACATATTTAGGCAGGGTCATATTGATGCAATGTCTGATTTATTTAGAAAGTGAGGCCTGTCTTGGTAATTTTATTCTTGCAGAAAGCCAGCTCAGTTTAGTGGTGGTGATGGTAGCAAAGATTATCATTTCCAGGCATTAAACATCCATAATTCTGTCTCCCAGGTAACCAGTTCTCCGGTGTGCATGGACATGAATGGAATGTCTGTCCCCACTGAATTCTTGTCCAGACACAACTCAGATGGAATAATCACATTTGTCGATCCGAGATGCATCAGTGTTATTGGCTACCAGCCACAGGTTAGTCCATTCTCCTTATGGAAGCTGGAATCCCTGGCAGCTTGAATTCCTTATCTGTTTTGCTAAAAAAGAGGCACAGCCCAAGATGGAACAGCAACCATGCTAAGATGTAGGGTTGAAAACCCTGTGCTTCCCACTGAGATCAATTGAATTTACTCCCAATACTTAATTTGTCAGTCCCTCCAATCCTTCATGTGCACCCGCACTACTGAGTTTAAAACATGATCAGCTTTCTCTGATCCTAAGACAGCTTAGTGCAGAATAGTAGTATTTGCATCAGGACCATTACCCTACAGGGCTTAGCCATGCCCGCTTCTGCTATCTGCTCCATGGAGTTCTTGAGTGGGGGGGGGGGGCAAATCTGACCCCACTCACCATGAGAGATGAGTTCTGAGTACTGCACTACTAATGAAGACACATGGTTATCCATACTGGGCCTCTAGCACCCTGTAGAATTTGAAGAATGGATTATAATTTTTCTGTTGTTGTTTTCTTCATTTGTGGATGGTTTACTAGGACCTTTTGGGAAAAGACATCTTAGAATTCTGCCATCCAGAAGATCAAAGCCATTTGAGAGAGAGCTTCCAACAGGTAAACCCTGACTTATTAATTCAGCTTTCTTGCATCTTCCGTCACTGACATTTTTACGCCTAAGGGAGGTGTAGGGCTTTTTCTTTCTCAATGTGTATAGGATTGCTCCTTTAGCTTCTTCAGTTATGATATCCAAGTATGAGGGGTAAATCTATATGTAAAACTTCCAAGACTACCTGTAATTTTTACATCAAAATTTTAGATGATATCCAAATGAAATAAAACTCAGCAGCAGAAACAGGTTTTAAAACCTTGCAAGCCGCTTTCATAAAAGAGCCATAGAGGCTGAAAGAGAAGGAACGAGGCAGTCATTCTTATAGACAGAGCTCCATCATTTGGTGCCACCTTGAAGAAGACCTCCCCTATGTGACCACCCACCGTGCTTAACAAAACATGGTGAAGATCTGCGGATACGTGTGGCGCTGGTTCCACTCTTGTTGCAGAAGCCACTGTGTATATGGGTTCTACATACTTTAACTGCCAATTAACTTGCTCAGAAAATACCACCCATGCGACATAATTGATTTCTTTCACTGATTACTTTAAATCATCAAAAAGTAAATGCACAACTCCTGAACATTCTGGCTCTGGATGCAAATGATTCAAATGAGCATTCATTCATTCATTCATCGATTTATATCCTGCCTTTTTCCTCAAAGGGCTCAAGGCAGCTTACATCATTCTCCTCCTCCATCTTATCCCCACAACAACAACCCTGTGAGGTAGGTTGGGCTGAGAGTCTGTGACTGGCCCAAAGTCACCCAGTTGGCTTCATGGCTGAGCAGGGACTAGAACCCAGATCGTCTGAGTCCCAGTCCCATGCTCTTAACCACTACACCACACTGGCTCTCATTCAGATTCTACAGCAGTAACACATGAGCATATGGAAGTAATTCTTATGGAATTCTTCAGGTTTCCAGAGCACTGTCTGGATACATGTCCTTGTAAGACAAATTGATTTCAATTGAACCAGCATGTCTTTTGCCAGACAGTTTGGCATGTTCCCAGTTGCACCTTCCAGATGCGTCTCTCGCCATGCTTAACAGCCAATCATATTACCTTCGACCCATTCCTGGAATGCATTTTTCTCATTTTCCAAGTCAAAATGCTGATAGCTAATTTGAAAAGGTTATATATGGAGTGTGCAAAATCTTCCCAGTTTATTCCCTCAAGTATTTTTGCCTTGCCAAGAGTGATAGCGCATATCCAGGATATATATATCGGTCGACTTTCTGAAAGCAGGATGTTCCTAATAGATATTTCATGAGTTATTCTCAACCTTACCTAAATTGCTTAGTCGACTTCCCCATTCATAGACTGATGGCAGCTCTGCTGTTCCTTCTGGTGGCCGAGCTGTTGCTCTTAACCATTGTTCACTCGAGCTGCTGGGCACTAGGCTGTGGTCAGACTGCTGCCCCTTTTGCCCTCCTGCTCCTGGCAGTTGGCTTCACTCACGGTGCCATGCACACACCGTCACTTTTTCAGATTCCCCTCTCCTGAGAATCTGCAAAAGGTTCAGAAATCCTTCACTTTAGATATTCATCCATAGCGAATATGCAATTTGTGCCACCCCATAATTTATTTATTTATTAAAAATTGTATACTGTTCACTCAGCCATGGTGGCTCTCTGAATGGTTTACACGCAATACAAAGCGGACATAATACAATGTATTAAAACAGATTAACAATCAATAAAACAATCTGCTTAAACAATAAGTAAAACTCAACAAAACAAATTACAATGAAATTAAACAAATTAATAAATACAAAATCCCAGTTAAAACAAATAAAAACAAGAACCAAAACAGAAAATAAAGACCTGGCTGTAGATATTAATAACATGTTGCTTAAACATGAAGATGCTGAATGAATAAAAAAAAAGCTTTTGCCTGGCTCCAGGACATGCACAGTGTCAGCAGCAGGCATAGTTCCCTGGGGAGAGGATTCCATAAATGAGGTGCCACTGCTGAAAAGGCCCTTCCCCAAGTAGCTTCCCTCTTCACATTCTTTAGAGGGAGCTCCTGGAGAAGGACCTTTGAAGAGGATCTTAGATATTGCATAGCTGCAGTTAGGGGTGCAATCAGGTTTTTAAATATATATTTTGTTATATTTTAGGGTTCTGGTGGTTCTCCACAGAGTCCGGCCCTCTTCTGTTTTCCAGACTTTTTCTCCTACTCAGCCCTTGCTTAGAAAGCGAGCTGAGCTGGGAAGAAACCCACAAATACCTGTAGAATTCTGGATGCATGGCCAGCAGCCCTCTTCTGCGGCATGCGCATTACAAGCAGGAGAGGGATGTTGCTTGCACTGCGTTCACCTGGGCTCGCTTCTGGAGGGCACCTGCACAAGCACTTGGTGTGCTGGCCAGGAAGTCAAACTCCCAGCCACAAGTCCAGAGAGCCAACCCTGGGGAATCTGAGGGATCCCTACCCACAAAATGACTGTTCACACATCCCTATGAATTTATGTATCTGTTTCTGTGATTTGTTTTCCAGAACCCTTGTACAAGGCTTTCTCAAAGGCCCTGCTGCCTGATAGGTTGCTACAAGATGAATGGCTGTGCAGTAAAGCCAGTGAAAACTGGACGTTTTCAAATTGCTGACCTTATCAGGAACTACACTGGGCAAGCTGATATAGGGAGGGATTTTGCAGTGTTTGGCCCATTGCCAGGATGTGTTTCAGGGTTTTTACTTCCTGGCAAAGTTAAGTCATTCATCTGGGTGGGAAAAATTAAGTCTGAACAAAAAAAAATTGTACTTCAAGAACAACAAATATAATTTTCCACCAAATGTTGGAGAGGGTGGCTGCTTCCCATCCTTTAGAAACATTTTCTGCTGGTCATTTTACACAGATATTCTGCCACATGTGAGCCCAGTGTTGGGTGTGTCAATGAAGAGTTATTGTTGAAAGGATATGGCTCATGATATTTAAGCAAAAGCTTTATTTTGAGTGAAACATTACCTCCTCTTTCTTCTTTCCCCAGGCTCACAATTTCTGAGAACTGTAAAAGTATTTCTCTTCTTTCCACGTCAGCCTTTTCTATTAGATCTTGAGTTTCCAGTTCATCAGTTGTTCACCAATCAGATCCATTAGGGCTCCATTCTATGCATGTGTGAGCAGAAGCAAATTCTGCAGATCCCAGGAGGCTTGTCTAAATAGTCATAGGATTTTGCCTGTAGCCAGTTAAAAGCAGAGAATCAGTTTAACTGAATGGAAAAGGGACCGTACTTGGAACAGGTGGACCGAGGGGGGTGACTTACTCATTGTAAAAAAAGATGAAATGTTTCACCAAAAATGAGGGCAAACGAGGACACACAATTTCTTGACATTTGCATATAATAACTGCCCAAAGGGACAGTACAGAAGTGGAATAAAGAAATAATGAAGAGATGGATAGATATGGGGGTAGTTTATTGTTTACAATATACTGACCACAGAATCAATAGATGCAAATATAAAATTCATACAGAAAAATGTAAAAGATAAAAGTTTAAATGTGGATGGATGGATACAGATATGAAGAGAGATGTAAATTTAGAAACAATTAGCACAGTGTAAAGAGAAATCTCGCCACAGGGATGAGAGTGCCGGGGGACCGCCTCTGTCCTACCTGCTGCTACCTCTGGATGCGCAACTTCAGAGTCCCCCTGCGCTCCCAGCTTCTTAGCATACTTTGTCTTTAAAATGAACTTGCGTTGGACACCTTTTCAAATCAGGGCACCTGAGTAGCATGGGCTGCCCATTATAAAGTAGGGCCCATGGCTACCTTAGGAAGATCTTGAGTTCCAAATCCCCACTAAGCCATCAAATCCCCACTAATTTTTGTGAAGATAGAAAGGGATAAATCCGCCTTTGCTGAGTTCCTCAGAGGCAGAGTAGGATACACTCATATGTAGTCATAACTGGCAGTGTTGTTGTTAGTCGCGAAGTTGTGCCTGACCCATCGCAACCCCATGGACAACATTCCTCCAGGCCTTCCTGTCCTCCACCTTCCCCCGGAGTCCACCTAAGCTCACGCCAACTGCTTCAGTGACTCCATCCAGCCACCTCATCCTCTGCCGTCCCCTTCTTCTTTTGCCATCTATTGTTCCCAGCATCAGGCTCTTCTCCAGGGAGTCCTTCCTTCTCATTAGGTGACCAAAGTATTTGAGTTTCATCTTCAGTATCTGGTCTTCTGAAGAGCAGTCAGGGTTGATCTCTAGGACTGACCGATTTGATCGCCTTGCGGTCCAAGGGACTCGCAGGAGTCTCCTCCAGCACCACAACTCAAAGGCCTCAATCCTTCGGTGCTCAGCCTTCCTTATGGTCCAGCTTTCACAGCCATACATTGCAACTGGGAAAACCATCGCCTTGACTATATGCACTTTTGCCGGCAGGGTGATGTCTCTGCAGTGAGGGAGGTTCAATTCCCTTGAAGAACAAGATGGGAGGAGGCTGTTTGGGAACCCCTGCGCACATGGATGTGAGCTGGTAGTGGTGTAGCAACGTCCCAGCTCTCAGTCCTGGTTCTGATGTACTTCCACCTCCCTTAGAATTCCCGTTCTCTTGGAGTTTAGCTGCAGTTCTCACAGTAGTAGGAGAAAATTAATTTTCCCAGCAACAACATATTCTAGTCTGTTGTGATGCAAAGTATTTTTGGAGTGCCTTGGTCTGGAATGGGCAATTAAGTCCCATGAACTTTACAAAAGACCTGCCCCCAGTAGAGTTGAAAACTACTGGAACTAGTTTGTAGATATGGATCAACACACACAGCTGAATTTCTGGACTTTCTTTGGGTGGTGGCATTGTGGAGGCTCTCACGCTGAGTGCCTGCACTTCAAAATTAATGCAACATCGCTGGGGAAAGGATTTGTTGTTGTTCGTCGCGAAGTCGTGTCCGACCCATCGCGACCCCATGGGCAACATTCCTCCATGATGGAAAACAGCTGGTTACTTTCAGCTAGAGGCTTTATGCCAAGCCTGTCATACCTTGCAAATGTGTAGCCCCATCGCCCAAAGACAAGAAACAAAACAGTTGCTGTAGGCATAAGAAATATGCGCTCTCTATTCAGTAAATTATGAAGTGTAACTCAGGAATGCTGCATGGCGAAGAACCCACAAGCAGCCCATTTTGGTGGCACGCACTTGTGAGAGCTGCACACCGAACCTTCCTTGGCCCATTTTTCCGTAGGTGACAAGGGAGGACACCAGATGGATGCCAAGACAGCTTTCCTCATCAACTGGGGCAGCCTTCTCCAACTTGATGCCTTCCAAATGGCTCTGACTGCAACCCCCATCACCCCCAGTCAGCATGGCCCATCAGCCCTAGCTGGGAGGGGAATTGTAGGCCATAAAATCTGGAGGGCCACAAGTTGCCCACCCTGCTATGAAAGGATTGTCAGTTGTTGATACACTTCTTTAAGGGTACACATGCCCCCTTTTCTCTGCTTGCAGGTGGTCAAACTGAAGGGCCAGGTGCTCTCTGTGATGTATCGCTTCCGCACCAAGAACCGGGAATGGATGCTAATCAGGACCAGCAGCTTCACTTTCCAGAATCCATATTCAGATGAGATTGAATACATCATTTGCACCAACACAAATGTCAAGTATGTGTCCGGCCTTAACATTTAAGCTCTCCTTGCATGTCTCTGCTTTTGCATCCTTGTTTTCAGGTGCTCCTTTGTCTCATTAGGGGAAAAGAGAAGCCTATGCCAAAGTGACATAGTCTGTGAAGGGCTCACATCTGTGCCATTCAAGCCATTTCACCCATTGCGTGACAGGTTTGAGTGTATCCTTGACAAGGAATGAGGCAGGAAATCCTTGTATTTCTAAACATGCGCTTCTCTTAATTCACACCTAACATTTTAATATGTACTCTCTGGGGGGGAAAAAACCAACAACAGATCTTACACGTTTGCCTTAAAATGCAACGTGTGAATAGGCCCTTCTGAACACGGGTGTCCTCACGTTCCAGCACAATCTGCCTGACCTGGGAGGCTGATAGGCGTTTCTGCAGCAGGCAGGAGGTGGTTTCGCATATTCTTTCTGCCCTTAGTTTAGCAATAGAATAGTGAGTTAAAGGTGACATGTTGGTGATCGATAAAATTAAGCATAGTATGAAGAACTTGAATGCGGAGTTTTCCTCTCCCTTCTCACAAAGTATCAAGAAACTGGAGTCACATGAGATCAGAAGGGGAGAAACGGAAACTATTTTGTTTTTACTCAAAACAAGCTTGTGATGAACATGATAAAAATGTTGGATTAGAGAGTGGGCCTCCGAAAGTATCACAAGCAACCTTGTTGTCTTTCAACCCATCTTTCTTTGCTATAACACATAAATGGCACCCCGGTGAAATCTCATTGTTACCTGACACCAGACTGAGAACACTAAGGAGAAGGGCTTTCTCAGTGGTGGCACCCCCAAAACGTGAACTCTGACCTATGGAAGCCTTCCAGGCCATTTCCCTTTTAATTTTTAAAGCCCTGCTTTTCAGTCTGTCTCATGGGACTTGGGACCTTTTAGGGCTAAACTGTATGGTTTGCTTGTTTGTTTTTTAATCCCCCCACCCCACATCTTCATGTCAGTTTTTTATCTAAGTGTTTTCTGTGCCTGCGATTTCCTTCCTGTCTGTTCTTCTTACTGCTGTTATAAGATTTTGTTGGTACAATTTGTGACCCATATTCAAAATGTAGCAGTAAATAAAGGTCCGATGCAGGTGAGCAAAACCATAAAAGCAGAAGGATCTACCATTCACAAACAAGCTTTTGTTCCTGTGTTGTCCAGAGGTCTTCAGAAGTCTGGCCTTTAAATTAGCCAGTGCTGACTTGTGCCAGGATTCTCCCTTTCCAGGCTGCATTGATGGACACTGCGGTGCCCTGTAAGAGAAAGGAAAGGGCACGGCTCGCTTGGATTCTGTCATATTTATCCTCAGTTGACTTAGCCTGGTCTACTGTTGCCCCAGTATGGTGGTTAGCTGCATACAGGTCTCCAGCGAATGGATGGCTGCTGTTTTCTACTCAGCAATGTTGAAGGAGATGTGACATCTCTCCTTTTTTAGGAAGAAGCTTCACAGTGCAGCTGTACATAGTTATGGAGTATCAGTCAAGTCAAGCTGCAACAACTCAGATTCAAGCTAGTTATCAGGACAAGCTTCCTCACTGTCAGAGCAATACGACAGTGGAACCAGCTGCCCAGAGAGGAGGTGGGCTCTCCCACACTAGAGACATTCAGAAAGAAATTGCACAGCGCTCTGTGTGGGATGGTGTGACGGGTGTCCTGAAACAGCAGGGGGTTGGACCAGATGGCCTTCATGGCCCCTTCCAACTTTACTGTTCTATGAATCCACCTGTTGATGCTTCTTGCAAACTTGTGCAGCTTTTGAGAGCTCTGTCCATAAACACAGGATAGCTGCTCTGGGTGGCTCTTGCCCATGTATGTCTGAATGGGCTAAGGATCGTGCTGAATGGTTCCGGGTCCCTCACCAGCACTGGCAGAGCAACTCCGATCCCAAGGCTGGTTGAGTCGCTCTGGCAAACTGGCTGCCAGGAGTAGCATTGCCAGTGGCAGCGCACGCCACAAATGCTTACCTGGTGCCCGCTTTAAAAGCAAAACAAAGCTGGGGTTCAGTGCCAAGCAGCCACCATTTAATTTTCCCACAGTGCCTCAGGCAATGCTGCACCGTAGAGTTATGGAAATTTGACGTGGTGGCTGCCCACTGCCAATTAGAAGAGTGCCACCACCAGCTAAACTCACGAGAAGGGGCTAGTACAGTCTTGTTGTGTTGCTTTATAGTCCACCTTTCTTCCTCCTGTGAGGAACTCCAGGCAGCTCACAAGGCTCTGCTTTTCTCCATGTTGTCCTTGCAACAACCCTGCGAGGTAGGTTAGTCTGACCGTCCAGGGCTGGCCCAAAGTCATCCAGTGAGCGGGGATTCAAACACAGATCTCCTAAGGCCAAGCCTGACACTCCAGCAATGACACCATGCTGGTTCTGAGAGGGTACCCACCAGAGCGCACTAAGCCAAGGACCCATTTTTCCTGATGACCCTACCTCAAATACCTACCTGAATTGTTTTATTGTTGCCATTAGACTTTCTTATTTGCAGTCATATCAGGTCAGTGTTAGGTATTTCTAATGGCTATTTCAACTTCACCTGCAATTGCCTACGTTGTTGCCTCAGGATGGAGTGTGTTATTAAACAAAGCAGAAAAAGACACATCCGCTGTAGTAATAAAGGAGCAGCTGTTGAGTGCTTTCCTGATTAAGAGAGCCACAGACAAGCCAGCAAGCCTGTCCACCCACCTGCCATGTCCATCGATCCTAGCTACTATCTGTATATAAAAAGTGTCTGTCCTTAGACTAACCAGACCAAAAAGAAACCAGAAAGGGAGAGGATTTTTCCCTTTCAAAGAACTGTAGGGGGTGCTGACGATTGCAAAAGGCAGCAGTGCTTGTTTTTGCCTTTCTCGCTTGCAACATCAGCTTTCCAAATCTAGTTTCATTGTGAAAAGACAGCTAAACATCAGGTTCACATGTTCATTCAATTCCCTGCAAATAAAAATAAGAAAAGAAAAAAACTATTTTGGGCACAGCCTTCCAAACTCAGTTGCATGGCATTGAATGTTTAACATTTGGGCTGTGTTTTGCTTCAGAAGAGGTTTCTATGTGAAATTTATCCTTGCCCGGCTGTCTTTCTTGTCTTTGTCAACTTTGCTCTACTCAGGGCAGAAGAAAACGTGACAAGTGCACTGTTTTCACTGACCAGATGTGTTCGGCCTCAGAGTCTCCAGCTGCGGAGTAGACCTTTTGCTGCTTCTCCTTCCGTACTAAGCATGGGGAGAGGGGCTCTCCAGTGACTTAGTCATTATTTATCTACGTATACTAAAGAAATGGCTAAACTGTACTCAAAGAGGATTTCAGGGTGATGTGCATAAAAACATAGCATGTGATTCAATGAAAACACCCTGAAATCAAACAGCAACATGGTAAAACTGAAAGGCATAAAATGATTTCAAATAGCATTATTATGGTTACTATGATTACTGTTACCATAAAATTCAAAATGCCCGGGTTTCAACCTGGTGTGAATAAGAGTACAGCACTGATTTATTTTATTTTTATTTTATTTTACAAATTTATATGCCGCCCCCTTGCAAACAAGCCTCGGGGTGGCTAACAACATATAAAAAATACAATATAAAACAATACACAATCTAAAACTGGCCCATCTCATAGTCTAAAGTAAAAAATATATTAACATGAACAATAAATTAAACAGTTAAAATATTTCTTAAATAAAAAGGTCTTCGCCTGGCGCCGAAAAACAAATAATGACGGTGCCAGGTGGACCTCTCTGGGGAGCGCATTCCATAAGTTGGGCACCACCGCAGAGAAGGCCCTCCTCCGGGTACTCACCCTCCTTACTTCTTTCACAGAGGGTTCCTGGAGGAGAGCATCAGCTGCCGATCGTAGGGGGCGGGAGGGCATATATGGTCGCAGGCGCTCCTTTAGGTAGCCAGGACCCAAGCTGTTAAGGGCTTTATAGGTAAGAACCAACACCTTGAATTGGGCCCGGACTTCAATGGGGAGCCAGTAAAGCCGACGGAGAACTGGGGTTATATGAGAACAACGCCCAGTCCCCGTCAGCACCCTGGCAGCTCTATTTTGCACCAATTGAAGTATCCGGACCGTCTTCAAGGGCAGCCCCACGTAGAGCGCGTTACAGAAGTCTAACCGAGAAGTCACCAACGCATGTGTCACTGTCGCCAGGCAGTCGAACTCCTGATATTAGGCGCATTGCCCTCAGAAGAATATTCAGGTGCCAGAGAAGGCCCTCTCTGCTGATGAAAAGGCAGCCCCAAGCTGTCCAGGCATCAAAGGTTAGGTAACGGCATAAGAGAGGTCCTCTTGATCAAACCTAAGGGACAACCTCCTCCAGGGTTGTGTTGGGTCCCTGACCCCAGCCCCCTTTGTTTTCAAGCAATCAGGTCATATTTGTAGTCAATTGCTTTGATGCAAGCATTGCTTCCAGCTACAAACGGCTTTCCATGCACCCAGAAGAAATAGAAGTCTTAGACGAGGCTTGCCTAGCAAGAGCCTTGTCCCTAGGTAAGGGCACCATGAAAGATATTTATTTATTTATTTTACAAATTTATATGCCGCCCCTTGCAAACAAGCCTCGGGGCGGCTAACAGCATAAGAGCAGAAAGATAGTGGTTGCAAACGTGGCCATGCCTGCTGTGGCCTGTCCTTGATCTGCATGGGTTCCCAAGTCTCACCCTCAAAGCAGCTCTGTCTGCGTGATAACCTCTCTGGCTGCAAGTGTTGTACAATGACTGGACATGGACAAGCCCAAATGACAGTGCTCTTCATGCCATGAAGTTCAGCAGGTGAACTAAGGCCAACTGCTTTCTCTCAGCCTAACCTACCTCACAGACTTGCCGTGAAGGTAAAGAGGAGCGCATACATTGTCGTGTGTTCCAGTGGACATGTCGTCGATGAATGCATGCACAGAAGTGTTTCCCATGTTCCTTTCCGGCTCACTGTCCCTGCCCCCCGCCTGTCAGGGGGCAAAATGTGCATATTGGCAACTGAATTTTGGCTGCTTCCTCAGCATTGTCTGTATTCACCGGCAGAGTCAGTCAGTTGACGCTCATATGGTTAATGTAACAAGATTTCTTTAACTGGATGTCAGGCCTCACGGCTAACCCTGAAAATGATCCTGTGAAGAAAAATGCTTGTGAGACAGCCTTACAGGTTTCAATAGATCCCCTGTTTGGCATGTCTTTAAGAGCACCTGACACCAGACATAGGATTGAGGGGTTTGTAGAGAGATTTCTCACAGATTTCTTGGCATCCTGTCTGATTCATTCCACCTTCCTTTTATTGAATGTGTCAGCTTCCTTTGAAGTCAGCTGCGTGGCTGCTGCACATTTGAATTTATTTCCCAAGTTCTCATAATTGGATTAAGGCTATTCCCTGCAGGATGGCCTTGTGCATTTAAATAACTGGATTTCCTTCCTTCCTTCCGTCCGTCCGTCCTTCCTTCCTTTCTTCGGGGTTCGGATGAGATTTCAGGAAGCTCACATAGGAAGATTGTAGGTTCCCTAGCCACTGTCTCTAATGTAATGCTATTTAAATGTGTGGGGGTGGGGGGATCAGAACCACTGGGGGCACTGCGACTGCACATGCTTCCAGATCCGTAATGGTGGTGTTGCAACTATTGAATGGTCTCCCATGGATTTGTGCCATCCTGATCCTTCCCAGCTCATTGGTTGTCCTTCTCCCTTGCCTGTTTTGGGGCAAAAGTAAAGCAAACAGTTTTAGCTTTCCGGACAACATGCATCTTTAACATTTTTATATTATTTTTCCCAGTCCATTGAACATGGGCCAAACATAACCTGGAAAAAGCTAAAGAAAGCTATTAAGCAGAACCCTTTTTGTGAGAATACAGACAGTTTGGTTTGAATGCAGAGGGTACAGAAGCATAACACTTTCAAAGTAAAACAGCTGCATCTTAGTAGGGCGGAATCCTATGGCCCACATGCTTGATGCACGTAAGCCTCTAACATCAGGGTGCAATAGCAGCGGCCTATGTCACCCCTGTGCCTTGTGCGACACAGTTCATCCAGACAGATGGTTTTGGCCACCTAGATAAAGCATGGGGAGTGGGGCTGGGATGCCAGTAGAGACTGGCACGAGTCAGTTGGCTCTAGCCTCCCCTTCCCGTACCCTCCACATGCTTCCCCTTTCCCTCTCTGAGGCCCAGCTGTGATCTCTGGGTGAGAGGCAGCCAGCGCAGCTCCTTCTGTACCAGTTGCGAGTAGGCAGTAGCTCAGTCTTGGCATTCCAGCTTTCCACTAACCAATCCTGTGGCCTCCCAGGAAATTTCAGGAGGCCCCAGGCACGTGCCCTAGGACTGGAAGTGTTCGGCTGTAAATATGTGATCCCCATGCCATGAAAACAGATCAATGTTCCTTTTTGTGGTCTCTGTGCCTCACACATATGGACTCTGTGCATGCACGCAACCTGTTGTCAGGAAGAGTCTATAGCCATTGGTGTGTTGCACTGTGTTCTTCTTGTAACTATTTAGCCTTACATTTTTCAGATTTTTTTGTTCTGGGATGCACATAAATAGGCCATTGATTTTACTGCTGCTAATATTTTCGTTAAAACTAAGTGAAGTAGGGAAAAAGTAGAAGAGCCAGAATTGCAAACATTGGTAGTGTTTTGTTTGAACATACTGTATGATTCCAGGAAGATGTTGTCCTGGAATGCTTCTGTCAGACCAGATGACCTGGAAAAATGTAGCTGCCTTGTGTCAGACCCTCCACTATCTAAAGCTCTTTTGAAGATCTTTTACACCTTGAAGTACCAGCATAAAACTATTATGAAAGTCTAGTCCCTCCGCCTTGTCTGTATTCACTTGGGTGAGCCAGAATACAGCACTTGTCCCAAAGAGAATGGTCTGTTGGTATCTTTAAGCCCCCTTCCCAGCACGCTTTTAATAAAGGCATGTTAGTTTTAACCTATTCTTGCTTGTAGCCAGGGGGAAGGGTAAACAATGGGTGAAGAAGGGGGAACAGGTAAGGAGTTGCATGCCATCCTCGGGCTGTTGCATGCCTGTCCTGCTTTTGGGCTCCCTGTGGGCAGCTGGTTGGCTGCCACATGAACAGAGCCCTGGAGAAGATGGATCCTAGGTCTGACACAGCATGGTTTTCTTTGTTGGACTGGCAAGTACTTGGGCCAACTGAATACGCTTCCTGTTCATTCCATATATCCCTGCAGTCTCAACAGCACCCACAGCCGCAACTTCTCTTTCCTCTTTCCAGGCAACTTCAGCAGCAACAAGCTGAGCTTGAAGTACATCAGAGGGATGGGTTGTCATCATATGACTTATCTCAGGTGAGACATATGTGGCGAGCTGATCACAATTCTTGGGTGATTGTGTTTTAAGGCAAGAATTGGAGATCTAAGCACATATTGACTGGGTTCAAACAACACAACAATCCACACTCATGGGCTGAGTATAGATTGAACACGGGTTGAATGTGGTTTGTCATTGAATCATGAGTTATTGTGTGGTTTGTACCCAACTGAGATAGCAAATCATGGGGTACAACCTCAGTGCACAACCCAGCAGCAAACCATGGGTTCTCTTCACAGGTTGTTCATGTCGAACAACCCATGGTCTGTTATTTTGGCTTAGGGGTGTGTGAGGAATCCTGTTTGGAGATGGAAATTGATTGGTTTCTTCAGCTTGGCCCCTCAGACTCTGACCTGCTTTCTCTCTGCCCTAAATCTGCTTCACACGTGAGCATCTGGCAGGAAGTGAGTTCAGGCAGCACTCTGCTTAACACACCCGCAGCTTGCAGGGTTTGTTTACTTTGCACACTTAGTTCAAAAAAGCTGCCGGCATCCCTAAGTGTCTGTGGACTTGATTGAGCTCAGCTTACTTTCTAGCCAGGGCCAAGCATGGGAAAGAAGCCCAGTGAGTGCAAGAGAAATGGATTCTAGCCTGATCCTCACACCCCCAACTTAGCTGGGTTCAGACAGCAGGATAACCCACAGCTGAACAACCCATGGTTCAATGACAACCCATGCAGAACCTTGTAGCTTGTTGTGCTATCTGAATCAAGTCATTGTTGTCAAATATTGCATATTTCCCACCTTCTGTGTTTTACTGCTATACGATGGTACCTCAGCTCACAAATGCCTCAGTTCATGACTAAATCGGGTCGTGAACTGAAATTTTAGGAAAATTTTTCCTCAGGTTGTGAACTCCACATTGGGTGACAATTGCGATCGCACCTGTCTACCCCCTGCCCCCGTGAGCACGCCTGCAATCACACCCATCTCCCCCCCCCCGAGCCTGCCCGTCTTCCCTGTGATTAAAAAAATATTTACAGAACAGATTAACCTTATTTACATTGAACCTTATGGGGAAATTTGACTTGGCTCATAACCAATTTGGGTCACGACCAGAGTCCTGAAACGGATTAATTTCGTGAGTTGAGGTACCACTATAGTTCCTTCTTTGAGTGGCCTTGTCTTCCTTGGATTCACAGCTATCATGCAGATCATGGTAATTTCATTGCGTTTGCTTTTACATTTGCTTTTCCTGAAGCGATGCATGAATGAAAATACAGCTATCCTCTGCTGTGCAGACTTTTCTGAATGTTTCAATCACTCTCTCCAAACAGAAGTTGCATATCTTAAGGGAAGCAACACAGGAGAAAATGACTATCTTAGTGAAATTACTCCAGAGAGTCATTGCACTTAGGGAAATGACTTGCAAAAATGCATGTGCTAGGGCAACATTGTGTACAACAATGCATATTATATCAATGCCAAAGAAATGGCCATGCATTTTCATGCAAACCTTTAAAAAATGGATTTTAAAGCAGAATGGAATTAATGTAAGGCTACAAAAACATGACTGAAATGGGCATATTGGTCGCCCGTACAAAGAATAGCTAAATTCCTGCTCTGAGATGCAGCAATTGTTACGACCCCTTTCCTGTAGAAGGCATTAAATAAGCCACACTCGCAGTATAGCAGATAGAGGGTGACTGAGTCCTGCGTATCTGTGCTTTTGAGTATCTTCTGCTCCGCCGGTTGCCGCCGACGGGGCAGGAGAAGCGATAGAACGTGCTTCTTATCTCTTCATCCGCCCTTTGCATTTTCTTCTCTAGATGGGCCTTGAGCCTCTTTAGAAAAGCGGTGCTGCCAGGAGCAGAGCAGGATCCAGCCTCTCCCCGCCGACCCTTTCCTGTCCCACTGGGATGTGCCCTTGTCTCCTTCCTGGGGGCTGTCCAGGTCACCTCTGCAAGCTTGGGAATCCATGGCTGCACTTCTTTCCGAAGCAGCAGGGAGGAAGAGGGAGGGAGGGATCAGAACAATGCCCTGGCCTTGCCTGCCTATATACAGTTTATATACACCAGCGCTGCAGATTACATGCAGTCTGTTGGATGCGATGATGCAACAAGGACTCTGAATATAAAGAAGCAAAAGGACGCTTACAGCCCTCTTCTTGGCAGCCATTTCATTTCCTCCGACAGGAGGGGAAGCCAAGTGGCAGGCCATGGCTTTTGTGAAGTATCTCTGTCCCACTGCTGCGGACTCTGCCAGTATACACACAGTATCTCCCACTTCCTGGGAAAAGGTGGGGAGGGGCACGGCAAAGCAGCCCTCCCCTGCAGAAAATATCAGGAAGGCCCGCTTCAGGGCCATTACCTCTCAGTGCACTTCCTAACCACGAGGCCTTGGCATGCCATCGAGAAACAGTCCTGGTTTTGGGGTGCTGAGAAAATTCCCCATGCCCCTGACCGGCTGTCATCACCTCCTTGCCATGGTTCCAGCAGAGCCCATCCAGTACAGCCATGTATGTTTCTGTGCTCCTTGGAGGGAAAGGTGGCGTATAAATGTAACAGACAAATGAATTAACCACATGGAATAGTAACAGTTTTGATCTCTAGATTAAAATCGATAAACTGAAACTCAGTCCTGGCAAGACGGAAGTGCTGTTGGTTAATGATTTGTCTGACAGACTAGATGGCCATTGTCCTGTCTTGGATGAGGTCACACTTCCCCTACATGGGCAGTTGATTCTCCCACATCTTGAGGAAAGGCTCTGAATTATACTGCTCTGTGACCTGTTAAGTTGTAATAAAAGTGTGGTACTTCTAAAGTTGCGTCTGGGTCTGCTGGAGGGAGGGAGAGTACTCAGAACAGCTGGGCAGAACCTCACTGTTGTGGAACAGTGTCATTTCTCTCTCCATGCCTCCCAAATAGGTACCTGTTCCAAGTATTCAGTCAAATGTCCATGAGGGTGGGAAGCCAGTGGAAAAGCCAGACGCCATCTTCTCCCAAGAGAGGGATCCAAGGTTTGCTGAGATGTTTGCTGGCATCACGACCTGTAAGTGAAATTCCTTGCTCGGCAGATGCTTTTTATTGCTTCTAGTCGTGGCCCTTCATTCTGGGTTTAAGTGCTTGATGCATCATGATGAGGTGCCAAGCACACAGACATGTGTGTGTGCGCACATGCACACACCATTTCAAAGGTCAGCTCAATGAACTGTGTATCCTCCTTCACACGAGTCGTTTCGTTTCATGCAGCATTTCCATGAGTCTGAAAGGGAGGCGTCTTGGCCCTTGGGCTTAATACCAGAAGGCCCAGTTTGGCGGCGAGCCACATGCTGGAGGAAGGAGTGGGTGCGTAGTTTGATAGAGGGATGCTCCCACAGCAACAGGTTGTGCAGGCTGCAGCCACGGTCTCCAGGCCTTCCGTTGTGAGAATGGGAGCAGGGCCAGGCTGGATCAGACCAAAGGCAGGTTCCAGAACTGCACGGCAGCAGTGGCAAGGTGGATGTCGCTGGGAAGCCCATAAGTGGGCAGTGACACCATCCCACTCTTCACCCCACTAACTGCCTCTTATACTGGAGTTAATGGGCTATGGAAAGGCATACAAAGGGGAGGGGAGGGGAGGGGACATGAACAGATGGGGAAATTTGGCAAATCGGATTGGGACCCCTGGAGGGCCAGCACCACCTTCCACTTCAAGGGAAGGCGCATCGCTTCATGCGTAGAACCGCATGCTTTGCATGCAGGGAGCCTGAATCGTGATTGCCATGATCTCCAGGCGGTGTTGCCCTGAGCAACCCCATCCAAACGCTGGAACAAGTGGTGCCAATTGACTGAGCTAGTTGGGCCAATGCTCTGATAGAGCAGATCCTGCCTTCCTCCATTCCTACCATTTGTGCTTTCCCTGCAAATGAGGATTGCACACAAGGGTCTGATTCTGACTACCTGGCCCGTCACAGGTTCAGGATGCCCCCTGCCTCTCCTAGATGAGACAAGAAGAAGAGGCAGAGCTGGGAGTCATCCACATATTGGCAAAACGTCGCCTTGTTTTGCCCCTTAGATGTGACCAGAAATATGCAGGCAAACCTTCATGTTATTCTGAAGAGTCCATATTGTGTTGATTTTGGATGGGTTTTCTCTGGTTTACTTCGTGCAAATAGCTGGAGCTGACACAGAGGAGCACATCATAGCAGGGACATTGGCTCTGTAGCCGTCAAGCACGTAATCTTAGCAAGAAGAAGTTCCCTTATTGATACAGTCCTGTATTTATAAGCAACAGGACTTACAAGACAGAAATTATATATATTCCTGTACTCACACAACCTCCAGATAGAGAAACAAGGAATTCCCCCTCGGCAACTTCCCCCTGTGGAAACACACAGCCAAATGGCTCAAATCAGATTTCCTGAGGAAACTTTGTAAGGTGGCTTTTCTTGGCAACCAGGCTGTGTTACTGGCCTCATGCTGCAAAGAAAGGATCTAAAATAGGGACTCTTATTGTATGCATTCATGTGATTGTCAAGCATTTTCTAATTTCACTGTGCACTTGAATATTATTCAGATTGTATGGATTTACTGCCTTTGGGAAGCATGTGTAAAAAGCATCTTTATATAACCTGGACTTCAGTTCATGTGGTCCAGATTGTGCCTGTGTGTGTATGAGTATGTGTGGCTTTCTTGTTAGTAGGTTGTTATTTTTTAACTGTGATTTCTGGCATTACATGTGTATCCAATTTTAAAGATTTCAGGATGGAGCTGCCTTTCACAGATTCTGGGGCGGTTGCATGTCTATTGCACAAAAGGTAGAATTGTAATTGGCAAATGAAAACATTTTAATGCATGTATTACACTTACCTCCTGCTTTCCTCCAGAGTTCTCAAGGCAGTACACAGGATCCCATTTTATGCATTCGACAACCCAGTTCCATTTATTTAGGTATTTACAGGGCATGTAAGCACCTTTAGGGCACGAGTGGCAACCTGGGCCCTCCAGCTGCTTTGACTGACAACTCCCATTGTCCACTGTCAGCTCTGTTGGCTGGTTCTGGCCCTCCAGAGGTTTTGGTCCACAGGCTGCTTTAGGCAGGACCATCTGAGAAGGCCAACCGCAAGATTCCAAATCATAATCCTGCGCACAAACATGATTTTAAAAAACCAAGAAGAACAGGAAAAACCAAATAGCATAATGTGAACAATAGTGCCTGGTGAAACCCTAACTCAGTTATAGGTCACTGCAAAGAGGTAAGACTTTAGGGCTGCACTGATGGGGCCTAGCAAGCAACCATGGGAAGAGGGGCCATTACCAACAAGGGGTTGTGCCTCTGCTTGTCGGTGCAACGGCTCTGCCAGGCAGGCAGATAAGCAGGTCTTTCAGTGCGATCTCGGTTTGGGGCAGGCCAAGGTGTCCAAGAAAGGCATTTGTGAGCAGGGTGGGCCACACAAGACCCATGAGCTGCCTGGGGCTTCCATGGCAATGGCTGTGTCTCTGCTGTGTTTCCTTGCTGCTGCTGTGCAGTTGTCGAATTCGCCATGGCAAAAATCACGACAAGTTTGCAGGCATGCAGTGGGCATGGAGAGCACATTTCTTCTTTGCAAGCAGAATCGCATTCCCTAAAGTGCAGTTGTGCCAAAGCACACGCTCCCCACCCAGCCTAATTGCCTGCAGAGTGGCCATGATTGCTGCCACAGGTGCGAGAGTACAATCACCCACAAGCAGGGCATCTTCTGCTGGGCTCAGGGGGGCAGTGCAGCCCCCCCCCCAAAGGTTTAGCATCATCAACCTCATCACATTTATACCCTGCTCTTCTTTCTCTTGCAAGGAACCCAAGGTGGCTTACAAGTTTCTCCTTCCTCTCCATTTTATCTTCATAAAAACCACCCCATGAGGGGGTTTAAGGGTTGGTCTAAGGACTCGAAGGTCAGCACTAGTATCTTAAACTGGGCCCAGAAACACACTGGCAACCAGGTCCACTGATACAACAGAGATGACAGATGATGTGACCTAGCTTCTCCGTACTCAGGTGTCCCTATTCTGTGCTCATTGAAAACCGTCCTTCAAAGGCAACCAGACGCTGCGCACATGCAGGCCTCATCTGTCCACCACCCCACCCTCCCTTAAAATATAGCCCTTTTTGTTTTGCCAGAGTTTTCAAACTATTTGACTGCAAATTTGAAATATGAGCATCATTACATAAATTTCCCAGGAAACGGTTTCTAACAGTTATGCAATGTCTTGGGTGAAGATGCATTTCTGTGTAATATCATCGTGGTGCCTCTAGTGCATTTTATAGTCATGTGCTTTGCTCTGGCTGAAGGCCAAGATAAATAAACTTGAACTGAACTGAACTGAACTGAACTGTACAGTACAGCACGCTCCCCTGGTCAGCAACTTGTTTTCAGCTGTCTCTACCTGTGATTCACTCCTGCAGGAACCAAGCGCCAGGCAAAAGAGCTGCTTGGCACGTGCAGCATCACTAGTGAGATCAGCCACAGACAGGACTGACCGCATTTTGCCTGCATCATGGCTCGTCCTCCAAAGCACACACATCCGGCCTCCAGTAGGAGCAGCTTGGGTCAATGCAGAGTATAGGGACTTAAGAAGCTGCCATAGTTCAGGCCGAGGATTGGGAATCTTGCTCTCCCTAGATGGCCACATCCTCTGGTCTGCCCCAGTCTACCCCAGGGCTGCTGGAGTTCTGGCCCAGGGGCCAAATCCAACCCTCTGGAGTTCTCAAGATGACCACACACCCCTTCCCTTCTCCAGCCTCCAGCCAGTGGGCGGGTCGAGCATCGCTTCATAACCAGGTGTAAGAATTCAGTAGCAATCCAGCTGCTCTAGCTGGAGTCTTTGTTTGGCCCAAAGAAATCCTTTGAATAGCCACAGTATTTCCTATTGTGCTTTGCGAGGGGACTCCTGCCAGATTTTTGCTTGTGTTTTGTTACAAGGGACTAGAATAGGAAGCCTCTTTCCACTACTACGTAGAGTGCAGGTATCACCGATTCCATCAGTGGAGAGTCAGCGAGGCACAGGGATTAGAGTCCTGGACTGGGACTGGGGAGACTGGGGTTCTAGTCCCCGCTCATCCATGAAGTTAAGTGAGGGTCCTGGGTCCAGTCACTGACTTGGAGCCTGACCTGCCCCACAAGCTTGTTGTGAGGATAAAATGAGAAGGAGGGGGTCATGCGTACTGCCTCTGGCTCCTTGGAGGAAAGGTGGAGGCGAGGGACGTGTCTTGGATCGATGCAAATAAATACATCCTGTCAGCCGGAAACTTCCCTTTCTGTGGTTGTTCTTGTAGCCGATAAAAAGATGATGCCTTCAGCGTCCACGACGGGAAACCAACAGATCTACTCCCAAGGAAGCCCCTTCCAACCAGGACATTCTGGGAAATCTTTCAGGTATGGTACATCATAATAGACTGAATTGCTGCAAAGAAGAGGCAGTCGCATTACTAAAGTTACCGAATGGCTGTCCTTGTTCTTTAGCAACATGATGATACAATTTTCCCTGTTGGAAACAATTGTTGTTGCCACAGTCCAGGGACCACTTTGCTCCGGAGGAGTCTAATGCTACTTTCACATCATCTACTGCTAGAGTTTGACTGCTTCTGCTCAACAGCTGGTTTGGGGTTTCGAAAGCCTGTGAACGACTGATATTTGCACCCTCACCCAGTGTGGGCCTATCAGAGTCCCATGAGCATCCAGGGCCAGTCTGCTGCATGTGTGTTTGGCACTTTCAAGTGTTCAAAGTGCTCCACAAATGTTACGGAGTTGTAATCCTTATTGTTAGCTAGTATTTTTAGCCCCATATTGCAGATGGGGAGACTGAGGCTCAGAGAGAGCAAGAGGGGTTTAGTTAAGGCTATCTAATATGTTCATAGCAGAGTCAGGATTTGAACTGGGAGCCTCCTGATCTGTGGCTCTATCCTACAGCGTCTACACTGCACCAGCTTTTAGATTTACTCCTCAGATTTACTCCTGATCTACTGCAAGAAATGATAATAGAAGCTTGAATGCCAGTCCTCAGTCCTGTCTGTCCGTGTGGCATAGTTTTCAGTAAGATGTACACTTGACTTGACTATCATTTTTTAAAAACAGTTATAAAAATGCAAAATACAGATGCCATTCTAAAAAGAGGCACGGCTTCTCCCTTGCATAGGATGAAACGCCTCCTCTTAAATGGAATTAACTGATGTGTGTATGCAGACCCTTGTCTAGAAACAAAGCACTTCATGTGCTCCTGTGCAAATCTATAGAAACAGAACTGATGCTGAATCAACGAAAACTCATGGAGTTAATCAACTAAGACTTTTTTAGGTTAGTTGCAGCCCTAGATTTAAGATTACAGCCCCAGGTAGCAGAGACAGAGGGAGAAAGAGAACACAATTCATAATGGTTAGTTACACAGGAGAGATTTGAATTTAAATGCTGTGTATTTGAAAAGATTTAGTGTGTACTGCCTAGAACTGATAGTGTTGTAGTTGGGATAGAAGTGTTTTTCTTGGAAAAAGAAAGTTTCCTTGAAGTTTATTGCCCAAGTTAAAAACCAATCAACCCTGGAGGATATTGGCAGGATTAAAATATGCTTTCACTTAGGCCCAGTATGGGAAGCTTCAGCTGTGTTTCAGGGCTGCTAATTTCACACTGCAGTTCTGAGGTTTGGCATCTTGAGGGCTATGCATAGATTTTCCTTCTATCCTGTTCAGTGGCATGTCCTTGCAACATAAAACAGGAAGAAGTAAAATCAAAAGGTATATATTGCTTTTTGTGCATGGTATAATCATAGAGTTCCAAAAAATAGCTTTCTTCTCTTGGGGGAGTGGGTTATCAGATGCCTTTAATAAATATCAGAGTAGCAAGTGCTTCTGTGGAGGAGCTGTAAAAATAAGGCTTCTATTTATATATGAGATGTCTTCCTGTAATTGCTAAGTCTGAAAATGGGTAAGTGAAACAATGACTGATTTTGCTGCTTTCCTGGCCTCTGTTTCCCTCCTTCTCTGTTCATGTTGAACCTCTTCAGATTGTAAGCTCGCTGGCCTTTTGAACACTGTGAGGTGCCTCTCATATTAATAGAACAACTGTCTATTACTAGAGCAACATGCTGGGAACATTTGCACTTGTGAGATTTAGCTGCTTTTATACGATTTAAAGTTTCAGGAGCTCTATAAGAGAAGATGGTGGCAACTCTTACCACACACGAAACTTTGTAAGACATAGCAAAGGAGAGTAGACAACATCCTGGGGGAAAACCGGATATTTATCCCCTGCATATTCCCATTCTCAGGTATGCATAGCAACTGTGAGCTGCCTAGAGAATCCATCTGCAGTTGTGGGCAGCATACACATTCGAAAACAAACAAACAAACAAACAAACAAAGGCAACGAGCAAACCCGTATCCGTTCAAACACTTGAACTGTTCAGCTGGGTGCTACGTACACCTCGCACAGGCATCCTGTAGGCCTGTGGGATCGAATGTGTTTTCAGTAGAACACAGAGGTCCAGCAACTGGAGCCTCTTGCAGAATCATGACTCAGGAAGGCCATCCGGGAATCTTGGTTGGCTCTTTAGTGCAGCACTTTCCCAAATTTGGCTGCCAGGATACACAAGCCTGCCTCAACGACAAAACCAAAGTCTCCCGCAAGCCCAAATAGCCTGCCTACAAAATGAGTGTGTCCACTGTTTCTCCCCGTGATTTCCTCGTCTTGGTCTTGCCCTCTTGTAATCAGTTGTTTTGCAGGAGGTGAAGAAAATTCTTCCACCGGATCAGATGGATCATGCAGTCGTATGGCAGAATTTGTCCCTCCTCAGAGGAGCTCGCTTGTTCTGTTTCTGCATGAGTCTTGACTCTGGGGCTGCTTTTTCCAAACCAGAAGCACATCTATTTAGCTGAAAGATGTATATGGGGTGGGGAGGGGGGAATCTCTGAGAGCAGGTAATCATTCCTCTAACCCATTCCAGAACAGCAGTAGAGAACATCCAGCCTGTGAGGCGATTCTCCCAGGTGGCCCACTGAGACCCTTCCCTTGAAGTCCTGTCCTCAGGGCAAACAAGGATCTCTGGATGGCTAGTCCAGCAGTGGCCAGTGGCTCAAAGCATGGCGAGTGCTCAGCAAAGGCTCCCCTTGCCTTTTCCATAGGAAGGGCAGCAATAAAAGAAACCTCCTTCATTGGGATGCGGGGACAATCTCAAGACATCTGGAGGCCCTTGAGGAGGGAGTCACTGACGGAGCAGTTCCCAGCTTGTGGATGCTCAGTTGTTTCCTGAGATCCAAGAGAGGGCAGAGAAAAGCAGGCAAGAGAATTTTAAGACCCCTCCCTATGATCACTCTCTCACACACATGCACACGCAGATTCCTATTTGCAATGGCAGTGGAGCAGTGGTGGATTGTGAAGTGTGGGCAGCTGTCCATGTAGCCATAGCAGGGACCTGTGTTGATCTGTATCAGCAAACCAGTTCTAGGTGTTTCTGTCTCCACCAGGAGCAGGTCTTTTGTCAAGCAAATGGAACTGACATCCCCATTCAAGACCAGGCCACCCCAACGTGCTTTCTATTACAGCAGGGGATATATAGATTCCTTCCCGCTACTGTGTGAATTGCAGCAAAGCTTGGAGGGACCAGAGAATTCAGTGGGGAATGGCAGATGGTGTTGCATCTGTGCTACTGAAAAGGTGCCGGTGTTGCTTTGCTGTGAGCCTCACTTGACTCCCCAGCTGTGAATGAGAGATGGGGTGGCTCCACCCACCTTCTGATTTGGCCCTTGCTCCAGAAAGTTAGCCAGGTGAGAATAAGATCCTTTGGCTGAAAAGGGATTCCCAAGTATCACTGGGCAACACTGAGCATTCAGGTACTTTCACCATGACGCCATCATCTTCTCTCCCAGTCCCTTTTATATATCTGAACATCTGCATCAGGACCATTTAATATTCTTGCATGAATGTCCTGTGTCTTCTTCAGAGCAGTAGTACAGTACAACAATGGATTTGTTTCCAATGTTGTGCACGGCACCATGGGATCCTTTGCTGATGGAGAGTGGTTTATAAACATTAGAAATAATTAATAGGTCAATTTCCGTTCTTCCTCTCTGAAGCTCCTCTGTGGTCCATGTTCCTGGAGTCAACGACATCCAATCCTCTTCGTCGACAGGCCAGAACCTGACGCAAATCTCTCGGCAGCTAAATCAGAGCCAAGTTGCCTGGACGGGAACTCGCCCTCCGTTTCCAGGGCAGGTATGGAAGTTTTGAACAGGGCTTGCTTTGTATTTGCTCACTGGGAGAGAAAGGATAAGTGGGGTTGTCAGGAAAAGATGGAGATCTCAAAGACAAGGGTAAGAAATGTGACTACAACAACTCAGCAGTAATGACAGCGGTCAGGAGTAGAGGGGACATTGGATGGGGCATCTGGCCTGGTGGCCCCACAAAAACTGGAGAAAAAGTGGCATGGAGAACAAATAATTGGGGGAGGAAGCAGTTACACACAGCTCCATACAGGAGATTAGACTTCTTGAACTTAAATGACTGTGCCCCCTCATTGCTACAGCATAAGGCAGAAAACATTCTGCCTCATTAGCTCTACTGAGTTGCTTATTTTGCAACTGGGGTTTCATCACTGAGACTGGAGTTCTGTGGCGCCACTTCATTCCTTTGCCAAAACCTGCAGGGAAAGAACACATCTTCATGTCACTGTTGTTTCCCTCCATATTCAGCAAATTCCTTCCCAGTCTGGCAAGGCTCAGTCTTCGCCCTTCGCTATTGGAACCAGTCATACTTACCCCACTGACCCAGCGTCCTACAGCCCCTTGTCCAGCCCTGCCACGTCTTCTCCAAGCGGGAATGCCTATTCCAGCCTAGCTAACAGAACCCCGGGGTTTGGTAAGTATGAAACCTGGCTGCATCACTTGCCGCACTGAAGCGGAAGAGTAAATGTAGCTTAAACAGATGATGAGACGGAACCGTCAAGTCTGGTGGTCCTGCACTGGGAGGACCAGTGCCACGTAGTCACACTGGTAAGCTGGGATGGGCCACCTGAGAACAGCTTGCTTTGGACTGATGTGACAAGTTGCATGCACTGAGAATGAACTCATCATGTTGATGGATTGGAGTGCCACCTTCTGTGGCAGTAGTGCAAAGAGCTGAGGTGCTTGGGGACAAAATCCCCAGTTCAAGATCCCTGGACCTCACAAGAACTCTAGGCCAGTGGCCTTCAGCTGGTGGGAACAGACCCACATGGGAGTCCCATTCCAGTCTAGATGGGTTACACGAGCAACGGCCACCATTTTCTTTAGCTGTGTTTTAAGGGAAAGAAAGTGGAACCCAAGGAAATGTGGGGAGCCAAGAGTAAGAGTGCTCAGGACCCCATAGCTCCTGTTGGAGCTTTTAACAGTCCAGCTCACCATGAAGGGATGAAAACACCATATCCATCAGAATTTCTCCTTCTGGGGGAACTCCATTTCTCTCCTTTGATTATGGTAACTTTAGAAAGGACAAAGGTGAACATTGATCAAAGATCCCTAATGACTTTGGGCCTGAGCTCACCGTTGAGCATTTGCGAAAACAGTCCCCACAAATTGCCTAATGGGTAGACTGCTGCTTCCTGTCTAAATCTAAATTCCATGGAATCCTGTCATTTCAATGGAATTTAGGCTACAACCTACTCAGACAAAGCAAACAAACAAACAAGCTTTGTGCCTACTGGATACCAGCGCATCTCTTTAATAGGGGATTGTCTTACTCGGTTCCCTGCTGGTAATGGAGTCCAACTAATGCTTCTTTTAAATGTGTTTTGGCGATATAAGCAGTTGATCCTTCTTAGGAGGAAGTTATCAGGGTTGTGCACTACAGCAGCTTTAATATTCACTGATGTACTTGCTCTTTGAATTATTTACTTCCGGAAAAATAACCAATTGCAAGCATTAATGGAGTCCCTGCACCCCTCTGACACCTAAAGCACCAAAAGTATAAATATTCACCCTCTGTAATGCAGAGGAATGGGGACTTTCAATATTTGAATGGGTGGCATTCAGACATCACCTTCAGATTTTGAATATCTGATCCACGTTTCTTGAAGCTTCTGTATAATTGCTGGAAAGTTGTATGCATTTCATATGCCTTTGTTGCTATAAATGTATACAGATCCATGCATATTTAGAAATGGAGAAGGGAAAAAGGAGATTGAGGGATGCCTGGAGTCACCATGTTGAGGACATCTGGCGTAGATGATGATAATCCAGAAGGTCCCATGTTGCAGGCTGGGGAGAGGTCACAAGTGGGTCCATGTCTAAAAACGGTTAAAAATAATATTAAAGTTCTAGATTTGATGGTGTGTACAATATACAGCTACCCTGGATGGGGGTCAGTGATGGAAAGTGAACTTCACCTGCGTCATTCACCATAAATGGGAACCAGTGTGGGGGAGTGGTTAAGAGTGCAGGACGAGGACTCAGGTGCCTGGGTTCTGGTGCTTACTCAGCCATGGAGCCAACGGGGTGACTGGGCCAGGCGGCCTGCCTCACAGAACTGTCGTTGTGGGGGATAAGATTGAGAGCAACAGGAAGAAAATGGTGTAAGCCACTTTGCATTCATTAGAAAGCCATAAATCTAATAAATAAATAAATGAAAAGTCTCCGGGCAGGGGTGTCCAACTTGTGATTCTCCAAATGTTTTGGCCTGCAGCTCCTGTCATCCCTCACCGGTGATGCTTACCAGGGCTGATCAAAATCTTATGCCAAAACGTCTGGAAAGGACCAGGAATTCCAGCGTGGGTTCGCCTGATTTGCACCAGCTGGCTCCACGAGGGCAGCCTCGTTCTCCCCCCGCCCACCCGCCCCGCCACATATGCAGTGGTGATGTGTCATCAGTAGCAAGGGGACAAGTTCATAGAAAGTGGCTGACTCCTGCTAGGCACCAGTCATCCAAAGAGGCGGCCCATCTGTTTGGTTTGCCTCTGTTGCTCTCCTGCGTGTTGGTGCATCTGCGGCAAAAGCACTGTCTCTAGGAATGTGACCCCATGTCCTTGTTCACACATGCTTGCACGTGTACACATATGACAAGCATGGAAGTACAGGATCTTTCTCAGAGAGATGGCACCTTTGTAATTCGTCGTGTTAAGTTAGTCTGAGAATTCACATTATTATCACAGAGGATGGAGTGCAGCACATGTATTTCACCAAAGGCAAGGCGTGCAGCTCTGTATGCCCATCCCCTAGCATATGGACCAGCAGGTTATTCCGAAGAACCACAATGAGAGCAGAGAAAGACAGAGGCAGGGAATTGGTGTTTACCAAGTAAGGGTGAGGAATGTGCTAGAGAAATGGGTCAGGTAGGTGATCGCTTCCCTAATTCCCCCTGGAATGCTATCATTCCTCTCATTCCCAAAGGAAAATGGGTCACCCTTTTGCAGTATAAATTGCAGATTTGCCACCTTTGCTCTGTACTGGGTGCAGTGGGGAAAGGCTAAAGCAGCCACCCTCCCATACTTGGGTCCCGAAGCAGGTCCGTCTGTCTGCGCTTATAGTAGAAACGAAAAATCAGAAGAAATGCCCTCAAACTCCACATGTAAACAAATCCATCATGGCCAAGCTTCTCTGTCACAGGAAAGTGATGTGGTGCCAGAACAGTTTTCAGCCACTTGCTGTCCTTTAACCTGTCAGCCTGCTGCTGTTTGCACTCGGAGGAAAAACTATTAGAAAGATCATGAAGCTTGAATGGATGGATTTTCAAGTCAGCAGACTGAAAAGTAGTATTTCAGGCTGAATCAATCTGACTGATAATCCAGGACAAGCAGTGAATCAACTCCAGGAGTTGCAGTCAGTGCCAGGAACAAAAGGTGAGGAGAGATCACTTAAATCCCGAAGCGTATAGTAAGCAAAAGAGGTTTTGTTTGTCTGAAAGTTGCACAGCGAGGACTTCAAACCTCCGCTGAGATACTCTTTGGGAAGCAGAGCCTTTTTACCAGATCCTGCTAAAGTCAATCTTTGGATGTCGTCCCTAATTCAGTAATTATGAACTGGATCCTTTTCCAAGAGACCAGCCAACCAGAATGCCCTCTTAAGCTTTCTCCAGGTGCAGCATCAAGACTTCCAAGGACATATAGAAAGATGCTCGCAGTGGCTTTGGAACTTTCTTCCTTGTGTGGGATACTCACAAAGACCAACACTGTGTGTCTTCCAGAAGTGGTGGAAGATATTCTTACTCAAGTCAGTAATTTTATAGAGCAGGGCTGAGGAAGATAGGGATGCAACTCCTGGAGTTATGAGCTGTTGTGACTGGACAGGCAAATTGTGCTCCCTGAAGGGTTCCAGGTGCATATAAGTGAGGACAGGCAGCTGCTTCATGGAATTAAGAGAGCCACTGTGGTGTAGTGGTTTGAGTGTTGGGCTGCGTCTCAAGAGCTCCAGGTTCTGGCCCCCACTCAGCCACGAAGCTCACTGGATGATCTTGGACCAGTGGAGGACTCACTCTCAGCCTTGCTCACTTCACAGGAAAAAAAGGCCAGGAGGAGGAAGTCTTTTGGAAGCTGCTCTGGGTTCCTTCTGGGGAAAATGGTGGGATATAAATATTATAAATAAATATAATTGAAAGTCAGCAGCATGTTTATCTTCTGCACAAAGATAAAGAAGTTAATGCAAGATCGGTTTGCCCCTCACACCAGTTCAATTCCCGCTAAATGCTAATTATTCAGCTTTGGAATCTTCCCGCAAACGGCTCCACACATGCACAAAGAGCCCATGTGTATGAATGCACAGATGACCACTTGAAACACAACAGTTACAGAAGAGGAATCCTGCCATCCTCAGAGTCCACCTGAACACCTGGAGGGGGTGGCCTTGAGATGTGCCCAACCCCTCTCCCATCTCAGGAGGCCCAGTTTCCCAGGACACATCATCCCCATCCGAAGAGTCTGAATTTTCCTAACCTTAAAGCTTGCACCAAGAACAACTGCCTCCTTCATTCCTCGCACCAAGGGAAGTGTGTACTGGAGTTCCGGATTCACGTGTGCATATAAACAAGTCACGGTCCGTTGCTTGGCTAGCCTGTTAGGCAAACGTCTGGGTCCCACGGGCACATTGGGTCGCTTCAGAAACTGTTCTGGGCTCCTCCACAAAACAGGCATGCCATGGACGAAAGCTCTGGCCTGCAGTGACCTGCCATCTTCATTTCCTGACGCCACATATGGCCCAGAGATGTCCATGGGAAAAGAAGGGGGCAGCAGTGAGGCCCCTCCCCTCACTCTGAAGTGATCCCAGCTGCCAGTAAGAAACCAGGTTGTTCCAAAGTAGTAGTAAAGTGAGGGAGGCACCGGGGCGTCTCCCTGGTGCTGAGAAAGGTGTGCTGGTGCCCACAGGAGCCACCTGGATGACCCCTAGTTTAAACATTGACTGCCCCTGGTTCAGCTACTCTCATTTGTAGCAGGACTGCTCAGGCAGTGTGCACCAGTGCTCCATCTCATTCCCCGTAACCCACAATTTGAAAAAAATGGTCTGTTGTGACACGCGAACCCTGCCTAGGTTTGGCACAATGTAGACCAACTTTTTTAAAAACCTTTTATATGGTTGGATCTGTTCTCTTCCTTCATTCCAAGCCAACAGAAGTCTGATTGATGACATTCATTTGTTTATTTATTGTAATATTTATTTCCCACCCTTTTTCAAGATGCTAAAGATGAAACACTTGCCCTCGGTGCAAGATGGTGACCCTGCTAGAAGAGGAGGTGAGGTGCCTGAGGGCCGAGAGAGCTCTCCAGGCCCCCCCAGTGCAGCCCCCCTCTGGACAGAGGGCTGAGGGAGAGACCACAGGAGGAGCAGCCGCGGAGACATGGAGGCATGTCACCCACAGGAGGAGGAGGCCAGCATGGCCTCCTCCTCCTCCTGGCACCAATCTGGAGCTGGGAAACAGGTTCTCTCCGCTTGGGGAGGCTGGGGCTGATGAGGCCTCGGGGGACCAGCAGGACCCCAGCCCGGGATGTCAGGTGGCAAGGGGGCCACTGCAGGAGAGGCAAGAGCCAGGGCACAGCCGCCCACCAGCACCGGGAAGGTACGGCAGCGGGTGATTGTTGTTGGGGACTCCCTGCTGAGGGGCACTGAGGCGGCGGTGTGCCACCCCAGCCTGGAAACAAGGGAGGTTTGCTGCCTGCCGGGCGCACGCATCCGGCACGTGAAGGACAGAGTGGAGCATCTTGTTCACTCTGGGGGTCACCAGCTGCTCCTGGTGATCCATGTGGGCACAAACGATGTGGCCAGGCAGGGGGTGGTCAGGATCACCAGGGACTTCGACGCCTTGGGGAAGAAACTCAGGGAACTGAAGGCCCAAGTGGCCTTCTCGTCAATCTTACCTGTCTGGGGATTTGGGCCAGGAGGGCCTCCGAGGTGAACGACTGGCTTAGGGTGTGGTGCCAGAAGGAACGCTTCGGGTTCCTTGACCACGGCACTCGTTTTCTTGCCAATGGACTTCTGGCAAGGGACGGGTTACACCTCACGAGGATGGGGAAAAGGTCCTTTGGAGATGCTCCAGCGAGCTTCTTCCAGAAGACTTTAAACTGAGCCGGGGGGGGGGGGTTCAGGCCCCCCAGTAACATGTCTGCACTGGACAAGTGTGGGGGGAGGATCAGGGCTCTGGGAGCAGGGCTTTAGAGATACTGCAGGGACTGACAGGACTCCTGCAGAGAGGGGCCAGGTACCAGGGAGGATGGGAGGAAGGAGGATGCTGGGAACTCCAAGGAAAGGAAGCGATGGGAAGGAGTTGAGGTGCATGTACACCAATGCTAGGAGCATGGGTAATAAGCAGGAAGAGCTTGAAGCTCTCCTGGGAATAGGAGGGTATGACCTGGTGGGAATCACAGAAACTTGGTGGGATGAACGGCAAGTCTGGAATGTGAACATAGAAGGGTATCACCTTTTTAGAAAGGACAGGAAGGGGAAGAGAGGTGGGGGCATGGCTTTATACGTCAGGGAAGGGATAGGATGCAGTGAGATCGAATGCAGCACAGATGGGGATTCGGTAGAGGCAGTCTGGGTGAAACTTAGGGGTTTTGACAGGAAAAGAGACCTGACAGTGGGGGTATGTTATCGCCCTCCAGGTCAACTTGAGACCCTGGATGATGTCCTGACAGGCCAGATTCTAAGAATATCTCGGGGGAGAGACACAGTAATTATGGGAGATTTCAGTCTCCCGGATATTACTTGGGAGACTCACTCGGCGGTGACAGCCAGGTCACATTGCAGGGCAAGCACTAGGAGCTGGGACTTCAAGAGGGCCAACTTTGGCCAACTGAAGGCCAGACTGGGGAAAGTCTCCTGGGATAGGTTACTGGAAGGTAAGCGAGTTGAGGAGGGATGGATAGCACCCAAAAGGGAGGTTTTGGAGGCGCAAGCCTTGACGATACCTCTAGTCAGTAAGGTGGGGAGGCGGAGGAGAGTGCCGCCATGGATGCGAAAGGAGGTGGTTAGAGGGATTAGACAAAAGAGGAACCTCCATAGGAAATGGGTACTGGGGCAAATAGACAAAAGGGTATACCGGGAAGAGGAGGCCCGTTGCAGAAGGATTCTTCGCAAGGCTAAGGCTGATTACGAGCTGAGACTTGCCAAGAATATCAAGAGCAACAAAAAGGGCTTCTTTCAGCATGTAAATAGGAAAAGGAAGGGGAGACAAGTGGTGGGACCACTAAATAAGGAGGGAGGAGATCCAGTGACTGATATGAGGGAACAGGCACAGAAGCTAAATGACTATTTTGCCTCTGTGTTCTCCCCAAAGCAGGATGGGGGATATCCGCATAGGAGATTAGATGAGGCTGGGGATTTAGGGGCACAGATTAGAGTCACCCCCCTTGAAGTCGAGGGGCTCCTCAGGGCATTGGCCATTACAAAGGCGCCAGGCCCTGACGGGTTACACCCGAGAGTACTTAGAGAGTTGGCAGGGGTTCTCTCACACCTGCTGGCCTCCATTTTTGAGGCCTCGTGGAGAACGGGTGAAGTTCCAGAGGACTGGAGGGTGGCATCGGTGGTCCCAATTTTCAAAAAGGGTACTAGAAAGGACATGGGGAATTATAGACCGGTTAGCCTTACGTCCATTGTAGGAAAAACAATGGAAAGGCTCATAATAGAGAGAGATCTAGTGATGCTAGATAGGGAAGGGAGGCTGACAGCCACACAACACGGCTTCCGCAAAAACAGGTCCTGCCAGACAAACCTTGTGGAATTCTATGACAAGGTTTCGAGATGGCTAGATGGAGGGGATGCAGTGGATGTGGTATACCTGGATTTCAGCAAGGCCTTTGACAAAGTGCCCCATGATATCCTGGTGGAGAAACTGAGGAGTTTTGGGATACACCAAAGCACTGTCCGGTGGATTAGGGCATGGTTGACTGACCGAAAGCAGAAGGTAACCATTAGCAGGGAATCATTGGGATGGCGGCCAGTGACAAGCGGGGTTCCTCAGGGCTCTGTCCTGGGACCGATCCTGTTTAATCTTTTCATTAATGACATGGAAGAAGGGGTGAACAATCTGCTGATCAAATTCGCAGACGACACTAAAACTGGAGCAGTGGCCACAACTGAGGAGCAGGTACTCCAGACCCAAAAGGATCTGGACAGACTATGGAAGTGGGCAGGAGACAACAGGATGGCATTCAAAGTGCAAGGTCTTGCCCTTGGGACATAGGAATAGCTGTCATAAGTACAGGTCAGGTGACAAGTGGCTAGAGAGCAGCACTTGTGAAAGGGACCTCGGGGTGCTGGTTGACTGCAGGCTAAACATGAGTCAGCAGTGTGATGCGGTGGTCAAGAGGGCGAACGCCACCCTTGGTTGCATAACCAGAAGCATGGCTTCTAGATCAAGAGAGGTATTACTACCACTCTACACGACTCTGGTGCGCCCACAACTGGAGTATTGTGTTCAGTTTTGGGGCCCTCATTACAGAAAGGATATAGCCAGGTTGGAGTCAGTGCAGCATAGGGCCACAAGGTTGGTGGCCGGTTTGCAGGGGATGGGGTATGAGGCGAGACTGAGGGAACTGGGTCTCTTCAGCCTGGAGAAGAGGAGACTCAGAGGGGATCTGTTGGCGACATACTGGTATGTGAGGGGGTGTCACATGGAAATGGGGAGAGACCTGTTCTCCCCTGCAGAGGAAGGCAGGATGCGCTCCAATGGAGCAAAGCTCAGGGAGCCAAGGTTCCATTTGGATGCCAGGAAGCACTTCCTGACAGTCAGGACCCCGAGGGTGTGGAATGGGCTTCCACGGGAGGTCGTTGAGGCCTCATCAGTGCGGGTGTTCGAGGATAGGCTGGACGTGCACATGGTGGGCATGTCGTGAGCGGAGCTGGCTGGTGCCGGAGGTCAGTCTAGATGGCCCGGGAGACCCCTTCTGACTCGCTCTGTTTCTGTGTTTCTATCTGTGGGCCAAAAGGTGTGCCAGACTCCAAGCCCCAAGACTGGATACAGGGCTCTGGCCTTGGAACTAGTTCTAGTACCTGGCAGCCAGTGTGGACAGAGTGGTGCAGGCTGCCTTCTGGCGTTGGCAAAGCAACCTCGGAATGAGGAAGAGGAGTGCTTTGGTGGACAGGGAGGGGAGGACAAGCCAGGGCAGGAGCTACTCTGAAGTCTCTCCACCCTCTTTCCTGCCCCTCCGAAGCAGAACAGCTAGACAGGCAAAGAAGCCCATCAAACATGCAGAATGCGCATGAGTGGAATGCACTCCCCAGAGAGGTTCATCCGGCGTCGAGTTTATATTCTTTTTGGCATCAGGTTAAAAGCTTTTTATTTAATTGTTATTTTAAAAACTAATTTCAATTTTAATGTTTAACAGTTGCTTTTATTTAACTTATTTAATTTATAGTTTTGGTTAATTGTTATTTATTATGTTACGATTGCTGTTTTATTGTGGTTGTTTTAATGATTGTAAGCCGTCCTGAGATGCCATGCATAAGGGACAGCATACAAAAGTTTTAAACACACAAACAAACAAACAAACAAACAAACAAGCCAAGCAGGGGTACAAGGAGGCACAGATCTTTTCTGCTCCTCCTCCTCTTGCTTTCTGGTGGATGAACACACACCCCTCCCATTGGTTGATACAGTATCAGAAAAGAAGACTCTAATATTACATAATACCTGCGTGCATTTTTTTTCCCCAAAGCACGCTCACATTTGGATGTGATTGCGCAGCTGGGCTTCAGTGCCTCTCTGCTGGAAAGGAGCCACCACAGAAAAGGCCCTTTTCACTTCCCAGTTAGGCGGGAAGAGAGCCGAGCCATTTCTGATTCCCACAAGCAGCGCATGTGTGTCCACCAGTCACTTCATAAAGAAGAAGGGGGCCTTCGGTGCCTGCAGGGACATGCATGGATGGAAGGCGCTGAGGAGCGACTCTGCAGCGGGCTGCAAGGGGGAAGAGCCACGCTTGTACTTCCGTATGTTTTGCAGCAGAGAGCAGCCAGAGCAGTGGGCAGTTCCAGGGGAGGCCTTCGGAGGTGTGGTCCCAGTGGCAAAGCCAGCACCATAACCAGCAGAACAGCGAGCAGCACCCTCACCAGCAAACGAGCCAGACGGAAGTGTTCCAGGTGAGTGCAGCCGTAAGCACGGCTGTTGCAGGAGTGATGCTGCAGCAAAGCCACACCACCTCCCCACACGGAGGGCCCCAGAAGGGAACAAGATTTGACTGTCCCTTTTCATAACTGAACCGCTGTTGCATTTCATAGAACCATAGAACAGTCGAGTTGGAAGGGGTCCATAAGGCCATCCAGTCCAGCCCCTGGCACAGTGCAGGACTCCAGGCTAACGCATCCTGACAGATGGCTGCCTCTTGGATGCCTCCAGCATGGGAGAGGCTACAGCCTCCCTAGGTAATCTGTTCCATTGCCACTGCTTTAACCGCCAGGAAGTTTTTCCTGATGTCTGGTTGAAATCTGGCTTCCTGTAACTTGAGCTCATTATTCTGTGTGCTGCACTCTAGAATGTACAAGTCTAATTTTTCGGAGTGAAGTGGTTAAACGGCCATCCTTCACGGGACAGCTTTGCTCATCCCTGTGCGTTGTTGGGTGCAGAGCTGTTACGCATGACCAAAGTAACCCGCCCCCCACAGTGGAGGCTGAGGCTGTAGCTCAGTGGCAGACTGTGTGCTTTGCATGAAGAATGTCAGAGGTTCAATCCCCAGAATTGCCTGTAAGGAAAAACTATTGATTTTGTTTTCAAGGTATTGTTTTATTCTTTTGTTTTATTCTATCTTATAGCCCGAAGGGTCTGATCCTGCCTAATCTTAGAAACTAAGCAGGATCAGACTTGATTAGAATCTGGATAGGAAACTTAAATCCTGCATTGAGCAGGGAGCTGGACCTGAAGACCTCCTAGGCCCGTTCCAACTGTATGATTCTAGCTATCTTTTCTATAGCTAGAATCAATATTTCACTTCCTCAATATTTCTATACTAGCATATGGGAGAGCATATAAATCTTGTAATGAAATGAAATGAAATAAAATAAAATAGGCATGACTCAGAATAATTCAGCCACAGTATTCCTAGACTATTGTGGTAACTCTAAAGGGCACCGTATTTCTTTCCTCTGCTTTATTGTGGTATTTTTATAGCAGTGGGAACAGAAGATCTGGACTTGTCTTTCGTCACAACCATGTTAAATGACTGTGCTGTATTCAGGGCTGCCTTCAAAGTTGATATGAAAACATCAGCTGATTTTGAATAAGGCAGCCAAGCTGGAAACAGGAATTTGTCATCATCAACACATTCTGCCCATGTCGAAAATCTGTGCTGCCTTTTTCTAGGCACATGCTGTTCATGATCAGAGCCAAGCCCAAAGTTCAACAGGATGAACACTTGGCTAAGAACAGGGCTGAGTACGTGGATGTGGAGGACAGAGGCGGGGTGGGATGGCCGGTCAGGACAATTGCCAATGAACAGCTTCCAGGACATGCCCCCCTCCCCCAGCCATCAAATTAGCCACTTTGGCCATTCAGTGCTACAGAAATGTGATTGATTGATTGATTCATGACTAAATTAATCGATACAAATACACTTGCCAGTGTAGAAAACGGACAGGACCAAAGCCATGCTCCCGCTGGTGAAACAAGGCAGATCAACCTGGCCCAATTTCAGTGGAGGTGGATCTCCGTTGTGCTCGGGGTGCCAAGAGGAGGTCTAGGGAGAGAGCAAAATAAAATCCGAAGAACTTGCCAGCCTGGCTGCAGCTTAGGGAAGGCTCTTGCAAAACACCTTCTATGGGGACTCTCCTACATTGGCAGGATGTGCCCTCTACCCCATCCAGCCATGTGCCCTCTACCCCAACACCATTTTAAATTTCCCAGAGATGTGGCCATGTCGGTTGCTACAAAGCATTCTGGGAAAATGTTAAAAGGGCAGATCATAGCTGCCTGGCTTTGTGCGGGAAGGGGAAGGGAGGGCATTCTGAACTGGGATGCTAAAGCTGCCGCTGCTGCCTGAGGGTGCCGCCTCTTGTGCACGATTCCAGGTTTTGCATGCAGTGTGCATACTTAAAGTGCAACCTCTTTCTCTCTCTCCCAGTCTGTTCTGCTGTTCTTGCAATTAGTTGCTCCACACTTAAGGAAGAAGGGCAGCTCTGCTTTGCAGGAATAGCAGGAAAAACAGGTTACATCCAAGAGGAGTATACAAGAAAAGCCATGTTTACCTTCCCCCTTTTTTTTAATCTTGCAGGATATGCTACCCATTCCGGGGGATCCAACACAGGGAACCGGCAATTACAACATTGAAGATTTTGCTGATTTGGGCATGTTCCCCCCATTTTCTGAGTAAATTTATCTAGCTAGATAACCTTGAAAATAATGTTTCTGGAAGGGGAAAATACCAGTGTAGTTGGGCTTTGCTTTTTCTGTGTAACTTTATCATAGAAGCTATTATACACGAAGCCTCCATTCTCATATTTCTGAAATTGACTTGCTCTCCGTCCAAATGTTGGCCATGCAAGTTCCAATGAATTAAGGAACACCAACTGGCCGGTGTTCTTGTCGGCATCCATTTTGGTATTGCATTCCCATTTTGCTGTCGAGGTCGTGGGGCGGGAGGGAAGGAGGCACTTTGACTGTGAACTTGCTCTGAGCATTTAACATTTGAATGTGAACCATTTCTAACTTTCCCTTATAGAGAAAGTTGTTTGTGTAAATAGGTGATGAAGACTAACAGGCACTCCAGTTCTTTGCATACTACTTGAAAAATAAAATCCTCTGGATTTCAGTGGCACTCAGCCGAGGGTGGTTTAGGAAGTAATCCTATGCCTATGTGGGCAGAAAGGAGTCCAGCGACTCCCAGCATTCCCCAGCCAGCACGGGGACTTCATTCCCGTCTAAACATGCATAGGATGGCACCTTTAGCGGGTTAAGTCTGGCGGCCTGTTGCATCTCCAGCCTAAGGAATCTTAGTTAGCAAGGCTGGGAAACAGATCGCTGGCCTAGGAGAGGTGCTGTCAGTCAGAGAGGACTAGCCTGATCTCAACGGATTGAGGGACATTTATTGCATTCATGTATATCGGGTGTTGAATTTCTGCCTCCCTGGAGTTCCAGTTTGGCCTCCAAGGATTCCCAGAACACCAGCCTCCTTCACCTGGTCACACCTCTACTTCCTCCATCCATACCCTATTTCCACCAGTAGTTCGGTGGTGCCTGATTTTTGTGCAATTTCCCCTCCATTCTGAAAGGTTGAAACCGCCTCTCTTAATTACTGGCAGGAAGAACTTTAGAAATGCTGGATTTTAGGGTGCTCACCCCCTTTGCCTCTGGGCCCCTGGAATGCACCTCCCCAAGAGGTTCTCCATAAGTAAATTCAGCCTCCAGTCTGAAAGAGATTCAGCACCTCTGACACCTGCTTTCATTTCTGCATGATGCTCTGCGTGTGTGGAGCAAGTAGATTTCAGCTTGGCCCGTGAACTGCTTCCCATGGGAGGCTCCCTGGGACTGTGAACCTGCCTTGTTTCTGTATGCTGGATCTTGTGAGAGCCGAGCCAAAGAGCAGCGAGTGTCCTTCCCAGATTACAGAAACGATGCCCTGCTCCATCCTGGATTGGATCATCCCTGCTAGGTGGCAGCACACACAAGGGGATGCAGCTGGGCAGCAGCTGAAGCAGGGCAGGGTCGGAACTACGTGCATCCCCGATTCATGGGCTGCAGGCTCCAGTTCAGCATCATGGGGAGCCATCTTGCAGCCAGGTAAGACCAGTTACTCCTGCACTGGCTGAGGAGGCAGGCCAGGAGAGTCCTTTGGGGAGCTCCACCTCTGCACATCTGACTTGTTTTCTTAAAGGCCTAGAGTCCTTTGCTGCCCTTGCAGGCTTCTTCTAGGTAGTAAGGATCTGGGCAGTGAAGAGCTAGTTGGGAGATGCTCTCCAGAGCACCTCTGCTCCCCAGAACAGGTGAGATCTGCTGCTTATAGGAAGAAAGCCAGGGTGCCTGGTGGAGATCAGGGGGACAGGGGACAGGATCCAAGGTGGGTGGCCCCACTTGTGAAGGCGTAGGAACTGGGCCAGACTCTTCCTGCCAGTCGGGGCACTTGGAAACCTCTCAGTTGTGGGGTTGGTCCTGGGCCTTGGCAGGCTTCATCCTAGAACGGCATGGTCAGCTTTGGTCTTTGGGGAATACCTCTGTTCTCCAGTGGCATTTTGCCACAAGACCTGATCCTGTCATGATTGTCCAGGTTTCAAGCTATGGACAACCATTTCTGAGAGTTAACTTAACTCTTTGCAGTGCCACTTGGAAGGCCAGGTAAAATTTCACTGCACTTCGGGCCATGAGCAACAGGCTGGCTCTCTCGGGGCTTAGCAGCTCTTACTCTTTTGACCCTTGAGCATGAGGCATTGTGGAGGAGTGTGGAAGAGGTGTGACCGGTCACTCCTGGAGCTGACATTCTTGGTGGTGCTGACAGAAGCAGATGGCACATTGCTCCAGAGGCCCACCAGGTCACTGTGCTGTGCCAGGTCCACAAAGACTGGCTCATGTGGCGAATTCCACTCAGTCGAGCCATTCTTCGCTGAAATGATTGTGAGAATCCTCACTTCAATGGGAAAAGACACTGTAGGTTGGGAGGGCTTGATCTTTAGGGAAAGGTTCTGCATGTGGCCAGTATTCTTTGGGAACAGGTGAGAGACCACATAGCTCACCTACTTCCCATGGAGAAGGAGCCTGTAGGTGCCTGCTGGGGGCCTGAAATCCTGAGAGGTTCCACCCTTGCTCACTGCTCCCCTTTCCACACCTCATTATCCAGCTTCAAAATGTACTTTTTGTGGTCATTTTAGGCCAGTTTGAATGTAAAGTATGCAACCACGACTTAGTCCTTTCTGATACAAAAAAGGCTCTAAGGCCTTCAAGTCTCATTTTAACTCAGCTAAACTTGAATGTGTGTACACTTTAGTACTGTCTGTATATCTGGTGTTGTATGAAGTGAATTCCTGGGTGTGAGTGTGGATGTGTGCACAAGAGCATGTGCTTGGTTTTTATTTTGCCATGTAGAAATGAAGTCCACAAGAAGGGAAGGTGTACCTGGGAAAGAAAGCAATATTGCAGAGAGCTTACGAACCCAAGCCGACGGGACAGTTCACACTTTTTACCTGCATGCAAACCTCATTCCACAAGACCAATGAGCCATGGGCATTATCTGTGAGCAGTTCCGACACTTAGATCCGGGCCATGGGCTCGTCCCTTCCCTTTCTGAGGGGAAAGAATCGCTCCAGCTGAGCTACTGTGTGCATTCCCCTGTGCTCACTGCTCACATCATGCATGTTTAGCCACTCTGAACCAGCCTGACGTCTTGCTCCAGTCCACATATTTCAGGGCTTCACCACAGGACCTCTATTTCTCCACTGCGGGCTAATAGCATGAGTAATAAAAGATAACTTGCTCAGCAGCCTTCCCCAACATGATGCCTCGCACAATGAGAGTTGAAGTCCGAAGCGTTTGCCTGAATGTCCCCCTGTGTAGAAATGTCTATGCATATAACAAACATTGGAATGCTGGGCAGAACAGAGAAACAGCGAGTCAGAAGGGGTCTCCCGGGCCATCTAGTCTGACCTTCGGCTCCAGCCGGATCTGTTCATGGCATGCCTACCATGTGCCTGTCCAGCCTATCCTTAAACACCCTCACCGATGCGACTTCAACCACCTCCCATGCTTAGCCTTGCTTTCCTTCTGCCGTGCTTCTTGTTTTAGTCCTTGGGCTTCATCCACCCATGCACCTTGATCCATGCTGTCAAAGATGATGTACTGTTTTTCAAAGACAATGCTAAAATACGGATGCAGAATACACGTGCTTGTCCTTGTCGCTGCAAAGTTGCATCTTGTTTCTGCATGGCAGAGTAGAGGAGGACAGAAGAATATCCTTGCTAGATCAGACCAAACATCCATACAGTTCAGATTCCTTTTTCTAGCTGTAACCGGCCAGATGCTTCTGGGCGGCCTACAGGCAAGGCAAAGACACCCCTGGCCTCTAGTATTTAGAAATAGAATATCCCTGAGCATGGAGGTTTATTTAGCTATCATTGTTGATGGTCAAGTGGTAGATCTGTCCTCCATTAATCTCCCAGATCCCTTTTCAAAGCCAGCTAAACTGTAGCAAACATCTCCACATTAGTTGTGATTCTGTCTGTTAATAGAACATTAACAATAACATTTCTGCGCAAAGCAGCTTCAGACTCTGTATTATCTTGGAGGTGACTCAGTCCATAACACTGCTTAGTAAAGTAAAAAAGGGGGGAGGGGAATGTTTTGTTTAAATAATTTCAACAGCAACAAAAATCTACATACAACTTTGCCATGACAGCTGCAGACTGTTGGCTTCCAGAAAAAGGCATGTTCTAATTCGATGCTAGCTTATCTCAGTGTCTCCCGTCATGCACAAAGTTATGATGCTGCTACTGTTGAAGTGACTCAGGGGAAGACTTGCATATTACTCCTGACATGGGACTGCCACCAAAAACAGCATCCCTGATTAGCTTCTCTTCCATTTCCCTGTAATTCGATGCATATAACAAAACGTATATGCATGCCAATCTAGTGACTCCTCTACTTCCCCATTCCAGCCAACTTTAACCAATGACAAATAAACAAATAGTCCATATGGCAATATAACCAGGGAGAAGTGATCCTTTGCTTTACAGATGAGAAGATGCAAACTTGGCTCAGGGGAGCCACTTTCAGCAGTTGCCCCAAGTTCATCATAGCTTGTATGTATGGACCTTGGTACCATGTACCATTTCACTCCCCGGGTCCGTACTTGCGTTGGTTGTCTTCCTTTGCTTGAAAATACAGCATGGAATTAGGGAAGCATTTCACCAATCTACCTTTTTAAAGCTCCTAATTAATTTCTAGCATAAGATTAATAGCAGTGTTGGATTTATTATTTACTACAGCCTGTGTTTTTCCTCTGCAGAAGTTGGACAGCCACATAATTATCCATGCCATACTGCCTGAGCCTAACTTTGCTGGCTTGGAAAATACTCAATGAGTCAATTTTTAGAGCTGGTAAGTTTGTTTTCGAGGCTGTCTTTGGATTGGAAAGAAAAGCGCCAGAGTAGGGTTTTAGCTGTTTAGGCTGGAGGGATAGAGGAAGGTGTTGCTAGATATGGATAGGCTAGGGGTGAAATAGGGGTGCTTTGCTAAGATTATGGGAACAGATGTATCTTAAATAGTCAGACTGATTTGCTGGGTGGACACAAGCCAGTTGGCTTATAGTAACTCCAAGTGGGATCCAGCCAAACTTAAGCACTTTTAATACTGTTAATCCCAGTCTAAGCAAACCCAGAGCATTTTGAATTCCCCTTGATTTCAACAGGGAGAGAGTTAAGTGAATGTTTTAGGTGCCTTAAGATGTGAAAGCCCACCTTTAGGAGAATCCCACCTCTAGCCACTTTCAATATGGCCTTCAAGCTTTTGGCAGGCTTTTAGGGGATAGGGGTAGCTTCTCTGATTATTAAATGTTGTTTTATGTTGCATAGAAAATATTGTATGCCTCTTTGAATGTTGGAAATGACCCAGAACTGTTTTAAATAAAAACATTTGCTGGTACCCAGTAAATGTGAGATTCTGGTTGGCTCTTCCGTGACCTGCCTCAGTCCTTCTTAGCTGGCTGCACCCACCATCTACCCCCGTCCTCTATCGGTTCTAAATCTGGCTAGTAGATCCTGTCCTGGCCCCCACCTCTGCTCTGCGAGATTCCTTCAGATGCCTCCATTATCTGCCAGGCTTTACCCTGGCTATGCCCCCCTACCCTTCCTAAGTGGGGGCCAAGGGGGCAAGATTTTGGAAATGCAAATGTTAGCAACCTTCTGTCCCACAGAAATCAGCTATCTTAGATCTGGCAGGATGCTTTCTATCAATTAAGTTTCTCCCACTGAAACCTGACAGTGCTCGGCATTGGTTCTGTATTGCACACTCTTACTGTAACCCCCACCCGAGAAATTAGTACAAATGTTTGGGGGGTTTTAATGACTTTTCTTATTGTTTGTGCCCACATCTGTTGGAGCTCCTTCATGTCCATGTGGAACTGTGTTGTGGAAAAAAATGTATTTTGTATTTCTCAGTGTTCTCTCTAGCAAAACCAGTTTTGTGTGTCTGTATAATTAATAACATGCCTTTTAAAATTTCATTAAAATAATAATGCATCACTATGCATTCATCAATTAATTTAATATACGGCTATACAGCTTTTTCACAACTTTCACCGAGGTGGTATATAATGACATAGATAAATATATGTGATAAAATTACATTAAAACTTGAAAACAACATGAAAGGTTGAAAAATGCAAACTGTTATTACTGCCTTCATGTCAAGAAGGCCACTTTGAGCTCCAATGTGAAAGGCAAGAGGTAGTTAGATCTTTGGTTTTATTGACTGACTTTACTGGGATTTACCTCCAAGCAAAGATAGTACCATTATGTTATCTACTTGCAAGTTTTACATGCTATATTTAAAAAAAAAAAATTACAAATCAATTTGCAGTGTAAAAGCATCACACAACAACTTGGAATCCTAAAACAAGAACCAAATTAAAATTAAAAGGTTGTACTTTATCCAGAAAACTACTTGAAAGCTGTAGAAACAAAATAATTCTGTTTTCATACATTTCCAAGAGGCAACCATTAAGAGACCAAGCACACGTCTTGCAAAGAGGGCATGTCATCTCAGCGGAGGAACCATTCAGAAGGCCCTCCTCCCATTAGTCACCAGCAGCATCACTAAAAATGGAACTCTGAGGTTATATATAGAAGAAGATAATATTAATGGACAGCTTGTATTTAAATAAGGCAGGGTAGAGCAGGGAGAGAGAAACTGAAGGCATATTTCCTGGAGACAGCTAATCCAAAATGGTAATTTTGGTGGAAATAGATTAACCTCTTAGGACCACCTCATGATCTAAAGCAGAAATCTTAGGAGAAGACCAAAGAACACCATGCATTCGATCCTTGATCTCTTGGAGTTGTCCTAGAGCTGCGTTTGACCTAGAGCTGGTACTGAGGGCAGGAGGTTTTACCAGATCTATCCTAGTCATCCCCCCCAATTAACAAAGTGCAGTAGAGAATTTATTTATTTATTTATTTAAATACTTGTATATGCCATCCCTTATGCATGGCATCCCAGGACGGCTTACAATCATTAAAACACACACACAATACAACAACCATGTCAATATAATAAATAACAAATAACCAGAAAATATAAATTAAATAAGTTAAATAAAAAGTGACTGTTGACCATTAAAATATTCATTTTTAAAATAACAATTAAATAAAAAGGAATACATTTCTGTCAGTGGCAGCCAGAAAATTTTACCCATGTCCCATCGGCCCATCTGTGCCTCGTGAAGTGGCCTGGTTATTCATAGCTGTTCCCGGCTAACAGGTCAGATAGTCCCACCTCCAGCACATTTTCTGGCATTTTTATTCTAAAATATTCTGAACACCATTACAGATATTAAAAAAATAAACAGCCCCTATGTAGGCTCACAGTCTGATACAGCATAAAAGGAAAGAGGAATGTGATGGGAAGAGAAAAGCAAGCATCAGAGCAGCTTTTCCTGCACTGGCCAATGGATGCGGGAATGCTGTTCTTCCTGGACTGTCTGGGAGCCATTTTCATGTCCCATATTCCCCCAATAGTGACAGCCCTGGGCATTGTGAAAATTGGCCCAGTGGCTCCCAGCTGCTTTAAAAAGGCAGCCAAGAGACAGATGGCTGTGGCAGATTTCACTGGAGTCCTGCCGGGTTCCTAAGAACTCCTTAGCTCTGTCTGGTGTGGCCCCTTGGCCTCCAGGGCATGTAAGTGTTTCATGGGAAAGGGTTTTTAACAGTAGCTGAATAGCTGTGTAAATATCACAAGAGCAGTTTTTTAAAGATATCAGAGCTCTTCATGTCTCTCCCCTCTTCCCCATCCATGCCAAACACCCTTGGAGATATGAAGACCCAAACTGGAGAATGACAGAGCACAGAAGAGAAAAAAATTGTGGCTTACATTAACCACATCTGGGGCCATCTTTCGGCTTTCAGGAATGCTGCTTCTGTCACAAACAAACCCCATGTTGACAATGCACCAGCAATATAAAATAAAACAAGTATGTCTAAATACACCATAACATTACAATTAAAAGCTTTTACCACTTAATTCAGCAATGCTGTCAAAACTGGCTCCAAATTACTTCTGCAAAGGTTTTATGAGGCTTGTTAGTACATGTTACCTCTCCTTTTATATTCCAGTTTTAATGTAGGCAAAAACTGTAGTGAACAGACCACAGATCACAACCCAACAACCCATTGGGACTCTTAATGGAGTCATGTTAACATGCTGTGAATTGTTAGTGCCAGGTTCAGACAACACAGGAACCCAGTTTCAACAACAACCCATGGGTTTGGCATGTTGTCTGAACCCAGACAACTCATTGCCGTTCTGAGCAGGGTGGGTGACCATCAGGTAGGAAGGTCCCATTCTAATAGCCCACCTACATGATGCTGAACTTTCAAACCTGATGACTGACAGCTTTATGCATATTTCTTCGTGGATTTTTAGCACCCTTCTTAAATTGCATGTTTGAAAGCTGAAATGGGGTAAATGACATTGATGGCAGGAACCACATACACCTTAAAATGAGTTTTCTTTTCAACACCTTCAAGCAGTTTTTTTCATCAATGAGGAAACGGTAATATGATGGAAATGAAGGTATTTTGCAACAGTGGAAATTTTTCACGCAAATTCACCTCAGATAAATTTCTTTTTACGTTTACATACTTCCTGACCTTGCAAAAAGTGGCTGACTCATTTTCCTTCATTAAATGACCTATTCAAATAAATGTAGTGTTTGGTAGAAAGACCAAGGAAGAAACAAGAATGAGAAAATAAAATGAAAGATACTCCATGGCCAAAAAGCTGCTGTGAATTGGAACTTTTCTTCATTGGAGTCCTGGCAAGCGATTGCGTTCATCTTTCTTTAATTAGGACATCCGTGCATCATTTTCTTTGGGATGGGTAGCACTTTTCAGAAATTCCATCCCGGCTTCATTGTGGTCTTTCAAATAAACTACGCAGTGTTGTTTTGACTTTTCCCCTTCTTAATTCAGCACTTTAGCAAAGATCACATTTTCTTCAGCTTGGACTTTCCAATGCAGTTAAGTGTCCAAGTATGAATGGCGGTTAGATATTTGAAAATGGACAACTGGTTGTTTTCCAAAGTAATGGAAAACCTATTCCAACTTAGCCATATTTCTTCCAGGAACAAGCAGTCTTCATCTCTTATGTCTATTGTATTCTATGTTAAAACTGACTGCTGAATTTGGGCTCACAGAGGTGCTGGCATCACAGCAGGGGTCTATGCAGCTTGCCTGTAGGGTTCAAAACAGAGGCTACAGCAGGATCTCTCCTAGTCCAGGGATGGGGGATCTTTTCCATCCTAAGGGCCACATTTGGAGGTAGGGACGCCACTGCTCTCCTCCTTTGGCGTCCCACTCATGCACATAGCACTCACAGCTATGCTGGGCAGCACGTTGAACTCCCTTCACTGCTCTCTCGTACCCTTACAATACTGCTCCACTCAGGAAAGCCGCTGCTCAGAGGTGCTCCCATAAAACTGACTTTGCTTAGCCCTCCCGTGTCCCAGCTGGAGGTTTTGGAGGTTTCCCATCTTGGCCATAGGTAAAGGGAGGGGAAAACCTGGTGACTGGGTTATTTTCCATGAAGCAGAACAGCAAATGGGGCACTGTACCAGAAAATTTAGACCCTATAAATATAATGGGTTCAATGTGGGTTGACATGGACACATGGATTATGGCACGAATGTTGTCATGCTAACAAACCATGGTTTGTTCATCACAACCCATGAAGAGAGCCCGTGGTTTCTTGTTGTGAACTGGGTTGTGAATGCTAGACTGTTTATGATCAACAAACGATAATGGAATGTGCTACCCACCGAGGCCTGCCTGGTCCCAACCTAAGTATCTTTTCAGTGTCAGATTAAGACTGTCCTCTACCACAAGGCATTTAATTAGCTTACTGGGGCTTGTTTTGCTGCTTAAGCAGGTCTTAAGATTTACCTAGTTTAAGCTAATTTAATCTTTTGAATTTGGTGTTGTAAACTGCCCAGAGAACTTTGGCTATTGGGTGGTATAAAAATTAAATAAATAAGTAGTTATTTGGCCACATGGGTTCAGGCAATATCATCACCTGTTTTTCAACAGTAACGCACAATCCAACGCCTCGAGTTCCAGTTATTGGGTTGTCTGAACCTGGTCCACGCTGAATGTGAGGGGATGGTTTTTAACAGCCTATTATTTTACTTGGGTTGTGAAGAACACAGCTAACAGCAAGTAGGGAACCAACCCCACTTCTTGCTTTGTAACTGCCTCCAGATTCCTTATATGTTAGAATGTTTGTTGAGCCTGATTTCAAAGCCATAATTTTATGTTTTAAGCTCACTCACTCTGCAGCAACTTCATGCTCATGGGAATAAGTAATATTTGCTTCCTCCTAACTAACCATTTATTTATTATTTATGGCTTTATTTATAAATAAATGTGCTTCCTTTTCAAGATGCCTCAAATTAGGTACATCTCACTCTAATGGTAGAGCTGGTCCTTTTTTGTCTCACTGCCTGCTTCTCATCAAAGGGGTTTGGTAGGCTTTTTGCCTGAAAGCAGGCAAAAACTGTTCTGTAGGTGAAAAAGGCAATGATTACACCCCTACTGACTAGCCACCCCTCTTCTGAATCTCTAAGAACAAGCAAATTATAATCGCAATTTCCTGTTTCCAAGTTTAATTATGTTCCATTCTGATAAGCCACTAGTTTTAACCACACTTCATGCAGAACTGACTCTTGATCTGATCATGCTACAAGCTTATCGCAAGCCATTGTAGGCTGCGCATTAAAAAAAATGAAAGAGGGGAAATGGTTTAAAACCTATCCCGAGCTCCATTGAATGAAGCTGTTCCACTGGGGAAGCAAAAGGGTTCATGTTTCCACCCATCCTTTTCTCTTTTGCTTTCTTGACCTCCTTTCCCATAACCCACATGCAGATGGTGTCAGCAAGACTGCAGCATGTTCACGTTGCACCTTTAAAAATATTGCCTCTTCAAAGCTGCAATCAAATGGTAATCTCTTCCCTTCATTTGAATGGAACAAATGACATGGCCCTACCCAGGGCAAAGTTCTTTCAATAAATCCCTCTGGTGGGGGCAGGGGGTGGATGTCAGCAGTCTTAATCTCTAAAACTTACAGAATCAGGATGACTAATATCCTTGTGTTGTGACGTCCAACAGACTCTTCTTCCTAAAAAATAAACTGTTTATTTAGGTGACTACCCTTCCAATGAACATATATGCGTCAATTATTCTCTTCCTCTGTGAACTGTGGTTTTGTGCCCATCAGTAAATCCAGTTTTCAGGATAAATGGAGCGAGCCAACACCCTCCGTGTTACGCAAGAGATCCCCTGTACTTCCTGTCCATTTTTAATGCTTCCAGTGCCAATACTGGAATAATAGCTGAAGTCATCGACATCCTTAGTGGAGAAGACCTATGCTGAGAAGCAGAGCATTGAAATCCGTGAACGATCCTCTGGGAGTTTCTTAGTAAGTTGTTGTAATGACGACTAGATTATGCAGCAGTGCTAACATTAATTTCAGTAAATTGATTCAGACTGGAAGGATGCAGCATCCAGCTTGAAGCAATTTCATTCACCCCACAGGCGTTTCATTTGCTACCACTCCTGTTGCACTGAAAGTGATTTTGGGCTGCAGTGCTAAACAAATGGATTAGGGAGGAAGTCTTATTGAACTCAGGGGCTTACTTCTGAGTAAATGTGTGGGATTGCTTAGTTGATGTGTCTTTTACAAGTACGTCCTCTGACCATTTTTCCGTTATTTCCATACAGCCCAGTAGCCAGTGCTTTCTGGATGTTTCACAACAGCTGCAAACCTTTTATAAAAGCTACAAACCTCATATAAAAATGCCAACATACAAAATACATGCATACATAAGTGTAAGCTGCTAAAAAAGTTAAATTAAATGCATATGTTTATTCATCCTGCTTTTCAGACTGGAGACCATCTCCCCTTCAACATGGCTTAACACTGGACTTATTCAGATGTAACATTAAACTATGGCTTGGGTTACAAGAGCAAGCCTTTTTCTTCCTCCAGCCTAGCCACAAAGCTTTGCCTTGAGTTTTAAACTAACTGCAGTTGAGCTGTTATTTCAGAACCCTAAACCATAGTTACTCTTAATGATAACTTGGGTAAACTAACCAGGTTTGACCTATTGTTTATGAAACTCTCTTCTTTTCTTAAGGCATGGCTGGTGCCAGAAGTTGAAATGGTTGGGCACCTGCTGAAGGACTACACCCCAGCAGGGGGCTACTAACAGGAGTTGCCCTTCCACTTCCCCGTTGCAACCTGCTTGTCCACACACCTCTTGCCCTGGCCTAGACAACGGGGATGGTGGGGAGGAGAATGTGCCACCTGCCTGATCGCTGGCTCTCCGCCTATTAAGCAAGCAGTGCTGAGGAAGGGCGAGGAGCAACCTCAGATGGTTGCAACCAGCCCAGTATTAAAACTCACAAAGCAAACATGAAACCACAGCAAATATAGAATCACGAAGTGGTCACTAATTACATGAGGTTTCCCCCAGCAGAATGCCTGCTGCCCTGGTCTTGCCCCGGCTGCATTCCAGACTGAGTCACCACAACTGTGGTGGGAGGGAACAGGAAGCTTCCTCTCGCCTTCTAGACCAGAACCAGGGTGCAATGACCTGAAACAGGCGCTGCTATTGAAGTGAATGAGCAGGTGTGTTCAGTCATATAGAGAACAACCCACTCTGGGAGGAGTCACAGCTCAGTGGCAGGACACACGCTGTACATGTAGACGGCTCCAGGATCAGCTCCTGGTATCTCCAGGAAGAGCTGGGAAAACTCGTCCAGCTGCCTGGAACTTCAAAGAGTTGCTGCCCACCAGCTTAAGCAAATCAAGCCCACCCTACTATAGAAACAGAGTGAGTCAGAAGGGGCCATCTAGTCTGACCCCCAGCTCTAGTCTGACCCCCTGCTCCACTCATGGCAAGCCTACCATGTGCATGTCCAGCCTATCCTTAAACACCGTCACCGATGCGGCTGCATTCACCTCCCATGGAAGCCCGTTCCATACCCTTGGGGTCCTGTCAGGAAGTACTTCCTGGCATCCACCCTAAACCTTGGTTCCCTGAACTTTGCGCCATTGGAATGTGTCCTACCCTCCACTACAGGGGAAAAAAGGTCATGCCCCACCTCTGCGTGGCACCTCCTCACGTACCTGTATGTTGCTAACAGATCCCTTCTGAGTCTCCTCCTCTCAAGGCTGAAAAGTCCCAGCTGCCTCAGTATCTCCTCATATGGCTTACCGTGCAAACCGGCCACCATCCTAGTGGCCCTTTGCTGCACCGATTCCAACCTGGCTATATCCCTCTTGCAATGAGGGGTCTTAGAACTGAACACAATACTCCAGCTGTGGGTGCACCAGAGTCGTGTAGAGTGGCAGTAATACCTCTCTTGATCTAGAAGCCACACTTCTGGCTATCCAAGCAAGGGTGGCTTTTGCCCTCTTGACTGCTGTGTCACACTGCTGGCTCATGTTGGGAAGGGAAGGGAAGGGAAGGGAAGGGAAGGGAAGGGAAGGGAAGGGAAGCCCTCAGACAGCAGATGCTGGAAGATGGGCAGCAGAAGTGAGGTGCCGGAGAAGAGCTGTGTGTGTGTCACTTGACTAGGCCTGGCCTGGGATAAAGCAACTTCATATGAAGTAGAGTCAGACTGATGTTGTGATTGGGGTGCTGGAGCGGGGACCTGGGAGATCCAGATTCTAATCACTCAGCCATGAAGCTCAGTGAGTGTCTTTGAGCCAGTCATGGACTCTCAGTCTACTCACAGGGGTGTAGTTGCAAAGATAAAATAGAGTGGAGGTGGATTATGTAAGACACCTTGAGATCCTCACAAGAAGAAAGGAGGCCAGGTATAAATGCAATATAGCCAGAAGGCTTTTACTGAAACTCCAAACTTGTACAGTAGCCTGGAATACTACAGTGTATTCTCAGGACATATTGGCAACATGTCAATAGTTAGAGTATGGGTAGTCGTGGAATTGTGGGTCATTGTATTGTGTGAGTCCAGCCATGCTAAGTTAACCACAATCAACCCTGGACCAATCAGTGTTCGCAATCCATGGTTTGCTGGCATTGTTGAGTTCACACAACCCAACAAGCCATGATGCAACAACCCACTGTTTTACACAAATGCATACTTGATCCATGCACTGACTTGTGGTGTTTTGTGAACCAAATCATTGTCTCCTACTGCTGCCTCTGCAGTCCAGGCCATACAGACACACAGTTACAAAGCCTGGCCAGGGTTGGGGAGTGCAGGGAGATGGCAGATTAAAGTTAAATACACCAGCTGAAGCCAGATGAATGAAAGAGGAAGCAGATGCACAGCAGCTTAATCACTATTCTGCTTCATTGTGCCAGATGCCTCTTAATCAGTGAGCTGTTAGGGCAATTTTGAAATCCATGTTTACCCAAAATATATCAGATAGGGCTACTGATTTTTGATCTTGTCCCGAAGAATATACAGTTGATGGGTTGAGCAAGCTAAAAGGATACCTATCTGCTAGAAACTCAATACTGTAGGTGGCAAACATATGTAGAAGATATAAGAATTGGTTCTTTAAAACTGATAGTTCGGAAATTTAAGATGAACGGAAAAGTAGCTGATCAAACCAAGCAGGTCATTCACTGGCAAAATGTTAGGAAATGCTGCAAGCCAGTAAAATCCAAGTCATTGTGCTTTGTCTACCAGGACTTTAGTGAAGAAGTCCTATAGGTAGCAAAGGCTTAATGTAGATTTTTATATATTTACATTGTACTCAAGAGACAATGAGATGATGACATGCAAATCCTAAAAGCAGAAAAAAACAGAACGCTGCTCTCTTTTATTAGGCAGCCCTAACTCAGAAGCCTGAAAAGGTTTGGATGTTAAGGCTGGCAGAGCAATGCATTTCTCAGAGTCCCAGATGTCATGAAGGAACTGAGAGAAAAGTCAGTATTTTAAAATAACTACAAATTTAACCCCCACCCCCCGTTTTGGATGTCACTTAATATGGTGAGGGGTGCTGATAGTATCAGAGATGTGCTGCCAAGAGCAGTGCTGCCAGGAAGCCAGACTGTCCCACTGGACTGGTCTCCCAGGAGGGTCACCCAAGGCAGAGCGGTCAAAGTGGAGAGACCAGGCGAAGATGCAGCCATCCTCTTCAGGAGGAACGGAATAGTAGGCTAGATAGAACTTTGGTCATATCTACTATGGTTCTTCTTACATTCTTATGAAATGTAATAAACAAATATGCATATTCTGGACACAGAACCATTTGATTGAAATTTCCATTGGATATGCCCACTTTCCATTAGATTTTAGGCAGGATGCCATTGTGGGACTGGCTTGTGGCAGTGTTGTTGTTATGTGTCAGCAATCACCTCCAAACTTAGGAAGGAAAGCCCTCCAAAGTGTCCCATCCATGACATCTCTGCTTAGCTCTTCTAAACTCAAGGCTGTGGCTTCCTTTGTGGAGTCAGTCCATCACTTGTTTGGCCTTCCTTTTCTTCTGCCATCAACCCTCCTGGCCTGACTGTCTCCTCCAGGGAGTCTCGCCTTCTCACGATGTGCCCAAAGCAGGACAGCCTCAGTTGTGTCATTTTGGCTTCCCGGGAAAGCTCTGGCTCGATTTGCTCTGGGACCCACGTTTGCCTTTTTGTCAGTCCAGGGCGCTTGCAAAGCTCTTCTCCAGCACCATGTTTTGGACACGTCCATTTTCTTCCTGTCAAGCTCTCTTCACTGTACAGCTTGCACATGCGTGCAGAATGACTGGGAATACAATGGCATGAATGATTTTGGCCTTGGTCTCTAGTGAAATGCCCTTCCCTTTGTCGATCTCTACTTCTCCAGTCCAATGCCTTCCACATGTTGACTACAGCTGCCATCAGCCTCAGCCATGGTGGCTGGCAATGATAGGTTTTGCAGTCCAAGCTATCCGAAGGGTGCCAGGTTGAGGAAGGCTGTGCTGCCTTTTAAGTTTTCCTGAGAAGAGTCCAGGCCACAAGGACCAAAGCTGCCTTGCCTTGATGGAAGATCAGGCCTGGCCAAACGAGCCATCTAGGCTGTGATTCATTTTGATAGGTGCTACATTTGTATAAGTTTGCATTCACTCTTCTGTTAATGACGCAAGAGTGAACCATATGCATGGAAGCTTAAGCTGCATGCATCTTCAGTGACCTTAAAAACTTTCTGGAGGTGGATCATTTTGTCAAATGAAGCACTTCCTGATTCAAGTGGAGATTATACTCAAGTGGAAGAACCAAACTAATTATGAGTGGGTAGGCTTTTTCTACAGTCCCCACTGCCTGCCTGCACAGATAAAAATGAAAGGATTGCAGTGGCATGCATAGCAAAAAGAGGGATTTACTCCAACTAAGTATGCAATGCCCGGATTGTGGCTTTAATCTACAGGCAGAGCCTTAAATAATCCCGAGGTTTGGTTTCCACTGGGATCACTGTTTGTTTGCACGCTGGCTGGGATTTACTCCCAGTAAAGTGTGCAAGGATGAGATTGCCGCTTTCCTCTATGGGTGGAGCCAGAAATAAATACTCCAGTTGAGTTAAATGGGATTGACGCTGCCTTCCATGGGGATTTGAATCCCGATGAAACGTGCAAAGATCGGACTGCAGCTTGAATCCACAGGCGGAGCCTTTAAACACACACATACAGAAGGAAGGGGCACAAGAAGTGCCAGGTGTAGCACAAGGTGATCCATAGAGGGCGGAGCCAGAGCCACGCAAGCAGAGTTAGGGCACAAGAAGCAGCTGCTTGCGCATGCGCACTGTGTTTGGGGGGGGTCCTGGTTACAACGGAAAGCGAGGGAAAAGTGAAAAGTGATTGGTCCGTTTCTTAAAAGGGGTCAACGCTTCTCCCAATCAATCCAGCATCGCGTGCGAGGCGCGCGTTCCGGTCGGCTCCTGCAATTACATCTGCGCCGCTCCAGGAGGACAGATGAGAGGCGCCGTTAGAACTCTATGGTCGAAACGGAGAGGAACAGGCGCAGCAGAGCGCGCAGGCGCAAGAAGGGGAGGCGTGACCTGCAGCTCCTGATTGGCTCGCTTCCTCTCTTCGCCCCCCGCGCCGCCGCCGCCGCCGCCGCAGGGTAACTATAGAGATAGTCTCCTGGAGAGTAGCGGAGTCGGGGTCAGAAGAGGCGAGGGCCGCGACCCGGAAGTGGATCTTCGCGTGCTGCCGAGCCGGACGAGCGGAGCGGGGAGGGACCGGTGGTGCGGGGGAAAAGAACAGCTGCAGCAGTCGCCGAGGAAGAGGACGAAGGACCCGAGACGTCATGGCTGCCGCCGGCTCGGTGCGAGCCCTTCTTTGACCTGCCGACCTCTCCTTCCCGGCTTTTTTCTCACCATGGACCTGCTCACCTCAGGGAGTAGCCGCCGCTGAGACGGGCTGTGCGGCTCTCCTGCCCCGTCCCCCCTCAGGCAGATTTGCGGCCCTTTCCTTTTGGGCCTGTGGGGAGGAAGGGCCCGGCTAAGCTTCTCACGAAGTCTGCTTTCGTGTAGATGGAGTCAGGGAAGGTTTTGGAAGGCCTAAGTGTGGGGGCCTTCTAGCCAGCTTAGGTCCTCACTCTTTGGATGGGCTCCTGTAAGAA